>OU342964.1:4955000-14955000 GCA_910592155.1 Ypsolopha scabrella
AACGAAAAAAACTAGTTTAATTAGCGCTGGAAAATAACCCCACGATAAACAACGGCTCCCAATAGCATTCACTGCGTCCATGAGGCGGCCAATCACGGCTGGCCATTGGCGAATACGGGGGGGCATGGGTCCACAGCCTCTTCCTCCCAAAACAACCAAGAAATCCATGCATTCGACTCGATTTTTCAATACCCACCCCGCAATCACATCACCATGTGCCAAAATTTAAAAAAAATATTGATTTTGTCTCAAAGATATCAAGCACCATAATTTTTTAAATGATTTTATTTTATCACTTCACTATCACTAAGGCATTTAATAATAGGTATGTATAGCTTTCTAGTACTTGGTGTTTTTGAGCTAGGCCACGGACAGACAGACGGACGGACGGACATGGCGAAACTATAAGGGTTCCTTGTTGACTACGGAACCAATAATATGTAATAATATGACAATACATATTCATAATAGATTGAAATAGGCATTGCATTTTGAAAAGCATGATAAGAATGTTCAGCGGAATATTGCAAATTATTAACATATATCCATTTGTTGAAAAATACAATTATTCTAAATATTTATTATTAGAGTGCATTACAAACCAGAAAAGATAATTAGAAACAAATGTAAAGACATCGAATCCTGGCCCGAGGAATTTTTTCAAATTCTTGTCTTTACATTTGTTTCTAATTTATCTTTTCTGGTTTGTAATGCACTCTATTAATACATATTTAGAGTATTCTAAAGCGATGGATTTCGCAATAAAAACATAATCTTAATACAATTATTCTCTAACTTTTTACTAGTTCTTTAATCCGTTCTGTATAAATCGAACTAAATATGGATTCCCCTAAACGAATTTCCAGTATTGTTATACAAATTACATTGTTCATACATAAGGCAAGGCTTATTGTAGATTTGACACAAATAATAGCCCAATAAAAAGTCGCGCAAACGAAATATTTATGTAAAGTTTAGACTCATTATTTGTCAATGCTTTTAGCGCCTGTAACGACGCAGTGAGAACTGCATATAGGTACCATATCATGCTGGCGTTTGTACCTATATGTACACTGTGTCTAGATAGAGCTGCTGATGTAGATCTGCTAAATATTCCCGGGACATCCTTATTTGGTAAGTATTAGTGAAGTTAGACCCGTAGGTCTACTAAGTTTTGGTCACGATCCACGTTACCGACTGCGTAAAACATTTTGTATGATAAATTGTGGTTCCTCTCGTTAGCCGTTAAGGGCGCTGCGTAGTAACTATTGTTAATAATCTATGGCGCTGCACAATTTCTCATATAAATATTTTACTCAGTCGTTAACGTGTATCGTGACCAAAACTCATAGTAGGCCTACAGTAGTTTATAAGTTCTGAATAATTAATTTATATAGTTTTAGAAAATTTTAAGTAACTCAAACAAAACCTATTGACACAGTGACTATCACCGGCTGTCGCTATAATCAAGTTGTTTTACTGGTTTTGGTTGATTGACCGAGTATTTAGTATGCGTTATTATTTGCTACACGGATCTAGGTTTGTAGGATGTTTGGTTTTGGACTGGAGACCTCTTTTAAGGGACCATAAACCTCAATTCGCAGTCTTGCTCCAACGCTCCTGCTTTTTAACTGTCTAATCTACTCTAATCAGATGCCGCGCACGAAAAAACATCAGTTATTTTGAAATCGCGGTACATTGATGGTTTTTTCATTTTCATGGAACATTCTGCAGCTGCTTTATACTAATATCAGTTATATTATGCAAAGTTTCAGATCTAACTTCAAGTATTCATTGAATGCTATCGGTTTATTGTACGGTTTGGAAGTAACTTGGTATTTTTTTTCTATCGAGAAAATTTAATGGAATCATGTTTTCACAACAGCATGGACATAGCATTAGTCCTCAACTTTATCATATATCAATTTCAGAGTGATTGTTGCAGTATTTGTTGGTATTATACACTCTTAACAATACTGGGACCAGCTTTTTAACCAAATTCCATGATTTTTGGTAAGAGTTTCCAACCAAGGAGAGGTCTGTTGAAAATTGTGCAGTATCTGTGAAGTATTGTGCCCAAGCCCTCAATGGTACAAGCGTCTTAACTAACCCGGAGGTCGAGGTTTAAAATCTCATAGGGGCATTTCGGTCTGCGCGCTTCGTGCTGGGGTGGTCCAAAGGCGCTCTCCATACAAACTTGTCGGAGCCAACAACCACGCCAAAAGCATTATAATTTTGTTGTGTTACTTTTTTCTACACGTTCCAACAATAAATAGAAATTGTTTTTTAGCCAGTTCAAATGTTGAGGTTCAGTAAATCACAAGTTATTTGTGTAAATAATTGATTCCTTAAATGTCATATATTAGGTTGGGGAAAAAGTTTCTTCGCATTTTATATGAAAATTCAAAACATTTTTTAATAAAGTTTATTTACATTTAACTAAAGTATGCCATTTTGTTCGATAACTTTCTGCCATCTTGTAGGTAGGGACATGATCCCATTGCTATAGAAATTTTGGGGCTTCTGATCAAAAAACCGCGACAATTGGTTTTGGCAGTCCTCTCGTGATGTTAACCTGACACTGCCTAAAGAACTCTGAAGAGACCGAAACAAGTGAAAATCTGAAGGTGCAAGGTCAGGACTATACGGCGGATGCATTAATACGTCCCAGCCAAACTCTCTTAATTTTTGCTAAGTGGCTAAAGATGTGTAAGGTCTAGCGTTATCATGATGAAAAACCACACCCTTCTGTTGACTAATTCCGGCCGCTTTCTCTCAACTTCTTGCTTTAATCTCATCAGTTGTTCGCAGTAGAGTTCAGAATCGATGGTCCTGCCTGGCGGTAACAGCTAATAATGAATAATGCCCTTCCAATCCCACCATACACACAGCATTACCTTGTTGCGAGATAACCCGGGTTTCGCCAGAGTCTGTGAAGCCCGACCAGCCTTTGACCACGACCTTTTTCGCACGTTCTTGTCGTACGTGATCCACTTTTCATCACCAGTTATCAGGTTTTTCAAAAATGGACCGGTTTCATTACGTCGTAATAAAGAATCACAAATGAGTACACGGTTCATTAAGTTTCTTTCAGTGAGCTCATGAGGCACCCAAATATCGAGCTTTTTTGTGTACCCAGCTATTTTCTAATGCGCCAAAACTGTTTTGTGGTCAATCCCCAGTTCTTCAGCTACATCGTAACTACTTAAATGCCGATCTTGCTCCACTTTTTCAAAAATGGCATCCATTTTATCCGTAACTGGGCGCCCAGAGTGAGGTGCATCTTTGACATCAAAATTTCCGGATTGAAAACGCTTAAACCAAATTTGTACTACTCTCCCAGATACTGCACTAGGTCCATAAACATCACAATCTTTTTTCGCGGCTTGCGTGGAATTTTTCCTCTTTTGTAGTAAAATTTTAAAATGTATCGAATTTCTTCATTAGATTCACTCATTTTAACAATAAGAAAAACGAATGAAAATCACACATTTTATGAATTTGGAATTATCTTTTTTTAAATTTAAACTCTTTAATAATACCAAAACCAGCCAGATACAAATTTTATTATAAGTTCATACATACTATTTCCGAAAAGAGTTTTTCCCCAACCTTTTAGGAAACATTGCTGCAACAGAAAAAAAAAACACGAAATTGTGTTTTAAATTTACTTAAGAATGATATACGTTCTTATAAATAAATTTCAGGATTGTCTAGAGAACTTGGCACCCATTTAGATCTGAAGTCTTTTGTCGGTGAAGTTGACAAACACACCATAATTATCATAACATTGAAATTGGCTCCCATTTTCACATTTGTGTTTTTGTTGGGATATTTCTATAATTTCCAGGGCAATCTTGAACACTACCAAATATAAAAAGTGTCTACAAACAAAATACATTTGTAAGACGAAGAAGAACTAAATTATAAAGTAAGACTTACTTATTCTAACAATTCAGAATAATATTGTTATGATATCTATATAACAATTTGTCATAGATAGTTCCAAGCCACTGTTTTGTTTACATTCTGTATTCTGAATAATATACTCGTATATAGGTCAGTCATTCGGTGACAAGACACAAGAAATCAGATCACCCTCACGAAAATATGAACGACATCTGAGTGAGATGATAATATTAATACTTGCGTAAATACTATTCCATATAAAGTTTACAGCAAGAAATATCACTTATATATTGCAGTTCAAAAACTGAAGAAACATACGTACCGTACACCCATAGCGCAATGGCGTTCCATGATTTCGATAAGAACTTTAAATGATGGCCAAGCTAACTTTTTCATAATCATTGTGTGGATAATTATAAGTTAGGTAAAGAACCCAGGCGAATTTAATTCCAATCACAAGCTACAAAGGCTGAAACTCCCTTCAAAGACGATACAGAGTTTCCTCAAGAAATCTCGGCACGGCATCGAACCTAAAACCTTCGGCCGGCGTCAGTGTCACAAGCAGAGGTTAAAACAACTCTTAAGAAATACGTCACAACACAAATAAGCAGCATATCTGTTGAAAACACAAACAAGTTTCTTATTTTTAGACTGTTCTCTGGCTAATCGTAGGATGTATCACCGAGTTAAATGTTTATAATGTCCTATTGTCTGAGAAATGCTTGATTTTATTCTTTGTGTTTGGATTCTGAATCTGCACTCAGAATTAGGGTTCCGTACCTCAAAATTAATAAAACGGAACGCTTATACGATCACTTTGATGTCCATCTGTCATCAGGCTTCTAAAAAGTTTTCCCTTTATTCGCCCTTTATGTAATCAATTTCATGCAAATGGTACTTCGAGTTGACACAGAAACTTGTTATTCCCGTTCACAATTAGATCTTATAGCTCACGTCTAGGAAAAAATACTGTTTTTTATTTATTTTATATTTAATTTAAAACTTGATCGGTTTTTTAGGTTTCCGTACCCAAAGGGCAAAACGGAAGGCTATTTAAAGTCACTTAGATGTCTGTCCGTTCGTAGTTCACAGGTATGTAGTTCGTAGACCAAATAAATTACAGGCCTGAATTTTTTATATTGTGAGCAGACAAACCAAGACCCAAAACCGAATATTGGATAAAAAATTCAATAATTTTTTTTCAGTTGAGAAACATACCTCCTTTGTATTGTAATAAGAAGAAGTTTGTTGTATACCAAAAAAGCAAATAGACGACAAATAAGTTAAAACACTTTTACAATGTAGACTATTTCCTGTAATATAATCTACCTACTAGGTATCTAGGTAGTACCTAAACGGACTGAATTATTGGTAAGTACACTGAGAAAAAAGTCTTTTTGGCTTCATTATAAAATATCATTACATAAGTTTAAAATTCTGTGTTTTTTTTTTATTGGTGATAATTGGAAAATATTAAGCTGTAATTAAAACGTTTGAGAAAATAATCGAGTTTTTAAGGTAAGTAACGCAATATTATGATGATGACAGATCACCGTCAAATTGGTCACAGAAAATAAGATTATCACTTTCGTATTACATCATGGCTTCCCCATAAAAGAGGTCCGTCACACTACGGTATGCTTACTGTCACCATAAAAGCTGTGACGAAGCGCATAATTCTATCTGCTTCCTACAGTGACCGTGCGTCATATTATAACAGTAGTTTCATCGTATTTTGTTGTGATGTCCGTATGCTCCCTATCATAATTTCAGCTGAATTCACTTTATTTTATAATGAACAGTTTTTTCAGGGTACGCAGATAGTTTACAAGGTGATGACGACACAAATACCTATAAATTTTAATAACGAAATTATAAAATCAGGAAACAGGATGTTACAAAACCTACGTATAATGAAGGCTATCAGGAAAATTTTATTAGATTTTTTCCTGCAATTAACGGCAACTTAAGAAATCTACGATTTTTAATTATGTCGAAGCAATAATTTTGCTGTTTCCAAGAAAACTATTAAGTAATTTCGGAGTTGGCGAATAGTGACAGCGATGTCTTTTTCACAAATATCTAAAACTATATTAATTGCAAAATAAACCTTAAATCGGGGTTATAAAAGTTAAAACACATTGCACTAAAACGTTTTGTTTGATATTCCTCTAAATTGTAGCACGAGACACATGGCGCAGTATCTCGTAAAACAATACACGGGTTCACTCAATACACAAACAAGTTGCGATCTCCTAAAATAGTAGGTAGGTACCTAAACATGCTAAAATAAATAGTAAAAATTCTGGTACATTACGTTCCAACAAATTAATATGTCTGATGTTTTGACTTTTTTCAAGACAGTTATTGAACTTAAATTATAGATAGCTCTTTTAAGTTGATGATGTGATAATTTTTCTGTAAACGAGTTGTAGGATATTAATCAAGCACTACAAAAAATATAAATTAGTATGCAAATGTGACATTACTGATCAATGCGAATGATTAGTCTATGTTTAACATGTATTCAATAATACCTCAATTCGCAGTCCTGCTCTAACACTTCTGCTTTGTAACTGTCTATCCTACTCTAATCAGATGCCGCGCACGCAAAAACATCAGTTATTTTGAAATCGCGGCTACACTGATGGTTTTTTAATTTTTATAGAACAGTCTGCAGCTGCTTTAAACTAGTATCAGTTATATTATGCAAAGTTTCAGATCTAATTTCAAGTATTCATTGAATGCTATCGGTTTATTGTACGGTTTGGAGGTAAATTTGTAATTTTTTTCTATCGAGAAAATTTAATGGAATCAAGTTTTCACAAAAGCATGGACAAAGCATTAGTCCTCAACTTTATCATATATTAATTTCAGAGTGATTGTTGCAATATTTGTTGGTATAAAACAAGATCATGTGAAGCGAAGTAAGGTATTATACACCCTTAAAGTCTTTCCTAAGTAAGTTAGGCGCTGGAGATTATAGATTTTCGCAAGAAAATATAAGCCGCCTCTTAATTCAAATATTGTTGGTGGTGTCACTCGCCCGGGTTTTGATTTCTACACATTCTTATTCTTAATTTATTTATTAGTTGAAAAAGCCACTAAAACATGATGCACATTGCAATCAACATAAGAAACCAAAAGAAGTAAGCTTGTTTTTAAAGAAAATGTTTGATTCTTGTCGATGAATGGAAGATTGATTTATAGGTATAGATAAATAAACAGGGTAAAAAATTTAGAAAATAATTATGAAATCCTGTTCTATAAATCATTGTCTGCAATATTTCTTTGATGGTTCCTATGTAATGATTGAGTTGTCGAGCGAGTCACAAGCAACAAATGACCTTTAAACAATGACAGGTAAAGGAGGGCGTTCAATTACCTTTTAAAATAATATTTTACGTGTAAATATTTTGGCAAATCCGTAAATAGAATAACAAATTATAAAGAAAGGAAACAATGAGGTTGGTATGGTTGGGGAAATTCTGTGAATCATCATGGAACCTTGTCTTGTTGCGACAAGGTTCTATAGTATAACACGTCGGAAATATCTCGGCACGTCCAACGAAAGCGCCGACCCCGCGTCGCACTTTATCCCGGTATTTGTATAGTATATGATTTTGTACTAAATGTTTTTTTGAAAAAAGGAATGTCTGCTAAGTTTCTTGCCGTTCTTCTTAGCAATACTAATCAAATAGTGCGGATGGTTAGGCATTATGTATATATATTATTTTTATTCCTATATTTCTCTATTTTATGCCGGTGTATAACTTTATTACATTTTAGTAGCCCAACCTTAATATTTTTTGTATGTATTTCCCGTATTTATTTATCAACTTATTTGTTCATTGCATCATTTATATATAATATTTTTATTCCTAGATTTTTCTATTTTATGCATGTGTGTAATTACATTTTAGTAGCCCAACCTAAATATTTTTTATATGTATTTCCCTTATTAGTATATTTTTTATCTTCTAAAGATATATATTGTAAAGATTAACTTTGACTCGTAGAAACTATACTTTATGTATCTATTTTACAAAATAAATATTTTGATTTGATTTAATTGATTTGATTCGCCCTGTATAAGTCACAATTCAGTTTTCTTGACTGTCCTACTCAAGGAAGTCATTTCTTTAAAATACACAACGAGACCGACGTAATTGTAATAAATTAAATCTGATAAGGTAATAGCAAGCAATTAGTATAATTTATCATCATTTGGTGTTAATGGCGAAATTATCATATTTAGGGCAGTTGTGGTATTTATTTAGTAAATAGATAATATATGAAGCAAGGTTAAACAGACAGATAATCTCGATACGATCGTATTTATCGACACGACACGGTCTTTCACTTTGGAGCAGTGGTTCAGAAACTTACTTGAATCGTGCGTGACTCAGTCAGAACAAAAGGTGAGATTTAGGGCCCACAATAGGATTAGGCTTGGTAAAGGACAGTAATTATTTCCATCCATCCATCCATCAGCCTGTTTCGTTCACTGCTGGACATAGGCCTTTCCAGGATTTTGCCACTCTTGGCGGACCTCCTGGAAGAAATGCCCACACTCACACACGCTGGGCAGGCGGGTTGGTGGGCGCGGTGCCGAAACCCTCGCACCAGTGATGCCGCTGCCCGTCAACAGTCTGTTTTATATAAGGCCCGGCAATTGGGGATGGATATACCGCCATCCATCGGGCCCAGGCAAATGGTGGGCCGCCTGGTTTTGCCCGAGAGCTGTTCTCTTACCCTCTCTCGAATAACTTCGGGAGGATTATTTAAATAACATAAATATTTAGTAAATTTAAAGTTATATGTAAAGTTCACTCGTTATTTCAAACTAAAACGAGAAATTTTAGTGTGAAGATTGTGCCTGCTTTCCATTTTTCATGTATTTTTTCGACCCACCAACCCACACTTTGGGAAATGGTGCTTTATAGCATTTTATTGCTTATATACTGCTCAAAACAATTAGCGGAATAAGATTTCAAAGTAAAATTCTTTGGTTTTTTATTATAGCTGCCCACTAAATACTAAAGTGACATGGATAATGAAAATAAGGAACAAAAGAACATCAGCGTTTTTGTAAGCAGTTCTTAATATGGTGGCCAAGAGTCTATGTACACCTAAAAACAAAGTGACGGCATTGAATTTGCTGAACTTTTTAATTGCAAAAAAACGATTTTAAGTGCCCTTTCAAATCTTCTGAGTGCTGTTATTAATTGAAATGAGTGTTAATTTGGTTAAGAAGGTCATTATGCCAGATCTGACTGAAATCCAAGTCTCCCGAGCTATCACTCTGCTTCAAGAGGGTCGAATTATGGCATATGTAGGAACTGACCTAAGAGTCACCCCTTCTGTCATCTACAGAGTACGGAAGCGGTATCTAGGTGACGGGGAATACTCAGGAAGTGGTGGTCAGGGTCGAAAGAAAAAAACCACTCCTTTGCAAGATCGCTACATTATCAATATTGGTAACTTTTTCCTTGTTAATTTGTTAATTTTACAAAATTTAGAAATTAAACATTTTAGGCGTAAAACAAACTGGTGTTTAAAAGGTCCGTCACAGAAATGTTTGAATATTCGTCTTCACTGACTTTTATTAGCGTGTATGACCTCCATGAGCCCTTATCACAGCTTGACAACGACGCGGCATGCTTCGTATGATCCTCCAAATATCTTCCTGCGGAATTATCTCCCATTTTTCGATTAATGCTTGAGTGAGCTGCTGCAGTGTTTGGGGTGCAATAGGATGTTTCCGGGTGCGTCTATCAAGCAAATCCCAAATGTGTTCTATTGGGTTTAGGTCCGCGCTCATGGGAGGCCATTCCATTACACGGATTCCATGATGCTGTAAGTAATCTAACGTGATGGCTGCAGTATGTGGTCTGGCATTATCTTGCATAAAAACAAATTCCAGTCTCCCACTTGACTCTTACAAAAATTAGCACTTTAAAAACTTAATACTACAGATCCCAAAATCTAAAAATGGTTTTCACAAATCTATCCTATCACACTATGGGATAGACGAGAAAAAAAAATCATCCCCAATTTACGTGCACGTGACACCCTTCAAAAAATATTTTTTGAGTTTTTTTTTACCATTTTGTCGGCGTGATTATTATGTATACCCATACCAAATTACAGTTTTCTAGTACTAATAGTCTCTGAGCTAAGCCGCGGAGAGACGGACATGGTGAAACTACAAGGGTTCCATATCGGACTACGGAACCCTAAAAACTGGCTACGCGTGAGTCGAGCTCTATTATGGTTCTGTAACATCGAAACTAGGGTTGCCATCTGCCATTTCCTGATTTATGGGTTATAAGCCTGAAAAGTACCGGTTTAAGATTTTTTTTACAGGATATTATTAAAACATCATTTTGGTACCTACTTAAAAATAACTATATTTTAAATTTCTAATAAACTTGTACTTCGAAGAAACAGATTTTAAATGCCCTTCTTTGTTAAAGGCAAGTGAGTACCTTAACTGCCGCATTTTATTTTCGTAATTATGGGTTCCTATGTATTCATAGACTGAAAAACGGGGTAACATGTAAAATACAGGGTATATGGCAACCCTAATCGAAACAACCCACTTCGCCACTCTTGGCGGTCCTCCTGGAAGAAATGCCCATACTCACACACGCTGGGCAGGCGGGTTAGTGAGCGGGGTGCCGAAACCCTTGCACCACTGACGCCGCTGCCCGTCACCAGCCCGTTTTATATAAGGCCCGGCAATTGGGAATGGATACCGCCATCCATCGGTCCCAGGCAATGGTGGGCCGCCTATTTTTGCCTGAGAGCTGTTCTCTTACTCTCCCCTGAATAACTTCGGAAGGATTTGCGAGTAAGAGTTGAGCTGTTTGCTAGAAACTGATTATGGATGGATATGTTATAGATAAACCATACAATTGGCGGATCGCCCGCGGTACGAGGGGAGCGTCGACGAGCGGGCGACGTGGAGTTGGAAGCGGCCCTGTCCCGCGCCCGCACCACCCCATCCCGCTCGACTCTTACCTCCGCGCCGCCCGACGCTCCCCTCCTACCGCGGGCGATCCGCCAATTGTATGGTTTATCTATACATAATATACAGATATTCCTAATTATTTTTGTTGTGTACACCCACTATCCCCGTAAAACTGCACTATGAGTGGGTTTCTTCATATTTTGACAAATTCACTAAGGAAACTTTTTTGGTAAATTTTACACTAGACCCGAGGTCAAAGGTTTGGTATGTCAATGGAGACAGAGCACTGTATCAAGAGCTATCGAGCTCAATATAGTTTGTTAGACTAGCTGGGCTTCTTCTACCTTTGAGGGAAAACAGAGGTACGCAGGTAACTTCAATGAAACTATTCTGTTGGGAACCAGATTATGTTATTAAGTACTCTTAGTTCACTTACCTCAACATTATTAAATGCCTCCGGGCCACCATTTTTGTTGCACTTTTCCCGGAAGACTTGTGTAGTTTTGTTCTTGATATCTTCTACTTGGTTCTTGTCTACCTTACCCTGGAGTTCTGGGGGAAGATTGTCCACGGCATCTGATAGAGACTCATCTGTTTGGGCTACCGCTGCTCCTGCAACAAGAGAGAATGTATTTATAGTTATAAAAATCATTAAGAAGGCGATATCAAATCAAATTAAAATATTCATTTTGTAAAATAGATACATAAAGTATACTTTCTACAAGTCAAAGTTAATCTTTACAATATACAGTCGTGGTCAACTAATCAGGGACTTTCAAGATAGTGAAGAGCAATAACCGGTTATGTAAATATAAATATAAAACCCTATTGATTTCTCAGCACCTATTATTTGCATAATTTGGTCCGATTATTATGCTATAAATGGCTGTATATAAAAGAATAAATAAATAGAAAAAAGTATTTAATATCAAAGGTTGAACATGTATTCAATTTTAAGGTATAATTCTGTAGCTGGACATTTAATTAAGGACAGTAAACTATAATGAAAAATAGAGTTAAACAAAACTAATAATCTGCAGTATTATAATATCTTTAACAGCTCCATTTTATTACGTGTAAAATCAGTACCCAGTAGCAAAACCTTTGTTAGTAATTACCGCTTGACACCGATGTGGCATAGACATTATCAGTTTCTGGAATGTTTCGACAGGAATGTTTGCCCATGCCTCACAAAAAGCTTCATTAAGTTCATCTAAAGTTGTGGTACGATAAGTGGCAACTTTTTTCTTGATTTCGTGCCAAAGGTGCTCGATTGGGTTAAGGTCCGGGCTATTTGCTGGCCAATCTAGCACCGATACTGACTGACTGGTAAGAAACGACTTGACTGAACTGGCGGTATAT
The DNA here is from genome assembly GCA_910592155.1 of Ypsolopha scabrella. Classification (NCBI taxonomy): domain Eukaryota; kingdom Metazoa; phylum Arthropoda; class Insecta; order Lepidoptera; family Ypsolophidae; genus Ypsolopha; species Ypsolopha scabrella. The sequence goes on from OU342964.1 coordinate 4,967,248, forward strand.
TTCGGGTCGTTATCATGCTGAAACGTCCATATAATAGGGAGATGCTCCTCAGCATAGGGAAGCATCGTTTCCTCCAACATTGCCTTGTATTGATGTTGGTCTAAGTTACCCTGAACTTTCCTCACAGGTCCCACTCCACGTCCAGAAAATGAACCCCACATTTTAATGTTTCCACCGGCATGTTTCACCTGTTTTTTTGTGAATCTTGGATTCATTTCCGCTTTTACTGGACGCCGTACGTATTGCCTTCCATCTGAAGAAATCAAATTAACCTTGGTCTCGTCAGAGAATAATACATGTTGCCATTGGGCGTAGGTCCAATGTCCATATTTACGTGCAAACGCCAATTCACAATTTGGCTTAACTAGAGATTAGATAGTTGACCACGACTGTATATCTTTAGAATATAAAAAAATATATACTAATAAGGAAAAGTAAAATTATACTAAAATGTAATTATACACCTGCATAAAATAGAGAAATCTAGGAATAAAAATATTTTATATAAATTATGCAATGATAGATAAATAAAATGGTTTGGTTGTTTCATTAGAAGAAAATACTACATCTGTCTGTATATAAGGTGATTTTAATTTATTCAACCAAATTCTTACTGAAGACTCGGTAAGTGCACAGTAACAAGGTCCGATGACCCTTTTTGTTAAATTTGATTCTTTTCATGTTCCTTACAAACGCAAGCCAAGCCCTAAGTCAATTACTATGGGACTTAAAGATTTTATTTTGCGAAATTAGCAAAAGTGTTATTGATCCGTGTTACTGATCACTTAACGAGCCTCCAGTATGAGTTTGTATGTATAAATAAAAGTCACCTTATATAAAGATGGAGCGATACAGTGCAAGGATTTACCTGTCTTGCTCAGACGAAGTTCATATAAGAATGGTGCAATAACATATTTTTTTTAACATTTTTCAGAAAATATTCTTCTTTTCCTATCTTGAAAATCTGGAAATTGCAAACCAAGTGACTTGAGCAGTTAAGGTAGATAAATTTGTTAAATTGAACTGTGACTAAAGGACCTAAGGGTTTAACAAGAAGCAAATTAATTGGTATGCAAACAAACATTAAAGGGTAGTTGGTGAATTAACAAGTTGTGTGATTGATAACATAATTTACATCAGTATAGATTGTGACTTGGGCTAGCAGGTTCCTTTTGGTTAAGGTATTAATAAAGGGGCACTTATGGAAAACAGGTGTGCAGATGGTGGGCCAAACTGTTAGGCTGAGATTCACAGTGCATTTTGAGTCTGAACTCAATCTTACCAATGTCAAAAGAAGACATGATCTCATACTAGAGTGACGTTTGTAAGATTGAGTTCGGACTCAAAATGCACTCTGAATCTCAGGCTAAGGTTGCTATGTAAAGTTTCTTGTCTACCCCATTATTGACAATCTGACTCTTCTAATTGTAGGATTATTGGGTTTTCATGTAAAAAGTAACAATAAAGTTTAGAGGCCACATACTCCACAAGTGTTTTTTGTTATAGAGCCTTTTTTAGGGTTGTGTACCTTAAGGGTGCCATACGGGACTGTTTTACTAAGCCTCCACTGTCTGTCTGTCACAGGGGTCTACAGCTTCAGCTTTAATAGGTGGACAAAGCCACAAGTTATGTTACTTAGATTCGGTTATAGTAGACCGTCAATACCAACTCGAGGATATAGAAAGGAGGTACTCTGTAACTCAAACAAATTCGCGTGTTGACATTTTCGAGGTAGACAGTTGAAAATTTTACAGAATACGTGTTACTATGGTCTCTATCACGACAAACAATAAAAATGAAAAAGTTTCAGTCAAGGGGGAGCCAAGCTATCATTGAAAAAGTAGCACTTTTTTAACATTACTTGTTTCAGATCTATCTTAAAAACCGTCATACAAAAAAGTTTAAAATTTGGTCAGATTGTTTTAGGTAAGTACATAATTTAGAGTAAGTAACAACAAAAAAAAATATTTGGATTTTGAACTCGAGCCAATAGTTTGTCAGGCACTACCATTTTAGTAGCTTGTTTTGTGCTGCCTTGATGTTTTTGTTATTATTTACCATGTTTTAAGGATTCTGCACCCGAATGTGATGGTACAGAACCCTTTGTGCGCGAGTCGGACTCGCACTTTGCCAAATTATTTATAGGTACACCAAACCAAACCTGCAACTCGTTCTGCGCCTAAGTATTTCCGATTAGCGAAATTTTTTCAAGTCTTTTTTCCCAGGGTACCCAATACTAAGTACATTGGTATTAATTATTAGGCTTGGAATTTTTAATGCTGTACTCTGTACTCAATTAATACGAAATTGGTTTTTCATTTACTCACCGATTAGTAAAAATACAATTAACAGGTATTTTGATGCCATCCTAGTGTTGATAAATTCTATATAGAAGTGTTATAAAATACACTGATTTACTATAAGGAAACTATATAAATAATAATTGTTATTTTATGTTGGGCACTGGGATTCACAATAAAAAAACACTGAGTGGAACACACAAAACACAACTACGATCACAAAAGAAAGATGACAAACTAAAATAATTAATATTGGCTTGCAGTAGGGTTGCCTATTGTAAATCGATTTAATTGAAGATCGATTAATCGGGGCCAAGAGAATTTATTTTAGATCGATTTTTTCAAAGCGGTTCGATCTTTGAATCCATCCATAAAACCGCAAAATTTGTTCTTCAAAAAAGTATATATGTACAGAAAAGGTTAAAAAAATAATAATTTCAAGATATATTTCGGACCCTACTGGGCCCGGCATCAGTTGATATAATAAATGATGCCGGGTCCAGTAGGGTCCGAAATATATCTTGAAATTATTATTTTTTTATTTTTTTGTGTACATATATACTTAAATATAATAAAAAACAAAAATAAAAGAACAAGCTGGTAAAGTTTACATACATTTATTTTTTTTTCTTCAAAAATGGGGCTAAAATCTTGTGTAAGAATTAAAGACCAATTGCGCTCCTGATCCACACCTACAAGCTGTTCTCAAGAGTTATCACGAATCGTCTCGCCCAACGATTTTACGATTTCCAACCTCCAGAGCAGGCTGGGTTTTGAAAAGGCCACAGCACCGTGGACCACATTCACACGCTAAAGCAGGCTATACAGAAAACTTAAGATGTATACAACCAGTGCGTCCTTCCTGTGATGTCGTATAGCGCTGAGACCTGGGACCTCATCGTGTAACTTTAAATCAATCGCAATGCCTTTGATTTTGACATTTAAAGTATGGTACAAATGTCAAATTAAAAGGTATCGCGATAGACTTAAAGTTAGACAATAAGGCCCCTGGTTTCTTACAAAGGGCCTAATCCACCGATTTAAGGTCGCTCAGCGAGCTTTGGAGTGGGCTATGCTGGGGTATCTCTGATGGGTAGAATCCGAAATGAGGAGATCCGTTGGAGATCAAAAGTAACTGACATGGCCTGCAGAATTAGTAAGTTGAAAGGAAAGGTTGAAATATGGCAGGCCATATTTGTCGCTGACATGATGGCCGTTGGGATCGAAAGGCTTTAGAATGGAGACCACGTACAGCAAAGCGTAGTGTAGGCCAACCTCCTGCCCGCTAGACCGATGACCTGGAAGACGTTGTGAGTGGCGGCTGGATGAGGAGGACGGAGAACCGACATGAGTGGTGAAATTTGGGAAAGGCCTATGTCCAGCAGTGGACTAACACGGGCTGATGGATGGAGGGATGGATGGGCTTACATTTGAAAATAGGAATATAGATGTAGATAGTTGAGACTCAGAAATATTGTAACATAATATTAACTTAATATTAATGTTATGTTTGTGCATTTTTAGTTACTTTGGCAATAAAAATTTAACAACTTATATTTGAATTAATATTTTATTTATGCGAAAACAACTAACTTTACTTTCAATAAACTCAGGAAAAGTTAATGCTTTTGGCTGAAGGGGTGGTTTGTAGCACTAAAACGTTTATTTAGTCCGTTAAGGATAAATAGATCGATCTTTTCCGTACCGATTATTGTTGATCGATTTTTTCAAAATCGATACTTTTTAGATATAATAAACATCCCTACCTTGCAGTGTTGCCAGTGGTTGTCTCCAAATTAGTACGTCTGGATCCTAGAAATAGTACGAAAACCGTTGTAATAGTACGCCATTTTTTTTGTAAACAGATATGTAAATAAATTTGTTTTTAGACACATGCACGTACATACTTAGGTATGTATATGGCTTGAAGTAAGGTTTCAGCAAAAAATATTTAAATAATACAAAAACTATGTGCATGAAACTACCCAGGTATTAAGTTAGTATTCAATATTTTTTATAGATTTTGTAAACTTATGAATTTTAAACGTTTATTTGTTTAGTTACTTCGAATAATCTCTCTCACTCGCACCTAGAACTGGATATTTCTACCTCTTTCGAAATAGTCGAGGTAAAACCAGGGCAATGCAATGAGGTTACCATAGACGAGGCAATTAGAATTATCTTTTTTATCGCGAGCACGAAGTTGATACATTTTAGGGGTCAAGTTGTAAAAAGGTACGAAATAGTACGATCTAAAGCAAGATACGACGAACGGTAAAATAGTACGATTTTTGTACTAAAATGTACGATCTGGCAATGCCGTTGCCTTGTTTCATTCATTGCTACCAGACGTAAATCAGAGAGAATCGTAGAAAATTCCATACAGAAAGAAAAAGACAGAATGCTTAAATTAAGTTTAGTCCTGTCAAATAAGTTAAGTCGTGTTACGCCGAATCGACATTTATTTGCTTTGGAAAACCCTTAGTTTTGACAGCACTAAAACTAAAATTAAAGCCTTCTTTTATAAATAAGTATGAAGATTTTTTTCGTTTTGCTGTTTATCTTCACTAACAATTTAAACCATACAAAGTGCTCTGACGAATACATTTATTATAAATTTATAACATAATGAAAAATCTTGGAAACTGGACACTCACTCAATAATGGTTCTAAAAACAAAGTAGAGAATTTTTGGCGGCATAGCTTAATAAAATAATAACACGATAAATGTAATACGAACCAGTGTAATACGAGTACCTACATGTCTATTGGAAATTTTTTATCCCGTCTGTTTTTACCTGGGTACTCAAAATTATGATCTAAATTCTATTCTTGTTGAAAATACTTTTACGAAAATACTGACGTGTGTGTGCCTCGAACAAAATCCAATTGAAGGGTTCCTTATTGGCCTTTGGGCGCGGATCCCTAAAAAACTTGAAATTTCCACAGACATTGTGTAAATGAAATTTCCACAGACATTGTGTAAATTTCATGCATGAAACAGCAAGAGGTCTCGTAAATGGGCATTTTTTATTTTTCTGTACCTGTCTTAAAAAGATATGATTTAAAAAATATTTCTGTTACTCACCTGATAAGGAGTTTTTCTTTTTCTCTAGTATTTTAACTAATTGAAATTCTACAAAATAGTTACTTAATTAATATATTATTATTATAAATTAAATTTTAATTGGAGAAGAGGAGACATCTGTGGGATATAACGACAAAGGAGTGCCCTCTTTTGCTTTCTACCGACTTTACGCCATTTATTTTGTGTAAATATCAATTGCTTACATCTCAGAGCTATAACTAAGATTGTTCTGAGGCTAACATTAAAACTTTTGGTTGCTTATATTTTTGAAATATGTCATTTTACGTCTTGTCAAAGTGTATTTTTGGTTTGTATTTACCTCAACCATTCTATATCTTTGACCTCAACTATTGATTTTTATAAGAAATATAAAATTATTATCGTTTGGAAGGCCAGGTGCCATCTTCAACTCCTATGACGTACCTATGTTTTACAAACATTCTTTTGTTAGTCCTAGCTGGAGGAGCCCAAACTTGGTGCGTTTTTATTATTTTTTGTTTTTATAGTTCCAAACCTCAAAATGAAAAATCTGAACCCTTATACAATAACTTTGTTATCCGTCTATCAAGGCCCAAATCCTCAAGCCCTGTAAGAGATATGAAGTTGAAACTAATACCTCCTACAGAAGTTTGCGGCACCATGGTGCTGTTAAGAAATCAAGTTTCTAAATTAACGCAAAAAATGCTAATTTAAGCAATGAATTAATACAAATTAGCTCAACACGAAAACCTACATGGCATTTCTAGTTGACTTAGAAACTTAAATTCCCATTCACAAAAATTCCGTTCACAAGTAGGTTTTATAGCACACGTGTAGTAAAACCAAAAACCTATATACCCCTAGAATATATAGAGATTAATGGATCCCACGGGTCAAGTTATACAGTCGTTAATGCATGTGGAAAAAAAATGTGTTTTGAGGGGTATGTACGGAACCCCCAGGGCACGAATCCTACTCGCACTCGACCAATTTTTTTTTTAAGAGCTGGTGTGAATGTCATTTTTAGATTCGTCTCATGAAAGGGTTCGCTTAGCATCAATCTACAGATTGTTTTCCTATGTGACGTATGTAACCCTGAAAAATTACAACCCAGAAATCTTTCAACCAGAATTGAACCGGTAGATAGGTGTTGCGAGTCGCAAAAATGGAGCCTTCAGAGTTATTTTTTATGCTTATTTGAAATGAGTATGTTGGAAAAATAAGTCAAATTGTCCAGAGATCCTTCAACTAAACAACATTTTTAATAATATTTTTTACGGCTCTGGATAAAAAATGTCCTTTAGAGCCAAACATAATTTTTGTAAGCTTCAAGATAGTAAGAAGTCTTGCCCTAAATGGTAAAAATCTGCACTTCCAGGGGGGGGGGGTGAGTGGTTCCGGACGGTCTCTTCCTCCCCTGCACCTCAGCTCCAAATTCGGATGTCTGGATACTTAGTATTTACCCAATAAAAATAAAACTCATACATTTTGGTACATTATAAAAAGTGGTCTGATTCGGGTAAGGTGACCGATCCGGCTTGTAAGACCGACTTTTTCGTAACAGGTAAAGTGTGTTCTACCGATCCATGTTGGTTTCACGATTCCTATATGTTTAGTCCCAAGATCCATTTTTTTTAATTTTCGACCGATCGGTCTGATTTCGTACGGTGACCGATTTGAGAAAAAAAAAAATTGCCTGGTGCTGTCCTAGGACCCCTCTTTCTTAAAATGCCTTCATATTGAATCCTATATGTATAGTCCCAAACCTCGTCTTTTCACGTTTGTCTGAGTGCTGTAAAAAAATTCAGTGACCGATATGGGTTGTAAGACCGAGCCGAAAGTATGTTCTTTGGAGTGCTCTTTCGAGCTATAACTAATTCAGCGTTCCTATACCTTTAGTACCTACATCGTTCTGGGCTCCAGATCTATTTGTCGAGGTAAAAAATATAAACATTATCACAGTGAAATAAATTTTTAAATCGATTCAGCATTTCAAGAGATTACCTCCTACGTACAAATGAACAAAAAATAAACAAATCTAACGTCTATTATAATTAGTGTATATTATTTATAGAGTATTAATGAAATGCTTGTATTCCATTTTCTACATTATGTACTCGCCTTTACCGGTCAGCTGAGTTACGTTTTGCTCCGTTGAGAGAATTGTTCCTCAGCTGACGTAACGAATTTTTGTGCCAAAAACTTGAATAAATCATAATTATTTTAGTTTCTGATATTTTCACTGTAATTTGTCATGTATTCGGAACAGGCATACAAGAGTTTAATATATTTATGAAAAATCATTTAAAAACGTTGTCCTATCTTTAAATTCCTCGTAATTCAACGGAAACTGCAAAGTGCACGTAGTTTTCTTTCCGATTTCCGGAGAAAACTTAAGTATGTAAGGCCAAAATAGCTAAGATTTAATAGGTTCGCTCTTTTTAAAAAATTGCTTGCAATTGGTAGAAAAATCAAGACCTGGCTAAAATTCGCGTAACTCAGTAGGAATTTCCGCTTACTTTCATTTCTGGTTACACGATTTAAAGCTCAATTTAAAAGAATTAGAGCTTATTTTAGCTTGAAATCATGATTCCATCAAAAGTAGACGACAATATTTGCAATCGTATAATATAGATGTCAAGCTTTTGGTGGTACTTTTTAAATCGTTTTCGGGCTTCTATTTTTGCCGACTCAGCGGGTTACATGGTCTAAACAGGTATATCAGCGAATTAAAAAGTTCATAATTAAATAATAATACTGATGTTTTGACACAAAATATATTATATTTAGTGAATAGACAAATTAATATATTCTCTAAATAACAAGACAGTTTGCCTGTTTTTATTATGTTAAGGCGACGCCACGAAATTTTGGCGACATGGATCTCCATTTTTGTCAGCAATAAAAAAACATATGTAATTACCAATTTATATACTAGATTAAGCATTTAATTGAAATAATTTTGCCCGAAGGTTTAGTTGATTGGTTAATTTTCATAACAGAGAAAAAAATATTTAGAAAACCTCTTTTAAAACAGAGATTTCTATTTTACTGACAATCGGGAGTGAATGAAGCCTGTAAGTTTTTTTATTTAAATTAGTCTACAAATACTCTTCAATATGGCCGATTGGATTTATTAAATTACTTATAGTTGTCATTTTAAATGAAAAATACTGTTTTGCCGCATACGATCTTATGGTATAAGCTAGTTCGTGAGCGCATATTTGTATGAAGTAAGTCCCCCTCACTCCACTCCCCTAAGGCGCCGATTTGAAATTAAAAGTTTATCAATGCCTCGCCTTAAGGCAAAATTTCCTTAATAAGTTGGGTTACATGCCAAAAATCCAAAGGTACATAAAAATTAAAAAAAAACCATATACATGTACCTACTGACGTGACGTGACGTGTTGGTCATTGAATATTGAATCAATTAATTGATACCAAATTGAGTGCCGAGGCGGTTCCTCAATCATAATTACAATAATGAACAACGTTCTTCAGTTGTTTTAAGAGAAATTTTGTTACGGTCCGTGCTACTGAATATGTAGGACTTGGCAAGTTTAAACAACTAAAGTTTAAACGTTTTAAATCATACATATAATATGCGAATAATTGACAATGAAAACTTGCCAAGTTCTATATACAGTATCCCTAACAAACTTTCGAACGTTGTACATTATAGGAACCTCCATAAGCCTCGGAACCCAATTTGGTCTCAATACTCTTTTTGGCGAAGCGGAAAATCCTGCACTGCCCTTGTACTGAACTTGGCCCCTTTTTCACATTTATGTTTTTGGTGGAAACAAACTATAAATAGCCTTTGCCCAAGTGAAGAGTCTATAACCACCACAACAGTAAAAGATTTTTCAAAATCGGCTTATTGGTTCTAAATTCTAGGTTCTAGATTCTAGGTTCTAGAAATTTAGGGTCTTGGGTACTTGCGCAAACCTTAACAGATATATAAAATTGCAACTTCGTAGGTCCAATGGAAAATGAGTTATGGGGGTGTCGAAAGCAGCTCGAAGTGGTTTGTGTAATATAAATATAACACACGGCACGGCTGGTAAACTGGCTGGCCACGCTGCCGCGTGTCTAGATATATTATGCGGCCGGAAGGCGTCTACAGAAATGTCTCTTCAGGTGGAGGCGAATAGAGTTAAGAGTTGGCATTTCCAGACGTTGAACACCCGTAAATGCTGTTTCAGTACGTCCCACACAGTCATAGTGGGGCATAAGTACCTACATATTACTTACCCTAATTCTGATTCCATCAAATAAACCCTAGATTCTAGAATAAACCGAAAGAGGCCCGGTAAAAACCCACTCAATTCACGCATTATAATTATTTTACATGTAACTAGGTTCACCACCGCTAGAGGGCCCAGAAGTTTCAATATTAACTTCGTCGAGGGGGGAGATGTCGATGGGGAGGTTGGGGGCCTCTTTTGAAGAGCACGAGAGACATCAAACACTTCTTTAATAGCATCATCGAGGTCGTCTTCATCTTCTTCTACATCCTCGATTGGTGGGACATTCGCGCACTCACCTCCCTTTACAATATTTGCAGAGGATAGAGCACTTCATCCCAGCCTTCCTGCAAGAGCAATACCCAGTTCAACCTTTCTTCCACTTCCAGGATAGGTTTCAGAAGTAGTTGAGGGGCTGGGGGCATGTCATGTCATGTCATGGCATGGCGAGTCATGTTCAATGCCAACCCCAATCAGGTAGGGGTCTTGTGCACCCCCAAATACTGCTGAAGCTGGTGGTAGCTCCTGAATGAATGAAACTTGGCTGCGTCTTTGGTAGGTAAGGTGAGCTAAATTTATTTTGTTGCTCGCCGACGCCCTCACAAATAGAGTATTGCGCAGAGTACTGAGAGCTCCGCCATACAAAGCAATTAAAAATGCCTCGCCTGCACTCTCGATCTCTTCTGGAACGGAATCTGGCTGCAGGAACACTTCCAACAGTTGAACGAAGTCGGGGTTTTATGTAAGGACAATAAAGAATTTCAGTTTTTCCTGCCCAAAAAGGGCCGAGTTGGTATCACACCCACTGAATGCATGGAGGAAAGGCACCATGCCTAGTGGAAGGCCACCATTCACGCTATTGAATGAGGTGGAGGAAAACTGGGTGGGATCTGACCCTCCTCTGCCAATTTTATGAAGATGTCCATTAGCGTAGGTGGAGCCTAGCCCATAAAGAATGCAGAGTAAATGAATGCCCTCTCTAAAAATGATGAAATTGGTAAACGTTTGTTTTTTTGAAACTGCCATCTCCACCACAACCAATACATCGGCTTCCTCTTCTGCTTGCTCGGCTTCCACTCCGTGCCTCTGGAATTCATCCATCAACATTCTTAAGAGGTGTTCCTTGTTGCTGCCATTGGACACGAATTTCACCTCGGGCGCTTTGGCTATGGTGTGCCTCTCATAATACGCCTCCTTCTCTAATAAATACTCCCTGACAATGATTGAGCTTCATTGTCAAGGTACCTATCAGAAACCACGGAGATATTAGAACCGACTATTTTGGTCGAAAATTGGAAATTTCCCATTTTTAGGGTTCCGTGAGTAATATTTATATCCATGCCAAATTATATATTTCTAGTACTAATAGTCTCTGCGCTATGCCGCGGACAGACGGACAGACGGACATGGCAAAACTATAAAGATTCCTTGGAACGCCGACAAAATGGTAAAACAAAATCTTGAAAAAAAAAATTTTTATCGTCTTTTCATGCATGTAAACTGGGGATGATTTTTTTTTCTCGTCTATCCCATAGTGTGGGGTATCATTGGATAGGCCGTTCAAAAAAATTGTGGGTGCCTGAAAACTATTTTTCGATTTAGGGATCCGTTGGTGAAATATTAAGCTTTAAAGTGAAAATTTTAGTTAGAGTGGAGCGTCCCCCCCTCCCCCCTGCCAGCTAAACGGTTGTTTATAGAAATGTGAAAAAATTCACAGAAGCAGTATATATAATGAATTTAACAGGAAAACTATCACAGCTAAGTAGGCTGTACAGGTTTACGAGTACAGGTCGCGCCAAACTTTTGGCCCCCTATAATGTATGGGACCAGAAGTTTGGCGCGGTCTGTATTAGTAGACCAACTTATATGTACCGGGCAATTACGGAACCCTACATTGCGCGTGGCCCGACACGCACTTGGCCGGTTTTTTTTACTTAAAAATTGTAATTGCAAATTTTAGCCACAAGACCTAGAAAACTGAGTTACTGCTCAAACTGTCGGGAATTTTGTCTACTTTTAAAAAGTCATAGTGAGTTTTCTCGTCGGAGCCTTTTAATTTTTCTTTGCATAAAACTAAAAAAAATTGCTGTTTTTCAGCAATAACTTATCCCACGTATATTTTAGAGTGCTGCGATGCAAATACTAATACAAACACCCAAACAAGAAATCAAAAACCGGCCAAGTGCGAGTCGGACTCGCGCACGAAGGGTTCCGTATCATCACACTAATATTATAAATGCGAAAGTTTGTGTGTGTGTGTGTATGTTACTCTTTCACGCTGAAACAGCTGGACGGACTTGGATGAAATTTAGAATGGATATAGCTTATACCCTAACTTAACACTTGGGCTACTTTTTATTCCGGAAAAAAGCACGTCGTAAAACCGAATAACACGCGGGCGGAGCCGCGGGCAAAAGCTAGTTATCTATAAAAACGGCAAAAAAAACACGTTTGGTGTATGGGAGCCCCCTTTAATATTTATTTTATTCTGTTTTTAGGGTTCCGTAGTCTGACAAGGAACCCTTATAGTTTCACTATGTCCGTCTGTCCACGGCTTAGCTCAGACACTATTTTAGTACTAGAAATGTGTAATTTGGTATGGGTACCTATAATACGGGGGGCATGCCAAAAGAAGTAAGATAGGTACTCTTTCCTCATAGGTTTGTCACTGGCACGTTAGAACTTTACGTATAGGCCGGTTATCAGCTAATAATTTTGAATATAGAACATTCGTTAATACAAATTATAACTTTTTGAAATTTTGTTTTTCCGAGAGAATTTGGCGGGAATTCGTTCGTAGCAATGGAGCCACTGATCTTTAATATGGATAGGTGTTCAGGGCTTTGACAGCGTACCGACGTGATTTTGACGTTTTCGAGAGCCATCTACTAGTCAACCAAATAATTCTATATCTTTGATAATTACAATGAAAATTTCTTTTGAGAACAGACGTAATAAGGGTACAAGGGGGTAGCGGGGTACACCTTGTAATTTTGTCAACTAATAGGTGGCTCTCATATCACCTACGACGGATGTCGCCTTTTTGGTAATTATAGTTTATGAATTTAAGATGATGAAGACTCGAGTTTAAGTGATGTCCTATTGCAACCTGAGGTATCGCTAACTATCGATAAAATATAATTCAGAGAAACTAAATTATACCTTTAAATTTATTTATTATTGTCAGCAACACTGTTAATTGTTGTCAAATAATTGAATTTTTTGTTATTATTGGCTTGTTGTTGGTTTGGTTTAAAAATATGGACAGAAGTTCAGGAACAAGAGTTCTTTATTTAGTATAATAACTAGACCCGGTTATCTTGTCGCAATGTAAAAAAGGGTAGATAGGGGTAAAAATGGGACACCTTGGAATTTGTAGTGTTTTTGATTTTTTTTTCTCATAAATATTACTGTGGTCTGTTTATTTAACTGGCCGTTGAGCTTTTATCATCACAAATATTAAGATATTTTTTTAATTGTTTTTGTTTACTTTTTTATGCAATTCAATACAATATCTTTATTTATCAAACCAGATCTTTAAATATCTTTAAATATATGTCAGCATATCACGTGATTGAGAGTTCGGGACGGTACGGGGCTTAAAATACCTTCGCAATTAATAAAAGGTCTACTTACATATTAACAACCACTCCTATTTTTTTTTTATTTCCTATATTTTTATCAGTCACATAAAAAAAACAAAAAAGATAAATATGAGGAAGTATCGATACTTTAGAGCTATGTACTCGTAAGAGTAGTATCAAAAAATTATTTGAGTACTAATTATGTGAGCCGGTATCGATACCTTGTGGGTAGCGGAACATCTCTATGCGGAACATGTAAACCATGGAAATGTATATATGCTAAGTCTATGGTATGTACTACGTACGGTAGGGTAGTACATACTAATTCCATGATGTAAACAAACTAACGTCATCTTGTCAATCTTCTACTTTTTAATTTTATATTTTTTGACATCTGTATTGTCTTTGGTGAAATTCGAATGGGTACGAAATTTTCGACGGCGTTTCAAGCTGAAAGCCGGTCTAGTGTATTAGAATAATATATTAAGATGTCTATGAGTGGAGCTCACTCGAAGAGATTTTCGGACAATGATTTATTATGATTACAAAAAAGGTTTAAAGCCTCAAGAATGTTTTAAACTTTTGGTTACTACTTTTGGTGAATCTGCTTGTTCACGCGCAACAGTTTATAATTGGTTTGCTGATTTTAGAAGAGGACGCGAAAGCTTTGAAGATGAGGTGAAGACTGGTCGGCCGCCAACAGCGGTCACTCAAGAAAATGTTCAAGCAATCGAAAAACTTGTTCTACTTTTTAATTTTATATTTTTGACATCTATATTGTCTTTGATAAAATTCGACTGGGTACGGAATTTTTGACGGCGTTTCAAGCCGAAAGTCGGTCTAGTGTATTATAATAATATTATAAGTAACCTAATACATGTACTGTAATCTCAGAAAAAGTTTTTTTATAGCATTATGTTGTTCGGAGACCTTACTATAATTTAATTTTTTAATTTTTTAGAGACGTTCATGAACAATATTTTTCATTATGCCAGTAGTTTTGAGTTCGTAATGAGGATTTTACGATATGAGGTTAGATAAACACTTTTTCCAGTCCGCTGCAGACACCTCGTTTACAGCCTGCTCGAACGCAGCCAGCGCATCTTCCGGCGACGAAAATTGTATTCCTTTGAGCAGATTTTTTAAGTCACACGGCGCTAGATCAGGGCTGTAAGGAGGGTGACCCAGGAGTTTGACTGGCGTGCTGTCCAGGAAGTCCCTCGTTTTGAGTGCGGTGTGCGCAGGTGCATTGTCGTGGTGAAGCAGTAGCCCGCGGAGCCCTGTGTTTGGTCGCTTGTTGCTAACAACAGAGAAAACTTCTGGCAAACAGTTGGTAGTATACCATTCGGCATTGATGCTTCTTTGATCCCGTAAGGGAATTGATACCAAGTGGCCAGTCAAATTCAGAAAGCTAGAGATCAAAATTTTTTCCCCGCTTCTAGATCGCTTCATTTTGGTAGGCATTGGTTCATTTTGAAACACCCAAACAGTCGACTGGCGCTTGGTTTCTGGGTCGTATTGATAAATCCAGGACTCATCACCTGTAACGATGTCGTAAACACGCCGAGACGAGCCTGCTTCAAATTTGTTTAGCATATCACGGCACCATTCCACCCGGGCCTGCGTCTGAGCATCGGTGAGATTGTGCGGCACCCAGCGTGGTACTATCTTCCTCACTCGAAGATGGCTGTGTAGAATCTCGTGAACGCTTCCCGATCCAATCTTCAATATGTGTTGAATCTCCTGATATGTAATTCGCCTATTGTCTTCGATTAAAATTTTCACTGCCAGCACGTTTTCTTCGGTAACAGCCGTCAAAGGGCAACCGCTTCTTTCTTCATCCCCCAAAGTTGGTCGACCGCGCTTGAATTCGTTATACCAACGATACACGGTTGCCTTGGAAGGGCCTTCATCCATGAATGCCATTTGAAGTCTATCGTACGATTCATCCGGTTTCAGGCGACACTTGAAATCGTAAAAAATCATAGCTCTAAAATGTTCCCGGCGCAGATCCATATTTCAGCGAGACACAATACTTTGAATTAGCTCGCAAAAAATGTGGAGGGAAATTTTGAAATTAGATCATACCTACGAGGGTTGGCTGATATAAAATCTCCTTTGTTAAAGAAAGTTACTAGCCACTATAATCTCGTATTCTTTGTTTATTCCTTTTTAAAAAATTATGACTCTCATTTATTTCTACGAGTTCAAATTTTTTTGTCGCGTCTTCGTTTTCATCAAGTTGCAATAAAATTAAAAATTGATAAAATTGAGCATCGCGCTGTTATTAAATTCCTCGGTAAAGAAGGGAATACGCCGACGCAGATCCGAGAGCGCATGTTTAAGGTGTTCGGAGATTCATGTCCTTCCGAATTTGTAATAAAGTTTTGGTCAAAGCGGTTTAAACAAGGCCGTGTGAGCTTAGAAGACGATCCCCGTAGTGGAAGGCCCATTTCTGCAGTTACCGCAGATAATGTGGAAAAAGTGAAGAAACTGAACCTTGCCGATCGGCGAATTAAGCAGTGGAAAATAGCTACAGATGTTGGCATTAGCAAGGAACGAGTTCATGAAATAATTCATGAACATTTGGGGATGTCCAAGGTGAGCGCGCGTTGGGTGCCTAAAATGTTGACCCCCTTTGATAAGCAAAGGCATGTGGAATGTTGTCAGTCATTTTTAGACTTGATAAAGGATAAAGAGGAAGAAACTATCTTGCAAATAGTGACCTGTGATGAAACTTGGATTCGTCAGTGGGATCCCGAAAGCAAACAAGAATCGATGCAATGGAAATTTAAAGGGGAAAACCACCAAGGAAGTTCAAGGTCTGGCCGTCAGCAGGCAAACTAATGGCAACTATTTTTTGGGATGTTGAGGAGATTCTTATGATAGACCCCCGTAGTGGAAGGCCCATTTCTGCAGTTACCGCAGATAATGTGGAAAAAGTGAAGAAACTGAATCTTGCCGATCGGCGAATTAAGCAGTGGAAAATAGCTACAGATGTTGGCATTAGCAAGGAACGAGTTCATGAAATAATTCATGAACATTTGGGGATGTCCAAGGTGAGCGCGCGTTGGGTGCCTAAAATGTTGACCCCCTTTGATAAGCAAAGGCATGTGGAATGTTGTCAGTCATTTTTAGACTTGATAAAGGATAAAGAGGAAGAAACTATCTTGCAAATAGTGACCTGTGATGAAACTTGGATTCGTCAGTGGGATCCCGAAAGCAAACAAGAATCGATGCGATGAAATTTAAAGGGGAAAACCACCAAGGAAGTTCAAGGTCTGGCCGTCAGCAGGCAAACTAATGGCAACCATTTTTTGGGATGTTGAGGAGATTCTTATGATAGACCCCCGTAGTGGAAGGCCCATTTCTGCAGTTACCGCAGATAATGTGGAAAAAGTGAAGAAACTGAATCTTGCCGATCGGCGAATTAAGCAGTGGAAAATAGCTACAGATGTTGGCATTAGCAAGGAACGAGTTCATGAAATAATTCATGAACATTTGGGGATGTCCAAGGTGAGCGCGCGTTGGGTGCCTAAAATGTTGACCCCCTTTGATAAGCAAAGGCATGTGGAATGTTGTCAGTCATTTTTAGACTTGATAAAGGATAAAGAGGAAGAAACTATCTTGCAAATAGTGACCTGTGATGAAACTTGGATTCGTCAGTGGGATCCCGAAAGCAAACAAGAATCGATGCGATGAAATTTAAAGGGGAAAACCACCAAGGAAGTTCAAGGTCTGGCCGTCAGCAGGCAAACTAATGGCAACCATTTTTTGGGATGTTGAGGAGATTCTTATGATAGATTACCTGCCAAAAAACACGACGACGAATGCTGAATACTAGGCGAACTTACTTGATCAGCTACGCGACAAAATAAAAGAAGACAGGAGGGCAAACTTAGCAAAGGCGTTTTGATTTTGCATGATAATGCACCCGTGCACACGGCCTTTAAGGCGCGGTCATCTCTGACAAAAAACGGCTTTACAGAGATCAACCACCCACCCTATAGTCCAGACCTGGCTCCCTCTGACTACATCTTATTTAAAAATTTAAAGAAAAATTTGAGAGGGCGCAGATTTTCAACAGACGAAGAGATGAAGGACACTGTGAATGACTATTTTGACGATCAAAATAAAAATTATTATTTTAATGGTATGATGTCACTTATTGACAAATGTCGTAAGTGCATTTCAGTTGCAGGGGACTACATTGAAAAATAAAAATAAATTATTAATCCATGTCTTTTATTTCATAGTCAGGTAGATTACTTTTCAGCCACCCCTCATATTTTTACTTATACCAGGCCAGTCTCTCATATATAAAAACTTTTTTTCGCAATACTTTCTGAGGGGCCTGGTACATATCGTCTACATATCGATACGTCTATGTGTGGGATATCGTTGAATAGGTCTTTCAAAAACATTATGGGTGTATTAAAACCATTTTTCGATTTAGGGATCCGTTGGTGAAATATTAAGCTTGAAAGTGCTAATTTTTGTCAGAGTCAAATGTCCCCCACCCCTGCTGGCTAAACGGCTGTTTATAGATATGTGAAAAAATTCACAGAAGTAGTCTAAATAATGAAGTTAAAAGGAAAATTATCACCGCTAAGTAGGCTTTACACGTTTACGAGTACAGGTCGCGCCAAACTTTTAATCCCCTCTAAACCCGACGATTGGCGCGATCTGTATTAGTAGACTAACTTATAAAATGTACTGGGCAACTACGGAACCCTACACTGCGCTTGGCCCGAAACGACCTTGGCCGGTTTTTTTAGTCATTGTTATCTGCTAATCTGTGAAAATTTCAACTGTCTAACTATCACGGTTCTTGAGATACAACCTGGTGACAGACGGACAAACAGACAGACGGACAGCGGAGTCTTAGTAATAGGGTTGGTTACCCTTTGTGTATGGAACCCTAAAAAGCAAGTTTACCACAATTATTGTAATTTCAAAGATTTTATGTGTACTGGCCTAATATATCAACAGCTAAAAAGATACGACTTTTAATAACGTCATCCTGAATACGTCGATACGGTTGCAGCCCATCTATAGTTGCCACTATCACCACTCATGGCATGGCAACACTCGTCGCAATAAATGCCTCGTATGAATTCAGTTCCTTACAGTTTTAGTTCAATAAATAAAAATAAACGAGAACAGAAGTTGATTTCAGTTTACTTAAAACGAACAATAATAAGTGTATTTAAAAAATATCCAGGTGTCCACATGAAAATATCAAAGACACATACATAAGCAAAACCTACATAATTCCACAAGGAGTCCAAACCACTACAGAAATCAAGAGGTAAAACATTTTTTTAGACGCATGAAAGCAATGAAAAATAACCAGGTGTCCACATGAAAATATATCAAAGACACATACATAAGCAAAACCTACATAATTCCATGGCTATTAAACAAGGAGTCCAAACCACTATAGAAATCAAGAGGTAAAACATTTTTTTAGACGCATGAAAGCAATGTATTAGATTTAGAACTTGAGGGTACATTGACGGCCAGCTATCGTAAAAGGCAAGCCATGGTGTCTCTCTCAAAGATCCCACTAATAAACTAAAGTCCAAATCGTATCTATGTTTTCTAGGTCTTTGGCGCGATCTTTTTTCTGGATTTTTCGCGCATATTTTCATCAAGCAAACTATACAAGGGGAATGTAATATAGTAAAGAGAAATCTTTTAACTGGTGATTTTAAAGCTCTATTGCGGACTCTAAGGCGCATCATAGTAGCCTGGATGACATCACTGTCGCACTGCGATTTTAGGGCCTGTGGCCATTGTCTGGGATTTACAATAGCTCTTTTTATGTTTTCATATGCATATCCAACGTGAAAAAGACTTCGACCCAAACATTGAATCGTTTTAGTCCCCATATATAATCCTAATTTAACAACATCCAAAACATTTTCTGCGCAAAGTACCTTATCAGGCCTATCTTTGATTTGTTTGTACATTTTTTTTTCTTGAACAGAGTAATCCACCTGCCTTTTCTGCCTTCTGGGATATTGCCGGGGTAGGGTTGACTGCACATTAGTAATTTTTTCTTTATTTTCTTTTGTTTTTGCTTCAATTGCATTGAATTTACTTGCTTGCTCTCTTTTTACTTTACATAGACAGTGAGGTTTGCAAACAAAGAATAGTTTTTCCATGTGATCTGTAGCATTACAAACCTTACCGTATGAAGTGTTACATTCTTTTAATGTTTGTTGTTTTTGACATTTATTTGTCGGTGCACTGACTATGCTTAAAATTCTGCCACTTTGAGTAATTTTGATAACAGTTCCCAAAGAACTTTTCGTTTCTGAGGCTTTGATATTTTGTTTATCGACATGTATTGCTTTAGAACAATCATTTACATCAGGAGATTCCAAGATTTGCTTTTTAGTTTTTTCTTTGCAAATACGTCTTTTGAGCTTTCTACATTTACCTTCAAATTTTCCAGTAATCCCAATCATATTTTCCTCGAGTTTTTTTGGTTTAGAACCATAATTAAAATCAGGTGATTCCAAGCCTCGATTCTTAGATAGTTCTCGGCAAAGGCACATTTTGACTTTACTACATTTATTTTCAGATATGCTTGAAGTCCCAATCATATTTTCATTGATTTGTATTGATTTAGTATTAAAATCAGGATATTTCAAGCCTTGGTGTTTAGGAAGCTTTTGGTGGCACAGTGAGACTTTTAAAAATGTGTCTTCAGATATGCCTGATGTTCCCATCCCCAATTCATTGAGTTGTATTGATTGAGAATTAAAATTAAAATCAGAAGATTCCAAGCCTTTATTTTTAGTTTGTTCTCGGCAAAGGCACATCTTTCCTTTTCTCCATTTATTTTCAGATATGCCTGAAGTCTCAATCATACTGCCATTGACTTGTATTGCTTTAGAATTGGAATTAGAACCAGAAGATTTCAAACCTTTATTTTTAGTTTGTTCTCTGCAAAGGCACATCTTGACTTTTCTCCATTTACTTTCAGACATGCCTGAAGTTCCACTTATATTGTCATCGACTTGTATTGTTTTAGAATTAAAATTGAAACCAGGAGATTCCAAGGCTTGATGTTTGGTTTGTTCTTGGCCAAGGAACATTTTTATATTTCCACATTTATCTTCAGATATACCAGAAGACCCAGTCTTATTTTTATTGACTTGTATTGATTTGGAAAGTAAATTGATATGTGAATTAATATCGCCTTGTTTTTTTGATTGGTCTTTAAAATTGCATCTCTTGTCTGCTTTATTTATATCAGACATTACTAATCTTGTGTTTACAGGTCCGATTGATATTTTTACACCACAGGGTGCTCTTTTTGGTTGACTTTGTGACGAAAGAGGTGACATACAATATGTTTTTGGATTAAGTACACATGGTTGATTGCATTTTTTTACATTAGTTACTTTCTTTGAAACATCATTAAATCGTCTCGGCTTGTCCATAAATTTATCAAAACCTGGTTTAGTTAGAATTTGGAGACAAGTATCCTTTTTCAACTGTTTTTCTTCTGACGGAAACTGTTGATGTTGCTTGGTATCGTCATTATATTTGCAGGTGGAAGATTTTGAATTCATTTTCATTATATCACACTTAAGTTTCGGTACACAGAGACCAGGGATTGTCTTGATTTTTGTAGGAGTTACATGAACCCTAGAAAATTTTCTAAGGCTTATAGCACATCCGAGTCCATCTGCATTTATTATCGTGGGATCAGTCTGAACGCATACAGGGGCACATATCACATTTTTATTAAAATTTTCAAAACCATTTAGTTTCTTGGTTTTTTTATTTAGTACCGCGCATAAACATTTCTTTATCAATGAGTTTTTGTACATATTAGCAATTTGTTTGGTAACATTGGTATTTTTGTCGTCTTCATAAATTTCGTGGAATATTTTGTTACTTTTGAATGGGTTTATTTCACATTTTTCAGTCTGGGTTGCTTCTGATATAACCAAGAAATTAACACTTTCACTCAATAGTGATTTAGCCCTTTTGTTTTGTTTATTAGTGCAAGTAATCGGATTTATTATAAGTTTTTCAGTCTGGGTTGTTGCTGATTTACACATGAAATCAGGACATTCACATATAAGTGGATTTGCTTTTTTGTTTCGCTTATTGATGCAAGTAATCGGAATTATTTCAAGTTTGTCATTGTGGATTGTTTCTGATTTACGCATACAATTAGAACATTGACATATTAGTGGATTTACTTCTTTGTTTTGCTTATTGGGGCATGTAATCGGATCTGTTTCATAATTTTCAGTCTGGGTTGTTTCTGACTTACACATGAAATTATGACTGTAATTACAAAGTGGATTTGCTTTTTTGATTTGCTTATTGGTGCAAGTAATCGGAATTATTTCGAGTTTGTCATTGTGGATGGTTTCTGATTTACGCATAAAATTATAACATTCACATATAAGTGAATTTGCTTTTTTGTTTTGCTTATTGGTGCATGTAATCGGATCTACTTCATAATTTTCAGTCTGGGTTGTTTCTGACTTATACATGAAATTATGACTGTAATTGCAAATTGGTTTTGCCTTTTTTTTTTTCTTATTAGTACAAGTAATCGGATTTATTTGAGGTTTGTCAGTCTGGGTTATTTCTGATCTACGCATGAAATTAGGGGATTCATATATAGGTGGATTTGATTGTTTATTTTGTTTAATGGTGCAAGTAATCGGATTTATTTTAAGTTCGTCAGTTTGGATGGTTTCTGATTTAGGCATGAAATTAGGACATTCACATATAAGTGAAATTACTTTTTTGTTTTGCTTATTGGTTCTAGTAATCGGATCTATTTCACATTTTTCAGTCTGGGTTGCTTCTGATTTATACATGAAATTATAACTGTCACTTAAAAGTAGTTTTTTCTTTTGGTTTTGCTTTATATTACAAGCACTCGTTTGTATTTCAAATTTGTCAGTCTGGGTTGATTCTGATATACACATGAAATTAGAGCGTTCACATATTAGTGGATTTGCTTTTTCGTTTTGCTTATTATTGCAAGTAATCGGATTTATATCACATTTTTCAGTCTGTGTTGATACTGATTTATACATAGAATTAATACAGTCACATGTAAGTACGTTTGATTTTTCTTTTTTCTTATTAGTGCAAGTATTCGGCGGTTTTTTAATGCATACATGTATTTTAGATTTGCTTATTATTTTATCTTGACAAGGATTATATTCACAGCTTCTACCAGAATCACGTACCTTTGTTGCAATTAAATTAACAATTTTATAAAAAAAATTTAGACCACATTGACTGCTTTGGCATGCATTAGTTCGAGGCTCATTTTTCTTTTTGGTCTCACAAAAGCATATATTTGGTTTCTTTTGAAGTTTGCGTTTAATTTGATTAATTTTGAAGCAAACAATAGAACTAACATTTGGTGCCCTTTTGTTTTCCTTATTAGTAAAAGTAATCGGTCGTAGCCCAATGCAATTTCGTATGTTAGCTTTGCCTTCAAATTTGTCTTGAGAAATATTAATATTAAAACAAACACTAGAACCAACATTTATAACCTTTTTGTTTTCCTTACATAAAAGATGCGGTGTCCCTATACAACGATTAGCTTTACCCTTTTTTTGTTTTTTAAAAGTTTCTTTTTTCTTCTTTTCACCAGAACCAACATTTACTGTCTTTTTTTTCTTCCGATTTGTAAGTATGAAAGAAAGAAGGAAAGCAAGAAAGAAAGAAAAAAAAGCGATTTGCCCTGTCCCAACGCCACGATTTATTTTAGTTTTGCTCTGACTCTTTTTTTTAGAAGGTTTAGTTTCTAAGCTTGTACCAGAATCAACATTAACTGCCTTGTGGCTTGTTTTTTTTCCAGAATTAATCGGTGGTGTCTCAGTGCTATGATGTTTAACATTTTCCTTATTTTTTTGGTTAGAAGAATTACTTGTACCAGAATCAACATTAACTGCCTTGTGGCTTGTTTTTTTTCCAGAATTAATCGGTGGTGTCTCAGTGCTATGATGTTTAACATTTCCCGTATTTTTTTGGTTAGACGAATTACTTTCCGAACTTATACCGGAACCAACATTAACTCCCTTATTATTTTTCTTTTTATTGGAAGTGATCGTTGGCGTCCCAATGCCATGATCTATTTTATCAGTGCTCTTAATTTTGTCTTTAGCAAGATTAATATCAACGCTTTTTAAAGAACCATTTTTAACTGCCTTTTCTTTTTTTTTTTCACTTAAAGTATTCGACGATGTTCCAATGGCAGTATGTAGTTTATCAATGCTCCGAATTTTGTCTTTGGAAAGATTCATTTCAGTACCATTGCTTACTGTCTTTTTTTTATTCTTATTATTACAAGTAATTGGCGCTGGCCCAGTGCCACAATGTATTTTAGCATTCTGAAATCTATGCTTATATTTACAAGGATTATATTCACAGCTTCTACTAAAATCACGTGACTTTGCAGTAATTAATTTAATTATTCTATGAAAAAAATTGAGACCGCATTGACCACCTTGACGGCTTTGGCATGCATCAATTTGAGATTCTATTTTCTTTTTGCTTTCACCGCAGCAAACATTTGGTTTCTTTTCCTTCCTAAGCCGACAATTTCGTAGTTTACTAATTATTGTTTGCTTTTTGGGACTAACTTTACATGGCTTCATTTGAAATTTGATTCCCTTAACGCATTTATAACTCTGTTTATTCTTAGATTGTCTCAATTCATCTGCCTTCATGTATATTAAGCCTTTCATGCCCGGAGACTCATAGCTAAACTTCGAGTTGTTTCGTCTTTTGTTAAAAGATGATGGGTCTGAACCACCCATTAAATTCATAACATTACTATTTGTTTTTTGTCCAAGTTTTCGAGGTGTCGGCTTCCGATTACTTCTAACAGATAGGCCTTTTTTATATTTGTTGATTTGTTTTCTGTTTAATGGTTTACTTTCATTTTTAACCTTTGATGTTCTTGCTTGTAAAGAAAAATACTTGTCATATTTATACGGTTTATTTTCGAAAACTGTGCCATTTTGATTTGTTTTCGAAAATTCATCCGATCGAATAAAACTTTTTTGAGACTGATGTCGTGCAGAACGATTTATTTGGTATTGGAGATGATGCTTAGAGAAATGATCTTTTGGCATTAACTTGCTATTAGAAAAACAGACATAAGAAGCTTGTACATTTTGTGAAAATGTACTTTGGGGTTTTCTTGAAATGTTCTTTAGCTTTTCATGGTTATATAAATTGAACTGTGGAAGAGGCTTTGGGTATTTGATTACTACAAGTTCAGGTAATTTTTGTGAGTTCAAACGTTCAAACTTTTGCTTGTGTTCACTTATATCAGAAAACCCGCTTTTACATCCATCTGGTTTTCTTTTGTGTTGTATATAATCTCTTTGTTTCAGTAATGAATTTTGAACTGAACTCGGTCTTTTGATAGCAACTTCAGAATACTTCAATTGATTCTGTCTGTATTGAGTTTCATTAAATTTAGATGGAAACTTTATTAACTGTCTTGATTGTTGTGGCAAAGTGCACGAAGAATCAACAAAATATTTTGTTGGACATTGTCTTATGACCTTTTCTTTGTAAGGTCTAGTGGATTTTTGGACATAGCTTCTTGAGAGAATTTTAAATTTTTTATTGTTTATAATTACAAACTCAGGTTTTGTTATTTTAACAGATAATGTCGAATCAGTGTCTATTGGCGTCTTTTTTTCGTGATTTATATAAAGTTTTCTGTTTCCTGTTTCCACAACACAGTTACATGGAAAACTGCAAGTTTGCGGTAAACAGTTATTAATCATTTTAGTTCTTTTCAAAACTGGTATACAACGCTTGGGCATCTTTTGGCCTTCACAATAGCATAATTTTCTTGATATTGTTTCTGTTTGTTCAAAATCTGTTTCAGGGTTTTGACATATTTTCATATTTCCGTGTAACCTTAGTTTGTTTACATTAACGCCCGCTTGTGCATACTGAAACTGGTTTGTTTTTTTTCTATTTGGACAATTATTGCATAAAATATTTCTATTAATGTTATTTTTATCAACACAGTATTTTTTTTGTGGAACAAACTCTTTTTTTGAATACATTTGTTTTTTATTACCTATTTCAAATGGTTCCGTTTGAAATGTATATCTACGAGGTTTATTCTCTTGATCATGATCACGAGGAAACGCCTCAAGTTTCTTCGTTTCACAACACTTGTTTTTTTCAAAAACCTTTACAGAGACTCTACTCAAATGTGAGTTTCCACTTAAACGGCAACTTCCATGTAACAAACATTCGTCGATTTCTTTTGCTTTTCGTATTAAATTTGAATTACTATTCTCCTGTAATGATTTATTGCTCAAAGTGTACATAGTTTTGACACGTCTTATATTCGATGATTGAGGGTTTTTGCTTGATTTCGATACCAACATATTTCTTATGTTTTCTGAATTTTTACTTCGTTGTTCAAAACGTTTACAATCCAAATACATACTTATTGGGTCGGCTATCTTTAAAATACTTGATTTGTTAGTATTTAAATATTTTTGTGGTAAATTTATACGTATACTACTACTTTTTTTTTTCATTTGTCGATGCGCTTCAGTATTTTTTTTTTGAGATGCATAATGACTAGTGGGATTAATTTCGCTTACTATGCCCCTGTTATGTTGTAAACATATTTCATCATTCATTATCCTTTGCTTATTGTCCGCATCTAAGGTAGATCTACTGTATTGAGATAGTACATTATCATTAGTTTTATTTTGTACATTTTTATGATTTTCATTACTGATTTTAAATCTTTTAGGGTTGCCTATTAAAACTCGTGGCTCATCATCGTAATCCTCTGGCCAGTACAACCTGAAATTTTCTTTTTTATTGTTCATTCTTACGATTGATACTTTTGTTTTAGGAATCCACGAGCTGCCATTTTGTAATCTCAATATGCACATATTCGTCTGTGAAAATATATTTGTTTGTATCTGATTTTCATATCCAAACTGTTCATCTGCTTTCTGAAAATCCATGCATTTCTGTTGGTGTTCTTCTTTGTTTACATAGATTTCTTTTAGTTTTGAGATTAACGAATGAATTTTACGAATTTCTTGTTTATTTTTATCTGACTCGTCATTACTACTTTTTGTTAATATTTGGTTCGTTTTGCAAGTGTTAAAATCGACAGCTTTTGATTTTTGGCTGTAAGATAGATCAAATTGTTGAACTTTGGGATGAGCTACAGTGCATTTTTCTGAATTCGGTAAAGAATGTTTTTGGTATTCTTGAGCTATTTGTTTTAGATTATTTAAACATTGCTTCAGTAAGAACTCTGTACAATTACTTTCTTTTCTTGAAACACATTTTCTGCCAGTATTAAAGAGTTTATGTTTAATGCACGTGTCACCAGACATTTTTCTTGGACTAGTTTTTTAATCTGTACTTATATTTTTATTGCATTCAGTACTTATCAATCTTTAGAACAGTTGTTTACTTATCCATAAAACATCTTCTTGTTATGGTTTTTTAGATTTTCATAAGACTTTTCACTCACTTTTTCGTGATTAATTTTGATATTATATTTGTATTTCTAGATATTTTGAAATTTTTATCAGTTTCACATCAAATTTAAAATGTATTTTATCTCGATTTTCTTTTTTAATTTATAATCAATGTATTTTACTTCAGGCCATTTCAAGGGTTTTCTAATAATTTATAATTTTACGATACGCAAGCATTTTTATTCGTTTTATTAAATTTTGTACAATCAAATCAGAAACTTATTAATATTGTATTGTCATCCTTAACGTACATTGTCTTTGGTCCTAACCATAGAATAACCATAGAATAAAGAATAACATTGCATTTTTTTTATCTTTTTCAAAATATAGATAAAATGGTGCTCCGACTAAGCGAAGAAGGTCGCATAAAAATTTAATGTAGTAGTTAGCCCAGCGGAAATAATAATAAAATCACAAAAAAAACCGAGTCAAGTTTTATTTTTTTAATATATCTTTGGTTCTATTGAATGGATATTTTTTTAGTGTACACCTTTCTAACTGATGTTGCTTGAGAACTAGATTATCTGTAACTGACGTGAATAGCTTATTTATAAGTAAAAAACCGGCCAAGCGCGAGTCAGACTCGCGCACAAAGGGTTCCGTACCATTATCTATAAACACGGAAAAAAATCATGTCTGTTGTAAGGGAGTGTGCGGGTCCGACTCGCACTTGGCCGGTTTTAGTATTTGTTGTTATAGCGGCAACAGAAATACATCAGCTGTGAAAATTTCAACTGTCTAACTATCACGGTTCATGAGATACAGCCTGGTGACAGACGGACGGACGGACGGACAGCGGAGTCTTAGTAATAGGGTCCCGTTGGTTACCATTTGGGTACGGAACCATAAATGTGAGAACATACCAAACCGTTATAGTACAGTTATGGTCTCATTTCTTTTTGTAGATAGTCCTACTTTTTTTCTTTTCCGGTACCTTCTACTTACAACTGAAAATGTAACTTTGTAATCCTTTATATTTATATTGGTGTATCTAGAGCACTGGACCGAAATTACAAAATATTTTAATTTTTCCTTGATTTATACACTAAACACTAATTGTAGTCCAAATTTGAAGCTTCTATGACTGCTAGAAGTGCCTTGGAGTTTTGATGATCGGTCAGTCAGTCAGTCAGTGAGTGAGTGAGTGACAAAATTGAGAAACTTTGACTAGTTATAATTCTTAAACTACTGGTTCTAATTAAATGAAATTTGAAATATACCGTGTTTATACAATGCCTGCTTGGTTACCGAAAATTCTAGTTTTATCCACAACGAAGTCGAAAATGGCCTGAACTGCTTCGAGAAAAGGATGGTACGGCTTCATTGACCTCTCATTAACAACTAGACTCACAATCTCGCTCAAGAAGTGTCCGCGATGAATTTTGTCACCGCTACGAGGTGACAAAATCGAATGACAATTTAGTACAACTGACATTGCATCTTGTGCTAACGACATAACGTCTTAATTTGGTTGAAGATTTTTGCTACTATGCACGTCGCACGTTCGGACAGTTTCTAACAAACTTTTCTTAGAGACTGTGTGTCTTGCTGTTTTATGAGAGGTCAATGTACGACGTGCCGCTTTTTAGCTCGACTTGGCGGGGGCACTGCCGTGCCCCCAGATATGCCCTTGCTTGATTGATATTACGCATAGACTTAGGATGTATCCTAAGTCTATGCGTAATATCAATTATCGTAATATCAACGAGATCACTTTAGCCAGTTATAGTGCCGCCCGCATAAAGCCAAAAGATGTGTATAGCTCAACGCTGAAGGTGTTAAGCCCGCACAATTCGTGTCCTCCCTTTTTCGCTCTTTCGGGAATTTAACGTGAACAAAATCTGTGTACCGGTCAACTCAGCCTGCGGGAGGTGTTGAGCCCGCACGGTTTGTGTGCTTTTCAGCTCAAAGTTATCTACTAATTAACTCTACGTGACCTTTTATATATTGAATAAATAATAAGTACGTACCTACTTTTGCCATGCTATTCACAGTTACTTAAAGTTGTTATTTTGAAAGAAAATAGTACATAGAGAGCTTATTTTAAATATTTTTCTAATTAGATACTGTTCTAATTATTTAATTAGTACCCAATTCAATAAATATTTAATTTCTAAATAATGATGACTTTGAAAAATCCGAGTAGGTGGTTGATGGAATTGCGAGATTCAATATTAGGTTTGTAGGTACCTAATAGTTCTTAATTCTGTATATAATTTATAAGAAATTATTATTTACTAGTTTTTTAAATTTACGGATTTTTTCATAGTTAATCAAACTATGAGACTCGTGCACAGCATCCAAAAAATTTTTAAAAAGTCTTCTTCCTCCGTCAATTTCATATCGTCACACAATCAATCACAAAAACACCTCCGAGCAAGAAAAAATAATTTACAGTACAGTAGCTCAACTCTGTAGAATGAATGAACTAGCATAATCCGGGCTTGTCACTGGCTAAGTGGCGTAGCTAGGTGGACAAGGGCCCCGGTGCATAGAGAAACAATCGGGCCCTCACCCCCTCTTTCCACATAACTTGAACTTATATTGGCCTTCAAAATTAGTGCACCAGGGCCCCCTGAGCTCCGGGGCCCTGGTGCACTGCACCACCCGGCCCTACGATAGCTACGCCACTGCAGTGGCTAATATTCAATATTATATAAAGAGGAAAGATTTGTTTGTTTGTTTGTATGTTTGAGGTAATCTTTGGAACTACTTAACTGATTCTAAAAATTCTTTCTTTTATAAAAAGCTACACTATTGTTGAGTAACATAAGCCATATTTAATTTTAATACAACGATCCTGACACACCTCTTGCTAATATTAAGCTTGGAAAAGTTACCCGATTCCGAAAATGTTTTCTTTTGTAAAAGGCTACACTATTGATGAGTAACATAGGCCATATTTAATTTTAATACAACAATCCTGACACACTTCTTGCTTTTGTATGTTTGAGGTAATCTTTGGAACTACTGCACCGATTCTAAAAATTCTTTCTTTTGTAAAAAGCTTCACTGTTTTTAAGTAACATAGGCTATATTTAATTTTAATACAACGATCCTGACACACCTCTTGCTAATATTAAGCTTGGAAAAGTTACCCGATTCCAAAAATGTTTTCTTTTGTAAAAGGCTACACTATTGATGAGTAACATAGGCCATATTTAATTTTAATACAACGATCCTGACACACCTCTTGCTAATATTAAGCTTGGAAAAGTTACCCGATTCCAAAAATGTTTTCTTTTGTAAAAGGCTACACTATTGATGAGTAACATAGGCCATATTTAATTTTAATACAACAATCCTGACACACCTCTTGCTTTTGTATGTTTGAGGTAATCTTTGGAACTACTTAACCGATTCTAAAAATTCTTTCTTTTGTAAGAAGCTTCACTATTTTTGAGTAACATAGGCTATATTTAATTTTAATACAATGATCCTGACACACCTGTTGCTTTTGTATGTTTGAGGTAATCTTTGGAACTACAGAACCTATTCTAAAAATTCTTTCTTTTGTAAAAAGTTTCACTATTTTTGAGTAACATAAGCTATATTTAATTTTAATAAAAGTAAGTTTTCATTTTGAAAATTCAATATTTGTGAACCATGTCGCGAGAAAAATCGCTGCTTAACTGCTTTATCGGCGTTCCTTGAACAAATGGTTAGTTATACGTGATGAAACCGGTTGTTTTTCCATACGGGGAAACTGTATCAGTTTAATCTGACTAAAGATTTTCATCTACAACGATCTTGACACACCTCTTGCTAATATTTAGCTTGAAAAAGTGATTACAGCCATGTTTATGTATTGATTTTTTCCCATACGAGAAAACTGTATGAGTATAATCTGACTACAGATTTCCATCTACAACGATCCTGACACACTTTTTGGCACTTTGGTAAAACATGGTGACCAGGGTCTGATGATGGGACTGGAAGATAGGTACGGGATCTCCTCAACGGACAACAGCAGACCCTTTGAGTTTGGACTTATTTGATTGGTTTTTATTAGCACTTTGGTAAAACATGGAGACCAGGGTCTGATGATGGGACTGAAAGATGAGTACGGGATCTCCTCAACCGACAATAGCAGACCCTTCAAGTTTGGGCTTATTTGATTGGTCTTTATTAGCACTTTGGTATAACATGGTGACCAGGGTCTGATGATGGGACTGAAAGATGGGTACAGGATGTCCTCAACGGACAACAGCAGACTCTTCGAGTTTGGGCTTATTTGATTGGTCATTATTAGCACTTTGGTAAAACATGGTGACTAGGGTGTGATGATGGGATTGGAAGATGGGTACGGGATCTCCTCAACGGACAACAGCAGACCCTTTGAGTTTGGGCTTAATTGGTTGGTTTTTATTAGCAGTTTGGTAAAACGTGGAGACCAGGGTCTGATGATGGGACTAGAAGATGAGTACGGGATCTCCTCAACGGACAACAGCAGACCCTTCGAGTTTAGGCTTATTTGATTGGTCTTTATTAGCGCTTGGCTTAAACATGGTGTCCGTTGCATATAGTCGTTCAAAAAATCAAATTATTTTGTTTTCCTTATTTCCACGAAAATCTCTTCGACGCGGGCGGAGCCGCGGGCAAAAACTAGTTGTTTTATTATTTTGTGTTTAAGTGATATTAATTAAATCTGTTGAGTAATTTTTTTTATTTCTCTATTCTATTAGTAAGTTTAGGCAATGAGAGCCATAACAACCTATCTTTTCCAGAATATTGGAATACTGGAATAGATAGGCCACTTTGGCTCTCATCGTCTCAATTTGACTCGCCAACATGTTGCTTGACATTCAGCTGAAAAGTCGATCTGTTCATTATCGAGTTGTTCTACCTCGGCTTAATGGTTGTTTCCTGGTAAATGAAATTCATCTGTCTTGCGATTAATGAATGTGGTGCAGAGTACAGTAGACCAAAGAAATTGAAGCTAGAATATTGAGACTTCCAGAGTTTGGTGCTCTAAAAACAATCTTTGTTGCTTTTCAGGTAGCATGTCAGTCATGAAAATTTTCCTTCAAATCTGAGCTCAGAAGAGTTGGACGAGTCTTTTAGACTTCTCGCAAGCTTTAAGTGGAGATACCTATCTACGCATTTTCAATGATTTAACTAGAAATAAAAACTTAAATGTATCATCAGGTTTTCATGCAAATTTTGGATATTGCTACATAAAAATGTATTTGCTTAAAGTGTTTACGTCTCGACAGATGTTTTTAAATACAGTACACATCTATTTCTATTACCAAACTGTAGAATAATAAGCGAAATTTCGTCAGAAATTTTAATAAGTTTTCATGAAGGACCTCAAAAGCAACCTTATAAAATCCAACTAAATTTTTTAAATTTCATCAAATGACAGCTCTAAAATGTGCCTTGAAATTACAAAAACACGTTAAAATCAATAAGTTGAGTAAATTATCGCTGTCAAACTAAAATGTGAGCGAATGCTGTGCGCTGCTCTGCGACGCTGCGCTGTGAAGCGCACAACATTCGAAAATTTCAACTTTGTACCTATTAGGTTGAGCCTGTAGTCTCCTGTGACAGACAGACAGACAGTGGAGGCTTAGTAATAGAGTCCCGTTTGGCAGCCGCCGGGTACGGCAACCTAAAAATATTCAATGTACAGACACGACTATTTTACTAATTTATTATTAGAATAAATATTATGTAGCTGAAGACGCTGCGTGGAGTCGCCTCTTGTGTTTGCTTAATCTTCCACTTTCGCTACTCCTGTACTCGCACAAGTCACTTGCATGGCTTCTTTCCCGTGCGTATTCTCATAGGTATGTCTCTTCACATGACTGCTATTATTCAATATTATCCAATCAGATGTCCTAGTTCCGCTATTTTCATTCTACAGAATGAGACATTCTCATTCATTCGTCGTCGGTTCGTGTACACGTATCACGACTCTGTCTCCCGTGCGTCATTGAGTAACCAGTTTTTCTTTTGTTCGTCGCATTGAACGATGGGGCAAAGTATCTATACTTGGCAGCATCGATACTCCTGCTGACTGCAAAAAACATGGATAAATTTCTGAGCAGAAGTTCATTGAATTCCAGCCTAAGTAACAAGCGGAACAGAGATGAAGAATTCGCAGATGATTGGCAGCGGCCGAAACGCACGGCGGTCCCAAAAACGACCACTGACAAGCCTAAGTTCATTACTCCAAACCGCTTCAGTAATTTATCCGTAGACCCAAGCAACCAGTTGTCTGAACTCCTGCGTAATGCTGTAACAACAAGAAAAAATCCAAATCGGGTTCCTCTTATTATTATCCAGACCGAGGAGAACTGGACCCACGGAAATATCAAGAGTATCATTGAAAAATTCGAGAAGAACTTCCATCTTCAGTACAGAGGTAGAGCTAGAGTGGCAGTCCAATGCTACTCCCCCGATGCTCATAAAGCCATCAAAGAAGGTCTCCGAGCCGAAAATGTGCGCTTCCATACCTTCACTAGAAAAGACGAGAAAATGTCTAAAGTTGTGATCAGAGGTCTCCCAGTCCACTTTGAAACTACACTTTCAGATGAACTGAAAGAACTTGGATTTGAAGGAGCAATCATAACAAAACTCATCTCCCCATCAAGAAAGGTCGTACAGTGTCCTCCATTCCTTGTCCAACTTCCCTTAGGATCCGAAATATCGAAATTTCGACAAATTAAGTATATCGGAAACTGCGTTGTGGACATTAGCAGATACAAGGCAAATAAATCCCATGGCACTCAATGTTTTAGATGCCAAAACTTTGGACATGCATCGCGAAATTGCAACCTGCCAGCTCGATGTGTTAAATGCACCGAGGCTCATGAGACCAAGGAATGTCCTAAAAAAGACCGTATTACTCCTGCTCGCTGCTGTAACTGCCAAGAAGAGCATCCAGCCAACTATCCTAAATGCGCTGCGAGAGTCAAATATCTCAATAGGATTAGAGAAAAACACGTTGACACCCGTGCTGTACTCCAGAATACTGCAAAAAAGCTCGTCAGCGAAAGACCTACCCCTGCAGCTAACGGAAAAACATGGGCAAACGTTGTTAGCTCAAAACAACCTGAAGACCAAACAACACATCTTCCTTTACGGCCAGTAGAGCATGATGATGTGACAAAAGAAATGCTTGATATTCTAAGTATTATTAAAAAAGTTAGGAGTCAGTTTTTACAGTGCCAAACGATGTTAGACAAGGTAGTCCTAATATTAACTCACCTAGGCCAGCATGTCTGAGTCTCATGACTTACGTTTCGTATACTGGAACGCAGATGGCATTAACAAAAAGCAGGATGAGCTTCTGGACTTGGTAAGTGATTTATCGGTGGATGTGGTAGCCATCTCTGAGACAAGGCTAACTGAACGTATTAATCTTAACTTCCCTGGTTACATTTGCTATCGTAACGATAAACACTTTAGTGGCATTGGTCAAGGTGTTGCTTTGCTCGTTAAACTTGACATTGATCACACACTGATTTCTTCTCCAAAAACTAAACACTTAGAAGTCATAGGCATAAAACTTAATATAAGTAATTGTAACTATACTATTTTTTCGATCTACCAATCTCCAAACCTACCATTTTTGACTGTTGATATTGACCTACTGCTAGAGACCGATAGTCGGGTGCTACTCACGGGAGACTTTAACGCCAAACATGAGCATTGGTTCCCTGGCGTTAGAAATACCAATGGAAATCTTCTTTTTAATCACATGCTTAACCGTGATTATACTATTCATTCTCCATCTAGTCCAACCTTAGTTCATTATCGTGAAAATCTCACTCAATCATTACCTGATCTTATTTTAGCCCAGAATATTCATAATATCGACGACCCAAGTATCCAAACAATTCCTGCACTCTCTTCTAATCACTTACCTGTGTTTTTTAGGACAATCGCTAACTTTAAACGTAAAGTGATTAAACGTCACAACTACGCTAAAGCTGATTGGAACCGCTATCGTTCGATCCTTAATGGTTGTATTGACCTTTTTTCCACAGTTTTTAAGTCAATTGAAGAGATTGATGTTGCCATTGAAAATCTTACGTCTAGCATGCTACTTGCTAGGGATGCCGTTGTACCAGTAACTACAGTTACACATACGCCAAAATCCCTACCCCGCAAAATAAAACGACTCCTTAATTTTAGAAACCGCCTTCGGAGATATGATCAACACGAAACAAATGTTGCTACTCGCAAATGCTTACGTACGCAAATAAAGTACCTAAATAAAAATATAAATACAAATATTAAACACCATAATGATAAAATATGGAGCGACAAACTTAAAAAAGTTGAAAATCCTAGGTCTGATTTATGGCGTCTCGCTAAGACCATGAAAGCTACTCCTTCCACCTCCGTAGTTCCGCCTCTTTTGCGTGCTAATGGCTCTAAAACATCTACTCCCAGTGACCAGTGCAATGAACTAGCGTCTGCGTTTTATGACAATATGAACCTAACAAACCACTGGCAAAACGATAAAACTGACACCGAAGTTTCCCAGTCAATACCGCTTCTTGAAAACTTCCAACCTGGAACCCTCCATAATCCTGTTCATCCTAAAGAAATATGGCATCACATTCGTAAACTTAATCTACGTAAAGCCCCAGGTTTAGATAATTTGGTCAACTGTTTATTAAAAAATATTCCACAAAAAGCTATAGTATTAATTACCAAGATTTTTAACTCCTGCTTAGCCCTAGCTTATTTTCCTTCTGCATGGAAAACAGCAAAGGTAATTGCTATTAAAAAGCCCGGTAAAAACGAGGCCATCCCTTCTAGCTACCGTCCAATCAGTTTACTCCCCTCATTAGGTAAACTTTTTGAAAAAATAATTAATTCTCGTCTACATAAAGCAACAGGCCATAAATTAATCGATGAACAATTTGGGTTTCGAAATGCACATTCCACAGTTCAGCAACTTGCAAGAGCCTCTGAAAATACTGCGCACAAAATGAATTTAAGACAATCAACAGGCATGTTTTTGTTAGATATAGAAAAGGCCTTTGACACCGTCTGGCACAAAGGGCTCATACACAAGCTTGTCTTAAGCCAAGTTCCTATACACTTAGTCAAGATGATCGATTCTTATCTTTCGAGTCGCAGTTTTAACGTGCAAATTGGTGATGTTGCATCCAAATCACGCTCTGTCCCTGCTGGAGTCCCACAGGGATCAATTTTAGGACCATATTTATTCCTCTTGTATTTAAATGATATTCCCAAACAAACAAGAACTAGTTTGGCATGTTTTGCAGATGATACAGCTTGTTTAACATCTTCAATAGATATTGATCTCATAATTGACAGATTGCAACTTGCTATCGATGGTCTATCGGCATATTTTACTAAGTGGAAGCTTAAGTTGAACAGTACTAAAACAGAGGCTATCCTTTTTACTCGTGGGAGGCAAATGCCCATGAGAACTTTGAAAATTGATGGTCACTGCATTCCCTGGAGCAGATCGGTGAAATACCTTGGGTTGGTCTTAGATCAAAAATTGAACTGGAACGACCATATCTCAAACCTACGTATCAAAGGAATGAAAGCTTTCAAAGCCTTAACCCCCCTGCTTAATAGGCGTTCTGCTTTAAGCAGTTGTACGAAACTGAATATATACAAAACATTGATCAGGCCGTGTATTACCTATGGATGTCCTGTATGGAGCAATACTTCAATCACTAACCATAATAAATTACAAGTAATTCAAAACAGAGCTCTAAAAATTGCCTATAATACGCCTTTCCGCACGAATTTGTTTAAATTGTATGATAAAACCAAGTTTCCTAGATTATTTGATTTTATTCTAAAACTTGCGAAAAAATTCTTCCTAATCACAAATTACAATCATCCAAATTATTTAATTTCCACTATAGGTAAAACACGACCGCATGAGTCAAATAATCGATATCGATACATTACAAGGCTACCACATCACTACCTGCTAGGCGATGGTGGCCGGTCCGGTGACTGACGTCACGCGCGGATTCATCGCTACCGCTAGGTCCAGGGGCTCGCTCACGCTGCTGTCTTGCTTGTCGTTATCTTGGCACTCGGCGAGCATTGTTAGAAATTAATTTAATGCTACCCCCTACTTTAACAATTAAAGTAATTAGGTAGATTAATTCGTGTTATATGTATTTAGTGGTTATCATTTAATGTTTACTATCTAAAACATGTGTTTTGCTTTTCAGAACTAGCATTTCTTAGCTAGTATTATATATAAATTAATATATATATTTCTTTTTTACATATTTCAATGTTGAGGTCAAAAATGTACACTAACTAAAGTGCACATAATCCTTTGTGTTACGAGTATACACATTTATTAGGTTTTTTTATTTTAATTCAATGTTCATGTCTTCCGTAAATTAATATACTCATCATTTTCATAAGTTATAGTAGACTAGTATAGTCTGTTAACGTGTTTTTATATTACGTCTGTTTAGCCTAGGATTAATGTACACTGGGTTGTAAACTATCAATAAGCTATATTATATTTGAAATAAAGACCTTTGAAAAACAAAACAAAACATTCTACAGATAAGTTGGTTTTACACTCAGATTTTTGCATTCAGTTTTGCATTGCATTCAGTAATTATGTTTAACTTAGTTCCACTATTCGGCACGCGCCAAGGTTGAATGTCATAGTGTTTAACGATAGTCTATGAACGATAGATAGATAAATTTTGCAAATATCACAAACGCAGGTCGTGATTTGGCAATAAGGGACCTTATTCGCTATAGAGAAGGACGCTCGTAAATTGCATGAATGTATCTCAGTCGCTCTACTAGTAGGTAACGCACGTTGCACCACTTTACGCACACATTGTATAATCATACTTTTGTCTCGCTCTGACAGATCTTGGCTCGTCGATTTACGCGTTTTGAATTTATTTTAGGGGCCAATCATGTTGCGCTCTAACACCTAATCTTAGAAACGCGTTAATAGCGAACATGATTATCCCATTGCTTCTCGAGTAGGACCAATCCAAACTTTGTTGCGTAAAAACTGTACAACATTAGGTGTTGAGGCATCCACAGGTTTTGTTCAATCGAAATGCGCATGAATGATGGCCAAAGTCTGTGTACCTACTGTTTAGTTAGCACCTAGCAGCGTTGAGCCATACACAGGTTTTGGATTTATGCGTCCCGCCCCTTCACTACCAGTACCACAAGGTCCACAAGTGCGACTTGAGTTGAAAACAAAGCGTATTTGTGTAATACGTTTTTGGTCTCGGCAGGCCATCAACACACATCAAAGCCCAACCTAACAGCACATGCAACACAAGAAACCTTTACAACTTACAAATACTTAGAATGAATTGGTACGAGCATCGCGTGATTCTGGCCATAGATATATATATATATATATATTTTCTATTTTATTCGCCTTGGAATAGGCAAAGAGCAAAAGCCCGTGTAGCAAAGTCTTATTTACTTTTAATCATGTCTGGAAACTTGATAAATTATAGGCCGTAGCAAAGTTGTCGTAAAATTGTCTTATTGTATTGTCTTTATTTATTAAGGCCGAAGCCAATATCTTGTCCAATATAATCATGTACTTCATAAATGGGTATTTATGGCTATAACCAAAGTCTTGTTCCTTGTTTTCTTTTCAATGTCTTGTTTAAATATTTTGAACAGTTGTTGTTGTAATAAAGTTTCCAGAAACTCCGATAGGTGAAGGTGTCCATAAAAGGGTTACATCAATATGTATGTACTCTTCATATAAAAATTGTGTAAAAAGATGTCGATTATTATGAATACTTTCAGCGTTCCAATTTACTATGTTTAACTGATCTATAGAGAAAAATTGATAAAAGAAAATCCATTAATTATTTTTTAAATTTTCTAAAAGAACATCTTTGATATTGAATGAATTATACACAAATTCTTGTACTTTTATTCCACATATATTTATTTTTATTCTAACTTAGGCTACCGGTTTCGTATTACACATCATCGGGCCAACAAATTATTAATTATTTAACATGACAGAAAGAAAACAAAAGAAAACATTCACCTCTGTTTATTTTATATTTGCTTGTTAAAAATGTTTTCTTTTGTTTTCTTTCTGTCATGTTAAATAATTAATAATTTGTTGGCCCGATGATGTGTAATACGAAACCGGTAGCCTAAGTTAGAATAAAAATAAATATATGTGGAATAAAAGTACAAGAATTTGTGTATAATTCATTCAAGATGATATTCCACCAAGAACCATCAATCGAATCCATCCAATATCTTTGATATTGTTGACTGAAATACTTTTTTCGATACTTTTATTTAATGTTATTAATTTTACTACTGTGTTTGCTAAAATGTTTAAGATGGTGTCTGAGTTAAGTAGAGAGACTAATTGTTCTGAAGGAGAAAGAGATTTTCCTAATTGTGGAAATGAATTTTCATTATTATGAACAGCATCAGCATGTCTTTTTTTCCATATTTTTCTTTTTTTCTTCTATTTTTCGTTTTTTGACTGGATATATGGAGGAGTTTGCAATGTGGTCACCTTTGCAATGACAGCATTGAGGACTTTCAGTTCAAGAGCATTCTTTATAATTGTGGTTATCTCCACAGATTGAGCACCTTTCTACATTTTTACAAAATTTGGCAATGTGTCCATATCTTAAACATTTTAAGCATTGTTTTACAGGTGGAATGTATGGCCTTACTTGGAATCTCCAGCTGTTTAGATCAACACTTTCACCGGACATGAGAAAGTGATTGATACAGTTTTTGTTGGCTGAAAGGTGAAACTCCTGTCTGTTTTAACTTTTTGCATAAATTTGCCAACTGAAACAATATTTTTAGCACTAGAAATAGCCGAGTAGATCTGAACATTTGACATTTCTATAGGTACATGTAAAATAACTCCAGTAGTTTCAGTCATTTTTGCAGGAATACTTGCTTTCAATTTATGCGGGTCCAAGAACTTTTTATTAAGGAGAGCCGCATTTACCAACCCTGGACGTTCAAAAATGGCTCCAATCTTGAATTTATTTATTCTTACCAGCTGCTTAACTCCTTTGTTATGTCTTTTTAGTGAATTTCCTAGGCTCATTAGGTCTCTATTCCCAATTGGCTTGTCAACATCTGAACTTCCTAAAAATACGATATATTCAAAGTTTCCCCCATCTTCTGGATAAAACCGTACATAGTCCGGAATCCTAAAAAAATTGTACTTATCTTGATTCTCATAAGGCTCGTCAGACTCTGAAGAAGTTTCCTTCTCCTCTTCTAGCAGACCGCCAGATTCTGCTTCATCATTTTTACGTTTCTTACGGACCCTCTAGCCCTTACCCATTTTGATACAGTAACTTTACACTATGCACAAGTTTTATTTACACTTTTTACGAGGAATTTTACAACAGGCATGATGATTTTTTAATATTAAATTATAAAATTATTAAATTTAAATTATATTAAAATTATTAGTCCGTCAGTTAGATTATCAGAAAATATTGGACACATATTTTTTCTTTTTTCAATTAAACAAAAAATGATGAAGATATAGCCCGCTGAAGTTCCGCGTGACGTCACATCTATGTATAATTTTACGTAGAAGTGACGTCATTTTCCCCCACTCTCAAACTTTGACGCGTTTTATCTCTGTCATTTTTTGTTTGATTGACAAAAGAAAAAATACGTGTCCAATATTTTTTGATAATCTAAATGACGGACTAAATAGAATAATATTTTGTTTACCCTGTCTACAAGCCTATTAAAGTTTAAATCTTTTGGTAACTTTAAAGTTAACGCCTTCCGTGTCTACGGTTCCCGCGCTTTTTTTTCTCTGGCCATAGATTTTTTTTTTGTTTTTTTTTATTCTCCCACTTAGTGGGAAGGCAAAGGGAACTAAGCCCATACAGCCATTCCTGAGGTTATCTGTTGTACATTGTACGTAAACCAAAGACATTGTATAGCATAGACATGAACGCTGGTTCTCTATCTGAGTTGTATAGAGAACAAGACTGCACTACGATACGAAAAACGAGCCGAGCGAGATGGGCGTTGGCACTCATTGGTCCCTTTCTAACACGTTAGAAACTCTACAACACTGTATAAGTATATTGTATATATTATATACACTGGCAACTTGCTAGACAAGGATACACGAGTAGCGACAGCTATCTTGCTCGGCTCGTTTTTCGCTTAAAAATGGTATCATAATAATTACAACCTTATTTCTAAGGAAATAAAATCTAGTTTAGTTGAGCAAAAATTGGACAGTGCACGGTCTTGTTAATATACAATGTCTTTGACGTAAACTTAACCTTTTGAGGACTGGCC
The DNA here is from genome assembly GCA_910592155.1 of Ypsolopha scabrella. Classification (NCBI taxonomy): domain Eukaryota; kingdom Metazoa; phylum Arthropoda; class Insecta; order Lepidoptera; family Ypsolophidae; genus Ypsolopha; species Ypsolopha scabrella. Next base: position 5,008,282 of record OU342964.1, read on the forward strand.
ATAGATAATACGACCTATAGACAGATACTTAGATTATTGTACTTAGACTCAACACGCGTCGGGGTGTCGTCGCCTTTTAGGTTTCATGGGTTCGTGTTGCGTTTTTGAAGTGTGTCGTCGGGTGTATCTCAAGGGTGTATACAATTTTTACCCTGTAATTAAGATTAAGCCTATCGACCTACTTCGTATTATATCCGTATACTTAAAGTGCGCATAGACAAACTGTTATTGTCTATACTATTTTAGTTCTGTATTCAAGTGTCTGTCGAAATTGGCATGAATATTTGTATTAACTATTTTAAGATGAGCTGAAGATATCGAATACGTAAGAGTAATTTCTTTTTACGAAATTACGAAATTTTAGTGCCACTCATGTGCTACCCAGTTGTCGGAATAACGCGAGCGGAAAATATTAAGTCGCTGGTTGAGAGCTGCATGCATGCGGACATTCGGGAACTCCAGCGAGCTGACTTCTTGGTAAAATATAACATTCCTTTTTAGACTTCCGTATCCGTATATCGTATTACCAAGCCTCCGCTATGTGTCTGTCTGTCCGTCTGTCTGTCACAGTCTACAGCACCAGCCATTGTCACAGAATACAATACGTTTTACTATGGCCTCTATCACGGAAAATAATAAAAACAATAAATTTTGGCGAAATGGATCTCCATCTTTCTCAGAAATAAAAAAACATATGTAGTTACCAATTTATTTAGATTAAGAATTTCATTGACATCATTTTGCCCGAAGATTTAGTTGATTAATTAATTTTCATAGCAGAGAGGAAAATATTTAGAAAACCGCTTTTAAAACAGAGATTTCTATTTTACTGACAAACGGGAGCGAATGAAGCCTCTAAGTTTTTTATTTAAATTATTCTACAAATACACTTCAATATGGCCGATTGGATTTATTAAATTATTTATAGTGATCATTTTAAATGAAAAATACTGTTTTGCCGCTAGTTCGTGAGCGCTGGATATTTGTATGGAGTCAGTCCCCCTCACTCCACTCTACTAAGGCGCCGATTAGATTTGAAATTAAAAGTTTACCAATTCGGGGTCCCCACACAAATTGCATTTATATACATTACATTTCAGCTCAATCTTAAACATGGCAATACATACAAGTTTCCAATTTGGTCAAATTGAAGTACATACTCAAAAGTAAAACAACGAATAATAAAAAAAATGGGTTTCGTATTCAGAGGGTGCCGAATTATTTGTCAGGCGCAATTATTTTACAGGCTTGTTTTTTGTCACCTTAATGTTGTTATGGCATCTAGATTATAAATTGTTAATTTACCTTATATACTTTTGGGTTCCGTACCTATATTCTACGGAACCCTTTGTGCGCGAGTCCGATTCGCACTTAGCCAAATTTTGAACGAGCGAGCAAAGCGAACTAGTTCCCGGAATATACTATGTATGTGTGTATGTTTGTTTGTTCGACGATAACTTGAGTATCGTTGAACGGAATTTCATGAAATTTGGCAAGCGAGTAAATAAGGTAAAAATAACATTTAAGTTCAAATCTGAGCCAAATCGGTCAAGCGCGAATCGGGCGAGCGTGAGCTTACACAAACACATTGTAGCGACGACAGCGCCATTTGTTTCCTAAGAACAAGGCGTGAAATCACATAGCTCCCTCGTGAGTGTTCCCTCTATGTGCCTTATAGTTCGACTATCAGGACACACCCGCACCAATATTAGAAAACCGGTCAAGTGCGAGAAGGACTCGCGTCCCGAGGGCTCCGTACCATTCAAATAAGTTATTAGACTTAAATAATATAAAAAATATATAGCAAATTTGCTTTGCGTTTGCTAAACGCGATGGCTGGTTTCGGATGGGTTGATTTGTTTAATTGTAGCGTGAGCGAGTTTACAAAGGCCACACTATAAGTATTATTATACAGTTCTCATGAAAAAAATCGAAACACTACCAAGACTTTCTTTCTCGCGACAAATAACCAAAAAAGAGGATTTTTTTTTATGAATTCGGAACGTTGGTATAGGGAAATCCCCTCTTCCTGTCAGTCGTGGTGTGATCCAATGGTCAATATTGGGACCATTACTTTATTCCATTTATACTTCTAGTATAGCAGAAATATTTAATAATTCACGATACCACCTATATGCTTATGATACACAGCTGTATATACCTATTCCTATAACATATAATAATATTCATGAAATTACGTCTAAACTTAACAACGACTTGGAATCAGTTAGTTCTTGGTCTAAAAACACAGCTTGGTACCTGTAATCCTAACAAAAGTACGGCTATCATTTGTGGCGCTGATCATCGGGTTAAGTTCATAAAGGCCCTTAATCCAACAGTCTTGTTAGAAGGTTCGAGAATACCTATAAAAGAAAGCGTCAGAAATCTAAGATTATCGATTGATGAGAACTTACGTTTTGAGAAGCACGTCCAACAGAAAATAGGTAAGTGTTTCGGAGCACTCAAGTCACTTTATAAAATAGACCATTTCTCAACGCCGAAGTAAGGCTACAGCTTTGTAATAGTCTGGCCTTGTCCCATCTCAGCCATTGCGATATTGTATATGGGCCCTGTCTCTTTCAAAAAACTGCTAAAGCTATTCAACGTGTCCAGAATGCATGTATGCGCTTTTTTTATTACGTATCTAAAAGGGATCATATTACTCCACATGTTCTGGCTAAGGGATTATTAACTATGAAAAGTACTAGGGCGTAAAAATTTGCATGCTTTTCGTACAATCTTATTAAAACTAAAAGTCCTAGTTACTTGTATGAAAAATTAAATTGGTCCAAAGGTGCACGTAGACCTGTACTTTTGTTCCCAAAACACTCCCTAGCCAGAAACAAGGGCTGCTTCAAGATTGCTGCCTGTAAATGCTGGAACGCCTATTCGCGACGCTAGAACATTACTAACATTCCGCAAGCAATGTCGTAGGTGGTTGCTTTTGAAGCAGTCCAAGGATAGTGGGATCCCTTTAATTAATTCTTTAACTCATTAGTGTTTTATAATTGTTATTTACGTTTTATTAAAATTTAATTTATTTAACTTTTTGTTATTGCTACTATTAATTGATGTCTATTTATTATAATGACATCTTTTTAATATTGTTTATTTCCAATTTCAGAGTTGTGTTGGTTTATTATTTTATTATTAAAATTATTCATTGTGTTCTTCGTCCCTTTTAGGTTAAGTTTGAAAATCGGTAGCTGTTTGCATGTCCAACAGCTACATGCCGAAACTTAAGCCTTTTTGCCTTCATCTAATATTTTCTAAGTATGTCTATTTTTTCTAATTTAATTTTAATGTTATCACTATTTTGTAAAGTTTTTTTTTGTATACTGTTTCAATTGAAGACAAATAAACATCTTTTTTTTATTTATTTAAATCGAAACCTTGTACTGCCTACTCACTGATATAATATTATAAGATGTCTATGTACTGTTGTACGACATTTTAATTTTTGTCCTTAAAATACAATTTTTTTCTAATAAATATATTATATCCATCCCTTCATCCATCAGCCTGTTTCGTCCACTGCTGGATGAAAGGCCTATTTCCAGGATTTCACCCCTCTTGGCAGTCCTCCTGGAATAAATGCCCATACTCACACACGCTGGGCAGGCGGTTTGGTGAGCGCGGTGCCGAAGCCCTTGCACCAGTGATGCCGCTGCCCGTCACCAGTCTGTTTTATACGGGCCCGGCAATTGGGGATGGATATACCGCCATCCATTTGTCCCAGGCAATGGTGGGCCGCCTGGTTTTGCCTTTAAGAGTAACTTCGGGAGGATTTGCGAGTAAGATGGTAGCTCCACACTCGAGCCCGGCATCAGCTCTATCACCTATACCATCAATATAATATACATTAATAAAACAGTAGAAACCGCTGTGTCTGTGCATTGAAGAAAAGTAATGCCATCAAAAACAAAACTTGTAAAAAAAAAACAAGTCTCGCAACTTAGTTATTCTACCATAAAAAGTTGTGAGATCCATGTAAATCCAAGTCGATTAATTTATTCAGTCCCTACTTAAGGGACCATCTGTCTTAAGTTATTACATTAATTAGCTAACCTAACAACATCTTATAGTGACCATATCAATATTAAAAATATTTTATGTTTTAAATAAATAGATTGACTTTGCAATCGCACAAAATAATCTAATTTAATATAATATGTATATTACTTGTGAGATACATTGTGTTTTAATCATTGCCATCTCATTTCTTTTTGTAGATAGTCCTACTTTTTTTCCTTTCCGGTACCTTCTACTTACAACTAAAAATGTAACTTTGTAATCGTATATATTTATATGGGATTACAAAGGTATTTATGCAGTTGGCAATCTAGAGCACTGGACCGAAATTGCAAAATATTTTAGTTTTTCCTTGATTTATACACTAAACACTAATTGTAGTCCAAATTTGAAGCTTCTGTGTCTGCTAGAAGTGCCTTAGAGTTTTGATGATCGGTCAGTCAGTGAGTGAGTGAGTGACAAAATTGAGAAACTTTGACAAGTTATAGTATTAAAATTGAATGAAATTTGAAATATACCGTGTTTATGTAATGCCTGCTTGGTTACCGAAAATTCAGGCTTCTAGTTTTATCCACAACGAAGATATGAGGGGGTCGAAAATGGCCTGAACTGCTTCGAGAAAAGGATGGTACGGCGTGCCGCTTTTTAGCTCGACTTGGTAGAAAGGGGATGACTAAAAAAAAGTAATAGAACACAAATCAACCATTTTGGGAATTATTTTCTGTCTGTATGTCTGTTTGTTCACGCACATCTCTAAAACTACTGAACGGATTTTCATGTAATTCACACAGCTGTACAGAATTTAATTTAGAATAGAGTATAGCTTTTATTTCACTAAATTGGGATATCGGAAAAAAAAGTTATCGTCATTTATAGATTTTTGGAATTTACTTTTCTACTGGTAGTAATTAGAAGTTATGTAGCAAACAATAATTCCCGAACGTTTGTAAAATTTTGTTAGAATGCAGACCCTTCGAGTTATTTTATTTTATTTTATTTTATTTTATTTATTTATGGAAAAACAACAGGAGCAAACTACAGAAAGCAATAGTATTATAGAAATGTTGACATGTACATAAATCTACTCCCTTTAACATTTTTCACAAAGAGATAGACTTGTAATTAACTTTTGGTGAACATTACTGATGAAAGAATATAAACATAAACCTAACTTAACTAAATCTACAACTACACTTCATTACAAATTCTGTCTTCCGAAATAGTAAATACATAAATAGATATGTCGGAAAATATACATACACACGTATACAATATATACCTACTGTACTTAAAATATTACATTCATAAACATATTCATATTAATACTATACGTACCCAATGTTTGATATATTTTAATTAATTAGATTATATTACTTGATTTTTTTTCTGAGTCGTCAAGGATTTTTCTTATTTTTCTTTTAAAAGTAAACCTTTTTAAATTGAATAGGTCAGCTGACAGGAATGTTTTGTTGTATGACTCACAGATTCTTCTAAGAGGGGCTCGAAGACCGGCGTTTTTCCGCGTCATAGCCAATGAGAATAGAGCCCGAGATCGTGAAGACCGCCCAGGTGCTCTAAACTTTATCTGTTTCAGAAGAGAAGGACAGTCGTAAAGGTTATTACAGATATTATAGAGAGTCATCGCGTCCAGTAAGGTTCGTCTATCACTTAGGCGTTGCAACTTATAGAGTTGAAGGAGGTCAGAATAGTGACCTCGAGATCGCGTCAGTCTAAAGTGAAGTGCTTTCACAAATCGTTTCTGAATGATTTCTAGTTGATTAGAATACACTGTGTAAAATGGGTTCCATACTACTGAGGCAAAGTCGAGTTGTGAACGTATAAGTGACTGATATAACGTTATGTACGTCGATGCGTGTTTAAAATGTTTCGTTATTCTTAATACAAATCCAAGAAGTTGATAGGCTTTTTTACAGATCTTATCTACGTGTTGATCAAATATTAGCTTTTCGTCGAAAGTTACCCCGAGGTCACGAACGCTGGTTACTTTAGCTACCTTTACGCCTCCTATCTTGTACACATAATCGACCTTATTACGGTTTTTGGTAAACGATATTTGTTGACATTTATCAAAGGCAAGTTGCAGCTTATAACGTAAACAGAAATCTTTAAACCTGTTCAAATCATCTTGTATAAGGATGCAATCGTGTTGGTTTTTGACAGTCTTAAAGATCTTTAAGTCGTCAGCAAACATTAGTATGTTAGAGTAGTGAAAACACTGCTCAATTTCATTAATAAATAGTAGATACTGCAGCGGTCCCAAGATAGAGCCCTGGACAACACCAGAAGAGACAAGCCTTTTCTCTGAACAGTATCCATTTATTGTGATTACTTGAAACCTATTTTCAATGTATGAAACGAACCACTTCAGTAGGTTACCCTTTATTCCGTTATAAGAAAGTCTCTCAATAAGCAATCTGTGATCCACCTTATCAAAAGCTTTACGAAAATCCGTGTAGATTGCATCCACTTGGGTTCCAGCTTCTAAGGCCTCAAACAAATAGTTAGAATAAAGTAAGAGATTGGTGACTATTGATCTTTTCTTCATGAAACCATGTTGCTGCTGACTTATTTGTGACTGTAAGATGGGGTAAAGTGCATCATGGACCAAAGATTCAAATAGTTTAGGCAGAGTTGATATATTGGATATAGGTCTGTAATTAGGTATTGTCGCCTTAGAACCAGATTTATGTATAGGAGTGACGTTAGCCATTTTCCATCTATCTGGGAACGTACCTTCAATTAGGCATTTGTTAAATATTATAAAAAGTGGGTAAGCTAATTCAACGTGGAGATTTTTTAAAAATAAGGCGCTTATTTTATCAGGCCCTGGGCCTTTAGTACTGTCTAGATTTTTTAGTCCTTGCTCTATTTTTCTTTGTGTGAGATTTATTGTCACTGTTAAGGCTTATTTGATTGGTCTTTATGAGCACTTTTGTAAAACATCAGAGCAGGGTCTGATGATGGGACTGGAAGATGGGTACGGGATCTCCTCAACGGACAACAGCAGACCCTCCAAGTTTGGGCTTATTTGATGGTCTTTATGAGCACTTTTGTAAAACATCAGAGCAGGGTCTGATGATGGGACTGGAAGATGGGTACGGGATCTCCTCAACGGACAACAGCAGACCCTCCGAGTTTGGGCTTATTTGATTGGTCTTTATGAGCACTTTTGTAAAACATCAGAGCAGGGTCTGATGATGGGACTGGAAGATGGGTACGGGATCTCCTCAACGGACAACAGCAGACCCTCCGAGTTTGGGCTTATTTGATTGGTCTTTATGAGCACTTTTGTAAAACATCAGAGCAGGGTCTGATGATGGGACTGGAAGATGGGTACGGGATCTCCTCAACGAACAACAGCAGACCCTTTGAATCTGGGCTTATTTGGTTGGTATTTATTAGCACTTCGGTAAAACATGGTGACCGTTGCATATACCTAGTCGTTCAAAAAATCATATTCTTTTGTTTTCCTCATTTCCACGAAAATATCTTCGACGCGGGTGTAGCCGCGGGCAAAAGCTAGTAATCCAATAAAAACACAAACTTGAGAAGTGTTTAGATTTTTTGATGAGAAGTGTATTAAAGTCTAACAGTGTTTGTAAATTTAAATGTTAAATGTTAATGTAACCTTCTCTATCGCATTAGGATACATCCTGTAAAAATATGATTTCAACAAAAAAAATTACAACTTCGACGGCTTCCTCTTTATTTAGATAGAAGAAAAAAAAAGTAATCTGCTCATTGACCTCTAGCTAGACAATAACAACACACAAGGGTAACAAAAAAATATTTCCTTTTATAGAAAGATTAAATCAATTTTATTCAATAATCGGTTTAGGGTCAGTCATTATTCTACACAGAATAACAAAATTAAATAAGGTTTTTAGGGTTCCGTAGTCCGACAAGGAACCCTTATAGTTTCACCATGTCTGTCAGTCCGTCTGTCCGTCTGTCCGCGGCTTAGCGCAGAGAGTATTAGTATTATAAAGCTGTAATTTGGCATGGATATAAATATTAATCACGCCGACAAAACTAAAATAAAATCTAGAATATTTTTTTTAAGAGTACCTCTCATACACGTAAACTGGAGATGATTTTTTTTTCTCGTCTATCCCATCGTTGGATAGGCCGTTTAAAAACATTGTGGGTGTGTGAAAACTATTTTTCGATTTAGGGATCCATTGGCGAAATATGCGGTCTGTATTAGTAGACCAACTTATACAAGGTGAAATTTAATCAACCGACCACTTTTTTGTGGGAGGTTCAGTAGGTGATATTGGCCATATACGAGTGCTTTCAGGTGGATCATGAAGGTTTGTGCATCTGCGCCCAACTATTTATCAGGATGTTCAGTATCCGTAAGCAAACACAACTGTAAATTTACAGGTGGTTACGACACTATGATTGTGCAATAAATAAAAGCACACGAAAACAGCGTGGTTAACTTTGGCGTAAAGAATTGCGTAGTGGTGTGTGTCTGTTGCTACGCCTCGTCGCTACGCTATACGCGCCGAACAGTGTCTGTTTGTGTGCGTGACCCGCACGTGCCGCGCGCGTGCGACGAGACGGTGCTCAGGCGAGCGCCGCGCCACCCCGCGGCCGCGGGAAACAGCGTATTCATTGATGTTTAAGTTATTAACTACCTAGTTACTTCTCAATTACTACTACATCACAGAGTACTTCGGGTTTTACGCAGCAACACAGTGACAACTTCACAATAATACTGAAATAATAAATTGCTCGGTACTTACTGCACTGCATACGGCGAAATCTTGAATTTGTACCACAATATCACTATCACTTGATAATACTGCAATCTCATTAACACTTTTCCATCACACTTTTTCCAGGCTTTGGACTGGCAATCTATCGTTTTAAGTTGGTATAACTAGGAGGATTGTCCGATAAACTGGCTTGTTTCAAAGGCTAATCACCTGGGTATGTACAATAATAAGTATGTACTTCATATGTACCTACTTACAACGAACGAATGTGTATGTACAACGATCGTCCGTCACCGTCAGTGAGGTTACTGATTTTAGTGGTAGTTTCACTGTTTATACCACGATTACATAAAAAACACACTTTACGAAGTTATTTACACACATTAATAAGTTATTTTATTTACACAAACACTAATGAGTTATTTACAAGAGTTGCTGGAAGTGCAGTCTTCCACGTCCCACACTTCTACACAAACCGACATCATTAACGCTAACCCTGAGGCCAACACTCGCGATGCCGCTGATGTGGTTGGAGGAGTGCAAGGCGAGGCCTGCCTGCCCCCAGGTCCGGTGGATGAAAAATCCCCTAAAGCGCTGCACAGCCCCGAGGATAATGGTGCGGTGTGTTGGAGGCACGTCCGGGTGTAGCTCCGCGTATTAGCACTTGCGCCTGGCGAAGGCTGTTACCGCCAAAACGATAACACACCTCCATATCCAAATATTCCCAGTCTGTGTACTGGTACGGCATATTCACTTTTTTTTAAAACAAATTTTCGCAAATTTATCAAAATCACGATCACGTACACACGATTTACTGTCGATAAAATTATGAGCGGCCCGCCGCGCCACGTGTCCTCCCCCGCTCTCCCACACCCCTGCTCCCCTTTTTGACTTCCTTGCGTTCCGTTTTTGTAACGATACTTATTAATGTTAACGATACAAAAAGTTGTAAATAAAACAGTAACAATAATTTAGACAACTTTTTATTGTGAAGGGACAAAATAAAATGACATCTTACTATGGTTAATGTGCTCGAGTACGGATTGAACCTTGAACATTGTTACTGTATTTAATTAATAGTTATTGCGAGTTAAATTGTTCCCGCAAAGCCTTACATATTTAGAAATAGCTAATTTTACAGTTGAGCAGGAGACGCTAAAATACGAGTAGTTAAAGGAAAATGATCGATACATTTTTTTTAAATAAAATTGTCTTTACAATTCAGTCCTATGAACCGTCCCAAGGTTTAAGACAATTGTATGTTTAGAAAGTACGTACCAAGTCTAGCTGTTAGCAAGGCTGTTGACTTTGAAGTTGAAGTTTGCATGGAAACGGTGGAAGGAAACATATGAGTAAAAAAAACACTTCACAATAGTAATTAGAAAACACATTGAACGTAATTTTAGTCTAAGTGACTTATTATAAAAAAATTATCAGCAGTAGTTTTTTTTATTAATAATTAAAAATTTGCATTTAAAATTCATTCCTATGAACCGTCCGAAGGTTTCAGGCAATTTATGTTTAGAAATTACCTACTAAGTGTAGCCGTTAGCCAAGGCTGTTGACTTTACAGTTGAAGTTTGCATGGAAACGATAGAAGGAAAGATCTAAGTAAAAAAATAGCTTTAGAATATTAATGGGAAACCACATTAACTTCTATGTGCGTAATTTTAGCCTGATCGGAGTGACTTATTATAAAAAATTCTCGGCAGCGTAGTTTTTTTTATTAATAATAAATAAATTGCGTTTAAATTCATTCTTGTGAACCATCCCAAGGTTTTAGATAATTTCTGTTAAGAAAGTACCTACTTAAGTCTAGCCGTTAGCCAGGGCTGTTGACTTAACAGTTGAAGTTTGCATAGAAACGGTAGAAGGAAACATCTGAGTAAAAAAAAAACTTCAGAATAGTAATTAAAAACCACATTTACTTCTATGTACGTAATTTTAGCCTCATCGGAGTGACTTCTTATAAAAAATTCTCGGCAGCATAGTTTTTTTATTAATAATGAATAAATTGCGTTTAAAATTCATTCTTCTGAACCTTCCCAAGGTTTTACATAATTTCTGTTGAGATAGTACCTACTTAAGTCTAGCCGTTAGCCAGGGCTGTTGACTTTACAGTTGAAGTTTGCATGGAAACGGTAGAAGGAAACATCTGAGTGAAAAAATTACTTCAGAATAGTAATTAGAAACCACATTAACTTCTATGTACGTAATATTGGCGTTATCTGAGTGACTTAGTATATAAAATTCTCGGCAGCATAGTATTTTTTATTAATAATGAATAAATTGCGTTTAAAATTCATTCTTATGAACCATCCCAAGGTTTTAGATAATTTATGTTAAGAAAGTACCTATTTAAGTCTAGCCGTTAGCCATGGCTGTTGACTTTACAGCTGAAGTTTGCATGGAAACGGTAGAAGGAAACATCTGAGTAAAAAAAAACTTCAGAATAGTAATTAGAAACCACATTTACTTCTATGTACGTAATTTTAGCCTTATCGGAGTGACTTATTATAAAAAATTCTCGGCAGCATAGTATTTTTTATTAATAATGAATAAATTGCGTTTAAAATTCATTCTTATGAACCATATCAAGGTTTTAGATAATTTATGTTAAGAAAGTACCTATTTAAGTCTAGCCGTTAGCCAGGGCTGTTGACTTTACAGCTGAAGTTTGCATGGAAACGGTAGAAGGAAACATCTGAGTAAAAAAAATACTTCAGAATAGTAATTAGAAACCACATTTACTTCTATGTACGTAATTTTAGCCTTATCGGAGTGACTTATTATAAAAAATTCTCGGCAGCATAGTATTTTTTATTAATAATGAATAAATTGCGTTTAAAATTCATTCTTATGAACCATCCCAAGGTTTTAGATAATTTATGTTAAGAAAGTACCTATTTAAGTCTAGCCGTTAGCCAGGGCTGTTGACTTTACAGTTGTAGTTTGCATAGAAACGGTAGAAGGAAACATCTGAGTAAAAAAAAAACTTCAGAATAGTAATTAGAAACCACATTTACTTCTATGTACGTAATTTTAGCCTTATCGGAGTGACTTCTTATAAAAAATTCTCGGCAGCATAGTTTTTTCATTAATAATGAATAAATTGCGTTTAAAATTCATTCTTCTGAACCTTCCCAAGGTTTTAGATAATTTCTGTTGAGAAAGTACCTACTTAAGTCTAGCCGTTAGCCAGGGCTGTTGACTTTACAGCTGAAGTTTGCATGGAAACGGTAGAAGGAAACATCTGAGTAAAAAAAATACTTCAGAATAGTAATTAGAAACCACATTTACTTCTATGTGCGTAATTTTAGCCTGATCGGAGTGACTTATTATAAAAAATTCTCGGCAGCATAGTTTTTTTATTAATAATGAATAAATTGCGTTTAAAATTCATTCTTCTGAACCTTCCCAAGGTTTTAGATAATTTCTGTTGAGAAAGTACCTACTTAAGTCTAGCCGTTAGCCAGGGCTGTTGACTTTACAGCTGAAGTTTGCATGGAAACGGTAGAAGGAAACATCTGAGTAAAAAAAATACTTCAGAATAGTAATTAGAAACCACATTTACTTCTATGTACGTAATATTGGCGTTATCTGAGTGACTTATTATAAAAAATTATCGACATCATTGTTTTTTTTTATAATAATACCTACTAAGTCTAGCCGTATGTCAGGGCTCTGGATTTAACCGTTGAAGGTTGTATGGAAACGGTAGAAAGTAAAGTCTGAGAATCAAAATAATTTCAATAAATCAATCAGAAACTCCATTTAACTCCCAGGTACGTAGTTTTAGCCTTATTAGTGTAACTTATTGTAAGAAACTCTCGATAACATTTATTTTTTTATTTTTTTTGGGCTAGCGTGATGGATCACGAGTTCTCTATTGCCATATTCGCCATACTTTGGGCAGTAATGAGGGAACCCAAAACACGCAGACCAGACACAAATGTGCCCCTGTAGGATATGAACCGTGAAAAAGTTTAATTTAGTTAGTTTTTTATAAATTCACCAAAGGTCGTTGAAATTCACCATTCATTTTAAAAGCCGACTCAAAGCACTGACTAATGCACCGGAGGGTCTAGCACGCTCCGTCGATAGATCTTTCCATCTTACTTTCTCTCTCCCACATTGACAAATGCGGTATGCGTGAGAGGGCAAGTAGCATAGATAGTAGATGCCGTATCTCTGCCGCGTGCTAGCGATACAGACGTATGCAAAAAGTGTGTAAGACGGAATGCAATGCAACCATTTTTCGCCAGAGGTAGGGGGCGAGGGGTAACAAAGGTATCCGCCAGTGTTTGTTTTTGTTGTTTCATTTAATTTATCAGTTTCCGTTAGTCAGTTGTGAGGTTTGTTTGTCAACAAATCGCCGCTCGGTCGCAATTCGCAATCCGTATTTTTTTTAATTTGTTCAATGGAATGGTTTTAAGTAAGAGTTTGTGTTGTATCTTAGCGTTTGTGCCTTCGATTTAAATCTTTAAAATCGCTGATTTGTGTAGTGTAACTTATGTTGTGGTTGTAGTCTTGAGTTTGTGCAAATTTGTTAAATGGGGTGATGGACTGATGGAGAAAGAGAATCAATAGGTAAGTACTTACCTTTGTTTTGGTAAGTTTACTAAACCGGTTTGTTTATAATCTCTACTTGGGTGAATTCGCTACCGCCGCCGTAGAGTCATACTGTAAGTTTGTGAACTGTCCAAACTTAAGTAAGTTAAGCTTATTAAGTTCACGCACACTTGCAGTTGTTTTCGAAAATGAATGTTTTATCAAATCAGCTACAGCAACAAGTGGTAGGTAGTTACCGGTTACACAAACGCTAAGATGAGTGAGATAGATAAGTAGCCCTGTAGAAAGAACATAACTTGAGTAGAGTACGAAAAAGGTAAGACTTCGCCGTGGGTCTTCTTTGGTGGCGAGAGCACTAGCCTGTAATTTTGACGAACCACCTACAACAACGATAGCTCGTTGCGAACCACGTAATCTATCATTGTTTGAGTGAAGATTCAATCAAGCAGGTACTGTACTCTACGTACGAAAAAGGTAAGACTTCGCCGTAGGTCTTCTTTGGTGGCGAGAGCACTATCCTGTAATTTTGACGAACCACCTACAACAACGATAGCTCGTTGCGACCCACGTAATCTATCATTGTTTGAGTGAAGATTCAATCAAGCAGGTACTGTACTCTACGTACGAAAAAGGTAAGACTTCGCCGTGGATCTTCTTTGGTAGCGAGAGCACTATCCTGTAATTTTGACGAACCACCTACAACAACGATAGCTCGTTGCGAACCACGTAATCTATCATTGTTTGAGTGAAGATTCAATCAAGCAGGTACTGTACTCTACGTACGAAAAAGGTAAGACTTCGCCGTGGGTCTTCTTTGGTGGCGAGAGCACTATCCTGTAATTTTGACGAACCACCTACGACGACGATAGCTCGTTGCGAACCACGTAATCTATCATTGTGTGAGTGAAGATTCAATCAAGCAGCTACTGTTGTATGTGTGTGGGTATCTTCGTTACGCTCGCACACATAAACACGCGTCTCGGCCATGTTTTGCGCGTACATGTGTGCGTTTTTAGCTGAGATTATAGGAGCGCTTCATGCAATATAGTGATTATTTTAATTCTTCTCTCCCTATCTTATATTTCAGCAAACGTGCTTCAGACTTTTCAATAAGGTTCTCTGTGGTTGACTACACCTTGCATAAAAAATTGGTCGGTTGATTTAATTTCACCCTATATGTACCGGGCAACTACGGATCCCTATATTGCGCGTGGCCCAACACGCACTGGGCTGGTTTTTTTTTAATCTAGCGTGACAAATAAAATCAAATCAAAATCAAAATATTTATTTTGTAAACTAGATACATAAAGTATACTTTCTACAAGTCAAAGTAAATCTTTACAATATAATATATTATAATATTACAATATTATATCTTTAGAATATAAAAAAATATATATACTCATAAGGGAAATACAATACAATAGTACGATACGAGAGCGATGAAACGTTTTCTGACGAGTTTGAGTTTGCGGCACGAGCCGAAGGTGAGTTTGCGTAAAGTCGGCATTTTCCCCACTTGTGCTATAAAATATTATACGATACTCGTGCGAGAAACTTTTTCTCGACTCGTGTGATTGCAGCACTCACCTTCGGCTCGTGCCGCAAACTCACACTCGTCAGAAAACGTTTCATCGCTCTCGTATCGTAATGTACTATTAGGTTGGGCTACTAAAATGTAATTATAGACCTGCATAAAATAGAGAAATCTAGGAATAAAAATATTATATATAAATTATGCAATGAACAAATAAGTTGATAAGTAAATAAATACGAGAAATACATCCTAAAAATATTAAGGTTGGGCTACTAAAATGTAATAAAGTTATCCAACCGCATGAAATAGAGAAATTATAGGAATAAAAATATTATATCTACATAATGCCTAACCATCTACACCATTCGATTAGTATTGATAAGAAGAAGGGCAAGAAACTTAGCAAACATGCATTCAAAAAAAAAATGGTACCAAACCATATTATAAATATACAAAATTTGTTATACCTACTTAAGTAAAGGCATAAAAAATATAAGACTGCAGGAACTATGACATACGGAGAGACACACAGATGAACAGACAGACCAACGGACAGACAGCAGAGTGACATTCATTACCAAGGGCTCCGTTTTGCCTTTTGGGAACGGAAACCTAAAAACGATAGTCTGAATGTAGATGACTTTCTTGGCCCATGTGAATAATAGTATATTTGACTTGACAATAATGAAAAATCGTGACATCAACGGTATATAGGTTCCACTATAAATTTATTATTTTCGGAATTTTTTATCGTTATTTTAAACATGTCCTTGGTCGGCTGATATTAAAGTGTGTCGAGGACATAATATTAATACAACCTTGCGATTTGGATTTAGGAAACATCCGTCAGATTCCACTTTCGTCAAGAATTATTTATTTGCCCATTTTAGTTCATTTTCGTCAGGATTTCAAATCTAGTGACGAACATGACACACCAGATAATTCCAGATTTGTCAGAAAACAAATTTAAGAATAAAAATTAGTAAGTAGGTACTTAGATAATTTATTCTTAACTCATAACACAAAAATAATTGGGCGCTCTTTGGAACTTTAAGTAAACGAGGAACTATGAAAAGTGCGTGCTACGTTTTGATTCATCGACTGACGAATTTGCTGTATTTCCTTCCTTACTGCTGATAGCTCGTTATACCTACTTAAAATAATATTTCATTGAAAATTTATAAGAAGTTGTTGTTTTATTTCAGGCTGTTTTCTACATTCCTTCGGCGTCGCAAATTACGACAAAAGTTGAAAACACGTAGTATTATCAAAACATAATGTTGCATGAAAAATGACTATCGGTGAAGGAAGCAGTTCATATGATCATAAAGATATTTTAAGACCGCTTAAACGTATCAACAGAAATAACTCTTTTGCTGAACAGTACAAAGAAAGTGTGTATGAAAATAGTAAGCAAAGTCTGCGAAGTCATCATGTCAGTAACAGTCAGCTAATAATTCAAAAACCGCTCGGACCACACAAAGGAGATGGCCCAAGGAAGCGTTACCGAAAAACACAAAATAAAGACACAAAAAATGATTATAGTTTCGGTACCAAACTTAAACAATGTATAAGCACCCTAAGACAGATCAGTCAACATTACGTAAAAATAGAATCAAGTCACAATACCTTTTCCCTTAAGGAGATGAAGAATCCTTCAAAGACATTAAGAAGAACTGAGAGAGAGACAATGCAAAAGAAAGCAAGTAAAACACAGCGCCCACAACTTTACGTTCAGAAATTAACCCAAAATTCAAACAATGTAATCATCTCAAGTTGTACAACATCTAAAACTGCAGTAAGAATCGCTTCCAGGGCCAGTAATTATACACCAATTAAGTTATACCATACCAAAAAAGTCATTTCAGAAAGTAGCCATATTTTGAATCTGAGTAACTATAAAAGAAAGAAAGCCATTCAACCTATTTCGAACAGCAATCGACATGAGTGTACCTGTGATAAATACAGCTACTACGTAAATCCTGAAACACGCAACAATCTAACAGAAACACACACGTCAAGCCCTTTAAAAAAAAATATCATTAAGGGACCAAGTTCAGAAAATAATATACAACAGAACCAGAAAATATGTATAAATAACAAAATTGACAGAAAAGTTCATCGATATCATTACATACCCTCAGAACTGAGGGACGAATTGAGAAATTCAAAGGGAGGCAAATTAAAAGAAAATAAGTCAAGTAGTTTGAGTAATGTGCTTAAAAAAATGTACGTTTCACTTACAACAAAAAACAAGTGCAACAATACTGAGCAAAAAAAGTTGCAGAAATCACCTGATGCGAAATGTGAACAAGCAGAATATTTAAACAGTAAATCCGATGTTCCCTTCATATGCAATAACAATGACTTTCAGCTACAGCATAATGCTTTAGACTCTAAACGAGTAAACTTTATTGCAAATGCGTTGTCAATGACTACAAAAAGTACAAGAAACAATATTATGTATAAACAAAAAGTACATAAAATCACGAATTTTTTTGCTCCTCAGCAGGAATCGGGAAAAACTTTCAGGGGTAAAAGTAGGTGGGAAACGCAAAAAGACTGTAACCGAAGTCTTAATGTTACATTGCTTAGAGAAACACCAATTAAAATTATTCCTAAGTGTAGGTCTGAAATGTTTAAATCAGGCAGTTTGCATAGTAACGTAGATTTAAATATAAAAAAATCTCAGAAAGAAACTGCAAAATGTAGTACGAGAAGAGATTCATTTTTAAAACGCTGTCTCAGTAGTTTACCTAGAGAAAAGGTTAATAAAACAGAAAACTATTTTAAAACTTATAGATATAAGACAGAACATGATGCATGTTTTGCTCCCGCTGAGTACAAAGTTTACGTCTGTGTTCCTGGAAAGATGAATCCAAAAATGTTTGAAGAATTTATGATGAAAAAGAAAATGAGACTTTCGTCAGAATCAGGAACAAAACGAAAGAGAAAGAAAAAAGTTTCAAGTAACACTCAAGGTTTAAAACGCCATGATACCAATAATAGTACACATTCACCATCATCAAGAGTTGGATTAGCATCTGGAATATTAATACGACAAAAAAAATCGTCAGAATCCGGTATCAATGAAAACAAAACTAAATCAGGTGGATTAAAAATTACAAAAGTACATAGACCTGATTCGGATATAGAATTTCAACGTTTTAAATTAAAGACGGAAGGATTTCCTTCAGTGCATAGAAAAAGAAAAACTGAGAAAGATAATTTTTACAAAACACAACGTTCTACGGTTAACTTGAGACTAATGTCTCACGAAAAATTAATGAAACAAAAAAAACCCTCATTTCTCCGATTAAATAAAGAAAAAACAGTACAGTCAATTGTTCCAATAAATGAAGAGACTAAAACACAAAATAGTTCTCATTTAGACATGTTTCTACGTTCAAAATTCCTTCGAGGAAAAAAAACATGTAGCCCTAGAAGTATAGTACAAAACAAATTCCAAAAATTTGACTCAGAAATTGAAATATTGCATGGAAATACCGATCGTGGAGAGAAAGCAACACAGTTTCAAATAAAAAAAGCAATGAGAGTACAAAATCCAGAGTTAAAGAAGACATCATATGAAGAAAAATATAAGAATGAAAAAAAAAAAACTGGTTCAAGAATCCAAAAACAGAAAGAAATTTCTGATTCAGATATTAAAATTCTAAAAAATAGAACATCAACTTCAAATATAAATCTCGCAGAAAAAGATATTGATATATCAGATACCGACACAAAATTACTCCTTGGCAAAATTAAACCAAAGAAGATACCATTACCTTTAAGATTAAAAAGAGAAATGAGAACACCAGGCTTTGAATTAAAATATTATGCTCAGAAAGGAATACCGATTTTAGACAAGAAATCGTCAGGTTACAACATTTATAAACAGAAAAATGCAATAGATTTTGATCCAAAAATTGAAAATCTTCGTAAGAAATCTCCTTTTTGTGATAAAAAAACGTCAGATTCAACGAAAAATATTGAAAAAAATATGCCACCATCAAATATGGACATTAAATTTTTGTATGGAAAACCACGACCACATAAGCAACTATCATTTTTCCGTTTAAAAAGGGATATTAAAGCATCGCATCATCAATTCAAAAATGAATCCCAGCATAGAAAATCTACGAGTGGAAAGAAATATTTTATTTTAAAGGAGGGTAAGGACAAAAGCGGTACTGATTCAGACAACAAAACTTCTGTTGGCATTAGAATACTTGAAAGAAAACCGTTACATTCAATAATAAATAATCGGACCAAAATACATCAATCGCAATCCAACATTCCTAAGCCAATAAAATCTACAAGAGAAAAGAAAACTTCAGTTTTTAGGATTATGAAAAAAATAATTTCACCGAAATGTCAGCCACTGGTTGAATTTCAAAATGGACAATATATTCAGCAAAAACTACCATTAGTATCAAGTATTGATACAAGCAAAAAAAAACAAACATTGAATTCACACACGGAATCCCGCCAAGAAAAATACACGAGCAAATATTCGTCACAATTTCAAATTATGAAAAATAAAAAAAATAGGCATCCTCAAGAAAAAAATCAACTTAATCATGATGATGATGCAAACAGAATATCCATAACAACTAAAACGATACAACAAAGTCATCCCGATCTATCAAATAAATGTCAACTTCGAAATCCAATCTGCAAAAAAAAAATATCACGAGAACAAAAAAATACAATGCAAATTTTGCCGTCTAAAATTGAATTGTACAAAAAACCATTAAAGCGCGACACCAGAGATTATAAATATGCAAAACTTATGAAATCAATGCCTACTGCAAAATACAAAATCAAGGGATCCAGACTTGTATTAAATGACGAGATGAAGCAAATACCTACGGATATGATTGTAAAAAAATCATATGTGGCAAACAAATCATCATCATACGCCTCGAACAAGCTCATCGCTGGTGAAAGAATCAACAAAACGAAATATAAATTAAAGGAAATACCAAGTAACCATAAACTTACCGGAAATAATGATTCCAAAAAGCATTTTATAACTTCTATGTTTACCTATTCACAATCACCCAAGAGGGTGTCTGAGATATTTAAGTCTCCTTTTGATGAAATGGGAACAAAACCAAATTCTTTACGAAACAAATATTTTCTTAAAAATATCTCGAAACAGAAAACAAATTTAAATAAAAACAAAATTATAAAAAAAAATATTCCACCCTTAGAAATTCAAAGTAAGGTTCATGAAAACCAACAGTCCTCTATTAAAATACAACTAAAACACTTAAAAGAAAAGTTTTTTACCAAGCACTCCACGAGAAAAAACCAAAATGATGATGAAATGCCGGAAAAAATTCCAGTTGTGCAACCATATTCTGGTATAACACAACTTTTCCAAGAAAATCAAAGCCAACATCATAGAACACGACGGTCTATCAGCAAAGGGCGACTTAAAGGCAAAAATATAATCATAAAACCAAATGAAAACATATCAATTAGACAAGATCAATATGGACATAGACTAGTAGATAAGATAACCAATAACAAGATAAAACCTGACCAAAACCATTCTGGCTTCTCCGAAACTCCGTTGCTGAAATCGTTAACCAGGGTTAATCAGGATTCAAAAAGCTTTTTACAAAAGAAAGGACCTTATGTCACTACAACTGTTAGACAAAAAACGATTCAGACAAGACAAAAGCCGAAAGTTGAAACAGAAACTCCAGCTACGAAGATTGAAACACTAAATCTAAGTAGAAAAGATGGTAAAAATGTTAATTTACTTGCCTATATAAGTAAAAAAAAGTATAGAAAGGCAAAAAATGAAATCATTAATCCTGAAATTTCATTAACTAATGTAAATGAAATGAAGATTAAACTAAGTAAAAAGTTAACACAAAAAGAAATTAAGCCGGAACAATACAAAAAGAAAATACCAGCTGCAAATTATAAGCATGCAAGCCATGGATCCTCAAATAAAACTGTATTAAACAATAAAATTTATTCGAACCATAGACAAATTGATGGATTCCCTGCAAATATAAACCAAAATAAAAATACGCGTAACAAAATGATAGTTCCAGATGAGAAATTTTCTTCTATAATATCAACTGATTCTGTAAAAAATGTAGTTTCTATCCAACCAAGACATTCAGTTAAGGTTGGGTCAGACGTATCTTTCAACATGATATTCTTTAAGGATACATCCTTATCGAACAAATCTTCAAATAAACCAATGCATCGGAAGAAGTCTGAAATTGATATAAAACAATTCAAAAATAGGGTTAAAGTATTACATGCTGGCAAAAGTATTGTTAACACCCCAGAAGTAATGGAAAAGGAACGACGTCCAATAACTATCGCTAGTGAATATTATTCACAAAATAATTTTCTTAATAAAGACCCCATTTTTACTAAAAAGAAAGCACGTCATTCAATTTCACGTCTATTTAAAATCAGAAGCAAAATCCCTACAAAAAATCTTGATGGAGGGTCAGTAGTGGTAGCTTCAAATACTATAAATATGAGAAGAGATAAGCCTAAAGCAAAACCTAAAAGCGCAGAAAAAGAAGAACGAAAGAAGGCTGAACGTCAGATTAGCTGGTGGAACAAAATTATGGGCCTGGTACGTTTTTCTAATGTACAAATTAAAGATGGATTAAAATTAGAAACCCCAGACATAAATATTGGACTTAAACTTCAGCAAATTCAAGCAATAGAAGATTTGAAAAATGAGGAAAAAGAAAAACGAAAAGCTGAATTAGCAAAAAAAAAGGCTAAGAGAGATAAAGCGCTTTTAAGGCGTGGTCCTATGACGGCAAGGTATTTCATCGACCCAGGACAAACCGTAGATGGTGGATATGAAGGTATGGATAGTGATGACCAATCAAAAGAAAGTTCTGGAATTAGCATAAACAAAAAAGAAAAACCGAAAAAAAGTATTCAGAATATTACTCAATTTGCCATAACTAAATCAAAGGAAAATAAAGAGCTCATCAGTGGGACGACACCAAGAAAAAGTATGCGAAGATTTTTCTCAAGGAAGGAGGAATCACAACCAAATCTAGAGCTTGTAGGTAACAAAGTAGGTGCAAAAGAAGATATTTCCATAAGTAAATCAAGAAAAAGTAAATATTTAAAGAGCGAATCAAAGATTAATAAGAAGCTTGCCAAAAGTGAGGGAAAAGCTGACGAGAAATTATCAAAAACTGGATCAAAGGCTGCCAAGAAACTTTCAGAAAGTGATATAGATAACAAATTGAGCTCAAATCAAGATACATCACCAAGTGATTCCAGAACGAGTAAGTATTTAAAGAGTGAATCAAAAGCTTCCAAGAAGTTCTCAAAAACTGAAGTAAAAGCTGACGGTAAGTTTTCAACAATGGAATCAAAGGGTAACAAAAAACTTTCAAAAAGCGCAAATCAAGATATTTCACCAAGTCAATCAATATCAAATGAGTATTTAAAGAGAGAATTGAAAGCAAATAAAAAGTTATCAAAAATTGAAATTCAGGCAGACGCGGACCTCTCAAGAACTGTAGCAAAAAGGACTAGTAAACATTTAAAGAGGGAATCAAAGGTTGAAAAAGAATTCTCAAAAATTGACGTAAGGGCTGATGAAGAGCTCTCAAGAACTGAAGCAAAAAGAACTGAAGCAAAAAAAACTGAAGCAAAGAGAACTAGTAAATATTTAAAGGCGGAATCAAAGGCCGAAAAGGAGTTCTCAAGAATTGACGTAAAGGCTGATGAAGAGCTCTCAAGAACTGAAGCAATAAGAACTGAAGCAAAAAGACCTGAAGCAAAAAAATCTAAAGCAAAGAGAACTAGTAAGTATTTAAAGGGGGAATCAAAGGCCAAAAAGGAGTTCTCAAAAATTGACTTAAAGGCTGACGCAGAGCTCCCAAGAAGTGAAGCAAAGAGAATAAGTAAGTATTTAAAGGAGAAATCAAAGGCTAACAAGAAGTTCTCAACAACTGAAGTAAAGACTGACGAAGTGCTCTCAAGAACCGAAGCAGAAGATTATGAAAATCTGTCCAATACACAAAAAAACCTCCAAAAAGGTAAATCAGTGCCTCGCGACGAGCTTACAAAAACTAAATTAGAAGCAAATCAAGAATTCTCAAGAATAACAGCATTACCAAAAACCAGAAAAGATGATGTCTTTGAAGTTTCATGCAACATCTTACCAAGACAGGCAGTCAAAATGGGCACGAACTTTGAGTTCGACATTGAATTTTTTAAAGACAGACCTAAATTTAGAAAATTTGGTCATGAGTCTGTGCTATCAGATTGTAAAACTATACTGAAACAACACAAGAAAAAGGAAATAGAAAATATCGTTGAAAACAAATCATTTGACACTAAGGAGAAAATAAGTAAACCAATAAGTCTACCATTCTTTTCACGGAAAATAATACCTTCTTCACATATCAGAGAAAGGTTAACCGGTGCAGATATCGAAGGAAGTTCAATCGATGCTGGTATCAAAAAAAGTTTTCTCGATGCAGGTATTAAGAAAAGGTTTACAAATGCAGGTATCAGAGGAAGGTTAATCGATCTGGGCATTAAAGAAATGGCAACAGATGGGGATATTAAAGAAAGGTTTACCGATGCAGATATCAAAGGAAGGCTAATCGAATCAGGTATCAAAAAAAGGTTCACTAATGCAAGTACCAAAGAAAGGTTAACAGCAAGTATCAAGGAAAGATTTACAAATGCAGGTATTAAAGGAAGGTTAATTGATGCGGGAATTAAAGAAAAGTTCATCGATGGAGATATTAAAGAAAAGTTAGCCGATGCACGTATCAAGGAAAGATTTACAGATGAAGGTATTAATGAAAGTTTCGCTAGTGCAGCTATCAAAGAAAGATTTGACGATACAAGTATCAAGGAAAGATTCAATAATGCGGGTACCAAAGGGAAGTTAATCGATGCACGTATCAAGGAAAGATTTACAGATGAAGGTATTAATGAAAGTTTCGCTAGTGCAGCTATCAAAGAAAGATTTGACGATACAAGTATCAAGGAAAGATTCAATAATGCGGGTACCAAAGGTAGGTTAATCGATGCAGGTATCAAAGAAAGGTTGACCGACGCAGGTATTAAAAAAAGGTTAACCGATGCAGGTATCAAAGAAAGGTTAACTGATGCAAGTATAAAAGAAAGCATCCATGCTGGAGGTATCGCAGAAAGGATCTACGATGAAGGTATCAAAGAAAGGATTCACGGTAGAGGTATAAATGAAAAGTTCCACGATGGAGGTATCAAAGAAAGGTTAACGGATGCTGGTAACAAAGAAATGTTCACTGATGCGGGTATTGGAGAAAGATTTACCAATGCTGGTATGAGTACATATGATGACAAGGATTGGACTGAGGAAAAAATTGATATAAAGAAAAAAAAGACTTGTGTTCGTCTATCACAAACAAGCAAACCCAGAAAATCATCTCGTAGTACAGAATATGATGATGATCCTTACATCATAGGGTTGCGTGTGGAAAAGAAATACATTCTCAAAGGTGAAAAATACCCAACTGAAGAAGAAAATCCCGAAGTAGATGTCGATTGCGCAGATGAGACATATCAAAAAAACCTTGTGAAATATAGTAAAAGGTTAAAGAGTTGCTTAGGCTTACCATATCATAGAAGAGAATCACAAGATTTATTAGAACAAGAATCAAAACGACGTTTCTTTACTGGTACAGACGACAAAATATGCACTGGCTTCGCTTCTAAAATGAAAGATTGTTTTTGTCAACTTGGCTTAAACCCATTAAAAATTAAAAAAGGGTTAAGTATTAAATTTAAGAAACGACCACTAATGCCTTACAAGGAGATGTGTCAATATTGCAACAAGGATCCATGTGACCCAGAAGACTGTCGCAGAATTATGATCTTACGTGATAGAAAGCAAAAGTCTATTTGTGTGCAAACTAAACCAGTTTATATAAGAGGCGATAAATTATGTCGATATGTATGTGAACCAAATTTTTGTAAAGTGCATGAATGTTGTCCATATGACTGTGAAAGACGAATAAAAATACGAAATATGAAAAAAAAAAGGAAAGATATAGGATTCCAATCAGGTCTTACCTTAGAGGAAGAGGCATTGCAGGAAAAGAAAGTGTTTGAAAAATGTATTTGTACTTATGTTTTGGAACAACGGAGGAAGTGTTCTAAAGCCTCGATTGTTAAAAGCAAAAAGGAATTTGCTATACGTTTATGTAAAGCACCCCACAGGATAAGCATAACAGAGGATGAAAATATAAAAAAAAGGGACACTAAAGACATTAAAAAAGAAACTCGTAGCAGCCTGGTTTCACAAAATAAACAAATATCTCAATCAAATGATTATAAACAGATCAGCAATATTGAAAAACAATTTATGCAATTTGGTAGTAAGGTAGTAGCTACTGCTCAATCTAACTTACCTCAAAATCCTGAACATGCAAATATTGTTTATAAACAACAACATTTGAATCAACATATAATTAACAATATGTATATACCAGGTGGTAAAAAAAACTCTATTGATATCAAAAAATATGAAAGTGATAAAAAAACAGTAATATTAGAATCTGATCAGTGGGTTCAGCAGTATGCTCAAGAAGCAATAAAAGATGAAAATCCCCAGGTATACGAGTATAGCCTTTATGGTAAAAGTAAACCAAATGATAAAAATAAAACGCTGGATCCTAAGCATATTTATCAGATACCGAAGTCACCAAATAAAATAGAAAATAAAGACAATAACATCGTAGAATACAAAAGTTCTTGTGCATTAAATGAATACGAAGCTGATAATATAACTGTTAAATTAGACACTGGTCTAAAAGGTACCCTATTTGATCAACAGGTAGTAAGCAATCCCTTATTATATGGGGTATATGAGATAGAAAAAACTTCAAGTATAGATAAAACCTCAAATTTTAAAACAGACTTGTCATACCTCAAAAATCAACTAGAAGACACTTCTGAATATGGTAAAACTGTGGTCGCTCAAAGTCAATTACCAACAAAAAATATAGAAAATTACAAAAAAACGGCAAATACCGTAAAATTAAATGATCTCATCAATTATAGCATCAATTTAGCAAAATCTCAATATAATCCTCCCAATGTTGAAGATCAGTACAAAATAAAAAAGAGAATTCCTTGTTCGCAAAAAAAGGAATGTACCCCATTTATAGGCCAAAGATACGAACTGGAACCGACACGCGGAATTAAAGTTCCAATTAGATGTATAGACAAAAAAGAACTTGACTGTCTAGAAATAGTAGTAAACCGTCATAATATGAATGTTATGAATGAAGGAAATATTCGTGCTCAAATACTAGAGACGATGAAAAGAAGACGTCAAGAGTTGGGTCTTTCTGAAGGAACGGAAGGATTTGCTAATCCAGAAAAGGAGAAAAGAGAAAAAAATAAAAAAAGAGGGAAGAAGAAGAAAAAACCAAAAAAAATCGAAAGAGTAGAAAGTTTGGATGACACTTGGGGTGATGAACCGGCAAAAGAGGAAAAAGAGGAAGTTATAGAAGATACAAGAAAGTCGTCTATGGCAACAGATATGGATGTGCGAGATTTGGAAAAAAAACTGGAAAAGGACACAGATGAATACACTAAAACTGAGATTTTTGTGGATAAAAATAAAAGTGAGCGAATAAAACTGGAAGATATAAAAATCGAAAGTAGTTATTCTGAAGCAGCTAAAGAAGATGAAGCAACTAAAGGAAGCATAGAAAAAAATAAAAAGTATGACAAAGAAGCAAAAAAGAACAAAAAAATTGATATGAAAGACGATGAAAAAGACGACAGAATAAGCGGTGACGATGAAAATGAGCATAGAAAAGAGATTAAAAAGAAAGAGCGTAAAAAAAATAAGAAAAGAGACAAAAAAAAACATAAATTTACAAATGACGACGATGAAAATAAGTACCATAAAGATAAAGAGATAACCAAAAATGAAGATTCCAACGATGACGATAAAAATGAGGATAAAAAATACAAAACAAAACATACGAATAAAAGTAAAGTTACAAAGGATGACGATAAATATGGGGGTAAAAAATACAATGAGAAAAATAAAAGTAAAAATTTAATGGACGACACTGATATGGAAGGTAAAATATACGAAACGAAAAATATAAGTAAAAGTGAAGATACAAGGAACTACGATGAATATGCGGGTATTAAACACAAAAGGAAACGTAAAAGTAAAGATGTAAAGGACAACGATGAGTATGGGGGCAAGAAAGACAAGAGGAAGGGTAAATTTAAAGGTAAAAATAAAGAGGACGACACTAAAATCAGGGGTAAAAAAGAGAAAAAAAAAGGTAAAAGAGAAAAAAACGATATAAAGGACGACAATGATGATCAAGATCCTAAGAAAAAATGGGGTAGATTTATGAAAAAAAAACAACCAAAAAATAAAATAGGTAGATTTGATGAATATGATGAATGTAAAGAGATGATGAAACCAGGTGCCAAAATCCAGATTCAGGCACTTAAGGAGGCTGTTGGTAAAAGGTGTTCGTGTTTTTGTGCACAGTGTCAACTACCTCCACCAGTACCATGTGGAGCGAAAATTGCTATGGAGCCCTTATTACAAAGAAATAAAACCAAATTGCACAATTTAAGACTAAAAAAACAAAAGGAGACACAAGAATCTGAAGTTAGAGAAATGGATGAGTTGGGAGTTAATATCGATAAAGCACCAAAACGGGAATTTATTCCACCTCATTGCACTTTCTGTAAACCACATCCACCACCTCCAAGACTACCGCCAAAAAACATTCATACTAGTACAATAAAAGTTACAGGAAGTGATAGGATAATAAGTATAGTAACGGAACCAAGTTGTAAGTGTGAACCAACTTGCGATACATGTAAAAAAGCATTACTTACGAAAAAATGTACATGTGGTAGCGATGTGTGTAAGGCAGTAGCTATAAGATACGCGGAAGGGTTAATCGCACAACAAAAATTTAAACTCAGAAAGTGTAAATGTGGGAGTAAAATTTGTAAGAAACAATTAAAAAAAATGCAAGCGCAAGAAGAAAAAAAATTTAATCAGCAAAGTAAAGTCCAAATGAAAAGTCTTAAGAACAAAGAACAAGAACAACTAGATCGTGAAAAGGATGAGGCAAACCAATTGTTGTTAGATATGAAAGCGGAGCGACTTCTCTTAAAAGAAGGAAAAAAGGTACAAACTAAACAAAAGGAATCACCAGCTCGAAAAAAAAGAAAAGGACAACAAGTGAAAAAAGACTATGATTTGGAGCAGCTAAAATATTCAAAACAATTTGAAGACCAAGAAAAACAAGCTGGAGATAGCCTCATGATGTTAACGGAACAACAGAAACAAATGAAATATCAAATTAAACTAGAAGAGAAAAAAGAAAGGCAAAAAGAAAGAGAAATGATAGAAAAAGAAAAAATTAAACGATTACAAGAGAAGAATAAAATGAAAAAATTGAAAAAGAAACATATCGAAATAAGGGAAAGTCGGGACTTTCACTCCATTTTATCGTTTATAAAAGGTGATATTAATTTTGAACAAATGATGAAAAGACTTAAAGGTATAAAAGAAACAGACCTGGAGAAGCAAGAGAGACTATTGAGATTAAAGCGAAAAAGTAAAAGAGACAAATTGCTACGAAAAAGAAGAGAGAAGCGATGGAAACGAGAAGATGAAGTACGTAGAAAGAAAAGAATTAAAGATGATAAATATCAGGCAAAAAAAATGAAACAATTTCAGGATGCAACAGACTGTGATCTTATTTCCGAAGGAATATTAGATTTCTTGAAGCTATGCTTTAATATGATTGTTGGTTGCTTAAGATGCACAATAAGAAGGTTAATTGATCTTCCTGGAACTTATACAACCATTAAAGACTGTATTATCCAACCTAACCGAGTGCCTGTCGTTTTAAAATCAGCATTTAGAAACAGTGGTATAGTGGCAACATTCAAAAGGATCGCAGCCCGACTTAGGGCTTTAAAATTTGTACAAACTGTTAAGGGAAAACTACACAAAAATGCTATCACACGATTTATTTTGAATGTATTTATAAGAGATCCAAAGAAAAAAATCAAGAATCCAGCAAAGACTAGGCGACGTGAGTACTGCAGTTTATACTTGGGAACGCTGAAGAAGAAGCCGTGTATTTGTTGTTACGACCATTGGCCTTCGTTCTATCCACATTGTATCTGGATCCTCAATCAGTATCATTCGTTACTGAACGTTGTATTTTTCACAGTAGCTGTCGTCGTTTGGAGTCCTTGTATCATTGCCACGGAAATCTGTAGAGCATGCTTTTGTTGTATGTTTTGTAGCGGTTAAATAAAATGATTTCTCAATAAATTGTGTTCTGTCAAAATAACATCACTGATATTCACTTTATAACATAACTAGCATTTGCCGTTAGCTTCTCCCGCGTGAATGTAGCTTCCGATCTTTGAGCAGTTTCGACAGATTTCAGCTAGACGGTTGGCGGTTATTTTATCAACACCTCTTATTACCTATGTGTTGATCATTACTACAAGGTAATTAAGAAAAACGCATCAAAATCCACCGACAAGAATCCCTCAGCTGTGTGGGTCGGGGATTTCAATGGTTTTTGGTGATGTAGGTCCAAGGGTATGACAACCACCAAATATTATATAAGGGTCAACTGGGCCCTCATTAAAAAGATATTAAGGACCAAGTTTGGATGTAATTCATGTATTGGTTGGGGAAAAACTCTTTTCGCAAATAGTATGTATGAACTTATAGTAAAATCTCTTCGGCTATACCATTTGTTTGTATCTGGCTGGTTTTGGTATTATTAAAAAGTTTAAATTTTAAAAAAGATAATTCCAAATTCAAATTAGGTAAAATGTGTGATTTTTATTTGTTTTTCTTACTGTTAAGATGGGTGAATCTAATCAAGAAGTTCGATACATTTTAAAATTTTACTACAATAAAGGTAAAAATGCAACGCAAGTGGCGAAAAAAATTTGCAATGTTTATGGACCTAGTGCAGTGACTGTGAGAGTAGCACAAATTTGGTTTAAGCGTTTTCAATCCGAAAATTTTGATGTCAAAGTGATGCACCTCGCTCTGGGCGCCCTGTTACGGATGAAATGGATGCCATCTTTGAAAAAGTGGAGCAAGATCGACGTATCAGTAGTTACGATGTAGCTGAAGAACTGGGGATTAACCATAAAACAGTTTTGGCGCATATGAAAAAAGCTGGGTACACAAAAAAGCTCGATATTTGGGTACCTCATGAGCTCACTGAAAGAAACTTAATGAACCGTGTACTCATTTGTGATTCTTTATTACGACGTAATGAAACCGAACCATTTTTGAAAAACCTGATAACTGGTGATGAAAAGTGGATCACGTACGACAAGAACGTGCGAAAAAGGTCGTGGTCAAAGGCTGGTCAGGCTTCACAGACTCTGGCGAAACCCGGGTTATCTCGCAACAAGGTAATGCTGTGTATGGTGGGATTGGAAGGGCATTATTCATTATGAGCTGTTACCGCCAGGCAAAGCCATCGATTCTGAACTCTACTGCGAACAACTGATGAGATTAAAGCAAGAAGTTGAGAGAAAGCGGCCGGAATTAGTCAACAGAAGGGGTGTGGTTTTTCATCATGATAATGCTAGACCTTACACATCTTTAGCCACTCAGCAAAAATTAAGAGAGTTTGGCTGGGACGTATTAGTGCATCCGCTGTATAGTCCTGACCTTGCACCTTCAGATTTCTACTTGTTTGGGTCTCTTCAGAATTCTTTATGCAGTGTCAGGTTAACATCACGAGAGGACTGCCAAAACCACTTGTCGCGGTTTTTTGATCAGAAGCCCCAGAATTTCTATAGCAATGGGATCATGTCCCTACCTACAAGATGGCAGAAAGTTATCGAACAAAATGGCACCTACATACTTTAGTTAAATGTAAATAAACTTCATTAAAAATGTTTTGAATTTTCATATGAAATGCGAAGAAACTTTTTCCCCGACCTATTATTACAAAAATTCCCATTCAAATTTCTTTCGATACGCAAGAAAAACTACAACAAAGATTTTTGTAGTATATAAATTAGATTTCGTAGCACGATGCCTACTATCGCGCTTAGTTGACTTTTCAATATTTTCAAGTAATCGGTAGCACAATGCCAAAATTATGAAACCACCATACATTAGATCGCACTATGCCTACAATTGCATATATAGGTAGACAAACATTTTCCTTAATAATGTTTTCTAATCGCAGTATGCCTACTTTGGACATCATCAGTGCTTTTCATATGCATGTGGCCTACAATTTGTACAGTCAAAACGAAATTTACATACTTTAATAATAAATAATAATTATTGTACTAGTTAATAAAAGGTTGGTATTACAAATTAAAAAATAAAATCAATTATGTACGTAAATGAAGTAAATAAATGAATAAATTAACTAAATGAAGGAAAAATACTTAGTAGTAATACTTGTTGTATTAGTTAGAAATGAAAGAGGAATATTATCGATAGGTACCTGAGAACGAGTCTTCGAGACCTTGTAAAGCCAATTGTAGTTCATAAAAGGAGAAAGAAAGGGTTCATAAGAATAGAACTATTATCGGAATAAGAAGAAAGAGAAAAAGGTAGATGAGTAGACAGAGGAGACAAGATCGGAGGGGAAGAAGGAGCCAGCTTCTCGGTGAAGGCATCTAACCAAGAGTCAGTGTCATTGGAGGAAATGTTGTGAATATTTAGTGCCCCTCGAAATCTTTTAATATTTCGTCAGACTAAAGAAACTGGGGTCTTAGGAGATAGACTCTCACAAAATTTATTACAACAGTAAGGGACTCAGTATGGAGCCCTGGGGACATCCGCGAGTGACAGTTTTCCTTTCCGAGTAGATCTGATTTCCTTCATCAGTGCATACCTCCACATATTGTTTCCTGTTATGTAAGTAAGAATCAAATAAAGTGTCACTAGACATAAACATAAAAATGCCATAAACATGCTGATTGAGAAAGACCATAGTGTTAATGCAGTCGAATGCCCGGGAGAAGTCGAGCAGTACTAGTATATTTCCCTTGCCAGAGTCAGACGATTCTATTATTTCGTCTGTAACATGCGCAAGGGCCGTATCCGTGCCATGACCGCTACGGAACCCAGACTGCACATCCGGGAGAATATTTTCCGCTTCCATAAAAGCGGTAAGCTGGAAGCATACAACTTTTTCCACTATTTTGGAAAGAACTGGTAGAATGCTTACAGGTCGCAAATCCTTAAACTCCTCAACAGAACTTCCCTTTGGAAGGGGAATAACCTTTGCAATTTTCCAGTTTTCAGGGAAAACATTACTAGCAATAGATTTATTTATAATCAATGTAATTACTGGAAGTGTGACAGTAAGTGTCATACATATCATTTTAATAGAAATTAAATCATGCCCCGAAGCGGAAGTATTTATACCGCTAATAATTTTTGCTACTTGCTCTTGAGTACAAGTATTTATAATAAATTCATTATTAGTTATTTTGCTTGATTTATAAAAGTTAACTAGGTCATCGTCTACATTTAAATTACCAGGCGCGTTTAAAAATAAATTGTTTATAGCATCTGGATCACTTAAATGGTTTGATACTTTTAAGGTGATGCCACATTTTTTTTGGAGTTTTTATATTGTTATTTACATAGAACTTGAAATAAGCACTTTTTTCACTTCTTATTGCACTATTTACCAAATTTCTCAGATCCTTGTAAGTAACGACGGTGATATTCAGTTTTAGTGGCGAGAGCTTTGCGCCAGGCGCGGTCTCGTAGCGACATCATGTACCTCACCATATCAGTCAGCCACGGACGCGGCTTTTGGTTCACTCTTATCGTTTTTAAAGGGGCTTGTTTATTAAAGAGGGCAATAATCAAGTCGATGAAATGATTAACCATGTCATTTACATCATCGTACTGTACAATTTCATTCCAGGATTGATTTTTAAGGTCAGCCAAGAGTTCTTCCTCGTCGATTTTATTTAAACTCCGCGTCCATATGTAGTGTGGAGGCGCGTCCGGTATTTTTATTATGAAATCAGCTAAAACAATTGCATGGTCGCTGAGCAGCGGATTATCGTGAACACATACATTCCTAAGCAATTCCGGAGAATCTGTTATAATAAGGTCCAAAAGGGTAGCACTTTTTTCTACAATTCTAGTAGGCTCATGAACCAAATTCGTAAGGCTTTGTTGTTCAAAAAAAGATAAGAATTCTGGTGCAGGGGTTATGGTTGGCTTCAAAAGGTCCACATTAAAGTCGGTGAGCACACCCACATGACTGCAATCACCGAAGGAGCTAATCGATAGACTGAGTGCGTCTATCGCGTCTCCAGTGGGCACACGGGTCTCGCGCGTGTAGTCAGGACTGTACGCAGTGCCGACGGCGATACGTCCCGCGCCCCGCACCCTCACCACCAACCACATTTGCTCCAAAAATGAAGCCGGAAGTACGCGCACGCACGCATTCAAACCGTGACGGATATAAAATCCCACCCCACCGCCCCTGCGTCCATTGGGCCTTGGAGCCAACTTTAGGATATAACCAGCAATTTTGGGAGCACAGATATCCTGACCTTCCCGCATCCATGTCTCATTCAGCGCAAGAATATCGGGCTTATATTTTTCCATTGAAACCAATAATTCGTCTTGACCGGTATTCAAAGATCTGGTATTAAGTAGGCCCAGTTTCAAAAATCTATTTTTACGTCTGTTTTTCTCTTTTGTTTGAAGAAGGTGGCAAAACTCGATTTGAAACGAAACTAATTTTTAAGTTAATTAAAAAATGTAACAAAAGTATCAAAGAAACCATTTTCACAATACCTTAGAGCGCTGCTGTGAAAAAAACATGACATTACTACTACAGTTTCAGGGTCACAATGTAGAATATGTAAATAATACTTTCTATGGGCACGCAAGCAAATACAAGTAGGCCACAAACAGAAGTAAATCATTACATTTTTAAACAAAATAATACAATCATAAGCAATTCTACACGGTAGAATACAAAAACGTTCATTAAATTCATCAAAAACTATCCTGAAATAGTAATATTTACTGTCATTTTCATTGAACATGCTTGAAAACATCAAAAGATTAAACGTTTCTCTACAACCTCTAATAAAGCATATCGAACAATTTATTATTAATTCACATAAAATATCAATTTTGCTGGTATTTTCAATATGATTAAAAAATCAACTCTCAATTTGATCTATCCAATAAAAATAATATAAGATAAAAGGTATTATTGTAAATATGACCACATTCAAATTAGTATTATTTAACGGTTGAATTTTACATTTGGAGATAATCATCACTACAATGGGAAAAGTTCTATCTATAACACAACTATTTAGAATTGTCATTATTGATAACAAGGTTAAAAACCCTGCTAAAATCATTTTCAGATTTGATTCGATGGGTGGGTTTATTCTCGTCTTGTTTGACTAAGACATTCCCATTATTCGTCCATGCGAATCTCCATTCCTGCTTCTTGATCTGTTCGCGTGCCATATAAAACAGCTTTTTGTTGTTTTTTGACAGGCTTTCATTTAGGTATATATTTGTGGGTTTCGGAGTTACATTTGAACCAGCAGAAGTTAGCGGGGGCGTTATGATGCCTTCAGTCGTGAGCGACCGGCGCACGCGCACTGCACGTAGCAGTCGGTCACGAACGGCGCGTCTAGTGACACTGAGCACGAGCGGACGCGAACGGATGCGCGGGCCCGAGCTGGATTCTGCAGCCAGTCGGCGCGGCCCTGCACGGTATACGTCGACCACCTCGGCTTGATCCAGTGTGGTTCCTATCTTGGCTGCAATTAGACTTACAATATCATAAACATTTTCTCCATTCATCTCGGGCACCCCTGAGATCTCTATATCGTTTCCATATATTTCTTGTTCCTTGTCGTTGAGCTGCATTGTAAGATCTTCAATCCTATCGTGAAGAAATTGAGTCCCATTACTCTTGCTCTGTACATTTTCTAGCAACGTAAGTCTCTGTTCTGTTTCCTCCAATCTGGTGGACACGGAGTCTATGCGTACGTTATTGAGAAATGTCGTTCCTTAGTCCTTGGATGTCCGCACGTAAGGTTTTCATCGCCTGTCGCATCTCCGCTTGAAAGTCAAGAATAAGGGCCCGCGCTGAAACAATTGTTCGTCATCCTTTTTTGGAGTTGGAGGGTTGGCGTGAGTCTCACTAGCAGCACAGGTAGGGCAGATTCAATTTTTCGGTACTGTGGACGTACTAAGTTGGGAGCATTGTTTATGTTTATGAAATGATACTTTGCATTTAGGACAGGTAACGCCACCTGTCGACGCCAACAATCTTTCACATGTCCCGCAATGAGCCATTGAAGCTAATTGATTGGTCTTTATTAGCACTTTGGTAAAACATGGAGACCAGGGTCTGATGACGGGACTGGAAGATGGGTACGGGATCTCCTCAACGGACAACAGCAGACCCTTCGAGTTTGGGCTTATTTGATTGGTTTTTATTAGCACTTTGGTATAACATGGTGACCAGGAGCTGATGATGGGACTGAAGATGGGTACAGGATCTCCTCAACGGAAAACAGCAGACCTTTCAAGTTTGGGCTCATTTGATTGATCTTTATTAGCACTTTGGTAAAACATGGAGACCAGGGTCTGATAATGGGACTGGAAGATGGGTACAGGATCTTCTCAAAGGACAACAGCAGACCCTTCGAGTTTGGGCTCATTTGATTGGTCTTTATTATCACTTTGGTAAAACATGGAGACCAGGGTCTGATGATGGGACTGGAAGATGGGTACAGGATCTCCTCAACGGACCACAGCAGACCCTTCGAGTTTAGGCTTAGTTGATTGGCCTTTATTAGGGCTTTGCTTAAACATGGTGTCCGTTGCATATAGTCGTTCAAAAAATCATATTATTTTGTTTTCATTATTTCCACGAAAATCTCTTCGACGCGGGCCGTTTATATAAAACCGTTTTTTTTTCATAAGAGGAAACTGTATCAGTTTAGTCTGACTAAAGATTTCCATCTACAACGATCCTGACACACCTCTTGAACACAAATGAGAAATATAAAAATAAATGTAAAATGAATAAAAAAGTATTTTACAAAAATACAATATGGGTATGAAATTGTAGATATTAAAGAGCTGATTATAAAAATATACACTTTTACTATAGGTACCGGGTGAAAATTTTTTTTTTTTTTTGCTGTCCAATCACACAAGGCACAGAAAAAGAGAAGATAAAACATAACAAAATAATATAAACAGTAGATTCAAGCAAAACAATAACAACAATAATAATTTTAATAGACTGCTACCATTAAATGAAACCACATATTCTACCGACCCTACTGAACCACTTGTCCCAAGAGTCATACCCGCGGACACCTTTAGTTTGGGAAATAATTGAGTTCCAAACAAAAATGCGTGAACCCTAACGCACCGACATACGTTACATACATACCGTTTTTTTATTGTGTCGTTCGTATTCCACTGAAGCCATAACTACCATTTTTAGAATTTCTGTGTGTCTGTCTGAATTTCTGTCTGTCTGTCTATCTGTATATTTCGTTTTAACTCGATAACCCCTCTGTGATTTGGATGCGGTTTTTTATTATCATCATAGTGACCCTGGTCAACATATAGGCTATAGGGATGTTGATAAAATAACGCCCAAGCCTAAACGGGGCTGACATTGAATAAAAGCGAGCGAAGCCACGGGAAAAGGCTAGTTCTAATAATAAAGTAGTAGGTACCTTTAATGGAAAAGTTGAGATTATGTTTTTATTGCGAAATCCATCGCTTTGGAATACTCTAAATATTATTATTAGAGTGCATTACAAACCAGAAAAGATAAATTAGAAAAAAATGTAAAGACAAGAATTTGAAAATATTCCTCGGGCCAGGATTCGAACCTGCGACCTCTTGTTATCAAGACAAGCGCGCTACCGACTGCGCCACCGAGGTACTTACCTAGACCGTTGAACTTTTCCACCATACTTTCGAAGACGTCATTTTCAACAGTAAAAGCGAAGAACTGACAAAATTTTCAAACGAATTTTTTTTTTTAAATTTTGGTACATCTTAATAATTGCGTAACCTATCCGTTTCACGTACTTTTATTCCAAATAAACAATTCTATATAGAAAAAAAATAAAAAAAAAATACTATACCATGTTCCAATTATCATGATATGGGTGACAGTTCGTAATTTTCCGTTTCACCTATACTACTTACACCATACTACATACACCCAGGTACAAAAGAAAATATTAGGTTTTAGAAGGAATGTATATCATTATTGCAAAATCACAATAAATTATTTATCTATAAATCGAAACAGTAATCACAGTTTATTCGTTAAATTTAACAAAAAAATATTCAGAAAAGAATGCTACTTGATGCGTGGATCGGAACGTTAACCCATAGGTAATGACACTACATAATCGAAAATACATCGATGAATCGGTGCAGACATCTTATAGGTTCGCGTCAGTATGAGTTTATCTTGTGTTTTCGTTGGGGTTGGTTTACGTGCTATTTTATTGACGTTTGTTACAGCTTTTGTTGATTTTTATTTTGTTATTGTCGTTTGTTTTTGGTGAAATGCCGAGGAAAACAAAAAAAAAATCTTTGAACTCTCAAGCTTGGGAGTTATTGGTTCGTTTAATTTAATTAATTTAGAAATTAACAAAAAGTAGTTTGGATAATCAAAGACCAATCAAATAAAAAATCGATTTAATAGCCCTTGTCAACTTTCTCGATACTAAAAAAAATCGATTCTATTTCGTTAGGGCACATAACTATAACTATTAACTTTGAACTGCCACCAATATCATGATAACTTGAACATACTATAGTGTTAATATTAAACTTGAAAAATTGACTACAGCCAGGTTTATGCATAGATACGTAAAATACTGTGGTTTAAGTAATGATTTCTTCCCATATGGCAAAACTATATCAGTTTAATCTGACTACAGATTTCCATCTACAACGATCCTGTCACACTTCTTGGCACTTTGCTAAAACTTAGTAACCAGGGTCTGATGATTGGACTGGAAGATGGGTACGGGATCTCCTCAACGGACAACAGCAGACACTTCGAGTTTATTAAAAATACATATGCAAAAAATTACTGGAAGTTAATATATATATAATCATAGAAAGTGTTCTTTAATTCTCTTCTTAAATATACCAATAGTTGGACTATCACGAATCGTGTGTGGCAGTGAGTTCCAGAGCCTGATCAACGCTACCGTGAAGGAGTTGCCGAAGGCACCAGTGTTGTGAGACGGGGTTTTTAAAAGTGAAACAGTGCGAGTTCTGAGCTGTTTTTCTCTCGAATAGAGGTACTCGAAGCGGTCACGCAAATACAAAGGTGTAGAAGGGCTCTTCAGAATATTAAAAACAGCGCACAATATGTGGACGTTCTGACGAAGCTGAATTGGGAGCCATTGTAGTTCCTTTCTGTATTGGGACATGTGATCAAATTTACGCAGTCCAAAAATAAACCGTATGGCCAAGTTTTGGATGCGTTCTAACTTGTAACTCTTCATTTGTATCCAGAAAGCAGAGATCGGCATAGTCCATGAGAGGTAAGAGAAGAGTTTGCGCAAGAGTTATCTTAGTTCGGAACGGCAGAAATCTTTGAAGACGTGTGGGATGGTCACAAGTCACAAATAATAAACTTCATTTTTCTTGAACTTGTTTCTTATATTGAATACTATACTATAAACGATAAACAACGAATTACACTTTTATAGAACTAAATATTTTTCTCTTCTGCTCCGTCTTTCATTTTCACTGTCAAAACTCTAAGTCTATGGTTTTAACAATGGCAACTGCCAGTCCATACTTTTTGCTACAGGAAATAACTAATCACATATTAAATATCAAAATAGTTGAGAGCAATGGTCAGAATGGTAATTTCTGATAACAAAATAGTGGGGGCGCCACACCACCCCCCCGCCGAGAAAAAAGAAAAAAAAAATTTATTAAAGGTCAAAAGGTGTAGTGAAACGAACACGTCTTCCTGAACGGGTCGTGTATTTTGGTGTTTGCTCTCGAGTCGTCGTCGATTTTTGTTCAGGTACGTTGTTTTCCGAGGCATGATTTGATGGTGGCTTGGTTGCAGACACCAAATTTTTTGATATGAAGTTGTCTTCGTTTGTGATGTAAGCCGGCTTTACTCTGTCTAAACTGACTTGTACGTTTTTATTACCGATTTTAATGGTAATCGTTTTATTATTTCTGGAAACCACCTCGTAGGGACCAGTGTATGGGGGTTTTAATGATGTCTTCAACGTGTCATCTCTGAGAAATATATGAGTTGCTGATTTTAGATCTTTAAACACGAAAGAATGGGGTCGACAGTGACGTGATCCTGGAGTCGGTCTGATTTCCATCATTTTATTGCGTAGTTGGGAAAGGAAATTGCTTACATCTTCAATCTGGTCCTTACCAGGGGTAGCAGGAGATATAAATTCACCTGGCAGTCGAAGGGGTTGCCCATATACTAGTTCTGCTGCTGATGTTTTTAAATCTTCTTTTAATGCTGATCGCATACCAAGAAGTACTACTGGTAGCGCTTTGAGCCATGAGTCCTCATGACACATTAATGATGCTTTTAATTGTCTATGTAGACGTTCTACCATGCCGTTGGCGCAAGGATGGTAGCTTGAGGTGCGGATACGTTTGGATCCGCAATATTGCAGAAGGCCTTGAAACAATTGTGATTCAAATTGTCTTCCTTGGTCTGTAGTTACGATGGCTGGCACACCGAATCGCGCGATCCATCCATAGTAAAAAGTTTCCGCTACTTCGTCAGCAGTGATCCCACTCATTGGCCAAACTTCAGGCCAACGGGTAAACCTGTCTATAGCTGTCAGACAATATTGGTAATTTTTGTTGCTGGGAAGCGGGCCAATGATGTCAATGTGAACATGGTGAAAACGCCCGGAAGAATTGCTGAAATTACCCAGTGGTGTGCTGACATGTCTTGATACTTTGCTACGTTGACAAGGAAGGCACGTACGAGTCCATGCGTGACAATCCTTATTCATGGATGGCCAAACAAAACGATCGGTGACTAAACGAGTTGTTGCTCTTGCACCTGGGTGGCTTAGATTATGCAATTTGTTAAAATAGGGACGCCTGAACGGTGGAGTTAGGTATGGACGTGGTTTTCCGGTAGACGTGTCACATATTAGGGTAATACCCGTTCCAGGAACAGGAATGTTTTCAAGTGCAAGAGAGGAGTTGTTGGGGTTAATCATAAGCTCTTTCAATTCTTCATCCAGTAATTGGGACTGGGCGAGTTCGGTATAGTCATTGGTTAGCTCGATAGCATCGATTCTGGACATAGTATCAGCTACTATGTTGTCAGTACCACTGATGTGTATGATGTCTGTTGTGAATTGGGAGATGAACGATAATTGGTTTAATTGTGCCGGAGGTAGTTTTTCTCTTTGTTGATTAAAAGCGAAAGTTAACGGTTTGTGGTCTGTATATATGGTTACGTGTTGAGCTTCCAAAATATGTCGGAAGTGTTGAACACTGGCGTATATCGCAAGGAGTTCCCGGTAGTATGCAGGCCATTGGGACTGTTTATCTGTTAACTTCTTGCTGAAGAAAGCAATGGGCTGCCAATGACCGTCTACTGGTTGTTGTAGACATGCTCCTATTTGAGTTGAAGAAGCATCTGTAAAAAGTCCTAAAGGAGTATTACCGATGGGGTGAGCTAAGAGTGTTGTAGTTGAAAGGTGTTTCTTGCAATTTTCGAAAACATTTTCGAGCTCAGGTGTCCATGGCATAGGTTTTCCACCTTTTAATCCAGTTTTAGCTAGCGCGTCGATTAAGGGAGCTTGGAATTCCGCTGCGTGTGGGAGAAAACGTCGGTAATAATTAATCATTCCGAGGAATCTTCTTAAACCTTGTGCGGTTTTTGGTAACGGGTAATCTTGTAGTGCTTGAACTCTTTCAGCAGGTGGGCAAGTGCCGTCTTTAGATATGTGGTAACCCAAAAATGTAACTTCATTTGCTCCTAGGGTACATTTGGAAGGATTTACTATGACGCCATATTCGGAGAGTCTTTGAAACAGTCTGCGCAGATGATCTGCGTGTTCTTCGTGGTTACGTGAGTAGACCAGTATGTCATCAACGTAGGCGAAACAAAAATCTAGGCCTTGTACTACTTCATCGATAAATCTTTGAAATGTTTGTCCGGCGTTTCTGAGTCCGAACGACATGAATGGAAATTCAAAAAGGCCGAAAGGCGTTATTATCGCTGTTTTGCAGATATCGCTGTCAAAAACCGGTATTTGTTGATATGCCTTTACCAAATCTATAGTGCTGAAAACATTTGAGCCGGAGAGATTATGATTGAAATCACCAATGTGGCGAATAGGATAGCGGTCAGGAATTGTTCTTGCGTTTAAGAGGCGGTAGTCTCCACAAGGTCGCCATGCAGAGTCGCGTTTTGGAGCCATGTGAAGAGGCGAGGACCAAGGACTCTTGGAGGGTCTCGCAGTTCCACATTGAATCATTGCTTCAAATTCCTTTTTGGCGGCAATGAGTTTTTCTGGAGCTAAGCGTCGCGGTCGGCAGGAAATTGGCGGTCCGTCGATTGTGGTGATGTGGTGTACAGTATTGTGTTTTAACTCCCTAGGTAATCCTGGGGGTCTTGTAATAGAAGGGAACTCTGAAAGAATCTTGCCGAATATTGAATTTGTTGAAAATATAGCTTTTATACTGACTTGTTCGATAGATGATATTTTTGCTTTTGTTCGTAGCCCTGTTGTTCCATCCAGTAGTTGACCGGTATAGCAGTCTGGAAGTAAATGGTAATATGATAAGAAATCTGACCCGATTATTGCTGTTTTTACATCTGCGATTGTAAAAATCCACTTGAAATCTCTGCGGAGTCCAAGGTTTAAGTTGAGTGTAATCGAGCCATATGTTTTTATATCACTACCATTTGCAGCGGATAAAGAAAACTCTGTGGCTGGTAGTCTGCCAGGTATTTTATGTCTTGGGAAGCAGCATATGTCCGAACCAGTGTCAATTAAAAAACAATTTTTAGTTACCTTATCTACTACAAAAAGACGGCGGCTAGTACTAGTTGGTAGACAGTCAGCGATAGCCGCTACTGATGACTGCCCAGTTCGTTTTCCTTATTGTGTTGCTGTATCCACTTACATGGGGCTGAGCATTTATATGCTTTTTCTCCGAATTTCCGATGATACCAACAAATTTCTTGAAATGGGGATGGAGAGCGAGAGCTTCGTCCTCTAGAAATCGACCTGGAACGTCCTCGATTGCCTGCAGCTATGTTCTCTACTCTTAGGGAGAGGGCTTCAAGCTTATCGGTGATTTTGTTTAAAACGTCTGTTGTATTTGGCTGTCTTTGGACGGCAAATGAACTTGGTGGTGTGACTTCAATCATTTTGTCTGCTAATTCAGCGAGCTTTGTTAATGGTAGATCTTGGGCTGTCAGGATGGTTTGGATGTGGTGAGGAAGGCGTTGCAACCACAATTCTTGAAGAATACCATCCTCAGTTAAAGTGTCCCCAGCTAATGACTTCAAATGTCGGAGAAACTGCGAGGGTTTTCTATCTCCAAGTTCCTCATGGCTGACTAGTTGTTGAACTCTCTTTGTTCGTGATGAAGAGAGTTGTCTGATAATTACTTCTTTTAACTTTTGGTAACGGTTTTCCTGAGGCGGGTTTAGTATCATTTCTTCAACTTCTCCGGCAATCTTCGAATCCAATTGGGTGATAATTTGGTCAAATTTAGTGTTTTCTGAAGTTATGCCTGACAATTTGAATTGGGCTTCGGCTTGCGCAAACCAAAGAGCTGGTTTCTCGTTCCAAAATGTGGGAAGTTTTAGAGCCACTTTAAATATGGCTGGGGATGGTGGTGTGTCTGAAGAACATAGACTAATTGGTATTGATTGCAATTGTGCCATAAGGGCAGCATTCTGCTTTTGCAATTCTTTGACCTTTGCTTCCAACTCTTCCATAATGGGTCGCTTTTGCGTTTTATTAGAATATTACTTACTCGGGTATATACCGAGTAACTCTTAAACTCTTTTTAGACTACAGTAGATATGATGTTAATAGCTAATAATACAAAATCTTTTCGAATGTTTAAACTTAATCGCAACAATTAATAACCTAGTAATAAGTACAAATAGAATTTTACTTTTAGTGAAAAATTGATGATGAAATTGCAAATATTCTGATGTTGAGGTGCTTTAAGGCTATTGCTTATTATTTTATAATATACAGGCTCGTTGTAGTATTGTAACTACCAATGATTCACATGAAGTTTAGAAATCCAGCCGGTTTTAAAGTAAAAAGAAAAGTTCTTACCAGTTTTTGATGGCTAGTACCCCACTAAGCACTTATTCAACTTAATATTTACGATAATTTACAGAAATTTTCTCGTGAGAATGAAAAGAAAACACATAAGGACTTAAGATCACAAATTCTGACACGAAATAATAAAAACAAACAAACACCATGCGAGTTTGACGTCGTTGACACAGATCATGGAACAAGTTTCGGTTCGAATTGCGTTGCGTTTGGTCATCGAATGAAGTATGGTTAGAAGTTGATGAGTATTCTTAGCCGGACAATTGGATCCTTGCTTGGTAGTTTGATATCAGTGGTAGCGGTAATGCTGCTGAGTTGAAACGGTTTCTTAAAAAAAAAAACTTTGTTTGGTGGTGTTGCAAGAATACGGATGTCCCTCTTAATCTGAATTGTTTTCAATCCCTGGTTGTAATGTGGTGTCGAACGTTCAGTACTGAAGCTATTTGCAGAACGCTGTTTAGACACAGACGTGACAAAAAACATCCGTGTGTTCAGGTTGCGTTGAATTTTTGTCGAAGTCGATGGTCACCA
The DNA here is from genome assembly GCA_910592155.1 of Ypsolopha scabrella. NCBI lineage: Eukaryota > Metazoa > Arthropoda > Insecta > Lepidoptera > Ypsolophidae > Ypsolopha > Ypsolopha scabrella. Next base: position 5,052,106 of record OU342964.1, read on the forward strand.
GTTGTGGGATGGTCACAAGTCACAAATAATAAACTTCATTTTTCTTGAACTTGTTTCTTATATTGAATACTATACTATAAACGATAAACAACGAATTACACTTTTATAGAACTAAATATTTTTCTCTTCTGCTCCGTCTTTCATTTTCACTGTCAAAACTCTAAGTCTATGGTTTTAACAATGGCAACTGCCAGTCCATACTTTTTGCTACAGGAAATAACTAATCACATATTAAATATCAAAATAGTTGAGAGCAATGGTCAGAATGGTAATTTCTGATAACAAAATAGTGGGGGCGCCACAGACGCTTAAGAGAATAAAAGGTAGCAAAGACTCTTCTACTGACTGAATCGATATGAGCACGCCATGACAAATAAGAGTCAAATATGACACCAAGATTTTTAATAGCATCAGCGTATGGAAGAGGTATGTTGTTGAATAGAACTTGCGGAAAAGATCTTTCATTAAGTAGATTGGTCATGTACTTGCTCCCAATTATAATAGCCTGAGACTTTTTCGGGTTCACTAAAAGTCCAAACGAATCAGCCCATCTTTTAATGCTATCAAGGTCATCATTCATTTGAGCAATTGCGGTGTCAACTTCGTTCACTGCAAAGTGACGATAAAGTTGCAGGTCATCGGCATAAAGATGGTAGTTGCAAGAAAATACTTCGGAGATAGAATTAATAAATATGGAAAAGAGTAGAGGAGAGAGAACGCCACCCTGAGGTACACCGGCAGAAAGCTGGCACCACTCCGAGGTAATCTCGTCCGAGCGTATGAACTGCAGACGACCTCTAAGATAATTATCGAACCATTCTATAACAAGTGGAGATACGTTAATAGAACTAAGTATGCTAAGAAGTACGTCAAAGTCAACACAGCTAAACGCAGTGCTGAAGTCTAAAAGCGTCAGAACTGACAATTTTTTGCTGTCAATAGCATGTCTTATTTCATCAGTTACTTTTAGTAATGCCGTTACCGTACTATGACCAGATCGGAAGCCAGATTGAAACTGGTTCAACAGAGTGTAAGTTGAACGAAAGGACGAAAGCTGGTTGTACACGATGGATTCTTGGACTTTGGAGAGGATAGGTAGGATGGAAATAGGACGAAAGTCGAAAAAGGAGACAGGATTTGTGGTTTTGGGTAAAGGGATGACATAATTATATTATATACTAGCTTTTGCCCGCAGCTCCGCCCGCGTCGAAGAGATTTTCGTGGAAATAAGGAAAACAAAAGAATATGATTTTTTGAACGACAATATGCAACGGTCATCATGTTTTTTTCCAAAGTGCTAATAAAGACCAATCAAATAAGACTAAACTTGAAGGGTCTGCTGTTGTCCGTTGAGGAGAACCCATACCCACCTTCCAATCCCATCAACAAACCTTGGTCACCATGTTTTACCAAAGTGCTAATAAATACCAACAAAATAAGCCTACACTCGAAGGGTCTGCTGTTGTCCGTTGAGGAGATCCCGTACCCACCTCCCAGTCCCATCATTAGACCATGGTCACCATGTTTTACCAAAGTGCTAATAAAGACCAATCGAATAAGCCCAAACTCTAAGGGTCTGCTGTTATCCGTTGAGGAGATCCCATAACTACCTTCCAGTCCCATCAGCAGACCCTGGTCACCATGTTTTACCGAAGTGCTAATAAAGACCAATAAAATAAGCCCAAGCTTGATGGGTCTGCTGTTATCCGTTGAGGAGATCCCATACCCACCTTCCACAGTCCCGTCATTAGATCCTGGTCACCATGTTCTACAAAAATACTCATCAATACCGATCAAATAAACTTAAACTTGAGAGGTCTCCTAAAAAAAACATTTACCAGTGGATGATTGAAACCCGGACGATGAGACTACATACGTACGACTACGCAAGGCGTACATACCACACGATAAACTAAAAATCTTATTGAGTGCTTAAAGAATTTTTAAAGTCAGTTCAGTAGTTCTAGATATTACCCACTATATGCAAACAAACAAACAAATCTTTCTTCTTTATATGTATAATAGTGTAGACAAACTTTAATGTGAGTTGATTTGAACCAGACTGCGTCAAATTCGATATTTTGAAACATGCAGCGCCATCTAGTGTATTAAAATAAAAACAATTTCAACGCCAGCTTACAAACAATTTCAACGCCAGCTTACTGAGCCGTTATCCAGGATAGCTTCCCAGAGATGGCGTTTTCTAAGCACAATTTCAATAAAAATATTTTAGTTATTGGTCTTTGCGCAGTCAAGAAATATAATTTCAGCTTTCCCGAAGAAATGCTTTATCTTTCAATGAAAACTGCATCAAAATCCATTGATTGGTTCTCAAGTTATAAGCGAACGAACAGACAGACGGACAGATAGACAGACAGACAGACAGACAGACGTTGTATTTTATATGTATAGAGATTATATAGCTTTTGCCCGCGGCTCTGCCCACATCGAAGAGATTTTCGTGAAAATAAGGAAAACAAAAGAATATGATTTTTTCAACGACTAAGGGTAACGGTCACCATGTTTTACCAAAGCGCTAATAAATACCGATCAAATAAGCCCAAACTCGAAGGGTCTGCTGTTGTCCGTTGCGGAGATCCCGTACCCATCTTCCAGTCCTATCATCAGACTCTGGTCACCATGTTTTACCAAAGAGCTATATTTAAAAAAAATCATACTATAGACTCAGTAAGTGATCTGCAGCAAGGTTCAGTGACCCTTTCTGTGAAAGCGCAATATAAAATTTAGACTTCTTAAACTAATTTAGTCGAGGTTGATCTTGAACAGGAATAGGCACAAAACATATTTTTCGTATTTCGCAAACCTGGTTATTGGACCTCGGTCCTGATCACTTAGCGAGTCTCCGATATTAATTTGGCTATAGAAACAAAAGTCACCTTGTATTTTTTTATAGCGAAATCCATCGCTTTAGAAACTCTACGTTTTATGAGTATGCATGAAAAAATAAAACCGACCAAGTGTTCCGTAGTTGCCCAGTACATTTTATAACTTGGTGCACTAACACAGATCACGCCAAATTTCTAGTCCGCTCGGAAGTCGCTCTCCCGAAGAATGGCCCAGACATTGTCATGTTTAGAAGGGACTAAAAGTACCAGACCTGTACTCGTAAAGCTGTAAAGCCTACTTAGCTCTGATAGTTTTCCTTTTAACTTCAATATATAAACTACTTCTGTGAATTTTTCTACATATTTATAAACAAGCGTTTAGCTGGCAGGGAGAGATACTTGATTCTAACAAAAATTAGCACTTTGAAGCTTAATAATAAGCTAAAACACGAGATTTTTTTACCATTTTGTCGGCGTGATAAATATGTATAACCATACCAAATTAGAGCTTTCTAATACTAATAGTCTCTGAGCTAAGCCGCGGACATACTGACATGACGAAACTATAAGAGTTCCTTGTCGTACTACGGAACTCTAAAAACAGAAATTATTAGGCTGTATACTCGTATATCACAGTCAGTTTGTACAGAGACTCGTCAATGAAGGGCGACCCTATCAGTCCATAGTAACAATAATAAACCTTCCAAATTGTTAGACAAGGATTTACTTAATGGTGAAAACCTGTAAGATTTATTTTTTATTGTTTTTCTTTTAGTTTTATGTCGTAAAAGTGATTGATGGTACTTTTATCTTAGTTTTTTAAATATATCTATAAGTCTCGGTCTCGTTCTCGGCCGAGACTGAAAATCCATCCTCATACAAGAAACCTCGAAAAAGTTGCATTATTTTAACCTTATTTGTTTAGGCTCTTACATACAATTTTTGAATTTAGTCATATTGTTGTAGTACAGTGGAGCCCACATCAAGCTAAACACATTCAGTATAAGCTGACCTCTCATTGTATCGGGTTCCCGTACAATGAGAGGTCAGCTTATACTCAATGTGTATAGCTTGTTGCGGGCTCCACTGTACACATTCTAAAGTAAAATAAAACTTAGGGTTCCGAAAGGCAGACGGTGCCAATTTTTTTGCTAGGCGCTACCATTTTAGCACTTTGTTTTTTGTAGCCTTGATGTCGCTTTGATATGTATGTTGTTGTTATTTACCACAATGACTTGAAGGTTCCATACCCGTATTGTGGGGTAGTACGGAACCCTTTGTGCGCGAGTCCGACTCGCACTTGGCCAAATTGATTACTAAAGGCCAAATTATGTACTAAAATGTGTGGAAAATTTGCTGGATTATATAGGTACTTTATTTGTGTAGGTATTGTTTTATATAAGATCCTACAATAATAAGTGAAAATAATTCTAGGGTAGATCATGTATCCAAAAATCCAAAATAATAAAAAATGTTTTACTGAAATATTTTTTTTACTTCCCAGTACAAAGTGGTTCAATCAGTTGACTACATTTCTATGGAAAGGTAAAAAAAAGTATGTGCAAAATTAGGGATACTCCATCATCTGTTAATTTTTTTCACTTTAAATTGTAGGACCTTATATAATGGTAACTGTTTGTTTTCCAATCCTACTATCCTATCCTACTTCCTACTATCCTACTAATATTATAAATGCGAATGTTTGTGTGTGTGTGTGTATGTTTGCTACTCTTTCACGCTGAAACGGCTGAATGGATTTGGATGAAATTTAGAATGGATAGAGCTTATACCCCAACTTAACACATAGGCTACTTTTATCCCGGAAAAATGCATGGTTCCTGTAGGATAGATCAATATCATTGAAAAATCAGGTGTCTAATTAGCGCGGTCTTTTCGTTTGTGGTGAAGTAAGACAAGGCTATGTTATCTCATCACACTTCACATTAGAAAGAAAGAAAGAAAAGAGCTTTATTTCATAAAACCACAGTAGTTATCACAAATAATAATTAATATTAACAAATTAGGCATATTCTATGGTTAAGAAAAGGGAGTCCAGCTCAGCTTAATGCCACAGCCAAAGCCATAGCGCTGGTTTTCTGCTGGATCCTACATAAATAAAACTAATAACTAATCTAAATATAACTAAAATCTAAATTAAATTAAATTTAATAAAGCGTATACTGTAAAATACATACAAATAATGAAAAATAAATAGTAATATGAAATAAATATACAAATAATAGTGTTATACTAAACAATATATTATATCTATATATAATTAATATTTAGCATGTGCTTTATTTCTTAATTTCATCATAATTATTATTGTGTCAGTAATCCACGGTGATTTTTTATGTTTAACTATTGCTTTTTTTTCTGGCGCATGAATATTAAATAACTGTGTGATATATGAATTAAACATAGTAACCATGTCATTTACAGAACTTAAGTTTGAAATATCTTCCCAAGTTATCTTATTTAAATCGATATTAAATTTTATTTCATTAATTTTATTAATATTTCGAATTACATTACAGGTTGGTTTAATTTTGTCTATTTTCAAATCAAGAATAACACTAATAAATGCATGTTTGCTTAAAACAGGGTTTAGTTTCACTGTACATTCACGAACTTTTGCATTGGTGATCACTAGATCTATTAACGTTTTACTTTTGTCGGTAAAAAAGTGTGTTGGTTCTTTTATTACTTGACTGAGCTGTGTATAGGAAAGGAAATCTTCAATCTTTTGTGTTGAACTATCAGTAGAGTCTAAGAGTAATAGCGCACTAGCGGCTTGGTCGCAGCGGCCAGGTCGCAGCGGCCAGCGAGATACATACATTAGTATGAAAACGCCATGGAGCACGCGCACCTCGCCGCGCGCGGCCAGCGGCCCCACCGAGCCGCGGCGGCCAACGAGATCGAAGCGACATATTTGCGACCAGCGTTCAGTCGCTGGCCGCTGCGGCCACTGGGATCACTTGCATTGTAGGTAAAATACCAATGTGCGCGCACTAGCCGCGGCGACCGGACGTGTCTTGGAACTACAGCGTGTTGTGCTCATCGCGATGTCGCTCGACACAGAAAGATTTAATCGGAGATTGAGACGAGGAAGGCGTTGTGGGACATGTCGTGTGAAGACTACGCCAACCGAGATGTAAAAAGAATGATGCGGGAAGAGATCATAGAAGTATTTTTGATTGATCGACTTAGTTTTCTTAACAGTTCTTCAAACGAAGACTAGCTCATCCGCAAATAATTAAAGAACTTGTAATCGTATTGCTGAAGGTCGGTGAAGTAAGTATGAAATAATCCCTTTGGACGCCTTTCACGTAGCAATGGATGAACCCAATACTTTTTCCTTTTGTTTTTTCGCTTCTTACTTGAAAGATACATAAGCACTGCTATTTCCTCAACGTCCATTTTGAAGCGCGCTGTATTCGTAACTGACGATTCTAGCCGTGGTTTTGGCCGCATTGCAAATCGCGACCCTTGCGGCCAGGCCGCGCGGTCAGGTCGCTAGTGCGCTATTGCTAAAGATCAATATTAAAATCACCTACCAAAATAATTTTATCAAATCGACTAAAAGCTAAAACTGATTCCGTTATACTATCGAGAAAAATATCCGTGTTAACCCATACGGGACGGTAAGCAGTACCTATTGCGAGACGAGTTCCCTGCATATTAAGTGACAGCCACATTTGTTCGACTGTGGATGAAGGGTGTGCCAGAGTACGAGCATTTACTCCTGTTTTGATATAAAATCCTACCCCTCCACCGCTTTTTCGTCCTCCCAATCCTGGGGGGCGAGGAACGTGACGCAGACGATAACCAGGACAGGTTGGTGCCTTCTCGTCCTGCCCGTCACGCAGCCACGTCTCGTTGATGGCAATAATATCAGCCGCTTCACGCTGCATGACTACACGGAAATCATCATGGCCTGTCCCTAAAGAGCCAACGTTGAGCAAACTAAGTTTTAATAATTTATGTTTGCCTTTCAGTAATAATGAAAAAGTATTTGCGCAAGGACCTCATATAGTAGTAAACATTTATTTTATTTGAGATTAAGTATATAGGCAAGCAAGTAATTTGACATAGTTGAAATAGAAATATTAATAATAATATATAAGTCGACTTAAAATTTGTATAAAATAAATACATGAGTTTAATTACAAATAATTAAGTAAGGGGATTAAAAATAAGATTGATACATGTTTCTCCTATCAGTCTTTGCAAATATGTTATAAGAAAACATGTTAATAACAAGTAAAAAATTTATAATATACATACATTTTGGAAACTTCTTAATTTATTACGTTTATTACGCAAGTTATTTTTTTCTTTTACTAAATGCTTATTTTCACTGCACTCATAAACAAATGAAAATATTGAAATGGCAGCAAAAACATAAATAATGCTACTTAGAGTGGGAATTAACCGCTGTTGACCCAAAAACACTCGTTAGGTCGGATTCCGAGCGTATTTGATGACTGGCTTTGCCCTGTTCTCGGCGGATCAAAATACGACCCTCCTTAGTCCAGTATAACTTCCAATCGTGACTTTTGCACAATTCCTTAGCCCTGTTGAATAGCTGCCGGTTCAATTTGGTTAGCCGTTCATTGACGTAAAAACGTCGAGCTGGTTCGGGCAAGCCGCAATCCGCAGTGGTCGCTCCGCAGCGTACTCTCGCTCCGTGCAGGATTCGATCACGAACCGCCCACTGTACAAGCCGCACGGCGGCGATGGGGCGCGGCCGATCGACACTCGCTGCGCCGCTCTCTCTCTCAGTTACATTAATACATATTATAAATGCGAAAGTTTGTGTGTGTGTATGTTTGTTACTCTTTCACGCTGAAACGGCTGGACGGATTTGGATGAAATTTAGAATGGATATAGGTTTTACCCCAACTTAACGCATAGGTTACTTTTTACCCAGGAAAAAAGCATGTCGTTAAACCGAATAACATGGGGCGGAGCCGCGGGCATAAGCTAGTTAAAAATAGATAAAATACATACAAGCCAACCTACCCCCGCTTTACATAATATGTCAATAAGTTTTACACAAAATATTCAAAATAACCATCAATTTATACAAATAAATAAACCTTACTTTTGAATAATAATATCAAGAACTCAGCTTAATTTTAATATACTGCTTAATTTTTATACTGTGGCACGTGGTAGGATTCGAACGCGGCGCGGCGAACCGAACCTGTGCCGACGACGGCTAAGAACAATAAAAATCAATGGCCGACAGTCGTAGTAGAAGATGAACACGATTCACGCTCAGTGCGCGGGGGCTGAGGTAACGCTAATTACCTACAACTCCGGAATAGGGTTAACACCTTTTCAGGCTTGACTTTTTAACCCGGTTTTTCAGTCCCTGGTTCTGACTTCATTCATTTATGATTTATTTTCATTATCGTCTGTCCCGATTTAATTTTCGTATTAAGTTACAATTTCTTCAACACCCAAATATTGGCTGGAATAAATCGCTTCAAGTGATAAGTCTGCCTTTGTAAATAATTTAGTAATCGTTTTTCTTGTGTCTTTTATGTGTACAGTTTAAGTGTCAATTCATTTATTCAAACAAAATCAACGCGGGCGAAGCCGGAGCGAAAGCTACTGATAAAAATAAATACGTTTAAATACATAACAATAATTATAGAAGAGCCAACGAGAGATGGCCCCTATGACAGCTGCGTTTAGTGATGGGGTGCATTTTAATTTCGGCATAAATAAAAATCAAGTGCGACTAGCGACTTGAGTAAATAAAATATCAATTTATATGACACGTCATACAACATGCATCATAATAATACAAATGGCAAATGTGCATTTGCTTACATTAACAAAGCAGCCATAAAATCTAGAAAACTGGTTTACAATTTTTTTTATCATAAAAAGATATACTTTGTAAACAGACGGAACCGTACAATTAAGGAGAATAGAACCCGTTATTTATTGATTACAATTCAGCCACTAAAATTCCTCATGATTCCTTGTGTTTTAAAAAAAATATCATTTTTTGCTACAAAGTCTTTATAAAATCGAAAAATGATGATCGAAACGAGAAGTACATCACTTTTCGCTGCCAGAAACAATGAAGTATTAGATTATTTTAGTGACACTTACCCATAAACAATTATGAAACTTGGTAGGCATTTAAACGTCATAGGTGCCATCTCTCGCTGGCTCTAGTTTAACAACAAAACGTAGAAGAAAATATAAACGTACAATAAATAAACTCGAAATTTTCCCAGATTTATCTGAAGTAGATGCCAGCCCAACCGACGAGACCTCGTCTAGACATATAATAGTAACTATGGTCGAGAGTAGGTTTAAAATCAAGGTTGGCTATTAGGAACCCCATGGCCGAAAAAAATAAGGCTTGCATATAGGCATATTTAGATCATTGGGCTTGCTCCATAAGTTTGCATTCCAAAATTTACGCTTACTTCAATTTACAATACTGACAATAGGATAGCATGTGCATTTTTGCATGAGTGTGAATAAGTGAAGAAGAAAGCTCGTATGGCTACACTGAGATTATTGAATATTTAAAACGCGCTTCGCGCAAGAAGACGTCATTTTTATAAGCTTGTGTTGTCATGTCACACACACATACACTTAAACACAGTGATTGGCTGATTACCAAAGTTAATACCATGACGTCGTCGTCTAATGCTCTCGAAGAGCATATAGTAGGATTTTTTTTAAATGTCGGAATCCACTTAAGATATTATCTTCCAATGAATGGCATTGTCATCTATTGTTAAGTTCGACCACTAAATGAGCAGTGCATAACAAAACTCATAAACAAGAAAATATTCTATTTTAATAGCAACTTTACCACCTAAACAAAAAGGCTCAAATTTGAACGCCAAGTCGCCAACGCATTACAGATTTAATTTTTGAAATTGGAAGCGGCAGCCATTTTGTGTGTCAGTTACGGGATGATTAAGTAATGGCTTTCGGAAACTTAAATACTGTTTTTCTTAATAACATGCATATAAAATTATGTAAAAATCTTAAATCATTTCACCGTATATCACAGCTGTACCTTGCTGCCACTTTCAATGTCAAAAGCACTATCTGGAATGCGTTGCCGTTCAAATTTGAGCCTTTATGTTCAGGCGTTAAAGTTGCTATTAACATAAAATATTTTGTTGTTTATGCGTTTTGTTGTGCACTGCTAATTAGTGGTGGAACTTAACAATAGAACAATGCCATTCATTGGAAGATAAGCTCCTAAGCCGATACCGACGTTTAAAAAAAATCCTACAATACCTTGTTTTCTTATACCATGGGGAATCCATTGCAGGCTTTCTCTTATAGTCCGGGAGGTACCGTTGCAAATAAAAAAGTGATAGTAAGCCGGCTGATGTTGACATCGATCGTAGATCTCACATCACTAATATGTAAATCGACCGTCAGCTGCTCAAGTAGCGGTGTGAGAGGTCGCGAAAGTGGTAAAAAATAAAATAAAATGAAGTGATAGTAAGTCGGCTGAAACTTTTTTCACAGATAGTTGACGTCATAGAGCTTAGGAGTTACTTAGAATCACGAAAAATCAGGGTTAAAATAAACAATGCAAAAAGTAAAGAGTGTGACGTCATGCTCGGAGTTCCAACTGGCTCGGTATATGGTCCAGTCGGGTACATAATGCATGTCAATAGCATGAGTAACGTTGTTCGCAATTGTAAAGTGTATATGTACGCTGACGATACTTGCATTATGTACTCGGGGACAGATCCAAAGACAATAGAACAGTGCGTACAACAAGTCTTTGATAATATTTTAAAATGGTCGCATGACAACGGAATAATATTAAACGCTCAGAAAACGAAATATATACATATAAGATCACAAAGGGCTACTATTAAAGATATACCGTTTCAAATAATAGGTCATACATATGATTGTTTACATCAAGACTATATAAACTGTAATTGCTTGAACATGGAAAAGGTAAACAAAATTGAATACTTGGGGTTAACAATAGATAAAGATCTAAACTGGAAATATCATATAAAAAAAGTTTGTAATAGACTACGAATATTGTTAGCAAAGTTCAATAATCTCAAGTATTTTGTAAATCGTTCTGTTTTATACTGTGTCTATCATGCGCTTGTAGAACCGGTTTTGGCTACGGATTGGCCAGCTATGGGAGAACTTTTCCTACATACTTACATGAAATAAAGAAACTACAAGTGAGATTTTTGAAGTGCCTAGTTAGTAAAAAAGAAAAGTTGAGTTGTAACAAAGTTTACGAAAAATTATTTAAAGTTTGTAGAATTATGCCAGTAGACGTTAAAATAAAATATTTAATAGCCATGGAAACATTCCAAAAATCTCACTTAAAGATTAAAAAAACCCATGGGTACCCAACCCGTGGCAAAAGTAAACTGAAATCTAAATATATTGTACCAAGGTATACAAACTATTATGGAAAAAGAACGGGTGCCTACTTAATACCAAAAATATTTAATTCAATACCAGGGGACGTTGACGAAACTTTAAATAGTAAAATAAGTAAAACTAAATTTAAAAATATTTTAAAAAAGTGCCTACTTCAGTCAATTACATTACATAAATAATGATTGTAAGATATTTTTTAATATTTTTTGTATTTCTGACTTTTTATGTACGGACGCCAGTAGTTATGATACTGATATAACAACTGCCAATGGTAACCTATTAAGCAGGCGCCCGTACTTCGTCTCAGTTCGTTGTTCTAGTGTATTCAATTTAAAAAAATACTACTTACTGTACTATATATACTATTGTCTTAATATACTATTGTCTTAATACTACTTACTTGTACGCAAATAAATATATAATAGTGTATAAAAACAGACATGTACCGAGAGTATAGCCGATAAACTGCTACGCAGTTTGGCTTCAATTTTTTGCAAACAAAAATCTGTATGTCTTTTGCTGAATAAATAATCTAATCTAATCTAATCTAAGCTGAAAAAAATCGTTAGCTGCATCGTGGAGTAATTATATTACTTTATTTTATTTATTTTTTTACTACTTTCGCGACCTCCCACACCCACACCCACCGCGGGTGCGTAACTGACGCTTAGTTCTCTTATTGGTTCTCTATTCTCTCAGTGCGTGAGCTCACGCTTGCAGCGCAATCAGTTTATCTCCTGCATAATCGAGCTCCTACAAGGCAAATAGGAAAATAAATTATTATGATACCAAATGTTACTATTAAGCATACACATTATTGATTTTTTTATCTACACTCTCTGCACATGTACAAACACCCTTTTATACACACAAACACACCCTAAATCCTCTCCCGTATCATGGACGAATATGTACCCATCCTCACATATGTATTTTTACTAGATAACATACCAACCATGTCCATTAATAATAAATAGTTTTTCATTACTTTAATTAAATCTCTATTGTACTCTATAGCTTTATTGTTTATCATAACGTTACTGTACTTTTTACGCTTATTGCTCTCCCATTTCATGTTTTGTTTTTTAGTTAAAATTTCAATTTATTAATTGTGACGGCATTCAGCCATTATCTTGCAAAGGTTTTAATTGCTATCAAATTTTATTTATTTTAGTTTTGTTATTGGCATATTAGAATTTCATCTTGTACCATTGTTTCCAACTGTATTTTGCTGTAAAACTAATAAACGTTTGAAATGAAAATTAAATTAAATTAGTCATTCCAGATCTATTGTAAAAGATGGCAATCTATTGGCGTAAAATGACTAGATACCTAAAATGCAACGCTACCTCCTGGGCTATTCTGTACCTATCTATCTGGCCTGGAGCCAAAGACATTGTATAGAGAACAAGACTGTGCACTACGATACGAAAAACGAGCCGAGCGAGATGGGTGTTAGCACTCGTTGGTCCCTTTCTAACATATTACTTTATTATTATTTATTATTATTATTATTATTATACCTTTCTATATATTATATACACTGGCAACTTGCTAGACAAGGATACACGAGTAGCGACAGCTATCTCACTCGGCTCGTTTTCCGCTTGAAAATGGTATCATAATAATTACACAACCTTATTTCTAAGGAAATAAAATCTAGTTTAAAGCAAAAATTGGACAGTGCACAGTCTTGTTCTTATACAATGTCTTTGCCTGGAGCTATTTATCGTTTATTCTCGCGCATTAAATATGTAAACTAGAAACTGCTCAAACTTCGTCAATAATTCTTATCGTTTAACCACGTATAACAATGAAACTTGTGCTAAAGTTTAAGTTATGAATAGTATTTTCAACATTTCAAAAAAATGTGAAATAGTCTATTTTTTAACTGACTTCAAAAAAGAAGTACCTATAGTGTATTATTTTAACAAGCAGTTTGTAGGTCTCCGTAGCGATTATACCAAACGATGCAGATGCCACAGGAACCCCTCCTACTCACACAGTTGATAATTTAACTCTATCAGTTACATCTTAAACTTAGAAACGGCTTGATTACCACCAGGCTTTAATTAAATCAGAATAATACATAAACTGGCTTTTCCAAAAACCAGACTTTATTTTATTTTATTTTCAATTTTATTTATTAAAAACTTGCCAAAATAAGTCGATCCCTTGCAAGACATAGTGTAAAATTTTACAATAAATTGCCGAAGGAGTAGATTGCCTTTGGGCCTTAGTTAGTCTTAAAATATGTTTTAAATGTATATTAAGGTAATTGCGTGACTACGCAATGGAAGCCCTACTTTTGGATCAACGTATTAAAGATAGAGTATCTCCTTCCTTGAAGATTTGCGCTGGTATATTTGTTGGAAAAACTTTTCAGTATGATCAGTTGATTATGCGGTGGTCCAAATAAAAATAAAACATCATACTCGGTGTTACGACGATGTTGCTGACGGCGATTGTATGATACAAATCGCGAAAAAAAGTTACACACCTACTCGGCCAAAATTTATGAAACATCGAATTTTCGCTCAAGATTTTTCCATGTTTTTTCAAGAAAAGTAGACGAGTACTATCGCGAGTTTCCAGCTTCTGGAACACCATCTTTGCATCTGTAACACCTAGCAATTTAAAAAAGAAAATACTGTTTAAGACTAGGTAGACAATTTATTTGTGAAACCAAATTAACCACCACCACAAAACATACAACACATGCATGCTCTACAAATTTCCATGCCAATTACGCAGGGACTCCAAACAAAAACAGCTACTAAGAAAAACATTATGGTTACAAACGAATGATACATATTGATAATGCTAATACAATGTGGGTAGAATGAGGGCCAATTGTTATAACAACAAAGACATGGCTTATTCTTCAGCGTCCCCAAGTACAAACTACAAACAGCGGGATCTCTATTTCTGCCCATGCGTCTAATTCTTTTTCTTGGATCTCTTTGACATATGTTCAATAAATAACCTGTGATGGCATATTGTTCTAAATATCTTTGCGCAGCTTTTATACATTTTAAAGACCGAAATCGGGCACAAATTCGCTGACATGTTGCAACAATACCACTATCTTTAAACGCTGATTTCAAAACTAAAACTATCCGTTTAGGTTCGACTATAAAGTCTTTAATAGATTTATATGTTCCGGGAAGATCAATGATTCTTCTCATCAGACATCTTAATAAACCGACAGTCATAGTAAATCCAAGCTTTAAGCAGTCTACAAGCCCCTCGCAAATGAGCACGCCATCTGATGCGTCCTCCATCTCCCTCATTTTTTTCGCTTGGTATTTTTCATCCTTAATTCTTTTCTTCCGACGTATAGCGTCCTCCTTTTTCCATCGCTTATTTCTCTTTTTTTGTTGCAACATTTGTCGCTTTTTTCTTATTTTTTCCTTGTACAGTCTTTCCTCTGTCTCGAACTTTGTTTCTTTTATACCTTTAAGTCTTCTTATCATGTTGGCAAAAGTAACATCACCTTTAAGAAAATGAAAAATAGCTTTAAAGTCACGACTTTCCCTAATTTCAAGAGGCGCTCTCTTTAATTTTTTAAGTCTTTGTCTTTTTTGCATCATTCTCAACTTTTCTTTTTCATATTCTTGTCTTTCTTTTTGCTTCTCTAATTTTTCTTGGTATCTTAACCTATTTTTAATTTCTTGTTCCTTTGCTGATAACATCCTTTTGCTTGATTCAGCTTCAAATTTTTGATCATCCATTAAATATTCTTCATCCATGCGTCGCCTTTGAGCTGCATTCATTCTTTCTCGTGCTTCTCTTAATTGTGCCGCATTTCTTTCTTCTTTGGATAATCCTTTATACTTAGTTTGCGCTTTAGCAGACTTAAATCTTTTGTGTCCTTCCTGTGACTTAAGTTCCTCTTTTTTCATTTCAGATTGTAATTGATCAAGCCACTGCTGATCTTCTTGTTCTCGTGATTTCTCTAATTTATTCATTTCTTGTATTGCTTTTTTCTTTTCATTTTTTATTCTTTTTGCTTCCTTAGCTTGGTATTTTTTTAACTCTTTGCCACATATTTTACTACCACAGATACAGGTATTTTTTTTCACTTTATGTTTCTGAAGTTCCATTTCTGTTTGTCTTGTAATAAATGCCTTACAAACATCACTGCCACAGGTGCAAGGTTTTGTCAGCAACGCTTTTTTACATTTATCACAAATTGGATCACACTTACAAGTTGGCTCTACCGATATACTTATAATTCTGTCACTATTTGTTACCTTCATTATGTTCGTACCTAATTTTACTGATGCTAATTTAGGTGGTTCTGGTTGTGGTTTACAAAAAGTACAGTAAGGTGGAAGAACCTGTGTTTTTACTTTATCCGTTTCTACAGAAGCTTTGATTCCTAATTCATTCATTTCTTTCAGTTCAGCGTCTTCCTTTTGCTTTTCTTTTTCCAACCTTGCTTTTTTTAATTGTTTCTCTATTCTTTCAAAAATAGGTTCAATGGCAAATTTTGCACCACAAGGATTTGGTGGTGGTTGTCGACATTGCGGGCATAAACAAGAACACTTTTTACCAATAGTCTCTTTAGCTGTTCTTATATAGAGTTTTGCACCTGGTTTTGTCATTTCTTCGCATTCATATTCTTCATAATTTATCTTTTGAAGAGCTTTTGTGTTAATTTTGTTCGACTCATCTTTTTTCATCGCATCTCCTTTGTCATTAATATTTTTTTCTAATGGAGTTTCATCTGTTTTTGTAGCTTTTTTATTATCTTCCTCTTCTTTTTTATACTTCGCTTTTGGTTTGTTAAGATTTTTCAAATTGTAATTTTGAAAAGGTGTTCTTGAAAAATCGTTAACAAACATAATTTGTTGCACGTTTTGGCTATATATAGGAGGTTTTACGAGGCTTTCCCGAACTTTGGAATTGTATTCAGATTTTTCAAGTACTTCTGGATTTATTAGCTCCTGGTTTGCAGGTGATGTACTATCTGTATTTTTGTCAAGAAAACTACATACCAGATTATGTTTCTTTTCTTCATTGACATTTCCTTTTGTAGATATATAAACTCCTTCCTTACATGTAACTTGAGATTTCAAAGGTGTATACGTGCATTTTTTTTTATGTTTGGGTGTATAATTCTTACTTTTCTCTAAGTAAGTATCACAAATTAATGGTTTTTTGCAGTCTTTGGGATCTTTTTTACATACAACGAGCAATGTTAACTCGTCTTTTTGTTGAACAATACCTGTTTTTATTTTCTTTGGTTTGCTTCTTATGTGATCGAGTTCATAAGTACAATAACATCTTCTTGGTGGCAGTTGGGTGGTCATCAAGGTTGGTGTAGGCTTTTTTGGAAAAACTGCCTGAGCACCTTTGTTTCTTTTATTTCTTAGACTACGAAGTATCAGGCGTTTTTCACATTTAAACGGACAACATTCACCTTCTTCACAAAAGCCTGGGTCACATTCATAGAGATCTAATGCATCTGCACCGATTCGAACAGGAGTAGTCTGCATTCCTGAGGAACACATACTGTAAACATGCATTGTTGTTCGCATTCTTTTTTGACATTCTTCTGCTTCACGTAGATTTATTTTTCTAGCACATTCTTCAGAATCACAGTTTTTTCCACAGGACCAGGCAGTACACTCATTCGGAAATGGTTTATTTACAGGATGCTTGATGGTTTCCAATTTGATTCCTTTCATTCTCTGTTTTCCAAAAACAGTACAGTAGCATTTTTCAATAAGTTTTAAAGCCTTCCTTTTAGTGCATATTGGAACAGGTTTTTCTTCACCTGTTTTGAATAGTACCTTACTATGTTGAATTTCAGTAGATTTTTTTGCTAATTTTGATTTATTCTTTTTATTATGGAGCATGTAGTAAACACTTTGGGCATTTTGAACTGTCATGTTATTATTTAGAGATTTTCTGGAATTTTTGTGTTTATTATTTAGACTGGAAACTGAAGGTTCAGAAAGACTATATTTTTCTTTTCTTTCTTTACTTTTATCATCTTTTGGTAAAATGGGATCTGCATCGTAATAAAATGCTGTAGGAACAGTAGAACTATGATTTTGAGCTCTATCTAAAACACTTATTCCCGACTTCTTCTCTGTTTTTGATTTGACATCTTTTATTTTGGTTATTTTATTTTGTGCTTTTGAGCTCTTGTGTAAATGAGAAAACTCATTAGGCTGTTTGATTCCTGTTTTTAACCTATTTGAATCTGAAACTCTCAAGTACAGCTTTTTTAGTCTATCAGCAATTGATGACCTTTTTTCTCTATCTTCAAAATTACTAAAAGCAGTAATTTTTGATTCTGTTTTGCCTTGGTGTAATTTAATTCCTTTCGTACGAAACTTTGATATGGACCGCATAAAGGAACTTTTTTTTGATTTGTTGTATTCATCATCGTTCAAAAAATAGTTTTTATTTACATTGTCGTAATTAGGACCAATTTCAAAGTTGGAATTTTTTCTGTTACGGTTATCCTGAGTTTGTATTTCAGATAATATCGATCCATTGATAATACTTAAATATCTCTCAAGAAATGATATACAAGCATCTTTTTTTGATTCATTATTTGCCAGATAGGTCTCCATATCATTTTCTTTTTCGTCTGTATTTACGGCTGCCATTTTATACAAACCATCAGTTGTAACAGCAACGTTATTGGATTGGCCAAAAGCTATAGATGAAACCTGATGTAATGGGATCGCACTGTTGGATCCTACTTTTACTGACTTTCGTACATATTTCGTTTTTTTTTTAGGTTGATTGGAAAGAATATCCTTTTGAGGTAATAGATACAATGCAGACACATCTTGGATTGTTCGATTTTGAGATGGTTGTGGTTGTGGAAATTTCATTTGTTTTGGTTGTGAAAGTTTCTTTTGTTTAAAAAACTCAACGTTGAAATCAACATTAGTCCCAACTTTTACAGCCTGTTGATTTAGACCAGAGTTTAAAGAATTTAATGGTAAGACTTTAGATTTTCTGCTTAGTACTTCTTTTTGTGCGTTTGATCTTTCATTAACATTTGACGAATAATACACTTGTTGTTCTTTACTAGCACTATCAAAAATTTTCGGACTGTTTAAAGCCATTCGTGACACAGCAACTCCTCTTTTTCCCTTTTTCTTAACTTTTTTAGGTTTTTTAATTTTTCGTTTTTTCTCTTTTCTTTTTGTAGCATGTATTATGTCTTGAATTTTTAAACCTTTGTTTCTTAGCCATTCATCAGGCTGCTCTACTTTAAATTTCAATCCTGCCATATCCCATGGTCTTAGATGCAAATTTTTGAGCCTATCTAAAATAGACGGTCTTGTTGGTGGTTCTGGTGGAGGACCACTAGGTTTTCTTTTTTTTGGTGCTGAAGTTATGTCAAATTTCATTGCCTTCGAGCGAATCTTTTGTAAAGATAATCTATACTTGGCCTTTATTATTTGTGACAGACCTTTTGATCGCCGCATTGGTTCTATTCCGCCACCTTCATGTCCACCTTCAATTCTATCCATCTTTGCTTGCTCCAACTGCTTTTCTAAAAGGCTTAGGAGCTGTTCTCTTGTCATTTTTTTTAAATCCGATTCGGTCATACCTTCCGGTAAAAGGTTTTTATTAAAAAGACTTACAAGCTGTTCTTTTGTCATGTCTTTTAAATCTGATTCATTGATGCCTTCTGGCAGTAAACTTTCTCCTGGGTAAATTCCTTGCTTCACTTGCTTTTTGACAAGACTTAGGAGCCGTTCTTTTGTCATATTTTTTAAATCTGATTCCGTAATTCCTTTCGGTAAAAAATTTTTATTTATCAGATTTGCAAGCTGTTCCTTTGTCATATCTTTTAAATCTGATTCATCTATACCTATTGGCAATTGTCCTTTGATTCTATCTATCTTTGCCTGCTTCACCTGCTTTTCTAGAAGGCTTAGGAGCCGTTCTCTTGTCAGATTTTTTAAATCTGATTCTGTCATCCCTTTCGGTAAAAGATTTTTATTAAATACACCTATAAGCTCTTCTTTTGTCATATCTTTCAAATCCGATTCTTTGATGCCTTCTGGCAATATACTTTCTGTTTGGTAAATTCCTTGCTTCATCTGCTTTTTGACTAGGCTTAAGAGCCGTTCTTTTGTCATATTTTTCAAATCTGATTCGGTTATACCTTTCGGTAAAAGATTTTTATTTAGCAGACTTGTAAGCTGTTCCTTTGTCATTTCTTTTAAATCTGATTCATCTATTCCTACTGACAATTGGCCTTTGATTTGATCCGTCTTCGCTTGCTTTATCTGCTTTTTTACAAGGCTCTGGAGACGTTCTTTTGTCATGTTTTTTAAATCCGATTCGCTTATTCCTTCTGGCAAACGATTTTTATCAAGCAGATTTGCAAGTTGTTCTTTTGTCATGTCTTTTAGATCTGATTCATCTATGCCTATTAGCACTTGTCTTTTGATTTGATCCATCTTTGCTTGCTTTATTTGCTTCTTTATAAGGCTTTGGAGTTGTTCTTTTGTCATATTTTTTAAGTCTGATTCGGTCATGCCCTTTGGTAAAAGATTTTTATCAACGAGACTTGTGAGCTGTTCCTTTGTCATCTTTTTTAAATCTGATTCATCTATGCCTATTGGAAATTGTCCTTTAGTTTGATCCATCTTTGCTTGTTTCATCTGCTTTTTTACAAGGCTTTGGATCCGTTCTTTTGTCATATTTTTTAAATCTGATTCAGTCATCCCTTTCGGCAAAAGATTTTTATCTAACAGATTTGCAAGCTGTTCTTTCGTCATATCTTTTAAATCTGATTCATTCATGCCTATTAGCACTTGTCCTTTGATTCTACCTATTTTTGCTTCCTTTACCTGCTTTTTAACAAGGCTTTGGAGCCGTTCTTTTGTCATATTTTTTAAATCTGAATCGGTCATCCCTTTCGGTAAAAGGTTTTTATCTAACAAATTTACAAGCTCTTCCTTTGTCATATCTTTTAAATCTGATTCATTTATGTCTGCTAGCCCTTGGGCTTTGATTTTGCCTAATTTTGCTTGCTTTACCTGCTTTCTTACAAAGCTTTGGAGCCGTTCTTTAGTCATATTTTTTAAATCTGATTCAGTCATCCCTTTCGGCAAAAGGTTTTTATCTAACAGATTCACAAGCTGTTCCTTTGTCATATCTTTTATATCTGATTCGTTTATGTCTATTAGCCCTTGTCCTTTAATTTTACCTAATTTTGCTTGCTTTATCTGCTTTTTAGCAAGGCTTTGGAGCCGTTCTTTAGTCATATTTTTCAAATCTTTTTCAGTCATACCTTTCGGTAAAAGGTTTTTATCTAACAGATTCACAAGCTGTTCCTTTGTCATATCTTTTATATCTGATTCATTTATGTCTATTAGCCCTTGTCCTTTAATTTTACCTAATTTTGCTTGCTTTATCTGCTTTTTAGCAAGGCTTTGGAGCCGTTCTTTTGTCATATTTTTTAAATCAGAATCGGTCATTCCTTTTGGTAAAAGGTTTTTATCTAACAGATTTACAAGCTGATCCTTTGTCATATCTTTTAAATCTGATTCATTTATATCTATTAGCCCTTGGGCTTTGATTTTACCTAACTTTGCTTGCTTTACCTGCTTTCTTACAAGGCTTTGGAGCCTTTCTTTTGTCATATTTTTTAAATCTGATTCTTTCATCCCTTTCGGTAAAAGACTTTTACTAATCAGACTAGCAAGTTGATCTTTTGTCATATTTCTTATATCTGATTCATCAATACCTATTAATTTTTCTAGTTCTTTTGTTTTATCTTTTTTCTTTTCTTTTTTTTTACGGGGTCTAGCAACCAGCTCATTTTTCTCATTAAGCATTAGTCCCAAATCCGGTGTTCCCTTACCTAAAATACTACTAGTTTTCTTGTCTTTTGGCTTTGCATCGAATTTTTTCTGCAAAAAATCTTGCATTTCTGGGGGCAGTTCTTCATCTTTTTCTACACATGGTTTCTTTTTAGGTGGTTTAGGTGGTTTTTTTTTACAAGGTTTCTTTAGTTTAGGTTCCAGTAAATCATTCGGCTCTTTTGAATCTGCTAGTTCTAAGTTTATTATCATATTGTTTTTTAAAGTATTAAATTTGCCTGTCTTGGAACTACCAAACAGTGAAGCTAAAATTTTTTTGCGGTTAGATTTCCTTTTTGTACTTTCTAGTGCTTCAAAATTATTAACTATTTTATTACTAAAATCGCTTAACTTTTCCAATTTGTTTGTGTAAATTGTTTGACCGGGTCTTAGGGTTAATTTCTTTTTGTTATTTGATAATTCACTCTGTGTTTCAAACTTGTTTTTTGCACACACTTCCGTCAACTTATTTGATGAAGGTGAGATATTTCGGTCTTTGAATAGTTCAACATCAAATCCAAAGTTAGACTCTATTTGGACAGCCTGTCTTTTAGGGGAATAACATGAAGTACTTGGTCTTGCATTTGCACTATAATTGTATTCCTTTAGATTGTTTTTTTTTCCAATCGTAGGTTGAGAATAAATGGTGTTTTCGGAAAAATAGACATTCCTATTTTCCGTACTGACTTTGATTTTTGATCTATCTTTTATTATCGTTTTACGAAAAGGTCTTTTTTTCAAGTTATTTTCAATTTTAGGATAGACTAAATCCGTAGCAGAAATAAGAGATTGCTGATTTTTTTTTCCAATGTTATCAGTGTTTGATGCTACTTGAACGAATTCATTTGATTCTGAATTTCTGCCATGGTCATAGTTCTTGAAATTTCTTAAACTGGTATTCAAAGCAGGCTTCTTTTTAAAATAGCCAAACATAAAGTCAAAGCTTGATCTTTTAGCTGAATATTGTGAAGGTATTGATGAATTTTCAGGGGATATTATAGTTTTATTCATCTTGTCACTTTTTAATTTGTAGAATTTATCTTTTAAGGTTAGACCACTACTCCCACCTGTAGACGATTCGCTTTCATAAAATACGTTAGTTCTATCTTTTTCATTCGAAAACTTTTTGAATTGTTTATTGCTCCTTCTGTTTCCGTTTTTCTCCCTCCAAGCATAAAAACTTATTCTTCCACGTTTTGTGTGTGAAAATTTGTTCTCGTCTCTTGCATAATCATTCTTGCTAGGCTGACTGGGCGTTCTTTCTTTTTTTTTACGTCCTTTTCGCATAAAACTTATTGTGTCCGACGGCTGTACTTTTTTGAACTCTTCTTCACTTTTCCGTCCGCTAAATACTTTTCTTCCACGTTTTGTGTTTGATACTTTGTATTCATCTCTTTTACTTTCATTATTGCTGCATCCCCCGTGAGATCTCTTTTTTGGTTTTATTTGTGTTTCATTTGTTGAATCTAAATGCTGTACGTCCCTAGACTTTACGTCTTTCTTACTTTTGCGTTGGATATTTATTGAAGAATCTTTTTCTCTTAAGGGTTCCATTTTTCTTCTTCTTGCTGCCTTTAGGAAGTGAAGGGCACTTTGGTGAGCATCTAAATATTTTGTTCCCTTGGATGGTTCTGGACGAACGATAAAGTTTCCGTGTAATCCTGGTATATCTTTCATCAAATCTAATCTTGCATGTATAACGGGTTGTTTTACGAAGTCACTAGGACGACTATCAAATCTTTTATGCTTCATAGATCGAGATTTGCTATTCGTCTGTGAACTAGGTTGTTTTTGTTTGTTTGATTCCGTTAACATACCAGTGTAATGTTTTATTTTTTTATTTTCAATGGAGTCCATGTTTTTTTCATTTGTTTTTTGTGTTGCAGTTTTAGTGTCACTTCTAACTGGATTACTTCCGTATACTCGATGTAATAATGCAGATTGATAGCCTTTTCTATTATGTCTACAAGACGATTTTTTAAGTATAGGTTTTAGTGTTTTACTTTGCATGTTAAAAATCCAAAAAGATTTAGAACGTGGACTTTTCTTTATCTGATTTTCGTTTAGATAACTTTTAGGTAAATGGGATTTTTCATTAAATTCATTAGATTTGACGTTTTCTAAATACTTTTTTTCTAATTTCTTGGACATAAAATTGTTAATATTTTTACTTGTTTTAAATTTGAATAACAATGTACTTTCTGATATTTCTTTATTGTTTATGCTATTGCTGAAATCAGATGTTATACGAAATGCAGTTTTTGATGTTGTACAACTTGAAACAATAATTTTTTGAGATTGTTTTGGTAACTTTGGTTTGACGTGTCTGCAATTTTCCTGTGATTTGTCTGTTAAAAATGATTGCTTTTCAGAAATAATTTTTAATGTTTCGTAACAGCTGCTATCATGTGAAATTCTTGAAAGTTTCTCCCCACAGGTTTTACGTTTAAGCTTCGTTTGTTCTTTACTACGTTTTAATTTAACTGTACTTAAACATTGCTTTAGCACAGATCCAAAGCTGCTCTTGGTTCTATTCATCGATTCAGTTTGTGAATCACAGTTGAGACGGGTACTTCTTATAGAATAATCATAGCATCTAGTTTTATTTCTTACGTTCTTGTCGCAAATAAGCGGTTCGTGAAAGTTTCTACTGTATACTTTATCGTCACACTGTAATACTGCTCTTGGGGCTTTGTCGAGGTCTATGTAAACATTACCGGGTAACATTGTGATATTTTGATGACTACTGGAGATTGTTTTATTGGTATCGTTACGATCACGGCAGCTACTTTTAGATGGAAAGTACATGGTTGCTATAAGTATTTTTCAAATTTCCTGGAAATTATTTGAGTCATCAATGATTTAATACCAAAATTTTATATTATGAAACCTTTCATGAAGGTTTTCTCCTGCTTTTTCAGAAGCTGCTCCACTCTTGCCACCTTTTGTCATCATCGAAATAACTATATCTATCAATAACTCCTCAATTTTGTAACGTTACTGGTTGGTAAAATAAGCATAAAAGGATAAACAAATTCTCTAAGTCATTTACAAATAATTTTTGACACTTATTTCTCTTACCATAAGGCAAAAAAAAAATTCTTACTTAGCCATAAAGGTAGACTCGAAAAAGTTTCAATGTTCTGTGATGTTACCCAATTCGCAGACAGACTGAGCTCGTCTCCTTGTCTCAACCGTACACGAGTCGGGCTTTTAGTTGCAGACTCTTTCTTAATCCAATATTGGGACTTTGTTGGACGACATGTCTTTTAGGGTGGCCGTCGCACTATGGGATCAAACGGTGCGTTCCATCACAAAAATCTATAACTTTTTTGTTTCTTGTTAGTTTTAATTGAAATTTTGTATACGTATTTGTGAATACTTATGCTATCGGATAATTAAAACAACGCGACTTTAATAACTATATTTATTTAGTAAAAAAAATTCAAATATAAAATTTTCATACACAAATTAAATTAAATTATTGTAAATTATTTTTTTGCTTACAAATCAAATCAAAATATCAAACTTACTAAGGTTACGTTAAAATTATTACAAAGTTTATAACTACATACTTACATAATTTTAAACTAAAAAAATACATAATAATAATGAAAAAAGAAATTATTTTACTCATCACCTCTCAATACTAAAATACTAAAATGTTTATAGGTGGTAGAGCTGATGCCGGGCTCGACTGTGGAGGTACCACCATCTTACTCGCAAATCATCCCGAAGTTATTCGGGGGAGAGTAAGAGGACAGCTCTCAGGCAAAACCAGGCGGCCCACCATTGCCTGGGACCGATGGATGGCGGTATATCCATCCCCAATTGCCGAGCCTTATAAAAAACAGACTGGTGACGGGCAGCGGCGTCACTGGTGCAAGGGTTTCGGCACCGCGCTCACCGACCCGCCTGCCCAGCGTGTGTGAGTATGGGCATTTCTTCCAGGAGGACCGCCAAGAGTGGTGAGATCCTGGAAAGGCCTATGTCCATCAGTGGACGGAACAGGCTGATGGATGGATGGATGGATGGATACAAACTTAACGTGCTTGTAAACTGGAAATCCTGAGCAATCCAAAAATGTAGAAGACCTATACCGGGTGTAATAGAGTGCGACCATTAAATGAAACCACATATTCTACCGACCCTACTGAACCACTTTTCCCAAGAGTCAAACAAAAATGCGTGAACCCTAACGCACCGACATACGGGCGAGTTTAGAGAGAGCGTTGACCTCAAACAGCTGCATGTTTCACGGATTTCGTTGTGGATAAAATTAGAAGCCTGAATTTTCAGTAACCAGGCAGGCATTGTATAAACACGGTATATTTCAAATTTCATTTAATTTGAACCAGTAATTTAAGAATTATAACTAGTCAAAGTTTCTCAATTTTGTCACTCACTCACTGACTGACTGACTGACTGACCGATCATCAAAACTCTAAGGCACTTCTAGCAGACATAGAAGCTTCAAGTTTGGACTACAATTAGTGTTTAGTGTATAAATCAAGGAAAAACTAAAATATTTTGCAATTTCGGTCCAGTGCTCCAAATACACTAACTGCATAAATAACTTTGTAATCCCATATAAATATATAGGATTACAAAGTTACATTTAGTTGTAAGTAGAAGGTACCGGAAAGAAAAAAAAGTAGGACTATCTACAAAAAGAAATGAGATGCTATCAAAAACAAAACTTGTAAAAAAAACCAAGTCTCGCAACTTAGTTCTTCTACCGTAAAAAGTTGTGAGATCCATGTAAATCCAAGTCGGTTAATTTATTCAGTCCCTGCTTAAGGGACCTTCTGTCTTAAGCTAGAGTGACCGTATCAATATTAAAAATCTTTTATGTTTTAAATAAATATATTGGCTTGGCCATCGCATGAAAACACAATGTATCTCACAAGTAATACGTATTACATTAAATTAGATTAAAGTTTTGTTTTTGATGGCATTAATATTATCCGAAAGGCCTTTGTCACCGTCAACGTACCAGCGGTACTTGAACCAAGTGGATTCTCACGTGACGACGGCAAGACACCTGATGTAATGGGTTTGGTTTCTTGGAGACATGGAAGGTGTGGGATGGCTACATGAGTCGATACACTGGTGGCTTCCTATGTAATCCATACCAGAGAGCTGCTAGTGCGGCAGTGTACAGCGCTGAAAGCTTTTGCCCGCGGCTCCGCTCGCGTGTTATTCGGTTTAACGACATGTTTTTTTCCGGGATAAAAAGTAACTTATGTGTTAAGTTGGGGTATAAGCTATATCCATTCTAAATTTCATCCAAATCCGTCCAGCCATTTCAGCGTGAAAGAGTGACAAACATACACACACACACACACACACACAAACTTTCGCATTTATAAAATTAGTGTGAAGTGTGATGAGATAAAGGCTCATCATTAGATTATTTCCGCATTGCTACTTACTTCTTATTTTTATGGTAGATAGGTTCTGGTTACTAGATCTAACACACTAAAATTTCAGCTTGCGGAACTCAAAGGTTTTCAAGATATACATTTTTGAAATTTTTCATTTTTCGTAAATTTTTGCTTTATCTGCATTATCAAAACACTGATGAAGTTTCAAAAAGAAATAACGTTCCGTTTATCACAGTGACAAATGTCAATAGAATGCACCCTGCCTAACAAAATCTTAGTTGTAAAATTATTGAGGTAGAATGGAACGTGTTTTACACGGGAGCGGCAATTTTTTAATTTATCGAATGATATTATGATATTATATGTGGAAGAAAAATCGTTCACCAAAAGTAAAAAAAATAGGTGCGACGACGAGCGAAGCGAGGAGGAGCGTGTTAGGTTGACTGTAAGAAAAACTAAGGAGCCGAGCGAAGCGGAGCGGAGCGAGGCGACGTCGTCCCTAGTTTTAATAGTAAAGTCGCCGTTTTCAACATTTTTATTCGCCCACAGTCTGTCACTCAGTATTTTTGGCGCTGGTTTAAATACAAGCCTAGGTATATGTACAAATTGTATTCAAGTATAGTTTATTCCTTAAAACTAAACCACGTTTGTTAGACTACGCCTAGGAACAAAATTTTTAGGTCCAGGTGTCTAATTATTTTGGTAAAAAAAAATGGTTGATCTCCGCAATTAGAGGACCATGGGGTGAGGGATACGCCCTCCTACCCCCCCTTACCCTCCCACCCCTTAATTAGTGCGGAAATAATCTAATGCCCTTCCTGAGATAATATAGCCTTGTCTTATTTCACCACAAACGATTATAGTCCGCGCTAATTAGACACCTGATTTTTCAATGATATTGATGTATTCTACAGGAACCATGCTTTTTTCCGGGATAAAAAGTAGCCTATGTGTTAAGTTAGGGTATAGGCTATATCCATTGTAAATTTCATCCAAATCCGTCCAGCCGTTTCAGCGTGAAAGAGTAACAAACATACACACACACATGCAGAATCTTTCGCTTTTATAATATTATTGATATGTATATTGATTGATTGATATTGAAACGACTACTCAGGATGTATTAGTTAGATTCCCCGTTTGAAACTGCGTCTTTAAGCGCGGCGGGCCCGGCGCGGGGTAGGCGAAGTGCCGGGGAGTGGCTCAAGTGTGATTTCCTAGGAAACGATTAAATAGGTATATTTTATTAGGGTCCGTGGGCCCGAAGGCGCACCGAATTTTCAAAGAAATCTTGTTGCGCCTTATAGTGCGTGCCTCGTCGGCCAAAGACTAAGTCTGGCAATACAACAACGTAATGTCACCAGTGTCCTGCGAACCCTCTCACAGAGCAGCGATCTGGACCAAATTTTCTATTTCAAAATTTTAACCCTTTCTGTGAAATAGCAAGAAAAAGTTTAGACTGTATAGGAATAGGAATACAAATCAAACCGAGACAAGTACATATAGTGGAATAAAAAAACCTTTTCGTATTTCGCAAACAGGGTCATTGAACCATGGTCCTGACCACATACCGAGTCTCCGGTATGAATTGGCTATATAAACGAAAGTCACCTTACATACAATTTATTTAGATTTATCTTCAAATAAAATAACTTAAAAACTACACACAATAAGATTGAAAACCTGTAACCACGGACTAGGAGATATATAGACCAATAACCCCCGTACTAGACGATCGTTCGCACTAGTTCCATTGCCTAGTTCCATGATGGAACTACTGCGAATTTTCTAAAAAATTTATTCGCTTTTCAATATGACACCGATTACACCTAATGCGTTTTGTAACTTGTGTGCATTGCATGGTGTAAATGTTTACATTTGTGTGAGTCACGGTTTTTAAAATACGCCTTATCACGGCCACAGAAAGCCTATTTTACAACGATTATAGAAGAACGACATATTAGCCGGCCGGGAGCACTCTCTTGATTATAGAAACAAAAAGTCGTGTCACTGTGTGATTCATAAAGTACAGTCACGGCATGTAAAATCAATTAATCAAAAGTCTACATATTTTTTTAAATATCTTAACGTAATATTGTGAAACAGACCAAAAAAACGTTTTTTACTCGATCACTAAAATACGAGTGACCGACTTAGCAGCAAAAATACCGAGTCCTATGTAATAAGTAGTAACAGATAAATTTGTAGATACGACGATACGATAGACATTTTGAAATACATGACGCATATTATAAGGTGCCCTAAAAATATCTGCCACGGCTGCAATGGGAGGGTGTATTATGTGTTTAGATTACCATAGTAACGATATTTTATTGATCTAACGTCATACATTTTTTCATAAAAAAAAAAACTGCGTATAAGTTAAAATTGATTTACTTGCATGAAACCATCCCGTAGTAACACAAAACAGTTTGAAAGAGATAGAAATTATTTTTATTGATGAAACGACACATCACTCGTAGTTTGTGAACCACATTATGCCGAATAAAGTAAATGTTTATTTATTTACTTTATTTTCTCAAATTTATATAACCATTCCGGGGTACAAAATTTCTTCATAATTGTAATCTACATACACGATACCATCTCCCATTGCAGCCGTAGCAGATATTTTTAGAGCACCTTATATGACACTTTTTGAGATCTGAAATATTGTTTCCTTCATTTTTCTGTAAATTCCCATAAAACGCAACGTGTTGGCTCGTCACATGCTTTTGATGTGGTTTTTATGGTCTTGTGTGCACACATGAACTGAACATTGAAGATCAGTAAAAGTATCAAAGGTTTTCATCCTTATTGAAATTTTACAACCCCTTTGTTTTTTTTTAATCTACTGTACTCAGTCTGGAAGCTAAATCTAACAAAATAAAACTGGTCAAGTTCCGTACATACCATTTAAAACACAAACGTATTCCATGAACAGTTATAAAAGACCAAAGTAACTTGTATCTTATGATCTATTAAACACCACGTATCCAATAATTAAATATCTGCAATTTTCAGTTTTTTTATAGATGTGTGCAAGAAGACCTAGTTGTGTGAGGAATTTCAAGTTTCTAAGTCAACTGGAAGTACCCTATAGGCTTTCATGGTGAGCTAATTTGTATGAAGTTGATTACCACGTAAAGGGTTAACAGCACCATTGGTACTTATACTTCTGATATTAGTTTCAACTTGATACCTCTATCGGGGCCCGAGATGAAGGTCCTTGACAGGCGGACAACAAAGTGATCGTATAAAGGTTCCGTTTTGTCATTTCAAGAACCCTAACAACATGAACATTCATATTGACATTTGTCAATAAGCCCAAAATTCACTTGACTTCAGAAACTATCTAGAACAATTTGACATCATTTCTAAGGTATCAAACAAATATTGCCCTTATTGGCATTTTTAAAACCCCTTTCTTTTTTCACTCTAATACACCCAGTAAACTACATGGAATCTATAAATAACAAAGCAACATGAATGTCAATAAGGTCGAAATTAGTTGGACACCATAGAAATTGTCTAAATCATTTGGACATCATTTCTATGGTATCAAACTTTCCGCCTTCTTGACATAAACCCATAAAGTACCTACTCAGTAAATTACGTGGAAGCTGAACATGAATGTCGATAGGGTCGAAATTAGTTGGACACCATAGAAATTGTCTAAATCATTTGGACATCATTTCTATGGTATCAAACTTTCCGCCTTCTTGACATAAACCCATAAAGTACCTACTCAGTAAATTACGTGGAAGCTGAACATGAATGTCGATAGGGTCGAAATTAGTTGGACACCATAGAAATTGTCTAAATCATTTGGACATAATTTCTATGGTATCAAACTTTCCGCCTTCTTGACATAAACCCATAAAGTACCTACTCAGTAAATTACGTGGAAGCTGAACATGAATGTCGATAGGGTCGAAATATGCTTAACACCTACGAAACTGTCTAGCTAGATTATTTAAAATAAAGGAATTATTTTTAAGCAAATTTCTGAATTATTGATTTTCATTCCACGCCTAAAGTCAAATTTTATGACTAAATATGAGCATGTAGCTTATGCTCTTCCTTTATTATAATAGCGATGGCAGTTTTTTTTCTAAATTCCATAGAAAAAGTATTGTGAATAGTAAGTGAGTTTTTATATCCGATCCTAGTTTCATCATAGAAAATACACCGTCGCGTCGATGCACAAAATCAAACTGTCATAATGACTTCTTTCAGTGGCAGTACAATAATTTTTTCACCAAGTTCATCCTGGGTTTTCAATCAAGAGGTATATGTTTATTACATGAAAAACGATATCCTTTTACATTTGCAATGATGTTGGGTATTATTTCAGCACCGTTTAACTACGCAAGGTGGTATTTTTATGTTTGATTTTGTGAGATTTTCTCTCGACAAATGTCAAGGCAAGAATGAGGTTGGTAAAACGTCATAGAAATTTCCGGCTCTTATTTCATTGGGCCATGTTTTGTCTTTGGTTCTATCTCCATAAGTATCTAAACCTCGTTGCCTGCAACAATAATGTCCATACTATACCCATAGACATCTTAAACTACAAGACCATTCACTATAAGTGTCCCCTGGCTTAGGAAATGGTAGCACTGCATATAATGTTGCCATTGGCCTCTTTTCCACATACTGGCAATCCACCGGCACCGGCAACGGCGACGGCACGGCTAAGGTGGTAAAAATGTAAATTCATACATTTTTACCACCTTAGCCGTGCCGTCGCCGTTGCCGGTGCCGGTGCCGCTGATTGCCGGTATGTGGAAAAGGGGCCAATGGCTCACGTAGCATTCACCCTACTATACCATCCATCCATCCATCAGCCTGTTTCGTCCACTGCTGGACATAGGCCTTTCCAGGATTTCGCCGCTCTTGGGGGTCCTCCTGGAAGAAATGCCCATACTCACACACGCTGGTCAGGCGGGTTGGTGAGCGCGGTGCCGAAACCCTTGCACCAGTGACGCCGCTGCCCGTCACCAGTCTGTTTTATATAAAGCCCGGCAATTGGGGATGGATATACCGCCATCCATCGGTCCCAGACAATGGTGGGCCGCCTGGTTTTGCCTGAGAGCTGTCCTCTTACTCTCCCCCGAATAACTTCGGGAGGATTTGCGAGCAAGATGGTGGTACCACAGACGTGCCCGGCATCAGCTCTACCACTTAGAAACCCTATAACCCTACTATACATTCATAATATTTACTTAACTGCGTTTTTTTATTAATTAATTAGACTACTCTTTAATGAAAAAAAAATGTACAGAATGAAATATTAATTATCAATTAAGTATTTATTGATTTGTATTTTGCAAACAATACGTATGATTTAATGGTATGAATATCTATACTAAAAGTATAATAGTATAATCTGTACTAAAGCGGTATTTTTTATTTCTTGTTCTAGCTCGACGACGTTTGTTCTAAATAGTCGAGCTCCCGTTTTTTACGTTTTTGACGATTATTTCCAGGCGACTTAATGTGAACGCTTTTTTCCGATATACGTGTAAAAGTAAATGAATAGCTAATTATTATCTGCCCATAAAATTGGCTTTATGTTTAATGCTGGTATCCCTAGTTTACTAACCCGTCATGGCACTGACACGAGATCGAACCTGATTAAGAGGAATCACGGTGCATTGTTTGCATTTTCTCTTTCACAAAAGGCGTACCTTCAACACAATCTCTTTTGCACTGTTTTTCAACGGTTTTGGCAATAATAATACATTATTTTTCAAATAACAACATGACAGCAAAAGTTTGACAAGCAGTGATGCCAACATGACTTCAGGGACAAGGTATGATGAATGGTCATACCACATAGATTTAAGAGGACCGACTGATGCAATGCGGTGCGGTTGTACTTCATGTTATATCTGGCGCATAGATAAAATGTATGTATCTATGCTCTTACTTCTATATTTGAGTTATCAGTCAAAATTGGCAGGAATTTTTGTATTTTTATGATGAGCTAAAGTACGTATCTAGGTACGAAATTACGAAATTTTAGTGCTTCTTATTTGGCACCAAATTATTTATACAAAATACCTGGTTAAGTGCTGGAGCCAACAAACTGGAGACGGAAAGCCGACAACCCTAGCGAGTGGCTACTTGGTAAAATATACAAATATACATACATATACTCACGCTTATCTCCCAGGGGGGTAGGCAGAGACTACAGATTTCCATCTGCTATGATTCTAACACACCTTTTGCTTCTAGTACAGATGACTATCAATGTAGTCATTACATTACCATTACCAAGCTCTTCTATTCCGGTAACTTATATTTAACTTTGCCCTTAATTGTTTTATTACATTTCTGTATTTTTTTAATAGTAAATTGGTAATGCTTCTCAAAAATAGAAAAGTACACTTGGTGTACAAAGTGAAATTGTATAAATTAATAAAACAATTTAATTAGCAGTCAGTTTTTATTTTTATTAAATTAACGCTTTATATAGGTGAAATTTAATCAACCGACCAAATTCATACTAGAGACTCGGTTAGTGATCAAGAACTAGGTTCAGTAATCCTTTTGGCCAATTTCGAAAAATATTTTTTTTTGCTCCCGTACTGGTTGGACTAGTTTAAGTACAATTCCTAGTGCAGGTTCTACGGTTAAAAAAAATTTTTTTTTTCGAATTTCACCTGGAGGTTCATTAAACCTTGTTCCTGATGACTAACCGAATCTCCAGTATGAATTTGGTCGGTTGATTTAATTTCACCTAGTATTACATGATATGTTTATCACACTAATATTATAAATTCGAAAGTTTGTGCGTGTATGTGTGTGGGTGTGTGTGTATGTTTGTTACTCTTTCACGCTGAAACGGCTAAAGGATTTGGATGAAATTTAGAATGGATATAGATTATACCCTAACTTAATACATAGGCTACTTTTTATCCCGGAAATAAGCATGTTGCTAAACCGAATTACACGCGGGTGGAGCCGCGGGCAAAAGCTAGTAACTAATAATAACACAGAAAAAATAGTGTAATTAGAAAAATTTTGCTGTTATTCAGACTTTTGTTTTAATTTTAGTACTTCTAAATGATTCAACAATTTTGCGATCAACATTGGACTTCGGTGCCAACAACGGCAAATCGATGTTAAGCAAACTTAGGGGCCGTCCATAAATTACGTCATAGATTTTTTCAGATTTTAGACCCCCCCCCCCCTATAATCATCCTATCGTCATTTCTTAATGACCCCCCCCCCTTCTCCCAAAATTGACGTCATTACTAGTTTGACAAAATAAAACATTGCAGATTTGAGAAAAATAGGGTATTATATGATTAAAACACTTGGTTATAGAATCACCTTTTATTATTTTTACTTTGGCAATAATCATTGATATAATATAAATACTTATTTTTCACCCATTCTTTTAAATTCTGGATCACGGGTAATATCTCCGTATCCTCCCGATATTCGTTTTGGCTCGATTCATCCATGACGTCAATTTCGAAACACCCCCCCCATCTATCATTTACCGTCATCCGCAGACCACCCCCCCCCCCTAATTTAGAATGACGTAATATATGGACGGCCCCTTAATTTCTTTTACTTCTATTTATTTATTATTTTTGAAATTACTTTTGTGACTGGTAGTACTCCAATGTGAAATAAATGATCATTTTTATTGTCAAGTTTTATGGCACGAATCTACACCAAAATTAAGATTTTAAGCACGAGTTTACGAATTTCACGGTGCACGAATCTTTACCAACTTAATCTATTTTACTTTTTATATATTTTTTTATTACTATAATGTAAATTAATAAACTTTTTTAATTGTCAAGTTGTACGGCACGAATCTACACCCAAAAGGGGGACGAATTTTCACCTAGTAAATATATTTTACTAACGGAGCACGAATTGACACCAGAAATAAAGGTTTTTGGCACGAATTTACACGGCACGAATTTCGCAGAGCACGAATGTTCCCCAACCCCTATTTTCTATGATGCTGAGTCGGCAAGCGGAAACAGATAAGACCCGCTCCTGACTGTTCATCACAATGTTAATTAGTGATAAGGATAGAAATTTGTCTTTTTAAAAACGTTTTCCCGTCTCCCGAAACTTTGACTACGTCCCGGTAAGATAAAAATAAAAACGAAGAAAACATATTTGACAACGCGTCGTTGACACCCAGGCACTAGGAGTATGTGAAACAAGCATTGAAATGATTGCTATATACAGTAGTACCACAAAAATAAGTAACATTAAGTTGTGTCTTAAGTCACCCTAAGGTGTTACATTGGTTCAAGTGATTTATGTAATTACAATATAATCCACACACACATACACACCCTAAAATACCCCCTCTCACACAAAAACACACACCCTAGCAAACATATTTCCTTGAAATTGTAGTAATAGTATTTTTTTATTGAAAATAGCCTTGGCCCGCAGCTCCGCCCGCGTTTATTCAATCTTTGCCCCGTTTTCGACTTGGGCGTTATTTTATGAACACCCCATATAGTTTATGTGTTGACCAGGGTAACTACAATATACTTTAGAAAACAGCATCCAAATCCGTTGAGTGGTTCTCGAGTTAAAACGGAACATACATACAGACAGACAGTCAAAAATTCTAAAAATCGAATAACCCATTTCATTCAAAATTTCGCGAAAATATTCAATGCACAGACACGACCTTCTTGCATTTTATTTTATTTCTGATGATTTAATGCCTTGTAGTCATCATGGTGATTCATCTTTTTCATTGCCACGCAATGTACATTTCATAGGCGAGATAGCATGAGTTCACCTGCTGTTAGATTTTCATCCGTATATGTAGTGCGACAAGGTCTTTATTGAATTGGTGCGTTTCAGTTTTATTCGGCATTCGTTGCCACCCTTCTGCGTCGACGAAGAATACCGATGTAACTTATTTTTGTGGTTTACCTGTACACGAGATTCTGGGGTGGTTGAGACATTTGAGATTACACTCACGCTCCTGTGAGCTAGGATGGCAGAACCCCGGGACACCGGCTCAGCTCATAGCCTGGGTTACCGGCCAAACCCATATATTAAAAAAAACCTTGGCTATTATGAAAGAAAACCAAAAAACCTACTTCCTTATTGGTTTTTGTGCTTTCTATTAATTAAATTATGAATTAGCATTCATACAGTAGAATCCGGATGTAACGACGGTCAAGGGACCGGCGATATTACGTCGTACTAACCGGACGATGCACTAAACGACTAATAATTTATGTAAGAATTCAGATTAATTTCTATTTAAATTAAAAAAATATGTATCAGAATTAATGATACAACATTGCATGTTTTACCCTTTTCCTCAATGGACAATGGATGAAATTACATAAAGTATGTATGTACATAATGTTATATGTATTTACTAACGTAGGAAGTCTATAAGTTTAGTTTTTTTGTTCGATAGTAAGAACTTCGTACAGGAGGTGGGGGGCGAAAGGGAATCGGGGCGGCGAGGTATTGTTTGTGCACAGGTATTGTGCACGTCGTCGTTCTAACCGGACGATTTATTGTCAAAATAGGTCGCTATAAACAGTTGGTCGCTTAAACCGGAGTCGTACTATACGGATATGTTTTCATAGTAAGTCTATATGAAACCAACCTTGAGCTTGCGTTTTCGTCGCTAAAAACAGATAGACGTTATAAACGAAGTCGTTATATTCGGATTCTACTGTAATTGCATAAAATAAAACACAATACCGAATCATACTGTGTTTCAGTGTCAAAAAACATATTACACTACTATATATCCATGCTATATACATATATTTAGTATATACTACCGTCAGATTGGCAATGCAAAAGAGAACGATCATATATACGCGTAAGTTAGAGTGAGATAGATAGGCGAGACCATTCGCGTACAATCAATTATGAACGAAACAAACAAATTCTGCATATTTTTGCAAAATTTCAGGTTTTAAAGTGTAATTTTGTGTTTATGAGACGTAATTAATTATTGCTAAGTGTGCAGCGCCCGGATGTCACTCATCTCATCTTAGAACAAAAAACTCAGAGAATTGTACATTTCACATGGACATACAATTGAAATATTTTGTCGTCTAAATGCAATGTTTAGAACTAATACAGAAGTTTTGTTCTCTAATGGGTGGCAAAAGTTCTCGAATTTAATCACATATTTCTTTGAATCTACGGATTCAATTTGGAATGATAAAACATATGTGAATTTCAGCGGGTCATTACCTTCACTTCGACTGGCATTATGCATTTCATATTATCATCATACTTGTGGTCTTTTACTACATACAAAATACAAAAATACAAATACAAAATTTATTTATTTATACATAAGTAATTTATATTGTTCCTAGTTGTTACATTATTCTTGTGCTGTTTGTAGGTATTACAACTACAGATTATATAAATTAATACATTAACAGAAACCTTTATTTTGAAGAAAAAAAGGTGAGAGGTTATACATAATATGTTTGTGTGTGGTGTGTGAAAGGGTGTGTGTCTGTGTGCGTGTGTAAGCGTATTTGCATTTGCGTGGTTAAGAATCCATGGTATATATGTATACATACTGCATAATTCCCTAAAGGACAACATTTACATACATTTAATTCCATGTTCAGCAGAAGTCCACAAAAAGCGATCTGCCCCGATCAACCTTTTTGGTCTCGCCTTCGTTACTACATAACCGATCTATTACTAATACTATATCTATGACCATATATTTTATATATACAAATTCAACAGCGCACGGAGCAAACGGCTGACAGCCAAGAACTATTTTCTCTGATCTAATCCCTGATTTTTGGGCCACTGACAGTTCGTTGTTGAACCGAAAAATGCTTGTTATTAAATCATTTTCCAGGTTGTAAAAATATTATTAAACATTTCAAAATAATATAAGTGCTTTTTGACGTGTTAATAAAATTATTATGGGACTTCTTAAGAAATTTATTTAACTTTACGCACTGAAATATTTCTGAAACATGTAGATAATTTTTGGGTAAAAAGAGATTCATTTATTAGATAAGAATTGTTTTGTAATGAAAATATATCAAGTGAAAGGATTTAGTATTGTCGGGTTTTTTTGTAAGTAGAAATAGAAAAAAAAAATGAAAAAATTAAGCCAACTAATAAAAACAGTCCAAAATCACGAGCAATATAGATAATTTTTAACCGACTTCAAAAAAGGAGGAGGTTCTCAAGTCCAATGTACTTCTTTTTTTTTGGGTATGTTACTCCATAACTCTGGCAAATATTAACCGATTTGTTTTTTTTTTGTTTGGGGGGTTTGCTTCCAAGTAGGTCCCATTTTAGTTTGGTCACGATCTGATAATGGTCTTCAGAGATAGGCAGCAGAACTCCTCAACGGATAACGGCATTCACTCGATATTGAGGCAAATATCTCCGGCATTTCTTAACCGACTTGAATTTTTTTTCTTTGATTTGGGAGGGCTTGCTTACCAGTTAGTTTCATTTTAGTTTGGTCGTGATCTGATTATGGTATTCAGAGATACGCAGTAGAACTCCTCAATGGATGACAGCATATCACTCGGTATTGCGGCAAACGCTTTGTACCAGGATGCCGATTCCAGGGTATTACTTGGAAATTGACAAAATGCCCACTGACCTTCGAACCTGGCCGCATCACCATAGAACCCCTGAACGAATGACATTACTCAGTAACTTTAAATGGCGGCAATCGATTTGTGTTAGTGTGCTCCATCCATCCATCAGCCTGTTTCGTCCACTGCTGGACATAGGCCTTTCCAGAATTTCGCCACGCTTGGCGGTCCTCCTGGAAGAAATGCCCGTACTCACACACGCTGGGCAGGCAGGTTGGTGAGCGCGGTGCCGAAACCCTTGCACCAGTGACGCCGCTGCCCGTCACCAGATATACCGCCATCCAT
The DNA here is from genome assembly GCA_910592155.1 of Ypsolopha scabrella. Lineage (NCBI taxonomy): Eukaryota > Metazoa > Arthropoda > Insecta > Lepidoptera > Ypsolophidae > Ypsolopha > Ypsolopha scabrella. Next base: position 5,090,520 of record OU342964.1, read on the forward strand.
CGGTCCCAGGCAATGGTGGGCCGCCTGGTTTTGCCTGAGAGCTGTCCTCTTACTCTCCCCCGAATAACTTCGGGAGGATTTGCGAGTAAGATGGTGGTACCTCCACAGTCGAGCCCGGCATTAGCTCTACCACCTAAAGTGTGCTCATTGCAGGATATTACATGAAAATTGTCATTATGCTACGGGGCCTTTGAATTTGAAACTCCTCAAATGAGACAATCAGAGTGCTCACTGTAGTTCTACCCTTTTTTCACAATTTAACCCGTCAACACTAAAAAGCGGGAAATAAATGAACTTTTACCAAAAAATAGCGTCTTAAAATATTATAGCAGCCATTCACTAAAAAGTTTAAAATAATTACATACTGAACGAAAATAACACTAAACTTGCCAACTTCTTTCTCCTTGAAACATGTTATCTAGAAGTCGGCACATCCCCCATCGTAAATAACACAAAAACCAATAGTAGAAAGAAGTCGGCAGGTGTTATTTTGGTACCATCGGTCAGTATATAATTATTTTGAACTTTTTAGTGAATGGCTGCTATAATATTTGAAGTAGAGATGCAACGAATATTCGGAAACTATTCGGTATTTGGCCTATTCGGACATTTTTTAAATATTCGGTATTCGGTCGAATAGTAGATGGTATTCTGCCGAATACTGGATACCTAATAATTAAATTAAAAACACATTTTAATTTTAAAGAAATGGTAAGGTGGCAGTAAAACTTGTTTTTATTCACTACTATCTGCTATATAAATAAGTAAAAATAAAAACGCATTTTAATCATAAAGTCCAGAAAAACGTGACACGAACAATTTACTCGAAAATGAGCTTTCTTCCGCCACCCCGTCGCCCCCGCAACGGGACAGGTCGTAACCTGTACGAGTGTACGCACGAAATGCACAGATTTCTCACCAAATAATCGGCCGCCGAATATTCGGCGCCAAGTATTCGGTCCCCGAATATTCGGCGCTTCGGCCTAAAGCGCCGCCGAATATTCGGTATTCGGCCAAATCACTATTCGTTGCATCTCAAATTTGAAGTCGGTTATTATTTTCTTGTTAAAAGTTTATTTTTTAATGAAAGCTTTGAAAAGGGAGAGATTTATTTATTAACTAAGCGCTTACAGCCACTGCTCCACTAGCTTTTAGCATGATTAAGAGGTATTAATTTTTTTTTTAACATTTTAACCATTCTGAAAAAACTGGACGAAAAATTCTTACCCAGAAAGCTGACTTATAAGATGACTAAGTGCAGGTGCATTGGTATCTACTTCTAAGTACAGGTGACACATGAATTCATTCACATGAAATATGCCTCTTAATTTGGGCGGCCCCTAAACAATAATATTTGACTCTGTTTTTATTCTGTGAATTTCACACACACCAACATACTTTCACCGACAGAAACCGATGACGCTGTTCTCTTACTCTAGAAGTTCTACTAGTTACATACAAATTTTGTTTATTATTTTTTCTATTCAAAGTTGGTTTTACTAATTAGTCTTAAGAATATAATATATTTCAATGTCACGTAAATTTGTAATTCGGTCCCAAAATGGTCCGAAATATATCTAAAAAATATTAAATTTATTGTTCTTATTGTACGATATATTTAATTTAATGGAAAGCTTACAAAAGCAAATATATTTATTTTATATTACAGTAAAAACCTATTAAAATCTTATGCTAACTAAGCAAAAAAACAAACAGACAGACATGCGTTGCATTTCATATGTATAGAGATAGTATTTCGTTTGAAAATTCTACAAAGTTACTGTTTTATTTCAGATGGTTTTCTACATTCCTTCGGCGTCGTAAATTATGACAAAATTTGAAATCATTTCGTATTATCAAAACATAATTTTCAATGAAAAATGACTATCGGTGAAGGAAGTAATTCATATGATTGCAAGAATATTATAAGTGCACTGAAAAGTGCCAGCAGAAATAACTATTTTGATAAACAGTACAAAGAATGTGTGTATGAGAAGGGCAAGCAAAGTTTGCGACGTCATAATGTCAGTAACAGTCAGCTTATACTTCGAGAACCGCTTGGACCACACACAGGAGATGGCCTAAGAAAGCGTTACCGAACAACACAAAACAAAAACCAAAAAAAAGTAAACAGTTTCGGTACCAAACTTAAACAATGCATAAGCACTCTAAGACAGATAAGTCAACATTACGCAAAAACTGAATCAAATAACGAATTTTTTTTGCTTAAGGATATTAAAAACCCTTCAAAAACTTTAAAAAGAACTGAGAGAGAGATAATGCACAAGAACGCTAGCAAACCAGGGCAACCACAACTGTACGTTCAGAAATTGACCCAAAATGCAGATAGAGTAATCGTTTCAAATTGTACAACATCTAAAACTGCAGTAAGAATAGCGTCCAGGGCCAATAATACACCAGTTAAATTATATCATATCAAAAAAGTTATTTCAGAAAGTAGCCATATCTTCAATTTGAATAACTGTAGAAGGAACAACAGCACCATTCAACCTATTTATAAGAGCAATCAACATGAGTGTACCTGCGATAAATATCTATCTTACGTAAATCCTGAAACATGCAACTATCTAACAGAAAAACCCATGTCAAGGTCCTCTAAAAAGTTGATCATTAGGGGGCCAAGTTTAAAAAACACCATACTACAGACCCAAGACCTCTGTACAAATAATAAAATTCGTAGGAAAGTTAAACGATATCATCATGTACCTTCAAAATTCTGTTACGAATTGAAAAATTCAAAAGGAGACATAGTAAAAGAAAACAAGTCAAGTAGTTTAAGTAACGTGTTTAAAAGAATTTGCGGTTCCCTTACGACGGAAAAAAAGTATAACAATACCAATCAAAAAAAAATTAAGAAATCGCCTTATATTAAACGTGAACAAGCGGAATATTTTAACTGTAAACCTGATGTTTGTTTCATATGCAATGAAAACGAATATCAGCAACATAGTGCTTCGGACTTTTATCGAGTAAACCATATTGCAAATGCGTTGCCAATGACAATAAAAAATTCAAAAAACAATACTATGTATAATCAAAACCTAAATAAAATCACGAAATTTTCTACTCCTCAGGTGGATTTTATAAAAACTTTTGATAGTACAAGAAGGCCGGAAACAGAAAAAGGTTGTAATCAGGGATTTAATGTTTTAAAAATTAAGGAATCACCAATTAAAATTATTCCAAAGCACGGGCCTCAAATGTTTAAATCAAGCAGTTTGCATAGCAATATAGCTTTATATGAAAAAAAAACTCAGAAATCTGCAAAAACTGCAGAATACAGGATAAAAAGGGATTCACTTTTAAAACGCTGTTTTAGTAGTTTATACAGAGAGAAAAATAACAAAACGGAAAAATATTTTAATTCTTACAGATACAAAACAAAACATGGTGTGAGTTTTGCTCCCGCTGAATACAAAGTTTACGTTTGTGTTCCCGGAAAAATGAATCCAAAAAGGTTTGAACAATTCATTTCAAAAAAGAAAATGAGAGTTTCGTCAGAATCAGGAACAAAACGAAAGGGAAAGAAAAAAGTATCAAGTAATACTCAAAGCCTAAAACACCTTAACACCAACATACATTCATCATCGTCAAGTGTTGGACTTGCATCTGCAACATCGATACGTGGGAAAAAAACCTTAGAATCCAGTATGACTGAAAACAAAAATAAACAAGGTGGACTAAAATTTACAAAAGTACATAAACCTGTTTCAGATATTAAGTTTCAACGTATTAAATTTAAGAGAGGAGGTTTTTCTTCGGTTCCTAGTGAAAAAGAAACTAATAAAAACAAATTCTACGAAAAACAACGTTCTACGTCAAACTTGAGTCTAATGTCACAAGAAAAATTTGTGAAACAAAGAAAACCTTCATTTTTTCAAATAAATAAAGTAAATACAGCAAAGATGGAAAAATATAAAGGTGAGAAAAAAACATCAATTGCTCCAATAAATAAAGAGACCAAAAGGCAAAAAAGTTCTCACTTAGAAATGTTTCTAAGTGGAAAATTCTTTCGAGAAAAAAAATCAAGTAGTTCTAGAAGTAAACTACAAAACAAAATACAAAAATCATCCCAGGATGGAAATTCAAAAAATGACAAAAACGGTAGTATTTCTGATTCAGAGATAACCTCTATTAGAATTACACTTGAAAGAAAACCGTTATATTCATTAAGAAATAACCGGTCAAAAATACATCAATCGGAATCCAATATTTCTAAGCCTGTAAAATGTACAAGAGTAAAGAAACCTTCAGTTTTTAGTATCATGAAACCAAAAACTATACCGAAATCTCAGCAATTGCTTGGATTCGAAAATAGACAATGCATACAGCAAAAATTACCATTAGTATCAAGTATTAGTATAAGAAAAAAAAACCGAACATTTAATTCAGACATTGAATCCCAACAAGGAAAATATTCATCAAAATTTCAAACTATGAGAGATAAAATAAATTGGCATCCTGAGCCCAAAATCCAACTAAATTATGATGATGATACAAACAAAAAAATACCAAGTATTTCTAAAACAACTAAAAAGTTTAAAAAAAGTTATCCCGATCTATCAATAAATTTTCAACTTCGAAATCCCACCTGCGAAAAGAAACTCCCAGGTGCAAAAGAACGAGAACAAAAAAAATATATGAAAATTTTGCCGTCTAAAACTGAATTGTACAAAATACCATCAAAACCCATAACCAATGATTATAAATATACAAAACTTATAGACTTGAATTTAATGCCTATTGAAAAAAACAAAATCAAGGGCTCTAGATTTGTATTGAATGACAAGAAAATTAAGCAAATACCTACAGATATGATGGTGAAAAAATTATATGTGGCAAATAAAACATCATCATACGGCTTGCCCAAGCCTATCGTTGGTGAAAAAATCAACCCAATGAAAAATAAAATGAAGGATCTACCAGCTAGCCATAAACGTGCCAGAAATAAGAAGTCCAAAGAGCATGTTATAACTTCTAATTCACAATCACCCAAGAATGCGTCTGTATTACTTAGATCACCTTTAGATGAAACCGGAACAAAACCAATTTCCTTTCTCAAAAATAGCTCAAAACTGAAAAGTACCCAGCATTTTATCAAAAATACCGAAAATTATGATAAAAAGCTAGACAAAATGACAGCTGCGCAACCATATCCTGGAAAAATACAACTTTTGCACGAAAGACATAGCCTTAACCATAGAAAACAACGATCTAGCAGCAAAGTGCGACTTGACGGCAAAAAAATACTCATTATACCAGATGAAAACATATCAATGAGACAATACAAAAATAGAATTATTAGGCCAAATGAACGCAGAATAGTAAATAAGATCACTAATATCAAGATAAAACCAAAAAACAGTTCATTTGGCTTTTTAAAACCCCTTATGAAACAATCGTTAACATTTCGTAATAATTTAAAAAATGAAAAAAAATCAAGTTCATTGGCTCATAATAACTATAACAGTTATGATATAAAAAGAATGCAATTAACTGAAAACGACGAAGAAACTAGCACCACTGCAAAAAGCAAACAAATTAATAAGAAGAAATCAAAAGATATTCCAATCAAAAGTACAAGTCAGAAAAATGTTACATCCTTCCGTTTTCATCCAAAAGAATCGCACTCAAGATCAAGCCTAAGATTTTCAAAAAAAAGGCCATTAACAAAACAGTTGTGGCCTGAAAAATCACCAGTTACAGGGCATCAAAAGAACAAAAATAAATTTGAAAAAGTAATTTATGTAGCTTCATCAAAAACCAAGGAAAAGAAACAAGGGGTTACTAATTTATATCCAGTTGCAAGAAAAAAAATTTTTTTCCGACACGTTAATGAGAACCAGGTACCAAATTCATCGAAAAAAAAAGGACCTTTAGACAAGGTCAGAAAAAACACGGTACAGGCAAGAAAAAATCCTAAATTTGAAATAGAAAATTCTTTCAAAACTAAAATACTGAATAAAATTGAAACAGATACGGAAAATGTAAATTTACTTGGTTACAAAAGAAAGGCAAAAAGTGAACTTATACATCCTGAAACTTCATTCAATAATATAAATGAAAAAAGTTCAAAAGTAAGTAAAAAGTTGACACAAAATGAAATTAAGTCCGATAAGTTTTATTTGAATCAAAAGAAAGCACGTCATTCCATTTCACGTTTATTTAAAGTCAGGAGCAAATCTCCTGCTAAAAAACTTGATGATCAGTCGGTAGTGGTAGCTTCAAATATTATAAATAGTAGAGATAAGCCTAAAGCAAAACCTAAAAGCTCAGAAAAAGAAGCACGAAAGAAGGCTGAACGTCAGATTAGCTGGTGGAACAAAATAATGGGACTCGTACGTTTTTCCAATGTAGAAATTAAAGATGGATTAAAATTAGAAACCCCGGACGTAAATACTGGACTTAAACTTCAGCAAATTAAAGCAATAGAAGATTTGAAAAATGAGGAAAAAGAAAAACGTAAAGCTGAATTAGCAAAAAAAATGGCTAAGAGAAATAAAGAGTTGCTTAGGCGTGGCCCCATGACGGGAAGGTATTTCATCGATCCAGGACAAACCGTAGATGGTGGATATGAAGGAATGGAAAGTGATGGCCAATTAAAAGAAAGTTCTGGAATTAGCATAAACAAAAAAGACAAACCAAAAAAAAGGACCCATAATATTATTATGTTTTTAGAAGGTAAATCAAACAGAAATAAAAAGTACACAAAGACTAAATCTGTAACAGATAAGGGATTGTCCATAGCAAAAGACACTAAAGATCTTTCAACAAGTAAAACAATAACAAGAAAAAGTAAAAAAAAGTCTAGAAAGACAAAAACTACAAATGTTTATCCTGAAATTTCACTAACTAAAATAAATAAAAAGAACTCAAAACTAAGTAAGAAATTAACACAAGACGATACAAAGTGGGAAAAATATATAAAGAAAAAACCAGCTACAGATATTAATGCAAGCTATTCATTCTTAAATAATGCTCCGTCACTAAAGCAGCATTATTTGAACCGCAGACAGATTAAAGGGCTCCCTTCAGTTATAAACCAAAAGAAAAATACTCTTAACCAAATTATATTTCCAGATAAAGAATCTTCAACTATTATATCATCTAACAAAATTCCTATTCAGCCAAGACATTCTGTTAAAGTTGGATCGGATATATCTTTTAACATGATATTCTTTAAAGATAAATCGGTTCTAAATAATTCTTCAAATAAACCAACACATCAAAAGTCTTCTGCAGCAGGTATTAAGGGTTTAAATAACGTTAAAATATTACATGCTGGGAAAAGTATTGTTAACACCCCGGAAGTGATGAAAAAGGAACGGCGTCCAATTACTGTCGCCAGTGAATATTATTCACAAAAAAATGATAATAATAAAGATCACATTTTAAATAAAAACAAAGCACGTCATTCCATTTCACGTTTATTTAAAGTCAGGAAGAAATCCTCTGCTAAAAAACTTGATAATCGGTTGGTAGTGGTAGCCTCAAATACTATAAATATGAGTAGAGATAAGCCTAAAGCAAAACCTAAAAGCCCAGGAAAAGAAGAACGAAAGAAGGCTGAACGTCAGATTAGCTGGTGGAACAAAATAATGGGACTCGTACGTTTTTCCAATGTAGAAATTAAAGATGGATTAAAATTAGAAACCCCGGACGTAAATATTGGACTTAAACTTCAGCAAATTAAAGCAATAGAAGATTTGAAAAATGAGGAAAAAGAAAAACGTAAAGCTGAATTAGCAAAAAAAATGGCTAAGAGAAATAAAGAGCTTCTTAGGCGTGGCCCCATGACGGGAAGGTATTTCATCGATCCAGGACAAACCGTAGATGGTGGATATGAAGGAATGGAAAGTGATGAAAAATTTAAAGAAAGTTCTGGAATTAGCATAAACAAAAAAGACAAACCGAAAAAAAGTATTCGGAATATTACTCAATTTTTCATAACTAAACCAAAGGAAAATAAAAAGCTCATAAGTGAGACCACATCAAGAAAAAGTACTCGAAGATTTTTCTCAAGGAAGGAGGGATCACGACCAAATCTGGAGTTTGCAGATAACAAATTAGGTGCAAAAAAAGATATTTCCATAAGTAAATCAAGAACAAGTAAATATTTGAAGAGCAAATCAAAGGCTAATAAGATTCTTTCAAAAAGAGATATGAAGACTGACGAGAAGCTGTCAAAAATTGAATCAAAGGCTACCAAGAAACTTTCAAAAAGTGACATAGATACTAAATTAAGCGCAAATAAAGATACTATACCAAGTAAAATAAGAACAACCAAGAATTTAAAAAGAGAATCAAATGCTACCAATAAACTTTCTAAAAGTGACATAGATACCGGATTAAGCGCAAATAAAGATACTATACCAAGTAAATTAAGAACAACCAAGAATTTAAAAAGAGAATCAAATGCTATCAAGAAACTTTCTAAAAGTGACATAGACACCGGATTAAGCGCAAATAAAGATACTCCACCAAGTAAATTAAGAACAACCAAGAATTTGAAAAGAGAAACAAATGCTACCAAGAAACTTTCAAAAAGTGACATAGATACCGGATTAAGCGCAAATCAAGATACTACAACAAGTACATCACGAACAAGTATGTATTTAAAAAGGGAATTAAATGCTAACAAGGAATTCTCAAAAGTTAAAGTAAAAGCCGACGAAGAGCTCTCAAGAACTGAGGCAAAGAGAACAGATAAGTATCTAAATAAGAAATTAAAGGCTGACAAGAAGTTCTCAAAAATGGAAGTAAAGGCTGACAGAGTGCTCTCAAGTACTGAAGCAAAGGATAATGAAAAACTCCCAAAAAGCAAATCAGTTACTAGTCACGAGCTTGCAAAAACTAAATTAGAGGCAAATCAAGAACTCTCAAGAATTATAAAAGCATTACCAAACAGTAGAAAAGATGATGTTTTTGATCTTTCGTGCAATATCTTACCAAGACAGGCGGTCAAAATAGGTACAAACTTTGAGTTTGACATTGAATTTTTCAAAGACAGACGTAAGTTTAGAAAATTTGGGGATGAGTCTTTAGACTGTAAAGGTTTACTAAAACAACATAAGAAACAACAACTAGGAAATATTGTTGCAAACAAATCGTTTGACACCTTGGATAAAAAAACGAGAAATTTACCATTCCTCTCGCAGAAAAAAACACGTTCTTCACATATCAAAGGAAGGTTCACCGGTGCAGATGTCAAAGAAAGTTCAATCGATGCAGATATGAAAAGAAGGTTCATCGATGTAGGTAGCAAAGGAAAGTTAATCCATAAAAGTATACAGGAAAATATAACCGATGCACGTATCAAAGAAAGATTAGCCGATGCAGGTATAAAAGGAAGGGTTACTAACATAGATATCAAAGAAAACTTTAACAATGTGGATGTCAAAGAAAGGTTCACAAATGTAGGTATCAACAAAAGGTTCACCAGTGGGGATATTAAAGAAAGATTAAGCGATGGTGGTATAAAAAAAAGGTTGACCGATGCAGGTATCAAAGAAAAGATTCACGATGGACGCATCAATGAAAGAATTCACGATGGAAGTATCAATGAAAGGATTCACGATGAAAGTATGAAACAAGGGATCCACGATGGAGGTATGAAACAAGGAGTCCACGATGGACGTATCAGGGAAAGGATTTACGGTAGAAGTATCAGTGATAGGATTCAGGATGGAAGTATCAATGAAAGGATTCATGATGGAGGTATGAAACAGGGGATTCACGATGGAGGTATGAAACAAGGGATCCACGATGGACGTATCAAGGAAAGGATTTACGGTGGAAGTATCAGTGAAAGGATTCAGGATGAAAGTGTCAAAGAAAGGACTAACGATGTAGGTGTCAAAGAAAGGATTCACCATGGAGGTATCGATGAAAGTATTCAGGATGGAGGTATCAAAGAAGGGTTAGCAGATGCTGGTATAAGAGAAAGATTCACTGATTCAAGTATCAGAGAAAGATTTACCAATGCTGGTATAAGTACACATGACAACGTCGATTGGAGTGAGGAAATAAATAGTCTAAAGAAAAGAAAGACTTGTGTACGTCTATCACAAACAAGCAAACCCAGAAAATCATCTCGTAGTACAGAATACGATGATGATCCTTACATCATAGGGTTGCGTGTGGAAAAGAAATACATTCTCAAAGGTGAAAAATACCCAACCGAAGAAGAAAATCCCGAAGTAGATGTCGATTGCGCAGATGAGACATATCAAAAAAACCTTGTAAAATATAGTAAAAGGTTAAAGAGTTGCTTAGGCTTACCATATCATAGAAGAGAATCACAAGATTTATTAGAACAAGAATCAAAACGACGTTTCTTTACTGGTACAGACGACAAAATATGCACTGGCTTCGCTTCTAAAATGAAAGATTGTTTTTGTCAACTTGGCTTAAACCCATTAAAAATTAAAAAAGGGTTAAGTATTAAATATAAGAAACGACCACTAATGCCTTACAAGGAGATGTGTCAATATTGCAACAAGGATCCATGTGACCCAAAGGACTGTCGCAGAATTATGATGTTACGTGATAGAAAGCAAAAGTCTATTTGTGTGCAAACTAAACCAGTTTATATAAGAGGCGATAAATTATGTCGATATGTATGTGAACCAAATTTTTGTAAAGTGCATGAATGTTGTCCATATGACTGTGAAAGACGAATAAAAATACGAAATATGAAAAAAACAAGGAAAGATATAGGTTTCCAATCAGGTCTTACCTTAGCGGAAGAGGCTTTGCAGGAAAAGAAAGTGTTTGAAAAATGTATTTGTACTTACATTTTGGAACAACGGAGAAAGTGTTCTAAAGCCTCGATTGTTAAAAGCAAAAAGGAATTTGCTATACGTTTATGTAAAGCACCCCACAAGGCAAGCACAGCGGGGGATGATAATGTACAAAAAGGGGATAATAAAGACTTGAAAAAAGAAACACGTAGCAGCCTGGTTTCACAAAATAAACAAATATCTCAATCAAATGATAAGCAAATAAGCAATAATAAAAAGCAACTAAGGCAATTTCGTAGTGAGGTAGTAGTAGCTACTGCTCAATTATATACACATACCAACTCATTTCAAAATCCCGAACAAGCAAATATTGAGTATAAACAACAACATTTGAACCACCATGTAATTGACAAGATGTCTATACCAGCCGGTAAAAAAAACTCTCTTGACATCAACAAATATGAAAGTGACAAAAAAACAGTCATTTTAAAAACTGATCAGTGGAGTCAGCAGTATACTCACGAAGCAATAAAAGATGAAAATACCAAGGTGTACGAGTATATTGTCCACGATAAAAGTAAATCAAATGATAAAAATAAGACCACGGATTTGATGCATTCAAAACAAAACATTGATCAAATCCCGAAGTCACCAAATAAAATGGAAAATAAAGAAAGTAACCAAGTAGTAAACAAGAGTCTTTGTGCATTAAATGATTACGAAGCTGAGAATATGCTTGTTGAATTAGACACTGATTTAGAAGGTACCCTGTTTAATCAACAGGTAATAAACAACCCCCAGTTGTATGGTATATATGATATAGAAAAAACTTCAAGCGAAGGTAAAACTTCATACGTTAGGTCAGATTCATCACATCTTAAAAATCGACAAAAAAAAACTTCTGATTTTGCTAAAACTGTGGTCGCAAAAAGTCAATTACCAACAAAAAATATAAAACATTACAAAAAAACGCCAGTTACTGTAGATGAACTCATCAATTTAGCAACATCTCAGCCAAAACAACGCTCTGATATTGATAAAACTGTGGTCGTTAAAAGTCAATTACCAACAAAAAGTATAAAAAATTACAATAAGACGCCAGTTACTGTAGATGAACTCATCAATTTTGCAACATCCCAAAATGAACCTACTAATGTTGATGATCAGTACAAAATCAAAAAGAGAATTCCTTGTTCCAGTGAAAAGAAATGTACCCCATTTATAGGCAAAATATACGAACTGGAACCAAAACGTGGAATTAAAGTTCCAATTGAATGTTTAGATAAAAAAGAAATTGACTGTCTAGAAATAGTAATAAACCGACACAACATGAATGTTATAAATGAAAAAAACATTCGTGCTCAAATTCTAGAGACTATGAAAAGAAGACGTCAAGACTTGGGTCTTTCTGAAGGAACAGAAGGATTTGCTGATCCAGAGAAGGAGAAAAAAGATAAAAGAAAGAAAAGAGAGAAAATAGAGAAGAGTGAAAAAGAAAAGAGAGAGAGGGAAAACAAAAAAGCTACAAAAACTGAACGAGAAAAAGATTTTGATGAGACTTGGGGTGACGACCTGGTAAAAGTGAAAAAAATGAAAGAAAAAAAAGGTAAAACAAAATACTCTCTAGGAAAAGATATGATTGTGCAATATTCAAAAAGAAAAAAAGGAAAGGATTCAGATAGATACACTAAAACGGAGAAATTTGTGGATAAACATAAAAGTGAGAGAAAAAAACAAGAAGCTGATGAAATCAAAAGTAGATCTTTTAAAGCAAGTAAAAGAGATAATATAAGAAAAAAGAAAGAGAAGGATGATACGAAAAAGAACAAAAAAAGCGATGAGAAAGACAGTGAAAACGACGATATAAAAGAAGACAAAAAGAACAAGCAAGAGCGTAAAAAAGACAAGAAAAAGGCTAAAAGAAAACATAAATACAGGGAGGACGACGATGAAAATATTTATAACAACGACAAAAAAAAAGGCACAAGTGAAAATATATATCACGATATTGCACATGAGGGTAAAAAAGACAAAACAAAAAATATAAGTAAAACTAAATATATAAAAGACTTCGATGAATATGAGAGTAAAAAGGACAAAGGGAAAAGTAAAAGTGAAACTAAAGACACGAAGGATGGCGACGACATGGAGGGTATAAAACACAAAACAAAAATGATATATCAAAGTAAAGATAAAAAGGATGACGATGAATATGAGGGTAAAACATACAAAAAGAAAAGTGAAAATGAAAGCAAGGGAAGAAAAGGCGACGTTTATGTGGAGGGTAAAAAAGACAAAAATAAAAGTAAAGGAAAAGATAAAAATGACGAAGATAAATACAGTGGTCAAATAGACAAAAAGAAAGGTAAAATAAAAAGTAATGATAAAAAGGGCAGTTTTAAATATGGGGATAAAGAAGAGGAAAAGCGGGGCAAAAGTAAAGATAAAAAGGATGACAGTGAAAATAAAGATAGAAAAGAAACGAAAAGTGAGGATCAAGACCCTAAGAAAAAATCTGGGTGGAGTAGATTTATAAATAAAAATGAAGTTGACGAATTTGATGAATGCAAAGAGATGATGAAACCAGGTGCCAAAATCCAGATTCAAGCACTGAAAGAGGCTGTTGGTAAAAGGTGCTCGTGTTTGTGTGCACAGTGTCAACTACCTCCACCAATTCCATGTGGAGCAAAAATTGCTATTGAGTCTTTATCACAAAGAAATAAAACCAAATTGTTCAATATAAGACTAAAAAAACAAAAGGAGACGCAAGACGCTGAAGTAAGAGAAATGGATGAGTTGGGAGTTAATATCGATAAAGCACCAAAACGAGAATTTATTCCACTTCATTGCACTTACTGTAAACCACATCCACCACCACCAAGACTACCGCCAAAAAACATTCACACCAGTACAATAAAAGTTACAGGAAGTGATAGGATAATAAGCATAGTAACGGAACCAAGTTGTAAGTGTGAACCAACTTGCGATACATGTAAAAAAGCATTACTCACTAAAAAATGTACCTGTGGTAGTGATATTTGTAAGGCAGTAGCTATAAGGTACGCGGAGGGATTAATAGCCCAACAAAAGTTTAAACTAAGGAAATGCAAATGTGGGAGCAAAATTTGTAATAAACAATTGAAAAAAATGCAAGTGCAAGAAGAAAAAAAGTTCAGGCAACAAACTAACGCCCAAATGAAAAGTCTCAAGTACAAACAACAAGACCAACTGAATCGTGAAAAGGAGGAGGCAACCCAGTTGTTATTAGATATGGAAGCAGAGCAATTTCTTTTAAAAGAAGAAAAAAAGGTACAAACTAAACAAAAAGGATCAAAACCTCGCCAAAAAAGAAAGGGAGCACAAATGGAAAAAGATTATGATTTGAAGCAGCAACAATATTCAAAACAATTTGACGATCAAGAAAAACAAGCTGGAGAAAGCCTCAAGTTTTTAACAGAACAACAAAAACAAATGAAATATCAATTTAAATTAGAAGAAGAAAAAGAAAAGCAAAAAGAAATTGAAATTATAAATAAAGAAAAATTAAGGCGATTGGAACAAAAAAATAAAATGAAATTATTAAAAAAAAAAACTATAGAAATAAGGGAAAGTCGAGACTTTCATTCTATTTTATCCTTTATAAAAGGGGATATTACTTTTGACGAAATGAAAAGAAGACTTAAAGGTATAAAAGAAACAGACCTGGAGAAGCAAGAGAGACTTTTGAAATTAGCGCGAAAAAGTAAAAGAAATAAACTACTGCGAAAAAAAAGGGAAAAGCGATGGAAACAAGAGGATGAAATACGAAGAAAGAAAAGAATTAAAGATGATAAATATCAGGCAAAAAAAATGAAACAATTTGAGGGTGCAACAGATTGTGAGCTTATTTCTGAAGGAATATTAGATGTCTTGAAGCTATTCTTTAATATGATTATGGGTTGCATAAGATGTACGATAAGAAGTTTAATTGATCTTCCCGGAACATATAGATCTATTAAAGATTTTATTATCCAACCTAACCGGTTACCAATAGTTTTGAAATCAGCATTTAGAAACAGTGGTATAGTAGCAACATTCAAAAGGAACGCAGCCCGACTTAGGGCTTTAAAATCTGTTCAAAGTGTTAAGGGAAAACTACACAGAAATGCTGTCACACGATTTATTTTGAATGTATTTATAAGAGATCCAAAGAAAAAAATCAAGAATCCGGCAAAGACGAGGCGACGTGATTACTGCAGTTTGTACTTGGGAACGCTGAAGAAGAAACCATGTATTTGTTGTTACAACCATTGGCCTTCGTTCTACCCACATTGTATCTGGATCCTTAGTCAGTATCATTCGTTACTAAACGTTGTATTTTTCACAGTAGCTGTCCTTGTTTGGAGTCCTTGTATTATTGCCACTGAAATTTGTAGAGCATGTTTTTGTTGTATGTTTTGTAGCGGTTAACCTCAAATTATTTCTAAATAAATTGTATTATGCTAAACAAAATCACTGATTTTCATTTTAAATAGTTCCTAGGTTTTGCCCACATTTATTTTGTTTGGATACCTATAATTTTATAGTTAAAATAGTTGGTACGAATTTGACTTTGACTTTTGGTTCTCATGGGAAGTTGCTCCGGAGGGAATTATTTCACCACTAGCTGTACCCACGACTTCGTTCGCATGGTTTAAGGATAATATGTGGTTAGTTGAATAGGTCATAACTCGTTTTAAACACTCATTAAATTTTTGCCCTATAATAACGACAATATTTAAACAAACATAGACCTAAAGGGTTTATTTTTTGATTTGGGCATCAACTCGTCACAGCAAAAATGTATTTTTACTGGTCATAATGCAAAAAGTTATATTATTTGTTTTAGTCCGTCACATGTATCTAGTTCTATTAAGTCACATATTGGTTTTGTAGCTATTGGTCACACTGCAAATACAGTTCTAACTGGTTACAAGCAGAACAGTAGTAGGTAGTGTATGCAACTGAGCAGTGGTTACGTACGGCTAAAATCATATCCCCATACGTTGTACATCAGCGATTCACATGAGATATGCAAACTACAGTCGCCGTCAATAGAAATTGTGGACTATGTAAATAAAGCGCCATGTTGTCTTTGTCTATGAATAGGTGAACTATCTAGAGATGGGTAAGTATGTGATTAAAATATGTTAGGTGCATAATTAATTTTCTTTATTTGATTCATCGCTAAAATATTCTGATGAATCGCTAGTCCAATCGCCCACGTTAATTACAAATGGTTCCGTCACAGCGTCGGTGGCCGTATCTATTATCCCATCCAGTTCTTTCATTTTTACTTCTACTTTTAGGACATGAGCTACACATTTCGCCCACTGTTCTGGCCCGATCCGCGCCAAACCTTGGTCCAACAAAATCTTCACATCGCCCATTTTGAATGTTTTGTTGTTCCTTCGAACGTAACCTTTTCCTTGCGCCCATATCAATTCTATCGGGTTAAGCTCGCAATGATATGGTGGAAGACGCAAAACTGTCACAGTTTTCGATGCCGCCAACTCATCTACATACATTTTTGTATATTTTTGCTTATCTACTTTAGCTATGAGATTCGCTTTGATTTCGGTTTCTTGAAATTTGATTTCTTTTTCGCGCAACCAGCGTTGGATAGCCTCCTTCCGCCAACTCATGTTGGGCGCCTTTTCGATTTGACGCGAATGATATGGAGCATTGTCCATTACTATGACGGAACCAATTGTCGTTGTTTCAAGGTGAAACACTATCCAAATCACAAAGAAAGATCAGTAAGAGAAGCCAAGTCGTTAGAATACCGAAAACACAGAAGATTTTAGAGCAACACTGGAAGATGACTCAGCTCTCGATAGAATCACACACATTTTTATGTAAAAGATTATGAAGTAACGCTGTCAAAAAAAAATATGGAATAAAATAGCATCACGAATAAAATAGGTATATATTCAAATAGATTCGTACATCACTAATTTTCAAAGACAATACAGATTCGATGAGAAAAAAATATGACAGCAATCTCGACGCAGTACAGAATTGACTTTTGATTCTATGATTTTCCGTAATTAACTGGTGATTATTGAATATTTCATGATGAAATACAGTGAATGGCAGGTAAGACTTGATGCTTCATGATTTGGAATAATGTTCAGTGAGACTCCGTGACAGAACCTTGAGAAAAATTGAGAAAACGGTTTGTTTACATAGTCCACAATTTCTATTGACGGCGACTTTATCTCTTTCTTACCTACTGTTCTGTTACTGGCCAATAATAATGTAATATGTCATTGACCATTCCGGACCAATATCGCTGTCATTTATAGGTTTGACCAAACCGGACTAATTAGGTTTGACGAAGGTGGAATAAATCGATTTTCTATTACATTTCTCTGGTATATCAGAATCCGACTAAGCATTATTATTTATATGTTCGAGTTAGCATGATATGGGTGACAGTTCGTAATTTTCCGTTTCACCTATACTACTCACACCATACTACATACACCTAGGTACAAAAGAAAATATTAGGTTTTAGAAAGAATGTATATCATTATTGATATAAAAATACCATAAAATAATTATCTATAAATCGAAACAATAATTACAATGTATTCGTTAAATCTTACGAAAAAAAATTCAGGAAAGAATAATGTATTTTTGCTATTTGATGCGTGGATCGGAACGTTAACAGATAGGTACTGACACTACATGATCGAAAATACATCGATAAATCGGTGCGGTCATCTCATAGGATCGCGTCAGTATGAGTTCATCTTGTATGCGGTTTGTGTTTTCGTTGCGGTTGCTTTACGTGCTATTTGTCACAGTTTTTTTTATTTTGTTTTATTATTGTTGTTTGTTTTTGGTGAAATTCCGAGAAAAACAAAAAAAAATCTTTGAACTCTCAAGCTCGGGCGTTATTGGTTCGTTTAATTTAATTAATTTAGAAATTAACAAGAAGCAGTTTGGATAATCAAAGATCAATCAAATAAAAAATCGATTTGATAGCTCTTAACTTTCTGAATACTTAAAAAAATCGATTCTATTTTGTTAGGGCACATAACTATAACTGTCAGTTTTGAACTGCCACCCATATCATGATAACTCGAACATACAAATTTTATAGACAGTGAAAGAAACGCTAAACTTTTGCTTTGCGAGGGCTATTAGTACACATTTCATCGGAACAATGTAAATGGTGGAATATCTAGTTGGAGATGTTCGAATCGTAAAATATATGGTGCAGTTATTCAATTACGTGAAAGAAATGTAATTATTACCAAAACAACCCATAAATGTGCCGCTAATACCGCAAAAAACGAAGTTATGTTATGTTTACAAAAGGTAAAAGACAGAGCAAAGGCAAACTTTGAACCACTACAGCAAATATACGAGGACTCTATAGCTCCATTGATACAAAGAGAAATAAATCTTATAGAAGAAATTCCAGATTTCAAACAGATCAAACCAACCTTATACATGTAAGCTTTTAGCATAAGTAATTGCCAATTTACAAAGATTTGTGTATTTTTTTATATATAAGAATCGTTATTTTGCTAACCGTTATTTTTATAACTGCTATCACTTTTATGTAACTGGTATCACTGATTTGCGGGAGCTCGACAGAGGCGAACGCGTGTCGGAAGAATAAAGTCTTACCGAGAAAAATTGTTTTATTGCTGCACCCTTTTGAGGTTCTATCAAGTCAGAAGTGAGATAACAACGCCAGGTATGTAATATTCCATGAGTTTAATGGAAATAAAATATGTACATAGGTAGTTTGAAACATATTCAATTTGACAACATTTTTTGTTATTCTTTCTTTCTCCGTCGATTAAATTAAAATTGTTTTAATTTTAAAATACTGTCGATGGCGAGGGGAAAATGTGATACCAAGATAATATAAAGGAACCATATGTTTTTCTTTACACGTAAGTACGCATGCTTAAATAACCTATTTTTGAAGTAAAGTAATTCAAATTCAGTCTTTGTGAGAGTTTGGAATAAAATATTTGCCTCAGTGTTTAGTGCTTTCTACTGCTGTATTAATTATTACCGGATCAGTGAAGAATAATTTGTGATCGATGTGATTCACCTTGATATAAATTGAAAGTGACACGACACAAAATCATTTTTTCACACAATCACAAATTATTTAAATTTTATGACGTTTAATTAATACAGTCACGTCATTAGTTATATTTTGTGAGTATATTAACATAGGACATGTGGCTGGGGCTACTATCCGGTCAATGTCATCAGTATATTTTTGCGAAGTTATTAACACGTGGCATGTGGCCAGGGCAACTCTCTAGTTATGTCACTAGTTTTATATTTTAGGTAGTCATTAACATTGTTGTGGGGCTAGGGTTAATCTCTAAATAGTGGCGACATAATTTTACATTAATAATGGTGTTATACTCTTGTCAGGATGTTATTAGTTAGTGTGATATTAGAGTTTATATTTATTCTACTTTTAGTCCATTGAGGTAAAATCGGTTTCTTTGGTAGGGAGGTTATGGTAAAATAAAACAATTTCATAAGGATATTGATCTGTTGCGTATTTTCAGCTGAAAATGGATGAAGCAAATGGTGCCTTTCAGCAACTACTCGACGCCTACGCTGATGACATCCAACCGGTGCCTCCATCTTCGTCGGGTGCTGCACGTCGGAGTCGGAGCCGGGAACGATCTTCGCAAGAAGGTTGGAGGAGGGAGCATTCTTCGCGTGGATCCCGTGGACGAGAGCTGCGTACTCCGAAGCGATCACGCGTTTAGGCAAGCAGCAGAAGCAGAAAATCGCGGAGCCAAACACCAGTTTCAAGACGTGATGATGTGCGTACTAGACGTAGTCGTTCAAGAAGTAAGTTATCATCATCTCATTTTCGAACAAAGAGAGATAGCAGACGGAAAAGTAGAGGGCGTGATGACATGCGACGATCCCGACGTAATTCGTCCAGATCCCGTAGTCGAAGATCTAGATCAAGGTCATCTGAAAGGCAAAATACGAAAGAATTTATGTTAAAATTATCAAAATTGCTTAACAAAACTAGTAAAGAAAATTTTTCTAATCATAACGTTGTTCCGGAGTTTGATCCCTCATTGAAAAATCAAAGTATTGAGAACTGGTTGACTAAAGTGAATGAATGTGCGATTCTGTATGGATGGAGCGATAGACAAATTATCCATTATGCTATACCTAAGCTTATGGGAGTAGCTAAAATGTGGTATGAGGGTTTACCAACCGTTTTGTTTACATGGGCCGAGTGGCAAGCCAAGCTTAGGTCTGCTTTTCTGGCAGAAGAAAATTATGGTCAAATGTTGTCGGACATGTTGGGACGCAGGGCTGCGTTTGGTGAATCACTCGAAAACTACTTTTATGAGAAAGTTGCTTTACTGAATAGATGCGACATTTCCGGCAAACGTGTAGTAGAATGCGTTCTACACGGTATAGATGATGATAGGTCAGTCAGGTTAGGTGCAGAAGCAGCACAGCTTAGAGATCCTGATAAATTATTGGCATATTTGCACAATGTTAAAACTGGGACAAGGAATTTTAATCAGTTTATGGTTAACAAGAAAACTAGCCGTGATGCTAAGCCTAACGCAACCAAAACTACAGGAAGTGGGGTTAATACTATAAGGTGTTACAATTGTAAGCAGGAGGGACATCCATTGTCCAAATGTCCCAAACCGATCAAAAAGTGCAGTAACTGTTCAATGTTGGGACATTTGGATTCTGAATGTTACCGCCTACGAAAAAAAGACCATAGTTCAGGAGAAAACAAAAAAAAGTGATCTTAGCAATTACTCAAATTACAGTTGAATCGCATTCTGACAAATACGTTTAGAAAGTTTTGGTAAATGGTAAAGAGAGAACTTGTTTCATAGATTTAGGAAGTGATTTAACATTAATTCGAGAATCTGATGCAAAGGAGATTTTTGGAGAATGGAACAACTTGTCAAGCTATCCTATGATTGGTTTCGGTGGGAGTGTAGTACAATCAAAGGATTCAACTGAGGCTGAGTTGTCCATACAAAATGTTGTTGCAAAAGTAAAACGCGAAGTAGTGGCAGACCATCTCTTTAACCTTTAAGTACCGACGTGTGGTCTGACAGACACTTTGAGTGTTCGAAAACTCTAGTTACAAGTGTTAGCAAAGACGTATCCCCCCGCACTTCTCTCTACCCCTTGGGAAGTTGCTCGGCAGCATTTGTGGAGAGTGGCTGTATCGGCGCGTGCGATTCCGGTAAGTTTTTTATTTTATAAGATCGCGAGTGGTCTGTCAGACCACTCGTCTGTACTTATGTAACTTTTTTTGGGTAAGACTTTTTTCAGAATACATCGTTTTTCTCTTTTATTTTCAGTCAGTTATACGAATGAGTTAACTAGTTACTTCGGGCATGAAACGAGCAGCCATTAATGAAAATAAGAGTGTTCCTGTCACTAAAAAAAAATAACAAACAAGGCCTCAAAATACAGACCACGGAAATTTTAGCTGAATGGCTAAATGAGAGCTCAGGGTCCGACTGTGATGGTATCGAGCCGAATTTTGTTGTCTTGGAGAGTGGCCATGATTCGGCATCTGAACAGTAAGGGTCAGAAGATGAAGATACAAACGTGCCTACAATGCAGCAAGCCTCTATGCAAAGACTGTAAAGCTTTGGTAGTTCCCACAATTTGATGCCTTGTAATTTTCAAGAAAACGGTTGATTTTTATGTTTATTTTTATTGTTCCCTCAATATTAATATTTTAATAAAATATTGTCGAGAAAAAATATTTTTTAATTGATAAATGTTAATTATCAAGGTAAAGGTTATTTTTTGCTCCCAAAGAATTTCACACTGAAATATTATTGTTTTTTATTATTAATAAATGTGACAAAGACAAAGACAAAGACAAAGAAATTTATTTGTAAAAACATGAGTAAAATATAAAAGATGTTAAATAAAGAGGTAAGATCTATCACGTTTTAACCTATTAATGGCATACAAATATCAGAGAGGTGGCATGTGCCCGTAGCAGACATTTAGTCGGAATAATAAAATTAAAACATAAAAACACTTAATAATCAATCAATAGTACCTACAAACTTAGTTCCTATTTCTACAGTGAATATCATGTCATTTTATGTACAAAAAAATGTGAAGTATAACAAAAAAAAATATGTATATAAATTCTAAAGTCAAGTGTAAAATATAAATCAATGAAGTAATGTTATGTATAAAACTTATAAATATACTTTAAGCGTACAGTATCAAATTAGTTTGTCTACAAGAAATTCTTCGATGGTATAATAACATTTATCCAGCAATATTGTTTTAATTTTATTTTTAAATTCATTTACATCTAAGTCTCGGATGTACTTAGGAATTTTATTGTGTATTAAAGGGCCCATACAGTATACACTTTTGTTCATGAGCGCAGTGTGCGCCCTACGAACACAAACCCTACTTTCAGCCCGTTGTTTTCGTCTGCTTACCTCTGAGGTGTATTTGAATAAGTCAGGATTTGTCTTAACAAAAAGCGCAACTTCTAATAAATATAATGAAGGAAAAGTGAGTATGCTGTGATTTTTAAAAAACGGTTTACAGCTTTCTGTTGATGCAATTCCAAACATAGCTCTAATGCATCTTTTTTGGGCCTTAAAGACAAGTTCTCTGTTGGTGGAATTACCAAAGAAAATGACGCCATATCTCAGTTTAGAAGCTACAATACCATGATATGCCGTTAGTAGAGCATCTTTATTAATTATATGGGAAAGCTTATGAAGAGCATACGCATTAGAACTTAATTTTTGACATAATTGTTCAGTTTGTGCTTTCCAATTTATATTTTTGTCAATTATTAGTCCTAAAAATTTAGTATTATCGACATTGTAAATTTTTTCATTATTAAGTAAAGGATATATGAATATAATTTGCAATATTCCGCTAAACAATTCTTGTCGTGCTATTCAAAATGCAGACTCGTGCACCGCCCGCCCGCCCGCATAAAAACATGCATCAAGCAAGCGATACAAGCAAAGCAATCTTAAATAACAAGCAAGAAAACTTATCTTTTTCATTATTAAAATGTATGTTCATATTGCAATTTACAGGCATTCGTTGGGTGAACTGTATAAATTTTGTTTTCTTCAAATTGACTTTCAGGTTGTTACACTGTAGCCATTCTATAATAGCACGTAAGGCATTGTTTATATCATTTTCATATAATTCTCTATCTCTACATTCTATTGTTACCGTGCTGTCATCTGCAAATAAGGACATTGGGTTATGAGTTGTCCTGGGTAGGTCATTAATATATAAAATAAACAACAGTGGACCCAATACACTGCCTTGAGGAACGCCGTAGGAGACACTTCGTTCACGAGAAATGTAAATCTCTTCCTGCTTGGTTTTGTAGTTAATGTTTGAGATCTGTGTGTATTGTTTCCTGTTTTCCAGGCACGATTTAATTAATTTCTGTACATTTCCCCTAATACCGTAGGCATCAATCTTGTTCAAAAGATTGTTGTGGTCCACATAATCAAAGGCTTGCGTCATGTCCATGAATATGGTACAAACTGGTTTTTTTTTGTCAACATTAGTTATAACTGTATTTAAAAAATCGTAAATTGCCATATTTATTGTCTTTTTTTGTCTAAATCCCTTCTGTTCGAAGGTCAAGATGTTGTGGTTTTCTAAATAAAGGTATATTTGCTTGTAAATATATTTTTCAAAAATTTTTGCGAACACCGGAATGTGAGCTATGGGTCTATAAAACTCCATCATTTCTCGGTTTTCTTTCTTAAAGAGGGGTTTGATTATTGCAGTTTTTAAAATGTTTGGGTATACTCCACTAGTTATGCATAAATTAATGATATGACCAATGTGTTCACAAATTTGTGGTGCCACGTGTTTTATTACTTTTGTACAGAATCCATCATATCCTACGCTATTCGTGTTTTTCAAATTTTTTATGATTCTCAGTATGTCTTGTGGAGAACATGGTGCCATAAACATTGAATTTAAGCGACTTAAAATGTGAGACCTAGAGCTTTTTTTAGAGTCTCTAATTGGTACTATTTTATCGATAAAATAATCGTTAAATGCATTGGCTATCATTTGTGGACTTGTTAATACTTTATCTTTCGTTCTAATCACCTTTATGTTGTCTTTTGGCACATTTAATTTTGATTCATTTATAATTTGCCAAGTTGATTTTGACTTGTTGTCTGAGCTTTTAATTTTGTAATTATTTTGTGTTCGTTTGGTAAGCTTAATGATTTTTTTAAATGTCTTAGAGTACACCTGAAACTTGTGTTTATTTAATTTCTGTTGGTTTTAATCTGTAACACCAGAGAAGGTCTCTTTTTTTCCTGGAACATAGTTTTATTCCTCGAGATACCCATTTGGGGGATTTATTTATTCTAATTGTAATTATTTTAAAAGGAAAACACAGATCATAAAAGAGCTTAAAATGTTCAATGAAGCTGTTGTAAGATTTATTTGGGTCCTCAGTCAAATATATTTCACTGAAATTAAGACTTTCTATGCATTTTTTGAATTTGTCCATATTTTCATTGCTATAATCACGACGTTTAGTCCGCCAGAAATGTATAATGGGTATTTTTTTTGTTGGACATTTCAGTAATTGAGCAGTATGATCTGATAAAGAATATTCAATTACTTCCGCTTTACATTTTTTTCCAAAATCGTGAGCGAAGTTATCTATACATGTCTTACTTTTAAGTCTAGTTGGCTGTCTTATTTCTAGTTTTAAATAAAAATTTAGGAGAAGATATTCGAATTCTAATGATATGCTATTTCTATTTAAAATGTCAATGTTGAAGTCTCCAGCAACAATAATGTGCTTTTTATTTTTATGACGTAGATTTCTTAAAAGTTTTTCTAGTTTCTCAACAAAAAGAGCCAGATTACTTGCCTTCGGCACTCTATATACACAAAGAATTATGGTATTGTGAGCTGTTAGCTCCACAGCACAGCATTCAATCACTCCTTTTATGGAGAATTTGGATACATCTGGTAATTCCCTATATTTATGTCCGTTTCTTATTAGTATACAGGCACCTCCCCTCTTACTATTATCTCTACTAAAACATGCACCTAACTTATAATTTTGGATCATCAGCAGTTGCTCATATCCCGACATCATAAAGTGTTCTGTTATACAAATTACATCTACACTGATCTTGGTATCCCTGAGTTCTTCCAGACATACTGTAAGGGCATCAGCTTTATTAATTAGGCCTGCAATGTTTTGATGCAGTACGTAGAGCCATCTATGACCGAAAAAACTGATTTTCTGCTTCTGTATTATTTTTATTATGTTCGCGGTCAGTGGTCGTTGTGTGTAAGTCTGATGAGATAGTTATATTATACAATTCTATCTTGGTGATTAGTACCTTCAAGTCTTTTAAGATAGTGTGCATGCCATAATTATTTAACATGCCTGTGGTGGTTGAGAACATCCTATAATCATATTTTAAATTTAAATTGGAATCAAGCCAATATGCATGTTCGTGTGTTTGAATATCGAGGTATAGCATATTGTTGAAATTTTCAACCCTCCAATTAAACACACTTTTATTTTTTGCGACTTTGAAAGTTGGTACACCTAATATAATGTTTGTGTGTTTTAGATTCTGCAGGGTCTGTCTTATGTGGTAGATTAAACTGAAATAGTTTTCTGTGGTGTTGAAATCTTCCGGGCCGATAAGGATGACACAATAATCATTCATTGTAAAGTCAATTAATTTTGTCTCTATTCCGTTTAAAAGTTGTTTAAGTTCACTGTAAGGGGTCAAATAGTGACATATTTGAAATTTATTTCCCAGTGTATTTTCTGCTATTGATGAGATATTATTTTTGTTGTTAGAGCTGAGGATGTAGATCTTATTTCTCACATCCTGTTGATTTGTATTCCCTCTATGTTCCTCATTTGATATTTTCTGTGATATTTGTGTAGGTAGAGGTGGATTTAGATCCTTTGGTATTTCCGAGATTTTTTGAGACTGTTGATCGCATACTGCCTCTTTTAAGTGATGAACCGTGTTTTGCAGATATTCATTTTCCGTCTGCGTTTCTACGTCATTTGTCTGTAGTCTTAATGACTTTTTTTTAGGTGTAGGAGTTTTATAGCCAGTTTTAGATGTTGCAAACTGCTTATACATGTCCTTCTTCTGTAGTAATTCATCGTTAGCTCTTCTCAAGTTATTATTGTCTAATGAAAGGGACTCTATTTCTTCATGCGCGCTATTTAATTCAAGTGTTAGTCTCTGTATTTGATCCTGAAGTTTAGATAACTGGTCAGTATTTTCATCATCTGATATCTCTGGGAGACTTTTAGAAGGATCGTCTAACGTTTGATTTAGGGAGATATTGTCATTTGTATTTTCTGACAGTGTTTTCTTTCTACGAAAAGTAATATTGTCTAAGAAATTCATTATGAAAGATGAACTCTAGCGATACCTATTGGTAAATGCTACAAAGACTTACTCAGTTTACTGCTTTGTAATGGTCGGCTTGCAAAGATCTGTCTGTCGTGATGACCTAAGTGTACATCAGATGGCGTTAGTTTATTCAGTTCTGCTACTCCTCATCAGATGGCGTTATTGTTTAGGCGACATCTGTTTGTACTTAGTGAGTTAAGTGAAGATGTAGTATGACACTTCGTCACTAGGTGCCTTTTTTACGACTGTTGTAGTCCCGTTATGTCGTAAATAATTTAATGTATTTAATCATTAAAATATCAATTTTCTCGTATGACATTACTAGCGAATAGGCACAGACACTTTCTATACTACAGCACTAATTGTAATTGAACACAAATTAAGAAAGTTAGATCACAGGTTTATACTTAGATTACACTATTCATTGTTAATTAGTATATTCACTGTTCCACTTTTATAGTCTTAGATTAATGTTTGTATACTGTAAACGTTTAGTTGACTCCAAGAATTACTATTTTTTATTTGATTTTGAGCAACTTATACATTTTTAGATTAATAAATACGCGGAGCTTAGCTTTTATCTGACAGTTTGACGACGCAGCTTCTATATTTGAAAACTTCTATATTTTGTTTTAATTGTAAGATAACTACATATATTAACAATACATCGAAATATTTCTTTTTTAATAATATCAAAAAACATAAAAGTTTTCTTTATTAAAGCACTGGCGGTGTCCACTAAACCTCACGTCGGTACTTATGTAACTGAAATAGAACGTCGGTACTCAAAGGTTAAATATCCTTTGCTCTTAGGCCAGACGTTAACTGAACAGCCTCACATTCAAATACTTAAAACTAATAATTATTTACGGATAATAACTTGTTACGAAACGATTAAAGAAGACTCGTGGTATTTAAACTTGAAAGTAGCTAGGGATACAGTAGTGAAGAATCTCGAGTTTGTTGATGTCACTTGCGATTCTGAATTTGAAGGGAGTATATTTGTAAGGAGTAGTTTCAGGGCACAGCCTAAGAGAAAATATCAAGTCAAGGAAGGAGTATATCGAATCGAAAGGGGATTGGGCATGATTGCGATAGTACCGTCAGCAACCGTTCCTATACAATTTAAGAAGGGTGAATTGATTGCACGTGTAGAAATTGTAATAGAATCGTTCGGTATTTGCGAAGTTAAAAGAATAGAAACTAGACCTTTAGAGCCTTTTACTTCAGATCAGTTGCACATGGGGAACATTTCAGAATAACAGAGAGGTAAACTACTAAAATTGGTAAATAATTACCGGGACTGTTTTGCGACGTCTCTTAATGAGTTGGGTTGTACAGATTTAGAAAAAATGAATATAGATTTAAGCGATGATCAACCTATTGTATATAGACCGTACAGATTATCACAAAAAGAGCGCGAGGAAGTAAAGGGTGTTTTTTTTAGAGGTATAGAACTTTGAAATGGAATAAAACAAAGATGATTTTTTTTATTGATATGAAATTTATTTTATTCGAAAGACAATCTTCTGGCATTATAATTTAAATATGACTTCTGGCATATGTCCGCCACGGCTGGCTCGGACGTAGTCTGGAGGTCCAATTTTCGATGACTTTTTCCAACATTTGTGGCCGTATATCGGCAATATCTCGCCGAGTGTTGTCCTCCAAGTGGTCAATCGTTTCGGGCTTATCGGCGTAGACTTTTTTCGTTCATCAATTGAACAACCATGATGTGCAGGAGTTGTGGTTTCAACAAGACGGCGCAACATGTCACACAGCTCGTGCCACAATTAATTTATTGAAGGAAACGTTTGGTAACCGCATAGTTTCACGTTTCGGACCCGTGAATTGGCCTCCAAGATCGTGCGATTTAACGCCACTTGACTATTTTCTGTGGGGATATGTGAAGTCGCAAGTCTACGCCGATAAGCCCAAAACGATTGACCACTTGCAGGACAACATTCGGCGAGTTATTGCCGATATACGGCCACAAATGTTGAAAAAGTCATCGAAAATTGGACCTCCAGATTAGACTACGTCCGAGCCAGCCGTGGCAGACATATGCCAGAAGTCATATTTAAATTATAATGCCAGAAGATTGTCTTTCGAATAAAATAAATTTCATATCAATAAAAAAAATCATCTTTGTTTTATTCCATTTCAAAGTTTTATACCTCTAAAAAAAACACACGTTACAAGGCATGGTTGACGAGTTAAGTACCAACGGAATAGTACGTGAATCTAATTCACCCTTCGCAAGTCCTATCATACTGGTACGTAAAAAGACAGGGGATAAAAGGCTTTGCGTAGATTATAGAGCATTAAATCGAAAAATCGTTAAACAACATTATCCTCTGCCTTGTATGGAGGACCAAATGAACAGGTTGTCTGGTAATAGTTATTATTGCACATTGGATTTAGCAAGTGGCTATTATCAGATAGAATTAAGTGAGGATTCTAAACCTAAAACTGCATTCGTAACACCAGATGGTCAATGGGAATTCAATCGAATGCCATTTGG
The DNA here is from genome assembly GCA_910592155.1 of Ypsolopha scabrella. Classification (NCBI taxonomy): domain Eukaryota; kingdom Metazoa; phylum Arthropoda; class Insecta; order Lepidoptera; family Ypsolophidae; genus Ypsolopha; species Ypsolopha scabrella. Next base: position 5,119,265 of record OU342964.1, read on the forward strand.
ACTTTGCAACGCTCCGGTGGTATTTCAAAGAACGATAAATAAAGCGCTTAGTGCACTGAGGTTTAACACGGCTATAGCTTATATGGATGATGTTTTCGTTCCATCAAAAACAGTTGAGGAAGGATTGGACAAGCTTGAGGAGATATTTAAAAGATTGAGACAATTTAATTTAACATTAAAACCCAGTAAATGTAATTTTTTTCAAACGTCTGTGGAGTTTCTAGGGTTTGAAATTACAGTAAAAGGTTTTCGACCCGGTCAAAAGAAAATCGAAGCTGTACAATCCTTTCCAACGCCGAAAAGTGTACACAATGTAAGACAGTTTCTGGCGTTAGCAAGTTTTTTCAGGAAATTTATAAAGGGCTTCGCTGAAATTGCTAAACCATTAACAAAATTGTTAAAGAAGAACTGTCCTTGGTCCTGGGAGATAGATCAAAAGAATGCATTTGATGAACTAAAACAAAGACTAGTCACCAGACCTATTCTGGCTTTATATAATCCGACTTACCATTCAGAGTTACATACTGACGCGAGTAAGTGGGGAGTAGGTGGAATTCTCTTCCAAGAACAAGAATCGGGGGACTTAATACCGGTTGCGTATTTTAGTCGTCAGACTTCACCAGTAGAGCAATATTTCTCTTCGTATGAATTAGAGACGTTAGCTGTGGTTTCTTCATTAATCAAATTCAGACCTTATTTACTTGGTATGCGTTTTAGCATTGTTACAGACTGTAACTCACTAAGAGCCACTTTCACTAAACGAGACACGATTCCAAGGGTTGTACGCTGGTGGAGCCTGATACAGGAATTTGACTGCGATATTACTTATAAATCTGGTAAACGGATGTGTCATGTTGACGCATTAAGCAGGAATCCTATCAATGGAGATATTTTAAGCGAAACAGAGATTCCATCTATTTACACATAACGGATGACTGGTTAAAAACTGTTCAGTCGGCAGATAGTGAGGTTGAACGGATTAAAAGTATTTTACAAGACCCAGACAGTAGAAGTATTGTTGTTAACAAGGAAAATTTTTGTATTAAAAATAATAATGTATATAGAAACACTGAGGATGGACCAAAGTGGTTGGTACCGAAGGGTGTTCGTTGGCAGATTTTACAGGCTTGTCATGATGACATCGGGAATTTTTCGGTTGATAAAACTGTTGACAAGATCAAAGAAACTTACTGGTTTCCTAAAATGGAGAAGTTTACAAAAAAGTATGTTGAGTCTTGTCTTCAGTGCGCGCACAGCAAAGTACCTTCAGGAAAGAAATCTGGTTTTTTACATCCCATTCCAAAAGTCACCATACCTTTTCACACCCTCCACGCCGACCACTTGGGGGCCGTTCAATGAAAGTAAAGGGAAGAACAAGTATCTGCTAGTTATAATAGATTCTTTTACTAAATTTATAATACTCAAGGCGGTCAGAAATACTAAAGCTCTTACGAGTACTACCATCAGGGTACTTAGAGAATACTTTGTAACATTTGGTTGTCCAATTAGATTAATAACTGACAGATATTCTTCATTTACCGGTAAGAAATTAAAAGTTTTTCTCAAGGATGTTGGTGTGAAGCACATAATGAATGCGGTTGCCACTCCACGAGCCAACGGGCAAGTGGAGAGGTATAATCGCACGATCCTTGACTCGTTGACGGCTATAAATCATGGCCAAGATGAAAAAATATGGGATGAGAAGGTTCTGGACGTACAGTGGGGTCTAAATAATACTACAAATAAAGGTATAGACCGTACACCCGCTGAAGTTCTTTTTGGATTACGATTAACTGGAATGACTGAAGGAGCAATTAGGTCAAATTTAGAGAATTGTGAAGAGTGGAATGAAGAAAATTTAAATAATATTAAGAAAGAAGTAAATGAATATACAATACAAAATCAAAATAAGCAAAAGAATAGATTCGATAAGAACCGATGCAAAACACGTGAATTTAAGCTAGGTGACCTTGTCTGCGTCGAAAGATCTCTTTTATGTCCAGGAAAAAGTAAGAAATTAATTTCAAAATGTATTGGTCCGTACAAAATTATAGAAATAACGAGTAATAATAGGTATATGGTGTAAGATACGCCTATCACTAGAAATAAAGGCAAAACTGTTTATAGAGGTGTTTATCCAGTCGAAAAAATAGATGCATGGTTAAATTTCAATAGGTCATATGAAAGTGATGAAAGTGATGATTTGAATGTTGAAATCGAGAATGATTGTGAAAATAGTTGCGACAAAGTAAATGGAGAAGAAGTTTCTAATTGTGATCTGATAAATGTAAATGAGAGAAATAAAGATGTAGATGAGATGGTATGTGATGTAAATGGGACAAACTCGAAATAAAATTATGGTTAATGTTTGATGTGATTGTGATAATTAAAATATTGGGAATAATGTTAAAGCATTAGTGTTAAGATATGTTGGTAGAAAGGGTTTCGACAATGATTATACGTGTTAATGTTAGTTGAAAGGAATGTTATATACACAAAAATAAAAATATATATATATAAATATATATGATATATTGACATGTTGGTAGAAAGGGTTTAGACAATGATTATACATGTTATGTTAGTTGAAAGCAATGTTATATATACAAAAATAAAAAATATATAAATACGATATGTTTAATGGTTAAGAAAGTATGATTTATATAAAAATATAATTAAATATTATATCATATAGATACAATGAAAGGGTAAGTTCATTGTATTTGGAAGGTTATATCCGATGGCAGGATAATGGCCAGCAGAAATCATGATGGATTAAATGAAAAAAAAATGTACTTAGAAGGTTAATTCCACTAGCAGGATAATGACCTGTGGAATGTAGTAAATGGGTATACGTACATTGAAAGGATAAGTCCAATGTACAGATGTTGAATCCAATGGCAGGATAATGGCCTGCGGAATAAGTCATATTATATACTGAAAGGATAAGTTCAGTAAGTTATATTATATACTGAGAGGATAAGTTCAGTGCGTGTGGATAATTATAATATTTTGTTTCAATAGCAAAACAATGATCATTAAATTTATGTATAATGGAAATAAAATTAAATTTTAAACATTGTCAATTAGTTGAATGTGATAGATTAGGATGATTTTTCTATGTGAAAGTATTTTCATATAGTTAAATTACTAATTTTCACGAGGACGTGAAATTAGGTCAGGATGGACGAATTTATAAGCTTTTAGCTTAAGTAATTGCCAATTTACAAAGATTTGTGTATTTTTTTATATATTTGATATAAGAATCGTTATTTTGTTAACCGTTATTTTTATAACTGGTATCACCGATTTGCGGGAGCTCGACAGAGGCGAACGCGTGTCGGAAGAATAAAGTCTTACCGAGAAAAATTGTTTTATTGCTGCACCCTTTTGAGGTTCTATCATACAGATGGAGACTTAAAGATAACTATTTGACGACTAAAAAGTTTCGTCATACCTCTGACGTCATAATTCCCGAAAAATTAAGAGGCAATTTATTTTATGAAGATATACTAGAAGACTATAAAATTATAATATTAGGTGCTTACGTGCGAAATTAGCGTTTTGTCGTACTGACCACTTTGATCTGAAATATCTCCTCTTTGGTTAAGAATTCCAAATTCAAATTTATAAATTCATTTAGCTGGTACATTTGAATTTTGAAAACAGTCATTTATTTGTTTTTTCCTCATTATTTCTTTCTTTGGCGTCGCTTATTACCGCACAATGGAAAACATGAAATATCAGTATATTTACGAGTACGAGTTCTACCGTGGCACCAGTGCTGCAGAAACAGCTCGAAGGATTAATGATGTGTATGGCGCTGGTGTCGCAAAAGAAAGCACGGTACGTTTTTGGTTTCAACGTTTTCGTTCTGGAAATTTCGACCTTCAGAACCAACCCCGTGGACGGCCGGAGACCAAAGTGGAAAATGAAGAGTTAAAGGCTATTGTGGAAGCGGATCCATCACAAAGCACTTCAGAGATAGCTGCAGGTTTTGGGGTAAGTGATAAAACTGTATTAATCAACTTGAAGCAAATCGGGAAAGTTAAAAAACTTGAACGATGAGTACCTCATGAATTGAGTGTATCGAACATGCAAACACGCGTCGACTGCTGTGTTACTTTGCTCAACCGACATAAAAATGAAGGGATTTTAAATCGAATCATTACTTGTGATGAAAAATGGATACTGTACGATAATCGGAAGCGCTCGTCGCAATGGCTCAACCCTGGAGACCCAGCCAAATCCTGCCCTAAACGAAAATTGACCCAGAAAAAGTTACTTGTGAGTGTTTGGTGGACTAGCGCCGGTGGCATTCACTACAGCTTTCTAAAATCTGGCCAAACGATTACGGCAGATATTTATTGTCAGCAACTGCAAACCATGAAGGAAGAACTAGCTGCTAAACAACCGAGATTGGTCAATTGCTCTAGGCCACTGCTGCTTCACGACAACGCAAGACCACACACTGCACAACAAACAACCACTAAGTTAGATGAGCTACAGTTGGAATGTCTGCGACATCCACCGTACTCCTCGGCCCTTGCTCTAACAGATTACCATTTTTTCCGGAATTTGGACAACTTCTTACAAGGAAAAAAATTCAACTCCGATGCGGCAGTCCAAACCGCCTTCAAAGAGATTATTGATTCTCGCCTCCATGGGTTTTTTAGTAAAGGGATCAATGATCTACCTATGAGATGGCAAAAGTGCATAGATAACAACGATGCATACTTTGATTCATTAAATATATTTTACAAAAAAAAAAGACTTTATATTCCTCCCGTACAAAACGCTAATTTCATATGTAAGCACCTAATATTTATGTCTTCTAAAGCGAGATTAGAGATAAATAAATATCATTCATTCTTTGGCAAAGGAACATTTTCGAGGGCTCCTGCTCCCTACCCTCAATTGTATAGTTTGCATTGTGATACTAGAGCAGCTGAAAGCAATACTAATATAATCCCAATCATTTTTGCCTTACTGCCAAATAAGGAAGCAGAAACTTATATTCGTTTTTTGCCTATCCTCAAGAAAAAACTCCCGTCATGGAGACCAAGTCATTTCAAGGTTGATTTCGAGATATCAATGTTTAAAGCAATTCGAACAGTTTTTCCCTCCGCTACAATAAGTGGATGTTATTGTTGAGGATGAATTAGAATAATAACATAGATAACCAAACTATATTGTCTTTGAGAATTTTTGATTGATATGGCTGACAAAAATGTACTCTGCAATTTAATTAATAAAAACTAGTTTATCTCTAAGAACCTGCGTATTTCTGTACAGTTAATTCCATTATTCGCAAGCAATAATGAAAAATGCGAAAAAATTTAAGCTACTTGACAACTCTGAGTACAAAAGGTTTTGTTCTTATGTCTACACTGCCCCCCGAACTAAGACAACCGTAACTAGGGTTTTTATCAAAATTGAGTTAGCACTTGATTTGGAATCAGCGTGATGAGATCTATAATGTTCTCTTTGACGTATTTTTCATAAAATCAATAACAAAAAAGATACGTTAGTGAAGAGGACCGTAACTTTTCTTTTTCAGGGTTCGTTCCTAGGTATAAATACCGTATGACCAGTTACGGTTCTAATGTTTAGCGTGTTTGTATGAGTTTGATCATGTGTCTTAAATATAAGCACCGTAAAAATGTTATACGGTTGATACGCCTAGACTATATTGTTTACCATACGATACTAATACTACACATAAGAACAGTAACTTTATATACGGTGCTTTTGACTGGTGTTGATAATCATTATAGGCGCGTCAAAGTAGCTAAACCTGGACATAATTCTATAACTGTAATTTTCTTTCTCTGTGACATAGAGTATTGTTAATTATAGTTAAAATAAGAAGAATTAAACATTTTAAAGCTCCGCGTCAATGTAAAAAAACCGAAAAACTATGTTTTCAACATATTTGGTTGTCATGAGTACAGCATAATACATAACTTTGTAAAAGTACCTCAGTTAAGATATAACGCTTGCATTGCAGTAAAAGAAATCATAATTAAACTAATTAATCAGTCGGGATTATCATTAATAAAGAAGGTTCACTAAGTTACAGATTTTTTGGCTTATCTTACCAGAAATTATAGATAACTGTAATTCATTAATTGATTCTGAATAGTATATTATGTGCGTTAGTAAATTATTAAAAATTAAACAGATTCTATATGCAGATTTCTAAATTCACAAATATTAGTAATTTTTGGAAAACCAAAATACATAACTACTTCAAAAGTGTTTAATTTATGCCTTCAAAATATCATTAGTACTATTAGAAACAAATTAAACAATAAATGTCCACGATTGTCCAATTATTGATATTTTTTCTCAGTTACGTTTCAATACAAACATTATTTCTTGCGGAATAAGGTCATATTTTCTTTGTGCACCAGCTCCCGACCGTGCTGTCGCGAGTCGCAAGCAACGACCTTGTCGCAAGTAATTCTTTGTAGCCAATGTTGTCAAACTTTTATGAACATGTGGTAGGTAGGTATAATACCACGGTTTGAATTGAAATATTGTGTTCATTAATGTTTTGGTGGGATATCATAAGTTTTTGTAAAGTTGTATTTAAATACTTATATTTATTGTACCAGCCTTGTAAATATAATTTAACAATTTAAAAGCCCCAGCCGTTTCGAAGATATAGCAATTTCAAAAAACTGTCGAAAAATTGTCAAAACCTGTCAAATGTCAAATTTTTATTTCAGTAATTTAACAAAGCACACAATCCTATCGTTTCCTTTGTCAGGAAAACAAAAAAAAAGTTCAAATTCTAAGGTAATCAAAATGTATAAAACATTGGCGAAACAATGATTTTAAGATCTTGAATAATTACGAAGCAATTCATATCAAATCTATACCCCGTACAAATTAAACCGCGCGGAGCATTTGCGCTGTGACGTCACAACTTCCCACTGCCGCGGTGTGGATGAGACGAGATGCACTAAAATAAAACTAGCTATTTCAGCCGATACCGTGGTGTATTTACGTGAAATTGTAATTGAGAATACTTCGGTTTAATAAAATAAACCTGTGGATACAAAATTAAAACAATGGAGACTGGATTTATACGCGAACAGTCCGATAATTTACCAAAAGTCGACATGGCTATGGTTTTAGACTTTTTGACCAACAATCCGTTGTACACAAGTGCAGAAAAAGGCGTCAAACTTTCAGCATAAGTATTAGATATAGATAGGCAATCATAATCTCACGTAATTAAGACCTAACCTCTTCTGAGAGTTACCCTTTTCATTTATTTTAGGTATCTACCTACCTACTTAAGTCAGTGCAATCCATACAAGTTTTGTTTACAGTTTTATTCAACTTCAACTATTTAAATCATAACATAAGTAACTTTGTTCCATATATTTATAAACTAACTCTTGGTAGAATCTTAATCAAAATCTGTTCGCTCGACAAGCTCTAGTACAACCGCACGCTACCTATCATCCATCTACCATCTATCTACCATCTACTATGTGATAATACACTGCGGTACAGCCAAACGGAACTATGGAATGTAATCTTTAAAATGCAGGAAAATACATTTTGATGCGCAAACTATGAAAACAAAATCCCTTTCACTGTAACGCACTGACTGTTGTACGTGTGAGTGTGTGTGTGTGTACGCCGAGCGCATTCTGTCAGCCAGCTCCTTAGTCGGCACGAGCCCTTGCCTCCACGCCTCCTTTCAAAGGGCACCTAGCGGTACCTAAGCTGGCGACCACACTTTTTCCTGTAAATATTGCACAGTAACGCTTGTCAAACGCGATGAACTGTCCATTAACAAACGATTTACCAATAAATCGGCATGGTTCCAGAGGTTCATGGTTCTAGTTTCTTATTCTAATTTCTTTCTTATTTTCTTATTAACCTGTAGAACTATGGCGATTTTTGCTTTCCCGCCGATTTTGTTTTTGGCTATATCTCTGAAAGTAGTTGTCAGAATCCGTAGAATTATAAAGATGGAGATCGGCACGCTTGAGAAATATCAAGGCGAACGCCGCTAAGAATTAGCGTGACGATCGTCACCTCTGCAATTCTACGGGTTTCAGTCCAAAAAAACATATAGACATAGATTCTTACATCTAAATGGTCTTCGCAGCAATAACGTACAATTTTTTCTGATAAAGATTCTTTTCTTTTCATGATTTTGCACCACTTATTTCTAGCTTTCTTCTCCTTCGGCACCGTAAAAAATGTTTATAAAAAATTCAAAGAAAGTAATATTTTAACAGTTCCTTGTGAATTTATTTGCCAAGTTATTAAATATATCAGAAAAAATATCAATACTTTCCCAAGGCTCGGTGGGCATCACTCTATAGACACTAGGAAGAAGCATAATCTGGCTTTTCCAAAAATTAGACTTGCAAAAGTAGGCACCTCTTTTGTAGGACATGGTATAAGATTTTACAATGAACTTCCAAAAGAGGTCCTTAGTTTTCCAGAAAAAAAGTTTAAATTATATATTAAGCAGGGACTCTTGAGAAAAGCATATAATAAAATCAGTGATTATTTGGACGATAGTCCACGAGGTGTCACGAGAATATTGATCTTGGTAATAATACGCACTATAAGTTTCCGGAATGAACATGAAAAAATACTATTGAAGGTACAAAATTAATTTATTGTTTTTCAAAATAATCTCCCTTGGCGTCTATGCACTTTTTCATTCGATCAAACCAGTTTTGAAAACTTTTGTGCCACTCCCCTGTGGTGACCTCTGAAACGTGCTTTTCATACTCCTCGACAGCCTCTTCTGGTGATGAAAATCGTTGACCGCGTAATTGGTTCTTAATTTTTGGGAACAGAAAAAAGTCACAAGTTGCCAGGTCGGGACTGTATGCAGGATGACTCATGAGTTCTACATTTTTCGTCTTCAAAAAGTCGTTTGTCTGTCTGGCCGTGTGAGAACTAGCATTGTCGTGGTGCAGGATGATACGGCGTTTACGGTTATTTTTACGGAGTTCGTCAATAACTTCCGGCAAACAAATGGTCGTGTACCAGTCACTATTCACGGTACGACGATTCTCTAAAGCAACAGTAGCCACGTGTCCAGTTTTATTAAAAAAAGAAGCAATCATCCGCTTAGATGCACTTTTCACGCGCGCCACGTTGGTTGGTTTCGGCTCATCTTGAAAGACCCATACGCTCGATTGCTGCTTTGTTTTGGGATCGTAGCAATAAATCCATGTTTCATCACTTGTTACTATGTCCCACACCAAATTTGACGCACCTTCGTTGAATCTGGTAAGCATGGCACTGCACCAAGTGACGCGGTCTGTTTTTTGAGCCTCGGTCAAGTTGTGTGGGATCCACCGCGAGCACAGCTTTCTCACACCCAAATGTTTGTGTAGGATTGATTGTATTTGACTCATGCCTATTTCTAAGGATGCGCGAATTTCATGGTAGGTCACATGCCTGTCTGTTTCAATCATACGGCGCACAGCATCGATGTTTTTGTTGGTCACAGCGGTGGACGGCCGACCATCGCGAGATTCGTCACTGAGATTGATACGACCACGCTTGAATTCTGCAAACCAGCTATAAACAGTCGTCTTGCATGGTGCTTCATTGCCAAAAGCTGTTTCAAGCCGAGCAATGCTCTGTTGAGCTGTCAAATTACACTTAAAATCGTAGAAAATCATACTACGAAAATTTTCCCGAGTTAAATCCATGTTGATGCAGACACACAATTTTTTAAATGGCGCCACAGGGTAAAAACAAAAGACAGTCAGATGAAACAAACTGCATTCTACAGCCAAAGAGTTCTATTTTCAAATGTTGCAATAAATTTTTAAATATTGTTTATGTAAGTGGCCAGTTCCGGAAACTTTTAGTGTTACCTATGTATTACTGTTCGTTTATTTTCTAACTGATTTGTGTTTTTAAAATCGTTTGTTTTTATGTGGACCAATATTTTTATATATATTTTTTTAATTATTATTTTGACATTTCTTTTTACATGTTGACATGAACATTTTATAACTTAGCATTTATTAGTTGATAATTTGACTGTAAAAAAGTGATAAACTAGATGAGACAGGTAGATGATGTTTTGCTTAGCATTTTAAGTTACTACCACATTAGACAGGTAGACTAAGATATATTTGTTCCTCATTATATAACACAATTTCCTCCTGTCTTTTATATTTTTGTCCTTTTCTTATTAAAGTTAAACACTTTTAGTATGTATAATAATTATATATAAGTTAAAAAGACTGTAATAGTATAAGCCATATGATGAGAAAAAAAATTGGTAAAAAAAGACATGATCTTGCTAAGTTTCTTACCCTTCTTCTTAGCAAGATTAATCGAATGGCCGGATTTATGCTTACATCTATTTTTAGTTTATTTATCTATTAACTTATTTTTTCATTGCATTATGTAAGTATATAGATTCGTAGAGATTTTGGCATCGTAGAGATTTTCGTGGAAATAAGGAAAACAAAAGAATATGATTTTTGGAACGACTATATGCAACGGATACTATGTTTGACCAAAGCGCTAATAAATACCATCAAATAAGCCCAAACTTGAAGGATCTGCTGTTGTCCGTTGAGGAGATCCCGTACCTATCTTCCAGTCCCATCATCAGACCCTGATCACCAAGTTTTACCAAAGTGCTAATAAAGACCAATTAAATAAACCCAAACTCGAAGGGTCTGCTGTTGTCTGTTGAGGAGATCCTGTACCCATCATCCAGTCACATCATCAGACCCTGGTCACCATGTTTTACCAAAGTGCCAAGAAGGGTGTCAGGATCGTTGTAGATGGAAATCTGTAGTCAATCATTACTTAAACCATAGTATTCAATGTATTTATGCTTAAACCTGGCTGTAGTTACTTTTTCAAGCTTAATATTAGCAAGACGTGTGTCAGGATCGTTGCAGATGGAAATCTTTAGTCAGATTAAACTCATATAGTTTCTTCATATGGAAAAACTACCGGTTTCATCACGTATAACTAACCATTTGGTCAAGGAACGCCGATAAAGCAGCTAAGCAGCGTTTTTTCTCCCGACATGGTTCACAAATATTGAATTTTCAAACTGAAAACTTACTTTTATTAAAATTAAATATAGCTTATGTTACTCAGCAATAGTATAGCTTTTTATAAAAGAAAGAATGTTTAGAATCGGTTCAGTAGTTCCAAAGTTTAACTCAAACATACAAACAAACAAATCTTTCCTCTTTATATAATAATGTAGATGTAGATTTAGTTTTTTTACTTATGTAAGTATATACTTGGTTAGGCATTATATTTATCTATGGTCTATTCAGTTTACTTATCAACTTATTTATTAATTGCATTATGTATAATAATATTATTATTCTAATAAGTCTTTATTTTATGCATTATGTACAACTTTATTAACCCAACTTAAATATAAGTAGTAGTTTCATAATACAAAACATTACTTAATTAATTGTTTCATCTTCAAACGCCGTATCTTATTTAAACACTCGTAAACGGTGACTTTATCATTAATACATCTTCTTACCAATTTGTTTTTTTTATTTTGCTTCAATAGATATATTTTCGTTCTGTTCTTTATTACTTTATGACATTTCATTTTATTGAGTTTAAAATTTTAATGTTTTGTATAAAATGCAAAATATTGGGTTGCTTGGGCACTTTTTTATTTAACCGGCTGTGCCAACCCTCTACTGGGTTATTTGTCGGGTGCTTCTCACCATAACAGGAAATAGTTGTAATGATTTTATTAGACCTCCACCAAAGTGAAATAATCCTAAAATTTGTTGATATTTATACTTTCTGTAAGGTTTTCAGATATTGAGAGCCATCCTTCAGGTATTACCACAGACGGTAAATAAGGCAGTTGTACTGCCCTCCTAACTTAGACAACCGTAACTCTAAGAAGTATAGTTTCGAGATAATCGCGCCTAAAGTTTTTTTTCTTAAATTAGTGTTCAGAGTCCCAGTATTAAAAAATTACCATGTTTAATGATTTCAATCTGTAAAAACAATTATTACCTTTAAAACTGTGTTTATTATCTTGCGATAACATTATTACTTTTAAAATAATTAAGCAAATAATCTTTATGCCTAGTGCAACAAAATAAAAATAATGTGCTCATCCTAAGCATTAGCACCGTATGTAACGTGGTTACGGTTCTTTTATGTAGGAATCAAGCTTCACTAGTCAAAAGAGCGGCAACTTACTTCTAACCAAATCATATTCTTTATGACTTGATGATATAAAAGTAAAAAACTACTTGTAAATAAAACAACAATTACAATGAAATCAATATTTAATCCAAAATTGAATAATAGGGGCAACTTACTACTGACAGAATCATATACATCAACAAAGCAACTTATAAGTAACACAACAATTTAAGTGAGATTAAAAATTATTATTATTAATATTATTATTATATATATTTATATATATTTTTTTTTGTAACTTAGTCACACAAAACAAGAGGAATCTTGGGATATGGCACTTGTAAATCATTTCTCTACTAGGAAAATAACATTTAATTATATTCTTAGTCTTAATTATATTCTTTTAATTATATTATATTATATTATTTACTTTGGTCGTACATTTAAGTCAACAAAACATGCCACATGGATCTTTTAATTCTAGCTTTTCTTCTTCTTTCCTTTTCTTTATCTCTTGTATTTGTTGCAAAGGAACTTCAAACTTCCTCCTTTTTCTTGGAAGTCCAGCTTTTGTGACTCCAATTTCAGTCTCAGAATCATTGTTCCGTGTTTGTTCATTTTGAGTCTCAACATTGTTTCTTAAGTCTTCATTTTCAGTCTCTGCATCATTGTTACGTGTTTCTTCATTTTCCGCCTCAGTATCTTTGTTTCTTTTACTTTCAGTCACAATGTTGTTTTTTTTTTGTCTTTTGATATTTAGTCACATTTTTGTTTTTTTCCTTTCCGAGCTTCTTGGTATTATTTATTTCCTTTCCTTTCTTTTGCTCTTCTTTTTCATCATCTGAGTGGATGGCACTGTTGTCAGGAATGTAATCGCTGTCTCTATCATTAATTGAAATAGGCGTTACCTTGCGGAAGTTCATCACTAAGTAAAGGATATATGAATATAATTTGCAATATTCCGCTAAACAATTCTTGTCGTGCTATTCAAAATGCAGACTCGTGCACCGCCCGCCCGCCCGCATAAAAACATGCAACAAGCAAGCGATACAAGCAAAGCAATCTTAAATAACAAGCAAGAAAACTTATCTATACTTATTAACTTATCTATACTTATTAACTTATCTTATAAGTTTTCTTACTTGTTATTTAAGATTGCTTTGCTTGTATCGCTTGCTTGTTGCATGTTTTTATGCGGGCGGGCGGGCGGTGCACGAGTCTGCATTTTGAATAGCACGACAAGAATTGTTTAGCGGAATATTGCAAATTATATTCATATATCCTTTACTTAGTCTCTATCATTATTTGAATCGTGAAAAATATAAATATTTTCATCAAAAACTTCGTAACATATTAATGAATCCAGACCTGATTGGTTTTCTTCTGCAGTGGTTGTTTCATTTTCATTTTGTGTGGTTGGTTTATGATCAACCTCATCAACTAAAATCTCAGTATCACTGTTAAGTGTTTTAGCTTTTAAGTAATTGATATAATATGTTTGTACCAAGTTGTATGAAGTTTCATATTCATTCGGATTTAAAAGGCCCCATTACAATGGTCTTTTAAACAACTCTTTAATATCTGTGATATTGAACTTTAGTTCATTTTCGTCTACACTGGTTTCTTTATGTCCATTTTTTGTATTTCTATCTCTCTCACTAAGTAACAGAATATCGTTGTTTCTCATAATTTTCAGGCCTTTTTATATCACTAAGTAACGTAGTATTGTGATGTTCTAAATCGTTTTTGGGTTTAGTTGCTAAAGAAAGTATCATTCGGGCTCTGGACGCCATTTTAACTGCAAAAAAAGATCTCATGTTGATAATCATATTATGGAAACTTATTATTTCAATTAGAATATCATTATTATATATTTATTATCATTTCATAGTTTCTCTTAAATGTTAACCGGATGAAAGGTCGAATTCTCAGGTTTTGTTTGTGACTATGCACAAACAAAACCTGAGCGTCGGCAATAAATGACATTTTTCAAGAGAAAATTTAAACAGAAAACTCTGAAGATTGATTGAAGATAAACACAACAACACACACATAACACATAAGATAGCATCCCATACGGGATGGCAAAGTTACAATTTTGCCCACTTTTAGATGTGTTAAATGTTATTAGCTGGTTATTCAATACTCCATTTTGTTTGACAGGTGGCTAGCCCATTACTGCAGCTATGGAGTAATGAAAGTTTGCACACAATGTTTTCACTATAATTATAATATTTAGCTCAGTGGTGCCATGTGCATAACACCTACAACTTTTCGCATTCAAAGATAATAAGAATAAAGTGCAAGACATTTTGACAAAGTATGATATAAACAAATAGGAATAACTTACATTTTCCCGCGATATATAATGTGTACTTATCGTCGCAGGCGTCGTCGGTCCATTGCACGACACGCCACACACAACCAACCCCCTTCTGGATAGCCACTTCACTGTATTCACCCGTGACCCGATTTCACCCGCCGTTGATCACTGGTCGATGAGACCACCCACTCCCGCGCTGCACTACCTCACCCCTCCGGCATCTATTGATACTACGCATAACAACCGTAGGTATAGACTTACGGCTCTCATGTTTAGGAGTACTGTTTGTAGAGATATTCTTTTACTAAACAAGACGAAGGTAAGATAAGACACCCTTGTTTTCAGTAGTACATAAACTACAATAATAGGCGCGTCAAAGTAGCTAAACCTGGACATAATTCGATAACTCGTTGTTTTAATTATTTATTAATATTAAGTACCAAATAATAATTAGATATATGATGTAAAAATTCGGGGTGTTAACCGTTTTTACAAAAATCATGAGATTTCGTACACTACCCAACTTTTTCCTAAAAGCAAAATAGGTAACCAAATACTTTGTTAGTATAATTTTGAGGTGCATTCAAATACTATCCACCTAATCGAAAAATAAACTGAAACCAAATTCGCAAGTATGTTTTTTTTCACAGTATTCATCTGATCTCAATATCTATACAAGCCAAAATGGTAACTATGATGGCTGTATTTTAGTAAGCTATATTGTGCCTTTTTAGACATTTAAGACAAAAATTAAACATTAATTTTTTACGTTTTAATAATAATGTATTTCTCAGCAGTTAAAAATCGTAACTGTGAAATTTTTGTTTAATAATAGGTTTATGTCTGCTACTATCATGTTTTCATCAAAATTAAACATGTAAATGTCACGCATATGAAATTAAAAATTTTGAGAATACGCGTGATCACGTACTTAGTGGAGCGGGATGCATGCGGTGGGTGCGGGGCGGGGAGAGAGAGAGCGCGGCGAGCGAGACGCGGCGGTGACATGTCATAACGAGTTTATTTCAATCCGACCGTTTCCATTTATTTGTTTTATTTTTAAAAAACCGGCCAAGTGCGTGTCGGGCCACGCGCAATATAGGGTTCTGTAGTTGCCCGGTACATATAAGTTGGTCTACTAATACAGACCGCGCCAAAATTCTGGTCCCATACATTATAGGGGGCCAAAAGTTTGGCGCGACCTGTACTCGTAAACCTGTAAAGCCTACTTAGCTGTGATAGTTTTCCTTTTAAATTCATTATATATACTACTTCTGTGAATTTTTTCACATTTCTATAAACAACCGTTTAGCCGGCAGGGGGGGGACGCTCCACTCAAACTAAAATTTTCACTTTAAAGCTTAATATTTCCCGAACGGATCCCTAAATCGAAAAATGGTTTTCACACACCCACAATATTTTTGAACGTCCTATCCAACGATACCCCACAATATGGGATTGACGAGAAAAAAAAAACATCCCCAGTTTACTTGCATGAGAGGAACACTTAAAAATCTTTTTTTCAAGATTTTATTTTAACATTTTGTTGGCGTGCTTAATATTTATATCAATGCCAAATTACGGCTTTCTAGTACTAAATAGTCTCTGCGCTAAGCCGTGGACAGACGGACAGACGGACATGGCGAAACTATATGGGTTTCTTGTCGGGCTACGGAACCCTAAAAATCATACTAAGGTTGCTAAAAACTAAAATAACTTCATAAATTACGAATTGCGATAATATACTTTTCCGCCCGTGTTCAAACATTTCGGCGCGCGGCCGGTCGCAGTGCTGCAACGTCACAACTTCCCGCCGCGGGGCGTTCGTTCGCGCTTCGGGCAGTTAGTACTTGTAGTTACCTGAGGACGGCGGCTGATATCGTTTCGGAATCTTATTGGAAGCTGTGCCAACTAATAATAAACCAAATTATAAATACTGCATCGTGTTCGTGCCTAACTGTACAAACACAACTGTAGCTGCACCCAAAGATTTAAAATGTTTATTTGTAAAATAGGTACATAAAGTAATTCATTTTACATGTCATATCTAATATTTTCACCAAATAAAAATGTTTTTTTTTTCAAAGACCCTTTGAGTTTGGGCTTACTGATTGGTATTTATTAGCATTTTGGTAAAACATGGTAACCAGGGTATGATGATGGGACTGGAAGATGGGTACGGGATCTCCTCAACGGACAACAGCAGACCCTTCGAGTTTGGGCTTATTTGATTGGTCTTTATTAGCTTTTTGGTAAAACATGGTGACCAGGATCTGTTGTTTTCCTTATTTTCACGAAAATCTCTTCGACACGGGCGGAGCCGCGGGAAAAAGCTATTTATTATATTTTTTGTTTTGTTTTTACTTTTAAAACAAAATGTTTCTTAAATTTGCTGTCTTGGGCCCAATGGAGTTTAAACGAAAGTGTGCCAAATTAGAAGCTCATTATTTCAAAAAACAATATTTATTATTTTATTACATTTTTCTATCTGCGTAATGTTAATTGTAATAATAATAATACATAATTTATTTCCTCAATAATGCAATGTTTGAAACAGCATCCAATAAACTAAGGGCATTGAAGCCACATCATTTTATTACTTTATTTTGTATGAGAAAATCTACTTTATTAATAGTCCGGGCGGCTACTGCAAGCAACCCAACCTCACAATATATTTGAACCTATGAACTTCGTAGCGACCGACGGCTGCTGCTTTTAGTAGCTTCAAATACACCTGGGGGTCTAGATAGAACGAGGCACAAAAAGAGTGTCTTTCGAGAGAGGCTTCAGCTATCAAACTTGATTTCTTAGAATAACAGAGCAAAAAAAGTGACTGTTATTTTACTTTGGCTTCTAAAGATAAAGAGTGTCGTTTTCGAGTTTCGTTCATTCAAAAAGATACTTTTTTGCTTATTTCCGTAGAACGGTGGCATTTTGACAAACGTTTGGTCTTTCTTTTTGCCGCCTTTTGCAGAGCTAAAGTCACTTCTACTCTTCTAAAAAACAGTGACCAAATTTAGTGCCTTTTGTGAAGTTTTCGTAGGTTTTTTGTCATGAAATTGGAGTTTATGACTCAAAGACATTATAATTACAAAATACTATTACATTGCAACGACCATCATAGGTACATTGTAATAAATTTCATGAAAAAACTTTCGACATGCAAAATATTTTTCTAAAAATTCTAAATTGGACTAGGTATTAGTTATGTACTTAGGTACCTACCTCGTCATCGAGATTTCGCCAGCGTTACCGCGAGCGCCCCTACCGCTCCCAGTAAGAAGGCGCGCCGAACCGGGCTATTGTTATTGGTTTCGAGACTGTGCAAAGGAGAAAGCGCCAACCACGTACGACCCAGAACTCAAGCAAAGCTCTTAGGGAGCCCAAACAGAAGCTGCGTGCTGCGAAGCCAAACACGCCTGCACTAAAACACTAAGGCGGAGGACATCGCGGAGTACGTGCTCCAAAAGATGGGGTATCATCCGTACGCCTAGGGTGCAGTTGCTAGAGTTGCGCCGCAACGTCAACTTTTCGGCGTTTGTGGTGAGAGTTCTCCGTTGCTTCCGTGGACAAGTGCCGTAGGACAGCACCATTACATAGGTAATGCAAAGTGAAGTGATAATAACATAGTTGATGCTCTATTTACTAATTCAATTTTGTACCAATATACTACCTATGTAACTTAGAATATGTAAAGGAATATGTGTACCTTGGTCAAATAATCTCTCCAAATGACTAGACACACAAAGAAATCAACAAGCGAATAGCCAACGGATGAAGACTAGTCCTTAAAAAAGATGAAAAGTAAAGACTTGAGGCTATCAACGAAAACAAAAGACACATTTATTCTTCCCTGTCTAACATATGGGTGCGAGATGTGGGCCTTAAACAAAGAACACAAAGACAAACTCGAAAAATGCCAGAGAGCCATGGAGGGAAGCATGTTGGGAGTCAAGAGTAAAGGATAGAACTCGAAATGAAGACCTACGAGAAATTGTGTAGCACACCTAGCGGCTTACTACAGGAACCAGCATTGGCAGGTCACATCGTGCGTAGTAACCCAGAGAAATTAAGTAAAAAGATCACAGACTGGTACCCACATGAAAGAAAAATAACTAGAGGTTGGCGATGCTGGGAAAACAAACTTAAATTGACAGCCGGTCCATACTGGAGAAGAGTGGCATGGGACAGAGAACATTGGAAGGAGTTGGACGAGACCTTTGCCATGTGGCACTGTGCTACGTGACCTAATATAAATAGTAATGAATAAAATGTTCTATACAAATTAACTTCAAAATCACTGTAGGACAGAATAAAGGCTATATTATTGTTATACTTTGTACTTTAATGTTTGTTTGCATGGGCCACAGATGCCTGACAGTAAAATTATTTGATTTGATTCAATTACAAGCAAAACACTTCACCCATGTAATTGTTATATACCTATATGTTCTTGAACATCATACATACATAATACTTCATATTCTCTCATGCAAGTATCATAATTAGATAGTGTGAGTGAGATGACATATATACAGTTGTGGTCATATAATTAGGAACAACTAATATCAAAGTAACTTTCAGAAAAACAAGTTGCTGTAACTTTAGTCTTTATTACTGTTACTACCTTCAAACGACATGATAATAAAGCTATGTAAGCAGGCTTTTATACTACAT
This sequence comes from Ypsolopha scabrella, assembly GCA_910592155.1. Taxonomy (NCBI): domain Eukaryota; kingdom Metazoa; phylum Arthropoda; class Insecta; order Lepidoptera; family Ypsolophidae; genus Ypsolopha; species Ypsolopha scabrella. Next base: position 5,138,427 of record OU342964.1, read on the forward strand.
ATATAATATGTAAAATTGTTGAACTTCAATTGATAATTTAATTAAAGTTCCATTTGAACTATTTATTTGAGCTATGGACAAATAATTAGGAACGGGTAAAATAACTTAATTTATTGAACTGTATCAGAAACAATTTTAATGAAATAAACAATATTTATTACAAATCTTTTAACACAGCTTACAAAAAGCAGTATTAGTATTTTGTAGGGTGGCCCTTGCTTACAATAACTGCCCTGCAGCGATGGGGCATGAAATCTATTAAGTTTTTACAGGTTTCATCTGAAATATTGTTCCACGATTCGACAAAGGCATCATATAGATTGTTCAAATTGCTCGTCCTTTTCGCAGCCACACTCTACTTCTCTCCAAAGATTTTCGATCAGATTAAGATCTAGACTATTTGCAGGCCAATTTAACACAGTAATTTTTTGATCACTAAGAAACCTTTTAACTGAATGAGCAGTGTGTTTGGGTTCATTATCTTGCTGAAATATCCAGACCTGTAGTCCAACAACCTCACCTCAGCATAAGGAAGCAGTCTTTCTCTCTCTCCAATATTTGCTTGTATTTAAATTGGTTTAGCATACCTTCAATCTTTTTAACTGGCCCAACACCATGACCTGAGAAACATCCCCAAACTTTTTTGTTTCCTCCCCCATGCTTTACCACTGTTTTCGTGAACTTAGGATTCAACGCTTGCTTAGGCAGTCTACTCACATACTGTTTACCATCAGACCTTAGTCTATTTATTTTCGTTTCATCAGAAAATAACACGTTTTTCCATTGACTTGCTGTCCAGTTGCCATATTTATTCGCGAACTCTAACTAACCTAGCTTTTCGGTGCACCTTCGTGAGAAGCGGTACACTCCGGGCGATTCTTCCAAATAACTTTGCATCAGTTAAGCGTCTTCGTACTGTACGTGTAGATACTCCTCCGTCGCCAAAAACTTCCCTCTTTATGTTTTCAGAACTCTTGAAATGATCAAAGCCTTTGCTGCACGAACAATTAAAGCATCTTCACGTGATGTTGTTTTTCTAGATTTAGGCTTTCGAGGTACATTATTCGTAGTATTAAACTGTTTGACGTGATTTACAGCATTAAACACCTTAGTTTTAGAGCACTTCAAATGATCAGCAATCTTTTTATACGACCAATGACGTTCATATAGAGCCATAATAATTTTCTGGGTCGATGGATCACAACTCTCCTTTTTGCCCATGATTTCGGAATAATTATGATGCACTTTCAACTTAGTCAATATAAAGGAGATATAAAGCGATGTAACCAATGACATTTTACATAAAATGTCATTGGATGTAACCATAGAATACGGAAACAAAAAAATGCGATAACCATTTTCGAAATTCAAAATTAAGAATTATTTTTTTCCGTTCCTAATTATTTGTCAAGCGGCCAGTACATTTAAAATACAATAGCAATTTAAGTGATAGCAGTGCAATTGTTTTGCATATTGGGTGTAAATTATTAAAGCCTACTAAATATAACTGTTATTTTGTGTGGTTTAAATTTGTTATCAGTAAGTTATTACAAAAGTAACAGCTACTTGTTTGTCAAAAATCGACTTTCTTACCAGTAGTTCCTAATTATACAACCACAACTGTATATATACCATCTCTATTTAATTCATTTTCAATATTTCAATGCACTTTTTTTATGCGCTACACTATTATTTATTCTCAAATGTGATGGGCCCTATAGATCGGGCATAAATAGATCAACAGCTTGATGTTTTTTTCGAAGCACGCAGACTGAACAGTGATATGCAGGGCGTGGAGATTGAACACAGAACCTCTGGGTTAGCAGGCAAGTGCAGAGCAACCATTCGTTACAGAGGCAGGTTTTATTATTTATAAACAATTTCATACTTTTGCAATAAAACACACAGTAATTTTTATGCTACCTAGCTTGAAAATTTGCCATGAAAGACATCATCAAATAAAATTTTGTGAGGGTGGAAAAAAGTGTAAAACAATATATTTGATAATTTTTATTCTTTGAAAATGTTTACTACTTATACACCTGTTACTGATAAAAAGATCTTTTTATTTGTTAGATTTCTACTAAAACTCATGTGCCTCCAGTTCCTTCCTGTCTCAAGTTCCAACCAATGTTGGTTTAATGAGGGTCAGGATTCTCTCCACCAGTAGCACGGTGGCTCTGACAAAAGGTGTCATTGCACCTAGTTGACAGCAAATCCTTTTCTGAAAAGACAAAAACATCTATGTAAGATCTTATGAAAGCAATAATATGTGCTTTGCATTACAAGGTTTAAATAACCAGGGTTTGATTTGAGGCGATGCTTCTAATTTCCAATTCAATTTTGGAATCTATGAAATGCTACCTTATTAGAGTGAGTTTTTAGTTGGGAGACATTCACATTAGTTTGGTCAGTAGTAGCAAACAATATGGTACTTAGTGCAAATAAATTTCAAACAATTTACATGGTACCCCATATCGCTGCACTTCAGGCAAAATTACACGCTTTTTAGGGCATGCAGGTTTCTTCACAATGTTTTACTTCATTGTTCATTAAGTGGTAAGTATTAGCTAAGAACACAAATACTGTGCACATAAATTTCGAAAAACTCATTGGTGGTGACTGGAAATTAAACCTGGGTCGCAAGATTGAGAGGCCAGCAAGCTACCGTTGCTTCAAACATTTAAATGAGAAGAAAGTACTAGACAACAAAAACATTGTCTTACCTTCCTGCAGTTTTCTAGCACCACTAGCCACACGATGGGGAATACCAAAGCAGGAGTCATGACCTTATAAGACTTTGAGACTTATTTAGCACATGGGAGAGGTTGCAATGTCTGAAATAAAAATGATCGACATTAGCGTGTATATATGTAGGTGAAGTAGCAATCTACTTTTCCAACACTGAAATGGGATAGGAGCCAATCTCAAATACGGGGAAACTTGGAGTATACTTACATCGGGGAAAGAGTAGAAAGGCAATTTTTTTCCTGTGTAAAACGAAGAATAGTAAACGTCTACTTACTTCTCCATACACTCCAACATAATTAGATTCTTCTCCTTTTTCATCAAAGAGTGATTTGTTTCCTTCTTTTCACTTGATAAGTATAAACGACAAGAAATACCTAGGTACCTATTATTTATTTTCCTTCCAATAATGGATATTTATTTTGAAATGTATGCGTTGCCGCTAGCGGTACCCTAATAAACAACGTATCAACTACGTATAAGAAGACGATACGTTGCTGCTAGCGGTAGTGTTCTTCGTTGGGATGCGGTGCCGTGAATTAAAAAACAAGAAGGAATTTTGTGTGTAACATGATTTCTGTTAAAACTATGAGCCATATATTTTTAGCCCATCGCAATACATTTGAAAGCAAAAGTGAAGTTAGACAATAAGGCCCCTGGTTACTTGCATCTAATACTGTCAGCCACTGTACCAATGATTCGATATTTAAAGTCACCCATTCAGCGAATATTTTTCAGTTTATCACGTGACCTCTCACCGCTAAAGCACCGCTAACAGCATTGCATACACTTTGGATTTTGACACTCTTTTTTTGTCTATACCCATTTTTTTTTTTTTGAATGAATGGTTGTCTGTGTCTTGTCTTCCAAAAGTGAGAAGAGCGCATTAGAGAAAAGTGTGCACATTCTACGGATAAAAAAAAGAGTATCTTCAAAAGAGAGAAGGTGACTTTCGAAAGAAAAGAGCAAAAGGCTCTTTTCGCAAATTCGACCGTGGTAAGGCCCCTGGTCGGCCGCGGCACAACTTGGCACTTTTTGCATAACAAAAATTCAAACTTTTTTTCGTACTAAATGTATGGTAATTTTATATTGCGTTTTCTGGGAATTTTATACCTTGACCTCAGTTGACCCTATAGAAACTTGTGTTCTTTATCAGTAAGAATATTGAATAGAGTGAAGAAAATACTAAGAAGATTCCCATACAAGTTTAAAAAAAACTATTACTGATAAGAAACACGACTATGCCATTACACAGACTTATGTTTCTCTATGGGGTCAACCGAGGTCAAGGTATTAGAATTTCCAGAAAACGCATAATAAATTCACATACAATTATTATCATCATACTTCATACTATCATACTAATATTATCACACTTCACACTAATATTATAAATGCGAAAGTTTGTTCGTGTGTGTGTGTGTGTGTGTGTGTGTTTGTTACTCTTTCACGCTGAAACGGCTGAACGGATTTGGATGAAATTTAGAATGGATATAGCTTATACCCGAACTTAACACATAGGCTACTTTTTATTCCGGAAAAAAACATGTCGTTAAACCGAATAACATGCAGGCGGAGCCGCGGGCAAAAGCTAGTATAAAATAAAATGAAAAAATTAAATAATGTGTGGAGAACGGATAGTACGTGGCAAACCCGGGGAACTGTCTCTTTCCAGTGACCTTTTAAATAAATTTACCATCACCGATTATTTAGCTACAAAGCAAATAGAACTCGGATAGTACGTGGCAAACCCTAGGGACTGTCTCCTCTATTTTGTGGCTCATAAGACAATGGCATGTGAAATCATAGAAAACACCATGTTGCGGCTTAGTGACACAGTCGCTGAAGCGGATCAACATTCGATCGAACACGGCATACACGTGGCACAATCGCCCGCGCCCGCGGCTCAACCGCTGCGCGCACCACCGTCACTTGCGAGTCTTGTTACATATTCGTGTGACACAGCGGTACAAACGCATGAACCTGCGGTAGACGACGCCACCTCACCGGCGCCCGAGACACTAGATACCGTCCCGCCGGCCTCTTCACCTCCAGAACCGGAGATTGACAGAGATATATTGACTCTAGATATATTGGGGGAAGACCCGAACCATGAAATGAAGAATGGAAAAAACATATAAAAAGATGTTCCTGTAAGATTCGAATGTAAAGCCATTACAGGGTTACTTATCTAAAGAAATTCGCAAAGAATTTACTACCAAATATTTAACACGTGCAAATTGCACTCTTATCGACCCACCGGTATTAAATCCGGAGATAAAAGCCGCTGCTTACGAGTTGGTGATCAAGCGCTGCCGCCATTTCATGCCTCAGCGGCGCCTTCTTACAGCAAGAGATAAGGACACATAATTGTTAAAGATGCTGATGGACGCCGGCTATAAGAGCTCTTATGTGACTGCCAGCATACAGATTCTAACACAAGAAGAAGTCTTATGCTGTATACTCTAAAACTCAACATGAAATCTCAATTACAAAATACCAAGATTGGTACATTTTTATTTGGAGTTGATGCTCGTGATTGTTGGCACTTGGTGGAACTTTTGAAACATTTTTTGTTTGATAAACACGTACAATACGTAATTGTACGTAAACAACCAAACAAACCTTTGATAATGCTTTAACAGCGAAACCGGTAAGGGAAATTAATATAAATAAGTGGACAAGTACAAGTGTTTATCAAACAAAAAAAAAAAAAACATTTTTATTTGGTGAAAATTTACAAGAAACCATCAAATTAGCTTAAGTATCTAATATATATTATAATCAATAGATCGGGAATTGATTTGAAGTCCAATAATGTGCACAGGCCGCAGCAAACTCAAGCTCGAAGACCGACGCAGTCGGCCCAAAGCGAGATTTTAAAATGGCCGCCGGGAGCTCCGAGGATGAAGGAGTCTGCGCATGCGCCGCCGCCGCGACGGGTTCGAGCGCGAGCTACAAACCTCCACCGCCGCCACCGCCGTCACTGCCGCCAGCACGGCGGGGCACGTCCTTTAAAGAATCGGTCCGCGAACTACCCGCACCTCTAGACAGCAAGGTACGCCGCGCCGCCGCCGGCCAGCTGAGGTATTTTTATATGCAATGGTCTTTAATTACCGACGATCATCTTATACTATCCTATATCGAAGGATATAAAATACAATTTTCACGCACTGTTACAAACTTGTCTCCCCAAAAAGAGAACTTATTCAAATTCTAATAAGGTCCATTTTCGTAAATCTTAAAAAGTCTTGACTATAGTTGCTTTTTCAGAGTGTGAACCGTTGAAAGATAAATTTTTATCCCCCGTGTTTTTGTTCCCACAGCCAAGTAGTAAGATGAGATTTACCTTTAACCGGAAGTCCTTAAATAAATACATCGATACTAAACATTTCAAAATCGAAGATTTGAGAACAACTCAAAATTTATTTAAAAAAAGTGCCTTAGTTGTTGAGATGATTTTAAAGATTCCTTATTTCTTTTTGGCATTTGAATGGGACCAACACTCAATACGTTTTCGTTTTTCACTAAGCATATGAAACGTATGGAACCGGTTGTAAAATTACTACATTCTTTGGGACTTATGTATCTTTAAATATAATTATTAGAGTGCATTACAAACCAGAAAAGATAAATTAGAAACAAAGAATTTGAAAAAATTCCTCGGGCCAGGATTCGAACCTGCGACCTCTTGTTTCCCAGACAAGCGCGCTACCAATTGCGCCACCGAGGTACTTACCTAGACCGTTGAATTTTTCCACCATACTTGTCCACGGAATATTTTTGTAACTATTTGATCTAACTAGCTTGTAATGCACATACTGACGCTCACGAGGGCGTTATGTGATTTCACGCCTTGTTCTTAAGAAACAGATGGCGCTATGTATCGCTTATGTATCTTGACGATTTTAACCTCAAAGTTATGAAAACTGTCTCTGTAATTTGAATGATACAAGAAAACTATTGACAGCGTTAGGTTTTATAATAAACTAGCTTTTGCCCGCGGCTCCGCCCGCGTGGAAGAGATTTTCGTGAAAATAAGGAAAACAACAGAATATGATTTTTTTAACGACTATATGCAACGGACACCATTTTTAACCAAGGCGCTAATAAAGACTAATCAAATAAGTCCAAACTCGAAGATCCTTTTTTACACAATACGATTAATACCGGTTATTGTTAGAGCAAAAAAAAAAAAAAACCATCGACTATGATTTCGTTAAATCATTCGGTCACGATCGAACTTTGTACGATACGTTAGTTGAATATCGAAAACGATAGTGTTTCGTGGTAGACAAGGCAAAATAGATTCGGTCGTGTGTCGGTCGTTTATCGAAATATCGTAATCATTTTCGGAGTAGGTATCCTGGTCATGCGACTAAAAGATGGGTACGGGATCTTCTCAACGGACAAAAGCAGACATACATAGAATAGTGAAGATAATTATATAATAGTGTAGAAGTGTAGATGTAGATTAGGAAAAATGTCAGCAGATTTCCGACACACAATGCAAAATTTTAGGGTTTAGGTATTCTTGACTCAGAAAATCTCCAAGTTAGACTTGCTATAGAAAAAATTCATCGTATCGGAGCGGAAATCGAAGATATAAACCTCATTGGCGGAAATAGATAAATTTCTACACATTAAACGGTGCAAGTGCAAGATTGGGGACTTTGCAAAGTTTAAGGGTTTCTTAATTTAAGAGTGTCCATTAATCGAATACGGTTTACTGTACACAAAGTAATCCGAAAGAGAACATTTTTTTATCTTAAAATTTGCAATGTTTACGAAAAATATAGTAATAAATATACCCACTACTCTTTTACCAGATTTACTTTGGTGGATTCTGTTATCGAAATAAAATGTCGAAATTGGAGATTTTTCTGTTGCCTCCCCAACGGGGAGTGGGGGGGGGGGACATCGTGCGGGGAAACAGGGAAAGTGGTCTGACTCGGAACGATCAAACAATATAAATTATTAAATTATCTATAAATGTAAGCAGCGTTTCTTCGTCTTTAAGAATTTGCCAAAAATATGACCAATTCCCAAATTCCGTTGAGAATTATTAATGATTGAAATGGGAACTTGCACACTATGCACTCGATGAAATGATTCACAATTTTGGCTCTCCGAACATTGATTTGTTCGCAAGTAGAATACATAGAAAGTGTTATTATTTATATTTCTTGACGTGCAGACGTCATTTTGCACATAAACATTTGGGCCATAAACGCATTTACAGTATCTTGGCCAAATTTCTATTTCTACGCGTTCCCACCATTTATGTACAATGATTCTTAAATCCTTGCGAAAAAGTGTAACTGATGATGCCATGGGCATACTAGTAGTACCTTTATGACCCACACAGCCATGGTTTCCTTTATTTCAAAGCCTTTTGGTTACAGAACTTTATTTTGTCTCATCATGCCAGCTGTCAGAACATGCACTCGACGATTACCTTGGTGGTAGGAGTCTTATCGAATCAGCGATGTTTAGGAAGAACGTACCTTCATCTGCATTTCACATTATGCTATCATCATTGTCTGTCAATTCATTGAAACAGTGATATACTTGTTTAAATAGTATAAACACCGTAAAGTGAACATATTTTCACCATAATTTCAAGATGTTATTAGTTTTATGATCCAGTTAAATGATAAGGGAACACAATATGGAAGATTAAATTCATGTAGATCGGCGCTCAGTTTATTATTGAGTGATGATCACGTTGGTAAAAACAAACAAATTGAGCGATTACTGAAACACATATTTCGCCTGTGCTCCTCTCAACCTAAATACAATGTCGCTTGGGATATTCCCGTAGTCTTGAATCAGCTGGCTCAATGGTATCCAAACGATAACCTCAGTTAAAATTTCCAAAAAATTAGGAACTCGTTTTAGCTCTTGTAACAGCTCACAGAGCACAAACGTTGTCTAAAATAAATAAAAATAAAAATAAAATAATTTTCAGCGGGCCTATTATGTAACTTAGCTATGTAAATATGCTATTCACCAAAAAAAGATAAAAATGAACTTCCAAAATAACTTTCAATGGGTATTTAACTATTTACGAACTGTGACGTCATTTCAAATGCGAACGTATCCTCAGATAAGCGAGATCCCTCCCTCCCTTGCCTGACTGCATTACCCAAAGTAACTATCGTAAAATATTCATCTGTGGCTTACCTCTCAATTAAATGAAGATGGCCGCAACAGGGTTGGGCTGGCTCGCAGAAAGGAAAATATACCCTTTTCAAAAAAAAAAAAAAAAAACAAAACCTACAGGTGTTCGTGTGTTTCTCAAAATAGTGCAGGAATGGCGACACCTTAATGCGTAACTACATGTGTCCTATTGCTAATCTTGAGGACGAAGCCTGAAGTATAATCATGATAGAACTTCACTTACAGGTAAGTTCGTTTAATCATTAGTTACACTGGTCTACAGGGGTTTTGTTGCCCCAGATATGAAAATGATTTTGGGTCCATTTATGCACACAATTCATGAAACTATCAATGATTTTGTTAGATTTGCTCTGATTTTTTTTAAATCTTTATTTTCATTTTACATTTCAAAAATCAAAAAACGAGAAATAAAATAACAGATATATTTATAATGTCAGTAATATTTTGAGAAATTAGGATACATCGAAGTAAATAAAGAGGAAAATGTCGAAAATATATTTTATATTTCCATAAAACGCTTTTTATGAGCTTTTCTTTTATAATTTTTCGAGGGACAATCTCTTTTCAAAGACCAGCAGTAAAATTGTTCAAAATATAAGATATTTTCGTATAGTTTAAGTGGAAAGAGTAGACTTGGTCGAGTAAAAGAGAGACGTAGATTGAAAATATATAATGTCAGATCAGATACACGGTAAGAAACACAATTGGAAGTAAAACTATTGTATGTAACTCGGATTTAAACTAAAAAAAGATCACAAAGTGTTTGATACGCGCGGCGGGCTTGTTCTGACTGGAATCGAATCTTCTCGATCGGCGCGGGAGCCCCCGACGATTTGGTCATCTCACAAACCCCTTTCTGGGGCGTGGGGAGTCAGTATCGGGGCTGAGCCCCCTGACTGAGGTAGCTACCGCTGCCCATGGCTATGGGCAGGTCTGTGATGGTGACGCCCGAGGGCGTCTGGTGGAGTGTCCGGTTGCCTGTTACTCGACTCAGAAGTGAGGAGTTACGAGGTGCCCGGCTGCTCTTCTCTCTTCCAGTTGACGTAGGAAGGTGGGGTTGGTCAGGATGAAGTCGAGAAGCCTCGTCATCTCATCCCGTTCCTCCTCCTCCTCCTGGTACGTCTGTGGGGGCTCTGCCGGTGTTGCGGTGTCCATCATGGAGGCGGGTTGGTCTGCCGCCGTAGCCTTCTTTGGTTTTCTCTTGGTCCTCTTCCTGCGAGACTTCAGCGCATTGTTCCTGGCCGTAGGCGGGTTCGCCTCGGCCACGAGCGAAGCTGGCGCCGTCGTCTCTTGGGGTTTCGGCTGGGAGATTTGATTTGCTCTGATTTTTTTTAAATCTTTATTTTCATTTTACATTTCAAAAATCAAAAAACGAGAAATAAAATAACAGATATATTTATAATGTCAGTAATATTTTGAGAAATTAGGATACATCGAAGTAAATAAAGAGGAAAATGTCTAAAATATATTTTATATTTCCATAAAACGCTTTTTATGAGCTTTTCTTTTATAATTTTTCGAGGGACAATCTCTTTTCAAAGACCAGCAGTAAAATTGTTCAAAATATAAGATATTTTCGTATAGTTTAAGTGGAAAGAGTAGACTTGGTCGAGTAAAAGAGAGACGTAGATTGAAAATATATAATGTCAGATCAGATACACGGTAAGAAACACAATTGGAAGTAAAACTATTGTATGTAACTCGGATTTAAACTAAAAAAAGATCACAAAGTGTTTGATACGCGCGGCGGGCTTGTTCTGACTGGAATCGAATCTTCTCGATCGGCGCGGGAGCGGGACGTTACTCCCCGCGCACCTCTCCACACCCCTCTAACGCATAATCCTTTAGATGCGTAGGAAGACGACCGTGGCGGTTTGAAATACGCGGGTTTACGATAGACTCCCCCTCTAGTCTAGGAGGACGACCTCGTTCCTGGACTAGCTCATTATTACCTCGCTGTTTCGGACGACCGCGGCGGCGTTTGGGTATAACAGGTCGAGGTGGTGTGGCTTCTTCATCACGAGTAACGAATGGAGTCAGATCCTGAGAATGATATTTTCCTAGGGATTCTTCAGGATTTCCGGCTGGAGAGATAAGGTAAGTAGTGGGGGTTACCTTCTTAGTAATGACATACGGTCCGTCCCGCTTAGGCACAAACCTCGAACACATGGCCTAGCCGGCGAGACTGATCAGCAACCCGTTTAGACTGATCTTGCTGAGCTTCTACTCGTTCTCGTACCGCTGATAAAGAATTTATGAAAGACCTTAGATAAGGGGTGATTTGATGAACAAAGTTCTCTTTGTCCAGTATGGCTCGCAAGTCATGGCGAGCTTCTATAGGAGACCTCATTTCTCTAGCAAACATCAGATACGAAGGCGTAACGCCAGTAGTACGGCAAACGGAACTATTCATGGCAAAACGAATCACCGCAAGCTTCTTGGGCCATGAAGCATGATCATTCTCCACGAGCTGAGCGAGTTGGGTCTTTAAATCCTGATTCTTGCGCTCGGCGGGGTTGGCCTCAGGATGATAGAGCGGGACTAAGTTTTGTTTGATCCCTAAGATATACATACATTGTTGCATGACAGCTCCTACGAATTGTACGCCATTATCGGAGGTTACTCTGCGAGGTAAGCCGTACCTGAGGAAGTATTCCTCGATGAGAGTACGTGCGCAGGCTTCAGCAGTCGCTTCCTGAAGGGCATAGAGTTCTACCCAACGTGTGGCGGTATCCTCGACTAATAAAATCCACCTCTCGCCGTTCTCACCTTCAGGTAAGGGACCGAATAAGTCTATGGCTAAGACTTCGTTTCGTTGTTGTAGCACTGGAGTCTGGAGAAGACCAGGAGGCTTATCGTTGGCAGCTTTGTAGCGCTGACAGTCCACACAAGCTTTCACATAATCAGTGATGACTCTTCTCATTCCAGGAAAGTAATAGGATTTGGAGATTTTAAGGTAGGTACGATCTATTCCAGGGTGACCAGCGAGCGGCGAGTCATGGCACTCTTTCAGGATTTCAGCTCGGAGATTGAAGGGTATCACGAACTGAGGAGACTCACTTTCCGAATCTGGATTCAGTCGGTAGAGTACACCTTGTTCCATTAGGTACCCACGCTCAATCCACCGGCGAGCCGCTACTTCATCTGGACCTTCTACCTCCTTGATAATCTTCTCTACTTCCGGGTCAGCAAGTTGTTCCTGCCTCAATTCTGCAGGGCTCTTAGTGGGTAAGTTTACAATCACGGAGCAGATACCACAGCCATCTCGAGTCTCTTCGGAGCAAAATGGTCTACTCAACGTGTCCGCCACTACGTTTGCTTTACCTGGAGTATATTGGTACTGTATGTCAAATGACTGGAGCTTTAGGGCCCAACGCACCAGGCGTCCGGTAGGGGACTTCAGCGTCAACAGCCACCGAAGAGGTTGGTGATCGCTGCCGACTATTACTGGATGTCCATCCAAGTAACCTCTAAATCGTTCTACTGCCCACACTACGGCCAAAGCTTCACGTTCCGTAGTGGAATAATTTCGCTCAGCAGAAGTCAATAAACGGCTAGCGTATTCGATTGGTCGCTCTTCTTTATCCTCCCCCTGAAGGAGGGCCGCGCCGATCCCGTAGCTACTACTATCCGTGCGAAGGATGAAGGGGCGCTTGAAGTCAGCCTGGATTAAGATAGGCGCCGAGGTGAGAAGTCTTTTCAGCTCGTTGAACGCTGTCACTTGAGCTGAACCCCAGTTCCAGGTCTGGTTCTTTCTCGTCAACCCTGTGAGTGGTTCTGCTACAGAGGAGAAGTTAGGTATAAACTTACGGAACCAGGAGCAGGTTTGCAAGAATGTTCGGAGATGTTTCAGATTGTTCGGCTCTTTCATGTTCAGTACTGCCTGGACCTTTTCAGGGTCGGGAGAAACGCCTTGTTGGGTAATAAGGTGGCCCAGGTACTTGACACTTTCTCTGGCGAACACGCATTTCTCTCTATTTACCCGCAGGTTGAATTCACGCAGGCGATTGAAAACTGCCTCGAGATCTTGAAGATGCTGCTGGAATCCCTCAGAGATGATCAGCAAGTCATCTAAGTAGGCCACAATAGTCACATTGGACAAAGATGAGCAGGAGCGCAAGCAGTCAATTAGGCGCGAGAACGTGGCCGGGGCATTTTTGAGGCCGAAAGGCATGCGCTTAAAGCGAAATGTGCCTAAACAATCGTTTATGTGTGCTCGACTGTAAGGATGATCACTATTAACATCGTCGCAACAAAATTTTTCATCTACAGAATTATTACAAAATTTATCGTTAGCACACTTTTCTTTGTGACCGTACTCGCGGTCATTAAACAAACAATCACTTGACAAAGTATTGACAAAATATTTTTCATTGTCGAAAGAACACTTTTCATCAGACGAAACACTTTCGTGAAAACAATCATTTATGTGTGTGCGACTGTACGGATTATCATTATAAACATCGTCGCAACAAAATTTTCCGTTAACAGAATTTTCGTAAAAATTATCAGTAGAACACTTTTCCTCGTGACTGTACTCGCGATCATTCGACAAACGATCGAACAAAAAATTATTATTTCCTGAACTAGAACTGTTTTTATCACCCTTTTGATCGTGACCGTAGTTCCGTTCATTTGTCGAATTACCACGGAAATAAACATGATCATCATTTTCACGATGCAACTCGCACGAGACATATTCATTAATATCACTTCTAGAATACGAACACAAATCAGATGACACTTCCACATTATATTTCTGTGCTATCGTGTCCATACTATAGAAGCATTGGTTATTATTGTTATTACACCGTTTGCAGTTTTCACGCGTCACGTTTTTCGAACCGCACTTATAACACGACACACTAGCGTTCACGGGATTATTAGAATCGTTTGAGGACTCACCCTTTTCCGCTAACTTACGGCACTGGTCGCGCTGGTGTCCATATCGTTTGCAGTAAATGCAAAACGGTCGTAACTGCTTCGGCGTCGTCGTTGGAGAGTCCGTAGCAACGGCCGCGGGGGGAGGCCGAGTAGTGGGCGCGGCGGCGGCGGAGGCGCGGGCGGCGTGAGGCCACGCGCGTGGCGCGGACGGCGGCGGCGGCGGCGCGGCCACGCTATTACGTGACGGCGCGGCGGCTGCCGTGTTCGACGTAGTGTTCACTGCGGGCTGAGTTGTTACTTCCGGCGGGTTTCGTCTAGTACGTGCGGCAATGGACGTCGGGTTGAGTGGCGTTTCTCTCCTTAATGAATCGCTGATGGAGTCTTCTATTATTCTCGCTTTGGATAGCAACTCCGAAAAAGTACTAAACTCTTCTCTACGCAATCTTTTCGTCTTCGCGACGAAAATATCAGTTCGTTCCTCTCCTTGTTCCGATTTGAACAGTTCTCGGTAGATCCGGTGTTCCGGGCGGCGATCGCCGTACGCGTCCCGTAAATATCGTATGACCTCCTCCCATGACTTTATCTCAGCGCGTATGCTCCTCCACCACGTCGCAGCTTCCTGGGTAAGAAGCATAGAAACGCCCTTGAGGGCGACTTCTTCCGTAATGTTCGTGCAATCTTTGTATGCTTCTGTCGCATCGATAAATGTGTCAACGTTATCGTCCGGCGATCCGGAAAATCTCGCGGTACATCGAGCGAAGTTCCCGGTCCTCTCTCCCCCTGAAGTAGAACTCAGCGGCGGCGGCGTGCCTGCCTGCTGGAAGGGAGTGGATGCGGACATGTTTGAAAGTCGTTCAAACATACGATCACACATTTCGGTGTTCGACTGCTGTATCGAAGATATGAGCGACGCGAACGTGTCGCGGGACATGGTTATGTTAGGGTTCACTTCTTCCTCAACTTCACTAAAACCAGATTGCCTTTTTCTTGGCATGGCTACACTTTTCACTACCACACTATTATAAGTTTACTACACTGCACATTAGGTATTTCATTGAGTTTATGACCGTGGCATTCGGGCTCACAGTTGGGACGCCATTTTCGTATAGTTTAAGTGGAAAGGGTAGACTTGGTCGAGTAAAAGAGAGACGTAGATTGAAAATATATAATGTCAGATCAGATACACGGTAAGAAACACAATTGGAAGTAAAACTATTGTATGTAACTCGGATTTAAACTAAAAAAAGATCACAAAGTGTTTGATACGCGCGGCGGGCTTGTTCTGACTGGAATCGAATCTTCTCGATCGGCGCGGGAGCGGGACGTTACTCCCCGCGCACCTCTCCACACCCCTCTAACGCATAATCCTTTAGATGCGTAGTAGGAAGACGACCGCGGCGGTTTGAAATACGCGGGTTTACGATAATATGCAAAAATCATGAAAATAGGAGCACATTGAGAACTTTCATGAATATATTCGTAATCTGGGCACTTGAAAACGTAAAAATTTGCGATGATATCCAGGGCAACAAAACAAAACTTTTTTTTTGTAGAGCTGTGTTATATATACTACTTCTCTGAATTTTTATCACATTTCTATAAACAACCGCTTAGCCAGCAGGGGGGACGCTCCACACTAACTAAAAATTTCACTTTAAAGCTTAATATTTGCGGTTATGTCCCTCTGTGCGGCAAAGGCTTTTATATAAATAGCAAGTGAGCAAAAGAGACAAATATGTATTTATGACTTTTCCCAAGAATTATAACCGCGGACACCCTTAGTTTAGGAAATAATTGAGTTCCAAACAAAAATACGTGAACCCTAATGCACCGACATACGGGCGAGTTTAGAGAGAGCGTTGTCCGTTAAACAGCCTCAGCTTGTGGTTTCATTTAATGGTAGCAATCTATTTACACCTTAGTCTGAGATTTACACCCGGTACATGTTACGGGTAATACTAGAAGATAGAGTAAACCTAGGTTTACCCGGGTATTGTTATACAAAACTTCGGGGGTCGCTTCGCTCCGCTCCGCTTCGCTCAGCGCCCAATGTTTATTAACATGTCAACCTAACACGCTCCTCTTCGCTTCGCTCGTCGTTGCACCTATTTTTAACTTTTTTCGGGCTTTACCCGTAACGTACATGTTAAAGCGTAATGTTGAGCGAAGTGTTAACGAAGTTGTGGGTACATCATAAATTAATGTTAATAAAATTGGTCTCAGAAAGTTTAAACTCATTACGTGCAGATGCATAAGCACGTAATGAGTTTAAACTTTCTGAGACCAACTTTATTAACATTAATTTATGATGTGCATACCTATGCATAAGCACGGAATGAGTTTAAACTTTCTGAGACCAAATTTATTGATATGTCACACTAAATCAAAAGCTGCAACACAAACACGAAATGCGCACACAAGCAAACTTACATGAACAAATTGCTCATGTACTTCGGCAGAGGGGGATAATTGCGCTTGCCTAGTCCCGTGTTATATGGTCTAAGGTATAGCTCTATGAAAATAATGTTTTTTATGGTTTTGTTGATTTTAGTATACCTATACTAGGTGAAATTAAATCAACCGACCAAATTCATACTGGAGACTCGGTTAGTCATCAGGAACAAGGTTTAATGACCCTCCAGGTGAAATTCGAAAAAAAAATTTTTTTTCCCTTAGAACCTGCACTAGGAATTGTACTTAAACTAGTCCAACCAGTACGGAAGCAAAAAAAATATTTTTCGAAATTGGCCAAAAGGATTACTGAACCTAGTTCTCGATCACTAACCGAGTCTCTAGTATGAATTTGGTCGGTTGATTAAATTTCACCCTATATGTTTCGCTCAAATACCGAAAACGCTCATTGAGCGAAAAAACTGCTCACAATGCGTATTGGTCACTGTAAAATATCCACTCCACATCGCGAAATTTGTGTTATGGCTCTTAGGAAAACGCTCACGAGACGCGTTGTGGCAATCACAGAAAGACCAAATAGCAAAATCTGTGTCGTGGCTGTCATGTTATAAGACCATAACGCATTGTGGCAATGAAGAAAAGCCATGACGCGTTCTTAGCGCTGTAACATTGGTTCTAACGTTTTAGTAACAGTTTCTGATGTTGATAGAGGACGTGCTGCTCCCAGGAATGTTTTGTGTGTTGTTATGAGCAATATGAGCATTAATCCATCAGGCCTCTATGATGTAAGGCAACAAGGAAGGTCTACTCGACAGACTATAAAGTCTATAAAGTCAGACAATCAAAAGTAAATTTAGCTTCAACTTTATTAATTCTTATCTTGCTACGCAAGAGATATGGTTTATAATTCAATATTTTAAAATTGGTATTATCCACACTTAGACCATTTTACATGGGACCTGGCAAAGCATGACTCTTCTGCTGTTTTCCACGGGAAGGGGAGGTAAACACACACAGCACACATTTACTCATTCACACCTGTGAAAAATGTAGAATCAAAAGCTGCAACACAAACACAAAACGCGCAGACAAGCAAACTTACATGAACAAATTGTTCATGTACTTCAGCAGAGGGGGATAAGTGCGCTTGCCTAGTGCCGTGTTATATGGTATGATCTAAGTATCCACACAATATCCACAATAGTCGAATCTCAGACCAAATAAAAACTCAAGACGGAGCGCTGTCAACATTGACGTGAAGCCAGTTTTGTAAACATGTGTGCACTTAGTGAGTAAAAACTGAGACAGATTGCGCATGTGTGAGTTTTATTTGGTTCCTTAGTCTGAAAATTCAACGCAATAAAAAGATATTATGTCCTTTCAAAGCGCATTTTTGTACTAAAATCCTACTCACCTAATACTTTCTGGTGACCCACAATCTTGAAAAGTATGAAGGGAGTTCATTTGGTACAAGTGTAAGAATAAATCAAAAAAATCATTATTTCCAGTTGTACATGGAATAATAATTGACCGAATTAATTTTTCAGTTTTGTTTGGTACATTTGATACGTACCAAATAATATTAATAGCACACCGTGCGTAAAATGACCACTTTACGCACGCTGCGCTTGCGTAAAGTCGGCATTTTCCGCACTTTTGCTATAAAATATTATACGATACTCGTGCGTGAAACTTTTTCTCGACTCGTGTGATTGCAGCACTCACCTTCGGCTCGTGCCGCAAACTCACACTCGTCAGAAAACGTTTCATCGCTCTCGTATCGTAATGTACTATTTTTTATTTTTAGAGAAACTCTCTCAGTGGCGCCGCCAGATAAACCAGTGGCACGCGATAAGAGCGTCTTACGACCGAAGCGAACCGATATAGTTGTATAAATGCTTATATGACAATTTAAAAACAAAATGCTTTTTTAAAGTCAAGGTAAACAATTTATTTATGGGTAAAACAAAATTAATCACCACAAAATAACCAACACAAGTATGCTCTACAAACCGTGCCACTGATGCAGGGAATCTAAACAAAAACAGCTACCGGTAAAAATACTTTAATTACAAACGAACGACACATATTGACCATGTTAATACAATGTGGGTAGAATCAGGGTCAATTGTTATAACAACAAATACACGGCTTTTTTTTCAGAAAGCTACGTTATTATAGTCTAGCAGTTCTCGATGCCTGCATATGTGTCTTATACTTTTTTTTATCTCTTTGGCATATATTATATAAATAACCTGTGATGGCATTTTATTCCAAACATCTTTTCCCAACTTTTATTAATTTTAAAGACCGAAATCGGGCACAAATTTACTACGGTGTTTCAACAATACCACTATAAATAAACACTGATTCCAAACTTCAAAAATCCGTTTTGGTTCGATTATAATTATTAGTTACCATCGAAGAAATAGCCGCAGACCTACTTTTCACCCGTATTGTAATGGTAATAAGAGCGAAAAGTAGGTCTGCGGCCATTTCTTCAATGATACTTAAAAATTTATTTCTTCCTAGGAAAGATGAGTAATTATTTTCATCAGACATCTTAGTAGACAGTGATTTTAAATGCAAGCCTAATGCATTCAAAAAGCTCCTCGCAAATAAGTACGCCATTTGATGCGCCTCAAACTCCCTCATTTCTTTGCTTGGTGCTTTTCATCCTTAATTATTTTCTTTTGACGTATAGCGTCCTCCTTTTTCCATAGCTTGTTTCTCTTTTTTAATTGCAGCATTTGTCGCTTTTTAAATTTATTCCTTGTACAGTCTTTCCTCTGTCACGAACTTGGTTTTTTTAAATTTTCTTATCATGTTAGCAAAAGTGATAACCTTAAAAAATCAATAAATTACTTTTAATTTACGACTTTCCCTAATTTCAAGAAGTGATTTCTTTAATTTTTAAGTCCTTGTCTATTTTGCATAATAGGCAACGCTTCCTTTTCATATTCTTGTCCTTTATTTACTTCTCTAATTTAAACTTTTTCTTTTTCCTTGATTGTGCGTTTTGAAATTTTTGGTCATCCATTGAATATTCTTGTTCCATGCGTCATTTTTCAGATTTCCCTTACTTATATCCTATCTTCTTTAGATAGACTCTTGTATTTAGTTTGCACTTTATCATACTTAAACCGTTTTTGTTCTTCCTGTAACATATGTTAATTTTTTTATATTGTGAAATTAATCAAGCAACTGCTGACGTTCCTGTTTTAGTGATTTTTTTAATGACTTTACAATTTTTTAAATACTTTTGGCACCCCTTGCTTGAATTTTTTAAAACTCTTTACAGACCTACCAACTTATCTGTAAAATGAAATTGGCGGAACTAGCATATCTGATTTGATAATATTGAATATTAGCCAATGACAGGCCCGGTAATCTGTAGTTTATTTCACAGATAAGTTGGTAGGTCTGTACCGTCTGTACTGCATATTTTATTACCATAGAAACAGAAGTTTCTTTTACCTTTATATTACTGAAATTCCTATTCCGTTTGTCTTGTAATAAATGTCTTACAAACATCACTCCCACACGTGCAAGGTTTTGTCAGCAACGCTTTTTTACATTTATCACAAATTGGATCACACTTACAAGTAGTTTCCACTGACATGCTTATAATCCTGTCACTACTTGATAATATTGTTCCACGTTTGGATTGGGAATGAGGTGCTAACGTCAAATTTACGTGAATGTATGAAATAACAGTTACCAAAGGTAGGATGTGCAAAAATACGTAAAAACTTTTTCAGTACTGCGAAATTATGGTGTGGAGAAAATATAACATTTTACCAAAATAATATTTCGTGGAATTAAAATAAAATTATATTCTTATAAGAAACTTGTCAGCTCACCATTTGTTTTGATGATCAATCACTCATGGGTTCATCAATGCCAAATAGTGACTTGTCAATTAAAATTTTAAGCTCAGACCAAATAAAAAGTCAAGATGTAGTTTACTCTGTGTAACGGGTGAAGCAGGCCAAAATGAGACAGTCTCGTGTTCGTAAACTTACACATGCGCAATCTGTCTCAGTTTTTACTTAGCAGCAACACTCACTATGTGCACACATGTTTACAAAACTGGCTTCACGTCAATGTTGACAGCGCTCCGTCTTGAGTTTTTATTTGGTCTGAGATTTTAAGATTTCATTTATAAAACAGTTGAAAATAGATTCAGCAAACAGTTCAAACATCTAAATCAGCAATAATTTCATATTTTGGAGAAGCAGTATTATTGATCAATAAACTTTTAGAAACATCAGTAAGTACATAAAACGCAAAAATTTGATTATTATTTTACTTGATGGGCTTAACGGTTCTTTTGAATCCCAATTCAATTGTGGAACAATAATACCTTAATTATATTCGTACCTATTTTTACTGATGGTAATTTGATGGTTGTGATATCGGTTTACAGAAAAAGCAGTAAGGTGGAAGAACCTGTATCTTTAATTTGTCCGTTTCAACAGAAACTTCGATTCCCAATTAAGTTCAGCGTCCTCCTTTTGCTTTTACTTCCAAACCTTGCTTTTGATTTGTCTTTGTATTCCTTCGAAAATAAGTTCAATGGCATTTTTTGTATGGTGGATTTGGTGGTAGTTGCCGACATTATGGACATAAACAAATACAATTTTTGCCAATAGTCTCTCTAGGTATTCTTATGAATAGTTTCGCACTGTCATCCATCTGTGACTACATTTCTCTGAATTCATCTTCTTTATCATTTATTTCTTGTAGATTATTTTTATCTGTTGTTTTGTTTTAAATATCTTTTTTCGTTTTCGTCTACATTGTTGTAGGTATATGTTTTTTCTCTAATGGTTTTAGAAGTTGTATTTATTTTTCTCTTAATATTTTTTTACTTTGTTGTTAGTTTGTTGAGACTCCAACATTATAATTTTAAAAAGGTGTTCTTAAAAATTGTTAACAAACATCATTTGTTGCACGTTCTAGCTATGTTCAAGATGTTGGTACCAAGCTCTCCCAGTTTTGAATTGTATTTTGATTTTTAAATTAATCATCGGATTATTAACTCCTGGTTTGCTGGGGATGTACTATCTGTGTTTTTATTAATAAAACTACATACCAGATTATGTTTCTTTTCTGCATTGACATTTCCTTTCGTAGATATATAAACTCCTTCCTTACATGTAACTTGTGATTTCAATGGTGTGTATGTACATTTTTTTTTATGTTTAGGTGTATAATTTTTGCACTTCTCTAAGTAAGTATCACAAATTAATGGTTTTTTGCAATCTTTGGGATCTTTTTTACACACAACGAGCAATGTCAACTCATCTTTTTGTTGAACAATACCTGTTTTTATCTTCTTTGGTTTGCTTCTTACTTGATCGAGTTCATACGTACAATAGCATCTTCTTGGTGGTAGTTGGGTGGTCATCAAGGTTGGCGTAGGTTTTTTTGGAAAAACTGCTTGAGCACCTTTATTTCTTTTATTTCTTAGACTACGAAGTATCAGGCGTTTTTCACATTTAAACGGACAACATTCACCCTCTTCACAAAAACCAGGGTCGCATTCATACAGATCTAATGCATCTGCACCAATTTGAACAGGAGTAGTCTGTATTCCTAAGGAACACTTATTGTAAACATGCATTATTCGTTTTTGTTTTCTTTCACATTCTTCTGCTTCCCGTAGATATATTTTCCTAGCACATACTTCAGAATCACAGTTTTTTCCACAAGACCAGGCAGTGCACTCATTTGGAAATGGTTTATTTACAGGATGCTTGATGGTTTCCAATTTGATTCCTTTCATTCTCTGTTTTCCAAAAACAGTACAGTAACATTTTTCAATTAGTTTTAAAGCCTTCTTTTTACCGCATATTGGAACAGGTTTTTCTTCATCGGTGGTTATAATTACTTGACCGGGTTGAATTTCAGGAGATTTTTTAGGCAATTCTGATTTTTTCGTTTTATTACTTAGCATGTAGTAAACACTTTGGGCCATTTGAACTGTTATATTATTTTTGTTATTTAAATATTTTGTAGATTTTTTGCATTTATCATTTAAAATGGATTTCGAAGACTCAGAGAGACTATTTTTTACTTTCCCTTCTATACTTACATCATTATTTGATTTTTTTTTATCTTCAGATGCATCATAATTAATTGCTGTATGGACACTAGAATTATGACTTCGAGCGGCATCTACAACATTTAAACCTGATTCTACCCCTGATTTCGTTTTGATTTTATTTTGTATTTTTGAACTCTTGTGAAAATGAAAAAACTCACTAGGCCGTTCGAAACCTGTGTTTATCCTACTTGAATCTGAAAGACTCAAGTACAGCTTTTTTAGTCTATCAGCAATTGATGTTTTTTTTTGTCTCTCTTCAAAATTACTATGGGCAGTAATTTTTGATTCTGTTTTGCCGTGGTGTAATTTCATTCCTTCCGTACGGAACTTTGATATGGACTGCATATAAGAACTTTTATTTGACTTGGTATATTTTGGTAGTATGTTCGAAAAATATTTTTTATTTAAATTTTCGTAATTACTAGCATTTTCAGAGTAATGATATTCATTTTTGTTTTTGGCAATGTCTATACTCTCTCTTGTGGTAGTATTTTTTCTGTTACTGCTACCTCGAGCTTGTATGTTTGACAATTTTGATCCACTGAGAGTACTTAAATAACTCTGAAGAAATGATATACAAGCATCTCTTTTTGATTCAATATCTGCCAGGTAGCTTTGGATGTCATTTTGTTTTACCTCTGTATTTACGGCTTTTATTTTATACAAGCCATCAGTTGCAACAGCAACATTATTGGACTGGCCAAAAGCTGTAGATGAAGCCTGGTGTAATGGTATCTTACTGTTGGACCCTACTTTCACTGACTTTCGTTCATATTTTGTTTTTTTTTGTGGATTTTGTGACACAACATCCCCTTGAGGTACGAAATACACTTCAGACTTACTTACCACGTCTTGCATTGTTCGGTTTTGTGATGGTTTTGATTGTGATATTTTCTTTTGTTTAAAAAATTCAACGTTAAAATCAACATTAGTTCCAACTTTTACAGCCTGTTGATTAAGTGAGTTTAAAGATTTATATTGTAAATCTTCAACCTTTGTTTTTGGTAATTCATTTTGTGATTTTGATATTTTATTAACATTTGATAAATAATAAATTTTTTGTTCTTCACCAGGACTTTCCAAAAATTTCGGACTACTTAAAGCCATACCTGTTACAACGCCTGCTTTTCCTTTTCCTTTTCCTGTTCCTTTTCCTTTTCCTTTTCTTTTACCTTTTTTTTTTCCTTTTACTTCCTTCTCTTTTGTTTTTACGGCATGTATTAAATCTTGAATTTTTTTTGAAGCATGTATTACGTCTTGAATTTTTAAACCTTTATTTCTAAGCATATCATCAGGCTGGTCTATTTTAAACTTTAATCCTGCCATATCCCATGGTCTTAGATGCAAATTCTTGAGTCTGTCTAAAATAGACGGTCTTGTTGGTGGTTCAGGTGGAGGACCACTAGGTTTTCTTGGTTTTGGTGCTGCAGATATATCAAATTTCATTGCCTTTGAGCGAATCTTTTGTAAAGATAATCTGTACTTTGCCTTTATAATTTGTGATACACCTTTTGATCGCCGCCTTGGTTCCATTCCACCACCTTCTTGTCCTGCAATTCTATCCATCTTTGCTTGCTTTACCTGCTTTTCTAGAAGGCTTAGGAGCCGTTCTCTTGTCATACCTTTTAAATCTGATTCGGTCATCCCTTTCGGTAAAAGATTTTCATTAAAAAGATCTAAAAGCTCTTCCTTTGTCATATCTTTTAAATCTGATTCATCAATACCTATTGGTAATATACTTTCTCCTTGTGCTCTGATTTTATCCATCTTTGCTTGTTTCACTTGTTTTTCTAAAAGGCTCAGGACCTGTTCTTTTGTCATATTTTTTAAATCTGATTCGGTCATACCTTCCGGTAAAAGATTTTTATTGAACAGACTTATAAGCTGTTCCTTTGTCATATCTTTTAAATCTGATTCATCAATGCCTATTGGCAATATACTTTCTTCTTGGAGAAGTCCTTGCTTCACCTGCTTTTTTACAAGGCTTAAGAGCCGTTCTTTTGTCATATTTTTTAAATCTGATTCATTTATCCCTTTTGGTAAAAGATTTTTATTTACCAGACTTGCAAGCTGTTCCTTTGTCATATCTTTTAAATCTGACTCATCTATGCCAATTGGCAATTGACCTTTTACCTGATCCATCTTTGCTTGCTTCACCTGCTTTTTCACGATGCTTTCGAGACGTTCTTTGGTCATATTTTTTAAATCCGATTCGTTTATCCCTTCCGGTAAACGATTTATATCAAGCAGATTGGCAAGCTGTTCCTTTGTCATATCTTTTAAATCTGATTCATTTATGCCAACTAGCACTTGTCCTTTGATTCTGGCGGTCTTTGCTTGCTTTATCTGCTTTTGTACCAGGCTTTGAAGCCGTTCTCTTGTCATATTTTTTAAATCTGATTCGGTCATCCCTTTTGGTAAATTATTCTTATTTACTAGACCTGCAAGCTGTTCCTTTGTCATATCTTTTAAATCTGATTCTTTTATGCCCAAAAGCACTTGTCCTTTGATTCTATCGATCTTTGCTTGCTTCACTTGCTTTTGTACAAGGCTTTGGAGCCGTTCTTTTGTCATATTTTTTAAATCTGATTCGGTCATCCCTTTTGGTAAAAGATTTTTATTTACTAGGCTTGCCAGTTCTTCCTTTGTCATGTCTTTTAAATCTGATTCATCTATGCCTGTGGACATTTGTTCTTTAATTCGGTCCATTTTTGCTTGCTTCACCTGCTTTTTGACAAGGCTCTGGAGCCGGTCTTTAGTCATATTTTTTAAATCTGACTCAGTTATCCCCTTTGGTAAAAGATTTTTATCTACCAGATCCGCAAGCTGTTCCCTTGTCATATCTTTTATATCTGATTCATTTATGCCTAGTAACCTTTGTCCTTTGATTCTATCTATCTTTGCTTGCTTAATCTGCTTTTTTACAAGGCCTTCAAGCTGTTCTTTTGTCATATTTCTTAAATCTGATTCAGTTATCCCCTTTGGTAAAAGATTTTTATCTACCAGATTCGCAAGCTGTTCCTTTGTCATATCTTTTATATCTGATTCATTTAGGCCAAGTATCTTTGGTCCTTTGATTCTATCTATCTTTGCTTGCTTCATCTGCTTTTTTACAAGGCCTTCGAGCTGTTCTTTTGTCATTTTTTTTAAATCTGCTTCAGTCATCCCTTTCGGTAAAAGATTTTTATTTACCAGACTTGCAATCTGTTCTTTTGTCATTTTTTTTAAATCTGACTCATCTATACCCAATGCCGAATCTTCTTTAAGCCTTTCCGTTTTTGCTTGCTTTACCTGCTTTTCTACTAGGCTTTGGAGCCGTTCTTTCGTCATATTTTTTAAATCTGATTCTTTGATCCCTTTTGGTAAAAGATTTTTACTAACAAGACGAGCAAGTTGTTCTTTTGTCATATGTTTCAAATCTCGTTCATCAATACCTAATAATTTATCCATTTCCTTTTTTTTATCCCTTTTCTTTGGTTTCTTTTTACGGGGCCTTGGGACTAGTTCATTTTTCTCATTAAGCATAAGTCCCATATCTGGGGTGCCTTTACCAAGAATAGAGGTTCTTTTTCTGTCTTTTGGAGGCTTAGAATCGAATTTTTTCTGCAAAAACTGTGGTATATCTAGGGGCCTACGAACTACTTCATTTTTCTCGTTTAGCATAAGTCCCAAACCCGGGGTTCCCGGGTCAAAAACTCTTTTAACTTTTTTTTTTACTGTTATCATTTTTTTAACAACTTTCATTTTTGGAGGCATTTTTGGTTTTTTTTCACGTGGTTTAGGGACCAGTTCATTTTTTTCATTACGCACGAGTTCCACAGGCCCTTCTGGGGTCTCCTCTTCTGGAGCCTCCTCTTCTGGTACCAATTCTGTAACCTCCTCTTCTGTAACCTCCCATTCTTCTGGCATCAAATCATTTAATATATCCCCCAAAATATCATCATCATCTTTTTCCACACATGGTTTCTTCTTAGGTGGCTTAGGTGGTTTCTTCTTACAAGGTTTAATTATTTTTGTGTTCGATAAATGTGCCTCTTTTGTGTCTGTTAGTGCTAGATTTACAATCATGTCATTTTTCAAATTATTTAGTTGGTGTATTTTAGTAGTACCTACAAGGGAAGCTAAATTTATTTCGTTTTTGGTTTCTTTTCCATTACCGTCCAATGTTTCAAGATTTTTATCTATTTTTTTATTAATATCGTTTAACTTTTCCAATTTGCTCGTGTAAATATTTTGACTGCTTTCTAAGGATAACGGTTTCTTTTTGTTATTTGAAAATGCACCCTGTGTTTGGACCTTTTCTTTTGCACATACGTTCAACTTATCTGACGAAGGTAAGATATTTCTGTCTTTGAATATTTCAGCATCAAATCCAAAGTTAGATTTTACTTGGACAGCCTGTCCTTTAGGAGAAAAATATGAATAGTTGTGTTTTGCTTTTGCGTTAGATTTGTATTCTTTTTTATTGTGTTTTGTTTTAATCGTAGGCTTATAATTTATGGTGTTTGCGGAAAAATAAATATCCCTTTTTTCCGGACTGACTTTGACTTTTAATCTATCTCTCACTTTCGTTTTAAACAAAGGTCTTTTTATCCATTTTTTTTTAGTTTTAGGATAGACTAAATCCGTATCATAAAAATTATATTGTTGATTTTTATTACCAAATTGATCGGTGTTTGATGGTAACTGAGCGTAATCTTTTGATATTGAATTTTTTTCATGCTCAAGGCTCTTGAGCTTTTTTAAACTGTTGTACAAAGTAGACTTTTTTTTAAAAAAGTCCATCGTAAAATCAAACCTTGATCTTTTTCCTGAATAATATGAACCTTTTGGTGATATTATAGTTTTATTCATGTTGTCCAATGATTCAACATTTTTAACTATTTTATTATTAAAATCGTGTAGCTTTTTCAATTCGCTTGTGTAAATTGTTTGACTGCTCCTTAAAGATAGCGGTTTTTTTTTGTTATTTGATAATGCACCTTGTGTTTTGGCCTTGTTTTTTGCACATACATTCAACTTATTTGACGTTGGTGAGATATTTCGATCCTTGAATAGTTCAACATCAAATCCAAAGTTAGATTCTATTTGAACAGCCTGTCTTTTGGGAGAATAACATGAATAATTTTGTTTTGCATTTGCGTTAGATTTTATGTCTTTTACACTGTGTTTTGTGTCGATCCTAGGCTTAGAATTTATGGTGTTTGCGGAAAAATAAATATCCCTATTTCCCGTACTCATTTTGACTTTCGATCTATCTTTCAGTTGCGTTTTTCGAAAAGCTTTTTTTACCCAATTTTTTTTAGTTTTAGGACAATCTATATCCGAACGGGAGAAAAGGGATTTTTGAATGTTTCTCTCAAATTCATCGATCCTTAATGGTAACTGAGCGAAATCTTTTGATTCAGAATTTCTTTTACGGTCATGACTCTTAAATTTTCTTAATCTTATGTTCCAAGAAGGCCGCTTTTTTAAAAATTCAACCTTAGAATCAATGCTCGATTTTTTTGCTAAATATTTTGAATTAATTGATAAAACTTTTGGTGATATTATAGTTTTAGTCATGTTGTCACTTTTTAATTTGATGAATTTATCTGTTAGGGTAGGACCACTACTTCCACGTTTAGACGATTCACTCTCATGAAATACATTGGTCGTATCTTTTTCATTCGAAAGCTTTCTGAATTTTTTGTTGCTTCCTCTGTTGCTGACTTTCTGTCTCCAAGTGTTAAAACTTATTCCTCTACGTTTAGTGCATGAATACTTGTTCTCTTCTCTTACATTATCGTTATTGCTAGACTCACCGGGTATTCTTTCTTTTTTTTTGCGTCCTTTTTGTATTAAATTTGTCGAGTCCGACAGCTGTATCTTTTTAAACTCTTCTTCGCTTTTCTGTCCGCTAAATCCTTTTCTTCCACGTTTTATATTTAAAGGTTTGTATTCGTCTCTTTTACTTTTATTATTGCTGAATCTATTTAGAGATCTTCTTTTTGGTTCCATTTGTTTTTTATTTGTTGAATATAAATGCTTTGGGTTCTTGGATTTTTCTTCTTTCTTTCTTTTGCTTTGGATATTTGTTGAAGAGTCCTTTTCTCTTAAGGGTTTCATTTTTCTTCTTCTTGCTGCTTTTAAGAAGTGAAGGGCGCTCTGGTGAGCATCTAAATACTTTGTTCCTTTGGATGATTCTGGAGGAACGATAAAGTTTCCATGTAATCCCGGTCTGTCTTTCATTAAATCTAACCTTGCTTGTACAACGGGTTGTTTTACCAAGTTGCTAGGACGACTATAGAATATTTTATGCATGATTGATCGAGATTTGCTAGTCGTCTGTGAACTAGGTTGTTTTTGTTTGTTTGAAGCTGTTAACATACGGGTATAATGTTTAACATTTTTATTTTCAAAGAATTCCATGTTTCTTTTTTTTGTTGATTGTGTTTTATGTGTCGTGCCACTTCTTACTGGATTACTTCCGTATACTCGGTGTAATAACGCTGTTGGATGGGCTATTATATTTAATCGACGAGATGATCTTTTAAGTATAGGTTTTAGTGTATTACTTTGCATGTTGAAAATCCAAAAAGATTTAGCATGTAATCCTTTCCGTACTCGATTTTCTTTTAGATGACTTTTAGCTAGATGGGGCTCTCGATTAAACTGATTGGCTTCCCTGTTTGTTAAATATTTTTTTTCTATGTTTTTACTTATTTTATATTTGATAATACTTTCTGATAGTTCTTTATCGTTTATGCTATTGCTGAAATCAGATGTTATTCGAGACATACTTTTTGATGTTTTACAAATTGAAACAATATTTTTTCGAGATTGGTTTGGTAATTTTGGTTTATGTCCACGATTTCCGCGTAATTTGTGAGTTAAAAATGCTTCCTTTTCAGAAATAAACTGTAATGTTTCGTAACTGTTTTTATCATGTGACATACTTGAAAGATTTTCCAAACTGGTCTTATGCTGAAGATTATTTTGTTCCTTACTAAGTTTTAATTTAACGGTACTTAAACATTGCTTTAGCACAGATCCAAAGCTGCTCTTGGTTCTATTCATCGATTCAGTTTGTAAACCACAGTTTAGGTGGGTACGTTTTATAAGATAATCATAATACCTACTTTTATTGCTTGCATTTTTGTTGTAAATAAGCGGTTCGTGGATATTTCTATTGTAAACTTTATGGTCACGCTTAAATATTGCTCTTGGAATTTTGTCGAGGTCTATGTAAACATTTCCGGGTAACATTGTAATATTCTGATGCCCAATGGATGACCACTAGAAATTTTTCGAAGGATTTCGTTACAATCATGGCAGCTACTTATAAATGGAAAGTACATTACTGTTAGTATTGTTGAATATTCCTAGAAATTATTTGAAACTGCTTTTACGCAATATTTGTTACATAAAACCTTTCACAAAGGTTTTCTCCTGCTTTGTCACAAGCTGCTCTGCTCTTGCCACCTTCTGTTATCATCGAAATAACTGTATCTATCGATAACTCTTCAAATTTGAAACGTTTCTTTTTGTCAAAATAAAAATGAATTACAAATCCTCCAAATCGTTCACAAAGAATTTTTACGATTATTATTTTTTCACTCTAACGATTCTTGACTCTCATTGATACTCAAATCCATAGGCGTGTATATTATCTATGCCATAGGCTTAGGATCATAGACATCAGTGCTTAGGATACGCTAAGTCTATGCTCAAACCATAAGGCACAAAGAGGTTGACGCGGAAAAGTTTCAATGCTCTGTACTCACTAGAATAATATTAGTGTGATATCTAAATCTGATATATTCACAGACATAAAGATTACAACTAGTGAGAAACATTGCGATCTCGGCATTCGCGAAATCTATGAATAATCGAATTTATTGAATGACGTCGTCTAATTACAACTTAATACTACATTTTATAGACAATATTTATATGGAAAAACAAAAAAAAAATACAATTTTCGATATATTCCGGCCCATGGTATGGGGCCGTCATCAGTCGAATGGAGGTATTTACATATTGACAAATAAAAAAGTATAAAAATAAAAAAGTGAAAGTGACAACTGTTATAAATAAGTTTAGCTATCTGATATCGGTAATGCTGACCACTGCTCTTCTTAATTTTCATGTGATGGTAATGGTAGAGATGGTGGCTGTTTAGATTAAGATGTGATGCTGTCGTTATTATTACTTGAAGTTTTGAACAGTTGACTCAACGGACAGCACTGACATACATGACTCATCAAACTCATCATACCGACAAACCAGACTGTTCAAAATTTCAAGTAATAATAACGACAGCATCACATTAGTATTATTTCATAGTAAAAGTTGTTCATATGGACGAGTACTATCACCAGTTTTCGTTAACAAAATGACTTCAAGTTGTATATTGGGAGCGGTAAATACTAATGGCCGGCTACCTAGTTTATTTGTACCCACGCCACGAACCAGGGTTTAATGACCCTGTTTGTGAAAAAGGAAAAATATTTTTTGTGCCTCTATATTTGTTTAAGAATCAAGAACAACCTCGACTCAATTAGTTTATGAAGTCTAAATTTTACTTTGCGTATTTCACATAAAGGGTTATTGAACCTTAGTCCTGACCAATTACTGAGCCTCCATTATGAATTTGG
The DNA here is from genome assembly GCA_910592155.1 of Ypsolopha scabrella. Classification (NCBI taxonomy): domain Eukaryota; kingdom Metazoa; phylum Arthropoda; class Insecta; order Lepidoptera; family Ypsolophidae; genus Ypsolopha; species Ypsolopha scabrella. Next base: position 5,169,405 of record OU342964.1, read on the forward strand.
CTATATAAACGAAGGTGACCTTATATAAGTCAATTATATTTATTGAAGTGACAAATATCGGATGCTATAACAAAGTACTCCGTGGATGCCGCGGAAGAATATTTAAAGTATTTATTTATAATAGCTTTTGCCCGCGGCTCCGCCCGCGTGTTATTCGGTTTAACGACATACATTTTTCCGGGATAAAAAGTAGCCTATGTGTTAAGCTAGGGTATAAGCTATATCCTTTCTAAATTTCATCCAAATCCGTCGAGCCGTTTCAGCGTGAAAGAGTAACAAACATCCACACACAAATACACACCCTCTCACACACTCACAAACTTTCGCATTTATAATATTAGTGTGAAGTGTGATATTTAAACACTAGCTGTACCCGCGACTTCGTTCGCGTGGTTTAAGGACAATGTGACCTATTCTCGTGCTTGAAAAACCTAAAATAATACAAGCTCATGTAACTTTTATCCATCTGCGTTAAAGCCTATTTTGCAATGAAAATTTTTAGGTTATGACAGCTCTGAATCGAATATTTGTTACACGAGAATTAGGTGACAATAATGTGGTTAGATGAATACGTAATAACTCATTTGAAACACTCATTAACGACAATATTTGAATGGACATAGAGCTAAGGATTTAATTATTTTTTTACAGCAGAGGTTCCCTAAAATAGTTAAAAATAGTAATAGTTAAACAGGCTTAGTTGGATGGCCAAATGAAAAATGCTCAATTCGGATTCCAATTCGGGGCCGATTTTGATGAAACCCAAAGGGCATCATTAGATTTTCAAAAAAATAATTTCCCTAGCTGATAAAAGGAACCGCTGCTTGATTTAAAAAAACATGCTATACCATGCTGCATTTAAGGGCGGATCAGGGGCTCGTGCTCCCCCCAGACGGCTCAAATAAAACAAGTTCTATATTTTTTGCGTGGGCGAGGAGTCCTGACTCTTTGTGATCGCGAGTATTGTGCACTCCCCCCCGGACTGCTAGCCCAGCCAGGACAATTCCTTAGTATATATCCGAACGGCTTCAGCTTGCCGATACAAAATCTGACCCAGAGAAGGGAATATGGATCTCGTTGTGATCCCTGCTTTGCGTCTCATGTCATTGGTGGCGGAGCAGTGAAGCAGAACATCTCGTCTTCATCTAAGCACCCTCGACATAGGGGGCTGTCAGTCACGTCCGTATAGTGCTAGCGGTACAAACCGAAATTCAGAAAATAGCTGCAAATGGTGTTATAGTAATGAAAATCGGAACAATAGATCTTTATAGCCCGTTTTCTATTGAGAACGAATGTATGGAGAGTGCTCAAATTTTGAGCAGAGTAATGCCACCTGGGTTCGAATGTTATATGGATCAAACTGAGCCCAAAAACTCTGGGGTAGGGGGGGAAAGAGGAGTTTAAGTACCCAACTCCCTGCGTAGAGAAAAAAATTTAGCGGATGTATTTGGACTTCTGAGTCAAGTTTGGTATCGTTTTCAGGTAAATCGATGATGGCCAGTTCATTTGTCATACCAGTTTTGTAGGGTTCCATAGTAAATTATGACGTAATAGCTAAAATAATAAACTTTCAGTAGTAAAATAATGCAAATAAACCACTAGAATTTAAGATTCATATATGAAACTTTATATGAAAAAAATATTTTCTGAAAGCCCATATAATGTAGATAATTAATATTAAAATTAAGTATCCATTTAAATATTTTCAAAGTAAAATAAAATATTGAACGTACTGCGGCGTTCGTCTGGGGTTCGAAGAACTCATTCAGATTTATCATAAAATACGGTACCTACTCGTTATTTTTATAGCTATACATTTATATGTATTTATATATTAACTGAATAATAATAATAATAAGATAACTCAAACCCTGTGGTCGGAAGTCTATTTACTGTCTCTGCGAACGAAGTTGCGGGTAACAGAATAAAAAATTAAGACGAATATTATGTGCCGCAGTCTGAGCGAATAAAAACCGGGGTATCACGACGCGAGATAAATCGCTGTAACGCCGCGAAAAACGCTTCCGTAGTAAGTGCAGAGACGGCCTCCAAATGAACCGCCTTCGTTGTTTCGCGTTTCGTAATGTGCTGAATCGAACGAGGAGAGGCCCAGCAAAGTCGGTCGTAACTTGGCTAAATACTGGCTGAAGGTAACTCTGTCTACCGGGAGATCAGCCATGATCGGATCTTGAGGTTGAGCGTGGCAACGGAAATATTTAATGCATTTAAACACGCGGTGTCTAATGATATGATGAGCGGAAAGAATCCAGAACTGCTGGCGTAATATTGAGTGTAATGTGTCCGCGCCAGGATGGCAGTGTATTTTGCGAGGTCCAAGCTAGAGTTAGTCAACAAAACGAAGTTTTTAGGCATTACTATAGACTCTCGTCTTCAGCGGGGTCCCATAGAAGGTTTTGTGGTAGACTAAATTCAGCCGCATACGCTGTTAGACGGATGAGGCAAATTACTAATGAGGATACTGCTAGATTGGTGTACTTTAGTTATTTTCACAGCATTATGTCATATGGTATGTTGCTTTGGGGTAGAGCTGCGGATATAAGCGCAGTCTTTGTTTTGCAGAAGAGGGCAATTCGAGCTATTTACAATATGAAGCATCGGGATTCATTAAGAGAAAAATTCAAAGAAATTAATATTTTAACAGTTCCTTGTGAATTTGTTTACCAAGTTATTAAATATATCAGAAAAAATATCGATACTATCCCCAGGCTCGGTGAGCATCACTCTATAGACACTAGGAAGAAACATAAACTGGCTTTTCCAAAAATTAGACTTGCAAAAGTAAGCACCTCTTTTATAGGACATGGTATAGCATTTTACAATAAACTTCCAAAGGAGGTCCTTAGTTTTTCTGAAAATATTTTTTAATTATATATTAAACGGGGACTCTTGAGAAAAGCATATCATAAAATTAATGACTATTTGGATGACAGTAACGCTTGGTGTCATGAGAATATTGATTGATACCACTGCTCGTTTATATTCTAACTGATTTGTGTTTTTCAAATCGTTTGTTTTTATGTACACTAATATTTTTATATTGTTTTTTTATTACTACTTTGACATTTCTTTTTACATACTGACATGAACATTTTATAACTTGAACTTAGCATTTATTAGTTGATAATCTGACTATGAAAAAGTGATAAACTGTATGAGACAGGTGGATGATGTTTTGCTTAGTATTTTAACTTACTAGCTCATCAGACAGGGAAGTATTTTTTTTCCTCATATGACATCCTTCTGTCTTTTATATTTCTATCCTTTTGTTATATATTGTTTATTATAATTTTATACAAGTTAAAAAAACTGTTATAGTATTATGCCATATGGAGTAAAAAATACTGATAAAAAAGACATGATCTTGCTAAGTTTCTTGCCCTTCTTCTTAGCAAGTTTAATCGAATGGGCGGAATTAGGCATTATATTTATTAATAGTTCATTTATCTATTAACTTATTTATTCATTGCATTATGTAGGTATGTATTATATATACAATATTTTAATGTTTTACTTATGTTAGTATATATTTGGTTAGGCATTATATTTATTTATGGTCTATTCCACAGATATAGATCTAAATAGATGACGCAAGTGCATCAAACTCTATTAAAATCAAGCGTGTCACATTTTACAATGAAATTGGTTGACAGCGGTTTGAATCTTAGAAGGGATTGTAAGACTTAAAACATAACACATAAGAGTCAAAGTTGGAGGAGTCAATATCTGTGAAGGAAGAGCATTGCTCTCCCTTTTGGCGCGCAATTGGGCACGCGAAGTACATACACTCGCGGCATCTATTTGGATCAATATCTGTGGTCTATTCAGTTTATTTATCGACTTATTTATTAATTGCATTATGTATAGTAATATTCTTAGGAGCCCAACTTAAATATCTTTTTTTTTAATTTCCCGTTTCATATTTGTTTCTTCATAAAATATTATTTTTATACAGATTAGATTTGAAATGTAAAACGTATACTTTATGTATCTATTTTACAAATAAACATTTTTAATCTTTGAATCTTATTTGAGGTTTAATTGTAAGAAAAATTAAATCGTATTTTCTTTAAAATAAGCCCTTTCCTTCAGTTTGCAATTCTTCATTACTTCGCAAAAGTGATTGCCAAAATCTCGAGCTATGTGCTGTCATTCATTGGGGAATTGTATGGTAATGGCGCCAGGGTCAAAGATCAGGTAGGTATGACAAATTTTAAGTAACATCCTGTAACCAGCATCCGATTACCTCAATATCGAGTAGTATAAGGTTATTAATTGAAGAGTTCCACTGCCTATCTCTGAATATTTACCTTCATCAGATCGTGACATATTCGATCATCATTAAACATCAATTTTACCCTTTGAGGGTTAGTGATTGCTAACGGACTCCATCACAACACCTCTTGAAGAAAACTGTTCGTTCATCGTACCAGCACCATACGATTGTCTTGTCACTATTTTCACATTAATTTTATCTGAGCCTCAACATCTTCAACAAATTACCAACCCTGTCATTTTTCTATTCCACTTTAAGAACCATAGACCCTTCGTGCTTTCTCTCCGAAGTGACCAAGCATCATAAAGAGGGGTCCCCCAGCAAAATGCTGCGCTAGGCCATTTCTTGCTTCTTTTTAGTGGCTATTGGCTCGTTAGTAAAAATAAATAAAAAAAATTAATTTATTTTATTTTTTATGTTACACGACGATCGCTGCGTCTCCGAATAGCGAAAAATAGGAGAAAATAATACTTTGCACATGGAATCGATGGACTGAAAAAAACTGGATTATAGTTTTGTAGAGCCATAAATGTTCTTAAATATGCTGAAAGAATAATTAAAATCGCTTCAAGCATTCGGAAGTAGCAGGAAAATTCCTGTGTACAGGTAACTTTCGATAAAACTCGTGTTTTTAGGGTTCCAGTACCTGAAAGGTAAAAGGAACCTTTCTGGTGAGACTCCGTTGTCCGTCCGTCCGTATGTCACAGCACAACCTCATAACTTTAGCATCGTTAAAGTTATAGGCTTGAAATTTGCCACAAAAATAGCATTTGTTGTGTTGAAAACACTTGTACTTTTTTCTTCACGGACATCTAGTAACAGAAACATTCTTTAAAATAATTATGTATATAAGTTAATTTAAAAGCCCCTGATGATGCTTATATAGTGAAATCGGTTGGGTAGTGTAGTATTAAATATTATTTGTGGAAAATTACAAGTGTTTTCATCACAACAATGTTTGATAAATTCCACCAAGTGCCGACAATCTCAACTATCAAAATAGCATTTACTTGCTTACATAACATGATGTAAAAAAATAATTGAAAAATTTGAAATTGTTTAAAATATTTCCAATACAAAAGAGAGAATTTTTTTAAATTAATATTATTGTTTTTTTTTGGATATTTTTTTTTCTCTTTTGTATTGGAAATATTCTAAACAATTTCAATTCCATATTATTGCTATCAAATGTTGCATATTAAAGAGCTGATTGCAAAATATATATTTTTACTTTATTTACTGGCACTGATTTCGAGAAATCTTTGAAAACCACAAAAAATGCATGTCCCCCCCTTATTTCCGAAACTAATGAACCGAAAAATGTGAAAAAAATCATGGTAATTTGGGATTACGTAAAAATTACAGGAAAAACATAGCGGCTGAGAAATTCACGATAGCAAAATGAAAAAAGCTAAAAAGCGGCACGGCCGTACCATGCTTTTCTCTAAACAGTTCAGGCCATTTTCGACCCCCTATAACTTCGTTGTGTATAAAACTAGAAGCCTGTGTCACAAAAATTACGCAATCTTTCTTATCATCCTTCTTATGCTCTACCTAAATACAATAATGCTCATGGAATGTATACTTGGGACTACATGCTACCTCAAATCTTAAATAATTTACATTAATTTTTTATGTTTAAAGTGACTCAAAGATATCACAGATAAACCCGTGGGGTTTTCGTGATGTTTTTATTTATACTCAATTATGTACAAAACCATTTCTACATAAATAAAAAAAAAACATGTGACGTTTTACCAGCTGGCGCGGTGTTGCCGGCATCGGCATCGGCATCGGTCCATCTTAGCCGTGTCGATTTATCAAGAATCGGCATACCGTGAAACTAGCATAAAGTGTTAGAAAAAAAACTTTATATGCAGATCGCTTTTTGTAGTCATCTCCCGAAGATGGAATCTTTATCTTCTTCACTCAAACACTTCCGTCGGCATCGCTGACGCTCATTAACCGCTTCATTTCAATAGATCCTATCCTAATAGCATCCTGAACGAAAGAGAGATAAGGTATTTTCAACAAAAAAATATAACACATGTTTATTACATCTTCACATCAAATAATAGACAATATTAGATTGGTTTGTAGGATTTAGCTCTCTCATTGAGTAGTCGATATCAACCTTGCTACTTATTTCTGTATTCACTAATTGCTCTTCGTAATAGCTCACTGCGGTTGATGAGCTACGTGTTCTGATTGGTGGCTTTCCATGTTTATAATAGAGAACTCGTTGTGGAGCCTCACTTGGACTGCCTTCAGTTAAAAGCTCCTCAGTGCGATCTTCTTTAAAAGTATCAGCATCACCTCCAGTATATGTCATTATATAATTGTCGATTGTAGGAATCGGTGATTCAATTGACGATAGAAATTCGTCATCATTCCGTATTGCTATACTTGCGGTTTCTGCGATATAACTTTGAGATTCTTGCATATCTCTTAATATATCTTTAAATTTTTTTTCATCTTCTTCCAGTGGATCGACGTCAATAACATCAGGAGCAATTTTTCTATTTGCAAATTTTCTCATATCTTCGTCTACTGTCTTGGTTGTTTTACATTTCGGTAGTGTATGCGTGGATAACGCATCCAACATAGCCTTCTTTCTTGCTTCGGCATCTCTATAATAAGCGTCGTCATCAACAAAGGAAACATTTTCTAAGCCCTTTGGAATACCACCCGGCCCCCACCCATCATCATCCCCCAGTTCTTGATAATAATCAATTATTCCTGTTGTTGTGGCAGGAGGAACAGTCGTCGTAGCAGTGTCTCTAGAACAAGTCGTATGCTCTCCCGGAGTCGGTTCAAATGACGTGTACATTTCAGGCGCTTTTGCATAGCCGAGGTTATAGAATATCTTGTCAAGAATTCCAGTAGATCTAAATATGAAGAAGAGAAGGGAAAACGCGAGAAACGACATGACCATATCACATGTGCCACTTCTAGCCCCAGGGCACACTCCGCCGCCACACATGAAGCATTTCAGCTTTGTCGTCAACAAGAACACAATGCATATGGGCAAAAGGGATAGTAGCTGCAGCATGATGGACATGAAATTATAAAGGGTCTGGAGGAGCATCCGTACGATGTTCTCGATCATTAGAAGAATGGTCATTAGGGTTCGGATCACCATCTGAAGCCCGCAGATCCCCATCGAGAGTATTGATTGCACTGTTTGACACATCTTGGCGGCAGTACGTTCTTCTTCTTAAAACTGGAGGATTCTTTAGCATTCGGGTTCTATTCACTGAAATTTTTCTCATTGCGTAAACGTGGCTTAGGATTTAATTATTATTTACATATGTACGTATCGAAGATCATCAATGTAAAGTTGTTAATTAATTAATCATTGAAGAGTTGAAAACAAAATGCAGCATAGACAGCAAAAAAAAGCAACGGGTTTTGCTAGTGTCACAGATCACAGATACAGCCCATAGAGATACAATAAAATCTTGAAAACCATAAGTAATTTAAATGCATACTTCTTATGCTAATCACTATAAATCACTAACGTGTCGTGGTATCAATTATTATATTTATTATCTTTGTTATCAACGGCGGTGCATTTGCTTACGAAGGTATTTCAAAATTTTATTATTCCGGTCAAATAATCGCCTAGACGCTGTTCAGGGTAGAGTTTTAAAAGAAAAGCGCTTGCGACCCCCCCTATAACTCGTTTCCTATTGGACCTAAGAAGATGAAATTTTACCAAGTACACAAAATCCTTAATTCTATCGAGATATTCACGTCTAAAAATCTCATCACTGACTGACTGCCTCACTAATATAAAACCTAAACCACTTTCAGAGGAATTAGAAACTTAAATTTTCAGATAAAGTGTACAAGTACTTATTTAAAGAAAAATTCGGGAAAATTGTTTATATTTAGTTATTCCGGAAGTTATTTGAGAACACTTAATTAGACCCGTTGGTGCTTGTAGAATTATTTCGTGTTTTATGCGGTATGTACGGCACTCACAGAGCACGAGTCTTATTCGCACTTGACCGGTTTATTTATCTTGCATTGCACTCTAATAATCATCGACAATACAGCCCCATAGATATTAGAACATATTATTAATCGAGATAATATTATAAGGAGGTAAAATTTGTTTGTTTGTATAAAGGTATGTACAAGGGTCGCAACGGTTTACGAGCGCTCGGCCAAAGTGGTGGGGGACTAGCGCAAGTGTTCACTCGCGCACAAAAATTTTGAGTTTCAAAGTAGAAAAATAATTTTCGAATTTCCCAAAAAGGGCCCTTGAGTCTTGATACCGACTCTCCTATCACAGGTATACCAACCACTGTAAGAACAGTATGTTTAAGTTGATGATTTTGTAAAATTAATGATTTTGGCGCTGCCATGTTACCGCCTCGTTTTTTGTAGCCTTGATGTTGCTTTGGCATGTACATATATTAGGGTTATTTACCATCAAGTTTTCAGGGTTCCGCCCCTGTATTCTGGGGTGGTAAGGAACCCATTTATTGAAAGTCAAGAATAAATTATTTATTACATATATGTATGTAAATCACCGTAAATATATATTTCGCGACAGGCGGGAGTGCGGGCCGTTTCATACTGACATGTATGTACTCGCCTGCACTCCCGCCGTGTCGCGTACTATAGATACGATACTCGTACTTTCTACCCAATTATTTCTCCCGAATTTTCACTAAGTAAATCAGTCTGATAACACAGTCTGGACATTTTCACCATCACCGCTAGCCTCCCCTGCACTTATGTGTATCGTGTGGTTCTTGAAGTAAATCAGTCTGATAACACAGTCTGGACATTTTCACCATCACCGCTAGCCTCCCCTGCACTTATGTGTATCGTGTGGTTCTCGAAGTAAATCAGTCTGATAACACAGTCTGGACATTTTCACCATCACCGCTAGCCTCCCCTGCACTTATGTGTATCGTGTGGTTCTCGAAGTAAATCAGTCTGATAACACAGTCTGGACATTTTCACCATCACCGCTAGCCTCCCCTGCACTTATGTGTATCGTGTGGTTCTCGAAGTAAATCAGTCTGATAACACAGTCTGGACATTTTCACCATCACCGCTAGCCTCCCCTGCACATATGTGTATCGTGTGGTTCTCGAAGTAAATCAGTCTGATAACACAGTCTGGACATTTTCACCATCACCGCTAGCCTCCCCTGCACTTATGTGTATCGTGTGGTTCTCGAAGTCAAGCATTGGCATGTTTCTCCGTAAGTGCTTCTTGCGATAATAACCAAGGGCGACAAGCATCTTGTCGAGAGCCCCAGTGAAGTAGAGGATCAAACCCAAAATGAGAAGACCAATGAGAGTTAGCATAGAATCACAATGGCCGCTTCTCCCCCCCGGCCCGCACGCTCCACCCCCGCATATCAGACACCTCAGTCTTGAGAGCACCATAAAAACGCAACAGAGCGGCACGACTGACATCACCTGAATACAGGCTGATGTGCAGTTGTATAACGTTTGCATGATCATTTTCACAAGGTTCTCGACCATTAAGATGAATATGGACACTATTCTCAGAACCATCAGAAATATGCATCCTATTACATGGATGCATTCGCATATTAATTGGCACATGCTTTGTCTTGTAACTTTGTTTATACACTTCTTTTGTGGTTGTCCTTTGTATGATTAGATTACAACTGTCGTAAATTAAAATAATAAGGATTTCTTGATTGCAAAGTTATATTTCTTTGGAAAGAGTTTCATGCCACGCGTCAAACTCGTTTCAGTATAACATTGGTATAACATTTAATTTTTCATTTCGAAAATGTCATATTTTCATAGTTTAGAAAAAAAAATTACACCATAAACGACAGACAGACAGTGGGAAAGGTAGAGAAGGAGTTACAGGTAAAGAAGTCTCGATATCCTGTGTAATGCATACAGACCTCTCATAAACGACTAGACTCACGATCTCGCTCAAAAAGCGTCCGCGATGCATCTTGTCATCGCTACGACGCGGTGACAAGACAAGATCGAATGACGATTGCGTACAACTGACATTGCAGCTTATTTTAACGATATGAATATATGAATGCATTTTTGCTACTATGCACGTCGCACGTTCGGACGCTTTCAGTAGCCTTAGCATGAAAACATTACACTTACGTTTAGTTTGAACGTAACGCGGTTTTGTATGAAATCTGATAACCGCCCCTAGCGGTCAGCAGCGGAACTTATCAGATTTCATACAAAACCGCGTTACGTTCAAACTAAACGTAACCGTAATGTTTTCATGCTAAGGCTACTGATAAACTTTTCTTAAACTAGAGTCAACGAGAGATGGCACCTATGACGTTTAAATGCATACCAAGTTTCATAATTGTTTGTGGGTAAGTGTCACTAAAATAATCTAATACTTCATTGTCGCTGGCAGCAAAAAGTGACGTACTACTCGTTTCGATCACAATTTTTCGATTTTATAAAGACTTTATAGCAAAAGTTTCAAATTTTTTCAAAACTCAAGGGATCATGAGGCTGAATTGTAATCAATAAATAACGGGTTCTATTCTCCTTAATCGTACGGCTCCGTCTGTTTACAAACTATTTATGATTAAAAAATTGTAATCCAGTTTTCTAGATTTTATGGCTGCTTTGTTAATGTAAGCAAATGCACATTTGCCATTTGTATTATTAAGATGCATGTTGTGTGACGTGTCTAATAAATCGATATTTTATTTACTCAAGTCGCTAGTCGCACTTGATTTTTATTTTTGCCAAAATTAAAATGCACCCCATCACTAAACGCAGCTGTCATAGGTGCCATCTCTGAATCATTTCTACTGAAAAAACAAAAAAAAAAAAAAAAAACAAATCTCACTGACTGAATATAGGTATCATAGAAAAAAAAAGTGATTGTTGATCCTTTGATGCTGGCAAAGGTGGACCCACAAATTAACAAATAAACATAAAAAGATTTTTATGTAATTAAAATTATTTCTCATAGAAATACTTCATGTACATTATTATTATTCTTTTTTATATATGTATTCATATCAAATAGTGTGAAAAACGTCCATACTATACTTTACTGTTATGTATAAACCTTGCATATATATATTTATATATAAATATAATATAATGAGATTGTTATAGATTAGTCCTGTTAATTTAATAGTTTAATAATGATGTAATTAAATAGTTTTACTAGAGCGCCCGCTGTAAATTTTTAAGTTCTAAATTTATTTTATTATGACAAAGTATTTAGGGGCTCGCTGGAAATCAGCGCTGTAGGGATCCTTCAAAAATCTCCGACAGCAAATGCTTAGCGTGCCACCTTTTGTCGAACAAAATGTGTATTTAAGTTAGTCTAATCCTTTTTATTGTTTTAATTTTGTTTCATGTGTTTTGTTTGGCAATAAATTCCATTTTCTTTCTTTCTTTCTTTCTTTCTATAGAGACTGTGTGTCTAGTTGTTTATGGGAGGTCAATGCCTGTGTGTTAAAACAAATAAATTGGCCAAGTGCGCGTTGGACCCGCGTACAATAGGTTCAGTACTACGACACAACATGAGTACAAAAACCTAAAAACATGGTAAATAAGAACAATGTATATTAATACATTGATATTAATAATCAATGTTATATAACAACATCAAGGCTACAACAAAACAAGCCGCTGAAATTGTAGCGCCTGACAAAAAATTTGACACCCTCTGCATACGGAACAATAATTCTTATTATATTTTGTTTTACTTTATATTGTAAAATCTACTACAATCTGACTAAATTTAAAACTTAGGTACCTATGTAAGTAGTAATAGCCAAAACAAATAACATTTTAAAAAATGCAACTCTTTCAAGGTTTCTTGTATGGGAAACCAGCCTTGGATTTATTATTGTTTTTTATATATTTTAATATTTTTAGTGATACAGATCATAGTAACACGTACATATTTTGTTCAAATTTCAACTTTCTATCTTCTACGGTTGAAGCTGTAGACCCTGTCACAGACAAACATTAACTTAATTAAGTAAATTAAATAAGTGTACAAAGTTTTTGTACCTTATTAGCACACTGGTTATTGGCAAAATTCTTTGTATAATTTATTATGATGCTGAGATAGATCACATGTGATCTTACAGCAGCACTGGTCCATTAAAATATGTAACTAAAAGTAAATAAAAAAAAAATGATAAAAAAACAGACAGACAGTGAAGGCTTAGTAATAGGCAGGGTCCCGTAGACCTTATATTTTAAGACGAAATATCTCAAGATAGCACAGTTGATGCTTGTGATTGTCGGCACTTGGTGGAAATTAATACACATTATGTTTATTATAACACTTGTACTTATCCACAATATACATTTAATTTAATATATATTGTGGATAAGAACAAGTGTTAATAATAAACATAATCTCAAGATAGAATTAATAATACATCGGCAAGCATTGTAACTTGTGACAAAAAAATATTTTTTTACTTGAAAACGCTAAATTTTATTGACGTGCAATAAGATGCCTATTGCACGTCAATAAAATTTAGCGTTTTCAAGTAAAAAAATATTTTTTTGTCACAAGTTACAATACTTGAAAACGCTAAATTTTATTGACGTGCAATAGGCATCTGTCTTCTGAGTATACCGTAAGCGTTACGGAAGAAAAAGGAGGACCAGCCCCCTGATTCTGTATCGTAAAATCAGTTGCCAAAACGAGTGCCTGTCGTCGAAAACAAACATATCCGCTTATCTAGGATACGTTCGCACTTGCAATGACGTCACAATTCGTAAATAGTTCAATACCCATTAAAGGTTGTTTTGGAAGTTCATTTTTTATCTGTTTTCGGTGAATAACAACCATAGATGGCAACCGACAGTGAGTGAGTTACATAATAGGCCCGCTTGAGGACCGCCAAAAGTGGCGAAACCTTGGAAAGGCCAATGTCCAGCAGTAGACGAAACAGGTTGATCAATGGATGGATGGATGGCTGCGGTAGCAGCAACGCTATACCTTTGTTCTGAGCGCTCTATGACTTATACAATAAAATAAAAATCTAAAGTAATAATAATAAACTATTTAATTAACCCAAATTAATAGAACATTTATTAAAATTTGCATATCTTTACTTCTGAACGTAATAACATAAAATATCTCATTTTATAATAGAAAAAAATACAGCCATATACTGACTTAATTTTAGTGCCGTATACTGCGGTATGCCACAACGAAAGTCAACCAAGTTTGACGGAAACGACCGAAGTCACCCGAGTGCTGTGGTTATCCTTCGATTAGTGTCACAACGCAACGTCGTCCTGCTCTCTCACGTCGAGTGCATGGTGCGTTAGAGCGAGATAGTTAAAGTGGTTAGAGCTTGTACGCCTGACGCATCATCAGGTCGAAGTAGCAGTCGTTGTCGATGGAGACACTGATGCCGCTGTAGTAGTTCATAAACTCCTCGAGCGTCACCTGGACAATGAAGGAAATCATAATAATAAACTTCTCTTTACTTCTTCTGTATACTGAATGTGTTTATATTACTGCAAGCCCGAAAAGTGGTAAATCCTAGGAACTTCCGGTAAAATCTAAGATTTACCAAGTGGTGGTGGTAAAAGTCCGAATTGTTCTTCGATAATTGTTAATTTCGGACTTTTACCGTCAGTCGCCTGGTTATTCTTAGGTTCTACCACAGAGTCATGATAAATGCTAGAAAAAATACACAATTATAGTTTGTTTGCAGCACTCCTGCATTTTGAAACCGAAAATCTTACACCAAAAGCTAAAAATAGGTGCGACGACAAGCGGAGCGAGTAGGAGCGTGTTAGGTTGCTTGTGATCATACATTTGGGGAGCCGAGCGAAGCGAGGCGATCCCCCTAATTTTAACAGATATACGATATGCCCAGGCAGGACGAAGAAATTGCTGCGAAAAAAAAGATAATGTATTGTAGCTTATTTATTTTTAAGTAGTTTCCAAAATAGCGTGCATCGAATGGTGCGGATGGTTAGGCATTATGTATATATACTATTTTTATTCCTATATTTCTATATTTTATGCAGGTGTATAACTTTATTATATTTTAGTAGCCCAACCTTAATATTTTTTGTATGTATTTCCCGTTTTTATTTATGAACTTATTTCTTCATTGCATTATGTATATATAATATTTTTTTTTTTATTTTTATTCCTAGATTCCTCCATTTTATTTATTTTTTATTTATTTAAAAACTTACGACTATCATTTATTTATGCAGGTGTATACTTTATTTCCCGTATTATTATGTATATTTTTTATATTCTAAAGATATATTATATTGTTAAAATTAACTTTGACTTGTAGAAAGTATACTTTATGTATCTATTTTGCAAAAATAAATATTTTGATTTTGATTTTGATGTACTGCAAACAATCTATGAACATTTCATTTTCAGCATTTACCATGCCTCTGATGTAACCAGTAACTGCAGGTAAAAGCCCGAAATTAACGATTCTTAAAGACTTTTACCATCATCGCTTGGTAAATTTTAGGTTGTATCGGAAAATCCTAGGATTTACTAGTATTCCAGCTTTTACATTGATAGATTTTGCAGTGCGTTAGGTGGTAGAGCTGATGCCGGGCTCGACTGTGGAGGTACCACCATCTTACTCGGAAACCCTTCCGAAGTTATTCGGGGGAGAGTAAGAGAACAGCTCTCAGGCAAAACCAGGCGGCCCACCATTGCCTGGGACCGATAGATGGCGGTATCCATCCCCAATTTCCGGGCCTTATATAAAACAGACTGGTGACGGGCAGCGGCGTCACTGGTGCAAGGGTTTCGGTACCGCGCTCACCAACCCGCCTGCCCAGCGTGTGTGAGTATGGCCATTTCTTCCAGGAGGACCGCCAAGAGTGGCGAGGTCCTGGAAAGGCCTATGTCCAGCAGTGGACGAAACAGGCTGATGGATGTATGGAATGAATAAATGCAGGCAGATACTCCAATTTATTATCTAGACAAGGTTAGCTTGTGATGTGTGAATAAAATTTTGATTCAGTCATGTGAGTGGGCATCTTGGTATAGCGTTGGATTCATCGTGTAAGTTTGTGTGCGTCTTTAACTTTGCTGTTTCAATCAGTGTATCTTAATCACTGTTTTCATTTTATTTTATTTGGGCTAATCTATCTGAAACGTTACAGGCGTAGTGTCTATCATCTGCTAAACATCCGATAAAAATTTTGGCGGTTGAATTAATTTCACTTTATGTAAGTAGTGATGTTTGAGGAGGAACGCCTAGTATTTGGCGTGGGCCGAAGAAATGAGACATACATTCTCATCTGATACAATCATGCGTATTAGCGGTTGTACAGCGGTAGCTGCAGCGTTAAGTGAATGAAAAGTCTACTCTAAAAGTGTTGTCGTAGCATATTTAGTTTATATCTGTTATCGAGATACAAAATATAGACAGAGGTGTCCAAAAGTTCAATGTGCTAACAAATGTTCCACTTCCCTTTAAAAATATCGGAAATTTTAAAATTCTTATTTCTCCTTTCATGGGAGTTCTGTGATACGTATAAACTCGTTGCGTATAAACCCCGCTTACAAAGACGATATATCAAAATGGTAACACATACATTTCCATCAACCGTGCCTTCCTTCTCGAAGTTAGCTAGGAACTTGTTAAGAATCACGTCAGCCGTTTCTTCTCCGCTCATGTATCTGTAAAACAGGGATAAAACTAGGGATGAACCAGGGAAACATGTGTAAATGTTGAATCAAAACTTACAAGATGCTTACATCAAGTGTATGCTTACATCAAGTGTATATTTTTGTAGCAAAACAATTCATACACAGTAAATAAAACTGTTTTTTGCCGAAAATTGCGTATTATGTTTCAAAAAATATTAT
Source organism: Ypsolopha scabrella (assembly GCA_910592155.1). Classification (NCBI taxonomy): domain Eukaryota; kingdom Metazoa; phylum Arthropoda; class Insecta; order Lepidoptera; family Ypsolophidae; genus Ypsolopha; species Ypsolopha scabrella. The sequence goes on from OU342964.1 coordinate 5,185,540, forward strand.
TAAAGTTGGCAGAAAAATATGTAATCTAGCTATAATTCAAATAAAGACGTATAGAAAAAATTTAATGTGTGTTTTATTAACTTAGTAACGTATTAAAAAAAACCTTCGGCAAAAACAAAAACCCTCGTGTCATATTCGCGTCCTCTTTCCGCTACGGGGGGTGGCTGCGTAGCAAGTGCTACGACCGTAGTGTCCTGCTTGTAGATGCGCTACGTCGTAGTCTAAACACATTCAGATGTTAAGATAAGAGCCATTCCACCAAATTCAGCTTTTTGTTTGGAATGTCTTTGTGGATCGTAATTTTCTTGGAATTTGGAGTGATATTAATTATGTTTAACGGTCTAATTGAATGAATGATTCTCAGTATAATTGCAGAATTGATTGGTTAAGGATCATAGGTTATTGTTACATTACAGTTTAACTGATATGCTTCATTCAATAGTGATTCAATACATAAAATCAAGGTAACCTGGCGACATTAATCAGAATAATTGAAGGAAGTATTTTTTTACTTTAACTGTTATTATAAGTGAAAATGATAAATAATAAAAATTCGGGTACATTATGCTCCAACTAATTTTGATGTCTGATGGTTTGGCATTTTTTTCAGCAGAATTATTAAACTTTAATGAAGGATTTATCTCTTTGAAGTTGAAAATGTGATTATTTCCCTGTAAACAAGTATAGAATGTAGTTTAATTTTCTGAGCACGTCTTTAATACACTCGTTATATGCGTCAGGGGAAGTAAAGAAATTAGGCAGTAACATCTCAACGCCCGTAAGCTTTGAGTATTTAGGATAGGAGGCGGCGCGTTTCCCGCAGCCAAAGATAGGAGGATAAGTTTTCAACTCGCGCTCGAAGGGTTCCGTACCATTATCTATAAAAACGGCAAAAAAATCGTGTCTGTTGTATGGGAGTGCGCGGGTCCGACTCGCATTTGGCCGGTTTTATTATTAGCGGCGACACAAATACATAATCTGTGACAATTTCAACTGTCTAACTATCACGGTTCATGAGATACAGCCTGGTGACAGACGGACGGCGGAGTCTTTGATCCCATTGGGTATGAAACCCTAACTAGTACTGTCGCCATTTCTGGCATGCGATTCCCGACGAGGGTTCGGACAGACTATAGATAGTGTTGTACCTGGGATGAGCAGTGACCGAGTAGACTCCACGTATGTCCTCGACTGTGATGCTGCCATCGCCAGTCTTGTCCAACTTCTTGAAGGCTTGCTCCACAATCGCCCGGCGGCTATCAGACATCGGTGGCTGGAAATATCGAAAGGAATGGAAACTAAAACCACGTCAGCTTAAATAAATAAAATAATCTCGCCAAGTAAGAGTCGGACTCGCACACAAAGGGTTCCGTACCACCACACAATATTGGTACGAAACTCTCAAAAACATGGTGCATAACAACATATACATAACATATAGATATATATAACATGTACAGGGTGTAAATAGAGAGCGACCATTAAATAAAACCACATACTCTATTGATCATACTGAACAACTATTCAAAAAAAAACCCGCGCAAATCTTCAGAGAAAAAGATATTCAACTATAACTCAAAGACTTTATCTCGTAGGAGGAAGGTCTATTTTAGAACGCTGCACCGCAACAGCGGTTTCCCGGACGACGCTCTCTCTAAACTCGCCCGTATGGCGGTGCGTTAGGGCTCACGGATTTTGGTTTGGAACTCAATTATTTCCCAAACTAAGGGTATGATTCTTGGGAAAAGTGGTTCAGTAGGGTCGGTATAATATGTGGTTTCATTTAATGGTAGCAGTCTATTTACGGTCGGTTGATTTAATTTTACCTTGCATATTTGTTTGTTTGTTGTTATTTAGGCGACAAAAAACAAGTTGCTAAAATGGTAGCGCCTGGAAAAAAATTCTGCACTCTTCTAATACAGAGTCCTAACTTTTTATTATTTATTGCTTTACTTTAGGGTATATACATTAATTTGACCACATTTGAAACTTGTATATTGAACCAAAAAAGGAAAAAGATATTAAAAAAATACGAGATTTTTGTATTTGCACCCCTCTCGGTTTTATTATTTGCCGTAATAGAAGCCGAAGGACAGGTACACAGTTTTCACAGAATACGTGTTCTGTGAAAATTTCAACTGTCAACCTATTACGGTTGAAGCTGTAGACCCCTGTGACAGACGGATAGCCAGAGAAACAGCGGAGCCTTAGTAAAGAAATACGGGAAAAAGTATAAAAACTGGGCTATATAAGTATAGCTTAGCAGGTCTGAAAACCATCAAGATTCAAAACCTAATATGATGATGAGCCTGTATAACTAAACACGGAAGAATTCGTCTATCGTAAGAATAGATTTGTTATATTGTTATATTGTTATATTTTTCCCGTCAGTAAACAGGTTAATGAGCATCCAATCAGGATTTTCTCTAAGAGCAGGTCAGACAGCAAACGTACTACTACACTTTTTCCAAGCGTTTATTTTCCCAATGACAGATCGATTAGTGATATCAAAATAGCCACTACTATGTCAATTGTCTCGTTTAACAACCTCGCATCGCTGCATCGATGAACTGTACAGGCGCTGCAAAGAGTTATAAACGACCATTTCACATGACTTTGACAAGCATCGATGCAAGCATCGAGCAGCGCAAATAATTTCCGCTGATCTCTGCAGCTATCTGTCATTTTGACGTATGGCTGTTTACCACAAATCCATCGCTGCAACCGTTGCACAACTCATCGCTGCAGCGATGAATGCCGACTAAGATTATATTCGATGATTGCATATAATCCTAATGGGCATTGACACAGTGGCTATTTTGGTATGACTAATCGATCTGTCATCGAGCAAATAAATGCTTGGAAGTAGTGAAGTAGCTACTACCACTGACTACAAGGACACCGCACTACGCCGTAGCTATTGACCACCAAAGAATGACGCGCTTCACCTAAAGTGAAAAATGAATAAAAAGTATGCCATAAATATGTTCAGCCACTTTATATTAATATTTTTGGCCAAAATAAGACACGTAGACCCGGAATTCACTGGTACCATGAGAAATCTGTCTGATGACGTCACATGTATCAAACTCACCCGGATCTGCCTGATGAACTCATCGACACTGATGGACCCGCTACCGTCGGTGTCAAACTTCTTGAACAGCTCCTCTGCGTCCTGAAATGTCATTTAACCCTATTTATTCTCATTATCACTAAAATAAATTGGAAAAATCTATGAAGATCGCAATCCTAATCGTGTTTCGAATACACCTTACAGATTAACCGTTTTTTTTAAACAAGTATGGATGTAACATATTGAACAAATTAAGAATTTTGTATTTGTACGAGTATCTAAGTAGTACACTTTAAACCAGTATTGACCTTGCATGTGGGTTAGAAAATGAGACTGACCATTATCTTTCCCAAATATTAGTTTAACCTTACTCGCACATGGTCGACCTGCGGACTTGCAGACGAAGCCACAGAAACTAACACAGCTAAAATAAATGCAACAGATTGTCAACGGGCGTACGGTGCATCTTGTTGCAAAGAATTCTATGATCACCAACCCGCCTACTGTGTGTGGTGATTAGAGTGAATCATCCTTGATTCTTATGCAACGGCCCTCAGGTGTTCTATGTTAATGATAAATATTCTAATCAGATCAATGATATTCTGTAAAATGTATTTGAAGTATATTTTTAAATATGTCCATATTTTAGAACCATAAATCTCTAATCCATAAACGTTGTAACAATGGTAGTATGATCCCTTATAATAACAGCCTTAGATAGTTATGCCTTGTCTGCTCAAATAGAGGTACAAGACGATAATTTATTCTGTAGCCAGATACTGAAACCTTATACGTAATACGTACCGCGTCACTAATTTCAAGACCAGTGTCTTTGATTCCGGTAAAGAACTCTTCCTTATTCAACTGTTTGCTACCGTCATCGTCCATTCGACGGAAAATTCTGAAAAATACATGATTTTTAATCTCTTTGTTGTGCTTTGTTTTGCTGAAAGTAATTTCTTAACAATTTCAATAAGTTCACTATTTCTTGTATAAGTTTGTGCATGGCGAGGTTATTAACAAATCTATTTATTTTTATGATATATGTTATGTATTTAGTGTTTTATTACAGGATGGTTCCTTATGCTTCTAGGTCATCGATTTGTACAAGATCTGCAAATGGCAGCTTTTAGTTGCGTCCATATTCTAAGGATTATTTAATTCACATGCACCGTTTGTAAAGGTCCGAACCGGTACACTTTAATCTTAAAACTCTCACCTGCCAAGTCCCATGATGCCAGAAGCTCCACGCGAAAGGCACAAGAGTCTCAGCTTCTCCAGTGGGTCTGTGGTGTTGGCCAGAGCGCGGGAGCTCTTCTGCATCAGCTCTTCCTCCACGCGGGAAGTCGCTGACTGCGGACGGTGCCATGCGACTGTGGACCGAACAGAGCTGGTGATACAAACTTTTTTGAAAAAACCTAGACAGCAGTCTGTTGGATATGTCGATGACTGTACACATGTTTATAGCCCTTATGTTATTCTTTAAACACTACCAGCCTTCTCTCCTCTTGGCCATAGCTTTCAACTACTTTAGTATACGATCAGATAGCAACTTAGTCTTTCACCTAACCGAAGTGATCCCGCCTAGGTCTTCCTAATGAACAAGTAAAAGAATTATTTGTTTATGCAATATAGATATATCATGTACTTATTAACGTAAGTTTTAATGTAACAATAAAGCAAAACAAATTTAACACAACGGAACAAATACAACAAATGGGTAAATTTAAATTTTGGGCATCCTTAAATTTGATGTGTATTTAAACCGGTCCTTTTTACAAATATTGCGATAATGGGATGAAGAATAATCGGAACGGCATAGTCGTATACTACTGCAGTTAAAAAAAATGAATCTTGCTTTAATTTATCTTGCGACTTGTTTATTTTAATGTATGTAATTCATTTGTGTTTTTAATTAACTATGGTGCTTTGTTACCCGAATAAAGGACATTTTTATTTTTCTAAATATATCCTTTTTTCTGAACTATAATATCTATCTAGTCCTGCCATAAGTTGTGTCCCTGTTTTTAATGATAATGGCAAGGTTTCAATCAAACCCTAGAACTCAATCTTTATCCACAGGAACGAGTAGGTTTTGAAACCTCAATAAACAATTGATTGTTATATAAAATCACAGAAAATGATTTTTTTACGAGTCTCAAAGTGCCAGATTTTGATTGTAAATGCACGATTAGATTTTGGGTCTACGATTTTCCATTGAAAATGAGTTAAAGGTTGGATTTTCATACCAAGTACAGGATAGAAAATGAAAATATTTTTTATTATAAGCTATAAATCTTCAAAATAATTTTAAATTGGTTAGGCCAAAAATATTTTTTTGTTTGACATCCATCTGACATGACTTGTTCATAACGGTGGTGCTGTAAAATGGCTTCCAAAATATTTCAAGCCCCTTTGTTTCCCAATGTTTATTGTCTAATCTCTAATAGACAATCTCAAATTCTAATTGTAAGGGCTAGCATAGGAAAATATATAAGGCGAAAAGCTTAAATTATGTCGCGTGTTTTAAGATGTCGGCTTCGATTCGAACTGCTTCAAGGATATATTTTTTGTAATGGCCGTTGCTTTGAGCAGCTTTAATATTTTTAATGTGTTTTATTAGCTAGCCAACAAATTCCATTCATTCATTTCAATAGATTCAGTCTGGAATGAAAAATATACAGAACTTTTGGCAGGACTAGGTATATACGAGTATCAAAATAATCCACATTTTGTATTGTTTTGATCTACGCAAAACTTTTTCAGCGTCAGAAATATACTTTGATGTTGTAATGGCGGACCTTAAGAAATAATAAATGAGCAATCAATTACAATTTTTTTAATTGGAATAAATGAATGGATTTTTTCTAGAATGGATAAGTTCATTTGAAATTGATTTACATTTTGTCATACATATTTTAAAAAATTGAATGAGCATACATTTTCTTCATAAATTTTGTAATAAGTATTTTACGGTACAGCAATAGACTCGCTACTCCTTGAACCCGTTTTATCTGCTCTTGAATAATTTTCTCTCATTATGTTAGAACCTTTTACGTATGTGTATCTACATATAAGGTGACTTTAATTTATGCAGCCAAACTCATACTGGAGGCTTGGTAAGTGATCAGTAACGCGGATCGATAACACTTTTTGCTAATTTTGCAAAATAAAATCTTGACGTCCCATAGTAGGGAATAAGTAAAAAAGAATAATTTACGAATTTCACAAAAAGGGTAATCGAACCTTGTTACTGAGCACTTACTGACTCTTCAGTTTAGTTTACAGCATGTATGTAAGCCGTATAATTAAACATTTTCTAGTCCGTGGTATAACAAAGGGCAAAATCCTAACGACCTAGGTCACACAAGAGAGCATGTAAGCTATTAATGCCCATCTAATGGCATGTATCTATGCAAACAAAACCGTTGATAAGCAAAAGCAGGGGGGGACACACGCGATCCACTTTTGTACCTTTTGCTACACGATCGATATTTTGCCGTGAATAATTAAACAAAGGTTGTGAATGGAACTAGGACTTGGAGTATTAGAACCTTGGCAACTCAAGACAGTCTCTTGCTGTCAATCCAGTTTTGTCCAGCGCACAGCGGCGCCAAAGCTTTATTTTTCGGAACAACATCTGATTCACCCCAGGGCAGGGATGGTGAACAAACGGGCCGCTAACCCGAGTCGGTAGGTAATACGGGTGTATATACGAGGCTATTTTCGTGTATGAATTGGTCAGGAAGGTATTTTGAAGGTAAAGCTCGACCAGGTCGCCCTAGAAGGACGTTTGGCGACCAAATAGGCGATATACTGAAGAAGGGCACAGTAAAAAGTACCCGGAATAGAAGAGCTTGCATGACTAGATTGATGGATGTAGAAGAAGCAAAAGAGGTATGTCAGGATCGTAGCAGATGCAAAACTGTAGTCTCTGCCTACCCCCTGGGAGACAGGCGTGAGTATATGTATGTATGTATGAATTGGTCGTGGCCGAAATGGAACTAGAGTCCACGTCACCACTGAAGTTCTGCGCCAAGTTTTTATTGCCTTTAAAATATGAACCAAAATTGCTTAATCCATCAGACTTAAGTGGTGGCGCGGACTCGAACGCCGCTATCCTAATAAAACGTTACCCTTGCTTAACAGCTGCACCACCTGTCAATGCCATGGATGCGTCAAAAGAGTCTTGTCGACTGTATCAGTTGCCTGCAGTTCACACTTAAGAAATAGGGGTATTTGGAAAGGATTACGCCAAAGTCAGAACTGCTAATAGGTAGCATGTCTTGACGGTGTTCGCACACTATAGTAGAACGCGGCTATGAAGTCAATCCTGACACATGCCTCTAGGGTTGTTATACGTTCGATCACTGTATCGATAAAATTCGTCAAGTGTGAGTAAAGTCGAATGCAGTTATCAGATGTAAGTATATGAAGAAAGTGAAAAAAAAAACATCTAGGTAGAGATCATAGAAGTAGTTTAATTACTTAATACTTCTATGGTAGAGATAATATTTATATTCTTTACTTTATTATGTATCACTTTCCGAAGCACCATCACCATTATCACTACTGGAATCGTTTGTATTAATAACTAACTCAAAGTCATTATCTAAAATATTATCCACTTTAATGTCTCTGTTGCAATCGTCCCATATTTTGGCTTTAGTTTTATTCACTACCATTTTCCAATTATTTTTGGTTACGTGATTGCACGCTTCTTCTAACAATTTCATCATTTTCGCTGTGGAAAATGGAGGTTCAGTATTATGGCGTGCCGCATGTCCTTTGATCTGTGCCCATATCAATTCGATGGCGTTATACTCGCAATGATACGGCGGTAAACGAAGTACTCGGTGCCCATGTTGCAGTGCTAGTTCATCAATGACGTATCGTTTTACTCTCGATCTGTGAATATTCATCAATCTAATCAAATCTCCTTTCAACATAGACATACTTGCGTCTACACCTTTTTTTTGAAGCCATGCAACCAGATGGGCTTTTTTCTCAGAGTTTGAAGGTGGCTTATCAACTAACATGGAGTGATAAGGTGCATTATCCATAATAATAACTGATGGCTCAGAAAGGCTAGTCAGCATATTAGTGAACCATTGGGTAAACTTCTCACCATCCATTTCTTCATGGTAATCACCTGTGGTTTTAGACGCAAAGGCCAATAAACAGTTGTCTATAAAACCACAGGCGTTGCCAGCATGACAAATAATTAGTCTGGCTCCTTTTCCGGAGGGGACTTTGGATGCCGATGCCGCCGTATCGTCCGTCCACGAGCGACCAACTGTGTGATTCGCATTTAGCCACGTTTCGTCCAAAAAAACTACATTATCCCAATCATCTATAGCTTTCGCCTCGCGTAAAAAATCAGTCCTTTTCATGGCAATATCCGATCTTTCCATTAGCACCTTTCGTTTGTTGCATTGTTTATATCGGAATCCAATGTTTTTCAAAACCTTTGACAATGACTTTTTTGATCCGGAAAATAATCCAGTTTCCTTTAATGTCTGCACTAAATTCGACAACGTTGGGTACTCTTTACGTAAATAATAATTGTAAATATGCCTGCGGATGGCGTCAACGTCAAAATTATCTACATCGGTAAGCTTCGCTCTTTTTCTCTTGTTGGGAGAATATAGAACATTATCTTCGATGCCAGTCTCACCCAATTTTTCTTTCGTGATTTTTATAATAGTTTTTTTGCTGATATCGAGAGCATCTGCAACTCGATCCAACACCGATGTCACGGGCAATATCGGTCCGCCGTTTTGAGCTTCTCGTTCAAAAAAGTCACGAACACGTATGATAAGCTCACGAGACTGACTGTTAAGAACGAATTTCTTCGATCGTTTTGGCATTTTAACAATTCCAAGTAGTAAGCATTTCAAATTCCAAGTTCAAGCCCTTGCTTCAATCTGCCCCTTGGTCAATGGGTGAGATGGGGGATGGCACTAGGTATTAATAGCCAAAAACATGCACAAGTTTAGCACAATCAAAAGTATCAACCTTTGGAAAAGCGATCAAGGCAATACTTAAAATTGTTTTATCATACCTATTGACGTGTCATTGAATTAATTGACAGGAAATATTGTACTTTACATTCAAATTCAAAAAGTTTTCTCTAGGTAAAAAGAGTTCAATTCCCAGAGGTTAGTAATAAAGAAACAAACTCATTTATTCATTAATATTTATAATTAACTGAAGGAGAATATTACTAATATATCTAATTTTACGTTTTATTTACAATAATGCACATCATCATAAAACATAACAATATTTTTAGCTATACGAACTTTTTAACGTGTATCGATATATTGTCTGTGATATTATTGCCACTCACTATTCTGTCACACGCAATAAGTAATTATGTAATTTTTTCCTATGTGGTTGACATTGTCATTATTCAGAAACTTCATAGTTGCGCAATGTGTCAGGATTAACTTCATAGCCGCGTTCTATTATAATGTATTGATATCATTCGAATCAGTTGACTTTTTATTTATTTTTATTTATTATTATTCATTACAATCAACTAAAATATATAATATATAATGTAAGTACTTATATAATGTAAGTAGTAGTTTTATTTAAAAATTGTTTTGGATTGATTCGATTTATGGTTCTTGATGTTTTTTTTTATTCGGTTGATAAATTGATAGCTTAGGTATTTATTTACACTTATTATTTATTTTTTATTTTAATTTTATTACTTATTTCTTTTTATTACCAGATTTCTCTATTTTATGCATGGGTATAATTACATTTTAGTGGCCCAACCTAAATATTTTTTGTATGTATTTCCCTCATTACTATATTTTTGTTTATATTCTAAAGATATATATTGTAAAGATTAACTTTGAATTGTAGAAAGTATACTTTATGTATCTATTTTACAAAATAAATATTTTGATTTTGATTTGATTTTGACACGTAATTTCCAAAATAGCGTGCGCTTGTACTGCAAATGATTTGAGCAAACTACCTTTATATGGCGCGCTTAAAGATATTTTACATGACTGTGGGACCGTAAAACTTAGTACATAATTTGGAATTCATGATGACTCTAGCGGATTTCAAAAAAGAGGGACATCCAATCTTTTTTATTTTTCTTTAGTTGATAATAAATCTAGTATAGAGAGCCCTAAATAGAAACGATTTGAATATCTTAGCCTTTATAGACATTGTCTTTTTTAAATTGCTGCCACTTTTGTGACTTGGAAAAATCGATTGCTGATATCAATACAAACAAAACATTTTTCTACATAACCTTTCACGTTTCGAAGATATAAAGAAACCAAAGTTGAGCACCAGAAATAAAAAGTTTTTAGAGCGTGGTGCGCACGCGCCTGTACCAGCACCACGTATGGTACTACACAGTACGAAGTTTAGCTCCCACGAAATGTGATCGAGTGGTAGAATGCTCGCTCGCGAACACGGCAATAGAGCTAGTAAGCTAGTACCCGTTATCTTTGGGACTTCATAGTCGTCGGTGAAAAGCAAGTATACCAAGTGTGGAGTGTGACTTGCATATCACATGGGAACACCTCTGACACCCTTTCCACGATTCATATTATGACGATATTTTTTTTTTGTGTTGTGAAACGTTCTCGGTAAAACTTTGGTTACTGTCAACTATTATAAGAATATAGGTATTTATAAGAATTATTCGGGGCAGCGACATCGCAAAAAAAAGCATTCGACGATAGGGGCCAGACTCCATACAAAAATCTTTAAGCCACTTTGTGGCTTTGAACGCGACTTTTAAAAGGTGCGCCATTTCTGGCTTAGACTTTACTTCAGCTTTAACTTTTAGTTTGTCTGCTGTCATCACAGACATATAAGTATTACTAAGTAGCAGACCAAATATAAGGATTACAATAGCGTGGCAAGTTTCCATACAAAAAATAAGCTACATTTGGGCTTCATGGTACGAAGAAACGTATAAAAATGGGTTATTTTGGCTGGCTTATGCTTGGAACATATTTGTTAATTCCTAAACTAATCTCTAGTATATATTTTCTTGGGAAACAAGCAATATTTATATTTAAAAGAGCCCGAAGTTCACTGAGCTAAAATTGACACGCGTCGACTCTATATGCGTTTATTATTAACGTTAGGTCTGCTACTATTTTATACGTCTGTGACTGTCATGCGTGCTAGAAAAATATCTTGATTGAAAATGTCGACTTCTTGGAATTTGGAATATGTGCAAGAAATACAGATTGAAAATATGTATCCAATCTTTCATGATTTCATGATTTCATGAAAGATTGGATACATATTTTCGACCGATTCATGTCGGTAAAACATATATTTCTGACGATCGATTGTCCCTTTATGCTTAGTATCATCGAAAGTGATCACCGAAATCATAGAAAATAATATGTCATAGTTTCTTTGATTTGTCTGTTACGAGTAATTTGACTCAGCTAGAACAGTTTTAATAGAAGCACTAATGAAACACTTTTACTAAAATCTTCTTAAATTGTGACACACTTACTATTAGATTTAGTTTGCCTTTTCCGATACATTGTTCAACATTTCACAGTCTAAATCTCACTTTATAGAACTGACGTAAATTTCACATGTTTTCAGCAACTTAAAAGAACGTCTTTTAGTTTGTAGAGTTACAGCAGAACTGAAGGATTTTTTATTCGTTTCAGGCAGCACGCTTCAGTAACGAGGTCAAAGCTACACAAGTGTTGGTAGTTATAGTGGTAACATTACATTTACTTAGCTATGTTACTACATGAAGGAAACCGGTAAAGGAAAGCTCTACGATATTCCGTAGACGAGAAATGTTCGCGCTACGCCACGCCGCCGTAGCAATGTTAATGATTTGAAAAATAACTTTGTTATTTGTAAAATTAACAAAGCATGTAATGTAGTAGAAACTACCAATCTGTTAAAACGTAAGGTAATTATATACCCGCATTATGATTCTCTTATCAATTGTGAAACACGCCGGCTTTCGTATTTTTTATATTCATGAAATTCATTCTTTTACAGTTAGTGTGTTATACATGTACAGTATGTTATATGTTATACCTGGTAGTTTTGAATCGTATGGTGTGTGCAGTTCAAACTAACTACTTTTATAGGATTCAAACTCTAATGAGAGGGGACTAAGATCAGGTTTTGGGTACGTTGTCATACGAATAAATGTACAGCGACATCGCGGGACTGCGGGCGAGTACATGTCAGTATAAAACGGGCCGGACTCCCGCCTGTCGCGAAATATACAAACCTAGCTCATTTGTTAAAGTAAACAAATTAAAAAACTGGTCAAGTGCGAGTGGGCCTCATTTCCTGAGGGTTCCGTACATCCCGTCTCAAACTCAAAATTATTCCACGAGCAGTTATTTGACCGACTTAACTTGACACTTACGATTTATTTGACTAATGTATCCAAAGGGTGTAATTAAGTTGGACCCTAAATATGGATATTTTTCAGACGTTTTAAGAGCCATTTTCTAAGTGAACCAAAAGGACCTTACAGGCTTTCATGGTGACCCAATTTATATGAAATATCAATATCATTTGAATTTTGATTGATTGATTACGTTAAAGGGCAATAACTTTTTCCGTGTTTAGTGAGAAGCCTGATTTTTTAATTTAAAATATATTTATATTATAATGATCAGTAGACAAAAAAAGGTAAAAAAACTTACCAGCGCTATCCATGGTTTCTTTGACCTCCTTCGGTATATTCGCCTTATCGTAGTTAATGCAAGCTGCAAACAAAAAGGGTCATAATTTATTCGTCAAATAAAAATATATGTTTCCTTTAAGGGCACGCGATAACGTGGCACCTTTTGGCAATAAGCGAAATTTTGAGCACTGCCATTGCCAGAGAATATTACTTTATTTGTCATGTTGTAGGGCACTGCTTCGTCAGCGTTTCCGGATCTACTTCTCGGGCTATCCCGTTGTTCAGGCTACGACAAAAAACCCGTAAATAAAATATTGGATTTTGCCTGGGGGCCTAGAACGAGGCACAAAAAGAGTGTCTTTTGAAAGAGTCTTCAGCTGTCAAACTTGATATTTTTGCAAGTAAAAGATCAAGTTTGAAAAGTAACGGCTCTTTCAAAAGACACTCTCTTTTTGTACCTCGTTCTAGGCCCCCTGACTGGTTTCACTGTATTCGTACAGTTTATTCGGAGGCAAACATGGTTACGCGGCGGTTCCCCGTAGTTACTCGTGTTACTTCCCACTATTAAAAAAAGAAAAAAAAAAAAAAAAAGAAAAAGAAAAAAAAAAAGAAATAGGGTAAGGGAGAAATATATCTCTTATTCTTAAGTAATTATATATGTATCATTTTCTTTAATAATTTTTAGTTTTAATTTTTTTTATTTTAAGTTTGCATGTGCATGGTAGGTTTTTTGCTTTGTCTCTGTATTTTTGGCTTTGGGTTTATAGCCAATATTGTCATAAACCATTTATCTATTACTTTCTTCATCTGCTTCATTTTTATCTCCATCTAATTTGTGAGAATGTTAAGGGAATAGATATTACTTAAACTAATGTAATCAAATCACCATTGTTATTGTCAATTATCAACAAATCTACATCAACAAACTAGCCGTTTCATTATAAATATGAATTTAAACCACGAATCTTTTAGTAGTAAAAAATATAATTAATATCAAAAACTATAATAATATTAACCCGTAATAATATTAGAACCCGTATTTTTAATACTGGTATTTTAAATAAATAAATGGCAAGTGGCAACCATTGCTCAATGCAGACAGGGTATCGCCGCGGGCGGGGCACAGCTTTGCGGCGCAAACCAAGGCCACAAAAGTTTATTTCTGCCTGCATTTTCACGTCATTGTATTGTATTACTTTTGGAATTTGTTTCGAAAGCCTTTTTCTGTAATAACTTAGATTTTCGTGCAAATGTTGTTTGTTTTGTGCCAAATCATGATCTGGTTGATAAACAATGTATTTACATTTGGGTGGCTGCAGACATCCTATAAGTAACAGATAGAATGCAGATTTTCAAAATAAAAAGTATTATTTTACCACGGAAATACAAATTTCTTATTTATGTCTGAGTAGAAGTAACTAGCAATACGCCCAAAATCGATAAAGAACTAAATTTCCACAACAATAAATAGCTAAAGTAAGTTTTATTGCATTGTGTTGTCGGGGTATAACAAACAAATAGATAACCTAACATTATGCCTATCGATCTGCCTGATCGACCGTATTCGAGGTCAAGAAGTAATGAATACTTAATGTGTTGAATACTGAACTAAGGAAAGACAACGATGATGGGTTAGACAGACGATACTGATAAAATATTACTTGATAGACATTATGTATTTACTTCTTTTAAAGGTTTGTGCGATTTTTTCTTTTTATCGGAATCGGGGACCTGGGCATCTACTGGTCACAGCAAAAATGTGTTCTAACTGGTCATAATACTAAAAGCAATATTATTTGTTTTAATCCGTCACACGTACAATATAGTTCTATTAAGTCACGTATTAGTTTTGTAGATATTGGTCACACTGCAAATACAGTTCTAACTGGTCACAAGCAGAATAGTATAGGTAGTGTATGCAACTGATACATAATAAAGTAAGTTACTAAGTTTGAAAACGTTCAATTTCGTGTGATGCCAACTAACGTAGTACTGAAAGGTTTTGGAAGTGGTGAACAATAACCATTATTCTTATAATTTGTTTTGTTGTTTTTTTAAACTGAAATAAATGAATTAATGAACAGTTTTGGTATTTGTGTTAATTTTAATAAGAATAATGGTTGTTGTTTACCACTTTCAAAACCTTTCAGTACTACGTTAGTTGGCATCACACACAATTTAACGTTTTCAAACTTAGCAACTTACTTTATTATATATCAGTTGCTTAAACTACCTACCTACTACTATTCCGCTTGTGACCAGTTAGAACTGTATTTGCAGTGTGACCAATAGCTACAAAACTAATACGTGACTTATTAGAACTAAAACTACATGTGACGGATTAAAACAAATAATATTGCTTTTAGCATTATGACCAGTTAGAACACATTTTCGCTGTGACGAGTTGATGCCCAGACAAATCGGGCACCAAATTCAAAGCATAAAAATTACGATCTTGTAAAAATATATTTAACTGATTAAACTTATAGGCAAACTTTTTTATTATTTATTTAATATGTATATATTTGTACAAAATAGACATTACTCTTATAATATTGAAAACTTTTCATTTTCTATTGGAAGAGAGTCAGAAAACCTCTAGATATGTGTAGACACCCTCAATGAATGCTTGCTTACACAAACTGCCCAAATTCCATATATATTTTTTTTTTTAATTGTCAATTGTCTTTTGACAAAAACAAAACGAAAGTTGTCGAAAGTTTTTTATGATTTTGTACCCATAATAAAGACATATTTATAGATCTAAAAAAAAGTTTTTTATTTCCGTCCATCGCGTCGATGTGAAAAGTATAATTTTCTTCTATTTTTAGTTATCCGCGACGCAGCGATCGTCGTAACAGCCACTTGGGAACACGTTATTATAATGTCGTTTCCCTCGATATTTGTACCGAGATAAATTGAGTTGGCAATTGAGGGCCTGCGTGCACTTTAACTTGACCATTATAGCACAATGCTGTAAAATACTGCAGAAATCAAATGCGGATAGATGGATTTGTGCGGAAAAGTGTTCTTTTTTTATCATAACTCTATATCAGTTTTGTATAGAAAAGTTATCTAGGTAATAAATAAATGCTGAATTAAGGTAGAATGCCTAAACCTTTCACAACAATACAAGAAGTATTGCATTAATAAATAAAAATAGGCGCTCATACCGTACCATCTTATCAAATTATACTGCCTTATTCTTCCTTGTCTTGGACACTAATTCAAACCAAAGCTTACCCTGAACCTGACTAAACATATCCACAATAAATGGTTCTTTATTTCATCTACAGTTCTGAGGTTTTCAAAACCTACCACGCTTTAAAAAATAACAAAGTAAGAGCTACGTATCTCAAATTTTTCAAAACTCACTTTCAAAACTTACCAACTAAAAGTTGTCCGTGAGAACGATATGTATTCCTAAGGCATAGGGCTCGCCCAACGCAACTGCTTCTGAACACAACCTCCACCACTATGTGGGACTTGGTACACAGTCACAGACAACACTGACAAACGATTATTATCTAAATAATCAATAAACTCTATAAAACACACCTTTAATTATTCACCACTTTGCCTATTTATTTTACAGTTTTATGGGGTTTGGCAAGAATTAGGTCGACAGACAACGGGTTGTCATAAGGGACTACTATAATTTCGCGTTATCACGGAAATAGAAATTACCGGTTGTAATTTCACAGCTGTTTAAATTATAACACATAATTTTCCGATCATACTGAATAAATTAATATAATTTTTCACGTTTCCATGCAATTTTTTTAAAACGTATATATTGTGAATTTCGTGAGGGCATCTCTAATAATGTCTATTATGTCTAATTTTTATTTTTCTTTCTTATTTCGGTTTGTTGTTCAATATGATCACTAGGTTATGTGCTTTAATTTAAATTTACAATTTACGTTCCATTTACACTAATTATATAAAATATAATATATGTAGTATTTTTGGGGCAAAAATCTAGACTTTCTTTTCTAGCACTTGTATTATTGCAGAGAATCTCAGTTCGAGTGACGCAATGCAGACTCCTAGGTGTCTCCTTGGTCGTACAGTAAGATAAAGCAACAGGTTCAATGATTTTTGTTCAACTTTCAACTTTAAGTCAATAACATTAAGAGTCAAAAGAACAGTTTGGACTGAATAGTCAATAGTAAGTATAAAAAGTTTTAAGGCTCTATTTCCGTAATGACGCGGACCGATTCGTGGTAATCAGGCACTAAACATTTCATGAGAAAATTTGTGAGTTTCGCGACATTTTTTGCAAAGCCTACGCTTGGCGATTAGGGTTCCGTAGGAATTAAAACTTGATTTAGAAACATTATAAAAGAAATGCAGATTTTTTTGTATATTTAGGTCAGACACAATCAGGATTTCAGTATCTCCTTTTAGAAGATATGAAGCCAGCATTCTGCAGAGCATCTCCAAGTATAAAGCAATCTCGTAATGTAACATACAGAACCAGCCACAGGAAACACAATAGCTCTATTGTGTGGAAACTAATGCAATCCATTAGCTCAGGGTGACTCATCACGACAGCCGGTACATAAAGAGACTAATAGAGGTTAACCTGGTTGCCTTATATGAGGATTTGACGTCAATTTGTGGTGATGCCAACCTACGTGGCAAGATCATGTGCAAGGAAATTAAATGACTCGAGTATGTTTACTCATTTAAGGTCGCTTCTGTGCTCTTGCGGGTTGAAATCTCTTGGGGGCACAATTTGTGTCCGATATGCGTGCTCGTGAAGCACGTTAACCCGTTAGTCCCGGCTGGACGGCTGTTGTTTCCGTCTGCAGATTACCCTCGAGTTCTGGCACGCGTCTCCAGAGTGGTGGCAAAAAGCACAGAACCCAAGCCAGGTTCCAAAGAGCAATAAATATGGCCATCGAAAAAGTTTCAATTATCTGCATTTAACAGCCGCGAAAATAAATGGTTAGACAATGAATTACAAATTCTGATCTCACGGGGAAACTGTATCTTAGCCTCTTGTACCTTGGAGTCTGAGGTTGGACTTGAATAGATCTATGAGATCTAGTTTACTGCTCTGTCTAAGGGGTGAAGTTAGGGTTGCCAACTCTCAAAGGAACCAATCCGGGAGATTTGAATAAATCGGTGGGGCGTTGAAGGAAAGTCGGTACATTAGTTGTTAATTTTTATTTTTTTTATTTATATTTCGATTGCTTACTAAATCATTTTTTAATGGTCTTGTAGTCTTTGAATTCCTTCCCATCTAATCAGTTCTTTCAGTGATAAAATTGTCACTGTTTGGTATTCGGGGTCTTCAAAATTATGCCACTTTTGTAAATAATTCAAACAGCATGTGAAAAACTTATTGACTTAGTTATACATATAATTTTTCGAGGTTCATCAAAATGCTTTAATAAATCCATTGGGGCGACTATTGCGCGCGCGATTTATTTAGTTTGATTTTTAGAAAGTCGGGAGAAATTAGTACATTCCGGGAGCTCGGGAGGCAGAACAATATTCCGGGAGTCTCCCGGGCATTCCGGGAGGGTTGGGAACCCTAGGCGAAGTCGAAAGCGCTCGAAATAGGTTAGGCTTGATTGACTTTATGCAGAGTTAAGTGCAAACAGTAGATGAAGAAGTTTGATGTGAGGATTGTAGGAGATGGAAATTCGTAGTCTCTATCTACCCCCTTGAGCGAGGTATTTGAATTTACTGCTCACAATACGTCCATATCTCGTTTGGTCTAGGCATAACGCGACTTAGGCAAACCCCGCCACTGGTATACAGCGAGCAAAGGAATTAATCACACTAAAACTGAGTCTCTTTGGGTACGAAAGATCATTAGAACATTTCATTCACCGTAATTTACTTAACAATTTAAACCTCGTTGGATAAATACGAGTATTAATATAAGGTCCTAAATTCAAAGTGAAAAAAAAATTTACAGATGATAGGGTATCCCGAATAGAGCAAATTCCAGCGAAAACAATTTTTTTGCGCATACTTTTTTTTTACTGGGAAGTAAAAAAAATATTTGAGCAAAACATTTTTCTTCCTCCGAAATTTGATCATGATCAAATATGATGATACTTGATCTACCCTAGAATTATTTTCTCTTATTATTGTGGGACCTTAAATACCAAGTTAGTAACATTTTTAATTCAGTCATTTAATAATTCTGTAACAGTAGTACCCACCTTAATTAACAAGAAGGAAAAAGAAAAAATAAATAAAAAGCTAGCAATGGCTGCAATTTACAAAATGGTGATTTGAAGGGAGTCACCTCAACAATTTATTCGTTTTGTAACAAAGATAACATCTCACCTCGGTCCACGCGAGTATTTTTTTCAGAATCAATAAAACGGAGTTAATTAAATGTTATATGAACCGTGGTAGGTAACATGCGGTGACAGCTGTAAAACAAGGTTAGATGGGTACATGATGTAAAGTTTTAAGCAATCCGCTCGCCTCAAACTACTTTGAAAGGCCCGACCAGTTTCAGCAGATTCAGGCTGCCTTCGTCAGGGCGAATGTAGACGGTTACGCGACGACGATGGACGTTGCTTTATGCGTTAATACATCCTAATTCATGACAGCACGGTGGAGTGTAAATCACTAATCACTACATATAAATTGATTCTGTGATAGTCTTAATTAAGAGGGCTATACGTGCTGATGACCTTGAAAGTCGAAATTAGTTATAAAAGTAAAAAAAAATATAGAAATATATAATAAACCACAGAATATCTGAAATGATGTGCCTTGATTAGAATTTTAAATTTGCATCAAAATCTTTAACTAAATTAAATTACCTTGGTCTTATGACATAGGTCTAATTTTAAACGAATATCCGGTTCAATTAATTAAGTATCCAAAGAAACAAAATGAAACTTAGTCAAATTGAATATAATTATTTGATTCGACTGATGATGGCCCCATACCGTGGGCCGAAATATATCGAAAATTGTAAATTTTTTGTGTTTTTCCATATAAATATTGTGAATATATTATAACAACAAATGATTTCCCTTGATTATTTTTGAAGAATTTTAATTGTGTAAATTGTAATTAATTATTTTGGTATATTTTAGTGCGTTCGCATCTTGATTCCTCGTCGAGCAACGGAGAGACCAATACGGGAGGAGTCGTGCGTGTGAGTGAGACGCAAGCACCCGGGTCACCAGCAGTTTTTGTTGCCCTAAGTCGAGGGTATTTAGAGAAATCTGTCCTGCTCCAACGCATTCATTTTATACTTTTCTATCCTGTTCAGTGGAAGCGGGCCGTTTAGAAAACTCGCGATTTCGGGTTGTTTTTATTAGGTTTAAATCAAATATTGAAATTACAATAAATAAAATTTTTTTAGCAGAAATTTATCTACACGTTTCAGAATTATTTAAATGTAAGTAGTGAAGTAAATAAATTGATTAAAAATTCCCACAGCAATTTGAATAAAAGATATGAAGAAGCTCATGTATTGATATGTTTGATTCATATTTTGATTACCTGGAAATTGATTAAAATCAAGCATATTTGGGTAAAACACGAAGTACCTATATGTACCTACGCTAAGACGTATTACTATTTATGGGCATTTTTAGACATTTAATTTTAAATATTGAAATATAATAAAATACGCATAACAATTACTGAAATTAGCCGGCAAAATATAATCGTTTTTAGTAACATTAAATAAGCTCTGTAAAAATGTTTCTTCTGGGACCGAAGAATAAATGCTGCTCGATAGATTCCAGTATCTATAAGGAATCCATCCATCAGCCTGTTTCGTCCACTGCTGGACATAGGCCTTTCCAGGATTAAATGCCTATAGTCACATACGCTGGGCAGGTGGGTTGGTGAGCGCGGTGCCGAAACCCTTGCACCAGTGACACCGCTGCCCGTCACCAGTCTATGCCATCCATCGGTCCCACGCAATGGTGGGCCGCCTGGTTTTTCCTAAGAGCTGTTCTCTTACTCTCCCCTGAATAACTTCGGGAGGATGTGCGAGTAAGATCTCTTTAAGGAATGAAAACAATTTTTTTTACGTGCAATGTTCATAAACTTGGCGATGCCTGATGAAAAGCGTCTTTAAGACTTAGAATGGGAAAAGGCAAAGAAAAGGCGCCCGATCAGAAAATGGGAGAATGACATCAGGTTAAGTAGGAATCAGTCTTTCCAGGGACTTCTACAAACATTTAAGGAAGTCAGTAACGGTCGCTGACTTATACACGGTGGAGTAGCTTGGCGGCGTGGCTTCGTCATTAGGGTGACAAGCCACGGCCGAAGCCTACCACTACCTACTACCAGTAAATAGGTGCCTAGGTAAGTCGCTGTAGACGCGGCCATAATCCGATGACATTATGACCCTAAATACTACAGAGACATAGATTGCTGATATATCTTTCTATCATCCCCTATTCCCGTTTTACGACGAGAAGACTTGGAGTGACAATATCCTTTTTAAATGACGTTGCTCCAAACCACAAAAAATATAGAACAAAGAGATAATAATAACTCCCATCATTATAAATCAAACTATCGAATGGGTGAGGCAGTAGGCCGAATAGACTCTATTGTTTGGTAAATGATACGATAAATTACCGTAATAACCTCAAGTCACGCGTGACGGTAAACTATAGGTACACCCAGAAAGATATCCATCAAGGCTCACTGCACTAGGGTAGCTACATTTTTTTTATTGTCTTTGGTCTTAGCATGGCCTCCCCTGTGCATGATGGAGCGTCAATAAGATCTAGGATGAAGCTTGTCCACCCAGAAACTGGGAGAGCAAGAGCAGGCGTTAATCAGTCTGCCCGGGAACTTCCGCAAAAATCTACTGAAGTCGTTAATGGACGAATTACTGATACCACCCAGTTGCCTATAGCGACTCTTTCGATAGGGCTTCTAATGACGTCATGTCGGAAACGTCGCTCGGCAGTATGGTTCCTTCGTGAGGCCGGTGAAGCCGGCCAAAGCTTACCACCAGTTGAATTAAAAAAACATTGTGCGATAGGCTGAGGTGGAGCAATCAATGATTGTATCTCAGCTTATGCTATAAAGCAGGCTCCATATGCCACATATCACATACGCCAGTAAAAAAAAACTTCAAAAGAAAAATAAAAACATTCGCAAGTTCTTGCCATACAGTAATATTCCGTGTGCCTTACGCGTTAACTGCCACCATTCTCTACGACTCCATACTCGTAGATCTCCGTAGTCTGAACTTGAAAACCACACGACAAAATTGGGTCGTGAGTCGTGTGGAAGGCAGCTATTGCCAATCTAACCCTTTTGTTATAACTATGAATTTAACTAAAGTTCTTTTCACGAAAACGCCGAGACTTCTTTCGTGAACGAACGCCCAATTTAGTTGACAATCGAATTGGCCGTGCGTGTAGCAGGAACTTCCATAATTATTCACGCGTGTCCAGCTATCGAGTACCTACCTACCTAACGTTCTTAAACCACTCGTCTGTTAAATAAGTCAATTATATTTTATGTAAACGCAGACCATGAGTTATAGAAACCTTCTCCAAAGTTAAACATTTTGTTACGTACTTAAAATTTGAGCGGTAATGAGCTATTATACACTAGAAGCTGTGAACGAATAAAACAATATATTCCTTATAAAATTGACGCCTTTAGATGACCATAATCTAGAAAGAATAAATCATCGCTTTCGAGTTTAGCTTACCACCTGAAATGTTTGAAATATTTGAACTTACCGGCCACAGAAGCGCTACTCATTTTTCCACGTGTAAAATCAATCTTGAATGGTTTGCTAAAAATTTGCTTTGAAAAACTGAATTTATTTATTCAGACAGGCTAAAATTTTGTTATTCTGACATTTAAACAAACAGGAAACGGAAATATTTTTTTATTTATAGAACTTTGCTCTGTTCTAGGCCGAAAAAACAAGGCCTGCTCCTTAGGTTTGCATTCCAAAACTTACGCTTAATTCAATTTGAACACTGATAACAGGATAGCTTACGCATTTTTGCATAAGTATGAATGAGTGAGGAAATGAGCTCGTATGGCTACACTGAGATTATTGAATATTAAGAACGCGCTTCGCGCAACAAGACCTCATTTTCAAGACGTGTCTCACACACATCATGACATCTCTTTTGCACGCGTTGATTTTGTATGTGCTATCCTGCTGTCAGTGATGAGCGGGCGATCAAACTGAACGCGGCCCTGAACCGAACACAGCGCTTGATAGTCGTTCATAAATTAACAATTTCGTCATGTTCCAACACTGACAGCAGGATAACGTATACAATTTTCAAAGCGTGCGACAGAGATGGCATCAAGAACCTCTGTCGACCGAGACCTCTAATTAACAAACGTGGCTTTGGGTCACAAGCAAAAAGCAACGAAAAAGCACTTTTCGTTTTTAATGCCCCCCCGTCAAGGAGTATATGCCTAACACTGACAGCAGGATAGCAAATAAATAAACAACGCGTGCAAAAGAGATGGCATGTCAGGCGTGTCGGTCGTCTGACGATAAAACTGAACGTAGGCCGCGTTTCGATTTGCGCCATTACACACCTGTCACTGCCTGCCTGGGCCGCGTTATAAATTCAGGGTCTCGAAAAGGATTCTAATGCCATCTCTGTCGCACGCTTATTAAAATTGTATAAGCTATCCTGCTGTCAGTGTCGGAACCTGACGAAAGTGTTATTGTGTTAAATAATGAACGGGGGTTTGATGTGATGAGTCTGACACAGATCAAAGAACGCAAAAGAAAAGCGCAATTAAGACCACATTCACTGTTTTTAATTGATTGAGGTTGTAAATGTATGTATTTGAAACCAAATATTTTTTAATACTTCGTATTTCTGTTGTGTAAATAATATACTTAATGGCTTCGAGAAGGAAAGGAAACTTCCGCGGTAAACGCACCAACCAACACGTTGAAAAGGATTACGCAGAAAGTTTCAACGACTTAACTGTGAAAGCTTCAGACGACAGCGAAAATAGCAGTTCACAATCAGATGATGAAGGTACCGAAGCCTCATTTACCGTCGCCATGTGGGATTTAAACCACTGCGATCCCAAAAAGTGTTCTGGACGAAAATTATCTAGGCATAACCTCATAAAGAATCTGAAACTCGGGCAAAGGTTTCCCGGGCTTGTGTTGTCGCCGGTTGGCTCACAGTGCGTTAGTCCAAATGATAAAGATATTATAGAGAAGTCTGGTTTAGCTGTGATAGACTGTTCTTGGGCTAAAATAGATGAAACACCATTTGGAAGGATGAAATCACCACATCCAAGGCTGCTACCTTTTTTAGTTGCAGCAAATCCAATAAACTATGGTAAACCGTATCAGTTGAGTTGTGTTGAAGCGTTGGCAGCAGCAATGTTTATTACAGGGCATAAAAAGGAGGCAAAGTTCTATTTATCCAAGTTTTCATGGGGCCATTCATTTTTGGAGCTCAATTCTGAAGCTCTGGAACTATATGCTGTTTGTACAGATAGTAAGAGTGTTTTAGAAGCTCAGGAAAAGTTTTTGGAGTCAGTAGGAAATGAAAAAGATGATCGCCAGATGTGGCCACCAAGTGAATCTTCAGGCACAGAGGAAGAAGATGAAAAGTTATAGCTATATCCTAGAACTATTTAGGTAATGTAATGACTAATGACTTTGTTATTTATAAAAGAAGCAAAATATTAAATTGTTTCATATATCAAAGCAATTTTATTGAAAATTTGCACTTGAAGTGTCTAAAATGAAAGTGACAATAAACAAAGCCTGAAACAAAACATGTGATAACGGGGCAAGAATCAGCAATTGAGTGATAAAGTAAAGTTTGTCCATTCTACATAGCTTCCGTAGATGACTGAATAGATTTCTGTCTCTGGAAGAAAAATTTGACCAGTGGAAATGCAGGTAAGCTTTATCATCGCCTCAATAAAACCACTCGCCCTGCATGTCCATTGGTCAAATTTGTGTCATCTATGCAGCTATGCACTTCTATCATCTGAGAAGAACTAGGCTTTTGGACTTGTGTGCCCAATGTTCAGGACCCAAAAACAATGTAATATATTCTGAGTAAAGAGATATTATGTAGAGCCAGCTGAATAATTCAGTCTTCGTCTGTAACATTGTGAAGACTTAGTTATCAGAGCCATTTAAGGGGGTAACTTTTTACCTCAGTGCAAAATGCACATCATAATGTTGTTTCCCTTACTTTTGAATAAAAAGTATGCAATAAATGTTTTTTAAAAGTAAGGAAAACAATATTATGATGTGCATTTTGCACCAAAATCACCGTTACCACCTTAAATAATTGAAAATAGAGTCAACCATTGCCAGAATATATTATCTTTTAGTTTTTATTAAATAAATATTTATCTTTCCCAGGCCTTGAATCTGTCAGAGATCAAGTTTTGGGTATCTCTGTGTCTACATGGAAGTAAAAGGTAAAATAACAGTCAGTGTTCAGTATTGTTGTTTGATCAAAGGAGGATGGAGGTATATTTAATTATTGCAAATATGCCTATGTTGTTAAAACAAGGGCCTAGCACAGCAGATCACATCGAGCTTTAACCACTTGATACAGAATGTCTATCCCTCTCGAGAGAGATCAACAAAGTGAGAGAGGGCACTGTATCATGTGCTATCATGTTTGATATGGTTTGCTATGCTAGGCTAGCTGATAAACAATAGATAGATACTGCTTTTTTTATTAGTTGAAAAGTCGAAACAGTTGTACTATTTTACATGGATTCTATTTGCTGGGTATGGGTGGTAGCATATTGATATTATTGTTTGATGAAAATGTTGTAGATATTTTACTTCTGGATATTATTATTTCATGAATTTTAGTTTGAATGGTAGATATAGAATTAAATATTAGTATTTTATTTTACTAAAAAAGAAGGGGCAGACTTGGGACGGTGCCTGCCATCTCTGCTTCAACAATGAAACTATGTGCCTTTGTAAACAACGATGTTGTGTATGCGGTGTTGCGACAACAGCTTCGTCTTGCGTTTCATAGATGGCGCACTATTCGTTCATCACAAACCATTCAATAGATGGCGACACTGCGCTTTTATTAGGGGTCCGTTGGTCTCGGTTCAACGAACGAGGTTTACGATACAACTTCGGTTCGGGACCGGTCTCACAGTTTGAGTGCACGTTGAGTGCCGGGTTGGTTGTGTCGCGCTCAGTTCAAACTTACTTTATCGCGGAATACCTTCTTCTCGACATTCCTTGAGTGAAAAGTGGTGAAAAGCTTCTTGTTCAGTGTTGTTTTGGTCCTAGTGAACGGATTTTTGGAGTCGGATCTTGGATTTTTGTGATAAAAAGTTGGAGGTAAGTTTGTTAAGTTGTCTCGAGGCGGTGCAACCTGTCACGCAGGTGTCCCGAGAGTCACTAACCTCCGATCTGACTGAATAAATACTACAACTTTCCACGATTGATCTATTCTACATTATCATTTTAAAATTGTTATATAAAATTTCTTTTTTTGAAATGTATTTTTTTTACTATTATTTATTGTCGATTAAAGTTCAAAGTTGCAAGGTAAACCTTCATATTATCGTGTCTACTTTTAGTAACGAAGTTGCGTTCAATAGTCAATTTCATTTCTGTAGAGTTTCACTGTGTCAGAGTATTAGAGTTCAACGCGTTAGCGTGACTCATATTTGCCGCTTTGTTGTAGAGTCGGATTGAAAGTTGTTTTTCTCGATAAAAAACATGCCGTCGGTTTGTAACACTTACTTCACGTTATTGATAAAACATAAATAAATATATGGAAATATTGGTTTTATTTATGTTTTATTCTTGGTCTATCTCTAAATATGTATTTAAAAAGCTCATTGTAGCAATTTTCTTATTGATATTTTTATGCTAGCAATGATGTTTTATTGAGTACAGCAGTTAATGTTCCAATAACTAAAAAAATCCAAATTCCAATCTGTAATAATAAAGTAGTAAAAATCAAAAAATGTGTCTGTACTATGAATAGTTTTGGGAAATTTTAAATGAATTGGGTATTGTACTGAGTCCAAAACAATTTATTTTTAGATTTTTTACGTTTAATCTACTTCCTTGTCTTTATGACTGATGCCGGACTCGGGAAAGGGCCCGAAATATATTTCACTCAATTTTTATTTTATTTTATTCATCAATATCTATATATTAACTTTAGAATCTTTACAGACGTACAAGAAAAGGAGGACGGAGTCGAGAAGGCTTACTGTGATGTAAATGTGTGCGTGCCGGGCTCGTGCGTACACGAGAGTAGGCTCACTATGGGTGCATCAGTTTTTGGTTAGCGAAATACCTTCAGACTTTTTTGTACTTCTATGCAAATTTATTATAAGCAATTTTAATCTCCTTATTAATAATTCCCTTTAGTATGTGTCTTCGGTTCCTCCTGGACAAGTGCGCTTAGTGTGGGAACCATTGGTAAATGTTTGTTTATGGATAGGTATTCTTTTTGTCTTTTTTGACTTCCATTTGTTTTATTTTGGTTAATCCCACGGGATCGTGAGAATCGGGATCCACGCAAGCAACGCTGCGTGACGTCCCCTAGTTTATTTAAATATAAGAAGTTCCACAGATGTAGGCTTTTCAACAAAATAGTTTTCTGATTTCGAACTTTACATTTTTGTCGTTTTAAAACAAGAATCACAACAAACTACGTTTACAGCGACACCTAGTGGTACCTCCATCCATCCATTGATCATTATCCTTTGAAACTAACTAACGTACGTTGGTGTGTATGGGGTTGGTTACGTACCTTACTTATGAACAAATGTTGTGAGTTCGATCCTTACTGAACCCTCCACAAGTTTACAGTTTCTACAGCGTAACGTACGTCTTAGGAAACTTTGTTTAACTTGTTCTCAGGTTTCCATTACTCACGGCAACAAAAAGAGGGCTAATACCCGGTGTGTGTTCTGTTGTTCTTTCGTTAAACTACACGTTTACTGCAAGTTTCATTTATCGCCCATTTTGTACGTTGCTTCATTGAAATTTTTATCTTTTTTCCGGGCCACATTAGAAGTATTAGTAAACTAACCTTCACCCGCGACTCCGCCTGCGTTTTTAGGGTACCCGAAGGGTGCCAAACGAGATCCTATTACTAAGTCTCCGCTGTCTGTTAGTCCGTCCGTCTGTCACAGGGGTCTACAGCTTCAGGCGGAGTAAATAAAGAGTTTAAATTGTCACAGAATATGTGTGACCATGGCCTTTATCACGGCAAATAATAAAAATTAATATAGGTTACTAAAATTGGGGTTCCGTAATAAGCCGGAGCCGGTAATAGGAGCCGAATTGTTTATCAGGCGCTACCATTTTAGCAGCTTGTTTTGTGTCGCTTTGGTGTTGCTGCGACATCTATATTGTTGGTATTTACCATGTTTTTAGGGTTCCGTACCCGTGATGTGTGGTGGTACGAAACCCTTTGTGCGCGAGTCCGACTCGCACCTGACCAAGTTATTTTCAATGTCTGCTCCGTTTTCGGCTTGGCGGTTATTTTATGAACACCCCTATAGCCTAATGTTGACCAGGATCACTACGATAATTATAAAGAAAACCGCATCAGTGGCGAAGGGTGAACATTTTAAAAAGGGAAGCCGAACAAAAAATTGCCTTACTCAGAAAAGCAACCAAGGAAAACACATTTTTTTGTACTTTGCAACTCCCTGTCAGCCAAGTTTATTTGTTTTATTGAGATTTATGGAAATGTTTGACAAAGCGAAGAGTACGGAATAAAGAAATGTAGTATGCCATCCATACCATTTCCTAAACAAGCCGGTGGGAATCGTGTTATATGGATCCTTCGCCAATGAACCGCATCCAAATCGGATATCAACCATCCAATATCGGTTGAGTGATTCTCGAGTTAAAACGGAACATACATACATACATACCGACAAAAAATCTAAAAATTGTAGTTACGGCCTCACTATAACACTAATGAAATAACCCATTTAAATTAAAATTTCGCAATAGTATTCAAAGTACAGACATGACTTTCTTACTACTTTATTAACCGACTTCAAAAAAGGAGGAGGTTCTTAATTCGACTCTATTTTTTTGGTATGTTACTCCATAACTCTGGCATACATATCTTAATAGATTTGTTTTTTTTTATTAGTAAGTATAATATAATAGATTAGTTCTATCCTCCGTAGTTGTTGATGTGAGCTGCTAGCCAGATGACTGCGGGCCGGACGGGTAACAAATATGGAATAAGAGACTACCTAAAAAATACTTGATTTTTTTATTAGGTCCCTAAAAACTAATATACCCGTTTTAGTCTCTAGCTAAATAAAGCCACCATAAAATAATAAAATCAGCTTTGCGCCAGTCGAACTTTTAAATTGTTAATTTCTCGTTAGTTTTTTTATTTATTTTTATTTAATATTTACCTAATCAAAGCCTACAATTTTAAACAAAGAACAAGCGTTATTAAGTCCAAACGAAAACAAAGTAACAAAAACCGCGTGGAAACCACACAGTTCATAGACAAAAGGTATCAAACATCTAAAGACCGCCAACTTTAAATCCACTATCCACACTCGAGCCTGAACGAAACGCACGGTGCGTCGATGTGCGAAAACAAAAGAGAGCAATATCGACCAAACCCTCAAAAGTGAGGGGTAAACAGGGGGCGCCACCCTCTTTATGACTCAGAGGGGAGTACCCTCACGTACCTACCGCTACCCTTAGTGCTTTGGGCTCTGTACAGGCCGAATGCACTCTGCTATCTGACTATCGATCTGGGTTTTTGGACACCGAATTTCGTGGTGCTTTTCACTATGAAGCCGGGACGTCACGATTTTATTAGCTGTTTGAGAAAGATTGCCGTTAGAGAAAACGTTATTTACTGATAAAGGCATAGATTCCAAAGTGGCACCCATAGTCAGGGCCCATATTGAAATTTAAATTCAAAATGCTTGAGATAAACACCAGTCAGGTGGACTGATTTTTATATGGCGTTTGAACACCTGGAAAATTATATATTTTCTTTGAGCATTATTTAACACGTATAGATTGTGAAATAAATGGAAAGAATTACTTATTATTACAATATGTTTATTTATATTTATAACTTTGTAAAACAATTATTTACTTACTAGCTATTCCAGGACTTCCTTGAGTAACGTAAATTTGAAGATTTACAATCCATAAAATGAAAATTTCTCTTGCACTTTCAATGCCTTATGGTCATACATTGCATTTTTGACGGTGAAACAAACTTCTCGGTAAAACTCACGCCACCACCAACGGAGTCCTCTGTCCTCGTTGGAATATGAACGAAAATGCCCTAATTCACGGGACTCCAGACCCGTAGCTCCGCGAACCCCGGTTAGATTTCGATCCGCATTAAACTAAGCGAGCGACGCAAATTGAACGATTTGAGAAATGTTATCATGTTCTTCTGCATTAGCGTCAAGCGTATTTGAATGACGTCATTTTTTGGGTTCCGTCATAACACTGAAACGCTTTTAGAAGCCTTCTCGGTATCTGTTCGACTGCCTTAATAATTAGAGAATTACCCAACAGGGACGCCGGGTAAAATTAGAATAATATCTTCGATGAATAAATATATACATAGCATCCGTACTATTGCTGTAGATCAGGCACAGGCAACGTTTGGAAAGTCGGGGCCAAACAATCATTATTGATATTATTAATCATTATTCTTATGAAAATGCGGACGATAGGTTTATGCGTATAGTAAGTATACAAAAATAACGACGCAATCGGTGAACCGCAGGTTTAATTTATACTTTTATCAATTTCAGTTACCTACATACGAGTATTATTACAAAAATTACAATGTAATATTTTCATCCCACTAATATTATGAATTCGAAAGTTTGGATGTATGGATGGATGTTTGTTACTCTTTCACGCCGTAACTACTGAACCGATTGGGCTGAAATTTTGCATAAATGTAGTTCTAGACCTTGAATAGAACATAGGCTACTTACTTTTCATCCTATAAATCAGTTCCCATAAGATGGAAATGTGGTTTCAAGTTTCTATAGAAAAGTGATGTGTCACCCTTTCACGCCGTACCTATTGAGCCGATTGGGCTGAAACTTTGCACAAATAAAGTTATCGATCTAAAACAGGACAAAAACTACTTTTTATCCCATAAATCAGTTCTCATGAAAAAGCTATACAAGAGACATACAAATGGGACAAACAGAAGCCCATAACACACATTTCACCAGCTATGTTTCCTGTACGTGACAATCCGAAAAATATTGACAGATTTTATAGGAATATACAAAAACTAATTCAACGCGGGTGAAGCCGCGAGCAAAAGCTAGTCATTTATAATTAATTGGAAGCTTGAGTCTGATTTCCAGATACAAAACTACTATGATATTAGGATCAGTTTCACATTTGCGCCTGTATGCAAAGCATTTCTCAAATCACATCGAGCTTTTCCTTCCACTTCGCACCGTATATCTCTGTCGTCCTGCATGACAAGAGTGCACTCTTCTCTTCTGTCATTCATATCAAGGTTGTAATAAATAAAACTAAAGCAAGTACAAAAAATCCCTTACGGAAAACAACAAGTCAAGTGATGATAAAAGAAGAGACGTTGAAAATAATGCCATTACTCGTAGATGCACAAGATATCGATTTCACGGTCGCACGAAGCAAAGTGATTTGATTACGTAAGCGGTTTGCTCTACCAGGTAGAGTCTACCTGCTACATTTGGCAAAAACATTTTACTATCAAGAAATATCTAGGAATGTACAGAAACTGCGGGAAACCGGTTAAGCGAGTGAAACTGGCGAAGATTATGGCATGATAAAACTTTATCTTTGCCGCGAATTGAGAGGTTTCTGTTTACATGTTCATGCAGGGTTCGATTATACGAGTAGATGTGTTGTGAATGCAAAAATTTAATTCTTCTCCAATCGTTAGACTTTATCTACAAGTGAATGTAAAAACTAATAAACTGATCGAAATAATCAGAATTGATAGGTCTTTAACCCTTTAGCAACTCGGAAAAACGGAATCCTTGCAGGATCACTTTGTTGTCCGTCTGTCTGTCCGAGTGACAACTTGCCTCAGGAACGGCTTGTGGTATCAAGTTGAAATTAAGACGTAAATTGCTGTAAAAAGTAGTTTCTAGTTAAAAAAAATAAACGGCCTTTCGAAGCGTATTTTCATACCAAAGAGTCATTGAAACTTGGTCCAGACCACTTACAGAGTCTCCAGTATGTGTTTGGATGTATCAACTAAAAAGTCACCTTATACATCTTATTAGAACCTCTCCCATTGAAGTTCGTATAAGTTTTTGCATGACTTGCGACGTTAGCCCCCAATGTTATATTCGTCGTGGGGATCGGAATAGCTCACCATACTTCTTGGGATTACCCTGGAGGGAGATGTTAGCCTTCTTGATTTAAATTGTCGAAATTTAATGTGAAACTTTGCCCTTACGGCAGCCGCAGAGACGCGAAAAACATTTTCTTACTTTGTCAATATTATCTTTGTCAAAGTATGAGCTAGATTTTCGCCCGCGTGGGTCGTGTACTTTCTAGGGATCTGACTCAATTTCCGGTATAGATTTCTGTGTGTATAATATACAGAAAATTCCAAATTCCTAACTAGTTAAGTTTTTGCACAGACGTTTACTATAGTAGCAGACTTACCCTAACATTAATAATAAACGCATAGAGTCGACGCGTGGCAATTTTATCTCATTAAACTTCGGGCTCTTTTTAATATAAATATTACTTGTTTCCGAACAAAATATGTACTAGAGGTTAGTTTAGGAATTAAGAAATATGTTCCAAGCATAAGCCAAAACGACCCATTTTTACACGTTTCCTCGTAACATGAAGCCTAAATGTAGCTTATTTGGTCTGCTACTTAGTAATAATTAGATGCCTGTGAGTTTTAGAGATATACCCCGTAATAAAATTGCTCTAAAATTGATAACCTTGATGGCCCCCCGGTTCTTTATTTCGGGAGATTTAAAAAATATTTCTTTAATGACACTCCACATCCAAAGTAAGATTTTTTTTGCTTTTTAATTTTCCGCCCTCAAAAATATTTTTATTTTATTTTTATTTCAATATTCGGTTTCGAGTCAACATCCAAATAACGGACGGACAGACAACAGAGCGACATCAATTTAAGGGCTCCTTCTTGCCCTTCTGGTACGGAACCCTAAAAACAAGAAAGTTTTAGCTATAACTATGGTATAAATGATTCTTGTAAATTTCACTTTATGTTTTAGATTAATTGTGTTTTGTAAAATTATAATGAATGATGTAACTTTTCTACACACGAACATTTCTGGTACCCCAAGTTACTAGCCTAGCTGAGTTGGCGACCCCTGGTAAATTTGTATTCTAACTATGTGCAGTGTATTAAATTTTTGTATTTATTTTGTAAGGCAACCTATTCTGCAATCAATGTATTTTTCTTTTCTTTTCTTTTTCTTTCAAATCATATTTGGCGTAGAAAATACAATATTAATTTTAGTAAAATTTATTCAAAACGTTGAGATCAATCAAGATTAATTTATAATTTCTCTGTCCCACGGTCCACGCACACTTATGCTAAATTTCCACACCCCACCGCACTGTCTCATCGATCCGAATACGGATGTCAACCCTCTTTAACCGACTTCAGAACGGTGGTTATTTTGTTAAGTATATGTCCATTAATATGTACGTATACGCTTACAACCATAAATGTTTATGTTTCGCATTGGTTCCAGTGAAAGAAATATACAAATCGACGTAGTACGGTGGTACTACCGAGTTTCAAAGTTATAGTATTGTATATATTAGGTGAAGTCCTTTACGCCATTAAGTATAACATCTAGTGCTTTAGTAATAAAATAACATAAGAAACCGTTATCCTTAATAATAAAACTTATGAAAATCTCGAGAAAAAAAATTGTAGTTCCTACGGCCGTGCCTTCCTCTTTCTCTAAAACAAATGTTTTCTCTAAATCCGTGCTGCCATCTCGTCTGAAAGAAATCTTACAAAAGATGATATTAGTTGAAAGATATCTTATAAAAGATTATATTTATACACACATTTTTTTCACTTGAAGTCGGTTTAGTTTTTTAAAACTATTACTCCTAGAACATTTTCATGAACATTTCCTAGAAATATTTGAGTAAGTACTCCGTACAATCCGGGTGCAAAATGTGTGATATTATCACACGGACGTGATCCAGAATAATTTATCAAAGTAACGTATGTTGAAATTTAAATGAGTTCTGAATGGTGATGCGAACAATATTAATTAAAAACTGCTGGCAACACAGGAGACGGATTAAAAAAAGTTTCAAAATTGTATACCGACAAAATTATAACCTCCTACAGTACTAAATTCGTTTTTTTATTATCATAGTAGTGATCCAGGTGTTCATAAAATAACGACCAAGCTGAAAACGGGGTAGAGAATGAAGAAATGCGGGCGAAGCTGCGGGTGAAAGGCTAGCTTAATAATATGATAGGTCTGTTCTGTATCAGGCTTTAAGTGCCTCTTAAATATGACACTATTCCTACTATTAATCACACCCTGGATCTACTGATATGATATTGCTTGTATAATTACTCTGTCCCGAGCTCTATTATACCCGAATTTAGGGAAATGTTGGCTGATAGCTTGGAACTTTCTTATCTATTGTCGTTACTTGGTATCCTATTGGTATCTACATAATGCTCGAAATGTTGTTACATAAACATGCTACATTACATTGTACGGGTCTTTACTAAGCAAGGTAGGTAGTATAATATAATAACATTAAAATGGAGAATGTAGTATGGATGAAATTATTAAAAGTGCTCGAATATTTTTCTGTTGATAGGAATAACCTTCCCCTTAAACTCAGATTTTTTGTTGGCGTTAATTACATTAAAAAAATAAAAACATTTAAATTACAATATGGGCCCTTATACAGCTGTGTAAGAATGTGACCTTTGCCCGCATATAAAACAAAACTGTTATTGCTCTGTGGTAACAATGACATTGAACATAGATAATGTACTTATAATTAGGCAAAGGATTTTTTTTAAATGTAGGAAGCTACCAGCTTCAAATGCATCCTAGCCCACCCAAGAATATAATTATCTATATAAAAAAATCTGGCATATAGAAGAGTAAATTTCAGTTCAACTAATACATAACTGTTATATTACACTTCACACCCCCACCCCCACCGCTTTTCGTTGTTTATTTCATCAATCTGTGGTCGGTCGGCAGCGGAGACTTAAAATGTGACCCACCCTAGAAAAAAATCATTGCCTTGATTTATCGTGTATAAATTAAAACCACGAATCTCTCGGTATTAAAAATACCCGCACCACATGCCAAATTTCACCTCATAGTCCAACCGTTTCAGAGTTATGTGTACCGCTAGGACTATACTTACGGAACCTTAAAAACACCCTGACAAATGTCACGGATTTCCCGCCACAAGCCGCGCCATATTTTCAACATGGCGGCGCGCGTCTCTTTACGAGTCCTGCGCGAAAATTACGATAGCGTGTGTGTGTTAAACTTTAACACCATGTTTATATCCACCGGGCTTCTAGTTTCGTGTTATTATTACTGTTGAAAAGCATGCATACGAAGCACGAAGCTTGTTTTGTTTTCATAAGTCTCGCTAAAAACTATACGGAACACAAATATGATTTACCGAAACGGGCGATTCGGTGCGATGCGATGCACTGTGGTGTGGCTGGCTGGAAATGTAATATTTGATTTTCGTTTTTATGGCGACGTTTGCTTTCCTTGTGTTTTACCGCAGATCCTACCAGAACAAGTAGAAATTTCTCGTTAAAAGTTAACCCCGGATCACCGGATCAACTTTGTTCTAATTCATAGTTCATCTGGCTTTATCGGACCGTAGGGAGTCGTAGATTGATTGCCTGACTCGTTCGTCGAGATTGTTATGGCAACTTTTTGGTAACTTTCGCTAAACTGTGCAAGAAATGAGAGGAAAGCGGAGAATAGTTTTTTTATTAATATTATTTGCATTATTGACTTTGAGTTTGGCCTCACTGCTTCATATTTTGGATTAAATATCATTTTTGTCGTTTTAAATGTAGTCATTAAGCCAAGCGTCTAATCCTTAGTTATTTTTTTAAACATATTTTACCATTACCAATAATAAATAGCTTAAAATTAACTAAACAGTTTATTTTACGGTAACTGTAGGTTGCTGAACAGACGCAAAGCCTCACAAAATTACAATGTATAGCTAAGAACACAAATTAAATTATACAGGTTGTTAGGAAAAGTTCCAAGCAACACATTTCTTCGAAGAACTCCACAACGAAACTTTTTTATTTATTTGAATATTATGTGTATTAAATCTCACTCAATTAAAGATTCCAATAGTCAATTATATAACATTTATTGAATTATGGGTATAACAAAGTATCTTAAGCGTGTTTAATTCTTTTTTAATAATAAAAAAATAATAAATATGTTTTTTAATCTTTTCATTAAATTGTTCAACCCTAGTTCAGAACGCAATAGATAGATTAAAATATTTTAATTTATTATGAATACTTATTATTAATATTATAATTAAAATATTTTTTATAAACTTCCCATTAATTAACAATTAAAAACTATTAGGGCATGAAAAAAATCTTTATAACAAAAAAAAATACTATCGGTGTCCTAAAAAATAAGCTTTCCTTGCCGAGATCTTGGAATTTTGGACAACAACTGACATTTATGTTTTGAAAATCCTGTAGTTATGCTATTGTAATCAATCGAAAATCGATAACGTT
The DNA here is from genome assembly GCA_910592155.1 of Ypsolopha scabrella. Taxonomy (NCBI): domain Eukaryota; kingdom Metazoa; phylum Arthropoda; class Insecta; order Lepidoptera; family Ypsolophidae; genus Ypsolopha; species Ypsolopha scabrella. The sequence goes on from OU342964.1 coordinate 5,222,021, forward strand.
TTTTATTTTAGTCTTTGTATTCCATAATTTTTAATATTTATTCATTGTTCATCAGGAATCTCCTAGCTTCTGCAACACAATATTCGACTCTAACCAGTGGATGTTAAGAATGGTTTTCGTTCTCATCGTTGTCGACATGCGTTGTTGCATCTCGTCTTGCCATAACCCCTCCGATCACCAAGTTGGGACATTTGTCAGGACTGTCCGGTTTAATACATTACTTCCCCGTTCTCAGCCAGTTAATGGCCAAACTTGTATTCGGTTGCCAAAATAATTACCTCTTTAGACATTTCGACCCTTCTTTCTATGAATACCAGATGAGCTTGCAGTCGTTCTATCTGGAGTTCTAGACTTGTTTGTTCTATTATTACTTCGCTTTTGGTAACGAGAACTTTTCCTTTATTCCTGAGTGCTTTGCCACGAGAGCCAATCAGAAATGTTTATTATGGTACTACCTCTAAATTTGAGGTGAAATGCCTACTGAAAAGTTTAACTTTGATCGTTTGAAATTTCTCAAAGTTATGCGATAGTCTTGCTATTTTAATCTGAAATATACATATATCGCTGCAGTGAGCTTTTCATTTATATAAATTGTTTAAGTAAATAAAATAAAACATTTATAAAATATTTAGGTTTTCGAAATATATTTCGGCCCACTTTGGGGCCGGCATCAGTCGAATGAATGACAATTATAAGTACCTATGACATAAATTATATATTATACAACCTTATGACTAATGTGATGAGTTTTTGTTAATGACAAGTATGATATGAAAATATATACAACCTAACATTATGAATTTAACCTACTTTAAATATAAAACAGTAACAATTAAAATAAAACAAAAATTTTTGTTATTGATACAAGCCATCTTGCGGATGCTAAGTGCGCTGCCCCGATTAATCAGGGATGTGCACCTAAAATCCGCAAGATGGCACCGCTGTTTATGGCACCCTGGTCTTACTGTTATCTGGTCTGGTCTGAATCTAATGTTGCTTATTTAGTCCCGGCCCATAGTGCGCACCAAGTGACCAAATATAGGAATATTCCCAAGTCTTTAATTTTATATCTGTCAAAGGTGGGTTAAATGCTATATTATATTATATTCTGAGGTTACAACACATCAACCGTTCGTTTAGTTGATAGATATACTCGACCTTACCCTGTTTATGTTGATGTAAGCATACAAATCACTAACTATGTGTATATTTATTTTTAGATTTCCCCAATAGCCTTGTACACAGGGTAAACAAAGTATTATTCTATTTAGTCCGTCATTTAGATTATCAAAAAATATTGGACACGTATTTTTTCTTTTGTCAATCAAACAAAAAATGACAGAGATAAAGCGCGTCAAAGTTTGGGAGTGGGGGGAAATGACGTCACTTCTAAGTAAATTTTACCTAGATGTGACGTCACGCGGAACTTCAGCGGGAAATATCTTCATCATTGTTTGTTTAATTGAAAAAAGAAAAAATACGTGTCCAATATTTTCTGATAATCTAACTGACGGACTAATGAAATTTTTTTAGTCATCATGCCTATTTTACTTAAATTGTCCATTTATTCCAAGCTATGCCAAGAAAATTCGGAAATGCAGCACCATTAGAAAAGTTGACTCAAAGATAAATCAGCTGGCACGTGTCACCTTCGGGCCCAGGGTCATCGTCCTTAGTTATCCATCAACATCGAAACTTTGTCCAAATCTCTTAGTCATTTTGTTCAACACGCGTCTATCGCTGTCACCCACATCTGTGTCCCTGCTAGCCCTTATAACTGTTCGACCAGGACCCTGGACCGCATCTACCCTCCTTGCGCACCCCTGGGGGGTCAAAGAGCAGAGCTGATGCGCGGGGCGAGGTAGCCTTACAGGTTTTTGTAGGAGTTGTAAGTCATTTATCATTCCGCTCTCTTTTGCATTTACGATGTGACTCGATATTGAGTAAAGCTGTTTGAATTCCTGGGTTTTTATTCAGACGAACGTATTTATCTAGGTGACGATTCGCTTTGTTAGTTATAAAGGTATATTAGCGTACAAAATAATATAAAACTACTTACCCTGGATACCCTTTACCATTTACTTAAAAAAAAGACTACTTAATGGTAAATCGATTTTTTAATATTTACAGGCGTATAAAAAAATGGTTTTTGTGGTCTAGACCACACACAAAATGCAAAAATTACTTTCTTAATGAACTTAATGGTATTAAGAAAATGTTATAAAATCATACTTATTATTGGCTATTTAAAGCTTTTTATTTCTTCATTTTGAGATAATAATAACAAAATATTGTTTTTTCGAAATATATTTCGGCCCACTGATGCCGGCCCCAAAGTGGGCCGAAATATATTTCGAAAAAACAATATTTTGTTATTATTATCTCAAAATGAAGAAATAAAAAGCTTTAAATAGCCCATATTTATTATTATTATTATTAAACCTTTGATTTAAAAATGCTTGGTTGGTGTAGAGAAAATAGTAGGGAAAAAGGGAATTGGCAGACCGAAGATCGAATTTAGTGACCTTCTTACAGGAGACGCGCGTTACAGATATTATATTATAATTCACAAAGTCCGTTTGGCTATGGTTGTAGTAGTGCATACACACGCATTTTTTCTAGTGGGCGTAACTTTGGGAGCACTACAAAAGCACCAAAACACACAAAACGCGCTTATATGTACGTGTCACTACTACAACCATAGCCGAATGTACTTCAGGAGATACTCGTAGAATATCTTTACCAAAACTGAAAGATTTTGTTCTGGACAGAGAACGATACAATATGCTACACCGACAAAAGCTAGGCTCTTAAATAATTGATTGATTGGTGTATTGCATACATGGGCAACTGCCGGCCCGCGGGCCGCATCCGGCCTGTTAATTTAAAATTAGACTAACATTTTACCAGAAAGTCGCGATTCGTTGTTTTCATGCAACTTCTTTGCCGATCTAAGTAAAGGAGCAAGTGAGTGAAAGGTGAAACTAACAAATAAGCAGGGATGAAAATCAATAAATCGAAGTCACGAACCAGAGTAACCTAGAAAAATTCTTTGTGTCTACTTATTGGTGGAATTGATTCAGATCGTCTTGGATCTGAAAATTTGGCACAAGATTCCCATCTATTGGAAATTATGAAAATATTGCATAGTAACTTTTTTAGTTTAACCTGCCGTTCACCGATTGCGTCGTTATATTCGTAAACTATATACATCAACCTACGGCCCGCAAATTCATGAGCACATGATTGTTTGGCCCGCGACTCCCCAAAGGTTGCCCATGCCTGGTATATTGTAAGGGTTTACACGTACCTACAGTAAAACGGGAAATAAGAGTGCAACTCAACAATTGCAACGCATATTAATACAAGAATCTATAGTATACTAATAATAAAGTAGTAAAAAAGTGAATATTTTTGCGAAATTTTGAATGAAATGGAAATGGGTTATTGGTATTGTACATAGGCCAATACCACAATTTTTTGAATTTTTGTCTGTCTGTATGTGTGTTCCGTTTTAACTCGAAAACCACTCAACGGATTTGGATGCGGTGTTTTTTACTATCATCGTAGTGACCCCGGTCAACACACAGGCTATAAGGGGTGTTCATAAAATAACACCCAAGCCGAAAACCGGTCAAAGATTGAATAAACGCTTTAACTCGAGAACCACTCAACGGATTTTGATACGGTTTTTTATTATCATCATAGTGACCCTTGTCAACACATAGGCTATAAGAAGTGTTCATAAAATAACGCCAAAGCCAAAAACAGGGCAAAGATTGAATAAACACAAGCGGAACCGCGGGCAAAGGTTAGTCTTATAAATAAGGATAGATATAGCCTCAAATGATCAAATTGGTCTTTCGGTATCGATACCTCGAATAATCGATCGATTTACGGAACCTATATCGTTTGACCTTCGTTATATAAAGCTTATTGGAATCCCCTGGAATCTCGCGGATGATTCGCGTAATAAATCGTTTAAAATCTCGGTCATTTATCAGAAATATTGTCCTCTTTTCGTTCCGACGGGAGAGGGCTCGGAAAAAACGTTGAAAACGTAATTAATGCATATTCCAGTCACGTTTCCGCGACCCTTGTATACGTTTCGATTCAATTACGTTTCGTAATTGTATACAATGTGGGGTGATCTAAAATGTATATAGAAATACATATGTCTATACATATCAGGTGTATAAAAGCTCTAGGATTTACAACAATCTAACTCTATTGATTGTAGCACAGCTTTCCCAAAGAAACATTCACACGCATTGAAAAATACGTGAATTTTGTTTTGCAACGGGTAATTCTAATTCGAACCAACCATAAATTGTAACAGGCCCTTTTGTATATATTTTCTGAAAGTATAGGCTAAATCATGAAGATATATACTGTTCTTTAACTTTCAGGTGGTATATTTTATAACGAAATTATTTTTAGACTCAGTTTGGAGAAATGGGAATGTGACGTAATAGTCATACCGTTTAGGCTCAATAGCGAGAGTTCCTTGACGTAAAGAAACAATGAAAAAAAAATTAGGCGATAAAACCTGAAGATGGGAAAAGCAGACGCCGGTTTTGACATTACTTTGTTTTTCTTGTGGGCAATGGCCTATTTCCTGTGATGCCTGAATGACATGACTTTTACGTCATCAAAGCTATTTATTCAGTTCCTGAATATTTTCATGTATATCTTTTATATTTCAAGCAGAAAAAAATTTACACTTATATGACATTAAAAAAGTTTATTCCTTTCAAAATAATCGACAATTAGGTGCTGTTATGGTATTCTGGACCATTCGAATTCTACCAAAAACACAAATCTGAAAATGGGAGCCAATTTTAATATTATGATAATTATGGTGTGTTTGTCGACTTCACCGACAAAAGACTTAAGATCTAAATGGGTGCCAAGTTCTCTAGACAATCCTGAAATTTATTTATAAGAACGTATATCATTCTTAAGTAAATTTAAACACAATCTTTTTTCTGCTTCAACAATGTTTCCTATATAAAAATATACTTTTAAATTTATGTTAAATAGTTTTTGAGTTATAATGAAGTGTTCAAAAGTGGCTCCAAATGATTTGTGTAATACTGCATACGGGTGATGCTCGCTATTCTCTTAGCTTGTGTCTAGATTCCTTTTCCATTTGTGTCGGTCCTTAATTTGTTCAGTATGATCATTATATCAAGCCATTTCATTCATTTGTCATCATGCCAACTGCAAAAAACAGGCTGTCTCGAAGAACGGGGCTCAGTATATTCAGTAATAGAAAAATATTAAAACTACTTTTACATTATATCCAGTTTTCGGTTCATATTTTATAATGTTTGGTGAAATAATAGGACAGGGATATTCACTTTGCCTTAAAAGAAATGATGGATAAAGCTTCTTTTTTCTTTCTTACATTTATTTTGCTTTTGTTTTTTTGGCAATAAACACAACTTAAGCCTTGAGGGTTCCATGTCATTTAAATAAGTTATAATTTAAATAAGATTTGAATAAAAATTAAAAACTTGTCAGTACCTACAAAATGTATAAAACAAAACTGCAAAATTAGGTTGGTCAAGTACTCCGGTACGTGCGTAACCCATAACCTATATTAAAAATCGGTGTTTGTTGTTTATGGTCATTATAGGCAGTGTATGGCACATAATATACACTTAATTTTTAAGATAAACCCCGTGACAACTAAAACTTACAACTTTGATGTATCCCCCATTTCCTTGTTTTTGGAGAACAAAAAGCAATAAAAATTATTATATTTAATGAGTACTAGACAATGACACCCTTTATTCAGGGGTAGTTTTGGGTCAACATTTTACACAATATATATCAGGTTCATAATTAATTCCGTCTGCAAGCTAGAGACCCGTGACATACGCACAGACAGACAGCAGAGTGACATTAATAGGGCTTGCTCTTTGGGCGTGGAACGCTAAGAAGAATGGTGCGGATGGTTAGGCATTTTGTATATTTAATATTTTTATTCCTATATTTCTCTATTTTGTGCAGGTGTATAACTTTATTACATTTTAGTAGCCCAGCCCAACCTTAATATTTTTTCTATGTATTTCCCGTTTTTATTTATCAACTTATTTGTTCATTGCATCATTTATATATAATATTTTTATTCCTAGATTTCTCTATTTTATGCAGGTGTATAATTACATTTAAGTAGCCCAACCTTAATATTTTTTGTATGTCTTTCCCTTATTAGTATATATTTTTTTATATTCTAAAGATACCTATATAAAAGATTAACTTTGACTTGTAGAAAGTATACTATGTATCCATTTTACAAAATAAATATTTTGATTTGATTTGTACAAAACTAAGAGTAAAACATAAATATTACATGCTTGCTCAGATTTATATTCTAAGATTACATGATAAGAGGGAGGGCTGTTATTACGGGGATCATTCTTACTTCACTAACCATTAGTGAAATTGATTTTTAAATTAAAATTCCCTACGTTAGGGGATTAGGTAATGCCACACTGCACTTTACTGAGATAAAAAATTCATGCAACTACATAAGTAGATATGAACCTGAAATGAAAATGCGAAGTCATGTTTATAGAAACGATACTGGAAGTGTTTTCTCCCGGGGGAGCTAAACAAAGATGGCGACTTTATCTGCTAGTAGACTTTCGCCTCTATGGTTTGAGTACTCAACCACTTATCTGGACATTTGCCCTTCTTCTTAGCAAGACTAATCGAATGGGCGGATGGTTAGGCATTATTTTAATTTATAGTTTATTTATCAACTTATTTGTTCAGTGCATTATGCATATATAATACAACGTGAAATTTTAGTCATTTTGTTAACGAAAACTGGTGATAGTACTCGTGCATATGAACAACTTTTAGGGCCTGTCCGCACTGCGAATTTTCACCGCGCGACTGTGAAGCCAACCCCGAAATCGTAAAAAAAAAATCAGCTGTTTCATACATTTGGGTCGAGTAGGTACTTAACTTTTCTATGAAACAGCTGATATTTTTTCACTATTTCAGGGTTGGCCTCATAGTAAAAGTTGTTAATATGGATGAGTACTATCACCAGTTTTCGTTAACAAAATGACTTAAATTTCACGTTGTTTAATATTTTTATTCCTATATTTATATAGGTATTTATGCAGGTGTGTAATTTTATTGTATTTTAGTAGCCAAACCTAAATATTTTTGTATGTATTTCCCGTATTTTCTTTTTTTCATATTCTTTTGTTTTTGTAAAGATTAACTTTGACCTGTAGAGAGTATACTTTATGTATCTATTTTACAAAATGAATATTTTGTATTTGATTTGTGTGTTCGGTCTGAATCTGAGTACGAGTGTGGACTGTGACTTGCTTTTCATAGTACCATCGAAGAAATGGCTGCAGACCTACTTTTCGCCCGTATTGTAATGGTAATAAGAGCTAAAAGTAGGTCTGCGGCCATTTCTTCGATGGTACATACCCGGGCACTCCTCTGTCACCTCCTCGGGGAATCATTTCGTGGCGATACATGCATGTCTATTTAAACTTTAATATACAACAAAATAAATTAAATTATGGTTTTACTTATATATTATTTAACTACAATATAACCTATGTCCTAAATAAGTCTCCTTAGAGAAGAATCAAACACAACTGCCCCCATTTATTGAACAAACTAACCGGACATCAATTGTGCCTCTGTCAGATTTCAAGCCACGACCTTTCGATCCATCGGCCGAAACTCTAATGCAAGACCAGATAATCAGTGTTGCCACCTCGATTTTATTCTTGTCGCTAGATTTTTATAAGAAAGTCACCAGATTACCTAAAATTTCATCATAATGTCGCCAAATGTATGGAATACCGGTTTGAAAAAAGTCGCCAAAACGTATGAAATGGTTGTTTTATCAAGTCGCTAAATGGACTACAATTCCGCTAGATCTAGCGACAAAGTCGCTAAGGTGGCAACACTGCAGATAATAGACTCTTCCAAATTTAAATTTAAATGAGAGGTGATAGACCGCTCTACATAATATGGCTCTATCCTGGAATTGATCATTCAAGCAAGATCCCAAATATCATGATATCTATAAAATAACACACAGAAATAATATAAAGTAAAATCTGCTATATTTCGTCCCTACTGTTAGTTTTTATTTTTATTAATTAACACACAGAAATGATATAAAGTAAAATGTGCTACATTTAGACCTCACTGAGAGAATAACTGGTTTTTTGAAGAAAATTATATTTATTAAGATATCTATAAAAGCTACAGGAGTCTCCTCGCTCCGCTTCGCTTAGCTCCCGAATTTATGATCACAAGCAACGTAACACGCTCCTCCTCGCTTCGCTCATTGTCGCACCTATCTTCGACTGTTTGTTAAAAGCCTATCGTAAAGTTCTTATTTCTAACTTTACGATATTGTCGATCTGGACGGCAATTCTCGCACATGCAACAATTTGCGAAGGCCGAAAGCGGGTGATTTTTACAAGTTCCTTATGAAGCAACGTATCAAACTTTTAAAATATATACTTATCATACGTATTCATAACATTCTTCACGTGTTTTTTAAGGAGTTATAGTTATTAGTATTATCATCACACAGCATCTATGACGCGATAAACAGAGGCGTAGGAAAAGCAAAGCGTGTGAAAATTTTTGCAAAAATCGCCGCCGTCCAGAATATGAAATGATCAATCCTATGATATGGCCACCAACATTATACACAAGCCGGGCTCGGAAAATAAATCTAAAAACAATGTGTATGCGTGACGATGTCAATAAAGCAGTTTATTGCTACTAAGTTGGACTCCGACGAAATAATTTAGGCTTTGGACAGTTTTTACGACCCGGAAGGTATTCTAGTGAACGTTCGTTGTAAAGGACAACTACCTCAGTAGCCCTCCATGGCCATGTTAAACAATATAAATAAATGATACATACATTATGAAAGGAGTTTCGTAAAAAAAAAACATGGCGATCCAGTGTTTGCTTGTATTCTGTCCGTTCACGGATTTGCTCAGGAATCGCTGGTTTCATTGAAATAAGGTGTCAATCGAGCAATTATTAACTAAATATGTGTACATAATAGGTTGGGGAAAAAGTTTCTTTGCATTTTATATGAAAATTCAAAACATGTTTTAATAAAGTTTATTTACATTTAACTAAAGTATGTAGGTGCCATTTTATTCAATAACTTTCTGCAATCTTGTAGGTAGGGACATGATCCCATTGCTATAGAAATTCTAGGGCTTCTGATCAAAAAACCGTGGTTTTGGCAGTCCTCTCGTGATGTTAACCTGACACTGCCTAAAGAATTCTGAAGAGACCGAAACAAGTGGAAATCTGAAGGTGCAAGGTCAGGACTATACGGCGGATGCATTAATACGTCCCAGCCAAACTCTCTTAATTTTTGCTGCGTGACTAAAGATGTGTAAGGTCTAGCGTTATCATGATGAAAAACCACACTCCTTCTGTTGACTAATTCCGGCCGCTTTCTCTCAACTTGGTCCTGCCTGGCGGTAACAGCTCATAATGAATAATGCCTTTCCAATCCCACCATACACACAGCATTAACTTGTCGGGAGATAACCCGGGTTTCGCCAGAGTCTGTGAAGCCTGACCAGCCTTTGACCACGACCTTTTTCGCACGTTCTTGTCGTACGTGATCCACTTTTCATCACCAAATATCGAGCTTTTTTGTGTACCCAGCTTTTTTCAAATGCGCTAAAACTGTTTTGTAGTCAATCCCCAGTTCTTCAGCTACATCGTAACTACTGATATGCCGATCTTGCTCCACTTTTAAAAAAATGGCATCCATTTTATCCGTAACAGGGCGCCCAGAGCGAGGTGCATCTTTGACATCAAAATTTCCGGATTGAAAACGCTTAAACCAAATTTGTGCTACTCTCACATACACTGCACTAGGTCCATAAACATCACAATTTTTTTTTCGCGGCTTGCGTTTTATTTTTACCTTTTTTGTAGTAACATTTTAAAATGTATCGAATTTCTTCATTAGATTCACTCATCTTAACAGCAAGAAAAACAAATGAAAATCACACATTTTACCTAATTTGAATTTGGAATTATCTTTTTTAAAATTTAAACTTTTTAATAATACCAAAAACAGCCATATACAAATGGTATAGCCAAAGAGATTTTATTATAAGTTCATACATACTATTTGCGAAAAGAGTTTTTCCCCAACCAATATGTATGTAAAGTATCGTACATTATATCTTAGCGATTAAAAGCCTTACTCAAACATACAAATTCTTGAATTTCTAAGGTTTTGTTTTTTATATTTTTTTATATTAATAACATTATTAAAATCTTTTAACAAATCTTAATGAACTGTAATAGAATAGCTTATACAAATATTTTAGAATACGATTGAATCCCGGTGTCAGAGGTGTTTCCGCTTGTGGACTGTGAAATGCAAGTCACAGTAATAACAAATACCTACAACTTCAATGACGGAAAAGTGCATACCACAATGTTCATTGTGCAGACTTTTAAAATGTCAATTAAATTAGAACATTGTTGTTTCAATTCGAGCACAACAGCGTTCAGCGATGAAACCAACCCTGAGGCGGTGGCTAGTGATTCGTTGTGGTAAAATGAAATTGTTTGTGGGACATTCATATCGTACTACTGTATAGGTAGAGTGTAGACCTACCACTACCATTAGCTAAGACCAGTCGATAGCGACTGCTAACAATTGTGCAGCGCTCCTAGCGGTTTACGAGAGGAACGAAAATCCCTAATCTATATTATTATGTTAAGGGTATAGCCCGAAGTCGGGTAAAGGCTGAAAAAAGTCAAAAATAGGTGCGATGACGAGCGTAGCGAAGATAAGCGTGTTAGGTTGACATGTTGATGAATAGATGCGCCCAACGCCAAGCGAAGCGGAGCGGAGCGAGGCGACCCCCGAAGTTTTGTATAGGATTACCCGGGCAAACCTAGGTTTACCCTATTTTCTAGTATTACCCGTAACATATATACTAGTAACTAGCCTTTACCCGTGCCTCCGCCCGCGTTTATTCAATCTTTGCCCCATTTTCGGCTTTGCGGTTATTTTATGAACACCCTTATAGCGTGACCAGAGTTAGCAGAATCCTGCGATTTTAACAGGATAAGGCTCCTAATTTAGGGCTTAGCAGGTTTTGTCGCAGGTTGAAACAGTTTGTCTGTTTTAAGCAGGATGAAATAAAACCTGCCACGAAACCTGCTAAGCCCTAAATTAGGGGCCTTAGCCTGCTAAAATTGCAGGATTCTGCTAAATCTGGTCACTCTGCTTATAGCCTGTATGTTAACTAGAGTCACTACGATGATAATGAAGAAAACTGCATCCAAATCCGTTGAGTGGTTCTAGTTAAAACCGAACATACATCAATACAGACAGACAGACAGACAGAAAAACACAAAAATCCAAAAAATTGTAGGGTTAGCCTCAGTACAATACTAATAACACATTTAAATTAAAATTCCGCAAAAAATTCAATGAACAGACCCGACATTTTTACTATATTATTATACTATAGATGACCGCAGCCCGTGGGTTGAAGAACGGCAAAGCTCCGGTGATACATGAATATGTATCTTAGTTTCCAAGAGGTGTCAAATCAAGATACTTTTTATGCAGATTAAATTGAAGAAATATTAGTAAACTTTAAACTTTCGCGATTTTAAACTTTGTATTGGGGTCTTACTCGCGATAACTAACAACATACTCATATCAAGCACATATATACGTGGGACGCACTATAAGTTTCCGGAATGAATATGAAAAAATACTATTAAAGGTACAAAATTAATTTATTGTTTTTCAAAATAATCTCCCTTGGCGTCTATGCACTTTTTCATTCGATCAAACCAGTTTTGAAAACTTTTGTGCCACTCCCCTGTGGTGACCTCTGAAACGTGTTTTTCATACTCCTCGACAGCCTCTTCTGGTGATGAAAATCGTTGACCGCGTAATTGGTTCTTAATTTTTGGGAACAGAAAAAAGTCACAAGGTGCCAGGTCGGGACTGTATGCAGGATGACTCACGAGTTCTACATTTTTCGTCTTCAAAAAGTCGTTTGTCTGTCTGGCCGTGTGAGAACTAGCATTGTCGTGGTGCAGGATGATACGGCGTTTACGGTTATTTTTACGGAGTTCGTCAATAACTTCTGGCAAACAAATGGTCGTGTACCAGTCACTATTCACGGTACGACGATTCTCTAAAGCAACAGTAGCCACGTGCCCAGTTTTATTAAAAAAAGAAGCAATCATCCGCTTAGATGCACTTTTCACGCGCGCCACTTTGGTTGGTTTCGGCTCATCTTGAAAGACCCATACGCTCGATTGCTGCTTTGTTTTGGGATCGTAGCAATAAATCCATGTTTCGTCACCTGTTACTATGTCCCACACCAAATTTGACGCACCTTCGTTGAATCTGGTAAGCATGGCACTGCACCAAGTGACGCGGTCCGTTTTTTGAGCCTCGGTCAAGTTGTGTGGGATCCACCGCGAGCACAGCTTTCTCACACCCAAATGTTTGTGTAGGATTGATTGTATTTGACTCATGCCTATTTCTAAGGATGCGCGAATTTCATGGTAGGTCACATGCCTGTCTGTTTCAATCATACGGCGCACAGCATCGATGTTTTTGTTGGTCACAGCGGTGGACGGCCGACCATCGCGAGATTCGTCACTGAGATTGATACGACCACACTTGAATTCTGCAAACCAGCTATAAACAGTCGTCTTGCATGGTGCATCATTGCCAAAAGCTGTTTCAAGCCGAGCGATGCTCTGTTGAGCTGTCAAATTACACTTAAAATCGTAGAAAATCATACTACGAAAATTTTCCCGAGTTAAATCCATGTTGATGCAGACACACAATTTTTTAAATGGCGCCACAAGGTAAAAACAAAAGACAGTCAGATGAAACAAACTGCATTCTACAGCCAAAGATTTCTATTTTCAAATGTTGCAATAAATTTTTAAATATTGTTTATGTAAGTGGCCAGTTCCGGAAACTTTTAGTGTTACCTATGTATTAAGGTATGTTGTTAGTTATCGCGAGTAAGACCCCAATACAAAGTTAATAATGAAGAAATATTTCCGGGCTTAGATTACTATGCATACTCACTTGACCGCCGTTTTCTAAGTAGGTACTAAGTGAAAATTGATAAGTAAAAAATCTTTTCTGGACTTTTCTGCTTAATTTCGCTAGCTTCCGTTCAGGCAGTGCCTTAGTTTGTCCTTATTTAAGTTTATATTATCACTAGCTTTTGCCCGCGGCTCCGCCCGCGTGGTATTTCGTTTAACGACATGCTTTTTTCCGGGATAAAAAGTAACCTATGTGTTAAGTTATATCCATTCTAAATTTCATCCAAATCCGTCCAGCCGTTTCAGCGTGAAAGAGTAACAAACACACACACACACACACACACACACACGCACAAACTTTCGTATTCATAATATTAGTAGGATGGTAGGATAAGATAGTAGGATTAATAGGATTCCTTTGAATAATTATTAGGACTCTATCAAATTCAAATTATTATTTTATTTATTTATTTTTATAATATGGAGAACATACAGCTTTTATATTTTATACAATATGGAGAGATGAACACAAATAAGCTTAAATAGTCTCACAAGGTAGCACTAAAGTAGATCACATTGATCTTAGGAGAACAGATATTTAGATAAAATATAATATAGGTTACATTTATTGCTCTAATATGTACAGGTTGGTATGCATCGATCTTGGGATTGCAAGATTCATTGTAATTTGTACATATGTACTTAGACTATCATGGAAAGCGCTCATCCAGTTATTCAATTTCAACTGCTATGACAATGCTGTGAGGATGACATGACTGCGCTTTCTGTGAGCGTACCATCAGTAAAAGTTCTACAAGCCCACTTTCCGCTCTGATTATAATCGGCAAGGATGAAATGTGTGTCTGCACAACTTTCTACGATGATACACACACACATGTGTTCGATGCGGCATGTTCGGTATGCATGTGTAATGGAGGCGACTGATTGCCTTCATTTGCAAGCGGCTAATGTTGACCAAATAATGTTTGGACTTCGATGACGTCATTACACCAGCTTCAATTATTCATTGTCACAATCAGTACTAGTTGTACGGAGAATAAGTGAATTATGAATTCTAATTTGATCTCATTGTTTCTTTGTACGAATGATTATTCTAATTTTGCATAACAGGCTTTAGGTTGGATGGGATGGTCACTCATGGTTTTGTTTAAAACACCGAGAAAAAAACAACCTTGCTTAAAACAAACTGTTTTAAAGGTGTTTAAAACACAAAACACTCATATATAAAACACTGTTTTTAGCATATAAATTATTAGTTTTTCCTTATATCGAACGTGTCTTTGTTATTACTCTTTTTTGAACGCATCCTTTTCTATTAATCGGCGCGGTTAAAATTCCTTTACTGGCGGGGGTTTCCCCAAACATAAAGACGAGAACGGGCGGTGTCGGTGAGTACTTGTATTTTCAAGCATTTCTTCGTTTCGTGTTTATTGGGAAAGCACTTATTATTTTCACTCAATTCATGATTAGATTATGATAATTAATAACATTCAAAAAACGCTTTTAATTAATTTTACATATACATAAGTTACCAATACGATACCCAAAAAATGTTTGAAACATGTTTAAAACAGCCGCAAAAAAACATCAGTAAATATTTGTTTTAAATATGTTTTTTTTGTTTTAAACATAATGTTTTGATCTTTAAAAAATTTCGAATTCCTTATTGTGATAGTTGAAAGTCTATGAAGCAATGTATAAAACAGAGACCAAGTATAAAAAGCTCAAATAAAGAAACAAAACACAATAATTCAGTTTTACAAAATGTATTAAAGAAGTATATTTTTTCCACTATTACAATGTAAATTTTAAGCCTATTGTCCACAAGATAAATAACGTAATTTATCTAAAACGAGCATTGTTTTCCAGCATAAAATCGCATAAAATCCTGTTAACCGTTCAATGGGATACAAAAATAATCGCGTTTCAACGGCCACACACAGATTACTGTCCCAGCGCCCTTAACCCTCCCGTGCCGTGACAAACAGCAGGGCTTTATACACATCGCAGTATTGATCCCAGAGCTTTGATCCCGATTAAAGGGTTACATTTTCTTAGCGAGCTCAAACGTGACGGAAACAATTCTGTAGCATTCATTTTAATTTCAGAAATATGACCAATCTGCACAAATACAGAAATTGTATAGATATTAAATAAAATTTTGGAAGCAAGAGGCAATTTATGAAAGCCGTGGGAACAACACGCGTGGAGACGAAGTCACATTCAAAACTGAAAATTCTTGTGACCCAGTAAGAATATTCAATTGTAACAAGTACAATAAAGTACAAATTATAGATTTACACCCATTTAAACAACAAGACACACAGTCTCTAAGAAAAGTTCGACAGAAACTGTCCGAACGTGCAACGTGCATAGTAGCAAAAATGCTTCAACCAAATTAAGACGTTATGTCGCTAGCATAAGATGCAATGTCAGTTATACGAAATCGTCATTCGAATTTGTCACCCCATAGCGGTGACAAAATGCATCGCGGACACTTTTTGAGCGAGATTGTGAGTCTAGTTGTTTATGAGAGGTCAATGTTTACACCCAACGCAATATTTACTATACATCAATGGATTAACACCTAAAATCAAAACCGAACATTCGGCGTAAAAGGATCAAAGCTCTAAGGTCTCGCAATAAGGTCGTAGTGTTTCAGCCTAATCCTCAGACCTACACGACACGGGTTAAGCGAAACGATATAGACAAAGCGGGGAATGGCGAGGGACGATAAAAGGATTTGCCGATTTTGTATACTTTCTAACACGACACTGTCACTGGCAGTTCTTTCTACATCCGCAAAGGCTATAATCGTACAAAAAGGTATAGTGTAGCCGCTACACTATAGCGTGTGGCTTTGCGTGGAGAACACTCCATCAAAGAACGGTTGTGCGAAGTACGCTATGTAATCAAAATATGATTTTGCCTCTTTCGTAGTAAAAAACTGACGAGTAAAAGCTAAATGGGCATAATCCGTTCAGGGTACCTAGCATGGTAGACCATATCGAGCTTTGACAGCTTTTTAGGTAGATCAACAGAGTGAGACAGAGCACTGTAACAAGCGCTATCGAGCTCGATGTGGTCCTTCATGTTAGACGTGCTGGAGTTAATTTGCGGAAAACTCAAACACTGCAGATAAGTTTAAACCTCCTATTAACAAAAAAAAATACAAATATATGACAAATGTTTATGGTCTCCACTCCACCTTTCGACGGTACAAAACTTAAATTTGACGATTATTACCTTTGACATTTTAAAATACTAAATCAGACATTTTAAAAGGTTGTGGTAAACCCACTGACCTCTCATAAACAACTAGACTCACAATCTCGCTCAAAAAGTGTCCGTGATGCATTTTGTCACCGCTATGGGGTGACGAATTCGAATGACGATTTCGTACAACTGACATTGCATCTTATGTCAACGACATAACGTCTTAATTTGGTTAAAGATTTTTGCTACTATACACGTCGCACGTTCGGACACTTTCTGACGAACTTTTCTTAGAGACTGTGTGTCTTGTTGTTCTTGAGAGGTCAATGGGTAAACCTAAACACAAAAAATTTACCCTGGGGATATGAAAAGCGGCCAAATAAAATTAGATTAAATTTCGGAAACGAACAACCTCTATATCCCAAATAAATCTCCGGAGCTAAATCCCAGATTACAAATTCTGACCCTCCCAAATTCCAATTTCCTCCAAAAACGGGGTTTATTGGAATATTTTGGACCTAACTCCGACGGTTGCGGTTTTAAGTACTAACTTTAGGTCCAAGCCTGATTTAGGTATTCCAATCGTCTCGTCTGCCGTGGTCAACCAACTTTGTTACAATACCGTTTCAGACGGTGATATGTTCGATATCCATGGTTGGGTGTTACTTGGAGACAATAACACCCCACAATCAGCATCCTGGTACAAAACGTTTGCCTCAATATCAAGTGATATGCTGTCATCCGTTGAGGAGTTCCACTGCCTATCTCTGAATTCCATCGTCAGATCACGACAAAACTGGGATATAGGCGTAAGTATATATATGTATGTAATAATATACAAATATCCAAACATCACTAACCATGCAAGACATGTTGGAATATTTTTATAAAGCGATGGATGCATCTATATTCGTTCGCAGTAACCAACCTAAGCTCGAAATCTCACTAGACCCTAAACTAATTTAGGGCTTCCAATCCAGGCCTAAAAGGGTTGAGTGGTCTAACTTGAAATTAAATTCAGAAATCGCAATTTAAACTTACTCAATATGTAGTCCGTTTCATATACCGGGTGTGAATAGACTGCTACCACATATTCTACCGATCATACTGGACCACTTTTCCCAGGAAACGTACCCGCGCCAACCATTAGTTTGGGAAATAATTGAGTTCAAAACAAACAGGCGTGAACCCTAACGCACCGACATACGAGCGAGTTTAGAGAGAGCGTCGTCCGTGAAACAGGTGTTCCGGCGCAGCGTTTTAAAATAGACCTTTCTTCTACGAGATAAAGTCTTTGAGTTACAGTTGAATATCTTTTTCTCTGGAGATTTGCGCAGGTTTTTTTTTCGAAGAGTTGTTCATTATGGTTGTGGTTTTATTTAAAGATCGCACTCTATTTACACCCGGTATAGAATACTTACTAGCTTTTACCCGCGACTTTGCTTTCATAGAACATCTACAATACCTTATGTAAAACTTTAATTATGAAACTAACTCAATATCGCGAAAAAAACACCAGCCGTTGTACACATTTCGGTGGAGTAGGTATTCCACTTTTCTATGATTTTTTTTTGTCATTTCTTTTTCGACTCTATAGTAAAAGTCGTTCTAGAACATTAGATGAATGAGCTCTTTAAATATGACCACACCTTTCTGTTGCACGTTGTAGAAACGTAAATCTGGACAGAAACCTACTGTCTACGTACTATTTACGCACA
This sequence comes from Ypsolopha scabrella, assembly GCA_910592155.1. Lineage (NCBI taxonomy): Eukaryota > Metazoa > Arthropoda > Insecta > Lepidoptera > Ypsolophidae > Ypsolopha > Ypsolopha scabrella. Next base: position 5,240,065 of record OU342964.1, read on the forward strand.
AACGAATGAACGGATTTTAATAAGGTTATTGTTATATAAGCTTAGTGTCCCAACAGTATCGTATATGGTAACTGGTACCAAAGTTATGGCTCGGATTACTTATTCAAAGATACCTCTGGACATGGGTAAAGTTATAATGGTTTCAAATAAGTGCTCAAAGTGGATGAAGTCATGAGCGAAAAATAGTTCGACGTAAAAAAAATTAATAAGTATAAGGTGACTCTTAGCCAAATCCATACAGTGGCAGGGCCAAGGCTTCCGCGACATACGCAAAATTAAATTAATCAGTTTCGCCTGACGACGACCCCATTAAGGAGTCGAAATATAGCGCATTGTGCTGTAATTTTCGCTGCTTTTATTTAAAAAAAAAACACAATTTACTAAAAATTTTATTCAGATGCACACTAGCTGAATTGATTTTGGAAAGGTTCTGTGATGAACTGCTGGGGACCAGCTCATCACAATTGGTCTTTGCGTAAAGTTATTTTTTATATATTTTTATAACGTGAGATTAGAAATGTCAGGAAAAGAAAATGTTTGTTTTAGTTTATATTCTGTAAGTAATTTATTACTTAGTTTCCTTTATCCAATTATATTTATCTGCGGTTTCGGTATTTTGCTCTGATTTTTTCATTTAACTTCAGTTCATAACAGGTTAAAAGTGTGAAAATTGAGCAGCATTCAATGTTTTACACAAATCAGAGAAAAAACCAGGGTGGAGCTGCAGGAAAAGGCAAATCAAGTAAATAATACATCATAAGTGAAATAAAATATTCTCGTTTGAATGCTGTAACGCTACAAGATAAACCTTCCGAAGGAAATACATAATTTAGTTTACAGCCTGTGCCTCGGTATAATTAAAACATCTTTCAAATCCGCTTAAATTATTCACAAAGCAAGCCCTGTTGTCCTGTTACTTAACCCTTCATAGCCTACAGGTAATCTAGTTATGGTTAGTGTTTCAGGTAGGTGTCCTAAGTCACCCCAGGTCCTGTGGTGTCACCCCTCATATGCGTCTAGAATTCCTAATTAGTCTAGCTAATCAACTACCTGATTCGAGAGCTTTCGGTGAATTTTGAGAAGGATATAAACTTCATTTTATTAGCGCCATTTTGGACGCGTACCTGCTACTGTTTTATTTTAGTACTGCCTCTGTCTGTCGGTTCGTTTGACGGTATATACGAGTATAAATCAAAAACTACTGGTTGATTAAGCTGAAACTTGGTATCCAAATGCAGAATATTGTAGGGATTCCGAAATAAATAAGCATATACTAAGCATTGGCCAAGAAAACAAATACTTGAGGCAAGATTGAAGATCCGAACGAAGCCGCCATGTTTTATATGGTAATTAGGTTTTAGCCCTTAAAAATATATAACTGAGAACAAGATCTAAACAAAATCGTCATTCATTGTTCAAAATTAACAACTTCATTCGATCATAAGAAAATAACACTTTCATCGAGATTTAAATCCAATTTTTAGGCATTCTATTTATGACTAGCCATTGCCCGCGGCTCCGCTCGCGTTTATTCAATCTTTGCCCCGTTTACGGCTTGGACGTTATTTTATGATCATCCTTTCTGTTGCACTAAAGATGGTAACAAAAAGAACGCAAGCAAATCCGTTGAATGCTTCTCGGGTTAAAACGAAACATACAGACAGACAAAAATTGTGGTTTTGGCCTCAGTGCAATATGAAAAATATTCTATTTATTTTTAGCGTATAGTTTTTTTACTACAATGTTGGGCGTGAAATATTTTATAGGATAACGTCATACAATTTTATAAATCGCCCTAAACATACATTTATTTATTTACAAATATTAGCACCTACATTATGTACTCGTATATGTATATCATATTTATTCTGCCATTCGTAATTATTATTTTCAAAATGTGCAAGAATACTCGCGCTGTTTTGTTTGTTCGTGCGTTACCTACGCGGGCTCGGACTGAAAATCAGCGCTGTCGGTCTTACTCTGTAAGACTACAGCATATGCTGAGTTCTAGCCTTTTTGTCTGCTTCGACACATGATTTCATTTAGCTTTAGTCACATTGTTTTATTCTTTTATGTTATTTCCTTGTGTTTGACTTTATAATTTGTTTTTATAATTTATTGTGTTGTGGTAGATAAATAAATGGATATTCTATTCTATTCTACATTGAAAATTTATAAAAACACCTGGAAATTGCAAGTTTTCAGAGCGTCAGTTATCTCCGAACTCCGAACTAATCTTAGGTTAAAGTTAAAATAACTATATATTATATGAACAGTTCTTGCTTTCATTTTCATAGCATGATCCGAACTAAAGGTCTTTTTCGACTGACCGCCGACAAGCGCAGGTATAATTTTTTGTAGAACGCCCTCGGGGTTGAATTAAATATTGTTTTTAGAAGATAATCATTCACATGAGAAATTATTAGGATCATAAATAAGCTTGGTCGATACCTTGCTAGGAAGCTTCATTGTTTAGATTAGAAGTCATAGATTTTTATTATGTTTTTACATTTTTAGGGTTCCGTACCCGAAGGGTGCCAAACGGGCTCTGTTACTAAGCTTCCGCTGTCTGTCTGTCTGTCCGTCTGTCACAGGGGTCTACAGCTTCAACCCTAATATGTAGAAAATTGAAATTTTCACATAATCCGTGTTACTACGGCCTCTACCACGAAAAATAATAAAACAGGTTTCATACAAGAAACCTCAAAAACGTTGTATTATTTTAACATTATTTGCTATGGCTTTTATTAAAGACGGTAATAGATACAATTTTTAAATTTACGTACGCAGACGCAGACAATTTTTTTGGCAGGCGCTACCATTTTTGCACTTTGTTTTTTGTAGCCTATTTGTCGCTTTGGTATGTACATTGTTGGTACTCGTATTTACCATAATATTTTAGGGTCCCGCACCCGTATTGTTTGGTGGTACGGAACCCTTTGTGCGCGACTCGTACTTGGCCAAATTATTTTAGTTTCCGATATTTCTGCGAAATTGAAACCGTAATTTTCTATGAACGCTGGTAAATTACCGTAACATAATATACCGAGTAACTTATGCAACACCTACGAGTTTTATTAATAACGTTGGTTTCCGGTATTTGATGGTAAATAAAATAATACCTCGAACATTTTCAAAATTTATTTTGTAGAATCATCAATATCCATATTCTTATAATAAAACAGTAGAAACCGCTGTGTCTGTACATTGAAGAAAAGTAATAGAAATACAAAGGAGGTGACTAAAGAAGAGTAATAGAACACAAATCAATGATTTTTAGAATCCTGTTCTGTCTGTCTGTCTGTTTGTTCACGCACATCTCTAAAGCTACTAAACGGATTTTCATGTAGTTTCCACAGCTGTACAGAGCTTAATTTGGAATAGAATATAGGCTTTATTTAATTAAAATCGGATCTTGGAAACAAGAGTTATCGACATTTAAAGATTTTTGGAATTTACTTTTCTACTGGTAGTAGGTAATTAGAAGTTATTTAGCAAATAATAATTCCCCAACGTTTGTAAAATTTCTTTAGAATGCAGACCCTTCGAGTTTAGGCTTATTTTGTTGGTATTTATTATCTTTTTTGGTAAAACATGGTGACCAAGGTCTGCTAATGGGACTGGAAGATGGTTACGGGATCTCCTTAACGGACAAAAGCAGACCCTTCGAGTTTGGGCTTATTTGATTGGTCTTTATCAGCACTTTGGTAAAACATGATAACCAAGGGCTGCTGATGGGACTGGAAGGTGGGAACAGGATCTCCTAAACGGACAACAGCAGACCCTTCGAGTTTGGGCTTATTTGATTGGTCTTTATCAGCACTTTGGTAAAACATGATAACCAAGGGCTGCTGATGGGACTGGAAGGTGGGAACAGGATCTCCTAAACGGACAACAGCAGACCCTTCGAGTTTGGGCTTATTTGATTGGTCTTTATCAGGACTTTGGTAAAACAAAGGATAAGGATTTAATCAAAATTGTATAAATCTTAGCTTGATAACTTTTTCACTACTTATAAGTAGTCTAGTTATATTTATAACATCTCATATTATCGTACTTTACTATTACTATACGCATAGTTATATGTACCTACTAAAGCAAAATCCTGTTATTTGTTCAACATCGTATGTAACAGCAGTTTGTTATTTATCAGCTCACTTTGTCAAAATACCCTACCTTAATTTCCTATCAATGCGAGTGAATGGGCGATGTTTACATTCCATGTTTAGTGTTAGTTATAGTTGTAATACAGTGATGTTTGGGAATATTAAATTGATTGTTTCCCCGATTTCTTACGTGATGACTTGGATGACTCGTATCAAGTTTTATTTTTGTGGTTTTTTATCGACGGTGTATCATTATAAATTATATTTAAAACTCTTATTTACTTTGCCACCATTCTATTCAATCGATTAAAAGTTTACTATCAAAACGTTCAAGGTTTGAGGACTAAAACTCACGAGTTTCTTAAAAATATATTAAATATGGATTATGATCTTATTTGTTTAACCGAGACGTGGCTTTTACCTAGCATTTTTGATTCAGAACTCTTTGACTCCCGCTATGTAGTGTATAGGGTGGATCGCGATTACTTGGCCCGGGAGCAGTGCCTCGGCGGCGGAGTGCTGATCGCGGTGCGGCGCGGGCTTCAAGTGCTGAGTGAGATGGGCGCGAGCGCCCCGCGGAGCCCTTCGCTGCCGGCCCTGCCGGATCTGCACGGGGCCGAGTGCGTCTCTGTCACGCTTAAATTAAATTCTTCTTCTAGTGCATCCTTTTTACGTGTTTTCTGTGCTTACTTCCCTGATAGTGAGGACAAAGAAACGGGTAAAAAACTTCAGTATGATGCTGAGCTTGCTTTTTGTGAATATGTTGACCTCATTTTTACAGAACGCCCGGATGATCTCTTTTTATTACTGGGCGATTTTAATATTCGTCATGCTAAATGGATACCAGGTTCTAACAATAGTCTTGTACTTTCTCGTGACATGGGTAAAGAAGATCGATTAGTTAGTTTGTTAAATTCTTTTCTTACATTAACTGATTGGCGGCAATTTAACGGTATTCCTAATGCTAATAACAGAATGCTCGATCTTATTATTACAAATGGTTTATGTTCTGTTTTGCACTGTGCTGATCCGGTCGTACCCGAGAATGTACACCATCCCGCGCTTGACGTGCAACTGCAATGTACCCCGCAATCCTGTCTTCACCCCGCACCTCGCTTACATCGTAAGTTCCATCTTGCTGATTACACCATTATTAATAATAAACTAGCTTCAATTAATTGGACCATATCCCTTGAATCAAGTTGTGTTGACGAAGCTCTTGATAAATTTTATGAAATTATTAATGAGATTATAGATTTTTATGTACCAACTGTGGTATTAAAACAGAATGGTCGCTACCCTCATTGGTTTTCTAAACCACTTATAAAAATAATTAATGAAAAATCTAAACTACATAAAAAATGGAAAACTTATGGTCGACTTTGTGATTATTATGAATTCTCCTTGTTAAGAGCTCGACAAAAAAAGATTGAAGCTTTATGTTATTCCAATTTTATAAGTAAAAGCGAGACCTTAATTCGCTCTAATAATAGACACTTTTGGTCTTTTGTGAAAAGTAGAAAATCTTCTCCCGACATACCTGACTCGATGATCTACGAAAACTCCCAGGCTGATAATGGGCAAGATATTAGTAATTTATTTAATAACTATTTTAAATCGGTCTTTGTACCTGAAACACCTCCCGATCAGATAAATGCTTACAACCGTTCAAACGTCCCATCACCGATAAATCTGAATTCAATAAAACTAAGTTCTACCGATGTATTTAAATATCTTTGTAAAGTTAATATAAATAAAGGGAGTGGACCAGATGGGATTCATCCCACTTTCATAAGAAATTGCTGTAAAACGTTAACGTTACCCTTGCATATTATTTTCAATATGTCCCTTAGTTCTGGTCGCTTCCCATCAGAATGGAAAAAATGTTTTGTGATACCCATATTTAAAAATGGAAATAGGCATAATGTGAAGGACTATAGACCAATTTCAAAATTATCTGTATTTGGCAAGTTGTTCGAAAAAATAGTTTTCGATCATATATTCCCTCACATTAGTCCCTATATAATTCCGCAGCAGCATGGTTTTCTACCGCATAAATCTACAGAAAGTAACCTCAATGAGTTTTTGGAATTCGTATTACATGAGTTGGACAATGGTCATCAGGTGGACGCCGTGTATACTGACTACTCGAAAGCATTTGACAAAATTTCTCATCAAATATTACTTTTGAAGCTAGAGGACCTCGGTATACACGGCGACCTTCTAAGATGGCTTGCTTCTTACCTGAGAAACCGTACCCAGGCTGTTACTGTTAAAGGTTTTACGTCCTGTTTTGTTCCTGTTACATCCGGCGTCCCACAGGGTTCACATTTGGGGCCGTTATTATTTATCGCATTCATAAATGATATCTCTAGTGTTTTTTCAAATAGTTCTTTTTTACTTTATGCAGATGATAATAAAATTTTCAAAGTTATAAAATCTACTGCTGATTGTAACTTGCTTCAGCAAGATCTTAACCTTCTCTGCAATTATTGTATTCACAATTTACTTTCTTTGAACACTACTAAATGCGCGGTAATAACATTTTCTCGGAAGGTTAATAAAATAGTTCATAATTACCAACTTTTTAATGAACCTTTAGCCCGAGTCCATGAAGTTAAAGATCTAGGTATTTTACTTGATGAAAAAATGCTGTTCTCGTCGCACATTGAAAAAATGACCAACAAAGCATTTCGCATGCTTGGGTTTGTCTTAAGAATGGGTAAGGTTTTTAAGAACTCATGCACCCTAATTTTACTCTTTAATAGTTTTGTTCGTCCTCTTCTTGAATATGCTTCAACTACTTGGAATCCTCAGTACGCAGTCTATATTGAACAGATAGAAAAAATCCAGCGTAAGTTCATCAAACATATCTCTTACCGTATTAATACTAAACAATTGATTCATTGTGATGATTATTCTTCTCTTGTCTCACTTCAAGATAGACGTATTTACTTAGACCAAGTCTTTTTATATAAAGTCATAAATAATTTAATTGATACACCCAATCTTCTTTCCAAAATTAAATTCAATTGCCCCACTCGTAATGTTAGGCACCCTAAACTGTTTCAGTTACCTAAAGTAAGGACAAAGTATGCTGATAACAGAGTATTGATTCGTGCTTGTAATACGTATAATAAACTTTCTTCGGGTTTGGATCCTTTCTCACTCAATATTTATTGTTATAAAAATTTGTTAAAAAAGTATTTGTGCGGGTTCAGTGCTACGCATATGAACCTATAATTGTATTTTTTAATTAGATAGTTCTCTCTTAGAATTTTTTTAATATTTATACTTTCTTCGGGTTTGGATCCTTTCTTACTCAATATTTATTGTTATAAAATTTGTTAAAAAAGTATTTGTGCGGGTTCAGTGCTATGCACATGAACCTATAATTGTATTTTTAATAAGATAGTTCTCTCTTAGAATTGTTTTAATATTTACACTTTCTTCGGGTTTGGATCCTTTCTCACTCAATATTTATTGTTAAATAAATTTGTTAAAAAGTATTTATGTGGGTTCAGTGCTATGCACATGAACCTATAATTGTATTTTTAATTGGATAGTTCTCTTTTAGAATTGTTTTAATATTTATAGTTATGGTCGTAGTAATTTTCTCTTTTGTAGCGCGCATTAAAATAATTTAAATTATATTAGTATATCTGGATTCGACTGGTATTTCTGTAACACTGAAATTATTTGTATGTCAATAGAAACTTTATTGGACTCTGTATTACCTATTTGTACCTTATTTATAAGCTTTATAATTTGTCTGTTTGTTTCTTCAATAAAGCAAAAATAAAAATAAAAAATAAAAAACATGGTGACCAAGGTCTGCTAATGGGACTGGAAGATGGTTACGGGATCTCCTTAACGGACAAAAGCAGACCCTTCGAGTTTGGGCTTATTTGATTGGTCTTTATCAGCACTTTGGTAAAACATGATAACCAAGGGCTGCTGATGGGACTGGAAGGTGGTTATAGGATCTCCTTAACGGACAAAAGCAGACCCTTCGAGTTTGGGCTTATTTGATTGGTCTTTATTAGCACTTTGGTAAAACATGGTAACCAGGGTCTGATGATGGGACTGGAAGATGGGTACGGGATCTCTTCAACGAATAACAGCAGACCCTTCGAGTTTAGGCTTATTTTGTTGGTATTTATTAACTTTTTTGGTAAAACATGGTGACCAAGGTCTGCTAATGGGACTGGAAGATGGTTACGGGATCTCCTTAACGGACAAAAGCAGACCCTTCGAGTTTGGGCTTATTTGATTGGTCTTTATCAGCACTTTGGTAAAACATGATAACCAAGGGCTGCTGATGGGACTGGAAGGTGGGAACAGGATCTCCTAAACGGACAACAGCAGACCCTTCGAGTTCGGGCTTATTTGATTGGTCTTTATTAGCGCTTTGGTAAAATATGGTGACCGTTTCATATAGTCGTTAAAAAAATCATATTCTTTTGTTTTCCTTATTTCCACGAAAATCTCTTCCACGCGGGCGGAGCCGCGGGCAAAAGGTAGTTATTTCATAAATTTTAATATTCACCTGCATCAACGTCAAAATACCGTATCATTATTAAGGGATCCAAATTACCTTTTATTTAGTTCGAACCATTCATTTATAAAGGAATGCACGGTTTTAGTTTTGAACGAAAATGTGCTCTATGTTGTGAATAGTTAGGTTGAAAATTAATAAAAGCCTACAAGGGTAATTATAAAAACATCAGTGAGGATGTTCGATGACCGAGGCTTTTAGGTTCACGGGCTAAAATCATCCTTATTGCAAGATCTTAAGAGCTTAAAAGCTTTGGTCGAGTACTTCTTTCTCAGGTGGACTGGTTTGGAACTGAATGGTAAGATGTAGTTATTAGCTTTTGAGGAGCTTTTTTTTCGCTGCATTTTTTTTTCTTTATTCGTCATCACTATAGGTAACTTTTCTTTTGTTAAACATAATATAATAATAACTAAAGTCATTGGTATTGGTGCTACCGATTACTTGAAAATATTGAAAAGTCAATTAAGCGCGATAGTGGGCATCGTGCTACGAAATCTTTATTACTTACTCCCACTTATACAGGGTGTAAATGCAAAGTCAAGAATCCCTTTAGGGTATGAAAGTATACACGATTCTGATGTCATGACGAGAATAAAATATATACCTTGAATTTTCACGAAAAATTGTATCATTTTTCTGAGCTATGGCTACGCAGCTCACCGGTCTCCCCACACACCTAATTGCACCCCGCAACCCGCACCCCTCATCCAAGTGGCCAGCGACCAGTGAGGGTGTCCACGCGATTAGTGTATTTTGAGTAAAGAAAATCGTCTTATTATGAGGTACTGGTACTTTATTTATAGATCCCAGTATTTAAAATAATATCTTTACCGGTCGTACTAACACGCTCTTAAAGGATTCTTGCCTTTGCTTTTACACCCGGTATATTCGTACATTTGTATATTTACGTAGTAACTGCAGCTTATTGCACTAGTAAAGGAGTATTTTTTGGAGCTAGTGGTCAGCTAAGCTTAAATTCTTTATTATTTTACTGTTATGTCCAGGAGATACTATGTGTATAAGAACTTTTTTTAAATTTGTAGTTAGGAACTGAGATTGTATTAAACTCAATAAACAATTCCTTCCATAAACACTTCTGGAAATAAGACATCAAAACGTAAAACAACATTAAACATTACGTTGTAAAGAGTGATGGGGCAATTTATTTCCCGTTAGAACCCTAAACTTGGGGTTGTTTTCACGGTGTACCCTTCATCCTGATTCTGAAATAAAGTATAGAAAAACGTACCTCGGTGATAATAGAAATCAATTGTATGAGTAGGGCTGTCATTATTATTTTAAAATAGGTAACCACTAGCTTTTGACCGCGGAAAATAATTTTTGACTCTTGAAAGTTAACTTTTGGTGTTTGCTGGCTGGAGTAACAGTAATAAAAACAATATTAATTTATGTAAATACACGATACGATCCCAACAAACCTCTTTCGGCCCTTCTTTCACTAATAAAAAGTATATTTAAAAACGCTAGTTCTCATTACTTATTTCAAACTCATTGTCATTCTGCCCCAGCTGAAAAATTTTGGTGTTTCGGGTAATTTTGAGAGGGTTTTCCTCCACGTGTATCGTTTTTTTTTTCAACTTAGCATGTCTTACATTTAATGGTTTATATTTGATGAGGTTTAGTCACTCGAATTTATATCGCACGGCATTTCTCACGCTATAAACCAAAGTCAGACGAGTGATATTGTGAATGAAAAATGATGCCAGAATAGGCGTCCCGTTCTTGTAACAAAGTATGGACAGACGGCAAATCGATTGTTTTTTTCGATTTTCTTGCACATTATTTTATGTAAATAGGCTCCATACAGCCTCAGGCCTTATAACCCTTCCCAAAGTGCGAATTGAATGAAAAAAGAACAGAGCCGCGGATCATGACATAAAAAAAAATTGCTCGCTGTTATGAATGTCTATGGGTTCGGGATGGGTTATTGAAATTCTTATTTACTCGTAAAAGGAGTTGTTTGCGTGTCAAAATAATTATTATAATATAATAATGACTTTGAAACGTTTCCTTTTCATTTGAACGTAGAAATGCGAGAAAATAAAGTCCAAGTCTCATGAGAAATAAAACTTCAATTTTCTTATTGGTTTTAAGTAATAATGTACAAAAACGCGAATTCCATCCATCCATCAGACTGGTTCGTCCACTGCTGGACATAGGCCTCCAAGATTTCGTCACTCTTGGTGGTCCTCTTGGAAGTGATGCCCATACTCACACACGCTCTGGACTGGCGGGTTGGTGAGCGCGGTGCCGAAACCCTCACGGCAACTGGGGATGGCTATACCGCCATCAATTGGGCCCAAGCATGTTGGGACACCTGGTTGTGCCAGTTTGAGAGCTGTCCTCTTACTCTCCCCCGAATACTTCGGGGGGTTGGCGAGTAAGATGGTGGTACCCCCACAGTCGAGCCCGGCACCAGCTCTACCACCTATAATTATAATGCTTAAAGTAGTATATTTAAAATGTTTGTTGGTAACTAAACATGGAAAATGTGTAAGTGCATGCACAACATAATGGGCCATGAAGATCTTTTTAAAATAAACTCGCCTAAATTCATTATTGCGGTATAGAAAATTAAACCAAGTAATGAAGATCTCCGAACAAGGACTGAGGCGGGAGGGTTACAGCGTCTATCTATTCTACTTGCCCTCTCACGTATACTGCGTTTGCAATGTGCGTGCTAGAACCCCAGATCTCAACACAACTCGTATATTACACATGTGCCCAAATCTGTACTCAAGGGCGAGGCTTTGGTCGAAAGCCCTACTATTCTGCGTAAGACTGCGTATGTCTGAAAACCGGTCAAGTGCAAGTCGGACCCGCGCACTAAGGTTTCCGTACCACCACACGTTACGGGTGTGGAACCCTAAAAACATGGTAAATAACAATATTATAGAATTATACATAGATGTCATAGCAAAATCAAGGCGACACAAACCAAGCCGCTAAAATGGTAGCGCCTGACCAACAGTTCAGCTCCCACTGAGTACGGAACACATTTTTTTTTCTCTTTAAAATATGTATAACAATCTGACCAAACTTGAAACTTGTATGTATCAAGATTAGAGCTGAAACAAAAAACATTGGGTTTTTAGGGTTCCGGAGTCCGACAAGGAACCCTTATAGTTTCGCCATGTCCGTCTGTCAGCGGCTTAGCGCAGAGACTATTAGTACTAGAAAGCTGTAATTTGGCATGGATATAAATATTACTCACGCTAACAAAATGGTAAAATTAAATCTTGAAAAATAATTTTTAGAAGCGTACAAGTAAACTGGGGATGATTTTTTTTTCTCGTCTATCCCATAGTGTGGGGTATCGTTGGATAGGCCGTTCAAAAACATTGTGGGTGTGTAAGAACCATTTTTCGATTTAGGGATCCGTTGGCGAAATATTAAGCTTTAAAGTGAAAATTTTAGTTAGTGTGGAGCGCCCCCCCCCCCCCTGCCGGCTAAACAGTTGTTTATAGAAATGTGATAAAAATTCAGAGAAGTAGTATATATAATGAATTTAAAAGGAAAACTATCACAGCTCAGTAGGCTTTACAGGTTTACGAATACAGGACGCGCCAAACTTTTGGTCCCCTAGAATGTATGGGACCAGAAGTTTAGCGCGGTTTGTATTAGAAGACCAACTTATATGTACCGGGCAACTACGGAACCCTACATTGCGCGTGGCCCGACACTTGGCACTTGGCCGGTTTTTAAATATAAATACGCTTTAAAGTTGTTGTGCATGATAATTTTCTATTCATTTAAAAAGCAATGCATAAAATAACACAACTTTGATAGATAAACCTCATTAAAATTTAACTATTTCCGCGTTATTCAAAAATAAGAAAACCAATCATACCGAACGAAAGCCGTTGCAACCACCCTTTTATATCCATGTTTAGAAATGCAGAATTACTTTTCTCCTGCGTTTTAATACTGCAATGATATAATGTGAACTCATTGACGCAGTTCTCTAAAGGTCTAGTAGTTCGTGTAAACAGGAAAATCAAATCAAACAACACCTGCAATAAAGGATACAAGGTCCGATCAAATACACATTACTTTTAGGTGCATTTGCAGCTTTCTTCCTTCTTTCCATGGATTAAAGGCTATTTTCGAACACCATTAATCGCACAAGTCAATCGTAAACACCTCCGCGTAGCAAAAATAATGTTCTTGCAATCAAATCGTTATGAGTACAGATTATGTCCATTTCCCATCATTATTTTAATGGAGTTTTTTGATATTTTATTTGAGATTTTATAGTGGTCTAGTGGTTTAGTACTCCAATAATCCAGTATTCGCAGTTTCAAATCCTGTACGGGCCATTTGTGTTCGCTCTGCGTGCTTCGGAACGCAAAGGTGTCCCAAGAAGTTCCGATTCGCGGGACGCCCGATTTTTCAATGGCCGATGAAAACTCATATCAAAAGATGAAAATTTTGCTCGTATTGTACTCTGTTTTTATTTCATATGTGGAAGTTCGGTTTAATACCTTTAGTTTGTGTTGATGTTATTAGGTACCTTAACCTTATACCATATGTATCTGCCATTGGTCTAGAATACATTTTGCCACGCATCGATTGCCAAACAGGACTATTATCAGGGAATAATTTCAGTTAAGCGTAAAGCCCACATCCGGTATAATTGTGAGCCTTATAATTATGAACTGGTCAAGCCCAGATTTTCCACTGTTGTGATTCTTATTACTTAAGCATGATATCCTAAAATTGACTGAGAGTTTGACCGGAATGTTAAAAATAGCAGAATTTCGTGCATTTTTAAATGACCAGTAGCTTTATAGTTGTGCCCTGACTCTATGGTCAGACTCAGCAGTACGACAGTTTTTATAATGCGTGTAACAATGGAGTAGGAAGATATAAGATAGATACTGACTTAGTATCTCCACATGTAACTTTAATCTTCCTATTCAAGCGCTACTTCCCCCAACAAATACAAAATTCTTCTCTAGACATAAATAACCTAAAACATGTCGAACAAACAAAACTTCCTTTTTCGGCAGAAACCTGGAAATTCAGGTTATTTATAGCGTTGGAAAAGCATCCAACCTGGAATACCTGGCCGTCTTAGAGTCGAGTTGGAAAACTTTCTGATGCGGGTTTCTTTCCCGAAGTTGGGGGAAAGTTTTTAATAGGTTACATTCGATTGTAAGGTGCTTTTGCATGGTAGGAAACCGGGAAACCGGGAAACCGTAAAAGTGGTGTCAATTTCGGGGAATTTAATAAGGATGTCTCAACTTTAGAATTTCCTTTTGCCTACTCATTAAAAGAAAATAATAATATGCTATCCTCGTCCTACCTGCGAGCGCTCAAGCTACAGGATTATTTACCTCTCGCTCGCCAGGTTTCATGTTAAAAAAAACGCGTAGCATATTGTGTTTGTCACAAATAAGTGCGACGACGAGCGAAGCGAGGAGGAGCGTGTGAGGTTGACATGTTAATAAAGCGTTACCCGTAACATATATACATATATTTATTCATATCTATATACTTTTGTAAGTGTAATTCCTGTTGGCAGACCAATAAAAATAAATAAATATTTTAGATGGAAAAGAAAATATTTTATTCGTAAATATTTGATTTATATAAACTTGTTTGGACGTACCTGCATCTAAAATTTTGCAACCTAATTTTATGTCTAATTCAGCCACTGGACACTACGACGAAATTAGCTTATTTCCGCCACTTCCTGCCATAGAGTGGCGAAGTTTTAGACAGTCGGGACAAAAGTTGAACCTGTATTTATTTATAGAACCACGTTCCTGTATTGTGTTCCATTACACCGAAGATCTGTTTTCAGATACATAAATACTCACGCCTGTCTATCAGAGGGGTAGGCAGGAACTATAGATCTCTGAGGGCTATACGATCCAGACATACCTCTTTCGTTTCTACATTTATTCCGACCGCTTTTGCCAATCTTCAGATTGTTACCAATTTGGTCGGCATACGTTCTACTGCGCCCCGGATGAGCTTTAACCTCTTGCTTAACTTACGCTCTCTATATTACTTTCATCACTCTTATTACTATAAACATAAGGTTCTCTGTTGTTGACTTACGGTCAGATGGCGCTGAGGCCGCGGTCCTCACAAGGAGCACAACACACACCGCGTACAGGAAGGACTTCATTGTTACACTGTACCGATGTTTTCTGAACAGCCCTATTTATGACTTTGCTCTGATTATGTATGGTCAGCAGCGAAATTCATCAATTTATGAACTTGTAAGAAAAGGTAGTTCCTAGATCTACCACGTGAATTTTTTCCCGTTGCAGTTTTTGAATGTTTTTGCTTTTTTAATTCATACATTTGTTTGACGAGTATATGTTGGAAGAAATATTATATTATAATTAAAATTAATGTCTGTCTGTTCGCTTACAACTTGAGAGCCAATAAACTGATTATGATGTTATTTTTACTGCTTGCTGTTGCTGGAGTTAGTTCTAGATTTAGGGTATTTTTAGGTAAGCTGTGACCAAAGACAGCTGAGTAAAACTAGTATAAAAGCTAATAGGAAAGTTGTTGGACCAAATACCCAATGTTCCTGTTGCCAGGAACAACCACCACCCATCCCCGTTTCCACCAAGTCTTGGTATCAAAGGGGGAAGCCGGGGGAACATGCGCAGAGGGCAGGCCTTATTCTTCTTTTGCCCGCCGGCACTTCTTGAGTCCCCCTACACCGGATACTATTTTATTGGCCTATGTCCCAGCCACCTCTCCCCCTTTCAGGGGGCGTGGCCTACTTCTAGCACATCTTAATTGTTGTTTGTTGGACCAGTTGTGATCAGTTACTATCTCGGACGAACAAACCAACCGGACAGGCCACCAACAGGCGAACCCCTCTGCCAAAGGTATAAGCCCCGCGGGCATACCGGTTATACAAAAACGATAGATGTCCCTGTGTGTGAGTGTGATTGCGTGCGTATAGTTTAAGCTAGTGTTTGTGTATTTTGTAGTGTGCGTGCATCGCGACGCTACCTCGTCCCCCACCGAAAATGACAGACTTATTTACATAGAAATTAGTGCGCAGCTCTACTCCAGTTGGTTTTCTCCTCCAAGGTTACGATTCGTGGCAACGCAATGCTTTGCATGGGTGACCATTATATATGGGGGGCCCATATTTAAATGCAACTAATGGTCACCCATGGTGCCTTGGTAAGCACGTAAAGCTGTTGGTCCCAGCTGATATCGAAAGATACATTTCAGAGGCCTGCATGGCGGCGGCCTAAACAACTCTGAAACCAGGTTGGCCACTAACAACACAAAAAGAACAAGAAAAAGAAAAACTACCTGGTTCTATAAATAAGAGTATACCTACTAAAGTAGAGAAACACATAGAAATATTCCATGCCATCTCCACCTCAATAATCAAACAGAAAACTTAGGTAAGAGCGAGATTACTCTGACCACATGCCATCGGATGGTTCATACAATTCGCTTGAGCTCGCGGTCCCTTACAGAAGTTTAGGGACATGTAAAAACTTTTAATCTGTTGAAGTAAAATCTCTGTTATTACTTTTGGATATGAATAAATAAACATGAGAGTTAAAAAGTTAAGTTATCGTAGAAAAAAGTTATTTTATTATGTAGACTGCCCATTTG
This sequence comes from Ypsolopha scabrella, assembly GCA_910592155.1. NCBI lineage: Eukaryota > Metazoa > Arthropoda > Insecta > Lepidoptera > Ypsolophidae > Ypsolopha > Ypsolopha scabrella. The sequence goes on from OU342964.1 coordinate 5,256,361, forward strand.
GCAGAGTGGTAGAGCGCTCGCCTGCTAGCCTAGAGGTCGTAGGTTTAATACCCGCGGTGCATATTAATTTGTGTCTGAGTTCTTCGGGAGGCATGTTAAGCTGTTGGTCCATTTGTGCCTGAAGTACGGCGATGGCTCACCACCTACGTTTGGGACGTAATGTTCGTCGGTAAAAATCAGGTGTACCTAGTGTGGACTGTGACTTGCATTTCACAGTTCCAACTTATGAACACCTCTGACACTCCCTCGAGGATTAATGTAGTGACCCTATTTTTTGTTTTTTTTTTAATGTCAATATAAAGGCTAACACGCACTGCGAAATTTCATCGCGCGATTTTTCCGCACAGATTTGGTTGCGCCGTTCATTATGCGCGTTTCTTTTTCGCTTGTTCTTGTAACTGCGTACATTTTCCATGTGTCACAGATTTATGCGGAAAAAATCGCGCGATGAAATTTCGCAGTCTGTGTTAGCCCTTACGTTGACAAGTGCTATTCTATAATAAATATTGGTGCAACTCTTTCGCTTGCTTGTTTTCTTAGACAGGTAAAGATATATCACAAGATCTTTGTCGGTAACTCTAAAATAAGAAAGGTTCAATTAGAATAAGTTCTCTTGCTGACTGTACAAAGGTGACCACCCGTGACCGCCCACGGTCCACGGTCCGCGTCTAATGGCCAGTGCTCACATCTGCATGATGCATGACCTTGGCTATAGAATTATCTGATCTGCTTAACCAATTTGCCCTGGATTTTGTTGAACTGGCACGCGTCTAACCTTTGAATATCATCGTTCTATGCCATTTTCCTACCACTGATGAACTGTCGTATGTTGTGTGAAAAGTTCAAAAGGAAAATAATGAAGGATATACTATAAAAGGTGTTTCTTTACATTAAATATTTTTGCGAAATTTTAATTGCAATGAGTTATTCTGAAGCCAAACCTAATTTTTTTTACGATTTTCGTAAAAATTTAATTCACCCAACAAATTTGGATGCGGTTATTTATTATCCTCTTGGTGACTTTGGTAATATGGTGTAGGCTTTAAGGGGGTGGACAAAATTACCGCCACGCCGAAAACTGTCGATAATAGTTTAGCGGGCAAAAGCTAATAAATATTAGTATTAGAGAAGTTTGAACAACAATAAATTCTTAATAGTACATTTCGAATAAGGCACTTTCAAAATTACTCTTACGTATTAAGTATATTCAGGCAATTTCGACTTTCCAAGTGACAGACAAACAAACTGATACTCATTTGAAATGTGAACATTTGTTTAATTAACTTATCTACACCAGATGATCAAATGATAACCTGTAAATGCATTGTGTCAATTTGTTTCATTTTTATTGTAGAGTAGCCCCGAGGTTGGTCTTTTTGACCCATTGACCATAACCATGACCTTGTATTAGTTGTATGAATAACACAAAATGTATTGCTTAAACTAGAGCCAACGAGAGATGGCACTTATGACGTTTAAATGGCTATCAAGTTTCATTATTGTTTATGGGTAAGTGTCACTAAAATAATCTAATACGAGTACTTCATTGTTGCTGGCAGCGAAAAGTGACGTACGTTTCGATCATCATTTTTCGATTTTATAAAGACTTTATAGCAAAAGTTTCAAGTTTTTTCAAAACTCAAGTGACCATGAGGAATGTTAGTAACTGAATTGTAATCAATAAATAACGGATTCTATTCTCCTTTATCGTACGGCTCTGTCTGTTTACAAACTATATCTTTTTATGATTAAAAAATTGTAAACCAATTTTCTAGATTTTATGGCTGCTTTGTTAATGTAAGCAAATGTTCATTTGCAATTTGTATTATTATGCTGTATGACGTGATTCAGTTTTTTATTCTCTACAGAAACTATTTTACAAGCTTTTATGTGTTCACACTCTCATCCTCTCTGTAATTTGTCAAAGCGCGCCTCTCGTCCATTATTACCCCACCGCCACTTAACTTACTTTGTTCAGTTGCGACTTTATTGATTACATTAGCCAACTACAAAACAACGCTTAAGCTGTTGGCTGTATACAGATCGATACTTTGCCTTAAACATCTTTTGTTTAGTCTATTGTCTATGGCTGGGGCGGCAATGAACGCGCGACCACCCTTGCACATTGGTCTGAAAAGTTTTCTGTGCAATGAAAAGAAGACTTTATAACGATAGCCACAGAAACTAATTTGCTACTAGAAAAAACTTAGTTGCACCCTAACTGCATTAATGCGTTTCATGACTGTCACTTTGGAGCATAGAGGTCATTTTTGAATCATAACATATTAGTAAAAAAAATATGCTTATTGATTGGTAGTATAGTCTGTCAAAAAAGTGTTGAAATGAATATGAAACTTTAATGAACTTTATTGGAATTTAAACGTTCAAGTAGTATAATTTAGGTAATATATTTATGTAATAACAACGCGGCTAACTCGATTTAACAGATTTTGTACTTGTTTGTTTGGTGTAACCAGACGAAAGAAAAGTAGTTTCTTCAATATTCATTTCAACACTTTTTTGACAGACTGTATCTACTGTTTAATTATAAGATAAGTTATAGTTACTAAGAAAATTATGTTTTAGTATGATTCAAAGAGCTACCTGTATTTTTTTTTATTGCAATTCTAAACTGATATTCATATGTAGGTAACATAAGACCATTGTTTTGTCCTTCGTTCGAATCAATACGTTAGTGAGAGGATAGGTTAAATGAAGCGGTAGCTCATGGGGTAGAACGCTGGCCTCTCAATCTTGAGACCCAGGTTCGATCCCCGGTCGGGCATGCATTACTAATATGTATTTGTGTTCTTACCTACATTTTTTACTAATATGTATTCGTGTTCTTACCTAATACTTACCACTCGCTGAACGGTGAAGGAAAACATCGTGAGGAAACCTGCATGCCCTAAAAAGCGTGTATTTATGCCCGAAGAACGGCGATAGGGCTCAACACCTATCACGTTCGGTCTTAAAAATCGTCGGTGAAACGCGGGTGCACCGGGTGTGGGCTGTGACTTGCATTTCACAGTTCACGATAATTTCCTTAAAGAACTTCGTATTTTATAGGACAAGATAGCCTCCTAAACTATTTACGAATATATAAAACGCAATTGAATTTCTAACATGCGGCTACAATTCATATTTTGGTAAAACGTTTCCTTTTTATCCCTAACAAAAACATCCTCTTGGAAACTGAATGTGTGGCGAACACAATATGTAAATTGGGTATAAAATTGTTATTATTTGCCTCTTCCTCGTCTTCGCTCGTAAATTTACCGAAGCAGAAAGTTCCGTCATAATTCTAGGGACTCAGGAAACTGTTAACAAGTCCAACTCGATGTTTAAATAGCTATTCACCGGCCAGCGTGCTGACCGTGTTGGTCCCAATTTATAACGAGTACGTCTAAAGGATTTCAGTTAAGGCGCATAAGCACGCCACCGTTTAGTACAAAATGTGATAACCCATTTCGCGGTTGTTTTTCATCATAGACTAAAGTTTGAGACCTGTATAGTTTAATACAGGCATTTACAAAGTCATTATCTAGCTGAAATGTAAAATTTTGGTATAAGGTACAATTTAAGGCCATAAAACAACTTTGTATAGTAACTTCAGTCCAGCTTGATATCTTTAAAATAAAATCAATATTCAAAGTTTTAGAAAAATGGTGCCATTTAAAATATCAGTGCCATTTGATAGAGATCTTAACCTTTGGTCTATAAGAAAAAACAACAGAGAAACGGGTTATCAAATTTTGTACTAAGACAGTGGCATGCCTATGCGCCTTAAGAACCTAACCATAAATAATTTATACTTGCGATTGTCGGCACTTGATGAAACATAGACAGCATCTTGATAATTCACAAAAATACTTGTACACACACACACACTTGTTTAATTTATTTTATTACACTTTTTCAACCAGTTTCGAAAATTAATACATCATCAGGGGATACATAGGTCTTATTATTATTTACGAGCCATTAACGAAACTGGTTGGAAAAGTGTAATAAAATAAATGAAGCAAGTGTGTACAAGTGTTTTTATGAATTATCAAAATGCTAACCATAAATCAATACATTCTCAAACAACATTTTAAATAAATCAAACATTTTTTTCATTTTTTTTATAATTTAAAATTATCTCAGAAAATGATTTGACATTGAATACAAACAAAAAAAACATTGAAAAAGTATAAGCGAAACCAGTTTGGCGTAGTGAAATTTTTTATAATTACAATACGTGTTTATAAGTGTTTTATTTCAACAAAGATGTATTTTTTTTTATATTAAGGTCCACATCATAATATTCTATTAGTAAATACAAATGCGATTGCCGGTATACTTGATAAAACTTCTAAACCAAGAATATCACGTACCTTAACTCTTGTCATGAGGCACTGACAAGTTCGGGTTATTTTTATTGAAGACAAACTTTACCCACCCAGCCTCGCCAGCAGAATCCGTTACTTTTATACGCCTGTTGCCCTGAGAAAAATCTAGTCGGAAGGAAAATCCCATCCGACTCGGTCTCACATCTCTCGCGTTAAAAAGGTACAAACATTGAGTAACTGTTTTACTCTGTACTCCGTTTATTTTCTTCAGTATAAAGTTACAAGATTTGTGAATCTGAAATTAGATTTGCTGTTCTCGTAGTTACCATGGTACAGAGATAAAAATCAATACTACATTAACGCATCCAATATTTCCAGCATGCCTGACCGTGAACGTCGCTCAACTTTCATGAAACTTTTTACAAGTTTTACGATTGTACGAGTACACACCCGTTATTTACCAGTTCTCGTAGAATGAGTCACGTTTCAGGGGAATGAGAGCTTTTGTTGTGCGCTTTGTAAACAGCTTTTTTCTTGTTAAAAGTTGCGGAAATGTCAACCTTTACCAAAAATTAACATCGGTCAAGTGCGAGTTTTACTCACTCGCCGAGGGTTCTGTACATAATTTTAACACAAACTGTTCATACCTTTATACAGATTTAGATGTAAAATAACTTAAAATACATGATTTTTACAAGTTTGTGTAAATTATGAATACGATTGTTATGGTAATTTCACATGCACTTAACTGAACTGAACGTCAATAAAAGAAAATGGTTAAGAGTAGTATAACAAAAGAACGATATATCACAGTGCTGTTAAGAGTTCAAAACATATTTTTATAGGGGTTTCTGCTGGCCTGTTTGATATTTAATATGTATGACAAAGCCTAAAGTGAGGATGATCCGATATGAGTGCATGAGGATGTAGTCAAAACCTTCGATTTTCAGTTAACTATTCGGCCTAGGACTGAATTAGACACAATGACCCTCAAATCAATCAAATCAAAATCTAAATATTTATTTTGTTAAATAGATACATAAAGTATACTTTCTACAAGTCAAAGTTAATCTTTACAATAAATATCTTTAGAATAAAAAATTTAAAAACGTAATATGTATATACTAATAAGGGAAATACATACAAAAATATTTAGGTTGGGCTACAAAAATGTAATTATACACCTACATAAAATAGAGAAATCTAGGAATAAAATATTATATAGTTGTTGTTAGTTATAGTAATAAAAAGGAGCAATTTTCTGGCATAATTGTATACTTACTTAAATATTGTTCACTGAGTAAAAAGTAATTATGTTGTTTGGTTTTATTATATGGAGACGTCACCAAGTTTTTAGTTCCATCCATGTGCCCATAGAACTATCAGTGTTATTCAAAATACTATACCAATGGCGCATTTAGTTAATTAGAATGAAAGCTTTTAATGATCATTTAATTCAATAACCCAAACATCTGTTCCAGCAGAAGCTCGACAAATGGGCAGGGGTGATTTTATTTAATTAATTTTCTGGTCATTATTATCAAACGCTAACCCAACTATCTCAGTTCTTTATCCGTCATTAAACATATTAGCCTCCAAACCTGATCGAAGTTTATAATACTTTAAACCTCTTTGTGTTAGCTTGAGCAAAAGGCGAAGAAAAAAAACGCATAATTTTCTTGAACACTTCCCCGTTATTTTCACACCAAACAGATCTATTTCAATTCACCAAATCCTCAGCCACATAACAAACTGTCAACATTAGCAGTTAATTCCTTACAAGCCATATACAATGGCATTATAACTCTTATCACGATGTATTAGGAGCGTCACAGATCCTCAGTTTCATGTTAATACGGAACCGTGTCGCAGCGTAATCTTGTTAACGTACGTCCCTTGTGTGCACTCGGGTAAATAGACCCCCTAGCGCTGGGTTTCACTAAAGATAGCTATCTTAGCCTGTTTGTGAAAGGGCTGAAAGTCTTGATCACTGAACTGTGCTTTAGGTAATAAGAAGGCTCGTTTTTCACGTCAGTGTTGTTTTTGTAACAACTTGAGGAGGATGTGTTGGTTTCAGGAGTCTGCAGAAAAAATATTTTTGTTTGTAAAATTAGTGCTGTCACAGTACATTATAACAGCGAATCACGTGGCATTATATTAAGTCTTGCCCGCACTAACTTTCCGGTCCGTCCGTCTATCACTGGGGTCTACAACTTCAGCCGAAATAGGTAGCCGGTTGAATTTTTCACAGAATACGTGTAACTATGGCCTCTATTACGGAAAATATAAAAAAGTGAAACCCAAGGAGGGTTCTTATACAAAAAAAAAAAAACAAAACGTAGCATTAATTTAACGTTATTTGTTTCAACTCTATCATAAAGACGGTTATACATACAAGTTTCAAATTTGGTCTTACTTATTGTATAGTGCAGGGGTGGCCAACAGGTCGATCGCGATCGACCGGTCGATCGCGACTGTTAGTCAAATCGATCGTGGCAAGGCAAAAAATATAAATACGTAGACCAGACTGCCCAACGTAATCAGGTAGTTAGTATGTATAATTTTCACATTTATGTTTATTCTCTTAATAAAATAAAAAAATGCTACATGATTGTGTGCTGAACTATGCTGTTTCATTTAAGATTTCTAGAAGTATGTAATTGGTAGATCGCACAGGGTCTCGTTAGTAAACAAGAGATCTTGGGTCCAATCAAGTTGGCCACCCCTGGTATAGTGCCTCATTAATATAAACGGCTACTCAAGGTATACTCGTCAGTTTTCGTCTTTTTACAAAACTGGTCAGTTTCTTCGGAGGCAAACGGGATTATTATGCGGCGGTTCCCTATTTGGCACTAAAACTAGTGAGTGGCGAAATCTGTCCTTTATTATATCGTGGGTACCCGTTTTAAACCACAATTCGTATAATGTGGTGATATGGAACACGCGAGTCCAAGTGACGCCTAAATATATTCGGTTGATTGCTATCCATCCATCCATCAGCCTGTTTCGTCCACTGCTGGACATAGGCCTTTCCAAGATATCGCCACTTTTGGCAGTCCTCCTGGAAGAAATGCCCATACTCACACACGCTGGGAAGGCGGGTTGGTGAGCGCGGTGCCGAAATCCTTGCACCAGTGACGCCGCTGCCCATCACCAGTCTGTGTTATATAAGGCTCGGCAATTGGGGATGGATAAACCGCCATCCATCGGTCCCAGGCAATGGTGGGCCGCCTGGTTTTGCCTAAGAGCTGTTCTCTTACTCTCCCCCGAATAACGTCGGGAGGATTTGTGAGTAAGATGGTAGTACCTCCACAGTCAAGCCCGGCATCAGCTCTACCACCTGATTGCTATAAAGCGCATTTATTGCAGACTTTTTATTCAAAAGTCAGGAAAACAATATTATGATGTGCATTTTGCACCGAGATCCTCTGTTACCAGTTTACCTACCACCTTGAGAAAATATTGTAATCGTAAAAAATATGTAATCGAGATTTTGACGAAAATCAACTTTTAGCACGAACTTTGCATTGAAAAAAACAAAAACGAAAAGATATACTAGGGGGCCGTCCATAAATTACGTCATCGATTTTTTCAGATTTTTGACCCCCCCCCCTATAATCATCCTATCGTCATTTCTTAATGACCCCCCCCCTTCTCCCAAAATTGACGTCATTACTAGTTTGACAAAATAAAACATTGCAGATTTGAGAAAAATAGGGTATTATATGATTAAAACACTTGGTTATAGAATCACCTTTTATTATTTTTACTTTGGCAATAATCATTGATATAATATAACTACTTATTTTTTACCAAAGACAAAGGAAGCCGACTTTGTTTAAACAGCGCCGATTTCTTTTATTCTCCGAGTCGCCGCCAATCTTCGTTTAATAAACACAGTGTCGCATACAAACTATTTTCATAGGTACGATGTTATTTATAGTTTAAAAAAATAATGTAGACATGCCTTGACCTTGTAATAAATAAATAAATAATGAGTTCAATAATTAATACCATTAAATACTTGCAAAATATCACAAGAACATTATCTTTCCTTAGTATGAGACATGTATTTAAGTATAAGTATAGTATTAATATGTACTTTTATTAATTATGTAATGTTGTAGTTATTATTTAAGTGTTGTGTTTATTATCAATACATAGTATAAAACAAAGTCGCTTTCGCTGTCTGTCCCTATGTATGCTTAGATCTTTAAAACTACGCAACGGATTTTGATGCGGTTTTTTTAAATAGATAGACTGATTCTTAAAAAAGGTTTATATGTATAATACATGTAAGTACCACGGGCGAAGCCGGGGCGGGCAGCTAGTATTTTACTAGGTGTGCTGGAAGAAATTTCTTTTTAGAAATAATCTTTTTGTACGTGAAAAATAAACTATAAATAAATAAATAAGAATGACGTCAATTTCGAAACACCCCCCCCCCATCTATCATTTACCGTCATCCGCAGACCAACCCTCCCCCCCCCCCCTAATTTAGAATGACGTAATATATGGACGGCCCCTAGGTCAACCGACCAAATTCATACTGGAGACTCGGTTAGTCATCAGGAACAAGGTTTAATGACCCTCCATGTGAAATTCGAAAAAAAAAAAAATTTTACCCGTAGAACCTGCACTAGGAATTGTACTTAAACTAGTCCAACCAGTACGGGAGCAAAAAAAAATATTTTTCGAAATTGGCCAAAAGGATTACTGAACCTAGTTCTTGATCACTAACCGAGTCTCTAGTATGAATTTGGTCGGTTGATTAAATTTCACCCTATATATTATGTAATGTACTCTGTGGCTGTCTGTGTACCTACATTATGTCTATCCACAGCTGTCTAACCTAAACTAGTGGACCGATTTCAATGAAATTTGGTATTTAGGAGTAATTTGATATCATGTATATCTATCATACAGTAATGTACTTATAAGGTGATTTTTATTTATACAGCCAAATTATGCATAAGGTCCTTGAAATTCACAATGAAAAAAATTTATGAGGTGATTGAGTATCGCTATTAGACCACTTTCCACCGAAAATAATTTTTATTTGCGCAAACTTTTTTTCACTTTTCCACAGAAATTTAGTCAGCTGATTGAACAACTTTGTACTGGGAAGTAAAAAAACAATATGATAAAAAAAATGTTTCCTTAAATGCGTTCGTTTAATGAAACATCATTATTTTAACTTATTAATGTAGGACCATATATATCCCAAAAAAGTCAGTTTGAGGTAGTTTCCAAATTAAATTTTCAATAATTAAGGGTAAATTGGCAACACCTACTTTTCTGTTTGAATAGAACATTTACGAGGGGGTATTCATTATATCATCACTAATGACGAGTGTTAGTTCTTTATTACGTGAATTTTTTTTGTTTTTGAGGAAAACATCTGATTTATGTAAATTTTGTTTGTTTCAGAACCCTGAAAGGCATCTTTAACCAGATAAAATACACGTAAGTTGTAAAATCCTTGATTGATTAAAGATCTCCTACGTTTTCTTATTTCAGTTTAAACAAAAGTAACTTATTCTATTTTGTTACAAATTCAGTAAAGATAACATCTCAAGTGTGTTAATATAGCATACGTAATGCCTTATTAAAATAATATATAAATATATGAATAAAAACTCAAACTATTAATAATGTATTCAAAATAATACAATTTTTCTTTATGCAAGTGTCTCATGAAAAGGGCCATTGAGTGCATTCTTCATAATTTACAATGTTTGCCCCTGAAAGGAAATTAAATTGATCTGTGGCAAAAAGGCGCTCTGATAAGTGAACGTAGCCAGAAAAAAATGTGCAGCTTAGGCTTGCCAAGTGACAAATAGAATTGTTTCACAGTAATAAGTGCACAGAGTATATTATAATACTGAGAAATAAGTTATTGGTCGCTTCGGGTAGCCTTTTATATCATATTCTGCAGCGCAAATATTCACAGACATGTAAAATAATTCCTAACATTGCATTTTCTTTGATTATTTAAAAAAATACTTTGAATTGTCTATTCATATTTAAAAAAAAATATATAAATCAGCGGTAGCTGCTGTGAGAGCAAGGGGTCGCAGTTTCGAATCGTGGACCGAAAAACATTAAGAAAATTAATACTTTTCTCACTTGAACTTTGTTTAAATCGATCTTTTTCAGTAATGCACACGAAATAATGTTAAGAGTACGCAAAGTGATGGTTTTCGCTATAAATCATATAATATAGATAATTCATTCGAAAAAATATTTATTTTTTGTCATCATCTATCACTGTAGTGAAGCATACAGAAATTAGTTACTTTTTTAAGGGCAAATTTTTGTCAATTGCCAGATAAAATTTATACCGTTGAATAAACTACATTGGTTTCATTCTAACACCTTATGTTTTATGAAATCGAGATAGTTAAATATAAATAAATATGTTACAACAGTTACGAATTTGATCCAATTTTGAAATCCATAAGTCGTTAGACAGATATATATGGTGACTTTCGTTTGTATCGCTAAATTCACACTGGAGACTCGGTCAGTAATCGGAACCAAGGTTAAATGACCATTTCTTTGAAATACACAAAATAAAACTTAGACTTCCTATACTAATCGAGTCGAGGTTGTTCCTAAATGATTGAGTATCACTAATAGACTACTATCCAGTGAGAATAATTTTTATTCGCCCGTACTTTTTTCACTTTTCCATAGAAATTTAGTCCGCTGATCAAACCACTTTGTACTAGGAACTAAAAAAATAATTGACAAAAAAGTTTTTTTTTTTCTAATGTGATTATCAGTTACGGAACAGAATCTTATGTAGATTCTGAATCTAGAATTATTTTCACTATTTAGGCCCTTAAGTAACTAATTTTAACTCATGAATTTTGATACCGATGCATGGACATAATAATGGGGGGCGGACCCACTTACTCAGCGAAATTCATACTTAGGACTAGGTAAGTGCTCAGTATCAAGATTTGATGACCCTTCTTGTGAAATTTGTTATACCCCCTACAAACACAAGCCTAGTCCCGAATCAATAACTAAGAGAGGTCAACATTTTATTTTGCATTTTTGGATTCTTGGACCACCCCCCCATGAAAAGGCTATAGCGCTACGCCCGTATAGTATACCTATATAAGTATAAAAGGCAATGGTCGTAAAGACGGCGGGACTCGGGACCCTTCTTAACATATTCAGTAAGTCCAATGGTATCCAATAAACTCTTGAAAAATACTTAATGGCAACGGTTTACCCATGAAGTAGACGTAAAACAAAACGTTTCAAAGCATCGATGTAATACAATTTACATAATTATCCTGGAAGTATAATATATATACCCGTACTCTTTATTTCGGATTTTGACCGTCTTTGTTTGAAACTGTCCTGGTTATTTACTATTATTTTTATTTATTTTTTATTTATTTCACCATTATGCAATTCATCGTACAATGTACCATCCATCCATCAGCGCGTGTTATGTCCACTGCTGGACATAGGCCTTTCCCAAATTTCGCCACTCATGTCGGTCCTCCGTCCTCCTCATCCAGCCGCCACCCATAACGTCCTTTAGGTAGCCGGTCCAGCGGGCACGAGGTTGGCCTACACTACGCTTTGCTGTACGTGGTCTCCATTCTAAAGCCCTTCGGCACCAACGGCCATCATGTCGGCGACAAATATGGCCTGCCCACTGCCACTTCAAATTACTGATTCTGCAGACTATGTCGGTTACTTTCGATCTTCAACAGATCTCCTTGTTTCGGATTCTATCCTTCAAAGATACCCCAAGCATAGCCCGCTCCATAGCTCGCTGAGCGACCTTAAATCGGTGGATCAGGCAATGATCAGGCACCACGTCTCGGCGCCATACGTCATCACAGGAAGGACGTACTGGTTGTACATCTTAGCCATTAAGCACTGCGGTATTGACGACGTAAATGTACAAGGGATCTAATTTTTTTTAGCCAAATCCGTAATGAGTGCTAACTCAGTATATCAAGGTTAGATGACGTTTTTTGATACAACCATTTGTCACAACCATTTTTTTTCAAGGTTATTTGTTTCAGTTCTATCTTAAATACGGTTATACATACAAGTTTCAAATTTGGTCAGATTGTTTAACATACTCTAAAGTAATTTAATTTTGGGTTCCGTTCTCGAAAGATGCCGAATTATTTGACAGGCGCTATCTATCATTTCAGCAGTTGTTTTTGACGCCTTTATGTTGCTACGGTACATATTTATATTGTTATTTTTATCATGTTTTTAGGGTTTCTTACCCATTAGGTGTGGTGGTACGGAACCCTTTGTGCGCGAGTTCGGCTCACACTTGGTCAAATTATTTTATAACGTTGTTAATGTCTGCTCTCTAATCTCTTAAATCGAATCATTCGGACAATGCGCTCCGAAACAAGACGGTGTAGCGTGAGTTGTTGTGGGACGTTCTTTGAGTCATTTTACAATTATTGGGGGAGGGGGTGTTGATCCAGGGGGTGGCGTAGTAATACTGAATTTGAATTAAAATGTTGATCACGATTTCGGCCCTTCGTAATGGGATGATGGTGTAGTAGTTATATTCGTATAATCAAGCTGTCTACCGTCTAGCCTTCTAAGTAATTGCTTATTTTAAATATCGTTATGAGGGAACAAGTTATAATTTTATTCTAATAGTTGTGAATTTATAATTTAGATTCACGTCGTAACTTTCAGAGGTGTGAACTAGGAAACGCATGTTACAGCCCACACTTGGTACCCGGCTTTTCACCGACTGTTGCCACGTCCTAACCTTACTACTTGTTGTACTACGTGTACTTTGGGCACAAATGAACCAACACCATAACGTGTCTTCCGAAGCACGCAAATCGAACACAAATAATGCAGACGGTTACTGTACAACTCAGCCACAGGGGTACATAGTCATACAAAATTACACTTTTAGTATACAGGCTGTAAATGCAAAGTCAAGAATCCCTTTCAGGTATGAAAGTATACACGATTCTGATGTCATTACGAGAAAAAAAATATACCTTAAATTTTCACCAAAAATTCCATCATTTTTGTAAGCTATGGCTACGCAGCTCACCGGCCTCCCCACACACCTAATTGCACCCCGCAACCCGCACCCCTCATCCGAGTGGCCAGCGACCAGTGAGGGTGTCCACGCGATTAGTGTATTTTGATTAAAGAAAATCGTCTTATTATGAGGTACTGGTACTTTATTTAGAGATCCCAGTATTTAAAATAATATCTTTACCGATCATACTAACACACCCTTGAAGGATTCTTGCCTTTGCTTTTACACCCGGTATATGCATAGAACTTGTTGTTCTTTGACGGAGTTCACAAAAACTGCTTTAAATATAATTTGTTACCAATCGCAATAGGTTAGCCTGCCTGTAAAGATTTTATAGCATAAAATGTATATCTATAAATGAATAAATAAAATAATAAATTCAGTTTTTTCTGAAAATGCAATGAGAAGGTCAAGTCAGACAATAAAAAAAAAATTTTTAATGGCACTTTGAAAATTCATTATTTGTATGACGTAGTGACGTAGGCACTGCCTACCCTAGAGCACATGATTTCATACATTATTTTTTTTAAAGTTTGTTTTAAATTTTTTCGTGTTATTTTTATCGTCAAACTTTACCTTCTCATTGCTTTTCCAGCAAAAAGTTCTACGCACGCCACTGACCAAATGGTACAATAGACCTTTGAAAATGCTTTAATAGCGAAACCGGTTATGTAAATAAAATAAATACAGTGGAGAAGTACAAGTACATTTCAATCAAAATGTAGCGTGTAGCCGTTTAATATTCTGAGATCTTTGCAATGTAAGCTTATTTTCAAGATGTAGTTTTCAATTTACTTTTACTGATACTAAAAAGCGTTTACTATTTCTGTTCAATTAATCATTAAATTATTTGTTCTCAGCAATACAAAGCATTATTTTAAGCTTTCTTTCTATTCGACGACCTTACACTTGACTTCGAACATGTCTAGTTTTAGGATTATCGTAAAAACTTAAACTTATAAAATAACAACACTACAAACAAAAATTGCAAGTAAAATGTGAAAATAGTCTATAGCACATATCTAGGAAAAAAATTGAAAATTACCTTTATTTAAGTATTATAGAAGTAATAAAAAACTAACTTAATCAGACCCTTTGGATAAAGAGATGAATAGATCCTAAGTTTCAAGTTGAGTTGATAGTTGGTAAGTATGGAACCCTCAGGACACGAGTACTACTCGCACTTAACCAGTTTATATATATATATATTTTTTTTTTATTGTATTAGACGAATCAAACAGTTACTTACCTTTCGAACCGCGGCCGGTGTAATGAATTTTTGGAGGATTCCGAAAAGCTAGACACTGAAGGCTTAACTGAAAAAACAACACGCAAGAAGTTATATTTGACTTTCTAGTTTAGCATAAATCGTCTTCACAGTCCATCGCTCCTTTCCCCCCAACGTCTACAGGGGGGAGTGACTCCCTAATTGCTACGATTCAGAACTGGCACTCGACCGGCGACTGGTGATGGATTATTGTTCACAAGCGATACGGAAAATCGTTTTAGGGCCTTAAATGTACTTCGATGACATTCTGGATAAAGTGCTTCTGAGAAAAGCTATTATGTTATGTTATCTTATGTATTAGCTGTTGAATATATTGATTGGCAGCTTAATTTCTTATGTTACATAATAAGTTGATTTTATCAGAGAGGTTTTCTTTTTTTGTGCCGAACCCGATTTTAGGACAAGATAGATAGATAACTTCTTTATTCCACAGAATTACCTTCAAATAAGAAATAACACATTACATCATAAAAAATAACAAAACAAAACACAAATAAAACCTTATAAACTATGTAAGCGTCGTGGTAGTGAAAAGGCTCCTCAGCTCAGCATAATGCAGACGCAAGCCACTGCAGTGATTTTCAGTTGAGGCCCATTTCAACAACCGACCCAATACAAGTACAAAATAATAAAAAAACAATTGGTATGAAACAGTGGATATACATAAAAATAGTAAAGATTTGTAAAATAGAAAGATAAACTAGTTTTGCTTAGGCCAAACTGATTTATCTATTACTCGCATCGTATACCTACTGATATTAAAGTAGTAAAAATGTAGTGTCTGTGCGGCATTAATTATTTTTGTGAAATTTTCAATTAAATGAGTTATTAGCGTTGTGCTGAAGCCAACATTACAATTTTTAGAATTTTCGTCTATCTGTATATGTATGTTCCGTATGTTTTTTTCATTATCATCGTGCGTAGTGGTCAACATACAGGCTAATTATGAGGTGTTCATAAAATAACGCCTAAGCCAAAATCGGGGCAGAGATTGAATAAACGTTGTCGGTGCCGCAGGCGACGGGTAGTGATTATCATAAATTAATAATCACAAAGCTAGGTTATGTAGGTATTGTAGTCGGTCTACTACATTCCGCTAAAACCACCAGCTGTGCCGGTTCATTCTTCGCTGAAGGATTTCTGAAATTTACGAATAACTATGTAGTTTATCGTAAAATAGATTTGGCCGGTGAGATAAACGTATAAGGTGACATTTATTTAAAAATTTCAAATTCTTACTGAAAACTCGGTAAGTGCTCAGTAACAAGGTTCGATGACCCTTTTTGTGAAATTCGTAAATTATTCTTTACGTGTTCCTTACAAACGTAAGCCCAGCCCCGAGTCAATTACTATGGGAGGTCAACATTTCATTTTGCGAAATTGGCAAAAAGTACTATCCATCCGTGTTATTGATCATTTACCAAGCCTCGAGTATGAATTTTGCTGAATAAATTAAAGTCACCTTATACATATAATATATGTAACAATAGTTATTACTGAAATTCCTTTGACTAGCTTTATTAACAGACTCCAACACCAGACTGAAGAAAAACAACCGTTGTTCCATACCAATAAAGTCTAAAATACCAATTCAATTCTGGATATACTGAACAATCGAAGGCATATTCGTGCTGCGTGCCCTGCATAAGAACTGACGTCTCCTAGACCTTTAACAAGTCATCCTGTTCCAGCTAAAGTAGCTCTTATCACAAGAGTGTAAGGTCCTACACGACTTAATTTGGAAGAACATAAAACTTTGCAACTCTATAACCTTGAATTGTTGTTTGAATCAGTGCCACATGGAGAACGCTGGTGGAATGCTTAAAGCCTTTTCTATCGATTTTGGCTGCACATGATTTCGTTTTCTTTGTCAGTTTAGGGGAAAAGTACTTTTACTTGTTTACGGTAACCTCTCGTAATAAACTCTCTCTATTTACTTACCTCTATCTATACATACCACAAACTTTGTATCTACTTCGTGATACATACACATACTTTAAACTTTCGCGATTTTCACACATTATTAACTTAGTATTGGGGTCTTACTCGCGATGATATGTGCTTGACGTTTCGACGCCTCTGTAGGCTATCGTGGTCACAAGCTAACTGAAACGTCAAGCACATATCTATTAAGGTATGTTTTCAGTTATCGCGAGTAAGACCCCAATACAAAGTTAATAACATACACATATATTTGAGAAACTGAGACGTTTTTCATTGCGAGAAAGTTTGTGTAACCACAGAAAGTGGTAGTGGTTATAATTAAAGGGATCTGTGATGATCATATTAGTACGCGTTATTATTATAATCAAAGATATTATAAGAAAAAGTGGTAGATGAGTCATAAGCGCTCCATGAGTGGCACGTTAAAACCTGGCAAATTAGCAAACTTGAACTCAGTGTCGCGTCGCGAAGTATTGGAGTCATCGTGTATGTGTCCAAAAACATTAGAAAATGCCGGGGTGTGTGATGAGACATTGCGCAAATTATACCAGCAAACTTCTAAAAGCCAAAGAATCACATATCATTCGTAAGTGATATTGAATATTTTTCAAGTTTTTTTACCAAGTGATATTGAATATTTTTCACAAATCAGACATTACATTCGCAAAATATTGCGTCAGAAAATGTCGAGTATTTTCGATTGCGACATAAAATACCTCCATGACTAAGTGCGACAGAGAGGAGATATCACCGGTCAAAGACTAAGTTTATACCTAATAAACAGATGAGTCAGCCTGCCTCAAGGTGAAAAAGATGGAATATTATTGTACAAAACACTGCTATTTTTGAACGGTCAAGTTGCAACCCGTGTTGATTTTTGATTTGAACGGGTTAGTTAGTGTAGTAAACCGGTTAGGAAACCCAACCCAGTGTGAGTTTTTGAACGACTATCTGTTTAGTCGTCCCTTAGATTTCGTTGCACGCACATGTCACACCGCTCGCAGACGCCGCATTATTCACATGCGCACAGGATTTCATTGTTTTTATTCCATTACAGTAGTATATCCCCAGCACATAGCCGAAAGCAGTATTCGGCCGAAAAAAAAATGAATATGACGTATAAAGCCGTTGTTTTCAAAACATAAACATTTTATAAATACTTTCATACCACTGTATACATAAATTTAGGAGTGAATGCATTTGTAGGCATACATCACGGTAAGGCAAGATAAGATGTCTTGTCTGATTAATTATTCTATGTCATTTATAATATGAAGTAGGACGGCATGTCGTGCAGGTGGGAGATGCACAACAACTCGTCTCTTTTTCGCTCTCGAAAATTAAGTCATGCCGTCCTACTTCCACGTGTGAATATTCGGGTGGATTCGGGAACGTTCGTGTTGAACGCTCGTTGAACGTCGCCTGTTGTGCCGTTTGTGAAGTTCTAATCCTGTTGTAACCTCTCTATAGCAAATAAAACCTCATTGATTATAATATAGAAATAAGTTGGCCAAGTGCGCACAAAGGGTCCCGTACCATCCCACCATACGGATGTGGAACCCTAGAAACATTATGGTAAATAACTACAATACACTTGCCAAAGCAACATCAAGGCTACAAAAATGAAGCCGCTTAAAGGGTAGCGGGCGCCTGACAAAAAATTTGACACCGTCTGCGTACGGAACCCTACATTTTATTTATTTTTTTATTTTACTGTAGGGTATGTCGTACTATCTTACCGAATTTAAAACTTGTAGTTTTACCGTCTTTAAGTAAGAGCCAAAACCAATAACGTTTCAATAATGCAACTTTATCGAGATTTCTTGTATGGGAACAACCCTTGAATTAAACATTTTTTGTATATTTAATTTTTGTCGTGGTAGGGGCCATCCATAGTAACACGTATATTTTGAAATTTTCTACTTTCTAACTATTATGGTTGAGGCTGAAGACGAACAGACAGCGGAAGGACACGTTTGGCACCAATGATAATTTCCCGATTAAACCAATTATTTGAATTTTAATGAATAAAAGCACAAGTTCATAGATACCATGAAAAAGCTATTATGTTAAAAACTAAGAGCAAAGTGAATAAAGAATGTGATCTTAGTTTTATGGCGCGATAAGGTGCTTTACTACGAAGTTTAAACGTCTCCAAGAAATATGTGTTTACAAAGTTTCCATCTACTTACTGCAACGGGGAAAAGTCCAGTCACTATCCATTTACCGACTATACGACCTTATCACTGGGGAATAAGATTTAAAGTTGCATTTACCGTTATGGAACCTACTTTGACTTGAGTTTTACTCTTTTTAGCAAACCGTTTAAAGTTGGCGACATGTAACAGATGAAATAGTTTTACTGAAAGTCGAGAAGTCTGTTTTTGTTGAAATCAAGATTTGAACTTCTTGTACCCAACTCCATTGTTCTCCGTACGTCCGTCTGTCTGTGTACTATAAAAAACACCGCAGACTCACTAATCACTGGTATTGAAATAATAATAAGTGAAAAGCTACGACGAAACATATCGTTGGTGAAAAGTGGGTCAGCGGCAATTTCTTTGATGGTTTGTCCATATGTCCATCACAGATCAAAATTATAATATAACGTTGAATAATTATATCTACATTACATACATTATATAGATATATGCCTGTGTCCCAGAGGGGCAGGCAAAAACCACACATATCCATCTGCTATGATCCCGACACACCTCTTTGGCAGGGCCAGATTTTGGGGAAAGCAACATGGGTCTTCACACAAATTTTCTTGCCCAGTCATCGTATATCAGAGTCGTCATCTTACATTAAATATCCTGCAAGGCAATTCAAAATGGCGGACATAGGTTCCGCTTTCGAAGGGTGTAATAAAACAACCTTAAACTACTAACCTTCTTTATACACTTTTATATGAAAATCTTTTTATCATGGGATACATGAATCAGCTTATAGACATTGACACTTTGAATAAAAAATAATACCCATTCTAATGAATTGTTATTCTTTCACCACTTCTGGCTTGAAGGTTAGTTGATAAACGCCCAATAAGCTAGTCAAGTCATCCATTCATTCACAGAAGATTTCGCCACTCTTAGCGGTCTTCCTGGAAGAAATGCTTATGCGCAAAAACGCTGGCCTGGCGGTTTATAATAAACTAGTAACGCAGTTCAATACGGCATCAGAAACGTTTCTTTGAATCTCGTCGGCGTTAAATACTTGCCTATAGAGAGACCAGACAATCGTGTAGTCTCGTCGACTTCCATATATACAAGACTGGAATGATAATGTTGGAAACACTGGCCATGTTACTGATACCTTTGATGTAGACTTTATTGCAATGCGAATAAGGATTGTTTTTGGATGTCAAGACACCGTGTGATCGTTTGAAGTTTTTTTTTTAATAACCGTTATGTTTGAACGAGTATTTATCGCAACGGTCTACGAATAAAGCTTCTGGTTGTGATGTTGTGGCCGTGGCCTTGTGAAATTCGTTTTTATTTAATACATACATACATTATACTGACGCCTGTCACCCAGAGGGGTCGGCAGAGACTACAGATTTCCATCTGCCACGATCCTAAAACACCTTTTTTGCTTCTACAGCCATTAATCTAGTCACACAAGCTGTGCTATTCCGGGTACTTTTTACTTTGCCCTTCTTCAGTATGTCGCCTGTTTGGTCGGCATACGTCCTCCTAGGGCGGCCCGGTCGAGCTTTACCTTTCACCTAATTTAATGCAGTGTTGGAAGTAGTTGGGGATATCTTAAAAATATCAATATATCGTGTTTATTTTCTACGTAGAATAATAATTACGGTGAACGGGAAATAAATAAAACGTACGAATTAATCCCCTTGTCACAAATAAAGATAAAACATAAAATGTAGGAGGGTGTTCTAGGCCATAACCCAGGTTTTCGCCTACCTTGGTCTCTAAAAGTTGTCTCACTGCTGGGCAAAAGCCTCCCCATGTTGAAATCACACATCGCGGGCGGGCCTGCGCAGTCTAACGATACTTAATATTTATTTTATTATTATTACAATTTACTATAGGTTAAGTAAGTAAGAGGACAGCTCTCAGGCAAAAAAAACCTGGCGGTCCACCATTGCGTGGGACCGATGGATGGCGGTATATCCATCCCCAATTGCCGGGCCTTATATAAAACAGACTGGTGACGGGCAGCGGCGTCACTGGTGCAAGGGCTTCGGCACCGCGCTCACCAACCCGCCTGCCCAGCGTGTGTGAGTATGGGCATTTCTTCCAGGAGGACCGCCAAGAGTGTCGAAATCCTGGAAAGGCCTATGTCCAGCAGTGGATAAAACAGGCTGATGGATGGATGGATAGGTTAAGTGTGTAAAATGTTACACGTAAAGTGAACATTTTTTTTTATAACAAGCGGAAACGAAACTGCAGAAATGAAAAATATCACCTGAATTTCTAACATTTTCAAGGTAAAACAAACAATTTGAAGACATAGGCCCCTTGAGCCGGATTTTGTCGTTATTTCTTACCTAAGTGCAGCCGTAAATTGAAAATAATGAACCTCTTTGTTAGCCTTACCGTTATATATTAACTTTATCTCGAACGTTATCTATTTTGCGTTTACCTGAATCTCGTTAATTTCAGGAAACCTTTTCAGGACGGCTTATTTGTCTGATTCAGGCTGTTTGCCATTGTTGGTCGTCAGTACAATCAGCTACACCTTAAGTGACACTTTATTGTTCGATTATAACACTTATGCGTGTGAAAGAAGAGCTGCGATGGTTTACCTTAAAGTTTTGGATGTTGTTCTAAATTATCTTTTGGGTTAATACTTTAGAAGATATACTAGCTTTTTCCCGCGGCATTATTTGCTTTTGGATAGACTTTTCGAATCTTTAATATTTTTCGGACCACAATATGTCTATGTCTGAACCGCCCGTCCCCAGGGAATTAACTATAGCCTATGTACCTCAACGATAGTGTAGCTTTTTATAGTGAAAGAATTTTTAGAATCAATTCTATAGTTCCAGATATTATCCCTTACATACATACAAACAAACAAATTACAACTTTGTAAAATATTCAAATTCGAAAAAGTACCGGGAATAGCAAGTATCTACAAGCTTTAATATTATAGGTAGACTATCTTTTGCCCGCGACTCACCCGGCGTGGAACAAATTTTCGTGGAAATAAGGAAAACAAAACAATATGATTTTTTTGAACGACAATAAGCAACGGTCACCATGTTTTACCAAAATACTAATAAATACCAATCAAATAAGCCCAAACTCGAAGGGTCTGCTGTTGTCCGTTGAGGAGATCCCTTACCCATCTTCCAGTCCCATCATCAGACCCTGGTCACCTTTTTTTTACAAAAGAAAATATATTCTGAAAATAAATAAATAAATAAAAAGTGAAAACAAATTTTACCAGTCGGGGTTTGAACTTGAACCCGCGACGATCGGCTACGTTACGGCGGTGAACCTTCCATGTTTCACTAAAATTCTCATTGCGCTGCTCCCTTTTGTCATAGCGTGATGATACATAGCCTAAAACCTTCCTGAAGAAAAGCTGTATCTTTCAGGGATAATTGCATCAAAATCCATTGTGTGGTTCTCAAGTTATAAACGAACGAACAGACAGACAGACAGACTTTGTATTTTGTCAACTGCTTGAAAATACGCTTTATCACACAAATATCAATAATATTTTCTAAATGTGACATCATCAAAGACTTCCCGTTGTCTTCCTGCAGTCCTAAATACTTTAATATCCTTTAATACTCCAACTAAATGTCAGATTTGATCTGAATCGGCCTGGCCTAATTTCTTCCACGAACAAACAGACATTTCGCTTAAGGATTTCCATGTCGGACGGAACTCCAAATAGCTTCTTAACTCACCGTCTGCAAAGTCTAGAAAATAGAACTATTTTCACCATTTCCTACACTAAAGAATAAATGACCGCGTAATATGTAGTCGACTGGAGAAAAATCTTAGCCATTTATACGAAAGTCAAGGAACTGTTTCTGAGCCGACGTTTTTCCTGAAGCCTTTTACACATTGCCGATATCTAAATTGACACTTTGCCGTCCTTCAGGAGGTACTCCAAGGTTCCCGATATGATTTTTATGAACTTGTTTGAAGGGTCGCCTTTTGCGACTTAAAATGAGAAATGGTTCATTTTTCTCTTCCAACTGAAATGTGCTGATTTAAGAGGAGTCTTTGGCTGATTCTTCTCTTTCTGTTTCGGGTTTTTTCGCTTCTTGTTTAATCCTATCATTGAAGCTTTGAGAGCAAGAAAGACCTAACATTGTGTTATTTTAATATCAACATTCGTTGCCTGACTAAGAAATTGAGGTCGGGTTAAAAAGACTTTTGCACTTTGCCGATACCTAAATTAACACTTTGCCGTCCTTCAGGAGGTACTCGAAAGTTCCTGATATAATGTTTATGAACTTGTATGAAAAGTCGCTTATATGCTGATTTAAGAGGAGTCTTTGGCTGATTCTTCTCTTTCTGATTCGCGTACTTTTGCTTCTATTGTTGTAATCTTATATTTAGAAAGAAATTAATATAATTTAATATCAACATTTGATGCTTGACTAAGAAATTGAGGTGGGGTTAAAGAAAACACTCTGTAGCTGTTCGAAAAAACGTAATATTGTACGAGTAAAAGCGTAATTTTGAAGTTTTCTGTTTTTTATACGTAACGGCCAGTTGATTTATGGTCAGAAAACCATAAAACAAGAAATAATTTCGGTGGGGTTTGCGAGTAAGATAATGATACCTCTACAATCGAACCCGGCACCAGCTCATCCACCCCTAAAACCACATGATACCTGTTGGTAGAAGTTGTTTATACATATATATTATGATCGTTGTTGCAATACATTTTATTCGAATCCGTGCCTTAGTTTCAAACTTATCAGTTGTCATATCACCTTATCACAGAAGTCTCATAGAAGTACGAGTTTTTTATTCCAACGATCTCCTTAAATGGCTCCCACAAATAAATAAGGAAATATAAAATATAAAGTCGTCGTTCACAGAAGGTAAGAAATTTAATGAAAAAGCGGGTATCACTGGGTATCTTGAAGCAGGTTTATAATTAGGGTTCAGTGGGAGGGTTCCCATGCGCCGGAGCGAGACGGACTTGGGTCCTACACACATTGTCTACGGTCATACACGCTCACACATTTACATTCTGTTATGTTGGTATGCGGTGTAGAATTGTTGAGATTGGTATTATTTCGTGTGATATTTTTTTCCAAAGTAATTTTATAAAATTCCTCAGTTTTTCCAAATGGAAATTGTTATGTTCTGTTTTTTTTTAATATCCTGGCCATTGTTTTGTACAAATAAGGATGCGCAATTAATAAACTTGTTAAAAACCTGTACAATTCCCATCGGCTACAAGTTCTTAGCCCACCTAAAGGTTTATTACTTCGTACAACTCGTTTCGCTGCTTAAATACTCAAATATTATATTTTTTGTTTAAAGTTATCTGTCTTTTTTAATAGGAATAGACCAGTCTTTCTCAAAGTGGGCGATAACGCCCCCTTATGGGCGCTGGAGGCCAAGAGGGGGGCGGTAAGGGGCCCAGACAAAATTGGGAGGTGTTGAAGTAATTTAGATGGCGATGCCTGATTTGTAATTTCAACTTCTTAATATTTTAAAATTCACTGAATTTAAAACCTACTACACAACATCAGATTCATCCTTCACATTAGATTAGAATTATAATTGAAATTGATTATGTTTGTTTTAATTTGAATAAGAGATATGTACTCTTAATATTATAAAGTTGCGTTTTAATTGCTGTCACTAGTAAAGAAGTCGCGATTAGAAGTCCAGACCAAACTAATAATAGCATACTATAATTAAATTAATTAAAGTAATGAATGTCATCGTGGTCTTTAAGACGTGGTAAAGTAAATAAAAATGGGGGGCACCTGAAAAATAATTGATTTTTAAAGTGGCGGTAGAGGAAATAAGTTTGAGAACCTCTGGATTAGACTGTTGTTCTCGGAGCCTCGCAGCACTTAAACGCACATTTGCATACAAGTGGTTCTGAAGCCCAACTGTATGGCTTACCTGACAAGGTTGGAACATCAAAGTTACACTTCTGTTGTATTATCGTCCTTATGTGGTGGGAATATGAACTGTCATCGTATGTCTGTTGGGTGTACACGACTTGCGTGCTATGCAATCGTCCACCGTCTGTGGTGACCGCGCAAATAGAATACAAATGTATTCATTTTGTCCGTTTGGGACGCCTTCCGACGCCGCGCCGAAAGTGTGACCAGATTTTTTGAATTAAATGTTTTTAGTTCATCTTATTTTATTACACCGAAAGATTTGCTATTTTTAGGGTTCCGTACCCAAAGGGTAACCAACGGGACCCTATTACTAAGACTCCGCTGTCTGTCCGTCTGTCACCTTCTCATGAACCGTGATAGTTAGACAGTTGAAATTTCACAGATGATGTATTTCTGTTGTCGCTATAACAAAAAATACTAAAACCGGCCAAGTGCGAGTCGGACCCGTGCACTCCCATACAACAGACACGCTTTTTTTCCGTTTTTATAGATAATGGTACGGGGCCCTTCGTGCGCGAGTCCGACTCGCACTTGGCCGGTTTTATTTTTTAAAATGCCTTCTTACGTCAGATATCGTCCAACTAGTTTCGCTATAAGTCGTATAACTTCCTTGGAGACGATTTAATTATGATTATTCAAGATGATATTATTTATGTAGGCCAATTCATACTGAACACTTGCTAAGTGCTCAGTATCAAGCTTCGATTACCTTTTTTTGTGTGATTCGTTAATTATTTTTTTATATTCATAAGAAATAATGATAACGCCCAAAATACAACTTTCAGCTACGAACAATGTAAAAAATTGTCCCAAGAGATCTCAACAGTTGAATATTAAATGGTGGAATTGTGGATTTACTTTTGCTAAACGAGTATTTTCAGGTTTATGATAAAAACCCATGTTTTTAAAATGTTTATATTTTTTAAAATAGCGTTAAACGACGGTTTATTTCCGGTGTACTTACGAACTTGTTATTATTATTTTAGCCTATACATTCAAGTTGCAGTTTGAAATTTAAACAAGTGTACTGGAATTCGAAGCACTAAGCAACCAGAACTTGGTCAATCATCAAAATCTGGATCAAGAGACAAAGTTAGACCGCGTCCAAATGGCATCCTAGCTAACTAAGTTGAGTTGTGTTTCCATTTGGAGAATGTTGTAGCCAACAGGACAATTTACATAACAGCGTTGAACTGTGTTCGACCTCCCAAGTATCTCTGCGGGCCTGGTACTTTAGCCGCGGTGGGAATCAAACGAAATCAAAACGGTTTGCAAGAATAATGCGGTTTTTACAATTTGCAACCATTTTAGAACTACCACGCAAACATTATTAGTAAAAGTAAACAATTCTAAATCTTTATACCTATACAGGTAATTGCGGAACCGGAAACTGGCGATTGTACTCGAACATACGAACAAAATTTCGTGAAAATTGTTATTTGCGAGTGATTCTAAGTTAGAGTCCTGAGCATTGTGAGGGATTCAGAGGCACAAGAAACAAAATTACCTTGCTCTCACGTGACACATACAACTTTTCACCTCACTAGCGAGAAAATACAAGATGTAAAAAAATACATGCATACTATTAACTCACGCCTGTCTCTGCGAAGAGGGATAGTCAGAGACTAGAGATTTCTATCTGTTACGATCCTGACACACCCCTTTCGCTTCTTCCACATCCTAATCATACGTTCTTCTATTCCGGGTACTTTTGACTTCGCCCTTCCTCGTTTGGTCGGCATGTGTCCTTCTAGGGCAGCCCGATAGAGTCAATCTACTTTTATTCATTCTTTCATCTCTCCTCTATAAATATATAATTTCATTCGATTTTTTTTTGTTAAACTGAGTTTCGAACGATAGTAGAGCATGGTGAACGTGGTGATGGTTATGACCATAGCGAATGAAAGAGTCAGCCTCAGGCCAAACAGAAACTTAAAAAAAACTATTTTGCGACCACAGTTTCCTCTGTGTTCGCGACATTCTTAATTCATTACACTTTTTCTCACTTAGTGAGCGAAATTGACTTTTACTCACTGAATTTTAGCAACAAAGGCGCGCTTTTTGAGCTAGTGAGGTGAAAAAAAATCATCAGTCGTGAATAAAAATTGTTGTTTTTGGTCGAGTAGGAATGAAACTTTTCTGAACAGCAGATTTTTTTTTCGCAATTTCAGTTTTGGTTCCATAGTAAAAGTTGTTTGTATAGACGAGTACCATCACCAGTTTCCGGCTTCGGGGTACATGATAGAGTGGCATAAACTGTTACAACAAATACGCCTGGTACACCCTGGTCAAGTAAGACCAAGACCCACAAATACTTTGATTTCTGCTGCTCTCAGGCTTCGGCCGTGGCTTGACACCACCCTTATAGTGAAACCATGCCGCCAAGTAGGGTTCGAGGATAAACATACCATATCAACGGATATACATATATAATGATTTTTATACCTTAAAATATATCATCACATACATACCTATATGAAAAAAAATGTTTTTATTTACTATCTTTTCTTTGAACATCTAGATCAGCGGTTCCCAACCTTTTCCATCTGGTCACCCCTAAGTAATAATAAGGAACATGACTTTACCCACATGTTAAAATAAAAGTTAATAACTAAAAAATATGGACATTATCAAACAATATGATAATTGATATCAATTAATGGGCTGTTACTACGATATTATTATAAGGTAATTAAAATATATATCGTGGTTTAAAATAATAATAATTCTTAGAAATTATATCATAAATAAATGTTTTGAACTAGCATAAAAATTGTATACAACGTGTAACAGAAAGGTGTAACCATATTTCAGGGTTCAAAATTGGACATGTTAACGATCTTGTATTCAAATTTTCAGGCGGTTCTGCACTACATTAGATGTCCATACAATTAAAAAAATATATTTTCCTAATCATTTCAAAACGTAAACAAGCATGTCGAATCCCTAGCGGGGTCGTGACCCATGAACTACAAAGTTTACTTACATTTTCATATCTCTGTGATTGCTGTGCGCCTGGTACTGCAGCCCGAGCGAGGCGGCTTGTCAATCGATTACGCCGACACAGGTGCGCCGTGCGGCAAATGTCAAAGAGAAGCGCCGCGGTCTGAACTCGGCTGCATGAATTCAATCCTTTGTCACTTATTATTAGGTTCAATATTCAATACAAACTGTCACTGAAGTGGAATAATGACTTTTTTTTACTCGAATAATTTAAATTTGGCGGCATCTTCAGCATTACATTGAATACAACAAAATCAACGTCCACGGCGCGGCGGTCCACCTCACTTCTTGATATTTTATAAATATGGCTCAAAATGTCGACCTTGGTGCTGGAAGTTTGATTGCGACGACACGTGTGGATTATTGTGATCCCACACATGTTCGTTGTGAACGTTGCTGATTCCAGCTCTAGTGAACGATGCCTCATCCGTCCGCAACGCCGTTGAACCAAAATCTGGAGACGCTTCTACCTGATTTCGATACCACTCACAGAACAACACTCGAGGCGCGTAGTCCGCAGGTGTCAGCTCCCGTGTACGCCGGAAGTGGTATGGATGTTGCCCGTCATCATGGAGCACACGCCACACCTGCATGTTGTTATTAGCTCCTAGAGCTGTTGCAGCGCGACGGATACTCGTCCTAGGGTTTTCTTCAAAGTGTTCCAGCACTGCTTCCTCAAAGGCGAGGTCGCGGTTTCCCGGACGGCCTTCAGGCTTAAGACACGAAACGAGCCAGTAGAATGCAGCCTATGCACCATTTTTCTGAAAGCCCCCGCTGATGGAAGCTGGCGACGTTCGTATTCTGGTCTGCCATCAACAAATCGCTCAAAGTATAGGTTGCGAGCTAATCGCAAACTACCATTCGCTGCACCGACACATAAAATCATGTCGTAATATTCGTTGTTGGTTAAAAAGACCATTTTTTTCACTTAAATCGCTTAAAATATCACGTTACACCTGACTGAATGGATAGTACATGCACGACTGACCAAATTAAAAACATGCGTAGAGAAAGGATAAATTACTGACTTCAAAACTTCTGCTGTCCTAGTAGTTTTTACAATAATTGTTTACTGACCATTCCGAATTGTCAATAAAAAGGAAACCTTATTGCAAAATAAATAAAGTTCTGAATGTTTTAATTCCTTGCGTTGAAATGGTTTTGTCCTTCAAATGCCCCTCAGGTAATTGTCTCAGCCAATGATAGGCATCCTTGTGTGTCATTGGTTAAGAAAATCACATAAATCACAGATGTCATGTCATGGCCGTGATGGCTGATGCTAATGAAAGACAATATTCTACTAGGGTAGTAGTTTCTTTCTGTTTTAGGAATGCAGCGAAAATGTGTTCTTTACGGAGTATGTATGGTTTAAGGCCACGACGTACGAGTATACCTAGGTAGTGAAAAAAACCGGACAAGTGCGAGTCGGACTCGCACACCGAGGGTTCCGTACAAATTATTACTGTTGCTTAACGTCGGTGATTTTTTATGATTTAGTTACAAATGTATAGTTTTAAGATTCTGTCTTATACTTGTAGTATTAGACAGTATTACTTGCCAAATTTCATAGTTCTAGGTCAACGGGAAATACCCTATGAATTTTGATTCCCTTGCTCTCAAATGTACGTTTTTTGCGGCATAAACGGCCGTATCTTTTTTCACGTTAACTTAGAAGTTATATTTTTTTACAGCTTGAATGGACCGTAGACTTGAGTATATGGTTTTAATTTCAACTCGATATCTCCACGCGTTCCTGAGAAAAAGGGTCTTATCTGACAGGACAACAAAGTGATCCTATAAGGGTTCCGTTTTTTCCTTTCGAGGTACGGAACCCTAAAAATGAGATTTTAAAACAGTAGAAATCACATACCTACTACAATAGATAGGGTTCTAAAAAAAACATGTTATAAGTGAGGCCTTTTCCAAGACGATAACAAAGCCCAAAACGTGATAGATAGAGAATTAACCCAAATGCTTGAAGCAGTTTAAAGGATTCTTACACCACACTGAAGACAATTTTTAGATCTACAAAACTATTGCTCGAAATATTTTTTACGTCCATCGCGTCCATATGAAAAATATTATTTTATCCTATTTTGCGCTATCCGGAGACGTTCATCGTAAAAGCCACTTTGCAATACGCGCTGATTTGAAACTTATTTAAATTTCGTTCTGTCGATTTTTATACTGACACATATGAGTTGCTGATTTAGCGTAGGCATACGCCTTAAGCATTTATTACCTGGAAAACTCCCAAACAATTTGAAATCTTCTCTTGTGCTAGAGGTCTGTACTAGGGTATAAGAACTTGATAAAAGGTGTTATTACCTTGTAAATGAAGCTGTAGACCTTCTGTCTCTCGGTTACAGTTCATCGACGTGCATCAGCTGATGGTTAATAGTGTTGTAACACGAAAAGTTTGTATACTTAGTGAAAAAAACTTTCAGGTGGCGTATCTCGTTGTGTGTTTCGATTTTGGGGTAAATACAAATGCCAATAGCAATAGTACTATTCCCTTAGTTACCTCCTTAAATATGGTTACACCTTTCTGTTACACGTTGTATAATTCAAATAAGTCACCTACTGTCAATTTTAATTCCAGTTAATGTGAATATTAAATGACTGGTATGAATTTTCTATAATTTGCATGGATCCATCCATCCATCCATCAGCTTGTTTCGTCCACTGCTGCAGCAGGATTTCGCCACTCTTGGCAGTCCTCCTGGAAGAAATGCTCATACTCACAAACGCTGGGCAGGCGGGTTGGTGAGCGCGGTGCCGAAACCCTTGCACTTGTGACCCCTCTGCACGTCATCAGATTTGCATGGATATTCCGGCCTTATTACCCCCTTCGAATAGCTCTTTTACCCCCACAGGGGTATATTACCCCCAGATTAGGAACCGCTGATCTAGATGATGCTGATAGTAAATACAAAGCGATATCGATAATTTGTTCTCTTTTTTTGGATTCAGTACCTCAAAATGAAAAATGGATCCCTTTTAGGATCACTTTGTTGTCCGTCTGTCTAGACCCTTTTCCTCGGGCTCCGTTACAGACATCAAGTTGAAACTAATCTCCTGCAGAAGATTCACGGACGGACCTTTAAACTTGCAGCACAACTCAGCCACCAGGGCACCAGGCGTCTTAGGAGCAGTTTGAATTGAGTTACTTCTCGTGTTGTACTCCAAACTGGTGCGATTCACGAGAAACTAACAGCATCCCTAGTGCAGGCTTCAAAATGCCAAGCCAACTGAAACTCGAAAAAGTTCTATTCTCAAAATCCCAACAAAAGGCATTGCCTTCATTTCCGAACAATTTTAATGATCAAAGTAATTTTAATTTGATTTGTACAACAAAAAACAATACTAATGATTTTTTTAGACTATGGACTGCATGCTTCACGTATCTCTCGATTACTATCGTATTAGTGGCAAAGGTAAATAGGCTCGGGCAGCAATTCTTCAGGATTTAGACAAGCCTGGTTGCTTGCTCCAGGCAGTTACGGTCAATCAGACTAAAAAAAAAACTAGTTTTCATCGACGCGACGGTAAAGGTGTTTATAATGTTATTACTCAGACAACACTAAAATATTTTTCTTTTGTAGCTAAGGTAACCAAACACAACGATTATCTACACTCGGGGATCAAGAAAAATAAAGAATCCATTGAAAATGTTCCACTTGGTTGGGGTCCGTATAAAAACAAACCCTCGTCTTTTTCAACACCTGCTCTACCTGTGGTGGACGGAAAATAACATGGTAATCAGTTTCAAAGACGCCGTGATATACCATTGGAGTTTTTATTCCGTTCATGTAAAGGCTATAACCAAACAAAATTGATATTTTTGGTTCGAACTAACAGAATAAAGGAAAAATATATAGGTATTCTACGAGTAATTACTTTACGAGACTTCAGTGAGCTAAATTAGCGGCTCGACGTGTGTCGGTATAAATATCGACAGAAACGACACTGAAATAACGTTCATATTAGTGTGCATTGCAAAGTGGCTGTTACGACGTCTGCTGCGGTAGCGCAAAATAGGGAATATAATACTTTTCATGTACGATAAATGAGATATTTGATTTTAAACATCATTATGTTAGATTTTTGTATTGCTCGTGTGTGTGTAAGTTTTAACATAGTCTCTGTTGAATTAAAAAAGTTTAAGCATTTTATCAGTTTTTTTAACTACCTTAAAGCAATTGTAAGGTATTTATTTACTCGTTGTAGGCTAAACCTTTTAAGTTATTAAAACATCACAATTACGGGACATACATATAAGACAATTAAAGCCATTTTTTTGAAATTTTGTCATAATCATAATTCAGAAACATCTCTAAACACTGTTTAGCTTGAGTAACCCCTTATATAGAATGAAACTTGGTATTTACTAAATTGTACTCATTTTACCGGGTATATCCAAGGGATGGAAAGAAGGGTAATTGCCTGACGAGATTAGTTAGCAGGTGGGGCTTGCTATCACTACGCAGGTTTTTTGCGTATATTATTTATTATGTTAAAACTACGGGGGTTGCTTCGCTCCACTCCGCTTTGCTCGGCCTAAATACGTTTCCCAAAATAGGATAGAACGTGTTAGTTGGGACTTAGAACTGCCCAAGGTGCAGTAATCAGAGGTTGTATTTGAGTTGACGTCACTTGGAGCGAGAGGCGCCTTTCATGCATCCCTTAAGTATAAACCTCACGAAAGCTTCATGAAAACCTCATCGGTGCTTAGAGGGTCCAAACCCCCCATTTCGGGCTGATTTTAGTTGAAAGGTAAGTACATTTTATAAGTTTAAAATCAACACGAGTAAATGTAAAATAAACCCCTAAAAAAGCGGCGGTAGCTCAGGCGGTAGAACGCTGGCTTCTCATCTCGAGACCCAGGTTCGATCCCCGGTCGGGCATGCACCAATGAGTTTTGTGGAATTTATGTGCATAATATTTGTGCTCATACCTAATACTTACCACTTGCTGAACGATGAAGGAAAACATCGTGAGAAAACCTGCATGCCCTAAAAAGCGTAATATTGTGCCCGAAGTGCAGCGATAGGTCGGTGAAACGCGGGTATACCGGGTTTGGACTGTGACTCGCATTTCACATTTCCCTCGGGGATTCATGTCGTGGCGGTATGTTTTGTAAACCCCTCAAATACTTGGTAATAGGATGTTATAACTTCCCCTATCTAAGTCCCTCTGCAAAAGTATGTGTTGGTATTAAAATTATCTCAAGTGATCAAGTGACCCCCCCCATATCTGAAAGCTATATAAACAGGTATACGCTTGACGCCTGGTTTCTTGGGTATCTTCACAAATACAAACGTTACTCCTACCGTTGACTATAATAAGGCCGCGTCAAGAGCAAACAGCATTAAATATTCCCCTCAGTAGGTGTACTGTTCCTAAAACAGCGAAATCTCAAGATCCGCAAGCCGTGTGTTCATTTCCCTGCGAAGTTGGAGTTCCGACAAGCGGCTTATACCGTCTGCGACCGACTCGACTGCTTTTGTGTTCCAGTGTACTGAAAAACTGAGAAGTAATAAAATGTTACGTATATTATGACTTCAATAAAACTTTTTTTTTGGTACATTGAATTATGGCCTGTCATAAAAATACATGGGAAATTAAATCTCAATATTTTTCTCTAGTATTTTAGTGCTTTAAATCTATATTAATAATAAAGTAGTAAAAAATTCGTGTCTGTACTTTGAGTATTTTTGGGAAATTTTGTATGAAATGGGTTATTATTATTAGTATTTATCCTGTCTGCCTGTCTGTCTGTATTTATGTTCCATTTCACCTCGAGAATAACTAAACGGATTCAGATGCAGTTTTATTCATTATTATCGTAGTGACTTCAACATAGTACATATATTATAGGCTGTAAGGGGAGTTTGTAAAATAACTCCTAAGCCGGAAACGGGGCAGAGATTGAATAAAAGCAGTTGGAGCCACAGACGAAACGCTGGTCTTCCCCAAAAATGTCGCTGACATAATGTTATACTAAAGAAAACTCTCTATATATTTCTGTGCTCTACAGAAAACTTGAAAATTTAATGAAGGAAGCAAAACTGCGGTAGATACGCTCACGTAAAGTTTGTAAGTATCACTTCTTGCAAATTAAATTTCAATTATGTATGCGCGTTTCAATTAGAGACAACATAGTGGATATTGAACCCCGCACTTTGAGGAAGGGCGCCTTAACTTGACGGGTTTTATTGTAAGTAATTGTCTTTAGACATACAGCCTCAAAATCAAAATCAAAGTATTTATTTTGTAATAAACATACAAAAAGTATACTTTCTACAGGTCAAAGATAATCTACACAAAATTAATAGAATACGAAAAAAAAAAATACGTGAAATTTGTACAAAAAATATTTAGGTTGGGCTACTAAAATGTAGTAAAATTATAAACCTGCATAAAATAAAGAAATATAGGAATAAAAATATTATACTATAAATAATGCAATGAACAAATAAGTTGATAAATAAACCATCAATAAAAATAATGCCTCACCATCCGCCCATTCGATTAGTCTTGCTAAGAAGAAGGGCAAGAAACTTAGCAAATGTATTTTTTTCCATGCCTCTTTGTTCTTGTTAAAGGATTAAGAAAACGGGTAAAGGGAATAGGTAATGTCGGGTCGCTTTTGTTCGGCGGGCAAAATAAGCACACAACCCAACCAGCAAAAAATTACTGTACCTAAAGGTATAGTCGTCGACGTTCTTCATGATTAGTGCTACAGAAGTGTTAGAAGCGTTTATACAAAGCAAACAGGGCCCTATTTTTATCGCTAACTATTACAACAGTTAATAACTTGTTGCTCGTGTCGCTGTGTCTGTGGTATCATTTTTATGTTTATATGTGACATTTTGATCACTAGTATCACTAAAAGGTGTCACAAAGGTAACCGCGACACTGATAATCAGCCATTTAATGATTTAATTGTGGTTGTGAATCTATAATATCTTTGAAGTTATAAAAATATTATAACTATTATATTAATGGTTGAAAGAGAAAAGTATTTTACTCTTTAACTGCATGAAAAGTACTACCCTTTGTTTTTTTACAATTTTACTAACTTATGTGTAGTTCCCTACAGAAGAAGCCTTTCAAGAGACAGGATGCGTCTGACACGAAAATATTTCATAGATAATAAATAATAAAAGTTGTTTTCAAAGCAGTTGGCACGTTCCAACACCGGAATAGAAGAATATAACATCCGACGTCGCACGAAACTCGGGAAACTTTTCTTATTTATATATTTTTGTTGACAAAGTTATTCAGAAGTTTAAAACAGATAAGTTTCAGTTTATGTTACAGAGTTACCTGTACCCTCCGCTCACTCAGAATATCTCTGCCATCAGCCGTTTCCATTTCGACTGGATCCACTAAAATGCTTGCTTTACTATAAAACTTTTCCAGAAAAAAGCTCTAGGTGCTACAAAATTAGAGT
The DNA here is from genome assembly GCA_910592155.1 of Ypsolopha scabrella. NCBI lineage: Eukaryota > Metazoa > Arthropoda > Insecta > Lepidoptera > Ypsolophidae > Ypsolopha > Ypsolopha scabrella. The sequence goes on from OU342964.1 coordinate 5,291,536, forward strand.
AAATATCGAATATAAGGTGACAGGCTAAAACTGTCAATGCGTAATCATACGTGTCATTAAGGTGGTTAAACCGAATCCTGGTGCAAAATACACATCATAATATTGTTTTCCTTACTTTTGAATAAAAAGTATGCAAGAATTGCGTTTTAAAGCAATTAGCGGAAATTGATTACTAACTGTAGGGTTCTCGCATTAACATTATGTTATTTTATGCCTTACATTTTGATTACATTCGATTACAACGATAAATACGCTTTTAAGTTTGGTAATCGAATGCAATCAAAATGTAAATCATAAAATGATGGAATTTGAATGTAAAACCCTACTGTTAGTAATAAATTTTCGCTAATTGCTTTAAAACGCAATTTTTGCATACTTTTTATTCAAAAGTAAGGAAAACAATATTATGATGTGCATTTTGCACCGGGATGTCTCCTTATATTCGATATTTACTTTATTCGGTTTAACCACCTTAAACGTTCCTAATAAAGCCACCTTGTATCGGCGTTTCCATCAACACTTGTTGAACGGTTGTTGTTTCAAGCGACCAGACAGATAGAGTTGTATCTTGAAACAATTCGTATGCAGCACTCATTTTATTTTAGCATAAATAAGGGTTTGTGTAAATTACTGGGAAATTATTATTTTATTACGATTAGAGCTTTTATTGACTTGAAAAACCACGAAGGTATTAAAATATTGCTTACGAGAACAATAATGAAAACATTCCATCCATCAGTACGTTTCGTTTACTGCTTCCGAAGATTTCTCCACTTTTGGCGGTCCTCCTGGAAGAAATGCCCATACACACAAACGCTGGGCAGGCGGTTTGATGTGCGCGGTGCCGAAAGCCTCGCACCAGTGACGCCGCTGCCCGTCACCAGTCTGTTTTATATAAAGCCCGGCAATTTGGGATGGATATATAGCCATTAATCGGTCCCATGAAGTGGTGGGCCACCTGGTTGTACCTGTTTAGAGCTGTTCTCTTACTCTCCCCCGAATAACTTCGGGAGGATTTGTGAGTAAGATGGTGGTACCTCCACAGTCGAGCCCGGCACCAGCTCTGCCACCATTCACCTTTTTTGAAAATATTACACACAATCAATTTCACGCTTTTAAGAGTTGATCACGATTTCAAATTAAAAACTTCGAATCAAATAATGGGATAAAATAACCAATTGTATTTAATTGGTTTAATGACATCCGCCGGCGGCTTGGAAGACCAAAGAGATGGCGAGATGGTCTCCTGGAACTGGATGGTCCGTGTAGCGTAGGACCAAGATGTGTGTACTGGACAGCAGTAAGACACAATAGATACTACATTAAAAAATGAAAACTAAACCGAAACATCGAATGAAATTATTTTTAGTTCGATTTATTATAATTCGATGTTTTTTTAATATCCGGCTGTCTGTTGCTTCTATATCTAAAATTCATAGAACAGCAATAATAAAGCTTCCGATTTCATTGCAGCATCGACACGGCAGTGAGACAGAATTGTAAATTTGTTGTATATTTAATTTCCATTGCTCGCTTATTGTGCGATTTTTTTATGTTCATTACATAATATAATTATTCGAATTGCTCAATACAAAAATTTGAGCAAAGTTGTGTGATATCTCCTGCTCTATACAACGTGAAATTTAAGTCATTTTGATAACGAAAACTGGTGATAGTGCTCGTCCATATGAACAACTTTTACTATGAAGCCAACCTTGAAATCGTGAAAAACAAACAGCTGTTTCATACATTTTGATCGAGTAGGTATTTAACTTTTCTATGTAACAGCTGATATTTTTTTTGCGATTTCAGGGTTGGCTCTATAGTTATAAGTTGTTCATATGGACGAGTAACTATCACCAGTTTTCGTTAACAAAATTGTATATAAGGTGACTTTAATTTATGCAGCCAAAATATTACTGAAGACTCGGTAAGTGCTCAGTAACGAGGTTCGATGACCCTTTTTGTGAAATTCGTAAATTATTCTTTTCGTGTTCCTTACAAACGCAAATCCAGCCCCCAGTCAATTACTAGGGGACGGACGTCAAGATTTTATTTTGCCGAATAAGCAAAAAGTGTTATCGATCCGTGTTACTGATCAATCACTTACAAAGCCGCTAGTATGAGTTTGGCGGTATAAATTAAAGTCACCTTTATGGTCCCTCAATTCAAAAGTGAAAAAAATTTAAGAGATGATAGAGTATCCCTAATAGACTACATTCCAACGAAAGAAATTTTATGCGCGAACTTTTTTTTCACCTGTCAGCTAATTTAACTACTTTGTACTGGGAAGTGAAAAAATTATATGATCTAAAAATGTTTTTCTTCTGGAATGTGATCAGTTGACGATACATGATCTACCCTAGAATTATTTTTATTTACACAGTAGGACCTTAAATTATATTATAAAAATGCAATGGCTGTCTGTCTGGCTGTACATATGTATGTGTGTGTGATTATTATGTGTATTCGCCTATAACTCCAGAACAATTTAAAATATCTTATTTCTGTTTTTTGAGAAAGTTTTAAAATTACTAGAAGACTGAAAAGTGGCCATCTTGGTATAGCAATTTAGATATGATGCGGCACAGGGCACGGATTTATTATTATTAAATAAACAGTGTGGCTAAACTTGCGCTGTAAGACGGACTTTGTGATGAAAGTTACAAGTATCCGCCGAAAATAATTATATCACCGGCCCTTTTGTGCATACAATAAATTATAACAAAAAGTATTTTTAAGAATCCATAGACAAGATTACAAAGACGAATCCAAAGTTGTGATCCAAGATGCAAATGACTTATCAAAACGCAACTTCGACCGCGTCTTTATAAAAGACTTTTAAGCAAGAAGCACCCCAGGGAAATCTATTTAATTTTCAATGTTAATTTCTAATTACCGCTGTCACTTCCCACAAAAAGACTTTATTTGATAAGTAATTTATTTTTATGAGGAGTCCCATTTTCTCACGCTGTTTTCGGAGTAAAACGAAAAGTTTACTTTTCCATTTGTCCTCGGGGAATCTTTATGACACTTTTGATTGAGAAAAATGTTGCGGCAAACTTTTTTTTGTCATTTATTTAGTAGGACTTACGCTTAGGATGAAGTGCGATCACCCAGAAAGGAATGAAAGCAGGCAGGGTCCGTCCAGGGACTTTCGCAAAATCGATGGAAGGCGATAACGGAAGAATGACTGATACTGCAACTGTCAGTAACCACTCCCCCGGTACGGCTTCTCATGACGTCCTCCCAGAACACAACGAGTCGCTTGGCGGCATGGTGACGTCCTGAAAGGTGGTGACAAGCCACGCCAAAATGTGCCACCAATTGAATTGAAAGAAACTATGATAGAAATAAATGTCCATATTTAAAACACTTGGCGATTTATCCATCGCAAGGGGATAACTGGAGAACTGGATAGCTCAGTTGGTAGAGCAATCGCCCGGTAAGCGAGAGGTCCCGAGTTCGAATCCCGGTTCAGAGCTCCTCGCGTCCAGATTTACTCTTTATTAACTTTGTATTGGGGTCTTAATCGCGTTGAATAACAACATACCTTAGCATTACTCAGCTTGTGACCACGACAGCTTACAGAGGCGTCGAAACGTCAAGCACGTATCTATATATGAAGGTATGTTGTTATTCAACGCGATTAAGACCCCAATAAAAATGTGTGAAAATTGTGTAAGTTTACCAGATTTACTCTTCTGATTTTCTATACCGCAATGATATAAATTTAATTTGAAGTAAAAGAATTCGTCAGTTCGTGGAGTCTTGGCCTGTCCATGGTGCGCTAGACGTATTTGCAGTAATATCGGTTGTATTTCAGTTATATATCACTCGGTAAGCCTCCTAGTTCACTCATACGTATATATTGAAAATGTTATTTTATTTTTCCTCTCTCAGTATATTCACATTCTATATATCTAAGCAGCCTATATTACCTGTCTTTCAAAAGAGAATGCGGCCTGATTACCGTAGCCTTTCTTATCTACTTCTTACGTTCTACCTAAAGAATTGAGAACTAAGCACTACCATGAATCTATACTAATAATAAAGTAATAAAAAAGTACGACGAGATATTTCATTGTTTGCACGTCGAACCAATGTACAATTGAAATGTGTTATTAAAACCCTTGATAATGGTGTAATACCGAAACCGGTTGGGATTAACATATTACAGTATTGTGAAACGAGTACAAGTGTTTTGTTTATCATGTTAATAAAAAAGTCGTTTCCATGCATTTATCTACCTATATTTTAAATGAAATAAGTTATTAATATTGCACTAAAGCCAAAACTATATTTTTTTGTCTTTTTCTCTGTTCCATTTTAACTCGAAAACCACTCAACAGATGTGGATGCAGTTTTTTATTATCATCTTAGTGCCTTGGTCATCATACAGGCTATAAAGGGTGTTAATCAAATAGCCGCCAAACCGAAAACTGTCTATACATCATGTTACGCGTAACTGAAAGACACTTCGACGCGAGCGTAAAAGCGTATATACTCGAAGTTCGTGTATAGTTCCATTGAAAGTCCAAAGCCCTTTAAAATATTTATCCTCAAAAAATCCCCCTATATCAAGCTGCATTGACGCAACATAGCACATAGTATACAGTGATATACAGCGGCAGTATCTGCGATACAGTTAGCTGATAGCGACCGGTTTCTGTTGCTGTAGCCGTTGCCTTTACGGATGTAGGAAAGCTAGAGAAGACGCGCAAACTGGTGAAAATGTAGGAAATGTAACTGTCCCCTGATTCTGAATCGTAAAATCAGTTGCCAACCGAGTGCCTATCGTCGAAAACCTACATATACTATCGAATTCCGCTTATCTAAGGATAAGTTCGCACTTGAAATGACGTCATAATTCGTAAATAGTTCAAAAACCATTGAAGGTTATTTTGGAAGTTAATTTTTTAACTGTTTTTGGTGAATAGCAATCATAGTCGGCAACCGATTCAAAGATACGTAACCGCTGGTTTTTTTTTGTATTTCATTATCAATTTAAATACATATACTTACCTATAATTGAATGTTAATGCCTATGTAGACATGACATTGATTAGATAATTGTATTGTATATAATTTTAAATGGGATAACCTGTCAATCATGTTATTTAATATTTGTACGCCGTAACTGGCAGATTTTTGCGCACTGTACGTAAAGATTAAAAAAAAAAATTTAGATTTCTACTACATATAAGTTGACTTTCGTTTATGAAGCCAAATTCATACTGGAGACTCGTTAAGTCGTCAGGTCAGGACCAAGTTCTGTGAAATACGCAAAATAAAATTTAGATTTCCTATAGTGATTGAGTTGAGATTAGCCTTGAAAAAGTATATTTAAAAAAAAACGTATTTCGCAAACAGGGTCATTTAACTTGGTCCTGACTCTCGTTTATATAGCCAAACTATATAACATAACTCCTAACTTTGGCCACATCCACATAGACTATATTCCTAGCTGCATACCTCGCCGTATTCAGTACTCAGGTTCGGCTTTTATGGTCTCCGGACTCAGCTACATTGAGACTAGTCCCTTATCTCCTATCTACAAGTTTCCCTTCACCTAGACCTGTATCCCTAATACACGCCATAGATAGAGCGCCTGTCTATACTTGTCTCTACGAACTTTTACATACCCGGGAAGCGTGATACCGCAAGTAAGATAGGAAAACTTGTAGAGATTGATAAACACTGTATCTGTGACACATGCTTGGTCTTTTAGCATAAAGTGGTTTGGTCTGGAAGCCTAATATGTAGCTGTGTGCCGGGAGATCCTTACTCGGGACGCGCAAGTTTGTTGTCTTGTTCTTCTCTATTGAATTCGCTCTCTGGTAGGGGTTACATAATAAGATTAATAAGTTAATAATATGTATAACTAATTAATACACTCGCTGAAATTTCAGTCGTAACAAAGCAGAATACCAGAGATACTACCCGTTTATGTGAACAATTTTTACTGTAGAGACAACCCTGAAATCACTAAAAAAATAACTTAATGTCAAACCTCACATACTTCAAAGTTCAAAGATGAACTCAACATCCTAAAAAACGAAGTATATGAAGACCGGAAGTACATCGAAAGCCTCGAATACAAAATTGAGCTTTCTGAGCGCACCGTGTCGGTCGACTTGTATTGAAATAAGAAATATCCCCAAATCAGAATCAGAATCAAATCATTTTCAGAAGGAAATCATTTTCACTGCATTTACTCTACTTTCGATGCTCATCTTGCCACACCCAACACTCACGACCATACATAATACTAAACTTTATTGAATGTTTGTAATCTGTGGTTTATCTGTGGTCAGGCAACAGTGCTGCCACCGTTGAACAAAAAAAATAACACGAATTTAATAAAAAAGATGGCGAAACAAACTGCGCATTTTTATTTACAAGAAAAGGAGAAATAATCCAACAAAATTAAAAATTAATCAATATAAATTAACTAAAAATACGAATTTTAAAAGGTTAATTAAAATAATAAAGCAGAGGTGATTTGTTTACATCTAACTGTAAATTTAGGATATTTTGTTATTTATGCATTACTTTGTTTAACTCCAAAGCTTCTAAAGCAGTCATTTTTCTACCTCTCTTACATTATATGTGGAGAGCTTCAAAGTTTTGCTTTATGTGTCAAACGAACCGATGTCAGATTGCGAACGCGCAAAAATATATCTAAATATAAATTAGGATTATTATAACTAAAATTCTTCATATATAATCAAAGAAACCCATTTGACTAAGTTTCGAGTTGTTTATTTGCATACTTAATTAATTAAATAAGATTTTGGTCTTAATTTGGACCTTATTCTGGTATTTATTTAATTAAAGTTTCTAATAAAAATTCGAAATAGTAATCGAGGCACATATTTCAAATATTTTGTGTAATTTATCATTTTAATATATTTTTATTTTATTTTATACTAGCTTTTGCCCGCGGCTCCGCCCGCGTGTTATTTGGTGTAACGACATGCTTTTTTCCGGGATAAAAAGTAGCCTATGTGTTAAGTTAGGGTGTATTAACCCATATCCATTCTAAATTTCATCCAAATCCATCCAGCCGTTTCAGCGTGAAAGAGTGACAAACACACACAAACACACACACAAACTTTCGCATTTATAATATTAGTGTGATTCAAATAACAACAATTAATTCGTGTATCGATTGACCTGCCCGTTTGTCCTACATATTTCTTGGTGCAATCGTGATATGTCACTTCACAAATGCCACTCTTTTTAATTGTCGCTATAATTGTTGTTAAATTTTATAAGGATTTTGCTGCGTGAAAGGCTATGTTTTTTTAAAGATTTTCGAGCATTTATATGAGACTTGTGCATTTTTACGCACTGTTTTGATTTACTGTGGGTTTTTGGTTTGCCCCCATGCTTTAACAATGAACAAACAATTTTCCTCTTCTTGGCATGCAACATTTTGTTCACTATTTTTATTCATATCCATTACCGATAGTCACATACAAATTATTATTTGTTCTGTGTTGATAGCAATAGTTCTTATAATGTCTTTCTTGTCTGAAAGCTTTGTGACTCGATAAAATTCTCCAAAGTCTGTGAATCATTGCATATGGAAATAAGCTAATTTATGTAAAGTTGGGTGTTTTGAAGTTGAATGAATAATGATGTCAGTATGAGATGATTTCATAACAATACTAAACATTATGTCTCCCAGAATGTACGAGCATGCCAATGGTTAGTTAAGTTTATAATTTTATGTCCTATTTCTATAGTAAACTGAATATAAAAGTTGTAAAAATAAACCTGTGAAACAAGTATAACAAGTGATTTGATTACTCATGATGTTTTCCAAGTTATACCAAGTGCCGACAATCTTTTAGTACAAATTAAATAAGGTGACATTTATACTGAACACTCGATAAGTAGCCGGTATCAAGGTTCGATGGCCCTGTTTGGGAAATTAGATTTTTTTTTTCCTTTTCCTTACAAACGCAAGCGCAACCTCGAGTCAATATTTTGCGAAATTAACAGGAGCTGTTTTTAATTCGTAATACTGATTACTTACCAAGCCTCCAGTATGAATTTGGCTGCATAAATAAATTTTACCTTTTACAATATGTAACAGTTTTCTTCGCGATTTCGGAGTTGTCTATAAGTATAGTAAAAGTTGTTTGTACAGACAAGTATTTGCCAGCTTTCAGCTTTTTTGCCACTGAAATCTAACCAGTTTGTACGATTGTGTACAATATGTAGGCTTGACAGACTTTTTTCATTTATTCAAGTAATTATAATACCATTCTAAGAGGCTTTGCTTCCTACGCAACAACAACGGTAGAATTCGAGTATCAAATATAATAATAATGTTATTTTTGTTTTACTTTCAGGTAAGTACTCTATATAAATTCGCTGATTGCTGGGCAAACACATTATCTCTCTAAACCAAGGTAAGCACTTTTTACCCGGTTAAGCCAATAGCTGGCTAATGCAATTTTAAAGAGTTGTGTGTCGGAAAAAATCTTTTATGGCATCATTTTTTCGCGCATCAAGTTTTTATTTAAAAGTCACATTACATCGCTGGACAATGGACATATAGTATGGCTTCACGATGGCTTCCCCTTAATTAAATGACACTTAACACTCTTCTGCATCCTCAAAGAAACCTATTTAATCAGTCTAGAGAATTTAAACCGTATTACCATGAAATACGATTGAAGATGATTGAATGATGTCCACGGGTAGGTTTGCGTTCGTCACAGTATCTCAATGCAGTTCTTATCTCGTCCATGTGAGAGCTACAATCAAACAACAGGGGAACTTTCACTGATTGTACAAACAAGTTCTGCGTGTGAACAATTAATTTCGTTGTTTTATTGAAGCACACTTCACTGCTTGATTCAAAACGTACAGTTTTATTTAAGGAATTTAAGAGAGTTCATACTCATATAGGGTGAAATTAAATCAACCGACCAAATTCATACTGGAGACTCGGTTAGTGATCAAGAACTAGGTTCAGTAATCCTTTTGGTCAATTTCGAAAAAAAAAATCTTTTGCTCCTTTACTGGTTGGACTAGTTTAAGTACAATTCATAGAGCAGGCACCAGAGGAAAAATTTTTTTTTTTCTAGTTTCACCTGGAGAGTCATCAAACCTTGTTCCTGTTGACTAACCGAGTCTCCAGTATGAATTTGGTCGGTTGATTTAATTTCACCCTAGAATATTCATATGTATATTGGATTTTGGGTGTCCATTCACCAATTTGTGAATGTTCACTTGCAGAACGAATCAAATTAATGCCCGTCAATTTTTAGGGTTCCGTACCCGAAAGGTGCCAAACGGGATCCTGTTACCTTAGTCTTTGCTGCTCGTTCATCTTCCGCCCGTCACAGCCCAACAAACACACTAGTGAAAAATGCAGCTTTTCTAAAAGCTTCAAAGTCTATAAGAGTGCCATAAGGGAGTCAGAATTAGGCACGAGTTCTATAACAGTTAAAATTACAGCTTATGACCACAGCGGAAACCTAAGGTATTTTGTGACACCTTATGGCACCGTTAATTGCACAATAGTTAGATTTGTAGCTTTTTTGCCACTTTTAGTCGCATAAAGGTTCGCATGGCATTTTTGACCACCATTGCCTGCATTGTAGTTATAATTGCACCTATTGGCAGTTTCAGTTGCATTACGGTCCCGCGTGGCACACTTTGCCACGCTCTCCTGCAAAGGATAGGAAATTGTGACTAATGTACTTCTTAGAGTTTCTGTTATGCATTAGAGGAAAAATCAGCTCCTCAGCTCGTTAAACTCCTTTTTGTAGAACTACTATGCAGTCTGCAGTGCTTAATGATAGAAAGATAGCTTTTCAGTAAAATGGAGAACGCTGTAAACCTGGCCGCACTTTTTTTTTACCTATTGATTGTTATTATATTATATTTATTGTCGATTTTATTTTCTTGAAAATTAATATTTACAAATTTCGTTTTATTTGACTATTAATTCTTTAAGTTACAAGTTTACAACCTAGTCAACCTATAGGTGCATTGCCCTCGAAGTTGATTTTCAGATCGTAAGTAGTTAAGTATAACAGAAGAATGTATTAGCATAATACTACTAGTTTTTCAAGCAAGGGTTTCTAGCAATGTTTTGCAGATCCCTAAATTATATTTAGTGTATGTGCTGCAATGCAGGTCCGTGCTTTATATCATATCAAATTCGCACTCTAGGTTATAATATTCACTCTATTGAAGGTTGAAGTTCTAGATCAAAGAAATTAGCAGCATATAACTAGGAGCTTCTGAACACAGATTTTTCTCATTTATTATTGCAAAAAGGGGCTTTTGTAGCGAAAATTATCCCCCTTAAGTTTTAACAGAATTCATGATATGGTCAGGCAACTTTGAATTTTTATTTGGAGATCTACGACAAAAAAAGCTGACAATAGTTTTCGCTGAAATTCAGCTAGTGAAAAATTGTGTAGCTTTTTGATGTATTAAGTAAATATTAAAGAAATATTCAGTAAAATGCGCTATATCGAATGCGCTATTTCAAACCGTCAGTGGGTTGGCGACCCACCCATCAAGCCTCATATCATATTTTATTTTCCATTCAATATTATTGGAGTGCATTACAAACTAACGCCGTTAAACATCGATCGTTTTTAGTTTGTAATACACTCTTATAAAATTCAAAGTATATTTTAAAAATTAATAAGGAACCGTTTTTTTTAACAGGTATAACTTTTTGGAAAGCTTGTTTAGTATGATCAGTATGTAGTTTTATTTAAATATGCCTGTCCATTTACACCTGGTATGTGTGCAGAGAAAAGTAAGGTTTCCACTCTTTGAAGAATCTCTAAAAATACGCCATTACAGTTCGACACAGGCGGACTCTGGCTAAAATAACAGAAGTCACACGAAACTCGTTGCGAAAATGGACACCTCTTTTGTGTCGTAGCCCATGCGCCGAGCCCGTTTTTTTTTTCTCTTTCCTTGCTTTGTCATTCGTCTACAGTTCGAGGCAAGCAAAGCAAAACACAATGTAACACATTTTGTGGCTTTGGTGAAACATTGGATTCAAGTAATTAGAATTCTTATGGTTAGACAAAAAACTAAATTCCTTATAGCCAGCTTTGGTGCCTACATGGTTGTTTATGCCACAGCTCAAAAACGGTGAGGCCGATTCCGTTGTGCCATTTGAGTACAAATTTAAACAGAATTTTGGCAAACAACTAAAATACGCAAAATTATCGTTGAAGTTACATAAAATAAATTATACATGTAACGATATGTATATTTAATATTAATTATATTCAGGTCTCTTTATTATTTTTCATACTTATATTAGTAAACCGCCTCTTTAATAATCCTCTCTTGCGATTGTGGATTGTTGTTCAATCAGTATGATCGTTATAACACTTACTGTAAAACGCCTGGATAGTTTATGTGTCACTTAAAGAAAATACTTTTCATTATTTACCCAGGTAGTGCTTATGACCGAGTGTTGAATAAACCAAACCCAAACAGTAACCCTCAAGGTCGAGGAAACACCTTCAAGATCCGGTTCCACCTCAAGTGGTAGGAGATAAATAAACCCCCATCTCCTACGTCATCAGCACAACGGTTGACCGCCCAAGCGTATTGCACGCGTTCACTTTCATTCATTCACTTTTATGAACATTAATATGATACCATACCACCGTATACAGACAGACGTCTGCAGTTAAAGCTCCTTAAGGCGAAAACTACTGCTGGTGACCTTGGTGCGTGCGTCTCACTTTCTCACACGAGTCGTCCCATACTGATCTCTCTGTCGTTCGACTGAAATTCACTAAAAATAATCAACGCAAGTTGTTTGTAGCTATAATATCTTCAATTTCAATTTGTTTCTTTGCGTCCTTAATTAATTAAATCGGATTTCCAGTTCTAAATGAACTATATAAACCACGGCAAATTCACTATGTAATACTAATAGCAAATGCATTCTCGAACTCACGTTATAATCGCCTGTCTGACATTTGCTCATCAGCGTGTAATGACGTCATCTGATTAGCAGTCTGTCTTTATGTCAGTCTGACGCGTCGGCAACAATGTGACACACATTAGAGAGCGTCGCGGTAGATTGAGCTAGCAAATGGAGCTGTATTGTTTACATTGTGACGAATTTGCCAGAGATTTAATTCTGGCAGTGTGACAAGTAATTTATTGCTGTTCGGTGGCAGTATGCATGTCTGTCACATCACAGGATCTAATATCATTGGTCTTACATCACGTTACATTAGTATTTAGAATTTAATTATGCCTTTGTAGATTCGACGCTGATTAATGTCATGATTAATGGTTGGTCACAGTGTATGTTTCGGTAAATCCCTAGAGATACGACGAAATCACGGATAATGGTGAATATTCCAATCGATTACCTCTTCTTACGTCGTTTCACTGGACTGAATCTAGCAAAAAGTCAATATACCTAGTTGAAAACAATCGCGTTTGTACACTTCCTTCCTTTCTTTTTTATTTGAGTATGTGTCGGAAATTATTTAAGTATATGTATCATACATTATTTATTTATGTCAATTATATTTCTCAACCCGTACTTTGAACTTTGAATAATTTTCGTTGTGCAAATATGGGACGCAGATATTTTGCAGTTGTCATTAGCAAAGTTCGATTTATGCAGCGCTTTTCAGTCGAGCAAACGCCTAGAAATTGTGAAAATTCACTTCCGAAATGGTGAGAACTTTACAGAGACATTTCGTAAATATTGCATATTATTGGTCTGTTGGCTTTTTATGTTGTGGTAATTGAATCCTGTAAGCTTACATGTGTATGTAAGTCAAAAATCAAAAAAGAGCTTCTGAAATGAATGAATGAATTGACACTTTATTGTACACAAAATAAAAGACATTAAAAAGAAAGAAGAACAGAGTTTTGTTAGCAAAATTATGTACAAAGGCTTATCACTTAAAGTGATTTCTTCCAGTCTGTAGATGTTTTGTTGCTGACAACGATGACGAATAGAGGTTATGGGCGTTATTGTACACTTTCTCAATGCTAAACGGAGCCAACAGAACAACAGTTTCAAAATTATTAATTTTCTCTACTGCGCGGCTTGAGATGGTGCATAATGATGACTGAAAAATTGTACGAGCTTAAACTGTTGTACGACTGTTGCATTTCACATGTTTTACAGAAAAAGGGGGTAATAAAACTGAGACTGCTATAGCATTGAAAGTGAAGCTTATCAGTCTCAGATACAGTAGCAGAGAACACGAACAGGCGCCATAAAGATAACCTTGCTATCTTGAGTACTTGCCTCCTCACTTTGTTGAAGATTAGCATGTTACGTTTTGGGTACAACTTATTATTGTTTTTCTTATTTTCAAATATAAATTATTAAGTAACCGTGATTTGGGCTTTTCTAGCTAAATTGTATTCTTATATGCATTACTTTGTAAATGATCCTGCACAGCACAAGTACTTACTTTTAAAGTTTTTAATCACGCTTTAAATCTTAAAACATCTTTAAACTTTAAAATGTATTGATACGCTCGGGTTCTCCAGCCAACAGGGATTCACGAATATTTAAAACACTTCTAAATATATGTTTTCCAAACACTATTTATTGAAATAACTTGAACCGTTACACAACTGGATCACTACGGCAGCGTCACGACATAGTCAGAAAGCAATACTCGAATCATTCAACATTCGTAACACCACTCCTTTTATATTTCTGGTATGAATATCCCTTACATACATAATACCATAGATCAAACTATGACTATTTACATGATATTGAATTAATAAATTAACAAGTAATAAATAAACGAGCAAGACAAATACTACGCTCAATAACTAAACAGTATTGTACTCGGCTGAGTTACAAACAAAACAATTAAGCGTCTTATTATCCCTCAAGGTATCATGACAAGGAAATGCTTTAATATTGGTAACAGTATATAATGTAATGCCTATAAATAATGTCATTTTTGTTTTTTTTTGTTTTTGATTTTTATAAACACTAAGTTTTGGCGTTGTCGGGGTATATTTTTGGAAAATTAAATATACTACGAATGCAACTAAAACTTAACTAAACATAATAATACTCAACTTAGCATCCAAAAAAAGACTTTTCAAAATTATCAGTTCAACATGTATTTCCTAAGATATTCTCTTGTGTTTTATATACTAAAATAACTTGCAATATATAATAATAAAGAATATTTTGTCTATTTTAGTTCACTCTTCTGTCTGTTTAACCGGCATACCTACGCCCGTCACGGCAGGTTAACCAAGCGGAGTGTGTCTTACAAATTTACATTTTGTCACTTGTTCTATACTGATATAGGACATGTGCTTGTTTCACTTCGCTTCAATGCATGTGGCAGTTCAAACATTTTATACATAACACTCGCGTGAATATCTGAAGATTTCTTGGTAGCGCTGATGCCGGGCTCGATTGTGGCGGTACCACCGTTTTACTCGCAACCACACCCAAAGTAATTCGGGGGAGAGTAAGAGGATAGCTCTCAAACAAGCACAACCATGTAGCCCACCATATCTGGGCCCGATTGATGGCGGTATATTCCCAATTGCCTTATATAAAACAGACTGGTGGGAGACGGACACCGCCCTCACCAACCCGCCTGCCTGGCGTATGTAAGTGCATTTCTTCCAGAACTGCCAAGGGTGTCTAAATCTTGGAAAGGCCTATGTACAGCAATGGACCAACGGATGGATGGATGGAACATTTGGAAATACCTTCGCGTGAACATTTTCAAACTGATAACTTCACTGAAAACAATTAAAAACTATTATTTGCCAACGGTTGTAGTTCTATAGCATAGCAAAGTATCATCAAAATGAGTGTAAAACAATTTCTCAATTTCTTTATTTGGAATAACAACAGCTTATGATTGGGTTAAAATATAAGTTCAAACAAAAACATACACTAGAGCCAATAATAGTTATTCACCAATGATATAATAAATACTGACTGATAATAATTATACAAAAAAACATTGATTATAAATAGAATGATCAAACAATAAAATTAATTACAGTCAACAGGTAGTATGGCACGCGCGAGGGTATGTGATGTACTTTTGTGGGAGTGTGTGTGAGGGCTTGTTTGTGTGTGGAAGGGTTTGTGTGTGAGGGCTTGTTTGCGTGTGGAAGGGTTTGTGTGTTAGGGTTTATCTAAAGCATGTGTGTGATAGCTATTTCAATTTTTTTTTAAATGACAGTTTGGATCCAAGAAAGATATCGACGACGTCAAACATGGTGTTGTAGGTTTTAGGCAATCGGGTGAGGAGCGAGTTGCGACCATAGTCGGTAGTATGAAATGGAACATTGAAAGTTGTAGATGCAGTACATAGGTAACACTAAAAGTTTCCGGAACTGGCCACTTACATAAACAATATTTAAAAATTTATTGCAACATTTGAAAATAGAACTCTTTGGCTGTAGAATGCAGTTTGTTTCACCTGACTGTCTTTTGTTTTTACCTTGTGGCGCCATTTAAAAAATTGTGTGTCTGCATCAACATGGATTTAACTCGGGGAAATTTTCGTAGTATGATTTTCTACGATTTTAAGTGTAATTTGACAGCTCAACAGAGCATCGCTCGGCTTGAAACAGCTTTTGGCAATAAAGCACCATGCAAGACGACTGTTTATAGCTGGTTTGCAGAATTCAAGCGTGGTCGTATCAATCTCAGTGACGAATCTCGCGATGGTCGGCCGTCCACCGCTGTGACCAACAAAAACATCGATGCTGTGCGCCGTATGATTGAAACAGACAGGCATATGACCTACCATGAAATTCGCGCATCCTTAGAAATAGGCATGAGTCAAATACAATCAATCGTACACAAACATTTGGGTGTGAGAAAGCTGTGCTCGCGGTGGATCCCACACAACTTGACCGAGGCTCAAAAAACGGACCGCGTCACTTGGTGCAGTGCCATGCTTACCAGATTCAACGAAGGTGCGTCAAATTTGGTGTGGGACATAGTAACAGGTGACGAAACATGGATTTATTGCTACGATCCCAAAACAAAGCAGCAATCGAGCGTATGGGTCTTTCAAGATGAGCCGAAACCAACCAAAGTGGCGCGCGTGAAAAGTGCATCTAAGCGGATGATTGCTTCTTTTTTTAATAAAACTGGACACGTGGCTACTGTTGCTTTAGAGAATCGTCGTACCGTGAATAGTGACTGGTACACGACCATTTGTTTGCCGGAAGTTATTGACGAACTCCGTAAAAATAACCGTAAACGCCGTATCATCCTGCACCACGACAATGCTAGTTCTCACACGGCCAGACAGACAAACGACTTTTTGAAGACGAAAAATGTAGAACTCATGAGTCATCCTGCATACAGTCCCGACCTGGCACCTTGTGACTTTTTTCTGTTCCCAAAAATTAAGAACCAATTACGCGGTCAACGATTTTCATCACCAGAAGAGGCTGTCGAGGAGTATGAAAAACACGTTTCAGAGGTCACCACAGGGGAGTGGCACAAAAGTTTTCAAAACTGGTTTGATCGAATGAAAAAGTGCATAGACGCCAAGGGAGATTATTTTGAAAAACAATAAATTAATTTTGTACCTTTAATAGTATTTTTTCATATTCATTCCGGAAACTTATAGTGCGTCCCACGTATGTCTCGTGCGACGCGCAGGCGCCCACAATCCTATATCTGAAAGTAATTCAGAGCGGTCAAGTTGGCCACGCACTATGTCATTGAACAGACACTTTACGTAATAGACAATGCAACTGCTTGAGACCGATTTATTAAGTACGATTTTATTCACTTAGCTTTATCCAATAGCTTTTATATTGATCATTTCTGATGATAATTTTCACCAACTTAATCAATCAATTTCTAATTTATTTAGTCAATCAAATAGACCCAAGTATTTTCGCAACCTTCCTTCAAAGAGAGTTAAGTATCACAAAGTTGTTTTAATTTACCCTTCTTCATTATAAATCTAAAGTAAATTTGAATCAAATAAAATATCCTCGGCAAAAACTCCCTAACTTCAGTCGCCTCCGGCTATATATAAATGCTTTGATAGTCTCTAATTAATTTCAATTGAATTCTTATCATCAGATGTATTTAAAAAAATACTTACAGCTAAACATTTTCTCTAGATTTTTTCTTCACAATCTGCGTGGCCCCCTATTACTGAGGTGAAATTGTGTAAGACAATCGTATTTTAATATACCGACTAGCAGGCTAAGCAAATTAGCCTATTTGACAATTGAAATCGTACGTTTTTGGCTGTCGAATTAATACGATTGTCTTACACAATTGCAACTCAGACGGGAGACCTAGGAGCTCACCCATAAAAAAATATAAATACACTCATGGACATATTTAGAGGAACGCAAAGAAAGGACAGATTATCAAAAAATAAAAGGTTTATTTATGTTTATTGTGGTTTTATTCAAGTAGACTTACTTAAATTCCCTTTTTTTAATACAGAAACTTACAATTTACTGAAAAAAATGAACAAATTACTAACAGTTATCTCTTTTTGACGTAAATGTGGAGGAAACGGTGATCTTTCATCTTATCAAATTGAATAGCAAAAATTTATCAAATGGCTGGTTTCTCATGTAATGTAAGGTAACATAAACACTTGTAGGCACATTCAGTACTTAGTGTTACCTCCTCTCGCTGTCAAAACTGCCTCCATTCGTCTGGGCATACTTTTTATTAAATCATCTATGTAACTTATATGTTATTTTATTATGTTATATTTTATTTTATTTATTGTAGTCAGCCTGATTAATATGCCATTTAAATCTTAGTCTAAATAACATACGGGTTGAAAATTAACAGAGCTTTTTTGAAATCTATGAATCAGAATCACTAATAGAACACAAAACCGTAAAAAAAGTTTCATTTTTATTGGTTCCCAAATTTGGAATTAATGGCCAGCCTACGCGACGCGACATGTGACTGACAATAGACAGTTGCTAGGGTGTTCATTTCTAACCTGTGTATACACTATCGAGAGCAACTGTTTCATATAATTCCTACGGTAAGATTAAATATCGTAGGAATTAAACACTTGAACTCGCCATTTAAATAATTTTATAAAATCTTTTCTTGACGTTGCGAAAATAAGTTAGCGCTTAGTACAACGATGAAAAAGACCATCTACACTATACTCGTACAGTACATCAACAAGTTCTAATCCTAACTTAACTGCTAATCCAACTTAACTGCTAAAAGCTCTCTTCAACTTGTTTGTTTTCTAATCCTCTCAATTTTCCAATCCATCGCCTCCTCAACAAAGCCAACTTCTTCCAATCCTCTTATATAGGAAACTGGAAACGTGTTAACTGATATGTGATTAATCAGAAGCTCTTCACCGGATGAGACCCGGTAGCGTGTGTGCATACCCCAACGAAAGAACTCAGTACCGCGGAAGACGAACAGCTCAATTCGAGTAGGATTTCATCCTATCCTTAAACGAAAATACCTCGGGCCTCTCGGATCGGGCGGAAGGTATCTTATTGTCATATCCTATGATGACGTAGTTCCCTAATAATTTCAAAATTAACACCCATTTAGTTGTGAATAACATCATTGTGCCTTTAAAACAGTATTAGTGGCACGTTCCCACAATTTTTAATACAAAATTGATTGTGAAATAGTAGGTTTTCTTCAACAACGTTTTATTTTATGAAGCTTATTTTTACCAGACTATCGTTATAAACGAACAGTGTCAAAGAGTCAAATTCCCCCAAGACTCATTAAAAACTGAAAATTGAAATCAACTTTACAACAATATCTGCTAGACTAATAAAATCTTAGAAATAAAGCAAGAGTTGCAGGTGTGAATGTAATACCACGAACTTGAGGTGCAATTGTGTAACACAATCGTATTCATTTGACGGCCTAAAACGTACGATTTTAATTGTCAAACATCTATTCGTCTAGGCAAATTAGCCCGTTTGACAATTAAAATCGTACGTTTTTGGCTGTCAAATGAATACGTTTGTTTTTGTTCCAATACGTACTGCGATACAGCGCAACACACAGCGTAACGCAAGATCAAAATACGGTTTCTCAGAACGCAACACAGACGGAATTCCCCTCGGAAAACAGGGGGAGGGGATAATCCGGATCCCTTTTGCCGGATATACGAATAGTGAGACGTTTCTGCCGACGTATCAGGTTCCTGGACATAATGCGTTCGTCCTTAATTAAGGGTTTTGTTTTGGTGCTTTTATTTTGTAGTAAAAGCATTAGTAAACAATATGGTGAGGCGAACCGATAGGTTCACAATAAAGGCATTCCGTCAATAGAGGCAGACAAAACAACTATTTCCGTATTTTCAAAGGAGACGCGACTAAATTCTGTACTTACATGAAAATTGTCTGCCAGAAAACAGGAAGGAAAGAACCGTACAAGTTAACTAGGATATTTTTGTTTTTGATAAAATTCCGCCAGTTGTTGATATATTTGCACCGAAACTCCCCTGCTCTCACTGTTTTTACGACAGAATTAAATTTGATTTTACTGTATTGAAAAAAGTGATTTTCGGAAAAAAGAAAATGCATAGCTGTAGGTTTGAAGTATCTGTAGGTAACCAAAACATTTGATGTCAAAAAATCAAAATCAAAATATTTATTTTGTAAAATAGATACATAAAGTATACTTTCTACAAGTCAAAGTTAATCTTTACAATAAATATCTTTAGAATAAAAAAATATAAAAAGTTATATGTATATACTATTAAGGGAAATACATAAAAAAATATTTAGGTTGGGCTACAAAAATCTAACTATACACCTACATAAAATAGAGAAATCTAGGAATAAAAATATTATATACAAATGATGCAACGAACAAACAAGTTGATAAATAAATACGGGAAATACATCCAAAAAATATTAAGGTTGGGCTACTAAAATGTAATAAAGCTATAAACCTGCATAAAATAAAGAAATATAGGAATAAAAATATTATAAATACATAATGCCTAACCATCCGCACCATTCGATTAGTATTGCTAAACAGCGAATAATTCAATATTTTGTAATAAGCTGCCTAATGTTTCTTTTCAATTATATAATTCTCATAATATTATAGTATTTTAATGAAGTCATGTGCTTTCCTAATTAACTTCCTCCTTCCTAATTTTAATAAGAAATTCAATATTCCGAGTCGCACAAAACTTTTACAACTTCATACCATGCAGCTTTAGTTCGGAAACCGGTTCGTACCAGAAAATTAATAAAGTCGTTTGGATTTTACGATTCGAATCGTAAAAAATCGTAAAATTGCGGTATCTGACACAGACATAATGTTGTACAGTTTACGATAGGGCTCTTGGAAAATACTTTGTACGGTTAAATTCATTGGTTTTGAGAGTCCATTGAAATGTTATGGGTACTAAAACGTACATAAGTAGTAGAAACTTTAAATATTTTAGTACGCATTTAGTGGAATTTGTATTTTGTTCTTAGGGTTTCTTCAAGAAATGGGAACTCTTGTAGAGAATCTTGGGGTCCGTGGCTAACTCAAGACTGGCTATCCCCCGATTTCACAGTTGAGAAGTAGGGCTTAACTTTGAAATGCAGCGCTGTGATTGGCTGATTCGTCGGTTAAGTATCCGCTTCTTCTTCTTATCGTGTGGGCTGTAAGACCTGTTGGCCCGACAAGCCCTGGTGTCAGAGTTTTTGAACCGCCTTACGGCCTCTGACGTGGTTCATGTAACGACTACTCTACTAGAAAGTGGCCGGGACCAACGGAAGCACGGAATCATCTTACTTTTCGGACAATCAGGTGATTCAAGCCTGTAATGTCTTAACCAAACTGAGAACCATTCACAAAGTGACTTTCCACTATGTGTGTTCCCCGCGGGAATTGAACCAACGTCCTCCAATATCCACTTAGCGAGATTTTATTAATTCAAAAACTGGCCCTATGTCGATTGGACTGCCATTAATTAACGCACAGAATAAATCAATATTAGTAATGATTGCAATAGGTGGTAGAGCTGATGCCGGGCTCGACTGTGAAGGTACCGCCATCTTACTCACAAATCCTCCCGAAGTTATTCGGGGGAGAGTAAGAGAGCAGCTCTCAGGGAAAACCAGGCGGCCCACCATTGCCTGGGACCGATGGATGGCGGTATATCCATCCTGGTGACGGGCAGCGGCGTCACTGGTGCAAGGGTTTCGGCACCGCGCTCACCAACCCACCTGCCCAGCGTGTGTGAGTATGGGAATTTCTTCCAGGAGGACCGCCAAGAGTGGCGAAATCCTGGAAGAGCCTATGTCCAGCAGTGGATGAAACAGGCTGATGGATGGATGGATGGATGAATGATTGCAATCCAGAATTACACCAGGATTCCAGAAAAATACTCACGTTTTACTATTCGTTCTTGGTATCAAGTGAAATTTCGTTTTAAACACAACCATCGATATTGACTATTGACTATCGACTGAACCAGTTCATAGCGTATACATGCAAAACGCAAACAAGCAGACAAATGAATAACAATTCAACCAGCTCTGTATTCGGCCTTTCACTTCCAATATCTATTTCTTAGTATAGTGATCCCAAGAGGAACCAGGATTTTATTTGGGGGGGGGGGCAATTCTGACATGGTTCGGGGATTGGGTTAAAATATCACAAAGTAATAATAAAAAATTTGTAGTTTTAAAAAAAATAAATAATAGAAATTAAATCTTTAAATACATACATACATATACTCACGCCTGTCTCCCAGATGGGTAGGCAGAGACTACAGATTTCCATCAGCTACGTTCCTGACACACCTCAGCATTTATATTTACTTACAGATCCTAATTGGATGTAACATGTGATTGCGAGGTGGGTAGCTAGCTATAGTGATATTAAGTATGTTCTGTTTGTTGCCATTGCTATTTGCGGACATATAAATGCAGTGTAGAAGTCCACCTGAATCGAATCGAAAAATCAAGTTGAATGTATGAAATTTTTGGGTGTTCTGGGGGGACTGGCCCCATGCATCCCCCCCCCCCCCCCTTTACTCACCAATGAATAATCCGTACTGCTTGGTCCATCTCTTCTCTCAGTGTTATTGGCCACATCAAGCCTTCCTTATCGATCCCACCGAACCCCAGAGTCAGGCACGTATCCATACTTTTGATTCAGGGGGGGGGGGGGGGGGACATTCATTGCAACAACAATGTGAATTGTGAAAGAAACCTCTGTAATCACTGTACTGTAATATTATTAAGTATCAAAAGTGCCGTACCTTTTTTTACTAATATTTTACGTACTTTACAGTGGTTATGAATAAACATTCCCGGTCCCGTGTATGCCAAGCCAAATTTCGGGTGGGGGGGATTAATCCCACTTATCCCCCCTGGATACGTGCTCGCCAGAGTCACGCGCTTAATTTGAATTATGTCGGGACAAACCCTTCACTGGAATATATAAAATTCACGATTACAGCCTCCCTGGGGTCACCCCGATCGGTTCCTATAGGTAACATTACCCTTTCGGTGATTGCAATGTTTGACATACGCGTACGACTCTTCAAGGGTCAAATGAATTCAACGGAGAATGAAAAAAACATAGAATCGAAATCGTGTTTCTGGCAAATTGTGATGTGCCTTGCAATTGGTTCGTACTGTTAATACTTTATATTCTCTGGTACTGTTATTGGCTGGCTCATAGGGTCAGTGAATACCCTGAAGCCGTCGCCATATGTGCTAGGCACAGTTTTTGTGGGGTAGTTTTTAGGGTTCCGTACCCGAGGAGGCCAAACGGGACCCTATTACTAAACCTTCGCTGTCTGTCACAAAGGTCTACAGTCTTACTGTAATAGATAGAAAGTTGAAATTTTCATAGAATACGTGTTACTAAGGCCTCGTTCGCGATAAATAATTAAATACCTATTTAAAAAAAACTTAACGGCAAAAAGTTACATTATTTAAACGTTTTTGTTTTTGGCTCTTACTTAAAGATAGTAGATTGTGCAACATACTTTAAACTAAATTAAAACAAAAAGTATAAAAAGTAGGGTTCCGTACGCAGACGGTGCATTTCATCAGGCCCTACAATTTTAGAGTCTTGTTTTTTGTAGCTTTGGCATGTATATTGTTGTTATTTGCCATAATGTTTTAAGGTTCCGCACCCGTATTATGGGGTGGTACGGAACCCTTTGTGCGCGAGTCCGGATCGCACTTGGCCGAATTACCTAGCACAAATAAGACTCATTCAAAATGCTTTTTTCGTTTGCTGGGTCGCTATATGTTCAGAACTTGGATCTCCCTCCCGCTTTTTTATTAGCGACGGTAACCCAGGTTCAAATCCCGCCCGGTCGGGCTTATTTCGATGGGTATTTGTATTATTATTATTACTTTAATGAACGTTGAAATAAAACACTCTTAGTTAAACCTGCATTCCCATAAAAGCGTGTATTTGTGCCCGAAATACGGCGATTTGACTGCCCCTATCACGCTGGGACGTAAAAATCCTCAGTGAGAAGAGGGTTTACGGGTGTTTTCTTGTAACAATCTACACTCGGAAACATCTCTGACACCCTCTCGTGGAATAATGTCGTAACGATGTGAAGATAGTAAGACGATATGGAAAATCGTTGCAATAAAACCATTGGCCGATAAAAAAATATAATAAAGGAAACTTCGCCTACTAACGGAGGTTCCTCGGTAGTTTTGCAAAGGAAAATAAAAATGAAAAATATTTAAAAACACGACTGCCGGAACAGAGATTCAATTCGGATTTCAGTGCAGTCGGGGGACATACAAAACAACATATATCCAATGTAATAATCCCCCGACTGCACTGAAAATCTATTCCGGCAGTCGCGTTTTTTAATATTTTTTATTATTTATTTTCATTTAATACTTTTTTGTATACATTTATAGCCTATTCCACTCAGGATTCTATAAGGATTCTAACGATACCACGCACTTCGAAATCGGTTTAGGCATTAAGAAGTTATTGTGTAACTAATAAAATACCCACATGAACCCTGAAAACAATACACTCCTTTTTTGGGGTCAGTCGTGTAAAAATACGTAGGACACAAAATTCGTGCGTGAGTTTGCGCCATTTCGATAAGTACACTATGGAAAACAAGTTACCGTAGATATGTACGTATACACGTGTAGATCCATCCATCCATCAGCCTGTTTCGTCCACTGCTGGACATAGGCCATTCCAGGAGTTCACCACTCTTGGCGGTCCTCCTGGAAGAAATGCCCATATTCACACACGCTGGGCAGGCGGGTTGGTGAGCGCGGTGCCGAAACCCTTGCACTAGTGACGCCGCTGCCCGTCACCAGTCTGATTTATATAAGGCCCGGCAATTGGGGATGGATATACCGCCATCCATCGGTCCCAGGCAATGGTGGGCCGCCTGGTTTTGCCTGAGAGCTGTTCTCTTACTCTCCCCCGAATAACTTCGGGAGGATTTACGAGTAAGATGGTGGTACCTCCACAGTCGAGCCCGGCAATAGCTCTACCACCTAACACGTGTAGATAGATAGAGAAAGTTTGTAAACAGGAACTTCGAGTATGCCACACGTTCGTATAGAAATACTTTCACTATCTTATCTTGAGTTATGATTTTGCTTGTTTCTCGGCTTGAAGTAAAGGTTTTTTTTACGCACTATAATGAATTTTTTATTGGTTTTGCGTGAAATATAGTAAATTTGAACAGACATGAATGTAAAATAATTTGGCCAAGTGCGAGTCGTACTCGCGCACAAAGGGTTACCCTTTAACGGACGGATACGGTCGGTGAAACGCGAGTGTAGCGGATGTGGACTTTGACTTGCATTTCACAGTTCACACGCGGAACACCTCTGACACCCGCTCGGGGATTCAAGTCGTGACGATATATGTTTAAGAAGAAATTAAAGTCCATCTAAATTAGAATACATCGAATATAATAGATCGTAAGTATCAAGTTTATTTGGTTGCGAATAACTTCTCGTCGTTTGAGCTTGAGTTTAAAACGGTAGGAATGTTCGGAATCTTGACCAGTTCTTGTTGAGAAAACTGTTGAGCATCATCAGTAGGTTACCTCCACCCAATAATGCTGTCATTATTTAGATTATGCGGGTACACAGCTGATCAGAAGTTCCCGTCACCTTGCGTACCTTCGTTCTCCGATCGGTCTCGTTTGCCATCCATTGATCTTCCTAACGAGTTCTCTTCAGAGAAGTTTTGATGCTCAAAGGTATATTTGGAGACGTGTTCGGATAATCAAATTGTCTTGCGGGACCTATAAATACTTTTTAGGGTTCCGCTAAATCGGAAATCTTTACAACGCCTCTTCCATAATGTCCGTGGTATAATACAAGAGCGGCTCAATAGATTGAGATGTCATTTGTTTTTTTTTTCCTTTTACCTCATCCCTTTTATGGAAAACAAGGAGTGTTTTCTAATTTAAAGATTATTCATACTGGTGATTCGGTAAGTGGTCAGTATCTAGGTTCAATGACCCTTTCTGTGAACGTATTTCTAATAAAATTTAGTCTCCCATACAGATGAGTCGAGGTTCATGTTTCGAAACAGGTTCATGGAGCATCTTGATTATTCTAAAAACACTTGTACACTTGTCTATATTTCATCAAGTGCCGACAATCGCAAGTATAAAAAATATAAATTAACGGTCATTCAGCCTTGGTCCTTTTACGCTTACCGAATCTCAAGTATGAATTCGGCTTCATCAACCAAAGTCACCTTACCCATACCTATATATCTCAGCTCTGAAATAAGTTTTAAATATTTAACATCGATATATTATAATATAAACATAAAAACATCCCACATTATATCAATCATCAATTAAAACTTATAATAAAACAGTAGAAACCGCTGTGTCTGTAGTACATTGAAGAAAAGTAATAGAAATATAAAGGGGGTGACTAAAGAAGAGTAATAGAACACAAATCAACGATTTTTAGAATTCTTTGTTTACGCACATCTCTGAAACTACTGAACGGATTTTCATGTGGTTTTCACAGCTGTACAGAACATAATTTGGAATAGAATAATAGCTTTATTTCATTAAAATCGAATCTCGGAAAAAAAGTTATCGTCACTTAAAGATTTTTGGTATTTACTTTTCTACTGGTAGTAATTAGAAGTTATGGTACGGGATCTCTTCAACGGATACATACAGCAGAGTTCAGCAGACCTTTCGAGTTTGGGCTTATTTGATTGGTATTTATCAGCACTTTGGTAAAACATGGTGACCAGGGTCTGATGATGGGACTGGAAGGTGGGTACGGGATCTCCTCAACTGGCAACGGCAGACCCTTCGAGTTTGAGCTTATTTGATTGGTGTTTATCAGCACTTTGGTAAAACATGGTGACCAGGGTCTGATGATGGGACTAGAAGGTGGGTACGAGATCTCCTCAACGGACAACGGCAGACACTTCGAGTTTGGGCTTATTTGATTGGTCTTCATTAGCATTTTGGTAAAACATGGTGACCGTGGTCTGATGATGGGACTGGAATATAGGTACGGGATCTCCTCAACGGACAACAGCAGCAGGTAGACCTTTCGAGTTTGGGCTTATTTGATTGGTAGTTATTAGTGCTTTGGTAAAACATGGTGACCGTTGCACATAGTCGTTCAAAAAATCATATTCTTTTGTTGTATTTCCACGAAAATCTCTTCGACGCGGGCGGAGCAGCGGGCAAAAGCTAGTTTTCTAATAAGTATTAAATTTGCCTAGAGAAACTTAACCGCGTTAATAAATTAAAATGTGAAAATTTCACGAAAGTTTTTTTGTGGTTCGACTAACTACGTCAGCTCTCATTTCTTACCAAACCCCATTATGAAAATTAAATATTCGCGAGCAAATGAAGAAAATTACAAACTTTTCCATGTTTATTTCAAAAATTCATCGCCGTAATTAGGATTCGCTCGAACAGAATGAATTATTCAGGAACGGCAGATTTCAGCTCCGAAGGGCAAAGGTTCAGGAAGCTGCCCTTTGGCCCTGGATACTCTCGCCCTATGTAGTTAGACTACTGCCTCCACTCTTCTTGTCTATGGTTTAAGGTGATTTCTCATGAACTCAGAGGTCTTATTATCTTGGTCATGGTGTTCCACCTGCTCTTAATTAGTTCAGATTTGAGTTAATTTTAAATGTATATCTGTGAAGCTTTACGATACAAATGTTTCTAAAGACCCTTGATTTGCTTTAGAAGCAGTTGTGAGGAGTTCCTAATGAAGAAGTAATTGAATAAAATAGGAAATCGCTGTTTAAGTGAGGATTGCGAGATTAATGTTCCGTTCCATTTCAGATAATACAATGTTTTGAGTACAAAATGTCTTTTTCTACGCAAAAAAAAACGTAGTTCTCAGATAAATTCGAAATTAAAGCGAGTATTTAAACGAACTTTAGCTATTATACATTTATTGTCATACCTGTCTATAAACGACAACGTCAAAAATTAAATCTGCTCCGCGTTTAAGGCGACAATAACTGCTGTTGACCTAGGTGCGTGCATCTCACTATTTCACACGACTCGTCTAATCTGATCTCTCTTTCGTTCGATGTGGAATCAAGCTGCGAACGCGCTCTTTACCTAAATAAATAGTAACAATTATCCTAACTTAAATTCTTCCAAAATAATCAAGGAAAGTCATTTTATATTTTAGTTAATATTAATTTAATATTTTTAGGATACCTATTTTATGTTACTTAAATTTCTACTGTTATTTAAAATAAATCTTTCGCAGTTATAATATCATCAATTTGACTTAGTTACAATTTGTTTGTTTGCATACTTAATTAATTAAATCGGATCTTAGTCTTAAATTGCCCTAATTTGGACCTTGTTTTGGTATTTGTTTAGTTAAAGTTCTTGATAAAAAAATTAAATTACTTTAACCCTTCTCATTCCAGACATTCTGTAATATAATATGATGGTATTTCTGTATTTATTTTACTAACATAGCATCTGAATTAGATCGGATATTACCGTGGCTTTTCAAGGTCACCAGCAGTAGCTGTCCCCGTAACAATACACTTCAAAAAATTAACGTTACGACCATTGTTTAATTTTACACCGCAAAATTACGTTTTGTCTCAAGCTCTTACTCGTATAACCAGCTACAAAACGTTTCATTTTATGACATTCGTTTTCAGAATGTTCATACTGTTGTCCGTTGGCACTTGGAGGAATTTGGAAACATAATCAATAGAAAATCGTCTGCACTATCCCACAGATTTATTCTGACCGGTATAGCAAGCACGTTACGCATCGATTTGATAAATTTGACAGAAAACACGATACATTCTAAACGACAACTCTTATTGCTATGAAATAAGAGCTACATTTGCATTTATCGATGCGATGTCGGGTCGATAGCTGCCTTTAATGTAATTTCTAAAAAATTTACACAGACTGATTATCGCATCACTTGCTTTGACTCTCCTACTTTGTGAGCGAGTGCGCGTAGGTCTTATGACCCGCCTTTCATCGGGCGCATCTATAGATACTCTATGCCACAGTAACTCCCCGAAACCATTAATTCCAGATTCAATCCGTTGCCCGTAAAAAACGCACGCGACTAATTTTCCGCTTAGCAAATTTCCCGTGACTAATATAAATGGATCGGCCCTCTTCCTCTTGTCACCAGGACGTGGGTCTAATTTGTTCCTGTTCGACAGATCCTCGGCTAATCAGACCGGTGACGTCAGCGGGGGAAGACATCGGTAGCGACAGCCCGACAAACTGCCATAGTTTATTTGACAAGGACTTTCATTGAAATCTATGCGAAAATTATATGCGCAAATATAATAAAATGTCTTTTTCTTTTCTGATACTTAGGGTTGTGTAATAAAATAAAGAGAAATTATGGAAATAATTATTCTTTTGCTCGCGGCTCCGCCCGCACTGAAAATGATTATTATTTTCGAAGAACTTTTACTATAGAGCACCTTGAAATCGCAAAAAGGAATGACGATGAACAACGATACATTTTGGTTCAGTCGGGACGTACTTTTTCTATAAAACAAATGATTTTAGGGTTTCGTAACTCATTATAAAAAAACTTATACCTCTTTGTTGTCTGACTATGTGTCTGTCCGTCTGTCAAGCAATTTATCTGAGTCCCAGTTAAAGCTAATATGTATATCGTACAAAAGTGAACAGCCCCATAATATGCTGTTGAAAATCAAGCTACTATAACGAGGAAAAAAGCTATTGCCCTTCACGTAAACAATTCCATACAAATTGGCTCCAATGAAAACCCATAACTACTTCCAGTTGACTTAGAATCTTGAAATCCTGTCCACAATTAAGTCTTAAAGCATACGTATAGAATAAAATGTAAAAATTACCTATGTTTAATTATTTAAGAAGCAATTGGTACCAACTTAATTAGAACCTTTCGATAAACGAAATTTAATGGATCGTCACTGTAAAGTTGGTCGTCGCACGTGGAATACTTTTGTTTGTTAAAACGGTATGTAGGGAACCCTCAGGGCACAAGGCCTATTCGTACTTGACCGCCTTTTTTTCGCCTAAACATAGGTTACATTCATTAGTTGTACAAAACTTTTTTGTAATTTTTGTATAAAATTGTCATTCATTTGACCACTGATGCCAAAGTGGTCCTAAGTACCTACTAGCTATACATTTATACGTATCTCGGAAATATTAGTTTTAATAAATTGTATATTATATAGGGTGAAATTCAATCAACCGACCAAATTCATATTGGAGACTCGGTTAGTGATCAGGAACACGGTTCAGTAATCCTTTTGGCCAAATTCGAAAAATACATTTTTTTGCTCCCGTACTGGTTGGACTAGTTTAAGTACAATTCCTAGTGCAGGCACTACGGGACAAAATATTTTTTTTTCGAATTTCACCTGAAGGGTTATTGAACCTTGTTCTTGATCACTAACCGAGTCTCCATTGTAAATTTGGTCGGTTGATTGAATTTCACCTCGTATTGTATATGTTATTTCTGCAATGCATGCGTCAATACAGCTTGACACAGCTGCCGTTACGACAGAATTAGCGATTTGATTGAACACCTAGAAATTCCCGAAGTTTACCGATTCAACAACTTGCCGGAGCTTTAAGTTGGTACAGTTGGCAAGTTTGTGGACACAAATTGTAAGTTTCCCTTACCTGAAACTTTCAGCTGGGATTGTGTAAATTTATTATCTTCCGAAAGTTTGTTCAAATTCTCGAATTTGACATGATGGTTTTGAAACTTGAGACTTGATTTAACTTTTAACTAAAATACTGGATTAAATGAAAATATATTTCTTCAATCATTCTTTATAGGGTTCCGTAGTCCGACAAGGAACCCTTAATAGTTTCGCCATGTCCGTCTGTCCTTCTGTCCGCGGCTTAGCTCAGAGACTTTGAGTTCTAGAAAGCTGTAATTTGGCATGGGTATAATATACCTATATTTATCACGCCGACAAAATGGTAAACCTCCCATACAAGTAAACTGGGGATGATTTTTTTTTCTCGTCTATCCCATAGTGTGGGGTATCGTTGGATAAGTCCTTTAAAGACATTGTGGGTGTGTGACAATAATTTTTCGATTTAGGGTTCCGTTGGTGAAATATTAAGCTTTAAAGTGCTAATTTTTGTTAGAGTCAAGCGTCTCCCCCGCCCTGCCGGTTAAACGGTTGTTTATGGATATGTGAAAAAATTCACAGAAGTAGTATGTATTATGAAGATAAAAGGAAAACTATCACAGCTAAGTAGGCTTTACAGGTTTACGAGTAAAGGCCGCGCCAAACTTTTGGCCCCCTCTGAACACGACATTTTAGGGGCCGTTCTTCTAAACGTATGGGACTAGAAGTTTGGCATGATCTGTATTTGTAAACCAACTTATAAAATGTGCTGGGCAACTTCGGAACCCTACATTGCGCGTGGCCCGACACGCACTTGGCCAGTTTTTTTCTTCTTCTATAAGTACCAGTAGACAATAAAAGTCAATCATCATAATTAAATATAGAACTCCTAAGAAAACTGGGTTAAAACGTGACCATTTAGTTTAACTAAACAACTAGCTAAGCCCATTAAAGTAACTTAGATCTAAACTTCAAGAAAGTAGACTTAAACTACTTGAAGTTCCGCCTCCATTTTGTTATCTCCAACAGTTCGCACCTTGATATCTGAACTGAACCTCTCTGTCTAACGCAGAAATTAAGAACGAGATGGATACTACAAAGTTTATGAACGAATGAAATTTCAATCCAGAAAATAACCGGCTTAGCCGAGACGACTAAACGACTTGCGGTTAGCTAGGTTTATCGCATCATCGGACAAACTTCTTCAGACCCACCTTTCACTCTTACTAGCTTTGTTTAAAAAGCAAAAAGTGGGGCTGCGGAATATTCCCCGATAGTACATAAAGCCTCCAATTTCATACGTCACGGAATACCGTTGTAGTTCTTACTACGTCCGCATAAACGCGATAATCGTACAAAAAGGGAGGTCGTGCCCTGTAACCGATTACCCGATTCCAATATAATCTATATATTTATAATTTATTTTATGTTGTTTAGTGATGCATAATAAATAAGAATAACCGTTTTAGTCATTGACCTCTCATAAACAACTAGACTCACAATCTCGCTCAAATAGTGTCCGCGATGAATTTTGTCACAAATTCGAATGACGATTTCGTACAACTGACATTGCATGTTATGTTAACGATATAACGTCTTAATTTGGTTGAAGATTTTTGCTACGTTGCTCGTTCGGACACTTTCTGACGAACTTTTCTTAGAGACTGTGTGTCTAGTTGTTTATGAGAGGTCAATGTTTTTAGTAGAAGTGACGTCAAGCCTCAGGTTTCCAGAAAGAAAGTGTTTTCTCTTCGTAAAAATACCTCGGTTGGAAATGTTTCACAGAAAAAATACCGAAAATCATATCGCCTGAAAAGTTTTAAAGGAACAAGCCTAAATTTGCTAATTTGAGCTTTTCTTCTCTAGTTTTGGTATGCGAGTATAAAGCAAAATGACGCCAAAGAAATTATAATCCATCTAATAACGTTACTTGAACTCAAAACGCTTTACTCAGGACATTTTTAGGGTTCCGTAACGATATAACTGCCGCAGCTTTTATCGAAACAGTATAAAAATTTATAAACTGCCGGAAAAAATGCAAAAAAAAATATTTGGTATTCTTACTTTTCGAAAATTCATTTTATTTTAAATAAACAAAAAACACACTATTTTCGCACTTGTTATCGGAAGCGCCTATCGCAAGAGCCACGTTTGAGTGCGAGTTGATAAGAACTATGTTTTAATAGGGTTTTGTTCGAAATTTCAATCGCCACGAACCGAGCTGCTCTACAATGCTAAACTTTAGTCTTTTTCTACCGCTTTAGTTTTTACTTGTCTATCCTGCTCTAATCAACTGCCGCGCATGCAAAAATTCAGTTATTTGAAATGGCGGCTACATTAGGAAACTAAATAAATCTTTTTTATGTATTAAAGATAGTCCATTTTAGTCAGTATCTGGGTGTGATGGTTTCGTTTTAAACATTTTTGAAATATAGGAACTGAATCGTTTTTCCCGTGAAATTAATACTTTTCTAAAGTAATTTAATTATGAGAAGATTTAACATATGCATATTTATGGAGTGTAATTAATAATACTCTT
Source organism: Ypsolopha scabrella (assembly GCA_910592155.1). Taxonomy (NCBI): domain Eukaryota; kingdom Metazoa; phylum Arthropoda; class Insecta; order Lepidoptera; family Ypsolophidae; genus Ypsolopha; species Ypsolopha scabrella. The sequence continues at coordinate 5,324,163 of OU342964.1, forward strand.
GAGTCACACAACCTACTATTTTTTTTTTATTATTACCGTTTACGTAGACGAAACTGAATCCGATGCTAAATTGAAGTTTAGCATTATGGAACCTCTTAAGCTGTGGGTCCAATTAGTGGAAAAAAACGGCGATAGAACTCACCACCCATTAGGATGTTGTGGATTCCTTAAGCGCGGATGTACGAGTGTGCATTTTGACTTGCATTTTGCTGTCCATGTTCCGAAAAAGTACCTCTGACACCCCCTCGGGAATTCATATCGTGACGACGGTGTACAAATAAATATTGTTTTATATATTGACGTGCTGGATCCGTCAATAAAAACGCTTCGTTAGTACCTGTTCCCTACGTTCTCAAAACGTGACCTACCAACCATTTTCCGTACGTGCTTTCAGCTGAATTGTTATTCGTTTCAAAGTTATACTGGACAGAGAGACGGGCGACGATGAAACTTTAGTAAATATTTTTGTTGGAAATATTTCTGGGGTCTATGTTAGGAGGTTAGGAGCCTCGAGCAGTGTAAACTGAAATATGACCCCTAATTACTCTAAATACGAACCCTAGGCAGTTAGATCAAGACCCACTGGTTTAGTAAGTGCCCAGTATTACGGAAAAATATTTTATTTTTAGCAAAATTTGAAAAAAAAAATACTTTCCCTAGCGTTGACTCGGTAGATTTTCATTTTCGTATTTTCCGAAAAGGATCATCGAATTTTGATATTGATACCGACTACTTAACGTCTTTAGTATGAATGTGGTTGTATAAATGAGTGTTACTTTATGTTATATAATATTAAGTTATATGTACATGTCTGCCAACGCCAATTTGACCGAAACTCTCCAGCAGACAAGGTAATTTTTTTTATGTAGCCTCTAATGTGTTTCCCCCTGCTGGGCAAAGGCCTCTCCTTGCTGAAACCACACATCGCGCCCCTGTGCTACTTCCAACCACCTTGGTGAAAATGAGTCAAGATCGTCCCGCCATCGTCTTTTTTGTCTGCCTGGCCTTCGGTAGCCGTGAGAGCATACGACCCAGCCCAGTTCCATTTAAGTTTTGCCGTCCGCACACCAACGTCAGCTATTTGAGTTTTGGAGCGCAGTTCAGTGTTTCGGATTCTGTCAATACGTTTTACACCTAGAATGCTGCGTTCCATTGCTCGTCGGCAAACCTTGAGTTTGGTCTTCTGATGATCGGTTAGTGACCACGTTTGGGAACCGTAGGTAAGAACAGGGAGGAAAAACATGTCAACAAATTTACGCTTCAGTGACAATGGAAGGTTGCCCTTCATCAGCTCTTTCATGGACCAGTAGTTCTTACAGGCGTTATCGATGCGTCTTTCAATTTCCTTGTCTTGCCTGTTATCGAAGGAGACTACCTGCCTCAGATAGATGAATTCGTTGACATTCTGTATTACCTCCCCATCCACCTCGACCCTATGTTGCCTGCTGTTGGTCATTGGACCGATTCATCTTAAGTCCAACCCCAAGGCTCGCTGTGCTTAGTTACTGAAGCATGTGTTCCAGCTCTGATGCCGACGAAGCAAACAAGACGATATCATCAGCGAAGCGGAGGTTAGTAAACCTCCTGCCACCAACGTACACGCCTTTGTTAGTCCATGAGTCCGTCAGTTTCTAGAACATACTTAAATTAACATCACAAGGTATTAAAAATATTAGCAGTTAAACCGGATAAATCTTCGGAGGTAACATACCCTAATACAATAGAGTATACGGGCGAACTGAATACTCTCCCCGGACATCTGCACCCCAGCAGTGTACTGCTGTGTGCTTAGAGATAACGGGCGTGTGTGTGTGTGTGTGTGTGTGTGTGTGTGTGTGTAAATCTCAGAGCTGCATTCAGTTCGCGCGATTACTGTAGGTAGGTACTTCAATGTGTTCTCTGTAATGTGCACATAAGTACAATGTTTTCTTATTATTTTAGTCGTAGATAAGAAGCCAATCTTCTTGCGTGCCTTCCAAGTACTTTCGGCCAACGAGAAACTGGCAGATAAGAAAGATGATTTTATGTCTACTCTACCAATAAACTAACAGAAGCCGTAAGTTGCGTTCTGGTATATGATGACGTAAATTCGAGGTCATTTCGCGTACCGGAAGTAGTAAAACTTTTACAATTCCGGCTATTTTATGTTTGTGAGACACACTAAGTCGTACTTGGAAAATATTAGAAAAACTTTGAAACTTCTTGTTAAATGTATGTGTCCAAATGTTTACGCCTGATGATATCGATAAATCGATGAAACCGGTAGCGAATATAATATGGTTCTGACAAGAATATATTGTGGAACAATGTACAAAAAGATTCAATATTTTTTACTACATATTGTTAAAATTACCATCTAAAAGTGACAAGATACACCATTTATACTTGAAAAAGTCATTGCAATACCTGTTTCGTATCTTGTTTCCGTATATTATGAGTATTTTGTTATGACGTAGCTAAACTTACACCGTGCGGTCGTACCAAGTCCATTTGCTGACCCTTACAGCAGTACTAATATCTACTATCATCTGTGTAGCTACTACTGAGTCTCCTCAAATACTCTAAACTGAAACCCTTACGTAAACAATTTGCATCGCGCCATTAGGCGGCCGGCCAAAATGTCTTCGTCTGGACGCATAAAGTGCAGCGACGATACCACCTTCGCGTTTACGGGTTAAAGTTATACATTGACAATATTTGCAGGTGTTTTAAAGGAAATTTACTCTTTTGTGAAGGAACATAAGGTCTATAAGGCAAGGAGGAGAATCATGCATATGGGTAAACGGTTTTTAAGTTTCGAAGTGAAATATGAAATTGATTTCTTGTAGGGCTTACTTTAAAGTATTATTTTAAAACCTTTGTATAATGATTCTTTATATTCTTGTTGCACATTTCTATACAGGCTGGATTTTGTCACTGAGGAGCCGAAAACTGATAATCATATTCGTCTATACGAACAACTTTTACTACTCTACACTCTACCACAGACGATAGAATCAATAACGGCGCATTCGTTTACGGGATTGTTTCTGATCAACTAATAACAAATAATAAACGTTTAAAAAACTTACTAATCTATAGATATTTAGTTACAATAATTTAAGTAAACCTTCGTTAAAAAAAATGGTCCGGAAATGACGTACAAGTTGTGAACATGCTAAAAAATAAGTATCTGTAGTATTTAATTACGGGGTTTTATTTAAGGATACTACAGGATCCACTTCAAAAATATCTTATTCGTAGCGTGTTGGATACATTTTGGTCAACTAGGGACTATGGAAAAGATGTCTTTTTTCGATTTCCGGGTTGGTTCTATAATAAAAGTTGTTCGAATAGACGATTACTGTCACCAGGTTTCGACATAAACATAGATGTCGTATTTTCAATCGTTTAGATATCAATTTTTTTATTTTTTTGGAAATATGGAAGATTTTGTAATTGTTTCTGAACTGTATTACTCAAGAATGTTTGGGTCTACTGCCTTGACTTCGGCGTGTGTGTCAAAAAATTTCGATCACGTCCAATTTGTTTTTTTTTTTTAGTTCGAGCGTGATATTAAGCTTTATTTAACCCATCTAATTTCGCAAGGCGGGGTCGCGTTCGATATCTATTGTTCCTCAACCTCAGATTACATTTACGTAGCCGGATGTGTTCTGTTCTGTACGACATGAACTTATTCTCCTTAAATTACATGGGCATGCACTACAAACACGAACTTTCTTGCAACTGCGTTCATTAAACTAAGCCAACGAAGGAGTTCCGCCGCAAGTAGGTCGCCTTGACGCAAACCTATAATGCGAATAACTGCTTTTAATATTTAAACTCGGTGCTTGAAGAAAATTGCAGGATATTGTCAGCGTTGGGGACATTGTACTGAAGGCTATTTATAAATAATGGTGACGGTTAAAGTAATTTTATGTCAAAAACGGCAGAAACGTTTACGACTTTGATGGCTTATTCTTTTTTCAAAACAACCGATATCGACGGTTACACTAGCTTTTCTAGCCGCGACAAGTTGAATCCAGTTGTAAATAACGGTCACCCATCACAGAACTGACCAAGCCAATGGTTGCTTAAGAGGGCGCATAAATAAAATGACAAATATTATTTGTTCACCTAAAAATACTAAACTACACACTAAATTTCTGATTTCACACCATCAGATTATGTTCGGGCATAGTATTTTGAGTTTTTAAATTTTTTGATGATCAATTAAATATATCCCAAAGAAAAAATTCAATTTTAGACTAGTTAATTAGGTTCAAAATTGTAAAAAAGAAACATGTAAAGATAGCATTATAATTATAACTCCCGGAAACGAAAATGGCACAAAACGTAAAAAGTAAAAATTGTTCCGATAGAAAAAAAAACAAGAAACAAGAAATTAGCTCTTAACCCAAAAATTAGGTAAATAATATGTATTACATTCATATAAACAAAAGCTCCAAGAAGCGATTATACATATAAACATAACTATGTCTCAAGAGTTATTTAACAAAACTCAATATTTTTTATGGTTGCGTAGTCCGACAAGGAACCCTTATAGTTTCGCCATGTCCGTCTGGCCGTCTGTCCGTCTGTCCGCGGCTTAGCACAAAGACTATTAGTACTAAAAAGCTGTAATTTAGCCACGCCGACAAAATGGTAAAATAAAATCTTGAAAAAAAAATTGTTTATGGGGTACCTCTCATACACGTAAACTGGGGATAATTTTTTTTCTCGTCTGTAGTGTGGGGTATCGTTGGATAGGCCGTTTAAAAACATTGTGGGTGTGTGAAAACCATTGTTCGATTTAGGGATCCGTTGGAGAAATATTAAGCTTTAAAGTGAAAATTTTAGTTAGAGTGGGGCGTCCCCCCTGCCGGCTAAACGGTTGTTAATAGAAATGTAAAAAAATTCCCAGAATTAGTATATATAATGAATTTAAAAGGAAAACTATCACAGCTAAGTAGATTTTACAGGTTTACGAGTACAGGTCGCGCCAAACTTTTGGCCCCCTATAATGTATGGGACCAGAAGTTTGGCGCGGTCTGTATTAGTAGACCAACTTATATGTACCGGGCAACTACGGAACCCTACATTGGACGTGGCCCGACACGCACTTGGCCGGTTTTTCTTCATTCCCTTGCTACTTGTATTGAGTGAGACTATCTATGTATGTATAACATAAAATATTAAATTTGTACACTGAGATAATAGTAACAATAAAAAAATTGTATTTTCGAAATATATTTCGGCCCACTTTGGGGCCGGCATCAGTCGAATCTATAAAATATAAATTTCACATAAATTTCAGTCAACTTTAGAAGTTTCATTAATGAAATATACGACTACCTACACATCAACTAGAAATCAACTGTTTGAAACTATGTAGAATGCCATTGAATAATATGCCTTGAATAGTTTGTCAGTCAGTACTAGATATTAGCGCGAAGTGACTAGTAAGATAATTAAATTTCTGTTCGTACCACTAAAATAACTGTATAGTTGAATACTAAACCATTCCATAATATTCCTTTTAAAAGAATTATTTCTGGATTATACAGAAAAAGACTAGGAATAATGAACCGTAATAAATCTGAATATAAATCGTCCGTTGATAGATAACACATTTTTGCTTTTATCCGCTTTTATCCCTCTACGGACTAATTTAAGTTATTATAACATTGCAGCCGTATCCAAATTCAGTACAATCCGCCCCATGCTACGGTGAAATACAGCGAACATGCTCCCAGTAATTTCGCTAAGATACTAGTCAGGTAATGCCTTCATTATACCGAAAGCGAGTCCCGTTACGAGATGAAATATGGTGTTCGGGGGGTGTCTGTGCGCATTTGATAACAGGGGCGACCCACGTGTAGGCGGTTTTGTCGAGCCCAAGATTTGTTGACAATATAGGTAACTAATAGTAGATTGTTATACAAGGGAGGTAAGCGATCAATTGCACCTGAGATATTTAGGCGCACAATAGTTCGAGGGTGCAATCGATCACTTACACCCGTGTGTAACACTCTGCTTTTCATCACTAATGCGAGGAAATAAAATACAAAATTATAACATGATGCACCTGTACTTGTTTCACAGTAATTGTATTTATCCCACCCGGTTTGGTTTTACACCATTATCAAGGTTCTATCTATAATAAAATAAATAATAAGCTAATAACACATTTTGCACGATATAAAAAATTATTTCATGTGCAATCAATGAAATATTATGTCGTTAATCAATTATGAAACTATTTTTGCAACAACCTTTTCGACAAGATAATTTTACTGGTGCCATTTTATTTTCAATTGACTTTTTCTTTTTTTTGTGCTCGTGTCTTACTGGCCAGTATGATTGTTTTAAAAATAAAACTTATTTAGTTGTTGTGTTAATTCTTAAATGTCTTTTTAAGATTGTATTTAGCATATTCGTTGAGAATATGGGTGATAGCAAATGTCAATTAGTTTGTAAGTTTTGCATGGCCATAAGTTAAGTTTAATTATGTAAACTAAACTTTCATTTAATAATAAGTATTAAATAATTGCTGTAATTGGGTTCGCCCGTAGTAATTATAATAAATAAATATTGGCCTCTATACACAAGTCACATTTTTCCATAATAATATATTAATAAAATACAGACTAACAATATAAAAAGGAAATGGCCAGAAAAGATATTTTCCATTGTCATTTAGCGAGACGACTGATTTACTACATAATGACTGTAAGGGACACTCGTTTGATTTTCAAATTTACTTACCTCCCTAGGTTACTTTCAGAGCATTAGTGATGAAAAAGTGATAACCTGTCACATCGAAGAAGCTCGAAGTTGGTATAGAGAATCTAAAAGGCTTCAAAGAACGCAACATAATGCTCTAAAAGAAAGAGCTGCGAGCCTATTGTATCGGTCGTAAACTGGTTGCCAAACACTAAAAACATGGATAAAAACGGAACTTTCAAAATTGCCTTCAGTGTGTATTAAACTGTTCACGAACTGTGATAATCGGAATTCGATAGTACAGTACTCCCAAACTTACCTATATAATGCGCATACAAATCTTCGCCACTGCTCGGCAAAGTTCGTATTTCCCTACACTTTCTATACATCCCCGACAAGGTTCCGATATTTGTGGCACGACAGCTGCACAAACTCCCGCCTATAAATTTTGATCACGTAGACGTTTCTCGTCTCCTCAAAGATATTGTAAGGTTGGATAATGAAGTCAAAAGTATAAAGTCAACATACACCACACAAGAAACAACAGCCGAGATCCAAAAACAGCTTGACAGTATCGGCAAAGCAGACCCTTTGAATCCGCGGACTTTGGCCAGTAATGTGAGTAATAGAAACATTATCTCACATAATGACACAATAATAACACCAGACAGGAGCCAACAACTTTCTGCGTTACAAAAAGAACGCGCTGTAGCCTGCTTACAAGACACATCTCCGTCAGAAATCAGCGGACCAGTTGGTTTATTGATAAACACCGAATTAGACAATAAGAGGTCCCATTCTACTGGATCCATACGAAGTAACCTTCTACACGAAGAAGATCAACAAACTAAACACTCTGATGTCATACCTAAAAGTGCAAAGAATGATCCTAAAACACAAATGAATTACGCTAGCGTCATAACCAATACTCCAACACCCTCGACAAAGGAAAAGGATGAAGGTTTTACACTAGTACAGAAAAGAAAACCTCGACCTTATCACATACGAGGGTCAGATAAAGATATACAAAATGCATCAAAAAGAAAGGCACCACGTACCACCAACATACACGGTGCCGCTACCAATATTCCAGCTAAGTTGAAGGTAGCCACACCAACAGTGCAAGTGTACATATCAGGACTCGATAAGACTATGACACCTACAGACCTTACCGAGTACATTGAAACGAAAACAAAAGTTTTTTCTGTGGAACTACTACCGGAGCGAGTAGGTATTCCTAACCATGCGTTCAAAATCACAGTATCTCATGACAAGCTAAATATAATTTTGAATGCAGACTTCTGGCCACCAGGCATCACTGTTGGTAAATATAAAGCTCATGCATATAACGCCTACTTACGGCAAAACTATAAAATTCAAAACAAAGATGTGTAGTACACTAAGAGTTGTTAGTATTAATTGTAAATCGCTTCGGCGTAATCTTAAATTCATAAACGAGCTCTGTGACACGCACGATATTGTCCTCCTTCAAGAAACTTGGCTCCTACCAACAGATCTCCATACTCTAGACAGTATCCACCCAGACTATGTCGCAGTTGGTACCTCCGCCGTGGATATAGAATCAGGACCTCTAAAAGGGAGACCACACGGGGGAGTTGCTTGTTTACATCGTAAAGCGCTTAAAGCTAGCTCAATCATACGCTGTGACACGCCCCGTATACTGGCCATCGAAATTATACTAACTAGTCAAATGTCACTTTTATTGGTATGTGTATACTTGCCTACGTGCGCTACAGATAATTTTCCCGAATATGCAGAATGCTTAGGTAAAATACACAGCATCATTGAAGACAGAAATTGCCATAACATTATGATCTTAGGCGACTTTAATGCTGATCCCTCCACACAATTTGGTCGCGAACTATCTTCATTCTGTGACGAATATACCTACGAGTGGATAGATAAAAAGATGTTACCAACGGATACATATACATACGTAAGCGACGCACACAGTTCTACATCATGGCTCGACCACTGTCTATCTACGAACTCCTTAGCGAAATGCATAGAAAAAATATATATAGACTATAGCATTACCTGGACTGATCATCGACCAATGCACATAGATCTAAGAATGGACGGACTTGCCAAAATAGACACCAACTCGGCTATAAGTGTCAACAGATGGGCATGGAAACCACGAACATTACTTCAAATCGAACACTACACCACACTTATCGACACGAAAATAAAAAATACAGCCAAACTATGGGAGGAAATTAATTCGCAGAGGCAAATAGACGAAATATACAACGCACTTATTTCTATAATTCAAACATGTGCTCATAGTGCTTTTTGTTTAAAAACCAACAAAACGAAGCATTTTAAGACTGTTACTGGTTGGAATGATCATGTGGCAGAGGAGTACGCCGCCTCGCGTAGTGCACTCGCTCTATGGAACGCAAGCGGTCGGCCGCGAGAAGGAGACATAGCTAGCCGACGTAAACAAACCCGAGCGCGCTTCAAACAAGCCCTAAAGGAATGTCAACAGAAAGCTGAGCAACATTTTATGGACGGAATGGCCCAAAATATGCAAACAAAAGACTTCTCGAAATTTTGGAGAAAAACGAATAGTGTTTGCAAATCACGTGGTACCATTCCGTCTCACATAGACGGTATAACTGACAGCAAGTGCATAGCGAACCGGTTTAGCACGAAGTTCACAACTCCCGCGCCGTCGCCCTCCCCGCTCACCTCGCCCTCCCCGCTCACCTCGCCACCTTCAGTGAGTCATCCGTCAGATAACGGCACAATACGTCATGATAAAATATCAACTTGCCTCGTTCACAAGATTATCAGCAAAACTGCACGCGGAAAATCACCTGGAAGCGATGGACTCTCATTTGAACACCTACACTACGCTGGAAAGCCTTTATGTACCATCCTTGCTAGACTTTTTTCTCGCATGATAACGCTAGGATACCTACCTGAGACTCTAACTAAAGCAGTTATTGTTCCTATCTGCAAAAATAGGCTAAAAGACGTGTCGTCATCTGACAACTACAGACCAATTGCGCTGGCTCCTATCGTGGCACGAATATTCGAAAAGACGATACTTGCTTTAACCGAATCATATCTGGAAAGCACAGATTATCAAATGGGTTTTAAAAACAATACTTCGACGGCTAGTGCGGTCTACGTGGTCAAACAAGTGGCGCACTACTATAAAAGTAAAAACACGTCTACCTATGCTTGCTTTCTGGACCTAAGCAAGGCTTTCGATCGTGTCTCCCATGACCTTCTGTGGACGAAGCTTCGACAGCGCGGCGTTCCAGAAGACATCATATCCACCCTTGCAGTATGGCATCAGCAGCAAAGAAACATCGTCCGCTGGAACGGTGCTTATTCAGAGCCGGCCCCGCTGCACTGCGGCGTCAGACAAGGTGGCTCGGCTTCTCCGATCCTGTTCAATGTCTACATGGACGAGCTCAGCCGGGAGCTGACTGCAGCCGGAGTAGGCTGCTCCATAAATGGCGTCTGTACCAACCACGTCAGCTACGCGGACGACATGGTCTTATTAACACCATCAGCTGCCTCCATGCGTCTTCTACTCGCTATTTGTGAAAAGTACGCGATTGAGCACAATATGCAGTACAACGCCTCTAAATCCGTATACATGGTCTTCTCTTCAAGCAACTCACCATCTGAAACACCACCTTTACGGTTGAGTGGACAGAAGCTCGAAAGGGTCGAAGATGTAAAATACCTAGGCCATGTTATAAAGGCGAACTTACATGACGACTCTGATATTGAGCGACAGCGTAGAGCTATCAGTGTAAAAGGAAATATGCTGGCAAGACGCTTCAACCGCTGCAGTAATGACGTCAAGCGACTTCTTTTCATGGCATATTGCACCAGCCTGTACACCGCAGAGTTATGGTGTAATTATACAAAATCTGCATACAACCAGATGCGAGTGCAGTACAATAACGCTTGGCGTGCACTGCACAGACTGCCGCGCTGGTGCAGCGCGTCGACGATGTTCGTGGAGGGGCGCGTGCCCGGCTGGGCCGGCCTCATGCGGCACAGAGCCGCCGCCGCCGCTGAGCGAAACCTCCACCAATACACTGATTCGCGCCGTGCACGAGTGGACCGGCAGTCCGCTCCACGCAGCGTGGCGCCGGCTACAGACTGATTAAACTGTGAGTGAATCAGACTGTAGAATAAATTATCTATTTTTAATTGTAAATGTTCTTATATGTATAATATAATTAATGTAATATGGACCTCGTCTGGAATAAATAAATTTATTATTATTATTATTATTTATTATACAAGCAGTGAGGTCACGTGGTACGTCCGGTCGCTCGGCTATAGATTTCTATGCGCATTATAACTTTGGGAGCACTGTATACATAATGTGTTCGATTTTTTGCAACCAGTTAACAACCGACTCAAGTAGCTGGGCTGAAGTAGTTAAGATTCAAAGTAATAATTGCTCGTCAACAATCTGCCTCGTGTGTGAACACACACCACTAAGCGTGTACTTTATTCAACAAAAGATGTCCCGTAGTGATAACAACTGGGTGGACTTGATAACAGCATTAAAATGTACAAGTTTACTTACTTACTGGGACAGCAACTTGGCGAAATAACGCTTCATTGTAAACTTTGTGAACGATGATGGCGTCATAGATTTTACAGCTTTATGTAGTCTTGAATTTATCCCTCAATTATATTTTTAAAACGGTATGATGCTAAGTTTCTTGACTTGTTGCCGTATATTTGTTGTGGGAGGCGAGGCATTGATAATCTTTTAATTTCAAATCGGCGCCTTAGGGGAGTGGGACTTACTCCATACAAATATGCGCTACCGAACTAGCTTCTGACGTAAGGTCGTTGGCGGCAAAACAGTATTCTTCATTTAAAATGACAACTATAAGCAATTTAATATATCCAATCTGCCATATTGAAGTGTATTTGTAGACTAATTTAAATAAAAAACTTAGAGGCTTCATTCGCTTCCGTTTGTAAGTAAAATAGAAATTTCTGTTTTAAAAGAGGTTTTCTAAATATTTTTTCTCTGCTATGAAAATTAATCAATCAACTAAATCTTCGGGCGAAATGATGTCAATGAAATGCTTAATCTAGTATATAAATTGGTAATTAGGTACATATGTTTTTATATTGCTGAGAAAAATTGGAGATGCATGTCGCCAAAATTTCGTGGCGTCGTCGTCGCCTTAACCAACTTATGTGGGGTTGCGTGCAATATTGATTATTTCCAGCAGTAAGTTTTAGTAATATTGCTAGTTATGTGGAGACTATTATGCCTTTAAGTGACTAACACTCGGTTTATGAAAGGTTTGTTATGTAAGTTGATTTTTGTTGATGTAGCCAAGTCCATACTCCAAACTCGGCAAGTGGTTAGTCAAGACCAAGGTTCAATGACTCTTTCTGTGAAATACGCAAAATAAAATTTAGACTTCCAATACTAGAATAGAGTTGGAAAAACAACCATATTTTGTAAACAGGGCAATGATCACTCACCGAGTCTCCAGTTTGAATTTGGCTATATAAACGATTATATAAGGTCCTACCATTCAAAGTGAAAAAAAATTAACAGACGATAGAGTATCCCTAATAGAACACAATCCACTGAAAAAAACTTTTTTTTTTTACCTTTCCGTAGAAATTTAGTCAGCTGCCTCAACCACTTTGTACGAGGAAGAGAAAAAAATATTTGAGCAAAAATTTTTTTCTTCTTCTGGAATTTGTTCAGTTAACGATACATGATCTACCCTAGAATCATTTTCACTTATTATTGAAGGACCTTATATATAATTATACTGATTAATAAAAAATTTAAAAAATTGAAAGTGAAATATATTTCGGGCCCTCCCCTGGGTTCGGCATAAACGAATGTCATCTTATATTTGATCTACGATTGACTAACTTAGGAACAGTCAAAAAGTATGGATACCTGTGACGCGACAGCTGTAAATGTTTTAGAAACAGGGGGCCATGATACTGCTTTACCTACTTTACTTTACTAAGTCAGTTGAAGAAATATACGCTTCTTTACTGTTTACTATTTCGTTACCATTTTGATCTAAACCAAATGTTTCGGTTCTTATTATTAAAGTCGACAGTACTCAGATTGCCATGAAATTTGTACTTTTGTTTATTAACCCCTCCAGCACCTAGATATGTATCTTTGAGTCGGTTGTCAACTGGTTGCCAAGTATCGGAAACATAAGTGTACTATCCCTTAAATGCATCTTGTATCGAAAACATTACAAAGGTTTTTTATTTATTATATTCATGATTTTATTTAAAAAATTATAATTAGATGATTATATGAGCTAAAAATATGTTTGGCATCAACAGCTTTCAATTTTTTTTTTACGTTAAAATTCTCTAATATATTTCTCTTTGTTTTTTTGTATTTAATGAGTAAGAATATCTTATGAGTAAGTAATAAAAAAAGAAAAATTTAAAAATTGTAATTTATAGCAAAAGTTTTTTTTCTTGTTTTCATGTATAAAAACCCCCTTTCTATCAAAAAATATTATTTTTATATTTTTTAGGTATTTTTCTATCACTATTTTCAATTTCTTGCAAAAATGAAACCTCGTGCATTTAAGGTTTAAGGATACGTTCGCACTTAAAGTGAGGTCACAGTTCGTGAACCGTTCAAGGCAAAGTTCTGTTTTTATCTATATGATCAGTATTAGTGTTTGGCAAACAGTTGACAACCAATGCAACGTTACATAATAGGCCTGCAGAACTAGAAAAAATACAATAGTAAAACGATAGAAGATGGAAAATAGACTAAAGTTAGAAAAATCGGCGAACTCTCATTATGTGGAGTTGTTCAGTACAAGTTGACTCGAGCTCGGCGAAACCAGAGGGTCCCTTACAATTAGATTACCGTAATGACTAAACTAGCCAGTCTACCCACCGCGCCATTATGGCGCAATCACCATCACAGTGTAGAGAGGAGACAAATTAGCCGTTTTTATCACTTCAACAAGTGAACAATTCACATAACACAGTATCACATCTATTTTTGAAGAACTAAAAGTGTTTTCTAGTTGTCAGAACTGGGGTTCGAGCTTGGGACGCAGATGTGGGTGTAATTATGTTATCAAAGCGGTGCACCACTCTGGGTGGATTATAATTTAATTTTTAGGGACCGACCTTCCTTAATGGAAGTGGATTGGACAGTTATTTATTTTCTTGGAACATGTAACGTTAAACAAAACCGTGTAACATGTGTCCTTTCTGTTCTATCAATCGTAGCTCTGTCTGAAACTTTTCCCTTATGCGAATATGTGTAAAATGCAAAAAAAGATTTTTTGGCTTACAAATGATCAGTCCTTTTAACGTAAGTTTAGAAAAGTTTTCTAAATAAAAAAAGTTAACTAGTTTTTTTATTAAAAAGCTGTCTATTTTCATCCTATGTAATTGTCAGCGTTGCATTTTAATGAGCAATCGATGTGGATTTGTTTGTATCTATTGAAATACAAAACCTTGGGGTATATCAAATTAATCAAAGCTCAAAGAGAAAGTCGGAGAAAAAACAATATTCATAGTTTGAAAAGGCATTCCCTGAAACAGAAAACTTTTGTATTACTTTGTTTTTCTGAACTCCTACAATCAAAGAACCTGTTCTTGTGCTAAATCAGTAACATACTCGTAATTCCCTCGAAGAGCCTTTGATAATGAAATGAAACCCCCCCGCTGCCCCGCGCCCCTCGTGTAGGGTTGCCAACAGTGGCGGCTGCACCTTAAGTGCGCCCGTGCGCCGCACTACCATTTAAATTAAACTTACACAATAATGTCCTATACCTATCATTACCCATCCATCCATACTGCCATATACGGAAATTAAATATCTGATTATAGTACATATATATACATGTTTTGTTATTACGAGGTGAATAAAAATGTATAGATTTCTACTGCAAAGGAAATAAATCTTATTTTTGCTTGAACAAAATCGGCCCCGTGCGCTCGGGAAAGCGCACGCAGCGAGCTCATACAACTTCTATGAAACACGGAGTAAACAGCCCGGCGCGTGAGACAGAAGATGCGTAGTACAAAATGTATGACAGTTTTAGGACAGATTCGTGCGCCGCACGCGACCGGAAATTGCCGAAAGAATACGAAACGAAACGAGTAGTTCACTCGCGTTACCCCGAGGCCTTGACCTACGCACGATGCACTTGTCGTCAGTTTGTCACTTTTTGCGCGCGCTTGCGGAGGAGTAATTGTTTATTTAATTACTATAATTATCTAAAAAAGTAAACTAAAGATTGGAAATAGTGATAATAATGAGTGTAAATTAAAATATTGACTTTATTAAAACCAACAGGACTCATGAAAACCATCACAATATAAAACAGGAATGCAAACCAAAAAATAAATCGTTCACGAGAACGTTCAAAAGTGAAATGTATGTCAAAAAGAAATGGTTATATGTGGATGTGAGAGACTAAATGCTTTTTTTTGCTTTCCCTGTGTTATTTTCGGCGGAGAAGCGATTTGGACGGAATATAAATAAAATTTGTTTCCTTAAATTGCGGCATTTTATTTGATCTTTTTAATAAAACCATGCAGTGCACCACCGGTTCTCTGAGGCACCAGCCGCCACTGGTTGCCAACCGTATTTTATAATAAAGTATCTTACGTTATAAATGTTATGATTACGGATAAAACTCACTGTGCAAGGAGCCACAGGTCGAGCTAGATTATGACTCAATATCATCAGGAATCTTCGAGAGTACAGGCGCGCGCGGCGTTCGTTCGTGTAATTCTTACGTTATTTTGGGTCTCTGTACTTTATATTTTTTTAAAGATCAAACTGCGTGAAATAAAACGTAAACTGACAACACCCGCCAGCAAGAACATAGCCGTTTGTCTGTGTGCAAAGACGTTCAACAAATTTTCAGTTTCACTTCAAATAAAATATATTTTTTAGTAACTCTACTTTATTTACCTTCGCTCAAATCAAATTATTTCTTCTAAAAAAGGGTTGGCAACCCTATCCACAGAGTATGTAAACTGCTCCCTAACGAAACTTCATATGTAAATCGTGCTCTGATATAGAATTGGATTGGACAAAGTTGGTTAATTAAGAATATTAATACCGATATATGCGTCACTGAAAGTTGTGGCAATGACTAGTTGGTACTTCAAAGTATAGCTATAAAACCTAGCACGACGTTATATATTATATTTTGTCGTAGAGACTTGGAAAAATTGTAGAACTTCGGGTGAATTCCCGGAAAAAGCCAAGATTTAGTAGATAGGCATTTTAAGGATTTATTTAGCCTAATAATTTCTATCCATCCATCAGCCTGTATCATCTGCTGTACATAGGCCTTTCCAAGATTTCTCCACTCTATTATATCGAATTTGACGCTGTCTGGTTCAAATCAACTCACGTTAAAGTTTTTCTACACTATTATTTAAAGAAGAACGATTTGTTTGTTTGTTTGCATATAATGGGTAATATCTAGAACTACTAAACTGACTATAAAATTCTTTAAGCACACAAGAAGATTTTTAGTTAATCATGTGGTATGTGCGCCTTGCGTAGTCGTACGTATGTAGTCTCATCGTCGGGGTTTCAATCATCCACTGGTAAATGGTTTTTTAGGAGACCTCTCAAGTTTAAGTTTATTTGCTTGGTATTGATGAATATTTTTGTAGAACATGGTGACCAGGATCTAATGACGGGATTGGGAGGTGGGTACGGGATCTCCTCTACGGATAACAGCAGACCCTTCGAGTTTAGGCTTATTTTGTTGGTATTTATTAACACTTTGGTAAAACATGGTGACCATGGTCTGATGATGGGACTGGAAGGTGGGTACGGGATCTCTTCAACGGACAACAGCAGACCCTTCGAGTTTAGGCTTATTTTGTTGGTATTTATTAGCACTTTGGTAAAACATGCTGACCAAGGTCTGTTGATGGGACTGGAAGGTGGGTATGGGTTCTCTTCAACGGACAACAGCAAACCCTTCGAATTTAGGCTTATTTTGTTGGTATTTATTAACATTTTGGTAAAACATGGTGACCTAGGTCTGTTGATAGGACTGGAAGGTGGGTACGGGATCTCTTCAACGGATAACAGCAGACCCTTCGAGTTTAGGCTTATTTTGTTGGTATTTATTAACATTTTGGTAAAACATGGTGACCAAGGTCTGTTGATGGGACTGGAAGGTGGGTATGGGTTCTCTTCAACGGACAACAGCAGACCCTTCGAATTTAGGCTTATTTTGTTGGTATTTATTAGCACTTTGGTAAAACATGGTGACCAAGGTCTGTTGATGGGACTGGAAGGTGGGTATGGGTTCTCTTCAACGGACAACAGCAGACCCTTCGAATTTAGGCTTATTTTGTTGGTATTTATTAACATTTTGGTAAAACATGGTGACCCAGGTCTGTTGATAGGACTGGAAGGTGGGTACGGGATCTCTTCAACGGATAACAGCAGACCCTTCGAGTTTAGGCTTATTTTGTTGGTATTTATTAACATTTTGGTAAAACATGGTGACCAAGGTCTGTTGATGGGACTGGAAGGTGGGTATGGGTTCTCTTCAACGGACAACAGCAGACCCTTCGAATTTAGGCTTATTTTGTTGGTATTTATTAGCACTTTGGTAAAACATGGTGACCAAGGTCTGTTGATGGGACTGGAAGGTGGGTATGGGTTCTCTTCAACGGACAACAGCAGACCCTTCGAATTTAGGCTTATTTTGTTGGTATTTATTAACATTTTGGTAAAACATGGTGACCAAGGTCTGTTGATGGGACTGGAAGGTGGGTACGGGATCTCTTCAACGGACAACAGCAGACCCTTCGAATTTAGGCTTATTTTGTTGGTATTTATTAACATTTTGGTAAAACATGGTGACCAAGGTATGTTGATGGGACTGGAAGGTGGGTACGGGATCTCTTCAACGGACAACAGCAGACCTTTCGAGTTTAGGCTTATTTTGTTGATATTTATTAGCACTTTAGTAAAACATGGTGACCAAGGTCTGTTGATTGGACTGGAAGGTGGGTATGGGTTCTCCTCAACGGACAACAGCAGACCCTTCTAGTTTAGGCTTATTTGATTGGTATTTATTAGCACTTTGGTAAAACACGGTGACCGATGGATATTGTCGTTCAAAAAATCATATCCTTTTGTTTTCCATATTTCCACGAAAATCTCTTCGACGCGGGCGGAGCCGCGGGCAAAAGCTAGTGAAAAATATTTTTCATTATGCCAGTAGTTTTGAGTTTGTAATGAGGATTTTACGATATGAAGTTAGATAAATATAGTTAAGATACCAGTTTAGTTAACAAGAAGTAGAGGAGAATTTTAATCAAAGGTAAAGTTACAAAAAAGTCGCAAATCCCATTTCCTGAGTACAATCTAAAAAACTCCGATTAGTTTTGAAATTGTGAAATTAAGGCAGAATATTATATTGGAAACGAAAATCGGTAGGCTACTGATAAAATTTGAAGTTGTCAAATTGTCACAACATTAATTATATCAATTTCAATTCGCTGAATCGTAAACTAAATGGATTGTTAAAACTCTATATCAAACGTTTGACTTCATTTACTAGTGCACTGAAAAGCAAATTAGTTTGGATAGTTTGCTAGCCTGTTGGCTACGATTCTGCCCGCGTAAAGACCTTTTAACAATCTTTTCTTTTGTTTGAGTAACTATTTCTTGAGCTCACTAGTCACACCAAACGACTGTCTGTCACTCACAGGGAGCTATTTTTATTTTATTTTATTGATTTAAGGGTAAACAACACAAGCAAACCACAGAAAGCCCTATAAAGTGTTAAATAAATGTTGACAAGTACATAACATTTTTCATAAAGAGTTTTTGTAATGTTTTTAGGGCTACATGTGTATATGTGGTGGCTCTTTGAGCGCGAGTCCGGCGAGTGTGACTTGGCCAAATTATTAACAAATTGACCACATTATCACAGCATGTCGCCCTAAAGAGTTGTCACAGGTTTCAGTGTCATTCTACTTATTACCGACAATTTTATTTACTCTCAACTTTATAAAGGGGAGCCTATCGCGTACTTCGGGTACAGTAAGTACATATTGAAGGGAAGCTGGTTTCCTTTACTGTAATTTCATTGAACGTCGAAACTTCTGAAAATCTATGGCGATAGGACTCAAACCTGAGATTAAAAGCCTGGCAATCCAATAGCTACAGCTGTTTTTCAATCTATCCTAAAATTGAGGAAAAAACAATGACAAAACGTGTTTTTCTCAATGTAAAACTAAAAGCTATTCCATTCCATTATGTGGCGCGCTCGTATTAAATTTTACGGATCACCAATTAACTAAAAACTCCCGCCATTGTTTGTTCAGGATGCGTTCACAAATAAAATTCTGATTTATATATTTTTGAGGATATTGTGTGTATCGTTTATGGAATTCTAGGTATACAATGACGTTGTTTTGTTGCAGGTTTTGTGGTGTATCGTCGCAGATAGTTTGAAAAGGTCAGTGAACGAGTTTGAAATATTGTTGACTGTTAATTATTTATCAAAAGAAGTACAACTTTTTATGTATAAATATTGTTGACTGTTATTCGTCAGTGGAAGTACCTACTTTATAAAAATGTAATTTAAAATCAAAACGAAAATTTCTTAATTTCAAAAAAGTTTACAATAATTATATATAATTATTATTGACTGTTATTTGTTAGAAGAAGTACAACATTTTTGTAAACTTTTTGTTTGAACTGGAATTCGAATATAAGAACTCAAAATAAGAAAGGTTATTTTTATTGATTTTTTATTACGTAACGTTTATTTTCTTACTTAAAATTATTATAGTTATATCTAATTTGTGTTTAGAAATATACAGTCCGACTGAACTGACTGAACCCTTGATAAAATTCATAAACAAATTATTTTCGCAACAACCTCGAACTTTTTATTAATATTTATTTTTGAGTTCAAATTAAACAGCGCATCCTTTTAGGCACATACAATTTGCAAGCTACAACGAAAATTTGCGAACTCATTGAGTTTTAATCCTCACATATTCCCACCCTCAGCATCTAGATTTTCAGGAAGCAGCTGCTCCCATCATACATCAATTTAATCTAAAACACCTACGTATATAAACGACCGTCCAACTAATAAATTAGAATCATGCGATGTCAGTACTGAGCGTTATTAATTTAAAGTCCACACTGCACCGTCGCGCCAGCGGACAGTCGAGTGGAGTCGCTGCAAAAACACTAGTGCATTATTCATAGGACATTTCAGTTATACGGTGCAAAGCAAAAAAGCATTTATTCCCGAGATACAAGATTCATGAGTCCTGAAAATCGTCTTCAAAGCTGTTTTCTTAATGAGTATTTTCATAAGTTTCCTATAAAGAGGTCTTCTGTTACGTATGATACGTTTTACGGTTTGTTTTAAATATAAGGTGACCTTGATTGATATAGGCAAATTCATACTGAAGACTCTTTAAGTCATGACCAAAGTTCAATGACCCTTTTCGCAAAATACGAAAAATATTATTTTTGCCCCTTTACTTGTTCAAGAACAGTCCCGCGTTAGTTAAGGAAGCTTGAATTTTATTTTACGTTTTTCATAGAAAGGGTCCTCGAACCTCAATGTTACTGATCACTTACAAAGTCTCCAGTATGAATTCGGCTATATCAATTAAAGTCACCCCATAGGGGGTGAAATTCAATCAACCGACCAAATTCATACTGGAGACTCGGTTAGTAATCAAGAACTAGGTTCAGTAATTCTTTTGGCCAATTTCGAAAAATGTTTTTTTTGCTCCCTTACTGGTTGGACTAGTTTATGTACAATTCCTAGTGCAGGCAATATGGGGAAAAAAACTTTTTTTTTTATTTCACCTGGAGATTCATAAAACCTTGTTCCTGATGAATAACCGAGTCTCCAGTATTTAACACAAACCTGAGACGTATATACAATTAAATGAAATACTTTTTTAAATACTTTAATGTATGCAGCCAAATTCTTACTGAAGACTCGGTAAGTTCTCAGTAACAAGGTTCAATGACCCTTTTTGTGAAATTCGTAAATTATTCTTTTCGTGTTCCTTACAAACGCAATCCCAGCCCCAAGTCAATTAGTATAGGACGACAAGATTTTATTTTGCGAACTTAGCAAAAAGTGTTATCGATCCGTGTTACTGATCATACCAAGCCTCCAGTATGAGTTTGGCTGTATAAATTAAAGTCACCTTATATATCCGTAACAAGAAGATGGAGGGTTTACTAGAAACCTCTTTACTAGAATATTTTATTTATTTACTTATGTAGATTATACTCGTATATTTAAGGTTTGATGGCTATTCCACCAGAGCTTGTACATTTGATAGACCTGTTCCTTCTAAAGCTCCAGATTGCAGCAAACTTGTCCGATCCGAAGGAACGAAAGCTCGACTCGAAATTGAACGTCAGAAGTTTCACGTTATTCTTGCCTTTAGCAACATAAGTGTAGCCCACGCGATGTCCCTTGTAAATTCTTGGCAATACAAAAAGTATTAGCGAAGCAATTTATGCAAAAAGCGCTCGTCTAAATATTTATAAATTCCTTTCCGAACGCGTAAATATGCACGCAAAAGCCGTAAAAAACAACTTTAACGCTAAAAAGATTTAAAACAGAACTAAAAACTGAATGGGAGACTGAGGCGGGAATTTCAAGACCACAGTTAAACCTGTTTTGCTAACAGCATTACAGTTTTTGTGCTGATCTGGGAAACCGCGGGATTCCTTTTGATGCTTGTTCATTAAGGTTCTACTTCTTCATCAGTGACTTTGAACTGTAATGCTATTTTTAAGGTGGTTACTCCGTGTTTCGTTCCCAAATTCACAACCTACAATTGTTTTTCTTATTTTTTTTATAAATAAATATTAAATAAATGTATTTTATCTACCCTCATATCGTCAAATCTTCATTACGAACTCAAAACTACTGGCATAATGAAAAATATTTTTCATGAACGTCTCTAAAAAAATTAAAAAATTAAATTATACTATAGGTCTCCGAACAACATAATGCTATAAAAAAACTTTTTCTGAGATTACAGTACATGTGATACTAACTAGGAAGGCAAAAGGAACTTAGCCCAAACAGCCATGTCTGAGATTTAATATCAAATACCAATGAGGTTATCATATAATATTCTCTAACAGCGAGCTAAATAATATTGCGGCATGACAAAGGGGGTCACAATTTAATTTTATTTTCGGCCTGCATTGTTTATGGCTGCCGGCGCGCGCAATGCGTACACGCATGCGTGGTGGACTGTTGGATTTTGGCGCCCGCCATAGCTTACGTGAAAATTATTATTTACTGTGGTTTTATGGGTCAAATCAAAAGTATTATTTTGCCTTAAAATTACTAACAGCAGTGATGATGATGATAATTTGACTCCACCTGACATTCTGGAAATAACGACGGAAATTACGAACACTTTTAGAACGAGCTTTTAGAAGAAAAATCAATAATGGCTAACGACAAATTTTATCAAGATTATTATGAAAACAGGTTGTTAAGCATGAGCTTAGATAAAGTAGTGTATGAAACTATACATAACTAGGTATTAAAACACTCGTGTTTTTAATAACCTTTTTATGTACCAGTTTCATAAACTACCTACTATTATGGCACTACATGATCGCACTTTTCTAGTGAAATCTATAAAATTAGTTATAGTTTATAGTAATAGTTATCTATTATCTCATAGTGCCATAAACTACATTTATTTAATACGTTTTATTCAAAAATAATAAAAGCATTCATAAGTTGTGTGTTTGACAACGAGGCTCGAAGCAACCACCTTAAGTAAAGCCGCCCTTTGATGCGAAGATTTTGATGTGTTATTTTTATGACACGTATCTCAAAGAAAAGCGTTTTTGCGAAGAGGCAAGAGATTTGTGTAAATTGAAAACGTCTGCCTCTATCTCGGGTTATCAAGAGAAATTCTTCAGAAGTTAAATTTCTCAAGTTAAATTTTATTCTCAAACAACTTTTCATTCCACCTCAATTTCAATTTAGGGCCCAAACTTCTGCTGAGGGCCCCTAATAAACACAAATCTAGAAAATTACGAGCTCTGTAGAAAGATCGAGTTAATCCGCGGGCTTTTGCTAGTCATCTCGCCTACTGGAGTCATAAACAACGAACATTACTCGTAAACTTTTATGAGAATTTCATCTTTACTTTATGTTATGTTCAGTCACTACCTAAACAAGTATAATTTTCCTTTTATACGACATACATACATAGACTCATGTCTCTTTCCCAGAAGGGTAGGTAGAAACTACAGATTTCCATCTGCTACGATCCTGACACACGTCTTTCGGTTCTTTGACATTAATCAATCTATTCCGGGTGCTTCTGTCTTTGCCCTTCTTCAGTATGTCGCCAATTTGGTCGGCATTCGTCCTTCTAGGGCGTATGAAATTTTACGTTAACTACGTTTTTTTTTTGTTTAATTTTCGCTTGGTTGCTATCGCGCCTAATGGAAACCGTCGATGAGAGAAAGGATGAGTAGTCAATGACTTGAGTACAGTTATATACCCATACAGTCCCTCGAAGCTGTGAAAAAATCAAAACTTGTGTGTTTCGACACTCTTAAGGGCAACAAAATTCATAGGGTATTTCCCGTTGACCTAGAACTATGAAATTTGACAAGTAATACCGTCTAATATAACAAGTAGATACGAGAGTAAAATATGAAATAGCCATAGAAATGTTTGGAAAACCGAATTTCTTAAAAATATCGAGTTGTAGCTATTCTACCCGTAGTACCAAAAGAAACAAAACCAAATACCTAATACCTAAACATTGTAACTACTACGGATCCCGGATGGGTATCATGTTACCTAGAATTTATAAAAGCTTACCAACAGACTCCTGTGTTAATTATGTCAAGAAATCCGTCTAACTCAAGCGCCTTCTTTTATGTAAGTCTTAAACAAAGTTGTTTTTTTTATTATTATTAAATGAAAATTGTACGATTTGTATACTACAAAAGTGTCTTATGTTGTATGGATATTAAATAAGTTAAATTAAGGCGCATAGGCACGCCACCGTTTTAGTACAAAATTTGATAGCCTGTTTCTCTGTTGTTTTTCGTTATAGCCTAAAGGTAATTAATATTCAAAATTTTGGCAAAATGGTGCCTTTTTAAATACCAGCACCAAATGATAGAGGTCATATAGTTTGGTCTATTACTAAAAACAACTTAGAAACGGATTATTAAATTTTGTACTAAAACGGTGGCGTACCTAGACGCCTTAAGAGCTTGCCGACAAACCCCGATAGTGGTTTGGCAAAATTGTAATAATTTTAAGTATTTTTTTAGAACAATAAACAAATGAAATCCAATTCAAAGTATTGGAAAAAATCTTTTAACTATACATTTATAATTAAATCATAAAAAATCACCGAGGTTAAGCAACGGTATGCGCGGTCCTAATTGTACGGATGACCAAATCGTATTGTATATTTTTTTTACTTTTTATAATTTGTACGGAACCCTCCTCGGTGTGCGAGTCAGACTCGCACTTGTCCAGTTTTTTTGCATCGACGCGACTTCGTAACAGCCACTTTGCAATACGCGCTGATATAAACAGTATTTCAAAACTCAAAATATTTATTGTAACTAAGTGTACACCGATGTTACAATTTTATAAGAACTTAATAACTTAGCTACCCTTATCAGGTACAGCAACACTACTAATACTATATATTATTACACAATTCTTTTTCACTGCTATAATATTTCACAGTGTCTTAATATCTAATAATATTTTACAAAATGTTTGCATAAACAGTAATACTTAAAAGGTAAGAGATCAGAAAGCCATATCACATTATTTTTCATCAGACAGAAAACTTTCTACTGTGTAGAAGCACTCTTCTACTAAATATTGCTTCAATGTTTTTATAAACTCGGATTCATTTTGTGTGGTCTTTATAGTAGTTGGTAATTTATTAAATATTTTAACTGCCATATAATAGGGACTACAATTTAACATTTTTATTCGCAAATATAATTTATCTTTGTGCCGGGTATTAATTGAATGCGTATCTTTAATTTGTGGAAATAGGTTCTTGTTTTTTAAAACAAATATACTTATATCAAAAATATATATACAAGGTAATGTTAATAATTGAAATTTTTTGAAAAATGTTTTGCAGCTCTCGGTTTCTTTTATGTGAGCGAGTATACGCACACAACGTTTTTGTTTTATAAACAATTGTTTCGCATCTACACTATTACCCCATAGCATTATGCCATAACGGAGCCACGAATAGGCATTTCATGTTGTTTACGTCAACATTTGTACCTATACACCTTGGACGACAAGCTATACACACTTCGAGTTGCTAATTTAGGGAATGCATGGGCCTTAAGAGGATAGGTTCCGAAAAAACCATAATTTATTCTTCCTTGTTTGAAGAATCTAGCAATACTAGATATTTGAAAAAAATTTGTACTTCTGTCAAGAATATATTGCACACTCTTATCGAAACAGAATCTTCAGAAGTCATTCCAACATTGAGCCATAAAAAATCAAAGATGACTCCAAAAAAAGGTTTCATGTCGAGTTTTAACATTATTTGAGCAAAATCATATTATATTATTTATTAATTAAAATCTGTATAAACTTTATTATACTGTTATCCGAACAGATATTTGATAAAACCTTAGTTTTTTTTTAAACTTTAGTTTTTTTTTAAATAATAAAATTCGTGATAAAAGTCGTCATTTTGATATTTTTCCAGAATTCGTCCCTCTCGCACTGCAGGTTTTTCGACATGGAGTAACAGCGATCAATGCAATCGGAACCTATTCTCTTAAGAAGTTGGGTCTTGTCTTGGTGTTATAGTAGATGTACCCCACTTTACACCACACGGGGAGTCGCACTTCTTGTACCAAACATTTATATAATACTTTGTCAACAGTTATTTGTTATGTCTTGTTGACCACAACCCACGGCAACAATGATTCGTATACGTATAGTATATAATTAGTAAATTAAAAAATAACAAGCCTAATAAAGTTAGTCTTATCTAAGCGAACAGAAACATATGAGTAGTATCTACTAGAAATAAATTAAAACCGGCCAAGTGCGTGTCGGGCCACGCGCAATGTAGGGTTCCGTAGTTGCCCGGTACATATAAGTTGGTCTATTTATACAGACCGCGCCAAAACTTCTGGTCCCACACATTATAGGGGGCCAAAAGTTTGGCGCGACCTGTACTCGTAAACCTGTAAAGCCTACTTAGCTGTGATAGTTTTCCCTTTAAATTCATTATTTAAACTACTTCCGTGCATTTTTTCACATTTCTATAAATAACCGTTTAGCCAGCAGGGGGAGGGGACGCTCCACTCTAACAAAAATGTTCACTTTAAAGCTTAATATTTCACCAACGGATCCCCAAATCGAAAAATGGTTTTCACACACCTACAATGTTTTTGAACGGCCTATCCAACAATATCCCACATTATGGGATAGACGAAAAAAAAAATTCATCCACAGTTTACATGTATGAGAGGTACCTTTAAAAAATTTTTTTTTGAGATTTGATTTTATTATTTTGTTGGCGTGGTTAATATTTATATCCATGCCAAATTACAGCTTTATAGTACTAATAGTCTCTGCGCTAAGCCGCGGACAGATGGACAGACGGACATGGCGAAACTATAAGGGTTCCTTGTCGGACTACGGAAACCTAAAAAGAAGAAAGAAAAAAACAACTGATCCATAGAAAGTTTTCAAAACATAATACTACTGTATGGGGATGCATGAAAATGGCTTCTTGTCTACTTACCAGCATGCATGACAAAGAAAGTAAAATGGCATCTGAAACCTGATCCTTGGTCCATAATCCAGAGCCGAGGATGTCCATAATTTACATGAGCAGGATCTACAATTGAATGGACACAAGCAGGACAGAACATCTGCATTCTCAACCAAGTGGACAAAATTAACCTTTTAATAACAAGTACTGGTAATTTTGCAAAATGGGTTCTTGTCGCAGGAAATGTTAATAAAGTTGTAGTGCTTGGTTCCTTCATTATAACATTAGCTGGCTTTTGAGAGACCATTCAAACGTATGAGGAGATTAACGAATTTTATTGTGTTATCCCGTAAAAGGATTTGGGCCGCGATCTTGCTTGCTATCTAGTTTTTAGCGAAATCGAGAACTCGACAGAGAGTATACTCGTATATCGTACAACAAGATAGAAAACCAAACAAAAAAAATCTTCTAAAAAATTTGACTCTGACGCACGGCTGTATTTCTTGGTTGTTTTTTTTTATAATATTATAAAAATATTTATGAAGTTTTCAAAGCGCCACCGCATTCCCAAAACATTATTTTGCTATAAATTACGAAATCTAAGATGACGGTTTCTATTTTTATAACGATTTGTTCTGTAAAATGTGAAAATTGAGCTGATGCACTGCTGAAAAAATATCAATAACAGGAACTGTAACAGATATTTGTCTTTTGTGCAGCAGGAACCTGTATATTATCTATAAAATACTGAAATACTATTTTATCTAGGAAATGGTCCCGTGACAGAACAAAATTGCTTCCTATATTGTTCTGCTCCTCAATAAAAGATAAATGTTTTCCTATTGGAAGGTAAACATATTTGTGTGCTTGTGGTACTATCATTGTTGCCATTTCCTCTGACTTTCTATTTGTAGTGCTTATTTTTATTGCTCATTCGGATTTTATTCGAATTAGAGATGCGAGATCTAAACCAAAGCCCCGGAAATTCCAGGAAAAATTTTGACCAGAGTTTTTTTAATCTCGTTCCCATAGATTCTGAGGCGGGATGAAATACTCTCGTCTTGACTGATTCCTCTGAACTTCAAAACTCGTCTATCAAGTGACAATCTTTAAGTTCCCTTAATGCAGATGTGGTGGCCATATCATAGAATTCATCATCTATTCATGATCTGACCGACTATATCGTCAAGTGTGATTTAAGAAAATTACTATAGACTTCCAACAAAAAGCCAGTGTTAGTTTGCTTGTAATCATAAACTCGGGAGCCGACCGAAGCGGAGCGGAGCGAGGCGACTCCTGTAGTTTTTACAGATTTCACGCAAATGCGATCAGGGCGGCGATTCCCGCATAAATTTTCACACGCTTTGCTTTTCATACGCCTCTATTTATCGCGTCATAAATGCTATGTAATGATAATTCTATTATCTATTAAAGCATGATATGAAGACATACAACAGGTTTATATTTCAAAAGTTTGATACGTGTCTCCATAAAGAGCTTGTAAAAATCACCCGCTTCCGGCCTTCGCAAATTGTCGCATGTGCGAGGATCACTATGAAGAAACGTATCAATTTTTTTAAATATAAACCTGTTGATCGTATTCATAACATGCTTTACGTGTCTTTTAAGGAGTTATAGTTAGTAGAATTATCATCACACCGCATTTATGACACAATAAACAGAGGCGTATGAAAAGCAAAACATGTGAAAAATGTTGCGAGAATTGCCGTCCAGGCCCTCAATTCTGGCAAGTGCGTAAAAATTGCGGAGGCAGATTGCGGGTGACTTTAAAATGGATTTTGTACGGATATGTATTGTTTTTTTTTTCAATTGAAAACTTATAATGAGCATTCGTTACATCCTATAGTTTTTGTTTGATGTAGTTTAGTCACTCTAATTTACATCGCATGGCATTTATCTAACCTTAAACAAATATCTGCTGATTTTTATTCCCTGTATTGTCTTATTCGCGATGCAAGCTGGAATGAACTATTATTGATAAATAACGTTAATGATGTATTGGATAAATTCTACTCCCATATGTATACAATATTTGACCACTGTATTCCTAAGAAAATACGGAAGCCTTCGTGTAGTCGTACCTATCCAGTATTCTACACGGGGGCAATCATCCGTGACATTGAATTAAAAGTACAATATCACAAAGCTTGGATTAAAAGTAAGGACACTTATGCCTATGCTGAATTTAAGCGTCTTCGCGCCAAAATTAAACGTGATATTGATATAGCATTCAAAAATTACGCTAAGGACATATCTTTTAAATTGAATAAGGATCCGACCAAATTTTGGCAATATGTTAATACGCTACGTAGTCGGGCTAGCCTTGAGACCATGGTGACGCGAGGTGACTCCGAGTACCGCGGTGCAGATGCTGCTGCTGCATTTGCCACCCACTTTCAGTCCGTTTTCTTACCTGATCAGCCGATTCTCGACCCCGAGCCTGCGAGCTCCACGACTTCCGCCGCCGGCGCACGACGTGTCGCTATCACATCGCTCAGCTCTGATGAGATACGACGCGCCGTTAAAAAGTTAAAGCCGACAACCTCTGCTGGTCCTGACATGTTGCCAGCTTACGTTCTAAAGGCATGCATAGACGAACTTATTAACCCCATCACGTACATTTTTAATTTGATAATTGTTACTGGTGCGTATCCAGAAACTTGGAAGGAGTCCAGGGTCACCCCTATACCTAAAAAAGGAGTCAAGACGATGGTGGAAAACTACAGGCCGGTCGCGAACCTCTGTGCGATAGCTAAAGTTTTCGAAATGGTGATCCATGATCGTCTTCTACCACAGTGTATGCCTTACATAACCAGTGCACAGCATGCATTCTTACCTAAACGGTCAGTGGCCACTAATTTGGTTGAGTTAGTTGATCTCCTGTCAAAAGAACTTGACTCAGGGCACCACGTTGATGTCATCTACCTTGACTTCCAAAAAGCTTTCGACCGCGTTGATAATGATGTCCTTTTATTAAAGTTAGGTGAAATGGGGTTCGTGCCTGGCCTTCTCAGACTGTTTTCTAGCTACTTGGGAGGTAGAAGACAGTTTGTGAAGTACGGACCTTACCTATCTGACAGTTATCATACGCGGTCGGGAATAAGTCATGGATCAAACTTAGGACCTTTCCTGCTTGTTTTATTTATTAACGACTTAGCTGACGTAGTCCGACGCTCCCGGGTTCTGTTGTTTGCTGACGACGTGAAGATAGTTAAAACTATTAGTTCACCTAATGACTGTAATGAGTTACAGCTTGATGTTGACGCAGTGCTTCAGTGGAGTATTAATAATAAACTTCTTTTTAATCACAGTAAGTGTGAGGTTATGAGCTTCACCAGGTCCCATTTTCCCGTGCAGCACCAGTACATGCTCGGGGATGCACCAGTGACGCGGGTCATGGAGGTGCGGGACCTCGGCGTACTGTTCGACCCAGAGATCACGTTCCGCCCTCACGTGCAGAAGGTAACCGCTACTGCGTACCAGAGGCTTGGGTTTGTACTTCGTAATACTGAACCTTTGTCCATCCAAGCTACTCGTACCTTATACGCTGCCCTAGTCCGTAGCATACTTGAAACGAATGCAGTGGTTTGGAACCCACACGAGAAAAAATACATTCTCTTGCTGGAACAAGTCCAAAAAAGATTTCTTAGAAGCCTCTTTAAAAGACGATACATTTTCTACCCTTTTTTATACCCTACACGATTTCTTGAGGGCCAGTTAGGCTACGACTCTCTTGAATTAAGAAGGTCGTTAACCCTTATTAAATTTACAATTAATTTGATTCGACACAAAATCGACTGCCTGGATCTTCTTAGTAAAATAGTCACGTTGTTTGTACCTCACGACTACACCCGAGCGCGCCACCACAAACTTCTCGCGACATCAGCCTCCCGCACAGTTTCACACGGTGAATCACCAGTGCCGCGTGCGCTGGCGCTGCTCAACTCTCTGCTAACCGAGGCACCACAGTGTGATTTGTTTGTATCAAGGATAGCGTGCTTGATGAATACGTTTAAGAGGATACTAGAACGACGAATGAATGATAAATTATAATATACCTATACTTATATTTCATAATGTACCGATATCTTGTATTATTTGCTGTGTTTTTTTTTTTTTTTTACTTGTATTGTGTTTTTGTGAGATCCACCTTTGTGACGTTTTTGGTGTTTTGTGCGCTGTGTTACAACTGAAATAAATAAATTGAATTGAATTGAATTGAATCTAATGATTGATATTGCGAGTGAGAAATAATGCCGGAATAGCCGCCCTGGCCCTCAATTCTGGCACGTGCGCAAAGATTGCATAGGTGGATTGCGGGTGACTTTAAAATAGATTGTATACAGATATGTGTTGATTGTTTTGATTGAAAAAGTTTGATTGAAGTTTCTATTTCATGTGGTTTAGTCACTCTAATTTCCATCGAATGGCATATATCAAACTTTAATTAAATATCTAATGACTGATATTGCGAATGCGCAATGATGCCGGAATAGCCGTCCTGATCATGAAATGATTAATTCTAACATATGGTCACGGCACAGATACAATCTGCTTAAATCACTATCATTTTCTTAGAATAGGCACCGTGTATTTTTTCTTACTTAAAGAGCCTTATTACATGTAAGACTAAAACGTAATACATTTTACAACGTAGTTTTCTTTAATTTATTTGGCTCCTTTGAAGTCGCTTACCTTTATAAATGTTTAACAAAGTCGCGTCTTTCGAGTTGCAAAGACGACTTTGTCTCGGAATATTGTCTTCGGTTCATTCCTACAAATGTATTCTCGTTATTTGTTATAGCCGTTCCGTTCCGGAAAAGCATGTTTATGAAATACGATGAAAATGTACATACATATATCTGGTAATTGTTAGTTTAGTTCCCCACGTTCCAGGCCCGGTGCCTAGTTTGGGGTCCCTGTTAAAACTATTTTGGAACTTCTCTGTACCAAATCAATAGTTGTCCTTGGTATCTAGTTCAAAGTATTGTTTCAAACCTAATTTTACGTTTCCTTTCTTGGTTTGGCTTAAATAAATAAATTGAATTGAATTACAAGCTGGAATTAGAAATAATTCGAAATTCGAGACCCGCCTGCTACTTTCATTTTCTGGGCGTATAATTTGCAATATATTATATAATTTTACGACGTATATACTTATTTTTTACTTACATATATATGTAAACTTTATGTATATATGTAAGTAAAAAATAAGTATATACGTCATAAAATTATATGGCTCCTTTAAGCAAATAAGCAAAATATGCACTCTAATAATTAATTATTTAGTATTTTACTATAACTTTCTTTTTAGCTCACTCTTTAAACCTGTATATGTCGCAGGTTCATAATAAAATCAGGTTTATATCAAAACCTAGGCTTTTGATCAAGAACCGTAATAAGACAAATTATGATTAAATCTTATAAACCTGAGAAAATCCAGTTTTTTGATCAATATATATGATCAACGATACAAGCAACCTAACATTGATTTTATCATAAAACTACACCGGTCTAGGTTTTTGACATTGATTTTATCATAAAACTAATCCAATCTAAGTTTTTGATCAAAGAACTGGATTTTCTCAGGTTTATGATAAGATTAAATCATAACTTTGTCTTCTACTGGTTCTTGACCAAATGCCTAGGTTTTTGATCAAAAACCTGATTTTAACATAAAACTGCGACATATCTGTACATGGATAATGGATATGTATAACAATGACCGTAAATCTTGTGAATAAACAACATCAAAAACAATTCAACTCCCAAAATATTGAAATTATTCAACGGCCCGTGTCTGTAGTCGGTCTAGATAATAAATGTACTATTCACCCTTAAACAGGTTTAGTGTGCTATAAAGCAATAAGTTTGGCGCCTTTACAGCTTCCTGATTCTGTTACTGAAAGCTGCATTTCGAACGGAAAGTGTTGTAATAATACATCGTCGTCACGATATGAATACCTAAGGGGGTACCAGAGGTTTCCGATTATGGACTGTAAAATGCAAATCAGAGTACACACTCGTACACCTAACTTGTAATACAACTTCCCAGCGTGATTGGTGGTGAACCCTATCGCCTTATTTCGTGCACAAATATGGACCCACAGCGTATAGGTACCTCACGTCAGGTAAAAAGGCCGCTGGGCAAGAGTGGGAGGAGATGTGTCTGCGCATGGGTAACAAACAGGCGCACGAGAAAGAGACCGCCTAAGCTTCGCCAGCGGCCTTTTTACCTTTACTGATAATTTGTGTTCCGAAACACATAGACCAAACCCATGACCTCTGGAAGTGGATCAGTATCACCAAAAACAGATAAAAAATGAACTTCCAAAGTAACCTTCAATGGGTATTGAACTATTAACGAATTGTGACGTCATTTCAAGTGCGAACGTATCCTTAGATAAGCGGATATGTATGGTTTTGACGATAGGCTTTCGTTTTGTCAACTGATTTTACGATACAGAATCAGAGGGCAGACCTCAAAAGCGGTCTTTTTAATGTAATGTATGCGAAGCATTCGTCTATTTACTAAATTTTTGTTTATTCTATTTAGCAGTTTTCGAGTTACTCTGCAGTCAGTTGAACCCCGAGGCTTCATTATAATAATAATAATATTGTTTATTTTCAGGCAACTATTTTACAATTAGTAATGGCCCATAGATATATACCTTATAATCTAACATACATAAAATAATAGTAACAATGTATTTAAAATCTAGCTAGCCTATATTTAGGGGTGTTCCTTTCCTTTTGCGACGGAAAACAATCCCTTCCGGCCAAAAATCAGAACTGAGGAATTTTTTTTTGCATGGACAGCCAATACTTGAATCCTGAAAGACTGAAAGTGTGTTTGGCTTTCTGACGTCAGCAGCTCTATTTCCATGCGGAAGTTTCCCTCAATGCGTCCTTGTAGCATTTTTAGATGTGATTTTCTATATCTTTTTGTGAGGGCTTAAGATTTTAACGTGATCCAATGATAAATAAGAGTCTGATTTTATCAAATTAAATGCGATCTGAAAGCTTTCGGTCATGCTTTGAATTCTACTGTCTTTCATATTAAAGAAATTACTTCCATTTATCAGAATAGGGCCTCCAGCCATAAAGCAGCTGCCAGACACAATGATGTACGAGTTGGAAAATAATTCTAACGAAGTAATAATGTATTGTAGAAACAAAGTCTTTGACTTTAATTCATTTGGCGTTGGCAAAGTACAGCTTCGGCCGATACAGAAGGCGCGAGAACTTACAGATAGGGTTGCCATCTGTTAAACCTATACACGATTTTCGAACGTAAAACCCGGACATCTGTATTTTCTTTTTACCTCAAGAATAAAATGAAATAAGTATCAATTGTTATTACATTTTTTTTAATTCCTTAAGCTTTAGTAACAATATCATTTTTTTTTATTAAGCTCTTTTCTCTCTTCTGTCAAGAGATAAAATCAAATCTAACTGACTAGTAAACCAAATATAGCTCTCTTCGTTTTGGTAACAAAATAAAAACTCCAAATAATTTACCAAACATTAAAGCCAAAACTGAAGGCTTTAATTTTCGTTTTAGTATTGTCAAAACAAAATTTTCTTCATTCCCAAATAGTTCTTTAGTGTTAACAACAGAAGCTCTATTACTTTGGAAAAATATAAGTTTTGACAGCACTAAAACGAAAATTAAAGCCTTCGGAATCGACTTTATAAAAACAAAGGCAATTCTCACTTCTCAAAAAAATATTATATAATATATAAGGTCACTTTAATTTATACTGAAGACTCGGTAACAAGATTCGATTACTCTTTTTTTGTGAAATTCGTAAATTATTCTTTTCGTGTTCCTTACAAACGCAAGCCCAGCCCCGAGTCAATGACTATGGGACATCAAGATTTAATTTCGCGAAATTAGCAAAAGTTTTAACGATCCATGTTACTGATCACTTACTAAGCCTCCAGTATACGTTTGGCTGCATAAATAAAAGTCACCTTATATAATAATGGATAGCGCACCGAACGGTTTCCGGACGTCCGCCAAACTAGGACAAATCCGTGGAAATCCGGACGGATGCCAACCCTAGTCATAGATGGCGCAGTCACGCAGTCTTCCAGAGGGAAGGGGGATTTGGGCGGGGGGAGGATACTGCGCAGGAGCGACAGCTAACTTCACACGCGCCTTCTCTCCTGGCGCAAACTGTAATAGCCACCGAATGTTTGTTTATTAAAAATTTTAAGCTGGCTGCAGTTGCTCAGGCGGTAAGACGGAACCGGGCTCGCATACAGTGAAGCATGCATCAATGAGTTTTTCGGAGTTGATGTGTATAGAATTTTTAATAAAACAGAAGAGAGAAGATGATAAAACACTTGATTCGACATGACGGAACAAAACGACACTTTACTCGAGTGAAAGAGAAAGTTTATATCAAGGTCGAATCATTAGCAGAAGAATAAGAAAAATGCCGGTTACTGCACCGACAAAAGTGTAGCTATTAAGACGACATAAGTAGTCAAAAATGAGATTCTTAACACAGTAGAACTCCCATACTACAATAGAAAGATATATGGAAAAAAGACGTTTTAAATAGGGCCTTTTCCAAGACGTTAGCAGAGCCCAAAACGTAACAGGCAAAAATTCGCTGCATGCATCGAAAAAAAATGCTAAGTTGATGTGTGAATTTGATTAAATAAAAACAGCAATATCCGACATTTCCTTGATTCACCGCAATAGGCTTGTACACAGGGTAAACAAAATATTATTCTATTTAGTCCGTCATTTAGATTTTATCAAAAAATATTGGACACGTATTTTTTCTTTTGTCAGTCAAACAAAAAATTACAGAGATAAAGCGCGTCAAAGTTTGGGAGTGGGGGAAAATGACGTCACTTCTAAGTAAAATTGTACCTAGATGTAACGTCACGCGGAACTTCAGCGGGCTATATCTTCAACATTGTTTGTTTAATTGAAAAAAGAAAAAAATACGTGTCCAATATTTTCTGATAATCTAACTGACGGACTAATAATTTTTTTTTAGTCATCATGCCTATACTCAGCCGCGCACTTTTCCAGATAATATAATGTTTAACCCTTTCGTTTCGCGATGGACATATTGCGCCTTATGTAATAGATAGAAAGAGTTCATGGACTAACTCTTTGAAATGTTTGCTATAGACATGTCCAAAGCCGAGGGTCCAGTATTTTGCATTGACTTTAAACAGACGGTTTCAGAGCAACTTAAACTGTGTAGAACTCTACCCTACTGAATGATGTTAAGGTCGATATTGCATTGTCCTAATAGTCTCTCCGTGGCGAGGTGGATACTAGTAACTGAAATATGCAGGCGTTAAATGTTAGCCCAAGAACGCATGCGATATTAGCCTCTATGTGTTTGTGATAAGGATAGCGGTGGAAGCAATTTGATGGATTTGCTACTGTTTCCTTTAAGGCGGGCGGCTATTCTGGCAACATGTTTAAGTACACGCTTTATTTTTCATACGACCTTGTTTATCGTGTGATAAATGCCGTGTGATGAAAATTCTATGTATTTAGTCTCACTCACGTACAAGATTGTTAAAAATCCGGGCACAAGGTTTTTATTTTCCTGTAATAATCAAGCGTTCGACTTGTTTAGTTAGAGCATGATAAGTACCATGCGATGTATAGTCCCTTTTAAAATAACCCGAAATTTGCTTTAACAATTTTTCCGCACATGCCAGAATAGGGGCCCTGGTATCGATTGGTATTTCTCCCAAGATAAACGGTGACAGCTTACTTGAACTTGGCATTATGTTTCACATATTTTAGTTTCGAGCCCCATACATACACACTCTTTAGAATACTCTGAAAATGTTTGAAAAAATGGAAAATTATGTAACTCGAATGGTTTAAGCACAATTTTAAAGAGTGACGAAAAAATTTATGGAACGTAAATGTAGAGAGGAGTGTGTAAATTGTTGATTTTTTTTAAATTTTTTCGTTTTATGTTTGCCTACTAGTACCAACGCTACTGAGAGAGTTTAAATCCCGACTTGTTTATTCTAAACAAAACATAACAATTTTTAAAGTCGAAACGATAAATAATATATCTTGTGAAAAATTCTTTGGGCTAAGATTTGAACCTGCGGCCTCTTGCTTACAAAGCAAGTGCTCTGCCAACTG
The DNA here is from genome assembly GCA_910592155.1 of Ypsolopha scabrella. Lineage (NCBI taxonomy): Eukaryota > Metazoa > Arthropoda > Insecta > Lepidoptera > Ypsolophidae > Ypsolopha > Ypsolopha scabrella. The sequence continues at coordinate 5,360,836 of OU342964.1, forward strand.
AGTTACCGAGATTCTCACCTGGATCGTTGAACTTTTCCAACCTATTCTTGTATTTTTTGTTGGTCTACCCGACGATTGATATCACATGTCAATCGATCAATGCAGGTGAATATGCGATCGTTAACCGTCTCGTCATTATATTTTTCATACTTTTGATAAAATCGAAGAATTTTTTTACATATGTTTGCTTTTTCTATAAAAAAATAAACCTAGCGAAACAATAAAATTTATTTCTGAAGACAACAGTTTCATTTCACCAACGGAAATAAATGTCACTCGAGGAAATAGAAACATTTCCATCTCGAGAAAATATCAGACCTCGTTTAAAATAAGAACGCGAGCTGTCATTCGGAAACTGTTCCCAAATCCGACCGTTGGCTGATATTCCACGTTTGCTATTGCGGGAAAACGGGAGACCGGTCTCGAGTCCCAACCATAGAGGTAGCATATACCTAGAGGAATAATAGGGTACCATTTCAGGGTGCTCGAATATTGCCGAAACAAAACAATAAGGTTGAATGATTTTTGAGGTTTTAATTATATTATGTTAGAATACGGTTTTCCCTCATTTTGACATAAACCGCTTGAGTCAAATGAAATTTCCTGATCTTGAAATTTTTTAAAGAGCAAAGGAAAATGAGCAAAAAAATGTTGTACAGATTAAATTAGTATTCTAACGCCTTAGAATGGAGACCTCCACCTCATGCCCACTGGACCGACGATCTGAAGGACGTTGCGGGTGGTGGCTGGGTGAGGAGGACGGAGGACCGCCAAGAGTGGCGTTATATTGGAAAGGCCTATGTCCAGCAGTGGACGATGACAGGCTGATGGATAGATGGATGGATGACATTAGTATTTATTTGATTAAAAAAAGCGCGTTTTGACATGCAAAAATTAGCGTTATCTGAACCCGAACTGGGCGGGTTATGTATGAAACTTTGGTATCAACGTAGGTGTATGAATATGTAGCTCAAGTACTAATTCTATCTCCATGGTCCCAACGTAAAATGTGTGGTATTAATTTTGACAATTCCGTATAGAACTCGCCGCGCTCGCTCCCGCGAAATGTCATTTGTCAAACGCCATATAAAATCGTACCCACGATTTGAAATAACAGACTTCCACTGTATTGTGATAAAATGTTCCTTTCTATTCGATTCTCAGAATTCTGCATGTTACTGACAGTCAGTGGCGTTTTGTGGATGGTTAATGTTAGCTATAGAAAGTAAGGAATTGTACAAAAAAAGAAAATGTGATTGATAGGCTTCTTAATAAGTTTTGACTACGCAACTATCGTCGTAGGTCTACCATGAGTTTTGGTCACGATACACGTTACTGACTGCGTAATATTAGTTTAAACTATTAGTGCGGTAAGGAGGCAATAGCATTACGAAGACGATTTGAAACACGAACGTAAGTTATTGCCCTTGCTCACGTGTATCCTTCATTACGGTTTCAATGCATAGTGTGAATAAATAAATAAAACGTAATTAAAGAAACAAACAATGAATACTCCAAATGAACTTTAGGCGGGCACTCTTTTTCTTTTTCTTTTTCTTTGCACGCAAGTTTCTAACTTGACGGAAATAAGCTGCTTTCAGTTTTATGCTTTCGTAGGCTGCTTTCCTGCTGTCAGTGGTAGGCGGTGTCGTTTTGTTTATATAGCCAAATTCGTACTGGAGACCCGGTAAGTGGCCAAGACCAATGATTAATGATCCTTTCTGTGTAGACTTCCTATACCAATCGAGTCGAGGTTGTTCTTGAACAAGTATAGAGGCACAAAAAATATTTTTCGTATTTTGCAAACAGAGTCGTTACATTACGCCTTACCGAGTCTCTAATACGAATTTGGCTAAATAAACGAAAGTCACATTATATTTACTGTACATAACATAAGCCAAACTCAATTAACTAAAGTCGAAATCTACGGACAGATTTATGTTATACCGATTAGATACGTGCCCATAAAACAGTGATTCTCACAACTGAAGAGCGTTGTTTTTTTTTGTTACAAAGTGCATCGAACTTCACTCTTTCTCCACGTTTATGACTTATCTGTTCGTATGTTTCACGGCAAATTGATTAATTACGAGTATTTGATACACCTGTAGGTGGTAGAGCTGATGCCGAGCTCGACTGGAGGTACCACCATCTTACTCGCAAATCCTCCTGAAGTTATTCGGGCGAGAGTAAGAGAACAGCTCTCAGGCAAAACCAGGCGGCCCACCATTGCCTGGGACCGATGGATGGCGGTATATCCATCCCTAATTGCCAGGCCTTAAAACAGACCAGTGACGGACAGCAGCGTCACTGGTGCAAGGGTTTCGGCACCGGGCTCAGCAACCCGCCTGCACTGCACAGCGTGTTTGAGTATGCGCATTTCTTCCAGGGGGACCGCCAAGAGTGGTGAAATCCTGGAAAGGCCTATGTCCAGCAGTGGACGAAACAGGCTGATGGATGGATGGATTTGATACGAAACAGCAAGGAATTCATTTTAGCAGAACTGACTTTTAATTAACATGGTAGAATTTTTGATTTTGTATAACAATTGATTTACAATAAATTTACGTCACGATATATCCTTTCGCCTCTTTATGGGTAAATAAACAACTCCTAACTAATAATGATGAAAGCAAATAACTCCTAACTTGCTTTATGTCTCTTTCATCATCCGCCCATAATTATCTTACCGTTTTGTGTCTTCACGCCAAAGACTTCTATGTATAAACTAGACACGCTGTTTTGTCTCGCTCGCTGTCACTTACGGAGACTGTTGTCTCGCTCGCTTGCAACTCAGTGCGGTATAACATGTCTATATATAAAAGTCTTTGCTTCACGTGGCATTATTTTTGCGAAATGTTAATCTCTGAAAATGGCTTGTCCTACTCTTCTTCATGACGGCTAGAGCATTCAAACAGCCTCATGTAGACCCTCACGTCCTGAGCTACTTAATTATAGAGGCAATTTGTGGATGAGACTGCCAGCCTACACACATCTGCCTTGACGCCGGACCAGAATATCTCGACCTTCCACACCTCAGGGATCACCTGGAAAATGGAATAACTGTATGAACGGCCAAAGGTCTTGAGGCGTCAAATCCTAAATACATGTGCCTTCACTACCATCCAAAACTAGCTGAACCCCGCTCCTCCCGCTTCTACTTTAACAAGAGATGTAAAAGGGATAACTGTGGGAGTCGGCAAGGGTCTAGGTAGCTGGTGGGTAAACTTCGAGGGTTTTAGAGGCGATTATGTCACATCGTCCAGAGTTATTTGAAGTAATGGGGGATCTAATTTCGTTAGTTAAAGTGTTGCGATTTTTACAAAAGAAAGCTTTTTGCGGAGTCATATAAAGCATTGGAAAGTGTTTTCTAACTTGAACAAATTGTTATTATTGATTAGTTAATAATAAATGTTGTTATTACGGATAGAACTTTTTTAACTGTGCGAGGAGGTACAGGTCGAGCTTTCGATGAGATTATGACTCATCATCATCAAGACTCTTCGGGGGTAATGGCGCGCGCGGCGTTCAATCGAGTACTGGCACAATCATGCAATGAGTCCTATCCGTTATTAAAACTTTCGATGTTAACTCATGCAAATTTCAATGAAACTGATAAACAAACAAATCCAAAAAGCTTTCCTTTCAAAAAGTTTACAAATTTGCTGCCTTATTTAATAAACTACGGAGGCTTTATTCAGCCTCGAGCCAGTGAGCAACCTCCGGGTTTTTTAAGGGTTTGAAAAAGCTGAGCTAAAAAGCTGTGACCCTTTTTCCGCTCGTTTAGAAGTTAGGTAGCACGCGGGGGTACAATTGCGGCGATAGAGAACTTCCAACGATGTGGACCCTGGAGATATGTGCGAACCGTTGGAGGTCATCTTGCCGACCGAGTAACTGGTTCTCGTGAACTTTGTGCTAGCATGAATTTTCTCTAAACTGGTAGCCGAGTTCGGTTTCAGAATCCGTGCGGATCCCGGTGGGGCATAATTTCTGTCCGTTTTTGGGTCTCGGAATGCACGCTAAGCTGTTGACCCTCGTGTCTCCTTGTCGAAAACGAGAGCTAAAAGACGCGTCAACGTCGCTGCCTGCTGTCTCTTCGGATTCATTACAGTGCGAAAATAACTTGCAGTTCTGACCAAAATAGAAGACGAGAAGTTAGTCACAAATGGATTCGCATTTGTCAGTCCCTGGAGCGTTGACGAGGCAAGGGGGTACTCATAGGGATACACCTCGCGTCAGGTAAAAAGGCCGCTGGCGTAGCTCAGGCGGTCTCTTTCTCGCATTCCTGTTACCCATGCGCAAACACATCTCCTCCCACTCTCGCCCAGCGGCCTTTTTACCTGACGTGAGGTATACTGCGCAGGTGACAGCTAAAATAGGGAAATAGCCAAAGCCAGAAATTCTTCGAAATCAATTTGGAAAGTAGTTAACAAGCATAGGAATAAAACAAGTAACAAATTAAGACAAAAGTTGATGTTAAAAGTAAATGATCATATCATAGATAAGCCAACTGAAATTGCAAATGTATTTTCAGAAACTTTTAACCAGATAAACCCTGTTACTACTAAAAATACAATTTTAGCTATGAAACTCCTCGGTGAAAACACACGCAGAGTGGAAGATGATATGATCTTTCGACCAGTCACACCTGCAGAAGTTTCTAAAATAGTTAATAAAATGGAGACAAAGAAGTCATGTGGTTTTGATGAGATACCTATTTCGATCATTAAAGACAATATTGTTTTACTGGCAGAACCACTTTCGTGTTTTTTTAACAAATGCTTGAACGAAGGTATATTTCCTGATCAGCTCAAAGTTGCTAAAGTCCTGCCTGTATACAAAAAAGGCTTAAAAACCGATCCAAATAGATACCGTCCTATATCCTTGTTACCGGTTTTATCAAAGATTTTCGAAAAAGTAATTAAAGATAGGCTAATGGTTCATTTGAATTATAATAAAGTAATAGACAGTCGGCAATTTGGATATAGACGAGGTGTAGGCACAACAGATGCAATTGATGCACTTGTTGATGATGTAGTCTGCAATCTTAATAATAAACTTAAAGTGGCTGCACTATTTCTTGACCTCAGTTCCGCATTTGACCTCGTAGATCATGATATTTTGTTACAAAAGTTAGAGTATTACGGTGTGAGAGGAAAAATTTTGAATCTTTTTGAGTCCTATTTGCAGAACCGCAAACAATTTGTCGAAGTTAAAACGATAGAGGGGCAGAAGGAAAAGGTGATTAAGTCAAACATGGTTAATATCACTAGAGGAGTACCACAAGGCTCTATCTTAGGACCAGTATTTTTTATCCTTTTTACAAATGACCTTATAAAACACATAGTAAATTCTGCAACAGACACAAAGCTAGTAATTTTTGCTGACGATACTAATGCTATAATTTCCTCTACAGATTTAGATGAATTAAGTGTAAAGTTAAACAACGCTCTTACCGTTTTCGAAGAATGGTTCCAAATTAATTCATTAAAAATTAACACATCTAAAACGAGTGCCATGCTGTTTAGAACTACAGCTGGTAATAATGACACGTTAAGCATACGAATGGGAAATGAGATAATCTCGTTAGCAGAAGAAGTAAGGTTTCTTGGTATACATATAGATTCTTTACTCAATTGGAAGCAGGAGCTTAATGCTATAGAAAATTCGATAAGTTCTGCTTGTTACGCTCTAAGAAGTTTGCGGGAAGAAGTAGGCATTAATGAATTAAAAACCGTCTATTACGCCCTTGTTGAATCAAAACTTAGATATAGCATACAATATTGGGGTAATAGCTATCAATACAATATGGAAAAGGCTTTCAGGATACAAAAAAGAGCGATACGCACGATTGTCCGTATTCCGTCATGGGACTCGTGCAGAGAACATTTTATACGACTGGAAGTTTTGACAGCTCCCAGCCTATACGTTTTGGTACTTGTAACAAATCTAGTTAAAAATCTATATAAATTTGAAAATGCAGAAGAACAAAAAATAAGACTAGCCTCACGACGTAAAGACCTAGTAAGTAGTTTTTGTCCCAAATTGGAGATTACCAAACATTCAACCAGGCATCAATCAATTGTTCTGTTTAATAAGCTGCCGTCGTACTTGAAGGTAGTTACGGGCCATACTTTGTTTAAAAAGAAACTGCGCCAGTTCTTGTCAAAGAGGTGCTTATATGACATTGAAGAATTGTAATAATGATAAATTATCTCCGTGTTTTATAAACTTAGTATTGTACATATAAAAAATTGTGTATCTTTATTCTCCTTTTTTTATTTTTCAATTTTTGTTACTGTAATGCTTAGATATACTTGTAACTGTGAATAGAATTGTACTATACATGTATTTTAGTTAAAAGTTTTATATATATTTTAAGTGATATTCAAATGCAATATATATTGTTAAATGAATTAAATAAATGAAATGAAATGAAATGAATGAATGAAATAACTTCACGCGCGCCTTTCGTACAGGCGTAAACTGTATGTGATAAATAATAACAGATAAAATCCAGCAGTCAAGTCACTGCTAATAAAATACTGGGACAAAAGATCATATTTGATTAGATAGGCCTATTTATATGGCACACATGATTGAGATAGATATTTTACTGCTCAAAGGCAACAGATTTTGCAGAAAATGTGTGTTTTGGGAGAATGAGTTTTAAACAGAAAACTCTATGTTGCTATTTACATAATGAGTTTGTTTTTCTTATCAAATATCCATCCATCAGCCTGTTTCGTCCACTGCTGGACATAGGCCTTTCCAGGATTTCGCCACTCTTGGTGGTCCTCCTGGAAGAAATGCCCATACTCACACACGCTGGGCAGGCGGGTTGGTGAGCGCGGTGCCGAACCCCTTGCACCAGTGACGCCGCTGCCCGTCACCAGTTTGTTTTATATGAGGCTCGGCAATTGGGGATGGATAAACCGCCATCCATCGGTCCCAGGCAATGGTGGGCCGCCTGGTTTTGCCTAATAACTTCGGGCGGATTTGCGAGTAAGATGGTGGTACCACCACAGTCGAGCCTGGCATCAGCTCTACCACCTATCAAATATGTTTTATTAGAAATGCTAATACTACCTATACCTAGTATACCTATACATAGGTTGAAGAAATCAACACGAAATTTGGTTATTTTTGTATACCTCTAATTCTATTCAGAATAGTCTCATGCTAAGCCGACTTCTACATGCTCTGGGTCATTTGTTCCCAGCAACATTATGTTGGGCTTTCTATAATGTTGCATGTGGCGATGTTTATTTTATTGTTGTGTTTACTTGGAAACAGTTGTAATATTGTCTGTTTGAACGCATGCATGACTCGGGCTTCTTTTTTGTGTAAAATTTAGTGTTATTATTATTTGTGTAGGATAATTTATTGATATAAAATCATCTTGAAGAAAACACTCTTGTACATAGTTTCACAATATAGTTTTTACTTTTATTAACACTTTACAGCCTTTATTGAAAGTAATATCTCTTACAGAAGTCTACGGCCCTATAGTGTTGTTAAAAAATCACTCAACGCGGAATAATGTTTTTTAAAAAAGCCCTTCAATCAATCTCAATGAAAACCTGTAGGGTACTTACAGTTGAGTTAGAATCTTGAAATTACGTTCAAAATTAGGTCTTATAGAATATTATAGGTCTAGGAAAAAAACTATAAATTACCTATATTTCATTATTCAGGAAGATATGAATGCTCAACTTAAGACCCTTTGGATACATACAGTTTAATAGATTGTAAACGTAAAGTTAAGTTGGACTTTCATAACTGATCGTGGAATAAGTTTGCGTCTTTAACCAGACCTACTCGCACTTGACCAGTTTTTTATTGTCTAAAAATAAGAAAAGAAATGTCCAAAGTCTCAATATAATAGTTGTTTCTTTGAATAAACTGAGAATCCAATGTCTTTAAAAGGTATAAAAAACACGTAGAATTCAATATTTTACTAAATAACCAATCAGCGTAAATTTTTTTACGTATTTTGAAATCCATAGCCATATTCGTTCCATAACTTCCTTCCCAGTATCATGACAGGGTTACCCCAAATACAGACAGGCTTCGAAGGCTGACGGTGAGGCTGTATCCTGTCTGACAATCTGACGCATTTCCGGCCTGACCAGCTCCCGGGGAGTCGAGCGAGATGTTTCAATAGCTGAAGACCTATTGTTTAATAGAGTTTGGTGGGAATTACTGTTAATTTAGTACCTACTCGTAAATATAGAGATATTTTTGTCTATCGCACAAGTCGAGAAACTAAAACATTACGATGTGTAAATAAAATAAACTGTTAATATAAATTTGAATCACATACTTTTTTTAACAACATTAAAATGAAATTATTTAAAAACTTAAAAATTAGGCAGGTAAATAGGTTCCCAATACGAAACAGGGTCCGGCTAAGAAAGATTCTAATTATAAAGATGTGTGTGTTTAAGTTTGTTACTCCTTCAACGTGGGTAGACCCGTGCGCAAAACACTAGGTATAGTGCAGCAAACTTATCTGACCCGGTGACGAGGACTGTCGCTTCTTGAATATAGAGGTCATTTTAGTTTGGCTTATAGGGTCAGACAAGCTCGTGGCGCTGTAGTCGATGATATTTTTACTTTTTCAAAAAAAAAAATAAACCTTTGTCTTACAACCGCCAATTTTTCTAAATTTGGTAATGCTCCGAAGACATCTACTATGTTTGTTATAGAATATATGGTTTTTGTGATATAAGTACATTTATTAAATTCTTGAAAAAGTCGGAATTATAATAATTTTGTGAAACAGTACAAGTGTTTTCTTCAACCATATTTAATGTTATTTGTCTATTTATACCCGGCAGTTAGGCCTAAGTATCTTTTTAATACAAAAACCAGTCTAGAAAAAGCTAAAGCCAATGCTTTTTATTTTTTCTATCCAATAGTCAAATAGTCAAACCCAGTTAAAGCACACCGGAGTTTTAAATTTGATTCTCTGACGGACAAAACAAGACCAAACAAACCAGATCCATCACGCGGTCGCAAACGAAACCAAAACGAAGTGGAAAAAAACTACCTACGTCAGTAGACTGATGCGTGCGGGTAAACGCGGGCGCAACCGGTTCAAATAACTAGTATTTACCACAGATTGCCTCTAAAGTTACCTTCCCTCGGGGATGTAATTATGCGTCTTATTACAATGTGATAAAGAACAGTTTAAAATATTTCGTTTTTAAACTCGAACATGCGATAAAAGGCCCAGGTCCTCGCAAAGAATATAAAATAGGCTTATTTTCATACAATTTAATTTAAGCTGCCGGTTATGTGTCTGTCCTTTCGAAGGGTAATCTGCTTAGGCCCTTAAGTCCCTGAGGACGCGGCCATTTTTTGACCGACTTCAAAATAAGCAGGTTATTAAGTCGTCGTGTAGGTAAGTATGTATGTATGTATATGTGTACGTAAACGCTTCCGAACAAACATGTAAAAATAAATCAAAAAATAGAAACAAGCGTCCAAAAGCTCTCTTTTTGCGATATAAGTAAAACTACAGTTTAGTTTTCTTTTGATGGACTCGGTTAAATGCTTAAATGGAGGCACAAAAGAATATTTTTCGAATTATGCAAATAGATGTGCGAGTATATTGTCGTTTTTACGTTTGATAGCTCGTTTCTAACTTAATTCACGGAACAGTAGCTTCAAAACTACAGTAAAATCTATTGTTATAAGTGGGTTAAAAATTTACTTTTTGCTTACTCCCTTTCCGTCTTCATTCTTCCCTAAATCACATGTTTTCAAGTCGACGCTTGTCATTTATGCTGATATGCTTTATAAAAAATAACGCTAAATTCTACAGCTCATGTAGAAAGAGAGAAATCATAGTTAGTGTTATTTTCTATCTACCGCTCGTCTGATAAGTTAAGGATCGAAACAATCGATTCCATTGTTATATTTTCGTTGAACGCAAATCATGGGTGAAGGTAAGAAGTCGGTGTAGTTTTTTAGAAACATGTCCCACTTTTATCGGCACGCATTTCGGCTACAAAAGGGTACAATTTTGAAAACATTTACATAGAAATTCGCGTCCCATTATCATAATATAATCTTTATAAATAGATCCTTAATCGGTTCCTTGGGAAATCAGTTAGCACAGAATTTGTAGTATGTAAGTGGGTAATATTTTTGTTGTACATGTTATGTATGTACCTAATGATATTAAAAAGTACTTGTACATTGTACCTAAAATGTGGCCCTTATTGCAGCGTTTTTAGGCTCATAATCATAAGTCATATTAAACACGCATGATTTTTACTTTACATGAACGTACTAGTGATTTTTACATTACAGTATTTTTTGAAATCTTAGCAAAGAGACATGATGAACAAAATACTTGTACTCGTTTAATTTTTGTTGTAAAGACATAAATACTCAGTTTGTTAATATTTAATATTTGGCTGTTTGGCGGGTGCGTCAGTGCCTCTACTTCCATCTGCGCATAAACAAAATCTCCGCCGCAATCCGCCACCATTTTTCATAGAAAATTTTCAATTGATATCTGTGCGTTTTGATTATGTGCAAAAGTAAGAAAATGAAATTTTAATATTTTTCCTCGCAAGTGTGTTGAAAAACGTCGTATGAAACGCGTGAGCACACAGCTCACTTGTATCATACATAATTTACTATTTTTTATTTTTTTTATTTGTCGTAATAGAAGGTATACTAACACGTATTTTGTGTAAATTATTATGGTTGAAGCTGTAGAATGTAGATCCCTGTGACAGACGAACCGACAGACAGACAGACAGACAGACAGACAGCGAAGGCTTAATAATAGGGTCCCGTTTGGCACCCTTCGGGTACGAAACCCTAAAAACCATATTATAAAAACATTCTACAGACACTTCACAATTTTGTGTTTGCGTTTGTATGGAGGTTTGAGCATGGTGGCTGTCCTTTTAACTTATTACGACTTGATTGGCGCGCCATCGTGAGTTAAACGACCTATAACTCACGATTTCACAATACGACCGACATCTTGAAACAAACCGTGCCGCGTCTATCAAAGAAAGCTTCTTCACGAAAGAACTTCCAATTCAATGAAACTCCATTTTGCCGGTCCCGGAACGGATCGGTTCATTTCCTCGCGAACCCCCGACCCAGGGGGGATGGTTTTCACTCCATTTTCCGTCATATTACGTTACAAACACATGTCAAACATTTATTCAGGATTGTTCACTGCAGAAAAAGCGGCTTTGGATAAAAATTGTTACAGATATTCCATCTCACGAAGTTAGTTTAGCTATGGCTGTGGTAGTGACGTGTACAGATAAGCAGGTTTTTTTTGTGTGTTTTGTACCGCTTCCGAGGTTACGCACACTAGGAAAAAGTGCGTTTGCTTGCACTACTACAACTTATTAAGTTATACAGAGTGTAATCAAGACGTGCTCATTAAATTAAACCACATGCTCTACTGATCATCCTAAACCACTTCCATAGAAAAACTGTTCCACATACAAATTTTTAATAATAATATTTTTCTAAATGGGAACTTTTTATTTTTTCCCCCTTTTTTAAAGTTTTTCTATGGAAGTGATTCAGGATGATCAGTAGAGCATGTGATATAATTTAATGAGCACTTCATTATTACATCCTGTCTATAATATCAAGCATACGACCAGAGATCAAAACCGTATGATTTACTAGCGTTTTTTTCCACAGCTTCGCCCGTTGTGAAGGAGTAACAAATCTAAAGCTGATTTGTGTCTGAAGTACGGCGAAAAAGCTTAACTATCACATTAGGACGTAAACCTAGTCGGTGAAATGAGGGTGCGAATGACTGACTGTTTCTAGTCCACACTTGGAAACACCTTCTTTACCCTCTCGGGGATACAAAGGATAAACGTCACGATATGTTTTATGTTCTGAATTCATAATCCATAACTAGTTCGCCCTGAACTGTGAACTCGCGCTCGCCCAATTCGCGCTTGACGGATTTGGCTCATGTTCGAACTTAAAAATTCTTTTTGCCTTATTTACTCGCCTGCCAAATTTCATGACATTCCGATCAACAATACTCGAGTTATCATCGAACAAACATTCATATATACATACATACAAACGCCGCCGAATTGTCCAAGTAGACTCGGAAAACTCTCTCGCTTCGCTCGCTCGTTCAATAAAGGAGATTGACCATTCATGGTATCGGTAAAATTCGACTTGTGTCTCATTCTCGTATTATAGAAAAATCAAGGTTTATTTTCTAGTTTCATATCCTGTTACCGAAAATACGAAACTTCCTGTTGCAGATTTTAAACCAAACAAAAAATACTTTTTTTGTTTTAGCGCTATTTTTCGAATAGGTTCAGATTGCACGTAAAAAACAGTAATCTATGTATCGAATACTTATCGACTCTATTTTATTATTAATGTCAGGGCTGCGTTTAGTTAGATCGACGAGCGACCGACGATGACGCCCGTCTAATTGTCACTGACAGCAGGATAGCATATACAAATTCAACGCGTACGAAAGGGATGGCATACTACCATTCGTGAGTCTGCTTATCGCCTAACTTGGGCTTCCACTGCCAATTTCAATTTCGGACCGATGTTGAATGAAACCGCATCCAAATCCGTTGATTAGTCTCGCTCGAGCTAAAACGGAACATAAAAAGAGTTTTTTTTTTATTGTCGTTTCGGCCTCAGTTCAATAACTCAGCACAAAACCAATAACCCAATATGAAATATAAAAAAAATTGAAAAAATATTTATTGTACATACACGAATTTTTACTAACATATGCGAAATGAAATTTGGACTGATTTCAGACACCTATAGCAGTCTGAAATGAGCCAAAATTATTTTTGAAAAATAATCTTCCAAATATATTCAATGTGCTGACACGACATTCTTACTACTTTATTATTTGTGTAGATTAATTTTACCAACTTAACAATAAAACGACAACGCTACGACAAATAGCATCCGAAAATATACCTGAAAATGTGCGAAATACCCGCAAAACCTTACCCCGCAAATCTGACGATATAACTACTGGCTGCGTCCTGGTATTAGAGAGGAAACCGGGATTATCCCGGACTGCAATTTGTCAAGGTTCCACTGGAAATGGACACGTAGACGTTCGTATAGGGATTATTTCGATATCATGTTCGTTGCGATAGTTTTTTTTTGTTACTTTCCCGGGGTGCGTACCAATTTTTCGGTCTCTTTTGATTTTCGCTACATTGGTATGCAGAATTAAGTACAATAGAGGTTGGTAACATTAAATTAAACCAGATGATTCTACTTATTAAATTGAACAACTTTCAGAAAGAATCATGCCCGTAATCGTTAACAGTAGGTAGTTACTATGAAAAACAAAGCTATCAATGGCTAAGAGTGAACTATTTATATAAAAAGGGATCCCGAAAAAAAATCGCCTTACTCAGAAAAGCAACCAAGGAAAACATAACATTTTTTTAACTTTGCAACTCCCTATCAGCCAAGTGTTTTTGTCGTATTGAGATTTATGGAAATGTTTGGCAAAGCGAAGAGCACGGAATAAAGAAATGTAGTATCGATGCCATTTCCCAAACAAGCCGATGGAAATCGTGTTATATGGACCCTTCGCCACTGAAAGCTATTAAATGAATGATTTATAAAATGAAAGCCCTTAATATCCCAAAAGGTTATTCAAAATTAAAGCAAAATATTCCAAACTCTGCCAATGTGGCAGAGTGGTAAAACATTCGCCTGCTAACCCAGAGGTCGTGGGTTCAATCCCCGCGGTGCACATCAATTTATGTTCGGTATGCGTGCTTTCGGAGTCTGTCATTTGTGCCCGAAGTGCGAAGATAAGGCTCACCACCCATCACGGTGGGACGTAGTAATTGTCAGTGATAAGCGGGTCTACGAAAAGTGAACAGTTGACTTGCATTTCACAGTTCACACTTGGAAACACCTCTGAAACCCCCTTTATGTACTAGAAAGCTGTAATTTGGCATGACATATTTATAAATAACGCCGGCAAAGTGGTAAAATTAATCCTTGAAAAAAATTTTGGTGCCTCTGTACACTTAAAGAGTTAAAGTGTGGGGTGTCGTTGGATAGGTCGTTTTAAAATATTGCAGTTATGTGAAAGCCATTTTTCGATTCAGACATCTGTTTGCGAAATATTAAAATTCAAGGTAGTAGTATAAACCTATATTATGCAAATGATTTAGGTCTATTTACTTATTTGAATGCTCTGAACCGTGTAGCATTCGCTACAGTTATTCAACCTGTTTCTTCGATTTTAGCTTTTCTTAATCTTTAATTCTTTTACATAATTTTCAAAACTTAAAATTTCGAAGATCTTGTCATGGTTTTTGTTCGTTTTTCTCATTTTGAAGAGTATTGTCGTTGAGTCCACAAGACTGAATAAACTAAATAAATTTCTGAATTTTAATTGGATTCGTAATACGGGAAACATTTGCTTTGAAGTCTACTTTCAAGCCTTTTCTCTTCTTTTCCTGGTAAGTTTTGTGTACTTTTGGTTTCATTCTCTGAAAATCCCTTTTGTCTTTTTTCCAAAACGTTAGTTTCCTTGCTCGGGTTTCATGAGCACTTCTTCATTCTGTTGTTTTGTCTCTTTACAGCGATTCTTCGGGCTTTTTAAGGGTTTTTAAAAAAGTATCATTTAATTTCAAAATAACACCATCCTCCTGGTATCTTGTGTGGATGCATTTCCACGACATCTGGAAGACAATCCTGTCGCATAGCGGAGTCTGGCTGCAGTTCACGGCGTGGTGAGGATTGCCTAACTACGAGCGAGGGTTTTGGGGACCACCCCATACCAGAAGGCCTGCCGAATCGACCCCAGGAAGGTACCAGGTTATTGGTAGTTTAGTAATTATCTTATTCTGTTTAGGTCATTTTCTTTCCTTATGTAAGGCTGAATAACGACAGCTCTTAAAACTTTCACTCATTAAGATATATTTTCTCTCGCCTAAGATTTATTAATATTTCCGCGATATTTCTTGGGATCCCAAAAAATAGATTAACTTTTAATTTCAAATTTATAATAAAATAAGCAAAGCGTCGTTTTAGCTATATTAGAAAATTCTAAACCATAAAAAAGGTGATTTACTAAATTAAGTTTTATTGTAAAATTTTTAGGGCTCGACGATATACTTTTCTACAATTTTGTTTTTATACCTTTTTTTATTTTCTTTTCGATTTTAATTTCTAAATTATTTTGATATTTAAATTATACTTTTAACAAGATTTTTCAGCATTTTTTTTTTTCTTAAAGTGTTTCACTATAACCGTTAGCCGCGAATCCTATTCGCACTGAGCGCAATTAAATTTACATAAAAAAGTTATTGAAATAAAGTCATCAAACATACTTTTTCTCCTCGTTTGACGAATAGCAATCGTGTACAGAACTAAAACATATTTTATCTAACCTTATATCGTAAAATACTCATTACGAACTCAAAACTACTGGCATAATGAAAAATATTTTTCATGAACGTCAATAAAAAAATAAAAAAATTAAATTATAGTATAGGTCTCCGAATAACATAATGCTATAAAAAAACTTTTTCTGAGATTACAGTAAATGTGATACTAACTAGGAAGGCAAAGGGAACTTAGCCCAAACAGCCATGTCTTAGGTTTAATATCAAATACCAATTAGGTTGTCATATAATATTCTCTAACACGTACTAAATAATATTGCGGCGTGACAAAGGAGGTCACAATTTTATTTTATTTTCGGCCTGCATTGTCTATGGCTGCCGGCGCGCGCAACGGCGTACACATGTGTGGTGAACTGTTGGATTTTAGCGCCATAGCTTACGTGGAAATTATTATTTACTGTGGTTTTATGGGTCAAACCAAAAGTATTATTTTGCCCTAAAATTACTAACAGCAGTGATGGTGATGATAATTTGACTCCACCTAACATCCTGGAAATAATGACGGAAATTACGAACACTTTTAGAACGAGCTTTTACAAGAAAAATCAAAAATGGCTAACGACAAATTTTATCAAGATTATTATGAAAACAGGTTGTTAGGAATGAGTTTAGATAATATAGTGTATGAAACTATACATAACTAGGCATTAAAACACTCGTGTTCTATTAAAAAACTTGCCTTCATTAGATGGGTTTTAACATTAACTAGATATTGGTAAAAGTTAAACTAGATTTTGGTAAAAGTTAATTTTGCTAGCAACTTTAGTTTCTTTTAATATAAATAAAAAAACTACTTTTTGCTTTTCCCCCTGAATCCGTTCCTCTCGTACTGCGCGTTTTTCCGCCTAGAGTGACAGTGCCCGATGATAAATTTACACATCACCTACAATTTTACCTGTATTTGTATACCTTGCAAGCTTCGGTTTGCCGATTCGGCTTCCACTGTTAGCTAGAATTTCTTGAGAAAGGTTTTGAATTGTGTAAATATGGTTAAAAGGAGCTGAGCGGTAACCATTTCCATAAAACAAGTCGGCGAAATAATCTTCAGCGAGGGTGGAGTCGTAGACAAAGGCTAGTTGTATCAAGCAACGATGCATTCTAATAAATAAAATTATGTTAGACCATTAAATGGCCATAATATGCATAAGTTTTATTTTATTTTGTTTCAATAGTTGCCTATTTAATTAATATATATTTTTAATATATTTAGTTAATAGTTTGAGTAAATAGGTACTTGCAAAAATGTTTGTTTTTTTTTGTTTAGTGCATGTGCCGGGACAGGCTGAAAACCAGCGCTGTATTGCTGCTCTGCGGCTCACAGCAGATGCTGAGTTTGCCCCTTTTCGTCACATTTTATAGTTTTATAATATTTACTTTATTGTTTTTTAAGTAGTTTTATTTTTAAATAGTTTGTGTTTTTGTTTATGTCTGAGGAATAAATCTCATTTTCTTTCTTTGTTTCTTTCTAACAATAAAACATACTTTTCTGTCGAAAAGACCGTCAGAATTCTGCTGAGACTGGCTTTTCCAAATTACTTATTGATGTGAGCCGTTTGTTTTCTCTTCAGATTTTCATCTAATGATCCTCGGTATCAATATCTTCCTACATTGGGGAAAAGGTTTTATTATAGCTGAACTTTTGCAATCGTAGATAATACGATTGGGCGAATAACTCCCTAATCTGTAACAAAGAGATAAGGGCCGTATAATCTAAGACAACAATTTGTCAAAGTACCCCAGCAAATGGTTGCGTGGTGCGTGCTTGGGTCCGTACTCGATAACTTGGCTACTCTACGAATGAGTTACTTGGAAGACGTGTAGTCACGTGGCTTGATATCAGTCGGGGGGAGAGTCGCACCTTTGACTGATACAGGGGGTATGGTTGCCCCCCAAAACACACAAAAATTCTATTAATTTGACTTGACTTGACCCTCTTCAGGATTGAATTGCTAATAACGATGAAAACGTTATTCTGCCCGTCACCACTCTGTTTTATATAAGGCCCGGCAATGATGGGGATGGATATACCGCCATCCATCGGTCCCAGGCGATGGTGGGCCGCCTGGTTTTGCCTGAGAGCTGTTCTCTTACTCTCCCCCAAATAACTTCGGGAGGATTTGCGAGTAAGATGGTGGTACCTCCACAGTCGAGCCCGGCATCAGCCCTACCACCTACAAAACTTATGTAATTCCATACAAACTTTCACCTATTTTATCCTCCACCCCTTAGAGCAATGGTTCTTGAACTTTTTGTAGCCACGGACCACTTTTAAAACTCCAAAGATTCCACGAACCCCCGTCGAAGAAATGTTTGGGAATCTAAATAAAGCATAATATTAAAAATCACTTTAATTGATTAGTTTACATTAATACTTCATTAAATAGTATGAAGTTAATAAAAAGGATATAATCATATAATAGTATATTAGTGGACCCCTGGCACTCATGTCACGGACCCCTAAACCTTGCCTTAGAGGTATATTAGCGAACAAAAAAACTTCATTTTTACTTTGTAATATTTTGACCCTAGCTTCGAATCTTGTCAGAATGCCAATTGTCTTGTCTTTTCTTTTATAGTTCAAATCATACAAACTTGAAAGTAATAAAAATAAGTGAAAAAGTTATGACTGCGTAAGTTTACCTTAAAATATTTGAATAATTTCAACTAAAAGCCGAATTCTTTAATAAAATCTTGGTTTTTCGTGAGCGCGGGTTTCTCGGCTGTCGCAGACACGGTGCGGAGCGGTGTTATTCCAAATTTTTTCAAATAACTTATTTGTAACAAATTAAAACGTGATAGTGTTCATTTCTGATTGATGCAAAAAGGGGTTCAATCTGACTTTATGATGCAGTTTGCATCATAAAGTCAGATTGAACTTATTTGTAACAAATTAAAACGTGATAGTGTTCATTTCTGATTGATGCAAAAAGGGGTTCAATCTGACTTTATGATGCAGTTTGCCTCTTTCTACATTTATTTTAATAAACATTGCCATAATTTATCTCGATCTAGACTCTATGAACAGCGCACTTTCTTTCGATTGTTCTCCAGAGAAAATCAAAAAGACTATGAAGTGATAATATCAACTATTCACATCGAATGATATTTTCAGGAGATTATAAACAATAGTACTTTTAAAGCTTGATAAATATGCTAAATCTGTGATTATTGATGCACAAAGTAGATAACATTTCAATTTGTTCCTTACTTATGAAGTTCGGTACAGTTTCACGGTAGTCGAACGTGCCTTATATTTTTCGCAGGTCTGTATAATTTGGTAGTATATTTTTCTTTTCTTGTTGTTTTTCTAAAAAACCTTTTGCGCATTTCTGGTCGTACTCCTTTCAAATGTATGGATGTCTGGTTATCTTTGTGTGCGGGCGGATTCTTTTTTTGGATTTATGTATTTTTAAATAATTATATTTTCGGACTTCAGAAAAATATTTATGGTAAATTATTCCTTCTGAAAACAAAGTTTTATCATTGCATTATTTTTTATTTCGGGTTCTGTCATCGAGTAATAATGCATCACTCTTCAATGATTTTCCACTTTTTTATTTAAATTTGGCATACCAAGTAGTTCAATGATTTACGGACCCCTAAAAAGTAGTTTATCCTTTCAACTGGGTCACCTAAAAATGCGCTACAATGAGCTTACTACAAACGAACTTAAAGTTTCAACTTACAGGAAGCCTTACTTGAGGATTAAACAAAAACTATAATTAGTTAACTTCCTGCAAGACCTCCTCCCTTTTTATTACAATGATACATACAACGCTTTTTAGTTTGAGCAAGTGAGACGTCACGCACACCCTGCTATATAAATACTAATTATATTAATTTTAGATTCATGTAACGTGTATCTAGAAGTCGGCGCATTCCCCATTGTATAGAACACAAAAACCAATATTAGGGCGCTTTCTTCTAGAAAACAAATGTTTCAGGAAGAAAGAAGTCGGCAAAAGTGTTATTTCGGTATCATCAATCAGTACGTAATTATTTTAAACTCTTAAGTGAATGTCTGCTATAATATTTGAAGTCGGTTATTTTTTTTTTGTTAAAAGTTTATTTATGTTCAATAAAATGTTTATTCACTCATTCATTCAATCCCCTTTAACAAGTTATGTTTTTGAGTTTCAGGTATCTTGCCCAAATACACCTACATAATAAAGTCGATTCTGAAGGCTTTAATTTTAGTTTTAGTACTGTCAGTAATATAGCTTATGTTGTTATCGCTAAAGAACTTTTTTTGGTATGAAGAAAATTTTGTTTTGATAGCACTAAAACTAAAATTAAAGCCTCCGGAATTGGCTTTAATATACAAGTGTCGCGTAATATTATTTGTTCTCTCCGTCTCATGTTAACACAGATCAGCGCTGCAATAGATAGTAAAGGCAGCCTGGTGTAAAGTGTCTTCGAGGAAATTGTTGGAATCATCTTGTTCCGGTGGTCAATAAAGTATTCATTACTAGACGCTAGTGGGTGTCTCGTATTACGATATCTACTGTGAAAGAAGGGACGTGTTATTTGACTGATGAATTCCTGCCTAGTGGAAATTAACTTCAAGTGATTATGCCTAGAATTATTTCATATATTTTTGTAGATATTAAAGTGCATTTAAAGATGGATAAATCAATCACACTAATATTATAAATGCAAAATTTTGTGTGTGTGTGTGTTTGTTACTCTTTCACGCTGAAACGGCTGGACGGATTCGGATGAAATTTAGAATGGATATAGCTTATACCCCAACTTAACACATAGGCTACTTTTTATCCCGGAAAAAAGCATGTCGTTAAACCGAATAACACGCAGGCGGAGCTGCGGGAAAAAGCTAGTATTATTCTAAACTGGTAACTGTTCGTAAGACCTTTTTTTCCGGTTTACATACATAGTCTTTGTCCTTACTCCGTAGAAAATTTCATCTAAATTTAAATTCAATGAGACCGTAAGAAATAGGCGTACAATATTATTCAATTGAAGACGCATCTTCAACCTCCCACCGAAATAACAACCTACCCTTTGCCTAAACACGGAAAATTCTGTCATTTTCTATTCAAGACCCTTGAACTCACTCTTGACTGCTGAAGAACCCTCTTATAGGGTGAAACTTGTAAAGAAAACCTTACCCAACATATCCAGTGAGTTGAGACCTCCAATACTTGGTAGTGATGCCCCTCTGTGGTCTGTTCAGCGGTGCCGCGGGACGCAGGGTAGGGTTTTCGTGGATGGTTGTCGTCCCATTGAAATGGGTGAAGTGATCTAAAGCTATTATGTTCTTCGGAGCCATGGAGGGCTTCTGGGATTGTATCAGAGTCGAGATATGAGATGATTCTACCTTTGAGGTTGATCCTCTTTGTGTGACGCAATGCATTGTTTTAAGGGCTTGCTGAAATAGGTAACATTAATTTATACAGCTATATTCATACTGGAAGCTTTGCTGACCACGACCGTATAACGGATCAATAAATAAAACCTAACAAGTGCGAGTCTGACTCGCCCACCGAGGGTTCCGTTAAAGAATACATTTTTTATGATTTAATTACAAATGTATAGTTTTCAGTTTTTTCAGTATAAGACGGTATTACTTGCCAAACTTCATAGTCCTAGGTCAACGGGAAATACCCTATAACTTTTTATTCCCTCGAGAGTGTCAAAATGTAAGTTTTTTGCGATTTAAACGGCCATAACTTTTTTTATGTTAACTTTGAAGTTCGATTTTCTCACACCTTCAAGGGACTGTGGATCTGAGTAAGTATATGGTTGATATTAAAACCATATATTAATGATATATATGGATACCTCCACGCGTTCCTGAGATAACGGACGGACGGATAGACAGACGGACTACAAAGTAATCCTTTAATTGTTCCGTTCTTCCTGTTTTCGAAGTTTCCAAAAGTCTTGAGTACAAATTTAGCTGCATAAATTAAATTACCCTATTGTACTCTACAGTACTTTTCGTAATGAGAGAGAATTGCGGAAAATGTCTTTTGACGGTGTTGACCTAAGCTTATTCTTATTTATTTATATATATTTAAGGTTGTCTGGAAGAGATCGCTTTTAGTGATAAGACCGCCATTTGTACCCTGCTACCTTATATTGTAAAATCGTTTGTTTTTTATTTGTCTTTTGGTGTGCAATAAAGAATATTGTATTTTTTTTGTTTATTTAAGTATCGAAAAAGTTTTTTTAAGAATCCTAGCCATATTACATGGGATGGACCGATTACTGATAATTAGGATAATTCTAATAATGATCATACTGAAAGAGATTCCCAAAGACACATGCAATTTTTTCACTTTCTTCTAGCTTTGAGTACCTAGCGTTGTAAGCATGGACACGATATCTGCTTGAAAAGTCGATAAATTTGACTCTACTTCGAATTTTCAGAAATATTACCTTATCGACAAAAAATCAAACAAAAATCAGAAGCCCCTATGAAAAGAAGACGACTTTTACCTTTTAATATGTACCTCTAGTAATAATACAAATTCCAAAATAAAACATGCAACAGTCTGAACAGAGGAAGTCAAAGCGATATTGAAATTCCTCACAAATTGTAGTTTCCACTGAAGTATTTCTCATTTAACTCAATTTCCCTGGCACTGTGTTCCATTTTGTGCATCTACGTACATTAATATTCACAATAATACAAAAATAGGTTCTACGTAGCACGAGCATTTATTACATAAATCCACGAAATAATTTTAGAAAATTACACAATTTGGTTTGACCTATTTTGTCAATAAGTCTTCTTTTTTTTTCAAATTATCTTGTTATTTGCTAGATAAGAACAAATGTGGCGGTGAAAGACGCTAACACAGATTCGGGGACCGCATATTTGAACATTCCGAGTTAGCGAACTTTCCTTCGTTTTATTTAAATTGAAGTAACGTTTCAAAACGTATCTCCCGAATGTTTTTATTTTAGGTTACGAAATGAGTTGTATAACCTATAGCTCACACGAAAACGTTCGCAAACAGTCTAATCCAGCATCGAGATATTTGCAATACTATAAATAAACTGTAAGAAATAGAAATAGATGGGAGAATCATTCATTCAGCATTCAGTCCATACTCGGAACACCTCATCATTTCATTTCGAAGATTCAAAGATTTATTTGTAAGATTTTTGGTACACACAAGACCACAAAAATCTGCTCCTTCAGGCGTACAAATTTCAAAGTACTTACAATCATCATAATCATAATTATAATATCTACAAAATTTACACTTTAAAAAATTTAATTTACACTTTCAAATTTAATTTTTACTTTTAAATATCACTTTCAGTATAAAATTAATCAGAATTTTTGGTTTGTTTTATGTTTAAAATGGCGTAAAAGCAGTTGCCTAATAGCCAAACATGAAGAGGGTAGCTTTTTTAAATCATCAGGCAGTTCATTATAAACCTGGACTGCCATATTTGGTATACAAATTGTCGAGTGAAAAGGGTAATTTTAAATAATTTTTGTTTCAGGTAAGAGTCGGTCAGATTTTCATTCTGCAGTTTTCGGTCCAGTTTAAGTAAGTTTTATGTTAGAGAAAACATCAGAAAGGTTACTTTATTTACTACCATATATCTCAGCAAACAAGCAATGGACGGTAATAAAACTTTAACAGCGGGATAGCCTGAAATCAGGGCTAACACTTAGATTACTTTTATCCCAGAAATCAATCAGTTTCCTAGGTTAAATTGGTGGCCGAGAATGATGATGGCCGATAAATATGCAGGATAAAGCTAGCTATCAAGGAAATTGGCACATAAACGTTATACTCGTATATCTACGGATTATTTAACTTGTACAAGCCTATTTTAGATGAGCTTTTAAGTTAACAAAACGGCCAAGTGCGAGTCGGCCTCGCGCACTAAGTACATACCACCATAAAATATGGGTACGGAACCCTAAAAACCTTATGAGAAATAACAAAAATATAGACCCCATAGCAACACCAAGGCGACAAAAAACAAACCGCTAAACTGATAGCGCCTAGCCGAGAACAGAACTATAATTTTTATTATTTTTTGTTTTACTTTTTAGAGTATGATAAAATAATTTAGAGCTTAATAAAATAACGTGGAAAAACTAACATTAGTTAAAATAAAAGGGTTTAAGTGTTTTTTTAAATTTCATTATTATTTGCGCCGATAGAGACAGTAGTAAAAGTACTCTGTAAAAATTTAAACTAAGTTAATATAGCCCCCTGCCTGTGACAGACGGACATACATAGTATAGACAGCGTAGAGGCTTAGTAATAGAGTCCCGTTTGGTATGTATGGAACCCTAGCACCTGTTGAATTTTATAAGGTTTGCGAAAACTGTCTCGAAATGTTTCCAACACCAAAGAGCGCTAGGAAAATCCCGGAAAAAACTTCAGCCGTCTTCAACAGGCTTCACTTAATTAGCAATTTAATAATCCAGAAGTCTACCATCTCCGTTTCATGACATACTGCACACGTCGTCTATTGTTCTCAGAGTTCTAACTACATGCACCCACTTTTGGAAAATCCCTTTTATAAATAGGCTGATACCTGGCATAGAGACCTAGGTGAACTGGTCTTGAAATTAGAAAAGCTTGCACGGATTCCTTGGTTTTGAGCCCGAGCTTATTTTTATTGAGTTTTTAACGAAGCCTTACGGTCTAATTAAACGAAATATTCAAAGTTTTACGGTTATTTTTGTGTTGTGAAATTCATGGGACTGCCGATGAAATGTTTAGTGTTTTTAGGTGCAATTAAGTTCTCCGTTATCCAGGCGAGTTTGAGTGTGGTGGGAATTTTCGACCAAAAAGGATATAATACTTTCCGACTTCTGTATAATGAATGTCAGCGTCAAAATCAAAATGGATATTACGTCAGTCCATAGACATTTCAAATTAACTGTTTTTATAGGCTAACTTGAATTTCATAATATAATCATTAAGGTTTTCCACAATATGTAAGGTACCTACTGATATTTATAAAACCGTTCTTTTTAGGGTTCCGTACCCAAAGGGTAACCAACGGGACCCTGTTACTAAGACTGCGCTGTCCGTCTGTCACCAGGCTGTATCTCTTGAACCGTTATAGTTAGACAGTTGAAATTTTCACAGATGATGTATTTCTGTTGCCGCTATAACAACAAATACTAAAACCGGCCAAGTGCGAGTTGGACCCGCGCACTCCCATACAACAGACATGATTTTTTGCCGTTTTTATAGATAACTAGCTTTTGCCCGCGGCTCCGCCCGCGTGTTATTCGGTTTGACGACATGCTTGTTTTCGGGATAAAAAGTAGCCTTTGTGTTAAGTTGGGGTATAAGCTATATCCATTCTGAATTTCATCCAAATCCGTTCAGCCGTTTCATCGTGAAAAAGTAACAAACATACACACACACACACACCCTCACACAAACTTTCACATTTATAATATTAGTGTGATGGTACAGAACCCTTCGTGCGCGAGTCTGACTCGCACTTGGCCGGTTTTTTAAATGTATTTTCGTAACCTTCTTAAAGCAATCTCCTTGTAGCAATTTAGATAACTGATTCGAAAGCTAATATTTGTTTTTCTTTGTTTTATATTTGTCGATGGTTGATCTTGTAGTTATTTTTGATTTGTTTATTTTATCCTATTTTCCGCTTAATGCTTCTCGAAATATTCGCCCGACCTATTTTTTTTTAACTTGTGTTTTTAATAAAAGCAAAGAAAATCGCGTCAGTGACATCGTCATCAGGCGAAATAGCGCATTTTACCGTAATTTTCTTTGCTTTTATTAAAAAACACAATTTACCATAAATTAAAAAATATATTTATTAACTCTTTTAACTCGTGAACTTTTACGTTTTAACACAAATTTTCATTCAAATCACTTCGAAGCAATTTCACTTTAATACGGCTTATATTAAATAGTTTTTGATAACCAATTAACCTTAATTAATTAAATGACTCCGTTAAATTGTCTATTTATACGTTTAAGTTTTCAATTACGTACAGTTAATTACTACAAAGATAAAGTTGGTTGATAAGCCTGGAAATTTAATTTAATTATTCAATGAATAGAATGTTAACCTTTGTAATAATTAACCTGTATTAAATGGATCTCTTAATTTATCCCCACTATATGGATCCTAGTGATGTTTATGTAATTTTTAGGTACTGAACAAATTAACAAGTAAATACGTTCAAGTTTTACAGTTTTGTAAATATCCATACTTATAAACAGACTAACAAATAGATATTAATATAAAGTATTGGCGTTTTGATAAATTTTTTGAACAATGAAATCGTTAAATCTAGTACTTACAACTATATAAATAGCGAAAAGTAACGTTATTTTATGCGAATTTGAAAATTAGTTGCGTTGTATCTTAGTACTCCTTGATAAATGTCGTATAGCGAAACTGGTTGGAGTTAATAAAATAATAGTGAAGCAGTACAAGTGTTTTTATCAAAATATTGGGCCATTCAGGCCCGGCATAAGCCACAGTGATGCCGGGCCCGACTGGCCCGAAATAATATATATCTCACAATCATTTGTATTTTTATATATTTTCTAAGATATATTTAAACGTAAATCATAATTTTAATAAAATCAATCACCCAAAAATATGTATATTGTACATGTATAAATAACCGTAAGATTGTGCGATCCGATATTTGATAATTTAACTAGGGAGATTAAAATTTAACGGTAGGTTTTTGTTAGATAATTTAAAAACTAACCTAACTTAACCTGGTGAAATTATAAACTAATGGATTTTACAATTTTACGCTGGCGTAAGTACATACAACTTTTATACATTGGTTATATAACATCATTAAAATATACACCTGTCACAAACGGCGCCCGTTTCCAAAACTATACTAAAGCGATTGATCGACCAATCAGTACATAAGTGAATGAGGCTGCTTATTTTTGAAAAAGGTGTGTCAGAATCGTAGCAGATGAAAATCTTTAATCTCCGCCTACCCCTCTGAGACACAGGCGTGACACATGTACGTGTATGTATGTATGTTCACTTAGAATCTCAGATTTGACTGCATCTCCGCACACAGCCACAGCATCCACCTCCGTAAATCAAACCATCCCTCTATCTAAACCATCATTTACATTAATTGCATCCATATTGGAGTCAAGCACGCAACCTTCGAAAACACTCCGAAATCCCGGACAGAGCGTCTAATCTAACGCTATGCCGCACCCGTATAAATCTTCGTACCTTCGTATCCACAATCATTGGGCAAATTACACTGCCAATCTGCCACCCACTTCTCTTGGGCCCCTCAAATTTCAACCTCAAAACACATCAGTGAAAACCCTGATAATTTCTAACTCCAAGCAATACAGGGTAGTTTTGATTAGCTCGGTGGGAAAGCAAAATTTTGAAGGGTGTAGAGGTAGGTCACAAAAGATTGGTGGGTATAAAATTGCCACCATTGAACGCTTGGACAATAGGGCCATGTGTAAACTCACATTGCTGATGGAAACGATTGGCCATTTTGAGTTTTTTTATTTTTTATTAAGCAAGCAATTTTATTCCGTTGATAAATGTAGTCGTAGGTGGATTACAGTCGTATATTGTGGTGGCCAAGTTCTTTATGTGAAATTTGTAAAAAGTTTGTGATTGTTTGCATTTTTGACTGCTGTGATTTCAGAGCAAAAGCTAAATTTCTCAAAAAAAAGGGTATGGTTTGCTAACAATATCTGTAGATAGCTTGTTTGTATTTCTGACTAACATCATTGTGGTTTAAACTAGGCTTAGAGAGATACTGCAGAGTAAAAACATACTACATAACGATTTGCCGACGATATGTGCGCGATAGAAAGACCAATATCCATTTCTTTATAGCAAATAGTCTGTAAAATAGGATTCGTACTGGCATATCGACGAGAGGTCAATCCTGTATCATATTACTGCAATATCTCTGGATTCCTCTTATAATCTTCAGCATGAAGCTTCAAACGGCTTATCGTTGTGAAGGTAATGTTCCCGTTAAGAAAAATTACTCGTATTATTTGGAAATAAGAACCAAAGTTGGTTGTACCTGTTGTATCCTACTATGTAGGATAGGCGGTCTGTAAGTAAGGATAACCTCAACTTTACTACAGTCGGGTGAATCTTTAACAAAAGAGCAAAGATCATAAACAACCTCATGCGCTCGACTTCAATATGTTTTTTATTTTACATAAAAACTAATTCTGAGCTGCTGAGACCGTCTTAAGACGACATAGGTAATCAAAAATTAGATTCCAAAACAGTAGAACTCACATACTGCAATAGATAGGGTTCTAAAAAAAAATCTTGAAATGAAGCCTTTTCCAAGACAGATAACAAGAGCCCAAAACGTGATAGAGAAAAATTCGCTACATCAAAAAAAAATGCAAAGTGAAGGCTGTTTTTAGGGTTCCGTAGTCCGACAAGGAACCCTTATAGTTTCGCCATGTCCGTCTGTCCGTGGCTTAGCGCAGAGACTATTAATACTATAAAGCTGTAATTTGGCATGAATATAAATATTTATCACGCCGACAAAATGGTAAAACAAAATCTATAAAAAAAAATTTATTAAGGGTACCTCTCATACACGTAGACTGGGGATGATTTTTTTTCTAGTCTATCCCATAGTGTAAGGTATCGTTGGATAGGCCGTTTAAAGCCATTGTGGGTGTGTGAAAACCATTTTTCGATTTAGAGATCCGTTGGCGAAATATTAAGCTTTAAAGTGAAAATTTGCCCCCCCCTGCTGGCTAAACGGTTGTTTATAGAAATGTGAAAAAATGCACGGAAGTAGTTTAAATAATGAATTTAAAGGGAAAACTATCACAGCTAAGTAGGCTTTACAGGTTTACGAGTACAGGTCGCGCCAAACTTTTGGTCCCCTATAATGTATGGAACCAGAAGTTTGGCGCGGTCTGTATTAGTAGACCAACTTTATGTACCGGGAAACTACGGAACTCTACATTGCGCGTGGCCTGACACGCACTTGGCCGGTTTTTTTTAAAACAGTAGTCCGTCTAAACTAATAAAAGTAAAAATAACAGTAATGAAATTACTGTTGTAATATAACATATACATAAACCTATTATCAAAAACATAACGATGCGTTTTTTTTCATATTAAATATTATTCACTAAAAAAGAGTAATATCCAACCTTTTCTTGATTCACTGCACTACTCGGACGCGCACTTTTCAGATATGTTTATCTCTTTCGTTGTGCGATGGACATTGCGCCTAAAGCATTATTTACAAAAACGCACTTATGTAAATCCCATAAAAATAATTTACCCCTTTCTTTTGTGTATTCTATGTTATTCATGTGTGCGAAATTCGAAACACATGGAGTTTACTGTTCGCTCATTTCTTCGCGAAAACCCCTCAAAGCCTATTGAAGAGGTTCGATGTATGATCCTCACAAACGGTCACAAAAGACGAATTCGCCATTGTACCAGGATGGGGTTCGAGCCGTTATTCTAACGATTTATTTTTGCTTGAGAGGATTTTACGCTTTCTTTTATTTCTTTACGGTCTCTGGCTGTGGGGGTATTTTAGTCTTAAATATTTTATTTTCACATACATACCTTTACGAATTAAATACAAACATGTATCTATCATTCGTGACTATGCAGTGGCGTGCATAGAACTTTTTGATGGAAATGCAATGAGAAGGTCAAGTTTGACAATAAAAAAATGTGAAAAAATATTAATATCACTTTAAAAAATCATTATTTGTATGACGCCACTGCCTACCCTAGAGCACATGATTTCATAGATATTTTTTTTTCAAATTGTCTTCAAATATTTTTTCATGTTATTTTTTTCGTCAAAATTGACCTTCTCGTTGCTTTTCCAGCAAACAGTTTTATTATAGGGGGGTCGAAAATGGCCTGAACTGTTTCGAGAAAAGGATGATACGGCCACTGTGACTAGGGTATTTTTATGCTGTCTATAAAATAAATGTAAAATATATTTCTTTATGTAACCGACGCCAACCCAAGTATTCGAAATATATTTTACTATTATGTAATATCACATCACACTAATATTATAAACGCGAAAGTTTGTGTGTGTGTATGTTTGTTACTCTTTCACGCTAAAACGGCTGAACGGATTTGGATGAAATTTAGAATGGATATAGCTTATACCCTAACTTAACACATAGGCTGCTTTTTATCCCGGAAAAAAGCATGTTGTTAAACTGAATAACACGCAGGCGGAGCCGCGGGCAAAAGCTAGTACTTTATAATACATTTTAAGTTTCTGCTTACACAAATTCATAAACAAGATATAAGTAATGATTTTATAGTTTTAATAGAGATTTGATCTGGGTCAATGTATTGCGAAGACTACAGCTAAAGGATTTTCACCAACACGGTGGTGTTTAAACGACATGACACATCTAATTATGTCATCGAATCTTGATGGAATCAAATAGTATTTTTAACATGTATATCGCCATTGGCGTAACTAGGATTTGTAGCTGGGGGGTCCGGCACTCGGCTCCAACTCATGATCCCATCAACAAGTACCTATCTGTTTTCGATTATGTGTTCGTAATAAGATAAATAGAGATAACCCTACATACAACGAGATCACATACAAACCAAAATCTAAAACAAATAGCTTCTTAAATCAGATAAAGCATCCTTTTACACCAATCACCCCCATATTTCTGGGGGGGGCACATGGTTCTCTGGGGGGTACATGCCCCCCTGCCCCCTACAATTACGCCTATGTATATCACACCGGATAACACTTTAAATATGTATGTGCCTTTTCTTTTCTCTACGAGACGTGTTAAGAGCACCAATGTTTAAAATGTCTAACACCTATAAATTTGGAAGCAATCCCGCAAAAAAAAACTCCCTGTAAAATGGCGCAAAAACACCGTCTAAAAACTTCAACCCTCTCTGCTAACTCGTCAAACCCCAACAATTTTTCCACGTGAAAATTCCTAAAGCTTTCCTCAAACAATACCGCCCCTTAAGTAAGCAGACTAGGATACCTAGCCATTCTGCCAACCCCCGCTACAGACCACTCAACGTCCCTCTTAATTAAGGGAGGCGATTCTCGAATGCAGCTTCACGGCTCCCAGAATAGCCCCACTCAGACGTATGCGTCTGCCTTCTATAACGAACCTCTTTCGGATATTACTGCTCTGTTTTCGCCGAGAAAAAATACGTTATGAAAAGAAAATTTTGCGCGACGGAATTGGGCGCGAATTTACAGGGCACATTTTTGTTTCGTTCCTTTGTCGTCACAAAATGACGAAGATAATAAGCTGGAATTAAATGTTTCCGGGCGGGAATAATATGAGGATTGTGTTTCCGGTATTGCGTTTTAATTAAAAGCTGTTATGGTACATGATATTTCTCTTGTTCGCTGGGAATTTTCATTGGTATATCCAGATTCATTTGTTCCTCGCGAAATATTTTGATAAAGATTACTGGGTGGGTGCGACAATTTGACACAGAATATTCACATCAAAATATGGTCATCACTTTGCAGACCTTACAATGAGAGTTTCGAAAATCAGTCCCACCTGATGCAGATACTCGTATCATCACGAACCAATGCCGTTTGTGTACTACCAGCTTTAAATTAACTTTTGACGAGTCTTATTTATTGAATACATACTCTTATTTGCAAAATAAGCGATATCTCTCCACTGTTCGAAAATACACCTTGTGTATTGGTAATTAAGGTCACGAGCCCTTATCTGGCTGTAAAAGAGTTTTGGTTAAATATGCAGCAGGAGTGGCCAATCTTTTCAAATAAACGGTCTTCATTGATATTCAAGATATCACTGGAGGTCTACCGTTGTTTGAGTTTTAATTTTAAGGCAACAACTATATTTTTAACGTAATTTTTCTTTTAATGTATATTTTATACTGTTGTCTGACAGGGATCCATTTTTCTTATCATAACATTTTTTTTGTAAGGGTGTGACGGCAGGAATTTCTGGTTGTCGGTGTGCGCGGGCGGATCTTTTTGGACTAAAAATAATTTTATATTAACGTGGTATTCTTTCTTCTGAAAAAATGTTCATTATTTCAATTGAAATTCAAGATATCCCTGGCGGTCTACCGTCATTAAGATTAAAAAAAATAATATATATAAGAAATATATTTTTGAAACTCATTCAGTCATACATTTTATTTTTGTCTGATGAATGTTAGGCACTGCATATTTTCGAAAAGGTTCCCATGTTGCACAGTTCCATGCACACACAGAAAGTGACATAGTTTAAATTCTGTTTTTTACCTACATATTTAACTCTGCTTGCTACCAAAAACGTCGCCGCGGTAGCCGTCTTGGCCACCCCTGATCTATAGGATAGTCATGAATGTAGTCTAGAAATACTGGTTCAGGTACCGTTATTGGTGCAGGCTTTTTAAACGAGTGGTAAAAGCCTTGAAGAGTGTAGATAGACTACACTAGTATAGGTAAGTATGTAAATACTCGTATACTGACTGCGTGCGCAGGCTAGGGCTGCTGGATTTATAATTAGTTAAACCACCGTTGTAAGGCTTAATATAGATCCTTAGTGTTATTTAATGTTGAAGTAATTGCTATTATCTCTTTTATTACTTGTAAGATTATGTAATTTACCTAGGCCGTTCAAGTATTACGTAAGCACTATGGGGGGGGGGGGGGGTCTTTGTTTTGCTTATTTTCGATGACATGGGGGGGTAGGGGAGTCTAGATGATGATTACGTCATCGGTATCTTTTTGCCCCTTACTCTATGTTGAATACTGTATCAGTAAAATCTAATCTCTATTCTAAATCTATTTTCTTATTTTTAAAATTATAATTATAACATTATAATATAAAAAAATAATATTTATAATTGAAAAATGTTTACGTAAGCATGGGGGGAGGGGGTTAAAGCTTTGCTTACTTTTGCTGACAAGGGGGATGGGGGGGTAAATAATTGTAATAAATCTGCTTACGTAATACTTGAACGGCCCCTATCGCCTTTGGCCAGTAGCGGTTTTGAAATCACAGCTTTTTATGGACTCTTCATGAGGCCTTTTCTCTTGGCTGCAGAGCAGTAATAAAATACGCTAAAACTAAAATTTTATATTCTGTCCTGTAGAAATTGATTAATAACATTACCTATATATATTACTAAAGAAAGGAAGCGATCGAATTTGCGAATATTAATTATTAATCCGGTAAACGATCATAAAAGTATTGGTTGGATTTTATATTCAAATTAAATTGTTCGTATTGTACAAGTGCAACTAACATTCTCGCATATAAATGTATGATTTTTGAATTGACTTTTCTACTAGTATATACTTGAGTTTTAATGAAGTCGTTGGTAAGGAAGCTTGCACATTTAAGCAATAGATTTAATAATTAAGCTGGGCTTTAGTTGTCAGAAAAAATTATATAATTGCGGTTTAAAAACGCAATAGATAAGTTAATCTGGATGGTGAAAAGCAATCAGCCGGATTTGAACCCGGGACCTTTCATTTACTGGGCGATTGCTTTTCCCACTGAGTTGCCCAGGTTTCAACACAACTCGCGAAATTCACACATTGTCTTCCCATACAGCAATTATATATATAAGGTGACTTTCGTTTATGCAACGTGAAATTTAAGTCATTTTGTTAACGAAAACTGGCGATAGTACTCGTCCATATGAACAACATTTACTATGGAGCCAACCCTGAAATCGTAAAAAAAATATCAGCTGTTTCATAGAAAAGTTAAATACCTACTTGACCCAATGTATGAAACTTAAATTTCACGTTGTATAGCTAAATTCATACTGAAGACTCTGTGAATAGTCAGGATCAAGGTTCAATAAACCTTTTTGTAAAATATGCAAAATAAAATTTAGACTTCCTATACTAATTGAGTTGAGGTTGTTCTTGTACAAGTATAGGTATAGAGGAACAAAAAATATTTTTCGTATTTTGCAAATAGGGTCATTGAACATTCGTCCTGACCACTAACTGAGTCTCCAGTATGAATTTGGCTATATAAAGAGCTAAATGCCATTTAGATCTTAGACCGAAATACACTAACCTCTAAATCAAGATTTATATTTGAAATTAATTTTATCTTGTAGCAGTGAAAAATCGCTTATTACACCATTTAGTAAATGGTGATCAAGCGATGCTGGGACAGATAGCTAGTGTAGCAGGAATGTAGAGGATGGATGGATAGCTATCCAAGAACTCGTTAAAATTCCTCTTAGAGAGCTCCTGTTTACCGGTCGTTCTAGCGCATGTTCGTTAAATACTTGAAAGAGACAAGTTTTTATACATTTCTACCATTGCGGCTATATCTAAAAAAAGTATTTTCTTTACCGATACAGTATTTGAGACTAAATATTTATTGCTTTCTGTTAAAATACAGTAACGATAAACGATATTTTTGTTTTGTTTACTATTTTTTGCTGCATGTATACGAGTATAATGTAAAAGATCATTTCTTATCATTGTGATTTCCTTTTCTGACTTGATTCTTCTGCATCCAATTCAGTTGTTGTGTTTTTCTATGTATTCTTGCATACCTATAGTTTACGTATCACTTATACATAATATGTATGTGCTATGAATATATATCCTACTAATCCTATCCTACTAATATTATAAATGCGAAAGCTTGTGCGTGTGTGTGTGTGTGTGTATGTTTGTTACTCTTTCACGCTGAAATGGCTGGACGGATTTGGATGAAATTTAGAATGGATATAGCTTATACCCCAACTTAACACATAGGTTACTTTAATCCCGGAAAAAAGCTTGTCGTTAAACCGAATAACACGCGGGTGGAGCCGCAGACAAAATCTAGTTAGTTTATTTAACTATTTTATTTAAGTATTTGAGTGTAAGGTTTGTTTTGTATAGTTTGTTTTTATGTACACCGCCTTCGCGTTATTCCTGTACAATAATGCCACCCAAAGGTTGAAATCGCTATAAGCGATAAGGCCCCCAATTAATAAATTAATTCTTTAACATTTGTCATGCTTTCTTGTTTTTGTATTTCTAATTAGGTGCACAATAAAGAGTATTTGGTTTTTTGTTTGTTCTCCGTATTATGTCTATGTGTGATTCAAGCTCATTCTGTATTTATCTAGCTTCATAGCAAATCGAAAAGGCTTCTTCCATTACACTATCATTCTGGCTATAACCTACTTCACTGTATGGCCTCGTCGCATTGAGACTCCATCTTCTCCGATCTTGAGATCATCGACCTTCCTGAGTGACCACAACTACGGACCACAGCAAAAGGCTATCAAGGCACAATAAGGCTTACCGATCTTGAAATTACGAACTATTTTCGAAGGGTAAGTATTTTTTGCAGCTTCGGTTTATATCGAGAGATTTTTCAATTGCAATTTTATTTGTTGGTTTTGTACATTGATGATGTAATTGTAGAGTATTAACGGAGTATTTGTACGTGTGGGTTGTGTTTGCTTGGTGTGTTTGTTTTCACGTGGATGTGTTATTATGAATGAATAGTTACGTATGCATGACGTATGCTAAAAGAAGGTACGAAATAGAAGAGTTTGTATGACGCGTGTAGAGTTTGTATGGCGTGTGTAGAGTTTATTTATTTATTTTCAGATTCTTAACCTACTAACAGTTCTTAAACAAAATGGTAAGCTAAGTTACCTAACACATACTAGCCATAATATATAATCACACTAATATTATAAATGCGAAAGTTTGTGTCTCTGTGTGTGTGTATGTTTGTTACTCTTTCATGCTGAAATGGCTGGACGGATTTGAATGAAATTTAGAATGGATATAGCTTATATTCTAACTTAACACATAGGCTTCTTTTTATTCCGGAAAAAAGCATGTCGTTAAACCGAATAACACGCGGGTGGAGCCGCGGGCAAAAGCAAGTATACAATAAATGCAAAAACATAAAAAGGCCACTTAATAAAAACTACGAATATATGATACGAAGGTCTACTGATCGACCAACTTATTGTTAGAGTGGAGCGTCCCCCCCCCCCCTGCTGGCTAAACGGTTGTTTATAGAAATGTGAAAAAATCACAAAAGTAGTATATATAATGAATTTAATAGGAAAACTATCACAGCTAAGTAGGCTTTACAGGTTTACGAGTACAGGTCGCGCCAAACTTTTTGCCCCCTATAATGTATGGGACCAGAAGTTTGGCGCGGTCTGTATTAGTAGACCAACTTATATGTATACTACGGAACCCTACATTGCGCGTGGCCCGACACGCACTTGGCCGTTTTTTTAATCTACTGACACTGGTCAAATAGAGCATTTTTATATGATACAGGTGATTTCAGGTTTGTCAAAATTTGTTCATTTATCAGATGTTCGCTTCCACAACCACAAAAATTTAATATCCAAATCTATTCGAAGAAGCCCTCTTGGTGCTTGACGTCATTATCAAATCAGTCAGTTATTCGCTGGTGTAATGAATTTGTAACGACAATTTGATAACCACCTATTTGACAGACACCATAAAAAATTTAATCTCTTTTTATTTACATTTAATAAACGGGGTTGTTCCCAGAGGTCCTCACGTCCAGATTTACTTTTCTGATTGTCTATACCACAATTATAAAAATTTAATTTTTTATCTCCTTGCGATGAATAAATCACCCGGTGTTTAAAAAAATATAGTTTCTATATTAAATAAAATATGTATTGAGGTAGTATGTAGACGCTTATTGATATCGATAAATTCTTATCGATATTTTCAATCAATAGGTTTTGCAGGCATTGTAGCAACAATAAATTAAATTTGTAATAATTCTTTGAGTTTCAGAAAACATTTCACAGTTTTATCACTGTTATAATTTGACGAATATCATTTTACTTCTGTTGCTGCCAACACGGCGACAAAATACAGAGTAACAAAACCTCAACGCATTATGTGAACATAGAGTACATTCCACTAAATCTATAAAGTTGGTACCATTGTACTGTCCTTGTCTGTCTGTCCATAACGTCTATTATTATTTCAACGCCGGTAGTTTTAAGTCTTAAGGCGAGGTTATCCATGAAAATCTGTCCTGTTCAAAGCGAACGAACAAGGCATTCTATAAGTTGATTTGCAAATATTAAGGTTACAATCAACACCACGGTATTAACTGGCCCTATTCTACTACGAGCAACACGTCAGCTCCGAATATTCTTCGTACCCTACGATACACATAAAATAAGCTCTCTTGTGTTGTTTTACTGACTGTACTCTGGATAAATATCGTGGACCCGTTGGAAATTCATGTAAGGACATTAAAAAAATATTAATTTTTTTTCATGGACCCGTTAGGAAATGAAGAACAATAGAACCGTGGACCTCTGGGAACAACCCAATAAACGCATACGCTTTTAATTCGTACTATATTTTTTTACTGTGACATATTATATGTACAAGGTGAAATTTATTTATGCAGCCAAATTAATTCTGCAGGCTTGGCAAGTGATCAGTATCGTGGATATGACACTCTTTGCTAATTTCACAAAATAAAATGGTAATATCATATACGTGGGACGCACTATAAGTTTCCGGAATGAATATGAAAAAATACTATTAAAGGTACAAAATTAATTTATTGTTTTTCAAAATAATCTCCCTTGGCGTCTATGCACTTTTTCATTCGATCAAACCAGTTTTGAAAACTTTTGTGCCACTCCCCTGTGGTGACCTCTGAAACGTGTTTTTCATACTCCTCGACAGCCTCTTCTGGTGATGAAAATCGTTGATCGCGTAATTGGTTCTTAATTTTTGGGAACAGAAAAAAGTCACAAGGTGCCAGGTCGGGACTGTATGCAGGATGACTCATGAGTTCTTAATTTTTCGTCTTCAAAAAGTCGTTTGTCTGTCTGGCCGTGTGAGAACTAGCATTGTCGTGGTGCAGGATGATACGGCGTTTACGGTTATTTTTACGGAGTTCGTCAATAACTTCCGGCAAACAAATGGTCGTGTACCAATCACTATTCACGGTACGACGATTCTCTAAAGCAACAGTAGCCACGTGTCCAGTTTTATTAAAAAAAGAAGCAATCATCCGCTTAGATGCACTTTTCACGCGCGCCACTTTGGTTGGTTTCGGCTCATCTTGAAAGACCCATACGCTCGATTGCTGCTTTGTTTTGGGATCGTAGCAATAAATCCATGTTTCGTCACCTGTTACTATGTCCCACACCAAATTTGACGCACCTTCGTTGAATCTGGTAAGCATGACACTGCACCAAGTGACGCGGTCCGTTTTTTGAGCCTCGGTCAAGTTGTGTGGGATCCACCGCGAGCACAGCTTTCTCACACCCAAATGTTTGTGTAGGATTGATTGTATTTGACTCATGCCTATTTCTAAGGATGCGAAAATTTCATGGTAGGTCACATGCCTGTCTGTTTCAATCATACGGCGCACAGCATCGATGTTTTTGTTGGTCACAGCGGTGGACGGCCGACCATCGCGAGATTCGTCACTGAGATTGATACGACCACGCTTGAATTCTGCAAACCAGCTATAAACAGTCGTCTTGCATGGTGCTTCATTGCCAAAAGCTGTTTCTAGCCGAGCGATGCTCTGTTGAGCTGTCAAATTACACTTAAAATCGTAGAAAATCATACTACGAAAATTTTCCCGAGTTAAATCCATGTCGATGCAGACACACAATTTTTTAAATGGCGCCACAAGGTAAAAACAAAAGACAGTCAGATGAAACAAACTGCATTCTACAGCCAAAGAGTTCTATTTTCAAATGTTGCAATAAATTTTTAAATATTGTTTATGTAAGTGGCCAGTTCCGGAAACTTTTAGTGTTACCTATGTAGTAATTGACTCGGGCTGCGCTTGCGTTTGTAGGAAAGAATAATTTACAAATTTCACAAAAGAATCATCGAACTTTATTAGTGAGCACTTACCGAGTCTTCAGTATTAATTTGGCTGCATAAATAAAAGTCACCATGCATATTTTTTTCAACAATATATACATACAATTCATGGGGCTATTTACCTTAATTTTAGGATCATTATTTCTAGCTAAGAATGTTGCATGTTATAATTCTGAAAATTTATTTGGGGTTTGAAAAGGGACAGACTAAAAATTAGCTTTATGCTGCTGATCTACAGCTCACAGCAGATGCTGAGTTCTCGCCTTTTTATTACCTATGTATGTGCAAATTTAATCGTTTTTTGGGGCTCCGTACCTCAATAGAAAAAAACGGAGCCCTTATAGGATCACTTTGTTGTCCGTCTGTCCGTCTGTCTGCCTATCAAGACCCTTTATCTCGGGAACGCGTGGGGGGGTATCGAGTTGAAAGTAAAACTATATACTCAGGTCTACAGTCCCTTGAAGCTGTAAAAATATCAAACTTCTAAGTTAACGTGAAAAAAACGTACATTTCAAGGGAATCAAAATTCATAGGGTATTTCCCGTTCACCTAGAACTATGAAATTTGGCAAGTAATACTGTCTTATACCACAAGTATATGGAAAAATCTGAAAACTATACATTTGTAATTAAATCATAAAAATGTAGTCTTTAAAGGAGCCCTCGGTAGGCGAGTCCGACTCGCACTGGTCCGGTTTTTTTTTATAAGTATGATTTTTTTGTCATTTTTCGTATTTCTTCAACCAGCATCATCATCAATTTCCTCGGGACCTTCTCTTTTTAGGATATTTTATTGTTTATCAGCTCTTTTACCCATGTCTTGGTCTTCCATCTCCCTGCCGTCGTTCTAGTCAAATTCAAATTCTTATATCAATTTTTGATTCATCTTGCTTTGTGTAATCTTAATCCAAGGTTCACACAAATCATCCATATCCCACGGCACGTAAGTCACGCAAAGTTAATCACCATGTTACATAATTGCTCGTCTAATATAAAATTCTATCGCAGGCTGTACTGAACTGAGTGAAGCTAACAATCATGGGCCGTCGACCCCTGAGGCTTTACTTAGCGATCGATATAATAACGTTTTTTTACTGTTGCCGTTTTTTATGTGGACTTGAGAGTTTCCATTGTCGGTCCACAGCGCCAGCTATATAAGCTGAAATTTAAGTCATTTTGTTAATGAAAACTGGTGATAGTACTCGTCCATATGAACAACTTTTACTATGGAGCCAACCCTGAAATCGTGAAAAAAATAGTAGCTGTTCCACAGAAAAGTTAAATGCCTACTCGATCCAAATGTATGAAACAGCTGATTTTTTTTTCACGATTTCAGGGTTGGCTCCATAGTAAAAGTTGTTCATATGGACGAGTGCTATCACCAGTTTCGTTAACAAAATGACTTAAATTTCACGTTATATAATGTGACTGTTGCTGACTCTTTGGAGCTTGTCAGGCTATTTAAAGAAAAGGAAGATTTTTTGAATTTGATTTATGTCATGGTGAGAAAATTTGATCAAAATAAAAGATTTGCGAAATATAATAATTCTAGTTAAAATATTGG
The DNA here is from genome assembly GCA_910592155.1 of Ypsolopha scabrella. Taxonomy (NCBI): domain Eukaryota; kingdom Metazoa; phylum Arthropoda; class Insecta; order Lepidoptera; family Ypsolophidae; genus Ypsolopha; species Ypsolopha scabrella. The sequence continues at coordinate 5,400,664 of OU342964.1, forward strand.
TTTGTTCTTAAACCACTAGAAATAACAGTGACTTTCGTTTATGTAGATTCATACTGTAGACTCGGTAAGTGGTCAGAACTAAGGTTCAATAACCCCTTCTGTGAAACACGCAAAATAAAATTTAGACTTCCTATATCAATGGAGACGAGGTTGTTCTTAGTGTAGAGGCACAAAAAAATGTTTTTCGTATTTCACGAACAGGGTCTTAGAACCTTGGTCCTGACCCCTTACCGAGTCTCCAGTATAAATTTGGCTATATAAATGAAAGTCACCTTATTTATATTACTTTTTTTAATAGATATTTCCTTTTACTTGCAATATTTGAATATAAATTTTTGTAAATCATTTTGTTTACCAATCAGTCATTTGTCTCTATTTGTCTATGGCCTTACTTAGCGATCGATGTAATAACGTTTTTTTACTGTTGCCGCTTTTTATGTGGACTTATGTGTGGTCTCACTTTAGCTTAAATAGTTTATGGCGCCAGTTACATATATTTTAACACATATTTCCGTTTACTTGTAATATTTAAGTATAAAACATTTGGATTTGTAAAAAAACAAAACTACGAGTTCTTTTAGTATTTAGCTCAGAAATCTTTAAAACGAGTAAATATTTTTTGCGTGTGTTAAAATTGTTCAGGTGTAAACGTGATTTCTGACAAATGTGTGGTTACGACGTTTTGTCTGTGGTTTTGTTATTGGCTTGCCAAATTAAATTATTAAATCGTTTTTGTACAATTTATATTTGTGTACTTACTTATATGATTGTTTGTTTTTGGTATTCATGAAATATTAGATGTTTTGACCCCTGCCAAACTTTTATCTACTCATGGCCAACTTTTAATGTTACACCTTTGTGAAAATATGGAAAAGATGAAAATGTCTACTTTTTGGAGTTATTAGAACAGATTATAATTTCACCTGACGAACATTTTCAATTTCCTTCTTACAAACCTGTACTATTATTAAAGTGAGGAAAAAGTCGTTTCTGTACATGAGATCGTATTAAATTAAAATTTTAATTAAGTAATGATTTTAACGACATTGTATAATTTTATAATGTCTTCAGTGTACATAATTGTAACTATTTATTTTTGGGTAAATAACTATTTTTGTACTTTTCCCCATTTAGACGTGTAAATTTTTATAAACCGGATTTGGATGCGGTTTTCTTTATTATCAAGGTTGTTGATAAAATAACCACTAAGCCGAAAACAGATTGGACTGATATTTTTCTTACGCACAAATAAAATTTACATTTATTGAAAGACACTTCCACGCGAGTGAATTTTTAAGCTAAAGCTAGTCTACAATTAAAACTAAATTATTTATCACATGCTTTAAGTTTTATTTATGATACATTTAATGAAACCGGATCCCATATTTTAACTAGAACTTCCTAGATCAATTAATATCAATTAAATAACTGTTCCGAATTCCGATGTCTAGGTCCCACGAGTTCTCGCTGAAGTGATAAATGGTTGTTTCGAAAGTGAAACACGTATCACTGTAGTGAGATCACTCACACTGCAACGAGACGGGTCGCTGCGCGTGAGTTGTAGAGTACTTACCGTTAGTTCTTTTATACACATTACTTGCGGTTTATAACTGTTATACCTGGGTTCACTTGTTTTTGAATTTATTTGGTGAAAGAATAAAATTATCTGTAGGTACATTTACTTAGTGCGTAACGTAGTAGAATTACATCCATCCATCCATCCATTAGCCTGTTTCGTCCACTGCTGGACATAGGCCTTTCCAGGATTTCGCCACTCTCGGCGGTCCTCCTGGAAGAAATGCCTATACTCACCCACGCTGGGCAGGCGGGTTGGTGAGCGTGGTGCCTTGCACCAGTGACGCCGCTGCCCTATAAGGCTTGGCAATTGGGGATGGATAAACCGCCATCCAGCGGTCCCAAGCAATCAATGGTGGGCTGCCTGGTTTTGCCTGAGAGCTGTCCTCTTACTCTCCCCCGAATAACTTCGGGAGGATTTACGAGTAAGATGGTGGTACCTCCACAGTCAAGCCCGGCATCAGCTCTACCACCTTATTGCATCCACTTTTCTTAAACTATTTGTTCAGTCCCAACCCAACGCGATAGAGGGTGGGCCTGTTAGAGTCCTTGAGATACAAACACGAGTGATACTGATGGTAATACTTTCAGGGGCTGCAGATCGGTCTCACATTGTTTTCCTGTTGTTATACCTTATATAGGATGAAATTAAATCAACCGACCAAATTCATACTCGGTTAGTGATCAAGAACTAGGTTCAGTAATCCTTTTGGCCAATTTCGAAACATTTTTTTTTGCTCCCTTACGGTTTGGACTAGTTTAAGTACAATTCCTAGTGCAGGCACGATAGGGCAAAAACATATTTTTTTTTTCGAATTTCACCTGCAGGGTCGTTAAACATTCTTCCTGATGACTAACTGAGTCTCCAGTATGAATTTGGTCGGTTGATTTAATTTCACCTTATATAGAGACAACAAATATTGTAAAGCCATAAATGAACATTATGCTACGATACATACAAGGTGACTAATTGATGTAGCCAATTTTAAACTGAAGGCTTTGTACTAGTAAGTATTATAACTTTCTATGAAAATGCAAAATAAAATGTAGTCTACCCATACCAATTGATTTGGGGTTGTTATTTTTCATATTTTGCAAAATTGGTCATGGAATTTTTTTTCTGATCACTGACCGAGTATCATACTAATATTATAAATGCGAAAGTTTGTGTGTGTATGTTCGTTACTCTTTCACGCTGAAACGGCTGGACGGATTTGGATGAAATTTAGAATGGATATAGCTTATAACCTAACTTAACACATAGGCTATTTTTTTCCCGTAAAAAGCATGTCGTTAAACCGAATAACACGCGGACGGAGCCACGGGCAAAAGCTAGTCCAATATAAACTTGACGATATCAATCAAAGTCACCTTATTATATGGGGAGACAAGTATTATTACCGGTTTTCTTTTTTCAGAAACAAAAATATTGGCACAATACAGAAATCAAAATTTTTATTGTACTATGGTATTAGCGTGTATGCTTCTAAAGATGTGTTACTAATATTATAAATGCGAAAGTTGGTGCGTGTGTGTGTGTATATGTTTGTTACTCTTTCACGCTGAAACGGCTGGACGGATTTAGATTAAATTTTGTATGGATATAGCTTATATATATATACTTAACACATAGGCTACTTTTTATCCCGGAAAAATGCATGGTTCCTGTAGGATAGATCAATATCATTGAAAAATCAGGTGTCTAATTAGCGCGGTCCTACTCGTTTGTGGTAATATAAGACAAGGCTTTGTTATTTCATACATCAGGTGTCTAATTAGCGCGGACTTTAATCGTTTTTGGTGAAATAAGACAAGGCTATGTTATCTCATCACACTTCACAATAATATTATAAATGCGAAAGTTTGTGTGTGTGTATGTTTGTTACTCTTTCACGCTGAAACGGCTGGACGGATTTGGATGAAATTTAGAATGGATATAGCTTATACCCCAACTTAACACATAGGCTACTTTTTATCCCGAAAAAAGCATGTCGTTAAACCGGAAAAAAAAGGGCAAAAGCTAGTTAATTATAAAAGGCATACCGACGTTACAATCATAATCGTATATGTACCATCGCTTTATTATTTCTTACTCATTAAACTAAATTTGATATGAACAGTTAGCTAGTTTATAGTTCAGAGTTGTCCAAGTGCCGGTTGAACTGCTGTCTACTGTTATTATTACGTTTTTAATCTTATTAATTGCTCTCCTATGCTCTTTGTACAGTCGTTAGCGGTATACATACGAGTACATTGGTTTAATAGTTCGTCTGCCGTTGGTTCCTACTTGCACTTCTTTTTCATTTTATTGGACTTCGTAGTATTTCTAGTTCAGTCGTGTTTAGTCATGAGTTAGAGTGACCCAAAAAATGACTAGACAGACTGAACCGAAACAGACTCAATAGAAACTTAATTAAGGGATAAAAACAAATTAAATACCAGCGAACTGCTGCACACTGTAAGCAGCGGTAAAATTAGTTCCGAAAAATATACTAATTTAACTGTGTAACATCTACCGACAAAAAAAATAGCAAACTAAAATTCCTTACGACCATCTAGTTTAAATAATGAACCTCCGAATAAATTACTGAACTTCCGAAAGAAATACTAAAATAAATGTTCTGCTGAGTCAAAAAATAGCTGCTACGACGAGCGTAGCGAGGAGCGTGTTAGGTTGACATGTAAATACATATTGGGAGCCGAGCGAAGCGGAGTGGAGTAAAGCGACCCCTGAAGTTTTAACAGAATTCATGAATGGTCAGGCAACTTTAAATTTTTATTCGGAGATCTACGACAAAAAAGCTGACAATAGTTTTTGCTGAAATGTATTTTCAGCTGGTGAAATAGTATTATGTCAGCTTTATGATGTGTTAAGTTTTCGTAATTTTCAGTATTTTATTCGGTAGTTTTCGGTAGTTGGTAGTTCATTTATTAGCACAGAAGTTTTCGGAAACTTAGTATTTAAAGCAGTAACATTCATAAATTGAATATCCTCATTTTTAATTTAGTTTTCGGAGCTTTCATTACTAGCCCCTTTAAAGTACACCGCCTCTTCTGAAACCCTTTCATACAATCTTCTACCGTTGTCTGGATGAGATCGCTTTAGCGATAAGGCCGCTTATTTGTTCTTACTGTACTTTTTAAGTTAAACGTTTTTTTTTCTTTTGTGGTGTCACAATATAGCTATATTGTATTGTATTTACTTTGCGCAGAAATGTATACTAGACAATGTCAATATTATTTTCCATTTGGAGTTTTAAGTTTATAATTTCCGTAAAACATCGGTTTGCAATATTGTCTTATGAAGAGACTAACATGATTTGCAATCCAGAGGTGCAATCGTGTAAGACAATCAATCGTATTTAAATTAATTGTCATATATGGCTATTCGGCTAAGCAAATTAGCCCGTTTGACAATTCAAATCGTACATTTTTGATTGACAATTGTCAAATTGTTAAACGGGCTAATTTTCTTATCCGAATATGACAATCGAATTTGAATACGACGGGCCTTAGAACGAAGCACAAAGATAGTGTCTTTTGAAAGATGCTTCAGCTGTCAATATGTCTAAATATCTAGTTTGACAGCAAAAGACTCTTTCAGAAGAGACTCTTCTTGTGTCTCGTTCTAGGCCCCCAGATCATTTATACTGAAAGTCATGCATAAATAGAGAGAGAAACAAAGAAAGAAAATATGTATTTGCTTTGTTAAGGGTACATACATATAGGTTATTAGAAATTTACAAGAGAACACCTTAATCCGCTAGTATTATAGCATGCAAATACTTAAATTAAAATAATATATGTAATAAGAGGGTGAAACAAGGGTCAGTGACCAATATAATTTTTACTAAGTTATTTATACCTAACCTATTTGTTAGTTACATTAGTCCCTAAAAACGAAAACGTTTGTGGCATAAGAAAAATGAAAACTAATGGGATCTGAAACTCCAAAAGATTTACGGAAAAACCCACCGACAAAACCCGTAGATGTCAAAAGGTCGCATACCTTAAACTTGACTAAAATAAGAAATTTGACTAAATTAACAGATAATTAAACAGTTCATTTTATTGTGGAGCGGCACTTAAATGCAAATGTAGGTATTTAAAATTGTCAAAAAGTCATAAAACTTTACCGTTGCAGTCCTTGTAATTAAGAACCGAACCGGTCGAGATTCTTTATTAAGATGTTACGTAAATAATGCATATTCCATGAAAAGGCTCTTTTACTTAGCTTTCGGATGTTTTTGCAACTTGGGAGAATATTGTTGGATTTCGACGGTATCAGGTTTCCCTAATTCGTTAATTATTGCTTTCGCCAAAATAAATGTAATATCAGGCGTTGGCCGTTATTTTACTTTAAATTATATCATTAAAGTTCCGTGCTGGAAAAAGGAAAAAAAGGAATCCTTATTTGTGACTCGTGTGTTGGTTGTTTGTATGTTCCATCTACATTTTTCTGAGATGGATAAAGCCATCAACTTGAAATTAGGTTGTTAAAAAGCTTACGTGTTTACCCAGTTCACGGGTTTTATCTCAAAAAATATTTTTTCTTTATTTACCCCAAGAATTTATTTATTTTTATGCAAGTAAATTGGGCATTATTTGAAAAAGCAATACCAAGTATACATCCCTACAATTATCTTGTTTAGTTGCGTATTCTTTGAGTAATTTGAGAAAATGTAAGTAAAAACCACAGACATATAATTATTACTAAGTAGCAGACCAAACATAAGCATTAAATAGCGTGGCAAGTTTCGAGGTACGAAGAAACGTATAAAAGTGGGTTGTTTTTGCTGGCTTATGCTTCGAACATATTTTTTAATTCCTAAACTAATCTCTAGTATATATTTTGTTTGGAAGGAAGCAACATTTATATTTAAAAGAGCCCGAAGTTCACTGAGCTAAAATTGCCACGCGTCGACTATATGCGTTTATATTTAATGTTAGGTCTGCTAGTATATGGGTATTACACGTCTGTGGTAAAAACAATGTTTTCCAACCTTTATTTTGGAAAGTAGAGCGACCAGAGAATCTGTAAATATGTCATCATAGCATAGGAAAACCTTAGACTATAGCGATGTTTCCCAATATAATACAATATTCTTTAGTCCCCAAAGAAACAAAAATCACATGACATCCCAAAATTCTAAAAAGAATACAATTTGAAATGTCACGATCTCTCGATGCGCGAGTCGAATTTAAACATTTCCAACTTGCCCGGTTTTTTGTCATAAACAGCTTTATTTTTGGTAAATAAAAAAGCAATGGTATTACAGAATTACATGAAGTATGAACTTGCAGCAAATGCTGAGAAAGATCCATTCTGTCACGACCTATTACGTATATAATTATTATATTACATATGTATAATTTTTTTGTCATTGGAATTACACGCATAATGCCAGATTCGCAAAATGTTACATACGTAAAAATTCAGGTCTTTGTTTCACAAATAAAAAGATTTTTCTTAAACATGCGCGGAAATATTATCATTACTTTTGAATAAAGAACACGCGAAGTATCATATTTACGTTGACTGAAAAACCAAAATCACTTCCCGGCGCATTCTTTGAATTTGGAACGAAGAGCGAACCGGCAATGTTGTATGAAACGGTGTGCTGTTTGAATTTAGAACTCTTTCATCTATCGTACACATTGCGTTCTCGTGGCTGTATATATTTCGGCACAAACTGTAAAATAAAAATAAAAAATTGGCGGTAAAGCGGAGTTCGTTGTTATTTGGTTAATAATAAAATAAAAATGAGTTCCGATGATTCTGAAAACTAAAATGAAATGGACATTGACTGCACTCCACCAGATTTAAGATCGGAAGCTAAATTAGCGATGGAAAACCTGCTTCCAGCGAAATCAAATGAAAAATATATGAAACTATGTGAAAATTTTATGTTCTGGAAAAACGAGAAAAATGCAAAATTGTTCTCCGAAACAGTGTTTTTGACGTATTTCAATGAAATTTCTAAAACTAAAAAGCCATCTATATTATGGGCGATTTATTCTATGCTGAAATTAAAAACAGCATTTACTTGAAGAACTACGGAAATTTAACAACTTTTCTTAAACGACAATCGTCTGGGTTTAAGAGCAAAAAATCGAAGATTTTGACTTCTGAAAACATAAAGCAGTTTCTACTTGAAGCCCCAGATAATATATATTTAGCGACAAAGGTAAATTTATTATGTAAAAGGCCCTTTTTTATTTCCTTGTATTTTTTTAAGAAAAGCACTATATATGCCTTGGCCGAAATGGCAATTGCCTATTTCGCTGCCTTTGCAATTATGTACTATTTATATTTACGATTATATTTCTTCCTTTGCACACAAGTCTTTTGCTTCACATTTAACTTCCGGAAATGATGTTCTTAATAAGAGTACCCGTACATATGGCCACACGCACGAAACGGTTTTCCTTATTGTACGATTATCACCTTTATATTGTAAGACTTAAGAAATGCCACGTCATCGTGACGTGTTGGAGACCTTTCATAGTCGGTCGGGTAACCCAAATCACTCGATAAAAGGATCAGTAATCGATGCGGCTTTAATTTGTGGCAGATTCGGACAATGAATCGGGCTATGATTTCTTTCTCTGCCATTCAACCCCACCCCACACAAAACCCAAGTTGAATAAACCGGCCAAGTGCGAGTCAGACTCGCGCACTAAAGGTTCCGTATCACCACGACACAATATAAGTTTGTAAGAACGATAAAAATATTATGGTAATAACAAAAATATCGATGGTATAGCAACATGAAGGCGACAAAAAACAAGGGGGTAGGTACTGTGTCAAAGATAGAGCTGGAACAAAAACGTTGGTTATTATTTGGAGGTTTCTTCTGAGATATAAACTTTTCGTTGAAAAAAATATATATATATTTTGTCTTGTTAGAGGCCGGTAAGACGTATGTTGTAAAGGTTTCAACTATTACAGTTGAAACTGTTAGACTCCTGTGACAGACAGACCACACGGACAGATAGATAGAGGGTCCCGTTTGGCACCGTTTGGGTACAGAACCCAAAACCCATAAATTATTGAAACTTTACATACAGAATGTTCCAAAAGTCGACGTTATCCCTTAGAGGGATGATAGGCCAGCTCATGAGTGTCCAGAATATCAAAATATGGCCTCAGTAAAAAGTCCATATTTTCGAGTTATCGATACTTTTATGAATTTCGTAAAATCCGACATCACCACTTAAGTTTAACAAGTGTTTTCATTCGAATTTCTAAGTTTTTAAATATTTTTAAGATGAGCTCCTTTTACAGTAAACTACACTAAATTACCTAATATTTAAAATTACTTGCCAGTTAAGCGTAGTACATTTTTTTCACAGCATGAAGAGTCAACGTTAGAAAATAAACAATTTAAAACTTATAATTCGAACAAACATGTTTTTTTTCCATTACAAACGCGTATCATATTAGTTTTATTTTGAACTAGGATCAATAGCAGGGCTATTCAGGATTGCGAAACAAAAAATATAATCTTGGAATATGAAATCGTGTAGCTGTGGCACTGAAAAGACTTATCTAAGATGTCGAATTTTACGAAATTCATAAAAGTTTCGATAACTCGAAAATTCAAGGGATAACGTTGACTTTTGGGACATCCTGTATATTTGTGATCGCCTCTATGGGCTAGTAGTATGAGCACTCGACGGGTCCAAGCACACTTTCTGACCAATCTGCGGTTCGGAAGGAGAGGCGAGTAATTGAAGTTATAGAAGAAGTTGAAGTTGCCACATATCAAACATATTATGTATATCGCAGAAGAATTCGTATGCTGAAATATTAGGTTGGGGAAAAACTCTTTTCGCAAATAGTATGTATGAACTTATAATAAAATCTCTTTGGCTATACCATTTGTATCTGGCTGGTTATGGTATTATTAAAAAGTTTAAATTTTAAAAAAGATAATTCCAAATTCAAATTAGGTAAAATGTGTGATTTTCATTTGTTTTTCTTACTGTTAAGATGAGTGAATCTAATGAAGAAAACGATACATTTTAAAATTTTACTACAAAAAAGGTAAAAGTGCAACACAAGCCGCGAAAAAAATTCGTGATGTTTATGGACCTAGTGCAGTGTCTGTGAGAGTAGCACAAATTTGGTTTAAGCGTTTTCAATCCGGAAATTTTGATGTCAAAGATGCACCTCAATGGCAGACTCAGACCGGGAATAAAGTTAGTGCACACATCAAATAACTTGGGCCCGTAGAAACTTTGTTTCGTTCGCACATTTTAGGGGTTCTCTTATTGCTCGTAAACGAGCGTCTTGTGAGCAGAATCTTGATTTAGTGTTGGGATTGGTGAGCACCGATTTATTTGAAATCTGAGATTTTTTAAGCAAGAAGCGTGAAATCTTGAAATCAGCCTGAACTGGGTATGCACGTGGTACAGAATCAAGGCGTGCTGTTTTTATATACAAAAAGAAATAACAAAGAAAATGTTTCGTCAAGACATAAGTCATCCGCGCAGTCTTCGATTTTGCTTCAAAAAGTAACATTCTTTTTTTATTGCTTAGTTCGGCAGAGATTAAGAAAAACACCGGTGTGTCAATTCACAATAGTTAGAGGTATAAAAATGTTTTTGTTGCATGACAAAATCTTCAGAAAAACCGGTGAAATTCAAATATAGGGCATTTCCAATGAAGTTTTTCATTCAAAATTTTTACTTTGATGTTTCTTATAGCCCAAGAATTTAACAAAATATTGCTCAGGAAGAAAGTTACCCGATGTTATTGGAAAAATATAATTTATTTTATTTTACTGATATCCTGCACTATTAGTGTTTTTTTTCTAGTTTGCAATAATCTTTTAACTTTCCATATAACCATACAAGCAGTCTATAGTTGGAGTTGATGCTCGTGATTGTTGGCACTTGGTGGAACTTTTGATACATTTTTGATTGAAAAACACTTGTACTTGTCCACTTATTTATATTTATTTCATATAATTTTAAAACAAAATATCTATCTTTAAAATAAGGGAGTAATTGTTTGTCATTTTTATTTACTTGTCCACTTATTTATATTATTAATTGAAATAATATAAATAAGTGGACAAGTACAAGTGTTTTTCAATCAAAAATGCAGTCTATTGTTTGTCATTTTTATTTAAATTTGTCGGCCGATTTGACCCCCAATAAAATTGATTTAATCGAAAAGAGTCAACTCGGCTGCGCGGCCGAGTTTTATGTGGCCGAGGTGACCCGTTAGCCATTTATGGAAGGCCTCTTATGGAAAGAGAAAAACCCAGAAGTAAATTAAATGAAATAATATAAATAAGTGGACAAGTACAAGTGTTTTTCAATCAAAAATGCAGTCTGTTGTTTGTCTATGATTAACACACGATTTTTTTCAAATCATAATATAGCAGGATTACCATTTTATTCAACTTTGAAATATTGCGATTACGGTTGTCACCCAACATTTTTATTTTCTGGCGATAATAAAAGTCAAGAAGTAAGATAAGATAAAAATCATTTATTGTACCATTAAGAACTATACATAAAAGTAGGTAACAAATAAAAGTGTTGTGATTGTGATCGTAAGCAAGTTGGTTTCGAGTTTTTGATGAAAATAGTTTCTCCTTTCATTCAAAATTAAAAGCAGCCTTCCATTTTCTCATAACTTATTCGAATAAAGTAGTTCTTCATGTTTCGAACACAATATTTTGAATCCCCTTTGATTAACCTGTTTTTTCGGAAAAGCCTAAATAGTCCGAGAGAAATACTAATAAAATCAATAAAAAATAATGTCTTATTCCCGAGTCAAGTTTTTTTTTCAATGGCTTGTATTGTATGGATAATCAGAAAAACTTTAAACTTGAATATCTCTAAAATCCTTTATCATTTCGATTTGATATTTTAGGATGTAATTCTGCATATATTAATATCCATTTTAGAAAAACATAAAAAATAAATTGCAATTTTCTTGATAATATTTAGTTAAAAATACATTATTTACCCACTGTTTGGTAGAAATTTATTTTATACGCTATACCTGAGCATGGTGTTGTGATAACGTGGGTGTATATTTATAATAGAGAAAAAGTACAAATATGTTAATTTTGTCATCTTAAACAATATACCCAAAAAAAATCATATTTATTTAAGGGGGTAACTTTTTGCCTCGGTAAAAAATGCACATCATAATATTGTTTTCCTTACTTTTGAATAAAAAGTATGGAATAAATGTTTTTTAAAGCAAGTTGCGGAAAAAGTATATTAATAATAAAGTCTTCACAAAAAAATTACGTACTTTAATGTATTGCATTTTGTTTGCATTACATTAACAAACTTAAAAGCGTGTTTACACTTGTAATGTAATGCAGCTAAAATGTAACGCATAAAATTTAATAATTTTCATGTGATCACCTAACTATTAACAAGCAGTTTGCGCGAATTGCTCTGAAACGTATTTATTGCAAACTTTTTATTCAAAAGTAAGGAAAACAACATTATGATGTGCATTTTGCACCGAGATCTTCCGTCACCACGTTAACTGAAGTGAATTGACACACCGGAGTTTTTTTCGTGTATTAGGAATAATAATGTCCGTCGATATAAGCAATAAAATAATAATATCACTTTTCGAACCAAAATCCAAGACTGTGATCCGCCAGGGGTGTCAAACGTGTTTCCAGGTGGGACACTCTCGCACCCTCTTTTCACTGACGACTCTTACGTCCCAACGTGACAGGGGGACCCTTATCGTCGAACTTCGGGCACAAATATACGCAAGTTTACCTCACAATGTTTTCCTTTATGACGTCATCAGCTAGTGGCAGTACACGGACCTAGATACCGGGTGTAAATAGACTGCTACCATTAAATGAAACCATATATTCTAACGCTTCAGCTTCAGCTTTCACGGACGATGCTCTCTCTAAACTCGCCCGTATGTCGGTGCGTTAGGGTTCACGCATTTTTGTTTGGAACTCAATTATTTCCCAAACTAAGGGTGGTTCAGTAGGGTCGGTAGAATATGTGGTTTCATTTAATGGTAGCAGTCTATTTAGACTCGGTATAATAAAGTAGTAAAAATGTCGTGTTTGTACACAGAATATTTTGGGACATTTTAAATGAAGGTTGTACTGAGGTCAAAAATACAATTTTTAAAGTTTTTGTACGTCTCTGTGTATGTAGTTATGTTCCGCTTTAACTTGGGAACTGCTCAACGGACTTGGATGCGGTTCTTTTGATTATCATCGTAGTTATCCTGGCCAACATATAGGCTTTAAGAAGTGTTCATAAAATAACGCCCAAGCTGAAAACGGGGCAAAGATTAAATAAATGCGGGCAGAGCCGTGGGCAAAGGCAATTTTTATATGTGCATAACGTATAAAATCCAAGGAACTAGTTGAGTGCATGCACTGTCCGGTAAGATTCAAACCCGAAACTCCGGTCAGTCTTGCCGACGCTATCGCTGCCTTACAATCCACACATTTATTAATGCCAGAAAACTATCATGTTTATCCAGAAGAATATAATTTAAAATAAAAACTTAAAAATAAACAATATAATTTAAAATAATAAACTTCGCATTATCAATTGGTTAACAATCAGCCTTTAAGGCTTTACCTGACCCTAAAATATGAAAAAAAGCCAGATTTTCGAGGGTCCTTTTGACGAAAGTAGGACTATCTTAATATTGGAAAAAATACATTTGATTTATTGATCTTTTATCTAGGGGATCTACCTAAAAACAATGTACTAAGATTTATACTTTTGACAAAAAAAAATGTTTTCCACTCTCTTTTTTTTTGGTTCTCAAATGTTCGTTTCAAGAACGCGTTAAAGAGATCAACTTGATTTTTTTTCATAAAATAATTAATAGAAATATAAAGGTTTTCTACATCAATCCTATATTTTTTTCGTTACAAAATATTTCAGTATTAGCTAAAAACCCTCCGATCTGCTGTTTCGCGCGTAATTATTAGTATTACGCGTCCTAGACAAATAGATCAATTAGCTAACCAATACTCGCCTCTATCAAAAGCTAATAAAGTATTTGACATTGGCCTTTTTGTGTTGGACATTTTTTCCTTGGGTATGCCATACTCTGGCAGGAAATTACATTGAGAGGAAGTAGGCTTGAATAATAGACTAGCTTCAAGTTACATACGAGCACTATTGACTCTCATTCTGGTTGCAAATGGCAAAAGCACCCTGATTCACTAAGCTTCAATTTGATGGAGTTTAAACCCTCTTCGACGGTTACACTTTGCTTTATGGGGGTAACTTTTTACTTCGGTACAAAATGCACATCATAATAAAAAGTAGATATAAATAAATGTAGATAGCAATTTTGTCATAAGGATCTGTCGTTTCATGCGTAACTAAGCCAATTGAGATATTTAGCATGCAGGTGACGGACGATAAGGAAGAAATACAGAAAATATTTAATGACTGGATAGTTTAAAGGATTTGAGCGCAGGACGCCCCATTCGCGATATATCCATATTCTTAAAAAATTACCCGTTCTCAAAATGTCAGATTTAATACTCGTGCCAAATAAAGCGGATTTTAATGTCGATGTATGACTTGATTTGTCTTTGTGAATACTTCACAGTGACACAGAAACCCCCACGCATACGTCACCCGCCCCTTGCTTTGTGAAAGACTTTCGCTATAGGAATTCAAAATGGATTCTCCCAAAACGAGGAGTTCCCAATAGGCATTCCCGATCCCGATTCATCAAGCTCAAACAGAGCAGACGTAAATCCTCTATGTAATGGTTTTATACGAGCGATTTGATTTCGGCAACTTTGAGCGATTTCGACATTGACATTTATGGACATACATCTACGTCTATAGGCATTTTGATTTCTAGCGTAGTAGATGCCGTTGGCGAATTCCAGGCAAATTGTTTTTGAATTTAATGTGTAAAGAAAGCTTTAGACCACAGCCGAACAACTTATTTATTAATTTAACTCGCAATAAAAATAATGTCATTATAATACAAAAACACATGTCCTGCGACGTGCCGCAATTTAGGTAGATTCGTATCACGCGTTTGCCATACCGAAATAGACGAAAAGCTTAGCGTGGAACAATCATATTTTACAAACACAGAATGTAAGTTTTGAAGAAGATTGTTATTTATCATAGGTAGTAATCACTCGGCTACAATATGGCATAATCTCGGCAACTTTGGCAACTTATATGGAAAAATTGCCTGTGTATAAGCATTTGCAATTGACACGGCGGCACTTGGTGAAACAAACCCTTCCTCCATGTCACACGTGAGCCGCGTCCCAATGAACTTGGCTTGATAGATGTGAGGGAAGGTGCGGTTTGGAGATCCTTATGAGCTTTGAAACTTGAATAACTATCGTGCCTACATGTGACTTGCGAATATGACATGAGTAACAGAAACTGTAGTGTTAAATAAAGGGGGATAATTTCACCTTAGGTCATAAAACGGAATCCCTAATAGCGAAACTAAGGTGTCTGTCTATCCGTCTGTATGTGTGTCCGGTAACTCGAGAACTGGTAGGACGATTGAGTATACATGTCTTATAATTATAATCTATACTACATATACTAAAAATAAAGTATTAAAAGGGTCGTGTCTGTACATTGAATATTTTCGCGAAATTTTAAATTAAATGGGTTTTACTATTCTACTGAGGCCAAAATTCATTGATGATGTCACATCTTGAAATTTCGTGTTGGACTAAGTCAGGTCTTTTCGAAGCTTTTATCGCATTTAGTGTTATAGGAACTGGAAATCTATCCAAACCGCATTTTATTCAGAACAAATATTTTTCTGAATCGTGAATTCCTGACATATACCATATTCTGACGGCATAAATTATATATAAGGTGACTTTTATTTATGCAGCCAAACTCATATTGGAGGCATAGTAAGTGTTCAGTAACACGGATCGATAACACTTTTTGCAAATTTCGCTAATTAAAATCTTGACATCCCATAGTAATTGACTTGGGGCTGGGCTTGCGTTTGTAAGGAACACGAAAAGAATAATTTACGAATTTTACAAAAAGGTTCATCGAACCTTGTTACTGAGTACTTACTGAGTCTTCAGTAAGAATTTGGCTGCATAAATTAAAGTCACCTTATATATTAGAATTAATTTTTAACTCAAATTTTATTACTTATAAAAAACTCACATACCACTTCAAGCGCGTTCCGCGTGATATATTCCCCCCATAAAATATGTACACTGACGGAAAACTTCAGTGGAAAGGAAATCGTTTATCCTCAAACGGTACACCCAATGATGTGAGCTGCTCAGCATGCAGATTAGATCCTGAGAGTTGTTTTTGAACGCCTTTCGGGATTTGGAGTAAATCAAGAAAGCCTTTCGAATCACTAGGTACTGTACCATTGAGAAGTCTATGTAGAGTTTTCTATTGAACTGAAAAGTAAATAGTTTTTCAAAATGACTTGAGATATGAGTATATGAGATAATCACATTAGTATTTTATGCAACTGTGACATAATGAGAGCCCTTAGTACACAAGTACTATGTATAGGTATGAAGCCGAGATTCTTGGGATGCATAAGTGTCATGATTTGTATTTGCATTTTTTCGTCTTTGGTTATAAAAAAACACTTCTTATTTAAGTATTTTTATTCGTTCTCCGGTCCATTAATATTTCATAACATTTTCTATTAAACTTTCGTGACCTTTCCCGCCAATAAATTATTGGGTATTTCAATTGCTTTTCCTGTCCACTTTATATCTGGCTGGTAGCGTTAATATTGAAATTTCTTCGCTTACGTATTATTATTTCAATCTCGATGTCTCTGTTTTTCGACTTCACATATAGTAATTTTTCAAGGATAAATCCACATTTCAACCACGAAAACAACTAACCCCAAACTCAGTACTCAAAAATCCTATACTCGTATTAACGAACTCGAGTACCAGGATAACATAACAGGAGCGGTGTCGCACCTCCTCGTTATAACGTCCTTGAAGCGTGCATGCACTCGGCCGGAGTGGCCACTCGAGCCCTTTATGAGACTGTTTTCAATGATTTTCTCGTACTTTCCGTAAAAAAATCTTTCCGTCCTCTACGTCAAGATTTTTTTTTGTTTTTATGGTATCGCAGAATATTATCAAATAAGTCGGCCTCCATTCCATATTTTCTTCACGAGTGCATTGGCGGAACTTGTCTGTTGTAAAATTTGTAATACATTTGACAGACCTTGTATTAGGAAAGCGCAAATATACCATCCTTGTACGAGTAGAAGTAAAATGCGTATTTTTGCCCATACCGTAATGGTAATAACTACAAAAACGTGCTTACTGGCTTTTCTCCTGATGGTACTCAGTAAAGAATGCATATTTCCTCATTAGTCCTGAACAATCGCCAGTAAAATTAAATTAAACTGAACAAATGCCTTTCCAATCCAAAACAAAGAGCTCAGTAAATCACAAAACAGGTAAATTAGCGTAACGGGAAGACAAAGCCCCCATTACGATGCTGTTTCTCATTTGCCTCAGAAGGGATGCGGCTCATTTGTAATGATTACAGGTCTTTTGTCGAGACATTCATCAGCTGATGCTGTGTTTCCATCCAGTTTCTGGGATATGGAAAATTTCACATATAGAGCAAAATATGTCTTCGCAGTGCAGACGGGGTGAAATGAACAGTCTTGAACTGGCCAAGAAAGTTAAAAAATAGTTATGTAGTTAGTCCAGAAAACCGATTCGGAATCTATACTTATGGTAAAGTAGTAAAAGTGCTTGTACATTAAATATTTTTGCTTTAATTTTAAAAGAAATTATTATTTTATTAGCATTGTACTGAAGCCAAAACCACAATTTATAAAATTTGTGTCTGTATGTATGTTCCGTTTTAACATGAGAACTACTCAACCGATTTGGATGCGGTTTTTTTAAATTATCATCGTATTGACCCTATTCAACAAATAAGCTATAAGGAGTGTCCATAAAATAACGCTCAAGCCGAAAACGGGGCAGATATTAGGCTAGTTCAAAAGGTAATAGACAATGTAAGACGGATTGACTAAGATCAATATTTTTTTTCTTTTCTTTTGGACATAATTCCTATGGTTTTATATTTGCCTTTACTTAAGTAGGTATAAGAAAATTGAATAGATTAAGTTTATGTTTCAGTTTTTTTTAATTTTGAGATTAGCGATAAAGTTTTAATTTTGTCTTTTTCCCAGAATCCGTCCCTATCGTCCCTTTAATTTGACAGATATGTATTGACTGACAGGTCGCTCTTCAAAATTGCGAGTTAAATTTTGTTGTGTAAGTGATCCTTATTACTTAAGGCGCCTAGGCACGCCACCGTTTTAGTACAAAGTTTAATAATCTGTTTCTCTGTTGTTTCTCGTAATAGACCAAAATATATTACCTCCATCATCTGGTGCTGGTATTTTAAAAGGCACCATTTTGCCAAAATTTTGAATATTAATTTTGTTTTAAAGATATTAAGCTGGACAGATTTACATACAAAGTTGTTTTCTTGCCTCAGATTGTATATATATAAAAATTTAACATTTCAGCCACATAGCGACTTTGTAAATGCCTGTATTAAACTATTGAGGTCTATACCTTTAGTCCATAATGAAAAACAACAGAGAAACGGGTTATCAAATTTTGTACTAAAACGGTGGCGTGCCTATGCGCCTTAAATTTGTCATCTCTATAGAACTGGGGGAAAAGATAAAAGATAAATACTTGAAATTGGCACAAAAATAGCATTCATTTTCCTACATGATGAGCATTGACGAGGCGCAACAAAGATTTTGAAAAATTCGAAATCGCTCAAAAGATTTTTACAATAATAGAGAAAAACAATTCTCTTCTCCTTTAATTGCTTTTACAGATTTTGAAACATATTTGAAAAACAGCAAAAAAAATCTATTTTCTTCCTTATTTCCGAAACTGGTGGACCGAAATATATGAAAAGTGCTCGATTATAGATTTATAGATAACACATGAAATTTTTTGAAAATCTATAAGCAACAAAAAAATTTATACACAAATAATAAATCTTAAAATAAAAGAAAAAAGCAATAAAGATTTGTATAAAAATACATTAAGGGACCAAATGGTAGGTATTAAAGAGCTAATAGTCAAAATTTATACTTCAGCTATATTTCCTTGCACTAATTTAGATAAATATTTGAAAAGCCACAAAAAATGTATCTCCTCATATCTCTGAAACTAGAGGACCGAAAAGTATTTAAGAAATCGCGGTAACAAGTTATTAATAACGTAAAGATCACGGAAAAAAAGCGGTTAAGAAATTCAATGAAATGAAATACTTTATATTTGCAATGTAGGTACATAAATACACTTATCGCACGTTAGAATATATTAAATAAGTAAAATGGTTAAATTTAAAAGAGGAAAATACAATATATTAAATTAGGATTTGGGTATATATACTTAATAAGTTAATACACGTACATAAACTACATTAAAGGTATATTTAATGTATACAACAATATATATACCTACTATATGATAATGATATAGCTACATATATAGATATATGCCTAACTCCGCCTATTCGATTAGTCATGCTAAGAAGAAGGGCAAGAAACTGAGCAAGTTCGTGTCTTTTTTTTTCAATCATCATTACTATATTAATAATACAACATTGTTTTAGTAAAGAGATAGAAAGTACAGGACAAGAGAAAGTCGGATAATCAAGCCAAAAATTGAGTAACTTAATATAATGAAATTATTAGATTATCTCTTTAACCTTATGTTCTATCAGTCCTATCATATTGAAAACAATAAAAACGTAAAAATAAATAACCAAAATTTCATAAAAACCAAATGAATATGTTTTTTGTAAAACAAATTATCCACCATATATTTTATCTCTTGTAATTATATGATACAGTCAATTCTTTTTTTAAGTCATCAACGGGCAAGATTTTTAATAACATTTCCTGACTTTACCCAAAACTAATTAAATACGGAACCGTAGTGCGCGTGTCTTACTCGCACTTGACGGGTTTCTTATAAATAAATACTCTATGTAAATATTAAAATTAGTTTATATTTACGATTGACGGCACTTGGTTCAATTCAGAATATTATTCCCATAAAATATTATCTTTCGTTTCAGATGGTAATAAACAGATAGAAGAGGAATCAAGATCGACATCATCTCGAAAGTTAAGGTATGTTTCATAGTTTATTGTCTCAATGAATACAGATAAAATCGATTTTCAGGGATCAAAGCTTAAGTTGCCGAATTTAATTACATGCAAAACTCTTGGTACTCAAAATATCGTCTAAATTCTCAATGAATTCGTCAATATCAATTTAAATACCATTCGAAAAGACATCACAAAGCAATAAAACCAAGAACGCGATGAATATAAAACCAGTAGCGATTAATTTAATGTCATACTAGCTTTGTTACCCGGCTTCGTTTTAGGGAAAAGTCAAGAGGTTAACATTTTACGCGTGTTTGTAAGAAACTTTATGATGTCTGGAAAGAGCTTTTCGGTAAGAATTGTACATACCGGAATTTAGCAAGTAAAACTTTAAGATATTTTGATTTTGGGAGGTTCTCGAAATTTTACATTTTCGAATAAGTAGAATTTTTCTTCTTATCAATTTATGCCTTTTTTATTTTTTAGGCATGTGTTTTTACATATTAAACACAATCATTGTAAATTTAAGACGATTTATTTCGACCACTTCAAAACGATAATTTTTGTAAAATATCTATAAAAATTTACATTTTATCATCACTTTTCTGATTTTCTATACCGTAATGATGTTAATTTGTTATCTCCTTGCGATGGATAAATCGCCGTGTTAAAAATATAGAAATTCATTTCTATCATAGTAACTATAAAGTCACCCTAAAAAAAAGCTAGACTAATAAAAATAGTAAGTAATAAGTACCCGGTATAGAAGAGCTTGTATGTAGAAGCAAAAAAGGTGTGTCAAGATCGTAGCAGATGGAAATGCGTAGTTTCTACCTACCGCTCATCAGACGTGAATATATGTATGTATGTATGTACTAATTGAACGAGCGAGCGAGTTCTCCGAGTCTACTTGAACAATCCGGTGTTTGTGTGTATGTATGAATGTTTGTTCGGCGATAACTCAAGTATCGTTGATCGGAATGTCATGAAATTTGACAGGCAAGTACGTAAATAAGGCAAAAAGAATGTTTAATTTCAAGCATGAGTCAAATTGGTTAAGCGCGAATCGGGTGAGCGCGAGTTCACAGTTCGGGGCCAACTACTAGCATATACAGAAGTACAAACAAATAGGCAAGACCGACACCCAAGCAGCTTGTTACGGAACCCTAAAAATAACAAATCGTTATAACTTTTTTCTTAAACGTAGATAAGCTTCCCTCAAAGTGATATATTTTATGCGTTCGGAAGAGTCGTAAACTAAAAGTTATAGGTACTTAGAAATAATGTTGTCGTTTAAACACGACACGGCACCGTTTGACCCTCGTGTCGATATGGGTTATGGTATCTCATAATCTGTTTATAACTTCTTGAATTAAGTGCACTTGTAATAGTTGTATTAGTCTCGCAATTTATTTTTCAGCACACTTGCTTATAAAGTGACCCTTATTGCAGCTTTCTTAGGGTCATAATGCAGCGTATTAAACACGCGTGCTTTTTACTTTACATTATCGCCCTAGTGTTTTTACATTACAGTTTTTTTTTATCTTGGCAAAGAGTTTTGATGTCTTGAGAATTAGTAAAGTTTTTGCAAATAAATAAACTGTCTCAGTTAAAATTTATTAAATAATCATTCAATTGTATCAAATTATTTATTTTTATCAACAAATTAACTCAAATTTTTGTTGTGAATACAAAAAATAATATTGAATATTTGGCTGTTTGGCAATATTTGGCTGTTAGGCGGATGCATCAGTGCCTCTATTTCCATCTACGTACACATAGACAAAATCTCCGCCGCCGTCGCCATTTTTCAAAGAAAATTATCAATTCATAGCTGTGGTTTCGATTATGTGGAAAAATAAGCAGTGAAATTTTATTATCTTTCCCCGCATGTGTGTTGAAAAACGTCGTAAGAAACGCGTGAGCATTAGACATTACACTCACTTGTATCATAATGTACTATTACAATTATATTTCTTTCCCAACCAGTTTCGGATATTAGACCGTTTTCAAGGGCTTTTATAGATGTCGATAAAGTCGATTCTAAAGGTTTTAATTTTAGTTTAATTGCTATCAAAACTAAATTTTTAGGGTTCCGTACCCGAAGAGTACCAAACGGGATCATATTACTAAGCCTCCGCTGTCTGTCTGTCTGTCACAGGGTCTACAGCTTCAGCCGTAATAGGTAGAGAGTTGAAACTTTCACAAAATACGTGGTACTATGGCAAATAATAAAAATGAAAAATAAATTAAACCTAAGGAGGGTCCCCATACAATGACCTCGGTTTATTTTTGATTTGTTTCAGCTTTGTATTAAAGACGGTAATACATACAAGTTTCAAAGGTCACATTGTTGCATACTCTAAAGCAGGCATGGGCAACCTTTGGGAAGTCGCGGGCCAAACAATCATTTGCTCATGAATTTGAGGGCCGTAGGTTGATGGGTATAGTATATGAAAATAACGACGCAATCGGTGAACCGCAG
Organism: Ypsolopha scabrella; assembly: GCA_910592155.1. Lineage (NCBI taxonomy): Eukaryota > Metazoa > Arthropoda > Insecta > Lepidoptera > Ypsolophidae > Ypsolopha > Ypsolopha scabrella. Next base: position 5,422,872 of record OU342964.1, read on the forward strand.
GCTCAACTAGAAAAGTTACAATGCAATATTTTCATCATTTCCAATAGATGCGAATCTTATGCCAAATTTTCAAATCCAAGACTACTAACATCTGAATCAATTCCACTAATAAGTAGACACAAAGAATTTAGCAAAGTTTTCTAGGTTACTCTGGTGTGTGACTTGGATTTATTGACTTTCATCCCTGCTTATTTGTTAGTTTCACCTTTCACTCACTTGCTCCTTTACTTAGATCGGCAAAGAAGTTGCATGAAAACAACAAATCGCGGCTTTCCGCTAAAAGGTTAGTCTAACTAAACTAAACTGTTCCTCGCCGCGCGGGCCGTTTTAAAAACCTTAACCGGCCGGCGGTTGGCCATGTATGCTCTAAAGCAGGCTTCTCAAACTTATAGCCCCACGTACCCCTATGAAATTTCCCAAACAATGGGGAACCCCTACAAAACTGCCTATAAAAGAAAATAAGATTTAAAAAAATATATACAGCCATAAATAATAATGTGCCTTTAATTTGTGAGATGTACGAGTATAAGCTTTATTCTTGTCACAAATTGAGTCTATTTTAGGGGCATTTTTCCTCAGTTTTAAACTGCATTCAGATTTAACATTCAGTAGATTCATGTACTCCGATGTTACTTTGAGATGTGAAAACTCACTCTCACATAAGTAGTCACGAAAGGCAAAAGGAATTCACCGCTCTGCGTGGGGGTCCGAATATTCTTCCTGTATTGCTGTCCATTCATGAGAAATTAGCCTGAACAGTCTACGTCTACTTAAATTTTATCGCGTACCCCCTAAGATCAACAAACAATCCGTACTTAGAGGGTTCTGAATTGTTTGACAGAAGCTACCACTGAGTATTTCTGTAATAGAGATGATAGTAAAAAGTATTGTAAGTATGTACATTAAATATTTCTGCAAAATTTAAAATGAAATGGGCTATGCATGAGTATTGTACTAAAGGTCAAAACTATTATTTTGTTATTTTTGTCCGTCTGGTCCGTTTTAACTCTTTTAACGGATTTAGATGCGGTTTTCTGTGTTGTCATTGTAGTAGGGTCACTCAACAACTAAAAGAGGCGTTGATAAATTTACCGCCGATCCAAAAACTGTCGATAATAGATTGTATCTTACGCGCAAAATAATAAAAATAAGTCACGCGAGCGAAGCCGCGAGCAAAAGCTAGTAAATAAAAAACTGGATTTAAGGTACACTACAAACTGCTGTTACATATTTAAATATGGTAAAATATTTTGAATTACATAAAAATTTGATTTTAATTTGTTACCTACTTATTTTATCTCAAATCACTGCAATAAATTATTTTCCCAATAATTTGTTAATACTTAGTAAAAATATTTTTATCGAAAATGAAGCGGTCATAAAATAGAAATTAAAAATAATTATTTTCCATTCCATCTCGATCAGCAAGTGGCCCGTATCGAAGGGGATGGAGGGGAAAATCGGGTACTGGGGCTCAGACGCGAATCCAGGGTTTTATACAGGGCTATAAAAAGTTGTGTGATTTTACATATCTATATCTAACTCGAGAAGCCGCGGGCGAAAGGTATTACCTTTTAGTTTGTTATCTATGTACATATACTTGCATATGAACCGATAGACCAGGTTCATTTGCCTAAGATTTGTACAATATTTTGAAGTTGATCAATATACAGTGCGACAAGGGTCTTTTGGCACCGTGGATGTCATTGGTGCAGCTGTAAAACAGTACTTTATGAGGACAGCGGCGTTAGTTTGGATTTTGGCCACGAGCAACCCACCTGTAAAAAGAGCCTCGTCGCACTGTAAGTACTTTTGTTTTGATACAGGGGGGGGGCAATGGGTGCGATTGCCCCCCCCCCCCTGTATGCGCGCCTGATGGGCTTACACTGAAAGGGGATGGAGGGTACGACGGGACGGGCGAGAAGGGAAATCGAATCGACCATTCGTGGCACGCCTAATTGATGGCGCCATTAGCACTAGGATCTACATAATGTCGTATAGCTACGAGTGTTCCGATATCATTGGAATATTATCAAATTTTTGTACTATTGGGGGAAATTTAGCAGGCACACTTTTTGCACTTGCATGGTAATAAGAGCAAAAAGTGGGTCAGGAGAACTGATAATATCTCAAATTTAATTTGTATTATTAGAGTGCATTAAATACTAAAAAAGATCACCTAGAAACAAATTTAACAACAAATGTTTTAATAGTACATTTAAAAAGTTTCTCGCACGAGTATCGTATGATATTTTATAGCAAAAGTGCGGAAAATGCCGACTTTACGCAAGCGCAGCGTGCGTAAAGTGGTCATTTTACGCACGGTGTGCTATAATAAATCTTTAGAGTATTCCAAAGCGATGGATTTCGCAATAAAAACATAATTTTAATTTATATTTGTTTATATACCAAAAGTTCCCAAAATTCTGTTAGAAAGTCAGGAGAGTGATAGTCTAACTGAGACATCCTAGTAAAAATGTATTTTGTTAACTAATTATTTTATTTGACGCTGACAGTCTGAATGTTGTTCAGTTGAACAACAGAGTTTTCGTTGCCCTTTTACTACTCAAATGCCTATTTTACAAGTCGCGGGAGTCCTTTATGCATAAATAAATTATTCAAATCTACTCAATTTTTACCGAAAGAATAATTACCAAAATGCCGGTATTTTCAGCCACATACCTATACCGCTCCTTCCGCAAGGTTTGAAAGAAGAGTTTACTATTTTGTTTGGTTTGCATGCGTGAATTCTAGTTTTCGTACTTACATTCTCAATAAAATCCTGTTTAAGCTAGTCACTAAATTCTTTTTGGTTACCTACAGTGAGTAGTTAGATAGATATCCGAGTCCTAAGTTAAGTTTAGATATCGAATTTTCGATGTCTGAGAACAACACGTGAAAATGACGTATGTAATCAAAAATGATAGTCGTATTTTTAAATTGATTCTGTTCACCGGTAAATTGGCTTAACCTACGACGAACTCGTCGGGCAGAACCACAAAACCCAGACATAGGTTATTAGATTATGTTCTTCAAATTTCGATAGATTCTGTACACCGGTGTTGCTTTCATCTCGCGGTTCCAGCGCACTTCTAAATTCTAAATTCGTTGCGGGGGCGATGAGTCCTGCACTGACTCTATGTGATCGTGAGTATTGTGCACTTCCCCCGGGTCGGCTAGCCCAGCCAGGACAACTCCTTGAAATAGAGTCGAACGGCTTCAGCCTGCCGACACAAAATCTGGTCCAGAGAAGGGGAGATGGAGCTCATTGCGATCCCTGCTTTACGTCTCATGTCATCAGTGGCGGGGCAATGAAGCAGCACATGCTCCACCGTCTCATCTGCGTCTAAGCACCCTCGACATAGGGGGCTGTCAGTCACGCCTGTAGTGAAAAGGTGTTTGTTCAGGTCGCAATGTCCGGTAATGATGCGAGCCCCCTTCATCCTAGTTTTAATCCACGCTTTCCAGCAGAAACCATCGCGGCCAAGGATAAGTCCATTGCATGTAAAAAAAAGGAATACGTTTGTACAGAAATGAGAAGCCAAATGGTTTTTCCAATTGGGACAAAAAATCGAACATATTTTGTTTAAACTGTTCAATAAAAAAAGTTTAGCTGAAGTATAGTCGGATTGTAGCGTATTCAGGAGTTTTATTTCGTCATGAAGAAATTATTGTCATAAATAACTGAATACGAGTTATTAGTCTAATCCCGAAAACTCTACTTCCAGTAGAACTCTACTGCTGAAAGTTAACATCAAAGCTTAACTATATGTGAAAACAATGGAAAACATCATACCCAAGTCACATTTTTTCGTAAGTTATAAATTATAATATAAGTTTTTATGTTTTATGATTCGAGCTGCTCACGTTTTTAGCCCGCAATGATAACATTTTTGTATGCTCCACTTTTACAACAATGAAGTTCAGCAGAGCGTCGTCAAAACTCAAGTCTCACGTCACTCTCCCTAAGCTGATCTTCGTTTTCTTATCCCATTAAACCCTGACAAATTGACATCATTTGTGGAGCCTACTTCATAAAAACAAGCCTCGTTTTCTCCCTCAATGTTAGGTACTCCTGACATTACTTTTACTCGAGCACATTATTTTGGCTGGCGTATCTAGGAGCTAATTTTTATACGTCGTGAAAATTCAACCATATTCGTAACGACGCGTCGTTACGAATATGGTTGAATTTTTAGATGCCATAGATATAGATATATTTTTAGATTCAGTACGTAAGCTAATTAGGGTTACCCGAAGGGCGCCAAACGGGGCCCTATTACTAAGTCTCCGCTGTCTATCTGTCTGTCTCTTACAGGGGTCTACAGCTTCACCTGTATTACGTAGAAAAATGAAATTTTCACAGAATACGTGTCATTGTGGCCTCTATAATAAAATATTTAAAAAATAACGGTTGTCCCCAAACAAGAAACATATGAGTTTTAATTTTAGTCAGATTGTAGGACATACTCCAAAGTTTTAAAAAGTAGCGTTCAGTACGCCAACGATGCCAAATTTTTCCTTTTTTTAAATATTCATATTAATTTTACTATGTTAATGGTTGCTTTAGCATTTATTGTTATTAAAATTTACCATCATATTTTTAGGGTTCCAACCCGTATTGAACTCTTTGTCTATACGCGAGTACGACTCGCACTTGGCCCAACTATTTTTTGTTCTTATCTGTATCTCGGCAACTTCTTAACAAAGAGAGATTTGTACATGTTTAATTCTCACGCCTGTATCTTGTTTTATCTACCGTATCTTTATATCATCCATAAAATCTAATCTTATCCGCGGCCAAGAACGAGTAATGAACTCGTTTCAAATATTGATGCCTATTTTACTAAATAACTAGTTCTTATGTCAGTGAGGTAATAAAATTATATCACCTTGCTTAATTTTGGATTAGTGTCCACAAAATTTACGAACGAATTTCTTTATTTCTTAAAATTCCTAACCTATGGGCTGCGTTCATAAAAAATATAACAATGGAATCAATTGTTTAGATCCTTTATAAAACATACGAAAACAGGTTAAAGGGTTAAAATATTTATATTTCTAGTATACTAGTCGCTACGAGTAATTTAAAGTAAATGACCCCTTACTCGTTGCTTACTCAGCAAACCTCAAACAAAGTTGCCGGTCCGAATAATCCGAATATCCGTTCCACCTCGTTACTTCCGTCCGTTCCTCGGCCGGGGGGCAAGCATCCCTCACCTGGCTAAACTAAGGTCAGAGTATTGTGCGAAATCATTATTTTATTTTCATTTATTGAGGCATCAAACATTCACAATACAAAGAAACAGTTATAAAGATAAAAATACACAAAAGAACTTTAAGTTCCACATATTTAAATAAATATTTCTACTATATGTTAGCTTTTCTTTTGATTAAATACCTACATACACTTTTTAAATTAAAATATAAATAATAAAGATATAATGTTTTTGAAATATATTTCGGCCCACTTGGGGCCGTCGTCAGTCAAGTAAAGAATATAATAAACAAGACAAATAGAGTGCAGCAATGACAAACGTAAACCTACTTTCTCTCCAAATACTTTCTGCTCTATTACACCTGCTTGCTTATTATGTGGCTGTGGTGTGGTCTATGGGATGTGTGAGAGAGTCTCGTCGGTCAGTCAGTGTTGTCTGTTCAGTCCGGCTCCTTAGTGGGCACCAAGCGACCAAATGTAGGAAATTAAAGTGGGACGAAATATATTTTAAAATATTATATCTTTATTTAATAGGTGGTAGAGCTGATGCCAGGCTCGACTGTGGAGGTACCACCATCTTACTCGCAAATCCTGCCGAAGTTATTTGGGGGAGAGTAAGAGAACAGCTCTCAGGCAAAACCAAGCGGTCCACCATTGCCTGGGACCGATTGATGGCGGTATATCCATCCCCAATTGCCGGGCCTTAGATAAAACAGACTGGTGACGGGCAGCGGCGTCACTGGTGCAAGGGTTTCGGCACCGCGCTCACCAACCCGCATGCCCAGCGTGTGTGAGTATGGGAATTTCTTCCAGGAGGGCCGCCATGAGTGGCGAATTCCTGGAAAGGCCTATGTCCAGCAGTGGACGAACCATGCTGATGGATGGATGGATGGAGATCTTTATTAAGTACCATATAAAGACACATACAAATTATGTAAACCACACATTAAGGGCTTGTATTGGGTCTTTCAACGGTTTTTGTTTTAATATGCTGAGTCAACTACTTATCTGATCAATATAAAACTTGGATACGTGCTTTTTCAGACCTTTGTCTTTCCGTTGTCAAGTCGGTTACCTAATTGGACACATTTCGCTCGATGGATTTTATTTTTGAAAATGATGCCCATTTGAGTTGTTATTTCGTTTTATGTCCAAACGGCTTGAGCTTTATGTCTGAAATTACTGCTATAACAAGAAAACATGGTTTATTTTCCGATGTCATGTGGAAAAACTCCTACATCAAATACTTTTTCGTAAAATCCAGAAAAACCTCTAAAATTCACAGATTTTGCGTGCCGCCAGCGCGCGAAGCGAGCATTCGAACGTAGACTTTCTGACAATATACTGAAGTTCAAAATCGCTCAGTAAGATTATCGTGAACAACTCAAAACAATAACTTAAGCACTTGCAAAAAAAATAAAAAAATAAAAAATCGATACAAACAAAAAAATGGCATATAAGACATAAACAAGAAAAAAAATGTATACTACATACATACCTATATAAGGTGACTTTAATTTATACAGTCAAATTCTTACTGAAGGCTCGGTAAGGGCTCAGTAACAAGGTTCAATGACCCTTTATGTGAAATTCGTAAATTATTCTTTTCGTATTCCTTACAAACGCAAACCCAGCCCTGAGTTAATTACAATGGTACGTCATGATTTTTTTTGCGAAATCAGAAAAAGTGTTATCGATCCGTGTTACTGATCAATTACCAAGCCTCCAGTATGAGTTTGGCTGTATAAATAAAAGTCACCTCATATGTGTATGCGAAAAATAACACTTCGATGCTCGATGATTCTTTGACGTTTTATTTTAAAAGAAGTGGTGATTCAACAAAAATTTCAATTTTGGTGAGCTTCTTGTTCTAATTACCGGGGGCCCGTCGGAAGTATGAATTTTCAGCATAATTAGAATGCGCAATTTTAGAGTGGAAGAAATATTTGGGACAAGAAGAAGCTTGAAGAACTTAGGAGACTTTTTCAAGGAGTCTGGATGAATTAATGCCATTATTAAACAATTTATGCCAAAAACTAGCTGAGGAGTGAATTATATGGTGTACATCTGAAAATTAATAATCTGTAAAATCATTGTGGGTTCTGTAATCAAGTGCTTTCAGGAAATTATTCTGGATTTTGTTCAATTTTGTCAATATGAATTGCCTATCGAGGATCCCAGACCACACAACCAAACTCTAAATTACTACTAGTACAGTAGATCTGTATGTTAAGGGAATAGTCCCCACAAAACCGTAAATAATTTTTCCTTGTTTGAAAAATCTAGCAATACTACATGTTAAGAAAATAAATACTTCTGCCAAACACTCAATGAACTTTAAAGAATCTAGCAATATTACATGTTAAAAAATAAGTACTTCTGCCAAACACTCAATGAACTTTAAAGAATCTAGCAATATTACTTGTTAAAAAATAAGTACTTCTGCCAAACACTCAATGAACTTTAAAGAATCTAGCAATATTACATGTTAAAAAATAAGTACTTCTGCCAAACACTCAATGAACTTTAAAGAATCTAGCAATATTACATGTTAAAAAATAAGTACTTCTGCCAAACACTCAATGAACTTTAAAGAATCTAGCAATATTACATGTTAAAAAATAAGTACTTCTGCCAAACACTCAATGAACTTTAAAGAATCTAGCAATATTACATGTTAAAAAATAAGTTCTTCTGCCAAACACTCAATGAACTTTAAAGAATCTAGCAATATTACATGTTAAAAAATAAGTACTTCTGCCAAACACTCAATGCACTTTAAAGAATCTAGCAATATTACATGTTAAAAAATAAGTACTTCTGCCAAACACTCAATGAACTTTAAAGAATCTTGCAATATTACATGTTAAAAAATAAGTACTTCTGCCAAACACTCAATGAACTTTAAAGAATCTAGCAATATTACTTGTTAAAAAATAAGTACTTCTGCCAAACACTCAATGAACTTTAAAGAATCTAGCAATATTACATGTTAAAAAATAAGTACTTCTGCCAAACACTCAATGAGCTTTAAAGAATCTAGCAATATTACATGTTAAAAAATAAGTACTTCTGCCAAACACTCAATGAACTTTAAAGAATCTAGAAATATTACATGTTAAAAAATAAGTACTTCTGCCAAACACTCAATGAACTTTAAAGAATCTAGCAATATTACATGTTAAAAAATAAGTACTTCTGCCAAACACTCAATGAACTTTAAAGAATCTAGCAATATTACATGTTAAAAAATAAGTACTTCTGCCAAACACTCAATGAACTTTAAAGAATCTTGCAATATTACATGTTAAAAAATAAGTACTTCTGCCAAACACTCAATGAACTTTAAAGAATCTAGCAATATTACTTGTTAAAAAATAAGTACTTCTGCCAAACACTCAATGAACTTTAAAGAATCTAGCAATATTACATGTTAAAAAATAAGTACTTCTGCCAAACACTCAATGAACTTTAAAGAATCTAGCAATATTACATGTTAAAAAATAAGTACTTCTGCCAAACACTCAATGAACTTTAAAGAATCTAGCAATATTACATGTTAAAAAATAAGTACTTCTGCCAAACACTCAATGAACTTTAAAGAATCTTGCAATATTACATGTTAAAAAATAAGTACTTCTGCCAAACACTCAATGAACTTTAAAGAATCTAGCAATATTACTTGTTAAAAAATAAGTACTTCTGCCAAACACTCAATGAACTTTAAAGAATCTAGCAATATTACATGTTAAAAAATAAGTACTTCTGCCAAACACTCAATGAACTTTAAAGAATCTAGCAATATTACATGTTAAAAAATAAGTACTTCTGCCAAACACTCAATGAACATTAAAGAATCTAGCAATATTACATGTTAAAAAATAAGTACTTCTGCCAAACACTCAATGAACTTTAAAGAATCTAGAAATATTACATGTTAAAAAATAAGTACTTCTGCCAAACACTCAATGAACTTTAAAGAATCTAGCAATATTACATGTTAAAAAATAAGTACTTCTGCCAAACACTCAATGAACTTTAAAGAATCTAGCAATATTACATGTTAAAAAATAAGTACTTCTGCCAAACACTCAATGAACTTTAAAGAATCTAGCAATATTACATGTTAAAAAATAAGTACTTCTGCCAAACACTCAATGAGCTTTAAAGAATCTAGCAATATTACATGTTAAAAAATAAGTACTTCTGCCAAACACTCAATGAACTTTAAAGAATCTAGAAATATTACATGTTAAAAAATAAGTACTTCTGCCAAACACTCAATGAATTTTAAAGAATCTAGCAATATTACATTTAAAAAATAAGTACTTCTGCCAAACACTCAATGAACTTTAAAGAATCTAGCAATATTACATGTTAAAAAATAAGTACTTCTGCCAAACACTCAATGAACTTTAAAGAATCTTGCAATATTACATGTTAAAAAATAAGTACTTCTGCCAAACACTCAATGAACTTTAAAGAATCTAGCAATATTACTTGTTAAAAAATAAGTACTTCTGCCAAACACTCAATGAACTTTAAAGAATCTAGCAATATTACATGTTAAAAAATAAGTACTTCTGCCAAACACTCAATGAACTTTAAAGAATCTAGCAATATTACATGTTAAAAAATAAGTACTTCTGCCAAACACTCAATGAACTTTAAAGAATCTAGCAATATTACATGTTAAAAAATAAGTACTTCTGCCAAACACTCAATGAACTTTAAAGAATCTAGAAATATTACATGTTAAAAAATAAGTACTTCTGCCAAACACTCAATGAACTTTAAAGAATCTAGCAATATTACATGTTAAAAAATAAGTACTTCTGCCAAACACTCAATGAACTTTAAAGAATCTAGCAATATTACATGTTAAAAAATAAGTACTTCTGCCAAGAATATAATGCACTCTTATCGTGATAGAATCATCTGAAGTCATTCAGATATTCAGAAAAAAAAAACAAAGTTGGCTCAAAAAATTTTGCTCAAAAAAATCGAGGTTTAAGATTATTTGAGCAAAAACCCATACATATTATTGATATTACAGATATTACATACAACTTGAGTTTTTCTTATGATAAATTTGTTAAAGAAAATTTTCATTTTGCTATTTTTTCACTGAAATAAATGCGTTTTTTGTGTATTCGCGAAAATTGCTTAGTCATTATTATGTTTTCACAAGAAAATGATGTCATTTTATGCATTTCATTTTGATTGCATTTACATTACAACTTAAAACAAATTTGTTAATGTAATGCAATCAAAATTTAATACATAAGATGACATTATTTTCTTGTAATAATATAATTTTTACTATTAGATTTTCGCGAATACATATAAAACGCATCTATTGCATATTTTTTAATTAAAAGTAAAGAAAACAATATCAAGATGTGCAATTTGCGCCGAGATCCTCTTTTACCCCCTTAGGCTGTGGGGTCCATATTTTGTGCCCAAAGTACGGCGGGGCTGTATGATAGAGCTCACCACTCATCACGCTTGCAAGTGATAATCATCAGACGTAGGTTTACGAGTACCTGCAAGCGTGATTTTGTCGCCGTACTTCGGGCACAATCTGAGTCCACCATTTCACAATCCACACTCGGCAACAGCTCTGCCAACCCCTCGGGGCTTCATGTCGTGACGATAACCTTCGTTAGAGCTAATGAAGGCATTTATTCATATTGATTAGAGAAACTTGAAACATCTGCTGTTCAAGATTAATTACTCTTCTTACAAAATTAATTTATAGAGAAATTAAATTAAAGCGATCCCCTCCCTGGCTCATTACAGAAATTGAAATAATGGGTACTAATTAAATAGGTACCAAGAAACATTGTGATAACACAAAAGTAAAAGTATTTATTTTTCTTCACTTCATTCGAATTTTTAAAAGCTTTTTGAAAAATATCTTACCTTACCGGGAATCGGACCTGGTAATTTAGAAAAAAAAACGGTTAAAGTGCGTGTCGGGCCACGCGAAATGTAGGGTTCCGTAGTTACCCAGCCAGTACATGTAGGTCTATTAATACAGGCCGCGCCAAACTTCTGATCCCATACAATATATGGGGACCAAAATTTTGGCGCGACCTGTCCTCGTAAACCTGTAAAGCCTACTTAGCTGTGATAGTTTTCCTTCATTATATATACTACTTCTGTGAATTTTTTCACATTTCTATAAACAACCGTTTACCCAGCAGGGGGGGGGGGGACGCGCTCCACTCTAACTAAAATTTTCACTTTAAAGCTTAATATTTCGCCAACGGATCCCTAAATCGAAAAATGGTTTTCACACACCCACAATGTTTTTAAACAGCCTATCCTACGATACCCCACACTATGGGACAGACGAGAAAAATAAAATCATCCCCAGTTTACGTATAAGAGAGGTACCCATAAAATAATTTTTTTTCGAGAATTTATTTTACTATTTTGTCGGCGTGATTAATTTTTTTTTTTTTTTTATTTTTTATTTAACACACAGGTAATTTACTTATACTAGGTACATAAATTTCGCAAAACTTTGCAGTTTGTCTGCGAAAACGTAGCAGCTTTAATAGTTTCTACTTAAATTAACTCAACCCTAACTACTTTTGTCCTTTATGAACACACCTTAATACTTAATATAAATAATACTTGGTAACTGATACATAAGTTTGAAGTTAATTATGACAGATAATACTTTTTTAGCAAATCTTTAGCTTTGGAAAGCTTTCTCTCATTTACTACACAATCTGGTAGCTTATTTATTAAGTTAATAAACAATGGTCCTTTCAACCTACGACCGTAATAGTTGTTTACCGGCGGGCGACAGGCAAGCCAACCGCTGCGCCCCGCTCCCCTTTCCGCACGGCGCGTGACTTGCCCCCCGCGGGCCGGTTCTCGCTTATACGTGGCATAGTTATGAAATTCATTCTTTATTATTAAATATTCAACTTTTTTACAAACTGGCATTACATTACATATTTTAAACAATTTATGATAGTCTCCTTTACAGTTTGCCTTGACTTTTCTTGTTACCAACAGTTTTAAAAACCTTGTCTGTAATTTTTCAATCTTTTTCAGATGAGACTCGAAGGTCAGACCATAACTGTCCAATCCATAATCAATTATAGATTCAACCAGGGAAGAGTAAAGACATTTTAACACACATTTAGGTACTTTAAAGTGAAGATAATAAAATCTGCCTAACAGTTTCCTGAGCCGATCTATTACCGATTCTATATGATTTATCCAACTGAAACTTGAATCAATTTTAAGGCCGAGATAGGTAAAAGTATCAACTTTTTCTAAGCAGTCACAGTTACAATGGATTTGATTCGTCTTGTTTATATTTTGATGTAAACATTCATACGTATGTATTTTGATCATACACATTTTGTCTTTTCTATGAGAATACGGTGATTTTATATGCATAAACTTTGTCTTATTGGCATTTATAATGAGCCCATTGTCATGTGACCATTTAGTAACATTGTCTAGGTCATTTTGGATAGTTAGTAACATTTCCTCAAGGTTATATCCGTCATAGGTCATACATAAGTCGTCAGCAAACATATATTTTTTACATTTTGATATTACTGTAGGCAGTGAGTTTACATGGAGTAAATAACAAGGGGGTCCGCCGATGGAGCCAGTGGGCACGCCGCCAAATTACAGCTTTCTAGTACTAATAGTCTCTGCACTAAGCCGCGGACAGACGGACAGACGGACATGGCGAATCTATAAGGGTTCCTTGTCGGAGTACGGAACCCTAAAAAGAAAGTATATAATATGGCATCATTCGATAGCGTCGCTAGTAAGAACTAAGTCTTGTCTTTGTTCAGAAAGAGAGCATTGATATGCATTTGTTTTTACAAGCTTTAGATTTTTTTGTTTTAGTTTGTATAAAGATCTAAAAGATATATAAATATAAGATCTAAAAGTACATTTCATCAATGTCGTTCAATATATTTTTCGATAATAGCCGTTTAATATGTTGGTCATAATCATTGGCCTGTATTTTTGTCTATGCCTGTATGTATAGTTATAAATAAGTTATACGGCGCTGTGACTGAAAACCAAACCGTTTTGGTCAAAAACTGAAACGCACCAAATTGATAAAATAGTAGAGGGTTTTGTTTTACCAACATGTGATTAAATATATTTGTAATAAATAACTGCAGTGTCTTGCATCTCTTTCCCTAACAATAAACCAGCTTTAGGGTTTAGTGAAATTTCGCTGTATCGGCTTCTAAGCCGGATTAAATTGTTAGCTCAGCGTTTGTTGTTAATTGTTAGACAACAATAACAAATGGCTTCCGGTGATTACGATTTATGTTATTTTGGGATTGTTTTGCTTCGTGATAATGATAAGTTGAAGATTATACTGCCGGTTATATGTTTACACTTGATAGAAGCTTCTGGAATTATGTTATACTCGCAACTTGGGCACAGAACGTTACAAACTTTGGAACTGCTACGTCGAACGCATCTGCTCTGTTCCAACTCTATAAATTAGAAGGAACATGGTGGATTCTCGGAACTTTCAAATAAATACGATAAAAAATATGTACCGTAGTTCGTGATCCTTTCATGAAAAAAGTCTCTCCTAGCAGAAGAATTACCCATTTCTCAAAGTCCGTTTTAATTATCTCTCATATTCTAATAAATCACCACCCTGCTCAACAAGCGTATATGGTTACACAACACCACCTCCTGCTGAGTTTAACCATTAATATCAAGTTGAAACCATTTACTTACAGTACACGCTATTATAAACAAGCCCTAAGGTAAAGTCGCGATATTGTAAACTTGTCGCAATATTTCCAAGCCATTTAACGACCGTTCTAAACAATATTCCCGCCGGTTCCTTACCGTCCATCGGCACTTATTATGCACCATAAACCCTGCGTCAAGCTCGTACCTCATAGTTCATATACTATGATACTGTTTACCGAATAAACGCCGTGTTTCTGTTGCTTCAGGTACGCAAGAACAGCGACTATTATGTTCGCCCGAAGCATATAATGCTGCCAAGGCTTTTTGTTTTGATAGGATTTATGGCGATGCTGTGAATACCGTAGGCTTTGGTATTGTTGCCTGGGGCTGACAAAGCTTATGATAGTGTTTTGCTCTGATATTATAAATTCGTTGTTATTTTCCAGATGGACAGACCGCTAATACGAAGGAGGCGGCGAAGGTGAGCTGGTCACCATGGCGACGGCGTGGATGCTTGCGCTGGCCGGTCTGCTAGCGCTGGCTTCCTCGCACGCCTACCTGGTGCTGGTGCCGGACACCGCCCCGCCAGGACACACCGTCCTCGACGCCGCGGTTTACAAGTTGGGCTCCGAGAGGTCCTACTCCATAGACGTGCACCGGACGGCCAACTTCGTCCACCACGTCCTGCGCGTCAACCATACCACCGGCCTCGTCAGCTTGCGCAAGAGACTGCGATGCGACGGCGTCTTATACCCCAACTTGTTCACCTTCTACGTAGACTCCACATCGGACAGAATCCGCGATATCGACTACTACAGCTTACCGATCAGGATACTGGTGACGGGAGAGGATTGCAGCCGGAGACGCGCGGAGCTATACGATATGGACTTCGATAGAGTCTACGATCAGGATGACGCCGCAGTCCAGTACGAGGACGAACCGAACTATAGAGATAAGAGAGAGGCGAGGTTGCCGTATCCATCAGAGAGTATAGACTGGAGATTATTAGAAGCGGAGGAGATACACACTAGTCATTTCAGTGTCCTGTCCACGGCGTTTCCCTGGTCGAGCGCACATTTTGAGGACAATCCTGTAGATAAGTATAGAAGACGAAAGAGATCTCATTCTTTAGTTCCATTTGACATGGCCATAGATGTGAAGATTGCTGAAGCGAAGCAATGGATATCGGAAACCTACGCAAGCTTCGCCATTCCGACCACCGATAGATGGCAAGCGATTTGCTTAAAAAGGTCTCAGTTCGTGAACTCCTTGACGGCGTTTCTTCCGAGAACGGTACAGAGGCAGTGTAAAGTGCAGTTCCTGGACGTGAGTGACCCTCGCTTCATGATCGAGAACAGCCAAGGTGATCTGGTGGCGAGTGATGACGTGTGCATCCAGGAGCCGATGTGGAAAGTGTCGGTTCTGTTCACGTTCAACTGCGAAGGGACCAACATCATTGACTCCGATCATCGGCTGAAGATCGTGTACCATCACCAGGAGCTGAACGATACGGATATAGCGAGAAGGGTGAAAAGGGAGCTGCGGAATCAGTCGCCGTACTTCGAGCAGGCGCTTTACGTGGCGTCGGTGGCCGAGGAACAACCTCCAGGAGTCATCGTTACCACTGTCAGAGCTCGGTAAGATATCACTAAATATACAGTGTGTCCCCCGTAAAAGTGCACACCCGAAAGGGGGTGAAACTAGACCCAATTTTATCGACAAAAAAATGGAAAAAATTTGTCTGGCATTTTTTGTTTTTTTTTTATACTAATTTATTTTCTCGAAGTACTTGTGGTAGACCCTGTTTGAAAAAATAATCGTATCTTTTGAAATACCAAGTGTATCTCGCCGAAACAAAATTATTAATGATTAGGAATAATAGACACACAAGATCAAATATATAAAAAAGCCATATATTTACACGTTTAATTAAAAAACAGGTTTTTGTAAAAAAAAACATCAAGTTTTTGTTTCGAATTTTTCAGTTATTACTAAATTTCTCGAAAAAGCTTCCCCTTTAAGCCAATTTATTATTGCTTATTTTGATTCTACATTTAATTACGCGTAAAATAAAAATATAGTGGACTTCTATCTTCAAAAGAACTCTTGCTATGAGCGAACAAAACTAGTCAATACGCGTTTTTTAGGAATTACAGATTTGGATTAAAGTCATTAATTTTCCTTACTTTTTACTTGATTTTAAATAAGAAGAAAAAAAAATTAGGAAATTAAACTTTGCATGAATAAGACGAATCAAACATTTATTTACGAAGAAGTTTACAAAGATTACAATGATAAATAAATAAACAAATTTTTTCCATTTTTTTGTCGATAAAATTGGGTCTAGTTTCACCCCCTTTCGGGTGTGCACTTTTACGGGGGACACACTGTATTTTGGACTTCCAAAAAGGAATATAATGTATGCTGTAGTGTGTCTGACCAATGATTGTCAGCTGGACACATTTCTATTCCAAAAATGCCGTGCCTTTTAAAACTTTGTTCCAAATCTGTCCTCTGGAAACAACAATTTCTAAAGTAGGCTACAAGCCTGTCCGCGACGCTTTTCCTCGCTTATATTATACACCAGCAAGGTAGTATCTCCTCGCCACCTTAATACTCGTATCTAGTCAGTGAGCCCATGGTTAAGCCCGTCTCGTTTTTATTTTACGAGCTAGACGCTATTGTCGTGAGCCATTGCACCCGCAGACAATGGCACCTAATAACGTTAACCACGCTTCTGTATGATACAGTTTTAGAGTTCCGTAGGCAATTACCGCGAAAGGGGAAACGAAAACCCTTTTAGAACCGCTTGCATTTTTCCCAGAAAAATTGGTAAGTTAACTTGTTCGTCACCTTATGTCCTGATTAATCATTGTCCACAAAATAAATCATAAAAGGCGGAGCCCTCGATGCGAGAATCCAAGTCGTCCTTGACTGTTTTACCGTAATGCTACTGTCATACATAAGCCCGGAACAATGTTCGGGAAGATTGGACGTAGAAATAGAAGAGTATTGCTTTCTTTTCGCATGTCAGTTATCGATATTTCTATAAAGGTGTGAAAGGTATCGTGGGGCGATAGAAATGGCCGTAAGATAGTGTGTTCCGTTAACACGGAAGTATTACATTCTACTCTACTTGAATGGCATGATGGATGAAACACACCGAGGCCTTGTAAGAGTTCTGTTTTTTTATGGAACCTCTCAAAGTGCGTCACCGATTCCGTGATGAACGATAGAACTCATAACTTCATACAAAAAGCTTTATATTTACCTTAAATTTTGCAATAAAGACTTCTCAAACTGAATGATTTAAAAATATGCATGTCGTTTAAATAATTAATAGGTATATTGCATTTTTTGTATTCTATTTACTTAGTAGGATTTAATGATGACCATGGGAAACTATTTTATTTTATAGTTTTATAATTATTTCCATTTAAAAAATACAACATTTTGATGAAATGAAACGCAAATGCAAAACGCGTCACCATTGGCTACTGCCTTTTGTGACAAAGTGAGTACATTTCATCATAAAATATTAAGTTCAAAATTAATAAATGTAAAATAAAACCCTCAAATATTTGGTTATAGGTTGTTTTAATCAAACATAGTGAAAACACCGGCCACTCGCCATACACCGCAAGCAAGAGCAGTATCATGTGACGTCACTTGATGCGCGCTAAAATGGCAGCCGTTTGAATTGTACAAGATTATTATAAAACTTATTTTGATTTTATAACTATGAAGTATGGATAATTTAGTTGTAAATTCTTATTCAGTTGATCATATATTAACGAATTGTGCATTAAAAAATTACATGCATATTCTTTAGTCAGTCAGTGCAAAGTTTCATTGAGATCTGACTTATCAAGACGGCACAAACACCTAGATTTTTCTGAGCACAATGGCCCATTATAAGGCTTTTTTATAGTTTACGAATAAATATATGGCGTTTCTTATAATTTAAGGAAACTTTAATGATTTTTACTCCAGTAGACTCATTCTACGTAATTTTTCTCAAACATAAGCATAAGGTGGAAGAGACTATCACTAACACAATTTCAGATATTTCAAACTTTAAAACTCAATGAAATGTAAAGAATATTAGACTTTTTTGTCTTTTATTTTTATATCATATATATTTTTTAAATTATGTACATTCAAGTTAAAGAACACATTGAAATAATATATTGAGATATATTTAAAACAATCATACAATTTTTCAGGGACCCAGAAAACAGCCCCGTGACGTATTCAATGTCAAGTCTACTGGACTCCCGGTCGGCCGGCATGTTCGCCGTGGACTCCCGGACTGGCATCGTCACCACACAAGCGAGGCTGGACCGGGAGCGGCTGGACGTCCACTACTTCAGGGTGGTGGCGCAGGATGACACCTTCCCGCCGAGGAGTGGGACCACTACTCTACAGGTATACAAGCAAATAAAATAATGTCTACCAAACTATTTATACCGGGTGTAAAAGCAAAGGCAAGAATCCTTTTAGGGTGTGTTAGTATGATCGGGAAAGATATTGTTTTAAATTTATTTATTTATATTATTAACCACAAAACAATCTCCTGCAAAACTGTATAAACAGTTTGTCTGCAGGAATGAGTCTCGAGAATTACAAACAGAAATAAAAGCTTAATTAACAAAGAAAATATACATAGGTACATAAACTTATACAAAAAGATGTCTCTTAGATATTAAATTAATTAAGTATGGAGTGTCTCTAAGAGATAATTTTTAAGAGACTTCCTAAACTTAAATTTATTTGGCTCATTTCGGATATCATCGGGCAAACTATTTAGAAAATATGGTAGGCGTTTTTTTAAAGTTCTGTCACCAAAGTAATTATTTACCCTAGGTACTTCAAGTTTACCCGAGGACACCGACTTTGTGCCATAGTTGTGTTTTATTACTAACGGAATATTATTATCTAGACTACCATGATTGTTTACAGCCAAAAGGTACTTATGTTTCAAACTAACTGGGAGTATTTTACATATTATAAATAATTTCTTGTAGTCACCTTTACAGTTAATTTTTGTTTTTTTATTAACGAGTAATTTTAAGAATCTTATTTGTAATGCTTCAAGTTTATCTATGTAAGTTTTAAATGTAAGACCATAGCAATCAAGGGCATAGCCCAAAATAGAATCTACTAACGCAAAATATAAACATTTTAATGTACTAATAGGAACTCTAAGACTTAAATGATAAAACTTACCGAGTAGTATTCTTAACTTATTGCTAATATAATCAATGTGGTGAGACCAGGAAAAGCTAACATCAATTTTAACACCAAGGTACGTAACACAGTCTACTTTCTCAGTGGGTTTACACTGACAATTAATTAGATCATTATGAAGGCATGGAAAGCTGTGAGTAAACATGGAGGGAGGTGACTCTGTCAGACATAATTAGGGTGAGCGAATAATGAGAAAATTCGTTTTTTCGGTGTTTAGGACGATACCATTATCATGGGACCATTTAACGACTGCATCTATATCCTGTTGAACTAATAGACACGTCTCAGCGAGGCTGGTACCGGCTCGTAGCGTACACAGGTCGTCAGCGAACATGTGAGCCGAGCAGTGACGTAGCACTCCACATAAGCTGTTAACGTGCATAAGGTAGCAGACAGGTCCACATCCCGAGCCCTGCGGAACGCCGCACCGCACCTCTCTCTCATCGCTGAGCGAGTCCCCACCTTCACGCGATAGGAGCGCGATGTGAGATAGTCCCGGAACCAAGCGTTCAGCGGCTGCCCGACACTCACACCACACTCGTCCATTCCATTCAAGAGAGTGTCCGGTTCGAGAGTATCGAATGCTTTCTTGAAGTCGTAAAATATAGCTACAACGAATTTTTTATCATCTAAATGTGAATTTATTTCATCTGTAAATTTTGACAATAGTGTATTTGTACTTTTACCTTTCTGAAAGCCATGCTGACACTCATTTAAAATATTATTTTTACGTGGAAAAGTTAAAATTTGATTAACTATACATTTCTCAATAACTTTATCGATACTTGATAGTATTGCAAAAAACTTTACGGTCACCTTTTTTATGGATTGGACGAACTATCGCCTCTTTCAATTGATTTGGGAATTTATGCATACTTAATGACAAATTTGTTAACTTAGCTATAACAGGGCTAACCTTATCGACAACTAGTTTCAAATCCGACATGCGTACACGATCGCTACCCGGCGCTTTAATTTTATCAATTTTGTTAATTATTCGTTTGACATCTCCGCTATTTACTGGTTGCCATCGCATACACACGTCTGATCTATTTACATAGCTATCCCTTTCTAACCAAGTCTGATTACAAGTATGTTTTATCTGGTCAATTTCGCTCGAAAAATTTGTTGCAAATTTATCACAAATTTCTTTTATACTGCCTTCTTTTTCCATATTTTTAAGTATTGAATTATCTAGCGACTGCTTATTATTCCCTAATAAACAATGAATTTTATCCCATAATTTTTTAATGTTTCCATTACAATCTAGTATGCTTTGTCTATGATACTCATTATTACACTTGGAAATGGCCTTACTACATCCATTTCTATATTTAGTATAATTAAGTCTCTTTAACATATTTTTTGGCTCATTACACCATATCGTAAATAACCTGTCTCTTTCTGATATCATTTTCTTCAAGTTATCATTTATCCAACTTTTTTTGTTTCTATTGCTCATGTTATCAGGAATAATTAGAATTTTATAGCTCTCGTTATATATATTGGTAAACAACCTACTGAACGCATCATATAATTTAATAGGGCATTCTATGCTTAACAATTCGTCGAAATTAGTAGCAAGTATTTTTTCTCTTAATAAACGATTATCAAGTACACGACGACGGCGGTGAGGAGTCGAGCCCGCCAGCGCGGGCGCCGCCGCCGCCGGCCGCCGCCGTTGCGACGCGTCGACGCCGACACCCGCGCTCACGCGACCCGTACAGGGAGCCTGTTTCCATTGAATAGCAGCGGAGACGTAATAGTGGTCCGAAATTTTATGTTTTATTACTGCAGAGTCGATTGAAGCCAAAGGTGCTCTGACATAAATATGGTCAATACACGATTCCACTACCTTACCCATAACAATTTCCCTTCGAGTTACGTCATTAATGAATTTAGTGAAACCGTATTCTGCTAATATATTTTCGTAAGTTATTACATGGTTGTCTTGATATTTCAAAAGGTCGATGTTTATGTCACCGCAAAATATTACTTTTGAATCGACTGGCAAATTATCTAAGAGGTTGCGAAATTCAAAGAAGAATTGCTTGGTTTTATCTTGCTTATAAAATCTAGGGGGCCTATACAATGATATTACGAAAATTTGCTCACCAATATAGTTGAACGTAATGGAAACACACTCCGCCGAACGCATAATACGCAAATACTGGGATCTCTACTAAATAAAGTAAAAGTACCTCATAATAGGACGAGTTTCTTTATTAAAAATACACTAATCGCGTGGACACCCTCACTGGTCGCTGGCCACTCGGATGAGGGGTGCGGGTTGCGGGGTGCAATTAGGTGTGTGGGGAGGCCGGTGAGCTACGTAGCCATAGCTTAGAAAAATGATGGAATTTTTGGTGAAAATTCAAGGTATATTTTTTTCTCGTAATGACATCAGAATCGTGTATACTTTCATACCCTAAAGAGATTCTTGACTTTGCATTTACACACTTAGGTCGGAGATCGAGTAAAGTATTCATACTGATATTGAAACGGGATTTCGGCTGACTTGTTTCACTGTATTCGTACAGTTTCTTTGGAGGCAACATGGTTTCGCGGCGGTTCAACGTTTGACACACGAGTGTTTTTTCATGAATACAGTGAAACCAGTCAGGCGAAATCTGACTATAAAATCGTGAGTAGCCGTTTCAATATCAGTATGGATCTAAACCACGAATCTTTTAGGAGTAAAGTATTCGATAAAAGTCTTGAAAATTTTGAATTTAATCCTTGAACTTTTTACCGCGTTATAATATTCCCCTCTAAAGGCTAGTTAGTCCCTCTGCTAAATAATGAGTTCAAATCATAGACATCTTAATGTATTATTCTAATACAAATAGTATATTAAGATGTCTGTTCAAATGCAAATTGCCTTGGATGAAACCTCACCCGTGTAAGAGCTATCTATGTACATGCCCGTGGATATGTGAAAGTGACATCTCCAAAGCCCTGAGACTAAACCTGTAATAAATCCTTAGGCCGATGATAATACAAACCTATTTACCTTCATAAATTTCATTCATACAACTTTTACTATGGAGCTAAATAGTAATTAGTAATTTAAACATTTCGTTTAGTATCTAAGAACAACCCTTTATGGCTTAAGAGTACTCTAAATAAGCCTTATAAGGAAGTACATCATTCAATTATCTAGTACAGATAGCGCGCGAGTTCATGTCCATCGGGGCCAGAGGTAACGCGCGGGGGCAGCTCGCCCCGCCTTCACCCACCTCACCGCATTAGTCTGCAGTCGAGTGTTGCCCTCAATGGTTGTGACGCGTGCTTATCGATACCGAAAATTAGTCGCTATTAAAAAACGGACTAATGGAAAATACGATCGAAAAATTCGTAATTGATGTCAGCGACGGCGAAGATATTAATTCCGACTCTGCTCTATCGGTTGTCTTTGCATCTGATAGTGATTAAATTGCATTTAAAAAAATATTTTTCTCTATTAGCAATAAACAAGTAACTACTTATTACATTTATTTTATTTGATAATTTGCAAAATTACCTTGAGTTACAATAAACCAAATCGACAGCTGTTGACAAAATCGGTAGTAACTATCGACATTACCATAATTGATTAGGTCACAGCACTACCGCATTCCTCAGGATGGACATGAACTCGCGCGCTATCTGTACCTACGTACATCTACATACAAGGGCGTACTCGTAGCACTAATTTTTTTCTGGGGTGGGCCAAATTTTACTCGACAGCTGCGACCACAGGTAAATGAGAGAAAACAAAAAGACGTGGAAAACGGTGTAGTTTAATTTAATGTAAAATATCATGCTTGCTTGCGAACGCGATTTCGCAGCGCTGACATAGCCATAAAACAATTACCGCACTAGTTAGATACTCGGCTTTTGACAATAAAATAGTTACTGCTCGGATTCCTGAAGATATAGTGCCACAAAATATAGCTTAAATGTTAATGTAGATCCTTCTCTATAAGAAAGTGAAATTTATATTTATAAGAATGTAAATATCACAGTTATTAGTTAATCTGAAGTCTTCTAAATTGTTAGAGTATTTTTTTTTTAATAAGTTTTGTTCTGGGGTGGGCCAGAAGGAGTCTGAGGTGGGCTGGGCCGACGTGCCCCCCACCCTTACCCTTGCCTACCTAAATGACCTCCAGTACACACGACCTTCATGTTTCAGATAAACGTGTTGGACTGCAACGACCACGCGCCGATCTTCGAGATGCAGCAGTACGAGGCGTCCGTCAGGGAAGGGGCTAGTCCTGGCACCATCGTGCTCACGCTTAAGGCCACGGACCAGGATATTGGGAAGAACAATGAGGTATAGCCCCTCGTATAGGGAACTTTGATTTATTTATGGTCCATTTGGTTTTTTTATCAACTTATTTATTCATTGCATCCATCCGTATTTCCCGTATTATATTTGTTTCATCATATAATATTGTTTTTATAAAGTCTAAGTTAAACCTGTAAAACGCATACTTTTTATATATCTACTTTACAAATAAACAATTTGAATTTGAATAAGCGACTATTTACTATCGAATGGTGCAATAACATAAAGAGTGTTTTTTTTTAATTATCGGGTTCGATTCTCGGTAAGGGGAATAATTTATTTATTTACTTTGAGCACTTTTTGGTATCCCATAGTTTCGGATTTGTATTTGGCCATTCAGGCCTACTTGAAAAATTAACTGTTAATAACTGAAACCAGTAATCGAATTTCATTAACGGTCGAGTGCGTTAACCACAGAGTAACGTACATAAATTCAATTACTCGACTTGATTCGATTGAAATATTTTGGCGTGTAAGCCTAATTCGTTTTGCCTTTCATAACAACTTCACTCATCCTCAGGTGGAATACTCAATAGAATCCGTGACGTTCGAGTCCCAAAGCCCAGACGAGGGCAATGACTCCCTGGACTCGAGCGGCGAACAAGCCGTGGACACTGAGGAAGTGTTCCGAGTGGACGGCAGGAGTGGCGCCCTGATGACCAGGGCTACCCTGGACAGGGAGAAGGTCTCGAGATATACCGTCGTCGTGAGGGCCACTGACCAAGCGAGCCCCGTCTCTGATAGACTTTCTAGCACGTGAGTGTTATTTGACATGTATGGTATTCATTTATGCATCTAAATTCATACTGGAGTTAAGTGATTAGTATCACGGATCGATAACACTTTCCTAAAATAATATGTTGAGCTCCTATAGTAATTGATTTGCGGCTGGACTTGCATATGTAGGAAACACGAAAGAAAAATTACCAACTTCACAAAAAGGGTCCTCTAACCTTTATACTAAGCACTTACTGAGTGTTCTGTATGAATTGGGCTTTCAACCAAGACCAAGGTTCAATGACCCTGTTTCCGAAATATGAAAAATATTTCTTGTGCCTCTATACTTGTTCAAGAACGGCACGTCGACCCAAATTGCGAATTTGACAGAAAGGGTACTTGAACCTTGGTCCTGACTACTTACCGAGTCTTCAGTATGAATTTGGCTATATGAACGAAAGTCACTCTATAGATACAGCGTGTAAAAGCAAAAGCAAGAATTCTCTAAGGGTGTGTTAGTATGATAGGTAAAGATTTTATCTAAATACTGGGATCTCAAAATAAAGTACCAGTACGTCACAATAAGACGATTTTCTTTACTCAAAATACACTAATCGCGTGCACACCCTCGCTGGTCGCTGATCGAGCAAGAGAATGAAAGAGAATTTGCAACGGTGCGGCCTCAGATTGAGGCACTGCACGATTTGGCAACAGGCGGCCAACACTGCATACCCCGGCCGGCGCGGTGGCAGTCACGGATGAAGGGACACGGTGTGTGGGGACACCGGATTTCGTTGATAAGAATGCGTAGCCATAGCTTAGAAAAATTATGGAATTTTTGGTGAAAATTCATCGTATATATTTTTTTCTTGTGATGACATCAGAATCGTCTATACTTTCATACCCTAAAGGGATTCTTGAGTTTGCATTTACACCCTGTATATCAAATTTATGATGTCCCGTATTAATTCTGCCCTTCAACGCACATACATTTCGAGCCAATACAGAAGGTGGTGATAAAGTTAGTCACAGATGACAACGCAGTTTTTTATCGGTGACGAGGAAGGGGGTATGGCGCGGGGTAACAGCTAGCTTCACTAGCGCCCTCTCTACTGACTCGAACTGTACTACGTCTAGCGCTTGAAATGAAAGCGGGTGCGATTGGTGGTCGACGAGCCGTCAAAGCCTGTAGCGCTCGATGTCGTTAATGATTCCAGTGCCACGGTCCACGTGAACATCCTGGACGACAACGACAACTACCCGCAGTTCAGCGAGAAGACGTACACCGTGACGGTGGACGAAGACATCAGTGTTGCCGACAACCCCGTCATTGCGAGGATCAAGTTAGTACCTGCTTAAATTATGATAATTAAAAATTAATTTTTACTAACCAAAATTATTATTGAAAAACTGATGATTTTTTTCATTATTACATGGGTTTTACTTAACGATATCAAATTTTTTAAACATGTTTTTTTTTTCTCTTTTGTTGCGGCGCAGCGGTAGCTCAGGTGGTAGAACGCTGGCTTCTCAATCTTGAGACCCAGGTTCGATCCCCGGTCGGGCATGCACCAATGAGTTTTTCGGAATTTATGTGCATAGTATTTGTGTTCTTACCTAATACTTACCACTTGCTGAACGATGAAGGAAAAACATCGTGAGGAATCTGCATGCCCTAAAGAGCGTGTAATTGTACCCGAAGTACGGCGATAGGGCTCACGTGGCTCTTAGCGGGCCGAAATATACAACTAGCCATTTGCTTTCAATAATATGTATTGCCTTGTTAACTAAATAAAACGCTGAATATCCATCCATTTATCAGCCTGGTTCATCGACTGCTGGACATAGGCCTTTCCAAGATTCTGCCACTCTTTGGTGGTCCACCTGGAATACGGGTGTAAATAGACTGCTACCATTCAATGAAACCACATATTATACCGACCCTACTGAACCACTTTTCCCAAGAGTCATACCTGCGGACACCCTTAGTTTAGGAATTAATTGAGTTCCAAACAAAAACGCGTGAACCCTAACGCACCGACATACGGGCGAGGTTAGAGAGAGCGTTGACCTTGAGGCTGGAGCAGCTGGAGGTTTCACGGTCGACGCTCTCTCTAAACTCGCCAGTATGTCGGTGCGTTAGGGTTCACGCGTTTTTGTTTGGAACTCAATTAATTCCTAAACTAAGGGTGTCCGCAGGTATGACTCTTGGGAAAAGTGGTTCAGTAGGGTCGGTAGAATATGTGGTTTCATTTAATGGTCGCACTCTATTTAAACCCGGTATGTTAAGACGCTGGGCAGGCGGATTGCTAAAATCGTGATTTTAAAGAACTTAAAACTTATTCAAATGGATTTTTGGTGCAATGTGTTTTTTTGAACCGAAGTTTACTTCCCCAGGGCAACGGATGCGGATGTCGGTTCTAACGCAGCGATCCGGTACGCGATCATCGGAGGGAATACTCAGATGCAGTTCTCTATCGACAGCCTGAGCGGTGACGTCTCGTTGGTCAAACCGCTGGATTACGAGCAAGTGAGGAGCTACAGGCTAGTGATACGAGCTCAGGGTACGTTGAAACGAAACTTTTCTTTCCTTTTTCTAGGGTTCCGTACCCGAAACCAAACAGGACTCTATTAGTTCGTCTATCACAGGGGTTTACATCTTCAGCCGTAACTGTAATCCATCCATCAGCCTCTTTCGTCCACTGCTGGACATAGGCCTTTCCAGGATTTCGCCACTCTTGACGGTCCTCCTGGAATAAATACCCATACTCACACACGCTGGGCAGGCGGGTTGGTGAGCGCGGTGCCGAAAACTTTGCACCAGTGACGCCGCTGCCCGTCACCAGTCTGTTTTATATAAGGCCCGGCAATTGGGGATGGATATACCGCCATCCATCGGTCCCAGGCAATGGTGGGCCGCCTGGTTTTGCCTGAGAGCTGTTCTCTTACTCTCCCCCGAATAACTTCGGGAGGATTTGCGAGTAAGATGGTGGTATCTCCACAGTCGAGCCCGGCATCAGCTCTACCACCTAAATAACTAACGTAACTAAACGTAACTGTAATACTATTATTTATTTATTTATTTAACAAAAGGAGTACAAACAGAGAGGGGCACATAAGATGTTACATTAAAGTTATAGTTAATTTTACATGTACCACTATCCTTAAACTTACTCACTAATAATATAAGTGTTTGAAATAACGCAAACAGGAGATAAAGGTAAAAGAAATATTAATTTTATCATTTAATTTATGGCGTTTAATACGACATATAATAAAAAGACTAAAAAAATGAAAAACAAAGGTGTTACCCATATACAAGAAGCCTTGAAAAAAGGCAGTATTAGGGTTCCGTACTCAAAGGATAGCGAATTATTTGACAGGCGCTATAAGTTTAGCTGCTTTTATTGACCCCTTTATGTTGCCATGGTATCTACAGTCAGTGACACAAGAGCGTACGGGGTGAAAATAAAAAATGGTGGACCAGGGGAAAGGAGGGATGCTACTAATGTATACAGCGGAGCAACGACTCTGATGCACAGTGCATGGTCTCGGGAAAAATATGATTGTTGAGTTCTATCTAGGTTTTGCTATGTAAAAGTGAGACCTAGTCTCAAGCCTAACCTTAGGTCTCTGTGAATATGAGCGCAAAAACTCTTTACTGTTAACCTGTAAGTGCACCTTGTTGTAGCATTGGTTGTAGGTAGCAACATCCATATCAGTAAATTGTTACAGCATTAGAACGGCCACCCGCGACGGCGATAACGCTCTTATCGCTGAACTTAAATGGTATTTATATTAATTTCCTCTCATTCAATTAAATATGTTATCGGGCTTAATTAACCGATCTCATCCTGTCCGTGGGGTTTATTGAAATATTAATAGTTCGGAAAAATGAAACAATACACCATTGTTCGATAAGGTTTGACGTCATACCTACGGTAAGGCATACCTACGGTAAGGCATACCTACGGTAAGGTGTACAGGTACACCTGCCGAGGTAATTAAGTGTTCATCACCTAACGATGGTGTGCATGGACGATTCAACAAAAACCCAAGTCTCTCGGGTTCGCTTGGTAAACTGCTTTGCGGACATGAGTGCACGCTGCAACGCTGTAGTGGAATAGCTTGTCGGAGCCGAACATCCGAAGAACATACAACATAGTCAAGTAAGACTGCAGGTCACGTAGCAAGACTGCGTGCATACTCAGCATGCCGGGGTGCTTGCAGTTAGAGTTGAAACAATCGTTGGTTGCATTTGTACCGTAACGAGCACGTACTGAAGCTTACCTATACTTTTTTCCATACGGAGCATGATTGTGCTAGCTAACAGAAGTTAACACAGTGTATGATATGACTCCCGTAATAAAATGTAAAACTGTATGCATTATCCTTATCAATTTTTTCCTTTTCAGCTGAAAATAACTGGGTATTGCCGATATATGCATGTATTACCCGTTGACATCATCGATATTGCGCCATTTTACCACAAAATACGTTTCTCTACCTAATTTGCTTATCAATTCTGTCGTTACTGCGGTACACCATGATGTCACAGTATTTGAATTATCCCTCATTATAACGAGCTTATTCAAGTGGAAAAAAATTCGCGATAATTATGGAACAACCAGTCCTTGTTAGGTAGTTTTCGGGTTAGTATAAATGGAGGAAAGTACATATACAATCAATCATTAGCACATATACACTCGCCATAATCACAAGGCTGTGTACAATCGATCAGTCTTAACAAAATCACCATGTCATCATTCACAAAATCATCATCCACCATGAGCGGAAACTCTGGAGAAGCCGTTCATCGAGACAACGGGGAAAAATCTCGGAAGGAGCAAGAGCGCGCGGAAGAAGAAGAAGAAAAGCGCAGACAAGACTTGGAGCGTGAGGAGAGAAAACGTCAGAAGGCAGAGCAGCGGCGACTGGACAGGCACTTGATGCAGTATGCACTAGCTTTGCGTGAGCAGGCATCGTGGCGTGGAACTCTCAACCGGCCGAAATAGTGCTAGTCATAGATATGATCATTTGTTTATATAATAAGTATTAGGTATTTGTGTACATCAGTATTAAGTATATTGTGTGTGTGAGTGTTTGTTTTTGAAAATTAAAAAAAAAACTTGTTCCCGATACATAGTTATTTCATTTCAAAATGCATGCCGACTTACAAATGTCACGACATACCAGTTTCCTTCATGATACTAGATATTTAGGTAGTTAGTTTAATAATGATAATAATATATTGTACTAGTTCTATCCACTAAGATGTTGTACAATCTACATCCATGCATAGATAACCGTGGTCACTACACTTTGTAACACGATAGAGGGGCACCGCGACATGCTATGCAGCGATAGGTAGGTACGGTGCAGTGTTTAGGTAAGGTATCTGTCATGCCATAGTCCTAACATTACAGGTATCATGAAAAGTATACATATTTAGAATGATGTTTTTTACATCATTGTAGTCTAACCAAACCTGTAAGCTATACAATGACAAATCTTAAGTATAAGTGAGGTGTATACGTGTATGAAGCACACGTGTATGTCCCGGTAATTTTCTATGGTCACTCATCAGTTTTGATTTCGTTTTGAAATACACGCCGCCAGTCGGATACAGATCATAAAATGAATATAGCACGGGTTTTCCCGAATATTTCAAGACAGTGCCAACTAAACGTGGGTTGCCGTAATACGCTGGAGCTACTTACGTTCGGCCGGCAGCCTGTAATAATATTTCGATGAAGGTCCCGTCGTCTTATCATATTTACCTATCTTTTGAGTAGTGACACATAGTTTGTTCCATATTTAAACGATAGCGTGCCATGTGGTCATACGTATTATCGGTCCATAAGGAGTTACAGATGTAACGCCAATTGCCGCCGGTCTTTGTCATAATACTGTTTGCGGCTTACATGCAGTTATTCATAGATATAAAGTTAAGAAAAACCTTATTTAGACGTCTCATATTCCTGTATGGTCAGCTCCATACCTAAACGTCGCAGATACACGTAGTCAGAGGCGAATGCACACTCAGGCCTTGCTCAAGACATATGATAAGCATATGCCAAGCATAGTTTGTGATAACGGAGCTTTGCATCCCATGTGCACATAACGCTAATCATCACGCCTTGCAACTTATCTGCGTTAGTGATGTGACGTGCTATGCAGCGGCTAGTAGCACGTTACCTAGACGTTACATCTGGTGCAGTCCAAGCTTGACTTGATTGTATCTAACATAGAGTGGTCACGAGAGAAACTAAATTTCAACTTGAAGCAACGTCAGAGGGAATGATCTCAGTACCTTACCTGCACAACTCTCCATCATCCTACACTCATAGGGGTACAAGAAAAAAAAAGTAAACATATTATAAACACAAATATTTATTTTAATAAGCGAACGTCACATTGCAGCAGCATTGCTGCACTATTTAGCACTATTATCACTGATGTTGCGAGCCGAGTGCAGCAACATTTCTGTGTCCGTCCGGTCACCCGTCGAATAGTATTCGAGGATTTGCGGATCACCTTCATGCACTTTCTGGATGACCTCTCTAAAGATTTCTTGGGATTCTTTCAGCAGAATCGCCGGGACCATGTACTTGGTTATCCACGCAGAGACGTGCGCCGTGCAGAAATGATGAAAGTGCTGTGGGATCCTGCACTCACGTCCCGGTGGTACCACTACATTAGGCCTCTTGCCGCAGGAACAGGTGTCCCCGGCGACCGCCTTGCACTTCGAAAAGCGAATCTTCTTTTCAACAAACTCCAGTATAGTGGGCACCCTCACGAGATCCCTCTCACCTGGCGGCGGCCCCCAAAATAAGGGCATGAGCCAGTCCCAGTTCACCATCAGACGATCTTCTTCTGGCCTCGTCGGATCAAAGTTGTAGCGGACGGGGCATGGCTTCCCGTTAAGGAAAGTCAGGTCGTCCAGCTGTCGTTCCGCCTGAAGAAACTGTTTGTATGCTTTGTTGAATTGCAGAATTTCGCCGGGGCTGAAAGGGGCCTCCTCGGGTATAGAAGGCCCGCGCGTCGTGAAGGTGTCCACCGGGAAACTGAGTATTCTGTCTTGGGACTGCATCTTGAGTTCTGGATGGATGTCACGGGACTCCTAAGTCTATATGATGTTCTTGCGGTAATGTTGACCGTGTAGTGTCTAGCGACTGACTGCCCGCATAGCAATTTATACCACTCCAGTTGTTTATCGTACCGAAAAAAGAAAACAATATAGGGATAATATCGATTTGGAATTCCCACAACCTCGCGTGCGGGTTATCGTTCGGCGCGGTAATTGGATCATTCCTAAAATAAACGAGTGAATATTAAAATATTCTTGGACCACGTCAGTCAAACTTTCATCCTTATGAAAATAGACGATTTACAATTCATCCTGCGCTCCCATACTGGGGCCCCGGGAGTCACTCACGTGTTCACATAGTCACTATAGATCGTATCACATACCTACGATAAAAATTACGCTACCAATTTGGGACATCGATAACAACGTTTAATTGCTGTACTCGATGCATTGTCTTAGCTCGCAACACCATAATATAAATGCCGGGCATTCACAGGGAAAACCAGTTCGAAAGTTTGTACCTTTAGTATACAGGTAAAACATACCTATTAAGCACATACGGCATTGTGTGCGCGATAAGAGCGTGTCTTAACAACGACAATGATGCAGATCGGATGCAGTTTTAGTAGGGTGAAACAACTAGTATGTGCTTCTTGACCGAATACTGATAACACAGAAGATATAAACAAAATAGACTGGGTTTCTCCAAAACGAGAAACTGTTAGGTTATCGGGCGACTTAGTGATAAGGTATTTAACTCGTGTAAAAGCAATGCTGAGACCACGTCAGCCGATATTTAGATACACGTCGCACTTAGGTATCATCCCACTTAAGTACTCCTGTTTGAAAAAGAACTACAATTATAGCACTAGTGGATCTTGTGAGTGCCCGCTATGAATGCTGCGCTGCACTCCAGCGTCATGCTCACATTATGAAAAAGTGGCAAAGCGGTGTATGGCCTATGAGATGCGGGTGACCGCTGCATGGCAACAAAGCAGATAATTCTAGAAGAATTATGTTTATTCTAGGCGTTCTAGGTATCGTTCCGTGAGAACGTGAGCTGTAGGTTTCTGGCAATTCGGCCCCAGCTTGGATGCTGATGCTGCGGCCCCAGCAATTCATGTTACCTGCTGCTTTGACCCATACTCATATCACTTTAGAGGCGGCACATACGAAAAAAGTCAAAATTTTCGGAAATGCATCTGACCCCTATGCACTATAGAATCTTCATCACTGAATACGAAAATAGTACCCTTGCCTTGCCTAGATGTTGAATTTTGAAGTTATAGACCGTACGCTACCGTGTCATTGACTGTATATTGTTGTTTTTATCATGTTTTTAGGGTTCCTTACTCGTTTTGTGCGGTGGTACGGAACTCTTTGTATGCGAGTCCGACTCGCACAAAAACGTTCATTGAATTACATGATAAAGCCAAGTCCACTATTTAAAAGCCTTTCAAATATAGCTTTGAAAATGTACAAGGCCTGCGAGTAACGGATGGCGGTAAGACAGGCGCTTGTGGCTCGGCTGATCTGCGACTCGTAGATATATTAATTCCTACCCGATCGTGGTATTCTCGCGCTCGAACTTTACTATTTTTACACACACAGCAAAAATCGAACCTCTAGAGCAGCTTTCAGCAACACGCAACATTGCTCAAACTTCAGTAATTTTAATTTCCCGCCATGACTTTAATTTGCAGCACTAATATTTTTCGATTTAATCTCGTCCCACGGATGAAAATTTAAAGTCAACGAATTGCAAGTCACATAACACAAAGATGTCGTTTTCTCTCTTTTTATAAAATGATAAACAAGTGCGGCCCGCCCTAATTTCATCTTGCTGTATGTGGCCCTTCCTTGGCTGCTCATTCTCACGTGTAATTTTTTTTGGTCAGACGGAGGCAGTCCGTCTCGCTCCAACACGACTCAGCTGCTCGTGAATGTGAAGGACGTGAACGACAACGCGCCTCGGTTCTACACCTCGCTCTTCCAGGAGTCCGTCAGTGAGAACGTTCCTGTGGGATACAGTATTGTTAGAGTGAGTATAATTGTAATATAAGTACTGTGGTTAGCATTGGCTGCGGCACTTTTGTGTAAATAACCCAATTGATATGTAGACATTCCCATCAAACAAAACATTCTCTCTTTCATGACGTGTTATTTAACGTGTTTCTAGTTTTATAGACGTCGTTTTGCCCAATATTTTAAATATATATTCCAGATTTAAAACTTTTGTGAGGATTCATGATAAAGAGCAGCATTTACAAATTTAAAAGCATGTTCTTCTTGAGCATTCCATCCATCTATCAGCCTGTTTTCGTCCACTGCTGGACATAGGCTTTTCCAGGATTTCGCCACTCTTGGCGGTCCTCCTGGAAGAAATACCCATACTCACACAGGCTGGGCAGGCGGTTTGGTGAGCGCGGTGCCGAAACCCTTGCACCAGTGACGCCGCTGCCCGTCACCAGTCTGTTTTATATAAGGCCCGGCAATTGGAGATAGATATACCGCCATCCATCTCGCCCAGGCAATGGTGTGCCGCCTGGTTTTGCCTGAGAGCTGTTCTCTTACCCTCCCCCGAATAACTTCGGAAGGATTTGCGAGTAAGATGGTGGTACCTCCACAGTCGAGCCCGGCATTAGCTCTACCACCTAAAAGCATTGAGCCTTGAGCATTCATCAGATGTAAATTTTAGCTTGAAAAATCGCGAGCTTTTTGCGTGAATTTTTATAAATTAATATTCCTTACAAACTTACCTTTGTTTCATCCTTCATTTGTCTTTTAATCTATAGTATATAAATATCAATTTCCTTGCATGACATAATAACATATCTATACGCTTAGAATACAAGCAATCAAGCACCCAGGGATCCCCCCTTTGCTGAAAGATTTATGTATTTTCTTGTAATTATTGAAGCGCACTCAAAACGCTCGAAAAAATTACAAGAAAATCACAAATCAGAAAGTAACGGGTTCGAATCCCGAAAGAGCACATTTGTGCTACCTCTGACACCTCCTCGGTGATTGATGTCGTAACGCTGTATGATTTAATTCCTCATCCCAGGTCCAAGCTTACGACGCAGATGAAGGCATGAACGCGGACATCAACTACACTCTAGCGGACAAGGAGTACAGTGGCAGGGATATTCCCATCACGATAGATCCGAGGTCCGGCTGGGTCTTCACTTCGGCGCAGTTGGATAGAGAGCAGCAGGCCAAGTATCAGCTGCAGGTACGTTACCGAAACATATATTACCCATCCCTCTATGTTGGCTCTTTGAAAAATGCATTGCACCATAATTAATCTTAATTTTATAGTACTCTTGGGATCCTTTTGGTTGTCTCCTTTCTCTACCACAAGTCTTCGATATATTTTTCCATATTTGTTTAGTTATTGTTGCAATGATTCTTATTTTAATGCTATTTTTTTCGAATTCCTAGTCAAGTAGCCATAATCATCTGACGATCTGGCTTCCATTTGGGAATGCTCCAAATTATCGTTTTCCTTTGTAGGCTGCCTTCTTTGCTTTTGTCCAGATGTTTTTTCAAAATAAAGATCGAAAAAAGCAGTTACAGAAGCAGGCTAGAAAGGAAAACGATGAGCTGACCAAATGGCAGCTGGATAGTCAAATGATATCGACAGAAAATAATATAGTAAATAAAGAATAGTAGCGATGCCTACCCAGTACCATTTAAAGAATGGTTCCTGCCCTCCCCACGGCTCCCGATTCTAGTCAGGCCATTGATCATAGTATTTAATGTTCAGGTGACAGCGACAGACGGTGGCACCCCCCCGCGCTCCGCCACCGCCTCCGTCGTGGTCGTGGTGCAGGACGTGAACGACAATGATCCGGTGTTCGTGCCCGCGCAGTACGACGTGGAGCTGGCCGAGGACGAGCCGCCCGGGACCCCCGTCGGCACTGTCACCGCTACCGACGCTGATGAAGACAACAGGTATGAGGCAAAACTGTCGGCGCATTTTGAAGATGAATTTTGTAGAATTGGCGATTTGCTTCATATAAGTTACTCAAGATGGGTGCAGGGTCTTCAGTTCTAGCACTTAGATCTCCAAACGCTTACGCCTACACAATTACCTATATGGAGGCTTATGTATGGCATTTTACTGCGTTTTTTATACGCTGTTATCTTACGCTTGCCATTACCGAGCCTAATAAAAACCCAGGATGGGGTAGGGAAAAAAGTACTCTCACCCATGGAATCACCACATAGTACTTATACTCACCACTCTCCAGGCTTTTCATGACGTCATGCCGGAATGCATGGTTTCAGCACCAGTTGAAGAGAGAATTTGTTGAGAGGGACTGCCCCCTGATTCTGTATCGTAAAATCAGTTGCCAACCGAGTCCTTATCGTCGAAAACATACATATACCTACTATCGAATTCCGCGTATCTAAGGATACGTTTGCACTTGAAATTACGTCACGATTCGTAAATAGTTCAATACCCTTTGAAGGTTGTTTTGGAAGTTCATTTTTTATCTGTTTTTGGTGAATAGCAACCATAGTTGGCAACCGATTCAAAGGTCCACTGTTATGTTATACTCGTAATATACCCTTGACCGGTGAAATTGTAAAGATTATTTATGGCGCATTAAATCTCCAGGCTACACTACGAGATAACCGGCGGCAACACTCGTGGGCGATTCTCCATCACGTCACAAAATGGCCGCGGCTTGATCACGGTGGCCCAACCTTTGGACTTCAAACAAGAACGAAGATACGTCCTCACGGTGACAGCGACGGACTCGGGCGGGAGATCAGATACTGCAATGGTCCACATTAATATTACCGACGCGAATAATTACGCGCCGGTGTTTGAAAATGCGCCTTATACTGCTTCGGTAAGGTTCAGTTTTGTTTTGTAGAATATTGGTAGAGTATTTGCTTACTGAACTTGAGCGTCTGCCTCTTTTTGCTTTTCCCTTGATAGCAGGCCTGTATACAGCGGAGGATAATGGATGTCTTATCACCACCCCTTTTCAGAAATCTTTAGGCTTAAACATAAAAGAGAATTTTAAATTAGCTCGATGGAAAATGTGTTCCATAAAATAACGTTACAATAAAAATATAGATGAACCCGGCGCGAATTTAACGTTTTACAAGCATCCCTGAAAGATACATAAAGATACATGCCGGCCCGAATACGAACCCTGGCTACGGGCTTGCTTGACAGGGGTCGCACGTTACCAGGAACTAAAGGATCTGGCTCTAGACTTCTGAGCCGTGGAAGTAATTGATGAATATACTGTCCCCGTAGGTGTTCGAAGACGCCCCGGTTGGCACCACGGTCCTCGTTGTGTCAGCGACTGACAGCGACGTCGGAATCAACGCGCAAATCACGTACACCCTCAGCTCGGAGATATCCAACGAGGCGGTGGCTCACCGGGACCACGAGTTTGTCATCAATCCTCACACGGGAGCCGTCACCACCAATAAGCTGTTGGACAGAGAAACTATGAGCGGTATGTTCTTTTAACCAGACCTTGTACCGGTATAAATAACGTTATGTCAACCAAATTTGATCGATCGATCGGTAGAATGGGCATGATGACAAAAAAATATTTATTAGTCCGTCAGTTAGATTATCAGAAAATATTGGACACGTATTTTTTCTTTTTTCAATTAAACAAAAAATTATGAAGATATAGCCCGTTGAAGTTCCGCGTGACGTCACATCTAAGTACAATTTTACTTATAAGTGACGTCATTTTCCCCCACTCCCAAACTTTGACGCGCTTTATCTCTGTAATTTTTTGTTTGATTAACAAAAGAAAAAATACGTGTCCAATATTTTTTGATAATCTAAATGACGGACTAAAAATAATAATATTTTGTTTACCCGGTCTACAAGCCTATTACTGGCTGTCATGCGGACAAGGCAACTTATTTTGATAGACAGGTTTACATTCTTATGGATTCCTAGATTTATAATTAGCAGATGAATGCCCGTTTCGTTCCCCTTCTTTTGATACAAACCTAGCAATAATTATACCTTTGGACATTTTAAATCGTCTAACTTTTCTTGTACTTTTTCATTTTAAACAATAAGTGAACATATGTTTTTCCTCTTTCAGCCCATCTGACCTACATTGAGTCGTCTTTACATAAGAACTAAATAAATCCATCCCTTTCCCACAGGTTACCTTCTAACAGTGACAGCAAGAGACGGGGGAGTACCCCCTCTATCGGACACAACAGATGTGGAGATATCCGTGGTAGATGTGAATGACAACGCTCCTGTGTTCAAACAGCAAGTTTATAGCTCCAGCATTATGGAGGATGCTTTAGTTGGTAAGTTGTTGAGTTTTCTTCTTTATCAATAGAGGGCGCTAAATGTCAAATAAAGATTAATATAATTAATAATATATAAAGGATAGCTAAATTTAGTGTGGATTTGGTTCGAAGTTATTAAAATATTGGCAAAACTATCTTCTCACACGTGAAATTTTCCAATAATGACCTCTTTTATAGCACTTTAGCTAACAAATTATTCGAACGAAACTTAAGACGAATTTTTCTTTTACATTTTTCTGATGTGGATCATCTACGCGTATCAAATTGATGAGCAAATTATCGAATATTTTTGAAATAGAATAACTTTAGCCACCATACATTTACAGGCACATCAGTAACCCAAGTTGGCGCCACTGACGCCGACGTGGGTCTCAACGGCCGCGTGCATTACGAACTGGACCCTAAAGACAGGGAGGAAGGTTCATTTGTGATCGACCCGGCGTCTGGAGTCATCAGAACTAATAAAGCGTTGGACAGAGAGTCTGCAGCTTTTTATAACTTGAAGGCTTTAGCTATTGACAGTGGGACGCCGCCGATGAGCTCATCGGTAAGCTTTGTGACTCGATTTTATTGTGGTCTCTCAGAACTGACTAGATGTACCTAAAGATTTCCCTCAATTTATTTTTGCATATAGCACATAGACTAGGGGTGCGGTTATGACTTCCAACAGAATTATCACGTTCAGTTATTGTTGTAATGTCGGTCACGAAAATAAACCAAATAAACACATTCAATCGACCCCCACAGTCCTCAGCATGGTCGTTCGTTGTGGCCTGAAGTTAGCCGCACAACACGTTTGACAGCCAATTTTCCCAACGATTTTTGACATTTGCGGAGTCTTGTGACCGAATCGTGGGTGTTTTTTGTAGAAAATTGTAGTTTATTGTAGACTCATAACCGCACTCTCAGGACTATTATTCTTAATCAAAGAGTTTAATTTGAAGAAGTATTATTGATATAATAGATAATGAAAAACTGGAGCTCGATAGCCATATTAAGCGAAGATTTTCTTGAATTTGCCACGTTTTTCCTGGTTTTCTCATTCTCAACTTTCGATAGCCAGACTTTCGCACAATTTCACAGTTAAGAATTTCAAGTTACGTGGTGCTTAGCTATGAATTGCAGTCCTGATTTGTCACCTAAGTATCGCTTACCGAGACTTTCTTAATTCAGAAACTGGCCCTTTATGTTACAAACTTGAAATCCGTTCGGCAGGTGATAGTCCACATAAAGGTGGAGGACATCAACGACTCCCCCCCGCAGTTTGAGAGCGACACCCTCACGTTCTACATCCCGGAGAACAGCCCCATCGGCACCACTGTGGGGGAGATATACGCGCGCGATCCCGACGAGGGGCCTAATGCTGAGGTGCACTATTCTATCAAAGGTTAGCGACTCGTACTTTTACTGACAAATGTGTAACAGCTCAATGGTAGGACGCCGGACTCTCGAGTGAGACCGCGGGCTTTATTGTTTACCTTCAACATCTATAGCTATCAGTAGCAAAGAGTGAACATTTTAAAAAGGGAAGCTGGACAAAATATTCGCCTTATTCAGAAAAGCAACCAAGGAAACATATGTATTTGTACTTTACAACTCCCTGTCAGCCAGTATTTGTCGTATTGAGAGTTATGCAAATGTTTAGAGGATTAAAGTAATATAGTATGGATGCCATTTCCTAAACAAGCCAATGGGAATCGTGTTACATGGATCCTTTGCCACTGATAGCTGTAGTTTCAAAATGTCCCTATTGTAATTGGTAAAAAATACTGGGTTATGTCATTTCTAGCCAATCACGGTACATTTGAAAGCGATAGGTTAAAGTTAGACAATAACGGGGCCGGCATAGAACCCTGGCCGAGCAATCACCGATGAGATTTTTGGAATTGATGTGGAAAGTGTTTTCCTTACAACTTGTTAAATGGTGACGGAAAACACTAAGAATCATGTATTTGCACCCGAATCACTTTCTTGTCTATCTATAAGGCCTTTATGGCTATTTATCTTACGTACGGCTCGAGGTATAAGTTTAAAAAGCCGTTTCTTTTTGAAATCTCACACACGCCGTTCCTAAAAAAGGGCCTTAACACACAGCTAAACAGACAGACGGACAACAATGTGATCCTATAAGGGTGCTGTTTTACCACAAACAAAGAATTAACATTCTTGTAACTGGTGCAGGAGGCGACGACTCAAACAGCTTCTCCCTGGAGACGCGCCAAGGCTCCGACAAAGCTGAACTAGTGACTATGGTGGACTTGGACTACGAGAGTCCTCGCAAGAAGTACGAGCTCATCATCCGCGCCGCCAGCCCGCCGTTGTGGAATGACGTCAGAATAGAGATCTTGGTCACGGATGTGAACGACAACGCGCCGGTGCTGAAGGACTTTCAGATCATCTTCAATAACTATAAGGATTGTTTTCCTGTGGGGCCGTTTGGGAGGGTGCCTGCGTATGATGCCGATGTTACTGATAAGGTGAGATGGTTTTTTGTTTTCTATGAGCACAAGTATTCGTATAGTTTGGACATAGAGGGGATGAATGAAAGAAGAGTAACGAAATATATAAATGAAGTTCAAGGTAAAGGCAAAGCTCGAACTTGCAGCGCCGTAGTGTATGTCAACCAGCGGGTCTCGTCTTCGTCAAACGACGAAAGAGACAAATGTATACAAGTAAGAGAGACAAATAACAGGTATCCTGCTCACTCGCGTAAGTTTGTTCCTTTTGTCGTTTGTCGAAAACGAGTCGAGTGAGCCCCGAACGGCTTTACTTCTAGAGCCGCGGATTGGTGACCTAAAATGGTCAAGTCAAGAATCCCGAAATAAGATCATGTTTGATGAATATGGAAGAAACAAGAGGGATATCAAAATCGAAGCAATCTGTAGTTTTTACCTGCTTCTCTCTCAGGTAGACGGAAGTGAGCTATGTGTTTGTAGTATGTATGTATATGTGCGGATCGTATGTCCCAAATCGAAGGTAGTTGTTTTATAACGTAAGGTCTATTGACATATGTTAGGTAGGTTTAAAGTGTGTAACATTTCAAATTATTAGGTTAGTTAAAAATGAATTTATTAATTGTATTCTTTGTTCGCAGCTGACGTACAGGATTCTATCTGGCAACAATGCTAACTTGGTTCTGCTAAACGAAACATCTGGTTCCATGACGCTGTCTCCACAACTCAACACGAATGTTCCCAAACTAGCTACGATGGAACTTTCTGTCAATGGTGAGCAGCCAAAGTATTACTTTTGTCTTAGTCGTATGTTAATGAACGTCCCAGATAAAATCAATGGAGTATTATTGCCATGTAGCCTAAGATTTCCATCGGCCAGGCGATTTTCAGTTATGGCTCAGACTGACAAACAAATGCCGAACCTTCGCTTTAAGAGTTGACAAAATCCTAGAAGAGAATAATGATTCCCGTACCGTACTCCAAAACATATATTGTCACCCACTATTTGAACTTGTTGCCGTTTTGGAGTAAGATACATTACTGTATTATCAACTTTTAACACCACAGCGGAATAAGCCAATTTGCCAGATGACAATAGATGGCGCTTAGGACGTTGTTTTGGTACAATGAACAAGCAGCTTAAATTGTGTGTTACACCATTCTTGCGCTGATAGTCTCATTTACCTACATTTACCTGCAATAATAGTCACCTAGTACACCTATTTAAATGTACGTAAAAATGAATCAACTAATTACTTCATGTATTTATCACTAGATGGCGTTAACGAGGTAAAAGCAATGATGCAGCTCTCCGTCCGTCTGATAACTGAACAAATGCTCCTGAATTCGATCACCGTGCGACTGAACGACATGACAGCTGAACGATTCCTGTCTCCATTACTGAGTTTCTTCGTGGATGGGCTGGCGGCGATTGTGCCGTGCCCGAAGGAGAATGTCTACGTGTTTAGTATACAGGTGAGATTTCTTTCGTAGAATGATTTGTTTCCTTCAAGAGTACGTTGTTTCTGTGGACATTTTGGGTTATTTCAGGTTTATGAAGTTAAAAACTGGTGATGTTTCCGTTGAAGCCAGGTATAGATGTGTATTGTGTTTACAAGCAATCAAAAAGATGGAAACTAACTTTACCATCTAACTAAATAAACTATAATAATAACGGGAAGAGAGGGCAAAGCAAAAGCAATTTTTGTATTCAAAAAGTACTGCAAAGAGAATAATATTGTATAATAAATGTCATTACAGTATGGGAGTGGTCATGGGTAAATTCGTAAATTGAATTCGGACCTACAAAGCTCAGTAAGAAAAGTAATCGCCTGCTAAAAGAGAGATCCCAGGTTAGAATCCCGGTTCAGATCTCCTCACATCCAAATTTACTTTTTTCCGCGTTTATGTACCGAAATGATAAAATATTAAAAGCTTGCTGGACTATGATCTAAAACAGATGATTACCAGTGGCTGGACGAGGAAGGCTGAGAAAAAAAGATATGGCTTGCCCTTGGAAAGGCCTATGTCTAGAGGTGCAGGAATATTGGCTGGAGGCTTAGATTATAATGGGAAGTAAAATATTAAGGCGCTACCGTAAAAGTATTGGCACTTCTTGGAGTCCTGTAATTACTGTAAAGAAGAAAGAAGCCACTAGTAAGATAACTTAGAATACCATTTTTGTAACTTTTTTTGTAGATTCTTGCTGAATAGAAACGGGATTGAAAAATTTCAACTCGATAGAGATACTTAATTTTCAAAACGTGGTCTTCAAACACACTTTTTCTCTTCGTTTGACGTATAAGGTCATGTTCAGAATTTAAACTACGAGTATTAGATGGGGTTTAAGTAACAGGTCAGCGGAAATTGACGCTGCTCGATGCTTGCATCGATGCTTGTCAAAGTCATGTGAAATGGTCGTTTATAACTCTTTGCAGCGGCTGCACAGCACAGTTTAACACGCGACAAATATGACTGTAAACTTTGGTTGAAGGAAATCTTAAAAAAAAAAACTTTGAAAGCAAATGTTTTCTTTTTCGCCCTAAATCCGCGTGTTTTCTCCACTTGGATTGATATTCACATTTCAAACTATTATATACCGTGCAGGATGACACCGACGTGCACGGCAGTATCCTGAACGTGTCGTTCTCGGCTCGAAGGCCGCTCGCCGAGCTCGGAGTCAGCGGCGACTCGTCACCGTACTACTCGCCCACGCATCTCCGCGAGCGAGTCTACTTGCACAGAGCCACACTCGCGAGACTTGCCACTGTACAGGTTGGTTCCGTTATAACATAAGATAGATCTACTTGCACAGAGCTCCGACGTGCACGGCAGTATCCTGAACGTGTCGTTCTCGGCTCGAAGGCCGCTCGCCGAGCTCGGAGTCAGCGGCGACTCGTCACCGTACTACTCGCCCACGCATCTCCGCGAGCGAGTCTACTTGCACAGAGCCACACTCGCTAGACTTGCCACTGTACAGGTTGGTTCCGTTATAACATAAGATAGATCTACTTGCACAGAGCTCCGACGTGCACGGCAGTATCCTGAACGTGTCGTTCTCGGCTCGAAGGCCGCTCGCCGAGCTCGGAGTCAGCGGCGACTCGTCACCGTACTACTCGCCCACGCATCTCCGCGAGCGAGTCTACTTGCACAGAGCCACACTCGCGAGACTTGCCACTGTACAGGTTGGTTCCCTAATAAGATAGATCTGATTATTTCTTGTCTGTACTGCAGACTGCAGTAGTGTTATGAACGAAAGTGGTTAAGTTCAATGGTATAAAAGCTCGTCTTAGGTCTTTTACATTTAAAATAAGGATACTAATAATGTAACCTACCCTCTTATTGTTTAACTTCAATATCTATGTGTCATTATGCCATTTTTAGCCAATCACGGTGCGTTTGAAGGCGATTGCGATCGATGCCGAAGGCCCCTGCTTGGAAATACGCATAGTATGACACTGAATAATCAGAATATTTACAAAATTTCACTCGCTTATCGCTCGTGTTTCAAATCGTCCTCGTAAGCTATTGTCTCCTTACCGCTCTTGTAGCATAAACTCTATTATAATTACCAATTTAGGCCAGTGTCTTGTGGGCCTAGGCGGAAATCCGGGCCTGCATACTTTTATTCAAAAGTAAGGAAAACAATGTCATGATGTGCATTTCGCACCGAGATCCTCCGTTACCACCTTAAGTACGTAAAAGATGATTGTTCCCCAGGTCCTGCCATTCGATGACAACGTGTGCGTGCACGAGCCCTGCCTCAACTACGAGGAGTGCCTCACGGTACTCAAGTTCGGCAACGCGACCGGCTTCGTCACCAGCGACACAGTGCTGTTCCGGCCCATCTACCCCGTCACCACCTTCACCTGCCAGTGCCCACACGGGATCACAGGTGAGCTTCTAAACTAGGAGTCTGAATTTAACTTGTGGTAGGCTTGGCTTGTCACCAACCTCAGAACAAAACCACGTCGCAAAGATACTCTTGTCCGGCGTGACGTCATAAGAATCCTTACTGGGATACTGGTTATAGAGTTGTGTATGTTACCGACTTTCATAGATTTTGCGAAAATCTCTGCTTCCACTATCCCACTATCTGAGCTTCTCATCCTAAGTCTTATCCAAGGTTTAACTTCATTTGAGAATTTCAAGTTAAGTAGTGCTAACTATGAAATGCAGTGTTCTGGCCTAAATACCACTTAGCGACATTTTCTTAATTCAGAAACTGGCCCTTTGTGTGTCATCCACACATCAGTTGCCGCACTGTGGCACGCTCTTGGAACTAGTCTGTAGAATTTCGTCAAACAGTTTAAATTGTAGCTTTGATCAAAATTAGCATGCTATGAAGCATAACACAAAAACTGCTGGGCCGCTACTGTGTACCAGCTAACACGAGGCTTATTTTCTAACATTGTAATGTCTGACTCAACTTAATCTTCTGTCAGGGTCCCGAGACCACTACATGTGCGACACAGAAGTGGACCTGTGCTACTCGTCCCCCTGCATCAACAACGGGACGTGTCTTCGGAGAGAAAGTGGCTACACCTGCGTGTGCTCGCCTGGGTTCACTGGTGGGTACACATTTTGTAGCCTCCGACTGAAAACCAGCGCATTTTATTTCATCTAGC
This sequence comes from Ypsolopha scabrella, assembly GCA_910592155.1. Classification (NCBI taxonomy): domain Eukaryota; kingdom Metazoa; phylum Arthropoda; class Insecta; order Lepidoptera; family Ypsolophidae; genus Ypsolopha; species Ypsolopha scabrella. The sequence goes on from OU342964.1 coordinate 5,467,585, forward strand.
TACGATAACGAAGGTGTCCTGTTTTGTGTGTTGTAAGCAGTAACTAACATATTTTCTTGCTAAAGTAATTAAAACTATTCTTTTTTTCATGGAGAAACACTTGTACTTGTCCACTTATTTATATTATTATTTATTTTTTTCCGGGATAAAAAGTAGCCTATGTGTTAAGTTAGGGTATAAGCTATATCCATTCTAAATTTCATCTAAATCCGTTCAGCCATTTCAGCGTGCTCGAAATAATATAAATAAGTGGAAAAGATCAAGTGTTTCTCAATCAAAATGTATCAAAAGTTCCACCAAGTGCCAATAATCACAAGCATCAACTCCATAACTATGCTTACTTCATCACACTAATACTATAAATGCGAAAGTTTGTGTGTGTGAGGTGTGTGTGTATGTTTGTTACTCTTTCACGCTGAAATGGCTGGACGGATTTCGATGAAATTTAGAATGGATATAGCTTATACCCTAACTTAACACATAGGCTACTTTTTATCCAGGAAAAAGCATGTCGTTAAACGCAATAACACGCGGGCGGAGCCGCGAGCAAAAGCTAGTTTATTATATAAGTAAAGTTCCAGTAAATAACAACTTATACAATACTTCCATAATCCACGAAGAGATACATAAAGCCTCAAATTACTTTCGGATAGTAACGATCAATAGACAACAGTTTGAAGTCTGAAATTACTGTAAAAATATAAAAGTAAAAATTTAAGAAAATTGTATAAATAAAATTCTCAATGATTCTCTTCTTCTAAGGCTGCGATGTGAGGATAGGAAACCACAGATAATGTAGAAATGCTCAGAGGAGGTGCTTAGTCAGTCAGCGAGTGCGGAGCAAGTCGAATATGTATAGGCGTGTTAAAATTAGATTTATTTTACTGGAAGTTAACCTACAAAATATCTCTACCACCAGGTGTAAACTGCGAAACGATCCTCACAAAAGCGTCGTGTGACATCAACGGCGACGGCACAGTCTGCCGCGGGGGGTCCCAGTGTGTCGCCAAGCGGGAGGGGGGGATCCTCTGCCAGGGATGCTCCATAGAGCCCGAGTATACGACCTCCATGTGCGAGCTGAAGGCAAGGAGTTTCCCGCCGAACTCCTTCTTGACATTCCCCGGGTTAAAGTTGAGGCATCGCTTCCATTTGAGCTTAAAGTAAGTTGGACATCTTCAGGAGACCTTCTAACTATGAAAACCTCATAAAAGTCATATTTTACTATACGCGACCAATTGACGTTGCTATTTATAGCCTTAATATAACCATCGTGCTTCGTTTTAGATATCACATTTTTTTTTTTCGGCGGGCTGTCCTAGGATAAAAGAACCCAGAAAGTGAGAGAGTAAAAGTAGTCGAAGTTTTGATTAGTCTGCCGAGGAAATTCAGCAAAAACTACCTAAGTTGGTAACAGACGAATGACTTATACTACGCAACCGAATGTTACCTCTCCCCCGGTGCAGCTTTTCATTATATCATTGGAACACGACAAATTACAGTTGCTTCCTAATTCATTAGCGTAACTTTGTAGTATGTTATGTATGATATGTTAACATTTGTAGCTGGGGGGTCCGGCCCCCGGCTCCAGCTTATGAAGCCATCAACAAGTATATGTTCTCAATTATGTGATCGTAATATGATGAATAGAGATAACCCTACATACAAGGAGATTATAAATAAAATAAAAATATAATGTTTTTATTGCAGACAATATTACAGTCCATAGAGATGTTAGTAGACCTTATAACTATGTTAGCAAAACTTATCATATTAAATCAAATTAATTTAAATATTTGCCCGTACAGCTCGACCCTGCCACCTGTACATGATTTTGTATCATGTGTCGCAGGATCGGGCAGTCAGGCTTCTCGCTAATGAGTTAGAGAATGGTGTTGGAGCTCCCGCGCATTCCGCGTAGAAGGTGACTTTAATTTATGCAGCCAAATTCCTACTGAAGACTCGGTAAGTGCTCAGTAACAAGGTTCGACGACCCTTTTTGTGAAATTCGTAAATTATTCTTTTCGGGTTCCTTACAAACGCAAGCCTAGCGCAGAGTTAATTACTATGGGACGTCAAGATTTTATTTTACGAAATTAGCATAAAGTGTTATTAATCCGTGTTACTTATCAAGCCTCCACTATGAGTTTGGCTGCATAAATTAAAGTCACCTTATATACAAACCAAAAACCAAAACAAATAATGCCTTAAAAATATTAACTACCCTTTTACATTATTGACACCCATATTTCTGGGGGGGCAGACCTCCAGGGTAGGCCGTGCCCCCCTGGCCTCTACCTAGTTATGCCGAATCACGAATTATCATGTAAACTTTCTAGATTCGCCACTCAAACAACATCAGGGCTCCTTCTCTACAATGGTCGCTACAACGAGCGCCACGACTTCCTGGCCTTAGAGGTGGTATCTTCCGGTGCGGGGAAGGGGGGAGGTCCAGGGCTCCGGTTTACCTTCGCCTTAGGGGGGGCGAAGGCTGAGGTCACTGTAGCGGGGAGTGTAGCTGATGGGAACTGGCATACTATCCACATTGAATATATTAACAGGGTGAGTCACAGTTTATAACGTATAATATCACAATATCACTGAAATATTTTTATCTCTGTTCTTGTTATTCGTTTAAATACATACTCACGCCTGTATCCCAGAAAGGTAGGCAGGCAACTACAGATTTCCATCTGCTTCGATCCTGACAAACTTCTTTTGCTTCTAAATCCATCAATCGTTTTACTAAGATAATAGAGCCGATTCTGAAGGCTTTAATTTTAGTTTTAGTGCTGTCAAAACTAAATTTGCTTTATTTCAAAATAGTCCGTAAGTGTTAGGAACAGATGCTAAATTACTTTGGAAAAATCTAAGTTTTGACAGCTCTAAAACTAAAATTAAAGCCTTCAGAATCGGCTTCAATATTTGTATAAGGAAGTGACTAGAGGACCGCTAGCGGTCCTTTGATTCTTAAAATTATTAAACCGTAAGTCCTTATTTAGCTGTTGGAATATCTTCCTTAGCACGAACTAATAAAGTTCAATTTGCAATGTACAGTTCGAAAAGAGAAGCAGTCCTTTAATTTTATATATAATTTAACCGTAAGTCACCGGAAAGTGCTCGGAAAATTATTATTATTTTCTGCATATCGTGAATTCTGCTAAAACTACGGGGTTCCCTTTCAATTGACACGTGAAACACGCTAATATTCCTTCGGGGATCAAGCGTGGCGATATATTGATAACAGATAAACTTAAAATCTGTATTTTTGTCACAGACAGCAACAATGACCCTGGACGACTGCGACACACGGCTGTCTTTATCCGGCGCAGCTGATTTTGGTGTTGAGTACGCATGCGCTAACTATACGAGGAAAGAACTGCCCGAAAGATGTGACATACCGACCGAAACATGCCATAGGTAAATATTAACTGCTTTTCTTTAAATTTTGGCGCTATGTGAAAGCACCAAGTAAGACATCACTGCACCAATGTTTCGGTATTTATGTACAAATTAGTATAGTATTACGGCACGAAGATTACGAAGTACGGCGATAAGGTATCACTTAGGGAAGTAAAAATCTTAGGTGAAAACTGTGTACGAATGTTGATTGTACAAGTGACAGTGCTTACTTGAAAACACCCCTAACTCTGCTTCGAAAAGTCATGATATGTTTTTTCATATTTTTGTCATATTTGTTCATCGGGTGCATTTCTAGATGATTTTCTTGTGAATAACATAAAAAAATAATTTTAATGTTATTATTAGAGTGCATTACAAACCAGAAAAGATAAATCAGAAACAAATGTAAATACAAGAATTTGAAAAAATCCTTCGGGCCAGGATTCGAACCTGCGACCTCTTGTTTCCCAGATGAGTGCGCTACCAATTGTCCACTGAATATTTTTGTAACTATTTGATCTAACTAGCTTGTAATGCGCATACTGAACGCTCAGGAGGGCGATGGATTTCGCAATAAGAACATAATCTTAATCTACAATTTGAATACCTAATTAGGATGATACAATCAGGGGGCTCGATCTTTATATCCGGTAACAAATAGACGTTTTTTCTGTGATAGAAAGTACAATCTTTAATTATGTTTTTGCATACATAAAAGCTTTATTCCTATTTCAGCAGTATTTATAATTTTTTATTTTACTCCAGATTTCTGGATCTAACTGGACCATTACAAATCGGTGGTCTCCCGAACATTCCGAGCAGTTTCCAAGTGAAGAATAAGGACTTCATCGGCTGCATCTCCGACTTCCACGTCGATCACAGATTTGTGGACTTAAACAGGTAGGCTTATAGCAATTTACGGCGGTTAATACCCTATTTATGCTTCGGTAAAGGCAGCCTTTGACCACTTACCTGTCATTATTGGTCCTGGACACAAACAGCCGCCAACCATCTTAAAATAGTAGCCATCACTAACAGCTTAACGTACTTTCTGAGGCACGCAGACCGGACAAAATACTCTATACATCCACCCATCAGCCTGTTTCGTCCACTGCTGGACATAGGCCTTTCCAAGATCTCGCCACTCTTGGCAGTATTCCTGGAAGAAATGCCCATACTCACACACGCTGGGCAGGTGGGTTAGTGAGCGCGGTGCCGAAACCCTCGCACCACTGACGCCGCTGCCCGTCACCAATATAATAATACACGGAAATAATTCGCGAGAATAAATATCGCGCGGTGAAAATTCGCAGTGCGGACAGGCCCTTACACCATTATTTGTTAATTGAAAAATTTTGCTTAACCACGCTTTTGACCCCATTTTACCAGTCTGTTTTTTAATAAGGCAATTTGGGATGGATATGCTGTCATAAATCGGTCCCAGGCAATGTTGGGCCACCTGGTTGTGCCTGTCTACGAGCTGTCCTCTTACTCTTCCCCGAATAACTTCGAGACGTTTCCACAGTCGAGCCCGGCACCTGCTCTATCACTATACAAAATAGTGCTCCTAATTAATTCCTTGCCCTTGAAATAATAAGCAGAAAATTCAACGTTCTATTGTTCCAGCTACGTGGCAGACAACGGCACCATCCCAGGGTGTCCGGAGAAGAGGTCCCACTGCAGCTCAGCTCCTTGCTACAACGGGGGGGAGTGTCGCGACCTGTGGGGCACATTCCTCTGTGTGTGCACCGAGGCGTATACCGGCAAGGATTGTAGCGAATGTGAGTATAAGTGTGTGTTGTAGCTAAGTGCTAACAACGGCAGCATCCCAGGGTGTCCGGAGAAGAGGTCCCACTGCAGCTCAGCTCCTTGCTACAACGGGGGGGAGTGTCGCGACCTGTGGGGCACATTCCTCTGTGTGTGCACCGAGGCGTATACCGGCAAGGATTGTAGCGAATGTGAGTATAAGTGTGTGTTGTAGCTAAGTGCTAACAACGGCACCATCCCAGGGTGTCCGGAGAAGAGGTCCCACTGCAGCTCAGCTCCTTGCTACAACGGGGGGGAGTGTCGCGACCTGTGGGGCACATTCCTCTGTGTGTGCACCGAGGCGTATACCGGCAAGGATTGTAGCGAATGTGAGTATAAGTGTGTGTTGTAGCTACGCGCTAACAACGGCACCATCGTAGGGTGTCCGGAGAAGTGGTCCCACTGAAGCTCAGCTCCTTGCAACAACGGGGGGAGTGTCGCGACCTGTGGGGCACATTCCTCTGTGTGTGCACCGAGGCGTATACTGGCAAGGATTGTAGCGAATGTGAGTATAAGTGTGTGTTGTAGCTACGCGCTAACAACGGCACCATCGTAGGGTGTCCGGAGAAGAGGTCCCACTGAAGCTCAGCTCCTTGCAACAACGGGGGGAGTGTCGCGACCTGTGGGGCACATTCCTCTGTGTGTGCACCGAGGCGTATACCGGCAAGGATTGTAGCGAATGTGAGTATAAGTGTGTGTTGTAGCTACGCGCTAACAACGGCACCATCGTAGGGTGTCCGGAGAAGAGGTCCCACTGAAGCTCAGCTCCTTGCAACAACGGGGGGAGTGTCGCGACCTGTGGGGCACATTCCTCTGTGTGTGCACCGAGGCGTATACTGGCAAGGATTGTAGCGAATGTGAGTATAAGTGTGTGTTGTAGCTAAGTGCTAACAACGGCACCATCCCAGGGTGTCCGGAGAAAAGGTCCCACTGCAGCTGAGCTCCTTGCTACAACGGGGGGGAGTGTCGCGACCTGTGGGGCACATTCCTCTGTGTGTGCACCGAGGCGTATACCGGCAAGGATTGTAGCGAATGTGAGTATAAGTGTGTGTTGTAGCTAAGTGCTAACAACAGCACCATCCCAGGGTGTCCGGAGAAGAGGTCCCACTGCAGCTCAGCTCCTTGCTACAACGGGGGAGAGTGTCGCGACCTGTGGGGCACATTCCTCTGTGTGTGCACCGAGGCGTATACCGGCAAGGATTGTAGCGAATGTGAGTATAAGTGTGTGTTGTAGCTAAGCGCTAACAACGGCACCATCCTAGGGTGTCCGGAGAAGAGGTCCCACTGAAGCTCAGCTCCTTGCTACAACGGGGGGGAGTGTCGCGACCTGTGGGGCACATTCCTCTGTGTGTGCACCGAGGCGTATACCGGCAAGGATTGTAGCGAATGTGAGTATAAGTGTGTGTTGTAGCTAAGTGCTAACAACGGCACCATCCCAGGGTGTCCGGAGAAGAGGTCCCACTGCAGCTCAGCTCCTTGCTACAACGGGGAGGAGTGTCGCGACCTGTGGGGCACATTCCTCTGTGTGTGCACCGAGGCGTATACCGGCAAGGATTGTAGCGAATGTGAGTATAAGTGTGTGTTGTAGCTAAGTGCTAACAACGGCACCATCCCAGGGTGTCCGGAGAATAGGTCCCACTGAAGCTCAGCTCCTTGCTACAACGGGGAGGAGTTTAAAAAGTCAAGTACTGGTATCATAACTATGAAGGAATAAAGATGGATGGAAACATCGCGTCAAAGTTTGTCACTTTCCTGTGTCTTCCTGAAATGCTATAATGGCGAAACTAGCAACGCTTCCATCTCCCTAATGGCGCTAAGTAACAGCTTCATGTTTCACTTCGCTCTCACCGAGATGACGCAGGCAACTCTAATGTGTTAGTCTGAAGCAAGAGTAGACCAAAGACAACTCATTTTGCGGCATTTAAACTAGAAAGCTTATGCCCGTTATCACAGATTAGAAGACTCTTAAATGGGTAGCAGAAAACTTCACCAACCCATGGCACGACTAACGGAACTTATTGCTAAGCGAAATAAGGTTTTATTTAAGTAGTCGTTGCTTTATTATTCCTAAAAACGGATGCTCAAGCCCATTCTTTGCAGTTCGTGGTAAAACTATACGGTAGAAACTGGTCTATAATGTACGTTTGTCCACAGCAACGTCTCCACCGTGGCGGTTCAGCGGCGACGGCGTGCTCTCGTTCAATCCGCTCTTGCGCCCCATACAGCTGCCGTGGTGGAACGCGCTGTCTCTGCGTACACGGCAACAGGACGCCTTCCTCATGTCCATTCAAGTGGGGCAGAACAGCACCATCACCGTCAGCGTAAGTTTCACCTTCATCCACTGGACACAGGCCTTTCCCAAGATTTTGTTACTACTGGAAGAAATGCCCATACTCACACACGCTGGGCAGGCGGGTTAATCAGTGCGGTGCCGAAACTCTCGTACCAGGCTGTCCGTCACCAGTATGTTTTAGTATCGCCATCAATCGGTCCCAGGCATGATGGGCCACATATTTCTGCCTGTTGAAGAGCTGTTATCTTACTCTCCCGCGAATGAGTTCGGAGGGATTTGCGAGTAAGATGGTGGTAGCTCTACAGTCATTTAGAATCATTTAGAATCATTTATTTCAATAAAAAACAAGATAAACTTACAGACTAAATATGTCCAAAACGCTTATTTGCTATTTTACAAATAAATTTTAACAGAAAAATTAATAATGAATAGAACAGACAGATGTTATTAGTCGCACGCAGTGCTTATCCTAAATAAGGTTTCACATAAAAAATTACTGCTAGTGGTTTTAATTTTCCTAATGGGGTCAGCAAATAAATCTAGATCTGGCGAGTGGTCGAGTAGTGAGTTGAGGAGCGCGGGAGCGCGTACTGTTGCCTCGTTGTTGCCATGTTGCGTACGCGCGGTCGACTCCGCTAGCAGTCGGTGCCGGCGCCGCGGGGCCTCCCCGGCGTTGCCGCCTCGGTGTGCCTGCCCCGGGACATAGAGCTTTCTTACACTCTCCAGGATTGATGGATTGTCGATTACATTCCGTAGTAAGAGGCAATAGTGAACTATAAGTTGCAGCTTTCGCCTAAGTTCTAGGGTGTCAAGTCCGATCATACCCGTCACATAAAGAGATGGGTTACGAAACGGATAATACCCATATAATTTCTTATAAATGTACCGGCTAAATTTTTTGTGAATTTTTTCCATCAATAGACTATATGTGGTCTCTCGTGGATCCCAAACGACTGCGTTGTACTCGAGACAGCTACGTGTATATGCATTATAAAGCATAATCGCGGGACGTGGGTCCCTGAATTTGGCAGTTTGTCGCATTACAAATCCCAAGGTTCTCTTGGCCCTTTTAGTTATGTTTGTCATATGTCGTTTAAAGTCAAGTTTCGTGTCTAACGTCAGTCCTAAGTCACGAATTTCGTCAATACGTTCCAACGGAGCGTCGGGGAGTTGGTACTGATATTCCAGCGGTGTCGGGGACCGGGTAAAGCTAATCGCCTTGCACTTACTGCTGTTGAACTGCAGACGGTTTGCCTCGCTCCACTCCGCCACCCTGTCGATGTCACGCTGCAGGCGCTCACAGTCGCTGAAAACACTTACGCTAGTAAAAAGCTTCAGGTCATCAGCGAACATAAGGCATTTACTTCCCTCGAGTACCTTGGGCAAGTCATTAATCATGATTAAAAACTGAGTGGGGCCCAAGGTACTTCCCTGACTCACACCAGATCTGGTGTAATAAGGTTGAGACGTATATCCTGCACGTTGTACATATTGGGAACGATCACTGAGATAACTGGCAAAAAAATTCAAGAGGTTTGGTGAAAATCCTATTTTTGCAAACTTAGTCATTAAAATTTTATTATCGACGCGATCGAATGCTTTTTTTAGATCGAAGTAAGCAGCATCAACCTGCCGACCCGAGTCCATCTCAGCGATGGCATAGCGAGTGAAGTTCAGGTGGTTCGTAGCGGTAGATCTACCCGCCCTGAAACCATGCTGACTGTCGTCTAAGTGAACCCGAATCTGCAGACCGATGAGCCTATCGATAATCGATTCAAATATTTTGGCAAAAACTGATAAGACAGCGATTGGCCGATGATCCAATAGATTGGACCCAGGCCCACCTTTTGGTACTGGAGTTACCCGCGAAACCTTCCAACGGGACGGATAGACACCAGATCGAACAGAGAGATTGCATACGTGCAAAAGAGGTAGTTCTAGGGCATCCATGCAATCTTTCGCTACAAACGGGGGAATACCATCCGGCCCGGTGGAAGAGAACGGCTTCAGACGCCTGACAGCGCGGCGCAAGTCGACTTCACTCAGTCGAGCCCGGCACCAGCTCTACCACCTGTTTTACCTTCATTAGACTATCATTATTTTGTTGGGGTGCATGAAAGGTGCCTCCGGGTTTTGTGAACTGGGATACAACCACTGATTACTCCAATACACCCGACGCACTCTGGGCAGTTAGACCAAGACTTAACTGACACAATATCCTTTTGCTTCAACTGGTAATGGGCTTCGGCCGTGGCTTGTCGTCTTGAGAAGGCGATCATAGGAATACGGTAATTGGGCTGCTGTTTGTTAAAGTGTGTGAAACACACTTTGGAATGGGTCGTGGACTCTTTAGACCCTAGCTGTCTACTGTTAGACCAAGTTAGACTCACAGTCCCCACTCGTGCGACAGCGTTTAACCGATGATTATAAAGTCCCAGCGTGATGGGTGGTGAGTCGTATTCACTGTTCTTCTGGAACAAATATGGACCCACAGCTTAACGTGTCTTCCGAAAGACGCAGATCGAACACAAATGTTCCTTGTGGTCGAAACATTCGAACCACTAAAACACAGAGGCGTAATTTGATGACATCATATTTCAATCTAATCACCGTATTCAAATAACAATAATCTCTACATTTCCAAACAGCTGAAATCTGGGTTACTCCATTACTCTTACAACGGTGAGACCATGTTCCTACCAACGACCACGCTAGCCGACGGCAACTGGCATCGCATCGAGATCAAATGGCTCGGCACTGACATCTCCGTGACCATAGACTACGGACTCCGCACCGCCTTGCTGCCGATGTTAGCCAATAAGGTGCAAGGACAGTACATCGGAAAGATCCTGATTGGTGGACCGGATTCCACGGCTGGCCTGTTAGCAAGCGAGCTTGGGTACTTTGAAGGTTGTATTCAGGTATGTTTATCGTGATTTTCACAACATTTCTTTTTTATTACTACGTGCAATTGACTTATTTTTATTTACTTTTTAAATGTATTGCAGGATGTGCGGGTAGGCAGTGCTCAATCGCTTTTAAATCGACCTACAGTAAGAGAAAACGTCAGAGATGGATGTCAGTCGAAGGCTGACTGCATGCTGTCAATATGTCCACCTTACGTAAGTTGTAAATTTGATTCTTTATATTTTAAGGTTTATGTCAAAATACATAATCACTTACAAGGAAGCATTGCACTACCCTTCTAGTAGCGGAATCTTCAAGAACCTTGAATCAAGGTATTTGTAGAAATAAATTATTTGCCAAGTCCGAGTGACGAGCCGTACCATCCCATAATACGGGTACGGAACCCTAAAAATATTACGATAAATAACATCAATACCAAAGAGACATCAAGGTTACAAAAAACAAGACGCTAAATGGTAGCGCCTGGCAAACAATTTATCATCTTTGCGTACGAAACCCTACCTTTTATTATTTTTTATTTTACTTTAGAGTATGTACTACAATCTGACTAAATTTAAAACTTGTATGTCTTTAAGTAAGAGCCAAAACAAATAACGATAAAATAATGTAACTTTTTCCAGGTTTCATGTATGGAGACTCCCCTTGAATATTTCTTTTATAATATTTTAATATTTGTCGTGATAGAGGCCATAGTAAAATGTATTATATGACCATCTTAACTGTTACGGTTAAAGCTGTATACCCCTGTGACAGACGGACAGACAGACAGCGGAGACTTAGTAATAGGGTCTCGTTTGGCACCCTTCGAGTGCGGAACTCTAAAAAGGTTTAATTTCCAGAGTACCTGCACAACATCGTGGGACCACACAACGTGCGAGTGTGCTAGCGGGCGAGTGGGCGCGCAGTGTGTGGCGGCTTGCGAGTTGCTCCCGTGCGGCGAGCGCGCGCGATGTGTGTCCGACACCGAGACACGGGCCGGCTACCGGTGTCTGTGCGACGACGGGTTTCTACTCACTGGTCAGTTCTGTTCATTAACATACTCGAAATATCTACAAACCCTCGTTACGAAACCATGCCGCAAAAAGTTTCGTGGTATTCCGGCATGGCGTCACGAGAAGCCGTGGAAAGTGGGAAAGTGGTTACAAGGAGCCATACCGGGAAAGTGGTTACAGGTGAAGGCGATTGCGTAGTAAAAATGTCTACTTCATACAAGAAACCACAGACGTATAATGTAATAATTATATGTCTGTGCAAGAAATCTACTGTCCAATTTTCATGTTCCTAGGTTGAGCCATCTGGTCCGGGCGCCGGGCGTTTATTTATAGATCAGTTAGACAGGATATTTTAATTTTATTTTTATTTCTATACAGATAAAATTTTAATTGTTGTTGTGATAAAAAAAAAAAAAAAACACTTGTACTTTTCCACAGATAATATTTAATTCTACACTACCCAACCGGTTTCACTATATAAGCATCATCAGGGGCTTTTTAATTACATAATTTTATATATAATTATTAAGGCAACAGAACAAGAAACATCCATACAACCAAATCCTAAAAAGACTAAACACTCAGAACTTTCTCAAACCAGCATAAAATGTTATGGTACATCTAGCTCTAAAATAGCAACCGACAAAAAAGAAGCTAATATAAATAAAATATTCATTCCTGAAAGGACGGGAACAAAAGAAAATTCTGTGTAGCAATTAACGTCACAAGCAACAAAAAATGTAGAGGCCAAAAATTTTAATAATTTGGATTCCAAAGACATACATATAGGCACCATTAACGTAAGAACACTAATGGAAGACGCTAAATTAACTGAATTATGCTTAGCCCTTGACAAAATACAGTGGGATATTTTCGGCATTGCAGAAGTTAGAAGAAAAACTGAAAAAGTAACAAAAATGAAAAATGGATGTATCTTGTATCATACAGGTTGCACAAAAGGCGTTGGTGGCGTGGGATTTATCATAAACCATGCAATGACAGAATATGTGGAAAATTTCGTAACCATATCTGATAGAGTCGCAGCAATAGATGTCAAGATAGAAAAAAGAAACATCAGACTTATACAAGTCTACGCACCTACAGCCACTAACAGTACAGAGGAAGAGATTGAAAAATTCTACTTTCAAATCAGCGAAGCCTACCCACAAAAACAGTCACATGAAGTCTACATAATGGGCGATTTTAATAGTCACATCGGTAAGCGCCAAAAATACGAAGAACACATAATGGGACCCTACCACTATGGAGAGCGAAACGAGAGGGGAGATAGAATGATCATGTTCTGTCAAGAATACGGTCTAAAAGTAACAAACAGCCTTTTCAAATCACGAAAAGGGAAAATGTGGACCTGGCTCTCACCTGATAGTTTCACGAAACATCAGATCGATTTCATATTGGCTAACAAAACCAATTCAATAAGAAATGTTAAAGTGCTTAGCCACTTTATGATAAACACTGATCACAGACCCGTAATTGCTTGTATTAATTCTAAAAATATAAAACGAAAGAGACCAAAACCAAATAAAACAGCACAATATATACCCCAAGACGATCATAGATCCATAATAAAGGCGGATTTAGATTTTCATGGAAATAACTTTTCCATCCAAGAAATGTACGACAGGTTAGAAAAAACTTTACAAGCTATACAAGACAAACATAAAACAGCGGACATTATTAAACCCAGAATTATAACTTTAGAAACGAAGAAATTAATTGCAAAAAGAGATAAAATCAAATGGAAACCAAACAAAACCAAAGAAGAAAAAGAGTTCTTCAAAAATATACAAAAAGAAGCAAAGAAAAGTATACAAGAAGACATGAACAACTTTAGCATGAGAATGATAGAAGAAATAATGGGCACTACTGGATCAATAAAAGAAATAGCGAAACGTCAATCTCAAGGCAAAAATATAATTCCAACTCTACTTGACAAGACAGGACAAAACACAACAACACGAAAGGATTTACTGAAAGTAGCTACCGAATTTTACAAAAGTTTATATGACTCTACAGAAGCTATGAGTTTGAAATTCATATCAGACAAACAAGAAAACGTGCCTTTGTTTCTCAAGTCCGAAATAAGATTTGCCTTAGAAAACTTAAAAAATAAAAAGCTACGGGAAACGACCATGTCACTAATGAGATCCTAAAGTGCTATTTAGATGAACTACTGGAACCTATCCAAACAATTTTCAACTCAATTTTAACAACAGGCCTCCTCCCAACGCAATGGCACACCTCTATCATTACTTTATTACATAAGAAAGGATGCCAAAAAGATATAAGCAACTATAGACCCATTACATTGTCCTGTAGTCTTTACAAACTATTTATGACGGTGCTTAAGAATAAACTTAATAAAAAAATTGACGAAAATCAGCACGTAGATCAGGCAGGATTTCGACAAGGGTTTTCTACAACGGACCACCTACATGCACTGAATATGCTTATCGAGAAATACACGGAGTGGAACAAGTCTTTATATATTTGCTTTATCGATTTCACAAAAGCATTCGACACCATAAGCCAAAACTACTTACTTAAAGCTCTTAAACAACAAGGCATTGAACCGAAATACGTTGAAACGCTCGGAAAAATATACCAAAATAGCAGTGCAAAAATAAGACTGGAATCAGAGGGTCCTTCTTTTCAAATTAAGAGAGGAGTGAAACAAGGCGATCCCTTTTCTCCTGTTTTGTTCAACGCTCTGCTAGAAGAAGTATTTAAATCAATGGACTGGAGCAAAAAGGGCATCTTAATAAATGGATATCGGATGACCGCACTGAGGTTTGCGGATGACATTATTTTACTAGCAGAGTCATCAGAAGAATTACAACAAACTATTGTTGAATTTCAAGCCGCTCTTGGAGATACAGGTCTCATAATGAATGACAAAAAGACCAAGATGATGACAAACAGTACGAAATCACCAGTTCAAGTAAATGGTAAGTCGCTAGAATATGTCGAAGACTATATATACCTGGGCCAACTTATCTCTTTTGACAAAAGGCTAGACAAAGAGATAGAAAGAAGAATAAATGTTGGATGGAAAAAGTACTGGGCTCTAAAACACATATTTAAGTCAGATCTCCACATAGATATCAAAAGTAAAGTATTCAACATGTGCATTTTACCAACAATGACGTATGGCGCACAAACTTGGGCAACAACCGAAAAACAGAGAACGAAGCTATTAGTAAACCAAAGAGAAATGGAACGTAGTATGCTGAACCTACGAAGACAGGACCGAATACGAAATGAAACTATTAGAAAGCGTACACAACTCAAAGACATCATCACTACAATAAAAAAACTGAAGTGGAATTGGGCAGGACATGTTATGAGGATACAAGACAATAGATGGACGCGTCTTACAACAGAGTGGATACCTAGAGACGGTTGGCGGAGAGTTGGGAGGCCACTGACGCGATGGATTGATGAACTTAAATCCTTTAACCCATTATGGTGGAGGTATGCCCCAGACAGAGCTGAGTGGAGCGACATGTCAAATGATTTCATTGCTCATGGTAATGCTAAAAAGAGCTCTATAAAAAGCACAATATCAGTCACCCAGTCAAGCCTGGTCAGCTAGGGTGACCTAGACCAAACCTCACTGAAGAAGTGAGAGGCCTACCATGTTCTGAAAGGACTTAAAATGAATTTGACATTTTTGCAAATTTCATTTTGTCATTAACTTGAAAATGACATTTAATCTAATTTGTTTTGAATTTTATAATGATTTTTTATTTTATGAATTTATAATTTTGTTAATTTGACATATTGAATTATTAGCATTTCCGCATGAATTTTCGAATGTAATTTATTTTGTTTTTATTTAATTTTCAATGTCAGTGCATGTCAAAAATTGTATTATGTTATGTAAAATAAAGGCTTTTATTATTTATTATTATATATATAATTATTTATTTAAACAATCTTTCTGTTGCTAGATGTCCGTGCAATAAACGATATAAATAACTTGCGGGTATATTGCACGGACATCTAGCAACAGAAAGATTGTTTAAATAAATAATTATATATAAAATTATGTAATTAAAAAGCCCCTGATGATGCTTATATAGTGAAACCGGTTGGGTAGTGTAGAATTAAATATTATCTGTGGAAAAGTACAAGTGTTTTTTTATCACAACAATGTTTGATAAATTCCACCAAGTGCCGACAATCTCAACTATCAACTTCCTAAAATTTTAATATTTACACATATGTATATACACACATTTATGTGCACGCTTACACATTATCTATTTATATGTTTATAATCATAACCCACTCTCGGTGGACCTCGTGCGCTCCTCTGCAGGTGACGGCAGAATAACAGCGTCGCGGATTTCGTTTTGTGACATTATGTTGAGTCGAAGCCTTTTCTCTTTGCCGCGACACACATACCACCGGAATGAATTATTTTTACATGTTTTCTGTGTTTAGTTACTTGTTTGAGATTTAGAAGTTAGTTTGTTAAATGAATGTTGTATCGTTACTTTTTTATTGTATGTATAGGTATGTTTGTGTTGTGCTTTTGAGAATAAATCTTTTATCTATGTATCTATCACTCATTCGTCCTTTACCGACTTCTGTTTGTGGCCGTCCCTGGATGGACTGATTAACGCCTCCCACTTAGGAAGAGCACGCTTCATCCTAGTTCCCACTGACGCGTTTCATCAGATGATGTAGTGTAAGCCCATTGTGCATTTAAAAAAAATGCAATATTGTTCAGACTTTGTTCACCCGCTAGTTTTCTAGGAGCAAAAGTAATATTGAAAAAGAAACAGACCCAGCATACGGATAGAGATAGTTAAATAAATTATATTCTAAAACTTGCACAGGAGACATACAGCTGCTAAGCATAGACAAATAAAAAAGGGGATGGAGTCGCCGCTAAGCAACAACTGAAGTATAGCAATGGGGGTGGTTTACAAATGTGTGAGTGGATGAAATTAGGCTCACTATTATGTGAATGTGTGCGTGCCGGGCTCGTGCGTACACGCAAGTAGGCTTACTATGGGTGCTTCAGTTTTTGGTTTGCGAAACTCCTTCCGACTTTGTTTGTGCCTCTATGTTGCTAACTTAAAATTTCTTTGTTCAGCTGACGGCTGCATAGAACAAGGCGTGCACGAATGTCCGAGCGGGTGGTGGGGAGTGAAGGCTTGCGGCCCGTGCGCGTGCGCGCTCACTAAGGGCTACCATCCGCATTGTAACACGGACAACGGAAAGTGCCATTGCAAGGTCAGTTACACTTTCTTCGTTATTTTTAAAGAATATTGTAATATAATAATAATAATGTTTTATATAGACATATTTTATGTATTTTGCATGGTGTATGTTCTTCTAAAAATTCCATAACGATGAAGGGAAATAATAATTTCGATCGCACAAGAAAAATTTCAAGTAGGGTTCATGCCACAAAAGTTGTAGTGAACTAAAACGTCATAAATAGGCTTGTACACAGGGTAAGCAAAATATTATTCTATTTAGTCCGTCATTTAGATTATCAAAAAATATTGGACACGTATTTTTTCTTTTGTCAATCAAACAAAAAATGACAGAGATAAAGCGCGCCAAAGTTTGGGAGTGGGGGAAAATGACGTCACTTCTAAGAAAATTTTACCTAGATGTGACGTCGAGCGGAACTTCAGCAGGCTATATCTTCATCATTTTTTGTTAAATTGAAAAAAGAAAAAACACGTGTCCAATATTTTCTGATAATCTAACTGACGGACTAATACATTTTTTTAGTTATGCCTATTCTAGTATAACTCGAATTCGTAAGCTCGCCAGTTTTCATCGTATATACCTTGAATATCCTCAGGAAAACCACTACAAGCCACTGGATTCGGACGAATGTCTCCCGTGTCAGTGTTACGCGGCGGGGTCTACCAACAGCTCATGCAATCCGACCACCGGACAGTGTTACTGCAGGAGCGGGGTGATAGGGCGCGCTTGTGATCAGTGCGCCAATGTGTACGCTGAAGTGGCGCCATCTACTGGCTGTGAAGGTGAGTCACTCTTGAATATCGTAGATAATAAACCCTGCTGACACAGTGCTACGTGCGAGGTCTACGAAAAGTTTGTGTAACCCAACCACCAGACAGTGTTACTGCAGAAGCAGGGTGATAGGGCGCGCTTGTGATCAGTGCGCCAATGTGTACGCTGAAATGGCGCCATCTACTGGCTGTGAAGGTGAGTCACTCTTGAATATCGTAGATAATAAACCCTGCTGATACAGTGCTACGTGCGAGGTCTACGAAAAGTTTGTGTAACCCAACCACCAGACAGTGTTACTGCAGAAGCGGGGTGATAGGGCGCGCTTGTGATCAGTGCGCCAATGTGTACGCTGAAATGGCGCCATCTACTGGCTGTGAAGGTGAGTCACTCTTGAATATCGTAGATAATAAACCCTGCTGACACAGTGCTACGTGCGAGGTCTACGAAAAGTTTGTGTAACCCGACCTTGTGATCAGTGCGCCAATGTGTATGGTGAAAAGTCTACTGGTTATGAAAGCAAAATAATGAAATACGATACACTGTACAACAGATTTAAAAATGTAATCAGCAACATTTATTTCTATATTGTAGCTAAGGTCAATGATATGTTACAGTCGTGTACGATGGATGCCCTCGCTCGTTCGCCCGCGGAGTGTGGTGGCCGAGAACTAAGTTTGGAGTGGAAGCGGTCACCGATTGTCCTCCTGGTGAGTTGTGTATTCTCATGTTCCATTATATTCAAACTCTGGACTGATGTAGTTTTAACTAACTATCGATATATTATTCATAGATGACCCACTTAATACAAAATATACGAAAAAATCTCATCACAGGTTAAATTTAAATAAATAATTGTTTCTGTGCGCAATCGCAACTAGCCAGCTATCAAAAAGAGTCCGGTGATTATATTTTTCTTTACAAAATTTCAACTTCATCAGAGTGGGTTAATATTGAATACCTAAATGCCTAATGCTTGCTTAGAATTTATTGCATTTTTATAATACGTTCAATCGATGGGTTGATGGGATGAATTATTTTAACTGTCAATCTCAATTTTTGTGTCATCTATTCTATACCTGCATTGATTATTTTAAGGATCAAGCGGTAAAGCGTCTCGTCAATGCGACGAGTCGCAAGTGGTTCCGTGGCAGGAACCTGACATGTTCAACTGTACCACTTCCACCTTCTATCAGCTCAGGAAACAGGTAAATATTTCACAAAAGATTGAATGATATTATATAATACTTTCGCTTCATTCTATCACTGATGTGACTGTCCATCATAACGAAATATATAAACAGTTGCGTTTCGGTCAAACTTGAGAGTGACTTTCATCATTTCGTTAATCTTCATACTCATTGACCCCAAAAAGAACAAACCCCTATCCCTCAAATTTCTACATACAACACTTTGGAGTCCCAAATTATTTATTTGTGTAGACGCCAAACAATTTAATCTGCCCAGACCTTCTTACCGACTTTGTCTCTCACAGACGGATAAGACGAAGAAAAAACACCGAAATTCAGCTATAAAGGCTTCTGAACTATTATAAAACAATTTTTATTTGGTTCAATGTTAAAGTTATTTTGGGAATTTTTCCGCAACAATATTAACTCCGTCCTGATAGTCCTATTCTTATTTGAAATGCAAAGGATTTACGATATAAACATTTAAATTCGCACCGTAGCTCCACAAAATCGAGACGGGCGAGCTGACTATAAACACGTTCGTCGGCGTGCGACTGGCGGAGGACTTGGCCGCTGCCTGTAAGAACACTCCACGACTGTTCGGGGCGGACGTGCTGGTGGGGGAGGGGGTGCTGCTGGAGCTGATGCAGCACGAACTCAGGCAGGCTGGACTCAACCTTACGCATAGCCAGGATAAGGACTATATTCGGGTGAGTCGTCCTTGTTATGCCTCTACTGTTAACATTTCTATTTGAACTAGCCGGAAATTACACATACGTTACTTACTCGTAAGTATTATATAAAATACAAGCCTTTCGCCAGCCTCTCTTGCCTCTTGACTCGCCTCTCCCCTTAAAATTCCAAAGAAACATCTGCGTCTCTTTGTCGTATTAGTGTAAAACGGGAGCATCTTTACTGCGTCAGCTGACGGTCTTTTCACCGCTACGCAAGCAGCTGACTGTTGTTTTCGTACTTTTCATTATTTAAAGAGTCACCTAGTAAAATTTCATGCGGCGTACTATCATTTTATTTTACGTGTTTTTTTACAAGTTAATGCGAGTAGCTGACGCATCATCCCCCCTCCATGATGCAGCTGACGATTTTTTTTAGCTTACTAATGCGTCAACTATCTGTGAGAAAAGTTTCAGCTGGCGTACTATTACTTTTTTTACCACTTCCTGTACCTCCCACACCCACACCCACCGCGGGTGCGTCAGCTGACGCTTGGTTCTGTTATTAGCCATTCCAGATCTATTGAAAAAGATGGCAATCTATCGGCGTGAAATCACTACCTAAAATGCAACGGTACCGTCCGGGCTATTAGCCTTTGCAATCTGTGTACACATAGGTGTATAAAAATAACCCTTATCGACTGACTGATCTTTCCTAGGAACTCTGAAACATGACATTTGGACTGTAAGTTCTCAGATCAACTGCAAGATCGAAAGAAACGGAATCGGGGCTTTCACGAGTAATGTATTCTCTAAGCATCACACTCGAATTTCAAGATAGCAACATTTTGTTTCAGAACATAATAAAATCAGCCAACACGATCCTGGATAGCTATTACACTCCGGAGTGGCGACGCATCAGGCAGCTGACGGGCCGTGGGGTCGAGCTTCTATTGCACAAGTTTGATAAATACATCGCCGTGTTGGCCGAGAGTCAACATGACACGTATACCAGTCCGTTTGAAGTCGTCACCAGCGATATTGGTGAGAATAATATACTTGAAAGGTGTAGAAAATGGTTGCATGGATGATATGTGGGAAAAAGACACGAGAATTCGGTTGTTTTTAGGGTTCCGTAGTCCGACAAGGAACCCTTATAGTTTCGCCATGTCCGTCTGTCCGTCTGTCCGCGGCTTAGCGCAGAGACTATTAGTACCAGAAAGCTGTAATTTGGTACGGATAAAAATATTATTTACGCCGACAAAATGGTAAAATAAAATTTTGAAAAAAATTTTTTTTAAGGGTACCTCTCGTACACGTAAACTGGGGATACATTTTTTTTCTCGGTTATCCCATAATTTAGGGTATCGTTGGATAGGCCGTTTAAAAACATTGTAGGTGGTGAAAACCATTTTTCGATTTAGGGATCCGTTGGTGAAATATTAAGATTTAAAGTGAAAATTTTAACTAGAGTGGAGCCTCCCCCCCCCCCTGCCTGTGTATAGAAATGTGAAAAAATTCACAGAAGTAGTATATATAATGAATTGAAAAGGAAAACTATTACAGCTAAGTAGGCTTTACAGGTTTACGAGTACAGGTCGCGCCAAACTTTTGGCCCCCTATAATGTATGGGACCAGAAGTTTGGCGTGGTCTGTATTTAGTAGACCAACTTATATGTACCGGGCAACTACGGAACCCTACATTGCGCGTGGCCCGACACGCACTTGGCCGGTTTTTATTTAAACATCGATGTGTTATTTTTGTCTGCTTTTTGGAATAAATAGATCAATTTAGGAATGTAATTTGTATATTACATTTTTGCGTGATTTTAAACCGATTTTATAAGCATTTTAGTATTTACAGGAAGTAACGTTATCATTTTAGTTTTGATGCGTTCCAGATTTTTTTTTCACATGGAAATGTATTGCGATGACGTCACTGAAGGTCAAATGGAAGACTTAGCTTTTTTCATTAATTAAAGAATATGCACGCTTATTTTAAAATCAGTATACTTACTAAAAACCTATTCATTGAAACGGTTTTCGAATAGGAAATATTGTTGAAAATAGAGCAGGTCAATTGTTAGTTTTAAGCAATTTCTTCCTTGTTTCTGTTACAATTACAATCTCTAGTGGGTATAAAACAATCAAATTAAAAGTCCAAATTAAGAAATAGAATATTGAATTATAGAAAATTGCATCGTCGTCAGTTTTATTAGCCTTTCGGCCGCGGCTACGCCCCCGTTTATCCAATATCTGCCCTTATTTCGGCTTGGTGGTTACTTTATCAACACCCCTTAGCCTATAAAATGTTCACCAGGGTCACTACGCTTGGTAAAAGATCCCTCTTTGTTGGGCAACCACTTGAATGTATTTAATATTTGATTTTTTTACAGTAATCGGCGTAGACATTGTAACAGCAGAATCCATATACGGCTTCGAGCCGACACAACTAAACCAGCAATCCAAAACGACAGAGCCCTACACGACAGAACGCGTCATATTACCTGACACTTCAGCCTTCATACATTCCCCTATCCAAGGCAACGGTTACTATGGCAACGGGAAGAAGAGGAAAATCTCTAGTCCCACTGTTTCGTTCCCGAAGTACAATAACTACGTGAAGAATAAGAATAAGTTTGATAAGTTTACTAGAGTGCTGCTGCCGTTGGATTTACTCGGGATCACTAATAGTAACATGCAAGGTAAAGCTATAGCAGATAGTGTTCGATTCTTATAAATATATATATCCTCTAGGGGTAGGCAAGCCACAGTCGACTTTCGTACACCCACAATTCATCCACGGTAATTGCGTTCCAGCGTGATGAATAGTGAGCCCTATCTTAAGGGCTTGCCTTTGGTCTTTCAACGGTCTTTGTTTTAATATGCTGAGTCAACTACTTATCTGATCCATATAAACTTGGACATGTGTTTTTTTAAGACGTTTGTCTTTCCGTTGTCAGGTCGCTTACCAAATTGGACACATTTCACTCGAAAGAGTTTATTTTTGAAAATGATGCCTTTTTAAGTTATTAATTAAACGGCTTGAGTTTTATGTCTGAAATTACTGTTATAACAAGAAAACATGGTTTATTTTTTGATGTCAGTAGATAAAACTCCTACATCAAGTACTTTTTCGTAAAATCCAGAAAAACCTCGAAAATTCACTGATTTTCCGTGCCGGCAGCGTGCGAAGCGAGCGTTATAATGTAGACTTTCTGACAACATACTGAAGTTCAAAATCACTCAGTAAGATTATCGTGCACCATGGGCAAAGCCTCGGAAGCAAGCATTGATCCAACGGGATTTGCACCTACGAGCTTCGGATTTGTTGCCGAGACGTTTGAAATTGGAACAAAATCACAGACGTGGCCTTTTTCTTCGACCTTCTTATGTTTGCTTTAAACTAAAAACTCCAAGCAAGTGGTACTACAAGTAACATACTACCACAAAACAACGCCATCTAGTTTCGCAAGCTCTAACGATTTCACGTGTCTTTTCAGAAAACCTAGAAACTCCGTACGAGTCCCGCGCCGTACTCTCCTACATCCAATACTCGAGGAACAGTTCACAACTGATGCCGCTGACGATGGACGAGTCGGTCAGCAGGAGGTGGGGGGTGAACATCACCCTGGGCTCCCCGATCCTGCAGGTGGCGCTGTATGTGCCTGAGTACGTGTGGGTGAAGGAGGCTGAAGAGGATAACTCGCTGGAAGCCAATATGGATGATATTGAAGGTAAGAATTCTTTGATTATACGTAATATTCTTTGTCAGTTTTTATAGCGTCATGGTTTCTTTTGGTCTTTACTATTATAAAATTTGGCCATTGAAATAGAAGACAGTTTTTATTATTACTAGCGATAACCCCAAAAAAATGTCACTGCACCGAGACGTTTTATTGAATAACTCCTATATTATATTACAGGCAAATTTTGTTGAGGGACCAAATACTACGAAAATTTGGACGACCTTTCCAAGATTTTTAGTGATAAGCATTAGAGACGATTTTCTTAAGAGTCCAAGCCCTAAATGCCGTGGCAACTTAGACTAGAGTAAAATGGTCTAAGTGTGGCAGTATAAAACGTCAAAAACAGGAAAAAGTTTTTCATATTCAAAATTATTTATTTGTACCCTCTCTTCTTCACAGGTATAATTTACGCCAACAAAGGCCAACATCAATCACACACAAACAACCACATCAACCCAAACCAACAAACCTGGACCCCAGCCGAAGAGGAAAACCATGGCCCAGTCCTCATACAGCCAGCTTACAAAAAACAAGAAAAGGTTGTCTATGCCAACTCAAACCTGCAGGAAAACGACTCCTCCTACACTGCAGACAAGTTGGAAAGCCAAGAAAGTCCAAAAGCGATGGCGCTAGTAATGGAACCGGAGAGGAATTTGACTAAAGAGAAGAAGAAGCTGATGTACAAGAGTATGAGTGGGATGAGATTGAGGAGGCCGATCAGGTTACAGATGTGGTTGAATATCGATAAAGACACGTTCGGTTCGAGGACCAATCCGCAGTGTGTGCACTGGTCCACTTTGAGAGGGTAAGTACTTGTTGAAGTTTATCTTCTATTTACCTTTCGCTTGCGGCTGCGTCAGCGTTTATTCATTATGTTGACCAGGGTCACTACGATGATAATAAAAAAACCGCATCCAAATCCATTAAGTGGACCTCGAGTTAAAGCGGAACATACAGACGGACAGACAATTGTGGATTTGGCCTCTGTGTAGTACTAAATAATAACCCATTTCATTTAAAATTTCGCAAAAATATTAAATTGCATAGACGCGACTCTTACCCCTGATTTCACAGTTGAGAATTTCTAGTTAAGTAGTGCTTAACTTTGATATGCAGAGCGCTTTGATTGGCCGATTCGTCACTTGAGTATCCACTTAGCGAGACTTTCTCAATTCAGAAACTGGCCCTTTTACAACCTCATTCCATCCATCCATCCATCAGCCTGTTTCGTCCACTGCTGGACATAGGCCTTTCCAGGATTTCGCCACTCTTGGCGGTCCTCCTGGAATAAATGCCCATACACGCTGGGCAGACGGGTTGGTGACCACGGTGCCGAAACCCTTGCACCAGTGACGCTGCTGCCCGTCACTAGTCTGTTTTATATAAGGCCCGGCAATTGGGGATGGATATACCGCCATCCATCGGTCCCAGGCAATGGTGGGCCGCCTGGTTTTGCCTGAGAGCTGTTCTCTTACTCTCCCCCGAATAACTTCGGGAGGATTTGCGAGTAAGATGGTGGTACCTCCACAGTCGAGCCCGGCATCAGCTCTACCACCTACCATTCAACCTCATTATCTGAATATATAGGTATACCTAGATTTATTAATAACCAAATTGTTTAACCGGCACTTACAATATTCTGTGAGCTTATCTCTAGTAGGAGTTGCTCTGCGGGTTTCGGTGTATCAGATTCCTGGTCTTGTAAGTCCGAGCTGTACATAAAAGCTTGGCCTTTGGTTGGCCTCTCTAATAAGCTTTTGCTTAATAGGTATACATTTTGTAGAAAAAGAAAAAGTAACCGGAAGAAAAGAAGAGCATGTATGTATGACTAGATTTACGGATGTAGTAGAAGCAAAAGGGGTGTGTCAGGATCGCAGATAGAAATCTATAGTCTCTTTGTACTATACCCCTCTGGGAGACAGGCGTGGGTATATGTATGTAAGTATGCACAAGAAAAAAGTTTTGTTACATAAATACATATCATTAAATACAGGGTTGAATGCAACAAGAAGCACGTTTCATTTTGAGGGTTTTCATACAATGTGAAAGAACAGCAAAATACAGCCTGCGGCACGAAAGTCAAGCGGTGACCGCTAAAGCGCAGAAGTCAAAAATTCGGTGTCGTGGCTGGGGATGTTCCGATACAAGTAAAAACGAGTAAGTACTCGATACTTTTGTTTAGATACCAAGTACTTTTGGTATCGAATCCCTTATTTCGATACTTACTTGGTATCGGAAAATAAGTACTTGTATCGAATCGAATCGCGCAAGCGACATTAAATTCTGAATGATCCTTGCTGCCTCGACATCTGCACCACGCTCCCGAATAATTACCGAACGAATCGTTTTGAAACGAAACCTAGAGGTTTACGGATAGGTGTCGCAACACGGGTTCTTATTCCATCTCTGTCACATGCGTGGAAAATTGTGCACGCTATCCTGGTGCCAGTGTTATAATTATAACGTATCTTAGCTATGGGCTGGCGCCATAAATGATAAATCTAGCGTCAATTCGATCGAATGCACCATCCCATCCACCATTGCAAAAAACTGCGCAGTTTGAGCTCGTGTAGTGTGTGCTTTTTAGGTGATAAATAAGTTACCTATCTCGTAAATATCAGTAATTACCTACTCTTTTTTTGGAAACTTTCTATAAGCTGATTTATTTTTTTAACCTGTAGATGAACCGTGCTTTTTAGGTAAGTACTGCGCAGTCCTTAAAACTGTTAAGATTGTAATGATGATAACTATATAAACATTTATATAACATTTATGTGTTTTATTTGACTATGTGCATAAAATAAATAATTTATTTAATTTAAGTTTACCTCATTCCTATAGAAAGTTGAAAAAATGTATCGATATGAGTAAGTATCGATACCTTTCAGATACTTAAATGAGTAGTATCGTAATACGATTTGAGTACTACTCATTTGAGTAGGTATCGATACTTAGGTGGTATCGGATCATCCCTAGTCGTGGCGGAGGAAGCGGCGAACGGGACACGGACGTACTAATGCATATAAGCACTGATTGGCTCCCCAATCCATAACATTTCAAAATACTAACCCGCTAATTTCATTAGCTATTTAGAAAGTAGATTAAAAGCTAAGGGACTTTTATACATCCCTTTTCCAACATTTTGAATTTTACATAGTTAAATGATTTTTTTAAACTTTGACTTTTCAACAAAAGCCTTGTAAGCATAATGACTTTCGTACCAATGCCAGTAACTAAATTGGTTGTATTAAATAAAACGAAATGGCATGACCATAGAGATTAATATTTCAAATTGACAGCTAGTATTTTTATTTATTGCAAGGCAAACGTATTCTAGTTGTTCAGCCCATATCCTTAAAATTTGTTTTTTTTAAACAAATCTCTAGAACTATGGAATAAAAAAAAGTTATACGCTTTTCCGAATAAGAATTAAAAGATGTCTCCATAGATTTTTTTATTTTTTTACCTTAATAGAAATGAAAACTTGTGGATTGTACCAATGCGCAGCTATCCCCTCCGCGTATCGTTCACCGCTAGACTTTCGTGCCGCGTGTGTATTTGTTGTAGAAATCAGTCAAAGGAGTCTTTCGATGGGTCCAATCATATATGTTGTTCCAGATCGGGTGAATGGTCGCGCGTGGGTTGTCACACCGAGATCGACTACGATTGGTCGCCGTATTCGGGCGAGCCGCTGCTCATCAACTGCACGTGCAATCATCTCTCTACCTTCGCTGTTCTCGTCGACGAAGTGGATGTTGAGGTGAGCCAATCATGTTCTATATAAGCTCAAGTTGTTTTAGACAAAACTGTAACTCTGCAACTCCATCCATCAGCCCGTTTCGTCCACTGCTGTACATAGGCCTCTCCAAGGTTGCGCCTCCTTCGAAATACCCAATACTGGTGCCAAAATCTTCGCACCAGTGATACTGTTGCCCGTCATCAGTCTGTTTTATATAAGGTTCGGCGATTGGGGAGGATATTCGCCGCCATCTGGTTACATCAGCCGCTTCCAAATAGCCCTTTGGTTAAAAAAGACATGATCTTGCTAAGTTTCTTGCCCTTCTTCTTAGCAAGATTAATCGAATGGGTGGATTTAGGCATTATATCTATTTATAGTTTATTTATCTATTAACTTATTTATTAATTGCATTATGTATAATAATATTCTTATTCCAATAAGTCTTTATTTTATGCATGTGTATAACTTTACTAGCCCAACTTAAATATAGTTTTTTTATATATTTCCCGTATCATATTTGTTAATCATAAAATATTATTTTTATACAGATTAGATTTGACATGTTAAACGTATACTTTATGTATCTATTTTACAAATAAACAATTTGAATCTTTGAATCTTTTACTTCTGGGTGGTCATAAAAACATAACCACGAAGGATACGTATACTCGCCATACCTAACCTTCTAACCTCAGCAACCGCCTCATTTCTGCGCTGCAGGACTTCCGAAGAATCAATCTTCCATCAATCGCGAAAACGAAGTCGCACGTTATCGTGCTTCGGGAACTGGGCTTTCAAGAAATCAACCTGACCATCAAATCACGAGCAATATTCTAGTAACACGGGTGTCCACCAAAAAACAATGCACATTATACTCTGTAGACTTTGTTTTTGTTTAGACTTTTAGAATGTACTAGACTCAAAACCTCGTGTAAATTTTGATTAAATCTTTATCGAACCCCCGCTAAATACAAAACGTAAATTTATTTATAACAAATTTTCCCACAGTTCATCCCGGAGCCATCGTTACTGGAATCGGTGACGTCATACACAGCATTCAGCATATCTCTGCCCCTCCTCCTGATCACGTGGTTGGCGCTATGTCTGCTGCGGGGCGGCGCGGCTACAGTCTCCAACTCCATACACAAGCACCTCATATTCTGTGTGTTCATGGCCGAGTTGCTGTACCTTATCGCTTTGAAGGCGAGGAGTTCTTTGGTGCAGAATGAGGTGAGTTCTGGAGAGAGCGTTATGGTTACGAAGATTGTACTGATTTATATTTCTTTGTAAGATTCTATTGAAAAACAGAAGTCCTTATATTGCTGCCTCGTTGCCTGTATTTCCTATCTGTCTCTCTGTCTGTCCTAGACGCAATCCCAGAACGGCTCAGTCCATTGAGCTAAAATTATTCATGTCTTCATTGCCACGCTACTACGCATCGGTATACTTTTATAGACGATTATCACCCTAATACAGTATTCTAAGCTTCTCGCGTCAGCTAAAAGGGCTGCTGGGCGAGAGTGGGAGATGTGTCCCCGCCACAGACTTGCACACCCAGCATTAACATTGATAAATAAACGCATAGAGTCGACGTGAAGCAATTTAAGCTCAGTGAGTTACGGGCTCTTTTAGATATAAATATTGCTCGTTCCCAAACAAAAATATACGAGAAATTAGTTTAGGTACTAACAAAGCTTGAAACATATGGACGTTTCAAGCATAAGCCAACCAAAACAACCCATTTTTATACGTTTCTTCGTGCCATGTAGCTTATATGTAGCTTGTTTTTTGTATGGATACTTGCCAACGCTATTGTACACAGGACCACCGTAAAAATACGAAAAATGTGCCGGGTCACTTTGTAAAATAATTTGGAAATTTATTTGGGCGTCTATAATCCATATCTATTTTGAAATATACAACATATTATACTTTGAAGGAATCCGTGCATCGTGTACGACGCATACTTTAGAGAATTTTTAACCTTGAAGTTCTTCTTTGGTTTATCAATCGACACCCACTTTATTTAAGACAGTGTTATTTATGTAAGATACAATTTTCTGTACTAGTTCGCGTGTAAACTGATCGCGATGTCGCTCCACTACTGGTGGGTGGCTGCGCTCGGGTGGTCAGCGTGCGACGCGTACCAACTGAGGCGTCTCGTGCGGGAGCTGAGAGACGTGAACCATGGCGGACTGGCGGCGCATCTAGCGGTCGCGTACGCTGCGCCCGCCGTGCTGCTGGCGCTAGCTGTGGGCCACCATCAGCAGCAGTACGGGAACGCGCTATTGTAAGTGAATGTCTCGTCCGAGAGCTGAGAGACGTGAACCATGGCGGGCTGGCGGCGCATCTAGCGGTCGCGTACGCTGCGCCCGCCGTGCTGCTGGCGCTAGCTGTGGGCCACCATCAGCAGCAGTACGGGAACGCGCTATTGTAAGTGAATGTCTCGTCCGAGAGCTGAGAGACGTGAACCATGCTTCTGAGTGGTTGGGGGTGGTTGCGTCACCAAGTCCGCCTCTACTCCAATTAATCCAAATCCAATGAAGCAGTCCGTTTTGCTATGGTTGTAGCAGCACTTTTTTGTAGTGTGCTTAGCCCGGGAGCGCTAAAAAACGCCACACACACACAACGCGCTTATCTGTACACGTCACTACCACAACCATAGCCAAACGGACTTCGTGAGATAGAACATCTGTACTAGTTAATTTTTTTGTTTATTTTTGTCAACTTTAGTGCTGCAAAAAATCTTCCCGATTTGTCTTTACCGCCCTATCAGCTTCTACCCACCCTGACAATGTTCGTTTCTAAACCCGATACAAATATTTCCCGTGTAGTTGCTGGGTGTCTTGCCACGAAGGCGTGGTGTGGTGGCTGGTGGTCCCCTGCTCCGTGTACGCCGCCGTCGCTCTGATCTGTCTCGCCGGCGCCACGCGAGCCGCCTTCACTGCGAGGGAACACGTCACTGGCTTCGGGAATCTTAGGTAAGTTTACTTTCCGCCTTGGACAAAGGTCACCAAAAGCGGAAGCAAAAAGTTGTGTTAATGTTATTAGTCTGAGAGTATCTTTCTCCTTTTCAGGCATATAGATGCATAGTCACTCCGAATAAGTTTTCCTAAGTATTACATCATCATCAACTTTTAGTAGTTTACTGCTGGATATGGGCCTCTCCCGTTGTACTTTTTTGCACCGACAAAGCTACTACTTGCATGTTTGACCATAAAATGTTAATTCGAATGGTCCAGAATACCATGACAGCACCTAATTGTCGATTTTTTGAAAGGAATAGACTTTTTTAATGTCATATTAAAGTATACATTTATTTCTCCTTGAAATACAAAAGATATACATGAAAATATTCAGGAACTGAATAAATAGTTTTGATGACGTAATAGTCATGTCATTTAGGCATTACAGGAAATAGGCCATTGCCCACAAGAAAACAAAAGGGCCTGTTACAATTTATGGTTGGCTCGAATTGCAAAAATCCTAAAAAACGGTCGAAAATTTTCCAGAGATTTGATACTTAAATGAAAAGATCATACTTCAATAGTAAGGCCCTCTACAGTTGGGTAACAATAATAAAAAGTAAATAATCGATACTTATTGTAAAGGAATAAATTATTTTAAGTATTTTCGAAACCTGTATTGTATGTTCATGGCAAAATACACTTTATGGGATGGTCATAAATGTTCAATTTCCTCAAACAACCCATATAAAGTTTTGATTGAGTATTGAGATCTGTGCATGCCTTATCTTGAAGATTGATCGGATGATATTACAAACCTTTTTAATCTTATCTCTGGTTTCATCCTCAAATATTAACAGTGTTGAATTTCTCTTAAATGTGGCTGTATCAGTCGGTAGGACCAACACCTTTTGTTAGGTAGGATCCAGGTTCGAAACCTACCAATCAACAATGAGTTAACAGTAATTGTGTACACAGTGATGATTATGGTTTGCTCCGACCGTTTTGGGTCATAGCGACCACTTCAACTCCTAGTCGATACGGGGCGCAGCGCCCGAAGATTGTTGAATGTAGCTAATGGCCCCTTTTCCACTTACCGGCAATCCACCGGCACCGGCGACGGCACGGGTAAGGTGGTAAAAATGTATAAATTTACATAAGTGGAAAAGGGGCCATTTTTCTTAGTAAACCCACGTGTGCACCGAGCGCGTGTGGGTATACTGTCTACATCAGGTGTTCCCAACCTTTTACCCTATGCGCCTCACCCAAACATTTTGCAAAAATACTACGCCCCCCTATCGGCCGAAATTGGTAGTCGAAATAAGAAAATTAAACAAACAATAAAATTATTAAATCAGTCTTTTTATTTTTATTCAAATAACAAGAATAAAGTTAGTGAGAGCACAGTGCTGGATAGTAACAATTATCTTAGTAAAAAGTAACATCTATCTGAAGCCGCCTCGCCCCTCCTTGAATTATTCTACGCCCCCCAAGTGGGACGCGCCCCACTGGTTGGGAATCCTTGGTCTACATAATTGTGTTTACACAGTATTTTGTATTCTTACGACTTCCATCCATCAGCCCGTGTTCGCCCACTGCTGGACGCCTTCTGCTTCTTCTAACGACTTGCTGAATGGTAAAATATACACTGATAAAATCTGCATACCCCAAGGAACATGTATATACCGGGTGTAAATAAACCACTACCATTAAATGAAACCATATTTAACATATTGTACCGATCATACCCACTTTTCTCAAGAAACATACCCGCGGTAATTATTAGTTTGGGAAATAATTAAGTTTCAAACAAAATTGCGTGAACCCTAACACACCGACGTACGGGTGAGTTTCGAGAGAGCTTCGTCCGTGAAACAGCTGTTCCGGTGCAGTGTTCTAAAATAGACCTTCCTACTACGAGATAAAGTTTTTCAGTTACAGTTGGCCATCTTTTTCTCTGGAGATTTGCGCGGGTTTTTTTTTCTCAGAGTTGTTCAGTATGGTCAGTAGAGTATGTGATTTTATTTAAAGGTTGCACTCTATTTACACCCGGTATAATAAAACCCTACATTCCTGGCAATTGGCCATATATATTATGTATGAGGATGGAAGGTAAAAACCGTCGGTAAACATAGATGTCTGAGTCTTGACTACTCGAGTGATATTCCACACTTGAAAACTCTTCTGACTCACTCGGTGCTATAGGTAGTAACAAAATGTTAATGTTTGTTTTATTTCCCTGTAGGATGCTCCTAGCAGTGAGTATAATCTCGCTGCCCCTGCTCTGCCTGTCATGGGCTACAGCGCTGCTACTCAGCAGTGAAGCGGGCGACAAGCGCGCCAGCCTCAGTGCAGCGCTGTCCGTAGCGGTGACGCTGCACGCCGCGGCAGCTGCTGTCGGACACGCGGCCAACCCGAGGGTTAGAGGGAATCTTCACAGGTAACTTTTTTATTTAATAACTCGACCCACAGATTAAAAAGGAATCAGATAGATTTCAAGCATATAGAAACTATGCCCCGTTTCACTCGACAACCTTTCTGTTGCGAGACAAGCACAGAATTTCTTTCTTTCACAGCATGTCGCAACAATCGTGTCCACGTGTGGGTTATATTCGCAGAAATGTTACGGTGTAAATTTTCTTGAAGGTGACTACTTGTGGCTTGACATGTTTACGGGGAGCGGAGGTCACGGGGGGCGGTAAGAGAAGAGCGAAAGACGCTTGACTTATGGCCCATAAATTTTTCCCCGCCCTGGGTTTCCCGCCGACTGTAGGCGCATCGCACAGGAACTTTTCAAGCTATGTTTTTTTTGAAAAGCACAACTTCATTTTACGTGGCTCCGATAGTATTAGTAACATGCAAGGATTTATTTATTCAAGATTCTATCTCAACTTCACGCAATACAGAAAATTTTATTTAAAAATTGTAATCCCATGTTTAACTGACAAATCTTTTCACTTCAATCATGCTGCCAAGCAAATCGCCTTGTTTCAGCTTGATGTCATTAGAAGCCATACCGGGAAAGTAGTTACAGGCAGTTGCGTGGTGTCAGCTAGTCGCCCGTTACCGACTTCCGTAGATTTTGTGAAAGTTCCTGGAAAGTTATTGTGTATAAAGAAGTCGTTTTCCAAATAATGTCCATTCACTGGTATACACTAACCTAGATTTATATCCTAACAGAACAATCCTCCGCTGCATGGGCAAGAAAGTTCCCCTGGTGGACACGTCAGTAATCATCAGCAGTAGCGCTCACAACATCTCCGGCGTCAACCGATCCTCGCTCGCGTACCACAGCGGTGAGCCGGGCCGACAGCTGAGGAACATCGGGATATCTGCCTCCAGTACCACGTCCAGGTCCACTACCAAGACTAGCTCCAGTCCGTACAGGTGTGTATGTGTGTGTACACACGCAACATCACCGCCCCCTAACCATTTTCCTTCAACTGGATTAAAATTTTGCTAAGGACAAATAATAAACGACAGTTTCATATACTGTACATATCTTTTTATATCAGTTTCATGAGACCGAAATAAAAAATATATTCTATCCAACAGCAGATCGGACGGCCAGCTGCGTCACACTTCCACCTCCACATCGAACTACAATACGAGCGCCAGCGACATGCCGGCCTACCTACGTGGGTTCGACTCCTCCTTGCACACGAGGCGAGACGGTGAGTCGACACGGACCTAGCTAGTTTTTAAATACTAGCTATTTTTTTTGTCGTTGGAAACTAGAGACTGTTCTCGTCTATGTGAACCACTTTTATTGAGCAAATAATAAAATTACGATAAAAATCACCTGTTTTGTATAACAGGTACATTCTTACTTGATCAAAATGTATTTTTATGCACTTATTACTTATTCATAAAAATTCATTGGTGCATGTGCTCGACTAGCAGTATTTGAACTTGGATCTCGTCCGTGATCTACTGACTGAGTCTTATAATGGTGTCGATTCGGTGCAACACGACTTAACTTATTCGACAGGACTAACCTTATTTTAAGCGTCTTGTCCATGTCTTTTCGTTCGATACAGAAAGAAAAAGACAGAATGCTTAAATTAATTTCAGTCCTGTCAAATAAGTTAAGTCGTTTTACGCCGAATCGGCACCAATGTATCTTGATATATTTCAACAATTTAATGTATAGTTGGCATCAGGGGATAATCATATAATGATAGTAGAATGCTAAAGTTATAATGCGCTTAAAAATCTTCGCCAGTGTTCGTATTTTTGAAAACTAGCTGAATCATAAATAGTGAGAGCCCCAAACGTTGCACTTATTAAAGAAGGGGTTTATACCGAGTGTAAATAGAGTGCTACCATTAAATGAAACCACATATTCTACCGATCATACTGCACCACTTTTCCCAAGAAACATACCCGCGCTAACAATTAATTTGGGAAATAATTGAGTTCCAAACAAAAATGCGTGAACCCTAACGCACCGACGACGGGTGAGTTTCGAGAGAGCGTCGTCAGTGAAATAGCTGTTTCGGTACAGCGTTCTAAAATAGATGTTCCTACGAGATAAAGTCTTTGAGTTACAGTTGAATATCTTTTTCTCTGAAGATTTGCGCGGTTTTTTTTCTAATAGTTGTTCAGTATGGTCAAAGAATGGTCAAGAATATGTGGTTTTATTTAAAGGTCGCACTCTATTTACACCATGTGCTTAGTTAAATATTTTACTATCAATTTTTTACATAGAACATGTATTGATGATACACCGATGGACAGGCAGACATAAAGATACACAAATAAGTGTTGGTGTGAAACCTTAATGATGCTTATTTTTCCGAGACCATAGTGGGCTCCAAGCGATCAGATGTATGACACCTCCCACATTTTTAGTTAGATAGCTGAGAGTGGTTTTTGATGTGTCTGCATATAACCATGGTTGAACAAACTCTAAATGATATGCCTCATTCCCAGACGAAGGTCGCCGTCGTCGCAAAGCGCAGCCGGATGGCGAGACGACGACGGGAGAGACGGCTGAAGAAGCGACAGAAGCCACAGACAGCGATACTGATGGCAGTGGTGCCAGGAGTCTGGAGCTGGCGTCTAGTCACTCGTCCGACGATGATGAAACCAGCACCAGGCGTTCCAGCAGACCTGCTTCTAATAGCACTCGTGAGTACTCCCAAGTTTGAACACTTCTAGGCTAAGAGGGTAATTCTTGAAAATCTATCGAGCCGAGATTCCTTTATTTTGAGCAAAATTAGGTTTTTCTATCGAAATGTCTACGACGCACTGGGAATAAAGGTAATACATGAATTCTTCGAGATCAACAGATCCCGTATCGGCTGATTCCTTGGAATATCCCTCTTAAGTTTCCATAATATCCTGCAAATGACAATGCATTAAAAGACAAAAAATGTACTGGGCTTTTATGCCAGATTCTACTTTGTATTTTTTTAAGAGAGCGAAGGGATATCAGTAATGTGAGACTGCTTACTCATCTAGGAGATAATGTAGCGAATATTTGTTCGCAGGAGACCGAGGCACCAGCAGTAATGGCGGCGGGTATCTCCCCAACATTACGGAGGGGGCGCCACTTGCGCTCGCGCCGCGGTGGCCTGCACACGTCAGAGATGGTATGTGTTTCCATAGATGGTATGTTTTGTGACTTGTTTTCTTTTAGTCATATACTATATTTCAAGCAAATCGAGAAATTATTATAATGTGTACCTAATGACATCCTACTAATTCAAAGATCAAATCCTGTAAGGGCACCATTCGTGTCCAGTCTGTGTGCCTGATGTTGAGCTGCTATTTCCCATTACAAGATAATGGTTTTTAATAGTGGTAGAGCTGATGCCGGGCTCGACTGTGGAGGTACCACCATCTTACTCCCAAAACCTCCCGAAGTTATTCGGGGGAGAGTAAGAGAACAGCTCTCAGGCAAAACCAGGCGGCCCACCATTGCCTGGGACCGATGGATGGCGGTTTATCCATCCCCAATTGCCGGGACTTATATTAAACAGACTAGTGACGGGCAGCGGCGTCACTGGTGCAAGGGTTTCGGCACCGAGCTCACCAACCCGCCTGCCCAGCGTGTGTGAGTATGGGCATTTCTTCCAGGAGGACCGCCAAGAGTGGCGAAATCCTGGAAAGGCTTATGTCCAGCAGTGGACGAAACAGGCTGATGGATGGATGGATGGTTTTTAATAATGAGAGGACGGCTGATGCTTGCGTCCGCAGCAGATTACTATTAAGACCCTACGGGAAATCTACAGATCTCTCTAGGTTGGAGATAGTAAAAAGTGCTGAACACAGCTTGCTGTTTCTAACTCTTCGGAATCCTTTGTAAAAAATAGCCGTGCAATATTTTATTTTCTCAGTTATATACGGATTTTAGACTTCTTTTTACTTGGGATCCCTGTTTCCAACTTTATAGCAGAGCAGAAATAATAGTACTACGTACAGAAGACACTTGAATAAAAAGCCACTCTCGCAACGCGGCAATAAAATGCAGTTCTACTCGCACAGCGCTACGTGGCAAAAAGTTTATCTACCTTCAAGGCGCCTCTCTTTCTATCGCGTAACTCTGTCTCTTCTTGGCCCACTGAATAGTCCCTTGGTGAAGTGGAATAGGCCTGCATATACGCATACAAATATTTAAATCATAAACCCTTTTCAATGCACAGACCAAAACCGGCCCGAGATCCGGTGGTCCCAGGAGACAGGGTCGGACGAGGGCCCCGCGGCGCTGGGCACGCCGTCCCCCGCGCCCCTCCCGCACCCCGACCTCACGTCGGACGTGTATGGCGGCAGGGGGGGGCGGCATCAGCCCAGCCTGCTCGAGAACGTGCACGATACCTACGTTGCCAGCGTCGAAGCGCAGCGACTGCCGCTTGATAACAGGTAGGTCTTCGGTGTCACAGATTTCCGTGAAGATCTTGAAATAGCGTTGTAAATAACATAGTTATTAGACAAATACGCATTAAACTAACTTTATATATGGATGGTACATTCTTTTGATCCTTCATAACGTTATTAAACGGGTCCGTGTTAGGATCTTGTCGGTGGAGAAAATTAACAAAAAGATTGTTTTGCTCGGCATGTTTTCTACACATATTTAACCAATATTATTCCATAAGAACTGTATTATACAGCTAAAAATAAAAAATTTAAAATTATATTGTATATTAAAATGGGGCTAAATAGACAACATTTAATGAAATTGAATAATATATTAATCGAATTAAAAATCTTTCTCCAACTTTTCTCAAAGAAACCGTAACACGTAAATCACACTAATATTATAATACAAAAGAGAACTCGCTCTAGAAGTTAATAACTTTCTTGAATTCTTCTTCACAGATACGGAATAGAGGACGAACTAATGTACGGTGTCCTGCCAACCGATACAGAGAAGCAGATGCAATTCGATCCGAACTACCCCATCTCCCCGACCATGTACCGCCTTCCCACCAACCCTTACGGGTCCAAAACCTACCTCTCTTCAAGAACCTCCGACTATGGATACAGCCCCACCAAATACCTCAACCAAGAAACCAACTTGTATGGATCCCGAGATTTCCGGGATTCGGGAGTGACTAGGGAGCACGACGGCTATAACCGTGATTCGGGCGTGACGACCAGAGAACACGACGGGTATAACCGGGATTTTCGAGATTCGGGGATAGCGACGATGTTGAAGAATGACTATCAGAGGAAAATGGAAAGTCATTATGGGGATTATAATGACAGGATGTCTGAAGGATCGGATAAGCACCACACGCATGATAAATATCTGTTTCCTTATACAGGTATGTTTTGAGTGTTAGTTCTTCATGAATGTGTGGTTTCATTTTGTTTTAGAGTGTCTTTCTTTTTTAAATTCAAAATGGCCAAAGATTTATTTTTTATTTTTTGTTAAGTCTTGTGCTATTTTATTATTTTTTTCGTATCGACACATTACCAATAAAAGAATAGTTTTTTTCTAGACCTTTTTCCAAGTAGCTTAAGGTACATCCATATTTGTAAATCGATGTAAAATGCCAGTTAAAATTAGAAAGAATTTTCACCGCGCCGTTTTTTTCTCGCATTTCTGTAACACATTGAATCTTATACGAGTATCCGCACTGGCGATCAAAAATAAAATATAATAATCCATCCATCCATCAGCCTGTTTCGTCCACTGCTGGACATAGGCCTTTCCAGGATTTCGCCACTCTTGGCGGTCCTCCCGGAAGAAATGCCCATACTCACACACGCTGGTCTGGCGGGTTGGTGAGCGCGGTGCCGAAACCCTTGCACCAGTGACGCCGCTGCCCGTCACCAATATAATAATACACGGAAATAATTCGCGAGAATAAATATCGCGCGGTGAAAATTCGCAGTGCGGACAGGCCCTTACACCATTATTTGTTAATTGAAAAATTTTGCTTAACCACGCTTTTGACCCCATTTTATTTTGCTTGCTTTAGCCGAAGAAGACCATATGAATCCCCGAGGAATCAATCAGTCGCCACAAATACGTAGTAGTGAATTGGTACACGCAGGTAATTCTCAAAAATAATTTTTCTTTCTACCCTCTCATTTGACTGTTGCATTTTGGTCCTTCGAGATCCCGGATGTTTTTTAGTCCATCAAATAAACAACTTTACGCTATAGGTTCCCGCACAGTCTGTCAAAAAAGAGTTGAAATGAATTTTGAAGAAACTATTTTAATTTCGCCTAGTTACACCAACCATACAAGTACAAAATCTGTTAAATCGAATTTATCGCGTTGTTATTTCATAAATATATTGCCTAAATTATACAACTTGAACGTTTAAAGTCCATTAAAGTTCAATATTAATTTCAACACTTTTTTGACAGACTATACTCATCAGGAAAAGCGGGAAACATTTTCATTACTTTGTTGTCTATCCGCTTTATATGTTGATGTAATTTTCTTAATTACTCACAATTTTGTGGCCCTGTCTGGCAGGCAAAATAATATTTTATTTCGTATGTTAAGTGCAATAAATTTATATCAAATAGTAGGTATTGAAGGGCTAATAGTATGTATGGACTCACTGTATTTACCTATACATTAATGGGATTTCAAAAAAACTTGAAAAATCTTGGGAAAGGAAGTGATATTATAATTAAAGCTAACCACATCCACAGCTTTAAACCATCGGCCAGTTGGTTTCGCGACTGATTATAGGCATCTTGCTTAGTAGACATCAAAACCCTATAGACATTAAAACTTTATAGGCATCCTGTGTTTTAGGCGATTGTCAGTAGGCATTCTGCTTTATAGGCAATCGCTGTTTTAGTCACTTCGCTCAGAAGAGTGATCAATCATGTTGATAATGTTTAGGTGAACCGCCGCAGCAGATGGGGGCGCCACTAGCGAGCATGGGTGAAACTAGCGAGTAAGTTTATCAATTTGTTGAATATCTATTAAATACCAGAGTTATTTTATTGCATGTTATAAACTTACTTACTTCATGAGCATGGAATAAATTATTTATTAGGTATTTTTACATTGTACAGGGCGATGACTTGGTCAGTGAAAAAAAATAAAATGAAATCTCAATGAGTGTGAGTTTTTATAAAACGAATAAAACTTAAATCTAAACTAAATAAACTTACATAACGAAAACTCTACAAACTAAAAAATATAAAAAATACTAAAATGATTAGAAGTAAAAATTTCATATAACGAATTTTGAAAGAAAATGAGTCTTTGGGATTTATTTTTGATCACTTATCAAGTTCTCATTATACATTTAGCTGTATTAATCAAAGTCACTTGTATTAAAGTTACAGTTGAATGCAGAAACTTTTTCAAATAGTATTTTAGTTTCTTGATGGATTAAAATTTCATGACTGTAGATATTTTATATAAATATACATAATTCCCTATTTTGTATAATTAACGATTAGGTCAATTTTCATTTCTCGATGTAAACTGTGAATGATAATTTCCAATAGATGGTGGCGGTTGTATGAGAAACACTCACTATAATCATCTTTTGCTTTGCTAACCGGTGGCGTTGCTGACTACGTCTGTCTCCTTAGAGATGAGGTAATTTACTTTGTTTTACTTAGGTCGTGTTTCATTTTGTACATCTGTTGCATCAGACTCCGAACGTAGGCTATCAAAACGGTACGGTGACACCATCTTATCTGTTCAGGTAGGAAAAATTGAAGACAGACTTCCCAATTCAATTCAAGTACTTAGAAGAACGTGAAGCCGCTTAAGATAAAAAAATACCCTGCATAGTTTAGTTGTGTCTTGTTTTGCAGTTAAACTTCCCTTTTTTTTTTACTAATAAACTTCCCGTTTTTTTTTGTAAAAACTTTAATTTCTATAATGTATACTCCGCTCGTGACGCCGTCAACTAACTGAACAGATAAGATGATGGTGCTGTACAGTTTTGATGCAGATTTGTCATTGTTTATTGTCTGATAAAGGAAGGACAGACTTCGGGATCGCAGTTTGATGTGGTGATGAGATTTGCAATGTTAGTAAAAGACGAGCGCGATGCTTTGATGCGACCAAAATGGAACGCAACGTTATTTAATAAGAAAAAAGGCGCCAAATGCCTATTAATGGTAAACAATACCCTCAGTATTGTTCTGAGACAATACCATACCACACCAATTAAGTATAGCTTGTTTAACACGAACTTCAAGCCATTTATAGAAATAAAAGAGAACTCGTGCTATCTTGCGCATTAATAAAATGTGGACCCAAAGATGGCCCATTAGCCGATCCCGCTTTTTCTTGCAGTTTATAAATGCTACAAAGTTTTTACTTGTGGGTACATTGTTGATACTTATATGAGTGGTACGTTTGTTGAGATAGGTCTGAGTCCTGGGACACCCGGTAGGAAAGAAGCTCCTTTCGCTACAGATGCGCACGCGCCGCACCGTGCCCGCACGTCTATACCGCAGTAATATACCTATACATGTTTACACTTGTAAACGCACTAACACACGTACAATATCAAAAGTATCGTGACGGTAAAACTCTTAATTTTTTTTCGGCCTAGCTCTCATTCGCCGAGTTTCTAGAGTGTAAAGTGCGATAAGGAACTTTGTTGGAAAAAAAACCTCTTTTCATAGTTATCCATTCATCATACAAAGCACGTTAAATTAAATCGTACCACCATTTGCATGATATACTTAGAAGTTCTGACGTTACAAATTTTACTCAAAAATTAATTAATAAATATCACTATAATAATAATAATAAGTTACGTCGTCTAAAATGATGGAGTTTGTAATTTTATTTACCTTGCTTCCAGGAAATCTACTACTGAAGATGATGCGGAGACTAGGGTATAACTTTATTTAAAGTACAAGATTTCCATTGAATCTCAATTAGATGTATTGTAAACCTTATTCTTTTAACTTTAAGATGCGTTTTTAGATAATTTTACTTTGTACAAAGACTGCGCTACACAATCAGAACCCACTGCCACAGTGTTTCATATTTATAACAGTTTATTTAATTATTTAGGTATACTCTTTGTAATTTATGAACTCATTATATTATTTGTATAAAAACGTAAGTTATTTACCTAAGTAAAATACTCATTTGCTGCTATCGAAAAGATGTAAAATAATGTTTCTTGACACAAAATACCGGGTGTAAATAGACTGTTGTCTTTAAACGAAAACATTTTACTGATCATACTGGACATATTAACCCAAAAAAATACCCACGAAAATGAAAATCTAATTTCACTTGCCCATACAATAATTGAAGGGTGCAGGGAAAGAACAAGGAATATCACACTTTTTCAACTTAGTGTTTTTTAATGTCAAAACATTGTTTTTCTATTGAAGTATCGTTTTCAATCACAAAAAACTGAAATACAATAAAGGATGGCAATCAAAAGTACGTTTTTCAATTGGGCTGAATGTGAAACAATCGCAAATTTTATTTTGTATTTTATAAAGTAATAAATTTGTCAAAATATAACAAAATATACTTCATATTTAGTACGAATTTATTAAAGTATGTAAACTTTCAATTGTTTTAATAGTATCATTGAAAATATGTATGCACTTTCCAAGGTTTAAATGCGTTTTTCTCGAAATGTACTCTAGATGGATATTCCCTGCACCCTTCAATTACTTGGTGCTTAAAGTAAGTATGGAGAGAAGATTATTTTTTTCTTTTTTGCGCTATATTTCTTTAACAGTTTTCTTCACTATGATCAGTAGAGTATGTGTTTTTTTTAAGCAGTCTACGCGCGCTATAAAGAATAATTATTAATCAGTCAGTTCAGGAATATTTTCAATTTGGTTTTTGTAATCTCAAAGTTCCTTTATTAGAAGGTAATACAAAAATATTGGGTTCCTTTTCATCGATACGGAAACCTTTTGAAACGGGTACGTGCAAGCTTAGTGCGCCTGCTTCATATAATTATTGTTTTAGAAAATATTTATGTACTTTAGACTAAATATTTATGTACTTTAGACTAAATATCCAAAGTCAATGTGTATATATAATAAAATAATGTAAGTAATTAATTGATAAATTTGACTCAATTGTATCATGACTTTATAGTATTTTTGTATGGAAATTCTTGGATTTCTAGAATCCACATTACATAAATGATATAATACATACATTAACATCAGATGCGTATATTATAAGTATCCAAGATTGCAAAAAAATATCAAAATTACCAGATTTTGAAAAATGTAGCTTTAGCGTTGTCAAAACTTTAATATCTTTATTAAATAATAAAAACAATAAGGATCGTTTCTTCAGATCACGCATTAATTATGTAATATGCCCAAAAATAGCTGTCAGCTATAGATAACGTAAGTATACAAATAATCTACATTCTGTATGCTATATACGAGTTTTTATTATAAAAGCATTATAGTAACTCAAAAACTATTAAGTATATTTTCCATATTTAGCTGTTATTTCCCAAAAAGAAACGTAACTTATTGAAAACCCAATTATTTTATGGCTAATAAATTACGTAATTTAAAAAAAGTTATTGTTTAGTACATTGTTTATTAGCTGACGGCTGTTTTTACGTGTTATAATTATTTAAGGTTATTGCGAAATCCATCGCTTTGGAAATTCTAAATATTTTTCGAATGCATTATAACATTTATAAGATAGAAACAATTTCTCTTGGAAAAATAAATTTCAGTCGTGGCTCGAACCTACTTATCCCGTTTGTTTCAAAGACTTCAATGTATGATACCAGACACGCTGCTTGGTATCAAAATCATGCTTACGCAGCTGTACTTTTGTCTTGCGCGCTGTCACTTATGCTGTGGTAGGCCTGTTGTCTCGCCCGCTCGCATATAATTTATGGCCCATGAACCACAACTCAGTGCGCAATTTTTCAGTGCGGTACACCATGTCTATAAACAGAAGTCTTTGAATATTATTAGAGTGCATTACAAACCAGAAAAGATAAATTAGAAACAAATGTAAAGACAAGAATTTGAAAAAATTCCTCGGGCCAGGATTCGAACCTACGATCTCTTGATTCCCAATCTTAGTTAATGAGAACTGTGAATTTCTTAACTGTCTGAGGCAACACATATTGTATCGATGACAGCGCCATCTATTTTTTAATAACATGGCGTGAAATCACATAACGCCCTCGTGAGCGTTCAGTATGTGCATTACAAGCTAGTTAGATCAAATAGTATTCGGTGGACAAGTATGGTGGAAAAATTCAACGGTCCCGCCTTCGGCTCGTTTTTTAAACTGACACTCGTGTTTTTAATAACCTTTATACGTACCAGTTTCATAAACTACTATTAGAGTATTCCAAAGCGATGGATTTCGCAATAAAAACATAATCTTAGAAGACTTTGGTTTGTCCACCGAGATCTATAGACTCCTCCGAACTTTCCAGCTACTACACCAACTCGTTGGACAAACTGGATAAGTCTGAATCTGTTTCTTATTGATGCTTCTCTATCTTGTAATTCACTCTAAAATACTCCTATTATTACTTGCGATTTCGTTACAAATCCGGAGAATAGACCTTAGCGGGGTTAATGAACGCTATAACACCTATTTACCTTGCAAAAATTCAAATTTTGACAACTCTTCAGCCTTCATAATCAGCTTCACTAGCAAATTAAACACTTAAACTAGAAGAGACCATATTATAATATGATATGAACTCTTGAAAGTTGTAAATAAGTAAGAAATGTGTGAATTTGGAGAGTTTTAACGAAGAGTCCACCTATTTTGTAAATACGTAAGATTTTTACATTTAATTTAGGATTTGACATAGAAATTTCTAAGGCAAAGCTTTATTTAGTTAAGAGTTAGTAATTGCCATAAATATTGTTTAAATGCGTGTTATTAGTCTGCAGTGTGTTTTGTGAAAAAATGAATGGGCTCTATTTAAACGATTCTTAAACCCTTTGCAGCTCAAGTTTACATACAGTACAGGATGCTTTTCATGTTAGAGAATAAGTTTAAATAACTTATTTGGTTCGACCAAATTGCAAAATTGCCATATTTTACGTATACTTGGCTCGTATATTATTTAATAAGTACTATT
The DNA here is from genome assembly GCA_910592155.1 of Ypsolopha scabrella. Classification (NCBI taxonomy): domain Eukaryota; kingdom Metazoa; phylum Arthropoda; class Insecta; order Lepidoptera; family Ypsolophidae; genus Ypsolopha; species Ypsolopha scabrella. Next base: position 5,511,852 of record OU342964.1, read on the forward strand.
TACATTCCAATTTGTGATAGGTTTTCATTTTCTGGCCACTTTTAATATTACAGTAGCGATTGTTCATAATGAAATATAAATATTTTATTGCGAAATTACAATTTGTTTACTTTATGTGCGGCAGCCGGTACAGCAACCTTTCCAATGGCATTTTTCATCACGATGTCATAATATAAATGTTACAGGATGTTAGGAAAAGTACTGCGATCTAAGTGTTACATTCCAAAATAAATAATATAAATAATAATACATTTTTTATAACTTTTGCTTCGACTTGTTAGGTAGGTAAAATTCCTTCCAGTCCTTCGTACAAAAAATTATTCTTGACATGAACAAGTCTGGCAACTTGTTGCAGTTTTTAAAACAAATTAAAAATTTGTAGGTACCACCACATTACATTTTTCTATGAAAGCGTTATTTCATTTTTTTTATCGTCCGAGTAGGTACGTATTAGCTTTTACATGATCGATGCTTTTACTATACATGATTGAAAGGATCGCAGTACTTTCCTAATAACCTGTATGTATGAGGTACTGGCGTACCTACTGGTCATAAATTTGTGACCGAGAGAAGCGGGGCGTGGCTATGAGTAATAAAATAAAAAATAAATAAAATAACCCTTTAGTTTTCTACGATATGGCCACCATTTATAAGAATTTGACCGAACTATTTATGGTTAACTTTACTCAGTCTCCCAAGTACTTAGTTTAAACTTCCTAATGAGCGATTATAATACTTAGTACATAATATATATGCCCATGGGGAAATAAATAAAATAATATTGTGGTCATATTTTTGAACCGGGTTGTTGCCTTGCTGCGGAGCTGTCTTTGGTTTAACGAATATGTAACACTTCAGAAATATTTGAAAGAATGCGTTTCATCCGCCCCCCACGTCGCACTTTATTCCCGGTCTCTGTACCAAGACCTGGGTGAAGTGCGACGCGGGGGCGAATGGTGCGCATTCTTTCAAAGTGCCGAAATATTTCAGATGCGTGCCAGTACAGAAGGCGTGTGTGATGTTATACGCGTCGCACAATAGCGTATTCTCCTCGTACCATCGACAAGATTATTTGTCGAACATTATGTTGGAGATTGAACTACGACACCGAATAGGTATGTGTCGTTTCGTAGCGTAGGTACCATGTTAACACAGCAAATCGCGCATACCTACAACCTCCTCCACCAATGACTTAAAATTACAAAAAAATCACCACTTGGCGTCGTCGAAAAAATAAAAATATGTAATTGAAAAAAGTAAACATTAAAAACGTTTTTAAGGACACCCTTGAAAATATTATCCCGAGTCTACGCACCCCTTGCCTACGCTACGCTAATGCCAGTGAGGCAGAGGCGGACGGACGTATCACATGCAAGTCTGTTTCACTCACGTGTTTTGTCAGTCAATAATAATTGTGTGATATTTGCAACTTGCGGTAAATGAAACAAATATTATTAAAGCTGTATAGTATTAATCTCTATCACCACTCTTATGGGTAGCAGTTATCAACGATCTCCTGGTAGAATTAAATAAGGATGGTTTTGTCACTGTGGGTTATTCAGATGATGTGGTTATCATGATATCGGGTCTATTTAAAGGAACGCTGTGCAGCGAAAAACAGCAAGCTTTGCGTAATATCGAGGCCTGGTGTGGAAAGCATCAGTTATCTGTAAACCCACAAAAAACCGATCTAATCTTTTTCACAAAGAAAACAAAAATCGCAAAATTTAATCTTGCGAAATTATTTGGCACCCGCTGTTCCTTAGTAAGGAGGTCAAATACTTCGATATTTGGCTTGACGACAAACTACTGTGAGGAGGCAGGTGGAACACGTAACAAAGGTGGCAACTAATACTCCATGGCAATGCAGACGAGCTGTTGATAAGGACTAGGGACTCATTCCCAAACTCTGCAAATGGCATCGTAGCAGATTACCATGCAGAACTGCAGAGCCCATCAACAGTGTGCAAGGCAAAGTTATCATTGTCCAGAGCGCATAGTAATGACGAAGGTAACGAACAAGCAGAGTCCCTTGCAAAACTAGTGAGCGACTAGCATGAAGGTATCGACACAGGGCAATAGTCTGTGTCGATCACCAGCGGAAGCTATCAGAGGAGAGCTTAGGAGATGCACTCTTACCGAGCAGAACAGAAGGTGAACAGCACGGCTGACTGCGGGTTGTCAAGACTAATGGTGCCGTAAACAAACAGCAAACTAACAAGGTACCTTATTATACATAAACGGCCTGATTTCCGGGATATGGTAAGTATCATTACTGGACACTGCAATCTGAATAAACACCTTCATACCACAGGCGTGACTGACAGGACAGTGGAGCAGTAGCGTGCATCTCATTACGTAATGCCTACCCTGGACTTAGCTAACTAGACCACTGTCCATTTAAATATAGGAAGGTACACACAACTATTTCAATATTATAATCAGGGAAGCTTCACCCGTTCTTTGAAATACCCATAGATTTATGGAAATACCTACCTGCCTGCTCCGCAGCGCTTGCGCTACAGTGGCAACACGCATAACTAAAAGTCGAAGCCAATTCTCTACGTGTGCTTCTGTAATTACACTCCTATGACGTCAGTGGTTCGCGCCAAGCAAGCACACATTTTCATTAAAATACGCAACGCCTGTTCGAAACAACCACGTCGAGTCGAACAGGTTGAACTTTTTACCTATCAAAATCAAAATATTTATTTTGTAAAATAGATACATAAAGTATACTTTCTACATGTCAAAGTTAATCTTTACAATAAATACCTTTAAAATAAAATAAAAAAATAATATGTATGTAGGTACTAATAAGGGAAATATATACAAAAATATTTAGGTTGGGCTACAAAAATTTTATTATACACCTACATAAAAAAGAGAAATCTAGGAATAAAAATATATATAAATGATGCAACGAACAAACAAGTTGATAAAAAATACGGGAAATACATCCAAAAAATATTAAGGTTGGGCTACTAAAATGTAATAAAGTTATACACCTGCATAAAATAAAGAAATATAGGAATAAAAATATTATATATACATAATGCCTAACCATATAAATAATAAAAATATTTATAAAAATATAAATGATGCAACGAACAAACAAGTTGATAAAAAATACGGGAAATACATCCAAAAAATATTAAGGTTGGGCTACTAAAATGTAATAAAGTTATACACCTGCATAAAATAAAGAAATATAGGAATAAAAATATTATATATACATAATGCCTAACCATCCGCACCATTCGATTAGTATTGCTAAGAAGAAGGGCAAGATACTTAGCAAACATGAATTTTTTCATTTGTAACTTAAACTTAATCTATAAAATTTTCTTATACCTACTTAAGGTAAAGGCAAATATAAAACCATAGGAATTATGTCCAAGAGAAAAAAATAAAATATTGATCTTGGTCAATCCGTGTTACATTGTCTATTACCTTTTACAGCAAAGTCAGTTTACATATTAATTAACTATAAAGGGCTTAATTAGCCTTTAGAGGAATCAAACATTTCGTATTAAAATTTGCTAATTATGACTTACAATTTTGAAAAAGATTATTATTATTTATTACACCATGCTTCATTATCGTCCAGATAATCATTGATTTTATAATAAGCTTTTTTAAGCAGGCTTAATGTATAGTTTAAATTTATTTTCAGGCAAACTAAAGACCTCCTTTGGAAGTTTATTGTAAACTCTTATACCATGTCCTACAAAAGCAACTTGGCAAGTCTGAATTTTGGAAAAGCTAGTTTATGTTTGTTTCCGGTTTCAACAGAGTGGTGCACACCAAGCCTCGGGAGATTATCGATATTTTTGTAACGTATCTAATAACTTGATAAATAAATTCACATGGGACCGTAAATATATTAATTTCCTTAAACTTTTCTCTTAATGAATCTCGATACTTCATATTATAAATAGACCGAATTGCTCTCTTTTGCAAGACAAAGACTGCTTCTATATCCGCGGCTCTACCCCACAACATTATGCCATATGACATAATGCTGTGAAAATAACTAAAATATACTAATCTAGCAGTATCTTCATCAGTAATCTGCCTTATGCGTCTAACAGCGTATGCGGCTGAACTAAGTCTACCACAGAGAGCTTCTATGTGGGGACCCCACTGAAGACGAGAGTCTATAGTAATACCCAAAAACTTAGTTTCGTTAACTAACTCCAGCTTGGACCCTTGCAAAAATAAACTGACATTTACTTGAATTACATTTGGTAAAGTAAAATTTATACATTTCGTCTTTTTTGCATTTAGAACTAAATTATTTGCAGTGAACCAATCAAGAATCAGAGAGAGAGAGAGTTGAATTCGCGTCATCAATAATATCTTTATGTCGATTCACATTAAAAATAAGTGACGTGTCATCTGCGAATAGAACTATCTCAGATAAGTCTCTAACTAAGTAAGGAAGGTCATTTATGTATATTAAAAACAATTTAGGCCCCAATATGGAGCCCTGCGGAACATCCATTTTAACTAATGCTCCAGATGACTTTACTCCATTAATGTCTACCTTTTCAATCCGGTCACTAAGGTATGACTTAAATAACGCCAAAGATTTACCCTTAACTCCATAGTGATCTAATTTACATAAAAGTGTTTCATGATTAACGCAATCAAAAGCTTTTGAGAGGTCACAAAAAACACCGAACGCATCCTGCTTTGCTTCCCAAGCGTCAAAAATGTGCTTGACCAAAGCAACTCCTGCATCAGTGGTTGACTCCCTTTAATGAATCCATATTGTTCACTGTGAAACATCACATACTAGGGGCGAATTTCATACTGCAAGTGTCCAGTTTGATGTGGACGAAGGTTGCTTTTGACTGAGGTTTTATTAGTACAGAGAGTAGCGACATCTGCATGCTTAAAGTCTGAACTATCTGTAAATTACCTTACTTATTGGAAGAGTCCAAAGTCTATATCGCGTTGCTGAAAATAAGTGAGCGCTTTTGTTTAGTCGCATTTTATTCACTTGATTTAATAATTTACCCAATGTTTTGGCTGGCGCCGCCATTTTAGTTATGGCGCTTAGACAAACACCGCAGGAAAATAAGGTAAAATTGTGTTGTTAATAATAATATTGTTGTAGGTACCTACAGCATGTTTTCGTATGCAAAATTAAACATAATCTTATATGGGGTAAATTCCAAATTTACAGTTTTGTGTCTATCCTACTTAAAAATCCTATGCACGCCACTGCGGTGGAGCATGTGCTGCTTCACTGCCCCGCCACCGATGACTTGAGATGTAAAGCAGGGATCACAAGGAGCTCCATCTCCCCTTCTCTGGACCTGATTTTTTGTCGGTAAGCTGAAGTTGTTCGGCTCTATTTCAAGGAGTTGTCCTGGCCGGGCTAGCCAACCGGGGGGACGTGCACAATACTCACGATCACATAGAGTCAGTGCAGGACTCATCGCCCACGCAACGAATTTAGATTTTAGTATTAATCTCCCAGCTCCTTGTTTTATTAAAACCGTCTGGGGGGGGAGGGCACGTGCCCCTGTGCCCCCCCCCCCTCTGGATCCGCCCTTGTCTAAAATCCCACCAAAAACATTTCATGTAAACTAGGTCGCCGAAAAGCGTCGAACAGACACTCCCATGAACTTATAAAATTATGTCATGCAATAGTTCCATGAAACGTCCAAGCCATACTTTTTGATCAAGATGTAGGGTTTATAGAGTTATGCCGTGTAGAGTCAAGGGCTTTGCTCTAAATGAGATCTGATAACTTTTTAACCGTGAAATCATTTTGAGTTTCTGAGTCTCGGCGACCTAGTTTACATGAAATATTTTTGATGGGATTTCATTTCTTTTTCTAAGATGCACTACTTTTTTATGTTTGGCTTCCTTACTTGCGCCTCAGCTTGCTTTGTTTATAGCTCCTCTCTATCTTTGCCTCTTTTTCTTGTTGGCTTATTATTTGCAATAAGCGATAGATCAGGGCTGCGACGCGACGGCAGCGACGTGGCATTCTGAGGCGAGGCGTTTAATATCCTTACATCCCTTCACCCCTTGGATCACAGATAATTAATTAAGGTTCCAGAAGCGTGCTAAACCGCTGAAGGTCTCTAACTCGGCAAATAATAAAATTAAAATAAAATTGATACCCAAGGGTGGTCACCACAAAAAATCCTCAAAATACAACTTTTTAACGTTTTAATTTCCCCTCTTCTTCCTTATGTCTGAAACAAGGAGACCGAAAAATATATTTATTTATTTGTTCCAGCAACAGAATTACTTACATTACATACTTGGCTTGAATTTACAAAGTTTTTGTTCTCATATGTATCCCAATTACAGGTAGAAACATCATTCTCAATTTGCAGCACAGAAAATAGTGACTAATTACGCGACAATTTTTTTATTTCTTATATATCTAACATGCATTAGCAAGTATTCAAAATAAAATAAAAATGACTAATAAGACCCTTAATTACAACACCTACCTCTAAGTAAATATGTACATAAAAAGAAATGGTATTATACTAACATGCTAAAAAAAAGTTCTAGTTTACAAACAAACTAATTATATAATATATAAAAGTCATGGTAATAGGCGATGACTGAATTGATTGATCATGTATTATGTAAAGATTGAAGGAAAACGACCGCGGTCAAGGTGTTATTAGGGTTCCTTACTCAAGAGGGTGTCGAATTATTTGTCAGGCGCAAGAAATTTAGCGCCTTGTTTTTTGTTGCTTTGACGCCTTTATGGGGTGGGGGGTTGGAGGGTAAAATTAACTGATATTTTAATACTTTAGTTGGGCGTGTTTAAATCGAAGCTTTCATACTAAATTTCAGCTTTCTAGGACTTTTTGAAATCAGGAATATATTTTTTTAATAATTCAGAACCGGACCCCCTTAAGAAGGTTTGGAAGATGAAAGTTACAGGTTTCATAGTTTATTTGTTGTTTGATTGCTAATTCTTTCTGCCATTTCAGCTTTCTCGGACTTTTGGAAGCTGTTTTTTTTTTAATAATACAGAACTGAACCCGCATTAAGAGGGCTTGGAGGGTGAAAGTTACAACTTTCTTAATTTATTTGTTGTTTGTGTGCTAATCGTAGCCTGCATACCAAATTTCAGCTTTCTATGAAGTACCATAGAGGTCTTGATGATCATCAGCGAGTGACGATCTCAACGGACTTTATAAAATTCAAAGAATAAAAGCTATACAAATAAAACTTATTGTGTTTGTAAAAATTGCTTATTACATCTTTCTTGAGAATTTGGTATCTCTGGTTTATCCAGACCGAAGCTATGAGGGTTCGAAAATATGACGAAATGCTTCGTAGTGCCCCGCTTCCTGGGTAAGTGGTCTGTGCCCGCTTCGTTTGGCTCGTCTTGGCGGGGGCACTGCCGCCGCCGCCGCCGTGCCCCCAGATTTCCATGAACTCGCTTTTTTCGGTTTTTAGGGTTCGGTAGTCCGACAAGGAACCCTTATAGTTTCACCATGTCCGTCTGTCAGAAACTATTAGTACTAGGAAGCTGTAATTTGGCATGGATATAAATATTAATTACGCCAACAAAGGGGAAACAAAATAAAAATAAAAATTTGAAGGTACCTCTCATACAAGTAAACTGGGGATGATTTTTTTTCTCGTCTATCCCATAGTGTGGGGTATCGTTGGATACTTAGGTCGTTCAAAAACATTGTGGGTGTGTGAAAACTATTTTTCGATTTAGGGATCCGTTGGCGAAATATTAAACTTTAAAGTGAAAATTTTAGTTGTTTATAGAAATGTGAAAAAATTCACAGAAGTAGTAGGTATATAATGAATTTAAAAGGAAAACTATCACAGCTAAGTAGGCTTTACAGGTTTACGAGTACATGTTGCGCCCAACTTTTGGTCCCCTCTTATGTATGGGACTAGAAGTTTGGCGCGGACTGTATTAGTAGACCAAATTATAAAATGTACCGGGCAACTACGGAACCCTACATTGCGCGTGGCCCGACACGCACTTAGCCGGTTTTATGGACAGCATGTTGAAGAGGGCCTTAATATTTTTTAACAGATCTTGGTTGATAGGTAGGTGGTTTGTTAACGTGTGAATAACTAAAAGGGCAAAAAAAGAACAATTCGCGTTTGCAAACATACTTGAAAGTATTTGTTTCAGGACGGCAAAAAAGCATGTTTTATTATTGTATAACAATTTCAACAATGTAATTTTTTATTAAATTACGAAGATATTATTTTTTATTACTGTAAAAATGTTTTATATTTATTTAATTGGGTTACTAAAATATAATAATATCTTTATATAAATACAATAATCTTAAACTAAATTATTCTAAAATTATAATACATTTAAAAAAACGTAACTAAATAATATAAACATAAAAGTTAAATTAAATAAAAGACTTTTTTTCGTCGCCGTCACTGGGCAGAGTACCCAAGACACTGGCCGCATTACCTCGCTGGATAGCAAGGCTGATGCGTTGCCCGAGATAAGCTCCAGCCCTTGGGTCCCCTGAAGCATCCACCAGACGCGATGCTATTTGTTTATATAGCAGTCGAGCGTCAGGCCCCCACGGCCCAAACGTCTCGACTCCAAACGGCATTTTTTATTTCTGCATAAATGTATTAAATTTATTTATTGTTGAAATTGTTATAAAATCATAAAGTATGCTTTATTATCGTCTTTGAACCTGTAAACGTTTGCAAAAATTAATTGTCTGTTATTACTTATTACTATCGAGTCCTCAACCAATATTAGAAACGTGTAGTGTAAAGTGACAAAAAAGTGCATGAAATAAAATAAGCATTAGAGAATCCATCTTCTGTTTTTTTATTTTATTGATCTATAATGTAGGTAAATGTAGAGTCATGTCCAACTGTCACTTCATCCAGGGGCCAATAACCGTCGACAATGTCAGCATCGAAGTTGTTCAAAAATATGTTTATCTGGGTCAAGTCATACAGCTGGATAAAAACAACTTCGACGCCGAGGCTGACAGAAGAATATGCTTGGGTTGGGCAGCATTCGGAAAGTTGCGTCACATATTTACGTCGTCAATACCGCAGTGCTTAAAGGCTAAGATGTACAACCAGTGCGTCCTTCCTGTGATGACGTATGGCGCTGAGACGTGGTCTCTTACAAAGGGTCTGATCCACCGGTTTAAGGTCGCTCAGCGAGCTATGGAGCGGGCTATGCTTGGGGTATCTCTGATGGATAGAATCCGAAATGAGGAGATCCGTCGGAAATCGAAAGTAACCGACATAGCCTGCAGAATCAGTAAGTTGAAGTGGCAGTGGGCAGGCCATATTTGTCGCCGACATGATGGCCGCTGGGGCCGAAAGGCTTTAGAATGGAGACCACGTACAGCAAAGCGTAGTGTAGGCCGACCTCGTGCCCGCTGGACCGACGACCTGAAGGACGTTGCGGGGGGGCGGCTGGATGAGGAGGACGGAGGACCGACATGAGTGGCGAAATTTGGGAAAGGCCTATGTCCAGCAGTGGACGAACACGGGCTGATGGATGGGTGATGTAGGTAAATACTTTGAACGGGGGTTTTGTGTATAAGTTATTGTTTCGAGGGGGTTTGAATTGAACCTCCCCTGGCTACGCTTATGGGCGGTTGGCCACGGGTGGCGGCGAGCGGCCAACGTTCAATTCCAAATTCACGTTTCGAAACGAACGTTTTTTCTGATTTTATGGCTCTGTCCTTTTTTTATCGGACCAGATTGTTGAACGGATGATTTTACTTTTTACGTTTTATTACAATTTATTTGATAAACCTTTTAATTGACAAAGCTATCTTTTTTGCTACACATTTAATTTTAACTCTCCGAAAATTCTCATATTTTATACAACGTGAAATTTAAGATATTTTGCTAACGAACTGGTGATAGTACTCGTTCATATAAACAACTTTTGCTAGGAAGCCAACCCTGAAATCGTGAACAAAAAAAAAGGTGTTTCATACATTTGGGTCGAGTAGGTATTTAACTTTTCTATGGAACGGCTGATATTTTTTCCACGATTTCAGGGTTGGCTCCATAGTAAAAGTTGTTCATATGGACGAGTACTATCACTAGTTTTCGTTGACAAAATGACTTTTTCGCGTTGTATATTGCCCGCGGTTTCATACGCGCTAATAATTAATGGTAGTCCCCAGAAAACAAACACTAGCCTAATTCCAAGTGAAAATTATAACCATTACAACAATGAAATAATTTTCAAAATCGGTTCAGTAATTCCAGAGATTACCCCTACAGACAAAGGTGCAAATACCTCTTTATATTTGTGTATAATCATGTTGTAGCCCAATACGCTCTGATAATAATAACAAAGGTTTTCCAAAAATATGTATTTTGCTCAAAGCAAAGCAGAAAAAGAAACTTACAAATTAACTTTATCTATTTATTCATCAACATACATAATAATATATCTACATTTGCACAAATAGTATATTTAAACTTAGAATTACATCAGTTAAATGATACTTAGGACTGATATAATACTTTTCCAAACATTTTATTCTAAGTTTCATGCACTCGACACGTGCCTAGACATCTGATTGTTTCTCTATGTAACTATGGCCATTTATTTATAAACAACTTTTCTAGTCCATGTTTTAGGATATGAATTTACATTTACAATAAATAGTGTGTCCATAAATTACAAGAAAGCAAACTAATATTTACAAATTGCAAGTAAAAATGTAACTCTCAAATACATTTAAGTAAATTAATATATCAACATGAGAAGAGTAAAATTTTAAACACATTGAACTATAATTTTTACTGGAAGGGTAAATATAATTATGTACACATCTTTGAATATGGGCAGTTGTATAGAAGCTGATCAAGTTTATTAATGTCTGAGTTAAGCAAGGTTTCATGGAATGTTTAAGCCTAAATGGCTAGATATTACATTGAATCCATTACACTGTCAAGGCAAAAATGTTTACGGACACTCAATAATTTTTAACTTAATGTACCGCTAGCCAACTGATTACTGTTTATTTCAAAAACAAAATTTTGTAATTACAAAGTTGTACACTCCAATACAATCTCAACAAGAATAAGTGGTATCATAGTTTTAGCGCAAAATGCAGCATTCAAATCTCGATTTTAATAAATCTTTGTGCAGCATTCAAATCTCGATTTTAATAAATATGTATCATGTGGCCTTAAGATTTAGTTTGGCGCTAAAACCAGACAGCAGGTTATTTATTATAGTATAAAACAAAGTATTACTCAGCACACATCAACAGCAAGTGTATATTACAAAAGTGAATAAGTCCAACATTGTATCACTTATACTATAATGAAGATTTCAAGCGATTACGACTCTTGATATATTTTATGTTTCAAGCACTGGTTTATGTTGTTTTCACAAGAATGGTCAAGGCGGGGGCGTGATCCAGTGCTGTACACACTGAAACAAAGACAATATTTATAATAACACAAGCAAGTATACTATTATAATAAGAGTATGTTCCAAATACATCAGAATCATTACATTACAGACAAAAAATTAATAAAAAACTGAAAATTTATAAATCCCTAATAAGACATAAGACGTCAGGAGCAAGCAACATTAACTAGTAATCCACCACAAACAACCAGGCTCATTCAACATGACCCATCTCCTAGTGCTAGAACTGGTCAAAAGTATTATTAAACATTAGCCACCCTGAAAGCACACTTTGTTTGACTGAATCAAAAACTGTTGGTTGGTCTTGTGACACTTTTCTCAAGTAGAGAATTGTGTCATGACAAGACTGTAGCACAAGTCATGTGGTTTCTATCACCATTTGCCATCAAATTATTTTATCCTAGTATTGACTTGAGTGATGATTTAGTGATAAGCATTTGATAAGTGATTAATGACCTTTAGAGAAAAGTATCCATACAAAATAAAATCTGACTTACTCTTAACTTCAAATGCTTTCCCTGCTTTCTTAAGTTACTGGTTGCCCATCCTGACTTTAGATGTCATATAAATGCCCACAATCAGACCGAAGAGACCGATAGCTGATCCAAAGATTTCTACAATGAGGATCTTGACAAACAGGGCTGGGTTGGCAGCATCAGAGAGAGCAGCACCAGAGCCCACAATGCCAACAGCAATACCACAGAACAAGTTGACGAGTCCCACAGCTAGACCAGCTCCGAACATCACATAGCCTGCCATCCAGTTCTGTTGCTTGATTGTGAGGTCAGTCAGTGGCTCTGTGTACTTCTCCAGCATTCCCGACAGAACGATTGCCGTGATCAAGCCATAAATGGCGACGGCTTCGCAGAAGATGACCGAAATCAAGTTTTTGGTCTTGATTCTAGGTGCCTTGACACCTCCGCCGACAATGCTGGTTCCGGTCGTGTGGATGCCCATGGCGGCGCCCACCACAGAGAAGGCCACGGAGAAGGCGATCCCGAGCGTTCCCCACATGTAGGGGGAAGTATTCTCAAGGAACCATCCGATACTTATTTGCTCACCCTTCCCGTTCAGCAGATAGTACATAGAAAATATCACTATCGCGAGGAAAACCAGCAACGAGAACAGGTAACTTAGGAAGTATCTCATTTTGAGATATTTGTTTTACGATATTGGAGCTGTTTTATCCGTAAATCCCGTTTGGGACGGCCTTTTTCGCCCAATTTTTGCCTTGACAGAAAACTAGAAGAGAAGTCTTGTGATCACAAGATGTCAGAGACAAGAACAGTGCTGCCATACTGAAATTACAGAATAATATATTGAAACGCAACTGAACGCAACAGATTGTGGGTTGATAAAATAATCTATAAAATAAATTAATGGTTGCAGAAATTCAAGAAAAATTTCCTCGTGGAACTGGTAAAATAATTAATATACACTAAAGTCAAATAATTTTATCATAAAATAAAAATTAAATTGTTAATCGAACGAACCGAGAATAGTTGAGAATCGAGCTGCTCATGCTAAATGTTCAGAAAAATAAAAGACGTCATTTGAATTTCGTCTATGGTTTGTGATTGTGTCTCAGAACCAAAGATATATAACTCAGAACAATAAAGTTATTGTTCTGAGGATTGCGTTCAAAATCAAAGACATTGTATAGAAACAAGACTGTGCACTACGATACGAAAAACGAGCCGAGCGAGATGGGTGTTGGCACTCGTTGGTTCCTTTCTAACACGTTAGAAACTCAACAACAGTATATTGTATATGTATATTTATATATACTGGTAACTTGCTAGACAAGGATACACGAGTAGGCTCGTTTTTCGCTTGAAAATGGTTTCTTAATCATTAAAACCTTATTTCTATCCACACAGCACATAAAATCTAGTAGATGTCCAATATTGGTTTACCTCTGTGTAAGATATCTAAGATCTGCTTCGAATATTTAGTAGGGTCGTTATGCCAACAGTGGATCAAGTGTACACAGTGAATAATCGTTCTATCGCACAGTAAAATTCAATGGACAGAGGCTATCCTTTTCCCTCACCTTGCTTTCAAACGTACCGCTACCGCTTTAGTCAGCGTGGCGCTGCGCCGTCGCATAGACGTGTCAGAAGAATTTATGTGATTCCCGGGTGAAAAAAAAAAGGGTGAGTTTTATGGTGATGTTTTTGCTTGTATCTATTGTTCATAGCCTCCTGTTAATTTTTCTGCCGGATACCTAAGTCCTAAGCTTAAGTTTTAGCATAAAACTACAACTGTTCGAGTGTTAAAAGTTTGTGAAATGACGTGGTAATAACAAAATGGCGGAGGGGTACACGGTGGATTATTTGTTTAGGGGATACAGTGGATAGCGATTCACTGTGTACCCGACCTTCATAATTTGTCTAGCGACTAATGTGCAATGATATAATTTAATGATTTTGTCCACAGAATGCCAAGAAAACCCAATCCGGATGGAAGAAAGATTGGAAATGTGGCCGCAGAAGCCATGAAAGATGCTCTTCAACAGATATCACAAGGCTTGTCAATACGTCATGTATCAAAAGAGACAGGCATTCCTTTTTCAACCCTATACCGTTACAATACCAAAAGAAAGGCTGGAGGTTCAATAGAAAATATAAGGCTTGAACCCAATTACGCCGTGAACAGAATTTTTAATTCTAAACAAGAAGAGGCTCTTAAGGACTATTTTACGCAATGCGCCTTGATGTTTTATGGATTGACGACAACAGATTGCCGAAAAGTTGCTTATCAGATGGCTGTTATTAATCAAATGAAAATTCCGGCCTCTTGGACTAAAGACCAGTTAGCAGGTATCGATTGGCTCAAAGGTTTCAGAAAGCGTCATCCTGAGCTATCATTACGACGGCCAGAAGGTTGCAGCATAGGAAGAGCAACTGCATTTAATATGCACACAGTGAGTAATTTCTACGATAATTTGCACACTGTGTACAGTAGATTTCCCTGTTTTGCCGATGGTTCACGAGTCTTTAATCTAGATGAGACAGCCACAACGACTGTACAGAAGCCACCAAGGGTGATTTGTCCAAAAGGAGTAAATGTCAACAAGGTTACAACTGGAGAAAGGGGGATTCTTCTAACGACTTGTTTAATAATTTGTGCAGCAGGTTACGCATTGCCACCTGTGGTGATTCTTCCGAGAAAAAAATTCAAGGACCACATGATAATTGGAGCTCCACCTGGAACCCTCGGTCTCACCACAAAAAAAGGATGGATGACCACAGAAACATTTGTCGAAACAATGGCTCATTTTATCAAACACACATACAGTTCCATGGAGAATCCCTCGCTGCTTGTGATGGACAATCATAAAGCGCACTTATCTATTGACGCCTTAGACTTGGCAAAAGCTAATGGGGTGACGGTACTAACACTTCATCCTCACACGACCGCAAAAATGCAGCCTTTAGATGTGGGTGTTAATGCTCCATTCAAAGTGTACTACAATGCTGCAGTGGACTCTTGGATGATGCGAAATCCGGGGAAAGGAATCACTATCTATGACCTTCCTCAACAAATAGGGAATGCGTTCTACAAAGCCATGACGCCATCAAACATAACAAGCGCATTCCAGAAAACTGGCATATTTCCTTTTGACAAACACAAGTTTACTGAAGATGATTTCTTACCAAGCTCAGTGACAGACCGTCCTAATCCTGAATCCACTAATGATGAAACTAGGGATATTGATAGTGATCGAGAGAGTCCTTCACTTTTGCAAAATACACCAAATCTAAACTACTTAGAGGAACTCCAGTACAATGAGGAGGAACATTCTCCAAGTGAGCTACGCCTAGAGCCCCATCATCCTGAAGTCCAGTCCAATTCTCACAATCAACAAGAGTCTCATATAAACCAAAACAAAAATGAAAATCCCCTCGTGCATAAGTCTCCTCAAGAACCTCAACCTGGATGCTCCAAAGATAAATCGACGTTATATGCAAGTTTCATTAAACCAAATCAGTTTCGGTCTCCCATTAAGGCTCAACCCAGAAAAAATACACGAAAAAGAAAACTAGGACGGAGCATCATTGCGACAGATACACCTGAGAAAGAAGCCATTAGGGCACAAAACGAGGAATCTCAAAAAAATAAGAAGCCAAAACAAAAACTAAAGAAGACGGTAGATAAAAAAGTATTGCAAAGTTTAGATGACACAGATGATGCTGCTGAAAGAGGGAATATTTCAAAACGTGGTAAAGGTTCCAACTGCTCAAAAAAGAACAAGAAGCCAAAACAGAAATTAAAGAAGACGGTTGTTAGAAAAGTATTGCTAAGTGAAGACGACACAGATGATGATGTTGAAAAAGAGAATATTCCAATACGTGATGTTGGTTCCAACTGGTCAAAAAGTATCAAAAAGCCAAAACAGAAACCAAAGAAAACTGTTGTTAGAAGAGTATTGCAAAGTGAAAGTGACACAGAAGATGATATTGGCAATGAAAACATTTCCATACATGACGAAGATTCCGACTGGTGTGAGGAAGATGAGACTGAAATAGCGCCATTGACAGATGAACAATTACTCAACGGTATTCTACCTCGCTGCCCAGAAGAGGGTGATTATGTCCTCGTTCGCTTTGATACTAAGCGAAGATGCGTGTATTATGTTGGCAAAATATTGCAAAATCGTAATGAAAACTTAGAATACTATGTCAGTTTTTTGCGTGGGAACCGTAAACATCAGTTTAACATGCCAAATGTTCCTGATTTAGCCTACGTGAAGGAACATGATATAAAATTGATACTACCTAAGCCAAATGTTGGGGGTAGCACCTTACGCCAGCAATCTTACTATTACCATAGACTAAATAGTACAAGTACTATTTAGTCTATGCTATTACTTCGAGGTTGCATTTTCCCAAATTGATGTTCGTTAGAAATAACTTTTAGTTAAGTTTTTCAACTGTCCTATTATAGTTATAATAAATGTTGATGATTTATAATTGTTGTTGTTCACATTTAATATTAATATGTTCCTCAATATTGATACTTAAATAATAAAAAAATGTAATATTCTACTTTTTTCTTCTAATTTATTGATTTTTATTCACTGTGTACACCCTCAATTCACTGTGTACACATACTATGTTTCACTGTGTACCCCTATGTGTACACAGTGGATCAAATCCTTTTTTTTTTTTAAAAACCCTTATAACATCCAAACGGTTAAAAATAAACAGGTGGTATCTAAGAAAAAATTGTAGTTTAGTAGTGTAGTTGTCTAGGTTTTCACTATAAAAGTCAAGAGTAATAAAATGACTTGTCTACGTGGTTTTGAAAAACCTGTGATTCAATGTTGGCACAACGACCTTAGATATCTACAACTGATCTTGAAATTATCTCTTAGAGGAGATATCACATGTATTAAATTAGATATCTACAGCTGGTCTTGAAAAATCATCTTTTAGAGAAGATATTGCATGATATTTAGTAGATGTCTACGGTTGGACTTAAAATCGTCTCATCAAAATATCAGAAGAAACAAGAAAATCAGTTGTGTTTTAGCTGAAGTGAAACCATTAAACACAGTTTTTTTAAATTCAAATAAGCTTACAATCTTAGGTCCAGTTCCCTACCTATTTTAATTATTACTCACGTAGGTACTATAATTATAAGATTTTTTTGTAAAGATTATCATAAGTATTCTGAGATCTGCAACGAATATTTAGTAGATATCTACAACTGGTCTTGAAATTATCTCTCAGAGAAGACATTACGTGATATCTACAACGAATATTTAGTAGATATCTATAACTAGTCTTTGAAATTATCTTTAAGAGAAGATAATACGTAATATCTATTAGATATCTACAGCTGGTCTTGAAAATCCATCACTTAGAGAACATACTGCATAAAATCTAATAGTGATCTACGATTGGACTTAAAATCGTCTCATTGGAAGATCAGAATAAACCAGAACCTATTAAAACATTTTTTATTCAAATAATACGACAATAATTCGACTTGCTCTAATATCAGCTAATAAAATAATAATAATAATAACAAAACAAACATTACAAATTAAAACTAAAGACAACTTAACTAACGAAAGGAAAAATATGGGTCAGCAATATCAGTATGTGCTTTTCCTGTTTACATGAACATGAACCCAATGTTGTATTGCATGGTTGTCTAGTCTATTTGCCATCAGACATACCTACAGAAGTTCGGTGTTCAGCTCGAGGTGTGGGTATGACTAACCTAGATGACCAGGCAATATTGATTAAGTCTAAAACACAGACTCAAAAAACTGGTAACAAACTACTACCTGTGATAGAAAGTAGCAACGAAGAGAGACTGCCAGTCCAGAACAAAAGCCGCCCAGCATCCCTGCGCTGCACTGGTAGCTCTACAGCATCAGGTCTGAAGGCAGTGGAGCGTTATCACTACTTTCATCTATGGAATATGGTCTCTGGAGTAGAAGAAGTGAAAAGCTACTTACCAACATTATGTCCTACTGGAACCTTTACGATCCAAGAACTCAATCCTAAAGGAGACTACAAGTCGTATAAAATCGGAGTTCCTGCTGAGTACTATGAGGGTTGTATTTCTGTTGCTGTATGGCCGGACAACGCCAGGGTCAAAGCCTGGATTCCATTTCGAGGCCCAAAAAATATCCAAGAACAACGTAGATAACTCTAACAGCGCGTCTTCAATTACCTGTAATTCAAGAGATGACCATAGCCTGGATATAATTTATCAGAATGTACGGGGCTTAAGAACCAAGCTCAAGCACTGGCGACAAAACCTTCTTGTGGTCGAACACGACATTGTAGCTGTTTCTGAGACGAATCTGGACGCATCAATCGGAGATGCAGAGGTAACCGAAGGAGGCTGGAGCGTACTGCGGCGCGATCCCCCCACCTCATGCGGAGGAGTACTGCTAGCTGCGCGTCCCGGTATCACTCTGCATCGTCGACGTGATTTGGAGACTGAGAATGGAGAAGATCTCTGGGCATCTTTCACGTTTAATGGCGAAGTATTTGTTGTTTGTGTAATTTATATTCACCCGAAAGCTCAAGATAAGGTCTATATGAATTGGTTTTGTTTGTTAGAAGACGGATACTTAAATATTGATGGTACTGTATTAATTTTGGGAGATCTAAATTTAAATAGTGCCACTGTCAACATTTGTAATTACTATGGATATTTCGTAAATTTTTGTGGTATGGTAGAGAAAAATGAGGTGAAGAATGAGCATGGTGGAAAGTTAGACGTGGTGCTGGCGCCGGAATGTGTTGGAGGGGTGAGTGTGTGTGCGGCGGACATCGGTCTGGTCGAACACACCGACAAGTATCACCCTCCCTTAGACATTGTAATCCCATTAGCTAGTGTGCACCCATCTCGTTGTACTGGTCGCCTTGATCCAAGCAATATTAGTCCGCAACGTGACTGGAACTTTGCTAAAGGTGACTTTGCGCTGTTTTATGGTCTACTTTGCCAAGCCTCATGGTTTGCTTTATACGAATGTAGAGACGTTGATTCCGCGATCGAATTATTCTACAAGAAAATATATGACATATTTGATATCAGCATGCCGAAAAAAATTCGATCAAAGAGTAGCCAGCGAAGATACCCGGTTTGGTTCACGGGTGAGTTAATCAACGACATAAACCATAAAGCTGCACTTCATCGAAAATGGAAGTCAACCAAAAATAGAGCTGTATATGAGGCTTTTAGTAAGATTAGGTTGGACATCAAAGCTAAGCTTGCCTTTAAATACGACCAGTATATACGTGATCTTGAAACCAACTTAAACGCAAATCCGCGGGCTTTCTGGAAGCACATTGCTAATCTCAAGTCTAAGGGAGGGTTTGAGCCAAAAGTAAGCTATGAGAGCAGGGAATTCGTTGGTGAGACGGCTGTAACTGCATTTGCGGAGTTCTTTTCCGGAGTATTTTTACCAGAAGAACCCAAATTAAGCGCAGAATACACCAATCAAACTGATCACACGCGAACGGCCAATTACGTTAACATTTCTCAAGTTTCAGAGCGGGATGTAGAATTAGTACTCCGTAGAATAAAGCCCCGTAGTTCAGTAGGACCTGACAATATTCCGCCTTATGTCCTGAAAGCATGTGCAGATGTTTTTGTTACACCCTTGTGCTACCTATTTAACCTAGTGTTGGCAAGTAGCAAGTACCCGACACAATGGAAATTATCTCGCGTGAGCCCTATCCCTAAGACCTCAGATCATTCCCATGTAGAGTTTTATCGCCCTATCGCGATTCTCTGTTCTCCAGCCAAGGTTTTTGAGACTATATTGCATAAAAAATTATGCCCTCAAATTCAGCCATACTTGGCAGATTCACAACACGGATTTAGGAGTGGTCGATCAACAAACACAAATCTATTGACGCTGGCGGACACTATATCCGGTCATATGGAGAGTGGCTTCCAAGTGGACGTAGCATACCTCGATTTTAAAAAAGCCTTTGATCGGGTTGATAATGACGTCCTACTTGAAAAGCTGTGCGCCATTGGATTTGCTCCAAGTCTGCTCAGCCTGTTTGCCGACTATCTCAGAAACCGACAACAGTATGTCAAGTATGGCTGTTACACCTCAAAACCTTATCATACGCGATCAGGTGTGAGTCAAGGTTCTATCCTCGGCCCGCTTCTTTTCGTTATAATGATTAATGATATAGAGGCCATTCTTAAACACGTATCTTGTCTTCTGTATGCTGATGACCTGAAGCTGATACTAAATGTAAATCAGATGGCTGATTGTGACTTATTACAGAAGGACCTAGACGCTGTGTACAGATGGAGTGTACAGAACAAACTGCACTTTAACGTCAGCAAATGCTTTTGTGTGTCTTTCACGAGGGCGACCCAGACCTATGAAGCAACTTATGTGCTTGGGTCCGAAATGATTGCTCGTGTGAACTCTATCAAAGACCTTGGTGTCACTTTTGATACTCGTCTAACGTTCCACGAGCACATAAAGACCCTGGCTGCTGATTGCTCCAAAAGGCTAGGTTTCGTTCTTCGTAACGCTAAGGATTTCAAAAATCTAAAAGCAATAGAACTTCTCTTTACAGCTCTTGTGAGAAGTAAGATTGAAACTGGAGCCATCGTCTGGAGCCCTCATGAATCAACATACGTGCTATTGCTTGAAAAAGTGCAGAAAGCGTTCCTCCGTTTTCTGTACAAAAAGAAATTTGGGTACTACCCTTTTATGTATCCGACAAAATACCTCCTTGGTATGCTGGGGTTCAACTCGTTGGAAGTTCGACGAGACTGTGAGCAGCTTGTTGCAGCATGTCGCATGTTGCGTGGTGAATCAGACTGCCCACAGCTCACCAATCAAGTATGTCGACTGTTTGTGCCTGACAAATACCTCCGAACTCGTAAGCACGTTCTATTGTCGGTTCCGGCGTCGCATACTGTTGCTCGTAGCATGTCTCCGCTCGTCCGGGCCCGGTCATCACTCAACACACTGTTGTCTTCGGTACCAGAGTGTGATTTGTTTGCTGATAGATTGATGACTGTGAGTGAGAAATGTCTGGCGTTCTGTGAGCGTGATGAATGAAAGGAACGTCCCTATTTATAATGAATTGTATATCTTACTTTATCTTTTTAATTGTTAATTGTACATATTGAATTTATATTTTATTTTAATCAATAATTAATTTTAATATATAATTGTATAACGCATTGGTCTAAGCTGTAATTTTATACTCTTTAAATAAATAAATAATAATAATAATAATAATAATCATCTGCAAAATAAAGTTGGAGCTACCGCGCACTCTACAGATCATCGAGGCGCATCTCTTACGGATGATGGTGAAGAAACAATCTGTGTGTGCGTCGGCGAACATTCCTGAGGTGCTGCATGCGCGCGGCAGCCCAAACAATGCTCTGAAAGCGTTATAGAGTACGCGAAGGGCATTATATGTTTTTTTGGTATATTTATTCCATAAACTACATGTGTAGAAAGAAGTGCAATATGCTCGGAAAAGTGTTAATTTAACCTGTGCTGGGCAGCGACTAAATCTGCGTGCTATCATATTGGCCCTGACTGATAATGCCCTTTGCTCTCTTTCAATGTCTGCATCATCACGTAGATCTTCTGTTATTAGGTATCCTAAATATTTAAACGTTTTAACTCTTTTGAGAGAAGCACCGCTAAGAGTTATAGGTGGTACATAAGAAGGGCATCTGGTAACAGATTTAAAAACCATAAATTCACTCTTAGTGGCATTATACTTGAGCCCATGATCAACAGCATATTCCTCACAGATTTTAATGAGCTTTCGTATACTAGATACCGATGGACTCAGCAAAACCATATCGTCTGCATAACTAAAATTATTTTCACAAGTTTCATCAATGTGGCAACCGACATGTGTTGTGTTGAGTTTACTAATTAAATCATTGACATAAAGGTTAAAAAGTTTTGTTGACGTTAGCCCTCCTTGTCTTACTCCACATTCCATTGTGTACGTATCTGACCGTACATCCCCCCATTTCACAGAGTTTTCCTGTTTGAGGTACCAAAACTTAAGAATGTTAAGAAGTTCGATGGGCAATTGAAGTTTTTCTAGTTTTTGCCACAGGACGTCATAAGAAACTAAGTCGAAAGCTTTAGATAAATCCAGGAAACAATAATAAATGGGAGTTTGCCAGTCAGTATAGTACTCGACAGTTTGCTTTAAGCTCAGAAAGGCACTTTCAGTAGACAGCTCAGGCCGAAACCCAAACTGGTTGTCATGTAGCTACTTATATTTGTCAAGATGGGTGTTTAGCAAGCTGTGTCGGGGACTTTAGCTACAATTGTTGCAAATGATATCGGCCTATAGTTAGATTTCGCAGATATGTCACCTGTTTTGTTCTTCACTTTCGGTACTACACTTAAATTATACTACTACTAATTATTAAACTTATATTAAGCCGTAGACATATAATTATAAACATATCTTTTTTTCTTTTCATTCTTTTTGAGAATGTGTAGAAAATTTATTTATAATGTCTGCCTTGCTCTAGCTAAGAATACAGGGTAAGGCCCATCAAATATTTTTAATATGGTTACCCTACCTAGAGATAGAATTCTCTGGTATGACTTCTCGTTCAGACTCGTTCTTCACGTTTTTCGTAACAAGTGCTCAGTCCTGTTTGCTGTTCAAATATATCCATGGCGGTCGTACATACGAAACGAACGTCTGCGGCTGCGGTGTTTGTTTTTTGTGCTGTTTTTTCTGTATTTGTCTGTGATTTTCTCAGAAAGAAATGCTCTGTCAGCTCTGTATTGGTTTGGTCTCGCTCGTGAAACTTGCAATCTCGGACCAACTCGCAATGCAGTGTTGATAATAAAAAATCGAGTTTGTGAAGTACAATGTAATTGCCAACACCTATAATTATCCAAATCGAATCCTAATCATTAGGATATGTGTTCAACAAAAGAAAGAAGATGGAGTAAAAGAAATAACTATGAATTATGTGAAAACACCACCTCAATATGTTGTCTGCTTATGCCAGATTTATTGTTCACCACTCCTACCTATTTATGTTCATCGTAAGTGTTATTTCCACTATCCTTACAGTAATACCTCTGTTATGCCACGAGATACCATCATTTACGGACCCGGTAGCTGGGTTTGAGACTCGAGGCACGATTTTAGCTCATCGCTTCATAGCATGGGAAAACCTTATTGATGAAACAAGACCATCAAGAAGGCTTGCAGTGAATCCCAAAGAAATAGAAGACCAAATTCGAATGAACAGAACTTATCATAACACAACTCGATTAGATAGACCAAGATCAGGTCATGGACGTGCAAATAAAAATAAGATCAGAAATAAAAAGAAAAAAGTTAACAACAGTACTGGATTTGAGAAGCCCTGGTTTGATTCTTCTGAAGCTAGCAACAAATCTGTCAATCATGTTCACTGGGGATATGGCCATAATGTCTCTTATGAAGATCAGAATGCACAGTTTATCAAAGATCACACCAGGAAGCAATGGGTGTCACTAAAAGAGTTACAGCGGGAACCCGACAAACCCTACCACCACAATTATGCATCAGGTACATGTGGATCTCCAATATCGGACTATGCTCATTTAGTAATTGAAAACTCAGATGGTACATCTTTATTGTTGTATGAAAATGTGGAAAAAATGTGTCAGTTCCAATCAATACTTGTACATATGGGTGGCAAGGGCTACCACAATCTGTGCCAAAGGTCAACACACTCACCAGAGCTTTGTTGCCCAGTATGGAGTGTGCCAAATTACTTAGCTTTAATGTCTGGCAAGCACTCTTGTGAAAATCTTACAAGGGAGGATGTTGATAAAACTGTAGGAATACTGAAGCGTTGTGCTGGCTATTTCCATAATTTTACCTTGATGGCCTCCTGTGACTTAGACCGCTGCAAGGTTCCAAAATATTGTTCTCAATATGATGCTGTTTATAATTTGTTATTTTATTTTGTAGACTCTGAAGCCTTTTCTCCTTCAGAATTTTCAAATACTTTTGTTAAAAATGCAATGTTATTCTTACCATTGCCTAGAAGTAGCACTGTCTTGCCATATTATCAGAAATTGCAAAGTTCAAATATGTCATATGATACACTCTTCATACCGGCCATAGATTTTGGGTTAAAAAATACCCTTTTTGACCTGTGGGTCATACAAGACACTTGGCTGATAGGTTTAGGAAGTATTTTTGTATTTCTGTGTGTTTGGGTCTATACAAAATCTCTACTTCTAACATTGCTGTTGTTTACAGCTATTACATACTCACTTGGAATAGCATACTTCTTGTATGTTTATGTGTTCAACTTGAAGTTTTTTCCATTTATGAATTTACTAGTGATAGTTGTTGTGATAGGTATTGGAGCCGATGATGCATTCCTCTACATGAAAGTGTGGAAAATGATCAGCAGGCAACTGATTAGGGACAATGTAGTTAGTGATGAAAATGGATTAGGTGATATCAAAAATATGTTTAGTGCTGGAGAGACAATTCTTGTACAAATATTGGAGGAAACATTGAAACATTCAATGGTGACTATGTTCATAACTAGTTTAACGACTGCTGTTGCATTTTTTGCTTCCTATGTAAGTTATATACCTGCAATTAACTGTTTTAGTGTTTTCGCTGGAACAGCTGTTCTCGTTAATTTCTTTCTTATGGTAACTTGGCTACCTACATCAGTATTTATAATAGATGTTCAGATGTGCCGAAGTAAAAACAGGATATTAGGTTTTATTTATAGTCATGTTCATGAAATGTGGGATGAAATCAGAGTCATCTCAAGCAGATTCATTATTACATGTGTTACAAAATTGCACATTGTATTTGTTGTGGTTTTGGGTGCTATTGGAATTTATAGTATTGTTGCAGTTTTTCATTCACCAGGTCTTCAGTTACCAGATTCTAGGGAATTCCAACTTTTCCAAACATCACATCCCTTTGAACAGTATGATATTCTGTATAGAGATAAGTTTTTGTTTGAAAGATTTGCCAAGGATATAGGCACAGGGAGTAAAATGCCACTTAGGTGGATATGGGGTATTAAAGCTATTGATAACGGAAATCATATGGACCCAGGCTCAATGGGAAAACTTATATTTCAGGAGGAATTCTCTATTTCTGATCCAAAGTCACAGTTATGGTTGTTAGGCTTTTGTGCACGGCTCAAAGCTCAACCTTTCTATCAGCAGACTTTAGGTCCTCTTCTTCCTAATTGCTTCATTGAAAGCTTTAAAATGTTTATGACTAGAAGGTGTGTAGACAATATTGACAAGATCGATCGGACACCCTGCTGTGAAGTATCTAAATTCCCCTACAAAAGTGAAGTATTTGATCACTGTATAATAAAAGCCATGGAATCGTTGTATCAAACTCCACGTCAACTATTCATTCCTGGCGTTGCAGGCCCAAAGTTTCTAAGGAGTGCTAGCCCACCGAAAGTTGTTGCTGTTGTGGTAGAATTTGAAAGTGTTATTCCATATTCAATGTCTTTCAATGCAATGCATAATTTCTTCATTAGGGTTGAAGATTGGACACAAAAGGAGCTCGAAAGTGCGCCGTCGGGCATGAAGTTTGGTTGGTTTTTATCTGATTTGCAATTCTATGACCTGCAAAGGACTCTGGCGAGTGGAACTGTGATTGCTTTATTGTTGTCTGCTGGCTTAGGCTTTTTGGTTCTTATACCGGCGACGCTGAGTTGTACAATTAGTCTTTGTGCACTGACTGCTATGATATTCTCTTCGACTGTTACGATAGCCATTTTAGTGTTGTATGAATGGAAATTAAATGTTTTAGAAAGCGTAGCAATATCAACATCGGCAGGGTTAGCTGTAGATTTTAGTCTCCATTATGCTTTAAGTTACACGAATGCTGTCGGCAGTAAGTCTGCCAGGGTTAAATATTCGTTATCTGCATCCGCAGGTCCAACTGCAGCTGCTGCATTAACTACAGGATTTGCAGGTATATTTTTGTTGCGCTCCAACCTACTTCCATATTCTCAAATAGGAACTTTTCTGGCTTTGATTATGTTTGTTAGTTGGACTTATGCAACATTTTTTCTTTGTTCTTTGCTATTTGTATTTGGCTGCGAATCTTCAAAGGAATCTTCAGACGATGATAGAAAGTCAGTTTCACGCGTCAGTTCAATTTGTTCTGGAGTTCCTAATTTGGAAAGTCATGAACTAGAGCATTTAGCTGACAGCAATCGTACCAACCTAACGCACTCGCACAGTCCCTCCAGCATGAGTGCCACCACTGTTGTATTACACGACGAATATGACACTAAACTGGAGAAAAAATCTAGTAATGTAGCATGTGATAATGACTGAATGTTTAGAGTCAACTTATAGTTATATGTTATTTTTAGTGTCAACGAATCAATCAGTTTTATTAATTTTAGTAAATTTTTCAGGTTTTCTGTGTATAATACCTGTTATGCATGGTATAACAATATGCTGCGTAAGGTATGTCCTTCCGAGAAACCAGAGTGTTTCAACTTGCATTATGAACCGACTTTCATTTTCATCACAAAATGGGACCCTAAACTTTCAAATCAAATACTTTTAACGCACTTATTTTGTGTCGCACACAAATTGTTCAATTAATAATAATCAATGTTATGATAAATTAGTTGAGAACTTTTTTTTTGTTATTATGGTGATGATGGCTGTCATCATGACAGGGCTGTTGCTTGCGTCTGCACAAGGGCGTAGCCAGGATTGTATATAGGGGGAGGACAGACAAAGAAAATCCTAGATTATATATTGTTTTGATCGTTGTTTTTAACATAGGTATGAGTATGAGTTTCACATGAGCAGTGGAATTCTTATTTAGATATTATCGACCCTTATAAGAAGCGTCGCAAGCTATGAACCTCATCAGAATTATAGTTTACCAGCGAACGACCGCTTCTAAGGGGGGGCAGTTGCCCCTCCCTGCTTGTATCTCGCTACGTCCTCTCTGCACCTGTCCCCATGGCAGTGAGTGCTAAAAAAACATCCTGGCTCAGTGTTCCTGTCTTTTCATAGTCCCCACATTACGACAAACAGCCATAAAGTCGCAACTCGGTTATTGACGTGCAGGTCGCGACAGTATTGGAAGAGCAGACCAACAATATTTTCTTGACTATCCTGTTATGACTGGTTATATTACCAATGTTGTATAAATTTATTATTGTGACAATAATTAATACATAAAATAGTTAGATCACACAATGGACAATATAAGATCAAACGAGCTTAGCTTGTACGTGATACTGTGCTGAATTAATTATTTTCATTCCTACATTGAGTCTAATGAAAGTGTTTTAATATCGTTTACAGGTTTATCGTACATAACTGTGAATTTGATTTAGAACTTATAAATTAATGTACCTATTTAAGTATGTGTATAATTGACAGTATTATTAGTACCGTATTTATGTAATAGATATAATCAGTTCTTGCTAATGTTAAAGGTGTATAACAGGTACTTATTAGTAGCAAAATGTTCATTGGCTTTACTTAAATTGTTTACTACTCCACTCTTAGTGGAGATAATCTGGCGTTTTTGTCAATTCAGTAACAATAAAAGTTTAAAACGTTTATCTCCAGTTCGAAGAGAAGAATCTACAATTTCGTAGCACGATGCCTACTATCGCGCTTAGTTGACTTTTCAACTACTGATATTATTAATATTTTGTATACTAAAGCTAATTTACAGCTATCAGAGCACCAAATTCTTATGGTTTCTAATAACCTCACACTGGGACAAATCTTATAGGAACTGGAGAAAAACAAATAATTAATACTCATCTAAGTAATTCAAAGATCTGTTCCTTATTTTAGTACCTATTTTAAGTTACTGTTTTTTGTATATTCCTACTAGTTTTTATGTGCGATTAATTTTAAAGCATACTTATTTATTGTTGTAAATAAGAGTACTTATTTACGTACCTACGTAAGTAAAATGCTGATCATTGTAATGTATGTAAAAATGACGTATTCATCACAAACCTACCATGTGAATAAAGTGAAAGAATTTACTGGGTCGGTGGATATTCGCTCCCCAGAAATTCGACCCGAGAAAATTCGCCCCGAAAAGTATTTATTTTTGGTGTAAATTCGTTCCGTTTCAAAAAATATATTCAGTAAGGGAAAATTCGTCCTCTTTTTTGGTGTCGATTCGTTCCGTTCGTCTTGACAATGGATCTTATACTTAAATTTATATATATTTTATATAAGAGTACTATCACTCTCAAAAGTTAAAAGGAATATTAATTTTTCAAAGTTTAATGATTATGTAGTAGGGAGGTACATGAAATATTTAAGTATGTGTTAAATCGGCTCGCTCCCATTGGTAAGTTTAAAAATTACATCTGGGCTAACCATTGTTTCACTTTCTAATACAATAACAAAATTCTTAGAAAATAGATATAGCGCAGCTGAGGCGTTGTGCGAACAGCGTGTTGGGTCTTATTTGAAAAGACAAAAGAAGCTCCAGGTAAAAAACATATCTTTTGCCACAAAAATACGAATATTAACAAGAATTCAAATCAGTGTTCTAAAAACATTTTTGGGGAGAGGTCGTGTTTAAAAAGTTTGGAAGTGACCCTTTACGAGAAAATGGACGGTAGCTCAAGGATTAAGTTTTTACAACTCCACCACTGGTAAGTACTTACCAAATTTTTAGAATTTTATACGTAAAACGTATTATTATAATTATTGTTATATTATACGCACTGTAATTTAATTGGTTTTGGAAACAAAAACTGTCGACAGTTCATATTTATATGTTAATAGATATCGTATAAAATAAAACAAAATTTCGTTGCACAGCAAGACTTATCGCATGGAGAAATGACTGACCTTTACAAGCGTTGCATGTCCTCTTACGAGTGTAATCGTATCAATATTTTGTGGATGTAATGTAACATAAAAAATAAACATTGTTAATAATTTGATACACAGTAAAAGACAGTGCCAGTAAATGTGAGGTCTCTGTAATTATTAATTATTCTGATACACTCTGTACATTATTTGCAGAACGGATGAACAGATTATAACAATTATATATTTTCTACTATTTCAGATATAATTTGCGGTGTGCACTGCCGCATCTTCACAATGTCACAGTTACAACAGCCTTCCTGCAGTCATGGCAGTGAGTCACAAGAAGTTCAATTTGTTTCATCTGAGAGAGGAAGATATGTATTATTGCATAAAGGCTTACAGTACTATAAAAAAGCTGATAATCAAAATGGAACATCTAGGTGGACTTGCAGCAATAAACCAAAGTGTTTTGGAGCTATCATACTAAGCAAAGAGAAAAGAGTATTACGAGTGACTGAACATGCAAAAGTATGTAAATCAAATCAATCAAGTATTGAGGTGAAATTAGAACGAGATACTTGGAACAGAGAAGCAAGCGCGAGCACAAAGCCTTTTAAAAAAATATATCAAGAAGGCGTTAATAGATTGATGGACAAGGGCGTTCACTTGGTGGAAGAAATCCCAGACTACGATAATTGTAAGAAAACTTTGATTAATATCCGAAAAAGACAATATGGTATCACCAAATTGCAACCACGTACAGTTACAGAAGTACAAGTACCAAAAAAATTCATCAAGATTTTGATGGCAGATTACCAACACCATGGTTGCCGAATTATACTTTTTGGCTCAGAAAGTTCAAAGGAATTATTAAGTCAAGCAAAGCATTTTTTTGCAGACGGGACCTTTAGATGTGTCGTGCCACCGTTTGTACAAATGTACAGCATCCATGGTGACGCTGGAAGTACGTACTAAGCAAATTACTGTGCCTATATTTTTTCATTGCACTACTCCTCGGTTTGAAAATATTTTTTTGATTAGCTATACCTAATTGTAATAATTTTTATGTGTTAGTTTAGGTTTGAAGTGTTTTAATTGGAGCAAAATTTTGTATATTTTTTTTTAAACAATGAGTACCAATTTTTTTATATGATAATAATTTTGAGATTATTTCAAAAATTATATCTAGCAGTTGTTATATATTTAGTATGTCTACATTATTTTGTTGATTTATATTCATTTATTATTTTTAATAAACTGTATTATGATTGCAAATTTAGTTTTATTTTGTTCTGATTTCACTTTGCACTCCCACTGTACTATCGAGAAGCAATAATATTGATAAGTACCTAACGGTTATGTATCTTATGGGTTGCGGGACGAATTTACCCTGGTCGAGGCAAGCGGGTCGAATTTTCCCAAAAATAGAAAACGGGACGAATTCAGCGGAGCGAATATCCACCGACCCAATTTACTCAAATCACACATTGTACCCGTAATAACAACCATCTAAGAATAATACCGATATGACCATTAGTCACGTCATGACACTCAGTTATACAGGGTGTAAATGCAAAGTCAAGAATCCCTTTAGGGTATGCAAGTATACACGATTCTGATGTCATTACAAGAAAAAAATATATACCTTGAATTTTCACCAAAAATCCATAATTTTTCTAAGCTATGGCTACGCAGCTCACCGGCCTCCCCACACACCTAATTGCACCCCGCAACCCGCACCCCTCATCCGAGTGGCCAGCGACCAGTGAGGGTGTCCACGCGATTAGTGTATTTGGAGTAAAGAAAATCGTCTTATTATGAGGTACTCGTACTTTATTCAGAGATCCCAGTATTTAAAATCATATCTTTACCGATCATACGAACACACCCTTAAAGGATTCTTGCCTTTGCTTTTACACCCGGTAGTTACACTCAGTGGTTCCAGTAAATGGTAAATAATTTAATAAAAAAGGCTTCAAATGTGATGTAAGTACTTATACAAATGGCGCCAAAAATAGTATTTTTATAGAGCTGTGTTGTATCATACAACAGTATTCATTTCAATTACACATTTCTGACTTATTGGTTCATTCTTATGTAGCAATGTTAAATAAGAGAAATAAAATGTTAATTTTTTACAAAATATTACAGTTTCCTTAAATCCTTAATATTCGTAAAATCCTCGGTAAAATCATAGCCATAACGATATTTCATAACACTGACTGACAGCTAACTAATCACGTGAACGCCTCGCGACCGTCGTCGTCGTCGTCGTCGTCGTCGTCGTCGTCGTCGTCGTCGTCGTCGTCGTCGTCGTCGTCGTCGTCGTCGTCGTCGTCGTCGTCGTCGTCGTCGTCGTCGTCGTCGTCGTCGTCGTCGTCGTCGTCGTCGGCGTCGTCGTCGGCGTCGTCGTCACGTCAGTTTCCGATTCTCTTACGGATGCTGATCACGCTACTTTGGGATTATTCTTGATGGTGAAGTCAAGATCTGAAGAAGTATCTAAACTGTTAAATTGTTTAAATCAAGAACAAGCTACATTTTTAATAAATTTCTAGAAAACGGCTTTGAAGATTTCGATAAAATTTAGCAATTTCGGAGGCGGAAACTTCTCATCTCTGAAAAGTCATTTTCTGCGAGTTTTCACGAGCAAAACAACTGTTTTATAATTTTTAGGGTTCCGTAGTACCTGAAAGGTAAAGGGAACCTTTATTGGTGAGACTCCGTTGCCCGTCCGTATGTCACAACCTCATAACTTTAGCACTGTTAAGGATAAAGACTTGAAATTTGCTACAAAAACAGCATTCACTTGCATACATAATACGGTGAAAAAAAACTATTTAAAAAGTTTGAAATTGTTAAAAATATTTCCAACACAAAAGAGACAAAAATAAATATCCTAAAATATTGTATAATATGGGTATCAAATTGTAGATTTTAAAGAGTTGATTATATAAATATATAGGTACCTACTTTTACTATATTTACTGTCACCGATTTCGAGAAAATGCATGTCCCCCTCTTATTTCCGAAACTGCTAGAACGAAAAGAACGTAAAAAATCACGATAATTGGCCAATTACAGGAAAACTATAGCGTTTAAAAATTGTTAAACACAAATTAGAAATATAAAAATAAATGTAAAACGAATAAAAAAATATTTTGTAAAAATACAATATGGGTATCAAATTGTAGATATTAAAAAGTTGATTATAAAAATATATACGTTTACTATATTTACTGGCACCTATTTCGAGAAATATTTGAAAAACCACAAAAATGCATGTCCTTATTATTCCCGAAACTGGTGGAACGAAAAATATTTAAAAAAATCATGATTAGAGGCCTTAACTGGCCAATTACAGGAAAACTATAGCGATTGAAAAAAAGTTGAACACAAATGAGAAACGTAAAAATAAATGTAAAATATATATATTTTTTATATAAAAACACACTATGGGTATCAAATTGTAGATATTAAAGAGCTGATTATAAAAGTATATACTTTTGCTGTAAGTATTATTATTTACTGGCACCGATTTCGAGAAATCCTTGAAAAATCAGAAAAAATGCATGCCCCCCCCTTATTTCCGAAAAGGGGAGGAACGAAAAAAAATTAAAAAATCATAGTAATTTGGGATTGTTTAAAGATAACAGGATCATTATAGCGGATGAGAAATTCACTATAAGATATGACAAAATTAAATTTTTCATCCACGAATTTTATTTCGAGTAAGGTATAAAAATATTTGTGTCCCTTTTGTTCCTATACGTGAAAAGAAATATACGAGTATATTAGATAACTTATTTTATCATCCATCACAAAATACAAGAGTACAATTAACTAGGTTGGTACCGAATATACAACCACCATCATGAACATTGCAGCACGTTACACATTTGGAAACTAGATGGCGCTGGGAGTACTCTACGGTGTCATTTGATCGCTGGAGTTAAATTACTAAAGAAGGCGAAGCAGTACACGTGAAGTGCAAACAACACTACAGAGTACAGTGGAGCCCGCATCAAGCTATACACATTGAGTATAAGCTGACCTTTCATTGTACGGGGAGGGAAGCCTATACAATGAGTGGTCTGCTTATACTGAAAGTGTTTAGCTTGATGTCGGCTCCACTGTACATTGTTTATCATAATACTGCTACGCTCACTTACGTAACTTGTCCTCAGCTATCATCATTGCTTGCTTTGGCGATTTTAATATTGATTGATTTCACTCAGAACTAGAAGACTTTCCGCTATAAGATTTGGTTTAACTGCGTATCTTATTGATGTGATGAGTCAACAACACTTTCATAGACAATCTATATTCTAATGTCATTTAAAAGGTGGTACCTACAGTCAAATCTTTTTCAGAATACCTTCTTCCTGGCCTGTTCCCAAAACTGTCGAATTAAGGAACCTTAGGTATGCGAGGCTGACTCGCACTTGACCGGTTCTTAAGTAGTCCCTGCTTAACATATATTTTGAACTTATTTTCAGGCAAACTAAAACTCTGTTATGACGATGGATAGCAAAAAAACTGTTCGATTTAGCGAAATCGATGACTACGAGATAATTAGAATCCACCAACCGATGGCGATCTTGCAAGGTTGACAGAAGAGGAGATAAACAACCATAATCCGAAGTCCGTCAGGTAACTTTAAGATAAATAAAATAAATGACTACGAGATAATTAGAATCCACCAACCGATGGTGATCTTGTAAGGTTGACAGAAGAGGAGATAAACAACCATAATCCGAAGTCCATCAGGTAACTTTGAGATAAATAAAATAAATGACTACGAGATAATTAGAATCCACCAACCGGTGGTGATCTTGCAAGGTTGACAAAAGAGGAGATAAACAACCATAATCCGAAGTCCATCAGGTAACTTTAAAAGTACTTCATTCTTATCTCTTTAGGTTAGGATAAGAACGAATTTTTTACCACGGTGTTACATTCTGATGAAATTGTTAAGATTTCTTTTTGCATTTCGGGTACTTATATGTAGGTAAAACGGTCATCGTGAAATCTATAAAAACTAAAAGAGTTGCCTCGCCACGCTCCGCTTCGCTCGACTCCCGAATTTATGATCACAAGCATCCTAACACGCTCCTGGGAGTGTATTTTTGAATCATTCGAATTTCAATTCCCATATTATTATGAATCCGCATGATTCGCATACGAAAACTTTAAATTAGTATTGTATTCGTATGCGAATCATGCGGATTCGTATGCGAATTGAAATTCGAATGATTCAAAAATACACTCCCTGCACATGCGACACTTTGCGAAGGCCGAAAGCGGGTGATTTTTACAAGCTCCTTATGAAGAAACGTATCAAACTTTTAAAATATAAACCTGTTGTATGTATTCATAACATGCTTTATGTGTCTTTTAAGGAATCTTAGTTAGTAGAATTAACATCACACCAGTGGCGAAGGGTCCATATAACACGATTCCCATCGGCTTGTTTAGGAAATGGTATCCATACTACATTTCTTTATTCCGTGCTCTTCGCTTTGTCAAACATTTAGAGTGCGTTACGCCAGCCAGCGGCATGTTGGCACTTATCAGGATTTCAGTTTGACAGATAATTAGAGCGTCATCTCGTGTAATTGTGCCCGAAATAAAAAATTAGTTCTTCCAGCCGATCCAAAGATATTCACGAAAAACAGATTCCGCTGGAGTAACGTTACCCCAGCGGCATGTTTTTTATCCCGTGGTTGTAGCTAAATAAAAATTAGCTACTTAGGTAGATATAATTAGTGCCTGATTGTGCCCAAAAAAGAAAATTAGTGCGTCCAGAGGTTTCAGAGTTATTCAAGATGCCGCTGGGGTAACGTTTAGCCAATTGCTGTATCTCTTAAACGGTATGACATGCAACTACGATTTTTTTTACTAAGGTGCGTCTTAATTACTTCCTAATTTGTGCAAACTTATTTTTTCTCTAATCGACGCCGTTGGTCAGTTATATATATTTTTCAAAAACCCTAAAATCGGCCCTTGCGCTTCAATGAGAATACCTAGAAACTTACCAATTATGGTGGTTTGTACCTTTTATCAATTCAAAGCACCTTGTGAAATTAAATGTTCCTACTTCAACTTCTTACAGAGTTATTCCATTTTTATTAAAATCTGGCTACTCTATAATGTAACGCTTCAATACATGAGTTATTATTAAATGACGGTATATTTGATTCTACTAATAATTAGTACTTTTATCACATTATTTATTCTAAAAATTTCAGCTGAAAAAACCTCCTAACTACTGTAACTTAAGGAATAAACAACAGGAAAGCAAATCAGTCGATTAACCAACCAAATTCAAATGACTACATAAAAGCGGCCGTACCATACATGGTGCCAACCTTCTTAACTTGGTAGTTCTATAATTCAGTTTTGATTGGTACAGGTGCGTACAAATGGTTTAACGAACTATTCATTTACTTTTATATAAATATGATAAGTTATTAGCAGTGATAGGATATTCAAATGCGTTTTGCCCCAAAGTACTAATGTTCAATTGTGTGGAATTGACTTTAGTATAGGAAAATAAATATTTTATTTTGTAATTTGTATTAATAACTTACTTGATGAAACATAACAATTTGATCAAATATGGTAGGTACTTATATAAATCATGGTGACCAGGGTCTGATGATGGGACTGGAAGGTTGAAATGAGAACTCCTCAGCGAACAACAGGAGACCTCTCGAGTTTAGACTAAATAGTTTAGATCAAATGATCAGTCTTGATGAGTACTTTTGTAAAACATGGTGACCAGGGTCTGATGAAGGGACTGGAAGGTTGAAATGAGAACTCCTCAACGAACTACAGCATACCTCTCGATTTTGAACTATTTGATCGGTCTTGATTAGTACTTTTGTAAAACATGGTGACCAGGGTCTGATGATTGGACTGGAAGGTGGATATGGGAACTCCTCAACGAACAACAGCATACCTCTTAAGCTTGGACTATTTGATTGCCTTAATAAGTACTTTTGTAAAACATAATTTTACTTACTACAAGATGGACATAGGAACTCTTTTACGAATAAGCTTTTCTTAGCTTTACTTATTGGACAAACCGTACTATAAATTAATTGAATTCCAGTCTCATCATCAGACCCTGGTCACCATGTTTTACAAAAGT
Source organism: Ypsolopha scabrella (assembly GCA_910592155.1). Classification (NCBI taxonomy): domain Eukaryota; kingdom Metazoa; phylum Arthropoda; class Insecta; order Lepidoptera; family Ypsolophidae; genus Ypsolopha; species Ypsolopha scabrella. The sequence goes on from OU342964.1 coordinate 5,547,747, forward strand.
ACTAATCAAGACCGATCAAATAGTTCAAACTCGAGAGGTCTGCTGTAGTTCGTTGAGGAGTTCTCATTTCAACCTTCCAGTCCCTTCATCAGACCCTGGTCACCATGTTATACAAAAGTACTCATCAAGACTGATCAAATAGTCTAAACTCGAGAGTTCTCCTGTTGTTCGTTGAGGAGTTCTCATTTCAACCTTCCAGTCCGATCATCAGACCCCGGTCACCATATTTTACAAAAGTACTCATCAAAACCGATCAAACAGTTAAATCTTGAGAAGTCTGCTGTTGTTCATTGAGGAGTTCTCATTTCGATCTTCCAGTCTCATCATCAGACTCTGGTCACCATGTTTTACAAAATTACTCATCAAAACCAAACTTGAGAGATCAGCAGTTGTCCGTTGAGGAGATCTTATGTCCACATTCCAGTCCCATCATCAGACCAGTTCATCAGCAAGATAATATGGTGCTGTTACCAGTCTTACGTCAGTACCCTTGAAAATTTACTTGAAAATCCAATAGTAAATTTATTTTTAATTTTACAGATAATATTTAAAAAAATATACATTAAAATCCACTTCCATATGATGTTAGCTATTCGTTCATAAGTACCAAGAAAGCATCGGATTACAGGATATGACGCTGTGATATACGGACGGACGGACGGACAACGGAGTCTTAGCATAAAGGTTCCTTTTGTACATTTTTGGTACTACAGAACCCTATAAATAATAAATTATAACACCTTTGTGCGAGACTGTCTCGAAAAACGAAATGTTGTTCTACAAATTTGAGAAGGTTGGCACAATCTACGGTGCGGCCGCTTTTATGTACTCATTTGAATTTGATCGTCTAATTTGCTTTCTTGTTGTTTTTTCCTTGTGTTTCAGTAGTTAGCAGGTTGTTTCAGCTGAAACTTTAAAGATAAATAATGTGATAAAAGTACTAATTATTAGTAGAATCAAATAAACCGTCACTTAATAATAACTCGTGTATTGAAGCGTTACATTACAGAGAATTTAATAAAAATGGAATAACTCTGTAAGGAGTTGAAGTAGGAACATCTAATTTAACAAGGTGCTTTGAATTGATAAAAGGTACAAACCACCATAATTGGTAAGTTTCTAGGTATTCTCATTGAAGCGCAAGGGTCGATTTTAGGGTTTTTGAAAAAAAATTATAACTTACAAACAGCGTCGATTAGAGAAAAAATAAGTTTGCACAAATTAGGAACTATTTAAGACGCACCGTAGTGAAAAAATCGTAGTTGTATGTCATACCGTTTAAGAGATATAGCAATTGGCTAAACGTTACCCCAGCGGCATCTTGAATAACTCTGAAACCTCTGGACGCATTAATTTTGTTTCTTGGGCACAATCAGGCACTAATTATATCTACCTAAGTAGCTAATTTTTATTTAGCTACGACCACGGGATAAAAAACATGCCGCTGGGGTAAGTTACTCCAGCGGAATCTGTTTTTTGTGAATATCTTTGGATCGGCTGGAAGCACAAATTTTTTATTTCGGGCACTATACACGAGATGACGCTCTAATTATCTGTCAAGCTTAAATCCTGAAAAGCGCCAACATGCCGCTGGCGTAACGCACTCAAACATTTACATAAATCTCAATACGACAAATACACTTGGCTGACAGGGAGTTGCAAAGTACAAAAAAAATGTGTTTTCCTTGGTTGCTCTTCTGAGTAAGGCAATTTTTATGTCCGGTTTCCCTTTTTAAAACCCTTCACCCTTCGCCACTGCATCTCATGATGTGATGCAGTGGCGAAGGGTGAAGGGTTTTTAAAATGCATCTCATTCTGTATGAAAAGCAAAGCGTATTGAAATTTTTGCGAGAATCGCCGCCCTGGATGGCGATTCTCGCACATGCGACAATTTGCGAAGGCCGAAAGCGGGTGATTTTACAAGCTATTTATAAAGAAACGTATCAAGTTTTTAAAATATAAACCTTTTTTGTACGTATTCATAACATGTTCTACGTGTCTTTTTTGGAGTTATACTCAATAGAATTATCATCACACCGCAATTATAACGCGATAAAACAAAGGCTTGTGAAAAGCAACGCATGTGAAAAATTTTGCGAGAATCGCCGCCCTGACCCTGGCACGTGCTCAAAAATTTGTACGGATATGCATAGATTTTTTTGATTGAAAACTTATAGTGAGCATTCCTTTTATCCTATAGCTTCTATTTGATGTGGTTTAGTCACTCTAATTTCCATCGCATGGCATTTATCAAGCTTGAAACAAATATCTAATGGCTTATATTGCGAATGCGCAATAATGCCGGAGTAGCCGCCCTGCTCGCTTCGCTCGTCGTCGCAACTATTTTTTACCTTTTGTTGGAAGTCTATCGTAAATTTGTTATTTCATACATTATCGATATTGTCAATAATTTTCATGAAATGACCAGTGCTATATATAACGCTATATTAACAGCAATCTTGGTAAATTTATGCCATTAACGCGTATGATGACAACGTTTAACAAGTTATCTACTGTTGATGATGATTTGGACATACATTTTGTTAGTCTTCCATGTTTTAAATCTAAGATACTCGAGTGTTTAAGTCATGTATGATCTCATGTTCTGTTGAGTTAGTGTATGTTTAAGTTACTTTTTCAGAATTATTATCATGATTTGTTACAGTTTTAATTTAAGGATCATTTAAATTTAAAATTTTGAAATATGTGTGCACCTGTAACGTTACAACACACGGATTTAAACCCTACCTACTATTGTTATACTATTTGTGTATGTACATTGGTGCTCCAAATAAATAAATAAATAGTGGAGGGTGTGCTGTGCAGCGCACACGGGCGCAGGGTATAAGGGGGCGCCGAGCGCCGTTTGCGACACCTGCTGCAAAGCTAGTATACATAGGTAACACTAAAAGTTTCCGGAACTGGCCACTTACATAAACAATATTTAAAAATTTATTGCAACATTTGAAAATAGAACTCTTTGGCTGTAGAATGCAGTTTGTTTCATCTGACTGTCTTTTGTTTTTACCTTGTGGCGCCATTTAAAAAATTGTGTGTCTGCATCAACATGGATTTAACTCGGGAAAATTTTCGTAGTATGATTTTCTACGATTTTAAGTGTAATTTGACAGCTCAACAGAGCATCGCTCGGCTTGAAACAGCTTTTGGCAATGAAGCACCATGCAAGACGACTGTTTATAGCTGGTTTGCAGAATTCAAGCATGGTCGTATCAATCTCAGTGACGAATCTCGCGATGGTCGGCCGTCCACCGCTGTGACCAACAAAAACATCGATGCTGAGCGCCGTATGATTGAAACAGACAGGCATGTGACCTACCATGAAATTCGCGCATCCTTAGAAATAGGCATGAGTCAAATACAATCAATCCTACACAAACATTTGGGTGTGAGAAAGCTGTGCTCGCGGTGGATCCCACACAACTTGACCGAGGCTCAAAAAACGGACCGCGTCACTTGGTGCAGTGCCATGCTTACCAGATTCAACGAAGGTGCGTCAAATTTGGTGTGGGACATAGTAACAGGTGACGAAACATGGATTCATTGCTACGATCCCAAAACAAAGCAGCAATCGAGCGTATGGGTCTTTCAAGATGAGCCGAAACCAACCAAAGTGGCGCGCGTGAAAAGTGCATCTAAGCGGATGATTGCTTCTTTTTTTAATAAAACTGGACACGTGGCTACTGTTGCTTTAGAGAATTGTCGTACCGTGAATAGTGACTGGTACACGACCATTTGTTTGCCGGAAGTTATTGACGAACTCCGTAAAAATAACCGTAAACGCCGTATCATCCTGCACCACGACAATGCTAGTTCTCACACGGCCAGACAGACAAACGACTTTTTGAAGACGAAAAACGTAGAACTCATGAGTCATCCTGCATACAGTCCCGACCTGGCACCTTGTGACTTTTTTCTGTTCCCAAAAATTAAGAACCAATTACGCGGTCAACGATTTTCATCACCAGAAGAGGCTGTCGAGGAGTATGAAAAACACGTTTCAGAGGTCACCACAGGGGAGTGGCACAAAAGTTTTCAAAACTGGTTTGATCGAATGAAAAAGTGCATAGACGCCAAGGGAGATTATTTTGAAAAACAATAAATTAATTTTGTACCTTTAATAGTATTTTTTCATATTCATTCCGGAAACTTATAGTGCGTCCCACGTATCAGTTATAGGACGCAGATTGCTACGCACCGGTTACCATTTTGAATACCAAAACGTATACTTTATGTATGTATTTTATGTAAATGTATAATTTTATTAAATTTAAATAGCCATATTGTATTTTTATTAATAATCCCCGTATTATATTAATTTTTTATCATATTATATTGTTTTTAAAGATTACCTGACGTGTAAAACGTATAGTCTTAGCATCTACTGTATTTTGCAAAATAAATTATTTGAATTAACCACTTTTGTTATTTTTGTAATCGGGTTTTAGTTAAAAAGCTTATTTTAATTTTACAACATTCAAGTTTTTTTTTTCTCCATGAGGTCTATGTTTCTAGTAATTTCCTATGAAGAACTCTTATCCAACTACACACCACTGTTTAAATCCATTCAGTTGGTCGTTTCAAACTAACAAACATTCATACTTATTTATTATTATTCACATAGTTACAACTTACAAGTCTAGCCTGTGAGATTCATTACCGTTTTTCATTCAATTCAATCAATTCATTCATTCAATAATAAAACTTTCAATAGTTCAATAAGTGATACCCATCCCTATGAAATGTCAAATTTCATTGATACGCCATCTTTGTTTACTAGTTAGCTCAAGTGTGAAAACACGACACGGACTGTAGAGCACTGGATGTATAGTAAAACCAACTTATCAGTAGAATAATCACGACTATCATTTATTAATGCAGGTGTATATTTTATTTCCCGTATTATTATATATATTTTTTTATATTCTAAAGACATTATATTGTGTAAATTAACTTTGACTTGTAGAAAGTATACTTAATGTATCTATTTTGCAAAAATAAATATTTTGATTTGATTTGATTTGAATGAAAATAGCGGTACTAGCACATCTGATTGGATAATATTGAATATTAGCCAATGACAAGCCTGGAATAAGCTAGTTCATTCTACAAATTAGTTGGTACTACTGTATTAGGTATATTATAAAACTTTTTTTTTAGTCGAACATTTTAGACTATGGTCTAAGATTTTGAGAAATACTCAATTACGAAACTTTATACCTTCTCTCGTGTTTATTTAGTGTGATTATAGAAGTAATTGGTGACGGGCAGCGGCGTCACTGGTGCAAGGGTTTCGGCACCGCGCTCACCGACCCACCTGCCCAGCGTGTATGAGTATGGGCATTTCTTCTAGGAGGACCGCCAAGAGTGGCGAAATCCTCCTGGAAAGGCCTAAGTCCAGCAGTGGACGAAACAGGCTGATGGATGGATGGAAAGACGTAATGTGCGAAACTGTGATTGTTGGTTTGTCCTTCTTTTACGCACCAACGAAGCAACGTATAGATGGATTCCCCCCCTCCCCCCCTGCGTCATACTACCATCATCCACCGACCAGACCCCCCCCCTGATTTCAAATGACGTAATATGTGGACGGCCCCTAGGTAAAAACAGTATTAGGTATGTCATTGTAGTGCGAGTGTTATGAATTGGCCGCCATAATGTACTATAAATTATTAGGTAATTATTTTTGATTCTAGGTGTGGGATACATACGCATCATTTTTCCGTACAGCAAATGAGGGGCTTTCTGGCTTACCATTTCAATTACCAAAAACCAAAACGAAAATTGACTTAGATGACTTTGACTTCAGTGTCATATGTCGAAAAATGCACGAATTTTATACAGTAAAAAAAAAGAAGTGCCGACCATAAGAAAATGAGTTGGGTTTTGCAGGCCGACGCCAGAATTTTATTATGAAGTAACTGTAGGGGTCTTTTCGGGGCTCGGCTCGAACATTTAAGCTAACATTTTTATACCGGGCAAGCAATTTTAATTATTTAAAATAAAAATAAAATTTACGAAATATTCATACAACGGAACGTAATTTTGTATACTAATTTGGGTTTTATCATAAAAACACATAAAAAATATGGAAACGAAACATAACGCAATGACGTCGACGTCATTTTGTTTTCCTTAATTCCGATTCTCTCGTAGTTTTGGGAATGTTTTCTTACTTGTTTTCTGTGATTTACACGGAAGTGGCCATTTTGTAATTCAGAATTCCTTCGCAAAATTGGTGAGAGTTCAGAAGTCCGATATGTACATGAACTAAAATAAAGGTATCATGGTGTTAGGTGCTGCGCTCCGAGCGCCGGACCCGATGCAAAAATGACACAAAATGTGTCATTTTACAAAAAAAAGTTTTTACGTAAGACCTTTAAATATTTGTTGGGGGGACTTCAGGGAACATTCCTCCATCCTCTCCAACCCCGAACTCTCTTTTCCTCCCAAAGGTCAGTGTCTACAACAAACTTGAAATATTTTGTTATAACCTGTCTTTGTTTATTTTGACCATGGTTATTTAAATTTGAACATGAAACTTTGTCAGAAATAAATGGCTATGTTAGAAGAAATATAACTTTATGGCTAGTTTTTTTGACACTGACATCAACGTCAATATAAAATTTTCATCTAATTAAAATAAACTTTCTTCTTAAGAACATTTTCAACAAACGGCCAATTCAATCTGTGCGCACTATAGTAAATGTTGTCATATTAATTTCAAAAGTGGGTCCCTCTTGACAGCTCTCATATATTCCAGCGGGGCTAATATGTAACTCAGTGTCGGTTGCCATCTATGGTTGCTATTCACCAAAAACATAAAGAATGAACTTCCAAAAAATTTAATTATTTTATATTATGTGAATAATTATAATGAATAATAATATTATTATTTACGATTAAACAAAAGATAATAAACTAAAAATCCTAAAAGTAAAAGAAAAAGAAGAACCTATGCTATAAAAATAAAATTAACTTGGAAATAAAACCCTAACTATCAAAAAGTCCGCCCCTCATCGTACCCGGCGCAAAGGTCCCCATTACGCTAGCCGCGTTCCCGCGTAGGATAGCTAGGGAAATCCTTTGCGCCAAGTACGTACTTCCAAAATAACTTTTAATGAGCATTGAACTATTTACGAATCGTGACGTCATTCCGAGTCTATTCCGAGATATACGTATCCTTATATAAGCGGATATGTATGTTTTCGACGATAGGCACTCGGTTTAGATTTTACGATACAGAATAAGTGGTCTGGTCAGGCTTTAACGGTTTGTTTATTACTCTCTGTTTAACTCGTGTAAAATTTTAAACGCTCTGGGGTGAATTCGCATCACTCCCGAGTGATTTTCGCTTGTTTCGAAACGAAACCTTAGCTGTCAAAGTGACAACACAATTATGTTTGCTTTGCGTGACGTGAATCGTGATTCATTTTTTACTTTCAGATGAATTTAAGTGCTCTGTGATTCATGCATGCAAAACAAACGTAAGAAACGTTATTTACCTATTACCGGATTCATGTATTGATTAAAAAGTCCTGTTTTAAAACGCCAAGATGTTTTCTACCAACCCCAATTACACGAAGCTTAAAACCCACCTAAGGCTAGCCATAAACCGACTCAAACTGTTGGAAAAGAAGAAGACTGAACTAGCCCAGAAAGCTCGTCGAGAAATAGCAGAATATATTGGTGCAGGTAAAAGTGAGAGAGCTAAAATACGTGTGGAACACATCATAAGGTAGCTATGCATTCTTCAGCCCTTCTAATTGCTTCTTCAAGTTTATTCATGATTAAATACCTACCTAGTTCTAGGCCTTGGCCATGGTAATTTGGTCATTGTTTATAAAATGGCAGATACTGAGACTTCTAAGCAAAATTCCAAATTTACTTATGGGGACACATATATCCCTTCTGTGAGCCAGGTAGATAATACCTGTTGGCTTGACTTTTGAAACAGTACATGCACTTTATCGCTTTCTTTTCCCTGGATTTTGATAAAATTTTTCAACAATATCCTGGACCTTGTTTAAAATTACTTGCTGACCTCTGCTCTAGTTGCATCGCAGACACCTCCTTGGAAAAATCTATGCAAATAACAAAAACAAACAATGAAAACACCTCTCTGGCCTTGCTAGATACCAGAAATGCGGCAAAGCTCTAGGCCGGATATCCAGATAGCTGGTAACCAGATATAAGTGCTATTTATCTGCATTGCAATTCTGTACAAAAGTCAAGTAAAAGAAAAAAAAACTTGAATCCGGTATATTAAATACCTCACCTAAAACCTTTTTCTGAAGAAGTATTATCTTGCAGAGAGGACTACATGGTGGAGGCGATGGAGATAGTAGAAATGTACTGTGACCTGGTGCTGGCGAGGTTTGGGCTGGTCACACAGATGAAGGAGCTGGATGAGGGGCTCGCTGAGGCCATCTCCAGCTTGATCTGGGTAGCACCTCGGATGCATACTGACGTGCAGGTACTTAGGTTTCACTTTGGCTATCATACTTGTGATTTCATATTTATTATAATTTTGTTGATTTAAAGGGTAACTGATCACATGGCAATATCCGTTAGGAGGTCAAAAAGCTATACTTCATCATGCAAAAGTGAACCATTTTTTAAATAATCAGATTTTTACTTTTCATAACATATCAGAATTGCATAATTCATAATTTGTCTACAATTTTTTTTATTTTAAATATTTTATTTAAATTTTTTTTTGGTAAGGAACATGGGTATATATGGTCTCACAAATCAAAGTGAGAAAAATTCAAGAGATGATAGAGTATCCTGAATAGACCACATTCCAAAGAAAAAAAAAAAAGTTTTTTTGCGCAATGTGATTGATCAGTTAACTATACATGATCTACCCTAGAATTATTATTATTGTAGGACCTTATATACTTTTTGTGACTCTAGTAAAAGTTAAATCCAATTCAAAAAGGGTTCACTTTTGCATAAGGCAATAATACAGGTAGTTTTCAATATGGCTTATTTCTTCTAAACCTGTATAGTTTTTTGTGTTTATAAAGTTGTTGATGGTTGGCACATGATGGAACTTGGAATACATTAAATTATTTAGTAGCTTCTGCCGGTGGCTTCACTTGCTTGGAAGTATCTTTCAATCATTGAGTATTATGTACAGTTTTCGTGTTGGCAGTTATTTTATCATCACTCCTTATAACCTTCATGTTGACCAGGGCCATTACGATCATATTAAAGAAAACCGCATCCAAATCCTCGTGGTTCTCGAATTCCTAAGTAAGCTTAAAAAAATATATTAAAAAAACAATATAGTTGTTATTTTTCATTTTATTTTATTACACTTCTACTATACGTGGTTGAAAGGATCACAGTACTTTTCCTAACACCCTGTATAAAGACGTTGCAAAGTATGAAATCGAAAATTTTTCACCAAAAGTTATAAATAGGTGCGACGAGCGAGCAAGGAATGTGTTATGTTTATATAAAGCTCGGGGAATATAAGATTGGCAAACATTCTAGTTAAAAAAGAAATACGATCTCCTTAGGCAGATTATTAATATGCCGAATTCTACGATATGCCGACGACACATACAGATTTCCTGAACGGTTTCGTCTTTATGGCAAAGACACTATGACCTGTGTTAGTAACATTGTAACATTTTGTGTTTATGATTGCTTTAAATTTTATAATTACGTCTTTAAATCAGCTTTCAAGAATTCACTTGACTGTGATAATAAACTGATGCCGGGCTCGACTGTGGAGGTACCACCATCTTACTCGCAAATCCTCCCGAAGTTATTCGGGGGAGGGTAAGAGAATAGCTCTCAGGCAAAACCAGGCGGTCCACCATTGCCTGCGGTTTATCCCTTATATAAACAGACTGGTGACGGGCAGCGGCGTCACTGGTGCAAGGGTTTCGGCACCGCGCTCACAAACCCACATTTCTTCCAGGAGGACCGCCAAGAGTGGCGAAGTCCAGCAGTGGACGAAACAGGCTGATGTATAGATGGATATCACTAAACAATAATCAAAAATCGATTTCATGATTGACAAAAGTTAGCAACCCATATAGTAGTTGTATTTCCGACTTTCTATTCAATCCATGACAGATAGGGCATGTATATAATTATCAATCAATCAATCAATCAATCAATAAGCCCTTTATTCTGAACTAAGAGTTGTGATTTTTGAGTTTATTTCTGTATTTATAGAATATCTCTTAGTTCAGTGTGCCTCTTGGCAAAGGCCTCCTCTAACATCTTCCATTGTTTCCTGTAATAATTATACTATATACTAAACTATGTACTATATAGACAAACAAAGTGACATTCTTAATTGCTTTCATTTCCGTGCACATATTCTTAAACTAGCTTTTGCCCGCGGCTCCGCCCGCGTGTTATTCGGTTTAACGACATGCTTTTTTCCGGGATAAAAAGTAACCTATGTGTTAAGTTGGGGTATAAGCTATATCATTCTAAATTCATCCAAATCCGTCCAAACGTTTCAGCGTGAAAGAGTAACAAACATCCACAAACACACGGACACAAACTCTCGCATTTATAATATTAGTGTGATGTGAAGTGTGATGAGATAACATAGCCTTGTCTTATTACACCACAAACGATTGTGACCGCGCTAATTAGACACAATTTTTCAATGATATTGATCTATCCTACAGGAAGCGTGCATTTTTCCGGGATAAAAAGTAGCCTATGTGTTAAGTTAGGGTATAAGCTATATCCTTTCTAAATTTCATCCAAATCCGTTCAGCCATTTCAGCGTGAAAGAGTAACAAACATACACACACACACACACACACACACACACACACACACAAACTTTCGCATTTATAATATTACTACTAGGAAGTAGGATATTAGGATGACTAATTCCTATTTTCTCTAGTAAGTTTCAAAATTCGAGTGCAATGTTTAGGGCATTTACAATATAAGATTCGGCTTTTTTTGAGAATACAAAATTTGTTGTGGATTTCTGATTGATAGAAACGGCTGCTCACGATGTTTTAGTCAGATTTCGCTTTATTTCAGGAACTAAAAGTGGTATCAGACCTGCTAACAGCAAAATATGGGAAGATCTATGCAGATGCGTGCCGCGGCGAGAATGTAAACACAATCAGCGACAAACTAAAGCACAAGATGTCAGTCCAGAGCCCTCCGAAGATCCTAGTTGAAAAGTACCTTATAGAGATCGCTAAGAACTATAATGTGGAGTACACGCCTGATGAGCAGGTTATGAGAGAGGAGGAAGGTATGTTTCTCAATTTCTTTTTTACCCAAGACCTCACGAACATAAATTGGAGGTAAATGCTGACAAATCTAACGAATTATATTTATAACTAGCCTTTGCTCGCGGCTCCGCCCACGTTTATACTATATTAGCCCCGTTTTTGGCTTGAGCGTTATTTTATGAACAGGCCTTAAAGCCTATGTAGGCCGCAATTGCTATGCTTCAGTTTTTGCGTGGCGGCGGCGACACCGTCCCCTTTTTTATTCGTCTATGACGTTCATTTAAAATTTTATATTAATTGTAAAGACACGAATATTTTACTACTATATTAAAGTCGATTCTGAAGCCTTTAATTTTAGTTTTAGTGCTGTCAAAACTTGAATTTTCCAAAGCTTCTGCTGTCAACACAAAATAATTATTTTGGAATAAAGAAAATTTAGTTTTGGCAGCACTTAAATTAAAATTAAAGCCTTCAGAATTGGCTTTGTTATTAGTATATATACCGTAACTATCGTACTCTACTACGCAACATTTGTTCATACATTGTGACAAAATATTTTTCAATTGTGACATCACCAAAATCCTTTTCTCATTATTTTTGGGGTCCCAGGCGAGTTTCCAATTAGTTCTTGGGGTATCTTGCCGTTTAAAGCGACTTAAATCCAGCAGTAAAAATATATATATAACCTCATTGCTAAATATGAACTAACCAACACTTTTGAATGACCAGGTAAAGACGCAATGTTAATCGACATCGGCGGTCCGCCCCAGCCGCCCGGGTTCATCGGCTACCCGCAGCCGCCCAGCATGCCGATGCCTCCAATGCCGCCCCAGCCACCGCAAGTGACACCCTTCCAGTACCCCAGTGTGAGTGTAGTTCCATCTTGGTCATAGGCTGAGATTCAGAGTCCGAACTCAATCTTACAAACGTCAAAAAGTGACGTGATCTCATACTAAAGTGACGTTTGTAAGATTGAGTTCCTCTTGAGTTCGGACTCAAAATGCACTCTGAATCTCAGCCAGAGGCCTATATTCAGAGTGTATTTTGAGTCCAAACTCAATCTTACAACCGTCAAAAAGTGACGTGATCTCATACTAGAGTGACGTTTGTAAGATTGAGTTCCTCTTGAGTTCGGACTCAAAATGCACTCTGAATCTCAGCCATAGGCCTATATTCAGAGTGTATTTTGAGTCCAAACTCAATCTTACAAACGTCAAAAAGTGACGTGATCTCATACTAGAGTGACGTTTGTAAGATTGAGTTCCTCTTGAGTTCGGACTCAAAATGCACTCTGAATCTCAGCTATAGTGTAGTGCAATCTAAGACTTGTGTGAAGTTTCTGGTTAACATGCTAATGCCACGCACACTACCGTAATGGATTGCAAGAACTGTAGGCTTATTCCCAGTCTGTCTAATTAGTCTTCCCGATCGTAAAAACCCATTTTATCTGTCGAACTCCATACATTTTTAGCTCGAGTTTTATAAATCTCACTCCGATTGCTTCTCCGGAATTGCCCCCCTGTACAAAGACACGGGTTTGGTCGCGTAGATAAACTATGATCATGTAAGCAGTTTGCTTGTGTTGTGACCATGTTTCGTTAGCGCGCCAGATACGAGTATGCTTCCAGCAAACGCTTTGCGTTACGACGCCTCTGCCTATGACAACTTGACACGCGATACAGGTATAGTACGCGACAGAGCGGGATTGCGGGCGAATTCAAACATGTCAGTGTGTCAGACTGTCGCAGACTTTATACCATACTAGCTTTTGCCCGCGACTTCGTTCGTGTGGGTTTCGGATATAAATTCGAATCAGACTTCCCGTAGATTTATATAATAGCCTTTGCTGTTTGCGTCTATTCAATCTTTGCCCCGTTTTCGGCTTGGGCGTTATTTTATGTACACCCCTTGTAGTCTTTGTGTTGACCAGGGTAACTACGATGATAATAAAGAAAACCGCATGCAAATCCATGGAGTGGTTCTCGAGTTATACAATCGTTTATTCAATCTTCGCTCCGTTTTCGGCTTGGGCGTTATTTTATGAACACCCCTTGTAGTCTATGTGTTGACCAGTGTAACTACGATGATAATAAAGAAAACCGCATGCAAATCCATGGAGTGGTTCTCGAGTTATACAATCGTTTATTCAATCTTCGCTCCGTTTTCGGCTTGGGCGTTATTTTATGAACACCCCTTGTAGTCTTTGTGTTGACCAGTGTAACTACGATGATAATAAAGAAAACCGCATGCAAATCCATGGAGTGGTTCTCGAGTTATACAATCGTTTATTCAATCTTCGCTCCGTTTTCGGCTTGGGCGTTATTTTATGAACATCCCTTGTAGTCTATGTGTTGACCAGTGTAACTACGATGATAATAAAGAAAACCGCATGCAAATCCATGGAGTGGTTCTCGAGTTATACAATCGTTTATTCAATCTTCGCTCCGTTTTCGGCTTGGGCGTTATTTTATGAACACCCCTTGTAGTCTATGTGTTGACCAGTGTAACTACGATGATAATAAAGAAAACCGCATGCAAATCCATGGAGTGGTTCTCGAGTTATACAATCGTTTATTCAATCTTCGCTCCGTTTTCGGCTTGGGCGTTATTTTATGAACACCCCTTGTAGTCTTTGTGTTGACCAGTGTAACTACGATGATAATAAAGAAAACCGCATGCAAATCCATGGAGTGGTTCTCGAGTTATACAATCGTTTATTCAATCTTCGCTCCGTTTTCGGCTTGGGCGTTATTTTTTGAACACCCCTTGTAGTCTATGTGTTGACCAGTGTAACTACGGTGATAATAAAGAAAACCGCATGCAAATCCATGGAGTGGTTCTCGAGTTATACAATCGTTTATTCAATCTTCGCTCCGTTTTCGGCTTGGGCGTTATTTTATGAACACCCCTTGTAGTCTATGTGTTGACCAGTGTAACTACGATGATAATAAAGAAAACCGCATGCAAATCCATGGAGTGGTTCTCGAGTTATACAATCGTTTATTCAATCTTCGCTCCGTTTTCGGCTTGGGCGTTATTTTATGAACACCCCTTGTAGTCTTTGTGTTGACCAGTGTAACTACGATGATAATAAAGAAAACCGCATGCAAATCCATGGAGTGGTTCTCGAGTTATACAATCGTTTATTCAATCTTCGCTCCGTTTTCGGCTTGGGCGTTATTTTATGAACACCCCTTGTAGTCTATGTGTTGACCAGTGTAACTACGATGATAATAAAGAAAACCGCATGCAAATCCATGGAGTGGTTCTCGAGTTATACAATCGTTTATTCAATCTTTGCCCTGTTTCCGGCTTGGGCGTTATTTTATGAACACACCTTATAGTCGATGTGTTAACAAAGATGACTACAATGATAATGAAGAAAACCGCATTCAAATCCGTTGATGGGTTGTCGAGTTGTAAAAGCGTTTATTCAATCTTCGCTCCGTTTTCGGCTTGGGCGTTATTTTATGAACACCCCTTGTAGTCTTTGTGTTGACCAGTGTAACTACGATGATAATAAAGAAAACCGCATGCAAATCCATGGAGTGGTTCTCGAGTTATACAATCGTTTATTCAATCTTTGCCCTGTTTCCGGCTTGGGCGTTATTTTATGAACACACCTTATAGTCGATGTGTTAACAAAGATGACTACAATGATAATGAAGAAAACCGCATTCAAATCCGTTGATGGGTTGTCGAGTTGTAAAAGCGTTTATTCAATCTTCGCTCCGTTTCCGGCTTGGGCGTTATTTTATGAACACCACTTATAGGGTCACTACGATGATAAAAAAACCGCAACCAAATCCGTTAACTGGTTCTCAAGTTAAAACGGAACATCCAGACAGACAAAAATTCTAAAAATTGTTGTTTCGGCCTTAGTACAGTACCAATAACCCATTTAATTTAAAATTTCGCGAAAATATTCAATGTACAGACACGGCTTTTTTACTACTTTATTATTAGTATATATATTTACCAGAAGCAGGCCTGTTCTACTCTGCGAAGGTTACAAGAAGCTACAATATATCGGAGACCCGCCCGGCTCTGTAATTCAGTGGGTTAAGGTTAAGAAGGGACATAGTGACGCGATAAAAAGAGAGGCGCCTCGTAGGTGAATAAAATTTTAGCCAAGCAGTGCTGTGCGAGCTGAATTGCACTTTATTACCATGTGCCGAGGGTAGCTTTTTATTCATGTGTATTTGAAGAGTGGATCTTATGTAGTACTATTATGCTTCTGTGCAAGGGGGCTAGCCAGTAAGTTTCGCAATGCATGATCAATTCATCAATCGAGCCATCCAAACTCTTCTACTACGGTTGCAGGCTCCTTTTGACTCTTAAAAAAAATTTGGTCAGCATACATTCTACGGCGCGAGGGCCAGATAGAGCTCTATAGATGCTTAAAACGAAGACTAAACCAACCAGCGACCTAAACATTAACTTTCATCCATTTATGTGACTTACTAGGTGAAAACCCTTCTAAAATAACATTTGACATATAAGCAGTCTTTTCATGAGTCTTTTACAATTTTTTAGCCATCTGGAGGAAGTAAGGTGGGTGGTTTCATCGCGACTCCGCCTCCCGGAGGGGCCCCCGTATCATTCGGGGGCCCTAGCCGACCTCCCATGGGGTATGCTATGCCCCCTGGCGTTGACTCCAAGGATCTGACAAACAGTTTTATGCAGGTTGGTGTTGGTAACATTAAATAACTTCTTATCTTTTTCACCCTCTGCACAAATGTATTTGTTATGCATGTAGATAATAAATGTGATGTGGTATGTTTGTTGCAGTTGTTTTTAGTCGCTATGTTTATTTTACAGGAAGAAATGCACAATCTTCCCCCTGCTTATGACAGCATAAACCATGATCAGGTAATTTATGTTCCGTTTCTTTGCTTGGAGATATTGTTGTTTGTTGATTGAGCATGTTTACAAATTGCTTTTTATTCAGTTGCCGAAATCTACAGTTGTGTTTTTCGAATTCTTTTTGTTAGGTATAGAACTTAAGATATATTTATCAAAAATTATAATTAAAATAACTTTTAGAAACAAATTTTATACCATCATTGATAAGTAGAACTTATACGCCTTCATCTTGCTAACACAAAGAAATCACGAAAATTCTTAGCAAATCAATCATAAGTAAAGAATATTGCTGAAGTTTGGTATGCAGATGTAAAATTTACATTGGGACTTGAAGAGTTGGGTTGTTCTAAAGCTTTTGCCTTTGAAATTTTAAAATCCATAAATTGATTCCCGCTTGTTTCCAAAAATATTACTCTCGGCAGTACCTCCCAGCTTTTAGAAACAGATGGCAACTAATATATAAATTCAATCTTCTTCGTATTGAAACTAAACCGTCTTTCCAGTAATATAATTAGCCACTTTGTCATTTGGCCACTAAGACACTAGATGTCTTTGTCAAGGGCGCACGACATGAGATGGTCTGTCGTTTGTGGAACACTACATAGTTTAGATTTTTTAGTATTAAATGAACATTTTGAAACAAACTAATCACAAAATGACGTTTTTGGAAACAGTAGGAACATCCCGATTTTTTTCGATGACTGTACTTAATTCAATATACTAGAAATTTTCATTTTCAAGCAAATCACAATAATTTATGTTCTTGTTACAGCTAGGCCCAGGGGCCCCGGGGCCGGCTCCGACTCCCCAGCCACGCTTCAAGGTGCCCCCGAACAACGACTTGTTCCCCGAGCTGCCGGACCTGCCCTCCGTCCCCTCCGACCTCATCCTCCCCTCTGTCCCTCACAGCAACAACTCCAATACCTCCAACGTCGACAATAAAGCGAGTGCACCTGACGAGATAGACTTCGAAGATCTAAACCGACGCTTCGAGGAGCTAAAGAAAAAGAAGTAGATGCCTATGGTTATTCTGATCGTGTTCCGTTTTGCGCATATACTGCATCGTTGCTTTAATCCAAACATAACAGATTTAATGCATACCTGTCGTCATCTTTATTCAAAAATAAAGAGTCAGATTACATGTACTATATAGATGCAGTTGTTGGTAATAGATACGCGTGATGCCTTGATGCGACCAAAACGGAACACTATGTGATACTCTTGATTTTTTACCGCTACTGTAAGTTGCTGGGAAATATTTTTATAAAAGGTTTAAATGTTGTATGTAGATTATTTTTTATACTATTCCTCAATTGTATATAGGATATAAGTTAATTCGCATTAAAGCCTTAGCAAATGCAAAAGATTTATTTGAGCTTGTTACATGCACAGAACAACCATTTCGTTTAAAATTCTTTGATTTCGTTGTCTCGAAGAGACAATAAAGCAATTAGTCTTATTTTAGGATTTGCACGACCATATTTAAAATGTTTCGTATTAAAAATTATTTCGTATACCTGCGTATTCTGTATAATTTTAAAGGTTCACAAATAATCTTATTGTAAATTATGTAATATAACTGAATCTATATTAAATAAAGTAAGACACGATGTAATTATGTAATTTGAAATATATTTTCATTACAATACAGTCCTTTCATTAAGCACAGTAAGTTCAAAACAGCGCAGCGTATCTATCGAGTACAAAATTGTATTACATAGGAAAACCGCTTTTATTACTTAGATAAGACGGTTCATATTGCATCTTACGTGTTTTAATGAAATTAAAAACGGATGCGTTCTCTCCTATATAGGCAATGGGCAGGCACTGTTTTCAGTATTGGTGGGTACGGTCACAAGTACACGTATCACTAACATAACCGCGTCGCGGAAAGTCTTAACTAAATAAATTAACTGACAGTGTGAAGGCCAAGAAACTAAATGCACATTTTAACTAAATACCGTGGTTGGTACAGGTCATGATCAAAAGTTAAATTGGACAAAATTCACTCTGTCTGAGGACATAAAACAAAAACTTTGTAATTAAATTCTAAATTAGTTAACTGACTTGGCTTTGGTATTTCACAAATAAACTGACGCTGAACAAATTTAATATGGTGATCAGTTAAAACTGAGTTTATGTGACCGCACCCGATGTACATAGGTAGTATATTGCAGCAAAAATCATCTATATCATACAAAAACATAAGCTAATCTTATTTTAGCGGCGCGTTCATAACAGCCTGAGTATTTCTTGAGAGCACATGGCTATTTTCTTGAGATTGGCATCGGTATGGGTGCTCGAGCAGTCTTTCTTTAGTCTGTTGTGTAGTTGCACGTTGGAGATGATTTTCGTTTGTATTTGAAGTTTATATGGAGACTCCGCCAGGAGCGTGCCTAGTGCAACTAGACCTCTGTAATGGAAGAAATGGGACATTAGAGCTTTAAATACTTTTAATTTAGGTTTTATTTTGTAGAAAAACGAAAACCCTTGGTGATTATCGATAATAACAGATGTCTAAGAACAACAATGTGTAATAACCACGGAAAAATTTGTCGTAATTTTTTCAAATTTTAATCATGTTGCATAATATGCAGGGTTGGAAAAAATACAGTTTTTTTAAAAAAGATCAAAACATTCTGTTTAAAACAAAATAAAAAAAAACATGGTTGAAACAAATATTTACTGATGTTTTTATGCGGCTGTTTTAAACATGTTTCAAACATTTTTTGGGTATCGTATTGGTAACTTATGTATATGTAAAATTAATTAAAAGCGTTTTTTGAATGTTATCAATTATCATAATCTAATCATGAATTGAGTGAAAAGAATAAGTGCTTTCCCAATAACACGAAACGTAGAAATACTTGAAAATACAAGTACTCACCGACACCGCCCGTTCTCGTCTTTATGTTTGAGGAAACCCCCGCCAGTAAAGGAATTTTAACCGCGCCGATTAATAGAAAAGGATGCGTTAAAAAAAGAGTAATAACAAAGACACGTTCGATATAAGGAAAAACTAATAATTTATATGCTAAAAACAGTGTTTTATATATGAGTGTTTTGTGTTTTAAACACGTTTAAAACATTTGTTTTAAGCAATGCCAACCCTGATAATATGGACGACATCATGCTTTCATTTATAACAAACTTTTTATTCAGGATGTAAATGCAAACTCAAGAATCCCTTTAGAGTATGAAGGTATACACGATTCTGATGTCATTACGAAAAAAAAATATACCTTGAATTTTCACCAAAAATTCTATAATTTTTCTAAGCTTACGCAATCTTATCAATGAAATTGAATAACCCCGTAGCGGCTCATCGGCCTCCCACACACCTAGTTGCAGCCCCCACCCCTCATCCGTGACCGCCGCCGCCGCTGGGGTATGCAAACAGTGGCCGCCTGTTGCCAAATCGTGCAGTGCATCAATATGAGGCCACACCGTTGCATATTCTCTTTCATTCTCTCTCCCCAGCGACCAGTGAGGGTGTCCACGCGATTAGTGTACTCGTATTTTGAGTTGAGAAAATAGTCTAATTGTGAGGTACTGGTACTTTATTTAGAGATCCCAGTATTTAAAAATAAATCTTTACCTAACATACTAACACACCTTTAAAGCCGTTTTTTGCCTTTGCTTTTAGAACCGATCAGGTGCGAGTAGGACTCGCGCATGAGGGTTCCGCAACATTAAAATAAGTTAATAGACCTTAATGATTTGAACACAAATTACTCGTTAACTTGTAAAGCCTACTTAGCCGTGATAGTTTTCCTTTTATTTCCTTATACTACTGACGTGATATTAGCAGACCGGGGAGCACTTGACTCTAACAAAAATTTGCACTTTAAAGCTCAGTATTTCGCAAACATATCCCTGAATTGAAAAAATGGTTTTTACACCCGCAACGCCTTACCCAACGACATGGCGAAACTATAAGGGTTCCTTAATGACTATGGAACCCTAAAAACCGAAATGGTACTGTCTGTAAAAAAATGTGGTTAATAATAAATCTACTGCAACTTATACTTTACCTAAAATAGGCTTCATTGTCAGTGATCCTGCTGAGCAAGGTGACCCCACAATCGACTAGCTCCTCACCCGACTCCGGTTGCGATGCCAGGGCCACTGTCAGATTCAGTAAAAGAGATGCTGCCGCTATCTGTGGATTTTTACAAATGTTATATATACCTTTGCGGTAAAGAAATGCGAGTACTAAATCTGGATGTAAGGGGCTCAGACAGCTACATTCTATATAATTTGGCCAATTGTGAGACGGACTCGCGCACGAAGGGTTCCGTACCAGCAACTGTTTGCGGGTACGGAACCCTAAAAACATGGTACAAAAGGTTGAGAAGCTACTATTAGCGCCATCTATCAGCTCGCCAATGAACCTCTGCACAAAAATGTTGACAAGCTTGAAGTTGTTATTATTAATAGCGCCATCTATCATCCAATCAATAAACCTCGGTAGTCATCTCAGATGGCGCTATGGTTAATACAAGGTTTAATGTATGGGGGGGGGGCCCTTGGGTTTAATTTTTGCTATTTGTCGCGGTAAAGGCTATAAAAACATATTTTGAAAATGCCTATCTATTACGGTTGAAGCTGTACAGATGGACGGACAGACAGATAGACAGAGGCTTAGTAATAGGGTCCCGTTTGGCACCCTTCGTGTACGGAACCCTAAAAACACATATTCTAATATCACTCTGAAGAACGTTTCCAAAGAAACATTCTCGCGGAAACCATCGGTTTCAGATGAAAAATATTAGAATTTTAAACCAATGTGCGTAGATACGGGCGTGTTTTGAGGCAGCGTCGTCGGTGAGGCGGCCACGCTTCTATACAAAACGAATGTACCTACCTAAAGTTTGTTTATTATTGACTTTACTAACATAGAACATGTATTGCATTACCTGCGCGTTATTATTGAGTTGTGTCAGACAAATGATGCAGTGTACTACACTTTCTGACGCCCGTAGCACCAACATCTCACCCGGTAGATCGGAGAATGCGTTTACAAGTACCCGCATTGCTAGCATCTGATTTGCGGGAAGATTACCTGAAAAATAACGAATAAAAAATATTGCGTGTATCAGAAAAATGCAAATTGTTCCACCATATTTTTATCAGAGGACGACATCATATCATATCAGAGGACGTTCGCCGACCAAATAGGCGATATACTGAAGAAGGGCAAAGTAAAAAGTACCCGGAATAGAAGAACTTGTATGACTAGATTGATGGATGTAGAAGCAAAAGAGGTGTGTCAGGACCGTAGCAGATGAAAATCTGTAGTCTCTGCCTACCCCTCTGGGAGACAGGCATGAGTATATGTATGTATGTAGGACATAAGTTAAACCACAGTAAATAATTAGACCAGAAACCAAGTTACGCCGTATTCTCGAGATGATAGCCTACACACGACCGAAACGTTAGGGCTGCCGCTCATAACTTTGACAAAAACAAACTTCTTTAAAAGCGAGAGCTGAGATTTAACAAAAAATTATGTACACAAGCAGGCTGACAAATAATAAAACCAAATCAAGAAATAGACTGACCTACAAATGTACAAAAAAAATCTTTGCGCCCGTTTATTAGTGGAATTGATCCAGATATTAGCAATGTTGTATCTGAAAATCAGGTTCAAGCTTCTCATTAATTTGAAAAAAATTAAATATTACATTTCATCACAACTGTCGTAGATTATTATGAAAATTGAATTTTTAAAAGTATAATTTACACATGCAGTTCACAGATTGCGTCGATATTTTCGGACATTATACGTATCAATTTATTGTCCGCAACCTTATGAGCATATGACTGTTTGGCACACGACTCCCCAAAGGTGCGTATGCCTGAGCTAAACCATAAGTTTCAAAGAAGCAAATATAATAACGCGTTTTTTTTGTGCGGCGCGGCGGCTATGACGAAATCTAAATAATAAAGCAACTGTGACTCAGCGCGGAGTTCGCGGCAGTGCCACAGACGTTCCGCGATACTTTCCGAGAAGGCGTGTAGGAGCGCGTGTCTGTGTGTGTGCGTTGAATCAGGGCGCTTGCCCCAAGCTTGCGTACTGCTCCATGTCTTTACTGTAGTTACACTGAGTGTCGAGTTAAAGTCTTTCTTTGGTATATACAAAGTATAATAAAATTATAATTGTTGTGACTTTTGAGACTTGTCTGATTCGAACCAATAAATGTGACATGAATCCAGTCTACTGAACCATAGAAATAAAACAGTTCAGAAATTAATAATACGTACCAGGCGCAAGCAAAGAGAGCAAATATGTAACGAACTGCGGCCCGTATGTAGAATCAAATATCTGCCGATTGACTTCTTTGTTCCTTACTGCTAACCTAGTTATGTCCAAGACTGGGAAGAGTATTTCTGGAAAGGAAAAGAAACAGATAGATAAAAAGTTGGCATATATATTTCTGTGAACGTATGAACGTAGATACTTCGATTAGTGGTAAGCTTCAGCCGTGGCTTGTGACCGCTCTCATGATTAAACCTTGCCGCGGGATGACGTCATGGGAAGCCGGGAGTTGTGGTTACCGGGTAGAATCAGCCAATCATCCGTTCGTAGATGTGACACTGTTGCAGAAGTCCTTTAATTAAGGCGGCAACTACTGCTGATGACCTTGGGTGCGTGCGTTTCACCAAACTTGTCCCATACTGTGTCGTTCCAGAAGAATCAAGCTGCGAACGCGCAATATACTAAATTAATAAATACGATTATTATAATTAGTAAATTGACTTTTTTTGTCTTTTTATTATAATTTTGTATAAATATGTCTAGGAAAACACATAAAATAACAAATTATTGTAAGATAGATTTCAGGCCATCTCTGACTGATGCTGTACCCGAATTGTATCTTACAATAATTTGTTATTTTATATGTTTTCCTAAATATATTTATATAAAATTACAATTATTATAAATAAAATTCTTCAAAAATAATCAACTCATTTATTGTTATAATATCTTCAATTTGACTTAAGAGTTTCAATTTGTTTTATTGCATATTTTATTAATGCAATCGGAACTTGGTGTTAATTTTGACCTTGTTTGGTATTTATTTCGTTGAAGTTTTTGATGAAAATTTAATATTTTAATCGAGCCATTTCATTTCATATATTAGTAGTTTGAATATATTTTTTCAAAATTTTTTGCTTCCGTAATATCTTAATTAAACCGGACCTTATTGGCCGCTATAAGGTCAAGGTCACCAGCAGCAGTTGTGTCCTTAACGCCTCTCTTGGTTTCTCTTACGCGCTTTATCCTATATCCCATCGACGCTTAGAAAGCCCAATGAGAATTAAGAAATATATAATCTGTTGAAAAATAGGGTTCATTAGATGCCCCCACAGCAATATTACAAATATTTTCAAAATATGATGTTATCAATTTGGCAATTTTCAAGTTACATCAAGCCTGTTCCACTCTGCGAAGGTTACAGTACATCGAGGACCCGCCTGAGCGGGTTATTCAGTGGGTTAAGAAGGGATAGAGTTACGTGATAGAAAGAGAGGCGCTTCAAAGGTGAGTAAAATTTTAGCCACGCAGCATTATGGGTGCTGAATTGCACTTTATTGCCGCGTAGCGAGAGTAGCTTTTTATTTAATTGTCAAGAGTGGATCTTCTGACCGTAGTACTGTTATTTCTTCTGTAGTTACGCCGCCATGGGTAGACTTTGAATCTTTGCCTAAGTTTTTTTTTTTTTTTCGTTTCATGACGGTACCCTAAAAGCAAAATAGGCTTGTGTAAAAATAACGATATTCTGATTCTGTTAATTCACGGCTTACCTTTCGGCCAGTCCTTTAGCATTTTCTTCAAATAGGTTATGGACTCAGGGTTGTATGTACTGTTCTGAAAAAGAAAACATATTTTGAAAACAATAAAGGCTAAAGGCCTTAAAGTGACTATTGAATAATTATCTGTGGAAAAGTACAAGTGTTCTCATTACAACAATGTTTGATAAATTCCACCAAGTGCCGACAATCTCAACTATCAACTTCCTGAAAGTAAAAACATATTTTTGGTGAAAAAACTGATTATTCGCGGGTACAAAATTGATGTAACGACTACAAAAAGTAAGAAAACGAAATTATAGTGTGCGTTACGTCAGCGGAATGTTGGCGTTTTTCAGGATTTCAGCTTGACAGATATTAGAGCCTCATCTCACGAAATAAAAAATTTGTGCTTCCAGCCGATCCAAAGATATTCACGAAAAACAGATTCCGCTGGAGTAACGTTACCCCAGCGGCATGTTTTTTATCCCGTGGTCGTAGCTAAATAAAAACTAGCTACTTAGGTAGATATAATTAGTGCCCAATTGTGCCCTAATCTAATTTCACTAGGTGCTTTGAGTTGACAAAAGGTATAAACCACCATATTTGGTAAGTTTCTAGGTATTTTCATTGAAGCGCAAGGGCTTAAGATTTTAAGGTTTTTGAAAAAAAAAAACATAATTTACTAACGGTGTCGATTATAGAAAAAATAAGTTTATACAAATTGGGAACTAATTAAGACGCACCTTGGAAAAAAAATCGTCGTTGTATGTCATGCCGTTTAAGAGACACAGCAATTGGCTAAACGTTACCTCAGCGGCATCTTGAATAACTCTGAAACCTCTGGACGCACTAATTTTGTTTTTGGGGCACAATTGGGCACTATTTATATCTACCTAAGTAGCTAGTTTTTATTTAGCTACGACCAAAGGAAAAAAAAACATGCCGCATTTTTTTTCGTGAATATCTTTGGATCTGCTGAAAGCACTAATTTTGTATTTCGGGCACAATTACACGAAATGAGGCTCTAGTTATCCGTCAAGCTGAAATCCTGAAAAACGCCAACATGCCGCTGGCGTAACGCACACGAAATTATAATGATTTTGTCGTGGTTGTTGGTTTCGACAAGTTTGTATGGAGAGCGGCTTTGTACCATCCTCCTAATAAAAGCCAAATTACCATACGAAATTTTTAGTTTTGTCTAAAACTAAATCTATTAAAATCAGCTACAATAATAACTTACAAGTTCTCCTAACTTGATGATATTCTCGAGTTGATTCTCGCTGAACGCATTCAATCCATCGCCCACTTTGCTGTTAAATTCTCTCAGTTTGTCGTAGATTGCCTTGAGATTTGCTTGGTCGAATCTACAAGTAATAACAAACAAAACTTTGATTAGTACAGTCGAATGTTTTGTGAGGTATCCCCCGCATACTCGTATGCCGTTCCTTAATTAATCATTAATATGAAATATTCTTGTTTATTCAGACATGTGTACCTGAGTCAACCATATAATCCTAGCTGAATAATAATGATTATAATCATTGTTATTAATTTAATAATTAACGACACATATCGAAGGGTGGATACCTCACTTGGTCAACAGACCGTACCCTTAAGGAATTATCTTATTTTGTGATTAAACTGATAGCGTTGCTAAACGCCTCATCCAACCTTCACCCACAACGTCCTTCAGCGGGCCTATTATGTAACGTTGTATATATCGGTTGCCAAAAACAAAAAACTGATGAAAACTGAACTTTTAAAATTTCCTTCCGTATGTATTGAACTGTTCACGAACTGTTACGTCACTTTAAGTACTTAGATAATGGGCATTCGGTTGATAACAGACTCAAAGATACATCCGTCGTCGGTTATAGAAACTTAAAAGCTATGCCATTCTTTTCTTTTTTCTGCTAATGTTTTGACATTGGTACAACATAACATTAACTTTCTCTTTGCCTATGTCCAGCAGTGGACGAAACAGGCTGATGGATGGATGGTATTCAGCGTGTTCATTCTAGTAGAGTGGTCGTTACATAAACCACGTCAGAGGCTGTAAGGCGGTTTAAAAACTCTGACATCAAGGCTTGTTGGGCCGATTGGTCTTGCAGCTAGGGTTGCCAACTTTTTTAGAAGACATAACGTATACAGGTTGAACAAAACGAATGCCCCCTGGAGGGAAAGTACCTTAAATATTTAAAAAAAGCAGTCTTCCTTAACTATAAAAATAAAATAAAGGTTCCTTTAAGTAAAATTTGCTATCTTTAATATTTAAGGTACTTTCTCTTCACGGGGTATTCGTTTGGTTCATCGTGTATATGATTTCAGGGAAGATAAATATAAACTACAGTCCTTTAAAAAAGAGCAACTTTCATTTAAATTTGTGAAACTGTATTATTTTGTGCTTTTTATTACAAAAACGTCCACGTCATAAAATTTTGTTTGGATTTTTCTACAGCTGTGATTTCGCTGGTCGGTGTTATCAGTCTACGTTTAATTTCACTTCGAGATTGACCTTAAGGTTAAAATAAAGTATTTTCATGTACTTTAATGCCATTCAAAAGTATATAGTACAGACCCAAAATAACGTAAGATGCTTTATTTTAAAGTACGGTTGGCAACCCTACTTGCAGCCCACACGATAAGAAGAAGAGCGTGCTCTAGTCACACTCGTACCTGATGTAGGAGTCGTGCGGTATCAAGGTGTTGGCGTGCGCGCCGCCGGCCTGCGCGGCCGCGGTGGTGTATGCGCCGGCGCCGGTGAACGGGTCGGCGGCCCCAGGCGCCTGTCCCGGCTGGATGGTGGCGGTGCCGGGGACGTAACGGTTCTCTCCAGTGAACGGGTCCGCGAATCTGGTGAGGGGTTCTTTATGAAGTGATGACTTTCAAGTAGGGTTTTTGTCAGTCAAAAGGAAACTACCTATTGAGAACTGTCTTTAAATTAGACCACATAATGTACTGACCATACAAATAACCTTCTCAAAGAAACGTCGCTACGGAAATGAAAATAGTAGTTTATGCTTTTTATTTTTTACTTGTAATGGTTTCTTTGGGAAATTTCTTTAGTGTGATCAGTAAATCGTGTCGTTTCATTTAAAGATACTGTAATTTTACACTAGATAAGGATAGGAAGATGGGCAGTGTGGTTACACTTACCCATTGCTAGAAGCCGGCAGTGTATCTAGTTTCGCATTCGTTATTATAAAGTTGGCGACTTGCTCCAGGTACACTTGAGGTAGCTCGTGTCTGGAATATGAAATTAATCAAAAACAAGATTTAAAAAACAATTTTTTACTAGGCTAAGTTTATTTTATCTTAGATTTGTCAATAAGTAGTACCAAATTCGAAACAATAAAATTTGCAAAATATGTTCCATTTTTTTACCAACAACTCTTCAATGTTGGACTTCTATCTTTTGCCACGCGTTCGCTAGAAGTCGACGTGATACAGACTGATGGATGAATTTGAAACTAAAACGAATTCGATCACGCGACGAAAGAAAAAAGTTTGTCTAAGTCTTGAGTCCAAATTCGAAGTTCTTAAAAACTTTAATATTCTAATGACATCATCAATCATTTAAGAGCCTAGCTCTTGTCAGTATCAACAAATACCGTTCACTTTTCAAAACCAAATCCTTTTCAGCTCTTAGTAATATGCCATAATATGGATAAGGATTTTTTCTCGAAGTGTTTTCTGTTTCACTGTGTGACTGAACAACGCATTCTATGCAACGTGAATTTTAAGTCATTTTGTTAACGAATACTAGTGATAGTACTCGTCCATATGAACAACTTTTACTTTGAAGACAACCCTGAAATCGTGAAAAAAAAATCTGCTGTTTCATACTTTGGGTCGAGTAGGTATTTAACTTTTCTATGGAACAGCTGATATTTTTTTCACAATTTCAGGGTTGGCTCCATAGTAAAAGTTGTTCATATGGACGAGTACTATCACCAGTTTTCGTTAACAAAATGACTTAAATTTCACGTTGTATAAGGTGACTTTAATTTATCCAGCCAAATTCTTACTGATGACTCGGTAAGTGCTCAGTAACAAGGTTCGATGACCCATTTTGTGAAATTCGTAAATTATTCTTTTCATGTTCCTTAGAAAGCCCAGCCCCGAGTCAATTACTATGGGACGTCAACATTTTATTTTGCGAAATCAGCTAAAAGTGTTATCGATCCGTGTTACTGATCGCAAGGCTCCAGTTTGAGTTTGGCTGTATAAATTAAAGTCACCTTATGCAACACAAATACGCAGTCCAGTACTAACTGGTGTATGAAGGCTTGTGCGGCGACCCAGGGGTCCTCAGTCTTGTTGAAAGGCAGTTTGATGGGCGGCGCGCCGTCCTTTATGTCCACGCTGAACACGAAGTCGTACTCCTGAGGACATACAGCTCTTGGAGAAAAGTTTCAACAGCTTAGTCAGTCTTAAATACTTTAAGATCATGCCTATAGTATCAAGTGGTTTTGAACTTAAGAATATTGCCAGAAAGTCTACATTAGAACACTCGTGTAATAATTTTTCAAGATATTTCTGAATATTCTAAAGAAGTAACTTAATTTGTAATTTGAGGAGCTTTACTAGCCTTTGCCCGCGACTACGCCCGCGTTCATTCAGTCTTTGCCGTTTTCGGCTTGGTCCTTTTTTATGAACAACCCTTATAGCTTTTGTGTTGACCAGGGTCACTACGATGATAATAAAAAAACTGTATCCAAATCCGTTGAGTGGTTCTAGAGTTAAAACGGAACATACAAACAGAAAAAGAGACAAAAATTAAAAACATTGTGGTTTGCTCCTCAGTACAATATCAATAACCTATTTCATTTAAAGTTTCGCGAAAATATTCAATGTACAGACACGACTTTTTTTTCTCCCACTTTATTATTAGTATATACATCTTTAGGTAGGGCTACAGTAAGTACCTTCCCCTGATGCATAGTCTTCCCCTCGCTGGCGGGGTTGCTCCCCATCACGTCTCCGATCTCGTTCCAGGTCTGTTCCTGTGCGCTCCACGAGTAGCACTTCACGTTGGTGCCGCGACGCACCAACTTGGTGGCGCCGTCAGACTTGCCTGGCTCCAGCAGAACCTCTGGGCCGGGGAGTCTGATACAAGTACATGATAACCATTACAGAACACATATTATTTATGATCAGAAGGCGTCAGAAGCCGATAAGCTTTAAGATTTATAACATTAGGACTTTTAATTTTGAATACAGACTATAGTTCTTATCTCTCTTAACGTATCTCCTCTTGTTACAGAATGGTTTGATACTTATTTGAGGGGTCGCCTACAGTGCATACGCTCGGACGAGGTTACCTCGGAGTGGTGCCAACTTACTGCCGGTGTACCCCAAGGTGGCGTCCTCTCTCCTTTACTTTTCTCAATTTTTATTAATTCTGTATCCGATATTCTTTCATCCAATTACCATCTTTATGCAGACGATTTGCAGATTTATCGGCATTTTCATGTAACTGAAATAGATTCAGCAATTTCTGCAATGAATGCTGATCTATCGAATATTCATTCATGGACAGAAGCCTTTGGACTGTTAGTTAATCCCAAGAAATCCCAGGCAATATTGATTGGTAGTAGGTATATGACCAACTTACTCAATCAGGAGAGTATTCCACCTGTATTGTATAATAATATTCCTATTGTCTACACAAAAACAACAAAGAATTTAGTTACAATTATTGACTGCAACTTGTCATGGAACTCTCATATCAATGAGGTTAGTAGGAAAGTCTATGCCACATTTCATTCGCTCAAGCGCCTGCAGAAATTTCTTCCCTTTGAAACTAAAGTAACCCTCGCACAGTCTCTTCTTCTCCCTCTAATCGACTATGCCGATGTCACCTTCTTAGACGCTAATCAAGAGTTGGTCAGTAAACTTGAGCGTTTACAGAATCTGGGCATTAGATTCATATATGGGTTAAGGAAATATGATCATGTCTCACAGTTTCGTAAAAAGTTGAAATGGCTCTCCGTTAAAAAATGTCAAAAAGTCCACATTCTGTGTCTCCTATTCAACATTCTACGGAGCCCAACTTCCCCGGCATATCTTCGCGAACGTTACGAGTTCATTTTCTCTAAAGACAAGCAAGTTAGATTCCACACAGTCTCGCTTCTAAGAACCCCATGCCATTACACCGGTGCATTTGGAAATTCTTCTACCATTCTATCAATTAGGTTTTGGAACTCACTTCCGCATACAATAAGGGATAGTCCCTCAATTAGCGTGTTTAAAAAAAGGATCAAAGAGATTTCTTCCTCTTAATTTGTCCTTCTTTAGGTAGTGATTATATAGTATGTGTAGTATATTTCTGTATTTATTTTATAAGTATTGTTATGTATGTATTGTAAGTACATATTAGTATGTAATTATAGCTTGTTTCGTAGGTTAGGATAATTAGTATTTAATTATTATGTTAATTTATTTTTATAAAGTTATTTATTATGTGCACATATGTTTACCCTATCTAATAAAATATTCACTTTCAGGCTTGGTTTGCTGGAAGAAATCTCATTTTGGAGATAAGCTCGCCACTGTACATTACATTTAAGACCAACATTGTATATATTTTTTCTATGTACAATAAAGAATTAGTTTGTTTATAGAGACTATCGTTCAGGCCTAAGCTGCGTTTAGTTTGATCACCAGGCGATGGCCGCCTAGTGGCCAAGGGTTCATATAACACGATTCTCATCGGCTTCCCTTTACTAAATGGCATCCATACTACATTTTTATATTCACTAAAATTTATTTATTTATCTAAGGTAAATTACAAGTCAAAAGTGCGTTGTTCGCAATATACATTACAGTACAAACAAAAACATTATTAACTTTGTATTGGGGTCGCTGGACAGAGGCGTCGAAATGTCAAGCACGTATCTATTAATTGTTATTCAACGCGATTAAGATACCAATAGGTACAAAGTTATGTGTGAAAATCGCGAAAGTTTAAAACAAAAACACTCTCCACTAAAACGGATTTTTATTGACCGGCTTCCCTTTTTAAAATCTTCACCCTTCGCCACCTAGCATGCCATATTGTACATACTATCCAGCGTAGCTAGCATACGCCAGAGGTACAGCATCTATCTATCCTACTTGTGCTCTCATAAATAACCCGTTTGTCAATTTGCGAGAGAGCAAGTATGATGGAAAGACAACTGTATCGATGGCGCGTGCTAGAGCCCAAGCTGTCAGTGTTAGGCGAGCGTCGATCGGCGATCAAACTGAACGCAGCCTTGTACAGAAAGCGTGCGTAAAGATAGTCACAGATGGCACCACAGTCGCGCATTCTCGGAGCTTCGAGGAGGGAGGGAAGGTGCGTGGGGGGATACTGCGCATGTGAAAGCTAACTTCACGCGCGCTATACTTTGTTAAATATACCTTGATTAGAATGACAGCTCTCGAAGTGCCTCGCTTAGTGATGGGACACTACTGAGTAAATCGAGATTTTGTGTGTCTGTTTATCGACTGAGTTCTAGTAGCTGCTTTTTTTGAAAACTTCCTACATATTTTTATATGGCAAAAGTTGTCAGGTTATTCATTTTATGTTCAATAGATCAACATTAAAATTAAGTTTCCTTCATTCGATTATTATATTATGCTTATTAAAACACAGGAATCTTTTGTAAATGCTTAAGGGCAAATAAACAGGTGATTTAATAAGTGATACCTCGAAGAAGTGGTAAAGTACGTAGCATACTTAAATAAAACCTTAGGTGTCGCAGCTAACAAATTTAGACCACCATTCTCCGTCCGAGATTGCTTAAATTTTAATTGCCGAATCTGCTGGCACTGGTATTTACTTCAAACATTCATACAAATTATTGGTTAATTTTAGACTGATAGACTCACTTTAATCGATTGTCCCATGTGGCTTTGTCGTGACGTGTAAAAATCAAAGCGTTAGTTTTGTAATTACAAACCAACTACAATTTACTGCTTTCTAAAAGAAAAAAATACACAATACTGTTTACTTTCCATGTTATTTTTAGTTAATTAGTCTTTACTTGTAAGAATACGGCGAAAGGCGTGTGTTAAAAATTAGTTCGTTTTTAGCCGCTGACACAAAGTTGTGGCGTTGGTAATCCTTACAGCTGTCATTCTAATCAAGCTATATTTTACAAACTATAGGAATGGTTACAGGCAGCTGTTTACTATCAGTAGTTTGCCCGTTACCGACTTTCGTAGATTTTACGGAAGTCCCTAGATAGTTGAACGGTTCGCCTGCTTTCACTCTTCGACTTTTTGCGCAAGAGTCTTTCGTCCTAGGCAGGCCTGTTCTACTCTGCGAAGGCTACAAGAGACCAAAAGTACGTCGGTTGGGTAATTCAGTGGGTTAAGAAGGGATAGAGTTACGTGATAGAAAGGGAGATGCTTCGAAGGTGAATAAAATTTTAACCACAGCGCTGTGTGATCTGAATTGCACTTTATTGCCGCGTGGCTAAAGTAGCATTTTATTTATGTGTCTTTGAAGAGTTGATCTTCTGTAGTACTATTATTTATTTTGTGTCTTAGGTCTAATAGACACTTTTCATGTGACGCGGTAAAAGCCAAGAGTTAGCCCATTGTGTACAAAAAAAATCCCTAACGTATGTGTATTGAACGCGAAGTGTTTAACTCACTCAGTCAACTTGAACCCTCCGATCTCCTGTTTGGAAGCGGCCTGCATCTTCTCCACCTCTTCCTCGAAAGCCTTGATCGTGACGTCATCAGCGAACCTCGCCGGGTCCTTAGTGAACACCCGCACTAGACCGTCGCTCGAGCCTGCCAGGTAACACTATTTACATTAAATATTTAACGGTATGTGACGACCTCTGTGGGGTATTCGGTGATTCATCTCGTCTGCTAATCAGGTGGTCGTGGGTTTAAAGGGGCATATTTGTGTTCGGACTGCGTGCTTCAGAAGTTAGGTTGTCGGTCCATACTTGTGCTCGAAGTACGGCGATAGGACTCACCTCCCATCACGCTGGGACGTAATAATCGCTGGTGAATTGGAAATTGTATTGAAGTGTACAGTCCACACTCGGAAACACCTCTAACACGCTCTCGGGGATTCTGTCACATTGTGGTTTTAATACCCTGAAGCGAGAACGCGCTCTTTCGTGGTAAAACCAGCTCTTTCGTAGAAGAACCGGCTCTTCCGTAGAAGAACTGACTTTTCCGTGGACGAACTAGCCCTTCCGTGGAAGAACCAGCTATTCCACATCTACGTACGCGTACAGGAAGCTGCTCGTTTTAGGAAAGTGTTGTGCGGTAACTCTTACATCTTTGTAATTAATTTTTACCGTAATCAGATAAATAACTGCGACTCAGAATAAATATTTAACGGAATAAATATAAAAATAAGAGCCAAAACCAATAACGTTTTAATAATGCAATTTGTATTAGGTTTCTTGTACGGGGACAATGGTAATGTTTTGTAATTTGTAATAGTAATAAGGCCATAGTAACACGTATTTTGTGAAAATTTAAACTATCTACCGATTACGATTGAGGCTGTAAACCACTGTGACAGACGGACAGACAGACAGCGGTTTGGCACACTTCGGGTACGGGACCCTAAAAATTCCAGTAAAAAGTTTTTTTTTGCGGGTCGATTGATTCACAGAGATAATTTGAACATTACTCTGTGAGTACTTGGTCCAGTATTATAACTATTTCTAGGCATGACTGCACTACGCTTCTCAGCTTCGTACGTATATTACTTATACAGTGACGTCAGTAGGTCGGCCTCACCAGTGACAATGTCCCCGTTGTCCAGACAGGTGACAGTCCACACGCTCTGCGCCGGCAGCCCGATTTCGCGCACGCAGTCGCCCGCCGCCCACAGCCTCACGCTGCCATCCTCGCCGCATGTCGCGAACGAGCTGGGGTCTACCGCTGGGTTCATACTTATACTGTCAAGGAAAATATTTTCTTAAAAGTTATCCTTACATTTTTTTCACAAACATGGGAAAAATAATATCACGAAATAAAATATGGATTTATGCAGGGTTGTCAAAGATACACACTTTTAGGACATGCAGGTTTACTTCTAGTGTTTTCCTTCACCATTCTGGAGGTAGTAAGTGTACAAATACTATATGCACTATATTATAAAGCACCGATCAAGTGGAAGTAGCACTGCACTATAAGGGTTTTATTCCATTAAATTAAGTTATTAGGTGGTAGAGCTGATGCCGGGCTCGACTGTGGAGGTACCACCATCTTACTCGCAAATCCTCCCGAAGTTATTCGGGGGAGAGTAAGAGAACAGCTCTCAGGCAAAACCAGGCGGCCCACCATTGCCTGGGACCGATGGATGGCGGTATATCCATCCCCAATTGCCGGGCCTTATATAAATTAGACTGGTGACGGGCAGCGGCGTCACTGGTGCAAGGGTTTCGGCACCGCGCTCACCAACCCGCCTGCCCAGCGTGTGTGAGTATGGGCATTTCTTCCAGGAGGACCGCCAAGAGTGGCGAAATCCTGGAAAGGCCTATGTCCAGCAGTGGACGAAAGAGGCTGATGGATGGATGGATGGAAGTTAATAGACTGCAATAGTATTAACAAAAATGTTCAGTACCTACAAAATATATGAATGCTATGACACATGCCGTTGAGCATCGGCTCGGCAAGACAGGAAACTCCTTGCACTGCATAGCTCCATCTTTATACAATAAACTACCCGATCACATAAAAAAAGTGCAAACGTTCCGAGAATTTGTAAGCAAGGTTAAAGCATTGCTTTTGGGAAAGGCATACTATTCCGTAAAGAGTACCTATCAGATGATGTTACATAAGAATGATGTTCTTGAAATATGTATATAATGTTTATACTTAAATATATACCTGTACTATATAACTGTGACATTTAAGTTTGACTCTGTTATTGTAATTTGTTTTAAATATTATTAATGATATAATTTGACATGTAATGATAAACTATGAATAAATGAGTATGAGTATGACATAAAGTAAAAATCGGCGTTTTCTTATTTGTTGTTTAAATACAGTAAATGGCTCATAATATACAGAAAATTCCAAATTACTAACTAGTTCAGTTTTTGAGATAGACCTTGTAACAAAAATGGTCTAAAACTGACAACTTTGATGGCTTCCCATTTCTTTATTTTTGGAGAAAAATAAATATATTCATATTTGTACTCTACTTAGGGTCTGTTTCCACCATCTGCCGATATTCGGAACATAAGTTTAAAAATGGAACAAGTTTTGTATGCGTTATGTGACACATCAACTATCAGGCACTTTAACAGCAAGTGGTGAAACAGACCCTTAATGAGTTTTAGACAATAACAACACAACCCACATACCAGGGAAAAAAATACTTTTAGCTCCTTTTTCGTGTACTGAAAATTTGTTAATTTTAAGAACAACATTATTATCTGTGTGGACGCAGACCCTAACAACTAATTGGTGTATCGACGACAACTAGCATTATTTCTTTTGTTGGATATGTCTTATAGGGGGTTTTAAACACTGTTTTAGTGAATCTCTTCCCTGTTTTTTCGTTTATGTTATTTCCTGGAACTAAGGCTGCAATCCTAATGAAACCTTTTAGCCCTTGTATTTATATCTATACCACAGACTTATAAATACCAATTAAATACACAAAAATGGATAATTGCACTGTGACTAGCTTTAATTTTGTCATCAATGCTTAGCCGTAGCTTATGTAGAGTGATAGCTGTGTCAAATGAAAAAATATGCTTTGTTTTCCTAAGAGGCATAGGGTTTTAAATACACTAAAACAACAACTTAGACTATTTCATTACTTTAGCTTTATCATCACTGCTCAGCTCTCATTTGAGCCATATGGCCAAATTTTATCACGACTTTTAACTCCTACTTAAGAGGTTTTAGTAAGCTAACTAATTTAGCTCTATGTGTGTCGGTACAAATACTGACAGAAATAACATTGAAATAATGTTCTATCAGAGTGCATTGCAAAGTGGCTGTTACGACGCTCGCTGCTACGCCGGATAGTGCAAAATGGAGAAAATAATACTTTTCATATATTTAAGTCTAAGAATAGAAGAATAAGAATAATATATTTTTCAAAAAACACAAGAAAGAAACATAAATTAGGTACATATTTGCTTAATTTAATTTGCTAAGCAATATATCAAACTAAAGATATACCAACATTACTGTCAGTCCTCAGACTAGGCTGAGCCTGATTCATGCGGGCCCTTATTACCATGCGTACAGTTGATGAACACTTTCGACAACTAATTTCACAAATTCTAAACAAGTTCTTAAGTCTGACTGAGCGTTGTGCTACTTCTACCTGAATGAAATGCATTTTAGCAGCGCCACCCCATGCTAAGCTACAGTAAGTCATGAGAGATTCACTAAGACCTCGATACACATTTGTAAGTAACTTAATGGACATTGAAGTCTCATTATATGAGCGGTTTTTCATACCCGTCCGGATAACTGTGCAATATGCAGAGAAAATGAAAGCCGCTCATCAAGCATTAGACCCGGGTACTTAATTTTACTGACTCTATCCAAATATGTACAGCTACAGTCATAAGTGGGAATGAGTATTACAATCAGTGCGATGTAATTTGACATGCGTGTTGACATTGGGTTTTGTTGCTTTGCTGATTTAAAAACTTGAACATTTAGTCTTGTCTACGTTGAGTGTCAGCAGATTTTTATCAAGCCAGTTAGAAACTGCCACCACTTAGCCACTGAAAATACATCTTAACAAGATGTACCGTGAAAAAGTAACGCCGTATCGTCAGCATAACAAATAACCTCCGCGCTGCTCAAAGGAAGACTAAGGAGATCGTTAAGATAAATGACAAAAAGTGTGGGACCCAATATGCTCCCTTGTGGCACTCCAAATTTAATAAAAGATGATTAGCTTATGTACGAGGTGATTTTGACACACTGTCTCCGTTCAGATAGATAGCTTCTAAACCAATCGAGTGCAATCCCTCTGATGCCTAAAACTCAAAACTTTTTAATTAAAATAGAAACGGAGACAGTGTCAATCGCCTTTGCTAAGTCCAGGAATACACCTAAACATCTATTTCCTTTATCCAACTGAGAAGATGCAAAATCAACTAAGTTTACTGCAGCAGCATCCTCTGTAGACTTATTTCGTCTAAAGCCGAATTGTTTGTTGGAAAATAAACTATTTGATTGTTAACGAGTCTTTCTAAAAGTTTGGAAAACACCAACCAGCAATGAAATGAGTCTAAAATTCCCTGGTATGTGTTTGGGGCCAGATTTATGAATCGGTATGACTGAAGACATTTTCCACGAATTTGGAAAGATACCACAGGAGAGGCTTAAGTTGTAAGAGGTTCGACCAGAAAAGAATCAAGATGCTTGACTAAGGAATTTTTAATATTATTATGTTAGATTTCTATATTGCTCATTTGTGTGTATAATATTTAGTTTCTTTTGAAATAAATAATTTAAGCATTTTATCAGTTTTTTAAACCATCTGAAAGGTTTAGATTTTTGAATTGCTTGTATGTGTATAAGTTTTATGTTTTTTTTAAATAAAAAAGCTTGCTCATTTTTATCAGTTTTTTAAACAATTCGAAAGGTATTTATTTAACAAAATTTATTGTAGATTAAAGTCGTTTAGGTTTTAAAACATCAAAATTAAGGGACATCATTTATTAAATGTCATAATATTTTTTCGAAATTTTATATTTCAGTTAGTTTAAAGCAATTCAAAAAATCTCTTAAGACAGTTTAGCTTGCTTGTGAAGCCCGGATTCATTACTACTATATGGCATTTAAGTTGACATATTACCCACCTATAAATGTAATTTGAATGTCCATAATAAGTATTGAGACATTCCCCCTTGTTGGTCCACAGCTTAACAGAGGCATCATTAGAACAACTGAGAAAGGTGTCTGGGCCAGCCAAAGCGAGCCCTCTGACACAATCCGTGTGACCTGAAATTATTATTTATAAGTAATCAGGTTTTTCTTGTAATTACTGAATTGCAAGTGGTTTTGTAAGATTTGGTGGACTTATAAAATTATCTACAAAATTAATTTATCTTGGTGTTGATTCAGTGTAATATGACTTTTTATGACAGGAGTAACCTTATTTTAGGCATACAGGACCTTGTTTTTTCAGTACAGACAGAAAAAGACAGACTGCTTAAATAAAGTTTAGTCCTGTGAAATATTTTAAGTTGTGTTACACCAAATTGACACTATTAAACTATCTTTTTTTAATTTACAACTAGTGAGGAATTAAATACTGCAAGTATTATAAGGGCCGCTTGCATGACGCCGCTTAAATATGTTTAGGAGCATCCTGAACGTATTTAAGACCTAAAAACCATTTAGCATCTTGCAAAACTTTATTTTAGTTTCTAATCATATTTAGCAAGCTGTGAAACTTAAATGCCCAAAAACGGCTGTTTAACTTTTACTTAACCTAAAAGTTACGTGTTACTAAAAACAAAAGCTTTAGAAATGGATTAACTTTCTAATGATGAGGGCGAAATTGTTCAATTTATGGAGAGACCGATCGCGGCAAAACAAATATTTCGAGAGAAGTAATTTATTTGAAAATCTTCCCAAAGATAAATTTGTGATGTTTTCCACAGACAGATAAATATTAGTGTTTTTGTTCAATAAATTCATTTTCAACACAAAATTTCTTACTCTGTGCAAAATTCTAACCAAACTAAACACAGGGACAAGAAGGAGGAAAAGTTTTGTTTTTTTTATTTCCTTGTTATTACATATCCGGTTCAATTCACGCAACTTTTCTTGTCCAAAACGAAAAAACTTGCTGAACACGTAAAACGGAACCTCAGAACTGCTTTACCGATGCACTGATTCAGATTAGTTAAAAAACTACAGGAACAATGTTGTGCAAGATTCTACTAATTCCATTTAAGCTAAATGGATATTCATGGTTAGTTAAACAAAATTACTGTTAAATTAAATCAAATGTTGTGCAAGTGGCCCTAAGACTATTAATTTAAAATTTTGTAATTAAACAATACCTGTTAGTGTTTTGAGTTGTGTGCCATCCTTATTCCAAAGCTTGATAGTTTTGTCAGCAGATGCTGTAGCGTAGATTCCACTTCCCAACTCAATGATTGCCCAAACTGCTGCCTGGTGACCTTTGAGAGTCAGTGGGGAGCCTTTAGGATTGTTCAAATTCCAAGCTTTGGCTGTGCTATCCCAACTTGAACTGGAAATTTGATTTAAATATATAATATGCATAAATTAATACCATAGAAGACATGTTTTTTATACAAGGCAACGGACTCACTCTAACAGCCAACAAAAAAATGTTGGTTCTTTGCACGGTTTACACTTGTGATAAATGACTGCATTATTCATTTCATTCAACAGTTCATTATTAAACTCAACACCATGCATAAATGGACTACTTAAGTCACACATAAATCATAGTGTACTATTAATTAAGACGTTATAACTGCTGCAGAAATACAATGTGTGGCATAATATATACAAAGACTAACCTTAAAAGGATTCCTGATTCTCTTCCTGGGTAAACATAACAAACTGCATTTTCATGGCCCTCTAACGTAATCTGGACTACCCCGTCTTGAAGGTTGTATCCTAGGATGGTGTTGTCATTGCTCCCTGTGACCACCAAACCCTCGGGAAATGCTTCGCAAGGAGGCAACCAGCAAACACATGATACGAAGTTTTTGTGCCCTTTGTAAGTTACGACATTGACGAAATCCTTAACACTGAAAGAGGAGGGTATGACTAATAGTTAGAATCACTTTTTATGTATAATTACCGCGTATTTTATGGCAAAAAAGAGCTGGAACACAAACCCTTCCGGGTGCCACAACTTTGCAGTTCGGTCTCGTGATGCAGATAGTATACAATATTCCTTTGTTGTAGCAACACATCGCACATCTAACGAATGACCAGTTAGAATAGCACTTAATTTATAATCTGGTATAGCCATTGGAAATAGCAATTTTTATAATAAATAACAGAAAAACGAGAAAGAAACAAACCACGAAACTTTTTTTATCGAGGAAGTTGTCATGTCATGACAACAGAGTAATATTTTATAGCCGCATAGAGTAATTCCACTCTAAAGGCCGGGCTGTATTCCGATTTGTTCTCAAGTGGAAGCGAGTAGCGAGTCGAGTACGCGTAAATCCGTTTTAATCGTAAAGAAAAAGAACATCATTAATGGAATTCATTACCATCGTGTCGTCAAAATCTGACAGCAGGTGGGCTATTATGTAACTTAGTGTTGGTTGCTAGCTATAGCTGCTATTCACCAAAAACAGATAAAAAGTGAACTTCCAAAATAATCCACAATGAGTATTGAACTATTTACGAATTGTGAAGAAATTTCAAGTGAACACTTATAAGCGGTTATGTATATTTTAGACGACAGGCACTTGGTTTGGCAACTGAGTTTGCGATACAGAATCTGGGGGCAGGAACAGTTATTAGAATTAGTGCATCTTTCGATGGTAGATATAATTTTTTTATAATGAATCATGACAGACGTAACAAAACATAGGTAGGTATGTATATATTTTTTATTTAGAACATAAAATAGTTTCCTTTGATAAAACTAGGGTTTTTTTTAACCTGTATATTCAGAAACACTCACTTGAATAATAAAATTGTTGAAATATTCTACAGTAGCCCGTGCTCGGGGCTTTTCATACTTCACCCGCATTGATTTAATTTTTGTTTTTTATATTGATCTGTTAGTATTTTTAGGACCAAGAATTTTATACTAGGTACTTATTTAACTTTTATGGTTTCTCGTAAAAATATTTTATCCTATGTTCTTATTTCTAGGGAACTGCCATTTCTTAAAAAAAAGAAATTTCTTTGAAAGAAATTTCTAAATAAGAGGTTCCAAAGATTACTCATGCGGACATAATTAATGGGTACGTGTGTCCCTAAGTAACTAGCTGTCCCTAGTGCACAAAATATCTATAGTTTGTATCTTGTAACGCCTTTAGAACTGAGGGATAACGTAGTTTCCCATTAGTGAAAGAATTTTTAGAATCGGATTAGTAATTCTAGAATATGATGTGAATTGTGAATGGATAGTATACAGGTTGGTCCAAATAGTGACGTCAAAGAATTTTTTATAGATTCCTCACAGGTTAGGTGTGAGGAATCTATGAAAAATTCTTTGACGTCACTATTTGAACCACTTTGTTATAGGTCAGTATAGGTGGTATAGGTATAGAGAGGGCATGTTCTTATCATCTTAGGGCGACGTCCGACATCAAGCTGAACGTGGCCTAGAATACAAGAAAAATGTTGTTTTTATCGGTCCTACGAACGCAGCCATTACAAAACTTGTCTATGCTCATTGCCAACTTAAAGATTATATAAATTTTATAAAGGCGGGCTATTCAAAAAAGAAAATTTCTTTTAACTTTTTTGTTGGTGCTATGATTATTATTAGTTATATGGTGTTAAGTCACTTAAATAATATTAAAATATTTATCAGGAAAGCAAGTCTGTTTACTAACTCCTTTTAAAAGGTGGGCATTCCTATTTTGTCAGGATTTGGTAGTGTGTGATGATGAGTTTATGTTTTTGTATGTAGTAGTGTTAAGAAAGATGGCGTCGTCGGTATGCGTTTCTAGGGGCCGACTCTTTTTAAAATTAGAAATAAATCGTGGATTGTGTTTATCATCAGTTTTTAGGGATTTATCACATAGTAGGGTAAGTATATATTTTTTTATTGAATAAAACTCCTTTTTCATGTTGGACTTCTTCTTGAAGAAGACTTGTATATTTCTTCCGTACATTTTTAGGTTATGGGTGAGATTTTAGGGCAGCTGTCAAATGTCACCGAAATTTTTCATTTGTTTTCGCTTTTGTTATTTTTATTTAAAAATAATGTTAACGTTACCTTACGGTTAATTAACTCTCGTTAGAGACAAACTTATTCTTTCTGACTTAGATCCT
Source organism: Ypsolopha scabrella (assembly GCA_910592155.1). Classification (NCBI taxonomy): domain Eukaryota; kingdom Metazoa; phylum Arthropoda; class Insecta; order Lepidoptera; family Ypsolophidae; genus Ypsolopha; species Ypsolopha scabrella. Next base: position 5,589,623 of record OU342964.1, read on the forward strand.
GTTGGAAATTATACTAAATTCCTTCAAGTTATTTACAGGACTTTGTTTTTTAAATTAATTTGCTTATTCCAAGTGTGTATCTAAATAACTGGTCAGAGTGTGGTTAAGGAGGCACGATTCATAACTCCACCCAAATAACGCATTCTTTTTGAAAGGTTGTTTATTAAAACGAAATGATTATTTTCAGACCAATTGTAGCTGGGTATAAATTTTTTATTTATTTTTGCAATGTGGTTCATTTTCATTATTTTCATAAGTCAATGTAGGAATTTAAATTAGTTACCGGAATACCCTGTAAAATTGCTTATGTTAAATATTGATAAAGATAATTTTAGCTTCAAATATGGTTCATACAGAGACATCACATTGAAACATATTTCACCCTAATGAAGGTATGTTATATATGAATATAATTAAATGCTGTAAATGTTAAATAATAGAAATAATATATACCTAGGTAAGTTACGTTTTGACTGAAAACTGTCATGGCACTAAATTAAAATTAGATTCAAATATTTGTATAGGTACCGTACCTGTGCAGAGAAAATGTTTTTTTTTCATGTCAGATTGTAGATTCTATAGCTAGCCTCTAAATATCCAAACTACCCAGTATAATTTTTTTCTTTTCAGTATTATATCACTGTTAAGCCTATTTCTGATGGTGAGCCTAGAGCCAAAGATGAGTCTCGCTGCCTGAGCTGCTAATTATAAAACTGACTCATAACATGCCTAATTAGAATTATCATGACTGATAAGAACATGAGCTGTGCATGTTGTTAAACAAATGATAACTACAAAATTGGCTAACCACAAAAGTTGTTGGCTTAAATTTTTAATTCAAATAGCAGGTACATCTAACAGAGAAAAAGCAGACTATAAGAAAAAGTGATATAAGAAGGAAACATCTTGTTAACTTGATAAAAAGTAAAGAAAAAAAAAGTAAACTCACAATATGATAAATGACCTCTTATCTTGTAATAAAGTATGTTAAATACAGTCTAGGTCATGGATCACCGTAAACAATAGACAATACATTTGATAAATCAATGTTCTTATTCAAGTCAGGAAAACCTAGCCAGGTTATTAAACCTGTCCATATAGAGCTGTACCTAGGTCATGGTTTATTAGTTTAGTACTCAAATGATAAGACACTGTGCAATAAATCTAATTATAAATTCAAATAAATGAATAAATTATCTCTGTTTGGTCTAAATACTTCTTAATATCAGGTATGTTGTAACAAATTTATTTTATGACTATCTATGCCAATGAACTTAATTTAAAATTCAAATCATGAATAAAATGACCTAGGTGTATCTGTGCTGGTGTTTGTTTTTCTTCATAGAATATAGCCTATTTATTTATAGACCATAATATCTGTATTAAAGCACATGAGTTTACATCTTTTCTTTTGAAAAGATTTCAAAATATATATAATTTGTTATTTCTTCAATATTTTTTGACAAAGAACCTGTTTAACGTAACAAGTGGCATCACAAAATCAGAGTCAAATATTCAAAAAAATATCCGTAATCTTCAAATATTGTTCTATTTGCAAAGTATGCCTTAAAGTAGATCTTCTGTCACAAGTATTTTTATACTTACAAGAAGGCCTCAACAATGATTTAGCTAAAATGTGTTTTTACTGAAATAAATATTTTGTTAGTATTTTGTATTTTTGTGAAATTTGTTTAGCTAGTTAGTTAGTTTTCGGGTTTTTAAATCAGGATAACTTTGTGTAAACTACTCATAATCAATGTACTGACATTTCCTTGCTAGATTTCTACAGACCGAATATAGTCTTAATGACTTAATTTTTAAGTCATAAGTAAGCTATATTCTATCAGTTTAGGTTGTTAACTTATCAAGTTAACCTATCAACTTATTTGTTTTGGAAATTCAAATTGGTGGTAACTCATAAACAATTTACACTAAGGCCAGACATCAAAATTGCTATCAGTATATATTTTAATTTGATTTGATTTGTTTTTTTTTGAGATTTTAGTGTCGGCTCCAAAGTAAATGTTGTTCATATAGACGAGTTCTGTTATCTGTTTGCATTTATACAACCATAATATAGTCTGTTAAAATTTTTCATGCTCCTGTAATTTTGTGTGTTTTTATTTGTTTGTATTGAAGATGAAAAATTAATATTATAAAATCGTTGTAATGTTATCATATCACATACTTAAAATATTAGATTTCAAAACAATAATATTAACAAACTCTCAAATTACTTGTTCATGTTTGTTAAACATTTCGTTGTTCTATGGGAATAGGTAAAGAAAAAAATAAAAATTTCTCCTCTGTAGAGAGTGCTCAATAAATTACCTAACTTATTGTTTGACAGTTCGAATTAAGTACCTAAATGAACAGAGCATAGCAACACTTCGAAAACTTTTCCCTTTTTATCGTTTATGCCCTTTTGATTGGTGTATAATTAAATTACTGCCATAGACCATAATATATGTAACGTGACATTGTCTGGAACCACTCTAGAAAGTATTTGACATCGAAGATCACCTAAATATGTTTATACTTACAACTTTTTACTGGTCAGACAAGATAGTTCATTAATTTTTTTACAGCTGTATGTAAATTAATAAAAAATACTGTTAGATGGAGACGTTTTGGGTCATTAAATAGCCTCAGAAATATTCGATGATAGGAAATTATTTATTCTATAATTGATTTTATTTTTTAAAAACATAAGTTATATTGCAAATAAGTATGAAAAAAATAAGATTTATTATTCATTTAACTTGAAATGGTAAAGCGTAAAATCCCAGTTTAATTGCTACTAAGCCCATAGATTATTTGAGATCTGCAGATCACGGTGTGCTTTTTAGGGTTCTGTACCAAAACTTAGTAAATCCATATTAGGTTTATTTGACATGTAGTTTTTTACCTATCTTTCTACTTCGAGTTAAATATTTATTTTGGATCTCGTCAAATAAACGTTGTGACAACGTTGAAACAACCTTCAGCGCGAGTCTAACTCGCACTTGCCCGCAATTTTAATATCTTCGAAGTTAAAGCAGTATCAGATTTAATTTATTTCAGATAACTTTAAAGGTGTTATTTGCAAATAATACTAAAGAAGCGTAATGTTTTGCAAGACCTTGAAGTCACAGATGACTCTACTCTTGTACTTTTGTGTTGTAAATCTTCACAATAATATTCCTAAATACTTTTCATGATAAACAAACTTTGGATGTCCTAAAACAATATACAAATAATATACAATGTGTGACATTCGTGAAGGCTTTCTTGTGTAGTCGTTTTCAAATGAGCCTAATTTAGATCTAGGCCGACTTGCACCAATATTTAAATCTAGATTTAAGACTTAAGCTGAGTTTAATTTGACAGAAATGTATTGACTGACAGATAGTAAACCTGATTTAGCGATAAAATTGAGATTTAAGATTTTGGTGCAAGCCGCCTTTAATGCTGTATGATGAGATCATTTTCAATATTTTTACGTTTATGGTTTTTAGTTTGCACCATCCTTGCACCTTGACCATTAGATCAGTTCAGTAGAAATATTGCAGTCGACAATTTTTTATGGAATCCTTGATTTTTCTTTATATATATACGTACAACTGACGGAACCTTAAGTCTTTGCCAAAACAAGTCACATGCGGTCGACATCCTGTTTGAAAAACCTTAGGTGATTGTCCTCTTAATAGCTTTAAGGGCGGTCGTTATGAGCGCAGCTGTTCAGATGTTTGTAGGCGTGATCAAATGTTGTTTCGTTTTGCTAAATAGCCTTTGCCCGAGGCTCCGCCCGCGTTTATTCAATCTCTGCCCCGTTTTCGGATTGGGCGTTATTTTATGAACACCCCTTACACCCTATATGTTGTCAAGGGTCACTACGATGATAATAAAAAACCGCATTCAAATTCGTTCAGTGGTTCTTGAGTTTAAACGGAACATATGTACATAGAAACCCATTTCATTTAAAATTTCGCGTAATTATTCAATGTACAGACACGACCTTTTTACTACTATATTATTAGTGACGCACAGATTACGTGCACGCTCGATGAAAGTTGCGAAGGCAATACAATCGCACCGATTTCGTCGCGGGAACAAAATTGTTAAGGTGTGTTAGGACTCTTAGGACAAATAAAATCATGACAATACTGTGAAGGTTTTCATACATATTTATTGTTTAAAGTTAACCTTGATTACATTTTCGGTATTAATTTTTTGTTTTTATCTACAACAATATGAACACATTCGGCTTAAAAATCCAATAATTCACTGCGGGAATATGCGTGTTGATTAATTAAGTATATTACCTATATAGTATTAGTTATGTTAGTTAGGTATTTTTCATGTTTTATTTTCTTTCGTGTCCAGGTTTCTACTGGTCAGATTTATTTATTTATTTATACATGCTCAGTATATAATAATAATTATATATATATATTATATTGCATGCCCTAATATTTACTCCTTAATAAGCCTTGTTATGAACCCCTTAAGGGTAAAAACATTATAAATAATATAGTTTATAGTTTGTAGGATAGCTGCTCACATTGTTACACACTGCTGTATGCTGTAAAGTAGTTATTACTCTTAGATTAAGATTTTTCATACTTTTATTATTTTCTTTTTGTAGATTGCAATATCTTGTCAATATTTTGCGTCATCCTGTGAGGTGATAGTCATTTTGATGCACTTTTGATCCTGTTTAACAGGAGTTGAAGTGTTCAATAAATAAATATAAATTCGGCTACGCTTTTGGTATAAAAATAAAATTTCGTCTTTGCGTTTGTGTGGAGCTTTGCGTGAGATGGGTGTCCTTAACACATAAACAAGAGGGTCACGTATTTACGTGCCTCGTTCGTTAACAGCTGAGTCGGCAAGACTCAGCCTTAAGAGAAAGACCTGGGTTCGAATTCTGCGGTTTGAGGCTCGAAATTTATCTATATCTATACTAAACTACGACGAAGTAGTAAAAAGTCGTGTTTGTACATTGAATATTTTTTCAAAATGTTAGTTGAAATGGATTATTCGTATTTTACTGAGGCCGAAACCACAATTACTAAGACTCCGTTGTTCGTCTGTCTGTCCGTCTGTCACTAGGCATAATGAGATGCACATTAACCGTGATAGCTAGACAGTTGAAATTTTAACAGATGATATATTTCTGTTGTCGCTATAACAACAGATACGATAAAACAGAATAAAATAAGTATTAGAGGGGGCTCCCATACAACAAACATGATTTTTTTGCCGTTTTTATAGATAATGGTATGCGCGAGGCCGACTCCTACTTGACCGGTTTTTCTGTTTGTTTGTCTGTCTGTATGTATGTTCAGTTTTAACTCGAGAATCACTTTTCCACAACATCCAGATTTGGATGCTGCTTTTTATTATCATCGTAGTGACCCTGGTCAATACATAAGCTATGAGGGGTGTTCATAAAATAACGCCCAAGCCGAAAACGGGGCAAAGATGGAATAAACGCGGGTGAAGCCGCAAAGGCTAGTGTATATTTGAATACTTACTGGTTGCTGAACGGAAAACACAGTGAGGAAAAACTACAACGTCGTTGTATCCCTTGTAGCCTCCAATAATCTTTAGATATTTTAAACAAAGTCAAAATGAACGTTAAAAGCTTGTATTTGATTTTGTAATCGACTGCTCCAAAACTTGCCGTTTACGGCAACGTTGACGCCACGCGCTCTCAAAATATCTAGTTTTTATTTAATAACTATGCTATAAATCAACATTTTTAAATTTACTGCAATAAGTTTTATTAGCTATACTTTATTGTATTTTAGTGCAAGAACCATACAAATAATATTAGCGGTTTCCAAGGAATAGCTAATTTTATTCCAAAAATAGACTTTGGGAAATATTGTCAAGGTGTTTCTTATAGGCGAGAATAATTTCCTGCAGTGAGATTGTTTCTTATATTTTAAATAATGACATATATTTTTATAATAATTTTTAAGTTAGCCGTTTAAGAGAAATAACTTCATCAATGGGAGTAATTTTCAGATGACGCGGGAACACGCGCCTTAAGTTCAAACACCGCGTATCTCAGTTTCGATAATTCTAGAGAACGGAAAGCACACCATGTTCATAACAAAACTACGTGCTTTTTATCCACCTCATCCTACACTGATACGTATAAACAATATGACTTGACGAGCACTTTTTCAACTGAATAATCTTCAAAAGTACGCATTTTCAAAAGGTTTTTGTGACCAAATAGAAAATGTTTTATTTGATGCGATATTCGTTCCTCAGTAAAGCTATCATATTATTTGAAATTGAAAACATTTAATATTCTTACTTCGATATCGAGAGCAACTAATAAACCAACGATCTATACAGTGTAAGTAATAGTAGTTTATGAAACTGGTACATAAAAAGGTTATTAAAACACGAGTGTCAGTTTAAAAAACGAGAATGAGAATATCTTTATTTGTACAGACATAGGTAAAGGGTTGTTAAACATAAAACAATTGTCCCATATGCTTTGCCATTTGGCATACAAAATACAAACTGAATACTAAACATCAAAGAAAACATTTTAAGCATTTTAAGAAAACTAAACCTTAAATAACAGATTGAACTGTGTTTACGCATGCGCCCTAGCAAGCGCTGCTAGCCATAAACAATACCTGGCCGAAAATAAACTGTGAACTCCTTAGCTGTTTTGGTTTTGTTTGTTTTTCATTGGTATTTGATATTAAACCTCAGACATGGCTGCATGGGCTAAGTTCCCTTTGCCTTTCTAGTTGGTATCAAATGTACTGTAATCTCAGAATTTTATATAATTATGTTGTTCGGAGACCTATACTATATTTATTTTTTCCGTTTTAGAGACGTTCATGAAAAATTTTTTTCGTCATGCAAGGGTTTTGATTTCCTAAAAAAAGATTTTACGATATGAGGTTAGATAAAAATATTTAGGATTTTCTATTTTATTAATAATTTTAAGAGAGAGAACGATCAAAACTGAGATAAGTATGCGGTATGAGAACTTCAGCGACGATATGCCCCATAAAGCGTGTATTTGTGGCTGAAGTACGGCGGCTAATCGAATGGTGCGGATGGTTAGGCATTATGTATATATAATATTTTTATTCCTATATTTTTCAATTTTATGCAGGTGTATACTTTATTACATTTTAGTAGCCCAACCTTAATATTTTTTGTATGTATTTCCCGTTTTTATTTATGAACTTATTTCTTCATTGCATTATGTATATAATATTTTTATTCCTAGATTCATAAATATTTAAAAACGGATTGGACTCACTTTTTTATCTGTGCAAGGAGGCACAGGTCGAGCTTTCGATGAGATTATGACTCATCATCATCAGGACTCTTCGGGAGTACTTTTGCCCACGGCGGTCAGTCGAGTACTACAATCTCTGCTGCAATTTTTCTGTAGGCCTTTTATTTCCTCCATAATTGCTTTCGTCATGGGACTAAGAGTCGACCCTGGTTTTGAGTTCAACACTTTACCACCATAGTAGGTCACAGAAGCTCGACCTGTGCCTCCTTGCACAGATAAAAAAGTGAGTCCAATCCGTTTTTAAATATTTATGATGTCAACTCACTCTAATTTTAATGAATGTATAGCATTCCTAGATTCCTTTATTTTATGCAGGTTTATATTTTATTTCCCGTATTATTATATATTTTTTATATTCTAAAGATATATTATATTGTTAAAATTAACTTTGACTTGTAGAAAGTATACTTTATGTATCTATTTTGCAAAAATAAATATTTTGATTTTGATTTGTAAGGCTCATATATCCTATCACGTTGGGACGTCAGAATCGTCAGTGAAAAAAGGATGGACGAGTTTTTCAGTGACACCACCGTGTTTTAATAACATGATAGCTCGACTGAGAAACTAATATCGCATAAATAAAATATTTGTGAAAATGTGTAATTTTGGAGATTATTCAGATCGAAAAGTGTTCGTCAAATCATATTGTTTAATTTATGCTTGTTATTAACTAGGTTAATACTAGGTTTAGATAAAAGGAGAACACACGGAGAAGCTTAACACTTCCATAACAAAATCACGTGCTATTTTATTCATCGCCTCCTAGACCATATTGCTGAAAAGAATAGAAGACATGAGTCTTAGCCTTTAGATTATGGTTGCCAATTCGAATTTATTGGTTACTTACGTTTTTGGGATCTCTTAAGATAAGATACTGATCACTAGATTTTTGTTGGCAGGAGTCATGGTGTCGGCGGTGGCGGCCATCACGCCGCGCATTTTTCACGAGCGCCTGTGCTCATGGATCCAAAGCAGCCCCGACAAAAGTTGATCCCGAGAAATCGGAAGGTAAGGTCATATTGGACCCGGTTGCCTTGCCTCTCCCGTGTTCTTTTCGATGTTTATTTCCTCTCCAAAACCCATATTATCCTTTACCTAAGTTCCTCTACTATTATTTTCTTTCAACAGGGTCGTCCTTAGAAGCATCAGCTCGTTTTTCACTTCAATTTTAGGCCTAACCTGATTCGTTATACTCGTAGTAGCCAGCGACGGGCTTGAAATAAAACTTCTCAAGACATTTTCGATACTTTATTTATTAATTTTATACAAAGTTGAAGACCATCACCAACTGGTATAGTTTCGAATGTTACAGTTCCCTATTATCTAAGGATTCTAGCATTAAATTAGATACACGATTAAGCTACAAAGATATTTATCATAATTAATATTCTAAAACTACATTTACAAGCAATAATTTATTAGCAAGTAGAATACAGATCACATTTTACGTTAGGAGCTTACCAACAAGGATATATTATTTCATTGACTTATTACTATTTAGGCCATCATAACAGGATTCTAAAACTTCGAACTCTTCAAAGACCATCTCTCCGAATTTTCCTGTCGTGGCTTTACTCTGATCTAAGTTCTCGTTTACATAATAAAATTTCTTTTCGAAACTGTGGGGGTCATCAAGCTTATCTGTTGGTGCAGCATTGTCGTGGGATTCGGCGGATTCTTGATTTTCCTTTGCTAAGTTCTCTTTAGATTCCTCTTTTATAGCTGTGACGATGGGTACAGACTGCTGCGGTGCAACCATGACAGTTTTCTTGATTACTTCTTTTGGTTTCAAATTGATAGTAGGTTTTAGTGTTGTAGGTTCCTCTATCTTTTCAAATGGACTGTTAACGATGCCTTTACTGTAGCTCTCTAGTCTGCAAATCTTGTTCTTGACTGAATTTTCATCGTCATATACCAGTGGTGGGTCTTCAGTCCTAGGCTGCGATTTGCGGAATTTTTGTCGAGAGTTCTTGCTGTCGTCGGTTCCAGTTAGCTCTAGCCTGCTGCTACAACTGTTTGATTTGACGAGCTTGAATTTGAATCCAGGAAATACTTCGGTGCCTTTACTGTCTTCCTGGTTTCCCGAGTCTGAGGATGTGCTGGAGTTGTGTTGTCGATCAGTCACAATTTTCTTGTGTTTGTCTGCAGACAGACACGAACATTTCTCGCCGCGGCATTTCGTTTGACACGAGTAGCAATCTCTGCTGCAATTTTTCTGTAGGCCTTTTATTTCCTCCATAATTGCTTTCGTCATGGGACTAAGAGTCGACCCTGGTTTTGAGTTCAACACTTTACCACCATAGTAGGTCACAGAAGTTCCACAATCCCTAATCTTCTTTAGAATGTCGGGACTTACATATTGACTTTCACAGCAAAAATCGTGGTTTATGGAATCACAAAGATATTCGTCACTAGAACTATAAGCATTTTCTTTTAAATTTTTGTGTGAATATGGACTTAGTCCATCGGTTTCATATTCGTTGTTGGAACTGAGATCTCCACTGGATACCCCACTCGAAAGACTAGCATTGTCCCATTTTTTATTACCAAAGCTAGTATCGATGGTTAGTTGTCGAATGACTTTCTTTCTCACTCCAGCTTTATTTTTCGAATCTTCGTTTATATTTCTATATGATGTAGCTCGCCTCGTCAGCCCTACAGTTTCTTCAAGCAAGGGTGGATCTTGAGACATGGGACTTTTCATTTTCAGAGTGTCCTCAAATAAGTTACGCACTTTCTTCACCGTGTCAGGATTAGGAAGCTCCTCTTCAATGATTTCCTTATTGACCCTGATTGGATGATAAAAGAAGTGTCTGCGAACGGCATTTTTCTTATCGTTTTGGCTGGCAGCATTTTCATTTCTCTTGAGTAATGTAGGTGGTATTTTACCGATATCTGTGTTTGTAGATTTCCTTGGTGCGGGTTCGACTTTAGTTCTCACAGGTTCTATGATAACAATATTGTTATTTACCAAAAGTTCTTGGAAACTGTAGTCTTGCAGATATTGTAAAAGTCCATCAAACTGGGCCTCTTTACGGTAGTTTGCTATCATACTATTTTTGAATAACTCCGATTTCATAACTTTGTATCTCACATGGTCAAATTCATCACACCCTTTTTCGAAGCCTTTAGCTTTGATCAGTGTCGCTTGAGTTTTCTGATTTTGATTATCATCGCAACTCAGTTCTACAATTTCGATTTCCGGAGTGTCTCTTGTCCATGCTTCAGCTTCCTTTTTACGAAGGTCCATCTTAGATTTGTCATAAACATTAGTTTCACATTCCTTTACAATTTTTCTTACCGCAGTCTCTTCTATTTCAGAATCGCTTTTAACTTTTTCAGTTTCATCTCTCCATAGTTGAAGCTTAGTCTGACTTAGTTTTCTGATACTATCAACAATTTTAACACTTTCTATGGACTTCACTATGTTTCCGACAGATATTTCTGGTACACATTTTTCATCACCAACAGGTACTTGTTCTTTATTTTCTTTCTCTTTGACTTCGTTGTTTTTAATACTATTGTCATTCAAATCTTTCGAATCTTCAGGTTTATTGACGTCTTGTTTTATAGTTTCTTTTGATTCTGGCGATTTGTCTATCAACTTGGACCAATAATTCTTTACTGAATGCAGTTTTTCTTGGTATTCAATATCCGTTTTGATTGCGTTATTAAGTTTTTCCTTCACACTACTATCGTTTTTAATGTCAATTATTTCTTCTTTTTTTGGGGCTGTGTCAGTTTGAAGTACGGTGTCAGTATTCTCATCTTTCGTCAAATGATCTTGTTTGTCTTCTGACGACATGCTTAGCTTTCTGCTTTTGGAGTCGACTACTTGCAATATTTGAGGTCTCGTCATGTTTGTATTTGCTTTCAAAGAAGAATTTTCCGCGATAGTTTTGTTACCGTTATCCTTTATAATTAATTTACCTGGAGGCTTTTCAAACTTGTGTTGTGCAAAGGCTATTTTGTCACTTGATGCTTTTTTGAGTTTTGGTAAATTTGTTTTGACAACTTTGTTAAGTTTGATAGTGATAAAAGGATCCTTTGGCGTACAGTAACTTGAGGTGTCCACTAAGGCTGTATTGGTGTTATTATCCTTTGGTTCTTTTTTTTCGTCGGTTTGTAGCCTATGAAATTTAATTTCAGTGCAATTGTTTACAATATTTGGTAGTTTTATTGGTTCTAGCTTAGGCAGCTCTTCCGTTAGTTTCTTGTTGGTTTCATTCTTTTGAGTTAAGGGTGGGTCTATAACAATAGTCTGGTGTCCACTTAGAGGAACTATGGCGATGTTCGACTCAGCCGATGTTTTGAATGATTGGACACGATTTAATAAAGAGTTCGTTTTGTTATCGTCAACGTATTGATTTTTAGGAGGAGGTGGATCGATTGCCTTGCTTAAGCTTCTTACAACAGTGCTGGGACTTGGCAAACGAATATCATTATCAGTTGGTTCGCGTTGTCGAAGTGAATAATGTTTTTTCACACCAGCACGTCCCTTCTTCTCTTTTATCGTTGTATTTATATTACAGTTTGAAAGAGATTTTGATAAATGCACCTGAGGCCGATATACTGCACCACTTATTTTCAAACTTTCAGATTTAGTAATTAACTTAGTATTTCGAATTGTGTTTTCAATTTCATTTATTTCTCTTTCGTTTTGTTGAGTATCTCCTCTGAAGTAATTTAAGTCTTTATCGTCTGCATTTGAACTTGCAATAGTGATGATAGACTTAAGATCGTCTTCAAGTTTAGTAAAATTTTGAAGAATTTGTGGTTCTGAATATTGAGGCAGATATATGTTAGCAGTTTGAATACTTATTTGGTTATTACTACTTTGATTATGATTGACGTGAGTTTGGTTAAGCTGGCCGTAGGTGCTGCTTGCTTTATTTGATAGAATTTCTCGAAAGTTAGAATGTGCAATCTCATAAGTGTTTTCACATGCAATATCTTCAGGATCCTCTTCTCTTAACTGAGCATCGATACGTTCTGATTTCCTTAAACACTTGCTAATATTAATATCAGGCAGAGAATAATATTGATTTTCTATTAAGGTCGTTACAAAAGGTTCTGTTGTAATGTTCTTCGAAGACGCAGAATGTCGATGGCTACTTTTAGTAGAATAATCGTCGTTTTCAATATATGTGTTGCTTATATAAACTTCACTACTTGGTTTCTTAGGCACCTCGTTCAAATCGTTATTGTTAGTTAGTTTACTGAGAAATGAGTCCCTTCTCAAGTCCGCAAATGTTCTCTTTTTGTTGACCTTTGTATAGATAGGATCTACTTCTTGATTTTTCTCTGAATTAATAGTATTTGACGCCACAGACTTGTTTTCTGGAAATTGTGCTTCGCAATATTCATCAATTTTCTCTGCGAGTGAGTTAGCTAAATATTCAAGCTTGTGTGACTTATCTGTTGAAGACGCTATCGATATGGAAATGTATGAATTTATACTTTCAGGACTCGAAACAGTTTCATCATTCTCGGATACTACGGAATGCACATCAGCTTCGTTGCTAGCTTCGGTGATCTTGATATCGACTTTTGATATGTTGGGCTGGTCTTCAGGTTCTGGCTGTTTATTGTTTAGTGATACTTCATCATAATAGTCTTTTTCGTTTGCTGCGTAGTCATCGACTGGCTTATCTGTTTCACTGTGTGTGATAGAAAGACTGTCGTTAGTAAATGATTTCGGTGTGTTGTTTTTGGATCTATCTCTTACTTCACTTTCTGTGTCAGGATCGTCAGTTGTTATGTATAACTGTTTACTGCCTATAGGAGACACTACAGACCGCTCAGTTTCTGGAGAACTGTCCTTATAACTTTTTTGTGCGTCAAAATTGTAATGTTTGCGTATGTAGTTAGAGTCCAAGCTGTCTATTTCACTTGGGTTCCTAGAGTGGCCAATGCTATCTTTGGATAGATTGGTTCGTTGTATATCATCGGCTAGATTTGGCCAGCTTCCACTTACAGATCTGGATTGGACACTTTCAACTCTGGAAACTGCGTCTTCTTTGTCAGATTTGGCTTCGATGTTTTCAATGTGATGGTCACTTTCTCTCTGCGCGTTTATGTCACCAAAACAAGAAGCAGTGCTGTCGATATAGATGCTTTCGAGAACTTCTTCCTTCGTTTGGTACTTCGCACGTCCAGGCAATCTGAAACGTGATAAATATAATTTTAAATTCTGTCCGATGGTATTGTATTCGTATCTTATTGTATCTCATCTAACATTCAAGAGTGAGAAAGTTTTATGGCTTTTCTATCGCATGATAGTGTACCTTTTTACAATATCTATTTTAGTATGTTACCTAAAATATTGGCATGGCTTCCACGATATTTGTGAACAAAAATGATATTTTATTAGAGATTATGGTGCAAGCTTAAGATTATGGTAGGTGAGTTAAAAATATAAATTACCTGTCTTTAAAGCAGGGTTTATCAAACAATCGGGCGCGGGGTATCAGCTGAGATCTCTTGTTCTTGGCGTGGTTCTGTAACTGTAGATCTGTAAAGGTTTCTTCTCTGATAACAGCCAAGCTTCTGCTGCGACGTAAGTTGGACCCTTCAGGCTCCTTTTGTTTACACAATCTTCCGTAGCTACCGTTGAACTCGGTGTCAGAATTTGAAAAGCGCTTCTGCAGTAGCTCTTCGGCTGCTTTAGATCTTGTCAAATGTTGATAGAACTCGTCTTGGGGCAGTTGCACCGGTAGCTTATAATAATCAGCTAGTTTGCTCTGGTACTTCTCATGTTTCTTGTGCTTGCTCTCACATAGTTCTTTCTCCTTGTCTTTATCCTTCTCTTTGCTCTTTGAGAGCTTCCTTTTCTTGGGACGTTCGTCTGTGCTCTTCTTGGATTCGAGCGTGCTCCGCGGCCGGTCGAATTCTAAGGTTTCCGTTGGATTCTCGAAGTACTGAATGTCACCGACGGTGTCCGCCGCTGGCTTGTGATCGTCCTGACTCGACTTTCTCTCGACAAGTTCTCTGAGGCGACTTCTTGTGGAGCTTGTGTTTGAGGTGACGCTTTCCGGTCGCTTCTGCGGAATCTCTAGGTTGGAGGACGATCTCCTAAAAAGGCTAGTCTTTATCGAGCCGAAGTCACCGTCGTCTTGACAAGAAGCCGCTGAGAAATTCTGCGTCCTTATCCGGTCTACGTGATTCTGGCTAGAATACGACGCGACCGAGTCCACCGAGTGTCTGAAACGGAAAACATTATCTGATTAGCTAAAGATATCTGCGCTTTGGAGTTAAGATAATACTGTTTGTGTTTAAGATAACTTTAGCTTTGGGATGGGTTCTGTTTGAGTCATTGTTTGCGCTAACTACGTCAACTAATATTGGTATACGACTTAACATGATGATAGCAATGTCGCACACCCTTTATTTATGGATTCACGTGGTCGTGTATGATGATCTAAACATTAGCAAGTGTCATTGTTTGTCGTACAGCAGAGTAGCATCGATTTAAGTGTAGCTGAGTCTGACTAGACGTTGGCTGGCTGCCAGGCATCTGCAAACCCAAGCATTACAAAAAACTACTAAATTTTCTGATTCCTACGACTTTTTACATCGTTTCACTTAAAACTCTCAAAGACAAAAATCATGCGATTTTAAATAACTACGAAGCTCATTTCATTTGCTAATCAAGAACAAGTAAGTTTTGGTCTAATCTTTTGTGTAAATGGTATCGTACTTGTGAGCGTGCATTTATTGTGACACTGGATTGATTTGTGCATAGGGAAATGCGTCTCAAACTCGCAAATAATCGACAATCGAAATGCGTTTCAGATTGACGTTTCGTTTACAATGTACCGGAAGACATGGTAATTTATCTTTAGAACAGTCTAGTCAAAGTACTGCGCCAATTGTATTTTTAAGTCAAACTAGAAATATATTAAAAACATTGATGCGGCCAATAGCATTGTCCCTTCAACGGTACGAGTATCTTAATCTTTTGCAGACTTTTAAGACGGAACACCTTGAGGCACTTCCACTTCAGCGAGGAAACTAAGCGCCGCTTCAGATGACCAAATTATCTCCTCTACCGCGAAATATTCGAGATTTTCCCGCTATGAAATTATTAATCTCGAAACTTGCTTACTTTAGAAACTACGGTAACTCCATGAAGGGATCTCCTTCATGATTTAATTAGGGATTGTTTGTGTGAAGTAGGTACATGAGTAGGATATTAATGAGGACTTGAATGTCGACTTGGCTGGTCGGTTTGAATGTATGCCAAGACCCGTATTCCTGCTCGGCGCCGAAATTCTTTGACCCTTGAATTGGAGTTGTCAGACAAAGAAATGGATTCGCTTACTTGTAACAGCCAATAAAAAATTACTCTGCTATTTTTACTGTAACTATAGAAACGTCAAAAAACTCATAAGATACCGATTTTCGTTAGCTACGCAATTTGCTCGATACCCGGTTGGTCGGAAACTCCTTTACTATGGTGACATTAAGTCTTTATGAGAACCTTTACATTATAATAATATACGACCTGGAAATGGAAATAACGTTTTGTTTGAGTTTTACACATTCGAATTTTAAAAAAGCACACGCTTTGCAGACGTAAATAAAACACGACGCACTCTCTCTATTTTTAAATGGAGACATGCCGCTTGTTATTGAAGAAGCCAAAACGAAACTACTGTAAATTAGATTATGTTCTAAGTGAAATAATAAACGAAAGCGTAACGATGTGTTTGGACTGCAGTTCAACAAATGTTGACTTATTTGATTTTGTTTACCTTCTAAATAAGATTGTTTTAAGAGGATAGTCCCGGAAAACCGTAAATTATGAGTTGTGGTTTGGAAAAAGCCAGAATATAATCCATACTCTGATCGTAACGGGATAGTCGCCTCTAAACCGTATTTTTTTTCTGGTTGGAACAATCTAGCAGTACTACATGTAAAAAGAAAAAAGTACCACTGTCAAGAATATAATGCACGTATAATAATCTTTTGAAGTCATTCCAATATTGAGAAAGAAAAACCAAAGAAAAAAAAAGTTTCATGTCGAAGTCAAGGTTGTTTGAGCAAAAATCTCTGAAATGAGCAGATATTTCATAAAACCTTTAGTTTATTTTTAATAATTTAATGAATAAAGAAAATTTACATATTGCTCTTTTTGTGGAATCCGTCCCTCTCGAACTGCGGTTTTTCCCGCATGGAGTAACAGTGATTGATGCAAGCTTGACCTATTCTCTTAAAGAGGAAAAGAAGATGGTAATTTTCTGGCATGTCGGTTCAATATTTGTTGAGTATGATTACACACTTCATTTTTTTTCAGGTTTCAGGTTCGTAACGTTTTCTTTCATCAAAGGATGCGGATGCAATATTGTATTCAAAGTTGGAATTTTCTTCCACAGACAAATTCAGTTTTGAATAGAAACCGTTTGCGTCGGAAAAGCGAACCGTGAATAAGCATTCCACGTTGAAAATTCCACCGACTTTGATGCTTTGGTATCCTATCCGCAAAATATGGAAATAGACTGTCCACTTGATCCTGCAGGATCAGAAAACTTTACATGAACTTGTAGTCGAGTTTTCAATGCTTGTTATAAAGCTGGTTTAGAGTAGATTATGAAAATCGTGTAACCTTTGAAACGTAATGTCAAATAAACATTGTAATGGTTGGGAAAAGATCACAGGTTATATTGTAGAACATAGTTGTTAGGATATAACAGGATGTTTCTAATTTTCCCGCCGCGTCCGTCCCATGCATCTCAACTTAGAACAATGCTGTGTAAAACGGAAGTGTCCGTTTTCCACGAGACATGTTTCCTTTTTTAAAATATTGTAATGTATGGTCCCTGATGATGCTCATTATAAATATAATGTATGTGTATGAATAATACGACACGCCCCTTGAAGCATGTCTTAGCATAATGTATGCAGTGGCAAGTCCCATATTAAGATAACCTATACACAGCATAGCAACCGAATAAAAAACCGGTCACGTGACCCGTGCCCTGAGGGTTCCGTTATCTCAAATAAGTTACTAGATTTGAGTAATAAAAAAAATACAAACTTAACTTATGTATGAAAGAAACTGTAAAATTATATCAATTATAGTTTTACACAAAATTAGAAATTAATGATGTTCGGATTCGTACGAAATCAAATGTCTAATGCAAAAAAATATACTTATCTAAATATAATACGGGGAAATACAATTATAAAAAATACCTTGCACTTTTGCCGAAAGACCTCCCTTTATAGCTTTCAAGATTGTAGGTCCCCAGCAAGTATTCTGTTGGTTTGATAAATCAGTCAGTGAGTTTTCAAAGGCAAATCTTTTGCATTTGATTGATTTTTTTAAATATAAAAGAAATATAATGTTGCAAAAATATTTAAAGCTGTGTGAGCACCTCCTAAATATTGTTATATAAATTCAATTAAAAATCACCCTGACTTTAGTATTCGATATCTAATTTATATTTCATTTATATTTCCCGTTCTTTAAATAGGGCTCTGACACACGGACAGACAAACAGACAACAAAGTGACCTTTTAAAGTTTTTTCCAAGATGGGGTAAGGATTCTAAAAAAAATTGGCATTTGTCATTTACGAATAGAAAAAGCCGATTATGAAGAAAAAAAAGAACTTTACCCGCAAGTAACTACCGATTTGGAATACTGATTCCCATTCACGCGAAAACGTTTAAAAAATTCTAGTAGGTGTACGCTGGAATGCAGATGGTGGTCGTTGGGTATTTCTGCCTGTCATGTGTTTGTGGAGTTTCGTTGAAAAAACTAACAGAAGCAGTTTTATCTACGTTTTATCAGAGTCTGGAAGCGGTAAATGTGTTTTTACTGGCACGTAGGCACTGCCGCTTCTGTCTAATGCACTCACTCGTTATAAATTGGGAGAGTCTAGCTTCAAGACCTGTGTCATTTCTCTCGTTATTTGCTCCACAAGAAACGGTACCGTATACCATAAGCATCTTCTGTAAATTCTACTACCTAATGGAACTTTTATTATTCAAAATGATTCTGCTGCCTATATTTACCAAAAATATAATATAGTTACAAACATAACATAAAAAACATATCGTCACATATGAATTCCCGAGGGGTTGTCAGACGTGTTCCAGATTGTGAACTGTGACTTGTGTAGTTATACATTCTTATCTCTACAAAACTTGGTTAGCAATTTTTAGTTCGTAGGTAAAAATAACAAAGCCAAGTATTTATGGTAAAGGGGCAGCAAAAATACCTGAAATGTGTAGGTTAATACATAAATTCTTCGTCCCAAACATATAACTGAAATTAACTACCAATATACGTGATAAAATTTGTAAAATCATAAACAATATTTTCTTTCTCTGGCCCTAGGACTACGATATGAAAACAAAATGGCGTGACTTGCCAACATTCGTGAGTTTTTCGAACTCGTTTCACTTCAATACGTAATTAAAACATTTCGCGTACTTACAGGATAAGAACGAGATTGCTATAAAGAGCTATTTTTATTGTCACGTATAATTTTATTACTTATATAAGAAAGTAATAAAGGTTCCTTATGTAAGTCACGTAATATTCGAACATTTGGCTAGGCTAAGATGTAGCGTAAAAAAAATTTCGTCTTATTTACTTTCTTACTTATAAAACAAAACACTCGTACTTTGGCTCATGGTGCAACTGAAATCGAATCAGTATTACTAATAATTGCAAATTCAGTTTGTTTTTATTTGATGTATACTGACTGGTATTACGAATTTCGATCCAAATAGGTACATATTTGTATGCATACATTTTTCAGCGCAACTTTCATCCGATTATATGATTTGTCAGATTAGTTCGTTTGAAAATGGGCTATTTGACACTTGGGAAAATGAGTCAGAAAGTAGAACTATTGGACTAAATAGGCAAATAAGTAGGTACGCCATGATGTAACTGTTGTGAATTTCTTTCATGGACGTCACAATCTCTAACAAAGCTAAAAATCTTTGCAAACTAAAACTTTCCTCTCGACTTGCTGTTTTGTTTAGTATTATTTATTATACTAACAATGTGGGTTTAAAAACATGCAAAATGTATGTAAATGTCATGCATGAAAAATCTACAGATGTTTCCGTTCCATTTTGTGTTTGGGAAGTGAAAGGAAGGTTCATCTAAATAATAAAGGTAGGGTAGGACTTGCTATCTTAGAGTTCCGTCTGAAAGTCCCAAAAAGGGAACCTTTTCGTACCCAGAAATCGTCTCAGTAAAAATTAATCACTTTGTAGTCTTAAACCATACATATTGCTATGGTTCAGCTTGCTGCTCCAGTATTCGTTTCTAAAAGTAAGTCGCTTAACTTTGTTATAACAAATAATAATCAAGCGCTTTTATTCTCCGTGTTAGGTTAGGTTAGGTTAGGTTAGTCACCTAACATAATTAATCACGTCACCTTTGATACACCGCAATAATTATAATATTTTACTTACTAGTGTAAAAAGAAAACATTGATCAGCCACGAAATACTACCAAAATTTGGACAAACTCGCTCTGACTTATTGGCAAATAATTTTTAGATTGCATGCCTCAGAGTTTTGTAGGTGGTAGAGCTGATGCCGGGCTCGACTGTGGAGGTACCACCATCTTACTCGCAAATCCTCCCGAAGTTATTCACGAGAGAGTAAGATAACAGCTCTAAGGCAAAACCAGGCGGCCCACCATTGCCTGGGGACCGATGGATTGCGGTTTATCCATCCCCAATTGCCGAGCCTTAAACAAAACAGACTGGTGACGGGCAGCGGCGTCACTGGTGCAAGGGTTTCGGCACCGAACTCACCAACCCGCCTGCCCAGCGTGTGTGAGTATGGGAATTTCTTCCAAGAGGACCGCCAAGAGTGGCGAAATCCTGGAAAGGCCTATGTCCAGCAGTGAACGAATCAGGCTGATGGATGGATGCCTCAGATGTCGTGGTGAAACCAAACGTCATGGGTACAGTGGAGCCCACATCAAGGTAAACACTTTCAGTATAAGCTGACCTCTCGTTGTATAGGCTTCCCGTACAATGAGAGGTCAGCTTATACTCGATGTGGATAGCTTGATGCGGGCTCCACTGTACAATAACATCACGACTCACGTTAACCTTCCTCAAACAAATTCTTTATTTGAAATTCGTTCAGTGGTTACTAAGACGAGGTGCAGCCACACACGTCGACGACGATAATGGAATCTATTTTTGACGAACACTTATTCAAAAAGAAGACAAAAAGCGCGCTCACTCACAACCCGCCGCTGTAATTCAGCGCTCTTTTGACGTAACGAGAGGTACAGTATGACAAGGCTCTTTTGGTGTGTGGATTAAAGTTTCTTTTGCCCACGTTTTGCACACTTTTACAACGTACTAACTCGAAATTTGGCAGGAAGGTTCCTTATGCCACACAGGCACCCGCTAAGAGAGGGTTTAATGAAATTCAAATTATAAAGGTATGAAACAGCGTTGAAATTCATATCTATACGCCAAAAGAGCCTTCTAGCACTGTATACAGGTTGACTTTTAACCTAACCCCGACTAGTTTGTATTCTGTCGAAGAATACAAACTGGTTTTATTAAAACCATCCAAAATCATATTCATAATTATTTTTTAAAGTTGGAGCTCTTTGAAGATTTTCGTAAAATCCAAAGAAATCATAGTCACCTGAAGAGTTAAGATAGTTAGATAGCGCGAAGTTATTTTTATTGGAGTTGATGCTCGTGATTGTTGGTACTTGGTGGAACTTTTGATACATTTTTGATTGAAAAACACTTGTACTTGTCCACTTATTTATATTATTTCCCTTACCGGTTTCGCTGTTATAGCATTATAGCATTATATAATAAATAATGCTATAACTATTATATATATCTATTATATAATGCTATAACAGCGAAACCGGTAAGGGAAATAATATAAATAAGTGGACAAGTACAAGTGTTTTTCAATCAAAAATGTTATTTTTATTATTGGTCCCACTATTTTGGACTATTTTCAACTTTTTCCGTCTGGGAATGGCTAGGATAACCATTAATTTTATTTCCAACTTTTTTTAATAATATTTTGACTTTTAATTTTAATTGTTTTTACATTTAAAATGTGTTCTACTAACGTTTCCTCTTTTAAAATTATCGGGGTTTGTTTGAAAGTCATAAGGTGACTTTCGTTTATATATCCAAATTCATACTGGAGACTCGGTAAGAGGTCAGGACCAAAGTGCAATGAGCCTTTTTATGAAATACGCAACTTGAACAAGTAAGGGGTTTACAAATATTTTTCGTATTTCGCAAACAGTGTCATTTATCCTTGACCCTGACTTACCGAGTCTCCAATATGAATTTGGCTATATAAACGAAAGACACCTTATATTATGAGCTACGAGTTCACGAGAAAAATGACATTAAATTGCATGTAATTTTTAATTTTATGGACTTATGAAAAATAAAGTGTTTGGTTTTTCTTTTAGTGCAATACGAGTAGTATTGTTAAAAGGTTTAAAGAAAAACCAAACCGTAGTTGTCGCTCGTAATTTTGAGATATCCATACTGAAAGCTTATTTTCAAGGGCTAGGTGGCAATTTATTTTAACTAATTTAATCAATGCTAAATACGACCGTTAATATCTCCATTCGGCAAAAAAAAAAACGTGTTCTCATCTATGCATTGGATTTTTTTCGGGCTTCGAGTCTGTTCAGCAAGCTTAATCTTGACCTACAAAAAGCTAGTTTTGAGGCTAATCGTGATACATCCCGCTTTTAGTGAACATACTTATTGTTCTTCTATATATTTGTCTTCACAAATACAGAGACATTCTTAATTAAATTAGTAATTACATTTAGTTACTCGTACATCGCATTGGTCGCAACTCGCGGCCACTGACCGAAGATCAGCGTCACAGTTCTGCTGTGGCATTTTGCTGTGTCAGAGACCTTTTTGTTTGCTGCATCTTATAAATTACCTTAAGCTGTACCTATATAGATGGAATGATAAAACTATTTATCGATTGTAGGTATTTTGTTTTTGTATTAGTGTAGCATTCGAAATAAACGCTTTTGCTTTCTTTCTTCTTTTATGAAACCGAATAACGCGCTGTTAGAATTACCTACATTAGAGTTCTGCATCGCAAGTTTTTATCAAACCTCGCACTGTAGGCAGATGGTAGTATCATTTGAAAATTCTCGGATACTCCTTTCCTTACTATCCTTTTTAAGCCTAATTATTTACTTAGGATAGCTATTAATATTAAAAAACCGGCCAAGTGCGTGTCGGGCCACGCGCAATGTAGGGTTCCGTAGTTGCCCGGTACATATAGGTTGGTCTACTAATACAGACCGCGCCAAACTTCTGGTCCCATACATTATAGGGGGCCAAAAGTTTGGCGCGACTTGTACTCGGAACCCTGTAAAGCCTACTTAGCTGTGATAGTTTTCCTTTTAAATTCATTACATGTACTACTTCTGTGAATTTTTTCACATTTCTATAAACAACCGTTCAGCTAGCAGGGGGGGGGGACGCTCCACTCTAACTAAAATTTTCACTTTAAAGCTTAATATTTCGCCAACGGATCCCTAAATCGAAAAATGGTTTTCACACACCCACAATGTTTTTAAACGGCCTATCCAACGATACCCCACACTATGGGTTAGACGAGAAAAAAGAATCATCCCCAGTTTCGTAATGAGAGGTACCCTTAAAAAAAATATTTTCGAGATTTTATTCTACCATTTTGTCGGCGTGATTAATATTTATATTTGTGATAAATTACAGCTTTCTAGTACTAATAGTCTCTGAGCTAAGCCGCGGACAGACGGACAGACGGACATGGCGAAACTATAAGGGTTCCTTGTCGGACTACGGAACCCTAAAAATTACAATACTTGTACTCGATATAGTTCGGCCTACGGTATGGGGTCGTCATTAGTTGAATGATAGATATTAATGGCTATCCCAAATAAATTATAAGGCTTAAAAAATATAGGTATTTAGCGGACTGTTTCTTATATCTTTATTCATCCATCCATCAGCCCGTGTTCGTCCACTGCTGGACATCGGCCTTTCCCAAATTTCGCCACTCATGTCGGTTCTCCGTCCTCATCCAGCCGCCACCCACAACGTCCTTCAAGGTCGTCGGTCCAGCGGGCACGAGGTCGGCCTGCACTACGCTTTGCTGTACGTGGTCTCCATTCTATAGCATTGCAGCCCCAACGGCCATCATGTCGGCGACAAATATGGCACTGCCACTTCAACTTACTGATTCTGCATTCTTATACCTAAACAGTCATAAATAGACATGCGAATAAGTTTAACGTTTATTTTTAATGTTTTATTACATGTGAACAGCTGAATGGCTCCAGAAAGGGTTTCCTTCTATTGGTAGATTAGATTAGCCACTAAGTTTATACTGGGTGTTAATATGAAGTTGTAGGAGCCAGAAACTGGCGATAGTACTCGTCCATACGAACAACTTTTGCTATAGAGCCAACCCTGAAAAAAAAAATCAGCTGTTTCATACTTTCGGTCGAGTAGGTATTTAACTTTTCTATAGAAAAGCTGATTTCTTTTTCGCGATTTCAGTGTTGGCTCCATAGTAAAAGTTGTTAGTATGGACGAGTACTATCGCCAGTTTCCGGTTCCTACAACATCATATTAACACTCAGTATATAACGTACCAAAAATATGTCATGAGCAAAGCAAAAGTGGAGAAAACTAATACTCATGTAAAATAACAGAAACGGGTGTTTTGAAGTAAATGAATAACTTCAGGCGTAAGACTTTCTAGCTACAAGTACTACAAAATGTATTCGTTGAACATGGAATCTGAAATCGAAGTATAAATTGTCAATTTTATTGTTTTATTTTATAGCCTTTACCCGGGGCACTGTCCGCGTTTTTCCTATCTCTGCCCCATTTTTGACTTGGGCATTATTAACGCCCCTTATATGTTGACCAGGATCACGGTCACTACGATAATAATAAAAAAAACGGGCCAAGTGCGTGTCGGGCCACGCGCAATGTAGGGTTCCGTAGTTGCCCGGTACATATAAGTTGGTCTACTAATACAGACCGCGCCAAACTTCTGGTCCCATACATTATAGGGGGCCAAAAGTTTAGCGCGGCCTGTACTCGTAAACCTGTAAAGCCTACTTAGCTGTGATAGTCTTCCTTTTAAATTCATTATATATACTACTTCTGTGAATTTTTTCATATTTCTATAAACAATTGTTTAGCCAGCAGGGGGAAGGGACGCTCCACTCTAACTAAAATTTTCACTTTAAAGCTTAATATTTCGCCAACGGATCCCTAAATCTAAAAATGGTTTTCACACACCCAAAATGTTTTTAAACGGCTTATCCAACGATACCCCACGCTATGGGATAGACGAGAAAAAAAAATCATCCCCAGTTTACGTGTATGAGAGGTACACTTAAAAAAATTTTTTTTCAAGATTTTACAGTTTT
Organism: Ypsolopha scabrella; assembly: GCA_910592155.1. Classification (NCBI taxonomy): domain Eukaryota; kingdom Metazoa; phylum Arthropoda; class Insecta; order Lepidoptera; family Ypsolophidae; genus Ypsolopha; species Ypsolopha scabrella. The sequence continues at coordinate 5,614,386 of OU342964.1, forward strand.
GTTGGCGTGATTAATATTTATATCCACATCAAATTACAGCTTTATAGTACTAATAGTCTCTGCACTAAGCCGCGGACAGACGGACATGGCGAAACTATAAGAGTTCCTTGTCAGACTACGGAACCCTAAAAACCGCATCCAAATCCGTTGAGTGGTTATCGAGTTAAAACGGGACATACATTTACATATGTATATGCAGTACCTACTAAAACCCATTTTATTTCAAATTTCGCGGAAATATTCAATGTACAGACACTTTTTTACTACATTATTATTAGGTTATGTGACTTTTGCGCCACGTCCGACTTTAACACCTTCAACCACCTCCTTTGGTCTTTTGTTTACAGCAAAAACAGCACTGAATCAGTTTTCACATTCCGCCGTCCCCCCTGCAGACATGTTAATGACGATCATGGTTACATTAATGTCTGCGCGCGCGCAAATCGCGGATGCTGCGCAGCCCAGTTGCCAAGTGTGTCCAATATGTCCGCGATATGCTCCATCAGATTGAATTATAATTGCCGTCTGTCCGTGCTGTCACGCATCGTCTTCCAAGTGTTTTGTAATGAGTTCTGATTTATTGGTAAAATATTTACCGCGAAAGTGACGTTTGGTTTCATAACATTTTTATGACATTTTTTAAATTCTTTTTTAGCGTTGCCTGATTGGGTCCCGTTTCTATCAATTCCGTGCATATTTATTCAAATTCCTTCTAAGCAAATGTCAATATCGGACAAGGAACCTACAGTCCATATTTAATGTTTCTAAGTCCAGCTGTTTGGTCTGGGCGTTAGATAACTCAGTTGATATGGGTACATCTCGATATGGGTACCTGGTCTAAACCATCCAAGCATTTCTTTTTCTGACCTGTCACAACATCTTCTTTCAGGCCGCAACGATCCCTTATCTCGATCATTTATATAATACGTAGATTTTGGTTCACTCTTTCAGAGAGTGAGGTATCTAAAACGATTTTTCTTTCGTTCGGAAGCGTCTCTTTACGACTTGTAGTCGGAGACGCCGACGACGGGGGCGGTTTCGAAAATAACTTCTTGTGAACATTATCTCCGGGCATAGAGTTTCATCTGTGCATAGAGGAAACTAGCCTCTGTGTCTCTGGTACACTGTCTTTGAAGTTTTAATTCACAAATTGAAATAAGAGCACCATAATAGGTACTCATAGTGTAAAATGAATTAGTTACCTATCATTGTATAGTCTGTCAAAAAAGTGTTGAAATGAAAATGAAACTTTAATGAACTATAATGGACTTTAAACGTTCAAGTAGTATAATTTAGGTAATATATTTATGAAATAACAATGCGGTTAACTCGATTTAACAGATTTTGTACTTATTTGTTTGGTGAAACCAGGCGAAAGAAAAATAAGTTCTTCCATATTCATTTCAACAATTTTTTGACAGACTGTATGTATATAGTATATAATGTTGATCATCTTCTGTATTTTGTTGTAGATCATAGTCATCATTCCAAGGATTTACAGGATACAAAATTCCGGACAACACTTATTTTTCACAAATACCGTGCTCTGGCTTATGACGTGACATTGGCGGAATTAAATGTGTTAGAATAAACATACTACCTGAAGCCAAAAACAAAAAAAAAACAAAAACTCGAGTAGTGTTATTTTATCTGAGAGTTTTATGTATCAATCGGTGAAATTATAAATGCCATGTTAAATTCTGGCTTGGCAGGCGTTTACGGTTTACATTGGTTTATGTGCCTGTCTGTAGTTTTATGTGTTTATGATTGACTGCAGCGGAGGTTAATAAATCTCACAGTAACAATTCTGCGAAAATATTGTGGAAAATTTTGCACAAAGCTATCGAAAGGGTACCGAAGTTGATTTTCAATTTCGATTTCCGCAGTTTCCAGATAAATTGGTCTTTTTCGCGAGCGTGATCATTTGTCGGTTTGATTCAATTGAAAATAGAGTGGGAAATTTTTAAATTCTGGGTGTAGTTGCAGCCGAATCGCTACTTAACCCATAAGTACCCCATCAGGAAGGCGCTTTACTGGGACAGTATAATAACGGCGCCTCTGAATTTTAAATGCTGACTCTCAGGTGATGATCTTACATCATACTTAGTGGTTTCGACACTCTGTTATGATACTTTAGACGTGATAGACGGTATAAATGCGACTTTATTTATGAGGCATCATTTTAGACATAATGATGCCGAATGACTTAGCTGTGTAAAGTTGTGACATCATTACTGGCTTGAATTGTGCCTTCCTTGAATGCATTTGCATTTTCTGATTTATTTTTTAAGTCTGGCTATTGTAATCGTTTTCGTTTTAAGGTTTTATCTTTTTCATGGAAATTTAAATCTACATCTAAACTAATATCTAATAAAGTAGTAAAAAAGTCGTGTTTGTGTATTGAATATTCTTGCGAAATTGAAATTGAACTTTTCAATAACCCTGAACCCTGTTCATAAAATGACGCCCAAGCTGTAAACGGGGCAGACATTGAAAAAATGTGAGCGGAGCTGCAGGCAAAGACAAAAGCTATCTTTTATTTAAACCACATAATCTACTGATCATACTGTACAACTTTTCTGCGGTAATGAAGTAGACATCACTTTAAGCGGCCAGGGCGCCTGTTTGGGCTTACTTTATAAATAATTTCTTGCTTACTTTTTATGGTGTACAAATAAAGTAGTATTGTTGTTGTTTTTGTTGTAGAATACAAAATATGGTTTAATTTAAATGGATCTTCCGTTTTATATCTGTTCTCTCAAACAACCTTTGGCCATAGAAAACACGAGAAGTAGAGTTTTCTTTTGATTTGCATAACATCAAGATAATTTACCAATCGATCGATACGAGATCCCGAGGTTTATAATAACTAGATGCTGGTACCTACCTAACTAGTCAGTCATACTTTGTGAAAGTTGCATTTCCATCACTTGCAAAACTTTAAATGCAAAGGTAGTGTAGGGGTTGACTTAAACGGTTATTTTAACATAGCTTTTGCTTGTTAACCCAGATTCCTTTAGAAGAAGAGCAAATAGGTACATTCAGGGCAAGCGTTCATCACCTTTTAGACGATTACTAAAAGGAGCGGTGCGCGCAAAAATAATTTAAAAAAAACGGCCAAGTGCGAGTCGGACTCACCCACCGAGGGTGCAGTTGTAATAGATTGCCAGCAGGAATTCTCATAGGAGCCTTTTTTCAACGTTTTGTTTCAGTTCTATCTTACAAAAGGTCAAGTCGTAGTACATACTCTAAAGTAAAACAAAAATAATAAAAATAAGGTTTCGTACCCGTATTGTGTCGTGATACGGAACCCTTTGTGCGCGAGTCCGACTTGCACTTGGCCGTTTTTTTTTTCCTAGTACGGAGCAATATTTAATAATATATTACAATAACTTTATATGATTTTATAAAACTATTAATTAAACAAAAATGTCTCCTTACGTAATACCTACAATGTTTGAACCACAGACGTATAATATAGTAGCAGACCTAACATTAATAATAAACGCATAGAGTCGAAGCGTGGCAATTTTACCTCAGTGAACTTCGAGCTCTTTTGAATATTAGTAATAATTATATTATATGAATAATTATATCAATGCCTACGTCCAGCAGTGGACGAATACGGGCTGATGGATGGATGGATGAATCATTATATATCTGTGGTTTTAACCAAATTTAGATCGAGTTTTTCATAGTCTATGTTCTAGAGTTCAAAGTCTAGAAGTACTCGTAGTATACATACCATGTAACCGATAAAGATAAAGATTATTTGAATAGGTGGGCGTACGTTACAGCATCAAGGTTTACAAGAACCAGGTTATAGGTACATACAACTTGTCAAAACTGCAGCATGCAACTTTCATTTTAATGTGCTTAACATATTAGTAAACGTTGCGTAAACTGATACATTTTATGATTTAATATGTGGTCTAGTGGGTTATTTATAGCCTCGCAGATTTTAATTAGTTTCTGTCAATCAGGGGAGTTGAATTTATCGTTCAAATGAAACGAAACACATCGATTTTAATTAAGTAGTGTCCCATGCCAAAATAAACAATCTGAGTACACGCACGTGTTGTGATTGAATTATCTTTAAAATATTCATTAATAATTATTGTAAAATTCTATATCTGCAAATATACAATTACTGTCCAGAGGCGAGATTCATACTAATTTGTACTCTCTACCAGCTACCTTTTGGCAATAAGGAAACTTTTGAAGGTAATGCCAAAACATTTAAAAGTTCTTTAGTTTTGTCAGAGAAGGATCGTTTTTCTAGCGATTTTATGAACATTACTCATAGAGATTTTAAATTTCTTCCATTTAATAAACTATGATGTGAATAAATTTCTATATTTTCAAAACTTGGCGATTTATCCTTTGCAAGGAGATAACAAATTAACATTATCTCATTGCGGTATAGAAAATCAGAAAAGTAAATCTGGACGTGGGGAGCTCTGAACCGGGATTCTTCCATTTTGTAACCCTGTCAACTCTACTATTGGCATTTTCTGTTTATGGCTAGAGTTTCGCGCTATTGTTGTTTTAATTTAGCTTCTTTCTGAGGCCAACTTTAGTCTGACTGGCGACAATGTGGCTCCGAAAAACTAGTAAGTACTTTCGTACAAAAAACCATTAGTCTCCCACAAGTTGACGAGAGTAAGTGTGGTTGCCAACTCATAAAGGTTCTGGGGAAAATTAAACTTGTTCTCTAACAGTAGACGGCTGAATAGATTGAAACGAATGGAAATACCGATTGAAAATTTGGTTTAACAAAAAATGAGAGCCTCTTTATAGGGTTGCCTTCCTTGGGATTGCTTAGGTAGGGGGCCAAAGAGGGGGTTATTTTTTTAGGGAGTTTTTAGCGAGGAGTTCTTATATTGATGGTATGCCAAAAAGCTTTATCTTAGAATTTTATTGACTGCACTATTTTCATTCGCCGGCGGTCTAAAGTTAGACAATAGTGTATTAGTCTTTGAAAGGAAGTATAGAGATATACGAGTAGATACCTACCAGTGGCGAAGGGTCCATCATATAACACGATTCCCATCGGCTTGTTAAGAAAATGGCATGCATTCTACATTTCCTTATTCCGTGCTCTCCGCTTTGTCAAAAATTTCCCTAAATCTCAATACGACAAATACACTTGGTTGACAGGGACTCGCAAAGTACAAAAAAAAAATTGCTTTCCTTGGTTACTTTTCTGAGTAAGGCGATTTAAATGACAGGCTTCCCTTTTTAAAATGTTGACCCTTCGCCACTGGTACCTACTTGTTCCGTGTATATCATTTATGCATAATATAGAGGAATCTAGATAAATAACATACCTAGTTCCCTTTAGATATCAGGCCAAGCAATAAATCCTACACGCTGTTTTTTAAACCAATATCGCAGTAAAACAAAATGTTTGAAAGGAACGGGGCGTGAGAGATTGTGATTGATTGATTGTGAGACACATTCTTGTTTTCCAATAAACAGTCTTCGCAAAATCTACCTGAGTTTGTAACAGGGCAATCCCAAGAATACAAACAAAAAAACTGTCGAATCGTTGACCGTGTGAATGTACTAAAAATAACTAGACAAAATCGAAGATTGGTACAAAAGAAGCCACAAATGAGTAACGAATTAAGTCACGTTATTCAATACATAAAACATTAAGGTCATTGACTTAGAATTAAAAACATTTTAAGTCAGTAACAACTTCGGTATTGTGATTTTCTGCTTTGTTTACATTTTTAAAAGACATGTTGTTTCTGAATAATTTATTTTAGGCTAGCGCCTTACTTTTTGTATTTCAATGAAAGAAACTGTGAAACAAAGTCTGTTTTTTTTACAATTTTCTATGGATATTTTCATGTATATTTTCACTGTATAACAATCTGGAAGAAACAAAACAAAATCACGTTTCTGTCTGCGTACATGTTGATAACCGAATCATCTAATTTAACGCTCTGGCTTGTTACATACTGATTGAATCAGAAAGATCGTCACGCATTGCCACACAATCTATTAGACGTTAGAGCAAAAGAAAATTACTTTGTATTCGTAATATTTGATAGACTTAATGCTGCGTATGACGACACTGACAAAAAAATATTTTCCGCATCATTATAAAATAAAATAAAATTTGTTTAAAATATGGTAAATTATTCTAAAGTAAGATAATAGGTAAATGTTATGCTAATATTAAAAGTATTGAGAAAAGTAATCGAGTTTTTGAGGTAAGTAAGACAATCTTATGTTACTGATCATCGTAAAAATCGGTCACATATAATAAGATTACTATTTTGATATTATGTCATCTCTTCCTCATAAAATAACACTATGTCACTTGACTGTCACTATAAAAGCTGTTATAGATATTATATCTCACGAAGTTCTTTTGGCAATGCAGTGGTTGTAGTAGTGCGTCCACAAGCACTTTTTTCTGGTGTGCGTAACATCGAAAGCGCTACCACAAAGCGCGCCACAGACAAAACGTGATTATCTATCTGTACACGTCACTACTAGGACCATAGCCAAACGGACTTCGTGTTGTAGAACATGGGATAGGAGTACGGAGCGCACGCGTCCTGTAGCAGCTGCATCAGGTGCAGGAGAAAGACGCGCCGCGCCGGCCTAAAAGGGATAATTATATCTGCTTTTACATTTCAGCCAGATAGTGACTTTGCAAATGCCTAGAGGTCTCAAGCTTTAGTCTCTAACAAAAAAACAACAGAAAAACGGGTTATCAAATTTTGTACTAAAACGGTGCCATGCCTATGATATACATACATCATATTATATCGTTAGAAGCAGCAACAGCAGTAGTTTCATCATAATTTTTTGTGATATCCATTTGCTCTCTTCTTATAAAAAATAAATAAATACATTTAATTAATCGTTATTTTAACTGAATAAATTTTATAATGATCAGTTTTCTCGGTGTAGGTACTGATTATAAAATAATTTTTGAGCAGCATAGCCAATATATCTTTAAATTAACAAAATCGATGATCACCAGTTACGAATTCATTACAATAGGAATTTATTTGACATTCGTTTTTAGCAAAATATGCCTAAGATTAAAGTAAGTAAATACGGTACAAAGCTCATTAGTCCCAGAGGCGTATTCCGAAAGTCTCGTTTTAATAGTTAATTACCCGCATGGATGGTTTTATCTGCTCAGTACCACATCGGTGTTAAGGTTAAAAGAGCGAATGTCAACTGTTGCGCAACGTTTGTTTTCATTTTTTAGAGTTCCGTACCCGAAGGGTGGCAGACGAGACCCTATTATTTAACCTCGACTGTCTGTCTGTCACAGGGGTCTACAGCTTCAACCGTAATAGGTATAAAGTTGAAATTTTCACAGAATACGTGTTACTATGGCCTCTGTTACGACAAATAACAAAATATAAAAAAGTGTGGTCCCCATCCAAGAAACCTCGAAAAAGTTGCATTATTTTAACGTTATTGGTTTTGGCTCTTACTTAATGACAGTTAGATACAATACAAGTTTTAAATTTAGTCGGATTGAAGGACATATTCTAAAATAAATAAAAAGTAGGGTTCCGTACGCAGACGGCGCAAAATTTTTTGTAACCTTGATGTTGCTTTGGCATGTTTATTGTTGTTATTTACCATAATGTTTTTAGGGTTCCGAACCCGTATTGTGGGGTGGTACGGAACCCTTTGTGTGCTAGTCCGACTCGCACTTGGCCAAATTATTTATGCTGAGTCAAACTTGGCAAAAAAATCGATTGTTCCCAAACCTTAAGTTAGCAGTTTCATTGTTCTCTCGTCGTTTTCTGAGACGATGTTCCGGATTTCGAAATTAGAATTGACATTTCATTTCCCGATTCTCGTAAATTTCGTCCAATAAGTCTTAAGTAATACCTTTAGATAGAATTTATTCATAAAATATATAAAGAATGACTTATACAACGAAAATGACTTGATGTTATAAAATAATTCACAGAAATAGAGAGTATGCATAGTGATTTCATAATCGCATCGTGATGTTTGACTGCAGCTTGCAAATATTTATCAATTAAGACATACATTTCTGCAATATTTATGCAAATTGAATGTCTAACGCTTAAGATTTTTTTTGCAACGAAAATTGCCACTCATGCAGTGTGAATTAACATGTGATTATTGAAAGCGTGATCCTGCAAGGTTGTTTAGAAACATGCAACCTGCGACTTTATTATTGCTGCACGATACCTTATATTTGCGAAATTATGATAATATAGAGAGGATGAATGAAAGTAGATTGACGAAAGTTATTTATGCTGCACAAGAAGGTAAAGCTCGACCGGGCCGCCCTAGAAGGACGTATGCCGACCAAACAGGCGACATACTGAAGATGGGCAAAGTAAAAAGTACCCGGAATAGAAGAGCTTGTATGACTAGACTGATGGATGAAGAAGCAAAAGAGGTCAGTATCGTAGCAGATGGAAATGTGTAGTCTCTGCCTACCCCTCTGGGGGACAGGCGTGAGTATATCTATGTAAGTATGATAGGTTACAAAATTGTTGTGTATGAAGACTGCCTCTGTGGTCCAGTGCTTCGATTGCTCGACCATTTAGGCGTTATTTCACTAAAATCGGCACTTTTAAAGTTGTTTACTTGCTTTTCAGAAGAAGCCACTATTTTAATAATTTAGTATATAAATTAGGTACCTTCTCTAATTTTCTTATGTACGCGATTGCAGAACTTTCGCTCGATAGAAATAATTATTGAAATGAGGTCTTCTACACTTTTTTTCATAGTATGAGAAATAGTAAGGACATACAGACCTGGGAGATGTTTTATTAGATAGATTTTAACAATATCTAAATTTTGTAAGTTTGCACATTTTGATAACTATTTTAGTTAATTTTATATTAGTTTTATACGACATTTTGCATTTTTTTCCGAAATCTGTCCCTCTCGCAAAAATTCACATATCAGGAGGCGCGGGTTCTAATCCCATTGGGAACCATTTGTGTTCGGTCTGCGTCGTTCGGAAGGCACGTTAAGGGCCTATAATACCTCAATTCGCAGTCCTGCCGCTCTTTAACTGTCTATCTTACTCTAATCAGATGCCGCGCACGCAAAAACATCAGTTATTTTGAAATCGCGGCTTCATTGATGGTTTTTTCATTTTTATGGAACAGTCTGCAGCTGCCTTATACTAATATCAGTTATATTATGCAAAGTTTTAGATCTAATTTCCAGTATTCATTGAATGCTATCGGTTTATTGTACGGTTTGGAGGTAACTTTGTAATTTTTTCAATCAAGTTTTCACCACTATGTTGACATAACATTAGTCCTCAACTTTACCATACATCAATTTCAGAGTGATTGTTGCAGTATTTGTTGGTATAAACCAGGATCATGCGAAGCGAAGTGAGGTATTATACACCCTTAAGCTGTTGGTCCATATTTGTGCCCGAAGTACGGCGGTAGAGCTCACTCCCATCACGATGGGACCTAATATTTGTCAGTGAAATGTGGGTGTATGAGTGTACACTGTGACTTGCATTCGACAGTCCATATTCGGAAATACCTCTGACAACCCCCTCAGAGAGTCAGGTCGTGGCGATGTATTTTGTATATTGTCATTTAGATACTAAATAATATTATAATGTTTACTCTTATTGACAAGAGGGGAAGTCTTTTCCCCACGGGGGACAAAAAAGGGGCTAAGTAGAGAAAACTTATTGGCTAGTGAAAAGATATCTGTGGTGTATGACAGCACTTAGTCCTGATGATGATAAAGTAGAGAGCGCTCGTAATTTTTGTTTGTAATGTTTCTGGGTCGATAATGTTATGAATTGACTTTATTATAAAACTTGCCTTTGCCTGTGGCTCCGCCCGCGTTTATTCCATCTCTGCTCCGTTTTCGGCTTAGGCGTTATTCTATGAACACCCCTTATAGCCTATATGTTGTCAAGAAAAAGAAAAACATCCAAGTCCGTTGAGTGGTTCTCCAGTTAAAACGGAACATAAATACATACATACGTACAACAGAAGGCAAAAGTTCTAAAAATGGTAGTTTTGGTTTTAGTACATTACTAATATAATCCCACTATCCCACTCCCACTAATATTATAAATGCGAAAGTTTGGATGTATGGATGGATTGATGGATGTTTGTTACTCTTTAACGCCGTAACTACTGAACTGATTGGGCTGAAATTTTACATGAATGTAGTTCTAGACCTGGAATAGGACATAGGCTTAGCCTATTAGGCTACTTTTTACCCCATAAATCAGTTCCCATGGGATGAAAATGAGCTTTCAAATTTCTATCGAAAACTGATGTGTTTCACGCCATGCTTACGAAACCGATTAGGCTGAAATTTTGCATAAATGTAGTTCTAGACTTTGAATAGGACAAAAACTACTTTTTCCCTTTGTTCCCATGGAAAAACTATAAAAGAGACACACAAAATGGGAAACAGAGGCGCATAACACACACATTTCACCAGCTGTTTTTACTGCAGGTAACAGTCCGAATAATATTGACTGATTTTATAGGAGTTCACAAAAACGAATTCAACGCGGGTGAAACCGCGGGCAAAAGCCATATAATTTAAAATTTTAAACAAATATTCAATGTATAGGCACGACTTTTTTACTACTTTATTATTAGTATAGATATCGGAGCAAAAAGTTATTTCATTAGTCGTGGCAATGAATAGACTTGACCTCGTATTTATGTGCTCTCATTATGTTATTCCGTAATATGTTTTACGTATACGTAGAAACCGGGAACTAGAAAAACATGAAAAGTCGCTGCGTCTTCAACAATGAAGTACAAAGCCTTGGGGCTGAAGAATCAATAACCAGGCTTCGAGCCAAGCTGGATGTAGGCCTGAGCTAAGACCTAGTTATCTCCATTTTATTTTCGGTACATGCCAAATTCCAGCAAAGATATTATGTTCTCGGAGATTCATATGAAAGACATTGCTTTCGTGACCTAAATCTTCTTATGATATAAAATTAACCTTGCAGTTTTTTTAAAGCAATTATTGTGTACTTTTATTTAAAAAAAACTGTCGTGTTACGAATTCGCGAATAATAATATATTAATATTATTCATTGCGAAAAAAACTGTTTTTGTACTAACGATTAGTATTATCTACCGGTTAACCTTTGGCAGTAGGGAAATCGTTGAGGGTAGTGCCAGAATATTCAAAAAGAAAATAGTTCTTAATAGCTTTTGCCCGCGGCTCCGCCCGCGTGTTATTCGGTTGAACGACATGCTTTTTTCCGGGATAAAAAGTAGCCTACGTGTTAAGTTAGGGTATAAGCTATATCCATTCTAAATTTCATCCAAATCTGTCCAGCCGTTTCAGCGTGAAAGAGTAACAAACATACACACACGCACAAACTTTCGCATTTATAATATTATATATAGTGTACAGTGTGATGATGTGATACATAAACTACAAATATGGTGACGAGAACTAGTGAATTACATCAAGTCACATATCAGAACAATCATGAAATAATTACTTAATATTCTGCAACTTTAGAAAGTGATGTCTAATCTTGTTCTTGGAGACTGATATTTATGGCGAAGTATGGACTGTCAAGCGCAAGTCACAGTTCACATTCGTAGACCCACGTTTCATCGACGATTTACAATGATCAATACGTGCCACGGTGAAGGGTGGTAAGTCGTCGCCGCGCCGTACTTCGGGCGCAAAGACCCACAGCTTAAGGGTAGATGTCCTTAACTTCAAATGAGCATATCACATTGTGTTACTTGGTTAATCGGTATAGTAAAAATAATATAGACAGTGTATGGCTGATAGGCTGATCTTAAAAAACGCAAAATCCTTAAGTTCGCCCGATAGAAAAAAATTACGAAGTTACCTCTAAATTTCATTTTTTTTCAGTGTTAAAGGGCTTTCCTTAAATTATACAGCCTCGAAATTTTTATTAAAAATAAGTTAACCAACGACATCGTCGTCTCGTCTTAGAATATTTTAAAAATTTCATCTAGAAGCATAAAAACGCAGATTTTTGTGGGCGCATGTTTCTTGGTGGTCGTAACAGCCACGGCTGAAAGCGCGCTATTTTGAACTAAAAGGAAAGGTCGTTGAGTTCAGTATGAAGTGCTCAATCGGGCCTTATATGCAGCCTTAATATCTCTTCCGTAGCACACAAATCGGACACGAGACTTGGCCCCTATGGAATTTGAACCCGTAATATCTGAATAAAAGGTTGAGAAGTTCGTATTACTGACCAGACTACCGAGGAGGTTTATTTTGGTTACAAATTAATATAATTTACAATATCTTATTTCGCCCGCGGACCTCTGAAAAATTCTTCTACGCGCTCATTAAAATCCTGTTATGATTTCCGAGCAAATTATGTTTTAATATTATTGGCATATACCCTTAGCTCGACTTAGTAATTGGGTTCACATCAAAGGAAACATTCGTCAGTGCTTCAAAAAAAGTTTTAAGAAAAAAAATGAGTTATTTTAGATATTCCTATTTTTGGGCATATAGAGAGGATGAATGAAAATAGAGTGACGAAAGAAATTTATGGTGAGTTAGTGGAAGGCAAAGATTTTTTATTTATTGACCTGCCGCCCTAGAAGGACGTATGCCGACCAAATAGGCGACATACTGAAGAAGGGCATAGTAAAAAGTACTCGGAATAGAAGAGCTTATATGACTAGATTGATGGATGTAGAAGCAAAAGAGGTGTATCAGGTTCGTAGCAGATGGAAACCTGTAGTCTCTGTCTAACCCTCTGGGAGACAGGCGTGAGTATATGTTATGTATGTGTGTATGTATATTTCTAAGCTTTGTTCGCGCCTTTGCTAGCGTGGGAATTGAAAGCAATCAATGTATCTTTTATATGCGCTTTAAATAAAATCTACTATCAACAGTTTTTGGATTGGCGGTTATTTTATCAACACCTCTTGTAGCCTTTATGTTGACCAGGGTCACTACGGTGATAATGAAGAAAACCGCATCCCAATTAAAACGGAAAATACACTAATACACAATTTCATCTAAAATTTTGCAAAAGCATTCAATGTAACAGACACTACATTTTTACTATTAGTGTAGATGGATTATGACCAAGTAAGATAATTTTTTAACGGCAAGTTGAATTTATTCCTGAGAAAATTGTGGCTTAAAGGTAGTGTTTACCTTCAAACATTTGCCTGGTTCGAATATTTCGGAGAGCTCTTTTACTTCAGAACAACAATTGACTTAAAATTGTACAAAACAGTAAAGCTTAGGTTGGCGTTGATTCGTATTGTATTTTCTGAAGGGTTTCTAGGAATAACTTGAGTAGACCAACTCGGTAAAGAAATACTAAGTATAGAATTAATTGGAACGTTTATCTCGGGGTATCAAATCTGAAGCCATCTGCAAACAGTTTCTAGGAACACGGAGGAACAAGCTGTGTCCACAACTTGGGACAGAACCTACACAAAGTTGAGATACAGCTTAGTTGTTGAAGTTTTCAGTTCTACCCTCAGTCTAGGCTCTAACCGAGCTGGTTCGCTAAGGTCTAATTTACATTTGAAAACATTTTGTACGATGCTTATTTTAAGTTTGTAGTCCTATCTACCTTTAAACCAAAATGTGCTTTTAGGGGTTGTCAGTACTGAAATCGGTAAAAAAGGTATGTTTTTAAGCAGCATATCTAACAAACTGAAAAAAGTGACATTTTCAAAACCTTTAAGCATCCATTGTGGGAACTCAAAAAATAATAAAACCTACATCCATGCGTAAAAAAAACTTTGAGAGATCTCAATTTGACCATTATATTTCACACTATTTCAAATTTTAAACCAAATTCATAGTCCGTTTGAGTTTGTAAATATCTAACTGAACGCTGATCGTTTATTTAGGGAAACGGTTAAAAATACCAAAAAAAATTACCTCACCTTTAAGGCTGGTTAGTCAAATACAAAACGGCTCGTACTTATACTTTGCTTGCGACAATCAATAGAAGCATTCGTTAATCTTTTGTGTATTAAAATTCAAATAAAAATGCGAAAAAACGATCAAATAAACTGGCAATCCTTTAATAAACATTACATTAGCTTCCCACTGCCCCTTAATATCCAAGTAAAATGTTCCAGATCCGAACTAAGTCCTCAACAAAGAATAAATCGTCTAACTGTTCATTAAAACCTTGTGAAAATAGGCGATTTTAGAGAATAGAGTTGCCTGCTGTTGATGTTATTCACTAATATTATATTTGTAATTAATGTGAGAAGGGTTTTCTATGTACCTACAAGGAAAACAATGTAATTACCCCTTAACCTTTTTTCTGAAACCTGTCTTGAGAGTAAATATGCTACATCATTTCATAATTTCACTTGGTTTCTAAAAAAACAAAAAAACACATTCAAAACACACCAAGTTTTGGCTTCATTAGGTAGGAAACTGTTGAAAGAATTTTTGTAAAACATAGCTCAAATTACTCCGAATATGCTCAAAGTACAACATCATGAAAACTGTTGTTGTTAAAGACAATATATTAAGGCTTCAATCTTCATTTAACATGAAGTTTTCATGAAGTACTCGTTAGTGCTAGTTACACCATAAATAAATACCTAACTTGTTTTTACTAAACAAAAGGACTAATATCGACAATTTATATCTAAATAGCCAACAAATACTAGTAATTTGTGTTTTTGTGCTAAAATATTCCGTGCTATTTGTCCAAATCTATTCATACACACGCTGCTACAAATATCTGTTATTTAATTGTTTGAAAGTGTTTTATTTTGTTAAAAAAGGTCCCGTGAAGTTTAAAGCGTATAAATTGACCGGATTCTTTGAATTCTTATTTAATGTGCATCTTGATATCAAGTTTTTACCTTCATCGGGCTCCGATGACCGGAACAGCAGAAAAGTTAGGTTTACAGTGGATCAATAGACTGACTACTAGCCTTTGCCCGCGTTCTCCGTTTTCAGTTTAGCGGTTATTTCATGAACACCTCTTATAGCCTATACTTTGACCAGGGCCATCACGATGATAATAAAAAAAACGCATTCAAATCCGTTGAGTGGTTCTCGAGTGAAAACGGAACATACATACATACAGACAGACATACAAAAATGATAAAATGGTAGTTTTGGCTTCAGTACAAAAATATTTCATTGATCATGTACAGACACGACTTTTTATACTATATTATTATTGCATGTATATAGGTAGGTATACTTATTTTACTGTAACTGCAATACGCTTGTGGAATCGTTTGCTGCTACACATCCGTGAAACTTCGGCTATAGCAGACTTCAAGAGTAAGACAAAATTAAATAAATAAAATCTGTTTTGAAAAATAAAGCTATTTTATTTTATTTATTTATTTTTTATAAAACAATACTTTCTTGATTTACAGAACGATACATAATTAAAATTCTTGTGCTTGTTATTATATAAACTCTCTTCATTATGAATATTTATGTATGTATGTATGTACGAGTATGTAAACTTTCAAGTAGTATAAGATTCTCTCTCTTATTAATGTATATGTTTATTAATATGTAGTATAATGTATATAGATAACGCAGTAATAAGTAATATTATGTATTCAAATACTATTTTGTAATTCACGGCACTACCCTCTACAACATCGTCATTACCAAACGATAACTGGTAGAAAAAAACTAAACATATTTTCAAATTCACTTTAACGGTTTACTGTTCATTTGGCAAGCGTAAATAGTAGATTGTTATACAAGGGAGGTAAGAGCGAGGGTGCTTATAGTTTGAGGGTGCAATTGATCACATACACCTGTGTGTAACACTCTACTTTTCATCACTAATGTGAGGAAATAAAAAAAACTTACAAATGTTTATGTTTATGATGTTTATCTGCACACTGCACCTGTATGTACTTATTTCACAGTAATTATATTTATCCAAACTGGTTTCGGTTTTAAACCAACAGCAAGGGTATTTCTACAATAAAGTAACTAAAAACCTCAGAACAATAAATAACACATTTTTCAGGATATAAAAATTAATTCGTCGTGCAATCAATGAAATATGTCGTTAATCGATTATGAAATTATGTTTGCAACAACGTTTTCAACAAGATAATTTTACTGGCGCCATTTTATTTCATGTGACTTTTTCTTTTTTTTTGTGCAATCGTGTCTTACTGGCCAGTGTGATTGTTTTAAAAATAAAACTACTTTAGTTGCTGTGTTCACTCTTGAAACGCCTTTTTAATATTTTATTTAGCATATTTAACTATATACGCAAGTCACATTTTTCCATAATAACATATAAATAAAATACAGAATAACAAAATAAAACGGAAACAGGCAGAAGAGATATTTTCCATTGTCATTTAGCGAGACGAGTGATTTAACTACATAGCTGGTGACTGTAAAGGACAATCGTTTGATTTTCTAATTTACTTACCTCCCTAGGTAGGTAAATCGAATTTACCTCCCGCATTTCGTGTTATATATGACTTACTTTCAGAGCATTAGTGATGAAAATGTATTATTGTCTGCGAAGTACTTACTACTGGTAATAATAATAAATAATAATACTGAGTATTTATTGAAAAAAAAAACGCATTTTCTAGGTTGGTAGCATTTTCTGGGTGACAGAAAAAATTATAAAAGTAATTATTTTATTTTATACATAAAAAAACAGGAAAGTTTTTTTTTTACACTGTCGATAAAATTAACATTAATCAAATGCAACAGCCTTTAAAGTGATGATTCGGTGTATAGGTCTAATGAGAAATATTGTGACTTTGGCATTCGCGAAATCTATGAACAATCGTATTTATGACGTCTTATGACAACTTAATACAACATTTTATAGACTTGTCAAAAAGATAAGGATAAAACGAACTTAGCCGACAAAACACGAAGTAGCAACATTTCTCACTATAGCTGTACCTATGTCTGTTCCAATTTGGCTTGCAAATGCCGAAATTTCATGACCCCGGGGTAAACGCGAAAATTGTACAATGAAATAACACTAAAAATATTTAAATTTCCTTTGACGTGTGAAATGAAACATATTTTCAAACGGATCACATGGAACGCGTACATTTTACGACACATGTTTTACAGACTTACTAGCGCGCGTGTTCTTTTCAATCACTGCCCTGTTTTCGGCCTCCCGGTTATTTTATGTACACTCCTAATAGCCTATATGTTCACCAGGGTGACTACGATGATAATAAAGAAAACCGCATCCAAATTCAATTGAGTGGTTCTCGAGTTAAAACGGAACTTAGACTAGAATTCTAGAATGGTAGTTTTGACCTCAGTACAATAAAATAAACCATTGAATTTAAAATTTGTAAAATATATTCGGTTTATAGACACGACTTTATTACTACATACATCAAAATTTATATAAATGAAGAAAATGGGATTATCTTTTAATACTTATATCGTCACGGCATATACAGGGTGTATTCCTGACGTGCTCATTAAATTAAATCACATGCTCTACCCATCGAACCACTTCCATAGAAAAACCTTTTGAAGTAAACGAGAAATAAAAATTCACTTCCTCGTACAAATTTTCAATACCTCCTTGTCATTTTCTATGGGAACTTTGTTTTTCGCATTTTATCAAAAGTTTTTCTATGGAAGTGGTTCAGGATGATCAGTAGAGCATGTGGTTTAATTTAATGAGCACGTCATGATTACACCCTGTATATCAACGAAGGAGTGTCAGAGATGTTTCAGAGAGTGGGCTGTCACTTGAACAGTCAACACTCTCTTTTCACCGAAGATTGTAACGTCCCAAAGTGATACTTCGATCGGACACAAATACACGCTTTTTAGAGTTTGAAGGTTTACCTTGCTTACAGTCTTCAACGTCAAATGGTAAGTGTACAAATACAATGCACATAAATACCGTAAAACTCATCGGTGCATGCTCAACCGGTGAGATACTAACCCGGGTCTTAAAATTGAGAGGCCGTGGTCATAACGACTGAGCTACTCTTTGGTAATAGTTGAAGATAGCGCACGAACGTAGAAAGATACCATTGACGTGGTTATGTACTACATAACAATTGTGTACAAGCCAGAATTGGGTAGATAAGAGACGAGATGTTTGCCGCTGACTCATGGTAGCGAAAACCTCGGAAAATTATGGCAGGTTTTATTACGAAATATGCTCCACATTTTGGAGGTTATGTGTGTTTGGGTTTATCTCTTGTCTCTACTGTGGCAATACCAAGTGTGAATGACACTTATGTAGCGTAGCTTACGTTGGCCAAGCTCACTTACGCTACTGATCACAGTGAACAACTTTCTCAATGACATATTACATATACAAGGTGACATTGATACCTGAGAAATTTGCATGTATATTATGTAAATAAAATTTCCTGTTCTATCTACTAATATAGGCAAAATTATGTAATTGCATGCTGTCTTAAATGTTGAATGCACAGTAATTTTATATTCATACGCCTCTCGGCAGAGTGTAGAGCACATAAATTATCATAAGATCAAATGTAATACTACCTACATTCATGAATAAACGCATCTCAAAATCTCATTAATTCATGCAGCCAAATTCATACTGGAGCCTTGGTAAGTGATCAGTATCACGGATCGATGACACTTTTTGCTAATTTCGCAAATATTTTTAACCGTCAATAAATAAACGGACTATGAATATGGCTTAAAATGTATAATATGGTATATTTTTTGTGTCAAATATTATGGTCAAATTGAGAGGATCATCGAACCTTGGTACTGAGCACTTACCGAGTATGAATTTGGCTACATAAATTAATATCACCTTTTACTTATTAAATTATGAGTGTAAAACAAATAATTCAATAAAATCTAATTGCAGCATTATATACACAGAAATAGATCTAAATAACGGTTGACAGCGGTTTGAATTTTAGAAGGAATTGTACGACTTGATAAATAGTACATAAAGTACTCAAAGTCGTATGAGTCACTAAAATCGATTCTGGAGGCTTTAATTTTAATTTTAGTGCTGCCAAATCAAAAATTTTTCAAAAGTAATACAGCTTCTGTTGTTAACACTAAAGAACTATTTTGGAATGAAGAAAATTTAGTTTTGACAGCTCTAAAACTAAAATTAAAGCCTTCAGAATCGGCTTTAATATCCGTGAAGGAAGAGCATTGCTCTCCCTTTTGGCGCGCGATTGGGCACGCGAAGTACATACACTCGCGGCATCTACTTAGATCTATATCTGTGATAATATACATGTTTATTTCAAGTTATTTTATAAAAAACGATTGAAAAATAGTCCAATGTTGATTCGTTTTAGCCTTTTAAGTAAAAGGCAAAAAAGAACAGGCGGTCAATAAAACAAATTGGGTTTCGGTTTTGTCACTGATAGCTTTTAATATTTGTATGTCACTAACGGTTTTTCATCCGACAGAACAGACCCATTCTCCCATTTTTGTTTTAGAGTTCCGTTTCTAAAGGGTTGTGTACGTATTGGAACCTTTATGGTAAGACTCCATTGTCTGTTTATCCATCCGTATATTGTCACGACTCCATAACTTATTTAACATAACGGTTTTATTAATGGAGTGCTCAGAAAATTAAACCCATGCTCTACTGATAATATAGATAAACTGTTGTTTTATGACTTTGGCGAACACGTGAACTTTTTTCGCTTTCCCATAGTAAAAGTCATACATTTTATTATTCGCGTTGTTTCAAAGGATTTTCTACGGAAGCGGTATTATGTTGCTGCTACAGTTTTTAATATCAGTAAAATTAAATAAAGATTTCTCTTGAATAGTAGTGTAGTGTTATATTATCTCTGAAACTATTCCTTCTGAAATATGAAGATAATAAAAGTTAGTTTTTTAAAAATGACGTAAGAAATATTTCGGTGAACACGATTTAGATTAATACTTAAATATGAATAAAAAAAACGTCATCTTGAATGGAAATGGTAACAATGTATTTGTAAAATAGATCAATACACCTTTTTAAAATTTAACACGGAACGATTTCACGCGCCTTTCGACTCGTAATTGACTGCTTTTTATGGTTCGTACATCAAAATGAAAAAAAAACAGCCTCATACGATCACTTTGTCCGTCTGTCTGTCTACCTGCCCGTCTGTTAAAACTATTTTTCTCAGGCCCCGTGACAGATATCAAGTTAAAACTAATTCCTCCTACACATTTATACGGCCCCAAAGTGCTGTTAAAAATGGCCGCCCATAACTGCACGTGGAATAAGTTTGTGTTTTAAAGGATATGTACGGAACCCTCAGGGCACGAGTCCTATCCTCTCTTGGGCGCTTTGTTTTTGTATCGTAGCTGTAAATGCATTGGATGTGACTGGTGCGGCCAAGAGCAGCTCTCCGGCGGCTGGTGAAGCGTGGAGTCTATGCAACGGTCCATATGGCTCTGGTCCACTGATACATATCTAACTGTTCCATTTACTGTATTTACGGATTGTTATTTTACAATATTGTTATGTCTATTATAGTAGGTGGTAGTGCTGATGCCGGGCTCGACTGTGGAGGTAACACCATCTTACTCGGAAACCGCCCGGAAGTTATTCGGGGGAGAGTACGAGAACAGCTCTCAGGGAAAACCAGGCGGCCCACCATTGTCTGGGACCGATGGATGGCGGTATATCCATCCCCAATTGCCAGGCCTTATATAAAAAGACTGGTGACGGACAGCGGCGTCACTGGTGCAAGGGTTTCGGCACCGCGCTCACCAACCCGCCTGCCCAGCGTGTGTGAGTATTTCTTCCAGGAGGACCCCCAGCAGTGGACGAAACAGGCTGATGGATTGATGAAATGTCTACTTATGTTTTGCTGTCGTAAATATTTATAAATAGAGCGATGTTTGTTTCGTGTATGTAAAACAATACGTATTAATTTTTGGGCTTAAAGAGAGAATGGATGAAAGTCGTAGAGCGCTCGTCTGCTAACTCAGAGGTCGTGGGTTCAATCCCCGTGGTGCAGATTAATTTGTGTTCGGTCTGCGTGCTTCGGAAGGCACGTTAAACTGTTGGTCCATTTGTGCTGAGATATGGCTATAGGGTTCATTACCCGTCCCGTTTGCGACGTAATAATCATTGGTGAAAAGCGGGTATGCCGAGTGTGGTGTGTAAGTACATTTCACAGTTCCCACTTGGGAACTCCTCTAACACACCCCCGGGATTCATGTCGTGACGACTTTTTTAATTCTTTCTAAGTGTTAGATAAAGTAAGAGTGACAAAAAAAATTGGTGCGCTAGTGGAAGGTAAAGCTCAACCGGGCCGCCCTAAAAGGATGTATACCGAACATAATAGTGAAGGGCCAAGTCAAAAGCACGAGCTTGTATGACTAGATTCATAGAAGAAGAAGTGTGCCAGGACCGTAGCAGATGGAACGTTTGTATGTAGGTATGTAGGTGGTATGTTGTAAATATTTTATAACTCGTTTCACATGTAAAGTGAAATTGAGAGATAATCTTGCTCTTGCGCAGATGCATGCTACGTGATGATTCCATATCCATTGTCATACCATAGGTTATATTTAATAACTCTTAAGCTATTGGAAATAAGGTCCAAAATAGTATACCGCGTGCATCATGTATGTATGGTAATAAGTATCTAGGCGTGGTCTACTTTCACATGAGCATTATGGCAATTATTGTAAAATGTGTAATTTTAAATTATACGTTTATCTAATTAGATAGTTTTTACGCTAATGAATATATTTTCTTTAGACAATCATCGTTATTTGTTTGTCTATGCCCTCGACAGGTTTTTTGCCGACTGCTCAGCTCTTTTTGATTATCGTAATCATGCGTAGCCTAAAATTTTCTTGATGAAACCCATAACGTGATACTGATAATCAATTTAGTTCAGTGTTAAACGTATGTATATAGAGATAACATGACATAATAATCAAAACAAACTTGTATTTGTGTCACCTTGTTTTAAGTGTTTCATAAAATCGATGATTTATAAATATTCAAGAATTCAGTTTATTATATTAAACCTATTCATAATACTATAATGACGTAACTTTATTTCCAAACATAAGCTGACGTGAGCCACAAAGCGTAAAACAAAATACGAACTGGCTACGAACAAAACAATCCGCAAAAAACTATAATTAAATTCAAATATGGAACTATAACCCCTCGGTGCAAAAGCGAAGGGTCGTCGTGTCACACACGCAATGATTACCGGCCCACACAGTTTGTGTAGCGTAGTTCCTGTGCCTTTTGTCTCCCACAAAAATATAAAAAAACATATATGTGGAAGAGATCGTCGGATAACCGCTTTTTCGTGTTTCCCATTTGTGTCGATTTTGGGTTAACTTTTGTTATTCGATAGAATTTGTTTTAAATTCAAGGTCTGCTTTTGATTTGCACGGTCCTTGTTATAAACAACAGGTTCTGTATACGCCGAAGCTGATACAGGATTTTTATTGGGAGGGCGGAGCGGGCAAAAAGGCCAAAATTATAAGAACTTTTGTAAGACGAATAATATCGGATTTGAGATCTTACACATACAATTATTTACAAACGCATACGAAACGAAAAAAATAATTAAAAAGAGAGCTTTCTTCCTGTCTTCTCTTTTTATAATGGGTCCACCGTGTCTGTAGGGAGAGGGGCACACGCCCTTGTGTCTCCTCCTGGATCCGCCTGTGTCAGTATTTTACTAGCAAACAAAAACTATTATGTCCCTTCCAGCTGTGAAAGTGGGGCACAAATACAAAATAGCCATGCATGTCGCATTTATGTGTTAATTTACGATTTTCATAAAAATCTGAAGTGTTACTTACTCGTAAAGTTTCTTGAAGGCGTTAATTACAATAAAGTCGTTTGTTTTAAAGCTTTTACGAAGCTAATGTGAGAACAAAAGTCACGACATTGTATACCTATAGTCAAATTACTATTATTTTTATAGTGTTGGCCTTGACTTAAATAGTGCTTGATTTATGATTACAATAGACAAGGATAACGACGACCGTCCAAACCGTCATCACACTCATCATCTTCACGTTATATGCAACAAGTCAAGACTTAAAAGTTTACAACATAAATATTAAATCCACAAAATTGTTTCAAAATTATTTTTTGCCATTATGTAAGATAGCCGTAAGTTGTAATTTTTCCGACGATCTTCGCATAAATTACTTCAATCTCGTTTCAGTTTCTTTTTTAAATTCGAAACAGTAGCCGGTGCGGAGTTTCAGGATGTAAAAAACTGTATATTTAGCATACTGTCATGTAAATGTAAAACTACGTGCGTACAAGTGAAATGGTTTGCTTTCACAAAAACAACTAAACAATTAACAGAAGGAAATTAAGTTGCACTTTCAAATCATTTGTATTCCTGTCTTCAACTTTGCCACCTCTATAATAAAAGTAAAAAAAAGGATGTCAAGTATCCATCGACACTGATTTATAAAAATGAGGACTACATTTTTGTTCTTTTATTCCTCCGAGTTTCTAGGTATCCTATAGATATATAAATTGTACGTGCCTCAGTTTTCTGCTCATCCGTTTTTCACTTATGCCGGGGATAGACACGAAGGCTTTATTAGGGTGTCCATTTTTCGACACAACCCTAAAAAGGGCTCTCTGTGTACTTTCCAAACCTCAGCGTATATTTAAAACCGCATACGTAACACTAGTAAGCTAGTTTCTCGGGTGACAGTGAAAGTAATTGTCCTACAAGCTCATTCCTCAACCTTGGTACACTTCGTGCACAATATTTGCCCGAACTTGCGTAATTCATCATATTGGGAACAAGTTTCTGAAGGAATCCTTGTGTAAACTCGGTTAGCATTGGTGTGCGAATATTCGCACATTATATTTATATTTCAATTTTCAAGGTAAACTGAAACTGTGCCTTTAATGTCTTCGTGTTGGTATGCATTATGAAAGTCCTTCGCTTCGATACGTGTTTGTGTAATTTGAATAAAATTAAAATATTATTACTTATGTTACAAAATATGCTATGTCAAAGTATCCGATATGCAAAGTCCCTATTTTTCACACGGTCACATCTTATCAATATCAGTTTCAGCAAAGAGAGATAATACTGTTTGCTACACTGAGATATCAAGTAGAGCAACGAACGACTGTATTTTGTAAACGAGCTGAAGTTTCCCAATACGCCTTGTTCAATTGAATTATTTTTGTTACTGAACCGTGTCGGGATACTGTTACAAGAGAACCTGAAACAAAGGTCCGTCTATTGTTGTCTTAATTTTCCGACTCGTCATAATCAATTGACCCTTCTCCGAAAAGGTCGAACGAGAATATTTTTCTTACAACAAAATTGGCTATTGGTTTTTGAAGTTCAATGATAAAACCTTTTTTGCGATGAAACGTGAGAGCCGTGTAATTAGCAGATAATTAAAAGCCTTGAGCGTTAAAGCATAATGTTTACCTACTATTATTAATACCTGTCAAGTCCGAGGTCTAACTTAAACTTAACTTAGCATAAACAATTAAAATTACCTTTAGAAACATGGTTGATTTTCCCACGAACAATTCCAAGCACTTGGTAAAGTTTTCACTGATTATTTATTTTTAGTATCACTTGTCACTCGCGGCAATGATAAGTGTATCTGTTGGTGCGCGGGAGGCTGTCGCGCGGTGTCGGCGCGTCTGCTGGCTGCGCTGCGCGGGCGCAGGCGTCACGTGCGCGCGCGATGGTGGCGCCGCCGCGCCGGCTGACCGTGCCAGTTACATGCACTTTTCACGCCACACTGGCTACAACTCGCAACCGTGATCAATATGATGAAATGTCTTTGTCCGGGAATGAAAAGGGAACACCGAAAAATGTAAAACCGTGCACGAATTGTAACAAACAGAGATGTTGGATGCGGAGAGCAGTTTAAACAAAACGTCTCTAGCTAGGTGGAGCCTCTAGATAGTCCTCGATCTTGTTGCATCTTATGCGCTGTGCAATTTAATGAAAGGGGAGAGCAAATATCAACAACAAGCTTGTTTCAGACCTGTCTGTTTCGCTGAACATTTGACGGGGAAAATGCTTAAGTGGAAGTGTGTTCCGGAAAATATTGATTTTATAAACGAGTTCAGTTTGAAATTGTCAAATATTGGGCTCTACAAAATGCAACTCGATTTTATTGGGAATTTTCACAACGCTGCAGCAGTTTTCGCAATTATTATTGTTACTTTATGTTTTACCATTGAAAAACATACGAAATCCGTGATGAAATTTACATGTTTAAATAGATAAACTGAGAATGAAGTCATTTTAGCCTAGCTATCTCTCAGTACAATAATGTTTCAAACAGTCGAAACACGTCTGTCGGTTTGTTTATCCATATCACGTTTTCATAATAAGTGTAATAGACGTAGCAACTTGCATAGATAATTTTACAACTATTTTACATACATTTGATACAATGTTTTGTTATAAGTCTGAAGACGTTTCAGCACGTAATTGCAATTCATATTCGCAGTTGACTGTCTGGTAATCTCATTGAAGTTGTAAAACATGTCTTTGAAAAACGATTTACTCGTAATTGAGAAAACTTTACATTATTTGAATAAAGCATGCAACTAACTTGTGAAAATTGAGTACCGATGTTCTAGGACATCTTATTATCAGAGTTTTACGTTCAACAGACCATAATAATAACTAACAGGCCTTACCCACATGTGACAAAGATATAAAAAATAATGGACCAGATGACATTGCAAGACAAACATGAACATTGTTTTATACGTATTATAGTTAAGACCTTGTCCAATTCTCCTTCCTTACCTCCAAAAAGGGTTTTGGAAGTATCAAGGCCCGACCTCTCGTTTAATCTGGTTCCAAATTGTAAAGGCGCTTTTATAAGCGTGATAAAAGCTCTTCTCGCCCTAGAAAAGCTCTTAATTGGCAATATTCGTGCACTTTTTTTTTGTGAATCGCGCAGGCCCTCGTTTGGAAGCCTATTACGACTGAACGTCGTTACTTCTCTATGGTAAGTAGGTACGAGTATATTTCGGAGTTGCTGGATGGATTCTCAATATAATAGCCTACTTGGAAAAACCATTTGTGAAATACTTACTCTCTTCTTCAACCTCAGCTACTTGTAGTAATCATATACATATTTTCTAAAATTTTATGGTATGGAGCTCCATAACGGATTACCTTGCGAACCATGTCCAAAATTCAAACTTTGTACGGCTATGGAACCTTGTCAAGTTGTCAAAGTAACCTAACCAGAGACATTGAAGTTTAATTTAATTACAGATAACAGTTATTTGTTGTGACTTGTGACAGGTTATCTTGTGATTAAGTTAAGTTTCCGTGATAGTCCACTACTGTTTGAATTATCGTCAATGTTTTCCTGAAGAAGACGTCAAAGCTTAAAATAGACATTTCTGTCTCGAGACTTTAATCCACAAGCTAGAGCCTTAAATCCCATCGACTGAGACAGTATGAGGGCATTGTTTGTGGAGTGTTTGGCTTCCACCTGTTACATCAGCATCAATACGTTGATAGTTTTGATGATCTCATCTTGTGTAGCACAATAAAGCCTGTGGTCGGATTGGGTCAAGTTCAGCTAGTCATGTGCTGAGATTGACGTTTTGATCTTCAATTCCTCGGAGACTTTGAACCTCTACAACATACTATTCTTCCGGGTTTCTCTCTCGTTTCCCTGACTGACAATCAAATGCTTTCTGCACGTGAGAACAACTTCAACGGAAAAAATTGTTTGTTCGGCAACTTTTTGCGTCATGTCATCATGATTTCGTGCGAAGGTCGTTGATTATCTTTTATGATCATTGATGTTGGCCATAATGACGAGTATTGTCTTGCGATTGTATGGACACGTTTGTTGTGTAATTGCTATTTATTTATTATGCCGAATTTTAAGTATAAACGTGCATTTTTTTCCGCATAAAATATTGTATATGCCTCACTTAATAAGATCTTGATGACATTAGACTGCTATTACCACCACTTAAGGCGTATTCATTTACATTATGATGTCATGTGTATCGGTTCAAATATCCACGGAAAGACGTCGAAATAAGGTTCATGGGTCATTTAAAAAAAAAATGCAGCCCTTGCCTTTTTGGGTGCCCCATGCATTTTTTTTTCTATTTCTAGGCTATTAGCCACGGAAGTTTCTTATTGTTCACTTAAATAAGAATTATCTGACCACCGATTACAATAATTGCATTTTTAATACATAACATATTTAATGGTTTATCGATAATTAAAAATACTGAAAATGACGATTTCATACTGTCCCATCGGCGAAATTTGTAACTTCTGACTGCGTTTTAAAACATTTTTCTTCTGCATAGGTTATTATTTTTTTATGTTAAATAAAATAGTATCTTAGGTTTTATTTTATATTAATGATTTATTAAAAAAATGAATAATTCTCGAAAAATAAATTTTAAAGCTCGTCCCACGATTTCACATCTTTGAGACATGTCTACTTTTGTACCGGTCATTACTAAAACTACTTGCCGAAAAATGTGAAATAATTTAGGCTGGAACAACACTACTCAGGAATATGTCACGTCCACTGAGCGGCAGCTTTGAAATTAGTCTAGCAACTGCCGTGCTGAGCATCGGAAGAATTCTCTCACTTTTTGTCGCAAAAAATTGTCTCGTTTTGTTTCGAAATTTACTAGGTTTATTTATATTTTATCTTTTGTAATTAATAACTGAAAATGAAAAATGCTTTATCTATAATGGGAAAGATGTGCTGTTTATAGTTAAATCTGTGAGGAATTTTAAAATAATTCGATATTTCTATGACAGGGCCCTGATTTTGTTACGTCTTTTTTGTTACGAAACTATAAATAAAAATACAAATAATGTAAACAAGTAGCATTATACCGGGTGTAAAAGCAAAGGCAAGAATCCTTTAAGGGTGTGTTAGTATGATCGGTAATGATATTATTTTAAATACTGGGATCTCTAAATAAAGTACCAGTACCTCATAAGATGATTTTCTTTACTCAAAATACACTAATCGCGTGGACACCCTCACTGGTCGCTGGCCACTCGGATGAGGGGTGCGGGTTGCGGGGTGCAATTAGGTGTGTGGGAAGGCCGGTGAGCTACGTAGCCATAGCTTAGAAAAATGATGGAATTTTTGGTGAAAATTCAAGGTTTTTTTTTTCTCAGAATCGTGTATACTTTCATACCCTAAAGGGGTTCTTGACTTTGCATTTACATCCTGTACACAAAATATTTTTTGTGAACCTTAGAATGTATAAATTTAGCTTAGCCCTGCTTGTACCGGGTGTAAAAGCAAAGGGAAATTTAAACTTAATCAACATTTATTATTTTTCCATCTTTCAATGACAGGCGTGCATTATTTTTGAAATGGCCGCATATCAGCGTTCATTGCGAAGTGGCTGTTATAACAGGTTGGGTTCATATAGCCTGGATTTGTGATTATTGTATGACTTGGTAGGCAAAACCGCGCGGTCGCGAATCGCGGATAGCGCAAAAAACAAAATAATACGTAAATAAATCATTATCAAAAATTATACGGGGTCCTGATTTGTTGTTATGATATCTTCGTTTTGACTAAGTTCCAATTTGTTTCTTTGAATACTTTATCAATTAAATTGAATCTCAGTCTTAATTTGGACCTTTTATTTAGTATTTATGTAGTTAAAGTTCTTGATAAAAATTTAAAATACTAATGCGGCCATCTCATTTCGGCTATTTTTTAGTTTGTCATTCTTTTATAATTTTTTTACTAAGAAGACATCTGAATTACGTAGTAACTTAATCTCTGTTTTCAAGGTCATTCGCGTGTATTCGCCTCTTAACCTACTCGTTTTATTACCTTGACTTTGATCCAATCACTTCGATCTCTTCAAGTGTTTGTTTCCGAACCGATAATCCTCTCAGAACGCCAGTGACAATTTCTCGGTTCACCGTCGTCGGTCCCAGCCCATAATCGAGATACGAGTATCGAATACACGTATCCTAGCAAGAAAATCAACCGAATGAAAATTCGCTCTGGCCATTTTTTGTGATCGCGCATTTTTGTGGCCTGCAGGCGGTTGTTTTGAATGTTCGGTTTTTAGGCAATTTATTTGCAGCTTTAGTGTTGTTCTTGATTTTGTTATGCCTCAGTGAAAAATTTGTGAAGATTGATTAGAAACTTAAATAGATCGGTCAAATCGAAACCCTTAAGTTGTAGTTTTAAGACTTACTTCATTTACGCGCCATCGAGAAATAAACATCTGTACATTGATTAATGTGATTCGTAATCGTTTTGCATATGTACAACTATGTGAATATTTCTAAATTTATAGAACGTGAAATTTTAGTAATTTTGTGAACGAAAACTGGTGATAGTACTCGTACATATGAACAATGAAGCCAGCACTGAAATGGAACAGCTGATATTTTTTCGTGATTTCAGGGTTGGTTCTATCGTAAAAGTAGTTCACAGGACGAGTACTATCATCAGTTTTCATTAACAAAATGACTTAAATTTCACGTTGTATAATGAAGAGGACACGTTTTTTGTTCGTTTGTTTGCTAGAGCGAATCTCTGAAACTACTGAACTCATTTCGCTAAATTTTGCTTAGAGCTAAAGTAAAAGATATAGAAGAAAAGAGAATATTTTTTATCCCGAAAAATAGTCCGAGCATTGTACCACGCAGGTGAAGTCGTGGGCAAAATCTAGTATTTTTAAAAGTAAATAGTAATTTGATACATAATTGGGGCACATTAAAAATTTAAAGGGAGAAAAATCAGAACAAAATCTCCCAGAAAAATAAATGATCGCAAGCCAGCGACTCGTAAATACTGAAACTTATTTAAGCTGACAATTTCATGCTGTATTGTGATTGATTTTCATTGATCGATTTGCATGATAATAATTATTACTGTGTACTAACATCCATTGATAAATAAATACTTTACGCTTATTGGATGAGGTCAGTGCCATTTCGTAATCCGTGCAAAAACTTGATAAGGTTGGTGTTTACTAAATAATCATTGAATTATTGCTAAAACAGCTATTTGTAGATAGATAGTCATCGTGTAGGTATACAACTTTGATATATAACACTTATACCCTTACAAGCTGTATAATATAACTATAAAGGACGCCTGCGACTTTGTACGCATTGATTTGGGATATAAACAGCCCGTTGTACCCGGTGGGAACGCAATTTCGATAAAAAAGTTTACATCCCATTTGGATGAATTTAGAAAAATCCTTTCTTAGTAAATAAATAAATAATAACTAGACCAAAATGTTTCTAAAAATAAGTCTTAGAGTTTTGACATTTCAAATATCATCATAGTTTGCAGATAGACAAATACTTAATCACTTCTTAGATAAACTAAAAACCATACAAATTTATCACCCAGATATTTTCAAACAAAAGCAACATACCAATCCTACCTTACCCGCCATTCTAATAAACTCCACATACCTAAACATAAATGATCAAAATCTACCAAATCCGTGTATATAGCAGGATCCAAAATATACAATGCATTTCTTGATTTACTATGAACTATGAACTATTTACGAATTGTGACGACATTTGAAGTGCGAACGTATCCTTAGATAAGCGGATATGTATGTTTTTGACGATAGGCACTCGGTTTGGCAACTGATTTTACAATCCCAGCAAGCCCGAGTCAATACTAAAGAAAATCAAAATCTAATTTTTCTAATTTCGCAAAGAATGTTTATTGATCCGTAATACTGATCACTCACCCACACCAAGCCTCCAGTATGAATTTGGCTGGATAAATAATTGTTAGCTTGTTTATAAATCGACATAATTTTGGTTTCTGTTTCGCATTACTATTAATGGGTAAATCTCATTTCAAAGAATGAGCTGTTATTTTTCATTGCACGGTAAATGCATTAGGTCGTGGGTACTTTACCTTATCAGATCTAAAGTTGAGCAGTTCTCTGAACCTATTCTTACAATAATTAACATGAAAGCCCGTTTCAGCCAAAGATAACATAAATCAGCATATTTTACTGTAAAAAATGACTGTAGGCTAACGGCATTCCGCATAAATAATAATAGTACCCGAAGCAAGGTATTACCCACATAAGTAATTTAAAAAATAAATGGTTCTAAGTAACTTAAAAACTTAAATAAAGGGTAACAACACCTACAAACGCAAGACGTAGTGACCTAAAATCTTGAAGTTTGTCACGAAAGGTCGTCTTTTGGAAAAAGAGAAGGAACATTTTTAAATCCCTTGTGCAATTATCTCGAGACAAACTTATATTTGCGGTTTATTTCATAGAGCGAACATGTTAACTTAGGGAATAACGATTTTTTTCAGTGTAGTTGGAACCCCCGATGCTCGAGTTCCTCTCACATTTGACAAGTTTTTTTTTTTACTTTACGAAAAGCTGGGCTGTGTTGTATGTGCAGCTAACAGACAGAAAACAGATTCGCGCACTTTTGTGATATATACAGTACCTAGGTAGTGTTCTTCCAAATCACTTTTTCAAGATTTAAATATTGCTCGCTGTCAGACAAAAGTAGCTCGATGCTGGTTCCAAAACATCTACTTTTAGGTTTTGGAACCAGCATCGAGCTACTTTTGTCTGACAGCGAGCAATATTTAAATCTTGAAAAGTGATTTGGAACGCTACCCTAGTAACCAACGAGTTATAGATACTTACCTAGTCCCTGTCAAAATGAATGCGCGCACTGCCACGAGCTACGGTATATTTTTTTAGGTTATCATCTTTACGCGGACGTAGCAAGAACTACTACGTAGGTGAAACGTTGTTTGTTGAAGACTGTAGATACATTTTAATTCAAAACAAACAAACCTAAATTTTCACATTGGCTGAAATTCAAATTGACAGTAATAGCTGTTCTAAGAATACATTTTTAATGGTGGTCTGGTTGTTATGATTAATATGTAACCTTAGAAACTAGGACCTTATTACGATATTTATTTTATTTGTTCGTAATATCGTGATAAAAACTCGTTAATTCTTATAATTTAGTTCATAATTAAGTACCGCGACATTATAAAATACAAAATATTTAATCAAGATATTTTTTTAGGTTTTCACCTTTATTTTAAGGGTTGGTTAAAGACACGTTTTTATTAGGTCAAGGGGGTAATAAGACTGAAAAGTTTAGAAACCTCTGGTCTACATGAATATCATATTTTATGAACTAGTAAAAAATTGAGGCTTTGGACTTTAAAAGTCTCAATCGTTCTAGCTACAGGCTTTATTTAAAAGCTTTTAAACTTTTGAAGCTTTCGTGTTGGCGTGTAATAACAGCAATCTATTCTCGGCAACGAGTGGAATAATTTTGTGAAACTTATAACTTAGTATTTAAAGTAAATATTGCTTAATCTTTCTTGAATATGTATGTATTATGAGCGGTGGAAATAGCTTCTAGAGGACTATTTATGTACCTACTTTGGCGTATTAACTAAGCAATGAATCTAAATGTGTTTGCGGAAATCAGGCAGTATTATAATTATTTATATCATAAAAATGTGTAACATTCTAACGTACTAACACGTTAAACAGTTCATTGCAAAAATCACACATTAAATATAAACATTAATTTCCAAAAATCTTATGTACCGGGTGTAAAAAGACTGCTACCATTAAATTAAACCACATATTCTACCGACCCTAATGAACCACTTTTCCCAAGAATCATACCCGCGGACACTCTTAGTTTGGGAAATAATTGAGTTCCAAACAAAACGCGTGAACCCTAACGCACCGACATACATTACGTCCGTTTAACAGCTTCAGGTTTCACGGACGATGCTCTCTCTAAACTCGCCCGTATGTCGGTGCGTGAGGGTTCACGCGTTTTTGTTTGGAACTCAATTATTTCCTAAACTAAGGGTGTCCGCGGGTATGATTCTTGGGAAAAGTGGTTCAGTAGGGTCGATCGAATATGTGGTTTCATTTAATGGTAGCAGTCTATTTACACCTATGTACACTCGGTATATAACGTAAAAAACAAATATAAGAAAGTACCACTTTACAATTATTATCTTTGGAAATGTGTAAATCGCTCATTCAATGAAAAACATTCCCGAACTTGTCGTCCAGAAACTAATAATAGTACAAATTGTAAAAGCAATCGGTATCTTCTCTAAGCACGGGCTAGCACCGATAGGTTCCATTAATCAGCTGATAACGCAATTACTGTCCTGACGGGACCCACACATTTACAGGATCCAAAACTAATCTTATTCGTAAAAGTTTTTAGATCGATCTTATCGCAGTGTGATATGGTTGAAAATTGCGTAGAAACAGTTGTACTGGTATTTAGGAAATGAAATTGGGATTAGGATTTTGTGATTAGCCTAATTATTGCTGAATTTCAGAGTAGCTCTACTCTATTGTTTATCTAACTTATTAATCAAAGCGAATGTGTTCGTTTATTTTATTCGTTGAAGTATTCGGGTTTCAAGTTGGATAGATAGTTCATTGTTGATGGTATCTTATTATAATTATTTATTACATGATATTATTGACGTTAAAGATTTTTTTCTGTTTTTCTACTTGAATAATTTTCTCCAATTTGTAGCGATCAGTCAATGTTTGCAGAAAGTGTAGGCTTTCCTGCATCTAACATGGAGGACCATATCGAGCTCGATAACGCTCCTTAAAGTGCTCTGTCTCACTCTGTTGATCTACCTAAAGAGGGACAGACAGTGAGCTGTCAGAGCTCGATATAGCCTACCATGTTAGAGGTGCAGGTAATATATTTTTATTGCGTGCAAAATTTGTTCCCCAATTTGCTGTGGGCTATTATTTTTTAATTATACTTACAAAAATACAAAAATACAAATACAAAAACATTTATTTTCTCAAAGTACATTGATACACAAATAATATTACTAACATGTAGGTAGGTATACAAAAATATTCGCATATAAAGCACAAGACAAAGTTTATTGTACAGTACTATGACAAACTAGAAAATATTTACAAATACAAATACAAAATACAAAAATACAAAGACATTTATTTTCTCAACGTACATTGATACACAAATAATACTAACATGTAGGTAAGTATACAAAAAAATATTCGCATATAAAGCACAAGACAAAGTACTATGACAAACTTTAGAAGAATATAATATACATTTGAGCATTTGGTACAATTAAATATTAGCAACAGACTACGCACTAAGTCAGACTTGTTACGCGCGAGTCTAATCTTTGATTGCCAGTAAAAGTTCACATGTGGGCCAATTTCTCATAGAGTATTTATTTATTATTTACTGTTAGTCTTTAAATAATTCAAGTCTAATGACATAAACCAAAACTTAAGTAACTAAAACAAAGTGAAATTAATATTATTTATTTTAGAAGACTCCTGCATGTGTGTAAATATAAGATATAATAAACATAAATATAAAATTATGTAATATATAATTTATTTATTTAAATTATAACTGTACATACATAGTTTTTATATATAAGAAATAGATAAGGGAGTAGGTATATACTCGTAGGTATTAAAAGGGGGAAAAAGGACCTTAATTATTTTTGAATTTTTAGAATGGCTTCGGTGGCGTCATAATTTAAAGTCAGCAACCATTTTGTAATTTTAGTTTTTGCCTCCCATGTACTGCAGTTTTTGAGGTCACACGACTTGCATATTTGTTTATAGATGTAGGGAAAGGAGAAAGCGCTGAACCTTTGAGCAAAAACCGTTTTAACCAACGGAGTATCAATATTGAGACGACGCCGGCGTCCTATACGAGCTTGGTGAAAACAGGAATTTAGCTCTGCTCTGTGGTGGGCAAGCCCTATTCTTAGGAAGTATAGCTGTCTAACCGTTAGTATCTTCGCTTCTTCGTACAGCACATTGGTAGGATGTCTATAAGGTTTTCTTAGCATTACCTTTAGAACGGATCTCTGCGCTCTTTCTAATAAAAGCATAGTTGTTTTTGCACAGTTACCCCATGCAGTAATGCAATAAGAAAGAATCGACTCGCAGAGCGATAGGTAAACAAGTCTTAGTATAGCTCTATCAGCACTATTACGCAACAGTTTCATTATACCTATAAGTCTTCTTACGCGAGTGGCTACAGTTTTGACGTGCTGTTTAAAATTTAATTTTTCATCTAATACAACCCCAAGGTACTTTGTTGACTCGACTTTGCTAATGCTTGTGCAAGCACAGATTGGATGCGAGGTATCAGTGGATGGGCTATACCAGTCATTACATGTGTGTACGCTAATGCTGTGCTTGGGCGGAGGGCCAGAGGCAGCAGTTTTGTGAAAACATACATATTTTGTTTTATCGACATTGAGGGTCAAAAGATTTGTTTGGAGCCACTTGGCCACAGTTGCCATCCCCATTTCAACTTGATTGAAAACATTTGACCAAGAAGTGTCATTAAATACTATTGCAGTGTCATCAGCGTAGCATACAATTTCAACTTTGGGATTGTTTTCAAACAATTTTGCAATGCTATTTATGTACAATATAAACAAAGTTGGCCCCAGGATACTGCCTTGTGGCACTCCATAAGTCAATGTTTCGAGATCACTGACGTAGCCATCGACCTTGACACACTGCCTACGATTCGTTAAATAACTGCGAAACCAATCAAGGGCAGTCCCTCGAATACCTGATAGCTCCAGTTTTCTAAGGAGTATCTCTATGGAAACGGTGTCGAATGCCTTCGCGAGATCCAAAAAAACGCCGACACAAGCCTGACCAGCATCTAATGCTGAGGAAACCGTCGATAAGAGCTGTAAAACTGCGTTTTCAGTGGATTTGCCGCGTCGAAAACCAAACTGTCTAGAAGATAAAAGTTTTTGGGATTCTAAAAAGTCAATCAAACGTTTATTGACAATCTTTTCCAATATTTTGGAAAATACACCTAGCAACGAAATAGGACGATAATTCGACGGGATATTTTTAGGACCGTTTTTGTGTATTGGGATTACTACAGCAGTCTTCCAATCACTAGGAAAGTTGCCAGTGGATAAACTAAGATTATATATGTGAGTTAAAGGGTCTAGAAGCTGATTACATATACTTTTTACTAGCGAATTTTGAATGCCGTCAACCCCAGGAGCACAGTCATTTTTAAGTGTTTTAATAATTGATTCAATTTCGTATTTATCTGTTGGATGCATAAAGAAAGACTTGGGGTTAGAGTTCGCCGTTTGATTTAATTGAGTGACTAAATCCATATCAGTTGTTCCTAATTTATGAAGTGTCTCCATTGCTAATGTTTGACCTACAGTAGCGAAGAAATTATTACAGGATGTAAGAGATTCTTTAGGGTTATCTAGTATATGGAGTAGCTCAGAAGGAGCTTTGGATTTACCTCCTAGTTCACAAATAGATTTAATAACCTTCCAGAGGCTTTTTGTATTATTTCTGTTTTCCTCTAATTCCTTAGTTTCATGTGTATGTTTCAATCGTCTTAGTAAATTATTGCAATGATTCCGGTATCTTTTATACGTTATCTGTAAAGTTATATTACTTGGCTGTTTGCGAACTTGACTATGTAGTTTATCTCTGTGTTGCATACAACGCATGAGACCAGGAGTAATCCAATCTTTTAAGTTATATTTAGAACGACTAACAGTAACCTCTGAAGTGTGCGTTTGCACAATTCTATCTAGTTCACCCATAAGAGAGCGGGCTGCTTCCGAAACGTTTGTTTGAGTCATCAAGTCAGTCCAATTGCGATTTGAAAGATCGTTGGAAACTGCGGCAAAGTCAGTTATAAATCGTTTCCTTTTTCGCCCCGGTTTAACAACTTCCAAGTTGAATGCTGCCATTGCTATATCATGATCAGTTGTTGAGGTCTTGCAAACTAGACCGATTGCAGTTTGTTTTGTATCTATGAGGATATGGTCAAGACAGGTTTTATACCGAGTAGCTTCGGTAATGACATGTTTTAACCCAATTTCCGCGGTCATGCATAGATATTCACTAGCTTGCTCTAGACGTCGGGAATCGACTTCATCTGGTAAAATATTGATATTTATATCACCAGCAATAATCACTTTCTTATGTTGTTGAATAGGCTTTATATGTGATTCTAATGATGACAAAAAGTTTTTTGTGCAACGGAAGGATGGGGATCGATATATTCCAAAAATCGTGAATTTACCTGGAAAATCCACAGCTAGACATTCTGCATCTTTTATATCTGGCTCACAGATATTGGGATCCCAGATTTTATTTACATATACCACCACACCACCTGCCGAATTATTAACGATTTTACTGTAGTGGTGAGTATATTCCGGAATACTTGGAACTGCAACAGTCTCCGTTAAATGACATTCAGTGAGAATAATAATATCGAAAGGTAGGTTCACCCTTTTTAAAGTAACCAGGAATGAGTCAAAGTTCTTTGTAATACTTCTTATGTTGTAGGTAAGTATTTTGAAGTTGTTAGTGCCATATAAGTTTTTCTCGCAGTGTTCTGGTAAATCAACGACATGACAAGAAATAGAAAGAGTTTTATCTATATCCTGTTCTAGCTGTAACTGAATGGTAATAATTTAAATTTGCACTTAAAAA
The DNA here is from genome assembly GCA_910592155.1 of Ypsolopha scabrella. Classification (NCBI taxonomy): domain Eukaryota; kingdom Metazoa; phylum Arthropoda; class Insecta; order Lepidoptera; family Ypsolophidae; genus Ypsolopha; species Ypsolopha scabrella. Next base: position 5,651,860 of record OU342964.1, read on the forward strand.
GATTTGATTTGTGTGTTGGTGATTTACTTGTCATGTGAGGTCGACTTAATAGGGGTGACTGCGGCAGATGTTGATGTTTAGAGGTGTATTTATGGTACATATTTACATGGGTGTGGGTTTGTTTGTGATAAATATATATAATATAGTATATAAAGTACAACTTAGGGGGAGTCTTCACATTCATTAATATTTGAGCAATAATTTTAAAACATGGCATGCATAAAAAAGTGTTCACTACAAATAAGCTACTCAAATTTGCAGCTAAAAAGGAGGATAGTGCATTCGTATTACTGGGTGGTGACATTATTTCCAACAGGGAACTCAGCGAGAAAAATAGGACCCAACTTGCTATCGAGATCATTTTCGGAGCGAATTTGGATCGCTGACTGCTTAAGAAGCGGCGACGACGGCTGCTTGGGCTGTAATAACCAGCACCCTGGGGGGCACCCTTTCTTCATGAGAGAAGGGAAATGACTATCAGATGGAATTTACAAACAAAAGGGTGGAAATTAACCTTGCACACTACGTTATATATTCATACAATGGCGATTCCTGTCAGTTAATTTAAATGTATATGATTAATAAAATAATGATAGCATTTTTAATTGAAAAGATGAATTTAAACAGGAGGAGTATCCATAAGCTAAGAAAAGTGACCCCAATATGACAAAAAATTTAACTGTATATACATATTTTTTCTCATTATTTTATTAAAATGCAGGAAACCAACTCAACGCTATGTAAAAATGATAACAAATACTAAAAGTAAAAATGATTTCGTTTTCTTCACGAGAAAAATCGACAAACCGTGCTCAAAATTGCTTTTTATGAAAAATTTTCCTCTTTTTTTACCATTTACAATTATACAGTAAAAAAAAATTGACCTCAGTTTGTCGATTTTTCTCATGAAAAAACCAAATAATTTTTACTTTTAATTTATTGTAGCGTTAATTTAGTGTCCTGTATTTTACTAAAATAAAGAGAAATAAAAAAATATATAGAAGGTAACTTTTATTTATCCAGCCAAATTCTTACTGAAGAATCGGTAAGTGCTCAGTAACAAGGTTCGATGACCCTTTTTGTGAAATTCGTAAATTCTTCTTTTCGTGTTACTGATCACTTACCAAGCCTCCAGTATGAGTTTGGCTGTATAAATAAAAGTCACTTTATTTACATGGTTATTTTTGTCACATATTCGGGTCACTTTTCTTAGCTTATCGATACCCCTCCTTTCAAGTGAGACAAATATTTGGAAAAAATACTTCGGGCCAGGATTCGAACCTGCGACCTCTTGGTCTTTAAATTGTTTCTAATTGATCTTTTCTATTTTGCAATTAAAGTATTCAAAGCGATGGATTTAGCTTAAATTAAATTTAAAACATCTCGGAAAAAATGTCATGGTGCTTTAATATCCCAGAAAAGCGAAAGTACCATAACAGTTTTAAAGCTAACCAACTGAATTTTTGTTACAGGTAAGCTTTCACACTGAACCATGAAAAGGCAAGTAAGACCCACATTGTAAATTTTAATCCTAGAAGTCGCCAAGGGGTTTCCGAACTTCGTCTTTTCGTGTAGCCTCCTGCTTCCTTATTCCTTTTTATACAGCCAATTATTTTTAAAGATGTCCATTTCAGCCAGTAAGGCTATAATCATTTTGAAGATCTTCACCTTTTTTAAAGTTGCATCATAAGGAACCGTATATTAACACGGGGATTTCAAATAAAATACACAAAATCCTCGATGACGGCACATAAGGAAAACATTTTGATAATATAACATGTGTATATAATATGATATATACTGAAACCGTCTTATCGTGTACGGTACGGCGTACGCTAAAAAGACTTTACAAATAGTCGTTAGAACATGTTTAGAACAAAGTTTTTGTTAAAGGATTACTCGGACGAGTTAGACAAGCAGTTTACGGGAAATAGTTGTAAGGCGTTTTATTTATTCTACAAGGAGGTTCTTATCCGGGATTTGTTTCTAAAACTTTTGTATTTTAGGGTAGTATCCATCCTTTTTGAGTGTATAACGGTTAAAATACTGTTTATATTTATTCCTTTGAAAAAAAGCCTATTTTTTGGCGGCCTATGAGTATCATTCAAATTCAAGGTTAATAATATTAGAGTGCTTAAGGCGACGCCACGAAATTTTGGCGACGTGGATCTCCATTTTTCTCAGCAATAAAAAAACATGTAATTACCAATTTATATACTAGATTAAGCATTTCATTGACATCGTTTTGCCCGAAGATTTAGTTGATTGATTAATTTTCATAGCAGAGAAAAAATATTTAGAAAACCTCTTTTAAAACAGAAATTTCTATTTTACTTACAAACGGAAGCGAATGACGTTTTTTATTTAAATTAGTCTACAAATACACTTCAATATGGCCGATTGGATTTATTAAATTACTTATAGTTGTCAGTTTAAATGAAAAATACTGTTTTGCCGCATACGACCTTACGGCATAAGCTAGTTCGTGAGCGCGTATTAAGTCCCCCTCACACCACTCCCCTAAGACGCCGATTTGAAATTAAAAGTTTATCAATGCCTCGCCTTAACAGATCGTCACGACATGAATCCCCGAGGGGTTGAGACAGATGTTTCAGAGTATGGATTTCGAATTGGGAGTCGGTCACATTCGTATACCGACGATTATTACGTCTCAACGTGCTGGCTGGTGAGCCTTACCGCCGTACTTCGGGCACGGGCACAAATACGAGAATGCACTGGCATACCCTTGTTAGTGTATAATACCTCACTTCGCTTCGCATGATGCTACTTTATACCAACAAATACTGCAACAATCACTCTGAAATTAATATATGATAAAGTTGAGGACTAATGCTATATCAACGCTGAGGTGAAAACTTGATTACATTAAATTTTCTCGATAGAAAAAATTACAAAGTTACCTCCAAACCGTACAATAAACCGAATGAATACTTGAAATGAGATCTGAAACTTTGCATAATATGACTGGTATTAGTATAAAGCAGCTGCAGACTGTAACATAAAAATGAAAAAACCATCAGGGTAGCCGCGATTTCAAAATAACTGATGTTTTTGCGTGCGTGGCATCTGATTAGAGTAGGATAGACAGTTAAAAAGCAGAAGCGTTAGAGCAGGACTGCGAATTGAGTTATTACGTGCCTTTCGAAACACGCAGACCGAACACAAGTGTGCGTCTACTGGACTTGAACCCACTAACTTCTAATTAATGGTCGAGACGAACCATACGACCATAGGGGTGGCATTAGAGATATTGATAACTACGCACGATGAATTAACATAAAAACTCCTTGTCTTCTGGAATATATCTTGTCCGTTAAATGGATAGTTAGATAGCCTATCTTATGGCATAAATTTGCATACAAATTACATATATATGCAATATGCTATCTGTTACTGTAATCTGTTAGGGTTCTACTATCTACTCAACCCTTTGTGAGAGGGTTCTAAAGGAAGCTCCAGATTGGTTAGGGATTTACTCGTAAAACTACGTCCAATTTTCTAAAGAACTACTGGAACTTCAAGGTTGTTCTTAGATATCAGGTTTCACCCCCATCACGTTTGGGACGTAATAATCGTCGGTAAAATAGAAAATTAGATAAAGAAGAATTAAGGTCACTGTCTAAGGCTTGTGATGACCGGGCTAGTATTTGTTATAAACAATATATCGCTGACATTGAACAAAAAATTGCAATTAACCCAAAGTATTTTTGGTCTTTTATCAAAGCAAAACGAAAAAAATCTAGTAACTACCCTTCTACAATGACTAATGGCCATAAAATCGCTAAAACCGGTGAAACCATATGTGACCTTTTTGCGTCACATTTTGCGTCGGTTTACGAAACAGAGTGTCAAGCCCCGAATACTCCTACACAGCATTATTTGACAAGCAATATGTTGACTAGCATTAATTTGACGGAAGTATCCATATTGAAAGGCTTAAAAAGACTTGACATCTATAAGGGATCAGGACCTGATGGCATTCCACCTGTTTTCCTGGTTAACTGTGCAAAGTCTCTTGTGTTGCCTCTGTATATAATTTTTAACAAATCCTTGCAAGCGGGAGTCTTTCCCGAGCTGTGGAAGCTATCTCGAGTCGTACCTATCCTAAAGTCCGGCGACGATGGCGTTGTCTTAAACTATCGGCCTATATCGGTCTTGTCAACCTTCGGTAAACTTTTTGAAGCCTTGCTTTGCCCATTTTTAAGCAATCACTTCAAACCGCAATTGACTGACCATCAGCACGGTTTTATGCAGAATCGGTCAACAAATACCAATTTGTTGTCATATTTACGGAACTGGTCATAGCTGTAGACAATCATCAACAAGTTGACGTTATATACACAGATTTCAGCAAGGCTTTTGATAAGGTGAACCATTCGATCCTTATTGTAAAGCTTAAATCTTACGGTATTACTGGCGCCTTGCTTAATTGGCTCACATCATACTTGAAGGGTCGTAGTTCTAATGTGGTCGTTAATGGCTACCAATCTCACGCTTTTCCGGTAACTTCAGGAGTTCCTCAAGGCTCGCACTTGGGACCTCTGTTATACAACATCTTTATTAATGACATAGTTAACTGCTTCCAGCATTCCAAGGCTTTCCTCTTTGCCGATGATCTCAAAATGACAAAAACTATCACTTCATTGTATGATTCAGAGCTTCTTCAAGAGGATATAAATAGAGTTGCTTATTGGTGTGTAAAAAACAAGATGACACTCAACCTAAAAAAATGTTCTTCCATATCTTTTACACGGAACCATAGCATTATTGGTAATCCTTATAACATTGACAATACCACACTTCAAAATGTGAAAAGCATTAGAGACTTGGGTGTAATTTTTGACTCAAAACTTCAGTTCATAGAACACATGGATAACATTATAAATAAGGGGTCAAGAATGTTAGGATTTGTAATACGCAACGCCAAAATTTTCCACAACCCAGCCACAAAAATACTCCTGTTTAACTCCTTGGTAAGGAGTAATTTGGAGTATTGCAGCGTGGTTTGGATCCCCCACTATCAAAAACACATACTCCGTATCGAACGTCTACAGAAAAGGTTCTTGTGGCACTTATCTTACTCTTGTGGAATGGCTAAAAAGCTTCCATCATATGTGGATAGATTAAAGCATTTCCGAGTGCACTCCCTGTCAGATCGTAGAACTTTGCTTGACTTGGAGTTTCTTCGGAAGCTTGCAATTGGTGAAATTGATTGTCCCCAGCTATTATCGAAATTGCAATTTAACATACCAATAGGACTTCCCAGGAGTGCTCGCAGAGCTATGGTTCTGAGACCAGCGCCATCCAAGACTAATTTGGGCCAACATTACTCTCCGTTGAATAGGCTATCAGCTCTACTCAATAAACACTCACATCATCTTGACTTGTTTAATGGTAATAAACATCATTTTAAAAAATCTATTTTGTCGAACATTTTTAAATCAGCCTATGAATAGCATCATAACTTCTTTCGCTTTGTTATTTTTTTTTTGTTAGGATTTTCTTTTATAATCGTATATATAATTAACCTATTAATATCTTTAATTTTTTTTTTCGTTTTACTATATTTTATTACATAATCTCTGGCATAATAATTGTGTTTAAATATTTCATGTGCAAAATTTGTATTGAATTGTTTTAATATGTAATCATGATAATTTTGTAATTTAATAATGTATAATCTGCATCCATTTTGCATGCTGTGTCCGCCTATAATTGTCTAGACATATACCCTACAACTTATAACTCGCTAAACAATGTATGTATTTATGCACTAGATGTTGGTGGTCCAAATAAATAAATAATAAATAATAATAATAATAATAATAAAAAGCAGGTGTACCGTCTGTGGACTGTGAATTACATTTCACAGTTGAAATGCAATGAAAAGTTTTAGGTTATGGCAGCTCTAAATCTAATATTTGCTACACGAGAATAGGTGTCATTATTGGCGTCAAATATAGCATAAAAAATTTAAATTTTCTTCACTTATTTTATTATTTAATAAAAAACTAAAAGTTAGTATGAATTATGTGTTCCAGAGTTAACAAAGTTTGTCCCGTTTTAAATCCATAAATAATAACCTTCAAAACCGGGTCATGTAAAACTTCTTATTTTTTAGAGCCTTCTTGGTTTTTTTTTCTCAATTTCGTAATGACTTTATAATATTCTGTTACGATAAGAGTGTATATTAGATTTTTCAAACCAGGAAGAATAAATTCCGGTTACGGTCGAGGACTATCCTCTTAAGGATTAACAAACAGTATCAAAAAAAAATCTTTCTTAGCGGTTGACTATAATAGTTCCGGAGATTTGAGTGTGTTAATAGTATTTCGCTTTTACATATACTAGTTTTCGGCCACAACTTCGTACGCGTTACACTCTTTTACCTTTTTCATTGTACAACGCCATCTAGTTCTTCAATCCATGAAGTAATGAATCCATTGTAAAATGAAGGTATTGTGACATACGTATACGATACACGTAGCACTATCTAGTGGCTAAAATTTAACTATACTGATGCGAATTCTAAATTTAAATACTCCCAAAATATAAAGCTACACAACAATGAAAACGCTATCAAAAACCGTTGAATAATTTTTACTAGAATTGCGAGCATTCAAACAGACAAAATTTACAGATTTGTATATTATTTTACTACTTCATGGGTCCCTAAGAAATTTTTCCATTGTACAGACAAAACCTTACTTAGGAATTTATTACAAGTAATAGATTAGATTAAAGGTGGTAGAGCTGATGCCGGGCTCGACTGTGGAGGTACCACCATCTTACTCGCAAATCCTCCCGAAGTTATTCGGGGGAGAGTAAGAGAACAGCTCTCAGGCGGCCCACCATTGCCTGGGACCGATGGATGGCGGTATATCCATCCCCAATTGTCGGGCTTTAAAACAGACCGGTGACGGGCAGCGGCGTCACTGGTGCGAGGGTTCCGGCACCGCGCTCACCAACCCGCCTGCCCAGCGTGTGTGAGTATGGGCATTTCTTCCAGGAGGACCGCCAACTGGCGAAATCTTGGAAAGGCCTATGTCCAGCAGTGGACGAAACGGGCTGATGGATGGATGGATGGAATAGATTGGATTGTCAATTCATCGTGTAGATTGTATTTGTCCTTGGGAAGGTCCCTTTGACCTACATCACTCTTTTTTGCCCTGGACCCTAGACTTTATTTGGGAGATTGACTCAATCTTGCCAAGTTCAATTCCATGCTACCGCTTAACCTTTCTCAAAATAAATTTAAAGCTTTCACGAAAAATATCTTTATCCACTTCCATACTGCGATAAGGTTATTACAACATCAAAAACGGTTTTATAAGTACCTATATTATTTGTCAGATATTAAAAACCAGTGTTAAGTATAATATTCTTAAACCCCAATTTTAGATTTTATGTCTGTCTGTCTCTCCGTCCGTCTGTCTGTCTGTTCCATTTTAACTCAAGAATCACTCAACAGATTTGTATAAGGTTTCCCTTATTATTATCGTGGTGGCCCTGGTCAACATCTATGCTACAATAGATTTTAATAAAATAACCGCCAAGCCAAAAACTGTCAATTAATAGCTTTGAAAAACCTTCACTCGAACAAAGCCGCGGGTAAAGGCTAGTTTTAAATGAATTTATAATTTAAGTGTAATCTTCAAAGATAGTGACTTAAGCATTACTAAGCCCACGACCAGAGGTCACAAAATCCCATAAATCACTTGTAATTCTACACAATTAGCTGTTTATACCGTGACAAACGAACAGACATACGTTCCATAATATGATCTCGTGACCGGATACTCTTATTATGGGGTGGATAGAGACGAACTCCTTGAAGCATAAAGATTCTTGAAGGCTGCAGCGAATTTACGTAAAATCGTCTCGGTGGGATTGCCGCCTGAATTATAATATGTTATTGTGATTCGTTTTACAAGTTGTGTCATTACATAAAAGTTAATTTCCTATCAGTCACGTGTGTGGCTACCTGGACGGCTACGAGGCATGCCTTTTAAGTTTTGTCGTTTGAAGAAACAAAAACAACTGAAACCTAATAGTACTTTTTATTGTTTTTTCTCCACGTAGTTTACAACACTTTTCCATTCGCTCGAACCAGTTATTTATTTTTATTTTATTTATTTTATTTATTTAACTTTCTTACAGCATTAAACATTTATTCCACTCCAAAGTGGGGGTGTTCAATATGGCTGATTTGAAAGCGTCGACTGTTTCTTCACCGGACTGGAACCTTTGACCACGAAGAGTTTTCTTAATTTTAGGAAATGTAGAGAAATCGTTAGGGCTTAGGTCAGGACTGTATGGCGGATGGTCAAGAATTTCTACCTTTTCCTGCTTCAAATACTCAATCGTTTGATGAGCGCTGTGTGAGCTTGCGTTGTCCTGATGTAGGATGATGGGTCGCTTTGGGTTACATTTCCGAAGTTCGGCGATGACTTGTGGTAAACAAACTGTTGTATACCACTCTGCATTAACCGTTCTACGATCTTCAAGTGCAACTGTCACAACATGCTCGGTTTTCGCCACGAACGTAGCCACCATCTTCTTTGAAGTGCTTCGAGAGCGAACAACTTTTGTCGGTTTTGGTTCGTCTTTGAAGACCCAGATTGTGGATTGTTGTGAATCCTCGGTTGAACCTTTGAAGAGTTTTCTTACACCATCTGACGCGGGCCTTCTTATGATCGTCGGAAAGCAAATGCGGGATCCAACGGGAAACTAGCTTTCTCAAACCAAGCGCCTCATGCAAGATCTTCTGAATGGTTGTCCCTGAGATGCCTAATAACGCCTTTATCTCCCGATATGTCACATGACGATCTTCGAGGATTAGATCTCTCACAGCGACAATGTTATCTTCAGTGAAGGCGGATTTTGGACGTCCTTCACGAGATTTGTTACTAAGACTGCTATATCCACGTTGGAATTCTAAATACCAGCGTTCGACAGTCCGCAGACATGGGGCTTCATCATGGAACACAGATGTTAGCTCTTCGGAACACTGGATCCGTGTTAGGCCTCTTCGGAAGTTATAGAAAATTATTGCACGGACATTTTCCTTAGTAAGATTAATTTTCGTACGTGACCTGACAGATTTAAAACAACGCTGTGACTAAACAATTGCATTAATCCTAATTCTTTCAATTGTTTTGAAATTCTAAATTCACCAAATTTGAATATTGAGCAGTTCTAAATTCAAAATTGGCGGCAAATATGTAAACGACAGAACTTAAAAGGCATGCCTGGTATTCTGGCCTTGTGGGAAAATTTACAGATTTCGTGTAATGTTGAAAGGATTTTTCTACGGATATGTATATATTTCTGTGATTGAAAACCTATACGCAGCATTCCTTGTATTCATTTGATTTAATTTGATGATTTTTGATTGAAAAATTGTGTTTTTCAATAAAAAATGTATCAAAAGTTCCACCAAGTGCCAACAATTACGAGCATCAACTCCATTAATTTGATGAGATTTAGGCCACTCTACATCACATGCCATTTATCATACTTTAAACAAAAGTCGAACGACTGATAGTGCTAGTGAAAAATAATGCCAGAATATCCGGCTTTCATGCGACTTTGTTAATCGCGTGATAAATGCCGTGTCATGATAATTGTACTAATTATGACTACTTAAAAGACATGTAAAACATAATATTTATTTAAACGGGTATAACGCGATGTATTTTTATTACCATTTGTTCGAGAAAAGGCACCCGACGTTTCGAGGCAGTTGCATGCCTCGTCGTTATACTCTTATCTATGGTCTACGGGAAACTGGCAAGTTTGGCGAGGCGCTGCGATGAGTTGCGGTTGGCGACACAAAATGTTTTTCCTTTTCTCAAACAAAAGGTAATAAAATACATCGTGTAATACCCGTTTAAATATTATAATGTTTACAAAACGCGAGAGTTTAAAGTTCTACATATAAAACACTACGGGCTCCACGTGGGAGCCCATCCACATACTCTCAGGACAACTGCTCTGATTCTTCGCTCCTCCGCACCGGAGTTTGCAGCTCCAGTTTGGAGAAATTCGTCCCATTCTAGAGAGTGGATGTGGCGTTACATGAAACATACCGTTTAATAACGGGCTACCTTAAGCCTACACCCACGAATATGTTGTACCGTTTGACAGGCATTGCGCCACCGCCTGTCCGACGTGACGCTGCCGCAATGGTGGAGAAATGCAAGGTAAGATGGTAGACCCTCGACATCCACTGTTCCAATAAAACTTTAATAAACTTTAAATCCAGACGAAGTTTCCTGGCTAAGACCATTGCTCTAACTTCAACACCTATTGAGACCAGGTTGTCTTTCTAGGAACAAGCACCTCAACCATATCTGAGTCCCAACTGGCGAAAACCAGAAGAGCGCCTCCCACTGGGTCATGATAAAGACTGGCTAGTGTGGAAATCCTTGAATCGGCTTAGATCTCATGTCGGTCGGTCCAAGGATAACCTCAAACGCTGGGGAATTTCCAAAGAAAATGCTGACACGAACTGCCTATGCGGTGTTCCACAAAAGACAGACCATATCAAGTCGTGCTCTCTGTGTCCGGCTTCCTACACTCACTTAGACCCGATGCAGGCTAATGACAAAGCCATTACAGTGGTTATTCACTGGAAAGATATAATCTAGTTTCCACTCGAAGAAGAAGATGTAATACATGTTAGGAATCCGGACAAAAGGTTTATATTTAAAAAGCTTGATATGTTTCTGAACAAAGAGCTTGTATAAATCACCAGTCTTCGCCCTTCGCAAATTGTCGCATGTATTAGATTTGCTGTCTTGGTTTCTAAAAGTAAAATAGGTTATGTCATAAACATAAGACAGGAATTTACACACAGAAGTAAAAAAAAATACATATCTCACCCACTAAGTTCTATTGACAAGTTGTTCTCATAAATGTAAGATTTTTTGGATTTAGCTAATCTTGCGACCTGCATAGCTAGCATAGATGAAAATAATTGAGAAGTTTTCTCCCTCATTTGACCAATGAAGGCGCAGGTAAGCTATATCACGTGACCATTGCCTCGACAAACGACCCATCCTGCGTTTCCATTTGTCAACGCTTCGTCGAGAGACAAAACTTCTCTATTAATTTAATCTATATGCTAACGACTAAAGCATGACTTACGTGTCATTTGGGGCTTTTAATTAAAGGTCTCTTAGCAGGTCTATCACCACAAACCATGACTCACAAAACCAAACCTAAGGTGCTTATAGACCAAAATATGTAAGGACGTCAATTGAAATTCATCTCCTTTGTTCCACTGATATTACCAAAATTCTAAGGTTCAGCAGGTTTAGTTGCTTTATTGATAAACTGCTGTAGGGAAAACCAATTTATTTTCTCTACGTATTTCTACTCTAGTGGAAAATATTAGACTTTCAAAACATGTTACGAATCCAAATTTTATCCACAGCAGAATTAATTTGACGGCTCATACTCATTACAAAATAATAACGCAATGAAAACTCCTGTTTTATATCCATTAATGAGCTGTACAATTACTTTATTCGAGTACACAACCCCAGCTGCTATTTTCGCTTTAGATATAAAATGCGACGACTGCATGCATGGTCACATAAAAGAGCTATAAGCTTACAGCTTAGAGAATATATCAATATATAAAACTAGCTTTTGCTCGCGGCTCCGCCCGTGTGTTATTCGGCTTAACGACATGCTTTTTTCCGGGATAAAAAGTAGCCTATGTGTTAAGTTAAGGTATAAGCTATATCCATTCTAAATTTTATCCAAATCCGTTGAGCCGCCTCAGCGTGAAAGAGTAACAAACACACACACACACACACACACACACACACACACACACACACACACACACACACACACACACACAAACTTTCGCATTTATAATATTAATGTGATGATAATTTATGCATCCAAATTCATACTCCGTAAGTAGTCGGTTCGAAAATAAAAAAAGACATAAAAAGTTTATTCAAAGAAAAAGACATACAAAATTTAATTATTTCTGCCAAACTTTAAAAAAGTTTATTGGCTGATGTTGCTCTCCTAATTAATCTGTTTAATTAATCTTGTCTCCTAATTTTTCTGTTTCCTACAACCACAAGCCGAGCCCTGAGTCATCAGTACTACAGAAAAACATTATTTAGTTTTTCAAAATTGATACTTATGGTCTCTTATGCCTAATTTTAAAGTTTTCGATCCAATTTACGTAATTTAATGCATTTTAGTTGGCACATACAACGAAATCGACCCTAATTCTTTATTACATCTTTCTCCCTGAAAAACCAACTCCTGAGCGATATAATTTACGTTTTTTATTGCGGTAGTAAACTGGAAGCTTTCTCACTTTTCGATAAGCACCAAAAAAGGGTAACTATTGTTTTACGATCTCAAAGCGAAAGACCGAATAATTTTTATTTAGTTGGCCTAATTTTACGGTCGATTATATTTGGTTTTGTAGTTTAAATTCAGTTTTATATTAGTTAGCCTTTCGTGAATTCATCCAATCAACAGTTTCTTAAAGAGTGTTGCATTTAACGTGGTAACAGAGGATCGCGGTGCAAAAGGCACATCATAATATTGTCTTGTGAACAAAAAGTATGAAATAAAAAAGTATGGGGAAGAAGGGATTGTGCTAACATTATTTTGGTATCCAGTGGTAGGAAATCCTTAGTCGAGGTTGTTCTTGAACAAGAATAGAGGCACAGAAAAATAGTTTTCGTATTTCGCAAATAGGTTCATTGAACCTTGGTCCTGACCACTAACCAAGTCTCCAGTATGAATTTGATCACATATTACATAAACAAAAGTCATTTCATCACAATGTATAGGTAGAGGTATAAAAATATTTTTCTCTGGTTTCACGAAAAGGTTCATCGAACCTCGATCGAACCTCGGCTCTTTACTTATCGAGTCTCCAGTATTAATTTGGCTGTGCCAATCAAAGTCACATTTCATAAAGTACAGGGTAGGTAGGGTGTTAACAAAGTAATCGTATGAGAGCAAAATTATATTGTAAAGAAAAACAAATGAAGAGTACAATTCGGTTCACCAGTTCGGTGTATGTCAACATTTTTAGTTACAAGTTACTTATCAAGTTTGCTATAGATTTCGGCGAAGTTAAATCTGGCTGGACCTCAGATTCCCCCCAACTATAAGAGAAACCCATTGTTTCGGATCACCGAGTCTAATATACAGGGCTTGAAAGCGGATAAGGTATAAGGTCACGCTACCGTTATAAAATAATGATAGATCGAATGGTATACCCGAAATCGGTTCGAATTTAAGGTTGCGCTACCGGAATATTACAGTACCGAAATCACAGGAATGAGCGTGGCGGTGCGGGTATCGACGCGCCGGGTGTGGAAACGTATCAAAGAAAACCTTTATGTTGTTGGTTTAGATAGCATGGAAAAATAGCGGTTTTCGATAGCGAAAAATTTTTGTATCGTAACATTAAGATATCCCAATATAAAAGTATAACGTCGTCGTACCGTTTACCTTTTATAACCCATATATCTATTATATTTTGTTCGTCGTTTCTACCAATCAGCCAGTACGACGCTCGTCGGTTCCTTGTCCTTTTGTCCTATTACTCGGGAAGTTTTCTTTCATGACTGAGCATTAAATCGTTATGTAGGGGTTCGGTAAGCGAATTCTCGTCCCATTTCGTGCACGAGGGGCAAAAGCTGCCTTCTTATTCCTTTATTGTCGTGCTATCCTCGAGATCTCGCGTAGTGTCAGTCTGATGTTCTCGTAAAGGGATATTTTGGTTTTACTTTGAAAACCTTATGTTAATAATTTAATTTGATAATAAAAGCAATGATTTGGTCAAGTGCGAGTCAGACTCGCGCAAAAAGGGTTCCGTCACACTACAAGATACGTTTACGGAACCCTAAAAACATACTTATCAACAATATAGATGCTATTGCAACGTAGAATGGTAGAGCTTGGCAATCAATTCAGCCCCCTTTTTATTATTTGTTGTTGTACTTTATAGTATGAACAATGTGACCAAATTATAAACTTGTTTTTTATAGAGCTAAAACAAAAACGTTAAAAAATGTATTTTTCGAAGTTTTTTGTACGGGGTAAGTATAGTTTGTTTTTTTTTCATTTTTATTACTTATCTTGGTAGAGGTCATAGTAACACGTAGGTATTCTGTGAAAATTTCAACTGTCTGCCTATTACGGTTGAAGCTGTAGACAGACGGACAGACAAGCAGCGGAGGCTTAGAAATAGGGTCTCGTTTGGCATCCTTTGGGTACGGAACTCTAAAAATTACCTGACATGACATAAACAGATAACTTACATGAAATAAGGAAAAAAAATACAAGGTCAATCCAGAAAGGTTTTCCCTTTCGCTATCAAACAACAAAGTATCTGAATTTATGCGAATGTCTTTCAGAAGGACAGTATTTTTCAAATGTACCCTTAAATTTGACCCTTTTCCCACCTGCCGTATTATTTAACGGACGGCCTTGTTCACGTTCGAGTATCAAATATTGTCGATGTAGCACACATTTATCTTTTGACCCTGTCAGCGGGTCCCAACCGTCCCTGGATCCCAATTCTCAGTGTGTCGAGATGACTTTGTTAACCGTAAACTTTAATTTTATCTATCGAATCTCAAGTACCGAGTGTAAATGGACAGCGTATCTTGAAACCTATTACTCTACGAATTATATTGAATAACATGAAAACAATGAGCGCGCAAATCTAGATCAAAACTAATAATAAAGCAGTAAAATTGTCGTGTCTGTTCATAGAATGTTATCGCGAAATTTTTGATGAAATAGGTTATTCGTACTGTACTGAGGCCAGATCACAATTTTTAGAATTTTTACTGTCTGTCTGTATGTATGTTCCCTTTTAACTCGAGAACCACTCAAGAGATTTGGATGCGGTTTTTGTTTTCAACTATCATCGTACTGACCCTGGTCAACACAGGCTTTAAGGGTGTTCATAAAGTAACTAAACCGTAAACGGGGCAAAGATTGAATAAACGTTTTTAAGTCGAAAACCACTCAACGGATTTGGATGCGGTTTTTTTTAAATCATCGTAATGATCCGGTCAACACAGAAGCTATAAGGGGTATTCATAAAATAACGCATAAGCTTAAAACGGGGCAAAGATTGAATAAAGGCGGGCGGAGCCGCGGGCAAAGTTTGGTAAAGAATATGAATATGCCTCCTCATACAATATTCTCAAAAATGTTGTTTAATTTCCGCATTTTTTTTTTGGAAAACTTGTTCAGTATGATCAGTAGATTATGTGGTTTCATTAAAGGTATGTTTGTTAACACCATATAGTTTTCCCGAAATTACATGCATAGCCTCACATCTGTCTCCTAGAGAAATAGGCAGGGATCACAAATTTCCATCTGCCACAATGGACACACCTCTTTCACATCCATATCTAGTCATATAAGCTCTTTCTTTCCGGGTACTTTTGACATTGCCCTTCTTCAGTATGTTGCTAATACAGTCGGCATACGATCTAAGGCGCGGGGGCCCGGTCGAGCTCTACTTTCCACTTTTCACCATACATGTTTTCGTCACTCTACTTCCACCCATCTCGAAATTATGTACCTATCATACTTTCGAAATATCTCGATGTCAACATATACACTTAAAGAGGTCTTGTCTTTCTAAGCATGCAACTTGAAAATTATTTGATTTGTTCTGGTGGAGCTTTTGCTTTGGAAAATAACTGGGATGAGTATCCATACATTTTTGTGTTGTTATATTAATAAAGGTAACCGTTTATACCTAATAGAGAAATACCAAAATTTAAAAAAGTGGGCCTTCAAGATTTTGGCTACAACATAGTCTATTCGTATTGTAACTTTTTCAAACCTAATATCATTGGAAATTTTTAACATTCGCTTTATAATCCGATCGGCTTTATACTTATATTTTTTGTTTTTGTTGATTAATATTTCTATTTGTTCGCCTGTTGAGAAGACATTTTCATGTAACTAAACTAATAATTTCTCGAGAGTCCGATGTAGAAAGAGTCCGAGAATTGGATCGTGGACATTAGGAGCCGAGTGTGGTCGTTTGTAACTTTGATTGTCATTGTCCCAATATTGTGTTGATAGCCTGTTTACCTAGTTGTCTGTCGAGATAATTTATCGTTATGACCTACTATCGAAGATAATATTTGGTCCGAATCGAAGATGATTTATGATATCCTGGTATTATATACTAAGCTCTATTGGAAGGTTTGCAGATGATCACGTAGGTTTCAAGTCGCTTTATCGCTAAGCTATAGTTCAGAACTCCAAAGTTCGTGAATTGGAATCAAACTTAGTTAACGAAATCCATTCTCCGGGGACAACTACTTAAGTGGGCTCAATTTGAAATTAAAGATGGTTAACAAGTGGTGCTGATCTCTTTGGATTCTAGATTCTTGCTTGACACTTCGAGGGACTAAAGTCCAAGCTAAGAAGAGTGGCCGTTTTGCGTGAGCACTGAGCACGTATTTTTTTACGTACCCACCTATTGTGCAGGCTTGCATTTATTATTTAATTTTGGAGTTCTTTCCAGAAATGGAAGTCCTTTTAGCGAGGTTACTTTTCGCAGAAAGGATAAAAGTACTTTTATTACATGAGGGCGGGTCAGGTTTGGTTGTGGTAGTGCAACTTATATGTATACACCCAATGACACAAGTCCGTACGGCCTATAACTCCAAAGTTAAGGGTCGGGGGGAGCGGGGAGTGGTATTTTTGAACTCAGGAGACACAGTTCTATCATGCAATGGTGCTAACTCCCAAGCCGTTATGCTCGACCTATTAGAGTGCAGTATCTGTTGCACAAGTTGCAGCGTGACGTCTATATCTGCACATCGGTCCGATGCACATTACATGTGCATGTAGCCTAGCAGACCGATGGTAACCTAAGCTCACAGCCAGGTATATACGACAGTTGGGATACCTACGTCAGCTTATCTACATCAATGATACCAAGAAATACTTTATAAAAAATTTTATTTAAAAAAAAAACCCCCTGACCCAGACTAAACCAATACTGGTGCTATGACGCCTCATACCACCAGTATTGGTTCTCGTCTGGGCCGTTTGGGAAACCCATCCGGGTCCCAATGGCCTCCCACTTCTTGACGTGGTGAGGGCCCGCAGCTTCGCCGCTGCAGCGGGACCTGGTCGGATCAGTAATCTGTAAATAGAAAAATTAACATTAATTTCGTTGAAGCTTACAAGACGTTCTGAGGGTTGGGGCATACGACAAACTCTTTGCTTAAAACTTCCAACGGTAATAAGAAACTTGGATGGGTCGTTGATAGCAGTTTGTAGAAATGATATACTCACAGCAGCAACCTGCGGAGGCACCTCAGGCCTGGCGGCAGGCCTCGCCTCCGACATCAGGACGATGATCATAGCCACGCAGATGGCCGTCTTCATTTTATAGTTTAGTGGCTGCGAATGAAAAGAAATAAAATATTAAATTCAGTCATAAAACAGGCGCTTTATCCCTGGAAAGAATGCACAAGAGAAGTATAAAAATGCACAAAATAATTAATTTAAATATTCAATACTTACATATAGCACGGAGAGTCACGGGTCACTTGGCACGTTGGCTGTCGATGAGTTTATGAATATCAAGGATAATTTGGGCCCATTATATAGGGGCCTGCTGATATCATCGCCTGTGACGTGAACGATCCAATGAAGCAATGTAACGAAAATTGATTAGGCATTTATGAAATAATCCTGAATTAAAATTAATAAATAATTGTGGTTAAATCGCGAGCGGTTTATACTTTTGCGTCACCCATCAGAAATAATGCCGATACCATTGTAATAATAGGCAACTATTTCTGTGGTTTGGCTGAAACCCTGACGTCAACGGAAATTTCACCATATTTTTATGCCATAACTAAATAAATGTTATCATACCGTTTGTTTTTAAACTAAAGTTGGGTTTGTACCTAATGTAGCTAATACAAAGTGCATACGTTTTGACATGCTAACTTTTTCAAACTCCGTACAAGATTAACTTGCACGCCGACCAGGTGTAACTCCGTCTTGGCCGTACGTACCACCGAGCTACCGATAAGACCGCTCTGCACGTGACTATCCAAGGCTGCATGGAGATCTCGGTAACGCAACGGAACGAGGTGCAACGAGTGCGCTATCTTTGAAGAAAAAACCATGTATTTTACTCAGGCTTATCGACAGCGGCTTGGCGCCCATCAGCGAACACGTCGCAACATACAAAAGTCCTGCCGTGATTTTGTTTTCAAAGGTGCGCATATAGCAACGGGGCGCGGCGAGAATGTTTAATTAACTACACACATGACGCAAACTTGGCTGAAATTCAGTTGAATTCCCAGTGACATCATTCGGCTTTGCCACACATGGTCATGCCTAGCGACATACCTTTTAGTGATCGTTATCCTCATTACAACGGGTCGATAAGTCAAATAATTATTTGACCTATACCTATGGGTTTAATCGTTTGGCTAACAAGGAAAAATACTTCGGGAATCACGAAATGACGTAGCAACGAACCCGTGCTAGTTTTTATAAAACCGAAGATAAGGTATTTGGGATTATTTGGTTGCTACACAAAAGTAAAGTTTGACAACGCTTTTCGCTAACATAGCGAAACATCTCGCCGTCCGAGGGTCCGAGCAGAACGGTGACGGATAACACACAGCTTTCATAATGTAAATAATGTTTATGCAACATTACACCATCGATGTGTCTCGAGCGTTGCGGCGCATTGATACAGAGTGCATATATCAGACGTTCGTACTTGCGCTTGCTGCTCCGGCACCCTAACGTTATACTATCATTGCTGACATGCTGACTGCTACATGACGACGGTCGTAGTAAACGTAGTAAAGACATGTTCACGTCATACTATCTTACCTATGCAACATACGTGTACGTGTACGATAACTATATACATACACACACATATACACATACAAACGTGGTATGATCTCTACATTCGTCACGAACGTTTCAAGATTAAGGAATGTCTGTAGCAAAGGTCTACGAGCAGGTGAGCTTACGAACGACGTTACGTTACATATAATCTTAAAAGACTTCGTGTCGGAGTCGTCGCACCATCGAGCTACCGATAAAACCGCGGTGCAGGTGACTCTCCAACGCTGCATGGAGCTCCCGGTCACACAATGGAATCAGGTGCGGCGACTGTGCTATCTTTGAAGAAAAAATCATGTATTTTACTCAGGCTTATCGACAGCGGCTTGGAGCCCATCAGCGAATACGTCGCAACATACGAAAGTGCAGTCGAACGTTACACAGCGGGTGCTCGCCTGCGAGGCGCCCGTAAACTCGCCTACGGGCGCCGCAGTGTCGCAGTCATAATTTCTAATTATATCATTACACGCCCACATTCCGCTGAAATTTACTGGGGTTTCCTATTAAGACACTTAGCGTAACGACACTTCGGGCGCGCCGCACATAATTTTTGTTTATGTGATTCCACGCCCAAGGTACTT
The DNA here is from genome assembly GCA_910592155.1 of Ypsolopha scabrella. Lineage (NCBI taxonomy): Eukaryota > Metazoa > Arthropoda > Insecta > Lepidoptera > Ypsolophidae > Ypsolopha > Ypsolopha scabrella. The sequence goes on from OU342964.1 coordinate 5,671,383, forward strand.
GCCGCAACCTTGGCTGAAATTCACTGGAATTCCCCGTTACGACATTGCATGTATTTGCCACATATATTCAGGCGACTTTTATCGATCGTTTCATTTTACGACGGGTCGTTTATAACGAGGAAAAGCACTTTGTGAATCGATAAATGAGGTGCTAACACACCCGTGGAGTTATTATGAAAAACCCAAGATAAAGTATTTGGGTTAATTTCGTTGCTACGGCCACAAAACAAAACTAAAGTATGAAAACGCTTTTCGCTAACATATTTGCTGCTGCTTTCGCCGTCTGAGAGTCCGGCGGGCAAGACGGTGACGGATGACACACAGCTTTATAATGTAAATAAATAAAATGTTCGTACACTAACTAGACACACACACACACACACACACACACACACACACACACACATATACACATACAAAAAAAAACGTGACATGATCTCTACATTCGTCACGAACGTTTCTAGATTAAGAAAGCCTAGCTAGCCTAGGATCGACGTTACGTTACTAGAAGTCTAAGTTTTGCGCCGTGGGCTTCATGGGCTATGCAGCTGTGATTTTCTTACTTTTGTGCAACACCTGCAAGTCTTTTGCAGAGATTTATGTCTAGAACTTATCCAGGAGCAAGCCCGGAGGCTCGCAACCACCGTTTGTAGTGAAAAAATTCAAGTGCATTTTGAGTGAAATGCATCCTAGTGCATCGGGTTAAGATTGCAATGGCAAGATTCTTAGTCACACCTGAAACTGCATTCAGGCATTATAGACCGGACGGATCTGTGTTCCTGGCTGTAGATCGTCAAACTCACGAAGACACCTATAGAGTCATTTTAGCAAAATATACGCGCACGGAATACTACAACCAAGCCTGACCTGCCCCGTCGTAGGATAAGAGTAGTGAACAACAAGACAATATCTGTACGTGTCAGTTTGGTAAAATTTGCAAAAGTATTGTTGTTTCCGAACAAACCGTAACTTCTGTAGACGCAAGTTTTTGTTATTTTCCTTTGTTATTATAACGAAACCAGCCAATAACTGGTTACGGCTGTATGAAACGCTTTTTGAAAAGGTTTCTTTGTGTAAGTTGCAGAGGTGATTCCGTTTGATCACCGGCCTACTGGTTTTACCGTTGGGACTTAGGTTCGGAGTGAAATAATACTCATGGAATAACAGCATTTACATAACACTTGCTAATGTTTACGTCACTTGAAAAGTCCAAGAAAAATCTACCTCTTTACTTTTTGCAACATTTCCAAGCCATATTATGTAAATGTTTTCTAGAGAATATACCTATTAGTGGCGAAGGGTCCACATAACACGATTTCTATCGGCTTCCCCTTAGGAAATGGCATCCATACTACCTGCACATTTCTTTATTCCAGGCTCTTCGCTTTGTCAAAAATTTCCATAAATCTCAGTACGACAAATACACTTTGCTGACAGGGAGTTGCAAAGTACAAAAAACAATATGTTTTCCTTTGTTGCTTTTCTGAGTAAGACGATTTTTTGTCCGGCTTCCCTTTTAAAAATGTTCACCTTTGCCACTGATCCCTATCACTACTATGTATAGGTAACTAATTGAAAGTTGGTTTGTATGTAGCATACAACCTGCAACTAATATCGGATCGCGATGTTACGTTTGCAGCGATGTAGGTCTAAACTCGGACTACCCCTTTGGTTAATGATTGACCCCGGGAAATTTGCCAATTCCACACAAATAGTGAGTGCCAGTAGTACTACGTTCTGGCGTGTTAACATTTTAAGTAATTCCTCTTAATATACATACAGGTTGTTGTTTTGGTCAGCAACTTCCGTCACAGGTACAGGGTAGGTTATATTCACGATACTGAAGAAGAATAAAATACTTCATTTTTTCAATTTTGGTGCTCCCAAAAAACGTCTGGTGTGGGACAGACATGGTGAAATTGACTCAATACTGTCGAAGCAAGCGGAGCGTTGTCGTGGTCGGGTGGGGCATCCAAGTAGGTTAGGTAGGTTAGTACTGCAGCGCTAGTGCGCTTCGCTCTGCAGTGACCATTTATCAGTAGAATTTTAGGACAAATAAAAAAGGGCATATCTCCTTCTTCAATTGTTATTTTCTTTTGGAATGAGCATCATGTTTATTGTCATGTGACGCAAGTTGTCGACCAAATCAACACCCTGTGTATGTATTATCCAAGGATATGACGGTGAACCACATTATACTACTGTTACGATTGCAATATACATATGACTTCTGCTCGGCCACAAAATTCCCATTCATATCTTGTCTTCATAATAAGAAGTCCTTGTCTCTGTCCCTCTTACCTGAAACAAAAGAGAAAGGGATATAAATAAACGGCGCTATACCATGTACTAAATTACTGATTTACTGGATGAAAAGCCATTCAAGTCAGCTCGCCATCGTAGTTGCTTCGGTGATAAAACTTTATTACTTTGCTCACGCAAACTTCGAGGATCGGACAAGCATCAACAGGTGGAAGGTTTAACTGAAATATGTATCAATCAATGATAAAGTCATGCGATGGATCATAATATATTAATGAAATATCAGTACTCGACTACTAATGGAGGTCGCAGGTTCAAACCGTCAGGGATATTTGTGTTCGGTCTACGTGCTTCGGAACTCACCACCCATCACGCTAGGACGTAATAATCATCGGTGAAACGTGGATGTGCGAGTGAACACTCACAAATACCTCTGACTCCTCCTCGGAAATTCATGTCGTGACGAAGTATTGCATTCGAAGTCTTAATTTTTACGTCCGTCCGCGGCTAACATGACTACGCGTACGCGGGGATAAAATGTGGCACAGGAAACTCGGAAAAGCTGGGAAAATTCCGGTTCCTTCTGCATTTACGGCATCTGTATACTATATACGTAACATAAAAAAAATAGTTTATGTTATGACGTGGTGTCAGATTAATCCAAAGAAAAAAAAAGTACACTTGTACTTTTCCACAAATATTATTTAATATTACACTACCCAAACGATTTTACTATGTAAGCATCAACAGGGGCTTTTAAATTAAAGTAAATACATATTTTTAACAATGTTTGTATTGCTAGATATCCATGCATCGGATGATAATATTTAATATTACACTTCCCAAACGGTTTAACTATGTAAGCATCATCAGGGGCTTTTAAATTAAAGTAAATACATATTTTTAACAATGTTTGTATTGCTAGATATCCATGCATCGGATGATAATATTTAATATTACACTTCCCAAACGGTTTAACTATGTAAGCATCATCAGGGGCTTTTAAATTAAAGTAAATACATATTTTTAACAATGTTTGTAATGCTAGATATCCATGCATCGGATGATAATATTTAATATTACACTTCCCAAACGGTTTAACTATGTCAGCATCATCAGGGGCTTTTAAATTAAAGTAAATACATATTTTTAACGTAAAATACATATTTTTAACAATGTTTGTATGTAGAATGTAGATGTCCGTGGATCCGGTGTGCCGTGCATTATTTGTTAAAAAGTACAAGTGTTTTTCATCACAACAATTAATTATACATAATTATAATTTTGGTAGAAACGGCCGACCCCCCTGATCTCTAGGTTCCAACCTAAAATTGCATTTTAATAGAGTTATTATAGTAGATTACCGGAAAACTACAGGTTTTAACGCAGTGTGAATCGAAAAAAAAAATTTATTTGCTATATTGACAGAATTGGTACGGAACTCTATATTCCGCTTTTTTTGTTTTCTGACAGAAACCTTTTGCGTATCACATGTCACTCAAATATTTTTAATGAAAGTGAATGTCTGGTTGTTGGTTTGTCCGGGGGGGTGCTTTTCGGAGTAAAATACAAATTTTTGACGACAGAAACACATTTGCATGGTTTTCTTATTTTTTTAAATAGAGTTCATTGTTTCATACGCCGCGAATTTGTGTCTGTCTGTGACAATGTTGAAATAAATAGTTATAACTTTGTCAATTTTAATTTGCCTTTGTCTCAACTTCAGGTCAATAAACTGAACAATGTGCTGTAAATTGAGAGAATGCTTGGCCTCTCCTTAATGTATGCAAGTGTATATTAGTTACGATCAGACCTTGAAATAGCGTTAAAACGTTATTGAAAATGACGTCCCTAACGTCACGAGTACTATGCGTAAATTTATGCAGTTTAATGTTATGTCAAATAAGCATAAAATAAAGGTTTATGTCGCAGTTAGCGTGGTTTTTAACGAAACGTATCAGTTAAGTAGTACTTGTAATTACGATGCTAAAGAAGTCGTCGGGTTACGATGATTGAATATCTACTTGAAAAGTCATTGAAGTAAGTACGTAATTTTCAACAATTTGATTTGTTTGTCTTTCCGTCTATGCATGTAATTGCTACATTTTCTCGAGACGAAAACACTGTTTTACAAAATACGAGAAATATTTTTTGTGCCCACCTCGACTCGATTAGTACAGGAAGTCTGTTTTTTTTTAAATTGTATTTTATTTTGCGTTTGTCGCGAAAGAAAGGGGTCATGGAGCTTTGGTCCAGGCCACTTGTATGGGTTTGGGTTTGGCTGTGTAGGCGAGAGTGACGTTATATTTATTTATTTTTTATCATATTCTATTGTTTTTTTAAAGATTAATATTGACTTGTAGAACGTGATTTTATGTAAGACTAAAATAATCTGTCGGGATCTCATCATCGCTAAAACAATAGATAGTTTGGAATTGTTACTTAAACAATAATAAAATAGTAAAAAAGTCGTGTCTGTACATTGGATATTTTCGCGGAATTGCAAATGGAATGGGTTATTTGTATTGTACTGAGGCCAGACCACAATTTTTAGAATTTTTGTATGTTTGTCTGTATGTGTGTTCCGTTTTAAATCGAGAACCACTCAACGAATTTGATTTAACGTGCGTCTATACCACAGTTTAAAATGATTTTTACACTGTGCCTATACAGATTCCCATGTATGCAACTCACAATTTCCGAGTTTTACACTATGATAATTCTAATTTTTAAGGTAATTAGTTTAAATATAATTTAAATATCTTTAAAAATCTTAAAGTAACTTCTCAAGTATACGGAAGCTCAGACCTATGATATTTTGTACTTGTATAAAACTTTATGAGCGTGAAGGTGCGTTCCTTCCCAACTTGGCACCAAGTCCCGGCATTCAAGTTTAATTAAATGTTAAGTACCTGTAGCAAGGAACATGTCTCGTCTTAAACTTATAATTGTCTGTTAATACTTGATAACATTGTTGTTTAAATTATTTTTTACCTCACTACCTCGGAAAGGTTTCGTTTATCGTTCGAAAGCTGCGCGCATTTTATCCTAGCGTGGTTAAGATATTTGAAATTCGAACGTGACGAACTATGAAGTATCTAACCTTTTTCTTTCTATTATTATTATTGTTCAGAAACAGAAACGAGTTTCTTCCTTACAGTCTATACCGCCAGTCCACTGAAAATGCATTAATACTTATTTCATGTTAGTGCGCCAGCCTCATTTTTAGAACAATCGCACTGGCCAGGACGACGACTGCAAAAAAAAAAATTTTTTTTAATTTTCCTTTCCTTGCTCAGGTTTCAATCAATACGAGTCTTTACTCTTTTACATAATTATTCGGTTGGAACATCACTCGCCTCAATACCATTAACAAATATAGTTATTTGTTATGCAAGGCTGCAAAGTTATTTTTTTCCGAATATCGGCCCGATGATGTGTAATACGAAACCGGTAGCCTAAGTTAGAATAAAAATAAATATATGTGGAATAAAAGTACAAGAATTTGTGTATAATTTATTCAAGATGATATTCCACCAAGAACCATCAATCGAATCCATCCAATATTATTTTTTTCCGTGAGTACTTAGTACCGAATTACCGAAGTAACCGATTTAAAACAAATTTTCGCTGTTGTAATGGTACTAAGTACTCACGGAAAAAAACAACTTTGCAGCCTTGCATAACAAATAACTATATTTGTTAATGGTATTGAGGCGAGTGATGTTGTCCAACCGAATAATTATGTAAAAGAGTAAATTTTTTAAATAAAATTCAATTTGTCTTTTTTAGTCCTTAAATTTAACCTAAATGTTATTTTTCAAAATAATATTTTTTAAACTTCACAGTTTTCCATAAAATAATTGCTATGTCCCTAGGGAACTGCTTGTCCCCTGGGAACAAACTATAGCCTTTGCCCAGGTGAAGCGTCTTACCATTACAACAGCGAAACATTTTTTTAAATCGGTTCAGTATTTACAAATATTAGCCCCTACATACAAATAAACGAACAAAAAAATTTATTTCTTTATAAAATCACTAGGATATTAAGATTAAGGGCCCATAATACCTTAATTCGCAGTCCTGCTCTAACGCTTCTGCTTTTCAACTGTCTATCCTCCTCTAATCAGATGTCGCGCACGCAAAAACATCAGTTATTTTGAAATCGCGGCTACACTGATGGTTTTTTAATTTTATGTTACAGTCTGAAGCTGCTTTATACTAATATCAGTTATATGATGCAAAGTTTCAGATCTAATTTCAAGTATTCATTGAATGCTTTCGGTTTATTGTACAATTTGGAGGCACTTTGTATTTTTTCTTAATCGAGAAAATTTAATGGGTTCCAGTTTTTACAACAGCATGAACATAGCATTAGTCCTCAACTTTATCACATATTAATTTCAGAGTGATTGTTGCAGTATTTGTTGGTATAAAGCAGGATCATGCGAAGCGAAGTGAGGGGGGAACAGGCTGGAGTCGTGCCGTACCAAGAATTGAACGAATTTGCAATGAATTAAACTCAATGGAGACAGCTACACTGTCAAGAGCTTTGCTCTTAAATATACGAAGAAGACGTATATTAGTGTAGATATATGAAATATATGTATAATAAAATGGCGAAGCGGCTGCAGATGACCTCGAACGTAATATGGGCGTAAATGGGTGATCTGAGTTCACAATTTTCTTTGCAACACGAAAATATTGTACGTATTTTAGTATCACACTAATATTATAAATGCGAAAGTTTGTGTGTGTGTGTGTATGTTTGTTACTCTTTCACGCTGAAACGGCTGGACAGATTTGGATGAAATTTAGAATAAATATAGCTTTTACCCTAACTTAACACATAAGCTACTTTTTATCCCAGAAAAAAGCATGTTGTTAAACTGAATAACACGCGGGCGGAGCCGCGGGCATAAGCTAGTTTTTTATAAAATTACTGTGAGTTGTATTGGTACCATCTATTTCTTATTTAAAGGGACTTCTATTAATGCAGATGAATTCATACCGGAGACAAGGTATAAGGTTAAATCAATATCTATAATTTTCTAAGAGCATATAGTAAGGTCTAAGGGACCCTCTGCGCCTGATTTCCATTCACACTTCGTTCTTTCAAATAAAAATTGGGCACACAAGAACGCGTCGCTTTTATACAGAGCATTCTTTTTTATGCGTGCAATAAAATTTGTACATTTACGTTCTTGCCTCAATATGTTACTGTACTGCCTCAATATTTTCTGTTTGGGTAGAACATTAATTATTAAAAATGTGCTTGCACTACTCGTCGCAGTGGCTTATATTTGCTTGATATATTTTATGGATAAATTGTACCATTGAATTGAATGAATGTTCTTTTTCCATTTATTTGTCAAAAGTGAATAGCAGGTCTAGTACTGTTGTTTCCATGAATTCGTAATGTTCAATTCATTAAATCAATTTAAATGTAAAGATTTCTGCCGAAATAAAAGCTGTATCCATCCATCCATCCATAGGCCTTTCCAGGATTTCGCCCCTCTTGGCGGTCCTCCTGGAAGAAGTGCCCATACTCACACACGCTGGGCAGGCGAGTTGGTGAGCGCGGTGCCGAAACCCTTGCACCAGTGACGCCGCTGCCCGTCACCAGTCTGATTTATATAAGGCCCGGCAATTGGGGATGGATATACCGCCATCCATCGGTCCCCAAGCAATGGTGGGCCGCCTGGTTTTGCCTGAGAGCTGTTCTCTTACTCTCTCCCGAATAACTTCGGGAGGTTTTGCGAGTAAGATGGTGGTACCTCCACAGTCGAGCCCGGCATTAGCTCTACCACCTAACTGCTGAAAGCTGTATCAAATCCATAAATGTTTAAAAACACTGAGACGAGATACTTGTTTTTTTGTAACATGCTTTGTACAAAGTTGCTTAGCTTGTACATAGTTACACATCTTGACTACATTTACACTAGTATAATACGTAAACGTTAACTAGTATAATACGTAAACGTTAATAGCATACATCGGTCCGCAAAAATAAAATAAAAAATATTTTGACAGCACATTGGCCAATCACAACCTTCGACAATTCTAAGATTGTAAGATGGCAGTCATATTTCCGTTCAAAAACGTTTATTAGATTAATGTTTCCGAAAAACCTACTTTTTCCTCGGGACTTTAAAAAATCATGCATTTTTTTACAAGATCCAGCTGAGTACGGTTTTTATAATGCACGTACTTTGATTTCTTGAACATGCCGTTATAACGAGAAAATTGGCAATATCCTTTATGTTGTGTGTGAGTTTTTACAAGTTTTTGTGCTCGGAAAGTAGTTATAGAATCTAATGCAATGTAAACCTTCACAGACAAGGGGTTCCTTTATTGTCTTGAATCCTAATTGTGAGCCATGAATCTGTATAACTCAACCGAGTAAGTTTATTGCTATCTATGAATATCCCTCTACGAATTTTCAAGCCTCATCCTTTCCGGAATAACGGCACCAGATCGTTTACGTTAAGGTCACAAACGTATAGATGACATCAAAGAGTAGATTGGATTGAGCTTTACACCCGGTACTGTAGTAGCATACATTAAAATGAATAATAATTCATTTGACGAACAGAAATGGTACAAGTTTCCTCTTATTCTAAGAGTTACATAAATAGGACGTGTTCCACAGTTTTTTGACTATTCATGCTAAGATTTAAAAAAGCGTAAAGCATCTGTTCTATAGGCATCAATACTTCCTACGCCATGTTACAATTATGTTTTATTCTTTGTGTTCTGTACCTATTTGTTACAATTTCAATTCAAGTAAGGTTATGGTGGTTAAAGTTAAATGACATATATAAGGAAATCAAAAATCATATAAAAATTCCACATAGTCGCAACTTCCCTTCACAAAAAATCCCACAGCATGCAGTCGACTCCTCAACTAAAAGTGACAGTCACAACGTGGTTAGGCAAAACTTGTCTTGGTATTAACCCTTAGCATGCAGTGATCACATTGCGACCACGACGACGTAGCAATTTTTTTTTGTGATGAGCAATTGCTATATGCTGACCAAAAAATGTAATTATTATATTGAATAAACTGAGTTGTATGTGTCGGGCCTAAGGTGCAAGCCACACAGATACGGCGCGGCGCGCATCGAGCGCATAGGGTTCATTCAAATTTCGTACAAAACGCATGGAAATAAAGTCGCAATTTGAGGTATGGCACGGATGCCCGTTCCACGCCCGACCCGCCTGAAACATACCATTCAGTGTGTTCAAATTGCGATGCGTTTTGTATAAAATTTGAAAATGCCCCCGCGCACGATGCGCGCCGTGCCGCTTCTGTGTGGCTTTAACCTAAGGTTGCTGATTCAAAACCAGTGTTAGTTGCGACTAGATATCTGAGACAGATCTATAAGTTCTTAGTTTCTATGAACAAAAATCGTAAAAAAAGTAAAAAATAGCTGAAAATATTTACTTGTGCTGTTAAATGGTATGAAAAAATCAGTAGCCAACGCAACATTAAAACGAATACATTTATAATTTCATAGGAATTGCCTAAATATTTAATACAAAGATTATAACAAAATCATCATGGTTCAACTTAAATCGGTCACCTTTTAATCTAAGTCTCATAGATACATGTAGTATACTTTTTACAGGTCAAAGTTAATCTTTGTTTTTTTTTTGGTGAAATATTTAGTCGTAAAATATGTGCTGCTCATTAACCTCTGCTCATTTGATAAAAAAATGTGGTCTCCATGTGGCCACTGTTCTGTGAGCTATCTATAATACAGTACCTTGTTACGATAAACATAAACACTTTTGCAATCAGGACGTTTTGCCTACCTAGTCGTTTTACAATCTAGACCAAATGAACTCAACCCCTTTTTTCATGGTTTTATTATATCAACAATAGTGTAGGTGGTAGAGCTGATGCCGGGCTCGACTGTGGAGGTACCACCATCTTACTCGCAAATCCTCCCGAAGTTATTCGGGGGAGAGTAAGAGAACAGCTCTCAGGCAAAACCAGCCCTAATTGCCAGGCCTTAAAACAGACTAGTGACGGGAAGCGGCGCGGCGTCACTGGTGCAAGGGTTTCGGCACCGCGCTCACCAACCCGCCTGCCCAGCGTGTGTGAGTATGGGCATTTCTTCCAGGGGGACCGCCAAGAGTGGTGAAATCCTGGAAAGGCCTATGTCCAGCAGTGGACGAAACAGGCTGATGGATGGATGGATGGATTATATCAATGATTCATTTACAGTGATGTTAGTCAACCTTTAATAATTGTGTACATAACTTGCAGGATAGTGGTCACAGACACAGACAATATTTCTTTTGGACAGCAGGCAGTGGTCATATAGAGAACACGGAGTTTTTTCAGGAATTTGTAAAAATAAAACAATAAATTAGGGTTTTTATAACCCCGTAATCGACCAAATTCAGTACATTAGCTCGGCCTGGCTAAGGGAGTATCTCCCCGCAATGCCCCGCGCCCCCCTTTTAATCGCTCCGAGAATGCGCTATTGCTGCGCCATCTGTAACTCAGTTCACGTCCGCCTTCTGTAGTGACCCAAACTGTAGCTAGACCAACCAAGTACGTTTAGTGGGATACGCTTGAATGTTTATGTAGGGCAGTTTTTGTTGAATAAGATCAGGATATTGACAAAGTGACTGAGTTAAGAATAGAAATATCGTGATGTCTTTATCTAAAGTGTCAGATTATCATGATTTGTTTGTTTCACGATTATGTCATTAGCCAATTTTCCTCTTATAAGAAGGCTTTCAAGGTCATGACAATTGAAGGAGAACGCTGAAACACGACATTATTGAGAAGAGTAAACAAGCGTTAACTCGACGCACACGATTTGCGCTTATTGGTATGTAGATGGCGTGTATAAATATAAATATTTTAAACCTAAGTGTACCTAAACTAAAATGTATTTCGTTCTAGAAAAGAATACTATATAAAGTTGTTTTACGAGAACGACAGCATTTTGTAATCATGATCTGATGCGGCTTTCTTTATGTCTTATGGCCTTTTTGATTTACAAACATAATATATTATTATAAAAAAGTCTCCTACTTTGATGTGAGAAACTAACCGTGATAACAATTTCCCAATGTTTTATGTCCATTTCGATTTACATAGTCCTGAAATTACCCTTTGCCTTAACTGTATATTAAATAAATAATTTAGTAAAATGTTTATGTTATTCACCTTCTTAAAATTGCCGTAAAAGGTTTTGATATAGTGGACTTTATGCGACTAAAGGAACAGGGTTGACCTTCGTACAATGATAAAAGTATTATAAGGTCCTAAAATTAAAATGTGAAATGATTGAGTGTCACTAATAAATCACTTTCCAACGAAAATATTTATTTTTGTGCGAACTTTTTTTCATTTTTTGCCTTAATCTGTTTTGATATTACATCGCAGGGGCCAAAATCGCCAGCATAAACTTCATTCCAGAGATTAGTTTAGTTTTACGGAGAGCTTCGTCCTTGTTGCTTTGCTTGGGAGATTGTCAATTTGTATACCTACATCTATTTATCTATATTTCAATTGAGGGGGAGTGAGAGCGCTCATAATGTTTGTTATTGCTCATAAGCTTCGTCCTTGTTGCTTTGCTTGGGAGATTGTCAATTTGTATACCTACATCTATTTATCTATATTTCAATTGAGGGGGAGTGAGAGCGCTCATAATGTTTGTTATTGCTCATAAGCTTCGTCCTTGTTGCTTTGCTTGGGAGATTGTCAATTTGTATACCTACATCTATTTATCTATATTTCAATTGAGGGGGAGTGAGAGCGCTCATAATGTTTGTTTCTGAAAAAAAACATGTCATTTGTTTCCTGTAGGCCACGGGGCGAAGCCGCGGGCAGAATCTAGTAATGAGATAAAATACTTAGTAGTAACAATGTTGTAAATACAATGATGTAAAAAAACTGGTATGCCAAAATACTTTGAAGACAGATTAAAAACATGCTTCTCCCAAATAAAATAAAAAATCATGAATCAAACCCAAAATGTGCTCATAACTTACCGACAATTCGAGTTCTCACACATAAAATGGCACAAAGGCACCGCAGACTTCGATAAAAGTTTATAGTTTTCAACTCTTTATATTTATAATACTTATTATATTATAATAAAATGTATGTTACCTTTCGGCTTTCCTTTATAAATATTTATATTAATTCTAGTTAAAATATGCACATAAATGAATTAGCAAGATATATTTAGAGTCTTTCTGGACTCGGCATCAGTTCCATTGACAATGACAAACAAATAATATATATATACATATATAAATGGTAAAAATATAGTAGGTAGAAGTGTAGTGTAAGCATGCACACAAAACTCTTATTACTTATTATATTAGTGATATTTAAACTTTAAAAGAATTTCAAGCGGCAATAGTGAAGTATTTATATTGTGGTTAATAAAACGCCCTTAGCCCAAGATATTAATATTTAAAGGTTCAAGATTTATGGTTTCGGTCGTAATACTGCAGGCTGGGTGACGAGCCTCATTTTGATTGCTGAATAAATCAACTTGTAAGCACCCGCCCTCAGTGGAGGCAGCTAAACTTAATTTAGTTTCAGGCGAAGTCGGGCACAGCTTTGTAGTATTATTTCGTAATAATATGATCACAGAGATAGTGAGAGACATTGTTCAGCAATCGTTCAAAACTAGGAATACAAAAAGCTTGAAGTATATGCCCCGTTATCTTTAATGTTTTTCTTCCCTTGCGGAAATATAGGGTAGCACCTGACTCAATAGCGCATTAAGCTATTAAAAGTCTGTAGTTAACTTTATTTATGTAAAAACTTACGGGTGCCTGCAGCTGCTCTTGTATAAAACACGTACACAACGTATTGCCTGTTGTAAACTACGCGGCGCTTAAAGTAGCAACGAAATCTGAAGCTGTCAGTCACAAGGATTATGTAAAGAAGTTTAATCCTTTAATACTTTTTATTGCCCCTAACTATATTTCAGTCAACCTGCGAGTTAAGTAATGAGGTCGGCGCTTGCCGCGCCCGTTTCTATACTTCAGCATGCAGAATGTTGCGTGTTGCGAACGAGCAGGCGCTTTATTGTGTTTGGACTTTTGAATGGTAGCCCCATGGAGAGCCAACTATAAAGGTCTGAGCTGAATAACAACATTATGGCAGAAGGAAAAAGAGCTAATAAGGGGCTCGTGATAAAAGTAATAAATTTATAAAGCTTTGATTAAATTACGGAGTTCGGACAAGTGTATATTTTATTTTGTTAGATGTTTGAGCTTTCGTTAAGAAAACTTTATACAAAGTATACCAAATTATGTTAAAGAAGGACGTATGCCGACCAAATTGGCGACATACTGAGGAAGGGCAATATAAAAAGTACTCGGAATAGGAAAGATTGTCTGATTTATGGATAACAAAAGCAAAAGATTTGTGTCAGGATTGTAGCAGATGGAAATCTGTAGTCTCTGCCTACCCCTCTGGGAGTCAGGCGTGAGTATATGTATGTAAAATGTTAACAAGCCAAGACTAACAATCCTGTAATTTTCATTTTATTTTAATAAATTACTTAATAAAGGTTCAGCTGAACATATCAAATGCAAAGTCTCTCCGTCAGCATGTCTGTTAATTTTTAAAATCGGAATAATAGCATTGGAAATATAAGCACTGGTACCAAGATTGAAATTTTTCGAAAATTAGCTATTCCGTGACCATAACCGCACACAAAAACACTAAGGGCAATTTATCTCCAGCACAGACGTGGGAAACTAAGATGTGACCACAGTAATTTTCTGATTCAATGATTTCATTTGTCATTCTCATGAATACCTAAACCAATATTGTACACTTAGTGGCTATCCATCAATCAGAAAGAATCAAAAAGTCCAATAAATCTTTATTTACTTTTACTGTTCTGACTTCGTTAAGGAAATTTGTATTAACTTCTGTTAGGGGACCTGAATAAAATTGCTAAAGTAATATCTTATTTCGTGATTCACAAATGAACCAATTTACGTAACGTTCAACAAATGGTCGGAAGGTTGATTACGCCTGAACTCTGATGTCTACGGAGCGCACTAAAAAATGGTACGCAATTACTTCTTCACTTCACTGGACTTGGAACATTTATTTGAATGTTAGAATGTTACATTGTGTGATGAAAAAACACTTGTACTTTTCATCACAACAATGTTTGATAAATTCCACCAAGTGCCGACAATCTCAACTATCAACTTCCTTAGAATGTTACGTTTTCTCGATGTTTTTAGCCTGATAAACGAATAGATGATCTTATGTTTTGATATAGAAATTAATATACCCGAGGTCTACACTTAAGGACAGCCATCATGGACAAACCTCCATGCAAACTCAATCACAAAATTGTGAGTTGTCTGTCTGTGGAATGTTTTTATAATATTTTAGGCTGAGTCTATTGACATTAAAGCCGATTTTGAAGGTTTTAATTTTAAGTTAAGAAACTTACTAAAAAACGTAATTTTAAGTGATAGCACTATATTTTGCTATTCTGAAGGGCACACCAACTAAAATTAGCAAGTCTTATATACCCTCCTGAATCAAACTATTTTTTTTAAATTTAATCATGTGACAGCTCTAAAATGTGCCTTGACATTACCAAAACAAGTTAAAATCACTAAGTTGAGTAAATTATGGCTGGCAAACTAAAATTTTAGTTTGACGTTTATCAAATGGTGACCTACTTACGTTTAATTGTATGTATGTCAAACTAAAACTAAAGTTGAAGGCTTTTATATCTATGCCAAATTAGAACTAAAAATCGGGAAATTTGAATCACATTTTAACAATAAACCCATAATAGACGTAAATTTAACAGATTTGACCAAGTGTAGCCGAATGTGTTTTTATATTTTTAGATAAAATAAAAAAATGTATATTAATTTCGCATCAAAAATGTAATCTAAGTTATTGTAACAATATGTTTGAAAACCTTTACAGTATTTCCAAAATTTTGTGTTCCTGAGGCAGGAGAAACAAAATTTTGGAAATACTGTATAGGTTTTCAAACAATTGTTACATTAATATAGATTCCTGACACACACAAAACAAAAAGTGGTGATTGTCAATCTAAGGATGGAGTCCTTAAATCTCAATAGTTCTCATGTACGATAAAATATTTTGAAGGTGTAATTAGCAATTATTTTGCACATATTATTATACCAGATTCTTTTTAATTCTACTCCGGTAAGACTTTAGTTGGTTTTCTTAACTATCAATATTTTTAAGTTTCGGGATTTTTTTCTGACATGTCATGTCAAACGAGAAAAATTGGATTTATTGGTGCGAAACGGAGAAATCAGTCAAGAGCTGAGAAGTGACAGCTCCGTGAGAAGGCGACGGCCATTAAAAAAATTGATCGCTAATTGCACCAATATTGTTGTCCTAAAATGACGAAAGTAAAGAAGTTAATTCTTTGTTGTCGAAATGTTTGTCGAAATTCGAACAGTTATCAATTTTATTTATCATTGCGACAGCAACGCCTATGTGATTGATTGTATTCATGATTGATGCAACGTCAGGAATTATTTTGCTGTTTCATGACACTGACTAATGTTCAGACTATCGAAGGAAAACTCGCAGGACCACATTTGACCCCAACTTTCACCGTAAATTATAATAAAAGCAATAATTTGGCCAAGTGCGAGTTGGACTCGCGCACAAAGAGTTCCGTACCACCCCACGCTTTTTAATTATTTTATAGCTCGTTGACTCCAATCTGACTAAATTTACAACTTGTCTGTATTACCGTCTTTGAGTAAAAGCCAAAACAAAGAACGTTAAAATAATGCAACTTTTTCGAGGTCGCCGTTGGGGACGCCCCTGGTTTTTTTTAATAAATGTATTTTTTGTCATAATAGAGGCCTAGTAACGAGTATTCTATTCTGTGAAAATTGTAATTTCTCACCCATTACGGTTGAATTTGTAGATCCCTATTACAGACGGACAGACAGCGGAGGCTTAGTATTAGGGTCCTTTTGCACCCTTCGGTTACATAACCCTAAAGAGTGGGTCGGCTGTCAATTTAATATTGATCTTCTTTTAGCACAGCGGTTCTTGAACTTTGTAACCACGGACCACTTTTAGAATTTCAAAGATTCCACAAATCCCTGGCAAAGAAATTTTAAGAAAAGAAAATGAAGCATACTATTTAAAAAAACACGTTTATTGGTTACTTTGCATTAATACTTCATTAAATAGTATCTAAAGTAAGTTAATTAAAAGGACACCGTTGTTTGAACTCAGTATAATAAATACCTAAGTTAAGAGTGAACTGAGTGGCTGTGGACCCCTGGCACTTATATCATGGACCCCAGTTTAAGAAACCCTGTTTTAGCAGAAAAGAGACGAGCATCTCAGACATAGTATAGTGAAGTTTAATAAAGTGTTGACATGTTAACACGTTCCCTGTGTCCAAGTAAAGTGTAAAAGTAAATTATCCCAAAGTTAGCCTGACGGTGCTGCGACCTGAGTGGAATACTAACAAGTATGTTCAGTACACGGTGGGGTGAAAGCGTGGAAAACTTACTGGGTAGGTTTTTAGGTAGGTGCTAGTAAACAGGGCGCTTCGTCGTTCAGTGAGTATGTGTACTTTTTCGTTATCTCCGTCAACCGAAATGGTATCTTCTTTGGAATGCCTACTTAGATAAGATTACCTATTTATGTCAGTCGATGCTGTTTGCAATCTTTATTTATTATTCCGTTTAGATTTCTAGGTTCCATTACCTTAGGAGTTAAAGAAAGATGCTCATTGTCAATTACATCAAGGTTTCGGGAAAAATAATGTGGTCGACTAATTATTTTCAAATTTCGGAATTTAAAACAGAAACATGAAAATTTGATCTTCTTTCAAAAGTAAAATATAGATGGCGCTAGCTGTAAAATATGTCGATAACCCTCGGCGTGTAAGTTCCACTCGCACTTCCAGTTTTTTTGGATGTTATGAAGGATTTTCCTTATTTAAAGGTTAACGTTTTTTGACGGAATCTAAAAAAAAGGATTATGTAACGCATCAAATCTACCGCTATGACGTAGCAAATTAGAGAATGCCGCATCGCGCCACGCTCCGCGCCGCGTGAATTTTTTCACGACAATAGTCATGGAAAAAGATTTTGTTTGTCTACTTGAGTTCCTTATACTGCTTATAATAAATCCATAAACAGTATTACACAGCTCTGCGTTAAAGGTACTTTAATTTTATTTAAAGTATCTGCCACATGCATTAAGTAAAACCGGTGTCCTAGTTAACAAGGGAAACGCATTTGGGAAGAAAACGCAGACCTATTTACAGGTGGCGCTGCGATCCTTTAACCACAGACGTATAATATAATAGCAGACCTAACGTTAATAATAAATGCATAGAGTCGACGCGTGGCAATTTAAGCTCAGTGAACTTCGGGCTCTTTTAAATATAAATATTGCTTATTTCCGAACAAAATATAAACCAGAGATTAGTTTAGGAATTAACAAATATGTTCCAAGCATAAGCCAGCCAAAACAACCATTTTTATACATTTATTCGTACCATGAAGCTTAAATGTAGCTTATTTTTTGTATGAAAACTTGCCACCCTATTTAATCCTTGTTTGGTCTGCTACTTAGTAATAATTATATGTCTGTGCCTTTAACCCACTGGGCTGACACGTGTCATATTCAAATGTTATAAAATCTGGTTTCCACTCGAAGAAGATGTTATAAAAATACCAGTATAAAGTGTTTTCGCGTTCCGATTGATTCGTGACACTGACCACGTACAGCAAAGCTTAGCGTAGGCCGACTCTGGCCGACCGACCGACTGAAGGACGTTGCGAGGGGCGGGTGAATGAGGAGGACGGAGGACCGCCAAGAGTGGCGAAATATTGGAAAGGCTTATAGTGTCCAGTAGTGGACGAACACAGGCTGATGGATGGATGTTAATAATAACGTTATGATGTATCGCTTTCTTAGCGATGTAAGTCTTTTGACACTTTTTTTAAATGTCTGTTTTGTGACTATCTATTTGTTCGAATGATAAATGTGTATAACTTTTATCTTCAGTTTCACTTTATGATATGAATAAGAGCTTTAGCTTTGAGTCTAATTAAAAAAAAAATTACAACTTTACCCTAAATCATGCTGAAGATGCTTTCATACCCCCTTGAAGTCAGATCTGCATTCTACTAAAACTAGCAGCTTCCAAGCTTTTTACGTTCTGAAGAAGCCTAGTCAAGTACGCATTAGATCAGAGCGTCTAAGGGCCAGTTTCCTAATTAAGAAAAGCTCGCTAAGTGATACTTAAGGTGAAGAATCAGTTAAGACCCGCTAAAACCTGAAATTTTCTAGTGCGAAGATGCCATTAATACATAGTACGAATAAAATGTAACTTATATGAATGCCAAAGTACTTTATGTTGTAAATATTATTATTACAGTGCATTACAAAGTAGAAACGATCAATGAGAAACAAATTTCAAGACAGGAATTTGAAAAATTCCTCGACCCAGTATTCGAACCTGCAACCTCTTCTTCTCAGGACCAGCGCACTACCGACTGCGCCACCGAGGTGAATTTTTCCACCATACTTGTCCATGGATTTCATTTTCCTGTTTACTAAAGTGCAGGGCGTGAAATCACATAAAGCCCTCCTGAGCGTTCAATATGTGCCTTACAAGATGGTTAGATCAAATAGTTACAAAAAAACGAAGGACAAGTATGGTGGAAAAATTCAACGGTCTAGCATATGCATCTCGGTGGCGCAGTCGGTAGCGCGCTTGTCGTGATAACAAGAGGTCACAAGTTCGAATCCTGCGTCCGTGGTATAATGACGCGCGCCTTCGTTTCTCACCCATTATATCGCGCACATCGAACCAAAATAAACGGTTGTGTGCGAAATGGCGCGTCATGCTACGGACGCTGGCCCGAAGATTGTTTTCAAATTATTGTCTTTAATTTTGTTTCTAAATGATCTTTTCTAGTTTGTAATGCATTCTAATAATAATATTTAGAGTATTTCAAAGCAGTGGATTTCGCTGCAAAAACATAATTTTATTTTATGTTGCTATAAATGTTTCATTACATCAATAATGTTATTGGTATAGTCACACCGCGACGAGCTGACATTATAGTGTTCCTAAAAGATTAGAGATTCCTAAAAGAAATTAAAAAGCTGCCATGTAGATCCAGAAGTGTTTCCGGGTGGGTGCGCTAAGTTCCCTTGTTTTTACTGAAACTTTCGTTGCTGTCTGTACTGACTGAAGTGAAGGTTTGTTTTTTTGCTGTACTTAGCGAGAGCTTTCGCAACGGACGAGTGCTTTGAAATGTAACTGATGAAAGTGGTGCTTTGTTTACGGTATAAATTTAGCTTTTTGTCCTCCTTGCTTTGGGTCGACAAGTTTCGTTTTTCGACACTATTTTTAAGCTTTCAAAGTAATCTAATCTTTATAGGATGTTTTTTTTGTATTGAATCATATTGCGATTATCGAAGTGTTCAAAATATTTGTAGTACTATAATACACACACACAAACACTGAGTTGCAAGGCCATAATCTCACTTAATTTTGTACTGGGTCATTTTTCCGTACAATCAAGTTCACTGTACTGCTTATTATTTTTAAAAGGGTCCCAATACTTCGCCCTACTACCTAATTCTCACACGTCTCCATACCGTGGTAGTTCTTATTTCGCTTAGATAAAAGTTAAAATCAAACTAAACAGACAACTTTGCGTGTGTCGGACTGAAAGAAAGGAGCCTTTTTGACAGCCTTGTTACCTCTATATTTCCCTAATTTTCAGCATGCAAAGCGTCAACCCCATGAATACAAAGTGGTGCTCCGACGTGGTATTTGGACGCGGGAAGCACTTAATAAAACCACCTTTTATGTCACCCAAAGAGTCAATTAAGAATGTCAATAAGCTTAAATAATTACTAATCTATACCGACAATAGAGTAGTAAAAATTCGTGTCTGTACGTTGAATATTATTGCGAATTTTTTAATAAAATGGGTTATTATTGTTTTATTGAGACCAATCTCCAATTTTTTGAATTTTTTCTCTTTCTGTTATGTTTTAACTCGAGAACCACTCTATAGATTTGGATGCGGTTTTCTTTATTATCATCGTGGGGACCCTAGTCAACGTATAGATGATAAAATACTGTTGATAAAATCACAGCCAAGCCGAAAACTGGCGATAATATTTTTTTATGAAAGCTACTTTCACGCGAGCGAAACCGCGGGCAAAAGCTGGTCAATCTATATAACGCGTAACAAATGAATGTCTTAAAACTAAGCCACAAAATTTACTGATCATTCTGAACAACTTTTCTAAAGAACTTGCAGGAATAAAAAGATATTTTCAGATTATCTTAGTAATTTGATATTTGAAAGCCTACTGTGAATGTTGTACAGGCAGGTAGGTGCAATTTACGTCTCTACTGCGCGGTTATACATGCTCAGTAGATTGTGTTTAAATGTTGATCCCGTTAATATAAAATAATACCCTGACCACTTGTATTTTCACTCGCTAAATAAAATAATACCCTGACTGAATTATCTATCAAAGCCTAGACTTGACAGCTGGACCTAAGAACATGAAATTTGGACTGTAAGCACCTTGTATGACCTCGGGGTCGAGAGAAACGAATCACACGTGGGTAACGCTACGGGAGTCCGCTAGTCATACAGAAAAGCGAGTTAGTCCATTTCTGCCCGAAGTACGGCGATAGGTGGAAAGCGGGTGTACCAAGTGAGGGCTGTGACTTGCATTTCACACTTTACACTTGGAACACCTTTGACACTCCTTTGGGATCTTTTATTGAAACGCGTTGTGGTTTTAAAATGGTCGTATTGGGAATATCGAAAGGAGTGCTTTTGGGAACGAAAGAACCTATCAATTATTTTTTTATTATTATGAACAGTAAATTTTCCTTCTTGATATATAAGGTCCTAAAATAATAAGTGAAAATAATTCTGGGGTAGATCATGTATCGTTAACTGAAGAAATTCCTGAAGAAGAAAAAAATTTTTGCTCAAATAATTTTTTCACTTCCCATTACAAAGTGGTTCAATCAGCTGACAAAATTTCTATAGAAAGGTAAAAAAAAGTACGCCCAAAAAAATTTTTTAATTTTTTTTTCTGTGTGGTGTGGTCTATTATGGATACTCTATCATCTGTTAAATTTTTTTCACTTTGAATTGTAGGACCTTACTACAATAATAACTGAAAATAATTCTATGGTAGATTATGTATCGTTAACTGATCAGTGATCACATTCCAGAAGAAGAAAAACTTTTTTGGTTAAATAATTTTTCCCTTCCCAGTACAAAGTGGTTCAATCGACAACATTTCATTTTAGTTAACCATTTGTTTTGAATATCTATATTGAAAGGCTGCGTTAAAAAGAAGCTTAGGTATTTTTTCATTTTGTTTTATTTTACGTTTTTCCTGCATAATTTAATGTAGAAACTACATACAACACTTATTCTGAAAGGACGTAAGTCGCATCTGAGGATTTCAAAAGTCGATGTACATTGCCAATCGATTATTAAAAAAAAAGCTTGGCATGATATGACAGTTGTTTTTCTTTCAACAAAATGAACTTGTTTTTAAAATCCTGTGTTTACCATATTTTTAGTTTTTTGAAAATATCTCTTAATTTAATCACAACTTAATTCTGAAAAAAAAATGATGCACAGAATCTCATATCTCGAAATGGTTTTTAGTTTTGCACCAATTATTAATTTGTAATGTTGTCGATTAGCTGAATAAATTTCAATAAAAAGGTGAAAAAATATTATGCAAATAAATTCCATTTTCGTTCTTCATTTTTTTGCTTTGTATTTATTGTAGGAGGGGCCTTATATATTAGTAGTACATTATTATATTCTAGTTAACACGAGTAGACTTGTTTATTGTTTGTGCGTAGCGCGTGTTGTTTGTTTAGGTCTAGACTTAATAAATACGGGTAGAATTACTAATGGGACGAGGGAAATAAGATCACGCAGACGTTATTAGAATTGGAGCTGCTTTTCTCACAGCGAGACGGACAAAATGCTGTAGGATTTAAGAGCCGTATTGCAGGCGGAATGTAAAATGCCGCCTTTTTTATCTTAGAAAACTAAACGCTTAAACTTAAAATTGGCCCCAATATTACCAAATATGTATACTGTAATCGCAAAATCCCCATCTGTTTCTGTAAATTATAAATTAAAAGATTTAAATTTTAAAATTCTACTTTACAGTAACCAATGGAAACTTTGCGATGACAGTATACACAATGCATACGAGTAGGTATTTAAGTTTTGTATGGTTTTGTTTAAGGCGGTTTTATTTTACTATTCCGTATAGGCTAAAAAGAAACCCACGACAGAAATATACTGAACATTTCATATTAGTGAAGGATGAGTGCTCGTGGATTAAAGAATAAAAAAACATAAAACATATCATGTCGACATTAAATACCCGCGGGGTTGTCAGAGGTGATTCCGATTGCGAACTATCACTGAAACAGTCAAATGTCTTAGCACCCTCTTTTTACCGACGATCGTAACGTCGCAACGGAACATGCGGTGAGCCTTATCGCCGTACTTCGGTAAACAATGACCGCTTTTTATTAAGGCATGCACTTATCTCAAAGTGTTTTTCCCTCACCGTCAGCAAGTGTAAGTATACCAATACTATGGCCATAATTACCGAAAAACTCATTGGTCCATACTGACATGATTCGAATACGGGTCCCAAGATTGAGAGTCCGGCGTCGTATTCGACTGAGCTAACACTGCTTATCTACTAGGTCGGTACTGGCAACTACTTGAACATAATGTACGGAAAATAAAAAAACCGGCCAAGTGCGAGTCGGACTCGCGCACAAAGGGTTCCATTATCTATAAAAACGGAAAAAAATCATGTCTGTTGCATGGGAGTGCGCGGGTCCGACTCGCACTTGGCCGGTTTTAGTATTTGTTGTTATAGCGGCAACCAAAATACATCATCTGTGAAAGTATCAACTGTCTGACTATCACGGTTCATGAGATACAGCCTGGTGACAGGCAGACGGACAGATCGACAGCGGAGTCTTAGTAATAGGGTCCCCTTGGTTACCCTTTGGGTACGGAACGCTAAAAAATATAGGTATATAAGTTGACTTTCATTTATGCAGCCAAATTCATACTGGAGACTCGGTAAGTGGTCAGGAACAAAGTTCGATGACCCTGTTTTTGCGAAATACGAGAAATATTTTTGTGCCTCTATACTTGTTATATACGACTCAATTAGTACTCGTATAGGAAGTCTAAATTTTATTTTGCCTATTTCCCAAGAAGGGTAATTGAACCTTGGTCCTGACCACTTACCGAGTCTCCAGTGTGAATTTGGCTGAATACACGAAAGTCATGTTGTATATATTTTTTTAGGTTTTCCGTAGATAATGTTTATTTCATTGCCAGTACCAACTTAATGTTTATTTCTTCGTATTACCACGTACAGCGTCACGTGCTATATGGTCACGTGTATCGTTTCTGATACACAGCGTCATAAACTCCGTGTATCGGAAATTTTGTACTTTGCTCAGTGTATTATTTGAGCACACGTTTTTTTACATTGTGTATGGCCATTAAAAGCTGTGGCCCCGATTTTATCTATAATATTGGTTTGAAAATCGAATACCTGACTGATGAAACGTAATTTTTTCTATTCGGGCCTGTGAACGAGGTTTTTGAGAAATTGGCTTGGCGCTGAGCGTGTTCTAAAAGTTAGGCCGCAGTGCTACGCTCTTCCACCACAAAACTCGTAGCAGTGCTACGTAGTCGTAGCACGTAGCATCGTCGTAGCTTTGGCCTCATAGTAAATTAAGACCGTCTTTTGTCGTGTTATGTTGTGAATCACTTTTATGATTTCTGTTGTTTATTTACTTTTATACGGTTTATTTTGTTCTTAGTAGAAAATACTGTCTTTATAATAAACGAAAAAAAATTACTCGGCGCTTTCTACAGTTCTACGTTCTAAAACCCATTTAATAATATAATACATGAAAAATCTATTTAAATTTCTGCATAATATTACACAAATGGAATATTTATCACACTAATATTATAAATGTGAAAGTTTGTGTGTGTGTGCGTCTGTGTGTGTATGTTTTTTACTCTTTCACGCTGAAACGGCTGGACGGATTTAGATGAAATTTAGAATGGATATAGCTTATACCCTAACTTAACACATCGGCTACTTTTTATCCCGGAAAAAAGCATGTCGTTTAACCGAATAACACGCGGGCGGAGCCGCGGGCAAAAGCTAGTAATTAATATAAGGAACTACTTACAAACAATAACTAAACTATAACTTTGCTTATTAAGGTCACTAGGATTAGTAACGGAGCAACATTTTTGGATTACAAATACGCGTTATGAAATATACCTATATAGTGAAACCCTTGAAATATGGCTGTATATCATTCGTCATACAGCCTATCTAGGTGAGATACCAGGACACAAAGAGAACTGTGAAGAATGGCACGTTGACTGTAGAATGAATTTTATAGCGAACAATAGGATGATCTTTGTATAGAACTAAATAATTCTCCTAACATAAATAGCTACTTCAGCTAGCTTATCTCAAGCCTATTTTAAAGTTGCTATACGGCTATTGTAGAGCTTAGTGTAGTATAAAGTAACTCAAGTTAAGCGTTAAAAGCATAGAATAGCACAGGGTTAGTATTAAAGAGCACAGTTATTTATTTAGATCTATAACGAAGCGTGTTTACGTCTTAACAGGTCACAAGTGTGCTCTTCATCTACAAACGTTGTAAATGTTGTAGTCAAGTAAGCAAACCTTACATTTCCGAAAACAGTGAAAACCCCCCAAAAACTCCTGAGAATTCCATACACTCGACTTGATTTTTCGATTCTATTCACCAACTACCCACCCCGCGACCACATCCACTTAGAATCTCGAAATAAATATAAATCCTTTGTATTTATGTTTTGTGTATTTAATCCTTTGATTGTATCCCAATACTAATGGAATTCTGATACATTCTGTGACTTATTTATTTTGTTCCTTCCCCCTATGGGATAAGTAAACATATAAAATCTTTATTTTTTGTTTCCTTGCCGAAATGGCTTCTTCCCAAATGTTAACCTTAAAAAAAAATGACATACAAGGTCAATCAAAACAATACGCGAATTGAATTTCCTAAAAATAATAGAAAAGCACACGTGCTCTAGTTATAAGGTTCAAAATGTAACAAAATGGGAACTTGAATAACCATTGACTGCCACAGAGTTATGAATATGTAAGAAAGGAAAGTATGGTAGGAATATAAATAAGCCAAGTTGATGTTCGATTTTCATGAGGGTATTGCACGTGCCAAGGCATCCTCAGAGAGCGCACGACTAACCGAGCCAGATTTAAGCTCTTAAACTCCTGTTGCTATCGCAGCCGTTTATAGAAAGCTGATAAATTCAAAGCCTTTTAGAAATATTTTAAACTTAACCCTCCCTGGGAGTGTATTTTTGAAGCATTCGAATTGCAATTCGCATACGAATCCGCATGATTCGCATACGAATACAATACTAATTTCAAGTTTTCGTATGCGAATCATGCGGATTCATATGCGAATTGAAATTCGAATGATTCAAAAATACACTCCCTGAACTTTATTCCACTGAGTTAAAGCTGAAAGATTGGTTGTATACAATTTCATCGGCAAATTGTAGAATTCGGCATATCACGATTTGCCTAGGCATATCATCATATGCCTCGGCAGATGAATGAATGAATAAACACTTTATTGCACACAGAACAAGATATTTACAAACATACAAAGAACAGACAGAAGGCAAGGGCGGACTTATTCCTAAAAGGAATTTCTTCCAGTCAACCTTGGGAAAATATGAAACATTTTTATTGTAGAAATTCACATCAGTGCATAGGTACATTATGAGTTAATTCTAAATCTACAATCTAATTATAAATATACTACATACTACAGATCATAAAGTATACATCCATCCATCAGCCTGTTTCGTCCACTGCTGGACATGGGCCTTTCCAAGATTTTGCCACTCTTGGCGGTCCTCTTGGAAGAAATACCCATACTCACACACGCTGGGCAGGTGGGTTGGTGAGCGCGGTGCCGAAACCCTTGCACCAGTGACGCCGCTGCCCGTCACCAGTCTGTTTTATATAAGGCCCGGCAATTGGGGATGGATATACCGCCATCCATCGGTCCCAGGCAATGGTGGGCCGCCTGGTTTTGCCTGAGAGCTGTTCTCTTACTCTCCCCCGAATAATTTCAGGGGTGTTTGCGAGTAAGATGGTGGTTCCACCACAGTTGAGCCCGGCATCAGCTCTACCACCTCAGTGGTATAAACTATGAAATCGAAAATCTTTCACGAAAGGTTAAAAATAGGTGCGACGACGAGCGGGGTAAAAAGGAGCGTGTAAGGTTTACAAGTAAATAAATTTGGGGAACCGAGCGAACCCGAAATACGATTTGCCTGGGCAGATTATGGTATGCCGAATTCTACGATATGCCGACGACATACATACACGCTCAAACATCATTTATTTCCAGAAAATATGACTATTTCGTTCCCGCCATTGTCGGCTTGACAAATAGTTACGTTACTCACAGCCAAGGCCTCTAGGCTAGATCCATTCCATAGCCTCCCAGCACAAAACATGGCTGCGCCTCTATTATTTGGCCGCCATCCAAACGGTTCGCCTCAGAAGCCAGACCGTAGATCTTTCTCATAATAAGGCCATCGTACTGTTCGGGACGTTGTATTTAGGGGTTGAGTGTTTATAGCAAGTACTGAATTTCAGCCAGTTAAGATATTTGGGGTTTAGAGATTTGATTAAAGTTTTTTTTTAATAGTTTGGTTAGTTCTGTACACAAGTAAAGTATTACATGCAAAAATATATATTTTGAAGGTTCCGTACCCGAAGGGTGCCAAACGGGACTCTATTACTAAGCCTCCGTCGTTTGTCTGTCTGTCCGTCCGTCTGTCAGTCTGTCCGTCCGTCTGTCTGTCACAGGGGTCTACAGCTTCGGCCGTAATAGGTATAAAGTTGAAATTTTCACAGAATTCCACGACAAGTAATAAAAATGAAAAAAAAATTGAAACTCAAGGGGGTGCCCATACAATAAACCTCGAAAATATAGCATTTTTTCAACGTTTTTTGTTTTAGCTCCATCTCAAATACGGTAATACATAAAAGTTTCAAATTTGCACACATTATTGTACATTCTCTATACTCTAAACTAAAATAAATAATAAAATTAGGGTTCCGTACTCCGAGGGTGCTAAATTGTTTGTCAGGTGGTACCATTTTAGTGCCTTGTTTTTTCTCGCCTTAATGTTAGGTATATCATATGTATATTGTTGATATGTACATATGCTCTTAGGATTCCGTATCCGTATTATGTGGTGGTGCGGCACCCTTTGTGCGCGAGTCCGACTCGCACACGGTCAAATTATTATGATATTAATGTAGCTTTAAAACAATTTAATTTATCAATACATGAGCCAAGCTGTGAATTTAGTCAAAAATAATCCGAAAGGACTATCATCTTCAACCTCTTGGAAATTTAAGGCGAGTCGTTATGTCGGAAAGAGCATAAGCTCTCTTTTCTGGGATAGTAAAGGGGTGGTCCTGATAGAATATCTCGACCATGGAGCTACTGTTACGGGTTCTTTGTAAGCAGAGCAAATACAAAATCAGCGAGGCAAACTAGCAAAATTGTTTTGTTCCGTCAAGATAATGCCCCGGCTCACAGGTCCGCCGTTGCTATGGCCTGCAATTCAAGATGCTGGCTTCGAAATACTTCAGGATCCTCTATATTCACCCGACCTTGCCCCTAGTCTGACCCTGACCTTGACCTTCTATTATACTAAAGTACTAAAAGGCGACTACTTATATCTAAAAATAAAATAACATTTAATAAAAGTTGCCGGCAACATACTCATTCAAACTTTTTATCAAACGCCCTACGTAATTGTTTTTATTATTTTGTATAAATTTCATCATTGTTTACATTGTTTTTTGGGCATCATAATTATTTCTTTCATCACAAATTATTTTCTCCACTAGTGTGTACCTAAACACCTTTAAAAATGCGTCTTGTGTATTTTAATAAAAATTTATCAATTCGGATTATTCTTTCTTTCTATATGTTCTTTTCTTTCTTTGACAGGTAAGCGAAAGCAAACATAGCAACTTGGTCCACACCAAAGGTGTAAGTAAAAACAACATAAAATCGCCCGCAACATGTTCATTTCTACAAAGTGTCAACACAACGCAAACAGCGTTCAAAAACAGAGTGTTTCCTCACGTGCTTTATGGTACTGCGATTTACGTTACACATACCTTACTGTTCCAATTTCACCTCTATATCCAATACAATAAGTACTGCATATGAATGCATAGGTGGATATTCTACGCATGCCTTCTCCCGTGAATATTTAAAATGGGTTGATCCTATCTCATTCTAAAATTAAAACTGGAGTGCAAGGTCGACTTGCGCTCGGAAGGTTTTGTGTCTAATGGGTTAATCTATGACGGCTTTTTCGTTTATTTATTTAAAGGAAGTCAAAGTGTGCAAAAAATAATATTTTTAACACAATTTTACTATATTAACCATTGACCTCTCATAAATAACTAGACAAGTAGACACACAGTCTCGTCAGAAAACGTCGGAACATGCGACGTGCATAATAGCAAACACGTTATGTCGTTAACATAAGATGCAATGTCAGTAGTATGCAGTCGTTATTCCAATTTGTCACGCCATAGCGGTGACAAAATACATCGCGGACACTTTTTGAGTCTTGTTGTTTATAAGACGTCAATGATTTTAACACTTTAAAAGCAATGTTACATCATTGAATTTTTCTTGTATTTAAGAAACAAATTGTAAAAGCTAACAGCTTTGCCCGCGACTTTCTTCGTTCGTATTGAACACTAGTTTAAGAGTAAATTTAATAAACCATAATTACTTGACCCAATACCAGGAGGAGTTACCTTCAAAATTTAGTCAATACATAACTTTACTCCTGGGCCTAAACTATACAACAAAAAAAAACAATTCAAATCCGTTCAGCAGTTTTTACGTGAATCGCATGCACACCGATAAAAGTTCACTATATTTTATCTACTCCTATACTACAATAAAGTAATTACCTACGTTTTTTGTCAGTATCACAATTACCTATGTTACGAGTATAATATCGCGTTTTTGGCTGGGGAAAGACTATCTCTGCCATGCAGCCTCGAATGCTCCCACAGACCACCTTTACCAACAATTAGGGTGAACGGCTAAAAAAACTTGCTAAAGCTTAAAACACAAATAAAAAAAAGAAACCTGCGCTTTTACAAATCTTTCATGAAATTTTTATTAAAAGTATTGTGTCCAACTGTGTCATAATAAGCTATTAGGATACTCGTGCAGCCTATTACGAAACTCAGTTTTATTTCGTTTCGTGAACAGGCACTCGTGTCCTAACAGCCCTCATTATGTCACCGTTTAACAAAATACAATTTTATTATTTTGAAGGGTCTCAGGGGGCCCCAAAGGACATTTTACGACTTTATTATGAGTAAAGGTTTAGTTCTCTTTCGAAGAAAGTTTTCTGTAGTTTCTCATATTATTCTTTTCTCCACTTTCAATATTTGGTATCTGTAAAGGAGGTATGAGAGACTTTTCAAGGTTTATTTTTGTAAGGGCTTAGTATTTTGTTGACAGTGCGAACGAACCTCGTGAATACAAAAAATATCCGCAAACCAGAACATGAAATATTGCCGCGCGTAAAAATCGCTCTCCTGGGAAATGCGTGTAAATATAACCTGCAACTTTGTATATTTCGGTGAGGCTTGAAAAAACGCGCGGGACCCAAGCGGCCGATGTGCGTTTAAGTTTCAAAGCCTTACACAATGCCTTATTTAAACATTAGAGGTGGCGGGTTCAATCCCCGCAGTGTAGATTAATTTGTATTCGATGTGCGTGTTTCGGTGGGCACGTTAAGCTGTTGGTCCATTTGTGCCCGAAGTACGGCGATAGAGCTCGCCACCTTGGAACGTAATCGTCTGAAAAGCGGATGACTTGCAATTCACAGTTCACACTTGGGAACACCTCATCCCGATGGGGATTCATGTCCAGAATAGCTGCATAGATGACACGAATAGATAAATTTTGTCTCGCGAAGAAACGTTTGACCAATGGACACGCAGGACGAATCGTTTTATCGATGCGATGATCACGTGATGAAGCTTACCTGCGGTTCCATTGGTCAAACGTTTCTTCGAGAGACAAAAAAACTTCTCTATTATTTTCATCCACGTTAACTATGCTGAAGGTATATATTTTTCGTATGTTTTAAAGAAATAACAGTATTAAACACACACATTTTACATATTCAAGTAATGCGTGTTAAAATGTACATGATGCCGTGCTGTAGCAGTTTCGATGGTCATTATTTTATTTTATTTTGTTCGGAAAACTTACAGCTACCTTAATATTAAATGACAATGTGTGATATGGGTATTCAACAAGCCATTAACAAGTTTTCACATTTAGGTTTAAAATATTTAACATAACTGTCACTTAAAAATAAAAACTTAATAGTTAACGCTCCTAAAATAAATTTAAAAATGGACTTAGTTTAGTAATAACATTAGTGAGTTTACATACCTACATTATTGTTATAGGTTTACTGAGTAAAAGCTGTATCCTTAAAAATTCAAAAAAGATATAGTGATATTTAATTTAAATTATTGGTTGGGAAGTACCAAAGAACCTGTAAATTTAACAAAACTGGGTAATAATAGATTATTGTTAAAGGTTAACTGGGTCAGAATCGTGTTATCTAGAGGAATAGGGGTGATATTTTATTGAAATTAGTGCTGGGAAGTGCCGAAATATTTAATTTTTCACTTTTTTTGGTATTCTGGTATTTGATGTGAAAAGGTCAATGTCATTTAGGTTTACATGGTCTATTTAGGGCCAATTTCTGAATTAGAAAAATCTTGCTAAGCGGCTATTTAAGCGAAAAACCGAACAAGTGCGAGTCGGCCTCGCCCACCGAGGGCTCCGGACAAATTAGTAAAAGTTTAAAAATATCTACAAAACGATTTGGTCACCAGTACAATTATACTGTTGCTTAACCTCGATGATTTTTTATGATATAATTACAAATGTATAGTTTTAAGATTTTTTCCTATACTTGTAGTATTAGACGGTATTACTTGCCAAATTTCATAGTGCTAAGTCAACGGGAAATATAAATATATAAATATACCCTATATATTTTGATTCGCTTGAGAGTGTCGAAATAAACGTTTTTTGCGGCATAAACGGCCGTATCTTATTTTATGTTAACTAAGAAGTTTGAGTTTTTCACAGCTTCAAGGGACTGTAGACTTGAGTTTACGGTTTTAATTTCAACTCGATACCTCACGCGTTCCCGAGACAAAGGGTCTCGACAGACAAACGGACGGACAGACAGACAACAAAGTGATCCTATAAGGGTTCCGTTTTTTCCTCGGACTCTTTCCTTTGTACGGAACCCTAAAAATTAGCCAACTACAGCACTCCATTACGAAGTTAAGCACCACTTAACTTGAAATTCTCAACTGTGAAATAGGGGTTAGATAAACATGAAATTTTCTTAACTTTCCATCGTTGAATCGACCTGAACCGCCGTTCCAAAATTACGAGGCAACACGTGAAAGCTCTTTCACGGTCGCTTGCCTTCACGAAGTTTGTATTGCGAGTTTTCGATATATTTGGTTAGAAAATCACGGAGACAAGTCAATATTCATCTGTGAAACTTTAAAACGCGACATTTGGTTATTTATTTTCTACTTCAATAGTTTTCATATACATTTTACGATGTTTCTCACAAAGAGCTTTAAGCTTTAAGGATTATCCTTTCACAAATTGGTCCTTAAAATAGCAAAGTTGAAAATCTAAATCTTTAAAGAAATCTTAGAATTTCAAGCTTGCGAGTCTTTAACATACGAGTATTTTCTTTACCCGCCCGACTCAAGTAGCTTGTTCTGAAATGGAAAACTGATGTGTAGAGGAGAAAAAAAAATGTATCCTGCCGTTCACCGTTCCCGCTATTTTTTTACGTTTTTCATTTCGGTAATATATTGGTATTATAGCGTTTTTAATCCGATCGTAAGGCGATTAGACGCCTCTGTACTCTCGTAGAGATAATATAATCTTAAACTGCACGCCACTCCACGTTTTTATCTCTAATTATGGAAGTAATATATTATATGGCCGTAGCCAGGGGGGAGGGGGGGGAGGGTGGGGGATTCACCCCCTCCCCCAAATGTTACAAAAAAAATATATGATAAAATATATAATAAACCATGATAAACTACCGAATATCTGGAATGACAGCCGAAATATTTTTAAAAAATTTGTATCCATTACTTTAACTAAACAAATACCGAAACAAGGTCCAAAATTTGACTTTTATCCGATTTAATTAAGTATGCAAAGAAACAGGTTGAAACTTGGTAAAATTAGTATTATAATGACAAATGTGTTCCCCGTATTATGTTTAAATAACTTTAGCTACTTTACTACTAAAATATTCCTGGTTAGATTCATAATGATAATGAAATCTGACTATATAATAATCGTGAGTAGCCGTTTCAATATCATTATGAACTTTAGCTACTATAACTGTAAATATTTATTTACCATACCTGTGTCCAGTAAAGACTTTCTCGAGTATAAGGGACTGAAAAACTACTTGCGCAACACAACGAGTGAAAACAGACTGAACGGTTTGGCTCTCATGAATACGCACTGTGGCGCAGAAATTGATGCAGATGAAGTGCGAGTCAGATTCGAAAAAAATAAACGGAAAATACCCTATACATTTTGTTTCCCGTATATAAAACATATACGTTTTTTGCGGCATAAACGGCCGTATCTTTTTTTTACGTTACCTTGGAAGTTTAATTTTTTCACAGCTTCAAGGGACTGTAGACTTGAGTATATGGTTACGGGTTCGTTCCCGAGATAAAGGGTCTTGACAGACAGACAGACGGACGGATAACAAAGTCCTATAAATCCTACAAGGGCTCCTTTTTTTCCTTTTGAGGTACGGAACCCTAAACAAGAAGAATCATTATTCAATGCTTTTGCAGCAGTTTTATTTTTTTCAATAATTATGTTTATGTACTTTTTGTAGTTTTAGTTTCTTAACCCCCCCCCGCCCCCCCTCGATACTAACTATACTTTTATAATGATGTGTAGATGAAAATGTAGGTGGAGTGGCGTACAGTTTAATATTAGACGGACTCTACCGACGTTATCGTGGTTATATATTTTTTTGAATGCTACGTGGTCATATATTACATATACTGGCTTGAGTTGCTTTTTGAAGAAACTGTATATAAATTACGACGCAACATTCCTTAAATATGAGACGGACAAATTATTGTTTTTACATTTATGATTATTTGAATCAAGGTTGAGATCAAATTGTAAAATTAAGTTATTAAAAAGACCAAAACATCAATACGGTATTTTAACAACTTAAGTTAGTTTTGCTTTACAAACTGCAAGTGAATACTACTACAATAATTACGTTTTATTTGTTTAACTAAAACATTAAACTTTTTATACACAACATTTCTTAGACTAAATATGTCAAATAAATTACCTATACAATATTTAAAACGCTGGAGAGTTTTTTGACATTTATTAGATTTTCACTTGTGTTTCCAGAATGTATGTTAAATCATGAATTTTATATGATAACTTTATGTTATAGGATAATTTGTGTAAAGGTGTTTTCTTTGTGGTAAAACGCTTTTAAAATATATATATATATAAAAGTGCACGTTTTCGAGGATATCGCGTGGTGCCCGCCAAAATTGCTAACAAGTAGTCTCTTCTTCACTTACCTGAAACAAAAACAAGTATATAAATAATAAACCTGCCATTTCCCCTTATACACTCATATCATAGACATATAATTATATTATACGTCTGTGACTCATATGTATATTGTCTGTTGAGAAGTTCGAGTTACAGAGGACCTCCTTTCATACCATAGACTTCTAATATAGGTCTAAGTGAATCTAACATAAATTTTGTTGTTAATATGTCAGTGGTAACTTGGCCTGTAGGAAGGCGCTGGCGGCCATAACCCAGGTTTTCGCCTACCTTGGTCTCCAACGTTACTCATTATTCATAGTTATTATTACTTCTTATTATAAGTTACTAGGTAAAGTGTCTAAAATGTTACATTTTTAAGTGAATAAAAAAAAGTTGGTATTAGCGGTCCACTATAACTTAAAATAAGTATAGCTCGGTAGCTAGTGGCAGTTTGTCTGGTGATAGCAGAGTAATAAAATGTATTGATATTTAATATTTCCTCGTGCCTGCTCAGTGAACAGGCAATATTGTGTAACTTGGTTGGCTCCAGTCGGTGAACAAATGAAAGATATTACGATGTCTCATCGGAAGTTTTATATTAAATTACGGGGAATTCTTCTTTCTCCTCGATAGCTCTTGTAATATTGCTCTGGAATTCTACTTTCTTTGCTTGTATTGATTTCTCGTTACATTTTTTGTGCTTATTCCCCGAGGTTGTTTTCCGGTTGATTCGCAAACTACTTTTCCAAACCAAATTACGTTCGAAAAAGGTGCGTAAGGATCGTAGCATATGGACATTTCTAGTCTCTACCTACCCCTCTGGGAGACAGGCGCGTAAGTATAAGTATATGTGCTCGAAAAATTTCAAAGTGTTCAAATTCAAATACTTTATTTTGTATAATAGGTAACATTATAATACATATTTTGTGTTTGGTTGAGTCTTTCATTAGGAGACATGATTCCAAGGACAAACATTTAAAAAGCAGTCGATTACAAAAAGGTATCTCGTAGTTCATTTAGTTTTACATATAATCATAAATCGACATCTACAACGAATTTATGCAAATCCGATTGGCAAGGGGTCTCAGAAAATCAACGCTTTTGAGGTTTCCTTTATGAGCTATTTATCTTTCTCTATCTATGTACAAAACAAAGCTGCAATCCGCTTTCATCTGTGTATTCGTTTGTAACATCAAAACTTCTATGTCATTTTTGATACGGTTTCCACTATCTATTTACAGAGATATGTGACTAGGCAATGTTGCAGTTTTGCCTTTAACTTTGCCTGCCTTTTGCAAAGCAGATTATTTTGAACAATAAACCACTTTATACGTACGGCTTAAGGTTTAATCTTGGACTTTAATTTAAACAAGCTATGAATTTCTGCATACCTATATAATTATTCAAGAAAAACTTTAAAATACAGGCAAAGTTGCAGCATTTTACGGTACCTTATGAGGACGGTTTATATGTGTAACACGTTCTGTAGAAGTAGAAAAATTTTCGTTTCGTGATCAAGTCGTCAAAAACATGGGGCGCTCACATGGCTTAAGCTGACTTAAAAATAAAGTACCGACATACAATGTAGTATTAATCATTAATGTTTGTTACCTTAAGCATTTAGATTAAAAAACCACCTAAGTGCGTGTCGGGCCACGCGCAGTGTAGGCTTCCGTAGTTGCCCAGTACATTTCATAAGTTGGTCTACTAATACAGATCGCGCCAAACTTCTGGTCCACTCGGAAGTTGCTCTCCCGAAGAACGGCCCATAAAATCCACACATTGTCGTGTTTAGAGGGGACTAAAAGTTTGGCGCGTCATGTGATCGTAAACCTGTGATAGTTTTCCTTTTAACTTCATTATACGAGTCTATACTACTTCTGTGAATTTTTTCATATATTCATGAACAACCGTTTAGCCGGCAGGGGGGGGGTGCTACAAAATTTAAGTTTCTTGAATTAGAGCGAGCTCAGAGATCCCTACTAAAGGTTATGCACTTTAAACCGTATAGATTTCCTACTCAAGAACTGTACTGTTTTACGAAATTACTAATCGTAAGAAAGTTGTACATATTGAACTTACTGATGCAAAAGCATAAGTCACTGTCTTACTATCCCACGAACAAAAGAAGAAAAGATATCGTCGACTCATACAGTGTTAAAACAAAGTTTGCAATGCATCAATTTAAAAAACAATCTGTTTACATTTACAATAAAGTAAACAAGCTATTTAACATCTACCCACTACTATTATTTGATTGCAAAAAGAAAGTCACCGAGTGGTTATTGACCTTGAATTATGAAGAAGTGGAGGAGCTGCTAAAGGTTATTGTGTGAGCACTTTTATAAGATATAATTTATTAACTATTTATTTAAATAATTTGGGCTTCTATTTATCTAAATTTAATTTATTTATTTTATTTATTTATTACATTATTAATGTATAAAAGTACTAATAGAATTATGTTATAAAGCTATCTATGTATCTATGTAAACATGCACCCAACCTATCCCCCTCACAATCTAAACATACTTATACCTAAGTTTTGTTTTTATTTTAATTATTTTTTTTATTGCTGTTTTTAGTTTTATTGCTGTTTTTGTTTAACAGTAACTTATATATATATATATATATTGTTGCACAAGAAGAGCACCTATTATATGGAAGAGCGGGGTATCCTGGCACAGTTACTTCGTACTTAAAAGGATGCCCCATCCACTGATGTAATTAGTATGTAAGTTTTGCACAATAAACAAATTTATTTATTATTTATTTATTTATTTATTATCTAGTATTAAAATTCAGTCAAATATTATTACACGATTAATGTGTACTGCGGGAATTGATCCCATGACCTCAGGGTTAGTATAGGCGAGCGCTCTACCACTCGACTGATAATTATGAATGCGACCTCGTGAAATGCAAAGTCGGGGCGGGTCGCTAGTTTAAAATAAAATACGAATATTTGTGTTTCATGTGTAATCTCAAGAGCAATCGTGTATGAAATACGACGAAACTCTAAATATTAACTCTACAAGTTTTGCTCGAGGTTCTGCCCGCGTAAAAAGTTTTAATGTTCGTTCCACACTGCAACTTTCTGTTAGTAGTTTAACTTTAAGCAACTAAGTAGTATTAACTGTTATATTAAAGTCAGCTATCGCTGTTAGAATTGTCACCGACGGACGAGTTTATCAAATAAAATAAACCAGTAGTAAACAGTGGTAGTATTAAACTATTACTGATCGTACTGAGCAACTTTCCCAAAAAAATAACAAGTAAGATTATTTGTTTTAGGGTTCCGTACCTGAAAATTAAAAAAACGTAACCCTGATACGATCACTTTGTTGTCCGTCTGTCCGTCAGTCAAGACCCTTTTTCTCGGGCCTCGTGGGAGATATCAAGTTGAAACTAATACCTGTTACAGAGGTAAAAGAGAATAATAATAAAAATTATAAAACTTATCTCAAAAACATTAATGTTAATAACTCTAAATCCATGTTCCTTAAACCAACTGATGAAATAGAAATTATAAAACTAACAAATACATTAAAAAACAGCAACTCCTGTGGACCCGATGAACTTAGCACTAAAATTATTAAATCAAATATTGACTTACTTGCCATACCCATCTGCCACATTTTTAATAACTGCATTGAACAAGAAACTTTTCCTAACAAACTTAAGCAAGCTAAAGTTATCCCTATTCATAAAAAAGGAGATACAAAAGACGTCTCCAAATACCGACCAATATCCCTACTATCAGTCTTGGCCAAGTTACTTGAAAAAATTATAGCAGCTAGAATTGAAAAATTCTTTGAAAACAACGGATATCTTAGTACGCAGCAATATGGATTTAGGAAAGCTTCAAACACGATAGCGGCAATAAGTGATTTAGTTGAAGAAATATCAGATATATTAAATGGTAAGGACAAATGTATTGGAATATTTTGTGATTTAAGTAAGGCTTTTGATTGTGTCAGTCATATAATTCTGTCCGACAAATTAGAATACTACGGCATAAGAGGTTCCGCTCATAATTTTATTTTATCATATATGACAAATCGTACACAATTTGTTCAACTTACTTTAAATGACGATCATGATGAAACGAGTAAAATAAGTTCAGATAAAAAAGTAATTAAATACGGTGTTCCACAAGGATCGGTGCTAGGACCATTATTATTCAACATTTTTATAAATGACCTGGCCTGTAATATAGCTGGTGCAACAACTTATTTATATGCTGACGACACCAGTTTAATAATCAGTGAAAACAATATCAACAAGCTTACAACGACAGCTTTAGCAGCATGGAATGATTTGTGTAGATGGTTTAAGGCTAACGGTCTCTCAATGAACTGCAGTAAAAGCAATTATATTGTTTTTAAGCGTCACACGAACAGCGCAGACTACACTATAAATTTACCCATTGACAAGATCAATTGTGTACGTTTCTTAGGTATTGAGCTTGATGATCAATTGAGATGGGGACAGCAAATTGCCAATGTTAAAAAGAAATTAGCTAGCGCTTGTTTTTCCTTAAAGAGTATGAGTAAAATTGTGAGCTCAGATACTCTTAAAATAATGTATTTCTCCTATTTTGAGAGTATTATTAGATATGGACTAGTAGTATGGGGAAACTCAAAACAAATTAAAGATATTTTAATCTTGCAAAAAAAAGCTGTGCGTATTATAGATAGTGCTAAATTCCGAGAACATTGTAAACCTTTATTTAAAAAACATAAAATACTAACAGTTATAAATTTGTATATATATCTAGTAGCAATTAAAATTTTTAAAT
Organism: Ypsolopha scabrella; assembly: GCA_910592155.1. Lineage (NCBI taxonomy): Eukaryota > Metazoa > Arthropoda > Insecta > Lepidoptera > Ypsolophidae > Ypsolopha > Ypsolopha scabrella. Next base: position 5,710,338 of record OU342964.1, read on the forward strand.
CTTTAAATGAATACAAAAGAGTTTGTGACACTCAAACACATGTATTAAGAAATTGTAATAATTTAGCTTTACCTTATCCAAATTATGGCGTATTTCAACAAAATATTAATTACTCGGGTCTGAAAATTTTCAATAAACTTGATAATAATATAAAACAGTGTAATAATGTCAATGAATTTTCAAAAAAACTTAAAATGTATTTAATGGATAAACCATTTTATAATATCTCTGAATATTTTAAATGTAAGAAATAGGAAATTATTTAAGTAAATAATGTAGGAATACTTTTGTCACTTTATTTTGATCTCATTAAGTTTAATGTATAATTCTAAATGTTTTTATTTTTTTTATTTTCTCGAATTATTTTCAAATAATCTCATAGTATTTTTTTTCTTAGTCATTTAGTTTTTTATTTTTATTTTTATTGTACCAATGTTTTTTGCATGCCTTAGTACATTATTTTTGTATGGCTTTACTGCAAATAAATGATCTTATGTCTTATGTCTTAGGTCTGCAAAAGATGGTGCTGTCACAAAATCAGGTTTCTAACTCATTCCGAAAAAAAAATTGCCCTTTACGTAATAAATTTCAACATGTAAACCTGTAGGGTGCTTCCAGTTGACTAAGGCGCTAGTCAGACAGACAGACGACGAGATGGTGTGTATCGGCGGTATTGAAGTGTTTGATCTTGATCCGACAAGATTTCTGACGACGAAGGTGTGGGCGAGGTGACAGGGTGCGCGCCGTTGGTGCGCCTTTGGTGCGCCCGAGTCGCAACCGTGGCGTGCTGTCTCGATGCCTTTCCAATGTTCATCAAAATATCATACAAAATATAGGAAAAATCATCATACAAAATATAGGTGAGGGACGTGGTGCAAAACAGAAGAGGTGCGCTGAGGGCGCTGCCCGCGCCCGCACCGTTTCTGTCTGACTTGCGCCTAGGAAACTTAAAATTCCGTTTACAGTTAAGTCTTATAGCACACATCTTGGAAAAAACCTGAAAATTACTTTATATTTAATTATTCCAAAATAAATCATAACCAACTGAATTAGGCTCTTTGGATACATACCGTTGAATAGATCGTAAGTGTCAAGTTAAGTTGGTGAGCTTAACTGTCTGTGGAATACGTTTATGTTTTAAACGGTATGTATAGAACCCTCAGGGCACGAGTCCTACTCGAACTTGACCAGTTTTTTTTATTTTAAAAATTGTTTACAGGGATGCAAGGATGATATAATAATTTTGTATAGGCAAGTATATGTTTTAGGGTCTGTCCACTGCTTAGCTCAGAAACTATTAGTACTAGACAGCTGTAATTTGGTATAGGTATACATATTAATCACGCTGACAAAATGGAAAAAAACTCTCAAAAAATATTTTTTAGGGCATCTCCCATACATGTAAATTTCGGATGTTTTTTTTCTCCTCTATCTTAAGTAGGCACAGTATGTAGGCATGTTTTTGGGGTTAAATGTGATCAGTGGATAACTTGGCCTAATTATTCAATTAATAAATAATGAATGATAATTGAATAAATGATAACTAAATGTTAAGTAGTAGGTAGTTAAATAGTGAAGATCGGTAATTATTAAATAAATATTCGGTTACTATTCGGGCTACTTAGCAATTTTTTTGCTATTTGGCCGATTACCGAATACCTAAGAACAGAAGGAAGAACTTTAAAAAAAACACAGTAAATCAATCATTTGACTTTTCTTACTGCTGAACATACTTACGGCCGAATATTCGCTAGTATACTATTAGTTGAAAAACCAGTAATTATACAACTAAATAAATAAATAATGTACAGTTGTATAAGGTGACCTCCTTTTCTTGACTCCCGCCCCAGGGCGCTGGCACCCCGTGGTCTTGGCACCCCACAGTAATGTTTATTAGGTTGTTGACTCAGCCGTAATATTTGCGATGAGAGACGCGACATATTACGGTATGTTTCTAAGTTAAGCGAAGGAGGTCTGTCAAGTAATATCGTCGCCAACATTTGTTTCGAATGAAAGTGGAATCGTGTGGATCTAGGGCCTTATTGTTTAACTTTAACATCTATCTATCGCTTTCAGATGTATCGTAATAGGCATGATGACTAAAAAAAATTATTAGTCCGTCAGTTAGATTATCAGAAAATATTGGACACGTATTTTTTCTTTTTTCAATTAAACAAACAATGATGAAGATATAGCCCGATGAAGTTCCGCGTCACGTTACATCTAGGTACAATTTTACTTAGAAGTGACGTCATTTTCCCCCACTTCCAAACTTTGACGCGCTTTATCTCTGTCAATTTTGTTTGATTGACAAAATTAGTTAATAGTTAATTTAGCCTATTGGCTAAAAATGATGTGTGATGTCAATCACGATACATTCGAAAGCGGTAGCGATAAATTTTGAAGTTAGACAATAAGGGGGCTGGTTGTAGGTGTATCGTTTTCGGTATAAAATATTAGTACTAATTATAAAAACATACATACATATACTCAGGCATATCTCCTACAGGGGTAGGCAGAGACTACAGATTTCCATCTGCTACGGTCCTGAAATACTTCTTTTGCTTCTTCTACATCCATCAATCTAGTCATACAAACTCTTCTATTCCGGGTACTTTTTACAGTATGTCGCCTATTTGGTCGGCATACATCCTTCTAGGGCGGCCCGGTCGAGCTTTATTCCACTTGTGCAGTATACATTTCTTTCGTCACTATACTTTCACTCATCTTCTCTATATGCCCAAACCACCGAATCATTTCTAATCTTGCCACTACATCTTCTTTAAGGCTGCAACGAACCCGAATGTCGATATTTTTCTCTCTAACATTCAATGTCAAATCAAAAAAATCAAATCAAATTTATTTAATAATGTCATAAGCCAAAAAACCAAAAACAAAAATTTAAATTCTAATAACTATAAGTAACTAACTATATGTCAAACTATACATATTCCGTAAGGAACGCATTTCCACTGCATTCACTAATGTAAAAAAATACATTAGAAAAACGTTAGCTTGGTTTCCATATTTAAAAAAATAAAGTTTATTATTAATTATTCATTCATACGAGTATATTAGTTTATGCCTACCCAGGTAACAGGCGTGCGTGAGTATATACAATACATATATATTATGCTTAGCATGATACAAAAAAAAGTTACGAGACAGGCTAGTAACAATTAACACTATAACGGATTGCGTAAGAATTTCTGCTCCAAAAACCCTCCCTTTCATATCCATTAGCGCATCTGTCGATGTGTCAGTGAAAGGGTTCCGCAAAGTACGGAATCCCAACTCCGTTACGATCATTCATCGAGGTCGCGGTCTTCATCCGCATTGCGTTTCGCATTCAGCGGGAGATAAGGGTTTAGAGCGTGTCTCGCTTACTGAATAAGAGGGTTTCTTGAAGTGCAGCTTCCGAAACAGGTTTAAATTAGAGCGGTTGATGTTTTTTCAGTTTTTTTTTTGTTAGATTTTGTGGTCTAATGATTTGAGTACTCGACTATTATTAATCTATTAATTTTGCTGAACATTTACATTCATTTTTAAGTTCTTTTTAATCTCAAGTTTGTCAATTTCTTTAAATTTTATATATTGTCTTATCTTTAAATCCCCCTTTCCCCCATTCAGGGCTGTTCCTACCTTAAATTTTATTCCGACTGTTATGTAAACCTAGTTAGTATTTATGTTTTTATTGTACATAAATCTTTTATGTGCAAAATAAACAAATTTCTAATCCAGAGGTCGCGAGTTTAAATCTCATAGGGGCACTTGGGTCCAATTTGTGCCCGAAGAACGGCGATAGGGTTCACCACCCATCACGCTCGGACGTAATAATCGTCGGTGAAACGTGGATTTACGGGTGTGGACTGTAACTTGCATTTCACAGTCCATACTTGGAAACACTCATGAAACCACAAACTTATGACTTTTTCTTTTTGAATATAAGTTTTTTTTTTTAAATTTGCGTTTCTTACATGTATACGTACCTATCAATTTAGTAAAACAACAGAAAGGTCAGTCAGTCCAGCAGTTTCTGAGTTAATCCACAAACAGCCAATGAGTGTTCAACAAAAGTAAAAAGAAAATCTTCAGTAAATACAAAATGGCGCATCTTGAAATTATTCACATAATCTACAGACATTTTACAGCTGAAAGCAGCGCCTCTAATGACCGCTGAAGTCACAATTTGCGTTTAAGGGATCCGTAGGAACTTTCACTGAAAACTGAAAGCTCCTATTGAAGTAGCGCTAAGTTTTACAAAAAGGCTTCCAGGAGCGAACCCTGAAAGGATAGCAATTATAGTTGCCGTTGCAGCATCAAAACTAGAGCCAAGATTATTGATGTAAGTTTGGGGGGGGGGGATGCTGCGTATGCACAGACATATAATTATTACTACTAAGTAGCAGACCAAACATAAGGATTAAATAGCGTGGCAAGTTTCCATACAAAAAATAAGCGACATTTAGGCTTCATGGTACGAAGAAACGTATAAAAATGGGTTGTTTTGGCTTGCTTATGCTTGGAACATATTTGTTAATTCCTAAACTAATCTCTAGTATATATTTTGTTTGGAAACATGCAATATTTATATTTAAAAAAGCCCGAAGTTCACTGAGCTAAAATTGCCACGCATCGACTCTAGTATGCGTTTATTATTAATGTTAGGTCTGCTACTATATTATACGTCTGTGTGTGTATGAGATTTGGGTATATTTCTACTAAAATACGCAAGGCAACATTTATTATTTTACAGGTTTTTACTTTTGAATTGTCTGAGTGGTACCAAAATGAGTCCATAAATGAATTCGGCACTACCAATTCATTCTAAAATTATACCCAAACATGGCCTTGTAGCTTAACTGATGTAGGTATCAAGATCAGACTGAAGGCGTCCCACCCTCAAAACTTACATCAATAATCTTAATAGGTCCCTTCCTAAATCCATCCATAATACCCAACCCTGTCAAAGGAAACCTTTTGTTTAAGAGAAGCCGCACCTTGCATTGTTATGTCATGTACAAAGACGACTTAATATCTTTTTCTTTTGACGATAATTCTGAAAACAAAGTTAAATATATAAAATAATATATTTAGTTTTAAAACTTATCCCTGCGCTTATTCGAGTCCGTGGTGAACTCTGCTAAATCTGAAAGTTAGTTTGTTGTTACCTTAAACCTTTGCAGCCAATGAGAAGATCTCCATTAAACCATCGCCGACAGCGACTAACAAAGGTATATTTTGTAGGGTAGTTTAGTTTAACCTACATACCGGTTGAAAATGGACTGCCATCGTTAAATAAAACCACACTCTTTACTGATCATAATAAACGAAAAAATTAAAGACTCGAAATGTGGTTTCATAAAGATATCTATTTATTTAGACTCGATAAAGGCAATATAAAATATTGGCATTGACCTTGAACAGAAATTTCGAATAATTAATTTAACTAAAATAAATATTTGTGCACGTTCGAAAATCTAAACGAAACTCTAACAGGTATTTTTAACTTTGTCTCATTTGGTACGCACACAATGCGGAATAAAATAGACCTTATTCAGCCTTTGTGCTTCTGTATTTCGGTGCGCGAAATTGTCTCCTTTTATTTACCAACTTGTATGTAAATTGTTTGCCCTATCATTCCGAATTCTGAAGTAAAAGCGGAACACCATTCTACATGATTAAAGAAACAGTCATATGCAGACAAGGAAAAAAAAAACTCCAATATCCTGTTCATTACTTAGGCCCCTGTACGATGCTTCGTGAAGCGCGGCGGCGTTCCTAAGGAGCGTCGTAGTATTACGATTTATTTGTTTAATTTTGCTTGGGAATACTGTTTGGCAAATTGAGGCAAATTCAAAACGGGGATAGCCTCGAATCGCCCTGAGAAAAATGGTAGTACGGTTCTCAAACCTAGGCTACGTACCATCGAAGAAATGGCCGCAGACGTACTTTTCGCTCTTATTACCATTACAATACGGGCGATAAGTAGGTCTGCGGTCATTTCTTCGATGATACATTCATGAACGCGCGCAGAAGTAACCGAAGGGTCCGAAAACACTATTATGATAGAATATCTATATCCGAAACGCATACAATATCACTCTCGCATTAGAAAGTCAACGGCAAAGTGATGAAAAACTTCATGGCTTGTCTGTCTGTCGATCAAGATGCTTCCATTGCTGCGTGTTAATTGTATCAAGTTTAAGAAAGCGTAATGAATGGCCTATATACATAAACTTCTAACAGGCCCGGACTTAGAGATACCGGGCCCCTAGGCACTTTATAGCGGCGGCCCCTCAAAGCGCATACATGCCCTTAATAAGAAACTCGACGTATATCAGCGCGTATTGCAAAGTGGCTGACTATCGTTGCGTTTCCGGATAGTGCAAAATAGGAGAAAAAGTAATATTTTCCACATGGTCGCGATGAACAGGAAAAAAATTGAACAAAAATTGTATATATCTATAAATTGTCTTTATAATGATGAAAGAATAATTAAAATCGCTTGAGACATTCGGAAGGAGTAAGAAAATTCTTGCGTTAATAATAGAAAACTTAAGATTTGTTTTAATCAAAAGTAAACACAGAAAAAAAAACTTGGAATTTAGTTTTCACTATTTGATTTATGCCTATAATGTATTTTTTTAAAGTATTTGGAACATCCGTATAAGAAGATTAGGCCTTCAAAGATAGGTCTAATATTACAGTTTGAGGATTCAAATTTAATTTCCGTTTTCGCTCTGACTGGGGGCCCCTTGGTGGCTGGGCCCCTAGGACGGTGCCTTGTGGGTCTAAACGAAAATCCGGGCCTGCTTTTAATTGCTGTTAAAGTGTCATCTAGATGTATGAGAATTTACTTATTAGATAATGTGAAATTTTCTGTTGTATTCAAGTTTAAATGAATTGTTATGGTATTGTATTGACCAGACAAAAATTAAGTTACGTACTCTGTTAACTTTTACAAGGTTGTAAGTGTAAAATACAATCTTCTTTATTTTGTTTTTACTTTCCTTTGAACGAAGGTATTATAGCACAAAATAATTCACTTTTCCTCTCTTAAATTGTCAGAATTGGTGTTTTAAACAATAGCAAAAAAGCTCTGGAAGTTTATTTTTATACCAATTAAGCTTTATCCCGAATGGCTTTTATAGCATTTTCACTTTGTGATGTGATGCAGCGCAGCTTTTGACTTCCTACGTTTTTAAGCTTTATTTTGACGTTGAAACCTTCCACGGATGAAATTGTTTTATCGCTCCATCGTATTACGGGACAGAGCTTTGATATTTACGAGAGAGATTAGTTGTTATATATAATTTGCATGTTTCATTGATAGCATGTTAAGTCACAAACTAAGTACCTTGAAATAAAAGTCATTATGCATTGCCCATTTTGTGTTCTACTTATCAAAGTGCTTGTGTATTTTCAGTGACGGCAAAATAAGCGGTATCGCTTGAATCTACAGCTGTCGGGCTGTTCGATAGTCTGATGTTTTAACAAGAGTAGCTTTAGTAGATTTTGTCTGTGTAAAATGTGCGTTGTCTGGTTTTGACTTAAAAATAATACGATTGTTTTATAATTTATTATTTGCTGAATGAGAATAATTGAGTGTTCATAGAGGGTAATGGCTATTGGGACTTGTAAGCGTTATTCGACTGCCATAACTGATACCTAAAAGATCTATATCTATACTGATATTAATAAGGTAGTAAAAAGGTCGTGTCTGTACATTGAATATTTTTTGCGAAATTTGAAATGAAATGTGTTATTAGTATTTAACTGAGGCAAAAAGCACAATTTTTAGAATTTTGTCCGTTTATCTGTCTGTATGTATGTATGTTCCGTTATAACTCGAGAACCACTCAACGGATTTGAATGCGTATTTTTTAATTATCATCGCCTTGACCCTGCTCTATAATAAAATAGCGCCCACGCTGAAAACGGGGCAAAGATTGGATAAACGCGGGCACATGCCAATCATTGGATAAAAGTATATCACACATTGACTTTATTATACTAGCACCTGTGATTAGTATGAGCTATAAAATATTGTGTACATGTAACTATTTTATGCGGCTCTCATGCGAGGGCAAAATACAAATACAATACAAAATTGTATGAGCTTGACGCCGACGACGCGCGACGCTTGCAGCGCAGAGCGAATCCGCTTGAAGCGTCGTTGCCCGTGGCCCTTGGGTTACAATATCGTCAAATAGAAGTTGTTTCGTGCAATCAAAAGTACCTAAAGTACCTACATACTACGTAGTTTAGGTTTTGTGGTGCTTCACAAATTAACCTCCTGTAGGAAGTACTAACGGGTATATAACCATCAGGTTCCATGGTTAATACCTTTTAAAAATGAGAGAATTGAATTATTCCGTTTTGTATTTGCCTGCAAATTGACGCCATGAATTACCCATCTAGATAGTCATTACCAGGCTGAAAAGTTCAGCGGGATAGTTAACAGCGGTAAAAGTTTCTGGAACTTTCACACAGCTAGAGACATGCGGTGTCAGCACCACTATAGCCAAGTTAGCACTGTCTTTGGGGACAGGTACTTGTGATAAAAACAATGAGTCTTAATTATTATCTACTTTTAATTTCAAGTTGATGGAAGCTGTTCACCAAAACAACAAATAAATAAATGCAACAATTAAAATAATTTACTTTTATGCTTTAAGTGTGTAAATAAATATTGTTTTTACTTTTACCCGTAAATGGCTTTTAAATTTTGTATGGCTTGGTTGTAGAAACTATGAAAACCAAATAAATATGATATATTTCGAGTCCTTAAGTGGAGTCGTTAATTCACTAACCCAATTGTGGTATATATTATTCTCTTCTCGTCCTTTGTTTCATTGTCATTTGAAGATGAAGTCGTTAAAAAGTCCCAACGAATCTTTCTTAAGGAAGTTTCGGGCCGTTTCAATTTTCATTACTTACTTCTAAAAGTTTGTGGATTTGCAGCTCAGTAATAACTTCTCGGGTGGAAACTTTTGGCCTAAATTGAGAGAGGCTTTTGAGTTCCAACTGAGTGTTCTCAGATCTCAAATAGTGTTTTGGTTCAGATTGGTTTGCTCTAAGTACGAACTTTGGGAAGCTAACGGCATAAACTTCAGATATGTAGAACAGTAGTAGGCTAAATCAATTTGCTTGCCTATTATTCTGAATGCAAGCTTAGCATAGAAACATTACGACTTAACAATGTCAATAGCAGTTATAGACCCGGCACAAGCCTTGAGCGCTCGATTCTATTAACTTCTATAGACATTAATAGTATTCAATTGGAAACTAACACAACAGAGTTTTGAAAACATTGGGTATACAAGGAAAGTGACATGGAATGACTTTCCAATTTGAAATCGCGTAAGTTTGAAAAAATAATTGGATCTCCCCAGTGCCCAGCCCATACAAAATTTATAGTAGATTTTTAAACAATAGAACAATTTTGTTCATTTTCGAGGGTATACAAGGTTAAATAATAATACATAGTTGAAACTCAAAACATAGGTAGTACTAAGATTATGTTTTTATTGCGAAATCCATCGCTTTGGAATACTCTAAACATTATTAGAGTGCATTACAAACTAGAAAAGTACGTTTGTTTCTAATTTATCTTTTCTAGTTTGTAATGCACTCTAATAATAGGTAGTACTGTCTACATGAATATTTTTTTCTATCGGGGATAAGCGAAATTCACAACTTTTTTTCACTTTCTCTCATACAAATTGACCATATCAGCCGTCTGGTTTAATACGAGAAGGCGAAAAAAAAACGGAATTTTCAGAAAAAGTTATTCATGTTGACGAGTACTATCTATGTTTTGAGTTTCGCCAACTATTATTATTTAACCTTATATATGCAGGTGATCGACGTCAAGTAGATATTGCGTGCAAAATAGATTAAAAGAGTAGATCCTGTTTATTGAGTTGTCTTGTCTAATGTGAATTGTCTCAATTCCCTGCACGACAGACGCAGTTCAGTTGGTTCGCATAGTCAAAACCATAGCCGGCTAGAAGAGAAGAACTAAGCGACTTGTGGAAGAAAGTAAAAAGATGTATCTGTCTGGATGATAGCAGTTGAAGATTTCTAGTTCTGCCTACGACGAAAATAGCTCGTTGATTTCTGCCCTTCTCCATAGGCGTAACTAGGTAGGGCCCGGGGGTGCACAGAACCCCTCAGAGTACTGCCCCCCCGCAGTAATATGGCTTTCACTGATTGAAATATCCATTGTAAGGCGTTATTTGTTTTGTATGTGACCAATTATGATCTCATTCTATGGAGGGTTATCTCATAATCGAGAAAAGATAACTTGTTGGTGGTTTCATGAACCCCCCAGCTACAAATCCTAGTTACGCCAATGCCCTTCCGTCTGGAAGACAGGCATCACATACCAGTAAATTAAGCACCATGCTCTACTTAGAACTTCTGAAACAACGCAATCGATGAAGTTCACTTACTATAAATGTTTAATTATCTTCTCGTAATTTCTTATGGGAAAACACATTTAATGTATTTGCAAAAGTTACAAAACAAAAGTTTACCCAGTATGACCAGTAGACCATTTGGTTTAATTTTCTGAGCGCGTCATTAACACACCCAGATTTACTCGGATTACTCTTGACCACTACCTCGCCTTATGGAAAGCGAACTGACGAACTAAGACGAACTGCACCTGACTTGCAATCATCCTTACTTACTCCTATACCACACTACTTCTTTATCTTTCCCCCTATTTTTAAGAATCCTTACTCTAACCAAAGTAATCTTGCGTATAAACTTAAATATGTCTAAACAAGAATTCAATAATTAAGTTTATACATTGAAGGAGAAAAACTCGTGTCATTTTGTGACTGTTTTTTCATGTCAACCTCTTTGTGACCCTGAGTATAAAGTCACATCTTACCCAACATACTGGTTGTGCGTAATCGCGCCCTCTATCTGTCTTGCCAGCTGAGTTTCAAGGGTCTGTAGAAAACAGGGTTTTTGTGACCCATGGGCTCCTCTAATGGGCGAATCCTTTAACTGTTTCAGTTACTCGCTAGGGTTGTTTTCTAAACTTGAAAGCGTATTGTGAGCTTAACGACGGAAGCCTTTGTGGAAGGGAAGTACACAAAAAGTCTTAAGTATACAATCGGCCACAACCATACCTTTTTGTTTGTATTTAACTTTTATGTGGCAAAATACGGATTTTGTATACCGTGAAGTGAACGGTGCTTAACGTACTTTGCATACGTAAATCTGAATGTCACCTCTTGGAAATCTGCCACCACACATAAATTTGTAATGAATTCCATTGTGCTAGGTTTTTATACTTCTAGTATATCAAAGCTCACTTTAGACTTTAAATGAACGAGCGAACCATTTTGAGTGTAAACAATTTCCTTTGTTATGAATCGCAAGTGGCTTTTGACTCCACAATGGAGGACCCTTCATTGATTCAGACCTTCGCCGAGGCCCTTCATTCATCAGAGATGTTCAACAAGTTGCTCAAGGACCGGGGACGAACCGGTTAAATAAATCAACCTGGCAAGAGTAGGGAAATTAAACACATTCTCATCCTATGAGCCAGGCCGATTTTAGTATATTATAATAACAATTTCTAGTAGAAAAGAGTTTATTACCTAGAGCGCTAGTTAAGAATAATCTTGTTTTAAGTTAGGAGTAATGTGTAAAGTTGCATAATTTGGCAGTCGATTTGCCGTCAAAGATATCCTAAAATATTATGTAATTCACGTCGTTCAAAGTACAGTAAGTCGAAAATTTTGTTCGTTTCCGGTAGTTCATGCTTCCTATTCGTAAACGATAATAAAAACTATGATAAATATAATTAGAACATAAGTGAAGTAGTTAAAAATTAAATCGTTTTACATAAGATTATGCGATTTTAGATAAAATATGGTAAAAGATAAAATAAATAATTGGACTTTCTTTTGTGTAGGAAATCGTGACGATTCGTCAGAAAGTGATCGGGACATTGACAAAAAGAAAAAGAAGAAGAACGAGAAATATGGAAAGGATACAAAAGTTAAGCAGATCGACCCTAAAAGCTGGGAAAAATCAGGAGAAAAATTTCATGGTACAATTCATATATTCTTCTACCTTTTCGGGACAAGGCCAGTCTTTCTTCTAACTTGCATTAAACTATTTCTTTCTACTAAACTGCTTTTAATATGTACCCGTACAAGCCAGCACTGCATGCTCACTTAACCTTTACCTGAACGTACGCGTAACTAACATAAACGCGTTATCGTCTTTACAAAAAAAAAGTACAGAGCAAATTAAGAAACATTAAATACGATAATTAAAGCCTTTCTTGCATGCCATTGTCTTTTAAGTTTGGAACAGTTTAGGGTCGGGTTTAGCCTAGTTGGAAAGTAAACAAACCTAAAGAAGTTTCCGACCCGAAACCTTCGAGGCGGTAGGAGGGAAACGGCGAATACATCTCGAAAACGCTGAGGCTTGGGCAGAAAGTTGTTTAAGACGACTCCACTCGCCCGAACTCCCATACTAGCGCAGTTCGCTGATCATATCCTTATTTATAGGTACTTGCTTATTGTTTATTCTTTTTCATCATATCCCATACAATATCCATGACTTAAACCTAAAACATTTATCAAAATCAAATACATACAAAAGTTACAAGCGTATAAAAGTCCTGGATTTTATATAGGTACATATTTTGATGAATGTTTTTGTACCGTAATGTCCTAGAAGCGATACAACAAACCAATAGTATATTATAAAATTAAAAAATAATTTGTTTCATTTCGATTTTTGGGATATTTCTCCTGAAATCATTGGAACCACCAAAACTAGAGTTTTTTTCAAAACATTAATGTTGTCTCGTGTTAGCTTGCCTCTTACACCATGTTCGGTTAGTTCCGTAGGAGCTCGGGAAATAAACGTTCGAGCCAAACAATAACAGTCAGTCAGTGCTCTATAATCCGAAGTTGAATGTAGAATGAAATAGTCAGCATAGCGACCCCGTGCGCGACTGACTTCAAGCCGCCGACTACAGGCCTCTTAAATGAAATTCACTACTGTACTCTACCGGAGTACACACTAACAGCTTGCGTTTCATCACTGTTGTAGGCTTTCACAAAAATTGGTTCAAAGTGACTAGGTCGGACCTACGAGGTCCTTAAGTCGCTAAAAATGCTAGAGATAGGAACAACTTTAATTATGGAGGCAACACTAAAATCGCAAAAAAACAGCTGATTCATCATAAAGGTTTGTACTTAATTAACGATTAGCAGTTTTTTTTTTCGTTACTACGAGAATCTCTTGTTTGCGGATGTTTTGCAACTAAATTTAGACCCGGTATCAGTTTCCGTAAAGCTTCTGGCGTAAATCGTAAACATTTACCAACCCGTAGTAAGTTACTGCGTCAGTTCGTAAGTACTGGGGATAGTTGGCTTTGATCGCCACTCTGGACAGCTAGATTGATGACAGCAGTGCTGGATTTGATCCCTCGAGACGCGGAGCTTGGTATCGCCTCCTATACAATGGGTATTGTATGTCGTATACCATTCTGATTCGTAGAGTTCGTTCAGGAGAGGCCTGCAAGCGTGACTTAACTCATCGCTGTTTAGGTGTTTTTTAACGTGTTCGTTAATTGACTTAGTCTAGGTCCATCTGTCCTTACTTTTTTGAAAAAGACTACACTCCTAATTACGAAAAAAAGAATATGCAGGTTCATAGGGATCTCCATGTGTCCTATCAAAAGATGTGTGCCTTCATTTAGATTAAACCTATTACAATGAAACAAACACCTAAAGTAGGAATAAAGTAAAGTCAGTAAATATTTTAAATGATATGGGTTATTAGTATTGTACTGTAGCCAAAATTTCAATTTTTATAATTTTTGTCTGTCTGTCTGTATGTATGTTCCGTTTTCATTATCATCGTAGTTACCCTGGTCGACATAAATATAGGCTCATAAAATAACGCCCAAGCCGACAACGGGGCAGAGATTGAAAAAACGCGGGCGGAGCTACGGGCAAAGGTTAGTTTAAAGTACAAAAAGTAACAATAAAAAATCCTACTTCTACTATACATTTTCTGAAATGTACAAATTACTTATTATTACTGAAGAAGGGCAAAGTAAAAAGTACCCGGAATAGAAGAGCTCGTATGACTAGATTGATGGATATAGAAGAAGCAAAAGAGGTGTATCAGTATCGTGGTAGATGGAAATCTGTAGTCTCTGCCTACCCCTCTGGGAGACAGGCGTGAGTATATGTATGTATGTATATATTACTTTTTGATTCTAAAACCTAGTGCCTGAAGATGTATTAATCGAAACCGGTCAAATACTGACTGCGGAACTATGGTACAAGTAAGATTTTTCATTGCTATAATGGACTTCCATCAATCAAATCTATTAATTATACAAAAATTAAGTCAACTAAAATGAATCTAACTTCAACTAAAATATACAGAAAAGATATCGAAGTAAATTAAAGTGGAAAGCACACTCATCAATTTTCAACCGAGACAGCGATTCCTAAGAGAGGCGAAAGCTTTCATTTATCACCCCTAGTTCAACTTTGACTCATGCCTCGATTTTACTTTTCCTCGTGATGATTAGATAGTTCACGATGATATTGATGAGTTTCCAAACTCCGAAACACTCTATTTATTGCTGAGTAGAATTCATAATACACTCATATAATTTGTATTCTACGCACGTATATCTAAACCTATAACCGAAACAACATATGTTAGGAGTAAAAGAAAGCCTAGCTCGCGAAATTATTAAATTAACCGCGTAAACGATTTTCAGCCAACCAGTTGAATGGCTAGCTATTTGAAAACAAGCGTGACTTAGCTGAAAACCCAGACAAATAATAGGAAGTTATTTACTGGACAGTCAGTATTTTACGAGTGTTTTGTTTATCTACCCAAAAAGGCCAGAGATTTAAGAGGGGTTGTTATTATTTCAAGTTTTTATTTTATGTAATGTAATATTTTATAATTTAATCAAAACAAATCTAATAGTTTATTTTGTAAAATAGATACATAAAGTATACTTTCTACAGGTCAAATTTAATATTTATAAAAACAATATAATATTATGAAACAAATATAATACGGGAATTATATAAAAAATCTATATTTAAGTTGGGCTAATAAAGTCATGCATATGCATAAAATAAATAAATATAGAAATGAGAATATTACTAAACATAATGCAATAAATAAATAAGTTGATAAATAAACTAAATAGACCAACAATAAACATAATGCCTAAAAAAAAATATACAAACATATAGGTATTTAAAAAATTAAAATAGTACATACCTACATAATGCAATTAATAAATAAGTTGATAGATAAATAAATTAAAAATAGATATAATGCCTAAATCTGCCCATTCGATTAATCTTGCTAAGAAGAAGGGCAAGAAACTTAGCAAGATATGTCTTTTATTTAATAAACGGCTGACAGCTGAAAAGGGCTAGATGACGAGATATGCGAGATGTCGGCAGAACTCTAGCTTCGCCATTCTTTCGCTCTACTCGCATACTCAACTTTCGCTCTACTCGGAACGTTTAGGAGCTTCTTGCGAGCTTCTGGGTACGAATTTCATATAAGCACTCAAGGGGTAGAAAATCACAGTGCTCGGCAGCGGGGTGTCCTGCGGGCCTATTATGTAACTCAGTGTCATTTGCCATCTATGGTTGCTATTCGCCAAAAACAGATAAATAATTAACTTCCAAAATAATCTTCAGTGGGCATTGAACTATTTACGAATCGTAACGTCATTTCAAGTGCGAACGTATCCTTAGATAAGCGGATGTATGTTTTCGACGATAGGCACTCGGTTTGGCAACTGATTTTACGATACAGAATCAGGGGGCTGATTTTGTTAGTTAAATGTTGTACACATATTATCAATTTATCATGTTGGCTGAACGTTGTTTAGGATTAGTAACAGTGACCGTTGATTAAACGGCGCCATTTAATCATACAGGATAGGTGAAATATACACATATGCAATTTTTTTATTAATATGTCAGTAGACTAACTTATTCACAACCTAGTAAGCCTCGATTTCACTTTACAATCGATTGGACTTACATCTACATCCATTGTTAGATTAAAATTACCCAGTAAAGTGTCGGATACTATACGAGTACATAGAGACTGTGGCAGTTTATTATTCTCTGACACTGAATCTCGTTGTTAATACTTAAAAAACGGATTCAATTTGCACTGAGTATTCGATTGACCGCCGTGCGCGATAGTACTCTCGAAAGGTCCTGATAATGATGATGAGTCATAGTCTCATCGAAAGCTCTACCTGTGTCTCCTTGCACAGTTAAACAAGCAAGTTCTATCCGTTTTTTTTTAATTTTCATGATTTGATTGCTGTATATCTTACTTCTATCCTCAACTTCATCCTTGTATTGAAAAGATACGGCATCGAACTCGATCAAGAGCAGTGCGGCTAGCTGAGATAGACAGCAATAAATCCTACTCACGCAAACAGCATTTGCCAATGTGCGAGACAGCAAGTATGATGGAATGACATTGTATCGACGGCGCGTGATATACCACCTGATAATAGATGATGACAGATTCAACGTGATGAATAACTACACTTGTACTCGTTTCACAAAAATTGTATTAATCCCAACCGGTTTCGGTATTACACCGTTATCAAGGGGTTTTAATAACTAATAAGTTATTTAATGTTATTCTACATACTATTGACCTATGTATAATCTTAATGCGATTCTACCTACGATTGACTTGTCATTGATTAACGACATTATTTCATTGTCTGCACGTCGAACCAATGTATAAATATATCCTGCAAAATGTGTTATTAGACTTATTAGTTACTAGCTTTTGCTCGCGGCTCCGCCCGCGTGTTATTCGGTTTAACGACATGCTTTTTTCCGGGATAAAAAGTAGTCTATGTGTTAAGTTAGGGTATAAGCTATAGGTATATCCATTCTAAATTTCATCCAAATCCGTTCACGTTTCAGCGTGAAAGAGTAACAAACATACACACAAGCTTTCGCATTTATAAGATTAGTGTGATGATAAAAACCCTTGATAATGGTGCAATACCGAAACCGGTTGGGATTAATATAACTTTTGTGAAACGAATACAAGTGTAGTTATTCATCATGTTCTTATCGAAGTTTCACCAAGTGCCGACAATCGCAAGTATTAATCAGATAACAGACTCATTCTCTTGCTATATCTCATACGTATTTCGAGTAAAGGCGGAGTTTGACACATATTTATTAACGAGTAATGTAACATACTCGTAATTGTATACTTTATGTATGTATCCAAACTGTAATATGAATTATATTAAAGTTAAGTGGCACTCCCAGAGTCAGTCAGACGGTGATGCATGAAATCTCTGAAACTACTATCCGACCATCACGATTAGGCCCATAGCAAATATTTTATTGTTTTTTTATACAGGTGATTATTGGTTGGCTCATTAACTTAATTGTGATGGTCGTTAATATAGAGCTTCAAATTTTGTAAGGCAGGAAGATTTAATATACGACATAGTATACGCCGAGCAAGGATTATTAATTCAAATTATAAAGGCAAGATACGGGCTGCTCGAATATGTTGCATCATCAGCGCGGGCGGAGTCGTGGGAAGAAGGTTAGTAAATAATTTAATGTGATTTGCTTTTTTTAAGCACTCCGTTATGCAAACTGGCGTTTCGCCCACGATTTCGCTCGCTTCACGTCTATTTTCCTAGACCGAGTTCAGTCTTGCTGTCCAGACAAGAGAGGTTAAATGTTAAAACAACTTCTCACATAGAAATGAAGATTTTTTTTTCTGATTTTCTTATTTCATTTAATCAACTCCTATCGGATTGACATTTATATACAATATAATTAGTAACTAGTCTATTCAATCTGCCCCGTTTTCAGCTTGGGGGCTTCTTCATCAACACCTCTTATAGCCTGTATGTTAACCAGGTTTACTACGACGATAATAAAAATAATTGCATCCAAATCTGTTGAATAGTTCAAGAGTCAACATTTCAATTATATTATAGGTATCATTAAAGTACATAGTTACAGACCGACAGAGGAAAATTCTGAAAATTTTAGTTTTGGCCTCGGTACAATCAATATCTACTAATAACCCATTTGATTTAAAATTTCGCAAAAATATTCAATGTACAGACACGACATTTTTACAACTTTCTCAGTAGTATATGTACATGTCCGAGATTTAGCACAACAAACTCATCGAGCTGTCCCAGAATATTCCCAATTACGTATACATGGTCGGCTGTCTAATCAGCCCTAGATATCGTCCACTTAGGTCCGGAACTAATTGAATTGCGCCCGTGATCGTGGCCGAGCAGTCTCTAGAATAGAAATATGTATACAGAGGGAGACAGGTGACAATAAATAAACTACTCAATATTCAGAGACTCTACTGATTGTGCTCCACAACTTTTTCAAACGAATACGTATACATGGTGACATTTATTTATGCAGTTCAATTCATATTGGTTTGGTAAGTGATCAGCATCACGGATCAATAACATTTTTTGGTTAATATGAAAAAGAACATTTTGACTTTCCAATGTATTTACTCGGACTGGGCTTGCGTTAGCGGTAATAAGAAGAAAAAGACGAATTTCCAAAAAAGCGCCATCGAACCTCGATACCGATTTCTTACCGATTCTTCAGTATGAGTTTGGCTGCATAAATAAATTTCACCTTACATTTCGTCATCTTGGAAGCCAACATTTTTTTCTAAATGTTGAATGAAAACGTCTAAAAAATTTTGGGAAAGGTGTTCAGTAGAATGCAGTTTTACAGAATAGATTAATTTATGGTTTGATTTATTACTACGTGTCTACCTAATTTCCTATTTAACATACTGTATAGGTAGTTTATCATACCAGTCGTGATTAATTTAGACTTATCTAAGGTCGCTCGCAGATCAATTTCCTCGAGGCAGTTCTTACTGCACAGTGATAGGAATTACAATCGTGTGTAAATAGGTAGCATGCGATGCAGGCTAGTATACGTATCCGATAGGTATTTGAGATTTAGGTATGGTTAATATTAAGACACGTCATACGGTACGAGGGAGATTGAAACGAAACGTTTTCCATACTATATTGGTTGCTTTTGGCATATGTTACTGGGGATCTCTGAAGTTTGATTTACACACACCGATGAAATTCAACATTTCCCAGGGTATTTTATTAGTTTTACACCTGAATGGTACCCAAAGTGCCTTTGTACAAGTGACTTTGATTTACATTTATTGATCTCTTTTCTATTTGTTTAAATAAGTTGTTTAGTTTTAGTTATTGTATATATTTTGCATGCTATAATAGGCAGAACACGGCAGAACAATTATCTTATTCTATAACTTACCTTACCTATGCTTCAGCAAATAAAGATATTTGATTTGATTTGATTTGATTTTAAAATATTTACTGGAACAAATTACCGAAAAATACAATAAAGTGGTCATGTTTGCAGATGATGTGTCCGTATTCTTTAAGTTTGAACGATCAAATGATAATAGTGATCTATCGAGTGTTATAACTGAGTGTATAAGCAGTGTGATAAACTGGTTTGAAACTCTTAATCTAAATACAAACGTCAATAAGACCCAGATGCTATATTTCCACAATTATAATACTCGTAAACTGGACTTAAATGTAGATATTTACAACAAAAAAATAGAATTTGTTCCATTTGCAAAGTTTTTGGGAATTTATGCTGACGAAAACATGAACTGGAAGAAACATGTTGAAATTCTTGGGAATAAGCTGAGTAGCTTCTGTTATGCTTTAAGGACCTTGGCAAAAATTGCAACGAGAAAAGCTGTTCTACAAGCATATTTTGCTTTCTATCAATCAAGAGTACTGTACGGTCTTCCTGTATGGGGAGGAAGTACAGATATAGAGAGTATATTTAAACTTCAAAAAAGGTGTATCCGTATAATAAGCGGACTAAAATCAAGTATGGATTCCTGCCAACCATATTTTATTACGTTAAAACTACACACACTTACTGCCTTATACGTAATCGAATTATGCAAAATTGTCAAGCGCTTTCCTAGTATATTCCCCAATAAATCTCTATGTCATAGCACTAGACTTCAAAAACGTTTTGAGTTTGACCTCGAAGTTCCTAGGAAAAACACTACTTCTTATGAAAAGTCTACCAAATTGGCTGCCATTAAAGTGTTTAATAGCCTACCAATACAAATCAAATGCCTTTCTGGGATCGAATTTATGAATACCCTGAAAAGATACTTGGTACAGATGTGTCCTTACAATTTAAAAGATTTTTATAAGTTTAATAAAGATTATAATGGAATTATATTGTAATTTAATTTTGTATTGTGAATGTACATTCATTTGATCTATTATATTTGAAAATTTTATAATCGATGAGAAGTGTTAAATTATGTAGAATAGTAAAAGTATGTTTAAGGTATAATTAGAGTCTAGCTGTAAATACGAATTATACAATTTATTTTAAGAATTACATTGCTACACCTTATTGGTAAAATTACATTGTAACTTGTTTTTAAAAAAAAACACCTTTTATGTACATGTGATTTATGGCAATAAATGAATTGAATTGAATTGAATTACAAAATCAGGCGTATGGAAATTTTGCGTTTTAGACAATATCATAAAAAAGTAACTTACACAAACACAAAGTTTTCTATATGTCTATACTGTTGATTGTTGGCACTTGAAAATCACTTCTGCTTTACCATAAAATTACTAAGTTTTATCAAGGTTTTCAACTAAATTCTCATTATAATGCTGTCGAATGCCGATGATCTCTCAAGGTGATATGTGAATTTTTCAACGGTCACTGTTACTCTATGCGGAACGACCCGCAGTGCGAGAGGGACGGATTCCCTAAAAAAATGCTAAATGTCGCTTTTAAATTAATATAAAATTAACTAAAATAGTCATCAAAATTTCAAACTTACAAAATTTATATATTGTTAAAATCTATGTAATATAATATCGTTTAGGTCTGTATGTCATTCCTATTTCTCATAATATGAAAAGAAGTAGAAGAAGACCTCATTTCAATAAAATTATTTCTATCGAGCGAAAGTTCTGCAATCGCGTTTCTGTACTTAAGAAAACTAGAAAAAGGTACCTATTATATACTAATTCATCAAATTAATGGCTTCTTCTGAACAGCAGGTAAACAACTTAAAAAAAGTGCCGATTTTAGTGAAATAGCGCCTTAAGCTTTGTTCTTAATTTTAGTCCTAGTTAATTATAGTAGCCTTGACCTCACTTGGAGTTCATAGACTAGTATGAGTCAGTACCAAGTGAGGACAGATGATTGTGTGATCCAAATCGGAATGAACGTCATGTCCCGAGTACATATTAGGTATACAGGGTGTAATAGACCTTATACAACTGAACACTGAAGCCACTGAAACCACTGAACAACTTTTCTGAAGATTCATGAAAACAAAAATTTCTCATACAACATTTACAGTAAGTAGGGAAAGGAAGGAGTACAATTTTTTTAATTTTAGCAGCTCTGTTTCTTTGGAAATGTTGTTTAGTATGTTAGCTATGTCGTTTTATTTAAAGTCACGATAACGTTTACATTGGGTGTACACAGGTATATACTATTTTATTCTTCTTTGTTTACAGCCTTGTCCTTATTTATCATTTGGCTATTTTTATTCTGCTGCAAAGACTCAGGAGAGAAGTAGGTAAGCCGGATTATTATTTTTTAACATCTCCTTGGGGATGCGTGCGGGGACTAAATAGTAATCATCTGCAGACGCAAGCAAGAACATCCCCTCTTTGTTAACTTGAGGGTATTTGGAGAAATCTGTCCTGCTCCAACGCTTTCATTTTACACTTTTCTATCCTGCTTAGTGAGAGAGGGCCGCTCAGAAAACTCGCGATTTCGAGGTGTTTTTATTTAATATTTTAGAATTAAAAGATAGGTTTTTAATATGACGCAAGTTTTGTATCATATTTTTAACGTTGTTTATTTCAGTATGAGTTTTACTGTACAAACTTAATATAACTCAAATGAAATTATATAGATCACTATCTTTCAATAGCAGCCGGAACCAACGTTTTGTCAAACTGTGTCTCTACTGGATTTGAACCCACGATCTGGAGATAAGTAGGTAAGCCCTAGGCCCAAAGGAGCATGGTCCTTTAGAAATTGGCACGAGTCTATTCCTCGGGGTCAAGACAGCATGACTTCACCAAGTCAATTAGTTCAGTTGAGTTCAATTCATAAAGCTATAGCTTTATGTACATGGTTTGGCATCTTGTCTGCTCACTTGTTCAATAGAAATTATGTTAAATGTCTGAGGACGAAATTTTAACATTAAATATTGTGTAGAACCTAACAGTATAATCAGGAAATTATGTGACATGATGTGTTTTAAGACGTAATGAGTAGGTACAGAAAATAATGGTTCCGTGGTTTAGAGGATTGATTAAAGAAGGTAATTGACTGAGTCCGTATCTGACACGCATACCTATAAATTTAGGGTTTCGTAGCATTTATATAAAATAAATAATAGGTTGGGGAAAAAGTTTCTTCGCATTTTATATGAAAATTCAAAACATTTTTCGATAAAGTTTATTTACATTTAACTAAAGTATGTAGGTGCCATTTTGTTCCATAACTTTCTGCCATCTTGTAGGTAGGGACATGATCCCATTGCTATAGAAATTCTGGGGCTTCTGATCAAAAAACCGCGACAAGTGGTTTTGGCAGTCCTCTCGTGATGTTAACCTGACACTGCCTAAAGAATTCTGAAGAGACCGAAACAAGTGGAAATCTGAAGGTGCAAGGTCAGGACTATACGGCGGATGCATTAATACGTCCGAGCCAAACTCTTAATTTTTGCTGAGTGGCTAAAGATGTGTGAGTTCTAGTGTTATCATGATGAAAAACCACACCCCTTCTGTTGACTAATTCCGGCCGCTATCTCTCAACTTTTTGCCTTAATCTCATCAGTTGTTCGCAGTAGAGTTCAGAATCGATGGTCCTGCCCGGCGATAACAGCTCATAATGAATAATTCCCTTTCAATCCCACCATACACACAGCATTATCTTGTTGCGAGATAACCCGGGTTTCGCCAGAGTCTGTGAAGCCTGACCAGCCTTTGACCACGACCTTTTTCACACGTTCTTGTCGTACGTGATCCACTTTTCATCAACAGTTATCAGGTTTTTCAAAAATGGTTCGGTGTCATTACGTCGTAATAAAGAATCACAAATGAGTACACGGTTCATTAAGTTTCTTTCAGTGAGCTCATGAGGCACCCAAATATCGAGCTTTTTTGTGTACCCAGCTTGTTTCAAATGCGCCAAAACTGTTTTTCAATCCCCAGTTCTTCAGCTACATCTTAACTACTGATATGCCGATATTGCTCCACTTTTTCAAAAATGGCATCCATTTTATCCGTAACAGGGCGCCCAGTGCGAGGTGCACCTTTGACATCAAAATTTCCGGATTGAAAACGCTTAAACCAAATTTGTGCTACTCTCACAGACACTGGACTAGGTTCATAAATATCACAAATTTTTTTCGCGGCTTGCGTTCGTTTTTACCTTTTTTGTAGTAAAATTTTAAAATGTATCGAATTTCTTCATTAGATTCACTCATCTTAACAGTGAGAAAAACAAATGAAAATCACACATTTTACCTAATTTGAATTTATAATTATCTTTTTTAAATTTAAACTCTTTAATAATACCAAAACCAGCCAGATACAAATGGTATAGCCAAAGAGATTTTATTATAAGTTCATACATTCTATTTGCGAAAAGAGTTTTTACCCAACCTAATCTCTTCTTGTTTTACTTTCTTGATATGCTTATCTCTTTCGTTGTGCGATCGACCTGCTACGCCTTAGTAACTCTGCTTCTAGATTATAATGATAATTGAATTAATTTTTATACTTTATACTTTGGCTCCGACCATCCTAAGGAATCGGATAGAAATTAATGAAACGAAAGAAGCGAAAGACTTATGTCAGGATCGAAGCTGATTATGGTCCATAGTCATTGTATCTTATAAAAGTAAGCACTATACATAGTCCAACGGTTGACGCGTTGAGTATGTGTTGTCCATACTTGATGTAACAATTTAACAATAATGGATAAATACTAAAACGTCTTGATACGTTGTTAAGATGTCGATGAAATCGATGAAGCATGTCTGTGCCTGATAAATATGTTAGGGGAACAACGTATTGAGAAGTGGTATTTTTCCATCTAAATACATCGAAATCGAAAATTGAGGATTTTTTTACATCGTTATTTTATGTTAACTGAGAATTGTTTATGTTCGTTACGGTGAAAAACTCTAGTAAGACTACCTTGTAGCCTGTTTGTAAAAGTACATCAGGAGTTTCGCAATATCTAGCGAGATAACTGACATCTTGCTTGGTCGCGCTATTTATTTGCATGATGCTGCTACGAAAACGCATTTTATAACGCATCGGGCGCTGCTCCACAAGGTGATATTAACTTTTTTACTGGCGGCAACACCAGCTGCGATCTTATTCGCTTCAGGTTTTATTTATTACTTAGCAGTTACGTATTAGGAGATCATTTATTATGACACTGACATCCGTTTTTACTAACGTCGAGCAAGGCGTACTTAGGTAAAACCTAGTTTAGGAACACTAAAATTAGATACCACCTGATTTTGCTTAGCAATGAGTTCCGTTTCTTATAAATAACCTAAGGGTAAGTGAATTTTGCTCTAGTTAACTGTAAATATTTGGGCATCGGATTTAGGCGTCTTTTAAGGTTAGTAAAAACTGGCCCAGTGCATATGACCGTACCTATGATCAACAAAGTTAGTTAGCAACAGTGAAAACTCATAGAAATCTCATAAAAAATAGAACTTGTTATAAGCAGACAGAGAGACGTTATGCGTAGGTATAGAGAAGACTTCTTAATGTGAAACAGAGAGTGGGGTCAACGAACTCAGCTCTAGAATTAAATATAAGAGAAAGTGAAAAGTAATTATTTGCTACACGAAAACGTTAAGTGTAAAAGTAGACAAGTGTTTTGGCTCGCGTTTTGTGTAATAGCGTATTTTACTGGGATTTACGAGTATGAGTGTGTTAATAGAGATAACACTCCATTTATCCATCCATCTATCAGCCTGGCTCGTCTACTGCTGGACATGTTCCATTTTCCGGAAGCTTCAGTTGTGATAGAGTTATCGCAGTGAGGCATAATACTCCACTAAACATATCGTCACGCACGACGTATTCCAGCGATGGGGTGTCGAAGTGTTTCAGGGTTGGACTGTCGGTGTGTTCACACAGTATAATTATATTAAGCAGTAGTACGTACGACGGTATTACGTCTTCGTAGAAACGGCCGAAACGACACGATTTCAAATCTTTTAGTTATAGGACAATGGAGGCACGGTGACCAAAAACAGCTACCACTTCTTTTCTTAAAAATTCAATCATATCCAAACATTAATTGCTGTCGACTTTAGTTTGCTAATACCTGAAATTAGATGATCATTCTCAGTAGATCCCTAAAATATATCCAATGGATGTACTAAGACTTTCAAAAATCAAAAATGTATGATCATTTTGTGAAAATCTTTTCCAAAAATTGTTCAATATGTTGAGTAGAATCGCGTCGCCATCTTTTTGCTATCGGCGCGGCGTAGCAAGTGCTACGGCTCCATAGTTTTGTAGATCCACTACGTCGTAGTCTGGGGACGCATATACAGCTTCGTACAGCTTGGCAAAAAAAAGTTTGACGCGGTGACAGGTGAACTAAATATTTTGATTGCTGTATACCGTTTTGGTCGTAGTGTATGGAGTGGCCACATGTGTGGTAAAGCGTCCTCAGTTTTTCCAAACTCTTTTTTGCCAATCTGTACCTACATGAGATGTGGTTTAATTATAGCCGATTATGTTATACCTATATTTTGTAGTAAATGTGGTTTCACTTGTCACTGTCATCGCCAAAGCGAAACCGCATACCTACATACACATTGACTGTATTACTCGTATTGTACGTCTAACAGTCTTCAACACGTCATCACCATGTACCACGATAGTACTTACTAATGGTGAATAAAGGAAATGTGTGTTATAAAATTTATAAAGTAGCGTTTGTTTAGAAATCATCAATTATAATAATAATCGTAATAATTTTATTTATTTTATTTTATTTATTCTTAGGGAAACAAACAGTTTATAAACAAATTATAGTAACTTAAAACTAGAAAAAATTGGTACCAATAAAGTTTCCACTGACAGTAATACATATTGTTGACTTACATTGATACGAGCAGATAATACAATTTGAAAAATATGACAAATTTGACAGTATAATAAAATAAATATATTAATTAAAAACATTTCAACATCATCATAGTCTCTTTGGCGGAGCGAAGGGTAAAATTCCTATGCCAACTGTCTTTTTTTTGCTTAATATATTATATATTTATTTAATAAATTTAATTGATGAATTTCTTAAAAATAAGCCCTTTCCTTTAGTTTGCCGAATGTCATTATTTCTCAAAATTTGGTCCATATACGCGACTCAATCGGATGGCGCAAAAATCTTTTCAAAAATCGAATGATGCAGTTTATGTTTTCATAAAAATAGTTAGAAAATTTGCGCTATTCCCTGTAATTTTGGATTTGGTCATCCGCGCGCACTTAAAAAAACACTCTGCATGTGTATACCTGTGGAAAAGAATAAATGGATTTCACTTTGTGTGTGTGTGATGGAGAGGTGTGCTCAAAGCTTTGTGGAATTAATTGAACAGAGCCCGACTGAACCGATTTATGACTACTTTACCGGAAATGGGTATTCGTGGGAGTCGAGGTTTTGAAGATTTCCTTCAGGTTCGCAAAGTGCATGGACTATGATTATATATTTGATAAACTGATAAATACTACGTTTTTATGGTTTCGTTCCACAAACAAAAAAGCGGAACCCTTATGGAATCACTTTGTAGTCCGTCTTCTGTCTGTCCGTTGGTCAAGAGCTTTTTTCTCACGTCCCGTGAGAGATATCAAGTTAAAACTAATATCTCCAAAAGAAGTCTATGGCCCCATGATACTGTTAAAATCAAGCTTCTAACTGAACGCGAAAATAAGTTAGTGCCCATTACATAATCATTTTTATACAAATTGGCTCTCCATGAAACCTTTTAGGACACTTGCGTTGACTTAGAAACTTGAAATTCCGTTCACAAGTAGGTCTCGGAAATATAGTAATATATTCCTTCACAAACGCATAAGAAAAAATCTGGTAATTACCTATATTTTAATATTTAAGAATTTGCAAATGTCCAACTTAATTAGACCCTTTGGGTACATCGAGTTTAGAATGTAGATACTCGTACTCCTGATTGTTGGCACTTGGTAGAACTTGGAAAACATAATGAACAAAAAATCACTTGTACTATTCCACAATTTATTAAATTACTAATTTCCTGACCGGTTTCGCCTTAATTAATTTAAGTCTAAATGAAAACGTTTGCATGAGTAGAATCAATGATATTAATACTTTTTTTACAAATATATAAATATATATATATTTTTTTATTAGAGTTAATCTAATTATAAGAAGGTAATGTATGTAGGTATATTTATTTTTACGTAAACGTAAATAAAATCGCAAACAATTTTAGAATTCACCCTCCTGTTTGTTATTCCGTTCTTGGATCCACAAGACCAATGGTGGTATGATTTTTTAAATTATGATATAAATTAACATTTTAGTCAAGGATACTACTTAAAAAACTGAACTTCGTCGTCGGTGTCGTACAGGTTTTTAATAGTTTAAACCGCAACCCGATAACTTGGTATATTCCTCATATACTCGTAGATACAATTTTACCATGTGGGCCTAAAGATACTTTCAACGCTGGTAAATACTAGTTCCATATAAAACACACCTTCATTTTATTTTATTGTGTCAGTTTAGTTTCCTGTGTAAAATAGTTGTATATTGTCCTTGTTCCCCTCGCCCCGCACTCCCCCACATTCGCCACCGGACTTACGAAATGTACAGACTCAAACATGTTTGCGCATACCATAATGGAAGTTTTTATTTCGTTCATGTAAGAATTATAATCGCACAAACGGCGTAACTTTGGGTGAGGCTACTTGTACTTACGTTGTATTTAAATGTAAACAGGAAGCCCAAGCTTTGTCTAACGACAGACCTGCGAATTTGAGGGTGCGTATTTACTCGGTTGTGTATTTGGGAAATTTCTACTGACCCACTTTTAGCTCTTATCCACTTTGGAAATATGGTATAAAGGGTTAAAACGGGGTGTAAACCTTTGTACTAAAAATGCGTTCCCAATGCGTACAACGGGCTTATATCGCAATCCAGGACTAAATAGCTGGCGTCTTCTAGCTTAGCTGATGTAGCTGCATTGTCTTTTCATACTTAGATTCAAAAGTTGGACTATAGAGCTACAGAAAAGGTTTAACGCAGTGTGCTAAGTTGGCTTAGCTCGCGGTTTGGCCTGCGCTTTAGGGTGAGCAAATTAATTCAATGCGTGCCACATGCTAGCGGCAACGCGTATCATCGTAGCGACAACGCGTAGCAACGTAACGGCAGTATGTTGCATGGTAGTAGCAGATCGTAGCATCGCACTGCGTAGCATGAGGTCGAGCGCTACGCGTGGTGGATACAGTTTCAATTGGCGTATTAACTTATTTTTGGTATTTTTAAAGGAAGTTAGCTTTTGAGCGCTCGATCTTATACTACGTAGCGTAAAAAGTAGCTACTTCCTAAAAACTAGGAGATATTTAATTCAAAAGCAAGGGTTTTTGATTGCGTGAAGTCAAAAGGTAGAGCGGAGCTTAATTACCCTGTAGTTTTGAAATGTATCTGTAATGTAGGATGTAGGATTTATCAGCTGTAGGATGGTAGGCTGTATGCTTCAGAATTAGGCGTGTATTACCGGTAATTCTACATTGTTGTTACTACATTGTTGTAGGACTCGTGCTTTGAGGGGTATATTCATACAAACCGTTTAAAACACATAAATTCCCAAACTAACTTGACACTTACTTAAAGGGTCTAATTATGTACGGAACCCTCGGGACACAAATCTTACTCGCATTTGGCCGTTTTATTTTTGTTGGTAATGTATTTACTTGAATGTATCTGAATCGGTAGATAAGTGTCTATATGGAACAGAATTGTTTTCCGCAAACTGCACAGAAAGTATTTCTGGATTCTTCACATACGTAAATCAGTTTTATGGCTCCAAAGTAGGATTTATATTTACCTTCTAGTGTGAGTTGAATCTTCTTATCTAGGATTTTCTTCCTTACGTTGATGTGCTTATCTTTAACGTTTTCAAGGGTCGAGACTATGACAAATGCAACACGATCTAGGACATTTCATTAATTACTATGAAAGGGCAAAAATGCCCACGGATCCGAATGCGCTCACAAAGTAACAGATAAGACAACATCTACATATCTTTACAAATTGAATTTATAATAAAAACCGGCCAAGTGCGAGTCGGACTCGCGCACGAAAACGGCAAAAAAATCATTTCTGTTGTATGGGAGTGCGCGGGGCCGACTCGCACTTGGCCGGTTTTAGTATTTGTGGACAAAGCGGCAACAGAAATACATCATCTGTGAAAATTTCAACTGTCTAACTATCACGGTTCATGAGATACAGCCTGGTGACAGACGGACGGACGGACGGACAGCGGAGTCATAGAGTCCCGTTGGTTACCCTTTGGGTATGGGACCCTAAAAATACTTCCCAAACGAGTGCCTGCGTTGTATATAAGGAATTTAAACTTTGAAGGCTCTGCAGTTCCGAAAATATTGTGATGACTGAGTGAATGTTATTTCGTATTTATGTATATCGTACTAGCTTTTGTCTGTGGCTTCACTCACGTGGAAGTGTCTTTAATACAAAAACGATTGCGACAGTTTTCGGATTGACGGTTATTTTATCAACATCCCTTGTAGCGTATTTGTTGATCAGGTTCACTACGATGCTAATAAATAATTTGGCCAAGTGCGAGTTGGACTCGCGTACAATGGGTTTGGTACCATCTCACAATACGGGTGTGGAACCCTAAATACATTACATTATGGTAAATAGCTACATCAAGGCTACTAAAAAGCCCGCTAAAATGGTAGCGCCTGACAAAAAATATGACACCGTCTGTGTACGGAACCCTACTTATAATTATTTTGCATTAGAGTATGTCCAACGATCTGACAAAATTTAAAACTTGTATGTGTTACCGTTTTTAAGAGCCAAAACCAATGAAGTTTAAATAATGCAACTTTTTCGAGGTTTCTTATGGGGACGCCCCTTTTTTTATTTTATATTATATTATTTGTCGTGGTAGAAGCCATACTAACACGTACCAATTCTAATAACTTTCTACCTAATACGGTTGAAGCTGTAAACCTCCGTGACAGACGGACAGAAGACAGCGGAGGCTTAGTAATAGTGTCTCGTTTGGCAGCCTTCGGCTACGGTACCCTAGAAAACCATCTTAAGCCGTTTAGTAGTTCTCGAGTTCAAACGGAACAGATAAAGAACACAAAATACCAATTTTTTTTTAACTCTGTGCTCAGTTTAATAACCAAATCCATTTAAAATTATGCTAAAATATTCAATGTACCTACGGATCCGGTTTTTTCCTACTTTATTATTAGTATAGATATAGATTTATGAGGTTCACTGACTCTACTCATTTCACCAAAATGAAAAGCTATATTAAATAGAATGATCGATAGTTTTCACAGAGATCATCTACTACGATTACTAGAGCCGTCTCGAACATTCGTCCGATTCGAATCTCGAATAGACTTGTTTACCTTATTACGATCTCGATAAGACGTTCTAATCGTTACTCAAAATGTTTTTGTTGCACACCAAGTGTTGCGTCGCCGGCTAGCGTGAAGCGATTCCCGACGTCCATGTGTGCCGTCCGTCGTCATCGTAGAGAAACATCTAGTGTGGAGAAACTCGTGCGCGCGCACGCTCCGCTGCGCAAGCGCCTTTTTTACACCAATCTCTGTTATCGTCACCCCACCACAAGAAAAAAACAGTCTATTAAAATTCTTTTCTGTGACCGCTCAGATTAATCGCTATTTATTCAGCGAAAACTGCAATAATGGAGTTTTTTACAAGTGACAGTAATAAAGTGATTTAAAACTGTTCTATCGCATGTGTATGTGTGTCATGGTTTGTGTAAAGATAGGTTTTAACATACTAATTGGTTGAATGGAGTCAGTTCTGTCTCTAGCGTGCGCTGATAGTTGGAATATGTAATTGGAAATGTGACACGTGTTCGTAGTTTTTATATAAAACGCAATTTCATACACTGCATAAGTACCTTTGTAATCTTAGTTTGTTTGCTATTCGTTATCCGGATTTTAGAAGTACATAGTTGTAACTCTTTACTTCTAGATAATTTCTAGATGCCTTACGATTAAGGAAATGAAGAAGTAAAAGCGAATAAGCCCAAAATTTCATCATGTTCGTTTGTGCACATTCCGGTTTAAGGGACCAGGATCTGACTTCCGACACTCCTCCCCTCACAAATACGGGTGTCATTGATGTAAAAATATGCTATATAATCCGAACCAGGATTCGAACCAGGCACCTCTCGCTGAATGGATTCGAACCCCGGTTCAGAGCTCCTCACGTCCAGATTTACTTTTCTGCTTTTCTGTAGTGCAATGATATAATGTTAAGAGCCCGGTCCGCGACGACGACAACTTTGATCAAAAACAATATGTTAAATATGTTTCTCTCCTTTATCGCGATGTTTTTGGAAAAACTAGGGTCAAACACCACTTCATATTGGCCGTCTAAATAAAGGCGTAAAATTCATTTTATTGAATTGTTTCGCTTTTGCGAGTTATTTTATTACTTACGAGCCCGCTCCGAATCGTTACTCATAATATCTAACTATCAAAATAACGCGCAAAGGAGAAACATTAAATCAAATACATTTTAGGTCTTCATTAAGATGGCCAATATGGACTGGTGTATGTCCCTGATTTTTAAAAAAACATCGCGGCAATGACAAGAAATATCATTAAAATAATGTTTCGCATCAAACGGACGAAAAATACGGAGCGGCCTCTTAATTAGTTATCTCCTTGCGATGGATTTTTGTCTTAGTTTTGATTTATAATGGGGACTTATGACCACTAAGAAAAGTTCTGGTGTTCGTATGTCGATCGTCTACTGGAAAGCCAGCCAGAGTGCACACTATTCACGTCATAAAGCTTACAAACTTTAGGCCATATCGTCGCCTCCAGCTTCTACTCGTAAATTCGAAAGTTTTCACATTTATAATGAACAGACAGACTGAAAGCATTTAAAATCGTATGTGCAGAATATTTTTCGTTTTCTTTTTTTATGATTACTGATTGATTGCCATCTGATAGATTTAGGATACCGAATTGTTTATTTTTAAGACAAGATTTCTTGAGGTTTGTCTGATACTTACAAGTAAATATGTCCATTTATAATTATTAATTTCGCATTCGTATTTTATCAAAGTAAAAGCGAGGTTTCGTTTGCTTTGTTGTTTCACTTTATTTCATTAGGTAGAGCAGAATTAAACAATTTTACTCGTAATAGAACTCTTAGTTTAAATTTAAACAAATTTTATTTTATTATTATTATTTTATTTAAAATACGGTTATTGGTAATTGGTTATCCACTTCCTCGTGTACTAGATATTCAATCTTGGAACTTTTCTACAAAACGCCTTGGAAATTGGAATCGTAGTAACAGATGGGAATATCCGCACGGTTTCCATGACAACCAATGAGGATCCATTAGATAAATACTTCGTAGCGCAGGTCATATTTCATCGGGGAAAAGCTTTCATCTTTTCTTGTTATTTGTTACTAGCTCTAGGCCAGGACTTCGCGTATACTTTTAATTTTAATACCTTTTGTGCGTGGCTTCGTCCGCGTTCTGACTTCCTAATACCGTATTAACCGTATTATTAATACGTGACTTAGTGTATACTTACAGCGCCATCTCATGACCAATTTAACAAGTAAAAAGTATACACGCAATACATAGACAACAATGTCTTATATTTGTCATATTATATTATATATTCGGATCTGGAGGCCTGCGGAATCTACGAGTATTTAAAACATTTTATTTTCCTCGTATGTACAAAATCATACTTACAATTTTACCATAAATATAGATGCAGTATGTTCAGTTAATGTAGGTATAATAGTTCAAGTCTAATCAATAACTCTCCTCTTGACAGCGTAGCGTGTGAATCAACATACTGTTGTTCCTAGGAGACAACGGTAAAGAAGACTATACGGGTTCATAGCGAAATCCATCGCTTACGATATGGATACTCTAAATGTTAGAGTGCAAATCCTAACCCGACTTTTTATTTCAATATTTGTCTATCTTGTGATTTGTTTCTAGTTGAACTATGTATTATATTAGTACTGCAGTCTAATAATACAACAGTAAATAAAAAAAGTTGTATAAGTATAGTAGCCCTCAAGTCTCATAATTCCTATGGTTTTATATTTGCCTTTACTTAAGTAGGTATAAGAAAATTGTATAGATTAAGGTTTATGTTACAAATGAAAAAAATCATGTTTGCTAAGTTTCTTGCCCTTCTTCTTAGCAATACTAATCGAATGGTGCGGATGGTTAGGCATTATGTATATTAGTACATTACGATACGAGAGCGATGAAACGTTTTCTGACGAGTGTGAGTTTGCGGCACGAGCCGAAGGTGAGTGCTGCAATCACACGAGTCGAGAAAAAGTTTCTCGCACGAGTATCGTATAATATTTTATAGCAAAAGTGCGGAAAATGCCGACTTTACGCAAGCGCAGCGTGCGTAAAGTGGTCATTTTACGCACGGTGTGCTATAAATAATATTTTTATTCCTATATTTCTCTATTTTATGCAGGTGTATAACTTTATTACATTTTAGTAGCCCAACCTTAAAATTTTTTGGATGTATTTCCCGTATTTATTTATCAACTTGTTTGTTCGTTGCATCATTTATATATAATATTTTTATTCCTAGATTTCTCTATTTTATGTAGGTGTATAATTACATTTTTGTAGCCCAACCTAAATATTTTTTGTATGTATTTCCCTTATTAGTATATACATATATATATATATATATATATATATATATATATATATATATATATATATATATATATATATATATATTTATATTCTAAAGATATATATTGTAAAGATTAACTTTGACTTGTAGAAAGTATGCTTTATGTATCTATTCTACAAAATAATTATTTTGTTTTGATTTGATTTGTTTTCTTTGTGTAAAGATTTTAACGGTTACGACACCGCAATAAGAACTACTAATAGGTAGACTGTCGTGCTAGCGTCGCTACAGACACAAAGTTACGATTTGTTAAATGTGTATACTTATATATATGTTTGTTATATTTCTTTCATGAATATTCTTATTGTTGTTTTTGTTTCCAGTAAGCCTCTGGTGAAATGTAACTGAATTAATGTTCTCTTTACCTCAAAATAAAAGGAAGATTGAAATCGACATCTTTCCATCTTTAATTTTTATAGGAACGTTTTATTTTATAGGGAGTACTGTTTTCTGATGATAGATAAAGGTGGTACGAATTAAGTAGATGCCAGTGGGCGTGTGACAACGTCAGTGAACGACACTCGCCTTGAAAATGCTAAAATTGTCTCGGTGAAACAGTTGGCGTATAGACAACAATAATAATAAGTGAGTGTTAAAGCCGGTATTTATAATAAATTTGATGTTAAAGAGAGATTTTTAGGTTTCCGTACATGGACGCAAAATCTACGGATCAATGGCTGACACTACTCTACCGCCTGTTATCACTCTCCCGGTACAGCTTCTCATGACGTCATAAATACTTATAATGCTTAGTACTTGTTTGTTTGACGTCTGGTGTTAGTGTAGAATTAAACTTCGATGTAGTTCTGGAGCCCAGAGCGGAGTAACGCCTGAAGGTATAGGAACGCTGAATTAATTATAGCTTGAAAGAGCACTACAAAGTACATAATTTCGCCTCGGTCTTACAACCCATATCGGTCACTGAAATTTTTACAGCACTCAAACAAACGACAAAGCGAGGTCTGGGAATATGACATATAGGAATATATAGGAACATATAGGAATCAAGGTAAAGGCATTTTTCGCAAAAATACATTGTAATATTACCATAACATACTGTAAAGACCTACCAGAAAATACTTCATCCTGGGGGGCAATTCCGGAGAATCAATCGAATCGAGATCTCAAAAACTCGATTATAAAATGTATGGAGTTCGACTGATACAATGAATTTTTACGATCGAGAAGGCTAATTCGACAGACTGAGAATAGGCCTACTGGCGAGCTATTAAAAGTGTCCATTTATAGTTTATAGTTTATTTATCTATTAACTTATTTATTCATTGAATGATGTAGGTATGTACAAACAATATTTTAATTTCTTACTTATGTTAGTATATATTAGGCTAGGCATTATATTTATTTAGGGTCTATTCAGTTTATTTATCAATTTATTTATTAATTTCATTGTGTAGTTATAATAATATTGTTATTCCAATAAGTCTTTATTTTATGCATGTGTATAACTTTAGTAGCCCAACATAAAAATTGTTTTTTTATATATTTCCCGTATCATATTTGTTTCATAATAAAATATTATTTTTATACATATTAGATTTGACATGTAAAACGTATACTTTATGTATCTATTTTACAAATAAACAATTTGAATCTTTGAATCCAGGAAATCTGAATAACTGTCCAGGAAATTTGTATGAAAATCCATTATACTATATGTTCACAGAGTATATTTCATATGTTTTCTCTTTAAAACTATCCGTGTCTATGTTTTTAAGAGACTAAGGAGTTTGGCGATCATGAGGTTTTAAGCGGCCAATTTACAAAGAAAAATAAAATGAATTACAATTTCATGTTTAGAATGTAGAAATGTTTGCTACCAATAACGATAACAACAATATATAATTTTATTGATTTTATAAGTACAATTGAATACTTAAAATTTTACCTCAATGACCGTTTTTCTCGAAGTTTTTTTTTCTTCGTTCTTAGCGTTCCTCTAAAGACGTTGTCCATAAAGAAGGCTGCAGGCAATAATAAAAAAAAGTTGCGTAAAAACTTATGTTGCTTAATATTTTAGTTAAAGGTGTTTTGTGCAAATAATTTACGAAATGAGTTCATAAGCAGGCTCTTATATAGATTGTACTCCATAATGCTTTGCTGAAGAAATCAATAACAATAAACATTGTACTGAGGCAAAAATTACAATTTTTAGAATGATTGCCTGTCTGTCTGTATGTATGTATTTATGTTCCGTTTTGACAGAGATTGAAAAAGGTAGGAACCGCGGACAAAGGCGAATGACTGAAACTTCGTTTTTTTTTCGTAAAAATCAAAGATTTTTTTGGCTATAATATACGTTAGATTTAGTTACGGGTTATCCAACTTACACTCAGTTCCTTTAGAGTGTAACGCTTCTCAACAAAACTACGCGTATGTTCGTCTGCCGATAACGGGCTGTTTCTCAGCTGAACAGATCTCCAGTTAGAGCACGCTCCAGTTGCTTCGTTCATTGGTGTGATGATGAATATAGATTAAGGGGAAATGTTTCGTAGTTGAGATGGCGTTGTTGAAAAATGTTACAAACTCGATTTTTTATGTGACGTGGATTTATTGAGCCAACATTTTATACTGAAGACCCGGTCAATAATCTGAACCAACATTATCGATACCAAATAAAAAAATAAAAATGTTTTCTCTCGTATATTTTAAAACATTACTGTCGACCATTAACAAGAATATACGTGGACTAAGGCTTGATTACAACGCTGTCAGAACTTTTCATATAACCGCAGTTTGCGTCTACCACGTTCCACGACCACGACGGGCAGGGGCGGACTAGTTGAACCGGCTACAAGTAGGTCATTTCTGAGGATGGAGGTTTATTTTGACATACTAGCGGATGTCCTGCAGCAGCGTTGCTTGCGTGGATCCCGTTTCTTCCATACCCCTGGGAATTTCCTTCAAAGTCTTCTTAGCGGATGTCTCTACGTCACACCAGGAACCTACACTGAGAAAACTGGTCATCATAAAATAAAGTGAATTCAGCTGAAATTATGATGATTCACGTAAAGTAGGGAGCATACGGACATCACAACAAAATACGATGAAACTACTGTTGCTGCTGCTAGCGTTATAATTTGACGCACTGTCACTATGACTTTGTAGGAAGCAGATAGAATTATGCTTTCCGTCACAGTTTTATGGTGACAGTAAGCATACC
This sequence comes from Ypsolopha scabrella, assembly GCA_910592155.1. NCBI lineage: Eukaryota > Metazoa > Arthropoda > Insecta > Lepidoptera > Ypsolophidae > Ypsolopha > Ypsolopha scabrella. The sequence continues at coordinate 5,747,707 of OU342964.1, forward strand.
GTAGTGTGACGCACCTCTTTTATTGGGAAGTCATGATGTAATACGAAAATGATAATCTTATTTTCTGTGACCTATTTTACGGTGATCTGTCATCATGACATTGCGTTACTTAAAAACTCGATTACTTCCTCAAACGTTTTAATTATAGCACAATATTTTCCAATTATCACCAAATTTAAAAACAATTCACCGTATTTTAAACTTATGGTATTTTATAATGAAGCCAAAAAGACATTTTTCTCAGTGTATAGTCCGAATTTCATGTTCCTAGATCTAGCCGTTTGGTCTAGGCACTTAGATCAATCAGTCAGTCAGGGTATTCTTTTATATCATAGATATCACAATATTATGCTAAGAAGTCAATGAGTAGAAGACTAGCCTTTGCTCGCGGCTCCGCCCGCGTTTTTTTTCAATCGCTGCCCCGTTTTCTGCTTGTCGGTTAATCGTAAACATCCCTTGTTATACAAAAAAATGCAAGATGTTTATTTCATAACTTAAATCTACTTCGCATAATTCAAAGTTGAGGCCTCCTATTAAGTATAGAAATAACGTGTACTCAGGAGGTCTCAGGAGCCAATATGTTGACCAGGGTCACTACGATGATGATAAAGATAATTGCATCCTAATTGAGGGGATCTTGAGTTAAAACAAAACATACATACATAGATACAGAATTTTTTTTGTTCTTTTGCCTCAATACAGTACTAATAACCCATTTCAATTGAAATTTGGCCTTGTCTTTTCGATACAGAAAGAAAAAGACAGAATGCTTAAATTTAGTTTAGTCCTGTCAAATAAGTTAAGTCGTATTACGACGAATCGACACCATTATGCGCCCCGCATCCAGCTCGTAATTAAGCTAGATAGCACGCGCTGTTGCCGGCAGCGGGCGCAAATTAGCCGCCCACAATATTTGGCCGCCCTAGGCGTGGGCCTTGTCGGCCTTCTGGGAAGTCCGCCTCTGGTCGACGGGGTTCAGAATCGTGAAGGCTTGATGAAGCGGGTACTCGGAGGCTGCACCGACATCGGTTGCAGTTGAGAAACTTCACAAAACACGAGACTTTATTTTCGGGTTGCCTTAAAATAATGTTCTTATCTGATTTTGAAACAGGTTCACATAGATTCGAACGAAACTCTGCAACCGTAATTAACACAGGAATTGAAGAAACTGCAAATTTGAATCTCTAAAATTATTATAACCATTTTTTGAATCGGGGACATAAAAGCATAACTTGCTCAGTAATCTTTGTTAAATAAGGCATTGGTACTTGTCCACAGAATTATAATTAAACTTCAATACACCCGACCGGTTTCGGTTATAAGCATTATCTAGGGCTTTATAAAATAAAAATAACTTAAATAATATTTACATGTTTAATGCGTGCGATAAATATCAGATAATTTTGTTATTTAAGTTATTTTTATGTTATAAAGCCCTAGATAATGCTTATAAGCGAAACCGGTCGGGTGTATTAAGTTAAATTATAATCATGTGGACAAGTACAAGTGTCTTATTTAACAAGATGTATAATAAGTTCCACCAAGTGCCGACAATCACAACCATCAACATTTGCTCAGTAATAATGTAAAAAGTACGAAAAGAAAAATGACTCTCAGACCTTAATTTTACCACTTCTCAGAACATTCGGAAAAAAATATCACGTTTTTGTGAAAATGTATTTCCAATAATATTGTAGCTAATTGCCAATGAAATTGGAAAAAGCTTGAAAGTATTACAGAAATTCATGTTGTTTTTCTGAATAAAAACGTATTTGTAATCAAATTACCCTTTTTCTTCGCGGCAGACATTTTCTTAATTCTCTTTCGTTAGAGAATATCATGTAGGAAACGTTGCGAATTAGCGGAAATATCCATTCAACTTTTATGCAAATAGATTTACGGTTGTGTTGTGTGTTCTTTTATTACTTCCTCATTACTTTTGTACACCTAAACGGGAAGTAGGTGAAAATAACACAGTGTTCTTTCTGTTCTTTCTCATTAGTAACTTTGATCTGTGTAAAGTATTGGTACGTAATGTCTTAACCTACACACAACAAAAGTTTCAAACTACTCGAAACTAAAGACATATTTGGCTATGTATATATCTATTCATCGAGCCTGTTTCGTCCACTGCTGGACATGGGCCTTCCCAAGATTTCGCCACTCTTGACGGTCTTCCTAGAAGAAATGCACATACTCACACACGCTGGGCTGGCGGGTTGGTGAGCGCGGTGCGAACCAGTGACGCCACTGGCCGTCACCAGTCTGTTTTATAAAAGGCCCGGCAATTATCCATGAATTAATCTGTTTGAGAACTGTCCTATTCTTTTCAAATTTTCAAGTTTCTTGCCCTTCTTCTTAGCAAGACTTACCGAATGCTCGGAGTGAGATTTAATTATAATTTATTCAACGTATTTTTATTAATTTATAATTTATTTATATGTCAACTTTATTGCATTGCATCATTTTTTTATTCCCATATGTTTTAATTACGCAAGTGTATTATTAAAAAAAACTGTTTTCCTGTTTTAAATTTAGGTGTATTGTTTTTATTTACATTCAAATTAACTTGTAATATGTGTATATTTGTGTCGATTCGCTGTTCTTGTCTTTTCGATATACAAAGAAAAAGACAGAACGCTTAAATTTAGTTTAGTCCTGTCAAATATACCGAATCGACACTATATTATGTACCTTTATTACAAAATAATTTTATTTGTGCCCGAAGTACGGCGATAGAGATTACCACCTCTTAACTGGCACGTAATAATCGTCGGTGAAAAGTGTGGGCTGTGACTTTCATCCTCGGAAATACCTCTTCTTAAAACACCTCGATGATCCATCGGGTCGTGACGATGTAATTATGTAATAAAACACATGTTATAAATGTAAATAAATTATACATTTTATTAAGCGTACAAAACTAAGCAAAAGTATTTTCATAAAATATTGTAATCACGAAAATGTAAGGTCTGAAAATAATTTTATTCACAAGGTACGCCAGAAAATTGAGCCCCAAAGTGCTTTCCCATCACATATTTCGTGCGTGAGTTTTTACGTATTTTCGCTACATAAATGTTCCAGTAATGTGCGTTTTAGGATGTTTACGTTCGAGCCGATTTCGAGGACTCGCAATAAATACCGAAAACAACTTTCTCCCTCGAAGTACTCGCTAACTTATTCATTATTTTAGGAATGTCTACTTCAGGGTACACCATGAAAGTTTCAGCTCGCAACAATGTATGGCTTTCGAGAACAGTTTTCCGAAGAAGTGATCAAAAATTCTGAAAAGTTCATATTTCAATACAGTTTTGTAACAAGTGCACTTTGAGCACAGTATTACAGGAGTTTTGCCCGCAGTTTGTGCAGTTCCGCTGTAAATTCGCGACTATCTCGCGCTGTATCTTACGGTGATAAGGGCTGAGTTATGAAGAACGATGTAATTGAAGGATGACAGCGGCTTCCGCTCCAGTTTCGCAGGCTTTAGTGCACGGATAGAGCATTGAAACTCCTTTGCGTCACCCTCATTGGTTGGTTCACACTTAAAACACTCTTGGGTTCTCAGTAAGTCTCGAGATATTATGGATGGACATAGCAATATAATTTTTAAAAATGCGTTCAACATAACAAATTCTTGGTAATATATATTATTATTATACAGGTATCCAATTTGTATTGCTTATAAGACCTGTGTCACAAAATTACGCTTTTTGTATGGCGCGACTTATGGATCGTAATTATCTTGGAATTTGGGGTGATGTTAATTATGTTTTTCGGTCTACTTAGATTAAGAAAGATTGGCAGGATTTGATTGCTTTATTATTTTGATATGAATTTTAGATTATAATTATGCTTTATTCAATACTAAATATTGTGATGAACTGGCGAAATTAATGAAATTTACGGAACAGTTAATCAGATAAATATAATAAATTTTCTTTTACATTATGTGTATCTGTTTAGACTTGAAGTTGACAATGTGATTATTTTTCCCTAAACTAGGTGTGAGAGATGGATCACCACAAAAAATCAAGTTGTATTTGTAAATGCCTTAATACATTGATGATTGTAAATACGAAAAATTGGTCTATGCTTAACATGAATTTAACAACATATAAGTCTTTCTTAAGGTGGTCAATAAGTCGCTGGAAATGTTAGATTTGTCGCAAGAAAATGATTGGATTTGTTTTCCATGTAATTTTTCTTAATTCTAGGTAGAGAACACGCATTGTATTAATAACACTAGTTGGTAACTGAGATCCAATATACTCTCTTGCGTAAAAATAATGCATGATTAGATGGAAATCTGATACGCAATAAAAATCTAATTTTTGTATTTTTTTTAGTTTTAATTGATTCATACCTAACGACTGAATGGATATTATGGATAATGGCTAAAGGCAAACACAGTTGGTTTTCTTAAAAGCATGCCACCGTACATTTGACTGAAAATTTTGTCAACACGTTTCGTGCTCCTAAATGTGTCCGATTTATGTTTTATAATAATATTGTGTTACATTGTTTTCGCCTAAAGATGTCGATTAAGTCGATGAAACCGGTAGCGTGACCTGAACTGATGAATGCAGTGGAATGACGTATCACGAAGTTCTAAAACTTAGCATAGTGTTTTCCGTAATTTAGAAAAAATATGATTAAGCCCATCCTTAAAATACCTCCAAATGGAACAAGTTGTGTTTTGAATGAAATTTATGAATTGATTGTTAAATGTTAATAAAAAAGTATTTAATTATTAGGCAGTAAAATTTTTTCAAAACTATAGTGGCGAAATACCAAATCCAGGACATAAAGTTTGAAGAGGTATTAAATATATATTTTTACAAGAAATACACCTTTATTTTATTTGATGATGCCCAAATTTGTCATGTTAGCATGTAGTCAACAACAACAACAATAATAGCAGTTTCTTTTAAAATAATTTGGAATGCCAGCTCACGGTAGTTTTATTAGTATTATAAATACACCTTTTTGTAGGTTTATTAGTAATAGTATTGTATGATCATGAAAAAAAAACACTCTGTGATTTATCGCATCTAAGCAGAGGAGAGTTTTGTGCTCTGTGCTTTAGTGTTTTACTAAACAAAGTCAGACAGCACATCCTGTTGATAAATTATCAATAAGATACAATACAAGTGTTACACCCTTTTTGAATCGGCATGGCATAGGGAAGTTTTTAAAGGTATTTGTTCATTATGTTTGAAGTAATTTTTTTCACGGTGGCTGCTCAAAGTCGAAACTATTATTTTTATGTGAGAATAAAATTGAGATTGACTGTCAACTGTCGTTATTTCACATTAATTATCGACTAAGTATTGTTTGTTTCATAATAAGTAACTATTGTTGAGGGAGTACACATAAAAAAGGGTAAAATAAATTGCATTAAAAAAAATCTGAAACAAACATTACAAAAAAATGTGATTTTTAAAAAAGGACTAAAACTGGTCATAACTCAAAACCCACGAAACTTTTCTATGGGCATGTTAGGCTTGTTCAATGCGTCTTGGGTCCATCTACCTCCGGTGTCAGTGTGACGTGCTTATTTTGGGACACTCAGTATAAAGCACAAAGTTGTATTTCGTGCTTCGAAGAAAAGAAAACTCGTAAGCAGTATTATACATAAAAATGTGTAAAATGAAAACGGAATTTTACTACCAAAATTTTTAGTAGAATATTCTCAAATTCTAAATATTCCAGATAAAAGTTGTATTAAAATAATTTTCTAAAGCATCGTTAGGGTAATTAAAGCGTCGGTGGTCCCGGCAACTTGCAACCCTTCCTGGCGAGAGGTTACTCGTGAAAATTCCAGATTATTGGAATTTTGGGCAAGCTTCGTCTGGTTTACAAAAGAGCTTTAGGAAACCTTTTTGTGACTTAAATATCATATTCTTATTCATTTCTTTGCATAATACCTTGGTACAATGGATCTTGTGTAGTGATAAACATAAATTTAGGTTTTTAAAATAGATAAATATGAATAAAAACATTCTAAGAATGTTTATATGCTATATTAAAAATAATTAAGCATAAAATTGTAATTTAGGCGCGCAATATTAAAATGATGGTCTAGTTTATAATTTGATTTATTTATTTATGTAAGATAAATAACATATCGAATTGGCATTAAACATTAACAGGGTTTTTTTGCTCATAGATATGTAGCATGGTGTTACTTTGCAACACTTGTTACTTACTAGTAATGTTATGTTATGACATAAATCTATAGTGTTACTAGTAAGGATCAAAAAATTACTTGTTTTATTAAACAGACTATGCCTGTATGTAGTACATATGTACCTATAGAAAACGTAATATTTTGTATTTGTTCCCAAGATGAATAGTTTAAATGTAAAGTATTAAAAATGTTTATTGATTTTTTACGGAGTCCTGTCTACTAGTAATTCAATTCAGCTCAATCTGTGTAGCCGTTTTGAGTAATACGAATCAGAGTCTGACGGATGGACATTTGATAGTATAAAAAAACGTAATATTTTGTATTTGTTCCCAAGATGAATAGTTTAAATGTAAAGTATTAAAAATGTTTATTAATTTTTTACGGGGTCCTGTCTACTAGTAATTCAATTCAGCTCAATCTGTGTAGCCGTTTTGAGTAATACGAATCAGAGTCTGACGGATGGACATTTGATAGTATAAAAAAACGTAATATTTTGTATTTGTTCCCAAGATGAATAGTTTAAATGTAAAGTATTAAAAATGTTTATTAATTTTTTACGGAGTCCTGTCTACTAGTAATTCAATTCAGCTCAATCTGTGTAGCCGTTTTGAGTAATACGAATCAGAGTCTGACGGATGGACATTCGATAGTATAAAAGAAGCGGAGAATCGATAAAATTAAATATTTTTTACGAAGTGCCTGTAAGTCCAATAGCAATGGCTTTTTCCAATATGCTGAAAAATATAATATTTAAGTTCCTTAAAGCCACGTACGTACGTACTCGTCTTACAATTCCTAAATTAGAATTGAGTGGAGCTCATCTTTTAGCAAAGTTATTGAACCATGTACATAGCGAGTTACCTGCCAATGTTGAGTTTCAAGACGTGTATGCATGGTCAGATAGTCAAGTTGCGCCCCCACATACTTTAGAGATTTTAGATATTTTTTTTAACTTACTCATTGGAATTGTTCTTGCATGTGTATGTTGTTGATACCCAAATGTTATATTTTTTTCTATAAACCAATGCGACTCTGTGACCTAGCTGCCAAAGAACCCACTCTCTACTAACTAGTCTCAGGTTTTGGTTATATAGCTAAGAATTATTGTGAGAAAACTGTTTTGATTCTCACCAGCTCCCATGTTCATATTCTATACACACTAGTGTGCTAAAAGAAAGCAATTGTCATAAAGTTCTTTTGGCAGACTGCCCAGTTTGTTACCGGAGAAGTTTGTCTTATATCGTTGGTACATGCTACATAATACTATGTACGAACGGGAAGAGAACCGCTACCTACTTCCCACCTTTTTTATTAACTAGCCCTTTGCCCGCGGTTTCGCCCGTGTGTATTCAATCTCTGCCCCATTTTCAGGTTAGACGTTATTTTATTAACACCCCTTATTGCCTACGAGTATATGCTAACCAGGGTCACTACGATAATAATAAGTAAAACATAAGAAAAAAGATATGTTGATTGGATCTCGAGTTAAAACGGAACATACATACATACAGACCGACACACAAAATTTTTAAAAATGGTAGTTTTGGTCTTTAGTATTATAACCCATTTCATATAAAATTTTGAAAAATATTTATTTAAAGAGACGACTATTTTTTTTATTAGTTTATGATTCACCAAGTTTCCATCATTTTTCTAAGCTATGGCTACGCAGCTCACTGGCCTCTCCGCACGCCTAATTGCACCTCGCAACCCGCACCCCTCATCCGAGTGGCCAGCGACCAGCGAGGATGTCCACGCGATTAGTGTATTTTGAGTAAAGAAAATCGTCTTATTATGAGGTACTGGTACTTAATTTATAGATCCCAGTATTTAAAATAATATCTTTACCGGTCGTACTAACATACCCTTAAAGGATTCTTGCCTTTGCTTTTACACCCGGTATTAAGCAAATGGGTATAAATATTATACAACAAACTAGAAAAGATAAATTAAAAGCAAATGTAAAGACAAGAATTTGAAAAAATCCCTCGGGCCAGGGTTCGAACCTGCAACCTGTTCCTGTTATCAAGACAAGCGCTACCAATTGCGCCACCGATGTACTTACCTACACCGTTGAATTTTTCCACCATACTTGTCCACCGAATATTTTGTAACTATTTGATCTGACCAGCTTGTAATGCACATACTGAACGCTCACGTTCATTAAGAAATTCACAGTTCTCATTAACTAAGATTATGTTTTTTTTTGCGAAATCCATCGCTTTGGAATGCTCTAATTATTATTAGCGCAATTGGTAGCGCGCTTGTCTTGATAACAAGAGGTCACAGGTTCGAATCCTGGCCCGAGGAAGATTTTCAAATTCTTGTCTTTACATTTGTTTCTAATTTATCTTTTCTAGTTTGTAAGCACTAATAATAATATTTAGAGTAATCCAAAGCGATCAATTTCGCAATAAAAACATAATCAAATGAGTATAGTAATGTTTAGGTTAGCAATTTACCCAACAAACTCATTGCAAATGTCTGGATATTTCCAAGATAACGAGACAATGTAAACTTCTGATCCACGACAAAGGCTCGCCATTCAGGCTCTTGTTCAAAGTCCATTAAACTGTTACCCATTGTCCATTAACACCTAGCTGAATACTTCTCATCTGACAGACAATTTGCCGACATGACAGCGCCACCTGTGGGTTCCCGACCGTCGGGTGACGTCGTGACGAGGGATGAGGGAACTGTCACCTTAATGACCATCGGAGGGCTGAGGATTACTGTGCTTTAGCATTATTTTTAGCGATGAAATACATTTTCTAAACATGAATTTCGAACCTCGGGAAATTACAGACATTTTATTAAGACGTTGAATTAAGAAATTGATTTGAAAATTCATGTGGGTATTAAACGTAGCATATTTTAAATTTTAATTACTAATACATTGCTTAGTAAAATGTCAAGTATGTTTCGTTTAATACCTCACATGAATTTTCAAATCAATTTCTAAATTCAACGTCTTAATAAAATTTCTGTACATTTCCGAAGTTCCATATTAGTTCTCCGCCTGTAGAGCATTTTAAGTTGGTTTTGACAAGATCATGACTAATTGTACCTTAAATTTAAAACTTTTGTTTATTACTGAAAAATAGTCGTCAATTGCCACAGACCAAAATAATTTTTACTTTTATATTCTGAACAAGAAAAACAAAGTTAAGTTGTGCACTTTGTACCGAGCGGGTACCGTTGCACCTGAATCGGCACAGCTGTTCCTGAATTATGCCGTGGACACCGAAGTTTCTTTGTAAAGGTGTATTGACGGAACACTATATAACATTGGAAACATTTGTACTTTACAAATGACAAGTAGTTTTGTGTAGGATTTCTTTTGAAGTGATTACGTGCAGACAAAATGTAACGCGTATTTTACGGAGAAAACTGTCCAAAGCAGCTGACGCAAATGAAGGATTCTTACATCGTACATTTGAAATTCTATGTGCCAACCAAATCCGTCTTCGAAAACTAGAATTAATTTTATAAGTATACAGTTTTACATGTACAAAAAACTAAAGCGTGATGTAAGATTACTTTCTCTACTTATCTAAATTGAGTTAATATCTTGATGTCTAAACTTACTTGAAACTTAACAAAGTAAATGCTTAGTTGGAGCTCAACTTACCGGATCATGAAATGTAGAACAATTCCGTATTTGAGTCACTGAGTAATGAGCTGGTTTTAAAGTTAACATCTCCTAAGTTTTTGGAAGTATTTCGCTTACACTTTAAATTTATGAAGCTAACATTGTAGACGGTTAAAAAGCATTTGTAATCCTCTATGACATTTCTAATTTAATGTATTTAATAAAAGTAATAAATACTGTCAATATTTTGCACTTGTAAAAATTATGTAATTACTTAGATTAACTGCATGTCTAAATTTAACTAAAATTTTGCGTCATGGAAAAAAGCGCTTGAACTGAAATTTATGAACACCTGTAAAACTCACACACATTTTGAAGCAAATAAATGTATTGTATTGTGATTAATCGATTTCACACGATTTCAGCGATATTTATGCTATAAGGGACCTTTTATTTTTTGTTTCAGGTATGACGGTCCACAAAGATATCAAAGAGCATTGCTTTTACCCGTAAGTAATTATTGTAGCTCATAGAAAACCAAAACGTATGACATTCATAATTTTAATGCTCTGCACTATTATAATAGGTACTAGTGTTTTGCGTGGTGCGCGGGCTGCAAGCAGCCCGCGATTGTTGTCTATGCCTTATTTTTTTCTTTTTCTTTTGTTTGTGCGTTTATTTTCTTTGAATCAGTGACGTATTGGACTTTTACTACAGTGAAGTTGGAGGTAATCGTTGAAAAATCCGAGATTGACAGAGGATGGGATGTGTGTCGAGTGTCAAAACCTGTCATCGGTTGGAAGATGTGTGAAAAAGAGTCATTGGGCATTTTGTTGGACTCTGCCGCGCACCTGCGGTGCGCGACATCGTCCCTCGGTGAACGGTAGGGTCATGTTGTTTGACTTGATGACTCGGCCTGCGGCCGAGTAAGTATGTCAACTTATTGTAACAACAAAACACCGAATATACGGTATGAATTTTCAAAAAAGAGCGAATATCCAGTATGAATTGTCAAAAACCACCGAATATTCAGTATGAATTAGTTCCCATAGAAATACGTCAACTTATAATAAAAAGACCGAATATACGGTATGAATTTTCAAAAACGACCGAATATCCAGTATGAATTGTTTAAAACCACCGAATATTCAGTATGAATTAGTTCCCATAGAAATACGTCAACTTATATAAAAAAACCGAATATCCAGTATGAATTTTCAAAAACGACCGAATATCCAGTATGAATGGTCAAAAACGACCGAATATCCAGTATGAATTTTCCAAAACGACCGAATATTCAGTATGAATTTAGTTCCCATACATTAATTTTGACTCCCATACATGGTACCAAACATTGGGGGGGGTTTCGAAAAAAACGTCCGAGTAGCCAGTATGAATTCCTTCCAGCGATAGGCAAAATTACTACCGGGGGGGTAGGCGAGCTGGCTGCGCCAGCCCGCCAACCCCCCCGGTAGTAATTTTGTACTCGCTGGCTACGCCAGCTCGAAAAAACCAAATCCCATACAAAAATCCTATACAAAACAGGGTTTGGGAAAACTTGATTCCCCCCCCCTAAAACAAAAAAAAGTCAAAATTTTCGATTTTATCCCCAGTCAGAATGACATGCTCTAACACCCCCCCCTACATCACATTAACGTAAAACCCCCCCTTCCACTAAAACAACCATGTCAATGAGTGAGTGAGTCAGTCACCGTATTGCAGCTTTATATATATTAAAAATAAAATTAAAAAAAATTAAGATTTTAAGAGTAACTAATTAATTAGTAAATAAGAAAACCTTTTTAGTTTTGCGAGAAAAACTACATTTTCGTGATCATAGTCTTATACTGCAATCGTCATGCTTTCAGCAGTTGCTATTCGAAAAATCAAAGTGAGTTCAAGTTTTAATATTACGTATAGTTATTCATTAATTCTCATTTACAATAGACTTTCAGTACGATTATGGGTCAGATCGACTCAGTAGGTTTAAGGGTAGTTTACAAACTCTTCTTAGGACAAATTCGAGGCACGACTGTCGCAGCAAAGTGTGCCCTCGTGATATAACAGAAACGTCCAGCGTCACATCTTATGTTATTTCTTTCCGGAAGAGACAAGCTACGTTTATTACACCGTTGCTCCAGAATGGCGCATATTTTTACGATTACCCCAGGGAATAAAATTTTACAGGTAACTAAATTTTTACACCTTTTGTTTTAACGACGCCGCAACATTGAACATTATCATACATTCTTAAAATCGTACAAAGCAGGGCATTTTAAGAAGAACTTTTTACATTTATGCTGTTCATTAATATCAAAAACTTGCGTGAATTGACAATGAAAACCAAAGTAATTAATATTTTACGAATAGTTGCAAATCTGCTTAAGATATAATGCATTATAAAATCTTGGCCAATTTTCGTTTTCTCATAAAATGTATAAACATAAACATTGCACTTCCCTTTGGAAACTTAACTTATTATACAAAAAATAGGAGTCAAGGTCATTTTAGAACATGTGCCATCTTTCCATCCGTCCATCACACCATTGCACACCCTTTTTGGTTAATAATGGTATATATCACACTGATATTATAAATGCGAAAGTTTGTGCGTGTGTGTGTATGTTTGTTACTCTTTCACGCTGAAACGACTGAACGAATTTGGATGAAATTTAGAATAGATATAGCTTACGCCCTAACTTAACACATAGGCTACTTTTTATCCCGGAAAAAGCATGTCCCTAAACCGAATAACACGCGGGCGGAGCTTAAGGACGACCTTATTTATTACTTTATTATTAACTAGCCTTTGCCCGCAGCTTCGCCCGCGTTTAGTGAATCTTTGCCTCGTTTTCGGCTTGGGCGTTATTTTATGGACACTCTTTATAGTCTATGTGTTGATAAGGGTAACTACAATGATAGTTAAGAAAACCACATTCAAATCTGTTAATTGGTTCTCGAGTTTTAAAAGCGTTTATTAAATCTTTGCCCCGTTTCCGGATTGGGCGTTATTTTATGAACATCCCTTATAGCATGTGTGTTGACCAGGGTCACTACGATTATAATAAAAAAAACCGCATCATTTAATTTAAAATTTTGCGAAAATATTCAATGTACAGACACGACTTTCTTACTACTTTATTATTACTATATATTTATTGATTGATTTATTTATATTATATACATAACGCCTACTAAACTACGAGATATGACAAGAAGTGGGACAAGGATGCATTAGATACTTAGCGTTGCGAAGATTTCTGTGCGTTATACGAGGGGTGGCTGATATAAAATCTCCTTTGTTAAAGAAAGTTTAAAAAATGTTACTGGCCACTATATTCTCGTATTCTTTGTTTATTCCTTTTTTAAAAATTATGACACTTATTTGTTTCTACGAGTTCAATTTTTTTTTGGCGCGTCTTCGTTTTTATCAAGTTGCAATAAAATTAAAAATGGATAAAATTGAGTATCGCGCTGTGATTAAATTCCTCGGTAAAGAAGGGAATACGCCGACGCAGATCCGAGAGCGCATGTTTAAGGTGTTCGGAGATTCATGTCCTTCCGAATTTGTAATAAAGTTTTGGTCAAAGCAGTTTAAACAAGGCCGTGTGAGCTTAGAAGACGATCCCCGTAGTGGAAGGCCCATTTCTGCAGTTACCGCAGATAATGTGGAAAAAGTGAAGAAACTGATCCTTGCCGATCGGCGAATTAAGCAGTGGGAAATAGCTAGAGATGTTGGCATTAGCAAGGAACGAGTTCATGAAATAATTCATGAACATTTGGGAATGTCCAAGGTGAGCGCACGTTGGGTGCCTAAAATGTTGACCCCGTTTGATAAGCAAAGGCGTGTGGAATGTTGTCAGTCATTTTTAGACTTGGTAAAGGATAAAGAGGAAGAAACTATCTTGCGAATAGTGACCTGTGATGAAACTTGGATTCGTCAGTGGGATCCCGAAAGCAAACAAGAATCGATGCAATGGAAATTTAAAGGGGAAAAACCACCAAGGAAGTTTAAGGTCCGGCTGTCAGCGGGCAAACTAATGGCAACCATTTTTTGGGATGTTGAGGGGATTCTTATGATAGATTACCTGCCAAAAAACACCACGATGAATGCTGAATACTATGCGAACTTACTTGACCAGCTACGCAAAAAAATAAAAGAAGACAGGAGGGGCAAACTTAGCAAAGGCGTTTTGATTTTGCATGATAATGCACCCGCGCACACGGCCTTTAAGGCGCGGTCATCTCTGACAAAAAACGGCTTTACAGAGATCAACCACCCACCCTATAGTCCAGACCTGGCTCCCTCTGACTACTTCTTATTTAAAAATTTAAAGAAAAATTTGAGAGGGCGCAGATTTTCAACAGACGAAGAGATGAAGGACGCTGTGAATGACTATTTTGACGAACAAAATAATAATTATTATTTTAATGGTATGCTGTCACTTATTGACAAATGTCGTAAGTGCATTTCAGTTGCAGGGGACTATATTGAAAAATAAAAAATAAATTATTAATCCATGTATTTTCTTTCATAGTCAGGTAGATTACTTTTCAGCCACCCCTCGTATGTTTAGCCGTACTGTTATTTTTGGCTGCTACAAAATATATTTTTGTGTATTCAAACAATACCGAACCTGTCCCTATTTCAGATCTGCAATACGATTTATACTGTCAATGTTTGAGGACAGTTTGGACCTAATTTAGTTTTGATTGGGTTGTCAGATTTACTCTTAGGGGAGTCAGACTTTGGTTGTTATATTAAAGATGATATCTCTTCGGATGATGAAATAGACGGATTTCTGTCAAGTAAACGGATCTGCAGCTTTGTGAATTAACTCTGAATACAATATCGTAATAGACAGCAGTAACCCAGGCTGGGGAAAGTCATATCCTGAGATAGTCTGGGCTTAATTTCTAACGAGGGGATATGCCTATGCCAGTTGTTATGAATATAATGTGCATAGTATTTAAAACATTCTGAAACGTGAATAAAAACAGTGTAGGTAAAGTAATAGTACATTATGATACAAGTGAGCTGCGTTGGACATTATATTCTAATGCTCACGCGTTTCATACGACGTTTTTCAACAGACTTGCGAGGAAAATTTATAAAATTTCACTGTCTTTTTTTTCCACATAATCGAAAACACAGTTATGAACTAACAATTTTCTTTGAAAAATGGCGGCGGAGATTTTGTTTTTTGCACAGATGGAAATGAGGCACTGACGCAAAAAGCCAAACAGCCAAATATTAAACATTAACAAACTGAATATTTTTGTATTTACAACAAAAATTTTAGTTAATTTGTTGATAAAATAATAATTTGATGAAATTAAATGATTATTTATTATAGGTATATTTCAACTGACAGTCTATTTATTTGCAAAAACTTTACTATTTTTCAAGACATCAAAACCCATTGCTCAGATTAAAAAAAAAACTGTGATGTAAAAAAACACTAGTGCGATAATGTAAAGTAAAAAGCAAGAAGTTTAATATGCTGCATTATGACCCTAAGAACGCTGCAATAAGGGCCACTTTATAAGCAAGTGTGTTGAAAACATTTTTTTATTTTTTTTCGTGGTAAAAATGGATGTACCAGCTCTTATAACACTCAGTTTACACTCAGAACACCTGCGACACCCCCTCAGCATAAACTAAGCCCAAATTGTATTTAAAATCGCACGTTAAAAACAATAAATTACAATTCTTGTGTTTCACTTCTTATTCAGACTAATAAATCACATCGTGTTATTAAAAAAGATGATGATAAATTAATGATGCGAGTGCGTTACTTTATGACATTAACGAATAATCATGATATCTAAATGTACGTATATACTCGTAACTGTGTATGTATTTACGTACAGTGCGCCGACTAATTCATTTCAATTATTATCATGCATGAAACGGAGCTTGAATAACTGGTAACTATTAAAAGCTCGAGGGGGTTTACAGTAGGCAACATATAATTATTCGACAAATGACAACATTTCGTCCTTTCTGTCGGAGTACAGAGTATGTGTACAATATGCATGTTTCAGTCCCAAGTATTACATAAATAAGGAACATTTTATAATTAAGCTCCGTCCTGTTTTTATACACGAGTACAGTTTTTACACATTTTATTACGTTAATAGTCATTTTGGTACACAAACTACACTACTTTATGCATGTTTTATCCCCCAGATTCAACAAAACCGCTTTTAACATAAAATGTCTCTATAAAAAGTGATACAAAGGCTTCAAATGTTACACAAAAGGTCTCTTGACCCTCCTTCATATAGGATTAATCGTAAAGATACAACTCAATTTTAGCTTTGTCACTTCAAAGCGTCTGATAAAGAGCTCTTAACGGATTTTCACGACG
The DNA here is from genome assembly GCA_910592155.1 of Ypsolopha scabrella. Classification (NCBI taxonomy): domain Eukaryota; kingdom Metazoa; phylum Arthropoda; class Insecta; order Lepidoptera; family Ypsolophidae; genus Ypsolopha; species Ypsolopha scabrella. Next base: position 5,763,863 of record OU342964.1, read on the forward strand.
TCTCCCTATTGTCTTTGAGGACTTAACAAGAGTTCATATATATATATATATACCTAATATATTATACTTGTATTGAATATCAAAATGAATTATTCTAAGTCATTTTAGGAATTTTACTTATCAAGTTGCAGGGTGGACAAACAAGCAAATGGCAATGGTTAGATTAAATTATTTAACTTTTGTATATTACAAATTTAGCCTTTCGTGTCTTGACATAACATGAAAAAATAACAAATACCCTTTTCAATGTCATTGACAATGACATCAGTCTTAAAAACCGACTCAGGTCCTCAAACAGCCTCAACCTTGTTGCTGCGCAGTATAGGGCTAAAAGATATAATGATATAATAAACATGATAAAGGCACTGACCTCCGTCTCTTCTGATTGCTCTTCCGACGGTCGTGGGCGGGCGGGTCGCTCGCGTACGCGCCGCCGTCGCCCTCCGCGCTGTGGCCCGCGCCCATCGTCACCCCTCCCCCATGCCCCTCACACACACAACACAGACACCCTGTCCTGCCACCCAGGCACCCTAGCAGAGCCCACTTGGACGACGACACCTGATCTCCTCTGCAAATACAACGAGTCCTCATGTGAACATTGATGTAAGGTGACTAATGATGATGCATGCAACCCCGCTACGTTCGAACTTACACCAATATTCTCACGCGAACTTGTAAATCGGTCCGTCGGTCGGTCGTTACACTGAGCACAATTACCGGTGGGTAGAGAGTAGCGGCCTACAGAGGGTGCGGGCCTGTAGGACCGGCTGGCGGGCGCGTCTACGCGAATGTGAAGTGTAGCGGCGCGCGCGCATGCGGCCGGCGGATGCGTGCGCGGGGGCTGCGAGCGATGGGAGACGAGCGGGGCGTTGTGATCATCACTTTTGGTTCTGTACTGCTCTTTCTGCTGCCTCATTTTTGTTAATCTAAATCCCCGATAGCAAATACAGTAGGTATACAAGACCTTGTATTCCATATATTGATTGGGTTAGGTAAAAAGGTAATTTTTAGCTAAAAAGCCGGGTTGCGAGTTCGCGAGCGAGAGGCAAATAGAACACTAACAAACATCGAAGGAACAAGAAAGCGCGCTTTCTACTTTCGCACTACTGCACGTGTGTGAAACTCGTTTTCTTAATAAACATAGTGTACATTTAAAAAAATCTTAAAAGCAGGGTATTTAAAAATACAAACATAACAATACATCTGCGGCGGAAGAATTTTATGTACTTATTTTTTTCATCACACCACACACTCCACGAACCGTGGATACCTAAATATCTGATATCATATTAGTACAAAGGTGACACTTATTGCGAACAGCACTATCTACCAGGCAAGCATACTCTTGTCAGCACTATTGCACCTATCTGTATTACATATGTACGATCCGCTTCAGTTCAAACCTTGCGCCGCAGCAAGTCTGAGTAATTATTGCGCGATCCGCCTCGGAAATCGCTTCGCTCTCGTTTCTACTCATTACCGGACGACAGAAACAGGCTTTCCCAATGGAAAACGGAACGGAACAAGCGGACACGGCCCGCCCAGACGTCGCCGTTACTTGTGACAGTTGTAGCTGCTAGTTAGTTGGGGCTGATGGGGCGTAGTTCACGGCTGATGGGGCGTAGTTCACGGCTGATGGGTCGTAGTTCACTGTTGACAGTTGTAGCTAGGGCTGATGGAGGGTAGTTCACTGTTGACAGTTGTAGCTGGGAGTTAACTGGGGCTGTAGTTCTCTCTTGACCGATGGGTTTCTTCATACTTTATTGTACATATTCGTGTTCTATTTTGAGGAGCATGTGGAGATTCAAGGAGAATATAGAAGCTGTTGAACAGAAATGGCTGTGACGCATTTACTCTCTTTGAAACGAGCACTCAAGCTTATACTCTGGCTTTAATTCGAAGTGGATACATCCAATGCCATGTAATATAATATCGAATCTGTACTGTCTTTATTAATATATAGGGTGAAATTCAATCAACCGACCAAATTCATACTGGAGATTCTGTTAGTGATCAGGAACAAGGTTCAGTAATCCTTTTGGCCAAATTCGAAAAATAAATTTTTTTGCTCTTGTACTGGTTGGACTAGTTCAAGTACAATTCCTAGTGCAGGCACTACGGGGCGAAAAAAAATAATTTTTCGAATTTCACCTCAGGGGTCATTGAACCTTGTTCTTGATCACTAACCGAGTCTCCAGTGTAAATTTGGTCGGTTGATTGAATTTCACCTTGTATTAATCAATCGGGTTTATTTACGATATAAATTGATCTTTCAGCAGCACCGTCTGATGTTTGATAGGTACTTTAAGAAATTTAATTTTGTTTCTTCAACTTCCTCGTTATTTTTTTAATGTGTTAAAAATCACGCCAATGAAAATTATATTTGTACAAACATACAAAGGTAAAATTGTGTACCCTGTAACATTAATAATGTTAGTCAAATAATTTTTAACTCTCTTAATTCTCTTTATCGCAAAACATAGTAAAACAATAGATCGCAGCTCAGAGCGTGGTTCGAATCTACGAATATCTTACACATTAAGGAAAAAAAAATCCGGACAAGTGCGAGTCGGACTCGTTAAAGACGATATTTTTCATGATCTAATTACAAATGTACAGTTTTCAGATTTTTCCCTATATTTGTAGAATAAGACGGTATTATTTTCCAAATTTCATAGTACTAGGTCAACGGAACATACCCTATAAATTTCGATTCCCTGAGAGTGTCGAAATATTTGTTTCGACTGTAGACTTGAGTATATGATTTTAATTTCAACTCGATACCTCCGCGCGTTCCCGAGATAAAGGGTCTTGACAGACAGACGGACAGACAGACGAACAGACGGACAACAAAGTGATCCTATAAGTGCTCCGTTTTTTCCTGTTGAGGTACGGAACCCTAAAAACATCTTACCACTTTTCTATTCATCGACAAAATATGTATTAGGTATTTACATAGTATATAGGTATATAAGGTGTTTACATAGTATATATTAGGTATTTACATAGTTTATAACAGTCGGGGGCTTGGTTCTGGGTTCGATTTCCCGTCTAGATTAGTTTGTTCTCTGTTGTTTGTTTCCGACTTCTGATTCACTAAGTCTTGGGCGGAGTATCCGATAATTGCTCCATGTAGTTATTGACGTACCTTTAGTACATTGTAGAGTGTTGGCTATTTGTATATACATATGTGTTTTATATATATCTACTTTAATAATCAAAATACAGTGAAAGAAAATATACATAAATGGGAATTATTATGTTCGAACTTTGTAAAGTTTTCTCAGAATTCGATAGGTATGTGGGCGTAGAAAATAAATTTCTCATGCAAGAATTACTTCGGAAGAATTAATATTATAATTAATTCTTGGAAAACAAAACCTTGAGACCCTTGTTGTAATAAGATTAATGAGCATGAAATATCACCCAAAGCCCAATTTTAGTAATTTAAAATAAAGCGAGTCAGTGAATTTGTGTTCATTTAATTTTTTTGAATTTTTTCTCTTTCTTGCAAAGAACGAAATAAACACTCAGAAAATGTATGAAATCTCTTGTCACACCTTTTCATAGAGTTAAAACTAAAACAGAGAGTCGCGCTTCACAAGAAAGACGTAATTCGCCTGCATACATTGATACGCTTGAGGGGGTTTGCTCTCAAACCGTTGTCCATCACATCTTTCTCTTTCTTTCTTTGTTGTTTACGTGGAAGAGTGAAAAGGAAGGTTGATGCAACGGTAGCATATACTGTTAAAATTATAATTAGTGCAGAATAAGTGATTTATTTTGTGTACCGTTTCTTTTCGCGCATTGGTCAATGGGGGATTTTATTTGTATAGCGATATGATATGGAATGCCGTTTTATATTTACTTTATAATTTTTGTGTTAGTATTTATAATGTATGCTGTCTGCCTGTCCTTATAGGAGACGTGCGGGCGTGAAGATATATACTCGTATGTATGTTTTAGTTTTTATTTATCAAGCCACTTACCTACGTTAATTAACTTTATGCTTTGTTGTGTGTTCGGGTAAGACTATTAATCAGCCCATGTTCAAATTTAAATTAAATAGAGCTTAAAAGAAAACCCAACAATGATGCTGGTCATGCTGATCATTGTTGATGGCATGAAATAATAGGTAGCAAAATAAAACGAATACGAATAATATAACGATGATTAATTACACGTCTTCATTCGATATTCCAGCTGATTATTTTATTACAGTTTTAAATAGACTGTAAAGGAGTAGTTAACAATTATTTAAATAATATAGTTATTTAGTAAAACCAAACCTGAATTACTGTCATAATTGCCAAGTATGAAGTTGTTACGCAAGTCGTATGAGTGTATTATAGACGAATATGTTTACCTATATATAACTTTGAGGGAAAATAAACAAGCTCCTGTGTTCGGAAAATTGGCTTTATGTTATAATAATAGGGCACTAAATTATACCTTTTCGAGGATAGTAGGCAATAACATAGAAGATTAAAACCTTTGTGAGGTATTTTATTTATTACCTGTTTGTTAGCACAAAATCACGGTTCCGTATGGTTTAAAAAACGAATGTTTTAAATTTTTCGACTTATTTGCATACGTTTCTTCTCGTGTTTATTGGAAAATATTTTCGATAAAAGGCAATTTATAAAAACTATTAAATCATTACATCATTGTTGCTGCGTGTATTTTTTGTTTCTTCCTTTTTTTTATCAATTAATGGTACGAGTACAAAATTAAAACTAAAGAAATACAAAATGCAAATTTTATAAAACTATAAAAATTACTTTCGTCCAACCTAAACGAACTACTGAGAAAACACAACAATGTTTTAACTATAACAATTTCAGCACAAACAGACAAGTTTTGAAATGAAACTCGAGGGATGCACATGGAAGACCAACATTATTTATGTTTCATTAATGCAATTGACTCACTTTCTACTAATCTATAACTATTTAGTACGTTTCACAGCTTACAATGTAAATTGTCGAAAAATACAAAAAAACACTATTTACTTATATATTTACAAATGCTATTCGATGCTGCTTGAGAAGGTCCACCGATAGAAAAACAAAATAACTTCACAAAAAGTTTTCTCATTTTCTGGTGTTCGTCCAAAACTTCTGTGCCAAGCAAGAGTTAATCTTACCAAGTGAAGATACAGTTTTATATTGCGTGACAATTGTCTACGAAACTGCTAATATTCGAAATCTCTTGAGGAAAAGAACAGTTTTTCGGTTTCAATTATCTCGTAGTATCGAACAATTGGTAATGGAATCTAACTAACAATTGCTACTTCTGTAGCTAAAATCCCATAGGTAAAATCTACATTTACACTATTATATAAAGAGGTAAAATTTGTTTGTTTATATGTAGGGTCTTAACTTATAAATAAGTAAAAAGTATAATAATCCCTGGAACTACTGAACCGATTCTAAAAATGATCATAAGCTCTAGTTAGTGCCTCGGTATATTGCCATTAATTATATTTGCGCGAATAATCTCTGGGTCTACGAAACCGATTTGAAAATTCTTGCAGTATCGTAATGGTTAGGTTATACTCTTCATAGACAGGCTATAGTTTTCTCCTGTGGACGGACGGGCAGGTTCCTAGGGACATAATTTAAGCCATTATTTTATGTAAATTTTCATAAATTACATTGTGTATGTACATTGTACATATTTTGTATTTCGTGTAAATTTCTTATGTATTGACAAACCTTTTATAACGGACATTGTTATATGGTGAATAAATATCTTATCTTATCTTATCTTATCTTATCCTATTCATTAATAATGAAAAGTTTTCACTGTTGTAATGGTTATATCCTCACTTGGGCACAAGCTATAGCACAGTTTAAAACAGTGTGGCTATAATTTGTTCTCTGGGTAAGAGCAGTTCCTTGGGATGTCCCGATATAAATTAAATTCGCGCGGGTAATCTCTTAAACTACTGAACCGGTTTTGAAAATTCTTTCACTATTGTAGTTAGACTTTTCACTTGGTCTTATTGGTTGGCACATGGCCTAATTGTTTAGGAAGAGAAGTACTCACAATCACGCAGCGAAACAATAGATAAGATGGTTTTTGCTAATACAGAAATAGATTATGTGCAAGAATGGATAGGATTGGAGTAGATAAGTATACCGCATTATTGTAAATTACACCTTACAACTGCAAAAAATTGGACTGAAATATGTATTTTAGACGAAAACTTAACTTAATAAAAAGTTTATGAGTGCTTTCACTTAATAAAAGATTAACAAATCATGAGCATTATTTAAATTAAGGAGAATACTAATTTCTTAAAACGAATCTTCCAAAGTCTGGCGTTATGGCTGTTCTAGGCTCAGTTCCGGCCTTAACGTCAATCAAAGGGCTTTATATTTGACCAGCTACCCACTCTTTCCTAGCATCACGTTTCAACAGTTAAATCTAATGCTCCATTTCGTAGATACCTGCCAGTCGTTGTCGTTCGTTGATTGCTGCGTGACACAGCTACGTCGTAGTTGTCGTAGCGGCGTAGAGGCACGTAAATGTGTTACGTGTCTACGAAGGTCAATATTCAAGTTAGGAACATGCGTATGTTTTGTATAATATCTGGTATTGAATGAGTGTATCGCGTGTTTGTATGTGTTGGTGTAACAAACGTTTAAAATGGCCGGCCTGTCAAATCCAAGTTGTCCACAATGTAGGAGTCCCGCCAATACTGCAAGGCAGGCTGCGTACAGACGCTACTGGTATGTACCTCATTGAATTTTCAATTTTTGCGTCGTCTAAGGTATCCCGCATTTTTTCGAAGGTTCTAAAATAGTTATGTACATGCCAAACAACACAATCTACAACTATGCTGCAGAGGGATTCTCGCAGGGTTTCTGTTATTTAGTTGAAGCCCACTGAATCCATTGTATGAACAGGCCTTCAAAATATATAAATATGAGTATTTCCAAAATAGCTTTAAGGGTGCTAACATAAATATCAACGAAATCCATGATATTGGATGTTCGATAGCGAATGGTTCTTAAAAACTATAGCAAAAAACATTACACGAGTACCATCATGTTAATCAAGTCTTGTCTGCTTTGATCCGTGGGTATCCAACGAAATAATTCGTTTACGCACACTTTCGTAGTAAATTGTATCTTAAATTGTATTGTAAATTGTCGTCCCGGTGTTTGTATGGCGTCACGATGAATCTAAACCATAGTATATAAGTAACAAATAGTATTCTATCTCCATAGAAGCGGGCCGAAACGAACCACCGCCAAAACATGGTTCAACTCGGTTTACGACAGTCGCGGTCGCACCGCAGTTACGTACGCACGTTGTCTCTGTGACGTTCCCGCGCATTTTCGTAAATTATGGCAGGAAAATACAGAGTATGTTGTGCATTGTATGGTTGCTTAACTTAAATACAACTTTTGTAATAATAATATTGCATTATCAAATACGTAAATATTCAGTTGGCAGCCCTAGGGCGTGTTTAGGCGCCGAGCGGCCGTAGGTATTGATTTCAAGGACACTGCCTAATTAAACTACTGTTATTATATTACCTAAACTGTGTCTAAACATACGCGTCTAAATCCAAAGTTCTAACTGAGAGTCGTTTCTGAGATCCAGTTCCTTTCTACCTGATCATTATCAGACCTTCAAACTTCAGGGTTAGGAGCTTCGCCATAAATCTAGTTTTGGAGAACAGCGCTCATTAATTTAATTTTATTATAGTAAAGATTTTAAAATGACGTGGGTACGGCTCTTACATTTCTGTTTTGAACATCACAAAAACTATATACGTACGTGTGACACTCAGAAAAGAAATACATAATTATGATAGATTATACCGTAAAGTTGTTTCGAACTCGAATGTCAATAGTGAAACTATCAAGGGCGTTTAATAGTTCAACAAACTGCTATAAATCGCATGTGCCAGTGGGCCGCGTGACTGTGTGCGTGCGAAAAAATTACTATCGTCGTATTTGGTTGTTTAATATACATGATCTTTGTTATAAAGACAATGTTGCACTAAGAAATCGTTTTTTTTTTTCTACGGAAATCCAGAGACTATTCTACATTCAATAGGAGTAAAATACGAAAACAAAAAAATACCAAAACTTTGAAAAATTCTAATGATGATGAATAAGACAAAACAAGTAAAACCTTATCACGAAAGTGAAAGCTTTCCTTCAGAGTAACATTACTTCAAGAAAATCACAGACCTTAGTTTGTGCTATATTGTTCAAAAAGTAAAAGGTTCCGTAAACTTCGGTAATAGGGTTGCCATTCTTTCTTTCGATCTAGGAATAAAACGCGTAAAATTCCCTGGAGCTGATTTTATTACAATTTTATGGGAGGTAGTTCATAGCGGCCCTATTAGCACATTTTATCACCTGTTAGCCCACAACTTTTATGTTCTGAACGTGTGCCTAATATAAAATATGAAGTCTACTCGAGTAGGTATTTCTGGTTACGCCGGGCATTTTTTGTAAATATAAGTATCTAAGAGCACAATCGGAGCTAAATAAGTCTGCCGCAATGACATTAAAATACCAATAGACATTTAAAATACAAGGTTTTCCATTTACTTTTAAGTGCATTGTAGGTTTTACCTTACATTCAAATAAAAACCGGTCAAATGCGAGTAGGACTTGCGCCCTGAGAGATATAAACCATTCATGGTAAAATAAATAATTTTAACAAAAATAACAAACTTATAAAACTTAAATTTACGAACAAAACTTGAAAAATTAAGTTGGGTAAGTATTCGGATACGGAACCCTAAAACTGCATGAATCGGCGTTATCAGTATTTGTTGTATTTATATTCAGTTTTGGGCTAACGAAATACACAAAATCACCAAATTTCAGCTATGTAACTCATTCCGTCTACGAGCTAGAGACCCGTGACATAGGGATGGACAGACGGACAGCAGAGTGCGTAAGTTCGTTTTGCATTTGGGTTTGGAACCCTAAAAATTTAATGATTTATGCAGTCAAGCTTGTCCACAAAAATGCTGGGTAACCTGCAAGGGGGACAAAACCTTGTAGTTTACCCGAAGCCTTCCAGTTTACCCGAAGCCTTGAAGTTTACCCGAAGCCTTGCAGTTTACCCGAAGCCTTGAAGTTTACCCGAAGCCTTGCAGTTTACACGAAGCCTTGCTATTTCCTTCATGCTGTGGCCTTGCATAGTAACGTCTAAGCACAAGTATGTATTCACACTAAGTATATTTATGCAAATATTAGGTACATGGGAATATTTGATTAATAGTTATTGTGACATGAATGCCTTTGTAGCAAAAGATCTTTTTTATTTGCATTTATTTGATACAGGTATGGACCAAGGCGTAAGTTTTTTTTTTTAGACATCATGCCGTAATACGGATATGCCTTCATTAAATGAAGGGACTATTTACCAAGAGGGACTGAAATATGACTCGTATTTCTTTTATTCCCACAAGAGCAAGTAAGATGTGTGATGCTTTAGTGTTGGGCTTAAAGCCCTTGCATTATACATTGGAAGGAAGGAAAGGTTAGACCGGGCCGCCCTAGAAGTGCAAAGTAAAAAGTACCCGGAATAGAATAGCTTGTATGACTAGATTGACGGATGTACATAGAAGAAGCAAAAGTGGTGTTTTAGGATCGTAGCAGATGGAAATGTGTACTCTCTCTAATGTGTGCCTACCCGTCTGAGAGACAGGCGTGAGTATATGTATATATGCATACATTGGAGTAGTAGACGTTACTCGTGTGGATCCCATTCCCTTCGACCACGCGAGAATTTTCTGAGAATTCATAAGCGGATGTCTACGTTATACAGGAAACCATAGTCCAAAGTTCAGTTTTTACGTTCAGCTTAAAATGTGATGTTTTGGCGACATACTGAAGAAGGCAAAGTTAAAAGTACGTGGAATAGAAAAGCTTGTACATCTATTGATGGATGTGAGAGAAGAGGTGAAGAGGTGTGTCAAAATCGTAGCAGAAGTCTGAAGTCTCTGCCTACCCCTCTGCGAGACAGGCGCGAGTATATGTATGTATATATATTTTTTTATAATATAATAGCATTATTTGGGATTGAAAATGAAAAAAGATATTTACGTTAAGTTAAGTTTACAACTTGTACAAGACTGTTTCAAATCTATATCACTAGCTCGCGTTACAATTTAGAAGCTATCGAGACCGTTAGTTTTAGGGTTGTCCAGTGTCAAGGCTTAATCGACTAGAGTGACCGGGGGAGTAGCTGTCGAGTGTATTGGGATTTTCTACTTGGAATTGGGAGTTTCTACCACTTTACTAGTATATTCTTTAAGTTTATTTATTTGTGGGTAGACCGATGGCCCGATGGCGAGATGATATCGTCAAGGCTGTCGGTGGGCAATGGATGAGACTGGCGAGAGACCGACGAAAATAGCGTGGAGAAGAAAAGGCCTATGCCCAATAGTGGGTGGATGCGGGCTCATTGATTGACTACTATACTAGTATAACTACGATCACGTCAGATTGAGCTGTGATGTTTAGGATGAAAGTTACCGATATAATTAATACCTCTCATTAAAAACTTCATATAGCACGATGAAACACTTCAATCTTATTGTAGAATACACTTTTGGTCATAATAAAATGCATATTAAAAAAAAGTTAAACAAAATGATCATTTGTTTTTTCTGATGGCAGCTGCACATTTTTATCTGTGTGACCATATTGACTACAGTGCGACCAACTTATCTGTTCAGTAAAATCATTCGCCGTCTCTTTCTAATTATACTCTTTTCTACCGCACTAGAAAGAGATGGGTGGATAATCCAACGGAACAGATAAGTTGGTCGCACTGTAGTAGTGATGTTCCACTTTTACACAGATTAGAAAGAAATCCAATGAACGAATGAAAAGAAGACGTTCTGTGTTTTTCCAACCAAATTTACCGTACTAACCTAAAAAGATTACGTCGCTTAAATTTTAACAAATGAAATGAATAAAATAATTTTGTTCATATGCCGTTCATCGCTCACGCATTCCCTAAATTTTTGACATCGCGAACCGAAAAGTAAGCGACCTTATAAAAAAATATATAGTAGAATTCCGTATGCACCATGAGAGCTCAAACATTACAGATCAGTCATTGCCCACATTGCAGTCATTTATTTTCTGGGTTGTCTATTCACACGCGATTGAAAGTGTGACGGTGACATTGAAAGAAGAGTGAATGCGGGAAACAATGTGAACGGGGCTCTGCACTCCTTTATGGGCAGCCAAAGTGTGACTTCAAAGACACGATTGGCGGTTCATAATGGAGTGTTGGCTCATACGCTTAATGTATGGTAGTGAATGTTGGGTCTGGCAAGATGAGCATCGCAGTAGAGTGAATGCAGTGGAAATGCATTCCTTACGGAGTATGTATGGTTTGACATTGAATGATAGAGCGAAAAATATCGACATAAGGGATCGTTGCGGCCTGAATGAAGATGTAGTGACTAGAATAGAAAAAGGAATGCTTCGGTGGTTTGGGCATATAGAGAGGATGAATGAAAGTAGAGTGGCGAAAGGAATTTATGTTGCACAAGTGGAAGGTAAAGCTCGACCGGGCCGCCCTAGAAGGACGATGCCGACCAAATAAGCGACATACTGAAAAAGGGCAAAGTGAAAAGTACCCGGAATAGAAGAGTCTGTATGACTAGGTTAATGGATGTAGAAGAAGCAAAATAGGTGTGTCAGGATCGTAGCAGATGGAAATCTCTCTGCCTGCCCCTCTGGGAGACAGGCGTGAGTATCGGACGGACATCTGAGCTGTTACTGAAATAGTCGAACATGGCCACAGTTAAAAAGGTACTCAGGTATACTGTCACTATATCTGTCAAGAGTGGTCAAGTGTGAAAGAATATTTTCTTTGTTTATATCACAGGTCAATCCGACTTGATCGTAGTATAAATGTTCATTTTTTTACACTTTTTTAGTTCAACACCTGAAGGGTGCCAAACGGGACCTTCTTAGTAAACCTCCGCTATCCGTCCGTTCATCTGTCACAGAGGTCTACAGCTTCAGCCGTAATAGGTAGCCACTTGAAATTTTCACAGAATACGTGTTACTATGGTTTACAGCTTCTATCACAATAAACAATTTAAAACAAATTTTACCCACATTTTCTCCATACAAAAAGCCTCGAAAAGGTAGCATTTTTTATGTCATTACCTAAACAACATCAAACATCATCCAGCTTAATAACAATACTGGTGAGATCTTAGTTATTTTGATCCAACAAATTTTAATTAATATGCGTATCCAAAAAAAACTATTTAAGAAGCAACTCCCTGCTGCCTGTTCCAGCCCTTATCATCTATGTGACAATCAACCTGGGATATATTTGTCGTGACGATACGTTTTTTTTGTTGACTTAAATATAAAGTATTTTTGGCATACTTCCATTTGTACACACAATATATGTGTTCCATGTCAACCTTAATTTAAAGGCAGGCAAATAAAAATAAAGGTTTTGTCATGTCGCATTTTTGGGGTTCCATTCTAAAACAGGAATCCTTTCACCGTAGCTGTTGTCATTTTGGTCACCTTGAAAACTTTATATGTACGACATAAATCCTAGGGATGTTAGAGATATTATACTCGTACACGCACTTTTCATCTACGAATAGTCCGGTCCAAATTAACACGTTGGGGGTAGCCTTCTACGCCGGAAATTAGACAAATTAGAATACTGCATACTTCCACGTTGACGGAATCCGTTCTCTGATGTCTGTGACGAACTTGTCACATGTTTATGGGTCTTCATTACGGCAGAAGACTTATTTTTTGTGTCGTCTTTCATTTCCCCGGCTTTCCTGTTTCCTTGGATTATCAGATGAGGGTATTTCATTACTAACCTTTAGGGGATCTACCTTCTGAATATGTTTTGATTCTAGAGATGTTTTATACATATACATAGAATTACATTTTGATGCACTTTCGCACGTGACGTCAAATGACGTTTTTTGATACACTTGTGAAAGATTACATGAAACAATAAAATAAAAGCAAATCAAAACAGATATAATTCGACAGAAGAAAACGCAGTGTTTGGTACTACAAAGACTAATGTCTCTTTCTAAAATATTTTTAATAATAAGTTCTAAGATAGAATATAAATTATGACGTCTAAAATCGTTTTGAATTTTCAAAACATCTTTTTACAATATAACATTATAAGGTGACTTTAATTTATACAGCCAAACTCACACTGGAGGCTTGTTAAGTGACCAGTAACACGGATCAATGGCACTTTTTGTGAAATTCGTAAATTATTCTTTTCGTGTTCCTTACAAACGCGTTCCCATATGGGACGTCAAGATTTTATTTTGCGAAATTGGCAAAAGGTATTATCGCTCCGTGTTACTAATCACTTACCAAGCCTCCAGTATGAGTTTGGCGGTATAACTTAAAGTCACCTTATATAATTTATGTATTTAAGATTAATAATATAAACAGTTTGAAAATACTTATCGCAATACTCAACAGTTTTTAGTGTAGCCGATTACTTCCAGAAATACTAACGCAACGACAATTAAAACGAGGTTTCTAGACTGCTTACTAAATGATGTCGCCGGTTTCCCCTAGATGGCGTTAGTAGTTAAAAAAACACTAGTGCGAAATATGTAATTTTACGCACGCTAAACAGGCACGTAGCCTATCATATTTTGAGCAGGTGTATTAAAAAGAGATATTTTTGTTTTATTATTTGCAAATATGGCTTCGATGTAAATTGGTTAAGAAAGTTACCTGAAGTAAAATAGAAAGTTTAAAAGACAAGCAATTAATTATGGCAAAGTTACCAATCTAGACGGTTGTTTTCTCATCCTCGCCCGTGAATAGTTCTTGGTTAAATGTTTGAATATACTTATGGTAATTAAAAGTTCCCAATTTCAAACAAGTCTCGGTTAAAAGTTTGATGTTTGAAGGATCGTGGTTATTATAGGTTTCTACAATGATACTTAGTTTTATTTTGAGCTTCCGTGTTCATGGTGACAACGGTTTCGCCGATATATTGGAGGTTCAAAATAGCAATGAATATCACGGTAAACACCCGTTAAAACTTATAATTATATCACAGTTGCTTTTTGTTTCTTGTGTATGTCGCAGGATTTCGATTAAATCAGTATTTTGATTAAAATCCTAGGGTTTTCTCCCTAGAAACTAACTTAATGTTAAGGACTAAGAGGCCGCATCGCTCCGCTCCGCTTCGCTCGACTCCTGAATATATGATCACAATTAAGATGAGTGTAGATAAAATGCATTACTAAAGTTACTCCCTGAACATTAAACTTCACAACAATGAAAACCCCTAATCCGTTCGGCAGTTTGACATGGATCGCGAGCATACAAACAGACAGTCAAAATTATTATTTTAAATTCTTTATTACTTATTTTTTCACTATACAACATATCTTCAAATCTTGTATACCTGCGTAAAAAAAAGTTGATGTTTATTTGAGACCATTGGCCCATATTTTAAATTACATCACAAGATTTATTATAAAGTGAGCCACTGATAGACAGACACTCAGCATAGCTGTAATAGTGTCCATTTTCTGACGGAAATCTACATTTAAGAGGCCTGTAGCTGGCGGCTTGAAGTCAGTCGCGCACGGGGTCCCTATGCTTGCTATTTCATTCTACATTCAACTTCGGATTATAAAGCACTGACTGACTGTTATTGGTTGGCCCGAACGTTCATTTCCCGAGCTCGTACGGAACTAACCGAACACTAAGCTAATGCGAGACAAAATTCATGTCTTGAAAAAACTCGACAATGGTTTTGGGTCTCCCTATGATTTCAGGAGAAATATCCCAAAAATCGAAATAAAACAAAAATATTTTTGAGTAGTATAAAATATACTATGCTCTGAACCTAAAATTATTTGATTCATTGTATCGCTTCTAGGACATTACGGTACATAAAAATTCATGAAAATATGTGTAAAATCCAGGACTTTATCGCTTGTAACTTTTGTATAAATGTTTTAGGTTCAAGTCATGGAAATTGTATGGGATATGTTAAAAAAGAAAAAATTATAAGCAAGTACCCATAAATAAGGATATAATCAGCGAACAGCGCTAGTATGGGAGTTAAGGCGAATAGTCGCCTTAAATGAAATAAATCCACGTATCCTGTGAACAATAGAACATTGATGAGGATTCCGCTCGCTATGTAAATAGCAAAGTGCAAGCATAATTATTAGCAAAGTACACTCAAAGGAGAGTATTGTTACGTCCAGGTTGATAGCTGAGGCCAGTGCTATTCACAATTCACCATTATATTTTTAATCTGTCTATTTGTACTTGTTCTCTGTCTACTAGGGCGAAAATTTTCACAAGCTATATTTTTCTTACTTTGGTTATCGCGTTATAATTTCCGTGTGATGACAATTCTACTAACTATATCTCCTTAATAGACGCGTAAAACATGGTATGAATCGGGACAAAAGGTTTATTATTTAAAAGCTTTCTACATTTCTGACGAAGAGCTTGTAAAAATCCGCTTTCGGCGTCCAAAAATTATCTCAACTGTCAGAATTGCCGTCGTATATTCTACCTAAATAAATAAAGTACAAAAGAGTATCCTTTGAATTATCATTATCGCTAAAATAATAATAAAACGTTATATCGTGTTTAGCTTACTACGTAGTATTCTGAAATGTAGACTAGCCTTGACAGTAACCTTTTTAAAAATCAATAACCTGTATTAATACTAAATGAGTATGAAAGCAGGTTTCTCTATTATATGAGGTGACGTTTATTTATGCAGCCAAATTCACACGGGAGGATTGGTAAGTGATCAGTACCACAGATGGTTAACACGTTTTGCTAATTTCGGAAAATGAAATGTTGGCTTCCTATAATAATTGACTCGAGGTTGGGCTTGCGTTTTTGGGGAACACAAAAACTAATTTACAAATTTTACAAAAAGGGTCACCGAACCTTTATAATGAGCGAGCACTTACCGAGTTTTAGTTATAAATGTGGCTGCAAAAATTAATGTTCCCTTGTATGTCTTCGGCACATTGTAGAATTGGGCATATCATGATCCTCCTAGGCATATCAT
Source organism: Ypsolopha scabrella (assembly GCA_910592155.1). Taxonomy (NCBI): domain Eukaryota; kingdom Metazoa; phylum Arthropoda; class Insecta; order Lepidoptera; family Ypsolophidae; genus Ypsolopha; species Ypsolopha scabrella. The sequence goes on from OU342964.1 coordinate 5,779,940, forward strand.
ATTTCTGTTGAAACTGGGGGGTCGCCTCGCTCCGCTCTGCATCGCTCTGCTTCACTCTGCTTCGCTCGGTTCTCCAAATTTATTTACATGTAAACTTAACTCGTAATTCCTCGCTCTGCTTGTCGTCACACCTATTTTTGACTTTTGGTGAAAGATTTTCGATTTCATACTTTACGATCTGCACAATTCTACGATCTGCCCATGACATACTCGCATATATGAAAGTGGCTCATTCATCACGAAGTCTCCGAAATTATAAAGACTACAAAATTAAAATTCTTATACGACGTAGACACCAGCGAGAAAAAAAATGTCATCAACATTTTGTTTGATTTGTCAGTTGGTTTGTTCTTGGTCTAACTGCTCAGAGTGCGCTGGATGTGTCTGTAGAAATTAGTGGTTGTATGGGGAAGCTCTTTTCTAGCAATAAAAAGATACGAAAAATAAATACAAGATTGGTACTCCTTTAGAGCGGGCGGAGCCGCGAGCAAAAGCCCAGTTAACTATAGTTCCTTTCCAAGTCATCGCGTGCAATACCAACACGATTGATTGATCATAAACACAAAGTTGTGAAGGCGGCTATAACTTATTTAGAAAATGTAAATGTGTTTAAACTAATCAGATCGAGTTAAGAGACTTAATAAAAACATAAAAAACCATTAAAATATATTTATTGACCATAATACCTTTACTTAACACATTTAAAACATTTAATTAACCAAAACCTTAGGTGTAAGTTTAAAGTAAATATTAAGCAGAGACTCTTGAAAAAAGCTCATTATAAAATCTAATTTTATCAGGACGTTAATAAAGCATGTTGTAATCTTGCATGTGATCCTCGTCGTATTAAGCATTTTATTAGGAGAATTTTAGGACAAATAAAAGGAGGCATATCTCCTTCTCCAATTGCTTTTTGTATCCTCTTTTTTGGAATAAGCACCATGTATCTTAATGTTTATGTGACGCAAGTTATGGACCAAGTCAACACTCTACTATAAACTGTCTTCACTGTGTATTTACTGTACCATCTATACACAATCTCTGGCATCAGGAACAATGATGCCACAGATTAGATTTCTGCTTTCTGCGTGAACAACGACGACGGCACGCATATTAACGTTCATGAATAACCAACGAGGTGTGTACCCTTTGACTACTGTTCGAGTTTTGCTGCCAAACGTCCCGGAGAGCTTGATCGACGTCCCAGTGATTAATGTCCCATCAAATTATTTATAACTTCCCAAAGTTCGGTGAGCGAAATCAAATTATAAAGATGGTTCCGGTTCTGTAATTTCTAAACAAAAGCTCGTTTCATTTTCTGGGTTACATTTATGATATATATCTATACTAGTAATAATAAAGCAGTAAAAAGTCGTGTCTGTAAACTGAAATTTTTTTTAATTTTTTTTCTATTCTACTGAATCCAAAACTACAATTTTTTGAATTTTCTTTTGTCCGTCGTATGTATGTTTCGATTTAACTCGAGAACTACTTAACGGATTTGGATGAAATTTAGAATGGATATAGCTTATACCCCAACTTAACACATAGGTTACTTTTTATCCCGGAAAAATGCATGGTTCCTGTAGGATAGACCAATATCATTGAAAAATCAGGTGTCTAATTAGCGCTGTACATATAGTTTGTGGAGAAATAAGACAAGGCTTTGTTATTTCATACATCAGGTGTTTAATTAACGCGGTTATTAATCGTACGTGGTGATATAAGACAAGGCTATGTTATTTCATACATCAGGTGTTTAATTAACGCGGTTATTAATCGTACGTGGTGATATAAGACAAGGCTATGTTATCTCATCACACTTCAGACTAATATTGTAAATGCGAAAGTTTCTGTGTGTGTGTGTGTGTATGTTTGTTACTCTTTCACGCTGAAACGGCTTAACGGATTTGGATGAAATTTAGAATGGATATAGCTATACCCCAACTTAACACATAGGTTACTTTTTATCCCGGAAAAAAGCATGTCGTTAAACCAAATAACACGCGGGCGGAGCCGCGGGCAAAAGCTACTTGTATGTAAATGTAGATATGTTTTATCTTCACTGCTTATTTTTCATACCATCTTTTAATAAAGTATTATTCCTGGGGGCGCATAAAAATTTGAACACTAATTTATATAAGGAGAGTTTCTTTTATCTAGCCAAATTCATACTGAAGACTCGAAAAGTGGTCATGCTCAAGGTTTAATGACCTTATCCGCGAAAAAAGAAATATACATTTTTACCTGTATACTTGTTCAAGAACAACCTCGACACAATTTGTGTAGGAAATCTAAATGTTATTTTGCGTATTTCACAGAAAGGGTAATTGAACCTTGGTCCTGACCACTTACCGCGTCCCCAGTATGAATTTGGATATATCAACCAAAGACATCTTATATTATGTACCTAAGTATTCTTTCATTAATTCATAAATCACATTAATAAGTACACTTATTACATATCAGTTTTTATTTACCAATTAAACCAATTGGTAACCAGTTAAACTAATTAAATTTAAAACGGGAAAATACAGCATACTAAATTAAATTAAGTTTTGAGTTGTTTATATTTAATAAATTAATATAAGAGTACGTACATAAACTAAATGTGTTTATTATAATTAATATTGCTGTATCGATCATTGCAAAATGATCAATTTAATTATTAAAAAATAAATAACATTAAAGGTATATTTGAACTATATTAGTGTAAACAATAATGTTATTTACTGACCATCATAATTACGCTAATGAGCCAACCAATAATTTCCTCTATCAAAAGGTAATAAAATTATTAACTGTGTTGGTTGGGTAATATGGATTTATCTCGCGCTAAGTCTATAAAATGAATTCTTAATTGAAGTCAAGATCCCCTAGCGAATTGTAGCTCTTTGTTGGACATTTTTACTTCAAAGGTCTCCAAATGTTAAAAGATATCAACTTAACGTTGTTACCGGTCTTTATAACGAAAGTTTCGTTTATTTTAGGGTACTTTCCTCCTATGAACTTTTACGAACTCGAAAATTACTTGTCCGTAATACTGGCACTGTTTTTGTTTTTGGGTGATTCCGTGCCCTTTGTATTTTCAGTGTTTTAGGGTTCCGTACCTCAAGAGCAAAAAAGGGAGCCCTATAGGATCACTTTGATGTCCGTCCGTCTGTCTGTCTATCTGTCAAGAACCTTAATCTCGGGAACGCCTGGAGGTATCGAGTTGAAATTAAAACCATATCCTCAAGGATCTACAATATCAGATCTTACAAAATCAAGTTTCTAAGTTTACGTAAAAAAAAGATACGTATATGCCGTATATGCTGCAAAAACGACACTCTCAGGGGAATCAAAATTTATAGGGTAGTTTCCGTTGACCTAGAACTATGAAATTTGGCAAGTGACACCGTCTTATACTACAAGTATAGGAAAAAATCTGAAAACTATACATTTGTAATTAAATCATAAAAAACGTAGTTTTTAATGAACTCTCGGTGGGCGAGTCCGTTTTTTTTTATAAATCCAGACTTTTCTATTTTGTGATGTTGATTTTCATCAAATGTTCATTTCAAAAGTTTGTATGGCATAGCCGGAAAGAGCTTGGGGGTCTGTGGGGTGTAGAAAAGTGAAGATAAACGAAGAAATCACATAAATCTCTTCTGATAAGACAACAATGGATATGAAATATTCTTGAGCCTTTTAGACGACCTATTTCTTCAAAATGTCGGTCGCGATTTCTACTTTCCTAACTATTTAATGGACTCTATGCTGTATTAAGACGCATGAAATAAGACAAACCGTTTAAACGCAACTTTCCGCAATAATTATTGGCATAAAAGTAAAAAAATCTCCATAAACATTAAATTCACGTTCTGGCAAACCGTATGTTTGTTCATTGCTAGAACACCATACAGCTTCAACAGAACAGTCAGGTTATGGTTTCTGAAAATATGAAAATGCATTTAGAATCGTATATATATATCGTCACGACATGAATCCCCGAGGGGGTGTCAGAGGTGTTCCGGGTGTGAACTATGAAATACAATCCAGAAATGTCTAGACAGACAACACATTCCACGAAGACAAGTTAGCAAAGATCTAAGATATCATTCAATGAAGATGTCCAGCAGGCGTGAAACGCGGGCGCAGCGTACAGAACAAAATTCAGCTGTCGTTTAGTTCCAAACGAGATGATTATCAAACCATTAGCATTAGGTACATCTCACTCTCTCTTCCAGTGTTGCCACTGTGCAGTCACCTGCTTGCCAATTTTACGCTTAAAAGAGTATAGTAAGAAAATAATATACCTCTTAGAGTTGGTGATAATAAGTGAGTTTTGACTCAAATATATAACAGTTTGATTTGGAAATCTGTTTGATTACTCGCAAAATGTATTTATTTCATATTACTTACACCTTTCTTATTTTTATTTCATTTTAAAACCTCCAAATAGTACTGATAAAAAGGCGCCCAATTTGAAAAATATACAAATGCGAGGAACTTGGTTGAACCCCACGGCGAGAAATTAACTGTGGACTTTATCGTCAGTTTTGAAGGCAAGTATCTGATAAACATTTGGTAGTGAGCAACATCATTATAAACATTTGGTAGTGAGCAGCGTTGCTATAAAGAGTGAAAGTAAAAGAAGTCCACTTATCATATGTTTACCTCGGTCACGGGTTTCGCTTCTACTATTTATTATCTTATTTCTCTTAGACAATTGCAGCTATTTATGATATCAAAAGATGTGCTCAGAACAAAGCTGTTATTATTACACACATTGCATGTTGTTAGTGCATTAATATCAAGTTTCATTTAGTTTTCTTGATGAAAAAGAGATTGAGTATCGACAGAGATGTGATAAAATGCCAGTAAACTGTTATATTATGCGTGAAGAACTTATAGTAATGTAATGATGTATGAATAGTAAAGTGAAAGAGAAGAGCTGTATATTGATAAAAGCGCAAGTCGTAAACAATTCGTGGGTTCCGTTAATGTCAATGTCTGCTGGAAGAGACCCGTCATTTGACACCCCATCATCATTATCTTCATAGGAGCTGTCCCACCCAATATCAGGGTCTATTTTCTTTATTGCTGTCTTCACTCTATCCTAGATGTTTAAATTCTACATGCATTTTTAATGATTGACAAATATTTTAGTACAGCACAAGCAGCCCGTCGTTTTTGAATTTGGACAGACAAACAGACACCGAAGCTTATAAGGGTTCTCGTTTTTAACGAAACCCCTGTAATGTTTAAATTACCCATTAACCTACTTCGTGTGTGATCAAGGCAACAATTTCATCATTTCAATAATGGAAATGAAAATGAACCCGTGTTTAAAGACATAAAGTGCCTTAATGTCCATATACTCACCATTAATGGTTCTGAAATACATGATTTTGAGTTCAATGGTCGTTCACGTTATCAGGTTACCTCTTGTAATGGATATTTTGGTGACTGTCGGGATTATTATTAATCCTAGTTCTTATGTGTACCTTGTCTTTGACCGCTATTTTTTGTATCAGTTTTTAGGGTTTCCTACTCTAAGAGTCAAAAGGGAACTATTATGGTGAGGTAACTCTCAAATGTTAATTTATTTATTCACTAGCTTTTGCCCGCGACTTATTCCGCGTGGGTTTCGGATATAAATTCGAATCAGACTTCCCATAGATTTATATAACAACAACAATAGTCTTTGCCGTTTGCGTTTATTAAATCTTTGCCCCGTTTTTGGCTTGATCGTTATTTTATGAACACCCCTTGTAGTCTATGTGTTGACCAGGGTCACTACGATGATAATAAAGAAAACCGCATCCAAATCCGTTAAGTGGTTCTCGAGTTAAAACGGAACATACAGACAGACAGACAGACAAAAATTCTAAAAATTGTTGTTATGTCCTCAATACAGTGCCAATAACCCAATTCATTTAAAATTTCGCGAACATTTTCAATGTACAGATACAACTTTTTAGACTCCAGTTCAAGCATGCACCAATGAGTTTTTTGGAATATGAGTGTATTTGTGCCCGAAGTACGGCGATGAGGCCCACTCCCAATTTGCGACTTCTAAATTATTGTCCGAGTGTTGATTGTTCCAGTAACATTCCACATTCGGAAATACCTCTAACACTCCATCGAAAATGTATGCCGTAACGGTGTGTTATTTTTTTCTGTTTTTATGGTGTAACTTCGTTATCCGTCTGTCTGTTTGTACATACATACTCGTACAGCCTCACAATTTATGCACCGTAACAAATAAAGCATTTCCCTGCCCTAACAATCAAATAAAAAAAAAATGTGGTAGTATATGATATTAGTTCATAGAAGAAAAAAAAGCTGAACACGAAAAAAAATACGGATTTCACAAAAAGGGTCTTCGAACTTTAAACTGAGAACTTACCGAGTCTTCAGTGTGAATTCGACTACATAAATTAATGTCACCTTGTACTATATGCCGTCGGCAAATAGCAGATTTCGGCATATCAATCAATCAATCAGTTCATTTATTTGTTTATAAAAGCAGTACATAGAAGATCTTAAATTATAAATTAATTATCAATATTTAAGGTGGTAGAGCTAATGCCGGGCTCGACTGTGGAGGTACCACCATCTTACTCGCAAATCCTCCCGAAGTTATTCGGGGGAGAGTAAGAGGACAGCTCTCAGGCAAAAAACCAGGCGGCCCACCATTGCCTGGGACCGATGGATGGCGGTATATCCATCCCCAATTGCTGGGCCTTATATAAATCAGACTGGTGACGGGCAGCGGCGTCACTGGTGCAAGGATTTCGGCACCGCGCTCACCAACCCGCCTGCCCAGCGTGTGTGAGTATGGGCATTTCTTCCAGGAGGACCGCCAAGAGTGGCGAAATCCTGAAAAGGCCTATGTTCTGCAGTGGACGAAACAGGCTGATGGATGGATATCAATATTTTTGCCAACTAGCATACAAATATTTAGTTAATATCTTATGGTTTATTAATTGGGTGAATTTCACTATTTTTGACCCTTTCCATGTCTATTCGCATCACAAATCTCAAGTATTGATTTTGATATTAAAGAAAAACAGTAGAAGTTGCAACGTGATTTTTCTAATGAATTTATTTTAAGATACACCTTGATTTCCAAAAAACTTTATAACAAGGCAAAATGACTTCTTGAAATAAATACCTATACTAATAATGTAAAAAAAAAGTTAAAATAATCGTTCCTTACAAAATGTCCAGAATTTCTATCTTTTATGTTACTCTATTACGTAACGCATGGATTTTGTATCCGCATTGGTAAATTCCTCTTAAATTATTACTGGCAACACCAAAGAAAAAGTCGCAGTCACGTGAACCAATCATCACGCGGCAACCATTTTGTTTTTCATTAGAAACAGAGCACAACTACGGTGCGGCTGCAAATGTAGACATTGTGTTATTTTTTGTGTAAAAGAGTTCTAAAGAATGTAAGTATTCTTACTCCTTGTTATCATCATGTATGCAAAGCTCTTTACAGAGTTATCAAACTACCTAATGCCTTACATCTGTGAAATTATTTGGATGCTTTCTTGGTTGTTTTTAGGTTATGTAGACATCGATTTTCGTTTCTTTTATGTTATATTTATGTTATATTTTATGTAACGTTACATAAAATTTGCTAAGGGGGCGTTCATACAGTTTTTGGCCTTACCCAAGGACTCAGCTTTGTGTACATAGTTAAAAACTTGGGATTTCAGTTTATTTAAATTATGTAACAGTACTTGCATATGTTTATGCCATTCTTATTATTCCAGGAATAATGCCTCTTTCTGCTGCCGAGCGACAAAAAAGATATCGGGAACGACTGAAACAAGATACGTAATATTCGTTTGATCTGGTATTTTGAATTTTGCATACTTTAATAAACGATGTCTTGGTCATGTGTTTTTTTATTTCAATTTTGCTCAATTATGGCTACATCTTTAGGGTTCTTTTATGTTACTTTTACGTAACCGTTACGCAAAAGTAACATAAAAATAGGGTCAAAAATTGTGAAATTCACCCAATTATTACACAAGCAAAAACAACATCTAAATACAAATTAAAGTGGCAACCTTATTTGAAATTATATTAATGTCATAAAACTAAAATTAATAACGAAAAATTAAATGTGATAAAAGATAATAATATATTAAAATGTAAACACGTCAACTTTCAGAGAATTCACTTGTTAAAAATGAGAATTGATATTGATACGATAATAATTTGCCTCGGCAGGTCCTAAAGTACAAAAAGTCTAAGATCTATAGACTATTATACTATTAGCATATTATCTATCCTATTAGCATAGCGGAGCGAGGAGGTGCGTGTTAGGGTTACATATAAATTTTAGGGAGTCGAGCGAAGCCAAACGGAGCGAGGCCAACCTCCTAATTTTAACAGAACTACGATCTACCTAGGCAGACTATGATATGCCGAGTTCTACGATAAGTTCTTCATGTACTTCTATGAAATAAATTAATTAATTCATTCATTCATTCATAGATGCAAAATAAATATTGATTCTCTTCAGTTGTCTAATGCAAATTATATACACGAATATTACTGTAGCTTATACGAGTCTACGTATACGTGTGTATACGTGTACTCTCCATGAATAAAATTATCTTACGTTTATCTGCAGATAATTAATCTTAGCATGCCTCTGAAATAAGTTCACAGTGATCAATCACCGAGCAGCATGCAAACATTCAATCTGTAGAAATTAGCAGAATAATGGAAGACCTAATTGACAATTAGGAAAGTGTCTGAACAGTAACGAATTACGTTGATATTAAGAAGGCGCAGTCTCTACGGTCTCTGAATAATTTACCTGTCTCTAACAAATTACATTTTGAACTTTTCTGAAGTACCTACGTAAGGTATATAAAAGGGTCAGGTCTTCCTGTAATTCTTCAATAAAGGTCTACGTGAGGAGGGTTCAGCCTTGTGTCGAAGGATGAATATGTAATCGCAAATCCTTTCCCGGGAAGATTTTCGTAGAAGGAAGTGTATATTGTTTAGTTTTGTTTGAGTAACAAAAATGTGTGTACAGAATACTAAACAAATAATATATTTAATATACTTGTTGGGGTTTTGTAAAAAAAGAAAACTGTGATGCAAACTAAGTGGCTGCCCATGTAATATATTTAATAGAAGAAATGCTCAACTAATTTAGCTAATATTCAGCACCTACAGTTTGTGCAGAATCAAACGAAGGTTCCGGGAAATCCATCAATTGATCTAACCCGTAAACTAAATAAATTTAGTTATTTTGTTTCCGGATAGAAAAAAACTACACTGTCAAAAATTAAGAATGTTGTCCACTTTTACCGAGAAGGACAGAAAGTTGTTTTTGCTACTTGGTTATCAATTTTTGTTGACACCTTTGGTCCTTTGGAAAACTCTGAAAATTGCCAATTCCCACGAAAATTTCTAGTCCTTTGGAAACTTTGAGGATTAAAGTAGCTTGTTTTCAAACGAAGTTCTTTGAAAAATTATCTTACCCGGGTATCGTTTCGCGTGAAAATTTGTTTTTGCGTGGAGCTAGGGTTGCCATCTGTAAAATACATAAACTAGGACATGGAGCTCGAAACTATAGATTTTCTAGCCTTAGACTGGGACATATTACTAGTGTGTCTATCCTATTTGACCTAACAAGTATATAAGTATAATTTGTTATTATTTATTAAATACCTTAAAATTTGGTAATAATATCCCTTAAAGTTTTCTAATTATGCAAGAAACAAAAACAGGTCTTTTCGTTTTGGCAACAAAATTAAAACTTCTAAACATTGTTGTGTCTGCAAAACCCCTCCCTGATGCACACCGGATGCCCTTCAAACTAGAACAAATACGGGAAACCCGAAGGGATGGCAACCCTACGTAGGGCTCATCTCTAGGGATTTTCCGGTTTTACAGTTTTCTTATGTTTAAAATATTATAATATAATATACTACAGCGAAAAATGAAGTTGCAAAAGTGGATTATAATTTTAATGGGCCTGTTAAAACATGCCAGTCTAAACATTCAATCAAACCGACGAACTTATTTTTTTATATTTAAGTGTGGTTAGATTGAATAGAGATAAAATAGACACGGCTATCATGTGTACAAAATGCCCTACAATCACAAATTATCTGAAATCAAGAGAACGTACTGTTGCAATCATCATCTCGCTTACAATCGCAACCAACAATCACTTAATGTTGATGCATGCAAACATTCAATAGTGGAAAGTATAGGAGAAGTATGAAATAATTGACAATTAGGAATGTGTCTGGATGTCTGATCTTTGTTTCATTTTACGTAAGCAATTTATATGAGGACATTCCGCAATATCTAAAGTTTAATTTTGAGTTGACCGTTTATTTTAGGTTTTCGTAACCCCAGGGTTAAAAAACATAGTTTGAGACATGAGTATGAGCTAATATGTTACTTCCGGTCAGTCTATTTTATAATAAGGGTACCGTACCCAAAGGGTGATAAAGAAACCATTATGATGTAACTTCGTTGTCGGTCCGTCTTTTTCACCCTTCGTTTTCACCCTTTGTGTACGTTAAGTATAGTACGTAACCCTCGCCGCGTGATTTCAACTTACAACTTACCGATTTCTTTTAGCAATTGCAAATATATTCAAGAACGGTTGTACACATGTGTTTGAAAACTTCCGTAATAAAGGAATTTAGTCTTCTACTGATCAAGATGAAGATATATGCCCAAAGTTATATTTAGGTTCACGATTTATCCGATGAACCTAAAATTAACGTAATTTCACATTTATTTTTAATTTGCTTTAAACCCTAGTCTGTGAGAAAGATCAGGATTGAACAAATTAATATGAATGCTGACTCGGACGCAGGTATGAACAGTTGTACAATATGGTACTGTCGGCAGTGAACTCAGCAGCATGCGCCGGCGCACCATCCACTACACAATTGCACATCTCTTTCTGTTTGCGGCGATTAGACTCTACACATGAAAGTATGACTAGATGGTCGGTACAGTCGCGAGCGGAACGGCTTTAGTTAAATATATAAAAAAATGCGTTCCTACGGGTACATATTATATTGTAGACCAAGTATTTTCTTTGAGAATTGGTACTATATTGTATTCATTGGTACTCGTATACATATAATGTTTATATTTAGATCTCCTTCCTACATACTATAATAGGTATTATTGTAGTAAACTTAATTGGGGAAAATATAATGAATAACATAGAACAAGGCGTGAGAAGTACACAACGCCCTCATGGGCTTTCATAATGTGCAATAGCTGGTATTCCAAAGTGTAGTAGATTTTGTCGAAATTATTTTTATTTTTGACAGAAATTATATTTTCCTAATTGATTTTTCTGTATTTGACGAGTAACTCACTTTAGTAATAATAATATTTATCCAAGCGCCAGATTTAACTATAAATCTTAAATGAGATTTGATTGAGACAGCCAAATTCATACTACAGACAATTACCGTTGTTATGTTTGCTTTCTGTCCACTTGGCGTTTGAAGCGTAACAAAAAATACTAGCTCAATCTGCCTAATTAATCAATGTGGGCGACGACGACGGTGCCCCAGAAAAATGTTTGAAATAAATTTTTGGGTCCTATCTCAATGTCAAAGACAAAGTTTTTATGACTTTCATAAGCCACAGCAGTAATCAGAAAAGTAAAAATGAGCAGACTAAAAAAGCAATTAAGCCACAGAGTAGTAAAAAGTTTATGCAAAAATCTGCTCCGTCACGGACGCCTCGTAAATCTTGACCATAATTAATTTGTCTGTGACTTTGCCTTACTATTTACGAACCACTTAAACCTCACAATTCATATTATTATTCGAAATGTTGTCTATGTTATTATTCAAATAGTAGATTGCAGTTCAGATCGTGGCTCGGGTCCATCTGACAAACCTATTGTTCTTGAATTATGTTAAGTATATGTAGATAGACGTAAATTAATGTATTGTTAGGATACACCACCTTACGCAGGGGCGAGGGAGGCCCGGTCCCTATATAAGCAGCGCACGAGCCAGCGTGTCACACTTTTTACTGAGACTTCGTTGCGAGCGGAAGCGCTGCTGGGCAGCTGATCGGTGTGAACTGCTACAAATATTCGGTACCTCTGTATTTCTTATTATTTTTGTTGTTGATTTCACTGTGGTAAATGATTTGGTTCTTTTGTTAAATTAATTATTAGATTGAAAACTGAAATTAACTTTTAGGTTATAAATAAATGTTTTTTTAATTGATATTTCACTTTTTTTTTCCTATATCAGAAGTGGGATCCCAATCCATGCCTCACATTTAGCCATACTTGATTATCCTGATCACAGAACAAAGGAACCTTGTCGTTACCTGTACTATTTTTATTGTTGTTTTCGATCTTGTTCATTTTATACTTTGAACATGCCTAACACGCATAGTTCCCGGAGTAGATCGCGTAGCAGATCGCACCGAAGCCATCGTAGGCACAATCGGTTGCGAGAACATTCTCGAAAGTCAAAAGACAAGTCACGTAGTCGTCGCGAACGGGCTCCTTCCCGAGCATTAACACCTGATTTGCCAACTTGCGCCAACTCCCGTGATAGCCATACATCGCGGTCCCTTCCGCTAGGATCACGCACTCTTGATACCATCCTTTCACGCTTGGACACAATTGAAAATAAATTTTCGACGTCTACCCCCGTTCCGCAAGCAGACACCGCGCCACTGTCTGTAACCCAAGCTATAGTTGACGCGATTCACTCCGTAAACCCGGGACGTTCACGATACTATGTGTCAAACTTCGATCCGTCTATTCACGACGTAGACTCCTGGTGTGATGAAGTGGATCGCGCACAGTTGAGTAATCGTTGGGACGACAAAGAATGTCTATCACGTGTGGCGGGATGTCTGAAAGGTGACGCGAAGACATGGTTAAACGAGTGGGTAACGGCAGATAGATCATGGAGTAGCTTCAAACGCGAGTTCAAGCCACTTTGCCCCCGAAAATTAGATTACGCGACAATACTTTTCGAGACTATGAATACGACCTCCGAAAAATTCGCGTCATATGCTGAGTACGCACGGCGCACCCTGCTTCGCTTACGTATTGTCAAAGGCCTTAGTGAGCTACTGATGACACAAATTGTAATCCGCGGCATTGACGATGCGCAGGTGCGAGCCGCAGCCGCCAACGCGGAACTTACCCCGGAAAGCATTGTGTCATTTTTGTCGATATACACAAAACCCGCTCAAACCAAGGGTAGTTCGACAAAAACCACTTCTCACTTTCCGTCACGAAAGCGCGGTTCAGAACATGCAGATTCGAACCGTTATGAGACCTGTTTCACTTGCAAGGGCCAAGGCCATCTATCCCACAATTGCCCCAAAAAGTTCAAACCGTCTGAACCTGCCTCAAATACGCGTCCTAACGTTCCATCCTGCACGTTTTGTAAAAAGGCAGGTCACACAGAAAACGTCTGCTTTGCTAAGGAACGTTCGCCTGGGCAGCAAAATAGACGTAATGTAAATTTTGTCGGGAGTCCGCGGACAGAATAACGATTTAACTACCACTGTAATACAAGGCGTACCGGTAGATGTATTGATAGATAGCGGCGCGCTCAATGTTTCCCTCGTATCGTCAGACCTTGTAAAACATTTGTCGTGCACAGTAAAACCGACTAGGTGCGTACTTAAAGGACTTAGTAGTCATGAAATTGTAGCAACGTCTTACGTTACTCTTACGGTTGAGTTTGCGGATATTGCGTTAGAGGCTGACTTTTTGGTAGTGCAAGCCGCGTTTGTGAGCATGCCAATGATAGTTGGTACCGATATATTGAATAAGGATGGCATAACATACGTCCGAACTAAAGACCGGCAATACTTAGTACGCGCCCCTGAATCTAACGAAGGTGTCAGCTTACTGCGGGAAGTACTCACAACTTTGACCCAGGCTGGGTTCTCAATAAACCTGCGCAAATGTGTCTTTTTCACCACCGAAATCGAATATCTTGGCAGGATAGTAAGCCAAGGTCAGGTTAGACCGAGCCCTTATAAGATCCAGGCATTGGTAGATTCGCCCACTCCAGAAAATGTCAAACAAGTGAGACAATTTCTGGGACTGGCTGGATATTTTCGAAAGTATATTGAAGGTTACGCTACGAAAACATTTTGTATCTCCCAACTAACCAAAAAAGACACTCAATTCAAATGGGGTCCCGAGCAAGAAAAAGTACGACAGGAAATCATCTCAATTCTAACTAATGAGCCTGTACTAGCTATTTTTGATCCAAAACTCCCCACAGAGGTCCATACTGACTATTACTGACGCTAGCTCTATTGGGTATGGTGCTATCCTTTTACAGACTCATAAGGATGGCAACAAAAGGGTAGTAGCCTACTTCAGTCGGACCACTCAAGGCGCAGAAAGTAGATACCACTCGTATGAGTTAGAAACACTGGCGGTTGTGAAAGCATTGCAGAATTTTCGACATTATCTCATCGGTCTTGAGTTTAAATTAATAACAGACTGCAATGCTCTCAAATGTACCCAACGCAAGAAAGATCTGCTGCCAGGAGTGGCCCGCTGGTGGATTTATCTCCAGGATTTTGACTTTGAGATGGAGTACCAAAAAGGGGCCTTAATATCTCATGCTGGTTACCTAAGCAGAAACCCCCCTCGTCAGGTACTTCATATCACTCAACCTCGCAATTGGGCTCAGATAGCGCAAGCTGCAGATAATGAAACACAAAGCCTCCTTCAAAAACTTTGTAAAGGACTTGGGATCAGAGGTACACCTAATCACAGCCGAAATGCACCAGTCTAACGGGCAGGTCGAGAGGTATGCTCGCACTGTCCTTAACCTGCTTCGCATTGAAACCAACCACAAAGGGGCAGCCTGGTCTGAGACACTCTGGAGACTTCAACTGACTCTCAACGTGACCAAGCAGAAGACCACTCAAGTATCCCCGCTGAATCTGCTTGTGGGGTCTGACACGACAACTCCCGTCATCAGGTCTCTGGTTCGAGATATTGCTCTGGACGGTGGCCAGCCAAATCGCGAAGCTCAGCGAGAATTACGTCGGGCACGTGCAGCTGACCTGCTAAAACGAAACCAGTCTGCTCAAGACGAGTATGTAAACCGCAACAGGCGACCCCCGAGGATATTTAATGCTAACGATTTGGTTTTCGTGATAAAATTCTCGCAGGTCACTGGAAAGATGGATCACGGCATGCGAGGACCCTACAAGGTCACCCGTGTGCTGCCTGGTGGGCGGTATGAGCTGCGATTACTGGCCGGCTGTTACGGTAAAACAACGCAGGCTGCTGCCCAGTATATTGTGCCCTGGAAGGGAGAGTGGTGTCCTGATACTTGCGCTGCATTCTTTGAGGGTGAGTATGCTTTGGACTAATGTGTTGAGAGATCTACACATCCGACCATGTGTGGATCTCAGTGTAAGACAGTAGACGGACTGCGAGACGTCTATTGTCAGGTAAACTGCGAGGTACCTGACCGGTCTTACGAGCGTATAGCGGATGTAGTTCCCGCATAACGCGTGTTTTCATCGTGTAGAGGACGGACTGCGAGACGTTCCTTTGGCAATTTTGGTAAATTGCCCTACACGTTGGGTCATGTAGAGGACGGACTGCGAGACGATCCTACCGGCTATTAAGGCCCTACATGACAGCGAATGTGTATGGATCCATGAGTGTTACAAGTCGTATGATTGTTGAAGTAATGAATCTCGATATCTAAGTGTGATGAATGGAACTTTATGAAGTACTAAAATGACGTTTTGGTACTGCATAAATACTAGCTAGGTTTGTGTGCTACATATTGGTGATGAATGCAGAGGGCCTTGTAAGAAGTTTTGAGTGCAAAGTGCAGAATAGGCAAACTCTTTCCCTCAGATGAATGCATTAACTTTCCTTTATCGGTTTCACAGAAGATGACCTGGCTGAGGATACTACTACCACAGCCCACCAACAAGCAGAGCCAGTCGTGGGGCCTTCTTGTCAAGACACCACTCCAGAGGCACCTATGCAGAGCTTGCCAGACCTGAGTAATGCTGTCGGGGACGACGCATGATCAGGATGGCCGTGTTAGGATACACCACCTTACGCAGGGGCGAGGGAGGCCCGGTCCCTATATAAGCAGCGCACGAGCCAGCGTGTCACACTTTTTACTGAGACTTCGTTGCGAGCGGAAGCGCTGCTGGGCAGCTGATCGGTGTGAACTGCTACAAATATTCGGTACCTCTGTATTTCTTATTATTTTTGTTGTTGATTTCACTGTGGTAAATGATTTGGTTCTTTTGTTAAATTAATTATTAGATTGAAAACTGAAATTAACTTTTAGGTTATAAATAAATGTTTTTTTAATTGATATTTCACTTTTTTTTCCTATAGTATTTATACGCGTTCAAGTATATGATTTTGAACAATTTCATTCCTTGAATTTGTATAATTAATTGATAAATGTTGATGAAGAAGTATGTCAGTTCAGGATCATATATATCCTGAAATGGAGTATTTCCTTAGATTTTCTGACACCTAAATCTCAAAATACCTCTTACCTTAGGTGTCAGAGCAACTACTCATTTTAGTGTAACAATTTAGCTGATCACTATTTTTTGTTTCATGTTACTTGTGTTAATGTTGTGTCAATAAATAACTATTTATTATTATTATTTTTTGAATTCCGCAATTTGCGTTTTGAATTTGTGAACTTTATTTTTTTTAAGTTTATTTGAAACTTATGTTGTCGCAAGTACGTAAGGCGGGTAAGTGGAGCGCGTCGACAAGCAGGCTGTGTCCGAGCGGCGCGCGCGCAACAATTACACACATTATTATATTATTAGCGATCTCTATGGTTTCCATCGAGACCACTTCATAACCATTCGTACGTGCTGTGGTGAAATTCTTTATTTGTCGGATTCGTGATAATCCGCCATGCCCAATCGATTCGATCAGCTGGAACCAATTTGTGGTTGTGACAAACACGATTGTTTTTTTATTCTTTTACTCGAATGGAATGTTGTTTTAGTACACTTAAATCATGAATAATTTCCCCTCCCTTCTCTTAATCGCGAACCTTAGAGTAATTTATATTCTAAGTCGCGAACTCTTTTATGTGTTTATAGGACAGGTCCATGCGCATGGAATGCGCTTCTCTATTATCCACTATGATCCACTTAGCTTGTCACTTCTCCTTAGTCTACCAGGTTCTAATTTTCGGTCCGGTAAAGTTAAATCTACTCAGGGATAGTCAATGGCATCATCATGTACCTGAAGATACCATACTGAACTCTCTTTAAATGAAAAACCTTCATCCTTAATATCCAATGCGCGGATTTTGTATTATAGCATACTAAGTTAAATGAAAGTTTATTGTGCTTACATTTCTACATTTTAATTTATCTTATATTTTATTTTTATAATCTTTTAAGTAATGCCATCTCGTGGTGCATAAGTCTCACTTGATTGTGTATGTTGCGTTTTTTGTATTGGATGCACACTGCGGCTTGCTTTATTATATCATATTTTGAAAACGTAATGTGTGTGTCGATTGTTAAAGCAACATAAACGAACTTTTTTTGGTTAAAACTATGATATAAATTAATTTCTAAATTTAAACTCTCGACGATTTATCCATCGCAATAATACACAAATTAACATTTAGATCACCAAGAAAACTATATCTGCGTGTGAGCTTTGAACCGGCTCTTTTTGTACCACTATGGAACCAGACCCTGGTCCATCTCTGCACTGAAAAAAAAAGTAAATTGAACAAGATCTTGTTAACCGTAAACAACATCTTAACTTCATATGAGCGCAACAAGATGTCAGTCTCCTGTACTAACTCAACTTGTTTACTTGATCATAAAAACATTGGAAACAACCAATAACTTAGTTAATATAGCCAAAATTGACAAACAAGCCTCTTGATAAGAACCTGTTTGTTTCAGTGTAAGTTTTCTCTTCACTGAATATGACTCTCGTTCGTCCACAGAGGTGACAGTGACCTACCGCCGCGGTCTGCCGGTGATCACGGTGCCGCTGCCCTCGAGACGCGAGCGATGCCGATTCACACTGCGGCCTGTCTCGCAGACCGTCGGCGACCTTCTCGAGCAGGTGAGCTCCGCGACAGTACTCAGAATATTGACTACGTAAAAAAGCGACACTGACCTACCTCGACAGTTTAACGTTGCCCGCAATAAGACTGGCCATCATAATTAGGAAAGCTTTTGATAGAGGCGATTATTGGTTGGTTCATTGGCCTAATTGTGATGGTGTCAAGTACGACTTGGGTTGCCGAACGTTCGCTGCGTGCATACGCAAATGTGTGTAGCCAGGCTGGTGCTTTTATAGTAGAATTAAATAGTTTTTTTTGTGTTGGTGGGTGGGATCTGGCGCGGAGCCAGTGTGACGCTTGGAGTACGATCTCGCTGGCAGTTTAGCTAGGAAGAATCCACGTCTTGTTACGGGCATGTAAACTTTTAATATCATTAAGAAGGGGGTCGACGACAATTGATTACATTCAATATTTCGCTATTTAGTCCTTCATCTTGAATACGAGGGGCGTTCAATATAAAGTGAGAATGAGATGCAAACTCTTTTAATATTTGGAAATTAAATACTGGCTGGTAAAGATAATCTATCTAGCTGATTGCTATGAAAAAAAAATGACTGTCTTTTGTTTAAAAACAAATACGGTAATTTCTTTGCAATGCTATTGAGTACAATAGCAAAAATGGAGAAAATTGAACTGCGCACCGTTATCAAATACTTGTGTTTGAAAAATTTTTCTACGGACCAACTCAATTTAGATTTACGGGACACTTTAGGGTCTAATGCTCCTCCATATTCGACAGTCGCTCGTTGGTGCGCCGAATTTAGACGTGGAAGAACATCGACCATGGACGACCTCCGCTCCGGACGCCCTACTACAGCAGTAACTGAAGAAATTGTGAAAAAAGTTTTAGCGGATCGTCGTGTCACGGTTCGTTTTATTGCTGAAAATGTAAAGATTTCAACGACGAGCGTGCATAATATTTTACATGAACGCTTGGGTATGAAAAAGGTATCTGCGCGTTGGATACCAAGAATGCTTACTGACACGCAAAAACAAACTAGAGTTGAGATTTTTCAAGAAGCTTTGGACCTGATACAGAAAGACCGGGAACTTTTTTTGGCGCGATTTATAACAATGGACGAAACATGGCTCCATCATTACGACCCTGAAACGAAACTGCAGTCTATGACATGGAAAAGGCCATCATCTCCAACTACGAAGAAATTCAAGGTGGGCCCATCTGCCGGTAAGGTCATGGGCTCTGTTTTTTGGGATGGTAAAGGGGTAGTAATGATTGAGTATCTCAAGCATGGAGCCACTATTACGGGCACTTTATATGCCAAACAAATAGCAACATAGTGCAATGAGATCCGCGAAAAACGGCGAGGTAAACTCTCGAAAGTTGTGCTGTTCCACCAGGACAATGCCCCGGCACACAAGTCCGCCGTTGCAATGGCTGCAATTCGTGATGCTGGGTTCGATATCCTTAAGCATCCTCCGTATTCACCAGATCTCGCCCCCAGTGATTTCTACCTATTTCCGAGATTGAAAGAACACCTGAGAGGCCACAAATTTGAAGACGACGACGCGGTAGTCGCTGCAGTACAAAATTGTTTAAGTACTCAAGATGAGACCTTTTTTATAAATGGAATTTTAAGTTTAGAAAAAAGATATACTAAGTTTAAAAGGTGACTATGTCGAAAAACAAAATGACATTTAATAAAAGTTGTTTATAACATACTCATTCTCACTTTTTATTGAACACTCCTCGTATTTCGACATTAGGTCCATCCGCAAGTATCCATGTTAATGTTACTGGCTTACACTCACTGTTTGAAGCTACCGCAATGTGGAAATGTGAACATCTCAAGTCGATCTAAACTGTTTTCTTGATGAGATACCATTCGGCGTATGACTGTAATTTATCGCAATAACTTGTTAAACTTCACATGTAACTACGTCTATAAATTTTACATCTCCATCCTCACTTAGTTCGATAACCCAATGTTTGCGTGTATACAAATGATGCAACCACTCCTACTTTCAACACATGTGCATTAAGGACATTTTATTAACTCTGTTACCGTACCGCAGACATAATAACTGTAATAAAATACATTGTCAACTACATCACCGTAATAAATTAATCCGGTACACTAGGCAACAAGTATGAAGCGGTGCAACAGGTGACCGGCACCATTGACTAGTTTTGATGGCGACAGTACACTTCAGTTTATGAGCAAGTGCACTCTAAACATGAACTAGACGACCAATCACGGTGCCCTTGTGTGGGTGTATCTCACTCGAACGCTGGACAATATGTGGACACACCATTTTGCAGTGGCTTAGACTCAACGTCTAAGTTTCAACGTAAAAGGGTGGTTATGTACAAACCAGATGGTGTAATTTATCTGAAAAGAACATTAACAAGAAGCATTAAGAACAAGCGGTATTCTTGTTTTGATTCTTGCTTATTCTATCCTGTTTAGCGCGCCATGCGCTCTCACGCATACAGCGTTTGTCAATATGCGAAAGAACAACTATGATGGAAAGACACTGTATCGACGGCGCGTACTAGATCCCCTGTTCTCGTAAGATTCTTGTAGATGCTTTATAACCTTCCTTTCAAGGTTAGTTACAGTTCTATCAATCCACGAGCAATGTCGGCTTCACGTGAAACGCGTTCCACATATTCTAGTATATAGTAACTATGCATTTATGTAAACAGCGTGTGTACTTCTGTCATGTGTTCGGACACGTTCGCATCCCCTGCCGCATATACGCGTTCAGACTACGATGTAGCGGGTCTGCAAAACGGGAAAGCTATGGAGTCGTAGCACTTACTACGCCGTAGCGAAAAGAGGATGCTTGTGCTGTCGATTCGGTGTAACATGACTTAACTTATTTGACAGGTAGACCCCTGTGACAGACGGACGGACTGACAGACAGCGGAGGCTTAGTAATAGGGTCCCGTTTGGCACCCTTCGGGTACGGAACCTTAAAAACGAGAGATGTCGTGGGACATCCGATTGGAACAAAGTTCCTTTCGCTACTGACGCGCACGCTGTAGGTCTGCACTGCAGTAATATACGAGGTGTCGGTAGTGTAACGTGCGTTGAGAAACTTCGTTTCAAAAGCTCGTACAAAAACGTAGCTAAATTGTATGGTTTGACCCAGGTGAAGGCGGAGGACCGCGGCGTGGAGCGCGCGGCGGCGCTGGCGGCGGAGGAGCGCGTGCGCATCGCGGCCAGCGACACCATCGAGTCGCTGCTCGAGGCGGACTTCCGGCTCATCATCAACGACACCGAGTACTACGTCAAGAGTCCCCCTCAGGTAACTGTTCGAAAGAGAAAGACATATATAGATAAGCGTGCATTTGTGTCGTATTCGTATAATTACTCTTCTTTGTATTTGGTACACCGCCATACCGTACCTCTCCGGTCTCGTGGTTCGATCGTCTCGACCAGTAATCTGGAATTCGCAGATTCAGATATTCTTCGGCGAAACTCATGCCAGTCATATGTAGTGACGGTCTTTCTTTTTGTCTAACATGTTTTTCTTTAAATATATTCATCACTTGATGCGGCTTCTTTAAAACACGTCATATGTTAGACAAAAAGAAACAGACAGTGCTTTAAGGCAAGGAAGAGATAGAATAAACCATTACAGTATTTGAATTCAATCCATTTTTAATTGACGTACCTTGTATGTGTGGTCGAGTTGACCACAACTAAAATAGGTTTAATCGAAAGTTGTCAATTTGACTATTCGGGCGAGCTGACCACCGACTCAACTTTGTACGGTAACAATAGCATTAACAAAGAAACATATAATCTACATGATACGAAAAATGATGTAGCTTTTCCTGAATTTTATAAAAATATACAGAATTAAAGAAAAAAAAAATCTAAATTCACCCTTATTTCTCAGTTTTTTGTGTACTTATATTAACAATATAACAGTATAATAAATTTATTAACTTCTGGGCAAAATAATACAATATGATTTGGTTTTCTCACTTTTTTGGTTTTTAACCAAATCGTGTCGTTATAAATTAAATTAAAAAAACACTATTTTCGCACTTGTCGTTGCTAATTTTTCCGACGGAGTCATCTATAATGTTGCCTATTTACACAGACGAACTGGTTTCGTTAATTCGACAACAATGAAATATTTATCTATAAGACCATTTTAGGGGTAAATCATAAATTCAAGCAGAATTTCATGTTACGTCAGAGCTGGCAGAGTAAGACACAAATGACCCGAAGTTGTTATCCCTGGGCGGGCGGGTAGATAAACATACTCGTACATGATACATGAAACTGTCAGAGAAAATTGCGAAAGTGGATCGGTACAACATTCCCCGCTGGTAAATACGAGTATAGTGTCTAAGTATTGTCTTTGAAGTGCTAAAACACTGGACGGGCTTGCATATTTCAATAGTTGGTACGTTCAGACAAGTTTTTAGTGCACCGTGCGCTAACTTTAAGACAATTAATGAATTATTCTGGCTTGCTGCTGACTCTTTTAGGATTTCGTACTTCATCGTGGAAAAACAGATGCCTTTTAGGATGTATCATGTGTCGAGGTTTTTTTTATATCAGGTATCAAGTTAAAATTATATTGAATACTACAGTCAATATACTGCTGGAAATACTCGTATAATTTCCTAATTTCAAGAAATAAAAAGATAAGGCAATAAAAGCGTTTTTATGTACTAAAAAAATTAATCTTTGTTCAGGTCATAGTACATCTGTAAAATAAATCAACAAATAACAAAAAACTGGGGTTCCGTACTCAACTCAGAGAGTGCCGATTTGTTTGTTAGACTATTTTAGCGCCTTCTTTTTTGTTGCCTTGATGTTCTTGAGGCATTTATATCTTTGCACTTAAGCATAATATTTTTAGGGTTCCGTACCCGTATTGTGTGGTGGTACAGAACCCTTTGTGAAAAAATGCAACTCGCACTTGGCCGGTTTTTTAATGTCACGACGCAGACTCTAGAACTAACGTCTTAACTATATTTTCAAAGAATACTTTCCTGATCATGGGTCAAGTTATGATGGTTTTTTTATTGTGAGCTTGAATCGACGCTCGAATTTGCGGGCAAACGCTAGCTTTGGGGATAAAATTGTATAAAATGGCTCAAGGTTTGAACTAAACCTAAAAATATTTTTTATGTTGATAAGAAACTAACCCTTTTCCGTTTTTGAATGCTAAATACACGAAAACTGGTAGATTTTCATAACAAACAAAACGTAGTTTATAATTATTGATTAAATTAATGACTTAAATTTCCTTCTTTATTATTGTTACGTTTAAAAGCATGGGATATATTTATGGTCCAGTTTTCCGAGACTGTACCTCTTATAACACAATCTATTTATTCAAGAAAAAACATTACAAATTTTCCCTATAACTAAAAATTAAGGACGAACCGACAATAGTCGGTTCTTAATTGGCTCAAATAGACAAACTAAGTAACAAGAAAATCACTTTTCTGTTTGAACCCGAAAAGCTTCGTAATGACTAATTCTACTTTCGTGTACTGGTCTCATAAACAAATACAATACAATGTATATATGTTTAATTTAGTCCCTTGTCGTTCTCCTAACGACATAATCAGGGTTCGTTAGTAGAATAGCTTAATGCGTGGTTCCTCCACTTGGTCCATGTAGGATACGGTAGTAACTACATACATATGTAATTTAATTTAGATAAGAACTCCCTACTACTTTAAAACTCCTTACTTCGTTGAACTAATGAAACGGAATTTCCCTGTGTTTTTTTTTGTAAGTTTGTTCTTGGATAATCCTTGACTAAAATTCTAAGCAACTTGAATCAGTAAATAGTTCACAGTTAGTTTACTTAAGTAGGTAGGGTCCGTCTAATCTTGAACTGCACGCCTCTCCGCCTACGTTTTCATCGATAATTATAAAAGTACTATATTATATTAATATATAATATTGTACTTCTAAAATTATAGTTCTATAATATTGTATAAATATAAGGTGACTTTAATTTATACAGCCAAATTCTTACTGAAGACTCGGTAAGTGTTCAGTAACAAGGTTGGATGACACTTTTTGTGAAATTTGCAAATTATTCTTTTCGTGTTCCTTACAAATGCAAGCCCAGCCCCGAGTCAATTACTATGGGACGTCAAGATTTTATTTTGCGAATTCAGCCAAAAGTGTTATCGATCCGTGTTACTGATCACTTACCTCCTAAGCCTCCAGTATGAGTTTGGCTGTATAAATTAAAGTCACCTTATATATACGATACAATTAGAAGTATAATAAAATGATATAATACATATTGTACTACTATAATTATAATTATAGATAAATACGTAGGTTGAGTGCGGTGCATTTAAAAATTAGATTATCTCTATAGGTACTTTGTATAGTATAAGCTTTTGTAACAAAAATGATTGAAAAGAAAATGGAAAAATGAAAATAGACATGATGTTGTTAAGTTTCTTGCCATTCTAAACAAGACTAATCTAATGGGCGGGTGGGCGGTGAGAGTCATGTCAATTTATATCATAATGGGTTGTAGTTTGGTAAGAGAAGTGGCTGCCATCTGCTACTTGCACATCTCCCGCCTGCACTACAGCACTAAGGCGGAGGACATCGCGGAGTATGTTCGCCAAAAGACGGGATACCCGCCGAGGGTGCAGTTGCTGAAGTCGCGCCGCAACGTCAAATTTTCGGCGTTCGTGGTGCGAGTACCGTACTTCTTTCTGCACCTCGTCATGGAGGAAACCTTTTGGCCGCAGGGCGTGGTGCTCCGTCGCTTCCGCGGACAAGTGCCATAGGACAGCACAAAGACATAGTGCAAAAGTGAAGTGATACTAACATGGTAATAACTAACTCAATTTTCTAATTATCAAATACTGTCATATATGTTAGTTTGTAAGGTATTTATCTACGGGCCACATATATGCCTGATAATAAACGATTTGATTTAATTTGATTTGACTTTGAGTTAATTTTACATCGCCGTTTGGCCGATATATTATCACCCGCCAAAAAAGGCGCAAGAGTATTTTATTATTGCGAGTGAAAGTTTTGAGGGTAACTGAGACTGTAAATGTAGAAGGATATTTACATACAAATAGATAAAGTTAAAAACGAAATTTTATATTAGACGTCTAATATTGGTTGTACGAGATCCTCGGGATTGTTTTGTTTGTTAAAATCTTATTTAACCGGGTTAAAGTTGGTGGTTCATGGTTTATAGGTATTTTTTCTTTTGACGAAACCCTATAATTACTTTAATTGAACGCCCAATTATATTGTATAATAATATCGTATCAGTATACACTGCGCGTAAATTTTGTCGTTCAATGCAATTATCGTGATTACAGTATTTCCAGTCTTGTCTGTTTTGCAACATAATTTATTTAGTGAACTGTAAATTTTTGTATAGTAACATGTTTGTTATTGAACACATGCTAGATACTAAAATTAACGGATACATAGGCGTTTTGTTTTGTCATGTTTACAAAATCAATTGTTTAGCGAGAGTAAGTAATGAAGTTATCTCTATTAAGTTAGCGTAAATGAAAATTTCAATTTTGTCGCCTCTCCCGAATGACTTTCCCAAAAATTCAATTGAATCTAAATTGATTAGTTAAATAGAAGTGCGTTAGAGATTAGCCCCAAACAAATTAGACCTAAACCCACAAATACAAATCCATCAACCTTCGCTGAAACGATATAATTATGCTTACATTTCTCAGTCACGAATGGAGGGATACATTAGCATGAGTTCTTTGTTTTCAGATAGTATAAGCGATTAATGACGAAAATACACTTCAAGTTAGGAAAGCAACAAAGGAATGAATAACTTTTTGGCAGACTTCTGTCTTCTTCTTTCCGACTTTTTGGAGCTGTAGCTCAGATGGTAGAAAGCTGGCCTCTCAATCTTTAGACCCATATTCGCTCTCCGCGGTTGGTCCCCAATAAGTTTTCAGGAATTTATGTGCATAGTATTTTTATTCTTACCTAATACTTAATACTTGCTGAATGGTGAAGGAAAATACTGTGAGGAAACCTGCCCTAGGGCAGCGTGTACATATTTTTGGCCGAAGTACGGCGATAGGGCTCACCACACATCACGTTGGGTTGTAGGTAATAATAATTAATTGGTTTTACAGTTCACACACTCGAGGATTCATGTCGTGATGTTAGTTTTTATTTTATGTTTTTGTCTCTTTATTTTGTTGAATGATATCGGCGGCTGATACGCTTTTTTATTAGGATTTAGTGTTTTAAAGATACATCATTGAAACTAAAAACGGTTAAGATTTGATAATACTATCTATTGTTGATTAGATTTAAAATCTCTAGAAATTAAATACTTCGGTTAATTAAAGAGGGTTGCTTGAGTATAAAGTTGTCTTAAACGAGATGAGTTGTACGTTAATTCGGTGTGGCTTCTTATCGTATGCCCGACAGCAACACCGCCTTGAGATATTTTCCTCCAAATGTGTATGAACCAGATCAAACGAGCCTTGGTATAAGCAAACATCGATCAAACCCTCTGTACAGGAACAAAGCCACCTGAGCCGAGGCGCCTTTGATTGTAGACCTGTGATACAAGCCCTGAAGTGAGACATCCTGAATAAAGATGTGTTTCAATACGCATAGGTTTCAGATTCCAATAGCAAGTTCAAGATTACACTCGTAAATAAGATTGATGAAAACGTTATATTTGTTGACAATCATTGTACGGGTAATTTTTCAGTCCGAAAAGAATTTATTTTTGTTCATAAGCAAGGCAGGAAATGTGTATTCTTCCTGATACATAATGTTTTAATATGATCTAATAAGTTTCATTTTTTGTATTATGAAAGACTATTGAATTTTAACCTTGTTTAATCAATCAGCAAGTATACTTACGTATACTTGTAAAGTATTAATAATTTCACACTCGACATGAGTTCATAAATACGAGTACTTAGAAAATCTAGTAAAATAATTAAATAACGCTACGAAATTCACGAAGTACAACTACTGCTACGCAAACGACCATTTTTGTAGACCGTAAAGCCTCTACGGTGGCGTTTGTAATACTTTACTATTGACGTAACGTGAGTATGGTTTATGAGATAAAATAAGTCAATAATTTAATAATTTGTAATGTAAATAAATAATGTGGCTTGCTATGAAACTTGTTACTTTCTACTAGTTACAATATTTCTTTTAGCAAAAGAACAAATCAAGTAGTTTTAATGTAGTAGAATGCTATATACTCCATCGAAACAATCCTAGTCCGGTCTAGTTCAAGGCGACAGAGAAGCAACCAGGTCACGTTTTAAGAGCTCTTTGCGAAGCGTAATATAGTTCTACCCAAAAGGCGTATTGCATGCGTAATCTCACCGAAGATGTAATCGCACAGAGCGCAACGCATGGACTGCTCTATACAGCCAGTCTTGCTAACTTGACGGACTTTCCGTCAAATATAGCGGATTGAGACAAAGGTAAAATGAGATAAATTATATGCTAACGGCTAACGGATTTTTAAGTGGGTACTCGTAGCTCCATGTTCGCATATCGTATAGGGGGGCCAGTTTAGAACTTACACGTCACTTCCGGGACAAACTCATGAAAAAAGTCCCGCAGATCTTCAGTATTTGGTACTCGACACTAAAAGTACCTTGACGGGGCAGTTCTTTCGTGAAAAGAACATAAAGATTAAACTTAATCTGCGCATTTGTTGACAGTAATTGCGCGCCCATCACTGACATACTATTATGATATCTATGACCGCCATTAATTTTCTACTATTTGATTAAATGATTTACTGCTTTAACTGCTTTTTTAAAAACGATTTATCAAAACCGGTTTCGCGTACAATTTGCCAGAAAAGGTAATCAATACGGTGGGAACAATGCAAACTTATTGTTAACGTACAGCCTCTACAGCTGCAACGACTACAACACCGGAAGAAAATTACGACAGCTTAGAAATGTTTGACTTTATTTGTTATAAATAATGTTAATAAAGAGATTTCACAAAAAGTAAAACATTTTAATCTTATGGCGCCTTTTATTTAAGGGTAAAAAGTAAGTTATATGGCGGATTTCTGACGGAATTTCAAAATAACCTTAGCGGAATTTTTATTTGATTTTTGGCAACACTACCCAGCCACCACAAAAGCCTCTGTTTATGTCATTTAGGTGCAGAGATACGTTTAGCTTGTCGGTAAAGCCTTAGCCACAGGGGTATGTTGTAGGGTATAACTATGATTGCAATGCAGGTGCCCGGTGGAATTGCTAATTTGGCTTTGATCAACAGAATTGATTAGTTTCACTGCCTCCCTAGAGTCAACACTCGAATCCGTTAAAGCCTAGGGAGATATGAACACGAACTATGAAACGAAGACATAACATATACAAGGTATACCTATGTATACCTGGCTAACACGTGCAAAAGTTAGTAAAATTATTTGGTCGCATTTCGGAAATAACTCAAAAACTACTTACTGTTCCTAAAGAGTCCATTTCCTAAAGCACCCTGCGATTAAACATACCAGAGTTCCATATGCAGAGCAATTAAACTTTTATCCGTCAAGACTACGTGTCCCGGCTCCAATTTCAGTGGTTAGTTGAATTACCCTCTTAGCTCTGACCCGTGTAGATCTAAAATTCCGGACAGTTCTCGTAGGTTTTGGGTTGCTTTTCTCTAGAACCACACTAAAGCTTAGAGGAATTGTCCATCTGAAATCGTGTTTATACCTCGTAAATAAAAGCTTCGCCAATTGTCTAAATGTCTGGTACAAGATATTCCTGAATTCGTAATTACTTGTGAAGCTGTGACACGTAAAGTAAGTGGCACTAGTCGCACTCTGGGAAACGTTTGGACCCCTCCAGTGAATAGTTAATTCCTTAAAATAAATTCTAGTAAATGTAAGTGCTCAGTGGCCGTCTCAGCGGATTAGTCGAGCGAGTTTCGGTTTAATAGTTCGGAGGTTGCTGTTCAAACCATGTTTTTAGAGTTCCATACACGAAGGGTGCCAAACGGAACCCTATTACTAAGCCTCCCCTGTCTCTCCGTCTGTCACAGGGGTCTACAGCTTCAACCGTAATGAATGAATGAATGAATGAATGAATTTATTTATTTCAGGCCAATAACCCATAAAGATTTATATACAATTATTATTATTACAATAAACACACAAACTGACATAGAGCATTACAAAACAATTACGACAGCACAAATACATTTAAGGACATATAAAAATTGAATTAAAATTACAATTACAATATAACAATTAGAATTAGAATGTCAATTTTAAATAGGTAGAAAATTGTCATGTTCACAGAATATGTGTTACTATAGCCTCTATCATGCATGACAAATAATAATAATTAAAAAAGTTAAACTCAAGGTCTCCATACAATAAAATAAACATTATATAGGTAACATTATTCAGACTCTTAATTTTTCATTATCTATTTCGTGTGGTAAATGCAATATGATTATAATTCTACTAACTGTTACTCCTATAAACGAATAAAATAGTTATTAATCTGGGCGAAAGGTTTTTATATTAAAAGCTTGATACGTTTCTGTACAAAGCTTCTAAAAATTCTCTGCGTTCCACCTTTGCGAATTTTCGCATGTATCAGAATTGCTGTCCAGGGCGGCTATTCCGGCATTAATTCTCACTCGCAATATCAATCATTAGATATTTGTTTAGAGTTTGATAAATGCCATGCAATGGAAATTAGAGTGACTAAACTACATATAGAAGCTATAGGATATAAGGAATGCAAATTAAAAGTTTTCAATAAAAAAAGCCAACACATATTTGTACAAAATCCCTTTTAAAGTCACTCGTAATCTGCCTTCGCAATTTGATGTAGTTTAGTCACTCTAATTTTCATCACATAGCATTTATCAAACTTTACACAAATATCTAATGATTGATATTGCGAGTGAGAAATAATGCCGGAATAGCCGCCCAGAGACGCAAAATACACGGAAATAACGGAAGAATGACTGATACGTCACTGTCTCCAACCACTCTCCCGGTACGGATACTCATGACGTCATCCTGGGACACGACCTGTCGCTGGGCGGTAAATAAAAAAATAATTTTAAATGCAATGGTTTATTAATATTTATTGTACTGAGACCAAAACTAATTTTCAGAATTTTTGTCTTTCATCTGTCTGTCTATATGTTCCGTTTTGTCTCGAGAACCTCTCAACGGATTTGCATGCCGTTTTCCTTATTATCATCGTAATGATCGTGGTCAACATTAAAGGCTATAAGTGATGTTGCTAAAGTAATCGTAAATCCGAAAGTTTTTGTCAATTTTAATAATACCAACGCACAGACAACAAATTATAGGCAAAAAATTGTGGCCTTGTTCATGATTTTTCCTAAACACCCTTCTTTCTAACTTCTATTAGTTCTAGTAGGTATGTTTAAACGTAATATGTCCCAATTTAATACAGATTAACATAATTCTGAATTAATTGCTGTCTAACGCACGTTTAATTTACTAACGACACGACGTCGCGGCCGGAAAGCTGCGACCTGCTAATGTAATGATTTCATTCGCTGTTGGTTGACACGCGTCATCAAATTTCCTCTCTTATAACCTTAGCAGTAAGGGTGAAAAGTAAGCCCGAATATCATCCTAACAGCACTCACTCGTACCTAATCATAATAAAATTACCTGCCTGCTGGCTATTCTAGCACGAGCGGAAAAATTGTTAAGGCAGATTTCGGATAATTCGAATGGTCCAGAATACCATAACAGCACCTAATTGTCGATTTTTTGAAAGCAATAGCCTTTTTTAACGTCACATAAAAGTATAATTTTTTTTCTCCGTGAAATACAAAAGATATACATGAAAATATTCAGGAACTGAATAAATAGCTTTAATTGA
This sequence comes from Ypsolopha scabrella, assembly GCA_910592155.1. Taxonomy (NCBI): domain Eukaryota; kingdom Metazoa; phylum Arthropoda; class Insecta; order Lepidoptera; family Ypsolophidae; genus Ypsolopha; species Ypsolopha scabrella. The sequence continues at coordinate 5,810,906 of OU342964.1, forward strand.
CGTAATAGTTATGTCATTTAGGCATTACAGGAAATAGGCCATTGCCCACAAGAAAAAAAGTAATGTCAAAACCGACGTCTGTTTTTTTTATTTTCAGTAATCCCATCTTCAGGTTTTACCCCTAAATTATTTTTCTCATTCTTTTTTTACGTCAAGGAACTCTCCCTATTGAGCCTAAACAATGTATATTAACATAAAAATACACACAAATACAATTAAATAAACATAAAAATACACACCTGCATAAATAATGGTATTTTTTATAACAAAAATTATTTTTTGAAAATCAGTTTGGAGAAATGGGAATGTGACGTAATAGTCATACCGTCGATAGTCGTATGTCGTAAGTTTTTAAACAAATAAATAAATAAAATAGAGGTAAATAAACATAGTTTTATTTGATAGGTAGAGTAAACTACTACCAATAGGTACTTGTATTTTTTTTTACTAATTAGGTATCCTTGTAAGCTGCATTAACCTTCCCAATTCTCATTATCACTCAAACAACAGATCGCATTCCAGATTGTGACTTGTATCCATCTCTGAAAGTCTACGTATACTCTAAGACTGCCATTGGTGTCGATTCGTCGTAACATGACTTAACTTATTTGACAGGACTAAACTTAATTTAAGCATTCTGTCTTCTTCTTTCTGTATCGAAAAGACAAGGACAGGACGCTTAAAATAAGGTTAGTCCTGTCAAATAAGTTAAGTCGTGTTACACCGAATCGACATCAATGTCTACCGTGAAGTGTTGGGTGTATACGCAGCAGACAACATATCGCACCGGGTATTATATTGACAGATAACATACACCCGATTTGTAACATAGGTACATAGTCATAAATACTAACATTTAGCTTCAACTATTCCATACATCAGCCTGTTTCGTCCACTGCTGGACATAGGCCTTTCCAGGATTTCGCCACTCTTGGCGGTCCTCCTGGAAGAAATGCCCATACTCACACACGCTGGGCAGGCGGGTTGGTGAGCGCGGTGCCGAAACCCTCGCACCAGTGACGCCGCTGCCCGTCACTAGTCTGTTTTTTATAAGGCTTGGCAATTGGGGATGGATAAACCGCCATCCATCGGTCCCAGGCAATGGTGGGCCGCCTGGTTTTGCCTGAGAGCTGTTCTCTTACTCTCCCCCGAATATCTTCGGGAGGATTTCCGAGTAAGATGGTGGTACCTCCACAGTCGAGCCCGGCATCAGCTCTACCACCTTCAACTATTCGCTACGTATAAATGTTGATTTTACGTAGCCCTCGGGGCACGAGTCTGTTGGTGATACCTATCAGGTGTATGTGACACCGTGAAATTGTAAAATCCGACGGTTTATTATTTAACTAGGTAAGGTTAGGATAGTTTATAAACAACCGCGAAATAATCTACCGTGAAATTACAATCTTACAAATGAAATTAGAGGTATAAAATATCGGATTTTACAATCTTAAGGTGACATATTAGAAACGATTTTTCTAAAATAATTAAAGCTGTAGTTAGTCGCAGGTAACAAAGAGAAAGACACTTGGACTCAAATAAAAGGAAGGTAAATGCAACGAAGTATACCTATACAACTGTGAATTTGCTGTATAATGGTAGCAGGCGCTACAGGTTTCAGTTATAAGATTTTAAATACCTTCTTCCTGACTGTTCCCAAAACTATCGAATTACGGAACCCTAGGTATGCGAGTTCCACTCGCACTTGAGCGGTTAAATAAACTAAATAAAAATAAAATCTAGAAGTGTACTATCGTTCGCTTTGAAGCCGTGCTGAAAACAAAGCGCGAGTTTTTGTTTAAATGGAACAAAATCAAAGGAGAAAAGTTTATTCCCGCTTTACTGCTCACTGAACCTTGCAAGAATTTTAAGTGTTGCGCTAGAAAATGTGTCTATTGTAGCTGGTTGGTGCTTTATCTAGCCTTTGTGGGATCAATAAGTTTTAACTGAGTGCAGGTTAAAGCTCCGCACGGGTAAGTCGTGGCAGGAGCTTGAGCCAGCTTGCAAGAGTGAACTTTTGCGTCTGCATATATGCTATAATAATAAAGTAATAGAAAAGTCGTGTCTGTACATATTGTGAAATTTTAATTGAAATGGGTTATTAGTATTGAGGCCAAAGCTTTTATTTTGTCGGTCTCTCTTTCTGTCTGTCTCTCTGCCTGTATGTTCCGTTTTAAGAACCACTCAACGGTTTGGATGCGGTTTCTTTTTTATCACCGTAGTGACTCTGTTAACATAAAGGCTATAGGGGTGTTCATAAAATAACCGCCAAGCCGAAAACGGGGCAGAGATTGAATAAAAGAACGCGGGCGAAGCCGCGGGAAAAGGCTAGTATGCTATACAGTTTCAGTGGTTCAGTGTTTCGAACGTCTCAACCACTAAGTCGTGGGTTCAAATCCCGTAGGGGTATTTGTGTTCGGTCTGCGTGAAATACGATTGGCCCATTGGGGCGGTGGTTGGTTAAAATATCTGGGCCATATACTGAGACACGACAGATACGAACTCCTGCAACTTATTAGGGCAAAGTGCCTGGCAAAAGGAGTGTTGCTCGTAGAAAAAGTCATGGCTTCAAAATATCCGAGAATGGAAAATTTATTACTTATAAATTTATACTACACGTGCTTGGAAAGTTCCTTCTTACTTTTTCGAAAACGATGGAGAATATACGTCATTGCTGTCATACCAATATGCGGGCGGAAAAAATGTATGAAAATCCATTGTTAACGTGCTGAGCGGACAGAAAAAGTATATAAAAATCCATTGTTAACGTGCTGTTTTTTTTATTTGTTGACAACATCCGTACGATAAGCATAAATGTTACATTAAAAAGGGTCTAAACTTCTTGGTACATAACCTAGCTTGAACAATAATGCCAAAAGACAAAAAGTTTTTATGTCTTAGTTTGCAAAATAATACTGGCTATTTGTTATTTATGTACATAATTAAAAAAAGAAATTAAAAACTGCAAATCGAACGCGAGTCATCAATCTGTTTCTTTGGTTGTATCTTTATTAAAAGTAACTCAAAATGTCGTCTACTAGTGGTATAGAAGAATGGTTGATTTTGTCTTTTATTTTTCTCGCAGGTGTAGTATAAAGCACTACGGGAGAAAGTGCGATTCCCAACTCGTGTGTATTGAGGTCTGACTGCCAACCTCCAGTGATTGTAGAGGTACATCAAGAATATAATCTAATATCATATTATATATTTATTTGTTAACATAGGTTTACAAGATGTTATTACAGTATTGGGCCATATATGTTATGCCGTAGAGACGTACAAAATATGTTAAATCTTTGGTAAAATATAGGTGTACGAAGGTGGACTGTGACCTGCATCCATCCATCCATCCATCAGCCTGTTTCGTCCACTGCTGGACATAGGCCTTTCCAGGATTTCGCCACTCTTGACGGTCCTCCTGGAAGAAATGCCTATACTCACACAGGCTGGGCAGGCGGGTTGGTGAGCGCGGTGCCGAAACCCTTGCACCAGTGACGCCGCTGCCCGTCACCAGTCTGTTTTTTATAAGGCTTGGCAATTGGGGATGGATAAACCGCCATCCATCGGTCCCAGGCAATGGTGGGCCGCCTGGTTTTGCTTAAGAGCTGTTCTCTTACCCTCCCCCGAATAACTTCGGGAGGATTTGCGAGTAAGGTGATGGTACCTCCACAGTCGAGCCTGGCATCAGCTCTACCACCTATAGTAGTAGTATCTATTAGTTGGTCTAAATTTTATTTTTCGTATTTTACAGAAAGGTTCATTGAACCTTGGTCCTGACCACTTATCGAGTCTCCAGTACGAATTTGGCTGCATAAAAGAAAGTCTCCTTATAATTATCTGAATTTATAAATATTAAACGGGGAAGTAGGTATGTTGATGTACTAATTATAAAAAATAAATACACGTCCCATGCTGGACTCCTACATTTTTAATTAATACTTCAAACAAACTTGGTTCCCGCCCGATGCTCCCGGTGGCATTTTCCTTTTTTCATTTTTAGAGTTCCTTCAAAAAATTGAAACCTTCATGGCAAAGCTTCCGTGTATGTTGTATGTTGGCATAACTCTAAAACAGTTACGCTGATAGAGCTGTATTTGAGCTTGCAGATTAAGGTGGGTCGAAATTACACTTTTTTGAATTTCATATTCTAATATTTAAGAAATTATTTTTATCTGTACTAAGCTCAAATATCGGTATGGAAAAATGAAAAAATCCTGCAAAATCAACGAGAATCTTCCATGATACTTCGTTATACCCTGATTTTGTTTATGTAGCCAAATTCATACTGGTAACTCGGAAAGTTCTAATTAAATTTTGTTTATGTAGCCAAATTCACACTGGTAACTCGGAAAGTTACCAGTATGAATTTGGCTACATAAACAAAATTTAATTAGAATTTTTCGTTCTCTTAGTCAGGACTAAAGTTCAATGGCCCTGTTTCCAAAATACCAAAATATTTTTTGTGCCTCTCTACTTGTTCAAGAACAACCTCGACTCAACAGTATAGGGAGTCTAAATTTTTGGTCATTGAACCTTGGTCCTGCCCACTTACCGAGTCTCCAATATGAATTCGGCTATGTAAACGAAAGTCACCTTTTATATCGTATGAACCATATTTTCAAACAGCGCGCATCTGCATTGACGGCCCCAGGTAGGCCCAGGTAGTGAAGAATTTTTCGTTCCCTTTGTTAATGACAGTGTATAATAAATAGAGTTTAATTTCGAAGGTTTCGAAGGTTAACAAGTACACCTAACGAGTGTTCCATGTGACATGTGTGTATCGTTTGTTCCTGACCTGTTTTCAATTGTTAAAGTATGTTTGTGTAGGACTGAGCTCACCCCGCTACGAGGTGTAATTTTCTTTTAAATTGACCATCAGGCGTTATCTCATGAATAAGGTGTCTCTGGTAGGTAGGAATTCGTTGTGCTGAAATGCAACTTGAGCGGTGTAAACTTGTCATTTAAATTTTTCTTGGTTGATTGTCATTGCCAATGATAAATAAATTAATAATATTATATATAAATTAATAATATAAGTAAGCGGACAAGTACAGGTGTTTTTAATCAAAAATGCATCAAAAGTTCCACCAAGTGCCAACAATCACAAGCATCAACTCCATAAATTATTATACCTAATTGCACTGTTGTTGCAACCTCCATCTTTTTCTATTTACATGTGTAGTGATAACGTAACAACATTTATCCCCGTGAGGTTCTCAGAGGTGTTTAAGATGTCAACTTAACATTGAAACTCTTATAAACCCACAACTCGTCGTCCCAATCAATTGCTGGCGGCGGTATATCTAGAATTGACTATTTCATGACCTGCTCAAATATCATGAAATCTGTAAAAACTAAAGGTGTCACCTCGCTCCGCTCCGCTTCGCTTAGCTCCCGAATTTATGATAACAAGCAACCTAACACGGTCCTCTCGCTTCGCTCGTCGTCGCACCTATTATTGACTTTTTGTTTTCATACTTTACGATATTGACGTTCTGAGGTGCAATTGTGTAAGCCAATGGTATTCTAATTCGATTGTCATATGGCTATTCGGATAGGCAAACAAGCCTGTTTGACAAATGAAATCGTACGTTTTTTCATTTCATTTCAGGTAACCATTTGTTTTCAATATTTATATTGAAAGTCTGCATAAAAATAAAGCTTACGTATTGTTCATTTTGTTTTATTGTGTGTTTTTTTCATATTCACTCTTTCTAAAAGGACGTAAGTCGCAACTGAGGATTTCAAACTCGATTTTCATTGCCAAGGGATTATTTTAAAAAAAAACTTGGCATGTTATGTTCGCTGTCAATGTCAACGGTCACAATGACATGGCAGTTGATTTTTTTTATACAAAAATGAACTGGAAAGCAAAAACTTTTGAGGGTTTTTTTTTATCTCTTTATTTAATAATGATTTAATTCTGAAAAAAATATATGATGCTCAGAAAGAAAATATCTCGAAATGGTTTTTAGTTTTGCACCAATTATTAATTGGTAATGTTGTCGATTGTATTCATTTGACAGCCAAAAATGTACGATTTCAACTGTCATACGGGCTAATTTGCTTAACCGAATAGCCATTGACAATTTGGCTTACACATTGCACCTCAGATCATAAAATTATCAATTCTACGATATGGCCACCACATATCCATCCCCAATTGCCGGCCCTTATATAAAACAAGACTGATGACCCGTCATCAGCATCACTGGTGCGAGGGTTTTGGTACGGCGCTCACCAACTCGGCTGCCCAACGTGTGTCAGTAAGAGCATTTCCTTCAGGAGGACCGCCAAAAGTGGTAAAATCTTGGAATCGCTTATGTCCAGCAGTGGACGAACCAGGCTGATAGATTATTAGATGGAATTATACATTACAGTATTTTTGTCATTTCAAAAACATTCAATAATGTACTGTAATAAAAATTCTTAAATTTCTGTTTATCTTGATATACTTAAAGCAAGTATTGTACTTGCAATTTTAATTAGAAAATGTATAACAAGATAAACGGATGTTGATAACAGCCCGAAAACATTATTATTTATATTTTGATTAAGCTGTTCATAACATTTGTTTGATGCATAGAGAAATCTCTATGGTTTCCTGTTATTTATTCCATCATTATATTTACACATTTGAACACAAATCAGAACTCTCAATACGTCTCTCTTTCTCACACGACTCTCTCTCTCTCTCTGTTTTTCGAGGGAGAATCAAGCTGCGAACGCGCTCAAATTTGCTTGAATAAGTAATGACAATTATTTTAACTAAAATTTTTAAATAATAAACAAGGGAACTCATTTGTAGTTCTAAAATCTTCAAATTGACTAAGTTTCAATTTCTTTCTTTACATACTTAAATTTTTCTACTTACTACTTAACTTGAATTGAACCGGATCTTATTGCGGCTCTTTAAGTTGATGAGCAGTAGTTGTCCTCTTAAGGACAGCCATTACGCGCTAACCTCCATACAAACGCAAACACAAAATTGTTAGTTGTGTGTGTGGAACATGTAATATTTGAGGCTGAGTTCATTAACATTATCTAGATCTGTGTCCAATTAGAACTATAAATCGGGAAATTTGAATTATTTCTTTCAAAAATTACGTTTTTTCACCAAATGTGTAGCAGGATGTGTAGATAAAATCAAAAAATGTACACTAGTTGTGCATCGAAAATGTTATCTAGATTAATATTAACCAAAAGTATATATGAAAAAGTCTACAATCTTGCCAAAATCATGTTTTTTCTGACACAAGTTTTAAATTTTGCGTCCGCGACGAAATCGACACGATTGTATTGCCTTCGCAAGTTTCGTAGAGCGTGCATGCAGAATTACATTTGGTCGCCCTCACAACTGAGTTGGTTGCGTCACGATGAATATTGTTGATAAAGCTGTATAGCAAACACGGTTAGACAGCGTGTTCAAAAACACATCAAGTATATCTTTCATAATACTTGTACATTTTCGCGCGCCGTCGCGTCAGACCGTCAATCATGTAAATTGGAGGCGCTGTCTTTCAGGCACTAAATCGAAGCTGAAATACGTTATTGGATCTCGATCTACATAATACCAGTCACAAAAATACTGTAAAATCTAGCTGAAAACCTTCAGGGAGTTGAACTAAAGAAATGGCTATGGAAGTTTATCATCGAGAAGAGAGAACATGCAAATCATCTTAAAAAAATAAAACCGGCCAAGTGCGTATCGGGCCTCGCGCAATGTAGGGTTCCGTAGTTTCCCAGTACATTTTATAAGTTACTAATACAGATCTTGCCAAACTTCTAGTCCCATACATTTAGAAGACCGGCCCATACATTTTCGTGTTTAGAGGGGGTCAACAGTTGGGCGCGACCTGTTCTCGTAAACCCGTAAAGCTGTGATAGTTTTCCTTTTAAATTCATTATATAGTATACTACTTCTGTGAATTTTTTCACGTACCATAAACAACCGTTTAGCCGGCAGGGGGGGGGGGGGCGCTTTACTCTAACAAAAATTAGCACTTTAAAGCTTAATATTTCGCCAACGGAACCCTAAATCTAAAAATGGTTTTCACACACCCAAAATGTTTTTGAAGGACCTATCCAACGATACCCCACACAATGGGATAGACATGAAAAAAAACATGAATTTTTTTTTCGATATTTTATTTTACCTTGTCGGCGCGATTAATATGTATTATACCCATGCCAAATTACAGCTGTCTCGTACTCATAGTCTCTGAGTCAAGTGCGAGTATTTCTCCCGTCCTGAGAGTTTCGTTCCATTCTAATAAGATACTCGTAAATTTGTATAAACTGTAAAACAAAACTTACAAATTTAAGTTCTGTTTTATACATGTACCCACAAAATGTATTAAAAACAAAACTGCATAATTAACTTGTTCAAGTACATACTTGTAGAATAACAAAATCAATAATTTTCGGATTTATTCCTTCCCTGGTGCCAAAAAACTTTCTTTCGTGCTAAATTTTAAGTGTCCAAGGCAACTGAAAGTGCCCTGTAGATTTTCATGGTGATCCAATTTGTATGAAGTTGATTATTTAAAGGGCAATAACTTTTTTCGTTTGAGTTTTTAACAGCCCCTTGGGGCATAGTCTTCTTTCTTTAGGAGGTATCAGACCGAGAAAAAGGGTTTTAAAAGACGGACAAGAAGTTGGTCCTCTAAGGGTTCCGTTTTTTTGAGGCAAAGAACCCTAATAATAACTCTAACCAAAAAGAGTGGAAATCGGATAAAAGGTTTCCTAAAAAGAAAAACTTTTATGGCCCAATAACAATTTCCCGATTTATCAGAAAAAGGTCCTTTTAACGACTCGTTCCGAACTTTCAAATACCGGGTGTTTACCGACCAACTTTTACGATTGTGCCCTATTAAGCTAAGTGCTCCCTCAGGATACGTTTACTGAACCCTAAAACAGAGAATTCCTAGAACCTTTGCTAAAAGCTAGCTTTCCAAAGTAAATAAATGAACATCTCACGCTGAAAAATGTTTTTAGATGAAACGAAAATGAACTTGTTTCTACAAAGCTTTGTTCTAATTAATGAAAATCATGGGTGTTTTGAATTTTTTTCCACTACGGAGGCTCTGTTTTTAACATCGTAATTGTATCAGAAAAAGAGAACTGTAATGTATTGTATTCCTAACGAACGAATGAATAATGATGTCCTATTCATTAGCGCCTATAGCTGATGTTTTACAAAAAAGGCCATTTATTTTGCTCTCTTTTATAACCTATACAGGCTGTTAATTTAATTAACATTTTTCCTTCAAAAGGGCTGTTCTACCCATTAAATATGAACAACTTTTACTGTGGCGCCAATACTATAATCGCGATTTCTGAGTTGGCCCCATACTAAAAGTTGTAATAAGTAGAATAACCCGCTTAAAGGGAAAAAGTTATCATCCTAACATCCTGTTTCCATCTCACGCTAGCAAGATTCGATTTTGCATTTACTAAGCTAAATTTGAATAAAAAATAAAGTCGATTTTAGTTTTAGTTATGTCAAAACTTAAGTAATATAAGTTCTGTTGTTAAGGCTAAAGAACTATTTGGGAATGAAGAAAATTAAGTTTTGACGGCGTTAGAACTAAAATTAAAGCCTTTAGAATCGGCTTTATTTACTAGGTAAAATATTAAAATGCGGTTCAGAATTACACCGAGAAGATCGGCAAGAACGCAGTTATCTCATTTTACTCCCCCAGAAGTGCGTTCAGTAAAGAACCCTAGGTTGGGTAGGAATACTCGGGTTGCAACACTGAGGTTTTGAACGTCATTTGACATATTTCCAATAGATTTTGCATTGTTTTTCGTCTGTAATTTTGACGTGCCTATACGAAACTTGCGAACCCGGCTCAGAGTTTATGTTGAAAAACGACACTGGTGTAGCGACGCTGTCATTTTTGAACGGTCGGTGTTGCGTCCCGTGTTGATTTATGAACGGGTTAGTGTTGCAATCCGGGTACGAAACCCAGCCCAGTGCGAGTTTACGAACGACTATCTGTAATGTTATGACACTTGAAAAGCCAAACTGAGCAGCTACTTCTACGGAATTGACAGAAACATCTCTTCTAAGACGAATCTTAATTAATTACAAGTATACATTTAATTTTATGAATTAATAATTACGGCTCGCCCTTTAACTTCGGTGAAAATTAATGAGCTCTCTCATTTTATCGCATAATTGTGAATAAAGAATGCTGATTGCTTCGTAGAAGAACCTTGTTGTATTTCTATTTAATTGGTCGGCTGTCTATAGAAATACAAACTATAAGTCGGAACGCTTATGTTTTGTTACGTTTCAATATATAAGGTGCTCTAAAAATTTCTGCCACGGCTGCAATGGGAGATAGCATTGTGTATGTAGATTACAATAGTGAATAAATTTTGTACCCTGGAGTAGTTATATAAATTGGAGAAAATAAAGTAAATAAATAAATATTTACTTTATTCTGCATAAAGTGATTCACAAACTACGAGTGATGTGTCGTTTCATTAATGAAAATAATTTCTATCTCTTTCCAACTGTTTTGTGTTAATAAAGGACGGTTTCATGCAAATAAATCAATTCTAAAATAAACGCACCTATTTTTGTATGAAAAAAGTATGACGTTAGATCAATAAAATATCGTTACAATTGTAATCTACCTATATATACACAATACACTCTCCCATTACAGCCGTGGCAGATATTTTATATATTTTATATATTACTTTACATATATAAGGTGACTTTTATTTATACAGCCAAACTCAATACTCATACTGGAGGCTTAGGAGGTAAGTGATCAGTAACACGGATCGATAACACTTTTTGCTAATTTCGCAAAATTAAATCTTGACGTTCCATAGTAATTGACTTGGGGCTGGGCTTGCGTTTGTAAGGGACACGAAAAGAATAATTTAAGAATTTCATAAAAAAGGTAATCGAATCTTGTTACTGAGCACTTACCGAGTCTTCAGTAAGAATTTGGCTGCATAAATTAAAGTCACCTTATATAGCTCTTAGCAAAGTACCAAAAACGTTTCGGCAAACTTTTGTTGTCAAAATAACCAGTGTTATACAGGTGACTTTCAAACAAACCCCGATAATTTTAGAGGTTAATAAAGAACATTAGTAGAACACATTTTAAATGTAAAAACAATTAAAATTAAAAGTCTAAATATTATTAAAAAATATTACTTGGAAATAAAATTGGTTATCCTAGCCATTCCCATACGGAAAAAGTTGAAAATAGTCCAAAATAGTGGGATCAATAATAAAAACAACTACACAGGATCTAATTATCTTATCTCTTCGGGTGACCATGATTTCTTTGAATTTTACAAAAATCTTCAAAGGGCTTCAACTTCAAAAAATAATTATGAATATGATTTTGAACGGTTTTAATAAAACCAGTTTGTATTCTTCGACATTTTGACATACTAAATCATCGGGGTTAGGTTAAAAGTCAGCCTGTATAATCTATAATCTAATCTTTAATCTATCTATATTATCTATTATAATCTATCTATATAATTAATTATAATCTATCTATATCTAATACTACTTTAGGAATTGAAGTTTAGTTGCTAAAGTTACAGTATAGTCAGGTACTTTATATACACAATGTCGTTGATAATAATAATAATAATAATAATAATAAAAGCTTTTTATTTGTCTCAAAAAACACAATAAATTTTATACACAATAATTTTATACATGAAAAGAGACAAATCGGTCTAAGACTCGGCTTATGACAGTCTGTTATTTAAACAAAAAGCCGCCGATTTTCAGCCTTAGCCTTTAATTAACAAGAAACACACAAAAAAGAAAGATAATAAATAAACAAATTAAAACACACAGAATTTAGAAAGCAAAAGTACCAAAATTATATAAAGTTAAACAAAGTTAAGACAGTTGACATTAAACAATTTATATTATTAGACACATTACTGAACCATAGGCCTACCACCAGCCAAGGACTGCAAAGAAAGCAGCCATCTGCGACATTTTTTTCTGAAGGTGACTAGTGTGTTAGCCGCGCAAACAGGTGGCGGTAACACGTTCCAGCATTTAGATGCTGCTATCTTAAAGCAGCCTCTGGTAGTGACAAGCGTGTGGTTGGGAATAATTAGTTGTGGCCGCCGAGCTCTAGAGGACCATACCAACTTTTCATGCAGGTACCCAGGGGTTTTACTATTTAATAAGTTGAACATTAGACACGCTAGTTTTAATACCCTGAAATTTGCCATGTTTAAAACCCCCCTTGCAATCAAATGAGGCGTAATGTGGTCCCTCCTAGGTATGGCATAGCAAAATCGCATGCACGCATTCTGGACGCGCTGAATAGCCTTAACAGTTTTTTTAAACAAACATGGACCAAATACTATGTCACAGTGACTTAATTGAGAGAGAACAAGGCTGTTACAGAGCTGAAGGCGAACCTTTTGTGCGAGGAATGGCCTCATTTTATAAAGGGACTTGAGTGCACCAAAGCACTTGCCAATTTTCTGTTGAACATGATCTTCAAATCGCAACTGTTCATCCATAGTGAGCCCCAAATTTCGCACTAGATTGCTTATTGGTATCACTGTATCATTTAACTTTATAACAGGATTAAGTGCCTTAATTGTGGTAACTTGATTCTTGGTCCCAAATATAATTGCAACACTTTTCTTGGGATTCAATACCAGATTATGCTTTTGTGACCACTGAAAAATTGCACCTAAGTCATTGTTTAATTTTGAGGTAACTGGGCTTATATCGTCCGGTTTTGCTGGCGCTTGTACATACAGCTGCGTATCATCAGCATAAAGGTGGTATCGCGAGTTTTGAATTGCTTGGGTAATACTAGACGTATAAATAAAAATTGTTTAATGTCAACTGTCTTAACTTTGTTTAACTTTATATAATTTTGGTACTTTTGCTTTTTAAATTCTGTGTGTTTTAATTTGTTTATTTATTATCTTTCTTTTTTGTGTGTTTCTTGTTAATTAAAGGCTAAGGCTGAAAATCGGCGGCTTTTTGTTTAAATAACAGACTGTCATAAGCCGAGTCTTAGACCGATTTGTCTCTTTTCATGTATAAAATTATTGTGTATAAAATTTATTGTGTTTTTTGAGACAAATAAAAAGCTTTTATTATTATTATTATTATTATAAATCGCATAAAGGATCGGCCCCAAAATTGAGCCCTGAATAACACCGCGAGTTATAGGTAGGGGTTTAGATTCTACAATTTGACCCGTATTATTAACACACTGTACTACCTGGCTACGATCTGAAAAATACGCAGAAAACCATTTACATACTGCGTTGGAGAAGCCAATGCATTTCAACTTTGACAGGAGTATTGAGATATTTACGCAGTCAAATGCACGACTAAAATCGAGCAAAACCATAATTGTACCCTGACCATCGTTAGAGGATAATAAAATGTTATCCACTATATGTAGAAGAGCAGACGTGGTGCTATGTCCTTTTCGGAAACCAGATTGAAGGGTCGGTAATATGCTATTTGATTCTAGGTAGGGAACTACTTGATTAGAAACTACTTTTTCTATAATTTTGGACAATGCTGACAAAACGCTAATTGGTCTAAGATCTTCCAGTTCCTCTACCTTCCGTTTCTTAGCTATAGGTTTTATAATGGCACATTTCCAAGCCCTTGAGAATTCACCACTCCGTATTGACTTGTTTACAATGGTAGTTATCGCAGGTAAAGAATGCGGAAGGGTCATGTAAATCATAAACATTGAAATACCATCACTGCCTGTCGACCCCGAAATCGAGCCTTTAATAATGCGACAGACAGAAAGTTCGTCTACGTCAACAAAATTAAATTTTGGACCTAGTTGCTCAGTAGCGGACAAATTGCTATAACTAGAATCTGCTAAGTTATCTGATAATTGTGGTACGCTGCTAATAAAATATTGATTAAGCTTATCAGGGTTTGCTAAGTGTTCAGGTATGGGTTGCTCAGTCCTAGGTTTAATTATACGGTTAATATTACGCCACATCGCAGAAGTATTTTTAATATTCTTGTTGACATATTGAGTAAAATAAGCTTGTTTTTCAGACTTTAAAGCTGTATTTACCATGTTGCGCATTTCCCGATAGTGCTGGAACGCAAGGGGACACCTAGTTTTTTTAGCCCTTAGACAGGCCTCATCGCGTAGAGAGCGCATAGACCTTAATGTATCCGTCATCCACGGTGTAGGTAGTTCCTTAAACGTACGCGTGCGAGTCGGAGCGAATGTATCGAAAAGGTCCAAAAGTAGGCAATTAAACAGTTCTACCATGTCTTCCAGGTCCTCACACTGCTGGATTAGGTCCCAAGGCGTATATTGAGCTGCGTTACTGATAGCATCAGCATTATTTGTTAGTGGCCGATAGGTTACCGTTCGTGCAGATGGTCTTTCAATATGGAAAGGGAAACGCAAAATAACAAGACCGTGGTCGCTTAAATCATCATTATGAACTACCTCAATTGATGATGGGATAGAACGAGACCTCGCAAATGCTAAATCAATAAGTGTTTTACTGTTTTCTTTTATCCGAGTAGGTTGGTTTATTAATTGATGTAGACTGTGTGACTCAACAACGGGACGAAAGCACAGTGGCATAGTTACTTTACCATCAGCGTCTAACCAATTCACATTAAAATCGCACGTAAAATACAAATTATCATACTGAGGTGCAAAGACTGAAAGAGAATCACATAAGTGTTTAATAGCTGCGCCCACACAAAGTGCCCTAGTGCGATATGCAGTCCCGATTAGAGTCTTTTGTTGATGGCATATTGACCCGAGGTTCCGCATATTTAAAAAGCACCTAAATCGCATTATTGAAAAGTTCGGTATCTGGCTTAGGAACTTTTAAGGTTGCGTATTTCAGCCAGAACTATACAGATACTGTAGTCATATTTTGGACTTTAAAGTCAACTTTTATTAAGGACTCCGATCAAAATAGAATAGAATAGAAATATGTTTACGACATTAATGGGGATTAATCCTCCAAGACTCCTCCCTAACAAATCAATAAGACGTGTACCCAAGGTCACAGTGCATGGAGTTGGTACACCCGCTTTTCACCGATGATTATTGTCTTAAACGTGATAGATGTACGCCGTACTTTGGGCATAAATGAACCCACAGCTTAATGTGCCTTCCGAAGTACGCAAACTGAACACAAACTAAGTAGGCGAGCACACTGCCACAAAGGTGTCAAAAATATTCTCTTACAATACGCCTTATTTGTAAAGGTCTGCGAAATACCATTTAGATGTTTTTTGGGCTCCTCCAACTGAACAGAAATGTTGCAGTATTGTAATTAAATGTTCGTGTTTTCACAAATATTCTTAATTTTTTGCAGGAACGCCTCAGCTCAGAGGAAATCACGCGGATGAGCGACGTCCGCAACCTGGTGAACCAGCTATATGAAGCGCTGAACGTGCGCGAGCACCAGATCAAGAAGGAGAGAGAGCTGCGCGCGCAGCTAGAGAAACTTAATACGGAGCTGCAGCCGCTAGAAGAGGTAGGTGCTGCTCTATCTACGAACCAGTATGAATTTTGCTGTCAAATCAAAGTTAGCTTACACCGAGTCCTTCTGTAGGATCGAGCTAAATGGAGCGCTTAACGCAAGCATTAAATCCATGGGATCATATCTGAACACAGTGCGACAAGGCTCTTTTGGCGGGTGTAAATCAGAACTATAATATCCCTTGTTTCACAGCCCTGACGTTGTCATCCACGCGTCAAAAGATCCTTGTATTGTAGCACTGTGCAGACCATTCACTATAAGAAGTCCCCTGGGCCGCGTTCAGTTTGATCGCCCACTGACGCCCGGCGATCATGCCGTCTTTTTTGCACGCGTTGTTTTTGTATATGCTATCCTGCTGTCAGTGATTAGCGGGCGATCAAACTGAACGCGGCCCAGGGGACTTCTTATAGTGATTGGTCTGTAGTCTTCTATCTGTAATGCTCTCTCGCTGTCTATTTCGCGGTCCTAGGGTATTAATGATTTACGCTGCTGTAGAAAATAATAACATGAAGACGGACCCCTTTTTAATAGTATTCAGGTTTGTGATTTTAGAAACGCAAGTCTATCTAAAGTTGGCTTGGACAGCCCAATCACAAACATTCAATAAAACTGAACGAATATTATAAAGCTTTTTGTGTTTACCAGAACACTAGTCGTATGATTCAGTACTGGACCACCATTACCACTATTAAGGAC
This sequence comes from Ypsolopha scabrella, assembly GCA_910592155.1. Classification (NCBI taxonomy): domain Eukaryota; kingdom Metazoa; phylum Arthropoda; class Insecta; order Lepidoptera; family Ypsolophidae; genus Ypsolopha; species Ypsolopha scabrella. Next base: position 5,827,124 of record OU342964.1, read on the forward strand.
CCTGAACTGTTCTTGTACTTCTTGGTGAATATATAATGCATACAGAGAGAATAAATAAAAAATCACTGGTGAAAGAAATATATGGTGCGCGAGTGTAGCTTCGATTGGGCCTCTCTAGAAGAACATAATATGTCGACTAAGGGGATTTACATGAGAAAGACCTTAGTCTAAGGTCTGAGGTCTTTCTCTACTGAATCACCTTAGTAATTACCGGATACTTTAGACTTATCAAAATTTGGAAATAAAACAGAACCGGAATTAAAACAGCTTAAATGACTAAATTGGTAGATGTGGAAGAGGTTAAAGGGTTATGTTAGAATAGGCTTGTTCACAGGGCAAGCAAAATATTATTCTATTTAGTCCGTCATTTAGATTATCAAAAAATATTGGACACGTTTTTTTTCTTTTGTCAATCAAACAAAAAATTACAAAGATAAAGCGCGTCAAAGTTTGGGAGTGGGAGAAAATGACGTCACTTCTAAGTAAAATTGTATCTAGATATGACGTCACGTGGAACTTCAGCGGGCTATATCTTCATCAATTTTTGTTAAATTGAAAAAAGAAAAAATACGTGTCCAATATTTTCTGATAATCTAACTGATGAACTAATATTTTTTTTTTAGTCATCATGCCTATTGTAGTAGACAGAAACCTGTAATCTCTACCTACCGCGTCGAGACAGGCGTGTATGCATGCATGTTTTTGATGAAACCTATTATCTTTCATCCAGAAACGCATGTCCCTGGAAGTGGAGGCAACTCGGAAGACCTCAGTGCTGACGTGGGTGGGTCTCAGCTTGATGGGCGTGCAGTTCGGCGTGCTGGCGCGGCTCACCTGGTGGGAGTACTCCTGGGACATCATGGAACCCGTAACCTACTTCGTCACATACGGCACAGCTATGGCCGGTTACGCTTACTTCGTGCTTACAAAGCAGGTATGGTTTTGACGTCTCTCCTTTCCCTTCTTCTGCAATAAATACAGGGTGTGAATGGACAGGTTTCTTTAAATGAAACCACATAGTTAGCTGATCATACTGAACAAATGAAAAAAAAAGGTCCTGCCTATACAAAATGAACAGTGAGTTTTCAAAATTAATGAGGAATCATGTATGTGAAAATTGTTTAGTATGATAAATCAGTGAAACACTTGTTTTTATTTAAAGGTGCATGTCCATTTATATCTGTGAATGCAACGGTTACCTGTCTGTATGTTCTCTTCTTTAGTCAATAAGATGGTTTAATCAATCCGTTGTCGCCTCTGGGAATATTGAGGGTATTTATTATTTATTACGCTTAGACTAAACACAACGGAGAAGCTACTTTAGTAAAACAAGTCGGGAGAATAAGGGGACAAAAGCGGTGTTTCTCTATTAAAATCGGTCGAAATCGCGGGCAAAAGACTTGTCGATAGTAAATATGAAGCTTTATGTACGACCATGATTTTTAATAAAATTAAGAATAAGTTGTTGGCTTGAAACATTAAGAGTGCATTACAAACTACAATACAGGCGATTTCAAGTAATACAATCCGATCTCTTGCTTAAACTCCAGAACTAAGGAAATTTTTCAAAATATCTTGAAATTTGTTTCTAATTGATCTTTTATTATTTGTAATGCACTCTGAATGATGTTTAGAGTATCGAAAAGCGATTAAATTACTATAAATGATATGATCTTAATATGTTGTATGTTCTTATTTCAGGAGTATGTGCTCCCGGAGGTGAAAGACAGGCAACATCTGTTAGCGCTGCACAAGAAGGCCAAGAAAGTTGGCCTTGACATTAACCAATACAACCATCTGAAAGATGAGGTATTGTTCTTCTCCATTTTAAACAGTCTATCTGTTATTTGCTTATCCCTACTAAACTAGATCATTATTACCTAAATAATTCTGTAGGAAACATTGTCCCAGTCAAAAATGTTGAAATATATTTTTGTTATGTTTCGGTGAGAAATATTTAAGTCATGACTATTTATCTGATGCCTTAACATATAAAATAATGTAAGTGATCTAGCAATGATCTTTGAATTGATTAGCGCATTATAGACGCCAAGCGACTTACTGTTATCACGTCTAATTTCACAAGAAGCGATCGCACTTCACTTTAATGCTATCAAAAATAGAAAACTACAGTACTCCCAAACTTATAATGCGCATACAAATCTTCGCCACTGCTCGGCAAAGTTCGTATTCCCCTACACTTTCTATACAAGCAGTAAGGTCACGTGGTACGTCCGGTCGCTCGGCTATAGATTTCTATGCGCATTATAACTTTGTGCGTACTGTACAAGTAAATCGGTCTAAATCTGTTGTCAAAAAAACGTCAAAAAACTGATAAGATACCAACTCAGGTATAGTTCCATAATTACCATTAACGAATTCCTTATTGTGAATCAATTTCAGGTAAGTAAAGTAGAGAAAGACCTGGGTCGCCTGAGAGACCCCCTCCACATCCATCTCCCGCCCTCCTACGTGGACAAGATCGTCGAGGACAAGCGCTCCCCCCTCACAAAGATCAAGGACATGATAGAGGAGACCAGCAAAAAGATGAAGATCACGTAATATTGGACCTCCCGGCGTCCGACAGACGCGTAAGTACGAAGGTATTCTGCTGTTCTTTTTTTATTTGTCTGATTCGGGATCTCTTGGAAGTGAAGTCGTGTGGAAAGCCTTTTGAATAGTTGACCTTTCAACGGAGATTAGGGAATAAAAGGACAAGGTTAAGAGAATATTACGTGGTATGTTTAGCTATGGGGTGGCAAATCCGCAAAAAGTGGTAGACACAGGTATATTAACACGTTTATAAGTTAAATCGGTGACATTCGTCAGCGCAGAGAGGGGAAACCTAACACCAATTAAATGTAGACCTTAACCTCCCGAATATTACGTTGAAAATATATCGAGAGAACTCGTTCTATTCTGATTTGTAGATGCAAAGACGGCGCGCAAGCATCCAACCAATAACCGGTCAAGGTTTTACGCGCACAATTTCAGGGCTATTATGATTGACTGAAATGTTTTTGCGCTTAAAATGACAACAGCGCGGGTACATTGCTGTAACTTATAAACATGGTAATCGCACTAAGTACTCGTTCTTACCTTCCCTACGCGTTTTAATAAATGGCGAATCTCTTTTTGTCTCCATTTCGCTTTTCCTCAATACATACCTAAGTAGCTTTATAAAAATGTATACCGAGTATATATATACCGAGTGTCGGACTACCTTAACCCTATAAATGTGCAATATTTTCTTGCCAAAGTAACATGAATTAGAATGCAACGCGATTTCGTTCCTTTAGGTATCAATCAGATTTCTTTATATCTGTTGGTTGTACTTTTCCTTTAGACGATAATTCGAAGGTTCGATTTGAATGAACTTTATTGTTTCTCATGGTAAAATGAGTACATTTTTGAAAAGTTACTTTTTTGCCGAATAACATACTTTTATTTAGATAAAAGGCATTGATTTAGAACCGATATTTAATTTAGTATAATTTTGCACTTCACTTGGCGCTTAGTTTTGCTCAATGGTCAAAGTTTCCTAAAATGAAGACATTTATGTTATCTCTGTTGAATTTATTAGGTACAATATTATGTTAGTTTTTCCTAACCTTAAACCTTAAATATTAATGGCTTGTGTTTATTTAAATAATCCCAGTGCCAATAATTGTTATTAAATTACCCTTATAGAAGAAATTTACATAAAAATAACAATGTAGTTGTAATTTAAATGTATCCAATCTAGTCTTTCTTATGAAATAATTTTACAACATATGCCGAGTTTAGATATTTATTATTTTTATAAAAGACGGAAAAACGTTCTTTCTGATTCGAGAAAAGTAATATTATCTAATGCACAAAAATATATATTGAAATTGTAATAAGTAGATATAAAAATGTAATTCAAGGTGCTTATTAGTTCCGTACAAAAATCTCATTATTTTGTGTATTTTCTATATTTAAGTTTTTTTTTTATTGATCGACGTATTTATTAAAATCTTGTGTTTGTAAAATAAATTCTACTTGTTAAGAAAATTTGAAACTTGCTATTTTTACGATTGTGTTTTGATTAAAGTTTATATATTAAATACTTTTATGTGTTTATTAACTAACATGTCCGTATGGTACTAATTCTACCCATTTAAAAAAATGATTTCCTGGTAAAAATTGTATCAGAAGTATCTTAAAAGAGAAACGATTTTTTGTGGATAAATATGTAATCATAGTTGTATATTTTTCAAAATGCTGTAGGTTAAATATTGGCTGTGAAAAAATGTGAAAAAACATTTTCAGTCCATGAAATTTTTAGGTAATGGTGTAGTTTGATTAATATTAGGCGTTTAGGGATCTGATTTTCTGTTAAGCTCACCATATTATGTTCCCTTTTATTCTCACAGAAGTCGCTTAAAGAATGAAAACGCTTATTTGGCCAAAACTATGTCTACTACGTATTGTGGTCACTCTGAATCAGCTACGATGCGATATTTGTATTGTGGCACTTGGAAAAACAGCCACAACGCGTTGTAACTATCTTGAAAAAAACACGAAACGAAATTCGCGTCGTGGCTTTAATGGTATTCGACCACTACGCGTTGTGATGATTAAGAATAGCCATAACGCGTTTAGAACGTTAGATAGATTGTGATACCTCAAATAGCAGTTTTAAACTTTAAAATATGGGTCTTTGCATTTCAGTACTTTTATTTTCAATGTTTTTGATACTGATTAATATTGGTTGAATATATTTGTCTATAAAACGATCACAGTGCTACCTTCTGTTCCATTATGATTGATTTTTTAATCATCTTGTTTGACTTTGATTTCTATTTTCTGTAATAAGTTTCCAAATGCTCTTATAATTTTGATTATTCATCTATTTTTCGAGAATACGAACAATGACAAAGATTTCTAGGTTCATTATATATTTATCGAATCTTGCAATTGTATTGTTGACGCAATGCCAACGGTTATACAAATTATAATTTCGTATCACTCTTTGATACTCTCTATCATATACATTACTAACCAACGTTCAGAACGCGTTATGGCTATTCTGAATTTCTGAATCACCACAACGCGTTGTGTTCGTTTTTGAGTTAGTCCCAATGCGTTGTGGCTGTTTTTACAAGTGCCACAACACGAATATCGAATCTAATTTGAATTGAATACAATGAGTCGTGGACGTTTTTTTCGATCAATGAGTTTTTTCGTTTCTTGAGCCTGACACATGTATACATATTGTATCATAACAAAGTGGTCGACGCGGCCTGCACAATTTATTATATAAAGATATGCTGTCGCCTTGTTTAGGTAAGTAAGCGAAAATAGTGTAATTGATTTCATCAGAAGACATCTTGAGGCTTCTGATCAATTTGTATATATTAGTAACGACTAAGACTCACTATAAATACTTTAAGCTCGCACACATTCGCTCAATTTAGCTTTTCTTGTGATTTGCAAGTTTGCCTTTTAGATCTTTTTCTATCTAACCCTAATACATAAACTAGAATTTTCATATACATCTAATCTTAAGCCGGAGCAAAGCTCCATTTTGTGTAATTTAAAACAATTTACTGTAGTCTAAAAGGATGTGTACCTACGTTAAGTTTAATGATTATTCTTTGTATAATCGTAATTTTTATAAGCCATTGGAAAGAACGGTAAGTAAGTATATGTATATATTTTTGGGTAAACTTTTACTTGTTTGCCCTCTAAATGTTGGAAGACTTCGTTAAATTAAGGAAAAGTGTAGATTTTAACATTTTCACAACAGTACTAGGTTACATTTAGGCTTTAGATATAAGGTATTTATGTAATTCGTAGCACACAAGATAACTTTCATGATGGTTCGAGCCAGGCTAGTTTACCCTTCAGAGTTGATATTTAAAAATGCTATGGGGACTGGTTGTGTTTAACTCATTAAAATATTCGAGAAGTACCGTCAAAGAAAATGCGTCTGAGTCACTTTTCGCAGTTAATACTATGTCGACAGGAGCGAAAAATGGATAATGAAAAACCCCATAGCTTTATTTAAATCAATGTATCAGAATCACTAACAGAACACATAATCGTAAAAAATAATATTTTTCTTCATTTTTTTATTGGTTCCCAAATTTCGTATGAATGGCCAATTTATGCGACGTAACATGTGACTGACAATGACAATAGACCGTACATATAGGTTTCGTAGAGCGTCGTCGTCTCTGTCACCGAAGTATTAGTACATCTTTTGACGGTCGATATCTTTTTAAATTATGAATCATGACCAAAGAAACAATTTTTTATAAGGCTATTGAAACGGCTACTCACGATTTAATAGTCAGATTTCACCTGACTAGTTTCACTGTATTCGTACAATTTCTTCAGAGGCAAACATGCCTCTGAAGAAATTGTACGAATTGTTACGCGGCGGTTCCCCGTTTGACACACAATACCATTATTACCGTTTCAATAATCATTATGAATCTAAACCACGAATCTTGTCGCAAAATGTTTTATTTCGAACATAGAATAGTTTCCTTTGACACAGATATGGGGTTCATTTTAACATGTTTAATGTTGCTAGTTTCGGTCCTCATAGCATTAAAGGTTCAGTTGCCAATACCTAACATTGTTCAAATTTAAACGGCCTTGATAATATTTACTTACATGTTTTCTCTGTGGTGACGGTTTCAGGTTTGTTTATTTTCAAAGGCCTAATCGACGATGTAATGATAAACGTTTGAATTTAATTACCTACGATCTCAAACATTAATAACTATACCTATCCAAAAACTATAAATTTTGGAAATTTATAAAAATCTTCACACCGTTCATAGTGTCACACTCGAATAGTTATGCATTTTATAAAAATTATAATTACCTACCTATATCTATTTATTACTATATTATTAGTATTCGTACTAAATTTTCACTGTTACTTATCTAATCAATCACTAATCAAATTGCCAAAATTATCCCTTCCAATTATATTAACTTTTCTCGTTCACTTCGTTTCACTTTCTTATAATATAAAAGAAATGAGTACAAACTTAGTTGAAAGTTTTATCGTCGTGGTTCAATATTCTTTTCAATTTGACTATTTGCAGCTAAATTAAAACAGTATGTTATTTTAAGCTAGGCTTCCGAAACGCGCCTTGCGTCTAGCTAAACTAAAAGATGAAATGTCACACTCTGCATGTTTCATATCATATCTCTCAGTTGAAAGTAGGCGCAAGTCGTTTTGCTTTGAAGTCAAGCTTAAGGTGGTAAAACCGAATCTAAACATTATAATATTGTTTTCCTTACTTTTGAATAAAAAGTATGCAAGAATTGCGTTATAAAGCAATTAGCGGAAATTGATTACTAATAATATCTATAGCTAAGGTTCTCGCATTAAAATTATGTTATTTTATGCCTAACATTTTTATTACATTTGATTACAACGATAAATACGCTTTTAAGTTTATGTAAATAATTATTACTAATAAATTTCCGCTAATTGCTTTAAAGCGGCATTCTTGCATACTTTTTATTCAAAACCAAGGAAGACAATAGTATGATGTACATTTTGCACCGAGATTCTGCTTTACCACTTTAATGGCAATATTATTTAAAAACATTGTGTTTTTGGTAAGACCAATTAATCTTTACACAACAAAAAAAATCTTCATATAACCTATCTGTTTGACTGCAATTTTTGTTGAGTTATACTTGTTTAATTGTTGGTATCGGTTAACCTAGCCACCTTGTCACGATTTAACTTTCCTACTGAGTTGAGTACTCGTGTTATCCCTATATTGTTATTATAATAGTGGGTTGGTAGAGCGGGCAAAGGAATGACATAATATTATTTAGATCAACATTATGTAATGTTACCGTTATCCCTACCTAAATACCATCGAACCTTATACTCCTCGTAATAGTTACTATTTTGCATTTTGTTAAATTTGCAGTCGTGTTGTTCGAATAAAATTTACAAAATACTTAGATTTGTTTCATTTACTTTTCAAGTTACCTTGTATAATACCTTGCTTCTTTTTTCTCCGGGGTACCTAGCATAGTAGACCATATGTCGAGCTTTGACAGCCCGATATATACTTTCTGTCCCTCACTATAGATCAAAAGAGTGAGACAGAGCACTGTATCAAGCGCTATCGAGCTCGATATGGTTTGCTATGCTATGCTAAGACTAGCTGATGGGCAAGATAATTGCTTTTAAACCGAACCTAAAAGTATTTATGTTCAGTTAATGCAAATAGACATGTTTTGGATTTACAGACTTTTTGTAGATTAAGCAAAATTAGTCAATGAAAGAAAACGCCAAGTTGTTATCACAAAACTTTATTCGAAATAATTTATTCGATTCGTGTATCTTACAGAAAAAAATATCGTACAAAACTAAATGCTACCAACTCGAATAAACCTTATGGCATTAGTAGACTGACACGGTGAAGTTCAGAGACTTATGGAGACACATTATGTTTTATCCTGTTCTAAAGCTTCGGAAGGTGATAATGGCTTGGAGTTATAAGGGTACAAGTCAATGCTTTGTACGTGGGCTCTGACAGAGACGCCTGGTGGAATACCAAAGTAATCTTCACCGATATTCCTAATAATTGTGGTTCCTGGCTTAGTGTATATTATTGTCGTTCCTGGCTTTTCGTGTATAAAGGTCGTTCCAGGTTTGCCGTTGTGAATGTTAAACCCTATTGCGTACTCCGGTCCACTATCGCCACCGCTTCCCGCTTCGCTACCTCCTATACTGTCATAATTACCCCCTCCTATGTTGATTGTGGACCCTGTAGAAACGGGATATCCTGGCGACACGGTGGAGGAAGGATACCCTGAGGATATAATTGGACCCGGATAATCTGGAGACACTGTCGTGGAAGGATACCCTGTGGAACCTACAGGACCTGGATATCCCGAACCGCCAGGTCGTCCTGATGAGCCACTGCCTGCAGGACGTCCGGGAGGTCTCGAGCCAGGGCGTCCTGATGACCCCGTGCCACCAGGGCGTCCCAAAGACCCTGAGCCACCTGGCCGACTAGGATGTCCTGTAGTCGAAGGATACCCATTAGGTCCTATGTCACCAGGATAACCTGAAGGCGCTGTGCTACCCGGGTACCCAGAACCGGTACTAATGGGATAACCAGAAGATATTGTGTCGTCAGGATATCCCACAGGTTCTATCGGCCCCGAAGATCCTACGGGAGGTTTTTGAAAAGGTTTAAGCGGTACGTAAGGCTTCTTGGTCGTCCCGAAAGGTTTGGCGGTAGGTCTGCCCGGTCGACTTGGTGGTCTGCCTGCAAACGTGTTAATTTAGTTATGGCCTGAGTTTTCTTCAAACTGGGTGCAACATGCTGTGGTAAGGTCCAGTGTTGGTGTAATAAAAACCAGTTTGGTCGTGAAGTTTGTTTATTAAAGCATACGTTTCTAGTCTGTGCAATGGAGTTTTCTTATAAATAATTTAAGGCGAGTGTTTAACTCTTTGTGCTTTTCTATTTACAAGTTCTATTCACATTTATGCTTATGCATCATTCTCATCACCTGATGGTTTCGTTGGTTTCGCTTCAAATTCTTGTCCGGCAAATGATGCGTCTTCATCAGGTTGAAAAGTTCCATCATCTTCCCCTCCTTGGTTTTCTTGTCCGAATCCTACCGATCCTTGGGTTTCTGAACCGAATCCGCCGGTACCTTGGTTTCCTGGTCCGAACCCAATAGGTCCTTGATTTCCAGACCCAAATCCTGGAGTACCGGGGCTCCCAGATCCAAATCCACTTGACCCTTGGTTTCCACTTCCAAATCCGCCTGCACTTGGGCTCCCTGATCCAAATCCACTGGATCCTTGATTGCTTGAACCAAATCCACCTGAACCTTGATTAAATCCACTGTCATTGTCAAGGTCTTCTGAGCTAGTCCCAGAACCACTTCCGGGTTTCTTTCCGGGCCTATCTTTGTCACCACTTGGGAATGGGGGTGGTTTTACGTGACCAGAAGCTGCTGTGCCATCAGGACCTTGAAATAAAATTGGCTAGCGTCACTGCAAGATCTCGTGACGTTCAAGGGCATCACGCAACGCCATCACAACCTAGATATTTCCTAAGTAAAGATTACCCAAAATAAAGAAATATATATATATAATAAAGAGGTATATATTTTTTCCTTTTGGCATGCGTATTAATTAATTTTATAGCACACCGTGCGTAAAATGACCACTTTACGCACGCTGCGCTTGCGTAAAGTCGGCATTTTCCGCACTTTTGCTATAAAATATTATACGATACTCGTGCGAGAAACTTTTTCTCGACTCGTGTGATTGCAGCACTCATCTTCGGCTCGTGCCGCAAACTCACACTCGTCAGAAAACGTTTCATCGCTCTCGTATCGTAATGTACTATTATTTACATTATTTATACAAGGGGATACGTGTGCGGAAACTAGAAAAGCAATTAACAGTTGGACCTCTTTGAACATGCAAGAAACAGTATTTCCTCAAGTCATACCTTTGAAGACATCATCAGTGCCAGTGTCGTCAGGTGAGAAGCTTGCGGGAACAGCAGCATTTACGAAGTCTGGATCGTAGGCACTAGGAATGGTGGGGAAATAGGCTGGGATGTAGGGGTCTTTGCCGTTCTTGACTATGCGGTAACCAATTCCTGGGCCAGCAATGTAATGTACAGTCCTGTGAACAGTGGTTTTGAAGAGTCAGACATACCCGTATTAATGAGTTCACACAGGCTTAGGTGCAGTTAAAAGACATTTACCTCTGAACACCTTTGTCGTCCAAGAAAGTGTAGGATCCTCTTACGTTGCCCTTTGAATCACTGCTTTCTGTTCTTCTCTGGTCAGGTCCTGCTGATATGAACCTAGGACCAAATTGAAAACATTAGCCCACGTTCATAACGAACTTGTTGCCAGACTCCTTCAAAGTGATTTATTTGTAAAACTGTCGAAATCACCCACCTGTAAGACCCATCCAATCCTCTCTGCACAGCTGTCCGTCCTCGTTGCTTCCTTTCTGCTTTCACCAACGGAGATCTATGGAATGGTGACCCGATGACGTTGGGGTTGTCAGGGTTGGCTGATGACACGTGGAACCCTGTGTCCCGCCCGGCGATGTAGGTGACGTCGTGTCGCTCCCCGATATCGTCCACGTATGAATAGTGCCCTAGAATATATTATTATCTCGGTAACAGTACCAACATGGAAGATCGGACAAATTAATTATACCAAACGAATGTTTCTTTCAATTTTGTTATGGCAACAAGTATTAAAATTATCTAAGACGTGACGTAAATCGACCAAACATTGGACCCCTGATATCACCAATATTATTCCTAGCCATGGTCTAATAGAACTGGATAAAAAAGTTACGTACTTGCGCGGGGGTGGAGAGGTACTTTCTTTCCTCTACCCCTCCCTCAAATTCGGAAGTCTGGAGACTAAGTCGGAGACAATTACTTTAAAAGTGGTATTTAAAAAAAATCTTGACGGATATTTCCTTCGATTTGAAGGATAAAATATTTTTGTAGGTAACTGGAGGACAGAATCAATTACATTTTTTGCAGTCAGGTCAGGTTTCATACAAAAATGCCCATCATTCTTTGTTGGTGACTTTACGAGTCGCTGAAAAGAACATGAATTCGGCTTCATTCTGTTTATGTGATGTTTTTAGTTTTGAAAATAGGTCGTCATTTACATCCTATGTTGTCTGTACAATCCATACCTATGTTGTAAGATAATCGAAATTGTTGCAAAAAAAATATGGGAAAACCCCAAATTAGCGAAACAAAGACATACGAAACAAACAGACATACGAAACAAACTTACAGAAACTGGATTTGTTTCATCCCCAATCAGTAAGTGGACGTATTTTTTTAGTTTACGTCTGCACCGTACGTACAATTTCAGTTTAGTTGGCTTAGCCGTGCTCGAGTTATGAGTATGCCACTGAAGACAGACCCTAAGTCTGCTCTACATTTTGACTCAGAAGTCATGAACTGTTTACCCTTGACATCCCCGCGAGCGTCGGCAGCCTCGGTCTTGGAGTAAGTCCTCGTATTGATCTTGAACTCGTACGAGGGGTCTTCGTTGGGGTCCGCGTAGGGGTCGTCCTTGGTACCGATGGGCCCCCGAGGTCGCTGATCGAGGTCCATCTTTCTGTGCACGTTGGGGCCTTTTGCGCGAAACCTGAGATTGAAGAGTTACGTCAACTTTCACTTTGAACTTCTATGGTCGATGCGGGCGGGTTGTCTCACCACACAGACCTTACAGAATACCTATGTTTTTTTTATTGTGATTGGTGAATTAGGAGAACAAAATTATTACCAACCCGCTTGCCCAGCGTGCGTAAGTATGGGCATTTCTCCTAGGAGAACCGCCAAGAATGGCGAAATCTTGGAAAGGTCTATGTCCAGCAGTGGACGAAAAAGGCTGATGGATGGACGGATGGTACTTATTAAGACTTCATTGATTTGCAGTGTCTCAATTTCGATAGTATTAACAACTTAATTACATGGAGGTTGTCGACTTCTAAAAGAGAGATAGAGTACCAGAGATTATGGTGTAAGAAGCTCCCTGTTTGCTGCATCTTCACCTTGTGGTAAGTAGCCAATACAATAATAAATAATAATCAAATTAGTTGCAAAGAGTTTATCGCGATTCGTTAATTCATTACAGAGTTTTAAAATACTAAACAAACTTTGTAATTTATATTTGCGAGATTTAATTAGTCATTTTATTATAATATAATGGAGAGTTTAACATCGGGCAATGGAGTTAGTTAACTAACGAGCCTTACATACTTGCTTACATACTAAGCTTTGCTCCCTACATTTGACACATCAAAATGTGATAAAACATGGGTGGCGGGCGATGTGTCGCGCATAATTTCAAAAGCCCGTGCCAAAGTTTGTTTTTAGGGTTCCGTACATCAAGAGGAAAAAAACGGAGCCCTAATAGGATCACTTTGTTGTTCGACTGTCTTGTCTGTCTGTCTGTCTGTCCGTCCGTCCGTGTGTCTGTCAAGACCCTTTATCTCAAGAACGCGTGGAGGTATCGAGTTGAAATTAAAACCATATACGTACTCAGGTCTACAGTCCGTGTATGCCGCAAACAACGTATAATTCAACACTCTCAAGGAAATCAAAATTTATAGGGTATTTTCCGTTGACCTAGAACTATGAAATCTTGCAAGTAATATCTTCTACTACTATAAATATCTACAGGGAAAAATCTGAAAACTATACATTTGTAATTAAATCATATAGTCTTTAACGGAGTCCGACTCGCACTTGTCCGTTTTTTTTTTTTACTTAGGCTGCTTGCGACTTATTTCACTGTCCGAACTGCAAGCTTATTATAAAGAAGTGCTCACCCCCTAGCCCCGGCGGTGTAGACAGTCTCCTTGACAGTTCCGGTTGCTGGATCCCTGGAGCCGAACCTTCCCCCGACGACTTTGTTCGTGTTGCCGTGAGCGAGGTGGTAGCTCCCCCCGGCATCTTTATTTGTGTACCTGTCGTAACGGAAAAGAGTGCACCGTCTTAATACTTTGGTATGACTCGATTTGAACTATTTTTTATTTCCTCTGAGATTTTCCTATGAAAAGAAAGAAAGAAAATGGAAATTTATTGCCAAAGCGCATTATACAAAAAAGGTAAAATTAGACTAAAGTAATTTATAAAGAGAACAGATACATTTTTTATAATAAAAGTTGATATGCTATGTATAATTTTGGCAAATGGCTGCATGCTCAGAAAATGCCATCCGTTTTGTTTAGAAAAGAATAGATTATGTTGTAATTATATAGGAACCTTGCCAATAGGAGTCTGAAAATGATTCGTAAAGATAAATGAGTTAAATGTGTATTTTAGTGCTGTCAAAACGAAATTTTCTCCATTCCAATATATTTTTTTAGTATTGTAGCTCTATTACTTTGGAAAAATTTAAGTTTTGACAAAACTAAAATTAAAGCCTTCATAATCGACTTTCTACATATCTACCTTAATTTTATAAGTAAAAACTTAAATGTTTTATTACTTGGTAGTAAGAACGTAATTTACGATTATTAAACTGGGAAATCAAAATTGCCGCAGGATAATCAATATTATATATTATTTAACAATTCAGAAGCATTAATTAATATAATTCAATGTAATCTGATAAATATAAACTTTAAGTGCCTTTAGAATCCTTTTTCCATAGAAATACCGCAAAGCGACCAACTAAGTAAAACGCCATTACCCAAAATCAAAAGATCCATCAGTGTTCACAGAATTATAGTCCCCATCATTAGTCCTGGACTTTCCCGGGATAACTTGAGTCCTTGTCACCGCACACATGCACAACAACACACACACTATTTTCCCGGACATTTTCACTATTAATGAATTTTCGTCTTCAGTATAATGTCATTATTAAACACGCTTTAGGCTATCGGGTATCGGATTCGACTATGGGAGTAAAAAACAAAGGCTCGCTTATATATGGTGCTAAAAATGAACGCCGAACCGACTCATGCGCCGTGAAAACGGTGGCCGGACGTCATTGTTATGAGTATTGGGTCTGTGCACACTGACAGATTAAACTATATAATTGTAGAATAACAGCCAAACACTTTCTGACATGCTGAACAACTTGACTAAAGAGATGCCCGTGGAAACCAAAATACTTTTTCTTACTAATTTAAACATCTTCTGTATTTATATGGATATTAAATTTAAAAATTGCGCGAGTAGTTTTCCTTGGATATTTATTTGTGAAGTAATATCAACAGAGCATGTAGTTATATATAAAGTTAGTAAATAAGTAACATAAAATTAAAAAATAAAAGTATTTGTCTCGTAATGGAAAACAGAATTTTCCATTTCAAATTAATTAATATTTAAGGGTACCCTCAATAAACGGGAACCCTTATAGCGATGTGTCAGTGTCTGTCTGTCTGGTACATAGCATAACTTGGGGTCGCCAAGTCAAATAAAATGTTATTATTGTTATTACTATAAATATAGGAGAATAAATTTAGGACTCCAGAAAAAAAATAAGAAGACGTCA
This sequence comes from Ypsolopha scabrella, assembly GCA_910592155.1. Classification (NCBI taxonomy): domain Eukaryota; kingdom Metazoa; phylum Arthropoda; class Insecta; order Lepidoptera; family Ypsolophidae; genus Ypsolopha; species Ypsolopha scabrella. The sequence continues at coordinate 5,842,160 of OU342964.1, forward strand.
CTTTTTTATATATTTTGGAGATACTGGTGGGTCCGGTGTCTACTACACACTTGACAGACTTTTTGAAATACATAAAATAAAAAATTCAAACAAGAAACAATAAATGTCTTAACAAAAGTGGAAACAGATAATAATAAAAGTAGGAGTTTAATAAAATTATACCAAAGTAAATATATACGGTATATATTTTTACGGTTTATTTTAAACTTTGCCTTTGGACGTGTTATATGTGTGTTTGTACCTAGTTATGCTTATGTAAGTGACATATTCTTATTAATCTAGCAATAAATATCATAGTATCGAGTGTGCACCGCGCCTGCGCGGAGATGCATCGTCGTGAGAGACGAGGGCCGCCACATCCTGTGTTCCGTCTCAACCAGGAACCGAACCTCCGACATTTAGCTCGAGTTAACCAAATTACATTACATTCGTGCTACTTCCTGCTCGTTAAAACACCATAGAAACCATCGAATTCGGCGCTCATAGATTAAGGGAGTAAGGTTCGTAAGATGGTGGGTACCTAGGTGCGATTGTTTTTGTAGTGCTTAAACATACAAGCTTGTTTCCCAGAGGGGTAGGCAGGGACTACATATTGCCATCTGCTGCAATCCTGACACCCCTTTTTCGCTTCTTCCACATCCATCATACGATTCCGGGTACTTTTTACTTTTCTCTTCTTCAGTATGCCGCCGATTTGGTCGGCATACGTCCTTTCAGGGCGATCCGGTTTGTTAGTAGTATTTATAATAGTCAATTAATTATACTGGCTGGAGTTTTAGGGCCAGTTTCTGAATTAAGAAAGTCTCGCTAAGTGGATACTTAAGTGACGCATTGGCCAATCACAGCGCTGCATTTCAAAGTTAAGCACTACTTAACTAGACATTCTCAATTGTGAAATCGGGGGTTGGTCGCTGAAAAGACGGCAGCTGTTAATTTAGTCGAACAACTTTTACTATGGAGCCGACGCACAAATTGTGAAAATACTAAAATATCTAATATAAAAGATATCGTTTCATTAAAAAGTACATCTCTATTTGGGCAGGCCATATTTGTCGCCGACGTGATGGCCGTTGGGGCCGAAAGGCGTTAGAATTGAAACCACGTACAGGAAAGCGTAGCGTCAGCCGACTTCGTGCCCGCTAGACCGACTACCTGAAGAATGTTGCGTGTGGCGGCTGGATGAGGAGGACCACCAAGCGTGGCGAAATCTGGGAAAGGCTCATGTCCAGCAGTGGACGAAAACGGGCTGATGGATAGATCAAATTTGATTGATGAAAAGTTCATGAAACAATCAATTATCTTTTTGCGATTTCAGGGTTGGCCCTATAGTAAAAGTCCCTCGTCACGGTACCACTGGACTGGTGTTGCTCATAGCCATGGTCCATACCGGTAGAGATGTTTCGTGTTAGGTCGTGGGGACACCGTGGGTGTGGTAAGTATTTTTTTTGTTCCCTTTCAGAAATACTATCTTTGGGTGAGTGATGTATCTCATTTTTAGGGTTATGTACCCGAAGCTCGCCAAATGGGACCCTACTACAAATACTAAGCCTCCGGTGCCCGTCTCCGTCTGTCACAGGGTACTACAGCTTCAGCCGTAATAGGTAGCTAGTTGATATTTTCACAGAATATGTGTAAAATAAAAAACGGTAAAAACGGCAAATAAAAATTTAAAAAAGGTCTCTCTGAAAGACGGTAATACCTACTTACAAGTTTCAAATTAGATCTGATTGTAGTACATACTCTGAAGTAAAACAAATTATAATAAAATACAGAAAATAAGGAATCTGTTCTCAAAGGGTGCCGAATTGTTTGTCAGGTGCTACCATTTTAGCGCCTTATTTTTTGTCGCCTTAATGTTGTAATTATGGAATTTTATTGTTGTTATGTATAATGTTTTTAGGAACCCTGTGTGCGTGAGTCTAACTCGCACTTGTCCAAATTATTTAAAACAATTTTATATAGCATTATTGATCTTATTATCTACCGATTTGGGATTCCGTACCAAAGATCTTCAAAACGTCACCCCCTTACTTAACAAAAAAAGCAATCGCCTCCTGAGAGGGTTTAGTACCATTTGATGTTTCACACTAAGATTTCACATATTGTATTTAAGAGAAAAACTTATCTTTTCAGTGGCTTGCCTACTAAAAATAACACGAAATATAAGTATGTCTCGCAATAACTTTACACAGGATTTAAAATTAATTGTTGTGATAAAAAAACACTTGTACTTTTCCACATTACAAGTGTTTTTTTATCACAACAATGTTTGATAAATTCCACCAAGTGCCGACAATCTCAACTATCAACTTCCTTTAAAATTAATGTTTTTTTATTTATTTCTTCAATTCTGCCAAAAGACCTTTCGTTCCATTTCAAGGTTAGTAAGTAGGACATTTCGATGAAACTTAAAAATGCCAAGATTGTAAGTTACCGGGGTTTTGATAACCATTCAATTAATAGTTAAGGTTTTAAGTATGAAAAAACGCTTTGAAATGTCCTTTCTTTTTTATTGCATTAAGCTACTAAATTATATTTTTTACAGAACTTAGTATTCGATATTAATTTCAAGTTGATACTTAAAGTCATTTCTGAGAAAAAGGGCCTTGGCAAACGGACAGATAGACAACAAAGTGATACTACAAGGGTTCCGATTTTTACCATTATAAGGTAAGGAAACCTAAAAAAACATCAAGGACTAGCCGACGAAACAATCGCAATATATCTAATAACAAGTGAGTGGGCTTGTCCGAGCGTCCATTTATCGACTTAATTAATATCAGCGTCCGCCGTTTGTCTTGCTTCCTTGTCCGTCCGTCTGTCTGCCTGTATGTAGGTATATGTGCGCACAGCTCTGAGGCTCAAGGATGCGGCACAATGCTGTAATAAATGTCCAAATCTGATTGTAAGCCTAATGGAGCTGGATTCTTTGTTATTATTATCATCAACTTATATATTATTATCACACGCTGCTGATAGTCAAATGGCTTAGATCTGTATTTTAATCATTGCCGTTACAAGGTGGATAAAAGCACCAAAGATATGAAGGTACCTTAGGGTGTACTGATTGTTAGTCTAGGTACCTTTATTTATTTCATATTACTATTTGTTTTTATTTATTTTTTCATTATTTGTATGTATTTTACAATATACATTTTTTTTAATTTAAATTTAATTTAATTTAGATTTTAGTTATATTTAGATTAGTTATTACTTTTATTTATGTAGGATCCAGCAGAAAACTAGCGCTATGGCTTTGGCTGTGGCATTAAGCTGAGCTGGACTCCCTTTTCTTAACCATAGATTATGCCTAATTTGTTAATAATTATTATTTTTTGTTATAACTACGAGTACTGTGGTTTTATGAAATAAAGCTCTTTTCTTTCTTTACCTCTGGAATAAAAAATAAAAAAAAACTATTCTTTTTTAAGATCTTTTTTGTTTCTTATTTTTCTTATATTAATAATAAAAGACCGGACAAGTGCGAGTCGGACTCGCCCACCGGGGTTCCGTTAAAGACTATATTTCTTATTATTTAATAACAAATGTATAGTTTTCAGGTTTTTCCCTATACTTGTAGTATAAGACGGTATTACTTGCCAAATTTCATAGTTCAACGGAAAATACCCTATAAATTTTGATTCCCTTGAGAGGGTCAAAATATACGTTTTTTGCGGCATAAACGGGCGTATCTTTTACGTACGTACGTTAACTTGGAAGTTTAATTTTTTCACAGCTTCAAGGGACTGTAGACCTGAGTATATGGTTTTAATTTCAACTCGATACCTCCACGCGTCCCGAGATAAAGGGCCTTGACAGACAGACGGGCGGACGGACAGACCGACAACAAAGTGATCCTTAGGGCTCCGTTTTTTCCTCTTGAGGTACAGAACTACTAATTTTAATTACAGCTTTAAGGAAACTAAGAAAGGAAAAACAGTTTCTTTATTTTTTATTCCAGAGGTCTCCTACTAACATTTATCATGTTCATATACATGGGTCTTTTCTTTTCGCATGGTTTGAGTAACAGTGATTGATGCAAGTGCGACCTATAAGGACAAGTTCGCTAATGTTTAAATGGTTATACAATTAATAATAAGTGAAAATAATTGTAGGGTAGATCACGTATCGTGGAGATTTTTTTTGTTCAAATAATTTTCGATTTCTATAGAAAGGAGAAAAAAAAATCCCACGAAAAATTTATTTCCGTTGGAAAGTGGTCTATTATCAATCATCTCTTAATTTTTTTTCACTTTGTATTTGTAGGACCTTAAATAGTTCACCCTAATCAAGCCCATTCTGTAAGTTGGCAATCTAGGCCGTTACAGGATTTTGTTCGACTGGCGCGGCGAAGGCGGGATACCAGGACAGAAATACATAAAATCTGGTAAAAGAAATGTGGAAAGTATTCGTTTTGTTTATGATTTAGATTTTGCTACTAAATTAACTTTCTGATGTTTGATCGATCGACGCCGTCACGTTATGGCCCAATTAATCAATTCAATAATAATATCTAATGAAAAAATGCTTGTACTTCCTTGCGATGGAGTGTCAAAATAAGGAAATTTATTTTAAAAAATAAAGCATTTACTAGGGCTATGGTACCAAACTAGGAAACTGTCCGAACAAGAAGCTTCCCCCTTCAATAGCATTCATAAACCAGTATATTTTGAACCTTAATAATTCTCTACCATGCTGGTCGATCGTCTAAAAACCTTCGCCTAGCCATTAGATGGGTAGGTGAGGATATATTGGGAGGTAATTTGTATATTTGCATGTGTCCTTCTAGTGGAGCCATTGTTTGGTAGGACGGTATATTCAGGTGGTCGTTCGAGATATTTGATACAGATTAGTAGGTTTTACTTACAAGACAATGGTATTTAAGTACAGTACGCCAATTAATTGAAATTGTTTTATTGGTTGTTAAAAATACATTATATGTTTATGCCATTTGGCGTAGTGACCCTCGGGCCGTGGGGGTCGGACGCGCGGCGACTCTATATAAAGAAATCTCGTCGCGTCTGATCGACGCTTCGGGTGACCGAAGGGCTGGGGCCTATTTCGGTCAAAGACTAAGCCTGGCCATGAGGCCATCCAGCGTGGCAATACCGCCAGCCTATTGGGTCCCTTCCCAGCGACGACGGCGGATATTTGGCCAGCATTTTTTAATTATTGTAAATATTTTAGTTTAGATATCATTTATTTTCATCCATCCATCCATCAGCCTGTTTCATCCAAGATTTCGCCACTCTTGGCGGTCCTCCTGGAAGAAATGCCCATACTCACGCACGCTGGTCAGGCGGGTTGGTGAGCGCGGTCCCGAAACCCTTGCCCCAGTGACGCCGCTGCCCGTCACCGGTCTGTTTTAAAGCCCGGCAATTGGGGATGGTTATACCGCCATCCATCGGTCCCAGGCAATGGTGGGCCGCCTGGTTTTGCCTGAGAGCTGTTCTCTTACTCTCCCCCGAATAACTTCGGGAGGATTTGCGAGTAAGATGGTTGTACCTCCACAGTCGAGCCCGGCATCAGCTCTACCTAAATTTATTTTAATTTATATTATTATTTTACAGTAACATATACGAGTTTGTCGGATAAACGAACACCTATCTCAACCGGGGGCGGTCTATTAGATTAAAACAACAGCGTTACAAAGTTAACGTGGTATAATTGAATTAAACACTTAGTACAAATCAAGTGACAACTTTAAGACGCAAACGATCCGTCGGAGTAATGCTTGTGCAACGGGCGCACTTCCAGCGAGCTCTGTCGCTCGACCATGCGTCCGCCCCCGACGACGTTCCGTGAGCGCACGCGCCGCACCGCCCTCACCCGATGGCGCGGCAAACACGTGCTGTGCCTCAAAAGTCAAATCAACTCCTTTTGATCGTTTTCGTCGACATATAGTTTTTAGTTAAGTTTTTTTTATATTTTATTATATCACTAGCCTTTGCCCGCGGCTCCGCCTGCGTGTTATTCGGTTTAACGACATGCTTTTTTCCGGGATAAAAAGAAGCCTGTGTGTTAAGTTAGTGTATAAGCTATATCCATTCTAAATTTCATCCAAATCCGTTCAGCTGATTCAGCCTGAAAGAGTAACAAACATACACACACACAAGCTTTTGCATTTATAATATTAATGTGATCCATCCATCCATCAGCCCGTGTTCGCCCACTCATGGATGTAGGCCTTTCCCAAATTTCGCCACTCATGTCGGTCCTCCGTCCTCCTCATCCAGCCGCCCTTACAACGTCGTTCAGGTCGTCGGTCCAGCGGGCACGAGGTTGGCCTACACTACGCTTTGCTGTACGTGGTCTCCATTCTAGAGCTTTTCGTACCCAACAACCATCATGTCGGCGACAAATAAATGATTTAACTAAGTAATGTTATTTAAGTTTGTTGTTAAATTATAATAATGATGGTAGATTTTGTCAAGGAAATTGATGTTTATAGAATCCTGTTATTCATTACTTAGATATTTATTTAAGCGACCTTTTTAGGGTTCCGTACTTCGACAAGGAACCCTTATAGTTTCGCCATGTCCCTCTGTCCGCCCGTCCGTCCGTCTGTCCGCGGCTTAGCTCAGAGACTACTAGTACTAGAAAGCTGTAATTTGGCATGAGTATACATATTAATAACGCCGACAAAACAGTAAAATAAAATCATAAAAATTCAAGTGTACCTTCCGTACACGTAAATTGGGGATGATTTTTTTTTCTCATCTATCTCATAGTGTGGGATATCGTTAGATAGGTCGTTCAAAAACATTGTGGGTGTGTGAAAGCCGTTTTTCTATTTAGGGATCTGTTGGCGAAATATCAAGCTTTAAAATGCAAATTGTTTATGAATATGTGAAAAAATTCACAGAAGTAGTACCTATATATAATTAATTAAACTATCGAAGCTAAGTAGGCTTTGCAGGTTTACGAATGTCTTCCGTTCTTTTAAATGTATGGGACTAGAAGTTTGGCGCGATCTGCATTAGTAGACCAACTTATAAAATGTACTGGGCAACTATGGAACCCTAAGCTTTTAAGAAGCAAATTAGTTATCTTATGAATGACCTCCTGTGTACATTTGTAAAAAAATAATGTTTATCGGTTAAGTTTTTCAAAATATTGGAATTGTTTCTTCACCGTTGCACCAAAAGACGAAGACTAAGATAAGTTTTGATATCTATAACATAACACGTATTATAATGTGCCCAACCGTGCGTGATGCAGTTAGTTTAACATTGAATAGGGAGCAGTATAAGTAAAGGATGTTGCCACACCGCATTCTATACAAATATGAGTAAGTACTTCAACCAAAAATGAAGAACTGTTCACTGTTTATTCAGAAACTTGGTGGGATATTGTTCGGTGGTGGTGGTGTGGGAAAATAATGTATGCAAAGTAACATACGCGTAAAGGATTGTAATTCAATTAAGCTAAGTCGGTAAATTATTTAAATTATCGCGTCACGTAATTTGCATATGGGTTCGCCTTACAGCCGCCTGTTTAATTAATGCTAAGCCTAATAATAAGTATCATAGAAATTGATTAAAAGTAAAGTAAAGTAACATACAGGCAGACAGTGGAGGCTTAGTAATAGGGCTCCGTTGGGCACCCTTTGGGTACGGAACCCTAAGAAATGATATGGTCAAAGCTCACCTCGCTGGCCATGGACAAACAGGCATGGAAGAGCCTAGTGTCGGCCCCAGACTCCGCGGAGAAACAGATTGACTGAAAAGAGACGTCTTTTTTCAGACCTTTGTCTTTCCGTCGTCAAGTCGGTTACCTAATTGGACAGATTTCACTCGATAGATTTTATTTTTGAAAATTATGCCTTTTCAAGTTGTGTTTTCGTTTTATGTCTAAACGGCTTGAGTTTTATGTCTGAAATAACTGCTATAACAAGAAAACATGGTTTATTTTCCGATGTCAGGTGGAAAAACTCCTACATCAAGTACTTTTTCGTAAAATCCAGAAAAACCTCTAAATTTCACTGATTTTGCGTGCCGCCAGCGCGTGAAGCGAGCATTCTAATATAGACTTTCTGACAACATACTGGAGTTCAAAATCGCTCAGTAAGATTATCGTGCACCAGGGGTAAGGCCTTAAGTAATCGTCACAAAAAATGCCTCATATTAATAGCTCAACAATTCTGAGTCACTGATTATGAAAAGTACATTAGCCCTAAGACAACTTTTCCTTTAACTCTTTTTGGCTCGGTATCTCACGTCATAGCAAGTCGATAGATATTTGCACAGTTTCCTCGGCTTGGGTGTCGGAGGACAAAGGTCGGCAGCACAATGGACCAGACCGAAGGGCATCTACATCTTCACGCCGCATGCACCGGGAGGCAGGCAGGTACTTAGCCCTCGCAGGCAAAGGAGGTTGCTGTACGAAGGTTTCATTATTTTCGATGATTTCGTTTTTTACCTACCGCTGATAGGTTTGCGTCATTTCTTTTTGGCATAAACGTGAAATTTTATATACTTTTATTTAAAATGGTGTATTACGAAGAAAGTCATATTGACATGGATATGTAGAACGTACGAACAACGTGTTTTAGTAATATAAATGTAAAGTTTCTAATTTTAAGTAAAAATCCAACATTGACGGGTTTGAAAAATGTAGTTCCTTAATTATTTTAAATTAATGTTTTAATGCCTAAAGAATTAAAAAATACTTATTCAATATGTTGACTTTTTTCAACAATATAAATTTTTAAGTTCTCTATAATAATTGTTTTTTTGCAAGTAGAGAATATTTTCTTTGTTGCGACTTTTTCAATTCCTTAGCTGAGCATATCTGGAACATTCACATTAAAACGAAATTTACTGAATAACTACAACAAGATCATAATCAGACTGGAACTACGAAGAAGAGAATTACCTCATGACTTCCCGTTTAACTTTCGAAGCAGCAGACTAATGCTGCAATACAAAAGACACCAACGCGCGCTAGAACTTATCGATGGATCAATAAAAATATACATCTGAAACTTTCGATTTCTAAGAGTAGGTAGATGTCAAATGTTTCACTGAAATACAACTTTTACCTCGCAAATTAAACTCGGTTACGATTAAGTGGGTGATGATCCGTATTTTTACTGTTATAAAGTCCGATTTTAATTTAAGGATCATATGTAGATAATAAAAATGAATCTTTCGATCATTATTACCAATAAAAAATGCAATTGTATCATTATTTTTTTGTATTTATTTATTTATTTCCTTGTAAAAAATTTTTTTGAAAATTAAATAACAGTTATGGGTGTCAAGTAAAAGATGGCGTTAATATTTTTTCAATGCAATTGCTCGTACCTCAGATAAGTTCTTTATCTGAGGCTCGTAAAGACCATTTCATATGAATGAAAACTGTTGGCAAAGGCATTTTTATTGCACTAGTGCTTTATTTTTTTATTTATTGAGGGAAAGTGGCAGTCTTTTCTTGTGTACCATAGATAGACTTGACGGAAATAAGTTTAATGCGTTCGTAGGCTACGTTCAGTTTGATCGTCGAATGACACCACCTACCGCTGATAGCAGGACAGTATCAAGACATGAGGTGGGTGTTGCCCGACGATCAAACTGAACGCAGTTTATTTCTGTTAAGTTGGAAAATTGCGTGCAGAGAAAAAATATTCCTGCCTAAAGCTCATTTGATGTCCTTATTGTTTTTTTTTCTTGAATTATGCTTCTTTTATTTACTCACACTATGTATTGAAAAACTTAGTATGATACTCGTGGGTAAGGGCAATAACTTACCTGTAACGTTCAAAACACTCGCTTGTCGTTCGTGTTTCAAATCGTCCTCGTAAGTCATTAAGACGAGGCATTGATAAACTTTTAATTTCAAATCGGCGCCTTAGGGGTGTGGAGTGAGGGGGACTTACTCCATACAAATGTGCGCTCACGAACTAGCTTATGCCGTAAGGTCGTATGCGGCAAAACAGTATTTTTCATTTAAAATGACAATTATAAGTTAAATACAATAAATCCAATCGGCCATATTGAAGTGTATTTGTAGACTAATTTAAATAAAAAACTTAGAGGCTTCATTCGTTCCCGTTTGTCAGTAAAATAGAAATCTCTGTTTTAAAAGAGGTTTTCTAAATATTTTTTCTCTGCTTTGAAAATTAATCAATCAACTAAATCTTCGGGCAAAATGATGTCAATGAAATGCTTAATCTAGTATATAAATTGGTAATTACATATGTTTTTTTATTGCTGAGGAAAATGGAGATCCATGTCGCAAAAAATTTCATGGCGTCGCCTTAAGCAGGCTCCCGCAGGTGATGATTAATCAAAAAACTTTGAATGCAGTTTTACTTATTTTGTAACATAAAGGAATGTTTCCTTTCACTAAAATTTTCTATCATCAATATTTAGGGTAACCATGGCCTTTTTTACCATGCTGTGAATTAGTGAATATATAGGGTGAAATTTAATCAACCGACCAAATTCATACTAGAGACTCGGTTGGTGATCAAGAACTAGGTTCAGTAATCCTTTTGGCCAATTTCGAAAAATATTTTTTTTTCTCCCGTACTGGTTGGACTAGTTTAAGTACAATTCCTAGTGCAGGTTCTACGGGAAAAAAAATTTTTTTTTTCTAATTTCTCCTGTAGGGTCATTAAACCTTGTTCCTGATGACTAACCGAGTCTCCAGTATGAATTTGGTCGGTTGATTTAATTTCTTCTAGTATATTTATCTTCACTTACGTTCTGTACGATTTTAAATAAGTGATTGGAAATATTGAGATTAAGTTTGACCCTTAAACTCATTGCCTTTTATGTCTTTGTTTATTGTACAGAACTATTAAACCTTATTATCGAGATTTCGCCAGCGTTACCGCGAGCGCCCCTGCCACTTCTAGTACGACGCCCATGCCAGAAAAGGCGCCGAACCGGGCTATTGATGATGGTTTTGTGACAGTGCAAAGGAGGATGCGCCAACCGCGAAATAACGAGAACCGCTGCGGCAAAGTTCCTTCGGAGGCAAACCTGATCTTGCGTGCCGCGAAGCCGAACACGCCGGTGTACATAGCCCGCCTGTACTACAGCACTAAGGCGGAGGACATCGCGGAGTACGTGCGCCAAAAGACGGTATACCCGCCGAGGGTGCAGTTGCTGGAGTCGCGCCGCAACGTCAACTTTTCGGCGTTCGTGGTGCGAGTACCGGACTTCTTTCTGCACCTCGTCATGAAGGAAACCTTTTGGCCGCAGGGCGTGGTGCTCCGTCGCTTCCGCGGACAAGTGCCACAGGACAGCACAAAGACATAGTGCAGAGTGAAGTGATACTAACATAGTATTAAGCTTTATTAACTAACTCGGTTTAGTAATTATTAATATATTCTATTACTTATATTATCTATGGGCCACAGATGTCTGACAATAAAAATGATTTGATTTGATTATACTTTTTTTATTTGCATTAATATTGTATTTGGTTATCATTCTAAAATAAAATTGAGTAAAACACTAACAGTAAGAAGGCCTACGAGTATGTCTGAGATTACATTTCTAAAATGGGATCTTTATGAATTATTGATAATATAATAAAATAACAAAACATTGATTAAAAATAACAAATAGAAACTACCATCCATCCATCAGCCTGTTTCGTCCACTGCTGGACATAGGCCTTTCGAGGATTTCGCCACTCTTGGCGGTCCTCTTGGAAGAAATGCCCATACTCACACACGCTGGGCATGCGGGTTGGTGAGCGCAGTGCCGAAACCCTTGCACCAGTGACGCCGCTGCCCGTCACTAGTCAGTTTTAGATAAGGCCCGGCAATTGGGGATGGATATACCGCCATCCATCGGTTCCAGGCAATAGTGGGCCGCCTGTTTTTTTTTGCCTGAGAGCTGTTCTCTTACTCTCCCCCGAATAACTTCGGGGAGGATTTGCGAGCAAGATGGTGGTACCTCCACAGCCGAGCCCGGCATCAGCTCTACCACCTAAATATAATAATAGAAACTTAAATAGCATAAATCTATCCCAACAATATTCAACTAAATTAAAATACTTACTACTTTTACGTATTGTAACAACTTGTAAAGTTAGTTATGTATTATGTTGGAAAAGGAGTGAAAAGTGGTTTAGCGGCTTTTTTACGACGATACATTAATCAATGTTTAACCAGCGCGCCTATTATGTTACGTTAAAAACACAGATAAAAACTGAACTTTTAAAATTGCCTTCAGTGTTTATTGAACTGTTCACAAACTGTGACGTCACTTTAAGCACGGTTGGTTTCAATGTTTGGCAACCAGTTGGCAACCGACATAAAGATACATAATCTAGGGGCTAGTGGCAAATGTATGTCTTCTTATGATGACAACGTGAGTCTTAGCTTAAGATTTCTCATGACTTCAATCAAACTACGCAGTTGATTCATCAACATTACCAGATAATCCTGTATAATACATTACATGTGTACCTCATTTACAACTAGGAACAATTGAATTCGTAGGTAAATAAATATACCTACGGAATGTGCAGAGGTCGGCGCGTGGGACAGCATTACAATAAGAGATTGTGATCAACATTAATTTTATTATTACTTATTCTGTCTATGAATGCGTCTATGAAAAGGAAGTTATGTTTCCTTAAACATATTCGGATCTTGTTTTGATTTGTATCTTCACTCGTCGAGCTTCCTCTTATGTATAAATATTGTATCGCAGTACCACTAGAGAAGCAGGGGCTGTGGGATACACTTCTGTTGGCTGCTGATATTCAGCTATCAAAAGTTTTTTAAAAACAAACCAGCTTTTGCCCGCCGCTTCGCTCCCGTGGTAGTGTCTTTAAAATAAAAACTATTATCGACAGTTTTCGGCTTGATGTTTAATTTATCAAAATTCCTTTGAGATTAAAAGTTAAACTGTTTCGTCCACTGCTGGACATAGGCCTTTCCAGGATTTCGCCACTCTTGGCTGTCCTCCTGGAAGAAATGCCCATACTCACACACGCTGGGCAGGCGGGTTGCTGAGCGCGGTGCCAAAACCCTTTACCGGTGACGCCGCTGCCCGTCACCAGTCTGTTCTATATAAGGCCCGGCTATTGGGGATGGATATACCGCCATCCATCGGTCCCAGGCAATGGTGGGCCGCCTGGTTTTGCCTGAGAGCTGTTCTCTTACTCTCCCCCGAATAACTTCGGGAGGATTTGCGAGTAACAGGGTCACTACAAAAAAAAAACCGCTTCCAAATCCGTTGAGTGGTTCTCGGTTAAAACGGAACATACAGACAGACAAAAATAAAATAGTTTTGGCCTCAGTACAATACTAATAACACATTTCATTTAAAATTTAGAAAAAATATTAAATGTACAGACACGGCTTTTTTGCTATTTTATTATTACTCGTAGTAGATCAGAACAAAAAATACGTTAAAGGGGTTGCGACGCGTCTGGTTCCCAAACGTGGAACTGTGATTATTTTTCTTATATTTTAATAAAAAGTAATTAATAAATGTGGTTTATGGCACTACGCGACAATAAACATCATTTAAAAAGTAATGTATAAAATAACACAACTTTGCTAGAAAATCCTAATTGAAATTTAAATATTGAAATTTAATAATTTTTTGTGTAGCGCCATAAACTACACTATTCAAAAATAAGGAAAACCATCTGAAACCCGTCACAACCACCCAAAAATGTAATGAATATGAAATAAATAATTTAATATATTTTACAAACTTAGCCAAACGGACTTCGTGAAATAGAATATCTATAGGTAGCTAGAGACATATTCCATAAATCTTTCAAGTCCGGGCTGCAACAGAGAAGGAAAAACCAAACAATTTCGAACGCGCGGTATTTACTTCTAATTAATAATTATATGACACGCAATCTGATAAAATTATAATTTAAATCAGGAAACAGAAAAACTCATCGCGTCGTGGGAACATTGCAATCGAGTTTGGGCTTATCTTGTTGGGGTTTACCAATAGATGGCATTGTTTGTTCTGACTTCTATAAGTTCTGAATAAATTACTTGGTTTGTGTACTGCGATACTGTTTCTAACTTAGGTTCCCTATTCCTAACATTTAAACATTCAAATGATCAATTTAGTTAAAAGGGTTTTTAGCACGGTTTTGGTACAAAGGTAAAACCAAAAAGGCAGCGGTTTTTTGTCAGCGATACAACCGTAAATTATTTAAGTGGATACTTATTATGTCGCCTCTTTACTCAATCACTGAGGTATGAATCTATGAGGAATCTATGAATTAATGGCGGCTACAGATAATGCAAGTGATGGCAGCTCATTCCCTTACGAGGTCATTAATTTTTTTTTATTCCGATCGAGTAACTTATCGTGAATATTCACTAAAAACAAATAATTAACGACTAAAAATTAACGTGATCCAATCAAAAATGAAATTGTTCTTCGTTAAAAATGTCGTCCCGGATGTGACGCATAGACAAGTTATAAACATGCCCCATATACGAGATGCGAACAAAGAAGTATGCACGTCAAAATTAATGTCAACAGTGACGTCTTAGCTTTATTAAAAAAAAATCGGACAAGTGCGAGTCGGACTCGCCCACCGAGGGTTCCGTACCACCCCAGAATACGAGTAAGGAACTCTAAAAACATTATGGTAAATAACAATAACATACATGCCATAGCAACATCAACGCTACAAAAAACAAGACGCTAAAATGGTAGCGCCTGACAGTAAAATTTGCACCGTCTGCGTACAGAAACCTACTTTTGCCAATTTTTTGTTTTACTTTATCTGGCTAAATTAAAAACTTGTAGGTATGTGTCACCAATAATATCGTTTAAATAATGCAACTTATTCGAGGTTTCTAAGGGACCCCACATATATTTTTTTTAATTTTATTATGTTTCGTGATAGAGACCATAGTATCACATATTCTGTGAAAATTTCAACTTTCTACCTATTACGGTTGCAGCTGTAGACCCCTGTGACAGACGGACAGACAGCGGAGGCTTAGAAAATAGGGTCCCGTTTGGCACCCTTTGGGTACGGAAGAAACCTTAATAATTTGACCAAGTGCGAGTCAGACTCGTATACAAAGGGTTCCGTACCACCCTACAATCCTCGTGTGGAAACCTAAATACATTATGGTAAATAACAACAAAATACATGCCAAAGCAACAACAAGGCGCCAAAATAAAAAATTGCCTGAAGAAAAATTTGGCATCATCTGCGTACGAAACCCTGATTTTTTATATTTTTTGTGTTACTTTAGAGCAGTCGTTCTTAAACTTTTTGTAGCCACGGACCAATTTCAGAATTTCATAGATTCCACGAACCCCTGTCGAAGAAAATTTTAGGAAATTAAAATAAAGCATAATATAAGGTGCTCTAAAAATATCTGCCACGGCTGCAATGAGAGATAGTGTTGTGTATGTAGATTACAATTGTGAAGAAATTTTGTACCCCGGAATAGTTTATAAGTTTGAGAAAATAAAGTAAATAAATAAATATTTACTTTATTCAGCATAATGTGGTTCGCAAACTACGAGCGATGTGTCGTGTCATCAATAAAAATAATTTGTGTTACTACGGGACGGTTTCATGCAAGTAAATCAATTTTAACTTAAACGCAGATTTTTTTGTATGAAAAAATTTATGACGTTAAATCAACAAAATTTCTTCACTATTGTAATCTAGATACACAATACACTCTCTCATTGCAGCCGTGGCAGATAGTTTTAGAGCACCTTATATAAAAATCACTTTTATTGTATCAATACTAAGTTAATGAAAAGGATACCGTTGTTTGGATGTCCATCCATCCATCCATCTATCAGCCCGTGTTCGTCCCTAAGGGGTCCATAGGCCCCAGTTTAAGAAACCCTGCTTTAGAGTATGTCCTACAGTCTGATTAAATTAAAATCTTGTATGTATTACCGCTAAAACCAATAACGTTTAAATAATGCCCTTGATTTTTTTAGGCCGTAGTAACACGTCTTCTGTGAATATTTCAACTTTCTACCTACTACGGTTGACGCTGTAAACCGTGAATATGAATATGGTATGCGTGGGACGCACTATAAGTTTCCGGAATGAATATGAAAAAATACTATTAAAGGTACAAAATTAATTTATTGTTTTTCAAAATAATCTCCCTTGGCGTCTATGCACTTTTTCATTCGATCAAACCAGTTTTGAAAACTTTTGTGCCACTCCCCTGTGGTGACCTCTGAAACGTGTTTTTCATACTCCTCGACAGCCTCTTCTGGTGATGAAAATCGTTGACCGCGTAATTGGTTCTTAATTTTTGGGAACAGAAAAAAGTCACAAGGTGCCAGGTCGGGACTGTATGCAGGATGACTCATGAGTTCTACATTTTTCGTCTTCAAAAAGTCGTTTGTCTGTCTGGCCGTGTGAGAACTAGCATTGTCGTGGTGCAGGATGATACGGCGTTTACGGTTATTTTTACGGAGTTCGTCAATAACTTCCGGCAAACAAATGGTCGTGTACCAGTCACTATTCACGGTACGACGATTCTCTAAAGCAACAGTAGCCACGTGTCCAGTTTTATTAAAAAAAGAAGCAATCATCCGCTTAGATGCACTTTTCACGCGCGCCACTTTGGTTGGTTTCGGCTCATCTTGAAAGACCCATACGCTCGATTGCTGCTTTGTTTTGGGATCGTAGCAATAAATCCATGTTTCGTCACCTGTTACTATGTCCCACACCAAATTTGACGCACCTTCGTTGAATCTGGTAAGCATGGCACTGCACCAAGTGACGCGGTCCGTTTTTTGAGCCTCGGTCAAGTTGTGTGGGATCCACCGTGAGCACAGCTTTCTCACACCCAAATGTTTGTGTAGGATTGATTGTATTTGACTCATGCCTATTTCTAAGGATGCGTGAATTTCATGGTAGGTCACATGCCTGTCTGTTTCAATCATACGGCGCACAGCATCGATGTTTTTGTTGGTCACAGCGGTGGACGGCCGACCATCGCGAGATTCGTCACTGAGATTGATACGACCACGCTTGAATTCTGCAAACCAGCTATAAACAGTCGTCTTGCATGGTGCTTCATTGCAAAAAGCTGTTTCTAGCCGAGCGATGCTCTGTTGAGCTGTCAAATTACACTTAAACTCGTAGAAAATCATACTACGAAAATTTTCCCGAGTTAAAGCCATGTTGATGCAGACACACAATTTTTTAAATGGCGCCACAAGGTAAAAACAAAAGACAGTCAGATGAAACAAACTGCATTCTACAGCCAAAGAGTTCTATTTTCAAATGTTGCAATAAATTTTTAAATATTGTTTATGTAAGTGGCCAGTTCCGGAAACTTTTAGTGTTACCTATGTAATATGATTTACTGAAAAGGCTCGTTGAAACCTACCATCAGCCCCCAAAATATGTCCCATTGCTAGTACCTACTAATACTGTTACCCTATTAAATATTTTTTTCTTATAGTTTATAGCAATGCAAACAAAAACTGTGTTGGGTAGGATTAGTGGAGCTCTTTATGGCAACGATGGCGCACTAATCATAGAATCATAGAATCATTTATTTCATTAACAAAATAAGCTTATAGACTACATACGTCCAAATCACTTATTTGCTAGGTTGCATTTTAAATTACAATAATAAAATACACATCAGATATTATGTGGTAGTACTTACCCTAAATAAGGTTACACTTAAAAAGTAGTGGCTCATTATTTTAATTTTGTTGACCGATCGTTTTCCGATGAAAATAAATCAAGATCGGGCGTGTGGTGGAGTAATGAGTTTAGGAGCGCGGGAGCGCTTACTGTCGCCTCGTTGTGGCCATAAAGTGACTTGACGATTGACGGTCGACTCCACTAGCAGTCGGTGCTGGCGGCGCGGAACTACCCCATCGCCTCCGCCGCGCAGCGCCCGCTCCGGGACAAACAGTTTCACTGTCTCCAGGATAGTTGGATTATCTATTATGTTCCGTAGAAGAAGGCAGTAGTGTGTTATAAGTTACAGCTTTCGCCTCAGCTCTAGGGTGTCGAGTCCGATCATACCCGTCACAAAAAGAGACGGATAACGAAAGGGATAGTACCCATATATTTTTTTATAAATATAACGACAAAATTTTTTATGCATCTTTTCCAACGATAAACAATATGTGGCCTCTCGTGGATCCCAAACGACTGCGTTGTACTCGAGACAACTACGAACATAAGCATTATAGAGCATGATTGCAGGGCGCGGATCGCTAAATTTGGTAGTTGGTCTCATGACGAAACCCAAAGTCCTCTTTGCTCTTTTGCGGATATTCGTCATGTGTCCTTGAAAGTCAAGTCTGGTGTCTAATGTCAGTCCTACATAAGTCACGAATTTCGTCAACACGCTCTAGCTGAGCGTCGGGGAGATGATACTGATATTCCAGCGGCGTCTGGGACCGGGTGAAGCTGATCGCCTTGCACTTACTGCTGTTGAACTGCAGACGGTTTGCCTCGCTCCACTCCGCCACCCTGTCGATGTCCCGCTGGAGACGCTCACAGTCACTAACGTCACTCACGCCAGAGAAAAGCTTCAAGTCATCTGCAAAACTGAGGCATCTACTTCCCTCAAGTACCTTGGGCAAGTCATTAATCATGATTAAGAACTGGGTAGCGCCCAAGGTACTTCCCTGACTCACACCAGATCTGGTGTAGAAGGGTTGAGATTTAAATCCCGCACGCTGCATATATTGTAACCGATCACTAAGGTAACTGGCAAAAATTTTAGCAGACTCGGTGAAAACCCTATTTCTGCAAACTTCTTTATTAAACTTTGATTGTCCACGCGATCGAAAGCTTTTTGGAAATCGAAATAGGCAGCATCGACCTGCCGATCCGAGTCCATTTCAGCGAGGGCATAGTGGGTAAAGTTCAGGTGGTTCGTAGCTGTGGATCTACGAATAAGTAACACGAACTACTGCACACGACCAAGCGGACTCCAACGCAGCCTTCCGATACTGAACAGCTGTTCAAACACCTTCAAAGTTGCATGATTCGCTACCAGATGGCGTTATAGAGCATCTAAGCCTGCGCTGTCTGACTGTCTATTTGTCCGTCCGTGTGTCACAGAGGTGTACACCTTCAGCCGTAATAGACAACCACTTGAAATTTTCATATCACAAATTATTTTCATTATGTTACCTACTTACTAAAGACCTGACGATTAAAAAAATGAAAATTCTTGAAATAAATATAAGGTAACTTTCGTTTATATAGCGAAATTCATACTGGAGACTCAGTAAGTGGTCGGGATCAAGGTTCAATGACCCTGTTGGCAAAATACAAAAAAAAATTTTTGTGCCCCATATTATAGTTCAATATAATTCATTTATTATTTTATATTCGTATATAGGAAGTCAAAATTTTGTCATTGAACCATGCTCCTGACTACTTACCGAGTCACCAGTATGAATTTTGCTATTTTCACTTCGCAAAGGCACACATCAGTATAATGATCATGAACTTTCATCATTACGAGTATTTATGACCGTATTTCGACCGTTATTCGAAAAATTCGAAGTATTCGAACAGTAAAATTATTAGAATTGGAAGCCCTAGCTGCAATAGACAATGTATTGAACTGTTTACTAAAGGCCTACAGCCGAATCTACAGTATACAGATTTCTAGCTATAGCACGCGGGCCGAAACATACATTTTATGTGTGTGTAAATTAAGAAAACTTATTCCTATTCTTCTATGGAACAAAACGTTTATTTTTGTGATATGTTAATTAACTCGCTACAAGAGTAGCCCAATTCATCAGGGAAAAAAGTCTTTACTTCCAAAAAAAATTGCGAAATCGATGATATTGGGAACTTTTCTTAACATTTTCGTCAAAATTTGAATCTTAATATCTCATGTCTTTTTATATTTACTTAGCGCAATCCAGTTAATGAAAATTTCTACAGCAGCTGTACCAGGAATCACGTTAAGTACAGATCTGCCGTACAAATAATGTGCATAGAAATATAGAAATCTATAGGCGACGGACCGGAGTGCACCTTCTGTCGTGGATTGTACAGTGAGCGTAAGGTTCAAGCCACACAGAAGCGGCGCGTCGCGCATCGAGCGCGCGGGCTTCATTCAAATTCCGTACAAAAGCATGGAAATAAAGTCCCAATTTGAACACACCGAATGGTATGTTTCAGGCGGTGTCAGGTGTGGAACGGGCGTCCGTACCATACCTCAAATTGCGATATTCCATGCATTTTGTACGAAATTTGAATAACGCCCGCGCGTTCGATGCGCGCCGCGCCGCTTCTGTGTTCTTGCACCTAAGGAATTACGAACTTTGCAATAGAGTGGCAAAGATTCTTATGCGGATTATGTAAATGGTACTACTGTATATTTTTTAAAAACAAAGTTAAAATATTTGATGAAATAAAAACGATACTACTTTGTTGTTTTAAAAATATCTTTATTAAGTACAACTTAAATCTAAAATTAATCTATCAGTTCGTTAAAAGCCTTAGAATCAAAGATTGGACTAATTTGCAAGATAATGATGTAACAAATACATATTGCGAAGTGGAAACATGGAAATTTGAGATCTATTGGTAACATCTTCCATATAAAAACAGTTACATAGTTGTACACAATATTTTGAAGAAAATTTGTTGCATATGTTTTACCTTTAAAAGCGAAAGGATGTTCATTTATAAGTGGTATTTTTTCTTAAAATTATTCACAACGTAATAGGCAGTGAGCGATTTCTTGTTCATCCAGAATACCTTTACAATCATTATCATTATCACGTTCATAAGCTATATGGTTATTGAGCATCACAATTTAGTATATTATTTTTTTAACTTAAATTTATATCTTAACTATTTACAAATCTCTAAGTTTCTAAGAGTAACTCATCTTGGTAACTAATGATAGTTTTTTGGAAACGAAATAACGTGAAAAGATTTTCTCAAAGCCAAAGACTATATTTTGCAATGTTTGTTTTTCTTAAAGAAGTTTAATTTTCTTGAATCTACACTACGTTCATTTCACTATGCAGCTTCACTATTCGAGATGATGCTCCCTTCGTCACTTATAACAAATTATGTAGGTAAGTACAAAAATATACTCTATTTCAGCGGATTACAGTCCAGAATCTAAAAGAACAATGCAAAATGTTAAGGGTGAGGATAACTTAGTTCCAGAGTTGCCGCAGCTCTGGACGATGACGGTACAAAAAGAGACGCTTCTGTTGGTGACTACAGTCCAGATTGGAAGAAACAGTAGATACATGATATTAATGGTGGTGAGGTCTCAGAGACCAGAGTTGCCGCAGTACTCGCCGATGCGGTCGGAGATGCACTCGAAGATGTCAAAGGATACATCACAGTTGCGACCGTTGTCTGAAATGAGAAATTAGGATGAGTTAACAACTTTAAAACTGACGTATCTACCGACACTATCATATCCAGCACCTTTCATTGCCTGTACAATATCTATATCGCGCTTTCTTCATCGTTGTCTATTACGTGACTGTCTTTTGGAGTCCTCTCTGATTTAATATTTTCCAAATAGTACTATTCCAGAGTTCTAATACTTTTCTTTAATTATTTAATATTATATCCATCTATAACTCCAATCTCATCTACACATGTATAACACGATTATATTGTGGGCGTAACTATGTAGTTATTGAGCACTTCTTATGCTTAAAAAAGTATTATAGATATCTTGAAGGCATTTTTCCAATTCTTGGCCATTGTCTTGGTTAAAGTAAATCCCTCAAGATAACCTGTAGATACCTCTGTAGGTATAATAGTAAAAAAGGGCACAGTATTTCAGTTAAAATGGAGAGAGATTTCAGACAACTATCAAGGTAAACTTTAGATAGATATAAGTAAGATTAGTATCGGAGAATTTAAGATTCTGACTTAAAGATATCTTGTAGTTAAAGTTAATTCCAAATTGAAGTGTTTAAGATATCTATAAGACCAAGTTTAGTGTTTCACAATGAAATAGTAGGATTAATCAGTACTTGGAAAGTGTTAGTTCAAACTTCATTGTACTAAGCATGCTATTCGTAGTTAATCTAAAGGCAATAAACCTAGAAAATGAAATCTCTAAGAATATATGCTTTTAAAAATGTGTCAGAGATGGATAACATGATATTAATATTAAAACAAATATGCTGGATAGGGGAATGCATGTATCATGATGTAGGTACGGTGAAAATGTAAACGCACAGTTGTTTGTCGTATAAAACGTCCGGATAGATCTATAAATTGCACGGGCTTTAAAATAATACGGAATGGCATGCGTTATTTTATTTACAAAAAATAGTCACAAATAAACTTTACAAATATCCATGTTTGTTTTTATAAAAAGTATTTTTTACATTCTTGTTTAAACTTTTTAAGATTGAACCATATTTAATTTATTTTAATTAAATCTCAGTGAACAATATGTTGATAAACTATTCAATTTATTCGTCTTTTCATTTTAAGATATTAGTCAAAAATGGCGTTAATTCAAGTTTTGCTATATTAATTACTGATAAAGACACAATTGAATTAGTAATTCAGAATTCAGTATGAGTAAAGTGATAAGAGCATTTTTTAAATACATTCAGATTTAAAAAAATAAAGATCGATTTGCCCTAATTTTAATGCAATATAATTTAAGTAATAAAAGTGTTAATGTATTCTATTTTGAATTTTTACATTCATATAGGTTTTTAAAAAGTTTAAATTTATAATTAATGCAATAATAAGTGTTCTATGTTATTCTTTAAATTGAGTTGTATATTCAATATTGTCCTGTATTTTCGATTAACTTAGCTCATGTGCATCCTTTTAGAAAGAAGAGCTGCATACAAAAGGAACCAACCAACTGCGTTATGCGGTATATTGAAGCATAAAAAGGTCCTACAATTCAAAGTAAAAAAAAATTACATATGACAATAGTATCCCTAATAGACCACATTATAGCGAAAAAATTAAATAAATTAAAAGTAATATAAATGTAGTCAGCTTGAAACACTTTGTAATGGGCAGTGAAAAAATGATTTAAGCAAAAATTTTGTTGTTTATCAGATAATGATACATGCTCTACCCTAGAATTATTTTCACTTATTATTGTAGGACCTTATAGATCACGTGGTTTAAATTTGCCTTAAAACTATGGTATCTCTCATCCTTTGATTCAATTTCAGAATCATGATCACCACATATTTCATCCATGCTTTCTTCTTGGCTTGACAGCGTAGGTAATATATTAGTCGTAAACGAACCCGTCGAACATGATGCTGTTTCAAGGTTTTCGTCTTCTATGTGTCCATCACTTACACTGGCTGCCATATTTATACAATCAATTGCATTGTGAGAATTGGTAGCACTGTATTTTTTTACATGACGGCAAAACCATGCACTTCTTTTAATTTGTTTCACTTTGTGTCTGTTCAAATTTTCCATCCTGTTTAGTGTACTTATACACAACTGAAAAGAACTGTTTTGAATAAAATCGTCTATTTAATTCTATATCTGCCTAAAAACTATTTATTAAATCGATAGATCTTTATCTTGTAATAAGTAAGAGAGTTTAAAGAATTGGAGAATTATTTCTGAATTAATTTATTATTTATTATTATTAATTATTTCAATAATTTGTATAACTTTACGGTATAAACTAAAGCGCTATACAAATTCAATAAAATTTTACATAAAATATTGATTCATAACAGACGTTACACAAATAAAGAAAAACTAAAAATAAACACTATGCACGTTAGTCTACGACGTGCCACGCATTGCCGGAGTATCAGTGTCCGGTCCGGTATTCTACCACGGAAACGTCGAAACACGACACTTTAAGATACTTCAAACATTTTACAGATAAATTCTTTTATCAGGATTAAGTAGTATTTTTCAAGAAAATAAAGTTTAAAACATGTCTTAAAAAATGTATGTTTAGGAAAAGGACGCTTTATACACATTTAATGTAGATAAAAATAAGTCTCTTTAAATATTTTTTGATTAAGCTATACCAAATGCACTTAATTAGCCCTTCATTTCAAATTTTAATGCTATTTAAACTTAAAGAACAACACGAATTTATTAAAACCTACTTCAGATTTATTTGCCTAAGTGAAAACTCAATTAAGATATTTTAAATACTTATAAGGTTTAATTATCATTTGCGTTGCTGCTTTAAAATACTTGTATAAGTGACGGGATCCGTAGTGAAAACTATATATTGCAATTCTATTCTTTCTTAAGACAGAAATCGATATGTATTTTATATACCTTTTATTTTCTAATAAATTATTTGAATTTGAATTGAAGTCGGGATCTTAAAGTTCTACGGCCCGGCTTCGACCTTCATAAACTCCAACCTCTATCGTCATCTGTTAGTTTTTCTTAAACCTCAGTGACATACCCATTGGGACAGTCCTGGAGAAGAGGTCATGGTTCCTCATGAGGCACTCTCGGGACGCCTCCAACACCGCCATGAAGTACCCTCGCTCGTTCACTCCGTCCGAGTACAGCCCCACCAGGCCCTCGAGGGTCGGGAACCCGTAACCATCCACCTGGAACCAACAGCATCAGCGTTTACATCGGGAAAAAACCAGTAGATTAAGCAAAGATTGTTAGCAGTATCTGCACCAATACGATGGAGTCTTTGATGCTTGAAATAAGGTATACGTATATTTTGTTATTGTCGTGCATGTAAATAGACTTCTGACATTGTATATTAAACAATAATTTTTCGTGATAAATTGACGGAAAGAAACATCCCATGAAATTGAATAAAACACTTTCCATTATTTACTACCTGTACTTGTAACCTATTGTGAAAGTTAGAATGATTTTGTTTGTTTTCTGAAAGTTGTTCTATTAATCAATTAATTATGACGAACCTAAGACACGTCGTTTTAATAAAATACTCTTATTTGCTCTGTCAGAACACTAAACCAAAGTATAGAGTGTATAGTCTAGATTTGATTCCTCCAGTAAATTCTAGGTATTGTGTTCCAAGACAGAGCGAACGCCCCAAACCCCATTAAATTATACCTACGAGTACAGTATATTCTACACCGTTTTATAAAATAATGATACCGCTCTCACAAATCGGAGGGACCGCTTTTATAGCCCTTGGGTAGGGATATTTTTTCAAGGATCCGTGAAAACATGAATCATTATGATTGAAGATATTTTCATCCATATCATATAGACGTCATCAGATAATAATTTGTCCTTCTCTTGTCCAAGGCAATTTTACAGTTGATTGAAAATATATATTATTTCCTTGACTCTTGATTCGATTTCAACCTGACATGCAAACTGTTGAAAAGCATTCAGGTTGCCAGCACCTCTAATATGAAGGACCATATCGAGCTCGATAGTGCTTGATACAGTGCTCTGTCTCACTCTGTTGATCTACCTAAAGAGGGACGGACAATGGTATATTGACCTGTCAAAGCTCGATATGGTCTACCATGCTAGGTACCCTGAATTGGTCAGTAATGAAACATTGACAGAACCCGAAAACTGTGAATTGAGCTGACCCTTTAATAGCATGAAATATTTTTCTACAAAATGAGACTTGATTTTTGTGATCTGCTCGGGTGGCTATTCTACTTAAACTTTACGATATAACAGACATTTTTATAGTTAACAAATTGGAGCAATCAGTCTCCAACACCGTAATAAAGAATTAAAACGATTTCTTTCTTTATAGACCACGAGGCTTGACCTTGCGGTAACAATAAAATTATAAATATTGGCAATAAATCCTATAAGGTTTTATTTCGAAAAGGGCTCGAACACAGTTAATTTAAGGACATGTAAAGAAATAATTGAATATTGATTGAGGCTAGACCCTTAGGGCTGTAAGTTATTGCATAGGGACTAATAATAGGTACCTTTTAGTGTCTCCACTTGATTGTCTGTTGTTCCAGTTATTATGGGAGAATACGGTGCGGATAAATAAATTAAATGTCTACTTATTTGTTTTAGTATGGAATGAAACTGGACATTTATTGTTGCAGTAATATTAGTGGTCAGATGCGTTCTCTCTAATTGCAATGAGGCCGAATATAATCAACTACGATTGTACGGCTCTGGAATTTCATGCATTTTATAGTTTTTTAGGGTTCCATACCTCAAAGGGAAAAAACGGAACTATATGATGGTTATAGGATCACTTTGTCGTCCGTC
This sequence comes from Ypsolopha scabrella, assembly GCA_910592155.1. Classification (NCBI taxonomy): domain Eukaryota; kingdom Metazoa; phylum Arthropoda; class Insecta; order Lepidoptera; family Ypsolophidae; genus Ypsolopha; species Ypsolopha scabrella. The sequence continues at coordinate 5,868,293 of OU342964.1, forward strand.
TGTCCGTCTGTCTGTATGTGAAGACCCTTTATCTCGGGAACACGGGGATGTATCAAGTTGACATTAAAATCATATACTCAAATCTACAGTCCCTTGAGGCTGTGAAAAAATCTAACTTCTAAGTTAACGTAAAAAAAAAGATACGACCGTTTATGCGGCAAAAAACATCTCAAGGGAATCAAAATTTATAGGGTATTTCCCGTTGACCTAGAACTATGAAATTTGTCAAGTAATACGTCTAATACTACAAATACAGGAAAAAATCTAAAAACTATACATTTGTAATTAAATCATTAAAAAATCATCAAGGTTAAGCAACGGTATGCGCGGTCATAATTTATAAGGGTGACCAAATCTTTTTGTAGATAATTTTTAAACTTTTACTAATTTGTACGGAACCCTCGGCGGGCGAGTCTAACTCGCACTTGCCCGGTTTTTATTTTCTCACACATCACTTTTTTCAGGCTTATGTTCATTTAAAACATTTTCGGTTTATTCATATCAAAACAATTCTTTCGGGAATCTATTTGCAATTTTTTTAACCAAATTAAATAGGTAGTTGTTTTAATTTAAGTCATGGATTTTATATTATATCTGGCAATGAAAGCAAATAGAATAATTTTCGTGATGTAAGTCACTTGAAAAACTTAAAATTATTTATTCAGTCTTATCCTGCACCTACAAACGGATTCAATTTTTGCTCGTGATACCGGGTGTTCGCTTTTGGACAAAACCTACAAAAATCACCTGCAGCGATATGTAGCCTAGGTGAAGTAACTACAGATAGCGTGCGAGTTAAATGCAGTCATGAGCTGAGGTGAAGGGCGAGCACCTCCCCCGCCGTCCGCACACCTCCCTCGCACGCCTGCAGTATAGTGCTCTGTGCGTAGAGTGAACGGCTGTGTGTGCATTGTTTTCAGGTCTGCATTAAACTCGCGCGCTATCTTGTAAATAAAAATACTTACAGCTTTAACTTTCCGATAGACGCACTGCAGCAGGCACTGTGAACATAAAGCATGTTGTCATCGTTTTAGTTTTATACAAGTGGATTGTTTTTCTTTCTTTTGTACAGATTTTTAGGGTTCTGTACCTCAAATTGACAAAACGGAACCCTTATACGATCACTTTGTTGTCCGTCTGTCAAGATCCTTTATCTCGGGGCCCGTTAGAGGTATCAAGTAATACTTCAAATTAATACTTCTACAGAAGTCTACGACCCGACATGCGAAAGAAATTTACTGGCGTTTACATAATCAATTTGATACAATGTAGGGTCACAGTGAAAACAGGGTACTTCCAGTTGACTTAGAAACAACACCATTGGGTGAAAAAAAAACTGAAATTCATAGATATATATTTATTTAAGAAGCAATTAGGAGTTTAATAGATCGTAACTGTCAAGTTAGTTTGGTAATTTATGACTGCTCGTGGAATACGTTTTTGTTTTAAATGGTATGTACGGAACCTTCATGGCGAGTCCTACTCGAGTTTTTTATCATTCAAATGCAGTTTTGTCTGTTTTTGCGGGCAACACATACTTTTATTCTAAAATGTTTGAGTGGTGCCAGCATCAAATCATGATTACTGGAGTTGATCCAAACTGCCCTCTTGGTCTAGAATCTACAGACCAAGACATTATGTGTTCTAGAGAAAGTGCGGTCCGTATGTAACTGAACTACACTTGCTAGAAAAGTGGAGTTGACGAGTAAATAGCATTCTAGGAAACTACCTGTATGGCACTGAGGGGGTCTGGTTCCAAAAATGGACCTTTGGACCTTAAAAGGTAACTAAACTCGCTGACCTGTTGCGCTGACCCATCTAGATAACAATAGTTAAGTCTTATGAACGAATATTGTTCACATGTAATATGAAAATTAACATTGTAAATAATTGAAATTATTATTTCGACTCTTAAATCTATTTAATGTAGATATGAGTATATTTTAATGACATTATTTACTTGAACTTGAATTTGAATTTTATGGACTATAATAATATACCTACCCTAGGTATTATTTTAATATTGTATTTTTATGACTTGTAAATTTTAATTTATAAATAAATAATTGTATTGTATTGTATTGAATTGTATAAAAAAAATGGTTAAATAGAATAAAGTGTTAATTTTTGCAACATTTTATATTTTGAAATTTTACGTTTCTAGTAGCAATTTGCCTCATTGCTCAATTCATCAGAAAAAAAAGTTTTTTTTTCTCTATTCCTTTTCATAATTGCCAGTGCCAGAAGCAGTAAGTATTGAGATCAGTTTCTCGGCCGCTTTTTTGTTCGACTTGTTTCGCTAAACTAGTTACTGCTGTTTTCCCTAGCCATGTATCACATAGGCACATAATATTATAAACCTTTCTTAAGGAGAACTTGATGTTTTAGATTTCAGACAGGTGAATGAGCACAAGTGAGTCAATAAAATTCTAATGGACAATTTTATGTTATAATTATAATATCGCTTATTAGAACCCTACGACATAAAATATTAAATTTTTCCCTGAATTTTATTGCAGTGTCGGTAGTTAAATCTTATCTATGGCTCAATTTATATTCACTGAATAGCTAAAAAAAATACTACTCGCCTATACGAACAACTTGTGGTATACATGCATATCGAAAAAGAAAAAAAAATCTATGCAACTGCTGTTTTTTAACCAATTTCAGGGTTGTTACATAGTATAATTGTTCCACGTTTGGATTGGGAATGAGGTAAGATCGCCATCTTTACGCGAATGTATGAAATGACAGTTACCACAGGTAGGATGTGCAAAAATACGTAAAAACTTTTTCAGTACTGCTAAATTATAATGTGAAGAAAATTTAACATTTTACCAGAATAATATTTCGTGGAATTAAAATAAAATAAATCACTTATGGGTTCATCAACTTCATCATAAATGCCAAATAGTGACAGATTTGTCAAATAAAATTAAAAAATTCCATTTATAAAACAGTTAAATAGATTCAGCAAACAGTTCAGTTAACTAAATCAGCGATAATTTCATTTTTTGGAGAAGCAATATTATTGATCAATAAACTTTTATAAACATCAATAAGTACATAAAACACAAAAATTTGATAATGGGTAACATATTTTACTTGATGGTCTGAAGTACCTAAGTAATTTCAATTCATTTGTACTATTATGCAAACGCTACTTTTAAATCCCAATGCAATCGTGGAACAATAATAAAAGATATTGGTATAGATGAGTACTATTTCCTTTAAGATTTTCAGCGACAAAAAATCCAGGCAACATATAGAGGAAGTTGTTAGCCCTGCTCACCCCCGCGATCCGTTTCTCGTCGTGCGTGAAGGGCACCTCGCGCTTGTTGCGCCTGCGCTGCGCCGGCATCGTGTGCTCCTCCTTTATCACGTCCAGAGCCTCTGGAATCACATCCAGGTACACAGTTAGATAAACATAAATGTGAAAGAGGGGTCAGTTCAGTACAAAGGCAGTGCACGATTGTCGGTTTCGCCAAAATAAGAATTTGGGTGCCGAGGCTTACGGAGGCTCCTTTAGTCAAAACTGCAATAATGTACAACGTTCTTGAATTGTTTGAAAAGAAAGTTTATTAAGGTCCTTGCTACTGTAAATTTAGAACTTGGCAAGCTTTTGCAACTAAAGTTTAAACATTTTAAATTACTTCATATATATAATTAGGGGGGAAAGTAGCTCGAAATGATGCGTCAATCTTTTCTTTTAGAATTTGGCCGGACACGCTGCCGCATGTCTAGACTAGATACGTTTATTGACAAACAAAAGGGAAAACAAGATACAGGTACTTAATACTTGTTACCAAAGAATACTTCTCAGGGACAAAAATACATATAATAAACACGAATACATCACGCCTATACATATTTGACAACAGCTAAGGTGCTGGGCCAACCTGAAAAGCAGACATGAGTGAAGAAAAGTCAGTTATTTACACAAAAAATATGTATAAAAACAACAAAAAATTGCATGCAGTTCGTCTAAAAATAGAAATGTGTGTGTGTGTGTTTATGTGGTTACAAAAGAAGTTTAGTTATATAAGGTCCTATAATTCAAAGTGAAAAAAATTTAACAGATGATAGAGTATCCCTAATAGACCACATTCCACCGAAAACAAAAACAAAAACTTTTGCGTTTTTTCCGTTCCATAGAAATTTTGTCAGCTGATTCAACCACTTTGTACTGCTAAGTGAAAAAATTATTTGGCCAAAAAATTTTTTTTTCTTCTGGGTTGTGTTCAGTTAACGATACATGATCTACCCTAGAATTATTTTCACTTATTATTGTAACACCTTATATACCTAACTATAGGCTAAAATTAAATCAACCGACTAAATTCATACTGGAGACTCGGTTAGTGATCAAGAACTAGGTTCAGTAACCTTTTTGGCCAATTTAGAAAAATACATTTTTTTGCTCCCCTACTGATTAGTACAATTCCTAGTGCAGGCACTATGGGGCAAAAACATTTCCTTTTTCGAATTTCACCTATAGGGTTCTTAAACCTTGTTCCTGATGACTAACCGAGTCTCCACTATGAATTTGGTCGGTTGATTTAATTTCACCTAGTATATGTCTGCTGTATGTCTTGCGTTGTGTACACAACATAAATATTTTTAAAACAAATTCGCATTTTTCTGAAGACAAAAGTGCCAGGAAAAGTGTGATTATTTTTTGTTCTCTGCAGAGATTTATAACAAATATATTAGTAAATTTTTATTTAGAATCTGGTGTTTCTCCTGGAGATAATGACAATAAATTGTGACGTCAATGAAATATCTCAGTCTAATGAAGGGTAGGTAGTTTTCAAGTTATACGCCAAACAGACAGCTTATCTTCGTATTTAGAAACTAAATAGCACACAAGGGACACTACAAATAGTATTTTAAGGTTTTTTGAGGGATTTCTTGGTCAGGCGAAAGATGTATCTATCTTTTTAGACTTTTATCGGGAGCTTGCATCCTACGGTTCGAAATATTTCGTTAACAAACAGTGTGTGGTATTTCGCTTTTGATGATATCAAAATCGACCAGCATTATAGAGTATTCCTAAGTACATCACTATAACTAGTAACTTTTTACACTCATTTATTCTACTAATACATACGAATAACATTAGTCTAAAACTAAAACCTTGACCTTATTACCAGTAACTTAATTCGGATAAAACCTCCATAACAGATCGTTAATTTAATTTAAATTGCAGTACGCGTATCATACTCTCAAAAAGTATATGGTTATAAATGGTTCAAACTACATATATGTATTATTAAACTCTGCGTATTTCAAAAATCATAGTTAATGCTAAGATGTGTGAAAATGCTTGTTGACCCACATACATACATATGTTTGCGTACGAGTAAAAAAAAACAATTTTCGTAAACGTGCGTGCAAGTCTCTTTTTGTTAATAGTGTCTCAAGGTTGCTCTTGCAGACTGGACCCATAAAATTAGTCCATATTTTGGTAATTATACTTACAAAATAACTGTTACTCAAGTAGCTGTAGAATCGGCCGTTGACTGTTGTTTAGACATTTCAATGTATATGTGCCAGTACAAGATTACACAAATGCCCAACCGAGATAACAAGTAAAAGGGACAACTTGGTCACGATTTCTTAGCATTACCAGCGAATATGTTAATGATTTTGCGAAACATTTGCGGAATACCCGCGGAGAAAATTTTTTAATACTTCTAAGATTGTCCTAGGGAATTCCACGTCCATTTGTTTATCAGAAAAATGACTTTGGTTGATAAAGCCAAATTCATATCAGAAACTCGGTAGGTTGTCAATACCAAAAATCAATAACTCATTTTGCAAAATACGAAAAATATTGTTTGTACCCGAATACCTATATTTAATAACAACTTCGAATCAATTAGTATTCCTATACAGTCTACATTTTATTTTGCGATTTTTACAGAAAGGGTCATTGAATCTTGTTGCGGATCAATTACAAAGTCTCCTACGTTCCCGTTTTCAGGAAACTTCTCCAGTTAGAAATATTTCCTTTGTGAATATACTCGGAAAATCTATTTATTCATATATTAACATATAAGGTGACTTTGGTTGATATAACCAAATTTATACTGGAAACTCGATAAGTGGTCAGGACCAAGGTTCAATGACCCTTTCTGTGAAAAAATATACAAAATAAAAATTAGACTTCCCATACAAGTTGAGTTGAGCGAGGTTGTTCTTAAACAAGACATTAATATATTTTTTTCGTATTTTGCAAACTGGATCATTGAACATTGGTCCTGACTTACAGAGTCTCCAGTGTGAATTTGGCTATATCAACCAAAGTTACCTTATATTTCCTATGGAAATGCCCTAAAAATGAATCATATGATGCAACCGCGACCATTACACATAATACTCGCTTAAAACCACGCCACTTTCCAAATTAACAGATGTTACAATACAAGTTAGAAATATTTCTTCTTCCAACTACACCACAGTGAAGGCAATCGTACCACATCTACCTAACAGCTGTGAATAGACCGTTCACTTTCGATCGGTAACTAGGCGAAGTAAATCGTGGTGCACCGACATATTTAGCTTTACAACGTCGTTTTGGAAAATTGTAGAGTACGCAATGAAAGTTTAATGAATGCATTCATCATTTTGTTGCTGATTGGTTTGTTGCACGCACTCGCTGCAAATCAAATTAAACTATGTTTAATCACCTGTAAGTATAAATCATATAGAGGTAATGTGCAATTTAGTAAAACGGAAACGAGGGAAGTCAGTATATTACTTGCTAACAAGTTCAAATAATTCTGCGGTTTATTATGAAAAGTCTGAAAAAAAACGATTTCTAACAGCACTATTTTTGAATCATTTTACTAAATATAGTGGTCTGGTGAATTCACGTACAAAAATATGATTTATTTTTATTCATCAATAAGTTTGGCACGTTGATGTTTTTTGTACTGCTGCCGCGTGTTATTCGGTTTAACGACATGATTTTTTCCGGGATAAAAGCCGTTTCAGCGTGAAAGAGTAACAAACATACACACACACACAAACTTTCGCATTTATAATATTAGTGTGATAAGCTACCCAGAACGTTTTGTTTTAAGGTGGGTGCGACGATGGGCCTCGTCTCCGAACACACAACTTATTATCAGATTTTTTTGATTCATGGCATACGTGAACATCAGGCAATTCTAGCAAAGTTGCGTTATTTTATGCATTTCCCAATGTTCACAGTCAATCGGGCATCGCCTACGATGACGCCGGCCACCCTACCGGCGCGTGCGCATTGCTTGCCGCCAACGAGCTGCCTTATGCAAGCTGCAAGCGTGACGCAACTGCGATATGGGTCACTGGAAACTTGTATCCTCGCCTCTTGCTGGGTGGGTGACAATATATACGTAATGGCGGTAATTTGTGGGTGCACGTTGTGGGATTATGATCCTCACGGAATTAAGAGGTTTTGTCATTCAGGAAGGTGTTTGCTTGATTGAGATTCATGAAAGGTTGCTTATTTACGTGTAATCGAAATCGTTTATGTGGTAATGATTTAATATTAGAAAACTCAGGGAAGTTCAGTCAATGTACTTGATTATTATAAAACACCAACAGCGTCATTACTCTTGTAAAAGACTTTTTAGGGTTCCGTAGTACCTGAAAGGTAAAAGGAACCTTTATGTGAGACTCCGTTGTCCGTCCGTCCGTCCTCCCATCCGTCCGTCCATCCATCCGTATGTCACAGCCTCATAACTTTAGCACCGTTAAAGATAAAGACTTGAAATTTGCTACAAAATAGCATTCACTACAACCCGGTGTAAAAAAATATATATTGTTCAAAATATTTCCAATACAAAATCGAGAAAAATAAAAAAAACTAAAATACAATATGGGTATCTGAGCAATATGAGAAATCTTTGAAAAACCACAAAAAATGTAAGTCCCGAGACTTAACTAATTAACCGAAAAATATAAAAAAATCATAGTAATTAGGGATTATAAAGATTAAAAGACGAATATAACGGGGGAGAAATCCAAATGACAAAGTTAAATTTTTCATCCACGAGTTTTATCTAGAGTACGGTATAAAAATATTTGAGTCTCTCTTTTGTGGTACAATCAATCCTTTTTTAGTTACCATAAAGAGTTATGGGTAAGATTTTAAATACCTTCTTCCTGACTGTTCCCAAAACTGTCGAATTACGGAACCCTAGGTATGCAAGTCTGACTCGCACTTGAGCGGCTTTTTTTTAAAGTGATGTTTATTTCCATAAGAAATTGTACACAGTAAGTAAAATTCTGCGAAATTGCATACAGTTTCTGGGCAGAAAAGTTCTCTGTTAAACTTATTATAAGCTTTATAAACAATTTACGTATTACGTAAATATAATGATGTATATTACAAATAGATGTATTATTAAGTAAGAGTCTTTCCATCATTGGATAAACTGTCAGATAGTCCTTTCGATACTTGTTCCATTTTCAAATTAAAACCCAGCACAGCGTTTAACCGAGGCTGAAAAGACCGACACTACTTTTATCTATTACTACCCTTTGCCCGCGGCTCCGCCCGCGTTTATTTAATCTCTGCCCCGTTTTCGGCTTGGGCGTTATTGTATGGACATTCCTTATAGCCTATATGTTTACTAGAGTTACTATGACGATAATAAAAAAACCGCATCCAAATCCGTTTAGTGGTTCTCGAGTTAAAACGGAAAATACATACATATAGACAAAAATTCTAAAAAATTTAGTGTTCATCAGTATAATACGAATAACCCATTAAATTTAAAATTTCACAAAAATAACGTTATTTTTACTACTTTATTATTAGTTTAGATGTTTATTTTATTTAAGTCATTACATTTTCATACTTAAGTTGTATTTTGTAAGTGTGATCTCTGAACGATCACCAAACCTTCTTCAAATTGCGCTCCATGCATTTACATACACCATTAAATATTTGGATCACAGATGTCCTTGTACGAAATGTTCGTGTCGTAATTTTGCCTGCTTGCTACCTACGAAGCCTTTTTTGGAAGGTTGAGTGGTCATGCCGGCCACCATCAGACCTGGCGTGGGAGGCTGCTTTGCTGGACTAAGTGAACAGTTGAAATTTAACTAAGAAGAAACTCCGTTTAAATATAAAACTATAAATTAAAAAAATATCAATATACAAAACATTTTTTTTTCATTGTTAAAAATTACATAAAATAATATATATTATAATATATATGATATATAATATATTACACATAATTAAAATTAGAATGTATTTTAGTTCAAAAAATGAAATTTGTTCTAGTAAACCTTAATGGTATATGTTACTGGTTGTTTTGTCGTGTTAGGGGTTAATTAAATAAGTTAAGTAACCCAAGTTAAGTTACAAAATAAGATATTTTAAAAGTAACTTGGGAGGATGTTTTTTAAATAATTCTATTTTTCTTTCACTTAGTAAACCAATTATTTATGTAAATAGCATGTATTTCTCACAAGGAGATAAAGTTATGCGAAAATCCATTAGGTATTTTCTGCACCAACTCATTTTTTTTGCACCATTTAATCAAGGAAATGCAAATAGTTTAATAAACATATATATTTTATACAAGGTGACTTCTAATTATATAGCTTAATTCATATTGGAAACTCGGTGAGTGGTCACAACCAAGGTTCAAAGACCCTTTTTGTGAAAAACGCAAAATAAAATTTGTGCCCCTATACTAATTTACGAACAACTCCGAGTCTCCCGTGTGAATTTGGCTGCATAATTAAAAGCCACCTTATATTTAAAAAAAAAACACGTATTGAACTGAACTTTAATTAGCTTTAACTTCAGAAATAAGAATTCAAAGGAAAATTTATCCTGACGTCAAAAAAATTGCTACTTGTATTTTAGTCCGAAAAGGATGCATACCGACAACCAGATCCAAATCGTTCCACTCTCATTATTAAAAGTAAGTATTTCAGGAGGAGGACGCCATGACATAGCTCTATGACGCCATGATAACTGGCCGGCTACCAGAATAGGTGAAAAAGACACGAAAAATATTCAGAGGAAAATCCAATGTTATTGTCATTGCAAATTAACTGGCTGGTTAGAACACATACGAGTAAGTGCGGCAAATCGACGCTCAAAATCAAATTATGCAACTTTACACATAGAAACTTGATACGGTAACTTGTTACTCTTTTTATTTGTGAAAGAAAACCAGATTATTAAATTTACGTGACGTGATTTGTCAATTTTCTCGCGTTTTTAGCTAAAACGATCGCTTGAAGAAGTGAAAAAAATCTCTTTTGGCATAAAAGTCCACTATTAGAATATGAGAATTGGCTTTTAGTCAACCAAATCGCCATGATTCAGTATCTGAGGTCACATAATACAGTTAGGGCTAGTTTCCTTATATAGCCGCGCGATTTTCTGCGCACGCGTCGCACTGGCGTCTCTGACGCACCATCACACATAATATTTTGCAAATAATTGTGACTCTTATTACGTTACTATAGGGCTCATAGAACCTCAGGATAGGTGAACAGATAGCTATGTTTACAGATAAAAACTCAATGGTTGGTCAATATTATTTATGTATGCATCGAGGACGAACTCAGGATTGGCAGGTGAAGCTAAAGAGCTATTAATGTTTACATACGGTTTTCAGGCTTTTTGTGATGATTAGAAACCGTTAGAGACAAAAAATGGGTGTCTGCTTGTTCTGAGGTGTCTGCTTTAAATACGAAGGTGCTTTACCAGCTTTAGGTTAATGTCTTTACCGTACCTTATAATTGTTTTAGTATACTCAGCATGAAATTCAACTTTGGCGTGAACTTCAATGTACCTATACATATATGTTATGGATAGTGCTAGAAGATAGAGTAAACCTAGGTTTACCCGGGTTTTGCTCGGCGCCCAAACCTAACTTCGCTTCGCTCGTCGTCGCACCTATTTTTGACTTTTTTCGGACTTTACCCGTAACATATAAATATATCTATACTTGTAAGATATATTCATGCAAAACAAAATATACATAAAGAGAAGTATTTTTATTTAATAACAGCTAGCCTTTGTCCGCGGGTTCGCCCGCGTTTATGCAATGTTTGCCCCGTTTATTTTATGAACACCCCTTACAGCCTATATGTTGACCAGGGTCCCTACAATGTTAATAAGAAAACCGCATCCAAATCCGTTGAGTTGTTCTCGAGTTAAAACGGAACATACAGACAGACAGACAAAAATTCTAAAAATCGTTGTTTCGGCCTCAGTACAATATGCCAATAACTAATTTCATGTAAGACTTTGAGAAAATATTCAACGTACAGACACAACATTTTTACTACTTTATTATTAGTATAAAATAGATAGTTTAGAAAATAAGGTCAATTAATAAAATTTAACACGCATTATAAATTCGTTTAACGCCTCAGTGTAGCACATACTGTAGCAAGATAAAACTTGCGAAATAGTCCCTAAGTGAACGCAATAGAAGTTAAACTACCTAGCGAAATTCAGGTACCGTCTTTTCGTTATCCGTCCATATAACCATCCGCGCTATAATTCAAAGCGGCTGAACCAATCTATTCATGAATTGGGAACAAATTACGTGGTATAAATTAATACGGAACAAAATAATAATACCAAACCAAATAAGACTAAAGGCCACCCAGTTTCCATGTCGCAAGCAAGATTGCGGGAGACTAGGAAGAGATGATTATGAAAACAAAGTGAAAGCTTCTATTTATAAATTATAGATAAACTTTTGTAATTTTACTATGTCGGCCACCTACCTCTACACATCATCGGATGAACAAAAATTCAATGTAAAATTATGAAAAGAAAAAAAAATCTAGTCAAGTGGAAGGATGTGGTATTAGTTTCAACTTGATATCTGAGGTGCAATTGTGTAAGTGTAAGACAATCGTATTCAAATTGATTGTCATATGGCTATTCGGCTAAGCAAATTAGCCCGTTTGACAATTGAAATCGTACATTTTTGGCTGTCAAATGAATAAGATTGTCTTTTTTTGTTGTTGACTACCAAAAACGTACGAAATCGATTAGCTGAATAGCCACATGACAATCAAAGATAACGATTGTCTTACACAATTGCACCTCTGATTATTTCTTTCTTTCTCTGTCATATCTCTAAAAAATGGGTCTTGACAGACGGACGGACAACAAAGTGATCCTATAAGCCTTATAGTATAAGGGTTAAATTTTTACATTATTTTGAGGTACGGAACCCTATAAACAAAGATAAACCTCAAGTTTTACACTTTGTGTAAAAAGGTTACAGCTATTAAAATTAAATGTATTTAATTTAATTATTTTTTTGGTTGGTTTAGTAATCTGTTAGCAAATTTCACGATTTCAAAATATTAAAAGTCGTTTCTTATTTGTACATAATGAACGTATCTGGTCCATATATTACAGGCAATGCTAGAAAAAAATTTTAAACCTAGGTTTACCCGGGTAATGTTATACAAAACTTCGGGGGTCGCCTCGCTCCGATCCGCTTCGCTCGACGCCCAGTGTTTATTAACATGTCAAGCTAACACGCTCCTCCACGCACCTATTTTTTGACTTTTTTCGGACTTTAACCGACTGACTTTGAGCTTTACCCATAACACATACATATAAAAAATCATTCGTCAAATGGAGCTACATACATTTTCAATATGAAAACTCATAAAAAAAAATGTATCATAGTTTTTATGTTCAAATCAACGTAGTCAGGTGGTCGAAAAGATATTAAAGCCGATTCTGAAAGCTTTAATTTTGGTTTTAGTGCTGTCAAAACTAAATTTTCTTCATTCCGAAATGGTTCTTTTGTGTTAACAACAGAAGCTATAATTACTTTGGAAAAAAATGAGATTTTACAGCAGAAAAACTAAAAAAAACGACTCTGATGACTACACGAGTCTTGTATCTTAAATATATTAATTATTTTAAATCCAAAAGCAGCCGTTTATAAAAGTTACGATTTCTTATGTGTACGAAAAAGCCTTAGTTAATTTCATTTACGTAATTGCATTTTAACAAGCATTTCATGAAGCCCTCGTTAGGATAAATATCCTTAAAAAAACAGATGTGTTAAGAGACAATTAACTTGAACATCGGCTTAAAAGATGTCCTTGACTTTACTTAATCGACTTTTAATATGTACTTGTACATTTTGCAATCAGGAGTGCAACGAAATTACATATTAATCGCTGTTCAAACTTAAATTTATTCTGTCTAGCGGAATAAGTATCTTGGTAGCCTTTTAATAATTTCATTTTCTTATAATTATAATATTAGATTTTTTACAATCTTAAAAAGAACTTTTTATTAACGTGGCGATAGGTTATTGTTATAAATTACTTCATATCTACAAAAAATCTTCGCATAGTCACACTTACTTAATAAAAATATTTATAAAGCACAAACTGCCAAGTTATCGTAAATACAATGAGACACATGAGAACACAATTCGTAGTAACTTGAGCGAGAGTTCCAATAGTAGCATCTTAATTAGAATATTCCCACACTAAGCCCCGATGATTGAGCGCGGGTTGAGCAAGCTGTATGTGCTCTCTTTACTCGGTACAATGAGAATTAGACTAATTGTTCGATTTAAAACCATATTATTATCTCTTTTAACGACTGATAGTATTAATCAGTACAAACAATACCAATGCATATAGCAATTTTACTGTTGGTTTATGATATAAAGTGAAATTAATCGCTTGGATCACTATTTAGAGATCATTACAAACTAGAAAAGATATTTTAAAAAATACTCGTGACAGGATTCGAACCTGCGACACCTCGTTTACACGGTAAGTGCGCTACCGACTGCACCACCAAGGAACTCATGGTACTACTAATGTTAAATTTTTCTTAGTAAATGAGAGCTATACATTTCTTAACTGCAGACAGACTATAGTTTGAAGCAACAGCTATTGTAACTATAACAGCGCGGTCTCTATACGGAATGAACGAGGCGTGAAACCACATAACGCCCTCGCGAGAATTCAGTATATGCATTACTGGCTGGTGTATCAAGTACATACGTAAACAAATTCGGTGTACAGGTATAGTGCAAATATTTTACTGCCGTGTAAGCAAGAGGTCACAGGTTCGAATCAGGGCCGAGAAATATTTTCAACATTTTTGTTCTTAGTTTATGCTACATTTTAAATAATGTTATAGTAGAAATTTAATTAATATTAGTAAAAAAAAAGTGTAGGCTCTCTTATTTATTACTAGCCTTGCCCATAGATTACAAAAACTTATCGTGAAATTATAAACTATCGAATTTACGATCTTACGGTGATCTTCAAGTGGAAAGTGAAAAGAACTTTCCCATATCTCCCTCACTAAGTAGACTTTAACAGCAAAAGTAATTTTTGGGGTTCCGTACCCGAAGGGTGCTAAACGGGACCCTATTACTTAACCTCCGCTGTTTGTCTGTCACAGAGGTCTACAGCTTCAACTGTAATAGGTAGAAAGTTTAAATTTTCAAACAATACGTGTTACTATATGGCCTTTACCACGAAAAATAATAAAATATTAAAAAAAATAAGATGTAAGGGGGTTTCCCATACAAGAAACCTCGAAAAAAATCAATTATTTTAACGTTATTTATTTTGGCTCTAACTTAAAGACGGTAATTACCTCATTTAATTATATAATTTTGTTTTTTGCTAGGTAGTATTTTAGTCTAAATTAGTTTATTTCTTAGGATAATTTAGTTTTTTAAATTAGTTGATTTAAGTTCATTGTAAAGGATGTTTTTTTTAGAGGTATAGAACTTTAAGTTGGCAACACTTTTTTAACTGGCGGCCATTTTGTCAGCTGTCAAGTGATTTATGTTTAGTTTGGTTTGGCATTTCAACATGAATAGACTGACGCCTGAACAACGCTTCCAAATTGTGCAAATTTATTTTGACTGTGTGGTGTGCTTTATGGGTTGGTAGAATAATTGGTCCGTACTTTTTTAAAAACGATGCTGGCCAGAACGTTACAGTCAATGGTAACCGCTATAGAGCGATGATTACTGACTTTTTCGTTCATCAATTGAACAACCATGATGTGCAGGAGTTGTATGACCAATTGGAGGACAACATTCGGCGAGTTATTGCCGATGTACGGCCACAAATGTTGGAAAAAGTCATCGAAAATTGGACCTCCAGATTAGACTACGTCCGAGCCAGCCATGGCGGACATATGCCAGAAGTCATATTTAAATTATAATGCCAGAAGATCGTCTTTCGAATAAAATAAATTTCATATCAATAAAAAAAATCATCTTTGTTTTATTCCATTTCAAAGTTCTATACCTCTAAAAAAAACACACTTTATTTAAATAAATTTACAAGACGGTAACAAGGTATACGTATATAAGTTTAAAATTTAGTCAGATTCTTTGTCAGGCCCTAAGTACTATTTTAGCGCCTGGTCTGTTGTAGCCTTGATGTTGATATCTTAGTTTTCTTAGGGTTGCGTACCCGTATTGTTTTGCGGTACGGAACCCTTTGTGCGCGAGTCCGACTCGCGCTTGGCCAAATTATTACCATCGCCATTACAGTACAACTCAGCATCAAAAAGAACAGCGCATTACATAATTTTAACAAAGATCAGTAAAGTTCACGAGAGCCGGGAATTACATCGCATTGCGTGCGCGTGATCATGTCGAGCATCGAACCTTTACCAGTCACCTGGCGAGCCGAGTGGACCACTTTCACTGCTGCGCCAGCGAACGTGCTAACTGACCTTGACTACATGTACAACTAAGTACCTACGGTTACAGTTCTTGCACGTCTACTAATATACAGAACAAACTTAATTTGTGTTCAAGTTACATAATATATACATGCAAGGTGACGTTAATTTATGCAGCCAAATTCATACTGGAGGCTTGGTAAGTGATCAGTATCACGAATCGATAACACTTTTTGCTTTCGTCAAGTAAAATGTTGACCTTCCATAGCTGGGCCTGCGTTTGCAGGGAGCAAGAAAAAAATAATATGAATTGTACAAAAAGTCTGATTGAACCTTAATACTGAGCACTTATCCAGTTTTTAGTATGAATTTGGTTGCATAAATTAATGTCAACTCAAGGTGATCTCAGCTTGTACATATGTTTGTTCATTATCATTTTTAGATTGTCTATGCTATGGAGTGAACTGACGCGATTCTAAATAGACACTTCTTATCTTCTATTTTGGGATACCAGTAGTGAAAAAAGCTTTTATAATTGTTATATTCTATAAACGTAATATATATGCATGAAAACAGTATTTTTTTTAATTTTCTACCCTTTGGGGGTCATTTTCAGTCGAATAAATTTGGTGTTTTAAATATTAAATTAGGTATATCATCTATCAGTCAACTGACGATGTCTGTTCTCTGTTCGACGGTCGATATCAATAAACAGGAAAATTCGTTTTATTTTGGTTTCTGTTTTAATTTAATACATATATGTATTATTATGTGTATTTATACAAAATAACAAAATATAAAGAGATAAAGCATATAGCTTCAAGCAACACGCTTGTAGTATAATATCACCCGACATAGTTTTGATATAGTAAAAGACTTCACGCCAAAACGCAGGTAGATTTATGACATCTGTACATGGTCTCTACATGAAATGGCCCTGAAAGCTGCGTGTGAGTACAGAACTGATGTTTTCTCACCTCTAAGGATTGAAAGCTAAGTATACCCTTATAACAGAAAGCTGCCTTACCTCTTAGTATTGAAAGCTTGATCTCATCCTGACAGAGAGTGATGACACGTTCGATCTTCTGTGGCGCTGTCGGGGGGTTCTTGCATCTCGTCTCCTGGAAATGGGGAATTAGGATATCAGTTATATAAGTAATGTTAGATACAAATTCAGGCTCCGTATTTCGAATGTCGCGGCCACTTATCCGGAGCTCCATTGCCCAAATGAAATTAAACTGAAAGCACGTTTACGATGCTCATCACGCTGGGACTTAAAAATTGTTGACGAATCGTGGTTGTACGAGTGTGAACCTTGGTTTGCAGTTCGGAAACACCTCTGACACCCTTTCGTTATGTATAGGTATTTAACAAGAGTGTAAACAAAGACGTTATTGATACATTATATTATACATTATATAAAATAGTGTGTGTTATCTTTTAAAGATGCAATTCATTTTTAATTGTACGGTAGTTTAAATTTTTCAAAACAATTTTTACTTAGTTTAGTCTATAATATTTTTATTTTTAGGTATTTAGTTTGTTTCAGTTTTTAGGATTATTTAGTTTTAATTTTAGTACATTTAATTGTTTTTATAAACATTAACTTTAGAGTATTATTAATAATCTGATTAAATTTAATACCTAATTTTAAATTTGAACATGAAAACATCTCTGTCGTTGTGAGGAAGGATGTACAAAAGACTAGCAAGTTGTCACGGCAATCTCTTGGAAAATCAAGTAGATAGCCCGCAGGCCTTCAGCAACCTCAACCGACCCACACGAAATTTTGTTTTCCTGCCGCCTCTTTCTGATTACACTTTCAACTAATAATAATAATAATAATATAATTTTAATTCAGACTAAGTCCATATTTTGTTAGTAACAGAAATGTTTAAAACTATATTAGTACACACATTAACAATTGAAATATTCATTTTACATTAAATATTAGAGCTCTGGATAAAAAAATAATAATAATAATTTAAAACCAAGTTTTTTTTGGCGCTAATCATAATTATTTTGTTAATCATAGCTAATCAAAACACTGTTGACCCACAAATAAATATCTACTCATTGTCATGGGAAGTTGGACGGGGTCGAAGACACTATTGAATCTCTACAATGACCCTTACGTTTTGTCTATTGTGTGTATTTGTTTTTATTTCAAGCTATTGTCTTTGTACTGATTGCATAAATAAGTTGTCGAATTAAATCAAGTCGCATTTATAAATATTTAGGAAATGCGGATTTACATATTTACTGATTCATTGGCAATGAAATATTTGCAACAAATGTAAACTAGTCAAATTCATTTAAATTTCCTGTTTTTTTAGCCTTGAATAGTAATTATTATTGTATCAATTTACGTGTCTCAATCTGCAGTTTAGTAAAAGATAGTTATCAAAGTTCCTTTCCAGATTACTACACACACATTTACGGAACCTGTAAGGAGCACCTGTATATCCCTTTAGTACGAAAGACCATGCCAAAAATAGACTACAACACCATTCGGCAAGTGGCTTGCTCCAAAAACGTATATAGTCCACAATGCCTCACTATGACAGTTCTTTTTACGTTCCCATTAGTCACAAGACTTACTTATATATATCTTATCTTACCCAGAAGACCCTACCACTTCAGTATTAAACATTTCATTCAAATAGAATATAGAGCAAAACAGTTGGCAAGTTGCCTTAATGTTGTGAAGGTCGTCAAGTGTCAACAATATGTAACTAAGCTAATAAACACTAACTGTTCACTGCTAACCATATCTACCAACATAAGATACATACGGATTTATATCTTAAGATGAATAACGTAAGGTTTATTTAATCGTAGATATGTTTTAGCTTTGAAGGTGCATATGCGGTGCAGTGCAGCATTCAATGTTAGCCGTGAGGTCACGCTCTGCTACGTTTTTTGTACTTTTATTTTAAGAGTCGCTTTTCATTGACAAATGTAAAAACGGTTATGTAAATTATACAATCCCATTATATAATATCCATAAATACATTGTCCCGACATGAATCTCGAAGGAGGAGTCAGAGTTGTTTCCAAGGTGTCCGTGTACGTACACCACATTTCACCGACGATTATATGTCACGTGGTAGGTATCCAACCCTTGATTTATACAATTTACATACGTATATCATGCACGCCTGTCTCTAAAGGGGTAGGCAGACTACAGATTTCAATCTGCATCGATCCTGACACAATCCTTTCGCTTTTTCCTTCAGTCATAAAAAAATATAAAATTTTACTATTTTATATAAAATTTCAATTACAAATAATTTTATTATGTATTAGCTTTTCGCCTGCGGCTCAGCCCGCGTTTATTCAATCTCTGCTCTGTTTTCCCTTGGGCGTTATTTATTAACACCCATATAGCCTAAATATATAAATTGACCTGGGTTACTATGATGATAATAAATAAAATATCGTGAAATCCGTTGAAAGGTTCTTGAGTTTAAACGGAACATACATACATACATACACAGAGGCAGAAAAAAAAATAGTTTTGGCCTCAGAACAATAATAATAACCCATTTAATTTTTTTAACCTTATTACTTTTATTTATTAAATAATTTACAACATAAAAAACTTATTCTAAACTAAAGTTACCTAACAATATAAATTACATTTCATTTGAAATTGCGCAGATATATTCAATGTACAGACAGGAATTTTTTACTATTTATTATTAGTTTAGATTTTTTGAAGCAAAAGATATTACTTCTGGCAAGCCATGCCCTAGAGAGGACACTGCATTTGGCATCGTATTTTTAAACCAATATAAAGGCCCTAAAAGTTAAAAAAACAGAGTAATAAAAGCTTTTTTTTAACTAGGTAAAGTAATGGAATGATTTTATGGCACATAAATATCACTGTATTGGCTTGAGATTCTCGGAATCGAAACATTGTAAGGATTAAGGATACCGATTATTACTAAAAAATTAAAATGCATTCAAGGGACCCAGAAAATACATGGCATAGGAAGGAAAGAAGTGGTAAAAAAAGTAGTATTTTGTAGCTCTAAAAAATTGCCGCCGGGTGGTTAAATCAGCCTCCTAATTAGGTCGTTAATTAAATAGCGGCATCCTATCGTTGGACCACCGCCAAGATTGCCGGAATATTAGAAAGGCCTATCTCCAACAGTGGACGATGGATGGATGGATAGATGATCCTGTCAAGTGGCTAGGCTGCTGTTTATTTAATTTAATACACCTTAATGCCCGAAAGCTAGCCCTTTAGACAAAAGTCGCCGTGTTATTAGAATTAAGTCAACCAATTTAGTTCATTTTCTTACAGCGATAATAGTCCTTAAAAATATGGGGTCAACAGATGATATAATAATTGTGATTTTGGTTAGAGAACCAAGTAATGATAAATAAAATGAAATAATAATAAGTAGTTATTATTAGAACTTTCATTATTTAATTTAAGTTATTTAGTAATTTTATAAGTTTTTTTAGGAAAATTAGTTTTAAGTATTCAACTTTTTTAACAACTGCACTTTCCTTGTTCTGTATGCTCAGATTAAATTAAATTCCACCCACTTTATGGTCTCACAGCCAAGCTACGAGTTACAATACATCATAATACAATTTAACCAAACGCCCTCAGCCCTCAGGCTAAACGTTGTGGCTATATGGTTAAGCATCCTTTAAGCGTTTAATTGGATGCCGCCATTTAATTAACAACCCAGCCGGCTAATTAAAAGGCTGATTTTACCACAGGGTGATGACATCAATACATGCTGCATTTGTTGGAGTAGTCGATGAACTGTTCCGCTCACGCCATCACACAACGCCGCCTACTACCATGTCAGTTAATGGAAAAAAGAAGCAGCTACTGTTTCAAAACAAAATTATATACCTGCTCGAACTAAATGTAGCTGATTTTTATTTCATGATTTCAGGTTTGGCCTCATAGTAAAAGTTGTTCATATTGATAGGAAGAACACCCTGTTTTAAGGGTGTATAATACCTCACTTCGCTTCGCATGATCCTGCTTTATACCAACAAATACTGCAACAATCACTCTGAAATTGATATATGGTAAAGTTGAGGACTAATGCTATGTCAACACAGTGGTAAAAAGAATTCATTTAAATTTTCTCGATAGACTATAGGTAGAATTACAAAGTTACCTCCAAACCGTACAATAAACCGATAGCATTCAATGAATACTTAAAATTAGATCTGAAACTTTGCATAATATAACTGATATTAGTATAAAGCAGCTGCAGACTGTTCCATAAAAATTAAAAAACCATCAGCGTAGCTGCGATTTCAAAATAACTGATGTTTTTGCGTGCGCGACATCTGATTAGAGTAGGAAAGACAGTTAAAAAGCAGAAGCGTTAGAGCAGGACTGCGAATTGAGGTATATAAGGAAAAAGGTTATCATCTCAACACCTAGTATATGAGATCCCCGTAGGTCTATTCTTAGCCTATTCAATTTGCCTTCTCGATCGTAAAATTCAATTTTATCTGTCGAACTCCATATTTCTAGATCGAGTTTTAAACATTTCGGTTCGATTGTTTCTCCGGAATTGCCCCCCTGGGCTGGCGTCAAACATTTAAATTTTCAACCAAACTTCTTCACTTATTACTAATTCTATCTATACTTTGTGAGTGACGATGATCTGCAAAATAAAACTTCCATGCCATCATGACACTGACCAACTAACTTAATTTACTACAAATATCGATTCTAAATGAATAAAGATTTATTTTGTATCATATTTTTTAAATTTCGTTCCTTTTCAGACATCCTGGCATCTTGATGAAAACCACTTGTACACTGTTTACACAAAATTTACTAAACTATAGGTACTTTTAACCCAACCGGTTTCGAAATTCAATTCATTTTCAAGGGCTTAACAACTCATTTTAATATTTTAAGACCTAACCTACGTGCTGTAAATAAAATTTGTTTTTTTTTTATTGATTTGATTTGATTACAAAAAAAAAACAAATTTTATTTGCAAGTATAAGTTAGACATCTGGCGTTCTAAATATCCATAGACTGTTGGCAACACTGAGCTTAACGTGCCTTTTCTAGTTTCATACAAGAACTGAGCCCGCGAATACTTTTGTAGATCACACAGGTAGCCCTTGTTAAGGCGACGACGCCACGAAATTTTGGCGACAGGTATCTCCATTTTTCTCAGCAATAAAAAAACATATGTATGTAATTATCAATTTGTATACCAGATTAAGCACTTCATTGATTAATTTTCATAGCAGAGAAAAAACTATTTAGAAAGCAAGAGACAGCTTAAAACAGAGATTTCTATTTTACTGACAAACGGGAGCAAATGAAGCCTCTAAGTTTTTTATTTAAATTAGTCTACAAATACACTTCAAGATGGCCGATTGGATTTATTAAATTACCTATAGATGTCATTTTAAATGAATAATACTGTTTTGCCGCATACGACCTTACAGCATAAGCTAGTTCGTGAGCACATATTTGTAAGTCCCCCTCACTCCACTCCCCTAAGGCGCCAATTAAAAGGTTATCAATGCCTCGCCTTAACTTAAGTAGTAAAGTGCAATTATTTAGACAGCAGTGTTGCACTTTCGGTTGAGCTCTAGACAACTATTGCACCAACTGGTCATCTTACGTGTTTAGATCCAGGTCAAATGATAGGCAGACACGACTCGTTTGGTGACAAAACACTCACCGACTACAAAACACAACCCGTCCGAGATTAGAATAGAATTCAAACTCTTACTAAAGACAACTTTGCATGGTCTACTTACAATAGGTATAATAATAAATAATGAGATATATAAGGTTTACGTGAAAAGCTCGCTATTAATATCTTCATCTAGACTATGAATATTTTTAATCCTTACACTACTGAGTAAATGAAGACACTCTCTTTAATTATTATACTTGTTTGTTTCAGTTGTTAGAGCGCACGAGCAGAACATTTAATTGGGTATTGTGTTAATTATACATTTGCATCAGTTTTAACAGTTTTGCCTCATCCATAGGTAGCGGTTTAATGCACAAATAAAAATCATAAAGCTTTCCTACTATCCTATCCTACTTCCTACTAATGCGAAAGTTTGCGTGTGTGTGGGTGTGTGGGTGTGTGTGTGTGTGTATGTTTGTTACTCTTTCACGCTGAAACGGCAGAATGGATTTGGATGAAATTTAGAATGGATATAGCTTATATCCTAACCTAACACATAGGCTACTTTTTATCCCGGAGAAAAGCATGTCGTTGAACCGAATTACACGCGGGTGGAGCCGCGGGCAAAAGCTAGTAAAGGAATATTTGTATACCAACCTAACGTACATATAAGTCACTATGCCCATAACTGTTCGTTTTCCATAGCGGACACCATCGCATCACATCATCGTATTGACAAACTGCACTGCAGTCCTACACTGGTTATATATTATGCAATACTCGCAGACCTCCTCCGAAGACATTTTTGTGACAGTTGTGATTACGAGACATTATATAATGTTGTTGATAATGTATTATTTGTAAATAAACTTCCAGATAGTGTAGCAAATTTTAATATTATTCAGACAAGGAACTCAAATTATAGCGTGAAAACGAATGCAATGACAACATTGCAGAACAAACTTTAAAAATGTCTTTGTGTTACCAATTATGTATCAGTGTGTTATGCATAATATAATATAATCCATGACTTTAATTATCCATTGTCTCATATACTCGTATATTATTTATTTCCAGCAGGACATTAAATCCTTTGAAATATATAGCTTTATGACTAAAAGAGAGCTCGTTTAAGCATAAAAAAAGGTTTAGGGAAGGTTACGCTTTGTACAACCACTGAACATAAATCGTTCGCTCTACATCAGCGGGGTGATTGTTCGAAATATGAAATTAAACGAGTATTGTTATTATGTTGTAAAATAGCCATATTCTTGAACGTTTTTAGGCGAGCTAATAAAAAGGTGTTATGGACATAATAACACACTATCAAATAAGATGCTATCTACTTATGGATCATTTTAACAACCACAACAGGCAATACTACTTTCAGTCTGTTATTGCAAAATATAGTAGGTTAAATGCAGAATTGCACATAGAAACGTATAGATTTTTATGAGTTCTTGCAGCACCTTCTGATAGTAATATAATTCTATTTATGCTGTAAGAGAGTAAAGCTGTACTTATTAAATGTTCTTTGCTCTGAATTGTAACATGGGTGAAACCGTCTCGTCTTAATGCTGGAACGAATTCGATTCCATGCAAGCACTTTCTATTTGGAGCGTTTTATTTCATCATTAGATTGTCTTTTCCTTTTTCTTTATTTGTTTGTACATTATCTATGAGAGTGCGGGTGGATTGCGTTCATATACTTAAGAAAGGCGTAAGTGCGGCAGAGTAAATATCCAAGGGGTGCAGCCATACATTTTTCACCTAGAGTAGTGGCGTGCCACAGAATAAACAATTTGAACTGCTCTTCAGACTCGGAGGTTCCTTTATTTTTGTCACTTACACAAAACGAAAAAACGCGCAGTGTGAGAGTGGTGGATTTAGCGCAAAAGAAACAAAAAGTATGTATTTTAATTTTTATTAAAATAACTAAAATAGCTATCAAAATTTCCAAAATCAAATATCTAGATAATGTTAAAACCCATCACAACATATGTATTTATGTTTTACCTCTGTTCATGATGTCTATTCGTCAAACGAGGAGAAAAAGTGTGTAGAAAACCTCATATCAAATCAATATCAATCATTATTTCTATCAAGGAAAATTAATCCAAACTTTTTTTCCACAAAAGGAAACCTTAGATTATATAGTCAAAATGTTGTACCAGAAATTTATTACAATTTTCTGTGTACTTGATGAAATACAAAGTATCCATATTTTATTTACATAGACGCTTGAGCCTTGTACCGTTTTTACCTAATAGGAATTCTAGCTTATCGTTCCGTACGTTGCTAAGTAAGCAGAATAGAAATACGCTATTGTATATTTCGACAGGTACTATGGAAGGCATTGCCGATGACCTACTCTTCGCTCTTATTACTAGAGCAAGACGGGCGAAGAGTGGGGTTGCAGAAGTTTCTTTGATAGATGTTCTGTCGGTAACTTTTCTCTTTCAATATTGAGCTCAGGAAATTCTTTAGCTTTTGTTCCTCTGTGATTAGATTATTCTAGGAACTTAACTGGATTTAGTGGTGTAATCAGTTAGCATCAGAGTATTTAGACATGTGTAAACAGACCGATAACATTTAATTTAATCTTATCTTGGATGGCAATTCTGACACATGCAAAAATTTGTGAAGGAGGAAGGCGGATGATTTTTAGAAGCCATTAATACTGAAACGTATCAATTTTTATAAAATAAAAACATTTTGCCCGGATTCATTGCATGTTTCACATCCCTAGAATTATCATCACACGGCATTTGTTACGCGACTAACAAAATCGTATGAAAAAAGTCTTGTGAAATATGTTGCCAGAATTTTACCAGGAAACTTACACGCAAAAACATGGGACGTTGTTCTACAAGATTTCATATTGCGATTAAAAATATGAAATTAGCTTCGCTGGCTTGTTCCTTGATGAATCTATTTTTCATTCATTTACACATCCAGTAAAGTCGATTCTAAACACTTTAATATAGTTTTAATGCTGTAAAAACTTGAATTTTGCCAAGGTAGCTTCTGTTGTTAACACTAAAGAACTATTTTGGAATGTAGAAAAATTTCGTTTTGAACTTTTGACAGCACTTAAAGTAAAATTAAAGCCTTCAGAATCGGCTTTAATATTTTGTATAATTTTTACCAAGCTTGGATGCTTTATCTACAGTTCCGCTGCACCTGCACCTTTTGTCATATTATCACCTCTACACGATTGTATTTTGCGAATGTCATGGACGCGCGTTAGTAAAGGCCACTTTTTCAGGTTTTTCTGTTACATTTATAATAGATACCTACCTATTCGGACAAAGAACTAGGTGACGACGTTTGGTTGTGAAAAATCAAAACCGTTTAAATATTATTTTACGAATAAGGTCAATCACCTTTGAAGGGATTATTTGAACTCTCAAAAAACGCAATTCCTCATTTCACAAGTATCTGAGAAAAATCACAACCTTTGCTTATAAAAAAAACCTGAGAACTTATTGTAAATTCGATGACGTCTTTTTTCCTCGTTTAACTATAAACTCCATATAAAAGAAACTCTCTGGCATCATTCTTTAAAGTTAAAAGGGGTTGTTCTGATAATAAATTACGAAATTTGGCCATTTATGAAACCAACCATGTAAGGACACATAAGATTGGTCGGACCCCCCTCATTTTATAAGGTCATGCAAAGATTTTTCAAAACCCCTGCCCTCGGCACCCTTACGTAATTAACTAATTAACGAACGGCCCCAAACGGAAACCTTTTCCTTTAAACGAGTCATCTAACGTCTAAACTACATCGAAGCATTGATGTCCTATCTATTACGTCGTGATTTATCTGAACCTGAAATTTTGTAAAGTACGTAGCACGACTTGGATCAGCATTCCTGGTACAATGTACTCTAATTTTTAAGATCTGTTTTGGTAGAGACTAGTGTTCATTAATATCTCATTGTATATTATAAATTAGAAAGTTTGCAACGAATTAACGATTCGCTATGAAACTTTTGCAGCGAGATAGACTGAGCTGCACAGGCTTATTTTTTATCTCGGAATATCAGTTTTTTACATACAGAGTAATCCCCAAAAAAACTTGTCCCATAAGTTCCATACTAGATCTGAAAAGAGGAACATTTTTGCTGAACTCTTCTCATGTGTACTAATTGAGTCACCACGAGTAGGCGCAGGCGCAGCCTTGCTACCACACGATGTTCAAGTTCACTAGAGGCACACTCAAATATCAATTCTATTCCTATAAACACAAGAGTCATGGTCATGTCGTCAACGTGGCTTGGCGTGGGTAGCGTGGCTGACGAATGCCACCTTGTTGAGGTTTCTAATGTCTCTACGATGAGTTTTTGTGTAGGTTCGTTAACAAACTTGGAAATCTTATTAGCTTTTCCAGTATCTGTCGGTTAATACGTCCTCTGTTCCTTTATCAGGTCTAAAATTACTGGGCCGATCGGGTGGAAATTAGGCATACATACATACACCTTACTACCTCTACAAGGGGATCTCACTCAGGAAAACATTTTATTGCATAGCTTACAAGCTTCGAATAAATATTTCCTGTTATATATCATTTGAAGTGGATGGAATTGAAATGCTTTGAAAGTTCTATAGGTTTGATTTCTCAACTACCAACTAGAAGCATCCATATTTTTACGAGTGCAATACTATCGCAACAAAGGAAACCATACCTAGATTCCAATTTCATAAAATTTCCTCTAGCTTACGCAAAGCCAACTTCCACTTTGTTACGTCAGCGATCGTGAACATTGGGTCCCGTCTTCCTTCAGACAGAATGGAGTTAGTCGCGGTTGCGTTTTGTGGTCGATTGAACTGTTCCCCGCTTACAAGCGTAATCGCACTTGTACGCACTCGTAATCAGCATTCGAGCGCGAATTTGTGTAATCACATACACGGCTAAGAAACGGTATGCTGCCAATTTTGTAGTAGCTTAATTAATAAATACATACCAATTTTCGTATTAATTGGAACGTAACATAATTATTTAATCATGTTTCGTATTGGTATTTTCACTTAGTATTATTAAGTTCATTAATTACTGTCAAAATTGGTTTACTGAATTAACATGCTAAGTGTAACATTAGGTTGGGTGGAATCGAACATTTAATGTTACGAAAAAGCATAATAAATTACGGTGAACGCAGGTTGTATCGATAAAAAATCTGTAATTTGTATAGTTACTATGGATTTCTTAGAAACCTTTATTTCTTCCCTTTCTATTGTCTAGTAGCTCACAAAACAATGCAAGGGCCATAATTAGCGTACCATAACAACATGCTCTGAACGGTTCACCGCGGACGGTCACTTTCTCTTGTTTTTGTTGCATGCACCAATTGTTTGTGACACCTGTCTTTCATTCAGTACAATGGCACTATGTTATTTTGCTTTTGTTTCTGACAAATAACATCGATTGTTTTATCATTTCGTTCTAAGAAGTGTTGCTTGAGTGATGAAAAGATGTAGAAGATTGATAGAGCGTGGGAGAAAATCAGTTTTCTTCACTTTTTCTCGAGAGATCTGGGTACATGTGTAAATATCTATGTCAGTATGTAAAGTTTTCTCGTTGGTTGAATACAGATGTAGAGTAGGTAATGTGTATGACACATAGTTTTCAAGGTTAGTTAATGGAGCAAAACTGTTTCTAAACACTTAGTAATAAAACGTGGCAAATAATCGTAAAGACGGAATCTTTTAGTAAAGATTTATTACATTAATATAGATGTAAAGATTAACACATCTACTCTTTACTCAATTTGTAGAGTTGAAAGTTTTTAGACTGTCGCGTAGTTTTCTACGTAGTTATACTAAAGCCGAATTGCAAAAAAATAATTTAGGTACTAATTAAAATAAACAATATTACAAAATAAGAAAACAAATACTTACACTATCAGCTGGTATGGCGCTGTCGCAGAGTGAAATGCTAAACAAGCATATACAGAAGACTAAAGCACTGATCTTGCGAACCATTTTCAGTTCCGTTGCACCAGATCACAAATAAAACAAAAAAACGCACTTTATTTATATTTTTGAATTTGGAACTTTTCTTTTTTATCGGTGGCCAGCGAGCGAATGTGTGCGGCCAGTCGCTGCAGTACTCTGTAGTATGGCAGAAGTCGGTGCGGTGATTTTTTTGAAAGGCGCGCGTAGGAGGGTTGGCGAAGGTTTCGCGAGTTGCTCTAACTTCACGTTTCTTTACACGTAGTAGAGTCTTATTTGAGAATATTGATCGAAATAATTACAAGTTCGAGTTAAATTATGGTTATAAAAAAAAGGTTGTCATATCAATACAATTAATTATATTTAGGGGCTTTATGAATTAGAAATCATTATTTTCATTACATCATAGCAAGTCAGCTAATCAGAGTTATAAAGGGAAGGAGGTATTTTATACTTCAAACGGAACCTCGCTCCCCGCCCGCAACGTGATTCTCAAAGAATCTAAACGTCGAAATTGTAATTTTCCAAAATGAATTTTGTCAATGTGTTTTTGATAAAAAATATTTTTCAATAAAAATCAGGACCAGTAGTGATTTTAGCACGTCCAAAAAAGCGAAGGCGGATGTTAGATGACATTTAAAACGGTTTTTTGTGGACAAAGCGCACTTGCTTAGTGCTTACATTTTCATAGTCTGCATTTGACGAGCTTAGAGAGGTATAGGTATGTCTAGCAGTGGACCAATATTTGGCTGATAGGTTGCATTTGACGGGATTTACATCGCATGTCATTTACTGACTAAGACTTAATCTAGAATGCGACATTACTAAAATCAGTACAGCCGCCATCACTGAAAAAAAAACGGTAAAACTTACTGAAATTCCATTATTCAATTGAAGACAAATGCAAGAATCAGTAAGCATAACTGGATTAAAACAGTAAGGGTATAAACAGTAAATATTACTTTTCATATTCCCCAAATTGGAGACAATAAAAGGACAGTTATAAGAAATACAGTTATTTTTACTTTCCAAAAAACAACCGTTTGACAGTAACTGATACTGTGAGTTATAATACTTTGTACTGTTTGGGACAGTAGTGGATACTAGTTCTTACAGTATCTTTTAATGTGGTAAGAAGTTAATTTTACCGTCAGTAAGTTACACGAACCGTTTTAAACATTAAATATTAGTGGTGAAGGGTGAACATTTTAAAAAGGACTCGACAAAAAATCCCCTTTTTTTGAAAAGCAACCAAGGAAAACATTAATAATGTTGTAATTTGCAACTCCCTGTCAGCTAAGTAATATTTGTCGTATTGAGATTTATGGAATTGTTTGACAAAGCGAAGAGCACAGAATAAAAAAATTGAGTATGCATACCATTTCCTAAACAAGCCGATGGGAATCGTGTTATACGGACCTTTTGCCACTGTTAAATATAACTGTTATTGAAACTGTCACCGGTTATAATTAATGATTATTTTCATTTACAGATACTTCAACTATTCGAACAGTAAGTATAACTGTCCAAAAAGTAGGCTTTACTGTCTCACTTGTAGCTGTTTTCATCCAGTTGTGCGTACTTATCACTTTCATTTGTAACTACTGTAAAATGCGTTGCTTTGAATAAACAAATTTTAACCGTGTAAGTTCGGTGAATAGTTGTAAATTATTTTTTTCAGTGAGCCACCCTGTTTTTTTAACTAAAACTTTTACGCTGTTTGACATCAACTCATCAGTGAGTTCTAAGCTTGTTCTAGAGAACCGCGATAAAGGTCTCTTATTTCATTTCTTATTTATACCTTATCGAGTCTATATGTTGTCCACATATCGAGAATTCAGCATATCATAACCTGCCTAGCCAGATCGTATTTGTTAAAACTAACGCTCCTCGCCACTTCGCTCTGCTCTCCAAATTGATTTATATGTAAACCTAACAACTGCTTCTATTTTTAACTTTTGATAAAAGGTTTTTATTTCATACTTTTCTATTTGCTTAGGGAAATCAAGATATGGCAAATTCAACGATTTGCCGACGAGATATTATACCCGTATATATGGATGGTGCACCTCTCCTTTTGGCTCTGGTATCACAAGTTAAGGGGCGTCCATTAATTACGTGAGGTGATGTGATCTATGCTTCATTGCGTTTAATTATTTAAAAAATATACAATTAGTTTAATTATTTTTATTTAAGACTACTTTGTGGCGTGCGCATAACCGCGATAAATACTATTGTGTAGAATGTAGTCTACTTTAATAGAAAAACAGGTTTTGCTAAATTCAACAGTTTTATAGCAATTTTACACTATTTCTTGCGGAAAAAAAATTACGTTATACTTGCCAGGACCCCCTTTCTCCCCCACGTGAGATTGGGTGAGAATCGGCTTGACCCCCCCCCCCCCCCCACTAAACGCCTCACGTAATTAATGGATGCCCCCTTACTTGTACTGGCACTATCCACATCACCAAAGTTCAACTGAAAGATAATTCTAGTTAGCTTTAAATCCGCCTTTTGTACAAACAATACTTATTTTTATTATTATCAGTTTCGCAAACACAATTTTTACATATAACATTTAGTTACGAAACACACTATAATAAAGTTTCGTCAGACTCAAATACTGCTCATAATATTAACTAGCATTAGAATCATGACGCCCCACGATATCTCGATAGTATCCTACCCGAGTTTGGGTGACCTTGACTTTCAATGACAAGTGAAAAATCAAGTTCATGCTCCAAATGTCGCAGTGGAATGAGACGTCGTAGGACTGATAAGTAAGACTGGGGCTCAGAGCTCAACGAGTTGCTACAGCCTGCGGTACGAATGTCTAGGGGTGAACGAAACGCGGAGGGGATAGCTGCGCCTGCGCATGGGTACAACTGGGGAGCCAACCAGCGCTTACGACCCGCGCGCCGCTTCCTTCGCCACGACACCTTATTTTTGACGTTTTGACGTCACCGGTAGATTTTCGTGCTGCAGTCTGTACAAGCCATTTGCTCGTCACTGCAGATGACAGGAACCCCAGCAAGCCTGCCTCCCGTCAGTCTGTCTAAACATTGGCGACGGCGCACACGACGCGCTCGAAGATCTCAATGCCTCTGAGGAACACGTCAACGTGAAGCCGCTCGTCATGCGCGTGAAGCAGCTGCGGCGTGCTGGAGAACGGAGAGAAGCCGATGGCCGGGATCCCCAGCTGGCGAATGAAACGCGCGTCCGTGGCTCCGGGGCAGACCACTGGCTTTACTTTTATTCCCCTGGAATAGGAATTACTTTTGATTAAATTTAAATTACATACGGTGTAAATGGACAGGTATCTTTAAATAAAACCACATCATTTACTGATCGTACTGAGCAACTTTCCTAAGGAAACATAACCGTACAATCAAAAACAAAATTGGCCCGGTCCATACAAAATTGACAGATTTAATTACGGCTCGTTTTCGCAGTTGGCACAGCAGTTTTTAGGGTTCTGTGCTCAAAAAATCAAAACGGAGGACTTCTAGCTGTCTGGCCGTATGTCACGGGTCTCTAGCTCGTAGACGGAATGAGTTACATACCTGAAATTTTGATATTTTGTGTGGAAAGTTGACCCAAAAGTATCGTTGCCCAAAACCGAATACTGGATTCGAAATTCGATTAAGTGATTTTCAGAGAGCAACGAAGTAATCTTTACGTCATTGTCAGGGGGAAAATCATGAAGTCAGCAGTCTTAGACCATGTTTGTTACGGAGTCTATCTCAAAAACTAAACTACTTAGTAAGGAAATTAAAATTTATGTTTATTAAGTACTAGCTTTTGCCCGCGGCCCCGCCCGCGTTATATTCGGTTTAACGACATTCTTTTTTCCGGGATAAAAAGTAACCTATGTGTTAAGTTGGGGTATAAGCTATATCCATTCTAAATTTCATCCAAATTCGTTCAGCCGTTTCAGCGTGAAAGAGTAACAAACATACACACACACACACAAAATTGCGCATTTATAATATTAGTAGGATCATATGCTGTATTTAAACAACAAATACTAAAAACGCCGATTAATTTTCACGGTTACCTACCCGAATGCTCTACCAACTGAATTTTTCTGTCTTGTTTCTTATAGCAGAAAATAAAAAGTTTGTAATTTTAGTTCAAATTATTTAAGTCTCTTATGTTCGAGTTCTATTCGAATTTGACCAGTTTTTAAGTAACTTAGCAATTGCTCCAAATGAACAGAAAAACAGATGCAGAAGTTTTCAAGGGTTTTCATTTAATGAAAGAACCCTAAAACTTTTATCAGAAGAAATCGTGATAAGATTACCAGGACACTAAACAAAGGTCTTGAGATCGATTGTAGAAGCTGGGTCCTCACATTTGATCAGTAGCATTCTTCAAGGCTACCCAGAACGGATTGGAGTCGTCGATCCTGGTGCTCTTCACTGACAGGTTCCTCTGGACGTGCTCAATCTCGACACCTGCTCCAGCTTCCTTACACCAAGAGTTAAGCTGAAACACGCTTGTATCATATATTTATTACGATTTTTTTATTAACATTTTATAGTGGGTTATTATCGTGTTATCAATTATTATTTTAGCGGTTGTAAATGGACTGCTGTCTTAGAGAGATACAATGGACTGCTGTATTTCAGGCTTCGAGTGTTAGCTATTCATGAGAAAGATTTCCTCAGTTCTGACTTTTGGCCAGAAGGGATAGTTTTCCATCGCTACAGGAAGGTGCTAATGAAAAGGGAACACCCCTAAAAATATAATGTATACCATAACATAAGGTTTTCTATGGGCCATTACTTATTGCAAAATAGTTGCCAGAAAATAAACGAATATTATTATTGTTATTATATTATTATTATACTGTGGAAACTACAATTAAACTACACTTAAGGAAAGTTGTTCAGTATGATCAGTAGTTAGTTAGTAGTAGTAGTTAGTACAGTAGTAGTTACGTAGTTTATTTTAAAAACACAGTCCATTACCACCCGGTATATTCTTCATATATTGTCAATAAGATCATGAAATTATCAATTCTACGATATGGCCACGACATATATATTTTTAGAGAAGTCCTGAGTCACTCACTCACTTAACAGCGCAAACCTTTAAACATAGAAAGCTGAAATTGTAGTGGGCACCCACTTAATAATGAGCCACTTGGCGCAAGACGTTAAATATACTTATACTTACCTAAGTAATAAATTTCCGCCAGTTGCTTTAAAACGCAATTTGGCATACTTTTTATTCAAAAGTAAGAAAAACAATGTTATGATGTGCATTTTGCACCGAGATTTGGTTCGACCACCTTAACCATCTAATATGCGAAATCGAAGTTGAATAAATGGCTGTTTCAACTCGTTCAATTAGCATCCTTAATTGAATTTTAAAAGTTCCTTTTTTGTATGTTGAAACTTAACATAATAGAAATCGTAACTTTACCATGTCGTCAATATCACTGTGGTTAATATCTGGAACCATTCTCATATCGAACACAGCTGAAAGGCTTTCGGGCAACACATTTGCTTGGACACCACCCTGAAAACAAAGGTATAAAATTACAAATGTTCTAGTAAGTAGTAAAAGATATCCAAATTGCTGCAGTGCAAATCTTGTGGTGGAAAAAAATTCAACTACAGCCGCTAAAAGTGTCGCCTATTTCAGGAAACATTTATCAAGTACCTTAATTTTGCTCGTAATGGGTTTTGCCTTCGATCAAATAAACGGTTTTGCACATGTTAATCTTTACTAGAAAATCCGTCTTATAAACAGTGCCACCACTATAATCATAAAATCTGTCATCATCACCATCAGCCCACAGCTAAAAAATAACCTTTGTTTAATGCGTGTCACACCCATCACCGCAAGTCGTTGGATGGGTGGATTTAACTTCATCACCACGCTGGACAGGTGGAATGGTGATCACAGAATTTTCTTTGGCCAGTTGATACATAGAATCTTTAATTGTGTACAGTAAATTAAACATATAATATATCATCGAGAACTAGAGGACATTCTATCAAAATATTGATTGTGAACCAATTTTCACTCGCATATACATTGAAATGCGGATGAAAAAGGGAAACCGTGTGTCTTCCTTTGATAGGAGTCAGTATTAGGTTATATACTGACGCTGGTCTGCGTGAGGTTGACGGTAGTGACGTCACCCAGCCACCGGCCTGCCTCCAGCTTGCGTTTCTCTGCAGCCCGCAGGTCCATCAGCTTGCCGATCATGAAGTGGAGCTGAAACACAGAACCTCAAGTTTAGGTACCTCATTGCCTTCAACAAAAGAAGAAGGAATATTTCATTTATTGTCAAAATTAGAAGAAGAAAAATTATGATAGATACATCCATCCTTCCATCCATCAGCCCGTGTTCGTCCACTGCTGGACATAGGCCTTTCCCAAATTTCGCCACTCATGTCGGTCCTCCGTCCTCCTCATCCAGCCGCCCCCCGCAACGTCCTTCAGGTCGTCGGTCCAGCGGGCACGAGGTCGGCCTACACTACGCTTTGCTGTACGTGGTCTCCATTCTATAGCCTTTCGATATGTTTCGATATTTGATGTATACATTCTTAAACTAATTTGTCAAAAGGATTGAAAGACGAAATGTATTGTACCTATTTCTTTTCTTCGCCCTATTTATGTTAAAATTAATTAATTATAATAAAATCTTTTCCGGGCCCGGTCTAGCCGGGAAAATTCGTAAATATTTGGATATATAAATTTGAAGTGACAAATATAACGTTTATTTACCTACCTTTTCACCAGCTGTGCCAGAGTTCAGAAGCGATCCATGCCCTGGCTCGCCCTTGCATATCACCTTAAATTCTGAATTGGAATAAAAAGCATCAACAATTAAGTATTACCCCTATAGAGAATTATGTCGTGCAAGAGGATGAGAAAAGATAAGACTGTCACATCAAGTAGCCAACCTAGTTAGAAATATGTTACGGAAACCTGACCCTAATTCCCAAGTAATAGCGTCCGTTTGATGCCCATCGTAATTGTTTGTTTCACAAATGCTGCCTCAGGAAAGTCTAGCCTAGATCCCGCTAATTGCTAAAACAGGAGCCTTGCCTAATTTGATTATAATCTAAGGTTGTTATGTTATCTATTTCGCAAAGTTCTGTTGCTGTATATGTTGTAATGCAAATATGTTGTACTCACGCGTACTGCTTGTTACAAATCCTTAATTTAGGTTAAAGTTAATAGTATCCCGTACCTACCTGCACAATGTAAGTATATTCATTTATAATGTTGCATCTAATCTAACTTACTTTCATCTTTACTTTTTACAAGTTTTATAAATCTTGTATTTCATAACGACAAAGCTTTTGAATTTTGTTGAAATTTGTATAGAAATGAAGAAACAAAAGGCAGCATTTTTGTTTCAAAACAAAAATGCATGCTTTAGAAGGACATAAGTCATATATTTTCTGCTATCAGAAAAGTAACTACTTATTTTTTCTAAAAACATTTCTAACGTTCGAAAAATAAAGAGATTTTATGATAAAAGTTCCTCGAGATCGAGTTCCATCGATGAAAATTATTTTGTTTCCCCTAACGTTTAAGTTATATTAACTTTGCAACTCACGAAAAGTGATCCTTTCTCCATTGAACAGAATAATTTCATCTTCCTGGTTCGGCATGGACTCGTCCAGGTGGAAGCCAACGTTGAGATTCCTAAAATCATCCGTCTCCACGAAGGTACGCATCCCATCGTGGCTACCTGTCTCCTCATCTACAATTCAAAGTCAGAACTATGTTTTATTACATGTGAGGCTCTTGCATCAAGGAAGACGGTTCATGAAACGATGACCAATATTATTGTTAGGACTCTAACTAACTACTGACTCTGCTAACGATTTTATCGTTGTGGTCCTTACTAGCGAGTCTGCCAGTGATATTTGTCGTGTTTAACAGGTTTGCATCGCTGCAGCGATGAGTTGTGCAACGGTTGCAGCGATGGATTTGTGTTAAACGGCCAGACGTCAAAATGACAGGTAGGCTATACGCTGCAGAGATCAGTGGAAATTATTTGCGCTGCTCGATGCTTGCATCGATGCTTGTCAAAGTCATGTGAAATGGTGGTTTATAACTCTTTGCAGCGGCTGCACAGTTCATCGCTGCAGCGATGCGAGGTTGTTAAACGCGACAAATATCGTTATGGTCCTTGGTTATCAACTTGAGTATATTTATTTCATTATGTACAACCCGGTCACAATATCTGTGCACCTGACCTCGTGACGTCATATCGGCGGTCTGGGTACGGTGTGAAAAAAAGTTTTTTCGAGAAATGTGGAGGTAAAAAAAATTTACTAACCTTTTCAAATCAATTTATTATTGATGAAGGGTTTGTTATTAAAAAACAATAATTTTGATTACAAAAACATATATTATTGAACTCAGTCACTATAAATTATTGACTCTATGCCTGACATTGTATCTTCCTCACTCTCACTTTCTGTTTCACCACTTGGTCTACAGATATGGTTTACTGTTTGTTTGCTTTCTCCGATTCAAAAAAACTTGAGCACTTTCAAGATTAAATTTCTTGATTCGCTGTGTATTGTTTTTCCCGTGACTTCAGTTTAACAGCTACAACAATTTTAATAACAACCAAACCAGTCCAAACTTAATAGTAAACAGTCTAAACTTAACAATAAACATTAAAAAACAAAACAGCAATAAAGCGAAAATATCAAAATTATCGGGACGTGTAGCGGCAACGAAGATGCTAACCGTACTGTCGCACCGGGGAGTGCGCGGAGAGGTGACAGGGGAAGCGGGAGAGGCGCCACATTCCAGCGAGGTGCACAGATATTGGGGCCGGGTTATATGATCGTATTTATTCCTACATTTTTACTTACTCGTATGTAACTTTATGTAATTTTAATAAATTTAATCAAGCCTAACTTATTTTTTTATGTAAGAATGTCCCTGTATTAAATTATTATTTACGTATAGTATAAAAATATATATGTATCTACCTATTTTACAAAATGAACTATTTGAATTTGAATTTTTTGCATGCATAGAGCAAATGGATGCTAGCACAAAGGAGCCGAACATGTGTTTGTGAGCTTCAAGTACAACCATGCATTCCAAGATGAATGAAAAACACAAAGAAACAGTATTGTAGGTATCTATGTCAAGTTTGTACTTTTATGGGTTTACAATGAAAATGACATGCATACATATGTTTAAAGGTGAGCCTAATATAATACCCCACAACACAAGTGTTGCTATTGTTTTTTTTATGTTTGGCCGACTTGTCCCTACTTCTTGTAGGCTTTTGGGTCAAAGAAAGACAAAGTGTTTCTTGACGTAAAAGTTCAAAGGCTCAGCTCACCAGGAACGAACAAGATGTGGACAGTTCTCTTCAGCCTGACTCCTGAAGTTATTAGTCTCCTCACAGTCTCCAAGTGCTGGATTCCAACCCCCTTCATGTCCTGGGTTCCCCTCCCGTAGATCCACCCATCGGAGGTAATCTTAGCCTCGAACGGGGGATGGGTCCAATGTTCCTGTCAAATTTTACAGCTGGGATAGTATTGACATAAACCATTAGAAAAAACCGGACAAGTGCGAGTCTCGCCCACCGAGGGCTCCGTTAAAGACTATTTTGTATGATTTAATAACAAATGTATAGTTTTCAGATTTTCCCTATACTTGTAGTATAATACGGTATTACTTGCCAAATTTTATAGTTCTAGGTCAACGGAAAATACCCTATAAATTTTAATTCTCTTGAGTGTCGAAATATGTTTTTTGTGGCTTAAACAGCTGTATCTTTTTTTTCGCATAAAAAAGTTTGATTTTTTCAAAGCTTCAAGGGACTGTAGACCTGACTATATGGTTTTAATTTCAACTCGATACCTCCACGCGTTCCCGAGATAAAGGGTCTTGACAGACACACAGACAGATGGACAACAAAGTGATCCTATAAGGGATCCGTTTTTTTTTTCTTGAAGTACGGAGCCCTAAGAAGAGAACGACCATCATTGAATTGAAATTCTGCCTGTCAAGAACGGCTGCGCCACTTGCGTTCTTTGTTTGAATTGTAAAATCACACTTCTCAAAATAGGGAAAATTTTTCAATGACATCACAATTTCAAATTTCCTGATAATTCACGAAGATTTTTTTTGCATAAACCCGTACTGTGGTATTGTAGTTCCACGATCAAAGTACGCTTGTAAGCTTTTTAAATATTACCTCATAAACAGGGACTACATCCATGTGCGAGTTGAGCACGATGGAGGGCAGGTCAGGCTGCAGGCCCCGCCATGTGACCACCACGATCGGCTTCCTGCGCACCGGCTCCAACACCAGCACCGGCAGCGCCAGGCTGGCCGCCTGCTGCTGCAGGAACTTGACGCAGCCGGCTGATGGACGTTCATTGTGCTTGCAGTCATTTTGTGGACGTAAAGTCTTATACGAGTAGGTACTTATACTGCCGTCATAAGGGAGAAGGCGGCATCTACGTATAAACTACACATGTAGATGCGGCCTTCTTCCGTGAAGGTTAAGATCTTTATTTACTCATAAGAACATGGTTCACTTAAGATGAGTTTAGTAACTTAAATAACATTTAGTTTTTCTATAGTTTGTCGACAGTGTACACATGTCATGTAGGTTAGTTTTATTTAAAATACGTTTGTTGCAATGCAAAATTTGTTTATGCAAGATAGTTTTAAAAGTAGTTATCAAATCACAGTCTTTTATGTTATTTGGCAATTTGTTATAAAGTTGCGCTCCACCAAATAATAAATTTTAAATTTCTTTCTGGAGACTCGGTAAGTAAAGTAGTCAAGATCAAGGTTCAGTTACCCTGTTTACGAAATACAAGAAATATTTTTTTGTGCCTTTATACTTGTTTAAGAACACTATCGGCTCAATTAGTACGTAGAAAGTTTAAATTTTATTTTGCCTTTTCCACAGAAAAACCTAGGTCCTGGCTACTTACCGACTCTCCAGTATAAATTTGGCTATATCAACCAAAGTATATACTACAATATTGCAATAATATACTTGAATGAAACAATATTATCTACTAGAAAGACGGAAAAAAAAAATCGGAAATTTTGGTAATTACTGTGAATTTTGTATTATGAACAAAACTAATTTTCGTTTCGTTTGCACGCCTGTATTTTTTTTACAGGTTGTTCTGTCCTGCTTACGCCCTGTAATGTAGTTCCCTCGAGCCATTTGAAGTTTCGCGCCATCGTTATTAATATGTTGGCAGCACTAGCAACGCTGAATTTTATTTGTAAGTTAGCTATGTTTTTTTTTAATGACGTACTGTACGTGTATGATCTGAGTTAGAGAGAAGACAGAAACGCTGAGACAGATAGGATACGAATGTTTGGTTTTGTCTATTTAAACTATTGACAAAAGTTTGAAGAGGTACGCGTGTTTACATATGAACCATGAGTAAGTCTTCTGACCGTGTTACAAATTGAAGGTCTTACCATAATCCACGTCAGGATGAACGCTGCGGATTCTCAGGTACTCCCTGAGCCGCTGCACGCTGGGATCGCTCTCCCATTTAGAAGTCATTGCGTCGGACAACTTCCCTATCTCACACCTCTGTATAACTAAATGATAAACGTTGATACTCGGTTTATTGAAAAACAAATACTGTGTCAGTCAACATCCATTATCGTCTGAGATAACAGGAAAGTATTTGCTTGCAAAAAATATTCGTGCTGTGTATAAACCAACTGAAATCCGAAAGACACGGATTCATCGACTTAACTGGCGAACAGCAGCGGCACTGTATTTTTAGGGTTCCGGAGTCCGACAAGGAACCCTTATAGTTTCGCCATGTCCGTCTGTCCGTCTGTCCGCGGCTTAGCGCAGAGACTATTAGTACTAGAAAGCTATAATTTTGCATGGATATAAATAATACTCACGCCGACAAAAAAAAACTTGAAAATTTTGTTTAATATACATAAATAATTAATAATAATTAATACATCTCATACACGTAAACTGGGGATGATTTTTTTTTCTCGTTTATCCCATAGTGTGTGGGGTATCGTTGGATAGGCCGTTCAAAAACATTGTGGGTGTGTGAGAGCCATTTTTCGATTTAGGGATCCGTTGGCGAAATATTAAGCTTTAAAGTGAAAATTTTATTTTATTCGTCCGTCCCCCCCTGCCGGCGAAACGAATGTTTATAGAAATGTGAAAAAATTCACAGAAGTAGTATCTTCTCTATACATATAAAATACAACGTCTGTCTATCTGTCTGTCTGTTCGTTCGCTTATAACTTGAGAACCACTCAATGGATTTTGATGCAGTTTTCACTGAAAGATAAAGCATTTCTTCGGGAAGGTTCAAAGCTATGTATCATCACTCTATGACAAAAGGGAGCAGCGCAATGAGAATTTTGGTGAGACATATGGAAGGTTCGCCGCTGTAGCGTAGTCGATCGTCGTCAAACCTCGACTGGTAAAATTTGTTTTCACTTTTAATTTTTTATTGTTTTATTTTATTTTCAGAAAAAAAATTTCCTTTCGTAAAAAAAACATTAAAGCTGAAATTATATTTCTTGACCGAGCAAAGACCAATAACTAAAATATTTTTATTTTCAAGTCCTTAGAAAACGCCATCTCTGGGAAGCTATCCCGGATAACGGCTCAGTAAGCTGACGTTGAAATTGTTTTTATTTTAATACACTAGATGGCGCTGCATGTTTCAAAATATCAAATTTGACGCAGACTGCGTCAAATCAACTCACGTTAAAGCTTGTCTACCTACACTATTATATAAAGAGGAAAGATTTGTTTGTTTGTATATAGGTAATGGGTAATATCTAGAACTACTGAACTGACTATAAAAATTCTTTAAGCACTCAATAAGATTTTTAGTTAATCATGTGGTATGTACGCCTTGCTTAGTCGTACGTATGTAGTCTCATCGTCGGGGTTTCAATCATCCACTGGTAAATGTTTTTTTTAGGAGACCTCTCAAGTTTATGTTTATTTGATCGGTATTGATGAGTATTTTTGTAGAACATGGTGACCAGGATCTAATGACGGGACTGGAAGGTGGGTACGGGATCTCCTCAACGACCCTTCGAGCTTAGGCTTATTTTGTTGGTATTTATTAGCACTTTGGTAAAACATGGTGACCGTTGCATATTGTCGTTCAAAAATCATATTCTTTTGTTTTCCTTATTTCCACGAAAATCTCTTCGACGTGAGCGGAGCCGCGGGCAAAAGCTAGTATATAATAAATTTAAAAGGAAAACTATCACAGCTAAGTAGGTTTTACAGGTTTACGAGTATAGGACGCGCCAAACTTTTGGTCCTCTAGAATGTATGTATGTACCGGGCAACTACGGAACCCTACATTGCGCGTGGCCCGACACGCACTTGGCCGGTTTTTTTTTTACAAAAGTTATCTCATATCATGATGAATAAATAAAACATTAATAAAAAGTAAAAATAAAAATTGTAAACTACAAAATACTCGTACTATGTACAATTCAAGTACTGAAGAGCGATTGCTTCCAATCTTCAGCGAACTGTTAATTTAGAGCACGTTCTAGATTTGTGGCAATCTCTACACACATAGCAAGTACGTAAGCATCGATTCGATAAATTTGACAGATAAACTCCATAAATTCTAAACGACAACTTTTATTGCTACGAAATAAGAATTCTTGTTTAACGAAGAGATGTTGAGTCGATAGCATGTTCATAGTTACTTGGTACTCTGTTCTCGTATTGTTGCAAAATCAACTCTGAACGATATTTTTCAGAAAATGCTTCATATTTAGTACTAGCTTTTGCCCGCGGCTCCGCCCGCGTCGATCAGATTTTCGTGGAATATGATTTTTTGAACGACTATATGCAACGGTCACCATGTTTTACCAAAGCGCTAATAAATACCAACCAAAACGTCAAAACGGGTCTGCTGTTGTCCGTTGATGAGATCTCGTACCCATCTTCCAGTCCCATCATCAGACCCTGTTCATCGTGTTTTACCAAAGTGCTCATCATCAGACCCTGGTCACCATGTTTTACCGAAGTGCTAATAAAGACCAATCAAATAAGCCCAAACTCGAAAGGTCTGCTGTTGTTCGTTGAGGAGATCCCGTGCCCACATTCCAGTTCCATCATCAGACCCTTGTCACCATGTTTTAACAAAGTGTTAATAAATACCAATCAAGTATATGCGCATGTTACAGACGAAATAATAGAATCTTCTGACTCTGGCAAGGGAAGTATACTAGTACTGCTCGACTTCTCCCGGGCATTCGACTGCATTAACACGAAACTGTTGCTAGCCAAAATGTATCACTATGGTCTTTCTCAATCAGCATGTTCATGGTTTGATTCTTACTTACATAACAGGAAACAATATGTGGAGGTATGCACTGATGAAGGAAATCAGATATACTCGGAAAGGAAAACTGTCACTCGCGGATGTCCCCAGGGCTCCATACTGAGTCCCTTACTATTTATAATGTATACTGCTGATCTCATTAAAAGCATCAATCACTGCAAAATTCATCTCTATGCAGATGATACCCAGGTATATTACCCATTTAAACCTGCAGATGCTTGCAACGCTGTAGCTAAAATTAATGAGGACCTCGATGCCATTTTCTTATGGGCACAAAGTAACACTTTGGTTTTAAACCCCAAGAAATCCAAGTTTATGGTATTGGGCACAAAGCAACAAGTCCAAGGTATAATAGAAAAGGACCCTGATATTAAAATAAATAAAGAAAAAGTAGACAGAGTTTTGAAAGCGCGTAATCTTGGTGTGGTTTTGGATGGTGAACTGCGTTACGTTGACCATGTTAATGCCAAATTAAGAAATGCTTTCTATAGGCTTAAAATTATTTACAACATAAGACAGTTTTTGAACGAGAAAGTTCATGTATTACTTTCAGAGGCTCTCGTCTTGCCAATGTTTAATTTTGGTGATGTGGTCTATGGACCAAGATTGTATGCTAAGACAGAGCGTGCCATCCAGCGCGTTCAAAATGCATGCGTACGTTTCTGCTTTGATATACCGAAGCGTGGTCACGTGACGCCTTTCCTAAATCAAAGAAGCATACTTAAAATGTCCGGCCGTAGAAAATTGCATCTTGCCAGTTTAGTGCATAAGGTTGTGCATGAAAAAAAACCAAAATATTTGTTTTCTAAGTTTGAATGGACAAAGGACTTTTACACGAAAAGTACACGTAGTATTACGAAAAATAAGATGGCAATACCTAAACACAAAATGAGTGGTTTCAAGGGTGGTTTTAAATACGCAGCGTCCAAGATTTGGAATGATCTACCGCCACCATTACAACAGAAAATGTTACCACTAGTATTTAAAAAACACGTAAGAAAAATATATTTAAAATTACAAACTACGAGTTAGCGTAAACGACCTATCTGACAGAAACCATAAATAAAAATGATACAATCTCTTTTT
Source organism: Ypsolopha scabrella (assembly GCA_910592155.1). Classification (NCBI taxonomy): domain Eukaryota; kingdom Metazoa; phylum Arthropoda; class Insecta; order Lepidoptera; family Ypsolophidae; genus Ypsolopha; species Ypsolopha scabrella. The sequence continues at coordinate 5,912,017 of OU342964.1, forward strand.
TTATCGACCGTAACCTTTTTTACTTAAGTATGTTTTTCTTTTTATTGCGACAATAAATTGAAACACTATGAAAGGAAAAATTAACTAATTGAGCTATTTAATTTAATTTTAGAATACTGCTATATAATCAACGATTATTCCTGGCTGAAAATGTTGCATGTTATATTTATAAGGTACCTGCATTTTGAAAATTAATTTAGGGTTTGAAAAGGGACAGTCTGAAAACCAGCGTTGTGTTGCTGATCTACAGCTCACAGCAGATGCTGAGTCTGCCCCTTTTTATCACAATTATGATGTGCAAATTCAATAGAAATGTTTTATTAATAAGTATGATTATTATTTTTTGTATGCTGTATTGTATTTCTTTTGCATGTTTTTGTTTTTGTATTTTTATGTGATAAATAAATATTTTTCAATTTCAATTTCAAAAAAAGTAAGCCTAAACTGCATTCTAACCTAATTTTACAAACGTTCGGGAATGATTATTTGCTAAATAACTTCTAATTACTATCAGTAGAAAAGTAAATTCCAAAAATATTTAAATGACGATAACTTTTTATTCCGAAATCCGATTTTAATGATATAAAACCTATATTCTATTTCAAATTAAGCTCAGTACAGCTGTAGAAACTACATGAAAATCCGTTCAGTAGTTTTAGAGATGTGCGTGAACAAATAGACAGACAGACAGACAGAAAAGAATTCTAAAAATCGTTGATTTGTGTTCTATTACTCTTCTTTAGTCACCCCCTATTTCTATTACTTCTCTTTAATGTACAGACACAGCGGTTTCTACTGTTTTATTATATAAATTGATTGACCAATGTATGTTTTTTATTAGTTCACACTTTGTAGGTATAAAAGTTAAAAATGTATTTGAGCAATGACAATGGTTCACGAATTTTTAGGGTTCCGCGCCCGAAGAGCAAAACGGAGGCTGTCTGTCCGGTGACTTCCCGGTATGCTGGAAGAAGGCCGCTGTGGTCCCTATCCACAAAAATGGATCCAAGCTAAAACCAAGTAATTTCAGACCAGTATCACTCCTCAGCATCCTGTCAAAGATCCTGGAGAAGGTTGTACACAAAAGATTGGTAAAATACCTGGATAAACACGGTTTAATCTCGGCTCGCCAATTTGGCTTTCAAACTGGAAAATCCACTGAAGATGCTGTGACGGTTTTATTGGAGGCTGTTGCGAAGACCTTGGACGAAGGTGAAGCCTGTCTAGGAGTATTTTTGGACCTAGCCAAGGCTTTCAACACGGTCTCGAGTGCCATTCTGCTAAAGAAACTTGAGATTTTAGGGATAAGAGGGTGTGCGTTAAACTGGTTGAAAAGTTACCTATCCCTCAGAAAACAGCGAGTAAAGGTTGGTCAATACCTAAGTGAGTCAAGTGTTGTGAGCTTTGGCGTGCCACAAGGCAGCATATTAGGACCCACGCTTTTCATTATTTGTATGAACGACATAATGAAAGTGCTCAATATGGATGACTCGGTGGAAATTGTCTGTTATGCCGACGATACAGCAGTCATTTTCAATGATAAGTCCTGAGAAAGTGTCTTTGCCAAGGCTGAAGATAGAATGAGGGTTATTTCTACTTGGCTTATGAGAAACCTTCTAACTCTCAACGCTACGAAAACCCAATACGTCTGCTTCTACAAAAAAATGGCTTCACAGCCTCCCTCAAAAAAAGAACTCCACTCTTGTGAACCTAACAGTGTCTGTGCCTGTCCGAAGATAGACAAAGTAATAGAGAGACTTATTGGTAGATGAAAAACTCACCTTCGAGCTCCATATAAAGGTGCTGTCGAGTAAAGTGAGAGGTATCATCCAAATTATGAAACTTCTGCGAAACAGTGCGGACCTGAGTCTTCTCAAGTCAGTCTATTTATCACTGTGTCAATCTTGCTGCCAAATCAATTTTGATTAACTTGGAAAGGGCTCACCGCTCTGTGTTAAAAGTAATGTTAAGAAAACCTTTTAGACATCCTACAGTGGAACTGTTGAGGGAATATCAGTTGCTCACTGTTCGGCAGCTTTATATTCAAAGGTCCGCTTTGAGTCATTACAAAAATTTGATGAAGAGTCCAAATTTTAGCAACCTATTGGAAAAATGACGTTTTAAATCAAGTTTTCCCTCTATGAAGACATCGTTCGCCCGCTGTTTTACCCATTTTTTTCCCCCCCACATTTTTAACTCTGTTAATAAATATTGCAACCTTAAGCTCCTTTCAATCTTTGAAGCAAGAACCAAAGTTTTTAGATGGTTATGTAATCTCTCATATGAAGAAACCGAGTCGCTAATCGAAATTCAAACCTAAAAGTATCTTTATGATAGAAATTATATAAGTAGTTAAGTTTAAGAGTTCTAAGAGTTTACTTAAGAAAACGATATTTTCTTATTTACTCTTCCATTGAATTATATAAAACCTCAACGAGTTTATTCTTGTAATTACTTATGTATTAATAAAGTAATTATATAATTTAGTACCAATTTGAAAAAATGTTGCTAAGTAATGTTATTTTTAATTAATTTGTCTAATTTTCCACTCACTTAAGTTGGAATAATAATGTAATTTTATTTTATTTATGTGCTTTAATTGTTTTATGTTACATCTTCACAAAAATCGTTTTTGTATAAAATCGTTGTAAGGTCCCCGCGGGACAAGTCCAACTTAGTTTGGGGATCACAGATAAATCATTGTGTTGTAATATGTTTTTTGGCAAATAAATGCTTTTTATCTTATCTTTATCTTATCTTTAATTCGTCTGTCCGTCCGTATGTCACGGGTCTCTAGCTTGCAGACGGAATGAGATACAGATCTCAAATTTGGATATGTTGTGTAAAATGTTTACCCAAAACATTTGAAAATGGAGCCTAAAAAAAATTATTTTTTTCTTACCCGCTTTGTGGGATCTTTTTTTCTAGAACTTATTAAGTAAATTTATACATTTCAATTTTTTATATTTCTAAAAAAAGGAAATAACATCAAAGTTAACTAATAATTTGATTTTTTTTTATATTTTGTACCATATTACGTATATTTCAACAACAAATACTGAAAACGCCGATTTATAATATAGGTTTAGGGTTTGTTTCATACAGCTCCAAGGTACTGATAAGTTTGTAATTGTTATTCAAATCATTTATGTCTATCAACTTATTTAAATGGTACGGAATCCTCAGGGCGCAAGTCCTACTCGCACGTGACTTCTCATCTGTATCAACAACGACTGAAAAACTAGCGCGTCCATAAATAACCGAACGTTATTTGGTTAATTTACAATTTCTGAATGGACATTAATTCCAAAGACGTTAACAATATAAAAAAAAATTAAACAAAGGTTACTTAAATTTATAAGCAACGAAACAAAAACCTACCGTGAAATTATAATGTCACTAGTGATGTTGTAATCCTCTGGGGCATATATAAAGTCCTACAATAATAAGTGAAAATAATTCTAGGGTAGATTATGTATCGTTAACTGATCTGATCATATTCCAGAAGGAATTTTTTTTTGGTCAAAAATTATTTTACCTCCCATTCCCAGTACAAAGTGGTTCAATCAGCTGACTAAATTTCCATGGAAAGGTGAAAAAAAGACCGGGTAAAAATTTTTTTTCGTTGGATAGTGCTCTATTAGGGATACTCATCATCCCTTAAATTTTTTTCATTTTGAATTGTAGGACCTTTTATAAAGTGACTTTAATTTATGCAGCTAAACTCATACTGGAGGCTTGGTAAGTGATCAGTAACACGGATCGATAAAACTGTTTGCTAATTTCGCAAAAATAAATCTTGCTCTTGGGTCTTTGCTTGCGTAAGGAAGGCTTGTAAGGAAGACAAAAAGAATAATTTACGAATTTCACAAAAAGGGTCATCGAACCTTGCACTGAGCACTTACTGAGTCTTCAGTAAGAATTTGGCTGCATAAATTAAAGTTACCTCATATAATTAACATTGCTTATTAACATTTAAAAGTACCTTACAATTATTATCTGTGCTGTGATAGACTTGGACGAATGATTAGTACATTGTTCAGCGAGGGAAGAAAGGGGCCGGTTGGGAATCGCACTTTCTCCCGAGCGATACATAGTGCTTTATACATTATAATTTTTGCTTTATACTACAACACCTGCGAGGACCATAAAAGACAAAAGGCGACGTCATCAATTCTTCTATATCACTACTAGACGACATTTCAGTACGCAACTTAGATACCTAGTATAATTTTACTTTAAATTAAGATACAACAAAAGAAACCGATTGAAACGCTTGCGATTTTCACTTTTTTAATTTAGTTTTTTTAATAATATACGATATGTATTCGTCGCCAACATGATGGCCGTTGGGGCCGATCGGCGTTGAAGTGGAGACACATACACCAAAGCGTAGCGTAGGCCGACCTTTCGCCCGCTGGATGAGGAGGAGGAGAAATTTGGGAAAGGCTTAGTCCAGCAATGGACGGGCACAGGCTGATGGATGGATGGTACGTAAATAGCAAGTGGCCAGTATCATTTTGCAAACTTGGACGTCAGGTTACGTACCAAGTATAATCTAACCTATATGCTTATCAAAAAAAAAAAACAGAATGTTAACAATGGATTTATTTTTCATTACTCTTTCTGCCCGCTTAGGACGATAACAATAGACTTTCATACACTTTTTTCGGCCTCATATTGGTGTGACCTCAGATGATCTGAAGGTATGATGTGGGTATGACAGTAGTGCCGTATATTCTACATCGTTTTCAAAAAAGTTAGAACGTTCTTTCCAAGCAGGTGTAATATAAAATATAAGGTGACTTTCGTTCATGTAGCCAAATTCATACTGGGGACTCGGTAAGTGGTCAGGACTAAGTTTCAATAATACGAATAATACTTTTTTGTGCCTCTTTACTTGTACAAGAACAACCTCGACTCAATTAGTATAGGAAAATAAAAAAAATATTAAGTTCAGCATGCATTACAATGAATTCATAAAAAACATAGTCTAAGTATGTACATGAATTTTTTTTAACAGTAGTGGATTGTATTATGTAATAAATTAATTCAAATACAAAAAAACAATCAAAAGTTGTATTACATTGGAAAATTATTAAAACGATAAAAATTATTATTAACAAAATAGCTGTTCCCCACGTAAACCAAACTTTACAAATCTGGCACAAGACCGCAGGTGTAATTTCTCACATTGATTTAATTAATTAATTTTTAAGAATACATATAAGGATAGCTGTTGAGTTTTATTAAATTACCTTATATTAGTCAAAATTAAAGTTTTCAACTAGAAAGTATTATGAGCTTTTAATTTTTTGGATTTCGATAAAAATTTTCAACACCATCCCGGACCCATTTAAAAATACTTGCCGGCCCTGGGTTAGGTGAGTGTGTGGGGGTGTATTTGTTTTAAGTACGTTTCGAGGACCTGCACTTGACTACACGAGGAACACCCGAGGTTCATGGGTCCTCGGGTCGACTTGACTACAGCATCGTGTTCTACACGCGATTTTGAACCAAGTTACATTACTCGGCTAAAACGTATGAAACAACTGTTATTTTTTCACGATTACTCAATACTTTTTACGAAAATTTGGCCGGTTTTTACTGGTCTTCTTATAATTCGGATAGATAAAGGGTCTCGTCTGTTTGTTATTCGCAAAGACTGCAGTAACGACCGGTACGACCTTCCTCCCTTCGAACCGCTGCTTGATGTCCTCTTCGAAGGCTGCCAGGATCTTGAGGAGTGTGGCTCTGGGTACGCTGGTGAACTGCACTCCGTTTGCCATACGCACTGTAATAGGAATATCGAACAAACATGTACGCTGTGATGAATTGGTGACAGCATCCATATCTCTATCTCCTTCTTGTCTTCCACTCTTTATACAAGTGACATTTATTTATGCAGGCTTGGTAAGAGATCGATCAATCACTGATGTAATCAGTATCACGGATCAATAAGATTTTTTGGGTAAAATAAATGTAAAATAAAAAAAAACGACTATCCATAGCATTGACTTGGAACTGGGTTTGCGTGGTGTATTGCGGCGTGATTGTAGAGAATAGGATTTATGTTAATTTTCCAAAAAAGATCATCGAAACTTTATACCGACCACTTACCTAGTCTTCAGTATGAATTTGGCTAAATTTAGAAATGTCACTTTACACATAAGGTAAAATAATTCTAGGATAAATTTTGTATAACATTAGCTGATTGATAGGATCCAAAACAACAAAAATATGGCCTTTAATTTTTTTACTTCCCAGTACAAAATGATTCAATCAGCTGACTAAATTTCTATGGAAAAGTGAAAAAAAGGTGGCACAAAAAATATTTTTCTATTGAAAGTGGTCTATTAGTGATACTCTATCATCTCTTGAATTTTTTTCACTTTGAATTGTAGGACCTAATAGAAAACTTGGGATGAGTCCTGTTTTTCTTGATCCCGTGGGAATCTAAAACCCCTTACATTACGAAGAAGGTATAGTTCAATCAAGAGCTCATAGGTCCAGCCATTTGGTCTACGCGTTTTTAATCAAATCACTCAGTCAAGTTTTTTGTTTAGCTGTACTAAGAATAATAGTATTTTTCTAATGAAATGGGTTATTTTATTAGTGTTGTACTAAAGCCAAAACTACATTTTTTTTATTGTCTGTCTGTCTGTATGTGCGAGTATGTTTCATTTTTACTCGTTGGATGCGGTTTTTTTATTATCATCGTAGTGACTCTTGTCAACTTATTGGCTATAAGGGGTAAAATAACGCCCGAGCTGAAGACGGGAAAGAGATTGTATAAACGCTGGCAGAGCCACGGGCGAAAGGGAAGGCGCTGCTCACGGCGGCGGCTGCGCTGGGTCCCGTTTCTCTGGATAGCCGGATATCTAAGAACGATGCACACTTTTGTATGAAACCTGCGGGTCTATTATGTACTTTTGTATCGGTTGCCAACTGGTTGCCAAACACTAAAAACAGTAACAACTAAAAACTACAAACAGAAGGACGTAATCGGAATTCGATTGTATATCCATGGTTTCGATGATGACTCAAAGATACATGATCTAGGGGAAGGCATACCAGCAACGAGTTATAGATACCCCTGCCTACCACCAATAAAAACCTCGTGTATATTATGGTTAAAATAAAAAAATAAAATTTGGCTATATTAAGTTTTTCATTCGTTTGAAAACTTTATGATAATAAATTTAATTTATATCATTACGGTATAGAAAATCAGAAAAGTAAATCTGAACCTGAGGAGCTCTGAACCGGGATTCGAACCCGGGACCTCTCGCTTACCGGGCGGTTGCTCTACCAACTGAGCTATCCAGTTCTCAACATGACCTACGAATTTACGCTTGTGCTTTCCCATACCGCAACGATATGTATAGGTACTCACTTAGTAATGATATAAATTTAATTTGTTATCTCCTTGCGATGGATAAATCGCCAAGTGTTTAAAAATATAGAAATTTTTTTCTATCATAGTTTATGATAATAATAACAATAAATGGTAATTTCGAAATATATTATAAAATATTATTTATATTATAAATATACCAGACTTAAGACCAGGGTGCCATAAAAAGCAGTGCCATCTTGCGATTTTCGGTACGTGTCGCTGATCCATCCATCCATCAGCCTGTTTCGTCCACTGCTGGACATAGGCCTTTCCAGGATTTCGCCACTCTTGGCGGTCCTCCTGGAAGAAATGCCCATACTCACACACGCTGGGCAGGCGGGTTGGTGAGCGCGGTGCCGAAACCGTTGCACTAGTGACGCCACTGCCCGTCACTAGTCTGTTTTGGATAAGGCCCGGCAATTGGGGATGGATATACCGCCCTCCGTCGGGCCCAGGCAATGGTGGGCCGCCTGGTTTTGCCTGAGAGCTGTTTTCTTACTCTCCCCCGAATAACTTCGGGAGGATCTGCGAGTAAGATGGTGGTACCTCCACATTCGAGCCCGGCATCAGCTCTACCACCTTATATTTATATATATAACTAAGATTGTTTCAAGGAGAAAGTCTCCACCCCACTTTCCCCATAAAAAAAAATATAAAAAATTTCTTTTAGGAAATTTAATCTAGTTTTAAAAATAAAAACTGCATTAGAATTTGACTACTAGTTCCGGAGATATAGCCAAAAACAAAATTGGCGGGAAAAATTTGCAAATTTGCAAAAATTCGCAATATATATATATATACAGGTTTGAGTTCCAAACAAAAATGCGTGAACTCTAACGCACCAACATACAGGCGAGTTTAGAGAGAGCGTCGTCCGTGAAACCGGTGTAGCGGTGCAGCGTTCTGAAATAGACCTTCGTCCTACGAGATAAAGTCTTTGAGTTACAGTTGAGTATCTTTTTCTCTGAAGATTTGAGCGGGGTTTTTTTTAATAGTTGTTCAGTATGATCAGTAGAGTATGTGGTTTTATTTAATGGTCGCACTTTATTTACACCTGTATAAATAATGATATCTCTACTAAAACTGGTACTCATTAAAATATCACCTTATCATATTCTTTTGGCACTACCCAAATTTATCCACATCACCAAAGGTTAACTAGAAGATAACGCTAACTAGCAAATTTTATGTGCAATAAAGAATTTTATTATTATTATTAAGTCGGGGGAGGGACAGAAAGGGGACAGCGGGATCCTTCGGTAACTGTTCCCCCGAGGAAGTGCGTATTTTTTTTGTTAGAATGAGACCCATTTCATTCAATCACGGCTAGGAATAGAAACAATATTGGTGAGATCAGGGCTCTAATTATTTTGGTGTTTTCTACGTCACAGCCTTGTTACCACAACAAAAATTTAAACATGCTCGTACAGAGTTTTTACTTGGTCTGAGCTCGTACATTCAAAACATACCTACATTTGGTTCGCATGCAGTTTGCCAGGGCCCCGGAGCTCAGGGGCCCTGGTGCATTAATTTTGAAGGCTAATATAAGTTCAAGCTACGTAGATAGAGGGGGTGAGGGCCCAATTCTTTCTCTGTGCACCGGGGCCCTTGTCCACCTAGCTACGCCACTGTTCAAACCTAGAGAATCCCGGTTTTTACTGTAATTATTTGAGAAAAGTATTGTGATATAAAATAACGTCTCATTGCGCTGTGAATAAGAAGAAATGAGCACTGACCAATAAAACCTTTACCTACTTTCATATATTTTCAAATCATATTTTCTTTTTTTCTCTATCTGCTGTCAAAAAGAGAAGAAGTAAATATCAGAAGCACTCAAAAATGAAACAGTTTTTATGCTTCCTAGTCCTTATCGCCCTTATGGCTGTGGTGCCTACAGTGATTTTATTCTACATGCTCAGTGGCAGAGGAGAGAGCATCAACATTGGCTGGTTCCTGGAGCACACCTCCCCATTCTTGTGGGGCAACTTGGGCATAGCCCTAGCTGTGGGACTGTCAGTGGCGGGGGCCGCGGCGGGAATCCACACCGTCGGCGTGTCCATCGTCGGCGGCGGCGTTCGAGCACCAAGAATAAAAACCAAGAACCTAATCTCCGTCATCTTCTGTGAAGCTGTCGCCATCTACGGGCTCATTACGGCCATCATTCTAGCTGGTCTCTTAGAGAATTACTCGGAACCTCTAGAGAAAAGCGGGAAGCAGCAGAACTTTTTGGCTGGTTTTGTGATGTTCGGGTCAGGGTTGTCAGTGGGGCTGGTGAACCTCTTCTGTGGACTCTGCGTCGGACAGGTTGGGTCAGGGGCGGCACTGGCTGACGCTGCCAACCCTGCGCTTTTTGTTAAGATTCTTATTATAGAAATCTTTGGTTCTGCCATTGGTCTGTTCGGGCTGATCGTTGGGATTTACATGACTTCGAAGGTAAAGATGGGTAATATGTAAGTACTTAGTAAGCATAACTATTTTCGTTCAATAAAGTTACAGTATTTACCTTTCTTCGTATTGATTTGGTCGTAAATATCACCTTTAACGATCCAAATTAAAGTTAAAATCCACATGAAATGCCAAGATTCCATAACTGACCCAGGTACAATGTAAACTAAAAGTGTTTTGCACTTCGCTTATTAAACACTAAACAAAAAGACTTCAGAAGGTTCCTTTGACTCGGTCCATTGAACAATAGTAAAAAAGTAGATAAAGTGTGCTGTGTACATAGTGGAACGGTCCCGTCAGTAAATATTTTACCCGGAATCCTCACTAAGTTCTACACCAATATAAGTGATAACAACCATCTCATTTGATTAAGTAGTTTATAAATTTATGTATTATTAGAAATGTTGCCGATAGTTGGTGGGACACACAAATTTCATAAGGCTGTCTTATAAAAGGATCCTAAAGACTGTTTAATGTTGACATTAAGAAAAAAAAATTCAAATCCTCTCGATTTTTATGATGTGATCCTTTCATGTATGGAACGTGGTACAGATTTCAAGTCTTTATCTGATAAGTAGGTAAGTACCGATAAAAAACACAGAGAAACAATAAATAATACAACTATTACGTTTGAAAATTCTGATTTATTGAGAAAATACTTAGTTATGTACAATCTTTTAATGTTTTACGAAAATTAAATAACTTTTAAAATAAAATAAGAGTATAATATTCTAGGAAACTATCACAAATGCCTTGGTGATGATGATTATTTTTAACACTTTCTTTATACAAATGCTTGTTATTTCAGCTGCCACATAAAATTATATTTAACTATTTAGGCACAAAGTTCGTTTACAACAATTTTATCTGGCACATTAAATGGCACAAGAAATAGGTATTATGTGACTAATTAATTTCTAATCCTTAAAGTATGATATAGTTGTATAATTTAAATTTCTAAATTTTATTTATCTAAAGGCGTACATACAGTTTTAATAATACTTTTGCGAAATATACACTATACATCATACACGTCTATCACATGAAAGTCTATCAAAAAATCACCTATGGAATAACAACATTATTTTCTTGTAAGGCCCAATTTAGATTCAACCAGCGAACAAAAAAAACATAGAAACCTCCTGAATAACGCTAAAAAATTACCCCACAAAAACTGTGTCGGACACAGTTTAGTGTGGCGAGAGCAAAAGCGTTCACTGTCTCTATGTCTGCCACGACTGGCCCAATGTAAAGTAAAATAAAATAACACACAGTACGAACCAATCATGAGCATTTTGCCCTTTTACATGTCTCGTTCCATTTTAGAATGACACTTTGTTAGAAACGCATCTTCTATAGTTTTTTCATTCGCTGGATTCAACAACATACCGCGAAAATGATTTGATTATAAAATACAGGGCTAGACATACAAATCAGCAAATCTTCTCTTTGGAACTATGCATTATACGTCGGAAACTTTGATTATTATGGAATACCTCGGCACCACAAAAGAATGCGCTTCACCCGCTCCCGCGTCTCTCTTCACCCCGGGTTCGCCCCGTTAATAGCACCAACACCGGGGTGAGTGAAGTGCGAAGCGGGGCGGGTGAAGCGCATTCTTTCGAGGTGCCCAGATATTTCCGACGTGTTATATTTATACAGTTCGTGCCAGTACAGAAGGCGGCGTGCAGATAGCGTCGCACTCGGAGCTTCGGTGATGAAGGTGGTGCGTGAGGGGATACAGCGCTGGTCTTCACCTTAAGAGTGGCGGTCATCAGGTTCTAGCACTGACAACAGGATAGCGTGTACAATTTTCAACGCGAAAGAAAGAGACGGCATTGGAACCCGTATCTCTACAACAAGTTTATGAACGCATCTCTGTAATGGCTCAATCTGTATGTGAAGTTATTTTTACAAAAGAGCAGTCCTGCGGAATAAGGCATTTTCGTATTTAGTCATTGATAAATAAGTGGTAGAGCTGATGCCGGGCTCGACTGTTGAGGTACCACCATCTTACTCGGAAATCCTCCCGAAGTTATTCAGGAGAGAGTAAGATAACAGCTCTAAGGCAAAACCAGGCGGCCCACCATTGCCTGGGACCGATGGATGGCGGTATATCCATCCCTAATTGCCGGGCTTTATATAAAACAGACTGGTGACGGGCAGCAGCGTCAATGGAGCAAGGGTTTTGGAACCGCGCTCACCAACCCGCCTGCCCAGCGTGTATGAGTATGGGCATTTCTTCCAGGTGGACCGCCAAGAGTGGCGAAATCTTGGAAAGGCCTATGTCCAGCAGTGGACAAAACAGGCTGATGGATGGATGGATGGAAATAAGTACTTTGACATGGGACTTCTTTCGTAAAAAGAACTTTAAAACTTAGGAACCTGAAGGTTCTTTTGGGAAGGTGTTAGTGTATTTATTACTGTGCTGTGTGACTAACCCTAGATTTCACAATTAATAATTTTATGCAAGACCCATTTGTAGCTTAAATATCGCATTGAGAGATTTTCTTAAATCAGAAAAGGGATCTGAGCAGTAATTAACTGTTTTAACTAACAAGTGAGATAGTATCCGGCAGCAGAGATTCTGTTCCACGCGGCCAGAAGACTGGTTACACAATAATCTTTATTCATTCATCAGAAGCAAACAATCCCATTCATAATCTCATGAACACTGGTAAATTACCCTATTTTGGATTTAAATATAGTTTTCTCAAAAATAATCCTTATTCAGTATGAGTTAAGACTGGTCTACGCCTGGTTCGTCAGCGATTGTTTCTTCTGGAGAGACTTGGTCCTGCCGCAGAAGTAATCTTCTATTTCCTGAAGAGTTTTCCCTTTCGTCTCCGGCAGGAATATGTAGAAGAACACCGAACCTGGAAACAAATTATAGTTATAACAAGTGTTATATCTTGGTTTCGCTAAAAAGATCGCAGTCCAAATCATCACTTAGATCCATCTTACGGAATAACTTTGTGCTATCCTACGACCCACACATGTAGTAAATGATGAGGTTCTGCCGTCGTCTACGGTTCAAGCGTTTATACGTTTTTATCCTCTATTGAGAGCGTAAAAACAGCTATTGGGTAGGTGGACGAGTCTGCTGTCGGTATTATCTATACAACTATGCTAATTTATCAACATTTCATTGCATAAGTGAGAAGCTTCTAGACTAGAAACTTTGTTCCGCAAATGCAATTCTTTTTTCTGAGTGTACCATGTTATGTAATGTTACCATAATGTAAGTTTATGTGTACTTGTACCAGAACGATTGCGTGCAATATTGAACCAGCTACAAACACAAAATCGGATGGTTTCTCAAATCTTAAGCCTTTAGACACTACTTTAAGCAAACAAGCGTAACATAGAATAAATAAAATAGCGCACCAAGACGTCTACACCAAAATTACACCAGCGCCTGAGCATAAACAATCATTGGCAGACCACTCTTCGGCCCAGCTACTTGACGAGAACTCCTACTCACCAACGATGGACATGGCGCCGTACAAAGCGAAGGCTCCATAATCGTTGAACGTGTGTCTGATGAAGGGGAAGGTCTTTACTACGGAGAACACTGAGAGGTGAGCTGCGCAGGTCGTCATCCCGCCTATCACACCTCGGACCTGGAATCAACTCGTCCTTTAGCTTATACAGGTATTTGTTGGATCCACAGCAATACAAAAGAGATGAGAAGATGTATCTACTGAGTATAAATGGATAGGAATCAAAAATATATTATCTACTGATTGATATATTGGACAACTTTCCCACAAAATCGTAGCTGGGGACATAATTCTTTCATGGGCACAACCTTCCGGAGCATAGTACCAGATTCCTTAAAATACCAGCATGTACAATTTTTTAATTTATATGCGCTGTCATGTTTTTTTGTTAAAGTTGTTGTGGTTATTTTAGTTTTATTAAAATACATCTTAACCTTTCCGTCCATTCACAGCGTTCAAATATTACTGGAAAGTAGACAATCAACTGTTCCCCTTTACCAGAGTCCCAATCTGAAGAAGTCCAACGGGGACAGAAAGAAACCCTGAGAGCAAATAGTCCATACTTGCGTCGGGTAGACCTCCCCGATCATGACCCATGGCACGATGAGGTAGCCGAGCGTACAGGCGATGATGAAGATGAAGATGCTGGCGACGGGTATCCAGGTGTAGACGGGCTCGATGTTGTTCTCCTTCCAGTACTTCAGCCAGTACATGTACACCGCGAGGGTGATCATTGTGGCTCCGCAGCCGATTGCTGGGGACGAAGAAGAAATTTTCAAAATGTAAACCCGGCGTAAATGAACAGTGATCTTTGAAAAGACGACGACGCTGCCAACACGCCCGTATCTCGGTGCGTTAATTAAGTTGACGCATATTTGTTTAAAATTCCAGATATTTTCCGAACTATAGATTTACGCGGGAATGTTTCTTTGGATAAGTTGGTCAGGGTGATCAGTAGATTATGTGGTTTCCGTAAAAGGTATGTATCTGTATATTTACATTCAGTACAGCTCTCAAACAAGTATAACACAACCAGGTGGCCCCACTATCCCTCGGACCTCGGCGGTATATAAGGTGACTTTAATTTATGCAGCCAAATTCTTACTGAAGACTTGGTAAGTGCTCAGTAAAAAGGTTCGATGAGCCTTTCTGTGGAATTCGTAAATTATTATTTTCGTATTCCTTACAAACGCAAGCCCAGCCCCGAGTCAATTACTATGGGAGGTCAAGATTTTATTTTGCGAAATTAGCAAAAAGTGTTATCGGTCCGTGTTACTGATCGTTTACCAAGCCTCCAGTATGAATTTGGCTGCATAAATAAAAGTCAGCTTATATTTAAAACATAGTAACAAACCTGAAACGAAGGTGAGAGGTCTTCGGCCGCACTTCCTGCAGAGCACGCAGCCCACCACTGTGAAAATCACACGAATCACGCCCAGGATTATCGTCGCCATGTTTTTATCCATTGTTGTTCCTGAAGCCTGGAAATTAGAACAGAGCAATACTCAAGTACTAATTTTATGAATTGCTTTGAAAGTGGTGAAAGGCGCTTTATGATATACATGACTAAAACGTCATCTTAGGGAGTCTTGAGAACATGGGCGCGCATGGGCGTAGCTATAGTTTCCTCCAAGGACCCAAAAATGCATAATAACATATTGACGTCTCACGACTACGTTCAGAGTAAGTAGATATACATCAATGATCTCCCATGGTAATTGACTCGGAGCTGGGCTTGCGTTTGTACGGTAAACCAAAAACATAATTTACCGTTAATTAATTAATTTACGAACAAATCAAATCATCAAATCTTGGTATCGAGTGTGGACTGTGACTTGCATTTCACAGTTCACTCTCAGAACACCTCTGACACCCCGTCTGGGATTCATGTCGTGACGATATATTACCGAGTCTTCAGTATGAATTTACTTGTCTAAATTAATGTCAATTTATATTTTACCCCCCGCCTCCACTTATATACGCTCATGCAATGCAAACTTGTCATGGTCTCTAAACAGTAATTATAGATGTTGAGTTTATTGTAAAAGTAATTGGGAAACTTGAAAAATCGGCGAAGGTCGGCGTTTAAAATAAAAGAAAAATCTGTAAACTAGAATCGATAGCTCATGCACCAACCTCAAAGACCTCAACGGCATAAAACGTGATGGTGTTGACGCCACACCACTGGTAGATGAAGAAGTAGACGGCCAGAATTGCAAATGGTTTCAGAGCAGATGGACTAAGGACTGCCTTGATTATTTCCTTAGGGTTTTTCAATCTGAAATGAGCACAATATTTGAAAATTTATCACAATCCATTACAAGCGTGCTTCTCTCTCAAGTCTGATAAAACCTATTAGAGTGCATCCCCCGTGCGTTTGGGCGTTGCAAGGTTTAGGCATAGATCGTGTACTGAAAATACTGTCCATATACCGTGACGCCCTTAGAAGGGGAAAGCTGTGATCAGACGGGGAAGGTTCAAAATATTTGCAAATAGGTATACAACACGAGGTTTATAGACCGACGTTGTTTTTTCAGTGTGTGCACTCCCGACTTTAGGCAACATACACGTACAAAACCTTCAACGGCCAAGTTGAGATTCACGGGACTGTCGTTGACCGCTTCAGCCGTCGTGGTTCGACGACTCGATCGAGTGAAAGGTTGCAGGTTCGAATCCCGTACGAGCGTGTTCGGAAGGCACGTATTTGTACTAGAAGTACGCCTATAGGTCTCCTCACTGGGGCTGCTATTTTGGAACTTAAAGCGACAACCATGTTTACTTTGTTCACTTTGTTTGTAATATGTTAGATTTCTCTTGATTGGTGCTAAATTGCCAAATGCATTGTTTGACGGCCAAAAAGTTGTTTTTCAATCGTTGGTTGATGTTATTATGAATTCCATTAATTTTGTCATGTTTTTCTATAACTGTTGGCATATTTGTATGTGTTTTGTGTAATGCACGAATGAGCAAATGTGACAAGGCTTACCCCGACGAGACATTTAAATTTAGGCAAAAACGTCCCGTGAAACAGAAACGTTATAATATAACCGTCAGTAAAAATGTGGGTGTATAAGTGACTTGCACGTAACAGTCCACATTCAGAAATACTTCTGATATACCCTCGGAGATGCATGTCGTGACGATGTGTATTGCCAGATAAAACCACCCTTAAAAATCAGACTCACGGCTCCGTATGGTTCTTCTCCTTAAACGTGACCATCCTCTGGATCTCCTCGTCCAGGTCGCAGGTGGAGCCACGCAGCTTGGCGAGCGACTTCCCCGCGCGCTCCGGCTCGTCGTGACTCAGCAGGTAGTTGGGGGTCTCCGGCAGCACCAACATGCCCAGCATCGAGATCACGGGCACGATGGCGCTGATCCCGGCCAGGATCTGCCAGGACGTCGCGCTGCCGATCACGTACTGAAACGAGAGAGCCAGTTACAGTTCACTGAAAAAAAATGTAAATAAAACAAGATCAACAACATCTTAACTCCATATGAGCGCAACAAGATGTCAGTTTCGTGTACTAACTCAACTTGTTTACTTGATCATAAACATTGGAAACAACCAATAACTTAGTTAATATAGCCAAAATTGACAAATAAGCCTCTTGATAGGAACCTATTTGTTCCAGTGTTCGGGCCAGAAGACACAGATAGCGGCGTTGTCGCAATCACGCATTCTATGAACTTTTTTTTTTATTGTCTCGCGGAGGAAAGTCCTTTTAGGCATCACTTGGAAAACTAACCCTGTCAATAATATGGTGTATCTTTTTCATCACAATGGTCGCATTCCATTGGCACTTTTATAATATATTTTGCTCGATTTAAATGGTCTGATCTTGGAACTTCAATGAAGAAGAGGCGAAGTGCAAGTGACAGCAAACTTTACGCGCCTCCTGTACTAGCCCTGCACTCCCAAAAAGATTCGGTCGATCGTTCATCGTTCGAGCATACGTCCATCTCTGACGCACGCATAACGTAAGCCTTGATAGAGATGGATATAGGACCGAACGATACTCGATCGAATTTTTCCACTTTGGAGTAGTCCCCCTGTTCCGAAATGGGTTTTCACTGAAGGTGCATTTTGCAGCGGAGAACGATGCGCAGGCGCAGCTGTCAACTAACTCCACACTCCTCCTCCACGGGACTCATACATAAATAAAATGTTAAAGACAATAAAATAGTATTTGTACAAAAAAAATTGACTAGTGCGTAATTAATCAGGCGATGGCAAGAAAATTGGGATTTTTCTCGGAAATAGGTTGGCGAATAGTTTTTATCTATTTAGTATAAAGAAACAATAGACACACGAATAAGTAATCAACTATACGAGTATATCACAATCTCGGAATGTACATATTTATATACTCATTGTTCCTGAACATGCCCTTGATTTTAATGGCGTTTTTATAATACCTAGGCAATCTATAACTTCAATATACGGGTACATTGTACTCCTACCTAATGTTACCGGCCATATCTCAGAGGAGAAACTTGTTTTGCCTAGCCCTAATTAGATCTTTAGAAATTTCTAAAATCCTTCAGCGCAGAACCGAGCCGGTAGATTAGGCTCCACTACGTTCCACGACTCACTATATTTAACCATCGTTGTTATTTTATTAGACAACCCAGAAATCAGTTTGTCCTAAAATCTGGTTTAGTCGTTAGTAACAAGTACGCATAGTAAAACAGAAATATCCCTAAATACGTAATGTTGCTATTTTTAATGCTTCAGCAAAAAGAGCGTCGTGTTATTGCTATTCGCAAACAATTCACAATCCGCTAATCTAATGAAGTTTTATGCGAATTAGCACACCTGTTACCGCCACATCGATTGCGTACCGGATATTGAAGGTGTTAAATGAATAAACTGAAATTCATGAGATCTACAAATTATCAACTGTTTTCCGGTGTAAACTCGTTGGTTATACCTACTTAGTAAAGAGGTTCGTTGGATATCACTTGAAGGTACAAACAGCACGCGGTTTCGCTCGCGTGGTTTTGGATTTCGTCAACCGCATGAAATGCCAAAATTACCTCAGATAAAAGATACCAGTACATAGCTAGCATCCAAAGGTTTTCAGAGGGATCCCTGTATTAGTACTTATTTTAACACGCGCAAGGTTTGGTCTTGAAAGACTCCATCTTGAAGACCATAGCGGGGAGGTAGGGCTTGCTTGTCATGTGTCAGTTGATCACATACCGGTAGCACCTAGGCTGTTGTTGTGTTTTAGAATAAGAATACTAACATAGGACTCTCTTTTTTATTGAGTTACTAACCTACGAGTATGTGGACTCCAGCGCCTAGATTATGTATCTTTGAGTCGGTTGTCAACTGGTTGCCAAGCATCGGAAACATAGGTGTACTATTGAATTCCGATTATTTATGGATACGTTGTGCTTAAAGTGACATCACAGTTCGTGAACAGTTCAATAAACACTGAAGGCAATTTTGAAAGTTCAGTTTTTATCCATGCTTAGTGATTTCCAACCAGTTGGCAACCGATACAACGGTACATAATAGGGCCGCTGGATATCTGTAAATAAATAAATATTATTGTTATTTAAAAACATTTCTTCGATTTTGATGTTATTGATGAACTTTGACTTAATTAACTTTATTGCTCATTAGATTTAATTTACCCAGACACTGATAACATATTGTATACGTATGTATATGTACCATAGATATTCTAACAGTATTATGTACCTATATATCAGTGATGTACCCACGCCGGTCTCCCAGATAGTCGTTCAAAAACTCACACCGGGTTGGGTTCGTACCAGTGTCGAATTGTTCAACACCAACTCTGAGCAGGGTTCGCAAGATTCATATAGAGACGTCAAAATGACAGTTATAAATCAATACGAAATCTATTGGAAATATATAAAATAACGTTTGGAGTGTAGCAACTCGGCCAAACCCGTTCATGAACGCACTTCAGAAGGGCAGGTAGAGACCCCAGTTCTCAATCTGTTACGATCCTCACACACGTACGAAAGATTAGGGATGTTCCGATACCACCTAAGTATCGATACCTACTCAAATGAGTAGTACTCAAATCGTCTTACGATACTACTCATTTGAGTATCTGAAAGGTATCGATACTTACTCATATCGATACATTTTTTCAACTTTTTATAGGAATGAGGTAAACTTAAATTAAATAAATTATTTATTTAATGTGTTAGTTTATTTATTTATCATCATTACAATCTTAACAGTTTCAAGGGCTGCGCGGTACTTACCTAAAAAGCACGGTTAATCGACGGGTAAAAAAAAACAGCTTATAAAAAGTTTCCAAAAAAAAAGAGTAATTACTGATATTTACGAGATAGGTAACTTATTTATCACCTAAAAAGCACACACGACACGAGCTCAAACTGCGCAGTTTTTTGCAATGGTGGATAGGATTGATGCTAGATTTATCACCTAAGGTACAGTGGAGCCCACATCAAGCTATACACATTGAGTATAAGCTGACCTCTCATTGTACGGGAAGCCTATACAATGAGAGGTCAGCTTATACTGAATGTGTTTAGCTTGATGTGGGCTCCACTGTACGTTATAACATTGGCACCAGGATAGCGTATACAATTTTCCACGCAAGTGACAGAGATGGAATAAGAACCCGTATTGCGACACCTATCCGTGGAACCTCTAGGTTTCGTTTCAAAACGATTCGTTCGGTAATTATTCGGGTAACTGACACACGCGACATGATGCATTCGCATGCGAACAAGTTGCGACTTGACCGTCCATTCAAGCGATAAAAATCAACCTAGGGCTTGTTTGTTGTGTGTTTATTTCAACTTTGGTTATCTAAGTATTTATTAAAATTAGTGGTGCACTGATTCAATCGCATTGATTTCGGACATTTATGATCGGTTAGATTGGCAAAAAGGCTCACTGTGCGTCGTGCAGGTGTCGAGGCAGTAAGGATTATTCAGAATTTAGTGTCGCTTGCGCGATTCGATTCGATACAAGTACTTATTTTCCGATACCAAGTAAGTATCGAAAGAAGGGATTCGATACCAAAAGTACTTGGTATCGAAACAAAAGTATCGAATTATGTATTAAGCATCGAACTCGTATTTACTTGTATCGGAATATCCCTACGAAAGATTGACAGTATTTATTTTCAGGAGCATCATTCACTAACCGCTTACGTAAAGTAAACGAAGGCAATATGATCGACGACATTTATGTAACATCTTAGAACAATATTATGTTGTTGTTCGTCACACAGTGTTTGCAGAAGTACTTAACCCAACATCACGTTACGGTGGGACGTTATTGATTAGCGAGGAACATACTCTTATCAATCCTAACTATTCATATTTTTAGACTAGCCTTTGCAGCGCTTCAATGTGTCTATCGATAGTTTTCGGCTTGGCGATTATTTTATCAACACTCCTTATAGCCTTTATGTTGACCAAGGCCATTACGATGGTAATAAAAAACTGTATCCATATCTGTTGAATGGTTGTCAAGTTAAAACAGAACATACATACAGACAGACGGACAAACATACAAGAATTCAAACAATTGTAAATCTTCATTACTATAGTAATAAAAATCCATTTCATTTAAAATTTCCCAAAAATATTAAATGTACAGATAAGACTTTTTTACTACTTTATTATTAATATAGATTTTCAGAACATGACTTTTGTTGTGTTTTTAGGGTTTATATGGACAGATAGTCAGCAGATATCGTTTTGAAAACCGCTTAAATTTTATAACGTGTTTAGGTTTTCATTTGCTTTTTACGTAAGTATTATTTTTCATAACTTAAAGCAAGAAAATGGAATTGCGAAGAAAAGGTGGAAGTTAAATTTGGAGTGATCTCGATTTAGCGTGGAGTAAGAAAATAGAATTTTAAGAAAATGCGGAAGTAAATTTGGATTAATCTCGATTTAGCGTGGAGGAAGATCGCGATATGAAAGGATGATTCACTTAGTATACCGAACACCGAACTCCCTGTGTTCCAGAAAGACTAAGACCCTCTCAGACATATTTACACCAAAATGCAACAGCTGAGCTGATAGAGAGAAACCTCGTCGTCATGTGCTTAGGTGCTTCCAATTCCAAATGACGGCTCACAAACTTGACAGGGTATGAAAATTTCAAATTCGAGGCTTGAAAGCGAGCAATGGCGTGCAGCGCATTCTTAGTGCACACGGATCATCTCTCGCAAAATTAAAAAAAAGTGCTAGGTTGGCTACATTTGTCGGATGCAACCAGATAGGTGGGCGGGCGATTGCGTGCCAGAACTGCCAGATGATTTACACCAGCATTTTAATTTTATCAAGAACTTAATAAACACCAAAACAAGGTCCAAATTAGAGCAATTTTATTACTAAGATTCGATTTAAATAATTAAGTATGCAAAGAAATAAATTGCAGCTTAGGCAAATTGAAGATATTCATACCTGAAAATGAGTTCTTTTGATTGTTTTTGAAGAATTTTAGTAACAATAATAATAATTGTAATTATTTATTTAAGTAAATTTGAGCGCTTTCGCAGCTTGATTCGTCTCGAACGACAGAGAGATCCGTATGGGACGAGTCGCGTGAGAAAGTGAGACAAAGGAACAGCACTATAAATGTATGCAATATTCATTTAACCAAAATGTAAGGACTTCTAAAAATTGCATTAAAATAGAATCGTGCTACAATTCGCAGTACAACATAAAAATTATAATTAAATCAGTATCATTCGTGATGTTTTATTTACCAGATGTGTGCAAACAGGTAACTCGTGATCAAAATAAGTCACCTGTTTGCTTACTTTTAGATTAGGATCGCGATAACCGAGCGAGTGTATTCTGCCTAAAAGTAGAAAGGTCAATAAAAGAAGAATGTAAATATTTGTTGAAGGACAGGAGGAAGAGAATGACTATCATTCAACTTCTTGAAGTCTTGCTGTTGCTACATTGAAATGAATATACAACGTGAAATTTAAGTAATTTTGTCAACGAAAACTAGTACTCGTCCATATGAACAACTTTTACTATGAAGCTAATCCTAAAATCGTGAAAAATATATCAGCTCTTTCATACATTTGGGTCAAGTAGGTATTTAACTTTTCTATGGAACAGCTGATATTTTTTTCACGATTTCAGGGTTGGCTTTATATATTGTTTAAACCGAACGATAATTATACATGACACCGATTCAGACTTTGTACGCAATTGACCCGTTGTACAAAATATACAAAGCAAAAGTGACTCAATACTAAATATTATGGAATTAATTCTAACCTATATTTTTCGTGCATAAGCTATTAAACAGTTTAACATCTATTATATACTTAAAGTAGCCTTAATTCGTGCTCAGTAATGTAATATTCACACATTTTATGTAACTACTAAACACAACATTTTATACCTATTTATGATCAGATAAATTAGTGTATCCGGTATATTGTCACATCATAAGTAAATGGCACCAAATAAGTCCCACACACACAATCAAGCATTTTCCTATATTCCATAATCCATCCATCCATCAGCCTGTTTCGTCCACTGCTTTCACCACTCTTGGCGGTCCTCCTGGAAGAAATGCCCATACTTACACACGCTGGGCAGGCGGGTTGGTGAGCGCGGTGCCGAAACTATTGCACCAGTGACGCCGCTGCCCGTCACTAGTCTGTTTTATATAAGGCTCGGCAATTGGGGATGGATATACCGCCATCCATCGGTCCCAGGCGATGGTGGGCCGCCTGGTTTTGCCTGAGAGCTGTTCTCTTACTCTCCCCCGAATAACTTCGGGAGGATTTGCGAGTAAGATGGTGGTACCTCCACAGTCGAGCCCGGCATTAGCTCTACCACCTACTATATTCCATAATAGTTACTATTTACAACCATCAATGAATTGATCGCATACTAGAATGAAGTAAACGTACCTATATAGTAAAAAGTAGTATAATTAGTAGTAGCATAAATGGTTAAGGCTGCGCCGAGCGTACGACGATTAGACACCTCGCTCTGTACTCTCGTGGTCGTGTTTATCGTGGTAAAAGCTGCCCGACCATACTAAAAATGTAACGCAATAAATCGTATTTAAATTGCCAGACAATATTTCTAAAATGTAATTCGGACAAATTGTAATTTATGCTTTGGTGATTGTTTGAAATTAAATTTAAGTTAAAATTCCACAGTTAAGTTGTTAAAATGACTTAAACTCCAATACGCCTTTGTTACATTTTGGGCTTAGTTTAAATAATTAATGAATTAATAATAATATTTTTTTAATTTTTGTTTCGGATAAAGTGTACATACATTTTCTGTGATACTAAATATGTTTTTCTTATTTTTATTAATGAAATATTAGTCATTAAATCAACTTAACCATGACGGCCGATTTAGCTTATTTTGGTCGGCACACCCTTAAAGTGACGCACCATATGATCGTGGCCGATCTCGTAGGATTCTCAAACTAAAATTTAGATTTGAATAGGGTCAGTCGGGGTAACTTTTTACCTCGGTACAAAATGCACATCATAATATTGTTTTACCTACTTTTCAATAAAAAGTATGCAATTAATGTGTTTTAAAGCAACTTGCGGAAACAGTTTATCACACTAATATTATAAATGCGAAATTTTGTGTCTAGGTGTATGTTTATTACTATTTCACGCTGAAACGGCTGGACGGATTTGGAATGGATATTTATTTATTTATTTATTTATTTATTTATTAAGGAACTTACACTATCATTACAGGCTGGACCTAATTCAATAGTGAAGTAACACATCATATACATCATAATTACTATACAACATACACATCCAATACCAAAAACAATTAACTTACCTACATATATTGTCATCTTACACAATAACAAAAAAAAGAGAAAAAAAAAAAACAAGGACAAAGAGCCATAAAAAACAATTAATTAACCACAAACCTAATAGTAACATAAAATTTGCAAAGTTATCCTTGTGAATTCACCCAGAGAACACGTGAAAACGTCCGTCTTTTCTGAAATTTTATTGAGCAACTTAATAGCTCTAGTTAGCGGCGCTTCCGCAAGCAAGTTGGTTCTGGCGCCGGGCACGCAGAGCAGCCGCTCCTCGCGCCGCCGCAGCCCATGCTCACCAAACGGAACCACCAGTCTAATGCTGTCAAGTACTGTAGGATTGCACAACATTCCTCTAAATATCTTAAATACGGTTATCGCTAAAGATAAGTCTCTCCTAACCTGAATTTTGGTGAACCCAACCATACCTAAGATAAATAAGGTTGGATATAACAATGGATAGCCTGGATAGACTCCATATAGTTTTAAATACAAAAACCTTAAAAATTTGTTTTGGATCCGTTCCAGCATGAGACTATATTTAATTTCATGCGGAGCCCAGATGATCGCGTTGCTTTCTAATTTACTCCTAACTAGTGCATTGTACAATAATTTTATCGTCTGTACATCTGAGAAGCCTTGGCTCCTACGGAGTACAAATCCCAAGGTTTTAAAAGCACTTTTACATGTGTCTACAATGTGATCACGAAAAGAGAGATCCGAGGATAGCCGTACGCCTAGATCCCGCACAGAGTGAACTCGCACTAGCGCGTCACCGTCTAGCGTGTACTGGTGTTGCCTCGGTGTATGCGCGCGACTAAAAGTGATCTGTACACATTTTGACCCATTGAACTGCAACCTATTGTCGTGGCTCCATTTCACTACTCTATCAATGTCCTGTTGCAGTTTAACACAGTCATTTTTATCCTTAATAGCTAAGAGCAGCTTGAGATCGTCTGCAAATAGCAAGCACGTGGCGTCCTGTACGATGTTCGGAAGGTCATTAATCATAATTAAGAACTCTAGAGGCCCCAGGTTACTGCCTTGACTCACACCTGAGGGTGTGTAATAAGGCTTCGAAAAGCTATTTCCATACTGGACGTACTGCATTTTATTGTGCAAGTAACTACAAAAAAAGTTAAGGGAATGTGGTGTGAAGCCGATAGCTGCTAATTTATTTAGAAGAATGTCATTGTCAACCGAATCAAAAGCTTTCTTAAAATCAAAATAAGCAGCATCGACTTGCACTCCAGCATCTACCGACGGTACAACATAGGACATGAAGTTGAGAAGATTGCTAGTAGTACTGTGTGCCGGACGGAAACCATGCTGAGAATGAGACAAATTACCATGAACCTCATTGTAGATACTTTTCTGTAACGTTGATTCAAAGACCTTTGCGAACACCGAAAGAACTGCCACTGGCCTGTAATCACCTACATCAGATCCCAATCTACCTTTAGGAACCGGTATAACCCTTGTGATTTTCCACAAGTCAGGGTATGTGGTACTTTTAAGACTGCAATTATATATGTGAAGTAGAGGCTCAAGAAGAACCACGCGACAGTCTTTAAGAACGTAGGCAGGAACTCCATCTGGACCAGAAGATTGCTTGGGCTCAAGTCCCGCTAGCGCTGCGGCCACTTCAGCGCGGTGCAGTGCCACTAGGTGTACACGCGCTGGCGCCCCCACGCCACCGCCCCCGCTGGCAGTTGCGCTCGATGCCTCTGCCATGCTGAGACAAGGCGGACGGTTACTATAAACTGATTGGAAAAAATTCGCAAACTGGTTGGCACTCTCTTCTTCGGTGAGAATTACCCCATCCCGTTTTATATTTATTTTGGTGCTATTTGATTTTTTTGATTTAATGAGACGCCAAAATGATTTTGGATCATTAGCTAGTTGATATTGTAATTTCTCATTATACTTTTTTTCAGCAAGTTCAGTATTAATTTTTACCTTCGCCCGACATTTCGAAAACTCTACGTAATCACATTGTAAACCCGTTCGTTTATAAGTTTTATGTAATTTTGCCTTCAAACGAATGTCGCGAATTAGATCGGCCGTGTACCATTCAGGATAACAGTATCTTGAACCTACAGGCTTTCGCATTTTTCTGGGAACGCAATCATCAATTATTTCTCTGATAACATAATAAAAAAACTCTAATGCAATATTGGGGTCCTTCTCCAAGTACAGTTTACTCCAATCTATTTTAGCTATTTTACTATACAGCAACGGAAAATTTGCCTTACTGAAATTCCACTGTTGTGCGATCCCGGTAACAAAGAAGTCATCAACGGCAGACGAGTCAGCAGGGTGAAGCGTGGGCGGCGGCGGCTGCGGCGGTGACAGCGGCGGCGCAAGGGTCGGCTCGGGTTCTGGCTGCTCCGGCTGATATATAGTTTCTACCCTGACTTAACACATAGGCTACTTTTTATCCCGGATAAAAGCATGTAGTTAAACCGAATAACACGCGGGTGGAGCCGCGGGCAAAAGCTAGTTAATATAAAGTAGAAAAAAATTACGTACTCTAAATGTGTTACATTTTGTTTGCATTACATTAACAAACTTAAAAGCGTGTTTACAGTTGTAATGTAATGCATCTAAAATGTAACGCATAAAATTGAATAATTTTCATGTGATCACTTAACTATTAACAAGTAGTTTGCGCAAATTGCTATAAAACGCATTTATTGCATACTTTTTATTCAAAAGTAAGGAAAACAATATTATGATGTGCATTTTGCACCGAGATCCTCCGGAAAAACTGCAGATTGGTACAAAAAAGAAAAATAATTTATCCTTGGATTATTGACTGATCTGCTCACTACAGTATTGGCACGAACCCCTAATTGTGCGAGTCCGACTCGCTCTTGGTCGGTTTTATATTTTGTTATGTTATTGATTAATAATGCCTATAGGGCTTTTCATTTGGCTATGAAAAACTTGAAAATCGGTTATTACAATCTCGCATGGCGTGTGATTATGTTTTTTTTTCATAGTGTGTTTCTACAAATCAATCAAAATACACTTTAAATATTGACCAATATTATTTAGAAAACATAGGTGATGCTTATTACTGTCGGCACTTGGTGAAAGCATTTTTATTAACTACACCTTTAAATACCATTAAATTAACATCTTATTTAAAAATTTGAACACACAAGAAAATAGTTTTAGTAGAGACGATAGAAGCACGTGTTTCTGAAATCACAACGATATTTTGTAGACGTCCTCGTATAAAAGGCACGCGCAAAATTTTCACAAAAGCGTTACGTAAATGTATGTTGGTGGTATAATAATAAGAATATCTTAAACTAATATTAATCGGGTTATACAGTTGTTCAAATCATGGTGCAACAAGCTTGTAAACACAGACAATAATATCACTCGTTACACATCCATTGTAATGATATCGCGACGATCAGGTAGTTCTTCCAAATAAGGTCAAGAACATCAAACTTGTAGACAAAACGAATAATAAAAGAGCAAAAAGATTCACAAACTGTTATTTAATTTCGTCAAAACAGAAGGTTCTTGGTTTCTTACCAAAAAACAAACACGCTTCAATACGAAAAAAAAATACTAGATATGAAAAAAATAATTTGTGAATTCCACATAAAGGGTCATCGAACCTTATTAATGAGCAATCACGAAGTCTTCAGAATGAATTTGGCTGTATACATTAATATCACCTTGTATTTTAAGCTACCTAGGTTGTATCGTTTTTTTTTCTTTCCGTAACATCAAACTAATGACACGAAAATGTCTCAACAGTGCGACCATCGGACAAAATAATCGGACTACTGAAAAAAGGGACAAATATCGATCTACCAATTAATCTACCAATTTATCGACTAAACTGACCTGTATCAAAACACCAGAAGACACGCCCACAGACGCCAGCGCTCCCAGCATGCCTCGTAGATGTGGCTGCGAGACCTCGCATGTGTACACCCTGGCTGGAGCACCCACCATGCCCGATCCGAGGCCGATAAGCAGTCTACCTGGAAACGATTAACTTCTATCATAGGCCTTCCACTCCTGCAGCCGATGCCTGCATCGCTTGTGGGATTGAAGAATTTTGATTATGCGGGATCTCGGTACAAAGGGATCCCGCCTGTTTATGATCAAAAGTGAAACCGCCTCCTATTGATTAAAAGTGAAAATTCGGAAAGTAAGCTTGAAAATACCGTTTATTTTAATGAATTTAACTTATAAATCTAAATCTGTTTATTTATGCGCAAATACAAAACTATCAGAAATCAGAATTTTATTCACCAAATAACAGTGGTTGTTATGTAAGGTATGTCATTCATTCAATTAATTAATATAGGTATATACTTAAAACTAAGTATGTATATAATTCTATCATTAATCATTATGATAATAGTTAATGTCATAATTTGTCAATAGTCAAAAATCATAAAATCCACAATACACGAAAATCCTAATAGTAGAAAATGGTATGGACTTACTCGTATTTTTAAAAGTATGAGAAAAAATCAGTTTCATTCTTCCTATTTCCTCTTATTTTGAAAATGTTTTCGGAAATATCGTCACGACACGAATCCG
Organism: Ypsolopha scabrella; assembly: GCA_910592155.1. NCBI lineage: Eukaryota > Metazoa > Arthropoda > Insecta > Lepidoptera > Ypsolophidae > Ypsolopha > Ypsolopha scabrella. Next base: position 5,940,749 of record OU342964.1, read on the forward strand.
TAACAAGGAAATTACTCCTGACTGTTACAAACGAGTTTTACTTATAGCACATATTTAGTTAAAGCAAAGATATACGATACTTTAACATTAACCATCCATCCATCAGCCTGTTTTATCCACTGCTGGGCATAGGCCTTTCCAGGATTTCGCCACTCTCGCTCACAAATGTGCTCGCGTAGTCATCATGTAGACGTTGAATTCTCCGTTACCTATATATATCATGAAGACGTTCTGCGCGGAGGCGACGAGGGTCCAGCCGAGGATGAGCGGCACCTCAGTGATGATGAGGGTCAGCCGTCTGCCGATGTTGTCCATCAGGTACCCGCTCAGGATGCAGCCGATGGGCGTACCGGCCGCACTGAGACTTGCTGCAATCCAATGTTGAGGTTGATGTGTAGGTTTAAAACCGATTTTAGGGTAAACTAGTTGGGCCTAGGCCTAGACAAATCTAGTTTTTCGGAAATCCTTCAACGCCGAACACAGACGGTAGGATTGGCGTAGCCACAGTAGGGCAGGGTGAGGAGCTTGGCCCACTACCTAACCAAACCTAAAAAACTAAATTATCTACCTATAGTTACTAACTGCAATACTTAATATACGTAAGAAAGTTCAAAATCGACAGTAGTCAGTCGACACAAAAAAGGCTGAAGTTAGAGACACATTTTTGGATGGTAGATTTCGTGGTGTAGGTAGGTGTGCCCCACCCTGAGCCCATGGCTGGCTACGCCCATGGTGGGTTAATAGGTTAATAATTTTATTCATGGTCTTGTCAAAACCAATTCAAAATAGTGTTTTAAGTTTGTTTGGACAAGATCATGACTGTGCATTCAACTTTATACTGCTACTTTATAAACCCCTAATACTGAAGTATTGTCGTCACGCAACAGACCAAAATCTTTTTCATTTTTAACATCTAACTAAGAAAAACAAAGTTAAGTTGTGCACTTTGCACCGAGCCGGTACCGTTTCTCCTTAAAATAGCAAAAAAATAATTAGCGCTTAATGTTGCGAATCAACGCATAGCTCAAATTAAGTACATACCCTGAGTTGATTCATACATTTTCATTATAGTCGTTACTAGTGATAACGAGAAACGTTGCGGTCATCACCTAATTCATATATACACACATGGGCGTATAAAAGGGGGGCAGGTTAGGGAGTCCAGACACATGAGGACACGCATACGCGGAAATATATATATGTTGACAGGCACGAATCCAAACTTTTTTTTATGGGGGGGGGGACAATCACTGAACCAACAATGTGAATTGTGAAAGAAACCTCTGTAATCACTGTACTATAATATTAGTAAGTATCAAAAGTACCGTACCTTTTTTAATAAAAACGATCTATAACGTACTTTACAGTGGTTATGAATAAACATTCTCGGTCCCGTGTATGTCACGCCAAATTTCGGGGGGGGGGGGGATAAATCCCACCTATCCCCCCCCAGGATATGTGCTTGTATGGTGACATTTATTTATACAGCCAAATTCATACTGCAGGCTTGGTGATAAGTGATCAGTATGACAGATCAATAACACTTTTTGCTGATTTCACAAAATACAATATTGATCTCCCATATATATGACTCGGGGCTAGGCTTGTGTGTAGGTAAAGAGAAAATAATAATTTACCTATCCAACTGGCCTCATTATCCGTGATAGGTATAAAAGAGTCAGGTTGCTTCAGCTGCGGCAGAGCCACGGCCGAGAACCCGAAGGCCATGCCAGTGTTTATGGTTCCCAGGTTGGCTACGAAGGAGGCCAGGACCTGCCTGAATGCCTTCCCTCGCCCGGACTTGTCCGGCTTCGAGGGCGCAAGGGTCTTCGTGATGACGGGCGGGGAGCCATTCTTGATGAAGGGCGTTGAATCGGCCCTGTGGGAAAGGAAATGCGAAAGTGAACAACAAACGTCATACTGATAAATATGGGTAAATTGAGGTCAACTGTGTTATCGCCAGCAGCGTGCTGAACGTTTTGTCTGGAGTTCAGTTTGTGAATTACATTACAGCTACTCGTATATCTACTTATTATAGTTATTATAAGTGTGGTAGTATTGGCAAAATACCTAAGTATAATGTAAAAATATTCTGGTTCGTCCATTAATAGTTTATTTAGGTTGGGGAAAAAGTTTCTTCACATTTTATATGAAAATTCAAAACATTTTTTAATAAAGTTTATTTACATTTAACTAAAGTATGTAGGTGCCATTTTGTTCGATAACTTTCTGCCATCTTGTAGGTAGGGACATGATCCCATTGCTATAGAAATTCTGGGGCTTCTGATCAAAAACCCGCGACATGTGGTTTTGGCAGTCCTCTCGTGATTTTAACCTGAAACTACCTAAAGAATTCTGAAGAGACCGAAACAAGTGGAAATCTGAAGGTGCAAGGTCAGTACTATACGGCGGATGCATTAATACTTCCCACCCAAACTCTCTTAATTTTTTCTGAGTGGCTAAAGATGTGTGAGGTCTAGCGTTATCATGATGAAAAACCACACCCCTTCTGTTGACTAATTCCGGCCGCTTTCTCTTAACTTCTTGCTTTAATCGAATCAAAGAGCCTGCCTGGCGGTAACAGCTCATAATGAATAATGTCCTTCCAATCCCACCATACACACAGCATTACCTTCTTGCGAGATAACCCGGGTTTCGCCAGAGTCTGTGAAGCCTGACCAGCCTTTGACCACGACCTTTTTCGCACGTTCTTGTCGTACGTGATCCACTTTTCATCAACAGTTATCAGGTTTTTCAAAAATGGTTCGGTTTCATTACGTCGTCGTAATAAAGAATCACAAATGAGTACACGGTTCATTAAGTTTCTTTCAGTGAGCTCATGAGGCACCCAAATATCGAGCTTTTTTGTGTACCCAGCTTTTTTCAAATGCGCCAAAACTGTTTTGTGGTCAATCCTCAGTTCTTCAGCTACATCGTAACTACTGATATGCCGATCTTGCTTCACTTTTTCAAAAATGGTATCCATTTTATCCGTAACAGGGCGCCCAGAGCGAGGTGCATCTTTGACATCAAAATTTCCCGATTGAAAACGCTTAAACCAAATTTGTGCTACTCTCACAGACATTGCACTAGGTTTATAAACATGGCAAATTTTTTTCGCGGCTTGCGTTTCATTTTTACCTTTTTTGTAGAAAAATTTTAAAATGTATCGTATTTGTTCATTCAGTTAACAGTAAGAAAAACAAATGAAAATCACACATTTTACCTAATTTGAATGTATCTTTTTTAAATTTTAAACTTTTTAATAATACTAAAACCAGCCAGATACCGATGGTATAGCCAAAGAGATTTTATTATAAGTTCATACATACTATTTGCGAAAAGAGTTTTTCCCCAACCTATTATTAAAATGTTCCAAACCTACCTTATATTTATCAATAAACTTACCTTCCCAATAGATTGCAGCTGAGAAATACGCTATGTAAGTACTTTTTATATTATTTTTTCAATGTCAATATGGCCACTGAGATTAAATAAATGTAAATGAAGAAGTGACACTTCATTTAATTTGAATTTACCGCGTTTTCACGCGTCAATCTATGGAAGGATGACAGACATGTTTGAAGGTTATGTAAACTGTTGTCAGACGAGTGTATTACAAAGAAAACATCAAAATATTATAAGTAAATGAATTTGTGAAATAATAGCTCTAAATGTTGTTTCTCTTTTCAGGTAAGATTAATAATTACTTGCATTAAACACGCATAACTTAAAAGATAAATATGTGAACTAGTGTTTAATAAAATATTCTCTTTTCAGAGCAACTCAGTTTGGTTTTTATTTCACGGTTCTGATAAAACGGGGCCTGTTTATAAAGCTACATTATATAAATAAATAAAGCGTCACCGTCACTTAGCAATTTTCATTTTAGGTTAGGCTACGCTAGCATATAATACATGCAGGCGTATACAACGTGAAATTTATGTCATTTTGTTAACGAAAACTGGTGATAGTATTCTTCGTTAAGAACAACTTTTACAAAGGACCCAACCCTGAAATAGTGAAAAAAGAAATCTGCTGTTTCATACATTTGGGTCGAGTAAGTATTTTATTTTTCTATGGAACAGCTGGTATCTTTTTCACGATTTCAGGGTTGGTTCCATAGTAAAAGTTATTCATATGGACGTGGACGAGTACTATCACCAGTTTTCGTTAACAAAATGACTTAAATTTCACGTTGTACATACATCGCAACAGGTGTCATTATACGCCTAGTGGAAACAGCGACGACAATGTACATATATAAGTCGACTATACGTCTAAGTTCAACTAAAAATAATAATAATTAAAAATATAATTATGCGATGCTTAATACGAAGGGGAGACGCATAAAGTGGGTCCAAATCCCGTCTATAAGTCATTTATACGATGACCTTATAAAACAAGGAGACGGGACGAGGACGTCTACCGGACCACTAGATTGTTTACATAGTAAAGTAGCTGAAAAGTCGTGTCTGTACATTGAATATTTTCGCGAAATTTTACATGAAATGGAAAATGAAAAATACCTTTATTTTACTGAAGCCTCAACTACCACTTTAGAATTTTCGTCTGTCTGTGTTTATGTTCCGTTTTAATTTAACTCGAGGATGCGCTTTTGTTATTGATAATAACTCTGTATATCTAATTATAAAATATGTTTATAAACGAAGTTATTAATTTTTGCAGTGGTAAAAGAAAAATGTCGACTTAAGTTTCTGTTGAGATTTTACATGTTTAGATTATGAAGGAACTACGATGACATAAAATTTGTTTTACGTCTGTAGATATGTATGTACATGAGCTATTAAATGATAAAATCATTATGTTGTACCTTTTTCATAATTTGTTTACATCTATTCCTTCATTAACTTACGGGTAACTTACGACCAATAAGATTTTCTACATTTATGTACGTGTATATAGTGTAGTCTTTATTAATCTCTTTCAAAAGGAAAACGTAATCACCTGATTGAATAGCTTCAACAATAAACAAAGAGTTTTTATCATTAAGTTTCTTAAGAAGGCACCGCGTGTTATCCTCGAAAAACACGACGTACACGGTTTTTTTTTTTTTAAAGCTTCGTTTCAACCATAAGTAAACCGCAGTTGGTTTCATACATTATGCTGGGAAATAATAACGCTATGAAATAAAATTTATGATTTAACATACACGTAGAAACATAGATGAAAGAAAATCCAATAAGGATCAAAAAACGCCCCAGCGTTTTATAAATTGATTTTATTATTAATAAAGGTTATTCATTTGAGTTTTTTAAGAAATATTGTAAAGTAAAAGTGTAATAGTATATATATACAATGATATATTTATTTTAATTTTAGTAATCAAAAGTTTGTTAAGCAAAACTATCTAAGGTTAGTCCAAAATATAAAAAACGCATATCGTTTTATGTCGTTTTAGTCATTTTGATAACTTAATTCTAGAATTTTTTTCTCAGCCTCAAGTCAAAGCAATCACAAACTACAATTCGTCATATTTAAGAAATTTTGCCTATTTATTTAAATATATTGTTTTCAAAATGCACGTCAAACCAATTTATATAGCCGCGCGGCATTCAATAAATTATATGACCACGATAAAGTCAGCCACGAGAGTACAGAGGGAGATGTCAAATCGTCGTCGTAGCGCAGCCTTAAGTGGCTTTACCTAATACCTATCCTGTATATGTACATAAATTTACAGCGCATTGTCATTAAAATTAGTACCTAACCTACCGATTTCTGCGTAATTCCTAATCAATGGATTCGTCCTCAATTTGGTAATGGCTTATTAGATGAATACTCCCAATTGGGTAGAGAAGCCGCATTCATCATTACACTTACATGGTTGTAACAAAAATGGTACTACTCATGTGTTTGTCTCTCTGTCACTTTTCTCCCATATGGATAAAGCTAGTTAATATCAAATTAAAATTCGGAATAGCATTCTTACTTCTATTGGAGGATAACAAGACAGCAAATCTCTTCTTTTGTTTTTGTAATTTTTCCTTAGGGTTTTAATAAATATCATAATTTAAGTTTACTTGAGCAATATAACGCTCGTCCCCATACAGCTCGGATAGTGTTTGAGTGGAGTGGCCAGCACGCAGTCCAGACTTGAACCCCATCGGGCAGGACGAACTGGGACGACGTGTACGCCAGCGAAATTTCCCTCCAATCACACTTCGTGAACTAAAAGAAGCACTGAGAGAGGAATGGGAGAATATTCCTCAGCATCGTCTCATAAATCTAGTGGAAAGCATGCCAAACCGTATAACAGCTGTATTAACAGCTCGTGGTGGCAATACGAAACACTAAAATGTGTGAAAATTTGATATTTGATACCGTAGCACATTTCTCGAAATTTTTGAATTTTCATAATCATTTTTCATAGTTCATAAACTTGAACTTCTTTGACTTTTATTTAAGCAATATAAAATTGTCTATGATACAGTCTTTATTTTATAAAGCTAATTCCAATACTTTGGAAGTTATTGAAGTTTTTGTTACCAACCCGCTTTCTTTGCGGCCCAGTGTATATATAGGTAAGTATGTTTTCATAATTATATATATTTCAATTGATTTATTACGACTAAAACATATATATTTAATTCAAACATTTTCGTGTGGGTGTACACATTTGAAATACTTCTGATAATCGCTTCTACAACCAAGAGTTTGCTAATAGAAATGTCTTTTAAAAATAGGCTCGTCTTTTGCATATACTGTAACACTTCTGTTACTTGTTATTGATATTTCACATTATGTGAATAATACAAAAAATCTATAGCGGAATCACCCAACATGCGTATATTTGCAGTTACGGGGTAAATTTTCTTGAATTCATTTTCTTGATACGGTGTAGTAATATTAGTTTTGGGGTTGGATTACCCCAATCAAAAAAAAAACTTTAGTATTCTATTTCTTATACTTATAATACTTATGTTTTATAATCAGGTAGTAAAATAATTTTTCCTTATTTGTTATTTTAGTATACTCTGTACAGAAGCACAACTTTTTTCATTTCAAGTATCTAGCTTAAGCGGCGCAAATGAGGCTATGACATACATAGAGACAGACATACGTATGTACCTAATACTCGCAGTTACTTTTTCCCTTTTACGGTACGCTGTCAGATAATTTAGAACGGCCCGAGCCGTGTTAAAATGGATTACTCACAGTTTCTCAGTTTTCTCCAGAACAAGATAAAGCATTCATTGTAAAAACTGATAAAGCGACGCATAACAGAATACCCCTGTTTACTACCCAAACATACCTAGGTGCTTTGACGTCAAGATAAACAATTACAAACACACGCCGTGCGAGTTTATCAGGGCCCAAATGACCCCAGGCGACAAGTGCTGGTTGACCCGTGGACCAATCGTTCTCAAAATGTTATTCCTACTCAGAAAAAATATTAAATTTACCTTTAGTATTGAAAGTCAGTTTTTTCTGTTTAGTTCGTAGTGTATGTTAGTTTCACAATATTCTTATGTTATTACTAATATACTAGTAAATAAAGATTTTAAGAGGACAAGTACTGTTGGTGACCTTGAAAATTTTCGACAAGGCCCGGTTTAATTAATATGTCTGTTTAGTAAAAAATTGGAAACTTGGTGACCGAATTAGTATTTCAAATTTTTACCAATCAAGGTCCTAATGAAGACGAGGTCCGATTTTTAATTTATTAAGTATGCAAAGAAATAAATTAAAACTTAGTCAAATTAAAGATACTAAAACTAGAAAAGAGTTTCCTGTTCACAGCCTCGATCAATAGAGAGATCAATATGGATCTAGTCGTGTGAGAAAGTGAGATGCATGCACCAAAGTCACAAGACTCACAAGCAATAGTCGCTTTAAAAACGAGAATCCTCGGCTATTCTGTTTGAATAATTTTAAAAGTGAAATATGAGTAAAAAACACATTTTTGTGCAGATTCATGAAACTCACCGTCACAACGTTACAACACGACAACGTTATAATTCACATTGTTTTTTATATGTGAATATATTTTTTATCTATCCCAAAACTTTACCATATGGCAATAAAATTGGCACTATTAAGTTAATTCTAATTGCCATGTGGTAATAAAAATTTTAGTTGGTATGTTTTCTAAGTTATTTAGCTTTATTCCCGTGGCTTCTCCCACGTAATTTTTGTTCTTGGTACTTACGTTTGGCAACTATTGTAATAATCTGTGGTTTGGGGCTTATACTGTTATTTCCGTAGATAATACGTAATACGAGTTTACGTGTTGGTCATGGCTACATCTATCCTAAATTTAAAGTTTTTGAAAAGTTATACTGTAACAAACACACAACTTTTAGACTCATAATAATTTGTTTATAATCGTGTTACAATTTAAAAACAGTTGAAGAACCACTGGTTTTTCGGTACCTATCTCGTTATGCATTGACATTATTATGGCTTCAACAAAAATGATAAAAGATTACTTAATTATTATGTGTATTAAATAACACAAGTTAATTACGAACTTTACATTATTTCAGCCTTCCACCATTGCACAACAACCGATAAGCGGCAAACTTCTTTACCGATATAATTTGCATAAAAGGGCTGAGCAACCACGGGTGAATTTTAGATCTCCTGTCGCAAAAGTACAACCACGTGGTAAGTTGTGTTGGCGAAGAAACTATTATTATGATACCAGCTTTTGCCCGCGGCTCCGCCCGCGTGTTATTCGGTTTAACGACATGCTTTTTTCCGGGATAAAAAGTAACCTAAGAGTTAAGTTAGGGTATAAGTATATACATTCTAAATTTCATCCAAATCCGTCCAGCCGTTTCAGTGTGTGAAAGAGTAACAAACATACACACACACACACACACACATATATATACACACACACATACACACACATACATACACACACACACATACACACATACATACACACACACACACACACACACAAACTTTCGCATTAATAACATTAGTAGGATAGGATATTTATTTTTTACGTTTGACTTTCACCCGCGGCTTCTCCTGCGTTTATTCAATCACTGCCCCGTTTTTAGCTTGGACGTTATTTTATAAACACTTATAGCCTATATGTTGACTAGGGTTACTATGACGATAATTGAAAAAAAAGTATTAATATCCGTTGAGTGGTTCTCGAGTTAAAACGACAAACAGAAAAGAAATCTAAAATTTTTAGTTTTGGATTCAGTAATAACCTGTTTCATTTAAAATTAGGAAAAAAACATTTTATGTTCATACATGACTTTTTTACTAAAATATTTAATTATTGGTATAGATATAGTGTATGTTGTTTTAAGGGATGTCATTAAATAGTTACACAAAAAAAAAACGTTTTTTAACCTAGTTGCAAATTTTCGTAATCAACCATGTTGTTTAATTCGTTGTTGTTGTTAAATTTGCACAATAGGTATAAAATAATGCTTCAACCACGAAGTACTTCGTGGCTTCAACGGAAATGACAATCGCTGAACTTCTGACTCATGCCTGTGCAGAGAGGAGTTTACCTACTTTTGGACAATAACTAATCACACTCGATGACATTTTGTAAAAAGGATATGGAAACTTATATCAGGGATTGAAGTTAGTCAGTAACCCGTCAAATAATTTAATCAAAAAAGACACAAATTAAACAACCGTATTTTCCATAAAAAATAGGCAATTCAGCAAATTAAACGATTTTCAAAATCAAAATCAATCAAAAATGTTTATTGTGGTAACCAAATATTTTCTTAATTACAATTACAACTGGAGCCTTCTTTTAAGTAATAAATACCTGTAACAGAAGACTCCGCTCCTTCAGCCCACAGCTTTGGTTTTAAAATACTGTTTCGAATAATTTACAAAAATTGATTTTAGTACATAATAAAAGTATAATAAAAGAGAAATAACATGCAGCATGCGTCAGTGCTATGGAAGGGTGTGTGAGAGGGTGTATGTGTGTGTGAGGGTGTGTATGAGGGTGAGAGGGAGAGGGTGTGTGCGTGTGTGTGTGTTTGTTTGTTTGTATATTTTATTTTTATATTTCTTTATCTACATACTACATACTAGTTAATTTTATTTCTAAGTAATTTGGTAAATTAGGTTTTCAGCCTCTTCGTAGCTCTTTGTTTTTAATAATAATGTTGTTTGCTTTATGCATTCAAAGTTATTTTTTGTACATATATCTAGACTTCTGTTTATCTCGTTGTATATATTTATTTTGATACAACAAATAAATATTAAAAATCTATGTAATCTATGTACCTCTCCACCGTAAAAAGAAATTAAACACTGAAGTACGCTCGATCTAGCGATACCGGTATACTTACTACTAGAATGAATACATAATGTGCCTATATGTATTTGCAATAGTAGCTATTTCCCACGGCTTCGTTTGCGTATAAAACCTTAATGCCATACTTTACACCATTAAGGGATGATTTTTTTAAAATTTTGAAGTATGTCCTTTTTTACTAAAAAATTGAGATGTTTTTAACTACAGACATGCAAGTTTCTCACATAAACTTCCATTCTTTACTTTACCACCCTAGGGAATGATAAACAAAAACGCTAAAATGATTTGTCCTCTATTTCCAAACAAAACGCTTAGTGTCAATTTTCATAGTTTTTCTAATCCTTTTTACCTACCTCATGCCTTAGATTTTCCAAAAACGCTGAAAACGTTATTCAAAATTGATGATGGGGTGAATGAGTGCTATTTCGCCTATTATATATTATATAGATCAGTTCTTTATCATTTACTCAGTGTTATGATCTTATAATAAATATTAGAATAAGGCATTGAAAAACCATAATTATAATAAACGAGTGACCATTTATTATATTAACTAAAGTACTATATGCTTGCTTGACTGTACTTGCGTAAGCTCGCACTTGTCTCGTGCCTCGTGCTGACATCGGTCAAGAAGTTTGCCGCTCATTGTACCATTCAACTCATCAATACCTAATTACAAAAAAACTCTAAACGGAAAATAATTAATATAAACGACTACTAACGATGTATTTGTTAGTATCCTAGTATCACTGTAATTACAGTTTCCTCAGAGAATTACGGGACATATCCCTGTTTTTGGTAGTAAAACGGGAAAATAGTTATATCCCGAACTCACAAATGATATCCTTCCTTCATATATGAAATGGCTATAGCTAAATTGCACGCTACAAACGCACTCACTGCGCCCTAATAAACAAGCAAAATGATATGACAACTAACTCACTGAGACAACAGCGGTAACTCAGTCGGCTTAGCATCACTCTCATCCAGATGGTGTAGATTCGGTTCCTGACACCAGGGCAGGCCCAACGAATTTTCGCAATTTATGTGCATCTTGCTGAATTCTGAAGGAAAATACTGTGATGAAACCTGAGCTTTACAAAAGCATTTCTTTGTGCCCGATATACGGCAATACGCCTAATAGAAACGTTTGGGTGGAATAAATGTGTTGCGGTGGAAAAGAGGGAAAATGGACAAGTCAATGGGCGCCTGTGATACCTCCTCGGGAATACATGGCATGAAATAAATAGTTTTTGACTAACATAATTAGTGCATCTCCGGCTTCTATTACCTCCAGCACTCGGACATTCCAACTCAAAGACATAATACCACAACCAGGAGTTAGGATACACCCACTTGCATCATCGATGATGAATGAATCAGAGACAATAAGGAATTAATGAATTTTGACAGTTTTTTTTATAATACCAATAGACAATGTGAATGTGGATAGTGAAAAGAGTTTGCATTCCCTTTGCTGTGCGGAGAAGTATGTTTGCATTACTGCTGCAATGATGTTGAGCCGTAGATATTATAACAATATTAGTGTGTTGAACATAAACACTATCCCCTAGTTTGCTACGGCGTAGCAAGTGAAAAAGCTCCGTAGCAAGTTAAAAGCTCCGTAACTAAGTTCATCGCTTCGTTAATCTGCTACGATGCGACGGTATATAGCATCGACGAATTTTTATATTAAGGATATGGCATAGGCAAGATTAAACACATTATTTTACATCAGGCTAAAACAACATTTAATACGTTGTATTTTAGTCTACAATCGCACGCTCTTCGTCCTGGCAGTTACGACGACAGAAATGCCTCGCGTTCGTGAAAAAAAACATATTATTTAGATTTCTTTATCTATGTTTGCCGTAAGAACTGCAATTTTAGGTAACTGCAATAGGTATCAGTAATACCTGTTTTACTATTTAAAAACCAAGCGAATCTGTTGAATAATACGGGAGAAATGAATTTTTTAAACATGAAATATCATGAAAACTGAGCTTTACAAATTATTTTTTTCTGGATCGAATATTTGATTAATTTAATTATAATTAGGTAACTGCACTTAAAAAAAGATCACTCAACGTCATATATTTTTTTAAAAGGAAGAACCTTATAGCTTCTTCAGAAAACTACAATCGAAAAACATTAAACTTTTTTCTCTTGCGTCATGTTGACTCTTAATACCAGCTTTTGCCCGTGGCTCCACCCGTGTGTTATTCGGCTTAACGACATGCTTTTTTCCGGGATAAAAGTAACTTATGTGTTAAATTAGGGTATAAGCTATATCTATTCTAAATTTCATCAAAATCCGTCCAGCCGCTTCAGCGTGAAAAAGTAACAAACATACACAAACTTTCGCATTTATAATATTAGTGTGATGTACAATACAATACCTAGACAACCAACGTAAAAAAAGCATCCTTGTGTGATAATGATTGTGCGAGGTATGTATCAGACTGCACTTTTCAATCACTGCTCCAGTATACAATCACCGCCCCTGACGTTCTAGACGTTTTCTGTTGCTTACTTTCGCGAATAAAGAAGAGATTTTTACGTGCAGACAGACGGACACGCAAATCATACCATAAGGGTACCTTTTTCCCATTTTGAGCACGGAATTCTAAAAATAGGTGTTATCACTCTATTTACGTTATAAATATACCATTGACGTACTACCAAGTGGACATCGGGTCTGTGCTCAAAAGTGTCCGAACCAAAAGAGAACCAAAACCATTGAAAATTAAAAAAGGGTGTCGATCACACGTCAATCAAAATTAAGCCGTGCAGCAATGACGTACGATTCAAATTAAAACGTTTTGTTTCTTAATATTTGGACACTTCACTAAGGACACTTTTTTGGTAAATTTTATACTAGACCCGAGATCCATGGTTTGGTATGTCAATGAGATATGCGTAATTTCCACTTTACGCCACTTATTAATTTTATTATTTCCTTTGGGAACTCCTGTGTCAATTCTTTTCAGTAGGCGTTGCGTGCGTCACTTGTTATTATCATTCGGTGACTCATACATACATAACATAAGGCTTCTCTTGAAAGAACTCCATAGTAAAGCCAAACTACACACTACACACCCATGTTTGAGCAAGACTTTATTGATTCCTATTACATTGACCCCCCGCCGCGCCGAGCCGAGTATTTTGAAGAGTATGGCATACCCTGGGGAAAAATGTTATTACCCGTCCAACACAAAAAGACCAGTGTCAAATACTTTATTAGGTATTGATAGATCATTTCTTAGCTAATTGACCTATTTGTCTAGGACGCGTAATACTAATAATTACGGGCGAAACAGCAGATCGGAAGGTTTTTAGCTAATACTGAAATATTTTATGATTAGTAGGGAAAAAAGTACTGGATTTGAGTAGAAAACCTTTATAATTCTATTACCTACTTTATGGAAAAAAAATCAAGTTGATCTCTTTAACGCGTTCTCGAAACGAACGTTTGAAAACCAAAAAAAGATGGTGGAAAACATTTTTTTTTTGACAAATGTATAAATCTTAGTTCATTGTTTATGAGTAGATCACCTAGATAAAAGACCAATAAATCAAATATATTTTTTCCAATATTAAGATGGTCCTACTTTCGTCAAAAGAACCCTCGAAATTCTGTCTTTTTTCATATTCTAGGGTCAGGTACAGCCTAACAGGGCAAAACATGAAAGTTTCCACAAACATTGTTTTGACTATCTACAATAAATGCTTAAGTATATGGGTGACCGAGCCCTGCCCGTTAATTTATTTTTTAAGTGTGTTATTTTCTAGGATAAGGCAATATTTTTTTCAAAATTCTAACCAAAATATACCACGGGGACTCTTTTGAGAATTTTTCGCTACTCCCTATAGTTTTGGATTTGTTCATCCACGCCCAATTCAAAAATTTCCTCTGTATACGGGCGCATTTCTTCCAAGAGGACCGCGAAGAGTGGCGAAATCTTGGAATGGATGAAAGCAGTACCATTTAAATAACGCTCATAAGAATCTTCGCCACTCTTTGGCAAAGGTCGTATTTCCTTACGCTTTCTATAAAATCCGTGACAGATATAGTTTGGATATAATACACGTTCGATCGGTTGCCTATAGATTCTGTATCATGAAATCAGTTGCCAAACCGAGTGCCTATCGTCGAAAACATACATATCTGCTTTTCTAAGGATACGTTCACGCTTGAAATGACGTTACAATTCGTAAATAGTTCAATGCCCATTGAAGGTTATTTTGGAAGTTCATTTTTTATCAGCAACCATAGTTGGCAACCGACATTGATTACATAATAGGCCCGCGGTACTAATATTCCTAGTTGGATGGATGGATATACGTAAAAAACATAAACATAAACATATATCGTCTGGAAGGGGTGTCAGAGGTTATTCCAAATGTGGACTACCAATAGAAATAGTAAACACTCGTAAATCTCTTTTCACCGATGATTTTTATGTCCCAAAACGGGATAACTACGGAAGTGAGCTTCTTCGAGAGGTACGTTGAGAGGTTCTGTGAGGTACTTCATGTACAAACGCACGCTTAAAAAGTTTTCCTTCATTGTGAGGAACTGATAAGTAAAAAAAATATTATGCACATAAATTCCGAAAACTCATTCTCACTCCTAAACTGGCAGGATTTGAAACTGGATCTCAAAGATTGAGAGTCCGCGTCCGACCGACTGAGCCACCATGAATTTTTATTTTAATGAACATAATCACTTTCTGATATTTAATTATTGTAAAATAAATATTTATTTAAATATCTATTTATTTAAATAAGTCTTTCTCAAAATGAAAAATAAGTATAAAATATTTGTTTACTGTTTCATTGATGCATCATCCGATCTGGCCTTTACCTTACTATTATTATAGACTAGTCTTTTGCCTACGACTCCGCCCTTTACAAAATCATTTCTTTGCGGGTGCAGTATAAGAAACCTACCCGCAATGCCTTTCAAATTTGAGAGCTAGTTTTAATTTTCAATTTCACAGATAATTTTAAGGCACCTCATATACTTAGATTCCTCTAAATACATACAAGCAATTGGTAATTTTTCAATATTATAAAATGAAAATCATAAAATTTGCATGTATTGTAATATTTGTTCCTTTTTATTTATATTTCTCGTACTGGAATAATAAATACTTTTTTCCAATAAAACCTACAAGTAAAGCTTAAACACTCCATCGTGAAAGTTATTTACTTCGGCTGGTGTTTCCTCGAGACCAGTCATGGGCCAACTACGGCCCCCGAGTAAATCCGGCCCGCCATCCTTGCGCAAAAACATAATAAGTAAATGAAAACAAAACGCCTCTAATCATTAAAAGCAGCGTATATTGAGCAAACTGGTGGTAGAGCTAATGCCAGGCTCGACTGTGGAGGTACCACCATCTTACTCGCAAACCCTCCCGAAGTTATTCGGGGCAGAGTTAGAGAACAGCTCTCAGGCAAAACCAGGCGGCCCACCATTGCCTGGGACCGATGGATGGCGGTATAACCATCCCCAATTGCCGGGCCTTATATCAAACAGACTGGTGACGGGCAGCGGCGTCACTGGTGGAAAGGTTTCGGCACCGCGCTCACCAACCCGCCTGCCCAGCGTGTGCGAGTATGGGCATTTCTTCCAGGAGGATCGCCAAGAGTGGCGAAATCCTGGAAAGGCCTATGTCCAGCAGTGGACGAAACAGGCTGATAGATAGATAGATAGATATTGAGCAAATTTTTACTGATTAAACCGAATCCCGGTGCAAAATGCACATGATAATATTGTTTTCCTTACTTTTGAATAAAAAGTATGCGAAAATTACGTTTTAAAGCAATTAACGGAAATTGATTACTAGTAATAGGTTTCTCGCATTAAAATTATGTTATTTTATGCCTTACATTTTGATTACATTTCATTACAACGTTAAATACGCTTTTAAGTTTGTTAGACGAATGCAATCAAAATGTAAATAATAAAATGATATAATTTGAATGTTAAACCCTAATTATTAGTAATCAATTTCCGCTAATTGCTTTAAAACGTAATTTTTGCATACTTTTTATTCAAAAGTAAGTAAAACAATATTATCATGTGCATTTTGCACCAAAATTCGGTTTTGCCACCTTAAGCATTGTCTAAAAGATGAGTTCCCAAACATTATTACCTATATACACATCACATGCACAGTTCGAAATGAAAATCAGGAGTTTAAAAAAATCTTTAAACGAAAATGCAGAAAATAATGCTCCTTCCAGAAAATGTTTGCCCACCACTGCCCTAGCTAGACTCTCTAGTATTCCATTAGCGAAACTAGATAAAAATCATATACCTATAGACACGAGGTCACTTGAAGGTCGGGCTAGTTCATCAGAAGTAAATATATATACTTACGTAGTGTTTGAAAGTTATGCAGTTATGCGTTTATTGAAAAATGCTATGGGTACGTACTACGTGCTATGCAACTGTATTTGTTTAAAAATACGATTCCTTTCGTAACTTCGTATACATACAGTTATTTAGTATTCGGATTGCACTAATGACCTAGAAGTTAGGTCCAACGTTGACAGAAAACCTTTATTTTGTTTCCTCAATGCATTATTTTTATTTCGAACCTTGGCTCAGTTATAAAACTATACTTTTATAGCATAAGTCATTTTATAGGTAGCTTAAGTAATTATTTATCTACTAAACAAAAGTAACCTTTGCGTATATTATAAAATTAAAAAACATACCGTCACCACATGAATCCCCGAGGGGGTCTCAGAGGTGTTCCAAGTATGAACTGTAAAATGCAAGGTACACTTGGTACACCCGCTTTTCACAGACAATTATTACGCCCCAAACATGATGTAGAGTGAGCCCTATCGCCGTACTTCGGGCACAAATGGACCAACAGTTTAAAATGCCTCCCGAAGCACAACATACCCTGGGATTGAACTCACGACTTCTGGGTTAGCAGACGAGCTCTCTACCACTCAACTACAGAGGCGGTCATAAAAATAAGGGGTCGTCCATTAATTACGTGATGTTTTTTAGCAACTTTTTAACCACCCTTTCCGCCCTAGTGATACAGATTACCCCCCATCCAAAATCACGTGTACTTATTGTTTTGGTACAAAGCATCTTAAAAATTCAAGTCTAACTACGGACCATAAATCGTCTTCTAGGTTTGGAAATCGCGCGTTCAACGAAAATATAAATACACGTGATATCTCACCCCCCCCTTCCCACCTTGTGATTTTTTCCGAACCCCTCCGTCCCTCTATTGATTCACACGTGATTCATCGATCCCTAAGAAATAGATAACCTTTGTGTATTTTAGAACTGAAAGAATAATCTGTTAAATGTTTTAACCACAGAAAATTCTACCATATCAAATATCAATCTAGATATTTCTTCCATTACGGGTACTTTTTACTTTGCCCTTCTTCAGTATGTCGCCTATCTGGTCGGAAAAGCAAAAATCAGTTATACACCTGCATAAAATATATAAATATAGGAATAAAAATATTATATATACATAATGCAATGAACAATGTGTTGAAAAATGAACTAAATAAACCATAAATAAAAATAATGCTTAACCATCCGCACTATTCGATTAGTATTGCTAAGAAGAAGGGCAAGAAACTTACTCAAGTAAAGGCATAATAAAATATAAGACTGCAGGGATTATGTCACGAGCAAAAATGTATCTTAGAATAGAATAGAATAGAATAATCGTTTATTGACTCATAATTTAGCCTAGTTATACAATTATACTTCTTATAATATAGTAAACTAAAAACAATTTAAAAACAAGGCTATAAAGAGTTCAGGATAGTGATCTCTGCTCTCCGTGCTAGTTGAAACTGTTCTTCGGCAGAGCAGCGCCCATTACCCCCCACTGTTTATATGTACCCATAATAAAAACTAGGTTTTCAGCTCTATGGTAAATAGTAAAGTACATTTTCATTCAAATTACATTTATTTACATAATTAAATGATAAAATTTTGTATTAAAATGAGAAAAAAAAAAATGTATTATATTCTAACATGCAATCATGCGACATTAACAAAATTGATATATATACATATATATATATATATATTTATAAATCTATGTGGTTGAAGGTAGCTTTATTTTATAAATAAATTGTACATATTGTATATGTATATATATAACTAAAATTAAAAATACGTAAGAATTATGCATACACATATATTGTTTTTAAATTATTTTACTAAATTGATTTGTTTATTATATTATATTGTAGATGAGCATGTCTATCTGTCAACAAAAACTTCATTATTTCTTTTTCATGATATTATTTTGATTATGTCCTCTGTACTTTTATAGTCTAACTTACTAAGATAATCTTCAATTAACTTCTTACATTTAAAAATTGTCTTATCATTTAACTTAATGTTTTTGCTTATTTTATTATACAAGTAAGGTCCACGGAAGTGTAAAAACTTCTGTGAAAATCTGGTTCTGCACAAAGGAACCTTGTAAATTATATTTTGTCTTCTTTTTGAAACATCACACTGGCCTAAGATTTTATGTTGACTCAATATTATATTTTTGATATAAAGTTGTCGAATTGTGAGGACTGAGAATTCTTTATAAAAAGCTGTTGTTGAATGTCGGAATTTCTTAAATAAGGTTACTTTAATAATCGCTCTTTGTGATCTCTCCAGGTTGATAAGTTTAGTCTTATCTGCCCCGCCCCAAGCTATAATAGCATAGGTTGATATCGATTGGCAAAGAGAAAAATAAATGGTCTTTATTAGGGCCGAGTCATCATCTTAGTCAACCCGTCTCATATTGTCTATTACCTTTAACAAAGTAAGTTTACATATTAATTAATTTTAAGCCTTTAGAGGAATCATACAGTATTAAAATATGCTAATTATGAATTACAATTTTGAATAAGACTATTATTATTTATTAACCATGCTTCATTAACGTCCAAATAATCATTGATACAAAAGAGGTGTGTCAGGATCGTAGCAGATGGAAATCTGTAGTCTCTGCCTACCCCTACCTAGTGATATGTATGTATGTCACAAATAATAATAATACATAATAAATTTGCACAAATAATCCCTGTAAAAGGGTCTGTGCTGAAATTATTTAGATTGTCGTTAGCAAAAACAATAGATTAAAAAGTCAAACTTCTCACGAAATTCCCGTAGTACAACTTAAAGTTTGGCAAGTTGTTACGTTCGCTAAAGGTATGTGTGATAGATATATAAGGATTATAAGGTCCTACAAAAATAAGTGAAATAATTCAGTTCATATTCTAGAAGAAAAAAAATTTTGATCAAATATTTTTTTCACTTCCCAGTGGTTACAAAGTGGTTCAATCAGCTGTCTAAATTTATAATAAAAGGTGAAAAAAAAATTCTTTTGCGTCGGGAAGCGGTCTATTAGGGATACTCAATGAATACTGAAAACTTGGTAAGTAGTCGATTCGATATGAGACTTGTTGAGAAATTCAATTTTTTTTTCTAATCCTTACAAACGCAAGCCCAGCTCCGAGTCAGTACTATGGAAAGTCAAAATTCCATTTTCCAAATTACGCAAAAAATCTATTTCCCAGTATGAATTTGGCTGTATATGTATAAGGTGACTTTCGTTTACGTAGCCAAATTCATACTGCAGACTCGGAAAGTGGTCAGAACCAAGATTCAATGACCTGGTTTGCGAAATACTTATTATTACTTATTAAATAATAGATTAACACGACCATAGCTCGGTAACAGTGAATAATGATAGCATTATGACACTCGTTATCGCAGTACTTAGAGGGTGAACAAAGTGTTCCCATAATTGTCAATAACCGCTTCGAACCGGTTATCGAAACTGACAGTTCTTTGATGGATGATGGTTTGATGATCACCCGAAAATGCATTGCTGAAAGTGCCAGTCTGGTTATTTATAGCCATGTAATTTTATATTGGATTCAATGTTAATTATTTGGCACAGACATTTTTTGTACAATTGTATTTATAAATTATTCCTTCTAAGCTATTAATGTTTTCTGCTTGATTGTGATCATTGACCTAGAAATCTGAATTTCATAGGTGTAAGAAACACTACCATTGCATTTTCCTATTGACGTGTAACAATTTATTAATAAATACAGGATATATTTTGTTTAATCACGTGGAAGGACCGCGGAGACATCTAGACACGACCAGTTAGAGTATTAAGGCAAATCTCACTTGTTTCCTTTTATATCCCCATATGCCAAAAATTTGTCATGAAATACTCATAGATAGTCACCAAGGTGAAAAAATAATAGTCGAATAGTTATATCTTCGGAATTATAGAAGAAATATAGCTAATGCTCGTAGGTTGGTGAGGATTATGATGTAAAGGTCACACCAACGCCGACAACACCAACCTATAGCTAGTATATTTATGACTATTTCATGTATGAATAATTTTCGACATTGTTAAATTTGATTTTTACGAAGTTTTTAGAAGTAAGGGTTATGGCGTGAAGGACACGTGGTACGGGGGTGCGTCGTGAACACAAGTGCAGTCTGGCCATAACCCTTTCAACGCTTATTGTGGTTCTAGCTTTAGCTGATTTGTTTTTTTTGGCCGGACTATTTAGATTTTTTATTAGGTGGTAGAGCTGATGCCGGGCTCGACTGTGGAGGTACCACCCTCTTACTCGCAAATCCTCCCGAAGTTATTCGGGGGAGAGTAAGAGGACAGCTCTCAGGCAAAACCAGGCGGCCCACCATTGCCTGGGACCGATGGATGGCGGTATATCCATCCCCAATTACCGGGCCTTATATAAATTAGACTGGTGACGGGCAGCGGCGTTACTGGTTCAAGGGTTTCGGCACCGCGCTCACCAACCCGCCTGCCCAGCCTGCCTGCCCCTGAGTATGGGCATTTCTTCCAGGAGGACCGCCAAGAGTGTCAAAATCCTGGAAAGGCCTATGTCCAGCAGTGGACGAAACAGGCTGATGGATGGATGGATGGATGGATGGATTTAGATTGTATTAAAATAACTAGGATCACCGTTAATTACGTTTGCAAGTAACATTTCTCTTTCTTTTAATTGTTTTCTCATCTAAAACGTGGTTGTATACACAAAGTAGGCAGGCCAGGTTTCATACTGAAATCAAATAAAATTTTCCAAATAAATGTTCGCTCCCCTGAAGTATATATATTGATTGACCAAGTATTAAGACAATGCAAAATAAAGAAACAGTATGTGTAGTTTTAGCCTAATTTTCGCTGCATAAAATAAAGTCACTATAAATTTGAATAATTGAACGCGACATAAACGTTCCCCTATGACGTGGAGACATCAGTTGGAGACAGACAAGGTTTCGTCGGAGAATTCCTATTAGAGGGTAGCTGCTAGACTAGTAATAGGGAGTTAAGGGTCCGTATAAGGCTAGATGCCCAACTTCAAATGATCATATCACATTGTGTAACTTGGTTAATCGGTATAGTAAAAATAACATAGACAGTAGACTATATGGCTGATAGGCTGATCTTGGAAAAAACGCAAAATCTTTAAGTTCACTTGTTAGAAAAAAAATACGAAGTTACGTCTAAATTTAATGTTTTTCGAGTGTTATAGGGCCTTCCTTAAATCACACACCCTTGAAATTTGCATTAAAAATAATTAACAAATGACATCGTCAGCTTGTCTCAGGATTTTCAAAAATTTCACCTGGCAGAGGAGTTATTAAATAAAAACGCAGATTTTTGTGGGCGCGTGTTTCTTGGTGGTCGTAACAGGCACGGCTGAGAGCGCGCTATTTTGTGCTAAAAGGAAACGTCGTAGAGTTCAGTTCTCATTGATGCAAAATGAGGTGCTTTATATGCAGCCTTAACGACCTTTCCGCCCATAATATTCACACCATAGACAGCGATTTAGTTATTGTTACCGCACAAAGTTGGACAGAACTCGGATATAATCATACTGCTTGTAATAATAAATTAGTATAAAAGTCGTTTTTGTTTGTTCAAAATTTTAATCGAAATGGATCATTAGTTTTGTACTGAAGTCAAAGCTACCATTTTTAGATTTTTGTCTGTCTTTCTCTGTGTCTGTCTGGTTGTATGTTCCGTAACTCGAAAACCATTGACGGATTTGGATGCGATTTATTTATTATCATCTTAGGGACCCTGGACAACATAGGCTTTAAGGGTGTTCATAAAATAACGAAAAAACAGAAAACGGGGCAAAGATTGCATAAACGCGGGCGAAACCGCGGGCAAAAGTATAAAAATAACACTCTGTATTCTCAATCTTAAGAACCAGATTCAATAATTTTTTTGGAATTAAGTATTTGTTTACCATTAAAAGCGTGTATTTGAGGGTCACCCCCTAAAGTTGGGATGTTAAAAAGCGTCGGTGAAATACGGTTTGCAAGTTTTGTCTGTTTCAGTGACCTCCGCACCTTTATGGGGACAAATATCGTGACGATATGTCTTGTGTTTTGAGGGTTCTGTACCTAAAGGAATTCAACTCTCTCTCTGATTCTTGATTGGTTCACTGCAAATAATTTAGTTCTAAATGCAAAAAAGACGAAGTGTATAAAGTTTACTTTACCAAACGTAATTCAAGTAGATGTCAGTTTATTTTTGCAGGGGTCCAAGCTGGAGTTAGTTAACGAAACTAAGTTTTTGGGTATTACTATAGACTCTCGTCTTCAGTGGGGTCCCCACATAGAAGCTCTCTGTGGTAGACTTGGTTCAGCCGCATACGCCGCTAGACGCATAAGGCAGATTACTGATGAAAATACTGCTAGATTAGTATATTTCAGTTATTTTCACAGCATTATGTCATATGGCATAATGTTGTGGGGTAGAGCCGCGGATATAGAAGCAGTCTTTGTCTTGCAAAAGAGGGCAATTCGGTCTATTTATAACATGAAGTACCGAGATTCATTAAGAGAAAAGTTTAAAGAAATTAATATGTTTACGGTCCCATGTGAATTTATTGATCAAGTTATTAGATATGCCAGAAAAAATATTGATAATCTCCCGAGGCTTGGTGTGGACCACTCTGTTGAAACCAGAAACAAACATAAACTAGCTTTTCCAAAATTCAGACTTGCCAAAGTAGGTACCTCTTTTGTAGGACATGGTATAAGATTTTACAACAAGCTTCCAGAGGAGGTCCTTAGTTTGCCTGAAAATAAGTTTTAACTATATATTAAGCAGGGGCTACTTAAGAAAGCTCATTATAAAATCAATGATTATTTGGACGATAATGAAGCATGGTGTAATAAATAATAATAATCTTATTCAAAATTGTAATTCATAATTAGCATAATTTAATACTGTATGATTCCTCTAAAGGCTTAAATTAAATTAATATGTAAACTCACTTTGTTTAATTAATATGTAAACTTACTTTGTTAAAGGTAATAGACAATATGAGACGGATTGACTAAGATACATTTTTATCATGACATAATTCCTGCAGTATTATATTTTTTTATGCCTTTACTTGAGTAGGTATGTATATGATTTTGTATCATATGTTTTTTTTTTAAGGAATGTTTGCTAAGTTTCTTGCTCTTCTTCTTAGCAATACTAATCGAATGGTGCGGATGGTTAGGCATTATTTTTATTTATGGTTTATTTAGTTCATTTTTCAACACATTGTTCATTGCATTATGTATATGTTATATTTTTATTCCTATATTTCTATATTTTATGCAGGTGTATAACTTTATTACATTTTAGGAGCCCAGCCTTCATATTTTTTGTATGTATTTCCCGTATTTATTTATCAACTTATTTGTTCATTGCATTATGTATATATATTTTTATTCCTAGATTCCTCTATTTTATGCAGGTGTATATTTTATGTCCCGTATTATTATATATTTTTTATATTCTAAAGATAGTATATATTGTTAAAATTAGCTTTGACTTGTAGAAAGTATACTTTTTGTATCTATTTTGCAAAATAAATATTTTGATTTGATTGATTTGATTTGATTTGAAGGATCCATTTTTTATGTTTAACTCCTAAAATCAAACGACAACATTAAAAATTAATAATTGATGCAAAAGTAAAAACCATTTTGAGATATGGGCTTTCTCAGCATCATATTTTTCTTTCAGAATTAAATCGTGGTTAAATTAAGAGATATATTCAAAAAACTAAAAATATGGTGAACACAGGATTTTTAAAACAATTTCCTTTGCCTTTATGTTCATTTTGTTAAAAAAAATCAACTGTCATGGCACGTGACAGCAGACATAAACATGCCAAGCTTTTTTTTAATAATCTATTGGCAATGAACATTGACTTTTGAAATACTCAGATGCGACTTACGTGCTTTTAGAATGAGTGAATAAGAAAAGAGTAAGTTATGCAGGAAAAACATAAAATGAAACAAAATAAAAAAATACTTAAGCTTCTTTTTTACGCAAACTTTCAATATAAATATTAAAAACAAATGGTTAACTAAAATGAAATGTTGTCGATTCTGTAGTTTTCTATTTTACCTTTATGACATAAAAAAGTATAGTGCAGAAGGTGAGACTGGAGAATTGCGATTGTGTGCGTGCAGACCATTGAAATTGTGGAAAAAAACTCTTATAGTAGTCCAGGCAAGGTCTGTTTTCAAAAAATTATGGTTTGCCTTTTATCTTATTCTTCTTTTGTTACGATGTATACTTTATGTTTCCATGATTTTTCAAAAATAGACCTTGCCTGCACTGCTATAAGAGTTGTTTTCCACAATGTCAATGTTGTGCACGCACACAATCACCTTCTGCACTGTAACCAGTCATGTATCATTAAAAGTTTGCTAAATATTGACCTTCAACTTTCTCACAAATTGTACTCTTTTACATTTTTCTCAAAACGAAACGAAAGAAGTCCTTAGAGCTAACTACATAAACGACGGAAAAAGAAATAATATAATCTGTATATAATAGTTATTGATTTAATCATATTGCTTTACGGATGGAGAATGATTAGTCCCGTTGCAAAACTGACTGTCACGGAAAGTTACCCAAGTCGCGTTTTCCTCTCATTTGGCTTTAAACTCTAAATTATCCACCGGCAGACCATCACGACTGCCAAATGTAGGTAAGCTAATTTTATATTCTTTGCCAAAAAATGTTCAATTAGTTAACATATGTGGCTTGGTAACGGCCATTTAATTTGTTTTATTTTTAAAAGCACGCCGCTTTGTTCGCTTGCTGTTCGACCTCGATAATACATAATCATAATATAGATATTTTTCTTTGTTGGGTAATGTAAATAAAAGCTTAATATTTTAAGGTATAGTATTCTCAAAAATAAAAAGAGGGTGAAACGGTTTCCTTGTAAGTTTGTTGTGCAGTAGAAACGAAACTGAAACCCACATCTGAATTAATTTCCGCGCACGTTTTGGTCTCGTGATGATGCGCGCGCGCATGCGGGCGAACTCTTTGTTTCGTTATTTGTAGTGTAGTAACACAAAGGACAAAGATACGCAGGTAGTTCTATCTTGGTCCTATATCACGTAAATATCATGTTATAACAATAACTATATTTTACATAGATTTTGTTCGCTATAAAATATAGATAGGTATTTTCATTTGAAGTAGCAAAATAGTAAGTACAATAATAAATAGACTTTTGATCTTATGTACGGTATACCACTTCTATATACTCTATAGATACTCTATATACTCTACAGAAATATTCCTACATGAGTATCTCATAGAAGCTTTACGTAACCGCCAGTATTTTATAGCTAGGTACCGCCAAAACAAACAACTAAAACTACCCACCCATCTCATTTTAAAGCAAATCATATGCAAAATAGGATAAGTAGGCAATTCATAGGAGTTCTTATACCTATGTTCGATTTAGTTTTTGTTTAGATAATATGTTTGAGTGTTTGCAGGCTTACATTTTGTCTATAACAAACAGCTTATGTTGATGATCAATTCCATCTAAGAGTTTGCGAATGAGCATGGGTGCAATAGTCTCGCATTGGTATTCACATGTTTGTATTAATGCATTAAAGTACCTAAATGTTGGCATCATCGCCAAAATGTCAGATTTGTGTGTCATTCCCTGAACATTTTCGAACGACGGACTTTGTACACATGTGACATGCTGTTTTTCAGTGACAGGGCATTTAGCGCCTGAAGTTTCATTTTAATATATACTAATAATGAATCGGATAGTCAAAAAGTCGCGTCTTTTTGAATATTCCATCCATCCATCAGCCTGTTTCGTCCACTGCTGAACATAGGCCTTTCCAGCATTTCGCAACTCTTGCCGGTCCTCCTGGAAGAAATGCCCATACTCACACGCTGGGCAGGCGGATTTTTGAGCGCGGTGCCGAAACCCTTGCACCAGTGACGCCGCTGCCCGTCACCAGTCTGTTTTATATAAGGTCCGGCAATTAGGGATGGATGTATCCATCGGTCCCAGGCAATGGTGGGCCGCCTGAGAGCTGTTCTCTTACTCTCCACAGAATAACTTCGGGAGGATTTGCGAGTAAGATGTTGGTACCTCCACAGTCGAGCCTGGCATCAGCTCTAGCACCTACATTTTGAATATTAAATGAATTCAATATTTAAATTTAAATGAAATGGGTTATTAATTACATAGTACTGTGCTGAGGCCATATGCCTAAGGGGGAGGCTTAGGGGATTCGGACCCCCCCTCTTCCTTAGCATACGCGGAAAAAGAAATATTCGCGTAGTATTCACATTTTGTATCCTTGCCATAAAATACAAAGTGACATGAATTTACCCAGCCAAATTCATACTGAAGAATCGGTACCTAAGTGTTCAGTATAAAAATTTGATGACCGTTGTTGTGAAAGTCGATTCAATTACTATGGGAGGTCAAAAGTTACAGGAGGTAAGTTACAGACCTGAAATTCGTATATTTTATGTAAAATGTTGACTTAAGCCCAAATATTTAATTAAAAACTCCATTAACTGATTTTTAAGAGGGAAACATGAAAACGGAGCCGCTAAAAAATAGTTGGTCGTGTGGGGTGTCATTGCTTAGAATGCATTGAGTAGGGTACAAATATACCGGATGTAAATAGACTGCTACCATTAAATGAAACCACATAGTCCCAAACACAAATGCGTGAACCCTAACGCACCGACATACGGGCGAGTTTAGAGAGAGCGTCGTCCGTTTTACAGTTCAGATTTCACGGACTCAATTATTTCCTAAACTAAGGGTGTCCGCGGGTATGATTCTTGGGAAAAGTGGTTCAGTAGGGTCGATAGAATATGTGGTTTCATTTGTTGGGAGCAGTCTATTTACACCCGGTATAAGGTGACATTTATTTATACATCCAAATTCATACTGGAGACTCGGTAACTGCGGTCAGGACGAAGTTTCTGACCCTGTTTGTGAAATGCGAAAAATATATTTTTATAAATTTGTTCAAGAACAACCTCTACTCAATTGGATAGGGTAGAAGTCTTCATTTTATTTTGGCGTGTTTCACAGAGAGGGTCATTGAACTTACCGAGTCTTCAGTATGAATTTGGCTAAACGAAAGTCATCTTATATCGTGTTTTTATCCATAATAATAAACAAACTGAGGACCGTCAAAGTTGTCAGTTTAAGAGGTCTTAGACATTTTTTCTATCTCAAAAACTAAACTAGTTAGGAATTTGGAATTTCTGTATATTTTATTGGAGAGATGGGAGACAAAAGAATTATTCGGTTTTAGTGTGGGATTATTCAATAGATAAAATGTTTGAATATGTATCTTTTTGATACTTCATATAAATTCAAAGATTTCCCCTGCATAGCGCTTATCCGAGTGGTTAAACCGGCCCTTGGCAGTTTCAGAGCGCTTAATCAATCATTTGATAAACTTGTCCATACAAAATACTTTCTGTCCGTCCAAGGTTGTTCAAACCAGCCCTAAGATACAAAATGTTTACTAAGTAAATAACTTGATAGTCACAAGCAAATACAACTCAATAAAAATAATGGCTCTATATTGTTTTCGATAATGCCAACTTTGTGACTGCAACCACACAAGATGAAAGATGACGAAATGAAAAGGAACCATACACAGCATGGTTTGATAATGTATTTGCGCAGCGGTGAAGTTATGAAACAAAGGCTTTAATGATACATTTTCAGAATAAAACACAACACGGCTTACAAAAGTTGCTACTACACATAACCTCGACATCTGCGTTTTTGGAAATAACATAGAAATCACTGTCCCCGTCTCTCTTGCCTTTCTTGATTTGCAATTTTAATTGAATTCTTGACCGAAACGAGGACATTTAAATAATTATGTAAATGGAGATAATTAGGAACCACAGTTTATGTAGACAAGTGAAGAATCACCCGCATGTACTTATTTGCTTATACTACGTATATTTTAATGGTTGTCGTTTAGCGGGGATTTTAATTATTTTTTTCACGAGCTATGCTTGAGCGAAGTGTATTATGTTACGATAATAAAATAGTTTTGGTGCGATTACAGTCTGTCAAAAAAGAGTTTAAATGAATATTGAACTTTAATCGTTCAAGTAATATAATTTAGGTAATATATTTATGAAATAATAACGCGGTAAACTCGATTTAACAGATTTTTTCGTTTTTTTTTTGGTGTGACCAGGCGAAAGAAAAATAGTTCCTTCAATATTCAACTCTTTTTTGACAGACTGTATGTATTTGTTCTTTTTTGTATTCGATAAGCTATATCGGCCATTGCGTTGCGTGATGGAAAGCCTCGATGATACCTAGAAATTCTAGGATGAAACACGTTCGCCCAGAAAGTGGGAGAGTGAAATCAGGCGAGGCGTAAATCAATTTGTGTACATAGTGACTTCTGCACAATTTACGAAAGTCAGTAACGGACATATGTATGACTGATACTGCCTATAATAACCATTCCCCAGTAAAGCTTCTCATGATATTCCTAGTGAAATAATAATCATCCATCCATCCATCAGCCTGTTTCGTCCACTGCTGGACATAGTCCTTTACAAGATTTCACCACTCTTGGCGGTCCTCCTGGAAGAAATGCCTACACGCTGGGCAGGCGAGTTGGTGAGCGTGGGCCGCCTGGTTTAGCCTGAGAGCTGTTCTCTTACTCTCCCCCGAATAACTTCGGGAGGATTTCCGAGTAAGATGGTGGTACCTCCACAGTCGAGCCCGGCATTAGCTCGACCACCTAACTAACTAATAATAAAACGTTTTAAATAGACCGCCTCTTTGGTCTAGTGGTTCGAGTACTTGGAGACCTGGAGGTCGGGGGTTCAAAGAACGAAGTAATGCGAGGCTCACCACCCATCGCGCTGCGACCTAATGATGATCGTCGGCGAAATGTGTGTGCACGAGTGTTGTGGACTGTGACTTGCATTTTACAGTCCACATTCGTAAACTCTGATTCATGTTGTGTTTTATTTAAATATTTAGGTATATAGGTCCTACAATAATAAGTGAAAATAAGTCTAGGGTAGACCATGTATCGTTAACTGATCAAATTCCAGAATAGGAAAAAAATTTTTGCTGAAATATTTTTTTCACTTCCCAGTACAAAGTGTATTCAATCAGCTGACTAAGTTTCTATGGAAAGGAAAAAAAAGCACAGGCAAAAACATTTTTTTCTGTGAAATGTGGTCTATTAGGGATACTCTATCATCTGTTAAATTTTTTTCACTTAGAATCGCGGGGCCTTATATATAGGTGAACTTCGTTTATAAGGCCTAATTCATACTGGGGACTCGGTAAGTTATCAGGACCAAGGTTCAATGACCAAGTTTGCGAAACACGAAAAAAATTTTTTTCTGCCTCTATACTTGTTCAAGAACAACCTCGACATTTTAATTAGTTTTTGTTGATTACGTCCTGTCATCACATTAGTACAGAAAGTTTAAATTTTATTTCATAGAAAGGTTCATTGAACCTTGGTCTGACCATTTACCGAGTCTCCATTATGAAGTTGGTTACATAAACGAGTCACCTTATTAAATTTGAATTTGACTTTGACGTGTCCTGTATAATGGATAATGGTAAAAAAACTGGTCAATGCGTAGATCCTAATTAAGTTTACATGAAAATAAACACAATAGCCGAGCGAAGCGGAGCGGAGCAAGGCGACCCCTTTATTTTTTACCAAAAAGTTTTCTATTATCCGGACCTTTCTGCAAAACCTTAGGATTTCTGCGTTGATGCGTTTTTTTCTGAACAGTATCCTGCAACGCATCTATATCTATCTATACTAATAATAAAGTAGTAAAAAAGTCGTAGTACGCAAGTACGTGAGCATCGATTCGATAGATTTGACAGATGTTCAGTCGATAGCATGTTCATACTTGGTACCCTGTACAGTCAGCGAGGTTCCCGCCTGACCACCTTAGGGGCCAGTTTAGTGTGCAGTGGCTCGCGGCAACTCCCGCTATAGGTCCCATCCTGCTAGTGTTTGTCTACCAATAGTCTGACTAAAGTGACCGATGGACTCTGATGGACCCAAAAACGCCATAAAAAGTGTCTCTCATAAACTCTTATCGGTAAATGAAATAAAAGGCGGGGCTCGCTGAGATCGCCACATGCAAGCAATAAAGGTTTTGAAACTGTATAGACGGGAGCCTTGGTGATTGAATATTTTCGGGAAATTTCAAATGAAATGGGTTATTATTATTAGTATTCTACTAAGGCCAAAACATTTTTTTTTGTCTTTCTGTCTGTCTTCTTGTATGATCCATTTTAACTCCAGAACCACTCAATGGATTTGGATGCGGTTTTATTTTATTATCACTTAGTGACCCTGGTCAACACAAAGGCTATAAGGAGAAAGCCGAAAACGGGGCAGAGCCGCCGGCAAAGGCTAGGCCTAAATTAGTTTACATGTAAATAAACACAGAAGACGAGCGAAGCGAAGCGGAGCAAGGCGACCCCTGTTTTTTACAAAATGTTTTCTTTTATCCGGACCTTTCTGCAAAAACCTTAGGACTATCGGTATTTTTTTTAATATGTATACTGCAACCTCGGAGCAAGTTTTTTACTTGGTCTGAGCCAGCAACGTATATAATAATATAAATCCTACATATTTCTTTAAAAAGTGTACATACTTTGATTTTGAAACCATTTTATATTGATTTTTAAACCATCATTTACTCGTAATTTTTACATACAATACGAAAGCTTATCTAAGCGTGTTTTTAAATGAAAATGTTAATTTAGTGCTAGCTTTAATACTATTTTAGTAAATAAAAATATAACAGGTTTATGTGAGGATTATATCTTCTACTTCTTGTTCTATAGAATAAAAGATGATGTTTTTGAGGAGACAATTAATGTAGATTCCAAACAGTTCTCACGATCAGTATTATTATTAGACAGTTGCTACTTCTTACTAGAATATTTATGGGGTCATAAAGTAGCTATTTTTGGGCTAAAGTTAATGAACTTCATATCAATTGTACACATCCACGAACTCAGGACCGATATGATAGCTAGATACACATTTAGGTATATGTACTTAGGGATAAGCTTTGCAAACTTTATCTAGAATCACGTGGATACAAATTTAAATTTTACACGTATACAGGATGTTGATATACTTCGCATCACCTTTTACAGGGTTATACTATGATCGCTTTAATAAATCCAAAATATATACATAAGGTGACTTTCGTTTATACAGCCAAATTCATGCTGAAGACTCGGTAAGCGGTCAGGACCAAGGTTCAATTACCCTTTCTGTGAAATACGCAAAATAAAATTGTGTTAGGAAGACTATTAATGTGTCGAGGCGAGGTTGTTCTCGAAAAGTATCGAGGCATGACAAAATGTTTTTTGTATTTCGCAAACATGGTCATTGAACCTTGATCAAGACCACTTCCTGAATATCTGGTATCAATTTATTATTATTAAAGACATATGTATATAATTTATACAGCCAAATTCTTAATGAAGACTGGGTAAGTGCTCAGTAACAAGGTTCGATGATCCTTTTTGTAATTCTATTTCGGACCGTACGGAGAGAAAAATTCCAAACTTTGCTGTTTTGGCCTTAGGTCAGTACAATACTAATAAGTAATAACCCATTTCATTTAAAACTTCGCGAAAATATTCAAAATACGGACACGACTTTCTTACTACTTTAATATGAGTATGGATTGTAACGAATGCGTAAAATACTTATCAGGTTGTTAAATAAAACGACGTTAGTATAGTGATCTGAAGGTACATTATAAATGTGTACGGGTGATAATAGTACGTAAGTATTTGTACGATAAGAATACCAATAGTTATGCATTTACCACTAAAAAAACTCAACTACAGCCTCCTGAAAATATGCGTATTTTCATATTTGGTGTAATATAAACTCACTGAAATAATTTGAGTAATTCTTCCTTCACGAGTTACTGGGTGAAATTAAATCAACCGACCAAATTCATACTGGAGACTCGGTTAGTCATCAGGAACAAGGTTTAATGATCCAACGAAATTCGAAAAAATATTTTTTTTTGTCCCTTATTGCCTGCATTAGGAATTGTACTCAAACTAGTCCAACCAGTAATAAGGGAGCAAAAATTTCATTTTTCGAAATTGGCCTTTAGGATTACTGAACCTAGTTCTTGATCACTAACTGAGTATCTAGTATGAATTTGGTCGGTTATATTTAGTTTTTGAACGAAACAGTTGATAACTTACTATATAACCTACCTAAAAAGGGTGACCATAAATCAGCTGTTACATACAGAAGTACAGTGCTCCACTAAAATACTTATATGTTGCTAATATAACAGTTGGTAATTTTCTATGAGTCGGCTCCATAGCAATACTTGTTCGTATAGACTATGAATAGACAGTTTACGTTTCTCAAACTATACAAATTTCACTGTTTATACCATAACCATCTAAAAGTTCATATAACCATCTACCTCGTCGCGATACCATCTAGTGTAAATAAACATGTAAGCGGCTGTTACTCTAACATTTACTTGTGCCGTTTTAAGGTTGTTAATTAAAGTGCGTGTTTATCGTCCATGCGGTAAATTGTGACAACAACAAACTTGTTAAAAATACTAACTAATAATTAAAAATACCGGTTATTAATAAAATCCTAGATTTAGGAGGTACTTACTTCTCGTCTGCCATGGCCTGTTATCACTTCTACCTACTATTAATAAACTGCAAATAAATTAATGTTTTTCAATGACTGCTTACGCCACTTTATCACAGAGCGAGATCGTTGACTTACAAACTACTATCACAATTTATTGTACCTATAGATATTAATTAATTTAGTTACAGTTTTATTATAAAGAATTGCTACAGGACTCGCGACGGATTTGTACCATTGTCCCACGTGCTGCGCGTGCACGCGTCTGGGAGGTTGTATGCGCACTGTTTAATCCGCGTGTTTACTCCTCGGATGTATTTATATTTAGTGTCAGTTTTCCCGCGAAAACTGGCGCTGATACGAGGCGGTTGACTCGGGGCCACCTCATGACAATGACAATGTTAAACTTGCACGTGATGATGAGGGAAACTGGCAAGACAAGATGGACTTGTAGCTCGACAGCTTGTCTTCTTGAGACCGCAGAAGTGTGCACTATGAAAAGGGTTTGATTAATCTAAATTGTGCGTGACTTTTATACGGTTTAGATACATCAATTAGTGATACGTAGCAAGAACGTGCTTTATACAAATGATAATTTTCGTTATCAACCCTGAGACTGCGAAAAATCACATCTTTTGGGTTGGTTATTACGGTGTTTAATACATAATACTTGCCTTAACAATGAGTAAAGGCAATCTATGCAATTATTTCCAATAATTAATTATTTTTAAATGTTGAAGTGACGATTTTTACATTGCCGTAGCCTAAGTCATCAGTTAATCTCAATTATAACCCATACGTATTTTTATTTTAATATTATGTAAAATAAAAATACGTATGCCATATTGGTAATAGGAGCAACACGCAATTGTCAAGGCAAACAAATACAGTTTAGCACGTAATAAAGAAAAAATATATATATATGTTGTGTCGATCTACTATGCAGGGAATAAATATATGATCACGATATATATTATACTTGTAATAGCGTCAGAGATGTTACGAGTGTTAACTTTAACTAAATAATTAACGTGATAAAGCGTATCGCTATAATTCGGGCACAACCACAGGAATTCTATGTCATGCAAGCATTGAGGTATGCATGCAAGCCAAAAATGTTATGCCAAACTAAGAGATTATAATTTACGGTACGTTTTTGTTAAATTATTTTTAAACTAACCTGACCCAGCAAAATTATAAACTATCGGTTTTTACAATTTCAAACTGAATCTATACTTCTATGGGTTACCTCACTTTCTCTTCATCGTTCAGCAAGAAATCCTCATTAATTTTAACTTACTAAGCTTTCAAATCCGGCCCTTTGAGTTTTCCTCACTGCCTAAGCTCCCGCTACTTTGCATGCTTATATTTTGCATGCTACATGAACACGGCAGAACAATACTCTTATTCTATAACTTACCTTACCTGTGTTTCAGCAAATAAAGATATTTGATTGATACTTTAAAATAAAATGACAAGAAAAAACTAACAGGATTTCAGGCCTTTTAGAAAAACTTCGTTTAACGCATTCACTGCTACTTTTCGCTACGAAAACGGCGTAGCAAACGCTAGGAGTTGGACCCCGCTACGTCATCGTAGCAAGCGCTTCCATTTGGACTCCGCTACGTCATCGTTCATCAGTTCATATTCGTGTATTTACTTATTAAATATAAGCAAACCCAAAACCTAATTTAATATATTGTAGTTTTCCTCTTTTAAATTTAATTATTTTTGTTATTTAATCTATCCTAACGTGCTATAAGTGTATTTATGTACCTACATTGCAAAAATAAAGTATTAACTTCATTTCATTAGCAAGCGCTACGGTCGGCGTCTACGTAGACTCCGCTACGTCAGCGTAAGAAGCGCTACGACTTGGACTCCACTACGTCATCGTAGCAAGCGCTACCATTTGGACCCCACTACGTCATCGTAGCAAGCGCTACAATTGGGATCCTGCTACGTCATCGTAGCAAAAGCTACGACTTGGACTTCACTACGTCATCGTAGCAAGCGCTATGACTTGGGCTCCACTACGCCATCGTAGCAAGCTGTATGACTTGGACTCCGCTACGTCACCGTAGCAACCGCTACGACTTAGACTCCGCTACGTCATCATAGTTTGGATAAATAAAAGCGCAAGAGAGGACGTAAACTATTCGTACCCTGATTATAATTTAATATTATACTTATTTACTGTCCCGACACGAAGGACGAGTTGTTCATCGAAGCCATGTTCACATAATAAAGCTTACCTGCGCTTCCATTGGTCAAACGTTTCTTCTAGATACAGAACTTCTCTATTATTTTCGTCCATGCTAGCTATGCTGGACGGCTGTTCCGGCATTATTGCTCGTTCGCAATATCAGTAATTACTTAGATATTCGTTTAAAGTTTGATAAATGCCATGCGATGGAATTTAGAATTACTAAACCACATCAAATAGAAGCTATAGGATATAAGGAATGCTTACTATAAGTTTTCAATAAAAAAAACACATATCTGTACAAAATACCTTTTAAAGTCACCCGCAATCTGCCTATGCAATTTTTGCTCACGTGTCAGAATTGAGGGCCGCGGGCCTTTTGCCTCAGCACAATATTAATAACTTTTTACTAGTTTTGACTTTTTTAGGGCTCCGTAGTCCGACAAGGAACTTATATATATAAGTTCAATATTGTGACTCTAATTTATGCAGCCAAATTCTTACTGAAGACTCGGTAAGTGCTCAGTAACAAGGTTCGATGAGCCTTTTTGTAAAATTCGTAATTTTTCTTTTCGTGTTCCTTACAAAAAGCAAGCCCAGCCCTGAGTCAATTACTATGGGACATCAAGATTTCATTTTGTGAAATTATCAAAAAGTGTTATCGATCCGTGTTACTGATCACTTACCAAGCATCCAGTATGAGTTTCGCTATATAAATAAAAGTCAGCTTATTATATATACTTATAGTTTCGCCATGTCAGTTTGTCCGTCCGTCTGTCCACGGCTTTGCTCAGAGATTATTTGTACTAGAAAGCTGTAATTTCGTATGGGTCAACATATTATTCAAGCCGACAAAACGGTAAATAAAAAATCACGAAAAAATATTTTTAAGGGTATCTCCCATACCAAAATTGGGGATGATTTTTTTTTCTTGTCTATACCATGGTGTGGGTATCGTTGGCTAGGTCGTTCAAAAACATTATGGGTGTGTGAAAACCATTTTCGATTTAGGGACATGTTTGCTAAGTTTCTTGCCCTTCTTCTTAGCGATACTAATCGAATGGTGCGGATGGTTAGGCATTATGTATAATATAATATTTTTAATCCTATATTTCTCTATTTTATGCAGGTGTATAAGTTTATTACATTTTAGTAGCCCAACCTTAATATTTTTTGGATGTATTTCCCGTATTTATTTATCAACTTGTTTGTTCGTTGCATCGTATAAATATAATATTTTTATTCTTAGATTTCTCTATTTTATGCAGGTGTATACTTATATTTTTGTATTCATTCATTTTTTGTATCCATCCATCCATCCATCAGCCTGTTTCGTCCACTGCTGGACATAGGCCTTTCCAGGATTTCGCCAATCTTGGCGGTCCTCCTGAAAGAAATGCCCATACACGCTGGGCAGGCGGGTTGGTGAGCGCGGTGTCGAAACCCTTGCACCAGTGACGCCGCTGCCCGTCACTAGTCTGTTTTAAATAAGGCCCTGCGATTGGGGATGGATATACCGCCATCCATCGGTCCCAGGCGATGGTGGGCCGCCTGGTTTTGCCTGAGAGCTGTTCTCTTACTCTCCCCCGAATAACTTCGGGAGGATTTGCGAGTAAGATGGTGGTACCTCCACAGTTGAGCCCAGCATCAGCTCTACCACCTAGAGTTTTTTGTATGTATTTCCCTTATTAGTATATACATATTATTGTTTTTTTATTTTTTTATTCTAAAGATATTTATTGTAAAGATTAACTTTGACTTGTATTTTGATTTTGGACCCGTTGGCAAAATATTAAGCTTTAAAGTGTTAATTTTTGTTATCAAGTGCCGGCTTAACGGTTGCTTATGAATAAGTCGAAAAATTCACAGAAGTAGTATACATATATAATAAAGTTAAAAGGAAAACTATTACAGCTAAGTAGGCTTTACAGCTTTAAGAGTACAGATTTCAAACTTTTAGTCCCCTCTAAACACAATAATGTATGGTCGCGTCAAACTTTTAGTCCCCTCTAAACACGACAATGTATGGGCTGGGCTGTTCTTCGGGAGAGCAACTTCCGAGCGGACTAGAAGTTTGGCGCGATCTGTATTAGTAGACCAACTTATAAAATGTACTGGGCAACTACGGAACCCTACACTGCGCGTGGCCCGACACGCACTTGGCCGGTTTTACTACTTCAATATTAGTATAGATGACAACCCTATCATCCCGAGAGCTGATATCGTGTGGGTTAACAAGCTTGGTCAGAGGTGGCAGTTGTATAAGACAATCGTATTCAAAACGTACGATTTCAATTATTATTTTCAAACGTCTATACGGCTAAGTAAACCAGCCCGTTTTTTATTTAAAATCGTATTACGTTTTTGGCTGTCAAATGGATACGATCAGGGTACCTAGCATAGTAGACCGATATCGAGCTTTGACAGCTCTATATACCGTCTGTCCCTCTTTAGGTAGATCAACAGAGTGAGACAGAGCACTGTATCAAGCGCTATCGAGCTCGATATGGTTTGCTATGTTATACTAGCAGATGTACCTTACCTGTCATATGCAAGTAGCAGGGGCGGAGGGTGAACATTTTAAAAAGAGAAGCCGGACAAAAATATCGCCTTACTCAGAAAAGCAACCAAGGAAAACTTTTGTTTTTTTTTTGTATTTTGTAACTCCCCGTCAGCCAAGTGTATTTGTCGTATTGAGATTTATGGAAATGTTTGACAAAACGAAGAGCACGGAATAAATAAATGTAGTATGGATGCCATTTCCTAAACAAGCCGATGGGAATCGTGTTATATGAACCCTTCGCCACTGGCAAGTAGGTATGTATGCGGACGAGCGAGAGATTTACTGCCGGGACTATTTTTATATTCAGGGAATCAAATACTCCAAGAAAGCTACTTGACTCACCTGGTGCAGATGAAAGAGCAGTTATAATGAGAAATGAGAAAAAAATCATAAACAATATCATAAACATCCGGCTGATAAGACACTTTCTTAAAACAAAATGTGACATAAAAATACGAAACTTATTACCTCGTTGCGTATTCACCTTGCGGGAATGTCTGCTTCGGCCCTATCCAATGTCAATATATAAATAATGGAAATGCATTCAGAATCACGTGCGGAAAAGGTGCAGGATTTTTGGCAAACTCAATTATGTCATGGTCCGTGGCCAACTGACAGGTTCAAGAACATAATGTGCCATCAATAATGTATCCGTTTTAACTAGGCTCTCCAATACCAAAGACAACTTGTTAAGGGTCCGTATAAGGCTAGATGTCCAACTTCAAATGAGCATATCACATTGTGTAACTTGGTTAATCGGTATAGTAAAAATAACATAGACAGTAGCCTATATGTTTAATAGGCTGATCTTAGAAAAAACGCAAAATCTTCAAGTTCGCTTGATAGAAAAAAATTACGAAGTTACATCTAAATTTAATGTTTTTCGAGTGTTAAAAGGCCTCCCTTAAATCATACAGCCTTGAAGTTTATATTAAAAATAAGTTAAAAAATCACATCGTCAGCTCATCTTAGAATATTAAAAAAAATGCATCTAGAAGCAGAGTTATTAAATAAAAACGCAGATTTTTGTGGGCGCGTGTTTCTTGGTGGTCGTAACAGCCACGGCTGAGAGCGCGCTATTTTGTACTAAAAGGAAACGTCGTAAAGTTCAGTTCTGATTGTTTTTTTTTTTTTTTTTTTTAAATATGATATCTATTTTACTTGTAAAACTTAAATAACAATTTACATCAAAACTAAACTAATTAAAAATTAAAATTACCTAGCAATTTAAATATTATACAAATAAATAAAAGAAAGGGAAATTTTGGACACCTATTTAATGGAATAAATAAAATATGCTGGCCAGATCGCTACCGTCGTTGGGCAAGGTACCCAAAAGGCTGGTGGCATTGCCTCGCTGGATCGCGAGGCTAATCCGCTGACCAAAATATGCCCCAGCCCTTTGGTTACCTGAAGCGTCGATCAGGCGCGACGAGATCTCCTTAAAGAGTTGTCGCGCTTCTGGTCCCCATGGCCCGAGAGTCTCTACGCCGAAGGGCACAAACATGTAGCCCTCTCCTAAGGCCGCATATTTGCGCCTCTTGGAGCCCTCTGCAGATGCCGCAGCCGCGCCCGCTCTGACTGAGGTCGCTTGGAGATGAGACGCTGCCATCGTGTCGACACATGTAGCGTCCCATACCAGCGACCTACCATGCTTCCATGGTATGATCGTCATTCCGTCGGGCCTTTTGCCGTCTTCACGTATGACGCCATTTGGTTCCAAAATGGCCGGAACACTGGCACTGGCTAAGGCCCTACGGATGACGTCATTAAGAGCGGCATGACGCGGCAAGCGACCAGCACTGTACTGGCACGAAAGGCCATGATGACCAAGCTGATCGACTGCTTTACCACAACGGCAGCGATGAGGCTCATTTGTCCGTGCACCCAGTCTCAGACAGGTGGCCAAAGTAAATGATTGTTGCAAAATGAGGTGCTCAATCTGATCTTATATGCAGCCTTAAAAGCTTATCAAATAGTTTCTGGGTATACTGACCACAAGTGCTATAC
The DNA here is from genome assembly GCA_910592155.1 of Ypsolopha scabrella. Classification (NCBI taxonomy): domain Eukaryota; kingdom Metazoa; phylum Arthropoda; class Insecta; order Lepidoptera; family Ypsolophidae; genus Ypsolopha; species Ypsolopha scabrella. Next base: position 5,980,854 of record OU342964.1, read on the forward strand.
CGCGCCCCCTAAACCTACTGCTTTGTTGAAACTGTAGCTGAGCGGGGAGCTGGAGGGGGGTCGAGCAGTTGTCGTATCGTCCAGAAGCGTTCCCCCCGCCGCCGCGTCTGTCGCCAACCAAGGCGCGGTACTGTGCTTGCGGTCAAGGTTATAGTAGATTATCAACGACATAGACCGTGTCAACGATGTTCCAATAATATTCGTAGAAACATTCTAAACAGTCTAAACTTGAATTTTTCCCAAGTAATATAGATAGCTTCTTGTTAAGGAAGTTGATAGTTGAGATTGTCGGCACTTGGTGGAATTTATCAAACATTGTTGTGATAAAAAAACACTTGTACTTTTCCACAGATAATATTTAATTCTACACTACCCAACCGGTTTCACTATATAAGCATCATCAGGGGCTTTTTAATTACATAATTTTATATATAATTATTTATTTAAACAATATTTCTGTTGCTAGATGTCCGTGCAATAAACGATATAAATAACTTGCGGGTAGATTGAATACGCATGACAGACAAACCTGAGATTAAAATGTTTACTGAATTCACCGTTTTGTTAAAGATAGCTGATAGTGTGTTTGGCATTCCGCATTTTGACTAAACGTTGCGTAAGAGTTGGGTATGCATCAAACAGTTGTCAAAGGGACGTCACTCTAAAAAAAAAAAAAAAAAACTGAAAAATTCCCGAGAAAGTCGGGAAAATAAAATTTATGACGAATAAAGTTAAAGACAAATTAGCAAATAATGTGAGTTCTAATATTAAAAAAATTAAATAAATTTCAGTAATTAATTTGAAATGTCAGAAATGTAATCTAATAAAATTAAAATAAAATTATTAAAAGCGAAATTGTCCATGTCAGATAATTTGAAATAAAGGCCAAGTCAAATTAAAATATGCGGTAGTAGAAAATGTCAAGAAAAAATGTCAAAGGTTATCTCAAATTGTCAATCAAAAAATCAATTTGTTTGGAAATGTCATAGGTGTGATTATTTAAAATATTGTAATATAGGTGAATTATTAACGTCAATTTTCTGATTTAATATTTATCTGTGGAAAAGTACAAGTGTTTTTTTTTTTTATCACAACAAAGCTTCTCGTTAACACTAAATAACCATTTAGGAATTAAGAAAGTTTTGTTTTGACAGTTCTAAAATTCTTTTTCAAAATGTGCTTTAATATTGATGAAAAACCGGCAAGTGCGTGTCGAGCCACGCGCAGTGTAGCGTTCCGTAGTTGCCCGGTACATTTTATAAGTTGGTCTACTAATACAGATCGGGTCAAAGTTCTAGGCCCATACATTTAGAAGAACGGCCCATACATAGTCGTGTTTAGAGGGGACTAAAAGTTTGGCGCAACCTATACTCGTAAACCTGTAAAGCCTACTTAGCTTGTTAGTTTTCCTTTTAACTTCATTATTATACTGCTTCTGTGAATTTTTCCACATATCCATAAACAACCGTTTAGCCGGCAGCGGGCCCTTGAGGACACTTGACTCTAACAAAAATTAGCAGTTTAACGCTTAATATTTCCCATTAACGCTTCATATTTCTGAAACTATAAGGGTTCCTTGTTGGACTATGGAACCCTAAAGAGCAGCGGGTTGTGCCAGAGATACAACCGTAAATTATTTAAATTAAGTGGACACTTCTCGCTCCGCCTCTTTACTCAATCACTGGCGGCGCATTCGCTTACGAGAAGATTTCATTTTTTTTACACAATAACTTATGATTATCATGAATAATAATAGATAACGAACGATTAAGAAATGTAATTATAATAATAAAAAGAAATTTAAAAATATCGTAGTTTAAAATGTTGTACTGGGAAGTGACGTACAAGTTCTAAACATGCAACATTTATTCTTTGATAATTTGACTGTAAAAAGTGATAAACTATATAGATGATGTTTTGCTTCCTATTTTCACTTTCTTCCTCATTACATTACATAGGTAGACTAAGATATATATAATACTAGCTTTTGGCTAGCGTGTTGCTTTATTCGGGATAAAAAGTTGCCTATGTGTTAAGTTAGGGTATAAGCTATATCCGTTCTAAATTTCATCCAAATCCGTCCAGCCGTTTCAGCGTGAAAGAGTAACAAACACACACACACACACAAACTTTCGCATTTATAATATTAGTGTGGAGTGTGATAGTGTGATTTTTTTCTCCTCATGACACAATTTTTTTCTGTCTTGTATATTTGTATCATTTACTTATTAAAGTTAATCACCTAGTATAATAATTTTATATAAGTTAAATATACTGTAATAGCATTAAGACATATGATGAAAAAAAATATGATAAAAAAGACATAATCTTGCTAAGTTTCTTGCCCCTTCTTCTTAGCAAGATTAATCGAATGGACGGATTTAGGCATTATATCTATTTATAGTTTATTTATGTATTAACTTATTTATTCATTGCATTATGTAGGTATATACAATGTTTTAATTTTTTACTTATGTTAGTATATATTTGGTTAGGCATTATATTTATTTATTAACTATTTAGTTTATTTATCGTCTTATTTATTCATTGCGTTATGTATATAATATTCTTATTCCTATATTTCTTTATTGTATGCAGTTATATGGATTATATATATAGAGAAACAAATAAAAAATAAAGTTCGATATATATTTGGACCCACTTGTGGTCGTCGTCAGTAGAATAAAGAAAATATATATTTGACATTTATACATATACTAGCTTTTGCCCGCGACTCCGCCCGCATCGAAAAGATTTTCGTGCAAATAAGGAAAACAAAATAATATTATTTTTTGAACGACTATATGCAACGGACACCATTTTTAAGCAAAGCGCTAATAAAGACCAATCAAATAAGCCTAAACTCGAAAGGTCTGCTGTTATCCGTTGAGGAGATCCTGTACCCATCTTCCAGTCCCATCATCAGACCCTGGTCTCTATGTTTTACCAAAGTGCTAATAAAGACCAATCAAATAAGCCCAAACTCGAAGGGTCTGCTGTTGTCCGTTGAGGAGATCCCGTACCCATCTTCCAGTCCCATCATCAGACCCTGGTCACCATGTTTTACCAAAGTGCTAATAAAGACCAATCAAATAAGCCCAAACTCGAAGGGTCTGCTGTTGTCCGTTGAGGAGATCCCGTACCCATCTTCCAGTCCCATCATCAGACCCTGGTCACCATGTTTTACCAAAGTGCTAATAAAGACCAATCAAATAAGCCCAAACTCGAAGGGTCTGCTGTTGTCCGTTGAGGAGATCCCGTACCCGTCTTCCAGTCCCATCATCAGACCCTGGTCTCCATGTTTTACTAAAGTGCCAAGAAGTGTGTCAGGATCGTTGTAGATGGAAATCTGTAGTCAGATTAAACTCGTACAGTTTTCTCGTATGTGAAAAATCAATACATAAACCTGGCTGTAATCACTTTTTTAAGCTAAATATTAGCAAGAGGTGTGTCCGGATCGTTGTAGATGTAAATCTGTAGTCAAATTAAACTACTTAAACCATTGCATTTAATGTATCTATGCTTAAATCTGGTTGTAGTTACTTTTTCAAGCTTAATATTAGCAAGAGGTGTGTCAGGATTGTTGTAGATGGAAATATTTAGTCAGATTAAACTGATACAGTTTCCTCGTATGGAAAAACAACCGGTTTCATCACGTATAACTAACCATTTGGTCAAGGAACGCCGATAAAGCAGGTAAGCAGCGTTTTTTCTCCCGACATGGTTCACAAATATTTAATTTTCAAACTGAAATCTTACTTTTATTAAAATAAAATATAGCTTATGTTACTCAGAAATAGTATAGCTTTTTATTAAAGAAAGAATTTTTGGAATCGGTTCAGTAGTTCCAAAGTTTACCTCAAACATACAAACAAACAAACAAACAAATCTTTCCTCTTTATATAATAGTGTAGATGTAGATGTATATAAATTAACATTGACACTTTATTTTATGCAGATGTATAATTTTACTAACCCACCCAAATTAAAGTTTTTCTTTTTGTATCTTTCCCGTATTATATTTGTTTCATAAAGATTATAAATGATCTGTGAAACGTATACTTTATTTTATAAAATAAACAATTTGATTTGATTTATCATGTAAGAGATGCGAACAAAGAAGTATTATTTACTTCAAAACATCAAACGTCTAAACTCTTTCTGCTCATTTATTCTCGTTTTGTAAACAAATAAAAGCAGTACATCGAACTCTGTTGACACAGTTTACCTATAAATAAAATCAGAAACATTTCTCGGAGCCGAAATTTGGCTGAGATTCAAACAGATACCCGGAATAGGAAAGATGTTTTATTTACTATCGATACAGTCATCTTCCAGTCTATTTTTAATATAATAGTTGTCGTCTCGTCTGACAAAAAAATCTATTTACACTTCAAAAACTTAATAAAGTTGAGGGTAACACTCAGTTTTTCCGGGGAAATATAAGGTCCTAGTGAAAAAAATTCAAGAGATGATGATTCATTATACTTAATAGATCATTTTCCAATGAAAATGAATTTTTGCGCGAACTTTTTTTTTTCACCTTTCCGTAGAAATTGAGTCAGCTGATGGGAAGAGATACATTAGTTGACCTAAAAAATTTTTTCTTCTTTATTGTGATAGTTAACATGATCTATCCTAGAATTGTTTTCACTTATTATTGTGGGATCTTATATATAAGGTGGCTTTTATTTATCCAGCCAAATTGTTACCGAAGACTCGGTAAGTGCTCAGTAACAAGGTTCGATTACCCTTTTTGTGAAATTCGTAAATTAATCTTTTCATTTTTCTTACAAACGCAAGCCCAGGCCCAAGTCAATTATTATGGGACGTCAAGATTTTATTTTGCGAAATTAGCATAAAGTGTTAGCGATCTATGTTACTGATCATTTACCAAGCCTCCAGAGTTTGGCAGTATAAATAAACGTCACCTTATATAAAACAACATACGTAAAAAATTTGGTTAATACTTTAATAAATGCTGTACAATTAATGTAACTGCAGCTAGGCTACGTTTGACTGATATATCAATTGCATTTGAAGTTAAAATTAAGGTTTTTTTTACTATTTTAATATGTTTCAAAATTAACGTTGCTACTGCTATATCTAGGCTAAGTTTGACTTTTATAATGGTATGTAAAGCTCATGGGCGTGTATATAAGGTCCTACAATAATAGTGAAAATAATTCTAGAGTTGATTGTGTATCGTTAACTGACCACACGCAAGAAGAAAAAAATATTATTTGGTTAAATATTTTTTCAACTTCCCAGTACTAAGTGGTTCATCAGCTGACTAAATTTCAATATAAATTTAAAAAAATATATTGGCGGAAAGTGATCTATTACCGATTGTCTATCTTTTAATTTTTTTTCACTTTGTACCTTATATTAGCGGGGGGTTTTAAAAAGAAATATTCACGTAATATTTACATTTACATTTTACCGATTTATGCAGCCAAATTCATACTGATGACTCGGTAAGTGCTCAGTATCAAGATTTGATCTTTGCACATAACACCCCCTCCCCACACACATGCAGACCGCCGCGTGGCGGTCAAGGAGAACGCGCGTTCCGATTCCTTTGAACGCCGAACGCGGTCTGCGTGGTGGGCCCCTTGTATTTGTTTACTAAAATGGATCCATAAATGAAGACGTCACTTAAGAAACCAGCTGGATAACAGAGATAATCTTATTAAATCCGCCCCAAGCGTTATTGTAGATAATGTCAGCATCTTTGAGGTAGAATGCGCACCAAATTCTGGTTTTCATAATAAACTGTGTTTCATTATCTCATAACAGCAGTCTATCCATCCATCAGCCCGTGTAAGCCTTTTCCAGATTTCGCCAGTCATGACGGTCCTCCTCATCCAGCCGCCACCCACAACGTCCCTCAGGTCGTCGGTCCAGCGGGCACGAGGTCGGCCTACGCTACGCTTTGCTGTACGTGGTCTCCATTCCAACGCCTTTAGGCCCCAACGGCCATCATGTCGGCGACAAATATGGCCTGCCTACTGCCACTTCAACTTACTGATTCTGCAGGCTATGTCGGTCACTTTCGATCTCAAACAGATCTCCTCGTTACGAATTCTATCCATTAGAGATACCCCAAGACTGCTGTAGCAGTTTTCTACAGCAATGCACAAAACAATAAAAATATCGGAAGTGGTCTTAATGTCACATGATCGTTTAAAACAATAATAAAATAAGCGACATTTTTGCTATCAGTGTAAATGATATGCACGCATCACCCTGAAGACGCGACGCGACGCGAGCGCATACCAAGAGCATATATCGCAACTATTATAGGATTTGAATATATTTTTTTTTGTAGATCTTAACAGATACACAGTTCTATATATCACCAAGGAACGTGGTGTAGCATATGTGAATAATTCCGAGAAATCTAGTAATATAGTTACACTAGACACTAATGTACGAATAAAAAAACCGCAAACAGGTGCAACCTTAATACTAAATGCTTAATTGTGTAATTACAAATTTGTTTTTTAAGAGTTTTATGCTAAGTTTCAAGTTAAAACACACAGGTAGGTAATACGATTTTCCTTACAAACTTTGCACCCTGTTTTACACATTAATGGAATGACTTTTTTTAAATATTGTATTACGTGTTTGAATATTATGTTATTAACAGAATTTGTACCAAGTTTCAATATGGTACAAGCAGGGACTGTTTTCGATAAAGATGATTTTATTCCATTTCACCCCCATAAGGGTTGATTTTGAAAAAGTCATCTGTTTTGTTCATATACTTAATAATGCTAGCTTTTTGCCCGCAGCTCCACTTGGTCGTTATTTTATCAACACCCCTTATGGCCTATATGTTGACCAGGGTCACTACGATGATATTAAAGAAAACCGCATCCAAATCCGTAGAGTAGTTCTAGAGATAACACGGAACATACTTACCTACATTCAGATAGACAAACATTCTCAAAATGATAGTTTTGTACTGAAACAATACAAAACTTTTCAAATAAAAATATTTAGTGTACAGACACGACTTTTTTGCTAATTTATTATTTAAATAGACTACAGACGATTTGTATACGAGCAAAAAAAAATGTTTTTCCATAGAAATTAAAATGATAAAATATTTTCAATTTAAACCTTTCAGCCCATCCCTATTGAGCTTTCGGCCTTTTTTCATTCGTGTGCTGGCAACACTGTAACTTGTCGAACAATACTGTAAGTCATGTGAACAATTCTACTGAATTAGATAATAAATCTGGTTTTTATTCATTATTGCTACTCGTTTTCTGTGTAATAGTTTTTAATAATTATAACTTTGTGTGGCTACCGCTGTAAAACAAGGGTTATATAATTATAAAAGCTTTTGCCCGCGGCTCCGTATATATCCATTCTAAATTTCATCTAAATCCGTTCAGCCGTTTCAGCGTGAAAGAGTAACAAACATACACACACACACACGCACAAACTTTCGCATTTATAATATTCTTATTCTTATTCTTATTCTTTATTGTACACAAAAAAGGAGATTACAAATATTTGATACAATAATTTGAGTACAGCGGCGAGCTTATCTCTCAAAGAGATTTTTTATAGCAAACCGAATGAGTATAGGAGTGCTTTAAAAAATAAATAGGTAACCATATGTGTACGTACTACATACTAAAATACTTACATAGGTGTATAAAATATATATAAATATATAAATATATCTAACATACATACTAATATAACTAACTCTAATATAAACTGACTATATATAAACATGACATAACGATACATGATAATTGATAATACAGCAATAAATAATTAAACATATTTAGGATAGCTTAAGGATTTGCTGAATAGTATTCCTTTAGTTTCTTTTTAAAAGAGGAGATAGTGCGACAATCTCGGATTGTGTACGGAAGAGAATTCCACAGCCTGATGGCTCTAACAGTGAACGAATTTGCGAAAGCTCCGGTATTGTGAGAAGGCGTTTTAAGGAGTGTGACTGTGTGCGACCTGAGTGGTTTATTGATATCTCTGCTAAACAGGAAGTTGAAGCGCTCACGAAGATAATCCGGAGCTGTTGAACTCTTGAGGACATTGAAAAGGCAACACAACGTATGGAGATTTCTGCGCTTCCGAATAGGGAGCCATTTAAGTTCCGCGCGGTAGTATGAAACGTGGTCGTATTTGCGCAAGCCATACACGAATCTGATGCCCAGATTCTGCAACCTTTCCAATTTACCCAAGAGCTCTTCATTCGCGTCTATAAAACAAACGTCAGCGTAATCGATTAGGGGTAGAAGAAGAGACTGTGCGAGAGTGACTTTAGTTACGAAGGGGAGGAATTTCTGGAGGCGTTTGAGCGAATGGAAAGCAGCAAAGACACGTCGGCTAATCTCAGTAACGTGCGATGACCAAGATAAATTGCAGTCAAAGATAACCCCTAGATTTTTCACCGTTTTCATGTAGGCAATCGGGATGTTATTAAAAGAAATCTGTGGTACACTAAATGAACTAAGGGAATTGGTCATGTATCTAGTTCCAATGATAATGGCTTGAGATTTCTTTGGATTGACTATTAATATTAGTAGGATAGGATGGGATTTATAACACAATAATGTGTTATAGGTAACAGCGAAGTGTTATGGGTTTTTTTAGTTGATGAAAAATGCATAAATACTACGTGCAGTGTTGTTCAAGCACACGCTTTTTTATTCGAGATATAAAGTAGCGGGCCGTTTTAAAAAATCGTGACTGCAGATTTTTTTAAATAAATTATTACATTTATTTTTTATTTGTGGTCTATTTAGTTTATTTATCAACTGATTTATTAATTGCATTATGTATATATATAATATTCTTATTGCTATATTTCTTTATTTTATGCAGATGTATAATTTTCGTAGCCTAGTAAATATAGTTTTTTTAAATACCTACCTATATTTCCCGTATTATATTTGTTTCATCATATATCATTTAAATGATAATATGTAATATTGTTCTTATAAAGATTCGATATATGATTTGTAAAACGTATACTTTATGCATCTATTTTACAAAATAAACAATTTGAATTCGAAAACGCGTTTCAGGACAGCCTTCATGCCACTGATATGTATATATACTATTCAGATATCTAGGTATGCTTCACGCGCATACTTACAAACGCAAACACAAAATTGTGAGATGTCAGTGGAATGTTTTTATAATACTAGATCTATAGCGAAATGAAATAGCATTACATTATAGAAACATATTATACTCGGGTCTTATTTATCTTATATGACCCAAGTATAATGTTCATAATATGTTAAAATTTACATTTTGGTCACATCCATAACTGAGTTGCTGCGCTCATGACGACCGTCCTATAAGTTTTTAAATGTATTACAGTCCAACACGCTTGGGGAAGAGCTCGCAAGAAAAAAACATTTTTTTCAGGTAATAAATAACGATTTTGTCCCATATTTTTCCTCTGTGCCCATATTCTAAAAAATCTTTTAAAATACAAATATTTACAGTGGTGCTACCTTAGGGTATAGGTATTTACAAAACTGAGATTATGTTTTTATTGCGAAATCCATCGCTTTGGAATACTCTAAATATTATTATTAGAGTGCATTACAAACTAGATAAGATAAATTAGAAACAAACCTAAAGACAAGAATTTGAAAAAATTCCTCGGGCCAGGATTCGAACCTGTGACCTCAAGACAAGCGCGCTACCAATTGCGCCACCGAGGTACTTACCTAGACCGTTGAATTTTTCCACCATACTTGTCCACTGAATATTTTTGTGACTATTTGATCTAACTAGCTTGTAATGCACATACTGAACGCTCACGAGGGCGTTATGTGATTTCACGCCTTGAAATATAATAATAATATTTGGAGTATTCCAAAGCGATGGATTTCCGGGGGAGTACTCTGTACTCCCGGTTTCTGGGTGAGCGCACTTCATCCGATTATCGCCGCTTTCCATCAAGCGGAGCCCAACGTAAGCCGATTATAAGTAAAAAATATATACCTACCTATTATTTTGCTGCAATTATGTATAAGTGGTATAAAGTAGATCAATTGATTTGATCCATTCTTTGTTCAACGTATTCATCCTTCAGTGATCATGAAAGAGCCGAATGAAAGGAACAAACAGCGACTTTGAACTACGATTAAAACACTTGAAAAGGCTTACTGTTTGATAAGCAAATAAAAGTTATCTGTCTCGAGTGGTAAATAAAACTAAAAATAATGCCTCGGAAAGTACATAAAGCATGCATATGTTACGGGTAAAGCCCGAAGTCGGGTAAAGTCCGAAAAAAGTCAAAAATAGGTGCGACGACGAGCGAAGCCAGGAGGAGCGTGTTAGGTTGACATGTTAACAAAGATTGGGCGCCGCACCCCTGAAGTTTTGTATAACATTATCCGGGTAAACCTAGGTTTACCCCATCTTCTAGTATTAGGTACCCGTAACACATATGAGTCAATATATGAGAAATCCTTCAAAAATCCTTGTTAGCCCTTTGATCATAAAACTGGGCTGCAGCTTTTCAGTCAGCAATTTTAGACGGTTAAAATCCTTGATAAAAACAGGGCCATAACTTTGTTAAAAAACAATTGTAGTGTTCATCAGGGATAGAATAAGAATAATTATTTTTCCAGCAGATTACAGTAGTACTATACATGTATTCATTTATTAATTACATTTTTTAATTTAACTACAATCCTAAAAGTTTTGATGGCATGTTTGTCGTGTAGTTCCAAACTAAAACTCGTTTGACAATGCAAAACTCTGGGCTACGGCAGCCTACCTTATTTTTTATCAAAAGACTAACCAAAACTTTCGAATAACATAGACCATGAGGGCATAGTCGGTAAACTTAACTCATCGAGTACCAGTATGACACTGTCACTGTGGGAAGCAGGACAAAAAGTAACTCTTAAAAAAGGTCACTGTACGTACGCAACCTGCCAGATTAGCCAAGGTCGGCCAGCTTTTTTAAGAGTTACTTTTTGTCCTGCTTCCCACAGTGACAGTGTCATACTGGTACTCGATGAGTTAAGGTTACCAACTATGCCCTCATGGTCTAACAGTAATCTCAAATTGTTACCTACTGATGACGTAGGGTTATCGACTGACTATGGGTCAGCGGAACTTTCCCCGATAATGCATAATAATAAACTGTGATTATGCTACGGCCAACAAGTGATGGCACCTATGACGTTTAAACGTTAAACAGTCTACCAAGTTTCGTAATTATTTATGAGTAATTATCAGTTTGCTTTTTCATTTTCATTAAGTGTTACTAAAACTTCATTGTTACTGGCGACAAAAAGCGATGAGTTAATCGTTTCTTTATTATTTTTAGATTTTCATCTTGCTATTATTTCTAAATAGAATTGTTGTATGTACAGTGGAGCCCACATCAAGCTATCCACATTGAGTATAAGCTGACCTCTCATTGTACGGGAAGCCTATACAATGAGAGGTCAGCTTATACTGAAAGTGTTTAGCTTGATGTGGGCTCCACTGTACGTATATAGACTTAAAAGCAAAATTTCATTTTTTTTTCGATACCTATGGAATCAACCATTTAACCCGTCCGGTTACGTGCATTTTTGCAAGTTTGCAAATTTTCCCGCCAATTTTGTTTTTGGCTATATCTCCGAAACTAGTTGTCCAATTCTAATGCAGTTTTTTTTTCTTGGGGTAAGTTGGGGGGGGGTGCTTTCTCCTTGAAAAAATCTTAGTTATATATATGTATGTATACTATATATATATGTCTATTCAAATTTTATAATATTGTACAAAAATATAAAGAATAATAAAAAAATAAAAAGAAAATATAACTCTATACATATATTTAAAAAAAAAGAAGATTTCAGCCTAGAATAACAATCCACAACTTTTTTTTATATTATTATAATTTTTTTTTTATTGCTCATCTTAATAGCTTTCGAAAAATACCCATATCACTAGGTTTATAATATATTAACTAACAATAATAATTTTTTATTTACAATTCGGCCTAGGCATGACGATCGTCACGACTGTGACTCCACGGGTTAAGACAACTCAACAGGGAGTGAAGTGATAGCGGATGAATAATCATAAAGGAGTTTTCCTCTCCTTAATCATACGGGTACGCCACTTTCCAAACTATATTTTTTGTGGTTAAATTTTATCTAGCTAAAAATATCACTTCCTAGATTTTATGGCCTGCTTTGTAATTATACGCAGATTTTGCACATGTTTTTTGCACTATTATGTCGTAGGTATTTTGTTTCACGAGTCCAGTAAATCGATATTTTATTTACTTAACTCAGACTTGGTTTTTATATTTTTACCGAAATTTGAAATGCACCCCACCACTAAACGCAGGTGTCACAGTTGCTATCTCCCGTTGGCATGTAAGGCTTCATTAATTCTTATGATTTCGATACGACATTGAAGCAATGACAGTTCAGTGCAGGTTACTCTTTAAAATCCTCTGCGTTATTATAATACCTACCTACTATTAATTATATTTATGACGCAAAGGACAACTACTGAATATAATATTAGAAGAACTAATTCAGAACTAACTTTGCTATGGAGACAACCTTATTTTCTTTCTTGTCCAACCTTTATCAAAGAGGGCTACATGAGGTGGGAAGGAGCTGTCCAATGACAGCACCCTCATAAAAGCTAGAGTTGGTTGGAGCCAATCGCGAAAAACAAATCCACCTTTCGGAGTATAGGCCGCAAAGGTGTTGCACTTAAAGGCCATTTCACATTTTCATACGAGTAGTCTAACAAACATTTCCAACGTCTAATTTACCATCTTAGGAAAGACTTTTATATTGTTGAATACATGTTAAAAAACATTAACCAATTTTTGGTTAACAACAGTTAATGTATCATATTTACAAATACCTACTCTTTTTGTAGTTTACCTCGTTTACGTTTATTTTTTTAAGAATTACTAAAATCAAAATTTCATGTCAAAATAACCTATGGTCCTTATAACCAATCGATTATTATATTTTATTGACAATCCTTTCATTTAATTCCACAGAAAAACCCGATTAACATAATCCCAAAAAGAAAACTACTATCCATAAAGACGGGTCATACAAAAAGCGTAATTTTGTGAAATGGGTCTTAAACACATAGGTAAAAATAAAAGCCAGATTCGATTATCGTGTAATTGTACCGAAATGCCCAAAAGGTCAAAAATAACAAATTTATTCAATGGTCCTCGATAAGACAACTTGATGGCTAAACCAATATTGTCCAAACGAGTGCACTGTTAGTTCGATAACATTATTTGATGTTGGTATCTGACCTTATTCTTTGTCACAAACATGCGAGCCTTGAATGATACCCGGTGGTTCATTCAAGTATATTTGCTTACCTTCAAGTTACATCCCTAGCAACATCTGTTGGGGATATTTAATGCTTATATTTCCCTTTATTATAAAAATAATAACAATAATGTAATAATTGTCGGCCGGTGAGAGCATTTCAGTTTATAATTGGGAACACCTCCGACACCCCTTCGGAAATTCATGTCGTGACGATATGTAAGAAAACAAAACTAAAAGTTTACAATTGTTTTCATATATTGCTGTTTGTAAATGTCCTAACTAATGCTATTATACTATATGCACCATTTATTATGATTTAGTTTGTAATAAAAATTCCAGTACGTACTTATTTTTAGATACCATATAAATTCACACAATTTATATAACTGACTTTTGTTTAGACTTCCAAATTCATACTGGAGCCTCGGTAAGTGGCCAGGACCAAGGTTCAATTACCATTTCTGTGAAATGCGCAAAATAAAATTAAGACTTTCTATACTAATTTTGATTCGAGGTTGTTCCTGGACAGGTTTAGAACTTTATTTTTCGTTTTTCGCAAACCGGGTCATTGAAGCGTGGACCTGACCACTTACTTAGTCTCCAGTATGAATTTGGCTACATAAACCAAAGTCACTTTATATAGTATTACTAATTTGTTCTTAAGGTTCCGTAACTCAACATTAAAAAACGGAATATGTTGTTGTCCGTCTGTCTCTCCCCCCGTAAGTCAAGTCTCTTTTTCTCGGGTGATAACATCGGGGTTCTAACTCTACACGAAAAAAAGTTATTACCCTTTTCGTAATCTAGTAATCAAACCTATACGGCACTTCCAATTGACTTATAATCTTGAATTCCCATTCACAAGAATCAAAGGTCTCATAGCGCATGTATAAGAAAAAAAATGAACATTACTAATACATATTTAATTAAGCACGAAGCTATTGATGACCAGCTTGATTAAACTCTTTGGATACATAGTTTAATGGGTAGTTAGTGTCAAGTTGGTCGCGCATAACTGCACGTGAAATAAGTTTGTGTTTTAAACGGTAAGTACGGAACCCTTGGGACACAGTCCTGTTCGCACTTGAACGCTTTGTATGTTTTTGTTATTTGTAAATTTTATATTGTCATGAATAGTTTTATAATAATAATAGAATTTATCAAAGATTTTATGCCTGTAACAATAACCATAACCTACAAAATATAAGCCCTAATGAACTAGAAAGTTATATCGGGCAAAAATATAATAAATTGATTTACTTACTTACTAAAATAACTAACAGGTTTAATTAGTAAATGCATTAAATAATTGCATTTCATTCAAATACTATTTTAGTATATGCTTAAAAATACTTAACACTAATTAATACTACAATCGCCTTATCAGGAATGCTTCACTTTTTTATTATTATCTTATAATAGAGTTCTCCTAAATCCAAAATTGTTTTTCACATTTTCGTTGCACATTGTTTTCAATTGCTTTTAACTTGATATCACTAAAGCGTTTTTTAATAAAATCAGTCTTCGTTATTATTTCACTTTCTTCTCTATTCTATTCTTCCAAACACCATACTCTCTAATACAAGTCGCATGAAACGTAATACCTTCGTAAATTCTTTATATTCCTCCAAAGTTGATTTCCATAACTGCGCCGTTTTGTACTAAGCTGGAGCGCCTTGGTAAGATTTTTCTAACTCTGGAGTCTGGTCCCTTTCAGGATGCCCTTGATAACCCTCCTCATGATCTCGGGGTGGACTTCCTGAAGATGTAGTGCTCCCCGGCAGTAAGATGTACCGAGTATTTACATGCTCAGGCTCTCTGCGAAGGAAAATTAGCCTTATTTAAATGGAAATAGAATGCATTAGTGACATGGTTTTGGGTTTTTCGAGGATTTGGAGTACCAAGTGAATGTTATCTCGATCACAAAGACTGTTTTGTATCAAGTTATAATTGGGTTGTAGTGACTTGTACAAGACATTACCACTTAACGCACACACAACACAACGGCTTACCGTGAGGTCGGGTCTCGATACGCGTTAGCGACTACATAGAACATATTGTGTTAGAAATTCTGGTTCTTCTCTTAAGCCGCTGGGGGCGCTGTACAATTTATCATTTATCATATTTCTTATATTATGATATAATATATGTTTTTTGATTGTGCGTTAATTTATGAACACCTTTATAGCCTATTTGTTGACCAGTGTAACTACCACTACGATGATATTAAAAAAACCGCATCCAAATCCGTTAAGTGGTTCTCGAGTTAAAACGGTGCATACATACATACGGACAGACAACAATTCTATAAATTATGATTGTTTTGACTTCAGTACAGTACTAATAATCCATTCATTTAAATTTTAGAAATTATATAATGTACAGACAGACACGACTCTTTTGAATATAAATTATACAGCCGATTTTGAAGGCTTTAGTTTTAGTTTGACATATATAAAATTAAACTTAAGTATGGTTCACTGGTGCAAGGGTTTCGGCACCGCGCTCACCAACCCGCCTGCCCAGCGTGTGTGAGTATGGGCATTTCTTCCAGGAGGACCGCCAAGAGTGGTGAAATCCTGGAAAGGCCTATGTCCAGCAGTGGACGAAACAGGCTGATGGATGGATGGATGGTTAAAAGGAAGAGCCATTTTCAAGTCACCATTTTATAAACGTCAAACTAAAATTTTAGTTCGACAGCCGTAATTTTCTCAACTTAGTGATTTTAACTTGTTTTGGTAATTTCAAGGCACATTTTAGAGCTCATTTGATTGAATTTAAAAAAATTAGTTTGATTTAAGAGCATTTAAAAGACTTGCTGATTTTAGTTGGTGTGCCCTTCAGAATAGCAAAATATAGTGCTGTCACTTAAAATAACGTTTGTTTCTTAGATTAAAATTAAAACCTTCAAAAACCGGCTTTAATATCCCATTAAAATATCTTATTAATATTTAATTAAGCATTGAACTGTGTTCATACGATAACACTCTATATATCTAGAAAAACAACTTCGAGGGACTAATTTTAGGGTTAAATTCAAGGTAGATTTTAGCCCATCGAGTACCAGCATGCAACCAACGTCATGTTGTGGCCTTGGCCACCTGTTAAAAATCCCTTAGTCTGACATAATTGGGTATGGCCGTTTTTTCTGTCGGAAAAAATTTATGCTCTTTTTCATGACTGTAAGCAACCTGCCAGGTTTCGACAAGGTCGCCCAATTTTTTTAAGAGTTACTTTTAGTCTTTTTTCCCACAGTGATTGTGTCATACTGGTACTCGATGAGTTAAGCTTGCCGACTATAACCTCATGGTCTCTAATAATAACGTG
Source organism: Ypsolopha scabrella (assembly GCA_910592155.1). Lineage (NCBI taxonomy): Eukaryota > Metazoa > Arthropoda > Insecta > Lepidoptera > Ypsolophidae > Ypsolopha > Ypsolopha scabrella. Next base: position 5,997,506 of record OU342964.1, read on the forward strand.
TATATTATTTTATTATGTATATATTTTCCAATAGTAGATAAAGAAACATAACGAAAAAATTAGAGCAAAAACAACAAACTTCACATAATTTCACACGAGAAAGTAACGAAATTAGAGGTATAGTGTATAAGAGTCGCTACTACTCTACAAGACCTCATTACAGAAACCACACATGTCCAGTTATACATTACGTGCAAATTTTGGATTATTCACATACTTATTTAGTTTATTATTTTTAAATCCATTATCATCTTTATCGTAGTATTGGTAATTATGTGTTGCTTTTGTAAGTCTTCGTTAATGGTTCATATAGCTACCTACATAATACTTACCTTACAATAGTACACACATTAATATAAATAATACTCACGCCTGTTCCCAGAGGGGTATATATGTCACCGGCATTTGGTTAAATCAGTCACTTAACTAAATGGCTAGTCTTTTGGTTTAAATCACATTTCTGGGTGGTCATAAAAAATAACCACTTCTAACTTAAGCTACCGCCTCTGTTCTGCGCTGCAGGACTTCTGAAGAACTAATTACAACCAAGTGACTGATTTAACCAAATGCCGGCGACATATATACCACGGATATACCTAATTTTCTAGAAAATTCAATTCTAATCTATCTGTTACGCTGTATCAAAAATGTATTTTCCGAGATGTATGACAATAAAGAGGTACGCTATTGCAAATCTACACGTTAAATTATAATAAAAAAAGAAAAAAAAGATACTGAGCTGTTCTCGTTTAAAGTCTGTGTCATTCATGGCGAACCAGAGTACCAGTGGCCTTGGTATCTGTCGTCCATCGAGAGGATTTCACCCTGGTCATCCTCATTCTCGTGGTTCCTTGGAGAGATGGGAGATAAACTTAGACCGATGACGTTACCTTATCCAAGTTAAATGATTTTTAATAGAAAACCTGACGAAAATAAATAATTTAAAAAATTACAAATTATTCATACGTATACATATACAGAGTGTAAATAGACAGCTACTTTTTACGGAAACCACATATTCTACTGGTCACTCTGAACAACTTTCCAAACAAACATTCCCGCGCAAATCATTGGTTTGGGAAATATTTGAATTATTAAGCAAATATGCGTGGATCCTAAATTCCTAACACACGGAGATACGGGCGTGTTTTGAGACAACCGTCTTTCGTGAAACAGCTGTTCACGCGCAGCGTTCTAAAATAGACCTTCCTCCTTCAAAATAGAGTTACAGTTGTATAGCTTTCTTCGATGAAGATTTGCGCACTTATGCTTCTTGGGAAAAGTTGTTCAGTATGATCAGTTGAGTATGTCGTTACATTTAAAGATCGCTACATACCATACCGGTGTATAGACACATCCTAACAGGGTTAGTTTTTCAAGGGGATTCGGGACGTAGACGGCCAAATAAGAACCTACTTATATGGAATAGCGAAAAATGCTCAGCGCCGGATTTAGAGGGCAACCGGGGCTCACAAGAGGGGCGGGGCCTCAACAATTTTTTAATGTTGTACAATAATTGTTTTTTCGATTATGTATCTCGCCGTATACATTATTTTTAACTAACTTTTTACAAATTGCATAAAGATATTAGGGGGGGGGGGGGGCTCACGATGTTTTTTTTTCTGTTTGTATCGGCTTTGTCCATGAGAACTATATTTTTTCGGTTTATGTTACTTTTTTAACTTCGTTCTTGCCCAGTGGCCTCCACACGTTAAAATACGTCCCTGAAAATGATCAATGGAGTCTCGGGGGCGATTTTGATTAAAACCAAAACGGCATTAGATTTTTGAAAAAATAATTTCCACTGTCGGGCTTGCGTTTTTAAGGAACAAAGAATATGAAAATAATAATGATAGCAGATTTAACTCAGATAAAATATGTCTTTTTTTTACATAAACTGTATTCTAAGATTGGAATCGAACCAGCAAAAAAGCGAAAATAATCACTTTGTAGTTTTACGCCATCAATCGAGAGGGTCAATAATAAACAAAATGTCTTTAGAAACATTCTTTCTTAAATTTAAAGGAAGAGTGTCGAATAAAATGACGTCTGACTTTGAACAAGTGGGCAGATATTTGCTTGAAAACTTTATCAAAACAAAACTTATACCATATCAATATTGAAAATCTTTTATGTTTTAAATAAAAAGATTGACTCGGCTATCGCATGAAAACGCAACGTATCTCACAAGTAATACATATTATATTAAATTAGATTATTTAGTGAGATTGCCAAGTCAATCTATTTATTTAAAACATTAAAGATTTTTAATATTGATATGATCACTATAAGATGTTGTTAGGTTAGCTGATTAAGTGGGTAACTTTTTATCTCGCTACAAAATGCGCATCATAATATTGTTTTCCTTACTTTTGAATAAAAAGTATGCAATAAATGTGTTTTAAAGCTACTTGCGGAAAAAGTTTATTGATACTAAAGTCTTCACAAAAAATTACGTACTTTAATGTATTACATTTTGTTTGCATTACATTAACAAACTTAAAAGCGTGTTTACAGTTGTAATGTAATGCAGCTAAAATGTAACGCATAAAATTGAATAATTTCCATGTGATCACCTAACTATTAACAAGCAGTTTGCGCAAATTCCTATAAAACGCATTTATTGCAAACTTTTTATTCAAAAGTAAGGAAAACAATATTGTGATGTGCATTTTGCACCGAAATCCTCCGTTACCACCTTAATGTAATAACTTAAGACAGTGATGCTCCCTTAAGTAGGGACTAAATAAATTAATCGACTTGGATTTACATGGATCTCACAACTTTTTACGGTAGAAGAACTAAGTTGCGAGGCTTGTTTTTTTTTACAAGTTTTGTTTTTCATGGCTTCAAACTTTTTTTGTAGATAGTCCTACTTTTTTCCTTTCCGGTACCTTTTACGTACAACTGAAAATGTAACTTTGTAATCCTATATATTTATTTAGTTGGTGTATCTAGAGCAGACCGAAATTGCAAAATATTTTAGTTTTTCCTTGATTTATACACTAAACACTAATTGTATTCCAAATTTGAAGCTTCTGTGTCTGCTAGAAGTGCCTTAGAGTTTTGATGATCGGTCAGTCAGTGAGTGGGTGACAAAATTGATAAACTTTGACTAGTTATAATCTTAAATTACTGGTTCAAATTGAATGAAATTTGAAATATACCGTGTTTATACAATGCCTGCTTGTTTACCGAAAATTCAAGATAATCTAGTATTATCCACAACGAAGTTATAGGGGGTCGAAAATGGCCTGAACTGCTTCGAGAAAAGGATGGTACGGCGGGCCGCTTTTTAGCTCGATTGAGCGGGGGTACTGCCGTGGCACCAAATCCTGACGTCACATTGAGAAAAATCTATGAGGGTAGTAAAATAACATCTTGAAGACGATTGTAGTGAGCCACAATCCAAGTTTTGTTTTGTTCGATTAAGCAGGATGGACTGTCGGTCGAGCACAATATGTACAGGCATGCGCCATAAAATTACCATAAAGCAATGAAGCATCTGACAGTCATCTCTACCAAAGTAAGCGGAAGGAGTATTTGCAGTGGCTAATGTCTGACGTCACACTCTAATGAGTCTAATGACCTCATATTAGTAGTTGTCGTTGAACGGACTGAAGGCAGAAACCGTAGAGCACGGTGCTGTGAATGTGACTCCTCCTCTTTTAAGGCGACTTTATCCAGCCAAACTTATACTGGAGGCTTGGTAACAAGGTTCGATGACACTTTTTGTGAAATTTGTAAATTATTCTTTTCGTATTCCTTACAAACGCAAGCCCAGCCCCGAGTCAATTATACTATCGGACGTCAAGATTTTATTTTGCGAAATTAGCAAAAAGTGTTATCGATCCGTGTTACTGATCACTTACCAAGCCTCCAGCATAAGTTTGGCTCTATAAATTAAAGTCACATTATATAGGAAATAGAACTGAACTCGTCTAGCCACCGCTTTAAATACAAATGTTAATGACGAATTTTGTTTCGTAATTTCAGTTTTGGTTTTGTTCAGTCAAGACAGTCTCCAGAGCATAATTCAAAAACTGTATTACATCATCGTGTACAGTACATACCGGGTAAAAATGACGAGAATAGAAAATTAAACTTACAATTGAAAATAAAATTACTGGGCATAATATCAATTTTAAATGCTATTAGAACAGAACCTTTTGCCCTATGTCCATCTATTTCACTCACGGTATGAGAAGGCCATACCTAATAGCATCTGAAACGGATAGAATATAAACACATGGATAATTTTAAAAAGCCAATTAAAAAAATTACTTCCCCAAATAAATTTTAATACCTCCTTGTTATTTTGTATAGGAAAGCGATTATATTTAATGTACCTGTTACTAAAATTCATAAACCAAGAGCTTATTATGTAGGATCAGTAGAGCATGTGGTAAAATTTTCTGCGCACGTCTTTATTACAACCTGTATGTGATGAGTGTATCTGAGTACCGCTAGACTTTTGTTCACAAATATTTTCGATAGCCTGCTTGTGGCATCCAGATCCTAGACAACTCATTTATTAACTTAGATCAGAAGCTCTCCTTTCTGCAACAACTGACTCTCACTCTCAGGGCGAAAACGCTACTTGCTTCAAGCGTCTGTTACTTACCAATAGACAAATAAATGTACTTCAGATAAGGTGACTTTTATTGCTATAACCAAAATATACAGGATAGCGCGTTGAGATGAGGCTGTTTGGGTAAAGTTTACAACCAGTCACACTGTTACTCGTTGGGACAAGTTTTTATTTTATTCCAAACAAGTCACTCGCCCAAAGTAAGACTGTGACTCGTTGGGAATAAAATATTCTCATCCAGTAACACTTTTGACTTTTTCGTCAATCAATCAATCAATCAATCGTTTATTTGTAAAAAGCATGTTACATAATAAGTTGGAAAACATGTCACTTTGGCTCAATGCTTTTTGCCACTAAGCATACAAATTATAATTATAAACTAATCTAAAAAATACAGGAATACTACACAATGAGAAAGTTAATACAAATGTCAAGTAAAATGTCAAAACAACAATATAAAATAGATTATACATACAAATTTTATTGTCAAATACCGTTTGAATGTCATAGATAGACACACTCTAGGCTTCATTATGATAAAAAATTAACATCATTTAAATATTCATTTATGTCATAATAACATTTTTGTAACAAAATTTTGAATAAAATCGATTTAAATTTTCCAATAGGTAAAGATTTTATTGAATTTGGAAGCTTGTTATATAGTTTTACAGACATAGCATAGATGCTCTTTCCACGTAGTTTACACTTTGAATAGGGCATTTCTAAGTGTATTCTGTGTTGCAGCCGCCTTGATACATGTTGCGTCTCTTTGAACTTTGTGTAATTAATTTTGACAAACATAAGACATTCGAGAAGATAAAGCGACGGGAACGGTAATATTTTCAAATCTTTGAAGTGCTGTCTGCAAGTGTCCCAAGGTTTTATTCCAGTAATTGCCCTGATACATTTTTTTTGCATCCTAAAAATCTGTATACAGTCACTACTATTGCCCCAAAAGATTATACCATATCGGATTATAGAATTTACATATCCGTGATATGCTGTTATGGCTGCATTTATTGACGCTACTCTTGTGAGTTGTCTTAAGGGATACACAAAGCTGTTTATTTTATTCCTTAGCTTTGCAACATGAGACTTCCAGTTGCAATGCTTATCCAGTTGGATTCCTAAAAATTGTATACTATCCACTACCTCTATCGCATTATTGTTATATTTAATATTTAATATGGGTGGAATGTTTTGTGTATGATGTAATTGCATCACTTTAGTTTTACTAAAATTTATTAAAAGGTCATTAGTGCTGAGCCAGTTAACTATGGAATCCAAGGTTAAATTTATTTCATGGTTTAGGTTATTTTTGTCCTTACATGATACAATAGCAGTACAATCGTCAGCAAAGAGAATCACTGGCTTTGGTACATGACTCGGTAGGTCGTTAATGTAAATGAGAAAAAGGAGAGGACCCAAAATACTGCCCTGGGGTACTCCACTCTTTACTGATCTAACATTGGATGTAAAAATTCTTTCTGTATTGGTCTTTAGGCAAAGTCGACTTATTTCACAGACTTGTTTACGGTCATCTAAATAAGACTTAAGTAGGTCATAAGCTATGCCTCTTATTCCACAATCATAAAGTTTTGATAAAAGACGCTTATGACTCACGTAGTCGAAAGCTTTTGACATATCCAAAAAAAGAGCTGCAGTTTGATGTTTTTTGTCAATGCTTTCAATCATCAACTTTAAAAAATCGTATATAGCCAGATTAGTGGACCTGTTTTTTCTAAACCCGTTTTGTTCCTTAACAAGTATATTCTGTTTGTCAAAAAATGCGTAAAGCCTTTTATATATTAGACGCTCAAATATTTTAGAAAATATCGTGATAAGCGCGATAGGCCTATATTTCGACATGTCTGTTTTACCGTCTTTTTTGTAAATAGGTTTTACTATGGACATTTTGAGACCATTAGGAAAAATCCCTTGTTCTATCATTAAATTAAATATATATGTGATTGGTTTACTTATAATTTGATGACATATTTTTATGATTTTTGTTTGGATTCCGTCATTACCTACGCTACTTTTGTTCTTCAAGTTAATTATTTCTTTTTCTACCTCATATTTGTCGGTTGGTGACAAAAAAATAGATTTGTACGTTTTTTCATTATTACTGCATTCTGGTCTTTTTTTGGGTTTTGTGTTCACTTGGTCAATATAGAAATTATTAAAAGCATTCGCTATCTCTGTAGGATCAGTTATAAATATATTGTGTTTGGATTCAATTTTATCAATGTGGTTGTTATTTAGTTTGTTATTATTATTTTTAATAATTTTCCAAGTTGCTTTAGATTTACTACTAGCAGAGTTTATGAAATGTGTATTTTGAGCCTTTTTTGTCTGTTTTATTATAGTATGTAGTCTTCTAGAAAATTCTTTGTAGACTTTTTTGTTAATCTCGGTTGGTGACTTTCGATATTGCCATAATTTTTGTCGTTTTTTTCTACAGCAGAGTTTTATTCCTTTTGAAATCCAAGATGGCTTTCGCTTAAGGTTTACTTTGACCCTACACCAAGGAAAGCACAAGTCATAGAATAGTCTAAACAGCTCTGAGAATCTATCAAAAGCTAAATCTGCATCCTTTTCATTGTATACTTCATTAAAGGTTAATTGACTTAGGTAATATACGAACTTATTAATATTTTCATTGCTGTAATCTCTTTTTAATGCGTACCAAGATTGCAGTTTGTTATTTAATTTCTTTTGTAGGGGAACAAACATGAGTATTCCTTTATGATCAGATAAATCTAACTCTATGGTTCTACATCTAACTTGTGTATAATTTACAGCAAAATTATCAATACATGTCTTTGATCGCGACGTAATTCTGGTTGGTTCAGTGATTTGCATGCTTAGATTATACTCCTCTAGAATACTTTCGAATCTCTGGTTAACATCAGAGGAAGCACCAGATTTTGATAATCTATCAATGTTAAAGTCTCCACAAAGAACGATTTTTTTTCGAGTATTACTTAAAAGTGAAAGTAAGTTTTCTAATTTTTTGAAGAAAGGTTCATAATTTGTGCTTGGTATGCGATATAGACAAACAATTATTGTGTTTGCAATCTCCACAGCACAGCATTCAAAAGTAAAATTAACAGCTAATTGATTTAACAAAGGTATTTCCTTAAACTCCAAATTGCCCCTTACCAGTATAGCTACACCCCCTCTATTTTCCCTTTTACGTTTAAGTTTGCTTCTGCTGTAGTAACTTGCAAGCTTGAATCCAGGCATTTTTAAGTTCTCCCCTTCTTCTTTTCTCATGAAATGCTCAGAAAGACAAATAACATCTACTTTTTTGTATTTTTCGCTTAGTTCATCAATAGCTATGGTTAATCTATCCATTTTATTAAGTGCACCAGCAATGTTTTGGTGATATATCAATAAATCGTTAGTGTTAGCCACGAAAAAATGTATCATTGTTTAGTCCGTGGTCTGTGGTGGAATCATTGTCTTGTTTATTTGTTAACTTCATTCGTGCAAAATAAAATGGCAGTGTCCCTTTTTTGTGATATATGTTTTTGCCATCTTTTACCTTGGTTTCACTGTGTTTTTTACCATTTCTTGGTTTTTCCGTTAGCATTTTGTTGAAGAGGTATGGAATAGTTCCTTTTCTGAGGATCTTATTTGATTTCGGCTTCTTCAAAGTGAGATTGTTATTTTTTTTGTTACTTTTGTACGGTTTTAGGTATTCCATCTCATAATCTTTTACATTAATAACATGGTTTATCGCTCTGCAGAAATTATCTTTGAAGTTCTTATAATTGTGCGTAATTTCTATGTAGTTTGCATGAGAGAAGCAATTTACTATAAGTTTCATCTGTTTAGTAAGTGCCTCTTCGTTTAGATAAACGTGAGTTTTAGTATCCACTAAGAATATTTGTGCTGGCTCTAATGCTTTAAAGGCAGCACTTAGCTCAGCTATTAGTTTAGTAGGATTCTTGTCATTTCTTCCAACAAACAAGATAATTCTGTCTTGTTTGTTTATTTGCTTCCCTATTTGACTGCATTGTTCTAGTATTTTTTCAGACGTTGCTCCTGACATAACGTAAGAAAAGACATTGTAGGTGTTTATAGATTTGTCCCATTTTCTTATCAGCTCTGAGCTAAGGCCAGCAGCTAACTCATCATCACTAAGAATTATTAATTTTCTGTTCACCTCTTCGATCTTGATTTCATTTTGGTAAGGCTCTGTTTGTGTATGATTGTCTGTTAAGGTAAAATTCTTCCCGCCTAATTTGTCTTCGTTTGGGTCATCAGTGACTTGTTTGTAGTTGTCAGCTTGATCGGTTTTTGTTGTTGATGTAGATTCTGTTTCTTTATTGCCTGTGTTACCTCGTAATCCAGGTGATTTATAATCACTTACTGGTTCAGTATTCTCAGCGCTCTCTGTTTCTTCTGCTTCACCAAGGCTGTCTTCTTTACCACTTTCATTTTGTATAGTTTTTTGGAATGTTATTACATCAGTGGATTCTGTTTCTTTTGAATCGTTATAAAATGATCCTTCTATTTCTGTTACAGTGGCTTTCTGAATTGTTGATTCTGTCCGTGAGTGTGATGAAATTGTTATGTTTGTAGTTTGTAAGTTTTCAGACGTTATAGAGTTATCAAACGGTGCTTCCAAATTAATTTCTATTTCTGGATCTGCAGCTTCTTTGCTAGATTCTAAATTTGGTGCGTGTAATTTTTTCCTTTTAGGTGTCCCATATGGAGTCTTTGGCGATGTGACATTTCCTAGCATTTTCTTGTACATTTCATTTCTCCTTTTTGATTGTTCAACTTTTTCTATTAAGTCGTAATTTTCTTTAATTAGCCTTTCAATTTCTGTGTTTGCGCTGAGTAGTTGAATTTCCAGCTCAAGTATTTTTTCCTTTTTTTTTTCTAACTCAAACTGCATGTCGTGGTCCAAAATATTAGGTAGACTATGCATACTACTGTCGAATACAGTTGAGCCTGAGATATCGGGATTCCATCTACTGATATTATCCGAAGAAAGCGAGCGGCACAGTAGACTTTCATTACGTTTTTTGTTGATTTTTCTTCGTGTAACGTTTCCATCCATTGTTCCTTGTAATTTAGTTTAGTAGAAGGAGCAGCAAAAAAAAAAAAAAATGAAAAATATATTCTGTTACCGAGGATCGAACCTGTGCTCGGTCGGTCCGTTCACTATGTGCGGTGACGTCATAACGCCTGAGCTATTGGAGGATGATACTTGATGTGCGAAAAGTTTCATTTAATGGTACCGAGTGTAGTCGATGAGTAAGAGGCGATGAATGTATTATTTAAATGGACCGCTTAACATGTCACTAACACAGCACTCAATTCCTTTGTTAACGGAAATTATACGTACATTTTGCTCTCAAACCATTGAAAATTCAATTGTTTTGAATAATGTCTTCTTAATATTTTGTTGTTGATGTAAATGTCCTTTTGTTTATTATTGAACTTTTCGGGTTTTCTTATATTTTAGCACTTATCACAGAAATTTTGTCCTTATCACTTTTATTCACCATTAATATTGGTTCAGTTATTTATAATTCCCACTTTTATTGACACTGAATATTTGTCATTAATATTTCACGTATATTCGATTGTTGTAAAATTTTGTTGTTGTTTCGGAATTTGTCAGCGGTTTTTATACGGAGTGTGTTTATCAGACGTGCGCACGCTTTCACCGCGTACCCGCGAATCTCAAGGTTCGTAAACTACACGCCGTGTTTTTGAAGTCGTCGACGCCACCTTAGCCCCTTTGTGTCGATGTTTCCAAGCGTGTAAACTATTTGACTAAACGAACTATGCTAGGTTGTCACTGTGACTCACTGACTTACTTAACACAATAGGTACTTTAATGCTTTCGGTTTATTTGATCGGGAAATATTACTCCACTCGGATTAGCCACATGCTTTAGGTGACAGTGTTGCCCGTAAAGAAATAAAAATTGTCAGAATGTTCTAGTGTTACTGGATGGGAATATTTTACTTTCAACGAGTACACCCTTACCTTGGGGTGTGACTCGTGAGGAATAAAAAGCCGTCCCGTCGGATAACAGTGTGACAGGCTGGGATTTTTTTTATTGTTGTTGGAACAAAGGCACAAAAAATAGAAAAATTTGCCCAAAGGCCACACGTCATCGATTTCGGAACAAAAAACTCATTTAATCGATTGATAGTGTTGCTAGTAATCAGTGGCGTGCATTGGACTTTTTGCTGGAAATGCAATGAGAAGGTCAAGTGTGACAATTTAAAAAAAACAAAAATTTTAAATGTCAATTTGAATAATCATTATCAGCCTACCCTAGAGTACATGATTTTATAAAAACAATTTTATTTTTTCAAATTGATTTTTAATTTTTTCATGTTATTTTTGTCGTTAAACTTGACCTTCTCATTGCTTTTCCAGCTAAATGTCCAATGAACGCCACTGCTAGTAGTAACGACCAAGTCTTGTAAAGAATTCATACAACTTTTTAAAATACTTTGTTCTTACTCGCAATACTTTCGATTGATGCTATAATACAGGTGTAATTATTGTTTGCAAAATTAACATTTTCGATTCCCGATTAATTAACTTATGTTATTTTAAAATAAAATTTATGAAATAAAATAGTTTCATCTTTATTTGCGACTATTGTTGAATAATTATTAGGGGTTTTTAGAGAATTGCGTCATTTTATGCATTACGTTTTAAATGAATAGGCATACAAACTTAGAAGCTTGTTTTAAGTTTGTGTGGACATTCATTTAAAACGTGATGCATAAAATTACAAAACTTTGGTAGAAAAGCCTAATTGACATTAAACAATGGTCGCGAAATGCCATAAATCACATTTGTTCAGTACTTTTTATGCAATAATAAGAAAAACAATCATAAGTTGTGCATTTTGCACCGAGCTCGAAACGTTCCGCCTTAAGGTAGGTCATTTTTCAGAAAGCTTTGAATACGCTTCTTTTTTCTATGATGACGAGAGTCCTTAAAGCAATTTTCTCCATCTCGTATCTATAGTTTAGTTACGATTTTGCCCCTAGTGCATCTTCTCAATGCGCTATCTTGCATATTTATTATATTATCCAATACAATTCGGGCCATTCCAGAATGTGGGAGTACCTATTAAGTCACAGATGATGTCCGAAACGACCCTACCGCCCGTCCAACACAAGATTAATGACAGACTTTATTAGTTTTTGATAGAGGCGATTATTGGTTGGCTCAATGGCCTAATAATCTTAGACAGGTAGAAAAAAAAATAGACTACTTACAGTCTGTAAAATATAGTTGAGCCCTGTGACAGCTGTCAGCGCTATACATATTTGAGAATGAGAAAGTGAGTTAGAAATACAAAATTATATAGCGCTGCCCTGCTATCAAAGGGCACAAGTATGTATATTTCATGGACTATATGTACCGATATTTCACTTCTTTTGAGATTGTGAAAGTTAAAGTTAATCAAATTAATAGGAATATATGTAAATTAAAACACAGCAAAATCAAGACTTATTTATTATAACCAGAATTCAGAAAACTTAAAAATAACTTAACCCATGAACATTTTAACTTATTTCAGTGTCATACATCGCAATTCAATTGTTCTACACAAAAAAGGAAATAAAACCAAAACACAGATCAACTCAAGTGTGTACGCAATACTTTAGGTTAGAGGATGCAAAATCAAAAACGAAGTTGAAATTTTTTACACATTTTAATATAAAATGTGTTGATCACAGTTCCGAAAACAAAAGTGTTGACTTTGTCAACATAACAATCATTTGCATTAACAATTTTATCATATTGTTGGAGTAACTGTATAGTTTGTTAATGAAATGCATTATATTGATAGCTTTATTTGGAAAAATTAAATGCCTTAAAAAGTCTTCGTAAAATAAAAATAAAAAATCATTCTTACATTGCATTAGATATCATCAGACTAAAAATTAAGTAAAAATAAAAATTCTGTAAATTTAATAAATAATTAGATCCTAACTTACTTTAAATAGTTAAATTATTAATTCAAATTGAAACTTAATTTTTCACGTAGACAAAGAAACACGGAATAACCCTAAACTGATGTTAACTGAATATTACTATTGCTTGTTTGTTATTATGGCTAAAGATGCATTCTTCGTCGCTCTGCTCAGCTCCCGACGCAGCTATCATCACGCCTTTGGGTCCATGTTATATTTCTTTTCATCGGCGTGCCTAAAACATCATGTTGGTTTAATTTTCATAGTGTCACAAAAACGACACAAGGGATAAAAAAAATTATAATAAATATATCAAAACCAACTTTCCAGATTGATTTAGTTGAAGTTCCTTTTGTGACACTATTTTACACGTACATAAAAATCCAAGAAAATATGAAAGTTTGAGTTAGAAAGAAGTACTGGAAAAGCATAAAATTCAACCCATTAAGAAATTTAAAGTCTTGGTGTGCAACGAACAAAGTCGACTATAAAACTAGCGTTCTAGCAAGCGTTAAGAACAATTGGTCATCGCAGAATTACTACAAGTTGGGTATGCTGCCTATACCGCGCACAAACGTGCTATAAAAACCGGCCAAGTGCGTGTCGGGCCACGCGCAATGTAGGGTTCCGTAGTTGCCCGGTACATATAAGTTGGTCTACTAATACAGACCGCGCCAAACTTCTGATCCTATACATTATAGGGGGCCAAAAGTTTGGCGCGACCTATACTCGTAAAACTGTAAAGCCTACTTAGCTGTGATAGTTTTCCTTTTAAATTCATTATAATATACTACTTCTGTGAATTTTTTTCACATTTCTATAAACAACCGTTTAGCCAGCAGGAGGGGGGGGACGCTCCACTCTAACTAAAATTTTCCCTTTAAAGCTTAATATTTCGCCAACGGATCCCTAAATCGGAAAATAGTTTTCACACACCCACAATGTTTTTTAACGACCTATCCAACGATACCCCACACTATGGGATAGACGAGAAAAAAAATTCATCCCCTGTTTACGTGTATAGAAGGGACCATTAAAAAAAATTTTTTTCAAAATTTTATTTTACCATTTTGTTGGCGTGATTAATATTTATATCCATGCCAAATTACAGCTTTCTAGTACCAATAGTCTCTGAGCTAAGCCGCAGACAGACGGAAATGGCGAATCTATAAGGGTTCCTTGTTGGACTACGGAACCCTAAAAAGCCTCTTTCTATAGGCTGGAGTTTTAGTTGCTATAAATCTGATTATTATTTTTCACGACTTCTGGATTGGCTCTAGAGTATAAGTTGCTCGTATAGGCGAGTTTCATCTTTTTTTCTGTTTTTCAGCAATTAAACATCCAGCTTTTATACATATGAAGGGCACAGGAAAAGAAGGGACTAATCCACAGCAAGTCTAATTTGAGAAAAACGTCATTCAGTTCAGCTATCTAAATCTACTAATTTTTCCATATAATAACATAAAAAGAGTGTTTTTTAACAACTAATAATAATTTAACTTAATACCCCCTCTTTACCTTTTTAAGGGTTGATTTTACAAAAACGTTGATACAGGTCATTATTAATTTCAAACCAAAAGACTAAATATTACTTTTCTTATTTTAACCACAAAATAATTCTGATTTCCCATTCAAGCTTTCATCCCTTATTTCACCCCTTAGGGAGTTATTTTCAAAAATCCTTTCTTAGCATATGTCTACGTCACAAAAGGAACTCACTGTACATGTTTCATGTTCCTATGTCCAGCCGTTTAGTCTAAGCTAATCTAAACTTACCTAATCAGAGCATTGATATATCAGTCAGTCAGTCAGGATATTTTAATATATACGAGTATACGAATTATTATACTTATTTTATGAAAACTACAGTTAAAAGGGTTTCTACACGACACTTTAAGCAAAAAAGCAAAAACCAAAAACCTAAAAGGAAACAGCCTTCTACATACCAAGAGTCCAAAACCATAAAGTATTCTTTTTCATCGTCGCTCTGTGTGAGAGATCCTTCGTCACTACTTTTTACGAGCACAAATTCCTTGATTGTTCTGAAAATATCAACCACAAAACATGTTTGCTTTAGAAGTGGGTAGAGTGAAAAATTGTTCCCGCCATTTTGAACGACCATGTATTTTAGAAGTGGTCCGTTGCGTTTGAATGCGTGCGATATTTAAGCTAAAGCGTGTTTGCTCGATGACATTTACCCATCAAAGCATGCGTGTTTTGTGTATGTGATGTTGTGTTGCGGATGTCTTTGAGGGGATATTCTTGATGCTTTTACTGTCTTTGTATATTGATCAGCAACAATTTATGAAACATCCGTGTTTATTTTCCAGCCAGGAATACTGTTTTTGTCACTTTCATCAAATATTCCTTTTTCGATCAATATTCTATTTCTTGGTGAATATATTCTATCGGAGTTATCTTGATGTGGATATAGTCTTTGAATCCTCTTCTGTTATTTATTCTTCATATTGTATTTTAAGGTATTCCTTATTGTAATGATTAAGAAATAGTAATTCCATCTTGATTGAATAATACAGTTTCCGTATCAAAAGTAGAAGAGTTAGATGAACAAATAAGCTTATGATTTATGTTAGTACCACACTCGCGCCCCAAAAAATTCACAAGCAATGAAACGTAGGTATCACAGATACTTAATATTTCAATGAAACAACTTGCTTGTACCCGAATACAAACATAGATTAAAGTAATTTGTATTTAGTTGAAATGAGAAAGGAAAAGGGAAGAGAGAAATGACGAAGAAAGAAATAAAAAGGTAATAACTACATATTGTACATAGATAGGTACTTGATCTAACACCGCGAAGTGGTCATGCGAAAAAGGAGCTGAAGGAATTTATTAAATTAATTTTTGAAGAGGTTGTCAGAAACAAGGCGATAGGCAAAAAAGCGGGTTTCCAATAGAAAACAAACAAAATTGATAATAATAAAACAAGTAAAATAGTATGGGCATTTCTTCCAGGAGGGCCCCCAAGAGAGGCGAAATCTTGGAAAGGCCTACGTCCAGCAGTGGACGAAATAGGCTGATGGATGGATGGATGGAAAGAAAATAAATAGATCTGATTAAAAAGGGAAAGGATTATACCGCACTCCAGGAAAATGTATTAAAAGGACAGTTAAGTTATATATATACAAGTACATAAATTAAGCATTCCCAAAGAAGCAAGTTCATTGAAGGTTATCGTGTTTTGGAAACGATGTATTAATCTCACTTCGATACCATTAAAAAATAACAGTACAAAATGCTATTAGGGTATGACCTTGACAACAAGACAACCTTCAAAGAAAAATCAGCCTTCTTTCCATACCTGTAGAACACATAATGCTGCAGTAAGAAGAAGATGTCGAAGATGAGACTGAAGGCCCCGAGGCCGAACTTGGTGGCATCCCCGAAGAAGCTGATCCAGTCGTTGTAGTTGTACGCGTTGAGTACCATCTGCAGGATCGAGAGGAATCCGCCGACGAAGTCCAGGAATATGTTGCCGATCGACCAGCCGACCGTCGACTTGCGTTTGTAGTTCATGTACGCCTGAAACGTTGGGGAATGTCGGTTTCAGACCTTCAAATGGCTTAATTATTATTTACGATACATTTTACCAAGATTATTAAAACAGGTAAGTAGTTACTGCATGAGTATTAAAGTAGTGTATGAATAGTTATGTGCAATAACTAGGTATTAAAACACTCGTGTGATACTATTAAATAACTCGCCTGCGCCTCGTTTTTTAAACTCCATCCATCCGTCCACTCTGAAGATGTATCGGTCTAGTTTGTACATCCTATACTTGGACGGACATCGTAGCGGAGTCATACAGATATTTCAACAACTCCACGTAACGCCAGTCAACTTGGCAACGCTGCAAGGACTGCAGAACAGACTAAGTTTCGATGGAGTTGAAGGCTTTTTCGTAGTCCACAAACGCTAGATATAAGGGCTGATTATACTCTTGAGTTTTCTGTATAATTTCTGTTTTTCAGTATTTTCTGTTTTAGCGTGTGAATGTGGTCCACGGTGCTGTAGCCTCTTCGAAACCCAGCCTGCTCTGGAGGTTTGAAATCGTCGAATTGTTGGGCGAGACGATTCGTGATAACTCTTGAGACTTTAAACTCACACTCGTGTTTTAATGACCTCTTTATGTACCAGTTTCATAAACTACTATTGCGCTCGTATACTGATGTTATAAAAGTGTGGGGCCTTATTAAATAACTTAAACATCTATCGTTTTCAAGGGTATCATCATTCATTGGCTATAAATAAAGTGTGGCTACTGTGATACTTTTGAAAGCGATAGCGACACTCACCTGAGGGACATACTTGATCAGTGTGATGCAGAGCTTGATGTAGCTGCAGTAGTAGAGGAAGTCGAGCCACTCGAGCTTGTTGCCCGCGGCGAGACCAGCTGACACGATGACCACCGCTACAAACGCGCTGAGGATACCGCGCCCGGTCATCGACACGCGCTGGTCTGCTCTCTGAAATCATATAGCCACGTTACTCTACTTTTTGATTATGTTTTTTTATTGCGAAATCCATCGCTTTGGAATACTCTAAATATTATTATTAGAGTGCATTACAAACTAGAAAGGATAAATTAGAAACAAACCTAAAGACAAGAATTTGAAAAAGTTCCTCGGGCCAGGATTCGAACCTGTGACCTCTTGTTTCCCAGATAAGCGCGCTACCAATTGCGCCACCGAGGTACTTACCTAGACCGTTGAGTTTTTCACCATCCTTGTCCACCGAATATTTTGTAACTATTTGATCTAACCAGCGTGTAAGGTAGGGTAAGGGACTTTCATACGCTCACGAGGGCGTTATGTGATTTCACGCCATGTTCTTAAGAAACAGATGGCGCTGTCATCGCTACAATATGTGTTGCTTCAGACAGCGCAGTTCTCATTAAATAAGATTATGTTTTATTATTGCGAAATCCATCGCTTTGGAATACTGTTAATATTATTATTAGAGTGCATTACAAACAAACTAGAAAATATGAATTAGAAACAAATGTAAAGTCGAGAAATTGAAAAAATTGAGCTGAATAGAATTTAAAAAAAAATTCTCGTCTTTACATTTGTTTCTAATTTATCTTATCTAGTTTGTAATGCACTCTAATAATAATACTCCACTTTTGTTTAACGAAATGTTTGAATGGTCACGTGATCTGTGTTTCAACTAGGCTTTGAATGAGAATCAATAATTTATTTATGCAATATCTTAGATTTTCTCTATTCATATAATTATAATAAACATCAGCTTAAATTTTCCTAAGCGAATGAAAGTGTTTGTTTGAAAAAGACGCTTAATTAGACATCAAACAACGACAACAATTTATTTATGACATAAATGTAGGTACGTACTCGTACATCCAGTAAACACACTAAGCCAGTTTTCCTCTTTTAATCACATGTGTCCCTCATTATAATGAGATATCGCAAACTTTTACATATAAATGGGAAACCATGGTTTTTAATATTTTTGTTGGTTTGTCTGTCAGTTAATGTATTCTGTTCAGCCCAAATCAAGTAGAAATACCCACAAACATATTAAGGTCCTACAATTCATAGTAAAAAAAAAATTACAGAAGTTGGAGCATTCCCTAATAGAATCCTACCCAGCAAAAAAAAAATTTTCGCGCGAACTTTTTTTCACTGTTCCATAGAAATTTAAAAATCTGATAAATATTAAAAAAATATTTCGTCATAATTTTTTTTTCTCTATGGGTGTGATGACATGAGCTAACGATACATGATCTACACTAGAACTATTTTCACTTATTATTGTACGATCAAGCTCACCTCATACATGAAGCACTGCATGATGGTCACGATGGTGGCGAAGGCGGCGTGCAGAGAGAAGAAGACGTCGTTCAGCTGCACCGGGTTCAGTCCTCGGGGGTGACGCAAGAAGTACTCGCCCTGGAAACCGGTCAAACGATATAACAACTCAGGTACGATGCTGGGGTACTCCGAAATGAAAAAGTTCGATCAATTATCACACTAGTAATGTGTGCGTCAGAGATGGACATATGCTCGAACGATAAACAGAATCTTTTTGGGAGTGTCGGGCCTGATTTCGAGGAGACTTGGGTACTGCATGCAAGTCACAGTCAAAACTTGGTACACCCACTTTTCAACGAAGACTATGAAAGTCCCTTTCAATAGAATGCGGGAATCTTGTAAACAAATATATACATAATCCTCTCTTTGTCAAGTGTTACACTAAATACAAATAATGATGCCTTTTCTAAGGTTTTGTTTTGCAAATAAATATCTCATTTAGCATATCGTATGACCCAGTTTTGCATTAAACATACTTTGAAATTTTTAAACACACATATTACATAAAGTATCTAATAAAAAAACAGCAAATGATATAAGAGACACAGCTATTTTATCAAAATAATGGTAAAATCTTTGTATTGCTTTAACTATGAATATAGCACAAACCTGAATCTCCTTAGAGAAGTAGAGTCCGCAGTTGAAAAGCGAATACATAGTGAAGCCCATGATATTGAGAGCCAAGAAATCAAAGTTGAGTCCGACGACGCTCTTCCTCTTGAAGTTGATGTAGATCTGAGGGTAGAAAGAGACGGACCACGCCACGAAGTAGATCCAGCCCATTATGTAGGAGATGATGTCGATGGCGTGGGAGTGCATCACCGTGATGCGGAGGTACACCGTGTCCATGCTGGGAATTGAAGAGAGAATTTCTTACACATTGATTTTTAGTTGACGAAAAAGGTTGCATTTGCGAACTATTTTATATCTTCTTGTCTTAGACCATTTAACACGGGACCTGGCAAAGCGCGACTCTTAGTACTGAAATTATTCTGCCGTTTTCCACGGGAGGGGAGGTAAACACACACAGCACACATTTACTC
The DNA here is from genome assembly GCA_910592155.1 of Ypsolopha scabrella. NCBI lineage: Eukaryota > Metazoa > Arthropoda > Insecta > Lepidoptera > Ypsolophidae > Ypsolopha > Ypsolopha scabrella. The sequence goes on from OU342964.1 coordinate 6,016,974, forward strand.
ATTCACGCACACTTCTGCGAAAAATTGATATGATCAAAATCTAAATCAAAAGCTGCAACACAAACACAAAACGCGCACACAAGCAAACTTAGAGAGAGGGGGATAAGTGGGCTTGCCTAGTCCCTTGTTATATGGTCTAAGCTTCTTGTACATACATCAATAAGACAGTAAAATTGTAACATCCTATGTTTTGTAATTTCACCCGTGATATTAAAATTTCATGGTAGGTTTTTCAAAAACCGTTTTTGTTGTTTATGAACTAACCTAACCTAGTGGAATTATTACTGGATTTTACAATCTCACTTAGACATCTATAAATATAAATGGAACATCTGCCTGTATGGACGTTCGCTTATACTGACTTCCTTTTACAAGGCCAAGCGAACAAATTTACTGAGAAATTATTTACCTTTCATGATTAATGAGATATTACCAATGAGAATTAATTTAGCGTACGGATTTCAATATAGGTCATCTCTCCAGTCTGGTTATAAGCTTCTTGGCTTACACAGTTCGGGCCAGTAGTCACAAGCGCAGTAGCCCCCTCCCCTCGTCGACATAGTGTTTTTGAGAAAGATTTCTAGGCGAATATGATTGCGCTCTGACTAAAAAAGGGTGAGCAGTAATAGTTTTACTGAAACGGGTCGGAGAAAAATTTGTAAACAGTAGACATACTATTGAATGGCTGCGAGCCGCGGGCAAAATTACTATACGCGTTTCACTATTACTTAGAAATACTACAGAAAGGTTAAGTATATGAATAATTACGTGGTGACGTAAAGGAGCTGCGTAGTCTCAATTTAAGTTAAATAGATCAACAAAAACTGACGAAGTTCGTCTACTCCGACTAATAGTTGACCAGGTAGTAAGTAGAAGCTGCATTTGAAACTATTCTTATTTACGTAAGAGCACTGTGAGCACTGCATCGTGCAAATGGGCATGTCGTGTTTAAAATATAAATTTAATTTGTTAACTTAATGTCCATTGCTTGTCATTCCAGCCTTAGCTGATTCCTAGTCAGATTGAAATTTTATAAGAAGCCACTATTTCAACACGTACAGAGTTTAAGTTTTAAGGAAACATTCCTACGTCTTTAGGATTCCATACATAAGAATGAATAAAATGAAACCCTTCGTCGTCTGTCTGTCTATGCGTCTTTTAAGACCCTTTCGGGCGAGGTATCAAGTTGAAACTTATACAGGTTGACTTTTAACTTAACCCCGATAACTTTGTATTTTGTAGAAGAATACAAGCTATTCAAAATCATATTCATAAATATTTTATTAAGTTGGAGCCCTTTGAAGATTCTCGTAAAATCCAAAGAAATCGTGGTCACCCGAAGAGATAAGGTAATTAGATCGCGCGAAGTTATTTTTATTATTGATCCCACTATTTTGGGCTATTTTCAACTTTTTCCGTGTGAGAATGGCTAGGATAACCATAAATTTTATTTCCAAGTAACATTTTTTAATATTCATATTCATATTCATTTATTCAGTAAATTACATCGTCAAGTTAATATACAGGATATTTTAAGTTCATATAATTATAGTATTAATTATTAAGTTAAAAATTAAAACACATTCAATATTTTAACAAATAAAATGCTTGCCTAGGTAATTATAATATTGGTAGATTGAAATGTCAAATTAATACAAAAAATAAGCGTATAAATATGTCAATTAATATAAAATTAAATTGTTGTGTACATACATATTTCAAACAGAGGTAACGATAATTTACCCAGCAAGAAACTCGCTAACAGTGTAGTAAGCTTTACTTTTTAATAATGTTTTAAGTTTATTTTTAAACGATGAGAAGCTCCTACATTCTTTTATGGAGTCAGGTATTTTATTATAAATACGCGGTCCCATTACAAAAAGCGAATTTCCAGTTTTGGTGAGACGATGTTTCGGTGTTCGAAGGTCTTGTAGACGCCTGAGACTATAACCGTGATCGACATAACTTTTGTCAGGAAACTCCGTAGGGTTCCGCCTCACATATTTTGCAACCTCCAGGATATACAAACACGGGACAGTCAAAATACCGAGCTTGATAAATAGCGGCTTCGAGTGAGTACCTGGTATGGCTCTGGATAGCCTTCGTACCATCTTCTTTTGGATTATAAACGGTCGATCCCTATCAGCCGACATACCCCATAAGTCTATGCCATACGATAGGACAGCATTAAAATAACCATAGTAGGCAGACAGCAAATTGTGCATGGTCAGGGTTGGTACCAACCTGGATATTGCATAATAAGCCTGATTAAGTTTTTTGCACACACTGTCAATGTGGCTGTGCCACCCTAATTTTGAATCTAGTGTGAATCCAACATATTTGGTAGATTTTTCAAATTGTATGGTGTAGTCATCCGTAGTCAATGGTTCGCTAATAGCCTCAACTGTTGAGAGGGAAAATTTAAGCAACTTGGTTTTGTCAATATTAATTTGCATTCCATTAGCAGTAAACCATATAGTGAGGTCACTGATAACGGAGCGCAAGTCAGTAATAAGTTGATCATCTGTAGGTGCAGCGACGACCGCGCAGATATCATCCGCGTACATGACAAAGTCAGCATTTTGATTTATCCGCGGGAGGTCGTTCATAACAATAATAAATAAGGTGTTGCCTACATTCGAGCCCTGGGGTACAGAGCGGTCACCGACGAGACCTGGGCTAGACTTGTCGCTGCCTACCTGTGTTATTTGCGAGCGGTCTGCAAGAAATGAGTCAATGAGGTCTAACGTGGTGCCTCGGACCCCGTAGTGCTCAAGTTTGGCTGCGACTAGTTTGTGATCAACGAGATCGAAAGCTCGTGAGAGATCAAAGAACGCGCCTGCCACCTGTTTCTTGTTTTCTAGATGAGATAAGATAAGGTTGTTGACCCTACGCGCGGCTGCTACCGTCGAGCGACCTGGCTGGTAAGCATACTGTTCATCGCATAGGACTTCGTTTTGTGACATAAAGCTAAACAAACGGTTGCAGAGGCCCATCTCAAACACTTTTGAGTACGCAGGCACTTGAGCAATTGGCCTGTACCTGGTGTAGTCACCAGTACCACCGTTACCCTTATAGACCGGCGTGACCTTCACAGTTTTTAGGGCTGTAGGATATGTTCCACTACATGCACATTCATTAAACAAATCGCATAGTAAGGATAGTAATTCAACGGGCGATTCGTGTAACAGATGTGTAGGTATGTCGTATATGTCTTTCGTGTTTTTCTTTTTTATGTTTTTAATTAATTTGGTAAGCTCTGATACCCTAAATGGAAGTAAAAACATGCTTCTATTTACTGATGGTATATACAGTCGCAGGTAAGATAAGGCGGCTGAAATGTCAGGTCTAAGTGGGGTATCCCGCACTATAGACAGATAAAAGTTGTTAAGAAGGTTAATAAGGTTAATAATATTTTGACTTGTAATTTTAATTGTTTTAAAATTTAAAATGTGTTCTACTAACGTTTCTTAATAACCCCTAAAATCATCGGGGTTTGTTTGAAAGTCAACCTGTATCTCCCACAAAAGTCTACGGCCTCATGGTGATGTTAAAATCTCAGGCTTCGAACTCGACGCGAAAAAAAGTTGTTGCCCTTTACGTAACCAATTTCATACAAATATGCACACGAGGAAAACTAATAGGGCACACGAACAGTTGAGTTGGAAACTTGAAATTCAAGTAGGTCTCATAGCACACGTATAGAAAAAACCGGCCAAGTGCGAGTCCGACTCGCGCACGAAGGGTTCCGTACCATTATCTACAAAAACGACAAAAAATCATGTCTGTTGTATGGGAGCCCCCCTTAAATGTTTGTTTTATTTTAATTCAATTATTTATCTTTTAAGTGAACATATAACTAAATAGTCTGTGAATGTTTCAAGCGTCTACCTGTTGCCGTTATCAATATCGAGCAAAAAAATCACGTTTGTTGTATGGGAGCCCTTTTTATTATTTATTTTATTCTGTTTTTTAGTATTTGTTGTTATAGCGTCAACAGAAATACATCATCAGTGAAAATTTCAACTGTCTAACTATCACGGTTCATGGGATACAGCCTGGTGACAGACGGACGGACGCTTTGGGTACGGAACCCAAAAAAAGTAGAATTCAAATTGATTTATCTGAATAACTTATATTTAATTATTCAAAAAGTAATGATGACCAACTTAATAAGACCCTTCGTATACATAGAATTTACGGGTCGTAAGTGTCAAGTCACCCATAACTACACGTGGAGTAAGTTTGTGTTTTTAAACGGTATGTACCTTAGGGCACGAGTCCTATTCGTACTTGACCGGTTTTTTAATCTAATCGACGACCTCATAACCAATTTTCTAGCTACCTATAGTAACGCTCCCTATTTCATAACATTATTGGGCAAGTAAAAGTAATCGTAAATTACTTAGATTAACATCGTGATTTGGGATGTAAGTGTTGATACAAGTAAATAAGCAAAGAGCTACATAATGAGACAAAAGGGCAATTGCTGGATAGGTAAACACTCAAATGTGAGAGTACAGATTTTTATCCTGGCATATAATATATAAGATTCCATAATTACATTTGTCTATCTACTCGTACACTCATATAGTAAAATCATGATTATGAACATAAAAATACAGAAAAGCAATAGTATAGTTCTCCTAACAACATAGTGCCATAAAATATTTTTTCTGATATTACAGTACAATCACACTAAGGAGGAAGGCAAACAATACTTAGTCCATACAGTCAGGTCTGAGGTTTTGATATCTAATGAGGTAAACTACTTATATTACACATAAATAAATGGGTATTATTAAGCTAAAAAAGTAATAAAGTAGCGAATTCTGTTAGAGGTACATTTTCCCACATTGACCAACAACTTACTTGACATATCCAGACGGCGTCACATTGAAGGTGACTTCGGAATGGCCCGGGCTCTTCCCGTACGCGCATATATCATACGTGTTCCTGACGGTCGCGTTGGGCGTGTCCGTGGCTGGTATCAGTATTGTGGACGGAACCAGTTGGACGATGTCTGGATGCTGAATGTGCGCCGTCACGTCCAGGGTCGTGTCGTAGGACCCTCTGGAATTTTAAACATTCAGTGTTATGTATTAATTTATAAGAGAAACATAATATTAACAACAGTTCGGGCCAGTACGGAAGGCGCGGGTGAAGGTAGGTGTCGCAGTATCCCCCGCGGGGCCGCCACCTACCTCGTCAAAGCTCTGAGAAAGCGCTTTTGCAACGCAATCCTGTGACTAACTTTATACGGTTAGGCTCGCATTCTGTGCTGGCCCGAATGTAGAATCTAGAATACAACGTATATATGGACATTACCAAGGCTGTTGATTTCATATATCATGAAACATAATAGGTATAAGAGCTAACTAATTGTCCGCTCACATCCAATCTTATATCACCAACAGAACACAATGTGCAGAGATTAGATATCTAAATATGTGTTAGAAGGAAAACATAAACAAAATTGTTGTCTAGTGTTAGACAAAGTCTTACAAGGTGTAACCCAAGGGAACGTCATTGGGCCGTTTTTATTTACAATTTATATCGATGGCATTATTTGCTGACGACGACGGCACAGCGAATTAATTCTCACGTTACCTTCACTTAATACATACTACTTGAAATTTTTCGTTAAGTAAACTTGTATGTGCATAAGCATAATATCACATTTAAGAAACGAATCTTAATTTATTTAATAAGACTCAGGCATGTCTACTGGTCGAGAATGTTACAAGTTAGATAGCTTTCAAATAGAGAAACTGTGTAAGAACAATAATTAGATTTAATTTATAATATAATAACGGACGACAGACACTCACTCGCTTGATAATGATTTCGGAAAGAAATTGAAACATTATGTATTACGGGATAAATTGCACGAGTATGCAATATCTATCCAATCCAAATTTATTTTAAAATTCGTATTTTTCCTATCGGCATCTGCCTATCGGCACACAACAGAATATAGTTGTATTAGGTATAGAACTCTGTACTGTTCGTCGAATTGAATTTAATTCGACTAATTCTCTTTACGGAGCATATGAATCACCGACAATACGGTTCGCCGCTCGTTGATACTACGAAAAAATGTTTAGCCGATAGCACTGTTGCCGATAGCCCGATTCGACGAAATCACGCTATGACAGAACATTGTTTTACCTTTAGGATGTTTTAAATGAATAAAAAGTATACAAATTGGTTACATGGCAGTTCTCGTTATTTTACTAGGATTTTACAGGAAAATCTTCGATCAAAATAAGAAGAATTACAGCGTATTTGGACAATGTGGTCTTTGGTAAATAATTAACCACTTTGTATTTATAATTAAAAAATAAACCACTAATATAATTTGCTTTTTGCTTTTCGATACCTCTTAAATAACGTGTAATTAATAGTAATAACATTTTCCATAATTTAAGGTCTTCGACCTCTTTCAGGCGCACGATTTGTCGCCGATTTATATTTTCAGATTCATCAACCCCCTCTCTCCCCCCACCGCGCAGTACCGAAGACGACTCAACTTGAGCCAGGGATCAATTTGTACTTACACTTGAATTAATTTGAGAAGATGTGTCTCATCCACCAGCAACTCAAGATCTGTAGTGTCTAAATACAAATTATCTATTTGGGAATGTGCCCGTGGGAAACCTGAAACATAAAATAATTTTGACTAGTCTTTAACGAACTTTGATTCAGTTTTTGGCTTGAGTGAACGACAGATGTTTGGTACTGACCTAATAATAATAAGGTGAAGACTGTGTGTATAAAACATTTGCTTATCCTATGACTAGAAGACCCCGCAAGTCTTGGGCTAAATACTGGACAATTACGCGCCGCCATCTTGGATTTTTCTCTATTCTACCTGTAAACAAAATAAAAACAATAAATTGTATTTTTTAAATATTTTTTTTTCGGTTTACAGGTTTGTGGAGTCATCAATAATTCTTCTTAATTTTTTATGTGTTCTCAGTATGTGATTTTATTATATTAATAGTTTTTCTTATAGTATTGCAGGTAGAAAAATATTCGGGGTAAGAGGTCGAGTGTATACCTCAAATAAATTTTAGCTTCACATAGTAGGTCGCTCAGCGAGCTATGGAGCGGGCTATGCTTGGGGTATCTCTGATGGATAGAATCCGAAACGAGGAGATCCGTCGGAGATCGAAAGTAACCGACATAGCCTGCTGCAGAATCAGTAAGTTGAAGTGGCAGTGGGCAGGCCATATTTGTCGCCGACATGATGGCCGTTGGGGCCGAAAGGCTCTAGAATGGAGACCACGTACAGCAAATCGTAGTGTAGGCCGACCTCGTGCCCGCTGGACCGACGACCTGAAGGACGTTGCGGGGGGCGGCTGGATGAGGAGGACGGAGGACCGACATGAGTGGCGAAATTTGGGAAAGGCCTATGTCCAGCAGTGGACGAACACGGGCTGATGGATGGATGGATGGATAGTAATTAGTGACATTTGTATATGTATACTATTTGTTCATCTTGCGATGGATAAATCGCCAAGTAAATATCAACTTCAAGATAAATTCTCATTTGGTTCCTGCATGCCTAAGATGGCCAAAAATCGGAACTCCCAACACCGAAAGTCCCAACACCAAACTCAAACCCATATTATTCCATAATGGTAACATGGTTGCCAGGGTTAGACAAAATTAACACCGCGATAAAACGCTTAACTCCGTCACAGAGTAGTTGAAAATTCCTCAGATGAATATAAACTGAGGAAAATTCATTCGATGAATCGGACAATTAAATCGATTTTTTTTTATAACGTGGTTATCCAACAAATTTAAAAAACGATTTTAATGTTCGTGTTTTACTGTCATAACGTATAAATTTATTTGGTTGTGTTGGCTTTATTTATTAATCAACATATTGAAAAATCACCTTCTTGCCTGGGGAATAACTTATTATGCGACTTTTTAATATAGCAAGATAAAATAGAATAACGTTTTGAAAATTTTAAAGTTAAAGTTCACAATTTTTAAGTCGTAGTTGTGATGTGAGGAAAGAGTTCTTTCAAAATGGAACCTCCAAAAAAGCAAGTAAAATAAGGTATTATACAATCAAAACACAAATTTGCTAAAAATTTTCTAAGACCTTAACTAAACTAATGTACTTAATTTAATTTTAGTTTTTTTTTTCTTTTTCTCCTATATAGATCTGTCTCTTTCTTATAAATGAGTGAAATTTCGCACTGTGATCGCACGTTTTGAAATGCTTCCAAACCTAATAATATATGATTTATCAATATTTTATATTCTTGCTGGGTAGTATGCAAAGACATTGTATAATAACAAGACTGTGCACTATCCAATTTTTGCTCAACTAAACTATGTAGATTTTATTTCCTTAAAAATAAGGTTGTAATTATTGTGATACCATTTTCAAGCGAAAAACGAGCCGAGCGAGATAGCTGTCGCTAGTCGTGGCAAGTTGCCAGTGTATATAATATATACAATAAACTTATAAAGTGTTGTTGAGTTTCTAACGTGTTAGAAAGGGACCAACGACTGCCAACGCCCATGTCGCTCGGCTCGTTCTTCGTATCGTAGTGCAGTCTTGTTCTCTATACAATGTCTTTGGTAGTATGTTAGTTTGGTTTAGTTTATTTCGTAAGATAATTTAGTTTATTAAAGTTTCATGTATTTTGTTTTTGTTAAATAAAACCATGTCCGTCATATTGTGAAAAAACAAAACGTAAGTATAATAGTGCGTTCCGAGTCACGACATAATCGATTTATCGCGTCTATTATCGTCATTCCGAGTCAATGATGGCCGTGCGGCGTAAGTGATTTGATGGTAATTTTAGTGATGTTAGCGCCATTCGGAACATGCACTCCAAACTCAAACCCAAACTTATCTATATTGGTAACATGGTGCCTAGGGTAGACAAAATAAACACCGCGATAAAACGCTCAAGTCCGTCACAGAGTATTTGGCAATGAATCGGACAATTGAATCGATTTGATGTGTTTTTTTAAAATACATTATTATCCTACCAACTTGAAAACTAGTTCAATTTATGTAACTTATTCTCTTATACTATCAACAGAAATGTGTAGATTTTTATTATTACTCAACAAAATGAAATATCACCTTTACTTTCGTTTTCGTCCTACTTTGGATGACTTTTTGATATGATAAGATAGCACCGATTTTGTTTCTGATAATTTGTCCCACACACAAAAGACACAAATTAATTATATCTTAGTATAAATGATGATTTAATGATCTGTGCTGTGATTAATTGCTTGAAACCATTTAGAGAAGACTATTTGTTAAAATTTGTGCCCATCTAGCGAACGGTAGAAGGGAATTTCTTTGCTAGCAAATTAACCTAATCTAACCTTAATGAAATCTCTAAAAAAGTAAGTAAAGAAGGTGTTCTAAACACAAATTTTCTGAAAAATTCTACGGTATTTTATACAGTCAAAGACCTTGTTGTATTTTTATTACGTTTCTAGATAAAGTGTAAAAAGAACTCCCAAATAAGGCTGACTACATTGCTATTTGCAAACAGGGATTATGATGAAACCCTTGGAGCAAAGGATCCTAAAGAAATGTGGCGAAAGCTGGCGGGTCTTTTGGTTAAACATGGGCCATGTAATAGATAGAGAACAGTAGATGACTACATGGTGCGATTTGAAAAAGTACACTCGAAGGGACAGTGCAACCTATATTATGAAGTATAATGAGATAGACGGCAAAAAGTTGTCTTTGTAATAGGTAATACGGGTATAAATGTGTCGGACCCATGGTACCACTGCCCCATACCACTGGGGGTACGGTGGGAATTTTTTGTGTAGGACCCATGGTACCCCTGAGCGCATGGTGAGTATTTTTTGTCCGAACGGTACCACCATAGTGCTTGCCGTAAGATACATATGTACATAATGATTGAAATTGTAGTTTCCAAGTTATCAATTCATGAAATACTGTAGGATAAATATTCAAATTATCACAATTCATGAAACATCAAAAACAGACAGATTAGCAATATTGACACAAATATTGCAGACAGATTAGCAACATTGACACAAATATTGGTTGGATTGTGAACAACTTAATCCGAAGAATGATTGGTAGTTCTTAGGGTGCTTAAGTTACTCAGTTGCTGAATATGCTTGCGCTGTGTGGAATAACTCAGCACATACAGGTCAAGTAGACACTGTACTCAACAAGACTTGTTGCCTGGTCACCAGTTGCTGTTAGCCAACACCAATCAAAAAACTAAATGTTCTATCGGGTACAGGACCCCCGGATATTAGGAGAGAATTCCACCACATTATGCGGATGTGAAGCTCAACCCCCTGATCTTCTGACCACATGTTCAAGTGCTCCTCAATGCACCAAGAGGGAACCCATGACTGCATGCAATTGCGTTTTTGGAGTGGCAAACTATTGGAAAAATGTTATTTAAATTCAACGCTTTCACTCGAAGAAGAAGGTTGCAACCCAATGGAAGCTTGATCAACCATGTAAGAATTTTATGAATAAATAAAAGCTTTGTTTTACCCTATGATGTTCATATTTTTTTTAATTTATGTGCATACTTAAGAGGCTAGATATCAAACTACCTTTTTACGTAAAAAGTCGGAAAACGATAATTTGTATCCCAAATAACCTACAAATACAATCAAAACTCACGAAACTACCTTTATCACCACCTCAATAGATCTAAGACCAAAATATTCTTAATCAAGTGTCATAGGGTGTTCAAAATGGTCAAAAAAATTAAAAAAAAAAGATCACGCATTTATTTCCCTAACTCCTGTCAAAGCATTAAAATATTGAGGTGCCCTGTTAGCCTTGGAAATGAGGTGTTAAACGGCCGCCATGATGGAGATTACTATACAAAATAATCTTATACAAACGTCAAAAGGTGTTTAAAATGGTCACCCATGTTACCAACTATGGATAAAAAAGAAAAAAAAACATAACACCTGTATTTCCTTAACTCCTGTCAAAGCATTAAAATATTGAGGTGCCATGTTAGCCTCAAGGAAATGAGGTGTTAAACGGCCGCCATGATGGAATTTACTGTCAAGGGGTGTTTAAGTGGCAACCATGTTAGGCATGCTGGAGTTTTTAGTTTTAATACCATTAATACGTAATATTACAAACATTGCCAATAATAAATGAATTTAATCAAATCAGTTTTCACCCAAAGCACTTTTTAAAAATGTTTGATTGACATGTTTACACGTATTTTTATAAACGGAATGAAACGATGCAGTCAGATCAGAGATAAACTTTACACAGGCAGGATAAACTCAGACACAGTTGATAGTAGTTTATGTTACAAGTGTACCGAGGCAATTATGATACACACACTTGGGTGTATTATACTACGTTTTTCAATGTATAGTGGAAAAAGAAACAAACAAACAATAAATACACCAAATGAACATTAGGAGGGCATTATTTTATCTGCACGCAATTTGCCAACTTGACGGAAAAAACTGCGTTCACAATTTAGCAATGCGTTCGTAGGCTGCTTTCTGTCTCATCATCGAGCGACACCACCCCACATGCCTTGATACTGTCTTGCTGACAGTGGTAGGCGGGTGTCATCCCACAATCAAACTGAACGCAGACTACGAACGCATCAAACTGAACGCAGTTTATTTCCGTCAAGTCTATATACCTATACGGTACACAAGGAAAGATAGCCACATTTTTTAAAATAAAATAAAAAAGAACTAGTATGGTAAAATTTACTTAGAAAACAGTTTCGATGCTTAAAAAATGGGTATCTACGAGCACTTGCACTGAAAAATTCAATATAAATGATTACTTTTTCTCGGTTTACTATTCGCACTAGAATATTATTACAATACGTGTAGAGAAAATACAACTGTGTTCCAAAAACCAGGTCCATGTGAAATTATAATATTATCAAACTGAACACGTAACTGTTATAAAACTAAAAGCATAACAAAGTTTCACAGCCATAAAACGTAAACGAAATGCAATCTTTACACAAAAAATGTTCAAGCAATCGATAAAGTTTATAGTTATTAACACATTTAAGAGGATAGTCCCCGCAAAACCGTAATTTATCTTCCTGGTTTTAAGAATCTAGCAATACTACACGTTAAGAAAATAAATACTTCTCCCAAGAATATAATGCACTTTCTTATCGTCACTACGATAGTAAAAAACGCATCCAAATCCGTTGAGTGGTTCTCGGGTTAAAACGGGAGATCCATACATGCAGACACACAGAACAGAATCTTATGAAGTCATTCCAATATTGAGAAAATAAATAAAAATATTGAAAATATAAATAAAAATCAGGTTTCATTTCGTTGTTTAGGGTTATTTTTTGCAAAAGCACATACCTACATATTATGTATGAATAACCTGTATAAAGTTTATTAAGTCTGAAACGAACAGTTAATTCATATAAACTTTCGTTTTTTTTATTAATAAAACTAGCTTTTGCCCGCGGCTCCGCCCGGGTCGAAGAGATTTTCGTAGAAATAAGGAAAACAAAAGAATATGATTTTTTGAACGACTATGTGCAACGGTCACCATGTTTTACCAAAGCGCTAATAAACACCAATCAAATAAGCCCAAACTCGAAGGGTCTGCTGTTGTCCGTTGAGGAGATCCTGTACCCGCCTTCCAGTCCCATCAGACCCTGGTCTCCATGTTTTACCAAAGTGCTAATAAATACCAATCAAATAAGCCCAAACTCGAAGGGTCTGCTGTTGTCCGTTAAGGAGATCCTGTACCCGCCTTCCAGTCTCATCAGACCCTGGTCTCCATGTTTTACCAAAGTGCTAATAAAGACCAATGAAATAAGCCCAAACTCGAAGGGTCTGCTGTTGTCCGTTGAGGAGATCCTGTACCCGCCTTCCAGTCTCATCAGACCCTGGTCTCCATGTTTTACCAAAGTGCTAATAAAGACCAATGAAATAAGCCCAAACTCGAAGGGTCTGCTGTTGTCCGTTGAGGAGATCCTGTACCCACCTTCCAGTCCCATCAGACCCTGGTCTCCATGTTTTACCAAAGTGCTAATAAATACCAATCAAATAAGCCCAAACTCGAAGGGTCTGCTGTTGTCCGTTAAGGAGATCCTGTACCCACCTTCCAATCCCATCAGACCCTGGTCTCCATGTTTTACCAAAGTGCTAATAAATACCAATCAAATAAGCCCAAACTCGAAGGGTCTGCTGTTGTCCGTTAAGGAGATCCTGTACCCGCCTTCCAGTCCCATCAGACCCTGGTCTCCATGTTTTACCAAAGTGCTAATAAAGACCAATGAAATAAGCCCAAACTCGAAGGGTCTGCTGTTGTCCGTTGAGGAGATCCTGTACCCACCTTCCAGTCCCATCAGACCCTGGTCTCCATGTTTTACCAAAGTGCTAATAAATACCAATGTTGTCCATTTCTATTACTTCTTTATTTAGTCACTCCCTTTCTATTACTTTTCTTCAATGTACAGACACAGCGGTTTCTACTGTTTTTATTATAGGTACCTATATATTGATAAGTGGAGAAAATCAACATAAATTTAGCAATTTTTTCCGGAATCCGTCCTACTCGCACTGCGGTTCTTTCCGCATGGAAAAACAGTGATTGATGTAAGCGTGACCTATTCTCTTAAGGCCGATACACACCAAATGAGTGTGACAGCTCCAGTTGTATCGTATGCGTGCACAATGCGTGAGTCTATAGTTTCAGGTGATGCCACGCACAACGCCACGCGCTCGCATTTGGTGTGCAGCGGCCTTTATACATAGAGTAGTAACCAAGAATTATATGACCTAATAAAACGAAACAAAATACCGTCACGCCTATTAAAAATTCATACACGTGCCAATTCTTACTTCAATTCATTAGGAAACATCTAATTAATGAAACGACGTACTATAATTAAGTCTGGTAATGACTAGATCTAGATACAGATCTAAATTTCGATTGAATTTTAATTAATTTTTAATTTTACCGACAAGCTGGTTAACATTTTTTCTATACTAGCTTGCCCGCGGCTCCGCCCGCGTATTATTCGGTTTAACGACATGCTTTTTTCCGGGTTAAAAAGTGGCCTATGTGTTAAGTTAGGGTATAAGCTATATCCATTCTAAATTTCATCTAAATCCGTTCAGCCGTTTCAGCATGAAAGAGTAACAAACATACACACACATACACACACACATACACACACAAACACACGCACACACACACACACACACACACACACACACACACACAAACACAAACTTTCGCATAAATTTATAATAGTGTGATTTCAGACTTCATTCTTACAAAATTATAATGTACTACACATCCACAATCATGGTGCTAAATTCATAAATATGTGTATGTCGCAGTAGTACCGTGCCCAGAACTTAAGACCAAGGCTGACCAAGGCTGGCCAAACCCAGGCACGCGGACCACGGGAGTGCCCGCCAAGGCATTTGAATTTGCCCGCCAGCACTGATTGGTCAGATTGATTGATTCAGAGCAGCTAACAGAAAGTTTTGCAAATTTCTGTAAAAAGTTTCATGTGAAATTTTAAGGCAGGTATGGTTCCACCTGTGTGTAAAAACATTTTCAACTCTACCATACATTAAAAAGAAATATCGCACATCTCTCACTGCAAAAACCATTTCGGATTTGAATTAAATTAAATTAAATTTTCTTGTACTATCAACATCAGATTTAAAACCAAATATCGACAAATTACTATCAGAAACCTCCTCACAACTCACATTAAATAAAAGAATTATGTGATTTCATTTCATTTACAAATAAAGTAAATTAAAGCATATTTTGTCTTTTCTGTGTACAAATTACCTTATGAATATGGTAGTAATGGTGGCTCGGTACCACCACAGTCTAAGAAACTTTGCTTACCCGGAAAATCTATTGGCCAGCCTTGTTATAGACTATGAGGGCATAGGAGGTAACTTTAACTCATCAAGTACCATCATGACATAGTCAGTCGCTGTGGGAAGTAGGACAAAAAGTAACTCTTAAAAAAGCTGGCCGACATTAGCGAAATCTGGTAGGTTGTGTACAGTCATGAAAAAACATAAAATTGTTCTGACAGAAAAAACGGCCCGGCCGAATTATGTCAGACTAAGAATACTTAGTAAGAAAAATTTGTAAGGGATTTCCTAATAGGTTGACCAAGACCACAATATCACGTTGATTGCATGCTGGTACTCGATGAATTGAAGTTAAAATCAACCCCCGAGTGCGACCCAAAAATTTATCGGGCAGGCTAAACTGCCGAGCCAACTCTCGGCCGAAAATGTTTTTCCAGCTCTACTAATCGAGTGTTATCGTATGAACACAGTTCAATGCTGGTACGGCTGGTAACTTCATGAGATATTTCGATATGAATAAAGACCCACTTTTTTCATGACTGCAAGATTCCGCCAAGACCGGCCAGCTTTTTTAAAAGTTACTTTTTGTCCTGCTTCAAACTCCAAATCGTACTCGATGAGTTAAGGTTACCGACTAAGCCCTCATGGTCTATTATTGCTGGAAAAGCAATGAGAATGCCTTGGCGCCTTGCATTTTTTTTCGAAGCTGTGTTATTTTTTTACTAATCATACTAGAGACTTGAACACTACATATTACCACTGAAAAATAATGTATTATTTACCTATGGTGAATATTTTTAAATATTGTGTCTGAGCAAGGAAAACTTAATTTGTTACTAACTTTTGCCCGCAGCTTCGCTCACGTGGAAGTGCCTTTCAATAAAAACTATGTATGTAAATGAAGAAGTGACACTTCATTTAATTTGAATTTACCGCGTTTTCACGCGTCAATCTATGGAAGGATGACAGACATGTTTGAAGGTTATGTGAACTGTTGTCAGACGAGTGTATTACAAAGAAAACATCAAAATATTATAAGTAAATGAATTTGTGAAAAAATAGCTCTAAATGTTGTTTCTCTTTTCAGGTAAGATTAATAATTACTTGCATTAAACATGCATAACTTAAAAGATAAATATGTAACTAGTGTTTAATAAAAATATTCTCTTTTCAGAGCAACTTGTAAGACAAATCAGAATGGAGACTTACGTTACTCAAAGTGTTGAATATTTTTAAGGATCGACTGAATCAAATGCAGATATCATTAACAAGTATGTATTTATTCTAGAACTCAAATATTGTTAAATCAATAGAAACTCATAGGTAGGTGAATCTTAGTAATATTACTCGTACAAAACGAAAGAACAAAAATAGAATAACGATCACAACAAAATAATGGTTTCAGTGATACAGGAACATGAAAACATAAAATTACTTACAGTATTTGCAGCTTTCAAATTTTACAAACACCTGGCTCAGTAACACTGGCACTTCCATCGGCTCTCCATGCTCGAATGTCGTCAAAAGCAAAACAACAATCCACTACGGTTGGAATAATCCCGTGATTAACGATGGGTTACCTAACAGACGGCCGTCCTGAAACAGGAATGTCCTCATTCCTTTCCGGCCATTCGAGCATGTTTGTATGGCTCTATACAACTCTAAATTTGTTACTACCTAGTAAATATACATCTACTTATACTTATTTTCCTTAATACAAGTTCATAAGGTTATGTATCAACGTTTATTTGATAACAATTATAAACTTTGATGATAAATTATCAAAAATTTAAACTGCAAAGATATAATAAAAGTATCTATTTTACCTATCTACCCGACTATTTTTTAACAAATTATCAACTAAGACTTTAGTAATTATTCCTAACTGAAAACTGTTTTCATTCTTTCAAGAAAACGTTTCAAATAACCTTTTATTAAGTAAATCTAATTCTAAACCATACTCTATACTAGGTACTTTAAACTGCACACTAAGGATGCATAATTTAATTAATCTCCTTTTTGTGCTACAGAACCGTTATGATGCTGCACCTGAAAAACAAGAATTATGTATATTATTGGAAATTTATTATTAGTAACAAATAAAAATAATATACATAATAAAAATAAGTATTAATAAAATATAAAGATCTCAAAGTCGTAAAACAATATAAAATAATAAAAGTCTCAAAAATCATTTATCCATGAAAATGGACGCACCAAAAAGATGAAAATGAATATTAATTTAAATCGGATAGTTGCCAAAATAAAATATAAAATGTATAAATACTGGTAGCCATAACGGACTGTAGAGATAGATTGAAAATGATAAAATATTAGTATAATTAACCACAAATAAGGGTTTTACCAATATACTCCCACAATGAGTTTTTTTTTATGGCGAACGCTGCTTATACATCGCATACGTCATTACATTAATTATCATACATACATGTCGTCGACTGTATTTCAATATCTTCGCATACTTTTGTTTGCAACGAACACCGCTTGTACTTCGGAATCTGTCAGTGTTACTGACTACCGCTTGTACTTCGGCCTCGGTCGTATTCGTGGCAAATGTAAACACATCCAGCATCATTTTGTGACGAACACCGCTTGTACTTCGGAATCTGTCAGTGCTACTGACTACCGCTTGTACTTCGGCCTCGGTCGTCTTCATGACAAATGTAAACACATCCAGCATCATTTTGTGACGAACACCGCTTGTACTTCGGAATCTGTCAGTGTTACTGACTACCGCTTGTACTTCGGCCTCGGTCGTCTTCGTGGCAAATGTGATCACCGCTTATACTTCGGCATCCTCAGTGTTAATGAGTACCGCTTGTACATCGGCATAGATCATCATAAGTAAATTTTAAATTAGCCTCGTTCCAGAAGAACTTGTGTGATCTGGCAAGCACGCAAGGCCTTTTCTGTAATCATATAGGTCAAGGATTTGGAAGGAAAGCTAAGGGATATTTATTAAATTGCACAGTAAACAATTGTGGATACGAGAAGAGAATTGTAATAATAATCATAAATACGTAATTTCGTAATGAATTATACATTTGATTAAGAATCAACTTTTGTCATCCATGTCATGTTCTCAGTGTGGATGTCATTGTCTTCGTTATCAGTCTCTTTACCTGGGAAAATGGTAATCTAACGTCTTAACTGTTCTGCTGGATAAATACTTCTTCCCGTTTAGAGTGAAGTGCCCCTATATTTGGGACGCAATTTCTTACTTTTGCCGTCTGTTGGACTATGGTGATTGGAAATCATGACTTAAATGGTTAAAAGTGGGAGCCTTATCAAGTAGTTTTTTTTTTCCATATATTTTTTGTTTTGTTTTTATTTGTTCCATAGCAGTTGTACGCATGTCTTCCCTGGATGGTCCTGGTTCAGGTATTACCGCAACGTCTGTAAGCTCGTTTAGAATAAAGGGCCCCTGAACTAACTGTACGGCGTCCAAACACAATTTCTGACGGTGATGTACCTGTGGTTTTGTTGATTGTGTTGTTTAAGCCTCAAGGCCAGTTTCTGAATTAAGAAAGTCTCGCCAAGTGGATACATAAGTGACGAATTGGCCAATCACAGCGCTGCATTACTTAACTAGAAATTCTCAATTGTGAAATCGGGGGTTATTGTAGCTTTCCTACATTCACATCTCAGTCACGCTCGTCCTGAACGTGATTAGTTACCAATAATATCAAATTATATCTTGTAGGATTTTGAAAGATGTTTTAGATTTTAGGTCCTTTACAGGTGTAACAAAGATGAATTTAGTAAAACCATCATTATTGTCAAGAATGTAGGAATTCCCTTCTTACTGCAAACAAAATGATATCAAGAGTATGGAATGGGACATCACCCTTTGGAATTGGATGAAGATAACCAGTAGGTTTATAGGTAGATGCCTTATTATAAGCACAGTCTAGACATGCTCCTACATATTTGTAAACGAAGCGTTTAATTTTTGGGAACCAATACTCTTAAGACATTTCAATATTTTAGTCAATTTTTCTAAACCCGTTACTCGATAGCGAAAGAATGTCATCCAAGTATACCAATTTATTATTTGCTATTATTACAAAGCTGGTGCATTAACTTAACCAAATGGCATTCGAAGTGTCCGTCTGGCGTTACAAAAACGGTTAAATGTATTCAATCATGCGGTATTAGGATCTGATAATAGCCGGATTTAAGGTTCAAATTAGTGAATAATATCTTTCCATTTAGTCTGTCCAAGTGAACGTCAATAACTGGCATGGGACAGGAATCTTTTACAATCTTATTATGGAGGGCGCGACAATCTACGCATAAACGGTAGTCGTTATTTTTCTTTTTGACTAATACCATTGGACTTGCATTGGAGGAATTTGATTCCTACACTATTTTACTATCTAAAAGTTCGTTAAAAGTTCACGTACTATACGGTACGGCGCAACCTTTAAGGTTCTTAAGAAATGGGAGATTCATTTCTGAAATAGTTTAAGTCTCGCTCATATTAAGAGCAAAACAGTCACGATATTCAATAACCAAATCTATTAGCTGTTGATTTTGTTCTGTAGAAGTATCAGAACCAATCTTGATCATGCCTATCGTCGGAGTAAAATAATTGGATGTCGGTTCAACAATTATCATCGTTTTAATTTCTAAACTTTTAGATACAGGTTTGCCCTCATATCATGTGAGGTTGGCAACAGGCTTGCTCGTGTGACCTATTTCTTTTTTCTAAAACATTACTGCCCCCAGAAATATTTACAGCAATAATTTGAAGAATTATTACCTCCTCCTCATTTTTTTAAACTAGTGCTGCCTGGTAAGTATAAAAGACCCGTGTAGTTAATTTCTAGTTGGATATTAAAACTTCGATTCCTTTAATTTCTACGTCTGATTCTACGTAAACTTCTGATTTCTCCGTTTCGGCCATCTCCCAGTAAAATGTTAAACTATGACTAAACCAACATTTTAGACAGCTCTGTTAAGCGTTGGTCTATTAAGATGTCAGTAGTAAGAAGGTTATCAGGTACTATAAATTAGTTTAAATCTACATTAGCAGTTTCATAGTCCCCATTTATCTCAACAGACCCTTTGCTCAGTGGATGAGGTACACCAAATGCAAAACCTTTAAGTGCAGGTAAATCCTACATTGGAATATCCGCATTTATTTATTTTATAGTACTACTCTTGACAAGTATGCATTCACTACCAAAGTCGATAAAAGCCGATTAACAAATACCGTTTAATTTCACTTGGTTAGTATATTTATTATGAGAGCTTTTGGTGATCTTGATTACCTGAACCTTAGTCACGTGGTTAGTATATTTATTATGAGAGCTTTTGGTGATCTTGATTACCTGTACCTTAGTCACGAAGTTTTCATCAAGTTGGAATGCGCAGCAACTCGCTTACAATGTTTCGGAAGGTGACCCATCTTATTATATTTTTGACATTTCTTTAGCTCCTTTGGACATTTAGGAACGGTGTAGTTAAGCTCCAAGTAGTTATGACATCGCATTTTATCTGATGGATTCATATTTCTATTGTTTCACGTCGCTCCTGAATTGGTATTTCTAGATTGCACACTAGTTCCATTATTGCCTTTTATATTTTTAATAGAAATACTGCGTATATATTTTAGCAGTCTTCTCGGACGCTTGAAATTTTATCCTTGTGCATTATTAACCTTGAAGTTATTTTCGTAAATACCTTGAATATGGCAGTCCACCGCATCTTCCCCCTTAATATAACAGTGACTAACTAGTCTGGCTTTATCATAGAAGAATTTCTCTAATGCTTCATCTCTTTTTTGCAAGTCTATCTGCATAATTTCTGCCATCAGAGAAATTCTTAAGTAACTTAGCCTGCCATTCCTTCCAGAAAAGTTTTAAACGATGTTAACCTTTCATACCATCTACGAACTAGACCGGTGAGTTTCGGTCAAGCAGTGTAAATCATTTCCTTATCATTCCAGTCATATATTTGAAGTGTCTCGTTAATTTTCTTTATCCATGATTTCATTGTTTGGTTCTAAAGAACCAAAGACTAAAGACTAAAGTCTCGGATCGAAATTAGGAATAACATCCTTACCGCCTATGAAGGAACTCTGATCACGTTTACGTGGTGCTTTTATTAATCTCTCCATAACATTGTTAGATCCTTAAGTATTTATTAGATCTAGATTTGGTATTTCGCCGGCGCCGGTTGGTTCGTCTTGATTTTTCCGATGACCGTATTAAACTTCGTGAACGATCATTATTGGCATTGGCGTATATAATTTTGGAAGGTTTTGTTAATTAATTGAAATAGGCGTTACCTTGCGGAAGTCCATCACTAAGTAAAGAATATTGCAAATTATATTCATATATCCTTTACTTAGGTTTTGGTAACACTCCACTCTTCCGAGCAAGAGCCTCGGCCGACACGTACCACGAAAAAAGTATTATTTTATTTTATTTAAATAAAGAAATGTCCCGAAAAGCTATAAATGGCTCAGCACTTGTTCAAGATGGAACTATGTTTATTGAGAGTACATGGAGATTCGGCTTTAAACAGTTATCAGCCATTGCGTTTCACTTAAGGGGCCAACCCCCATAGGAAATAACTCTAGATATGCCTGTTATTACTGGATTACTATATTACTATTTGAACTACTGCTACTATGGTGTTTTCTACCTCTGGTTCTTGTACGGTTTCGGCGAGAACGTGTACTTTTAATTTTAAGCCTGTAGCGTAAACGAGATCGTCTCCCAGATAACTGTGATAATGTACATACTTGAACTAACTGACCGCTGGGCTGGGCACTCGTTTTACTTCTAGATTTAATTGATTGACGCTTGCGCCTTGAGCGCCTTGCATTCGAAGATTCAGAACTATAATAATAATGTTATAAACAAAGCCTTTTCCAAGGCGATGTATTAGCCCAAAACGCGATAGAGAAAAATTGGCTCGATCGAAAAAAGATGCAAAGTGAAGGCTATTTATTTATTTTATTTCAAACAAGCAGTCTATCGAAACTAATAAAGTAAAAATAACAATGATTACTGTTTTAAACATGTGAACCTATTATCTAAGCGATAGCACAGCGATTTTATCAAACGCACTTGTGTGAATTTATATTAAATTTTATTCCTTGAAAAACAGCACTATCTACTCTCTTCTTAATTACCGCTCTGCTCAGACGCGCGCTTTTTTAGATATTCTTATCTCTTTCGTAGTGCGATCGACCTACTACGCCTTAAGTGGAGTCACTTGTTTTTATTTTTCTCGACCGGCTTCTACGTTCTTGCGGTGGCGGTGGTGTAAAGCTTTCATGATCCAACACTGTTGTTATCTTATGTATTTTAATATAGTCAAATTAATAGTCAAGAAAATTTTCGTCAGAAAAATGGAAAAGGATGGAATAGGTATGGAAAAAAAAACAATATTAGAATGTTGTTAAAATGCATCATATAAAAGTAAAATTATGTGCACATTACTTGCACATATTTAAATCAAAATATTCAGCAGAAATTAATAAAATAAACAATAAATTCAGTGTACGATAATTATTATCGTACAAAGTAACAAATAGTTACAAATAATTTTATATTTGTTTAATTCATGACTATTCACTTTCCAATAACAAAAATAAAACATCTACGTTTGCTATTTGTACGTACGGATGAATGATTAGAATTGTTCAACTGAGCTTCGCTACGAGTACTTGAGTTGACTCGTAAGAGCTTAAGCTTGAGTTACTATTCTGATTAGGGAACTCCACTCAGATACTATAAGTTTGCTTGCTTAAATGGGTAGTATACCCGTACGCTGTTTACAATAGGTACTGAACCTTAAAAATAATATGTTTACAATTCTTGCAAACTTGTAAATACATAGCAGCTGTGTGTGTGAGGATATTGTACACCACACGCCGTGTTTTCATCGGTGTCACTGATGTCCGCCTCGGCGGCTCCTTTATGTCGGTGTAACACAGTGAACTATTTAAGCAATCAAATTACAACACCATGGTGGAGTGAGTAGGTACTCAACAGGGCTCACTAAAACCTTTATTGAATACAATGTCAATGGGAACACTGTTATGTATATTTATTCAGATCCCTGTCGTATTATTAACATGTAAGTATAGCGACTCTGCTGAAATGCTTGTCCCGACTTCGGTAGGTAACTCACATTCAAGTTGCCTTCGAGTCAACAATCTGAACATATTCGACGTCAGTTGTTCGCTAGAATGTTTGTATAGTCGCATACACTCGTTTACCCCAAAAGGTACGAGAGAAAATCACTACTGTGTTATAGGAACCAATACCTGTACAACAAAGGCACGTCTATGTGTTGGATACAACACACTGAATGTTAGACCTACAGTACCATCAAAGAAATCGCCGCTGACCCATTCATCGCTCTCATTACTATTATAATATGTACGATAAGCGGGCCCGCGGACTTCTCCTTGATAGTACATACATACAAACGAACGGCCACTCAATCCACATATAGGTAGTTGTGGTTGTGGCTAGCATGTCATCAAAATTCGGCGATGAATAAACAATAGTATCTGGTTCCTACAACAACACGGTTTTGTTACGTTGTGATCGTTATTGTTCAATGAAATTATCCAATTTTACCAAGAAGTAGTTATTGGTTGTCACAATTCCGGTAAAAACACACTAAAAAGAAATATATTGTGGGCACAGAAATAATCCCACTTCTGATTTGTAAGACAAATCAGAATGGAGACTTACGTTACTCAAAGTGTTGAATATTTTTAAGGATCGACTGAATCAAATGCAGATATCATTAACAAGTATGTATTTATTCTAGAACTCGAATATTGTTAAATCAATAGAAACTCATAGGTAGGTGAATCTTAGTAATATTACTCGTACAAAACGAAAGAACAAAAATAGAATAACGATCACAACAAAATAATGGTTTCAGTGATACAGGAACATGAAAACATAAAATTACTTACAGTATTTGCAGCTTTCAAATTTCACAATCACCTGGCTCAGTAACACTGGCACTTCCATCGGCTCTCCATGCTCGAATGTCGTCAAAAGCAAAACAACAATCCACTACGGTTGGAATAATCCCGTGATTAAAGATGGGTTACCTAACAAACTCAATTTGGTTTTTATTTCACGGTTCTGATAAAACGGGGCCTGTTTATAAAGCTACATTATATGTATTATCGACAGTTTTCGGCTTAGCGGTTACTTCATCAACACTCCTTATATTATAGCCCTTATGGTGACCATAGTTACTGCTACTCATATAGAAGTCCAAAATTTAATGTAGTTTGATGTATTTTCGCGTTTTCAAAATTTGTTTAATTGTTTAAATAAAAACTGACGTGTAAGTTTACGTGTTCTATCGTCATTGTGTAAAAGAATTTACAAATCACACTATTTTGACACGAAGGTGAACTAGTATCGTCTCTGACACAACTTCCACAATATGGAACAACCACATATAGTTACTGCACAAGACGTATCCAGGGGGTGAATAGGTGGGATTTATTCTCCCCTCCCAAATTTGGGGTGATGGTTTCAGGGCGGGTAGATCCACAGCTACGAACCACCTGAACTTTACCCACTATGCCCTCGCTGAAATGGACTCGGGTCGGCAGGTTGATGCTGCCTATTTCGATTTCCAAAAAGCTTTCGATCGCGTGGACAATCAAATTTTAATGAAGAAGTTTGCAGAAATAGGGTTTTCACCGAGTCTGTTAAAATTTTTTGCCAGTTACCTTAGTGATCGGTTACAATATGTGCAGCGTGCGGGATTTAAATCTCAACCCTTCTACACCAGATCTGGTGTGAGTCAGGGAAGTACCTTGGGCCCTACCCAGTTCTTAATCATGATTAATGACTTGCCCAAGGTACTTGAGGGAAGTAGATGCCTCATGTTTGCAGATGACTTGAAGCTTTTCTCTGGCGTGAGTGACGTTAGTGACTGTGAGCGTCTCCAGCGAGACATTGACAGGGTGGCGGAGTGGAGCGAGGCAAACCGTCTGCAGTTCAACAGCAGTAAGTGCAAGGTGATCAGCTTCACCCGGTCCCAGACGCCGCTGGAATATCGGTATCGTCTCCCCGACGCTCAGCTAGAGCGTGTTGACGAAATTCGTGACTTAGGACTGACATTAGACACTAGACTTGACTTTCAAGGACACATGACGAATATCCGCAAAAGAGCAAAGAGGACTTTGGGTTTCGTCATGAGACAAACTACCAAATTTAGCGATCCGCGCCCTGCAATCATGCTTTATAATGCTTATGTTCGTAGTTGTCTCGAGTACAACGCAGTCGTTTGGGATCCACGAGAGGCCACACATTGTTTATCGTTGGAAAAGATGCATAAAAAATTTTGTCGTTATATTTATAAAAAAATATATGGGTACTATCCCTTTCGTTATCCGTCTCTTTTTGTGACGGGTATGATCGGACTCGACACCCTAGAGCTGAGGCGAAAGCTGCAACTTATAACACACTACTGCCTTCTTCTACGGAACATAATAGATAATCCAACTATCCTGGAGACAGTGAAACTGTTTGTCCCGGAGCGGGCGCTGCGCGGCGGAGGCGACGGGGTGGTCCCGCGCCGCCGGCACCGACTGCTAGTGGAGTCGACCGCGCGCACACTTTATGGCCACAACGAGGCGACAGTACGCGCTCCCGCGCTCCTAAACTCATTGCTCGACTACTCGCCCGATCTTGATTTATTTTCCGATCCCGTCAACAAAATTAAAATAATGAGCCAATACTTTTTAAGTGTAACCTTATTTAGAGTAAGTACTACCACATAATATCTGACGTGTATATTTTTTTATTATTGTAATTTAAAATGTAACCTAGCAAATAAGTGATTTGGACGTATGTAGTCTGTAAGCTTATTTTGTTAATGAAATAAATGATTCTATGATTCTATGTGACATACACGGGACCGGGAATGTTTAGGTATTCATAACCACGTAAAGTACGTTCGAATAGGTAAGTTTTAATAAAAAAGTACGATATATTATAGTTTGATACTCAGTAATGTCTGTGGTAATATCATAGTACAGTGATTATACACGGGTTTCTTTCACAATTCATATTGTTGTTTCAATGAATGCCCCCCCCCCCCCCCCCCCCCTCCCGCCGAAACAAAATTCTGGATACGTGCCTGACAAGTGCACTCACGTACATTCATTAATCGATCCCACGATCTACTTTCACGAGTAAACACTATATGGCAATGAAATCGTCAACATGACGGGGCAGGTTACCATTTAAGGCCGCACACCGTAGATTTGCAAATGAGGAATAAGCATTCCTTACGCGGCGTCCAATTATTGACTATTAACCCCTAATTATAGGTGGTAGAGCTGACGCCGGGCTCGACTGTGGAGGTACCACCATCTTACTCGCAAATCCTCCCGAAGTTATTCAGGGGAGAGTAAGAGAACAGCTCTCAGGCAAAACCAGGCGGCCCACCATTGCCTGGGACCGATGGATGGCGGTTTATCCATCCCCAATTGCCGAGCCTTATATAAAACAGACTGGTGACGGGCAGCGGCGTCACTGGTGCAAGGGTTTCGGCACCGCGCTCACCAACCCGCCTGCCCAGCGTGTGTGAGTGTGGGCATTGCTTCCAGGAGGACCGCCAAGAGTGGTGAAATCCTGGAAAGGCCTATGTCCAGCAGTGGACGAAACAGGCTGATGGATGGATGGGATCATTGATCGTTGTTACTGATCAGTAATTACTTAAATTACTAAGTTATGTTATAAGGTTTATCTTTTGTGAACTAATACAAGTTATCGTAACTTGTATAGGTATAATTATGTGAAATTACTTCACTGACAAGATTTAATTTCAAATCTAACTGTAAAAAACAAAAATAACATTAACAGAAACGGGCCAAGAGAGTAGGGCTCGCACAATTATGGTTCCGTAAATCTTAAATGAGCAGCCACAATTCGAGATTTTTAGTTTTTTATCTAAAATATTACAATAATTTTTTCAAAAATCAATTTACGCAGTTTTGTTTTTTATCAAAATCGGCGCTGAGACTTGTTTGAACATTTTGCGCAATTCCCTATAGTTTCAGATTTGGCTATCCCCACACCCACTTGAAAAACTAAACTTGTCTATTATTTTTACATAATAAAACTTACAGAAATTAAAAATAATCATTTTATCAATAATGTTATCCGCGATACATGAATATCTTGATACAGATAACGTTGATTAACAACTTGAAATTCGTCAATAGACATTCAAACTGCAGTCGTAATCAATAATAAAATAAATTCATGAATCATTCTAATAATTGAATAATAATAATAATCTTATTCAATATTGTAATTAATAATTAGCATATTTTAATACTGTACGATTCCTCTAAAGGCTTAAAATTAATTAATATGTAAACTTACTTTGTTAAAGGTAATAGACAATATGAGACGGGTTGACTAAGATATATTTTTTTTTTCTCGTGACTAATTCCCGCAGTCTTATATTTTTTTATGCCTTTACTTGAGTAGGTATGTATATGATTTTGTATCATATGTTTTATTTTGAAAAAAGGAATGTTTGCTAAGTTTCTTGCCCTTCTTCTTAGCAATACTAATCGAATGGTGCGGATGGTTAGGCATTATGTATATACAATATTTTTATTCCTATATTTCTATATTTTATGCAAGTGTATAACTTTATTACATTTTAGTAGCCCACCCTTAATATTTTTTGTATGTATTTCCCGTTTTTATTATTTCTTCATTGTATTATGTATATATAATATTTTTATTCCTAGATTCCCCTATTTTATTTATTTTTTATTTAGTTATTTATTTAAAAACTTACGAATATCATTTATTAATGCAGGTGTATATTTTATTTCCCGTATTATTATATATTTTTTTTATATTCTAAAGATATATTATATTGTGTAAATTAACTTTGACTTGTAGAAAGTATACTCAATGTATCTATTTTGCAAAAATAAATATTTTGATTTGATTTGATTTGATTCTTTGAAATGATCGATCAGATAAATAAACTGTACTGGTTTCCAAGACCTAACTCTCTCGCAACAGACTAAATTGTCAATTCCAGTCTCGGTATACGAGGTAAAGGATAATATTACACTTATTAAATGTTCTTACAATATGATAAAATTACATGCCTGTCTCCTATAGGGGTAGGCAGAGACTACATATTTCCATCTGCCACGATCCTGACACACCTCTGTTGATTCTACATCCATCGATCTAGTTATATCAGATTCCAGGTACTTTTTACTGATGATTATCAAATTAGTATTTAAAAAAATATTTTGTTATGGAAAACACAGCAAGGAAAACCGCAATTTTATTATTATTTTAAAACACCTTTAACAGCACAGTTCTATCAGTGATTGCTGACCCGTGCCCATATTGACAAAAACTGGTATTACTGCGGTCAATATAATCTTTACCAACTTAAAAACTTTTAGTGTCCTTAAGGGGCTCCATGATGCTAAACTTCAGTTTTGCATCGAATTCAGTTTCGTCTACATACACGATAAAATTTTGAAAAAAATATTGTAAATTATTTTAATCAAGACTATTAATATTACACTTCATAAATTACGTTAATTCTTGTAATTAAAATAATAATACAACGTATCCAGAACTCCTGCGCTCGTTTCTGTTTTTATATCCCTCGAGAGCCCATGTTACTCCCCATGGAAATTAGGCGTTCACTCCATTTTGCTTGCTTTATCTTTGGTATTGTAAAAACACATGGTCCCTCATATCTGTACAATAAACTTAACTTTTCTTCTCGTCATATTAGACTAGCTCCCCTTCTGATCTGTCCAAAATATCATACAGCTGCATTTCGTGGCAGTTTTCGTTATTCTGCTTCAAAATGTTGGAATAATGTACCTCCGCCGATGCGTAACATAGCCACATTAAACTGTTTTCAGTTGAGATATAAAAATACCTTATTGATTCACAAAATATTACGTAACTTAAATACACTACCCTGTTGATTTATAATATTTTCTTTTTGTTACTGATTTCTATAAACATTACTGTATTATAAATAATTATAGTATAGATATAGTCTATTTTTAATTAAGATAATTAAGTTTTCTGCTACTTGTGTTCCATGCTAAGCAACGTTACCCTGCGAGGTGTTCACGGAAGACCAGCGCCGTGGTACATAATGGTGCCATGGCACATTCTGAGTGGAGGCCTTTTGGGTGTCACTTTTGTTTTGTTTAGTTTATTATTTTGTACTTAAGTTGTGTGACACCAATAAAGCTTTATTTTATTCTAATTAAATTACTTTTAAAACAGTGCAAACTTCAAAACCGTTTAAATAGAAACTACCACACCCAGATACTGACTAAAAAAGACTAAACATAAAATAAACATAAAAATATATATATATTTAATTTCCTAATGTAGCAGCAATTTCAAAATAACTGAATTTTGTGTGCGCGGCATTTGATTAGAGCAGGATAGAAAACTAAAGCGTTAGCAGGACATAAGTTTAGCATTGTACAGCCCCTTAAGAGAATACGAAATAAAAGTAAATTTTGCCAGTTTCCATAATAAATACGAATGGGTTTTAAATAATGGTACTCTAAACAAAATACACATGTGTGAGGTATCTAAGGAAATGTATGGTTAATTGGCAACAGGCTGAAACTTCAGCCCATCAAGCGGGGATGACGTCATCTTGTACGGTCAGCTAAGCAGTCTAATTTTCATTATTATTTGAAATTAAATAAATGTATAACGATGTTTACATGTAGATTTATTTGTAAATCAATTAGAAAAATGCTTTTAGTTTAATAAATTTTTTAATAAAAACAAAATCATTTGTTTAACTTTTTTTAATAGTCTTTTGTTTACATACATAACTGGGGTAATAGGCTTAAAATTGAAAGCAATCAATAATATTGTACTTGCATTAAAATGTTTTCGTAATTAAAATATTTTTTGTTTCTTTTTATTCCAACCGTACACAAACAAATGTCATCGAAATTGAACAAGGTCAGAGCCCATCGGCAATTGAATATTTATTAAATAATGAATTTCACCACTTGAACTCAATGTTTGCTTGGAACGTTTACGTGCCGTGCTTCGCATCTGAATCACTATTTTGAACAATTATTTTTCTGACCATTTTGAACAGTTTTATTTTATTTTACTACTAATTTATTATAAGTACAGATGTTCCTATATGATCCGAACTTGGATAAAAGCAGTGCATTATAATATTATAAAGGTTAAGAGAATAATACAGAAATTCTTGTTCTTACCCAGAGCCAATTGTAGAATTTACTAGCTTTTGAATTGCCTTTTCTGATATCTTATGTATTTTTTTTTTGGTTAACAATATTAGTCGGTAGAATATGTCGTATCAAAAAAACAAACAAGAAACAAATCGTCACGACATAAATCCCGGAAAGGGTATCAGTGAAATGCAAGTCACCGTTCACACTTGGGACACCCGCATTTCACCGATGATTATTACGTCCCAAACGTGAGAAGTGGTGAGCCCTATCGCCGTACTTCGGGCACAAAAGGACCACGAAGCATGGAGACCGAACACAGATTGATGTGCTCCGGGGGAATTGAACCCAGGACCGCTATGCTAGCAGGCGAGCGCTCTGCCACACAGAAGCGGTGTGGTATCATTATGGTAATTAACCTGTCTAGATTATAACAGTACCGGGGAGCTACTCCGAAGTGAAAACATTCGATCGATTATCGTTCGGTCGTATACAGGACTGTGTAGATCGATCATTTCTTGCGACCCGGGTCGATCTGAACTGAACTATTTGCTGCGTGATTCATACTTTTCAGATCGGTCATAATTTTCGAAAGCCGCGTGTGTCGCGTGACTGAGCCTACGAAGGAGACAAAAATACAACTTGTCCGCGTTTGTAAGTAATCTAATTGTTTGTGCATAGAGTCTTATTACTTTTTCAATCGATTATCTCTCACTTTTACGGACGGACGGCACGTAGGGCAGTGGTAGTGGGTCAAAAATGATCGTATCTTTTCGAGATTGATGATTCAATCACTCGCGAATTGGTTGCGAAACACAAGTGATTCGATCAATCTAGTCTACTCGGTCTAGTCGTATGCCCATGTCTATCACATTATTAAGGCGTGCGTCAGAGATGGAACGATCGACCGTATCTTTTTGGGAGTACCGGGCCAGTAGTGCACAGACATCTTATCTTTATCAATGCAATATAAATGATAAATGAAAGACTTTGAGTAATAGTCCACTGGTCTAATGATTGAGGTAACGAATAATACGTCATCATGACAAGAATCCTTGTGCACCCACGTTTTACTAACGATTGTTACGTCCCGGGTGGTGAGCCCTATCGTCGTACTTCGGGCACAAATTGCAGCCGATGCACTCAGGCTTGACAGAAATGTGCCCCTACGAGACCTGAACCGGCGACCTCTAGGTTAGTAGTGAAGTACTCTAGCCAGAAGACCACAAACGCAGTCTTGGCTAGTGTAGAGGTTCGAGTACTGATACAAATGACTGAATGTTGTTAACCAAAACATTGCTTAACACAAAACTCCGATGGTAAAGATAAAAAAACAACAGAAAGTGTACACGAGCAATAGACAATAAGATAAAACAGGATTAATAACACGACCGTCTGTCTTCAAGCATCCTTGATTAAGGGGAAGTGGGCGTTGGGAAATGTAACTTTATCCACGTTTTTCAGAAAACCAGATGTAAACACGGAACTGAAAAAAATACATATTGTTTTCGGAGATATGAAAAATCTTTTCACTAATAAAATCATGATTTAAATCATACTAATATTATAAATGCGAAAGTTTGTGCGTGTGTGGGTGTGTGTGTATGTTTGTAACACTTTCACGCTGAAACGGCTAGACGGCTTTGGATGAAATTTAGAATGGATATAGCTTATACCCTAACTTACTTAGGTTACTTTTTATTCCGGAAAAAAGCATGTCGTTAAACCGAATAACACGCGGGCGGAGCCGCGGGCAAAAGCTAGTTTTTTATATGATGGAAAAAAATCCTTAAAGATACCTCTGAAAATTGTATTTATCACGTTTTATGCATGTAATGTGGATCGTATCATTACAAGACTTGATACGAATATTCTGTGTATACTTGTCCATATTCTGACTGTACGATTTATTTAAATAAATCCCATGATTATCTTTTTTATTAAAATTCAGTAACATTATCGCTTACGTTAAATTTGTATGCTATGTCTAATTTGCTCACTCGCGCTTGACTGTAGATAAGTTCGTCCTACACTGTGACCTATTCTCGTGCAGCAAACCTTAAATTTAGAGTTGAAAAACCTAAAATAATACAAGCTCATTTAACTTTTATCGATCTGCGTTAAAGCCTATTTTGCAATGAAAAGTTTTAGGTTATGGCAACTCTAAATCTAATATTTGCTACACGAAAATAGGTGTCACTCTCACAGCATGTTTTTCCAATGCCCACTTCACCTTAATGCAATGTTTACTTAATCTCAACACTCTAGGTCTTATCTACTTTACGATATAGACAAATTGTGTTTTTCAAGAAAACGTAGTAACATTAAAATAAGGGGTATTTTACTTTAGATTATAATATAATCTACTATAGTCTGCAGAGTATTGAACTGTTTTCATAATAATGGGGAGAAAGAATTCGATAACAAATTACAGGTGATTGCTGGCCTTTTTAGACAAAATAAAAGCTATAGTATAGGGATGTCATTGTGTACGATGGACAATGGACGGGTTCCGTATATGTAACCGTAATCAATCAGCTTAAAAAGGACCTTCTTGTGATTTTTTTAAGGGTTCCGTTTCTTATTAGGAAAAACGGCATCCTTAAAAGATCACTCTCGTGTCCGTCCGTCTGTCTGTCACAGAAGCTGTTCTCAAAGAGTAAATAACATTTAAATTTGAAATTTAGCATAATATTAGGTCTTCGACGCGTACATAATATATATGTATGTATATCCATCCATTCATCCATCAGCCTGTTTCGTCCGCTGGTGGAGATGGGTCTTTACAAGATTTCGCCACTCTTGGCGGTCCTCCTGGAAGAAATGCCCATACTCACACACGCTGGGCAGGCGGTTTGGTGAGCGCGGTGCCGAAACCCTCGCACCACTAACGCCGCTGCCCGTTACCAGTATGTTCTTTTATAAGGCCCGGCATTTTGGGATGGATATACCGCCATCAAACGGTCCCAGGCAATGGTGGGCCACCTGGTTGTGCCTGCCTGAGAGCTGTTCTCTTACTCTCCCCCGAATAACTTCGGGAGGATTCGCGAGTAAGATGGTGGTACCTCCACAGTCTAGCCCGGCACCAGCTCTACCACCTCATATGTATGTATAGGTATATCGTCGTCTGTCAAAGATAGAAAAATATATATTTTAGATTAAATAGGGGGTCAAGTTTAGTTCAAAGAAAAAAGGTTTTAATTAGTTTTATCCTGTGAAGTATTTGAATTACCTTTAAGGATTACTTTTTCTTTTAAAATGTTTGGTCCAGTTGTCTTAATAATATAACTCAGAATTTGTTAAAAATAACCGTTCTCCCCCTGTTCTCTAGGTTTCTAAACCTAAAATTTAAACTTTTATAGGGTTGGTAGATATTGAAAACATTCAGGTTTTTGCAGGTTGCAGATTACTTGAAAAATGCAGCTTTTTTGGACAATGCAAATGTTGCTAAAAATTAAATTTAAATAAATTAATCTGGTCTATAGACATCTCGCGGTATGGAATCCTAATTGTGCGAGCCCGACTCGCTCTTGACCGATTTTTTATATACGAGTCCCTGCCCAACAGCCTAGACATTAATGTAGTAGTTCCAATGGACAGAGTGACTGCTATTATGAGTTTCCTGACTACATAAATATTTCTAATAGCTTACAGACACGTGCTACTGTTTCTCCTTCTTACGATTGTCATCTTTACGAAGGGAAGATGAGGTACTGACTTCACAAACTATGAATGGACGGATGAAAAGACACCGACGCATCACTATAAACGTGTCCGTATTTCGACGGAACGTAACAAAAGCAAACCGCAAGTACCGTAATCTATCGAAACATGTAATGGTTAATGCACCGAGGTACGTCGCTAAGTCGGGTGCTAAGTAACAAACCGGAGGTTGAGTGACACGGTCAACACGGTCAACTGGAAGAAAGTTGGCCGAAGCTTTCGCGGCAACGGCCGTCTCCCTACCGTATGTTCTAGAAAACCTAGATCTATATCTATACTAATTATAAAGTAGTAAAAATGTCGTGTGTTTACATTAAATGAAATGGGTTATTAATATTTTAACTTTTGCCTTTGTTTTGTATGTACGAGTATTTATGTTCCGTTTTATCTCGAGAACCACGGAACGGATTTGGATGTGGTTTCTTTTATTATCATCGTAGTGACCCTGGTCAATATATAGGCTAAGAGGGATGTTCATAAAATAACGCCTAACGAAAACGGGGCAAAGGCTAGTTAGTATAGTTACAGAACATTTCCCAAAAATAAAAAAACGCCACCGTGGAAATTTCGGAAACACTGTACTCTTAAAACTTAGTATTTTGTTAATAATCCTGGCGATAGCGAGACTTCTAGTGTTGCCAAGGTCACAAATTGTCTCACAGGTCTCTGTTATTTGAATAGTTAAAAATTTTCTTCATAAGCTATCAAGATCAGAATTAAAAGTAAATAAACATTACTTCATTCTCTCTAAGAAATAAAACACTACTACTTATAATATTTTTGAAGCAAAAACGAGATGTCTGATCGTTTGCACGCCAATATTCAAAAATAACTCAGCTGATTGAGCGCAAAGGCATGTCTAAAATTTTATTGGCGCAAAATTCATCTAGTGTAAATAAGCTTCGGCCACGGAGCAGAAGATAGATAAAAAAACAAAACTCTGTGCGAAGCCCTTTCTTGCTTCCTTTTAACTCGTTTGTATATAGACATAAAAATGAATAAAAATACTGCACCTATCTCCAATCAATTGCCGTGCAGTTTCACTAATCAATTATTTTCTAACTTTTGAATACCCTAAGATATTTGCTTTCGAAATAATGACTGAAGTTAGAAATATTTACTGATTTCATGCATCTACACATCAAATTGACGTTATTTATTTTCGAGCAAAACACGAAGGTTGGAGAATTTGATAAGTAAAATATTGCACAAATGAAATTTTCGAATTAATAATTGCGTCCATGTGAAAATTACAATTTTCGCCTATTTTGTGCTCTTTGGAGACGAAGCGATCGCCGTAATAGTCACTTTGCCGTGCGCATGATATAAACGTTATTTCAATGCCTTTTCCGTCGATATTTGTACCGACACAAATCGAGTTGCTATTTAGGTCGGGGACCCCCCTTCAAGGAAACATCCTGAATCTATACACACACCCAGACGCGCGCTTTTACACGCCGCCGCCGTCTCGGGGTTGGTCGCGAAACGTTAGCGTCGGATGGCATTCGCGAGCGCTGCACCGTGTCTGCCAGCCCTATTGCGCCGATCGGGCGTAGCGTAGGCACAGACATACAGACTAAACCTAAGCATTAAATAACGTTGGCAAGTTTCCATACAAAAACCAAGTGACATTTAAGCTACATGGTACGAAGAAACGTATAAAAATGGGTTGTTTTGGCTGGCTTATGCTTGAAACATATTTGTTAATACCTTAACTAATCTCTCCTATATATTTTGTTTGGAAACAAGCAATATTTATATCTAAAAGAGCCCGTAACTCACTGAGTTAAAATTGCTTCAAGTCGACTCTATGCGTTTATTGTTAATGTTTAGTTTGTATGTCTGTGGGCGTAGGTAATTATCTCGATAATACCGTGGAGTTTCACTACTGTTTATAATATATATCTACTGTGGCCATGGCTTGTAAACATTTTTATAACGAAACATTGCCGCCAAGCGACTCGTCATGTTCATAACATAATGAGAAGCCGTACCGGGAGAGTGGTTAAAGGTTTAATTTTGAAATTGTCTTCCAAGTACAAAGAGATAAGACTCGATGCATTATGCAATCAAGATGGCGATTATGACAGCACCTACAAATCCCATATACTAAACTAGGGCCAACGAGAGATGACACCTATGACTATTAAGTGCTTGCCAAGTTGCGTAATTATTTATGAGTAAATGCACAGTAGATATATAAACAGTAGTGAAACTCCACGGTATTCTAGAGATAATTACCTACGTCTGATCGGCGCGTTAGGGCTGGCAGCGGGCTAAATCTAAAAGCAACCTTACGACAAGGTGCAGCGCTCGCGACTGACAACCAGCGTTAAAGTTCCGCGACAATGGTCGAGACGGGGGTGTCAAATCGTGCGTCAATATTTGCTATAAAGTTTTCAAACCTGTAACATAATGTTTACAGGTTCAAAGACTTATAGAAAACATTTCTCATTTCAGGTTTAACTCTAGGGTTCGACAATTTAATACAATTCAACGGGGAGTGATAGTGGTTGAATAAATTGCAATACAACGCATCACTAAACGCAGCTGTCATAAGTGTATGTTGTTGATAAAATAACGCCCAAGCCGAAAGGGACAGAGATTGAATAAAGGCGGGCGGAGCCGCGGGCGACAGTCTAGTAGTTTATAAAAGAAAACATGGACTAATCTAAAGTGCCTATCTATACCGGAGTGACCAAACTACTGGACCATAATTATTATATAACATTAATTTATTATAAAATATTACGTAATAATATTAATTTTATTATTGAAATTTGAAAAATTTTAAATTGTTCAAAATATTTCTAATACGAAAGAGAGAAAAATAAAAAATATATCTTAAAAATAAATTAATAAATTCTAGATATTTAAGGAGCTGATTAAAAAAATATATACTTTTACTATATTTACTGACACCGATTTCGAAAAATCTTTGAAAATTAAATGCATGTCATTTCCCCCCTCTTATTTCCGAAACTAATAAATCGAAAAATATGAAAAAAATCATGGTAGTTTGGGATTACATAAAAATTACAGGAAAAATATAGCGGGTAAGAGATTCACGAAAACAAAATGACAAAATTAAATTTTTCATCCACGAGTTTTATTTCGAGTACGGTATAAAAATATTTCAGTCTCTCTTTTGTGGTACAATCAATTCTTTATTTAGTTATTTATCATAAACAGTTATGGGTAAGATTTTAAATACCTTCTTCCCGACTGTTCCCAAAACTGTCGAATTACATAACCCTAGGTACGCGAGTCTGACTCGCACTTGACCGTTTTTTTCAACCAGATTCACACAAGAAACGGTACGGGACGTCCCGTCCCCTTGTTATACATGAATGGATGGATGGGCATTCTAATTCATCCATCCATCCATACAAGTTTATTTATAATTTATGTTGGAGAGCAATTAGAATTAGAATTAGAATCGTTTATTTGCAAAATTACAAAGCCATACAAAGGTTCAGATTGTATTAAGGCATGCAAAAAATAATAATTATATATTCACTTAAAACTAACGATACAGTAGATGTAAATTGAATGACTTATCTTATTTAAAATACATTTGCAACTTAAATTTACATAATGACATTGATAAATTATAAAACAAGTAAATAAGAAATTATGTTACATTTAATACATAAATAATAGCATAAAGCAAGTCAAAATAATGAATAAAATGTCAAATAAAAAATTCATTTAAATTGTAGAATGGTCGTTCTAATAAAAAAGTCTTAAGTTTCCTAGAAAATACATTAAAATTATCACAGTTTTTAATATCCTTATTAAGTGCATTATATATCTTTGGTCCAGTATAATTAAAATTTCTGTGAAACACTCCATAGTTCGGAGTAGGCAAAGCAAGTCTCTTATCATTTCTTAGAAGATGTGTCTGAATGTCTCTAACAAGGTTGTATTTGTGTTTACTCTTGAAAATTTTGATCGATATCATATAAATGTACAGATTGATTATAGTAAGAATTTCATGTTTAATAAAAAGAGGCTTGCAGTGTTCCAGATAGTGAGCCTTTTCAATAATTCTTAGTGCTTTCTTTTGCAAAATTAATATATCTTGAATATGATTTGAATTGCCCCAAGCTTCTATACCATACCTAATAATGCTTTCAAAATATGAATAATACATTAGTTTAAGGGTTTCTTGACTCACAATATTTCTCATACACTTGAGAGAATAGCAAGCGCTAGCTAGTTTCCTTTTTAAACTTTCAATTTGATTGTGCCACTTTAACTGTTCGTCTAATTCAACACCAAGAAAACGTATACATTTGGATTTTTCAATGGGTAGATTTAGTTTGCAGTCTGTACTGTTAGTGTGGCGCCTAAAAACAATGTAATTACAAGGTACGTAAACGGTACGTGAAAACCTGGATTATGGCTTCCAGCGTCTCGGTATACCCCAAGTCAGCATTGACAATTAACAAAATAAAATACATGTAGGTACAACTAACACAAAACTTTATTATTTACACATTCACGAATAATTGTAAACTAGTAAATAAACGAAAGTGGTAACGCTGCGTCGAACGAGAATCACGTTATTGCATTGGAAATCGTATTCTGAATAATTCCAACTAGCCGTCTTGCTACCATCAATTACTCAAGATTACCTCGATTAAGAAATCAATAGAAAACTGTATTAATAATATTAATTATTGCAAATATATACACGTTTATCATTTATAGCGATTACATTATGACAAAATACATTCTTACTTAAATATTCATAGTATTTTTTTACATGTGAATTTTGTTTGCGATCCACAACGACTTTAATGCACACACGTTTGCATATATAGGTATATAGGTAGTATATACGAGAAACTAGTTATTAGTTTGTCCTAAGCCAAACTATTGTGTCCTCAAATATGGTATGGCCGACATATATACATTCACACAAGATTAATTAGAAAAAAATAATCGTCGTAGATTGCAAGAACTTATATTATAAATAATTATATTTACAAGTATTATATTCATACTGATATTGAAACGGCTACTAACGATTTTATAGTCAGATTTTGCCTGACTAGTTTCATTGTATTCGTACAATTTATTTGGAGGCAAAAATGGTTACGCCCGCCGTGAAACTAGTGAAGCGAAATCTGGCTATAAAATAGTGAGTAACCGTTTCAATATCACTATGAATCTAAACCACGAATCTTTTAGGAGTAAAAATAATTATATTAATAAATTTACCATCCATCCATCCATCAGCCTGTTTCGTCCACTGCTGAACATAGGCCTTTCCAGGATTTCGCCACTCTTGGCAGTCCTCCTGGAAGAAATGCCCATACTCACACACGCGGGGCAGGCGGGTTGGTGAGCGCGGTGCCGAACCCCTTGCACCAGTGACGCCGCTGCCCGTCACTAGTTTGTTTTATAAGGCCCGGCAATTGGGGATGGATATACCGCCATCCATCGGTCCCAGGCAATGGTGGGCCGCCTGGTTTTTTTGCCTGAGAGCTGTTCTCTAACTCTGTCCCGAATAACTTCGGGAGGATTTGCGAGTAAGATGGTGGCACCTCCACAGTCGAGCCCGGCATCAGCTCTACCACCTAAATAAATTTACGTACAAACTAAACTCCCGCCTGTCTCCCACAGAGGTAAGCAGAGATCGCAGCCCTTCGTCTGCTACGATCCTGGCAAGCGTCTTTCGTCAAGTCATAAAAGCTTTTCTACAATTTGAGCGATGTATTTTAAAATTCTTCGTCCAAAATAATACATTCTTGTACACACAACAGTGTCGTAGGCGACGCGACGCATAAATATCTTCTTTTATACATAGGTAAGTATTTGTACAGAAAAAGACGTCATTTCTTTACCGTTATTCTTGGACGCAGAGTGAACAGATTACAAATACATGCAAATCTATACTGATAATAAAGCAGAAGGTGAAAATTTTTAGTCTGTACATTGGATATTTTTGCGATGTTTTAAATAAAACGAGTTATTAGTATTAGTACAAAGGCCAGACTAATTTTTTTTGAATATTAATTTTATTGTTATAATTTGTTCGTCTGGATTTGGATGCAGTTTTCTTTAATATCGGGTGCTGATAAAATAGGCAAAAACTGTGGATATTTTATCTCACGCGCAAATAAAAGATACATTGATTGAAAGACACTCCCACGCGAGCTAATCCGCAGGCAAAAGCTAGTGGTAAATATGATGACGTTCGTTTTACTGGGACACCGTGAATTGTTCCTAATCATCATGTACGGAATCAAAGAAAGGAGTCTAACGAATGTAGATTATGCGCATAATTCATTGTAGGTCTACGTGCGCGTCGAACTTGTTTCCTGTACATTTTTATTGATCTACTTTTTTTAGGGTTCCGTACCCGATGGGTGCCAAACGGGACCCTATTAGCTACGACTCCGCTGTCTGTCTTTCTACAGATTCAACCGTGATAGGTAGAAACTTGAAATTCTCACGGAATACCTACTTACTGTGGCCTCTATCACAACAAATAATTAAAATTTAAATGTAAAAAATTAAACCCTACGTCCCCATACTTTATAGTAGAGGTTTATACCTCGTGTTAAACAATAGTACCATCTGAGATGACTTATTTGACAGCTTTTACCGAGGTAATAGATGGCGTTAAGAGTAGCTTGTCAACCTTTTTGCACCGACGAGGTTCATTAGTAAGATGGCGCTAAGATCTTAAAGGAGGTCATTTTTATGTATGTTTTCAGGGTTCCGTGGCCATAATAGGTGGTAGTACGTACGGAACCCTTTGTGAGTACAAAGTCCGACTCGCACTTGGACAAATTATTATTTCTTCGATACCAGTACATACTAGTAATGTGGTTTCATTTAGAAATACTTGTCACACCTGATATTTACGCAAATTAGTAATAGTTATTAGTTGTAGTAAATGTCAGCAAGTCACCAGACAATGGGTTATTTATTAGTAATGTACTGAACCATCTGTCTTTCTCTCTGTATGTTTGTATATATTCCGTTTTAACTCGAAAACCACTCAACGGGTATAGATGCGGTTTTCTTTATCTTATTGAACCTGGTCAACATATAGCCTATAATAAGAGATGTTGATAAAATTACGCCCAAGCCGAAAATGGGGCAGAGATTGAAAATCGTGGGTGCAGCCGCGGGCAAAGGCTAGTCATGTCTAGCATGTTATTGTGAAAACATTGGGTTATATGGGGAAATAGGTTAACGTCACCCATTAAACTAACTATTGTACAACATCAGAGGATTTAAGGTGGTAACGGAGGATCTCGGTGCAAAATGCACATCATAATATTGTTTCCCTTACTTTTGAATAAAGTATGCAATAAATGCGTTTTATAGCAATTCGCGCAAACTGCTTTGTTAATAGTTAGGTGATCACATGAAAATTGGTCAATTTTATGCGTTAGTATTTAGCTGCATTACATTACAACTGTAAACACGCTTTTAAGTTTGTTAATGTAATGCAAACAAAATGTAATACATTAAAGTACGTCATTTTTTGTGACGACTTTATTATTAATAAACTATTTCCGCAAGTTGCTTTAAAACACATTTATTGCATACTTTTAATTCAAAAGTAAGGAAAACAATATTATCATGTGCATTTTGTACCGAGGTAAAAAGTTACCCCCTTAAGGGCCCGCACGGAAAATTTCACCTTATTATGTTGTGATAAGAACCACTAAGTATAATTATTACTATTTATTTCAATAAATTGTACTGCATTACAGTACTTAACCAATTCGCAATACAATCAAAAATCAATTATTACAAAAAAATAATCGTAACAAATGTAACATACAAATAAAACAAAAATATGTTAAACTAAAAAGTTAACACTATGCATGCAAGTATAATCTACGACGTACCACGGCCACGCACTCGCGGAGTGAGTGTCCGGAATTACACCGCGGAATCGACGAAACACGGCACTCTTCATGTCTACAGATGTTCAGTGAGAGCACAACTGAGTTGGGTTGATATATAGCCAAATTCACACTGGATACTCGATAAGTGGTCAGGACAAGGGTTCAATTACTCTTTCTGTGAAATACGCGAAGAAAAATGTACACTACCTATAGTAATTGAGCCGAGCCTGTTTTTAAAGAAATATAGGGGCACAAAACACATTTTTCGTATTTCACAAACAGCGTCATTGAACAAATTACCGAGCCTCCAGTATTAATTTGACTATATCACCTAAGTCACCCAACATGATTTCAAGGAAAACATCTGTCTTTAAGGCTGTACCTGACCCTAGAATATGAAAAAAGCCAGAATTTCGAGGGTTCTTTTGACGAAACTAGGACTATCTTAATATTGGAAAAATATATTTGATTTATTGTTCTTTTATCTAGGTGATCTACTTATAAACAATGTACTAAGATTGAAACATTTGTCAAAAAAAATATGTTTTCCACCCTCTTTTTTTTGGTTTTCAAACGTTCGTTTCATGAACGCGTTTAAGAGATGAACTTGTTTTTTTTTTCATTAAATAGCTAATAAAAGTATATAGGTTTTCTACTTAAATCTATTATTTTTTTCCCTACAAAATATTTCAGTATTAGCTAAAAACCCTCCCATCTGCGTTTCTCGCGTAATTATTAATTTATTAGTATTACGCGTCCTAGACAAATAGGTCAATTAGCTAACTAATAATCGCCTCTATCAAAAGCTAATAAAGTATTTGACATTGACATTTTGTGTTGGACGGGTAATAACATTTTTTCCTAGGGTATGCCATACTCTTAAAAAGCCCTATTTCGAAAAGACCATCCGCACGGTCCTCGCGGATAAAAACTGCAATTAGGTACGGTAACCGCTCCGTCCTACCGTTATCGATACCGTATGTAGTTTCGTAAATTATACGTACATGTACAGTCGTCAACAACTTTCACTTGGTTCTTACAGATTCATATAAAGTGCATTATTCATAATAGGAAACTTAACCGTTGTTTACACATGACGGTAGTCTAGATTGCGTGGCCGTGTTCAATAACATGAATATTTTGCACTTCGCTGGTGGGTTGTGTTAATAATAAACTTGAAATAACATTATATCAAGGATGTCCCACAGTGTGGGAATGACGAAAAAGGAGAATCTTTAACTTCCGTGTAAGAGTAGGAATACTTATATCACAAGTTTTTTTCATGTACCTAAAAAGTAAGGTAGAGGAAATCTTTACCCTCTAAACTCGACCTCTATTTGGTTATAGGGGCAACTCTACCCTCTTAGACAAACCTGTGGCGATTCGACCTCCATTTGGTTTCAGTGCTATCAGTGTATAATATTAACTTGCAAATTTGTATATTAAAATAATTAATTAGACTGGTACATATTCTATTTTTGTTATTTCAAAAAAGTACTTACCTCCAGAACATAATATTAACTTCAGAAAACTCAAATCCGTTCTGCAGTTTCTACGTGACTCACGAGCGTAAAGACAGAGAAAACAGAGAGACAGACAGATAAAAATGTTTGATATTTTTGAAAAAATATTTATGCTTGTCAGCGGAGTCCTAAAAATCCTGAGAAAAGAGCGAAGAAGCTACGCGCAAAAAAAGCTAGTAAGTAAAATTTAAACGTAAATTACGATTTTGATCTACAAAGTCATAGTTAAAACGGTCCAATCACCACCAAAGAGACGGTCCATTTACTATCTAATGATTAATTAATTATAAAGAGGGTCGAGTCGCCAACATTTTTCTTTTTCGTTCAGATTTTCACTTTTAATAGAAAGCAGAATTAAATAGAGGGTCAAAAGTCTACTGACTCAAATCATTTTGTTTGCGCTTGTATCTCTGCCGAAGGACAATGTTCTGTATTTTTTTGAGAAAATTGGTAAAGTAAATCACCCTTAAACACGTAGCTTGTCATTTTATTACTCGTCATTACACACCGCAATATTACTCGTCTATACGAACCACTTTTACTCGAAATCGCAAGAAAAAAAAACCTGTTTCATCCATACAATACGACAGAAGAATTAATAGTGCAGTGGAGCTCACATCAAGCTAAACACTTTCAGTATAAG
This sequence comes from Ypsolopha scabrella, assembly GCA_910592155.1. Taxonomy (NCBI): domain Eukaryota; kingdom Metazoa; phylum Arthropoda; class Insecta; order Lepidoptera; family Ypsolophidae; genus Ypsolopha; species Ypsolopha scabrella. The sequence goes on from OU342964.1 coordinate 6,060,882, forward strand.
CTGACCTCTCATTGTATAGGCTTCCCGTACAATGAGAGGTCAGCTTATACTCAATGTGTATAGCTTGATTCGGGCTCCACTGTGCAACGCATTATACCTACTCGAGCAAAATTAATAGAATAGCTGATATTTTTCTGGTTTATGTTATTGATTTGTTCCGCAAAAACTAGAATTCATTAATTAAAGAATTTGGCTTGTGCAGTTGTGCAGTAAATTTACAAACCATACAATATTTTAAAAATCAGCAACGGCGTTAAACCAATACATAAATAGTCGTTACCATATTATTTACAGCCATCTTTTAGACAATACATAAATTAAGGCTTAACTACGCATTGCGGTCGCACGTGGACATAGCTTCGAAGTTGTAAATAAAAACCGGCCAAGAGCGTGTCGGGCCACGGGCAGTGTAGGGTTCCGTAGTTGCCCGGTACATTTTATAAGTAGGTTTATCTAATACAGACCGCGCCAAACTTCTAGTCCCATACATTTAGAAGAACGGCCCATACATTGTCGTGTTTAGAGGCCACTAAAAGTTTGGCACGACCTGTACTCGTAAACCTGTAAAGCCTACTTAGCTGTGATAGTTTTCCTTTTAAATTCATTATAAGGAATATAATTCACTTCTGTGAATGTTTTCCCTTGACTCAAAAACAAAAATTAGCATTTTGAAGCTTAATATTTCGCCAACGGATCCCTAAATCGAAATATGGTTCCGACACACCCACAATGTTTTTGAACGACCTATCTCACGATACTCAACACTATGGGATAGATGAGAAAAAAAAATCATCCCCAATTTACGTGTTCGGGAGGTATCTAATCCCGAAAAAAAACTTTTTCATGGTTTTATTTTACCGTTTTGTCGGTGTGATTAAAATGTATATTCATGCCATATAACAGCTTTCTAGTACTAATAGTATCTGAGCTAAGCCGCGGACAGACGGACATGGCGAAACTATAAGGGTTCCTTGTCTGACTACGGAAGCCTAAAAAGTGATTGATAAATAAATAATACTTCACACTCCGTCAGTTACACATAAAACCAATGAAAAATTGATTTAATAAGGTACGTATTACAAATTACTAAGTAAATTGTTCCGTTTCATAACATTAGAGTAACAATGTAATGTAAGCTACGATTACTTCAAATGGCGTTGTATGTGTGGACCTGAATACCTACTCTTACCAACATCACTACCTACAATCAACATTACAGTAGGTTTAGGAAATTCTTGTTTCCAAATACCGAGAACATTTTGAAAACATGTGTATGCATGTAAGTCCAAACAAAACATTATTAAGGACAGCGATTTCCTTAGTACTGCATTATTGTTGTTCTCTACGTATTGGAATTTGTTCTGGTAATGACAATAATCAGCTGCGGTGATGAAAATATGATTATTTTCAAATTAGTAAGGATTCACACAGTACATAATACACACATCACTTAGTTAACCAAAAGGTAAAAACTCAATGTAAGAAAGATTATAATAACTTGTTTTTAAAATGTAAAATATTGCCTGTCCATGAGAAGGTATCGATGCTAATCGCCTTGGATAGTAATGGATGTGAGGATTTTAAGTTTCCTGTTAATAATCCACTGTTACATAGGAAAAGAGAAAAAAATATACTCACTGAACCTCGAGTCACAAATTACTACGGCCAGCGGCATAGAAAATATCTTGTACCAAAAATCCATGATAGTATACCATATGAAATAAGAAGATTAAGTAGTAAACATGTATTTAAAACAAAATTAAAAAACTATCTTTTAAATTAAGTCAAAGTCAATATTGTTTCATTGAAATAGAGAAATAATTGTTTATTTGTTTTTTGTTCTAGAAATGTTCACATAAATATTGTAAATTAAAGGGGAGCTTTTTCTGCCTACAAACTGTTATGCAGTTTGGCAGAATTATACACAAATATGTATGAATATTAATGTGAAATAAAAGTTTATTTATTTTATTTTATTTAATACTAAAATAAAATAGTAGACAAAACAAAAATGTATGAAATATAATACGAAATATTATTTTGTAGGTCGAATTGTCGATGCTGTCTGTTTAAATGACATTGGCCTGACTCAGCAAAATGTTGCATGTATTCCTATAACGCTAGTATTCTGCCAACCCCATAACCCACCCGGAAATACCTCTTGATACATTAACAATACTAGGATACTACCAATAGTAAGCATGGGTAAAACTCGTCCGTATTTTAATCTAATCTGATTAACTCTGTTTAATCCACATAATAAAAGGTATAAAACTACACCAGTCACAGGACTGAGCCACAAAATAAATACATACAGAAGGCCTGCTCCATACAAACAACGATTTCGGGCACACGCACACATAGAGGCGGACGTACGACGATCCCGGTAGACTCGTGCACTGTCATTCGACCGAATCCTACCGATATCGTCGTACGTACGCGTCTATGTGTGCGTGCGCCCGGAATCGCTGGTTGTGTGGAGCTGGCCTTCTGTGCGTATTAATTTTGTGGCTGAGCTATGAACAAAGCTACAAAAAAATAGAAAGACACTATAATATGACATTTAAAGAAAAACAGAGCTGTCTTCTTTGTAAAACTACAATGAATAATAGAGAAGTCGGAAGTCTGTAGCATAAATGGACGTAGTCTTGCTACGTGATTCTTTTATTTTGCCAGAATCGGCGTCCTGCCCCTAGATTATGTATCTGTGAGTCGGTTGCTAACTGGTTGCCAAACATCGAAAACATAGTAGTATCGAAATCCGATTATCTAAGAATACGTGCGTACCAGTGGCGAAGGGTGGACATTTTAAACAGGGAAGCCGGACAAAAAATCTCCTTGCTCTAAAAAACAACAAAGGAAAACACAAAAAAAATGTACTTTGCCCTGTACCCTGTCAGTCAGCCAAGTGTATTTGTCGTATTGAGATTTATGTAAATGTTTGACAAAGCGAAGAGCAAGGAATAAAGAAATGTAGTATGGATGCCATTTCCTAAACAAGCCGATGGGAATCGTGTTATATGGACCCTTCTCCACCGGTGCGTACTTAAAGTGACGTCACGGTTCAATACACACTGAAGGCAATTTTGAAGGTTCCGTTTTTGTCTGTGTTTTATTGTTTGGCAACCAGTTGGCAACCGATACAACGTTACATAATAGGCCCGCTGGTGTTAAATTAAGCAGGACTCGAGTGTGTCAGACAACCAATCTAGTTACTCGTACATTCTACAATTAGAGCAATAATTTTCTAGTTAAGAAACAAAAGATCCAATTCACACACATAACCTATAAAAAATATAACATTTAAATTCCATTTCGCGGTAAACTCAACAAAAATGAATTGTTACAAAATGAAAGCATAAAAATTCTTAGGGACTCTTTTCTTTGCCGTGCATTGTTTGTGACGCAATTTAGACTGCGTGTGGGAGTCATGGAAACTCTATGACGCTATCTTCGTTTATGATAGGTCAGGAACGGTTTCAGAAAATTATTGTAGATCCATCCATCCATCAGCCTGTTTCGTCCACTGCTGGACATAGGCCTTTCCAGGATTTCGCCACTCTTGGCGGTCCTCCTGGAAGGAATGCCCATACTCACACACGCTGGGAAGGCGGGTTGGTGAGCGCGGTGCCGAAACCTTTGCACCAGTGCCCGTCACTAGTCTGTTTTATATAAGGCATCCGTCGGGCCCAGGCAGGGTTGGCATTGTTTTAAACAGTGTTTTAAACACCGAGAAAAAACACCCTTGTTTAAAACACTCATATATAAACACTGTTTTTTAGCATATTAATTATTATTTTTTCCTCATATCGAACGTGTCGTCGTTATTTTTTTTTTTAACGCAGCCCCTTTCTATTAATCGGTGCGATTAAAATTCCTTTACTGGCGGGGGTTTCCCCAAACATAAAGACGAGAACGGGTGGTGTCGGTGTGTTTTTAAGCATTTCTACGTTTCGTGTTTATTGGGAAAGCACTTATTTTTCACTCAATAAATTATTAGATATGATAACATTTAAAAACGCATTATAATCAATTTTACATATACATAATATACCAATACGATGCCCAAAAAAAGTTTTAAACATGTTTTAAACGTGTTTAAAACAGCCGCAAAAAAAACATCAGTAAATATTTGTTTTAAACACGTTTTTTTTTTATTTTGTTTTAAACAGGATGTTTTGATCTTTTTAAAAATAACTGTTTTTTTCCAACCCTGAACCCAGGCAATGGTGGGCCGCCTGGTTTTGCCTGCAAGCTGTCCTCTTACTCTCCCCCGAATAACTTCGGGAGGATTTGCGAGTAAGATGGTGGTACCTTCACAGTCGAGCCCGGCATTAGCTCTACCACCTTTGAATTGTAGATGCAACGTTATATTTATGAACGGTTTACGGGAAGTCCAGGGGTGTTTCTCAGTTTTTACTGTCTAACTGTTTATTTAATCCTGTCATAGGTATCGAGCAAACTACGTTTTAATACTATCCAGTAAATTTGCTCGAAAACTGTACTTTAAATGGCAATAAACATGGCTTTAACAAACGTGCGATTTCTTTAGTGTTGTTTAGTTTATTTCTAAGTCTAATTTTAAAACTATGTACTAGTTTTGTACAATTATGTCAACTTTATACGTAGAAATATGGATTATTAAAAGAAACCGGCCAAGTGCGAGTCGGACTCGCGCACGAAGGGTTCCGTACCATTATCTATAAAAGCGGGAAAAAAAAATGTCTGTAGTATGGGAGTGCGCGGTCCGACTCGCACTTGGCCGGTTTTAGTATTCGTTGTTATAGCGGCAACAGAAATACATCATCTGTGAAAATTTCAACTGCCTAACTATCACGGTTCATGAGATACAGCCTGGTGACAGACGGACAGCGGAGTCTTAGTAATAGGGTTCCGTTGGTTAGCCTTTGGGTACGGAACCCTAAAAATAGCAATAAATTTGCGAAAGCGACTAAAATAACTATATTTAATTTCCTCAATTTTAATGTTTCTTGTTTTTTTTTTTAATCTGTTTTCTCCCAAATATATTGAAAAACGTGATACCAACACCCTTAAAGTGATTACCCTGATATCACAATTCACTAAAATTACATTATATGCTCGACTAAAGAACAGACCAGAATATTTATTTCGATCACAAATACCTATTAGGTATCATTAAAGAAAACTTCATCATTTTTTTAACCCATACATGCATGTAATTTTAATGTTTAAAATGAGAAAAAAATTGTTATTACCACATTTATGTTTATTCAATTGGCACAAGGGATGAGTTTCAAATTTCAATATGAGCATTAGTTTTGAATTTATCAGGAAACTAGGTGTTTTATAAGTATAAAACAAAGATAGCTCTAATAGTTTCGAGATAAATTTTCCGAGAAGCCAAAAACTGATATTGATTTTACTGGAAATCAACTAGAACTTCGTGGATTTAACTAGAAATTGTAAGTGTTAAAGAATTGTTTACCAATAAACCCTTAGAGTTACAAATTATTAAAAATTAATACTGTGCACTTGATTTCCTAAACGTAAAATACGCTACGAGGAAAACATTGCATATTTATCTGCAATTATTAGATGCCTACATGGAAACGTAGTTGGCTGTATAAGGATAACGGAGGACCGCCAAGAGTGGCAAAATCTAGGAAAGGTCTATGTCAAGCAGTGGACGAACACATGCTGATGAATGGATGACATGGAAATGTATGTATACAAGATCCATCAAATTTTTTAACACATCATTCAACCGTTTGATAACCTTTTTGGGCTTTTAGTGATATTAAAAATATTTTATTTCATTCCGAAAATATCAATTTTTTATAGAAAAGTATAATTGTTACTAAACTATTTTCAGTATTTGCCATAAATGACATTTATTTCATATTTTTTATTAAAAAAACGAGAAAATCAATCATAAGATGTGCATTTAGGACCGCTACCTTGACGAATCCCTGTTTGATTGTCGGCTCCATACTTTCGTCTCATTTTTAATCATAACCTTCCATAGCGCTTATCCGCCGAAGCTAATTTAAAACGGATCTCACTTGAAATATAATCTCCCGGATTCGAATCAATCGGGTCACAAGTAGGTAATATATCTAATTTCAATATTATCAATCGCCACAGCAATATGGATTACATTTTATACTTAAATTACATTGTAACACTAGTCCAAAGAAAGACGCTTAAATACCACAATACGACCCCAATTGGTTAACCGTTCCAAATCATTGTACTTCAATGGTTATCTAAAATATTTAACCCGTACAGGGTTATACAACTACATATTAACACTTTCAGGGATACAACGACACGCAATAGAGAGAACAATGGAATCACGTTTATGGGCGGTCCATGTCCCTGAAAGAGGTAACGGTAGCATGATAATAACTCCATCAATATAAACATTTTAATTTAATTTTTTTTGTAATACAAGCTATCTTACAAACAATAATTGTAGTAATTTTTTTTAAGTAAACTACTTATTTGTTTTGTGCATGTTCATTGTTTAATTTTTTTTTAGGACCAGGGATGTACAATTTAAAAAATACCCGAATAAATATTCTTACGTATAAACGGTTAAATATTAGGTAGAAAGCCCGCTGCTATATTTGTTCAGATTTACAATACTCCCCACATATTGACTGGTTCATCTCATACTACTTAAACAATCACACTTGTACAATTATTTACAGTTGGCTGTGGTGCCATACGAGTACCTAATTCTGAATTCAAATTCCTCAGTTATTTTAGTATTTATTTTTATCGTTCTATTATTAAGAGCCCACACCGAGTATTTGTCCTTGATTTATTGTGATAGATACGGAGGCGTGTCGTCGTCGCGATGTAGTGACACCAAAATTTAAACGATAAATATATTGATAAATCTGTCTATATTACCACAGAGATTTTGAGAACATATGACTCAAAATGATTATGTGGGACAATACCTACATAATAATGGGATTTACGCAAAGTAGCATTCATCAATGGTATATTTTTTAATATGTTATGTATTTATGCTGGGCTTATAAAAATAAACCTTATGCTCTACTAAATATACTGGACCACTTCCATAGAAAAACTATTTAAACGACGGTAAAAAACACTTTCCCATGTAAATTTTTAATACCTGCTCGTTAGTCAGTTTCTATGAGGAAGTGAATTATTTTTTCATTTAATTTTCTATTGAAATGGTTCAGTATAATCAGTGCAGCATTTGAGCACGTCATACGAGCATCTCACTTACTCTCACGACTTATCCCGCATTGATATCTCCGTCGCTCGGCGGGGAATAAAACATAAACATGAAATTTATTTATTGAGCAAAAAACATTTATAACAAAGTTTGAGCAACTGGCTTCCAAAGTAGTTTCAACTCTGATCCAGAACGATAGTTGCGAACGCGCTAAAATATACCAAAATATTTAATTACAATAGGCTTGTAGGCAGGGTAAACAAAATATTATTCTATTTAGTCCGTCATTTAGATTATCAAAAAATATTGGACACGTATTTTTTCTTTTGTCAATCAAACAAAAAATTACAGAGATAAAGTGCGTCAAAGTTTGGGAGTGGGGGAAAATGACGTCACTTCTAAGTAAAATTGTACCTAGATGTGACGTCACGCGGAACTTCAACGGGCTATATCTTTATCATTGTTTGTTTGATTGAAAAAAGAAAAAATACGTGTCCAATATTTTCTGATAATCTAACTGACGGACTAATAATATTTTTTTTGTCATCATGCCTATTATCATAACTAAAATTCTTCAAAAATAATTAAGGGAACTCATTAGCTGTGATAAAAATTTTAATTTAAGTTGGAAGTTATTTCTTTGCATGCTTAATTAATTAAATCGTATCTTCGTCTCAATTTGGACCTTATTTTGGTATTAATTTAGTTTAAGTTCTTAATGAAAATTTAAAATTCAAATCAAGGTGCATCATTCTAGATATTCTATAGTTTATTATGTATTCTTTTTCAATTTTTCTTCAAATAACATCTGAATTGAACCGTCCCTTAATTGTGGCTTCGAAGGTCACCAGCAAGTACAGTCCTCTTAATACACCCGGTAAAGGTATGCAGACAGGATAATACGATGACAAAACTACTTATACCAGTTTAACCAGCTCAAATAAAATTTTTTTCTTCGCCCACACCGTGTTTCAAGAAAGAAATTCGTATCCCCCTTTTCGTGCACTCAATCTGTTTAATTCGACGCGTTCATAATTCTCTTTTTAGGGTTCCGTACCCAAAGGGTAACCAACGGGACCCCATTACTACGACTCCGCTGTCCGTCTGTCACCAGGCTGTATCTCATGAACCGTGATAGTTAGAGAGTTGAAATTTTCACAGATGATGTATTTCTGTTGCCGCTATAACAACAAATACTAAATACTAATAAACAGAATAAAATAAATATGAAAGGGGGCTCCCATACAACAAATGTGATTTTTGCTCCTTTTTGCTCGAAATTGATAACGACAACAGGTAGACGCTTGAAATATTCACAGAATATTTAGTTACTTAATACATTCACTTTAAAAATAAATAATTCAATTAAAATTAAAATTAAGTGGGCTCCCATACAATAGACGTGATTTTTTGCCGTTTTTATAGATAATGGTACGGAACCCTTCGTGCGCGAGTCCGACTCGCACCTAGCCGGTTTTTTATTTTAAGATACGGTGAAGGACGAAAATTCAGCGAAAAAAAAAATATTTCTTACGTACTAATAAACATACGCGATTCGTAAAGACCGTTTTACTTCAAAGGCGGTAAAATAAACCGGTTAATTTAATTAATTTACCAATGATCATTTGCAGAATACTCACCGGCATCGGTTGACAAGTAGAAACTGAATTAAGTTATTGGTGAAAGAACTTAAACAACCAATCTCGATAACTACGAAAAGAAACGTAGTTAACACCCCAAAGAACATAAAAAATCTGTAATTAAAATTAATGACTTACCCAGTAATTAAAATTTTAAATGGCAATTCCTGAGTTTCAAATATGGATCTAACACAAAACACAGTTCACTATAAATGCAATTTTTAATATTCCAATAACATTGAAAGCTTTCGAAATTAAAAAGTTATTTCTTTTCTTTTTGGCGGAACGCGCGTACACTACGGTTGCTATTGGGCGAATGATAACAGCCAGCACAGTAGCGAGGCGAGACCGTATATCAAACAGGTGGTAGTCGCATAGGCCGCTACGCCGCGCCGGCGCCGGCGACACTCACCACTCCAGCTTGAGTCGACGAGGCTATCAGTGTCCCTTTCTAAACTCATGAGCTAAAACGAGGCAACGATGTAGAAGTGAAGTCGATCGCAACAGCATAAGAAGGTAGATCATGAGCAGATCTTGTCATCATTCCTGATGAAGATCACAAGCGCAAATCATGCTGGCATGCTGGTTTCGGCACGTCATAATGTTATGCTTCATATACGACGATACGAGTCATTGATCTTTGTTGCTTGGATGGCAAATAGCGGTGCACTTTTTGTTACGCGCGCAATGAGAGGCATCGATGAAAAAGTGGATGCGTTACGCTGACATAACGATATAAATTGCATAAATATGCGCGCTAAAGCTGCAAATGACAGTACACCAGTTTAACCGTAGTTATATGTAAGTGAATGGTTAGTTTTGTGAATTCTGACACTGCCCAGGGTAAACAAGACTGGGCATATTCTTGTAGACTGATGGTAAAGAACTGAGTAACCGGTCATAGAACTCTGCCATCTGGGTCAAGATTAGCCACTACAGAATGATTTATAAAATATTATATACTTACATCAGTAGACGTAAGATATGATAGTAATTACAGTATAAATATAGTATCAATTTAGTTACATTTCGTTGATTTTTTTTTTACAATTTTGAGAACGTTACTAAGTATTTATTTATTTATTTAAAAATTATAGTTCTATAATTATTTTCAAAACTACCTACGCAGTCCGGCCATTGTGCAGAAGGGACGATTCCTCAGATTTGCTTACTCACAATAAATAACTAGACGCCCAAAACCTATCACCCAACTAAAATGCTGGTCAAGAGTGAGTAGGACTCGTGTCCTAAGGATTCCGTACATATCTGTAACTTTCAGATTTTTTCTAGACGTGTGCCTCATTGTGGACGAACTTTTAGGTTTCTAAGTAAACTGGAAGTACCAACTTGTATGTATTACCGTCTTTAAGATAGAGCTGAAACAAGTTACGTTATAAATTTTTTATTAATTTTATTTATTTAAAAAGTTAATTTGTTTATTTTATTTTTATATATTTTCCGTGGTGGTAGAGGCCATAGTAACACGTATACTGTGTAAATTTCAACTGGATACGTACCTATGACAGCTGGAGCTGTAGATAGATCCCTCTGACAGACAGGCGGATGGACGAACGGACAGCGGAGGCTTAGTGATAGGTTCCCGTTTGGCTGTCTTGGGTACGGAACCCTAAAAACGGATCATAGCAAAACCTATGATTTATGCAAAGGTCCGATTAATTAGAAACATTCTGTTAAGAACTAAAAGCGTCGCCTCGCTCCGCTTCGCTAGGCTCCCCAAATTCTTTTATTTTATGTAAAAGCACCTCGTATTTTTGACCAACAAACAAATCATGCTAGGATGGTTACGAAGTTCTTTCTTATTTTTCAATTATCTTAGGATTTTCGCGTACATCCGTTTTTGTCTGATTATCTTGCGACACATGCAAAAAAAGATTTGGAATAACATTTTTATAGCTTCATACAATTGAATTTGTTACAGCGTGAAGTAAGTCATGAATTCCTAAAATCACGACTATGGCAAATACGTTTTTTTGAAATCTACTATAATAATATCCTTCAAAAATCCGCTTTGCCATGTAGTACATTGATTGTTCTTAAATGGGAGATTTTTTTTTGTAATAGTACATTACGATACGAGAGCGATGAAACGTTTTCTGACGAGTGTGAGTTTGCGGCACGAGCCGAAGGTGAGTGCTGCAATCACACGAGTCGAGAAAAAGTTTCTCGCACGAGTATCGTATAATATTTTATAGCAAAAGTGCGGAAAATGCCGACTTTACGCAAGCGCAGCGTGCGTAAAGTGGTCATTTTACGCACGGTGTGCTATAAAATAATATTTTTACAGCTAATATGTACTGCATACAAGTAACATTGTTTATCAGCATGGTGCAATCGAAATGGAAAATGTGTAAAATTTGTAATAAATAACAATGTATTTGGTATAACTCTGGGGAATCGGTTGGTGATAAAAATCTATTATATACCAGTTGCAATATTGGTACCCAATCTACGAATAAGAATTCTTAAATTATTTAAGAATTCATTTAATTCTTATTCGTAGTACCCAATGAATTTGTAAACCAAGAGGCTAAATTAGATTTAAACTAAATAAATATTTGATGTTTACCATACAAACTTTCATCCCCCTTTTTACCCCCATAAAGGTTGAATTTCAAAAAACAATCGCATAGATTAAAAATAAGAAAATATTCTCAAGGTAACTCAAAAATGTGCATAGAGACACCAGGCAATATAGTACGCCTATTGGTATACCTGCATCCGTTGGTTGCCCGCTTAATACGACTGTATTTTGAGCAGAATAACTCAAAAACTATGTTTAAAGAAGTGAAGTCTGTGCATGCGAGTAGGATATTTGGAGATGAGAATGTTTACCGTACATGGGGATTCCAGAAAAAAGGCGATTAATGTTCGTTAGCGTCAGGTATGTGAGGTATCCCGGTAGATTATTTTTTTCACGCAGATTGCAAGAAGTTACTAAAACTTATGCGTCTTCTGCATGACTGTTATCCGATACGACTAACTAGTAACCTATGAATCATGTTTATATGTATAAGTTCACTTTTTCCTTAAGAGATTTGCTTTATTATTGTTTTTAATAGATAGATACCACGTCATAAACAAATACTTATGTGCCCCATAGCGCATTCACCACAAAACTGCATCATGTACGAACGCCAGCTTGACTTGCTACCTATTGGCAGTTCTTATTGCGGTGCCATAGCTGTTAAATCGTTTGCTAATAGGTAGCTCGAAATGCAGGTGTCTGTACTTATTTTAAATAAGTCTTATGTGAACATGATAAAAATATTGGGGCTAATATTCCATAAAATATAAGGTGAAATTTACTTATGCAGCCAAATTGATACAAGAGGCTTCGTAAGTGATCAGTATCAGATTTTTTGCGTAATTTGAACAAGAAAATGTTAACTTTCCATGGTATTGACTCGAGGCTGGGCTTGCGTTTGTAGGCAACAGGAAAAACGTATTTTCTAATTTCCCAAAAAGGGTCATCTAACCCTGATACCGACTACTTACCGAAACTTCAGTATTGACTAAATAATTCGACGGTACTTAGTGTCCACGGAATACAATATTGTAGGGGGGGGGGGGGGCGTCCTACAGACTATAATATTCGGGGGCTAGCGCACCCCCACGCCCCATGAAGTTGGCGCCAGTAGATGTGAATAGGCCAAACTTTTCCGTATACATCAATTACTTCTATCTTCTATGATATTCACCTCATCATAGAATCCTAATAAGGTAAACTTCAAAGTACGAAGGCCTGAAACAAAGCACTTGACTGCTAACTAAACAAGAAAACAGCAGATTGTCTCAATTACGACCATGGTGGTGGTGACGTCACAGATTCGTGGTGTTAAACAGATGGATGACTTGCATTTTTATTGCGCAATCATTTATAAAATTGTGCAATTGAAATATTAAACTAGCATAAGGGGAGTCAGGGGAAAACGAGTCATTGATTTTATATTAACTATTTTTCAACCAACTTTTCAGAGGAAGGCATAGAAACATTGACTTCTCATAAACAACTAGACTCACAATCTCGCTCAAAAAGTGTCCGCGATCTATCGTGTCACCGCTATGGAGTGACAAAATCGAATGACGATTTCGTACAACTGACATTGCATCTTATGTTAACAACATAACGTCTTAATTTGGTTGAAGCATTTTTGCTACTATGCACGTCGCACGTTCGGACACTTTCTGACGAACTTTTCTTAGAGACTGTGTGTCTAGTTGTTTATCAGAGGTCAATGCGCGTTTTATTCGGTTTGACGACATGCTTTTTTCCGGGATAAAATGTAGCATATGTGTTAAGTTAGGGTATACGCTATATCCATTCTAAATTTTATCCAAATCCGTCCAGCCGTTTCAGCGTGAAAGAGTAACAAACTTACACACACACACACACACAAACTTTCGCGTTTATAATATTAGTGTGACTAACACAATAGAACTAGTCAGTCGTATCAAGAGTTTATAGTTGAAGGGAGCCCAGTATAGAGAGTAGGGTGGTATTATTAATCTTTAATTTACTACGGGTTCTTCAATGTGCAATCTGTGGCACAAAACGATATATATATTTTTTCATTATTTTTAATAACATGACAATAACATCTCAGTTCTCACACAGCTTTAAAATGTTTAATCCCTATGTTCAGAGCAATTTTTTTATTGACATTAAAGATTCATTTATGCAATAGTTAAAGTACGTTAGTCAGTTGAACATAGAACATAGATAATGAGAAATTTGGACCACATTAGAGGCTTAGAGAGTGCTGTTGCAATTACGGGGAGCGGGGACTCACCAGATGATGATGACGACGATGACGATGAGGACTGTGTTTTATCCATATTATATAAGGTGACTTTTATTTATGCAGCCAAACTTACACTGGAGGCTTGGTAAATAAAATCTTGATGTCCCATAGCCATTCACTCGAGGCTGGGCTTGCGTTTGTGAGGAACACGAAAAGATTAATTTCGCAAAAAAGTCATCGAACCTTGTTACTGAGCACTTACCGAGTCTTTAGTAAGAGTTTGGTTGCATAAATTAATGTCACCTTATTTAGGTATATTTACATTTTTTTTCTTATTTTTATTTTATTTTAATACTATTTCCGCAATACTATTAAGTATACAAAATCGGCTACGACGACGCCGCAGTAGGTAATGCTGACTTTTGTACATACGCCCAGGAAAACCTTAGGCATTAAAGAAAATTAAGAAACCCTAACGAAATAATAATAAGTAACCAGTAAAATGATATCACCTCCTGAATTGACTTTCAAACAAATCAAATAGCATGTGAAGTGTATAAGGACCGTAACGAAAATATTTCAACTCGAATTGATAGGTACTATGACGTCATGCCACGTCACGTGCCTCGTGCAAGCAACAAAAGTTTGTAAAAAATTTTAAGTGCATAATCTTCCTTTAGTTACCACAAACCTGTTTGTAATGAATTCTCAATGTCTTATCTAAACCAAAAGGATTCCGTAAATGTTTTTGCATAAATGCGCAGGTTTCGAAATGTTTTGTGACGTCATTGAACTCAGTCCAGTGGTTGCAGTGCAGCTTTATCTATGCCGCGGATAGCAGATCCAGTAACGTGGGTTCCTGACAAAACGCCTGATTATCTCAATAAATTTTCTGATATTTTTGTTAAAAAGTTTTATACTAATTCGAAGACAGCACGATTTTCAATAGTTTTTTGTTACAAATACAATTCATTATCTCCTAAAATTCCTGACAAATCAATTTTTTTTCTGATTCCCTGACAGAACAGACATGTTAGAAAATTCCTATCTTCTGGTAACCCTAACCGCGGAGGCTCAGGTAAACACCGAAGAGCCAGCATCGTAGGTTTTCTTGTACGTTACACACGACATTTCGATGCCCGCGTGCGTCAGGTGATCGGAATTATATCTATTGTAGGTACAGCCCCCTGATTCTATATCGTAAAATCAGTTGCCAAACAGAGTGCCTATCGTCGAAAACATACATACCCGCTTATCTAAGGATACGTTCGCACTTGAAATGACGTCACAATTCGTAAATAGTTCAATACCCATTGAAAGCTATGTTATTAGAAAGCCATAGCCTGTTGGAAGTTAATTTTTTATCTGTTTTTGGTGAATAGCAAACATAGATGGCAACCGACACTGAGTTACAAAATAGGCCCGCAGGACTAATTTATCAAGAATTTACTTAATGTTGGCGACACAAGACGTTATAGTGATAGTATTCTTTTAGATAACGTTGCCACACGCCACTAAATATGTTATGGTTTTAACCACCCTCGTTGTTAATTTTGGCTAAATTAGCCGTACGTATTTATGACAGAACACAGCTAAAGTTATTTATTAAAAAAACGGCCAAGTGCGACATTCCGTACCATTTAAGTAAGTTAATGGACTTGAATGATTTTAATAAAAATTACAAACTTATCAATGCTTACAAAATGTATGAAACAACTGTAAAGTTAAGTTGGTCGAGTATTCTAAACCTACATAAAAAATCAGCGTTTTCAGTTTGTGTTGTTTAAATACATAATATAATAGGTTGGGGAAAAACTCTTTTCGCAAATAGTATGTATGAACTTATAATAAAATCTCTTTGGCTATACCATTTGTATCTGGCTGGTATTGGTATTATTAAAAAGTTTAAATTTTAAAAAAGATAATTCCAAATTCAAATTAGGTAAAATGTGTGATTTTTATTTGTTTTTCTTACTGTTAATATGAGTTAATCTAATGAAGAAATTCGACACATTTTAAAATTTTACCACTAAAAAGGAAAAATGAAAAGCAAGCCGCGAAAAAAATTTGTGATGTTTATGGACCTAGCGCAGTGTCTGTGAGAGTAGCACAAATTTGGTTTAAGCATTTTCAATCCAGAAATTTTGATGTCAAAGATGCACCTCGCTCTGGGCGCCCTGTTACGGATAAAACGGATGCCATTTTTGAAAAAGTGGAGCAAGATCGGCATTTCGGTAGTTACGATGTAGCTGAAGAACTGGGGATTGACTACAAAACAGTTTAGCGCATTTGAAAAAAGCTGGGTACACAAAAAAGCTCGATATTTGGGTGCCTCATGAGCTCACTGAAAGAAACTTAATGAACCGTGTACTCATTTGAGATTCTTAATAACGACGTAATGAAACCGAACCATTTTTGAAAAACCTGATAACTGGTGATGAAAAGTGGATCACGTACGACAAGAACGTGCGAAAAAGGTCGTGGTCAAAGGCTGGTCAGGCTTCACAGACTCTGGCGAAACCCGGGTTATCTCGCAAGAAGGTAATGCTGTGTGTATGGCGGGATTGGAAGGGCATTATTCATTATGAGCTGTTACCGCCAGGCAGGACCATCGATTCTGAACTCTACTGCGAACAACTGACGAGATTAAAGCAAGAAGTTGAGAGAAAGCGGCCGGAATTAGTCAACAGAAGGGGTGTGGTTTTTCTTCATGATAACGCTAGACCTCACACATCTTTAGCCACTCAGCAAAAATTAAGAGAGTTTGGCTGGGACGTATTAATGCATCCGCCGTATAGTCCTGACCTTGCACCTTCAGATTTCCACTTGTTTCGGTCTCTTCAGAATTCTTTAGGCAGTGTCAGGTTAACATCACGAGAGGACTGCCAAAACCACTTGTCGCGGTTTTTTGATCAGAAGCCCCAGAATTTCTATAGCGTTGGGATCATGTGCCTACCTACAAGATGGCAGAAAGTTATCGAACAAAATGGCACCTACATACTTTAGTTAAATGTCAATAAACTTTATTAAAAAATGTTTTGAATTTTCATATAAAATGCGAAGAAACTTTTTCCCCAACCTAATATACACAGATGTAATATACACAATATTTAAAATTTCTAACTACCTATATAGGTAGTATTTTGAGATAGACCCCGTAACAAAAACGTTCTAAAACTGACAAATGCGGATGCATGGCCAGCGATTTCTTTATTTTGGCAAAAAATATAGTATATTTATACTCCACTTAATGAGTTCTATACTCTATTTCTCCACGTGAAATAATGTTTGTAAACAACTTTATAACCTAAAAGTGATGAAATACCTACATTTTTTAAACTGAATCTTTCAAATTTTATTGTAGGTAAGTAAGTACGTGAGTTATTGGTTTAAACTAAAATTTATGTATTTATAGACAGAAAAATGCTTTTGAACATTATATTTTCATCACTTTTAGGTTATAAAATTGTTTACAAACATTATTTCACGTGGAGAAATAGAGTATAGACCAATGACACTCCACATGCAGAGGTAAGAATTTTTTTTTCGTCTCCTTTTTCATGTACGGGACCCCAACTTAATTTAATTTTTAATACAATATTCGGTTTTGGGATAACATTTTTCAGTACAACCTAAATTCAGACATACTCATCCCGTCTTCCGCAAGTTAGAGACCCATGCAATGACATATAGAGGGACAGACAGCAGAGCGACATTAATAAGGTTCCATCTTGCCCTTTGGGAGCGGAACCCTAAAAACGTAGGTAGGTACATTGAGTTCTCTACCACCCACCGCCAGATTACATCGTGAGAGAGAGGGAAAGAGATAGACTTCAAGAAACATCATTATGATCTTTTCATCACCTTTTCCAACTCCGAGTGTACAGTACAAGTGTCTGCTCGTTTACGTTTGTTGATGGAATCCTAAAAAGCAGCAATAGGCACTAGTTAAACATCCATCCATCCATCCATTCATCAGCCCGTGTTCGTCCACTGCTGGACATAAGCCTTTCACAAATTTCCCCACTCTCGGCGGTCCTTCATCCTCCTCATCCAGCCGCCACCCACAACGTCCTTCAGGTCGTCGGTCCAGCGGACACGTGGTCGGCCTACACTATACGCTTTGCTGTACGTGGTCTCCATTCTAAAGTCTTATGAGGAAAGGCTCGTCAAACATAACGGGCTGAAAATGTAAGATTCATTTCATCACAATCCGTTGAGGTGACTGAGCGCCATCGACATTCAATAGTGAGCTAAGTCATAATAATAAGTAATAACTGCACTTAAGATAACTTATGGGTTGTTCCCATTGCTTTCATTTCTATTGTACTCTTGAAATTTTAAAATCCATAGATTCCCATTTACCTCCAAAAAAATATTTTTCTAATTACTCGCAAATCCTCCCGAAGTTATTCGGGGGAGAGTAAGAGAACAGCTCTCAGGCAAAACCAGGCGGCCCACCATTGCCTGGGACCAATGGATGGCGGTATATCCATCCCCAATTGCCGAGCCTTATATAAAACAGACTGGTGACGGGCAGCGGCGTCACTGGCGCAAGGGTTTCGGCACCGCGCTCACCAACCCGCCTGTCCAGCGTGTGTGAGTATGGGTATTTCTTCCAGAAGGACCGCCAAGAGTGGCAAAATCCTGGAAAGGCCTATGTCCAGCAGTGGACGAAACAGGCTAGTGGATGGATGGATGGAATAACCTAGTAGGTTACCTACCAATTACTTTTCACAACTATAGGAATAATGCTTCTGGATGGAGCCGATGTGCTAGTTCCTTTATTATTTGCAGTATGCCACTACTCAATTTTCTGAGATAGTAGGCAAGCATTATGGACCCTAGCATATAAAAAGGAACCACGTAAAAATTAACAAAATATCAGTACCAAAGTTCGTTAATTACCTACGTGACATATCATGACGTCGGTAAGAATCAATTTATAAACATTTTGTTTCAGAAAATAGCCAATTTTCAGAAGAAAAATTACCGCCATTTCGTAATCTGAGATCTACTCATTTTATAATGGAGAAAGTTTCATAGCGATCCATGAAATACTTACAGTTTTTTTCGTAATTGCTAGGATCTAGAAGTTACAATAGGTTTAGCTGACTTTGCGTACCTCTCAGCTTTGGGAAACAAATAGAAAAGATTTATTTAAATATTAAATAAAGTTTGGAAGCAAATGGTAACTATAGAAAAGGCCACTTGGAAGCAGTGGGAACAACCCAACTTAAGATTAAGTATTACAATCAATCGCAGGTCAAGGGCAAAGTATTATGCATGACAATATGATTATAGAGTAATAATGACAAACGAAGATTACGATAAAAAATGCGGTGCCGTCTACTTCGGCTAAAATCAACTTCGGCTAACATTGATTGAAAGGATATCGCGCCAGAATGTATGAAAGATGCCTTTTTATTAACTGCGAACCATTCAGATCATTTCGCAATGGGGAAACACCACACCATGAATCACAATACCATAACAAAATCAAATTATTCTTTTATTTATTAGGAATATATTCTATTACTTACAATGAATATTCTGCAAAAAAAAACGCTTTTTTTATCGATTAAAGAATATTCATGAAAATTTTCAGGCACAAGGCAATGTTGATGGAACTATTTTCCGGAATTCTAGACATCACTGAAATTAAATTTTATTAGAGCGTTATTAAGAAACTATGTAAGCAAATCTAGGAAGTCAATTTTCACCTACTTCTAATTTGTCGAATCGATTTGGAACTTCGCATGTGCATGGAATTTGGATAGCTTTTTGCGGAAAAGCTGTTTTTGCCACCCTACGACTGCATATCTACCTATATACTATACAAATAATAAAGCAGTAAGAAAGTCGTGTCTGTAAATAGAATGTTTTTTCAAAATTTTAAGTGTAATGGGTCTATTAGTATTGTCTGTCTCTATGTTCCGTTTTAACACGAGAACAATTCAACGGATTTGGATGCGGTTTTTTTATTACCATCGTAGTGAACATGGTCAACAAATAGGCTAAAAGGGGTGTTAATAAAATAACGCCCAAGCCGAAAACGGGGCAGAGATTGAATAAACGCGAGCGGAGCCGCGGGAAAAGGCTAGAATAACATAATTATGTATATTTAGCTATTATTTACACAGCATCAGTTTTTGTTTATGCCGAATGAAAAACTGAGCTCCAGATAGTCGTTCAAAAACTCACACCGGGTTGGGTTCGTACCCCGGGTGCCGGGTTCCAACACTAAGCCGTTCAAAAATCAACACGGGTCGCGACATCGACCGTTCAAAAATAGCAGTGTCGCTGCACCGGTGTCGAATTGTTCAACACCAACTTTGAGCAGGGTCCGCGAAGTTCGTGTAGAGACGTCAAAATGACAGATAAATATCAATACAAACTCTATTGGAAATTACTTGAAATGGCGTTTGGAGTGTAGCAACTCAGCCAAACCCGTTTAAAAACTCAGCGTTGCAATGCAACCCCAGGCTGAGATTCAGAGTGCATTTTGAGTCCGAACTCAATCTTACAAACGTCAAAAAGCGACGTGATCTCATACTAAAGTGACGTTTGTAAGATTGAGTTCGGACTCAAAATGCACTCTGAATCTCAGCCCCAGTGTTCCTACCCAGCCTAGGGTTCATTCATGAACGCACTTCTGATTAGGCCGATATTTCACTTTCGGTCGGACCCTAGTGTCAGTGAGGTGATGTTACGCAGTTGACAATAATAATATTAATAATTGATATGCGGGTTGAAAATGACTAAAAAAGCAAGCGGTTGTGTCATAGATAGTACCGTAAATTATTTGAGTGGATACTTTTTATGCCGCCTCGTTAAGGGCTTGTATTGGGTCTTTCAACTGTTTTTGTTTTAATATGCTGAGTCAACTAGTTATCTAATCAATGTATAACTTGGACACGTGTTTTTTCAGACCTTTGTCTTTCCGTTGTCAAGTCGGTTACCTAATTGGACACATTTCGCTCGATAGATTTTATTTTTGAAAATGATGCCTTTTAAAGTTATTTTTTCGTTTTATGTCTAAACGGCTTGAGTTTTATATCTGAAATTACTGCTATAACAAGAAAACATTGTTTATTTTCCGATGTCAGGTGGAAAAACTCCTACATCAAATACTTTTTCGTAAAATCCAGAAAAACCTCCAAAATTCACTGATTTTGCGTGCCGCCAGCGCGCGAAGCGAGCATTCTAATGTATACTTTCTGACAACATACTGAAGTTCAAAATCGCTCAGTAAGATTATTGTGCACCAGGGATAAGGCCTTAAGGCGCATAGGCATCCGCCATTTTAGTACAAAATTTAATAACCCGTTTCTTTGGTGTTTTTCGTTATAGACTAAAGCTTGAGACCTCTATAGTTTAATACAGGCATTTACAAAGTCACTATCTGGCTGAAATGTTAAATTTTGGTATAGGTACAAATTAAGGCAAGAAAACAACTTTGTATGTAAATCTGTCAATCTTTAAAACAAAATCAATATTAACAATTTTGGCAAAATGGTGCCTTTTTATATAATCAGTACCAGATGATAGAGGTCTTATACTCTGGTCTATAACAAAAAACAACAGAGAAAAGGATTATCAAATATTGTAGTAAAATGGTGGCGTGCCTATGCGCCTTAATCAACGTCAGCCGTAAATATCATAATAATAATTTCAAGTGATGGCGGCAAAAATCCAGAAAAACCTCTAAAATTCACTGATTTTGCGTGCCGCCAGCGCGCGAAGCGAGCATTCTAATGTATACTTTCTGACAACATACTGAAGTTCAAAATCGCTCAGTAAGATTATTGTGCACCAGGGATAAGGCCTTAAGGCGCATAGGCATCCGCCATTTTAGTACAAAATTTAATAACCCGTTTCTTTGGTGTTTTTCGTTATAGACTAAAGCTTGAGACCTCTATAGTTTAATACAGGCATTTACAAAGTCACTATCTGGCTGAAATGTTAAATTTTGGTATAGGTACAAATTAAGGCAAGAAAACAACTTTGTATGTAAATCTGTCAATCTTTAAAACAAAATCAATATTAACAATTTTGGCAAAATGGTGCCTTTTTATATAATCAGTACCAGATGATAGAGGTCTTATACTCTGGTCTATAACAAAAAACAACAGAGAAAAGGATTATCAAATATTGTAGTAAAATGGTGGCGTGCCTATGCGCCTTAATCAACGTCAGCCGTAAATATCATAATAATAATTTCAAGTGATGGCGGCAAAAATCCAGAAAAACCTCCAAAATTCACTGATTTTGCGTGCCGCCAGCGCGCGAAGCGAGCATTCTAATGTATACTTTCTGACAACATACTGAAGTTCAAAATCGCTCAGTAAGATTATTGTGCACCAGGGATAAGGCCTTAAGGCGCATAGGCATCCGCCATTTTAGTACAAAATTTAATAACCCGTTTCTTTGGTGTTTTTCGTTATAGACTAAAGCTTGAGACCTCTATAGTTTAATACAGGCATTTACAAAGTCACTATCTGGCTGAAATGTTAAATTTTGGTATAGGTACAAATTAAGGCAAGAAAACAACTTTGTATGTAAATCTGTCAATCTTTAAAACAAAATCAATATTAACAATTTTGGCAAAATGGTGCCTTTTTATATAATCAGTACCAGATGATAGAGGTCTTATACTCTGGTCTATAACAAAAAACAACAGAGAAAAGGATTATCAAATATTGTAGTAAAATGGTGGCGTGCCTATGCGCCTTAATCAACGTCAGCCGTAAATATCATAATAATAATTTCAAGTGATGGCGGCAAAAATCCAGAAAAACCTCCAAAATTCACTGATTTTGCGTGCCGCCAGCGCGCGAAGCGAGCATTCTAATGTATACTTTCTGACAACATACTGAAGTTCAAAATCGCTCAGTAAGATTATTGTGCACCAGGGATAAGGCCTTAAGGCGCATAGGCATCCGCCATTTTAGTACAAAATTTAATAACCCGTTTCTTTGGTGTTTTTCGTTATAGACTAAAGCTTGAGACCTCTATAGTTTAATACAGGCATTTACAAAGTCACTATCTGGCTGAAATGTTAAATTTTGGTATAGGTACAAATTAAGGCAAGAAAACAACTTTGTATGTAAATCTGTCAATCTTTAAAACAAAATCAATATTAACAATTTTGGCAAAATGGTGCCTTTTTATATAATCAGTACCAGATGATAGAGGTCTTATACTCTGGTCTATAACAAAAAACAACAGAGAAAAGGATTATCAAATATTGTAGTAAAATGGTGGCGTGCCTATGCGCCTTAATCAACGTCAGCCGTAAATATCATAATAATAATTTCAAGTGATGGCGGCACATTCACTTACGAGCTAATTTCAGAATTTTCATTATTTGGATTAAATAATTTAAAGCATTTACTTATCATGAATAATAACAAATAATAGGATAAGTTACGCTTATTTTGTTGTTATAAGTTACTTATTTTGTAAAACGTTTCTAGCGGGCCTATTATGTAACCTAGTGTCGGTTACCATCTGGTTGCCATCACTAAAAACTAAGTTAAAAACTGAACTTGAAGCACTCACCCGTTCCCAATGATGTCATCAACCGTGTTCAGCCATTTGCATAGTCGAGATGCTCTGGATCGGAATTAATCGTTTTCTGCGTCCCCACCATCTTTTATCTAAAATTATAACGAAACAATTATCAACAACTTAAGTAACATTTTTAAAACCCTTACACTGGAGGTTGGAAAAGCAATATTAAAAGAGTAAAACAATATAAGTTGAATCAATATAGTAGGTGGTAGAGCTGATGCCGGGCTCGACTGTGGAGGTACCATTATCTTACTCGCAAATCCTCCCGAAGTTATTCGGAACAACCAAAACCAATCTCGAGTTTTTTTTTCAAGAGATGAATATTATAGTTTATAATATAACGCATAATCGTGCCTCTCTGTCGCTCGCTCTTTACGAATATGAATTTAGAATGAAATAGCAAGCACAGCGACCACGTGCACCATTGACTTCAAGAAACTGAGGACAGATCTCTTCCAATATTAGGAAATACAAAATCGTTATTGCTTATATTATATCGCTGTTTTTTGGGGTTCCGTGCCCGTCTGTCTGTCTGTCCGTCCGTCTGTCTGTCCAGACCCTTCATCTCGGGACCGCGTGGAGGTACCGAGTTGAAATTAAAACCATATCCTACTTAAGTCTACAACCCCTTAAAACTGTAAAAAAATCTAACTTCTAAATTAACGTAAAAAAGATACGGCTGTTTATGCCGCAAATAACGTATATCTCGACACTCTCAAGGGAATCACAATTTAGAGGGTATTTTCCGTTAAACTAGAACTATGAAATTAGGCAAGTAATACCGTATCTTATACTACTAGTATAGGGAAAAATCTGAAAACTATACATTTGTAATTAAATCATAAAAATGTAGTATTTAACGGAACCCTCAGTGGGCGAATCCGACTCGCACTTGTCCGGTTTTTTCAGTTTTATTTTTAGTTTAGTTAGATCCTTCATAAGGTACTTAATAACGTTATTATTACCGAAACGAATCAATCCTCAAAACGCTCTAATACTCTTTATACCGGTAAACATTTACAAGGTTATAATGGCACAGGCTAGGAAAAAATGTTATTACCCGTCCAACACAAAAAGGCCAAATTCAAACACTTTATTAGCTTTTGATAGGAGCAATTATTGGTTAGCTAACTGACCTATTTGTTTACTGAAATATTTTGTAGGGAAAAAAATATTGGATTTACGTAGAAAACCTTTATATTTCTGATACCTATTTAATGAAAAAAAAATCAAGTTGATCTCTTAGCCGCGTTCTTGAAATGAACGTTTGAAAACCAAAAAAAAGAGGGTTGAAAAACTTTTTTTTTTATTAAAGTATAAATTTTAATACATTGTATAAACGTGGATCACGAAGATAAAATATCAAAAAATAAAATATTGTTTTATAGGTAGTCCTAATTTCTTCAAAAGAACCCTCGAAAATCTGGCTCAGGTACAGCCTTAAGTAAAATAAATTCTTTATAATAATATTTATAATAATATACATCGTCACGACATGAATCTTCTGAGGGAGTGTCAGAGGAGTTTCCAAGTAGAGAGTGTAAAATCTGTATCACAGTTTACCACACGTGTACACCAATGTTAATTAGGTCCCGCAGCGTGATGGATGGAGAGCTGTATCATCGTACTTCGGGCACAAATAATGGTCTCGTGCCTTCCGAAGCACGCAGACCGAACACAAAATGTGCCCCTTCGGAATTTGAACCGGCGACCTCCAATTTAATGGCTGTAACGTTCGTTAAGAAGTTCGGACCATTAGAGTCTAATGATTAGACCATGAAGGAGGCCATATTGTAAGTATCAGTCTAATGGTAATACCATGTAGTTTTTAATTGGTTTATTTATAGGCGGCTTTAATTCGCGACTACTCGTAGATTTGGGTCTTAAAATGGTTGTCAAACTTTGTTCCAATCTGTTCAGTTTTGTTACAACATCATACACTTAGACGTGCCAAATAATAGATATAAAATATGAAAAAAATATTAACTAACCAAATATAGCACCAAAACATGACAGAATAGATGCAAGATTAACACTGCAATCATGATTTGTCATTGAAATTAAATATTATTCTTAAAATTGCTCCAAAAAAAGCAAAGATTTCAGTATCTATACTAATAATAAAGTGGTAAAAAAGTCGTGCCTGTATCATTAATGTTTTTTTCAAAACTTTAAATGAAATCGGTTATTATATTAGTATCAGTGTCGAAGGGTGAACATTTTAAAAAGGGAAGCCGGAAGAAAAAATCGCCTTACACAGAAAAGCAACCAAGGAAAACATTTTTTTTTTTGTACTTTGCAGCTCCCTGTCAGCCAAGTGTATTTGTCGCATTGAGATTTATGGAAATGTTTGACAAAGCGAAGAGCACGGAATACATAAATGTAGTATGGTTGCCATTTCCTAAACAAGCCGATGGGAATCGTATTAATATTGATCCTTCACCACTGATTAGTATTAATACTGAAGCAAGAATTAAAAAAAAGAAATTTTCATGATAAGTTGGTAACTTTGGCTATTAGCTTATTTAAATGATACGGAACCCCCAGGGCGCGAGTCGTACTCGCACTTGACCGGTTTTATCATTCCTGTACCTTACTCTACTCGTCTAAATCCCTATACATAGTACGGCAGTCTACGTATACAGATAGAGAACTGTGTCAATAGACTGCAATAGTGCTCGCAGACTCTACCAAATTGAAGATCATCAATCTTTCTTCTCGTCTGATCCAGCCGGTGTCTGTCTAGCCCTTACGAATGGGAGATTACTGACCACTATCAAAGAGGAAGCCATTTGCAAATATTGCCCTCTTATCCCATTATCCTATAGATCAGACCAGTGGATGACAACATTTAAAAGTGTGGCAAGTGAGCGACGCAAAAAATTCACGCTCGCCTTGACAATGTCAGTTTTTATAACGCTGTCTTAGGGGGTGTTATTCCGATATTGTCTCTTTGCAACTTCTTTAACCATGGTATTGTCATAATTAGGTACATCCGAAAAAAATATATAATGTCATATTTCACTCTTTGAACTATTTTGGCCGTTCGATATATGCATTTTACTGCATCCAATTTAGGTGGTAGAGCTGATGCCGGGCTCGACTGTGGAGGTACTACCATCTTACTCGCAAATCCTCCCGAAGTTATTCGGGGGAGAGTAAGAGAATAGCTCTCAGGCAAAACCAGGCGGCCCGCCATTGCCTGGGACCGATGGATGGCGGTATATCCATCCACAATTGCCGGGCTTTATAAAAAACGAACTGATGACGGTCAGCGGCGTCACTGGTGCAAGGGTTTCGGCACCGCGTTCACCGACCCGCCTGCCCAGCGTGTGTGAGTATGGGCATTTCTTCCAGGAGGACCGCCAAGAGTGGCGAAGTCCTGGAAAGGCCTATTTCCAGCAGTGGACGAAACAGGCTGATGGATGGATGGACTGCATCCAATAAAATCGCCCAAAAATAGGTCCAAACTATTATATAAATACTATTTCATTGGAGTTATACTAGGTTTTAGACAATAAAACGTATACCAAAATAAATGTCGTAAGAAATGTAATATAAAACGGCCGTCATAAAAGTCCATCTCTTGATTCTAAAACAATAAATAAAAACATCACGAAATTGCGAGTTTTCTGAGCGACCCGCTTCCACTGAGCAGGACAGATTTCTCTGGATAACCTCGCCTTAAGGAAAATGTCGGTTTATGGGTAGCTTGAATCGCAAGTGAGTACTGTCAAAAATATAGTCCTTAGTTGGATAGACCACATACAATTTCAAATGTAACATAATCGATATTTCTGCCATATCAGTGTCATTCAGCACAAATGTCAAATGTCACTGCTCAACTCCATTTAATCACAGCGTAATATTCCATAGCCTTCTTAAAAGCCTCCAAGGAAAACGCATCAAAATCTGTTCAGTGTTTCTCTAGCAACCGGCGAAAATGTTGCATTTTACACGTATAGGAGAGAAAATTACTTGCAAAGATGTCAATATGTGTAATTAAAGTTGAGGAACACTGGTTTAGAGAGAGCTTATGGCTGATCGCAATTGGTCAATTGTGGATCATTAGGCCATGACAGAAACTACTTACTTACTATTCGACATCGACCGAGAGGGTTCTATACTCATAGATCTTAACACGTGACTTTCTAAATAAATAGAGGACTTTTTTTATGGAAAAGTGAAAATGCGTTCCCAACGGAGTGTGGTTTGACATTGAATGAGTGCGAGAAAAATATCGCCATACGGGATCTTTGCGGACTGAAAGATGACGTATGGACTGGATTAAAAAATATGCTTCTGGTGGTTTGGGCCTACAGAGGATGAATGAAAGAAGACTGACCAAAGAAATATATGGTGCGCAAGCGGAAGGTAAACCTCCACCGAGCCGCCCCAGAAAGACGTATGTATGCCTGTCGTCATATGATAGCGTAAACTGCTTTATGGCGAAAAAACGGGCTTTTCGTGAAAAGCCGAATTAAGGCGTAAACACTGTTAAACTTAATAATTTACTGTTAAAACTAGAGTGGTCCGCTTCGCTCCACTTCGCTCGTCTCCCCAAATTTTACATATAAACCTAACACGCTCAGTCACACCTATTTCCGTGAAATATGTGCTTTTTCACGAAAAAACGGGATAATTTCGTATGATCGCGTATTGGTCGGCCTTTACGCCTTAATTCGGTTTTTCGCGAAAGAGCGGCTTCACTGTGAAATAGCAGTTTACTTACGCGATCATACGGCGACATGCCAAACAAATTGGCCACATGCTAGAGAACTCCATACCACTTTCTCAGTATCGCTTCTAACATAAAAGAGTTTCTTGGCGGTAACAAGCCACTCACTTCATTCACTGAAGTATTGGTACGGAACCATAAATGTGTGAGCCCAACTCAATCTAGGTCGGTATTTTTAGGGTTCCATACCCAAAGGGTAACCAACGGGACGCTATTACTAAGACTCCGCTGTTCAAATTCAAATTGTTTATTTGTAAAATAGATACATAAAGTATACGTTTTATATGCCAAATCTAATCTGTATAAAAATAATATTTTATGATCAACAAATATTTCACAGATGATGTATTTCTGTTGCCGCTATAACAACAAATACTAGAAAACAGAACAAAATAAATGTTAAAGGGGGCTTCCATACAACAAACGTGATTTTTTTGCCCGTTTTTGCTCGATATTGATAACGGCAACAGGTAGACGCTTGAAATATTCACAGAATATTTAGTTATATAGTCCTACAATAATAAGTGAAAATAATTCTAGGGTAGATCATGTAACGTTATCTGATCAAATTCCAGAAGAAAAAATTTTTTGCTAAAATAATTTTTTCACTTCTCAGTACAGAGTGGTTCAATCAGCTGACTTAATTTCTATGGAAAGGTAAAAAAAAGTATAAGTATAATAATAAAAGTATAATAATAAAGATTTTTTTGCCGTTTTTATAGATTATGGTACGGAACACTTCGTGCGCGAATCCGACTCGCACTTGGCCGGTTTTTAATATTTTTAGGCTGAGCAGAGTAGATTTTCTGCTTTATACTTTACCGTCTACTTTTACCGTCTTACTTTGTCCCTCTAAAGTAAAAAGACAGTCACTGATTAACATGCATTAGCACATAAACTACGCAGTGCGCGTGATTGTGATCGTAATAGCAATTAGGGGTCAAGTATGCTTATATTAAATGTATTAGAATAATTCGCGAGACGCAAAAATTTTGTTCCTCTATTGAATGCATATTTATGTACAGTCAGCAAAAGATAAAGGTATACAGGCCCATCGCAAACACTTTGATCCTAAGACACACAGGTATTACCCGTGCGGATAAAGAAACCATCCGCTATCTCGCTCACATCGTCACTCTGTCTATACTCGCACAGCATGGTACTAAGTACAAAAAAAAATACAGTTTGGATTAGCATTCACGCTGTCTCAACCTACGTACAAAAAAAATAGTTTGGATTAGCATTCACACTGTCTTTGCCTGTAGGCAAAACGCCGAGATATGTTTTAAATTCTTTATTGCATACAGAAAAACAAGTACAGAATAAAGTAAAATAAATAAATGTTCTCGGGATAATGTTAACTATTTAAAAGTTTCTAGCAGCACTCTAAATACTTCCTAAAGTATATTCAAAATTAATAAATGAAATATTGTATGGCTGCCGCTTGACCTCTTTTGCTGACGCTACTCTTAGTACCAGTCGCCATTTATAGATTGTTTCTTTAACCGCACGGGTTATATGTAAGTGATAGATGAGATGAGGAATACTTGGTCAATACATACACACATGTACTATTGATCAAAGATCAAATCAAGATCAATCAAGATTAAGATCAAAGTGTTTGCGATGGGCCTGTAACATCCGAAAAAAAAATATAATGTCATATTTCACTCTTTGAACTTAATATTTTGGCCGTTCGATATATGCATTTTACTGCATCCAATTTAGGTGGTAGAGCTGATGCCGGGCTCGACTGTGGAGGTACCACCATCTTACTCGCAAATCCTCCCGAAGTTATTCGGGGGAGAGTAAGAGAACAGCTCTGAGGCAAAACCAGGCGGCCCACCATTGCCTGGGCCCGAATATCCTTCCCCAATTGCCGGGCCTTATATAAAACAGACTGATGACGGGCAGCGGCGTCACTGGTGCAAGGGGTTCGGCACCGCGCTCACCAACCCGCCTGCCCAGCCAAGAGTGGCAATATCCTGGAAAGGCCTATGTCCAGCAGTGGACGAAACAGGCTGATGGATGGATGGATAAAACACGCTTAAAATTACGTGACGCTAATTAGGGGAGGGGGGGGAGTCATCCAGTGTCACTTTGCGATTTAATAAAGAGTCTCTGTAGTCCATGGATGGATGAATTATTGTAAATCATCCTTCTGATTTTTGCGTTCTAAGGATGGTGTCCTCCAACATTAGAAGAAAGAATGTCGCCAAGATGTCACTATGGGGGTGGGGGGCTGGGGGGTCAAAATTCAGCCAAATATGTGTCACATAATTTATTGATGCCCCCCATGCAAACAGTATACATAAATAATACTAGAAAATTATAATATGGCTGTCATACAAAATGGATATATATCACATTTTTGATATATATCGGATATATATCATAAATATCCGATATTTTGATATTTCTAATAAATATCTGATATTTTCGAACCCTGATATTTATAGCGAATTATATTGCTTGCTTAACATTATTTAGACAGTCAAAGACAAGCAAACAAATATTTTTTCAAGAAAAACACATGCAAGAGCCAGCTGTAAGGATAATAAAAATACTTTCTCCCCACTGATCTCTTAGGTTTCTAAAGCTAAAATCATGGACAAAAAAAAAACATTTTAAAGGGGTAGTCAGTGAACCATTCACTGGGGGTAGTAGATATTGAGTCATAGATTTTCGGAAATATCCATATTGTTTATTAAGAAAAAAAATGTTCTTTTTTCTTTGTCCATTTATAGTTCTAACATATTGAACAAGTTGTTTTTTTCATGAAACTCGTAGGTATTCTAATTCTACCACATTCTTTTTATGTATCAAATTCTCAGTACACCTAATAAAGATCAATCAAATAAGCCCAAATTCAAAGGGTCTGCTGTTGTCCGTTGAGGAGATCCTGTACCCATCTTCCAGTCCCATCATCAGACCCTGGTCACCATGTTTTACCAAAGTGCTAATAAAGGCCAATCAAATAAGCCCAAACTCGAAGGGTCTGCTGTTGTCCGTTAAGGAGATCCCGTACCCACCTTCCAGTCCCATCAGCAGACCTCGGTCAACATGTTTTACCAAAGTGCTAATAAATACCAATCAAATAAGCCCAAACTCGAAAGGTCTGCTTTTGTCCGTTGAGGAGATCCCGTACCCATATTCCAGTCCCATCATTAGACCCTGGTTTCCTTTTTTACAAAAGAAAATATTTATTCCGAAAATAAAATAAAAAAATAAAAAGTGAAAACAAACTTTACCAGTCGGGGTTTGAATTAAACCCGTGACGATCAGCTACACTATGGCGGCAAACCTTCCATGTTTCACTAAAATTCTGATTGCGCTGCTCCCTTTGGTGATACATAGCCTAAACCTTCCCAAAGAAATGCTTTATCTTTCAGTGTAAACTGCATCAAAAGACAGACAGACAGACAGACAGACAGACAGACGTTGTATTTTATAGGTATGTAATAATGAAGTAATAAGGGAAATGCTCTTTGGGTCCTGTAAATGTAGTAATTATTTTATACAGCCCTCCTCTAAATCTATTTCCCTTATGTATTTAAGTAGGCCCTCGATATTCTTTTATGAGCGAAACTAAGGCAGTAGTACCAAAATTATTCAGTTGATTGTTTATCGTTGAGCATATGTCCGTCTTTGACACACGCATGGTAGAGATAAACAACCAAACAATAGAATCAATCTAATTGAATTTTTTCACTTCAGTGTAACCCTAAGGTTGAGTAGAATGTAATAATAAAAAAGTACAAGTTTTCATCACAAGAATGTAATAAGTCCCAGCCAGTGTCAGCAATCACAACAATTAACTCCCTTAAACAACTGGGTTTTGTGAACAAAATAACGCAGACCTACCGATATGCAAAATAACTTATGTGAAAGTGGGATTATACACCAGTCAAAACAACCATTAATATTTTTGTATGGGTGTATACATGACTTTATTATTAATATGGGCGTCAAATAACATATCACTTACCTATCCAATTATTTCTTAGGATCAGCACATTTTATACCGATGTATGAATTATTATTGTTTTATTTAAGACATTTCAGATTATTTCCTTCTCTACATATTTGAGAAAATCAACAAACTTTTGTCGGCAATTTTTTTTTTTTTTTATTTTATGGCCTGGTTACATCGACCTTTAAGCCACAATTTGTCGGCAATGAAAAGGGATCAGTGCTGCCAGTAAAAATTTCTCGATTCCCCGCGTCGGTGTTGTAAATTCCCCGAAATTCCCCGCTTCTTTCAGATTTATTCCCCGCAAAATCCCCGAAATTATATTTTTGGAATAAAAACACTGTTTTATAAATAATTTGTAACATTAGTTGCACTTTTCCATAATTTTATTGAAAACTAGCTTTTTCCCGCGGCTCCACCCGCGTGTTATTCGGCTTAACGACATGCTTTTTTCCGGGATAAAAAGTAGCTTATGTGTTAAATTGGGGTATAAGCTATATCCATTCTAAATTTCATCCAAATCCGTCCAGCCGTTTCAGCGAGAAAGAGTAACAAACATACATACACATACACACACACACTCACACACACACACACACACACACTCACACACACACCCTCACACACCCTCACACACACCCTCACACACACCCTCACACACACCCTCTCACACACACACACCCTCACACACACACACATCCTACTTTCGCATTTATAATATCAGTGTGATTTTCAACTGTATTCAAAAATCGACAATCATAAACAACGAATTAAAGATGTAGAAATAGATGCGTTCAGAAAAACAAAATAGTGTTCAAATCAAATGACAGTTGACCAGGCATTTGAGCGGTGTAGCCATTCAAAATTATGTTAGTAGTGTCGAGCTGTATCTGACAAGACTGAACGTGATTTTTCAGTTTTAAATATTACCCGACATAAAATAGTTTTAGCCCACCGAAAAAATTGGTGTGGATTCCCCGAAATTCGCCGATTTTTGTCATTCCCCGCGCTCTCCCTACGCTGACCCTCAATTCCCCGCAAATCAGGGATTTTCCCCGCGATTGGCAGCGCTGAAAGGGATGGACTGTTTCTTTTTTTTTGCGGCCTGGGATAATTTCTTTTTGAGCCTTACTTTATTTATTTTGGCCTTGAAGTAATAAATAGTCACGAGTGTGCCGAACACACATCTCTCAAGTTACAATGAAGTTATAAGTTTCATTTTTAGAATTCAACCACTGTATTTTTAATATAAACAAGGAGAGGGTGATTGACTGACAGTAGTCGGTGTTGCCACCTTTTTTGTTGTCTCTAAATTTAGTGTGAAATGTCACCAGCTAGTCTAGCATAGCAAACCATATCGAGCACGAAAGCACGTGATACAGTGCTCTTTCAGTGGCAGATCGAGTTGCCAAAGCTCGATATGGTCTACTATGCTAACGATATAAACAGTTTATAAGTTAATCTAGTGTGAAACATCAAACTTCGGAACTTTCTCTAACACTTGACTAAGTTCAGCCGCATACGCTGTTAGACGGATGAGGATACTGCTAGATTTGTGTACTTTAGTTATTTTCACAGCATTATGTCATATGGTATGTTGCTGTGGGGTAGAGCTGCGGATATAAACGCAGTCTTTGTTTTGCAAAAGAGAGCAATTCGAGCTATTTACAATATGAAGCACCGGGATTCATTGAGAGAAAAATTCAAAGAAATTAATATTTTAACAGTTCCTTGTGAATTTATTTACCAAGTTATTAAATATATCGGAAAAAATATCGATGCTTTCCCAAGGCTCGGTAAGCATCACTCTATAGACACTAGGAAGAAACATAAACTGGCTTTTCCAAAATACGACTCGCAAATGTAGGCACCTCTTTTGTAGGACATGGTATAAGATTTTACAATAAACTTCCAAAGGAGGTCCTTAGTTTTTCAGAAAATAAGTTTAAATTATATATTAAGCAGGGACTCTTGAGGAAAGCATATTATAAAATCAATGACTATTTAGACGATAATGATGCTTGGTGTCATGAGAATATTGACCCTAGCCATAATACTACTGTTCGATAATTTTCTAACTGATTTGCGTTTTTCAAATCGTTTGTTTTTATGTAAACTAATATTTTAATATTGTTTGTTTTATTATTATTTTGACATTTCTTTTTACATATTGACATGAACATTTTATAACTTAAACTTAGCATTTATTAGTTGATAATCTGACTATAAAAAGAAGATAAACTATATGAGACAGGTAGATGATGTTTTTCATAGTATTTTAACTTACTACCTCATTAGACAGGTAGACTAAGATGTATTTTTTTTCCCTCATGACACAATTTCCTTCTGTCTTTTATATTTTTATCCTTTATTTATTAAAGTTTAATACACTGTTTTGTACAATTGTATGTAAGTTAAAAAGACTGTAATAGTATTAGGCCATATCGAGAAAAAAAAATGATAAAAAAGACATGATCTTTGCCTTTCTTCTTAGCAAGATTAATCGAATGGGCTGATTTTGGCATTATATCTATTAAAAGTTTATTTATCTATTAACCTATTTATTCATTGCATTATGTAGGTATATACAATATTTTAATTTTTTACTTATTGTAGTATATATTTGGTTAGGCATTATATTTATTTATGGTCTATTCAGTTTATTTATCAACATATTTATTAATTGCATTATGTATAGTAATATTCTTATCCCAATAAGTCTTTATTTTATGCATGTGTATAACTTTAGTAGCCCAACTTAAATATAGTTTTTTTATATATAATATATTTCCCGTAAGTATCATATTTGTTTCATTATAAAATATTATTTTTATACAGATTAGATTTGACCTGTAAAACGTATACTTTATGTATCTATTTTACAAATAAATATTTTGAATCTTTGAATCTCTGGAAAAAGAATCACTTAATTCTCAAAATTTCACCAATCAAGCAAATGCAGTATGTAGATATTTTTTGCTAATGTATACGCATGTTTGGTTTAATTTAAAATATTCACCTTGGGAAGCGCGACGTGCGAATTTTTAACGAGTGGGGTTATAAATAAGATAACGTCAGTTTTCGTCTAAGTGGTTATTTTATGAACACCCCAACCCTTAAAGACGATATGGTCACTACGATGATAAAATAAATAAAACCGCATCCAAATCCGTTGCGTGGTTCCCAAGTTAAAACAGAGCAAACAAACATACAGAATTACAGACAGACTTCCTCGAAAATGGACTAAGTTCATAAATTGGCACTTTCGTCAGGTTGACAGATTCGACACTGACACCAGGATAGCGTATACAATTTTCAAATCGTGCGACAAAGATGGCATTAGAACCCGTGTCGAGACCCCTAATTTTAAAAACGCAGCCCTGTGTGACCATTTGTGGCCGAATTCTGCCATTTTGGAAGAATTGGCTGTCGAATTTGCACTTGGGCATATAATGGTAACGAATTGAAAAATTGGCAGGATTTGGCAAATTTGGGAACACTTTATCATTCATAATCTGAATAATATTCAATAACAACAACAATTTGCTTCTTACCTGAGTGGAGAACCGGCTTAGAGGAAGTACTAGGTATAGAGCGAGCGTATCACCCCGCCCGCTCAATTCACAGCGTATGCAGGTCATCTATAGCTACTTACATTGATAGTTATGTGATTTGAATTGATAGAATTGAGCGCCACAAGCGCAATTGTCGATAAAAACAGCTCGACTGGATGGCGCCTGTTGTATATGTGTTTTTTTTCTAACTGACCATTATGTGTTAACCCCACAGATAAGCACAGATTAGAGTGGCACCGGGTCTTAACAGATCGCATTGCAAAACTAACTGTCAAATCACAATATTTATTAGGTAATTGTTTTCACCAATATTTACGATTTGAAAACCATTTCGAGGAATAGCTTTCCTGAACTGTTTTTAGTAGACAGATTTTAAAATAAGCGTTCATAGCATGTATTAAATGAAAAAAAAAGCGATTACATTAACTTGATCTTCAGTGACGTTATCATCACACATTTCCATTATTTATCATTGAACGCATCCTAAGACGCATTTTTTTCTTCAACGCTTTCGAAAGACTGACAAATTTTAAATGTTACCAACTTTATCAAAAAACCCTGTTTTAATAGGTATTTTACCAATAATTATCAGAATTCGAGAACTCCTTCAAAAATCAAACCTTGCTAAAGACGTAATCACCGAAACCCATTTTTACTTTAGAGTATACCTATATACTCTAGAATTAGAAATTAGTATGTCAAATTTATTCTGGTTTGCCTTATGTTAGTCCTACGAAAATAATTTTTTAATGTCGTGATTGTCGTATAACATGGCAAGGATTTAATTCAAGGCTTACTATTAACAAATAATACGAATTTACTAATAATTATTTATATTAGACAGAGGACATTGCACGAATAGGTATTTGAAATTGGCGGTCGGATCATGAACCTGATTTAGGTGTTAAATGGGTATCGCCGTAAAAAAATGTACCATAACATCCGTTAATCAGTAACACACTATATCATCGGTAACATTCAAGATAACGTAACATACGTGAGTTTCATAAAGATCTGTTTAAAATGTTAGTCAGCTAATGTGCACCATTTAGTTTTATTATTTGTTTGACCCTAGGAAATTAACATTTTTTCTTAGACATGTTTCGTCATAGTCCTTTATCTTTTTTCTTTTTTCGTTTCGTTCAGCATTTTTTTTCTTGGCCATTTCATATTTTTCTGGATTCTGTGACTTCATTTTTTCTCGGTACTTTTTTTGCTTTTTAGCATTACTTAAGGCCATCTGAAAATCAGAAATACCAGTGTTAATATTAAATGGAGCAGTCTAATACGGTTTGTGTCTGTAGATGTCAGGATGAGCAGGAGGAATATAAATAAGCACTATCATTAAAAAGGTGAAACAGCTCCATGATTTGATATTAATTAATATTTTTGGTAACCTTTGTTTTATAATTATATTATACTTAATGCCCATAATTGTTTAAGTTATTGATTTAAATGAAATATGTTATAGTTATTGATTTAAATGAAAGCAATATTAATACAGCCTTATTTCACGACTGTTATTTAACACACCAGTAAGACTTGGTAACATACGGTAACTTTCGTGAATCAAAAACATGCGCGACATCACCTTATAATTGTTTTATTTGGAAATGAATGTTGTTAGCGACGATTAAAATATATAATCGTTACAAGCATTAGTGAATCTATGAGCAAAATATACAACAGATAGACATTTCGCATATTTACCTTGATATTTCCAAGCTAAATCTCACTCAAAATTGTCACGACAGACAAAAACCTTCACGAACGCGACGTCGCTCACCCACTCAAAACAAAACTTTATGGGCGGATTAGTTCATTAAGTTGCCTGTACTGCATCAAAAGGTTGCTATTTGCAAAAAAAATATAGTGGTTGTCCTTCTTTTACCAAATGTCGATAAAATTGGTAACACAAACAAAATGTAACATTCAAGAACCGAAATAGGCGACATAATATTTAAAATGATTAATTGAAATAGGCGTTACCTTGCGGAAGTCCATCACTAAGTAAAGGATATATGAATATAATTTGCAATATTCCGCTTAACAATTCTTGTCGTGCTATTCAAAATGCAGACTCGTGCACCGCCCGCCCGCCCGCATAAAAACATGCAACAAGCAAGAAATACAAGCAAAGCAATCTTAAATAACAAGCAAGAAAACTTATCGACACGTGTTTCGCCTCTGAACGAGGCATCCTCGGGATGTGTTGCTAGCCCGGCTTCTCCGCAGCAACTGATGTGTTGCTCGCCCAGCCGCTCCGCAGCAACTGATGTTGTTCGCCCGACAGCTCAGCAGCTAGTGACGAGCCGCCGACCAAAACTCGCCTTTTATACACCGGCCTGACTAGTTATTTGGTGGGGAAAATGGGGAGACGAAAACATGCGTAACAGTGGGGTAGTGGTAAAGTTAGTTTGTTCGTTTAGTAAATCAGGGTTATTCTTGTTTTTTAGTATTTCTAATTGTTCTAACACACACATTCTTAAACCTTTTTTACAAATATGTTTTACTTCAAATGAATGGTTATCAGGCAAACTATGACCGGACTCTAATAGATGTTTTGCAAAGTGTGATTTTTCAGGATGATTATTTCTATGAGCTGAGATATGTTCTTTGTAGCTAGTTTCAAAACTGCGACCTGTTTGACCTACATAGACACCGTTACAATCATTGCAAGACAATTTGTAAATACCAGACTGTTGTTTTTTATCTAATTTGTCCTTACCATTGCAAATACGCTTTATCTTATTTTTGGTTCTGAATGCAACGCGAACACCACAACGCCGAAAAATCTTCGCAACCCGTTCAAAAATTGGATTTAAATATTTAAAATTGATATTTTGTATAAATATAACACTTATTCATACGATTACTAAATTAAACAAAAGATGCACCATTTATGTTTATGTTAAGACACCCACCTTTAATTATGTAAGGCTATTTTGATCGCATCTTATCTTAGAAGGGATCAAAAGGCAATGCGACATTAATATTTTCTTAGACAATTTAAAATATGTTGTTAGTGTCATCGTGAAAATATCGTTACTTCAATGCTTATTTGCAATAACTTCTTAAATTTCAGTTCATTTGTTATTCTACTTCACCATAACTTAATTGTGTTGTGCATACGACCATCAGATTTTATGTAAAAAATTAAAGTCGCTAGGCGACACGAAAAAGAAAAATAAAGTACATTTTTTTACGGCCATACTCAAATGTAGATTTATGATTTTTGTCCGAACTCACCCGAGCTGGGTAGGTACCTATATTCTCTAGTTCTATCAGACAGAATTGAAGTTTTGAAAAAAGAAATACCGAGTTCGAAATTTTAAAATTACTCTTGGTGTTGGAAACACTGATAGTGATGTGTGTGTCTGTCATTTTAACTGCTTTGCTTTGCATTCGTGTGTATTGGGTTCCATAGACATATAACGAGATTGGGTTCCCTTTCAAAACCAGTGGGTTTCACTCGGAGTGATGCGAATAGTGATCCACCTAATGTGATGACGTCATTTCCTGTAAATACTAAAATACTAATAAAATCGGTTTTAAAGCACAAAATATATATTATTCCAATTAAATTTATAAAGTGGTCCATTTATTCCAAAAAGCAGACAAAAATAGCACATTGATATTTCAAAAATAGGCGACATGTTCGAGAGCCCAACTTTATCATTAAAATGAAAAATCTCAATCACAAAACAAATGGAAGCCCTAAATTACTTTTATGCGGCATGCGGTTGGTTTGCACAGTTTGAATTACTTTTTATAACGTTATTTTAAATATTTTTGACATTGACATTAATAGACAGATAATAATTTGTTTGAAATGTTTGTGAACTTGACGTTTTAGGGAATTTTTTGAGTTGAGGATAATGATTGTATGGGGGGTCATGACTCCTGTGACCGCCCTCTTGGACCGCCACTGTAACACCCAAGCCAATGCGGGGCAAACGCGAACGGAGACGCAGGCAAAGGCTAGTAGGGTATTGATAAAATAAAGTCCAAGCCGAAATTGGGGCAGACAGAATTTACGCAGGCGACCTAATAATAACGGGTACATGGAATGGAAATAGTAAAATCTTCGAGTAAAATATACACACAAGTATAGTCCATTCAATAAATGGAAATAGTAAAATCTTCGAGTAAAATATACACACAAGTATAGTCCATTCAATATTAAACTGGTGTGTTTCCACTTGAGACCGTCATTAGCAATAACAACAGGATTAAGTCGTGGCGGGTGAATTCGCCTGAACGAAACAATGAACACTTGTAAAAAACGTGCGGCAGGCTGTGTTTCAAACGTTTTTGATACTTTCCTTATGTTGTAGAGTGTTACATTTAAATTTAATTTAATTTAGATTTTAGTTAAGTATATTTAGATTAGTTATAAGTTTTATTTATGTAGGATCCAGCAGAAAACCAGCGCTATGGCTTTGTCTGTGGCATTAAGCTGAACTGGACTCCCTTTTCTTAACCATAGAATATGCCTAATTTGTTAATAATAATTATTTCTTGTCATTACTACTGTGGTTTTATGAAATACAGCTCTTTTCTTTCTTCTTTCTTTCTAATACCTCACTTCGCTTCGCATTATCCTACTTTATACCAACAAATACTGCAACAATAACTCTGAATTTAATATACCTATATGATAAAGTTGAGGACTAATGATATTTCAATGCTGTGGTGAAAACTTGATTCAATTAAATTTCCTCGATAGAAAAAAATTACAAAGTTACCTCCAAACCGTACAATAAACCGATAGCATTTAATCCATCCATCCATCAGCCTGTTTCGTCCACTGCTGGACATAGGCCTTTCCAGGATTTCGCCACTCTTGGCGGTCCTTCTGGAAGAAATGTCCATACTCACACACGCTGGGCAGGCGGGTTGGTGAGCGCGGTGCCGAAACCCTTGCACCAGTGACGCCGCTGCCCGTCACCAGTCTAATTTATATAAGGCCTGGCAATTGGGGATGGATATACCGCCATCCATCGGTCCCAGGCAGTGGTGGGCCGCCTGGTTTTTTTGCCTGAGAGCTGTCCTCTTACTCTCCCCCGAATAACTTCGGGAGGATTTCCGAGTAAGATGGTGGTACCTCCACAGTCGAGCCCGGCATTAGCTCTACCACCTAGAAGCATTTAATGAATACTTGAAATTAGATCTGAAACTTTGCATAATATAACTGATATTATAAGAAAGCAGCTGCAGACTGTAACATAAAAATGAGAGAACCATCCGTGTACCCACGATTTCAAAATAACGGATGTTTTGCGTGCGCGGCATCTGATTAGAGTAGGATAGAGAGTTAAAAGGCAGAAGCCTTAGAGCAGGACTGCGAATGGAGGTATTATGGGCCCCTATAAATTCATATTTATAAGCGTGATATTTTTAACCTTATTTTATGAATATTCAAAAGTATCAACACTGGTTGGTTTGCAACAAAACGGATAAGGCCGAAACGGCTCCTTTAAAAATGGATGGACTCTGTGGCCGAGATTCAGAGTGCATTTTGAGTCTGAACTCAATCTTACAACCGTCAAAAAGCGACGTGATCCCATACTAGAGTGACGTTTGTAAGATTGAGTTCCTCTTGAGTTCGGACTCCAAATGCACTCTGAATCTCAGCCTAAGAGAGTTTGGTTTATTACCGCTATTGTTTACGTTCAAGTGAAAACGCGCCTGTTAATTCTGAATGCACTATAATAATAATACTTAAAACTCTTAACTTACAATAAAATGTACACTATATATTAGCATAAATATATATATACTAGTAAAAAATTAAAGGTATGAAACATTAGAAAACTTGTTATATTTAAGATTGGACCATCACAAAATAAAAACACAATTATTCAGGTACTTGAGTTTGATAAAAAATATGAAATTCAAATAAACAGATCAAGGTGGATTCTCAAGGCTTTAATTTTAGTATATGAGCTGTCAAAACAAAAGTGTCTTCATTCCAAAATAGTTCTTTAGTGTTAACAGCAGAAGCTATATTACTTTGGACAGCACTAAAGCTAAAATTAAAGCCTTCAGAACCAACTATAATGTAAAAACATTTGCAAACTTGGTATGAAAAAAAAATTTTAAAATATATTTACAAGAATGAGTGAATAATGTTATTGGTAAAATTCGTAAAACGAATTACATGATGAGCTGCCTCTTAAGAAAAACAATTGTGTCTAGAAAAGATAGGCCACTCTGGGTCTGGCTGGTGGCCTCAATTCTACGCCATGGAATAGAAATAATTCTGTAGCTAGGTTCTCAAAAAAAACAAAATACATTGTGTGTAGGCGACAATGTCGTTTTTAGGGTTCCGTACCTCAAGAGGAAAAATGGAGCTCTTATAGGATCACTTTGTTGTCTGTCTGTCCGTCCGTCCGTCCATCCGTCTGTCTGTCAAGACCCTATATCTCAGTAATGGGTTGAAATTAAAACAGGCCTATAGTCCCTTGAAGCTATTAAAAATTTAAACTTCTAAGTTAACGTAAAAAAAATATACGTCCGTTTATGCCACAACAAACATATATTTCGACACTCTCAAGGAAATCAAAATTTATAGGGTAGAAGAAGAAGGGTATTTTATAAATTTGGCAAGTAATATCGTCTTATACTACAAGTAAAGGGAAAAATCTCAAACTATACATTTATAATTAAATCATAAATATATAGTCTTTAACGGAACCCTTGGTAGGCGAGTCCAACTTGCACTTGTCCAATAGTTTATGCTAAGTTGCCTCAACTTTATCTGTTTATCAACAAGAAAATCCTTCTGTTTCCAAAGTATTTAAACATGGGACAATTCACCTTTTACATACAACTGTGTTCATGATTAAAAAAAGCTTTT
Organism: Ypsolopha scabrella; assembly: GCA_910592155.1. NCBI lineage: Eukaryota > Metazoa > Arthropoda > Insecta > Lepidoptera > Ypsolophidae > Ypsolopha > Ypsolopha scabrella. Next base: position 6,103,207 of record OU342964.1, read on the forward strand.
AAACTTCCAGTTCCCATAACAAAGCAGATAAAAAAAGAAACAATCCTTTTATGACCTTGGACGCTTCAATGCCTTCTTTTCTTTATTCACCTTATAGGCTTTAGACATTTTCTGCATATTTTCTTTATGAATAATGTCATGATCAACTATTCTTTTAGGATAATTTTCACCAACTATACATCCAGCCGTCTTCTGAACAGACTTTGGTGCCTTCCACGGTTCATAAATATATTCACTTGGATATTTCTTCAATTCTGGAACATATCTTCTAATGAAGTATCCTTCTTTGTCAGTTTTTTTACCAAATGCAACAGGACTGTAGACTCTGAAGTATTTGTAAAAGAATGCAGAAGCTGACAGCCACATCCAGTTACCTGAATTTAAAGACCAATCATAGTCAAGCAAATAATCTTCAAAAACCTTTGCCCCTTCTTCCCAGGATATCCATAAATCTCCTCTAGTAAGAAAGCATGCCACCATATGTCTGGCTAAGTGGTGTATCCAGCCTTCTTGCTTCAGTTGCCTCATGATAGCATCAACAAAAGGATATCCTGTCCTGCCTTCTGCCCAAGCCTTTAAATTCTCATCATTCTTGCCCCAGGGTATTTGAGTACAAAGAGGATTACCAACCATTTTATCAAAGTTTTTGGTTCCTGCTCCGGCAACATAATAGAACTCTCTCCACATCAGCTGCCCCATGAGAGACACGGGGGGTTTAGAGTGTGTTCTTCCATTTTCAACCTCTTTTAGCTTGTGGTAGAATAATTTAGCAGAGAGGCAGCCATGACTGATGTAAGGACTCAATACAGTTGTGCTTGGTTCCAAGCTGTTTGGAGAGGAGTTTGGTTTTTCAAACTTGCAAACCCAATCTTTTTTGGCCATGTACATGTGGAGACGTTTTAGGCCTTCTGTTTCACCACCAGGGTATTTAGTTGGTTCCAGTGTTGACTCATCAAAATCTATCTCTACTGCTGTTACAACATTGTAACAATCTAACGATTTCTTTTCTTCATCATCTGGTAATGGCTTACAATCATCTGATACTTGTTTTGTGATTTCCATTGATTCTTTTACTTGAACATCCTGTACCAGTGATAGAAACTTTTGGTATGTGAGTGGGGCATTGCCATTATTCTTCTTAAGGACACTGTGAACATCATACACAGTATTCTGAACCCTTTTCACGACGAAAACATCTTTACTTTCTGCTATTTTTTCAATCACTTCATCCAGGTTGATGTATTCAGGTTCAATATCTACCTGCAGGGTCAAATATTTAACTTGCCATTTGTCAAATAACTTTGGTAACAAGTCGACTGGATTCCCTTGCAACACATACAGGCGCGAGTTGATTTTCTTCAGGTTACCATCCAAATCTTGTAGACTCTGCAGCAAAAAACGCAACCTGTTTGCACCCACCTTTTGTTTAATATCTGTGTCCATGATGTAAACAGGACGCAAGCAATGTTTTCGATTTTCAGCCTGTAAATAAGCACACTAAGAGTGAGATTGGACAAAAAATAGTTAAAGCGAATGGTTTTTGTAATTAATTTGTACCTACCTACCTCATTGATAGCGTTGCGGAAAGCTAGGTTATCGTGAAGGCGCAGGTCCTTACGAAACCAATGTATTACAGTAGTCGTCCTTACGCTAGTCATATTTTAAAAGAATATGCAAGAATCTACGATATAAAATATTGAAATCCCCAAAATAAACAGAAATAACAAGATCTTTTGTTACTACATCTTTTTTTTTTTTTTTTTTTGTTAATTGTTTTACGGCCCTGGATTCTTGTCCTTTTGAGCCATTCGTTTGTTTATTTTTCAAATAGCATTTCGTTTGTCTTTTCACAATTTATCCACTGTGTTTTTAATATAATTAAAAAGCGGCATATAGAATTTTGGTTCAGCTAATAAGTCTTGAAGTCGCGTAGGAACATCGCCGTCATCACAGATTTTTTCCAGTTCTGACACAAGTATTAGTCTGTGAATTCCAAAATTTGGGCAGTTAAAGATGATGTGATCCAAATCGGCGTTTATAAAGTCACAGTAATTACAGGAGGAATCTTGTATTATGTTAAGTCTTTTTAAGTGAGAAGGAGTTCTGCAGTGGCCAAACCTCATACGGTTTATTGTGGTAACAAAATTTCTGTTATCTATCTGTTTATTTTTGTTGTACCATGGTATACCGGGCGGGCTTTTCTGTATTTCAGCATACCATTTACCCTTTTCTTGGCTTAATGACGTCCAACATTCCTTCCACAGTTCTTTTATTTCTTTATTTATTTGTAGGTTATAGTCAGTGTAAGGGACTTTCAATAATGAGGAGTGGTCTTCATCGTATGAGCCTCTTGCTGCTCTGTCCGCTTCTTCATTACCTGTGATGCCTTGATGGGATGGCACCCACATGAAACTTACATGAATTTCCTTCGTTTTTAGATTATATATTATTTGCCTAATTTTATATGTTATGTAGTTAACATTGTATTTAAACACCATATTTTTTAAAGCTGATATAACACTCTGGGAATCTGTTATTATTAATACTTCAGAAACACTTATTTTAGTAATATGTAGTAATGCCTGGTAAATAGCATAGCACTCGGCCGTAAATATACTACAATCATTGTCTAACTTACAACACACTTTAAATTTGAGTTGTGGGTCATAAAATGCAGATGTAACAGAGTTAAAAGTTTTTGAACCATCTGTAAATATTTTATACTGTTTTTTTTTGTCCTCCATATAATTAGAGAACTCAGTTTGATTAGCAACATTAGATGATAAAATTTCATATTTATTATTAATAAGTGCATTCAACTCAACATTATATAGAGGTAATGGAAAACATTTGTACATGTTGTTAGCTAGTGTTTTAATGTGTAACATAATTCTCAACATTCCAGGAAGTTGGCCTGCCAATATTTGTGAGCTACAGATATGAGGCTGATCAACCCTAAATTGTAGAGCAGCATTTGGAAGGAGGCTGTTAATTACCAGAGAATTATTAGAGGAGAGTAACTTTAGAGAATATCGTTCAGCAATTTGAAGTCGTCGCAAGATCAAAGGTAATATACAAGCTTCAGATTCCATTGCATAAATAGGTGTTGAACACATGGCTCCAGTAATTATTCTTAAAGCCTTATTCTGTATAACATTCAATTTATGAAGTAATTTTGAATTAGCATTCCAATAAGCAATTGAACTATAATCAAAGTGACTTCTCACTATACTTTTATATAACATGGAAAGTATTTTAGGATCAGATCCCCAATGAACCCCTGCTAGGGATCTCATTATGTTTAATCCTTTACATGCATTACCAATTAGGTAATTGATATGTGTGTTGAAATTCAATTTTTCATCAAGATAAATGCCTAAAAATTTCTTTTCTTTCAATAAAGATAATGGAGTATTGTTATAGATAATCATATTACTTAACTGATATGGCCTTTTACTATAGATTACCACTGCACTTTTATTGGCACTTATGGTTAGTTTTAGTTTATTAGTATAATAATTATTTACATTAGATAGTGCATTATTTAAATTATGTACAGCAATATTTACATCTTTGTGTGCAGTGTAAATTACAAGATCATCTGCAAACTGTAAAAACTTTATGTTCCTGTTAGTTATGTATTGAGACATTTGACAGGTATAAATATTATACAATAATGGGGATATTGTAGCACCCTGCATTGTGCCTTTGTAAATGCTGTGTGGCCCATAAATAATATTATTATATTTAACATACATGCTCCTGTCATATAAAAAATTAAAAAACCATTTACAGAGCTTCCCGGGAACTCCAATATCATCTAAGATTGAAATCAATATGGAAGGATTCAAGTTATCGAATGCACCCTGTACATCCAAGAATGCACATACAGTAGCAGAGTGACTATGTAGTGAATTATTAATGTCTGATATTAAAGTAGAAAAGCTTTCTAATGCACTCCTTCCTTTACGGAATCCAAACTGTTGCATAGGTAGGATGTTATTGGTTTCAACATAATAATCAAGCCTTATTTTAATCATATTTTCAAATATTTTGCCTATGCAAGATGACAATGAAATGGGTCTATACGAATTGTAATCATTGCTTGGTTTGTCAGGTTTAAGTATCGGAATAATACACTGAGATTTCCATTGCAAGGGAATACTTTGGCTAGACCAAAGTAAATTAAATAAATCTAATAAAACCTTTTGTGCATTGCTATGTAACCTTTGTATTAACATATAAGGAATGTCATCAAGTCCAGGAGTAGTATTTTTTCTGGAATTTAGGGTTATTTGAAATTCATTATATGTAAATGGTTCACAAAGAAACTTGCTTTTTTCAGTGCCACTTTTTGCAAAGATGTTATTTAAACTAATAATATCTATATTTTTTTCAGGTGCTAAAGCAGGTGCAAACTTTTCTATAAAGGAAGGAATCCATTCATCATTTTTTGGTGGCTTATTAATGGAAGCTCTCTTAAATCGTCGTATGTAATTCCATATGACAGAAATAGGTGTGTATCTATTGAATGACTCGCAAAGTTTACGCCATCCGTCTTTTTTCTTCTCACTAAGTAGTCGTTTTTTAAGTGCATCATATTTCTTATACTCTATATAATTTGTAATTGATGGATAGTATCTATAAGCATTTAAGGCTTCTTTACTTTTTTTTACTGCTTCTAAACAGTCATCATCCCACCAGGGAACAGGTTTATGTAGTTTTACTAGTTTGTCTTTTTTACAATATTTAGGGATACATTGTTCTCTAATATTGTTAAGTATATCACAAAACTGATCATAACTATTTAAGGGGTTATCAGGATTTAAAACTAAATTATCAAACGCTTTTTCTGTTACAGATGAGAATTTGAACCAGTCTGCTTTATTGTAGAGGAATTTGTTTGGGGAATCGCCTACTGTATATTTTTCAACAGTAGTTTGGATATTAATAAAAGTAGGATAATGATAGCTTCCCATTGGATCGTCATGAACTGTCCAATGACATAGTGGAGCAACATTGGGAGATACACAAGAAATATCAATGCTTGATGGTCTAGCCGTAGCCGTGCCTACAGTTGTCAAAGATCCAGTATTTAACAGACATAGATCACTGTCGTCTAATAAGTTGAAGATATCTCTGCCTCGGGTGTTAGTACTGTGACAGCCGAATGCAACATGATGAGCATTAACGTCTCCTGAAAATAAGATTGGCTTTGGAAGTGTACTTATAAGATTCCTGAGTTTATGAACCCTTAAACGTGTTGGAGGTGGTGGACAATATGTACATAATATAGTTAGTTTACCTGCAGTTGTGTGTAAGGCAATAGCTACTGTTTGTAAGTAGTCATAAAAGGGTGTTTGTATAATATCAAATTTATAAGTATCTCTAATGAGAATACCTACTCCGTGATGTCCATTTTTCCCATTTCGGATTATGAAATGAAAACCAGGGATGTTTATTTTAGTCGAATCTTTTAGTCTAGTTTCGTTTAATAAGCAGACATCAACATTTTGATTATTGAGAAAATCAATCAGTAAAGGCTTTTTGTTATTTATACTCTGTATATTAAATTGACAAATTCTAATAAAATTACTATCCATCAAAGACAAGGGATTTTTTTAAAACTTCTTTAATGTTGTTGAATGTAAGTGGTTTGGGATTAGTAGAATTGCCCAGCTCAACAAGGGTTTTAATTAAGCTCGTTATAATGTCATCATTTTTTAAAATTCCTTCAATTAATTGTTTTTTATTAAAAGTTTCAGTTTTTTTTAATTGATTGTCAGTTTCCATTTGTTCAATTTTCTTATTAGTTTTATTTAAATGAGTATTTTTTTCATTAAACTGTTCCGTTCCTTTTTTGGTTTTATTAATTATTTCGGGTACTAAAGTCGGTTGTGGTCTAGGCTTTGGGAGAGCAGGAAATGAGTTATTTTGTAAAATATTAGCATAACTGCTTGAGTTTTTTTTCTTTTCTGCAATCTTTTTTTGTTTGATGGGACAATCTCTAGATATTGCTAGGTGAGAGCCTCCACAATTAACACACTTTATAATATCTTTATTGTCACATTTCGAGAAATGATGATCAGATGCGCAGATGCTGCATGTCTGAACACCTTTGCAAATCTTGGCACCATGATTAAACTTGAAACACTTGAAGCATTGCAACAAGGGTGCTACATACTCATTAACTTGGAACCTGTACAAGTCTAAGTAGACATACTTGGGTAGGACATTTGCGAGAAATGTCACGCTCACAGATTGGTATGGTTTGATTTCACCATTGACCTTGCGTTGAAACCGTCTAACACTTATTATTTCAGAATCTGCCTGCAATTTTCTAAATAATTCTTCGTTTGAAATAGTAGTTGGAACATATTTTAGGACCCCAATTTTCTCAACTGCTCTTGCTGGAATGTAAGTCTTGAAGCTGTACTTCTCTTGGAAATCCCCATTTTTTAGGAAGTTGTTGGCGTTATTTGCCTGGGTAAATATAACGGCTATTTTGTTAGCATTTACTCGATGTATTAAATGTATACCTTTAATTTCGCTTTGGAGTAATGTGTTTAATAAAGAGGGGTTTTTATTGCCCAACTTTTCTCCCTCTTTGGTACTTTCCAAGTATACCACAAATTCTGTATTTACCGAGTTTTCTGCAAAGACTCGTTTGTAACCCGGTTTAATAAAAGGTTTATACATACTTGTATCCGGTATAAGTGCATAATTATTAGAAGATGCCTCTACATCAATCTCCTCCCTGCCTCTCTTTATTCCAGTATGGGTGGCGATATAATCCGGTGGTTTTTTACCCCCTGGGGGATCATCCCCAGGAGGGTCATTCATTCTGTTTAACACTGTATACACTAAACAAAGTTTTTATACTATTTATAAAGAAATATGTACAGCTTTTGACTATAAAACAACTTTTTGAAAATTTGTTTGAAAAAAGACGTCTTTATTTTTTGAAAGCCCGCCAAAAAGTCCTGTTACTACATCTATGGGTCAGAGTTGCAAGATGTGATATTTTAAATTTCCCCAGATTAAAAATATTTCTTCCTCAAAATTATACGTTTTCCAGAAAAAAACGGGATTAACAAATTGACGGTTGATATCGTTTTTTATATCATTCAACTTATTTCAGATCTCAAATAAAGGACATCTTAACCCTAATCCTAAATCTTGCTAATAAAACGGCTCTTATCAAAAGAACGCTGTATGACTAAGTTTAAAACAAACCAGAAAACTGAGGTACGGCTTTCCGAACTGGTCTGAACGTCCAGCCATTTATTTAATTGTATTTTAGATTTTACTAAAAACTGCTCTCTACGACTAGTTTGAACCAAATAATCTTTTTTTTGTACACGGGTTTTACAACAAGGTTTTATAGAATAAATTATACACAAATTCTTGTACTTTTATTCCACATATATTAAGGTTTTATAGATTTCAGTCATTAGATTATGTAGTTATTGCCTTAGGTGTAGGTACAGGTTGTAAATAATTTCCCTTGTTTAATGGAAAACTATGAATCAGGATCACTTAAAGAACACAAAACCATAAAAAACGGTTTTTTTTTCTTTTCGAATGAATGGCCAACCTACGCGATGCTACATGTGACTGACAATAGACTGTACGTACATATTCCCGGCGGTAAATAATGCACATAGGCCATGTACACATAGGTTTCGTAGAGCTTCGTCTCTCTCACTGGAGTATTAGTGCTTCTTTTGATGGTCGATATCTTTTTTTAAAAATATGAATGAATCATGACCAAAGTAACAAAACATGTATTTTTTTATTTTGAACGTAGAACAGTTTCCTTTGTTATAGATCAGGGGTTCGGTTCCAGCTGGTATAATGAAGAACACTAAAGGGTTAAAATATAACACTTAAATATACCAAACATCAAATCGTAGACTACGTACTTTATATTAGTTTTTATTTCACGTAAATAGAATCAGAATCAGAATGTATATTTATTTGTTTAGACATAGGTAGTATACATACTTAGATGTAAATAAATTAAAATGTCCCTTATGCTTTGCTATTTCGGCATACAAAAAATATTGAATTACACAAAAAAATGTTGAATTTCTATTCACATAATTAATTATAAAGTCATGTTAAATTTACACAAATATCTTTATACATTATTGAAATTATTTCATGTCATAGTAGAAATATATACAGTCTTAGATAATCCAACCGATGCTTAGTACAAAACTTAGTTGTCACAAATCAACATCAGTCAAAAACTCCTCTATTGTGTAATAATAATAAGTTTTGCTTGCTAAAAGGTCTTTTAATTTACATTTGAACAAACTAATATTTTGAGTTTCTCTAAAAGAGTTGGGAAGTTTATTGTAAACTGTAGATGCCATCCCAAAATACTTTTTTAAAGTGTGCTGTGAAGCGTGGTAAAGCTTTTATTTTACTACCATATCGAGTGCTTTTCAAACATTGGAATAAATCTAGATTCATCCTTACAAAAACTGCAACCTCGAAATACATTCAGTATTACCGACGTTATCACTGCGAGAAGCTTAGAACACTTTTTAAATTGCCTAGAATACCACGCACTCCCGGAGTGACGTCACGGTTCGAGTGTCACCTAGAGACCGCGCGTTACCTGCCATAGTGAAACTCGTACAATATAATCACGCGCACGTGCTTTATTTTAATTCTGTGGCCTGAATACGTACGTGTTAGGTATTGTTGTAACAGCTACTTAAAATTTTCATCGTATTATAAGTAGAGACTTGAGAAGTCTGTGATTATAAGTTACTTATACCCCACCATGGAAGAAGGAATCCAGAAAAGCCAGTCGGACAATCTGCCAAGAGTGGATAGCTTGATGGTGGCTCAATATTTTATGAAATATAAGGATTTTACGGTGGCCGAAATTCGTGTAATAAAAATTAAAAGGTAAGTCATAAGGTTACAAGCATTATTTATTATGTATAATACTTCAAGTCGTATATTATTATGTGTGTATTGACGGAGTTGTGCAATAAATACCTAGCCTCTGGGGTTAAACATAGTGAAACGCCGGCAAATAAATCACATTATCCATTCACTTTCACAATAAAGTCAACTTAGTTATTATTACTAATAACTGTACACAAGCTGTTCATATAAGTGGAGCGGCCCGCAGGCCGCGTGTTGCCAACCACTGCTATAAATAGAAGATAGGTAAATGTTTTTAGCTGAAACAACGGTGCATGCAGCCGTCACATACCCATTTCCACCTATAACAAAAAGATAATATCTTCAAAACGAAAGTGAAAACCATATTAATGCCTGTTAATTTATCCAAAGGGTACGCTTCCGTACTATGTATCTTACCTATCATGAAAAACCGGCCAAGTGCGTGTCGGGCCACACGCAATGTAGGGTTCAGTAGATGACCGGTACATTTTATAAGTTAGTCTACTAATACAGACCGCGCCAAACATCTAGTCCAATACATTAGAGTGGACTAAAAGTTTGGCGCAACCTGTACCCGTAAACCTGTAAAGTCTTCTTCGCTATGATATTTTTCCTTTTAAGTTCATTATATGTACTACTTCTGTGAATTTTTTGTCATTTTTTTAAACCACCGTTTAGCAAGCAGGGTGGGAATGCTCCACTCTAACAACAATTTTCACTTTAAAGCTTAATATTTTGCCAACGGATCCCTAAATCGAAAAATGACTTTCATATACCCACAATGTTTTTAAGCGACCTATCCAACGATATGGGATACACAAGGAAAAAAAATCATCCTCAGTTTAAGCGTACGAGAGGTAACCCTAAAAAAAAATCCAGATTTTATTTTACTATTTTGTTGACGTGATTAATATTTATATTCATATCAAATTACAGCTTTCTAGTACTAATAGTCCCTGAGCTAAGTCGCGGACAGACGTACATTGCGAAACTATAGGGGTTCCTTGAACCCTAAAAAATGACGATTGTGATATTAAATCTGTGATTTTTGAAAATTGGTTACGGAACTACATTACCGGCATTTAAAACGGATACATAAACAAACGATGTACCTACAAAATGCTTTCCAACACTTTTCCGGTGGACGTTGAAAATGTGTCTGATATCATTCCTAAGATTAATGATACCTACCAAGCTACCATGAAATGCGGGCCACAAATTTGATATTTCTGCCAAAATGTTTGCATATTCTACATTTATATACCTACCTACTAAATGTGTGACACAGGTTGGATATTTCTGCCAAAATGTTGGTATCTACATTTTTATACCTACCTACTATATTTTGCGACCCGCCAACAGCTGTAGATTGAACAGCAGGGTCACATTATAGTAATACCTACCTTCCGCTTATCTAATAACCATTGAAAATCATTATCAAGAATTAAAATATTGTGCCTATCAACATAATGCATTGTTTTATTTGAACAATCTGTACCTACTTATTGCACTTTAGGTACTTACCTACTAAACTTAACTATATTGTCATTGAACATTATTATTAGATCGGTTTCCATTCCTGTGAGCACTGCGATTTCCTGATGCCTTCAAGTCTTGGAGATACCAAAATATAGATATATAAACATAATTTAAGCAATTTAAATTAACGTATATTCAGAAGGTTCAGTGCGAAATCTGTGAATATTTCAATGTCAGAGTTATATAAATATGCACCAGGATAAGTTAGGTTAGGTAGGTAATTACATCGAAATGATCTTCACAACAGTAGGGAACAGTTTTAGTTAGGTCCTATTGAATCGACTCTTTTTATTACTGTCGTCGACTTTTTTCTTGATTTCTGATTTTGTGGCACATTAAAAAATAACTTTTTTGGTGTTATTGCACTCGAATTAAGACACTGAGGCACAACACAGTATTTATTACAAATTTTTACTAACGAATGAAAGTAAGTGCGAGCGACCCGTGAACGAATGAGCGCCCTCGCCGGGCCGGTCACTCAAACCGTTACGTCATCACTTAATTGAGTGCCGCCCGCGTTTTTAAATAGTTTCGAACGAAAATTCGCACTTTGATCTTAATTTTCTAAGCCATTTTTAAAGATAGAAAAAAAGTACCTACCTAAAAATACATTTATTCTCGTAATTTTATCATGATTATTTTGGCATTTTTAGAATAACACGTTTGTGAGATTCATTGATAGATATTTCATTCTTAGTTAACCCCAAATTTCCCCAACGCCAATTTTTTTTCCCTAAAGATATCATTTCCTCAAGTAGCAAATTTTTCCCCAAAATAACGAAAAAAAAACCCAGTCTGGCAACTCTACTCTGGGTTGCTCATAGGGTAGCGTTCCAAATCACTTTTTCAAGATTAAAATATTGCTCGCTGTCGGAGAAAAGTAGCTCGATGCCGGTTCCAAAACCTAAAAGTAGATGTTTTGGAACCAGCATCGAGCTACTTTTGTCTGACAGCGAGCAATATTTTAATCTTGAAAAGTGATTTGGAACGCAACCTAGAATAGAATAAGAATAATAGAAATAGAATAGGATAGACATAGCCTGACATAGGTGCTGTCATTATTTAACTTTGGGTGCTGTGCTGCGTTTTATTTTACCTTTTTACGGCCTGGATACTCGTCCTTCTAACCTGGCTGCGTGCTTTTTGAGCAGTGCTGCCAGTAGTTGTCTCCTTAGTCGTCTAGCCGTTGTTTGGCACCCTTCGGTTACAGAACAAAAATAAGGCTAAAAAAACACATCATGCCGCTGGCTGGGCAGAGTGCTTTTTTCCAATTTATAGTAAATATATTTATAATCTACATAAATATATTATAAAAGAAAATAAAATATATACCTATGCAAATAAATACAAAATTATATATTTAAATGAGGTAAAATACCCTGTCTAGGTCATCGCTGTCGTGCGGCAGGGTACCCAAGACACTGGCGGCATTTCCGCGTTGTATGGCCAAGCTGATGCGTTGGCCAAAGTATGCGCCAGCTCGTGGGTCACCAGACACGTCGACGAGGCGAGAGGCAATCTGCTTATAGAGATGTTGTGCTTCGGGTCCCCACGGTCCAAAAGTTTCAACACCAAACGGCACAAACATGCAGCTCCCACTTAGCGCTGCGTATTTGCGCCGCTTGTTGCGCTCGGCCGTTGCTGCCGCCGCACCAGCCGTAGCTGCAGTTGACTGGACGTGGGACGCAGCGAGAGTGTCGACACACGTCGCGTCCCACACCAGTGGCAGACCGTTCTGCCATGGAATGAGCGTCATCCCGTCGGGCCGTTTACCATCATCTCGTGCGATCCCTTTAGGCTCTAATATTGCCGGCACGTTGATGGTGGCAAGGGCCCTTCGGATGACGTCATTTATACTGAATCTTTACTTTCTCTTCAGGCTTCAAATAATGTTTATCCTCTTAAGCCTTTTACTTAAAAAGAATTGCTATACATTTCTTCAGACTTTTAGTTAGTCTTTAGTAGAGACCTTTTGAATAACAAGGTGCATGAATGTTATATCCTTTGTTATGAAGAAACGTTCGAATCCTATAGACCATGAACACAACAGTCAATATATATAAAATAGCGGCACTTCCAGCCCACAATTTTCTCCAACAAATGGGGCACTCTTCACCAGTCAAGCAGTTCCATAAAATCTCACTTATGTTTAATTCAGTTGTCTCAATTGTGGTAGTTAGAAACGAATCTGTAACGGATTTTGCTGCAGATATATTCATGTTGAAAATTTCTTTCTTGTATTAAATACCTTTTTTTCAAGATTTTTTAATTTTTATTATTGTTTTGTTTTTTTCCTAAAGTTTTCGCTTTGGTCAAAAAGTCAATGACAAACAAAGCGAAAACTTTAGGAAAAAAACAAAACAATAATAAAAATTCAAAAATCTTGAAAAAAAGGTATTTAATACAAGAAAGAAATTTTCAACATGAATAAAAATGAAAAACAATAGTCAAGTCTTACTGCACGTTGGCGTTCCTACCAGCTCCACTAGTGACTGAAGGCCATATCGGCATCGTTAGTGACTTACCAGAAAGTTATTGCCGTGACGATGATTTAAAAAAATTTGATGAATATTTTTTAGATTTCTGGATAAAAAGAATAACTAGTAACGTGCTTAGTTGTGCCAATGAGGACGTGCGTACAAACAATTTATTAACATTTTGTTATTTATCAGCTTGTTGAAAAAAGAAGCCATATACCAAGATCGGAGAATAAGACAAGGCAAAAAACGCAAGTCAAACGACATTCAAAAGAACATCCAAATAAAAAAAATTGTACAAGATTGTATGACAGAACAAATAAATGTCAAAGACTGTATTCAACGATTAATGGCTATCTACTAACTATTTCTATTTACCATGGAAGATTAGGGTATTTGGTTTGTGAATGAGATAATTTTAAGACAAGTAAACTATTTGTAAGAACACGGTTACAGTCGCTATCAGATACGTGGAAGCGGCTCATAACTATCTCGTTAGAGTGCACTCAGATATTTGTGACAACTTAACTTCCTCAGCTCCGACATATCTGACGGCGACTCTACAAAAAAATTAAAATTAAAATCATGAAGTGATAGTTTTAAGTTAGAACATATTATACTTATTAAATACGTTATTATAATAAAACTGTTGTTTTGTAAATCAATAAAGAAACCTGGGGACGACCGATAAATACTTTTTAATTTAGCCCAATGTTTTTATTCGGTACGGTCAGCAAAGAAAGTGGTCTGCCACTTATCGACTCTATTGGTCAAGTAATAGAGTCGAAAACAGTAGACAACTTTCTTGGCTGACCGTAAAATCGAGTTCATTAATACATGTATGAGCATTACTGGGATTCCAAAAATATCTTTACACTTTTATGACATTGACAATAAGGTGCAAATACATACTTTGCATTTTACTGCTCATATATTATTAAGGTGTTAATCATGAAAAATCAGTTGAGGAGGGTAGGGAATCTGTATTATTGCGTATAAGGAATCAGTCTTATAAGGAATCAATCGTATTGGGGATCTGTAGTATTGGGAAGCTATAGAATTGGGAATCTGTAGTGTTGGGAAGCTATAGAATTGGGAATCTGTAGTGTTGGGAAGCTATAGAATTGGGAATCTGTAGTGTTGGGAAGTTTTAGAATTGGGAATCTGTAGCATTGAGAATCTGTAGATTTGGAATTCTGTAGTATTGGGAATCTGTTGACATGTTCATAATTCTTTTTAAGTACAAGGCTTAAAAGGATAAACGTCATTTATACTGGCATGACGAGAAAAACGGCCAGCACTGCGCTGACAAGACAGACCGTGGTGACCAAGGTCGTCGACGGTCGAGCCGCACTGACAGCGATGGGCAATATTTGTTTTTGCTCCTAGACGAAGGCAGATGGCCTGAGTAAATGTCGTCCTGTCGAGGAGCGTGCCTATGGATGTGGAAGGTGTCGCATGCAACCAGTAGCCAGACTCCCGCTCACTGGCAGCAATGAGACGAGCCTTGTCTGCAGGGTTGGGGGCTGAATCCAGAAGCTGTTTCTGGACTTTCTCGCAGAGCGGCTCGTCCCATAGCTTTTGTGAAGTTAGCACGGTGGGCAGGTCTCGGCCCGGGCAAGCAAGTCTCCAAGCATCTCTGGCCTCCGTCGAACACGACGCCTCTACGTCACCGAGTGACGGGTTTAAAATTGTACCAAAGAGGTCGTGCGTGCTATAGACGGAGGACAGGAAGGCCGGGAGAGCATAAACATTCATTCAAAATCGGTACAACATAGACTTGACCACTTGGTGGTGGCATCATAGACTTAGCATATACTGGGTGGGTGGGATGATGTCGAAAACTTTTACAAAGTTGGACCGTTTGACTCCTAAGATATAGGTACCCTTATTTTTAGAGTATTTTTTTTACGCTTTTGAACGATCTTTCTTTGGTTTTGCTTACGTTTGGCATGGCAACCATGGTTTGTTTGTTTTCGTTTATCAATGTTTTAAATACATCTACGTGATTGGTTGAAAATTAATAATGGATAAAATAACTAACCCAATCGTGCACGAATAACTTTTATGATGTACCTACCAATCGTGCTTACGTAATTTAGATAGTACCGAGCGAAACGAAAATAGAAAACAAACTGAACTAATTTTATTGACAGATAAAATGAAAAACTTTTATCCAAGAAAAAGTGATTTTCCTGGCAAACAAACTACATCATAATGATAATTCACTGAAATGGAAACGAATCAAAATTATTGTGGCAAATATGGTAATGCTTCATAATGCCGAAGATTCTTCAGTTGACACTCGAATTAAACATACAGAAGGTATGTATATTACTTGTTTATCAAGTCAACATTTTAAAAGTTTTATTACTGTAGGTCAACGAACTTCTAAGTATTTTAATACATCCGTAAACTCATGCCTGTCCCCCGGATACTTACTTATTCCCAATCTCCGCTGGGGAGCAGAGGGCCGATGTGAAGTGCCGCCATCCTTCACGATCTTGGGCCAACTCGCGGTTGGAGTGTAGCAAAGGGTGTGCAAGGGATCCGACAATTTTTATCCAAATTTGTTTTTCCATGTATGCATTTTTTTATTATTATTGAACCGTAAGTCATCAGAAAGTGCTCGGAAAAATGACCCTAGTGGCCAGGCAGGCACGTATCCAGACTTTTGTTTCGGGGGGGGGGGGGGGGGACATTCACTGAATCAACAATGTGAATTGTGAAAGAAACCTCTAATCAAATTACTGTACTATAATATTATTAAGTATCAAAAGTACTGTCACACCTTTTTTATTAAAACTTACTTTAACATACTTTACAGTAGTTATGAATAAACATTCCCGGTCCCGTGTATGTCGCGCCAAATTTCGGGGGGGGGATAAATCCCACCTATCCCCCCCCGGATATGTGTTTGTGGCCAGGCAATTAATGTTTATTTTTTAAATAATGTATGATGAGCTTAGATAAGATGCACAATTATATTACTTCCAATTAATGTTTATTACATAAAATTGCAGTCTGTAATATAGACAAATTATGAAGTAGGTAGTTTTGCAGAATAATAAGATGGAGAGAATGAACTCTGGAAAATTCTCTTAATTTCTGTTTGTGTGTGAACTATTTGTATGTAAGTTCAATAGTAAGCCTCGATGGGCCATGCTAAGCTAGGGCCTGGGTGGCAAACACCAAAGCCTCTACGCCTCTACGGTCAGTCCCTCTTTGGTGAAACTTCTAATACATTGTTATGAAGAAAACACAGTATTTTTTCACAAATTTTATATTATAGTCTTCTCTCCCCAATCAATGTCACTATAGCAGCATTACTAGAGGCTTAAAACATAAATCAACTTAATAAATGAGGTTTATATTGCATGCACATAATATGCAGCAATGTAATAGAATAACCATAGATAGTTTTAGTAATGTTATCACTGCTGCAGCAAGCGAGTGCACAGTGTTTTTTTTTCTTAGCCCCAAAAAATTACATTATCAGTTTATTGCAAAAAGTAATTTATCACAGCCAGCTGTCTAGTGCAAATATTGTATTTTAAAAAAAACTCTGAAGTTTTTGTGGTGTTCCCTGGTAAACATCAGAAAAAAAATTGTCTGTAAAAAACTACATGTGGTAGAATTTTCGTCCAGTTGTGGGTGTATAGAATAGACCAGTCTAAGTGGCATATTAACCAACTTTTGTTTCTTTGAAAATTGACATGGTCATCAAGCAATCTTAGTTTTTCTTACTTTGTGTTTAATTTTTTTATTTTTTTTTTCTTAAGCGAAGTAGAAGCTCTGACACAGAAACGTTTTTGATTATGCGTTTTATTAACCATGAAAATTTTCGGTTCTAACACTGCTGCAAAATTATTATTATTCTTGGTCTTCTATTTCTTAGGAAAGATTATATGACATATTTTTTAATGTGTATATTCCTTTATTTGACAAAGCCCTTGGGCTAGTTCAGATTCATAGATAGTTTTTTTTTCTCTCCTCAATTTAAGCCTTGTTTTATAGACCTACCAATACATGAGGTAATTAATGAATTTGTGGTTTTATACATTTTTCTTGTAAAATTTAATTTTAACGTGTAAGATTGTATATTTAAAAAATGGATAAGACTCACTTTTTTAAGGCGAGATTATCCAGAGGAATCTGTCCTGCTCTAACACATGAAAGCATGTTTATCCTGCTCAGCTCAGAAAACTCGCGGGTTCGAGGTGTTTTTATTATTATTTTGGAATTAGAAGAATGGATTTTTATTATGAGGGCCACTTTCTATCACATTTTTCACGACTTTATTTTAGGACGTATAAGTTTTATTGTCCAAAACTTAATATACTTAGCTCAAATGAAATGATATTTCGATCATAGTTTGGACCCATCTTTGCAATTTAGTTGGATCAAGGAAAATACAAGTAATCGTGTATCGAACAGCCGAAATATTAAGATCAAAGAGTGAAATATATGACATATATTTTGTACAAATTATTGGTTTAAAATGAATTTGAAAAGAGACAAAATTGGGAAGACGTCCCCCCCCCCCAAAAAGTGAGTCTTATCCATTTTAAAAATGTTCATGATGTCAGTTCAAAGTATTATATAAATAAGATTAATTGGGGGAGAGGGTTCAGACAAATATTATTATTTCAGGGGTTAGAATTAGAATAGGCCAAAATTATCTTACGTTATAAATGAACAGCCCCTGATAAACTCTGATACTTGTATCACCTCTTTAACCCTCCCACCCCTGCATAGCTAAGATGGACGAAAATGATACAGAAGATTGTCTCTCGAAGAAACGTTTGACCAATGTAAACGCAGGTAAGCTTTATCACGGACTCGTCCTGCATGTCCATTGGTCAAACGTTTCTGACAAAATTTATCTATTCGTGTCATCTATGCTGGCTATGCTGAAGAGACAAATTACGAAACAAAACTTGTTTACCATGCGATAAAATCCTGGGTCTGCCCTTGTATGTGAAATAAACAGAGATTAGGCAGAACAGATATTTTTTTGCTATTAAAATTTGGCTAGTAAATCGGAATTGACATCCCGCATTTCGGGTTCAATACAACTTACTTTCCAAACGTTAGTAATGAAAACATATTTTACTAAAATTTATTTTAAAATTGTAATTTAAAGCCCTTGACAATGCTGTTATAACAAAACCGTTTGGGCAGAGTAGACTACTATACAAATTTTGTGGATAACCACAATTGTTTTCTTCACAACAATAATTATGTTCCTTAGGTGTCCTGCCCGGGCGTATGGCTGTGCCAGGATGGTCGAGTGTCATTGACAGTGTTTGCCCTGGGCACCAGCTACCAGACCTGTTTACTGCCGCCCGTCTTCCCGATCATGTTCAAAGATGTCTTCTACTTTCGGAAAAGATTCAAACAAAACTGCGCCCTTAATAATGTGTGTTGCTTGTTGAGTAAGTAATTTTTCTATATTTTTTTTAATGCTCTGTTTTATGTCAAGGAAAAATCCAACAGATGGTCAAAGTTAAGCAGACATTAGATGTGTAATATTGTTACTCTCCTCCTGAAAGTCTGTCAAAATATGATCTATTGTAATAGCCTTCCCAGAATTTAACTTATACTTGCGATTGTCGCCACTTGGTGAAACATGGAAAGCATCTTGATGAAAACCACTTGTACACTGTTTATACAACTTTTCTATATTTATAGGTACTTTTAACCCAACCGGTTTCGAAATTTAATTCATTTTTAAGGGCTTAACAACTCATTTTAATATTTTAAGACATAAGGTTAATGTTAAAATTAAAATATTAAAATGAGTACTTAAGCCCTTGAAAATGAATTAAATTTCGAAACCGTTTGGGTTAAAAGTACCTACTTATAGTTATAGTAAAGTTGTGTAAACAGTGTACAAGTGGTCTTCATCAAGATGCTTCCCAGAATTTGCTCCTTATAAGCGACACTATTGGATAGTATTGCAATAATATATACAGTATTTTTTTTAAGTTAGCGGGTTCGATTCACGTATAGGAAAATTATTTTTTCAAAAATCGAATGCTGCCGTTTTGATTTTCATTAGAGTCTGCCACGAGACTCCTTTGAGAATTTTTCGCTATTCCCTATAATTTCGGATTGGCCATCCACTCCCACTTGACAAACTGACCCCGTATACTATACACAAGTATACATACAAAATGTTAAGATGATGTTGCAGAGCTGATAGGTGGTAGAGCTGATGCCGGGCTCGACTGTGGAGGTACCACCATCTTGCTCGCAAATCCTCCCGAAGTTATTCGGGGGAGAGTAAGAGAACAGCTCTCAGGCAAAACCAGGCGGCCCACCATTGCCTGGGACTGATGGATGGCGGTATATCCATCCCCAATTGCCGGGCCTTATATAAATCAGACTGGTGACGGGCAGCGGCGTCACTAGTGCAAAGGTTTCGGCACCGCGCTCACCAACCCGCTTGCCCAGCGTGTGTGAGTATGGGCATTTCTTCCAAGAGGACCGCCAAGAGTGGCGAAATCCTGGAAAGGCCGATGTCCAGCAGTGGATACGACAGGCTGATGGATGGATGGATGGATGGATGTTGCAGAAACCGGTAACTATAGGCTGACCGCTTTTTATCTCGACCACTCTGCGGTTTGCGGGACGTAGGAGGGGGAAAGCGCTGGGTGCTTCCAAAGTCGACCCGCGACTTTCAATCCCTTGAAAATTTTGTGGCGTGTTCATCCCGCATGTGTTCCAATTTTAAGAGCCATTCCACCAAATTACGCTTTTTTATGGCGATGGTATGGCGTGGCTTTTAGATCGTAATTTTCTTGGAATTTGGAGTGATGTTAATTATGGTTGAAGAAATGATAATGTTTCACCAAGTGCCGACAATCGCAAGTATTAACTTGATGTTAATTATGTTTTACGGTCTAATTAAATGAATGGATTGTCAATATAATTGCAGAATTCGATTGGTTAAAGATGATCTTAGGTTATTGTGACATTAAATATTAATTGATGCTTTATCCAATACAAATCGCACTGGTAGAATCACGACTGAGAAAATAGTATCCAGTTTTGGGGACAAAGTTATCAGTACAACATGAATAAGGCATTCATAATTCAAAAGAGAGCGATTCGTACGATTGTTCGAATTCCCCAAACAGAATCATGTAGGGATCATTTCAAGGATCTAGGTATCCTTACAGCTCCCAGTCTGCACGTATTGGTTCTCCTAACAAGCCTTGTTAAAAATCTTAATAAGTTTGAGACTGCGGTAGAACAGAAACAAAGACTAGACTCTCGACGCAAAGACTTAAAAGTAGTTTTTTCACCTAGGTTACAAATTGTTAATCATTCTGCAAGATCCCAATCAGTCCATTTGTTCAACAAATTGCCAACAGAACTTAAAGAAATAATTATATTCTTATTAATTTATTCTTATTAGATAAGTTGATGATGATGATGATGACTTGTAAACGTTTTGAGATTTTTGTTCGTTTAGTTTACATTTTTATTTTAACAAAGAACTTGACTTTTTTTCCTGATGTTGTTATGAGTATTTTAGAATTGTAATTTTAATATGTTTATTCTGTTAGACTTTAAGTTCAAATACAATTTTATTGTTAATGAATTAAATAAATGAATGAAATGAAATGAAAAACTCGTGGTAAACTGGCGACATTAATGAGAAAAATTTACGAAGTATTTTTTTTCAGTTAACGTGATAAATAATAAAAATTCTGGTACATTATGTTCCAACAAATTTATATGTTTTGGATTTTTTTTCAGCGAAGTTGTTGAACTTAAATGAAAGATTTAATTTGATTTTTTTTCTGTAAACGAGATGTAGGAGATAAATCACTACAAAAAATGTAATGTATTATTTGCAAATGTAAAACACACAATTCACTGTGAAAAATTTGTCTATGTTTAACATGTATTCAACAGAATTAAAATCTTTCCTAAAATGGTAAATTTGACGCTGGAAATTTTAGATTTTTTCATGAAAATGTAAGGGTGAACCCGCGAAAAAATTACTTATGCATTTTCAACCTAAAATATGATCCAGTTACTTTTCCTATAGTAAAGGTTTTTGGATGGTAAAAGAAGTAAGATATTTTTATTAATTTTATTTCCTAATTTTATTAGGTAATTAATCTACAGTGGGACACAGTAAAAGGTACCTGTTGATTATTTTATAATTTCTATACTGAGTTTCATTAAGAAAACACAATAACAAATAATTGAGAAATATTTTTAGCTACAATAACTATCTCAACTGAGTTGCGGGTAGAAATCTGTTTATTTTTTGTCGAAGTTACAAAACTGAAGAATTCTTAATGTTATTAGTTGTGGGTTGAACATTTAAGGTCGAAAGTGGAAGCACCCTGCGTGCTCGCTGGCGTATAAGCGCAAGGATACACACGGCACTGTCGTGGCATGAGATATCGTAATATCCATTCATTGCTATTTATTATATGTATAATTATTCCACTTAAATTGTGTTTCTGATATTTATATTAATATTGAAAAAATACAATTAAATTTATAATTCTCGATATATTTCGGCCGACTGTAAAAATAATAAAATAAATTATAAATAAATAAATATTATAGCTAAGACTCTCTCCGATCTTTACGAGAAAATCTCGACGTTTCAGTCAAACCACAGAATAAGGTCAAACTTAAGAATGACCTTCACCTTCATAGAAACTCGAGTTTTACTCGTGAAAATCAAAGCGAGTCCCACCTAATATCTATTTCGTCATGTAAATTATGCTAAATTTATTATTATTCTGTTATCTAGGGACCTAGCATGGTGCCACTTTAACACCATGGTGTCAATGTCAAATCGTTTTGAACCGCTATTTCGCAAAAAAAGCGCGCTTTTCGAGCACTGGGACTGTTTTGCGCCATAATTTGGTTTTTCACAAAAAATCGTGACTTTTCGCAAAAAGGATGTTAGCGTCATCATACGACAACATTATACATACTTGATCGCAACGTATTGAAAGCTTCGAAATATAGCTAAAAACACTTTATTTATGTGACATATACTTAAAAATACAATTACTAAAAAAAAGTCTTTAATATCTTTATTTTCATATTAATATATTTTTTCATCTCATCCTCGCACAAAAGTACGTGGTATTATGTGTTACAGTGTATCAGTTTATTGTTTATTACCTAACGCTCATCCACATAATCATATTTCTAAAATTGGTCTTTGGACATCTCAGGAGTACGCAATACCGTGTAATCCGGGCGCACCCGCCCCCCACGAGTCCCGCACCGGGCTAGGATGGCCGCCCTTACAGCGGCCAGCCTATATCGATGGTACTCGTCCGAACACCATAAAAAAAAACAATTCATGAAAAAAAAAAGAAGTGGTGAAAAAGAAAAACGAGTTATTTCATGCATTTTAGTCGATTTAGTCCCTTTTCTATGGAACAGATGATTTTTTTCGCTATTTGAGGATTGGCTCTATAGTAAAAGTTGTTCGTATGAACGGGTACTATCTCTAGTTTGGCTCCGCAACATCGTCTTAACACCCAGTATGTACATATTCATGCTGTATTATGTATGAATTTTCATTAAAGTTTTAAATCGTTTATAACAATTTTGAGCAGAAGTATTTTACTGAAATATTTTCCATATTACAATTATTTTTGCAGAGGATGAGACCATATATTGTGAGCTGGTGCAATGGAAAGAAGACTGTGAGACTGGTCCCTATGTGGTGCTGGCTCAGTACCTGGGCTCACTGAACGACGTGCTGTTCCCTCCAAACATGTGCTGGAGTGATGGAGTGGACCTGCTGATGAGACGGTGCAAGGAATTCCCGGTCAGTTGGTATTGCTACTGTAATGTGGACCTGCGTCTTATGTAACACCAAAAACATTGATAGAAACTGAACTTTCAAAATTGCCTTCAGTAGGTATAGAACTATTTACGAACTGTGACGTCACTTCAAGTGCTAATGCATCCTTTGATAATCGAAATTTGATAGTACATGTTTTCAATAGTTGGCAACCGATTCGAAGATACAATAATCTAGGGGCTTGTTTATATTTTATGCGTGTATAATTTTATATAATTTTGTTGGGTTCCGTATCTACCTGAGAATGAAAAAACGGAAACCTTATTATATGGTCACTTTGTTGTCTGTCTGTCAAAAACGTGAGAGATATGAAGTTGAAAGTTTAAAAGTAGTACCTCCTACAGAAATCTGCGGCCTGCTAGCGCTGTTAAAAAATAAAGCAGAAGCTTTATAAAACACAACGCGAAAAAAGTTATTGCCCTTTAGGTAATGAATTTCATACAAATAAGCTCATCATGGATGTCTGGATATGGATTGTAATAGTAAGAAATTTCAATAAGCCATCTAATTCTTTAAACTTTCACACATTATTAACAGTCATACAGAAATTTAAACCTCGCGATTTATCTTCGAATATTTGCCTCGATACTATTAGTGTTGTGTGTCGTGGGTGACGAAAGAAACAATTAATTAACAAAAGACAAAGTGCGGGTAGGAAAAAGAAAAATAATGTGCTACCTACCGCCGGCTCACCAAGGACATTTTTGCTGCTACTCTCGTCAGTTAGCTTGTGACCACGACAGCCTACAGAGGCGTCGAAACGTCAAGCACATATCTATTAAGGTATGTTGTTAGTTATCGCGAGTATGACCCCAATACAAAGTTAATAATAAGATCTATTTCCACCAAATTTAGAGTATTTAAAAAAAATCACCAAGTATTTTATATCGAAAGAGTTCCTACCAAAAAATAACATCTAAGCCCGACATAGATGTTATTTTGACCGGGCATGCTTTTTCTCGCGATATACACATGTGGCACCGCGCTCTGCCAAATGACGACCGAATAGGAAGCTGGTACGTGGTATTACTATCTTTTGTCACTCGTTGCCACACAGTACCGCCCGCCCGTGCCAGTGTACCGGGAACCTGTCTTACTTCACCGCGGTATAGTTGGACAGGGTTCCGTGTCAAATATCGCGGATTAACATCATACGTCAGCTTTCTTCTTTCGAACTACTGACGGAGGTAAAGATATTAAGAGGATATGTTACGCTTGCAAAGGTCACTGTTACTCCATGCGGAACGCCCCGCAGTGCGAGATAGAATTAATATATGTAAGAGGATATGTCGCGCTTGCAAAGGTCACTGTTACTCCATGCGGAACGCCCCGCAGTGCGAGATAGAATTAATATATGTAAGAGGATATGTCGCGCTTGCAAAGGTCACTGTTACTCCATGCGGAACGCCCCGCAGTGCGAGATAGAATTAATATATGTAAGAGGATATGTCGCGCTTGCAAAGGTCACTGTTACTCCATGCGGAACGCCCCGCAGTGCGAGATAGAATTAATATATGTAAGAGGATATGTCGCGCTTGCAAAGGTCACTGTTACTCCATGCGGAACGCCCCGCAGTGCGAGATAGAATTAATATATGTAAGAGGATATGTCGCGCTTGCAAAGGTCACTGTTACTCCATGCGGAACGCCCCGCAGTGAGAGATAGAATTAATATATGTAAGAGGATATGTCGCGCTTGCAAAGGTCACTGTTACTCCATGCGGAACGCCCCGCAGTGCGAGATAGAATTAATATATGTAAGAGGATATGTCGCGCTTGCAAAGGTCACTGTTACTCCATGCGGAACGCCCCGCAGTGCGAGATAGAATTAATATATGTAAGAGGATATGTCGCGCTTGCAAAGGTCACTGTTACTCCATGCGGAACGCCCCGCAGTGCGAGATAGAATTAATATATGTAAGAGGATATGTCGCGCTTGCAAAGGTCACTGTTACTCCATGCGGAACGCCCCGCAGTGCGAGATAGAATTAATATATGTAAGAGGATATGTCGCGCTTGCAAAGGTCACTGTTACTCCATGCGGAACGACCCGCAGTGCGAGATAGAATTAATATATGTAAGAGGATATGTCGCGCTTGCAAAGGTCACTGTTACTCCATGCGGAACGCCCCGCAGTGCGAGATAGAATTAATATATGTAAGAGGATATGTCGCGCTTGCAAAGGTCACTGTTACTCCATGCGGAACGACCCGCAGTGCGAGATAGAATTAATATATGTAAGAGGATATGTCGCGCTTGCAAAGGTCACTGTTACTCCATGCGGAACGCCCCGCAGTGCGAGATAGAATTAATATATGTAAGAGGATATGTCGCGCTTGCAAAGGTCACTGTTACTCCATGCGGAACGCCCCGCAGTGCGAGATAGAATTAATATATGTAAGAGGATATGTCGCGCTTGCAAAGGTCACTGTTACTCCATGCGGAACGACCCGCAGTGCGAGATAGAATTAATATATGTAAGAGGATATGTCGCGCTTGCAAAGGTCACTGTTACTCCATGCGGAACGCCCCGCAGTGCGAGATAGAATTAATATATGTAAGAGGATATGTCGCGCTTGCAAAGGTCACTGTTACTCCATGCGGAACGCCCCGCAGTGCGAGATAGAATTAATATATGTAAGAGGATATGTCGCGCTTGCAAAGGTCACTGTTACTCCATGCGGAACGACCCGCAGTGCTAGATAGAATAAATATATGTAAGAGGATATGTCGCGCTTGCAAAGGTCACTGTTACTCCATGCGGAACGCCCCGCAGTGCGAGATAGAATTAATATATGTAAGAGGATATGTCGCGCTTGCAAAGGTCACTGTTACTCCATGCGGAACGCCCCGCAGTGCGAGATAGAATTAATATATGTAAGAGGATATGTCGCGCTTGCAAAGGTCACTGTTACTCCATGCGGAACGACCCGCAGTGCGAGATAGAATTAATATATGTAAGAGGATATGTCGCGCTTGCAAAGGTCACTGTTACTCCATGCGGAACGCCCCGCAGTGCGAGATAGAATTAATATATGTAAGAGGATATGTCGCGCTTGCAAAGGTCACTGTTACTCCATGCGGAACGCCCCGCAGTGCGAGATAGAATTAATATATGTAAGAGGATATGTCGCGCTTGCAAAGGTCACTGTTACTCCATGCGGAACGCCCCGCAGTGCGAGATAGAATTAATATATGTAAGAGGATATGTCGCGCTTGCAAAGGTCACTGTTACTCCATGCGGAACGCCCCGCAGTGCGAGATAGAATTAATATATGTAAGAGGATATGTCGCGCTTGCAAAGGTCACTGTTACTCCATGCGGAACGCCCCGCAGTGCGAGATAGAATTAATATATGTAAGAGGATATGTCGCGCTTGCAAAGGTCACTGTTACTCCATGCGGAACGCCCCGCAGTGCGAGATAGAATTAATATATGTAAGAGGATATGTCGCGCTTGCAAAGGTCACTGTTACTCCATGCGGAACGCCCCGCAGTGCGAGATAGAATTAATATATGTAAGAGGATATGTCGCGCTTGCAAAGGTCACTGTTACTCCATGCGGAACGCCCCGCAGTGCGAGATAGAATTAATATATGTAAGAGGATATGTCGCGCTTGCAAAGGTCACTGTTACTCCATGCGGAACGCCCCGCAGTGCGAGATAGAATTAATATATGTAAGAGGATATGTCGCGCTTGCAAAGGTCACTGTTACTCCATGCGGAACGCCCCGCAGTGCGAGATAGAATTAATATATGTAAGAGGATATGTCGCGCTTGCAAAGGTCACTGTTACTCCATGCGGAACGCCCCGCAGTGCGAGATAGAATTAATATATGTAAGAGGATATGTCGCGCTTGCAAAGGTCACTGTTACTCCATGCGGAACGCCCCGCAGTGCGAGAGGGACGGATTCCGGAAAAAAATTGCAAAATGTCGGCTTTAAATAAATTCGAAATGAACTAAATAGCTATAAAAATTTCCAACTGAGAAAACTTAGATATTGTTAAAATCTATTTACTAAAATATCGTTTAGGTCTGTATGTCATTTCTGCTTGTCATACTATGAAAAAAAGTGTAGACCTCATTTCAATAATTATTTCTATCGAGCGAAAGTTACGCAATCGCGTTTCTGTACTGAACAAAACTAGAAAAAGGTTCCGAAATTTATATACTGATTTATCAAATCAGTGGCTTCATCTGAAAAGCAGGTATAAAACTTCAAAAGGTGCAATTTTTATCGAAGGGAGAGGAAAGATAAGGAGCACGAAGGGATTCTAAGCAGTTACAGCTTTTATTAAGGAGCTTTGCTACATTATATAGGTAGATAAAGACAAAAATCGGCCAAGTGCGAGTCGGACTGGCGCACGAAGGTTTCCGTACCATTATCTATCAAAACGGCAAAAAAAATATGTCTGTTGTATGGGAGTGCGCAGGTCCGACCATGCATTGGCCGGTTTTAGTATTTTTTTGTTTTAGCGGCGAGAGAAATACATCATCTGTGAAAATTTCAACTGTTTTAACTAACACGGTTCATGAGATACACCCTGGTGAGGTGACAGACAGACGGACAGCGGAGTCTTAGTAATAGGGTCCCGTTAGTTACCCTTTGGGTACGGAACCCTAAGCACTACAAATCAAAGTAATAATTGATCATGTTATTTTTACAGGGTATCCTAGCTCCCAAAATAGAGATCTTAACGAAAATGCGGATACAAGATGAAGTGACCGACTTCGCAGACTGCTCTGATAATGTGCAGCTGGATCACCCTAGATATTGCGGATGCAGATCCAATTCTTGTAAATATAACGCTGAGGGACGGAGACAGAAGGCTGTGTGCCACTCCCCTATGTATCATAGTTACAGGTAAGATTTATTTTCTATTACAATTTTAAACAGCTATAATGGTCTTTGTTAGACTGAAGCCAAATAATATTGTTGTCAAAACATTAGAAGAACCAGATCATAAGGTCATTTAAAATTTAGACAAGATTTGTTGTCCGGCTATGGCGCGGCTGAAAAAGTTGGCAACCCTGTTAACAACGCTAATTGCTTTGACAATTTTAGAAGTGGAGGACGAAATTAGGAGGCTGAAAATAAATTATAAATTCGAATAAATTATACACAAATTCTTGTACTTTTATTCCACATATATTTATTTTTATTCTAACTTAGGCTACCGGTTTCGTATTACACATCATCGGGCCAACAAATTATTAATTATTTAACGTGACAGAAAGAAAATTAAAAAAAAACATTTTTAACAAGCAAATATAAAATAAACAGAGGTGAATCACCACAGCTTGCGTTTCAAAATGGGTCTACGTCTTTATTGATTTAACCTTGACGTAGACCCATTTTGAAACGCAAGCTGTGGTGATTCACCTCTGTTTATTTTATATTTGCTTATAAAATATAAAAAATATAAAAATAAATATATGTGGAATAAAAGTACAAGAATTTGTGTATAATTTATTCAAGATGACATTCCACCAAGAACCATCAATCGAATCCATCCAATATATAAATTCCAAAATGTAATAATAGGGGAGATGAACTAGGAACCTCGAATTGAAGTCGTTTTGTCACTTATTTTCGCAGCTAATCAGATCGACTCAAACAACGAGTTTGGACTCGTTTTAGTTAAGGCTTTACCCCTGGTGCACGATAATCTTACTGAGCGATTTTGAACTTCAGTATGTTGTCAGAAAGTCTACATTAGAAAGCTCGCTGCGCGCGCTGGCGGCACGCAAAATCAGTGAATTTTAGAGGTTTTTCTGGATTTTACGAAAAAGTATTTGATGTAGAAGTTTTTCCACCTGACATCGGAAGATAAACCATGTTTTCTTGTTATAGCAGTAATTTCAGACATAAAACTCAAGCGAATAACGAAATAATAACTTAAAAAGGCATCATTTTCAAAAATAAAATCTATCGAGCGAAATGTGTCCAATTAGGTAACCGACTTGTCAACGGAAAGACAAAGGTCTGAAAAAACACGTGTCCAAGTTTTATATTGATCAGATAAGTAGTTGACTCGTTGAAAAAAAACTCGTTAAAACCGTTGAAAGACCCAATACAAGCCCTTAATGATTTAGTAAACACAGGAGTAGTGGTGGGGGTTGCTACTCGCCAAAAATGGATCGACTCGACTAAAACGATTTGGTGGACGGCTAAATCACTGCATAACTACTAATTTACATCGTTTACAAACATGCAGTAGCAAAATTACTTGCTACTCCACTAAATACCAAAGCAGTCTGAACTAAGCTTAAAAGTGTATATACAAATAATCATGTGTATATCTGTGTTATTCTTTGCAGACATAACATGCCTCCTTGTGAAACTACAGAGCATCGACAAAAACAACGACCTCATGTTCAAAAAACTCCTTCCAGAACGTGAGGACAATTTGAATTACTATGTTATATACTAACCTTATACTTTGCCCCGTTTTCGGCTCAGACGATATTTTATGATATAAGGTGTCTTTCGTCAATATAGACGAATTTTTACTAAAGATTCGGTACCAAATGGTCAGGACCAAGGTTTAATTACCCTTTCTATGAAATAAGCAAAATAAAATGTAGACTTCCTATACTAATTGAGTAGAGGTTGTTCTTGAAAAGTATAAAGGCACAAATAATTTTGTATCGTATTTCGCAAACTGATAATAAAAAATTCACACACCCTCCCCGCACCCTGCGGCAACCTCAGGAACCAACTCAGTTAAACGGTGTACTATTTGTGATCTGAGTGCAATAGGCATGATGACTAAAAAATTTTTCTTAGTCCGTCAGTTAGATTATCAGAAAATATTGGACACGTATTTTATCTTTTTTCAATTAAACAAACAATGATGAAGATATAGCCCGCTGAAGTTCCGCGTCACGTCACATCTAGGTACAATTTTACTTAGAAGTGACGTCATTTTCCCCCACTCCCAAACTTTGACACGCTTTATCTCTGTCATTTTTTGTTTGATTGACAATCGTATTCATTTGACAGCTAAAAATGTACGATTTCAATTGTCAAACGGGCTAATTTGCTTAGCCGAATAGCCATATGACAATCAAATTTGAATACCATTGTCTTACACAATTGCACCTCAGATCACAAATAGTACACCGTTTAACTGAGTTGGTTCCTGAGTTTATTTACTTAATTCTACAACTTGGGGCTTAGACCATATAACACGGCACTAGGCAAGCGCACTTATCCCCCTCTGCCGAAGCACATGAACAATTTGTTCATGTAAGTTTGCTTGTGTGCGCGTTTTGTGTTTGTGTTGCAGCTTTTGATTTAGTGTGACATATCCATTTTTCGCAGGAGTGTGCGTGAATGAGTAAATGTGTGTTGTGCGTGTTTACCTCCCCTCCCGTGGAAAACGGCAGAATAATTTCAGTACTAAGAGTCGCGCTTTGCCAGGTCCCGTGTTAAATGGTCTAAGACTTGGGGCGACCCAGTCGATCTTCTTTTTTTTCACTTTTAGTAATAGGGTCCCGTTTGGCCCTTCGGGTGCGGCACCCTAAAGATCATCTCAAAGTCTTCTTCTTGTTCATAAGTTCCAATAATTAAAACAGGAAAACCCTACCATATAAATTTGAACTCTTATTACTTTTTTTCTTATTACCGCAAATCAGCCCGAAAGTGTTTTTGTTAGGTGGCACGTAATAGTCGATAATAATATACGATCTATGTCACCCCGTCATTTTATTAGTCGCCTAGTCATTATTTAAAGCTCCTCGCCTATTATTTCAACTGGCTTGTGTAATTTATCCGCTACCATAATGCAGCTGCCATTTTTAGGGTTCCGTACCTCAAAAGGAAAAAACGGAACCCGTATAGGATCACTTTGTTGTCCGTCTGTCAAGACCCTTAATCTCAAGAACGCGTGGAGGTATCGAGTTGAAATTAAAAACATTCCTTTGAAGCTGTGAAAAAATCAAACTTCTAAGTTAACGTAAAAAAAAGATACGGTATAAGCCGCAAAAAAACAATATTTCGACACTCAAGGGAATCAAAATTCATAGGGCATTTCCCGTTAACCTAGAACTATGAAATTTGGCAATTAATATAGGTAAAATTCTTAAAACTATACATTTGTACTAAAATCATAAAAAATCACCGAGGTTAAGCAACGGTATGCGCGGTCTTAATTGTACGGGTGACCAAATCTTATTGTAGATTTTTTTTACTTTTAACAATTTGTACGGAGCCCTCGGTGGGCGAGTCCGACTCGCACTTGTCCGGTTTTTTAGTTTTTATAACACCTTATTTTTGAAGTTTATTTAATAAAGTTGTCGCGAAAATATTTAATCGCTACCAAGTTATTTTATTAGTTGCAAACACTTAGTCGTCTTTTAAGTTGTTAGTCACCTGGAAAATAATAAGGCTTTTAATTAAATTTTTTTCAGGTCCTGCCCCAGCATGTCGCCATGCGGTGATAAATCGAGACGGTATCGATGTAAATCTCCAGGGTAAGTTCACGACACTTTTCTCATTTGATCATTCATGCTAGTCCTTTATCCTATCCTAAATCTCGTCAAGGGTTAAGCACCGCTTAATTCGAAATTCTAAAATGTGAAATCGGTTGTTAGTTAAATATAAATAAGTATTTGGAAACACAGGTAGGGTGGGACTACTCTACTGAGATCCCGTTTCGGGTAAAAGGGACAGATATGATACTGTTAGACTGAAGGTTGACCCTGGTCGTTCTCGTTTTGCTGCAGAATTCTTTCAACCATATTTACCCCTTTTTATCCTATAGCATGTGCCTGTATATAAACCTCTGTTGTAAGCAACTGTACAGCTCAGTATATATCTTTCGTATCGTATCCTTTAGAATTTCAGAAAGAATTTCTCTACCAGACCAAACTATTGACTGTGACTGTAAAGAGTGCCCGCTAAGCATCATAGAAAATGCTGGGGCAACTATCAATCGATCAATATACCCCATTCCTGAATGTTTAGAGGAAGATATTGATGAGGAAGACGAAAGGTAGAGCATTTTTGTTTTGTTTTTATATTCTTTATTTGATATTATTAATAGATTTTATCATATTGATGTATGTAGGCAACTTTGACCAATCTAATCAAACGACGGGACCTTGTGAATTTTTTAAATGTGCCGATTTCTAAGATTTTTCTTAATTTTTTTACTTATGAGTCCTAATGTAAATTACTTTCAGTTGACTACGCCATGCTGCTTATGTTGAGTTAAGTTGTGCATAGATAGACAAACAGACACGGCGTAACTTAAAGTAAATTAAGCTCACGTATCTATCTAGGATATCCTACGTAGTGTGGGGGGTTGGCCTGAAAAGTCCTATTTCCAAACAACATTTCTCATTACCCCTCCAGCTCCTCCAAATGCGATCAACATTGCACCCCTTTCCCGACAACCCCCGGGGCCCCGCGGGCGCGCAGCTGCAGTCGACACCAACAAGCCGTGTATACCATACAGACACACGATCAAAGCACTTGTAATGACTTCAGGGAAACTGGAGTGGGGATGGACGACGAAGCCGCCGAAGAAGAGGAATTATTGTATGTCCTGGTTTTCTTACTAGGGTCTTGTCCAGTATAGTTTTTAAATTCTCGTCTGTATTTTTAATGACAGGTCTGTTCTCTCCGCAACTCTTTTTATGATGCACGAACAGATGCTCTATCTCACGAAGTCCGTTTGACTATGGTTGTACTTTATTATAGTGTGCGTAACCTCGGGAGCGCTACAAAACACGCCACACACACAAAACGCGCTTATCTGAATACATCACTACTACAACCATAGCCAAACGGACTTCGTGAGATAGAAAATCTGTAAACGTTCTACTGCAATAGAAAATATTGGGTTATTCAGATGACAGCACCGTCACGGAGAGATATTTGTTTAATCCGTTTAAACAGAGACCATGATAGAGTAAATTAATTCAATCCTCGAGGCAGTAACGGCGATGCCAATAGGCATGATGACTAAAAAAAATTTATTAGTCCGTCAGTTAGATTATCAGAAAATATTGAACACGTATTTTTTCAATTAAACAAACAATGATGAAGATTTAACCCGCTGAAGTTCCGCGTGACGTCACATCTAGGTACAATTTAACTTAGATGTGACGTCATTTTACGCCACTCCCAAACTTTGACGCGCTTTATCTGTCATTTTTCGTTTGATTGACGAAAGAAAAAATACGTGTCCAATATTTTTTGATAATCTAAATGACGGACTAAATAGAATAATATTTTGTTTACCCTGTGTACAACCCTATTTGGTTCATTTTAATGCCACAAAAACACAGTTTTGTGTCTATTAGAAGAACTCGTTTCATCCTGAACCTGACCATCCAAGATATACCTGTACCGATCACAGATCATCTTGAGCTGTTAGGATGGACTTGTCTTCTTCTAACCTTAACTTCGCCATTTCGAGCTAATCGTAGCGAAAACCGCTGCCAAAAATCTCAATATCCTATTTAAATACTTACTTTGCACCAGAGCCACTTTTATCTTTGTAGAAAGTTACATTTTGGTCATGCATGGAGTACCGCAGTTTCTTTGAGATAGTCCTGCTAAGTATCAGTTGGTTGCCGTGGGTTCGATTGAGTACCGCGTTATAAGACTCCTTATGAGTGCCAAGTACCAAAGCCTGGAACTTCGTAGAAAAATTGCGTAAGGGTTTATTCTCCGGATTTGTATTATTTTGTAACCAAATCGTAGAAATATTATATCGCCCAAAAATATTTTTTAGCTCCGAACAATGTTTACAAATAGCATAATATACATACAAACTTATATTTAATTATATAATAGTAGCTTTAAAATAATAGGATTTTGCATAGTCGTGATTACGATCATTTTGAGGTTTTTCGTATTCGTAATCGAGATTATGGGAAATCCTATTATTTTGAAGATACTATAAAATAAGTAAAAATAAGTTAATAAGTTAAGTATCACACTATTTGTAAACATTGTTCGTAAGTAAAAATTGGATTTTGGGCGTTATCATTATTTCTTATGATTTTGTTACAAAATATTACAAATACGGAGAAAAACAAGGTTAAAGGAAATTATAACCATGCTTTTATTTTCTTGATAATAGTGATGAATACTTTGATGATATAAAATTATTAATTAAAATTAACATTTAGTTTATTTATGTTTTTTTTTATATACCTATATTGTTATAATGTAGAATTCTCTCAGACATTCCTTTTTATTTCGATGCTGAATAAAATAAAAAAATGCCTTTTCAAAACAAAATTGCTCGGCTGTTTGGAGGCTTCGAACAAAAAACTACCAACACCTTGTTTTTGATTATTTGTCATTATATTCCTATCCTTAACCTTTTCCAGTCCTTCAACCGACCTGACCACTCCATCAATATCAAAATATTGCAGCTACCAGCAAGATTATGAAGTATATAGTGTTCATTCGTCTGACGTGGAAGATATCAAGGAACCAAGACCCAAATCTAAGGAGAGGTAGAGTGTGGATTACTTATTAGGAGAGAAAGGGTTAAATTCCAACATATGTTGATTGAAAATCTTAGGTGGAATGTTGACGTGTTAAGACTCTTAAGACGACGTAGGTAGTAATAACGGAGTTTTTGAACAAGTAGTACTCCCAAACTACAAAATATATGGTTCGATGGCGATCCAAGGCGATGTAACAGCCCAAAACGCGACAGAGAGAAATTGGCTCGATCGAAAAAAACTGCAAATTGAAGGCTATTTTTTTAATTTAAAATAGCAGTCTATCGAAACTAATAAAGTAAAAATAACAATGATTACTGTTTTAAACACGTAAACATATTATCTTAACGATAGCAAAGCAGCGATTTTTTTTTAAATGTACTTGTGTTAATTTATATAAAATTTTATTCCTTGAAAGACAGCATTATCCACTCTCTTCTTGATTTACCGCTCTGCTCAGACGCGCGCTTTTTCAGATCTGCTTACCTCTTTCGTTGTGCGATCGACCTACTACGCCTTAATAACGATAAAGACATTATTTAACTTCCAAAATATAAGGTGACTTTAATTTATGCAGCCAAATT
Organism: Ypsolopha scabrella; assembly: GCA_910592155.1. Lineage (NCBI taxonomy): Eukaryota > Metazoa > Arthropoda > Insecta > Lepidoptera > Ypsolophidae > Ypsolopha > Ypsolopha scabrella. Next base: position 6,138,069 of record OU342964.1, read on the forward strand.
CTTACTGAAGACTTTGTAATTAAGTGCTCAATAACAAGGTTCGATGACGCTTTTTGTGAAATTCGTAAATTATTCATTTCGTGTTCCTTACAAACGCAAGCCCAGCCCCGAGTCAATTACTATGGGACGTCAAGATTTTATTTTGCGAAATTAGCAATAAGTGTTATCGATCCGTGTTACTGATCACTTACCAAGCCTCTAGTATGAGTCTGGCTGTATAAATAAAAGTCAACTTGTATATCTTTTTTAATAGATCACTACAAAAACACTCACAGTATCTTATCTTCTTTCTTTTTTAGATCAGAAAGAGTGCACACCAACTGTCCATGCCCAGCTACAGACGAGGATAAACAAAACAAGATCCTTCTGGAAAGTAGGTTTGTTGAATCGCCAACAGTACCCGAGAGATCAAATTACTCTGGACACCGTCACAAGAGGACATCCAAGCACTGCGTTTGTGAAATATGCAAGAGATACCACGATTTGTTTCATACTGACGAGTTTAGTTGGTGACCATACTCTGCTTCATTTAGGAAAAAATTCATGTGTTTGTGACGGCGCGGCGTCTGTTATAACATGAGTGTTGAAACTTGTACCTGTTAAATTATTTTGTAAGCTTTTATTTATTTTAGTGATTATTTAATATTTTATGCAATATTTTAATCAAATTATATTGTTGATGCACGAAATAAAAATACGTACAAATTATAATATCCAATATTTTTATTTGATAAACGATAATTATGCTCCAAAATAAGGGTAACATAACAAATACTCTTATTTAATAATCTATTTTAACTGATATGGCTTCATTTATTAAAATTCCTTAAAATTATTCTTGCGTCGCCGCTAATTCTTAAAAAATAATTTATTACTCGATAGACACTGTCTAAATATACATACCATACTTTTACTGGTTTATTTGTGATTCGTTTAATCCATTATAAAAATTAACTGGATATGTTTAATCAGTTGATCATTATTGTAAAATAAATATCTCAATTTCACATATAACAATCAACTAAGCATTATTATTTATCGTATTGCATTAAATCATTTAAATCTACAAAAATAACCAGAAATTTTAAAATAATAAACCGTGAGCATTGCGAAAGGGCAGTGTTACTTAAAGTTATATATTTTTTTTTATAAATTCGGCACAGAATGTTTATTTACATAAAGTATATTATTAAAACTGCTTATAACTTTTCTACTTTAAAAGAGACAGAGAAGGGAAAGCGATGTTAATGGAGATTTTACGACAAATTAAAATATTCAAATCATTTTATAATGTAAAGCAAAATCGAAAATCTAAACTACCGAATAAAATAATAATAATATGCGTTCTGTGATTTCGGACGTAGAAATATTCTTATTATATTGATTTGTATTAATTAAGATTAAAATGTGTGGACGGAAGACAATCAGACTTCAAATTAATAATAATAATAGATAATTTTTGTACATTAATTTCACTCTTGCAAAACTTTCATTTATTCATTTTATTTGCATAGGAAATCACACCTGTCCATGGAATTAGTATGTACTACCGGTAGTACATACTAATTCTATGCATTTGTCAATAGAGTAAATGTAGAATAAAACAGTCATATTCAACCCTATTTTGCCTTTATCCCAATATGAATAAAGAGCAAAATAGTGCAGTAAATGCTCTTCTCAATCTTACCATAAACTATTCGCCAAATAAAATCCTACTTTTAAATATATAAATGTAGCTTGCCGACCCATTTTTGGCTCATTATTATTGTAATAAAGGCAAAATGTGGATCGGCGCGATTATCTCTGATAAACCATATAAAATATTTCGTAGGTCGTCAGTACGTATAGATTTCAAGGCGTATTCACAGTGACTTTATGACCTTTCATCCATCTCCTCTCTTTACTTTTCGCGAACTTAGTACAGTCTGATACAAAAGCGATGATGGCGACTAGAGCAAAAACCGCGTAGAATATCGCGAGAGCTATCAAAAAGCTTTCAGGAGTCCATTCCCAGATGTTCTCTGCTCGAAGGTACTCGTAGTTTGAGAGTACTTGGGTCCCATTCGGTGGTGGGCACGGTGATTGTACTATTATGTCTTGGTAGGGCCTCTGAAAAAAACAGTACTTGGTTGAAATCTCGTTTCATAAGTCGGTAGTTTTCTTTTTTTACTGGGTTTATTTTCGTCTCATTTTGTTAAAGTGGTAATGTTCGTCTTTTATACAAAAATCAATGTATTTGGTTGCACTTCGCTCAATTTGACAACATATTTCTAATAAACATGCAACGTTCTTCGGAGCAAGCTAGACGTTATATTGATCATTTTCCGGCTAGAATAAAACAGTCTTACCTGTTTATTAGTACACCTCAAGTCTTTACTAATACTGTTCCTCAAGGCCATTTCACTAAGTTCCCGTTGCAACAACTCTGGCATAGTCCATCGCGACGGAGAGATATACTCCAACCATCTGACATACTCTGGCAAGTCAGTCCGGTGCAACATCACGCCGTTGACCAGTGTGGTAAGCAGGATGCATAAACCGGCCAAAATAGTTGACGTCTTCTCCATTGGGATAAGGAAGACGGCTGCTCGGCATAGCATTTGTGTTGCTATTAGGTATAGCACCATGTATCCTGTAAAGAGAGAAGAAACTTGGATTAATTTCACCTACTTCAAAATATCGATGGTTTGTCGTTTGACATGTTTACCAAAGTACTCAACTGGAAAAAAAAGATACTGACCTAAATATAAGTAGAAGCCGTCAAAAGTTCCCGGAGTTTGTGCGTACAACCCGCTCATAGCGTAACTGGGCACCAGATACGCTAACCATGTTAGGACAGCTGACCAAATTTCCAGAAATTGCTAGAACAAAAAGAAAATGTGTTCTTTATTAAAACTCGCAGGCGTTTAGAAAGTGGAATATGCATCGGAGAAATTAAGGCTGCCCAAAAAATAATTAAGAAGCCTTGTCGACTAATATAATACGAAATCAGGAGCTCTTGGGCCTGTTCCAAAAATCAAATTTTCTTAAAACTTACGTCATACAACACAAACACCATCCGCGAGTACAGCCCGACCGCGACGTCCCTCTCTACGTGATGTCTCATAGAACTCGCCTCTCTGACACTTAGCCACAACATGATCGGCCACATCGTGAAACACATTACCGTGTAGTGGAAACCGACTCGATCGTTCTGGGTTAACTGGAAGAAAACAGATTTTCTAAACAAAACTATTGGTACTAGAAGCAGAAATAAATTATGAATAAGCCATGAGATTTTCCATTAAGGCTTATTAATTATATCATATCTTTTGCTTAAACATTAAATTTAGCCGAAATTATGTTAAAGTCATTCCTCTTATTTCGTTTGATATATTTACATAATAAGATTATAACAACTATGTTCCTGCAATAGAGATAACTTAATTTTTTCAACTTACCTTGGAATCAGTTGTGGGTAAATCCCAGAAAATGGTTCCAGTGATAAGGGACATGATAGCTGCAATTATGATCCGTGTAATCACGTTTGACAACGTGTTCATTTGTGTAAACAACAAAGTTTTCCTGCAAATGAGAATTACTTTCAACAAACGGTAATCAAAAATTAGAAAGAAAAACTTAGTACAAAAAAGAGATATAGAGAAATAGAAGGGTTTTATAAAAATACAAAAGAAATACCCAAATTAGACACAACTTACTCTGTAAGTGCCAAAGCCTGTATAAAAGCATTAGGCTTCGTAGAAGGTGCAGGCAAAGGTACGGGCGGAGGCGGTTCAGGCGGCGCTTGGGCCCCTGCGAATACTCCCGCTAGGGCTTCGATACGGGAGGATGATTCTAACATGGCTGCTGGTGATAGGTCGTCTAGGGTCACTAGGTCCACTGGAAAATATTTGTTGTATAAATATACTTATTGACAATGCCTATGAACGATCTAAATTTGAGGTTAGATCTGTGCTATGAACGGCAACATCTTTTTCGCCACAGTTGATCTTAATTGAGGATACCATCAAATGTAAGTTGAAAGTACTTACGATAGTAATCAGAAGGGTTCTTGTATGCAGGACAGGGGTAGTCTATCGAGGCAAAATATGGCAACATGTCTCTCCTGTATCCGCTGAACATTGTTCTACCGGCTGATATTAAAACTACCTGTAATAAATACATTTTCTTTGTTGAATATACTAAGACGGTCTAAGGGTATATGCTTATTTGGAGCCGGATGATTTTAACTGTTATTCTCCACAAATGAAAGTATTAATGTAGATGTTACCTTTGTAAGCATCGCGAAAATCTCATACGTAGGCGGATGCAATGACATAATGACAACTCTCCCAGTACTGGCCCAGTTCCTTAAGTACTCGACTAAAAAGAATGTATCAAATATGTCCATCTCTTTCGTTGGCTGATCGAGGATCAATACGGCCATGTCAAGGAGGAGCTGACAAGCCACGTTCAAGCGACGGATTTCGGAGCGAGTGAGACGGCCTACGTTAGTGTCTCGTACTTGTTCGAGCCCTAATTCTTCTATGAGGAGGTTTATCTGAAAGGAAATATATGTGGATGTTTCACATTTATGATAGAATAAACAGCTTGTGGTGTTGGAAACGGGTTGGTAGCAACCACTAAGTGTCAACTCACTCGATCCCGATCGTCCATCTTTACTTGGCTATGGCTGTGTCTTGGTCTCCGCAACGCAGCATGAAACCTCAAGGTGTGTTCCACTGTCATCGCTGGACAAAGTGAGGTGTCCTTCCTCACATATGCTGCCACTTTTCGTAGAGTTGAAGATGCAACCGGTTGTCCGTTAAGGATGATGTCTCCGTTTAGTTTCTGGAAGAAATACAAATAAATAATATGTTTAAAATTTCCTTTAATTTATACTAATAATGAAGTATTTAAAAAGTCGTCTCTGCACAAATATTATTTTTCTAAAGTTTTCAGTGAAATGGGTTAATACTTTATTAGTATTGTATTGAAGCTAAGACTAACATTTTTTTTATTTTTGTCTGTATGTATGAAGCAGACCTACTTTTCGCCCGTATTGTAATAGTAATAAGATCGAAAAGTAAGTCTGCGACCATTTCTTCGATGGTACGTTACACTCGAGAACTACAGAAAGGACTTGGATGCAGTTTTGATCAACATAATGAGGTGACTTTCGTTTAATATATAGCCAAATTCATACTGGAGACTTGTTAAGTGGTCATGACCAAGGTTCAATTACTCTGTTTGCGAAATACGGAAAATATTTCTTTGTCTCTATACTTATTCAAGAACAATCTCGACTCAATTAGTATAGGAAGTCAAAATTTTATTTTGCGTATTTCACAGGACGGGTAATTGAACCTTCGTCCTGACCACTTATCGAGTCTCCAGTATGAATTTGGCTATATAAACTAGTCACCTTATATAGGCTGTCCACAGAGGTGGAACTCTCTGTTTCCCTCTAAAAACCAGGGTAAAATTGTAAAGGCCAAAAGGCCAACAATAAAATAGGTCAAGTCAAAAATATAATATATACCTATATACAGGATATAAAGGACGTTTACAAAATAACGTCCAAGCCGAAAACATGGCAGAGATTAAATAAATGCGAGCGGAGCTGCGGGCGAAAGGCTAGTTGCCTATAAATCTCTTGATTTGATTGAGTTTTTCGTTGTCATAATCTTGAGTGTCTTCGTGGTTCTATAGTACCTGGACGGCAATTCTCGCACATGCCATAATTTGCGAATGCCGAAAGCAAGTGGTTTTTACAAGCTCTTTATGAAGAAACGTATCAAATTATTAAAATATAAACCTGTTCGTATTCATAACATGCTTTACGTGTCTTTTAAGGAGTTATTTGGTAGAATTATCCTCACACAGCATTTATGACGCGTTAAACAGAGGCGTATGAAAAGCAAAGCGTGTGAAAAATTTAGCGAGAATCGCCGTCCGGGGTGGCTATTCTGGTGACATTTTCACACTCTTAATTATTCATACGACTTCGTTTTTCGCGTGAGAAATGCCGTCTGATGATAATTCTACTAACTATAACTTTTTAAAAGACATGTTAAGCATGTAATGAATCAGGCAAAATGTTTATATTTTAAAAGCTTGACACGTTTCTGTACAAGGAGCTTGTAAAACTCATCTACCCTCAGCGTTCTAAAATTAAAATTGCTAACCTTTCGTACACCAGCTAGGACATCCAGCAGCCCCGTAGCTTCTTGATGTGACGTTGCTAACACTGCAAGAATTTCGCCTGATTTCACCTCAAAACTGAGCCCCGACACTAGCAGCGTCGATTTGTTTTCTGGTGACGTAATTTCCAATGTGTTAACCTGAAACGAAGAAAGAGAACATTATAGAAATTAGAATTTCTTTTGATATCAGTATGTATTTTTTATAATACTTACATAATAATTAGGATAAATATAAGCGGAGTGCGTGTATCCATCGAGGTGATCTCCGGGCCTCAGGGTGGAGAGCTTCCTTGACTGCGCCAGAGACATGTGACTGCCGGCCTTTGACATGCGTCCGCCTAGGTGTGAGGCCGCCATCAGATAGCTGAAACGATGAGATAATAGGTACACTTTAAAAATCTTTAAAAAACTACATTTCTAAAGGTTATAAAGAAAATATGGCAAAGTATGGTTTTGGAGTAATGGTGTTTTAGCTTACCTTGACGCATAGATTGTGTCTTGGCTAGTGGTACTCTTTGTTTCATCTTTTTCGGAGTTCATCACTTCTTTTTCAGACACTTCTACGCACATTTGGTACCACTTGCAGAGGATTTTAAGGAAGGATTGCAGATTTGAGTGAGTAAAAAGTGAAAGGGAAGTAACAGTGAAAGTTCGTGAATGAGAGATTTGATTTAGTGTTGTGTTGTGTTGCTGTTAGTAAAATACAAAAACTGCCTAAACAAACTAACCTTTGATGGTCAGCATCGGGTGCGTAGTCGGCTACACTGTTTCTCCTATTGGTTCCGTACTGCGGTCGATAGCCAGGTCTAGCGTCAATCCCTAGGAGGTTTGCTTCGCTCACAGATTTGTTTCTAGTGTTGGTCCAGTGCGGGTGGGGTTCGCCTCTGATCCCGGCTTGATGCATAGCGACCAGTGGGACTCCTGTACCATGCTGAAATACGCCATAAGAATTTATAATTACTACAAGGTGCCTATTAATTTTGCACATAATTTCATAAGAATCTGATTGTCTTAAGATATGTTACAAATTCTCTTATGTTTTTACCTGGTATGATGGATGGACATTCTGCATCCTAAAATCAGGATCCGACCTATACTTCCGACTGTACTTGTTATAATTCGTGGTGGTTTCGTTGTCCGAGCTATCATATCCTGAAGACGTCTCCCTCATGCCCCTACTTTGCCTGTGTATTCTTGGTGCTGGCTTCATGCCACTCCCGATCGAAGTCTTGGGTTTGGGTGTCCCGGATCTTTGCGAGCCGTTGTGGTTAGGTGGGAAAACTCGTGGGAGGCCGAACTTTAGGTAAGTGTACATGTTGGAACCTAGGGCTGACCTGTAGGATAACAAGTTGTAAATGTGATGCTAATGGAACGAAATAGACCAACAAATAAGGATGTTCAAGTTGAAGCTGTGGCCATGAAATTTCTCAACTATGAATCTGTTTTAAAGCTACTTTCCCTGACAAAACCCATATAATTTTATAAAAATATGGCGATATTTATGTTTTCTTTCGAAACTCGTCTAACAAAATGTGTATGTTTAAGCCCCGTTCGTGATCATAAAATCGTTAACTATTGAGCTCCTCGGCTCCTCCCATGTAATGTGAAAGCCGAAGGTCAACTCACTTGGGTCCATATCTCGGATGGGAAAGTATGGACTGTACAGTCGTGTCCCGAAGCTGGAAGTTCCCATATGGCAGAGGACTCTTGTCAGTACTTCCGAGTGCGCTGTCCGTGAAATCCGAGTTCAGATTTTGTCTGAAATATTATAATACTTTTTAGTTTTACCGGTCCATTGCTTTCCATGCCAGCTATCATTTCAGATATCAAAATATATTATTAGATTTTATTTTAATATAAAGTTATGCTTCTTTTATATACCTATAGGTATATTAAATCGTCTTATAAATTATAAATTTTGTGTTATTCTATTAATGAATTGCTCATATTTATCGTGTATTGAGGATGAAACAGATTGCTATAAATTCTACGGTATTTTTCATATTTTATGTGTTGTGAGCGTGCATTGGTCGACTTTTCAAATTTCATCACTAATTTTTTTTATGTACGTTTTTGATTTTAGTTAGCGATGATGGCTCCACAGAGTAAACTTAATATTTACTATCAGAACGTAAGAGGGTTGCGCACTAAATCAGATGTTTTTCTTTCTAACGTGGTAAAAAACGAATATGACGTAGTTATTTTAACAGAATCTTGGTTGAATAACGAGTTTAGTAGTAGGGAATATTTTGATGATCGTTACGATGTTTACCGCTGTGACCGTACAGAGGTAGAGGAGTCTGACCGCCGAGGTGGCGGCGTGCTCGTGGCTGTACGCCGAGAGTTGGGCTGCATCCGTCGGGTAAATTGGTGTGCACACCCACCTCTCGAGGAGTTATGGGTGAGTATCCCAATATGTCACCGTACCGACTCATTGAATCGACGTAAAAATTTGCATATTGCTTGTGTGTATTTACCCCACAAAACAAGTAAAAATGAAACAATGCACCTCGAATGTTTGTCACGATTTTTTGATAACGCTTGCAAAAATATATCGAGTCATCCCGACGATTTATTTTTCCTGGCAGGCGATTATAATTCAACCTATGCGTCATGGAATACACAATGTGACGGTTCAAAACACTTATCTTTGTCAACCAATAATGATAAAATTGCAACTGTAATTTCTAACTTTATGTCATTTTCGGATTTTAAACAATATAACTGGTGTTTAAATATAAATGCTCGGATCCTTGATTTAATATTTTCAAACAGTAATTGCACAGTCTCACCATGCGAGTTGCCCCTTACCGGTGAAGACTTGAACCACGTATCTCTTGATATAGACCTTCATCTCGGACAATCTTTGCAGAAACTTCTAAAGCCGAAATGTACTAACAATTATATTTTCAATAAAGCAAATTTCGCCGGTATTTCTGCCGGTTTGAGTTCATTTGATTGGAGTTCATTAGAAAATCTGTCCACTGATGAATCTGTCTCTGTTTTTTATTCAATTTTAAATGATCTTATTAAAGAGCATGTGCCTAGGCGTAAAATTTATTCATGCCATCGCTATCCACCCTGGTTTTCCATTGCACTCATTAAGTTAACTAAAGAAAAAAGAAAAATTCATAAAAGGTGGAAATCTTATAGCAATCCTCTTGACTATTTAGAATTCAAATGTTTAAGAGCTCGACAAAGTAAAATGGAAAAAGAATGCTATGACTTGTATATTAGTTATGCCGAAAATAATATAAGTAAATCACCAAAATATTTTTGGAATTTCATTAAGTCAAAATCATCATCTAATGGGATCCCGGATATTATGTCATATAACGGTAAAATTAGTAATAATGGAGAATCCATTTGTGAATTATTTAATGAATATTTTGGTTCAGTTTTTATTACAAGCGACGGTACGTTACCGAATATTCCTGGCTGTGCATCATCTTCATCTGTTGATGTTACTTCCATTAACATGGATGAAACAATAGTTCTTAAACATCTTCAAAAACTTGATACAACAAAAAGTGCTGGTCCTGATGGCATTCATCCACTCATTATTTCTAAATGCGCAAAAGAAATGGCTAAACCCCTTGCTTTAATTTTTAACAAGTCTCTAAAAGAGGGATGTTTTCCAGATGTCTGGAAACAAGCATATATAACACCAATCTTTAAGGGTGGCGACGCAAATGAAGTTCCTAATTATAGACCTATTTCAAAGCTATCTTTGATTGGTAAAGTTTTCGAAAAAATTGTTACGCTTGAGTTAAATCAAATGGTCAAGCAACATATATCAGGTAAACAACATGGTTTTATCAAAGGTAGGAGTGTTGACACAAACCTTGTTACCTTTACTGATTTCATTTTGAATGGTATGGATGATGGATATCAGGTGGATGCCGTGTATACCGATTTCTCTAAAGCATTTGATAAAATTTCTCATAAACTATTAATTTGTAAATTGTATGAGTTCGGTATACACGGCGATCTTCTTAGGTGGATTAAATCCTATATCAGTAACCGCAGCCAGGCTGTTGCTCTTAAGGGGTATACATCAACATTTTTACGCGTGCCTTCTGGTGTTCCACAAGGTTCACATTTGGGCCCTTGCCTTTTCACTATCTATGTTAATGATATTTCAGACAAAGTTTTCAGTGCTAATAACCATCTGCTGTACGCAGATGACACTAAAATTTACAGTGTAATTCGCTGTATTAAAGATAGTGAAAACCTTCAAAATGATCTTAGTAATTTTGTTGACTATTGTAATCAAAATCAACTTATTCTAAATTTTAATAAATGCTACACCATTTCTTTTAGTAGAAAGCTTAATCCACTTAACTTTAATTATAATTTATCGGGTAATATTTTGCAGCGGGTAAGTGAGATTAGAGACCTAGGTGTAACTTTAGATAGTAAACTTCATTTTAATCTTCATATTGATAAAATAATAAATAAGGCATATAAAAAATTGGGATTGATTTTGCGTCTGGGTAAGCCCTTTAAACGGTCAGATACCTATAAAATACTCTATTTTGCATTTGTCCGCAGTCTCTTAGAACACTGTTGTATTGTGTGGAATCCTCAATACGTTGTCCACATCGATCGTATAGAAAAAATACAAAATAAGTTTTTAAAATCCTTAGACTATCGAACTGGTAACTACTTTGAGGATTATGCTGAATCAGCTACCCGTCATCAAATACCTTCTCTTGCTAAGCGCCGTCAATATTTGGATGCTTTGTTTTTGTTTAAAATTATCAACGGGAAAATTGACTCACCTACTTTACTAGAAAAAGTATTTTTCTATTTGCGCAGACCCTCTTCACGTTCTCGTTACCTATTGTTTAATTCTTTATGTCGAACCAACTACGCTAGCAACACGTATTTAAGACGAGTTTCTAAACTTTATAATGATAAACTAGAATCCACAGACATGTTTTCATCCAGTTTGTATCAATTTAAAAATCTGCTCCGTGAAATTCTTTTCTAATGCATACCTACCATAGAAATGTCATCTCTTTGTTTCCAAAAACAGGTTTTAGTAGTGCTACGAACCAATGTTAGCTCTTAATATAAATAAAAATAAGAACGTGTTTGAATTCCTTCTATAGGTGTGTTTTTGTTAGAATTTTGTCTTCACTGTTTATTATCTGTAAGGACCTGCTATTATAAATAATAATAATAATTACCTTAGTCAACACCTTCATGTATCTAAGTTATTTGTTATTCTAAACATCATTGTTTTTTCTAAATTTCAGTCATTTTTCTTTTCATGTCAGTGTGTTGAGTATGCATTTATTTTTGTAAACTCCTGAAGCCTAGTGGTCAAATCACTAAAATATCCTTTTGTTGTACCATTTATGAAACATGTAGTCCTTTTGTTTAATATTTAAGTTTATCATCTTAAGTTTAAGACGTTTTGTTTCTTATAAAATAAATAAAAAAAAAAAAAAAAAAAAAAAAAAAAAATCAAAAGAATCATAATTTATAATTCATCTCATACGTGTCTTTTTTACTGATTCTTATTGCATTAACGGTGCATCTTTTCCTCTAGTCTAGTTTAGTAGGCTGCCTGGCTTTTACTGCTGATCGGTTAGCTGTTAGTAATTTTGCAAATCTAGGCTTCGACTCAGAAACGCAAAAGTTTTAGACTAGACTTATTAAAAGTGATAGATAAGAGAAATTCTTGCCTGTAAATGGACCACGCGTGCAGGTCTTCGGAGTGCATTCCTCTAGGATCATGGACCATTGGGTTGGACGGCACGGAGTACCGCCGCTCCCCACCTAGCCCCAGTTGTGACTGCGACATGATTCAGGGGTTGGGAAGACCTGGAAAATAATAAGTCAAAAGTTACTAGAACTCTAAAATAGAAAACGGAAGTTGTCGATCTATGTAGGTACTACGTAGAAAGATCGGTCAGGCAGGAGCAGGACTAACTAGAATTGTATCCTTGTTAAATGCCATAAATCTATTCGTTATCTATTTCTTTGAAGGATTTATGTTTGCATCGAATGTGATTTATTTATCACTTACTTGTGTCATCCCAACAGCAGAGATTTGATGTTGTCTATCTTGAAGCGAAGCATTGTTGCTTTGGTTCAACTACTTCTTCATAACTACCTGTAACAAATCAAACGAAATGGTAATAAATAAAAATATGAAGAAGCCAAGAAATACTACTATGAGTTGAACACGTAGGAAAATAAACAACCACGTAATGTGCTGATGTTTTACCAGACATTCCGTCCTTATCAGATTATCCTAGTTTACAAAAAAGTCTGCCAAACCGACTGTGAAGCGTATACGAGACACATTGTGTCACCGGATACCGAACAGTCGATCGCCAGATCGCCACAGAATCAGTCCATCCATCCCATTGTTCGAGGTTGTGGTGTTACGCAAAAACTGAGGTCATGGAGGCACTGTGTCGAATTGTTTAATTTGCCACCAGACATGCAAACACATTCGAGGTAAACCTGAGAGAGTAAACAAAACATGGCGCTGAAACGAATAACGGAAGTAAATTACATGTTCGGGAGATGATGGCACCTTCTGACCCAAATGCGAGCAGGGCAATGACTCGCAGTTACGTGGAATTGATTGGAGCAATCTTATGCATTGGCATAATGCAGACTGCTACAAATACTGAACGTGGTAAAGAAGAAATTTGTTTGAGGGTGAATGAAAATGCTGCCATAAACAATGAAAGAAATACAATAATATATTATACGTGGGTTCCAATAATTAATAAATTGCCTGTTTACATTAAGGAAACATTAAACAATCTGGAACAGATCCAAAGAACTAGTTTGTTGCCTAGATCAAAATCTTCAACTTCCTTGATTACTCTATTCATTCTTGTCGGAGTAAAATGCCTTGATATTTTATATCATAAAAATTGCAGTTGCAGCTTATAATTTTGGTCCTTATGAAAATAGAATAAGAGTAACGCAATTGAAAATGCAGTTGCTCTTAGAAACAGATGTTTACACAATGCGTGGTGATCCCACGATTAAAGTTAATAGTTTCTTATCGTCAAAGCTGAGTTAAAAGGTCTGGTTCAAGGCAAATTCAAATTTTTAATAGTTTATAATGTAAAATAGATACATAAAGTAATAAGTTTTACAGGTCAAACAAATCTAATCTTTATAAAAACAATAGAATATGATGAAAAAATATAATGCGGGAAATACATTAAAAAATCTATATTTAAGTTGGGCTAATAAAATTATACACCTGTATAAAATAAAGAAATATAGGAATAATAATATTATATATTCATAATGCAAAGAATAAATAAATTAAATAGGTAGACCATAAATAAATATAATGCCTAACAACCTTTAGAAGCTTGTTTAAACGCTTCAGTTATCCTCAGCAACTTCATCAATAAACATTGTTTCATAAACTACAGATTGCTGATTACTGGATGTCACTAGTAGGCCCTCACCTCAATCTGTACATCTATTCATTACTTACTGAGTATTGCACATGTCTGAGACACTGGACCCACCGGTTCTGGTTCTCCTTTTGATAATGTAAGTGTGATGAAATTCAGTTGCCTGCCCATTGTTAGTCTCCAGTTCAATAAGATTGACAAAGGTCCGCTTTTCTTCGTCTTTAATAAATTAATAATGTTATTATTTCATACCTATATGTTCCTTTCCTGTTTAATCTCTATGTAGTCTTCTTCATACCATTCGTTAACAAGTAAACTTGCTTACATACAGCATTGCCAAAGTGATGGCATTCAATTCAAGTATGGAATTCAATATGAAAATATTTGTCACAGAAAGGAGCACTCTAAAAAAATAATGTACTCGTAGTGGTAATAATTGGGTTTGTTAACATTAATCGACTATGCCAATGTATAATCCTAAGCTTCAGTAGTAGGGAAGCGCTTCAGCAGCGTCTCGGTATGTCAATATGTCAAAATAACATCAACATTCTATGCGCCAGCGCATCAAGCTTGCGCAACACCATTTAGCGCAAGCGCGTCCTCTGCCGCCTTGATGGAATTTACACCTACAGACGTGCGTGGCCGTTTAGAATGTCATCTTGACACTCAATCATTGTTTATTTTAAAGCATTTGTTACATTGTTGATCCTCTCGTGATTCGGAATCGTAAAACTTAGTATTTAACGAAAAATTTTAATTTAGTCTTTTCTTGAATTTTTCAGTAGAAACGATAATGACGCCAATGAGATCAATGATACTCTAAGACGGTATTATTCAAATATTTGTATTTTGTGCGTGTGTGTTTATCAGACCTATTAGAATGCAGCTTTTGCGTCTTCGGAACGAAATTTGTAGCAGTGCGGAGTGATAGATATACCTATAAGCGTAAGATAGTCGATAGGCTAATGATGACGAAGCCAGCTTTGATTGTTTATCGACTTCTGCCATTTTAGATTTTGGTTCCTGACAAATCTTATCGCGACATCTAACTCTCTCTACTATTTCTGGAACCAAAGTGTTGATTAAAACCTACATACGCCTCGAAGATTACATACATTTTCTGCATAATTCGAGATAAATGCGTGGGTGTTACCTACCTTACAATCAGTACCTATTGCATGCAACCTTCGGGACCAAAAAGGAGGCAAAATTGCCATTGTTCTTTGAGTCTTGCCTTCCTTTGTGACTCAGATAGCGATTATATCAATACGAAATGATATTTGTCGACCGGGTTACTTCGACACGGCAAAACTGCGCTTACGTAAACAATGAATTGATGATCATTGATTTGATTACTGACTGTGATAGAATCTTCTAAAAGTATAAAAACATGCACAGCATTCATCAAAGCTTATCCTTTCAATTATGTAAATGCTAGCTTTTGCCCGTGGTTTCACCCGTGTTGAATTAGTTTTTGTGTACTCCTATAAAATCTGTCAATATTATTCGGACTGTTACCTGCAGTAAATACAGCTGGTGAAATATGTCTGTTATGCGCCTCTGTTTCCCATTTTGTGTGTCTCTTTTATAGTTTTTCCATGGGAACAAAGGAAAAAAGTAATTTTTGTCCTATTCAAAGTCTAGAACATAATTTATGCAAAATTTCAGCCTAATCGGGTTCGTAAGCATGTTGTGAAAGGGTGACATATCACTTTTCTATAGAAATTTGAAAGCTCATTTTCATCCCATGGAATAAAAAGTAGCCTATGTCCTATTCCAGGGCTAGAACTACATTCATGTAAAATTTCAGCTCAATCGGTTCTGTAGTTACGGCGTGAAAGAGTAACAAACATCCATCCATCCATACATCCAAACTTTCGCATTTCTAATATTAGTGGGATAGTGGAATAGAAGTGCTTTATATTGAAGATTGATCATCCAGTATATCAGAATACGTAAGGGAAAATGACATTCCCTTTTCAATGCGTCAGAGAATGACCATAAATGAAGAATGAAGCATTCCCAGCAACATTGCAGGCACAATACCCGAGGTCCAGCCGGGGTCACTGGCCGGAGCAGGCAATGCCCTACACGCCGCGGGGTAAAAATAGACCCTGGACTCGGGAAGGCCATGCGTATCAGTGTCGTGCATTAGAACTACGAAACAAGGGATTCTCAGGGTCCGAAAAATGGAATCCATAGTAGCAAAGCTTTAAGTGATTCTCTGTCTTCTTGTATAGCATTTACGTGCAGATATGATATGCATATGTTACGGATGAAGCTTGAAGTCGGATAAAGTCCGAAAAAAGTCAAAAATAGGTGCGAAGACAAGCGAAGCTTTGAGGAGCATGTTATAAACATTGGGCGCCGAGCTAAGCGGAGGGAGCGAGGCGACCCCCGAAGTTTTGTATAACATTACCCGGGTAAACCTAGGTTTTCTCTATCTTCTAGTATTACCCGTAACATATATAATACGACTAATAAAATGGAGGAGATTGTGATGTAGGGCGTAAAATGAGGAGTATTTTTATGCAGTACATTTGTATTGACGGAAGCTATGTATTGTCTATGATGTAGAGACTCCAACAGCACGGTACGGTATACCATGGCGGTTCTCACTACGCCTGTCCGGCTCAATAATGGTCGACATGGTCGTAACGTAACCATACAATAAGGTAATACATTAGAGCGTAGTCGTGTGCACGCGTTACGACTTTACTGAAGCAAGCAAACATACAAGGACCAGCATTGCTAACGAACATAATAGACAAGTTTTGTCTCAAGGGAAACGCAGGTAAGATTTATCACGTGATCATCACTCTCGACGACGACTACGTGTCCATTGATCAAAGGTTTCTTCGAGAGACTAAATTTCTCTATTCGTGCTAGACGGCTATTCAGTCTTGGATTTGCCATTAGGCCGTATAGGCCGCTGCCTAGGGGCGGCAGATTTTAGCGGGCACTCACTCGCTTCAAGTTCGTGAACTTTATTGGCGAATTTATTGACTTATTGATACAAATCAACGCAATCTGTTGTGTATTTCCGAAAGAAGTGGGAGACTTAAATAAGTAAGTGCCCATTGGAGAAACTCAGAATTCATCCATATATGTGCGTAATGTATCCGATTTCTAAAGTTCTCTGCTCCAGTTTATGTCAGGAGAACGATAAAACTTCGATTATTTTGAAGAAACTGCAATTGAAATTAGTGCATTGAGCAATCCATCCATCAGCCCGTGTTCATCCACTGCTGGACATAGGCCTTTCCCAAATTTCACCACTCATGTCGGTTCTCCGTCCTCCTCATCCAGCCGCCACCCACAAAGTCCTTCAGGTCGTCGGTCCAGCGGGCACGAGGTTGACCTACGCTACGCTTTGCTGTACGTAGTCTCCATTCTAAAGCCTTTCGGCCCTTAATGGCCATCATGTCGGCGACAAATATGGCCTGCCCACTGCCACTTCAACTTACTGATTCTGCAGGCTATGTCGGTTACTTTCGATCTCCGACGGATCTCCTCGTTTCGGATTCTATCCATCAGTGATACCCCAAGCATAGCCCGCTTTATAGTTCGCTGAGCGACCTTAAATCGGTGTTTTGAGCAATATCAGGGCGAAATAAAGAACAAGAGGCAACCCAAGCGAAAAAAATTCGTTAAATGACGGTGTTGGAATAACCCCAAGAGAGTCTTTTAAAATTACCATGCCTATATTTGGTGATAATTGATAGGCTGAGAGCAGAATTAGATAAAAGCCATAATTCTTACGTCAATTTTAAAGAAAAAAAATCTTTTTTGTCCGATTTGGGTAATCTTTCGACACAAAGAGTAACGGGAAAAGCTCAGTCTCTTGTGCATTATTATTGCAATGATTTAGAGGATGATTTAATACAGGAATGTGTTCATTTTCAAAGTCACATTTTCTCTGACAGGAACCAGAATCAACCTCCTTACTACATATTTCTAAATTTTTGAAGAAACAGTAGATGTTTATCCGAACTTAGATATAGCACTCCACATCGCGCTTTGCACTTCAGCCACAAATTGTTCGGGAGGAAGAAGCTTTTCGAGTTTAAAGCGCGTGAAAAATTATCTTCACTATCACAAGAAAATAAATTTTTAACAAAAAAATAATAACCGTCTTCAAATTTTATAGCAGACATTCACTAAAAAGTTTAAAATAATTACATACTGACCGATGGTATCAAAATAACACCTTTGCCAACTTCTTTCTTCTTGAAACACATTCATGTTCTCTAGAAGTCAGCGCTCCCGCATTGGTTTTTGTAATCTGTACTTTAGGGAATCTGCCAACTTCTAGATAACATTATGGTTCAGGAAGAAAGAAGTCGGCAAAAGTGTTATTTTGGTACCATCGATCAGTATGTAATTATTTTAAAGTTTTTAGTGAAGTCTGCTATAAAATTTGAAGTCGGTTATTTTTTTAAATTTATTTCACGCTTTTTAGTGTTGACGGGATAAATGATGAAATATGCGTAGACTACAGTGAGCACTCTGGTTGCTGCCCCGTGGCATAATGACAATTTTCAAGTTATATCCCTCAATGTGCACACTTAACACCAAGCGATTACCGCCATTGAGAGTTATGTGCTATTGGTGATGAGGCCAGGATCGAAGGTCGGTGGGCATATTGTCAATTTTCAAATAATACCCTGGAATCAGCACACTCACACCAAGTGATTGCCGAAATCTCGTATTTTATGCTGTCATACGTTGAGGAGTTATATGATGATGAGGCCAAGATCGAAGGTCAGGTAGCATTATGTCAATTTTCAAGGAACACCTTGTAATCAGCATCCTGGTACGAAGCATTTACCGCAATATCGAGTGATATGCTGTAATCCATTGAGGAGTTCTATGGTGATGAGCCCATGATCGAAGGTCTGGTGGATATATGTAAATTTTCAAGGAACACCTTGCAATCAGCATTCTGGCACAAAGCATTTGCCGCAATTTCGAGCGATATGCTGTCATCTATTGAGGTGTTCCACTGCCTATCTCTCTGAAGACCATCATCAGATCACGACCAAGCTAAAATAAGACTTACCTGAAAGAAAACTCTTCCAAACAATAAAAAAAACATTTCAAATCGGTTAACAAATGCCGGAGACATTTGCCTCAATATCGAGTGAATGCCGTCATCCGTTGAGGAGCTCTGCTGCCTATCTCTGAACACCATCCTCGGCCTAAACCAAACTAAAATGGGACCTACTAGGAAGCAAATCCTACCAAAAAAAAAAACATATCGGTTAAGATTTGCGGGAGTTATGGAGTAACATACCCAAAAAAAAATACAGTCGAACTGAGATGAGAATCTCCTTTTTTGAAGTCGGTTAAAAAGCTAAACTCTTTGGTGCTTCTATTTATAGGGGAGGCAGATATAATGAAGAACATTAGCTATGACGATAGTATAAATAATTTTGCCTTTAAAAATCCCGGAAAAAAACCTGTAATTTTCGTTTCATTTTACATTTTTCAATACCTAGGTACCTAACGTACCCACTTCATTAGGTAAAATTGTTCGTTACTTAAAAAGGCCTAGGTAAATAGATACAAGTAAGTAATTAAGGTAGGTAGAAAAAGGAGTCAGGGGCAGCACAAACTAAGGTGGCCTATACATAGGTAACACTAAAAGTTTCCGGAACTGGCCACTTACATAAACAATATTTAAAAATTTATTGCAACATTTGAAAATAGAACTCTTTGGCTGTAGAATGCAGTTTGTTTCATCTGACTGTCTTTTGTTTTTACCTTGTGGCGCCATTTAAAAAATTGTGTGTCTGCATCAACATGGATTTAACTCGGGAAAATTTTCGTAGTATGATTTTCTACGATTTTAAGTGTAATTTGACAGCTCAACAGAGCATCGCTCGGCTTGAAACAGCTTTTGGCAATGAAGCACCATGCAAGACGACGACTGTTTATAGCTGGTTTGCAGAATTCAAGCGTGGTCGTATCAATCTCAGTGACGAATCTCGCGATGGTCGGCCGTCCACCGCTGTGACCAACAAAAACATCGATGCTGTGCGCCGTATGATTGAAACAGACAGGCATGTGACCTACCATGAAATTCGCGCATCCTTAGAAATAGGCATGAGTCAAATACAATCAATCCTACACAAACATTTGGGTGTGAGAAAGCTGTGCTCGCGGTGGATCCCACACAACTTGACCGAGGCTCAAAAAACGGACCGCGTCACTTGGTGCAGTGCCATGCTTACCAGATTCAACGAAGGTGCGTCAAATTTGGTGTGGGACATAGTAACAGGTGACGAAACATGGATTTATTGCTACGATCCCAAAACAAAGCAGCAATCGAGCGTATGGGTCTTTCAAGATGAGCCGAAACCAACCAAAGTGGCGCGCGTGAAAAGTGCATCTAAGCGGATGATTGCTTCTTTTTTTAATAAAACTGGACACGTGGCTACTGTTGCTTTAGTTAGAGAATCGTCGTACCGTGAATAGTGACTGGTACACGACCATTTGTTTGCCGGAAGTTATTGACGAACTCCGTAAAAATAACCGTAAACGCCGTATCATCCTGCACCACGACAATGCTAGTTCTCACACGGCCAGACAGACAAACGACTTTTTGAAGACGAAAAATGTAGAACTCATGAGTCATCCTGCATACAGTCCCAACCTGGCACCTTGTGACTTTTTTCTGTTCCCAAAAATTAAGAACCAATTACGCGGTCAACGATTTTCATCACCAGAAGAGGCTGTCGAGGAGTATGAAAAACACGTTTCAGAGGTCACCACAGGGGAGTGGCACAAAAGTTTTCTAAACTGGTTTGATCGAATGAAAAAGTGCATAGACGCCAAGGGAGATTATTTTGAAAAACAATAAATTAATTTTGTACCTTTAATACGACGCACTATAAGTTTCCGGAATGAATATGAAAAAATACTATTAAAGGTACAAAATTAATTTATTGTTTTTCATAATAATCTCCTTTGGCGTCTATGCACTTTTTCATTCGATCAAACCAGTTTTGAAAACTTTTGTGCCACTCCCTTGTGGTGACCTCTGAAACGTGTTTTTCATACTCCTCGACAGCCTCTTCTGGTGATGAAAATCGTTGACCGCGTAATTGGTTCTTAATTTTTGGGAACAGAAAAAAGTCACAAGGTGCCAGGTCGGGACTGTATGCAGGATGACTCATGAGTTCTACATTTTTCGTCTTCAAAAAGTCGTTTGTCTGTCTGGCCGTGTGAGAACTAGCATTGTCGTGGTGCAGGATGATACGGCGTTTACGGTTATTTTTACGGAGTTCGTCAATAACTTCCGGCAAACAAATGGTCGTGTACCAGTCACTATTCACGGTACGACGATTCTCTAAAGCAACAGTAGCCACGTGTCCAGTTTTATTAAAAAAAGAAGCAATCATCCGCTTAGATGCACTTTTCACGCGCGCCACTTTGGTTGGTTTCGGCTCATCTTGAAAGACCCATACGCTCGATTGCTGCTTTGTTTTGGGATCGTAGCAATAAATTCATGTTTCGTCACCTGTTACTATGTCCCACACCAAATTTGACGCACCTTCGTTGAATCTGGTAAGCATGGCACTGCACCAAGTGACGCGGTCCGTTTTTTGAGCCTCGGTCAAGTTGTGTGGGATCCACCGCGAGCACAGCTTTCTCACACCCAAATGTTTGTGTAGGATTGATTGTATTTGACTCATGCCTATTTCTAAGGATGCGCGAATTTCATGGTAGGTCACATGCCTGTCTGTTTCAATCATACGGCGCACAGCATCGATGTTTTTGTTGGTCACAGCGGTGGACGGCCGACCATCGCGAGATTCGTCACTGAGATTGATACGACCACGCTTGAATTCTGCAAACCAGCTATAAACAGTCGTCTTGCATGGTGCTTCATTGCCAAAAGCTGTTTCAAGCCGAGCGATGCTCTGTTGAGCTGTCAAATTACACTTAAAATCGTAGAAAATCATACTACGAAAATTTTCCCGAGTTAAATCCATGTTGATGCAG
Source organism: Ypsolopha scabrella (assembly GCA_910592155.1). Classification (NCBI taxonomy): domain Eukaryota; kingdom Metazoa; phylum Arthropoda; class Insecta; order Lepidoptera; family Ypsolophidae; genus Ypsolopha; species Ypsolopha scabrella. The sequence continues at coordinate 6,159,670 of OU342964.1, forward strand.
ACACACAATTTTTTAAATGGCGCCACAAGGTAAAAACAAAAGACAGTCAGATGAAACAAACTGCATTCTACAGCCAAAGAGTTCTATTTTCAAATGTTGCAATAAATTTTTAAATATTGTTTATGTAAGTGGCCAGTTCCGGAAACTTTTAGTGTTACCTATGTAGTATTTTTTCATATTCATTCCGGAAACTTATAGTGCGTCCCACGTATTTGAGAAAATTCTAAATCCGGCACTGCGGCTATTCCGAATTGAATAATATTAAATTCGATCGATTATAATCGATATAATTATCTTTCACAATATTCTGTTTCTCTTATAAAAAAAACTTAAAAGAATCGAGGCGTCTGAAGAAAGCACAAGTAACAGCGGCGTGCATAGAACTTTTGCTGGAAATGCAATGAGAAGGTCAAATTTGACGATAAAAAACACGAATAAAATTTAAAAACCAAGTTGAAAAAAAAATTTTTTTGTATGAAATCATGTACTCCATTGTAGGCAGTGCCTACCCTGGCGTCATACAAATAATGATTTTTCAAAGTGACATTTAATTTTTTTCACATTTTTTATTGAAAAACTTTACCTTCTGATTGCATTCCCAGCAAAAAGTTCTATGCACGCCACTGGATGGTAGTTGTCCAAAATGAAGAAATGAACTGAACTGGCATACCAAGAAGAAATACTGGTAGATATTTTTAACTTGCTTTGATTAGCGATTCTCTTCGGGCTACCTCCAACATATAAAGGAAAGCTGCGCAAAATCATCCTTGAACCTTACAGCCTATTCATAGGACCTAAAATCGGATAAAAGTGGACAGGAATCCTTGGAGATGGTACTCGTACATACAAGAGGCAAGAACGCGCAAGCGATTCCACTAATGCGATTCCATCGATAGCGTTGAAAGGAAAAGGAGTAGATACTTTTTGTCCAGAACTGGTTCTATAAGACCCTATCGTCTAGACGGTTGCATAATAAGTAGCTTCGCTACATGAGCTCAGTGCTAAGCACTAAGTCCTAATCATAAGTGATCATCACTTAGATAAAGGTTCATACCAGAGGAAGCAAACACTACTTCATCGTAAAGCACAATGGTTTGTCGTCTTCTAATCACTAAGCCACTAGATTGGTGAAGATAGCACTGGTGTTTACTGATTACTAAGTAGGATGGATTTGTTTCATCAATCTCCCCCGCAAATCGCATACAGCATATTAAAAGAAAACATACATGAGCCACGATCCTGCGAACTATTGTTGTAGCGAAAATGATAATAATTAGGAAGCCTGAGGCACTATTCTTTATTCGCATCATTATCATGTAAGTATACTGATATAACCATAGATTTAGTGTATACGGTATTATAGTTATTGTACAGTAGTACCAACTTATCTGTAGAATGAACAAGCGTATTCCGGGCTTGTCATTGGCTAATATTCAATATTCTCCAATCAGATGTGCTAATTCCGCTATTTTCATTCTTCAGATAAGTTGGTTTTACTGTACCTATATTTTGTATATAACACCCCAGGACGTAATGTGCGGACCGGACCAAATCAAGAACCCAGTGCCGACAAGAAAAAAGTTTGAGACTGTGATACCTACCTAGTTGTCTTATTAATTAATTTAACCGCGGAACACCAGCTCTAAATATGGTATCTAACATAAACCCATGTTGTTTTCACTTATTTTCTTACATTCCATTGAGCGTATGTGTCTAACTCCGGTATCATGATTATGGTTTTGAATGACTTATCATAAGGAAGTGATTGTTGATATTGTCGGCACTTATAAGGTTAATAAACTTATAAGTTGTTTATAAAATATTTATTAAAGTTTAACATCTTGATAATGCCTCCTTTATAGCGAAACCGGTTGGGCAGAGTAAATTGTGAATATGATTTGTGGAAAATTCCAAGTGTTTTCACAACAATGACTTATCATATCACGACGGGGCTTTACCATCAAAAGTGAAAACAAAGTACCTACTTACTAAAGTACCGCGGTCGTTGTATACAAAGTAACACACCAATACAACTGCACATAATTTAAGCGACGTAATTCACAGATTGTATAACTGACAATGCAATCGTAAATTAATTGTTATGAAGTAAGAAATACCAACGAAAACGCAGCAAGTCTTCAGTTTCACGCAAGAATGTATCGGAATGAGCGGAAGTATCGGAAAGTAAAATTATTCATTAGAATTTGAAGCATGTAACGGTTCGCATATGCTCGCTAGTGTACGCGAATCTATGAATAAATAAATACATGTGGGGTTTCAAATTGCGCGTATTCTCAAGCAGATCACATCTGTATCACAGTATAATTATAATGAAGTATCCAGTATTTTGACTCGGTAATGTCCCTGAATTAATTACCTACGTCCACGTGGTAAGTAAACACGCACTAGTCTTTCTTGGGAACGTATTTGATAATGTCTTTTCGGAATTCCGGCGGCTTGAAGTTGAAGTCAGTCGCGCACGGGGTCCCTATGCTTGCTATTTCATTCTACATTCAACTTCGGATTATAGAGCACTGTCTGACTGTTATTGGTTGGCCCGAACGTTCATTTCCCGAGCTCGTACGGAACTAACCGAACACTAAGCTAACGCGAGACAAAATTCATGTCTTGAAAAAACTCGAGAATGGTTTTGGGTCTTCCTATGATTTCAGGAGAAATATCCCAAAAATCGAAATAAAACAAAAATATTTTTGAATAGTATAAAATATACTATGCTCTGAACTTAAAATTATTTTATTTGTTCTATCGCTTTTAGGACATTACGGTACATAAACATTCATGAAAATATGTGTACAATCCAGGATTTTATACGCTTGTAACTTTTGTATGTATTTGATTTTGATAAATGTTTTAAATTCAAGTCATGGAAATTGTATGGGATATGTTGAAAAAGAAAAAATAATAAGCAAGTACCTATCAATAAGTTAGCCAGCTCCATTAAAACTTGGAATTCTCAAATGTAAATCGTGGGCTTATTTACTTAAAAGTTAATATCGAAAAAACATGGTTTTTTGGTTAAAAACCCAAGTTAAATCTCTACTCGGTCAAGCTCGAATTTGACTGTAACCCACAAAGTTATCGTTTATAATCGCCGTTTTCAGATATGTTTTTATTATAACCCGTAACTAATTTATTGTTGGCATCCATTTCGTTGTCTCTTTTGGTGAAAACCGTAAGCGATTTTATAGGTCAGACATCTGTAGAAACTGTTGAACGGTCAGCATCAGCATCATCATCATCATTACAAAAACCACTATGATATTAAAGCTTTTGTGTGTAAATAAATAGGTAACTATAATATTAGAGGAAATGTACAAAGTAAGTAGTGAATATATGTAATTTGAAAATAAGTTCCTCAAAGTAACCAAAACAACAATGGAGACAAGGATTTTGGTGGTAATCTTCCATTGTTGTAAGTTCTCATGGTAGGAAATAGTAGCAAAGTAACTGTTATAAGAGTAATTTATGAAAATCACCTTTTATTTTGATTGGACAACGTCTGTGCTGGACACCTTGTCAAGTACTTGCATTATGATACAACTTTCATCTACTTATTTACGTTGGTTAGAACGATGTTTTGAAGAATCTTTCCGTACCCAAAGGGTGCTAAACGGGACAGTATAATTAAGCCTCCACTGTCTGTCCGTCCGTATGTTACAGGGGTCTACACTACAGCTTCAACCGTAATAGGCCAGTTGAAATTTTTCTAGAATACGTTTTACCATGGCCTCATTCACAAAAATAACCTATCCATCCATCAGTCTGTGTTCGTCAACTGTTAAAAATTAAAAAAAAAATTAAACCCTATATAATCAAACTAGAAAAATTTGCATTTTTATAAGTTATTTATGCTACACACAAGTATCAAATGTGGTCAAATTGTTGTACATAACTCAAAAATAAATAATAAAAATTAGGCCCAAGTATTTTTGGGTCTTGTTTTTTGTAGCCTTAATGTTGCCATAGCATCTATTTTGTTGTTATGTACCATAATGTTTTTAGGGTTCTGTATCCGTATAGAATATATCCTTATCCGTATTGTGTGGTGGTACGGAACCCTTTGTGTGCGAGTCTGACTGGCACTTGGCCAAATTATTTAATGGCTGCTAAGATCTGTCACATACTGTACTGGAGAAAATCTTTTAAACAGGCTTTGATTGTCAAAAAAAAAATTATTGGTATTCAGGCTCTATCCTTTAAAAAAATACAATTACTTTTTTCGTCTAAATTAGATGCCTTGAAAGTCTAACAATTCAAAAGGCCACACAACTTATTCTTTGAATAGCGCTAATTTGCGATGGCCGAAGTTTCTTGTAAGCCTTTCAAATCTATTTATCAAAATATAAATTACATGTCAGGAGACGATATCGTTTACAACGATTGCAAACATTGATACACAATATAGAAAACAAATATAAGAATCATGTCTATCCATCAAACGGTTGCTAAAACTAATTGACTTATAGTCATGTGGGTGGATACAAACAGACGGACAGACCGACAATGATGTAATGAATTAGCCATTTGAAGGTTGTTTCTTGCAACGTAACTCACAACAATTTCTTGAACTTTTTAACTTATGAAGCTGCATTATTTATTCTAGACTTAGAAACGTAGACTAATAAACCATTAACGGAGAGAAATGCATTAACGTTAGTTTTATAGTAAAGCAATAATTTTAGTAGTTTGATGTTTAACTTTCTTTAATAATAAATGTCGGCCTATTGTAATAAAACATGTGTAAAAGATAATTTTAAAGTCAATAAACATAAGTATTTTTCTAACTCTCTTTGTAAAGAAAAGGCCTTAATTCTTATTATCGCTAATAGCTTACAGAATAAGAAATTCTTGCAAAATATTAAATTAAATTCATCTAGAGCTATAAAATAAATCACATATCGACTCGTACATTTTTATTCAATGTAGTTTCAACGCTTTTAACATATAGTCAGCAAAATATTTATTTATTTGTGCACCAAAGAATTTATTATGATGATGATGACTAGACCAATAAAAAATACTATTTTAATTATTATTATTTTATTATTTTGAAATAAAATCTTAGAAAGTGTAAGCTTTTGCTGGCGGTTCTTTGAAGCAATAAAATGCAGGTGTACATTAGTCAGAGCTACAAGGAATGTTTCGCAAATGCAATACTCATGCCACGGAATGTCGCCGAAACCGCACTCAGAGGAAACGGGTCTAATTCATTACCGGATTCAGACAGTGTTGCCAGCTCAGGCATCTCAGTTATACCTTGGTAGGTTGATCTTTTGAAATTGTATTTTGTCCTTTTCGCCGTTTTCGACGCATGCATCTGTCTATTCTATCAAGCTTATACAGGCTGGTCAAGTATCAAGTATAGGAAAAAATCTTAAAACTATACATTTGTAATTGAATCATAAAAAATCACCGAGGTTAAGCAACGGTATTTTTTTTTTTTTTTTTAATATTTTTCTGACAACGATATATAAACTTTTAAATTAAGTACATTTATTCGTGGATTATCAATTAATAAACAGATTCCTCTGCGCGGTCATAATTGTACGAGTGACCAAATCTTATTGTAGATTTTTTTTTACTTTTAATAATTTGTACGGAACCCTCGATGGGCGAACCGACTCGCGCTTGTTCGGTTTTTTTTCTTCTTTAGTTCTTACGTTTCTTTTCAGAGTTTTGGTACTTACCTACATCCTGTTCCCGGTTATGATAACTAGGGGTAAACGAGGGGTAAACCAATCCCGTAGGGTGAGCGACCGCAGGTAGAATAAGAAAAGCGGAGTATTATTCGGATTGTACAAACGTACCGTCAGCTTTATCGTTTCCGCAAAAAAAAATGTCTGGTTTCTGCAAGTATTCCGATAAAATAGCTAGAAACATTGCTCGGATTCGATTCGGCTTGTTGCAAAATTTTAATAATAACAAGTGTTGCAAGCGGCTTATTAACACAAACATGCATTTTGCTACTTCCTCTGGCTATGATTACCATGATACGAAGGTTGTTTGGGCCATGTCCTCTGTGATTAGCCTAAATTTTGCAGAAATATTTGAAAGGGCTTAGCCTTCAGCGGGTTACCGCAATTTAAAATATCCAAGTAGGTGTGCAATTATAAATTAATGGAAATAATTTGGCAAAGTGCGAGTCGGACTCGCGCACATCACCACTCAATGCGGGTATGGAACCTTAAAAACTTGATAAATAACAACATCAACCAAATGCCAAACAACATCAAAACGGTGAAATGGTTTTAGAGTATATTCAACAATCTAACCAAAATTGAAACTTTTTATCTCGGTACAAAATTCACTTCATAATATTGTTTTCCTTCCTTTTGAATAAAAAGTATGCAATAAATGTGTTTAAAGCAACTTGCGGAAATAGTTTATTAATAATACACTCTTTACAAAAAATTACGTACTTTAATGTATTACATTTTGTTTGCATTACATTAACAAACTTAAAAGCATGTTTACAGTTTGTAATGCAGCTAAAATGTAACGCATAACATTGAATAATTTTCATGTGATCACCTAACTATTAACAAGCAGTTTGCGCGAATTGCTATAAAACGCATTTATTTCATACTTTTTATTCAAAAGTAAGGAAAACAATATTATGATGTGCATTTTGCACAAAGATCCTCCGTCACCACCTTAATATAGAGCTGAAACAAATAACCTTGAAAAAATGCTACATTTTCGAGGTTTCTTATATGAGGACACCCCTTGGAATTGAATATTTTTTTATTATTTGCCGTAATAGAGGCCATAGTAAGAAGTATCCTGTGAAAATTTCAACGGGCTACCTATTACGGCTGAAGCTTTAGACCCTTGTGACAGACGGACGGACGAACAAAGCGGGGGCTTAGTAATAGGATCCCGTTTGGCACCCTGCGGATACGGAACCTTAAAAAAGGAGCCACAAATTTAAATCAATTCGTGTAAGGGAACAATTTCATAACGGTAAATTGGAATTTTTTGTCACTTTTTGTTTTACGAGTACAACATAGGAGAGAGATGAGATTCAACAATTCGTTATATAATAGTGCCAAAAATGTGACAATAAGATAGTAAAGGTTGGTCTGTTGTTTTTTTTTGGATTATTTAACCTATTCATAGGAATAGGTATATGTTGTTTTAATAGTTGGTTTATTTATCATAATAAATTCTACACAGAGTATGTTTTTATTTAGCTTTGTTTTCTGATAATATATTTCTATGAACGATTTCAACCGCGCTATATGTTATTAACCTACATTTGAGCATGTGTACAGTTGCAGCATTATGGTTTATAAATTCCTCTTATCTTACAGTGTAATAAACATATCGTAGCGACATATATTAGGATAAAGTAATGCGATTATATTAATCTGTGAACTATGTAAGTATAAGGAATTGGTGAAAATTTTCTTTACATATTTGCCTTATATTTGGCCACTATTTTGCCCTATTCATTTTGTGATTTTCAATACTGGATGGATTTCAAGTTACTAAAAATACGAAAACTGGTGACAATACTAGTCTGTACAAACAACTTTTGCTATAAAGGTCCTACAATTGTTTTCGTAGGAAAGTGGTCTATTAGCGATTTCAACGGTCTATTCTTCGAATTTGTAATGATAACGCCTAAAATCCAACTTTTAGCTACACGTTTTACTTTCTCTTTTAGATATACGTATTAACTTATTTTTTATGATATTATAGTAGCTTCTAAATAATAGGATTTTACATAGTCGTGCTTACGAATACGAAAAATCTCAAAATTATCGTAATCACGACTATGGAAAATCCTATTATTGTAAAGCTACTATAATTTGATTAAATGTAACTTTGTATGAATATTAGAGTATTTGTAAACATTGTTCGTAACCAAAAGTTGTTTTTTGGGCGATATAATTTTATTTCCTATGATTTGGTTACAAAATTACAAATCTGGAGAATAATAATGCTTTTTCACTTTGAATTTTAGGACCTTATATAAGGTGTCTTTCGTTTATATAGCTAAATCCACACTGGAGACTAGGTAAGTGATCATGTGCAATGACCTTCTCTGTGAAATACGAAAAATATGAAAAATATAAACTTCCCATACTAATCGAGTCAAGGTTCTTCTTGAACAAATACAGAGGACCAAAACTTATTTTTCGTATTTCACAAAAAGGGTTGAGCCTTGGTCGAGTCGTTATTATGAATTTGGCTATTCAGTTGCATGTCGGGTTTTGCGAAATGCGTTCAAGTCTTGCAGATTGGTATAATTACTATGGTGGATTTTAAGTCGCTGAAAAGCGAAAACGAAAAATAATACTTGTCTATCGATATAAACAACTTTTATTTCCATAGTGACCATGTAATCGCGAAATAAACAGCTGTTCTATTACAGTGCGTTTTATATATAAAATAGTTCCTCTATGATATGATTGAAAAAAACATTAAAATTTGTTTTCAGCGACTTAAAATCCACCAAAATAATTAATAATTATGCCAATCCGTAAGACTTGGAACACATTTCGCCGAAGCCAACATGCAACTGAATAGATTAATAAGTATGGTGGAAGCCTGTACAACTATTTGTAAATCACAGCAATAATCTAACTAAATGAACACAAGATGTCCAATATTTCAACATTTATACAGGTTGAGAATGAAACCGAGCTTTATGAATCAGAATCACAAATACAACACAAAACGGTGAATTTATTATTTTTCATTTTTTTGTTGTTTCTCGAATTTCGAATGAATGGCCAACCCACGCGACAACCCAGGTGACTGACAATAGACAGAAGTATACCGGGTGTAAAAGCAAAGTCAAGAATCCTTTAAGGATGTTTTAGTATGATCGGTAAAGATATTATTTTAAATACTGGGATCTCTAAATAAAGTACCAGTACCTCACAATAAGACGATTTTCTTTACTCAAAATACACTAACCGCGTGGACACCCTCACTGGTCGCTGGCCACACGGATGAGGGGTGCGGGTTGCAATTAGGTGTGTGGGGAGGCCGGTGAGCTGCGTAGCCATAGCTTAGAAAAATGATGCAATTTTTGGTGAAAATTCAAGGTATATATTTTTTTCTCGTAATGACATCAGAATTGTGTATACTTTCATACCCTAAAGGGATTCTAGACTTTGCATTTACACCCAGTATATTCCCGGCGGTAAATAATGCACATAAGGCTCTGTAGAGCGTCGTCTCTGTCACCGGGGTATCAGGAATTCTTTTGACGGTCAATATCTTTTTTTTTTATTATGACAATAGTAACAAAACACGTATTTTTTATTTCGAAAATAGAATAGTTTCCTTTGTTATAGCCAGGGGGTTCATTTTCAACCTGTATATAGCCTTAAGCCAACACGTAGAAGTGGTATGCCCTTTTGAGTTTAACATCCAAATAAAGGTTGTCGTCAACCGCGGACACCAGTGGGTCAGCCAGTTTTTGTGGACATCTCTCCGCAAGGCGTTGTTCTTGTTCCATTCATGAGATGGTTCGACTTTCGCTTATGTTCATTTATTTACATTCCGGACGGCATTTCGACTGCATCTTCAGAGAGATTTGAATTTTGAACCAGTTTTAAACTTTTACTTAAACATTTAGCTTATACATGATCCATAAGTCACCAAAGGAAAGTTTCTATAAACTTTCCTACATAAATCTTTCCTTCCTTTGGAAGGTCGGGAAATGTCAGATTAACTTGTACAGCCAGTGCATTTCGCGCAAGCCTATTTCTTCAAGGAAAAGATTTTAGCAATGTTGTAACTTTTACTGTCTAACGGTTCATAAATTCCTGGAAAAGTGCGCTCCAACAGCCACGGAAGAAACATTTGAACGTTATTTTTAGGGTTCCGTACTCGAAGGGTGCCAAACGGGACCCTACTACTAAGACTCCGCTGTCTGTCTGTCTGTACGTCCGTCCGTCTGTCACAGGGGTCTACAGCTGCAGTCGTAATAAGTATAGTGCTCGCCATGTTAAAAGAGCGCTGGAACCGATTGGTTTCCACATGGGTATACTCGCGCACGATATTACTAGGCCTATCTAATATATTTTTAATGTACCTATCAATAACCAATATACGAAGCCGCAATCGAAACGCTAGTTCAAAAATAAAGCAACAGGCCTAGTAAAATTTCGTGCGCGAGTATACCCATGTGGAAACCAATCGGTTCCAGCGCTCTTTTAACATGGCGAGCACTATAGATAGTTGAAATTTTCACAGGATATGTAGGTATTACTATGACCTCTAAGACCTCTATGACCTCTAAGAAAAAGGATTTTGTTTTCGAAAAATATGATTATTAAAGAAACCAAATTTACAAGAAACCTTGAAAAAATGGTATTCTTCAAAGTTATTTGTTTCAGCTCTATTTTAAAGACGGTAATAAATACAAGTTTAAAATTTGGTCAGATTGTTATGCATACTAAGTAAAATAATAAAAATTAGGATTCCGAAGGATGCCGAATAATTTGACAGGCGCTATCATTTTAGGGTTTTTTTGACGCCTTTATGTTGCTATGGTATCTATATTGTTGTTTTTTATAATGTTTTTAGGGTTCCTTGCCTATTTTGTGTGGTGGTACACTGGTACGGAACCCTTTGTGCGCGAGTCCGACTCGCACTTGACCAAATTTTTTTGTTACAAGCCTGTCCCGTACCCGGCGTGAAGTAAACAAAATCTTTACGAAACATCGAAATCACGTTTACATGTATACTCGTAGTAAGTTTCTTTGCTATTCTTGTTTTGAGACACGCAAATTATTGGTAGCAAGTTACTAAATAACTGTTCGGAACGCGTAGTTTTCCCTAATAGGATAATTATTATAATTAACTAAGTTAAACGGACGGTCAGACAGACCGACTGTGTTATCGGACTCGATCACGGAATAGGACTGTTCCTTACTGATCACCAGTTCTGATAACGTTTCAGTTTCCTTCCTGTTTATATAAATATACAGGTGTTTAGATGATAATGTTTCGTCAATATTAATTGAAGAAATTTTACTATGGGGCCAAGCATGTAACGGCGTAAAAAACAGCTGTTCCATAGAAAAGTTAAATACCTACTCGAATATTTATGAAAAATCTGATTTCTTTTTCTTGATTTCAGCGTCGATCCCTATAGTAAAAGTTGTTCTTATTATGCGTTAAAATACGCCGTTTTAAGGAAAAAGGTTATCATGTTATCTCCCTGTATTAATTTAGATTTATATTAATACCTATATAATTGGTTAACTTACTCGCGCGAATTTTACACGGTTTCAAAAACTAATACTTTTTTCTAATAAATGAAAGGGATAATGTAGGTATGGTATTAAATCATAAATATCCTAATATTGTTTTTATTTGTAGTAGATGTATATAGATATATATAAAAAATATATAAAAACAATAAAAAGCTTCAAAGAGCCAAATATTTATTTAATAAAAAATATCCTAATAGTATATCAGTGTATTAAATGGAATCATAACAATTAGACTTAAATACCTATAGGTATATGTTTAATACCTATATGAAAATAGATGTTTGTCTGCCTCTTTGTGTATCTGCAGTATGACCACAGACATATAATTATTACTAAGTAGAAGCCCAAACATAAGGATTAAATAGCGTGGCAAGTTTTCATACAAAAAATAAGCTACATTTAGGCTTCTTGGTACGAAGAAACGTATAAAAATAGGTTGTTTTGGCTGGCTTATGCTTGGAACATATTTGTTAGTTCCTAAACTAGTCTCTAGTATATATTTTGTTTGGAAACAAGCAATATTTATATTTAGAAGAGCCCGAAATTTACTGAGCTAAAATTGCCACGCGTTGACTCTATGCGTTAATTTATTAATAGGTCTGCTACTATATTATACGTCTGTTAGTATGACAAATAAAAACTATTGGAATGACTGAGGTCTGGCATGTGGGGCTGAATAAATTAAGGCGGCAATCTAGATTCCGGCATCGGTACAACAATTATTTGATGGCGTCATGAATTGAAAAATAAACCCAATTTGCACAATACACGAGGTGAACCAAAACATTTTTCCTATTCGTGTGATAGCTTAGTCACGAATAGTCACGATATCATGAATAGGAGGAAGTAAAAATGACGAAAGAGATCAGAATATCTGCCCGATAATAAAATATATTGCTAAGTCGAGAATCGCCCGTTGCGCGTGCGATCTGTAGAACTAAAGATCATCAATAAATCATCATGTTGATTAATGAATGCGTATTGCAATCATCACAGTACCGATTATCATTATAACACTTAGCTAGTATGTTTCCATGATTGTGGATCTGGAGCTAAACATGAATTAGTTATTAGATTATGTTCTGCGTGATTTGTTTCTCGGATATCATTGTGGATCAGTATCATTAGGTTTCGTTAGACGAGTATTGAAATCTATAAGACTTACAGATTTAAATAGGTGTACAGGTTTCTCGGAGATCATTGTAAATCAGTATCATTAGGTTTCGTTAGACGAGCATTGAAATCTATAAGACTTACAGATTTAAATAAGTATACAGGTTGATTGCTAATTCGGCCAATTCCTTGAAAGGGGTTATACTACAGCAAATTTGCAACGATTTTAACTCTATAAATAGGGGGTCCAAAATCAGTGGTTTTAAATTTTTTTTTTTGTTATACCATAACACATTTTAAAAATACTGCACTCCGAACTCTTAACTGATACCTTTCTAATGGCAGTTAAACATGTAACTGCTGTGAAAATAAATGTGTGCTCAAAATTCCTATAAACGTCAAACATAAGGTACTAAATCATACATAACTCATTCATGATATTTTTTTGGAAAATACCGCTAAATTTGGAAAGTATACCTACTCAAAAAATTTGAAAAAAAACACGAGTTATGATTTAGTAAATTTTAATAGTATTTATTTCTTAGCTTAAATGAGTTTTGGGCCTGCATTTATTTCACACTAGTCACTTACCCGTACCCATATTGTGTGGTGGTACGGAACCCTCTGTGCGGAGTCCGACTCGCCCTTGGCCAATTTTTTTAATGAATGTCCCTTGTATCATTCTATTTTATGCAGGTGTATAGTTACATTTTAGTAGCCCAACCCAAATATTGTTTGTGTGTATTTCCCTTATTAGTATATGTATATTATTTTTTTATTCTTAAGACATATATTGTAAAGATTAACTTGACTTGTAGAAAGTATACTTTATGTATCTATTTTACAAAATAAATATTTTGATTTGATTGATTTGATTAGATTTGATTTGTAGTGCTGTTATAGTGACCGGTTGGGCAGGGTGGGTATTACCTCGGTTATAATTTTTTTTTAAAGGTACAGTTGTTTTTCGTAACAATTTTGTCCTTCATTATGTCCGATTAAAAAACAATAGACTTGAAATTTTTGGTAAAAGGCATAAAAGCGGAATTATTCGTATTATGTGCTGATTTAACATGAAGGGTGAATTGGGGATATTTTTTAAATATTTGTTTCAAAGACTGTTAACAAGGCAATTATCTCTCATCTCTTTTTCCTATTTTAATCCTCCCGATCAGTGTTGCCAGATCCATTTTTTTTAATAAGGGTATTGTATAAAGAAATAAGCCGAAGATGTATGACGAAAGAATTAAAAAAAATCGGTATTTAGTAGTTTTTCCATATATTTATATAAGTACTTGTATATAACTTTGAAGGGTAAAGGCTTTAGGTCTGAATTAGTTATTGGAGTAGGCAAAGCGGTTTTACATAAAGGCAAAGCCACGTGCATAATCAGGACTTTAATAAATTATCTTGTGGTCGAAATAACAGTTTCGTATTCCACGTTTTTTCCATTAGGAATTTCTTTTTTACAAAGTAGCTATTGAAAATAACGAGATTTACTTAAAAATATTTTATTTATACCTAGGTATCTCATCATACTCGAATTACTGTTCCATGCTTCGTTTATTAAACAAATGCAATGTGTTTCATTTCACGGATTTCTTTTTGTTATTAATAATTCAATCGAGGTAGTGTAAAAAATCGGAAGATCAGGAGACTTATACTAAAATCTGGAGATTTCCTGTAAAATCCGGAGATCTGGCAACGATGCTCCCGATGTTTCGAAGAACTACGTAAACTTGTGACCCGATACTTACATAAAACTGATTTCTCTCCACGCGACTTGTCTAATCTGTAACAACAAAAAAAGAATTAACCAAAACTTTTACCCAATCAGTATAATTCCGTGAAAGCTATGCAATAAATACATTCGCAACGGTCTTGATCTTATGGCATCGCTTGCGCATGGCATGTGTCTCTAAACGTAGTCAATTCTACGCACCGCGGCTGTTACTGGACTTTCTTTTCTTTCATTATGTTGCAATGAAAGCGTCATGGGACAGATAGGTTAGATAGGTGAAATTCAGAACGTGACTCTGTCATGCCTTATCTGATTTAAAAAAAACGGTTTAGTGCGACTAGGACTCGCGCCCTGAGGGTTCAGCAACATTTAAACTAGTAGTTCGCCCCGAACTTTGAACTCGCGCTCGCCCGATTCGCGCTTGACCGATTTGTCTCGTGTTTTAACTTGAAAATTATTTTTGTCTTATTTACTCGCCTGCCAAATTATATGACATTCCGATCAACGATACTCCAGTTATCGTCGAACAAACATTCATACATACATAGATACAAACGCCGGGTTGTTCCAGTAGGCTCGGAGAACGTTCAGTAACTTAATAGACTTTTGATTTGAATAAAAATTACCTACTTATGCAGTATAAAATTACCTACTTATAAAATGTATGAAACAATACTACGAAATTAAGTTGTTCGGGAACGTAACCCAAAACTTGTATTTAAAATCGGCGTTTTCAGTATATTTTTGTTAAAATACTTAAGGCACATAATACACAGAAAAAATCCAAATTCCTAACTACTTATTACATTTTTTGAGATAGACCCCATAACAAAACCGGTCTTGGACTGACAACTTTCATGGCCTCCATTTCTTTATTCTTGGAGATAAACCAACGAGCTATAGAGTCGTTGAGATAAACTAAATAAAACATATATATTTTCTACTCTACCATTAAGTGTTCTAGACATGACACCTTTTTATGGACGTCGTTGAGATAAACTAAAAAAAACATATATATTTTCTACTCTACCATTAAGTGTTCTAGACATGACACCTTTTTATGGACGTCGTTGAAATAAACTAAATAAAACCTATATATTTTCTACTCTACCATTAAGCGTTCTAGACATGACACCTTTTTATGGACGTCGTTGAAATAAACTAAATAAAACATATATATTTTCTACTCTACCATTAAGCGTTCTAGACATGACACCTTTTTATGGACGTCGTTGAAATAAACTAAATAAAACATATATATTTTCTACTCTACCATTAAGCGTTCTAGACATGACACCTTTTTATGGACGTCGTTGAAATAAACTAAATAAAACATATATATTTTCTACTCTACCATTAAGCGTTCTAGACATGACACCTTTTTATGGACGTCGTTGAAATAAACTAAATAAAACATATATATTTTCTACTCTACCATTAAGCGTTCTAGACATGACACCTTTTTATGGACGTCGTTGAATAAACTAAATAAAACATATATTTTTTCTACTCTACCATTAAGCGATTAAGCGAAGATTGTACCAGAGGCAGTCACAGGAACGGATAGGATACCGAAATCCTACATAATGGACCATAGATACGAGATACACTCTCAGGGAGAACCAAGCTCCAATCGAAAGGTACTGGCTTTTTACACTGACGGCTCCAAAAGGAAGGATGGCAGTGCTGTTTGCAGCTACGTGTCTCCGGAACTAGGGCTCAGTAAAGCAGTTCCACTCAACAGCTTAACAACGGTGTTTCAAACCGAGACGGCAAGTATACTCCTAGCAGCTAAGGCAGCGACCGCAATTTGCACAAGTAGGCCTTTCGACATACAGGAGGTCACAATCACTACAGACAGCATGGCTACATTAACAGCGCTAAGCAAACCTGTAAGTAGATCCAAAATCATAGTAGATTGTCATGGAGAACTACAAAACCTATCAACGATGTGCAAGGTAAATATATACTGGACCAGGGCACACAACGGAAATGAAGGTAACGAACAAGCAGATTCTCTTGCTAAATTAGCATCCCACATGGAAGTAACGGCACATGGCATTAACCTGTGTCGACCATCGGCGGAAGCAATCAGAGGGGAACTCAGAAAACACACACTGACCATACACAACAAAAAGTGGGCGGAACGAAACGACTGCCGTCTATCAAGAAGAATGGTACCGCAGTTAAATGGTAAAGTAACACGATACTTACTAAAATTAAAAAGGTCCGATCTACGTGAAATTGTAGGTATCATAACTGGACACTGTAACCTGAATAAGCACCTTTTCACTACAGGTGGCACCGATAGCCCTCTATGTAGAGGGTGCCTTCTAGAGGACGAGACAGTGGAACATGTGCTACTCCACTGCTCTGCAACCGAAGACATAAGACGAAAAGCAGGGATCGCGACGAACTCCACCTTCCCTTCACTGGACCAGTTTTTGTGTCAGCATGCTGAAGCTGTTCGGCTCTACTTCAAGGAGCTGTCCTGGCTGGGCTGACTGACCGGGGGGAAGTGCACAATACTCACGATCACGGAGAGTCAGTGCAGGACTCATCGCCCCCGCTACGAATTTAGAATTTAGAATTTTACTCTACCATTAAGCGTTCTAGACATGACACCTTTTTATGGACGTCGTTGAAATAAACTAAATAAAACATATATTTTTTCTACTCTACCATTAAGCGTTCTAGACATGACACCTTTTTATGGACGTCGTTGAAATAAACTAAATAAAACATATATTTTTTCTACTCTACCATTAAGCGTTCTAGACATGACACCTTTTTATGGACGTCGTTGAAATAAACTAAATAAAACATATATATTTTCTACTCTACCATTAAGCGTTCTAGACATGACACCTTTTTATGGACGTCGTTGAAATAAACTAAATAAAACATATATATTTTCTACTCTACCATTAAGCGTTCTAGACATGACACCTTTTTATGGACGTCGTTGAAATAAACTAAATAAAACATATATATTTTCTACTCTACCATTAAGCGTTCTAGACATGACACCTTTTTATGGACGTCGTTGAAATAAACTAAATAAAACATATATTTTTTCTACTCTACCATTAAGCGTTCTAGACATGACAACTTTTTATGGACGTCGTTGAGATAAACTAAATAAAACATATATATGCGTTAAATTATCAGGTAGGTAAATGTCACCGGAAGATTGTCAAATAAGGAAAATAGTAAAACACGATAGGTTTTAGTTGGGTAGTTCATAAACGACCTAACTAAAATTTGTATTTTTTATACTACCCATTGTGGTAATCTGAAGCAAAGGAGAATATTTAACAAGAGTATTGAAAATCACTCATATAACAGCAGAAAAGTGACTCAGCTGCTGAATGTATGTGGTCTATCATTGGACGAAGTATCTCATAGAGATTAGGCAACTTTGTGGAGTCAGCAAAGTCACGTCTTATCCATTGAAACGGTCAGTCGTGCAGCTAATGCTACTAACTGAAGAATTGCACGGATTAGCTAGCAGGGCAGAGAATAAATTATAGTACGACAAGACTCCAGCAGTTCCATCGTATTAGTTCGTAAACCGAACTATACCGATTCAAAAGCGATTGCAATCAAACGCATATTTCATAAACATGAAAAAAAAATAGTAACCGACTTCAAACGTTACAGCAGACATTCTCTTACTGACCGATAAAACGACCGAAAAAACACTTGTCGACTTCTTCCTGAAACATAATGTTCTTTAGCAGTTTATTTATTTCACGTTTTTTTAGTGTTGACGGGTTAAATTGTGAAATAAGGGAAGGTATTATTGTAAAGGCGTTGTTCATATGAAACGAAGTTTTGTTAGAACAGAATTAATACAGAAAAACCAAGAGCCATTCATTACGTAGATGATTTCATACAAAAACATCGATAAATCAGGTACTGGCGGAAAAACAAACGCAAAAATAAATCAGATTGTCAGAATCGCGTGAATTCTACTTGAAACTAAAAAAAAACCTTACATACGTAAGTGAAATATATTATGTACATAAGAACTTATATTGATAAACAGTTAAGTGGTAAGTATTAAATACTCTGCACATAAATTCCGAAAAACTCATTGGTGCGATTGACTCATTGGTCAGGATCGAACCTGGATCTCAAAGATTGAGAGGCCAGCTACCACCTGAGCTACTACCGCTTTTATTTTTTTAATTTCTATTTCGCTCTGCACACGCAAAACTTCAGTCGTCTTATTTTTTTGTAACATTTTTATACAGTGGCACAGTAAATATCGGAAAATTGTTTTTTTTGTTCATGTTTCTTGAAGTGTTACTATGGTTCTGTAATAGTTTTTGTCATTGTTGTCTCTAATTTAATCACAATACTCGGAATGCTACGCAATGGTATTCGAGAGCTTTTTCTTAATTTATTTTTTCTGAAGTCAATAAATATATTTTTTAATTAGGTTTTGTCTCATGTTAAAGTATAGCAAGTGGTATTTATTTTTGTTCAGTAATACAATATAAGTTAGTTTCATATAATAAAGGCTATTCTGTTTTATTTATTTTTTAATACGATTCCCATCCATCCATCAGCCTGTTTCGTCCACTGCTGGACATAGACCTTTCCAGGATTTCGACACACTTGGCGGTCCTCCTGGAAGAAATGCCCATACTCACACACGCTGGGAAGACGGGTTGGTGAGCGCGGTGCCGAAACCCTTCCACCAGTGACGCCGCTGCCCGTCACCAGTCTGTTTTATATAAGGCCCGGCAATTGGGGATGGATATACCGCCATCCATCGGTCCCAGGCAATGGTGGGCCGCCTGGTTTTGCCTGAGAGCTGTTCTCTAACTCTCCCCCGAATAACTTCGGGAGGATTTACGAGTAAGATGGTGGTACCTCCACAGTCGAGCCCGGCATCAGCTCTACCACCTAAATACGATTATTTACTTTTATTTAAAGTCGGAATTCCAAACCTTGTTTTTGCCCAATTTAGAGATGCTGACCCTCATGGTGGTTCGTTTCAGTCTTGGTGCAAAATGTATATATCTAATTGTGGTTTTTCTTATGTTTGCATAAAAAAATAGTATAAAATAAATGCGTTTTTATATATTTCGCGTGAATATCCATACCATGCTTAAAGCGTGTTTAAAGTTGTTGTAGACATTAATTTACCACGTAATGCATAAAATAATACAATTTCGCTGGAAAAGCTGTTTTCGCGAAATGACTTAAATGACATTTATTTAATATACTTTTTACTACGGAACCCTACACAGTGCGTGGCCCGACCCGCACTTGGCCGGTTTTTCTATTCCACTTTAAGAACCATAGACCGTTCGTGCCTTCTCTGCAAAGAGACGAAGCATCATGAAGGCAATTGTATAATAACCATTTTACTTGATCCTTGCCCAGTAAGAGTTTCAATTAAACTGTAGTCCAAGCGATTACTTTTGTTCCTGATGAGATATTGTGATAATTTAAAGCCTATGGCACTTCTGGGACACTACGCTATTAAACAGTGAAAATTCCATTAAAATACGTTCAGTAGTTTTGACGTGATGCTCTTTCATACATACATATATACATACAGGCAAAAAGTTCTGTGTTGGGCTTTGTAGCGTTAGAAAAGTACACAGCGATTGCTCTTCTGAAAAAATATTACATGTATGTACAGTTTCGACTTCGTTACAACTTTATTATAAATGAGAAAAACAATTACAAATGTGCGATTTACAGAGAGACTGAAACAAATCCCCTTAACATTGTTATTAAAGCGTTCGTTTAGATTATCTTTTCACGTTTTGTTAGTAACAAAAACCAACATACCTACCTCATCCTCTTCATCTTCATCCGATAATACTAATGATCATCGGTCCGACGCAACAACATTCCGCCCAACATTATGCACTAAAATTTTCATTTGCGACATCGTTCTACAAGTAGGTCTTTTACTAACTTGCTTATCTTTGGCGTAAATAATTATTACGTTCAGAGAAGTAAAGGTTGATCTAGCAAGTAGTTACGATAAAAATTCCAAACCAGACACACCTACGAGAAAAGGCTGCCAAGGTTAGCAGCTAAATATTTCACGTACGACCAGGCACAGAGCACAAAAACCTTACCCAAGACGATTGAAGCGAAGTAGTGTCAATGCTGTGTGTGCCTTAGTATACAGGATGCAAATGTCAGGTATCTTTGAATGAAACCACATTATCTGCTGATCATACTGAACATCTTTCCTAAAGAAAGGTTACCGTACAAATAAAAATTATTTGAAAGGGTTCCGTACCACCCCACGATACGGGTGCGAAACCCTAAAAAACATTATGGTAAATAACAACAACATAAGATTATGTTTTCATTGCGAAATCCATCGTTTTGGAATACTCTAAATATTATTATTAGAGTGCATTACAAACCAGAAAAGATTAATTAGAAACAAATGTCAAGAAAAGAATTTGAAAAAAATCCTCGGGCCAGGATTCGAACCAGCGACCTTTTGTTTCCCAGACAAGCGCGCTACCAATTGCGCCACCGAGGTACTTACTTAGATCGTTGAATTTTTCCACCATACTTGTCGATCGAATATTTTGTAACTATTTGATCTAACCAGCTTGTAATGCACATACTGAACGCTCACGAGGGCGTTATGTGATTACATGCTTTGTTCTTAACAAACAGATGGCGCTGTCGTCGCTACAATATGTGTTGCTTCAGACAGTTAAGAAATTCACAGTTCTCATTAACTAAGATTATGTTTTTATTGCGAAATCCATCATCATACTTTTTATTTTTACTTTAGAGCATACTCTCCTGCAATCTTACTTTAAAAGACTTGACTTGTTTACCGTCTTTGAGTAAGAGCCAAAACCAATAATGTTTAAATTTAGCAACATTTTCGAGGTTTCTTGTACCACACTTTTTTATATATTGTATTATTTGTCATGTTAGAGGCAATAGTAACACGTATTCTGTAAAATATTTAAATTTCTACCTATAATTGTTTAAGTTGAAGACAGACGGACAGACAGCGGAGGCGTACTTATAGGGTGCCGTTTGGCACCCTTCGGGTACGGAATCTTAAAAAGGGGGATCGCCTATAAAAAATTCATAGTCGGTTTTCAAAGATAATGGAAAGGTGAAAATCGTAGTCATTTCCGTACACGTTTCTTTGGAAAAGCTGTTTAGTAGTAATTGGGTTGGGGTTCGGTTTCCAGTCCGGTATATTCGAGTAAGCGTGAAGTGGTGATGACATTCACGACACCTACCGGAAAATGAAAATGAAAATCCGTCGGTAAACAAAACGTGTAAATGTTTAAATATTTACATCGAGGGTACATACGAAACGAGTATGAAACATCTGGTTGTATGTAGGTCAAGATTCTGAAATATTAAGTGGCAAGTGGTTTGGACAAGTGCGAAATCTTGCTAACAAACTATGGAGATCTTCTTATGTTTTATGTTTCGCTCTTATGATTATAGTCATAAATTTCATTTTTTAGTGCCGAGAATGTAAAATTAACATTGTCGTGACCATAGCATGAAATACTTTTTTATCAGATATTGCATTATGATATTGTATTACATACATCGTAAATTTCACATGAATAAAGAATTTCAATGAAATGTAATTTTGTGATATTTGTTGAGCTGGCTTGAAAATGTCTCATTTTTTTATATGCTTTGTGTTTTTAGTGTTCCGTACCCGAAGGGTGCCAAATAGGACTCCGCAGTCCTTCAGTCCCTCTATACGTCCGTCCGTCACAGCGGTCTACAGCTACAGCTACAACCGTAATAGGTAGCCAGTGCAAATTTTCACAGAATACGGCTTCTATGACGGCTTGTTGTACATATTCTAAAGTAAAACAAATAAAAACCGGTCAAGTGCGAGTCAGACTCGCATACCTAGGGCCCCGTAATTCGACAGTTTTGCAAACAGTCGGGAAGAAGGTATTTAAAATCTTGCCCATAACTGTTTACGATAACTAAAAAAAAGAATTAATTGTACCACAACCATTTTTATACCGTACTCGAAATAAAACACGTGGATGAAAAATTGAATTTTGTCATTTTGGTATCGTAAATTTCTGACCCGCTATATTTTTCCTGTAATCTTTACGTAATCCCAAATTACCATGATATTTTTCATATATTTCGGTTCATTCGTTTCGGAAATAAAGGCATGCCTTTTTTATGGTTTTTCAAAGAATTCTCGAAATTGGTGCCAGTAAATATGGTAAAAGTATATATATTTATAACCAGCTTTTTAATATCTACAATTTATACCCATATTGTATTTTTAAGATATTAATTTTTTAATTTTTTCTCTCTTTATATTTTTTTTGATCAATTTCAGATTTTTACATTTTTAGGGTTCCGTACCCAAAGGGTAACCAACGGGACCCTATTACTAAGACTCCGCTGTCCGTCCGTTCGTCCGTCACCATATCTCATGAACCGTGTTAGTTAGACAGTTGAAATTTTCACAGATGATGTATTTCTGTTGCCGCTATAACAACAAATACTAAAACTGGCCAAGTGCGAGTCGGACCCGCGTACTCCCATACAGCAGACACGATTTTTTTTGCCGTTTTTATAGATAATGGTACGGAACCATTCGTGCGCTTGTCCGACTCGCACTTGGCCGGTTTTTTATACCGTATTATGTAGGCAAATTTTTGTGGAAAATTTCAAGTCCTTATCTTTAACGGTGCTAAAGTTATGAGGCTGTGACATACGGACGAACGGACGGACAACGGAGTCTCCCCATAAAGGTTTGAGTTCCATACCCAACGGGAGACGAATTGTTTGTCAGGCACTACCACTGTAGTGGCTTGTTTTCTGTCGCTTTGATGTTGTTTTGGCATCTATATTAATTATTATTTACCATGATGTTTTTAGGGTTCCGTACCCGTATTGTGTGGTGGTACGGGACCCTTTGTGCGAGTGCCCGACTCGCAATTGGTCAAGTTATTTTATATTTCATACACTTTAATATTTGGTTTTCTATATTTTATTTCATTTTGTACGTTTATATATGTTTTGCTAAAATCCCATGTATCAGTTTTGTATTTGTTTTCAGTCGATTAGTCGTTCTAATGAATGTACGCTGTGTGTGTATATTTATAACTATGTTTAAAACAATAAAATTGTATGTTATTAACATCCTCACTTCGTTGAGCTTGTAGTTTTTTTTAAATTCCTATCTATTGTTAGTCACATTTCACTGCACCGGGTGTAATAACACAGTTCATATGAATACTGCAACCTCTTATTCTACTGATCATACTCCGCGACTTCACCATAGAAATAATATGACTTTCGTTTATGTAGCCAAATTCATACTGGAGACTCGTTAAGTGGTCAGGACCAAGGACCAGTCAATAGGGATTTGCGAATTACGAAAAATACGTTTTTGTGTCTCTATACTTGTTCAAGAACAACCTCGACTCGATTAGCATAGGAAGTCTTAATTTTATTTTGCGTATTTGTCATCAAGGGTCATTGACCCTTGGTCCTGACTACTTACCGAGTCTCCCTTATGAGTTTGGCTATATAAATTAAAGTTACCTTATACTTGGTATAATAGGGGGCCAGTGCGACTTTGTACAATTTTTGTTATGTTTTTGTTATTTGTAGCATTTTGCAAACGCATGATAGTGCTTAACGCGAAATTTATTGCTCTTTTCGTAGTCAAATTCATGCAAATTGGCCTCACTATAACAAAATACAATACAAATACATTTTTTTTAATTTATACACAAGTAATTTATAAAGTACTTTAGTTCCTCCTTTTAAGCTAACAAAAACCTTCATTGGGGTACTTCCACTAAAATTTCGTTCACAATTAGGTCTTATAGCAAATTCCTGGGAAAAAATCTGAAAATTACCGATATTTAACCAAGAACAACTTAATTAGTTAGTGTCAAGTTAGTTAGATCAGTATAACTGCTCGTGGAATAAGTTTGTATTTGAAACGGTATGTATAGAATCCTCAGGGCACGAGTCCTACTCGCATGTGACCAGTTTATTGTTAACATTATGAAAACGAATAAATAGTAGAACAGCGCGCTTTTCGCGATGGTACTTTATCGATCAAATTTTATCTTACACACCGAGCTTTCTATTTATAGAAATAAAACATTTGTTGAACCAAAGAAGTTAGGTACAAACAAACCCTTTATCTCAAATTATTAAACATTTTTTATTGATTGAAATTGAAATTGAATTGAAATTGACAATTGATGCCTAAGTTGAGCTTAGTTAAAAACTTGTACGATTGACATCAGAAAGGTGACGCCACGAAATTTTGGCGACATGGATCTCCATTTTTCTCAGCAATAAGAAAACATATCTAATTACCAATTTATATACTAGATCAAGTATTTCATTGACATCATTTTGCCCGAAGATTTAGTTGATTGATTAATTTTCATAGCAGAGAAAAAAATATTCAGAAAACCTCTTTTAAAACAGAGATTTCTATTTTACTGACAAACGGGAGCGAATGAAGCCTCGAAGTTTTTTATTTAAATTGGTCTACAAATACACTTCAATATGGCCGATTGGATTTATTAAATTACTTATAGTTGTCATTTTAAATGAAAAATACCGTTTTGCCACATACAACCTTACGGCTTAAGCTAGTTCGTAAGCGCATATTTGTATGGAGTCAGTCCCCCTCACTCCATTCCTCTAAGACGCCGATTTGAAATTAAAAGTTTATCAATGAACAAGGCTGTACCAGAAATGCAACGTATGTTTTTTATTTCATGTTACGACTGCAAGGTTTATGGATGGAATGATCACACTTTCAGCGATAGTACTGTAAATATTGCTTCTGAGCAACGTTCGTGCGTTGATGTCTTTTGTATAGAGAATTGTAATCTATACTCAATAATACTCGTAAAGTAGTAAAAAAGTCGTTTCTATACATTGAATATTTTTTCAACATTTTTAATGAAATAGGTTATTAACTTATTAAGTATTGTACTGAAACCAAAACTACCATTTTGTAGTATTTTTACACGACTGACCCCAAAAAATAATTGTTTTCACGGTTCATGTGGGTATTTTTCTTAACCGATTTCGAAGTGTGTGATATCGTTAGAATCCTTATAGCATCCTGAGTGGAATAGGCTATAAATATACACAAAAAAGTATTAAATAAAATTAATAATGAAAAATATTAAAAAACACGACTGCCGGTATAGATTTTCAGTACAGTCGGGGAACTATTACATTGGATACGTGTTGTTTTGTATGTCCCCCGACTACACTGAAATCCGAATTAAATCTCTATTCGGGCAATCGTGTTTTTTAATATTTTTTATTATTTATTTTATTGTAACCTGCTACTATAGCCCTTCCTGAGAATAAGGCTCTTTGTGGTAGACATATAGGGTTCCATGGCTAACTATTTATTTCAAGTTATTTTCCCCTGCAAAAGGGTCGCGATATATTGCATATATTCTGAAACAGTAATTTTTTGTTTGTCTTTAAATAGTTTAAATATATTTTTAAGAACAAATCCGCCCTGGCCTGATAACCATGACCGCTGGTGACCTCCTGGGAAAGCGCCATTGTCACAGAGCTCTGCAACGACGTAGACGCAGCGCGGCGCGAGATAGCCATCCGATCACACGATCTCGTACATCCACATACTGCAGACGTTGCACCCAGATACGGATGATTTTTAACCGACTTCAAAAAAGAAGGAGGTCCTCCATACTTTTTTTTGACTAAATTTTCAACCAAATTGTTAATTACTGATCATCTCACCGTTGATCCCGTGATAATTTACGAAAATTCTTTTTAATAATAAAGTAGTAAATAGGTCGGTCTGTGCATAAAATACTTTTTCAGTTTTTTAAATAATATTCGTAATGAAGCCAATAGCTACTTTTTTAGAATATTTGTGTATGTTCCGTATTAACTCGAGAACCGCTCTACGGATTTGGATGCGTTTCATAAAATAACGCCCAAACCGAAAACGGGGCAAAAACTGAATAAACAAGGAAACTACGATCCATATGTTCATTGGCGTTCATTTGATAACTGTACAATTAACAATACTAAGATTATATTTTTATAGCGATATCAATCGCATTTAACACTGTAAATATTGTTGGAGTGCATCGATCTTTTCTAGTCTGTAATGCACTCTAATAATAAATAAATGCAATACTATTAAACAAGCAATATTTGTAATCGGTTTCTAGAAAACCGCTCCAATAATTTTATGAGGGGTTTTCGGAGGCGAAAAATCTCATATATAAGGTGCTCTAAAAATATCTGCCACGGCTGCAATGGAAGACAGTATTGTGTATGTACCTAGATTACAATAGTGAAGAAATTTTGTACCCCGGAATAGTTTGAGAAAATAAAGTAAATAAATAAATATATACTTTATTCCGCATAAAGTGATTCACAAACTATGAGCGACGTGTCATTTCATCAATTAAAATAATTTCTATCTCTTTCCAACTGTTTTGTGTTATTACAAGACGGTTTCATGCAAGTAAATCAATTCTAACCTATACACGCATTTTTTTGTACGAAAAAATTCATGACTAGATCAATAAAATATCGTTATCTATATACACAATACACTCTCCCATTACAGCCGTGGCAAATATTTTTAGAGCACCTTATATATTCGAAATAGTCGCTTTCTGTGAGTTTTCACGAGCAAATCCTCAGAGCAAATCACCTATAAATAGTACAGAATTGAGAATTTCGTATCAGTTGGTAGAATGTCTGCCTGGTTCGAAGTAGTTCGAACTACACCAGAGGAAAAGCTTTTTCAGATTTCTTTTTCTTTATGTCCCTGTAGAATTGTAACATTTTCATTATTTTTTGTCTCTAACTTATTAGTAGTATTTTGAGTTACTTGCGTACCTCGAAAAATAATGGCCTTTTTATGATTTATTACGAAAAATTTACCACGAAATACGTGTCTTTTTTTGTAGGAACCGACGATGTTACCGTTTCTAACTACACGAAAAGCTTTCATAAAACGCAAGGGGCCTTTTTTTCCCTGTGTTATTTCTCTGTAACATAAAAGTTTCGCAAACTGTGAAATTTTCGAAATGAACAAGAAATAGTTGCATTACCGAGTACAGGCAGGCATTATTGGTTTTCGTATCCAAAGAATATGTCTGTGCTGCAACTTGTGTGTACCTAGTACACAAAGTGCCTTCAATCCGAAACGCCGTAAGATTTGCCTAAAAAATCTTGTACGGTCAACAAAAGAGATAATTACCAGGCCCAGCGCAAACACTTTGATCCTAAGATCAACGTGATATATAAGATAACTTTTATTTATGCAGCCATAGTCATACTGGATGCTTGGTAAGTGATCAGTAACACGGATCGATAACACTTTTTGCTAATTTCGCAAAATAAAATCTTGACGTCCCATAGTACTCGGGGCTGGGCTTGCGTTTGTAAGGAACACGAAAAAATTAATTTACGAATTTTACAAAAAAGGTCATCAAACCTGGTTACTGAGCGCTTACCGAGTCTTCAGTGAGAGTTTGGCTGGATAAATTAAAGTCACCTTATAATATAATCAGGAATATTGCTATATACCTATATTGAGGTAGTAGAGCTGGTCCCGGGCTCGACTGTGGAGGTACCACCATCTTACTCTCAAATCGTTAAAAAGTTATTCGAAAGAGAGTAAGGAGACAGCTCTCGAACAGGCACAACCAGATGGCCCACCATTGTGTATGTCCATCCCAAATTGCCGGGCCTTATAAAAAAACAAACTAGTGACAGGCAGCGGCGTCACTGGAGCGAGTTTTGAACACTGAGCTCACCAACTTGCCTGCCCAGCATGTGTATGGGCATTTCTTCCAGGACGACCGCCAAGAGTAGCGAAATCTTGGAAAGGCCTATGTTTTCCAGTAGTGGACGAAACGGGCTGATGGGTGCATTTCTCTACACGCACACATACGCACTTTTGTCTAAGTTTTTCCATCTTACACTGGGTCTTGAAATCAAAAGGTTTGGGCTGTGCCTAGTTACTTATCTGTTTTGTTGACTGTACAGCTAAAATGAATCTGCGTGTTTAACTGTTAAAGAAACGGTTCAGATCGCGAAGAGGGACTCGGTTCGTGTGAAAATTACAATTGCGTTTAAATGGACGGTCGAAACATCTTTGAAAATGATAGGAGGTGACCGTTACAATTCAAATACTTTTAACCCTCTTAGTTCTTATTATCTTTAAGACAGTAGATTGCAGTCCAGTTCTGTTCAGGTTCGTCTTCATCAGATAGATTAAAACAGAAAATGGCATTGTTTATATTGAAAAGAATTGTATGTATGAAGCCCATTTAGCCTATATACGATTGTGACACATGCGACATTTTGCAAAGGCTTTTAGTACAGAAACGGGCTATTAAAATATAAAGCTTTTGCTCGGATTTATGGCATGTTTTATACACCTTACAAGGATTTTTAGTAGAAAATTATCAAAATTATATCCAGGGCGGCTATTCTCGCAATATTTTTCGCACGCTTTATTTTTCATAAGACTTTGTTAATCGCGCGATAAATGCCATGTATCATCACATGGCATCGGATGGTATCGGAAACCCTTTAGAAACTATGCTAATCTGTTTTTTAAATTCCCAAAACGTTTCATTACGATAAACGGAACCACTATCCACTTTATTGTCCGCCTGTTTGTCTGTCCGACTGTCAAGATCCTTTCTCTCGGGCCCCACAAGAGATATCAACGACCCAACAACAGTTTACGATTACGACCCAGGTGGTGTTGTTGAAAACCAACGTGAAAATATGTTATTGGTCTTTACGTAACCAAATTCGCAAAAATTGGCTCACCATGAAACCTATAAATAGATTAAGTAGGGAACTTCCACTTGACTTGAAATCCTGAAATTCCATTCACAATTATAGCACACGTATAGGAAAAAAAACAGAAAACTAAAAATCTATAATTTCTATGTGGACTAACTTAATTTAATTTTACAATCGCACAAAATGTGTGAAACAAAACTGCAAACGTGTGTACATTTTGTTAAATTTTTATTAAAATATACAAACTTATTAGAACGGTACGAAACCCTCGAGGCGCAAGACCTACCCGCACTTGACCGGTTTTTAAATTGCGTCCATAACATATAATATCGTTATGTTATATTATGTTAACTACTCTGTTACGAGTACACGAAAACAATAAAAATTCACAAAATAAAAAAAGAAATATAAACACTAATTACGGAAACAACAATCAACAATAGTTTAATTGGTGGACATAATAGATCTCCGTGAGAGTAGACATCTATTGTAATGATAATTTACTATTGCAATGATTAAAATCTCAAAATACTTAGTACAATGCGACAACTAACTATTGATATGTCAATAAGTCTTTGGAACTTACGACTACGAAACAAAAATCTGTTATCAGTAGCTCCTAAACCTTTCATGCGAATTATAATACACATGCAATTATTAGATTTTCCCATACCTTTTAGTTTCTCATTGATAATAATTAACTATTGAATTTCTATTTATTTAATAAATATACATCTTTCTACATACATATGGGACACATAGACTTACTACTACTTCTGTCAACATCCGTTGACGTTAGTTCGTCATATTTATAAATACAGGTGCCACTATTCAATAGATTGTATCACAAGGTATTAAAGTCTAATATGTACCGTTTAGTAACAGATGAAGATGAAACAAAAAGTGACCTAGTTGAGAGAATCAATGGCACCGTGGGAGGTTTGCATAAGCTGCATAGCTGCGGTTGTAATGGCATTGTAGTTTCCGCTGAGGAAGAAAAATGTAGAGGACAGGTGGATAAGGTAGTCAAGCAATCAGAAAAATTTTACGGACCCATTAACGGATTAATCAAGTTCATTTGACATTAAGATACACATATACCTATTGTAGAAAAAGGAGAATAGTAATTACAGCCGAAAGGAATAAAAAGAGATAAAGAAAACTAACATGAGATAAGGGAGGATGGAGTAATAAAGATACACCAATCTTCACGTGATATGCGAGTAAGTGTGACAACAGACAGTGTAACAGTATTTTTTTGTAATATATATTTAAAAAATTGTGGATAGAGTAATAGCTATAACTTATATTGATAAAATTTAGGAATTAGAACTAAGATACAGTTAAATAAGGTTCCATTCATAACCAACAAGTTCTTTGTAAGCACCATTGTCAGCTCAATCAGCGGTTAGCACTGTTCCGTCTATCTGTGCGTCACAAATACAAATTTTCTGGAATTCGTCTCATAGTTCAGAGCCATCTAGCGGAAATGTGAAAAGGTTACCGATATCCCGCTATCTTACGGTAAGTATGATAAGTATAATGGTAATAAGCGTTATTTAAATTACCGCGTGGTTTGCTATGCAAATAGGTTGTTGATGGCCTGGGAAAAAAGTGTTGTCTCCTATTGTGTGACTTATTAAATAGTAATCCATGAAATTTCAAGAGTTGTGAGTTGTGTCATGTTACACTTAGGTTTATTATATAATTGTTTTTATCCTGTTCATATTCTTCTCAAAGATGAAGGGCACCAATAAGCACCCGCCATATCGGTGAAGTTCCTTTAAAAGTATTTCGTTTCGGTAGGATTCTACTTTCTGTATTGCTGGTATTAATCCGTCATGCCTAACAGATAGCACATATTATAATATTCCAAGAACATTAACCTACGACTATTTGCGTTCAACCACACCGACAATCAAATCACTCACGCACAACGTGATTTCATACAAACTAGTCCGTCTTGGTCTAACAGGACCTTTGACTTTGGTCCTCGAGGTATTTATGACCCCTTACTTGAAGCCACACATATTCTGATACTACCTAGGCTACATTCAATATTTATATGGATACATTGAATTTTTTTTTTTCAAATGGTGATGTCGATATGTGGTTGGCAGATCTTCAGTTGTTTTTTTTTTTTTTTCAGTGATGTCTCTTTGTGTTCAGTTATGTATCTTTGTGTGTGTAGCTTTTACATCTTTTTCAAGATTATGCTTTAATCCTCACATGCCGTATCGTTATGATTCTGAAAGTTGTTTCGTGTGCAACACTAAAAAAAGATACAAGTATAGTCCACATTTTTTTCAGAGCACTAATATTTTCAGGAAACAGACGTACGTATAGGTCTCAGGTCATCTACCCTGCGATGTGGAGTGCGACGGTGATTATTATAGACATGTAGCCATCACGTAGCTAACCAACTAGCTAAACGAACCGTTTCTTGCGATTTGCCGTAACTTCTAACTGTTTCATGATTTCCAACCGTTTATTAATTCGAAACATGCGAGTTGCGTAACAGACTAACAGGATTAAAGTATCACCAAAAGAGAGTTATGTAAAGTAAGCAAGAAGATTTGGAAAGTTCGAGCTAAACTGCTTTTGAGGACAGCCCTTCCCTTCATTTGTTATTATTACCGTTATTTAGCCCAAATGTCTCTCCACAGGTGACAAATTCCACAGATCGTTACCAAGATCAAGAACGTTACATTTTTCCGCTCAGACCAATGTCATTGCTGCGTTCGAAAGTCGAAAGGCATAGGCGCGCGCTCTATCAGCCAGCCAGCAACATTGAATGAGGCAACAGACATCATCTCATACAGCCACAGGTGAGAGAAACCTAACCTTGATACTGAAGAAAGCGCTCGGAAACGGCGTCGATACCATCAATTAAATAGATTGAAGAAACAAAGATCGATAACCTTGATTCGATACGATACGAATGTGACAATTATATTTAGAAATAATTATTTTCTCTATATGATTATTATCTCCATATACATGGATTAAAAACTATTAACGTAATGGGAAACATACATCAATTTTATTCGCATTACATTCGTCATAGGTCACAACTACTCATGATTCTACAACAATCCTGGCATGAATTCTGTACATACTTCCCAGATGATTTTACCTTATTTTATTATGAATGACTTGCCTTGACATTTCAGTTTATTATGAATGCCCGCTTTATTTTTTTGTAAAAACCATCTAAATTACATCTTACAAGGCGTAGGCGGGCTAGGAGTGTTAAATTATACACCTGTATATTTTTATGGAATAGACCGATATTTGTTACTCCACTGGGATGATTCAGATCCAATCAATAAAAAGCCTTGTATGGTGTCACATCATCGAGTTACAACTTTAACTATAAACAGTCAATACCAGTAATTTGCGGTTCCGTTTTTTTTTGCTGTCTTGTAATGCCGTCAGACTGGTAAGCACTATACTCGTATCATCTTGGTAATCAGTCAGTATCGGTTGAGAGAATACAGCTGACGATGGTAAAGCTGGTGATGGAATTTTAACTTGTCTTTTAAAATTTGCTATCGAAGTCAGATTTATCAAATGGAAAAATGATACCTAGAATTCCATCTAGTTCATTCGTTGACTTAAATGAGTAAATTTTTAAAGACTAAGCAGATATTAAATAAAAAATATTGAAAGTAGAGTATTACATAATTAACAAAATACAAGATTTTAACATAATTATTACAAAATATTTCTAAAAGCAAGTTTCGAGAAAGTCCTTTCTAAGTTGTTACGACATTGACCTCTACTTTCGCTGATTTTGCTGATAAATTTACATTCAAAACTAGTTATTATGAATATTAAACAATATTTTAATTTATTCATTCAGATGCATGTGTCTACATTTCTTTTAGTTTTCTCTTACTTTTCAATATAAACACGCAGCTTTCGTAATATTTTATTGTTATCTCTCATGTGTATCAATTGTTTTACTAATGATAAAACGTACGTATTCAATTCTGATTTGCAATAATGTGTAATTTATTAAAAAAGAAACTTAAATAACATAAATAATAATATAAAAATATCTAAAGCTAAAAAATATAAATTAATTTAATACATGAAATACAATTAACTGAATCTAAAAAATATAGAAAAAAAACTGTGTCTAGGTAGATCACTGCCCCTCGGTTTAGTGCCCAGAATGCTGACTATACGTATATTTTTAATTTAATTTAGCGAGGTAATACGGCCAGTGTCTTGGGTACCATGCCCAGTGACAGCGACGACTTAAATAAAATCTTTTATTTAATTTAACTTTTATCTTTATATTATTTCCTTAAGTTTTTTAGAATGTATTATAATTTTAATAAGAGTTTTTATTTAATTTAATATTCTGTTTATGTAAACACATACTTTGTACTTCACGGCAAGCCCATAAAACGACTATAATGGAAGTAACGCAGCAATTTAATGATCAATCTTATTTCATGTTAGACGGTAAAATGTAAGGTCATTATGTTTAATATTCAACTCATTCATCATCATCAAGTAGTCAATGTCAATATCCGAACGTGACCGCAAAGGTCGGGCTGTGCTTGCAATAAATAAATTTATCATAAGCAAAATATACAAACGACAACCTGCTTGAATCCACAAATGATTTTAGGAAATAATTAATAAAGAAACTTGTACATAGTGTGTAAGTGTCTTGTATCTCAGTCAGAGAAAAAATGGCTTTTATAAAATTACATGAATGACCCAACGACTAAACAGAAAAGTTTTGATACCGATCTTCTGTTGTTAATTAGCTTATGTTTATCACAGGATAAACTTTCCGGAATTTCCTTTATATGACGAAATATAAATTTAGAAGGTTTAATACATATCTTCTCGCTACAGTACTCAGACCTATGGCATTGGAAACATCCGCCAGAGACTTTTCAAAAAAACGGAAATAACATTGTTTTATTCATAAATATCGTAACTAATTAAAGCAATATCTCACCTTATTTAGTAGTACATTCTTAAAATATACTTTAGATACCTACAAAGTCATTTATAGACTAAGTATGCCTACATTCCAGTATTTGTTACAGTACTAACGGGCCGAGAGTGCAGCCTTGAGGAACACCTTGCATTCTTCGTACAAATTGCATGATTTTGCAGATATCAGCCGACTGCAACTAATCTAATATATCTGATTTTAGATTTAGAACGGATCTTAACGTATTACAGGACTGCTATCATGCTAATTCTATGTAATTTATCCAAGATACTTTATCGTAAGCTCTAACCTTAAGCTTTTTTAATATAATCAATATTTAATATAAAGCAACATGTCTGTTTGATAACCAATGGAATTGTATAGATCAATAAATACGAGAAAAACGTTTTAAATAATTTGGAGCGGGTATGTCTCATCTTATCTAAATGCTCTTAATTGATTAAAAAGTTTATAAACCTCAATTTACTGACACAGTTGAAATTTTAAGCGTATGATGAGCGTGTCATCAGTTTGACCAATATCTACCGCTAACTTAATGCCTGACCTGAATTATTTCGTGGGCACAACCTAATTTGTAATACCACAGAACGGATTGTATTTGTTTCTTCACGATGGCGAATTGATTGAGATTATAAGTCCCAGCATTTTAAGTCGATGTTAAGTATAAAGAAAACCTTGGCGTAAACAGAAGGTTTACCAATACTTTAACGGAAAGGTCACATACAAAGTCCATGTTGTTAAACTTGGCAGCATATTGTGGCATCATGACAGTCAAAATATTGATCCTTACCCCGTTCGTTTCGGTGTCGGTGCAAAATGCACAACTTATGATTGTTTTTCTTATTTTAAATAAAATGTATGAAATAAATACAGGCTGATTGGTAATTAGATGCAATCCTTTGAAGGGGGTGTAGAAGAGAACAATTGCAGTCGATTCGACTATATAATGCCTTATGCAAAAGTGAACCATTTCTGAGATATTTGGAATTTAAACTTTTTTTCTAAAGTAAACTTTAAAAAAATATATTTAAAAAACCAGCCAATATTTTAGAATTTTTTTATTTGTTTCACTTTGATAACATCCCAGCCAATAAACAATAACCCTAAAATGCACATTATTAACGTAAACCTTGACACTGTGCTCCAAAACAATTGAAAACTCTTGAAAATCGCAAAAGATTTACATTATACAGCGTTATTTCGGGACTGTTGTTTAAAAATTATGAGGGTTGTTAACAGAGTTGCGTCATTTTATGGATTACAGTTCGCTTGAACATCCATACCATACCAAATCTGAAAGTATGTTTAAAATTGACGTCGACATTAATTTACAACGTAATGCATAAACGACACAACTTAGGTGAAAAAGCCTAATTGACATTCAATTATCGCTCACAAAGGGTTCTATACCACCCCACAATACGGGTGTGGAACCCTAAAATACAACAATGAATAAACAACAAGTAAATAACAACAATGTACATGCCAAATCGACATAACGGCTACAAAAAACAGGTCGCTAAAATGGTAACGTACTTTTTATTATTTTTTATTTTACTTTAGAGTATGTTCTAATATGATAAATATAAATAGGCTATACAGTTTAACTATAAAAATAAAAAATAAATAATCTTAATACCCACTTAAATATAAAAGAAAACAAAATATATAGGTACCTACACAAATAAATAAAAATACCTATAAATAAAAAACCTCATCAAAATCGCTGCTCCGCAGCAAGGTGCCCAGCATGCTGGCGACATTCCCGCGTTGAATTGCTAAGCTAAATATAAATGATTAAATTTAAAAGTTACCGTCTTTAAGTTGGAGCCAAAACCAATAACGTTTAAATAATGCAACTTTTTCGAGGTTTCCTGAATGGGGAGCCGCCTTAATTTTTTTTTAATATCTTATTATTTATCGTGCGTGGTTGAGGCTATAAAACACGCATTCTGTGAAAGTTTCAACTTTCTACCTATTACGGTTGTAGCTGTAGACCCCTGTGACAGACGGACAGACAGAAGAGGCTTGGTAATAGGGTACCGAAGTTGTGCATTTTGCACCAATACCAAAACGTCTATTCTCCTAAACATACATGGCATCACTCTTCTCTTTCAAAGCTAATACTTTTAATTGGAGAATCTATTAAATTAAATAATTGTCCTATATATTCGGTCTGAAATTTTTGCTCTCACGGTTAATAAAAGTCACATGGGACGTAGATTACGGTAGTTTGTCTCAATCTGCCTATTTTGAAGCCTAACTCTTCACAACTTGCAACTGTACCTCTGCAACAATGGACTATAAAGATTTAAAACATTGTGGACGAGTTAATTATATTTATTTAATTATACGGTTTTACAGTTAGATATTATTATGTCTTCCCTACTGCTCTAGTTTCAGCTGGGGTATTCATAAGAGGTTTAGTTGGTTAAATATGCAGATTCTGAGGATGCAGAAGCCGGCATAGAAAAGCTGTAAGATGAGTGTACCTGGGGAGATACAAAATATATCTTAGAAAATCTAAAAGCAGATAAAAAAGATTTATTCGAAAAAAGCCACAATGTCTATTGTGTTTACGTTTATTGTGTAATCGTTATTACAGATACAAAATTAAATTACATTTTTGATAGTCACACATGTTGCAACAAAGGTACGCAGGATCCTAGGCGCAGCAGGCGCACGCAACACGCTGCGCAAGAGTTCGACCACCGAAACGGAACCGGCGCTATTGTTTTACATTTTTATCTGGACGGAGATCGAAATGTTAATTCAAAATTACGGATTACTGTTGATGCTAAAGCGGATTTAATACGCTTTCGCTTTTAAATCCCACCCTATACTGAGCTAGATCGTAAAATTACTGAGCCTAAGTCTACTGATGACGGCACCGGATTTTAAACGAGTTGTGTTTGTGCTAAGAGTTGAAAAGTGGAAAGACTTGTTGGATGTTATCTATCTTTAGAAAATCATTAGCATACAGATTGTCTTGATCTCTTCGATAGGTGCAATAACTGCATGAGATAGTCACCTTAAAATTGTCTTCAAAACTTTTAGAAATCTGAAAAAGAAATATATACTTGGTTTGACAATTATATCCATATGAATTCATCGTCATGAAACATGCTATGTGTGACTTCACTTGTCTATAAAGTGGATAGTGGAATGAATATAACAGGGTTAAGATAGTTTCTAGGGTATTTGTACCCGTTCTTTTCAAAAAATTTGTTTCGTAATCAGTACTAGAGCTTTGAGCGCGGTCAGTTGAGATTTATTGAAAATTCCACTGGTTTCATTATCATCAACAAATGAACTGGAAAATATATTCCATTCTTACAATGCACGTGCTTTTGAATTCGAATATTTAAATGGAGGGAAACAAATAGCGCCATACTAACCGGAAGAGTCCATCATTAATGGAATCCCCTTACTTTTCCGGTTATTATTAACTAGTCATGCGTTGTATTCGTGGGGAATACCAATTAGGCAGTAACACTGTTTTTATACCAATTAGACAGTAACATTGCCTGCTGAGAGTGAAAATTTTTCGGCAGGTAATGTTCTCTCAGCAGGTAAAGTTTTCTGGTACAAGCAAATATGAGCCCTACTAATAATAGATTTTTTTTTTGTCTGGTACCTGCTCGTTTTGTAACCGAACAATCAATCGCATTGAAATTTTTACGCCAGACTACATACCACCACAGAGGCTACTTTTTGTCTCAGAAAATTTTCCAATCCGAGACTTACTAATATTTTGAAGTTGAAAATTATTTTACACACCTTTTTATTTTATGAAATAAATTTAAACAAAAAATTGTTTTTTGAAGATGCTTAATGAAATGAAATTGGAGTTTACACGAGAGAATTTCACTGCCATAATGTTTCATAACTTTCGACGAAGATCATCTCCGGAACAATGTCTACCGGTCTCCCTGAGCTTGTTTATATTTACAAAATTGCACACTTAGCCAAACGAAACATATTCCAAATATTGAGAGATTTATTGCGTGGTCAGCAGATGCAGAAGTATTATTCAAAGCATACAAATCGAGTATTTTGATTATGCGAACTTCAGACTTTAATTACTGTTCTAATAATTTTGTTCAAGTGAATACAAAAGTGCATTGATTGTAATACGTATAGTTATCTGGAAAACAAAAAAATAATATTTCATGCTTGCCGTTTTTTTTCATTTCCGATTCACTGTCGCCTTCTTAATGGAAATTTCGATGTACTGTCTTACAGTAAATACGTACAATTCGTATCTACAAATCATCTATGGAGGGAAATAATAGGTATAAACCGAAAAAGTAATCGCAAAGGCAACGCTATGCGCTACCATAAAAAATCTTTTGGCTCACACAAAAAAAACCAATGATTCACACGAACAAAATAAAATTACGTACTCACGATCTACTATAAATCGAATAAGTATCCAATTTTCCTCACTAAAATGGCAGGTAAGAACAGAAACAGAAAAAAACTATGAAATCATACAGATTAATCCGCAGGGGGTATTATCCGTGATCTAAGCTTTGTGAAATCATTCAAAGATTGCTAGGACTATGTGCAACTACGTTACGTCAAAGAACATACTGCAAAGCTATTTCTAAGTAAGCATTACAAATGCTGATGTTATTCGTTGACGCAAAGTAAACACCTTTGTCTTGAGGAAGTTAACAATCATGTAATTTATCCGAAGCCTGGCTTACACATAGTAAATGCTTCATCTGATAGTTGTATGCTCTTTTAAGCTCTAAAGATTGATTGTGAACGCAACCATGGACGAACGTCTATACTGCAACCAATAATTCCAAGAGTCAGATATTGAAGACGGGAATAGGTACCATATCCAAATATTACTTTAAAAAAGAGTATTGTATTAGATAATTATTTACCTCCAGTTAAAAGTTTCTCATTATAAACACATGAATTATTATGTAGCGGTGACATTGAGAACTCATACTACAGGAAAACTGAAGGTACAAAGCGTCTAAAATCTCATTGAAACAATCGTGCATTACGCAACAGAGGCTCTGCATCATCAGGCACGTTGGAGTTGCCTTCACGCCTATTTGCATTGACAAACTGGCGTAAACACAATGACAGAATTATTGAGTAGTGTGCGGTTGTGTCGTTACAATATTCAAATGCAAGAGAGGTGGCTTCTTTTAAAAATAAGGAAAAACAACAATAAATGGTAAAAGCATCGGCAGTGTGAAATAAACTGCTTGGAATTTAAGATATAAATAATTATTGGGACTCGAAAAAACTGAAACTGCAATTTTAGGAAGTTGCTTCTGTGTTCTGCAGTGTGTGGTAAATTAAAATAGCTTTGTTATCTATCTGGAAATCTAGACTGCTCATATTTTCTGAGATAAGCGTCTTTATTACACGTCTTACTAACCGCTCTGAACATAACAATATTTGTCACCTAAACAAGATTTCAGTTTGCGGCAAGCGTGATGGATCCTACATTATACAATTTGAAGTTCTACTTACAAAAAGTATCGTAATGTAATTAAGAATAATTAAGATAATCCAAACTATGAGTAGAGTTGTTGAAAGCTTTTGTGTGTGCATGTAAGCACTAAGGAAGTAAGAGAATCGTCAGAAAAAGGCCAGACTGTCTATGTATAAAACTTGAGTAACGATAATCCATAAGGGAGAGTCAGTGACTACCATTGCTGCTGTGCAGTAATTCATCTTTATCTATTCATCTACAGTTACGTGCACACATTCTTAAAGAAAAAGTAACACAAAGAAAGGGTCTCTGTAACAAGCTGCAACGGTGACACGCAATAACGAAAACAAATTAGCATTTAACAAATGGTCCTCGAGTATTCAAACGAACATTATACTACAATAGATCTTACCTGTTTGTGGAACAAGAATCTTGTTATGAGATGAGCTTTCATCTCATGATTAGGCAATATCATCACTAGGACTTAGGACTCGGAGTTTTAACTAGTTTGGCCTCAAGAAGGTTGTTCGTCATTTGAAATTAATTCCAACATTGTGGTGGGATGGAATAAAATAGGAAACCAGTCTTCAGATTACAAATGCTCGACTAGAGCCTCTATTAAGTCTAATAGCGGTTTATCTCGGTATAAAATAAGGTTAGTCCGTTGACTTAGCGGCCTGGAATTTTGATTGAGAAAATCAATGGATATTCCAGGCCTCTTGAGATAGACAGATTTACTTTCTGAATACGCCTACGTTAATTCTTGGAAAAAATGTATTATATTAATAATTCCAACCATCTTTTGTTAGGTTTCATATGAGTACACTTTCGCAAAGCATTCGAACGTTATCGTAATGGGCTGCCATTTGTCACAACTTGCTTCCTTTGACTGGCAACCATCATCGTTCTTCATTATCGTTAGTACAATAACTCAGCTCTGTAGCGAGAATTTTACTATAATATCTACTTCCAACGTATTATTACCAATTTTCTCTATAAGCATAAAACTCCGGTCGAAGAGAAACCTTTCACACATGTGTTTGGTAGGTTCAAACTTATGAGTAGTAATTTATGAGCAGGGTCTTAAGCACCTTTAATAAGCCCTTTAATTAACCCATCCAAGTCCTCTCTTCCATATTCATTACCACTTAACTTTGATACTTTTCCTCCTAAGTGCTTAATTTAAACTTCGCGTGTAAATAATTAACTCTCGTCACGACATTCACACCAACATATTAAGTAGCTGACTCTTCCAGGCGCGGAGACAGGGGGGGGTGAGGTTAGCCACGAACGAAGTACATAATTTTAACTGATTACAACATTTGTAATCGTCAACTCCACTAGTCGATGTACATAAATTGTCCCCCTTCACCCCTGAGCGGGATCCTGGATCCGCGCCTGGACTCTCCCACATCAACAGCATAATCTCGTGTCTTTGACACACTTCAGACACCGATATTATATAATCTGTTTGTATGTTCGTTTGTCACGAGAATGGCGTCATATTTGACAAGTTCATTCATAATCTTCTAGTAAAGTACAGTGCGGCAAGGATCAAGGCGAGCGTGAACTGGTACAACGCGGCAAAATGTCAAAATGTTACGTTTCGTATGAATGCGGCGTTAGTTCAGATTTTGGTTACTTTCATTTAGAGCCTTGTCGCCAACGAAGTTTAAGTCGTTGTGCTTTTCGCACTTGTACTCATAGGTATTGCATATAATGAGAATACAACAGATAGGGAACGATCCATGACAAAGAAACCGGATGTTTTAATGAAGCACTTCAAACAACCAGTTTGAAAAATCCAAGAGACGATGGAGATTAAAAGATACGTACGAACTTAACGTACGACGTATGTCGTAGAATATCAATAAGATAAAGTAGGTATAAGATATTGAAAAGGTATGGCATGCCGAATTTAGAAAGTAAAATCTAATAAATCAAATCGAGAAGGATTTTAATTTAATAAAACGAAAGACCGACGAAAATGGCGTAGAGAAGAAGAGGCCTATGCCCAAGGGTAGATGTGGGCTGATTGATGATGAGGATGATGAATTTTCAAATCTTTTTTAGGGTCCCATAGTACCTAAAATCCTTTATGGTGAGACTCCGTTGTCCGTCCGTCAGCCTCATAACTTTAATACCG
Organism: Ypsolopha scabrella; assembly: GCA_910592155.1. Taxonomy (NCBI): domain Eukaryota; kingdom Metazoa; phylum Arthropoda; class Insecta; order Lepidoptera; family Ypsolophidae; genus Ypsolopha; species Ypsolopha scabrella. Next base: position 6,201,193 of record OU342964.1, read on the forward strand.
CGCGTTAAAGAAGAGGACTTGAAATTTGCCGCAAAAATAGCATTCACTTGCCCACACAATATTATGTAAAAAAAAATATAAATTGTTAAAATATTCCAATAAAAAAGTGAGAAAATAAATAAAAAATATCCTAAAAATACAATATGGGTTTCAAATTGTAGATATTAAAAAGCTGATTATAAAAATATATACTTTTACTATATTTACTGGCACCGATTTCGAGAAATCTTTCAAAAACCACAAAAAAATGCATGTCCCCCCACTTATTTCCGAAACGAATAAACCGAAGAATATGAAAAAATCATGGCAATTTGGGATTACGTAAAGATTACGAGAAAAATATAGCGGGTGAGAAATTCACGATATCAAAATGACAAAATGAAATTTTTCATCCACGAGTTTTTTTTCGTGTACGGTATAAAAATATTTGAGTCGCTCTTTTGTGGTACAATCAATTCTTTTAGTTATCATAAACAGTTATGGGAAAGATTTTGACTGCTCCCAAAACTGTCGAATTACGGCACCCAAGTATGCGAGTCTGACTCGCACTTGACCGGTTTTTTTTAAAGTGAGAAGTTACTTTGCCCTACAGAATGGGGCTGTAACTTTTGTACCTATTTGGTATTAAGTAATTTCAACTCATGCAACATACTAGCAGTTCCTGAGAAAATTGATCGTGAATCGTGAGCATGACTGAGACATACAGGCAATAGTAATTCTACATGCGTACAGAATTTTCTTTTAGAGAATCCATAAAAACAAAACCGAGTCGACAAGGATTATCAACTATTTGCCCGTTTCCTCTGTGGTGACATTTCCCCTATTACAGCTTAGATCAACGAACTAGCGCTTGTATATTTATACAATGGTCTCGTGAACTCAGCGTGGTTCAGCTAGAACTAGAGGCCATTGTCTTTGGAACGAGTCACCTTTGATCAGCAAAAAACCTGATCGGTCTCATTGGTATTGTTCGGAACAAATTACCTGGGTCTTTGAAGAGGAAATCGCGTTTTTGTGTTATGTGAGTGTGAGGTGGTAGAGGTATTTTCAATCGAGTGGGGCTAAGATTATCGGGTCGGGAAGATTCGTGCCCATTTTTATTTTATAGACCTGTATTTCTGCAAGACTGAAATAATAAAAAAATGTCCTAAGACGTGATAAACATAAGATAAAACAAAAATAGTTTTAAAAAATCTATCATTATCTTACAGTGTGTGTGATGTGGTTATTTAAAAAGTCAACGTATTTGTTTTGTATGACTTGTTTTACAAATAGACTAATATAAAGTATTTGATAGTCTATCTGGAAGGTGATTAGCACTATATATTATAGAAAAGCCACGCCTATAATATCAAAATACTGCGAACCTACATAGATATAATCATTAATTACAGAATCAGAGAGGCTGTAGATCGAGTTTAACTAACTAAAACTAAAACACAAGATGAACCGTAGCCAAACGAAGACAATGAACTGAGCACTACATAATGAGAAGATTGTTCAGAATTTTAATATAGTGATACTTCCTGCTAGTCATGCCTATTCATAACTTCACATAACGCTATTTGCATTTTTAAGCCATCAAAAAAACTTTTACAGCATGTTACAGGTTACACACAGGCGATGTTGAATCTTATCCGACAAGCGCGTGTGCATCGCAAGCTGGATTTGCTGAGTCACTGTCCGCCTGCCACCTATCTAGTGCCGTTATGTTTTTTATGTGGACATTCGGAGCTTTTAGCTTTTATTACAAAAAATTGCCTTCGAGTAAGCTTTCAGAACTTTGCGACGGAAAAAAGGAAATGATTAAGCAAAATAATTTACACACTTTCGTTTGAAACTCTGTGTTCTAATGTGATTCTAAAGCCGTTACAGATACAGATTGAATCCTAATCAGATGTTACTTTCTTCGTATGCAAATGCAGTATCCGTCAGCTGATCGTTTGGAAAGTATGTTTATATGTATATCTATACGCAAATACACTCGATAAATTGTGAAATTTAGATACTATGCATTCAATTAATTTCCTTAATCATGAATTTCTCTTTTTACATCATTATTATTGTATATATTACTATAGTTAGTCCTGTAGCCAAATTTTTTTTCGCATTTTCGTTTTATTAACTCTTTGTCAGTCTTTCTCCTTTGTCACTAAACATTTATGGTATGTTATTTTATTAGATACGAGCATATAATTTGTATCCAGTCGTGTCTCAAAGTTTTTCCACTGAAATCAACTATCTAGACAGACTTTTATGAAAAATATACCAACTTCACGGTCCGGGGGCAGGTTAACTAGATTTAATTTAATTTTATAACCAACTAAGTGCAATCAGACCGTAGACTCAGTTTCTGGAGTAACATCAATTACAGTAACGTTTATAGTTTATAGTTTGTACAACATTTTGGAACTTTGTTATTGGGATTGTGCTTAGCGTCTTGAATCCTGGTTCAGATCTCCTCACGTCCAGATTTACTTTTCTGATTTTCTATACTATACCGCAATGACATAAATTTAATTTGTTATCTCCTTGCGATGGATGAATCGCCAAGTGTTTAAAAATATAGAAATTTATTTATATCATAGATTAAAATCTTGTTTTTGAAAAATATTAATTATTAATCTTTATAAAATCCTTTATCTATACGCTTGTCTCCTAGAGAGTTCTTATAGAGGCATAATTCATTAACATTCCAGCTACCAATAATAATGTGCTCAATTCACGCAACACTGAACCTTGGGGTTAATCTGCAACCTTCTTATTCATACTCCGCTACCAGTTCAGCTGAACCTGAACTTATGTACAAGTTGGTACAACACCTTCAAATGGTATTATATCTTGAAGTATGTCTGGCGAAGAGTTCACTAACTTCGCAAAGATCACATGTCCGCGGCGAAAGTTCTACCATAAAGATGTATTGCTATTATAAAATGCACTTAATGGCTTATAGACATAACTTGACTCATCAAAATTTATTTTTCTTTCTAGTATTCTTTAAATTCATCTTCTACATACTTATTACCCTTACTTAGCAAAGTTGCTCAACATTTTTTTTTTGTTTTTCAAGTTTATGTTGTTAATGTTTTTCCCGCTTCGATGGTTTTAAGACTTGTCTGATTCATCGTCATCCTTAACAAGTTCATTCACATCAACCATTGTTTCAGGCTTCAAAATAGTCTCAGGTTTGAAACTAAAACTGTTTTTGGCTTTTTTCCTTCTTTTAAGAATACTCTAAAGAAGCTTTATGTCTTTGAGCATTTCATTATTATTTTAGCAAGAGCTTTAAGCCTAGGATAGAAAACCTCCATGGTGATAAAACTCTTTTTAAGGTTTAGAGAATATGAGCCCAAAAGATCTACGGTAATGAACTAGTTACTTTTGCCCGCGGTTTCACCCGCGCGAATGTAATTACTAGCTATGCCCCTAGGAAACTGTCCATCCCCAGGGAACAAACTAAACTATAGCGTATGTCCAAGTGAAGAGTCTAACCAAGAAGTTTATAACTTATAATATAAGCTTCCTGAGTCCAATTATCACAACAGTGAAAGATTAATTTCAATTGGTTTAGTAGATCCAGAGATTAACCCCCTACATACAAACAAACAAATTTTACCTAAGATTGTTTTTATTGCGAAATCTATCGCTTTGGAATACTCTAAATGTTATTGTTAGAGTTCATTACAAACCAGAAAAGATAAATTAGAAACAAATGTAAAGACAAGAATTTGAAAAAATTCCTCAGGCCAGGATTCGAACCTGCGACCTCTTGTTTCCGAGACAAGCGCGCTACCAATTGCGCTACCGAGGTACTTACCTAGACCGTTGAAGTTTTCCACCATACTTGTCCACCGAATATTTTTGTAACTATTTGATCTAACCAGCTTGTAATGCACATACTGAACGCTCACAAGGGCGTTGTGATTTCACGCCTGGCGCTGTCGTCGCTACAATATGTGTTGTTTCAGACAGTTATGAAATTCACAGTTCTTTATGTTTTTATTGCGACATACATCGCTTTGGATTATTCTAAATATTATTATTATTTAGAGTGCATTACAAACCAAAAAAGATAAATTAGAAACAAATGTACCTATAACAAGAATTTGAAAAAAAACCTCGGGCCAGGATTCGAACCTGCGGCTTCTTGTTTCCCAGACAAGCGCGCTACCAATTGCGCCCCCTAGACCGTTGAACAAGAGGTCGTAGGTTTAAATCCTGGCCCGAGGAATTTTTCTCTGAGAAAACTCTTGTCTTCACATTTGTTTCTAATTTATCTTTTCTGGTTTGTAATGCACTCTAATAATAATATTTGAATTTTACCTCTTTATATTATTAATAGTGTAAATGTAGATCACTATAATATAGAATAACGATTTCCAGCTTATGTATTCCTACTCATGTTCCCATGGAGGTGGTTTCATACCCTGTACCTCTGGGATCCTGCTGGCTCGTGTATGTTTAGGTATATCAAGTGACTCATCACCGAGAATCCGGTATTCAAGACACGCGATGGCGTGGATGGAAACTGAGCTTTTTGTCTTGCTAAATTCCAGTAAGAATAGGTACGTTATAGATTCTGTGGTTATAGTATCTACGGCTATAGCAAGCTTTCGTTTTGGGTGTAGGTTTGTCAAAGTCTAGAAAGAAACGAAAGGTTCTATCCACAGGTTTTTGCTATCAATATCATCAATGCTCGGGTGTTCTTCAAACTAAGTTTTTTGTGTACTTTTCATATTTTATTAATTACTGTTATTTAAATCTACATTCTCTTTTTCTGGGATATAGTTGCATATAGTATCAAAATTCCTAACTCCTTCTTCATAAGCTCTCATATCATGACCTTAAAATGCCTTGGCCGTAATATCATTGCAGCATGTAATTAATTGCATGGTTATTGCTTAACTAAAATTACAAATCACAATTAAAAGTGTCTTATTAAATTTTGTAACTTAATAAAATGTATGTAGGTATTGTTAAAGTTTGTGACGCCTTTAAAATTTGCATTTGAAAGGTTTTTTTAAGGTGCCAAAACCTATAAACCTTTTCTTTATTGTCTCCAAAGCGAATAATGAAAACGTGTTCTAAACAGCTCGACTTACCGATAACACGAGCCGGGCAACGGGATTTTAAACTCAGTTAGTTTTCGAGCACTGTTCCAAACAAAACACACTTTTCTGAATCACTGCGTCACTGAAAATCCTCACTGACAGACCTTTCCTCGTCAAAACCAGTTACTATCGTATATTTGAAATTGGAATTTTCATTCGATTTTGTTTCGTTTCGTTTTGTCCACTTCGTGCGCCAACCGCCTGTAGCGCCGGAGTTTAACGCCACTGTACTAAAGCGAACTGAAAAGCCAGTGCCAATAGGTGGTCTCGCCTGCTCTTTCCAATAGAGCTGGCAATCATGAGTTGGAAAGAGACGAGAAATCGATGGAATGCATAAACACAAGCGCGATATTACAGATGATGCTGTCTCATTGGTGAAGAGGGATTTGTAGTGGCAGGAAAAGAGAGAGGAGATTAAGAGCCTTTTGATGTTCATGGGGAAGATACGCGGCAACGTGGTGTAGAAAATATTTGTGAAAATTTTAGGCTTTCATTGTTAAGGCTCTGTGAGATGACGTTTTATTGGCAACTTTTGTAAATAAATATATTTAGGTAGGATGGAAAACGATCACCTTATTCAAGTAAGAAGATTTTTGGGTAAAGTCAAGTGAATAATAATACAAAAAAATTGTTACACATTAAAAAATATTTCTAATATGTAGACATACTACTAGAAACACAGACCCAACAACAAAAAAAAAACATTTATGAATTAAGTACTGAAATCTATTCTATTTCTACATTAATAAAATATTTCTTTATCTACCACAAATTCGTAATGTATGTGCCTTAAGCGACAGCTTAATTTACGCTTAGCCATATTCATCTTTAATACATCACGTTTAGGCTCAAAATCTTTTGCAACGACCTCTCTTCGTTACCATGCTAGCTATCTTCCATGAAGTCAGCGGCAAGGAAACTTGGCAACATGGCATTTTGTCCAAGTTAATGTATGAAGTTAGCGTCATTAACTTAGTTTGCTGTTGCTGTATAACGGGGCGGATGTGTCGCTCTTACACAATTATGTGTTTGTATTTATGTTAATTTTCAATCATTTTTGTATTTTTTGGACAAAAAAGTGAAAGAAAATGATTGGAAGCGACTACACTTTGGAGCTGTGCAATGTTTTTCATTCGGGGCAGGTGAGTTAACGTTGATTTATCTCTTATTTATTGTTCAGTTCACTGTCCCGTGAAATATCTGGAAACGGCACAATGATAATATAGTTATTTTATCTTAATATTTTAACTATTCTCGCAAAAGTATGGTTTTTCAAAAAGATAAAAAAGGGCTTCCCTTTCCCGATAAAATTCTGAAAGTTCTTACATCCCGTTGATGTCTTTTCTAGGGCAGTTCTTATTCTCCCGATTAAAAAGAGATTATTTGTGATTGATGAGTTATTTAGACCAGTAATGAAATTGATTTCGAGTGTGTAAAGCATATTAAGTCGCTTAATTTTGTCCATGTTACTTTAAACAACTACTAAGATACTTAGCAATTTTCAAAAAAATTTTTGCTAACACCTTTTTGTTAGGCGTTATCCTGCTTTTTGTTTGGTTTAAAATATTATTTATCAAGTAGATTAGATAGTACTTGTGGAACGAGCGAGCGAAGTTCTCCGAGTCTACTTGAATAATCAATGTTTGTATGTATTTATGAATGTTTGTGTTGATCGGAATGTCGTCATGAAATTTGGCAGGCGAGTAAATAAGGAAAAAAGTATTTTCAAGTTAAAACATGAGCCAAATCGGTCAAGCGCGAATCGGGCGAGCGCGAGTTCACAGTTCGGGGCGAACTACTAGTACCTATGTAAAATGAGAAAATCAAAAACGACTATGGATAACGAAAGTGTCTAAAAGGACAAAGTAAAATTCTACGAGATCAAGGGTTTAATGCAAATTATTAGCACCATAAACAAAAATAAAGTCCGAGTAGGACTCGCGCCCTGAGGAATCCGTACCATTAAAATAAGTTAATAACATATAATTTGAAAAAAAAAAATTAACTTATGTAGTTTAGTTTTTGAGATAGACCCCATAGCAAAATGGTGTGAAACGGACAACTTTGACAGACCCCAATTCTTTATTTCTTAAGATAAAAAAGTTTTATATAAACAACGACTTCCTACAGAAAAGGGTAAGAACTTTGTTATAAAATCTTTCAGTACTTACGAGTAAATACAAGAGGCAGGATTAAATTTTAAGCCGCAAAAAAAAATTGACAGACAGAAAGGTTCTAGGTCCACCTTAGTAGATATTTGATCTGCTTAAGAGTACAGAGTTTGTACTAACGATGGAAAATCCGCAGGTCCAATTATCACCTGTATTGCAATGACAATAAGTGTGATGAGTATATCAGAGGCAATTTCTGTAGTATCTCAGTATAGAGTCTGCAGTTAGTAACATCCCTTGCATGGGGCAGGTGGAGCCAGGAAGCTGCTTGCAGCGGCTGACGGGCGGAGTGAAGACCGGCGTCATCCTCAAAGATGTCTCCTTCACCACCCACAGTGGAGAGGTCACCGCTATCCTCGGCTCTAAGGGTAAGGCATTTGTGACGAGGCTCATTATGAGACATGAAAAGCAAGACGAAGTTTCTATTTACAAGCCATCATTATACCTAATCTTGAGTTCTGATTTGTAATTTATAAAGAAGTTTTCTTTTCTTTTCTTCTTAGGTAACTATTATCCTGGAAAGTTTCAGAACGAAAACGAAAACCTTTTTGTATGGTTGCGTGGGTTATACCTAAAGTAAGGAAAATAGGGGTCTTGAGTTATTTCATGCTTTAGGAAATAACGGCGGTACATAGATTTTACGAGCATATTCTGAAACTATTGAGATAACATTTAAATATTTTTCTTTAGCTTAATTCATTCCAAAGTTTAAGTGAGATAATGCAGTCATTTTCCCTTCAGATTGGTCTACTTTCTCCATCGGTTTTATGTCCCCCCTTTTCGAGGTTTATGTAGAAAAATATCAATCGTAGATCGTAAGTTTGTTACGATCAATGTTGTTGACAATTGAATTTCTTCGAAAATTAATTTAGTTTTTATAGAAAATATGAAAATTTAATTCGATGTAATAGTCGAAAATACTGCAGAATATTCCCAAAATCAATAAATAACTTCCCCCAACTATTATAAAGAGAAAATGTTTGTAAGTATATTCTGCAACAAATTATAAAATTAAACTGTTATTTAGTTGTTATTTTTTGTCCCACTTAGACAAATAGTAAAAATACACCCAATAAAGTAACAGTATTTTCAAATTTTTCTATCACAGGCAGTGAACGTTCACTGATCACTGGTGTTGAGGCTTTAGTCTTCCAACATACCTCTCTGAAATATACGAATCCACCATCCGTTCACCCAGGTAGCGGCAAGCGCGCCCTGCTGGACGTGATAGCCCGCCGCGTGCCGTCCAAAGGCCACATCCTGCTGGAAGGCGTGCCGTTGGAGGAGGACCAGTTCAAGAGCACCTGCGCGCTGGTGCGCCACTCGACGCGGCTGCTGCCAGGACTCTCGGTGCAGCAGACACTCGCACTATCTCTCACGAAGGTAATTCCTCCGTGTTGACGTGACAGAAAAACATCGTTTTTTTCCTGCTAAATATGTTTTCTATCTTCTCAACGTCGTTTTACAAACACCATGTCATCCGCTTCTTAAAATATATATGAAAGGGGTCGGTGTAGATGTCTGTGTGCACGGGGGATCCTTTTTGGACTAAAATATTAATAGTTATTTAATTATTTGACGTCAGGAAAATGTTTACGGCGTATCATCTCTTCTGAAAATAAAGTTATATTTTATTTATTTTCATTTAGTCTCATACTGTCCCGCTGCTGTTCAAAGGTCTTCTAGAAGAAGATAATTCCAGATACCGGGTGTAAAAATCGTCATCTTCTCGAACTAACTTGTGTTGTGTTGTGGCAGATAAATAAAGGATATTCTATTCTCTCTAATTCGAATTAAATAACTTTTTCCAAAAACTTGAAGTTTTCTCAAAATTTGTTTTCACCTTATACCAGACGGCTGATCAATTTGTATGAAAAAGTGGAAAAAAGTTGCGAAAGCTTAGCCTCAATAGAAAAAGTTGTTGATATGGACAAGTACCTATATACCTATTTAATTATGTTTCTTTAGGAAAGTTATTAAGTATGATTCAACAGAAATAAGGGGTCTTTACTGAAAGTTGGTGGCACTGTGTAGTCGGACAACTGTTCTTCTCTACAAGGATTTCGGTTGTATGATCAAGTCAAAAAACCGTCGGAGAAACCTTGATATATTTTTCTAATACCAACTACCTTTTTCAGGTTTCTGGATATCTGAAATCATCTAAAGTGAAACAAGTGATGGCAGACTTAGCCTTATCACAGGTACGTAATGTATCTGTATATGTAGTTTACCAACGAAAGCGTTCGGGCGGAGCGGCTGTGTGCGAGGCAAGGTTCTGAACTACTTGTTCGAAAATTGTATTAGCTCGGTGACTTACCTCGCCCCGCACAATTGCTCTTCTGAGTGCTTTTGTTGGACAACTTATGGATTTATAAAACTGTACTTCAACTAAGCACGAGTCCGTAAAAAACCTAAATCAATTGAAACTAAGTTCAATTTTGCCTGCAGGTCGCCCACAAGGATGTTACAAATCTAACAAAAAGCGAATATCGACGCCTCATCATCGGAGTACAACTTATTCGAGACCCAAGTTAGTTTTGAATATAACTAAGAGTAACTAAATAAAGGGTACAAATAGGCGGTGACGTATTTAAACGTTCAGCGCTTGGGTCCAAGATTAGAAAAGCAAGCAAAAGACCTTGCATCCTCATCCATCCCTTTTCTAATGGCTGCCCCGGGCATTTCCCGATTTGTCTCTATAAAAGATACGCACCAGTAGCGAATGCATATGTACTAAGCCACTCCTCAAGATCCTCCTAACTGAAAATCTGTTTTGGGCTCGACCGACTGTGGAGGTACCTTCACCTTATTCGCATCGCATCGATGGATGGATGGACATCGTGCTTTTGTTTTTGCTTGACGAGCAGTCTTTTTTTGTTTTATGTACAGCTAATTTCACGGGATTTACGACTAAAAAATTTTTTTTTTCATTATTATTATTATCTACTACTTACATTCACAATGATATTGAAACGGCTACTCACGATTTAATAGTCAGATTTCGCCTGACTAGTTTCACTGTATTCGTACAGTTTCTTCGGAGGCAAACATGGTTAACTAAAATCTGACTATATAAAAATCGTGAGTAGCTGTTTCAATATCATGAATCTAAGCCACGAATCTTTTAGTAGTCAAACTACTTACATTATTTGTATACCTACATTATTATTAGTTGAGAGTTGTTTTTGAGCATTATAATTATTTGTTATTAATACGTAACAAATCAGTAGAATCGACTCTTGAGGTGTAGCCTACACGCGCTTTCCAGATTTGTACCCCGAAATCCGCCCACTAGAACACAGGGACGGACTCCGAATTGTAGGAACGAAAATGTTCTTTTTTCAGTAATCCTCCTCCTGGACGAGCCAACCTGGGACCTGGACCCACTAAACACGTACCTCGTCATCTCAATACTCTCCAACGCCGCTAAGAAGTACGGAACCGCTATCATTCTCACCATGGAGAAACCGAGATCCGGTAAGGATTTGAATATGCAATAAAGGACCACGCCAGATATAGGCTACAACATCTTGCAGGCTGAAACTGAGCCTCGAACATCAATAACGCTAGACTTTCGAGAGTTCGTTTGAAGTTTGGACTCTACCACCCGTAAAGTCATATAGGTGACGAACGTCACACGCCTGCCGGTTCATACAAAAAAAAATTATGGTTAGTTAATATATTATAAACCTACTTTTATGGGTATAATTGGAAAGCTATGAGGATGAGCAACAAAAAAAATTATAATAATAATAAAAAAAGTTGTGTATTGTGATTCTAGACCGAAATTTTACGCCTACCTGCTTTTTTTTTAAATATATATATATATATATATACCTATAGAGTTATATTTTTTATATTTTTCTACAATATTATAAAATTAGAATAGACATATTTATAAACTTTATAAATATATATTTATATATTATATATAACTTTCTCCCGGAGAAAGTACCTACTTTCTCCAAGAAGAAAAAAACATATTTTGTCTTTTTTAGTAAATTTAATCTAGTTTTATAGAAAGAAAACCGCATTAGAATCTAACGACTACTTTCAGAGATATAGTCAAAAACAAAATTGGCGGGAGAAATTTGCGAAATTGCGAAAAATCGCAATAATTCTACTTTCCACTATCTTCAATAATATTTTTTTTATTTAATTTTCCAAATTTGAAATGACCGTTCCCCAGATTCCCTGTAGTATACAGGTTAAAGATTAATAAAGAAATGTTTTTTGTCTTTTAGTAAGTGAACGTACTAATAAAAAGTGTATATTTATTTTAAAAAAATGTTACAACCGTATGTTTTTTCGTTTTAAAATGTTCCTTAGAAGAACGCAGTTACGGGATTGACTTGATTTTTCATTCATAAAATAGGTAATACAAAATGAAGCGAATTTACATTCACATTTATATTTTATTTACATTTTTGCCTATAAACTATTTCAATATTAGCTAAAAACCCTAAAATCCACTGTTTCGCGCGTGATTATTGATATTACCCGTCCAAGACAAATAGGCCAACCAATAATCTCATCTATCAAAAGCTAATACAGCCTTTGACATTGGTCTTTTTCTGTTGGGTGGGTTAAAACAATTTCCTATGCACTACCCTTCCACGCAACTTTCCCCAAGTGGTTTACGTAGGTTTTGGCTACAAGTCGTTTAAGTATGATTTAAGATAACGATTGGCTCCAAAGCCGTCGTGAATTTAATGTTCAATCAAACAAACCGGATGTTTGTACAGTACAGCTAAACATGAAAAGTATATTTTTCCACAATATACTGAGCCTAGAAGACCATAAAGTTTCAGCATAAGTCTATAACTTGTGAAAGTTACTGTATCAAATTTGAGGTGACGCTTTCACTCGTGGTAAATAAATAAACAAATTTGATTGAGATCACCTAGTTTACAAAATAAGAATGAATGAAAACTACCTACAGCAAATTTAGTAATGCAAATTTAATGTCCCGTGTGTTTACGGAATCATTATATTTTCGTCAGGGTTTCTTTTATATTATTTGAACAGTTGAATTTATGTTTTGTTTATAAAGTCTGTCGCCCAGTAATGGTTTACACAAAATGAAAATGTTTTCTAATTTGTACCCAGTTAGTGGGTCAAGACTGGTTGGTAAAGAGCCAACTGTGAGCTGTAACTAATTGTGAAAAGGAAAAATATTCATATTGTAATTTTACCACACAAAGGGCCCGACAATGTATAGGGAAATCGTTTTGATCGTAACAATCAGGTCATTGTTTTATGTGGCGAAGAACTTGAAAATAATTTGGCCAAGTGTGAGTCGAGTACAACCAACACACAAAACAGGTACAGAACCCTTAAGGTGGTTAAACCGAATCTCGGTGAAAAATGCACATCATAATATTGTTTTCCTTACTTTTGAATAAAAAGTATGCAAAAATTGCGTTTTAAAGCAATTAGCGGAAATTGATTACTAGTAGTAGGGTTCTCGCATTAAAATTATGTTACTTTATGGCTTACATTTTGATTACATTTGATTACAACGATAAATACGCTTTTAAGTTTGATAACCGAATGCAATCAAAATGTAAATCATAAAATGATAGAATTTGAATGTGAAATCCTAATTATTACTGATCAACTTCCGCTAATTGCTTTAAAACACAATTTTTGCATTCTCTTTGTTCAAAAGTAAGGAAAACAATATTATAGTGTGCATTTTGCACCCGAATTCGGTTTAACCACCTATAAAATAAAATATTTATATGCCAAAGCAACAGGAAGGCTACAAAAACAAGACGCTGAATTGGTAGCACCTGACAAAAATATGGCACCGTTTGCGTACGGAATCCAAAATTTGATTATTTGTTGTTTTACTTAAGAGTGTACCACAATCTGACTAAATTTAAAACTTGATGTATGTCTTTAAGCAAGAGCCAAAACAAGTAATGTTAAAACTTTTCAATTTTTTCGTGGTTTCTTGTATGGGTGCCCCACTTGGATGTCCATTTTTTGAATATTTTATTATTTATCATGAAGTAATATACCAATGGAGACACAATGCACCTTAGAAATAGATAACTGAAATTAAGAAAAGCTTGTAATTTTTTTCCCTCTAGCTCATAAATCCGTCGACTTATATAGGTACCAATTTGATTGACATATGCCATATGCCTGGCGACTTACTTTACCCTGCATTAGAGCTCAAGCGGTTTTATAGTCTTGGAAATTCCTCAGTGTTATGAAGTCTTGGGAGATGCCCAGACTGCAGCAGGCTGATGATGTATCGTGTGTCCCACAGACGTGTTCCCGTTCCTGGACCGCGTGGTGTACCTGTGTCTGGGGGACGTGGTGTTCGCGGGACCCACCAGGAATCTGCTCGACTATTTCGGCAGTATCGGCTTCCCTTGCCCGCAGTTGGAGAACCCGCTGATGTATTATTGTGAGTACTATCCAGGACAATGTGTGTTGGTTGTGTGTATGGCGTACATAATTTACAAGATGCATATCATAATATTTTTTTACTTACTTTTGAATAAATAGGTTGTAGTTTTTATGGCTACTCCCGTGAATTGCTTCGTAATAATTAGTTTTTTACAAGAAACTTCTATCATTTTATGCATTACGAGTACATTTTGATTGCATTCTGTTACAACTTTTACATTTAATTCTGCACGCTTATTTTTCAGTTCAACTGGGCTAGCAGTTTTTGAGTTATCTTATGAATCTTATGATACAGAAAGACAGAAGCTTTGCCGTGACAATTTATGTTTTTTTTTGTGGAGGACAGATATTATTATTTTAAAATCTGATTTATATTTTTGTGCTAATTCTGTTTCCGATCAAGTTACATTTTACGTTTTCTGCCCAGCCACCATTGACCTCTCATAAAACAACTAGACTCACAATCTCGCTCAAAAATTGTCCGCGATGAATTTCGTCACCGCTATGGGGTTTCAAATTCGAATGACGATTTCGTACAACTGACATTGCATCTTATGTTAACGACATTAGCGTCTTAATTTGGTTGAAGATTTTTGCTACAATGCACGTCGCACGTTCGGACTTAGAGACTGTGTGTCTTGTTGTTTTATGAGAGGTCAATGCCAGCGACTTGAAAATCCCATGTCTCTTGCAGTATGCCTATCAACAGTGGACCGTCGTTCCCGCGAACGTTTCATAGAGTCCAACCACCAGATCGCAGCCCTGGTGGAAAAGTTCAAGCTGGAAGGTCAGGCGATGATGCAGGGCCACCACAACGAGCACAGCCGCATCGTCAACCCTAACAAGATACAGCTCAGCTACGGCAGACCCAGCGGGACGAAGGTTATCTGGATGTTGTATGTGTGAGTATGATTTGGTCAAACATGTTTTAGGGAGCTTAAACGAATAGGAAGTCGAGTATGGAGGATTACTACTTACATGGATTTTTGCGAGGGTAATTACATTGTTTCTATATAGCTTAATGTAAACGTGCGATAGTTCTAAAGTTAGTAACTGGCATAGTCAAATAGATTGAGTATTTAAGAGCGGCTAAATACACTGCCCAGCGTGTGAGAGTATGGGTATCACTTCCAAGAGGACCGCTGAGAGTGGCGAAATTTTGGAGAGGCCTATCTCCAGTAGTGAACAAAGACAGTCTGATGTATGAATGGAAATACACTGCCTTGTCAAGTCAATATTTTTCAAAGAACATGCGTTGACCTAACTCTGACAAAACCCTCTTATTGTCTAACTTCAATATCTATGGCTATAGCCATCAAAGGTGTCGCGATTGGCTAAAAATTAAGTGTGATGTCATCTCTAGCCAATCACAGTGCGTTTAAAGACGATTGTGGATGTCGAAGTTATAGGCCCCCCACCCCAGTTGCAGCAGCTCGTTTGCTTCTAAATGTAAACACGTGGCGTCGGCAAGTCCGGAAATCAATTATTGCAATTTTTATTGTTTAGCTACAGAGTTTAATTAAAGGTTGCTGGATAAAATTGCTGCAAGTGATAAGACCGCCTATTGTGGCCTAAATTTACAGAAATTTGTATTGTCTTTTATGTTGGTTTTTAGTGCACTATAATAAAATAATATTGTTGTTATATTTAATGAGCAATAAACTGTCATACATTTTGTGTACCTACATATAAAACTTAGCTAATAAAGGGAACGTTTACATTTTCAGACGAATGCTGGCATCAATTTTCAACGTAAAGAAAATGGGTTTAAAGCAAATGTTCATGAGGCTTTTTTCCCTGCCTTTATATTTCTTGATACTCTGGATATTCTACAACGAAGCCAAGGTAAACTACGCCCTATCATCACGGCTTGAAGAACTTTCAATATAAGACTCAACAGTAAAAAATTTGTGCAATTTTGTTTTCAGGACTACCAGCGGGCGTTTATCACAAAAAGTGGTCTGATATTTAACGCAATGGTTGGAACCTATTTTATCAGCATCATGAATACCGTTTGTCTTTGTGAGTACCAGAAAGATTTGTTAAACTTTGATCATACCGTTTTTTTTTAAATTTATTAAAGGTTTGCTGAGTATCTGATACATACTCTTTTTACTACCTCTCATTTACCAGGCTCATAGCATAGCAAAAACAGAATAGTAGGATAACTCTCGCTTAAATCATCTCTTTTGGTTTTGTATTTATAACACAAAATCAATATATACGGATACGTATCTATCATATTTGTAAATGATTTCTTTCGTTTCCTTTCAAATAATCAATGTTTAATGTATCGTTATGTACGGCTTGACGAAATTTATTTTATTTTGTGCCCCAAATGTGGTCCAGTCAAGGGCGAAAGGGTCATTAACTTAAATGAGTTGTTTCTTGTTTCAGTCGGCCCCTACAGGACGCGATACTACCAGGAGTCACAGGAAGGACTGTACAGCGGGGCCAGTTTACTGCTGTCTTGTAATCTGGTCTCCATACCGTTCTCTTTCATAACTACCTTCGGCTCTGCGGCTATTATTTACCCGTAAGTACTTAATCGATTCATAAAATTTATTTCAAAGTTTGAAATTTTGTACTCTCTACTTTTTTATTTTATCTACACGACGAAGCAGTTGCAACCTCGATCCGAGTGCCACAGTAAATACACAACAAAAACTCCTAACACGACAAAACCAATGTGGATATGTGTGATGTTGTAGGTACAACTTTGTATCTGGCGGAGAAACTAACCCGCCACCAATTTTAAGTTCGGGTTGTAAAATGTGACCGCAACCAACGGCGCGGTACAGCGGTTGCGGTCACACTATAGTATAGAGAGCAAACGTTTTCTACCCTAAAAACGAATACTACGTAACGTTTCAGTATCCTGGGCGATATCACGGAAGGCTTCGAGTTTGCGTACTTCGCCTTGGTTCTATGGTCGTGCTACATCTTCGCGGAGCAACAAGCCATGGCTGTGATGATGTTTGTCAAGAACGGGCTTCTGGCTGCCATCGTCAATATCTACATCACTTGCGTTTACGTCATGCTGGCCAGCGGGGTTTTGAGGTTAGGCCGCCATTTTGAATCAACCGTCTTTTTACGTCGTTGCATATGCGTGTTTTTGAATAAGCTTTGTTGTACAAGCGGGTACAAGCGCCAAATAACTGCTTGTGTTAGTTTCATAACATTCTACATTAATTTAAAACTGTGATGAACTATTTCTGTGATCAACCGCAATTTTTTTTAAAGTAATTTGATGCTGGATGCAATAGATTTTCATACAACTTTATTTCCGATGTAAGACTTTTTATAAATATGCTATTCAGATAATATGTTGAGCTATCGTGTTAAAACAATAGATAGCATGCAATATTGTTGGAAGAAAATCACCCAATTTACTAATTCCAGGTCGTACAAGGGCTACGAGGAATGGCTGTACTACCTGACCTACATCACACACACCCGCTACGTCTCCGTCTTCCTTCACCGCACCATCTTCAAGCAGCCCATCTTCAATGGCCTGCCTTTCAGCGACTCCGAGACATGCTCATCTATCACCACAAGCAGCCTAATACAAACATCTTCGTCCTTGAATACTAACTCTCTGGCCAACTGCCGATATCCAACCGGGAAAGCCTTCTTGACTGAACGATTCACTTCGAAGAACTTTGCCGGGGATATATTCCAGTCCGGTGATTTCAATTCCGATTTCAATTTGGGGGTTGCGTTTGCGTTTTCCGTTGGGGCCATGGTCGTTAATAAGTTCTTGTATTTGATGCCTTTGCCCAGTTATATCAAAGACAAGTTTAGAGAATAGATTGCTCGTAAGTTAAAATTTAAAATTAATTAAAGAGTGATTATTATTATTATCCGTCCGTAATTTTAGGTTTGCAAATTAATGAATAAAATGAAATAAACAAATTTATCAGTTTCTTGGTATTTTTTATTTATCATTATTACTTAAACAAATTATCTTAATAACTTTATTTAAAACTCTAATTTTAGCCTTATCATTATTGTTTTTACCTTAAATTCACCGGATCCAAGCCATCAAAATCGCGATAACTTTTATAATTCAGCCAATAAAGTCAATACCTTTATTAGGATAAGTGTAAATGATTGTAGCGTTTTCTCCATTTATCTCGTGCTCATTTTCGGAGTGGTCTTGGGCAGCTTCTGGGAAAAATCAAAGAGTTTTATATCCAAAACAAGAGAATGCTACTTCTGTAGGTCTATCGCTGAATTCAGCAGTTTTTTCAACTTCTATGTGCTATTTTAACTGCTTTTTGGGATAAGTAGAACAATTTAGGAAACTGAATTAATTTTTCTACTCATATCTCTCCCATACTACAATATCGTACCTAATAAAATCAAAAACGGTTTTACAAGTTCATATGTTGTTTGTCAGTATCGCAAAAACCGATGTTATACCACAGTCTAAAAATCCATACAGTTTTCCAACGAAGGCGTGCGGGGTTGTGCGGGGCGAGGGAACTGAACTGATTGTTCGAAAATTGTATGTAGCTCTCGCGTCCCGCCCCGCAGGCCCCGCACAACTGCTCTCTCTGAGCGCTTTCGTTGGACAACTGTATGGATTTTTAAACTGTGGTTATACTATATATTATAAAATTAATAAATTATAACACCGCCTTTCTGAACTGTGATTGGCCTAATCTATACTAATAATAAAGTAGTAAAAAAGTCGTGTCTCTACATCGAATATTTTCGCGAAATTTTAAGTGAAATCGGTTATTAGTATTGTACTGAGGCCAAAACAATATCTTTTAAAATTTTTGTCCGTCTGTATGTTACGTTTTAACTCGAGAACTACTCCACGGATTTGGATGCGTTTTTTTTATTATCATTAGTGACCCTGGTCACAGGATTTAAGGGGTGTTCATTACATAAGTTCCAAGCCGAAAACGGGGCAAAGATAGAATAAACGCGGGCGGAGTCGCGGGCAAATGCTAGTTTTTTATAACACTGCTAACGTAACGAATCAATATTGATATTTTTCTTTTGCTTTTTTTCATTCAACAAGGTAAATGCACGATTACGTCAGTCTGTATACTATAAGGAAAGCTATTCCTCCAAAAGGTTAACAAATCGTAGATGTTGGTGAAAAATAGTGGAGTCCATCCCTCCCCAAAATTAAGAGGACAGTTCGGGAGAGGCAAATCTATGCATTTATTATAGCTCAGTTTATTGCGGGGATTGAAAGTCCTACATCTACTCTACCTAATCTATCTATGGGACATGCCGAGTTCAGCGGTAGACTCACAACAGCATATAATATTTTGTGTAAAGTGAATTACCTTCATATACTAAAATGGGTTTACTATTCAATTTGTTCACTGTAACCTGCAAAAACAATAAATATTAGATACACTGGTATGTCTGTAAATAAAATAAAAAAACATTTAGTATCTTTTAGTTTTGAGACTACGGGTTCATTTGCAGAATAATCTTTTGTGTCAGCTTATTTCCAAGCAGATCACATCTCTATTGACCAAATACAGAATTTTGTCTTGACATGTTTGGTTTGGCTATTATGGAAATTAATATCTTGTATTATCTTTGATGTGAAAATCACCTGAAATGTCTAATTATAGAACAGAATCAAATAAAGTATTTAAAAATAATAAAAAGTAATAAGGGATTGCAGTATAAACTGTTAGAATTTTAACGAAATGAAAGAAGTATCTCAATTTACTAACAGGATTTAACACCATTTCCCTATATTTCTTGAGATACAATTTTAGAGGTTCCACATAATTGTCAAAGCCCAGAGTGTTGAGTGCGAAGAGCACATCCTCTCCGTTTATCGTCTTCCGCTTTTCTACTTGGCATCTATCACTGGCTTCACTCGTCACAAAGGAAATGAACTCTGATATGCATTCTTGGACACATTCTCTGGCATCTTTTGCTATCTGAAAAGGAGACAAAGATCATGAAACAATGGTTATATCACACCCTCTGGAGAATAAACCAATGTGCTATTATGGGTTTTAACACTTTACTATTTTAATAGAAAAATATGATCATTGTCACTTGTGTTTGGTATGCAAAGACGATTATGCTTACATTCGCGTAAAATATTTTGTAGACTATTTACCATCACATAGACACTTAGTTTTTCACACACAAAATGATAATTTGCTGTTATAGCCTATTATTTTTATTTAAAGAAATAAGGATTATGATTATTATACTTTATTATTGCATAGAATTAATTTTGCTGTTACAGCGAAAAAAACCATAGTTTGTTTAGCAAAATAAGAAAATACCTCCACTCCTCAAGATTGTTATTATACCTAGTCCGTGCTTAAATTCTGTCACAAACAAAATTGGCTATAAAATGAAAACTAGTCATGATATTCAAAAAAAGTTTTGTTTTAAAAAAAAGGTAATTTAATTAGCTTACATTACACACAAAATTTATTCAAAATGATTGCCACCATTTTTCACACAGGCCTTCAATCTTCGCGGCCAATCATCAATAGCAGCAGTGACCATATTCAGGACCATATTCATGTCAATATCGGCCACTGCTTTAATCAATGATGACTTTAGGCTGCTCAAATTTTTGTGAGGTTTAGAACAGACCTTCTCCTCCAATTCCTGCCAAATTTTGTAATCCAGTGGATTGAGGTCAGGGCTAGATGAGGGCCAATCTTGATGCCCTATTAGCTCGATATTCTGGCGCTCGAACCACTCCTGAGTTGTTTTGGCCTTATGAGCAGGTGCGGAGTCCTGTTGAAACACAAATGGCCATCCTCCAAAGAGTGTCTGGGGCAGATCTTTTACTATGCGATCTAAAACCGTGTCTTGGTACACTTTATCACTGGTTTTGACACCTTTTTCACAAAAATGTACTTCAGTAGGGCCATAGTAGGACAATCCCAACCAAATCATGACTGATGATGGATGATGGTCGTGCTGCACTCTAGGAATGGCATTTCCAGCGGCCGCAGAGCTTCGATATTAAAAATTTTCTCGTCTGTAAACAGGATATCGCTGTCTGTTTCTTGCGTACCGCTTTAGCAAAACTTTGCATTTTTTGGCTCTCATAGCTATCAGACGCACGTTCAGAAGATGTCCACTCTTTTTTCGGTAAGCCTGTAGTCCCAGGTCTTCATTGAGTACTTTTTTTACGGTACTTCTGGTTAATCCCATCTCCAAAGCCATCAGTTTCTGCTTGCGGACGGGATTTCTTGCAATACGCGCCTCGATTGCTTTGATGGCCCCTGGAGTCCTAACGGAACGAGGTCTGCCAGTTCTTTTCTCGTCATCGACACTAGAGGTTTCATTGTACCTCTTAATGGTACGGTACACAAACCTCTTCGTGATTTTTAATTTTTGAAGCAAGTTGAATATCGTCTTCGGTGGATGGCCGCAACGTGCAATGCAATTACTGCTACTTGGTCCTCTTTGCGAGTCCACTCCATCGTAAAAAATGAATGAATGTAATTGTGATTTGGCAGATTATTAATCAAAAAATATTTGAAAATCGAACACCATTTCATTTTTTTTTTTAGGTGTTCTATTTTTAAAATAAATGGCCAGTGACAGTATTTAAGAACCGACTAGGTACATATTGTTTACTTAATATTATTATAAGTGGGTAATAAAAAAAATTGGTTTTCAATTAATTCTTCTATTATTGTTTTTAATAAGGCTATGTATGTTTTTAAACTCTTGTAAAGTTATGTTTTTGATATTATTGGTTTACTTGCCGGAGTGTGCAATATTAGATATAATTTAATGGCTGTATAAATCACAATAATTCCACAACTATGATATGATGCTTTTGCTTTTTGAAGCAATGCTTTTTACAGCTTGGTCAAATGTTACAATAACAGCAGTAGATTCAGCCAATCCTGGTATTTAGGGCTAACATTTAAAGGTTAATTAAAATCAATTTTCAGACTACAAAAGCTCCACTACATTACCCCACTCACCATAACTAACCTTTCTAACCTACTGACTCGCTTCAGCACTGAAAGAGTCTTTTCCCATAGACCCTGCCTATCTGCACCCCAATTTTATTGAATTTTTAAGTTGATGTGCTTTAATTTGTGTTTTGTAATTTGATGTACTTTGTAAGATAGAATCAGGAAAATCTGATTTGCTGGCAAAGAATCAATAATAATACATGCAGTTTTAGTAACCTTTCCATTGTCAGGAATGGCCCTCTTCATGATTTTGGCAATGTTAGCAATTGGAAGAAAACGGTCTTGCTCCCGGAGAGGCATGTTCTTTCCCCCACCATTGGAATCTGAGTTATTTTCCTCTTGATCTGGAATATTCAAACAATTATTTAAGAAAAGGGTTTAGATTAGAGTATACCTGGATTGCTAGTCGACTTGTCGAGATGATGTAGCTTTACGTAGGTAGCGTTTGTTTTCTCGTCTTACCCAATATATCATCGGAGTTGACGACGTAGGTATCTTCCTCGACAAGGTAACCACCTTCCAATCTCACCAGCTCATTTCCAAGATCATCACTGTCCATGGTTTTTACTAAAATCTTCAGTTTTACATACGACGAAATAGGTTTTTACATACGACGAAATAGGTTAGAATCAATATCTCTGAGACAATCAACAACGATGATAATATTCTCTGCTTTAATATGTACAACTTCTATGGATATCACTACTTACTAAAATTAATTCGGGAAAAATAAACCAAACCAACTATCGGCGTATGTATCGCAAACAAACAAAATCAAAAAAATCACAAAAAAACATTGACATATAAGAAGCGTTTCGAAACGTGCGATCAAAGTACGAATCGAATTCACTCGTTAGAAAGAGACAAATCTATATAGGAAAAAGAGAAAGAAAAATCTGGTTGTACAGTGGAGCCCACATCAAGCTATACACATTGAGTATAAGCTGACCTCTCATTCTACGGGAAGCCTATACAATGAGAGTTCAGCTTATACTGAAAGTGTTTAGCTTGATGTGGGCTCCGCTGTACAACCAGATTTTTCTTTCTCTTTCTCCTCAAGCTATACACATTGAGTATAAGCTGACCTCCCATTGTACGGAAAGGCTATAAAATAAGAGGTCAGCTTATACTGGAAGTGTTTAGCTTGATGTGGGCTCCACTATACATACAAATTAGGGTGGCCCAGTGTGATTTTCGCATTACTCCGAAGCGTTACAAACACTAAAGATACGAAGAGGTGTTGGTGTATGTTGGTGTTGTTACGATCGATGGTAGCATGACGTCACAAAAGGGGGCGGAGCTTACGTCATTGCTGGCTAAACTTTCGTGACGGACGGAGCTGGGCTTTATTCGAAGAATTTATTTACAAACACGGACTAACGCGAGTAACCATCTTATCATGAAGTGTTGTATCCCTAATTGTGTTAAGGGTTCGGATAGACTAGGAGAATATGATGAAAAAATGTCTTTTTACCGGTAAGTACGACTTTTTCCAATATTTCTAGTGATTTCTATCAAACTCTGCGGTTTCAGTTTTCGCTATTTTGTTACTAAATGGTTAGCGACCAGGTTCGCCTACTAAGCGCTAGATGTCGCTAATCACCATGATAGAAGAAACCAGGGCCAAAATTAGCTTGATGGGGTAAATAATCTAACGCACAATGCTAAAGCAAAAATGGTAAGATGGATTAAGGTCTATTTTCTAAGGAATACACCATAAAGATCAAGTAAAAGAAGTTTTTTTTTCAATATATGATTAATATAACCATAAATGATTGCCGCGGTGTGATAACTATTTTCTTTTTTTTCAGATTTCGTTCCGATGAATGCCTGAGAGAAAGTTGGTGAAAAGCTATAAACAAAGACCCAGAATGGAATCCTACAAAAAATTCCCAGATTTGATCTCTTTATTTTGAAGAAAATGTTTTTACAAAACTCCCAAAGGATATCAAAAATAAGACTTAATAGATATTTTTTATATAATTATGCTAATTTAATTACGCTGCGCAAGTCAAGTTCCCACCCCTTAATAAGTTCCTGTGTTTGCTTCGTATTATACATGTATCGACCTCTAGTGTCGAGTAGACGAATTGTGATATATCCAAAATACGATCTTGGTTATGTTGTTGGCCGCTAGGTGGATTTTCCAAAGGCGGTGGAGACAGACTTTTGTCATATCTCTACCTTCTACCCAGGAGGGTTCCCAACTTAGGGATTTTACTCCTAAATTACTTATACATTTTCAGGCAACCTCCCGTTCCTTACTTATAGCCCGGGAGGTACCGTTGCAAATACAAAAGTCATAGTAAGCCGGCTGATATTGACATCGATCATAGATCTCACATGACTGATATGTGAATTGACCGTCAGTCAGCTGCTCAAGTAGCGGTGGGTGTGGCTGTGAGAGGTTGCGAAAGTGGTAAAAAAAAGTAAAGTACGCCAGCTGAAACTTTTCTCACATATAGTTGACATCATACTGAGCTGAAAAAAAATCATCAGCTGACGCACAGGCGGTGGGTGTGGATGTCCTCTGCGAAAGTGGTAAAAAAAAGCAATAGTACGCCGGCTGAAACTTTTCTCACAGATAGTTGACATTATACTGAGCGATTTTTTTTTCAGTTCAGTATGATTTTAATTTTAATTTTATCGTTTATTTGGAAAACCAACAGCGATCACACAATGAGATATTACTATAGTTAGATACATAAACAAGGCCAATAACAGGTTTTCACTAAAAATCAAAACTTAGACAATGAGTTCAAAAAGTAGTAAAATTAATTTTGTGAATATCGTAAATCAATTACAATGTATTTCAAAACATAGATCAAGGAATGTCTAACAGGCAGGTATGCAATTTTATTGGTAATTCGTGTTTTTAAATAAATAGTTATAATGGATTTAATATATAGGTAGGTATACATAATATTATGGTAAATTATATATTATCTATATAAGTAAATATATGTATATATAGTGTAAAGTGTAAAAATATAAATTTTAAAGTAGGTAGTTTTAGCAACTATACACAACACGATGTGTATCAAGAATTATCATCAGAAATACTTTTTAGAGCCACTCTAATTTCAGATTTGAATCTAACTTTTGAAGCGGAGAAAATCTCCACGTCATTAAATAACTGGTTATATGTGTTCGAAAGTCTAGTAAGGACTGAATTTTTACCATAATTAGTTGAGTGCCTAGGCACATATAACATCTTTGTATGACGTGAGCGGTGTCCAGGTACCCACAGTCCTAATCTTGTCAAGAGCTCAGGACAGTTGATGCGGTCGCGTAACACATCGAACAACAGTCCCATGTCTATAACTGTCCGTCTCTCTTCTAGTGATAATAGATTATAATATCGGCAATTTTCGGTGTATGACTTAAAAGTTTTCTTTTCACGAAAATTAACGTGTTTAAGAAAGCATCTCTGTATACGCTCTATTCTATCGACATAAGTCTTATAACAAGGTGACCAAACAGAGCTGGCGTATTCTAGAATACTCCTTACATAAGCAAAGTATACTATCATTAGACTGAAACGACATTCGAAAGCTTTGCAAGTACGTATTACAAATCCCAGATTTTGGTAAGCTTTCAGAACAGCAGCATCAATATGATGATTCATAATCAATTTTGAATCACGTAATACACCTAGGTCTTTGACAATGTTGACTCTCTCAATTACAACACCATTGAAATTATATTGAAAAGTAATAGGATTGTTAAAGGATATACATTGGCATTTGCTAATGCTGATTGTGATATTATTCCTTTCATAATATGTATTTAAATTGTTGGTATCATCTTGTAATAATTCACAATCAGCGAGGTTTTCAACCTTTAGATAAACATTTTTATCATCAGCGTAGAGTAAGTGATGAGAGTTATTATAAACTTTGTAGATATCATAAATGTAGGCGTTATAAAAGAGAGGGCCAAGATGCGAGCCCTGAGGCACTCCGGAAGGGATAGCAATAAAGTTAGATTTATACCCACTGAGTACTACAGCCTGTGAACGGTTGTTCAGATAGGACTCTACCCATCGAAGTAAATCCCCATGAATTCCTAGAGACTGAAGCTTGGCGAGCAGAATGACGTGATCGACTCGGTCAAAAGCTTTTTCAAAATCGGTGTATACCACGTCAACCTGCCCGCCTCCCTCCATATTATTAATCAAGAAATCAGTATAACAAGCAAGATTGGATGTGGTTGACCTGCCTCTCATAAAACCATGCTGCTTAGAAGATATAGCGCTGGATATTACAGGATAAATTTGGTTGTACACAATTTTTTCAAAAACTTTACTCATAGTATTTAATTTTGATATAGGACGATAATGATCAATCCGTGACTTAGAACCTTTCTTATGAATTTGAGTTATAAAAGCTTGCTTCCAGACAGACGGGAATACTCCAGATTGTAAAGATTTATCAAATATAATATAATTCATTAATTAATTAATGATGTCAACTATCTGTAAGAAAAGTTTCAGCTGGCTTACTATTACTTTTTTTTTACCACTTTCGCAACCTCTCACATCCACACCCACCGCGGGTGCGTCAGCTGACAAATTTTTTTCAGCTCAGTATAATGTCAACTATCTGTGAGAAAAGTTTCAGCCGGCGTCCTATTGCTTTTTTTTACCACTTTCGAAGAGGACATCCACACCCACCGCGGGCAGTGGTGGTTTGCATTAAGGAGCGTTGGAGCGGTGAACTCCCAAATAAATTTATGTGAATACATTTTTACTTATTAAAATACGTATGTATATTATTAAAATCTTAAACCAGGACCGCAGCAATGTTAAAAAAGTAGTAAGTGGATACTACGCTTATCACAAAGAACAATAACATAAACATAACTGTGTAAACAAACCCATAATTTGTAAGTTGTCCGGCCCGAGTAGGTAGAGCGTGCGCTTGGGACTTGCGCTCATAAGGAAAAAATGTCCAATACAAAATCTGTACGTAGAAAAGAAAGAGAGGTACTGAGATCCGTAAGCGTGAGACGGGGCATTTTGTATGAAAATTATACTGAATTCGGTGCGGTGCTCTTGGCACGGTGTAACCGAACTTAGACGAACTGGGTCGGAGATCAAAGAGCGGGAGGTGAGAGGAGCCCTTGACCGTTGTTTGTTTTAATTATTTTGTTAGTGTTGTGTCATATTTGACATATTAGTTCGGTGACATATCAGTGCGTGAAATCATTACTATAGTGAAATAAAAAACTGTTCGAGTGAGCGCTTTGTACGCAAGGAGCTTCTCGGTACTAATAGATATGGCATTTAGTGTTCAATTTATTTAAAATAGCAGTGAGACATTTTAACAACGTTTCGGTATTAAAAATAAAGGTCACCCTCTTCCAATCATCCAGTAAGTACAGAAGTGTCCTTGGAAAACAAAAAAAATTAAGCGTTCTTTAGGTGTATAAAAAATAGGTGATAATGTGTGAAGTGAAGACGCTTTGTTTGTTTCTATAATGTGAATTATTTGATAATGATAACTATAAAAAGTGCAGACAATAAAACGCAGATTTCCAATGTAAACTTGTACAATAAATGGTAAGTTCACTCAGCTATAAACAGTCACGGAGAGAGTATGTTGCAATCCCTGTCAGTAACTGAGACAGGGAGTGAACCTCCAGTGTTAAGACCCACCAACCGCCACTGACCGCGGGTGCTTCAGCTGACGATTTTTTTCAACTCAGAATGATGTCAACTGCCTGTGAAAAAAGTTTCAGCTGGCGTACTACCCCTTTTTTCCACTTTCGCAACCTCTCACTCCCACACCCACCGCTACTTGAGCAGAGAGAGAAAAGTTTCAGCCGGCAAACTATCACTTTATTTTTACCACTTTCACGGCCTCTCCCATCCACACCCACTGCGGTTGCGTCAGTTGACGCTTGGTTTTGCTATTAGCCATTCCAGATCTATTGAAAGAGATGGAAATCAACCGGCGTAAAATCACTTCCTAAAATGCAAACAAGTTTATGCGAGCAGTTGACGCATCTTCCCCCTCCACTATACAGGTGGCGATTTTTTTTAGCTTATTATGGCGTCAGCCATCTGTGAGAAATGTTTCAGCCGGTGTACTATTACTTTTTTTTCACCACTTCCTCTGCCTCCCACACCCACACCCACCGTGGGTGCGTCAGTTGACGTTTGGTTCTGTTATTAGCAGAGATTGGAACACGGGTGCGATTTAAGGCGCTACCAATCATAAAAATAAAATCCCGGGATTCCAAGAAATTTTTTACATGATTTGGAAATCCCGGGATTTCTGAAGTCGAAAAATTCCCTACTACCTAACTTGAGTTTAAAAAAGGGTCTCCAAATCGTGTTTATTTGTCTTAGAAAGAATATTTAATTTTATATTTAAGTGCATTTTAAAATTTAAAACACTGAGTACCTAATATATTGGGAACAGAGAAGCGATCCCATAAAACGGTTTTTTTTGGGTAACTTGCTTGGAAAGGGCACCCAAAATTTAGCGCAGCGACTACGAGCTGTAGTATGCTGTCTGCTAGAGCTTATGTTCTACTATTTTACTAGATAGCGCTATTAACGAACTTTAAGTTATTCAGTTATTTATATTTACACGATGACTCGAAATCACGCGATACTATGAAAAGTAGATATGACTAAAAATCCCGGTATTTCTTATGGGTGCAATTACAATAAAAGTTAATAGAACTAAGAATCCCGAAATTTCCTGGTAATCGGTACTTTAGTAACGGATATAAATACATTACAAGGATTCCGAATGAGGATGATTCTACTGCTTGTAATATACACAATCTTTCTCTTTAAATTAATAACAGGAAATGGTTACGAAACTAAGTAAATAAAACAATCATGTGATTTTTAGAGTATATTTTGTTATTTTTAGAGTATATCCATAATTCCTTAAGTCTTAAATCTCAAGTGTGGCATGTGGCAACATCAAGATATCGCTTGTCCCTTTCCATTTTATAAAATAAAAAATATCTTAATGTTGCCACATGCCACACTTAAGATTTAAGCGAATCACAAAATAGAAAGGACCCAAAAGTATATTAATGCTGCCACATGTCGCTACGCGCTGTTACCTCATTTCCCTTAAATCTGTGGCAAAGGGGGCGCTGTCATCGCTTGGCTGAGGATATGAAGCCTTATTTTTTTACCCTGAGGATAAGACGCAAGCGAGGTTAAAGTGCGTAGTGACATTTAAGATAGTTTTGTCTCTTTCCATTTTATGGTTCGCTTAAATTCGTAGGTGTGATTCTGACTCATTCGCTTACTTCGGTTTGTCAAGTGCTGTATTTTGTCTGTGTGTTTTGTTTGATCGATCTATCTGTTTGACCCTTGCTTGTTACTTGGATTTTGGATTTCTCTACATTTGGCATTTTTGGCTTGGATAAACGGATTTCGATATTTTGCAACTCGATTGGATACCTTTGAAACGAATTGGCGTTATTTGGGTGAGTAGATTTTATTAAAATCTTGTTAAATTAGCATTTTTTACCCGTAAAAAAGGATTGCAGATTATATTTTGGCAAACAGTAATTATTGTGTAGCAATGTTTTACTTGACTCTTGCAAAATTGTAGTCCAGCAACTAGTAGGAAAAGGCTGCAAGAATGCAAGTTTGGTACTCGTATGAGTTTAATTCAAAAATAGATAACCTCAAATTACTTCCGTTCCAATCGTCTCAATTAAAACTGCTCTCTATTTCGAGCACTGTAATTAACATGCTTAAAGTCTCTACTATCCTTAAATATTTTTCCTAAGATAAATAAACACGATTTGGAGACCCCTTTTTAAACTCAAGTTAGGTAGTAGGGAATTTTTCGACTTCAGAAATCCCGGGATTTCCAAATCATGTAAGAAATTTCCTGGAATCCCGGGATTTTATTTTTATGATTGGTAGCGCCTTAAATCGCACCCGTGTTCCGATCTCTGGTTATTAGCCATTCCAGATCTATTGAAAAAGATGGAAATCAATCGGTGTAAAATCACTTCTAAAAAGGCAACGCTACCATCCGGGCTAATATTAGCTCCGTGAATAAAACCCAGAATTATAAAATAACATCCATAATTTAGTTCCTGTGTTTGCTCTGCTTGACGTCTAGTGGTGAGTAGACGAAATGTGATATATCGAAGATATTATCTTAGTTATTAAATGTTATTTATCGCTAGGTGGATTTCTAAAAGGGGCAGGGCCAAGTACGCTGTGCCTTCCCCTTACCTCTGCCTTCCACTCCGCGCAGTGTCACACAATTTTTCTTCGAAAAATAAACTATCGGCAGCTCCTCGTCGTACCTACTTCGTGGTTTCAAAACACTTCCGTGCAACTGTCAGGTAACAGTTCGTTAACCCCACAGGCATACATACAGACCAAACATTAACAATAAATGCATAGAGTCGACTTAAAGCAATTTTAGCTCAGTGAGTTACGGGCTCTTTTAGCTAACAATATTGGTTGCTTCCAAACAAAATAAAATTAACATATATGTTTCAAGCATAAAGCCAGCCAAAATAACCCATTTTTATATGATTCTTCGTACCATGTAGCTTAAATGTCGCTTGGTTTTGGTATGGAAACTTGCCAACGCTATTTTAATCCTTAGGTTTAGTCTGTACAGATTGTCAATTAAGTCTAGAAAAAAAAGATGGCGCTTCAATCGCTCATGTGGCAATACTATACTGCGATCGCAAAAACTTGTTACTTGCTCAGTCACTTTGTAGCGTTCACATTTAAGTAGGAAAGATTTTTTTTGCCATTACGGTCTCTGTGAGCTTTGTTAGCTAAGGATATACTTAAATACAAGTGTCGCAGCGGTTTATGAGCGGTGACCTTGACTGCGCTTGTAATTTTTTTTCTTGCACTTAGTAATTTTGTGCGCGAGTGAACACATGCGCTAGTCCCCCACCACTTTCACCGAGCACTCAAAAATGTGAATTGTAAAAGAAACCTCTGTAATCACTGTATAATATTATTAAGTATCTAAAGTACATGTGTCGCAACGGTTTATGACCTCTTGGCGAAAGTGGTGGGACTATAGACCAAAACCAAAAAAGAAGCGAAAAGTTTTTTTATATTTCATTAAATGACAGCGAAATATATTATTTAGGTTGATATATTCTAGCGCAGAATGACTGCTGTGTCGTCACGCTACCACTTCAATTCGCGTCTTTGTTGTTATTTTGCGAATAGCTGTTCAAGAGATGCGATAAAATACATCAATTTTACAACTAAAGTTAGTGTTTAGTTTTTTATTTATATATTTATATTATCTAGCACCATGGAAGTAGACTTTGCTAAAGGACAAAGTGATAATTTGCCCAGAATAGGTATACCTATATTTACGGTGATGGACTTTTTTTCTCCAATATGTCGACTGTCAGTGCCGAAATAAACTTTTCAAGTGAATACCAATTTATCTAATGTATTATTAAGGTCGTCAAGAGTAACAAAAGCTTGATCTTGAGCAGTAATGACTTCTGACTGGCCATCTTGAGACCCGAATTCGATCCCCGGTCGAGCATGCACCGATGAACACCAAAATTTATGTACATAGTATTTGTAGTACCTACTTACCATGAGTTTTTCAGATTTATGTACATAGTAAAAGTGATTTTGAAGGTTTTCATTTTAGTTTTTGCTGTCAAAACTAAAAAAATGCAGAGTAATTTAGCTTCTGTTCTTAACAGCTAAGAACTATGTAGTAATAACAGCAAAAAACTAAAATTAAAAACTTTCAGAATCAGCTTTAGTACCTATTTGCTAATACCACTTACTGAAAGGCGAAGGAAAACACCGTGATGAAACCTGTAGGTATGCCCTAAATAGCGTGTACTTGTGCCCGAAGTAAGGCGATAGGGCTCACAGTACACACCCCGTCATTCACATGGGACGTAATAATCATTGAAGAAACGTGGGTGTACCGAGGGTGGACCCTGGCTTACATTTCACAGTTGACACTCGGAACACCTTTGACACGTCAGGACAATATATGGTTTTTCTACAATCTTCAATAAAAAGTTCCGGTCCCATTACATACTCAAGTTTCACTTTAGCGTATTCGGCGCTAGATCTAGTATTTCCAAAATGGGTTGCTTACATAGATAATGTAATAATAATAATGTATCATTATAATTTAGATAGATGCATTTCCCATAAAATTATTAGGCACTATATTTCTCAACTCGTAAGCCCTACGAAGGTAGAAGGTACCTACTCACAGCTAATATGAATAATAATAATTAAGCATACTTATATCAGAATGATCTTCACACACATATTTTGTGCTTTTAGGACCAATTAAATCTCGCCTCATTCGTTTACTTCACTTTTTCCTTTTTTTATGTCAGTCAATGCTAGGAAAAATACTCTGTTTGGGGTTTTAAATGTTGTTCTTTCACATAGCGGAACAATACAGAATTTGTAGGCGCATTTCTTAGTCTCACCCATCATTTACTTACAGAAACAGTTTTCCCCAAAATTATCAAAAGACACGAAACAAGCAACGCAAGTAACTGAATGCCAATGAACTTTACAAATGCGAACTGCGACGTAGGTGGCGTGATGTCACCCGCTGGTCCGTCGCAAATGGAACGAAATTAATGTTTGAGCGCCACTTTTAATTCCCATAACTATTTCAACTTTAGAGATATGTTAGTGCTCTCTTTTACAATTTTGTTTCCTAAAAAATTTAGCCCTAAAAACCATACTGGAAACTAGTTCATTGATACATTCACTGTTATTAAGTACTACCTGTAATAACAGCAACTCGTTTGTACAAGTCATCCAAATCGCTTAGAACTTTTCCTGCGTGATACTCCGCCAAACACCGCTCAAATACATGGTATATGACCTCTCTTGCACCACTCTTTAAAGTTTTTCCCATTATCAAGCACAAAAACGTAGATTTTTAAATTTTTCTATCGATATTGTTACGAGCTGGGGTTCGGGAAAAATTAATTTTATACCAATTTGTACCAAAAACCACCAACTGTCTTTATTTGTAATCACACACACTATTCAAACACAACTGAAACTAAATAACAACTGGAATTACTAACTGAACTCAGTGGACTCGCTGGAATGTCCAATTTGTCCGTACAATAATTTGAAAAATATCTCACCACCACTAACTAGAATCGTTACCGGGTTATATTCGCTCTATACAGTCGCACTTCACTAGTCACTACTAGAGTTGTCCTTTAGTCACTAGAGTTTCCGCTTTGTCTCGTAGTTAATACTGAACTGAACTCTCGACCGCTATCTGTTTTTATATACCGTACGCCGGCTTCGCGATCTGTCTAGAACCCTCTCGCACATTATGGAACACGCTTCAAGGATCCCAGCCTATATCCATCTCTCTCCCACTTCTTTCCAGTTCAAGTGACGCGATGTCGCTAGAACCCTCTCGCGCATTATGGAACGCGCGTCACGCTTCACGTCAGCGTGTCAAGGACTCCAGTGTGTATCCGTCCTTTTCCAACCTGAATGCTTCCTCTCACTTCTTCGTCCGAGACTTTTTGAGCTCAATGGCGGAAACTTCTCGCATTGTCTAGTTGTAACCTTGGCCCGGAAGCGTCCACACGTCATCCGCGCTGAGATTATTTACGAACTTTCTTACGCGTTCCATGATGAGATTTTTGTTTCGTGCGCCGGTACTACGTAACAATATCAATACGAAAATCACGAAGAACCTCTATAGAAAGAAATTTTTTCTGTGATTTGAAACAGTCAGTGAGAGTTTTAGAGTTGCCATATGAAGAGAAAATAATAGTTCCGCTTTATTTAATTTCTAGATTTAATTGACAAGCTGTAGGCTTAGACCATTCAACATGGGACTGGGCAAGCGCCCTTATCTCCCTCTGCGTGGATGATTAGTCTTCTCACATACCCTTTTCTGGGGCGTGGGGAGTCAGTATCGGGGCTGAGTCCCCTGCCTGAGATGTCTACCGCTGCCCATGACTATGGACAGGTCTATGATGGTGGTGCCTAAAGGCGCCTGGTGGAATGTCCGGTGGCCTGTTGCTCAACTCACAAGGGAGGAGCTACAGGGAGCCCGGCTGCTCTTCTTTCCTCAAGTCGCCGTAGGAAGGTAGGGTTGGTGAAGATGATGTCGGGTAGTCCCGTCATCTCATCTCGCTCTCTCTGCGGGCTCTGCCGGTGCTGCGGTGTTCATAGTCGTCGTGGGGGCAGGTTGTTTTGCCGTGACCTTCCTGGATTTCCTCCTGGGCCTCTTCCTTCGAGACTTCAGTGCGTTGTTCCTGGCCATAGGCGCGTTCGCCTCAGACACGAGCGAGGACGACACCGTCGTCTCTCGGGGTTTCGGTTGGGAAGTGGGCAGCTCTTGTGGTTTGGAGTCGGTTGCCATTAGAATGATGGTTCCCGCCTTTTTGTTCCGGGCCTCCCTCCGGAACACAGGGCAGGAGGTGTTGTTAGCTGCATGGGGACCCCCGCAGTTCGCGCAGGTCGCAAGCTCTTCCATCGGGCGTGGGCATTCTCTGGCCAGGTGCTCTTCACCGCAGTGCACGCAGGCCCGGGTGCGATGGCAATTATGGGAGGAGTGGTGGAATTGCTGGCACCTGTGACATTGCGCAGGCCCCCGCTTCCCCCTCCAGGCTTCGACTTTGATACCTGGCATGTGCATGAGTTCGGTGATCGGTTGGGCGTCTTCTTGAACTGAGCAAAGAATATGCAGCCGGTTTTGTTCTTGTAAGTTTGCTTGTGTGCGCGTTTTGTGTTTGTGTTGCAGCTTTAGATTTAGTGTGACATATCAATTTTTCGCAGGAGTGTGAGTGAATGAGTAAATGTGTGCTGTGCGTGTTTACCTCCCCTCCCGTGGAAAACGGCAGAATAATTTCAGTACTAAGAGTCGCGCTTTGCCAGGTCCCGTGTTAAATGGTCTAAGGCTGTAGGTTGTAAGCTGTAAGCTGTGGTTTACCCTCGGTTTAACTCGTGTAAATTTTTGAACCTCAGGTGGAATTCGCATCAATCCGAGTGATTTTCGCTCGTTTCGAAATGAAACATTGACTGACTGTTAGCGCGTTCCGAGTCAAGACATAATCGATTATATCGCGTCTATCTCCATTCTGAATCACTGATGGCCGTACGGCTTTAGTAGTTTGATAGTAATCTTAGTGATGTCAGCGCCATTCGGTTACTCTGAACTGTTCGGCGTCCTGATAAGGACGCCATTTTTCATGTCGACGTTCGGTATGGATCCTTATAAGGATCGTGCGTAGCGTACTTTTAAACTGTCACGCCGCGCCGTAGCGTGCCGCCCGATAGTGATTAGCGCCTGCAGGCGTTCCAGGTCCGCGCGTGACCTGGTTTAGTTTAGTGGTTTTTATGGCTTCCCTGGTAAGAAATACCATGCATATGGCATACCGTTGCAATCCTAGATAAATTGTCAACAAGCTGATATTACTTTGATTAAAATATATTGTACTATGATCGACCTGCATGCGAGTAAATAAAGAAAAAGAGTTCTATCAGACTTTTCATTGGAATATAAGAATATCAACCAACATATAGTATTTTTATTGTACTTTATTATCTCTGTTACTATACAGTAATAGAAATATATAAAAATATTTACATCTTTTCATAGTAAAATGTCAAGAAAAACAACAAATTCAGCATAGAGTTGCCGAACAGGCACGGATCCTTATAAGGACTCCAAGGTTACGCAGTGCTGTAGGGCTGTTTCCAATTCGGAACGTTGGCTAGTGTGACCACTCAAAATAAACCTCAAAAGATACCACAGAGCACAAAAAAAACACCACAGAGGACAAAGACCCGAGTCGGAACACAAAATCGACGCAAAAACTACTCTGCGGACGATCCTTATAAGGATCCGTACCGAACGTCGACATGAAAAATAGCGTCCTTATAAGGACGCCGAACAGTTCCGAGGCTGGAACGCCTGCAGTCGTAAAACGCTATCGGGCGGCACGCTGCGGCGCGGCGCATCAGTTTACAGGTTACTCGACTTGATCATTTCGTATTGTCAAACTGCTTGGACGCGTTTCCTGAAACAAATTAGAACAAATTAAGCCGGTATCGCTCGACGGTCAAACTGAACCTATAACTTAATATAACGTATACTGAACTTGATATCACACGCACGAGCAAGACCCAAAATATGTATATTGTTAAGAACTAATTTATTAAGTTTAATTAAATTATAAATAGGTATCATAATAAATAAAGTTTAAGAAAAGCAGTCACCCTGATGATCCTCAAAAGGACAAGTTTTTATGCTCTAGGGTGAAATTCGCATTAATCCGAGTGAAATTCACTCGTTTCCAAACGGTTCCTTAATTTCTAGCTGTATCTCTTTGCAGCGGCTGCAGCGATGCAAAGTCGTTAAACGTGACAACTCTGTCCTGTACATTTGTGCGCCAATAGGAACGCAGCCTACCAATCCGCCATCTTTCAGCGATGTTGTTCGGTTCGCTGAAAATCCGTTCTGTAGCTGTAACTTACTACACTAAACAACACACTCAATAACAGAAAACAATTGATGTAACTCCACAGTATTTTTTAAACAGCGTGCCCTCACTAGTAATACATTTTTTCCTGAAATAGGTTATTCATAAAATTTTGGGGTCAATCAAGTCAACAAACAATCGACTGGACAATATTTCCGAAAATATTTATCAAAAGGTTCCGTCAACATGGGTGTTCCAAAGTTCTTTCGTTACACCAGTGAAAGGTACCCTTGCCTGAACGAATTAGTGAAGCAGTATCAGGTAATTATGCCATTCTACTTTCAATTGGGACCAAGCTCTATTTCAATTTAAAGTGCATAAACTGTTTTGGTTTCAAAATAACTTACGCAGTCTAATAACAAAGATGTTTCTGGTTTGTTGAATAAACTTTTCAGTCTCCTGTGTTCACATAGGTTGGATCTTTTTCTCTAATGTAATATGTAATGATACAGGTTTAAATTAAATGTACGTCGTGAGAGGCCGACAAGGTAATAAAGCCAATTTCAAAGGCTTTTATTTTAGTTTTAGTGCTGTCAAACCTTAAATTTTTCCAAATTTGTAGCTTCTGTTGTTAACATTAGAGAACTGTTTTGGCATGAATAAAATTAAGTTTTGACAGCACTAAGACTAAAGTTAAATCGAAATGAATCTAGGATGAAATGTGCTTGCCCAGACATAGTGACTGTGAAAACAGGCAAGGAGCTAATCAGTAGAGATGCACCGAGTACTTGGTTATTACTTGGTATACATTTCGGCATTATGTTCAGTACTCGTAATTGGCCGAATAACTCAGCTTAAGTGACGAAGGACTCTATAAAAAATGACTTCCCTGTTTTCTCCCTCATATTATAGTTTAGGATTCTTACAATGTATGATTTGGCAATTTTTCGAGTATAGGAACACTTGTGGAAGCTTCTATTTGCATTATACAAGGAACTACTGTATTAGTTGGCATTATATCTATTATAGTAGTTTGATTATAACATCCATGTCCCTAATCGACATTCTGCTGTATTCTAGTCCCACTCTATCAATAAATTACTCCTCTCTTTTCCAGATACCAGACTTTGACAACATGTATCTTGATATGAATGGCATCATTCACAACTGCTCACACCCTGACGACAGCAACCCACACTTTCGCATCACTGAGGAGAAGATCTTTCAGGACATCTTCCACTATTTGAGCATACTGTTCCAAATCATCAAGCCTAAGAAACTGTTCTTCATGGCAATTGACGGTGTTGCACCCAGGGCTAAAATGAACCAGCAAAGAGGAAGGAGGTATAATCATTTTATTGCTTTGAGTCAACAGCTCATATAAAAAGAGTATATTCACTCGTGGATTTTGTATTAGGTGATTAAGAGATTATAAAAAGGTATGCCGACAATGACAAATACCAGTAGGTGGTAGAGCTGATGTCAGGCTCGACTGTGGAGGTACAACCATCTTACTCGCGAATCCTCCCGAAGTTATTACTTATAGAGTAAGAGGACAGCTCCCAGGCAAAACCAGGCAGCCCACCATTGCCTGGGACCGATGGATGGCGGTTTATCTATTCCCAATTGCCGAGCCTTATATAAAACAGACTGGTGACGGGCAGCGGCGTCACTGGTGCAAGGGTTTCGGCACCGCGCTCACCAACCCGCCTGCCCAGCGTGTGTGAGTATGGGCATTTCTTCCAGGAGGACCGCCAAGAATGGCGAAATCCTGGAAAGGCCTATGTCCAGCAGTGGACGAAACAGGCTGATGGATGAATGCATGAAAGCATTTGAAGTATTGGAGTCTAAGGTTGCTTGTCACCACCCTCATGACAAAAACTTGCCCCCAAGTGACTTGTCGCATTTCGGCATGTCATTATGAGAAGCGGGGGTGATGATTCCTGCACTGACTCTTCGTACACTACATCTAATGCGGTATAGAAATCTAGAAGAAAATTAAATCATCACAGCACCTGCTAAATGTGCTATGTACTTTTTTCACTTTTTTGCTTATTTCACCAAAATGAAGCCCAATGTGCCTGTACATATCATGCCACATGCAGAGGAGAAAAAAAAAAGAAACTGTTTCAGTATTCAAAATAAGTTAAAAAATTGTGTCAGTTGTGCCTATCTAACCACACAGATATGTAACCACAACAAATGGTACCTACTGTATTTTTAGCACATAACTGTTTTGGGCATAAAGTTCTCAGAACAATATGGCAAAATTAAAATGCTGTGTGACAGATTTTGGGTAAAAAATTAAATCACTGTCATAAAGGCGAGTTATCTTAAATGTTAGATTGCTTGCAAAAATAATGATCAAAGAGTATATTCTGGAAAAATCAGACATTGTTCTATTAAGATTCTGATATCAAGCCCATACATCATCTGATGTTAAAAATAAGTGCTTTAATTCTGTCAGAGATGTAAAGGGAAAAAAAATATATTTGAATCTGGTTTGTGCTTCCTGGGGAGTTGGTCAAAAATATAGTGTTTTTCTGATCTCTTGCTTCCATACTCTCAATACTGCCATCTATGTATATCCATTTTTCTACTTTTAGATTCAGATCAGCGAGAGAGGCTGAGAAATTGGAAGAAGATGCAACAAAAAAAGGTAAACTCAATCAAAATATTCTAAATCAACACTTTATTCTTGCCAGAGAGTGTATACTTTTACTGCCTAGCTGTTTCTACTAAAATCTCTGCCTTCCTCGATCCCCTAGATAATGATGAATACGCCTATTCTAAAGTTGTAAGTCCTATACAAAGTCAGATAATGTTGATTTTGGGGTGCATAATAAGAACATCCATGAGTGTCATAAACTGAGGTTCAACCGCTGATACTTCAAATACATCTGGTGCACCCTTGATAGAGCCGCAAGATCTACTTAGTATAAATAGTAGACCGCCAATACCAACTCAAAGTTATTGAAAGGAGATCCTCTGTAATGAATTCTGATCTGATCTGATGATCTGAATTTTTCATAGTCCCCATAGAAAAAGTTGATCATATAGACGAGTACTACCTATGTTTTGAGTTTCGCCAACTATGTATTATTATATTATATAGTAAAAACTTTTTTTGTTTCGCGGGTGTAGAATTGCAGGAACGTGTAGAAAAAAGTAACACAACGAAATTATAATGCATTTGTCGTGGTTGTTGGTTCCAACATGTTTGTGTGGAGAGTGGCTTTGGACCATCCCCCTTAATTGCATTGCACTGCTGAAGTTATTGACAAACGTCAACTAACAACAGTCGCCCGACATCGCACCCACCTCATCCGCACTCTGCCTACCTGGCACCCACTTGGATAGTTAGACCCAGTTCCAACTAACTGACAAAATCTTCGATTGGTCGTAGGCGTGTCGCGATCCACCCTCGTGACGAAATCACGCCGCCAAGCGACTCGTGTTCCTTCCGGCGGCGTGACGCCAGGCAGTTGCTTAGTGTCAGTAATTCATCCGTTACCGATTTCAGTAGATTTTGCGAAAGACTGACCTATTAAGGCCTCATCTGCTTTCGACGCTTTCCTTCAAGCGCGATAGAGGGCTAGCGTGAGCCCATTGTGCAATAATTATTACAGACTAGAAAAGATAAATTAGAAACAAATGTTAAGACAAAGTTTGAAAAAAATCCTCTGGCCACGATTCGAACCTGCGACCTCTTGTTATCAAGATAAGCGCGCTACCAATTGCACCACCGAAATACTTATCTAGACCGTTGAATTTTTCAACCATACTTGTCCACCGAATATTTTGTAACTATTTGATCTAACCTTGTAAGGCACATACTGAACGCTCACGAGGGCGTTAAGTGAGTTCCCGCCTTGTTATTTAAAAAAAAGATGGCGCTTACTTTTGTACTTACTGATGTTTCCTTAGGTTGTATTTCATGTTGACTGTTAAATTTCCATATTCTAACGATTTGTCAATGGACCGTGGCAGGCGAGGTGCTCCCCACAGAGAAGCGGTTCGACAGCAACTGCATCACCCCGGGCACCGTGTTCATGGCGCGCCTCCATGAGCAGCTGCGGTTCTTCGTCAAGCACAAGATGTCCACCGACCCCCTGTGGGCTAAAGTCAAGGTCATACTGTCGGGACACGAGGTGTGTACTGAATTATGTGGCTAATCTGTAGTCCTGTTATTGAAGTATATGAATATATCCTCCAGCTGGGGTTGGGTTTGAAGTTTCTCCAAAGTATGACGAAATGATTGGCACTGTTAGGCTTATGTTTAACAAATTGGGATCACAACAAAGTTTGATCGATGCGCACGGCGCAGGTATCGGTCGCAGACTAAAGTTCATCCGCGGTGGGCGCTGTCGCGCTAGCTCAAAGCTATGCATCAAAGGTTCACTTCAATGTTTGTGAAAAACAAGGTAGAATAAAGCATTTAATATCATACACTTGTTGTGTAAACCAAAGTTTAAAGAAAACGTTGGGACGATTATATACATATATATTCGCGCCAGTGCCCCAGAGGGGTAGGCTGAGATTCAAATTTTCATTTGGCGAACGTAATTACGATTGGGTTTCCAGTACCATTCAAAGAAATTAAATAGACTTAAATAATTTGAACAAAAATAACAAACTTATCATTCCCTACAAAATGTATGAAATAAGATTGAAAAATTAAGTTGGTCGAGTATTCGGGCAGTAAAACTACATAAGAAATGGGCGTTTTCAGTATTTGTCGTTTAAATACTAAAACTGAAAACTTTGATGGCCCATTTTGATTTTGAACTTTGATTGGAAGATAAAAAATTGTTTTCTACTCAATAATCTCTAGACAACGATGCTCCAGATGCCAGTGTAAGAAAAAAATCTTTTTTGGCTTTTTTTCTTGTATGGGACCACCGTAAAAAATATTTAATTAAATTTTTAGTTCAATATTCGGGTTTGGGTCAATATCAGTGTAAGAAAAAAATCTTTTTTGGCTTTTTTTCTTGTATGGGACCACCCTAAAAAATATCGAATTAAATTTTTAGTTCAATTTTCGGCTTTGGGTCAATATTCTACACAACATGTCCAAATTTAAGATCTGCAACTTCATCCATCTACGAGCTAGAGACCAGTGACATATGGACGAACAGACGGAGTAACATTAATAGGGCTCCGTTTTGCCCCTTGGGTACAGAATCCTAAAAAACTTTGTCACATGACTCCCTGAGGGGGTGTCAGTGTTTCCTAGTATGAGCTGTGAAATGTAAGTCAGTCCACACTCGTCCTTTCACATTTCACTGACGATTATTACGTCTCAGCGTGATGGGTGGTGAACCCTATCGTCACTTGCCTACCGAAGCAGGCGGAACACAAATATGCCTTTATTCGAACCCATCTGACCACCGGATTATTGGTCGAGACGTCCAGATTTAGTATTTAGTAATGTTATTCCCTACAGACGCCAGGAGAAGGCGAGCACAAGATAATGGACTACATCCGCTGGGCACGGTCGCAACCCGGCTACGAGCCCAACACTCGGCACTGTCTGTACGGGCTGGACGCTGATCTCATCATGTTGGGCATGTGCACGCACGAGCCGCACTTCGCCTTGTTAAGGGAGGAGGTCAGTGACACGTCTCTACTGTAACCTGGCTGATAAAGCCTACTGGGAATTATAGAAAAATATCTATATTGAATTTCTTTTATTATTTGTGTTTAGCCTACGCTCAGGAATATTCAATTTTAAATACAAAGACAAATTATTTGAGTTAAAAAATGTGTTTAAAATTGAATCTGAGCATTATTGGCTAAACGCAAATAAAAACAGATCATTAGAATTTCCCAATGGCATCTTAAAAATACGCTTGTACTGTTTCACATATATTAACTTTATTTAAACTACTGGTTTCACCTTACGGCATCATCAGGGTATAATTGTAAAATTTTAATTTGTAAAGTGAGCGTTACCCCATGTTTCTTATTAATTATTTTCAGGTAAAATTCGGAAAAACGACCCAACGCGCCACCAGCCCCGAAGAAACCAACTTCTACTTACTCCATCTATCTCTACTTCGGGAATATCTCGAGCAGGAGTTCATCTCTATAAAGAACAACTTGCCCTTCGAATACGACATCGAGAAGATAGTGGATGATTGGGTGCTGATGGGATTTTTGGTGGGAAACGACTTTATTCCCAATCTGCCCAATATGCATATCAGTAATGACGCGTTGCCGCTTCTGTATAAGACGTATATGGCGGTTTTACCTACTTTAGATGGTGAGTTATTTTCTTTTTTGCGTAATACTGTACGATTTCAGTCAAACGAGAATTAATTTTATAATGTCTACAGTTTTTCTAATGTGATTTCATAGACATTTTTGTATTTCTTTTTCAATTATTAATTTTCTCATTTATGGGTTACACTGGTAAAGTATCCGTTATGTATATGACAAAAGCCTAACAATATCAAAATATGTATAATGACCAATTTATGTATTGTTTCAGGCTACATAAACGAAGCTGGCGATTTGAATCTACCAAGATTTGAAGTGTTTATGCAAGAGCTAGCAAAGATAGATAAGGAAAAGTTTCAAGACACTTACGCGGACTTGAAATATTTTGAAGGGAAAACTGGGAGACGACCTAATGCAAATGAACGACGAGAGGTGAGGAATTTATTATATCGTCAAATCCAGATTTAATTTCTAATAACTAAGTACTTTCGATTCTGCAGGCTTTAATTTTAGTTTCAGTGCTGCCAAAACTAAATTTTGTTCATTCCA
This sequence comes from Ypsolopha scabrella, assembly GCA_910592155.1. Taxonomy (NCBI): domain Eukaryota; kingdom Metazoa; phylum Arthropoda; class Insecta; order Lepidoptera; family Ypsolophidae; genus Ypsolopha; species Ypsolopha scabrella. Next base: position 6,244,051 of record OU342964.1, read on the forward strand.
AAATAGTTCTTTAGTGTTAACAACAGAAGCTGTATATCTTTAGGGAAAATCAAGTTTTGACAACACTAAACTAAAATTAAAGCCTTCAGAATTGACTTAAGTGTCAACTATAAATAGTTTCACACAAGTACAGTCACCTGCAGTTCAAGCTCCCATTAGTAAATGAATTTAACGGCTATGACGCCACAAGAAGAACCGCTAAAAGGTAGTCTGTATGCTGGCGTCCGTGCACCCACATTTAGCCGGCGATAAATCCGTTTAAACGCGATTTTTTGCCTATCGCCTTTATTCGTACAAATACTTTTAGGGCATGCAATTTTAACTGTGTTTTTCATTACAAGAAAGCAAGTGGTCAGTATTTAAAAATTATGTATCCAAAACGTTTTGTGTATGCTTCTTCGGGTCACCACAAAATTGTACTTTCTGATAAAGCGCCGTCCTTTCGACTGAGCTACCAACTAAGTTTTTTTTAATAATTGGCTTGCGCATGGCCAATACCGCACCTGATGAAGAGCCTGAATGCGATCGCCCATTAAATAGGAAAGTGAAACCGGGCGTGGCGTTAATCAGTCTGTCTCTGGATTTCCGTAAAATCTACGGAAGTCGGTAATAGACAAATTACTGATATTAGTATTACGCTACTTCTTGAAACCACTATTCCGGTACGGGTTCTCATCACGTCTAAATCTGATTAGTGTGGTGACAAGCAACGACCGAACCCTATGACGTGTTAGAAGTGAAAGGATTTCTTAGTTCGGTGTTGATCTAAAGTATATATTTCTGCACGAAGGAGGAAACTGACAGTTCGTAATAGTGGGAAAGGCGCTTTTAATTCCTATGATGCATGTGCCATTTCACATTGTCGCGAACTTTTGAATGTTGCAATCAGTGGCGTAGCTAGGTGGACAAGGGCCCCGGTGCATAGAGAAAGAATCGGGCCCTCACCCCCTCTTGGCTGACCCTCTCTTTTCAAAGCTTAGATTAGAGGGCCCCCTGAGCTCCGGGGCCCTGGTGCACTGCACCACCCGGCCCTACGATAGCTGCGCCAGTGGTTGCAATGTGAAATAGCTCGTGCAAAAAAATATACTTTAGCTGCCAGGAGCGTATTTGGGGTAATCATTAGGTTATATTTCAGTTTTATGCTCGTCGGAGAGGTTTCTTTGTTGCACGTTTTTTGTGAAGTTGTAAACCCTGTTCTTAAACGGCATTAGTGATATGGTCAATCACTATTAATGTTTCCTATATAATAAACCCTTTCAAAACACTTTTCTTTCAGTACAAACCGAACAATGATGACACTTTCAACGTGAATATAGACGACATCAAGGCGAACAAACCAGACGACGAACTGCAGGCGTTGATCAACGCTACACAGGACATGGTGAGCGAACCTTTGAACATTTGAACCATTGCTGTGTACAGTCCCTTAGAATATGTCTTGCTCTAACGCTTTTGTTTTTATCTGTCTATCTCGCTCTAATCAACTGCCGTGCACGCTAAACCTCAGACATTTTTTGCAACATTCTTACGTAGCGCAAAACCTATAAGTGCTATCGGAAAATAGTTTCTTTTTTTAATAATTAAAATGTTTTTTTATGTGTTGTCATTACTGTCTCTAATTACATCACAATACTGAGGATGCGGCAATGCTATTCGAGAGTTTTCCTTCAATCTTCTGATTGCTGAACCCTGATTTGTCCGATGTAGGGACTCCAACCCTTGGATTCACCGTCCACAGCTCAATAGCGGAAATCTGTCATTTTACACTTATCTATCCTTCTCAATGGAAACGGGCCGCTCAAAACTCACGATTTCGAGGTGTTCTTATAAGTTTTTGAAGTTTTCAATGTTTATTTTAATTATTTTACGAATATTGTTTCCATACAAAATAGACAATACTAAATCCTTTCACTTGATATATTTGACATTGCAAAACAATACTTATACAATCAATTAAACTATCTTTTAGCTGAAAATTATCAACATGTGTCAGAAATATTTCCATGCAGTGGAGTTTAATTTTATAAAAAATCCCATACTAAGTTGAATAAAGACGTAAACATAATATTTTGACATTTTTAATCCATATTCTTAATGACCTGGAAATTACACTAATATTATCAATGCGAAAGTTTGTGTATGTGTGTGTATGTTTGTTACTCTTTCACGTTGAAACGGCTGGACGGATTTGGATAAAATTTAGAATGGATATAGCTTATACCCTAACTTAACACATAGGCTACTTTTTATCCTGGAAAAAACCATGTTGTTAAACCGAATAACATGCAGGCGGAGCCGCGGGCAAAAGCTAGTTGATTTATAAAAATAAGCAGTTTTGGATAAAACCGTTCCCACGCCATAAATACTTTCTAATCATGCATTTGCACATTTTCGCTGTACAAACAATGACATTGAAATTTCATACAAGAAAAATCACCGGATTCTTTTTGGTAGCTGACTGGTTGCGAACACAAACCAAACACTGAAAACCCCAACCCCAAAACTAATGTAAGAACACCACGCGTATATCAAACTTGAAACAAGATTTGCGGTATATTTTGTATGAAGAGGGCCATCTTTGAGTATTATTTCGATGTGCTCGCCAAATAACCCTGCAGTTGCGAATATAGATACAGGTGGCATCGCTTGCGCATTTTGCATTAACGAAGAAATAGACTGCTGATAGCTTCACTAATCATTGTACTTGGTTTAAGAATTAAGTTAAGGCGACGCCACGAAATTTTGGCGACATGGATCTCCATTTTTCTCAGCAATAAAAAAACATATGTGATTACCAATTTATATACTGGATTAAGTATTTTATTGACATCATTTTGCCCGAAGATTTAGTTGATTGATTAATTTTCATAGCAGAGAAACCCCGAGAGGAAAAAAATATTTAGAAAACCTCTTTTAAAACAGAGATTTCTATTTTACTGACAAACAGGAGAGAATGAAGTTTTTATTTAAATTAGTGTATTAAATTACATACAGTTGTCATTTTAAATGAAAAATACTGTTTTGCCGCATACGACCTTACGGCATAAGCTAGTTCGCATATTTGTATGGAGTAAGTCCCCTTCACTCCACTCTCCTAAGGCGCCGATTTGAAATTAAAAGTTTATCAATGCCTCGCCTTAAGAAAAATGATGAACAGTATACTAATATGTAAACTAAACGTCGTCAGCAACGGCGTGCGCACAGATTAAGATGATATATACCAAATAATAACCACGGGAAGCCGGACCAGTAAAATAAAAAACCTGCATCAGGAGCTTCAGATTTGCTTTTTTGATTGCAACACTCATATTCACACACAAACAAAAAACTGAAAAGCCAAAAATTTGGTATAGCTGGCAACCCCAAAACTAATGTAAGAACACCACACTTTGACAGCACATACAAAGAAAATCAACATAGCGATTTATATAAACATAGTGATAGCATTGTCATCAAGCGATCGATATAATGACATTTTAAAGTTAGTGTTGCCAGTAGAAGAAATTAGTTCTATTGGTTTCCGCAACATGGTGAGGTTTTTTATTTTCCTGGTCAGGCTTTACATCGTTTCATTTATACTATTTTTTTATGCAAGTGCTGTTGTCTAAGTCAACTTTACCACACTAGTTATTTATTTATTTTCTATTTCATGAAAAAAGGTTGCCAGTCTTTTCTTGTGTACCATAGATAGACTTGACAGAAATGAGTTACGAACGCATCAAACTGAAAGCAGCTTATTTCCGTCAAGTTGGCAACTTGCGTTCAAAGAGAAAGAAAAATAATGCCCACGGAAAATTATATTGGAGTTTTTATTGTTTGTTTGTTTCTTTAATTAAGTTTCATTTATTTACTCACACTATGCATTGAAAAACGTAGTATGACACACGTGAGTAAGAGCAATAACTTACTCGTAACGTTTAAACACTCACTTATTCTCGTAAGCTATTGCCTCCTTAACGCACTTGTAGCATAAACTACTGTTATGATGGTAATGATTATGAGGATCTCGGTACAAAATGCACATCATAATATTGGTTTCCTTTTTTTTTGAATAAAAAGTATGCAATGAATGCGTTTTATAGCAATCGACAACATTTCATTTTTATTAACCATTGTTTTTAATATTTATATTGAAAGTTTGCGTAAAAAAGAAGCTTAAGTATTTTTTTTTTCATTTTATGTTTTTCCTGCATAATTTAATGTTTTCTTATTCACTCATTCTAAAAGGACGTAAGTCGCATCTGAGGATTTCAAAAGTCAATGTTCATTGCCAATAGATTATTAAAAAAAAATCTTGGCATGTTTATGTCTGCTGTCACATGCCATGACAGTTGATTTTTTTTTAAACAAAATGAACTTAAAGGCAAAGGAAATTGTTTTTAAAATCCTGTGTTTACCATATTTATAGTTTTTTGACTATATCTCCTAATTTAACCACGATTTAATTCTGAAAGAAAAATATGATGCTGAGAAAGCCCATATCTCGAAATGGTTTTTACTTTTGCATCAATTATTAATTTGTAATGTTGTCGATTTGCGCAAATTGCTTGTCTTGATCACATGAAAATTATTTTAATTTTATGCGTTACATTTTAGCTGCATTACATTACAACTGTAAACAAGCTTTTAATTTTGTTAATACAATGCAAACAAAATGTAATACATTAAAGTACGTAATTTTTTTGTGAAGACTTTATTATTAATAAACTATTTCCGCAAGTTGCTTTAAAACACATTAATTGCATACTTTTTATTCAAAAGTAAGGAAAGCAATATTATGATATGCATTTTGTACCGAGGTAAAAAGTTACCCTCTTATATAGTGGAATAATGTTTGCGTTTCCTTAATTTGTTACAGTTCATTGAAGATGTGGATGGAGATGATGATGATTATGAAGATATCGATAGCAGTGACGGTTAGTATCATGAAACTATTTTGTTAAACTATTTCGGACTTTGTGATATAGAAAACAATGAAATACAAATGATAATTTTCAGAGGAAGCAAACTTCAACATGGAGTTCACAATACACAAGAGGGACTATTACATGAACAAACTGGACTATTCCAAAGTAACTGAGTGAGTAGAACTTGTTATATTGTTATTTTACACACCAATCGTCATGACACATCCCCGACGGGGTGTCAGAGGTGTTTCGAGTGTGAGCTGTCAACCTCATTACAACCTCGTTCACTGATGATTTTTATGCCCCAACGTTAGCCTTACCGCCGTTTTTCGGACACAATTAAGGCGCTATGTAAAAAAATGTACGGATGCTTTGTTTCTGTGTATTTCATGAAGTAAACGGAAAATTGTAATGAATTTTTGGTACATGCATTTTGCCCAATACCGGGTGTAAATAGACTGCTACCATTAAATGAAACCACATATTCTACCGATCCTACTGAACCACCCTTAGTTTGGGAAATAATTGAGTTCCAAACAAAAATGCGTGAACCGTAACGCACCGACATACGGGCGAGTTTAGAGAGAGCGTCGTCCATGGTAGCGGTCTATTTACACCCGGTATAATCTAGGGTTTTGATTTTGGAAAACAAGTTTAGATACATTTTCCTCGATAGAAATAATTTAATGAAATGAGGTCTTCAAACACACCTTTTCTCCTCGTTTGACGGATAGGGATCATGTACAGAACTCAAACATATTTTATTAGATCCATCCATCCATCAGCCTGTTTCGTCCACTGCTGGACATAGGCCTTTCCAGGATTTCGCCACTCTTGGCGGTCCTCCTGGAAGAAATGCCCATACTCACACACGCTGGGCAGGCGGGTTGGTGAGCGCGGTGCCGAAACCCTTGCACCAGTGACGCCGCTGCTCGTCACCAGTGACGCCGCTGCTCGTCACCAGTCTGTTTTATATAAGGCCCGGCAATTGGGGATGGATATACCGCCATCCATCGGTCCCAGGCAATGGTGGGCCGCCTGGTTTTGCCTGAGAGCTGTCCTCTCCCCCAAGCTGTTCTCTTACTCTCTCCCAAATAACTTCGGGAGGATTTGCGAGTAAGATGGTACCTCCACAGTCGAGCCCGGCATTAGCTCTACCACCTAAACAATTTTATTAGATGGGTTTTAACAATATCTGGATATTTGATTTTGGAAATTTTGCTAGGTATTTTAGTTTTTTTCATAAAATTAAAAAAAATACTTTTTTCTCTTTTGCGCTGCATCCCACTCGCACTGCACTTTTTTCGCCTGGAGTGAGAGTGACAAAAAATATTTACATAGCCCCTTAAGACATGCAGGTTTACCATACAGTTATTTTCTTCATCGCCAGCAAGGTTAATGTACAAATAGATTCCAGAAACCATTGCTGCATGCTCAACCAGTTTAAGCGTAAAGGGAACGGCGTTTTACCTCCTTTGTTACTGCTAACTATGAGTGTAATGTACTACCACAGTTTAAAATTCCGTACAGTTGCCCAACGAAAGCGCTCAGACAGAGCCATTGTGCGGAGCGAGACGCGGGGGATAACACACCGAGCTACATACAATTTTCGAACAATCAGTTCCGAGTCTCGCCCCGCTTCGTTCGAGCGCTTTCGTTGGACAGCTGTGTGGAATTTTAAACTGTGTTACTACCTTGGGAATGCAACAAAAGTGAGCATAACTCACTAAATCTGTCGATAGAACGCCATACCTTCAATAAAAGAGTCTAGTAGGCCTACCATGAGTTTTGTTTACTATACACGTTACCGTCTGCGTAAAATATTTTGTATGAAAAATGCTGGTTCCTGTAGTAAGCCGCTAGGGGCGCTGCACAATTTCTCATATAAATATTTTACGCAGACGTTTACGTGTATAGTAAGCAAAACTCATGGTAAGGCCTTAGTTCAATTCCTGCCCCGTGGCATGCACCAACAGAGTTCATCGACAAGTGTTTACTTTTATCAAATTTTGATGATGTTTCACCTAGTGCCAAAAGTCGAAAAAATTACGTTGGCTTTAAATTCGATTTTAAATTCAATATAACAGATTCGCCTCTCTGCGACTGCGGTCTCGAAGACGGCTCTTTGGACCATATATCATTCAACTGTCCCATAAATATTACCCGGCTTATCGAATGTTATTCCTTTCTTCCAATTAATATGTCTTATTTATTATCTAAACCTACTAAAAAGTTATCTGTATCTTGGCATAATTTATCCTATTCAGTAACATAAAAATATGATTCAAGTTTTAATTTTTATTTTACCGTGATGAATAAAGGACTTTTGAATGTTTTCAAATTGTACTTGATACTGGCAAAAACTGGCGCAAAAAAGGCAGCTATAGCAAAAAGAAAAAAAAAATTTTTTTTCGGCAAAGAGAGTTAGTACCCGGATACACCTGACATTTTTGTAGATATGTGATGACAGTTCCTATATTTTATTCATGTACAACATACAACTAACTTAAGCCATAATTTCCCCAGGGAAGTGCTAGCGTCCCAAGCGGAGGGCTACGTCCGCGCTATCCAGTGGAACCTGTGGTACTACTATCGCGGCTGCGCGTCCTGGTGTTGGTACTATCCGCACCATTATGCTCCTTATATCTCCGACATTAAGGGCTTCGCGCATCTCAACATACAGTTCGAATTGGGCGACCCGTTCAAGCCTTTTGAGCAGGTGAGTCGAATAGGCATAATGACTAAAAAAAATTTATTAGTCCGTCAGTTAGATTATCAGAAAATATTGGACACGTATTTTTTCTTTTTTCAATTAAACAAACAATGATGAAGATATAGCCCGCTGAAGTTCCGCGTGTCGTCACACCTATGTACAATTTTACTTAGAAGTGACGTCATTTTCGCCCACTTCCAAACTTTGACGCGCTTTAGCTCTGTTATTTTTTGTTTGATTGACAAAAGAAAAAATACGTGTCCAATATTTTTTGATAATCTAAATGACGGACTAAATAGAATAATATTTTGTTTACCCTGTCTACAAGCCTATTGTTGTTGTTTTCTGTTTGAATATATAAAACAACATACTATCCATCCATCCATCAGCCTGTCTCGTCCGCTGCTGGACATAGGCCTTTCCAAGCCTTGCCACTCTTGGCGTCCTACTGGAAGAAATGTCCATACTCACACACGCTGGGCAGGCGGGTTGGTGAGGGCGATGCCGAAACCCTCGCACCTCGTGTCGTTAGTTTAATACCGAGGCAGCCGCGCGGGGAAAGGCCGAGCCACAAACCATCCAAACATCTCTACGGTGTACGACCCCATCAAAGACTCCATTTTCCTTTTCAAATCCACTATCGGTAAATTCATTATTCGACCTATACTTCTCCATGCATCTCTCAGCCCTCTATTTGTATAATCTGGACATTGCGCATCCCAAAGAAGTTTGTAATCCCCATACAGCTGGATTTGTTTCAAACACTTATCCATGTTGCGTATGGGCAAGGCACACAACGTCCGTCCTGAGTGAGCGCGGCAAATTTACTGACGCACCTTTGAGCACGACCAAAAACCGACACTGGGCGGATCGGCCGCGGCACTGCTCGGGCGAGGACGAGCGTGCGCTTGTATCGGGCGAGGCGCGTACTAACCGACCGAGCATTCGCTTCGCTCAGTCAGTACGCGGCTAATGATTGAGGAAGAGAGCTCGTATGACTACACTGAGATGAATATTTAGAACGCGCTTCGCTCAACGAGACGTCATTTTATGAGCTTGTGTTTTCACACAGTGATTTCCAAAGTAAATACATGATGACATCGTCTTGAGCTCTCGAAGAGCATACCTTGTTTTTTTACACGATGCACCAATGAATCATGCGTTCCCGGTTCCAGCTGCTAGCAGTGCTCCCGGCGGCCAGCAAGCACCTGCTGCCGTCGCCGTTCCACGACCTGATGACGGACGAGGACTCGCCCATCGTGCACTACTACCCGGTCAACTTCGAGACCGACCTCAATGGCAAGAAGAACGACTGGGAGGCCGTCGTGCTCATACCTTTCATTGACGAGGTCAGTGGACGCGACCGTTTACCACGGTCAGGTTTGACGTAGCGTTTTACATGGAATACGTATTTGATCTACTCGCAATTAATCAATATCGTTTATTGCAGGACATCTAGCAATACAAACATTGTCTTAAAATATGTATTTGCCCCTGATGATGCTTGTATAGCGAAACCAGTTGGGTAGTGTAATATTGAATATAATTTGTGGAAAATTACAAGTGTTTTTACAGGTACAGATCTTTATTAATAACGATAAGTTACAGGTCTATGTGGTATTATGTAATAATAATTGTAATAATGCCTAACTTAAAGAACATTTCTACGTATTCTAAGTATAATTTTCAAAATCTAATTTAATATGTCATAATAATTAAAATGTTTAATTTTTCATTACAACAATGTCAGTAAAACAATTTTTGCGTACTCGGGAATAATTAAAACCTCCGTCTCAAGATTGAGAGTCCTACGAACTGTGCTACCAGTGCTGACTAAATGATTTTTTGGTCCCAGACAAATCTCCTGTCAGCCATGACGCCGTGCTACCAGCGGCTGACGGACGAGGAGCGGAAACGGAACACGCACGGCCCCATGTGTGTCTACAACTGGACATCCGACAGTCTAGGTAACGATAAAACACTCACTTCAACTGGTGGTAAGCTTCGACCGGAGCTTGTACACATGACAAAACCTTGCCGCATGTCGAGAATAATCTTAAAAAACAATAGAATAAGATAAAATAGTAAAGTAAAGTCCGTAATTAGGCGAACTAACTTGACAGCCGAAAATGTTGCCAGACATAGGAAAAAATAAATAGTGATAGATTTATATCGACACAAATATGTCGATATAACCTTGTCAGCCTTCTATAAATCTAATCAGATTTAATAATCGAAACTTTCACACTCATACATACTTGCCAAATAGGGACGAACTACAGCAATTTATATGGTCCGAACTGTCAACAAAACAAGATGGCGGACAGCGTCCTTAACGATGTCCAAAATGATGTTCGATGTATTTTTAATTCCAACCAATTTTTTTAATTTAATTTTGCTTAGTAAAATTATTAGTTTGATTCCAAACACAATAATAATGATTAACTACTCTTTTTAAACATCGATATTAACAGCACTAGCCAAACTGTGGCAACATTACTGTACAATGAACTGTCAAGTTAGTTAGTTTAATTCTGGACTTTAGATAATACGGGGAAATACTACAATAGTATTGTAGTTTATGTGAGGACACAATAGCTTAAGACGAACGATAAGCGAGTGTTTTAAACGTTACGAATAAGTTATTGCCCTTACCCACGTAATATCAACACTATGTTTTTCAATGCATAGTGTGAGTAAATAAATTAAGTTGCCAACTTGACGGAAATAAGCTGCTTTCAGTTTGATGCGTTCGTAGGCTGCTTTCAGTCATACATACCTGCTTGGCCTTGCTGACAGTGGTAGGCGGTGTCGTCCGACGATCAAACTGGACGCAGCCTACGAATGCATTAAACTGAAAGCAGCTGATTTCTGTGAAACAGTCTATCTATGGTACACAAGAAAAGACTGACAACTTCTTTCAATAAAAAAATAGTGTGGTAAAGTTTACTTTGACAACAGTATCGATGCTTAAAAAATAGGTCTTTACGAGAATTTGCATTGAAAAACAATAGAAGATCGTATTTATAATAGGGGGTACTACATACTACATAAATATATAAAGGTTAAGATAATTTAAAAAATATATAATTCGGAAAAATACATCAAAAGTATATATTTAAAAGTTAGGCTTAATTAAATTGGCGGCCGAGTGTTAGCCCAATATAAATAAAAAATACGAAAAAGAATGATGGACGTGAAAGTATTACCCGAGGAATGGTTGGTCAAGCGAAGAGGGCAAGCAGGATCACCGCCCCTCTGCTCCCCCTATACCGCAGGAAGTTTTCCAATCAAACCGTCTGCGTAATTCCAACTCATCAACTGTCAGGTCCGGTGCCCGCCCCGGAGTACTTCCCCCCGATCACAGAGTGCCACGCCACAGAGACACTAGTGTACCGTAACGAGCTGGACGTCCCGCTTGCACTACTCAAGAGAGGCATGTTGCCAAACGCGCGGCGCGTTCTGCTGTTCCCTGGGTTCCCGACCATGAGGCATTTGAAGTACCAGGTGAGTGCGCGTTATAATGTGACTGCAAGCGCTGCAACCCGCCTTGAGTGGCGATTAGGGTTGACAACCGTACTTTAAAATAAAGTATCATTTTTGGTCTATATACTTTATACTTTTGAATAGCAATAAAGTACATAAAAATACTTTTAACCTTAATCTCGGCGTGAAATTAAACGTAAGCTGACATCACCAGCCAGCGAAAATATACGAGGGGAGGTCCAAAAGTCCGCGGAATGAAGAGGAAGAGGCAGGGCTAATAATTTTCACTGTACACCACGCTAGTTAGGGATTCAACATTAGTATATAAGTAAAATTTCAAGTCTATAACGTCATTCGTTTACGAGCTATCGCCCCTCAAACAAGTCTATTCGAAAAAAAAAACGCAACAATGGAAAATCTCGAAGTTCGCGCTACGATTAAGTTCCTGACAATGCAAGGAAAGTCAGCTCAGACCATAATGAGCGAGATAGAAGTCGTGTATGGTGATCACTGCCCTGGCAAAACTATGATTTACAAGTGGCATAGTCTATTTAAACATGGTCGAGAGTCGATTGAAGACGATCCGCGCCCTGGACGGCCGATTGAAGCCACCACATCAAACATCATACAAAAAGTTGAAAAATTAATATTAGAAGATTCGCGTCTGAAAAAGAAACAATTATCTGCATTAGTGGGAGTATCAGATACCACTATATCAGGTACCGAGAATGCTCACGCCGCTTCAAAACCACCTTCAACTTTTCCAGTATTGAAGTGTAGTAATCTCCAGTAATTGTAGTACCCTTTTCTTTATAATCTACCAACAAAATTCCTTCACAGTCCCAAAAAACTGTAGCCATCATCTTTCCAGCCGGTTCCGACACCTTAAACTTCTTAGGGGGTGGTGTACTCTTTTTGTGCCACTGCATCGACTCCTGTTTTGACTCAGGTTCGAAGTGATGAACCCAGGTTTCATCTCCAGTAACAATCTTCTCCAAAATCGGGCTAGGTTCATAGCCACACAGTTCCAAAAAATGTTTACACGCGTCGTGTAAACATTTTTTGGAACTGTGTGGCTATGAACCTAGCCCGATTTTGGAGAAGATTGTTACTGGAAAGATGATGGCTACAGTTTTTTGGGACTGTGAAGGAATTTTGTTGGTAGATTATAAAGAAAAGGGTACTACAATTACTGGAGATTACTACACTTCAATACTGGAAAAGAAAAATTCATCAAAGAAAAAAGAAGAGAAAAATTGACGAAAGGTGTGCTGCTCTTGCAAGACAATGCGCCAGTTCACAAGTGCAGAGTTGCGATGGCTGCTCTATACAAACAAGGATTCGAATCTTTAGTTCACCCACCCTACAGTCCAGATTTGGCTCCTAGTGATTTTTATTTGTTCCCAAATTTGAAAAAGGAGCTCAGGGGACGAAAATTTTTCAATGACAATGAAGTCAAAGAAGCTATTTCAGCCCATTTTGAAGGCAAAGACAAAACATATTTTTTTTATGGTATCGAGAAATTAATTTCGAGATCTAATAAATGTGTTGACCTCATGGGGAATTATATTGAAAAGGAAAAATGACTCCGTATTTTTATTTATTTTACAACCCCTCCATTCCGCGAATTTTTGGACCTCCACTCGTAGCTGTAGGAAAATCCAAACAAAATTTTATGACTTGTACGTTTATGTTTGTGCAAAAGGCACAACATAATACAGTTTGACTAATTTGAATAAAGGATACTCTTTTTCAAAGGACTGTACTTTATATTCATCTTTCCTGAAATCAATATTAAGTACGTTATTACTTCTAAAAAAAAGTTGGCAACCCTTGTGGCGATAGACGTGGCGGAGGGAACGTTACCCCCCCACCCCGACCCCGCTCGGCGCTTGCGGTAACACTAAAGGTATTATAGTAGTGTTGGGAGGAAGCGTACAAGTCCACAAACACAGACAAAGCTTAAAGAAAGCAAAACTCACAGATATACAGGCTGCAGTTTTAGTAGTTCGAGAGCCGAAAACTGGTTACTTCTCGTCTATACGAACAACTTTTATTATGGGACCAACATTCAATACATTTTTCTCAAGCAGGTATTACGGAATTATTCAATTTTTTTTTTTGCTATTTCAGGTGTTGTTCATACTCGTATCGAGTACTATCTTAAGTTGTTGACTTTTCACAAAAATAAATAACGCATAAGTACATATTTATATTTTTAGTAAAATAGTTTTTTTATTTTGACTTGTAACAACTGTACTGTATTGTAGATACCTGTATCACATAAATAAATATATTTCATTTCATATCTAAAAATGCAGCATGTTTAGTCCGTCACTCCTGTATTGGTATAAAGATGTCAAATATCACCATGTCAGAATGGTTCAATGGTTGAAATGAATGGTTTTCCCTTTAACTAAACTAATCCATTTCAGACCGCAATAAAGAAATGCAAAGTAAAAGTGTTCGACCAGCCGTCCCGCAATGAGAACATGATCGTGCAAATATTGAGGGACGTGAGTGCGGAGCCGACATTAGAAACTGTAGCGAACACTATGCTCGGTCAGATTATATGGGTCGGGTGGCCGCATCTCACGAGAGCCAAGTAAGTAATACACTTCTCAACAACAAAAATAGAAACACTTCTCAAGTTTATGTTTTTAATTGATTATTAGAAAAATATTGTTTTATACGGAAAAAAAATGTCGTACAACAGTAAGTAGTACAAGGCTTCAAATTCCTTAAACTAACGTTCCAAATTCAAATTGTTTTTTTTATAGAATTAATCTTATTATGTGGTTATTTGTCTAAAAAGCCATTATATCAGCCCACTGTTGAACATAAAGTCTCAGTAGCGAAACACGAGACTGGAACAATGTGGTAAATAAAAAAATCTTCCACAGATGATCAGATGAATTTCAACTACAGAAGCTATACCCCCGATAGCAAACATGTTGTATGATAATGTTTCTGTTGTGCAACAAACTTATAACCATACTGGAGCACTAGCTTGCTATATACGAGGGGTGGCTGAAAAGTAATCTACCTGACTATGAAAGAAAATACATGGATTAATAATTTATTTTTATTTTTCAATATAGTCCCCTGCAACTGAAATGCACTTACGACATTTGTCAATAAGTGACAGCATACCATTAAAATAATAATTATTATTTTGATCGTCAAAATAGTCATTCACAGCGTCCTTCATCTCTTCGTCTGTTGAAAATCTGCGCCCTCTCAAGTTTTTCTTTAAATTTTTAAATAAGAAGTAGTCAGAGGGAGCCAGGTCAGGACTATAGGGTGGGTGGTTGATCTCTGTAAAGCCGTTTTTTGTCAGAGATGACCGCGCCTTAAAGGCCGTGTGCGCGGGTGCATTATCATGCAAAATCAAAACGCCTTTGCTAAGTTTGCCCCTCCTGTCTTCTTTTATTTTTTTGCGTAGCTGGTCAAGTAAGTTCGCATAGTATTCAGTATTCATCGTGGTGTTTTTGGCAGGTAATCTATCATAAGAATCCCCTCAACATCCCAAAAAATGGTTGCCATTAGTTTGCCCGCTGACAGCTGGACCTTAAACTTCCTTGGTGGTTTTTCCCCCTTAAATTTCCATTGCATCGATTCTTGTTTGCTTTCGGGATCCCACTGACGAATCCAAGTTTCGTCATAGGTCACTATTCGCAAGATAGTTTCTTCCTCTTTATCCTTTACCAAGTCTAAAAATGACTGACAACATTCCACACGCCTTTGCTTATCAAACGGGGTCAACATTTTAGGCACCCAACGCGCCGCTCACCTTTGACATCCCCAAATGTTCATGAATTATTTCATGAACTCGTTCCTTGCTAATGCCAACATCTCTAGCTATTTCCCACTGCTTAATTCGCCGATCGGCAAGGATCAGTTTCTTCACTTTTTCCACATTATCTGCGGTAACTGCAGAAATGGGCCTTCCACTAAGGGGATCGTCTTCTAAGCTCACACGGCCTTGTTTAAACTGCTTTGACCAAAACTTTATTACTAATTCGGAAGGACATGAATCTCCGAACACCTTAAACATGCGCTCTCGGATCTGCGTCGGCGTATTCCCTTCTTTACCGAGGAATTTAATCACAGCGCGATACTCAATTTTATCCATTTTTAATTTTATTGCAACTTGATGAAAACGAAGACGCGACAAAAAAATTTGAACTCGTAGAAACAAATAAGAGTCATAATTTTTAAAAAAGGAATAAACAAAGAATACGAGAATATAGTGGCCAGTAACATTTTTTAAACTTTCTTTAACAAAGGAGATTTTATATCAGCCACCCCTCGTACAACAAGGTCACGCCGAAAAAAAATTGCCTTCATATTCTTCACCTTTCGAGAGTAATAGAGACAGCAGCGATTCCATAAAAGAGAAAAAAGTTTAATAAGTAATAGATAAATAATATAGATAGATAAAGGACATTTCTTTTAGCGTGCGGGTTTCAATAGAGGTTAGCACTCTAGTCTGGTTATAAACTTCTTGGTTGTGAGACAGGGATCGCATTAGTCAACGAAGTAGGTTCGGTGTTGAACGATATATTTATAGAAAAGCTACAACGGGATAATTAATGAGTCGTTTAATAGGTGGACACTTTCTTTAATACTTGCAATCGACAACATTTCATTTTAGTTAACCATTTGTTTTTAATATTTATATTGAAAGTCTGCGTAAAAAAGAAGCTTATGTATTTTTTCATTTTGTTTTATTTTATGTTTTCTTATTCACTCATTCTAAAAGTCGCATCTGAGGATTTCAGAAGTCAATATTCATTGCCAATGGATTATTTAAAAAAAAGCTTGGCATATTTAAGTCTGCTGTCACATGGCATGACAGTTGATTTTTTTTAAAACAAAATGATCTTAAAAGCAAAGAAAATTGTTTTTAAAATTTATTTTTTTATTTAATTTTACCTTATTTTTAGTGTTTTAAAAATATCTCTTTATTTAAACACGATTTAATTCTGAAAAAAAATATGATGCTGAGAAAGCCCATATCTGATGCCAGCTAGTTTAAAAAATAATAATCAGTCTCATCTTTCAATTGCCAGACTTGATGCATTTTATTTCTCACGCGAACTTTTTCCGTCGTGTGCCAGTTGCCTTCACTGTCTGCTGTTCAGCGTTTTTGTAATGTCACCGGCCCATCGAACTGGTGGCTTGCCCACGTCCTTATTATCAGTTCTGGACCATAAGTGAATATCACTCGAATGCACTGATTAAATGATAGGACGCCATCTTTACACTTAAATCCTTTAAGTGGCATGAGCCATGATGATATGTAGACGAATTTTACTTTGACAGAGTGGTATCCGTCTCGACGGAGAAGATGCGTATGCATTTGAACGAGCCACAGAACAACAATGAGAATGGAGAGGTGAAATACTCGGTCGAGATGAACGCAGGCAGTCTACATAAGCAGTGGATCTCAGAAAGATCTACTATTATTGAACAGTAAGTTTTTATTTGTTTGCTATTAATAACGAGTCAACCTTGCTATTCAGCGGGGTTTCGCTGCCAGTGCCTTAACCGCGAAGAATTCGATTTTTATTTTATTTGTGCTAGAATCTTAAATTTATAGCTGTTATTTTAAGTCATTTTTGCGATAAATTCATTACAGTTTCGGCAAGAGTAGTAATAGTAATTTGAAATGTGCAACTCAAGTATAGCTCATTATTTATTTTATCATGCTGCATTAATATAAGTAAACAAATTTCCTTCACAGCAACATGAATCGTCTCGGCATTGAACTGGGTGATATAAACATTATCATTCATGCTGTTAATTTAAGAGGTAAGCCATTTTACCTGCCTTTGGGAGTGCATCAGCTTCCCTTACCTATTGCCTGATTTTGTGTCGGTACAAATATCGACAGAAATTACATTGAAATAATGTTCACATCAGCGGGCCTATTATGTAACTCAGTGTCGGTTGCCATCTATGGTTGCTATTCACCAAAAACAGATAAAAAATGAACTCCCAAAATAACCTTCAATGGGTATTGAACTATTCACGAATTGTGAAGTCATTTCAAGTGCGAACGTATCCTTAGATAAGCAGATATGTATGTTTTCGACGATACACCTCAGCCACACACTCGACGATAAGCGAGGGAAGTGGGCAGGGACGTCGTGTGGCTGCGTTAATCGTCCCGCCGCTCGCGCTGCTCCTCGTCATGCCCATCGCTCCCTTCTTGTCGGTTTTTTGTACGAGATTCAAAGGAGCGGCAATATGAAGACGAGTAGCCAGCCACATACTCGCGCTGTTGTCAGTCCGCGTCGAGCGCTCTTACGGAAAGTACTTGTGGGATTTTGTATGTTTTCACTTTACAGTAATGCCGCCATCGGCCGACGAATGGTCTTACGAAAAAATACTAAAATTTATTGACCCCGTTAGGTGCTGAACCAGCAATGGTCCCCCAAAATAATAAAAACTATAAATTGAAACACGAGTCACGATTGTAAATTTGTAACAAAATGCTAGGTCTTAAAACTTACTAACAATGTACGTTGTGTTTGGCGTTTTCGCTATTCGTATTGTTACGTAGTACCGGCGCACGAAACAAAAATCTCACACATCATGAAACGCGTAAGAAAGTTCGTAAATAATCTCAGTGCGGATGACGTGTGGACGCTTCCGGGCCTTCCGCCATTGGCTCGAAATGTCTCGGACGAAGAAGTGAGAGGAAGCATTCGGGTTGGAAAGGGACGGATACAGACTGGAGTCCTTGACACGCTGACGTGAAGCGTGACGCGCGTTCCATAATGCACGAGAGGGTTCTAGCGACATCGCGTCACTTGAACTGGAAAGAAGTGGGAGAGAGATGGATATAGGCTGAGATCCTTGAAGCGTGTTCCATAATGTGCGAGAGGGTTCTAGACAGATCGCGAAGCCGGCGTACGGTATATAAAAACGGGACAGATAGCGGTCGAGAGTTCAGTTCAGTGTTAACTACGAGACAGAGCGGAAACTCTAATGAACTAAAGGACAACTCTAGTAGTGACTAGTGAAGTGCGACTGTATAGAGCGAATATAACCCGGTAACGATTCTAGTTAGTAGTGGTGAGACATTTTTCAAATTACCTAGTCGGTTCTTAAATACTGTCACTGGCCATTTATTTTAAAAATAGAACACCTAGAAATAAAAATGAAATGGTGTTAGATTTTCAAATATTTTTTGATTAATAATCTGCCAAATCACAATTACATTCATTCATTTTTTACGATGGAGTGGACTCGTAAAGAGGACCGAGTAGCAGTAATTGCATTGCATCGTTGCGGCCATCCACCGAAGACGATATTCAACTTGCTTCAAAAATTAAAAATCACGAAGAGGTTCGTGTACCGTAACATCAAGAGGTACAATGAAACCTCTGGTGTCGATGACGAGAAAAGAACTGGCAGACCTCGTTCCGTTAGAACTCCAGGGGTCATCAAAGCAATCGAGGCGCGTATTGCAAGAAATCCCGTCCGCAAGCAGAAACTGATGACTTTGAAGATAGGATTAACCAGAAGTACCGTAAAAAAAGTACTCAATGAAGACCTGGGACTACGAGCTTACCGAAAAAAGAGTGGACATCTTCTGAACGCGCGTCTGATAGCTATGAGAGCCAAAAAATGCAAAGTTTTGCTAAAGCGGTACGGGAGAAACAGACACCGCGATATCTTGTTTACAGACGAGAAAATTTTTAATATCAACAAACAAAATGACGGTGTACGCTACCAGCTCTGCGGCCCCTGGAAATGCCATTCCTAGAGTGCAGCACGGCCATCATCCATCATCAGTCATGATTTGGTTGGGAGTGTCCTAGTATGGCCCTACTGAAGTGCATTTTTGTGAAAAAGGTGTCAAAACCAGTGCAAAGGTGTACCAAGACACGGTTTTAGATCGCATAGTAAAAGATCTGCCCCAGACACTCTTTGGAGGCCGGCCATTTGTGTTTCAACAGGACTCCGCACCTGCTCATAAGGCCAAAACAACTCAGGAGTGGTTCAAGCGCCAGAATATCGAGCTAATAAGGCATCAAGATTGGCCCTCATCTAGCCCTGACCTCAATCCACTGGATTACAAAATTTGGCAGGAATTGGACGAGAAGGTCTGTTCTAAACCTCACTAAAATTTGAGCAGCCTAAAGTCATCATTGATTAAAGCAGTGGCCGATATCGACATGAATATGGTCCGTGCTGCTACTGATGATTGGCCGCGAAGATTGAAGGCTTGTGTGAAAAATGGTGGCAATAATTTTGAATAAATTTTATCCTTAATGTAAGCTAATTAAATTACCTTTATTTAAAAAAAACTTTTTTTGAATATCATGACTAGTTTTCATTTTATAGCCAATTTTGTTTGTGACAGAATTTAAGCACCGACTCGGTATAGTACGGACAAATTAGGCATTCCAGCGAGTCCACTGAGTTCAGTTAGTAATTCCAGTTGTTGTTTAGTTTCAGTTGTGTTTAAATAGTGTGTGTGATTACAAATAAAGACAGTTAGTGGTTTTTGGTACAAATTGGTATAAAATTAATTTATCCCGAACCCCAGCTCGTAACAGTATCTATTTAATGTAAGGCAAGTGTATTTAATATTATATTAATTATGTACCAGACGTACGTACAGCGAAAATAATTTGATAAGTACTAAAAAGCATAGAGCGCTCGCAGCTGCATATCGGCATCCATTTCATAGTTATATTCTCTTTGCATTTTGTCGTCGATGTTTACCGCGTGAAGGAGAAAGCCGGAATGCGGCCCATGGCGAGGAGTGTGGCGAATAGAGCAGTGTGTGGCTGGCTTGGGCAACATCGCGGCAGCGCGATGAGCAAAGCGAGGAGCAAGGCGAGGAGCATAGTCTGGCTGAAGCAATAGGCACTCGGTTTGGCAACTGATTTTACGATAGAGAATCAGGGGACAGTACGCAATTGGCTGTTACGACGATCGCTGCGTCACCGGATAGCGCAAAATAGGATAAAATACAACTTTTAATAAATCAGTCGGATACTAATAACTTAAAAAAATCATAAAGTTAGATTTTTTATTGCTCGCATGTGTTTTTATAAGCTTTAAAAGTCGCTTTTGAGTTAAGTTTATGCATTTTATTAGTTGGTAAAGCATTTGAAAGTTAAATTATTTTAGAGATGAAACAGATATTGAATTGGCGGGATACCGGATATCCGACGCTCGGATATTCGGCTCATAATATGTGTTTAGCACGCATCGAGCAATTTTAAATATTTCGAATTACGATGCGTGCGAGCGCGACGGAGCGAGATTAAATGACGCATTTGCTAATGATAACAATTCAAACGCAGTTAAGCTTCTGAATCCCCTTAATAGTTATTGGTTAAATCATCTTTAACTAATGATACACAAATTAATTTGATTTCCGTCAAAAATGTGCGCATGTTGTTTTTTTTTCGTTTTTATTATAATTTGTATTATATTTCAAATTTTTGCCCCACAGGTTACAAGTACCTAATCCAGGAGAACACTCGCATCGCCCTTACAGAAGAATGGTGCTCCGTGCCGTGCGGGTACGCGTACCAAGCGACCGTCAGCGACGTGAAGGCGTACATCGCGGATATTGCGACAAGGTTCTCCACGCCGCAGGAGGCCTACCCGCCCGGGGACAAAGTCTTTCTAATCACACAGGGACAGTATTACGGAGCTTTGGCTAAGGTTAGTTATAGAAAATTGCTTGTACACCCACGTTTCACCGATGATTATTACGTCCCAGCGTTTTGAGTCCTATTGGCGTACTTAGGGCACAAATAATGCATTGCATACATATAGTCACGCCTGTCTCCCGGAGGGGTAGACAGAGATTACAGATTTCCATCTGCTACGAACATAACACACCTCTTATTCTTCTACCTCCATCTATATACGTAGTCGTACAAGCTCTTCTATTCCGAGTACTTTTTACTTTGCCCTTTTTCAGTATGTCGCCTATTTGGTCGGCATACGTCCTTCTAAAGCGGCCCGGTCGAGCTTTACCTTCCACTTGTGCAGCATAAATTACTTTCAACACTCTACTTTCATTAATCCTCTCTATGTGCTCTAATAATGCATTAATGATTGTGTAATAATAAGATTAATACTGTATAGCCGTTGACTGACAACATAATGTATGTGACAACCAGGTGGTAGACTCGGAATCTATCCGCAGCGGGAGGATTAAGGTGCAGGTGACAGAGTGCCAGGAGCCGGTGCCGACAGTCCACGCCGCCGCCACGCCCTACCGCAACGCCAACCACGCCGCTGCCGCTTGCGGTAAGATAGACATACTGTTTGTTATAAAAATAGGCGGCAGAGCTGATGCTGGGCTCGACTGTGGAGGTACCACCATCTTACTCGCAAATCCTCCCGAAGATATTCGGGGGAGAGTAAGAGAACAGCTCTCAGGCAAAACCAGGCGGCCCACCATTGCCTGGGACCGATGGCTGGCGGTATATCCATCCCCAATTGTCGGGCCTTATATAAAACAGACTGGTGAAGGACAGCGGCGTCACTGGTGCAAGGGTTTCGGCACCGCGATCACCAACCCGCTCGCCCAGCGTGTATGGTCATTTCTTCCAGGAGGATCGTCAAGAGTGGCGAAATCCCGGAAAGGCCTATGTCCAGCAGTGGACAAAGCAGGCTGATGGATGGTTATAAAAATAGTGACGGCCCACAGTGACCTTCAGTATAGTTTCAAGGTGCGAGTGTCCCGAGTATGTAAATAATGATTTTGGATTGTAAAAACTTTGTAATGGCGAGAGAATAAACGGATGCTACGCGAGGCGATTCTACGCCCTACTGATACCTAGTGGCAACATGCCACGCGTACCTTTACACCGCTTCTTAACAGGAAAGAAATGTATGTCATTGAAAACAGGAGAAGGAAGATACTTAGTCGTGATGGTTTGATGATAAGTAGTGCTTAATTTTGAAATGTAGCGTTGTGATTGTTTGATTAGTCGCTTAAGTATCCGTTAAGCGAGATTTTCTTAATTCAGAAACTGGCCCATAGTAGATAAGGGAAAAGAGAAAAAGCAAGGATCAAGTTCTGTGACCATATTAAGCTGGTTGCTCCGGATTTAGTTGCCAAAGTATGTAAAATGTATTAAATAACTGTGATTTATACGCGACAACAGTTTAACGTCAATTAGGCTTCTCTTGCAAAGTTTTGTTATTTTATGCATTACTTTGTACATGATGGTACATAATAACTATAAACCCGTTTTAAAGTTGTAAACATTATCAACTACACGCTTCATTGTTGATACGTACGTGCAGGTATCTCAACGAACATGCTGTCCCGGATCACGGGGTGCGTATTCGTGATCCCGGGCGTGCGGCACGACATGCCCACCGAACAGATACACAAGATCAACATCGGACTCAACCTCAAGTTCAACAAAAAGGTTAGCGCACGCAACTGTTATTGTTTAGATTAATAAATGACATGCTGGCTTCAGTAGGCCGCGGCACCGGCAAATGGCTGGAAGACCATTAGGAAAGGAATCACCTCACCAGCCCTGATGGTAGCAGGCTCAAACACGCGGCGCCGAATGTCTTCGTTTATATGTTCCAATCTCGTTACATCCGGGATCGTGACACATACGAAGAGGGCAGGGCGCAAGCGGACACAAAAAAGTTTCATCTATTCGCTATAAGGGTAATTTGCAAGAAAGCAAGACAGGTCTCTGTTTTTCTATTTATACCTGACAGTTCAAAATTAAGGTGTTTTTACATAGCACAAACAAAAGGTGTTTTCACACTAACATGAAATCAAAGTGCGTTTTAAAATAAACTAAGAATCTTTGAAGAGTCGATCTACTGTACGTAGTACTGCTGTTTATTCTGTGTCAAGGTAGTTGAGATGGGCCACAAAAGCCAACTACTAGAACCGTTAGAGGTACAAAAAAACTTACTTAGAAGACTAACCCGAACTTTTTGAATATTTCATTTCTGCGTTCACAGGTTTTATTTTTTAAATGTTCGGAGACAAACAGTCACACAAAAGAAAAATTTACAAGGTTTACACATTAACCTAAAAATTTCATAATTTATAGACCTATTAGTCTCCCTAATTGAATTAAGGTTACAATTATCAATAAGTTACCTTATTACCACAAAATAAAACTAAAGAAAAACAAAACATGAAAAAATGTAACTATTAAAAAGTAGAAACTCTAACCCTTAGAAGAAATTTTATCAGCTACTGCTTTTTTGTACTTTGTTAAGGATGTACTAAAGAGATCAACATCAACAAGCTTATCATTATAATATTAACATGCACGTCTAATGAAACCATTACTTACATAACAAGCATTACTCTTAGCTATTCTTATCTTCTTATATACATATAAAATACAACGTCTGTCTGTCTGTCTGTCCGTCTGTCTGTTCGTTCGCTTATAACTTGAGAACCAATCAATGGATTTTGATGCAGTTTTCACTGAAAGATAAAGCATTTCTTCGGAAAGGTTTAGGGCTATGTATCATCACGCTATGACGAAAGGGAGCAGCGCAATGAGAATTTTAGTGAGACATATGGAAGGTTCGCCGCCGTAGCATTGTCGATCGTCGCGGGTTCAAACCCCGACTGGTAAAATTTGTTTTCACTTTTCATTTTTTATTCTTTTACTTTATTTTCAGAAAAAATATTTCCTTTTGTAAAAAAAATATTAAAGCTGAAATTATATTTCTTGACTGCCCAATAACTAAAATATTTTTATTTTCAAGTGCTTAGAAAACGCCATCTCTGGGAAGCTATCCTGGATAACGGCGTTGAAATTATTTTTTTAATACACTAGATTGCGCTGCATGTTTCAAAATATCGAATTTGACGCAGTCTATTTCAAATCAACTCACGTTAAAGTTTGTCTACACTATTATATAAAGAAGAGAGATTTGTTTGTTTGTTTGCATATAATGGGTAATATCTAGAACTACTGAACTGACTTTAAAAATTCTTTAAGCACTCAATAAGATTTTTAGTTAATCGTGTGGTATGTACGCCTTGCGTAGTCGTACGTATGTAGTCTCATCGTCGGGGTTTCAATCATCCACTGGTAAATGTTTTTTTTAGGAGACCTCTCAAGTTTAAGCTTATTTGATCAGTCTTGATGAGTATTTTTGTAGAACATGGTGACCAGGATCTAATGACGGGACTGGGAGGTGGGTACGGGATCTCCTCAACGGATAACAGCAGACCCATCGAGTTTGGGCTTATTTTATTGGTCTTTATTAGCACTTTGGTAAAACATGGTGACCAGGGTCTGATGATGGGTCTGGAAGGTGGGTACGGGATCTCCTCAACGGACAATAGCAGACCCTTCGAGTTTGGGCTTATTTAGTTGGTATTTTTTAGCACTTTGGTAAAACATGGTGACCAGGGTCTGTTGATGGGACTGGAAGGTGGTTATGGGATCTCCTCAACGGATAACAGCAGACCCTTAGAGTTTGGGCTTATTCGATTGGTCTTTATTAGCACTTTGGTAAAACATGGTGACCATGGTCTGATGATGGGACTGGAAGGTGGGTACGGGATCTCCTCAACGGACAACAGCAGACCCTTCGAGCTTAGGCTTATTTTGTTGGTATTTATTAACACTTTGGTAAAACATGGTGACCAGGGTCTGCTGATGGGACTGTAAGGTGATTATGGGATCTCCTCAACGGATAACAGCAGACCCTTCGAGTTTGGGCTTATTCGATTGGTCTTCATTAGCACTTTGGTAAAACATGGTGACCGTTGCATATTGTCGTTCAAAAAATCATATTCTTTTGTTTTCCTTATTTCCACGAAAATCTCTTCGACGCGGGCGGAGCCGCGGGCAAAAGCTAGTAGAAAATAAAGGTTTTTTACAGCATAAACAGCATATACATATACAGCAGGAAATGTTTTGTAATAAAGCGGGGGGTATCGATGATAGAGTTGACTATTTTATAGAGAAAAACAGCATCTATATAATGACGGCGATGTTTTAGTAATTCCAGCTTGTGTCTTTTGGCTGATAGTGAATAATCAGAATAAGTGTGGCCAGTTCTATAGTCAAGCGACTTAACGAATTTTCTTTGCAATCTTTCTATCCTATCAATGTGGTTTGCACAAAACGGATGCCAGGTGGTACAAGCGAACTCTAAGCGACTACGAACATAGCTGTTATAAAGAAGTTTGTAAGTAGAAGGGTTTTTGAATGGCTTTCCAATGCGCAAAACAAAACCCATTTGCTTATAGGCCCTTTTTAGTATATTATCAATATGCGATATATAAGTTAGTTTAGTATCCGTAATGATACCTAAAGTCGTTTGCAATAGAATCCAACAATCATGTAAACAAACCAAATTGTCACGATTACTCCGTAATCACATACATTTGACGATCAATTATGAACATAGTCTGATTTCAACGAACGCACCATTGTTTTCACATTATCTTCAACACGATTTAACTTGTATTTATAAGTTAAATTTGTTAAAACATTTGCAACGTAAAAATTTCGAAGTATTTGACAAGCTGTCATCTTAGTTTTTTACTCATCGAACTCTATAAGTCATTGAAAAGTTAGTGTTGTTCGTAATCTGAAGTTATCTTTTATTTTTAATTTAATAAATTATTTTAATTTAATATTATTTGAATACAATAAAATTTTTTTTTCAAGACCTTAATATAATTAACCAAAACGGATTGTATCCTAAGCCATAAAAATAATGGTTAGTTTTTAAAAATTGACAGGTGGCCATTTTGTTAGAATTGTCATTCACAGTCATTCACTGTTCTGTGGGTTCGCTGTGCATTAGTGTTTTCTGTTTCCGTTTTCTGTTTCCGATTTCTACGACTTTGCATTCTCATTTTGGACTTTTGTTTTGCTTTACGATTTGGCTGGACATATTTTTCTTGGAACGACGACTTTTGCACGGCATCACGGACTTTGATATAGCATACGATTGGTATTTTTTCTCAAGGAGTAATCAGGAGGTAAGAATGATTTAGATCTATTACGGTATTTATTTTATTTCGGTTGGCGAGAATCGGAGCCGAACAATGGTCGAAATGCGTAAGTCACGTCCTAAAGGAAGAGGAAGAAATGAAAAAGCTCGACGGCATTTTAGACACGGCAAGCGATGACACAGTGGTTCCATTTATAATTACGGTCACCGGCGACACTTCTGATAGTGATGATGACGAAGACGAAGATTTAAATTTGTTCTAATAAACACTTTTTTTATATATAATCAGTTTTATTTTATAGTCTATGGCTTATATATTTAATCTATTTAGTCAGTTTTATTTTAGTACCTATCCTACTATGGGCCATAGTCTATGACTTAAAATTAAAATAATTGGAAAAATAAATTTAATTAAAATTAAATTAGAACACTATGACATCACTATGGGCATAAACAATACGCTGTCAATGTCAGTCCGCCATATTTGTTTACATGATTGTTGGATTCTATTGCAAACGACTTTAAGTCACGAATTTGTGATACTCTAGTAAGACTTCTGTTACATAATTTATAATTATAGATTACTGGATGCCTCTTTCTAGTGAAACTAATAACGAAACATTTATCTGTGTTTAAAAATAAATCATTGTTACTACAAAATATTTTGATAAATTAACTTTAGTCTTCCCATATAGTATCGAAGGAAAAGATATTACCAGAGTCAACAAAGTGAGAGACCTTGGTATAATACTGGATTACAGGATGAACTTCAACCTCCATGTTGACTTCATTACGGCCAAAGCCTTCAAACAACTAGGCTTTATTCTCCGTATGAGTCAACCCTTCAAGCGAGTTATAACTTACAAAACATTATTCTTTGCTTATGTCCGTAGTATCTTGGAGTTTGGTTGTGTGGTCTGGATTCCTCGATACGCAGTTCATATTGACAGAATTGAAAAAATCTAGAATAAGTTCCTGAAAGCACTTGATTACAGAACCCACAATAATTTTACAGATTATTTATCTTCAGCTGTGCACCATAATATTCACTCCTTGGCTGGTCGGCGTGAACTCGCAGATGTAAATTTTTTGCATAAATTGGTTAATAATGGCATAAACTCATCCACACTCCTTGAAAAAGTCTCCTTTAAAGCTCCTCGAGCTTCCTCTCGTCCCAAGTATTTCTTCCACACCAAAATTGCGCATTCTAATTATGCTAAAAATTCTTACTTCCGACGGGCCCCCGATAATTACATAGGTAACACTAAAAGTTTCCGGAACTGGCCACTTACATAAACAATATTTAAAAATTTATTGCAACATTTGAAAATAGAACTCTTTGGCTGTAGAATGCAGTTTGTTTCATCTGACTGTCTTTTGTTTTTACCTTGTGGCGCCATTTAAAAAATTGTGTGTCTGCGTCAACATGGATTTAACTCGGGAAAATTTTCGTAGTATGATTTTCTACGATTTTAAGTGTAATTTGACAGCTCAACAGAGCATCGCTCGGCTTGAAACAGCTTTTGGCAATGAAGAACCATGCAAGACGACTGTTTATAGCTGGTTTGCAGAATTCAAGCGTGGTCGTATCAATCTCAGTGATGAATCTCGCGATGGTCGGCCGTCCACCGCTGTGACCAACAAAAACATCGATGCTGTGCGCCGTATGATTGAAACAGACAGGCATGTGACCTACCATGAAATTCGCGCATCCTTAGAAATAGGCATGAGTCAAATACAATCACTCCTACACAAACATTTGGGTGTGAGAAAGCTGTGCTCGCGGTGGATCCCACACAACTTGACCGAGGCTCAAAAAACGGACCGCGTCACTTGGTGCAGTGCCATGCTTACCAGAATCAACGAAGGTGCGTCAAATTTGGTGTGGGACATAGTAACAGGTGACGAAACATGGATTTATTGCTACGATCCCAAAACAAAGCAGCAATAGAGCGTATGGGTCTTTCAATATGAGCCGAAACCAACCAAAGTAGCGCGCGTGAAAAGTGCATCTAAGCGGATGATTGCTTCTTTTTTTAATAAAACTGGACACGTGGCTACTGTTGCTTTAGAGAATCGTCGTACCGTGAATAGTGACTGGTACACGACCATTTGTTTGCCGGAAGTTATTGACGAACTCCGTAAAAATAACCGTAAACGCCGTATCATCCTGCACCACGACAATGCTAGTTCTCACACGGCCAGACAGACAAACGACTTTTTGAAGACGAAAAATGTAGAACTCATGAGTCATCCTGCATACAGTCCCAACCTGGCACCTTGTGACTTTTTTCTGTTCCCAAAAATTAAGAACCAATTACGCGGTCAACGATTTTCATCACCAGAAGAGGCTGTCGAGGAGTATGAAAAACACGTTTCAGAGGTCACCACAGGGGAGTGGCACAAAAGTTTTCAAAACTGGTTTGATCGAATGAAAAAGTGGATAGACGCCAAGGGAGATTATTTTGAAAAACAATAAATTAATTTTGTACCTTTAATAGTATTTTTTCATATTCATTCCGGAAACTTATAGTGCGTCCCACGTATAACAAGAAGCTCACCAAAGTTGACATTTTTGCTGAATCTCCTCCTTCTTTTAAAATTAAAGCGGCAAAGATACTGTATTTTAGGCACAGACATCGATCGATGTCTGTGGTTTTAGGTAATAATCGTAATTGTTCGCATAAATAAACATAAATTATGTTTTTTTTTGTTATTTAAGTCTTATAAGGCATTTTGTTGTTTGTATTTTTTGATATATTTTTCAAGTAATATATGCAATAACAATAGACATGTTATTCCTTTGAGTTGTTGCGTTAATGTGTAGTGTAGAATTATTTTTGTGTGTCTTCATATGGTACTTAAGGTTTATTTGTGTGTTTTTATCTTTATAACAATTTCATTGTATTATGACTCTTTGATACCTCAATAAATAAAAATAAAATAAATAAAAATAAAATAAATATGTACAGTCATCGAAAGAAATTGCAACTGTCACAATTAATTTTTTCGCCCAATTGTTTTTTTTACTGACAAGGAACATAAAGTCAATTGCGTTAACCGAGGTCAAAGAGTCAAACATAAAGTCAAAATCAAAGAACCCAAAAAACAAAAAAAGACATACATTTAGTAGTAATAACTAGCTTTATCTTTTATTTATAGGTATGTTTGATCAAAAAGAGTTTGTTCTACAGAAACCAAACGAAAATTTTATCTAGATGTGACGACTCTGAATCGGGGACCTCCCTATACTGAGCAATTGCTCTTTGTATACCTAACGCAATGATATCATACAAATGTATATCCTTGCGATGGAATCGCCAAGTGTAAAAAATATCGAAATAAATGTCTATAATATAACGTTATCTTCCAGAATCAAGAAGTGTCCGGGTTCACGCGCCGCTGCCCGGTGACGTCACAGTGGCTGTACTCGCGGCGCTGTATCGAGGTGGTGGCGGAGTACGCGCGCTCGTTCCCTGACCTCTTCGACTCGTTGGCGCGCCAGCTCAACCGGGACATCTACTTCGAGCAGGACCTGTGGCCCAATGAGATGCAGTGAGTTGTTGTGTTACCTCCCAGAATCGAGAAGTGTCCGGGTTCACGCGCCGCTGCCCGGTGACGTCACAGTGGCTGTACTCGCGGCGCTGTATCGAGGTGGTGGCGGAGTACGCGCGCTCATTCCCTGACCTCTTCGACTCGTTGGCGCGCCAGCTCAACCGGGACATCTACTTCGAGCAGGACCTGTGGCCCAATGAGATGCAGTGAGTTGTTGTGTTACCTCCCAGAATCGAGAAGTGTCCGGGTTCACGCGCCGCTGCCCGGTGACGTCACAGTGGCTGTACTCGCGGCGCTGTATCGAGGTGGTGGCGGAGTACGCGCGCTCGTTCCCTGACCTCTTCGACTCGTTCGCGCGCCAGCTCAACCGGGACATCTACTTCGAGCAGGACCTGTGGCCCAATGAGATGCAGTGAGTTGTTGTGTTACCTCCCAGAATCGAGAAGTGTCCGGGTTCACGCGCCGCTGCCCGGTGACGTCACAGTGGCTGCACTCGCGGCGCTGTATCGAGGTGGTGGCGGAGTACGCGCGCTCGTTCCCTGACCTCTTCGACTCGTTGGCGCGCCAGCTCAACCGGGACATCTACTTCGAGCAGGACCTGTGGCCCAATAAGATGCAGTGAGTTGTTGTGTTACCTCCCAGAATCGAGAAGTGTCCGGGTTCACGCGCCGCTGCCACGATACCCGTTGCCGTCTGCGTAAAATATTTTGTGTGAGAAATTGTGGTTCCTGTAGTAAGCCGCTAGGGGCGCTGCACAATTTCTCACATAATTAGTTTACGCAGTCGGTAACGTGTATCGTGATCAAAACACATGGTAGACCTACTGATTAGTGCATTTCTAATCTTTCATTAGTTTTATTTTTAAATGAAAAACTATAAAAATTACAAAGTAATGCATAAACTAACACAACTTTGCTAGAAAAGCCTAATGGACATTAAACTATTGTCGCGTAGTGCAGAAATCACATTATTTTCATTCAACAATAAGAGAAACAATCATACGTGGTGCGTTTGGGAATTAATCCTGGAGAAAGCACTTTAATAGACCGTCTTTTTTCGGTGAAACTGTTGACACGCTGTCACAGATTGTGTAAAGTGATTTCTAAATGTTACGAGTATTTAAACTCCGCCCGCCCTAAGTGGGATCTGCCCTTTTTCTTGTATGTATTCCCCAAAATAAAGTATATAGTTTAGCCTTTTATTTTGAGATTGTTTCACTAAAATATGTAGGTACGTTGAACTACCTTCAGTGAATTTATTGCATTGTCACCTTCTTTAACTGAAAAGTACAGGTTTTCGGAAAAACAAGTCCAAAGAGACTTCTAAAAGTGAAAAAAGTGCGAGTTTCAAATAGTAGACTTCAATAATTTTAACAAAGGTTAAAATAACTTATTATATACAAAATGTTGTAAAAAAACTAGAAATGTATTAAATATTTTCCGGATTTATTCGTTCACACCCCCCTTAGTGCCAAATTTAAAAATTGTTGTAGGTCACCAGAAAGTAGTACTCTCAATGATCAGGCAATGAGTGGGATTTTTAGTTTTATGAAAATACACTTAAAATAAATACACTTTTTTTGCGTTAAACAAGAAATTTGAATTTTACAGCAACAGGTGTGAAGCTATTAAGTATTTGATAATAATTCCAATTTGATACAAGCTTTTCTTGAGAAAAAACCCTTGATGACACACGGACAGACAGACAACAAAGTAATCCTATAAGGTTTCCATTTTTCATGATGAGGAACGGAACTCTTCAAATTTTAAACCGAAACACTGCCTTATTGTCATTATCGTTAACCTCTCCAGAGCTGGCCACCCTCAAGCGATCCAAGCGTGGCTGAAAGGTCAGCCGCACGCGTCCGCCCCCCGCCGCGAGTGTGGCTCCGAGGCTCTCGAACCCGAGGAGATGAAGCTGCTCGCCGTCTCGCTGGACAAACAGCTCGAAGAGATGAGGGCTCAGGAGAAGAAGGTCTCTCTGCATGTCAAGTGGAATCTGCTGTACAAGGTGAGATAGCGCTGCTGGGAGAAGCATAGCCGTTACATGCTCATTCGTCACGTCTTTCGACAAACGAAAGTATATCCTGCTTGCTATACTCTATTCCAGAACGAGAAATAATATGTGTAAACAACTTTACAACCTAAATCTATAAATACATACATTTTATGTCTTTAAATAAATACATTTTAGCTTAAAACAATAACTCACGTACTTACCTACAATAAAATTGGAAAGATAAAAAATTGTAAAAAGTAATTTATTAAGCCAAAAATTACAGTAAGTTTAAATACATTCGAAGAAATCTGAAATTTAATACAAAAGAATCACCGGACTCTGGTAGCTCGCTGGTTGGGATTGCGTATAACTTTAGAAAAGTTTTTTCGTATATTTTATACTATCTTTTGCCCGCGACTCTGCGTGCGTTGAAGAGATTTTGGTGGAAATAAGGAAAACAAAAGAATATGATTTTTTGAACGACAATATGCAACGGTCACCATGTTTTACCAAAGTGGTAAGAAATACCAATCGAATAAGCCCAAACTCGAAGGGTCTGCTGTTGTCCGTTGAGGAGATCCCGTATCCACCTTCCAGTCCCCATGTTCTACAAAAATACTCATCAAGACTAATCAAATAAGCTTAAACTTGAGAGGTCTCCTAAAAATACTTACCAGTGGATGATTTAAACCCCGACGATGAGACTACATGCGACTACGCAAGGCGTACATCCATCCATCCATCCATCAGCCTGTTTCGTCCACTGCTGGACATAGGCCTTTCCAGGATTACGCCACTCTTGGCGGTCCCCCTGGAAGAAATGCCCATACTCACACACGCTGGGCAGGCGGGTTGGTGAGCGCGGTGCCGAAACCCTTGCACCAGTGACGCCGCTGCCCGTCACTAGTCTGTTTTAAGGCCTGGCAATTAGGGATGGATATACCGCCATCCATCGGTCCCAGGCAATGGTGGGCCGCCTGGTTTTGCCGGAGAGCTGTTCTCTTACTCTCCCCCAAATAACTTCGGGAGGATTTGCGAGTAAGATGGTGGTACCTCCACAGTCGAGCTCGGCATCAGCTCTACCACCTATAAGGCGTACATACCACACGGTTAACTAAAAATCTTATTGAGTGCTTAAGGGTGCTCCGACCAAAAGAAGCTAAATCGGCAGTCACGGTTAAGTTGATTAATGAATAACATTTCATTAATAAATGTAAAAAAATCATATTTAGTAGCACAGAAAATATATGTACACTTTATCCGAAGCAAAAATTAAAAATAATTTATAGTTTATAAAACAAAACTATTAAAACTAAGCCCAAAATGTAACAAAGGCGTATTGGCGTTTAGATCATTTCAGCAACTTAACTGTAGAATTTTATCTCAAACTTAATTTTAAACAATCACCAAAGTATAAACTACAATTTGTCTAACTTACATTTTAGAAATATTACGGCAATTTAAATACGATTTATTCAAAATGCACCACAAATCCGCCATACATTTTTAGTATGGCCGCGCAGCAGTCAATAAAACTGTCCACGATTAACACGACCACGAGAGTACAGAGCGAGGTGTCTAATCGTCGTAGGCTCGGCGCATAAGAATTTTTATAATCTGTTCAGTAGTCCCAGAGACTACCTATTATATACAAACACACAAACAAATCTTTCCCCTTTATATAATAGTGTAGTCAAACTTTAACGTTGCTTTGAACCAGACTGTGTCAAATCCGATATGTTGAAACATGCAGCGCCATCTAGTGTATTAGAATAAAAACCATTTCAACGCCAGCGTACTGAGCCATTATCCAGGATAGCTTCACAGAGATGGCGTTGTCTAAGGACTTGAAAATAAAAATATTTTAGTTATTGGTATTTGCTCAGTCAATGCACGCAAAAGCTTACAAAAGCAAAATAAATATATTCATTAATTCATATTGTTACAGTACAAAACCTACTAAAATCATAGTGTAGCTACAATCAGTGGAAACTCTCCTACTGCACAGCCGCTGTTTTCAGCGCCAGGGCAAAAGTATAAATATAATGTCAGCTTATTCTTTTTTTTGAAAAAAAAAATTTAATCTGAAAATAAAAACAAAAATAAAAACAAATATTTAAAAAATGTAAAACAAATTTTACCAGTGGGGGTTTAAACCCGCGACGATCGACTACGCTACGGCGGCAAACCTTCCATGTGTTTCACTAAAATTCTCATTGCGCTGGTCCCTTTTGTCATAGCGTGAGAATACTCAGCCTAAAACCTTTCCGAACAAATGCTTTATCTTTCAGTGAAAACTGCATCAAAATCCTTTGAGTGGTTCTCAAGTTATAAGCGAACGAACAGACAGATAGACGTTGTATTTTATATGTATAGCAGAGAAGAAGAAAGTGGGTCATGAGTCACATCGATGAGCGAAGTGCTAAGGAGATGATCATGAAAAAACAATATTGTTGCTTTTCTCACCAGCCCGACTTGCACGAAGGCAACATCACTCCCGACCCCAAAGCGGACTTCAAAATGTACGACCGAGTGGTGTGTGTCGCTCGCAACATGACCGTCCCGCTCGGCGCTAAGGGGACCATCACAGCGCTGTTCAAGCCCGGCGCGAGCAATACTGTGCGGCTGTCGGACAAACTCAACGTGGAATCGAGCTATCAGGTGAATTAGAGATCCCTATAATGTACGACTAGCTAAGTACTATCCGACATACAAGACGTTGACATTTTTGCGCAGATTCTTAAAGCTTTACTTCTTTCAGGTATTATTTGACGAACCATTCCCCGGCGGGATGAAAGAGGAGCTCTTTGAAGAAACAAGGTTTTACAGGTAATTTTCTTTTTAAATTAATTTCCTTGTTTTAGTTACAAATCATCTGGCTGTTATTATTGTGCTATGAGGGTTCAGATCAAAGAGAAAGGCCTGGAAAGTAACTTGTGGATGCCAACACTGGCCTTTATAGGATTTTGTTATAAAACGGGAAATATTTTAGCAGAAATTCAGATTCAGAAATTAGATGTAAGTGACTGAGATACTTGTTATGAGTATCTTTCCTTGACCTAAAAAGACATGCATAAAATCACGTCTATCTCCCAGAAAGAAAGGCAGAGACTGCCTATTACATCTGCTACGAGCCCAATACACCTCGTCTATTCCACATCCATCAATCTAGTCATACAAATTGTTTTATTCGGAGTATTTTTGACCTTGTCCTTCTCCAGAATATCTTTAATTTAGACGGCATACGTCCCTTTACGGCTTTACCTTAATTATAAAAATGAAACAAAAACAATAATTTCCAGAATGCAGCCGTGCAACATGCTGAACATATCGTACGGGCGACGCCTGCGCAGCGCGGTCACCACCGCGCCCAGTGACGAGAACAACTTCATACCAGCGCAGACCAGGAACGTGCTGCGGAGAGAGGACGGACACAACTCTGCGTTCGCCAGCTATAGGTTAACTATAGCCTATTCGTAACCGCTATGCACCGCTGTGCGCCGCGCGGCGAGGCGGGGGGAGGAAAGGAACTGGCATGAGTTCACAGGAGATCGATATTGTCGGATCTTACGAGATATATTTTTAAGGATATAAACTTTTTATATTATTAGAAAATATGATACAATATGGTAAGTGACATAAGTAACTAGGTACTTATGTTAAAATTATAATTTTTATTTAAATATTTTACAAGTTATGGATATATGAATATAATTTGCAATATTCCGCTAAACAATTCTTGTCGTGCTATTCAAAATACAGACTCGTGCACCGCCCGCTCGCCCCCATAAAACATGCAACAAGCAAGCAATACGAGGATAAAAGCAAAGCAATCTTAAATAACAAGCAAGAAAACTTATCGACACGTGTTTCGCCTCTGAACGAACAACATCAGTTGCTGCAGAGCGGCTGCGCGAGCAACACATCAGTTGCTGTGCAAAAGCCGAGCTGGCAACACATCCCGAGGATGCCTCGTTCAGAGGTGAAACACGTGTCGATACGTTTTCTTGCTTGTTATTTAAGATTACTTTGCTTTTATGCTCGTATTGCTTGCTTGTTGCATGTTTTATGCGGGCGGGCGGGCGGTGCACGAGTCTGCATTTTAAATAGCATGACAAGAATGGTTTAGCGGAATATTGCAAATTATATTCATAAATCCATAACTTAGTGATGGACTTCCGCAAGGTAACGCCTATTTCAAGTCATTAAATATTTTATGTTTTATTAAAGAAACAAAATTTATAATTCAAATCAGCATCGTTTATGAAACAAAAAATAATTAAATAAAAATTATAGGTATAATTTTAATATAACGCACTTACTAACTTGAATGATGTGAACTCATACAAATTTTTCTTTTCCTCCCCCCGCCTCGCCGCGCGGCGCTAATGTGGTGCATAGCGGTTGGGACCAGGCCATAACACATTCGTTACGACATAATTATATCTTCAATGGGGTGTTGCTGGCGTACAAGAAAAACATAGAAGTCGGATTACCGCAAAAAATTACCACATGACAAACTGTGTTGACTTAGACCATCTAGCACGGACGTGGTATAGCG
Organism: Ypsolopha scabrella; assembly: GCA_910592155.1. NCBI lineage: Eukaryota > Metazoa > Arthropoda > Insecta > Lepidoptera > Ypsolophidae > Ypsolopha > Ypsolopha scabrella. The sequence continues at coordinate 6,280,232 of OU342964.1, forward strand.
CTACTTCTAGTACTAAATTCATTCTGCCATTTTTCGCGGGGGGTGGAGGTAAACACGCACGTCACACATTTACTCACTCACGCACACTTATGCGAAAAATTGAGACGTCTCCATGAACGCACACGTAATAAAATACTGTAACACAAACGCGAAACAAGAACACATACAAATAATTACCGTTACTAGTAGTAACTTACTACACGAGTGTTCAATAGCACACCAGCGCAAAAAACTAGTGATGGGAGCATGTGAAGACCGATTAAATGAATGACGAGTTAGGAATGACTGAAATAATGTTGAGTGTTATGTATGATCAGTTAATTTGCCTTTGTATTATTTTCACATAATATGTTAGGACTTTATAAGTATATCGTTTCGAATTTTGTTTTAGTACTCGTAGCTATAATAGTCGATTCACAAAAGCTGGCACGAATGGTTTCAATGATAACTGAAAGTATATGCGTATTACAAAATGGTTAATGAAATATTTAAACATATCTTAATATATATTAATTTCGCTCAGCTATGGAATGAAAGATCTAAAAAATGTGATATTATTTTTATTGGTTTTTAAAATGGATCAGTTTATTATATAAGGTGAATTTAATTTATGTAGCACGGATCGATAACACTTTTTGGTAATTTTGCAACATAAAATCTTGGCATGCCATAGTAAATCACTCGGGGCTGGGCTTGCGTTTGTAAGGAACACAAAAAGAATAATTTACGAATATCACAAAAAGGGTCATCGAACCTTGTTACTGAGCACTTACCGAGTCTTCAGTAAGAATTTAGATAGATAAATTAAAGTCACCTAATATATGTGACGAACACACTTCTGTGGACTCGTTTTCTTCATAAGAAATCCAATTCGCGTATCTGTATACTTTTGCATAACTAATCGTCCCAATTCCATATTGTGATTTACAAAATCATTGTCGTAGACGTGCCTGGATATATTCGGAAAAATATCCTTACCCTGAAAACTGCTCAATGATTTTGAAACGATGTATGTTGTAGTCACTGTTGGTTTTACTCTTTTACTTTCGTCCAAATTTCTTCGTATTAGAATTTCGCACTCTCTACACAAATCTATGACATCTGTTGATGCATGAACCAGTCGCAACTGTTAATGACGATTAGGCCATACTCAGGTACTTCTTAGTTCTGAACTTTTGTATGAATATAACTATAACGGTGTCGCTTAATTTCACTGGAAAATATCATCAAATGATTGTACCAAATACGTTATATACCACTCTCATAACTTCTAAACTAACCGTATGATAAAAATTATTATCATTACCTAGAAAATGTATGAAACAAAACTGCAATATTAATTTGGTATTTTCGCCGACAAGCCATGATTAACATGTATAGGTATACTCATGCCAAATTACAGCTTTCTAGTACTAAGAGTCTGAACTAAGCCGGGATCCGACAGACAGACAGATGGACGGATATATACCTATATAGCGAAACTATAAAAGTTCCTTGTTAATACGAAACCCTAAAAGTCCGTACCTCAGTACCTCAGAAAATAATTCATTCATTCATTCACTCGTTCCTTCATTGTCACATCACTAGTCGAGCGGTCTCGACTGGCCTTCGTACCACGATATCACCTATCGCTATTTTGTGGTTATTTTAATCGCAAATCTTGTTCATGTCTAATTGATTTTGTGTTGAAAATGTGGTTTATTTGAGTGGAAAATGACATGTATAATAAGAAACTCCGTTTAAAAACTTAAATTTGATTTCTGATCACCGCTTACATGTAAAAACTGCACAACCAACCATTTTCACTGAGATGTGTTTAGCGACGGGGTTGATAGCAAAATGGCGAATGATCGCGGTAAACTAGTTTTTATAAACGGAGACGAACAATTGTTCATGTACTTTGGCAGAGGGGAATGCGTGCGCTTACCAAGTCCATGTTAGATGGTGTAAGTGTGTTGAGCATAGTTTCGTATGCAAACGGCTCCACTAGCATTCACTGAGTCTGTCAGTCGGCCAATCACGACTGGCCCAGTATCGCGTGACACACAGTAAGAACCAGTCATAAGCCTTTTTGCTCTTTTGAGTGCTGGTGTCATTTTTGAATGACACTGAGTTAGAAACGCGTCTTCTATATTTTTTCATGCGCCGGGTATTGACGATTTAATTTGGACGTGTTTCATGAATGATTTTGTTGTATTTGAAGCCGAAACTAAAGACTGAGAAATCAGCGTTCTAACAACTGAGCAACTATTGCTATCTTCAGGTTAAGACACCACGTTAACAATGGCACAAGGTTCATACATACACTACATGAATCCCCGAGCGGTTATAGAGTTGTTGTTAAGTGCACAGTGCACCCACGTTTTGCCGACCATTAGTCTTAGCGTGATGGATGGTGAGATCTATCACCGCACCATACTTCGAGCATAAACACGGACGCACAGCTTAAAAAACACGCAGACTAAACAGTGGCGTGCATAGAACTTTTTGCTGGTCAAGTTTGAAAATAAAAATAACATGAAAAAATTTCAATTTCGCTTTGAGAAATCATTATTTGTATGACGCCAGGGTAGGCACTGCCTGCCCTAGAGAACATGATTGCATACAAAAATTCTTCAAAAACCTTATTGCTTTTTCAGCAAAAAGTTCTATGCACGCCATTGAGAATAAACACTAATATTCACGGTATTTGAACCCGCGGTCTCTAGCTTAGTGGACGAGCCGTTCTAACCACTACACCACAGCGGTACTAGCACAGGTTCATGTAAATATGATTTTGAGGAGTAACAGCGAAATAATACTAAATACATTTTATATTCCAGCCCCACAAAGGACAGACAAACCCCGGTTGTGGAAAATCGAAACGTTACGCCGAAAATGCTCAATAATGCGCCACCGGTAAGAATTAGTTATTGATATCTATACTAATATTAAAGTAGTAAAAAAGTCGTGTCTGTACATTTTTAATGTTTCGTGATATTTTAAAGGACATGGTTTATTATATTAGTGTTGTACTGAGGCCAAAAATACGATTTTTAGAATTTACGTCTGTCTGTCTGTATATTATAACATCTTAACCTCAGGCTAATAAGGGTTGATAAAATTAAGATACATAATATTTAGTTATCTCGTTAACAAAGTAGGGGGTTGTTAAACTATATACTCTAGTGCACCCCATCTTCTTCAGTGCGATGACATCTGTGACTATAATCACATCGTCGATTGATCCGTATTTGAATGATGCTGCAAAACTACTAACTTGACTACTTATTTTTTTATCAATAATAATAATATTTTTGTTTATTTACAGGACACCAGCACTGAATTGTTGAAATCGTTACTCAAGATTAGTCAGGATGATGAAGCAAAGAAACTAAACAAGGTCTGTACATTTTTTTGGACTACTGTTTATGGAATGTTACTTTAAATGTTTCTTTTGTACTGATAGTTTCCTCAAAAAACTCAAGAACGGCTGGGCTGATAGAGCTAAAATTTGGAAAATAGGTGGAGAATTAATTTGGGACCCCGGGAAAATACGGAAATTGTACAAAATGTCACACAGTGCAATGATTTATTAAATGACGTCGACCTTGTAAAATATTTTGTAAATTCGTGTCGGTTGTCTAATGAAGTGCATTTTCAAACGGAATACATTTATTTTGACGGAATCCGTATGTCGTGTACATTTCATTTAGTTTGCATGTTGATATATCATCAATAAAACAATTATTTCGGCCCTTAGTATGGGGCCGTCATCAGTTAAAACAAGGCGTGAAATACGCATAACGCCCTCGTGAGCGTTTCATTTGTGCATTACTGGCTGGTGTAGGTATAAAGTTCGTAGGAGTCTGGTAGATCTCGGTGGACAAACTGGATAAGTAGCTGGCCCGTGAGAGACATAGATGTGGGTTCGAGCCCCGGCTGAGATTTAATTTTCTCTGAGAAATTGATTTTCATTGATATTTATATTTTGTTATGCACTCCAAAAATATTTAGTTTCCAAAACGACAGATTTTGTTACAAATCAGACAATCTCTATTATATTATATTTTACAAAGTATGTAAATAAATATATATTTATTAGTATCAGTTAGTTATTGATTTATTTTATATTTGTAAACTCATTAGTAAATATAAAAAAGATACACAGTGAAGCCATAATTTTGAACATTTAAATTAGCCTGGTAACGACCCCACTGATGGGTCAAAATATAGCTTAACTGTGTATCTTTATTATTAAATCTTCCAATAATTACACAGCTAGTAATATTTGTGTTCGCAGACGGCGACGGCGCCGGAGCCCCCCGGCAGTTGGCGCGCGCGCAGCGACACCAACCCGCAGCCCGCACCGCCGCAACCGCACAAGTAAATACCTCTACATATTTAACTGTTCAGCTTTAAGGCGACATAGGTAGTAAGAATGAGATATTCCCAAAAGTACAAAAATTTGGGTTCTGAAAAAAAAATTGTTTTAAAGTAAAGTTTCCAAGACGGTAGCATAGCCCAAAACATGACCGGGAAAAATTCGGTGCATCAAAAAATAAAGTGGAGGCAATTTTTTCAGTTAAAAATAGTAGTCCATCCAAACTAATAAATTAAAAATAACAATAATGACTGTTTTAAACATAAACCTATTATCTTAAACATAGGATTGCGCTTTTCTATAAAAACAGCAGTATCCAACCTTTTCTTGATTCACCGCACTACTCGGACGCGCACTTTTTCAGATATACCTATTTTATCCCTTTGTTGTGTGAGGGGCCTATTGCGCTTTAAGCCCTTACAATGAACTGGGTACATGTCTGCCACATACAGGCTGTAAAAGCAAAGGCAAGAATCCTTTAAGGGTGTGTTAGTATGATAGGTAAAGATTTATTTTTAAATACTGGGATCTCTAAATAAAGTACCAGTACCTCACAATAAGACGATTTTCTCTACTCGCTGGTCGCTGGCCACTGATAACGTGATCGAGCGAAAGAATGAAAGAGAATATGCAACGGTGCGACCGCGGCTGAGGCGTTGCTAGATTTGACAACAGGCGGCCACTGCATACCCCGGCGCGGTGAGGGCGGCGGTCACGGTTGAGGGGGGTGCGGGGTGCAACTAGATGTGTTTGGAGGCCATAAGAATGCGTAGCCATAGCTTAGAAAAATCATGGAATTTTTGGTGAAAATTCAAGGTATATTTTTTTTCTCGAAATTACATCAGAATCGTGTATTCTTTCATACCCTAAAGGGATTCTTGAGTTTGCATTTACATCCTGTATAAGGTGACTTTTATTTATGCAGCCAAACTCATACTGGAGGCTTGGTAAGTGATCAGTAACACGGATCGATAACACTTTCTGCTAATATCGCAAAATAAAATGTTAGCGTCCCATAGTAATTGACTCGGGGCTGGGCTTGCGTTTATAAGGAACATGAAAAGAATAATTTGCGAATTTCTCAAAAAGGGTCATCGAATCTTGTTACTGAGCACTTATCGAGTCTTCAGTAAGAATTTGGCGGCATAAATTAAAGTCACCTTATATATTGCGCATAGAATTCTTCGCCATATCATAAATTGTATGACCCCTCAATTGGAAACTTATGACAGAGAAAATAGGACACCAGTCTGGTTATTTGATTGAATAGATTTTTAGGTTTAGTTACTTAATATACAGGATGTTTATTTGGACATTATAGGGCGTCATATGGATATTAAAATACGTGATGCTTATCTCAAAAACAGCATACAAACTAAAAATACCAACTGAAGAAAAAGATGTGCCCTTTTTCATTTGTCCTAAAGGTCTGTTGATAAATGGTCACTGCGCCGCGAAGCGCTAGTAACTTACCGACTGGCCGGCGGTCTCATCATCATTGGCCATGCAAGAAGCATAGAAATACACCAATAATCACTAGTTTGTATAATTCAACTTTTCCTTCAATACTTTACGGGCTTAGGACCGTTAAGTGCACCTAACGTGGTAAGAAGCAATATTAGGTAAAATCTAATAATAAAGTAAATCTTACTTTATAAAAAACGCGTGGGATAAACCGTACCCTAAGCTTACTTACCCCTTGTTATATTTCTTTGGCGTATTTAAAAAAGTTATTTAATCAACTTATTTACAACAATTCAATAAAAACTTTCGCAGTTCACAATAAGACACTTATAATAACTGTTCAAATTCAAAGTCCTCGCCACCCTGTCCGACACACAATCGTATTTGCTGCAAATTATCTTTTAGACGTAATAAAATGATTTCATTGTTACGTACGATTTCAAAGGCGTCCATCGCTTGACGTAACACATCAACGCCTTCAATTTCTTTAGTTCCGTCTAAGTCTTGTACCAAGTATTTCCGCCCACATACCTCAATATTTTGATTAGAATGAGCACAAATTTCGGGATTTGACCCCTCTTAAAGCCTGTGAAAATCGTGTTTGGAACGAGTCCTTGACAGTCATATGCCGATTTTCACTAGCGTCATCACTTCGTAAGTCCCACCAATGTTGATGGACATAACCCTACTGTAGTAAATAACATCTCGTCAGTCCACAGAATGTTTTAGTTGAAATTTTCTTATAACCACTCACAAAATACTACACGGCGGCCGTAATCCAGAGCCAAAAGATCCTGCACTCTTTGGAAGTGGAAGGGATGCATTTTGTTGTTATTTAATAACTTCCACACGGTTGTGTGGTGAAGACCAAAATGACGACCTGCTTGTCGTGTACTTGCATGCAGCTGTTGGTAAAAATAGGCAAAGATAGCCTCCCGGACATCCACTAGAAGTTCACTTTGACCTCTTCCTTGAGCATGGCGCGTTGTGTCAAATTTTCCCCACTCATGGACGGATTATCTAAAAACGTAGCACGTTCACGGTGAGCCATTTTTCTCACTAAAAAAGTCCGATTGAGTGTACTGTACAACTGCGAGATCGTGCGCGAAATTTTTAAAGCGAGCACGTGCATACTTTACGAGAATTATTTAATGACTGCGGGGGCGTCGCGCGCGCGTCACCACCCACCCCCCTTGCGCTTGCGCACCCTTCCCCTACCCCATACACCTACGTTGAAGGTCGTCCTTCACCACGAAAACGTCTCGTAATAACGACTGTTGCTTAAATATCGCATTCTCATTGACGGGGTTGCTTTCGCCGCACACACAGAGTTTTGTGATACGAGGCTCACAGCTGCTTTGACACGATAACGCGGCTTATCTATCAATGAAAATAATTAGCGGGTTGCAATTTGTATTGAGTTTAGAGTTTATTTTTATCAACGCTCGCCGAGCATAAATTACCAGTTAATGAAGTAGTGTGACAATAATAACAGAAAATCGTGGACATATTTTGGAAAAAAAAAGTATTTTTTTATATTTTTTTCGTCATCAGTATCGTGTATATAACCTACCCTGTGACGGAATCGACTGACCAAATCAACACCCTGTATGTTATCAATGTAAGTTTCGTGTTTATTAATTCGCCCAAAAACAATAACTGTTGATTATAATTAGTTAGTGTGTAAAATACATTTATCATTCTCTTTACAAGCAATCTAGTTCATCCGTTTTGGAAGCTATTCAGTGGGTAAGAAGAAAATCACCAGTACAATAAATAACGCACCTCGGTAGTAATCGCAAACCTATGTTCGGAAATACGATTTATATGTAACCAAAACTAATGGCAATAAGGTCTGGAATCAATGCACTATATATTGTTAGATAACTTTTAATACCGAATATTGCCGAAGTGCATTTATTAATGTATGTCGTTCTATACACACGTAAATTAAACAATTTTTGAAATTTTGATGTAAGTTTTTTTAGCATTATGCATTAATTTTATATTACAGATCATCTGTGATAGGCGATCGAATCTTAAGGCTCGGTACTCGTTGGAAAAAGCCTTGCTCATACGCTTTTGTTTTTTAACTGTCTCTAATCAACTATCGTGCCCGCAAAACCTCAGTTATTGACCTTATTTGCAACTTTTTTACGTAGTGCAGAAAGTATACAGTCGTATCGGAAAACTGTTTTCTTTATCATATTTTTTTATGTATTCCTCTGATTAAAACACAAGACTGAGAATGCGGCAATGGTATTCCAGAGTTTTTTATTGATATTCCTTATTATTCTCTGAAGTCACTATAAAATTTAGCAATTTTTTTTAATGATCTTATACTTCTTTTCTTGTTATTTTGTTCAGAAATTTTAATATTTACTATTATCTATAGTGAGAATGCCAAACCCTGTTTTTGCCCGATTTAGGAACTGCGACCCTTAAATTAAATAACACGTATTTAAAAACTTTTAAATAATACAAATTTATTCACTATATTTAATACGTTAGTAAATAATATACATATAATGTAATTCTTCTTAGGCCACAACAGACGAACTGGCGTTCAGAAACAAGCACAACAGTCAACAATAATCACAGAACTCAGCCGTCCGCGCCCAACGAATGGATGAATAGGAATTATAAGGTTAGTCCAGAGTAAAATGATCCTTATGTCGAATTGCATAGGCTTGATTATGCTTCTCAGTTAGATAGTGTATGCCAGAAGGTCTGTGTTGTGCTCAAAAGATGCATCCAAACTGCAAAAGTTTCTTTAGGATGTGTTGATTATTTTCAGTTGTTGCAACGTGGATCCCGTTTCTCTCGATTCCTTGGGTACTCCCTAAAATCCTTAGCTTATTCTTAGCCATGGTCTAAGTCATAGAAGGTCATCATACTACTGTCCATTGTTCCTAGGTGCAGCAGTTAGGTCTTCAAATATTAGTCAGTCTGTCAATCAGGACATTTCTTTATATAATACTAGCTTTTGCCCGCGGCTCCGCCCGCGTGTTATTCGGTTTAACGACATGCTTTTTTCCGGGATAAAAAGTAACCTAAGTGTTAAGTTGGGATATAAGCTATATCCATTCTAAATTTCATCCAAATCCGTCCAGCCGTTTCAGCATGAAAGAGTAACAAACATACACACACACACACACACACACACAAACTTTCGCATTTATAATATTAGTAGGATAGTAGGATATATTTTTCATTTAATTTTCATTTTCATAAGATGACTTTAATGTATGCAGCCGTATCCTTACTGGAGACTCGGTAAGTGCTCAGTAACAAGGTTCGATGACTCTTTGTGAAATTCGTAAATTATGATTTTCGTGTTCCTTACAAACACAAGCTCCACAAAACAAACACGTTCAAGATTTTATTTTGAAAAATTAGCAAAAGGTATTATCGATCCGTGTTACTCATCAGTGATCACTTACCAAGGCTCCTCCAGTATGAGTTTGGCTGCATAAATAAAAGTCACCTTATATATTGTAGTTATAAATCAAACGATTTAACGACCAAGAAATAATTCATTTAATAACTTATCGTGTCTCTTTCAGGGTCAACCTCCCATTCCTCCCTTCCCGAACTTCACCAGCCCCTTACAGGGCCCGGGCCCAGCCCAGATCCCCTTCCCTCAGTTCCAGAACCCGCACTTCCAGCAACGTAACCATGGCAACCACGACGGGTACCGAAACCAAAACAACCAGCCCGGCCACCACAATAACCAATACGGGAATCAGACTAACCAGTTTGGGAACCAGCATAACAGAAGTTTTGGGCAACCAGACTTGACGCAAAATGGACAGCAGTTCCCGAAGAGCTTGCCCAGTGTTAGCGCTAATATTACTTTAGCACCTCCCAGTTGGAATAAAGGCCCACAACAGGTATTGTTTGTTTTTTTTTTTAAGGTTACCTTTGTTTAATCACTGTCGCTACTCCTAAACTGGGTAATTCCACGGAAGATGTCGCACCCGTTACTTTTTTTCAATCTATGAACAATTACCTGTTTGCGCCGTTTGGGGTCGAAACGATGGGCTCGTGTGGTCCCGAAGCGCGAAATCTTTTTAAAGAACTTTCCACACGCCTGGTCAGCGTCACGGGTGACCCACGGGCTGGGACATTCCTCGGCCAACGAATAAGCTTAGCAATTCAACGCGGGAATGTCGTCAGCATACTGGGCACCTTGACGCGGAGCAGTGTTTTGGATGATGTTTTTTTTTATTGTAGGTATTTTTATTTATTTGTAAAGGTATATATTTTGTTTTCTTTTATATTTAAGTAGGTATTAGGATTATTTAGTTTTTATAGTTAAACTGTATAGCCTATTTAAATGTAAATATATTTAATATCTCTCTAATAACATGATATAATAATTTATTTAAGAAATTTAAGAACGATGCATTTACATCATATTTTTTAAGTTACACTCAATGGCTAAAGAGCGTACGGACTATGACTTCAAAGAGAAGTATCTCGAAGGAAGGCTAGGATGACATTTTCATACTCAGGGGATAAGACTGCATCATGCAAAGATGTTGGAGATTTGGTAGTGGCTCCAATCATATCGTACTCCATAACCACCGTCTCTCTACCGTCCGACGGACAAGTCAGGCAGCATGTTCACTGTTACCTGCCTTATTCTTCCTGTCAATAGTCATTGCATCTATAGCAGTTTACCAGAGGATGATGCTTCAATCTCATAAGCCACCAAGAAGAACGAGGAACCCCGGGCGCACCGACTGCGAAGCTTGACGGATGGAGCGAGCACAAAGAGCCATAAGGGTTCGTCATTGTGTGCTGTTGACGTCAAGACATGGCCTGACCAATCACCGAGGCCAGTGCCACGTGGCCTAGTAGTTCCAGCAGGATCATGTGCTATCAACAATAACCAAGTGAACATTTTCAACTCAACCGTGACTTTCTGAAGCCACGATGATTATGATAAGCCTCTGCCGGCCAGCACGTTCCACGAACAGTCTGAGATCTTGAACTGCGGAGCACGTTCAGTGGTCTCACACGATCTACAGCAGCACTGAAATCTTTTCAACGGTTGTGGCAACGTGCATGATAAGTCTACTGCTCCAAGTAGCGAATGACAAAGGTGGCTTGGAGGGAAGACTAAAACTTTGTACAAGGTGCTTTTTTCCTGACGCTACTAGACGCTGGGATGGCATAAGGTGTAGCTGTTTCACAGTACTAATGCACGCCAAGTGGTGGCGCTGCTTAGGCGCTACAATTAATGGCAACCGACAAAGGCGATAAAATCTTATCGCGCAACAAGAGACTGCTTAAACATATGAAGCAGGAAGGAAAAATTAAAACAACTTATTATTTATACTACGAGTATGATCCATATAATACACAAAGTGGCGGCTTACATTTAACTATTTATAGAACGAATTTTATTACCTACACGCGCTTACAATGTGAAACTAAGATTAACAAACTAACGCTACTGAAACTATGCGGCTGCCGCAAAAAGTGGTAACATCACTCTTTGAGCATCCTGTAAAGTATGGGACCGTGACTCTGCATCTCGTCCCCATGAACGTAGACAATGTCATCCGCTGAACGTACGAAGTTCCGGGCGATGTCCTCACTGTACTAATTTCGGTGTTGTCGCAGCAGTATCAAAGTACACTCGAGAGTGTTCAACCAGCTCGCAACGTGATGTGTACAGTAATGATGGCAATGTCCATACGCGCAGGCATCCGTTGGAGGCTTTTGAAAGGCATCATAATCTCGGCAGTTCTTGTCAACCAAGTGACACGGGCAGCTGGCGAATCGACCGCCCGAGCACTGGTTCAAATGTACGTGCATTTTCACGAAATTGGTTAGTTCGGAAACCCCTGTGAATTTGTTCATGGTTGGGGACACAACTCCACCAAAAATAGGCGACAAAGTATCCACGTTCATCAGTATGCGGTCTTCATTTGTTCTTGAGGGGTCGAAGTTGTACTCGATCACGATTCGCCTTCCATTGATGAACACGGTGTCGGCCTGGTACGTGGACAGCTCCCATAATTTTTCTTGGATAAGTTGGTTCAGGCTGTATTGCGGATACAGGGATAGAACAAATCTTTTGTAGTCCTGGAAGCACATGAAATTCGCTATGTAGAGAACCATCTCCAATGGGAAGACAGATAGCTTGGACGTTGAGAGCGGTGCCGCTGGTGAAGCCGTTTTTCTAGAGGCGCGGTGGCGTCTTGACGGCATGTTATTTTGTCTTGCATTCATTTTGTAATTACGAGGGAATACGCACTTCGTAAGGGAATGAGGAAAACACAAGCAAACAACGCGACGGTTGAATACGTTCTGCGGTTTCAGATATTTCAAAAAGCTGAGTCAATTCAGACAATCAGTTTCCCAGTTTATATTCATGAGATCGAAGAACGAATTATTATTCGTTGATTTTATAAACACGTGCGAAAGTCCGAAAGTAATCAATGATGCACCGGGCCACAGGTTCTCAATATTTTATTTATGTAAATATTTCCATAGGTGGTAGGTTTTTAATAGGTGGTAGAGCTGATGCCGGGCTCGACTGTGGAAGTACCACCATCTTACTCGCAAATCCTCCCGAAGTTATTTGGGAGAGAGTAAGAGAACAGCTCTTAGGCAAATCCAGGCGGCCCACCATTGCCTGGGACCGATGGATGGCGGTTTATCCATCCCCAATTGCCGAGCCTTATATAAAAGAGACTGGTGACGGGCAGCGGCGTCACTGGTGCAAAGGTTTCGGCACCGCGCTCACCAACCCGCCTGCCCAGCGTGTGTGAGTATGGGCATTTCTTCCAGGAGGACCGCCAAGATTGGCGAAATCCTGGAAAGGCCTATGTCCAGCAGTGGACGAAACAGGCTGATGGATGGATGGATGGAAATATTTCCATATCAAGAGGTTCGAATGTATTGGATAAGACTCCGTTTTTTGACCATAGGAATAAAACAAGTCTCACTACTCCAGAGTATTGTTTTTTCTTATCATTATTTACCGTCGAGACAGAATAATATCCCATAGTTACAGGTAACGCTAGCACCCAGTTTGGCAAGCATAGGCAATATCCAGTGATAAAACAAAAAGTCACAGGTGACCTGTCTGTTGTTAATAACATACCTCTGCAGTGAGATTAAACTGAATGCTATGTGACACTTCGATAACCCATCGTGATCGATAACATGGCTTCAATTCGTCCTCTTGCATAAACTAATGTAAACAGACCTGTTGAAATTTTGTAGGGTTCCAAGTTTGACCCGAAAGTGACATACTGATAGTGGCAGCGGTGACCGCTGCTGTTTATACTGCGCTCTGGTTGCATAATGTGTGCTCTGCATCTGTTAGCGGTGACTTTGCTCCGCGGTACAACGCGAACATGTATACCTATTTTCATAGAGTGTCTATAATTCGTTCCGCGTTTCTGTTGTTTAATAATTGAAAAAGTGATATTTTCGAAGTAAACTTAGTATTTTACAAAGCTCGGAGTGTCAGCACAGTGATAAATGTAAAATTGGATCCAATTTCAATGCATTTAACCGAATAATCACTAAAATACCACAAAGTAAAAAAACCGTTTTGCATTACGTCATCGAAGAAGTTGTTTGTCAAACATAGAGAGCATTGACCCGTTAGCCGATCTGAGCTTCCTCAGTCAGGTGTGTGGCGGCGCTATTCGATCTGTACTGCACTGTGCATCATACTGTCATCACTGTCACACTGGTGCTCGCCTTGTCTCGCATCGCTGCTGGATGTCGTGCGTATTTTGATATTTCCAGCCGGCCGTTTTGCAATACAGTAAACATGAACTGTATTCAATGCAAAAGTAAAATTGAACATTATGACCTTTTGAAATGTAGTGGATGCAAAGCATATTATCACTATCGGTGCTTGAATATAACATCAGCTACTTTTAGAGAGAAAAATATAGAACTGAAGCGTACATTCAAATGTGAATCCTGCGTCAATGTTACCCGACGCATTCGAGTGACGGATGATACTCCGGTCCGTAGCGCTACTGCGGCATTTTCCGCGGTGGCTCACGAAAACAAAGCTGCAGATGGTGATGATGTAGACCTGTCATTTGGAGAGACTCTCGGTGTGGTTGCGAGGTCAGAAGCTAAGGCATACAATGCTGAACGAGACAGATTATTTGATATGTCGGTATTTAAGGAAATGGTGAGCGAAGTTGTTGCTGCAGAGATGCATAACTTAGAGTCACGATTAGTTAATGAAATTAGAGCAGCCGTTCTGAGTGTATCGGATAAAGAAAATAACCGATTGAAAGCTGAGTTGAATGAAGCAAATGAGAAATGTTCACTTTTTCAAGCCGAAATAAAGGTATTGAAGAATCAATTAATTGATCATTCTGCTACCAATGCCCAACAGCAGAAACAGACTGCCAAAAAGAAGCAGCCAAAATCAGGTGATGATGCTGAGGTAGATGTTTTGGTGAGCAATAAAGATTCGCCCGCCAAATCTCCCGCCATCCATACAATGATGGCAAGTTACGCAGCGGTGACCGGGAGCACGGTGAGATCGTCAGACAAAGTGGAGCGACAACTCCAACAAAATGATGGCGGTAATTGGATGGAAGTGAACACTAAAAAGAGGAGCTTGATTAAAAAAGGAGAAAATACGTCAATTCTTCAAATAAAAGCAATGGAACGGAAAAAATATTTGCATGTATGGAGGCTACTCACGGAAACAACAGAAGATAGTTTACTAGAATACATACGTGATCTACTCGGAAAAGATACTTACATAAAAGTAGAAAAGATTAACCACAAAACTGAGAGGGATTATTCGTCTTTCAGGATCTGCGTGTCGGAAGCTAATTACAATAAATTGTGTGATCCTGACATTTGGCCACTCCACGCTGAGTACAGCGAATGGATTTGGTTTCGTCGACCAGCGACAAAACCACAACCCTAGAGCACCTAGTAAAGGTATTTACATTTTATATCAAAATGTCAGAGGTTTGCGAACAAAGACTTTGAACTTTTTATCGATGCTTGAAACTTCGGGCTCGGATTTATTCGCTATCACGGAGACCGGCTGCAACGAGTCAATTCAAAACGCGGAGATCACACTCCCGGGCTATCCTATACTGCGATGTGATCGAGCAGATGGACGCAAGCAGGGTGGGGTCCTTTTAGTGGCCACACCACGATTCGAGTTGCAACTAGTGCCTATACCAGATAATATAAATTTGGACGATTGTAATTTTGAATTAATTTGTTCTGCTGTTCATATGCAAAACCGATTTTTATTCACATGTTGTGTCGTCTATATTCCACCAAAGACTGATGATAATCAGTACCTAATAATGTTCAATTTATTAGAAAAAATATGTATTAAGTATAAAGGTAATGTAGCTATGTACGAAATTATTATGAATACTTTGTGGCGTTCTGTGAACTCATTCAGTGCAATGAGGTACCCAACAGCGGCGGTCGACAGCTAGACCTTGTGTTGAGTGGGCGCGGAGTTGTGGAGGTGTGCGAGGAGGATGAGGCGCTGCATCCGGTAGACGCGTACCATCCTCCGCTTGCCGTCACCGTCGCCGTCGCGTCACCTTCAGCCGCCACGGAACGGTACCGCATGGAAAACACAGTGTCGTCTAAGCAATGGAATTTCAATAAAGCTGACCTCAATCAGTTATATCATTTACTGGCATGCATGGACTGGCGTGATTTGTACTGTTCATATGATCCGGAAACAGTTTTAAATTGTTTTTATGGTAAGATCAATACAGTTTTTGATGAGTGTGTGCCTACGAAGAAGCAAAAATCTAAAAATATTAGGTATAATTATCCTGTGTGGTATACGTCTGAAATTATTAGAGCCATTAAATTAAAATATAACTTGCATAAAAAGTATAAAACAAGTAAATCACGCAGTGATTATCAGGCGTTCGCTCGGTGTAGAGCGATAGTGAAGGCAGACACGGCATTAGCTCATGATCGGTATCGAGACCGAGTACAGAGCCACCTGGCGACGGACCCAAAAGCGTTCTCGTACTACATGAGATCAAGAAAAAAGAATTCGAACCAGCATAAATTAATAAAAGATGAACAAGTTCTATCGGACCAAGAATGTGCCAAGGAGTTCGCTAGATTTTTCCATTCCGTGTACAACCAGGAGCCGGCCGCACTGGATGTGTCGGCAGCTACAAAGGCGGGAACGGTGGGCGGCGCGTGGGCGCACCTCGCAGGCCTGGAATTAGCGGCAGTGCAACATGCACTCGCACGCCTGCCACCTAAACGATCAGTAGGACCAGACGGTATACCGGCGTTCATTTTTAAGGATTGTCGAATGGTGCTGGTGGAACCGTTGCTGCATATATACAACGTCTGCCTGGCGGCCGCGACGTTCCCTGATCGTTGGAAGTTGAGTCGTGTAGTGCCGGTGCCGAAAGGTCATGGAGGTCCGGAACCCAGCGACTACCGACCGGTAGCGGTCTTGTGTACTCCAGCCAAGGTGTTTGAGTCAGCCATACACCATTGTCTGTATGCGCAGGTAAGTTCTCAGTTGTCCGAAGCGCAGCACGGTTTCCGTCCTGGGCGGGGGACGGCAGGGAACTTACTACATCTGATGACACGAGTGGTGCCGGCGGTAGACGCTGGGGTTCAAGTAGATGTTGCCTACTTTGATTTTCGGAAGGCGTTCGACACGGTCGATAATGACATACTGCTCGCGAAATTGGCCGGCGTAGGTTGCACGCAGCACACGCTCAACTTCATAGCCAACTACATGCGAGACAGGCGCCAGTACGTCGACTGTGGTGGACACCAATCTGAACCATATTACACAAGATCAGGCGTCAGTCAAGGTAGTAACTTGGGACCCCTTCTATTTAACTTAATGGTTAATGATTTACCGGAGGTAGTCGGCGAGTCAACATGTCTACTATTTGCTGACGACCTAAAATTAATTCTTGAAATCAGGAAAGACTCGGATCATGACAGACTGCAGCGAGATATAAATAATGTTTTTAGATGGAGCCAGGAAAATAAGTTATACTTCAATGTGGCCAAATGCTCGGTGATGTCGTTCAGCCGTGCGCGAACACCTCGCCACTACCAGTATCATATGGATGGTGAGCTGCTGCAGCGCGTCACAGAGGTCAGAGACCTGGGCGTTCGCTTCAATGCTGATTTGACATTTCGGGAACACATCATGGATGTGTGCAAGAAAGCATACCGAAATCTGGGTTTCGTATTAAGACAGTCGAACGGATTCACCAATATCAACGCATTACGTGTCTTGTATGAAGCATTGGTAAAAAGTCATTTAGAATTTAATGCGATCATTTGGGCTCCACACGAAGTTAAATATAAAACAATGCTGGAGCGAATACAAAACAAATTCTTGAGAGTTTTGTATCATAGGTTATATGGGGTCTACCCAGGATATCCATTATTGTATCCGACTTCATTTGTCCTCGGAATGGTGGGCTATAACAAATTAGAAGTAAGGAGGGAACTATCCCTTGCCACATACCTATTTAAATTGGTGCGTGGTAATGTTTACAATCCCAGCATTCTACAGGAAGTCCAGTTGTGTGTGCCAGATGAGTACGTGGGGCGGCGGCGTCGGCCGCGACTGCTGGCAGTGCCACGTGCGCGTACTAATTTGCTGCAGGAGGCGCCACTCACGCGCGCGCTACGTACGTTAAACGTGGTGGCGGAGAGAGTAGATTTGTTTTGCTGCTCAATGAGTGAGTTCACGGAGGCCACTATTTATGTATTATGTTATATATAATTAAGCGGAATAGTATTAAGTATCTCTTTTGTAACTTCGCTGTCGCATTAGGTAAATTACCTGTAATGATAGTAGTAAGTGGATTTGATAAATAAATAAATAAATAATCCTACACACTACACTGACTAAATACACTATGCTATCATGTTTACCATCTGATAATCTCTCGAGTTTTCTCGCAACTAAACAAACCGAGATGTTGAGAACACATGACGTTCTTATCGGTGATCAGTAAAATTTTTTCTCCTAATCTCGTGATAGACATTTCGTTTGTAATATTTTTCATGTAAGAGGAACTAAGTTGAGACTTTGAGTAACATAGGATGACTCATAGCCTTGATATTTATTTTCTAATACCTCTGGAACTTGTTCTACCCAAATATGTAGAACAAGTTCTATTATTCTATAGTGATGAAGAGACATAGATAGGAAATGAAAATAAACAGATGTGCCGAATAATTTTATTTAAAAGTATTCAAAGGAGCATGAAAGGTCGCGCGGCTGCTTATCTATGCCGCAATAAACTAGCAGACGGCATGTGCCGAGTTTGTTTACATACAAACAATTACAATCGCGACCTATTGACGTACAGTAAGATTTGGGTTACCGTGCCTCCTATGCTTGTCGTTCGTTCTTCAAAAAGTAATTGCGGTACTTGAAAAATACAAGTAACTTTGAACGGTGTCTAAATGAGGAGCTCTTTTTTCTTCTCTGGCTATAAGCCAAGGGTTCACAAAGAACTTTAACCAATGACTAATGTGTTGAGAACAATAGTGATGAAAGTGTCCAAACTTGCAACCTTCAACTGAGGGCTTTGCGAATGCTCTAGCTTCGTTAGGGTTACAATTCTTCAGGTGGCATGGGCAGGAACGGTATCGATAGTCCGAACACATGTTTAGATGAACGTGCATTCTGACAAAGTTTTCTATCTCCGATACGCTGCTGAACTTTTCCATCGCTGGCGGCATGATTCTACCGAATATCGGTCTCAGAGTTTCAATATTGATGAGGATACAGTCTTGAATTTCCCTCCACGGATCGAGGTTAAATTCAATGCTCAACCGTCTTCCATTGAAGAAAGGTACTTCAGCAGTATAAGTAGATAATTCCCACAATCTTGCTCGAATAACGTCACTTTCGTTGTAGTCGGGCCAAACAGACCGAAAGTCTGCAAAACACAGGAACTCACTCATGCTGAGGCAAAGAATAACTTTTTTCGATAAAGCTTTTGCCATCGGCTTCGGCGGCCGTGGTGAAGCCCGTACGGGGAGTCTTGCGTTTGCGGAGATCACTTACGACCACACGAGACACTGAACTTTGGCTTTTGTTGACACAGCGCTAAGGATTGAGCGCGTCCTACACGCGAGACGTTCAAAGGAGACACTGACGTTAGCTATCATTCTACGGTTGAATTTATATGAATGTTTATGCTATCGATGCTAAGCGTTCAGAATCAGAATCAGAATCGTTTATTTGCAAAATTACAAAGCCATACAAAGGTTCACATTGTATTAAGGCATGCAAAAAATAATAATTAGATATTCACTTAAAACTAACGATACAGTAGATGTAAATTGAATGACTTATCTTATTTAAAATACATTTGCAACTTAAATTTACATAATGACATTGATAAATTATAAAACAAGTAAATAAGAAATTATGTTACATTTAATACATAAATAATAGCATAAAGCAAGTCAAAATAATGAATAAAATGTCAAATAAAAAATTCATTTAAATTGTAGAATGGTCGTTCTAATAAAAAAGTCTTAATCACCCAATTATTATCACCCATATCCATCATTATGGGTTGTACGCAATATGTTTTACACTATACAGTTATTCCTCACCTTGGAATTGCATTTGTTATTCATGTGCGGATGACGTACACTCCGTCACTATGGGAAGAGCCAGTGAAAAATTCAGAAACGTTGCCACACTTAACTCATACAACTTTTTTTTAACATTCAGCGTCGAATCTGTCGTGCAGACGTCTCTTGACATGTAGACGTCCAGTATGGACATTGCCCAGTATGGCCCACGCCTTGTGGTCCAGCCGTAGTCATGTCCCGCTATGCATGTGATAGAGTGTTAAGATCGCCCGAGTAGTAACGTGACGTTCACGCTATGAACTTCGTTCTGTGTCACTCTTGAACCGGCAGGGACAGGTATATGTTCGTAAGAGCCGTTCACACTTGTGTTACGTTACCATCTGAACACACGTGCAGATCAACTTGCATTACCACAAAACTGTGTAGCTTCGGTAGGGTCGTGGAGTTGTCACTGCTGGAATAACGAACCCGCCACATGTACTATACGTAAGGAAAAATAAGTTATAACGCCTGTATGTGAACATGAGCAGAGGCAGGCTTGCTGCAATGTATCAATGCTATGAAAACTGATAAGGCGATACGGGCGACACAGTGCGCACTTTTGAACATGGTCAAATAAATTGGACTTCACGGCCAAAGCTTGAAAGACATCGCATGAGATACCTTTTCCCCCTGAGTATAAAAATGCATCCACCACCTCTCTCTGATGCTCCATTTCGAAGCTATGGCCCGTACGCTTATGTGACACTGACTATACAAATGCATACTAAAATAGGTACCGAATTATAAATATTTAATAAAAAATAATAACTGGAGTAATTCAATCATATTTTAATGAGGAGACACAATGCTATTTGTTCTCGCTTCGTGGCGCATGGTCGATTGACCTTGATGAAATGTCCGATTTTAATTTGTGTCTAAGAAATTCCGAGTTTTTTTGTCAATAGTTGCAGCGCAGCTTACAGCGTGTCTAATTTTTTTAAGTTTGTTAAGTTGTTTTACTTTTAAAATGTTTTATCGGCGAAGAAACTATTCAGCCTTACAAATTACGAAATCAACAAATTATTGCTTGAAGTTTCAACTCGCAACGGTTTTAAATCAGAATACTTTTTTGAAAATTACTAATGCATGGTTATTTGTTCGACATTTTGTTGCAAACGTTAAAATTTCTAACATTGTACATGGTTACTTCGATTTATGCAGCCAGAGTTCTACAGAGGACAAAAACACAAAAATGGTTTTGAAATGTAAATAATATTTAAATTAAAACAGAAAAACAAATAAAATTAAATTGAACTAAAATAAGAAAAATCTAAAAAATTATAGTGATGATAAGTAACTAAACGATGTGTGGTTTTATTTACTATACCGGGTGTTTACTATACCGGGTGTAAATAGACTGCTACCATTAAACATACCATTAAGTGGGAGTGGATGGCTAAATCAGAAACTATAGCGAATAGCGAAAAATGCTAAAAGGAGTCTCGGGGCCGATTTTGCTAAAAACCAAAACTGCACGATTAGATTTAAAAAAACCCTAGCCCTTGTTTAATAGAATAAAAAACATACTGTATATTGCACATTGTATTATTGCATTTTGTATTATTGCACCATTCGATAGTGTCGCTTATAAGGATCAAATTCTGGGAAGTAATAATATACTTCACGGCAAACTAAAGAAAAGTGCAAATTTTTTAATAAACTGATTAATACTTTCAAGTTTTCATACATTACTCGTTCCAGTTTCCGTTCTTAGTGCTTCCTTTCAATACAAATATGGACTCAGCGATTGTACCTATAATGTATTGGAATCTATAATCGTGTGATTTGAATACAATCACTAGTAAATTAAAGAGTACGGAAAGTCGGATCGTCCAAAGGCAGTCGTTTATGAAAAAGTTGATGTAATGCTTATATTTGCATAGTAATGCAGTATTTTGCGAGTTAGGCGTTTTGCGTAAAGGCGGTGTTTCGCGTAAGTGGTTTTATGCGTCGAAAGGTCCTCGAGACGTCGAATCTATCTATTGGAATACTAGGCATAATTTCTGTGTGGTCTTTGCTGTATAAATCATTTCGCACTATATCGGATGTATAAATGACGTGCTCATAAAATGTAACTACAATACTCTACAGATTATACTAAAACAAAGCAATAAGAAACAAAAAAAAACACTTCGCTATAGAAAATAACGAGTAGATATTAATTTTTAATGGGTATGATTTTTTTTCCCTTTAACCAAATGTTTATCTATGGAAATATTCCAGTATAATTAATAGAGAGTGAGCACGTAATTAAAACACCGTCCATTCTGACAGGCAACACCGAACGCGCCTCAGCAAGGCAGCAGACCTCATACGAACTCCGGCTCAGAGAAAACGAACAATCCGTTTGTTCCCCTACAAGTACAAGCCAGCCAAAGGTAACTTATACATTTATATTTGGAAATGTTTAATATTAATTAATCGTCACGACATGTAGCGAAAGGGTGTGAGTGGCGTTAACACAACTTTTTACACATCGTCACGACATGAATCCCCGAGGGGGTGTCAGAGGCGTTCCCGAGTATGGATTATTATTTAATAACTTTATAGTATATACTATTTACCGGTATAGTAGTAGTTTATGAAACTGGTTCATAAGAGGTTATTAAAACACGGCGTGTTTTATATAGCACGAGTGTTTTAATCATAGAATCATTGAATCATCATACCTATAGAATCATTCATTTAATTAACAAAATGAGCTTACAGACTACAGACCTGCCTAGTTAATACCTAGTTATGTGCAGTTTTATACAAAACTTTATCTAAACCATATATGGACAAACAGCGGCCCGTTACGAATTTTGTTACGGTCCGCGGTATATCTTTTTTTACCGGAAAGACGCAATTCGCAATTATAACACTTTTAGGGACACATAACGAGACTAGAGAAAGAACAATGGAATCACGTCTTTGGGTGTCCCTGGAAGACGACCCAGAACCACGCGCTAAACTTGGCCGATCTGAGTAAAGGAGCGAGTTAGGGAGAGCTGAGAATCAACAAATTGCTAAATTAACAATTTTCGCGAATTGACATAAAACTGTGTACTTTAATGCATACCTTTTATTCAAAAATCAGTAAAATCATAGTAAGATATGCATTATGTACCGAGATTCTCTTTTGGAATATCCAATGTCGGTATGTTACGCCCGGGAACCGCAAGATGGCTCTATAACCAACATTATTTATATTTTTAATAATTCATGCTAAAAGTGGGTTAGTAGATTAGTGGGGTAATTCTGTACCTCAGAGGTAAAGTATGTAATGTTAGGTCACGCATCTAACAAGGTTGTATATAATTTTACGTCATTTTTTTCACTTTGTCATTCAATCGACTGATGCCGGCCCCAAAGTGGGCCTAAATATATTTCTAAAATTACCCTATTTATTGTTATAATTTTACCTTAAAGTGTTAAACTAAATGAAAAGCTTACTATAACAAAATATACCGGGTGTAAAAGCAAAGGCAAGAATCCTTTAAGGGTATGTTAGTATGATCGGTAAAGATATTATTTTAAATACTGGGATCTCTAAATAAAGTACCAGTACCTCATAATTAGACGATTTTCTTTACTCAAAATACACTAACCGCGTGGACACCCTCACTGGTCGCTGGCCACTCGACGGGTGCGGGTTGCGGGGTGCAATTAGTTGTGTGGGGTGGCCGGTGAGCTGCGTAGCCATAGCTTAGAAAAATGATGGAATTTTTGGTGAAAATTCAAGGTATATTTTTTTGCTCGTAATAACATCAGAATCGTGTATACTTTCATACCCTAAAGGGATTCTTGACTTTGCATTTACATCCTGTATATATGAGGGGGAAGGACGGTTATTCTGTTCCATTTAGCCTTTCCACATCAGAAATCACTATACTTTCAGATATTTCAGAAATAAATGCGTCAATAGGCGCGAAATTGTCCAGGCGCCGCCGACTGTCAAATCTTCGACTAGCCCGCGAACGCACTATTGACACTCATAAAACTTCGGATTAATCCATGGAAGCGTTCAGTTTTAAGAATATTTCACATTCTCCGAGATTATGTATATTTATTTGAAGTTAATGTAATCATTATGATACGAATATACAAGTGCATGATTAGATTGCCACCTGAGGAAACGATGTCCAATAGTAAACACTTCAGTTCGTTGATTACTTGCCAATCGAGGTTGAGGATTGAAACCTTGAAATATCTTGTAACCAAGACCATTAGTTACTCATGAAACTGAACAAGTTATATACAAAACTAGCTTTTAACCGCGGCTTCGCTAGTTTTTCAGCCAATGTATCTTTTATTTGCGCGTAAGGTAAAATACCGTCAGTTTTCGGCTTGGCTGTCATTTTATCAACTCTCCTTATAGCCTATATGTCACTAACAAATAACCTATAAATCACTAATAATAAAAAACGGCATCTAAATCCGTTGTGGTTCTCAAGTTTAAACGGAACATACAGACAGGCTGACAAAAATTCTAGAAATTGTAGTTATTGCCTCAGTACAATACCAAAAACCCATTAAACATAATATTTTGCAAAAATAAATCAATGTGCGGACACCACTTTTTACTATACTTTTTCCAAACGTTTATTTTCATGATGACAGATCGATTAGATAACCTCTACGGTTCAAGTATTACGTAACGCAATTTTTGGAGATTTTTGACCCCCCATCCTCCCCATGTTAGGTGGTAGAGCTGATGCCGGGCTCGACTGTGGAGGACTGCTGAACATAGGCCTTTCCAGGATTTCGCCACTCTTGGCGATCCTCCTGGAAGAAATGCCCATACTCACACACGCTGGGCAGGCGGGTTGGTGAGCGCGGTGCCGAAACCTTCGCACCAGTGACGCCGCTGCCCGTCACCAGTCTGATTTATATAAGGCCCGGCAAGTGGGGATGGATATACCGCCATCCATCGGTCCCAGGCGATGGTGGGCCGCCTGGTTTTTTTGCCTGAGAGCTGTCCTCTTACTCTCCCCCGAATAACTTCGGGAGGATTTGCGAGTAAGATGGTGGTACCTCCACAGTCGAGCCCGGCACTAGCTCTACCACCTTTTAATTGTCACAGCAACCTTTTAATTACCACCTTTTAATTAAATTAATTTATGCAAAATAAAATAAGAATATTTTATTATTTAAACCCGTTCTGTATACATTTTGTAAAAGATATGTTTGTACCACAGACGTGTCCAGAATCCCGGCAGCTCACATTCGAGGAGGGACGCGGTGCCACAGCAGATGCCCCAACCCCAGCCGCTGCACCCGCCGCACAACTATAGCCAACAGGTGAGACACACGTCTATCTAAATCTATGGTATTTGTACTCCTTCAATTCTCTAATCAAAGAAGGTACCCAAACAATCTGCTATGGCATATTTTGGATTTGTATTGTATCAGCTTTTGTTTTGCTTATAGACTTTATTAACTACAGAAAAACATTATTTAGGGTTCCGTAGTACCTGAAAGGTAAAAGGAACCTTTATGGTGAGACTCCGTTGTCCGTCCGTATGTCACAGCCTCATAACTTTAGCACCGTTAAAGATAAAGACTTGAAATTGGCTACAAAAATAGCATTCTCTTGCCTATACAATACGGCGAAAAATTTGAATATTTTCAACTTGCTCAAAATATTTATAATACAAAAGTAAATAAAATTGAAAAATATATCCTAAAAATACAATAGGGGTATCAAATTGTAGATATCAAAGAGCTGATCATAAAAATGTATACGTTTACTATATTTACTGCCACCAATTTTGAGAAATCTTTGAAAAACCACGAAAACATCGTCATTTGAAACAAACACTGCAGGTACGATCTTTAGAAAAGAAACTAATAATGAAAAATTTCGCATTATTTTCAACAAAAACCCGTTTCTTTTTATCAAACAAATACTAGGCACATTGTTGAAATTAGTCACAGAGTCATAAGGAAGGCTGTGAGAAGCAGTCTTAACTACTTTTTATATAGAGAGCGTGTCCAAATTGGTTTTTTTTCACCGGCTGAGTATGTTTTTATGGTTCCGTAACTCAAATGAAAAAACGGAACCCTTATAAGATAACTTTGTTGTCCGTCTGTCAAGAACCTTTTTCTTGGGCCCTGTAAGAGTTATCAAGTTTAATTTAATACCTCTTATAGAAGTCTATGGCCCCATACTGCTGTTAAAAATCAGGCTGTTATAAAAAATCAATGTCAAATCAACTCACGGGGCCAGAGAACAAGGGTCATGACAGACGAACAACAAAGTGATACTAAAAGGGTTCCGTTTTTTTAAATTCGATGTACGGAATCCTACTAAAAGCGGTTAAGTGCGAGTGAAACTGTCAGTTATGGTACCAACATTTTTGAGCAATTTTATTTCGACATGTTGCGTTGACAGATTTATCCTTTTGATACGGTACAGTTTTATTAAAGTTCCTTAAAATGAACCAAAGTGTTTGTCTTTTAAACAGAAATGCCAGCAGGACAATAACCCATCGTCCCGACCGCAACGCAAGAGAAAACCGCGGATCGCAGCCAACCTGCCCTTCCAAACTGAGTAGACCAAGTTGTGATAAACATACTATAAAAGGGTACAGTTTACTATTGCCGAAATCTCAGTCTCATACACACATTGTTTGAAGGGTTTAGCTATCAGGCGTGGATCTAGCACCTCCTACATAAAGACCATATCGAGCTCGATAGCGCTCGATACAGTGCTCTGTCTCACTCGGTTGATCTACAGACAGTGGTATATATCGAGCTGACCCTGGTTTTCTTTACAGAGGGGCATATCTCCTATGAAAAGCAAGCGGGTTACTTTAAATCTTGCTCTTAACCCTTTATAGGAAGGCCCATACAAGTGGCCATGATAAAGGCCACTTGCAGTAAGGTTGATATTTCTTGACCAAATGTACTAAAAAAGAGCTTTATGCTTCCAATGCACGCGCGATAACGCACGGTGGCCTGTAATCCAGCCGAAGATTCTATGGTACGCGGCATACCAAGCACGGTGAACGCTTGAGTGGCCATTGCAGTTTTTGCATACCAAGATATACGATGAAATCGCACGGTGAACGCTTGAGTGGCCACTGCAGTTTTTGCATCGTAATCTTGGTATGCCGCGTACCATAGAATCTTCGGCTGGATTACAGGCCACCGTGCGTTATCGCGCGTGCATTGGAAGCATAAAGCTCTTTTTTAGTACATTTGGTCAAGAAATATCGACCTTACTGCAAGTGGTCTTTATCATGGCCACTTGTATGGGCCGTCCTATAAAGGGTAGTAGGTTCAAAAACAAAATAAATTTAACATTTATTCTTAGTGTCAGTATTTTATGACATATAAACGAACTTCTCGTTATTCAGATTAAGTTTTTTATTATTTAGAGTGCATTACAAACCGTAAAAGATGAATTGAAACAAATTTAAAGTGAGATAAGTATTTCGCAACAGTAGCGCTCTTCCCGTGAAAGCAAGAGGACGCAAGTTCGGTTCCAGGGTAGCTATTCCGGCATTATTTCGCATTCGCAATATCACTCGTTCAACTTTTGTGGTTTGATAAATGCCATGCGATGGAAATTATTTATTTATTTATATATTACAGTGACTAAACCATATCAAATAGAAGCTATAGAATATAAGGAATGCTTACTATAAGTTCTCAATCAAAAAAATCAACACATATCTCTACAAAATCCCTTTTGTAGTCACCCGCAATCGACCTATGCAATTTTTGCGCACGTGCCAGAATTGGGGGCCAGGGCGGGTATTCTGGCACGTGCGTAAAAATTGCGAAGGCACATTGCGGGTGACTTTAAAAGGGATTTTGTACAGATATGTGTTGATTATTTTGATTGAAAACTTATAGTGGGCATTCTTTATATCATATAACTTCTATTTGATGTGGTTTAGTGACTCTAATTAACATCGCATGGCGTTTATCAAGCTTTAAACAAATATCTAATGACTGATATTGCGAATGCGCAATAATGCCGGAGTAGCCGCCCTGGACGGCGATTCTCGCACATGCGACAATTTGCGAATGCCGAAAGCGGGTGATTTTTACAAGCCCTTTAGGAAGACACGTATGAAACTATTAAAATATAAACCTGTTGTACGTATTCATAACATGCTTTACGTGTCTTTTAAGGAGTTATAGTTAATAGAATTATCATCACACAGCATTTATGACGCGAGCGTAATTTATGTCGAGGTGTATGAAAAGCAAAGCGTGTGAAATTTTTCGCCAGAATCGCCGTCCTGGGTGGCTATTCCAGCACGTGCGAATAAATTTATAAGGCACATTTCGGTTGATTTTAAAAGGGAGTTTCTACGGTTATGTATTGCTTTTTTTTAGTAAAAGCCTTTAGAAAGTGTTTCTTACATACCATAGCTTTTAGTTCATACGATTATTCACTCCACTTTACATCGCATGACTTTAATCATACTCCAACTAAACAAAAGTCAAACGACTGATTTTGCGAATGGAAAATAATGCCAGAATAGCCTTCCTGGTACGAGGTTTTCAAAATACTTTTCTCACTTGTAATTTGTTTCAATTGATCTTTTCCAGTTAGAAATGCACTCTAAATTATGTTTAGAGTATCCAAAGGGATGGGTTTCGCTAAAAATCATATAATCTGAGTTTTGTGTGCTTTATTTAGCAAAATACTATTTTCAAAATCAAATTTATTTAGTGTATTCCCAGCATGGATTCGCGCCTGTAAGCTTTACCGAATGCCTGAAAGACTGCATGCGTCTGTTAACATTATGAACCAAACTGTATCGCTTCCAGCCAACTTACACTGGCTTTGTCTTAGAAAGAGTAACAGCATTATTTTAAAAAAAAGCTTGGCCTTAACACAGCTCAAGTGTTAAATTATCAAGTGATAAATGGACGAAGGTAATAAAATAAAAAAAGCCGAATGTAAAAAATTATCTATTTTATTTTTGACAAAAAAGGGAAGATGTTGTGTGATTTTTTTGTTTGTTACACATTATGGCATAATTGACTCATCTCAAAATGTTTGAGATAGGTGATAATGATTATATCCTTAGGGTCAGTTGTAAAATATGTAAATACAAACTGTATTATAGGTATAGTAAATTTAAGTATTTTTGTCCATTAGATGTCACTTATATTTTGGTATAATTTTTTAAAAGTTCCTTTTTAATTACCTCGAATGTTTCATTTTATTGTTCTGAAATTATCATTAAAGGACGCATATTTTAATAAAATGTAGGGTATGGCAGTATTGAATCCTAAAATAAAACATGCGCACAGCTTACAAAAACCTCTTGAGATCGGACATTTTTATCTGATTCTGTGGGTTGATGGGGATTGATATTTAAAATGCCTTGATCAAATTCCTGCCTACCATTGTGAACAGTTTCATAGGAAAAAAATCAAAGTTGGTCTTTTTGACAGTCCCAAATACGAAAAAGTCATTTCTTGTTCAAATTCCTAATTTTGTTTGATTTTTGTTTTTAACTTTATTTCTCTGTTTAAAATTTTCATTTGTTTTTTTTTCGCATAAAATTGTTAGCAATTTGTACGCAGGAATTTAATCAAATCATTTTAAATACCAATCCCTATCGACCCACACAGTCAGATAAAATATCCGATCCCAAGGGTTTTTAAACACTGTGTTGCGTTAAAACAACAGCCGTGTTAGTCAAAGGGGTTTTTGGTACATGTCTTATTCCACTATGTAAAAGACTTCTTGATACCCATACATACCTACTTCAAAGTACAAAATATAGGTAACTATATAGTAAAATCTTATGTCGTCAAAGTATTTTACATAATATACTCCACATACACCAAACCTGTGTCAAAAAAATATGTCATCAAATCAAGACTAAGCAATAAAGTGATTGCAAAACTCCGAAAATGTTTTTTACTCCAAATAATCAACCTATCTTTATCAACCGAATGGGACAGCGGGTGTAACCAGCCCTCTTATTGTCTCTGACTTCAATATCCATCGTTATAGCCTTCGAAAGCGTCGTGATTGGTTAACAATGATGTGTGATGTCATTTCTAGCCAATCACGGTGCGTTTGAAGGCTATAGAGATATTGCGATGGATGTCGAAGTTAGACAGTAAGGCCCGGTAAACTTTAAATAAAAGCACAATCAAATACAATAAAAATTTCTTCATTAAACAAAAATGTAGTAACAATCAATATGACTAATATTGATTGAACTTAAAGTACATCCATCAGCCTGTTTCGTCCACTGCTGGACATGGCGGTCCTCCTGGAAGAAATGCCCATACTCACACACGCTGGGGCAGGCGGGTTGGTGAGCGCGGTGCCGAAACCCTTGCACCAGTGACGCCGCTGCCCATTACCAGTCTGTTTTATATAAGGCCCGGCAATTGGGGATGGATATACCGCCATCCATCAGTCCCAGGCAATGGTGGGCCGCCTGGTTTTGCCTGAGAGCTGTCCTCTTACTCTCCCCCGAATAACTTCGGGAGGATTTCCGAGTAAGATGGTGGTACCTCCACAGTCGAGCCCGGCATCAGCTCTACCACCTACATGCAATCAGATAAGTCTTATTTATTTACTAGTAACACTGTTCGCATTCTCCTGGTTGAACTGTTATTTTAATAGACCCACTCACCTGCACTGACCTAAAAAAGATCGTCCCGCAGAGTGAACGTTTCACGAATTGGATTTTGGCCACACAATTTGGAATAGGTATACCATAAATTAAAGTACTCAGTATTTATATACATAACTAGCATTAAATGAAAACACAATAATATTATAAATCTTGTAGTTGAACGTGTATCGGGAGGGGGTATCGTGTTTCTAAGTAAATGTACACGATACCCCCTCCCTCCCTTACACTCGACTGACCAACTTCAGCAAAGATACATACCCGCGTGCAGCGTAACAGAAATTAGTATCGTATAACATTTTATAGCAAAAGTGCGGAAAATGCCGACTTTACGCAAGCGCAGCGTGCGTAAAGTGGTCATTTTACGCACGGTGTGCTATAATGGTACATTACGATACGAGAGCGATGAAACGTTTTCTGACGAGTGTGAGTTTGCGGCACGTCAGAAAACGTTTCATCGCTCTCGTATCGTAATGTACTATTTGGACACCCATACGAAATTCACATGAAACTAGTAAACGAAACGAAGATACCTGTCCATTTACGCCCGGCTTATCCTTCATTGTGAGGAAGCACTTTGTATCTGAACAGGAGAAGGTCTTACAATATTGAACTGAAAACTATGATGGAAAATAGTAAATTTATCCATCGCAAGGAGATGTAAATTAACATTATATCTTAGTGATACTTCAGGATACCATAAAATAAATCTGAAAGTAAATAGATGTGAGGGGATTCGAACCAAGGACCTCTCGTTAACCAACAATCGCCCGGTTAGCGAGAGGTCCCGGGTTCGAATCCCGGCTCAGAGCTCCTCATGTCCAGATTTACTTATATCCTGCTTTTCTATAGCGCAATCATACTTATAATTACAATTTTAATACATATTCAACTCTTAAAAGAGTAATGAAATATTTTATGATATCCTGAAGTATCACATATGTACTATAATCCAGAAAAAAATATAAAATAGTTCAGTGGAAAATTGTGTTTTCTCTGAGGATTGCCAGTAGGTAACATTTATAATATATGTATACTAATATTACAGCAGTAAAAAGTCGGTACATTAAATATTTTTGCGACATTTTAAGTGAAATGGGGTATTAGTATGTACTAAGGACAAAACGAAAATTTTAGGGAGTTTTTGTGTATCTGTCTTTCTGTATGTTCTTTTTAACTCGAGAACCATTCAATGTATGTGGAGGCGGTTTTTTATTAACGTCGTTATCGTAGTGATCCTGGTCAACACATGGGCTATAAGAGTTGTTTATAAAATAACTACCAGGCCGAAAACTGGATGATAGTTTTTATCTATTCGCAAATTCATTGATTGAAAGATACATCGCCAAACCGCGTGCTAAAACTAGTAGCAAAATAAAGTGTTTCTTGTAAGTGGGAAGTGTCCCATCGCAAACACTTGAACATGAAGAAAAACAACTGTGAATTGAGATTGTTATCTTAAACACTACAACATGAGCATTTATTTAATTGCAATTAAACCCTGAATCTGCTACTTTCGATCGTGAAAACCGCTACGTTTTAGTTTCATGACCTTGCTATATGAAGCTACGTATATTATTTTATAGGTTCTATAGCCAAAGGTTCGCTTAGTATGTATACAGAAACGGTTAGCTTGTGAATTTAACAAACCGAGTGATTGTGTTCCATGAATTCGAATAATGGTGCTGGTAGAACATCATCTTCAACAAATGATGCACACAGATTCTTAAATTGTTAATATTGTTATGTCAATTTTTTATTTATATTATCTGACGCTTGTGTTATATATCATCGAGTCAACAAAGTACCTGATGTTGCCCGCAGCTTCGCTCCCATGGAAGTATCTGTCAATCAATGTA
Source organism: Ypsolopha scabrella (assembly GCA_910592155.1). Taxonomy (NCBI): domain Eukaryota; kingdom Metazoa; phylum Arthropoda; class Insecta; order Lepidoptera; family Ypsolophidae; genus Ypsolopha; species Ypsolopha scabrella. The sequence continues at coordinate 6,312,169 of OU342964.1, forward strand.
TATTTTATTGGTGCATGAAATAAAACTAATACCGATAGTTTTCAGCTTGACTGTTATTTTATCAACAACCCTTATAGTCTATATACTGACCAGGGTCAAAATCAGGTACACCACAATCCTCACTTCTGAACACTTCACAAAAATCATGTTTGACAATGCCAAAAATTAGTCATGAAATTGACAGAAATAGTCACTAAGGTAATAAAATAGTCGCATTATAATTCCGAAGTTATAGCTATAGGTTTGTGAGTATTATGGTGTGCAGGTTTTAAGGTTTTTTATTTCTGCAAAACGCGCAAGTTTTTCAGTTTGAACTTAGTGTCAAAAAATAGCCAATAGTCGTCCCAAACAATACCAATTTCGACCCTAGAAAAATGTTTAAACCCCATGTAAACTTATGTTGTGATCTTCACCCACACCATAATCCTTACCAACGTATAGCTGTAACTTCGGAATTGGTGACCTTGGTGACTATTTATGACTATCTCATGACAAATTTTTGGCATTTTCAAAATTGATTTTCATTAAATTTTCAGAAGTGGCGATTGTGGCGTGATTTTGTTCGTAAGTATAGGTACTTATGACTACGTAAGACTATTCATCGACACGATAACCAACATCGAAAGCCATCGAATCACGCCGTACCATGCCAATATAAATAGCATATTTTCCACATATGAAGCCATTGTCGAAGTCCCCATGGGTGAAGCAAGATGCGTGGCCTGCTTATCATCCTAGTAGCAGTCACCGCGGGCCTTGTGGCCGCTGAGAAGGACTGGTGGGAAACTGCCTTGGTCTACCAGATATATCCAAGGTCTTTCAAGGACAGTGATGGAGATGGGATCGGCGATTTGAATGGTGAGTATTTGGACCTTTTTTATTTTCATTTTATTTATTCCTATTGCTCATAACTAAACATTATTATTTAATTTGATAGGTTAACCGAAACCAATATTATAAATAAAAAAAAAATCTAAAAGCTATGATGTTAACGAACATAAAATATAAATCACCAAAAAAGGAAATATTAATTCACTTATTTACATAACAAATACCTATTTAGGTACATCTATACTAATATAATAATAAAGTTGTAAAGATGTTGTGTCTCGACATTGAATATTTTCGCGAAATTTTAATTCAAATGGGTTATTATTATTATTTATTGTACTCAGGCCAGAACCACAATTTTTAGAATTTTTGTCTGTCTGTCAAAAAATGGTAACGCCCGGCAAAAAATTTGGCACCGTCTGCAAACGGAACCCTAATTTTTATCATTTTTAAAACTAAACAAAACAAATTATGTAAAAATATGGAGACCCCCATTATTTTTTTAAATATTTTATTATTTGTGAAAATTTCAAGTTACTACCTATTACGCTTGAATCTGTAGACCCCTGTGACAGACAGACAGCGAAAGCTTAGTAATAGGGTCCCGTTTGGCATCCTTCGGGCACGGAACGCTAAAACAGGTCCTTTTCGAGCGGGAGTAACTTCTAATTTTTCTTTTTGCAGAAAAACCTTTTGTCATTTTAATGAATCCACTTGTACTTGTTTCACTGGTTTTATATTACAATTTATTCCCGACCACCATTCTACTTTGTCAACTTATTGTGTGTCTTTGTTTTGAAAATGGTTGCAAAAACACAATCTAGTAAAAGGAGTTAACTAAAATCTTTTAGAAACCCCTTTTTTCGACAGAACTATTACAATTTAGACCTATTGTAAAAAAATAATAATAATAAAAATCTTTATTCCATAGAGTTAGGATAGGTCTTAGGGATATTATTCTTGTTATTTTTTATAAGAAATTTAATTACTACAAAAAAGTGTGGTTTGAAAATTAAAACCTGTAACGGACGGACTCCGTTTAGTGCAGGGTTTCTTAAACTGGGGTCCATGGCGTGATATGAGTGGCAGGGGTCCACAGCCACTCAGTTCACTCTTAACATTTTATTACACTGAGTTCAAAGCTGGGGGCCCTCATAATTATGTTGATTAAATGGTAAAAAGTTAAATATTTAATAAAAGTTTTTGTATTGTCCAACAAATAAATGAGCCCAAAAAATAATAAGGAAATTCTTTGAACTTGTGTGTTGACGGGTGATTTGAATTTAAGAAACTAGATTAAATAACCTACCATTTAAAACTTACTTACAGTATTACTATCTCACTCTAACTCTTGTAAAATGGCGTTACTATCTATCTCATTCTGATTCATGCAATACAATATCTATCGCTCCTTTCTAAAAAGTTGCCGTGGCAGGCAGTTTAAGCACCTGTATCTAATTTCAATTAGTTTTTGGTTGTAAATACCTACCACTTAAGTTTAACAGGTGTTTTCATTCGAATTTCTAAGTATTTAAAATTTTTAAGATGAGCTCCTTTTACAGTAGAATAGCAATATACCTACTTGTTTCTAAAGTAAAACATGGCAATTTTTTTACTATTTAAGAAACTACGCCAAATGACCTATTATTTAAAATTACTTGCCAGCTAAGCGTAGTACATTTTTTTTACAATATGAAGTGTCAAAGTTAGCAAATAAAAAAATTCAAACTCACAATTCGAACAAAATGATTGTTTTCATTACAAAGGTGTATCATATTAGTTTTATTTTTGACTAGGATCAATAGAAGGGCTATTCAGGATTGCGAAACAAAAATTTGAATCTTGGAATATGGAATTGTGTAGTTGTGGCACTGGGAAGACTCATCTAAGATGTTTAATTTTACGAAATTCATCAAAGTATTGATAACTCGAAAACTATCGACTTTTTACTGAGGTCATGTTTTGATATTCTGGACAGTCATGAGATGGCCTATCAGTCCTCCAAGGGATAACGTTGACTTTTGGGACACTCTGTATAATTGTTTTGTTTTCAACTTTACTATTTTTATGTATTGACACCGTTTCTTACCAATTGGTTTTTTATTTTGTTGTTGTACTTGTATAGGGTGGGTTGTTAAAATGGGCCTCAGCTGAAACTCAGCGCAAAGGCTTTGGATTGCCTCTGCATTATGCTGAGCTGAAGACCCTTTCCACTAACACAGCAGTTAGTACATTGTTTATAAGGTTTCATTTGTGTTTTGTTTTGTTATTTTTAGGATTCCGTACCCAAAGGGTAACAACGGGACCCCATTACTAAGACTCCGCTGTCCGTCTGTCACCAGGCTGTACCTCATGAACCGTGATAGTTAGACAGTTGAAATTTTCACAGATGATGTATTTCTGTTGCCGTTTTTTAGATAATGGTACGGAACCCTTCCTGCGCGAGTCCGTCTCGCACTTGGCCGGTTCTTTTTTTAATTATGTAATGTGTTATCTCTTAGTTCTGTATAAGGCTGTAGAATTGGAATAAACAAGTTATCTATCTATTACAATTTTTCACTGGAGGAGAACGTTTCGGCCTTCCCCTAACTTGTCCGGTAAAGTTGTAAAGGCGAGAAGGGCAACAGTAGAGATGAGTAACTCAGAAAAAAAATCATTCAATTCATTTCATTTAATATTGCTGCAGAACCGGAACACTAAGTCATCCTTGTCCCGTTCCAGGCATCACGTCAAAGCTGGATTACCTCAGCCAGCTGGGAGTGGACGCGATTTGGATGTCACCCATCTTCTTGTCGCCGATGGCTGACTTCGGTTACGACATCACAGACTACCGCGACATCGCGCCCGAGTACGGCACAATGGCCGACTTCGACAACCTCATGGCCGAAGCTAAGAAAAGAGGTTAGTGCAATCTGCTACTATATAGTTTCAATACGCAGAAAATAAATCACGTTTTAGATTTAAGGGTCCGTATAAGGCTAGATGCACACTTCAAATGAACATATCACATTGTGTAACTTGGTTAATCGGTATAGTAAAAATAATATAGACAGTAGACTATAGGGCTGATAAGCAGATTAATCTTAGAAAAAACGCAAAATCTTTAAGTTCGCTTGATAGAAAAAAATACGAAGTAACCTCTAAATTTCATGTTTTCAAGTGTTAAAGGGCCTTCCTTAAATCATACTTTATCATACAACCTTGAAATTTGTATTAAAAATAAGGTAACAAATGACATCGTCAGTTCATCTTAGAATATCTTAAAAATTTCATCTAGGAGCAGAGTTATTAAATAAAAACGCAGATTTTGTGGGTGCGTGTTTCTTGGTGGTCGTAACAGCCACGGCTGAGTGCGCGCTATTGCAAACTAAAAGGAAACGTCGTAGAGTTCAGTTTTGATTGATGCAAAATGAGGTGCTCTGACTTTAAATGTGTAGTAATTGTTTTGCCGCGCTGTTTGTATAGGGATCGGTACTTTACCTACAGGTGTTAAAATATTTCCGGCCCAGGCAATTATGCTTTGTGTGGTCACCATAATTGACTGTCACCGGCAAACGTGTAATAATAATAATAGACAGCAATTCCAAATACACATAATCTCACAACAACAGACCGAGAATACAACTAACTGACCTTGCCACAGAAATTAAATCTCAATGGTGATGAACTAATGACAGACCATCAAGACAGTCCCCCCTATTCTCATATCATCAATAGGAGTCATACCTTATTCTCTGCATATCAGCCTTAGGCACGACAATCTTATTGAGCGATTTTGTATATTGTGAGAAAGTCTAGATTGGAACGCTCGCTTCGCGTTAATCAGTGAATTTTCGATATTTTCCTGGATTGTACAAAAGAAGAGCGTGTATGACTAGATTGATGGATGTAGAAGAAGTAAAAGAGGTATGTTAGGATAGTAGCAGATGAAAATCTGTAGTAGTAGTAGTAGTATAGTATGTACCTATGTTTATAAAAAAGTATTTGGAGCAGATATTTTCTAGCTTTGCTTTTTAAAATAAAGTATGTTTTCTTGCTATAGAAGTTGTTTCAGACATAAAACTCAGGCTACTTGGATAAAAAATGTATTTATCACTTTAAAACGCGTAATTTTCAAAACTTTTATCTGTCGAGTGAAATGTGTTCGTTTAGGTAACTGTGTTTACAACTAAAAGATAAAGATCTGAAAAAACATATCTGTGTGTTTCACATTGATCAGGTAAGTAATGGACATGGCATATTTTAAGTAAAAACCCTTGAAATCTAGAATGCAAAGAAACATGCATCGAGCTACCTACACTTTTCTCCAAAAAGCTACAACAATACTAAACACATGCCGCATGTTCTTTTTATAGAGGAGCATGAGCTCAAACATCCCATGCCATCATCAACAGTCACAACTTTGGTCGTTGCAGAAATAATAAAACGCGGAAGTAAAAGTCGTCAGTGAAATTAAATAAACGTCATTTACACATGCGAAAATTTGCAAAGGAGTGATTTTTAAAAGCTCTTTATACAGAAACTTATTACGCTTTTATGATAAAAAAACCTTTTACCCGGATTCATAACACGTTTTACAAGTCTTCAAAAAAGTTTTGCTTAGTAGAAATATCATCCCACGGCATTTAACGCGATTAACAAAAGTCGTAGGTATGAAAAATGTTGCGATAATAGTCGCTGGGCGGCTATTCCGGCATTATTTCTCACTCGCAATATCAATCATTAGATATTTGTTTAAAGTTAGATAAATGCGATGCGATGAAAATAAGAGTGACTAAACCACATCAAATAAAAACTATAGGATGTAAGGAATGCTCATTAAAAGTTTTCAATCAAAAAAATCAATACATATCTGTACAAAATCCTTTTTAAAGTCACCCGAAATCTGCCTTCGCAATTTTTGCGCACGTGCCAGAATCGAGGGCCTACGGGCCTATTATGTAACTCAGTGTCGGTTGCCATCTACGGTTGCTATTCACCAAAAACAGATAAAAAATGAACTTCCAAAATAACCTTCAATGGGTATTGAACTATATACGAATTGTGACGTCATTTCGGATAAGCGGATATGTATGTTTTCGACGATAGACACTTTGTTTGGCAACTGATTTTACGATACAGAATCAGGGGGCTGGTCAATCTGTCTGGTTAATGCAGGGATCCCATCATAGATAAGATACTAAAATTGATATTTATTTTGTTTAAAAATGTATTATGCTATGTACACGTATAATCATACAAAATCCCCCCCCCCCCCCCTTCCTCCCAGAGCAAAATCTAGGATCCGCGCCTGTGGCTAAGATACAAATATTTGTTTATCCAGGTGTCCGCGTGATCCTGGACTACGTTCCGAACCACACGAGCAACGAAAGCGACTGGTTCGTGAGGTCGGCTCGCCGCGAGGCTCAGTATGAGAACTACTACGTGTGGGCTGACGGCGTGCCCGACCCCAGTAACCCTAACGCCACTCTGCCGCCGAACAACTGGGTAAGTTTTATACTAAATCTATGGTCTCTACAGTACTGTACGCAAAGAATATAAAGTACTACTCTACATAAAGAAGCGAAACATCTCAACGCCAGTAAAAAAGTACGACTGGGATAAGCACTACTGGCTACCGACCATTCGCTGTGTGCACACACACACAGAAACGTGTCGACAGGCTGGTGCTCATGTGGTATTATTGTATTCAACGTCGCGTCGGGAGTTTCCTATACAGGTGTTTTTAAAAGTACTTCGTTCCTTTAAACCACGTGTATACATACAGGTTGTCTCATTTAAATCGGTCAGTATGGGAAAGTCTGAAACTATAAGACATACATGAATGAAAATCATGGAGAGAGTTGTCTGTTTGCAGCTGAGTAAATACCTAGAGAAAGAATCTATCCTTCCGGCTATGCAGTCAGGATTCCGTAGCCAACATGGAACTGCTACGGCTCTAGCACAGGTAACTGACGACATACTTACGGCTTCGGATACTGGCAGGGGTAGTATTTTGGTACTTTTAGATTTCACAAGGGCTTTCGACTGTATCAGTCCTGATCTCTTACTGGCTAAGATGTCATACTATGGCATTTCACAAACCGCTTGCAAATGGTTCAATTCGTATTTAAATGACAGGAAGCAGTACGTCATCACTGAAGATAGTCAGGGAGATTTTAAGGAATCTGAAGTAAAATCTGTGACGAGAGGCTGTCCACAAGGTTCGATACTTTCTCCTCTCCTGTTCATTCTTTATACATCTGACTTCATAAAGAACCTCTTGCACTGTAAAGTTCATTTGTATGCAGATGACACCCAACTATATTATTCCTTCAAACATAAAACAACTAGGGAAGCTGTGCTGCTGATAAATGAAGACCTTGATTTTATATACAATTGGACTAAAAGACATGCCTTAGTACTCAACCCCAACAAATCCAAGTATATGGTGATGGGTACAAAACGTCAGTGCGAACAAATAATAGACTATTCACCGGATATTCTAATTGGCGGTAAAAGAGTTGAGAGGGTGAAAACTTCAAGAAATTAAGGGTTGCTGATGGATAGCGAACTGCGTTTTGTAGAGCACATCAATTTAAAAATTAGAACGGCTTTCTTTCGGCTTAAGGTTCTCTATGGAACAAGACAATATATAAAAGAGGAAGTTAGAACAATGCTAACTGAAGCACTTGTTCTTTCAATTTTCAATTATTGTGACACTGTATACGGACCGAGGCTTTATGAGAAAACTAGCCGCGCCATACAACGTGTGCAAAATGCATGCGCACGGTTTTGTTTTGGGATTCGTAAACGTACTCATATCACCCCTCATTTGAATGAGAAAAGAATTATTAAAATGAAAGGTAGAAGAGAATTGCATATAGCAGGTTTGGTATATAAGGTGGTTCACTTGAAGAGACCGCAATATCTACATGAGAAGATCCGATGGCTTGGTGAATCACATAACGTACATACACGTAGCAAAATTATCCACAAAATGCCTATACCAAAGCATCGAACAGCAAATTTTAGAGGCAGTTTCAAGTTCGCAGCATCCAAAATCTGGAATGATTTACCACCACCGCTACAAGTACATATGTCTTATTTAACATTTAAAAATAAACTTAAAACAATCCTAATAGATAAACAAATAACTGCAGCAAATAACATGTATATTTTAAAAAAGTCAAAAAGAGTAAATTGAAACAGTGTTTTTTTCATTCAGACCGGCGTTTTTTAATTTAACCCAAATCTTCCTTTAAAATAAGATTTTAGAGTTAATTAATTTATGTGGTTTATCTTATAGGTATATATGATTAATTACATACACAAGTAAATATACATACACTAGTAAATATACATTAATTACATATTTATTAACACCAAATTAAAACGGATAAATATATGTGGAATAAAAGTACAAGAATTTGTGTATAATTTATTCAGGATAAATATACAAATTATAAGCAATTATTGCATTATACATATTTTAATTATTATTCGGGGAAATAGTATTGCATAGCAGATAAAGTAATAGACTCCTACTCCTACGCGTCACTATGTAATGTCTACTACTTTAAATATGATGTATATGGAACATGCTGAAAAACAGCGCCGTTCAGATGAAAATTGTGTCTTTTTATCTGACGGCAAATGCTGAGCATGCCACCATTTGCCAGAACTTCATAGAAAAGAATAATATTTTAGGAAAAGCATGTAGGTACAATATAAAACTTTATTCATAAGATTTCATTTTAACTAATTATATTATTTTTTGTTGTACTAATTTAACACGATAATGATGTCTTTTTTGTTATTTATAGGTATAAGTTTAAATAGGTACTTTTATGTTATTGTGTATTGCGTGTTTTGTTTTATTTTTATTTATTTATTATTTTAATTAAGTTCTGTAAAATTTTTACTTTTTTGTGTTCTGGCAATAAATATCATTTTTCTTTCTTTCTTTCTTTCATACGAAGATCTGTTCTTAGAACCATGTCATCGATTTTAATAACAAGAAAAACTGCATTCATACATTTAAAAAAACCTGTACTCAGCTCGGGAATCGAACCAGGTTGTTTTGAAAAAAAATAAACTTGTACTATTTCTATTTAGATATCGATTGTGTAGGTCTTAAGCAGTAAATGACTCTATGAAACATGATGTCTCAAATGAATAAAATGCATTGTTTTCACATACTTTAATTTATTTAAGTAGGTGTTCGAAGTGACCACTGTTACAATATTCAACAAGTTCAGGCATGTAAAATTCTTTCTTCTCCCTCACACCCCTAGCACAAGTCACGACGAATGGGTTGAGAAAAGTGACCTAATTTTGTAATTCCAGGTTTCGATCTTCCGTAAGAGCGCCTGGGAGTACAATCCGACCCGCGATCAATACTACCTGCATCAGTTCGTGATCGGTCAACCCGACATCAACTACCGCGAGCCCAAGCTGCAAGCTGAGATGAAGGTACGAGTACACATTGCAGTAGTGCGGTATAGCCTGTGTCTCGAAAGTCTACCGGTGACTGTTAATGAGCAGAAATCAAAAATAAGGTGGCGTGGCGGTGGAAGCTTTTAGACTACGCTATAATATAATAGCTCATAGCGCAACAATATCGCGCACCATACATTGTTATGGACCCGTTCACACTGTACTGTACTATATATTATTGGCTTACTATACGCTACAAATTGGTGCGATGCGCCGAGTTAATGCTGTGCTATATCACGCGACACCCTCTTCATGATCCTCATTATCTAAATCTTCAGAAAGTTTAAAATCACCATGTTCTCCTCTGAACTTTATATGATTTGATATCCAGGGTCTGGCATTTTTCTTCTTTCGTAGCATTAATGACAAGATAGTGTCAAATTCCGCATTGTCATCATCCATCGCTCGATGAGCTTTCAAGACTATCCATCCATTGTGTCCATAGTGATGTGTGCTGTGCAACTGTGCACACTGTCCAAAGATCGCGGTCAACTGAGCTTGCTATATACTTTAAATGCTTGCGATAATATCCCGCAATGTAAACGCCATGCTATATAGTATAGCATTAGGTCCTTCTTTGCTATGCTATATAGTATAGCACAATGGTATAGCGTAAAGTAAGGCCACCGGGACGATTTAAAAAAGGTAATCACACTTTCAGGGGTTCAAAACATTTTTAAAATACGTCCGCTGTAAATAAGAAATATAGTTAAGTATAGAAAATTTTACTTGTTATTATAAAAAAAAACAGCCAAGTGCGAGTCCTCTCTTAGGATTCCGTACATAACTTCAGATAATCTGTAAATTATTCCGTTTTAGAGCTAGAGAGCCGTAAAATATTCGGACAAACAGACAACAGAGTGACAGCAATAGGGCTCCGTTTGCCCTTTGGGTACGGAACCCTAAATAAAATTCATTTTTGGTACGGAACCCTAAAAATCGAAGTTATATTAGTGGTTCAAGTCCGGAAAAATGAATTAATAAGTTGACTTACTTACATTTTGGCGTTTTTTGCGTGATGAATTGATGTCTTTTAAAGGTTGTCTGCCAGGCTTTGATCCCATAATTAAAATCAACAACCACTTACAATAACAGTAAAATCAACAAGAAAAACTAACAGTAACGGTTTAATAATAACAAAAAACTAAACAAATACATAAACGAAAGAATACCGTATCACTTCGAACGGAATCCAATCAGGAAAGAACTTATTCACATAATTCAAAATGGCGACCTAATGTTGGTAGCTGCGGTACTGACTGCTCACCTGTACCACGATCCACGCTACGACAGCTGTCTTGGAACGACTGACGCCATTATGTCGACCAATTGACGCCATTATTTCGTACGAGAGATAGAATGGAGATAACTCGGTGAAGGTCCGATTGTGTACCTTCTTTAAATCGTCTCGTTGGCCTTACTTTTAGTCTGAAACTAGTTTAAGCGCTGATTGGCTCCCCAATTGTACCCATGCGCAGTTATCTCCTCCGCGTATCTTTCACCGCTAGACTTTCGTGTCCACATGTACACTGCTACAAAATGTAGGAACAAAGGTCCGTTTAGCAAGATCCATCTACGGGTGTAAATGAACAGATATACTGATCATACTGAGCAACTTTAAACAGCAAAAAAAAAAGGTTCTGGCCATACATTTGCCGTTGTTGGTTAGATTATATAAGATGACTCGTGTATGTAGCCAAATTCATACAGGAGACTCATTAAGTGTACAGGACCAAGGTTCAATGACCCTGTTTGCGAAATACGCAAAATATTTTTTTGTGCTTCTATACTTTTTCAAGAACAACCTCGACTCAAATAGGTTTTCGCAAACAGGATTATCGAACCTTGGTATAAATATAAATTTATATAAATTAAATACAAACTAATCATTTCCAAATTGTAATTGTCCTTAACGTAATTAATAATTCAATTTTGCTAATTTATATAATAATGAGCAAAAGCGTAAAAATCTGTGTACTGTGTCCCATTAATACAACCATATTGTTTGCAACCTTGGTCTAGACCCCCAGGACAAGTCCGACTTAGTGTGGGGTCTGCTACTAACCATTACTTTCAGTGTGTTAATTCCATACTCAAGTACTTCTTCTATCGTATGTGTATATTAAACTAAACTGAACATCTAGTGTACTTTAATACTGTTTTACTCTTACTGTTTTATTAGTTTACCTACACTTTTGTTGAAACTTTTATAATTTAACGGTATCACGGAACAATGTATGTAGTGCTATGAGAAATATATATTTTTTGTCTTGTCTTTTGTCTTGTCTTGGTCTGACTACTTACCGAGCCGCCCTAGTGTGAATTTAGCTATATAAACGAAGGTCACCTAAACTCACCTTATATTCTCACAATCGTGTTTTAATAAACTCCGTTATGCTCCAGTTTCAATTACCCTTTCTGTGAAATACGCAAAATAAAAATAATGTAGACTTGAGTTCCAATTATAATTGAAACGAGTTGTTCTTAAACAAGTAGAGGCATAAAAATATTTTTCGTATTTCGCAAACAGGGCATTGAACCGTAGTCCTGATACTTACCGTGTCTCCAATATGAATTTGGCTATATAAACAAAAGTCACCTTATATAGCGAAATAGATTTCGTCTTCGTAGACCCACCAAATGGATCCAACATGAGTTGCTCAGTGTAACATTATATATGTATTTACCCATAATATTGTTTGTGTAGGATGTCCTGCGGTTCTGGCTGGACAAGGGCGTGTCAGGTTTCCGTGTGGACGCAGTCAACATGATGTACGAGGTCAACCCGCAGGACTTCGGAGGGAAGTTCCCGGACGAACCGCTTTCTGGTACCTACTAGTATTTAAACTTGCACTCATAGAGGCTTTTCTTACACGCTTCGTTATAAGCAGTGGTCGGCGTAGGTACTGCCATTTGGGGTGAACGACCTCAAACATGAATAATATGGATATACCCCCGGGATTCTAAAATTCTATTGATTACCTATTTACTTTATAGGTAGCGATATTTCGCTTTAATTGTTAATTATATCGGCGGAATAATAATTGTATTATTAATAATAATCGAATCGTGCCAAGAAATTCGCCGGGGTTTATACGTTGCTGTCAAGTAACAAATTTATTTCCTTTTGAATTGATAATTAAATGCGAATCCCGGATATCAAGATCTAATCCCGGAATAAGGGCATGTCCACGTTATGCTAGCATTCATGAATGACACTACCTACGCCGACCACTGGTTTTAAGTAACTATACACAGGTCTTCAAATTGGTTACTTGAGCCGGATATTAGATTTCTGACCTTTTAGGAGACTCAGTTTCAAAAAACTCCAATAAAGCACAAAAAGAGTGTCTTTTGAAAGAGTCTTCAGCTGTCAAACTTGATTGCTTGCATACAATACAATCAAATTTGACAGCAAAAGACACTCTTTTTGTGCCTCGTTCTATGGCCCCAGAACTGATGGGATATATGTCCTATTTTCTATTGTTTTACTATAGTTTTTTTTCAGTTTGTTAAGAAAAACAGAAATCGAAATACACATTTTTTAATTGCTCCATAAACAACCAATTTCCCTTAATATCACATTCGAGAATTTCAAGTTCAGAAGAAATGCAGCGCTGAGATCGACTAATTCGTCGCCTAAGTGTCGCTTAGCGAGATTATTAATTCAGAAACTTAAGCCTTAGTCCTTCCAAACCATGCTTTCCAACTGGCTCTCCAAGCCGGATCTTCAACTCAACATCTTCCAGGCAACCCCAACGCCGGCCCGGATGACTACGACTACCTCAACCACATCTACACGAAAGACCTCGACGAGACGTACACCGTCGTGTACGATTGGCGCGACGTGCTCAACGAGTACATCGGCACGGAGTACAAGATCATGATGACCGAAGCCTACACTGACATGAACCTCATGCTCCGTTACTACGGCGACGGGGAGAGGAACGGCTCCATCCCGTTCAACTTCAGCTTCCTGAGCGAGGTCTCCAGCACTAGTAACGCTAAGGACATTAAGGTCATCATTGACAAGTGGATGACGTACATGCCCGCTGGAGTTACTGCTAACTGGGTGGTAAGTTCAAACGCTAATGTGATTAAGGACTATGCATCCGAAAGGATAGAAACAGACTGTCTTCGCGCCGTTTCTTAAGGGGAAACGTTTCGAGCTCAGTGCAAAATGCATAACTTAGGAATTTATGATTGTTTATCTCATTGTTAAATAAAATGTATGAAATAAAATAGTTTCATCTTATTTTGCGACCATTGGTTAATAATTATCGGGGGTTTTTAGCAGAATTGCGTCATTTTATGGATTATAGTATAGTACTCTTCTACATTACACATAATGTACGCGAGAACAAAATCCGTGGCCTAAACTTTTTTTTTTAGTTTGTTTGTTTGGCATTGACTAAAAACGAAAGCTCGGGCAAAGGACGCAATAAATCGCAATCATTACAGTGCTCCCAAAGTTATAATGCGCATAGAAATCTATAGCCGAGCGACCGGACGCACCACGTGACCTTACTGCTTGTATAGAAAGTGTAGGGAAATACGAACTTTGCCGAGCAGTGGCGAAGATTCGTATGCGCATTATCAGTTTGTGAGTACCGTACTTACGTCTTTACTTACGTTTTTACGATTTATGTCTTTACAATGTATATAAAAACAATATTTTCAGAATGGCAACCACGACCAAAGTCGGCTGGCGACGCGCCTGGGCACCGACCGAGTGGACGCCATGAACATGTTGGCGCTACTGCTCCCCGGGGTCACCATTACCTACCAGGTCCGTGCGGTCTCAGGGTCTATCCTTGCTTCCATCCATCAGTCTGTAATATTGCGCCACTCTTGGCGGTCCTCCGTAGGACTTGTTTATGGGTACACAAAGATCGTTATTGCGAGGGCAAGGTCTATTTAATTTAAGCTTAATATTATTATACGACTGTGGTATTGAGTCATCATCTTACTCGCAAACCCATCGAAGTCATTTGGACAGCTCTCAAACAGGCACAACCAGCCCCTAGAATGTATATCGTTGAGTTGATTGCCAACTGGTTGCCAAACGTTAAAAACAGTTCAATATACATTGTAATTTTGAAAGTTTAGTTTTGTCAGCATTTGTTTTAGTCAGCAACCAGATAGCAACCGACACTAAGTTACATAATAGGCCCGCAGATGCCCACTATGCCTGGGACCGATGGATGGCGGTATAACCATCCCCGATTGCCGGGCCTTATATAAAAACTACTGGTGATGGGCAGCGGCGTCACTGTTGCGAGGATTTCAGCACCACGCTCACCAATCCGCTTGCCCAGCGTGTGTGGGTATGGGCAATTTAGCAGTGGCCGAACCAGGCTGATGGATGGATGGATGAGGAGTAAAACGGGTAAAATAATGTACAAAGACTTAATTTACTACATTCTGTTAAAGAATGATGCGCATGCTTTCATCGGGCCTTTGACCAAGCGTACGCGCTAGAATTTGTAGCTAGGGGAGGCCGGCCCCCAGCTCTATTTCATGAAGTCATCACAAATATCAGAGGTGTAAGTGAGTAAGCCAATCGTATTCAAATTGATTGTCTTATGGTTATTCGGCTAAGCAAATAAGCCCGTTTTTTTGACAATTGAAATCGTACATTCTTGACTGTCAAATGAATACAATTGTCTAGTTTTGTTGTTGAGAACCAAAAACATGCGATTTCAATTGTCAAACAGGCTTATTTTCTTAGCCGAATAGCCACAATCGAATTTGAATATCTACGATTGGCTTACACAATTGCACTGTGTCAGCCAATCGTAGATATTCAAATTCAAATCTGGTACTTGGCCCCAACCTAGTTACGCCTACGAGCGTAAACCCATTGTGTTAAAAAAAGCATACTTAGTTTCCATGAATATGTACGCTATACTTATCTCCAGGGCGAAGAGCTCGGCATGACAGACGGGTACGTGAGCTGGGAGGACACGGTCGACCCGCAGGCCTGTAACACCGACGACCCCATCAACTACCTGAGCCACTCCCGCGACCCTTGCCGCACCCCCTACCACTGGGACGACAGCAACGCGGCTGGCTTCACCACCGGCAACCGGACGTGGCTGCCTGTGGCTGATAACTACAAGACTCTCAACTTGGCCGCGCAGCAAAAGGATCCCAAGAGCCATTACCAGGTCATTTTATATTTGTACACTTCGTAATATTGTTTTCTTTACTTTTGACTAAAAAGTATGCAACAGATGCGTTTTAAAGCAATTTGCGGAAATAGTTTATTTATAATAAAGTCTTCACAGAAAAAATATGTAATTTAATGTATTACATTGTGTTTGCATTACATTAACAAACTTTTAAGCGTGTTTACAGTTGTAATGTAATGCAGCTAAAATGTAACGCATAAAATTGAATAATTTCATGTGATCACCTGACTATTAACAAGCAGTTTGCGCGAATTGCTATAAATAGCATTCCTTGCATACTTTTATTCAAAAGTGAGGAAAACAATATTATGATGTGCATTTTGCACCGAGATCCTCTGTTACTTACCACCTAAGGTAAAGTTATAATGACAGTAATGACGTCATTCCTAGCCAATCACGAAGCCCTGGAAAGCGACAGGTGTTGAAGTTACATAATAAGGCCGTAAAATAACGAATGTAATATTTGTTTCAGTTCTACAAGGATGTGGTGGCCATTAAGAAGAAGCCCGCTGTCCGAGAGGGAGACCTGGAGACCCGCGCCGTTTCCGACAACGTGCTGGCTGTTGTCAGGTACTTTACTGTTCCTTGCTCCTTTAAATTACCCTACTCTGTGTTTTAGTTAATATATTATAGAGGAAGCGAAAGAGGTGTGTCAGAATCGTAGCAAATGGAGATCTGCGTATCCCCCTGGGAGCCAAGAGTGAGTAGTAAAATTGCAACTATATACTTAATAGACGTTAACCAGATCAACATGTAAAAATTGCCAGCCCTTTTTCAAAAGAACAGGGTGCAATACAATAAAATACTTTAGTACCTTAATTTAAAGATCAAAGAATCGTTGTTATCGTCAGCATCATTAAAAAACTACTGGACTTTTTTTATCAAGCACGAAATTAAGCGAGAACCCCGAGAAACGAGATATGCTTCAGTCGCCGCCAGTCAAGTATCTTGAGGAGTACAGGTTTCTGCGTAGGTAGTTTTTGTGTCTGTTTGGCGCAGGGAGGGCAGACACGGCTGACAGAGATGCGCCTTCTTACACCCAGTCTGTGTGATGCCGTTACAGTTGGAAACAAAATGATGAAATGAAAAAAAATAACGATTCAATATTTTAAAAAACGGATAGGACTCACTTGTTTAACTGTGCAAGGAGGCACAGGTCGAGCTTTCGATGAAATTATGACTCATCATCAGGACTACCTACTTTTGCAGACGGCAATCAGTCGAGTACTCGTTAAAAAATAGTATACAGTAGGCCTACCAAGAGTTTTGTGTACTATACACGTTACCGTCTGCGTAAAATATTTTGTATGAAAAATGCTGGTTCCTGTAGTAAGCCGCTAGGGGCGCTGCACAATTTCTCATATAAATATTTTACGCAGACGTTTACGTGTATAGTAAGCAAAACTCATGGTAGGCCTACTGTACAGTTTAAAAAGTGAGCCCTATCCGTTTTTAAATATTCATTCATGATGTCAAATCACTCTATATAATTTTAACTAACGATTGGTTTATAACTCCCCAGGTTGCGACCGGGATCCCCCGCTGTGGTGGGCATAGTGAACTTCTCAGCCCAGAGCCAGACCGTGGACCTCTCATCCATCCGCCTCCTGCCATCGCAGCTAGAGGTTGTGGCGTCAGGGTTCGACAGCTCCCAGATCAAGGGGTGAGTAGACCAATGCTCGCTTCGAAACTTCGCTGTCTATTCGCGGCATAATCAAAACACCGCAAGTCCGATTGAGGAAATTATTGGAAAGTCTTCGATATTGTTGTGCATTCGTAAAGGATTCTAATAAAGCGCATTTTTAACATAATATCTTCGTTAACGGAACGTACATTGCGCAAGTATTTTTCCATTCTGTAAATCCTGATTAATGTTTATCATTTTAAGATTTGATATTAGTAGCTATCAGGAAGAAGCCCGCCGTAATTCCCTGAAAGAATAGTGACCAAGAGATGGCGGCAGACCGGCAGCTAGATGAGCCGGATGACATTTACAGGGTAGCTGGTAGAATATGGATTAGATTGGCCCAGGATAGGAATTGGCGGAGTAAAAAAGAAGAGGCAGCAGCTATACCCAACAGTGGGCGGAAATGAGCTGTCAATGATGATGATTTGATACTATGTCTTTTTTTTACTTTCAGTGACCGCGCAAACAAGAGAGCCGTGCCAATATCTCCACATACCGCTATCGTGCTAGAATCCTTAGCTAATGTACCAAATATTAATGTTTTTTAAATCATTGTACAATCTTGGACCATACGATGATACTTGACTGAAAATGTAATGTGATATCTTTCAAATAAATTAATTCTGTTAAAGCAATTTAAAGATGCTTGTTTCTGTACAAATCCTCACAGTATAGCACAACACTAGAGCCTTGTTTGCAGACAGATTGCGGTCCGCTAGTTTACTAGATATTTTTATGGTTTCTCAGATTATCTCAGAAAATATTACTCTTCCAAATATGAACAGGAGGTATTGATTAGGTATTAAATCATAGTGAAGACAGAACAATACTGTTTTTCAATTATCACAAGCAAAGAGTGATGGGGACTTGTGGCCTGTGTTTGTTTGGATATATTCAAGTTACATTCAAAAGTGCCCACCAATCTTTACGAATTAGATTTAACCTCCTAACACCTACGGTCCCACAAAGTGGCCTTCTTCTAACTAAGGATTAAAACCAGGAATTAAAAAAAATAGGCCTCAACCCTGTCTTTTTACAAGGACTTTGATTTAATTACTGAGTATAATTTAATCTCTTGTCAAAAAATTTGCTTTGTGTTAACCCCAAGTCGGACGAGGGTCTTTTTATGGGGTTTTAGGCATAAGGAGAATGTTTTTGAAAAAATTTACTGTTGACTGACTGCTCACCGAAATATTGGTACAGAATCGCAACCAGGCAAGGCCATCTCCCTCTTTGTCAGATTTTTTTATATTTATAGGTATAAAATACTACACATCAAAGGCCTTAATGTCTTACTTTGACATCCATCACAATCGACTTCAAATGCACCGTGATTGGCTAGAAATGACATCACACATAATTTTTAGCCAATCATGACACCTTTGATGGCTTTAGTGATAGAGATTGAAGTTAGACAATAAGAGGGCAGTCCGCCTGTACCTCAAGATTGTATCTCAAGATTAATGAAAAGATTACCCAAATATTATTGTATCATTGAAATATGGCAGCTTGTATTACATGTATTGTTAATAAAGTAAAGCACAATTTATCTTTAAAAAGTTGTAATATATGTTACGATTTTATAATGATTAATAATGTAGGTACATGAATAATTTCAGATGGGAACTTTAAAATTATAATATTACATTGGGCTAAGAAACATTCAGTATTCTAACGGATAATAGTACTCATCATGACACTACTGTTTAGGTGGATGATTAAAATCCTGGATTTTTTCATAAATTTTATCACAAATGTTTTTCTTACAAGTATTATTATCCTAATATTCCTTAATATAAGTATGCCTCAAAAATCTAACGCCCCTTCCAGAAAGCATAAGCAGTCAACCATGTTGATAGTAGTGTCAAAGTCCTTCTTTGTAATGGTTTTCTTTTTCTTTGATGCTGTGTATTGATAAGTTTCCTTGCCTATTGTTTCTAGGAACATTTCCTGAGAACATATAATAGTAAATATTAAATTCATAGAATGAAGTCTAGCTAATATTTGTGTTGATTTAGTGTAACATCACTTATTTGACAGGACTAACCTTAATTTAAGCATCCTGTCCTTGTCGATTTGATATAGAAAGAAAAAGAGAATGCTTAAATAAAGTTTAGTCTTGTCAAATAAGTTAAGACTTGTTATACCAAGGAACCGTTATAAAACGTGTGATGGTAGTGCAAATTTCACTTGTTTAATTAATAGAAAGAGACAAGCTAAATACAAAAAAGAGAGTTATCATCTGGTTTTGAAACGCTTGCGAGTGATTCCAATGAGGAAAACGTTTTAGAATGGATCTGGGTGACAAACGTCAGTCTCAAATCTAATTCAAGGGTGGGAAACAGAAATTGCCTTTTGTAGCCACAATTTTTTTTTTATAGATAAATGAGCTCTCTTACGAGCCTAATGCAACTTTCACAATAATAATTTTCACTTTTTTCCCTATCCATCCATCCATCCATCAGCCTGTTTCGTCCACTGCTGGACATAGGCCTTTCCAGGATTTCGCCACTCTTGGCGGTCCTCCTGGAAGAAATGCCCATACTCACACACGCTGGGCAGGCGGGTTGGTGAGCGCGGTGCCGAAACCCTTGCACAAGTGACGCCGCTGCCCGTCACCAGTCTGTTTTATAAAAGGCCCGGCAATTGGGGATGGATATACCGCCATCCATCGGTCCCAGGCGATGGTGGGCCTCCTGGTTTTGCCTAAGAGCTGTTCTCTTACTCTCCCCCGAATAACTTCGGGAGGATTTGCGAATAAGATGGTGGTACCTCCACAGTCGAGCCCGGCATCAGCTCTACCACCTAGTAGATAGTAGTATATAGATATCCAGACAGCGTTAGAATTCGCACTAGCCCATAGAGCATATTTACCACCACTATCAATCAATCAATCAATCAATCAATAAGCCCTTTATTCTGAACTAAGAGTTGTGATTTTTGAGTATATTTCTGTATTTATAGGATATCTCTTAGTTCAGTGTGCCTCTTGGCAAAGGCCTCCTCTAACATCTTCCATTGTTTCCTGTCTCGAGCAACTCTTCTCCAGTTAGGACCGGCTGTCAGTTTTAACTCGTCTTCCCATCTTTTTTGTGGCCTTCCTTTGCTCCGTTTGCCATCTCTAGGGTACCAATCTGTGACAATTTTGTTCCATTTATCTTGGGTAGATCTTAACATGTGACCTGTCCATCTCCATTTCTGTTGGTCTATTTTGGAGAGCACGTCAACAACTTTAGTTTTTTCTCTTATATGTATACTTTGTACTCTATCCTGTTTTTTGATACCTATCAGACTTCTTTCCATGGATCTTTGGCAATGTTCGAGCATTTCTCTGTGGTGTTTGGTGAGTGACCACGTTTCGCAACCATATGTGATGCAAGGAAGTATACATGTATTGAACACTTTCCGTTTTACCCCAATACTTAGATGTGTAGACTTCATAACTTCTTTCAATGACCAGTACCTTTTCCATCCATTGGCTATTCGTCTATTTATTTCCTTAGTTGTTTGGTCTTTATGAGAAATGAGCTGGCCTAGGTAAGTGTACTCGTCTACACACTCAAGTGGCTTGTTGTTGATCTTAATTTCCATGTTTACAGAGTTTGTCAGTAGTTTTGTTTTGTCTATATTCATTGTCAGTCCTATTTTTTCGCTTTCTTTGTTTAGATCTTGTATCATTTTCCGTAAAGTTTCTGGGTTTTCTTCAAATAAGACAATATCATCTGCAAACCTGAGGTGGTTAAGTTTTCTTCCATTTATGTTAAGACCAAATTGATCCCAATCAAGTTTTCGGAAAATGTTTTCAAGCACTGCAGAGAATAATTTGGGAGACATAGGATCTCCCTGTCGGACTCCTCTTTTTATTTCAAAGGCATTGCCTAATGTTTCAAGTTGTATTTTTGCTTTGCTGTTACAGTATATGGTTTTGATTGTTTTAATGTATGTTGTGTGTATACCCTGTTTTTCTAGACTTTCCCATATAGCCTCATGGCTGATACTGTCGAAGGCTTTGGTGTAGTCAATGAAAGCCATGTATAGAGTCTTGTTATATTCATTGTATTTCTCAATAACTTGCTTCACGGTGTGTATGTGATCTATTGTAGCATAATTCTTTCTGAAGCCAGCTTGTTCCATTGGTTGGTTTTCATCTAATGTGGTGCTAATTCGTTCTAAGATAATTTTGGAGAATACTTTATAAATATTTGACATCAAGCTTATTGGTCTGTAGTTTCCTATGTCATCTTTTGCGCCTTTCTTATGTATAAGAGTAATGTGGGATGTTTCCCATTGTTCTGGTATGTGTTGAGATATTAAAACTTCATTGAAAATTTTTGTGAGTATAGGGACAAGTTCGCTCAAAGTTCCTCTTAGTATCTCATTTGAGATTTTGTCTGGGCCTGGTGCTTTTTCCATCTTTTGGCTGAGTATGGCTTTCTCTACTTCACTCGGTAAGATTTCAGGTTCTTGGTTGGTTTTAGTTACTTTGGTACTTCTGTTTACATGTTCTGGGTTTTTGTAAATATGGTTTGAATAAAGGTTTTGGTAGAATTTAGTTGCTAGTGTGTTCATGTCTTTTCTGTTTGTGATAGTGTCTTGTTTGTTTTTAAGGTTTGGTATCCAATCTTTGTTGTATTCACGTATCTCTTTCAGAGCCTTTCTTGTTCCTCCTGTTGTCAATATGTGCTTTTCTAGAGTTTTTAGTCTTTTAGTTTTACGATCTTTTCTAATGCTTTCTTTGATGTTTTTGCTTAACTCTGTTATCAGTTTGGTGTTTTCTTTTTTGAGGTGGCTAGTTAATATGCGTTTTCTTTCTTCTATAAGTTGGAGTGTCGAGTCGCTTAATTGATATTTTTGCTTTTCAGTTTTCCTGACTTTGTGGCATGCTAGCTGATTTTCTAATTTAGCGTAGGTAATTTTGACATCAATTTTGCTGTTGTCTGATAGCTCCGTAGTTATTGCCACCAAAGACTGAGCGGTGTCCTTATAATTTTCTTCATTTGCATCGTTCGCGTTTGATGGTTTTATGTGTTTTCTGGGCTTTTTGGGTGGTTCTATTTTAAGTGATGCTCTGACCATACGATGGTTAGTGTTAAAATTTAGTTTTGATTTTGATATCACTGATGTGTTTGTAAATGGTCTTGGAAAGTTGCTTATAATGTAATCTATTTCGTTTTTATATTTTCCATCTGGGGAAATCCAAGTCCACTTATTTGTTTTGTTTTTCTTGAAGATACTGTTCAGGAGAGTCAGATTGTGCTCTAATAAGAAATCCACTAGTCGTTGTCCATTGACACTTCGTTTGCCATAACCAAAGTTTCCCAGTGGAGATTCATCTTTGTTCTTTTTATTCTGTTATCGGCCCAATTGAGTATTTGATATACGTCAACGACATGCCTAACGTTGCTAAAAGATGTTCTATGTACCAATTTGCCGATGACACAGCAATCATTGCTGCTCACAACGATTTGGTGGAGGCCCAGAAAATGCTTCAAGATGATTTCAATAACATTTGCGACTGGTCACATGACGCGGGACTGGTACTCAATACTGACAAGACCAAATTACTCCATGTACGTTCAAGCCACATCAAAAGTCCCCACACTCCAACTATAATCGCACACACCCACGACTGCATGCACATCCGCTATAGTAGTTGTTGCTGTGCGTCACTAGAGCTGGTCAGGCACATTAAATATGTCGGTCTTATGGTTGACGATAGATTTTCTTGGTCCAAACATATAGATTATATATGTGCTAAATTAAGAGCACTGCTTCTCAAATTTAAAATTCTAAAATATAGATTGCCTACCCACATTTTAGTAACCCTATACAAGACTATGGTTGAATCAATTGTAACCTACGGGTTGAGCACATATGGAAGAGCATCCCCATACCTACTTAATGAAATTCATAAGCTTCAACAACGCATACTGAAAACCATAGCCCCGCTAAACATTAAGTTAGAATGCAAAAGTAACCCACTTAAACTTTTTAATTATTGTAAAACTATGCCACTATCTACCCAATTCGATTATTATTTCCTTAAAGAATATAATAAAAATCGTGATACCTTATTACTTAAAAAAGTAGATCACAAAATAAGCACACGCAAAAATACGCAGAATAAATATTATGTACCAAATTTTAATAATAGAAACGGAAAAAGAACAGCATGCTACCTTATCCCAAATATACTAAACGAATTGCCTTATGATATAAGAACACGCTTTAAAGAACAAAATATAAAGAAAAAACTAAAAACCTTTTACTCATCAACATACTAAATGTACAAAGTAGAATTGCCCCACTGATATCTTTTTGTCAAGACTGGAAACAACAACACGCGCAAGAGTGCAATGCTACCTACATATATTTTACTCTCTCTAATAAAACGCGCGCGCGCTGGTTGTCGCCAGTCTCTTTCACACTTAGCATGTAGTACCATTTTTACCTTTTATCTATACCTTTTATTTATACTGATGTAAAATGCCAGACAGACACAAATAAACCTTCTAGGTTTAGTGTCACTACTTGTTAATTAGAATGTAAGATTTTTATGCAAATAAATAAATAAATAAAATAAATTTCCAACCTGGGCGTTGAAATCACCCATAAGGATAATCAGGTTGTTTGAGTATTTTCTTATTATTTGGGATAGATGTTTGTAGAAAGATTTAGTTTCCAGTTCTTCAGCTTGTTCAGTTGGTGCATAAACTTGTATTATCGTCCATGTTTTTCTATAGCTGGGTAGTTTGATGTTTAGGATTGCAATTCTGTCTGAAACTCCGATGATATCTTCTATATAGCTTTTCAAGTGCCTTTTTATTAAGAAACCAACTCCTTTTTGTCCTCCAGTTTCACCTTTATTGAATAGTACATAGCCTGGATGTTCCTCAATTGTTTCCCCTGCTCTTCGCATTTCACTTATTCCTAAAATATCCCAATTTATGTTCTTTAGTGATTCTTCTAGTTCTAATAAGGCTTCAGATGTCCTTAGTGATCTTGTATTGAGTGTTGCAATATTTAATAATTTATTGTTTTCTGTTAGAGGGTGGTGGTCTATTTCTCCCGCGGAGACCAGCCGTGGTGGGAGAGTTATTTTTCGTTGTTGTATTTGTAGCTTTGTTTGTTGTATGAATCCGGTTTTGGTTGTTAGTTTCTTTAGTTTCTCCATGTGTTTTTGTCTGATAAGGAGTAGGATTTTTCACGCATGACTTGAAATGCATCCATTCTTTTAATTTTGGGGTCCTGTTTGGTATTTGCATTTTGGTCTGGTTTGTTTGGGCTTGGTGTTTTAGAGTCAGGTCCTTTTCTTTTTACACTTTCTCGCTGTTGGTTTGATTTATCTCTGCGTTCTTGTAAGAATTTTTTTGGGATGTCATGAGTTATGTATGTGTTTGGTTTCATTTTCTTTTTGTTTCTCAATATTTGGATCTTCTTTTGGAGTGTTGTTGTTGAGAGAAGTATAGGTCTGATTTTCGAGTTGTTTTCCTTTTTGCCTAGACGTTGAATTCTGTTTATTTCGCCATTTTCTAAGGTGACACCTAAATCGTTAATAGTTTGTGAAACAAGACTTATCAAGTTATCTTCTTTCTCGTCGGACGATTCAGAAATTCCATGTAGTAAAATGTTGTTTTTCCTGGCATTCAAATCCAAGTTTTCGATTTTTTTGTTTAGTTGCGTTATTTCGACTTTTAGTTTTTCATTTTCTTCTATCAGAGGTTGCATTTTTTCGTCCACTTTACTGAGAACTCTTGTGGTTATACTTTCAGTAATTTCATTCGTTTGCTTCTGAAGCTCTTCTTTTACTTTTTCGAAAAGTAATGACATTTCTTTACTTAGTTCGGAAGTCATCTTACAAAAATTGCTGAACGCAATTTATTTCGAAAACGTAATTAATGTCGATTTCGATGCAGGTCAGATGCGCAAAAAGGTACACAATCGCGTGCGTGAACGCAGCCAGTCATTCAATATGTTGAGTAGTTGGTAGCCCTGTTCGGTTCTTCTTGTCTTTGGTCCGTACTTGAGCGTTTGACAGAAAAGATAACCTAAAAAGGTTTCGCGTTTCTAACTGCACTGCACTTAAAACTTATTATTTAGTATCAATTTATAGTCAGTAGCACTCGCCGGCACTAACTTACTTACCACCACTAACCAGTGTGATTTTCGCATTACTCTGAAGCGTTTCAAAACCATCCATCCATCCATCCATCAGCCTGTTTCGTCCACTGCTGGACATAGGCCTTTCCAGGATTTCGCCACTCTTGGCGGTCCTCCTGGAAGAAATGCCCATACTCACACACGCTGGGCAGGCGGGTTGGTGAGCGCGGTGCCGAAACCCTTGCACCAGTGACGCCGCTGCCCGTCACCAGTCTGTTTTATATAAGGCTCGGCAATTGGGGATGGATATACCGCCATCCATCGGTCCCAGGCAGTGGTGGGCCGCCTGGTTTATTTGCCTACGAGCTGTTCTCTTACTCTCCCCCGAATAACTTCGGGAGAATTTGCGAGTAAGATGGTGGTACCGCCACAGTCGAGCCTGGCATTAGCTCTACCACCTAATATGTTTAAAAACACTTTCAACCAATTGTCAGGAGTGCGTTACGCCAGCAGCATGTTGGCACTTTTCAGGATTTCAGCTCGACAGATAATTAGAGCGTCATCTCGTGTAATTGTGCCCGAAATAAAAAATTTGTGCTTCCAGCCGATCCAAAGATATTCACGAAAAACAGATTCCGCTGGAGTAACTTTACCCCAGCGGCATGTTTTTTATCCCGTGGTCGTAGCTAAATAAAAATTAGCTACTTAGGTAGATATAATTAGTGCCTGATTGTGCCCAAAAAAGAAAATTAGTGCGGGATTGGGAGGACAAATTTTTTATTTCGGGCACAATTACACGAGATGACACTCTAATTATCTGTCGAGCTGAAATCCTGAAAAGCGCCAACATGCCGCTGGCGTAACGCACTCAATTGTCAGGTAACAGTTTGGTTACCCTCGGTTTAACTTGGGTCAATTTTAGAACGCTCTAGGGTGAAATTGCTTCACTCCGAGTGAAATTCACTCAATTCGAAACGGAACCCAAATCAACACCATAATAACCTCACTTTGAACATAACATAACCCTAAAATTGTTACAACCATTCTTGAAATATGTACATGTAAGGATAGACGATAAAAGTTACATGCTTACCGTGGCTTTAGCAACCAAGAAGACAGCGTCAGCGTTTACCATATGCACATCAGGATCCATCTTCATGATGTTCTTTATCCGAGCTAAAGGTAGCCTTGTGGTCTTTATAGCTTCACTCTTGCTGACAGGCAGCCTCTTCTCAGAAGGCGCTTGGTCTTCTGAGCCCAGTAACTCCGAGTCTTCAATCCTGTTTACAGATTCGGGTTCGAATGCCTCGGTGATTTGGTCTTCACTATCAATATAATGTTCAGTGTCTTCGATAACGTCTGAAATGTCGATATCGGTGAGATGCTCGTCTTCAGTCATGATCTTAGGTTATTTTTGAGTTTATTATTTGGCCAAAAATAAATAAATAAGAGGCGAAATAAAAAATAAAAAAGTGACATTAAGTTAAAAGTGACTACGAAACCGTTAGCGGTTTCCTTAGTTTTAATTTTGTTCGACCGCTAGGGAGGGGTAGGTCGCCGCCGCGCCGCCGCCGTGCGTGACGCTTGCGACGACGAGCGAAGCGAGGAGGATCGGTTAGGATGACATGTAAGTAGATATTAGGGAGCCGAGCGAAGCGGAGAGCAGCGAGGCGACCCCCGTAGTTTTAACAGAATTCACGATATGCAGAAAAAAAAAAAATCCGAGCAATTTCCGATGACTACGGTTCAATAATTTATAAAATTAAACGACCGCTTCCCTTTCCGAACTGTATATTGCAATAAAGTTAATACTTGCGATTGTCGGCACTTGGTGAAACATCATCGTGGTTGAAGAAAACACTTGTACTGTTTCACAAAATTATTATATTTATATTTCCGACTAGTTTTGCCTTAAAGGCATTTTCCAGGTTTTATAAATGTACGAGTTTGTTACAAAAGCTGTTCAAGTATGTGATAATAGGATGACAAATTTGTGAATAATTTTGTGAAACAGTACAAGTGTTTTCTTCAACCATGTATATTTCAAATTGAACTTTAATAGTTCGTACTAAGGAAGATATTCCAACAGCTAAATAATGTCTTACGGTCCAATAATTTTAAAAATCAAACGACCGCTGGTGGTTCTTTAGTCACTTCCAACTCTTTTTTGTTTTTTTTTCTCCCTGAGGAAAGGCTTAGGCTGAGATTCAGAGTGCATTTTGAGTCCGAACTCAATCTTACAAACGTCACTCTAGTATGAGATCACGTCGCTTTTTGACGTTTGTAAGATTAAGTTCGGACTCAAAATGCACTCTGAATCTCAGCCTTAGTAAACTTAGCCCATACAGTCATGTCCAAGGCTTTTTTGTGTCTCACGCCATCTATGCACGCTATAATCCTCACTCATGTCATGAAAATCAAATTTGACAATCCTAAAAATGTATCATGAAATAGATTTAAAAAGTCACTATGAAAAAAAAAATAGGTTGGTGGGGGAGGATCATAGTGAAACCTTCACGCCATAATCCTCACCAAGGTACCTTTTTAACTTTGGGATTCGACATGCTATTCCATGACCATTTTTTGGAATTGAAACCAAGTCGGTATTTCGCGCCGTTTGCTCGCATAAGAAGTGAGGATTTTGGTGTGTGTGACCTTTGCACATCATAATCTTCACTAACGTATAGCTGAATTATAACGCGACCATTTTTAGGTTTCCGTAGTCCGACAGGGAACCCTTACAAATTCGCCATGTCCGTTGTACGTCTGTCCGTCGCGTCGGTCCGCGGCTTAGGTCAGAGACTATTAACACTAAAAATCTGTAATTTGGCATGGGTATACATATTAATCATGCCGACAAAATGGTAAAATGAAATATCAAAAACAGATTTTTTTGAGGGTTCCGTAGTTGCCCAGTACATTTTATAAGTAACAAGATCGCGCCAAACTTCTAATCCGCTCGGAAGTTGCTTTCCCGAAGAACGGCCTATACATGAAAATTTGGCGCGACCTGTACTCGTAAACCTGTAAAGCCTACTTACTCGTAGCTGTAATAGTTTTCCTTTTAAATTCTTTATGTATGCTACTTCTCTGAATTTTTTCACATAAGGTGAGTCAGGGCAAGTGCGCCTACCGGGTAAGTGCACCCACTGTAAATTCTCAAAAACTACTGATATGAGGCTCATCCATGTAACAAAGTATAACGAAGTTCCGGGTTTAAATCACAAGTGGCTCTGGCCTCCTCTAGTTGAGTATTCCCCCTTATTTTTGTATCATTTATGTATTAGTTCGGAGATGACAGCGTGTTAAAAATCGAGAAATATCTCACAATATGCACAGTGTTTGGATAAAAAAATGAGATGAGTGTACAATTTAGAAGATTTAATTTAATTCTTTGCTCGTATTTTTCTTTTTAGTAGCAAAATTAATGATTTTCTAAGCAATTGTAAATCTTCACCTCAAAATTGTCGAGAGGGGTAAGTGCGCCTAAGTATTATAACCGAACTTGGTCGTATAGCGCAGTTTCCCCAAGGTAGAAAATACCAACCATTAGAATTCAAACTGGAGGCTTGATTAGTGACCAGTATCACGGCTCGATAACTTTTTTTACTAATTTCATAAAATTAAATGTTGACCTCCCATAGTAATTGACTCGAGACTGAGTACGCGTATGTAGGGAGCACAAGGTATTGTATTGTAGGTTATTGCTCTGAGACTTTGATGCTAAGTTCTTAGTGAATCTTCAGTATACATTTGGCTACATAAATTTCATTAATGTACATAAATCATGTTCAGTTAATAAAGAAGCCAAAGTGGGTGCCCTTCCTTTTTTATTTGGTCTCTTCTAAGAGATATCTATTTTGTATAAAAAAAAAAAATTTCTTCGTTTTGTTTTGATGTTTACCTACTTAATAAACATAATTATTGCCTGAAGTAGAAGTTTTTGTTCTATTATTGTAACTTGTCATAATTTAGGGTTAAATGTTCATCTACACCTACTACATTTAAGTTTTTATAAAAAGTTAAAAAAGCCTAGGTAACATAATTGTTGAGAACCTCTGATTAGAAATACTAGGTGAAATTAAATCAACCGACCAAATTCATACTGGAGACTCAGTCAGTCATCAGGAACAAGCTTTAATGACCCTCAAGGTGAAATAGGAAAAAAAAATTTTTTTGCCCGTAATGCCTGCACTGGGAATTGTACTTAAACTAGTCCAACCAGTAAGGGAGCAAAAACAATTATTTTTCGAAATTGACCAAAAGAATTACTGAACCTAGTTCTTGATCACTAACCGAGTCTCCAGTATGAATTTGGTCGGTTGATTTAATTTCACCCTATATATGGCGCACTTGTCCCAAATTTCATTTAAAAGACGCAGCGCAGCTCCTTTGTTATTGCCTTTTACCAAAAATAGATAATAATATTGTGTTTTGTTGTAGATTTTCTTTAACTTAAATGAAATGTTTTTCTGCTACGCATTACTTTTGGGGGTTTATTGCATGTAGGCGCACTTGCCCCATTTTGTGAAGCAAGTGCACCTATCCCCATGTTTTTTAATTTCTGTGGAAATATCATACATTTATCAGTAGATTCACGGAATCAACGTGACATTGTAATGTCAAGATACCAAATATTGAAAATTTTATAAATTTACATGTGCAAATCATAATATAAAGAAGATATATTGCGTTGAATCTATGAAAAAAGTATGGCGCACTTGCCCCCTCTCACCTTATTCATGAATAATTGTTTAGCCAGCAGGGGGGACACTTGACTCTAATAAAAATTAGCACTATAAAGTTTAATATTTTGCCAACGGATCCATGTATCGAAAAATGGTTTTTACGCACCCACAATGTTTTGAACGACCTATCCAACGATTTCCCACATTATTACCTAAAGATCTACTAGTTTGAACCTTAAAAAAATTTATTAAGCTATGGGCTTCCTCACATTTATTCTTCAAATAATTCTAAGCATTGCTGGTGCGGGACACAAAAACAATAATGCTTTTTCCGGGGGGTAGTGGGGTGCAAAGGAGCCAGCCACACGTCTTCTTTTAAAAAAATCTATACGTTTCTAACTGGCTGCTATGGCAAGTTTGGTATCATTTTCGTATAAATTGAAGGTGAAGAATTCATTGCTGGTATTAATTTTAATAAGTTTAATAGTAATTTTTTGAATAAATCGTAAAAATGTAAAAAGTTTGCATTGTTTTTTTTTGCTTTGACTTTTAAATATCATCAAAAAATTACAAACGAAAAATACTCTAGCAAAGCGTATTTTATGAAGAGTCTAAAAAATATAAACTTTAAGAACCTCGTTTTACAAAAAGTAAATGAAAAAAATTTATAACCTCGCAGTGGTGGCGACTCATGCTATGAGGCGATCCACCTATCTTATAAAATATTCATTATTTACGATACCATTCTGGATAGTATTTGTATAATAGTCGCTAATTCATGTCAGGGGACTGAAAACTTTGACCTAACCAGGAAACTTTTTGAAAAAACATATATAAGTAGTATACTTACCTCTAATTAATGTTCTCAGGTTCCGGCACAGAG
The DNA here is from genome assembly GCA_910592155.1 of Ypsolopha scabrella. Lineage (NCBI taxonomy): Eukaryota > Metazoa > Arthropoda > Insecta > Lepidoptera > Ypsolophidae > Ypsolopha > Ypsolopha scabrella. The sequence continues at coordinate 6,343,030 of OU342964.1, forward strand.
ATATAATTCTGTGCACTTTAATTTTCTTTTAAAGCAGTTGCAACGATTTTTTCATCCTGTATTGCACTAGCACCGGGCACCGTGTATGTTCCAGGCAGACACTTGCGACATCTGGTAAGTCTGACCAATGCCACACGCTTCGTTTCTACTTAGTTTAGGTTATAGTGGACCGCCAACACCAACACTAAGTTATAGAAAGGAGGTCCTCTGAAACTTCAACTCAGACTTAACTCAAGAATGAATTCAAATAATCTTTTACCCACTGAAGGGCAGCGTATCGTACCGCTGATGTTATCCACCATTGTAAACTAACACCAGTACCTACGAGCGTCACGTTTTACCGCAACAGGCACAGGTCACCCGACATCGCACCCACCTCGTCTGCACTCTGCCTACCTGTGTAAGCAACAATGACGGCTTAATCAAGGGTCAAGACAGGATAGCAACGAGCAGTACTAAGCGCTGCTCATCCACCGTCAAACAATATACGACATTAATGACTCAACTATGTGTTGTTCGACACGCCAGAGAAGCTGGCTCCCTCATTATCCAACTCGGAGCTGCACGCACACTCACCTCGCGGAATAAAAATGCACGAAACATAATTACGCCAAACCCTTGTTCCACACGCTATCTTGACCTTGCGCCTTTCGATAATTCCTACGCGGACGAGTGACCCTCACCTCTACCTCTAGCGTCGGGTTGTCTACTCTAATCCCCAAATGGAGTGCCGGGGATGAAGTCCTCCCAATGAAACCGCACGATCGCGCACACAAATGCACGCGTCCATACGCCAGCAGTGGTCATCGGACAACTTAAGGACAACTCACGTGCCCCGCATACCCCGTTCGCATTGGTGGCCGCCTAAGGGCCGTTACTAGGGAATGGTAACTGCTCACGGAGACGAGCGTCCGGTCACAAGCTATACCGGACAGACATCGTGCTCGCACTCCTGCAGTTCCAACCACTTAGTTATTAGTCAAAACTATATAATAACATGTACCCAATTAAACCCAGCCGGATCCGTAGTTCCAGCTGGGGTGTCTCCAACCCAAAAGTCGGAGATTTTTCGGAATTTTCCATGCCTTGACAGCATGCGACACAGTATATTCTTTAAGACCGCCTTTAACGCCCAAAACGCCTACCTGACGCAACTTATTGATTTAAGGCATTGGTAGATGGGAAATTGGCAGAAGTTGACAGTATTATTCCGAAACTTATTATTACAATGTACTACCCGTAAGTCAAATCTAATTTGATACAAATTCGAATTATGTAGTTTATATATAAACATCTATTATGTAGCGGGAGACGTGAGAGAGATTTAATTTTTCATCTCAAGCCCCTGCACTCCTGTAAATTAATGTAGAAAATATATATTTACGAAGAGGGATGAACAGGAAAACATTCATCCGATGAAGGCCACTCTTCACCAGCCCACACTTCGTGCAATGTATCAAGGCGTTCCTGTCTAGGGTCAGGCCATAGTGCCAAATCAAAACCTTCCAAGTCTTTTTTGAAGTTGGAGTGTTGGAAGAAGGTATTGGTATTTGGACTTCTCATTGGTCAGACTTACCAGATGTCGCAAGTGTCTGCCTGGAACTTACACGGTGCCCGATGCAGGTGCAAGACAGGATGAAAAAATCGTTGCAACTGATTTAAAAGAAAATTAAAGTGCACAGAATTATGTCTCTGTGCCGGAACCTGAGAACATTAATTAAAGGTAAGTATATAGGTATCTATGTTTTTTCAAAAACTTTCCTGATTAATCTAAAGTTTTCAGTCCCCCGACATGAGTTAACGACTATCATACAAATACTATCCAGAATGGTATCGTAAATAATGATAGGTGGATCGCCTCATAGCGTGAGTCGCCACCAATGCGAGGTTATACATTTTTTTCATTTACTTTTTGTAGAAAGAGGTTCTTAAAATTTAAATTTTTAGAATCTGTATAAAATACGCTCTACTAAAGTATTTTTGTTTGTAATTTTTTTCCCGATATTTAAAAGTTATTGCTCTCAAGGCAAAAATAAACAATGCAAACATTTTACATTTTTACGATTTATTAAAAAAAATACCATTAAACTTATTAAAACAAATACCAGCAATGAATTCTACACCTTCAATTTATACGAAAATGATACCAAACTTGCCATAGCAGCCAGCTAGAAACGTATAGATTTTTTTAAAGAAGGCGGGCGGCGGGCTCCTTTGCACCCCACTACCCCCCGGAAAAAGCGTTTTTGTTTTGGTGGCCTCACCAGAAATGCTTAGAATTACTTGAAGAATAAATTTGGTGAAGCCCATAGCTTAATATTTTTTTAAGGTTCTTCCCAATAGATCTTTAAGTATATGGGATAGACGAGAAAAAAAAATCATCCCCAATTTACGTGTATGGGAGGTACCGAGGTACCCTTATTATGTTATTTTTTTGAGATTTTATTTTTCCACTTTGTCGGCGTGATTAATATGTATATCCATGTAAAATTACAGCTTTCTAGTACTGATAGTCTTTGAGCTAAGCCGCCGCGGACAGACGGACATGGCGAAACTATAAGTGTCGGACTACACTACAGAACCCTAAAAATACAAATGAATTTCTACTTTTGATACAAACTGAAAGGTCTGTTCTGCTGTCTATGTCACTATTCTGTCGGTTAATTAATGCTAAAATCATACCAAGGGCGTAAAGTTTTGTAACAAATCATGCATGAGCTAGTATTAATCATTCAAATAATTGTTCTCACGTTCCAGAAGGTGTTTTATATACAATGTGGTCGATTTCCTGTGGTCCCACGTTTATGCCTGAAAAGTAGATAGTATTAGTTAAAAGTATTAGTTTATAAAAGTACAAATAGTAAAACTTAAAACTTAATTAAATCTCAATTTTAGGGGCAATGTAAGTTGAACCAATGAGCAAAACTTTTATGGGGGTTGATCGTAAGAAGGGCTTAACGACTTTTTAATCTGAAGAATCAGCCTTTTCAGGGCTGCGTTCAATTTGATTGCCCGCCGAACGCCCATCTAACACTGACAGCAAAATAGCACATGTCGGTCGCTCGACGATCAAGCTGAATTCATCCCTGTTTTCACTAAGGCCTACCCACAAATAAAATATAGAAAAATAGCTGGGAAATGAAGGACACACAAAAGGTTTTGGAGCAATATTATTATTTGGACTTGAGCGTAACAATGTCCAATATTACGTCTGTTTCAAACTTAGACCATTTAACACGAGACTTGGCAAAGCGCGACTCTTAGTACTGAAATTATTCTGCCGTTTTCCACGGGAGGGGAGGTAAACACACACAGCACACATTTACTCATTCATACACACTTCTGCGAAAAATTGATATGTCACACTAAATCTAAAGCTGCAAAACGCGCACAAAAGCAAACTTACATGAACAAATTGTTCATGTACTTCGGCAGAGGGAGATAAGTGCGCTTGCCCAGTCCCGTGTTAAATGGTCTAAGGTTTCGAACTATAATAGTAGATAATTCATACATGTAACAATGATACATAGGAGAGTGGCACACAGCCTTCTGTCTCCGTCCCTCTGGAACAAAGCCGCAAGCGCAGTATCTGTCATCGAGTACATCATCCAGCTGTACATCATCGATCTGCACATCATCAGAGCAGTCCACGAAGTCGGTCACTTTATCTTGTACCCGCATTTTTGTTATGACCTTTATTTTGGGAGTTAGGATACCCTGCAAAGGTTACATATAAATTCATGAATTGTTAAATTGGCTCAAAATTATAGCAATTAAACACAGATTTCTTATTATTATAAAAACCCCTTAACAACAGCTGTGAACTGCTAACAATCCTTTCGGGCTCCTCATCTTTTCTTTGTTTAATTAAACCTTCTTGGCATTCCTCTAAATATCTTTACGTTCGAAAGAAGATACCAATGATGTATGGTATGATCTTAAGGCGTATGCCCACCCTAAATTATTAACTCCATACTTATTTATCAGTACAAAAATCGACGTAAATTAAGTATATATAAATTACGTATAAATAGTCTTTAGTATGGCCATGGCCGAACTGAAATTTGTCTATGGTATGGCGAAAGAATCATTAAAATCGCTCCAAGTATGCAGAAGAAGAATAAAAATTCTTGAGTAAACCATAGGAAACTTTCGATTTCTTTTTATCAAAAGTAAAGACAATTTTTGTTTTATTAAACACGGAATTTATTGTTGATTATATTATCAAATCAAGATATTTATTTTGTAAAATAGATACACAAAGTAAGTATACTTTTTACAGGTCAAAGTTAATCTTTACAAAATAGAATATGAAAAAATAATAATAATACGGGAAATACATACAAAAATATTTAGGTTGGGCTACTAAAATGTAATAAAATTATATAAGCTGCATAAAATAGAGAAATATAGGAATAAAAATATTATATACATAATGCAAAGAACAAATGTGTTGATAAATAAACTAAATAAACCATAAATAAAAATTGAATGCCTAAGCATCCGCCCATTCGATTAGTCTTTCTAAGAAAAAGGGCACGAAAGTTAGCAAGCATGTATTTTTAGTAGGCCTTCAAAGATAGGTCTAAATTGCAGTTTGCGTATTTTTTATTAAATTAATAGGAATTATTCCCAAAGAAAAGACATTGTATGAAATATTATATCTAATAATTATCTTTCATGAGTTGGAACCAGGGCCAACCCCCAAAGAATTACAATACAATATATGTTAGGTGGTAGAGCTGATGTCGGGCTCGACTGTGGAGGTACCACCATCTTACTCGGAAATCCCCCCGAAGTTATTCTGGAGAGAGTAAGAGAACAGCTCTTAGGCAAAAGAACCCGGCGGCCCACCATTGCCTGGGACCGATGGATGGCGGTATATACAGACTAGTGACGGGCAGCGGCATCACTGGTGCAAGGGTTTCGGCACCGCGCTCACCAACCCGCCTGCCCAGCGTGTGTGAGTATGGGCATTTCTTCCAGGAGGACCGCCAAGAGTGGCGAAATCCTGGAAAGGCCTATGTCCAGCAGTGGACGAAACAGGCTGATGGATGGATGGATATGTTCAATAAATGTCAGAAAATGTCAGAAGTAAGGATATGCCTAGTGTTTTAGTCCGAAAGACATACGCACGACGACCAGACATGCACACCGTTCCACTATCATTGAAAATTCATTAAGGAAGCGTTTCAGAACGTGCGATCATAGTCCGAAATTTCACTCGTTTATTAGAAAGAGACAGATCTATTTCGAAAATGAGAAAGAAAAATCTGGTTGAACCAATCAGGTGGCCCAGTGTGATTTTCGCATTACTCCGAAACGTTTCAAAACACTTTCGTGCAACTGTGTTTTATTTGCTCAATGTGCAACTGTTCGGTAACAGTTCGGTTACCCTCGGTTTAACTCGGGTCAATTTTTGATTTTTTGTTCCAAAGGGAACCTAAGTGCATAGAGAGGACACCTTTCATGAAAAAAAACGGCTACCAAAGACCGACAGGTGAAATCCCTTTGTCCCTCTCTTCTGACAATAATCCATGATGAATAAACGCCAGAAAAAAGGGAAAAAGAAAAAAAAGCCAGGTCCCTACTACAAAGAGCAGAACGCTGACCGGAAAGTCCTTGCACCGTCTCATTAGCAACTCCACTCCATTCCTCTCGCACGTGTTCCGAGGGAACAGCAGATCATTCAGAGAGCCGAAGTACTGAGCCAGCACCACATACGGGATACTCTGACATTCGTTTGTCCATTGCACCAGCTCGCAGTATATCTTCTCATCCTCTGCAAAAATAATTTATCGAAAAATATATTTCACCTAAGTGGATGGTTTGTTTTTGATAATCCTCTTTTAGGTTTGAACTCTTTGTTTTAAGGTGACGTTCATTTATGCAGCCAAATTCATACTGGTGGCTTGGTAAGTGATCAGTGGCACGAATCGATAAAATAAAACCTCCATACTAATTAACTCGGGACAGTGCTTGCGTTTTTAGGGAAGACGAAAAAAATAATTTAAAATTTTCACAAAAACAGTCACTGAGCCTTCATACTGAGCACTTAAGAAGCTCCAGGATAAATTTGGCTGCATTAATTAATGTCACAGGAAGGTGGTAGAGCCTGTTCTGGGCTCGACTGTGGCGGTACAACCGATCGAAGGGTACCATCTTACTCACAAACCCTCCCGAAGTTATTCCGGGAAGAGATAAGAGAACAGCTTTTTAACTGGCTTAACCAGGTGGCGAAAGCCTGGGACCTATAAAACAGGCTGGTGACGTACCGCGGCGTCACTGGTGCGAGGGTTTCGGCACCGCGCTCACCAACCCGCCTGCCCAGCGTGTATGAGTATGGGCATTTCTTCCAGGAGGACCGCCAAGAGTGGTGAAATCTTGGAAAGCCCTACGTCCAGCAGTGGAGGAAACATGCTGATGGATGGAATATGCCCCAATGAATAGTTTTAGAGAACACTAGTGATATTTTGCCTTTATTAAAGGACAGACTTAGAATGGTCAATACAAAATTCGGTTACCTGTCGTCTGCTTATGTTTACTCGCCTGTAATAATAAAAGGCAAAAGAATATTTAAAATTTGCATAAAAAATATTGGTAACAAAAAGTACTAACTCAACAAACAACATAAATTATTATGGCCACAGTTTAGTTTTAAATTTCTGTGAAAGTAGAAGACATCTTTGAACATGATCGGGAAGACGGGCGGCAGTAAACAGGTCTGGTAGCTGGTGCCCAGGGCAAACACTGTCAATGACACTCGATCGCCCCGGCACAGCCACACACCTGGGCAGGTCACCTGCGGAATATCCGATAGTTATTTAAAAAAAAAAAACATTAGGTATGATGACTAAAAAAAATTTATTTGTCGTCAGTTAGATTATCAAAAAATATTGGACACGTATTTTTTCTTTTTTCAATTAAACAAACAATGAAGAAGATATAGCCCGCTGAAGTTCCGCGTGACGTCACATCTAGGTACAATTTTACTTAGAAGTGACGTCATTTTCCCCCACACCCAAACTTTGACGCGCTTTATCTCTGTCATGTTTTGTTTGTTAACAAAAGAAAAAATACGTGTCCAATATTTTTTGATAATCTAAATGACGGACTAAATAGAATAATATTTTGTTTACCCTGTGTGCAAGCCTATTGAAGTAATTTCTACAGTAAGACTTCTGTTTATTTACTTATATACAAACAAACATACATATGCATTACAGGGTATTAATATGATAATGTTTTCCCTTAAAACGGGGTATTCTACCCACTTTTACTATAGGGCTAACCCTGAAATAGTAAAAAATAAATCAGGTGTTTCATATATTTTGGTCGAGTATGAGTATATAGGTAATATAAATAATAATTCAAATTTCCTATGGAAAAGCTGTTTTTTTTATGGTTTGACAGTTGGCGCCATAGTAAAAGTTGCTCAATGGGTAGAACACCACCCCGTTTGAAAGAAAAATGTAATCAAATTAACACTCTGTACACTCACGCCTTTCTCCCAGAGGGGTGGCAGAGAACACAAAATGACAAAAATCTGCTACGATTTGCTTTTACCATTTCTATCAATCTAGTCATACAAGATCTTATATTCCAAGTGCTTTGACTTTGCCTTTTTATTCTATGGCGGCCTAATCCAGCTTTATCTTCCACTTGTATTTGCACATATATTTTCTTTTGTCACTTTTCTTACATTCATTACCTACATCTTCGATAATTTTTTTAGGGTTCCGTACCCAGAAAGCAAAATGGAGTCCTATTAATGTCACTCTGCTGTCCGTTCGTTTATATTTCAAAGGTCTCTAGCTCGTAGACGTTACAGACCTGAAATTTGGATATTTTTTGTAAAATGTTAAACCAAAATCCAATAATGCATTAAAAATTAAATCAACACGTTTTTAACCGTTTCATATCCACACCCACCCTTACCCAGGCAGCTGACGGTCCATTCGTTATGCACTGATGAGCAGACAACCAATTTCACTTATATTTGATGGATTCTTGGTGGAATATCAATCTTCAATAAATTAAACACAAATTTTTGGACTTTTATTCTACAAATATATTTACATAATACTTACATATTTGTGGAATAAAAAGTACAAGAATTTGTGTTTTCACATATTATCAAATTCATTTCGGGATGAGTTTCTTTACATGATTGCAAGCTACAGAATTTAATGAATTTCTGACTTTTCTATTTTCCCATGTCAATGCTTTAAGAAATAAATATTTTTTATTTTTTTCTCTGTACACCCACATTTCATGGACGAATATTACGATTAGTGATCGATACGTTGAAACCACTAGACCACAAACGCTAGGTGACATGGCATGAACATTGAAAATTTTGGATGAAAATAAATAAAAAAACCCGGGCAAATGAGAGTCAGACTCGCCTACCTAGGGTTACGTATTTCGACAGTTTTGGGAACAGTCATTTTGCTGAATTTCTCACCCGCTATATTTTTCCTGTAATCTTTACGTAACCCCAAATTACCATGATTTTTTTCATATTTTTTGGTTCATTAATTTCGGAAATAAGGGAGAGTACATGCATTTTTTTGTGGTTTTTCAAAGATTTCTTAAAACCGGTGCCAATGCATATATTTTTATAATCAGCTCTTTAATATCTACAATTTGATACCCATACCTATTATATTTTTAGGATATTTTTTTTATTTTCTCTCTTTTGCAATGAAAATTTAAAATTGTTCAATGTGTTTTACACCATATTGTGTAGGAAAGTCAATGCTATTTTTGTAGCAAATTTCAAGTACTTATCTTTAACGGTGCTAAAGTTATGAGGCTGTGACAACGGACGGACGGACAGAAGACGGACGGACGGACAACGGAGTCACACCATAAAGGTTCCTTTTACCTTTCAGGTACTACGGAACCCTAAAAAAGGACGGAGCCTATTAATAAAAAGGTCGTGTCTGTACATAGAATATTTTTAAAAATTTTAATTGGAATGGTTTATTTATTATATTAGTATTGTACTGAAGCCAAAAAAATAAAAGTCCCGGAATCGAAGACCTTGTATGAATAGATGTTGCTGGACGTAGAAGAAGCAAAAGAGGTGAAATCTAGTCTCTGCCCACCCCTCCGGGAGACTGCAATTAGTATATGCATTCATGTCATATAGCTCCAATTTCAATATTAGGGGATAATCTTCTATGAAAAAAAGCTCAAAAAAAGGATTTAAAAAAAATACTTCGGAAATAATAAAAAGAATTATTCCTTTCTTCCATAATTCCTGTAATGCAGTTTGGCAGAATTATTTTTATAATTCGTGTAATTTCTTATGGAATTAAACTTCTATTACTATTACTACTATGTATGTATGAAGCCAAAACCATCATTTTTTAGAATTTTTGTCTGTCTGCTGTCTCTATGTATGTTCCGATTTGGATGCGGTTTTCTTTATTATCATCGTTGAGACCCTGGTCAACATATAGGCAGGCCCGAACTTAAGGACACAGCGCCCTAGGCACTTCACTTCATACCCTAAATTAGCAACTTGACGTGTGTCGGAACAAATACTCGTATTAACGAAGACGGCATTCAAATCATGTTCACACGCGTATTGCAAAGTGGCTGACGATCACTGCGTCTCCGGATAGCGCAAAATAGGAGAAAATAATACTTTTCACAAGGACACGATGTTGTAAAAAGACACGAAAAAGACTTTTTGACTAAGACTAACATGTATTTTTTTAGTGGAATTAAGAACCATCTTCTAGAAGTAAGCCTTCGAAGACAGGTCTAATAATATATCAGTTTGAGTATGCAAATTGAATTTCCGTTTTCGCTCTTGGCTGTTCGGTAGCTGGGCCCCTAGGCCGGTGCCTTGTGGGCCTTGGCGGAAATCCGGACCTGCATATAGGTTCATAAAATAACCGCGAAGCCGAAAACGGGGCAGAGATTGAAAAAAAAACGGGTAAAGGCTAGTAATATTTATTTGAAGCATAGAAAGCCTAAATTTTATTTTGAGTTTGTCACAGAATGGGTAATTGTGAAGCAGTAAATGTTGAATTTGTATCTACAATCATAAAAAGTTAGAAAATGTTGGTTTGGTAGTCTTACCTGTTTTATGTATAGTTGTATTGTCAACTGGAGAACCCTTGGCATTATGAAGCGTTACCATACTTGCCACAATAATTTTGATTACTTTTCCGTAATATATGATTATTAGTTAGTCAGGGAAATCACTTTCTTTAGGATAAATGTTTCATTTTTTCAGTCAATCTGTTTCGTCGGCTTTTAGAATTTTGTCCCATTTTGTAACTTGGATTTTAAAAAAAAACATTTTCGTTTAAATTCCGATTGGTACGTCGTACAAAGTTATTCACTGTGGGATTAGCTCAATTTAATATTTATTTATTTCTGACCAATAACATGTGTTTATTATTTTTTTGACAGGTAACTGAAAACAAATCTTGTTTATAACCATATGGTAACCATTGCCACGATCATAGATAAATTTTGTCTATGCCATGCCGTCTCTGTTTACGGCAAGAAGTTTATTAAGCTTCTTAGTCTACGGATTATAGAATAAATTATTAAGATTTCTATTGATTTCTATAGTCTACGGCAAAGATATATCTTTGGTCTACGGGTCTACGGCCATTACCAAATTTCACATAAAATTACAAATCAACCCTCCATTTCATATTCCCTTCAAAGCCTTGATTTTTGAACCATACGTGATTACGAATTTTGGCGTAGATAAAGGTTCGACCGTTGCTGACAAATCCTTCCAGTATATTTTGGAGAAAGACTGGCAGGGCTGGCTGAACATGTTCACTGATGCCTCTAAATTATCAAATGAAACTAATGTTGGAGCTGCAGTTTGGATTCCCAAATATAAAATTATTCTCAACTTTAAATGTCCCCCAGAAGCTTCTGTTTTCACTGGAGAAGCAATTGCAATTTTGGAAGCAATCTCATTTTCCAACACTCACAAACTTAATAACACCATTATTTTTTCGGACTCTTTGAGTTGTCTCCAAGCAATTTTGTGTAATCCTTTTAAGAATAAGTCCCGCTTTCCTATCATTCTAAAAATTAGAGAGGCACTTTTTATGTGCAAAGAACAACACATTAACGTTGCTATCGCTTGGATTCCAGGTCATCATGGTATTTCAGGCAACGAAATGGCTGACTCATGTGCTAAAGACGCTGCAGAATTAGGTACTTCCGAACACAATGTTGTTTACCACCATGATCTTCTTCCTCTGGCGAAAACCAATTTAGATAAGGCGTGGTCCAAGTCATGGCAAGAGTCCCAGAAATTAATTGGCAGACATTATGGTGCAATTCAACCTGATATTCCTCAACGCCCGTGGTTCTTTAAATACCGTGATGCTAATAAGATTTCCACATCCATAGTTTGTCGTCTCCGGCTAGGTCATGTATGTTCTCCCGTTTTTCTGGCAAAAATCAGGGTGAGGGATCATTCCCTCTGTGAATGTGGCTTGTATGAAGGGACTGTAGATCATATGTTCTTTGAGTGTCAAAGGTTACAGTATTCTTTATATGATGTTCTCCCTCCACAAATCCCCCGTCCCGCTAACTTCAGCTTTCTGCTGACTTTTGTATATAGTCATTTTGTATACACGTTATGTAAGTTTATTAAATTAAATAATATAAAACTATAAAAGTAGCATAGTGTGTTGTATAGGTACTTACTAGTGTTTTAATAATATTCAGTATTTATTGTACGTAACATATTACGGTTTTATTAATGTTTATTTTCCTCTGTGTATATATTGTGTACTTGCTTAGTAATGTTGTTTATATTTTGTTGTAGGTTAACGCTTCAGAACTCAAGTTAAGCAAATTTTAACTTGAAAACTTCCAGCAAGTCTATTCACTTAAAACTAGATATTGGTGGAACTAATGTGCGGAGACACATTATAGGAAGCCAGATAAAACGGCTTTGATTGACTTCTTAGTCTACGGATTATAGAATAAATTATTAAGATTTCTATTGATTTCTATAGTCTACGGCAAAGATATATCTTTGGTCTACGGGTCTACGGCCATTACCAAATTTCACAGAACAAGAACTACATAATAGACAAAGGAAACGAATTTTTATTCAATTTGTTTGTTCTGGCTTCTTCTGGCAATATCGTCTTCAAGATTATATGATTAATACTCGTAGCGATTATTAATTTTTAATACAGTATTTGGTCCACATTTTACAGACCATATCCAAATTTCAGATTTATGACTCATTCCGTCTGCAAGCTACAGACCCGTGACATACGGACGAACAGGCAGACAGCAGAGCGACAATAATAGGGCTCCATTTTGCCCTTTGGGCGCGGAACTCTAAAAAGTTGGCAGCACTGGTTATGTCGCTGGCCCGCGAAATGGAGTTTTTATCTTGTAATACACTCTATATGGATTTTTTTACTGTGCTATCCTCTGTGTGTGCCGATAATATTTATAGTTTCCAAAGCGACGGATTTAGCTAAAATAATATAATCCTCGTAATTTATAACATTTTAAACGTATTTTAATCTAAGGGAATCACCTAAAATAATCACTTATTAAAAAAAACAATGGATTTAAATTTTTCAACTTATTTTATTAGCTATAAAAATATAATTATCAGTTCGTGTTGAGTATCAAACAACATTTAACTACAATATAGAGCCAATATATACAACTATAACAAATTAGACCTATTTTTAAACTACCTACAATGTCATGTAAACAAGTACGTTTTGGAAGATGATGCAAATGATCTAACCGACTACCACAATAAGGCCAATACCAAGGCTTTATTAGCTTTTGATAGAGGTGATTATTGGTTGGCTAAATGGCGTAATTGTGATGGTCTGTAATACAATTCCTTTCAACTTTGTTGACGGGTATGAATTTGTGAACGATAGCGTCGCGGGTATCACACCTTCACCGCCAATTTAGTTAGGTATTAAAAAATAATTGTTTGGTAGGTACCTATTTTAAAAATGGAAGAACCTTTCTTTATAGTCCTGTGAAAATACAAATAAAATCAATAAAAGAATAATTTAATTTCTGAGAAAAGTTTTTTTACTGTTGTATGCATATTTACGAAGTCTTTTCTAACTTCTTCAATGTAAATGTTTGCAAAAGTGATTCGTCTTTTTGAATTTTTTCACATCGTTCACAAATACCTAGCCCGCAAACAAAAAAAATAAAGATCCTCTTCAACATAGTTATCCCTATCTATTAAAACCGTAAAAAGCTCGTGAATTTATTGAATGTTCTTGCAAACGCATTTTTATTAGACAAGTATAAAAATGGTCATTTGTGACCAACTTTTAACAAAATGTGAACCGTCATGCGGAAAGAGATTTGAAGAGATACAATTATCCCGAGCAAAACGAATTTCAGAAGTTATTCCTGAAAACAGGTTCTTCAGGTCCAATTTCGCATGACCATTCACAAATAAAGTCCAAACTTGTCATCGACACAGAAAAGTCGGAAAATACCCTATTTAGTAACATCATCCATCATTCATCATGCTTTGGGGTACACCCATATTTTTTTGTTTTTATCACCATTATTTTCAAAATTAAATTTATTGAAGGCACGTCAAATCACTGTGTAATAAAACATATTCAAAATTTAAAGATATTGATATTTTTTATGCAAATGCAAGACATCCGTGGCGTACGGAATATCTTGATACGGTATGGTACCTGCCCTAAGATTTTTACATATTGTCTTGAATTCTTTTCCAACCTTAACATTCGGGTCATGGGGACAGGAACTCGACGACTCTTTACGGAGATTTCGTCACGACTGGTCGATGACCCAAAGTACCTTACTGAGTACGGTGGTGATCTGGCTAGCTTTAACATTAAATTAAACCTCATACTCTACTGTTTACACGGAACAATTTTTGAAAAGAAACTGATGCTCTCAATTTCTTTTTTCATTTTTCTTACCTATTTTAAATTAACTGTGAAATTTGTGTAGGCAAGTCCATTTATTTTAATTTCTTTCTTTTAAAAGTTATTCCTTATGATCGGTAAAATATATATAGTTCATTGTACCCTTGAAATTCACACCTGCGTATATTTCATCCAGATTAAAACCATTTTCAACAACTTCTTCCCTCAGAAACCTAGCTAACACAAAAGAGTTTCTTCCAAAAAGGCCTCTTGGCGGTAATAACGGGCAGACCAGCTAAGATGGCAGCATCGAACGCGTCCTTCAGTTGTCTCCGAGTCTTGGATGACGTCTCGATGTAGGTGGCGTTGATCTTCGCAGCCAGGGTTCGGGCTTCCATCTCCGTGACCGGGTGCTCACCTCGTGCCTGAAAACATTATTAGGAAAAGCTTTTATTTACCTTAGATCTAAGAGATAGAGCTGCATTCCTTATTTCGTAATATCGCTTTGCAATAAAGGTAGAAAAGTATTTGAATATTTATTTATCAATTCCTCGCCGTTAATATCGTCGCGACATGTAAGGGTTATTTAGATCATCAGCAAGAAAAACAGAAGCGTTCCAAATGCAAGGACAGGGTAACTATCATGACTTGCGATTGTGGATTAGGCGACTTGAAGATTAGGGTAACTATCTTTCTTTTCTTTACTTTAAGATACATGTATCTGAATTATCTCCAATCTGAGGAAGATTTCAGGAGGGGAAGGAAGAAACAAACGACCTATAGTATGTTTATCCAGGTAATTATCACCAAGGTCTAAAAACTCATAACCTCCGCGGTTTCTAACATCAGAAGTAGAGTAAGGCTTTTCAATATGATATCAAAAGGTCAACCTACACACAGGCAGACAAGTTTTTTAAATGACCTATGGGCTTACTCTTGGCCACTACCACCCCTGACGAAAAGACTTGATAAGATCAAGGCAACGCGCTCGGTTAGGCATTGGAAGAGTGAAAACAGGCCATACGTTATTCAGTCTCTTCAGAGATTTCTGCAAAATATACGAAAGTCGGTAATGTGCAAATGACTGATTTACGCAACTGCCTGTTACGCTTCTCAGGAAGTCTTCTCATGATGTCATTCAGGAACACGACGAGTCAACAAGATGCTCAAAAGAGATAATAAAAATTAAAATAAATAGATAAAAGGATGTGATGAGCCTGATAACCAAAAATTATTATAAAGAAAATGGGTACTATACAGGTGTCTCCAGAGGGTGAGTGCTCATTTTTTCCCCTCGGACAGATTCCATATCGGTCCGAGGAATTCCCATCCTTGTCTTAAACGGCTCGTACGCTCTCATAACTTCTCAAAATTTTGAGAGAGCCTTCGCTATGTCTAATTTTGGTAAACAAGCCGAGTCCAACCCAACCACCACTTGTAGCGAAAGGATTTTATTGGTTAGCTAGTTTCGGTCTAAACATCTTAGGAGGCGCGGGCGCCGGGAGTATTTGGAGCAATCAGTGGTTGTATTTGTATCTCACTTCATGCCACTAAGGCGGCACCTTCCATACACCTCTAAAGCTTTATAACAGGTATGAGGTAAGTATTGAAAATAATAGAAAATAAATAATACTGACTCGCAAGCTCTGCAGCACCCTCGCGTCACCGGCGAGGTCGCTCTGCGTGCCGACGAGCAGCAGCGGCGCGTTGACTCCCGCCACCGCCCTCGTCCAGCGCTCGGCCACGGACCGGAACGTCTCCGGACGCACCACGGAGAAGCACAGCATCAGCACGTCGGTGCCAGGGTAGCACAGCGCGCGCAGCTCCGACATCGAGTCCTGGAACCGAGACGACGGTCTTTTTAATATGGTTTTTGAAATAGACACGCTACTAACTAAACAGCTGTGTGTCGGTCAAGCTGGACGGAAAACGTAGCGTTTTCGGGACGAGATGAGAAAATGGCGTTCAAGAAAAATTTATTCAACAATCATTGTAGTACAATGGCAAAAAACAGTTGTCAAATCTCGCTCGATACTATCTTGTCTCAGATTATTGTTCTGAGTTCTTTTTCTATGATACTTGCAATTTGTATACTTTCATTCTGAAGTTGATGCTAATAAATATTTTGTAATGAATTTAGTGAATATTCAATTATTGTTTGTGAAACAATTGCATCTTTAAAAAAATCGGAGTCACAAATTAAAGTGAAAACTTACTTTTATTAAAATGAAATATAGCCAAACTTAAATTAACTAATTTTAAAAACTAAATTATTCTACGAAATAAGCTAAACTAAACTAAAACTACCTAGCAAAAGTATTTAATTAAATTAATTATTAATTTTAATTAAGTTATTTCATTTAAAAATAAATTGACAATTTAAGTATGTGGTAGCACAAAAAATATTCACATTACTATTCTATTTTTTACTTGATAAAAAATATTTTTTAATATTTTTTGGACGTCATTAAGTCATAAAGTTGGATAAAGCTACGGATTGCAGAAAACTCTACAAAGTAAAGCAACCTGTCAACGTCACGACATTTTTAAAATTTAACAACAAATTTCCAAATTGTCGCAACAATCCCATAATTTGTAAATTTTCCATTGATACTAAGTTTTTAAATTGTTATATTTATTGGACACTTAATCACTTAGGTGATGCGTTGATTTCATATTGGTTTCATACACGATCATCTGAATTTTTCATCTACTTAGGTTACCAACGTTCTCAATTGCCCCTTATTATCATCTTGGCAATCTTTGAGTCGTTGTGCAAATTAGCATCGTTACTAGAAGACTCTGGCACGTTGGTGCTATTGCGAGATACGTCATACACGCAGTTTTACATTCCACAGAACATTGCAAGATTTGGCGTGCCAATAACATTGCCACTGCATTAAAATCGGTACGCTGTCGAAATATTGCAATAACTTGGTCTTTTACCATCCACATTATATTCGAATGGTTCTTTATTTCCATTGATTGACACACAAACATCTTTCTAAGACTAAAATCAATGACAAGTTAATGTAAAAGGGTTTCCCGTACAAGTCTCGAGATGTCGATATCTCTCTCTACATCGTCGACCACAACACAAGCAGTACAACAAACATTGCAACACCGCCCGCTGGTACTGTTACTTCTTATTATCAAGTGCTTCACCTACATATTTCGTAACAGCACGCAATGGTGCATGATTCGATGATGGCTCAATTCGATGAATTGATAGATTATTGTTTTGTTGCTGGCATGGACAAAACACGAGGAAGATCAGAATGTAATAAAGTGCAACTAGATATAGTATGAGAGTTGAATTTCATAATAAATAGTTCAATTTCCAGTGTTTACAGCTATAACTTGGAAGCAAATTTCAAGATCTTATAAAAGCCAAGATAATATTTTTATTACGTATAAATAAGATTTATTGGTGGTAGAGCTGATGCCGGGCTCGACTGTGGAGGTACCACCATCTTACTCGGAAATCCTCCCGGAGTTATTCGGGGGAGAGTAAGAGAACAGCTCTCAGGCAAAACCAGGCAGCCCACCATTGCCTGGGACCGATGGATGGCAGTATATCCATCCCAAATTGCCGGGCCTTTTATAAAATAGACTGGTGACGGGCAGCGGCGTCACTGGCGCAAGGGTTTCGGCACCGCGCTCACCAACCCGCCTGCCCAGCGTGTGTGAGTATGGGCATTTCTTCCAGGAGACCCGCCAAGCATGGCGAAATCCTGGAAAGGCCTATGTCCTGCAGTGGATGAAACAAGCTGATGGATGGATGGAAGATTTATTGTAAGGTAATATATAACACACTTGGCGTTGACTATAAACTAATAATGTAATTAATTAGTTATAATTTACTCTTATACTGACTATACATGACTTTAAAACAATAGAGTCGACATGCTATGCTGTGCTAACTTAAACATCGGTAAGATTATTTTTGTTTCCCTCAGTAATACCGTCAACAAACATTGTTAGTTTACTTCCTAACGTTTCACCTGCTTGCGTAACGTAGATTTGTTTGTTATTAGAAAAGACAACATTTAACAGTGAAGTTTCCTCGTGACTGACTGTTCGTATCAATGGAGGCTTTCACCGTTGCGCCGGCGCAACTCGAAGTTAGCGCTCCCATTGTCATAGCAGTTTACATACCTACCAATTGTTTCGCATTCTAAATATTTACAAAATATGTTTGTTTTCTTTTTTGTGAAGAGAAATATGATACTAATTGTTTTTTATACAGTCGACCTTTTGTATTGCATTAACAGTTATTGTAAAAAAAAACTGTTCTGTCATAAACATAATGCATAAGTGATCTGCTACATATTAACTGACGTATATTTTCAAAATATGATTCGATTTTCCCATGGCTCCCAGTTAATTTTCTACCTAAAGGCCTAATTTTTAGCTCGATCAATCAGGTGAACACTAAAGCTTTAAAGGTTTATGTTTTTTAACGGAATCCTAAAATAGGCCAGCCAAGAAGGTTAACCAAAACTGCAAAAAAAGAAGTTTAGCTGTAATTTTAATAATATTTTTTTTTACTATTTGATAGAACCAACCGCGTTGCGAGAAAAATGAAGGTTATTTTTGCCCTACGATGTCATAAAATAGACGAAACTAGTCGCGAACAATGTAAAAAATATCTTGAAACAAACACAAGAAGACTTTTATTTGTGTTAAAATATAAGAACTTATTTTAAATGCGCTCACTCTACAACAGAAAAATACCGAATAAATGGTGTAAGCAAAAGACATCAACGTGCGCAAGCACTTGTAAAGCCTATAGCAGGAAGAAACATTACATCAGGCTATTTTTTGTAAGTTTGCCTGCGTCTTGTGGGATTACTTTTTCAGGTACGTACCAGTAGTTTTTTCTTTAAAAATAAATATCCTGACTTTGTGTGCTAACAATATTATTGTTGTACAGCCTCTTGACCGCGGCTCCGCCCGCGTTTATTTAATATCGGCCCCGTTTTCGGCTTGGGCGTTATTTTATCAGCACCTTTTATAGTCTATCTATATGTTGGTAACTACGATGAGAATAAAGAAAATCGCATCCGAATCCGTTGAGTGGTTCTCGAGTTAAAACAGAACATACAGACAGAACCACAGACAGACAAAAATTCAAAAAATTATAGTTTTGGCTAT
This sequence comes from Ypsolopha scabrella, assembly GCA_910592155.1. Lineage (NCBI taxonomy): Eukaryota > Metazoa > Arthropoda > Insecta > Lepidoptera > Ypsolophidae > Ypsolopha > Ypsolopha scabrella. The sequence continues at coordinate 6,362,091 of OU342964.1, forward strand.
AATACAAGACAACAATAAAAAATTTAAAAAAATATTAAATTTGCGGACACGACATTTTTACTACTTTATTATTAATAATAGAAGAGCAGACGAAAGTCGAATTTTAACAAACATAATCCAGAAATTAATAAATCCTATACCGAAAAACAAATGTATGTATCAGAGTAATAAATATTAAGTAAATCGTTACATGAATAATAAATTATAGTCTGTCCATTAACATATAATTATACTAACTGGTACCTCCTTATTGAGTATTTTATCAAACCAAATAGTCATAAATCAGAATTAACAATGGCGTACGTGTCGAGCTCGGGTTACGGGTTCGATTCCCGTTTGAAACCGGGCACATTTACCTATGCAGGTGTAAATTATGTAGTCCGTCAGCATTTTTATTGTTTTATTTTACGAGTATAGTTCGTTGATTTTACCTAGTAAATGTCCGATTTAGGCTGTAAACGTACCATTTAAATTCTTTGGATTTTGAATTTTTATTATATAAGGTGACTTTCGTTTATATAGCCAAGCTCATACTGGAGACTCAGTAAGTGGTCATGACCATGGTTCAATAACCCTGTTCAAGAAATACGAAAAAAATATTCTTTGCCTCTATAATTGTTCAATAACAGCCTCGACTTGACTTTTAACACGCCTTACAAAATATATCTAAGGGTGTCAGAGGTGTTTCCGAGCGGGGACTGTTACTGGAACAGTTGACACTTGTACACCCTCCTTTCGCCGACGATTTTTACGTCCCAATGGGCGGTGACCCCGCCGTACTTCGGGCACAAATACACCGTTTTTAGGGCATGCATGTTTACCGGTGTTATCTTTCACCGTTCAGCAGTAAAAGAAAACATCATATCATCACGACATGAATCCCCGAGGGGGTGCCAGAGGTATTTTCGAGTGTGAACCGTGAGATCGCCGGTTTTTCTTTACTTCGTGTGTAACGATAGTGTTACAAGTTACGTTTGTAGGTAGATAATTTAACAGACGCACATACATTCCCTAAATAACGATGCCAGCCACGCGGTTTGTTTATTAGGCAATCAAACAAATGGCTAGGAATGCCTTACTACTAATCTACACACTAGCCGAAGCAAACTTGTCTATGATTGAAGTACGATTGTGTAAACTGCGTAATTATGTTTTGTGATATTGTAAGCTGGACTGGCTGCTATGCAAATATTGGACGCTTATTATTACATTCTCATATTTTTACGGGAAAATTTGAAAATGGAATATTAAGCGTTCAAACTTATCACGCCAAAAACTTAAACCTCTATCGCGAGCCTAGACGTCAACTCGAATATCTGCTATCGACAGCATTAGCAGAAAACTACTGTGCTGACTTATCTAGAAGGGGATATCTAAAATAAGTTCTTACAGAATACGCCGAAACTTTTTCAGGTTTCCGTACCTAACGGGACCCTGTTACTAAGACTCCGCTGTCCGTCTGTCACCAGGCTGTATCTCATGAACCGTGATAGTTAGACAGTTGAAATTTTCAAGACATGATTTTTTTGCCGTTTTTATAGATAATGATACGGAACCATTCGTGCGCGAGTCCGACTCACACTTGGCCGGTTTTCTTATTCCAAGTGTATGTGTAGACGCTCTGCAAGCAATACGGTCCGAAAGATACTTCAATAATTTTTAGACGTTTTAATATGGGCAGAGTTCAATATAATTTCTTACAGAAATAACATTAACTAACTCTATTTACATACTCGTAAATAAAACCCGGCCAAATGCGAGTCAGACTCGCACACGAAGAGTTCCGTACCGTACCACCACATAATATGGGTACGGAACCCTAAAAATGTTATGGTAAATAACAACAATATACGTTGCTATGGCAACATCAAGGCGAAAAAAACAAGGCGCTAAAAGGTAATAGTGCCTGACAAACAATTCGGCACCCCCTGATAGAAACGGAAAACGGAAATACGGAAACCAAGTTATTATTTGGTTTTACTTTAAAGTTGGTACTACAATCTGAGAAAATTTGAAACTTGTATGTTAAATAACGTTCAAAATATTCTACTTTTTAGAGATTTCTTGTAAATGGACCCCCGTTGGGCTTAGATTTTTTATATTTATTATTTGCCGTGATAGAGGAATAACACATGTTTTGTGAAAATTTCAACTGGCTACCTGTTACGGCTGAATCTGTAGACCCCTGTGACAGACCGACGGATTTGCACCCTTCGGGTACGGAACCCTAAAAACTTGTTTCTTGCGTGACCCTGGCAATATTTCAGCTCAGAAATAATTTTGTTTTCCGATTCAAAAGTAACGTCTTTTATTGAATACTAAATTTATCTGGTATCTTCGACCTTCAGAAGTAGACTATACTGGTTTTGGAACTTGAATGTGCTTTAATTCACAGTTGGGGTCCTAAGTTTGAATTCGTTTGAGCTGTTAGATTTTTATCTTTTAGGCCGGTGGTTTTATTATTGTCAGTGAGGTATGATTTTTATAATTTATACTTGCGTTTGTCGGCACTTGGTGAAACTTGGAAAACATCATAATTAAATTCACTTGTACTTGTTTCACTGGTTTTAATTTCAAGACACGTTAATCCCGACCGGTTTTGGTTAATACATCATTCTCAAGGGATTCAGGAATTCAGGAAATTAAACTAACAATACGACGAGCCGTTAAAAATGTACACAATGATTGAAACCGAATCCCTTGAGAATTGTGTATTAACCGAAACCGGTCGGGATTAACGTGTCTTAAAATTAAAACCAGTGAAACAAGTGAATTTAATTATGATGAGGTATGATTTTAGTTAAAAAGACTTATTGAGTTAAAAGTAAAGGGTTTCATGTGTCAAATGGTATTTAAATATTGACTTAAGTCAGCTAAGTAACGACTTAAGTAGATACGAACTTAGTGACGCAAGAAGTCCTTTCAAAATTATGTAGTATTGAATATTATTATAACATGGAATAGCTACGGATATGGATATCTATTGTAACTACTTAATTTAGGTTATAGTGGACCGCCAATACTAACTCTAGGTTATTGAAAGGAGGTCCTCAATCCTCAAACTTAAACTCAAATAAAGATACTAGAAATAACTTATGTGGAACGGTAAGTTATCGCTAATCTAGCACTTTTTGGGGTTCCGTACACAACTGTCTGTCACAACAAGTCACGGGTCTACAACTTCAATCGGTAGAAAGTTGAAATTTTCACACGTGTTACTATTAGCCTCTGTCACGAAAAATAACAAAATATTTAAAAAAATCAAAGGGGAATAAAATTTTTAATTAATTAAAAAATATCAAGAAACTTCGAAAAAGTTGCATTATTTAAACGTTTTTGGTTTTGGCTCTTACTCATAGACGGTAGTATATACTATAAAATAATAAAATAATGAAAAGTAGGGCTCCGTACGCAGACGGTGGAAAATTTGTTGTTAAGCGCTATCTTTTTAGCGTCTTGTGTTTTGTACCCTTGACGCTGCTTTGGTATCAGTGTGACCATCCATCCATCCATCCATCCATCAGCCTGTTTCGTCCACTGCTGGACATAGGCCTTTCCAGGATTTCGCCACTCTTGGCGGTCCTCCTGGAAGAAATGCACATACTCACACACGCTGGGCAGGCGGATTGGTGAGCGCGGTGCCGAAACCCTTGCACCAGTGACGCCGCTGCCCGTCACCAGTCTGTTTTATATAAGGCCCGGCAATTGGGGATGGATATACCGCCATCCGTCGGTCCCAGGCAATGGTGGGCCGCCTAGTTTTGCCTAAGAGCTGTTCTCCTACTCTCCCCCGAATAACTTCGGGAGGATTTGCGAGTAAGTTGGTGGTACCTCCACAGTCGAGCCCGGCATCAGCTCTACCACCTAACCAGATTTAGCAGAATTCTGCGATTGTAGCAGAATTCGATCATCCCTAATTTAAGGCTAGCAGATTGTGTCGCAGATCTGAAAAGATAACAGATTTTAGCAGAATCTTAGAAATCCCTAAAATGTATATTTTTCTTTCGAGTTGTGTGTGTACATAGAGTTAGAAAAGTACAGTTTGTTTATGTGTAGTCGTCGTCAATCAATTGTGTCGTGCGCGAGAATTGTGAATTAATAACGAAAAAAAAAATATGACCAGAATAGGCAAAAAATTTATTAGTCCATCAGTTGGATTATTAGAAAACATTGGACACGTATTTTTTCTTTTTTAAATTTAACAAAAAATATGAAGATATAGCCCGTTGAAGTTCCGCGTGACGTCACATCAAGATACAATTTTACATAGAAGTGACGTCATTTTCCCCTACTCCCAAACTTTGACGCGCTTTATCTATGTAATTTTTTGTTTGATTGACAAAAGAAAAAATACGTGTCCAATATTTTTTGATAATCTAAATGACGGGCTAAACAGAATAATATTTTGTTTACCCTGTGTACAAGCCTATTATCGTTCTGAGTGGGAGAAGGATCAAATGTTCTCATCTTGGTTATCAAGACCCAAGGATGACAGCAATGCCGCTTTTTGTAAAATATATGATAAATATGGCTCAAAGCTTGACAACTCTCTATAAAAACATGGACACTACAGAAAATTAGGAGATAAAATTATTAGAAGTGGTTATTTAATATTTTTAATAATTATTTTTGCGTTTTTATTCATATGTTCGTGAAATTTATGACTTCAATCATTAGCAGAATTTTAGCATTTCTTCCAAATAAAATAGTAGATTTTAGCAGAATTTAGGCAAGCAGCTGGCATAATGTTCAATTTAAATCTGGTCACCCTGTTTGGTATGTATATTGTTGTTATTTAGCATAATGTATATAGGGTTCCGCGCCCATATTGTGGGGTGGTACGGACCCCTTTGTGCGCGAGTCCGACTCACACTTGCCCAAATTATTTATAGAACTAACCCCACAGATATAGATCTAAATAGATGACGCAAGTGCATCAAACTCTATTAAAATCAAGCGTGTCACATTTTACAATGAAATTGGTTGACAGCGGTTTGAATCTTAGAAGGGATTGTAAGACTTAAGACATAATACATAAGAGTCAAAGTTGGAGGAGTCAATATCTGTGAAGGAAGAGCATTGCTCTCCCTTTTGGCGCGCAATTGGGCACGCGAAGTACATACACTCGCGGCATCTACATATTATTTATTAATATTTATTAATTTGTATTTGGATCTATATCTGTGACTAACCCCAAGTTTATGGCTATACAAAGCAATAGTACCTGGCGGAGCCCGGTGCACTCAAACTGTGGGAATGCAAGCAAGATGTGATTGTACCGGCATTAAAAAAATAAATACGGACCAAGTGTTTGATCCTGCCATTCATAGAAATGCACGTGCTGTTTTTTTCCTAGTTCTGTTTGGAATCATGTGAATTGAGGAGTTATTGTTACGTCACCGAGATGGGAAATCAGTTTTTTTACAATAACACGTTATGTGAAACCGATGTGTGGTGGTAACAGAACCGAGACAGACTACCTACCTCTACATAAAAGCTAGCAAAATTATCGAAATACATGGGCATGTATAGTGCGTTCAGTATTACTTGGCGTGTTTCCACTTAAGACCGTCATTAGCAATAACAATAGGATTAAGTCGTGGTGGGTGAATTCGCCTGATGAAACAATAAACACTTGTAAAACACGGCGGTGTTTCAAACGTTTTTGATACTTTCCTTATGTTATCTTCTCTTTAACATACCTATACGTAATATTTTTTAAATTATTTTATGAATATTCAAAAGTATCAACACTGGTTGGTTTGCAACAAACAGATAAGGCCGAAACGGCTCTTTTAAAAATGAATGGGCTCTGTGAGTGTTTGGTTTATTACCCCTATTGTTTAGTTTATGTTCAAGTGGAAACGCGTCAGTTAATACTGAATGCACTATAGGTACCTACCATGTAAGTGTCATATTTGGGTACAATGATGATGTTATAATGAAACACATAATAAATAGAGAAAGTAACAAGAATAAAAGACAGCCTCTGTGGTTCGAATGTCTTGACCATTAATCTGGAGATCGCAGATTCAAATCCCGTCGAAGCACATTTGTGTTCAATCGGCATCTTTGCAAGATAGACCATATCAAGCTTTGACAGCTCGCTGTCTGCCCCTCTTTAGGTAAATCAACAGAGTGAAACAGAGCATCTGTATCAAGCGCTATCGAGATCGATACGGCCTTTCATGCTAGAGGTACTGATGTAGGGATAGTTGTGCTCGAAGTACGGCGATAGGGCTCGCCCACCATCACACAGGGACGCAATAATCCTCAGTGAAACGCTTGTGGACCGGTACTTTCATTTCCCAGCCCATACTCAGAAGCACTGCCACCCCCTCGAGGATTGATGTCGTGAGGATGTGTATAGTTGCACCGACCTGTCCAGCAGTGTCGCAGATCTCCACACACACGGGCCGAGTGTCCACGTCCACCACAACTGTGAACAAAGAAAACCTTAATTATTCTATAGTCATGTCAGTATTAAGGTGGTTGCTGCGGGCATAGATAAATTATGCGGGTATCGTTCCCAAACGCACAACTTTGTTTTTATAATTTTCGAAAAAGAGTTTTTAAGTCCCTTGTAGCCTCCAATGACCTTCAGGTATTTTAAATAAAGTCGAAATAAACGTTAAAATCTTGCATTTGATTTTGTAATCGACTGCTCCAAAACTTGCCGTTTACGGCAACGTTGACGCCACGCGCTCTCAAAATATCTAGTTTTTATTTATTAACTCTGCTGTAAAAACATTTTTAAATTTCCTGCAATGACTTTTATAAGCTATACTTTTTTTGTATTTCAGTAACCATACAAATAACATCAGCGGTTTCCAATAAATACCCAATTTTATTCTAAAAAAAAATTGACTTTGGGAAATATTTTCAAGGTGTTTCTTATAGGCGAGAATAATTTCCTGCAATAAGATTATTTCTTATACTTTAAATAATGACATATATTATTTTCATAAATTTTAAGTAAGCCGTTTAAGAGAAATAACTTCTTCAATGGGAGTAATTTTCGGATGACGCTGGGAACACGCGCCTCGAGGACCCGCTCTCCCATTACATTGAGCACCTCATTTTGCGTCAGGTAGAACTGAACTCTATGACGTTTCATTATTGTTTAAAATAGCGCGCTATGAGCCGTGGCTGTTACGACAACCAAAACATCGCGCGTTATGTTTGATGGATAAATACACCAAGTAACAATTTTTGTTTGGCAAAAATGAATCAATCACACCATTTTGTACACTCTTAACTTACGGGTGACTGAATTTCAGTTTCCAAAATGATCTGGGAAACCGTCAATGGGAAATGCGCGAAGAGCAGTTTTACGTGATTTCTAGCAACTTTAGATTTTTTTATAGCTTGCTTTGAATTCTATGCAAAAATCAAATCGTTCATGTTGTAATACATCTCTTCGACAACTTGTGTGATTATTTATTTCTCAGTAAACAAATATGTTGTCATGAATCAGAAGTACGGTGAGGTGGGGCACCTTTAGGTATAAATGTAGCTTATCTTATGGCACTACGCGACAATATCTTGTTGTCAATTAGGTTTTTCTAGCATAGATGTGTTATATATGTAACTTTCTAAATGATCCAGCACCACAACTTTAAAGCGTAAGTTGTGCGTTTGGGAGAATGATGTAAGTCGCAACTAGGGCTTGTATTCGAATAAAGGAAACTATTTTATCTTCCCACCGTCAATACCAATTATTATGCTGCTAATTCACCCTTATTACGCCTTGCTCATCGATTTAACACTGATTTCCATGAATGTGATCCCTTATGTACATCTAAGACTTCGTTCATAAATAAAATTCACAAAATCCTCAAGAGTACACCCAGTCTCCTGGGTGATTAGATTACATATTACAAACATTCTTGCTATTATGTCACATAAATCCTTTCATCCACAACATACTCACTTACTCATCCTTACACTTACTTACATACACACACACACACACACACACACACGCACCCTTTCATCACATGGTTCATATAGACATGCACGACATGAATTTAGTTCATTTAGTTTTGTTAAGATTGCATGTAGTTAATATATTTTTGAGATAATATCGCATATTTACGATGTATTATTTAGTAAGAGTAAAATTTATATTGTTTAATTGGGAACAGCTGTTACTGGCCCTATTTACTGCTTATATTTTTATTGTTATATTTACCGTGTCCGCTGTTGCTGTTCTTGAAACCAAATAAATAAATAAATAATTCGAATTATAAACTGGTTCGGATATTCGAATATAAAATCTGCGATAGTTTCGTGTTTCCAAAGAGGGCAGCAGCGGAGGACATAAGTTAATTTTAATTTAAGTACAAAAAGGCTTTAAAACGAATAATGAAAAGGGTAATATGGGGGTTAATTTTGATAAGGCGGTCGGAAATTCCAATAAATTTTGATATCTGCTCATTCACATCCCCCGGGATCGATTCATTTAGGACCGGAGCTCCGAGGATTCATCATCCAGGTTTTCATCTCAGGTAGTTTATTTATGTCTCAAATCATCTAGCTATTGTTAGTGAATAATACAGACATCGATTTAACAAACAACAAGTCAATATTGTAAAATGATGTTGCTCAATGTTCACAATCAAATAAACAAATATTAAAATGTCAGTACGATCACGTCTGAATGTTTAGTAATAATCTTAATTATAGTTCTGCGTGACTTGTGATTTGTGTTGCGTATCTTTTGAACACTTTTGATTGTTTGATTACATTCGGACGCATATAACTAAGTAGAAAAATACCTTAAACAGTTTTACTTTTAGATAACTTTAGACTAACTGTCTTCTGTGAGGTCCTATAGTTTTTTTTTTGTTTTGTAGTAATTTTGTCGTAGCAAAACATGATTTTATTTAAATCTGTCTATTAAAATGTTAAACTTACAATGGCAGATTGAATATTTTAAGATGTTTCCAATATGTGAGCATTGTTATTCAAACATTGCATTTTGCAAAGGTGATAGCTGATTTGAGAGATCCGTTCGATTCCCTGTTGCATTGCACCGTGCATATATTTCTCTTCTTCCACATTATACTTAATAAATTTGAAATTATAATAAACACTTTTATGATTGAATTAATGGTAATATTTGATTAATATTTGATTTTTTTAATATTTTGATACCTAAAATGAAATGTTAATTAATTTTCCATAGACGAAATGTTTTTTTTTCAAGCTATTGTTTTGGCATTTAGTACATTATTTTATTTCAAAATAAATAGAAGACACTTTATAATAACTAGATTTATTTATTTAATTTTTGTTTTATTTAATAATACTTATTACGTATTGAAGGTGGTAGAGCTGATGTCGGGCTCGACTGTGGAGGTACCACCATCTTACTCGCAAATCCTCTCGAAGTTATTCGGGGGAGAGTAAGAGAACAGCTCTCAGGCAAAACCAGGCGGCCCACCATTGCCTGGGACCGATGGTTGGCGGTATAACCATCCCCAATTGCCGGGCCTTAAAACAGACTGGTGACGGGCAGCGGCGTCACTGGTGCGAGGGTTCCGGCACCGCGCTCACCAACCCGCCTGCCCAGCGTGTGTGAGTATGGGCATTTCTTCTAGGAGAACCGCCAAGAGTGGCAAAATCTTGGAAAGGATGGATTACGCAAAGTATTGATAATTCGGTACCTATTTTAATGTGCATTGGTAACTTAAGAAATATGATTTAAATACAACGATCTTAAATTGTTAAATTATTATTATATCCTGTTAATACCACAGACATATAATTATTACTGAGTAAGAGACCAAACATAAGGATTAAATAGCGTGGCAAGTTTCCATACAAAAAATAAGCTACATTTAGGCTTCATGGTATAAAAATGGGTTGTTTTGACTGGCTTATGCTTGGAACATGTTTTTTAATTCCTCAACTAATTTCTACTATATACTTTGTTTTATAACAAGCAATATTTTTATTTAAAAGAGCCCAAAGTTCACTGAGCTAAAATTACCACGCGTCGACTGTATGCGTTTATTATTTATTAAAGTCAGGGAAACTTAAAATTAGTACTGTATTCGTATGCGAATCATGCGGATTCGTTGCGAATTGAAATTCGAATGATTCAAAAATACACTCCCAGGTCTGCTATCATGGGCGTCGGAAGACGAAAGTCTAGGGTGGGGCAACCTTTCGATTACCAACGGGATTTATAGTTGAAAAATAAGAAAACGTACTTTTGTGTAAACAAAACCAGCCGATCGGTCTTGTCTCTCATATGTCCGCTGTTTGTGTACTTTAGTCCTGCTACGAAATCCTATTTTTTACTGTCCCATTCCGTTTCTAGGGGGGGCGGCGGTCCCCCCTAGCCTCCCCCTTCCGACGCCCATGTCTGCTACTATATTATACGTCTGTGGTTAATACATATAATTGGAAAAATGTAACGTATGGAATTACCCAGAAGAGAAAGAAGCGAATCAGGATCGTAGCAGATGAAGATCTAAGGTCTCTGCCTACTAAGATAGTATGAGTATATGTTCTTATGTAGAAATGACCAAAAAAATTATTTCGTTATTGCAAAGGATGCGTGCAAATGGCAACATTTTCTTGAAGCTATCTCTTGTATTTCCAAATGAAAAATTCTAATGTTACAGGATAAGTAGAAAAAAAACGTATATCTTCTAAAGAAACGAATAATTTAATTTAATTATGATTTTCATATTCATGCTTATTAATGAGTCAATAATTAATTAATCACATTATCAAACCATGCGTGGTGCATAATTCACAAAGACATCGTCCCGCAAATTTTCCTAACAGCATCAACATTTTTTCCGGGGAAAATGCGCGCAGCCGGAAACGGGTGGTGACCACACGAATTCTATTGAAGCTTTGTCATTTGTAGTGTAATATCAACCGGTTTGTTGTATAGTCATCACATCAGCAACCATAAATATCATTGTCAGATGGTACGAGTAACAACAACATTGATATACTCTGTAGTACAGTAACTGAGCTACTAGAACGATTCGACCACCAGTGGGTTCAAATCCGTAGGGGCACGCTTGTGATCGGTTTGCGTGCTTCGGAAGGCACGGTGAGATGTTTGTTCATACATGACCCAAAGAAGGGCGATAGGTCTGGCTTGACCTAACCTGACCACTGATCGCAATGGGATGTTGTAAATTGTGAAATGTTGATGTACAAGTGTAGTGTTGTTCGGTGCTTCTCAGTACTATAGTTTTATTATATTCGGCTTAATTCTAAGAAGGTGGTAGAGCTGATGCCGGACTCGACTGTGGAGATACCACTACCTTGCTCGCTAACCTCCCGAAGCTACTCGGGGGAGAGAGGACAGCTCTCAGGCAAAACCAGAGGTGGCTCACCATTGCCCGAGACCGAATAATGGCGGTATATCCATCCCCTATTTCCGGACCTTATATAAAATAAAACTGACTGGTGACGGGAAGCAGCGTCACTGGTGGTTTCGGCACCGCGCTCACCCACCCGGTGTGTCAGTATGGGCATTTCTTCCAAGGAGACCGCCATGAGTGGTCAAGTCTTGGAAAGACCTATGTCCAGCAGTGGACGGAACAGGCAGATGGATGGATGGATACACAGTGGCACAGTAGTTTATACCGTGGTCATGAGTCATGATACAAGTGGGATAGTGAGATAGAGCCGTCTCGGTCTGTTTCCGTCATGCGTCGGATTCGCCTTACAGAAGTGCCAAGAGGGTCATCCACATGCGCTTGCGCATCCACTTTGTTGCTCCACAAAACAAATACAAACTAGGTAAAAGGATGGGAAATATTTAAAACTTCTGAAAACAGAAATAACTAAATTATACTCCTGTAAGCAGGCTTTGGTTAAAACAGCCATTTTCATATTGGCTAGAAACAAAGTTTCTTTGGTGATAGGCAAGTAAAATTTTTTTTTTGTTCACTTTCGGTTCCTAATTTAACAGTATGGAAATAACGTATATTTTTAAAATGTTGTACTCCTCGTTAGTAGAACATTAATTAATTAATTTAATATAATAACATAAAGACTATCGGTCAGTCAAGTCACGCACGTAATATTCAGAAATATTTTATTTGCAGTTCTAACCATTTTCAATACTTCCAACACCATAAAAGGGGATAGCTAATATAGCTGCATATGTAACAATAGTATATCAAAGTCGACGCAGCCATACAAAACAACAGCCTCAATCTGTATGAGTCACTTATGTATGGCCATGACCCTGGTCTCGTCGACACCAGTAGAACTGACGTCACAAACTCATACTTTTTACTAAACTCTAGATCTTATTGAATCTAACTATAGTAATTTTTTGGAATAAATGTGCATAGTATTTTGTATAGTTTTGGATATGTTTATAATTCACGACCTAGAACAAAGACTGACGAAGAAACAAAATCAAAAAGAAAATGTATAAATTGGCGTAGATATTGTAAATGCTTTTCAGTTTTATTTAGTTTACATGCAAGAGTCATATTATGAACCAAGGGAAATTTTCCATAATATGGAGGCTGCGGTGGGGCGCGGCTGTTCCACCGTCATACTAGAACCATCAATAATTGTGACTCAGAATTCAACTTAAAATACCTAGTTAGTTATTACTTAGCTAATATAACTGGTTATTTATTTTAAAACAAGTACCTGCTTCAAAAGCGGGTGTACCGAGTGTGGACTGTGACTTGCTTTTACCAGCGATATATCGGTGCATTTTACAGTTCATATATGGAACATGATGGCCGTTGGGGCCGAAAGGCTTTAGAATGGAGACCACGTACAGCAAAGCGTAGTGTAGGCCGACCTCGTGCCCGCTGGATAGACGACCTGAAGGACGTTGAGGAGGACGGAGGACCGCCGAGAGTGGGTAAATTTGTGAAAGGCTTATTATGTCCAGCAGTGGACGAACACGGGCTGATGGATGGATGGACATGGACATGGAATTCTTCTGATACCCCCTCGCGTTTCATGACGCGACATTGTTTATTTTTTTCTGTTTTGAACGGTTTATTTTTTTCTTGAAAAAATACCTCTCTTGTATAAAAGGCTTTGACTCATATTTTCCCTTATCTCATACATAATAAATACCGTCGTGTGCGTTTGTGTGTAAAAGGATTAAAAACGGCTTTCCCAGGAATGTGTAATATTATTCCGAGTTTTCTTTACACAATGATACGGAAAATGCGCATGTTTTTGTTGGAAAGTTTTTCAATGTCACGTAATTCCGGCACCAATATCTAAGTAAATTTCTTAAAAAGGTATATTATTGGAAATATGCACATTTCGTTTCGCTTGAGGTTATGACTTTTTTAGGGTTCCGTATCTCATTGTTTTTTTTCAGGAATGGCTTTACGTTTGAAATACTAGGTCTATAGTCTCGCACTGATGTAAAATATAAAATTTTCTAGTGTAACGTAATAAAAAGACACGCTCTTGCAAAGCGTATTTTCGTACTATTCACTAAAACTGACTGATCATCGGAACGACAACCTAGTGAACCTAGCTTATGAAGTTGTGACATCATGTAAACTTGAAATTTAGTACGAAGGCGAAGGGAGGTCACCGAGGTTCACCAAGTGAAGGAATGAGTAATATTTGACTTACTTAATTTTGCAGCTTTTTTGATATATTTTGTAGGTAACGATACGTTTGTGTTTTTGTTCAAATTATTCAAGTATAACGGTACAGAACCAGGGACCTGAAAACTGGGTTTGTAAGCCTATCATAGGGTTACCCTTTCATAGGGTGTAACCCAGGCATAAACTTAAGCCTGTCATAGGATAACATTAGGTTTGGAAGTTGAGCCTATCATAGGTTTTATTAGGTTCTTAAACCTCCATAGGGTAGGGTTATACGGGGTTCCGACTTCATCCAACACCAGCCTTTAACAAAAAGTTAGGCCTTTTCTCGCTAGTTTTTTGTTTGATCGGGTTCTATAGGGATACAATTTCAGATTATTCAGGGTTAAATCTAGTGGTAGGATTAAATATATGGATAGGATTACACGGTTATCCTTACCGAGTAAGCTCAAAGAAACACTAAAAATAAAACCCTAATTTAATGGCTAGTAATAAAAGCTCCAAAAACTAAATAAAAAATGAGGATGTTCAATTTATGCATGTTACTGCTTTAAATACTAAGTTACCGAAAACTTCTGTGCTAATAAATAAACTAATAACAAAATATTGTTTTTTCGAAATATATTTCGGCCCACTTTGGGGCCGGCATCAGTCGAATAAATGACAAATCTAATGACATAAAAATATATACAATCTTATGACTAATTAACCTATTTCCTTACATAAACGAAAAAAAAAAATGAAAACCTAAACAATTTTGGTTGAAGGGCCATTTCGCTATTTCCGGCCGTAACATCCCGATATTTGTTTAGAATACCAGGGATAAGACGTACCGAAAATCGCAAGATGGCGCTGCTTTTTATGGCACCCTGGTCTTAAGTCTGGTCTGAGTCTAGTGTCAGTAAGTAGTCTTAGTCAGTCAGTGTTGTTTATTGAGTCCTGGTCCGTAGTGCGCACCAAGTGACCATATGTAAGAGCATTCCCATGTTCTCAATTTTATGTCTGTCAATGGTGGGTTAAATTATTTTATGACTCTGACGTTGACAAAATTCTGACAAAATTGTTTAGGTTTTCATTTTTTTCTTTGTTCTGTTTATGTAAGAAAATAGGTTAATTAGTCATAAGATTGTATATATTTTTATGTCATTAGATTTGTCATTTATTCGACTGATGCCGGCCCCAAAGTGGGCCGAAATATATTTCGAAAAAACAATATTTTGTTATTATTGTCTCAAAATGAAGAAATAAAAAGCTTTAAATAGCCAATAATATATATATATTTTAATTTAAAATAAATAAACTACCAACTACCGAATGAAATACTGAAAATTCCAAAAACTTAATATATCAAAAAGCTGACATAACACTATTTCACCAGCTGAAAATACATTTCAGCGAAAACTATTGTCAGCTTTTTTTGTCGTAGATCTCCGAATAAAATTTCAAAGTTGCCTGATCATATCATGAATTCTGTGTCGCCTTGCTCCGCTCCGCTTCGCTCGGCTCCCAATATGTATTTACATGTCAACCCAACACGCTCCTCCTCGTTACGCTCGTCGTTTTTTCGTTTTTTTTCGTTAACTTAGTATTTCTTTCAGAAATTCAGTAATTTATTCGGAGGTTCATTATTTAAACCAGGTGGTCGTAAGGAATTTAAGTTCGCAATTTTTTATTTATTTTGTCGGTGGATGTTACACAGTTAAATTAGTATATTTTTCGGTAACTAATTTTACCGCTGCTTAGATAGTATTACAGTGTGCAGCAGTTCGCGAGGATTTAATTTGTTTTTTTTTTATTATTATTATCCTAGTTTAATTAGGGTTTGCTTACTAGTTACGGATAGACTTACACTAAGAATAGGGTTTCATGCAATAACACGTCGTAAAACCCATGCAGTTACCCAAAAATATTCCTGTACAGAACCCCCAGGGCACGACTCCTACACGCACTTGACCGGTATTTTTTATATGGGTAAACCACAAAGTCTTGAAATAGCTTCATATTAGCTCTCAGTCCTGTGACTGTGTCATTTATTGCGTACCTTTTATTCAAAAGTAAGGAAAACAATATTATGATGTGCATTTTGTACCGAGGTAAAAAGTTACATCCTTAAGGGCGAAAGATCACGGTTGCTGGTAAATGTCCTGCGTTGGCAATCTCTACTTATTCTATTCGTTTTAGCTTGTTTTCAGAAAGGTTAGTTATTATATATTTAATGTGTGTTATAGAGAACAGTCACTTTAGAGCCTTACAATATTTAATAAGAAAAATCTCTTCAGGGTAGAAGCAGCTGAAATCGGGAATTGAACCCTGGAGCTCACAATTACCGGTCGAGTATATCTTTAGCAGAAACGTGGCGTGACGAACAGACTGACGCACACGAGTCATACGATAGATTTATTTCTTATCAAGGTAGACCTTAACCTGAATTAAACGGGTAATTGAAAGCAAATGTACGTGCAGTACGTTATCGTTTATTATAATAAAACTATAACACAATCAGATGGTTATTTTTATCACATTACTATCGGTTATGGTTTTTAAATTTTATTAAAATAGCCCAATTTTTATTTCATTGTGTTTTATTTTACGATACTATGTTTCCATCCATCCATCAGCCTGTTTCGTCCACTGCTGGACATAGGCCTTTCCAGGACTTCGCCACTCTGGCGGGTTCTCCTGTAAGAAATGCCCATACTCATACACGCTGGGCAGGCGGGTTGGTGAGCGCGGTGCCGAAACCCTTGCACCAGCGACGCCGCTGCCCGTCACCAGTCTGTTTTATATAAGGCTCGGCAATTGGGGATGGATATACCGCCATCCATCGGTCCCAGGCGATGGTGGGCCGCCTGGTTTTGCCTGAGAGCTGTTCTCTTACTCTCCCCCGAATAACTTCGGGAGGATTGGCGAGTAAGTGAATGTGTGATACATATAAATCTTACTTGTATAAATTTCTCAATTATGGTGAAAATGAAAACCGCATTAAAATCCATTTAAAAGTTATAATTCTAAGCGACTGATGATGTCCTCCTCGACGTATCCGTCGACGGCGACCCTTACTGCTTCCTGGCATGAGCTCGGATGTGACTGGAAAATCCGAGTTTCGTCAAAAATATTCTGTTACATGAAGTACACTGTAATTGTCCACTTGAGTTGTACGTAAAGTTGTATGTGGGCTTTGGGCGAGTCTTGCGTTGTGAGCGTTTAGCGTCGAGGGCTTCCTTTAAGTGACTACACATACAGACGCGAATTGCAACCTTGTTTTATGCCACTTGATATTAGAAAACATACATACAAGATATCGTCACGACATGAATCCACGAGCGGATGTCACAAGTGTTCCCAAGCGTAAACTGTGAAATGGAAGTGACAGTCCAAACTTGGTATAACACACAGAAATCTAAATAATTACAAATTTAGGTATTTAGATCTCTATGGTACACCCGTTTTTCACCGACGATTTTTGCGTCCTAAACGTGAAGGGTGTGAGCGCTATCGTCGTATAGGGCACAAGGGACCAACGGCTTAACGTTCCTTCCGAAGCAACAAGGTCGTGTGCACGGGGAGATTGAACCAACGACCTCTGGATTAGCAGGCTAGCACTTTAGCGCTCGGCCAGGGGTATATTAGCGGGAGGATATAATACTAGGTGAAATTAAATCAACCGGCCAAATTCATACTGGAGACTCGGTTAGTCATCAGGAACAAGGTTTAATGACCTGGCCGGCGATATTCGGAAAAAAAATTCCCCATATAGTGCCTGCACTAGGAATTGTACTAGAAAGGGAGCAAAAAAAAAATATTTTTCTAAATTGGCCATAAGGATTACTGAACCTAGTTCTTGATCACTAACCGAGTCTCTAGTATGAATTTGATCGGTTTATTTAATTTCACCCTGTATTAATAAAATAGAAGCCCTCATTGTGAAGTATTTATTAAAAAGACTAGGTTTTTCCCGTTTCCCGGGGTAATGTTATTCTGCACGTTTAATATAAGGAGACTTCCGTATATAAAGCCAAATTCATACTGAAGACTCGGTAAGTGGTCAAAACCAAGGTTCAATGAGCCTGTTAGCGAAACAAAATAAAAATTCTCCTCTATACTTGTTCAAGAACAACCTAGACCCAGTTAGCATAGGAAATCTTAATATTATTTTGCGTACTATACAGAAAGGGTAATTGAACTTTGGTCCTGACTACTTACCGAATCTGCAGTATGAATTTGGCTGTATAAACGGAAGTCACCTTAAATTAAAACGCCTGAGCTAATAGCCCCACATGCCGCGGACAGGTAGACAAACATCAAGCACTCGAACACAGTAATTCGCAATAACCCCATTAAAACAATCAGTAGTTAATTGTCTTGAGCTATTAACACGTTCACTGCCGGGTTATCTGTCGCAATGCGCGGAGGTCGCTGGCCGGTGACCGCTCGCAATGAGTTTAATTGGTTCATTTCATTCATTCAGTACTACTTTATAGGCAAAGATAAGTATAATTCAATCTTTGTTGCTCTTACTTATTTCTGTACAAGATGTACACACAAATCGTTTTAATGAACATGGCTAGAGATGTACTACCTGTACCCAAATAACTTACACGTTACTATAAACGTCAAATTTGACGGTCCCCTAAGTTATTCGGCTATAGTTGCTATTCACCAAAAACAGAAAAAAAATGAATGGACTTCCAAAATAACCTTTAATTGGCATTGAACTATTTACGAATTGTGATTGTGAAGTCATTTCAAGTGCGAACTTATCCTTAGATAAGTGGATATGTATGTTTTAGACGATAGGCACTTGGTTTGGAAACTAAGTTTGCGATACAGAATCTGGGGGCTGTAGGACTATCGATGTGCACTGTCACCGGCCAAACTCAAACTCTTAATGACACCTATTATCGTGTAGCAAATATTAGATTTAGAGCTGCCATTACCTAAAACTTTTCATTGCAAATTAGGCTTTAACGCAGATGGATAAAAGTTAAATGAGCTTGTATTATTGTAGGTTTTTCAACTCTAAATTTAAAGTTTGCTGCACGAAAGTAGGTCACACTGTAAGGGCCTGTCCGCACTGCGAATTTTCACCGCGCGATATTTACTCTCGCGAATTATTTCCGTGTATTATTATATTTTATTTTATATCGCTAGTGCGAATACTCGTATAAGATTCAATGTGTTACAGAATTGCGAGAAAAAAACCGCGCGGTGAAAATTCGCAGTGCGGGCAGGCCCTAAGACACTGCGAAATTTCATCGCGCGATTTTTTCCGCAGAAAGCTGTGACGCATGGAAAAAGCATGCAGTTGCACGCACAGCGAAAAAAAATGCTCATAGTAAACTGCGTAACCAAATCTTTACGGAATAAAATCGCGCGGTGAAATTTCGCAGTGCGTGTTAGCCCTAATATTAGACCTGTCTTTGAAGGCTGCTCCTGTACTGGTGGTCCAAACACTTAAAAAATTTACATAAAAAACTGTCTTTACTTTAGACTAAGACAAAGCGAAAGTTATCGAAAGTTTCACATTATTTAGGTACGCAAAAATGTCTCACTCCTTCCGAATGCTTGAAGCGATTTTAATTATTATTTTACCATACTGAAGACAATTTATAGATCTACAAAACTATTACTCAACATTTTGTACCGTCCATCGCGTCTCTGTGAAATGTATTATTTTTTCCTATTTTGCGGTATCCGGAGACGCAGCGATTGTCGTAACAGCCACTTTGCAATACGCGCCGATATGAATGTTATTTTAATGTTATTTGCGTCGATTTTTGTACTGACACACATCGAGTTGCTAATTTAGGGTAGGCATCTTCGATAAAGGTACACATAGTTTGGCCTAGGCCGAAAATCCTGCAACGCAGAAGACAGCCAAAAGGTTAGGTTATGATTACTTGACCATTCTAAGTTTTACGACAATTTAGAACCACTTTGGCCAAGACCAAACTATTTTGTCCTAAAATTGGTTTTGGCCGGTAACACAACACCGATTTGTACGTACATATATATGTAATGCAATAAAGATTGAGTTCCTTATATGTATCTAAAAATAAATTATGTATTTTATATTTTTTTAATATTGTAAAGGTAACTAGCCTTTGCCCGCGGCTCCGCCCGCGTTTGGTAAATCTTTGCACCATTTTCGGCTTGGGCGTTATTTTAGGAACACCCCTTATAGCCTATGTGTTGACCAGGGTCACTACGATGATAATAAAAAAAACCGCATCCAAATCCGGTAAGTGGTTCTCGAGTTAAAACGGAACATCTATAGTCAGACAAACAGACAGAAAATAACATGCGAAAAAATAAAAAAATCGTGTTTTTGCCTCAGTACTATACTAATAATAATAACTCATTTAATTTAAAATTTCGCGAGAATATTCAATGTACAGCCACGACATTACTTTTACTTTATTATTATAGAAGACTAGCCCTTGCCCGCGTTCAGTGAATCTTTGCCCCGTTTTCGACTTGGGCGTTATTTTATGAACAGCTTTTATGGTCTATGTGTTGACCAATGTAACTACAATGATTGATAATAAAGAAAACCGCATTCAAATCCGTTGATTGGCTCTCGAGTTATAAAAGCGTTTATTCAATCTTTGGCCCGTTTCCAGCTTGGGCGTTATTTTATGAACACCCCTTATAGTCGATGTATTCACAGGGTAACTACAATTATAATAAAGAAAACCGCATTCAAATCCGTTGATTGGTTCTCGAGTTATAAAAGCGTTTATTCAATCGTTGCCCCGTTTCCGGCTTGGGCGTTTTTTTATGAATACTCCTTATAATCTGTGTGTACACAAGGGTCACTAAGATAATAATAAAAAACCGCATCCAAATCCGTTCAGTGGTTCTCAAGATAAAACGGAACAGACAGACAAAAATTCTAAAAATTGTGGTTTTGTCGTCAGTACAATACTAATAACCCATTTCATTTAAAATTTCGGGAAATATTCAATATACGAACACGACCTTTATGCTGCTTTATTATTAGTACATAGATATAGATTATTATTAGTCTATGTAGGTACCCCTATCAAGGTTCCGCTGACCCACTTGTTACATACTTACAATAGGTATGATGACTAAAAAAAATTTTATTAGTCCGTCAGTTAGATTATCAGAAAATATTGGACACGTATTTTTTCTTTTTTCAATTTAACAAAAAAATATGAAGATATAGCCCGCTGAAGTTCCGCGTGACGTCACATCTAGGTACAATTTTACTTAGAAGTGACGTCATTTTCCCCCACTCCTAAACTTTGACGCGCTTTATCTCTGTCATTTTTTGTTTGATTGACAAAAGAAAAAATACGTGTCCAATATTTTTTGATAATCTAAATGACGGACTAAATAGAATAATATTTTTTTTACCCTGTGTACAAGCCTATTATGATAAGTGCAAAAAGTGGAACAACGCATTTTTTCATTTTGAATATAGCTACCCCTATCAGGATAGTTCCGCTGAGTCACTTTTCAGTCTTATTTCTTACAATTATTATAAAAGCAAAAAGTGAGGGTAGGTGTATCGTTATCTGGACTGCACGCAACGTAAACACTAGAATTATCAGTTCAATTGTTTATACAAAACGAGGTTTTGAAGGAAGAAATCTGACAGTAGAAAAGACATCAACGCAAAAACTTCGATATATAAGACTTTAATTTATCCACCCAAATTCTTACTAAAGACTCAATAAGTGCTCAGTAACAAGATTCGATGACCCTCTTTGTGAAATTCGTAAATTATTCTTTTCGTGTTCCTTACAAACGCAAGCCCAGCCCCGAGTCAATGACTATGGGACGTCAAGATTTTATTTTGTGAAATTATCAAAGAAGTGTTATCCGTTTTAGTAATCACTTACCAAGCCTCCAGTATGAGTTTGGCTGTACCTAGTCGGTGCTTAAATTCTGTCACAAACAAAATTGGCTATAAAATGAAAACTAGCCATAATATTCAAAAAAAGTTTTTTTTTAAAAAAAGGTAATTTAATTAGCTTACATTAAACACAAAATTTATTCAAAATGATTGCCACCATTTTTCACACAAGCCTTCAATCTTCGCATTAAATTTTTAATTTTTGAAGCAAGTTGAATATCGTCTTCGGTGGATAGCCGCAACGATGCAATGCAATTACTGCTACTCGGTCCTCTTTGCGAGTCCACTGCATCGTAAAAAATGAATGAATGTAATTGTGATTTGACAGATTATTAATCAAAAAATATATGAAAATCGAACACCATTTCATTTTTTTTTCTAGGTGTTCTATTTTTAAAATAAATGGCCAGTGACAGTATTTAAGAACCGACTAGGTATACTTAAATAAAAGTCACCTTATATAATGGTTCTTTTACTATTTTGGTTGGTATCGGATACGGAATCGTAAAAAGTCTCTTGATCTTTGGCGCCAAAGTAGGCAAAAGGCCAATAGCTAGTGGTAATTAAGATAATCTAGGTTTCGACCTTGCCTTATAAATTCATCTTGATAATGTTCAAGGAACTGACCATAACTTACGTTCCGGTAAACCATGTACGTGTAGTTATAATATACTTCATAACTTTATTATAACTTTAGTTCCTTGTTAAAGTACTAGGTAAAGAGTGAACTCCATATTTATCGTTTCTACGAGTATCTAGTTTCTAGTTAAGGGGGGGGGGGGGGTTTATCCCATTTTGTCCCTTTTCAAATTAATTTTAAACCGATAAATAGCGATGATTAAATTATGTAAAAAATATATGTCATATTTCACTCTTTTATCTTGATATTTCGGCCATTTGATACAAGTTGTACTTACATTTTGCTTGATCCAATTAAATCGCAAAGGTAGGTCTAAACTATGATCTAAATATCATTTCATTTGAGCTATATAGTTATACTAAAATAAACGTCGTGAAAAATTTGATATAAACCGGCCATCCAGCCCATCCCTCTAATTCCAAAATAATAAATAAAAAAACACCTCGAAACCGCGAGTTTTCTGAGCGGCCCGCTTCCGCTGAGCAGGATAAACATGTGTAAAATGAAAGCGTTGGAGCAGGACAAATTTCTCTGGATAACCTCGCCTTAAAGTAAGTGGTCACGTTCGCATGCAAGACGGCTTTTTTGCCTACGCCAACGACCTTGAACTGAGTTACTTTGTAACAACTTTATATTTACGGTAAATATTAGCATTTTTAAAATGAAGAAGTTATTCCCGAAATTTATTTTAATATATAGAGATGAATAAAAAATTCTATTGATTCACCCTTAATCCTCGGTTTTTGGGGTTCCGTACCCGAAGGGTGCCAAACGGAACCCTATTACTAAGCCTCCGTTGTCTGTCTGTCTGTACGTCTGTCACAAGGGTCTACAGCTTCAGTTATTACGTTATTTGTTTTGGCTCTAATGGTAATACACACATTATTACTCTGACGGTAATATTTACACACAAGTTATATTGTAGAACATATTCTAAAGTAGGTATAATAAAGAATGATAAAAAGTGGGGCGTTAAATTTTTTGTCAGGCGCCGCTACTATTTTAACGGCTTGTTTTGTTGATATGACATCTATATTATTGTTATTTACCCAACGAGCTATAGATATTTTTTAGGGTTCCGTATCCGTATAGTGTGGTGATACGGAACCATCGATGCGCGAGTCCGACTCGCACTCGGCCAAATTATTTGTCGACTTGTAACAAATTAACGCTACAGTTTTTTGTCGAAACAGGATACATTTTTTCAAGACAAAATAACATTAAATGCTCCTCACTTTTTGGAAATACTTACATTTTATTTTATCGAAAATAAATAAAAAACTCTATTTTGACGTAACAGTCATGTTGCAGTGCGAGCTGATAAGAACTTTATTTTAATATAATTTTGTTCGAAATTTCAACTACCGCAAATCGGGTTGCTAATATTTCCGACTGACTCACCATAAAGAGGACTATGCTTCGCTTTGTTGCAGAAAATATTTCAGTCCCCATAACTTCACTGAAAGTTATTTATTTTCTTTATATGTCCTGTGGAAGGATACATGCCATCAGTCTAAAGCCTTTGTATCCTACACCCAAGGTCCATTTAGTCCATATTTGTGTACCAACAAGCCTCCCTAGACGGACCGAATATGGACTGTCTGACTAATAATAGTCATACCATCTGAACTTAGACAAATGTGGAGTAGGATGTGGAAGTACTTATAGATGTTAGATACAAGTATATGGAGTAACATTTGTTTTAAATATTATTATTTATTAGAGTGTACTACAATCTAGAAACAAATGTAAACCAAAAATTTTTGTAACTATTTGATCTAACCAGCTTGTAATGCACATACTGAAGGCTCACGAGGGCGTTATGTGATTTCACGCCTTTGGAGGTTGGTAACAAGAGGTCGCAGGTTCGAATCCTGGCCAGACGAATTTTTTCAAATTTCAAATTCTTGTCTACGTCTTCTACTCTTTGAAAAAATCCTATTCGGTGGAAAAGTATGGTGGAAAAATTCAACGGTCGAACAAGATAACAAGAGGTCGCAGGTTCGAATCCTGGTCCGAGGATTTTTTTCAAATTCTTGTCTTTACATTTGTTTCTAATTTATCTTTTCTAGTTTGTAATGGACTCATTTAGAGTATTCCAAAGCGATGGATTCCGCAATAAAAACATTACAGTTTCAAAAGGCAAATAGTAGCTGATACGAAGGCATCAGAACTGAAGGCCATATCTTCAAGGGATCATCGAAGTAAATACGACCTTTCAGTTATTCTCTCGTGTATAACAAAGCTACGAAACTAGCAATACCATATCACGAGAAAAAAAAACACAAAAAGCTGTTTTTCAAAAAAAAATACTCATTTTCGTAATACCTGAAATATTTTACGTATTATTTATTTAAAAGTAAAATAGGACACTTAAATTCGATGATTTTAGAATATTCTGGAAAAATCGCACAAAAATATATACGAGTATTTTTTCTGAACTTGGAAAATGAAAAATAAAAGAACATCGGGATTGCAAAAATTTAGTTCAAAAGCAAATTTTCTCTACAACAAATATGTAACTGGAGTTGAATAGCGCGTGGCTTGGTCAACATTAGACTGGTATTCTAAGTAAGTTTATTTATTTACATACCGGTTTGTAACAAAGACTGAAATATTACTAAGTATGTTTTAACACTATTATGCTATGTACTATGCTAGTTGTAAAATTTAGATAAACATGCACAATAAATTTAAATTTTAATTAAAAAAAAGACTACTTGTAGTGGTTGTTATGGCATTATCTTGTCTTCTTCAATTCCACCATACCCTCGTACAATTTTCTGCACGAAGCCCTCATCAGGGGTATCAATAGTGTTTAATTGGTCCACATCTGCCTTCCCTAAGACCATTTAATCGGTTTGCAGCTATTACAGAGTACGTCTATGATAGCTTGTTGCTGCATAATTGCGGTAACCATTGCTTGATTGGCGCCATGATCACAGACAAATAAAAAATGGACTGGGCAAAGTGTGAACTCGTTTATGATGTACAGTGGAGCTCACATCAAGCAAAACACTTCCACTATAAGCTGACCTCTCACTGTATAGGCTTCCCGTACAATGAGAAGTCAGCTTATACTCAATGTGTATAGCTTGATGCGGGCTCCACTGTACAAATTTAATATAAAGTTGAATTTATATGAAACATCGTATCAATCAAATTACAAATCGTGTTATAAGTTTTTAAGCTGCAAGGGTTATTATTAAATTAGTCACTTGAACTAATAGAGGAATTTATTAATAAGGGAGTAACTTTTTATCTCGTTGCAAAATGCACATCATATTATTGTTAACCTTTTAAAGCAGAAATTGTTCATTAATAGCTAAGTTTCCAAAATAAAATTATGTATTTTCATGCATTGTTTATTACATTTTGATTGCATTACATTAACAAACCTTAAAGCGTGTTTACAGTTGTAATGTAATGCTGTCAGATTTAAAATTAACAAGCAATTTGCGCGACATGCTATTAAGTATTTATTGCATACTTTTTATTCAAAAGTAAGGAAAACCATTTGATGATATGCATTTTGCACGGAAATCCTCTGTTACCACCTTAAGTATTCTGTAGAATAAAACCTACTTAAAACATAATTTATTGCAGGTAGGTACTCAAGTCACACGTACATTTTCCCAGAGAACTCTGTTAATGCACGTGGGTGTTTAATAGAGATGTAATTATGTACTATCTGAGGATGCTGATTCATCATCATCACGCTCCATTCTTCAACAGTTTATACCTTTTAAGGTGTTCACTTCGGTATACGGTGGGAGAGCACTTTACTTAACTAATAAGATAATAAGATAATCAACAATAATGCTTTGCGTCGATTAATATTTACTTACATATACTCTTCCTATCTATATAATTATCTATAACTTAAAAGCTGCGCTTTTGTCGGAACAGTAAGCGCCATTCTTCTCTGTCTTCTACTGTACTCTTAATACTACGACATAACATTAACTTTCTTCTTCACTTGAGTAAAGAAGGTGCGTCTAGGTGTTATTTTAAGTACTTAGTACTAATATACTAGTAGGTATATAGTAGGAATACTATCTTCCGCTGTGCAGCGACTGGAGTCTGTTTTCAGCCTCCACTGTCCGTCCGTCCGTCTGTCACAGGGGTCTACAGCTTCAGCCGTAATAGGTAGCCGTTGACATTTTCACAGAATACGTGTTTCCATGGCTTCTATCACGGCAAATAATAATAAAAATACCATGTTTACATAAAAGTTTCAAAGGTCAGGTCCAGTTTGTACATACATACCATCCTAGTTTTAACAGAAATACGATCAACCTAGGCATATTATAAATGCCAAATTCTCCGATATGCCGACGACATCTATGTATAATTTGTGTTCTGCTTAAATATTATTTTAGGGGAAATGAGGTTCAATTTTGATTTTTAGGCAATGACATGACGCCAATACGTCAATATTTTTAGATATAAATGTTATTAGATATACTAGTTTATGATTGCAAATAGTGGCACAGTTCAAACCAAATGTTTCACAAATAAACGGTAGTTTGTTTAAAAATGAACTGACATTCTAAATTGGATTTCTTTGGTCAGGTGCTATGGCTGACGCTCACGCTTCAAATCTAACCTTACCGTGAGTTTCACTAAGAACGGCAATTTACTTTTTATTTTAGTTTTCTTGTCTTCTGTTTTTTCAAATTGTTTATCCTTGTGAGCTAAGCCCCAATTAGCCAACTATGCTGTTTTTAGCTTTGTGTCGGAAGAAGCTGGTATCTAATATTGTACAGTGCTCCACACTAGCATAGATGCCAACGGTAATCCTTATTACGTACCTAAGTTAATTTTTTTATAGTAAGCTTTGTTTTTGTATCCAATTTTTTATGGGAACAATAAATGAATTTTTTATCTTTAAATTTTATTTTAAATACATATATATTTCTAATAATAATTTATTTATTAGGCCTCTTCATTCTCAGCATCTCTAAAAAAATTGTAAAATCGATCGATATCGAGTCCAGATCTGGACTGCGCTTTATTGGTTTAACAGAGGGTTAAAAAACAAAAGAAAACTCGAAAATACCTATTTTATGTATTCTAAAACTCACTGCACAGACTGCATTTATAATCAGTTTGCAGGGAAATTCTACTATTATATTATATTGCGATAAAGAACTTAAAATGCAGCAATGTGAGTCGGACACGAAGTCCTTGTAGCTGAAAGATTAGATATGGTCTGATGATTTCACTCCAAGATTACACGCATATCTATCATCAAAACATTTTGTGGATGATTCAAATTGTCAATCAATGGGTATGACTTTGTTTAAGTACCTGTCTTTTCTATACCCACGGGATGTCGTGGGCACACCGTAGATGCCGGGCGTCTCACTCCGCACGGCTCGATTCGCTCGTCATCATATCTAATCTGTCACTTTGACATATGTCAAAAAAAAACTGTCACTTTGACATCCGTCTAAAAATCTGTATAATATTAACCATCTTTCATCAGTACTAATGCTAATTTTGATATTCGCAGTAGTTTCATTACATAAATATGTGCTCCACTTTAGTTGTAGTGTACTAAGCTAATAAGTTAAAAACCCTTCTAAAAATCAAATTTAAAAAATTCAGTGCCATTTGTACCATTGATGATACTAGTGGGTCAAATCAGTGCCACTAGTACTATTGATGGTACTGTTCAATGGTACTAGTGGTCCGGAGGCTATTTTTCAGCTTTCGTTGAAATACTTTCGATTTCGTACTTAGTGACTTGCCCAGTTCTGCGATATGTCCACTAACCTTATACAGCTGTTATAAATGATAGGAGGGTGTTTTCCGAGGCAAATTGCATTTCAACTTATTTATTATTTTAGCAGCAAAGAGTCCAACAGAGGGTGCAAAAGATCCTCTTCAAAAAATCTTACAAGACTTATCGAATCAAAACGAATTGTACGAAGCCTATACAACGAGAGGTCAGCTTATACTGAAAGTGCTTAGCTTGATGTGGGCTCCACTGTACATTATAGATTATTTGGTAATATCTACATTTTGTGGCAATCGTTTGGTTTGTTCAGGCAATATTGCGCGTAAATATTTATATAATTTAATTTGGTCTGCTGATACAATTTAAAGTACGTCTAAAACTGCTATTATAGAACCGTTACAATTTTCGACTTTCGTTACAATATAAGTTAATTCGATCTCAAAGTTTATTTTGGTCGTCAGTTGATCTCTTTTATGTTATGTTAACGTACCTCTCTCTTTATACTGCATTAATTTGAACCCCCTAGATCCCTCCCTTATTATTAACACACGCTTATGTTTACACCTAAAATACATAGGTATTATAATTGAGTGAAATAGCTAAACTATGAAAATAAAATAATGATTTTAAACTTACGTTAATATACGTTTAGGAAAAAGACAGGTTCATTGTAAACATTCTGAGCTTATTTAAATAGCAAAAGATCGAAATGCGTCTTTACTGCGGATACGGAAGTTGTATCGATTATATTGCGTCAGCTCGGCAATGAACCACTAAGAGCAGACAGATCAAAGTTTGCAAATGTTATGTAATTCACATTTGAATCAAAAACTTCGTAATGATTCACTGTCATATCATTAATATTACTCGTATCAATCGCTACTAAAGATAAACATTAGGCAATTAATGTATACCCAATGGTGCTATGCAACTTTCGTTTCTTGAGAACCAATCAGCATAATTAAAGATATGATTCGGTAATCAATATTGTAATACCTACTATTAGAGAGAGACTTTACAATTATTTATTTTATTTTGACACCAACATATCTAAACAAACCAAAACAATAATTTAAGAAACCAAAAACAATCGCCATTCATAATTCAAATCAATAGACGAATGAATAAACCTTATTCCAATCATGTTTTTAAAATACTAAATTCAAGTCACGTAGGAAGTTAAAAACGCAAACTAGACCGAAATGGGCAACGTTTGATATTTCCTGAGATGAATAATAATTTAAATTATCCGATAAAATATTTTGGGTATCAAGTCGTCACTATTAAATTAACACGTGAGCCACGTGGCTTGTTATTCTTTGTGGCAGAGAACCTTCCTTTCTGGCGCTATCTAGGCTCCATTGTGCTTAGTCTTCCTTTGTTCATGTTAGATATTCTAAATCCCACGAGGACTTTTTGTTTACCAATTTATGGCCGCTTCTTTGTCAGCAAATGACGGCTTCCCTGTTGTCCTGATGAAACAGTGTCAATCTTTTGTATTTACCTAAACCGCTTGATGGTTTATCCACTCACAAACTTAACTTGTATCAATGCAATCATCATCATCGTTTCTGATTAACAGTTAGCTGATTTGTGAATATAAAACCGAGTAATCATTTCCTGAATAACTGTTCTTTTGGTACGCTTTCTTTTGTCAATGTGAAAATAATTTATACCTTTAATGTGGCCTCGGTGTGCCCTTTTGATTTGGCAGCGAATTACTAAATTGCTGCTTTATTTCACGGAATAAACCGGTCGAAAGAGCAGGATTTCACATTTTGCACTTTATTTCAATCATCCATCATCATGTTATGGTCGAAAATTTAAATGCGGCAGCCTTTCACATTGCAGGAGTTGGGGTTATCTTGCCTTGTCATTATCGAGAAACGCGTGAACTAAAATTGTTTTGGCGGTTCTGTTGAAACTACCTATGATATTTACAAATTGAATCGAATAAACAAGGCCTCAATAAAAATAAACTAACGATACGATGCATCAGAATTATTCAGAATCATTGTTTGTTACCAATGAACTGACATTGAAAGTGACTGACACCTTAAAACGATAATTCAATCCTAAGAAATCCAACAACTTTATCTAAAATTTCAAGGTAAGATACTGCAGCCTCTATCTTAAGACGAGCATTTCCTAAAATGATAATATCTGAGACTTTCTTTCATAATGTCAGTGTGTAAACGTAGAATAAATCTAATAGTAGAATGTTAGAGAACCTCAAAATAGCAAAGCGTTGAAATCTAGATATTAAACAGATCAAACGGTATGGTAGAAACTCGGACCTGGCGATTCACCGTTAGCAATCACCTCTGACCGCACTATTTCATTGTCAATTTCTTTCGTAACATATACCGAGTAGGTATTCATTTCTAATAAAATAAGCCAATTGAATCTTCTTACGAAACAAATTGGAACAAAGAGCCGCTGACCGATATTATTAGTCACCTTTCTGCGACAAAAACAGGCGAGCCATGAATAATTGGGTGAAGGGATCATCGTGTGATGACTAATTCCAAAAACGATATCTGTTGTTTATTTTTGTAATTCCAGTAGGTGTGGTGTATAGACGGTAAAGCAAGCAGTGTAACAAGAAGAAAATGTAATTGACCCTAAAAGATAGCATAAGAAACTACATAATGAGACAGATTTGTTTGAAAGCACAGAAAGGTCCAGGTGTTAAGTCCAGTTAGCCAGAAAACGAGAAATCTCCTCGATAAACGTTCACGCTTTGTCTAATACCCGGGCAATAAAAGAGAAAAGC
Organism: Ypsolopha scabrella; assembly: GCA_910592155.1. Lineage (NCBI taxonomy): Eukaryota > Metazoa > Arthropoda > Insecta > Lepidoptera > Ypsolophidae > Ypsolopha > Ypsolopha scabrella. Next base: position 6,392,718 of record OU342964.1, read on the forward strand.
AGACTGTTAATGGCTGAACCAAAGTTAATCGACTAGTAATGATCTTAATGAACCCACTGTTGGTATTGTCTTTGCTTTGATTTTACATTCAGGAAACCATTTGTACAACTCGAGGATTCAATATATGCCAAATATATTTTTCTTTTCCAAGCAAATCTAGCGGAAAACAGATTATTATGATTACGTTCGTACGTATATTTTGTAGGGTTTCCTTGCACATTTGTTTCAATTGAGCGTATGACAAATTTTTTATAATGTTTGTCTTTATCATTTATTACATTACTAACGTTGATAATTTTATTTGCTGAAAATTTCTCTAAAACTTACATGGTTCAGTTAATTAATGAATAAAACTTCGTCCGCTCTGAATATAATCGACTCTTTCCCAGTTTGGTTTGTAACTCTATAAAACTTCTTACTCGTTTCCTCCTACGAGTATTTGTCGAATATTGACTGGAACGAAGTACAGAATAAAAGGGCAAAATGAACCGTCACCGCAGTGGCGTCACCACCGTATCTGGCGCCAGGCAGTTGTCGATTTTTGTCCCAATTCGGAGCTCTGTTTATATTTGACGTAGCGTGAGTAATGTTTGAGTTTGTCATAGCTAATACTGCAGTGCCATGGCAGCGAAAATGCACAATTAGCATCTGCTCTGCAGCACTTACTTTACTTCTTTTTTGTGACTTCTATTTAAAAATAAGGTTGAAAAAAATTCATTTATTAAAGTTTTCTTCACCTATTTTATGGACATTTCTTCTTCTACTTTTATGGTTCCGAATCAATTCATGGAATAGGAGAGGATATTAGGATCATTATGTTGTTCATCTGTTTATGCGTGTGTCAAAGCCTCTTTTCCCGGGAACGGCTTTTCATATCAATTTAAATAAATGTCGAATACCACACCAAGGTCTATACTCATAGATTAATAGTATAAATCAGTAAAATTGTCAAGTTTCTAGTTACACGCAAGATTACAAAAAATACCACTCACTGACTGATCATCGAAACTTATACATCACTTCCGGAACAACTTTTATTAACGAAGGATTATTTGATTTGTGATTATAGATCATTACGTTTTTTAATTCTTCATTATTTGCTATCATGAAAAGTTAACGCTTATTGATGGGAATAACAAAAAAAAACATATGACTGATTTAAAGAGGCGGCATAAGATGAATCCACTTAAGGGCTTGCCTTTGGTCTTTCAACGGCTTTTGTTTTAATATGCTGAGTCAACTAGTTATCTGATCAATGTAAAACTTGGACACTTTTTTTCAGACCATAATATTTCCGTTGTCAGGTCGGTTACTTAATTGGACACATTTCACTCGATAGATTTTATTTTTGAAAATGATGCTTTACGGGCTTACTCGTACATATATATTTGTACCTTGCAACGCCCTACTTTACGTTATAATTATATTACAAGTGATATCAGGTTTCGGTAACGGAACAACAGCGATACTGTAAACAACTAAACAGGGAAAATAAAACAAATAATTTCGTTGCTTACTGTTTTCTCTGGACTCCTCATCTTCCCTAACTACTTTAACTTTCATGTATGGTGTACAACAGAAACACGTACATGCCTTTTTAAGTAATTAGTTAGTTATATGTCTAAACGGCTTGAGTTTTATGTCTGAAATTACTGCTATAACAAGAAAACATGGTTTATTTTCCGATGTCAGGTGAAAAAACTCCTACATCAAATACTTTTTCGTAAAATACAGAAAAACCTCGAAAATTCACTGATTCTGCGTGCTGGCAGCGTGCGAAGCGAGCATTTTAATGTAGACTTTCTGACAACATACTGAAGTTCAAAATCACTCAGTAAGATTATCGTGCACCAAGGGTAAGGCCTTAATTTAAGTAATTTGCGGTTATATCTCTGATACCACCAGCAGCATTTTTTTTTAATCTCTGGTATCTTTCCCCCAATATTATTTGAGCACTTCCTCTAATCTTCCTTTAGGAATGTAGCTAGCACAAACAAAAGGAAACTAATCTGGGTTTGAAAACATTTTTTTTGCATGCTATTTGTATTGCAGTTTCTAGATGGTATGGAAGATAAGGTAAGATTTGTGAGCCGTACATTAACGGTGTGGATTTTAGTGCTCCTTTGGTTAATTGTCTGGAACGGTGGGATCTAGGTAGTAGGGATTTTCAGTGTCATGTTTATTTTTACACCAACTTCCCATTACATGTTTTTATTGTCTTTGTAATCTTTTGTGGTAGGGTGGTAGAGCTGATGCCAGTATCACTATTTTACTTGAAAACCCTCCCGAAGTAATTCGGGGGAGAGTAAGAGGACAGCTCACAGGCAAAAAACCAGGAGGCCCACCATGCCTGGGACCGATGGATGGCGGTATATCCATCCCTAATAGCCGGGCCTTATATAGAACAGACTGGTGACGGGCAGCGGCGTCACTGGTGTGAGGGTTACGGCACCGCGCTCACCAACCCGCCTGCCCAGCGTGTGTGAGTATGGGCAATTCTTCCAGGATGACCGCCGGGAGTGGCAAAGTCCTGGAAAGGCTTATGTCCAGCGGTGGACGAACTAGGCTGATGGATGGATGGTAATCTTTTGTCACCTTTGAATCTAAAACCTTTCTAATTAAAGCCAATCTGTATGGACAATAGGTGGCCTCTATTCTGGCGACTAGATAGTTCACTTGTGATTTACTATTTATAAGCCCAATAAGGCAATTCGTTCACCTCCGTGGTACCAACCTGACCAAACTGTGTACGTGCGCAAGAATGCATCAGCGCATGCGTGGCTTCCATAATGAAAATGGCGGGCTCTTCCGACTTAATCGGATAAATAAATAGCCGTGGAAGAATAGTCTACAGCAAAGTTTTAAATCATCATGTTGTTCCCGTTTTTTAGTTTTATTAACTTTAGGGAACTGCAGGTTATTGTTTGTGATTATTCTTTGGTTAAGCATGTAAGTGGGGCAATGCCCTTTTTTAAGAAAACACAATATAGCTGCTCCCATATAATCCAGGAGGGCACGGGATTTTGCAGAACGATCATAGAAACGGGTAGTTTTATCTGTATGTGTTGTAGAATGGTCTCCTAATGTATATTATGTCAGTCCGTCTGTTCGTAATGGTTGCATCTTCGAGAAATAGCGCATGAAAAAGGCTTTATCGCTCAGAAAACTAAAACTATAATGGAAATGGTCTGTCTAAGTACATATACGAAGTATGGCGTCTCCGCAGGGGAAACGAGTCAGTCTGTCTGCTCCCGGTGGTTGCATTTTCGAGAAATAGTGTGGGGGCCATTGTAATGTCTTAACTGCGTATTTTTATTGTACTTATCCTTATTTTGTATTTTGATTTGTGCTGTGTACCGTTATTTTGAATAAATAAATGAATTGAATTGAATTGAAATATCGAAAAATTCAAATAAAATTGCGTCTCAGTTCCATCAGGTGTGGTCTAACCATGTTGTTGAGAAAATAACAACAAAGGAAGTAGTCAATTTGACACATATTTGAAGTATGACGTCTCCACCGCTGAAACGAGTCGAGGTTACATATCAAAGTACGTTTTAAGAGGCGTGACTGCCATACTAAAAATATTTTATATTTTTTTTTGTATGAAATTTGTAGCACCCAGAGACATGACAATGTTGAGTAGCTTATCCCCCTAACTAAATCCACTTGGTGGATCCATCTCTTGATCTTTAGAAATCATAACTGAATCCACAACAGAGCAAATTAAATTAAATGATGAGGTAGAGCAAAATTCGTTGACCTATATGGTAGCAATGGCAGTCACTGCAATCATTGCATCCGAAAGTGTATCAAAAGGGATGCACCCAAAATGAGTTGTGCGAATGCGTCGACGGTCACGGGTACACGCCATTGCAGACCGTTACTACTCCACCAACTCCCTGATATACCTGATCCAAAGTATTACCAACTCTGTTCCTTCGTAATAAAGACTAGCCAAGGTGCTGGTGGCAGTTGGCCAGGTAGCTCAAGGTACGTAAAGAAATAGCTCAGCCATCGGCCTGCAGTCTGGACTGTATACCTGTTGCTTTATTGATTGATTGAATTGGATTTCGCAATTGCTATTAGAGTTTTTACCCTATTATATGTGCTTATATCACTCGTCTATCACTACCTAGAGTTTATTGACCATGGTTTTAGAATTGGTTTAGAAAGTTTGCACCATCCGATTTATCGGGATTCTATTCTAACTAGGATTCTGAATTAGGACGCGCGAAGATAACAGGCCTTCCTAAACGCGATTACCATGGCCTAAGTTCAGTCCTATCCTAGTTAGGATCCCAATAAATCGGATGGTATAATCGCGGTTATATTATTAACTCTAGCCTGGAAGTCCTGGAACTATTAAAATTTAGAGATCTGCTGAATTATTATTGATACGCTTTGATATAATAATGAGAATAGGCTTGTAGACAGGGTAAACAAAATATTATTCTATTTAGTCCGTCTTTTAGATTACCAAAAAATATAGGACACGTATTTTTTCTTTTGTCAATCAAACAAAAAATGACAGAGATAAAGCGCGTCAAAGTTTGGGAGTGGGGGAAAATGACGTCACTTCTAAGTAAAATTGTACCTAGATGTAACGTCACGCGGAACTTCAGCGGGCTATATCTTCATCATTGTTTGTTTAATTGAAAAAAGATAAAACACATGTCCAATATTTTCTGATAATCTAACTGACGGACTAATAAGATTTTTTTAATCATCATGCCTTATATTGTTCTCAGATTTTCCAACCAATCAGCATATGTAAGTACTTATACCAGGAAAAATGTGAATAACAATCAGGTTTCATTGATGAACAAAGTCATTACCGAGCTTTTATAACAATGTAAGCAAAACAAACCCTCAACTCAACACCTGTCGGCCATCTTGAGTGTTTTATATTCATAAAGTCACATAAAGCTGAATAATCTTCTCTGTGAAATCACTTGTAATAGTTACGTTAAATGGTCAGCTCTAATGACGTGAAACTGGTCTGGTCTGTCCCCAAGGAGACAAGTCCTCCAGATGACCAGCAGGTGCGTTATCCAATTTTATACCGATCTGGTACAGGAGAACTCGTATGTTTTTTATGTTGGCAATGTCCGTTTGTAATTTATGTTTTTGTGCAGAAAACCGACTGGTTTCTGAGCAGCTGATGCTATGTGGGGATATATTATAAATTATAAGACGTTTTTAATATTTTTCTTAGTTTCATGCGGCATTCTTAACGAGGTATGTACTTATTTTGTTTGCGGTGGTATGAGCGGTGGAAGAACGCAGGACTACTTGTAGGTATAACGCTTTTTGGAAAGTCAGTTGCTGCGGTTGGTTGCGTTATTATACTTATTATCATTTATCGAGTTGAGTCGTTATTATGCGAAGTTCATTATAAGATTATATCCGTTCTTTTCAGGGTTCCTCACTATAAGATCACTCTCGTGTCCGTCCGTCTGTCTGTCACAGATGCTTTTCTCAAAGACTATGTAACGTAGGAATTTGAAAATTGGCATTATGTCAGGTATTCAACATGAACTTATGTATATCGTTAGTCAAGCAAAAAAAAATATAGGTATAGGGGTCAAGTTTGGTTCAATATCGTCTGAGGTATCACTTGAAAGAGCTATTCCTAAGGATTACAATTATTTTTATTTATTTTTAGTCCCTTCCTAGGTTTAAAGCTAAAATGAAGATTTTAATTAGGATATCATAGGTTACCAGAAAACAGCAGACTTTTTAGACAGAACAATAATTTCTGTTTTTTCAACCGTACAATTATTAAATTGATGTTTTTACTGCTCACTGGGGTAGTATTGGTACGGAACCCTAATCGCGCGCGCCCGACTTGCTCTTGGCCGGTTTTTTAGCGAGCAATCTATTACAAGTCTTACAATTATTCCAACACCAATAATATCCTGAAATCACGCAGCCTCTCGTCTCTTGACCTAATTTTCCTCTAGTTATTGGATTTTGTATCCTAATCCGTTGTAACAGAGACGTAACGTGGCGTTGCTAATTACAGATTTAATGCATCTAATGCCGTGAGCCCGTGACTGATCGTCTCGATCGCTTTCAACGTACACTTGCCATATCTTGAGTTTAATAAACCTCAGTCAGGACGGCTATTCTAACTATTTTTCCCTCGCAAACTCGCAATACCAGTCATCATTATCATTGGTAAGGCTAGGACTTTTGGTAGCATTTGATGGATAGAGTACCTACACTGCGTGCAGTCACTGTTTAATGTTATTATTATAATTCTTAATATAAAAGAAATAAACATATAAGGTGAAACAAAACTACCAAACTTAGTCATAAGATATTTGTTTCAAGTTTGATAAATGCCATGCGATGAAAATTAGAGTGACGAAACCACATCAAATAAAAACTATGGAATATAAGGAATGCTCAATATAAGTTTTCAAATACAAAAAGATACATATTCGTACAAATCCCTTTTAAAATCACTTTATCAAATCAATCTTCGGTAGATTGTCGCTATACTCTGTGTCAAACAATAATTAGGTATTTTATTTCGCACTACATAGGTCGAGACATTTTTAAATAAATTTATTTTGTGTTACACAGCAACGAATTTTTTAGCAAACATGAACATGAACATGTAATTCGGGAGTTTGTAAATGTATTGTTCTAAAATATAATAATACATGTAAATACGAACCACTTCTACTTTGGATCCGACCCTGAAACCGTAAAATAAAATCAGCTGTTCCATACAAAAGTACTCGCCCAAAACATACAGATCATTGTTTTTACGATTTGACGGTTGGCCTCATACTGTAAATGTAAATTGTCCGTATCGTATAGACAATTCCGTTTGCGTTTCCAAAAATAAATTATCGCTTGGTATATTAAATTTATATGATAAATAAATATGTTAAAATGTAGGTCCCCAAACCACAATAAAAGCCAAAAATAGTAACTGTTTCTTTATTGCGTCGCTCCCTGCAACTTCAAACCTGACAGCTACACTTGTACAATAAACACAAACGATATCGCGATGTATATGCGTCTTACGCCATCTAGCGGCGTAATCTGACAACTAACTAACACTGAACATACCGCCCACCAAGGACATACTAACATGTCCTTAACATAACATAACATCCGCCCACCATGATATCATGGGGTAATAGACAAAACTACAAAGGAAAAATTACAAAATAAAACTTAAACTGAACAAATTACAGCAATTAAGTAACTTACTCAGATACTGGTAAAATACACAACTTAGAAGTTGGTCGCTTGATTAATGACTCATTACATTTTAGGGTTACGACTCTAACAACCTTGTCCAAACCTGGGTGCATCTGAATTACTTTACCTAAAAGCCAGCGGGCTGGAGGCAAATTGTCTTCTTTAACCAGCACTATATCACCGACCTTTGGCTCTGGAGTTTGCTTCGTCCACTTGTATCTTTGCAAAAGATGAACCAAATATTCATTCGAGCATCGTCGCCAAAAATCTTGCAGTATTTTCTGAGTCAGCTGCCACCGTCTCAGATTACTTATGTTGGACTTTTCATAGTTACGTTCAGGTACAACTATTATCGGCTCACCAACAAGAAAATGACCTGGCGTAAGAGGTACTGGATCACCAGAACTGCTGGGTAGTTGGGAGATGGGCCTTGAATTTAGGCAAGCTTCAACTTGGGTAAGTATTGTAGCCATTTCTTCGTAGGTGAGGGTTGAGCTGCCTATCACTCGCTTTAAGTGAAACTTGGTGGACTTAATTCCGGCTTCCCACAATCCGCCAAAATTGGGAGCGTGGGGAGGGATAAAGTGCCACGAAACACTGTTGTTGCCCAACCAACTTCTAATCTCGATTGCTACTGTAGACCGTTCTACAGTTACTAGTGACTGAAACTCTTTTGAGGCGCCAACAAAGTTTGTTCCGTTGTCACTCCATAGTTCACTGCAGTGACCTCGTCTAGCTACAAATCGTTTAAATCCAGCAATGAATCCTTGAGCAGTCAAGTCACTTATGGCTTCCAAATGTATAGCCTTTGTGACCATGCACACAAATAGACATATATAGCCCTTGTAGGATCGGTTGCCTCTACCCTTGGACACTCTAAGGTTGATAGGTCCGGCAAAATCAACTCCACTGTGCAAGAATGGTCGAGTAGGCGTCACTCTACAAGGAGGTAGCTGACCCATCAGTTGGTTTTTAGAGACGGCAGCATAACGTGCACAGACTACGCATTTGCGTACATGAGATTTCGTAACCGACTTTGCTGACATCACCCAATATTTAGAGCGTAAATAATTCTGCATGAGTGAAGGACCCCCATGGAGCGTCTTTCTGTGTGCTTCATCAACAATTAAATATGTGAAGTGATTATTTTGTGGGATTATAATTGGGTGCTTCATGGTCTCATCTATATCAGCATTCTGAATCCTCCCACCGACTCTCAATATTCCATTAGTATCCAATAATGGACATAACGGTCTCAACTTGCTTTTACTTTTGACATTTCCTGTTCTTTGTATTTCTTCTATGTCTTCTCCAAACTCCTGCTTCTGACAATGTTTGATGCAAACTTCCAGAGCTTCAGCTATTTCTTGACTTGTAAGAGACAACTCACCTCTACTGTTATCATTTTTGCATTCTTTGGACTTCATGAATCTTTTACAATATGCTATCACTCGAACCAACTTTTGCAAAGACGAAAATTTGGTCCAAATAGGATCTTCTTGCAGTTCTGTGTTGATGCTTATATGAGTCTTGATCGGTCTTTGCTCATCCACAGTACTGCATGATCTTGGTTTTGTATATTCAATCGTCGAATTTTGAAGCCACGGCGGGCCATGAAGCCACATCAAGTTATTAGGAAGATTCCTTGGCAGAAGTCCCCTTGACGCCATGTCTGCCGGATTGTGAGCTGACTGTACATGAGCCCATTGTGTGTTATCGAACATTGTCAATATTTCCGAAGCTCTATTTGCGACAAATGTAGTCCAACGACTTGGGTGATCGCTGAGCCAAGCAAGAACCACAGTCGAGTCTGTCCACAGATGAACTTGTGATTTCGTAATCGCTAGTACTTCAGACACTTCAGTAACCAATTTAGCCAATAAAACTGCCCCTAGTAGTTCAAGGCGTGGTATTGAGACCTGTTTAATGGGGGCTACTTTTGTTTTTGCAGTCACCAAATTCACCTTTACGTCACCATTTGCATGAAAAACCCTAATATATACCACTGCTGCGTATGCCATACAAGAAGCATCGCAAAAACCATGCAGTTCTATACAAGAAGCATCAGTTTGAGTTTTAACCCATCTCGGAATGCGGAAATCACCGATTTGAACCAGCTCTTCACGGTAAGTTTGCCAATCCTTGATCAAATCAGGTGGTAAATCCTCGTCCCATTGGACTCCAGACAGCCAAATCTTTTGAATTAATATTTTAGCAGTGATAACGCAAGGTGCTACCCATCCCAGAGGATCAAAAAGGCGAGAAATGTCTGAAATCACTTTTCTCTTGGTTGTGAGGGTTTCTTGTGAATGTGGTTGAACAGAGTATTTGAAGTCATCGGTTTCTCGTTTCCAAGACAACCCTAATATTTTGATTGTTTCGTCTAGTTTTATGTCTATGTCATCTTCTTGATTATTTTCTCCTGATATTTTCTCTGTTAATTCCTTGCTATTGCTGGCCCACTTCTGCAACTCAAATCCACCTTTGGTAAGTATCTTTTTCATTTCTTTGTGTAGTTTTATCCCTTCTGTTACAGTTTGACAGCCTGTCATCAAGTCATCGACATAAAAATCATTTTTAATTTTTTCAGCTACTTCCGGACAATGCTCGCCCTCTTCATGTGCCAACTGTTGCAGTGTCCTTACCGCAAGGTAAGGGGCTGACGCCGTGCCGAAGGTAACTCGTAATAATCTGTAATTTCCTATTTCAGATTCAGGGTCATCGCGCCACACTACTCTCTGGAAATCGATGTGTTTTGCGGAAATCTTCACCTGTCTGTACATCTTAACTATATCTGCACAGACACTTATGGGATGCAAACGCCACCTCATTATGATATGACGCAAATCTGGCTGTAGAGTAGGACCAACCAGTAAGGTGTCATTGAGTGAGACTTCATTCGACCCCTTAAAGGAAGCATCATACACTATTCTGACCTTAGTCGTAGTTTTGTCATCACGTGTGACAGCATGGTGTGGCAAGTATACACATTCAGAACTTTTTGGATCATCGCCATCCTGTATACGCTCCATGTGACCAAGGTCCAAGTATTCATGAAATACTTCAGAGTACTTCGCTTTGATCTCTGGATCCTTCTTGAAACGCCTTTCTAGTTGATGAAATCTTTTGATCGCGAAATCTCTTGAGTTCCCGTATTTACACTGTGGGTCGTCGTCACGGAATGGAAGCTCTACTATATATCGCCCTGCTTCATCTCTCTGTGTGGTTCGAATATAGATTTCCTCACATTGTTGTTCATCCTGTGTAAATATCCTTTTCCTGCTGAATGAGTCCTCGGATTCCAGCTCCCAAAATTTCTTGAGCATTTCATTCGTATGCATGCTGACTATAATATTATGAGAGCGAGCAGTAGTGGATTGTGAATGTATTTGTCCTGATAAAATCCACCCCAAGGCCGTATTCTGTGCAACAGGTGAGCCACCATGGCCTTGTATCAATCCATCTCTAATGATTTGGCCATAGACTTCTGCACCGAGCAAAATATCAATTTTGTTTGGTGTGTGGAACTCCGGATCTGCCAGAGTGATGTGCTGTAATTCCGGCCAATTGCAATCTGTTACATCTTCCGATGGAAGAAGTGACGTGATTGTACTGAAAACGTGTGCTCGTACTTGGAGAATAAAGCTGGGATCAAGACGTGATTGAATGGTCAATGTGACCATAGACCTTGAGGCTAAAACGCTACTATCACCGCCTAATCCTGAGACAATACTCTGGGTAGGTATTTTCTTAAGGCCGAGCAATTGCACTGTTGATTCGGTTATGAACGATGCCTGGGATCCTTGATCCAATAACGCTCTGAGTAGTTGTGTGTCGCCACGCTTTGTCTTTGCTTTGACAATTGCGGTGGCTAACAAAACTTGATTGGGTACTTTGGCATCTTTAGCAAAATGTGTCGCTACATTTGAAGGTGATTCGCTTTCTAGCGGAGCTACGTGTACTGTAGATGTTTTAATTTCAACTGCTAAGTCTGACTTACTAGTAGAGGCTGAGTCTGATACTGGTTTGGGGTGCAATAGCGAATGATGTCTTCGTCTGCAGATGCGACAAGAGGTTGTGTGACGGCAATATTTGATGGAGTGGTTAGCGCCTAGACAATTAAAGCACAATCCATTGGTTTGCACAAAGTTGTGACGAGATTCGTAATTTTCTTTGGCAAATTTTGGACAATAACATATTTTGTGGTTTTCTTTACAAAATGGACATGAACTTTCATTTACATCGTTATCAGTGTTGATTACATGGAGAACCTTTGGCTTGAGAGATACATTTTGTTTTGGTGTACTACAATTAGCATCGAGAAATTCTAACGCACGAAATCGCGTTTCCAAAAACTCTTTTAGCTGAGAAAACGTTGGTAGTTCCTCGGACGAAACACTTATTTTTGACTCCCACTGTTTTCGGGACTCTGGGTCTAATTTGGAACTTGTTATATAAATTATTATTATGTCCCAGGAACTAACATCGACTCCGATATTTTTTAAGCCATTTAAACATTCTACTGTAGTATCTAAAAGCTCTTTGATTGCACTTGATGTCTCTGTTACAATGTTAGATTGAGTCATTAATCGTTTCAACAAACAATTTGATAAAAATCTCTTATTGTTAAATCTAGTATTCAAGAGAGACCAACATTCCTCATAGTTAGCTGCAGTGACAGGTACATGTCTCAAAAGCTGCTCTGCTTCGCCTGATAACTGACTCTTTAAATAATGCAGCTTTTGCACGTTATCTAATGATGCATTTTTATGAATTAATGACACATACATATCTCTGAATGACGTCCATTCAGCGTAATTTCCAGAAAATGTAGGAATTGAGATCTTTGGTAATTTGACATTGATGTTCTGATTCGTAACTGTTTGAGGTAAGCATTGAATACTGTTTGCAATTTTAGACAAACTATCTTTTAACTCTGATTTACACAATATGTACTTCTCTTCTGTTGTATCATATACATCTTTAACAAAATAGGGTCTATCATAATCACTTCCCTGACACAATTTTATGATGCTTTGATGTGTTTTTACAAAATCTTTCCAGAGTTCATCAAGAGATTCCAAACGTGTTTCCAGATAAGACACAGTCATGCGTTCTTTGGGAGACTTTTTAAAATTTATTCTTGCTTTTTCAATTTTAGTCTCACTATCAAATTGTAATTTAATTAACGCTTCCATTGTAAGCTAAACGTATGTTAATAATGCCAACGATTTTCAAATCATTATGTTCCAACCAAAAAGAAATACAAATTTAACAAGTGTTTTTTGTATCAAACTATTCTAAGTGTTTGAGAACACAGAATAAAAATCGGGTATAGGTTTCCCGTATGTTCACTTTTAATTTAATTATACTAAGTCTATGCTACAGTTTTCAGGCTTCTTATAAGTTTAGTTTTAATTTAAGTTCCAAATTTCACTGTAAATTGTCTTCTTTTGCACTTTATACATAAACATGAATGTAGGTACTCACAGTTTTTTACACTTGCAAACCACGATCTAGTTCCACTCGAACTTCGTCACACTGCTCCTTTAACCGCTATGTAGCGCTGCTTCTAACCTCGCATCGAGCTGCAAACCGCTGCGCTGCGTCGCTGCTTTTTTAAATCTCCCAGCTGACCGCCGCCGCCGCCGGAAATAATTCTCGAAACTTTGTCCGAGGTAGCACTTCAATGACAAAACATCAATGTTTTCTATGCTCACTTCAAAATTAATTAGGGCGGCTGGCTACTGATTTAAATTTCGCGCTTTCCAGTTCGAAGGACCATGTTAAAATGTAGGTCCCCAAACCACAATAAAAGCCAAAAATAGTAACTGTTTCTTTATTGCGTCGCTCCCTGCAACTTCAAACCTGACAGCTACACTTGTACAATAAACACAAACGATATCGCGATGTATATGCGTCTTACGCCATCTAGCGGCGTAATCTGACAACTAACTAACACTGAACAAAATAAGTATTCAAATGTTTTCTGCCACTGACTTATAACATAAGTTACTATACCGACAGAATATACCTAGTTACAAATATTTAATTAATTAATAATTACAACTAGCAGAGCTGTACTCGTATGAATTCAAATATACCAAAATTATGTTCTTTACTAAATTGCAAAAAAACTTTTATATGATAATGATAAGTGAAACATACTGACATATGGGATCGTTGCGGCCTGAAAGAAGATGGACTAGAATAGAAAAAGGAATGCTTAGTAGGTCCATACACACATATGGAGAGGATAACTGAAAGTTAAGTGACGAAAAATATTTACGGTCTTCAAGTGGAAGGTAAAGCTTGACCGAACCTCCGCCGTAGTATCAACCAAATTGCATACTGAAGAAGGGCAAAGTCAAAAGTACTTGGAATAGAAGAGCTTGTAGGTATTACTACACTCAGCGTCAAAAAAATCGCACCTTTTAAAAAATGTGCTTCAAACAAATTTTATTCTTATTTGAAACCAATTTCGCGGGATTTTTTAGGTATCAATTGAAAGGTAATAAAACAGACTATTTAAATATTGAAAAAAAAAGTGTTTTTCATTACAAGGGCATAAAAAAAATACAGGTTGATTGGGAAAGAAAAATCATCTTTATTTACGCTCTACAACAAAAGAATTAATTATTCAGAAAAAATCACAAAATCATTCTTAAAAGTAATCTAAAACCTAGTGTTACCTCCTCTTGCCCTGATAACAGCTTCCATTCGATCTCTCATAGACCTAACCCATTTCAGGACTTGATCTTGTGGCATGCTGTCCCATTCCGAAATTACGGCCTCTTGCAGGTCCTGGAGGGTGGTAGGAGCAGGATCTCGTGACCTAACTTGCCGTTTCAGTTCATCCCAAAGGTGCTCTATCGGGTTCAGGTCTGGACTTCTCGCCGGCCACTGCATGATAGGGATCCCAACCTCTTGAAGGTAGTCACGTACAATAAACGCGGTGTGGGAGCGAGCGTTGTCGTGCATCAAAGTAAACCCATGGCCGACGAAACCAGCATATGGGACCACATTCTCTTCCAGGACTTCTGTGATGTACCGGTGAGCAGTCAGCGACCCTTGCCCGCGAGCACCTCCAGTCCGGGAAACGCATACAAGGTCAGTTTTGCCGTCGCAAGATATGCCGCCCCAAAACATGCAGGAGCCACCCCCGTATTCCACAGTTTCTTGAATACAGGCTTGTGCGAATCGCTCCCCCTGCCTCCTGTACACTCTTTTTCGCCTGTGATTACAGAAAAGGCACACCCTCGTCTCATCTGAGAAGAGAACCGTTCGCACTTGGTCTAGCGTCCAATCGACGTGATCGCGGGCAAACTGCAAGCGGGATCTACGATGCTCTACAGTCAATCTTGGGCCTGTAGCAGCTCTATGGGTGGCTATTTTCTTCTCTGTTAATCTTCTTCTAATCGTAGAGTCACTTGCAGTTGTCCCGCGAACTGCTTGGAGTTCCTGTCTTATCTCAACAGCATTGGAGAACCGATTTCTCAAGCTCGTCGACACTATGAAGCGGTCATCTCTTTCAGATGTGCAGCGTCGTCTCCCAGATCCATGTCTTCGGACAAAGCCACCAGTCTCCCGGAATTGCTGGACTACTCTTCGAACAGCAAAACGGCTTAGGTTGAGTTGCCGGGCAATATCACACTGCCGCACCCTTCGGCGCAGCAGTGCAAGAACTTGTGCAGCTTCTTCAGGAGTAGTATCCATGTTGAGGGTAGTATTTTTTACTTGTGCCCTTAACGTGTGTCACCTTCAAAGTTTGGATAGTGAATGACCTACATTTCATCACGAAGGTCTTCTCACACTCCCCTGGTGGGGGCGTGGGGACTCAGTTTCGGGGCTGTGGCCCCCTGCCTGAGGTCTTTACCGCTGCCCATCACTATGGGCAGGTCATCGGTGTTGGTGCCTGGAGGGGCACTCTGTGGTAGTGGTGGTGGGTTCGTGTGGTCCTGTGGTGAGGAGTTACGCCGCAGGGTCTGCGACGAGGTCACGTGGCAGGCGATGGCGGTCGGGTGGGCGCGCATGGTGCGGTGCCAGGTCTCGAATGTGCTGGAACAGGTTGTGTTCCGCACGGTCGAACATCCCAGCCGCCAGTCGTCGGACGAAGTCGTCCAGGCTTTCAAAGTTGAGGTCCCTCGCGATAGTAGCGTTCCTCACATAGCGAGGCGCGCCGACTATGTAGCGCAGAGCCAGGTTCTCTTGGGCTCGGAGCCTCTTCTTGTTGGACTCCGAGATTAGGGCGTACCACGCCGGCGCTGCGTATGTGAGGCGGGATCTGAGGTAGGTTTTGTAGATCCCGAGCTTTGTTCGCAGAGGGAGACTGGATGAAAGTAGCGGGCGGAGTTTTGCTCTAGCTACTTTCACCTGGGCGACTACGTTGTCCACGTGACTCTTCATCGTTAACCTGCGGTCGATGGTGACTCCGAGGTACTTCACCGTTTGGAGCCAGGGGACTTCAACCCCCTGTAGCTTCAGCGGTGGTGGTTGGTGCTTTCCACGTTTGGTGAGTAGGGCCTGCGTCTTCCCGACGTTCACCGACAGGCGCCACTTGGACAGCCATTCTGGGAGCAGGTTGAGCGTGCGCTGCATCTTCACTGCCGCATGGGTCGCCTTGTACGATGAGACGTAGTAGGCGGCGTCGTCAGCGAAGAGAGCGAGCTCAGTTCCCGCTCCGAGAGGGATGTCGTCGGTGTATCGGGAATAGCAGGCTGGTGAAAGGCAGCTTCCTTGTGGGACTCCAGCTCTTATGGGGCGCTCTTCGGAGATGGCGTCTTCCACCACCACCTTGAAGCGGTGGTCCAGGAGGAAAGAGGCCACAACTCTGATGAGTCGCCTTGGGGCTGGGGATGTCGACAGTTTGTATAGCAGCCCCTCATGCCATACTCTGTCGAAGGCCTTTTCCATGTCTAAGAGTACTGCGACGGTGAACTCCTTCTTGTTCAGGCCTACCGCCATGTGGTGCAGTACTCTTGTGAGCTGGAGGGTTGTCGAATGGGCCGCTCGAAAACCAAACTGTTCCGGGCGGGGAGTGATGTGGGGTGTCAGTTTGTAGAGCAGGAGTTTCTCGAATAGCTTCGAAAGGTTGCTCAGGAGGGTGATGGGACGACTGTGCTCTGGTCTTCTTGGGTCCTTGCCTGGCTTGGGCAGCATGATCACGTGGCCCACTTTCCACTGGGTTGGAAAGTGCCCCGTGCGCATGATGCCATTAAACAGGCGCGTCATGGCGGCCACCATCCGAGGAGGAAGGTGACGGAGCGCCATGTTTGTGATGGCATCTGGACCGGGGGCCTTGTGGGGTTTGGTGCGGCGGATGAGACGCTGCACCTGGCCAGGCGAGAAGACCACAGGGTCCTCATCAGCGGGGATCTGCCTTTCGAAGTATTCGAGGAGGTGGGACTCGACTGCTCTGACGTGATCCACATCGTCGGTCGGGTTTGGCTTGAACTGGGCTTCTAGGCTCTCAGCAAATATTTCGGCTCGGTCCTGGGCTTTGAATCTTGGGAGGCCGTCGCTGCCCAGCAGAGGTCTAACGGGGGTAGGGGCCGTAGACAGCTGCCGGCATAGGCGATGCACGGAGGGGACGTGGTCACCCACGGACTCGACGTGGCGCTCCCAAGATTCCTCGACGTGGAGGGTCAGCTCTTTTTTCACCGTCGCTGTTAGTGTGTTGAGGCGAGTCTTGAGGATCGGGCAGCGTGTTTGCTGCCACTATTTCCGGGTTTGGCGTTTCTCGCGGAGTAGTGCCTGGATTCGAGCAGGGAGAGGTTGGTTTCTCTGTGTGCTCGAAACGGTGTGCGAGGAGATGTTGATCGCGTCCCGGATACAGTTGGTGATCTCAGACGTCAGCCTCTCCACATCTTCAGGGACGGTGACGGGGGAAGAGATGGAGGCTTCCTGCAGAGCGGAAGTAAAGGCCGGCCAGTTGTAGTGCCGACGTGGTGCTGGAGGCGAGACTCTGGTCGGCTGGTCCTCGAGGACGAGGAGGACGGGCCTGTGGTCAGATGGTAAGTCTGGGAGGACTTCCTGGCTTGGCGGTGTGATGAGGTTCTTGTACACTACGACGTCTAGAACGTCCCCCAGTCCAGTGTGCGAGCAATAGTGAGTGGGCTCGTCCGGACCGATGACGTCGTAGTGGTGAGCGATGGAGTCTTGGAGTAGTTTTCGTCCTTCTGGGTTCACCTTCGTGGAGTTCCACGCCGGGTGTTTGGAATTTAGGTCGCCGGCGATGATGGTCGGCTGCTGCGAGTCTAGGAGCTCGTGGAGTTCTTGGAATACGAAGTCTTCCTGAGGAGCTTTGTAAGTGGCGTAGAGTCGCAGCACGCTGCCGGCGACTTGGAGTTCAATCCCAAGGGCGTACATGGATTTATACTCCTTGAAGGTGATGGGTTGGTGGACGATCTTTCTCCTGACTAGGACCGCCAGGCCTCGGAAGGTGGTCCCCGTCTGGCTTGAGATCTCGTCTTTTCTGTAGACGACATAATTGGAGATCGCGAGTTTCATCCGCTCTGCCAGATGAGTCTCGCTAATCAACATTATGTCGACGTTCTGCTGTTTGAGGAAGTGGTGGAGGAGACGTCTCTTCCCCGTGAGTGACTCGGCATTCCAGTGAACTATCCTCAGTTTGTGGAGCTCTGTGGAGTGCGCAGGGTGGCTACACATCGTTGGAGCTCCGGCAAACTGAGTAGAGTCATGACCAGTTTGGTCATGTCCTCTTGGGATAGTTGAGCCGGGGGTGTCGGTTGGGCCGTCGTGGTTTCGGCTGGGGTTTCAGCCGGTGCCTGTGTGGCTTGCAGTTGTTCGGCCACTGGGTTCTTCCTCCTCCTCTTTCCGCCCCTCTTACGCCGAGTCTTGAGGGCGTCCGTCCTGGCCGTGGGCGGGTTTGCCTGGGCTTGGAGAGAGGCCGGGGCTGTCTTCTCATCGGCAAGAGGCAGCTCCTTCCGGCTTGGTGTTTTAGCCGTTAGGGCCATCGTGCCGGCTTTCTTGTTCCGTGTTTCCTGGCGGAACACGGGGCAGGACGTGTTGTTTGCTGCGTGTGGCCCTCCGCAGTTAACACACGTAGGCGTATCCTCTTTAGGTCGGGGGCACTCTCTAGCGAAGTGTTCCCCGCCACAGCGTACACACGCCTGGGTACGGTGACAGTTATGAGAGGAGTGCCTGAATTGCTGGCACCTGTGGCATTGGGCGGGCCCCTTCTTTCCTCTCCAGGCTTCGATTTTGATTCCCGGCATATACATGAGTTCAGTGAGCTCATATATTGCCGGGATCAGGGTTGGCGTCTTCTTGATGAGGGCGTAGAAAATGCAGCCGGGGCGCCCTGCTCTAGCCCTGATGGGCTTGCAGTACTCGACCTCAAAGCCGAGGTCGAGCAGTGCCTCTGCGAGCTCCTCCGGCTCGGTGTTGACTGGTAGTCCGCGGATCGCTACCTTGAGGCTGCGCTCGGCGGGAAGGGAGTAAGAGAACCACTTCACTCCGTGGTCCTTTTCGAGCTTGTTGAGGTACCGCTGGAGTAGTCGGTACTCGTCGTCAGCTGTCGGAGTGAAGCGCACTCCCTGTTGGAAGGCGCGGGCGCTTGGTGTTCTACCCAGTTGGGTAGCGATCTCGCAGATGTGGTGCTGCCAGTTGGGCAGCTTATCCACGATGAGTGGCGGGTAGCGCAGCTTGGCCGGGAGGGTTGCCGCGGCTGTGGCTGGCTGGGTTGCAGGTGCAGGGGTAGGTGCAGGCGGCCCGGGTGCGGGCGGCGCAGGTGTGCGCGGCACGCGGGCAGGTGTTGCAGGGGGCGCGGCACGCGGACGGGCGCCGCGGGGGGGGCGCGGCATGCGGGCGGGCGGCGCGGGGAGGCGCGGCGCGACGGCAGGCGGCGCGACGGCAGGCGGCACGACGGCAGGTGGCACGACGGCGGGCGGTGCAGGCGCGCGCGGCGCGGGTGGCGCGAGGCCGGGTGGCGTGGGGCCGGGCGGCGCGGGGCCGCGCAGCGCAGGTGTGCGCAGTGTGGTTGCGCGTGGCGCGGGGGCGGGCGGCGGGGGCGCGCGCGTCTCGGGGGCGGGCAGCGTGGGGCCGGGTGACGCGGTCGCACACGGCACGAGGGCAGGCGGCGCTCGGTCGCGCGGCACGGGGGGTGGCGTGCGCGACGTAGACGCGCGCGGTGCGGGCGTCTTCGGTGCGGGTGTGCGCTGCGTGGGCGGGGCCGGGGCCGGCTGGCGGGTCGTAGGCAGCTTGGGGGCGGCGCGGTTGGCGAGCGGCGTGTTGGCGTCCGGGTTTGGGAACGGCGGGCGTGTGGCGCGGGGTCGTTGTGCGACTGGCAGCCGGGAGGTGAATTGGGTATGCGATGGCCTTGCGGCCATGGCAGCATACGTGGCCGGCAGCTTGCTTCGGCTTGCGGGAGAGGGTCCATCGCAGATGCGCTTCTGCGTGTGGCCGGTACCCGAAGAGTCGCTGTGGTCTAGCGCCCTCTTCGTGCTCTCCCTCTGGGGTAGGGGGGGCAGTATCAGCGGCAGTGAGGCGGCCAGTTGGCGGGCTGTCTCGACGCGGCGGGCCACGTCCTCAGATGAGGGGTCGCGAGTACCGCGGAGTTCGTGCCGCCGTCTCTGGAGGTACTCCTCCATGACTGACAAGAGGCCCTCCGTGAGGCAATTGTTGTGGCGTAGACGGGATGTAATTATCTCGTCTAGCTCGTGCCCACGGTGCGGCGATCCTGGTTGTTCCAGCACGAAAGGCAGAGCGTATTCCGTGCTGGTGGAGATGTCGTGCAAGGTGTGCGCACGACGGGGGGTGAAGCTCGGTGAAGGCGAGGGGAGGCTCAGGTTGGCCGGGTCGACTGGCAGAGTCACCAAGGAGGAAGAGTCCTCCGGGACAGTGCGGTCGTCCTGGACTGCGGAGTTCAAGCCCTGAAAGGGGCTGTCCGATCGCGAACGCGAGCCCTGAAAAGGGCTGTTTGTTCCGCTCATTGTAAGGGAGCGGAGGCTGTCGGGGGGGGGGGTTTACGCCGTGCGACCTATGAGTCGTGGTATGCGCCAGTCTCCATACCCCTTTCCTCGGTGAGATCCGCTTGTGGAAGGCCGAGGTAGGTAGTACGGTGATCGGCACCACTACTCAGGTGCTCTTTGTAGGAGTTCCCCTCCGCAGCTGATGTGCGGCGCGACTCGCGACGGCAATTTCAGAGAAAAGGCGGCGAGAAAGCGGGAGGAACTGGTAGTAGGTCCGAGCACTGCGAGCGTACAAACGGTCCACCTACATTTGACGTGTAATTACCTTTTTATACCCCTTTTATGTAGCGCAACTAGCGACCGTTTGAACGCGAATTTGAGCAATACTTTTCTTAATACCACGATATTCGAGAGATTTTTATCGTTTATAAAATGAAACGATTGTTTATTTCAAGGTCGTTTAATGCCCTTTCAATTGATACCAAATAGTTCTCTCATATTTGGTTTCAAATAGGAATTAAAATGGTTTGAAGTAAATTTTTCAAAAGGTGCGATTTTTTTGACGCCGAGTGTATATTGATGGATGTGGAAGAAGCAAAAGAGGTGTGTGAGGATCGCAGCAGATGGAAATTTGTAGTCTCTGCATACCACTCTAGGAAACAGGCGTGGGTATATCGTATGTAAAATAGGTAGGTGTGTTTTGGATGAATATTATGAAATAAGATATGCATTGGAAGCAATTACTAAACGAAAACGTGAAAATTTATGTTATTTTGGAAACACCAGATCCGAGGTGATAAAGGCTGAGTGTAAGGCAAGGAGAAACTCGAGAATTCATGAATTGTTCGTTTTAGTAAACTAATACAAATTGAAAACGCGTTAACAGAAATCAAAATTCAAACCCCATGGTCAAACGGATGGTAGATAAATAAAAATGTTTGACTTATAAATTAAACCGAAACCCCAAAGAGAAATCGTTAATTAATGAGAGGAAACAAGCAATTCCTAGAAGAAGAATGACTATCGAGTGTAAAGCAATAACATGGGAGTCACGAGACTGGCACTGGCACCCGGCGCAGCGCAGGCGCAGCGCAGGCGCACCAAGGCACGTGTTGAGAGTTGAGACTAAAGCAAACCGGTTGCTAGTTGGTTGAGTTACTCAAGCTCTGCTACTTCTGCCTCAATCGGAGGTAATGGTTTATTTAGAGGGAAGTGTACAAATTATAGTAGAGATTGGGTTGTTTATGCGTTTGCATTTTAAGACGACGTAGGTAGTAAAAACGGAGTTTTTGAACAAGTAGTACTCCCAAACTACAATAGATATGGTTTTGAAATAAATACATGTTATAAACAAAGCCTTTTCTAAGGCGATGTAACAGCCCAAAACGCGATACAGAAAAATTGGCTCGATCGAAAAAAAATGCAAAGTGAAGGCTATTTTTTCATTTCAAACAAGCAGTCTGTCAAAAACGATAGCACAACGATTTGTTTTGAAACGCACTTGTGTGAATTTATAATAAATTTAATTAATTGAAAAACAGCATTATCCACTCTCTTCTTTATTTACCGCACTACTCAGACGCGCGCTTTTTCAGATATGCTTATCTCTTTCGTTGTGCGATCGACCTACTACGCCTTAACCACGCTTGTGTGAAAGCTATCCTGGAAGCCCATATTTCAACATGTCTATCCGGGCATGCTAAGCTACATGTTTCAGGTACAACTTGAGGAGTTGAGGACAATAATCTATTACTCTCTCTATAGTTCATTCGTCACAAAATCTTCAGCACTAAAGAGCCTAACTTGAAAGTTGAAATTGATAGGTAGGTTTTACCCACCGAGAAAGGTTGTGATACTTCAGCCATAGTAAATAATACAGCTAATGTGCAATAGTAATGCATTAACAGTGTACAAGAAACACGTGTATATTCGCCAAAAATAAATTATCTTCACAATGTGGTAGTGTGACCTATGGCCACCGCTAGTGAGACCGGAAAACGGAGAATAAAATACGGTTTTCCGGTACAAGACCGACTGGGCGTTTATTTAAATAGCCTGTGATCTTGAACTATGGGACACTCGCATTGTCATTGGACACAAGAATATCTTGTTATCATGTAATGTGTGAAATCAGTTAATAATTAGTTAAAATCATGAAAACGAACACGGCCGTATATCCTATACCCCGCCACACCCCTGAATCAAATCAAAGTGTAAACACTTAGTAATAAACTAATCACGTAATAATTATATTTCTGTGGTAATAACATAATTCACTTAACTTTTAGTATTTAGTAGGTACACCGAGAATGGGAATAAATGCCGTAAAACCCAAATTATCATTCGGGACGAATAAAATTCGGATCTCCCCGGGTGTATGTAAATGCAGTGACTATACAACTAATAAAATATTCGAAGCATTTAGTATTAAAATACAATGCTATTATGATAACGGTACACCAAACAAACGGACGGACAAGCCCGCATGAGTTCGTTACGCAACTTTTAAATGCCGACGAGATATTTCTTCTTTATTTAAATTATTTCTACTGGAAGGGCCGTGGGAGAGTAGAATTTGATCAGGAGATTTGAATGAAGTCTTTAATTTGACTAGTTCAAATAATTGTAAGATGAGGCCGTAAAGATAAATCTATAATAAATTGGACAACAAAATTTAAAAAATACGATCGATAGAAGAAAGTCAATAAAGACAGAACTCACAGTTGTGCCCCAAGCGAAAGAAAAAAATCGCAGACAATTTAGCATGCTACTGATTTATGCAGCTCGTAGGTATTGTGTGTGCGTATCTTTCATCTACAATATTCGCAATAGAGCAATACCGCCCAAAAACTTTCACTGATGGAAAGAAAAAAACCGGCCAAGTGCGAGTCGGACTGCGCACGAAGGGTTCCGTACCATTATCTATAAAAACTGAAAAAAAAAATCATGTCTGTTGTATGGGAGTGAGCAGGTCCGACTCGCACTTGGCCGGTTTTAGTATTTGTTGTTATAGCGGCAACAGAAATACATCATCTGTAAAAACTTCAACTGTCTAACTATTACGGTTCATGCATTATCTATAAAAAGGGCAAAAAAATCATGTCTGTTGTATGGGAGTGCGCAGGTCCGACTCGCATTTGGCCGGTTTTAGTATTTGTTGTTATAGCGGCAACAGAAATACATCATCTGTGAAAATTTCAACTGTCTAACTATCACGGATCATGAGATACAGCCTGGTGAGGTGACACACAGACGGACAGCGGAGTCTTAGTAATAGGGTCCGGTTACCCTTTGGTACGGAACCCTAAAAAAACGAAGTACCTAATAACAAGAATAATGAAAGTCTTTTTGAACTATCTACTGACGCTTTGGCGCGTAGATGTTGATTTAGTATTTGCACTGAGCAAAAGAAATTACGGTACTATGAATTTTTTTACCACATTTAAGGCTGCACCTGACCCTAGAATATGAAAAAAGCCAGATTTTCGAGGGTTCTTTTGACGAAAGTAGGACTATCTTAATATTGGAAAAAATATATTTGATTTACTGATCTTTTATCTAGGTGATCTCCTTATAAACAAAGTACTAAGATTTATATATTTGTAAAAAAAAAATTCCACCCTCTTTTTTTGGTTTTCAAACGTTCGTTTCAAGAACGCGTTTAAGAGATCAACTTGATTTTTTTTTCATAAAATAGGTAATAGAAATGTAAAGGTTTTCTACTTAAATTCAGTATTTTTTTCCCTACAAAATATTTCAGTATTAGCTAAAAACCCTCCCATCTGCTGTTTCGCGCGTAATTATTATATTAGTATTACTCGTCCTAGATAAATAGATCAATTAGCTAACCAATAATCGCCTCTATCAAAAGCTAATAAAGTATTTGACATTGGCTTTTTGTGTTGGACGGGTAATAACATTTTTTCCTAGGGTATGCCATACTCTTAATAACTGTTGTTACTTGTTATAAGTAGAAAGCAGATTTGACGCATTATTATTTACACACTTATTTTAGAATCCACCACTTCTTTCGTCATTGCTGCATTCTTACTAAATCTTTATGTACAAAGTAGGTGTTCTTACGTTATTTACATAATAATCTAATACATGTATCGTGTAATATGCTAAATTGGATAGAACGATTGCACAGTTACCTAGCCGAGGACCTACTCATCAAACAAATTCAACGAAAGTGCTTTACAAGTATTGCCTCTGAAAACGTGTCCTATTTCTATCAATTCGCTTACAACTTTCAATTTAATTTCATCATGTCCAGTAACAAGCCAGACCTTACATTAGTTACCAACAAATAACAACTCCTTGTTTGAGTGGTTAAGTTCTTTTAAAACAGGCAAGCCATTATCATTAAAATTCCTTTACCCGAAGTACTATACCCATTTTGTTTGTCAAAATGATTCTTTTTCTATCGGACCTATTTCTAAATCGAATCTGAAGTCCATAATGGGTGCTGACGGGGGTCCATAAAAACTTCAAGGTAGATCCCGAAAGCTGTAGACGCGGGCGCCTTTACCTTTTCTAAAAAGGTAATCGCTCGGAGGTTTTTTTTTTTCGTAGAAGGCAAAGGTACATACAGAGCGTTAGGGCAGCTGCCTAGCCAGCTGTTTTAGAAGAGCTTGCGATGGCTTTTTAGTAGAAGCTATGACTTGTTTGTTTAAATTTATCACCTGGGCTGGGAGTCTGAGTTGCTGTAAACTTGTTTTATTGATATGGTTAAATATAAGGTGACTGGTGACTTTCGTTTAGCCAAATTCATACTGAAGACTGGGTAAGTGCTCAGGACCAAGGTTGAAAGACCCTTTCTGCGAAATACGCAAAATAAATTTTGGGCTTTCCAATACTAGTCGTGGTTGTTCTAGAACAAGTTTAGGCACAAAAACATATTTTAGTTTTTTTGACATAACCTTGGTTCTGACCTGACCACTTAACTTGTCTCCAGTATGAGTTTGGCCACTTAAACAAGAGTCACCTTATTTTTTTTGTGAAGCTCCGATTTCAGTAAAATCAGCTATAAGTATCAACAATGATACATATTGAGTAAAATATCATTTTTGTACAAGTTTTTTTTAAATTTTATTTTTATATTAATAAAAATAAATAGCTCAGCCTCTTCAGTAAGGTCGTCATTAGGCGAATATAAAAATAGAAAAGCCTGAAACCATTGAAAACTGCAAGTATCATCTGTTTTTTTATTACCAGTTTTAGCTGATTTTAATGCATCATATCAAGTATATACTCGTATCTCTATAAATTTCATATCTAATTAATATTCGGCCAATTGAAGCCGAAGGCAAAAACTAGAAAATACATAAATAGATAAAATAACATGGGACTTAGTAGCCATAAAATAAATAATTTTGAAATGAACAACGAACTCTTTTATATTCGGAATCATGCATGAAATATTATGAAAACTATATCAAACTTAGGAACGATTTCACAAAAATCAAGAAATGTTTAGACAAGTTGACAATGGTGTCGATTCGGTGTAACAAGACTTAACTTATTTGACAGGACTAAACTTATTTTAAGCTTTCTGTCTTTTTCTTTCTGTATCGAAAAGAGAAGGCCAGGGCGCTCAAAACAAAGTTAGTCCTGTCAAATAAGTCAAGTCGTGTTACACCAAATCGACACTACGTACCTTCGGAATAAACGCTTAGTAATAATTATATAGGATGAAATTAAATCCACCGACCAAATTCATACTGGAGACTCGGTGAGTGATCAGGAACTAGGTTCAGTAATCCTTTTGGCCAAATTCGAAAAATATATTTTTTGCTCCCTTATTGGTTGGACTAGCTTAAGTACAATTCCTAGTCTAGGCAGTAAGGAAGCAAAAATAAATATTTTTCGAATTTCACCAAAAGCGTAGGTAATTGAAGCTTATTTCTGATCACTAACCGAGTCTCCAGTATGAATTTGGTCGGTTGATTTAATTTCACCTTGTATGTCTGTGAGGAAATGGCATCCATACTACATTTCTTTATTCCGTGCTCTTCGCTTTAGCAAACATTTCTATAAATCCCAATACGACAATACACTTGGCTGACAGGGAGTTGCAAGGTACAACAATTTTTATGTTATCCTTCGTTGCTTTTCTGAGTAAAAGGCGAATTTTAGTCCAGCTTCCCTTTTCAAAATGTTCAACCTTCGCCACTAGTAAGTAGATAAAATAACATTCTGAAGGCTTTAATTTTAGTTTTAGTGCTGTCAAACCAATTATTTTTCACTTCAAAATAGTTTTTTAGTGTTAACAATAGAAGCTATATTGCTTTGGAAAATTTTAGGTACTGACAGCACTAAAATTAAAATTATAGCCTTCAGAATCGACTTTATAGTAGCCATAAAATAAATAATTATTGGAATAAACAACGAACTCTTTTATATTCGGAATCATGCATGAAATATTGTATTAAGTAGCAAGTTAATAATCACATGAAAACTGTATCAAACTTAAGAACGATTTCAATAAAATCAAGAAATGTTTAGACAAGTTGACATTATGTACCTTCGGAATAAACGTAATATTTTTGTCTAGCAAGGTATTTTAACGTGGATAGGTACTGTGATATCAATTTAATGAACTATTGTTACTTAGTGCCAACCAAATAGTAAAACGATTCTTATTTGGCGTCAATTTACAATCTTTGTCAATATCATGAGCATTGACTTAGCGACGCTAACTTGCTTGTAGTCATGGACGAAATCATGCTTGTAGTGCAGATTCACTTGACTTAGCGACGCTAACTTGCTTGTAGTCATGGACGAAATCATGCTTGTAGTGCAGATTCACTTGACTTAGCGACGCTAACTTGCTTGTAGTCATGGACGAAATCATGCTTGTAGTGCAGATTGACTTGACTTAGCGACGCTAACTTGCTTGTAGTCATGGACAAAATCATGCTTGTAGTGCAGATTCACTTGACTTAGCGACGCTAACTTGCTTGTAGTCATGGACGAAATCATGCTTGTAGTGCAGATTCACATGGATCGAACTTTTTATAACTCCTACTACATATTTGAATATAAGACGGTATTCACTAGACTCTACATAATTATTGAGAGGATCGCATAAAATACCTACAGCTACATACTAATTTCTCAAGGAAATAATAAAACTTGCCTACTTGAAAATAATAGGTACCACAGCGATGCACGACATACCTCGTATCTACGTCGATAATACCCATAGTAAAATTATCTGATTACATTTTTTTGTCTTCTTAATTTAATTTATCAGTGCCTGTTGCAATTTAGTTCACTAGGTCGGTCACTCCATACCAAATATAAAAAAAGATTCGGAGCCGTTTGTTAATATTGTGACCCGAATAGATTGCACAAGAAGCCGCTCAAACTCCGGAGATATCGACACAATATAGGACGCCAAAATAACGTGTTGCAACTTCTGTCCGTTGGAGACTGTAAAGTGAATTTTTTATGAATCCTAACAGTTCATGAGATGTTACATGGCTTTATTATTTTTACTGTCTTTTGTTTAGCTTTAAAGCTGCAGAGGCCGGACGAACATTATCCTTTATGCATCAGCAGAAACACTAAAGTTTCTTCATAGATATGTCGCAGGAATACGAAAAACCCGAGTTTTTTCATATCGGGCGATGTGAATATTGCAATTATTTTTTAAATTTCTCTAAGGAAATCGAGTTGATTTGATCAAATCCCAAAACTAATCAAATGATTTGATCAAATTCGAAAACTGATATCAGCGAAATGATAAAATAAATAAACATGAGTTCTTGCAAAGCTCACAGCAGGGTCGCCTCGCTCCGCGAACTCTGCGAAAATCATAGATTATATTGAAGGGAAACCAGTCGAACAACCTCCCCTGGAACAAAACGGCACGTCTTCCATGCATTACTTACATTGCATGCAAAAACCAATTGCGACAGATCGGCTATTTTCCTTATGAATGCTTGGCATATTAATCTGAATAGGTGTAGACCAGAATACAGGAAGTCCTGTGTATCATCCATCATGTATATCATCGACATGCAACGTATATAGCTTAGCGTTGAGCGAAACTTGGCGAAAGCGTATTGTCTTAGGCTTTCACATTTGTATGCATCCGGCGTTAATGTGAGGAAATTATGTATGAAAATTGACTGCTCATTGAAAGCAAACGATATTCGACGAATTAGCGAAGGATAATTAGATGTAGCTTGGCTAATATTTGAATCTTTAACATATGCAAACAGAGCTAAGTAAATGGAAGAGACATAAAAAGGTTTTAGGAGTCGTTTTTCTACGTTTCTCAAAAGCTTCTCTACCGCTGCTGTAGCAAATAAAAATATTTACGGTACAAGATTCCACAATGAACAGAAAACAAGATTCCGCTTCAGCAATAAGCATCCTATTCCAACATTTCCAACTAAAGACTTCAAAGACAGCTATTACCATATTCTACTCGACACCTTCACTGCGGTTTTGGATGGTCTAAATTTAGTACCTGCTCGCTTAGAGATTTACAAAACAAAGGTTGCAATACGGTAAAACCAAGTTAATTCTGCGTACCTTCCGATTTCCTTAGAGAAGACAACGGACGAAGTAGATAAACTTAGAGCCTTGTTCGAAAAAAAAACAACAAAAGAAGACAGCTCTTTATTAAATTAATGGCCTGACATCAAATCTCCATGCGTCATAGAAATCCTTGGATTTGTTAACAAGATTAATTAACTTCCCAGGATAGACAACACCGGAGACATGTTTATGCCTTGCCTCAGCCTATTTTGTAACCAACGAGGATAGTACAAAATTAATTGGCTTCTAAGATGAGATAGAAAGAACATACATATTAAATAAGGGCTATGACCTCAACTAGAGAGAGTATGAGACAACTTGTTTACCACAATATGCCAGAAATGTAAATAAATAAGTATTTTTCGGTTGTTGACTTAATTTATTTATTCTAAAGCTGGTTTTGAATGTGACTCCCCTGATTGTTTGTGTAGAATTTAAAGCTTTTATCAAGAATGCAAATAAGCTCGAGGAAAAATACCGAATGTTCTCTTTCTATTGCACCGTTTATCATATGACTGCAAGGTTTTTGATTACCTACTCCTTTTGATAATGTTATCGTCATTACCTGATTACGAGTATGACTTTACTGAAGCGGATTGTTATCTCAAAACCAATGCCGAATGAAAAACTGAAAGAATAGTTGTTTTATGTTAAGAGATTGCGGTACGTCTATTTCGCGGTTTTCTTATCTGTCATGAAAATATTTTATTGTTAAATCATTCCATTATCCTACTCAAGATCATCAGCTTTATCATCTAGTTTAAATAAACCATATTGACTCAAGAAAGAATTTAAAGTTTACAAATTCCTCTAATAGGTATATCTTCTACCACGAAAAATTGCTCAAATTAAAATTATAACAGTTTTAAATATTGGTCGGTTATACAACCAAAAGTATTGTAATTTGTAATACAGAAATGAGAAAGCGTAACAGGAATTTAAAATCAGTAACCGTCGAGAGAGCTATTATTATTACGTGCGTATAAAACAAGTTTCTTTTGTTGATAAGGCCACTGAGACGTCTGGTACATTGACTCTTGATATATTATGGACTTCTGAGGACGTTTTATTCACGTCCTTTTTTAATGCAGTGAGTTTACTGTAGATATATCACGAGAACTATGATGGCTAACTGTGCGTTGTTATCCGGAAATATTGGAGTTATACTTAGGTATGTAATATATGTTTGGCGCCACATAATTAAACTACTTGCAGGATCATTGAGAAAGTTTTATAGTCAATATCCAGTACGATTTGTGTTGTTATCGAGTCCATTATCTTAACGATTCAGGCCATTTGCGATAATTAGTTTTGGTCTGATTGTTACCTATTTTTGTAATACTTACACAAACTTAAGCATTGATCAAATGAAATTCATATTTTAAGACTTACCATTAAATGTGTCGTATGCTGTAGGCTGGTAGTCTTCTCTGAACGTGTCCTGCGCATAAGCAGCGATCAAGGAACTCTTGCCCACAGCCCCGTCACCCACCAACACACACTTGATCTTTTCCTTCTTGCCACCTTTAACCTTCCTGCGGTCTTTTATTTGAAACATACGGTTTAAAGTCCTTCCCTTCTTAGCTTTATCCCGCACCGTCCACTCGTTAACTCTATCACAGCAGTTCAAGCCCTCAGAGACATCGTCCCTGAGGACTGTGCATCCGTTCTCCTCAGGAACCTCAGAGTAGTCGTAGTCGTCATCGTCACGGCGACTGGGGATGACGAACTGGCTCGGGCTGTGCACACCGAACACGAAGGGTCCGTCGCGCTCCGGTACCCGAGGGCTGGAGAACCCGTTCGCAGGCACGGCCGGTCTCGCTGACTGCGTCGGCGCGCGGTACTGATTCGACAAATACTCCGCTGACGCGTGAGGATCAAACTTGAACACCAGCTCCGCTTCCCTTCGATCCAAACTCAATTCTGGCGTCACTTTACCTTGAAAATAACCGATCTTGTCGCGTGTCCGGGCTTCCTGTAATCGTTTTTCGAGTTCGACGTTCGAGGGCTTCCAGTAATCTGGTCGGTAAGGGTCGAGGGGATATTCCGGGAGACGCCGCGGCGCGGGTGCTGGTCTACACATGTCACGAGGAGGAGCCCGGGGTGGCAGGACGGCTTGGACCCGACAGGGTTCTAAAAGAGGTCGCCTGCCGGACAAGTTGGCGGTCCTGTTGAACATGATCGTTTCGAGGCTGGGAGACATCGGGGACTCAGGAACCGGGTGTTGGGCGGAGGCGGATCGAGCGTGCGATTACGGTGCGCATTACAAGGAGCTCATTTGCGTCGTGAAAGTACTCGCTGTGTTGTTGTAATGAGTCGCGGGCGCACGCGGAGCGACGGAGTAGCGCGATAAGCCCGAGGTGTGGAGCCAAACTGGCCGTCTGTCTGATCGCGCTCGGGCTTCGCGGCAGCGACAGTGGCGGCGGCGGCATGGCGCGGCTCTACCCGCGAGGAGAAATGACCTGTTGGTCGCTCGTTACCTGCACAGGTACAAAGCCGCGCCACGCCGCTGCACACAGCTGCTTGGTAGTCGAGAACAAAAGGCGTCAGATGGCAGTATGGAACGACGAAGAACTGCCAAGGACGCTCATTCACCGAATCGCACGAAGCGATGAATGAACCGCGACGTGTCTTGAGGCTCTGTTCCATTTAATAAATACACAGTCAGCATCACTATATCTCGTCTAAGGTACTAACTACCTACCATAACAATTTTCGTTGTACATACATATACATGGTGCCGCTTTAAACCATTTTAAACACCATTTGACAGTAAATCCCATACATTTTCTGTCAAATTATGTTTTAAAATGGTGTTTAAGTGGCAACCATGTTAGGCCTGCAGGAACAGATTTATTTATGAGTATTATTAGAGTGCAATACGAGATATAAACAGAAACAAATTATCTAAAATTGAATCTCAGAAGGGTCTTTGACGAACCGAGTAAGGCGCTGGGCCGCCTGATGACGACCCCACGAAGGGGTCGAATCTTTATTGTGTGTTTTTTTTTGTTTAAGTTTATTAAATATCCTAAAACCTTGACAATAAATAAAAATTGTATCCTTACGAAATCTTTCAAATAAATCTTTTAAAGATAGATTTTATTTATATTAACCATGGAGGAAGAATATTAACTAAAAAGATGGCTGTAAGGGGTGTTGATAAAATAATGCCCAAGCCGAATACGGGGCAGAGATTGAATAAACGCGGGCGGAGCTGCGGGCAAAGGCTAGTAAATAATATTTGTGATATTCATTGTAGTAATTACCAAGTTTTATCAATTTATGATTCTTCTAACCATGGACTAAATGAAGTCTATGTTCTAACTAAAGGCTTAAAGTTAATTAATAGATAATAAAGCCAATTCTGAAGGCTTTAGTTTTAGTTTTAGTGTTGTCAAAACTAAATTTATTTAATTCCAAAATAGTTCTTTATTGTTTGCAACAGAAGCTATATTACTTTGGATAAAAATTAAGTTTTGAAAGCACTAAAACTTCAGAGTCGACTTTAATGAGGTAATAGACAATGACAATATGAGACAAGTAGACTAAAATACATGTTTCCTCATACCATGACATAAATTCCTGCTATCTTATATTTATTAACCTTTTACTTACCTAAAGTAGGTATAAGAAGCATAGACTAAAACTAAATAATACAGTATAGTATACTACAGTATTAAGCCTTTGTAACTAAAATTACTAAAAAGAAAAATTACAATATTTATACAAGATCCCACAATAATAAGTGAAAATAATCATAAGGTAGATACACTAGTAGATCCTCAGAACAAATATAAATCAATGAGTAGATCATGTATCATATCCAAGAAAAAAAATATGTTTGTTCAATGACGGTAGTTGCACGCTCAGGTACCCGATGAGTTAAAATCTACCCCCAAATGCGACCCTAAAATTAGTCGGACGGCGACGGACTACACTGCCAAGCCGACTCTTACAGCAAACAATTTGGTCGTGTAGCCAAGCGCCTATACGTTTACTGATTTTATAAACATTTTATTACAGTAATGTAACACTTTGTAATGTACACTTTGTCTTATAGTGGTACATAATCGGTCTGTTTAGTTTTAGAAGTTTCTTATTTTCTTATTTCTTGGTCATAAAGACGTCTTTTCGTCTATATTATAAGACACTTATAAACTAGTCCTCACAACGCCGTCTATAAGCCTCGTTTGCGTGTAACGGCCACGGTTGTGTCGGTTATATAACGTTTATACGTTCAGTGGTCGTTTATACGTCGTGATGCTAATCATTATAAAACAAGCAGGTAAATAGTTACGATTGCGTCTTTTATATGTCCTCCAGTAGGCCTACCATGAGTTTTGCTTACTATACACGTTACCGTCTGCGTAAAATATTTTGTATGAGAAATGCCGGTTCCTGTAGGGAACCGCTAGGGGCGCTGCACAATTTCTCATATAAATATTTTACGCAGACGTTAACGTGCATAGTAAGCTAAACTCATGGTAGGCCTACAGAGAGCTTATACGCCCGCTATACGTCACCTAGACCGGTTAACGTTTTCAAATAGACTTTTATAAAACTTCCACTGTTTTGAATGTGTAATTGTTTGTAAAATAGATCTAATGAAAAACTAATGAAAACCATTACATCAAATCTTATTATATAAATCTTATTATTATAAGAATATGGCTTTATATATTTTTTATGGACCCTTATTCTACCGCACAGTGTTTTAAAAACCCTCGTAATCGGACATTTTTACTGAAGTCATGGATCAATACAGATATGTGTCTTGAGTGCGAGAGTAAAACTCCTCGAACCTTGTTATTTATTTATGTTAACATAAATTGCAGAAATCACAGACTTTGGGAGAAAAGAAATTTAAACTGAAAAACAAAATGAAATTTCTCTCGGGCGTAATTTAAATCTTAAGATAATGAAGCAAAGCACAACATTTTAACAATCATTAAACCTTTTAATACAAAAAGCTATTGAAATTTGAAAAACATCGAGATATTTAAAATAAAACATTTTTAGGGACAGAAAAGGACAGATTTTTCTCTCCATAACTAGAAATAATTGACACGGGGGAGTTTTACTTTTGCACTCAAAACACGTGTCTGTATCGACCTATGACTTCAGTTAGAAATGTCCGATTTCAAGGGTTTACAGGAATGGCGAACGAATTATTTTTGAACAGACAATTTATAAGTCTGGTAGACTTATAAAGGGCATATAACACGGTACAGATTAAAATTTTAACAAAAAAATTATAATACTAAAGAATTTTGGGAGCGCATGATAAAATTGTTCCAAACCTACCACATATTTATCAATAAACTTAACTCCCCGATAGATTGCAGCTGAAAAATAAGCTATTTACGTACTTTTCATATTATTTTTTCAATGTCAATATAGCCACTGAGATTATCTCATAAAAAAGCGTCACCGTCACCTAGAAATTTTAATTTTAGGTTAAGCTACGCTAGCATATTAATACGATAAGCAACCCCGTTCTATAATGGTCCCATTTCGGACCATTACCCGCCATGCAGGCGTATATTCATCGCAGCCGGTATGTCGACTATAGATCTAGTTAGACTAAAAAGGACTGTTATACGATGCTTATACGATGGAGAGACGTATAAAGTGGGCCCAAATCCCATCCTAGAGACGTCTTTAAGTCACTTATACGATGACCTTATAAAACAAGGAGACGGGACGAGGGCGTCTACCGGACCACTATAGATTGTTTACTGCTGGGCCGAAAATGTTTTTCTAGCCATACTAATCGAGTGTTATCGTATGAACACTATTTAATTCTGGTACCATATGTAAGTAATTTATATTCTAAGGCTGGTACCTTCATGAGATATTTTAATATGAATAAGATCATAGACTAAATAGTGAATAAAGACCCACTTTTTATGACTGTACACTGTACAGTACAGGTTTCGCCAAGATCAGCCAGCTTTTTTAACGCGCTACCGCAAAAATATTGTCACTTTTTGGAATCCTGTAACTACTTCTAAGAAGAAGCTACTTTGTTCAATAAATTAGTATAACATTTTTGAAATCTTTTTCTAGACTCCTAATGAACAGAAACGCGATGAAAAACCTTCACCCAATAGAAGTTATAATTGAAATGGGGTCTTCAAACACACTTTTTCTCTATTTCTGAAGAATAGGAATCGTGTACAGAATTTAAATATATTTTATCAGATGGGTTTTAACAATATCTAGATATTGGCTGAAAAAAAAATTTGCTAGCTATTTTACTTTCTGTTGATATAAATAAAGCAGCTGGTTTTTTCCCTTTTGCCCTGAATCCGTCCCTCTCACGCTGCGCGTTTTTCCGCTTGGAGTGACAGTGACCGTTGTAAAATTCACACTTTGTCCTGGTTTCATCCAACAGCGACTGCATCACACTGGTACTGAGGCAATGTGAATAAAATATGCATGCTTTGTTTCTATGTTTTTCATGAAGTACACAGAAAATTGTAATAAATTTCTGGTATATGCATTTTGATCTAGGGTTTTATTTTTGGAAAACACGTTTGGATCACAGACATACAGACTAAACCTAAGGATTAAATAGCGTTGACAAGTTTCCATACAAATACTAACCGACATTTAAGTTACATTGTATCGAAGAAACGTATAAAAATGGGTTGTTTTGGCTAGCTTTATACTTGAAACATATTTGTTAATACCTAAATTTAATCTCTCGTATATATTTTGTTTGGAAACAAGCAATATTTATATAAAAGAGCCCGTAACTCACTGCTTCAAGTCGACTCTATGCGTTTATTATTAATGTTTGGTGGTGGTTTGGATAAACTTTCCTCGATAGAAATAATTATTGAAATGAGGACCTTCAACACACTTTTTCTCCTCGTTTGACGAATATAGGAATCATGAACAGAACTCAAACATGGAAATTTTGCTAGCTACTTTAGTTTATTTATTTTATAAAATTATAAAACATACATTTTTCACTTTTGCGCTGATGAGCCCCTCTCGCACTACACGCACTGCGCGTTTTTTCGCTTGGAGTGAGTGACAAAAATAAAATTTACACATGGTATATAAGGTGACTTTTATTTATGCAGCCAAACTCACACTGGACACTTGTCATCATCAGTCATCATCAGTGATCATCAGTAACACGGATCGATAACACTTTTTGCTAATTTCGCAAAGTAAAATCTTGACGTCCCATCGTCCCATAGTAATTGACTCGGGGCTAGGCTTGCGTTTGTAAGGAACACGAAAAAAATAATTTACGAATTTCGCGAAAAGGGTCATCGAGCCTTGTTACTGAGTACTTACCGAGTCTTCAGTAAGAATTTGCTGTATACATTAAAATCAACTTATATTTCACTTAGAGTTTAGAATAAGGCAATACTCATTAATCATAACTCATATTTAATAATTTAATTTATAAAATATCATAATTAACTCATCCTACTATCCTACTTCCTTCGTACTAATATTATAAATGCGAAAGTTTTTGCGTGTGTGTGTGTGTGTGTGTATGTTTGTAATGGTTATGTCATGACAAAATAACTCTTATTAGTGGGAAATAGAGTCTATTTTTGTTTCTGTAATATCCCTCAGTACTGAATCCAGTTTTGTATTCAATCCATGGTTTAAATACAGTACATAGGTATGGTGTAGAATATACAGAAAATTCCGAATTCCTATTTGTAACTAACTAGTTTAGTTTCTGGGATAGATCTGTCTACGCTCTGGGCTGAGTTCAGTTTGATCGCCCGCTCACGCCCGGCGATCATGACATCTCTTTTGCACGCGTTGAATTTGTATATGCTATCCTGCTGTCACTGATGAGCGGGCGATCAAACTGAACGCGGCCCAGATGTTGCAATAGTGATTAGTTGCACAAAACCTTGGGCGAATTATTCGTCCAAGCACAAAACGGAATAGTACCCAGGGCTGCCAGATGTAAGAGAATTCTCGTACATGTACACGAATTTCAACTCATGAACGAGGTACGAGGCAAACCAAGTCAAAAGTACGAGAATTTAAGGTTCATGGGCCATCTAAACTAAAGTAAGCCTTATTGTTAAACAAAAAATAAAATCAAGAATAAACTTACTACTATCATTATAAAGGATGCATTTAAATCTCAATCTTTTAAGTATAGATTTGATTTAAAAAACCTACAGACAAAATTAGGAGTGGGGTAGTTAACAAAAGCGGCGTCATATCGAGCTAACACTTTTATAAAAATACTAGCTTTTGCCCGCGGTTTCACCCGCGTTGAATTCGTTTTTGTGTACTCTTATAAAATCAGTCAATATTTATAAATGTGTGTGTCATGCGCCTCTGTTTCCCATTTTGTATGTCTCTTTTATAGCTTTTCCGTGGGAACAAAGGGAAAAAGTTGTTTTTGTCCTATTCTAGATCTAGAACATTATTTGTGCAAATTTTCAGCCCAATCAGTTCAATAGGTACGGGGCACATCACTTTCTTATAGAAACTTGAAACCTCATTTTCATCCCATGGGAACAAATTTATGGGATAAAAAGTAGCTTATGTCCTATTCCAGGTCTAGAACTACATTCATGCAAAATTTCAACCGAATCGGTTCAGTAATTACGGCGTGAAAGAGTAAAAAACATCCATCCATCCATACATCCAAACTTTCGCATTTATAATATTAGTGGGAGGGATGGGATGGGATGAGATATTATGTACGTTGGCTAATCTTGTTAATATGACTTTTTTAATAAATAAACGAAGGTACGATTATATTTAAATTACGAGAATCAAACTATACGTTTCAAATTAGTGATATAAAGACGGGCGACTTCGTTTGTCGGGCGTTTTAACGCGTTTGACAAACCGAGTCGCCCGTCTTCATACTAAGGGGCCAGGCAGCTCAATCAAACTATCAAACTTATCTGGCAACCCATTGTTTTGCACGTGTTGTCAAATGTCAAAATAAATGTTTTTGGGTGCGTGCGGTGGTTAAAACTATATTTTTTTCTAGAAAAATAACATAATTTCTATTGCAAAAGTGTTTGAGAAACACTCAACAAATATTGAACTAAAATGGCCAAATTTAAATTGAGTAAGTATACATATTTTATTAACGGGATAGCACTTAAATTTTACTTCTTACAAATTGATTAATAATTTTATATAAGGGCACTGATTCCGGTGCTATTTATAATAATCATTTAATTTACTGTCAATAACAATAGTTAACATTTATTAAAATATCAAATTTTGTCCAGTTTGAAATGAGGTTAGGTTATGATATCTACCACACACTAGTGGGAATTTAGAAAAATCCTTGTCTACATTATAGAGGGAAACTCTGTGCAAAATAAAATTTCAGCATCAGTGAGTGAGGACTTCACCAAAGACATTTAATGTGATCATCGGACCATACCATATTTTATAAACCGGCCGGATACAACAGTCTTAACATGCAATACAGGTGCAATTATGTTGCATCGACAAAGTGTGTGTGAGATCCTCTCCCTCCGCTCTCTAAAGTCTTTTTTCCCATCGTGCCCCCATTTCTACTCCGCAACCAAACTTTGTTTTAGTTTAATGTGGAAGTAGTTTAATGAAGGAATTGTTTTCATTACTTGATTACTGGATTATGGTTACAGGATAATAAACCTATTGGGAACAAAAACAAATTTGGAAAAAATATTTACTAGGAGGTGGACAACACTTAAATCCTTGAATTAGGAGGAATAAATAAGTTATATTTAGTCACCAATAAATCAGCCAATCACATATGTTGAGATTTCAAACTGAAAACTTACTTTTATGAAAATAAAATATAGCCTTTGCTAGTACTCAGTGATAGTGCAGCTTTCAATTTTAAGAATTTTTCTAGAGATAACAAATAAATGAATTATTCCTCTTTATATACAAAATAGTGTAGATTAATGTTATTAATTTCATCTTGTTGTATTAATTACTGCCGTATGTTTGCTCTTTGGCTAATGCCTCCTCAACCTCTTCCACTCCCTTCTGTCCTGTGTCAGCCCTCACCTCATCTTCCTCCTGCCACCTTTTCAATTTCATGCCCCCAACGTCTGTGCTGCCTGCCTCTGTTTCTCTTGCCCTCTCTCGGGAACCAAGTGGTTACCATTTTGCGCCATTTGTCAGGGCGTCTCATCATGTCGCAAGTCCACCTCCATTATAGAGATTTTACTCTTCTGAATATTTCTGTAACTTGAGTAGTTATTATGTGTAGTTGAATCTTTCTCAAGATTATACCTTATCATGGGTCAAATGAGAAAACCTTGCAGACACATGTCCCTCATTCAGTTTTAGGGGTTCCAACAATTTGTCATCAATTTCTGTTAAAATTATTATTTCTTTATTAAAATACAATTAGTACTATAGTTGCTGTTTTGGGTAACTCCATGAAAACTGACCACTTTTGTCGCACCCCTTACTCCAGTTATAATTTTTTATTAAGGGTCCATGCCACCTAAATGTGCCCCCCCCGTATTGCTGATTCATGACAGAAAATATTTGTTTAGTGAGAAATAAATAATCACACAAGTTGTCGAAGAGTTGTATTACAACCTAATTAATTTCCTTTAACTTGTATTAATAATAAAAAAATATTAATTTTCGAAATATATTTCGGCCCACTATGCATCATTCGACTGATGCCGGCCCCATAGTGGGCCGAAATATATTTCGAAAATTAATATTTTTTTATTATTAATACAAGTTAAAGGAAACTAAAGGCTTTATATAGCTAAATTATATATATTTATTTCAACCTAATTAATTTGATTTTTGCATAAAATTCATAGCAAGCTAGAAAAAAAAATCTAAATTTGCTGAAAATCACGTAAAACTGCTCTTCGCGTATTTCTCATTGGCGATTTCTCAGATAATTTTGGAAACTGAAATTCAGGCTCCTGTAAGTTAAAAGTGTACAGAATGGTGTAATTGATTTATTTTTGCCAAACAAAAATTGTTACTTGGTGTATTTATCCATTAAACATCACCAACTTTTGCGTGCGATTTCCCCATACAAATTACTATGGAGGGCGGCATCGAAACGTGATTCTTTAGAGCGCGCGATGTTTCGGTTGTCGTAACCAGTCGTAACAGCCACGGCTCATAGCGCGCTATTTTCAACAATAATGAAACGTCATAGAGTTCAGTTCTGCCTGACGCAACATGAGGTGCTCAATGTCAGGGAGAATGGGTCCATAAGCAAAGTATTGATAGTATTTAAAAAATAATTTAGATACAAAATTTCTAAATTGTTAAATTATTATTATGCAAGGTGAAATTAAATTAACTGACCAAATTCATACTGGAGATTCGGTTAGTGATCACAAACAAGCTTCAATTAACCTTTTCGTGAAATACTAAAAAAATTTTTTTTTGCTTCCTCACTGCCTAGACTAGGAGTTGTACTTAAACTAGTCCAACCAGTAAGGGAGCAAAAAAATTATTTTTCGAATTTGGCCAAAGTATTACTGAACCTATTGCCTGATCACTAACCGAGTCTCCAGTATGAATTTGGTCAGTTGATTTAATTTCAGCCTATATATCTTGTTAATACATATATATTGGAGAAATGTAACGGGTGCAACATCTTCTGTAGAATTACCCTTTTGTTACAATATTTTATTTTTGAAACAATGGGGTGAATAAATTCTTCCATACATACAGAAAAGCCATCAAAGCGTCAGCCTGCTAAACTTCGCTACAAAATAGAGAAGAAAGTCAAAGACCACAACCGAAAAGTCAAGAAAAATGATAAAAAGAACCCAAAGTCCAAAAAACAGAAGCCTGTACAAATTCCTAATGTCTGTCCATTCAAAGAAGATATTCTCAAAGAAGTTGAAGCTATAAAGAAACACAAAGAGGAAGAGAGACAGAAAAAGAAAGAACAGTTCAAATTAGACAAACAAAAAAAGTTGTCAGAAAAGAAAAGTAATGGAGTTAGCATGGATACATTGGTAAGTAACCCAGGTTAGTAGGTGGGACTCTAAAACAATAGGAAAATCACAAGCAGATGCCTATGTGGGGGATGCATGAAAAAAAGAGGAGATAGTGGAGCATGCCTACGTCGCTCCTGCAATGCTGGTTGGCTTTATTTTAAAGAGCTGTCCTGGCTCTATGCTGACTGACCAGGGGAACAGCATTATACTCATGACTGCATAAAGGGAATTATTGAAGATGACATATTTAAATTTTTTTTATAAATTTTTTAAAAAAAGCAGATTTTTTTAACTGCAGTTATGAACATCGTACATACACCACAATGTGAATAAGAATAATACTATTAAGATATCTATGTACAATATGCTTAACAGACTTTAATTTGGAGTTGATGCTCGTGATTGTTGGCACTTGGTGGAACTTTTGATACATTTTTGATCGAAAAACACTTGTACTTGTCCACTGATTTATATTATTTCCCTTACCGGTTTCGCTGTTAAAGCATTATCCATTAGACTTTAATTTTGTTCTAAATTAACTTACAGGTAACAAATGCAGAAGCCCGAGGTAAAGTCCACGATGTATTTAAAGACACGGGAGAGAATGACGATATACAGTTTGGGTCAAACAAGAAACAGGAGAATTCTCTCAAAACTTACTACAGAGAGTTCAAGAAGGTGATCTCCGAGGCCGAAGTCATACTGGAGGTGGTTGATGCTAGGGACCCTCTCGGTAAGGATATTTCTATAATAACAAAGTATTCTTGTTGAGTTACATAGACCACTGACATATTTTTGTAATAATATAACACCTCTGTAACCTAGTGGTAGAGCACCTGTCTGCTCACCCAAAGGTTGTGGGTTCAATCCCCACGAAGCCCAGTAATTTGTGTGGGTGCTTTAGAAGGCATGTTAAAGTGTTGGTTTTAAAACACCTCTTGACATCCCCTCGGGGATTTATGTCGTGACGATATGTTTATCTTTGTTTGTATTATCAAATACAATAACTAAAACAACACGATTTTCTGAACATATGTAACATTTTCATAGGAATATAAGAATATACCTGTGGAAAAGATTAACAGTTTGAAACTGAAGATTTCATAAATTTGCGTAATTCTTTTATACATATAGGCAAAAAATATTTATATTTTACATCATCACAACACAACACAGACACAGCGTTAGACGTTTTTCGAGTGTAGATTGTGACAGTACGTACAGTACATTGAAGATTATTACGTCCCGGCACGATGGGTAGTGAGCCCTGTCGCCGTGCTTCGGGCACTAATATATACCAACAGCTTAAAGGCATCTACCACAAATGTGCCAGTATGGGATTTGAATCTGCAACCTTAGTAATAATGGTTGAGATGTTGGAACCACCCTACCACAGAGGTGCTTTACTTCTCCAAGCCTAACCATTTTCTTACTAACCCTCCTCGGGTATTAACACCTTATTCTCCTCATTCCAGGCACCCGTTGCCAGCAAGTGGAACAAGCAGTCCGGGAAGCGGGCAAACGCTTAGTCGTGGTCCTGAACAAGTCGGACCTGGTCCCACGGACCAACCTCACATCCTGGCTGCAGTACCTCCGCCGCTTCACCCCCGCTGTGCCCTTCAAGGCGTCCACGCAAGACCAGCAACACAACCTCGGGAGGAAGAAGATGAAGCATGTTGTTAAAGAGAAAGAGATGAAAGGTGGGCTTTTTTACTTTGTTAAGTGAGTTATTAAACTTACCGAGTTTCTGGCGAAACTATCTGTGTTTGTGCGTGAGGCGAACCGGTAAAAGGGAGCGAGCGTTTTAAAAAGGCGCTATGTAAAAAATATACGGATGCTTTGTTTCTGTGTATTTCATGAATTAAACGGAAAATTGTAATGAATTTTTGGTGTATGCATTTTGACTATATAATCTAGGGTTTTGAAAAAAACACGTTTGGATAAATTTTCCTCGATAGAAATAATTAATGAAATGAGGTCTTCATTCACAACTTTTCTCCTCGTTTGACGGATAGGGATCATGTACAGAACTCAAACATATTTTATTAGATGGGTTTTAACAATATCTAGATATTTGATTTTGGAAATTTTGCTAGGTACTTAAGTTTTTTTTA
This sequence comes from Ypsolopha scabrella, assembly GCA_910592155.1. NCBI lineage: Eukaryota > Metazoa > Arthropoda > Insecta > Lepidoptera > Ypsolophidae > Ypsolopha > Ypsolopha scabrella. Next base: position 6,435,489 of record OU342964.1, read on the forward strand.
TAAAATTAAAAAACTTACTTTTTCCTCTTTTGCGCTGCATCTGCCCCTCTCGCACTGTGCGTTTTTTCGCTTGGAGTGAAAGTGACAAAAATAAAATTTACATAGCCCCTTAAAGCGAGGAATTGGTAAACTTTTTATCTCAAATGGGCGCCTTAGGGGAGCGGACTGAAGGGGACTTACTCCATACAAATATACGCTCGCGAACTAGCTTTTCCCGTAAGGTCGTATGCGCCAAAACAGTATTTCTCGTTTAAATTAAAGACTATCGCTAATGTTACAAAATCCAATTCTCATTTTGAAGTTTCTAACCTGTACAGAGTTTTGAGGCTTAAATCGGTCTCATGTCCCTGTAAAATGAAAATCTCTGGATTTATAGAGCAGTTTTTGATATTTTTTTCTCCGCTGTTAGTTAATCAATCAAGAGAAGCAATTACTAAAATTATTTTTAAGACATGATAAATGAAATACATAAAAATCAGTTTCAAATGTTTTGTAATGGCTGAGAAAAATTTAGATCTGTGCCGCCAATATTTTCTTATAAAGCGCAAGCAATACAGGCTTCCCGTCCGACGGCCGAAGCCTAAGATATCATGTCCTGCCGATCTCGACTTTAAAGCTGTTATCCGATGTCTAACATCGGATATCTTGGGGGCGTATTTGTGTATAAGGTATGCAACTAATAGGTTAATTCCTAGCAAGGCCCGATTCTTGGCTCTCTAAGCGAGTTAAATTTTCTAAACAACCTCAAGTATGTTCGAGGTAGCATGATATGGGTGACAGTTCGTAATTTTCCGTTTCACCTATATAACACACCATAGTACATACACCCAGGTACAAAAGAAAATTTTAGGTTTTAGAAAGAATGTGTATCATTATTGCAAAAATAAAATAAATTATTTATCTATAAATCGAAACAATATTCACGGTGTATTCGTTAAATTTAACAAAAAAAGATTCAGAAAAGAATAATGTCTTTTTGCTACTTGATGCGTGGATCGGAACGTTAACCCATAGGTACTGACTCTACATAATCGAAAATACGTCGATGAATCGGTGCGGCCATCCTAAAGGATTGCGTCAGTATGAGTTCATCTTGTATGCGGTTTGTGTTTTTGTTACGGTTGCTTTACGTGCCATTTGTTTTGACGTTTGTTACAGTTTTTGTTGATTTTTGTTTTGTTATTGTTGTTTGTTTTTGGTGAAATGCCGAGAAAAACAAAAAAAAAACTTTGAACTCTCAAGCTCAGGAGTTATTGTTTCGTTTAATTGAATTAATTTTGAAATTAACAAAAAATACTTTGGATAATCAAAGATCAATCAAATAAAAAATCGATTCGATAGCCCTTGTTACCTCTCTCGATACTAAAAAAAATCGATTCTATTTCGTTAGGGCACATAACTATAACTGTCAACTTTGAACTGCCACCCATATCATGATAACTCGAACATACGTAAGCGTTCATGCTTCGAAACCGTCAGTGAGAGGAGAAAGGACACATTGGTTGAACCCCTTGTCCTTGAGATTAGATAAGATATCATATCATTTATTAAGGCTTTGAGAAATACTACTGAACGAAAATAAGTTGCCAAATGCAGTCATTCCTAACGAATCCATAGAGCGATCTCTTTCACACAAGCAAAAAGTATGCAAAAATGTTAAAAAAGTGTATTGAAAGATCACACAAAACATGTAATAAGGCTTACATGGACTTGTCGAAAAATAAATGTAAGGCTTCATGGGATATAATAAATGCAAACACTAAGGGTAAAGACATTAAACACAATGTAATTGACAAAATTGAATTTGACAACCAGGTTATTTTTAATCCTAATGACATTGCAAATATTTTTAATAATTATTTTGTTGACATATGTAAAAATGATATCTTAACACGTAATAATTATAATAATAATGAATCTGATAAAATTGAAATGAATAATTCCTCTATATTTCTTACGCCTATTTCTGTATGTGAAATAGAAAAAATTATCCATTCATTAAATAACACTAATTCAGTCGGCTATGATGGAATCTCAACAAAAATAATAAAGATTTGTACCATTCTGCTTGCTCCAATTCTAAGCCATTTGATAAATGAATCCTTTGTCCATGGTATATTTCCTGAGGCACTTAAGATTTCAATTGTAAAACCTTTGCATAAAAATGGTCCAAAAACCGATATACAAAGATATAGACCGATTACATTGATATCAATATTTTCAAAAATTTTTGAAAAAGCTATGCATGTAAGGTTGTCCAAATTTCTGACAAAATTTAACATAATAAAAACAGAACAAAATGGGTTCCAAACCAACAAATCCACGAGTCTTGCAGTTTTTCATTTAGTAAAAAGTATATGTGAGAAAATAGATAAAAAAGAACCAGCATTAGTAGTATTTTTTGACATGACCAAGGCATTTGATTTTGTAAATCATAGAACTTTACTTCATAAAATGGAAAAATATGGTATACGAGGTCCTGCTTACGACTGGTTTAAAAGTTATCTTAGAAACAGGCAACAAAGTGTAGAAATAACTAACCTAGATAGGAATTCCAATACCACTGTGTACAGGTCTGCCTTAAGAACTAATAAAACGGGAGTGCCTCAGGGCAGTATACTTGGCCCACTCTTGTTTATATTATATATTAATGACATTCCGGACTGTACAAAGCATCAAACTGTCTTGTTTGCTGATGACATATCTTTGATTATAGAATGTAAAAGAGAATGCATCGAAAAAGAAACAAACGAAAGTATTCAATCTATCATAAAGTGGCTTAAAAACAATGACTTGGAGGTAAATCTATCAAAAACGACATTTGTACAGTTTCAAAATTATAAAAATGTACCCTTAAAACTAGAAATAAAGTATGACAACAACAACATTGAAGAATCCAACACAGTTAATTTCTTAGGGATCACTCTTGACAGAAATATGAATTGGAAGGCCCACGTTGACAAAGTCTGCAAAAAAATTAATAAGTTTGTTTTTGCCCTGTATAGATTAAGGTCATTAGCGAATGAACAAGTTGCTCTCAGTGCATATCATGGGTATGTTTTGTCAGTTCTTCGGTACGGTCTTATTCTCTGGGGAAAATCTACGGAAGTAAACTGAGCATTTATCGCCCAAAAGAAATGTGTTCGTGCTTTATGTGGCGCAAAACCCCTAGACTCCTGTAAGCCATTATTTTCTAAACTCAAACTGCTTACTTTACCATGTTTGTATATTTTTGAAATTTGTATTTTCGTCAAAAAGTATACAACTTTTTTCAAGACGAAGCAAGAAGCAGCTTTTGGTGTATATAGGTTAAGAAATCCAAATAAATTGACTATTCCAATGAAAAAAAGTGCTCTCTATTCAGACAGCTGCTTTCCAATGGCCATTAGAATTTACAATAGCCTACCAAGTGAAATTAAAGATGTAGCCCCTCAATTATTTTATAGGAGACTATACAACTGGCTCGTTGAGAAATGTTTTTATAGTGTAACTCAATTCTTGACGTATAGAAATAAAATATAGTTAATGTGTATTGTGACATATAAGAAATGGTAATTTAAATTGTAAAATAAAAATTTCGTATGCAAATTTCTATGACATTGTAATTTTAATTCTGTTCTAATTTATTTCCTTCTTGACATGTTAGTTTTTGAGAGGAATGTGTGTATATTCTTTTTTTTTTTTTTTCTTTCTTTGTGTGAAACTTTTAATAGCTTTCTCTTAATGTTTTTTGTGTGTTTGGTGAATTTAACTTCTACATACCATTTGTAAATATTTGCATGCCTTCTTAAGGTGAAATATGTTGGACATTTTTAATATAATATATCTTTAAGTACCATATTTGAAGCAAATAAAACTATCTTTATCTTTTATCTTTATCTTTTATCAGGAAAAACATCATGTTCAAGAGAGATCAATCAATTTAATCTTAATAATAATAAAATAAATACATTAACTAATTTAATTTAACTTATTTTCTACAGTCGCCTGTTATTTTACAAAAATAACATTACTAATTCGATTAATTGTTCCCGTAGGTTCAGCATGCGTAGGCGCAGAACTCCTAACGAGTCTGCTAGCCAACTACTGCCGCAACAAGGGCATCAAGACTTCCATCACGGTGGGCGTGGTCGGTTTACCGAACGTCGGCAAGAGTTCCATCATCAACAGCTTGAACAGATCTAAGGCGTGCAATGTGGGGAGCACGCCGGGCGTTACCAAGTGAGTGTCTACCCTATTGCAATCAGAATAAAGTTCACTTTAGCTCAAACTTCCATCACAGAGCGCGTGGTCGGTCTACCGAACGTCGGCAAGAGTTCCATCATCAACAGCTTGAACAGATCTAAGGCGTCGAATGTGGGGAGCACGCCGGGCGTTACCAAGTGAGTGTCTACCTTATTGCAACGAGAATAAAGTTCACTTTAGCTCAAACTTCCATCACAGAGGGCGTGGTCGGTCTACCGAACGTCGGCAAGAGTTCCATCATCAACAGCTTGAACAGATCTAAGGCGTGCAATGTGGGGAGCACGCCGGGCGTTACCAAGTGAGTCTCTAACTTATTGCAATGAGAATAAGGTTCACTTTACCTCAATCTTCCATCACAGAGGGCGTGGTCGGTCTACCGAACGTCGGCAAGAGTTCCATCATCAACAGCTTGAACAGATCTAAGGCGTGCAATGTGGGGAGCACGCCGGGCGTTTCCAAGTGAGTGTCCACCTTATTGCAATGAAAATAAAGTTCACTTTAGCTCAAACTTCCATCACAGAGGGCGTGGTCGGTCTACCGAACGTCGGCAAGAGTTCTATCATCAACACATTTACGGTGGTTGCCCGAGGTTTCGTTTCCAAAGGCACAACTTATGATTGTTCTTCTTGTTTTTAAATAAAAAGTATTAAATAAGTGTGGTTTGTGGTACTACGCGACATTGGTTTGGTGTAAATTAGGCTTTTCTGGCAAATTTTGTGTTATTTTATGCATAAATTAGTAAATTGTCCTGTACAACAAGTTAAACGCGTGTTTATAGTTGTTGTGCAAGATAATTTTCGAACTAATACATAAAATAACACAACTTTACTAGAAAAACCGACTGACATCATATTGATAGATGAGTAATCTTATCACTTATCACTTTTTATATTGAATGCGTACCAACAATAAAATGACTACATATAATGTCTGTACTCACTTTGGTAAAGATATTTCACCGTAAATATATCCATATAGCCAAACATAAATAATGTTCCAAAGATAAAATGTTTCATTTTACTTATTTTATTATTGTAGATTTACTATTTTATTCATCAATCCTCACAACCCCATTCCAGACAAATGCAGACCGTCCAAATCGACTCCAAAATCAAGATCCTAGACAGTCCCGGCATCGTCTTCTCCGCCGGGAGTCAGTCAGACTCCTCGGTGGCTCTGAAGAACGCGCTGCGAGTTGGGAGTCTGAAAGACCCCGTGACTCCAGCGACGGCCATCTTGCAACGAGCTAACAAAGCTACATTGACAGAGCTCTATAATATTCCAGAGTTTTCTACGCCACAGGTAAGCCTGTATAATGTATTGCTAGAGCCTTTTGAAGATTTTCGTAAAATCCAAAGAAATCATGGTCACCTGAAGAGATAAGATAATTAGATCGCGCGAAGTTACGTTTATTATTGATCCCACTCCGTATGTTCCGTATGGGAATGGCTAAGATTTATTAGGATAACCATAAATTCTATTTCCAAGTGACATTTTTAATAATATTTTGGCTTCTTTTTTTAATTGTTTTTACATTTAAAATGTGTTCTACAAACGTTTATTAATAGCCTCTAAAATTATTGGGGTTTGCTTAAAAATCAGCCTGTATAATGTGTATATATACACTTGCAGGAGTTCTTCGCGAGCGTGGCAAGCCGCATGGGTCGGTACAAGAAGGGCGGTGTGCCGGACCAGGAGGCCGCCGCCAAGATACTGCTCAACGACTGGAACACCGGAAAGGTACACACCCCGGACTCTCTCTTTCTCTCTTCAGTCTCTCTCTCTACTCCTCCGCGGTCGACACTAGGCTCTTCCATGACTGTCTGTCCAAGGCCAGCGACGTGAGTTCTGACCTTGTCATCTTTGCTCTTTGGTCTCGTTCAAGACGGACCACTTCAACATCTGAGTTGGTCGTCCTTGTTGTCGAGAACCTCCAAACAGCCTCCAATTCAAAGCCACTTTAGGTATACGGTCTGCAGGTCTTCGTTGTATCTGCTAACTCCGGACGCGCCATTACGTGATACTCGACAATCGGTACTCATTTAGTTCAGTTACATTTAAACCGACATTCAAATCAAATCAAAATATTTATTTTGTAAAATAGATACATAAAGTATACTTACTACAAGTCAAAGTTAATCTTTACAGTAAATATCTTTAGAATAAAGAAAAATAAAAAATAATATTTATATACTAATAAGGGAAATACATACAAAAAATATTAAGGTTGGGCTACTAAAATGTAATAAAGTTATAAACCTGCATAAAATAAATATATATAGGAATAAAAATATTATATATACATAATGCCTAACCATCCGCACCATTCGATTAGTATTGCTAAGAAGAAGGGCAAGAAACTTAGCAAACATGAATTTTTTCATTTGTAACATAACTTAATCTATACAATTTTCTTATACCTACTTAAGTAAACCATAGGAATTATGTCCAAGAGAAAAAAAAATGATCTTAGTTAATTGTCTTCCTTGTCATAGTCCGTAAAATATAGCTTGAGCCCTGTGACAGCGCTATACATATTTGACCATGAGAAAGAGAGAAATGCAAATTATATACAGCTGTCCTGCTGTCACAGGGCTCAAGCTATATTTTACGGACTATGACAAGGAAGACAATTAACTAAGATCAATTTTTTTTTTCTCTTGGACATAATTCCTATGGTTTTATATTTGCCTTTACTTAAGTAGGTATGAGAAAAACAAGGAATGACGGTTTAAATGTAACTGAACAAAATGAGTATCGATTGCCGTGTATCACGTAGGATGGTGCTTTGAGATGCGGCAGTATGGGGGAAAATCTTTACAACATATAGAAATTTGTTCAAACTCCAGTCGTCGATTTTAAAGAATATAAAAACAGCATTTTATTATTTTGGTAAAACGACTTACTTCGTAGTTAAAACCATTCATTTGGCAAACAAAATAACAAATCTGCCAAAATTAGGAGCAATTAAGGCGTCATTTTGGTCGTCTATAGTCTACCAGACGTGCACTATCTGTATATACTAGCTTCTTCGAAGAAAGGCGAATGTTCCTACCCGCATTATTTAAATGGTACTTGCTACTGGACATCTTGTATTATTGTATCAATCGATAGTGTTGCTAGTATGAATCAAAGAAACATTTATGTTGAACCCATCCACCAGCCTGTCATCATCGTCCATTGCTGGACGTAGACCTTTCCAATATTACGCCACTCTCGGCGGTCCTCCGTCTTCCTCATCTAGCCGCCAACCGCAACGTCGATCAGCGGGCCTATTACGTATCTTTAAATCGGTTGTCAACTATGGTTGTTGTTCACCAAAAACAGATAAAAATGAACTTCCTAGATAACCTTCAAAAGTGCGAACATATCCTTAGATAAGCGGATAGTATGTTTTCGACGATAGGCACTCGGTTGGCAACTGATTTTATGACACAGAATCAGGGGGCAGGTCGTCGGTCCAGCGGGCACGAGGTTAGCCTACGCTACGCTTTGCTGTAAGTGGTCTCTTTGCTGTCCCGGGTCTATCGGACCTGGGTCTCAAGGTTGTGAGACCGGTGTGCCAACGCTTTTTAATACTAAACATACATAAAACATACCGACATGAATCCCCGAGGGGGTGTCAGAGGTGTTCCCAAGTGTATACTGTGAAATGCAAGTCACAGTCCACATTTGGTACACCCGCTTTTCACCGACATCGTGAGCCCTATCTTCGAAATTGGGGACAAATCTACTAAAAGCTTAACATGCTTCGAAAAGCATGCAGACCAATTTAATTGTTTACCGTTTATCATATAGTAGGAATTTTTAAAAATGTCCGAATCCACTTAAGGTCTTATCTTCCAAAGAATGGCAATATATTGTTAAGTTCGACCGCTAAATGAGCAGCGCATAACGAAACGCCTAGACAACAAATTATTTTATGTTAATAGCAACTTTACCACCTAAACCAAAAGGCTCAGATTTGAACGCCAAGTTGCCAACGCATTTCAGATTCCATTTTTGAAATTGGAAGCAGCAGCCATTTTGTATGTCAGTTACAGGATGATTAAGTAATGGCTTTCGGATCTTAATATCGTATACTTCTCTGTGTTTTATTCTGGATATTTCATCAATTTGACCCTGGCTTAAGTTTATAGGATTTTGATTGCTTACTATTTGAATTTTTGTGAAAAGTGTGCTCGATAACGACCCCGGCTGTGTATATGGACTTTGATTTAGCGGGAATAAGAGGTACAAAAATGTAATGTATGTAATTTTAAATGTAACCGTAGATTGCAGCCATACATTTTCTTTTGTATTTGTAGGTTCTTACTGGTTTTTATTGGAATTATATAAGTAAGTAAACATAGTTATTTAATAAACAACAAATGTGTGTTAAATTAAAGTTTCAAAGAGACAAATGAACTTTTTAAAACTTAAATACTGTTTTTCTTAATAACATGTATATACAATAAATTATGTAAGAATCTTAAATCATTTCACCCTGTATCACAGTGTACCTTGCTGCCGCTTTCAATTTCAAAAAGTACTACCTGGAATGCGTTGCCGTTCAAATTTGAGCCTTTTTGTTCAGGCGTTAAAGTTGCTACTAGCATGAAATATTTTGTTGTTTGTGAGTTTCGTTGTGCACTGCTAATTAGTGGTGGAAATTAACAATAGAACAATGCCATTCATTGGAAGATAAGCTCTTAAGCCGATTCCGACATTTAAAAAAAATCCTACTATACTACCCATGCCTCTGAGTTAGCAGTTTCTACTAATACTAATAACTCAAGTCAACTAATACTCAAGTAATACTTGTAGAAGAAACTTAAATAACATAAATAATACTTAAAATACTTAATTCTATAAATATAAAACACTAAAAACTATTTAATCTAAAACTAAACCTGTTCTACAAAAGGTAAAAAAAAATATCCAAATCGATGCCGCCGGGCAGAGTGCCAAGAAGGCTGGCGGCATTACCTCGTTGGATGGCGAAAGTAATAGTAATACTAAAATGTATCATATATCCACAGGTCCGGTACTACACGGAGCCACCAGAGACGTCGACAGCGGACGTTCACGTCGAAGCGAAGATCGTCACTGAACTAGCGAAGGAGTTCGACATCAACTCGTTCGAAGCGATGGAGACCGAAGCGATGGACGAGCTGGACAAGTCCAGGCCGAACGATGGAGATGCCTTCAAGGTCACTGATCCGTTTACCACATTTATACTGGCTCGATTTTTATAGAGTAACTACATACGTGAAACTTTAATTGTGTAGCCAAAATTGAAATTGCGAAAAAAGAATCAGCTGTTCCATGGAAAAGGGACATACCTACTTAAGGTGGTACAGGAGGAGCTTGGTGCAAAATGCACATCATAATTTATTGTTTTCCTTACTTTTGAATAAAAAGTTTGCAATAAATGCGTTTTATAGCAATTCGCGCAAACTGTTTGTTGTGCATTTTCTACCTAGGTAAAAGTTACCCCCTTAACCAAGATGTGTTTTTTTTTCTCGCGATTTCAGCGATATTAACTTCACAGTAAATATGGTACCTACTTACTTTATTTTTCGGTGTTTCATACATACCTTTATATAATCAAGCCTATCTCCCAGAGGGCAGGCAGAAAATACAGATTTTCATCTGCTAGGATCCTGACACACCTCTTTTGCCTTTTCAACATCCATCATTCTACAACAGTGGTGCCCAACCGGTATCTCGCGGGCGCCTACAAGGGCTGCTGTTTATGTATCCGGAACTGGCCAGTTAGAGAACAATATCAAAATAGTATATTATGCAATTAGTGAATAAAGGACGGATTTAAAGCGAGGGCCATAGATGAATCACGAGTAAGTAAAGGATTCTAACGACTGAATCACGACCGTAGGTTTCATGATATTGAAATACGAGCGTAGCGAGTGATTCAAGTGTTAGAATCCTGAGCGACGCGAATGATTCGTGGCCCTCAATATAAATCCGTACTTTATTCAAGAGTTGCATACTATACTTTATACCATGACTACGAGAAAAAGAAATAATTTAAGCGAAAATAGACATTTAATGAAGAAAAAAGGAAAGTTAAATTAATTAAAATGCACATTAAAATTGGAACATTGTGCACAAAGCTTGATTTTCATTTTTCCATTTGCAAAACTCATCGTAGGCTTTGATGTAAAGGAGCCGTGATTTGTTGGGTAGCAAGTTTTCTACTCAAAAAAAAAATCAAAATCAAAAATATAGTATGCCGATGCCGCCCTCTCTTTCATAAACTCAGGTGTTAACACATCTTCTTCATCACTTGAATGCATATTCAATCGATTCATTATAAAGTAACACTAAAGTTTGTGTTCGTACAACTTACAGTATTCAAAATGGCGCCAATTTACTAATATATATATTTTTTTCTGTAATGGCAGCAAAGAACACAAAACAGTTTTTATTCTAATGCTAAACTCCTTATCGCAAATATCGATCAATCAAATCTCGAGGAATTATTTGCACAAAGAGTTGGTATATGTACGAGTATGTCGAGTATTCTTTGCGCAAGGAGTTTGTATCGAGTATTTTTGCGCAAGGAGGTTGTAAAGCATTAAGATGGAGGTCGAATATATTGGTGTGTTCTAAATTCAAACACCAAAGTAGTGATTAAAAGGCCTTTTTATTCACTGTTTTCAGTGAATAAAATAAGCTTTTTAGAGTGGGAATGGTATAAAAGTAATTATTACATTTAAAAATAGAACTCTTTGGCTGAAGAATACAATTTGTTTCATGTAGCTGTCATTTGTTTTTCCTTTGCGAATTAAAATTGTAGCTAATTTTGTTTAACGCTTTGTTGGCATGATTAATATGTATGCACATGCCAAATTACAGCTTTTTAGTACTAAAAGTTTCTGAGCTAAGCTGCGGGCAGACAGACAAACGGACGGACATGGCGATACTATAAGTGTTCCTTGTTGACTACGGAACCCCAAAAAGAAATTCTTGAGGAGTGAAGTGTGTGTTCATTCATTCATGATACGTTTGTAATCCTGATCTTTATTATCCGAAGATTTAGTTACGTGTAACGATAAACGCTTTTGTTAAAACTCATTACTCATTAATACTCATTGCCATTAAAACAGGCAATTTTGCAAGAAAAAAAATCATATTATTAGTTAAATACGTGAAGTAACGAGTAAATTACTAACCATTTCTAGGTAAATCGCCATTCATTAACAGATTACTGTTCCCTAATCGATTCTTCACACAGATTCTCGTGAAATTATAGTTTTAGTAACCAATGGCACAGTTATTTCCTGCTCTTAGCGATGATTAGACAAATGTATTTATTTTTCAAGCGCCTAATAAAAAAGGAAACGGCATACAAAAAATTAGTCGGTAAGCAAAATGAAGGTGTTAGAAATCTAAAATACCGGGTGTAAAAGCAAAGGCAACAATCCTTTAAGGGTGTGTTAGTATGATCGGTAAAGATATTATTTTAAATACTGGGATCTCTAAATAAAGCATCAGTACCTCATAATAAGACGATTTTCTTTACTCAAAATACACTAATCGCGTGGACACCCTCACTGGTCGCTGGCCACTCGGATGAGGGGTGCGGGTTGCGGGTTGCAATTAGGTGTGTGGGAAGGCCGGTGAGCTGCGTAGCCATAGCTTGGAAAAAATATGGAATTTTTGGTGAAAATTCAAGGTATATATTTTTTTCTCGTAATGTCATCATCAGAATCGTGTATACTTTCATACCCTAAAGGGATTCTTGACTTTGCATTTACACACTGTATAGTCCCTATGTAATTGATTTTATGATGGGGTCATATTGTTTTTAATAAAATTTGTTACTAGTTATCAAATTTTGTACTAAAACGGTGGCGCGCCTATGCACCTTAAACAAAACAGACTGCGCTGATTAAGATGACATGTGATTCTGGGGATATCGAGAATACGAAACCAATTATTGATTCCATCCATCAGCCTGTTTCGTCCACTGCTGGACATAGGCCTTTCCAGGATTTCGCTACTCTTGGCGGTCCTCCTGGAAGAAATGCACATACTCACACACGCTGGGCAGGCGGGTTGGTGAGCGCGGTGCCGAAACCTTGCACCAGTGACGCCGCTGCCCATCACCAGTCTGTTTTATATAAGGCCCGGCAATTGGGGATGGATATACCGCCATCCATCGGTCCCAGGCAATGGTGGGCCGCCTGGTTTTGCCTGAGAGCTGTTCTCTTACTCTCCCCCGAATAACTTCGGGAGGATTTCCGAGTAAGATGGTGGTACCTCCACAGTCGAGCCCGGAATTAGCTCTACCACCTAATAATATTATTGATTGACTGTTTTTTTTGAAATCTGTACTTTGAATTAACATTTATAAAAAAAAACGATTACATCATGCCATTTCACATAGGAAGCATTTCAATATGTGCGATCGTGGTGCGAAATTTCACTCGTTTATTAGAAAGAGATAAATCTATATAGAAGAAAGAGAAAGAAAATCTGGTTGTACAGGTTGCTCTGGCCAGTGTGGTGTGATTTTCGCATTACTCCGAAGCGTTTCGAAACACTTTCGTGCATCTGTCAGGTAACAGTTCGTTTACCCTCGGTTTAACTCGTGTCAATTTTTGAACGCTCCAGGGTGAAATTCGCATCACTCACCATAATATCTGAGGATCTAATGTGATTTTTATTTCTTTACAGATCACAAGCACAGGACCAGTCCAAGCGAGAATGGTAGACGATATGCAAGTCGACGAGGAAGACGCGACTTTGCTCCCTAAGACCCTCAACATAAGGTCTAAATTAGATAAAAACAAAAAAGGAAGCGAAAAAACTAAAGTTGACCCCGAAATGATGTTAGAAGGAAATATGAAGCAGAATAAACTAAGGAAAATGCAGTTTAAAAAAGATAAAAAGAAAAAGGCAAAAAATGAAAAACAAGCTGTCAGTTTGGCGGGGGTTTTAGAAAATGTCACTCTAACGACTTATCAGAAGAAAGATGATTATGATTTCAAAGAAGATTTCTCGCTTTAGTCGTTTTGTTTTGCTAGGCGTACCTAGTCCCTTCTTTTTGTTTGTAAGATAATAAAAAGTATGTTTATTATGAAAAGTTATCAATATTATTTCTAGTTACAAAGATGGGATGCATGCATGCAGTATATAATTTTAAGTACATACATTTCGTGAAAAACTGAAAATTACATTTAAAGCATTTAGTGTGGAGTATGTCCATCCATCCATCAGCCTGTTTCAACATAGACCTTTCCACGATTTCCTCCTGGAAGAAATGCCCATACTCATGCTAGGAAAGCGCGCATATGGTTTTAGGACTGAAAAATCAAAAAAAGTGAGTTATTTCAGTGTTTCACTTTTTTTTATCAATTTTAGTTCAGACCCGTGGTACCTACTTCATTTCAGTGCATAAATGCACGTTCCATCAAGTGAGTTGACGTTCCATCAAGTGAGTTGACGTTCCATCAAGAAGTGACAACATTCGACATCAACAATTCGGAATTAGTTCCGAATGATTTGTGGAAAATTCGAATACTATACGCACAGACATATAATTATTACTAAGTAGCAGACCAAACATGATGATTAAATAGCGTGGCAAGTTTCCATACAAAAAATATGCTATATTTAGGCTTCATGGTACGAACGAAGAAACGTATAAAATGGGTTGTTTTGGCTTATGCTTGGAACATATTTCGTAATTCCTAAACTAATCTCATGTATATATTTTGTTTGGAAACAAGCAATATTTAAAAGAGCCCGTAGTTCACTGAGCTAAAATTGCCACGCGTCGACTCTATGCGTTTATTATTAATGTTAGGTCTGCTACTATATTATACGTCTGTGACTATACGTGAATCTTGTCCGTTGAAGGGTACAGGAAAAGAAGGGACTCATCGATATTTGTAACAAAAATTAACTAACAATGCATTTCGCTAGCAAATAAGTAAACCTTTAAGGTAACAAAACAAAAACTGCCAATAAGGTGCTCATTTTGTTGCAATCCTCGATTAAAAAACTTCTAGTACCATACATTTAGAAGAACGGCCCATACATTGTCGTGTTTAGAGAGCAAATTAAATGTATATCACTGCGGTATAGAAAATCAGAAAAGAAAAGAGAGGACTAAAAGATGAACAACCGTTTAGCCGGCAAGGGGCGGGACACTTGACTCTTAACAAAAATTAGCACTTTAAAGCTTAATATTTCGCGAACAGATCCCTACATTGAAAAAAAGTTTTCACAACCCACAATGTTTTTGAACGACCCATCTCACTATACCCCACACTATGGGATAGATGAGAAAAAATCATCCCCAATATACGTGTATGGGAGGGTATTAAAAAAAAAATTTTACCGTTTTGTCGGCGTGATTAATATGTATGCTCATGCCAAATTACAGCTTTCTAGTACTAATAGCCTCTGAACTAAGCCGCGGACATGGCGAAACTATAAGGGTTCCTTGTCGGACTACGGAACCCTAAAAATTTGCAGAATCCTGATGAGCCCTACTTTTTCCTGTGCCATAAAGTGATTTTTCAGCATAGACAAAATCATAACTAAAGGAAGTGGAAAATGCTCAAACGGGTGGAATGAAACGTTATCATAACTTATTCTGAAGACATGAATTCTATAAAAATGATCTGTATCGGTTGTCAAGTCTGGAAATGGTCGTACAAATTGGTTGCATGTTGTGGCTCATCAAAATCTACCACTTTTACTAGTTAATAAGAATCATCCAATTAAACTTCACAGGACGCAGTCCGGTTATAGCCCTAAAGTAATTTGATAAAAAGTTTCATTTGTGGCTTAAATATCGCTTAGAAATCAAAGAAAATTCCAGTAATTAATGTTGTGTAAGCTGCCTTTCGTTTCTGTAGCCAAATTCGTACTGGAGACTCGGTAATTGGTCAGGACTAAGGTTCAACGACCATATCTGTTAAATAGACAAAATAATATGTTGACTTCCTATATTCGTCCATGCTTTCTATACATAGTTGTCGATGGTGGACCACAAAAAAAACGTTTTTCGCAAACAGTATGAATTTGGCTGTATGAACAATGGACCACAAAAAAAACGTTTTTCGCAAACAGTATGAATTTGGCTGTATGAACAAAATTCACCTTATACAGGATGTAAATGCAAAGTCAAGAATCATTTTAGGGTATGAAAGTATACACGATTCTGATGTCATTACGAGCAAAAAAATATACCTTGAATTTTCACCAAAAATTCCATAATTTTTCTAAGCTATGGCTACGCAGTTCACCGGCCCCCCACACACCTAATTGCACCCGGCAACCCGCACCCCTCATCCGAGTGGCCAGCGACCAGTGAGGGTGTCCACGCGATTAGTGTATTTTGAATAAAGAACATCGTCTTATTATGAGGTACTGGTACTTTATTTAGAGATCCCAGTATTTAAAATAATATCTTTACCTACCATACTAACACACCCTTGCTACCTGAATAAATAATTTTTTAATTTATTTATTTATTTAAAGGATTCTTGCTTTTGCTTTTACACCCGGTATATTATTATCACCTCTCATGGATTGCATTGACGACTAAGCTGGTAAACGGGTCAGGATAGGCAGCCTAGCATATCTCGCCAGACGGAAACATGGACAGCAGCTTGGAACAGTAACGTGGCAGTCAAGGTCACGATACCAATAGCCATATGATGGCGACAGACTTGCTGGAGGGCAGTGGATGAGGCTGATGACAGAACGAGGTTAAAGTACTATGCCTCGTTTTCAGCTTGGGCGTTATTTTATAAACACCCCTTATAGCCCATGTGTTGACCAGGGTCACTACGATGATAATAAAAAAAACCAGCCAAGTGCGTGTCGGGCCGCGCGCAATGTAGGGTTCCGTAGGTGCCCGGTACATATAAGTTGGTCTACTAATACAGACCGCGCCAAACTTCTGGTCCCATACATTATAGGGGACCAAAAGTTTGGCGCGACCTGTATCCGTAAACCTGTAAAGCCTACTTAGCTGTGATAGTTTTCCTTTTAAATTCATTATGTATACTACTTCTGTGAATTTTTTCACATTTCTATAAACAACCGTTTAGCCGGCAGGGGAGAGGGGACGCTCCACTTTAACTAAAATTTTCACTTTAAAGCTTAATATTTCACCAACGGATCCCTAAATCTAAAAATAGTTTTCACAAACCCACAATGTTTTTGAACGGCCTATCTAACGATACCCCACACTATGGTATAGACGAAAGAAAAAAAATCATCCCCAGTTTACTTGTATGAGAGGTACCCTTAACAAAAATGTTTCAAGATTTTATTTTGTCGGCGTGATTAATATTTATATCCATGCCAAATTACAGCTTTCTAGTACTAATAGTCTCTGCGCTAAGCCGCGGACAGAAGGACATGGTGAAACTATAAGGGTTCCTTGTCGGACTAAGGAACCCTAAAAACAGCATCTAAATCCGTTTAGTGGTGCTCGAGTTAAAATGGAACATATTTTTTTAAAATAACTTAACAGTTCTGAAAGGCCATAATAAAATAATGGACATTTTGAGATTTATAGCCACCTGAGATGATCTAGAAGTATAGAACGTACAAATACCAAAATAAAGAAGGTTATTGCTTGACTTTATTTACTACATTGTTATGTACTACCATGGAATTATTCATTTCATAATTCTTCAGACGTGTGCTTACTGAAAGTAAATATTATCGGCGCTATGTAAAGAAACGATCATAAATATTAATGTATTTGTGTCAACTGATAATAACAAATACCTATTCTGAAAATGATAAATTTGTATTCGGTTAGTAACAGAATACGCCCATTTCTAATGCAGGTTGTACATGAATTTTACTGACTTCTTTATTTATTAGTATCGATCGCCACAAACACTAACCCCTAAGGGGTGTTAGAGGGGTTAGCGAGTATTGACTGTGACTGGAACAAGTTTAAACGACAACGACCCGATGCATGGATGCTCCGGGCACCTTGCACCCCTCTGAAGTGGAGAAAAATATTCAGAAAAAAAAATATAGAAGGACGTGATTTGATGTAATAGTACATTATGATACAAGTGAGCTGCGTTGGACATTACAGTCGATGTGGGATTGCAGGCCGAGCCAAAGGCGAGGCCGTAATGGAGCTGAGAGTATAATGTCTAATGCGCACGCGTTTCATACGACGTTTTTCAACACACTTGCGAGGAAAAATAAAAAATATTCACTGTCTTTTTTTCCACATAATCGAAACCACAGCTATGAACTGACAATTTTCTTTGAAAAATGGCGGCGGAGATTTTGTTTTTTGCGCAGATAGAGGCACTAACGCAAAAAACCAAACAGCCAAATATTGCCAAACAGCCAAATATTAAATATGAACAAACTGAATATTTTTGTATTTACAACAAAAATTTAAGTTTATTTGTTGATAAAAATAAATAACTTGATGGAATTAAATGATTATTTATTATTATTTCAACTGAGACAGTCTATTTATTCGCAAAAACTTTACTATTTCTCAAGACATCAAAACTCTTTGCTAAGATTAAAAAAAAACTGTAATGTAAAAAACACTAGTGTGATAGTGTAAAGTAAAAAGCACGCATGTTTAATATGCTGCATTATATATGACCCTAAGAACGCTGCAATAAGGGCCACATTATAAGCAATTGTATTGAAAAAAAAAATACAAGAATGTAACTTGCTACTTTATCATATTGTAATGTAATAAGGTAGATGAAACCCCTTACAATAAATAATCCTATCGATGTAATATGGAGTGGGCCTGTCGCCGCAGCTAGTAGTAGTAGTACCTAGTAGATTTAGGGCGGCTTGCACCAAAATCTTAAATCTCGATTTTATCGCTAAACCAGGTTTACGATCTGTCAGTCAATACATTTCTGTCAAATTAAACTCAGCTTAAGTCCTAAATCTAGGCCTAAGGCCGACTTGCACCAATATTTAAATCTAGATTTAGGACTTAAGCTGAGTTTAATTTGACAGAAATGTATTGACTGACAGATCGTAAACCTGATTTAGTGATAAAATCGAGATTTAAGATTTTGGTGCAAGCCACCCTTAAAGTATAAAAACAATTGGATCATAAAATCGGAATTTTATTGGTGTATTGACTAGACCAGAGGCTTTATTTTTTAACTTCAATATTATGTATATCACTATTGTTTATCAAATGTATCGTGATTGGCTAAAAATTATGTGTGATGTAATTTCTAGCCAATCACGATACATTTGAAAGCGATAGATTTTGAAGTAAGACAATAAGGGGGTGGGTTTCGAACCTGTCGTCCTTCGCACCGACGAGCTACCCACCGCCACCGCTATACTATAAATTATTTTTCAAAATGTGACGTCAAACGGTACGCTAATCCGGACTGAGTTCGAGGTCCGCACCTGGGGTCCGTCACAAAACGGAAACCTATCGTCCGTCCGATGCATTTAAAGAATGGCTGGGCTGATTGAGCTGAAAGGTATGTTTGCAGGGACCAGATGTACGTAAATTACAGTATACTATATTACTAGTCCATGACGTCATGACGCCAATGGAGCACGTAATTTAAGCCGATCCCGATGACAGATCACATCTACATTGATTAAACACTGATTAAATTAACCGTTCATTAAAGATTTACGTCATAGTTTTTTGAAACTGGCGAGATATTTGAGCCATGCTGGGGTAAATGCGACAAGGACTCCGGAAAAAATTAAAAATATCCTTCATGTTGTCCCATCCCATGCTGAAAATTGTACAAAAAATCCTTTTTGAGGTTTTTTAGGGTTATTTTTTAGAGAAAGGCAAATCAATCACAAAATTCACAAATGATTTGGTTTATCCGTTTAATAGGTACCCGTAAGTACATAGGTACATATTGTACCTACTGCGGAGGAGCTGACCTTTACTGCAATGAAACAATAAATCCATCCATCCATCCATCAGCCTGTTTCGTCCACTGCTGGACATAGGCCTTTCCAGGATTTCGCCACTCTTGGCGGTCCCCCTGGAAGAAATGCCCATACTCACACACGCTGGGCAGGTGGGTTGGTGAGCGCGGTGCCGAAACCCTTGCACCAATAAATAATAAAACTATATTTGAGCTGTTTTGGACCAAATAAATAAATTGTTAATTTCTTGAAAAAAAAATTTTTTTTTAATCTTTACTTTCCTTATTTTACAAATTGTATATTAACAAATAATGCATGCTGCGTATACTCGAAATATTTTTTTTTCTTTCATTTATTAACTTTTAATTAAATATTTAAATGGACCAGTGCTGCTGTAAGATCACATGTGGTCTATCCCAGCATCACAATACGTTATACAGAGAAATTAGCCAATAACCAGTGTGCTAACTAAGGTACTAAAAACTTTAGCACTTGTCACTCAAATAAATCAACTTAAGCAATAAATTATACAAATAATTTAGCCAATATCCAGTGTGCTAACTAAGGTACAAAAACTTTAACACTTATTTAATTTACCTAAATAAACCAACTTACGCAATAAAGATCAAGAGCATTAAAATAGGTATAACCACGAATCAGTGCTACTAAGTAGGTACTCAGCATTCGACAGACGAAATCAATGGCATGCTGTTATTGTTTTCGCAGCAGCAGCAATATTACCTTCAGCCTATCTGTCCTGCTGTCTATGATAAATACTTACGAGTAGATGAAAATATACAAAGCAAATTGGCAAATTAATTATTTACTAAGACAAACATTGAAGTTATTGTTCTAAGACAAAAAAAAAAAAGTAGGTACGTTCGTTGAATATACAATATTAATTGCTATTCAGTACATACTTTATTTTCTTTGACATAGGTATTTGTGAAGATCAAAAATACATATTTTACCAAAACTAAGAAGACATGCACTCTATTGCAATAAAAAAAACACACGTAATTACTTATAATATTTCTCTTTCTGATTTACTCATCTCTCCTATCTGTGTCTCTGTCAAATGGCATGTGAACTTCTTATTGGTTGACTGTTTTTTTACGGCAAGTTAAGAAAAAACTAAAACAATGTTTTATCAATGAAAAGTTGCATTATACCTTGATTTAAGATTTCTAGAAGCTTAGACTATTATTACGAAGTTTATTTTGATGAAGCTCGTACATATAATTGTTGTAAATCCTTTGTAAAGTGTTTACGTTTTCTTTAAAGTGGAAAACTTCTTTTGTATTTTCCCGCAACGATCATAAGCTTTCGGGTAGTGTGTTCGCTTGCCATTTGCTATTTTTCAGCCAATAAGAGCCTTCCATCTGTCTGGCGTAGTTTTGCGTCATCGAACCCCAACACGTTAAATCGCTGTTTCTTTCACTCCAACTAGATTTTACGTACACGAAATTCTCTGCTATCTCGTTCTATCTTTGATGTACGGACATTTAATTTTATTGCCATCTCCTTCACACACATTCAGCGGTAACGGACGTGGTTTTCGTAGTCTGTCCATGCCGAAGACAGTACTCTGGGAATTATTTAATTGGAGGTCCGCCAATTTTTAAAGTTATTCGTGGCTAGTCATTTGCCGGCACAAGTCGCTGTGAATCAAAAATGAAGTCTCTAGCGTTTGCTCTTGTCAGTTTACTGACAATTTATTCAATTAATTGTGAAGTGTATTTCGAGGAGACATTCCCTGATGGTGAGTAACACATTAATGTACCCGGCTTCAGTTAAAATTGGTACATTTTGGAGACACGCGGCAGACCGGTGACTATCGATTGTCTTGTCATCATGTCTTCGTGCTACCGGTATTCCTAATAAGCTTTTGCGACCTCATTACCTTTAAACCCGTTGTATTATCATTGCAGACTCATGGGAATCCAAATGGATATACTCTGAGCACCCCGGCAAGGAATTCGGCAAGTTCAAACTGACTGCAGGAAAGTTCTACAATGACCCAGAGGCGGATAAAGGTAAGTCTCCTTTCTAAATGCTTTAGGCAACTTTTCGTACCATTAGATAATTACCGGTTTCTGTGTAACATCATAGGTAAAATGAGATTTATTATGCCCCTAATTTCAATATTCTATACAAAATTATCACAATCTAGAACAACAAGTACATGTTTCCAATAAGACTTGAAATTCTGACATCCTGGTGCCTCATTCCAGGTCTCCAGACCTCTGAAGATGCCAGGTTCTATGCCCTGTCTCGCAAGTTCAAACCCTTCTCCAACGAGGGCAAGACTATGGTTGTCCAGTTCACGGTGAAGCATGAGCAGGATATTGACTGTGGTGGCGGCTACCTGAAGGTGTTTGACTGCAAGCTGGATCAGAAGGACATGCACGGAGAGAGCCCATATGAGATCATGTTTGGCCCTGACATCTGCGGGCCTGGTACCAAGAAGGTAAGCATGAAATTAATGAATTCTCTGTCAACTTTGCATCTTATTAAATTTTTATTCCAACTTGGTAATCAATCAATTTCATTTTTTTTACTACAACTGCTAAATGATAATATGTTATCTATTTATGTATTATATTATCACTCACTACAGAGTTTATCAACCGGTAGATGTAATACATTGATATGATAGTTACTATGCATGTATATTAAATTATATTTCATTTATTCTAGAAACATTTTCCGATGAAAAATGTGCCTTGAGCTGTTCTATAATAAAGTCGATTCTGAAGGCTTTAGTTTTAGTGCTCTCAGCTTCTGTTGTTGACACTAAATAACTATTTTGGATTGAAGAAAATTTAGTTTTGACAGCACTAATCTGCTTTACTATATATCTTAATTTACAATATTCAATTAATTAGCATATATATTTTGCAATCTATCTAACCGAAGCCTAAAAATATGACAAATTATGGCCACCCATCAGGACAGTTGGCTCTGAATACATACATACCTGATGAGACATTATTTCACAAAACAATTCCATTGTATTCTCTATGCAACTCGGGAATCCGATCTATTCATGTTTGGTAAACATGTTAAAACATTCATCTCTTCTGTGAGATGTATAGATAGGTATGGCACTCCATGTTCTGAAATGTACAATTCTTGTCGCATTTGTACCTACATGACATTAGGAAAACGTTCATACCGATTTTTTGATAGTGCTTATCGTATTTTAAATTGCAGTCTATTGTCATTTGATATTGGATAAATATCAGTATACAAGTATACCTTCAAAATAAAATTGTTTAGCTTTTCCAAAAACCATTGATTTACGGACCCAAAAGTAAATTGTTTTTAGTGATATGTAAACAATAACTAACAAAAATATAACAGTTTAAACATTTAATCAATTAAACCATCTGTCTCAAGAAATTATGAAAAAACATCCTTAATTAATTTCTTGGAAGTTCATATCATAAGAATATTATTTTATTGTATTTATTACACTTGTACATTTACATTAAAATATTAAACAAAAAAAACTAACATGTATACGAGGCGGCGCTTATTGCTAGTAGCAATATCTTCCAGTCAAACTTTGGTTGAGAGAAAGATAATATGCTTATGAAATTGTGTAAGGGTAGTGAAAATGCTAATAAATAATAAAACATTCTATTTTTACAAAGTATTCAAAGGAATTAGTTACTCCTTGTATTCTATTAGTAAGAACATGGTGAAATTTTATTGTTCCAAGTGATAACGATAAGGCTAATGTTATGGGTTCTATGCATGACTACATTTTGCATAACATTCAAGACATGATGACTACATTTAGAATAACAAACCTAATCGATAATGTAAATTGAATAAAATAATTGCTTGGGAACTCTAAATATTTTTACTGCAGATAGACAAAAACTCACTACCCTGCCCGCCATAAGAAAGCATTAGATTATACATTATTAGATTTACCCATCTCTTTTTAGGGAGTTTAGTCAGTTGAAAATATTCAAGATGAATTTTGTTTGAAGGAACGAGTGATAATAAAATGTTTGGTACTGTGGCAATTTTGTCAAGGTTCATTGAACCATTGAAGACAGGATGTTATGTTAGTTACAGACCTGTCGATTACACGGTTTAATTATCCAACACATCCTCTCTAACGAAACCTATAAACCAAGTATATTCGCTCTTGTGGAAGTGTTTTTCAATGTTTGAGTAGCATCAACAGTTATCGGCTTGAGTGTTACTTTATCAACACCCTTTATAGCCTACATGTTGCGGGTCCTTTCGATTATGATACAGAAAACCGCATCCAAATCCGTTGAGTGCTTCTCGAGTTAAAACAGAAACAAAATTACAAAATTATAGTTTTGCTCCATTACAAAATTTAAATTAAAATTAAGCGAAAATATTCAATGTGCAGACACGACTTTTACTCTTTTATTATTAGTATGAATAAATGACGCATTTGGTCTTAATAAAATTGCGTTTTAGAAGACTATAAATACGTTAGTGCTCCTCCTTTGTCACAACTTTCCTTTATGACTCACAATCGGTTAATTTTAATCCTCTTTGTATTAATTTCGGCTCCTTTCCAAAGTCTTATGCTATTTTTGTGCCAAGGATGGACCACAAAGAATAAAGAATCCTTCTCTGCGTAACTAGCACGCGCTAGTGGTCCTACTTCCTCTCCCAGGCATAGATACCGCGTTTGTCAATGTGCGAGAGAGTAAGTATGATGGAAAGACTTTGGTAGCTAATAATCATACAAGTTATCAAAATAAAATTTTCAATAGTATTTTGTCTGATAATATGTATTTATTTTGAAGTATTTTTTTTTTGTTTGGAATTATTATGTTACTCCTCCGTATTATACGCGTTAAAATATTTATAAATATCCACTTGAGGTCATCGTAAGTATTAGATGTATCTGCGTCAAATAGACAAAAAAAAATCTTGTCAAAATAAACAGAAATAAAATAAAATTTATATCTGGAATTCCTTTAATCACCGACACACTTACAAATACATTAGCTGAGCAGACAGTAGACGTACTTGGTTTGTTGACGAAAATAAATTTGAAAATAGACGTTCCGTTAATAAATTGCTTCAATAACAATGGTTCCAAAGAATGACCATCTTGAATAATCATTATCAACAGGATAGGATGTTTTAGTAATACATATATCGTTTGATGAATATAAGTTCCTTTTTTGTTACAAAATATTTTAATTATTTGTACGGATTATACTTACCTTTTTTTTAATTTCACGAAATCGTTTCAACCCATCCATGTGCGAAATTGTAGGTGAATTTTGATAATTATCAGACTACTAAGCCCCCCCCCCTCTCCCCAGGTGCACGTGATCTTCAGCTACAAAGGCAAGAACCACTTGATCAAGAAGGACATCCGGTGCAAGGATGATGTGTACACCCATCTGTACACCCTGGTCGTGAACCCAGACAACACTTACGAGGTGCTCATCGACAATGAGAAGGTGGAGTCGGGAGAGCTGGAGGCCGACTGGGACTTCCTGCCGCCCAGGAAGATCAAGGTACGAGTCACTTGTTTGTACTACCTGAATGACTATTGAGCTATGTGATATGTGTCCTAGCAAGGAAAGCGCTCGATGAAGTCGCATTTTAAAAATTATAGAAACATGGTTAGTTGTTCCAATAATATATTCTTGTCTAGAACGATCATGCTACTGGTTTCATCGATTTATCGACATCATCAGGCTAAAATAATTTTAAAACATTAATTGAATTTTATACGTTAATTTTATGTTTTGATGACTAAGAAACAGTTTTTAAAAGTAGAATTCGTTACTGGCAACTTGTTTCATAAAATATTATAAATAACATGTTCATTTTGTAAGACATAGTACATTTGATGACTTTTTATCTTATGTATACAAATTGCAAATTTTAGTATTATTTACCTAACTGCATTGGTCCAATTACACAATGCTTAGATTAAATATTATGCTATGAATTTATTTAATTAGTACGAATATTAGTTTTCGAAAATGGTTGTGCATCTAGTAGTAAGTTACTAGATTATGTTTGCATAACTCACTACTAAATAGAAAAGATTTCTGCAGTCGCCTTGAATACTTCACATAACTTGAAATACATTTTTAAAATAATATTTATGGCAAACTGAGAAGCCAATCACCATTAACAAAACAAGCTAATTAAAAGTTCATACTTGATATAATTTTCTACCAGCCATTTTTCTTGTAACTAAAAATTCTGAAATAAATTCACATCTCGCGTTTCCAGGACCCTGAAGCCAAGAAGCCTGAAGACTGGGACGACCGCCCAACCATCCCCGACCCTGAGGACAAGAAACCCGAAGACTGGGAGAAGCCTGAGCACATCCCTGACCCGGACGCCAGCAAGCCCGAAGACTGGGACGATGAGATGGACGGAGAGTGGGAGCCTCCCATGATTGACAACCCCGACTACAAAGGAGTTTGGGCACCCAAGCAGGTGAGCTCAGAAACCCTTAGCAACTCTAGAAATATTCCTTTTTAAATCTATCCATCTATTTATTATCCACTATTTATCCACTGCTGGACATAGGTCTTTACAAGATTTCGACACATTGGCGGCCCTCCTGGAAGAATTGCATATACTCATACATACACGATAGGCAGGCGGGTTGGTGAGCGCGGTGCCGAAATCTTCGCACCAGTGACGCCGCTGCCCGTCACCAGTCTGTTTTATATAAGGTCTGGAAATTTGGGATGGATACACCGCCATCAATCGGCCCGATTTAAAATACATTGAATCAATTGGGATATTACTGACTTTGTAACCAGTCTTTGAAGGCAAAAACTCTAGAATTCGCTTGCAGTACTTATCAAAAGATTTGTCAGAAATATTTTCGGTCACTTGAACAAAATTGAGATTCATTCAGTGGGAAAGTTGAAAAAAGAAAACATTTTAAGAGCAGTAATGAAAAACTTTTTATTTAATGCAGTATCTATTTATCAGCGACGTCAGGTTTACCGTGAGGTCAAACTCCGTCTAATTGCCATCATGTTTATAATGGCAATTATATGGAGTTTGAGTAAAGTAAGTGTGTCTTAGTCGGTGTTTCGCTTTCGATGTGACTTCCCGCACGCACACAAACAATAAGTGCAGAAAGAAACAGACTTGAGTGACGTACCGTGGTCATCGACCTGCCGCCGTCTAACGGTTTTATATCATGTTTGTTTAGCAACACTGCGGTAGGCAATCGGTAGACTGTTTTGATGACGTATTAATTCTCTTTTTGGTGGCAACGGTGCCACATGATACGGTTTTTATTGTAGTTGGTTAATAATTATATAACCGGCTGACTGATGAATAGTCATATTATTTTTTGTATCGCATCAGCTAAAATCGCGAATGTGGCTTTTTCGGAGCGTGGAGGGGTCTTGCTAAATTCATATTCCCCACCTTAGCACAAATAAAGTAACTTGATTTTGTTTCGCAATAAATTAAAAATGATGAATGGGATTAGTTGCAAATTGATGCTACGCTATCGTAAACAGAAAAACCGGTCAAGTGCGAGTCAGACTCGCAAACCTAGGGTTCCATAATTCGACAGTTTTGGGAACAGTCAGGAAAAAAGTATTTAAAATCTTGCCCATAACTGTTTATGTTAACTTAAAAAAGAATTGATTGTACCACAAAAGAGAGACACAAATATTTTTATACCGTACTCGAAATAAAACTCGAGGATGAAAAATTACATATTGTCATTTATTATCGTGAATTTCTAAACCGTTATATTTTTTCTGTAATCTTTATATAATCCCAAATCACCATGATTTTTTAAATTTTTTTCGGTCCACCAGTTTCGGAAATTAGGGGGGGGGGGCATGCCTTTTTTTGTGGTTTTTCAAAGTTTTCTCGAAATTGGTGCCAGTTAATATAGCAAAAGTATATATTTTTAATCAGCTTTTTAATATCTACAATTTGATATCCATACTGTATTTTTATAAAATATTTTTTTCATTTTACATTTTTTTATATTTTTCATTTGTTAACAACTTTTTTTTAATCGCTATAGTTTTCCTGTAATTGGCCAGTTATGGCTTATAATCAGGATTTTTTAAATTTTTTTTCGGTACACCAGTTTCGGAAATAAGGGGAGGGACATGCATTTTTTTCTCGTTTTTCAAAGATTTCTCGAAGTTGGTGACAGTAAATATTGTAAAAGTACATTTTTTTATAATCAGCTCTTTAATATCTACAATTTGATACCCATATTGTATTTTTAGGATATTATTTTTTATTTTGCTCACTTTTGCATTGGAAATATTTTTAACAATTTAAACATTTTCATTTTTTTTGCACCATATTGTGTATGAAAGTGAATGCTATTTTTGTAGCGAATTTCAAATCTTTACCTTTAACGGTGCCAAAGTTATGAGGCTGTGACATACGGACGGACAACGGAGTCTCACCATAAAGGTTCCTTTTACTAGGGAAGGGAAGCGTTTCAGAACGTGCGATCATAGTGCGAAATTTCACTCGGTTTTTAGAAAGAGACAGATCTATAAAGGAGCAAGAGAAAGAAAAACCTGGTTGCACCAATCAGGTGGCCCAGTGTGATTTTCGCACTACCCCGAAGCGTTTCAAAACACTTTCTTGCAACTGTCGGGTAACAGTTCGTTTACCCTCGGTTTAAATCGTGTCCATTTTTGAACGCTCTAGGGTGAAATTCGCATCACTCCGAGAGATTTTCGCTCGTTTCGAAACGGAACCTAAGTAGGTACCTATTAGCAGTTCCTAATATAGTCGTACCTGTTTACATGGAGGCGTTAGATAGGCCAACCTCGTGCCCGCTGGACCGACGACCTGAAGGACGCGGGTCGCGGCTGGATGAGGGGGCGGAGGAACGCCAAAAGTGGCGAAATCTGGGAAAGGCCTATATACAGCTGTGTACGAACATGCTGATGGATGGATGACCCGTTAAAATCGTTAACTAAAGCCACTTGAACTGCAGACCTTACACAAATTTTAGTTTTAACTAACCATGAACATCTTCGCTACAGATTGACAACCCTGCATACAAGGGCGCGTGGATCCATCCCGAGATCGACAACCCTGAGTACACGCCCGACGCCAGCTTGTACAAGAGGAACGAAATCTGCGCCGTCGGTCTCGACTTGTGGCAGGTAAGACTAAGAACGATTGTCTTGCAACTATTGCAATGATAATTAATATCTGTACTTTGGTAGAACTCGGGCGCATCGCGCGGCGCACGTAACAGAGATAGTTAATACATATTACGGAATCCGAGAATTAATACCGTTAATCAAATACTAAAAAATACATTTACTAATTATGTCGAATCAAACGAAAATATTATTTACAATTTCTTAAGTGTACCGGGAAATGCCAGTACTATTTTACAAGAACCAAATGAAAATAACTTTCCTTTTGTTATGGTTTATACTGTGTGACTCTTTAAAGTGCACATATGAATTTGAGTAAAACTAGACACAATTTATCGACAGAAAAATATTTGTATAATTCTTACATCTGTAAATAGAGTTAACCCTGGTCAACAAGTTTTCTGCACAGAAACGATATTTGGAAATTCTTGCAGAAAACTATGTGCTGAATCCAAATCTGAACTCAGATTTTTTCTATTAGGTCTCAATTTTTGTGAAATCAACTTTATGTATTGAAATTTTACGTTTCTTTAATGCTTGTGAACAATTATTTTACATATTTTAATAATTGTTTACAAGCATTAAAGAAACGTAAGTAGGTGGAAATAACAGATCGCGATTGAACCTTATTTTTCAAAATAAATAATATTTTGCGAGAGCTTGTTCTGTCCATACATTTCATACCAAGTTTTTACTATGAAAAATTGGGTGTGATTGTTTTGAGATATTAAATCAAGAACTAGGCTTGGTTACGTGAATCTTTTTATCATATTATTAAAAAGAACTACTGAGAAGAAAGAAGTATTATTGAAAATTAAAGCCGAGGGAGGAAGAGGGAGTAAAAACACGCGATTTTTCAAAATTCAGTCTGTCTTAGACAAATATTACGACGTGATATAGAAAATCTGAGTTCATATTCGGATTCAGCACACAAATTTCTAAAATAATTTCAATAAATCGTTTCCGTGACAGAAAATTTCTACAATTTTGTTGACCAGTGTTTAATGTAATAATTGTATTGCAGGTGAAGTCGGGCACGATCTTCGACAACTTCCTGGTCACGGACGACGTGGAAGCGGCGAAGGCTGTCGGAGAGGCTCTCAAGAAGACGCTCGAGGGAGAGAAGAAGATGAAGAACGAGCAGGACGAGGCTGAGCGGGAAAAGGTAAACCCTAATTTACATTAACGGTCTATTCTGTCACATACTTACATATATAAGGCTTGGTAAGTGATCAGCGACGCGGGTCGCAAAATCAAGTGTTGACGTTCCATTAATTGACTCGCGGCTGAGCTTGCGATTGAAGTGAACATGTAAAGAATGATTTACGAATTTCACAAAAAGGGTCATCGAATCTTGTTACCGAGCACTTACGGAGTCTTTATTAAGAATTTGGCTGCATAAATAAAATTTACCTTATATTTAAATATAAATATATGATCCTTGTACAGATATTTTATCTCACTCAGTCCGTTTGGCTATGGTTGTAATCATGCGTGCACATGCATTTTTTAAAATAATAACCTCGAGAGCGCTACAAAATACGTCCGCTGTAAATAAAAAATAGTAAAGAAAAGAAAATTTAACTTGTTATTATAAAAAAACAGCCAAGGGCGAGTCCTCTCTTGGTATTCCGTACATAATCTGCAGATAATCTGTAAATCATTTCGTTTTAGAGCTAGAGAGCCCTAAAATATTCGGACAAACAAACAGACAGACAGACAACAGAGTGACAGCAATAGTTTGTCCATTGGGTACGGAACCCTAAAAAAAATTCCTTTTTGGTACGGTACCCTAAAAATCAAAGTTATATTAGTGGTTCAAGTCCGGAAAAATGAATTTAAGTTGACTTATTTACCTTTTGACGTTTTTTGCGTGGTGAATTGATATCTTTCAAAGGTTGTCTGCCAGGCTGTGATTACATAATTAAAATCAACAACCTCTTACAATAACAGTAAAATCAACAAGAAAAACTAACAGTAACGGTTTAATAATAACAAAAAACTAAACAAATACATAAACGAAAGAATACGTATCACTTCGAACGCAATCCAAACAGGAAAGAACTTGTTCACAAAATAAAAAATGCCGACCTAATGTTGGTAGCTACGATACTGACTGCTCACCTGTACCACGATCCACGCAACGACAGCTGTCGTCGACCGACTGACGCCATTATGTCGACCAATGGACGCCATTATTGCGTACGAGAGATAAGAATGGAGATAACTCGGTAAAGGTCCGATTGTATACCTTTACGTGTCAAAATCACCGAAGTATTCCTTTTTTATTTTAGTCACTACATCATCTTTCAGGCCGCAACGATCCCTTATATCAATAGAGTTATTCGGTGACACTGTTCTTAAATTTTAGTGCGATTTTATTCAAAACTAACTTTAGCCTGCACCTTTGCTCGCGTGGAAGTGTCTTTTAATCAATGTTCATTTAATTTGCGCTTGATTAAAACTATTCTCAACAGTTTTCGGCCTGGCAGTTATTTCATGAACACCCCTTATAGCCTATTATGTTAACACGATGATGATTTAAAAAAAAACATTCAAATCCGTTGAGTGGTTCTTCAGTTAAAAAGGAACATACATACAGACAATTAAACTTAAGTAAATTATAATAAAACCTATACTTATGTTAATCCCTTTACTAAGTTGCATAATATTATGTACTCTTTCATTTTCTAATCATACCGATAGACCATATCTAAAATTTAAAAGTTGTTGTAAAACTCCTAACCAAAAGAATTTCTAGTAGCTGTCTCCCTCACACTAGTAACATGTATTGTTACAGGAAAAGGACAGCAAGCCCGAGGAAGACGAGGATGATGAAGATCTGGACGACGTGGAGGGAGACGCAGCGCCTGCGGTCAGTTGAACATTTATTTATTTTCTTTTTTTTTTTCCTGTTATTGTGTTATTTATAAGGACCTACTTATGAACGGAATTTCAAGTTTCTTAGTCAACTGGAAGTGCTCTATAAGTTTTCATGGTGACCTAATTTGTATGAAATTGATTATGTAAAAGGCAATAACTTTGAAAACTTTGGAACTTTGTCCGCGTTGAGTTAAAAGCCTGAGCCGAAAATTTCTGTAGGAGATATTAGTTTAAACTTGATATCTCTAACGGGGCCCGAGAAAAAGGTTCTTGACAGACCGACGTATAAGGGTTCCGTTTTTTTTTTTTCTTTAAGAGTTACAGAACCCTAAAAAATGATATATCTTTATCTGCCTTTGTTTAGTATAAGCTTTAATGGATAAATCGAATGATTTATTAATATTTTTGTCCACAGGATGACCACGACGAGCTGTAAGCGTGTCAGTGTGTGTGTAAAGACAATAAATACCTGTGGGTATGTGAGTTATAGAAGGACCGCGGCCTGGCGCGATCTGTGCATTTCTACTTTCCATACATTATTTTACCGAATTATTTATTTATATCTATGTTCTACAGTCGTTTTCTCTTTTGTGATAGGTCTAGGTCGTTTTAACGGTAGAGAATATTCCTTTTTTGTTGGTAAACTATCACATTCTCATGGTTTCCGCGGGGAAGGGGCTGTACGCTCTCTGATTGGTCGAACACAAGGCCCCTCGCGGGCCATGGGAGTGATCTAACTAGATTGAAGTTTACCTAACGCGGCAGGGAGCTGCCGTGAACTGACTTGTGTGTACAGTATGGTAATGGCGGTCAGTTTTAATTTTGCTGGCACTGTGTGTCGATATATGGTGTATTTTACAATGTGTTGTCTCGTTTTATTGTAGTTTTGTATGTTGCGAAAGACATTGTAAAATAAATCGTGGTGCGTGTGAGCATGTGTTTTATCATTTTGTTATGTTGTGAAATGATGAGTCTGATTAATAAAATAATAATAATACAATTTTAATTTGTTGTCTTATTTGATACTGGAATCATTTATAGGTTATCCTTTTTTGTCCTCTTCAGAGAAAATCTTACGTTAAGTTTGTGCTAACTAACAAGGCGAGCGAGCGTGAAGTTAAAAGGGACCTAAACTCTAAATGAACGTACTGTCAAAATGTGACGTTTTATATGAAGCCGGCGTTAGTTCTGCTTAACGCTACGTTCATTTAGATCCTTGTTGCACTCGAAGAGTAGGGACCCTAAATTCCATTAAATTCTTAGGCCAAAAATAGACCAACAGCTGAACGTGTCCCCCGAAGCACGCACAAACCGAACACAAATGTACCGTGGTGATTTAACGCACGACCTCTGTGTTAGCAGGCGAGCGCTTTATCACTGCGAGTTGTTCTTCCACTAATCCCCATTAGTTTAGAAACAAAATATAAGTAACAACATGGTACCTCAACACATACCTCCTTAAGAAATAAAGACTTCATGATTATAAATTACTAGGTATGTTGTTATTTATATTTCATTTCTAAACTAATGGGGATTGGTGGAACAACCCGACAAAAGCAGTGTTATAAAATAATACTTTTCTCTATAAATACGACCAAGGAGGCTAGCAGGGCGCCACTTTAACACCGTTTAACAGTGAATCCCATATATTTTCTGTCAAATGGTGTTAAAGTGGCAATCATGTTAGGCTAGCAAACATGCGTTTGTGCCAATGCGGAAAGATTCATTGGTTTGTGCCTCAGATGTCTATGGTTTGTGCGATCTCAATAAATAGGTATTTGACACAATCATCAAGATAAAATATATCAAGTAAGTACTTGTACCTTTTTGAAATGACGGAAAACGCGTTGCAATAATTCTTACATACCTTCTTGAATACAGAATACATTGATAAAATTATTCAAGAACCTGCCCTTCCAAAACCTCTCTTGTGTACGCGAAGGCAACCTTTATGAACCTCAAATATGCTATTTACAAACACCCTCTTTCCGGGGTCAATATTTCCGCCACCCCAGCCCTCCATCTCGGAATGATAACACCTAATGTCAACACTGCTTTGAATTCTTTCTTACAAAATGAGTGTAACCAACCAAAATAGATTCTATTTACTTAGGTTTAAGATATATTGTGGTAGATAAGTTACCACAGATGGGCTCCGTTGCACCCTCGTGGTATTTCCGGTCTTTTATTATCGCTGTTAAAAATGTCAAGGATGTGTGATGGATAATGAGTGACGTAAAATATTTGTATCTGGTGATTGAGGAGGGTTTCTTCCAGCTGTGTCATGAAAGTTTTCATCATTAATCTATGGGGACGTGGATGGATGATTTGTCTGTTTAGATAGCTGAAACTACTATAGCCTAAGTGTAATGTAGATATACAATACATATATAGGGTGAAATTAAATCAATCGACCAAATTCATACTGGAGACTCGGTTAGTGATCAAGAACTAGGTTCAGTAATCCTTAAGGCCAATTTCGAAAAAAAATTTTTTGCTCCCTTACTGTTTACACTAAGTACAATTCCTAGTGCTGGCACTATGGGGCAATACATTTTTTTTTTCAAATTTTACCTGAAGGGTCATTAAACCTTGTTCCTGATGACTAACCAAGTCTCCAGTATGAATTTGGTCGATTGATTTAATTTCACCTAGTATAGGGTTAAATATTTTTTTCTGCCCCAAGAAATACCTCGATTAAATTAGTATAGGAAGCCAACATTTTATTTTGCGTATTTCACAGAAAAGCTTATTGAACCTTGGTCCTGACCACTTGCCGAGTCTCCACTAGTCTCCAGTATGAATTTGGCTACATAAACGAAAGTCACCTTATACCGGGTGTAAATATAATAGACTGCTACCATTAAATGAAACCACATATTCTACCGATCATACTGCACCACTTTTCCCAAGAAACATACCCGCGCTAACAATTAATTTGGGAAATAATTTAGTTCCAAACAAAAATGCGTGAACCCTAACGCACCGACATACGGGCGAGTTTAGAGAGAGCGTCGTCCGTAAAACAGCTTCAGGGTGTCCGCGGGTATGGTTCTTGGGAAAAGTGGTTCAGTAGGGTCGGTAGAATATGTGGTTTCATTTTATGGTAGCAGTCTATTTACACCCGGTATACTACAGGAAGATAGCATAGTGCTACACTGGAAGCGATGCCAACAACTGCCTGTAAGCTTAGCCTCACTGTTATAGTACATTACGATACGAGAGCGATGAAACGTTTTCTGACGAGTGTGAGTTTGCGGCACGAGCCGAAGGTGAGTGCTGCAATCACACGAGTCGAGAAAAAGTTTCTCGCACGAGTTTCGTATAATATTTTATAGCACAAGTGCGGAAAATGCCGACTTTACGCAAGCGCAGCGTGCGTAAAGTGGTCATTTTACGCACGGTGTGCTATAAAAATATTTTCACAGTGTTTTCATGCAGTTAGTTTAGGTACATGACTCTTGTATACCTTCCAGAGTATGACCTAAATTTTTGCGCGGGAGTCTGCGTTTGGAAAATTTTACTTTATCCTACTTCTGAATCTATTAAAGTTTTAGCAACAAAGTAGTTCCAACGTGCATTATAAAAACGGGGCAATTCGGTTATTTTTTAAACCTGGAATAAATTGATCAATTTATTTACCTATTTTAGTATGTATTTACCTGCACAGGAAGTCAGAGGTCGGATCCTTGTCAAACTTCGGGATGCGTTCAAGGAAAATAAATTATGCCTATGGAAATGTGCGATGATGACGTCACTGAACGTCAAATAGCATATTTTAAAAGCGGTGTATAAAAGCAATAAAGGAAAGCTATTCCTTTTTTGAATCGTAAATATAAGTATTGTTGAAAACAATGTAGTATAGGCCAATTCAAGCGCGCACCGAGTATTCCGATATAATTTTCCTGTTTTATTTACATACCGTGCGTGCCATATCACAGAATATCTTCTAATGTTTCAGTCGCGTACTTTCCATCGAAGACATTTTCCTTTTTGCTCCTGTTTTTCTCGTATTGCAATAGTAAAATCAGTCAAAACAGTTAGCGGTTCAACAGTTAGCAATAGAAGTGCGAAATTTTCTTTCCTAAGAACGAACAAAATCAAATAAACATAAAAATGTAATGTATTTTCTGGGTCCTCAAGCCGGTTCTTAATGGATAGGCACAGGGGTCCCGGATAATAGGGTCTCGATTTTGATCAATTTTAATGCCATTAGTATAGGGAGCGTGGGCATTGGACATTTCCGAGGATTCCAGAAACCGGGATCTTAATAGAATTAGGCGCAGTGTCGGGGCTTTAGCCCCCTCAAAACTTTAGTTTTTATAGCCAAATTCATACTGGAGACACGGTAAGTGGTCAGGACCAAGATTCAATGACCCTGGTTGCGAAATACGAAAAATATTTTTTGTGCCTCTATACTTGTTCAAGAACAACCTCGGCTCAATTAGTATAGGAAGTCTTAATTTTATATAGCGTATTTCCCAGAAAGGGTAATTGAACCTTGGTTCTGAACACTTACCGAATCTCCAGTATGAGTTTGGCTGTATATAAACGAAAGTAAGTTGTGGTTAAAGGACACAAGTTTCTTTTATACTACTACCTTTATTATGACAATTTCCTGCTCATGTTGTACTACAGATCTAAAACTTACCTAAACACGTATTTTAATAGTAAGTATATCTTAATGGTAATTAAATTACTATGATTTCGTGAAGAAGCTTGATGAAACCTACCCTCAGCCCAAAATATGTTTCTGGATCCACCACTGATTAGGCTCGACCTCTTCTATAGGATGAAAAAGGAAAAGTTAGGATAAGTATTGTCTTTATTACCGTCTGTTCTGAAAGTGGAAATGGGCTTCTAAGTGCTAAACGCCTGAAGAATAAGTGTGTGCAACAAACTATAGAGTAGGAACTAGGCACCTTCTTAAAATATTATTAGCACAGACATGTAATTATTACTAAGTAGCACACCAAACATTAGGATTAAATAGCGTGGCAAGTTTCCATACAAAAACTAAGCTACATTGAGACTTCATGGTACGAAGAAACGTATAAAAATGGGTTGTTTTGACTGGCTATGCTTGGAACATATTTGTTAATTCCCAAACTAATCTCTAGTATATATTTTGTTTGGAAACAAGCAATATTTAAATTTAAAAGAGCCCGTAGTTCACGGAGCTAAAATTGCCACGCGTCAACTCTATGCGTTTATTATTAATGTTAGGTCTGCTACTATATTATACGTCTGTGATTATTAGATATTTGTGTCGATTCTGACGAGTGATTCGATGTAACATGACTTAACCTCTTTGACAGGACTATTATTTTAAGCTCCCTGTCCTTATCTTTTCAATACAGAAAGAAAAAGACAGAATGCTTACATTAAGTCTTGTGAAATAAGGTAAGTCTGTCGAATTACGCCTACTTAAGGTTGAAACTGATTTCTATCATATTATTATAATAAAAAAGAAAAAGACAGTGTGTAAATCAAAGGGTTGTTTAATAATCTTTGGAATAAACAATAAAAAATAACGCTGTTTTTAAGCAACCAACAAATAACTACAAAATTGCAACACAGTGGTTTTGGCAAAATTAAACTACTGAGTTTTAATTACGCCTATGTAAAATCTATTATCATAACTTTCTACTAGAGTGTTTTCGTAGTTATTTTTAATTAGGAACATAATCAGTCTTAGAAATCGTATCACAATTATGAGTTTTTTTTATTATTGAAATAATTATTTAAGATCTATGAATAGATAACAATAACTCTTTATTACTACGGTAATAACATACATTATTGTATTTTCTCAACGGATTTTTTTTTAAACCTAATTAACGCTTCTCTAAAGAAGTAATCTAATGTTTTTATTTTTTTTTAAACCAAATCAGCCTTGGGCGTTATTTAACCCAGTTGGGTTATTAACGCCTATTTAGTTGAAGCAGACTATTTAACGGAGCGCTGGACAGTTTGCATAAAGAGAGCCCGCATTAAGTACGTGGTTCATAGGAGAAATGCAAATTAATGACAGTTTTTACGAATCATCAAACTCCGTCAAAATGTGTGCTTCAAAATTAACCTTTCTATCACAATCCTTAGTTACAGCCACCAGGACATTGAAATATTTCTACGTCTGTTTTTGTCAGACCGACACATTCTTCGTGATACCATTTCATACAATAAGCACATGGTCTCATATCAGCAACACGATCCT
Source organism: Ypsolopha scabrella (assembly GCA_910592155.1). NCBI lineage: Eukaryota > Metazoa > Arthropoda > Insecta > Lepidoptera > Ypsolophidae > Ypsolopha > Ypsolopha scabrella. Next base: position 6,472,875 of record OU342964.1, read on the forward strand.
CATAGCAAGCGTTGCAATACCAGTGATCAACACCACTTTTGTTTTCTTTTCCCTTGTGGCTTATTTTTGTTTTATTCTTTTTCGTTCTTGTTTCACGTACAAGATCCTTTCTTTTAGCCTTTCCCGTTATGGTCATACTATCTCCCCTCTTTACTGTTTTTTTTACGTCATTACTTTTGGTTATTTTTTCAGTTTTGGTTTTACCATCTACTTTTCTTTTTATATCATTTGTGTCATTCTTTTTAGTTTCATTTTCAGGTTTCATTTTCAAATTTTCCTTCTCTTTTGTCTTTTTGTTATCGTTAAACAAATCTTTTGTTATTATTGTGCCTTTGTAATTCAAAGCCTTTCGATGGAATTTCTTTTTTGTAATTGCATAGTTTGGTGTGGGCATAAATTGATGAAACTGGGATTTTTCAGATAACTCAGCCAACGGTATATCCTCACGATCATTATCTGTTTCAGTATCAGAATAAATACGCAAAGATGGCTGAATGAGGGGTCTTGTGATGAATCTAGCCATCATTTCAGACACATCCTCATCGTCAGAAGTATCAGTCAATAAACACTCGAGACTCGTTGTAGACCGAGACTTCTGCAAGCCACTTGTTGAAGGAATCACATCCACTGAGCGCTGTGGAGTTACTTGTCCAGGTTGCAAGCCACTTGTAGATGGGCCCTCAACAAGTGATCGCAGTGGAGTGATTTCTGGATCAAGACGCGTAATTTTATAATTGTGAGAAGTATCGTCTTCATCGTTGTAGTCATCTGAAGACGAGCTATTGCAGACAAGTTTATTTGCAAGACTACCCGTAACTAGTGAACGCGGTGGAGTAACTTCTGGTGCTGATGGATAAACATTCAACAGACGTTGCAATTCTTCACTGTCGACTATAATTGGAGACGAGTCACAAGGTTCATTCGAATCTTCGTTCGTAACTTTTGGAGCTGTTGGATGAACATTTAATAGGCATGGCAATTCTTCACTGTCATCTATAGTATGTTCATTCCTGTCTTCGTTTAGAGGTGCCTGTTTTTCAGTTAAAACAGAGGGTGCAAAAGCTTTTTCAGGCAAAACATCTGGATTAAATGGATATAGTCCTGTTTCGCGGAAACCGCTTGTGATATTAGCATGTGACATGCATTTAGACCAAATTTTGGACAAAATCTTGTTGAAGTCGGGACGAGACAATTTTTGAGCATGTGTTTCATAGAAATGTTGCATCACTTCTTGGTCCCAGTAACTCTCAAAAGGTTTGTAACACGCTTTATCGAGTGGTTGCAACTCATGCGTGGTATTTGAGGGTAAGCAGTACAGAGTGATGCCTAACAAGTCAGCTTCTTCTGCAATTCTATAATCCAAATGACACTTTGCCCCGTCAAGTATCAACAGGCAGTTTCCTGCAGTCTTGTGTTTGCCAAAATGTCTTTGGAAGTCAAGAAATAGCTCCGAAGTCATACTGCCCTTCGGGGCCATTCTGACTATTGTACCTGGAGGCAAATTGGCTTCCAGCTCAGGCTTCCTTCGAACACCTTTAAATATAATCATTGGAGGTATGGGATTACCCGCCGCATTTACACAACCCACGATGGTAACGTTTTCGCCATGTTCTGATGCTTGTATGTGTACTCTTTTTGCTCCTTTCTGGGCAATTACATAGGGTTGTTTGTGCATGGTCAATTGACAACCCTTTTCGTCCATATTATACAGTCTCTCTGGATTATAATGGATCCCAAGTTCGTCGTACAGTTTTTCAACTTCTTTGAAATGGTGTGAAACGATTGCTTTGTTAAGCTTCTGACCTCTTGCTTGATTCATAAACTGGGCTTTGCGTTTCGCCACAACGCGATTTCTTTTTAAAAATAGCTTAAGCCAGTCTCGTCCAGCAAGTCTTAACTGCGTATTAAAATTGTTAGGGATGTTGTACTTTTCACAATACAGAAATGCCTGTTTTCGGATTATTTTGGCTGTCAGTGGGATTCCCAAATCCGCAAATCTAATAATTCGTTTCACAAAATCTTGCTCTCGTTCTTTGCTTAATACTGATTTTCTGCCTAATTCTTGTTTAGATTTCCCACTTTTAACATAATCCCGCAATGTCCTTCTTGGGATCTTATACATGTCAGCTGCTTTATAACTGGACAGCCTGCCTGTTTGAACAGCAGTGACTGCTTTTTCTAAATCACTTTGTGTCCAAAGGCAGCGTTTTTTCTTTGAAGTTGACATTTTTACCTAAAAAACGATGTTACATTATTATTTTAAGGGGCTAATTATCATGTTTTAAAACGGATAAATTATACATTTTTACCAAGAATAGGATAAATTACTTGCAGACTTATACAAATGAAATTATAAACACGAGCAGTTAGATGCGACACATGATGGTTAAATACGCGTATGTGATGGTTATATCCGCCTACGTGATGGATATATACGCCTACGGTAGTATTTGGTACGGGTAATACCGCCCAGGCGTTATTACCCGTCGTAATACATTTTAACAAGATTGTACATAAAATCAATAACCGTTTGCATAATGTTAATGTACAAACTGGTTATTGACGAGAAAATAGTTATTTTAACGACTGCGCTTAGGTTTGAGGGCAAAACTCACCCATTAACAAAAAAAAACTCCACGAATATTGTGCTACGTGTTAGTAAAAATGTCACAAGAACCACTCACGCCGAAAGTCGGTGCGCTACTGGCTCGCGGGGTGGGGAACGCCGCTGGCGGGGTTTGGGACTGCGACTAGACGTGTTAATCTTAGTGCGTAGCTATTAAGATTCATTTTGGCGATATTAGAATAAGGTTTTTTTTATCATAGGCGTAATTAGCGTCTAGGCGTAATTCGACAGACTTACCTTAAGTTAAGTCATGTTACACCGAATCGACACTAATTATTATATTGATTGAGTAAGTTAAAAGTTTTTAGTATAAGTTTTTTGTAACATATCATCACGACATTATATCCCTGAGGGGGCTGTTAACTGTTACCGACTTTTTACCGACGATTTCAACGTCCCGATGTGAAAGGGGGCATAACGCCGTACTTCGGGCAGAAATAGGTATTCGTTTTGTTGGGTATGCAGGTTTACCGGTCAGCAAGTTTTATGTAAACTAATAAAGGCACACAACTCCTCAAAAAGTATTTTCATGCTGCCAACTGGGTTCGAACCCGAAACTCAACGTTGGGAGTCCGACATCCTACCGTCTGAGTTAGCACCGCTACTTCCCATTCTCTAGACAAAAAAGTTCAAAAACGATAGAGTTTGGCTAGGGAATCGTGGCACAACTGTTAACACGGGTATGGAGAAAGTTCATTTTTAGGGTTCCGTACCCAAAGGGTATCCAAGGGGACCAATTACTACATTACTGAGACTCCGCTGTCCGTCCATCCGTCCGTCCGTCTGTCACCAGGCTGTATCCCATGAATCGTGATAGTTAGACAGTTAAAATTTTCACAGATAATGTATTTTGTTGCCGCTATAACAACAAATATCTACTAAAAAACAGAATAAAATCAATATTAAAGGGGGTTCCCGTACAACAAACGTGATCTTTTTGCTCGATATTGATAACGGCAACAGGTAGACGCTTGGAAATACTCACAGAATATTTAGTTATACAGGCTGTAAATTCAAAGTCAAGAATCCCTTTAGGGTATGAAAGTATACACGATTCTGATGCCATTACGAGAAAAAAAAATATACCTTGAATTTTCATCAAAAATTCCATCATTTTTCTAAGCTATGGCTACGTAGCTCACCGGCCTCCCCACACTCCTAATTGCACCCCGCAACCCGCACCCCTCATCCGAGTGGCCAGCGACCAGTGAGGGTGTCCACGCGATTAGTGTATTTTGAGTAAATAAAATCGTCTTATTATGAGGTACTGGTACTTTATTTAGAGATCTAATTTCTTGCCTTTTGCTTTTACAATACAATATACCGGATTCACTTTAAAAATAAGTAATTAAATTAAAATAAAATTAATATTTAAGGGGGGCTCCCATACAAGAGACATGATTTTTTTTGCCGTTTTTATAGATAATGGTACGGAACCCTTAGTGCGCGAGTCCGACTCGCACTTGGCCGGTTTTTTCCATATCCGTGTAGGGTAAAGTCGAGGCACGATTCCCTGGCCAAACCTCTATTCGCCCTTGACTTTACTCGATTCACCACGACACGACAACGCCCGAGTCAACCGCGGCGAATGCATTCGAATCGGATAACCGATTCTCGATACTTACTCGTATTGGTTTCTTTATTATTGTGGGAAGGGAAATAAACATCTCTTGAATACAGTGGTTTCTCTATTACGGTGAAGTTGCTATTCGTCGCGAGTAACAAAATAATGTGCAAAGTGTACGTCGTAGGTATACAATGGGTTCTGTCAACATAGATAATCTATTTGAACATAATATATCTTTGTAAACTCCTGTGGCCCCACACAAGGTTACAAAATATTTATAAAATAAAGATGTCATGAATGTCCGTATTTTTCCTGGTGTGTAAGATTATTTTTTATTCAACTCTGTCATCATTGGAGTGTATAAAAGGAGCCTCGTCGAGCGGCGCAAACGCCCCCGCGTCTCTCTTCTCCCTGAACATTCATATTTTGGTTTTAAAATTTTCCTTACAAGAACGCAGTTCCGGGATGGTTTTCTGAGTGACTCTGCTTAAATCCCATTTATTTTTCTATATAAAAGTACTTCAGTATTAACTAAAAACCTAAAAATCCTCCAAATCGGTTGTTTCGTTGCGTGATGGACGGCCAATGAGTCTCAGTATATAAGGTGACTTTAATTTATCCAGCCAAATTCATACTGAAGACTCAGTAAGTTCTCAGTAACTAGGTTCAATGGCCCTTTTTGTGAAATTCATAAATTATTCTTTTCGTGTTTCTTACAAACGCAAGCTCAGCTCCGAGTCAATTACTATGGGACGTCAAGATTTCATTTTGCGAAATCAGCAAAAAATGTTATCGATCCGTGTTATTGATCACTTACCAAGTCTCCAGTATGAGTTTGGCTGTATAAATTAAAGTCACCTTATATATTATCTATGCCAATGAGCCAACTAATAATCGCCTCTATCAAAAGCTAATAAAATCTTTGACAGTCTGTTTTCTTTAATTAAAAGAAGATTGCGAAAAGCTTATTTTTGTCCTAGGAGAAAAATAAAGGACAAGGTATGAAAATCCATTTCCGCCCTAGGCGGTAAACAAACGACAAAATTTTAAAAATAGAGACCAAGGGGAAAAAAATTCCATAGTACATACAGCCACGCCAACCGCTCCTTTTTCAACATAGTTTTTTTTTTCAATATATTTTTCCTTTCTGTGAAAGTTAATGCCCTTAAGGCGCCGGTATTTAAGACAATGTTAGCGTTTTCTATAGGTTCCCATACTTTTTTTAAATTTTTCATTTCCTTTTAGAGTATACAAAGATATCTATAATAGCGATAGCTCATGCAGCCAATTTTTAACAAAGTGCTTGTGTTAGTTTTATTATTTATTTTCTTTTAAAAATGTCTATATTGGCTAAAACACAAAATTAAAAAAAAATGAGAGGTCCACCTAGGCTGCATGGTTGCAAAAAACTTTGCCTTTTCCAATGAAGGAAAGAACGAAACAAAAAATAAATGGCAACACGTAAGAAATCTTATTGAAATGAGTTCGAGTGAAAAGATAATAAATTCGTCATAAAATATCTATGGTTAAAGACAGAAAATTTTTAAGTTTTAAAAGGGAGCCAAAGTGACTTGCATTTTGTGGTTGTGAGGCGTTCTTTCATGAACACCCCTTATAGTTTATGTATTGACCAGGGTCACTACAGTGATAATGAAAAAAGTACATCCAAATCCGTTGAGTGGTTCTCGAGTTATAAAAGCGTTTAAAACTTTCTTCCAACCTTCCAACTAAAGCGAGGTATTATAAGTACCTAATCGAGTTTGTGTTACTTACATTAAATTACTTGTTCTTCTGTAAACACATTTTTCCATTGCCTCGCATTGTTTGAGAAAAAAGAGCCTGACTCGTAATATATATGCTAAGTTACCTCGTCAGGAAATACCCTTTTTTCCACAGCTCGGATATAATGTAGGTACAATTCCTAGCATGCCAATTCACTCTTTCACTTTATAGAGCGCACTTCATCCTAGTTCTTTCCAGGCGAGGCGTAGTAGTAGCTAAGCGTAAGCATATAGTGTGTGTAAGAAAACTAGCCTAGGCTTTCTTCAACGTGAATAACAGAAACAGAGAAACACCGAAGGGTCACATAAGGGTTTTCCGTTTATAAACGGGACTCTAATATAATTAATGACTTAAGAGGGTGCGACGGTTCAGACAAGGGGAGCTAAGTAAAGTCCCAATCGAAAATTACTGAACGACTCATGTATTTAGGTTCCGCATAGAAAATAAAACCCTTCTAGATGGGCTATTTATAATAATTAAAATATTCTGCTGCAGCAGGCCTGGACTAGAACTTGCCCGACCATAGCTAGAAGAACTGTAAAATCATTACAGCAGAGCCTCGATAATCCGAACCCCTGGTAATATGAACACCTCTATAATCCGAACGGCCGCCTCCGCCAAACCGCCGTTTTTAAGTAACCAGCAGTGCCACGACCAGCCACGACATGACGAATCTGATTAAAATGTCTCGGAAGCCTCTGTGGTATGGTCCTTGTTATTCGAATCAGAGGAAGTTTTGGGTGAATATGTCCACGATTTTGATCCTGAAGATAAGCTTTTGAAGATAAAGCATAATTTATTGTTTACATATGTATATTTTGAAAATAAGGTCCCGCAATAATAAGTGAAAATAATTCTAGCTGTACGGTCCGAAATAGAATTACATCGCTGAAAGCCATGAATGATTTCAAGTGTGAGCGAGGACTGGTCCGTAATTTGTGAGCTAGCAAACGATGTGAAAGATAGCTTATGATTCGGACCGCTTTATAAAAGATACCTCATAACCTCTTAATTTAACACAGAATACAATACGTTATATATTTTTTATCGACTCCACAAACGCATTCACAAATATAAATTCTTCCATTTCGAGATGTTCCACAAGACTTTTCAAAATTTTGTCTGAAATTATAGAGTGAAAATAATTTTTGACATTTCATTCCGTTCAACGCTTTCATACCCTGCGGTCCGAAATAATTGTAAGCTATCTTACAGTTCATTCAAATTCAGGCCGTCCTTATCGCACTTACTAAAAAAATAGTGTGCTATCCCTGACTCACTCACAGTTTGAGCGATGTAATTCTATTTCGGACTATAAGGATCGCCTCACCTCCGACGAGTGAGCCACAAAAGTCATACGAATTAATGAAGACATTTGCTTCACTCATGGATTATTTGCCATTCACCTCATTCATTTGTAATCGATTTTAGCGATGTTATTCTATTTCGGACCGTACGGTAGGTAGATCATGCATCGTTCACTGATATGATAAATAACAACCAAAAAGAAAATATTTTTTATAGCACACTGTGACCTAAACCCGCACTTTACGCACGCTTTTCCGTGACCTAAGTTGCCTATTATTGCACGGCGTGTTAGCGCCCGAGCGTAATAATAGTCACTTAGGTCACGGCAAAGCGTGCGTAAAGTGCGGGTTTATGTCACATGTGCTATAAAATAGTATACGATACTTGTCCTAAGTTGCCTATTATTGCACAGGGAAAGGTGAAAAAAATAAGGATGCGCAAAAAAAACTTTGGAATGTGGTCTATTTGGGATATTCTATCGTCTATTAAATTTTTTTCACTTTGAATTGCAGAACCTTTGAATAAGACTCGTCAGAGCCCTGTTAGGAATTCTATAAAAAGTCTAAACACTTTATTAAAGTCTAATCCGGTACACATTATTTAATAATTTTCAATAATTATAATACAGGCTGTAAATGCAAAGCCAAGAATCCCTTTAGGGTATGAAAGTATACACGATTCTGATGTCATAACGAAATATATATACCTTATGAAATATATATAATATATATACCTTGAATTTTTACCAAAAATTCCATCATTTTTCTAAGCTATGGCTACGCAGCTCACCGGCCTCCCCCCCCCCCACACACACCTAATTGCATCCCGCAACCCGCACCCCTCATCCGAATGGCCAGATACCAGTGAGGGTGTCCACGCGATTAGTTCATTTTGAGTAAAGAACATCGTCTTATTATGAGGTACTGATGCTTTATTTAGAGATCCCAGTAATTAAATAATATCTTTACCGATCATACTGACACACCCTTAAGGGATTCTTGACTTTCCTTTTACACCCGGTATACTTACAAAAAAAAACTTCGTTTTATTTCGAAAAATATCTTTCTATATATCTACATACTAAAATCCGAACGCAGCGTTCATCCAAACAGGGTATAAATTTTGGGTGTTCGGATTATCGGGGCTCTGCTGTATTTGTATGACGCCAGTGTAGGCGCGATACATGATTTTATAATGTTTTTTTCAGTTATTTTTCAGTCATTGCTTTTCCAGCAAAAATTTCTATCCTCACAATTAGAATCCAGGGAAACAGATAAATATTTTCAATTACGGCATACTTAGATTTATGAGGCAATAATTAAGAGAGAGGTCTAAATTTTATTTCCAAAAATTTCGCCCGAATTTTCTACCACTCTCATGACGACACCACCCCACCCCACCAGTGACTTTTCGTGATCCAGTATGACATCATGAGAAGCTGTACCGAAAAAGTAGTAAGGGCCTGTCCACATTACGTCATCGATTTTTGCCGATTTTCAACCCGTCCCCCTACAAACATCCTATATTCATAATCTGAAGACCCCACACTCTCACAAAACTAACGATATTTTCGTTATCTGTAGTACAAAATCAATAAAGTTGTTTAAACAACAGTTTCTTTTCTTTTGGCAAGACCCCCCATTATTGCCGCCTATGTTCATGATATTACCGTCATCCCCCCATGAATTTCAAATGACGTAATATGTGGACGTCCCCTAACAGGCAAATAAAATCAGTCATTCGTCCTTTTCCGACTTCCGTAGATTTTGTGGAAGCCCTGGACAAAATAATTAAGACCACTGCGCATTTTTTTTTTCAAACGATTAGGTTTCTCTACACCGCACGTATATAAGGTGACTTATTTATGCAGCCAAACTCATACTTGGCTTGGTAATTGATCAGTAGCACGGATCGACAACACTTTTTGCTAATTTCGCGAAATAAAATATTGGGACTGGGCTTGCGTTTGTAAGGAACACGAAAAGATTAATTTACGAATTTCCCAAAAAGGGTAATTAAACCTTGTCACTGAGCAGTTACCGAGTGTTCAGTAAGAATTTGGCTGCATAAATAAAAGTCACCTTATATACTACTTCGCATAGCTGGGTTGGCATGTAAAGATGTAAACCTAACACGATTTATTGAAATACTTTCGATTTCATACTGCGTGGTAAGACCAATTCTAGGATATGCCCTAGAATTGGGTGAGTGAGCTCTGTCGCCGTACTTCGGGCACAATGGTTCAATCAAACCGAGGCCGACCTCAAATTAATCTACACCACGGCGGTTGAACCTTCGACCTCTAGGTTAGTAGGCGAACGTTTTACCACTCGACCACAGAGGTTTTGGAAGTAATTGCCATTAATACATAATAAGGGTACATTTTGTGCCTACACTCAGCGGGACTCGATGTCCTATTACGATTTTAGTAGTTCAGGGACTTAGTTCCAGATTAGTTCTATCGAATCCAGTGAAATTTTTAATTTGTTCCGTTATAACTTCCTTAGCCTCATGAAAAAAAGTTTGTCCGCTGGCTGGAGGTTTCTTCAAACTAAATTATTATCTAAATAATACATGTTAGAAAGTTATTCTCACTTAGAACATAATACAGGGAAGTAGAACTAAAGTTTGACACCCATTTGGAGTTCCTGAGGCTTATAAATAGGAAGTGTCCCGCTGGCTGGAGGTCGCCTGTAAAATCGCGTCTCTCATCCATTTTAACGGAACAAATTAAAAAAATTATTGGATTCGATAGAACTAATCTGGAACTAACTCCGTCAACTACTAACATCGTCAATGGACATGGGGTCCCGCTGAGTGTACGCACATGGGTACAATAAAAGGTTGCTTTAGGGCTAATCACGCATGTAACCAGGCCACACTCACACATGCGAACATAATAATTACTAAAGGGAGGTTTATTGTACCAAATACACATACAGTTTATCAAAGTAATTTTCGATAAATGTACTGTCTATTCGTAGCGTGGAACTAAAACATGTAGGTAAGGAACGCCCCCTTCAAATCTAACAGTTCTTATTTATGGCCATAACGTCTGGTTTGTTCTAGGAAACGGTGAAAGTAATCTAGCTTATAATATAATCTGAAGTAACAACTTTCATTGATTGCTAAGATTGAATTTTGATCTAAGTATTAATAATAAAATGGAACGGCAAGGAATATTCATATTATTTAATAAAGTATTATGCCAGTGGGTTTTAAATTAATAAAATAAATATAAAATGTAAATTATTTACGTGAATACTCAGTGGCGTATTTGTCCTAAGGCCCAGTAGACCCGGGCCTAGGGCGGCTAGATATTAGAGGCAAAAATACACAGATGAAAAGATCATTTTATTGTTTGTGACGAGTTAATAGTACATTACTGCTAAGACCAGGAAATAAGCAATCCTGGACAAGTAGGTTAAAAGTCCGAGCCCGTAGGGCGAGGACTTATATACGAGGCCAGGATTGCTAATTAATGGTCGAAGCAAGTATAGTGATTTTCTCAAAAATAAAATGAGACATTTTCATATTTTTTATGATAATAAGTTATATCAAATAAATTAGACTGTCTAGGAAATACTCGTATTAAAGTTACACTTGCTCATATTTGGGCGATTAATTATGTTTATTGTTAGTGATTTCTTCAGCAAAGCATTAGTGAAGTACAATTCAGAATTATATATATTTATTAAACACTTCAACTTCTGTTAAACAGGATCAAAAGTGCATCAAAATGACTATCACCTCACAGGATGACGCAAAATATTGACAAGATATTGCAATCTACAAAAAGAAAATAATAAAAGTATGAAAAATCTTAATCTAAGAGTAATAACTACTTTACAGCATACAGCAGTGGGGAACAATGTGAGCAGCTATCCTACAAACTATAAACTATATTATTTATAATGTTTTTACCCTTAAGGGGTTCATAACAAGGCTTATTAAGGAGTAAATATTAGGGCATGCAATATAATATATATATATATATATATAATAATTATTATTATATACTGAGCATAATAAATGTGACCAGAAGAACCTGAACACAAAAGTAAATAAAACATGAAAAATACCTAACTAACATAACTTAATACTATATAGGTAATATACTTAATTAATCAACACGCATATTCCCGCAGTGAACCACTGGATTTTTAAGCATCCTTCAAAGCAACAGAAGGGTGCTTTGAGTAGGAATAATGCCAGTAAAAATTAGTGGAGTACAATAAATATCAGAGCCCGCTTCTAAACTCATTTTGTAAATTATTTGCACGAAACACTTTCAACTAAAATTTATAGCAACTTAAATTCCCGCTTTTCCGCAACTTTTTTTTACTATTGCCAGCTGGGCAAAAGTATTTACCGCCATGCAGCCTTCATGGTCAACGCCATCTAGAGGAACGCTAAGAACTAAGAAAAAAAAAACAACGAGAAAAACCTCAGATGAATAATAATCATCTGGGAGAAAAACGCTCATTGAGGTTAAATTTTAAGCATTCAGTGGTTTTAAATATACCTATAAAATCAATAAAAATTATAATATTTTTGTTATAGTTATTGCAGTTATAAAATATAGCAACCATTTTCTACATTCTAAACATGAAATTGTAATTCATTTTATTTTTCTTTGTAAATTGGCCGCTTAATACCTTATGATCGCCAAACTACTTGGTCTCTTAAAAAAATAGACACGGATAGTTTTAAAAAGAAAACATATGAAATGTAATCTGTGAACATATGGTATGTAATGGAGTTCCATACGAATTTCCTGGACAGTTATTCAATTTCCTGGACACTTTTAAATAGCTCGCCGGGATGAAGTATTTTCTGGTAGGTCTTTACAGTATGTAATGGTAATATTACGATGTATTTCTGAGAAAAAACTATTTACGCCTAACAATGAGGCAGCAAATGTTAAACGATCTAGCTTTGCTCAACATAGAAGCGAATAATTTAAAGAAATTAGATGCGAAGATTTAATTAATGATTTTGCTGCGCTCAAGTTTAGACGCGATTTGTAACATTTAAAGCGCATTTTATACCTTGAATTTGTATGATTCTCATACCTGTAGGTACTTAATAAGTTGACAAGAAAGTAAGTAGTACCTAAGTGATGGGAGTTAGCAAGGGGTCGCTGGTACTTACTACACGGCCCAGGGCGGCCAAGACTTCAAATCCGCCACTGTGGATACTTCTTAGATCAATGGCGACATAACAATAAATGTACCAGTAATGGCAGCGCATTCGCTTATGAGGTCATTTAATTTTTTTTATTATTCCCTGGGTAAAAGTTGTTTTTTGGGCGAAATAATAATTTCTTATAATTCGGTTACAAAATATTACAACTAAGGAAAATAAACCATGAAAAAAAATTGCTTACAAATTCTAAAAAGACGAGATGCAATCAAGGACCCATGGAATTTGGATAATCACTTAAAAAATAGAGATTTTATTATATGAGTTTATTATTTAGGCTGCTTTATATAATGTCTTATAATTTGATATTGCTTAAAAGCAGACCGTAGGAAATCGTCACGGCATCTTACATCATCGGGGGGTGTCGTCGGACGTGTTCAGTTGGGAGAGCGTTTGCATTGTAAGAAATAATTCGCAGTATTAAATCCTAGCGGAAATTTTTCTTCTTAAACTGCCTAAAAACGCGAATATTTTTTTTACAATACGAACAAACGTTAGACGATTCATTCAATCGGAAAACTATCTATAGCATGTCTATAGTAATAATAAAGTAGTGAAAAGTCGTCTTTGTAATTTGAATATATTTGCGAAATTTTATAGTATTGTACTGAAGAGAAAACTATTTTTTTTTTAATTTTTATCTGTCTATCTGTCTGTAAGTTCCGTTTTAACCCGAGCACCACTCAACGGATTTGGATACGGTTTTTCTTATTATCATCGTAGGAACCCGTTCACATATATGATATAAGGGGTGATCATAAAATAACGCCCAAGCCAAAAACGGGGCCAAAAAAAGCGGGTGGAGCCGCGGGCAAAGGCTAGTCTAATCTAAACTAAAGGAGAAGAAAAAGGGAAATTTCAAAAGTAGCCCTCTTCCCACTTGCTTCTAAACCTTTCAACTAGAACCTGCACTGCAACTGTTGCATCCACTCGTTCGTTTGATTGTTGCTCTCTTTTGACCATGCCCGCTCGCCTCCTCCGAAACCTGGTGTCGCCGACCTCCTCCGTACCATCACTGACCCTCCCACGACCCCCCCAATCTACACTATAACCATTGTTTATTAAACTAATGCTAGTCGAAGTGGCGAAGTAGAGAACCCCGCAATGGATGCCGTAACTAAGTTACAGACGTAGCTAGGTTGCTGTACTCGGTGCGGAGTACCTCAGCCTGATTCGCCGCAGCGCCCTCTGGTGGGAGGGCCGAGCTTCAGTCCTCCGCAATCTGTCGTGCCAACGCCACGCTGTTTCAGTGCTAAAATCAGTGCTTTAGAAAAACCTTAGCTTTTTGTATCAAAAATCGTGCTGTGTTTTTTTCTTTTGGACATACAACTGGATTTTCTTTGCGTAAGTTACTTTTATTATTAGTTTTAGAGTTTAAAGCCTTTTTGTTGGGTGAAAGCTTTTAAGCTCAAAGCTTAGGTCTCGCCGAGGTCTAATATCGCAAAGGTGAATGAAACCGGACACTGTGTTAGTGTATTAGTACAACAGACATATGGACTTTTCAAAATGGTGGTGATTGTTATAAGAATGCTAAGTTTCATTCGGAAAATGCTTAGCGGATTTTCCGCCCGCTGGCGCGTCGAGTGCTGAAGCAACGGTTCTCGTCTATGCAGCCAGTTTTTATCGCTTTTCCGAGTTCAGTTTTTGCAGTTACTGCTTTTACTGTAATGCACTGTTTAAATATTTAAAATATTAACGGACTTTCGGGCGTTATACTTGTAACTGATTTACTTTTTCAGCAATGTAAGTAATTAATTTCCATGTGCTTAACAGATGTAGCAGAAGTTTACAGCTATTCTGAATTGTAATTAACAATTCTGACGTTAAATAAATTGGGTCGAGTATTTTGGGGGTTTCGTGAAAACGCTTAATTTTGCCGTAACATCTCCTGCCACGTGTTTTGGTGCTTCTTCAGTCCCTTATAGGATCTTGAACCTATTTCATCTTAGTCGTTGTAATTGTACACAGTTCTTTTATTTCTGTTTTTCATGATAATATAGTATATAAAAAAAAGAATTAAAAAAAAATTCAAGATATATTTAGGACCCTACTGGGCCCGTCATCAGAATTATTCACAGTAAAATTTTAGCTTTAAGAAACATAAATAGGTAATTATTGACTGCGTCGAGACGCAATTCCTTCGCGTTGTCAATTCGCTAATGATTCGTTTACGGACGCAAATAATTACGCCCTTTGTTTACCAATCAGTTCGTTGACACACGTGTCTCCACACAACTTAATGACGAGGAATCATTTACCATGAATACTGAGCAGCCGTAACTGCCGACTTAAACTCGTTTTATGAAGACGCGAATTAATTTCGCGGCTCGCTAATTAGTCCTGGATTGTCGAGTCTATTTTTGGGATAATGGATTGTTTGTCTTGCGTAATACCTACCAAAAGATTCCAAACAAATCGCAAACTTGATTGAATCAGCTCGGAATTTTCAATTTCAAACAGTTTCGCGAGAATTTCATTGTTTTAGTTTAGAATTCGGCGCTCATTAAAATAATAAAGCAATTATAATTTGATTAATGGGATTAGTGTACGACGCCTCGAATTTGTTGAAGATTACACAACTGTCTTACTTTTGAAACTTCCAAGTTAAATGTAAGTTGGTAAAGTTATTATTTTTTTAATTATCAAGCTGTAGGTTGTTGTTGTTGACTCCTTTACAAGATTTTATGCTTACTGACTACATAATTTTCTTTTGTACCTATTTCGGGAAATAAGTACCTACGAATATAACTGTTTAAATGCAATAGTTTCATATTTCAATTCAATTCTAAATACTTTATTGCACACAAAATATTATATACATAAATACCAAGTAACAGTAGTCTTACAGTATAGGTACATATGCAAAAGGCGAGCTTATCTCTGAAAAAGATTACTAACAGCAAACCCTTGATTACAGAACCTATAACAAAAGTGAGTATTTCAAAAGTGTACACACAAACAAAATATTTTTTTAAACTAAATGAATTAAAAAAACTGCAATTAAATTAATCGGAATACATATTTAAAAAAAATACTCATAAGCTAATATAAATACTTATATAAAAAAATAAAAATAATTATGATTAATATAATACCAAATAATTATGTATACATACTTTTATATATGGAAGACAATTATTACAGAAAATGCTCTTTAGCTCTCCTCTTGACAATGCTAACCCTCGACTAAGAAAAAGGGAAGTACGAAATGCGTTTTTTCCGTTGATTTTTACCAAATTTTGAGTCAATTATTTATTATTGAATTTTCCAATTATAAACAGAATTTACTTAAATTAATTTAGGCACAGAAGTAGGTTTAAGTTCGACTTAACTCTCGAATCACATAGTCGACAATCCTTGAGACTCATTAATGGATTTTTTGGAAATAAAAGCTAACATAACTAACCACTACATTAAATTCTTTCCTATTTAATAACCTGAGAAGGTGCACCATTCTCCCTCTTGTTGAAGAACTCGAAACTTCAGGTTCCATGATATAGTATAAAAATGAAATAATTTAAAAATGAACCGAATGTGTTCAAACTCGGCTGGTAACCAGCTGGAACCGGTTTGCGACACCTTGTATTTGCACAAGTGTACGAACCTGGGCTTCGTTGCAGCTACCATGTTTTTTTTGTCATCACTATCTGCTTATTTCTTCGTCGTTGGGTATTTGATTTTTAAACTTGTTTAAATTTTTCATAAGCCGGACGGCTATTCTGGCATGTGCGGAAAAATTGCTAAGGCAGATTGCGGCTGATTTTAAAAGGAATTTTCTACGGATATTAATATTTTTTTATATTAAAAACCTATTGGAAGCATTCCTTACATTATATACTTTTTATTTGATGAAATTTAGTCAATCCATTTTACATCGCATGACATTTATCATACTCCAAGTCATACGCCTAATATTACGAGAGGAAAATAATGCCAGAATAGCCGTCCGGGTGGTTTTAGAGGACCAACCTATACTACGGTATAGGGCTGCTCTATAGCACGTAAAATATTCTCGAAATACAACAACGAACGTCGAAGTTATGTAAATCTACGAGTATGTTTCGGTATTTACAGCTAAACCTAAAACTGAAATCGTCTGGTATTTCCCACAAATAGAAACAATAACTGGATTTTCCATTGCGTACTTTTATAAATTGTAGGTAGAGTTTGTTTATTGAACATATCTTTAATACCTTTTAGACCTTTACTAGTAGGAAGAAATGTACAATTTCATTGATTTCTTGATACCAATAATAAAGTAGTAGGAAAGTCGTGTCTGTGCATTGTATATTTTTGCGATATTGGACTGTACGAGGCCAAAACAATTTTTCTTTTAATTTTTGTCTGTCTTTCTGTTGATCTTTATGCTCCGTTTTAACTCAAGAACTACTCAACGGAATTGGATGCGGTTTTCTTTATTATCATCGTAGTATGGTCAACATAAGGCCTATATGGAGTGTTGATAAAATAACCACCAAGAGGAAAACTGTCGATAGTAGGTTTTTATTGTAAGATATTTCCACGCGAGCAAACCCGTAAGCAAAATAATGATAAAATACGTCTGAAACCAATACGATTTTGAACGAGAGCTGCAGGGTCTCGTATAATACAATTTGCGTCCTACGCGTCTCGACTTCATTGCTTCTGTTACCTTTCCTGGTGTTGCTTCGTGGGTTTTGCGTATTGTTTTATTTAAATGAATACGATTCAGATCTTTGTTTTGCTTATTTATATAGCATTTAATTGCTTAAGGTGGTTGTTCCGGATCTCGTTCCCGAACGCACTACTAATGATTGTTTTTCTTACAGTTGCAACCACGTTAAGGGACCGTTCTCCCTGACATTGAGCACCTCATTTTGCGTCAACTTGAACTGAACTCTATGTCGTTTTATTATTGTTTAAAATAGCGCGCTCTGAGCCGTGGCTGTTACGTTACGACAACCGAAACATCTTAAAAAATCGCGTTTTTTCATAAAACGTAATTACGTTGAAATTTAAAAAGAAGTATCCGTTGATATACTTAGTAAAGTACTCTTTCTTTAATTTATCTGCAATTTTCATGTAATTTAGACATGTAAATTTTGTATAAGAAACAAACACTTGGAAAATCGACCAAGTTTCCGATATTTTTTTCTCTCAACCAAAGTCTACACTAACACAAATCAAACCGTTAATAAAAATCCGCAGAAAGGATGTACCTATCTAAAACACATATTTTTTTCAGACAAAATATTCCTAAAATGAATTTGAAAAAGGACAAACCCGGGATAAACCCCATTAAAAGGCATAACTGAGTTATTTCACTCCTTGTAGTTCAAGCCCTCTTTCCAGTTAAAAATGTAAGCATATTTAAACATTATATTTGTATTTACTTATGAAATTTCCGAAATGGTTATAAAAGGCGTTTACTGTGATTCTACTACTATCTGTGTCAACCAGTTATGCTTTTTTCAATTTTATCGGAAAGCCCTGTTTTAACATAAAAAGAATAGCAAGTTAAAATAAAGGCCGAAAGCTACACAACGTAAACATACATTATGTTTACATTTTACAACGTTTTACGTTTTAAAAGCTCATTGAAAACCAATGAATTTGCGTGCAATTTGCTACAAATTTATATAGGGCAGTTTATCTAGCCCCAGATAAGTGTTATCAAGATATGAAATCAATAAAGAGTAAATAATTTTTTCCATCTTTTAATGCTCTCTAACATTATTTAGAGTTCCCCATGCGATGGATTTAGCTAAAATAATATTATTATAATAAAGTTAGTTCAAAAATAAACATATAATAATGTATATGTTACATTATAAAGTATATAATAACTTGTGTTCAAATGTGTAGTATATAATTGAGTATAATGTGTCTGAAAAGCCTCGTCTATTTCCTTCCCGAAACTTTTTGCTGGAGAAAAACAAATTTCAAATAAAATGTAACCCAAATTAATTTGTTTTGTAACTTAAACTTAATGAAAGAATGACGCAACTGCTTTGCCCCTTAATTCATTGTAATAAATTTCAAGGATAAAATTACTTAATTAAATGAAAGTCCACTTTATTTCAATTTTAACATGGAAAATTATGAGATTACTTTTGTTGCCCAGCGATATTCAAATTTAATTTATTAAATTGGTATTTTTAATGCGAGTATAGATCAAAAAAATCTTCTTAATCTTGAGACCACCTGTTAAATCTTCTCTGACTCGTATAAAAGGCAAACCTGACTGACTCTTCTATCAACGCACAGCCGAAACTACAGAACCGATTTTGCTGAAATTTGGCATACAGATAGTTGTAATGATGTAGGCATCCGCTAAGAAAGGATTTTCGAAAACTGAACGTGAACCGAACTCTACGCGGACGAAGTCGCAGGAAAAAGGTAGTTCTCTAAAATAAATCAAAATGTGTTAGGTAGTTCGACATTCAAAAATGGATTTTTTTCTGCATATGTCAGTCTGTCCGTCCTTTACTATAAACCTCTACAATATGTGAAAAATGTATCAGAGACTTTAGGAAATACTGAAAGTCTTCGATGACGCCATATTTTAAAAGTCCGTCTGGGCGTACATTGTGTAATGTAATAGTTTTAAGTTTCTTGATTGTTTGCAACGTCTGACAGAAGAACACAGTTTTGATGCCACGATATATGTATAATGCAATGGAAACCGACAGTCGTCAGATCAAGTCCTTACAACCAATCACGAAAACGCGAGGGTTTCCGTTTGTCTCCGAAACTACAAGACTAGAAGAAAAAATACTCGCGCTAGCCCCTCTCACGTTGTAACAAGGGTGCTTTTCGATTGTTACACAATCTATTCAATATGGTATTTCCAGGCTTACTGGCGATGTGGAAACGTGGACTTATACCGGCTTATCCGGCACTGAGTCATCGGTCAACATGGCCAAGTTACTCCGAACATAGTCAAGTAACAATGGCCTCAACGAAGAAGGAGATAAGAGCTATTCAGTATGCATTGATTGTTTGTCTGTCTGTGAGTATGGGGTATAAGTAGATAGAGAGTGCATTAGTCATCTGGTATTGAATCAGGGATCTCGGGAATGCGTAGGGAATGTCGACTTACCAATTAGGACAAAAAAATGTCTATCTATTTCTTCAATGACTAACGGTGTTTATTTAGTTGAGTGCGTTTTAAGTGATGTGATGATGGTGTTGGGAATTTGTGATTTCGAAAAACCTGCAATACATCACTTAGGCAGGGTATATAAATAATAAGAAACTATGTATATGACAAACAAAATAGGTACCTATATTTATTATAATATCTGGAAAATGTAGATTAATAGATATTTGTAAGAACTTTTGTATCGTAGACAATATACAGGGTGTAAATGCAAAGTCAAGAATCCCTTTAGGGTATGAAAGTATACACGATTCTGATGTCATCACGAGAAAAAAAAAATACCTTGAATTTTCACAAAAAATTCCATCATTTTTCTAAGCTATGGCTACGCAGCTCACCGGCCTCCCCACACACCTAATTGCACCCCGCAACCCGCACCCCTCATTCTAGTGGCCAGCGACCAGTGAGGGTGTCCACGCGATTAATAAAATCGTCTTATTATGAGGTACTGGTACTTTATTTAGAGATTCCAGTATTTAAAATAAAATCTTTACCGATCATACTAACACACCCTTAAAGGATTCTTGCCTTTGCTTTTACGTCCGGTATAAAATAATATATTTATATTATTACTATTTTTCAAGTTATTAATGCATCTTCTATTTATCTAGCTAGGTACTCTCATTATATACGGATCAACATCTAAATAATACATACACCATCCATATCCCTTAATTAAACAAAGGGGCCACCCAATCACGCAGCCTGACAATCTAATTTTCCATCCATTATAAAGGCCATTCCACACTGTCCGCGATAGCATCGGCCCGACCCCGGAACCGCGTCCCGTCGCGTGTGTACACTTGACCCAATTTCTATATGACACTATATGTAACATTTAACACGAGGCCGCAATTTGATCGCGTTTTGGATGACCCACTCCACGGGCGGCGATACATTTTTGTGCTCAGTGTACCGCGACGGAGAAGGTTGAGTAAATAGAAGGCTTTATTTTTTAGGCGAAGGATAAAAGGATTAAATTTAGGAAAGATTTTTGGGTCAGCATTGGTATTTTATACGGCTTATAAGGACCAAAGGTAAAATTTTATATTGTGAGTCGGGTAAAAGCATTTTAGAATTTTTTCTACTCATTATTATTCAAGTTGTAATGTTATTATCCATATATTTAAACTTGCGTGGTAAAATAAAACAAGAAAATTGATTTTTATAATTTTTTATCCATCTTAAAAACATTTTCTTAGCGGGTGAAACGATGTATATTAACTCATCCCTCATCTCATCACGGAATGTTGTTGCGGAAGCCGGAAACTAGTGATAGTAGCCGTCTCTACGAACAACTTTTACTGGAAACAAACATCGAATTGCGAAAAAAAAACACACGACCAAAATATATGAAACAACTGATTTTTTCAACGATTACGCAATTTTTTTTCACGGGAAGTTATACGTGAGAATGGAGAATGGTTTACAGAATCTATAAACATAACATTTTTAGGTTCCATTGTAAACGTAATAAATAAATATGAAAATAATGCGTTTGAGACACTAATACAATCTTTTTTTCAAATTACCTCATCATAAGGGTGTTATACAGAATCTTCAAATTTGAAACTAATCCAGTCAATAAGCCGGAAAATGTGGAAAAGTGGTGAAACAGTACTATTTAAAAGAAAATCCTTTCCCTTGTTCTGTAGACCCCCAGAAACATTCATCCACATTAATCTTTGCATTAACTCCGAAAATAAGAAAGATCCCTAAAAAGTAGCAGCCATTAAAAATTTACTTCCTAATTTTCGGAGGTAATGCAAAGATTAATGTGGATGATTTTCCCTCTACAGAACACGGTAAACTAAATTTTTTTTAAATCGGGGCTGTCACACCACTTTCCCACATTTGACACTTTTTCCGGCTTATTTACTGGACAAAACAGCTACAGCGCGGGTGGAGCCGTGCGCAAAATCTATGAATAAAATAAAATGAGAAATCTATGATAAAACTAACATAAAATACTTTTGTCAAATCGACGTCCGTCGTCTCGTGGCAGGTTCCAAAAGGCTGGCGGTGCCATTCCCTCGTATCGCTCAACATAGAGGCGTTGTCCGAGGTATGCCCAGCCCAGCCCTTGGGTCTCTAGAGATTGCACATTCATCGTCCGTCACACACAGAACATACAAATAAGTACCTGCAAATTGATATAAAATTCATTACCTCGGTAATAATGATACCGCTATTATCGAAATTAACGAAATACTTTTACTTTCGTGAAATGGGGGCTCATTTCGCAAGATACATATCAATAAAGTCATATCATTGAATGTAATTAGAACCTTCACAAAATGGCCCGAGGTTTCGTCAATTTTGCTGCAATATTTTCCAGTGTATTTCTGTACAAATATGTCGATTTCCACCAGCTGCTACGACATGACAAGTATCGTATTACGCACTGCTAGAATTCACCCAGATATTTATTACTCTGGTCTCGGATTACGTTTTCTAATCGCTTTTCTTGTCAATTCTATGTAGATATATAATAACAATATCTAACTAGGTAATAAATTATTTTTAATTCCTAGGTAGATATTGATTTAATATCTTTTATGTACGTTTACGTACCTACAAACAAAGAAGCATTTTTTTTTCTTTTGACATTAATACCGTTCTTATTTCTTAAGTTTTAAGCAATATTCGTCCATGGTTTTAAGTTACCCAAAGTTCCTTTTGTGTAATTTTGGGATGCCCGAACGGCCAAAGCGATGTCCGCTCTCAGCCAATTTTGACTTAAATTCATAAAAAATAGTTTTTTCCTTCAGGACAATACTATATAAGGTCCTACAATAATAAGTGAAAATAATTCTATTAGGGTAGATCATGTATCGTTAACTGATCAAATTCCAGAAGAAGAAAAATTTTTTGCTCGAATAATTTTTTCACTTACCAGTATAAAGTGGTTCAATCACCTGACTGAATTTCTATGGAAAAAAAGGTACGCGCAAAAAAATTTTCTTTCGGCGGAGTGTGGTCTATTAGGGATACTCTATCATCTGTTAATTTTTTTTCACTTTGAATTGTATGACCTTATAAAAAATAAAAACCTATTTGAATTCAAATTTCGCAAAAATGTTAAATGTACAGACTCGACTTTTTGCTACTTTATTTTATTAGTACTAATAAAATAGTCTTTTAATCAATGTATATTTTATTTGCGCTTATGGTAAAATGTCGACAATTTTCGGCTTGACGGTTATTTTATCAACACCCCTTATAGCCTATATATGTTGACCAGGGTCACTAAGACAATAAAAAAGAATCCGCATCCAAATCCGTTGAGTGGTTCTCGAATTAAAACAGAATAGGTATACAGACAGACACACGGAGAGACAGACAAAAATTCAACATTTTACAATAATAATATTAAATGTCGCAAAAATATTCAATATACAAAATGACCTTATTACTAAAAACTTTCAGATTTTCTATCCTTTCAACATTTCATACGAATTATATCAAATTTAAATGCATATCCCCTGCATAATGACTCCGGCCAGTTTTATCTAGCCCTAACGCGCATGTTTTAACTATTAGAAGAAATATTTCTTCCTTTTGCATTCGTCTCAACTAAGCAACTAGTTAAATAGATTCCCGGAAACCAAATCCAAATTATATAAAAGTCTTATCCATTACTTGGTTCGAAATCAGGTGCATCTTCTGGCTATTTATTTCCTTGGTAATAGCAACCCACATTTTCTATTTTAATTCAGACCTTATTGTGGTAGAAATAGATTATGTTTTCGTTGGTGGTTTCTGTACTAGGGTACCAGAGAAGTAGAACGTCGTGGTCACGGTTCAGTCGTGATGGCTTAACACTTTCGCAGCCAGGACATACTGAGAGAGAACAACATTTCGCTTTGGACACAACATTATAGTTTTGAACAATCATTCAGCTGTTCTTAATTATTATCAGCTGTGCATTATCCCCACTTGTATCCCCCCTTCTTCTTCGGAGATTCCAAAAATCATCCGTCTTTGACTCACTTCACATCCAAAACTGTACATACCTCAACAAGTAAATACTTACAATAAACCGAATATTTTTACATGGGGACGCTGAATATGAAAACGACAGCTTGATCAGACTTACTCAGTCGCCGCCATCAAAAAGCTTATAAAATTACTGGAAGGCTAAATTACAATAGCAAGGCCACCAACAACCGCAAGTATTGCATGATATAAAAAAAAATCCTTGAAATTCTTTATCCTTCATGACATGAGTAGGTAATAGAGATAGAATTATTTACCCTTCGTGAGTCATAGAGACAGAATGACACTGGAAGAGAATAAAGTTTCATGAGTTTCGAAGTCACCTCACAAGAGAATGATAGGTATCACTCCGTTTGGTTATAAACTTTAGTCGCCGCTGTCAGACAAACAAACATGCACCCAGTCCAGTTATATACTATTTTTTAGTACAATCTCCCTATAGGTATACTAGGAGGCAACGGTCAATCGACGACTATACAAAACATAGTTAGAGGTTAAGATCAATTAAAAATTCCACCAGAAGAAATTTTCATTTCTAAGTAACATGGCATCGAACGTGTTAAATGGAGCTTTTTGTTACTATTTCGTGACAGACAAACAGAAGGGCGCTTTGGAAAGTTCACAGCACCTCGGGATGGGAAATTGTTTCTATTAAGTTTGATCATGGGTTTGTGAGACTTTGGTAGGAAGCACGATTTAAAACAGGTTACGAGCTAACCGTGTGACGGAAAGATAACCTTTTAATAGTTTTGTTTTTTTAATGCCTGGCAAAAGATTGCGTATTTGATCCAACCATTTTTTTTTTGTTAATACCGTTATTACTTGCGATTGTACTTGGTGAAACATCAACAAGGCTGAAGAAAACACTTGTACTGTTTCACTAATTATTGTTATTTCCGACTAGTTTCGCCTTAACGGCATTTTCAAGGATTTAATCCATGTACATAAACCACTTTTGTGTGATATAACTATGTATATACTGCCCATATAAGCATCTATATAAGATACTGTCCAGCGTGTGTGAGTATGGGCATTTCTTCCAGGAGAACCGCCAAAAGTGGCGAAATCCTGGAAAGGCCTATGTCCAGCAGTGGACGAAACAGGCTGATGGATGGATGGATAGTTAAATAGTGTATGCAGTCAGGTAATATGAGTACTGTGTTTGACTTCCTGGTTAATAATACTAATAATTAACATGGCACGTAAGTTTTACCTAAATAGTTATGCTCAATGACCGTAACCTCAATGCTTATTTTTACACGCCACAAAATCTATTCAGAAGTCAAAAGACATTTCCAAATTAAATGACAAAAAATATACAGCGTACACTAAAAAGAAGTCTTTAACTCTGACGCTTTCGCAAGATCCTTCGGGTTACTGTAAATTGAACCTAATTTGTTTACAAATTAAGAGTAGTATTTGCGTGGTATTATCACTAGCGAGGCTAAGAAACCGAACATTTCAGACAACAGTATCCAGTTTGCTATTGTACGCAGTGTGCACTCGCACTGACGCAGGCGCATTCAGCTTGCTCCAAAATAAACAGTTTTTCAGGCAAACAATCGAGTTGCTAGCGATGACGTCATAAAGAAAGTATTGTTTCCGTTTTGTATTGTCAGGTGAAGAAAATTTAAAATTAATGTTCGTCATCGATACGTTTTAAAGTGTGCCTAATTAGTATAGTTGTTAATTAGTATTATATAAGGTCCTACAATTCAAAGTGAAAAAAATTTAAGAGATGATAGTGTCCCTAATAGACCACTCTAAGAAGAAGAAAAAAATTTCTGCGCGAACTTTTTTTTCACTTTTCCATAGAAATTGAGTCAGCTGATTGAACCACTTTGTACTGGGAAGTGAAAAAATTATAAGTATGACCAAAAAAAATTTTTTCTTCTTTATTGTGATCAGTTAACGATACATGATCTATCCTAAAATTATTTTCACTTATTATTGTAGGACCTTATATATGTACCTTCAAAATAAAAATGAAGAACCAAAAAAAATGCACTTGCACATCTAATATGTTATTTTATTCAAATAAAATGACAAAATAAAATATAACGCAAATTTTGTATCAAGTACGTTAAATATTTAAGGAAAACATAATCTGAATATTTTTCTGCTAAGTAATTAATTTACTCTCACAAAATGTTAAAAAAATATCAAATGAAAGAAGTAATCTCAAGACGTCGAAAAAATATTCAACTACCAGAACTAAAACGCAGCATTTACTGAAACCACCCCGCTTCGTTTAGATCCTATTGTTATATTGATTGTTGTCAAAGTTCACTTAGCTACAAATATTACAATAGGTGTGCAATAAGATGAAAACGAAAAAATAAAACCGAATGAAAATACGTCTATCTAAATACGAGTAGTTTCTGAGAAAATAAATCCAATAATGTACATTTTTCACTATTATCTAAATAGTATACACATATTTAACAAATTCGCACAAGTATTTACGAGTAATACGAGATTTTTGTATGCTGAATCAGAATCTGAAATCAGATTTTGTCTGTTAAGAACAGCCATTGCAAAAACGAAATTGTGAGGTTTTTATGGATTATTTTAATAATATTTTAGGTTGAGTCCATTCCGTTGACATTAAGGTATCCAGATCTATGTCTAATTAGAACCAAAAATCGGGAAATTTTAATCATATCTTAACAATAATATTCTTACCAAAATTGTAGGCGACTGTGTTTTTATTGTTTTAGATAATAAATGTTGCGCTCGCGACCAATTTTGAATTGTCTTCGCAAGCTTCATGTAGCGTGCATGAAACAGCGAAATGAAACAGCATTACATTTGGCCTGTTACTGAGTTGGTCGCGTCGTGATGTCTGCTCTTAAATCACAACATTTACTCAAACCAGCTTGTAATCTGATGAAAAATTACGATTAATAAATGATTTATAAATTAAGGTCAATTATGATAAGAACTCGCAAATCCTCCCGAAGTTATTCGGGGCAGAGTTAGAGAACAGCTCTCAGGCAAAACCAGGCGGCCCACCATTGCCTGGGACCGATGGATGGCGGTTTATCGTCACTGGTGCAAGGGTTTCGGCACCGCGCTCACCAAACCGCATGCCCAGCGTGTGTGAGTATGGACATTTCTTCCAGGAGGACCGCCAAGAGTGGCGAAATCCTGGAAAGGCCTATGTCCAGCAGTGGACGAAACAGGCTGATGGATGGATGGATAACTGGGCGGATATAAAATACGTAAGTTATTTATTTTTACTTACATACATCCATACGTACACTCACGGAATTTTTAAGGAAAATCGAATTTTCTGTCACGTATTTTTTATCGCGTCAAGTACTTGAACATTTCCTTTTCCAGGAAAAATCCTCGCATAGGAAGAGTGTACTTCAGCTACATATAACCAATTAGAAAAGAACGATACATCTATATATTTTTTAAATAATATTTTCCGCTTTTGGAACCCACTAGCAGCCAAGAAACCCTAATAATTACATTATAATTGGAGGACAGCTGGGCTTGCATATAGTTAATGCACCTTCACCAGCTCTTATGTTCTGAGTACTTATGAGTGAACAAGCGTCGTGGTTTTTAATAACGAGATTGTTTAATTTATTTAGAGTAGTGTTTTAAGAAATTTATTTTACATTGCAAATGTCTTCTTACGAGTAGGTACATTATTGTTTCACATAAATATTCAAATACTTTCAAATATAATGACGAAAGTAGTGATTCAGGTTATACAGCTTATCATCGGTTATCTAATAGCAATATTTCCAGTGAGAACGAGCTAAAGATGGACACTAAAATATACAATAACTTTTCTTTAAGTTTGCTTTTATTTATAGTTTATTTATATTATCTTATATAGCTATATTAAAACATCTTAAGACAACATAAATTATACAATTCTAGAAAAAATAAAACAAATTATGTAAATGTATGAAATTAAATAAGAATCTACATTATTTACTGCAAAACTAAATCAAAACAGACCACTAAACCAAATAAAACATTTTGTCCAGGTCATCGCTAACACGAGGCAAGGTGCCCAAGACACTGGCGGCATTGCCTCTGAAAAGCGAGACTGATTCTTTGTCTGAAGTAAACCAAATTAGTAAAAGTTAATTATTAAAGTTTGGCAAATCACTGCCTTTACGTGGAACTGATTTATGGGACGAAAAGTAGCCTATTGGTACTGCAAAACAGCTCAATACGTTCAGTAGTTACGGCGTGAATGAGTAACAAACAACAACTTTCTATAGAAACTGTACACCCCATTGCTATTTCATAGAACCTGATTTATCAGATAAACAGTAGCCCATGCTCCAGGTCTAGAACTACTGTCAAGTTTCAGCCCAGCTCAAAAAGGAATTGCCAAATTTTAAGACACCGTTTACTGCAAGGATCGGATAAGAGACAAGTTGTATACCTACTAGGTTAGCTTCAGGATATTTTTTAGTAAGAAAGCCCGGGTAGTACAAATCAAAGCCTCAAAATCCATTTCGATCGAAAAAAAAATTCATCATGAATACTAACACAAGCCAAGCTATACCGTGGACCAAAACTAGTAGATAGACTCTTTTGATAATTTCTAGCAACTAGAAAAACTATTTATCTATCTAAACAAGATAGGTAAATTAAGATAATTTAAATAAATTTTAGTAAACTTAAATCGGTTTTTAAGCTGCATTTAAGTAGCTATCTCGGCACGTAATTATCCATCTATCAATTTTAAGTTGAACTTTTACACGATCTTGGTGGTACATTAAAGCTGTAATAATTTTCTCCCCTGTATAAGAACTTTCTCTTTGGAAAACTATATTTATAAACCGGACTAGTATACTATTAAATTTGATATAAATACTTTCTATATTATTATTAGAATATTATTTAAAATTGTTACAAATAGGTACATACTATGTTATGTTATTTTATTAACTAACTTCAAACAAGGAATGTGTATTGTTATGTGGATGTAAGTTTGAGTGGTAATGCGAAAAGAGACTTGGCGAGATACAATTCTGCGGAAGAAAACAAATTTAAGAATTTATTTTATTCCTGAATATCTATTCAAATAATCATTTGCTAAATTCCTTAATGTTCTTTTTCGCACGACTTCTCACCCAGATTATGTTCTTATTTGCTTAAAAAATAACATACCATCTCTTTAATTAAAACTGCGTCATTCTAGAGACTTTAGGAGCATTATTTATATATTAAATTAATATAATTACGGTATAGAAAATCAGAAAATTAAATCTGGACGTGAGGAACTCTGAACCGGGATTCCAACCCGGGACCTCTCGCTTGCCGGGCGATTGCTCTACGAACTAAGCTATCTCAGTTCTATTATTGATATTTTGATCAATTTTTGATCGCATAAATTTTATTATATCGTTGCTGTTGATTTCATACCATTACTCGTATGATAGTGAAAGATTGCATTTAATAAAAATGTTGTATTGTTGTGATAGTTTCTACGTGATGAAGGTTCTCATCATCATAAAGCGTTTTTTTGGTTCATATGTTCTTGAAAAATTATGAGCTCACTTCATCTGCCTTTAGTCTTTTGAATGTATGACCATACTTCAGGCCGATTGAAATTTAAATTTTAATGATATTTACCAAAACCTCATCCGGCTCGAGACTGTGAGTCTACGTAGTTTCAAATTATGTCTACCGGGCTTTAAATTGGCTCCTTTTCTTTAAAAAAAACCAGTCTAATTTTTTAATGCGCAATCGTGCTCCATGTTTATTATGATTCAATTGACTCGAAAGTCGATCACTAAACGGTTAAACTTCACTTTACATACTTGTAATGGAAAAAAACTTGATGCCGCAACGTAGGTAAAAACTTATTATTATAGGTTGGGATAAAAAGAAATAATTAACTTATTGAGCGAATTCTTTTTTTCTGTCCCGGGATTTCGATAAGTTGGCATACTACGTATAGTGAGAACTTCACAGTTTAATTCAGGGGTCAAAAGATAAGAAAGAAGCCATTGGTTCTCACTATCCCTTAGCAACAGATCGTAGTCAAGGTCGAGGTTCGGGCCCATCTTACAAATTTAAAAGGTTATTTCTTCGAAGTCGGTGTAGTTTTTTAAATTTTATTCAATACATTTTTCGGTCACGAATGTCGATAAATAAGTAGTTAATTAAGTAGTCTACAACAAATTGAAAATACACGGAAGTCTCGAAGGGAAACTATTATACCTACCTAATGAAAATGCTCAGGAAGTTAATGTCTACTTACCGACTTGTATATAAGGTTACTTTAATTTATACAGCCAAACTCATGCTGGAGGCTTGGTAAGTGATCAGTAACACGGAACGATAACACTTTTTGCTGATTTCGCAAAATAAAATCTAGACGTCCCATAGTAATTGACTCGGGGCTAGGCTTGCGTTTGTAACGAACACAAAAAGAATAATTTACGAATTTCACAAAAAGGGTCATCGAATCTTGTTACTGAGCACTTACCGAGTCTTCAGTAAGGATTTGGCTGTATCAATTAAAGTCATCTTATATTATTCTAATAATTAGAAAATAAAAGTATAATTTACCGTGACCGCACATTTACTAGGCTTTTAGAAAATCTCCCCTTTTCAATAGAAAGCTTGGCCTAAAAAGTGTCTTTCAAGGCCTTCAACCAAATAACCAAAAAAAAACAAAGAAGGTTATCCAAGTGCTTTATTTTCGGCCGTAATTTTTGAAGCGAAGCAGTGAAAGGCCCAAGGCCGGCCGAACAACCAGCGCCGGCAACAATGGCCGACAGTATCCATCTACATTTCGATATAACGAGTGCACCGGAAAGCATCTTCTATTCATAAAAACGCACCTTTGTTTTCATATCGTTGCTGTTTGTTGCATGTTCTATGATAGTAGAGGCGATGCATTTCACGAATGCATGCGAGCGTATCATGAACCAGCGCTGTGATTCTACTATTCTCTACTAGAGTTCCTAGAGAGCGGGACTTGATACTTATTATTAACACATATAAATAATAAAGAAAAATTGGTGTAGTTTTTGTTTTTCGCCGAAATCGAATGATGTAAAAAGTCATTCGACCAAATTTCTCTCTCTTGTGGTTTTTCCTATACTGCCCCATCTCAAGTGAATAAATAATAAATATCCTGTGTTGTATAATTTTAACTTTTAATTTAGATTAAGTTTACTTTACAAAGCAGTATTGAAACCAGTCTGGACCTATGGAATTGAGCTGTGGGGATCAGCAAAGAACTCAAACATTGAAATTTTGCAACGTTTCCAAAATGGTGTACTGAAAGCTATAGTGAATGCTCCATGGTTCACAAGAATAAATGAAGTTCATAAATACCTCAAACTTCCTACTGTAAAAGAAGAAGTAAATACCAGGACTAAATCCTACAGAAATAGGATTATGAGCCATGAAAACAGACTTGCTCATTGTCTAAGTGAACCACTCCAAACGAGACGCCTAGAAAGGCAACACACATGGGACAATTTATAATAATATAATTCATGGAGGCAACCCGACACTGGAAGGGCATGCCTAACAAGCCATTAATTTCTCTCACAAAAACTGCTTATGGTCTTCGGACTGATTGCAAGTTGGCGAAACGGGAAAAAAAAAAAAAAAAAAAGATTAGGTTAATATAAAATTAAAACTAAATAAATAATCCTAAGAATTTAAACAAACTAATAACTAGAAATAAAAATATTATAAACTAAACTAAGTAAAAATTAATTTATATTAAATAAAAGACTATATTCATATAATAAAATCAATATCATGTAATAAATACCCTGTATCTAAATGTAGTTTAGCGTTTCACATCCCTTCTAATAATTCTACTTCTTTATTTTTCTGAAAGAAAGTCACACAATTTGTTAGTTTTATATTGGAAAAAGGATTATCTGTGAAGGTGACTAGTGCATTACAATCAAGAAAAGATCAAGTGATTGAATTAGACACAAATTAATGTTAAGTAAGACAAATGTTTTGAAAAACATTGCTCAGGACTGTGGCGTAGCTGCTTACATGGCCAGTCTGTGTGTGCTATCGACTTTTGATTTTTGTTTTTACTGCACTCTGAATCATGTTTGGAGTGTCCAAAGCGATTGATTTCACTATAGGTAAAATATAATTGGTAATTTTAGATTTAATCAATTTATAAATTTTACCAATTATATTGGTAATTTTAGATTTAATCAAGGGCAGCTAATTTTTGAGTAACCATATAGAAGCGATACTATTCCTATATAGATATAATAAAAAAATAACTGCCTTTTTTAATTTAGTGACAAATCGGAACTTGCGATCAAGCATCCAAGCCAGTCGGCCCATTATTATCACTAATGAATCAACGAATATATCTGCGACGGAACCCGTTTTCTGTAAGTTTGAACAGCCTCCATCAAAAAAGACATAAAAAGCATTTTGCGGAACCAGTTATATACAAGCGTTTGTGGTCGGTTTGAAATTGCGTCAAAGTTATGGAAAACTTTACGAGAATACTGGACTGAAAACTGAGAAACTTTGTGTGTATTTACCTAAAATAATAAATAAATAATAATATAAGATTTTAATTTAGTAATAGCTGAAAGGGATATATATATAAACGTCTTTTTTTTTCGATATATTTTGTCCTCTTCAATAAGGCCGTTCTGAAAAATATATTGAAAGAAGAGTGTAGACGTGGGTTCAAATCCCCGAGGGACACATTTTGTGTACGGTCTGCGTGCTTCCAAAGGCACGTAAAGCAGCCGGTCCATGATTGTGCCCGAAGTACGGCAATAAAAGGGAAACCCATCGCGCTGGGACGTAGTTGAGTCCACACTCTGAAACACTTCTGACACTCCCTCGGCATTCATCTCGTAAATTAAAGTATAAGACTTTGAAGAACGTGACGACTGCGAAGACTGCAGCCAGCGGTTCTATCGATAATGATTCTCGGAAATTCATAAATTATACATTAAATCCTTTACTTCGACATTATTATTATCACATGCGAGATGTCCGAGTCGCAAATTGATCACGTCTTAATGAGGTCCAAACTCCATCGTTTCGGGACCAGTTTTTTGGGACAGCCATCTACAAAACAAGATACTTTTTATTTAGTATAATTCGTAAACATACAAAACATTTGTTTATTTAATACTTAGGTACCCTAAACAAAACACTTACCTACTTGAATAATTCCAACCTGAAAATAATATTATCACATCACACTTATCACACTAATATTATAAATGCGAAAATTTGTGTGTGTGTGTATTTCACTACTAAAAGATTCGTGGTTTAGATTCATAATGCTATTGAAACGGCTACTCACGATTTTATAGTCAGATTTCGCCGGACTAGTTTCACTGTATTCATACAGTTTCTTCGGAGGCATACAGTGAAACTAGTCAGGCGAAATCTGACTAAATAAAAATCGTGAGTAGCCGTTTCAATAGCATTATGTGTGTGTGTATGTTTGTTACTCTTTCACGCTGAAACGGTTGGACGGATTTGGATGAAATTTATAATGAATATAGCTTATACCCTAACATAGGCTACTTTTTATCCCGGAAAAAAGAATGTCATTAAACCGAATAACACGCAGGCGGAGCCGCGGGCAAAAGCTAGTAAATTATATTTTATAAGATTTACTTATAAATCTTGTAATATCCAAAATTAAGATTTATTAAAAAAAACAATAGATATTACAGCTAAAAACTTACGAAATAAACAACTTAACCGGCGACAGACCTAGACAACACGAACAATTTATTTACAGGGACATAATAAATAATATTAACAATACTTAATCAGTTTGAATAGACGACAAAATTGCAGCGTCAATTGTACCTACTATAAACAATTTTACCTTTTAACACAAAACGCGTTTTGCTGAAACAAATTTTAGATTGATTTAGAATTAAGATGCTCTGATTTGTCAAGCAAGAAGTTGTTGCTTTTTGACCTTCGATGAGTTTTTGTAATGGCAAGGTGAATGTCTGTCTGTCTGCTTCATGACGATAGAAGTGCAACGTCTTCAAACTTCAATGCCAACTTTAAATGGCTGACCGGATTCAAACAATACTACTGCTGTTTTCTGTAATAATCAAGCAAGGATATAGTTTAACTGATGATATCCGTATGGCTCTTACGACTAATTTGACGGTGTCTTTAACTGGGAGTCAAAAAACTCATGGTATGTACTTGTACGGTTTTTACAGTACCGTACCCGATTAAAGGGTGCCAAACGGGACCCTTACTAATCCTCCGCTGCCCGTCTATCTATCCGTCCGTTTATCACAGGGAGCTACTACAGCGTCAGCCGTAACAGGCAGACAGTTGAGATTTTCACAGCATATAAGTGTTACTATGGCCTCTATCACGGCAAATAATAAAAATTAAAATACTAAGGCGTATCCCCATACAAAAACCCCGGAAAAGTGGTATTTTTTAACGTCATTTGTTTCAGCTCTCTCTTAAAGACTGTAAAGTCTGATAAAATAGGACTAAAAGAGATGCACCATTTTTTTTTCTGATTATATGTACGGAAGCAAGTATGACAGGCTACCTATAGCTAGTTCTTATTGCGGCGTCATAGCTGTTAAAATTGCTTCAAACAGCGTGAACTGTATGCGTCTGTACAGTACACCGCAACGATCTTCTAATTTTCTATTTGAAACTGCTTATGAAAATGATAAAAAATGTATTAAAACTTTACAAGGTTAGATTATAAGAAGATTTAGTGATTTTGCTGGATAGATTTATAAAGAGGTTTTTAAACGTTTTATGCTAGTTTTATTTATAGATTGATCTTAGGTATACTATAACCGGTTTTCCTATAAGGTCATGATCCGGCAACATTTTGCAATCTAGATACAGCTTATCATTTTATTGTAGGTATATTTCTATCTTAACTCTAGACGAGTTCTTGGCCTTAGCTTAGGTCATTCGTCTAAGGTTTTATATTTATGATTATTATAGCTATCTATTTTAGAAGAAATTTCCTTTAGTTAAAAATTACAAAAAGATCATAATCTAAGGTCATAAATTTATTTTTATTTGTATATATGACCTTACCATAAACGAAGAAGATAAGAGAAAATTAGCCAATCAAGTAGCTAGAATCATACATAACCTTGACCTAAAAAACATATAATGGCCAAAATTACCCAATTTATATCACCAAGGTTTTTCGCATCAAACCTACGTTGAATAATCGATTTAAAAAAAAAACTTATTTTCTGTAGATTGTCTATGGTACAAGAGAATCTGCGCGGGTGAATGTTGGTTTCACGGTGGTAATTCAGACTTGTTTGTTCTAATAGAGACGTATCGATTTTAACAACAGTGCTCACGTCAAATTATAGGTTACTTAAGAACAAAGTCTAGAATCATCGAGTCGACTAAAACGTTTTACTTGTAACAATTACTTCGAAAGACACAAAAACGTCTTCACATGATTTTGCAAAATCAACAAACTAAAGATAGGTATCATTCGTATAAAGATTCTTATAAGGTTTACGAAGTATTTTAAAGAATGATCGCACTAAGTGTTGACGTTATCTGTACTAATAATAATTTTAATAATAATTTTTTTTAATTTAATACCTTCTTTTTGTTGTTGCTAGCATTTTATATATACTTATTTAAAATCATGTACACACGAATACACATTGTTAAATATTTATTTATTATAACATATATATTTATTTTATAAAAACATATTTAGATTAAAGTTTAATTTATTTAAGTTAGCACGGGTGGGCGCCTTCTGGCAAAAAACACTTTTGTGCATCCCATGAAACGGAGAATTCTGGTATGGGAGCACGCATATTCTATTCAGTGACGTGTATCAATTTAGTTTGTACAAAATTTTAAATATGGATAATATTTCATTTACTTAATGTGTATTTTAAGTTAACATCACATAAGATTTTTTTTTAAAGTTAACCATAGGCTAGTTTTTTTGTTTGTACCTACTAACATTTGAGAAAAATAAATTTGTATTTGTAATAATAAATTGTAAAATATCGTGTCTCTGTACATTGAATATTTGTGCGAAATTTTAAAAGAAATCGGTTATATTAGATTGTATTGAGGCCAAAACTAAAATTTTCAGAATATTTTCTGTGTGTACTTATATGTCCTATTTTAACTGAAGAACCACACAACGGATTTCAACGCAGTTTTTTTTTACCATCGTATTGGCCCTGGTCAACATAAAGGGGTAAAGCTATAAGGGGTGTTAGTAAAATAACCTCCAAGCCGAAAACTGTCGATAATAGTTTTAACAGATACATTATTTGAAAGACACTTTCACGCAAGCGAAACCGCGGGCAAAAACTAGTGTTATACATATAAATCGTGACTGCAATTCTTAAGGTTACCTAGAGGAAAAATTATGACCTTCAGCATCCTTGCCGTGATGCCCGCCTCCACGTAGAATCAGTGTGAGTTTCCTTTTACACAGTAGCCCGGAAAAAACAAAATGACTTCACCTACAGCCTATACAACAACTAATTTAGCAACTAGCCTTCGACAGATACTGAACGAATCTAAATACAAACAAACTAGCAAATGCTTTTGTTTTTATTAAGTCTACCTCTGACACAAACACAATAGCACAAATAAAATTGTCAGCTTAGCTGTCAGCTAAATCTTGTAAAGACGATCCAAAATGACATAGAAATGTATTGTTCTACGTTTGAAACTTCTTCAAGTGTTTTCCTCTATACTCGGATAGATATTTGTATCTATGTTGAATTTGAATAAGCAGAGTTTCCAAGGTATTTTTCTTGATACGAATTGTAAAAAAAAACGCGTAGCACGTCTACGAATCAGCATAACTACGGATTTTGGGTGCTACGGCGGTGTATAGTGATCTCTTGTCAACGCGGTTATTTCATTACTAAATATAATTGCCTAGCAGGTTTATTTAAAGAAAATATATGAAGCTCAATTTAAAAAACAATGATGCAAGTACATACTGACGTAAATTATTGTATTTTTATGAAGTATTTTACGTGTTGCAAGAGGGTTTTTAGGCCTTCAAGATTTATTGCAATTCCAAGTAAATAAATGTGGGGTTTCTTTTATTCAAATACTTTATTTTGTAAAATAGGTCAATTATAATACACATTTTACACGTTGATAATAATCTTAGAAAACAATAGAATAAGATAAAATAAAAATAAAAATGTTGGCCGTTTTATAATAAAATATACCTTAAAAGTATCTATATATTGAGTGCGCATGCATTGTTGTCTCAAAATCTTCACCATGATTCATGTTTTGTCATCCATCTCCAAAAAATAATTACATTTACTTATGTGTCTCTAAAATACCTACCACACAACAGTTCCGTGTGTTTAATAAATTCGACTTTTTGTGAACTCCGGGTCTAATGCCTCTTTTTATGTCATTTTGCTCGCAAACAATGCGACAAAACTGCCAATGGGTTAATCAAGTGAGGTCATTGTGATGATGATAATGACGCCAATCTGGTGATTGTACCAACGAGCTGGATAATGGATATTTATTTAATCGTCCAATCTTACTTTATAGAACACTTCAAAAAAGCATTATCTCACACGCCTCAACTCGTGATAGAACAGTTTTATTTATGTTATTCATATTGTTTCCTATGGATATTATTTTGGGAATCGTGATTACTTATACAGATATTCTATCTCACGAAGTCTGTTTGTCTATGGTTGTAGTAGTGCGTGCACACACACACAACCTCGGGAGCGCTACAAAACGACATGATGGGTGGAGTTAGGCATATATTTATATATGTAACGTATTAGTATTTAGTATATGGTTAGCTATCATTATCATATAGTAGGTATATATGTATATACCTTAAATGTAGTTTATGTACGTGTATTAACTTATTAAGTATATACCCAAATCCTAATTTAATATAAGGTGCTCTAAAAATATCTACCACGGCTGCAATGGGAGATAGTATTGTGTATATAGATTACAATTTTGAACGAATTTTGTACCCCGGAATAGTTATACCTATAAGTTTGAGAAAATAAAGTAAATAAATGGATATTTACTTTATTCCGCATAAAGTGATTCACAAACTACGAGCCGTGGCAGATATTTTTAGAGCAGCTTATATATTGTATTTTCCTCTTTTAAATTTAATCGTTTTACTTATTTAATATTTTCTAACGTGCGATTAGTGTATTTATGTACCTACATTGCAAAACTAAAGTATTCATTTCATTCATGTGGACAAGGCCTTACCTGTACACGCCACTACTATACTACAACCATAGCCAGACGGACTTCGTAAGATAGAATATCTGTACTACAGTTCAAAGTTCAGACGTACACCCTAATTTTATGTTTCCCTCCATATTGCAACACGCAACAATGTAAAACTTTCCATTTCATTGGATCAATCGACCTGCCATGCAATCCCAAATTCATGATTGTTGTTTTCTATCAAATTACACAGCCAAATTACATTATTGTTTACGTCATCAATTGTCACGTCTCCTAGCAATCATCAATAGCTATATTTCTTAACGCTCTTGTCTGTCTGTCTGTTTAAACTCAGCCAAAATGTCTGTAAGCCTGGCAAAACTCTTCACCTCTATCTGTGCTATTTAGACATTTATTTATTATTAAAACTATTATAGCATCCCTGTATTATTTATTACACCAAATCGTTGATATATTATGTTTATTTTAAGCACTTACTAACAGACTTTTATCCAGCATTCTCATTACGCATCACAAGGTGCTTTATCAAATATGACTAATCAGTTCTTCATTGGAGTTATCTATTTGATTCTAATCCAAGTTTAACTTGCTTAAAGGGGCCTTTTTTCCTGTGTTATTTTTACAATAAAATAGAACAGTCAATTTGATCGCAGACCTTAAACTGTCCATAAAAACTAAAATGTCTTAAGTTAACTAAATTCATGATTGTACGCATTTGGTGAAACTTTCGATACATCTTAAATGAAATGCACCTGTACTTGACCACTGTAATTATTTCATTCAAGATGTCTAAAAGGTATTGCTTAACATAGGAACATATATTTTTAATCAGATTTTTACGACACGTGTACATACGAGTATATGTAGATATTTTTTAGATTTTTTATAGCATTTGCATTGAAAGATTTTCAAGTATATTTTATACTCGTAGAAAATACAAAAGCTGCTAAAAAATATTGTAAATCCACAATAAAAACAAATCAATGTTTTTTTCACCTTTCATTAAATTTAATAATAACAATAGATAGGCGGAACCTGTTCTTAAAATACAACTTAAGAAGTTATACACCCGATTTTTTTTCGTAGTGTAGTAACTTCTAGAAGTTCTTAATTTTACTTTAGCAATAAGCGTCAAGTAATCAAGACTACAGATGTTTTGCTAAATCAGTTCGTACAGAAGGCTTTATCTAGAGGTTGCAACGTGCACAGATCGTGGTTGTGTTCAATGGCGTCCGGTCACGACGCCACAGAGCAACGAGGCTGACTGACTCCACGAACTACTTCACCAGACCTGGAACATTAGACCATTCGGCCAATCCGAAACCGCCTTTATCTCAGTTATCTAAGTTTTATATCTCGGCAAGTTCTAAGGTAGAAGATTTTGTGTGGGAGGACTTCATCTTTGTTTTGTTTCTAACCGGAAATATTGGCATGGTTTTATGGTAAATATCACAGAAATCGGTTCTACCAGTAAGTTATTTTCAGAATATGAGGAAAGGTAGAGGCTAAAAATTTACACTGCTAATCACCCTTGCATGCATACACGCTCGTCAATTAATATACCTAATTAAAAGATTAACTTGGCATATATTAATTATGAATCTAAACCTCGAATATTTTTTTAGTTAAATTAACTTAGTGATTAACTTATTTATTAACTTGATTTTGTAATCGTAATAACTTTTTAATGTTTTACTTGTCGTACGTATTAAATAATTTAAGGAGGAAGACATTAATCACAAAACGAAATAAAATGGTAATGCTTATTACTTAAAACATTAAGATGATTGATTCGTCTAATTATTTTTACACAGAGAACATTAACTTTTTGCATAACCAAGTTAGAGGTTAGTTTTTTGTTCTTCGGAATCCTACTAAATGTTTAGTGCGTTACTGTGCGTACCTATACCTATAGTGGGTACCAATATGCAAACAAAAATAAACTGAACGTCTATTAAAAAAAAACTGACAAGCTATGTGTGAATACGACTTGCGGAAAACTCATAATAAATAAACTTGATGATTTTCACTAAACATTTTAATAAGCACGAGAACTTTTACCTTATTAATTAATTATTTTTTTAAATCTTGAATATTAACAAATTTGCAGCCATCAAATAAAATCGCCCAGGTCAACCGATCGGTTATTTGTATACTTATTTAAAACCTATCTAGTCTGTCAAAAAAGTGTTGAAATGAATATTGAACTTTAATGAACTTTTTTTAACTTTAAACGTTCAAGTTGTATAATTTAGGTAATATATTTATGAAATAACAACGCGGTTAACGCGATTTAACAGATTTTGTACTTGTTTGTTTGGTGTAGCCAGGCGAAAGAAAAATTGTTTCTTCAATATTTATTTCAACAATTTTTGACAGGCTGTAGTTTCGTTCACGGTGCGGTTCTCGTGGCGAATATCAATATGAACTTTATTTTTTGGCGTTCACATCACAACGGATTCGTAGTAAGATAGTGCTATCCTCATTTATTACTTGTGCCTCTACAGTGGAATTAAGCCCCGGAAATTATACTTTTTTTAATTTTTTTTATTACACTTTTTGTACATTTACACACATATTTAACAACACATTTTAACAAACAAAACAGACATTGTGTACAAAGGCGGCACTTATTGCTTTAGCAATATCTCCCAGGCAACCTTTGGGTGGAAAGAAAAGACGTTAACTAAATTAAACTTTAAACGGGGTAAATGCTATCAAAAAGGAAAAAAATACTAGGGTGCTATTTTATCCAAAATATAATTTTCAAAATATAAGAACAATATAAAATATAATTTTATTCACATATAATTCTCATAAACATTGCAACATTTTGCTAAAGTCTAGCTTCGGTGAACACCGGGTGTTGGCGACGGAGACCAGAGGAATAAGAGCTAATACCGACTAGACAAGCCTTGAAGATAATTTGTGTTTTTTACCTAGAATATAAGGAATTATTGTAAATTAAACTATTAGATTACCACGCCGCCGCGCCGGTACCTGCAAGAATAGCATTCGGGAAAAACCCGCCGACCAACCGTTCCCAGGTCCCAGGCCGCATCGCTAAACAATGCAGCCTCGGCCCCACGCAGCCCTGCTTCGCCGCGGGAAACCCACCGCGCCGATAGCAACCTTAGATTACGGCCTATAGAAAGGCACTAGTTTTATGTCGGTGTTAGTGTAATTTTGTATGTGTGTGTTTGATTATTATTTGTATAAAAGGAGCGAGCTTTAGCCCATAAAGTTTAGTTTAGTCACAACCAGTCACAAGTATAGTTCACACTTGTCAGATCTTCACAGTTGTCAGCTCTAGCTTAGCTACCAGTAAGAATAAAAATAAAGAACCTATCTGCAGAACCAACAAGGAGTTTAAATACAGTCCACTACAGTCTTTGGTCCTTCGAGCCGGATCGCTGAAGGAAGAACATTATACAGTCTTTGGACCTTCGGAAGCCGGATCGCTGAAGGAAGAACATTCTACCGGTCGAGAATTAAGATTTCGAGAACAATGCCGGTCACCCGTTCCACAACGTCGAGGGAGAGAAACGTGGAGGCTGCCTCAGTGTCGACCCCGAACCCGTCGACGCTTCCACCGAACACGGCAACCGCCACCACCACCGACGCCGTGCCATCGGGCTTATTACACATCGACAATCCCGCATTGCTTTCGTACATCGAGATACCAACAACCTCGGCTGGGACCACACATGGCGGGGACTTCCTACCCCCCGCATGGCCCGTACCCTCTGCGACACCTCCAGGCTCGGTTAGCACTGTCAAGGCTAAGAAGCACGTCACGACAGATCAATATAAGAACATTCCACTCGCTGGAGCCCACCATGCACCGTTAGGGAGGAATGACAGCACCGTGACGAGATCATCGACATCGTATCGTAGTCGAAGAAAAATCGAAGCTGAAGCCAAATACAGACTAGCGCTGCAGAAACTGGAAGAAGAGAAAGCTCGAACGGAGCTTATAAGGGCGCAAGCAGAACTATTGGCTCTTGACTCAGAAGAAGACAATGACGAAGCTCTGGAGCTGGAGCGATCCACAAACGTAGAACGTTGGGTCGATGATACTCTGAAGAACAAAGAACAGAACATGCCGCAAGAACATCAAACTTCTATGGAGCCAGAACCACGTCACCACGTGACAAAAGCACCGATTGAAGTAGAAACGAAAAGCGACATTAAGAAGAACGACATACAAATCTTGGCTAATGCGATTATAGAGGCATCGAAGAACAACACATCACGCTACGCATTTACCCAGGATTTACCGTCATTTAACGGGAATATGGAAGAATGGCTCGTATTCAGAAAACAATACGAAGACACTGCAACTCTATACTCCGATATACAGAACATGGCGAGGCTGAGGAAGGGCATCACTGGACCGGCACGAGAAGCAGTAAAGAGCATGCTGCTACTAACATCGAAACCCAATGACGTCATCATCGCATTAGAACGACGCTTCGGGAAACCAGATATGATAATACTGGCAGAGATGGAGAAGATCAAGAAACATGCAGCACTGAACGAGTCACCACGAGACACATGCATCTTCGCTAGTCGCATCAACAACGCTGTAGCGACTATCAAGGCGCTATCAATGCCGCATTATCTCTACTCACCCGAGATATGCAGAAGTATCATTGAGAAGCTCACACCGATCACCAAGCACCGATGGTACGACTTCAGAGCAAGGTGCACCGACCATGAAGAACCAGAACTACTCAAGATCAACCGATTCCTCACCACGGAAGCAGACCTCTGTGGCCCATACTCGTCACAGGAAGCAGAGAAAACGAAGAACTTCAACAGGCCAAACACGCGCTTCGCACAAACTCATCACGTCGAAGAGGAGAAAGAAACAACAGCCACATTACTAGAAGACAAAAAGAAAAGCTGCATATTTTGTACCGAAGAACATTGGTCGCACGAATGCAAGAGGTTCCTGACAGCAGACAACGAGAAAAGATGGAAAATGGCGATGGAAAACAAACTCTGTTTCCGTTGCCTTCGCAAACGCCATCAGAGAGCAAGCTGCCGCAGTCCACCTTGCAAGATCTGCAAGAGGAGCCACCATCTCACTTTGCATAACCCAGACAAAGTTGAGAAGCCCAATGATGAAAAGAAAACTGAAGAATCCATCAACACTGCAGTATTATCCACTGCAGCGCCATTCACCGCCTATCTGAAGATCATCCCTGTTGAAATATACGGACCAGAAGGCTCTCAGAAGATCCTGGCACTCTTAGACGAGGGATCAACCATCACTATGATCAACAGTGATGTAGCCAGGAAGATTGGAGTCAGGGGTGAACCAGAGAAGCTGAGCATCAATACCGTGGGTGGCGGGAAAGTAACCACACTCAGTTCCCTGCGAGTTGACTTGAAAATAAGAGGCCTTCATCGGAGAG
This sequence comes from Ypsolopha scabrella, assembly GCA_910592155.1. NCBI lineage: Eukaryota > Metazoa > Arthropoda > Insecta > Lepidoptera > Ypsolophidae > Ypsolopha > Ypsolopha scabrella. The sequence continues at coordinate 6,516,143 of OU342964.1, forward strand.
ACAAGAGGCACGTCACCAACGTGAGAACGATAGAAGACTTGAAGTTGCCACTTCAACAAGTCCAGAAAGAAAATATTGAAGCATGCAAGCATCTCAAGAAGATAGAGAAAGAGATCACTTTCGCACTTGAAGCCCCGAAGATGATCATCGGACAAGACAATTGGAGTCTTATCGTTAGCAGAAAAATAATCAAAGGAAGAGCATCTCAACCCGTCGCCTCACAGACAAGTCTTGGATGGGTACTCCATGGCGTTCACGCAGGCGTCTCTGTTCCAGTAAACTTCGTCAATCACTGCACGGAACAGAGAAGCGAGGATGCAATAGAGAATATGATACGGCATAACTTCAGTATCGATGCACTGGGAGTACAACCGAAGCGACCGAGCACAGACCCAGAAGATAAAGCGCTGAAAGTCCTGAAAGCTACCACTAGAAGACTTCAAGATGGCAGATTTGAAACAGGGTTGCTGTGGGCCAGCGAAGAAGAAACATTACCGAGCAATCGCACCCACGCCCTGAAGAGATTGAAGTCGCTAGAGAAGAAGCTGAATGAAGACAAAGAAATGAAGACTCAATATCAACAGCAGATCCAGCATCTCATTGAAAGCGGATATGCAGAAGAAGCTCCTCCACCAAACCCAGATAACGAGAGGACATTCTACTTACCGCACTTTGCTGTGACTCATCCTACAAAGAAGAAGATAAAAATAGTCTTCGACGCAGCGGCACGCTTCCAAGGGAAATGCTTGAACTCCGTACTGCTGCTAGGCCCAGATCAGCTGCAATCTCTGTTTGGCGTCCTACTTCGCTTCAGAGAGAAACCCATCGCAATCATGGCAGACATCAAAGAGATGTTTTTACAAATCAACATCCGAGAAGAAGACCGAGATAGCCTCAGATTCCTATGGACAGACCAGAACGGCGAAACAAAAGAATACAGGATGACCTCAGTAATCTTCGGAGCCGATTCGTCACCAGCAACTGCGATATTTGTTAAAAACGAGAACGCGAAAGAATACGCCGACAAATATCCTGAAGCTAGCAGAGCGATCATCAGAAACCATTACATGGACGACTATCTGCAAAGCTTCACTTCAGAAAAAGAAGCTGCAAAAATCTCCAAACAAGTCGATTACATCCATACGAAGGCCGGTTTTCAACTCAGGGGATGGGCCAGCAACGAGAAGTCTCTTCTAGAACAAATAACCACAGAAGAATATAAAGCTGAAGTCAAGTTGACACAAGACACAGAAGCAAAAACTCTAGGTTTACTATGGAAGACAGAAGAAGATACACTGGCTTTCAATGTTACTCTCAGGAACACACCGAAAGAAATCATCAACGGTGACAAGAAGCCAACGAAGAGACAAGTCATGAGCGCTGTGATGTCTACATTTGATCCAATTGGTCTGCTAGCACCAGTGCTGGTACAAGGGAAGAAAATTGTACAGAAATTATGGAAGACCGGAATTGGATGGGATCAAGAAGTCGACGAAGAAATCATACCAGGGTGGAGGAGCTATCTGTCAGAACTAACGAGACTTCGACAATTGAGAATCCCACGAAGTCTAACAAAGAACGTGACCAACGGAGAGCTTCACACGTTCGTAGACGCTAGCGAGGAGGCATATGCAGCCGCCGTATACTGGAGATCCACTGAAGAAGATGGCAGCATCAGAGTAATCCTCATCGCTGGAAAGGCTAAAGTCGCGCCTACAAAGCCAACATCAGTACCACGTCTGGAACTGCAAGCCGCTCTACTTGGCAGCAGACTGGCCAGAAGCATAGTCGAAGAGACAGATTTGGAAATAAAGAAGAAGATTTTCTGGTCAGACTCCAGCACGGTACTCCAATGGATAAAGACAGAACCCAGAAAATTCAAGACCTTCGTAGCGCACAGATTGGCTGAGATAGAAGACCTTACCAAACCAGAAGAATGGAGATGGGTTCCCACTAAACAGAACCCAGCTGACGAAGCTACTCGTGGCGTTCCCAGAGATTTTTCCGAACAGTCCGTATGGTTTACTGGACCATCCTTTCTACAGACAACAGAAGAAAACTGGCCGATCAACAAATTCCAGAACAAGATAGAACAAACTGGGGAGGACAAGATCGAGAGAGTGGCGACCATTCATTCTCCACAACCATCCACTCCAGATGAAGAACGCTTCTCAACATGGAAGAAACTACTGAACACTATGGCCAGAGTCCTTATGTTCATCGATCTCTGCAGAAAGAAGGACGCTGTAATGACAGCACAAGAAGATAAGAATTGGAAACCATATTCCAAAAAAGAAAAGAAAAACACGACTACGCTGAACAAGAAAACTACTCAAAAAAGATTTCTACCGATAAAGGAATCTTACTTGAGACAAGCAGAAACACTTCTCATCAAGAAGATACAAGAAGACTGTTTCCAAGAAGAAATCAATAACCTGAAGAGAAACCAATCATTGAAAAAAGTGAGCAAACTCACCAGATTTGAAGTTTACCTAGATGAAGAAGAAGTACTCCGAGTTAAAGGACGCATCGAGAAGGTTGCTGGAGTACAAGAGAGCGTGAAGAGACCAGCAGTCCTAGATGGAAAGCACAAGATCACTCCTCTAATAATAGATGAGTACCACAAGCTCTGTTACCATGGAAACCATGCGACGGTGATGAACGAGCTGCGACAAAAATACTACATCACAGGACTGAGATCAAGGATCGTCGTGCTGGTTCCAGTATCGTCGCGACCGACAGATGGTGCTGCGCACGGCGGGGAGACTGTTGGCGACGGAGACCAGAGGAATAAGAGCTAATACCGACTAGACAAGCCTTGAAGATAATTTGTGTTTTTTACCTAGAATATAAGGAATTATTGTAAATTAAACTATTAGATTACCACGCCGCCGCGCCGGTACCTGCAAGAATAGCATTCGGGAAAAACCCGCCGACCAACCGTTCCCAGGTCCCAGGCCGCATCGCTAAACAATGCAGCCTCGGCCCCACGCAGCCCTGCTTCGCCGCGGGAAACCCACCGCGCCGATAGCAACCTTAGATTACGGCCTATAGAAAGGCACTAGTTTTATGTCGGTGTTAGTGTAATTTTGTATGTGTGTGTTTGATTATTATTTGTATAAAAGGAGCGAGCTTTAGCCCATAAAGTTTAGTTTAGTCACAACCAGTCACAAGTATAGTTCACACTTGTCAGATCTTCACAGTTGTCAGCTCTAGCTTAGCTACCAGTAAGAATAAAAATAAAGAACCTATCTGCAGAACCAACAAGGAGTTTAAATACAGTCCACTACACCGGGCTTTGTGAGTAGTAAGGTCTTACAATAATAAGTGAAAATAATTCTAGGGTAGATCATGTATTTAACTGATCAAATTCCAGAAGGAACAAAAATATTTTGCTCAAATGTTTTTTTCGCTTCCCAGTACAAATTGGTTGAATCAGCTGACTCAATTTCCATGGAAAGGTAAAAAAAAGTTCGCGCAAAAAATTTTGTTTTCGGTGAAATGTGGTCTATTAGGGATACTCTATCATCTGTTAAATTTGTTTCACTTTGAATTGTAGGACCTTATCTATCTTAAATTGAATAATAATAAAAATATGTATATGTACAAAAAAAAATCTCTTCTTTTATCGTTATATTGGCAATAATTGTATTTTCAAATAAAAATAATACACAAGGGAACAATATTAAAAATTCGCAGTGAGTACAGCTGGTTACTGAGTCTACAGCTCCATTAATCTGCTATTAACCAAAGAATGTACTCTTTATTTTTCAGGGTTCCTCAAAAACAGAAAACCCTTATTGCGAAGTTTAGTCTATCTGTTTGTTAGTTGAAAGTGTTAAATAAAATATAAAAACTTGAAAGGCCGTAATTGAAAAAGGTTTTAACAATATCGGAGAGTGTTAAATATGGAATGTCAAATGAAGCGTATTTACAAACGAATTAAATCTACATTGTCAGAACAGTGTATTGTATAAGACGTACATTTTACAGACTTTTCCGTGAAAGTATATTTTAATATAGCCCTTTAATAATAGTATTAATATCCATGAGCCCTTTACCATAAATTATCACTATTACCTGTGGTATTACCATCAATAGAGGTTTTATATAAATAATTTTGACATCCCTAAATTGCACCAATACAACGATAACAAGTGCCCATTCGATTCAGAAGGACAAGTACGTTAGCATAGGTTAGCATCGATTCAATAAATTTGACAGATAAAATCGATAAATTATAAATGACATGCCCTATTGCATGCAATGAGTCTCAGATTTTTCTAAAGTTCATTCATGGTTCCTTTGCTTACGCGCCAACACTGTTAATTACCTGCGCATAACTGGCCTATTGTGGAACGAAATGTGTGGAATCTAATCGTCATATCCTGTCGACCATTAGTTCCATAGTTTCTTGGTGACTACGATGACAAATTAACTAGACAAGGGTATAAGAATACGCTGCACTTTTTGACCACGCACTTATGTATAATGTGACTTTGGTAAGCCTGGAGACTTCGGTAAGTGATCAGGACTTAGGTTCAATGACCCTGTTTGCGAAACACGAAAAATATTTTTGTTCCCCTATACTTATACGACTTAATTAGTATAGAAAGTCTACATTTTATATTACGCATTTCAGAGAAGGGGTAATTGTCAATTACTAAATGAACCTTAGTTCTGGCTACTTACCGAGTCTCCAGTATGAATTTGGCTAGGTATACCAACCACAGACATATAACAAAGTCACCCTATAGGTATACGTAGTTATATGATACTAAAGTCAATTGTGAAGACTTTAATTTTAGTTTAAGTGCTGTCAAAACTTAATTTATTTCATTCCAAAATTAACCACAAAGCTATATATAACTTTGGAATTTTTTTAGTTTTGAAAGCACTAAAAGTAAAATTAAAGCCTTCAGAATTGACTTCATTGATGTTATTATTATTTGTACACTCAATGACCAGAGCGGTGTCTGTAACCGCACTCCCGGTACAGCTTCTTACGACGTCATCATGCCGGAACACGATAAGAATAAGAATAAGATACCATTTATTCGCTGCAACAAGAACTTACATAAGTAGCAAACCCAATACAAAAGAAGAAACGAGAGAATCAATAAAGTAGGTACACATAATCACCTAGACAAAGAAAATACAGATTCGTTTGTTGCAGCAGCGAAAAGGTCCAACTCAGCATAGGCATTGCGATAAAAAACCACAACGCGTTGATTTTCTGTCAGGCCTGCATTCACAGAGACCCGTTGAAAAATTGTGGTAGGTAGGCAAAAATACGTGACTAGGTTTTGTAAATATTTTCACATAAAAATTAAAATATATGTATATATACATACATGATATGCGTAATATTATATTATATATATACAGATAACATTTCAGCAATGAACGATGGATCGACAAGCCACGGCCAAAGCCTACCACCAGTTGAATTGAAAGAGTTTGTCACTCAGTTGCTAGAGTTTAAGATCTAACTGTCCATCAACATTTTTATGAGAAATCCTTATAGATACTGTAAGTAAATTGCTGTGTTTTGACATTTGGTGATTTCGTCAACGCTAAAAGATACAATTTAACGTAGGTAGTATTAATTGGTATCTTTTGTATATGTTATTTAATTAATAATTGCGGTATAAAAAAGTAAACCTGGATTTGAGGAGCACTCAACCTAGATTAGAGCCTATGCTTTATTTAAGCAAATAGGGTTAAAATAAGACCGGACCTATATAGAGAAGAATTGCTGTTTTACCGTCAAAATCTATGCATGTTTTCCTGGTAGTTCTGTACGTACCATTTTATAATACCTCATCCTTTTTATAATACCTTCGCCCGCGGCTCCGTCCGCGTTTATTCAATCTCTGCCCCGTGTTCGGCTTGGGCTTGATTTTATGAACACCCCTTACAGCCTATTATATGACCTATGACCAGGGCCACTACGATGATAATAAAAAAACCGCATCCAAATCCGTTAGTGCTGTCGAGTTAAAACGGAACATACAGACAGAAAAGACAGACAGACAAACATTCTAAAAATTGTGGTTTCTGCTTCAGTACAATACCAATAAGTTAAGTTATTGGCAGTAATCATATATCACTTAAAATTTAAAAAAATGTACAGACATGTACAATGTACAGACAGACACGACTTTCTTAGTACCTTTATCATTAGCAATAGTTATCATTTCAATAACAGTAATCCCGTTCGTTCAAAATAAGTCGTTTGCGCAACACACGCACACATGTCATATCTTAATACTTGTCTGAATAGATCTAGTTTCTTCAGATTGCAAGATTTATCACCAACAATTTGATATGAGTGTCGATAACAAGCGATACGTTGCAAGTGTTACATCTACCCACATATTACAACTAACTAGTTACTATCGAATAAAAAATGTACGAATCCACTTTTTGCTCGTAATCGAGGCTAATAAAAGCAGAAAGTGGAGGAGGACAATTTCTTCGATGGTACCTATCTATAAACGCCGTTAGGTTATAGCTCGTGCTTAGACGACATCTAATAGAAGAAAGCTATAGAACCGTTTGGCAACTTATGCAGGCTTTGGTTGCTTAAGGCTATTCTTAACCTATAAAAAGAAACTTCCTTGAGTTGCTAAGCATTTTATCAAACGTAATAATAAAATCAGTTTGCCGCTAAACAAAAAATTTAATTTATAGTATTAAATAGTCCATTGAATATTAACAGGATCACATTGAGAATGGAACTATAAAGCCCAGAACTCAGCTTAAATATATAAGGTGACTTTAATTTATACAGCCAAACTCATACCGGGGGCTTGGTAAGTGATCAGTAACACGGAACGATAACACTTGTTGCCAATTTCATAAAATAAAATCTTGACGTCCCATAGTAATTGACTCGGGTCTGTGCTTGCGTTTGTAAGGAACACAAAAAGAATAATTTACGAATTTCACAAAAGGGGTCATCTAACCTTGTTACTGAGCACTTACTGAGTCTTCAGTAAGAATTTGGTTGCATAAATTAAAGTCACCTTATATATTTATTCCTGTATGGTATTTATGCAACTAACGGCGATGCAGGGTTTAACTCGATAGGTTGTGGACTTTTCTTTATAGCTGCGTTTAACTTTCATTTATTACATGCTAATGTTACAAAACTAGTATTAGCAAACTCTAGTATAAGTTATGTACTCACTAGCTCTTTGCCCGTACTCCGGCCGTAGCTTTATTCTACATAGCGACCTATACACTTTTTTTTTTCATTTTCTTTGAAGTTCATCCGAAGGTTGTCTGGAAGAGATCGCTAATATTGATAAGATCTAACCCTGCTACCTATTGTTGTTACCTTATTTCTATTCTTTTCATTTGGTGTGTATTAAGAAGTATTGTATTCAAATTTCTTTGTTTTTATAAATTATTATGATAGATATATGTAAATAAGATGAAACTTTACAAGATCAAAATATATTTCGGTCCCTGCTGGGCCCAGCATCAGTTCAGTCAGACAATATTGTTCATTTTAAATTATTAATTATAACTAGGGATATGATATTCGGATCGATATATACCTAATGTTGACAAAATACCAGAAAAAGTTTGCAACTATGGAGTCGGATTCTTAAAATATTATTTATTTATTACGTTTTAAGCAATTTTCGGTTGTTTTCGGCCTTCTGTTTTGCCTCCGGACTCGCTAGTATGACGTATAGCCTTTTCTTCGGTCTTCTACTCTGTTCAAACATAATCTGCTTGTCATTTTAAAAATTTCCTAGGAATTATATACAATGCCTGAAAATATACAAAAATTTACGGTAACATCTATTAAGTATTAGGTACACCATCGTAACGTCTTAAGCAATTCCGTAATTTCCCTAAATACGGAATTGCTTAACAATAAATAATATTTTAAGAAGCCAACTATGGAGTTGCAATCTTTTTTATTTTTTCAACTTTAGGTGTATATCGATCCAAATATCCTATCCCTGATAATAATAATATAAAAAAGCTGTTAAAGTATTCAAAATTCGAAATAGCACTGACTCTCTGCCATCCTGAACATTGTGCACTTTCCTCGGTCAGCGTAGGACTAGAACACAGACGTATAATGTCTGTCGACTAGAACAGCTCTTTAAAATTGTGCTGACATAATTATACAGTGAACTCTCTTTTATGTGATCTCTATGGTAGTGACCGATTTTCCGAAATAAAAGCAGCCTAATTTACATCTTGGACATACCCTCACACCGCACCGGTGCAAACGAAGCAACCTAAATCGACCTTGCTATACTTCCTGTGAATTTAGGCAATTTCGTTTTTATTACAATGCACTAAGTTCCTTGACTTGAATTTTAAGTTAGTTATTCAATAGCTCTCTATCTGTCTGAGATCTGCTCTAGACCGAGGTCTAATTATTTTTCTGCCTACTGCGATGCGTGGGCGCAATAATCCATTGTGGAGACGTAGAAAGTGACTATAATTAATAAATTGATTCATGGTTATGAAATAAACGGTGAATCGAAGCAATTACATTAGTGACATTTTCAACTAATCGTTACTTTACTACATGAACGAGGATAAGAGAAAATAAAAGTGAGATATTAAATTGAATATACGAGTAAATCGGTATTTATTAAGCATCTTGATTACAAATTATTTAATTGCGTTTACGATTAAAGTAATAAAATTGCTAGCCACAGCTTAAAATAGATAACTGGATAGATGCATAAGATATGGTATTAAATTGAAATATAATTTTAATGTTGAGCTTGTATAGCTTCCTGTACAGTCATGTCTCCCTCATTATTTCGGAGAGTTGACTACTGTTTAAGTCTCGACAACTAAGTGGCTCGGGAAATGCTAATGTGTCCATTTAAATAAGTATTTTGTACACTAAACGAAACAGTTAAACGCTAGCCATGATTTTTCTCTCTCATTAGTTAGTGAACGTTCGGAAACCTGGACAATTGATGCAAATTACGACCGCACGGAGTCCTAGAGTCAATAATTATCGCAAAAAAGCCAATAGCTATGAGCACGCGCCTCGCGTCGCATCGCCTCGTTGAGGTAATGACAGTGAAAATAGTTTGTTTCTGAACGGGGCACTTCTTGCCGACTTTCTCTGAAAGATTAGCACTTTTTCTGATCTTCCATTTCACTATGCCTGACTAGATAATGTTCTTATTTATCAGCGAGACTAATCGAGCTGATAACTATTAAAGCAGCTCTATTTAATACAGATTTTCTTTCATAACTTCTGACTTTGTAACTACAGATTCGTTTCTTATGCTTTGTTCGAAGATTTGCAATCGGATTTCGATTGAATCAATGAGTAACTGTCCGTAAAATTTTATCCAGCTATTGTTCTTGAGAATAAATGCGCGATCGTGTTTTAAAATAAACAGAGTTTCTACTAAGTTTCTTAAAAGTTCTTAAAGATTTCTAACTTGTTATGAAAATTGATGAGGGAGTCGTCGTAACCCAAGAGTATTAAGTTTTTATGATTCATTTATTAGTATCTTTATTAATTTAGATTAAACGACCTGATTTAATTTATACGAGCATACCTATATAAAGTTTAATTCTCGCATTTCCAATAACGATGAAATTTTAAAGTTTTCCTTCTAATTTTAATAAGTAATCAAGCATAATACTTACAATTAAATTAAATAAGTTCTATCAAAACCAGCAGATAACTTAATTTCTTGTTGATTGGAAAATCAAGATTAAAACCCATCTATTTTTTATTTTTATTTAAACTCAACTGATGCTGGATCCAGATCGGACCCGAAATATATCTTGAGATTATTGTTATTGATTTGTCTATATTAATTATATACATTTTATTTTATTGTACAGTTAAAATTATATATATTAAAAAATAAAAGAAGAAGCTGTCAAAAGTAATTATATTTTCATATCTATTTTATAAAAATTATCAATATTGTCCAAATAAGAACAACCATGATTCTCCGTGTGACCACGTGAGAAACAATTGTACAAAAACAAAATTATAAGATAAATTTGTTGTCCATAGCGCACACTTCTAAATCTTCCAATGTCGCAAGTCGCGGCATAGCAAATCTTAAATAGAATTGCCGATATCGGAAGCCATTTTTTTTCATGTTAACTGCCTGATCATTATCTGTAATTTGGTGAATCACGTCGCGGCATCAGGAAGTGAGAGGTTGGATGACGCGACACCTCACTTTACCTTAGATTTCTAGTACTTATACTTTATCATAATTTAGAGCTGGTTTCTTACAGACATGCGGCACGAGGCGTAAATACTATTAACAGCTTTTTTGAGGCTAACGGCTTGTGTTCCGGTAAATCTAACATAGTTGATACGATTCATGACATCCTGAGGTGGTTCCGAGCCACGGTCTGGACTGCCATCTAAGGTTTTAGCGATAATAAAAATTTATAAAAAAATAATTAACAAAAAGTATACAAAAAATAATAATAAATAATTTAGCTAAGTGTGAATCTGACTCGCGCACAAAGGTTTCTGTATCACCACACAAAACAAGTAAATGGAAAATAGGAAAAATTTTGTTGTAGCAACATCGAGGCGGCATAAAGAAGTCGCTAAAATGGTAGTGCCTGACAAACAATCCGTCTTCCGTCGAGTAAAGAGAACCCAAGTTTTTATTATTTGTTTTTTACTGTAGAACATAAACAACAATCTGACCTAATTTCAAACTTGTATGTATTACCGTTTTTGAGATAGATCTAAAATAAATAAGAAGAAGAAGAAGAAGAAGAAAAACGTTTATTAATATATACAGTACATGAAACGAGACAGTTTAAAAAAAAAAACATTACAAGAAACAAAGAAAACACAAATATAAACAATATTTAAACAAATCAAAATAATATACAAATGTTGTCGCATGCACTGCAAAATATTAAACTGGCCCTGGCTCAGTAAATGTTGGAGATTATTCTCCAACGCTGGTTTTCAGCCAGTACCATGGTACTCCTCATAGTACCCGTACCAACTTGAAAGAAAATAAAATAGTCGATGTTGACTTGTCTAATTAAAAACTAAATTAATAAGAAAGTTTACAAATGACAAAAGTTAGTATTTAATAAAAAGTAATAATATAGAATAGAATGTCAATATGGTGTAAAATAAAAAATATAATAATATAATGAACAACAAGTGTGCACATACGAGAAACGGTTATCGCATTAGTAGTATATTATATATTAATATATTAAAAAATGATATATTAAAAAATTCGACTTTTTTGTATAGGGTTGAAACATTTTTAATTTTTATTATTTGCCATGATAGAAGCCATAGTAACACGTATTCCGTAAAAATTTCAACAGTCTATCTATTATGGCTGAAGCTGTAGACCCCTGTGACAGGCGGACTGACAGACAGAGAGCGGAGGCTTAGTTTAGCACCCTTCGAGTACGGAACCCTGAAATACTGAATGATAACTTTTTAATGTCAAGGTAAAACTCTGACTTGAGAGTTTCCGTTGTGCTGCCAGGGACAGGGACTCCGAAAGAAAGACTAACTCCAAAGATTTGTCCACATGAATTAACAGGAAATAACATTGACTGACAAAGTTCTTCACATATGCTGTGCCTATCTTCAGAATAAGTGCTTAGAGGAAGCAATAACGTGAAACATTTGCATCTTTACAATTGCAATTTTCCAAACAAAACTTCACCTTATCTGAATGGCACAGAGATCATGATGCATGTAAATCCCAATTTGTTGGTGTTGAAGTGATAAAGATAATTTCTGCAAGCATTTCCTGTTGGCCGTCTGTAGGCAACATAAAAAGTTCTCTCAAAGTCTAGTTGATAAATGAATTAATGATTTATGATGACGATGCTGGGATTATCATCATCTTCATTATAATATTATATAATTTTAATTTTTTATGTAAGAGCCTTGACTTTAAAAAATATAATAATTATAACAAAACACAACAACCTGCATTTTGCTATAATTTGGGCAAGTACGAGTCTGACTCGCGCACAAAGGGTTTCGTACCGCCACACAATATGGGTACGGAACCCTAAAAACATACGTATAAACAATATGGATGCTGTAGCAACGTTAAGGCGACAAAAAACGAGACGCTAAAATGGTAGCGTCTGACAAAAAATTTGGCGCCACACAGAACCCTCCCTCCTTTTTATAATTTTTTATTTTATTATATCTGACCAAATTTAAAACTTGTGTGTATTTCCATCTTTAAGCAAGAGCCAAAACGTTTAAGTAATGCAACTTTTTCGAAGTTTCTTGTATTTTATTATTTGTCCTGATAGAAGCTATGGTAACACGTATTGTGTGAAAATTTTAAACTTTCTACCTATCACGGTTGAAGCTGTAGACCCTTGTGACAGACGTACAGACAGACAGACAGACAGACAACGGAGGCTTAGTAATAGGGTCCCGTTTGGCACCCTTCGGGTATGAAACTCGAAAACTGACACTAGTAGCTTAATTTATTCAACTCAATAAAAGATAGACAAAATGGCCGACTAAGTCAAGACATGGCTAGAGATAGGGATAAATAATGGATGCCACAGAAGAGGGCTAGTATCTATTGTACTATCGACAAATCTCCAGCCTCATCTATGTTGTTGCGGCACACATGACGTCCATCCTTAAGCTGAAAATCAAAAAATCCGTCATTACAATAATAAATTCTAGATACGATTATACCAACCTACACATCAGTATAAATAAAGTAATGATCATTAATTACACCGTGTGAGTCGATGAAGTCAACCCATCGAATATTTGACCAATAAAACTGAAGATAAATCAAATAATAAATTTATACAATTTATACTCGCTTGTACTTATAGTTCGTGATCACATTCATTACACCCTAGTTGAACACTCTACTTTTCATCACTAGGAAATAAAAATAGAAATTCATAAAATACAGAATATCAAAATAAAAATAGTTTAGGCAAAACAGATATTACGAGTGAGTTACCAGTTAGTCAATGTAGGACAAACCTTGGTCGAAATGCACCAGATGTAAGATCTTGTACCACTTACAATAAATTTTGGAATTCTCACTCCCTTGACATTTTTAACGATAAAGCTATTAATTTTAAATATAAGATATTACAGCAAAATCCATTATCATAATTATTTTGAATAACTGAAAATTTATATATATATATATATATACTTTTTTATTTTTTCTCTTTCTGACTGTTTCAAATGTAATTTTAATTTTCAATTTTTTCTTTCATGTTGACATTCTGAATTGTGATTAATAAATTTAATATGTAACTTCAATTTAATAATATTTTTAAATAATCTGTGTGTTTTGTGTGTCTAGATTTATAATTCAGATTTAAGATAGTTCAAATTGTTAATATTGTCCTGGTAATTGTAATTTAGTATTTGATTAATTATTATGCTGTTAACATTTTATTACACAATAACTGTATCGTAATAATGCTGTGTACGCCTGTAATTGATGGCAACACCAGATATAGGCCCTATGTTTACTTTCTTCTTTTTTTGAATGTGTGTGTTGACATTGTTGGTGTACCTTTTTGTAATAAATAAAAATAAATAAATAAAATGTAAAGGAGCCTTGTTCAATTTTCAAAAAATCTAGAGCTGTAAATCTAATTTACATCCCGCATTACGAGTTAAATACAACCTAATTTCATAACATTAGTGATATACTCGTATTATACCTACTTAATCGTACTTTAGAGAAATCAGTTTATACTTTCATAATATTTTTTTGACTTAAGAGTCATAAGGTGAGACTGGAGAATTGCGATTGTGTGCGTGCATACCATTCACATTGTGGAAAACAACTCTTATAGCAGTGCAGGCAAGCTCTATTTTTGAAAAATCAAGGAAACATAAAGTATACATCGTAACAAAAGAAGAATAAATAAAAGTCAAACCATAATTTTCTGAAAACAGACCTTGCCTGGTCTACTATAAGAGTTGTTTTCCACAATGTCAATGGTGTGCACGCACACAATCGCAATTCTCCAGTCTCACCTTCTGCACTGTACTATTTATTACTCTGTGGTACGAACGAGGATTAGATGTATATGGATTAAATAAAATTCGTCATCGACAACATTAAAACATTATCTCAGTATAAACACACATCAAAACTTTTTTTGCGCTTGATTACGCGTTGATGTCTTTTATACGTGCAGAGATTTGTTTTCATAAATATTTGACATCGCCAATAAATAAATAAAGCTATCTACAGTTTTTACCTAAAGCAGCGATTGATCCATAATTTAAGAGCTAGGCTCTTGTCGACAAAGGTACTGCTGTCTGTTATATTATAGGTATCTATGGCAAAAAACGTTTTTTTTTCACACTACATTTTGCCCGCGACTTTACCTATATGCACTGCTGACCTAATACGTGTATTAATTACCACATTGTAAATTAAGGTGTAGGTACACTGTAGCAATGAGAGAATTATACTGCTGTGTTATGTTTTTAGCTTTTTTAGGGTTCCGTACCCGAAGGGTGGCAAACGGGACCCTATTGCTAAGCCTCCGCTGTCTGTCTGTCTGTTTGTCACAGGGGTCACAGATAGGTAGAAAGTTGAAATTTTCACACAATACGTGTTAATATGGCCTCTACCTCTACCTAAAAAATTAAGGCCGTACCCATACAAGAAACTTCAAAAATGTTGCATTATTTAAACGTTATTAGTAGCCCAACCTAAATATTTTTTGTGTGTATTGTACGTATTTCCCTTGTTAGTGTATATTTTTTTATATCCTAAAGATATATATTGTGAAGATTAACTTTGACTTGTAGAAAGAATACTTAATGTATCTATTTTACAAAATAAATATTTTGATCTTTGTTTTTTTTTTGTTTTGGTTCTTTCTTGAAGAAATAATTAAAACAAGTTTTAAATTAATTCAGATTGTAGGACATACTCTAAAGTAAAACGAATATGATTCCGTACGCAGACGGCGCCAAATATTTTGTCAGGTGCTACCATTTTAGCGCCTTGTTTTTTGTAGCCTTGATGTAGCTTTGGCATGTATATAGTTGCTATTTACCATAATGTTTTGAGGGTTTTGTACCCGTATTGTGAGCGAGTCCGACTCGCACTTGACCAAATTATACAAATATTTGTATCCTGTGGACCTCCAGCACACAGTGAAAACTCCATTTAAATAGGTACGTTCAGTAGTTTTTACGTGATTCGTAAACAAATAAATATATGAATATATACGTAGATCGACACACAGACAAATAAAAATATTTAATATATTTTTCAATTATTTTGCTGTTCTAAAATAGTTAAAGATTTTTTTCCCGTTGTATGAATACCTAGAGGCGTGCACTGTGCACTCCATAATAATATACTGGGTGTTATAAGATGTTGTAGGAGCCGGAAACTGGTGATAGTACTCGTCTATACGAACAACTTTCACTATGGAGCCAACACCGAAATCGCGAAAATAATATCAGCTGTTCTATAGAAAAGTTAAATACCTACTCGACCGAAATGTATGAAACAGCTGATATTCTTTTTCGCGATTTCAGGGTTGGCTCCATAGTAAAAGTTGTTCGTATGGACGAGTACTATCGCCAGTTTCCGGCTCCTACAACTTCATATTAACACCCAGTATACAAAAAGACGCTCTCCACTCTTAACAAGCGCATTTTTATTTATAATTATATCCGAATACTTACCTTTTTAAAATTTCATTATGTCAATACGTAGATAACAAATTCATTTCAACAAAAACAAAAGCAAACAGTCGTAAATAAAAACAACACAAAATTTATAAAGTAGTACTAAAACTACAATTATCCACAACTATATACAAACACAGCACGAAGGTGATCTTCATAAGCTCCCACAATTACCGATGAACTTTAACTTTTAAATCTCTTCCATTGCGTAACGAATCTGTGTAGTTATGTACCATAAACACGCTACACGCATATAACGGTGTAGAGGCCAGAGGCTCCCAATGTTTAAGAAGCCGTTACGACCTAAAAGTACCCTTTTAAAAACTTACTTTGACAGGTTTTAGTTTTCGTAATTTGGTCGCCTATTTCCGAGCCGACTGGGTGAGTTCAACCATTTAATTGCGCTGCATGTATTTCTTCATAAATTTTATATTCCCTATCCTCTAGGCCCAAGTCACCGAAGGATAAATACTCGTAAAAATCACAAGAAAAAAATTGTAATACCAAAAGATTTTTTTTAATTTCATTAGTATTTGGGAATATATTAATAACGAACAATTGTTTTTAATGAAGCATAGTTTTAATACTTATCTAACTATTATACGTTTATACCTACCTAAGGAAGTCGTGTGCAGGCTTTGTGCGAGGTGTGCGAGTCAAATCATTAATTTAAAGTTCGAAACAAGGCGTTTGAAACTAGGGTACGTTCCAAAACAACAACAATGTTATTTTTAATAACAAAAAAAAAATACGTAGCTCAGGCTCCAAACCACACGTAGCCCGGCGTAACTTTTTACCGGACCCCTCCCCCTCAGGAAACCACGTAGTTTATGGACGCTCTCATAGTAAGATCAAAATAATCAATAGTTGTCAATTGCTTTTTTAGCGATCTACGGTAATTTTTAAGTTCATGGCAAATCCAATTGTTTTGAAACTTATTATAAACTATTATTATAACATTTTACTAAAAATACTTATTATATAAACATAAAACCTATCTAAGAAAATAAATCTAATGATATCAAATAAATAAATAAATACGCCCTAAAACATTAAACTAAATAAAAAATATGTTCTAAGCCGTTGACTTTAAAATATGATTATATTACTTGTATACTTTTTTCCAAGGAGCTAGCTTATGGGTATATAGTTATTTCTTATACATTTGAATTATAGCGTGAAACAAAAACGATTTTGACAAAGTTAATTTCTTCCATAAGCTGACCCACTTTGGACCGTAAGTAACCCCAAGGTTGGGAGTGTCTGGTCCAGATCCATTAAACGGTCGTAAAGTAGCATTTTATAACCAATTGCTGTGAACAAGGCTTAGAAAGATGTACGGGGAAGATATGAGGGTTTTGGGGCAACAAGTGAACTGAGAATACACGAACGTCCTTAGGTAACTTATACGCTTTATAATATTTCAGTCAAGACATTGTCAGTGGCCATATAAAATATCCTTATGCTCCCACGCAGTGTCTATCAGCACACATCAGCTACACGGAAGAATTTAAGTTCTAAGACGTTCAGATTTGACTAAGAGATTATCTCAATAGGTTTACCAACGGTTCCCAACTTTACACAGTAATTTAGACGATTACCGTTTAACACTCCTCTCTCGTTAATGCTAAAACAATAGATCCCAGTTCAGTTTGTGGGTCGGCAAGCACGTACCCAGGATTTATTGTCAGAGGTAGGGGGGCAGTTCAAGGACACGTAAAGTTTTTCAGACAAAAAGGCAAATCAGTTTTCATAAATTATTTAATAATTTGCAGAATAAACAATGTTACAATGAGGCATTCCTGGCGCTGTATTTAGAGATTTAGTAATTTTTGTCTTGTCTATGACATCGTCCTTGTTGCTCAGATCCATCTTACAAATTAAGAATATCAACTCTTTGATCTTCTGAGGGAAAAAAAATATAAATTGTTTTGGAATACCGCGCATTTCATGTATAACGGATTTAACAATCATGAAATTCGCAGATTGTTAATTCTTAAGTTAATTCTTTCTCCATATTTATTTTGATTTTGAAAGTTATCAGCTACATAGTGCTTTAAAATATTTAAATTGACAAGATTTAATTAAGATAACTACACATTGCGTCTAGCAATTCATACATATAGATTATATTAAACTAGTTACATTGAAGCCCCGAAGCCAGCTTGTATTTTTTTATTCGAAAGCAAATTATTATTTTATCCTGACCACATAAGTATCTATGGTTTTTTATTGAATTACTTTGTAGGTCAACCTAATTACTACCGACTTCGCCAATCCACAGAACATGGAAAGGTAATGTTCAAAAGTTATTTTGTAGAATATTTCCTTTACACTATCAAATATGCTGAGTTTCGCATTTTGTAGAGTTGAATATATAAGTCTTAGTAGCGAAGGAAGCGTCTCGGAGTTTGACCACACTGAAGATGGCTACAGATTGCAAGAAAAAAACAATCTGATTCCGGTAAAACTATACCGGGTGTAAATAGAGTGCGACCATAAAATGAAACCACATATTCTACCGACCCTACTGAACCACTTTTCCCAAGAGTCATACCCGCGGACACTCTTAGTTTAGGAAATAATTGAGTTCCAAACAAAAATGCGTGAACCCTAACGCACCGCTTCACGGACGACGCTCTCTCTAAACTCGCCCGTATGTCGGTGCGTCGAGGTTCACGCGTTTTTGCTTGGAACTCAATTATTTCCTGAACTAGGGTCGTCCGCGGGTATGATTCTTGGGAAAAGTGGTTCAGTAGGGTCGGTAGAATATGTGGTTTCATTTAATGGTCGCACTCTATTTACACCCGGTATACTTATGATCATCCGCATTAACGTCTAGATTACAATGGACCCAAGCTTAGACGCTTTTCAGGAAGCTTTCTGAAAAAGCAGACGCTTTTAAAAAATAAAAGACAAAAACTATTTGATTCTGTGCGGACTTTGCTATCAGAGGGTGAAGCTGGATCCAAGGAGGAGCTTTTTCATACCCTGAGAACGGGATCTATAATGTGCTGGTGGCGAGCGATTGATTATGGAAGTGTACATATGATAGACGCCACACACAAACGCTCCACCAAGCTCAAAGTGGCGTGGCGTTTTCTGTGTGGCATCTCTGATAGTAAATCGCTCCGACAACGCACCTCTGGTGTCTGGCGAGACCTTAAGTGTAGGTAGAGCGCACAAATCTGTTTATGTTCCAACAAAATACACACAAAATTACACATTGGAGATAGAGCTTTTGTATGGATGTTTTATCTTCAACAGTTCGAAGGCTATAATTAGTTGCAAAGTTGGATTACCCATATATTCAACCACTGGTTATATTTATGGCAACTCTGGGGTTCTTCATTTACTATTTCTGGCAGGTAGAAATTAAAAAAAAAAAGTGAAATGGTCGTCAGGTCATAGCTTTTTATGGATGTTGAACACCGAAAGTTGATTTAATATATTTTTTCGTTTGCGTGCTCAATTCTTAAAATATTATGAGACAAATGTCCAAATGATGCAATAACAACGCTAGTGTTTGCATATAATTTTAATTGCAAATTAAATGGCTCTTTATAACCCGTATTTACAGCCTTAATTGTTCCCATGGGCGGGCGTACATAAAAAATCATATTATTATACTAGGCAATTCCCCTTCCATATATATAGTTTTTGAGGGTTCCGCACCTCATCAATGAGAAACGGAACCCTCATAAGACGTCTTTGTTGTCCGTCCGTCTGTCTGTTTGTCTACATATCAACGCCCTTTTTCTCAGGCAGGGCTTGGCTCGAGGTGAAGTTGAAATTATTGAAATTATTAATTAATTTTAGCAACTTTTTAACCCTCCCCCCTTACCCCCGTTCATTAATTAACACTTTCGTCAGGTTCCAACACTGACAGCAGGATAGCGTATATAATTTTCAACGCGTGCGACAGAGATGGCAATAGAACCCGTGCCGCGACCGCTAGTTTATGAACGCGCCCCTGGTGATACGCGGTGAGGTTTTAGACTACCCCTATCCAAAATTGACGTGATTTGTTTTGGTACAAAATCGGCCAGTGTGCGCCGCCGCTCGTGCGTGCGAAAAAATAACTACACGTAATATTTCACTAGAGCCCCCCTTCCCACCTTGTGATATTTCGTGATTTTTTAAGAAACCCTCCTTCCCCCGTTTTGAGCCTCACGTGATTAATGGACGTTGTCTTTCATTGCTTAACGCAATAAAAATACACGACCTTTCAAAGCGTATTTTCATACAATGATCCCACTTACTGACTGATCACCATGAAAACCTATAGGGTTCTTTCCGGTGCCCCACAATATTGAAAGGTACAAAGAGAGGTCTTTTGGCACAAATGAAGGAATAAAACCAAAAATATTACCAAATCTCTATGGAATCATTTGCTACAGAGCAAAGATAAGTTGCGTAGACACGACATGTTTTTTTCAATGTAAGAGGTTTACGCAAGTTAAATCTATTCTTGCAGCAGCATCAGCCCTGACGTCTCCGTAGGCTGGTTCCTTTAAGACATCTAATAGATGCTCTATTGTATGCTAATTTTAATAACTCTTCAAATAAATGGCTACGTTTATTATTGTTCGAGAATTATGGAAAAAACATCTGTTTTTTCCCGAAGTTTCGCTGCAGACACGGTCAATAAATTTCAATTGTCAAGTGTTACTGAAACTAATTTTTCCTTCAATAAATAAGCCTTTGTTTAATACAAGTCGCCTCGAATGTATTTGATAGTGTAAAGGAAATATTCTACAAAATAACTTTTCAACATTACCTTTTCATGTTCTGTGGATTGGCGGATTCGGTAGCTCACCACCAGCACATTATAGATCCTGTTCCCAGGGTATGGAAAAGCTGCTACTTGGATCCAGCTTCACCCTCTAATAGCAAAGTCCGCATAAAATCAAATAGTTTTTGTTTTCTATTTTTTAAAAGCGTCTGTTTTTTTATAAAGCTTCCTGAAAAGCGTCTAAACTTGGGTCCAATGTAATCTAGACGTTAATGCGGATGATCATAAGTATATAGGTATAGTTTTACCGGAATCAGATTGTTTTTTTCTTGCAACCTGTAGCCATCTTCAGTGTGGTCTAACTCTGGAACGCTTCCTTCGCTACTAAGACTTATATATTCAACACTACAAAATGCGAAGTTCACCATATATAGGTCTGAACCCAGAATCAATTCGGTCTCTTTTGAATATCCTCAAAACGGGGTCTAGTTTGTAATCTCACCCCGTCAACGCTACGCTTTCTGTCTGGGAAGGGCTTATATTATACCTGGGATCCACTAACTGAAGTGCATATCACCGTCTTTACTGCTTTATTAGACAACGACTCCAGTAATAACTTAGTTCGCCCAGCTAACGGACAATCTAAGCCTGATTCACCTAACAGCTCTACATTCCACCTGTGACTTTACCCACCTTGACAGTTTACGCAACCGAGTGCAAACAAAGTATTAATTGACTGAGCCAGTTAAGTAACTTTATTATCCAACTGTCTGTCTGTTCGTGTCGTGAGAACTTGGCTATAATAATGCCGACATAATGATATGCTAGCACAGAGTTTGGGCGCGTTTTTGATGTACTTAAAATAATTATTTTACGTTTTCGGCCTTTGATTTTGGTTATGAATGAACAATCTTAGTCAAAAAGGAGCCCAATTGAAATATTTCTCGGCAATAATTCAGTTATTTACATAATAGTTTTTGGAAAGTGTAGAAATCACATTTATAACCATCAGGTATTCCTGTAAAAAGGAAAACTCGGTGATAGTGAAGCGTGAGCATGTGCAATATCCTGCGCACGCGCTCTCCGACTTCTAATTTGTCTCCGCTCAACTGAAATTGTTCCCTATCCCCGCTATATAAGATTCAAAAAGGGGTTTTTGATATCACAATAGTTTAGCAGCACACGTCAGCGTTTTGTGACCGGCTCCCACGTGGAGGGTGACCATGGACTGTGAGAAACTGCGACTTATTGTACACTACACTTGCGATTCTTCTCACACGTTCATGCGATAAACTCGTACGCATGTAAAGCATTTATTTAATTGCTATTGGTCTGATTGGGATCGTTTATAGTTATAGAATGTAATGGTTAGAAGACATGACATTGACTTTGTCATCTGATGATTGAAATTCTTTTGGTTAAAATAAATATAATAGGAGATGAGCCTTTCACATGATATGAGACTATGAGACTGGGACATGCACCAATGATCGGTGAAAGAAAACATTCTTGAAGTCTTCATTGAATCACTTACTGAGTCCCCAGTGTAAATTTGGCTGCATCAGTTAAAATCTTCTTATATGTGACAATTAATTAATGCAGGTAAATGCATACTGAAGACTCGGCAAGTACTCGGTATCGGTTCGATGACCCTTTTTGGGAAATTCGAAAATATTTTTTTCCTGTTCCCTACAAACGCAAGCACACCCCTAAGTTTATGAAAAGTCAAAATTTAATATTAAAAATTTCGCAATTAAAGTATTGATCCGTAATACTGATCACTTATCAAGCCTCCAGTATGAATTTGGTTGTATTTAGTAAATCGGTGTTGTCCCCTGTGCGCACCGTGCGCGTGCGCCGCGTGCAACAATTAGAGCGAGACGGCACCTCTCGGCTACTCACTCGTATATTAATTACCTTCATTACCGCGATACAAAAACTAACTAACTCTTTTTATTTGCCGCGTTTGTCTGCCATTGTAATTAAACTATAGTAATTAAACTCGTACATACGGCAGTAGGAGACACTGTGACCTATTCTCGTACAGAAAACCTTAAATTTAGAGTTGAAAAACCTAAAATAATACAAGCTCATTTAACTTTTATCCATCTGCGTCAAAGCCTATTTTGCAATGAAAAGTTTTAGGTTATGGCAGCTCTAAATTTAATATTTGCTACACGAGAATATGTGTCGTTGTCGGACTGGCCATGGAGTTAGGTTGGCGTTTGCCACCCGGGCCCTGTCCTGCGCTGGGCCCCCTAGGCTTACTATACTTCTTACACGCAAGGTAGCTCACACACGAAGAGGAGTTTTCAAAGTTCCTTCTCTTCGTCTAAGGATTCTGCAAAAGTACTTATTTCATAATTAAGACACACGAAGCATATTTTTCGGGATATTACAGTGGATAACAGCAATTTGTTTGTTATAAATATTATAGTCGCAGTTAATACAATTTTGCATGTTATTATCTAAGCTCGTCATTTTGCGTATTAAAAAAAAAAGTCAATCACCCGGTGGATTCAAAACTAGCCTGGGTATTTTGAGACATTCCAAAAATGTTGCCTATTTGATTGTGATTATCAGTTGGTTTGTTGGTTGACTGGATGGTATCATCTGCCCTGAGGCGCAATCGATAACATTACAAATTAATAAATGATGCAAAAGTAAAAACCATTTCGAGATATGGGCTTTCTCAGCATCATATTTTTTTTTCGGAATTATGTCGTGATTAAATAAAGAGATAATTTCAAAACACTAAAAATATGGTAAACACAGGATTTTAAAAACAATTTCCTTTGCTTTTTAGTTAATTTTGTTTAAAAAAATCAACTGTCATGCCAGGTGACAGCAGACATAAACATGCCAAGCTTTTTTTTTAATAATCCATTGGCAATGAACATTGACTTTTAAAATCCTCAGATGCGACTTACATCCTTTTAGAATGAGTGAATAAGAAAACATTAAATTACGCAGGAAAAACATAAAATAAAACAAAATAAAAAAATACATAAGCTCCTTTTTTACGCAGACTTTCAATATTAATATTAAAAACAAATGGTTAACTAAAATGAAATGTTGTAGATTGTGTAAGACAATCGTATTCAAATTGATTGTCATATGGCTATTCGGCTAAGCAAATTAGCCCATTTAACACAAGTCACCGCATTACATCGATGATTTACTCGTTTTTATTAATTCTTCTGAATTTCTTATGAATAAAAGATAAAATAACAAAACCGAAGGTCAGTGGTTGCAAACTGTGGTGAACCGTCGACCATGACCAGTGCCATCCACAGCTGGGTTAATGCCAATGATTTCTGCATGCAGCCTTGATCATTCATAATAAAACGATAAAATTTCCTTAATAACGAAATCACCTTTCAAAAACATATCTGATCGAGTTTGTTTCCTTTTTTATAGGCTTAATAATACATTTGTGTACTGTTTCACAAAATTTTATATTATCCCAACCAAGTAATTTCGCCTTATCGGTATTTCTGAGGGTTAAGTAGAGAAATGCAGCTATTAATAACTACAAATACAATAATAATAACAACTACAGAGTGTTTGTATGATAATAATACTTAAATACATTTTTAACCCTTGAGAATGCCCATGAGACGAAACTAGTTGGGATATTAAGGCGACGCCACGAAATTTTTTCGACATGGATCTCCATTTTTCTCAGCAATAAAAAAACATTTGTAATTACCAATTTATAAAGGTAGATTAAGCATTTCATTGACATCATTTTGCCCGAAGATTTAGTTGATTGATTAATTTTCATAGCAGAGAAAAAAATATTTAGAAAACCTCTTTTAAAACAGAGATTGCTATTTTAGTGACAAACGGGAGGGAATGAAGCCTCTAAGTTTTTTATTTATATTAGTCTACAAATACACTTCAATGTGGCCGATTGGACTTATTAAATTATCTATAGTTGTCATTTTAAATGAAAAATACTGTTTTGTCGCATACGACCTTACGGCATAAGCTAGTTCGTGAGCGCATATTTCAGTCCATAAGTCAGTCCCCCTCACTCCACTCCCCAAGCTATGGTACATTTAAAAATAATTATTTGAATTATAACCTTATTTTGTTTGTTATATTGATATTTGTATAATGATTGTTCATATACCTACAAAATTCAAAGTTTGGTATTTTTGAGATGTTACAAGTAACTAAATGAGTATGTTTTTTACATATTTTTAACCTGGCTTTCTTTGTGTTCTAGTGATAAATCAGTGAACTAAGAGCTCGCGTGTTCAAATATGTAATAAATATGTAAATAGTGCCTTCTCATTGTTTCGGTCGTTCTCTCGATTGTCAGTTTGTTGTTGACGTTGTCTTATTCTTTTAGTACTCAACTCATACATTATGCAGTCAAGTGCAAATAAATGAAGTCTACAGATGTTCTTGGATAAATTAACATAAAATACAACAGTTCAAATCTAAACACTTGTGCAAATATTCGTTTTATTTCTTTTTTCAGGGTTCGGTAACCTAAAAATGTGAAAATGGAATACTAAATCATGACTCGTCGGGAAGCGGTCCAGCCTCGTTACGTTTATTAGAGTTTTTGTTACACCTCAGGTACAAAAATCATGCATCTGTACAGAAATGGCGAATTCATAAAACACAGAGGAAAGCCGCATGGTAGAGCAAAGAAAATTCTCGCGCTACACGTAACCCTTCATCGGAAATAATATTTCAAATACTTGAACATTTAAAACATTACTCAAAAGGTCAAGTTAATTGACAACCCTAGCAACATATTTTGAAGTTAGAATTAGAATGAGAGTTAGAATGTAGTATTTTTGTGGGTTAACCACCTACGTTTGAAGAATGTTTCCGTCTTGAGCAGAGCTTCTACTTCGGCCTAGAAAAGTTAGAAAAAAATAAAGACTGAATTAGGTTTTCTTTGAATGATTTATTTTTTCTTTGTTCCTGCGCACATTTTTGATGAAACGAAAACTAAATAATAGTGCCTCATATTGTTCCACATACCTGCTATTAAGTACATGGTCCACTGCAAACGGTGATATTTTTATTATTTTTTTCTCGTTTTTATTTGTCAGAAAAACTTTGATGATTAAAAAAAATAAACTAAATGAATTTGACATCTGGGTGTTCTACTCTCGCAATCTTAATAAGAAACTCTGTTGACCTATGCATTAAAACCAGGATGTCACTTTTTTGGGTCAAAAAAGGAGATTCTAAATGAGCAAACTCAACTGCTCTTGGCTCCTTTTTCAAATGTTATACCATGTGGGGAAGGGTGAACATTTTAAAAAGGGACGCCGGACAAAAAAATCGCCTTACTCAGAAAAGCAACCAAGGAAAACAAACAATTC
The DNA here is from genome assembly GCA_910592155.1 of Ypsolopha scabrella. Lineage (NCBI taxonomy): Eukaryota > Metazoa > Arthropoda > Insecta > Lepidoptera > Ypsolophidae > Ypsolopha > Ypsolopha scabrella. The sequence goes on from OU342964.1 coordinate 6,541,926, forward strand.
TTTTGTTCTTTGCAACTCCTCGTCAGTCAAGTGTATTTGTCGTATTGAGATTTATGGAGCACGGAATTAAGAAATGTAGTATGGATGCCATTTCGTAAACAAGCCGATGGCGATCGTGTTATATGGACCATTGGGGTTCAAAATATTAATAGAGAAAAAACATTTTGAAGACCATAAGCTAAGTAGTGTAACACGCACTTGACTAGTTATAAGTTTCGTTGGTACCTTGAAGGCCAAAGTATTGTTACGTATGGTCTAATGCAACCACTTGCATGAAATATCTAAGATAAGAAAATAAGAACTCTATGACTATTCTGCTAATTAAAACTGTAGCCTTCACGCTTGTAGATTAAGTATTATACTTTTCCTGATATTTTTAGGGTTCTATATTAAAACCGAAACCCATGGCGGGGCGGCCCCTGGCTCCGACTTATGGAGCCATCAACAAACATAATGTTCTCGATGTGATCGTAATAAGGTGCCTAGAGATAATCCTCCATACAACGAGATCACTCAAACAATCCAATAAACAAGACAAATAACGCCTTAAACTGGATAAAGCTGTTGTTTTACATCAATGTCAACTGTATTTCTGGGGGGCCGACGGTACTCTAGGAGGGGCGTGCCTCCTGGCCCCTATCAAGTTACGCCTATGTCACATTGATGACACATTTTGTAATTCTAAAAAAATAACAAATGAAGGTGTAAATACACACACGCACCCTCATTGTCACGACATGAATCCCAGATGTGGGGTCAGAGGTGTTCCCAAGAATGAACTGCACTTCCGAAGCACGCAGTCCAAACATAAATTAATGTACACCGCGCGGAGGTTGGAACCCACGACCTCTTTGGGTTAGCAGGCGAGTGCTCTAACACTCGGCCACAGAGGCAGTCATCAAAATATATAATATTATAAATAAATTCATATTTTTAACTGTTTTTTAATGTTTTGGGGAAATATTGTATCACTCGATCACGAATGACTATTCTATTCGTGCCAATTCACGGAACCCATAAAAAGCGAACGATTGTTTACGTCTGACAGCCTCTGTGGTTGCTCGGTAGAGGCAAAACAGAGACAGAAAAGTTGGAGTGCAGCTGTATACAGCTCAGTAGTAGGTAATGAAATAAATGACTATATTTTCAGAAGTAAAAATACCATTTTAATGTTTATTACTGAAGTTAAATAATTAAAAACGTATTAAAGCCTACGTCTGAAAAGGATCCTCCACACACACCGACAAGCCGGCTACCATACCGTCCCACTCTCTTGTTTGCGAAAAACGAAAAATGTTTTTTGTGCCTCATACATGTTCAAGAACAACCTTGACTTAATTAAAACTATATTTTTTGCGTATTTCACGGAAAGATTAATTGAAATGTGTTCCTGACCACTTACCGAGTCTATATAAACAAAAGTTACCATATATACGATTTCATGACAGTGGTTTAAAGACTGGTATTAGGCAGATGGATGTGCGGGCGATAATGTCTTCGTTTGTTGCAAAAATCTCTAACAATCACTACAGATTCCTAATTACACACATTACTATCAATGTGTGTCAAACAAAACCCTCCATTTGTACATCTGTCTGTACAAATTAATAATTAATCTATGATCTCGGTGAGAATGGCCGCAGACCAAATAATCATCATTATTTTAAGCAACAGTTAATTGTTACCACACCAAAAGTACTGGTTTTGTGAGTGAACTTTATTACTATGGCGTATGTATGATACTAACTTGTAACAATTTCATAATTAGATTTATGTGTTACCGTAACATATATATAACCAAGGTATAATGTTGCACGACATAAGTTGTTTTATTTGTGAGGTATTTGCAATAAACAATGTAATTTCACAGCTGTATCCATCTTTTATTATTTCAATTATTGTAGCTTACCCCAGAGGCGTAACGAGGAGGGGTTTCAGTGGTTCGAGCCCCCCCTCCTGACTTAAATACAAGAACATCCTTAACGATTACACCTATGACTCCCCTAGGTACTGATTGGAAAGCTGAAGATGAATACAAAAATGTTCTTTTCTCTTAAGGGGCCCCACAATGCTAAGCTTCAGTCCTGCTTTAGTTTTTCATTGTCTATCGTGCTCCAATCAAATGCCAGCCAGGGAAAAATTCAATTACTTTGCAATTGCGGCTATATTAGAGAATTACCAAAAAAAAATGTAGTTAAGATTAGGATTTTTTTTAGTAAGTAGGTTTCTGCGTGTGACAGTTTTGTTTTAATCGGTTTTAAAATGATATAGATTTTCTTTAAAAAAAGTATAAATTAACGGAAAAGCGATCTATCTTTTCCGTAAATTTATACTTTTTAAAAGAAAAATTATAAGAAGATTGAAAGCAACATATGTATATTTATTATTAGTAGAATTAATAAATTTTACCAGTTTGGGGATTTTTTTCGTCTCATTCTAGGAAATTTTAAAAACTCTATCTGGGTACCTTAACGCAATACGAGTATTAAGGCATTTGCTTTACTATATTATGCAGATTAATTAATTTCTACGGTTTGAAAGCAGCAACAAACAATTAACAAATGACAAAAACAGTCTAACATATTTTGCAACTGACTTATTGGTGAGTGATTGCCGTCAAAATATTCGAGTGACGTGTAATCGATGACGTCACCGATTTGTGAACGAGACTGTCGACTCCTGCGCCTGCGCAAGTTGGAGTGGACAAAGTGCGGTGACCTCTCCAAGTCTGGCTGCTCAATGTTAATGTCAAAGCTAGCTAGGGATTTTATACAAACTTTCGTTTTTTTAATCTTTATTTAAAGGATTTGGTCACGTAGTGACCATGTCACCCTAATTGTACACATATACAAACTGAACTAAACAACAACACTTCTTACTTTAAAGGATTTGGTCACGTAGTGACCATGTCACCCTAATTGTACACATATACAAACTTAACTAAACAACAACACTTCTTACTTTAAAGGATTTGGTCACGTAGTGACCATGTCACCCTAATTGTACACATATACAAACTTAACTAAACAACAACACTTCTTACTTTAAAGGATTTGGTCACGTAGTGACCATGTCACCCTAATTGTACACATATACAAACTGAACTAAACAACAACACTTCTTACTTTAAAGGATTTGGTCACGTAGTGACCATGTCACCCTAATTGTACACATATACAAACTGAACTAAACAACAACACTTCTTACTTTAAAGGATTTGGTCACGTAGTGACCATGTCACCCTAATTGTACACATATACAAACTGAACTAAACAACAACACTTCTTACTTTAAAGGATTTGGTCACGTAGTGACCATGTCACCCTAATTGTACACATATACAAACTGAACTAAACAACAACACTTCTTACTTTAAAGGATTTGGTCACGTAGTGACCATGTCACCCTAATTGTACACATATACAAACTGAACTAAACAACAACACTTCTTACTTTAAAGGATTTGGTCACGTAGTGACCATGTCACCCTAATTGTACACATATACAAACTGAACTAAACAACAACACTTCTTACTTTAAAGGATTTGGTCACGTAGTGACCATGTCACCCTAATTGTACACATATACAAACTGAACTAAACAACAACACTTCTTACTTTAAAGTATTTGGTCACGTAGTGACCATGTCACCCTAATTGTACACATATACAAACTGAACTAAACAACAACACTTCTTACTTTAAAGGATTTGGTCACGTAGTGACCATGTCACCCTAATTGTACACATATACAAACTGAACTAAACAACAACACTTCTTACTTTAAAGGATTTGGTCACGTAGTGACCATGTCACCCTAATTGTACACATATACAAACTGAACTAAACAACAACACTTCTTACTTTAAAGGATTTGGTCACGTAGTGACCATGTCACCCTAATTGTACACATATACAAACTGAACTAAACAACAACACTTCTTACTTTAAAGTATTTGGTCACGTAGTGACCATGTCACCCTAATTGTACACATATACAAACTGAACTAAACAACAACACTTCTTACTTTAAAGGATTTGGTCACGTAGTGACCATGTCACCCTAATTGTACACATATACAAACTGAACTAAACAACAACACTTCTTACTTTAAAGGGTTTGGTCACGTAGTGACCATGTCACCCTAATTGTACACATATACAAACTGAACTAAACAACAACACTTCTTACTTTAAAGGATTTGGTCACGTAGTGACCATGTCACCCTAATTGTACACATATACAAACTGAACTAAACAACAACACTTCTTACTTTAAAGGATTTGGTCACGTAGTGACCATGTCACCCTAATTGTACACATATACAAACTGAACTAAACAACAACACTTCTTACTTTAAAGGATTTGGTCACGTAGTGACCATGTCACCCTAATTGTACACATATACAAACTGAACTAAACAACAACACTTCTTACTTTAAAGGGTTTGGTCACGTAGTGACCATGTCACCCTAATTGTACACATATACAAACTGAACTAAACAACAACACTTCTTACTTTAAAGGATTTGGTCACGTAGTGACCATGTCACCCTAATTGTACACATATACAAACTGAACTAAACAACAACACTTCTTACTTTAAAGGATTTGGTCACGTAGTGACCATGTCACCCTAATTGTACACATATACAAACTGAACTAAACAACAACACTTCTTACTTTAAAGGATTTGGTCACGTAGTGACCATGTCACCCTAATTGTACACATATACAAACTGAACTAAACAACAACACTTCTTACTTTAAAGGATTTGGTCACGTAGTGACCATGTCACCCTAATTGTACACATATACAAACTTAACTAAACAACAACACTTCTTACTTTAAAGGATTTGGTCACGTAGTGACCATGTCACCCTAATTGTACACATATACAAACTGAACTAAACAACAACACTTCTTACTTTAAAGGATTTGGTCACGTAGTGACCATGTCACCCTAATTGTACACATATACAAACTGAACTAAACAACAACACTTCTTACTTTAAAGGATTTGGTCACGTAGTGACCATGTCACCCTAATTGTACACATATACAAACTGAACTAAACAACAACACTTCTTACTTTAAAGGATTTGGTCACGTAGTGACCATGTCACCCTAATTGTACACATATACAAACTGAACTAAACAACAACACTTCTTACTTTAAAGGATTTGGTCACGTAGTGACCATGTCACCCTAATTGTACACATATACAAACTTAACTAAACAACAACACTTCTTACTTTAAAGGATTTGGTCACGTAGTGACCATGTCACCCTAATTGTACACATATACAAACTGAACTAAACAACAACACTTCTTACTTTAAAGGATTTGGTCACGTAGTGACCATGTCACCCTAATTGTACACATATACAAACTGAACTAAACAACAACACTTCTTACTTTAAAGGATTTGGTCACGTAGTGACCATGTCACCCTAATTGTACACATATACAAACTTAACTAAACAACAACACTTCTTACTTTAAAGGATTTGGTCACGTAGTGACCATGTCACCCTAATTGTACACATATACAAACTGAACTAAACAACAACACTTCTTACTTTAAAGGATTTGGTCACGTAGTGACCATGTCACCCTAATTGTACACATATACAAACTGAACTAAACAACAACACTTCTTACTTTAAAGGATTTGGTCACGTAGTGACCATGTCACCCTAATTGTACACATATACAAACTGAACTAAACAACAACACTTCTTACTTTAAAGGATTTGGTCACGTAGTGACCATGTCACCCTAATTGTACACATATACAAACTTAACTAAACAACAACACTTCTTACTTTAAAGGATTTGGTCACGTAGTGACCATGTCACCCTAATTGTACACATATACAAACTGAACTAAACAACAACACTTCTTACTTTAAAGGATTTGGTCACGTAGTGACCATGTCACCCTAATTGTACACATATACAAACTGAACTAAACAACAACACTTCTTACTTTAAAGGATTTGGTCACGTAGTGACCATGTCACCCTAATTGTACACATATACAAACTGAACTAAACAACAACACTTCTTACTTTAAAGGATTTGGTCACGTAGTGACCATGTCACCCTAATTGTACACATATACAAACTGAACTAAACAACAACACTTCTTACTTTAAAGGATTTGGTCACGTAGTGACCATGTCACCCTAATTGTACACATATACAAACTGAACTAAACAACAACACTTCTTACTTTAAAGGATTTGGTCACGTAGTGACCATGTCACCCTAATTGTACACATATACAAACTGAACTAAACAACAACACTTCTTACTTTAAAGGATTTGGTCACGTAGTGACCATGTCACCCTAATTGTACACATATACAAACTGAACTAAACAACAACACTTCTTACTTTAAAGGATTTGGTCACGTAGTGACCATGTCACCCTAATTGTACACATATACAAACTGAACTAAACAACAACACTTCTTACTTTAAAGGATTTGGTCACGTAGTGACCATGTCACCCTAATTGTACACATATACAAACTGAACTAAACAACAACACTTCTTACTTTAAAGGATTTGGTCACGTAGTGACCATGTCACCCTAATTGTACACATATACAAACTGAACTAAACAACAACACTTCTTACTTTAAAGGATTTGGTCACGTAGTGACCATGTCACCCTAATTGTACACATATACAAACTGAACTAAACAACAACACTTCTTACTTTAAAGGATTTGGTCACGTAGTGACCATGTCACCCTAATTGTACACATATACAAACTGAACTAAACAACAACACTTCTTACTTTAAAGGATTTGGTCACGTAGTGACCATGTCACCCTAATTGTACACATATACAAACTGAACTAAACAACAACACTTCTTACTTTAAAGGATTTGGTCACGTAGTGACCATGTCACCCTAATTGTACACATATACAAACTGAACTAAACAACAACACTTCTTACTTTAAAGGATTTGGTCACGTAGTGACCATGTCACCCTAATTGTACACATATACAAACTGAACTAAACAACAACACTTCTTACTTTAAAGGATTTGGTCACGTAGTGACCATGTCACCCTAATTGTACACATATACAAACTGAACTAAACAACAACACTTCTTACTTTAAAGGATTTGGTCACGTAGTGACCATGTCACCCTAATTGTACACATATACAAACTGAACTAAACAACAACACTTCTTACTTTAAAGGATTTGGTCACGTAGTGACCATGTCACCCTAATTGTACACATATACAAACTGAACTAAACAACAACACTTCTTACTTTAAAGGATTTGGTCACGTAGTGACCATGTCACCCTAATTGTACACATATACAAACTGAACTAAACAACAACACTTCTTACTTTAAAGGATTTGGTCACGTAGTGACCATGTCACCCTAATTGTACACATATACAAACTGAACTAAACAACAACACTTCTTACTTTAAAGGATTTGGTCACGTAGTGACCATGTCACCCTAATTGTACACATATACAAACTGAACTAAACAACAACACTTCTTACTTTAAAGGATTTGGTCACGTAGTGACCATGTCACCCTAATTGTACACATATACAAACTGAACTAAACAACAACACTTCTTACTTTAAAGGATTTGGTCACGTAGTGACCATGTCACCCTAATTGTACACATATACAAACTGAACTAAACAACAACACTTCTTACTTTAAAGGATTTGGTCACGTAGTGACCATGTCACCCTAATTGTACACATATACAAACTTAACTAAACAACAACACTTCTTACTTTAAAGGATTTGGTCACGTAGTGACCATGTCACCCTAATTGTACACATATACAAACTTAACTAAACAACAACACTTCTTACTTTAAAGGATTTGGTCACGTAGTGACCATGTCACCCTAATTGTACACATATACAAACTTAACTAAACAACAACACTTCTTACTTTAAAGGATTTGGTCACGTAGTGACCATGTCACCCTAATTGTACACATATACAAACTTAACTAAACAACAACACTTCTTACTTTAAAGGATTTGGTCACGTAGTGACCATGTCACCCTAATTGTACACATATACAAACTGAACTAAACAACAACACTTCTTACTTTAAAGGATTTGGTCACGTAGTGACCATGTCACCCTAATTGTACACATATACAAACTGAACTAAACAACAACACTTCTTACTTTAAAGGATTTGGTCACGTAGTGACCATGTCACCCTAATTGTACACATATACAAACTTAACTAAACAACAACACTTCTTACTTTAAAGGATTTGGTCACGTAGTGACCATGTCACCCTAATTGTACACATATACAAACTTAACTAAACAACAACACTTCTTACTTTAAAGGATTTGGTCACGTAGTGACCATGTCACCCTAATTGTACACATATACAAACTTAACTAAACAACAACACTTCTTACTTTAAAGGATTTGGTCACGTAGTGACCATGTCACCCTAATTGTACACATATACAAACTTAACTAAACAACAACACTTCTTACTTTAAAGGATTTGGTCACGTAGTGACCATGTCACCCTAATTGTACACATATACAAACTTAACTAAACAACAACACTTCTTACTTTAAAGGATTTGGTCACGTAGTGACCATGTCACCCTAATTGTACACATATACAAACTTAACTAAACAACAACACTTCTTACTTTAAAGGATTTGGTCACGTAGTGACCATGTCACCCTAATTGTACACATATACAAACTTAACTAAACAACAACACTTCTTACTTTAAAGGATTTGGTCACGTAGTGACCATGTCACCCTAATTGTACACATATACAAACTTAACTAAACAACAACACTTCTTACTTTAAAGGATTTGGTCACGTAGTGACCATGTCACCCTAATTGTACACATATACAAACTGAACTAAACAACAACACTTCTTACTTTAAAGGATTTGGTCACGTAGTGACCATGTCACCCTAATTGTACACATATACAAACTGAACTAAACAACAACACTTCTTACTTTAAAGGATTTGGTCACGTAGTGACCATGTCACCCTAATTGTACACATATACAAACTTAACTAAACAACAACACTTCTTACTTTAAAGGATTTGGTCACGTAGTGACCATGTCACCCTAATTGTACACATATACAAACTTAACTAAACAACAACACTTCTTACTTTAAAGGATTTGGTCACGTAGTGACCATGTCACCCTAATTGTACACATATACAAACTTAACTAAACAACAACACTTCTTACTTTAAAGGATTTGGTCACGTAGTGACCATGTCACCCTAATTGTACACATATACAAACTGAACTAAACAACAACACTTCTTACTTTAAAGGATTTGGTCACGTAGTGACCATGTCACCCTAATTGTACACATATACAAACTGAACTAAACAACAACACTTCTTACTTTAAAGGATTTGGTCACGTAGTGACCATGTCACCCTAATTGTACACATATACAAACTTAACTAAACAACAACACTTCTTACTTTAAAGGATTTGGTCACGTAGTGACCATGTCACCCTAATTGTACACATATACAAACTTAACTAAACAACAACACTTCTTACTTTAAAGGATTTGGTCACGTAGTGACCATGTCACCCTAATTGTACACATATACAAACTTAACTAAACAACAACACTTCTTACTTTAAAGGATTTGGTCACGTAGTGACCATGTCACCCTAATTGTACACATATACAAACTTAACTAAACAACAACACTTCTTACTTTAAAGGATTTGGTCACGTAGTGACCATGTCACCCTAATTGTACACATATACAAACTGAACTAAACAACAACACTTCTTACTTTAAAGGGTTTGGTCACGTAGTGACCATGTCACCCTAATTGTACACATATACAAACTGAACTAAACAACAACACTTCTTACTTTAAAGGATTTGGTCACGTAGTGACCATGTCACCCTAATTGTACACATATACAAACTTAACTAAACAACAACACTTCTTACTTTAAAGGATTTGGTCACGTAGTGACCATGTCACCCTAATTGTACACATATACAAACTGAACTAAACAACAACACTTCTTACTTTAAAGGATTTGGTCACGTAGTGACCATGTCACCCTAATTGTACACATATACAAACTGAACTAAACAACAACACTTCTTACTTTAAAGGATTTGGTCACGTAGTGACCATGTCACCCTAATTGTACACATATACAAACTGAACTAAACAACAACACTTCTTACTTTAAAGGATTTGGTCACGTAGTGACCATGTCACCCTAATTGTACACATATACAAACTGAACTAAACAACAACACTTCTTACTTTAAAGGATTTGGTCACGTAGTGACCATGTCACCCTAATTGTACACATATACAAACTTAACTAAACAACAACACTTCTTACTTTAAAGGATTTGGTCACGTAGTGACCATGTCACCCTAATTGTACACATATACAAACTGAACTAAACAACAACACTTCTTACTTTAAAGGATTTGGTCACGTAGTGACCATGTCACCCTAATTGTACACATATACAAACTGAACTAAACAACAACACTTCTTACTTTAAAGTGTTTGGTCACGTAGTGACCATGTCACCCTAATTGTACACATATACAAACTGAACTAAACAACAACACTTCTTACTTTAAAGGATTTGGTCACGTAGTGACCATGTCACCCTAATTGTACACATATACAAACTTAACTAAACAACAACACTTCTTACTTTAAAGGATTTGGTCACGTAGTGACCATGTCACCCTAATTGTACACATATACAAACTGAACTAAACAACAACACTTCTTACTTTAAAGGATTTGGTCACGTAGTGACCATGTCACCCTAATTGTACACATATACAAACTGAACTAAACAACAACACTTTTATTTATTTATTTATTTATTTCATGGAAAAGACACAGAAGTAAACTATACATAGAAACATTAAAGTATAAACAAATGGTTAGTTTAATTTACTTCCTCTACGCTTTCCTCAAATACGTTATTTTTGTAGGGAGTAATTCGGTGACATTTCTAAACCATTCTCTGATAATGTTAAAAAATAAAAATGATGTTGTTTACAAAGCAATGGAATTAAATTAAATTAAAAACTAAGATAAGCGTTCATACACACGGTTACACACATTCATGCAATCTCACATATTCCCATCGATACACACACACACATGCCTTTTAATTTGATATTATATTTGTGTAGTTACACAATTTCTTACAATTTCTCGTTTTTGGTGTCTAAAATTTGCCTAACTTCCTTTTTAAATTTGATTTTACTATTATTAAATATGTCTATGCTAAGGAGTTTTTTATTGTAGGAGCTGCAAATTCTTCGTAGGGGGGCTCGACAGCCTGCGTTACTCTGTGAAGTAGGTACTGAGAATAAAGTCTTAGATCGTGTAGAGTGGGTTGGCGCTTTAAAGTTAATTTGCTCAAGAAGAGTAGGGCAGTCATATTCATTGTTCAATATATTGTAAAGGGTCTTTGCGTCTAATAAGAGCCTTCTGTCACAAAGTCTTTGTAGGTTATAGAGTTTAAGCAGGTCGGCATAGTGTCCTCGGGATCGAGTCAGTCTAAAATGGAGGGCTTTAACAAATTTCTTTTGGATCATCTCCACCCTTTCGGAATAAACTGCGTAGTATGGATTCCATATTATAGATGCATAGTCAAGTACTGAGCGTATTAATGATTGATAGAGAGATAAGTATGTTGATGCTTTCTTAAAAGGTTTGGTGATTCTCAGGACAAATCCCAGCATTTGATAGGCTTTAGTGTACATTTTATCTATGTGCTTGTCAAATATTAACTTTTCGTCAAAAGTCATGCCAAGATCGCGAATGTTATTTACTTTAGTTAAGTCTTCGCCACCGATGTTATAGGTATGTTCTATTTTGTTAAGGTTTCTAGTAAACGATATTTGTTTGCACTTGTCATACGCGAGCTGCAATTTGTTCCTTGTACAAAATTCCTTAAATCTATTCAAATCCTCCTGAATAAGTACACAATCTTGTTGCGATTTGACTTTCTTGTAGATTTTTAAATCATCAGCGAACATAAGAATGTTAGAGTTCTGAAAGCATTGCTCTATTTCGTTGATAAACAAAAGATATTGGAGAGGTCCTAGAATAGAACCCTGGACGACTCCAGACGAGACTATACTTTTACTTGATGAATACCCGTTAATAGTGATAATTTGATACCGGTTTCTGATGTAAGAGGCAAACCATTTAAGAAGGTTGCCCTTGATTCCATTATAAGCAAGTTTTTTCAGTAGTAGAGCATGATCGACCTTGTCAAAAGCTTTGCGAAAGTCCGTATAGATTGCATGGACTTCTGTTCTTTTATCTAATGCTTCAAACAGATATTCTGAATATGATAGCAAGTTAGTTATAACGGATTTCTTCTTCATAAAACCATGTTGGTTTTGACTTATTTGGGACTGGACTATGGGATACAATGCATTATGTACAAGTGATTCGAATATTTTCGGTAATGTTGAGAGATTTGATATGGGTCTGTAATTAGGGATTTTGGCTCTAGGGCCAGATTTGTGGATAGGGGTTACATTGGCAAGTTTCCATCTATCTGGAAACGTTCCTTCTTCTAAACATTTGTTGAATATTATAAAAAGGGGATGGCTGATTTCTTTACATATATTCTTAAGGAATAGAGCACTTATTTTGTCAGGACCGGGACCCTTTGTTATGTCTAGATGTTTTAATGCTTCTTCTATTTTATATTTTGCTATGTGTAAAGAGACTATATTTTCGGCTAGTTCGTTAGTAGGAAGGTTGTCAAGATGGAGACTATCGATGGTAGTCGATGGTTCAAAAACGGATGAGAAGAAAGTGCTGAACATTTCTGCAATTTCATGGGGATTTTTAGATGTTTGATCACCAAGTGTCATAGTGTTAGGGTAGCCAGAGTCATTTTTCTTTAATGATGACACATATTGCCAAAAATGTTTAACATTTTTGGGAATGGCAGCTTCTGTATCAGAGATATAGTTATCTAGACATTTTGCCAGAAGTAGTTTGCAACGGGCTCGGAGCAACGAAAACTCCGTATAATCAGAAAGTGATTGATATGTTTTCCATCTGTGCCAAAGTTTTTTCTTACGGTTTAGCGTATTTTTGAGTGCAGGGGAAAACCAAGCTGGATATTTTGCAGATTTGGATTTTTTAAGGGGTACTTCTTGATCTATGATTTCGTAAATTATGTCATAAAATGTGTCTAACGAGTCGGACGCCTTTGACCATTTTAGCTTAGTGTCCCAGTCTATATTTAAGATTTTGGTGCGAATAATGTCGTAGTCAGCTTTATTGAATTTGTATTTTAAGACGTTTTTGAAATTAATATTTTTTTTCTTTCACTTCTTACTTTAAAGTGTTTGGTCACGTAGTGACCATGTCACCCTAATTGTACACATATACAAACTGAACTAAACAACAACACTTCTTACTTTAAAGTGTTTGGTCACGTAGTGACCATGTCACCCTAATTGTACACATATACAAACTGAACTAAACAACAACACTTCTTACTTTAAAGGATTTGGTCACGTAGTGACCATGTCACCCTAATTGTACACATATACAAACTGAACTAAACAACAACACTTCTTACTTTAAAGGATTTGGTCACGTAGTGACCATGTCACCCTAATTGTACACATATACAAACTGAACTAAACAACAACACTTCTTACTTTAAAGTGTTTGGTCACGTAGTGACCATGTCACCCTAATTGTACACATATACAAACTGAACTAAACAACAACACTTCTTACTTTAAAGGATTTGGTCACGTAGTGACCATGTCACCCTAATTGTACACATATACAAACTTAACTAAACAACAACACTTCTTACTTTAAAGGATTTGGTCACGTAGTGACCATGTCACCCTAATTGTACACATATACAAACTGAACTAAACAACAACACTTCTTACTTTAAAGGATTTGGTCACGTAGTGACCATGTCACCCTAATTGTACACATATACAAACTGAACTAAACAACAACACTTCTTACTTTAAAGTGTTTGGTCACGTAGTGACCATGTCACCCTAATTGTACACATATACAAACTGAACTAAACAACAACACTTCTTACTTTAAAGTGTTTGGTCACGTAGTGACCATGTCACCCTAATTGTACACATATACAAACTGAACTAAACAACAACACTTCTTACTTTAAAGGATTTGGTCACGTAGTGACCATGTCACCCTAATTGTACACATATACAAACTGAACTAAACAACAACACTTCTTACTTTAAAGGATTTGGTCACGTAGTGACCATGTCACCCTAATTGTACACATATACAAACTGAACTAAACAACAACACTTCTTACTTTAAAGTGTTTGGTCACGTAGTGACCATGTCACCCTAATTGTACACATATACAAACTGAACTAAACAACAACACTTCTTACTTTAAAGGATTTGGTCACGTAGTGACCATGTCACCCTAATTGTACACATATACAAACTGAACTAAACAACAACACTTCTTACTTTAAAGTGTTTGGTCACGTAGTGACCATGTCACCCTAATTGTACACATATACAAACTGAACTAAACAACAACACTTCTTACTTTAAAGTGTTTGGTCACGTAGTGACCATGTCACCCTAATTGTACACATATACAAACTGAACTAAACAACAACACTTCTTACTTTAAAGGATTTGGTCACGTAGTGACCATGTCACCCTAATTGTACACATATACAAACTGAACTAAACAACAACACTTCTTACTTTAAAGGATTTGGTCACGTAGTGACCATGTCACCCTAATTGTACACATATACAAACTGAACTAAACAACAACACTTCTTACTTTAAAGGATTTGGTCACGTAGTGACCATGTCACCCTAATTGTACACATATACAAACTGAACTAAACAACAACACTTCTTACTTTAAAGGATTTGGTCACGTAGTGACCATGTCACCCTAATTGTACACATATACAAACTGAACTAAACAACAACACTTCTTACTTTAAAGGATTTGGTCACGTAGTGACCATGTCACCCTAATTGTACACATATACAAACTGAACTAAACAACAACACTTCTTACTTTAAAGGATTTGGTCACGTAGTGACCATGTCACCCTAATTGTACACATATACAAACTGAACTAAACAACAACACTTCTTACTTTAAAGGATTTGGTCACGTAGTGACCATGTCACCCTAATTGTACACATATACAAACTGAACTAAACAACAACACTTCTTACTTTAAAGGATTTGGTCACGTAGTGACCATGTCACCCTAATTGTACACATATACAAACTGAACTAAACAACAACACTTCTTACTTTAAAGGATTTGGTCACGTAGTGACCATGTCACCCTAATTGTACACATATACAAACTTAACTAAACAACAACACTTCTTACTTTAAAGGATTTGGTCACGTAGTGACCATGTCACCCTAATTGTACACATATACAAACTGAACTAAACAACAACACTTCTTACTTTAAAGGATTTGGTCACGTAGTGACCATGTCACCCTAATTGTACACATATACAAACTGAACTAAACAACAACACTTCTTACTTTAAAGGATTTGGTCACGTAGTGACCATGTCACCCTAATTGTACACATATACAAAATTAACTAAACAACAACACTTCTTACTTTAAAGGATTTGGTCACGTAGTGACCATGTCACCCTAATTGTACACATATACAAACTTAACTAAACAACAACACTTCTTACTTTAAAGGATTTGGTCACGTAGTGACCATGTCACCCTAATTGTACACATATACAAACTGAACTAAACAACAACACTTCTTACTTTAAAGGATTTGGTCACGTAGTGACCATGTCACCCTAATTGTACACATATACAAACTGAACTAAACAACAACACTTCTTACTTTAAAGGATTTGGTCACGTAGTGACCATGTCACCCTAATTGTACACATATACAAACTGAACTAAACAACAACACTTCTTACTTTAAAGGATTTGGTCACGTAGTGACCATGTCACCCTAATTGTACACATATACAAACTTAACTAAACAACAACACTTCTTACTTTAAAGGATTTGGTCACGTAGTGACCATGTCACCCTAATTGTACACATATACAAACTGAACTAAACAACAACACTTCTTACTTTAAAGGATTTGGTCACGTAGTGACCATGTCACCCTAATTGTACACATATACAAACTGAACTAAACAACAACACTTCTTACTTTAAAGGATTTGGTCACGTAGTGACCATGTCACCCTAATTGTACACATATACAAACTTAACTAAACAACAACACTTCTTACTTTAAAGGATTTGGTCACGTAGTGACCATGTCACCCTAATTGTACACATATACAAACTTAACTAAACAACAACACTTCTTACTTTAAAGGATTTGGTCACGTAGTGACCATGTCACCCTAATTGTACACATATACAAACTGAACTAAACAACAACACTTCTTACTTTAAAGGATTTGGTCACGTAGTGACCATGTCACCCTAATTGTACACATATACAAACTTAACTAAACAACAACACTTCTTACTTTAAAGGATTTGGTCACGTAGTGACCATGTCACCCTAATTGTACACATATACAAACTTAACTAAACAACAACACTTCTTACTTCAAAGGATTTGGTCACGTAGTGACCATGTCACCCTAATTGTACACATATACAAACTGAACTAAACAACAACACTTCTTACTTTAAAGGATTTGGTCACGTAGTGACCATGTCACCCTAATTGTACACATATACAAACTTAACTAAACAACAACACTTCTTACTTTAAAGGATTTGGTCACGTAGTGACCATGTCACCCTAATTGTACACATATACAAACTTAACTAAACAACAACACTTCTTACTTTAAAGGGTTTGGTCACGTAGTGACCATGTCACCCTAATTGTACACATATACAAACTTAACTAAACAACAACACTTCTTACTTTAAAGGATTTGGTCACGTAGTGACCATGTCACCCTAATTGTACACATATACAAACTTAACTAAACAACAACACTTCTTACTTTAAAGGATTTGGTCACGTAGTGACCATGTCACCCTAATTGTACACATATACAAACTGAACTAAACAACAACACTTCTTACTTTAAAGGATTTGGTCACGTAGTGACCATGTCACCCTAATTGTACACATATACAAACTTAACTAAACAACAACACTTCTTACTTTAAAGGATTTGGTCACGTAGTGACCATGTCACCCTAATTGTACACATATACAAACTTAACTAAACAACAACACTTCTTACTTTAAAGGGTTTGGTCACGTAGTGACCATGTCACCCTAATTGTACACATATACAAACTTAACTAAACAACAACACTTCTTACTTTAAAGGGTTTGGTCACGTAGTGACCATGTCACCCTAATTGTACACATATACAAACTTAACTAAACAACAACACTTCTTACTTTAAAGGATTTGGTCACGTAGTGACCATGTCACCCTAATTGTACACATATACAAACTGAACTAAACAACAACACTTCTTACTTTAAAGGGTTTGGTCACGTAGTGACCATGTCACCCTAATTGTACACATATACAAACTGAACTAAACAACAACACTTCTTACTTTAAAGGATTTGGTCACGTAGTGACCATGTCACCCTAATTGTACACATATACAAACTGAACTAAACAACAACACTTCTTACTTTAAAGGATTTGGTCACGTAGTGACCATGTCACCCTAATTGTACACATATACAAACTGAACTAAACAACAACACTTCTTACTTTAAAGGATTTGGTCACGTAGTGACCATGTCACCCTAATTGTACACATATACAAACTGAACTAAACAACAACACTTCTTACTTTAAAGGGTTTGGTCACGTAGTGACCATGTCACCCTAATTGTACACATATACAAACTGAACTAAACAACAACACTTCTTACTTTAAAGGGTTTGGTCACGTAGTGACCATGTCACCCTAATTGTACACATATACAAACTGAACTAAACAACAACACTTCTTACTTTAAAGGATTTGGTCACGTAGTGACCATGTCACCCTAATTGTACACATATACAAACTGAACTAAACAACAACACTTCTTACTTTAAAGGATTTGGTCACGTAGTGACCATGTCACCCTAATTGTACACATATACAAACTGAACTAAACAACAACACTTCTTACTTTAAAGGGTTTGGTCACGTAGTGACCATGTCACCCTAATTGTACACATATACAAACTTAACTAAACAACAACACTTCTTACTTTAAAGGATTTGGTCACGTAGTGACCATGTCACCCTAATTGTACACATATACAAACTGAACTAAACAACAACACTTCTTACTTTAAAGGATTTGGTCACGTAGTGACCATGTCACCCTAATTGTACACATATACAAACTGAACTAAACAACAACACTTCTTACTTTAAAGGGTTTGGTCACGTAGTGACCATGTCACCCTAATTGTACACATATACAAACTTAACTAAACAACAACACTTCTTAATTTAATCCCGATCTTAACTAACTTAATCAGCACCTTAGCCTCGTCCGAATAAGGGCAAGCCAAAGCACTGTTACATCCACCCAGTAAGAATATTGAGTCGTAATTTATTTGTCTTCTTTGAACCTCGGATTTAAGCCCGCTTTAGACGTGGATGAATTCAGTAAGCTAACTGAGTAATCAATGAGAAACCACCATAGTGTAAGTCTAACTCGTTATCTACTACTACTAATTAGAATATCTAAATGGACCCTAAATGATTTAATGTCGGTTTTCATCATCGCCTAAGGTCTTTCATGAAATAGTCCATCATTTCATGAAAATATCGCATTTCATGAAATAGTCCACAATATCATGAAATTATCGCATTTCATGAAATAGTCAAACGTCGCTGATCAAATCGTTAAACGTTGAACATTTAATGATCTGGGCAGTGACAGGTGACTATTTCATGAAATGCGATCATTAAATGAAATGGTCGACTATTTCATGAAATTTTCAATTGTATGATCTGGTCACGACATATATACCGCCATCCATCGGTCCAGTCCCAGGCAATGGTGAGCCGCCTGATTTTTATGTGCGTAGTATGAGTAATCGTTAACTTACTACTTGCTGAACGGTGAAGGAAAACAATGTAAAAACCTATTTGTGTGTATTTGAATCTGAAGTACGGTGATAAGGATAAGGCTCATCGCCCATCAAGTTGGGACGTAAAAATCGTCGGTAAAAAGAGGATGTACAAGTGAGAGTTTCAGTGACAGCCAACACGTGGAAACAACTTTGACACCCCTTCGGTGGTATTTTTTTCCTAAAGTTCAATTTTAAAACACAACAGATTAGAAACGAGATATTTGGTTAAAGGCCCTTGACCTCTCATAAACAACTAGACACACAGTCTCTAAGAAAAGTTAGCGTCCGAACGGCGACGTGCATAGTAGCAAAAATGCATTCAACCAAATTAAGACGTTATATCCTTAAGATAAGATGCAATGTCAGTTGTACGAAATCATCATTCTATTTTGTCACGTCGTCGTCGTCGTCGTCGTCGTAGCGGTGACAAGATGCATCGCGGACACTTTTTGGGCGAGATTGTGACTCTAGTTGCTTATGAGAGGTCAATGTTAAAGACAGTTTAATTTTATACTGTAAGAGTTTCGAGTGCGTACCATAACATAGAGTATTAAGCGGTGAGAGACAAACATGCTTCTATCTAGAAGCTCTATGTAGGATCGCTTTAAACTAAACACGGTGTTACTAGTGCTGGATGTCTGTTAGTGCTCAGCAGGCGCGGGCCCAAAGTACGCGCCGCCCCTGACGAAGTCTTTATATGATCTAAAACGCCGTAATTCATCGGGCTTCAGTGGTGGCGCGAACTCTACATTGAGATTTCAGGGGATCAGCTCATGAGCTTGAACAATAACAAACAGGTTTTAATAAATGAAGGGTACAAGGCTAGAACGATTAATGTCCTTTTTCCAACATTGTAAAATAATCGAGTATAAAGTTTAAACTTCTTATACCATTGAACATGCAATAGCTAATTTAGTTTTATTATTAATGTATGACAGCTCAATATATATGGATAGTAATAAAAAGTAAAAAAGATCAGAAATGTTGTTTAATTATTACAAAAAATTACATACAAATGTCAAAGGTTCAAATTAAAAATACAAAAATGATGAATGCCCAAAACATTGCAGTGGAAACTAAGACTTATTATAACAAATAATATTATAACAATAATATTATTCTTGAATATTTCTTGAGTAGGTCAGATCATCAAAAAATAATCTACTTGTGTTAGAGCAGAACTTTTTTAAATCCTGGAGGTCCTTCTATTTAAATTTAGCTGCGTACAACTGTGACTCTCAGCGTTACTGCTATGGAGCGGAATATTTATTTTTGATACATAATAATAATAATAATAATTTATTTATTTAAAATGCATAACATTACAGTCTTAAAACTAATGAGTTATACACTTCCATATTATTAAATTAAATATACTAACAATAGCAATAATAAACACAATCAAATCAATTAAATCTCTTGACTCACAGCGTTCTAGCCTTGTACCCTTCAAATGTAACAAACTATGAAACTATTACTCGATTCAAAATTAGCCCGTAGGTTTGAGCCATGTTTTTTACAATCCACGAGCACTCATTGAATGGGTTAGTGTGCGTGTGGTCGTGTACTGCTGTACTCACACAAATAAAGCTCGCGCCTGCAACTAAACAAATGCGCTAGCGCATGTTTATTGAGTGCTGATAGATGGTAACGCGCTTAGATTTATAAGGATATTGAACTTAACTTCTAACTCCAAGTATAGTGCTTACCAAAACCCTTTGTCCGACTCGCACATGTCCAAATAATTTTTCGTGATTTGTGGGTTGGCACCATAGTATAAGTTAGTCATATTGTGGATAGACCTGTTCGGGGGAAAAAGGTTTACGAAATTAACAGCTGTATGTAAACGACTTACTGCCAGGAGAGCATAACTCTTCGTGGATTGCAAGAAATATCTCACTCAGCAGAATATCTCTCTTATCCATCAACTGGACCGGAGTGCAGCATTTTCACTTTTCCTATAAGCGTTCCCAGTCCTCAATCTACATCTACGTTCAGCGATTAGACACAGTTCAATACAATAAAGTTGGAAAGCGAGGAAAGTCTGAGAACGGTCCCCTGCCGTCTATTGTTGACGTCTGCCGCTGATGATGCCGCCGAGGCCTTGCTTCGATGTGCGAGTAATCTACGCACGAGGTCAAGGAAATAAAAAGAGCGACAAGGCTCTTTTGACATTGACAGGTAAAGGGAGGCGCAGCTCGGAAGCAAAGGAAAGCGGCGTTAGTCCCGATTTTGGCCACGACCAAACCACGCGCCAAACGAGCCTTGTCGCACTGCAGCGGGTTCTATAGAAGTTTTTGCTGACTCATTTTACTTTTTGCTGTATAAAAGCAATTTTTTCTTGCTAGGCACATATCATATCAGGGAATATTAAAAACTTCGAAAACTTCAGGGGCAATATTTTTGTTTTTTAAACATATCTTGTCCTTTAACATCTGAGATATTATTTAAATATGCGTGACTTGAGGAAATCAAAACATTTTTCATTACTAATTTAGTTCAAATGTGTTTAAAGTTATTTTACCTTGCTCTTTTCGTGCCCGAAACTCGAAAGTAAAATGCGTTTGACATATCGTCACTACATGAATCCTCGAGAGGGGTGTTAGAGGTGTGAAATGCAAATTACAGTCCACATTTAATACAACCTCGCTTTTCACCGACGATTATTTTATTACGTCCCAAACGTGACGGTTGGTGGACCCTGTCGCCGTACTTCGTGCACAGGTGGACCAACAGCTTAGCGTGCCTTTCTGTGTATCGCGGCACTTCGGTTGTACCGCGGTGATTGAACCCAATAACGAACTCTGGGTTAGCAGGCGAGTGCTTTACCACTCGGCCACAGAGGCGATTAGACATATCCTAAAAATATGATGGTGTGTCTTCATTTAAAACCCAGCATATTGGTCACTAGCTTTTGCCCGCGCCTTCACTCGCGTGGAAATGTCTGTCAATTAATAGTACATTACGATACGTGTGACCTAAGTTGCCTATTATTGCACGGCGTGTTAGCGCCCGAGAATAATAGGCAACTTAGGTCACGGAAAAGCGTGCGTAAAGTGCGGGTTTAGGTCACAGTGTGCTATAAAAACTATTATATTTAAAGTTATATTACCATAGCAATAAGATGTTTATATGGATTTTTTGCAGACTAAGTAGTTCTAAGTTCTTGAGAAAAGTTTTATATAACATATCGTAGAAACTTTTATACATTAATTTCTTCTAACCAACACCAGCACGGTCATTTTGGAATTGAATACTATAAAGAATCGTAAATTATAATATAGACAAATATCTAATTATAACAACAAACGCATCCATAGACGTATAGTAACAAAGAGATACATACTTTATAGTAATTCGGTGCCATTAATATCGGTAATTAGTAGAATAACCTAAAGATATTGTCGTATTAGCTGAAAGTAAGTACCTACAGGTCAAATAATGACGATAAAGCAATAAAAAATGTTCGTCCTCTTTCATGATAAGCTTGAGAAGATAAAAATACCTTGCTCTGGGTCATAGAGCTACTGAAAAGAGTTTTTTTTTCTTTTTCCGTACTTCTAATAATATTCCGAAATCACTCTTCATTGTCTATGTCTGGACAAGGTGAAGAGGGAACGGTTCTGCAGTCTGCTGCATTTAGCATCTCCATCGTCATCTTGCATACAATACATTGTTACCGTCCAGAGAGATGCTCAATTCAGCGTGGACAGGCGCGTCCGGGAAGCTTTCTAAAAAGTTTTGTATCTTCGAGTACATTTGATAAACAATGATCTTCTTAAGTCTCTGGAATATTTTTACTTTTTAGAAGAATTAATTAATTATTTAACGTATAAGACAGCTCCCAGTTTTTGTGCTCTTTCTTCTGGTAAAACCAGTAAAATGCTAGGCCTCTGGATCCTGAGATATTTTGATTTTTTCCCAATTAATAATTATTTTATGAAGCTTGAAACTTATCAACATTAAAAACCTATTTTCTCAAAACTATAAAACGTCCTGCACAGCACAAACTTAAATATTATATCGACAGATGACGACTCTATTGTAGGAGTCAAAATATATCGTGTATTTTTTTCTTTTTTAGTTTCTCTATTATCCATATTATGTATAACTACAATAATTTAAGGCCATATACTGGTAAAATAATAAAAAAATATATATTTATTTACATAATTTAAATATCGATTTCTTAACCAATGAATGTAAACATTCTTTCTTACCGTAATGGGATCAACAAACATCGATTGAAATATATCACCTCCACAGAAGTTGTGTGCTAGATGTTTAACTTAGTAACGGTGCCTCAAAGAAGGGAAGTAGTTAGAGGCACTGTATCTCAGTTACGGTAGACAGCCGCCATCTTTATCACCACCATTGTGTTCCGTCTGTTTGTCTGTCCGTTATTACTCCCTATTCCATTGATTCATGGACGCGAACACTCGCTTCAATTTACGCTCTACATAACTTTAGAATAACAAAACGTAATGCGCAACGTCAGTGTTGCAACAATACTAAAAGGAACCTTTCTCTAAATTCCAGGTGTTGCCAGCATGCGTCGGGGCGTCTAACCGGCCAATCGCGGCGCAGGAGCATCGTCAGCAAGATGACGTCAGAGCGGGCCATCCCCCACCTGCGTGACATCTTCGGCCTCAACCAGCAGTACGACTCCAAGCCCTACGAAGACCATGACGAGAAGAGCAAAAAATCTTCGAAGAAGAAGAAGGATGATTACAGGACCTACGGTAACGGTGACGTCAAGACTTTAGAGAGACACTTGAGTATGAAGAAGACGATACGGAAGAAGATCATGCGCGATCTCCAGCAGGCGTTTGTTGAGGACCCTAACGAGTTTAAGGTCGAGAATACGAGCCCTGAGAAACTGAAGGCTGAGTTGAGCGCAGAAGCCGTCAAGTTCGGCGAGAAAAACAACCGCAAAACGGACCCGACTTTCCTGGACATGCTGAGGGGTGAAACAAGGGGTGAGGAGTCCAGGGAAGAGCAACCAACCGCCGAGAAGACGAGCTTCTGGCGACGGCTCACCATGAAGAACAAAAATAAAAGATAAAAGACAGTATCCAGTGCCGTGCCACTGACCCTGGCTATTGTTACTTAAAAGATATCTCGTTTTACATTGTGATGTAATTTTTAAGTCGTCTGTTCTGTAAGTTAGGATAAGAAAGTGTATCGTATGTATGAAGTGACTATGTCCTAATGAGTAAGTAAAATAATTGTGTAAGGTAGGCTCGTGGCAATTCCTAACAGTTTGTTGTGACAATTTATTGTAATATGCAATGATTTATTATTAAAAAATAATTTTACACATTTAATGATTTGTTTTATGTTCACAGACAAATGCTGCTTTATTTTGTTTCCTGGTATGAAACACGCAGAATACATTTAGTAGAATTGACTAATGCCAGCTCATAAAGCAGATCTTATTCAGAGAGTTTTGATAATATCAAGGATGTAGAGAGAAATAAAATGAAATTATTAACACTTGCTAATAATATGTATGTATGGACAAACATTTTCCTTTCGAATGATAGTAAGGGGTAAAGAAAGTATTGTAATCGTTAATAATTTGGTCAAGTGCGAGCTGAACTCCTACACAAAGGGTTTCGTAACACCACACAAAACGGGAACGAAAAATATGATAAATAATAACAGTATATAGGTAGTTTTCAGGCTATCATCAACGCGTCAAAAAACCGCTAAAATGATAGCGCCTGTCAATTAATTAGGCATCCTTTGAGTAAGGAACCCTCATTTTTATTACTTTATAGTAGGTATAGGTGGTAGAGCTGATGCCGGGCTCGACTGTGGCGGTACCACCATCTTACTCGGAAATCCTCCCGAAGTTATTCGGGGGAGAGTAAGAGAACAGGTCTCAGGCAAAACCAGGCGGCCCACCATTGCCTGGGACCGATGGATGGCGGTATATCCATCCCCAATTGCCGGGCCTATATAAATTAGACTGGTGACGGGCAGCGGCGTCACTGGTGCAAGGGTTTCGGCACCGCGCTCACCAACCCATCTGCCTAGCGTGTGTGAGTATGGGCATTTCTTCCAGGAGGACCGCCAAGAGTGGCGAAATCCTGGAAAGTGGTCCAGCAGTGGACGAAACAGGCTGATGGATGGATAGAGGTATAACAATGTGACCAAATGTGAAACTTGCATGTATTCCGTCTTTAATATAGAGCTGAAACAAATAAGGAAGTTGATTGTTGAGATTGTCGCCACTTTGTGGAATTCATAAGACATTGTTGTGATGAAAAAAACTTGTACATTTCCACAAATAATATTTAAGATTACACTACCCAACCGGTTTCACTATGTGAGCTTTTAGATTTAAGGTATTACATATTTTCACAATGTTGTGTTGCTAGATGTCCGTGCAATAAAGGAAACACAAATCCTACTATGCTATCCTATCCTACTTCCTACTAATATTATAAATGCGAAAGTTTGTGTGTGTGTGTGTGTATGTTTGTTACTCTTTCACGCTGAAACGGCTGGACGGCTTTGGATGAAATTTAGAATGGATATAGCTTATACCCCAACTTAACACATAGGTTACTTTTTATCCCAGAAAAAAGCATGTCGTTAAACAGAATAACACGCGGGCGGAGCCGCGGGCAAAAGCTAGTTAGTATATAAAGTTAAAAGGATATTAGGTAGAATACGCATGACAGACAAACATAAGATTTAATGTTTACTGAATTCACCGTTTTGTTGAAGATTGCTGGTAATGTGTTTAGCATTCCGAATTTTGAGTGAAAGTTGCGTAAAAGTTGGCTATACATCAAACCCATTGACGTACTACCAAGTGGACATCGGGTCTTTGCTCAGAAGTGTCCGAAACAAAAGAGAGTCAAAACCATTGAAAATTAAAACAAGGTGTCAATCACACGTCAATCAAAATTAAGCCGTGCAGCAATGACGTACGATTCAAATTAAAACGTTTTGTTTCTTAATATTTGGACATTTCACTA
Organism: Ypsolopha scabrella; assembly: GCA_910592155.1. NCBI lineage: Eukaryota > Metazoa > Arthropoda > Insecta > Lepidoptera > Ypsolophidae > Ypsolopha > Ypsolopha scabrella. The sequence continues at coordinate 6,568,135 of OU342964.1, forward strand.
AGGACACTTTTTTGGTAAATTTTATACTCGACCCGAGGTCCATGGTTTGTAATGTCAATGATCAAACCATACGTGGGACGCACTATAAGTTTCCGGAATGAATATGAAAAAATATTATTAAAGGTACAAAATTAATTTATTATTTTTCAAAATAATCTCCCTTGGCGTCTATGCACTTTTTCATTCAATCAAACCAGTTTTGAAAACTTTTGCGCCACTCCCCTGTGGTGACCTCTGAAACGTGTTTTTCATACTCCTCGACAGCCTCTTCTGGTAATGAAAATCGTTGACCGCGTAATTGGTTCTTAATTTTTGGGAACAGAAAAAAGTCACAAGGTGCCAGGTCGGGACTGTATGCAGGATGACTCATGAGTTCTACATTTTTCGTCTTCAAAAAGTCGTTTGTCTGTCTGGCGCATTGTCGTGGTGCAGGATGATACGGCGTTTACGGTTATTTTTACGGAGTTCGTCAATAACTTCCGGCAAACAAATGGTCGTGTACCAGTCACTATTCACGGTACGACGATTCTCTAAAGCAACAGTAGCCACGTGTCCAGTTTTATTAAAAAAAGAAGCAATCATCCGCTTAGATGCACTTTTCACGCGCGCCACTTTGGTTGGTTTCGGCTCATCTTGAAAGACCCATACGCTCGATTGCTGCTTTGTTTTGGGATCGTAGCAATAAATCCATGTTTCGTCACCTGTTACTATGTCCCACACCAAATTTGACGCACCTTCGTTGAATCTGGTAAGCATGGCACTGCACCATGTGACGCGGTCCGTTTTTTGAGCCTCGGTCAAGTTGTGTGGGATCCACCGCGAGCACAGCTTTCTCACACCCAAATGTTTGTGTAGGATTGATTGTATTTGACTCATGCCTATTTCTAAGGATGCGCGAATTTCATGGTAGGTCACATGCCTGTCTGTTTCAATCATACGGCGCACAGCATCGATGTTTTTGTTGGTCACAGCGGTGGACGGCCGACCATCGCGAGATTCGTCACTGAGATTGATACGACCACGCTTGAATTCTGCAAACCAGCTATGAACAGTCGTCTTGCATGGTGCTTCATTGCCAAAAGCTGTTTCAAGCCGAGCGATGCTCTGTTGAGCTGTCAAATTACACTTAAAATCGTAGAAAATCATACTACGAAAATTTTCCCGAGTTAAATCCATGTTGATGCAGACACACAATTTTTTAAATGGCGCCACAAGGTAAAAACAAAAGACAGTCAGATGAAACAAACTGCATTCTACAGCCAAAGAGTTCTATTTTCAAATGTTGCAATAAATTTTTAAATATTGTTTATGTAAGTGGCCAGTTCCGGAAACTTTTAGTGTTACCTATGTATAATAAGAACATCAAGCAGTTGTCAATGGGATATCATATCACACTAAAAAAATCCCGAGAAAGACGGGAAATAAAATTCATGTCGAATAATAGACGAATGAAGCTAAAGATAAATTTGTAAATAATATAAATTCTAATATTACATTTCAATAATCTTAATTCCAAGTGTCGAAAATTATATACTCAATAGAATTAAATTTTAAATTCTAAAAATTAAAATTACATGTCAGATAATTTTAAATACAAATAAAATCAAAGACCAATAAAAATATTCAGTCGTAGAAAATTTCAAGAAAAATGTCAAAGTTTGTCAAATTGTCAATTAAAAATTTATGAAACAAATGTCATACATGTAGCTATTTAAAATATTGTAATTTGGGTGAATCCAAGACGAGTGAAACGAAGCGGGCGGGGCACTACGTATCTTTTTTCGAAGCGTTTCGTCATATTTTCGAGCCCTCATAGCTTCTGTCTGCATAATACTAGAGATACCAAATTCTCAAGATAAAATGAAATAAGCAGTCTTATTAAACACGTTTCATTTGTCTAGCTTTTATAGTTTGAATTTTATTAATGCCTAAAATACGTCGATTTCGTCACTCCCTCACTGATGATAATCAAAACCTCTAGAGTACTTCCTGAAGTCCTAGAAAGCTGAAATTTAGTACACAGGCTAGAATTAGCGCACAAACTACAGATATATAAAGACATTTGTAACTTTCATCCTTCAAACCCTCTTCAGGCGGAACGTTTCGAGCTCGGTGCAAAATGCACACCTTAAGTTTGTATTTCTTATTATTGAATAAAAAGTAGGTACGTCTCTGCCCGTTAGGACGCCGATAAATCGGATGGTGTAATTGCGGCTACAGAATAGGACATTATTGCAAAGGCAGCGAAATAGGCAATTGCAGGTCGAGTATGAGTTTGAAGGCCGAGCCGCAGGCGAGGACTTCAATGATACCAGACAGGCAATTGCCATTTCGGCCGCGGCAAATACTAGGTGAAATTAAATCAACCGACCAAATTCATACTGGAGACTCGGTTAGTCATCAGGAACAAGGTTTAATGAACCTCCAGACGAAATTCGAAAAAAAAAATTTTTTTTACCCGTAGAACCTGCACTAGGAATTGTACTTAAACTAGTCCAACCAGTACGGGAGCAAAAAAAAATATTTTTCGAAATTTGCCAAAAGGATTACTGAACCTAGTTCTTGCTCACTAACCGAGTCTCTAGTATGAATTTGGTCGGTTGATTAAATTTCACCCTATATAGTGCTTTTCTTAAAAAAATGCAAGGAAATAAAAAAGGCCCTTTTACATATTAAATGTATTTAATTAATATTAAAAGTGATATTGCTCATGTTAGGACAATTATTGAACGAAAATGTTATTGTATTTCCAGGCACATTTATGTTCGTTTGTTGTATTTCTGACGTTTGCGGCTGGGAATTTGATACTTGGTCAGTGGTAGGTGGCTGGAAACTTTATTGTTGTTTAGAAGTGGATGGCTGTGGACTTGATAATTGGCAAGAGGTGAGTGGGTAAGATGTTGTTTCCGAATCATTAACAGGTCGCAATTTGATGTTTTGGTTAATTTTATTGGTTATCTCAGTTTTATTTTCAACAGAGTCTTCGATGTAGCCTTCAGCCACTTTATCGGACTTCCAACCTCCGTGTCTTTTTAGAGTAGTTAAATTCGCTCCCGAATCAGCAAGAAGAGTGGCTGAAGATCTGCGGAAACAATGTCCTGTGTAACATTCAGGATTTGTCAAGTTTAAATAAGTTGCTATTTCTTTAGGCATTTTAGCTATTTTGTGTCTTCCGATGATTTGCTTCATACACTTCCCTTTCTGAAAGTTCAAAAAAAGTCTATCCGATTTTGTGTCCACTGGACGAAGTTTTTGATATTTTTTTACAATGATAAGGAACTCTCCTCGGACGACAAACATCCGGTCAATCTTTGTTTTAGTGTCGCGCAAGGTGCATTGCTGTGTCATCATGACATTCTATGTCTTTTGTGGTAATATTATAGAGTTCGACACATCGGCATCCAATCAGATCAATCAGAGCAACCTGTAACAAACAATAATAAATATCATAAGCTACGGCTTTCACGAACAATATAATATTAAGAACGACACATAAATTATAGTCTACCTCTGTACCAACACTCAACCAACTCAACCAAAGTTCAGCTGTTTTGGCGCACGTAATTGTGTCTCAAACAAACATTTTCACTAACTTCCACATTCTTAATATTAGTAAGTATAATAGAATTACATTTACCTTTGTCGCTAAATATATAAATATTATCTGGGGCTTCAAGTAGAAACTGCTTTATGTTTTCAGCAGTCAAAATCTTAGATTTTTTGCTCTTAAACCCAGACTATTGTCGTTTTAGAAAAGTTGTTAAATTTCCGTAGTTCTTCAAGTCAATGCTGTTTTTAATGTGAACTGTACATTTCAGCATAGAATAAATCGCCCATAATGTAGATGGCTTTTTAGTTTTAGCAATTTCATTGAAATACGCCAAAAACACTGTTTCGGAGAACAATTTTGCATTTTTCTCGTTTTTCCAGAACATGAAATTTTCATATATTTTTCTTTTGATTTCGCTGGAAGCAGGTTTTCAATCGCTAATTTAGCTTCCGATCTTAAATCTGGTGGAGTGCAGTCAATGTCCATTTCATTTTCATTTTTAGAATCATCGGAACTCATTTTAATTTATTATTAACCAAATAACAACGAACTCCGCTTTACCGCCAATTTTTTATTTTTATTTTACAGTTTGTGCCGAAAGGTAAACGCATCTGTGGCTATACAGCCACGAGAACGCAATGTGTACGATAGATGAAAGAGTTCTAAATTCAAACAGCACACCGTTTCATACAACATTGCCGGTGCGCTCTTCGTTCCAAATTCAAAGAATGCGCCGGGAAGTGATTTTGGTTTTTCAGTCTACGTAAATATGATACTTCGCGTGTTCTTTATTCAAAAGTAATTCATTCATTCTTATGTTTTTTTTGGTGAAACTGACAGAAAAGCAACCATAATAGTTGGTTGGCATGGCAACCGATTCAAACTTTTCAAAGATACGTAATATTCGTTCTTTCAGTGTTGTAAAATTATGCCCATTGTTTAACGACAACAGGTTGCAAAAATTGTATTCTATCGTAGAATTCGATAGCTTCGTTTGTTTTGAAATTGTATATGTTGAAAAATATTGTGTGTAACTTAACTTATTCTGGAGCGAAACAATCGATATCGCGATATACACGTAACGCCATCTATTGGTGACTAACTGCAGCTTATTTGTGGGTGACGTCGGTCGAAAGTAATTTAGAGATTATTATGCACATAAGGTATAGAAATAATATTTCTCTTATCAAATATCAAAGTCGTTTAATTTTTTGCTATTTATTTTTGGTCAGAGCTTTTTCCTGTTATCTTTATATCCTAAGTTTTACCTTCCATTTAACATTTTAGTGTACCACTATTATATAACGTCCCTTTCGTTTATACAGCCAAATTAAGTGGTCAGGACCAAAGTTCAACAACCCTGCTTGCGAAATACAAAAAAATATATTTTTTGTGCTTCTATAGGTTTTCACAAATATAATTACAATGAGTTGTAAATATTTTTTCATTTCCGCAGGTATATTCTTTTGGGCAGGTTATTTAGTATGAATCAGTAGATTATTTGGTTCCATATAAAGTCCTCTGTCTATTTACGTTCTTGTATGTACCATACGTATTAAATTCTTAGTCATTTTAAACGGTTTTATGTGGCCGTCTTCACCGTTTCAGACATGCTAAATACTTAGTACTTACAATTAGTGTATTTATATTTTACACTCTATCTACGACTAAATTCTATAACTCCTCGTTGCACTCTACAATTACAGACGTAGACAATTATCTACAATAGTAACAATTAATTATAATCTTCTCTTCTCTCTATCTGTTCGCTCACTTCTAACTTGGTAACAACTTAATGGATTTTGATGCAGTTTTCCCTGTAAGTAGAACATTTCTTTGGGAAGGTTTAAGGCTATATATCATTACGCTAGGGCTAAAGGGAGCAGCGCATTAGGAGTTTTAGTGAAACTGGAGGGTTCACAGTTGCGTAGTCTAATGTAATACGATCGTCGCGGGTTTAAATCCCAAACTGGTATTTTTATTTATGTTCCGAGTAAAGTTTTTTTTTGTCGGTGGTTCTAATCACCCACTATACCAGTTTTTTATAGCAGACCTATCGAGTTTGGGATTATTTAGTCGAGTGTGAGTGTGTTTGTAAAAGGGTCTTATGGTGGGACTGGAAGATGGATACGGGATCTCCTCAACGGAATACAGCAGATCCTTCGAGTTTGGGCTTATTTGATTGTACTTTGGTAAACATAGTGATGATGATGGGACTGAATGGTGCATACGGGTACTCTTCAACGATTAACAGCTAAACCCACGAGTTTGGCCTGATAATAACGACGACGACTGGCCATAATGCTGGAACCTCTGCAGGATCTCAACAGGATTTCCTACGACCACAACGCCTTTAGACACTCAAGAGCCTATAACCAAACTGGAGTTGGAGAAGAATTTTATCCCTGTTACTCATGAAGGGTAAAGAATTCCAAGAACAATTTCTTTGGCGTGGCCTTGTTATAAGAAGTTAGCGCTCCAGTAGGGTTATATTCCTAACCAACAAAAACGCAATAAAACAAAATCTTATATCCCAAAAAGGCTCGGTAAACGTTGTATAAAGATTCTGGCGTTGTATAAAGCGTTTGAAAATACCTTTTTGGTCTATAGGCTTATCAATAAAAAGCCCCATTAACAATTGATGTAAACCACTATCACCATTTAATAGAACCCTTATAGGCAGGTACTATAACAAGCCCTGATGTGGCTATGTACCTACTATGAACCATATTACCCTATAAATATATATGAGGGCTGTGTGTTCCTATAATTTGTATCACTCTGCAGGACAAATGTGTAGAACTAAGAACATGTTTGAAATCGGAGTATACAGCTGGAGCTCCTTAATAAATAAGTAAATAAAGAAAAGTGTTGGCTGACACCCTTATGCACCCGATTTACGCAATAAAGGTCCCAAAAGAACTGTTATAGTCATTTCGTTTTAGTAGTGATTCGGACTCCATAATAGAGCGATATGGTGATATAGTGGGTTTTCAAATCGTTGCTATAGTACATAGTTCTTTAGTGGTAATGAGAACAGTAACTATAGAGCGATTTCGTGATATAACGGAGTTGTCGTTACGTTTATTAGTTAAATGGTACCATGAAGGTTTTCATGGGCTTATTATAAGGCTTATTGACATATTTGTATTTTTATCAATACATAATAAAACAGTAGAAACCGCTGTGTATGTACATTGAAGAAAAGTAATAGAAATAGAAAGGGGGTGACTAGAGAAGAGTAATAGAACAAAAATCAACGATTCTTAGAATTCTTTTCAGTCTGTTTGTTCATGCACATCTCTAAAATTACTGAACGGATTTTCATGTAGTTTCCACAACTGTACAGAACTTAATTTGGAATAGAATATAGGCTTTATTTTATTAAAATCAGATCTCGGTAAAAAAAGTTATCGTCATATAAATATTTTTGGAATTTACTTTTCTACTGGTATTAATTAGAAGTTATGGTACGGGATCTCCTCAGCGGATACAGCAGCCTTCGAGTTTGAGCTTATTTGATTGGTCTTTAATAGCACTTTGGTAAAACAAGGTGACCAGGGTATGATGATGGGACTGGAAGGTGGGTACGGGATCTCCTCAACGGACAACAGCAGACCCTTCGAGTTTGGGCTTATTTAATAATCAATTATTCGCTGTAAGTGCGTTCCGCCATGTTGGCGTAAAATTTATTATAATATTAGGTTGGGGAAAAACTCTTTTCGCAAATAGTATGTATGAACTTATAATAAAATCTCTTTGGCTATACCATTCGTATCTGCTGGTTTTGGTAGTATTAAAATGTTTAAATTTAAAAAAAGATAATTCCAAGTTCAAATGAGGTAAAATGTGTGATTTTCATTTGTTTTTCTTACTGTTAAGATGAGTGAATCTAATGAAGAAATTCGATACATTTTAAAATTTTACTACAAAAAAGGTAAACAGGCAACGCAAGCCGCGAAAAAAATTTGTGATGTTTATGGACCTAATGCAGTGTCTGTGAGAGTACCACAAATTTGGTTTAAGCGTTTTCAATCCGGAAATTTTGATGTCAAAGATGCACCTCGCTCTGGACGCCCTGTTACGGATAAAATGGATGCCATTTTTGAAAATGTGGAGCATGATCGGCATATCATAATAAGGTTGCATGACACTAGAATGAAATATTATGGTTGAAAGTCTATCTAAATTATTATCACTTGTCATCTCTCTCTTTTAAAATGTCAACGAGTAAATACTGAATATTGTACAAAATAAAACGGAAATATTAACTGTGCTGTACCTATGTGTTATCTCAATCAATCCATAATAAAACCTACATCTCACTTCTCATTCCACATCCGTGCATCGTAACCACGCTCTGCTACAAATAAATATAACATATCAGTAGTTACGATGTAGCTGAAGAACTGGAGATTGGCCACAAAACAGTTTTGGCGCATTCGAAAAAAGCTGGGTACACAAAAAAGCTCGATATTTGGGTGCCTCATGAGCTCACTGAAAGAAACTTAATGAACCGTGTACTCATTTGTGATTCTTTATTACGAGGTAATGAAACCGAAACATTTTTGAAAAACCTGATAACTGGTGATGAAAATTGGATCAGGTACGACAAGAACGTGCGAAAAAGGTCGTGGTTAAAGGCTGGTCAGGCTTCACAGACTCCGGCGAAACCCGGGTTATCTCGCAACAAGGTAATGCTGTGTGTATGGTGGGATTGGAAGGGCATTATTCATTATGAGCTGTTACCGCCAGGCAGGACCATCGATTCTGAACTCTACTGCGAACAACTGATGAGATTAAAGCAAGAAGTTGAGAGAAAGCGGCCGGAATTAGTCAACAGAAGGGGTGTGGTTTTTCATCATGATAACGCTAGACCTCACACATTTTTAGCCACTCAGCAAAAATTAAGAGAGTTTGGCTGGGACGTATTAATGCATCCGCCGTATAGTTCTGACCTTGCACCTTCAGATTTCTACTTGTTTCGGTCTCTTCAGAATTCTTTAGGCAGTGTCAGGTTATGTTAACCTACAAGAGGACTGCCAAAACCACATGTCGCGGTTTTTTGATCAGAAGCCCCAGAATTTCTATAGCAATGGGATTATGTCCCTACCTACAAGATGGCAGAAATTTGTCGAACAAAATGGCACCTACGTAGGTAGGTAACACGTGTTTTAGTTAAATGTAAATGAACTTTATTAAAAAAGATTTGAATTTTCATATAAAATGCGAAGAAACTTTTTCCCCAACCAAATATGAAAGCAAATAGTTCATACTAAATAATCTGCCCAAAAGAATATACATGCGGAAATGAAAAAATATTTACAACTCATTGTGTAATTGCAATTGTGAAAACCTACTGTGACTTTTGTATGGGCAGGTTAGCTTTTTGATTTTATTTGCGCTTTTTTATATCTTAGGGATAGCTGATAATTATGGTCAGTAGATTATAGGGTTTCCTTAAAAGATCCGAGTACATTTTATTCCTGGTACATAATTCTCGTAGTCGCCTGCTACGGCTACGAGCGCGCGTTGATGTCTTTTGTTTGCTACGAGTACGTGGTCCTACGCGCTACGAGGATATACCGGGTGTAAATTGAGTGCTACCATTAAATGAAACCACATATTCTACCGACCCTACTGAACCACTTTTCCCAAGAGTCATACCTGCGGACAGCCTTAGTTTAGGAAATAATTGAGTTCCAAACAAAAACGCGTGAACCCTAACGCAGCGACATACGGGCGTGGTTAGAGAGAGCGTCGTCCGTGAAACCTGCAGCTGTTTGAGGTATTTCGTTTGTATGAACTACAAATGCTTCGCCGGCCTCTTAATGTGAACGCTTTTTTCCGATATGCCTACAAAAGTAAATGAATAGCTAATTATTTGCCCATAAAATTGGCTTTATGTTTAAAGCTGGTATCCCTATTTTACTAACCTGTCATGGCACTGACACGAGATCGAACCTGAAGCCGAAGTGCGAGTTGTCATAGAATGACTTTACTACCACGTGAATCGAGTTAAGCCGGGTTTTCAGCGCGTGTTTCGTCCTACACACACACTAGAACAAAACGTCTGCACAGAATATTGTTCCGCTACATATTTTTGTTGATGAGCCGGGTCCTGCATGCTTATCAGCAAAAATGTGTAGCGAAACAATGTTTTGTGTACACGTTTTTGTTTAGTGTGTAGGAAAAATACGCGCTGGAAACCCAGCTTAACTCGATTAACGCGGTAAGTAAAGTCATTCGATGGCAACTCGCACTTAGCGTTCTGATCGAGAGGAATCACGGTGCATTGTTTGCATTTTCTCTTTCACCGTACGGCGTTTAGGCGTACCTTCAGCACAATCTCTTTTGCACTATTTTTCAACGGCTTTGGCAATAATAACACATAATTGTCGTGTTTACATAACAGGTTTGTATCGCATTTGTTGGGCAACGGTTGCAGTGATGGATTTGTATTAAACGGCCATAGGTACGTCAGAATGACAGACAGCCTATACGCTGCAGAGATCAGCGGAAATTATTTGCGCTGCTCGATGCTTGCATCGATGCTTGTCAAAGTCATGTGAAATGGTAGTTTATAACTCATTTCAGCGGCTGCACAGTTCATCGCTGCAGCAATGCGAGGTTGTTAAACGCGACATTTTTATCAAATAATTTTGAAAAATCTGACTGACAAACAAAATGACAGGAAACGTTTGACAAGCAGTGATGCCAACATGACTTCAGGGGATAAGTTATGGTGAATGGTCTGTAATTTTTAATCCTGCTGTCAGTGTCAGTGTTAAAGTGCGTTTCACCTTCAGAACAACGGCTCTCGACATCCAGTAAAGAAAATATGGCAGGGCCTAGGTTATTGAAAAATCTGTCTTAATGAAACGTATTAAAAGTCAATTTACTTAACTTTACTTAACTTTACCCCCTGCTGGGCCATATCTATCTTTTTTAAATATTGCCCTTTTATAAACGTATAAAGTTACTTTTTATTGCTAGTTTTACAATGATTGATTTCAAGGCGCCATTTTGGTCTTAGTTTTCTTCAAATTACAAAGCAATATATCTTTACGTGAAGTTTTGTGTGAATTTATGGAAACATGTCTCAAAAACCTAATATAAATTGTTGAAAGTGTGGAGTATCGCAACACAGTCATTACTAAAGTGTCCCTTAATTCCATTTAATTCTGTCGAAAAAAAACCAATGTCTTCCAGTAAGTAAAACGACAAAAAATGGCTTGCATACTCTTTCACCTTACACGTGCATTATACTGACAAAATTATTATAATTTACATAGACACTAATCAATTTTAACAAAACAATTTCAGAGCTTGGGCAAAATATTGCTGGACTACGCATGGTTCTCAGGGGCGGATTTAAAGAAATTGGACAGAAGCCACAAACTTCTCTAGCAGACACTTCGATCTTGTCCGTTTCTCTTTTATAAAGCCTAAAAAGCTGCAATATCAAAAACTAAAAACCAAGATGTGAAGCGAATTACTTTTTATGAGAAATGACGCCATTGCCGAGGTAATTATATAATTTGTTAAATAAACTGGTCATGTTTAGAGAGTGTCGGTAAAACACTGACCTCTCAAAACCCCGGCAGCTTAGACAGGAGAACGTTGGCCTCTCAATCTTGAGACCCATGTTTGAACCCTGGTCGGGAGGCAGAAATTAGTTTTCGGAATTTATGTGCATAGTACTTGTATTCGTACCTAATACTTGCCACATGCTAAACGGTGAAGTGAAAGGAAAGGTGTAAAATATCTCGCATACCTACATTACATATACATACGCCTATCTTCCAAACGGGTAGACAGAAACTATAGTTATCCATCTGCTACGATCCTGGTACACCTCTTGCGCCTCTTCCACGTCCATCAATTCTACGGTGCTTCGATTAAGAAAAAAATCGAGAACCGCAAAAAAGTCCTAAAAGGCGACTATTTGTGCCAGAAGTAGGGGGATAGGATCACCACCTGTTACATTTTCTTACAATCGCCGGTGAAATGAGGATGTACGAGTGTGAAGTATGACTCACATACACTCCACAGTCCACACTAGAAAACCACTTCTGACGTCCCTTGTTTTGTATGTTAGATTAAGGTCTAAATTACTAGTAAGTGATTCATTGTAGAAACGTTATTCTATCTTGTTACCCTTTTAAAAGAAAATTAATATTACATCCCATCCATCCATCCATCAGCCGTGTTCGTCCACTGCTGGACATAGGCCTTTCCCAAATTTCGCCACTCATGTCGGTCCTCCGTCCTCCTCATCCAGCCGCCCCCCGCAACGTCCTTCAGGTCGTCGGTCCAGCGGGCACGAGGTCGTCCTACACTACGCTTTGCTGTACGTGGTCTCTATTCTAAAGCCTTTCGGCCCCAACGGCCAACATGTCGGCGACAAATATGGCCTGCCCACTGCCACTTCAACTTACTGATTCTGCAGGCTATGTCGGTTACTTTAGATCTCCGACGGATCTCCTCATTTCGGATTCTACCCATCAGAGATACCCCAAGCATAGCCCGCTCCATAGCTCGCTGAGCGACCTTAAACCGGTGGATCAGACCCTTCGTAAGAGACCACGTCTCAGCGCCAAACGTCATCACAAGAAGGACGCACTGGTTGAACACCTTAGCCTTTAAGCACTGCGGTATTGACGACGTAAATATGTGACGCAACTTTCCGAATGCTGCCCAACCCAAGCATATTCTTCTGTCAGCCTCGGCGTCGAAGTTGTTTTTATCCAGCTGTATGACTTGACCCAGATAAACATATTTTTGAACAACTTCGATGCTGACATTGTCGACGGTTATTGGCTAATTTACATTGTGTATGTAATATAGGTATGCAAGATATTTTACACTTTTCCTTTCACTTCACCGTTTAGCATGTGGCAAGTATTAGGTACGAATACAAGTACTATTCACTTAAATTCCGAAAACTAATTTCTGCCTCCCGACCAGTGTTCAAACGTGGGTCTCAAGATTGAGAGGCCAACGTTCTACTGTCTAAGCTGCTGGGGCTTTGAGAAGCCATTGTTTTACCGACACTCTCTAAACATGACCAGTTTATTTAACAAATTATGTAATTACCTCGGCAATGGTGTCATTTTTCAGAAAATGTAATTCGCACCACATCCTGGTTTTTAGTTTTTGATATTGCAGCTTTTTAGGCTTTATAAAAGAGAAACGGACGAGATCGAAGTGTCTGCTAGAGAAGTTTGTGGCTTCTGCCCAATTTCTTTGAATCCGCCCCTGAGAACCACGCGTAGTCAGGGCAGCAATATTTTGCCCAAGCTCTGAAATTGTTTTGTTAAAATTGATTAGTGTCTATGTAAATTATAATGCTTTTGTCAGTATAATGCACGTGTAAGGTGAAAAAGTATGCAAGCCATTTTTTGTCGTTTTACTTACTGGAAGAGATTGTTTTTTTTTTTCCGGCAGAGTTAAATGGAAATAAGGGACACTTCAGTCAAGACTGTGTTGCGATACTCCACATTTTTAACAATATATTCAGTTTTTGAGACATGTTTCCATAAATTCACACAAAACTCCACATAAAGAAATTTTGCTTTGTAATTTGAAGAAAACTTAGACCAAAATGGCGCCTTGAAATCAAAATTTTCATAGAAACAAGTATCGTTCAATAGCTTACACTGAGTGCGGTTATGAGACCACAAAAACTACAATAAACACCAACTTTTTCTCCCATTAAATCGTATTGACTCAGTTGATGTCCAAAACGAAAGACTTTTGAGGCACATCATGCGTGAATGCGCAAAACGGAATGAATCTTATCCCTATTTTGTGTGAGGGTGTGTGTGTGTGTGTTGAGTTCGATGAGGCAAAACGTGCAAAAGAGATGCCCATATACAGACTCTCATTAGATAGGGCAAGCAAGAAGTTTTTTTTTTCAACATCACATCAAAGCAGCGTTGCCGGTGCGGTTATTTTTACTCGATTTCAGGTAATTTAGGCCCTAAGCGGATTTTTTGCAGGTAACCATGACTGCCGGGTAAAAAAACCTGTACCGTCAATAAAAAAAAACATGAAATATTTTTTTTATTAAATTATCTTGACGCAGCTACAGCGCATAATTGAACACATCCTATCTTTCTCTACTATTTGTAAAGCTGGGTACACAAAAAAGCTCGATATTTGGGTGCCTCATGAGCTCACTGAAAGAAACTTAATGAACCGTGTACTCATTTGTGATTCTTTATTACGACGTACATAGTGAAACCGAACCATTTTTGAAAAACCTGATAACTGGTTATGAAAAGTGGATCACGTACGAACGTAAGAACGTGCAAAAAAAGGTCGTGGTCAAAGGCTGGTCAGGCTTCACAGACTCTGGTGAAACCCGGGTTATCTCGCAACAAGGTGATGATGATTACGAGCTGTTACCTGATATTATGAGCTGTTACCGCCAGGCAGGACCATCGATTCTGAACTCTACTGCGAACAACTGATGAGATTAAAGCAAGAAGTTGAAAGAAAGCGGCCGGAATTGGTCAACAGAAGGGGTGTGGTTCACTCACTCAGCAAAATTAAGAGAGTTGTGCTGGGACGTATTAATGCATCCGCCGTATAGTCCTGACCATGTACTTTCAGCTTTCCACTTGTTTCGGTCTCTTCGGAATTCTTTAGGCAGTGTCAAGTAAACATCACGAGAGGACTGCCAAAACCACTTGTCGCGGTTTTTTGATCCGAAGCCCCAGAATTTCTATAGCAATGGGATTATGTCCCTACCTACAAGATGGCAAAAACTTATCGAACAAAATGGCACGTACATAATTTATTTAAATGTAAATAAAGTTTATTAAAAAAAAATTTGAATTTTCATATAAAATGTTAAGAAACTTTTTCCCCAACCTAATAATATATTATTATAGTCTGTCGAAAAGATGTTGAAATGAATATTGAAGAAACTATTTTTCTTTCGCCTGGTTACACCAAACAAATAAGTACAAAATCGAGTAAACCGCGTTTTTATTTCATAAATATATTACCTAAGTCATACTATTTGAACGTTTAAAGTCCAATAAAGTTCATTAAAGTTTCATTTTCATTTCAACACTTTTTTGACAGATTATACTAATTTGGAGACCACTACTGGCAACACTGTCTGTCAGTCAATGATTGTGTGATTTGTGTGGCGTGATTTTCGTTTCGTGACGTTTTGTTGTGTTGATTTATCCAAAACCAGTTGTTGTATGGGCGTACATACATATTTTATTTATTGTTTTAATAAATGTGTTAACCACAATAATGGCAAATTTTAGTAAATTAACCTCTCGAACGGATGTGAAGTTGGCCCTCGCGGCATCCGCCGCTCTTAGTGCTTGGTACATCAAGAACTCTTTCAAAACATCAAGGCAAGTTGTGATCATCATTATTAATGTTTTCCTATAGGTTATGTTCATAACTTAATTGAGACATCAGAATTAGTGCTCTAATACCTAGTTACCTACCGGAGCTACATAATCAGTGATATAACAAAGAACAAATAATATTTAAAATCCTTGGTGATAAGTTTAGAGCACCAACCATTCTATAAACCTTCCTAATTTAGTCTCAGTATTATTGCTACTATCTTTTTATCTAAATATGAAAGAAACCTGTCCTTCCTGATTGACTCATCAACGCCCAGCCCAATAGATAAGCCTATGATCATGCAATTGGGTAATAGGTTATTTTTAATTGCAACAGGTACACACTAAGAACCAAATGTCTAAAATAAAAAAAAGGTAAAACCTGTATTCCAATAATAGCTCATATCTCTTATATTTGGAATTTTCAAATTCTGCCCAAATTTGCATGAAGCAACTTAACCCAGGTTTAAACTTACTTTTTAATGCTGTGTTTATATCACACCAAATTAAGAAGATAGTTAATTCTAGGGTGTTAGAAGGCCAAAATAGCAACACATATTTTCCAATAACAAGTCACATCTACTAAGATTTAATAGTATTTTTAAAATGGGTATTGATTATTCTCCAAAATTGATTAATAAATTATGTTTAAAATGTTATTTAAAAAAGCAATAAATGAAAATGATAAATAAATATTCAAATTAGAGGAATCAGAATACCATTATGGTAACAAATGTGACTACATATTCATATCAAATCTATTTTGGTTGGGGTCACCAGACTGCCTAAAGCAACCAAAATACAATTTCAATGAAAGAAATGACATGGGCTTTGGCCTAGCCAGAAACACAACTAGATTTATAAACCATAACTTGTGTAGCTCTTTCAGTCAGAGACATGTTGACCAGATGTTTAACAAGATAGGGAGTCCTCATATAAAGCTGTTTGTCGAATAGCTGATGTTCCAAGGTTTTTAGCCGATTGAAATATATAGTCTCTGCCTACTCCCTCTGGGAGACAGAATGTGAGTTTATTTATGTATGAAAATAAATTGAGATATCAACTGCTTGGAAAAAAAAATGGAACATTACATTAGGTATAACTAAGCTTTTCAAAGACAGATTATCACACTAAGGTGTTCTCAGAAAACCATGTATGATTTAAAAAATAATAATAATTTGTGAAAGTTAATATATTTATATTAAAATACGGACCTCTTTTAAATAGTGCAATCAAATTAAAAGTCAATTGCCGTGTTTTAACAGGTTTGCATCGCTGCAGCGATGGATTTGTGTTAAACGGCCATATGTCAAAATTACAGATATACGCTGCAGAGATCAGCAGAAATAATTTTTTCTCAAAGTCATGTGAAATGGTTGTTTATAACTCTTTGCAGCAGCTGTACAGTCCATAGCTGCAGCAATGTGAGGTTGTTAAACACGACAAATGTATGTTCTTTTAATGTAGAAGTAATCTGCTCTAAGGACCATCCATTTGAAACAGTTTAGCTGCAGGCTGACTCTGTTGAATGTATACTGAGGCTTTAACAAATGGTTTCAGTGTTCGACAAACCTTAAAATCAAATACAGTAATACCCCGCTTTACACAAGTGATGCATTCCAGGGAAAATAGCGTAAAGCGAATTTCAAGTAATGTGTATGCTCTTTTAGTTTTTGAGTAAGTAATCTGAGTATAAATATTTTTTGCAGCAAAAGCAGCCACGACAAAATTAGTAAATTGTCTCCCGAGGAGCAGATTCAATACACAATTAAGGAGAAAAATAAGAAGAGGGCAAAAGCACAAGTTGATGCCCGGTTTTTTGCCGAACTAAAAGCATTATGGAAGATCATGGTGCCCGGAATCTGGACAAAAGAAAGTGGATTTATGACATTGATAGCCCTTTCTTTAATATCCAGATCTATGTGTGACTTGTGGCTTATCCAGCATACTACATTAATAGAAGGGTAAGTACACATTTTTATGAGTAATCTGTGTTGTTCTTAAAGTGGTGCTCATGTGTTGGAAGACCTGAAATAAAATAGAAAGTATACAATTACTCAGTCATTCCATAGAAGACCTAATTATTCTATACAATATGGGTTCGTATTATTAACCATTACATATTGTACCTAGGTAATATATACATGTAATGCAATTCCTAGGAATAATATATAATGCCATTAGGCAATCAGGTAAAATATATAAAATGGTAAAAAAATGTTTTTCAAATGTAAAATTGATGAAAAGAAACGCAAAAAAATTATTAAATCTAGCTCTTAGGCAATTCAGCCCATATGAAAAAGGGGTTCAAAATATGTTTGGGTGTTGGATATTTTCTATGACGTCCCTAAAAATCCTTCTTGCTTAGAAACAATCCAGCCAAGTACGCCCACTGAGGGTTCTGTTAAAGACTAGGTATATTTTTTATGATTTAATTACAAATATAGAGTTTTCAGATTTTTATACTTGTGTTGTAAGACGGTATTACTTGCCAAATTTCATAGTTCTAGGTCAACGGAAAATACCCTATAAATTTTGACTCCCTTGAGAGTGTCGAAATATACGTTTTTTGGGGCATAAACGGCGTATCTTTTTCTTACGTTATCTTGGAAGTTTTTTCACAGCTTCAAGGGAGTATATGGTTTTAATTTCAACTCGATACCTCCACGCATTCCCATGATAAAGGGTCTTGACACACAGACGGACGGATGGACAGTCGGACAACAAAGTGATCCTATAAGGGCTCCGTTTTTTCCTCTTGAGGTACGGAACCCTAAAAATAAAATAGGTTTGAAGTCTATGGAGAAAGCGTAGCATATTAAACACTTTGTCATCTGTACATTGAGTATAAGCATGGAATAAATTCTATTTTATACATAATTAACTTGACACTTACTATCTATTCAACTCAAGGGGCCTAATTAGATTGGACATTGATATCTCCTTGATTGATTACATAATGGTAATTTTTCGATTTTTTCCTATGTATACACAGGCCTAAGACCTACTTGTGAACGGAATTTCAAGTTTCTTAGTGAACTGGAAGTCCCTTATAAGTTTTCATGGTGACCTAATTTGTATGAAATTGATTACTTACATATAAAAAAGGCAATAACATTTTTGCGTTGAGTTAGAAGTCAGATTTTTTGACAGCACCATGGCGCCGCTGCAGACTTTTGTAGGAAGTTTCATTTTCAACTTAATATTTCTAACAAGGCCCGAGAAAAAGGGTCTTAACAGAAAGACAACAAACTGTTTTTTCGAATTGAGGTACGGAACCCTAAACACAATGAAATAAAATCTGAATAAAAATTATTATTATTTTAAAACTAGCCTTTGCCCGCAGCTTTGCCCGCGTTTATTCATTCTTTGCCCGGTTTTTGGCTTGTGCGTTATTTTATGAACACCCCTCGTTGTCTATGTGTTAACCAGGGTAACTACGATGATAATAAAGAAAACCGCATCCAAATCCGTTCTGTGGTTCTCGAGTTAAAACGGAACATACAGACAGACAGACAGACAAAAATTCTAAAAATTGTGGTATTTGCCTCAGTACAATGCTAATAACCCATTTCATTTAAAATTTCGGGAAAATATTCAGTGTACGGACACGACTTTTTTACTACTTTATTATTAGTATACTTAGATGAAAGCAAACACCCTTTCAAATGTGATGCTGTTGGGTTAAAAAAAAAGTTAAAATACATAATAAAAAAAAAATACTTATGTGGCTTTGTAACTTTTGCAAATATCAAGTTCATAAGTATGATTAATATAATTTAATAAGTCTCTCAGCTCTGACAGACGGACAGAACATGAATCATACCATAAACCCTTTGTCGCACTTGGACTACGGGAACCTATACATGAAGCAAGGCCACACTCATTAAAATCCTTTTCTGGACCTTGAAGGTCATGTGAATGCATAAGTAATGCAAACTAATAATGAAGAACGGACAATGACACCTGACATGTAGACTATTCCATTCCATTAATTAAAATAACAAAGAGTCATTCCACTGGGTTACATACCTAGACCTAGTTAAGAAACCCAAAACTATCTCATTATCAAATCAGATTAAAATTAAATATAGATATGATTTTTAGGTATTTAAAGTATAATAGTATGGAAAAGTTGCTGTGTAATAGTTTAGGTATTTTAGTTTTTATTACTATTTACAACTATTTTGTATAATACTAGATTCCATCCATCCATCCATCAGCCTGTTTCGTTCACTGCTGGACATAGGCCTTTCCAGGATTTCGCCACTCTTGGCGGTCATCCTGGAAGAAATGCCCATACTCACACGCTGGGCAGGCGGGTTGGTGAGCGCGGTGCCGAAACCCTTGCACCAGTGACGCCGCTGCCCGTCACCAGTCTAAATTTATATAAGGCCCGGCAATTGGGGATGGATATACCGCCATCCATCGGTCCCAGGCAATGGTGGGCCGCCTGGTTTTTTTGCCTGAGAGCTGTCCTCTTACTCTCCCCTGAATAACTTCGGGAGGATTTCCGAGTAAGATGGTGGTACCGCCACAGTCGAGCCCGGCATTAGCTCTACCACCTAATAAAATACTCCCTTAAAATAAATACTAGATTATTATATAATAATCGGACCGACGACGATCTAAAGGATGTTGCGGGTGGCGGCTGGATGAGGAGGACGGAGGACCCTCAAGAGTGTCGTTTGGGAAAGGCTTACGTCCAGCAGAGGACGAACACAGACTGATGGATGGATACTAATTGAGTCGAGGTTTGTCCTTGGACAAGTAAAGAGGCACAAAAAATATTTTCCGTATTTCGCAATCAGGATCATTGAATCTTGGCCCTGACCACTTAACGAGTCTCCAGTATGAATTTGGCTACATAAACGAAATTCAACTTATATGTACGAGTATATGTGGTGGCCATATAGTAAAATTGCCAATATAATTTATATATTTAAATTTAAAATAAAACAAACTGGTCAAGTGGAAGTCGCGCTGAGGATTGCGTACGGATTTGGAAAAAAAAATATCGACGTATCTTACAGCTAGCGCCCTTCATGAGGTAAGGGTTATCAGGCTTTTAGAGTACCGTTCCCTTAAAGAAAAAACGGAATCTCTCTCGTGTACTGTCACATGAGGTTTTTCTCGAAAACTGTGTAACGTAGCTAGGTAATGTCTTGAAGACGCGCACATACGCCGCCAGACAAAAATCATAAAAAACAAGGTCAGTTTGAAACAATGGCATTTACGTGAGGTATCATTTGAAAGACTATTAAATATTTTATCATTTGCTTTTATTTTTTAATATATAATAATTATAACTGTACAATAAAATAAAATGTATAAACAAATAATAATAATCTCAAAATATATTTTAATTATAAATATAATTTTCGGTCTTAATAAACGAGCTCAAAATTTGCTACTAATGACCCTTGCAATTTTTATTTCTAAAGTTAAAATTTAGATTTTAATAGGCTTAGTAGATTTTGAGTCAGAGAAATAGTGGTAAAAAAAGAGAAATTGATTTATTGACTGCTGTTTAAAAACCCCGAAATCATTTAAAATTAACAATTTTATTTTTACTTTATTCTTAAGATAATTTGTTTAAATGGAAATACTGGGATCATATTTTTTTTGTAATTTGCAGTCAAATAAAATCGGTATTCGCTTATTACTTCTAAACTTCAAAGTGGATTTTATTGCGGTTTTCACAATAATATAACATTTCACGAGAAAGATTCAAGTCAAATTCTTTTCACGAAAGAAGTCCCTTCTTAAAGTAATTATTGTCAATGAATAAATACGAAAATGCCTTAACCCGCGGGACTTCTTTGGTGATAAATACTTTATAACAAATCACTGTTTAGTCTAAGTATAAAGAAGATGAGAAAGATTGACGATTGGTAATCGATCGAGTCGTCAAAAAACAATTTTGGGCGCGGCTTACGCTAAGAATTGATATCTTAAGACAACATGGGTAGTAATAAATTAGATTTTAAAACAGTAGAACTCAAATACTACAATAGATAAAGTTCTGAAAAAAACATGTTCTAAATAGGGCCTTTTCCAAGACGATGACAGAGCCTAAAACGAGATAGAAAAAAATTCGCTGCAACGAAAAAAGATTTTTTCAGATCAATAATATTATTCACTAAAACACAGCTATATTCAACTTTTTCTTGATTCACACACAGACGTATAATATATCAGCAGACATAACATTAATAATAAACGCATAGAGAGTCGACGCGTGGCAATTTTAGCTCAGTGAACTTCGGGCTCTTTTAAATATAAATATTGCTTGTTTCCAAACAAAATATATACTAGAGATTAGTTTAAGAATTAACAAATATGTTCCAACCATAAGCCAGTCAAAACAACCCATTTTTATATGTTTCTTCGTACCTACCATGAAGCCTTAATGTAGCTTACTTTTTGTATGGATACTTGCCACGCTATTTAATCCTTATGTTTGGTCTGCTACTTAGTAATAATTAGTATATGTCTGTGGATTCACCGCACTACTCGGCCGCGCACTTTTTCAGATATGTTTATCTCTTTCATTTTGCGATGGACGTATTGCGCCTTAGTGTGTGTTAGTTATTTATCAGGTTCCACAATGCTAAACTTCAGTTTTGCATCCGATTCGGTTCCGGACATAGGTGAATGATTAAAACTTAATAAACAAAGGAGTTTTTTTACTCAAGACTAAGACCATTATTAAGGCCTTACACCTGGTGTACGATAATCTCACTGAGCCATTTAAAACTTCAGTATGTTGTCTGAAAGAAACATTAGAACGCTCGCTTCGCGCGCTGGCGGCGCGCAAAATCAGTGAATTTTCGAGGTTTTTCTGATTTTACGAAAAAGTATTTGATGTAGAAGTTTTTTCACCTGACATCGGAAAATAAACCATATTTTCTTGTTATAGCAGTAATTTCAGACATAAAACTCAAGCCGTTTAGACACAAAACGAAATAATAACTTAAAAAGGCATCATTTTCAAAAATAAAATCCATCGAGCGAAATGTGTCCAATTAGGTAACCGACTTGACAACGGAAAGACAAAGGTCTGAAAAAACACGTATCAAGTTTTACATTGATCAGTTAAGTAGTTGACTCAGCATATTAAAACAAAAACCGTTGCAAGACCCAATACAAGCCCTTAATTATCCTTCATTACTTTTAATCTTCTTACAATTGAATAACTTTTTAAGAAGTATTAATTACACGAAAAAAGCGATTCAGGTCATATTTCAAAACCGATCAAAACGAATCTAACACACGCAGATACTATACTAAGAAATCTTTATTACATATTTTTTAAGGTTCCGTACCTCATGAGGTAAAAACGGAGCCCTATAGGATCACTTAGTTGTCCGTCTGTCTGTCCGCCCGTCCGTCTGTCTGTATGTCAAGTCAAGACCCTTTATCTCGGGAACGCGTGGAGGTAGCAAGTTGAAATTAAAACCATTTACTCAGGTCTACAGTCCCTTGAAGCTGTGAATAAATGAAACTTCTAAGTTAACGTAAAAAAAAGATACGGCCGTTTATGCCGCAAAAACGTATATTTAGACACTCAAGGGAATCAAAATTTATATGGTATGGTATGGTATTTTCTGTTGACCTAGAATTATGAAATTTGGTAAGTAATATCTTATACTACAATACAAGTATAGGGAAAAATCTGAAAATTTGTAACTAAATCATAAAAATATAGTCTAACGGAACCCTCGATGGGTGAGTCCGACTCGCACTTGTCCGGTTTTTTATAGCTAATGTCTTAATTTAGCCGCAATTTCAAAATAACTGAAGTTTGCAGTTGATTAGAGCAGAATCAAACGAATAAAAATCATATTCTCGTTTCTTCAGAATCAACTTGCGACCTTCCCACGGGACCTCCCAACGCTTATCATTATCACTGAACTTTAGCATTTCAGAGCCTCTTAAGTTTGATTTAAAAAAGTGCTTTTTATTGCGAACATAAAATAATAAAATATAATAATAAATAAATATGAATAATATAGTAATAATAATTATTAGTTTGACTCCGTGGGAAGGTCGCTAGTTGATTCTCTAGAAATGAGAACCACATTTTTTATTTTCCAATGTGATCCTTAAGAAGTATTAATTTGGTATTATTATTTATTGCAGAGCTCTTATGGTGTGCATAACTAACAATATTCATATTTTTACACATAATAATATGAATAAATAATATTATTATTTACTAAGTAATCTTATATTGTTTCAGGTCAATTATATCAATGAATAAGAAAGAATTTCTAAGACTTCTCACACAATTTTTCACAGCTATGCCGTTGGTAAGTCTTCATAAATTATGTACAGTCGGCAATTCAAGACTGACGCCGCAATAAGTACTGCCAATAGGTACCCTGTCTTACTGGCGTCTCTATACCGGGTGTAATAGTCATTATAGATTTTGACCCGTGAATAATCAGTTCTTGGATTTTTTTTTCGTAGGTCCCTCGGGGGGCTCACTGGGAGTATAAATTCAAAAAGTAGACTGAATCAGGCTCCTGTGTATATTCGAAAAAATTGATTCTCCACAAGTTTAGTCCTCTTCATTTATGCCGTGAAGTTGAAAATAAACGAGATGAAAATATTTTGAATTTGTCGCTTTTTTCAAATTTAATTTCCAAAATATTGATCCTAGAAGAAAAATTGTAAGGACCAAACTTGTAGAGAATCAAATTTCCTACAATTTTTGTCCTCACGGTTTTACTGTAAAATCAAAGATGGCCGAGTTATTCAAGAAAAACCGTTTTTTGTATATATATATACAGTCTACTGTTTGAATTTACACTCCCAGTGAGCAGCCCGAGGAACTTACGAAAAAAAAACCAACAACTGATTATTTACGGGTAGGGTCGGTTTTTTGGATATAATGACTGAACTATAAAAGCAAAGACAAGAATTCTTTAAGGGTGTGTTAGTATGATCGGTAAAGATATTATTTTAAATACTGGAATCGCTCAATAAAGTACCAGCACCTCATAATAAGACGATTTTCTTTACTCAAAATACACTAATCGCGTGGACACCCTCACTGGTCGCTGGCCACTCGGATGAGGGGTGCGGGTTGCGGGGTGCAATTAGGTGTGTGGGGAGGCCGGTGAGCTGCGTAGCCATAGCTTAGAAAAATGATGGAAGTTTTGGTGAAAATTCAAGGAATTATTTTTTTCTCGTAATGACATCAGAATCGTGTATACTTTCATAACCTAAAAGGATTCTTGACTTTGCATTTACAGCCTGCATACAGCCACATAGGACTGAGCACCTTTTGGTTCGATTATCATCACCCTTATGCTGGCTTATAATAAGAACTGTCTGGCATTGGTATACATACCGTGTGTAGGGTTGAAAACCTTGTACAACCGTACTTTAAAATAAAGTATCTTACGTTATTGTGGGTCTCTGTAATACTTTTGAACAGGAATAAAGTACATGAAAATACTTTGTTTTAACCACAAGGTCAATTTCGACGTGAAATTAAAGGTAAACGATAACACCGGCCAGCGAAAACACAGTCCACGCAAAATTTTATTACGTGTACGGTACGTGTACTTTTACGTTTGTGCAAAAAGGCACAAAACAATACAGTTTCACAAATTTGAAACTCTTTTTAGGGTTCCGTACCCAAAGGGTAACCAACGGGACCCTATTACTAAGACTCCGCTGTCCGTCTGTCACCAGGCTGTATCTCATGAACCGTGATAGTTAGACAGTTGAAATTTTCACAGATGATGTATTTCTGTTGCCGCTATAACAAAAAATACTAAAACCGGCCAAGTGCGAGTCAGACCCGCGCACTCCCATACAACAAATATGATTTTTTGCCGTTTTATAGATAATGGTACGGAACCCTCCGTGCGCGAGTCCGACTCGCACTTGGGCTATTTCGATAAAAATGGCACTTTTTGAAGTTGTATACCTGCTTTTCAGATGAAGGCACTAATTTGATAAATTAGTATATAAATGGCGGAACCTTTTTCTAGTTTTGTTCAGTACAGAAACGCGATTGCGAAACTTTCGGTCGATAGAAATAATTATTGAAATGAGGTCTTCTTCTACACTATTTTTCATAGTATGACATACAAACCTGAACGATATTTTATTAGATAGATTTAAACTATATCTAAACTTCTTTAGTTGGAAATTTTTATAGCTATTTTAGTTCATTTTATATTTATTTAAAACCGACATTTTGCATTTTTGCCGGAATCCGTCCCTCTCGCACCTGCGGGGCGTTCCGCATGGAGTAACAGTGACATTTGCAAGCGCGACATATCCTCTTAAAGGACTGTACTTTATATTTGTCTTCCCTGAAATCAGTTTTGGACTGATGACGGCCCCAAACCGTGGGCCGAAATTTATCGAGAATTGTAAATATTTTTCGTGTTTTTCAATATTGATATAAATAACAAGGCTCAAAAAGAGTGAAATATACATTTATTAATATTCTCTGAAATCATATATAAGGTAACTTTAATTTATGCAGCCAAACTCATACTGGAGGCTTGGTAAGTGATCAGTAACATCGATCGATAACACTTTCTGCTAATTTCGCAAAATAAAATCTTGACGTTCGGTAATTGACTCGGGGCTGGGCTTGCGTTTGTAAGGAACACAAAAAGAATAATTCACAAATTTCACAAAAAGGGTTATCGAACCTTGTTACTGAGCAGTTACTGAGTCTTCAGTAAGAATTTGGCTGGATAAATAAAGTCACCTTATATAAGTTATTTCTTCTAAAAGAAATTGGCAACCCTAATGTGTGTTAATTCGCATTGTACAGTACAGTGGCCAGTTGAAGAGATTTGTAACAGTGCTTTTGCATATATTTTTTATTTAATTTAAGTGGTCTAGTTTTAGATATACCAAAGGATCTAAAAGGGTGTGATGTTCGTGAAATTATTTTACGAATAAAAGACACGTCGACAGCAAATACCCCTTTTACCGGTAACTGTGCATGCGCAGTATGTCTGTGCAGTTTGGGCTAGTAGTACAGAATGCGCATGGAAAGTTACTGTCACCTACGCGGTATCCCCCTCGCACCCAATCACACTAATAACACTAATATTATAAACTAGCTTTTGCCCTCGGCTCCGCCCGCGTGTTATTCGGTTTAACATCATGCTTTTTCCGGGATAAAAAGTAGCCTATGTATTAAGTTAGGGTATAAGCTATATCCATTCTAAATTTCATCCAAATCCGTCCAACCGTTTCAGCGTGAAAGAGTAACAAACATACACACACACACACACACACACTTTCGCATTTATAATATTAGTGTGATGCGAAAGGGTGTGTGTATGTTTGTTACTCTTTCACGCTGAAACGGCTGGACGGATTTGGATGAAATTTAGGATGGATATAGCTTATACCCTAACTTAACACATAGGCTAATTTTTATCCCGGAAACAAGCATGTCGTTAAACCGAATAACAAGCGGGCGGAGCCGCGGGCAAAAGCTACTCTTCTATATAATAAAAATCGAAGGAATGTTTTCCAAGGACCAAACCGTGTATCTACTAAAAGAGGTCCCTCATCAAATGACCATTCTGTATAAAGCAGTTAAGAACTACTTAGGTATCTTTATGGCAAGGTTTTGTACACTTTGAAAATATTTAGGTATCTTTATGGTCAGTTTTACTACACTTTAAAATACTTAGGTACCTATCTTTATGTTTAGGTTGTGTACACTTTTAAAACACTTAGATCCCTTTATGTTAAGTTTTTGTAATCTATAAAACATACTTAGGTCTCTTTATGTTTAGTACCCTTTAAAAACACTTGGGTCTCCTTATGTGTAGTTTTTGTACACTTTAAAAATACGTAGATCTCTTTATGTTTAGGTTTTGTAAACTTTAAAAATACTTAGGTCTGTTTATGTTTTGTACACTTTAAAAAGTCGAACACTAGAATCAATAGTCCATCTGCTTAGCCTGTTGATTAAAGCAAACCCATTTCTGTTGGTAGTGATGCTGTTGATATAAAGGTTTTATGTATGACTGTATAATTTATTTACAGATATCCATAGTAAACAATATGCTGAGATGGAGTATAGGCGAGATGAAACTTCGCATACGTACAAACCTAACGATGCACCTATACCAACACTATATGAAGTAAGTATTGTTTTTTTTTTTAATAATTGTGCCGAAGCTGGGGTTTACAGGTCCTAGGATGAATATTGAGCGCACGATTCTTGATTTCACTGGTGGAAATCAAAAGCCAAAGGGTGATGATATGTGTAGGGAAAAGACTGAGGAACTTTCCTTGGAAATATAAAAACAAACGAATTTCAAATGTTAAACGGACATAATAAATATACAAACGTATCGTATTGCACAATTTAATGCAAACATGTCTACGCGTTAATTAATTGTGTATCTACTTTGTTATGATTTCATAATGTTAATTTCACATAAAATTAAATATGGTACTTGGCACACTCAATAGCGACTTGAAATTCGTTTATGCGCACTATAGTGGATAACGAGTTTTCGTCATTCGGTTTTTGGAAACAAATGAGAACTGAATTCCCAAATAAATGTTTTTTAGAAACAAGTTGAAATGAATTTTTAGATTTCAAATTATCAAGAAACAAAAGAAATAGAATCAGGGAGCAACCCGCTGTTGCAATTTAGTGTTATGTTCCACCAATGCTTCTATTTACCTGCATACGATTGAAGTAAATAACTATTAATTTAAACTTTCGCCCTTTTCTTACTGTACGTCTATTGATAATATAATCAAGCATGTATGTTAAATTTTATGTGTGACCTTATAAAATCTACTTATTACAATAAAAATTAAATAAAAACACAATTTTCAAAATATTTCGGCCTCTTCTATGAGGCCGTCATCAGTTGAATCTTATAAAATCTACGCATTCAAGACGATTACGTAGGTTGCCACGAAAGTTTTAAGCTCTATAAAAACTATCAACAGGTACTTTATTGTTTTTTATTTTGCTAACAAGGTCTGTCTAGTTTTGTTTTTGCAATGGAGCTCTCAAGGAAATCGTTTCATGCTATGATTATAAAAGAAACTTACATTAACGGAATCTGACAATCCTCTGTGCGTACAGCCCGTGTGACTTTCTTATTCCCCACCGTAAATAAAATGATGCATGGCCGGACATTCATTAACTCGGGCGAGGCAGTAAAATAATTGAATCGGCTTTTCTTCGACCTTCCGCACAACGCGTTTTTTTATGTTTTGAGGATTTGGTTTTGAAAATGTGGCGATATGTAGACCCTGGAGGAGATCATTTTGAGAAACGTTAAAATTATCTTTAGAAAAAACGAATGGTTTTTATATAGCTAAAAACTTTCGTAGCAACCAACGTAAGGCCCATCTCTGTACCACCGATGAAAGATCTGTTGTTTTCACACTTAAGGCCCGTGTTCCCAGCGTCATCCGAAAATTACTCCCATTGATGAAGTTATTTCTCTTAAGGGTGTCGAACCAAATCTCGGTGCAAAATGCACATCATAATATTGTTTGCCTTACTTTTGAATAAAAAGTGTGCAAAAATTTCGTTTTAAAGCAATTGGCGGAAATTTATTAGTAATAATTAAGTTTTCACATTTAAATTCTATCATTTTATGATATACATTTTGATTGCATTCGGTTAACAAACTTAAAGACGTATTTATCGTTGTAGTCGAATGTAATCAAAATGAAAGGCATAAAAGAACATAATTTTAGTGTGAAAACCCTATAATTAGTAATCAATTTCCGCCCATTGCTTTAACGCAATTTTTGCATACTTTTTATTCAAAAGTAAGGATAACATTGTTATGATGTGCATTTTGCACCGAGATTTGGTTCGACCACCTTAAACGGCTTACTTAAAAATTATGTAAAGAATATTATGTCATTATTTTAAGTTTAAGAAACAATCTCATCGCAGGAAATTATTCTCGACTATAAGGAACACCTTGAAAATATTTCCCAAAGTCAAGCTGTTTTTAAAATAAAATTGGCTATTTCTTGGAAACCGCTAATGTTATTTGTATGGTTCTTGCACTAAAATACAAAAAAAGTATAGCTTATAAAACTCATTGCAGGAAATTTAAAAATGTTGATTTACATCAGAGTTAATAAATAAAAATTAGATATTTTGAGAGCTCGTGCCGTCAACGTTGCCGTAAACGCCAAGTTTCGGAGCAGTCGATTACAAAATCAAATGCAAGGTTTTAACGTTGATTTCGACTTTCTTTTAAATATCTCAATGTCATTGGAGGCTACAAGGGCCTTAATATCCCACTCTACGCTCTTATTACAATATATTATTACGGTTCTAATAAGAGCTAAAAGTGGAGCTGGGCCTAAGAGTACATAATCCCAGATTGAGATTGTTGATATTTTAAAGATAGTTTAAATGAATTTGGCTATATAAACGAAAGTCACCTTATATTTGAGGCGGTCAACGCAAATGTGGCCTATCATTTCCAGACGCGTCTTATTATGGCGCTATGTAAAAACATATACGGATGCTTTGTTTCTGTGTTTTTCATGAAGTAAACGGAAAATGTTTATGAATTTTTGGTATATGCATTTTGACTATATAATCTAAGGATTTCATTTTGGAAAACACGTTTGGATAAATTTTCCTCGATAGAAATAATTAATGAAATGAGGTCTTCAAACACACTTTTTCTCCTCGTTTGACGGATAGGGATCATATACAGAACTCAAACATATTTTATTAGATGGGTTTTAACAATATCTAGATATTTGATTTTGGTAATTTTGCCAAGTATTTTAGTTTTATTTATAAAATTAAAAAGCTTACTTTTCTCTCTTTTGCGCTGAATCCGCCCCTCTCGCACTGCGCGTTTTTTCGCTTGGAGTGAGAGTGACAAAAATAAAATTTACGTAGCTCCTTAAATCATACTACTACTCAACGCGCTCTCGTGTTGGAACAGCAGGATGTTTTAGTTACTATACGCTTACGCGACTCTATGTTCCGGAATCCATACTAGGCGTCAACACTAAAATGCAGTATGGTTTCCATCTGCGATAATCCAATTCGCAGTCCGGAATCGCTACTCGTGTTGAACACTAGGATGGATTCATTAGACTTATAAAATATTACCAATGCGGAAATCATCCTCGACGTCAACGCCGGGCTGTGTCTGTGGAAGCTCGTATTCTGTCCCTTTCGGTAGCATGGCGATTAGTATAATGGCTGTCTCTTTCTAAAAACAACCGATCTCTGGTCATTGCATTGCGGCTTATTTGAAATTCCATGTCTTGGTACCGTTCGCCAAGTCGAGCTAAAAAGCGGCATGGCTCTTTTAAAATGTCGGAATCCACAAAAGATCTTATCTTCCATTTAATGGCATTGTCATCTATTGTTAAGTTCGACCGCTAAATGAGCAGTGCATAACGAAAGATATAAACAACAAAATATTTTATGTTAATAGGAACTTTACCACCTCAACAAAAAGGCTCAAATTTGAACGCCAAGTCGCCAACGCATTTCAGATTTAATTTTTGAAATTTGAAGCGGCAGCCATTTTGTGTGTCAGTTACAGTTCAGTTACAGTCATTGGGTAACAAGGATTTGTAGCTGGGGGGCTCCCCGGCTCCAACTCATGAAGGCATCAACAAGTATCTGTTATCGGTTATGTGATCGTAATAAGACAAAAAGAGATAAATATTAAATACAAAGAAATGTATGTGACAAACCAAAAAACGAAAACAAATAGGCGTTATTATAATAGTAGTTTATGCTACGAGTGCGTAAAGGAGGCAATAGCTTATACGAGGAACGATTTGAAACACGAGCGATAAGCGAGTGTTTTAAACGTAACGAGTAAGTTATTGCCTTTACGCACGTGTATCACACTACGTTTTTCAATGCATAGTGTGAGTAAATAAATTATGCGTAATTAAAGAAACAAACAGACAATAATTATTACAAGGGCCTTGTTGAATTGTACTCAACGAACAGTTTAGAGCCTGACAAAAAATATTATTGTATTGCAAGACATAAATTGTACTCAACGAACAGTTTAGAGCCTGACAAAAAATATTATTGTATTGCAAGACATAATTAGTGAATGACTATTATATTAGGATTGATAAAAGTATGACACTAGTCCACTAAATGAAAGATACACTAGTAAAATGTTTTGCCAATCCGCCCCAGAAGTGCATATTTTTAAATAGTTTACTAAAATGATTTTATTATGCTTCTGATCACGCCAATATTCTTCTTAGCTATGGTCTTAAGCTGGTTCTTTTTCGACATATCAGGGATTCCTGCGAATTTTGATTAATTCAGTAATTTTCTCACTCTCACTCTCAATTTTCACCCATTATCCAGTTAATTCAAACCTAGAAGTCTAACATGGTGCCACTTAACACCATTTGACAGTAAATTCCATTGTCAAATGATGTATAAAATGGTGTTAAATAGACAACAATGTTAGGCCTCCTACTTCATACAAATATTCTTAGTTTTACTGGACTATACTGGGTGAAATTAAATCAACCGACCAATATTAGACAACTCCAAGTGATGGGTATCTGAATAAATGAAACAATAACAAACAAACAGACCATTATTTCAAGTGTTTGCAAAGTGATTGGAGATTACGTGTGTGGCCTTTGTTCACTGTTATGTAGGTATGTTAGATCTATTAAATTGCATGATATATAATACAGAGAAATGAAAGTGCAATCTGACAGACTACCCAGTGAACAAAGTGGCACACAACTCGTGTATTGCCTTTATATTATCTTTGTTTGTTTTTTATACTGAAAGGATTGATGATTTGTGTTGGCACCAGGGGCAGATCTAGGTCTTGGTTTCTTATCATTGGCACTGTCGATTGATGGC
This sequence comes from Ypsolopha scabrella, assembly GCA_910592155.1. Lineage (NCBI taxonomy): Eukaryota > Metazoa > Arthropoda > Insecta > Lepidoptera > Ypsolophidae > Ypsolopha > Ypsolopha scabrella. The sequence goes on from OU342964.1 coordinate 6,599,942, forward strand.
ATAAAACTACAGGTGATTATTTCCGCATTTTTTGCTGTTCGATCCCCGGGTAAGGCAAGCGACTTAAAAATCCTTCAAATTTTAAATAAAGGAATGTTTTCTTTGAGTAAAATCTGCTATGACAAATATTTAAGGTACTTTCCTGCACCGACTGCGTTTATTTCTCTCACTGTGTAATAAATGCCATAAAAAATATTTTATTGAACCTTTGTTTCTTAAATACTTGATTTCTGAATCTTTGACAAAGTGATTATAAAATAAAATCCTGTAACAAATACATACAATGAAACATTTTGTATTAAAATACTAAATACGGCGCTAACTACATAGCTTAGTATTAATAATAATAATAAGGTGAGTGGCGACACCTCGGACCCTACCTCCAGGGGAAACACACACACATGCACTTACACACACATACACACAGCGACACACCTCCCCGCCTCTGCGCTTGCCTTAACCAGCCGGCCAGAGTGGGGTCGCAAGAGCGGAACCTATGCTCCAGGTTGGAAGTGTAAAATGTCATAATGCCGGGGGCACTTGACTGTATAAGGATCTTGCGCCCCGCAGACTCACCTCTCGACAACCTTAGCTGCTTACATAGTGTAGCCCCCTGGCCACCCCATGGTGGCTAGATAGGGGGCCCACAACGGCTATCTTTCTGGGTAGTCACCAGATGTCCGTTATCTCACTCCATAGCCCTGTTATCCGGCCCATCTAGCATCCCATCCTCATAGCCCACTCCAAGTCTTCCTTCCTGGCAATAGTTTGGCAACTATGGGGGACTGTCCGTTAATGTATCCCAATGGTACATCGAGGGAGAGGCCTCCATGGATGCGGCCATCTCACATTTAGATTAAATGGTACTAAGGCCTCTTCAGTGTTGGCTTCGGCCCCATGAATGCCTTTCAAATGACCGGGTCCCTATGGACCCGTGACTGAAAAGTGTACCTACATAATAATAATAATAATTTATTTTCCCAATCATGCCGTATTTGAATAAATGGTAAAAATATTATTGATGCAAATAATAAGTTAATTTTTTTACAATATAATAAATGTACTACGAGTTCATTCCACTTATTGGCAATGAAAAAAAAACTTTGTTGGGATGTTCATTTGTGGACAAAGGCCTCCTCCATCCGGCGCCAGGTACCTCTATCTCTAGCTAGTCTCGTTCGGGTGATTCCGCCGATAGCCCCGATGTCATCACGCCAGCGTCGTCGCGGTCTACCTGCAGGACGGCGCGAGTCGCGAGGGTACCAGTGTCCGTCCGTCGTTCGTACTATGTGACCTGCCCATCGCCACTTTAGCTGACACACGAGCTTAGCAGCATCTACGAGTATAATATTAGTTTTCTGTCGAATGTCTAAATTCCTCTTCCCGTCTTTTAATTTGAGCCCTAGCATACTTCTTTCAGTGGTTCTTTGGAGCACCTGTATTTTGTGTATTGTTTTATTTTGTTAGGGCCCAGGCTTGGCAGCCGTAAATTAGTATAGGTGTTACGACAGTGTCCATCGCCTTCTTTTTAAGTTTGATGTCTAGATTAGATAAAAAAATATGCCTGAGTGTCCAAGCTTTGAGCTTAGTATCAGTATAGTTAAAACCAGTTATATCCTTTCTCGCAACTACGTTATAATTTCGTCATTATTAGCCTAGTGTGCACAAAGCGGTACTTTACCGCTTGAAAATCCATTATTGCACTGCATTTGCAGTAGAAGGCTAAGGAAACTCTTTGTTATTATTAGATTGCATTACAAACCAGAAAATGTAATGCACATACTGAACTCTCACGAGGGCGTTATGTGATTTCACGCTTTATTCTTAAGAAACAGATGGCGCTGTCGTCGCTACAATAGTGTTGCTTCAGACAGTTAAGAAATTCACAGTTCTCATTAACTTAGGTTATGTCTTTATTGCGAAATCCATCGCTGTATCCATCCAAGTATGGTGGAAAAATTGAACGGTCTAGGTAAGTACCTCGGTGGCGCAATTGGTAGCGCGCTTGTCTTGTTAACAAGAGGTCGCAGGTTCGAATCCAGAGTACCTAGCATAGTAGTTCACATTTGTTTCTAATTTATTATGTCTGGTTTGTAATGCACTCTAATAATAATGTTTAGAGTATTCAAAGCCATGGATTTCGCAATGGACATAATCCTAAACTCTTCGTTGCTCCGATTTAATAATATAATAATAATGAACTTTATTCCAGGCCCTTTTTTTAAGTTAGACTGTTATGCAGGCACGCAGCATTAAAAAACCGTCCCCTTTCTTCCAAAATCGTTCCTTTTCAGATGGCCCGTCGTCTAAAATTGGTAATCCATACTGGTAACACTGTCCCTCAATGCGACTAATGTCACCGTCGTCTTATTAAAATGTTTAATTGTTTGCGGGTCTGCCAATTTCGAAAATAGGCGACACAATATGGGCCATTGGGTACGAAAAAAAACAGAACTTCTTCTATCAAAAGATACTTCCACATTTAACCATCTTGGCTGAAGTAAATTTAAAACACACACACACACACCCCTAGCAGTTATTAAACACTGATCCCAAGACTTGTCGTAGGGCTAGGGAACCACCACCGATAAACACAAATACAAACACATATCCGCATCACTACACACACACCCTCACGTACATATTTGTCACACCTTTCATAAGAAAGCTAGTGGTTTCATCCAAACTTACTATGTTTTTTATATTGAATAATAAATTAGGTTTATTCTTATTCTTGTATAAGACTTAGAAATAACATTTACAAAGTGTAAAGATAAATCCATTGAAAGGGCGGGTCTCTCCTAATACAGGTCCATAGGAGAGTCCCAACCCCCTTAATGTTATCCTTGTAATTTAAATAAAGAATTTGTTTGTTAAATTTGTTTGTTATTGGGTACGAATATGAGGTGACTTTGGTCGAAGTAGCCAAATTCACACTGGAGACTTGGTAAGCGTTCAGGACCAAGGTTCAATTACCATTTCTGTGCAATACTCAAAATAAAATTTAGACTTGCTATAGTAATTGAGTCGAAGTGGTTCTTCAACAAGTATAGCGGCACAAAAAAATATTTTTCGTATGAATTTGGCTATATCAACCAAAGTCACATTATATTACAAGTTTAGGATAGTTTACACAAGCTATTTCGAGCTATTATCGATCAGTATTTAATGCAAACACAATTTATTTTATTTGTTTATATATTTAGATGATGAATGTCAAATCAAGAAATATTAGCTAACAGGTATTGCATGTTGAAAAAACTACAAAGCAAAATAGTATTGGATTGAAATAAAACGTTTAAAGTGATCCATACTAATTATAAAGTAGTAAAAAAGTCGTGTCTGTACATTGAGTATTTTCGTAAAATTTTTATATGAAATAGGTTATTAGTATTGTACTGAAGCTACAATTTTTAGATTTTTTGTCTGTCTGCTTCCGTTCTGTCTATGTTGCGTTTTAACTCGAGAACCACTCAACGGATTTGAATGTGGTTTTTTATTATCACCGTATTTACAAGGCACATCAACACAGTATTCATAAAATAACACCCAAAAATTGAATAAATGCTTTTAACTCGAGAACCACTCAACGGATTTGGATGCGCTTTTTTTCATTACCAACATATTTGGTCAACAAATAGGCTACAAGGAGTGTTCATAAAATAACGCCAATGCCGAAAATGGGGCAAATATTAAATAAACACGGGCGGAGCCGCGGGCAAAGGCTACTAATATATAAACTTCTATTCCGGGTGCTTTAACTTAAATTAAAGTATGAGGGCCAAGTCAAAGGCAACCGAAATAGAAGCATAAATCGCGGGCATTTCTCTTAGTGGAGCTCTTAAATATCGTCACAGTCTGGCTAGATATAAAGATAACCGGTTGACAATTCGGACTTTAAACTGTAGATATAAATAGAAGTGATCATTATTTGCGATTGTGGCGCTAAAATGTCTGCGAGGACTTTATACTCGTATACTTTTTGACTGTTCTGGGTTAAGAAAGCAACGAGTATCATATACATACAGGTCACCTAATATCTAATGTAATTAATGAGCGACAATATAATGTGTTAAGAGGATAGTCCCGCGAAACTATAATCTATTTTTTCGTATTTGAAGAATTATTGAATAATACCAACGATACATATAAAAAAAAATACTGCTAAGAATATCCACATTCTTATCGAAACAGAATCTTCAGAAGTTATTCCAATATTAATAAATAAAAATCAAAGATGGCTTTTTTCATGTCGAAGTAAGATTGTTTGAGTAATATAATAAATAACCCATAAATATTATTTACGGATGAAAATGTGTATAAACTTTATTAACGGCGGCTTACTCTTTTATGCGAAAATCTAAAATTTCCAACGCCTATTTCACAATCTTAGGAAAGGGTATAATAGGTACTGTTGAATAAATGTTAAACATAGGTCAATCTTTCGCATTGTACATTAGTGTATCACATTTGCAAATACTACTTTATATTTTTTGTTGTGATTAACACCTCGTTTACGGAAAAATAATCACATTGTCTTATTCAATAACTTTACTAAAAAAATTTGTTAGTACATAATGTAGCAGAATTTTATTACATCAACGGTTGAAAAAAAAATACTTTCGTCAGTTTTTCTGAATAATGTCGCCAGTTTAACACGATGTTTTGTTAAAAATAAATGTTCACTACAATTAAAATTCTTGTCACAATAACCTATGATCCTTCACCAATCGAATTCTACAATTAAATTGACAATCATTCATTTAATTAGACCGTAAAACATAATTAACACAACTCCAAATTCCAATAAAATGAAGCAAACAGACGTTTCATGCAACCTATAATAATTCATAAAATTATTACCTAAGAAAAGTCGTCTAAAAACTTGTATTTAAGGGGGTAACTTTTTACCTCAGTAGAAAATGCACATCATAATAATGTTTTCCTTACCTTTGAATAATAGTATGCAATAAATGTGTTTTAAAGCAACTTGCGGAAATAGTTTATTAATAATAAACTCTTCACAAAAAAATACCTACCTTAATGTATTAGAAATTGTTTGCATTACGTTAACAAACTTAAAAGCGTGTTTACAGTTGTAATGTAATGCAGCTAAAATGTAACGCATAAAATTTAATAACTTTCATGTGATCACCTAACTATTAACAAGCAGTTTCCGCAAGTTGCTTTAAAACACATTTATTGCATACTTTTTGTTCAAAAGTAAGGAAAACAATATTATATATATATTGTACCGAGGTAAAAAGTTACCCCCTTAAATACAAGTTTCTTACAACAAACAATTGAAAATATTTAACTTCAATAACCTGCCTCTGATTAATTTTAAATATTAATAATACTTATGTAGTTATTTATATAGCAGATTGTAGTGAATAAAAACAAGTTAACCAAATATATACCAAACCAAATATATACTTTCTGATTAAAATGTGTTTTTATTTTCATTCGGCCGAATACCGAATATAAAAAAAATGGCTGAATAAGTCGAATACCGAATAATTGCCGAATATTCGTTGCATATCTAGTAGGTACAAACATTCATTCCGTTTTTTAAATCTCAATTTTTCCCTAACAAGATCATTAATATTCTTATTTTGGTTGGGTTATATTAGCTTATGGTAATTTATAATCAATTTAATATGTATTATGAAGTTAAAAGATTTTTTAAAGAATGTAAATGTATGTTCAAAAATTCATAAAAATATATTTAGTATGGAAATGCATGTCAACAGTTATTTCAAGTAAATCGACGAACTATTCTTCGTTGAAGCAAATCCATAAATAAGTGTAATCTTGTTAAACACACATGGTAAATTCACGTGATTAACACACATCTAATTACTACTTACCATGTTAATACTTAGTTGTCGATAATAATTTATTCTCATTACTACGTAGGCACGGAAGGTCAAAACGTAACATCTTACTTGAGTATTATTCCTATTTCAATTACGACTAGTTATAATTTATTTAAGGCGCATGCATTCGCTAAATTAGCACCTCGATATGTGTCAGTACAAAATTCAACGGAAACGACATTGAAATAACGTTCATATCAGCGCGTATTGCAAAGTGGCTGTTACGACGATCGCTGCGTCTCGGGATAGCGCAAAATAGGAGAAAATTATACATTTCACATGGACGGAAAAAATATGTTGAACAATAGTTTTGTAGATCTATAAATTGTCTTTAGTATGGTGAAAGAATCATTAAAATCGCTTCAAGCATTCGAAAGGAGTAGCAAAATTATTGCGTAAATCACAGGAAACTTTCGATAACTTTCAATTTATTTTTGTCAAAAGTAGAATTTTTTTTTATTGAACTTATATTTAGATTTTGATTATTTCAAGGATAGGTCTAAATTGCAGTTTGAGTATACATTCACCTTAAGGCGAGGTTAATAATCCAGAGAAATCTTTCATTTTATACATGTTTATCATGCTCGGCGGAAGCGGGCCGCTCGGAAAGGTTATCCAGATAAATCTTTCATTTTACACATCTTTATCCTGCTCGGCGGAAGTGGGCCGCTCAGAAAACTCGCGGTTTCGAGGTGTTTTTATTTTGGAATTAGAGGGATGGGTTTTTAATATGACGGCCGTTTTATATCACATTTTTCACGTTGTTTATTATTATGTAGTATAAGTTTTATTGTCCAAAACTTAACACAGCTCAAATGAAATGATATTTAGATCATAGTTTAGATCTATTTCTGCGATTTAATTGGAACGAGCAAAATGTAAGTAATCGCGTATCGAACAGCTGAAATATCAAGATCAAAGAGTGAAATATGACATATATTTTTTACAAAATTTAATCATCGCTATTTATCGGTTTAACTGAATTTGAAAAGGGACAACCCCCCTCCCCCGCCCTTAAGGCAGTGCCGCGCGTACGACGATTAAACACCTCGTTTGTACCTTCGTGGTATAATTAATCGTGGTCGTCTTTATTGAATGCCACGCGGCCATAATAAAGTGACTTTCGTTTATATAGCCAAATTTATACTGGACACCCGGTAAGTGGTCAGGACCAAGGTCCAATGACCCTATTTGCGAGATACGAAAAATATTTTTGGGCCTCTATACCCGTTCAAGAAACAACCTCGACTCAATTAGTATAGGAAGTCTAAATTTTATTTTGCGTATTTCACAAAAAGTATAAAAACCTTGGTCCTGACCACTTTTCGAGTCTCCAGTATCAATTTGGCTACATAAACGAAAGTCACCTTAAACATTTATTATAAGGTCCTACCCTACAACAATAAGGGAAAATAATTTTAGGTTAGATTGTGTATCGTTAACTCATTCATCAGTCATCAAATTCCAGAAGAAAAAAGTCTTTCTTTCTTTGTTCGGGGGGCGTATAACAATTAATAATATTAATTTTAGTTTCATCAGAAAAAAGCACACGTTTCCACTCTCCAATGTTCATATTTTTTAGCAAACGCCTTAACATTTTGCTTTTTCAAAAGTGACACCTTCCGAGACACTCTTCCGTACAAGTTCGCTTCACAGTCTTCGTCTAATTGTTCTTGCAGACACACCCTCCGACCCTCCCGCACCAAACAACTCCGAACGTATCAGTTCCGATCCCTTGAACGGATCTTTCTTTGCCAACGACACCATCTTAGAGTCTTTCCGCAGAGTAGTTTTTCTTGGTCTCGGTTTTCTAGGTACGTTTTCGGTCCTGTTGAACTTCTTGATGTGTTTTATATCATAACCATGTCCTTAGAACAGTGCAAGTGGTTTGCTATTTTTCTGTATGACCAACATTTGTTATGAAAGTTTAAAATAATCTTCCTAGTGGACGAATCGCTTTTATTTTTTCCCATATTGATAGGTTTAATGCGTATTAATTTTAATGAAAAAAGCTAGGTTTTATAGGTAATATCGACGTTTCCTGAAAATACACGGCAAAACAAAGAAAAACGAATGTAGTTTTATTTTTCTTGTTTTAAATTGAGAGCACAGCTTTTATTGTCTTTAATTAGCTGGCCAGCTACAAGTACGTTAAAAAGTTCGTGTTAAGTTCCCACAGTGTGCAGTGTCTAAACTACTAACGAACACAACTATATTTTGTCCCACAGTTTAAGAATACAACGTCGCCGTGTATGGTTTATTAACAATTACACTAGATTAAATACATATTTTAGCTAATGGTAGTACCATAACTAAGATTATTTTATTGTGAACAATTAGGGGGTGTCTTTAATTATGTGACCACCACTGTATATACCACAAATACATATTCTACCGACTCTACTGAACCACTTTTTCCATAGAGTCATACCCGCGGAACCCCTTAGTTTGGGAAATAATTGAGTTCCAAACAAAAATGCGTGAACCCTAACGCACCGACATACGGGCGTGTTTAGAGAGAGCGTCGTCCGTGAAACCTGCAGCTGATTGAGGTCAACGCTCTCTCTAACCTCGCCCGTATGTCGGTGCGTTAGGGTTCACGCGTTTTTGTTTGGAACTCAATTATTTCCCAAACTAAGGGGTTCCGCGGGTATGACTCTTGGGAAAAGTGGTTCAGTAGGGTCGGTAGAATATGTGGTTTCATTTAATGGTCGCACTCTATTTGCACCCGGTATAACCGTGTACGTCATTTTCGAGAATATCACGTAGTGTCCTCTAACATAGTCATACCAAGAACGGCTTCTTTTAAGGTAGATGAAATCTGCATGGTTAAGGCTCTTTAAATGTTGCCGTTTTTGTCAGCAAATAAATACGTATATTCCACGTATAACTATTCAAGCCATGAACATTATAATTGGCTTTCAAGTTAACAGGTATTCTTTATGAGTCATCACTTCATGTTGATTCATGCCTGAGTGAGAATTAATGGCTGTCTGTCTGTTAAACGGTAACCAAAAATAATGGACCCAACAAAACTCTCTAAAGTCTTTTTAGACAGTGGCTGCTGAACTGCGTTTTTAGGGTAACATACTTCATAATGAAAAATAGAGCCCTTATAGAATCACTTTGTTGTCCGTCTGTCTGTCCGTCCGTTCGTTGTCAAGACCCTTTTACGCAGATACGGTTTGAGATGTCAAGTTGAAATTTGATATGAAATACTAAAGTCTGAAAAAAGCAGCGGGTTGAGATGCAACCGTAAATTATTCAAGTGGATACTTACTTATGCCGCCTCTTTACTCAATCACAAAGGAAGTAAACAAAATAATCACTCGCGTCAATGGCGGCAGGTCAGTTAAATTTTTAGGGTTTTGTACCTCAAAATAAAAATGTAGAATCCTATGATCATTTGGTTGTCCACTTCTCTGTCCGTCTGTCAAGACCCTATTTCTCGGGCTTAGAGATATAAAGTTATACCTAATAACTCCTAGAGATATAAAGTTGAAACTAATACCTCCCAGAGATATAAAGTTGAAAGTAATACCTCCCAGAGATATAAAGTTGAAAGTAATACCTCCTAGAGATATAAAGTTGAAACTAATACCTCCTAGAGATATAAAGTTGAAAGTAATACCTCCCAGAGATATAAAGTTGAAAGTAATACCTCCTAGAGATATAAAGTTGAAACTAATACCTCCCAGAGATATAAAGTTGAAAGTAATACCTCCCAGAGATATAAAGTTGAAAGTAATACCTCCCAGAGATATAAAGTTGAAAGTAATACCTCCCAGAGATATAAAGTTGAAAGTAATACCTCCCAGAGATATAAAGTTGAAACTAATACCTCCCAGAGATATAAAGTTGAAACTAATACCTCCCAGAGATATAAAGTTGAAAGTAATACCTCCTAGAGATATAAAGTTGAAACTAATACCTCCTAGAGATATAAAGTTGAAACTAATACCTCCTACGGCCCTGTAGTGCTGTTAAAAAATCAGGCTTCTAACTCAATGCGAAAAAAGTTAAGTAATCAACTCATCATGGAAACCTATAGGGTACATCCAGTTGACTTGGAAACTTAAAATTCCGTTCACAATTTGGTCTTACAGAACAAGTTTAGGAAATAATTTATCCAGTCGGACTCGCGCACAAAGGGTTCCGTGCCACCATATTACGAAGTAATCGCGCCATCTATCATCTTACGAATGAACCTCGGCGCAAAAAGGTTGACGAGCTACTCTTAGTGCCATCTATCATTTGATCAATAAACCTCATTAAAAGCTGTTAAACAAGTCATCTCTGAAGGCGCTATTTTTAAGTCGATGTTGTGATAGAGGCCACAGTAACACGAATTCTATGAAAATTTAAATTTTCCTATTACGGTTGAAGCTGTAGACCCCTGCGACAGACAGACAGCAGAGGCTTAGTTATAGGGTTCCGTTCGGCACCCTTCGGGTACGGAACCCTAAAAATCTGAAAATTACCAATCTTTTCCAATAACCGTAAATGACTTCACATCCGGTTTCCACTGGTTTGAAATACCGTCTCCGTTCCAGAGGGTTCACGTACTACCGAGTGACGAACCTGGACAACCGGATATCGAACGCGGACCAACTGCTCACGACCGACGTGGACAAGTTCTGCGAGACCGTCGTGGACCTGTACAGCAACATCAGCAAGCCCATACTCGATATCGGCATCTACTTGTATAGGCTCACCATGAATCTGGGGGCTACGGTGAGTTCTTTTTATGTACAACTAGCTTTTGCCCGCGGCTCCGCTCGCGTCGAAGAGATTTTCGTGGAAATTAGGAAAACAATATTGTATTATAACGGTCACCATATTTTACCAAAGTGCTAATAAATACCAATCAAATAAGCCCAAACTCGAAGGGCCTGCTGTTGCCCGTTGAGGACCCATCTTCCAGTCCATCATCAGACCCTGGTCACCTTTTTTTTACAAAAGAAAATGTTTATTGTGAAATAAAAATAAAAAGTGAAAACAAATTTTACCAGTCGGGGTTTGAACCCGCGACGATCGGCTACGCTACGGCAGCGAACTTTCCATGTTTCACTAAAATTCTCATTGCGCTGCTCCCTTTTGTCATAGCGTGATGATACATAGCCTAAAACCTTCCCGAAGAAATGCTTTATCTTTCAGTGAAAACTGCATCAAAATCCATTGTGTGGTTCTCAAGTTATAAGCGAACGAACAGACAGACAGGCAGACGTTGTATTTTATAGAGAAGATTTTCTTGCGCTTGGCGATTACCGCGCTTGAAGAACAGCGTCTAAAAGCTTGGATGATATTTAAATATATGAAATTAAATTATTGTTTATGTAATACTAGTCTTTGCCTGCGGCTCCGCCCGCGTTTATTTAATCTTTGCCCCGTTTTTGGCTGGAATGTTATTTTATGGACACCCCTTATAAACTATATGTTAGCCACGTTCACTACAATTATAATGAAAAAAAAAAACCGCATCCAAATCCGTTCAGTTGTTTCCGAGATAAAAGCTTTCATTCAATCTTTGCCCCGTTTTCGGCTTGGGCGTTATTTTATAAACACCTCTTATAGCATATGTGTTGACCAGGGTCAAAACGGTGATAATAAAAATAACGCATCCAAATCCGTTGATTTGCTGATTAAATTACTTGACAACATTATACAGGCTGTCGCAAAAGTCAACGTTATCCCTTGGAGGCTGAAACCCTCGTACAAAATTCATCAAAGTATCGATAACTCGAAAACTATCGACTTTTTACTGAGGTCATATTTTGATATTCTGGACAGTCATGAGCTGGTCTATCAGCCCTCCAAGGGATAACGTTGACTTTTGGGGCAGCTCTGTATATACCAGTTAGAAAATAGTTAAAAGTTCTTTATGTACTTTTATGTAATAAATTCATTAATTGAATGTAATATTTGTTTTATTTTCAGACTCCTGGTATCATGATGGCCTACTTATTCCTCTCTGGGGTGTTACTGACACATCTTAGGAAACCAACTGGTAAGTTGTAACTGTTTATAAAAAAACACATGTAATTTGCTAATTTGTTTGTTAGTATCAAAAACTACCTATTTTCAAGACCCGTCGAGAAATGAAAGCCACATTTATTATTTTGTTATTTAAGATATATAACGGTGGAATAAAATATATTATAAACAATAAAATATGCTCAAGATAATACTAATCCCAATCCCAATCATTCATCCCAAGAAACTCGCCTCATCACCACCTATTTTCATGGAAGTAACAAATTAAAATTACTTATTAACGATCATCTACCCATACTCCGCCAGAACGATGAAACGAAAAATCTCTTACCGACCAACCCAAGGATATGTTACCGCCAAAATCCAAATTTAAAGTCAGTCCTAACCAAAACCAAACCAAAATTCGGAATCACCATCTTCACATCTCCTGGAACATCCCCTTGCCGACGGCCACGTTGCATAACCTGCCCCATCATAAACACTAACATTCATATCAACACACATCATACATCGGATACATACACAGCACAACCAAACACCAGCTGCAAAACAGAAAACTGCATATACATCCTGGAATGTCCGCACTGCCCGGCATTCTGCATCGGCGAAACAAAGAACGCACTACACACCACCGACACACTGCCAAAACAACAAATAACATTTTACCCATACCCACCCACACACGCCTACACAACCAGACTTTCAACCAGTGTTTCACCGTAAGAATCATTCAATCATTCCATCCCCCACTAACTGACATACAGCTCAGGACATGGGAGTCCTCTTCATATGGGCACTTGGTGTGCATTATAGCCACGGTTTAAATGAACAACACTAAGTACCTACTGATACAGACACCAAGGTTCCCTATTGTTGAAATTTTTAAAGTAAGGTTATTCCCAGCTAAAAAATCCTATAAAGACCTAGAATAATTAAAATAAAATCATATAGTTGTAAGTTAACCTACAGATAGACGTACAAACCTAAAATGTAAATAGTTAAATATATTTAAACTTATAGACAGACGAATATAGACATCATAGTTTTTTGTACATATTTTGTACATATTAGAGAACTTACAGACAGACATACAAGAAATTAAATTTAAATATCAATAAGATTCCTTAATTCATTAATTTCCATTCTAAGCCAAATGTGTTGTATATATTTTAATTTTTAATTGTCAATGTCAATATTTTTATACTCAACTGATGCCGGGCACAGCTAGTGCCCGAAATATATCTTGAGCATATTTTATTGTATATAATATATTTTATTCCACCGTTATATATCTTAAATAACAAAAAACTTATGAGCTTTTACAGCACCTATATATTTTTAATTTATTATTTTGGTTGCTCATTTAATTTTCAGAATTATTCGTTTATTTGTGAACCATTTATAAGATGATGGTTGTATCATGCATGCATGTTGGAGCGCAATGATCTTTAAGGGGGTGTTATGTTATCTCGATTTTGTCTCTTTTCAAATTAATTTTAGACCGCGAAGTTGTAACATTTTATGTACTGAAAAAATATGTATGTTTTTGATACATCCTTTGTGCATATTTTTGCGATTCAATTGGCAATACGTCACACTTTGCTTGATTGAAAACAAAATCGGAGAATCGGTAAATTTTCAGATTTTTTTCGTTTTGTACAAAATTTACATAACCACATAATATGAAAATTGCAGGAAATTAAAGAAAAGGTACGTTTCCATGTACTTCAACTCAACGGATACTTTTTTTTGTAATTTCACCGTAAAAACGTTTAAAATAGGTCTTTACTTATGAAGTTGCCGAAATTTTATAACAGATTAATGATTTTATAATTCCTGTAAATCAATAGCTATTTCAATTGTTTATTTTTTGTTTGAAAGTTGATTTATATCTCTATATTAAATTTTGTTTTTATTTTCAGTTATTTTATTACTAAAATTAAGTCTTCAAAGACAGTTCGTCTTAAGTGTCATCCCGTTTCATAAGATTCGTAATAACACTTAACAAGTGACCCTTTTCAAAAATTAAATTGTTGTTTCTGTTAGCTTAATGTTGTCTCATTAATATCCATTTTTTTAAATTAAATTTGGATTTCTCATTCCTTGAATAAATGGAAAAACGTTAGTACTGAAAACTGAGTTTTCTTCAAATTCTCCATACAAAACAGCAATTTAAATTGTAAAGACTTATTAATATATATGTATGATTATTTAGTTATTTACTGGATATATATATCATATCTTTATGTTAATTAATTAATACTGTGTAGGTAAATTTTATACAGCTTATTATTTATGTTTAACTTATTAGTCTCCTTTATGTACTATTCATTTAATTTGGATTCTGTAGAAGTATTATTATGTGCACAATATGAATACTTTATTTATATCAGATATCTCATTCACCATTGGTTTGCTGGAAGAAATCTCATTATTGACATAAGCAGGCCATTGTATATAAGGTCCTACAATAATAAGTGAAAATAATTTTAGGGTAGATCAAATATTTGGTTAAATATTTTTTCACTTCCCAGTACAAAGTGGTTCAATCAGCTGACTCAACTTCAATGGAAAGGAGAAAAAAAAATTCCAACAAAATTTATTTTCCTTTGGAAAGTTGTCTATTAGGGACACTATCATCTCTTAAATTTTTTTCACTCTAAATTGTAGGACCTTATATAACTTTTCATGTGTATTTTATTATTATGTTTTCTGTGTATAATAAATGTAATATTTGTGAAACTTTACCCCTGAAAATAAAACTTCATTTAAATATGAAGTCTAATATGTACAGGTGTCGATTTGGTCTACAACTTGCGTTGCGTCACATGAATATTTATCAACCAAAGTCACCTTTAAGGTAGGGTTACCAGATCCAATAGCGTGATATTCTGATAAAATCCCAGATAATCCGATGAATTTCCTGACATTTTTCTAAAGATTTTATGCAAGGACGATATCCTTAATGCAGATTTTTTATTTTATTTTATTTTCTTTATTCGGATATCTAGTAGCTAGTAAGCCTTAATAAATACAAAAAACAAATTATTCCTAATTAAATGCTTAGCTTCTAACTTATTAAAGAAATCACAGCATGCACAATGTATGATATCTTGTCTTATTGAAATAAATATACTATTATTAAACAATATATAAAGTACACAAAAATTTAAGAATTTCTTTTTTAATTTAATTTTATGTTTTTCAAAACAATTTAAATTTTAAAATAAATTTTAGTTTCTATAAGTAGGTACCAAAAGATAATTTTTTTTTTGGCTAACGCTTGCTTACAACTAAGTTTTAAACTACTTGAATTTTTAACACCTATATCGCAGTTTTTACAAATCAAATTATAGGTGTTTGTAAGTCTGGAAATAGGAGCAGATTTACCAAGGACGGTTCTGGAAAAAGGTGGGTGAAACAATTTAAAGCACGGGGGTATTTGTATGGAATTCTGAAGGAAATTTTATTTAAAAGATTCGGGAAGTCTGTCCTATTATTCAAAATGTTATGCAGAAATGATAGATCAAGCATATTACGGCGGTCACTTAGACTGTCAATGTTAAAATAATCTAGTCTCGCCTCGTATGAGGAAAGTTTCCTGCTAAGTCCGCAACTGTAAGTAAGATGCCAGAGAAATCTCTTTTGCAAGCGTTCAATTTGTAACTTATGCACTGCATAGTGTGGAGACCAAACCACACAGCAATATTCCAAATGGCTGCGAACAAGATAATTATATAATAGTAGCTTTATTTTTGCACATTTGAAAACTTTTGCATTGCGCATAACAAATCCTAGCATTCTTGCTGATTTAGAGATTATATGATCGAAGTGTACAAAAAAAGTCAATTTGGAGTCGAGGTAGACACCAAGATCCTTTATGCTACATACTTCTTTCAGATCTGTTCCACTTATTTTGTATTTACATTCCACAATGTGACTGTTTCGCGTAAACTTAATGTGGTAGCATTTTTTAGCATTTAACTCCATTTCGTCAACTGCATTTCATTAACTCCAGATACAGCGCGATTTTAAACAGTTTTTGTTACAAAAACAATGTAACTTAATAAATGTACTAATTTTAAGCATTTAATAATTCTCTTTCCAAAATACTCGACAAATCCTATTTTTTCCTGACAGAGGGCCAAAATTCCTGATATGTCAGGAAAATTTCTGTCATCTGGTAACCCCACTTTAAGGTGACTTTCGTTTACATAGGCAAAACACTGGCTGGAGACTTGGTAAGTGGTCAGGATCAAGGTTAATTCAAACGCTCTGTGAAATACGCAAAAAAAATCAAACTTCCCATACTAATTGAGTCGAGGTTGTTCTTGAACAAGTATAGAGGCACAAAAAATATTTTTGAACCTTGGTCCTGACCACTTACCGAGCCTCCAGTATGAATTCGGCTATAAAAAATAACAATTTCAAAACACAAACACATATACATACTTCGATTGATTGCGTGGTAAGTAATTAGGTATTTTAGCACTTCACGTTACAGAATTCTTGTGGCCCCAGACTAAGCAAGCTTGCCTCTTGGGTACCATTGCCTTATACAGGATGACCTTCAAACAAACCCCGATAACTTTAGAGGCTATTAGGAAACGTTAGTAGAACACATTTTAAATGTAAAAACAATTAAAATTACAAGTCAAAATATTATTAAAAAATGTTACTTGGAAATAAAATTTATGGTTATCCTAGCCATTCCTATACGAAAAAAGTTGAAAATTGTCCAAAATAGTGCGATCAATAATAAAAATAACTTCGCGCGATCTTATTATCTTATCTCTTCGGGTGACCATGATTTCTTTAGATTTTACGAAAACCTTCAAAGGGCTCCAACTTTAAAAAATAATTATGAATATGATTTTGAATGGTTTTAATAAAACCAGTTTGTATTTTTCTACAAAATACAAAATTATCGGGGTTAGGTTAAAAGTCAGCCTGTACCTAGTCGGTCCTTAAATTCTGTCACAAACAAAATTGGCTATAAAATTAAAACTAATCATGATATTCAAAAAAAGTTTTTTTTTAAAAAAAGGTAATGTAATTAGCTTACATTAAACACAAAATTTATTCAAAATGATTGCCACCATTTCTCACACAAGCCTTCAATCTTCGAGGCCAATCATCAATAGCAGCACGGACCATATTCATGTCGATATCCGCCACTGCTTTAATCAATGATGACTTTAGGCTGCTCAAATTTTTGTGAGGTTTAGAACAGACCTTCTCCTCCAATTCCTGCCAAATTGTGTAATCCAGTGGATTGAGGTCAGGGCTAGTAGAGGGCCAATCTTGATGCCTTATTAGCTCGATATTCTGGCGCTCGAACCACTCCTGAGTTGTTTTGGCCTTATGAGCAGGTGCGGAGTCCTGTTGAAACACAAATGGCCGTCCTCCAAAGAGTGTCTGGGGCAGATCTTTTGCTATGCGATCTACCGTGTCTTGGTTCACTTTTGCACTGGTTTTGACACCTTTTTCACAAAAATGCACTTCAGTAGGGCCATAGTAGGACACTCCCAACCAAATCATGACTGATGATGGATGATGGCCGTGCTGCACTCTAGGAATGGCATTTCCAGCGGCCGCAGAGCTGGTAGCGTACACCCTGTCATTTTGTTTGTTATACTTCTCTTCGATATTAAAAATTTTCTCGTCTGTAAACAGGATATCGCGGTGTCTGTTTCTTGCGTACCGCTTTAGCAAAACTTTGCATTTTTTGGCTCTCATAGCTATCAGACGCGCGTTCAGAAGATGTCCACTCTTTTTTTCGGTAAGCTCGTAGTCCCAGGTCTTCATTGAGTACTTTTTTACGGTACTTCTGGTTAATCCCATCTCCAAAACCATCAGTTTCTGTTGCGGGCGGGATTTTTTGCAATACGCGCCTTGATTGCTTTGATGACCCCTGGAGTCCTAACGGAACGAGGTCTGCCAGTTCTTTTCTCGTCATCGCCACTAGAGGTTTCATTGTACCTCTTGATGGTACGGTACACGAACCTCTTCGTGATTTTTAATTTTTGAAGCAAGTTGAATATCGTCTTCGGTGGATGGCCGCAACGATGCAATGCAATTACTGCTACTCGGTCCTCTTTGCGAGTCCACTCCATCGTAAAAAATGAACGAATGTAATTGTGATTTGGCAGATTATTAATCAAAAAATATGTGAAAATCGAACACCATTTCATTTTTTTTCTAGGTGTTCTATTTTTAAAATAAATGGCCAGTGACAGTATTTAAGAACCGACTAGGTATATACATAATAATAACAGGAGCTGTATTTTTGAATCACTCGCCGTGAATCATATATTCACACTCGAAAATAATTCACATGCGAAATTCAATTCGATTGGTCACGATTTTACGTACTTTTGAATCAGTAAAAATTAATGAAACGGTTTTGTTTTACGCAGAAAAAATAAGAACCGGAAAGCAATATTTCGTTGATTTTATATACCGATAATGAATGGTGGTGAACGGAACGTAAATTAAAAAGTTATAATGTCAGTCTCTCATCGACGTTTTCGTTCTCACGTTGTTGTTTCCTTTCCTTTTGATTGTTTTCGTTTCTGTTTATATATTATAGTAAAAACAGACGTTTTTACTCGTATTTTAGGTTATTATTATTATTATATCCTTTAGTGTACACACATAGAAACTTAAACTAAGATTACAAACAGAAAAATATGCTCAAAGGCGAGCTTACCTCTTCAAGAGGTTTCTTCCAGCCAACCAATACTGTGGTGAAAGAATACACGAAATAGGTTGGCAGCAAGCATACAAAATGATTTTTACAACAGAACTTATTCTACACGAATAAAAAATAAAAATGAAAATTATGAATATATATATAGTCGCCGTCAATAGAAATTGTGGACTATGTAAACAAACCGTTTTCTCAATTTTTCTCAAGGTTCTGTCACGGAGTCTCACTGAACATTATTCCAAATCATGAAGCATCAAGTTCCACCTGCCATTCGCTGTATTTCATCATGAAATATTCAATAATCACCAGTTAATAACGGAAAATCATAGAATCAATAGTCAATTTTGTACTGCGTCGAGATTGCTGTCATATTTTTTTCTCATCGAATCTGTATTGTCTTTGAAAATTAGTGATGTACACATACAATACAATTTCCATTGACGGCGACTGTACATATAAATATAATGGATATGAATAAAGAATGTAAATATGCATCAAAACATTTTAACTTGTCAATTCAATATCAGTCATGTCATTCTTGCGTAGATTCTACTAGTAGAAATCAGAAAACGAGTGGGTCAGACCACTGGTTGCAGAATTCACGGAATGAATTTTCAAAAATACTGATTTTAAGTTTTCGTATGCGAATCATGCGGATTCGTATGCGAATTGAAATTCGAATGATTCAAAAATACACTCCCAGGTTTACTTTCTGAAGTGGATATGGATGGTTAAACCCAAAACTATAGAGAATGGCGAAAAATGGGGCCGATTTCAATGAAAACCAAAACTGCATCATCATCAATGCGTGGCGTGCGCTGTTTCGACTCCTGTACCATTGCAGCGCGAGCGGAATGTTCTGTGAAGGTCGCGCGCCGGGCTGGGGCGCGCTCTTGCGTCAACGCTCCGCGGGAACGCGCACTCTGATATGCGCGTCAACGCCATTATTGGCGCGGTGCGAAAGTGGCACGCGAGCCCACACCTCAAACTATGGCGAAAGTACCACCTAACTTTTGCAGTCTAATCTGTAATTTTTGTCTCGTGTTTTTGAATATATGTTTTCGTCTTTATTATAATTTAATGTTACATACATGCATACATATACTCACGCCTGTCTTCCAGAAGGGTAGGCAGAGACTACTGATTTCCATCTGCTACGATCCTGACACACTTCTTTGGCTTCTTCTACATCCATCAACCTAGTCATACAGGCTCTTCTATTCCGGGTACTTTTCACTTTGCCCCTTTTCAGTATGTCGCTTATTTGGTCGGCATACGTCCTAATAGGGCGGCCCGGTCGAGCTTTACCTTCCACTTGTGCAGCATAAATTCCTTTCGTCACTCTACTTTCATTCATCCTCTCTATATGCCCAAACCACCGAAGCATTCCTTTTTCTATTCTAGTCACTACATCTTCTTTCAGGCCACAACGATCCCTTATGTCGATATTGTTCACTCTACCATTGAATGTCAAACCACACATACTCCGTAAGGAACGCATTTCCACTGCATTCACTGTACTGCGATGCTCATCTTGCCAGACCCAACATTCACTACCATACATAAGCGTAGGAGCCAACACTTATGAACAATTATGAACCGCCAATCGTGCCTTTGAAGTCACACTTTGGCTGCCCATAAAGGAGTGCAGGGCCCCGTTCACATTGTTTCCCGCATTCACTCTTCTTTCAATGTCACCGTCACACTTTCCATCGCGTGTGAATAGACAACCCAGATAAACAAATTCTTTAACCTGTTCCACTTCCTCGTCTTCAATCTTAACCTTACATTCAGTCACCGCTTCATCCCTCTCTAACACCATTACCTTTGTTTTTCCTGCATTAATTTTCATTCCTTTCCTTTTAAAGGCATCTTTCATTATTGATACCATCTTTTGCAGCTCATCCGCCGATGAAGCAAGGAGAACTTGGTCATCGGCGTATAAGAGGCATTTGATATGTAACTCCCCTAACTTCAGTCCACATTCACGCTCTCTCAAAACATTTAATCAACTGTCCATGAATAGATTGAACAGCCACGGTGACGCTACACATCCCTGCTTAACTCCGTGTATGCTTCGTTAATCCCGATGCAAGCACTGGAATTCTCATAGAGAGATTTCAGGGCCCGCAACAGGTAGTGTTGTCCACAAGTCATCTCTCACCACGCCTTTTCTAAATCCACAAACGCACAAAACACCTTCTGGTGTTTTCCCAGACATTTTTCAGATATGCTTCGTAAAGAAAATATCTGATCCACGCAACCCATACCTCTTCTAAATCCCGCTTGCACAATTTGCACATCCCAAATTTTTTCTTCAGTTTCATCCATCACCCTTGTAATCAAAACCTTAGCATACAATTTGCCAAAGACACTAAGAAGACTTATGCCACGGTAGTTTTTGCATTCCTGCTGTGAACCTTTTCCTTTATATAGCGGGACGATGACAGCCTTACACCAGCCAGCTGGAACACGACCGCTTGTCCAGCACATATTAAAGAGCCGGTACAGAAGGCTAGTCACCACGCCATCTCCTCCTCTTAGCATCTATTGACACTCTGTCATACCCAGCCGCTTTCCCAGCTTTCATGCCTTTCATTGCTTGTACAATTTCTTTCGCACTTATCACGCTTTCTTCATCGTTGTCTTTTTTGCAACTCTCTTGAGGAGTCATTTCTGATTCCTCGCATTCAAACA
Organism: Ypsolopha scabrella; assembly: GCA_910592155.1. NCBI lineage: Eukaryota > Metazoa > Arthropoda > Insecta > Lepidoptera > Ypsolophidae > Ypsolopha > Ypsolopha scabrella. The sequence continues at coordinate 6,621,224 of OU342964.1, forward strand.
CCCTTTCAAAATAATTCTTCCATCGTTCCAATACTTTACTTTCATCATTTAACACACATCCATCTTTATCTCTAATAGCACACAGTTTAGATGTCTCATATTTTCCGCGGGCTTGTCTAACCAACTTCCAAAACATCTTAACGTTGGCCCTAAAATGATCTGAGATTCTTCTATCATACTTTTCTTTCACTTCTTCCTTCTTTCTTGTTTTAATAATCTATATTTTGGACTTCGGTCTGGCAAATGAAGAATTTATTTTATTTATTTATTAAAATTTTGAAAAACAATTTCTCTAGCCGAGAAAGGAACCAGATGTATATAAATAAAAACACATACAATATAATTTAACTTTTGACTAGATAAGATTCACATGAATGATTATGGTTACCGAATTCCGTAAGGTGAATGTTAGTGAGACCTGTCTTTATAGGCCTATTCCTATAAGGGTGAACAAACACTTGATAAATTTATATAATAAGCTTAACATAATCAAAACTATTAACGATACGAACGATATAACTATCTTTACTTTTGGCAAAAACAAATCGAAGTTCATTGAAAGTTTACCATGGTTTACGCAATAATTTTCTTACTCCTTTCAAATGATAAATAAATCCATTTATTTCAGGCTACAATTTAAAACCCATAATTTGTTAGAGTTCTTAATATGAAGAATCGCTTGAAGCGATTTTAATGATTCTTTCAGTGTTCAAATTTTTTAAATTATTTTCATAATAAACCAGCCTTTATGCCAGCCTAGTGATTCAAATGAAACGAATGTTTGCAGCTCGTCTCACGGTGGAAGAGCAGAAGTTGGAAGGTGAATTCAGATACGTGAACTCGCGACTCATCACCAACTCTGAGGAGGTGGCTTTCTACCAAGTAAGTGAGCGAGGCGATGACGTCCCTAGTTTTGACAGTAACTCAAATTTGTATTTTCGAGTCGCCGATTTCTACGACTTCCAAAAAAACAAACACAATATATACACAATCTCAGACTTTGAAATTTAATGTCCTTTGCGCGTAAAGAAAAAAAGTGTCCATGTTTTTGATCTCAGCTGCCGGCAGTATATACTGCCGGTTCAAGGTGTTATTATTGGGTGCCGGCGCCGGCAGCGGAGGCACTCCCTATTTTATTACATAAACTTATTTTGGAAATAAGCACTCAAGTGACCGCCTTACCGAATGAGCTGTTTTGCGGCCTGGAGATGCTTTGTTAAATGTTGCTTTACTGAAATAAATGAAACTTAAAGAGGCCACAGGGGCACAATTAAGTGTGCTTAGGACCCGGCTACTATCATTAAACATAATGTGACTTTCGTTTATATAGCCAAATTTATACTGTAGTTTTGGTAAGTGGTCAGGGCCAAGGTTCTATGACCCTATTTTTTGTGCCTCTGTACTTGTTTAAGAACAAACACGACTTAGTATAAGAAGTCTAAATTTTATTTTGCAGAAAAGATCATCGTACCTTAGTCCTGGCCACTTACGGAGTCTCTAGTATGAATTTGGCTGTATGAACGAAATTCACCTTATAAACTCGTCTTAAGGAGGATGGTCCAAAGCCGCTCTCCATAGAAACTTGTGGGAACCAACAGCCATTTCAGAAGCATTATCATTTCGTTCTTTTACCTTTTTCTACTCCTTCAATGAATTCTGCACCCGCGAATAAACAATAATTTTACAATCTAATTCTAGACATTATTATTTTAATTTCATAGGACTAAAAATTTCCCCACTTTAAGGGAATATTTCTGCGGCTCAACACTGAATTTCAAATTTAATATCATGATTTAGCCTACCCTCTATCATAGAGACTCTATGATATTATTATTTACTATCTTCAATGAAAACTGTTACATGCACGGTCTATTTAGTTGTTAGTTATTATAGTTATTAAGTTATTGTGACCTGATGATGCCGTAAGGCGAAACCGGTAGTGTAATAAAGTGAATTTAAGTAAAACATTACAAGTGTATTTTTTAAGATCTAATTTTGCTATTTATTACTTTCATACATTTTTCAAACAGCAAAATTTGATAGTAAAAACATTTTTTTGTAAAAAAAAACTGATTATTCGCGGGTGTACAATTGATGGAACGTCTAGAAAAAAGTAACACAACGAAATTATAATGCTTTTGTCGTGGTTGTTGGTTCGTTACAAATATTTTAGTTCTCTACAATCTGCCCGAGAGCGTACAGTATGAAAATATAAAAATTTAACATTCAATCTAAAATAATTCAAAATTATGTACCAGTCTCATTCTTAACCAAGTAGAAGTACGTATATAAATAAAATAAGAATACAATTCACATAGTCGAATAACGTAACAACATTAAATATGAATGTATTAATTACATTGAATCTTAATTTAAAAAGTAATTAAAAAGAATTTACTTAAAAAGACATTTTAAAACAATCTTGTAATAACATTGATTAACTAAGAAATTGAAAAGTTTATTTTTAGATGAATTTATGTTTAATTTTCCAACTATTTGGTATTTTGTTATAAACTTTAGGTCCTACAACAAAAAAACTTTGTTATGTATTATTAATGTAGAAGCGCCGTACTGTATTTTGCAAAGCGAAGTCGGTCTTTATTTCTGATGTTTCTAGATGTTACTTCAGATACCTTTGTAAAAAGATTTATATTCAATCTCACAAATAGACAAGTCTCAAAGATGAAAAGACGGCTTAAAATTTCAAGAGATTTTAAGTTGGGTTTGCAACTCTCATAAGTTTTAAGTCCACATATAGCTCTAATGCATCTTTTTTGACATTTTAAATAAGGTTTCCTTTTCAGTACAAATTCCCCAGAAAATAATGCCAAAACGCAATATCGAGGAAACATAGCCATGGTACTGATGCAGATAGTACTGCTTTGCGATCAACCATTTTTTACAGTTTTTAAAGGGCATAAGAAAATTTGTTAAGTTTTACATATAAATCATCTGAATGCTGTTTCCATGTCAGTTGTTGTCGATTGTTAACCCTGGAAATTTTGTAGCTTTTACTTCATCAATTGTTTGTCCATTGTCCACTAATTAATATTTAAGTTGTCTATTTTACAAGTTCTTTGGTAAAACTGCATCATTTTTGCTTTGAATACGTTAACATATTGAATTATTAATGTACTATCATCCGCGAATAAGACCATAGGCTGTTGAATACTACTAGGCATGCCATTATTATAAACTAAAAATAATAAAGGTCCAAGTACGCTACCCTGCCGCACACCATGTACTACAGATCGCTCACGAGATTGATACCTGATTGCTGTTCTGGTCATCATGTTATTTTTTGTTACTTCGGTAAACTGTTTCCTGAGCTTTATAATATTTATGATTTAATTATATTTAGTGCCTTTCCTCTGATACCATAATATGTAGATAATGTATCCAATAATAGCTCATGTTTCATCGAGCGTGCACGTAATAGCAAAATAAAATAGCATTACACTTGGTCACGCCCACAACTGAGGTACTGCGCTCATGACGACCGTCCTTGAATCGTATTTCTATAAATTCTAATAATATTGGTACAATCGGTATAAAAAAGTTCATTTCTGATGGATGTGTGTAATAACACCGCATGCTTTATTCCAGGGTAACCACAGAGAGCAGTTGACTCTCCTGGCGAGCTTCTACAAGCTGACGCGTCATCTCAGAAGGTTCCTCAACTTCAGGGTCGGCATGGGATTCATAGACAACATCATTGCCAAGTGTAAGTGACTCTTGTTTGTTTGTTACAGAACTGAAAGAGAAGCGGTAGTGAGACCTCGAAATAACGTAATAAATTTTTCATCACTAATGCTCTGAAAGTAAGTCGTATTTTACTCGAAATGCGGGAGGTAAATTCAATCTACAAACCTAGGGATTTAAGTTTTGAAAATCGAACTAGGCTCCCTTATCGTCACTAACCAGTAAGTCACTCATCTGGCTAAATGACAATGGAAAAATCTTTTCTGCTTGATCTCTTTTTATTTTGTTATTCTGTGTTATATTTATATTATTATGGAAAAATGTGACTTTCATACAGTAAGTAAATATGCTAAATGAAATATTAAAAAGACGTTGAAGAGTTTACACAATAACTAAATAGGTTTTATTTTTGAAACAATCACATGGTCGGTAATACGCACAAAAAGAAAACGTCAAAAGAAAAATAAAAATGCCGGAAGTAAAATTTTATTGTTGAAAACGTTGTTGCAAACATATTTTTGTAAGTTTTTTTTATTTCCTTTCATTTGAAAAGTAGAGTGTTCTACACGGGTGTAAGTGATCAATTGCACTCTCGAACTATATGCAACCTCGCTCGTTCGTGCGCCTAAATATCTTAAGTTGATCGCTTACCTCCCGGTTTTGAATATGAAATATGCGTAAAAACGTTTTTGACTAACCTAATTTGTATTGATATATAACGTTATGTCATATACGCAAAAATTTTATTAAATGAGTTTGTGTCTCGTTCTGATTTTTAGTTTGAATTGACGCCATTAAATACAAGAAACATTCGTGTTCTCGGATATAACAAGCTATTAGGTCTTTGACAAAAAAAAAGTTGTAATCTAATAATAGTGTATATTTTAATTGTTGCATGTATAAAATCGTTTTTGACATATTTGTGCTTTCGTTTTTGAATAACTTTATTAGTGTTAATATCTGTGCTTGAATACGCGTCAACTGTGTGGTCTCCCAAATACACTACGCATTCAGATCACATTGAATTAGTGCAAAAACAAACATTAAACAGGTGGGTGATCTACCGGGCCAAAACGTTTCCTCAAAGCTACAAAGACGGCCTTCGTATACACGACTTCCTATCCATAGAGAATACGCGAATGATTGCAGACATGAAATCGACGTTGTCACTGGCAGAGTATAGAAATGAAGGCCCGGGTTATGCTGCAGGCGACTTGCTCTCGCTCACGGCACCAACACTGGCGTTTGCTGCACCACACACACTCTCGCACTAATTACTCTGGTTTTTCTCCCCGTAATCGCTGCAATGACGCCCACGAAGAACACTTTTCAGATGCTAATATCTGCTTAAAGTGGAGCGAATACCTATTATATGTCACATATCGAAACATCTTGAAAATCAATCAGATGTGTAATATTCATAAAGCACCCACCCTCTCGACATTTAAATACAGAAACACACCCCCTACTTTTTACACACAAACACACCATTTTTTTTCCTCATGCACACCTCCGTCCCCCTCCTTATCGTTCAACTTACCTAGGTATTTTCTTTTAAGATATTATTATTTTTTAAATGTTTCGTCCAACTTATTTTCTGTTTTTGATTCTTTATGTACTTACTCCTCGTTTTTGTGTTCTAATTTCTTTCTTTTTTTTATCATTGGCGTAACCAAACTTTTTAACTTCAAAAATTCTTTATTTTAAAATGCGTGCTGTGAAACTAATAAATTCAATAAAATAAAAATTAATAAAATACGCAAAAATTAAATTAATTACGTTTTTATTCCGTTGTGATTTTTGTTTGAATATAATTACAGCCCATTTAATACTCGAAACATTCGTGTTCTCGGACATACCAAGGCGTTACGTTTTTGACTGAATCGGTAATCTAATAATGGTATATATTTGAATTATCGTAAAATTTTTATTGCTTCTTCCAGATGTTGCTATAACCGTCGGCTTCTTCGCGGTGTCGAGACCGTTCTTTGTGAAGGACCACAATCTATTGACTACCGGCTCTGACAATGATAGGTTTAAGGTAAGGCTGTGATATGAATTAGACATCAGAAAAACAGAAAGTGTTAATATTTCTCGTCCGACTGTTTTTTGCCGAGACGACTCGAAATATCAACCATTTCGCACTAGAATTAAAATGCACTATATTTTCTTGCTCCTAGTACAGTTGCCTGCAGATAAAGCTATTTTTGAACAAATCCTAATCGATAAGCTAATAAAAAGACCCCAATATACTCGTATGTCAAAAAAATAAATGTATTTTTTTCTCGTTGCTTTAGTAAAATACAGGTTACCTGTTAGAGGAAGGATAAAATCAATTAAAAGTAAAAATTACTTCGTTTCCTTCACGAGAAATACGACAAACAGGTCAAAATGAGCTCACCTTTTAAAAACTCGATATAGTAAAAAATGGGTAAAATTTTCAAAAAAAGCAATTTTGTCCTATCCATAGGTTGATTTTCCTCTTAACGAAAATGTAGTTATTTTTACTTTCATTCATTGTACCGTTTAGTTGGTGTATTTTACTAAAATACTAAAAATTAAAAATATATACATTTTTTGTCATACTGGTGTCACTTAGTTTATACCAAGAACTTGCCAATAGGCAGTTATGTCGGCGTCCGTACATAACAGTACAATTCCAGCACTACTACACATACGGGCGCATGCTAGTGAAAATGGCAGAGGCCATCGGGCGGCTCGTGCTCTCCGGCCGAGAGCTGACGAAGCTGGCCGGTCTGACGTCACGCGTCACCGAGCTGAGAGTGGTGCTCGATGACGTCAACAGGGGCAAGTACACCAGGACCATGGTGGATGCTGGCGCCGGCAACGGCTGCGCTGGAGGTCAGTCACATTATCATTTGTATTTTCTTTTTATTTGGGTAACAGTTTCATAATACATACTAAAAACAACACATAAAACAGCAAAGTTATCGTACATAAGAAAAAACAGTACAGTGCCGTTACAAAAAATTAAATACAATTAAATCTCAAGGCTAACGGAACAAAAATTTAAAATGTTTTTGTCGGGCCTATTGTTTTATTAGATCTTGCGAGACTATTGTTTTTCGTTATCTAATCCTCCTAGACGCAATCGTGTCTATTACATAAATCAAAGTTATAGATTTGTAGGTAGGCTAAAATGTTTTTTAAATGTAACCAAACTAATATGTAGAAAAACTAGAAAGAAAATCTTTTTAATTCGACATTTCTGCAGTCCGATTTGAACTTTAAGGAAGCTATCTCAAACTCTTAAAAAGATCGAAGATTATATTAGTATGTACATAAATAGTTATAAAAATTAAACATTTATAATTTGTATAGCAATGGCCAGTTGCAGGGTAAAGAAAATCTAACTAAGCGATGCTTAAACGCCGAATCAGCCAATCACAACGCCACATTTCATTACTTAGATGTCTAGGAATTTACTACACATTAAAATATTACTCACTCTTACTCCCCTACTTGTATTCAGTATAAAAGGAAGGGGAGTTCCGAAGCCCCCCCCCCCCCCTTCCCTACTTGAATTCCGTATAACGGGAAAGGGGGTGTCGTACCTCTCCATTTCTCTACTTGAATTCCGTATAAAGAGAAGGGGGGCTTCGTACCTCCCCCTTATTTGAAATCGGGGGTTAACGGCCACTCTCACTCATGTACAGATCTAAGGTTGTTGAACCTTCCGAAGCCCCTTGTATTGACGGTCGATGATAAGCGTACAATTCCAGGTCTCCCCGCGATCCTGTCGCCGGGCGCGGGCCGCATCGTCTACCAAGACAAGATCATCAGGTTCGAGAGGGTGCCGCTCGTCACGCCCAACGGAGACGTCCTCATTCAGGAGCTCTCCTTCGAAGTCAAGTGAGATACAGTTACATTGCTCATTGCATATTTTTTAATATACCTGCTCAAAATACGTTAGATTACGTGCCTGTTTAGTGTGCGAAAAATTACATATTTCGCATTAGTGCTTTATTTTTTTACTACTAACGCCATCTAGGGGAAACCGCAATATCATTTAGTAAGCAGTGTGTTAACCTTGTTTTATTGATATTTCTGGAGGTAACCGGATCCACTAAAAACTGTTTAGGATGAGTAATATCAACCATTTCGCACTAGAATCAAAATGCACAATTTTTTTTTTCTTTTGGCGATTGCGTCTGCTTTTGGGGTCAGTTTTTGCCAATATCAAATACGAGCTGACACATAAACAATCATATTTTTATGTTATTGGATTAGATAAATTTTTCTAAGATAAAGATAACTTTTTAGTAGGATTATACTGGATGATTGGTAATTAGATGCAGTCCTTTGAAGGGGTTGTAGATAAGAATAATTGCAGTCGATTCGACTATGCCTAATGCCTCATACAAAAGTGAACCATTTCTGAGATATTTTGAATTTAAGCTTTTTTTCAAAAGAAAAGTTTAAAAAAGTATATTAAAATAACCAGCCAATATTTTAGAAATTTTTATTTGTTTCGCTTTGATAACATCCCAGGCCAGCCAATAAACAATAGCCCTAAAATGCACATTATTGACGTAAACCTTGACACTGTGCTCCAAAACAATCGAAAACTCTTTAAAATCGAAAAGATTTACACAAGAAAGCTAGGTTAAAACAAAAAGTCTCTATGCAATTTTCTAGGCGTATTAGCTTGAAAACATCTTCATTCTACTAGCTTTCGAATGAGATACAAAAATCTTAAATTGACAGAGGAATGATAAAAATATGGCCAAAAGAGTAGGAGCAGGTAGAATATTAGAAACAAATCTTATGCATACAAAATGTAAGTTTATAATTAATTGTTTCCAAATTTAACCGTTAACGATTATTTTTATTTAGAAAAAAAACCATTTACCGTTAAATATTAGAAACAAATCTTATTCATACAACATGTAAGTTTATAATCCATTGTTTTCTAATTTAACCGTTAATGATTTTTTTCTACCTGCTCCTATTTTTTTGGCCATATTTTTATCATTCCTCTGTCAAATTGAGACTTTTATACCTCATGCAAAAGCTAGTAAAATGTAGATGTTTTCAAGTTAATACGCACAGAAAATTGCATAGATACTTTTTGTTTTAACCTAGCTTTTTTGTGTAAATCTTTTGCGATTTTAAAGAGTTTTCAATTGTTTTGGAGCACAGTGTCAAGGTTTACGTCAATTACGTGCATTTTATGGTTATTTTTTGCTGGCTGGGATGTTATCAAAGCGAAACAAATTAAAAAATTCTAAAATATTGACTGGTTTTTTTAATATATTTTTTTTAAGTTTACTTTAGAAAAAAAGCTTAAATTCAAAATATCTCAGAAATGGTTCACTTTTGCATAAGGCATTATATAGTCGAATCGACTGCAATTGTTCTCTTCTACAACCCCTTCAAAGGATTGCATCTAATTACCAATCACTCTGTATAATAAATAAGACATATTAACGGGAAGGAAGGAATAACATAAGGCTGGGATATATAGGAGGACAGTTAATATTTACGGGACAGTTGAAAAATATATGGTCCATAGAGCCGTCTTCGAGACAGCAGTCGCAGAGAGGCGAGTCTCTTAGGTTATTGTACCGAGTGGTGATTGACAGCCATCTTTAGATGATACTACGTAGTCTACTGAACAACTTTTCCAGAGATACTTAACCGCGCCATGCATCCACCTTACAGGTTGAGGCGGTGAGTGATAAAAGAAATCGAAAAGCGATACCTGAGAAAACGAAATGGAAAATGTCGACCCAAAACTTATTTCTTCCGTTGAGAGACATAATGACACACGAATCACACCAAAGGGTTCAACTTTGTATTTTTAATTTATTGCATCAGTCTAAGGACTCTATCTTGGGATTGAGATCCGCGCTCGAATCTTCCTGTCCGAGAGTTTTTTCTGAATTTATGTCCATTGTTACCACTTGCTGAAGGTGAAAGACAACAAGAGGTAAACCTGCATAGTCTTGAGGGTCGAAGTACCGAAATCAGGCAAAAAAAAAGGCTCGGCGTTCTCATTTTAGATGACAGTAAATATTGAAATTTCTTAACAAAATAATCACCACTTTCTACAACATAAAACGAAGAACAACCTCATAAAAAAAAAATTGCTGTGGTATTTTATTGTGGCTCCAGAAGAATAAAAAAAAAACATTAACTTTAAGATAATCTCTCGAATTGTGCTGCCGCGTTCTTAGTAGTGTCATTTAATTAGAGACATAACCACGAGATTGTCGGCACTTGGTGGAACTTATTACACATCTTTGTTAAATAAGACACTTAATGTCATCGTAGCATTTCTTCTCGCTATTATTCAATGTCATGCTAACTCACTAATTATAAAGTGACATATCAAAAAACATGATAAAGATAATATAAATCTGTATGACTTGTAGGTTTTCTGCACTACATAAAAATGTCGCAAAAAAGGTCAAAATAACTTGAGGTTTTGCGTGTTAAAAACAAAAGCGTAAGGACTTTTCCCAATGAGCGATTTGTGCCCAAAGCACAGACGTATAGTAATATGTCTGTGGTCCAAAGTAATGCGATAAGGCCATAGACATCTTATAATATTATTAAAAGGCCCACGGAACAGCACCTATTTATCAAATTCTTTCTTTCCCGTGTTCTGTAGACTCAATATTAAACTTTGCATTACTTCCGAAAATGAAAAAGTTATAGCTTTTTTGGGACACTTTGGGGGATTTTAATTCCCTAACTTTCTCATTTTCGATGGTAATACGGGGGTCAATGCTGACGAATGTTCCTGTGGGTCTAGGGAACATGTGAAAGGAGGAATTTTTCAAATAGTATAATCTTTTTAATGACGGCTACTTTTTAGGGTGTCAGACCCCCCTTAAGTGTCTCATTTTCGGAGGTAATGCAAAGTTTTATGTGGATGAATGTTCCTAGAGGTCTACAGCACACGTTAAATATACACCGAGAAAACTGTTAATCATAAAATAAAGTGAATTTAGCTAAAATTATGATGATTCACGTAAAGTAGGGAGCATACGGACATCACAACAAAATACGATGAAACCACTGTTGCTGCTGCTAGCGTTATAATATGACGCACTGTCACCATGACTTTGTAGGAAGCAGATAGAATTATGTGCTCTGTCACCGCTTTTATGGTGACAGTAAGTATACCATAGTGTGACGGACCTCTTTTATGGGGAAGGCATGATGTAATACTAAAGTGATAATCTTATTTTCTGTGACCAATTTTACGGTGGTCTGTCATCATAATATTGCGTTACTTACCTTAAAAACTCGATTATTTCCTCAAACGTTTTAATTACAGCATAATATTTTCCAATTATCACCAAATTTAGAAACAACGTATTTTAAACTTATGTAATGCTATTTTACAATGAAGCCAAAAAGACATTTTTATCAGTGTAGGTATATTTTTTTTAATTGGGGCTGTTTTTAACACTTAACACTTTAACACATTTAACACTTTTTTCCGGCTTATTTCCTGGGCTATTGGTCGTCCACATTCGGTATCATCTCTAAACACCCCCTCGCGGATAAACTCCGTGACGATATGTTGTAACTTTCAGGTCTGGTATAAACGTGCTGGTGTGCGGACCGAACGGGTGCGGCAAGTCATCGATGTTCCGCATGCTGGGCGAGCTGTGGCCGATCTTCGGCGGGACCCTCACGAAGCCGCCGAAGGGGAAGCTGTTCTACGTACCGCAGCGCCCCTACATGACACTCGGCACTTTCAGGGATCAGGTGAAGATTTACTCTTCTTTATACATACAGCAGTACGCAGAAGCGTCACATGATTTTATGAATTATAAAAATTGTATATACCAGGATGTTTCTTTCTTTAGAGTGTTTCATTCAGAGATACCATTATGCGCTACAAGATCAGAGAAATAAGCAATTTTATTTTTTTTGCAATATTTCTTTCGGTTAACTTGTCATAATATTGTTTAGTAATAAATAAATGTTAAAATAAGTCGGAGAAAAGGCCGCAGAGTGGGCGGAGCCGCGAACAAAAGGCTATTGGAGTAAAAACCAATAACTTTATCAATTTGTGCCCGAAGTATGGTGAAGGGCTCACCACTTATCACATTGGGACGTAATAGTTGTCGGTGTAACGTAAGTGTACGAGTATAAGCTGTGACTTGCATTTCATCCATATTCGGAAACATCTCTGACATTTCCCCCCATTTCATGTTGTGACGATGTATTTATCCCTCAAGAAGTATAGTAAGCAGACACAAATTAAAATGGAAATAAATTTGTATTTTGCAATACAATGTTCATTATACACTTACAACAAGTCAATTATAAAGTGAAAAAAAAAACTCTTTAGAATAAAGGGAAATTAAGTTAAATAAAAAATCTGGATTACTGAGATTTGACTCGAGGTACCACCATCTTACTCGGAAATCCTCCCGAAGTTATTCGGGGGAGAGTAAGAGAACAGCTCTCAGGCAAAAAACCAGGCGGCCCACCATTGCCTGGGACCGATGGATGGCGGTATATCCATCCCCAATTGCCGAGCCTTATATAAATCATACTGGTGACGGGTAGCGGCGTCACTGGTGCAAGGGTTTCGGCACCGCGCTCACCAACCCGCCTGCCCAGCGTGTGTGAGTATAGGAATTTCTTCCAGGAGGACCACCAAGAGTGGTGAAATCCTGGAAAGGCCTATGTCCACCAGTGGACGAAACAGGCTGATGGATGGATGGACTGAGATTTTGTAAACTTTCATAAATAAAAAAATATGGGAATAAAATAAAAATGTAATGCAATAAATAAACTCCGCCCATTCGATTAGTCTTGCTAAGAAGAAGAGCAAGAAACTCAGCAAGATTATTTATTGTCTTTTTTTTTTAATAAATGTAGGTTCTTACTAATCTCCCCAACCCGTGTATTCCAGATAATCTACCCGCAGACGCGCGACGAGATGGTGCGGCGCGGGCGCACAGACGCAGAACTCAACAAGTTCCTAGATATCGTCCAACTGTCCTACCTGAGCACTAGAGAAGGTCAGTTGTTACTGCATCTCTTCGATACAAATAATATATGGGGCATAAGGAAGAAGGCGCTGAACACAGAGCCTTCATAAATGTTAATTTCTCCTTCCCATGCTGGTTAAATGAGAAATACAACAATACAATACGTCACGAGAAGCCGTACCGGGGGAGTGGTTATGGACAGATTGAAGTGCACTTCATCCTAGATAGTTGCCAAATATAAGCTACATCCTAGATAGTTGCCAAATATAAGTTAATTGGACATTAAAAAATGTATAACAATTTATAACAGCAGATTTGAAGATCCCTACGTCTTGTATTGGCCCATGCCGATTCAATAAAGATGATAATTAGGCATGAAAAAGTAATACAATAAGTTTCACCAAATCTATTCACAATATAAGAGATAAACATAGGACAACACCAAGTATCTATATTCAACGACAGGCGGGAGTAGGATAGACAGTTAAAAAGCAGAAGCGTTAGAGCAGTACTGCGAATTGAGGTATTATGGGCCCTTAAGGGGCAGATCTGTGTCAATACCGCATAAAACCGATTTGTGGGCAAATTCCGCGCTGGTTTTCAAATGGCTGTTTGTTTCGTAGGTGGCTGGGACGCTGTAGAGGACTGGATGGATGTGCTCTCTGGTGGGGAGAAGCAGAGGATAGCTGTGAGTATTTTTTAACCAGGTTTCTGGAAAATAATAATAAAAAACAATTCTGTCGCCATATTTGCCGCCGGTTGGATTAAAATTTGGCATGTGAAATGCGATTTTTAGTAACGGCAGAATTTACCATCACTATTGGTTCTGTGCTGAAATAAATAAAAATGGAACTAAAATAAATTTTCAATGCAAGTGCCCGTAAATTTCTACTTTCTAAGCGTCCAAACTGTTGTCAAAGTGAACTTTACGACACTACTGTTTTATTTTTTCATTTTGTTTTGGATTTATTCACCCACATAGTGGGAAGGCAAATGGAACTTAGCCCATACAGCCATGTCTGAGGTATGTTTTATCGAAAAAAGTTGCCAGTCCTATCTTGTGTACCATAGATAGACTTGACAGACATGAGCTGGTTTCAGTTTGATGCGTTCGTAGACTGTGTTCAGTTTGATAAAATAAAATGAAAACTGTTTAGACGATATGGGTAACTAAAAGGATACTGGAATCTGGTTAAAATAAATTCCTTGGTAGGTAACCTCATTTACTCGTAATGTAAATAAGAACTTCTTGATTATAATGCCAAAAGACAAAAAGTTTTAATGTGCGAGTTCGCAAAATGATACTGGCCATTTGCATTCTTTGTACATTATAAAAAAAAATAGAATGTTATCGATCGGTCTCCCTTGTTAACAACATTCTTTGTATTGTATCTAAAGAATAGACAATTTCGGGCAGCCATTGTTGTTTACATTATTGAAATATGCCGGTGGAGTCGAATTTATGTTATGTATGTGACTGAAAGCAGCCTTCGAACACATCAAACTGAAAACAACTTATTTCCGCCAAGTTGGCAACTTGCGTGCAAAGAAAAAGAATGCCCGCCTAAAGTTCATTTGGAGTATTTATTGTATGTTTATTTCTTAAATTATGTTTCATTTATTTACTCACATTATGCATTGAAAAACGTAGTACGATAACTCACTCGTAACATTTTAAAAAAACACTCGCTTTTCGGTCGTGTTTCAAATCGTCCTCGTAAGCTATTGCCTCCTTACCGCACTTATAGCATAAACTACTATTATCATCACTCAACCAGTGAACTGTAGAATGGTATAAGGTTGTACGGTGCAATTTTTACTATAGTAGGGAATGTGGAATTTTTATTTGCTCTTTGCTGGATGTATTTGGCACACAGATAATTAAAAAAAGGCGACCATTTTGGCGACATACTAGAAAAACTATGACTAGATTGATGAACATGATAGAGGTGAGTTAGGATCGTAGCAGATAGAAATCTGTAGACCCTGCCTACTTCTCTGTGAGACAGGCGTGAGTGTATTCATCTATGTAAAGTAAACCCAATATTTAGCCGTGTCTGTCTCGCCCGGCAGATGGCGCGCTTGTTCTACCACGAGCCTCAGTTCGCCATCTTGGACGAGTGCACGAGCGCTGTCTCCGTCGACGTCGAAGGTCAAATGTACCAGTACTGCAGAGAGGTAGGCCCTATTAACCATTTACTTGACTATACCAGGATGGCGGGCATACAAGGGCGGATCCAGGGTTTCAGATTAGGGGGGCCTCGGAATCTCGGTTTTAAGATTACCCAAAAAATAAATAAGTAAGATACTCAGAGCCGGCAATAACCGGAGTCTGTACAAACAAAGAACAAACCCCCCCACCCCCTACAGCTACATCACGTGACCATCGCTACGGCAAATGACTGGGGCATCGATAATAGACTACATTTCACAGAGAAAAAAAAACTTGAATTTTATCGATTATCGATACATAAGAATACCCTAGAATTATTTTCACTTATTATTGTAGGATCTTAATGTTCATTTATAAATTAAGAACCACTGAACGGATTTTAATACAGTTTTCACTGTTAACTTACGAAGGGTTTCTTGAGAAAGGTGTATTATTTATAATTGCGCTGTATTTAAAGGCATCCAAACAATGACTATTTTAGAGGGCATTTTTTGTTTTCGCGCAGGCATATGGCTAGTCAGCCCATTTTTCTCCTTTACTAAACGCCATTACTCCGCCAGCGGCCGTTCTCCGTGACACTAAACCCACTTTTCTCCGACAGATGGGCATCTCGCTATTCACGGTGTCGCACCGCAAGTCTCTGTGGAAGCATCACGACCACTTCCTGCAGATGGACGGCAGGGGCGGGTACACCTTCGGGGAAATCGACGGAGAAACCCAGGAGTTCGGCTCGTGATCGCCAACGTTGACGTCATAACTCTGTAGGATTACATGACTGCCCCTTTATCGTTTAACTTCAATATACCGGGTGTAAATAAACTGCTACCATTAAATGAAACCACATATTCTACTGACCCTACTGAACCTCTTTTCCCAAGAGTCATACCCGCGGACACCCTTAGTTGGGGAAATAATTGAGTTCCAAACAAAAATGCGTGAACCCTAACGCACCGACATACGGGCAAGTTTCGAGTGAGCGTTGGCCTTCCTCCTACGAGATAAAGTCTTTGAGTTGATAGTTGAATATCTTTTTCTCTGAAGATTGCGCGGTTTTTTTTTTTTTCAAAGAGTTATTCAGTGTGGTCAGTAGAGTATGTGGTTTTATTTAATGGTCGCACTCTATTTACACCCTGTATATCGCTTTCAAATGTGTCGTGATTGGCTAGAAATTACTTGTGATGTAATTTCAATTGTCATTTTTAGCTAATTACGATATACTAGGTGTTAAGATGATAACTTTTTTCCTCAAAACAGGGTTTTCTACCCGTCATCATGAACAACTTTTACTATGGGCCAACACTGAAATCGCGAAAACAAAATCAGCTGTTCCATAGAAAAGTTAAATACGTACTCGAACTAACTGTATGAAACAGCTGAACATCCTGTATAAGGTAACTTTTGTTTATATAGCCAAATTCATACTGGAGACTTGGTAAGTGTCAGGACCAGAGTTCAACGACCGTTTCTCTGAAGTACGCAAAATGAAATTTAAACTAGTAGGTTGTTCTTGAAGTATAGAGGCACAAAAAATAATTTTCGTATTTCGCAAACAGGGTCATTGAACCTCGGTCCCTGCCACTTACTGAGTCTCTAGTATGAATTTGGTTTATATTTGAAAGTGATAGCGGTAGATGATGAAGTTTTACAATAAGGCCCCTGGTTATACTGAGTGACTTTCTCTCTCTTAGAAAACGTTTTTTTTTTTATCTTATCCATGAATTTTTTTTAAATAAGATTATCCAATAAAATTATGTACTTAGTATTAGGTGGGTAATATGTATATTAATAGGATAAAAATCTATATTTTTTACGTAGGTTTACGTTAAAAATTTTAATGGATTTAATTTATTTATTTATGTAATGATTGTTTTCTTACGGATTGTACATTTGTTATTAACATGTTTTTTCTATGAAAGTTGATCAGTACGATCAGTGGATGAGTTTCAGTACATTAACGTTTTACGCTAATATATCTTTGTATGACCGAGTCAAAATAAAATGTCGCATAATTTATCAGACGCGTGGACTCATCTTTTTACTTTATTATAAATCTTTTATCACTGATATTATATACATATAATCTCTTATTGTTAGTCAGAGCTAAGTCATGAGTATTGAGGCCTAAACTCATTGGAGGCCTCACCTGTGGTTGTATTTTGAAAAGCTAGGTGTACTTTCCAACTTACTATATATATGTACTAGTTAAATGAGGTTGTGGTCCAATACCTTATCAAAAGATCGAATTTACTGTGACAGCAATATTTAACTGTCAAATGATGGTTTCGAAACGCCAATTATTTCTGAGTCTGGTAGTTTTGCGACATCTAAATTTGGCCTAAAAGTAGGTAAACTCCATAATTCCAAGTGTCGCAACGGTTTATAGCTCTCTACGAAAGCGGTGAGGGACTAGTGCATGTGCTCACTCGCGCACAAAATTACTAAGTGCGATAGAGAAACAATGACTAGCGCAGTCAAGGTCACCGCTCTTAAACCATTGCGACACTTGTACACTAAGGCTGAGATTCAGAGTGCAGTTTGAGTCCGAACTCAATCTTACAAACGTCAAAAAGCGACGTGATCTCATACTAGAGTGACGTTTGTAGTTCGGACTCAAAGTGCACTCTGAATCTCAGCCTTAGAGCAGGGCCTAGTTAGCGCTCGGCCAATCTCATACCCCGCGACCCGCACGCACCATGGGAGTGGCCAATTATTCGAACTTGCATCTTTTTAATATTGCGTGTGTAGCCTAGCAACAGCTATGATATAATAAATTTTAGTCGCTGGAAAACCGAAAACAATGTATGTGTAGTTTTTTTTTCACGGTTTCAAAGTTGGCTCACAAATTTAATATTGTTTACTAGCCTTTGCCCATGGCTCCGACCGCGTTTTTTCAATCTTTGCCCCGTTTTTGGCGTTATTTTATGAACACTCCCTATAGCCAATATGATGACCAGAGTCACTACGGTGATAATTTAAAAAAAAACGTATCCAAATTCCGAGTTAAAACGGAACATACATACAGACAGACAGACAAAAATTCTAAAAATTGTTCCGACCTCAGAACTGTACCAATAACCCATACTATTTAAATTTAGCGTCGAAATACTCAATGTACAGACACGACTTTTTTACTACTTTATATAACTTAGTATATAGATATAGACGAGTACCATCTCCTGTTTTCGGTTTTTTAGCAACGAAAATTCAGCGTGTATAACTTGCTAAGATTTTGGAAAATTTCTACGCAAAATCGTTGGTTTCACTGGGTATGTAACTACTAAAAGATGGAACTTTGATTTATTTCTTCAACATTTGGTATTTTATTTAAAAAAATATGTTTGTAACTTCTAGTACTAGGGTTATTAATTACTTCATACTTGCAAGTAGTTTGTTTCATACATTGATGTATTGTGAGTACTTTAGGTACATAGTTTAATCTAAAGTATGTATAGTTTAGTGAAATGGTGATAGGTTTAAAGTAAATGAATTAAAAAAAACTTTTGTATTGTTGTTTATTTAAATGCTACAAAGATTCAAAATTAATAATACGTCACAACAATAATAATACGTGAGTGTTAAAGCCGGTATTTAATAATAATTTAGATTCAAAATTGTTATGCTGCTAAACTAATATTTTCAATTTTCGCTAGATTAGCTAGCTTTGTTCAGAATGCATTTTCACATATTAAATTTTATCTTCAGCAAACAATATGTAATTAATAGTACAAGATTTCGTGTTCTCTATAGTTAATACAAATAATATTTTAACAAATGTTGTGATCGATATAATAAGTTATTTAGTATAAAATCGTCACTTTCAAAACGTAGATCACAAAGTAGAGACAATTATTTACTCGTATTATAAAATTAATACATTCCCAGATTTATGTGACACTGTAAATAATCAACAAGTTTTATATAAGATTGAGTAAGTGCCAATTATTTACGAAACGCAAGTCTAACAGCAATTATTGTAGGTATATCTGTAAAGCATTTATGGACTAGGAGGTCACAACGAATCTGGTAATGATAAGGGAAATTCATTGTCATGATGAAGCATCTTTGAACAGTTGCTCCAGAACGATACCAAATATTTGATAAATTTGTACATACTCGTATTTTATTTACATCAGTACAACGAGCAGTTACTTTCTATACCATACATTTACCCTATGTCTATGATATTTACCCTATGGTTTCTTTTTGTCACCATAATTAGTTTTTCAGGCGCCATAAATAGATTACGGAACCACTTCGCGCATATTTGACCGACATATTTGGCCTCAGAGAGAAAGGGCCTTGTGCACCCAGATTCAGCCATTTCCCTTATTGTTACCAGATTTGTAGTGACCTCCGATACTATTAGCAGTTGTTGTCATTGGGGAGGCGATGTTCAGGAATTATTTTTGAATCGGGATCCATTGATCGAAAGACCCAAAACTACTGATACACCGGTTGCGAGACGCCATTATCAGAAAAGCCTTCGTCTTACAATGACTAACTAGAATGTAGTATTATATGACCTATATTTAAAATGTAATTATTTTCTTACGATCAAACTTGTCTATTAACTAATCTTTTCATGCTGGCTGGACCATATTCAGTATGAATTATATTGTACCTATTCGTTTTTATAAATCAGTACCTTATGTAATGTAGGTTATGATCTATTACCCAATTTTGTGTAACATAAAGGTAATACAATTATTATTTTTTCGATGTGAATGTTGCTGTGATAGCCCTGTTAAGTTTGTTGTTTTTATCGGTGCTGAAATATATGTGGGTTTCGGACGTTCGTTTTTTTATTGTACTCCCTTAATTCAAGTCGGTCAGCTGTGCTGCAGCTGGTATTTGGCTAAGAAATAGTAAGAAAATAAGAAAGTCTGGTTGAAAGGGACAGTCTTTCAAAGGCATTAAATTCAATGCCATTTTTTTTTTCATAAAATTACCTGTGCAAAAGTACAAATTTTAAATTTCCCGGACAAAGCCCCAAGCGGGCGTCGTGTGACGTCACGAATCAATGACGTTTACGATCCGTTTCATAAAGAGATCTTGGGAACTTTTACAGCTTTACCCCATATTATCCAAAATATCTTGTAAATTCTTAAATTGAAATAGCAAGTTTTTAATTAATGTGTTATTATATATCCAAAGAATTATGAGAAAATGTAAATGACAGCCTTATTTGTAAAAAAATTATGTCATATCAAAATCTAACGCGTCAAAAGAAACGCAAGTAGCACCGCTTCGCATCAGCTGTTACGAAAAAAAATTAACGGAATCAAAGACTGGTCACACTACGCAGCCACATCAAATCGGGGGTCTGGCGTGTGACCCTGTTATTTCTATTCTACAATAAAAGAGCTGTGTAATCTAAGAAAGGTCGTGCACCGTTAAAACAGTGTTAAATCTAAAATCCTAGTGTCTTTATGTATAAAATATGGAACGTGCAACGGGAACAGAAGTGTACGGGTGTGGCTCGACTCAATCGTCGGACATAACGCTGAATATACAAACGACGACTGGTGGTAATTTCTCCATCAGTCTAAACGGTAAAAATACCGTCGAGCACCTCAAGAAGGTCGTCTCGAAGAAGCTGAAAGTGGCGAAGGACAGAATATGCCTCCTGCATCGCGAAAGGTAAGCCTAGCGTCAGGTTCTATTGTCAAACAGATTACGGAAACGTTGCGTCGATGCGATGACGCATCCGCGTCCTTTGGTCCGCGTATTGACTTTTGTGTTGTTGCAGGCAACTGAGGGACGGAACCCTCGAGGCGAACGGTCTCCTGGACGGGTCGCGCGTCATCCTCCTGCCGAGCGTCGAGACAGGATTGCTGGTGAGTGCTGGCGTCGTCGCCTCACTGTCACGTGTTTCACAATAACTTATCCAACACTATATCTATACAAACTTTACCTTGATATTGCTCAACCCAACCTATCTCACACAACTTCGTATATAACCACTAATCATATGCATTTCCTTACAGAGCCAAAGAACTGAAAACTCTGTGATGCAAGCACTGGAGTCCCTTAATGAGACTCAAGTTAATGACTTCCTCAGTGGCAAATCTCCCCTGAATCTGACCATGAGACTCGGAGACCACATGATGCTGATCCAGCTGCAGTTATCCACATTGAACTCTAGCTCCAGTGGCTCCCGGTCACTGAGGACATCGGCCCCTTCAAAGAGTTCCACTTCATCACCCATCCGCACTCCTAAACGAGGAGTGAGTGATTCACCTAGTCCACAGAACACACCAGACAAAGCTTCACAAAGTGATTCAGAGTCTTCATGTGATACTGTCCCTGATAAAAAGACTTCAGAGCAACATCCTAGAGTTTTACAAAAACAAGACTTGGAGATGCTCAAGAATGCATTTGACCTGTACCGCACAATGGCTGAAGAGAAATACAATGAAGAAACTAAGAGCGCTGATGACAAAGACGACCAAATGGACACAACAAATTGCAACGTTTCAAATCTTTCAGAAACTTGTTTAGATAATGAGCAGTCACCTATAAAATCACTTTCAAACTTGGTGTCCAGCCCCCTAGATGCATCTACCTCTGAAGTTAAGGAATCTATTGCAAATTCAGTTAGGAGTAGTTTGATAGATCTGTTATCTAAGAATAAAGTAACTAATGAAGCTAAGACACCAATAAAGAGTTGCAGCAAGACACCACCAACTCAGCCACCAGTGTCTTCTCTTACTCCTGACAGCTCCTTAAGTGATGATAGTGATAACTTCACTGATCAGAGCTCATTTCTAGCTGAGAGCACCATAGATGAATACCCAATGGAAAACCTTTTCAATAGTGCTGTTGACAAGGGCTTATTTGAGGAGCAAGATGAATCCATGATGGACAGAGAGATCTCCAACCTTGCCACAATGAGCCATGGAACACAAGAATCCACCGCATCCGGAACACTGCCTTCTTTCCAAAGTTTAAATGAACCATTGAAAACCAAGCGCTTCCAGTACTTATTGCACAAGACTTCCAAGTTTAAACACCCCATTGCTCAGAATAAGCAAAAGGCTTTCATGCAATCTGTGGTCAACAAACACAAGAAGAGAATGCAGATTAGACAGGACACTAACCAAGCACAGCCATCCACATCCCGAACAGAGCCTTACATAACAAATTCACGGAAGTTGATACTCCAACCGAGCAGTATTGGGCAGACAGATGACTTGGCAACTCCATCAACATCTAAGCAGGCATTCAGGACTCCAGAGACACCTAAAAAGACCCAGCGTGCATCTCCCACCCCACAAGTTGACACAAAAGATCTGATAGAAGCCTCCAAGAACCTTACACAGAAACTAAAGAAGCTATCAAAGGAGGTTTTAACCAACAAGATAGATCTTAGAAATGCTGAGGAGTCAGTACGCTCGAAGATCGGTCCTGGAGCTGTCATAGAGTCTATGAAGCATCATGGCAAGGGAATATATTCTGGGACATTCTCTGGCACATTAAACCCGGCACTACAAGACAGGTAATCATTCTACCTTAGTTCATCTTGACACATGTATTTATCATTATATAAGAATCAATATCAACGATCAAGTGAGAATCTGTATTCAACCTTCATATTCAGGATAGATTTAACATTGAATTATGAGAAATATAAACAAATAATCCTTTTTGTGTGTAAAAATCTTTTTAAGTATGTTTTGTTTGAACAAACCTGTAATTTCCTCATTGAGTCATGCACGTTTTTGATAAGAAATACTGTCGTAAACAAAATGTTTTTGTAATTTCAGATATGGCAGGCCCAAGCGAGATATTTCTACGATCATTCACATACTGAACGACTTGCTGTGTGCGTCGCCGCCTATCGCAATATCTCAGGTAATTCATAATCATCATTGTTTATCTTACCAGGACTAGATAATTAGACTATTGGCCTAGATTCTAGGTCAAATCCATCATTGTTAGATCGTATATCACGGCTGCATCATTCATTGTTATTTCATACTTTGTCCAGGACAGATATCTCCGTTTGTAGGTTTAATATGTATGTATCTTTTATTTAGATCTCTTATTGTACTTAACTTGAGAACGGCGATTTTGGCTGCCTAGTCATCTCAATTTTGTTTTATCAGAAAAGAAACATCCCTAGAGGAATTGTCCTATATATTTCTTTCTTAAATTTCCAGAAGGAGTCGAAGCATGCGTGTACAACGACAGAAGACAGCAACAAATGCCTCGGGTGCAGTCAGCCATCGTGCTCGTACGGGCAGTGCGACGGGCACCTGCCGTCCACGTCGTGCGCCGACGCCGCGGTGAAGGAGACTGCGTGCGCCTGCGCACTCGACTGCCGCTGCGTGCCTCGCGTCGCACCCGACTCGTGTCCTGCCTGCGCGGGCAAGTCCCCCTCCGGGGACATATGTAAGAAATGCGACATTGCCAAATCTCTAGCCCTCGAGAACTCCAAAACGAAATGCAAGCTCGAGCAGCTCCGGCTCGTGATGCAGCAGAAGAAGCAGCGACGCGAGGCTCGCAAGCTGAAGACCCTCCCGTACCCCGCCGCCTCCCCCAAGACGCTTGGTTCCCCGGAGCCCCCCGGCCCCGCGACTCTCCCCGAGGAGATCGAGACGGTTGCCTAACACCCAGTGATGTACTAATTCACGCGTGAATTCGTTCACATTAGCTAATAGGGTGAACACCATATTCTAAATTACCGATTTCTGTGTACAAACGATGACTAGCGACATTAGCTTCACACGATCCCGAGTAGACGCGCAGCTCAAAATTTTTGTTGTTATTTTTTGGATTTATATTTTATTTTATCGGTTCAGTCATCTTTTAGACAGATTATTATATTAGTTTTAATTTTAGAAGTTAATCTTATTAGTACATTGTAAATTGCTGTTCACATTTTTTCTTCGTGGCGTAACGTTTCATATCGGACCTGCCGCATCGTCTCTTTACCCACGTTTGTTTAGCAATTATCGGCACTGTTATACTATTCTATACTTATTTTCTATTTGGTTTGCCCTTTTTTCAGACATGTTGAAGTATAAATGTTGTCATTATTAATTTACGTTTTTCATTATGAGTTTTCTAGTAATATTTGTCGAATTAAAATGTTATAATCATGAACACCAATTTCTTAAAATACGCGATACATTTACTCCATATGACCCTATGAAGAAACTCTATACGGCTTTGTAAATGTGCAAATTATTTAAGTGCTTTTAAAAATATACCTCATCATTAGAGAATGTAATGTTTGTTGCCTAGAACTAGAAACTAATTTAGGTCATAATGTAAAATATTTTGTGAATATGACACACGTTATTAAAATAATGATAGACATGAAATGTATATAACTTGTACTGTAAACTTGATGCTGTTACACTCTGTGATCTAAATGTAACAGTTTTTAACGGTACATTTTATTATTCAATGCAATATTGAGTTGACAATGTCTTCTGTGAACCCCAGCTGAGATTATTTCAAATTTGATCAAACTCTACGAGAATGTGTGATATTGTGATGATATCGACACAGACATTATGTTGAATGTCTGTGGATATCGATAAGCTTGAAATATATCAAGTTCCCGGGACTATCCTCTCACTGTCTAGTTATCATTCAGGAGCCGACCACACACTACGTTCAAGACAATCAGAACGAGCGATCTCCTAAACTGCCGTAGTCCTATCTCTTTAAATTTGTAATGGTTTGGAGTTCTTTATTTAAACAACCATGAATCGATTTCAAGAAGTAGGCAGGTCGATTTGTCTTCCATCTAAGATTGGTCACGAATATCTCTGATACCTAGGTTTCAATATTAGTCATCGTGCCGAAAAATGGGATTTAAAAAATTTCCAATTTGGTAAGGGACCAAGCAGCGGAGTCGCAAACATCAAAAGCCGCTGTTGGATGGATATGAAGCAAAAATGGATCGCGTTTTAAACTAAAGCAATAAAACAGAATCCTCAGTAACTAATTTGTGTAAAATTAGTAACAAGTGCCTGTAAAGTGTTAGGTGCGTAATCGTGTTAGTTGTGCCATAGATATAACCCTGTAATGGCACCTTTGTGTATTTATATTACTTGAAGATTTTTTTGTTCATATCTCTTACCAAGGTTGGGCGATTCCAATGAGATCTCAGTCAATACCCATTTGTTTTTTTGTTTCTTCAAAGCGTGTAAAAATATGGTTAGTTGTTTCCCTTTGTTTTGTAAATAAGTTTGTTACCAATCGTGTATTTTAATCGTGAAATGTTTTTATTGTTGTATAAGGCCACGTTTTCATTGGGCTAGGCGACGAGCGAAAGGTGGTCACGGTTGGGAGCGCAGCGAGTTTCTGTAACGGTTGGTCGGAAAGCTCGCCTAGCTAAATGAAAGCGAGGTCTAGGTTTTGATGGTAATTCACGAGTTGTTTTTGCCCTTGTATTTGCATGTCTGTCTAATGAGGAGAATAAAGTTACATTTAACAAAAACAAAATATTTTCAATTCCCTTCACATCTGCATGTTTTTAAACTATTTTTTTTTGTAAATAGGATTTCAAAGTGAAAATGAGAAATAATAATACATTTCGATGTTTATAATAAATTTAATGCATAGTAAGTATACCTGTCATGAGTGGTGGAAGCGTATGTAGGATTATCACGAACCAATTCTGTCAGAAAATAATACAGAACAAGTGATAATTTATCATGCCAATAATATTTACATCAGTATTTCTATTACAAAGGTGCGTAGCGAGGTGAAAATATCGACCCAACATCAACTTAAAGACGAATTTAAGTTTTGTAAGAACTTCTCTTAACAAAAGTTGGAAAGTCGGCTTTGTATTAATTAATCTTATAACTAATAACATCTAAATAAAATCAGAATAAACTACCTTCATAAATGTGGATGGATACGTTCAACAATGAAAGAGAAACATAAGTGTCTCTGTGACTGGCTTAGAAACTCCAACATTCTACATAAGACTGACGAAATTATGCGTAAAAAATACTTTCCCTACAAAATTTAAATACCAACTGGCTAATCATAATCACTATAGCTGGTACATTTTTGTGCATGGTCAGTTTAATAGTAGTTTTAAAGCGCGTCACAGAGTTGTACTAACATCCTACGGCTAAACAAGGATCGTGTGATGGAAACAACATCTGTACTTCTTTTAAAATTATTTTATTATAAAGTTCATCTCATATAAATAGCACATTACCCACACTGCCGAACACACAACACTACAGTCCACGTGGCAAACACCGCACGCTGCGACAAACTAGGAGGATGTAAATTATAGACATTTCAGGGTACAACAGTTCGGAAACTAGTTTGTTTCTTCAGACTTGTCTTCAAATCACGCCCAAAAACTAGCTCCCAACTATAAAGAATTATTTAAGTAACTCACTACATACAAATCCGTTCTTTTTTATAATCTAATACAGAAATTGTGTTTTTGCCGATTCATTTTACACATTGTTCTTAACTGGGAGTCGCTTTAATCATTTGTCGAACAAATCCGAAGAACCGAGTCTTGGAATTAAAAAAAGTAAAAAAGGTCGATCGCGGCGTGCTCGCAGAAACTAGACTTAGAATAGTAGCGTGCTCATGCCACCCATTTCCGCTTGCTCCTTAACGAAGATCTCGAAGTATTGGTAGATGATGGTGACGGCCAGCAGGATACCGGTCCCAGAACCTATTGCGCCCATGAAGTCGGCCAGCACGGACAGGGCTCCGATACAGAGCCCTCCGAACGCGGCCGCAGTCGGAATGTAACGGTTCAGCTCGTGGATCATTGAGTTATCTCTGTGACCGCGCATCACCATTTGCTGTTCTTTCAACTGCTTCGCGACCTGGGGACAAACGAATAAACAGTTGGTAAAGGAAAACTTTAATGGTGATCACGCAAAATCTCGCACTTCAGTGTCAGGTATTTTCTTGCACGCAGGCAGTGGTGCCGTGCATAGAACTTTTTACTGGAGAAACAACGAGAAGGTCAAGTTTGACGATAAAAACAACATGAAAAAAAAAATATTTTATTTACAATGTTTACTGTTGCACGAGGAACGAAGCTGATAGAAGTATTTTGTTTTTGTACAATTTTTTTTTTTGGAATGAGCATCATGTAGGTATATTAACATTCATGTGACGCAAGTTGTGGACCAAATCAACACCCACAGTATATTTTTATTTCTAACCTTTTGAAAAATAGCTGTTATACCGATGTTATTCTACAATAAACATTTTACTTAAATAATCAAACAATATTATACTCAAGCCTTTTTGTGCGCGACTATACCCCCATGCGCAAACATATCCCTTCCACTGACGCCCCAGAGCTCTTTTTACCTGCGTTGACTTATACTCTAGGCCCTAGAGTATAAAAAAGTATGAAAATATTTAAATATCACTTTGAAAAAGCATTATTTGATATTAAACGTCTCTTTGATTATTTGTATGACGCCAGCAAACACATCCCTTCCACTGACGCCCCAGAGCTCTTTTTACCTGCGGCCTAGAGTATAAGTCAACGCAACATATCGCTGCAAATCACATTACCTGCCTGGAGTGGCGCGCATAGAACTTTATACTAGAAATGCAACGAGACCGTCAAGCTTGACAATTAAAAAAGTATGAAAATATTTAAATATCACTTTGAAAAAGCATTATTTGATATTAAACGTCTCTTTGATTATTTGTATGACGCCAGCAAACATATCCCTTCCACTGACGCCCCAGAGCTCTTTTTACCTGCGGCCTAGAGTATAAGTCAACGCAGGTAAAAAGAGCTCTGGGGCGTCAGTGGAAGGGATATGTTTGCTGGCGTCATACAAATAATCAAAGAGACGTTTAATATCAAATAATGCTTTTTCAAAGTGATATTTAAATATTTTCATACTTTTTTAATTGTCAAGCTTGACGGTCTCGTTGCATTTCTAGTATAAAGTTCTATGCACGCCACTCCAGGCAGGTAATGTTATTTGCAGCGATATGTTACGACTAAACACAAATGTGTTTGCATTTAGCATAGCATAGCACTTTCCCAATATTGTTTATGTATTTTAGTTTCGCTACAAGCACTAAGGCGCGGTTAAATTGAAATAATAGCTTCGCGTGTGTGCGCGTCTGGGCCGCGGGCGCGAGTTTGGATGATTGAACAGCCCTAACAAAATGTACAATATCCGTTGACGTAGATATTATGTTTAAAAATATGAAAGTTCCTAAATATTTTCAAAACCTCATCTAAGATTTTCCGTATTATACCAGTAGTCCTGAATTAAATTTGTATGTGCTACCCGCACAACATAGCATATTTTGAATTTAAGTTGCGTCCAGTTTTGTTAGGAAACTACCGAATATTATTATTTTGACGACTATTTGGTACGTGATATACTAATAAAAAGAGTATCTTATGTATCTCAAAATGTGCCATATCACGTAGAAGCATCGTCTTCATTCAAAATCAAATCAAAATAATTTATTTCGGATAAAAATCCGAAATCATTTGTTCACCTCCACACCATTAGCGCAGTAACCTTTCCTGAGTTATGCTGCGAGTATTAGTTCATATGCCTTAATTATAGGCTGTTCGAGATATCATGATATGGGTGGCAGTTCAAAGTTGACAGTTACAGTGATGTACCCTGACGAAATATAATCGTTTTTTTTTAGTATCGAGAAAGTTAACAAGGGTTATCAAATCGATATTTATTTGATTGATCTTTGATTATCCAAACTACTTTTTGTTAATTACTAAATTAATTAAATTAAACGAACCAATAACTCCAGAGCTTGAGAGTTCAAAGTTTTTTTTTTGTTTTTCTCGGAATTTCATCAATAACAAAACAAAAAATCAACAAAAACTGTAACAAACGTCAAAACAAATAGCACGTAAGGCAACCGCAACGAAAGCACAAACCGCATACAAGATGTCCTCATACTGACGCGATCCTTAAGATAGCCGCATCGATTCATCGATATATTTTCGATTATGTAGTGTCAGTACCTATAGGTTAGCGTTCCGATCCACGCATCACGTAGCAAAAAGACATTATTATTTACTGAATCTTTTCTTCGTTAAATTTATCGAATACACTGAAATTTTTGTTCCGATTTATAGAGGCATTATTTATTGTATTTTTGCAATAATTATTTACATTATTTCTAAAACCTATTATTTTCTTTTGTGCCTGGTTGTATGTAGTATGGTGTGAGTAGTATAGGTGAAACGGAAAATTACGAACTGTCACCCATATCATGATATCTCGGACAGCCTATAGTCATTATAATTTGGGTTGAGCGCGTTATAGCTTAATCTATTTTCATGATACCAGAAACAAAAATGTTGCCAGCTAAATTACCTACATTTTGAAAAAAGAAACTAGAAGTCTTGAAATAATTAAACCCCCCTACCACACAATTTTTTTACTCCATATGACCCAAGCAACACATGATAAGAAGTTTCATTCAGTCCCCCCAAATTATACATATATACATATTGTTTGGCACATAGACTACAGACACCAAAGCTTCATGCTGATAAGTGGTGCGATAATACTGGACTTTCCAATAACCTTGTGCGAGTAAAATAACGAAAGATGTAAAATTTGAAAGAGGTCATTATCATGATACCACTACATGACGTAAAGTGTGATCGACCGATGACTAATTCACACTAGTGTTTACTATACTTCATAGGGTATTAAACTCGTTGTAGGTGCGTCCAATGCTCCACTTATCGGCATGAATGTTTCACATAACTTTAAAGTCGGAGTATACGTGTTAGGCGGGGAGAGGTCAACCCCTTGGTTTCGCCACTTTCCATAATACAAGGTTAGTTTTTCAAATCCAAACTTTATAGAGAAAAATTCTTAAGAAGTCTGTCGATAAAAACCAAAACTGTATTATTAGATTTATGAGAAAACTACTCTTGCACCAGCGTTTATTTAATAACTGTCCCTTTTTCGGTTTTGGCCTTATTTTATAAGGACCCTTATAATCTATCGTGTTGATCAGTGTCAACAATGTCACACCTGGTACACCCGCGTTTCACCGACAATTATTACGTCCCACCGTTATGGGTTGTGGGCCCTATCGCCGTACGCTTTTTTTAGGGCATGCAGATTTCCTTCACCGTTCAGCAAGTGGTAAGTATTAGGCAAGAACACAAAATACTATGCACATAAATTCCGAAAAACTCATTGGTGCATGCCCGGCCGGGGATCGAACCTGGATCTCAAGATTGAGAGGCCAGTGTTCTATCCCTGAGGTACTGCCGCTTTATATCTGTACTAAGAACGCTCTAGAGAAACGTTAGATACTTACATCCTTAGCCGATGACCCGGAGACGTCGATCCAGGTCTTGGAGAAGAACGCACACGAGCCCAGCATGAAGATCACGTACAGCACCGCGTGCAGCGGGTCGTGCGCAATGTGCGTCAGCGACTCTGGCGGACTGGGGGGGGGGGGGGAACGACAATTTGTTATAAAGTAGTCATAATGCTTCATTTGATGTATATTCAAGATGATCTAAATAACCAGAGAATCTGAGTATACCAGTTCCACTTTTAATCGACAACATAATAGTTCATTGCAACATCATGGTTGACAGGTCTCTAGATTTTTTTTCTTTGGATACAAGGAGAAGTTTGAATAACAGCCTAGTAATTATAAAGTTACAAACGCGATTGATCGAAAATTTCCCACAGTTGAAATTTTAAAGAGAGCACTAAAATCTTTACTTTGCACCGAGAATAAACATACATATACAAAGGCCTGCCTCCCGGAACCTCCCGGGACAGGCAGATACTCAGATCTCCATCAGCTACGATCCTGCCACACCTCTTTCCCATTTTATCAATAGAACTATACAAGCTCTTAATCTTTAAATTGAACCACATACTATACTGATCAAACAACTTTCCCAAAAACAAAGGTACGTGCGGAAATGAACAAAAATTCTTCACGTTTCCTTACTAATTTTGAAAACCTGCCGTGAATTTTGTAGGGCGGACATTTTATTATCATTTGCGCGGTTATGTTTCTTTAGCAAATTTTTACAGAATGTTCACAAAATTATCTTTTTTTCGTTTGAAGATATCTGTCTATCCATTTACATCCGGTATATAAGGTCCTACAATTCAAAGGAAAAACAATGTAACAGATGATAGAGTATCCCTAATAGAACACTATCCAAAGAAAAAAAAATTTTTGAGCGCATATTTTTTTGACTTTTCATAGAAATTTAATCGGCTGATTAAACCGCTTTGTGAAAAAAATATTTGATAAAAAAAATATTTTTTTCTTCATTGTTATCAGTGAACGATACATGATCTACACTAGAATTATTTTCACTTATTATTATTGTATGACCTTATACAGGTTGAAAATGAACCCCCAGGCTTTATTGAAATCTATGAATCAGAATCACTAAAAGAACACAAAACAGTAAAATAAGACACGATATCGACATCTCGACATGTATTTTTCATTCGAAAATAGAACCGTTTCCTTTGCTAGGAGGTTCATTTTCAACCTGTATAACACAGAGTTTTGTCCCCTCACCTGAAGTAGTAGCACAATCCGCCCACGGGATACGCTCGGGCGGGGCCGCCGCCGCCCACGTCCGCCCAGACGCCCAGCAGGTTCACCAGGAAGTTACCGCTGAACTTTACTGCTAACATCTGTGGAGAGACGCTGAGTCAGAACCTTTTTGGATTCTATTGGGTAAATGTTGGCGGGACGAAGATGATAATACCTTTACCTTTGAAATTGCTGTTTTGTATGGGAAATTTGAAGAAAACTCAGTTTCGGAATCTTTATTTAAATAAAACATTTAGTAACGATTTTTTCGTGCTACGTGTCGCCCGAGGCTCTTGCTCAGGGGGCCTAGAACGAGGTACAAAAAAGTGTCTTTTGAAAGAGTCTTCATCTGTCAAACGTGATTTTTATTTAACATACAAAAATATCAAGTTTGACAGATGAAGACTCTTTTAAAAGACAATTTTTTTTGTACCTCGTTCTAGGCCCCCTCTATAAACGCCAACGCTTGCATGTCACACTATGACACTCCTTCAAGTATTTATGTCGTGTCGAAGTATTTTCTAATATAGACATGTTCTTACCTGAGAGATGACGTATAAATTGGAAACGAGCGCCGACTGCAGGATGATGGGAATGTTCGACGTGTAGAACAACTTGATCGGGTACGAAGAGTACTGTCCGCGGTAGCGAGCCGACTTGATTGGCAGGTCCACACGGAAGCCCTATGCAGGAGAACATACGGGTCAGATTACAATGGCAAATACTCGAGTTCAAGATAAATGGCGATTCTTTTAGCCAGCTATAAAAGTGACTTAGATTTTTGGTTACAATGATTAGTCGAATATTAAAGTCGATTCTGAAGGCTTGAATTTTAGTTTTAGTACTATTAAAACTTACAATGTTCCAAAGTAATACAACTTCTGTTGTTAACACTAAATAACTATTTTGAAACAAAGAAAATTTAGTTTTGACACCACTAAAAACTAAAATTAGGGCTTGGCCCATGGTGCTCGATAATCTTACTGAGTGATTTTGAACTTCAGTATGTTGTCAGAAAGTCTACATTAGAACGCTCGCTTCGCGCGCTGCCAGCACGCAAATTCAGTGAATTTTCGAGGTTTTTCTGCATTTTACGAAAAAGTATTTGAAGTAGGAGTTTTTCCAGGTGAAGTGTCAGGTGACATCGGAAAATAAACCATGTTTTCTTGTTATAGCAGTAATTTCAGACATAAAACTTAAGCCGTTTAGACATAAAACAAATTAATAACTTAATAAGGCAACCTTTTCAAAAATAAACTCTATCGAGTGAAATGTGTCCAATTAGGTAACCGACCTGACAACGGAAAGATAAAGGTCTGAAAAAACACGTGTCCAAGTTTAACATTGATCAGGTAAGTAGTTGAGCGAAAACCGTTGAAAGACCAAAGGCAAGCTCTTAAAGCCCTCAGAATCGACTTTAATCGTTTTGTTCTGTGGTGCTGATAATTTATTAAGAAATATGATGAATTTAATTATTTTTTTCCTGTTTAAAATGCAATTCCATTAATAAGTAAGGTTAATAAAAGGAAACTTCGCTGTGCAAATCTTAAACATCTTACGTAAGATTCATTGATCAAAGCCTGCATTACATGCCAAAAACTCTCCCTTTCACTTTTCAAGATCAGATGGAGCGAACGCCACGAAGTGCCCTGTCATAATTCTTATTGCCCACCTATAAATATGAAAATGCAATAATCCGCGGTACATCTTTCGTGGCGTTCGTTCACTGTACTGAGCAAATTGCTTTCTACGAAAGCGCATAATGAATTACAAGTAATATTTATTATTTTACTATTTAGTTTACCCACTTGCGCTGACACGCCCTTAACTTATATTATGTTAAATGTCTACGTATTGTTAAGCCTTTAGGGAATTTCTATTTCTTACTTTGTTTAGGGAAAAAATTAATTTATTTAGATTTTAAATAAATCCGTATCAAATTATTGGGAAAATATTATGGAAAATTTATCAGTGAATTTGCCAACCCCGAAAATATAGTAGTGTATTTAAAACTACGGAGAAAAGGTAGTGGATATTGTTCCCGGAATCACTTTTCACTGAATCTGTATGTACGAAAAAAAAACACCACTTTAAACGCAATTTCCCGCAAGTCGTACATATGTTTATAGCTGTAAGAAAGCTATTAGTAAAAGTGTCCTTATTTATTAACGATTTCAACTAGTATACTATCAATATGTTGAACTTTTAATAGATTAAGTCAAATTATATAAATTGTAAGCATGTGTTTTTATTGGAAAAATCATAATTCGAATTTGAAATACCGATGCTCTATGTCAGGAGTCGGCAACCTTTTGGCAGAAAAGGGCGATATAGTGCAAAATAAAATTGAGGCTGGCTGCATTCGTTTACGCCGTCTTTGATTTTGATGGCATACTGAGCCTGCAAGCTAAGTTTTTTTTTTTGGATGTCCCCCACTTTAACACTAATTCCCCATAAGTGCAACGTTTTCTAAAGTAGTCACTATATTGTTTATATGATAGATTATTATTTCATTAAATATTTTTACGAAACTTTAGCTTTTATTTTTAATAAATATGACACTTATTCAAGCCAAATCTGAAGACTTTAATTTTAGTTTTAATGCTATGAAAACGAAATTTTCTTCATTCCAAAATATTTCGTTAGTGTTGACGCAGAAGCTATATTACTTCGGACAATTTTTAGTTTTGACAGCACTAAAACTAAAATTAAAGCCTTCAGAATCGACTTTTTCAGTATTATTGCATAAATAATAAAGATAAATTATATATTTTTTTAAATATATTATATTTCGACCCACTTGGGGTCGTCGTCAGTCAAATATGACAGATGAAACACAACAAACCTGTATA
Organism: Ypsolopha scabrella; assembly: GCA_910592155.1. Classification (NCBI taxonomy): domain Eukaryota; kingdom Metazoa; phylum Arthropoda; class Insecta; order Lepidoptera; family Ypsolophidae; genus Ypsolopha; species Ypsolopha scabrella. The sequence continues at coordinate 6,655,489 of OU342964.1, forward strand.
GCTAACACGCGCCAGAGATACAACGTATATCTAAGCTACTTGCGCTCTCACGCTTACCACGTTTGTCAATGTGCGAGAGAGCAAGTATGATGGAAAGATTCTTTATCGACGGCGCGGCGCATGATTGACCCCTGGAAGTATATGACAGATAAAACACAACAAACCTGGAAGTATATGACGATAGCAAAGACGAGCACAGTGGCAAGGAGGTTCATCAGGTTGGGCAGGTTCTGTCGGTAGAAGGCCTCTCGCAGCGCGCGCACCTTGTCGGGACGGGTCGCCAGCAGGTGGAAGAGGGCGATCACGGCGCCTTCAAACTCTGTGCCGCGCCCTGCACGAGACATCGAACGTTATAGAGTTGATAAGGAGAGAACGAGTGAAGTGGAGATCTTGGCTAGAGACGGGCTGAGCATTTTGGATTATGGCGCATAGGCAGGCCACCATTTTAGTACAAAATTTGATAACCCGTTTCTCTGTTGTTTTTCGTTATAAACTAAAGTTTGAGACCTCTATAGTTTAATACAGGCACTTACGAAGTCACTATTTGGCTGAAATGTAAAATTTAGGTATAGGTACAAATTTAAGGAAGGAAAACCACATTGTATGTAAATCTATCCAGCTTGAAAACTTTAAAATAAAATCAATATTCAAAATTTTGGCAAAATTATGCCTTTTAAAATATCAGTACTAGGTGATAGAGGTCTTATACTTTGTTCTATAACAAAAACCACCACGAAAAGGATTATCAAATTTTGTACTGAAGCGGTGGCGTGCCTATGCGTCTTAAAGGAGCCATCTCGACCACACCGGAATCAGGCTCCAGTCTGTTAAAAGTGGTTTCTTTGAATTTGCAACAAAATCTTAGGAAATAATGACAACAAAAAAAACTTTCAGCTAGGAACAATATTGTTTGCTATATACACAAATAGTTTTCCACAGGCGTGAAGTTTGGGGCGTTTTTAGGAATTTACAGCTAAATACAATGAAGCTGGAAATCATAATGGAAGTACTATATTACTCATGAAATATCAGGACACTCTCCACACCAAATTAAGGAGCATCACACACGTGAGTATGTTGTTGAGGCACCCAACGTATGAAAAGAGAAAACAATGACCAATTTTTTTTTTAGCCAGTCTGGCTCTTTTTGTCTTTGTGTAAAGGCAGACTATAACGTATCTGTATTGAAATATGTAGAGGACCTCTGGCGTATGTATAAATAACAAAGTATAGTCACTGACCAGTGTTGACTGTAGCCGGGGAGAATGCCTTCCATACAATGGTCTCGCAGATGTTTGTTGCGATGAACAGAGAGATACCAGATCCAAGACCATATCCTGAAACAAAAACAGTATTATATATACAGAAAAAATATTTGCTTGTCATCTGAAACAAAACTTTGATTATGTTTGTGCTTTGTCCATAGTGATGTTACACTTTGGTCTCTTTTCTGTTTTATAAGTCTGTGAAGCATTCATCTAACAACAAAAACAGTAGTTATGTCTCGAGTCCTGCATATGTACATATACTGGATGTAAACACCTACCTTTTACGGAAACCTCCTAGTCTACTGGTCTCTCTGAACAATGTTTCGAAAGAAACATGCGCGCGCAAAACATTGGTTTGGGCAATACTTGAAATTTAAGCAGATATGCGTGAATCTTAACACACCGAGGTACGGGCGCGTTTTCAACAAGCGGGAGACAGCGTTCTAAAATAGACCTTTCTCCTTAATTTAAAGTTGAATACCTTCTTCCCTGAAGATTTTCGCGGGTATGCTTCTTGGGAAAAGTTGTTCAATATGATCAGTTAAGTATGTGGTTACCTTTAAATATCGATTTACACTCGGTATATCAAACTCTTAAAGCTTTGCTAAGGATAGGATTCATTTTTGGGAAAGCTTAACAAGATAAATTTAAGTAATATCCAAACAGCATAAAAATAAACATGAATAAACGAATTTTCAACTAAATTACATTAACCTTGAAAATATACAACAACATTATTAGGTGTTAAATTTCTCTGCAAATGATAACGCCAGCTAAAGTGGTGATAGTGATACCCTGTGATAAAACTGCAAACAAAAAAACCAAGTAAGTTTAGTAACTAACCTTTTTGCAGAAGCTCGTCCAACAGGAGAACAATGAGACCGGCTACGAAGAGCTGGATGATGATGAGCAGACACACTCCTGCTCCAATCTCAGATGGCTCCCCATACATGCCCGTCATCACATACACAATAGCCTGACCCACTGTGATCACCATGCCAAACACTAGAACAAAACATATTTTATTTAATAGATGAAAAAAAAAACCTACAACAAAGCAGGTACTGTGTGAGGGAGGATGGGTAATGTGTGAGGGAGGATGGGTAATGTGTGAGGGAGGATGGGTAATGTGTGAGGGAGGATGGGTAATGGCTATTGTATAGAAATTAGATGATGATAAATACAAATGAAAACATCAGTGAAAAAAATATGGTGCAAATAATGAATACAAAAAACTTCAAATTTGATCTCCTACATTATGAGTACCTCCCATCCCAAAATTCAGAGTTAAGACAGTGGTAAGAACTGATCAACTTACATTTTGGATGACATAATTACATAATTTTTCCTACAATTATCTAAATTACATTAAAATAACACAAAACCAGAATAAATCAGTAGCAACAATAAAACAACATAAAAGATAATAATTATAGTATTGGTTGAAAGCATTTTACTTTACTTTAGTATCACTTTTTATAAAAAAGAGCAGAAACTAGTTTGGTGTTTGGGTGAATAATGAATGGGTGTGTGCTGGCAGACTGCCTAGGCTACTTGTTGACACTCAGATCTTGGCAATTTGCCTTCGAAAATCTAAGTATGATACGCCTATCTGAAAATCTCATGGAAATATTCCAAAATTATAGATCTGAAGCTAGGCTTTAGTCTTCTGATGGTAGTAGGCTGAATTATTCGTTTTTTTCTCAGTGAACAATAAAAGAGAAAGGTCATGCCTTGATTTCATAAATAATTATAGACTTGAAGGTTATAAGCTTATCCATCCATCAGCCTGTTTCGTCCACTGCTGAACATAGGCCTTTCCAGGAGTTCATCACTCTTGGCGGGCAGGCGGGTTGGTGAGCGCGGTGCCGAAACCCTTGCACTAGTGACGCCGCTGCCCGTCACCAGTCTGATTTATATAAGGCCCGGCAATTGGGGATGGATATACTGCCATCCATCGATCCCAGGCAATGGTGGGCCGCCTGGTTTTTTGCCTGAGAGCTGTCCTCTTACTCTCCCCCAAATAACTTCGGGAGGATTTCCGAGTAAGATGGTGGTACCTCCACAGTCGAGCATGGCATTAGCTCTACCACCTAAGCTCATACTAGTGATTAAATTTAAAAGACTGTTATTAGATTTCATTTCTAATATTGAAAAGTGAGAATAGATGGAAGAATATAATAATGAATGAGTGGATGTAAAAAGAACTTACATTTTTGAGCACCATTGAAAAGTGCTCTGTCTTTAGGGGTGTCACCAACTTCAATGATCTTGGCTCCGGCTAGCAGCTGCATGATGAGTCCTGAGGTCACAATGGGGGAGATGCCGAGCTCCATAAGGGTTCCTCTGTTGGAGGCGAGGATCACACGGATCCAGTAGAAGGGGTCTGCGCTGTCCGATGACATTATACCAAATAGTGGGATCTGAAATTTAAAGTTATTGTGTGACACAAAAAAGTGGAGCCCTCATTTGACAGATTACTCTTTAAAATTAAATGAATATTATGTAAATTTTTAGAGAATCAAGACCATTTATATAAATTTCTGAAATAAAATGTACTGAACCTGTCTAATTTGTGCTTAAAAAACCTTTAATACTCTTATTTCAAAATAAACAAAACTGTTTTAAAAATTTACATTGTTTTTTCGTGTAACAAATCTGAAAGTTGGTTTGTTACCTTTCACTCTGCAACTAATCAACAGATTGGAATAAAACTTTAATAATGCAATAACTCATGACCTGTTGTGGATATGTGTAAGAAAATTATATTCATTTGGTAGCCAAAATGTATGGTTTCAAGTGTCAAAAGGGCAAATTTGTTTAGCCGAATAACCATTTGATAATTGACATTGAAAATTTTAAGCTGCCTAATGATTATGATTCCCATACCAAGGTGGTCCAAGAAATAGCCAATGTTTTGTCCCAAGGAAATCAGTAAGTTCTTTATGGTTGACAAAACAACTAATATGGTACAAAACAATAAAAAACTATATAATTCACTTGGGATATTCTTTGTTATCCATCCATCAGCCCATGTTCGTCCACTGCTGGTAATAGGCCTTTCCAAAATTTTGCATATACATATATTATACATTAAGTTAATAAGGTTTTCAGTACCATAACATATTGAGTCATGTTGCTTAAATTGCAATAGCTGAAAAAACATATGGGTGAATGTGCTTACCTGACAGCATACTAAGAAAATGAAGAGTGTGATGGCTGTCCATAATACTTTCTCGCGAAATTGGATCTGAAATGCGACGCAATATTAGTTTAAATTCACCCAAATCGGTAGTTTTAGGTCACAGTCAAAATTACAGTTAGGAACTGTCCTTTGTAAGTGATTGGTTGGCAATTTCACTTTCACTTATCATTTTAAAACGTAGGATAGCTTGAAACTATACTGGAGGCGATAATAAAGGTTATGGAGAAGTGATATCCACCGTGGGGTAGAGAAATTGGCAGAAATAAGAGAATTAGATGGGACTTACCTTTCTTTCTGGTTTCGCTATTTCTGGCAGTATACTGCAGAATGGCTTTATAACTTCGAGGAATTTGACTGTAAAATTAAAGAAATTAAGTTATCATACACATTTTATCACAATCTGTGAAATAACACTGCTATCACCACAAAATATCAGTTCTTAGAGGTTACACATTTCCCACTTCTAATGTAAGAAAATAAAGATACTCACTTCCCATTTTGATTTATTGAGATTTAACTACCCTAACTATAATATTAACTTAATAATTCGACTGAAACCATTCAACTTTTGTTCAATAATACTACTCCAACTGGACTTTTAGGAAAATGAACGTGCGCAAAGCCGCCAGCGAGCCGTCTTCAAATGACACGTCCACAACGTCACGTCACGTGACCTGTGATGTTGGCGTTTCAAATGTTGCCTGAAATAATAAATAATAATATTTTTTACGTAGACAGCTAATCTACGATTTTTCATTTCTAACCAGCAAAGACAGATTTCATTGCGGCTGGTTGACGTTTCCGGGGCGAGGAGAACCTAACAGGATATGTGCGGAAAGCCTTCTGAAAGTCGTTCAAAAACTCACACCGGCTTGGGATCGTACCCTGGGTTCCAACACTAAACCGTTCAAAAATCAACACGGGTCGCGACACCGACCGTTCAAAAATAGCAGTGTCGCTACACCGGTGCTGAATTTTCAATCGGTGTTCCTACCTACCCTAGGCTTCTTTAATGAACGCACTTCTGAGGACATAATTCCGTGTATGTTATGTTTGACGACGTGCCTGCTTCAAACATAATGCCATCTTCTTAGACCATATAACACGGGACTAGGCAAGCGCACTTATCCCCCTCTGCTGAAGTACATGAACAATTTGTTCATGTAAGTTTGCTTGTGTGCGCGTTTTGTGTTTGTGTTGCAGCTTTTGATTTAGTTTGACATTTCTATTTTTCGTAGGAGTGTGCGTGAATGAGTAAATGTGTGCTGTGCGTGTTAACCTCCTCTCCCGTAGAAAACGGCAGAATAATTTCAGTACTAAGAGTCGCGCTTTGATAGGTCCCGTGTTAAATCGTCTAAGGTCATCTCTATTCAAGTACTGCTTGCACAATCGAGTCATTGTCAATGTAAGAGGGATGTCGTCCGATTATCAAACTGAGCGCAGCCTAGATTAGTGCAACGCCAAATACATTGTATATAGAACTCAAAGACATAACTAAACTTTGCATTATCCAATTTTTGCAAACAAAAGTAGATTTTATTTTCTTAAAAATAAGGTTGTCATTTTTATGTCACCACTTGTATGTACTTGTCTAGCAAGTTGCCAATATATATGTAAAGAAAACCCTACTCTCGCATACTAGCATAGAGTCATCGCTTTTCTTAATTTGAATTTGCCGTGTCACGTCACGGCTGACAATTGTGACATTGGAGAAAAGATGAGATATAGGTTATGATTATTAAAAATAACTTTCCTGTAGAAAATTATCCAAGACCTGAAATAAGGGCTTTAAATGTTGTTTCTTTTATTTTCACAGGTGAGTGAATGTTTTGTTTATAAAATAATATAATAGTTTAAACATTGTAAGAACGCATTGTAAATAAAACTTTTATTTTCACAGAGAAACGCAATTACGTCTTGGTTTCAATATTTCCATAAAAAAGTCATTTATCATTATATATATAATATAAACAACATACCTATAAAGTGTTTTTGAGTGCTCTCGGCGTTCCGATGCCACGACGGCCAGTGTTGCCGTTTTAGCCACTTTGTGGCTAGATCTAGTGGATTTTCATCGGTTTTAGCCAAAAGATAAATCAAAATCAAAATATTTATTTTGTAAAATAGATACATAAAGTATACTTTCTACAAGTCAAAGTCAATCTTTACAATAAATTTCTTTAGAATAAAAAAATAAAGAAAAATAATATGTATATACTAATAAGGGAAAAACATACAAAAAATATTTAGGTTGGGCTACAAAAATTGAATTATACACCTACATAAAATAGAGAAATCTAGGAATAAAAATATTATATATAAATGATGCAACGAACAAACAAGTTGATAAATAAATACGGGAAAAACAACCAAAAAATATTAAGGTTGGGCTACTAAAATGTAATAAAGTTATAAACCTGCATAAAATAAAGAAATATAGGAATAAAAATATTATATATACATAATGCCTAACCATCCGCACCATTCGATTAGTATTGCTAAGAAGAAGGGCAAGAAACTTAGCAAACATGAATTTTTTCATTTGTAACATAAACTTAATCTATACAATTTTCTTATACCTACTTAAGTAAAGGCAAATATAAAACCATAGGAATTAAGTCCAAGTAAAAGAAAAAAAAATATTGATCTTATGTAGTCAATCCGTCCTACATTGTCTATTACCTTTTACAGCAAAGTCAGTTTATTAACTATAATTAATTAACATATTAATTAACTATAAAGGGCTTAAGATTAGCCTTTAGAGGAATCAAACATTTCGTATTAAAATTTGCTAATTATAACTTACAATTTTGATAAAGATTGTTATTATTTATTACACAATGTTTCATTATCGTCCAGATAATCATTGATTTTATAATGAGCTTTTTTAAGTAGTCCCTGCTTAATGTATAGTTTAAACTTATTTTCAGGCAAACTAAGGACCTCCTTTGGAAGTTTATTATAAAATCTTATACCATGTCCTACAAAAGAGGACAACCTTGACAAGTCTAAATTTTGGAAAAGCTAGTTTATGTTTGTTTCTGTATTCAACAGAGTGGTCCACACCAAGCCTCGGGAGATTATCAATATTTTTTCTGACATATCTAATAACTTGATAAATAAATTTACATGGGACCGTAAATATATTCATTTCCTTAAACTTTTCTCTTAATGAATCTCAATACTTCATGATATAAATAGACGGAATTGCTCTCTTTTGCAAGACAAAGACTGCTTCTATATCCGCGGCTCTACCCCACAACATTATGCCATATGACATAATGCTGTGAAAATAACTGAAATATACTAGTCTAGCAGTATCATCATCAGTAATCTGCCTTATGCGTCTAACAGCGTATGCGGCTGAACTAAGTCTACCACAGAGAGCCTCTATGTGGGGACCCCACTGAAGACGAGAGTCCATAGTAATACCCAAAAACTTAGTTTCGTTAACTAACTCCAGCTTGGACCCCTGCAAAAATAAACTGACATTTTCGTATGGTTTAAGTGGAAAAGGTAGACTTGGTCGAGTAAAAAAGAGACGTAGATTGAAAACATATAATGTCCGATCAGATACACGGTAAGAAACACAATTGGAAGTAAAACTATTGTATGTAACTCGGATTTAAACTAAAAAAGATCACAAAGTGTTTGATACGCGCGGCGGGCTTGTTCTGACTGGAATCGAATCTTCTCGATCGGCGCGGGAGCGGGACGTTACTCCCCGCGCACCTCTCCACACCCCTCTAACGCATAATCCTTTAGATGCGTAGGAAGACGACCGCGGCGGTTTGAAATACGCGGGTTTACGATAGACTCCCCCTCTAGTCTAGGAGGACGACCTCGTTCCTGGACTAGCTCATTATTACCTCGCTGTTTCGGACGACCGCGGCGGCGTTTGGGTATAACAGGTCGAGGTGGTGTGGCTTCTTCATCACGAGTAACGAATGGAGTCAGATCCTGAGAATGATATTTTCCTAGGGATTCTTCAGGATTTCCGGCTGGAGAGATAAGGTAAGTAGTGGGGGTTACCTTCTTAGTAATGACATACGGTCCGTCCCACTTAGGCACAAACTTGGCTGTCAGAACCTTACTTCCTTGACTGAGGACATGAGACTTGACAAGCACCTTGTCTCCTACCTCGAACACATGGCCTAGCCGGCGAGACTGATCAGCAACCCGTTTAGACTGATCTTGCTGAGCTTCTACTCGTTCTCGTACCGCTGATAAAGAATTTATGAAAGACCTTAGATAAGGGGTGATTTGATGAACAAAGTTCTCTTTGTCCAGTATGGCTCGCAAGTCATGGCGAGCTTCTATAGGAGACCTCATTTCTCTAGCAAACATCAGATACGAAGGCGTAACGCCAGTAGTACGGCAAACGGAACTATTCATGGCAAAACGAATCACCGCAAGCTTCTTGGGCCATGAAGCATGATCATTCTCCACGAGCTGAGCGAGTTGGGTCTTTAAATCCCGATTCTTGCGCTCGGCGGGGTTGGCCTCAGGATGATAGAGCGGGACTAAGTTTTGTTTGATCCCTAAGATATACATACATTGTTGCATGACAGCTCCTACGAATTGTACGCCATTATCGGAGGTTACTCTGCGAGGTAAGCCGTACCTGAGGAAGTATTCCTCGATGAGAGTACGTGCGCAGGCTTCAGCAGTCGCTTCCTGAAGGGCATAGAGTTCTACCCAACGTGTGGCGGTATTCTCGACTAAGAAAATCCACCTCTCGCCGTTCTCACCTTCAGGTAAGGGACCGAATAAGTCTATGGCTAAGACTTCGTTTCGTTGTTGTAGCACTGGAGTCTGGAGAAGGCCAGGAGGCTTATCGTTGGCAGCTTTGTAGCGCTGACAGTCCACACAAGCTTTCACATAATCAGTGATGACTCTTCTCATTCCAGCGGGTCTACCACGTAATTCGATGATCATGGTAATGGGCTTCGTTTTGACAGTTGAAGCCCATTATTGAGCTTCGTCGTACCGCGTAAAATAATTGTGATGGTCTTCAAGCCCATGTCAATTGAGTGAATGATTTTCATACATATTTGACGTTTGAACACAATTACTGGTATCGCGTAACAAAAAAAAAAAAAAAAACCAAGTTCATGACCATTTTGAAATGTCAAATGAAAGCCGGACCATCAGAGCTCCGATGTTCATAATAAATTTGCACAATTTTGGTATTTTCCAGCAATATTGTGGGGTACCTAAATCTACTATGCTTGGTTTTTCGTAGATATAACTTTTCGTGCCTTGTTTACGTGTTTTTTGTTCTAATAATCGAATGGCGAGAGCGTACTTGCTGTCTGCGGCGGGCGGAGGAGGAACACCTAAAAACCAGGGAAAGAATCCAGCGAAGGATGCAGAAAGATATTTGCAGGCCGATGCTTCTACCCAGCGACCTAATCTTCTACCAGAGATATCGTTCACGGAAAACTTTCGCCTTTCAAAGGTATGGCCTGTTGTTACCTACTAAATTATGCGAAATTTTTTTCCCATAGTGCCCCCTTATCTACACCCCAACCCAAACTTATTGTCACATGCCAATTTCACGAAACTGCGACGAAAAAAACACTGCAGTGCGTCCAGAAATCAAGGTAGTTTATTGTAGTTTCAACCAAACCAAACAAGAAAATGTAGTGTTACTCATCTACTTACTTCAGTGTACTTCTGTAATCAAATAACCAAGCCTAAGTTATTGAAGTTTACAGCTTACTGTGTAAACAAGTAATTAAATTATCAAACATAACAGTGAAGTTTCTGACATCTTTTTTACAGATTCTGGTAGCATTACAGATGTATGCCAGTGTTACCAAGGCGACACACGTAGGGAAAAACAACTTCCTAAACCTTTCACAATCAAAATGTCTGATTGTCTGATGGAAGTTATGGAAGAGCTGAATCCACCACATATCTTGCAAAAATATATTCATTTTCCAGGATCTCAGTCAGAAGGGAATGAAACTTCAGAGAGGTAATGTTGATTTATAATAATACCTTCAATTTGTAGTTGTTAAAATCAAGTACAAATACTGTAATATTTCAAATATTCACACACAACATTAATATTATTTGCATTTTCTTTAAGATTTATGGAGAAGTTTGGATTTCTTGTGCATTTGCCCCAAGGACAATGAAGAATCATCCTTCAACATGAAGAGACCACTCACTCAATGTCATAGTGGTATTTAATACTTTCCAAAACATGAGATGAATTAATTTGGATGCACTGAGCATGGATCTTCAGCGTCCACCTCCACAAATTCTACATCTAAATTAGTTATAGAATATGTTCATTATTTGTATACCATATTTTTTATGTTTTAACAAATTTTAGTGTAATTTATAAGAAATGTATAATTTGCAGCAGTCGCTGTTTGTACCTTAATTTTAAAAAAGGGTATATAATACAATAATACTATAGCTTATAGTCTTTCACAGGTGATGGGACTAATGCATGGTACATGTATTTACTAAATTTTGTAATTAAATTATTTATATTGATAAGTTTATTGTAAACATGACATGTAATTTTTTTTGGTTGTTTTTTTTTGTATTTAGACTTAATTTAAGTGTTGATTCTGCAAATTCTGCTCAATTAAATATATTATGTGGTCTATTTTAATATCTGAAGTATGAATAAATAGTATTATTGTATTATGTACCCTTTTCTGAAATTAATATTTAATGACTAGAGATAATTATGTACATAAAGCAGGTATTGATCAATTAACATTGTCAGTTTTAGATCACATTTAATGTTATTAAGTTAGGATGCCCACAGAATTTCTGGACACCTCTTTACTCTGCTTAGGATATAAGGCCTTTGGTAAATAAAGTGTATGTTAGGTTTTATCACTGTCAGAACAATAAATGGCTTCTGTTTTGGCTATGACTTGTTCTTTTTTCATCCCATCATCTTCCTGAATGGATTGATTGAATACATAATAAGTACATAAGGCTTATGTCCAGCAGTGGATGAAACAGGCTGATGGATTGATACATACATAATACTTATGCCTGTCTCCCAAAGGTATAGGTGGAGACTGCAGATTTCCATCTGATATGACTCAGACCTCCGTTCACTGATTAAAACTTTCGTCAGGCTCCGACACTGACAGCAGGATAGAGTATACCGTTTTCAAAGCATGCGACAGATGGCATTGGAACCTGTGTGGTGTTAATTTATGAACGCGGCCCTGGCATACCCCTCACATAATGTCCTTCTAGGACAACCAAGTAGAGTTATATCTTCCACTTTCCTTACCATTCTTTTCATTTGTCATTCTACTTTCATTCATACCCTTTATATTTAGACCAAACAACGAAATGTTTTTTTCCATACTATTAGATTTTAATTCTTTTATAATCTTGTCAAACTTAGATACTTTTCTCAGAATAACATCATTTTGAACCTACATGGAATTTCAGAAATAAAACACTACTTTTGCACTGGTTATAATTTATGTATTAACACACTTATTTTTAGTAAGTAGGTACCTACTGAAACCTCAAGTCTTACATATTAGATTTTTACCATCTATTTTAACAATTAACTAAAGTAATTGCTAAATTACCTCGTTAACAACACTGCATCCAAAATCACAATACATTCCCACTGTGACTTAACACATTGCCCGGTTAACATTGTACCAATATTGTTGACCATCTTTTCGACAGCCAAGTCCAACTTCATTCACAATCACAATACATTTCCACTGAGACTGTACATGTTGCTTCGCTAATAGTGCTGCAATGTTGTTCACCACCTTCTCTACAGCCAAGTCTAAGTTCTCCCTGAAAATGTCTTGTCTCTGTCTGTATGCTGGCATTCTGAAACATAATATTTGATTGTTTTAAGTAAAACAAAAAGAGAAACAGGCACTGTATTGATGATGTTGAGTTCGGACGCCTGCTGGGCTCAGTCAGGCGGATGGTTGGCTCTCCACTTGGAGCTATTCCATCCAATTCCCATTGCATGAAGCTTTTGGTATTCTAATGTCCCAGGGGTATTTCCTCGTCAAATCTTCCGCAGGCACTGTATTATGTTACACTGTTGATTTTCCAAAACTTCTACAGATTTTGGTAAAAAGTAAAGAAAAATTGGCATTGCCTTATGAGATATTGATTTTCCCATAAATTTGAAATTAAATAGAAGAAAAACACAACAGTAGGTAGGTATACTTACTTACTTTTATTTACAAACTTGAAATAGAAATGAAAACGAAACTTTTCGAGGGAGGTTATTTTTGTCCTGTGCGTTTGGTTATTCATTTCTCATTTGCATTTATTACATTAAGTGATAAATTTGAAAATAAAACAATAAGAAACATTGCAAAACTTCTTTTCAATACGAAAAGAGGATCAGACTAATTAAATAGGTGCTAATATCTACGAATAACTTGGTTTATAATAACTTCGAAAACGCATCAACCCATAACTAAATTGAATAAACAAAACGCAGATTTTCATTCGTTCATGATGTTCATTGTCATTGCAATTTTTACAAAATAGGTCCGATTCAGACTCTGGTAATGGTAATGAAGTTCAAAATGATGTTCAAACCCATGACAATCAGAATTACGTGGTAGACCCGCAGGAAAGTAATAGGATTTGGAGATTTTAAGGTAGGTACGATCTATTCCAGGGTGACCAGCGAGCGGCGAGTCATGGCACTCTTTCAGGATTTCAGCTCGGAGATTGAAGGGTATCACGAACTGAGGAGACTCACTTTCCGAATCTGGATTCAGTCGGTAGAGTACACCTTGTTCCATTAGGTACCCACGCTCAATCCACCGGCGAGCCGCTACTTCATCTGGACCTTCTACCTCCTTGATAATCTTCTCTACTTCCGGGTCAGCAAGTTGTTCCTGCCTCAATTCTGCAGGGCTCTTAGTGGGTAAGTTTACAATCACGGAGCAGATACCACAGCCATCTCGAGTCTCTTCGGAGCAAAATGGTCTACTCAACGTGTCCGCCACTACGTTTGCTTTACCTGGAGTATATTGGTACTGTATGTCAAATGACTGGAGCTTTAGGGCCCAACGCACCAGGCGTCCGGTAGGGGACTTAAGCGTCAACAGCCACCGAAGAGGTTGGTGATCGCTGCCGACTATTACTGGATGTCCATCCAAGTAACCTCTAAATCGTTCTACTGCCCACACTACGGCCAAAGCTTCACGTTCCGTAGTGGAATAATTCCGCTCAGCAGAAGTCAATAAACGGCTAGCGTATTCGATTGGTCGCTCTTCTTTATCCTCCCCCTGAAGGAGGACCGCGCCGATCCCGTAGCTACTATTATCCGTGCGAAGGATGAAGGGGCGCTTGAAGTCAGCCTGGATTAAGATAGGCGCCGAGGTGAGAAGTCTTTTCAGCTCGTTTAACGCTGTCACTTGAGCTGAACCCCAGTTCCAGGTCTGGTTCTTTCTCGTCAACCTTGTGAGTGGTTCTGCTACAGAGGAGAAGTTAGGTATAAACTTACGGAACCAGGAGCAGGTTTGCAAGAATGTTCGGAGATGTTTCAGATTGTTCGGCTCTTTCATGTTCAGTACTGCCTGGACCTTTTCAGGGTCGGGAGAAACGCCTTGTTGGGTAATAAGGTGGCCCAGGTACTTGTAACTTTCTCTGGCGAACACGCATTTCTCTCTATTTACCCGCAGGTTGAATTCACGCAGGCGATTGAAAACTGCCTCGAGATCTTGAAGATGCTGCTGGAATCCCTCAGAGATGATCAGCAAGTCATCTAAGTAGGCCACAATAGTCACATTGGACAAGGATGAGCAGGAGCGCAAGCGGTCAATTAGGTGCGAGAACGTGGCCGGGGCATTTTTGAGGCCGAAAGGCATGCGCTTAAAGCGAAATGTGCCTAATGGGCTGATAAAAGCCGTCTTGTCTCTATCCTGCTCATTTACGGCAACCTGCCAGTAGCCGGATCGCAGGTCCAAGGTGCTCATATAACAGTTTCTCTTCGTTGACTGGAGTAACTCATCAATCAACGGCATAGGATAATGATCCGTTTTGGTAATGGCATTCAAGCGTCGGTAATCAACGCAGAAGCGGATGCTGCCGTTGGGCTTGGGCACCAGGAGTGCTGGCGAGCACCAAGCAGACTCACACTCTTCGATGATGTCGTCCTTCAGCATTCTATCAATTTCCTGTCGCATGAGTTCTTTCTTAGCAGGGGTCAATCGATACGGAGGTACAGATATAGGAGGGTGTTCACCTGTATCAATGCGGTGCTCAGCGAAAGGGGTTGGCTCTCCCCTTGGCTGGAAGATATCCGTATTGACAACCAATAGCTGCACCAGCAGGTCTCGGTCAGGCGGATTTAAAACAGTACCTTCGTCATCCCTGAGTACGTCCGCAGAAGAGCAGGAAACTTCTGGTAAAGAAGCAGGCTCGAAACGCATTTTGTATTGAACGCGGTGATTATTAGAAAAATACCAGCATTCTCGTGAAAAATCCATAACTACTTCAGCGTCGAGCAAAAAGTCCATGCCGAGCAACGTCTCGTTGTTTTGTGCCTCAGGAAGTATAAGAAAGGGAGTCTTAATCACCCTATCCTCTAAGTACACATCAAGAGTAGTCATGAGTACGTCTACATCGCGAACGTGACCGTCAGCAAGCTTTATGAGCCTTCGCGCCGGCGTGAGGGGGTGCTCTTTACGGAGGAGAAGTGCGTGGAGAGTATGACCCGCGATGCAGTGCTTAGTACCGGTGTCGACTAAAGCAGTTCCCGGAGAACCCAATATCTCAATGTCAAAAATCGGCCGTAAGACTTGTCGCATTTTCCGATCAGAACCATTCCCGGCGCGCATATTCTCATAAGAACAAAAACCATCAGTACAATGATTACGCGTTTCTACGCGACTGTACATGCGATCGCTTGACAAAGTATTGATAAAACATTTTCCATTGTCAAAAGAACTTTTTTCATTGGACAAAACATTTCCGCGAAAACAATCGTTTATGTGTGCTCGACTATACGGATGATCACTATTAACATCGTCGCAACAAAATTTTTCATCTACAGAATTATTACAAAATTTATCGTTAGCACACTTTTCTTTGTGACCGTACTCGCGGTCATTAAACAAACAATCACTTGACAAAGTATTGACAAAATATTTTTCATTGTCGAAAGAACACCTTTCATCAGACGAAACACTTTCGTGAAAACAATCATTTATGTGTGTGCGACTGTACGGATTATCATTATAAACATCGTCGCAACAAAATTTTCCGTTAACAGAATTTTCGTAAAAATTATCAGTAGAACACTTTTCCTCGTGACTGTACTCGCGATCATTCGACAAACGATCGAACAAAAAATTATTATTTCCTGAACTAGAACTGTTTTTATCACCCTTTTGATCGTGACCGTAGTTCCGTTCATTTGTCGAATTACCACGGAAATAAACATGATCATCATTTTCACGATGCAACTCGTACGTGACATATTCATTAATATCACTTCTAGAATACGAACACAAATCAGATGACACTTCCACATTATATTTCTGTGCTATCGTGTCCATACTATAGAAGCATTGGTTATTATTGTTATTACACCGTTTGCAGTTTTCACGCGTCACGTTTTTCGAACCGCACTTATAACACGACACACTAGCGTTCACGGGATTATTAGAATCGTTTGAGGACTCACCCTTTTCCGCTAACTTACGGCACTGGTCGCGCTGGTGTCCATATCGTTTGCAGTAAATGCAAAACGGTCGTAACTGCTTCGGCGTCGTCGTTGGAGAGTCCGTAGCAACGGCCGCGGGGGGAGGCCGAGTAGTGGGCGCGGCGGCGGCGGAGGCGCGGGCGGCGTGAGGCCACGCGCGCGGCGCGGATGGCGGCGGCGGCGGCGCGGACGGCGGCGGCGGCGGCGCGGCCACGCTATTACGTGACGGCGCGGCGGCTGCCGTGTTCGACGTAGTGTTCACTGCGGGCTGAGTTGTTACTTCCGGCGGGTTTCGTCTAGTACGTGCGGCAATGGACGTCGGGTTGAGTGGCGTTTCTCTCCTTAATGAATCGCTGATGGAGTCTTCTATTATTCTCGCTTTGGATAGCAACTCCGAAAAAGTACTAAACTCTTCTCTACGCAATCTTTTGCTTATCCTTCGGTGTAGAAGGCTGTAAACCATATCTAGTTGGACCTTTGTAAATAGGTCGTTCATGGGAAGACGTGCAAGGAGGGCTCTCTTCCTAGCGACGAAAATATCAGTTCGTTCCTCTCCTTGTTCCGATTTGAACAGTTCTCGGTAGATCCGGTGTTCCGGGCGGCGATCGCCGTACGCGTCCCGTAAATATCGTATGACCTCCTCCCATGACTTTACCTCAGCGCGTATGCTCCTCCACCACGTCGCAGCTTCCTGGGTAAGAAGCATAGAAACGCCCTTGAGGGCGACTTCTTCCGTAATGTTCGTGCAATCTTTGTATGCTTCTATCGCATCGATAAATGTGTCGACGTTATCGTCCGGCGATCCGGAAAATCTCGCGGTACATCGAGCGAAGTTCCCGGTCCTCTCTCCCCCTGAAGTAGAACTCAGCGGCGGCGGCGTGCCTGCCTGCTGGAAGGGAGTGGATGCGGACATGTTTGAAAGTCGTTCAAACATACGATCACACATTTCGGTGTTCGACTGCTGTATCGAAGATATGAGCGACGCGAACGTGTCGTGGGACATGGTTATGTTAGGGTTCACTTCTTCCTCAACTTCACTAAAACCAGATTGCCTTTTTCTTGGCATGACTACACTTTTCACTACCACACTATTATAAGTTTACTACACTGCACATTAGGTATTTCATTGAGTTTATGACCGTGGCATTCGGGCTCACAGTTGGGACGCCATTTTCGTATGGTTTAAGTGGAAAAGGTAGACTTGGTCGAGTAAAAAAGAGACGTAGATTGAAAACATATAATGTCCGATCAGATACACGGTAAGAAACACAATTGGAAGTAAAACTATTGTATGTAACTCGGATTTAAACTAAAAAAGATCACAAAGTGTTTGATACGCGCGGCGGGCTTGTTCTGACTGGAATCGAATCTTCTCGATCGGCGCGGGAGCGGGACGTTACTCCCCGCGCACCTCTCCACACCCCTCTAACGCATAATCCTTTAGATG
The DNA here is from genome assembly GCA_910592155.1 of Ypsolopha scabrella. NCBI lineage: Eukaryota > Metazoa > Arthropoda > Insecta > Lepidoptera > Ypsolophidae > Ypsolopha > Ypsolopha scabrella. The sequence goes on from OU342964.1 coordinate 6,673,101, forward strand.
CGTAGGAAGACGACCGCGGCGGTTTGAAATACGCGGGTTTACGATAACATCTACTTGAATTACATTTGGTAAAGTAAACTTTATACATTTCGTCTTTTTTGCATTTAGAACTAAATTATTTGCAGTGAACCAATCAAGAATCAGAGAGAGAGTTGAATTCGCATCATCAAGAATATCGTTATGTCGATTCACTTTAAAAATAAGTGACGTGTCATCTGCGAATACAATTATCTCAACTATCTCTATATAGTAAGTAAGGAAGGTAATTGATGTATATTAAAAACAATAGGGGCCCCAATATGGAGCCCTGCGGAACACCCATTTTGACTAATGCTCCAGGTGACTTTACTCCATTTATGTCTACCTTTTGAATCCGGTCACTAAGGTATTACTTAAATAACGCCAAAGATTCACCCTTAACTCCATAGTGATCTAATTTACATAAAAGTGTTTCATGATTAACGCAATCAAAAGCTTTTGAGAGGTCACAAAATACACCGAACGCATCCTGCTTTGCTTCCCAAGCGTCAAATATGTGCTTGACTAAAGCAACTCCTGCATCAGTGGTTGATCTCCCTTTAGTGAATCCATATTGTTCACTGTGAAACAACTTATTTAATGGAGTTGATGCTCGTGATTGTTGGCATCATCATCAAACAAAAAACTTATTTAAGTTAAAATGAGATAATAATTGATTAAAAATATTTTTTTCGTAAATCTTACCAAATACTGGTAAAACTGAGACCGGTCTATAGTTGGAAGGGTCTTCATTGTCGCCTGATTTAAAAAGAGGGATCAATTTACTCAACTTCATTAAATCAGGAAAGACACCATCATCTACACATTTATTAAATATTAAAGCTAAATATGGAGCTATTAAATCAATAATACAGCTTACTACTTTAACAGATAGGGCCCATAAGTCCTCGGTTTTTTTAAAGTTAAGAGATTTAATAAATTTTAGACTCCAAAACGAATTGAAATACTTCTAGCTACCTACTTTTGGTATTTTTATTTTTAAACTTATTATTTTACAGAAATTTGTTGATATAGCCCTTTACTGAGTACTTTTACGCCGCAGTTGTTATCATAATCGCGATTTCCCCAATGAATGTTTGTATTTTTTGATTTGACCCGTACAAACATGACATAAATAAAATGCAAGAAAAATAAAAGATTGTAAAAACGACTAAACCTATATTATCATATCATACTACATACCCTCATGAGGCCACATCATGTGGTACGATACGAGTTCGTATAATACCGTAACTTACGTAAAATATCGTTTTTTACCGAAACTTACCGTATTTAACGTATCTTACCGGCGTAATTTTACGGCTTTGCATCGCTAGTGAGTGGTGAAAAAAAAACTTTTAAATTGCGATTCCTTCTTCTGAAATAACTTACTTGTATTTTGGATAAGAAGGCCTCACATGGTTGCCACTTTAACACCATTTGACAGTAAATACATGGAATTCACTGTCAAATTGTGTTTAAAATGGTGTTAAAGTGGTATCATGGTCACAAAAATGACCAACGATGATAAACTCACAGATAACTAAATCTATGGATAAATAAGACATATATTGGATGTTTGTGGGATAAACCCAAAACAATAAATATAGCAACATCAACCATCGCCACCGCGATGTTGCCCTAGCCATCCACACGCAGCTCTACTCGCCTCACTCATCAGTACCCATCACCACACTCCTCGCTATGCACCGCATTCCGGCTTTAACCTTCTATTAACCTTAAGTAATAACCTTCACGCGGTAAACACAACAGCGTGAGTATGTGGCTGACTAAAGTCGTTTGCAATAGAATCCAACAATCATGTAAACAAACCAAATTGTCACGATTACTGCGTAATCACATACATTTGACGATCAATTATGAACATAGTCTGATTTCAACGAACGCACCATTGTTTTCACATTATCTTCAACACGATTTAACTTGTATTTATAAGTTAAATTTGTTAAAACATTTGCAACGTAAAAATTTCGAAGTATTTGACAAGCTGTCATCTTAGTTTTTTACTCATCGAACTCTATAAGTCATTGAAAAGTTAGTGTTGTTCGTAATCTGAAGTTATCTTTTATTTTTAATTTAATAAATTATTTTAATTTAATATTATTTGAATACAATAAAAATTTTTTTTCAAGAGCTTAATATAATTAACCAAAACGGATTGTATCCTAAGCCATAAAAATAATGGTTAGTTTTTAAAAATTGACAGGTGGCCATTTTGTTAGAATTGTCATTCACAGTCATTCACTGTTCTGTGGGTTCGCTGTGCATTAGTGTTTTCTGTTTCCGTTTTCTGTTTCCGATTTCTACGACTTTGCATTCTCATTTTGGACTTTTGTTTTGCTTTACGATTTGGCTGGACATATTTTTCTTGGAACGACGACCTTTGCACGGCATCACGGACTTTGATATAGCATACGATTGGTATTTTTTCTCAAGGAGTAATCAGGAGGTAGGAATGATTTAGATCTATTACCTACAACGGTTACCTAATGTGAAAAAAACAGTCCAGTGAGTATGTAAGATGGCCAGCATTTTTTCAACCATACCTCGCTATTTGACGAAGCTTACCTCTTGTGCGGGACCAATGAGGTTTTATAGTTTATTTAAATCTAAAGGCAAGTTCAAATAGGTGTCCAAAATTTCCTTTTTTTATTTATTTGTATAATAATATATTTAAATTGCTAGGTAATTTAAATTTTTAATTAGTTTAGTTACATACAAATTGTTATTTTAGTTTTAGATTACTGTAATGTTATACATTTTAATTGAATAAAAAAATAATTATTTCCTGATTAGATATTTTAGTTTATTTTTAATTATCTACGACATTTTAAATTTATTTTTAATTTAAGCCATTATTTTAAGTGAATTTTCATACGTAGATTGTGTATGTACATTGTACACATTTTATATTTTATGTGATATTATAAATATTGACAAACCATTTATAACGTGCTCTATTATAAGGTGAATCAAATTCTTTTTCTTATTCAGGCACCAGCACCGGCACTCAAACCAGTTACCAGTACCGGCACCAAAACCGGGTGCCAGTCCCAGCACCAAAATTGGACGTCGGCACTACACATAGCGAACTAACTAACTAGCTTACAGGATTTTTGTAAATATCAGAAATTTTGTTAAAGCTACGGGAGTGGCCTCGTCCCGCATCGCTTCGCTTGGCTTCCTTGATTTATTAACATTTGAACCTAACACGCTCACTTTGCTTTGCTCTTCATAGCACTTACCACTATTATTACGTATACTTACCACTCAACACTAACTCCAATAAAAACAAAAAATAAAATCTTCTGCCGTAAATTTGAACCCCGAAACCATGGTCACGATAAGAGCACAGTTTTTAGCCGCTGGACCAAAGATTTGACATCTGGAGTAACGATTATGAGAAGGTTTAATTGAAACACGTGACTTTCAGTGAATGCCGGCGCCGGCTCCCGTTTATGAATTTCAAGCTGCACGGGGCGCGTTGGCGTGGGGCACCCCGCCACCGCCGGCACCTGAAGCACTACGTATTTAAAATCATTGTGCGACTTGTGCGAATAACATCAGTGGTCAAAAGTTGATCCTAGCTGTCTTTTTGACCGAACCCTACATAGGGTTTGTTTCAGAACATCGTTGGATGACGGTTGGATTTTGGATGCAAAGTGCAAAGTAAAGTACAAGGGGGCGTTTTTAAATTCGCGGAATCGGGGGTAAGACGTGGAAATAAAAATACAAGTTTATTTTTCCTTTTCAATATATTCACCTGCAACCCTAATACATTTTTCAGATCTTTCAATTAGCTTATGTATACCCTCGAAAAAAAATGTTTTTTCTTTGTCTGAAAAATAAGCTGAAACTGCTTCCTTCACTTCTTCATCGCTTGAGAACTTCTTCCTCCGAAGTTCTTTTTTCGTTTTTGGAAAAAGATAATAATCACTGGGAGCCAGGTCAGGACTGTAGGGTGGATGAACCAAAATATCAAAGCCCACCTTATGCAGGGAAGCCAACGCGACACGGCTCTTGTGCACAGGCGCGTTGTCGTGCAGAAGGAGGACACCTTTGGTTAATTTTCCCCTTCTTTTTGCCTTGATTGCTTCCTTTAATCGCTCTAAGATTGAAGCGTAGTATTCTCCGGTTATGTAGACACCTTTATTTTTATAATCTATCAACAAGATTCCTTCTGTGTCCCAAAAGATTGTCGCCACGATTTTTCCCGCCGACTGTGATACCTTAAATTTCTTTGGTGGTGGTGTGCCTTTTTTCTGCCACTGCATAGAATCTTGTTTGGACTCAGGTTCATAATGATGAACCCAAGTTTCATCCCCAGTAACAATTCGAGTCAATACTCCACCCTGGTCTTCATTACAGAGGTCCAAAAACGCGCGAGAACACTCTACGCCAGGGGTTCTTGAACTTTTTGTAGCCACGGACCACTTTAAGACTTACAAAGATTCCACGAACCCCTGTCGAAGAAAATTTTAGGAAAAGAAAATAAAGCATAATATTTAAAATCACTTTCATTGGTATACATTAATACTTCATCAAATAGTATAGGAAATAAGTTAGTGAAAAGGATTGTTGTTGTTTGAACTCAGTATAATAAATATGTTACGAGTCAACTGAGTGGCTGTGGACCCCTGGCACTCATGTCACGGACCCCTAAGGGGTCCATGGACCCCAGTTTAGGAAACCCTGCTCTACGCACTGTTGTTTTTGAGGCGGCGTGAGCATTCTCGGCACCCACCTTGCACTGACTTTGGTCATGCCGAGATGATCGTGAAGAATTTTAAATATGGTTGTATTGGATACTCCAACCATTTCTGCGAGCTGTTTCTTTAGTCTAGCATCTTCCAGTATTAATTTTTCCACTTTTTGAATGATTTCCGGAGTGGTCACCTCGATCGACCGTCCTGGCCGAGGATCACCTTCAAGTGAGGCCCTGCCTTTCTTAAAAATGGTATGCTACTTATAAACCATGGTTTTACCGGGGCAAGACTCCCCGTAAACGGATGACATCTCTTCTAGTATGGTTTGAACCGATTTACCTTGCTTGGTAAGGAACTTTATGACAGCGCGGTGCTCGATTTTCTCCATTCTGAGTTGTTTGATCGACGATAATTCAAATAGTAATGGCCCGATTAAAACAAAACATTCTATTTATACTAATAATGAGCTACTTAACCAGTTACGACTAAAGAAAGTACCCTAATTTATTAATTACCTACCCATTCCGCGAATATAAAAATGCACCCTCGTATGTAAATAAATGTATGAATCTTGGAGGAGAAAACCAACTGGAGTGGAGCCATGTACTAATTTCTATGCAAGAAAGTCTGTCATTTTTGGTGGGGGACGAGGCAGCGTCGCGATGCACGCACACTACAAAATACTCAAACACCAGCTTAAACTATACGCTCACAATCACATTCACACACAGGGACATCTATCGATTTTACACAACCGGTATGCCCGCGGGGCTTATACCTTTGGCAGACGGGTTCACCTGTTGGTATATATTGTTGGATCAAGGGCGGCTGCGGGTTCGAAGGAGCTAACCCTTGACCGTGGTGGCAAAATGAAACGATGGTTGATCTGTTGACGAACTTGGTTTGATTTTAATCGTGCTATATTCCACTGAATTACAGTTATTTGAGACAACAAATTACAATCAAAATGACGCGCGTGCGACGACGCGGAGAGAGTGAAAAAGGTAATGGCCGCTGGAGGTTGCGTTTCACAATTGATTTTAAGTACGTTCCATTTTCAATCTAATTTAGTGAATAGTGAATGAATATAAAAATAATATGTTAATTTCCATTAACATATATCATACCATAGACTTAGCATATATCATACCATACCATACATCATCATACACATGGATCAGGGATGGATGCATTCACAAAGTACTTTATGATCATTATGGATATGATCCGATCGTCATAAAGTACTCTGTGAATGCATCCATCCCATCAATCCATCATCTCATATCCATCCATCCCAAAACCCCATAGACATGTTATTCTAATACACTAGACCGGCTTTCGGTTTGAAACGCCGTGAAAAATTCCGCACCGAAGACATTGTATAATAACAAGACTGTGCACTGTCCAATTTTTGCTCAACAGAACTAGATTTTATTTCCTTACGAATAAGGTTGTAATTTTTATGATACCATTTGCAAGCGCAAAATGAGCCGAGCGAGATAATTGTCGCTACTCGTGTATCCTTGTCTAGCAAGTTGCCATTTATATAGTGTTGTTGAGTTTCTAACGTGTTAGAAAGGGACCAACGAGTGCTAAAACCTATCTCGCTCAGCTCGTTTTTCTTATCGTAGTGCACAGTTTTGTTCTCTATACAGTGTCAATGTTCCGTACTCATTCGAATTTTATCAAAGACAATATAGATGTCAAAAATATAAAATTAAAAAGTAGAAAATTGACAAGTTGGCGTTAGTTTGTATCTCAGACTACAGACCATTCACTATAAGAAGTCCCCTGGCTTAGGAAATGGTAGCACTGCATATAATGTTGCCAATGGCACACGTAGCTTTCACCCTAGACCATTCACTATAAGAAGTCCCCTGGCTTAGGAAATGGTAGCACTGCATATAATGTTGCCAATGGCTCACGTAGCATTCACCCTACTACACATTTATAATATTTACTTAACTGCGGTTTTTTATATATTAGATTACTCTTTAATAAAAATAAAATGTACATAATGAAAAAATCAAAATTATCAATTATTTATTTATTTGTATTTCGCAAACAATACGTTTGATCTAATGGTATGAATATACATGTATCTCCTCTGTACTAAAACGGTATATTTTAGGGCTCCGTACATCAATAGGAAAATAACGGAGCCCTCATAGGATCACTTTGTTGTCCATCTGACCGTCAGTCTGTCTGTCAAGACCCTTTATCTGGGGAATGCGTGGAAGAGGTATCGAGTTAAAATTAAAACCATATACTCAGGTCTAGAGTCCCTTGAAGCTGTGCAAATATCAAACTTATAAGTTAACGTGAACAAAAGATACGGCCATTTATGCCGCAAAAAACCTACATTTCGACACTCTCAAGGGGATCAAAATTCATGGGGTATTTCCCGTTGACCTAAGACTATGAAATTTGGCAAGTAATACCGTCTTATACTACAAGTAGAGGGAAAAATCTGAAAACAATACATTAGTAATTAAATCATAAAAAAAACGTCTTTAACGTAGCTCTCGGTGGGCGAGTCCGACTCACACTTGTCTGGTTTTTACTTCTTGTTCTAGTTTGATGACGTTTGTTCTAAATCGTTGAGCTCCCGTTTTTTACTTTTTTGACGATTTTTTCCAGGCGACTTAATGAGAACCCTTTTTTCCGATATGCCTGCAAAAATAAATAGCTAATTATTATTTACCCACTAAATTGGCTTCCTATTTAAAGCTGGTAACCCTATTTTACCAACCCGTCATGGCACTGACACTAGATCGAACCTGATCGAGAGGAATCACGGTGAATTGTTTGTATTTTCTCTTTCAAAAAAGGCGTACCTTCAACACAAGCTCTTTTGTACTATTGTTTGGCAATAATAATAGATAATTTATCAATCATTCTGAAAAATCTGACTGACAACAATATGACAGCACAATTTTGACAAGTTATGCCAACATGACCCCAAGGGACAAGTTGTGATGAATGGTCTGTAGTTTACATCAAAGATATAATTATATTAATTATATATCTTTGGTTTACATGCACAGACGTATAATAATGAAATGTCTGTGGATTATGTGTTCTCTATAGGGATGTTTCGATACCCACAAGTTATCGATATCATTAATTTTTCGATACTACTCATATGAGTACCTCTAAAGTATCGATACTTACTTATATCGATACTTTTTAGATTTTTTCATGGGACAGTTAAAATAGGTTTTTTTAGGAGTAGTTGTTAAAAGTATGCAGAAGTATTAAATGAATCATCTTTTATTAATTGAAAAATTATTTTAGACCCCGTTATCTTGTCGCAATGACGTTACAAAACGGTAGATAGGGGGCAAAGTGGGTACACCTTGGAATTTATGGTGTTTTGGAATAAATTTTTTTTCATAATTTTTAATTATTTAACTGGCCGTTGAAGCTTTATCTTCACAAACATGAAGATATTTTTTCAATTGTTTTGTTTACTTTTTCATATCTATATTTTGAAATATTGGTCATAGGCGATGCGATAACCATAGATAATGAATTTATTTGCAACTGAAAATCACACCGACGACGTACACTAGCAATCCATAGGTACCTGAAAGTGAAATTTTTGTTTACGAATTACACCAAAAAGACACCATACAAAAACGATTAAATTCATAAACGCATAATGAATAAGCAAGCGCAAAATTAAATCAAAAAAAAGTTTAATAGGGATCTTATAAAATTTATGATATCAAACCATATCCAATAAAATAAATTTGAAAACACCGAGTTTCGAGCTTTTATTATTAAAAATTGCGTGAATAGTAAATACGCAAAAATGGGAAATGTACTACTTACTACCTTCGGAATCTACACTTCAATTGCAGTATTTACCAAAACAATATTATTATTACATTTACTATATAAAGGTATATTATATTACTATGTTTACTATACAGACTGAAATTAAATCAACCGACTTAATTCATACTGGAGACTTGGTTAGTGAACAGGATCTAGGTTCAGTAATCCTTTTGGCCACATTAAAATAATATACAGGTGAAATTCAATCAACCGACCAAATTCACACTGGAGACTCGGTTAGTAATCATGAACAAAGTTCAATGACCCTTCAGGTGAAATTCAAAAAAAATTTTTTTTTGCCCCTTAGTTCCTGTACTAGTAAATTGTACTTGAACTAGTCCAACCAGTACGGGAGCAAAAAATTCATTTTACGAATTTGGCCAAAAGGATTACTGAACCTTGTTCCTGATCACTAACCGAGTCTCTAGTATGAATTTGGTCAGTTGATTGAATTTCACCCTATATTTTTTGCTCCCTTACTAGTTGGACTAGTTTGAGTAGAATGCCTAGTCTAGGCTGTAAGGAAGCAAACAAATATTTATCAAATTGCACCAAAGGGTTAATTGAAGCTTGTTTATGTTCACTTACTGAGTCTCCAGTATGAATTTGGTTGGTTAATTTAATTTACTTACATTTATAATACAATATTTACCACGATTGGTATACATTTTGGGTGTTCGGATTATCAAGGCCCTACTGTATATAGAGGGACATATAAATTTTCATTATTTTGTATCGGGTCATAATTTTAATAAAGTTTATAACAGTGACATTTTGTCCTCTTACTAGCCTTTTGTGACGTCATTGCGACAAGATATAGGTCTAGTTATAATAATAAATAAAGAGTTCTTGTTTCCGAACTCTATCTGTATTTTCAATTTTGGTGGCGCCATTCGAAACTAAATACAACAACAAGCCAATAATGAAAATAAATTTAATGACATTACAAAAATTAATATAACAGTGTTACTAACAATATAAATTAGTTTAAAAGTATAACTTGGTTTCTCTGTATTACATTTTATCGACAGTTACCGATACCTAAGGTTGAAATAGGACATCACTTAAACGTCATCATCATAAATTCATAAACTTTATGTACCAAAAAGGCGACATGGGACGTCGTAGGTGATATACCGGGTGTAATCATGACGTGCTCATTAAATTAAACCACATGCTTTACTGATCATCCTGAATCACTCATATAGAAAGTTTTGATAAAACGCGAAACAAAATTTCGGGGTCCCATAGTATTTATATGTATGCAGGTTAAAGAGGTGGTAGAGCTAATACCGGGCTCGACTGTGGAGGTACCACCATCTTACTCGCAAATCCTCCCGAAGTTATTCGGGGGAGAGTAAGAGAACAGCTCTCAGGCAAAAAAACCAGGCGGCCCACCATTGCCTGGGACCGATGGATGGTGGTATATCCATCCCCAATTGCCGGGCCTTATCTAAATTAGACTGGTGACGGGCAGAGGCGTCACTGGTGCAAGGGTTTCGGCACCGCACTCACCAACTCCTCTGCCCAGCGTGTGTGAGAATGGGCATTTCTTCCAAGAGGACCGCCAAGAGTGGCGAAATCCTGGAAAGGCCTATGTCCAGCAGTGGACGAAACAGGCTGATAGATAGATAGGTTATAAATCAAGGGGCTTAAAACGGACCCCTGAGCTAGGCCTTTAGAAACATTTCTAGGATCAAAATGTTCCCCTGGTACTCTTAGTTAAACAGATCTAGACATCATAATATAACTTATACACTGTATCATCTAAGCAGGGATTCTCAGCTCTAGCAACTTATGCCTGAGAATAGAAAGATTGACACTGTCGTAAACTGATGATATATCAAGAAAACCTGCTGTAACTGACTCGTTTTCACTGAAGGCTATCCTAATATCAGTTCTTAAGATCCCTTTACTGTCCATTGTACCTTCGCCTTTTCTGAAGCCAAATTGTGAGGCAGGGAGAATGCCTCTATTTTCAACTAACCACTCTAACCTATTTTTAATAAGGTATTCCAATATTTTCAGAGAAACACATGATAAGGCGATGGGTCTTAAGCTATTAGGGTCATTTGAATCCTTACCTGGCTTGGGGATCGGAATTATAATTTGGGTTTTTTGAAAGAAAGAAAGAAAGAAAGAATAGTTTATTTGTGAACATAGGAAATGTATGTACAATTTATAAATGTCACAACAAGATGTTAGGTATTAATTAAGAGCACTATGTTCTACCTGACGGCGTACAAATATTGAATGGTTTTTTTTTTTTAATTAAATTATTCTGTTACATGCACATGCAAATACATAAGAAAGGTGAATTCAAATAGGAATGTCAAAATTCTTGATAATATACATAAAATGTCTGAAGTAGATATACAAGTAACATTCAAAGAAACGTATACGAGTAATTAAAATTAAAAGTTATCATTAAAGAAATTATCAATTTTATAATAGCATTTATCAAGTAAAAACAAATATAATTTATTCTTAAACTGTCTTAAGTTCAAATCTCTAATGCTGGTTGGAATTTTATTAAATATTTTCGCAGCCATACAGAATATGCTATTTCGCATGAGAGTTGTTTTTGAGCTCCGTAAACACAAGTCATTTCTATACTGGGCTCTTACATCATGGAAGTGTACTTGGGAAACCTCAACAAAGAGCTCGGGGTTTGTTTAACTTCAAAAATGTAAAGCGAGGGCATGGTTAGTATTTTAAGAGACCTAAAATACGGTACACAAGTTTCATGCTGTTTCAGACCACACATGGACCGAATACACCGTTTCTGAGCCTTAAAGACGTCATTTTTTGCCGTGGAGTTGCCCCAAAAGATTATTCCATATCGCAAAACAGATGCTACTAGTCCATGGTAGGCAGTTAAAACCACGTCTTTGCTAACAATACTGGATAGTTTGAATAAAAGATACGCTGACTTTCCTAGTTTTTCGCAAACTGATGCAGCTTGAGCCTTCCATGTGAGGTGATTATCAACCAATAATCCGAGAAATTTTGTCACAGATACTTCTTCAATTTGTTTATCATTATAATTTATATTGAGATTTGGGGTTTTATTCACACGTTGATAAAAAGTCATTATTTTTGTCTTGTTCAAGTTTGCAATTAATTTATTATTATTTAGCCATTGAATTATATCTTTTAAAATGTCATTGATTGTATTTTCATAATTATTAATGTCATTGCAATTGATTGTTACTGTGCTGTCATCCGCAAATAACACCATGGGAAAAGCAATATTTTTAGGCAAGTCATTAATATACAGTATAAACAATAAAGGACCCAACACACTACCCTGTGGAACTCCACAAGTGATCCGTCTGTCACCAGATAGATATTTAATTTCCTTTTTTGTTTTTGGTCATATCCTCGTTATTTCCGTATATTGTACCCTATTATTTAGATACGATTTGATTAGACTAAGTATGTTTCCCCTGATACCATATGAATTTAGTTTATGTAGTAGTATGTTGTGATTTACATAATCAAACGCCTTTGTTAAATCCATGTACACTGCACATATAGGCATTCTTTTGTCCACATATCTAGTTATTTCATTTAACATGTCATATATAGCCATATTAATGTTCATTTTCTTCCTGAATCCCCTTTGTTCTTTAATCAGAATATTGAATTGATTTAAGTAAGACTCTAAGGCATTGTATATAATCTTTTCGAAAATTTTAGACAATACTGATGTTAAAGCAACTGGCCAATAAAACTTCATGTTTTTCTTGTCTTCTTTTTTAAACAACGGTTTTACTATTACCGGCTTAAGCTTGTCTGGATATATACCTTGACTAATACCCATATTGATAATGTAAGAAAGATGGCCACTTATAACTTCTGCAACGTACTTTAAAGGCTTTGTATGTACATCATCATATCCTACACTATTTTTATTTTTGAGTGCCTTTATCACCTTAACAATATCGTTAGGCGCTATTGGTGCCATAAACATTGAATTTGCTGAATTGTTAACAATTTCATTAAATTTAATACTGTTTGTTGTTGAAGTTTTAATTTGGTCTACGAAAAAGTCATTGAATGCATTAGCAATATCTGTAGGATCTGTGAGCGTTTTATATCCGGTGTCTATTTTATGTATTGGTTCTTTTGGAAAATTGGTTTTGCAATTATTTATCACTTTCCAGCTTTCCAGTCATCAGGGATAAAACCATTATTGAAGCTGATATTTAATAAATCCAGAAAGTATTGCTGAAATTTAGGGTATGTTTGAGAAATAAAAGAATATGGAAATCCATCAATACCAGGAGCGGAGTCATGGACTTGAGATAAAACAGTCTTAAGTTCGTTAAACGAGAAAGGAGAATCAAATGGGTCATTTGAAGGACTGATAGATGGAAAATGATTAAGAGTCGGAGGATCAGGAGTAGCAACCCTATCATATAATGCTTTGGCAACCTCACTTGAAATAGGAGATATATTTTGAGGATTAAAACTGCGTTTATATCTGTTGATATTTTTCCATACAGTAGAGATAGGAGTAAATGGAGAAAGAGATGTACAAAAAGCAATCCATCTAGCTCGTTTTTTATTTCTCAAAGTACATCTGGATTTAGCCAAGACCTGCTTGTACTTGATTAGGTTTTCAATAGTCATGCATTTACAATATGTCTTTTCTGCCTCATTTCGAGCCCTAATTACCAAAGTACACTCACTATCCCACCAAGGTGGAGAACTTATCTTTTTAGACGCGGCATTCTTTAGTGGAAAACAGCTATCCGCAGAATTAGAAATAGCCTCAAAAAATTTAGAGTATGATTCCAAGGGGTTTGCTATATCAAATACTGGCAAAGCTTCAATATTTCTACCTAAGCTTTCAGCAAAACGATTCCATGTAGAATCACCTGCTTTAGGTAGTCTATACTTAGGGAGTGGTTTGATATCTCTTGATGGTGTGAACCTTTGGGGCATTTTAATAATAAGAGGGTAATGGTCGCTTCCATGAGTTAAATCCCATCTATCCCAGTGCAATGAACATACTATGTCTAATGAGCAGATAGTCAAGTCAACACAGCTTTTACATTGATCTGGTCTAGTAAGTCGTGTTGCTCGGCCATCATTTAGCGTACATAGATCCAAATCATCCAAAATCTCAACCAGACCACTGTTAAATGAGTCACATTTTTCTGAACCCTAACGATAATGATGACAATTAAAATCTCCCATTACAATAAAAGGACCCTGTAGATTTGAAAAAATGTTTCTTATAATAGCTAAAATATCATTGATAGGATGAACTATGTACATGGAAACAATCATAATTCCCTTCAGCCTAATAGCAACCACATTAATGTCATCACTATTAATCTGCAGAGGCACAATAAAATATGGAAATTTATTATTTACAAATAATGCACAGCCACCATAACCATCAGATCTATCTTTGCGTATACATCTGTACTGAGGGACACGAAAATGCTGATTAGGATTGGATTAAAACCTTGTCTTTGAAACAGCAAAGGCTGCTGGTCTGAGGTTGCCCAGCAAATAAGAAATTTCTTGTTTTTTATGTGAAACGCTCCTCACGTTCCACTGTAAAAAGGTCAGGGGATTTGGCTGGGCCGTACTGTGTGAGAGATAAAAGAGTGTTGAATTTTCGGGCAACGTGGTCAGGTAAATTTGGAGTGTTACTGATGAAGGAAGATAATGTACTTATTAGGAAATGAATAAGTTCCGAGGTTTTATCGAGGTTATATATTTTGGTAATGTTGAATGAAGGGAGGGAGGGAGGCAGTAAGTTTGTTCCTACATAGCAAACTGTTTCCCAGAAACGAGTTAGCATCTTCTGGGGCCTTAAATTCCACTGAAACCTTATTCCTGCCTTCTTTCTTAATGCCATCCGGAAGTACATTACAAACATTGTTCTTTAAAATTACAAGACCAAATTTAACTGGATGTAATGATGTCCCCGAGTCTCTGCTAGGTTCGCTGTGCGAAACATGGACAAGGAACGGAGCCTTATCCAATCCATGGCGGAATACTTCTGACGACCAATATGTTTAGAGACTTTTGGCGTGGGTTCATTAACTTCCCCATTTGTATCCTTCCTTTTACGATCTTGGCGAGACGATTCTTCCATGTTAAAAGAACTTGAACTTGGAAGAGTAACAGTTAATATGGCAGAGAAAACATTAGGGTCCGGAGGTTTCAGATGGTTCTCATCCATGTTTTGAGAAAATGAAATTAAAAAGCAGACTTATCAATATCTAATGGACGAGCACAATGACAAATACAAAGAAAATAGCATCCAAAAAGCCCAAAAAAAAAGTGAAAAATTTCAGATTTTCGTAAGAAAAAACGATCGCACGTGCACTATTAACGCAACGCAGAAAGTCCCAAAATCATGACTCATGTCGTTTTAATGCCACCAATTTAACTGTTCAGTAAAATCCTTCGCTGTGTCTTTCTAATTATACTCTTTTCCACCGCATTAGAAAGAGATGGGTGGATAATCCAACTGAACAGATAAGTTGGTGGCACTGTCGTTACGCTGTCAAAGCACTGAAAAACTATCCATCATATGTAGTGCGTTCCGATTCAAGACATAATCGATTACAGCGCGTCTATCGTCATTCCGAATCCCTGATGGCTGTACGGCGCGGCGTGAGTAGTATGATGTTTGATGGTACTTTTAGTGCTGTCAGCGCCATTCGGAACCCGGCCTTGATTAGTGCAAAACCCGTAGATGATCTGATCACAGAGTATATAAAAAAAAATATAATCTGTGATCGATGGCCATGTGCTGTTTTGTTTACGATTGTTATTAAAAATTAAACTCCCGAAATTCCCAACAAAAAGCAAATATGCAGCAGCAGGGGCATCGTGCGGGTAATCTCAAACAAAGCAATAAGGTTCACAAGTCCCGGCATAGATCTAAACGAGGTGTTTCAGCTGCAGTAAAAGGTAAGCCCGTCTTATTCCATCAAAATCTTTACGACTTATTCCCCTCATTTTTAAAGAATTGTAAATTTTAGGCAAAGTAAACGATAAGGAGTTTGTTCGCCGTAATCGTCACGTACTGAAGAAGGAGGAACGTCGTCACCAAGCGTTACAAATCCGTAAAAACAAACGTGAAGAGGTTATAGCTAAGAAGCGCGCTCTTGGCGGTTCTAGAAATCCACCTTTCTTGGTATGTGTGGTTCCTTTGAACGCTCAGCTCGATGTACAGTCTGCTATAGCAATTTTGACGACTTGTTCCGAAGGAGCTACTGTTACTCGGTCAGACAATGGAATAGTTCATGTAGCGTAAGTATCTTATTTTGTATCGATAATTATGTTAGAGGGCATTGAGATAATAGTGTCAGAAAACTTTCACATTGGCCTTGTAATAATTTTCAAGACTGCCTGCCCCCTTAATAACACAGACTAACTTAACTATCATATACCTGTAACACAATTGGTGCATGTGTAACGGTATACCCTGCACCTAGAGCTGCAGTAGGTGTTGCGTAGAGTGTCTCCGGTTTGAAAGGGATGTGTAGCACTATACCTCGACCGACAGCATGTGGTGCAGCAGCTATAGGTGTAGACTGATGATGGTCTGATAGCATAAAATGTATATTCCTTAAATAAATACAGTAGAATCCGAATATAACGACTTCGTTTATAACGTCTATCCGTTTTTAGCGACGAAAATGCAAGCTCAGGGTGGGTTTCATATAGACTTATTATGAAAACATATCCGTATAGTACGACTCCGGTTTAAGCGACCAACTGCTTATTGCCACCTATTTTGACAATAAATCGTCCGGTTATAATGACGTGCAGTGTTTTGTTTACAATACCTATGCACATACAATACCTCGCTGCCCCGATTCCCTTTCTTCCCCCACCTCCTGTACGAAGTTCTTACTATCAAACAAAATTTGGTTACAAACAAACTAAAATTACAGATTTCCTACGTTAGTAAATACATACAACATTATGTACATACATATTTTATGTAATTTCGTCTATAGTCGATTGAGGAAAAAGGTAAAACATGCAATGTTGTATCATTAAAGTTAGCCAGTCCCTTGACCGTCGTTATATCCAGATTCTACTGTACTAATGAATTTACTCGTTTTTAGATTATCCAACTTCAAGCAGCGGTTTTCATTTATTTGCCCAGAAGTAGAAAATGAATTCAGTCTACTGGACACCCTCAAAGTTGCAGACACAGTATTATATGTCAGCTCTGCATTGGATGAACCTGTTGACGAATGGGGAGAGAAAGTCCTAGCTTTGTCCATGGCCCAAGGGATGCCAACCCCAATAGTTATAGCAATGGATATTGAAGGAGTACATCCAAAGAAGCGTACTACAGAAAAACAGAATGTCCAAAAGCTGGTCTCAAAATGGTTACCAGAGGAAAAAGTAATGCAACTGGACAAGAGTTCAGATGGATTAAATGTGCTTCGCAGAATAGGTAATCAGAAACGTAAAGTCCTTCATCATAGAGAAAAGAGACCATATATGTTGGCAGAAGAGGTTGAGTATGTACCTGATGTAGAGGGAGAAAGTGGTACATTAAAAGTGACAGGTTATTTGAGGGGGATGCCATTGAATGTGAATGGTCTGGTTCACATCAGTGGACTTGGAGACTTCCAGATGTCACAAATTGATGGACATGATGATCCCCATCCATTGAATTTGGGAAAGTAAGTTTTGGTATTAGAAGTATATAAATTCTTGAGTATAGATAAACTCAAAGGCACAATTTACTGCCCAGGATGGCGATTCTCGCACATGCGACAATTTGCGAAGGCCGAAAGCGGGTGATTTTTTACATGCTCTTTATGAAGAGATGTATCAAACTTTTAAAATATAGACCTGTTGTACGTATTCATAACATGTGTTACGTGTCTTTTAAAGAGTTTAATAGAATTATCATCACACGGCATTTATGACGCGATAAACAGAGGCATATGAAAAGCAAAAAGCGTGTGAAAAAATTTGCCTGAGTGGTTAATTGTGACTCTGAGTCTCTGAGTATGCTTGGTAATCCTTATTAAAATAAAAAACTTCTGATTTTATAAATACATATACTTTTTTAATTTTAATTTCTAATCTCTTTCCAGAGAGAATACAAAAACAGACAAAATGGATGCTGAAGTGACAAAAGTTTCAGTACTACAGAGGGCAGATCCTGTCAAGCAAGAGAGCCTGTTATCAGAAAACACTCCTGACCCTATGGACGCAGAACAGACCTGGCCCACAGAAGAGGAAATTGAGATGGCTAATCAAGAAGTAAGACATGAATATATAGTCTTATCCACCCTTATGAATCACCCTTCTTATAATTAACAACCAAAATATGAATTTTAAATATTTTGTATCTAGATTTATACAGTAAGTGGTACAGTTTTAGTGAAAAAAGGATAGTTCTACTATGACTACATGAGTTGCATGATAATTCAAAGGAAGTGCCTCAGCTGCCGGCGCT
Source organism: Ypsolopha scabrella (assembly GCA_910592155.1). Lineage (NCBI taxonomy): Eukaryota > Metazoa > Arthropoda > Insecta > Lepidoptera > Ypsolophidae > Ypsolopha > Ypsolopha scabrella. Next base: position 6,691,155 of record OU342964.1, read on the forward strand.
GGTTGCTGAATTAGCTGCCAGCACTGGTTGCTAAATTAGCTGCCGGCACTGGCTTTAGAAATAGAAGCGGGAAATGGGGTTAGCATAATGAAGTATAGGGCTAGGAAAGATAGGATAGGAAGTAATTTTAGGTATTTATAATCATAGTAAAAAAAAACTTTCACCAAAAGAAAAAAATGGGTGCGACGATGAGCGAAGTAAGGAGGAGCGTGTTAGATTGACATGCAAGATAAAACAAGGAGCCGAGCGAAGCGGAGCGGAGCGAGGCGACGACGTCCCTAGTTTTGACAGTAACTCAAATTTGTATTTTCAAGTCACCGATTTCAACGATTTCCAAAAAAACTAATATGTATAACACATACACAATCTCACACTTCTTTTGCGCGTCAGAAATTTCTACCGTCTGCGCCGCCGGTGTCCATTATGGGAGCCGGCGGCGTCGGCAGCCGATGTTTTTGATCTCAGCTGCCGGCAGTAGTACTGCCGGTTCCCAACGGCGTTATTTTCTGGTGCCAGCGACGGCAGCGGAGGCACTCCCTAATTTAAATGATTTATTTTGTAAAATAAGTACACTTTTTAAGTTTTTACACCTCAATTATAATCTTTAAAAAACAATATGAAATTAAAATAATAATAATTATTCTATGAAATTATACATATACATATACCTTAACTATGATAGAAATAAATTTCTATATTTTAAACACTTTACGATTTATCCATCGCAAGGAGATAACAAACTAAATAGGTCCTCACGTCCAGATTTACTTTTCTGATTTTCTATACTGCAATGATATAAAATTCAATATACATACCTACTTAATAAAAAAAATATAAAAAATTATATATATGCAGCCCCATGTATAAGAATTGATGATATCATGATCTGGTAGACGATATTGTAAAGTATGAAATAAGAAATTCATGATAGACTCTCAACAAAAAGTAAGAATAGGTGCGACGACAAGCGAAGCGAAGAGGACCATGTTAGGTTGCCTGTGATCATAAATTCACAAGTAGAGCGGAGCGAGACAACCCCTTTAGTTTAAAGATTTCATGATATTTGAGCAATGATCAATTCTACTATATGGCCACAATGTTATCATATTTAGTATTAATATCATATAACTCAAGCCCTACTTAGGAAATTGTGCATGAATTTGATTTCGAGTAACAGTCTTGGGACAAATTGTCTTTTCTATAAACATTATTAAAATATAAATAAATAATAAACTAAAATAGGCGTTACTCAGCAAAAGTCCATCATTAACTTATGGATATATATTAATAATTTTCAACAAGTTTTCTTGAATTTGAATTTTGAACAGGATGGTAAGAGTGTTTAACGGAATTTCGCAAATTATTAATATATATCCATAAGTTTAATAAACAATCTTTTTTTAAATTAAAATATTTTATTTGCAGACAAAAATAAAGAAAGTAAAGAAAGTCCCCAAGGGATGGTCTGAGTACCAAGCTGCGTGGATCGTGGAGTCAGATGCTGAGGGCGAGGGATCCGACGATGGCAGTGACGATGAGGTAACTTCCAGCTTCGTATCGTTAGACAAGATCGTGCGCGACCGTTCCGTGGGGTGACAGACGTAGGCGGGGGCGATGTGCTTCCGTCCCCGCTACACCACCACCCACCCCCCGCGAACTTCTAGAATACTTCGTCCCCGCCTACGTCTGTCGCTCCGCGGCACAGTAGCACACGAACTTGTTTGTTTATAGTGGCCAACTGTGTCAAAGTTTGTCAAGCCACGGTGGATATAATAATTTGATAATAGCATGCTTTTCGATGCAAAGGGGGATTAAGATCAAGATCAAGATTAGAAAGATCATCTAAGGACTGAATATAATGATCTTAATAAGTAATCTTACATCACAAATGGTGTATATTCATATACCGGGTGTAAATAGACTGCTACCATTAAATGAAACCACATATTCTACCGACCCTATAGAACCACATTTCCCAAGAATCATACCCGCGGATACCCTTAGTTTGGGAAATAATTGAGTACCAAACAAAAATGCGTGAACCCTAACGCACCGACATACGGGCGAGTTTAGAGAGAGCGTCGTCCGTGAAACAGCTTCAGGTTTATGAAATGGTAGCGGTCTATTTACGCCCGGTATAATTGTGGTCATGATAGCAATGCGAAAACAAAATACCTATATTACTTAGATCTCAATAATGCGTACTATGGCGGCCACGGGCAAACATGCTGAGACCATCATACTTAGTACATGAGCTGTTCACCTTCGTGCCAAACAAGCTGGTTGTGATTTCAAAAGATTTATTGTACTCAAAAATAATAAACAGGATGAAGATGAAAACGAAGAGTTCATGTCGTGCGAGGAATCTGACTCTGAGGAAGAAGCTGAGGAACAAATAGACTCCGAGTCTGTTGCAGAATCAGTCGTCGGTCCTACTGATGAACGGTAAATTGAATTATAACACCAAGAAAATAAGATCTACAAAGCCCGTATCACTGGCTAAATTTCAGAATCGCCAAGTTCTTATGTACTTTATTCGAACTAAACTTAATTTTTAATTACACGGAATTGTGACAATTCAATGAAAGGGATGGAGCTCTACAAGTAAAGGAACTGTCACAATTACATGTAATTAAAAATTAAAGTTTAAGCATTGTCCACCACAATTTTAAATTCGAACTTAAAAGTCTTCCTAAATGTTATAAGACTAGTCTAATTCCTTATATTTTCGAGGTATTTTTGTTCTCTGTATAAAAAAGTTCGCTATAACTTTGTAGGAAAATAAGTACGTAAAATTATGAATACATGTCTCCCCAGATACGACGCAACAATAGACGCTTACGAAGAACACGAGCAACTATCCAAGCTGAAGGCGGCTCGTGAGGACATGCAGTTCCCTGACGAAGTAGACACCCCACAAGACGTGCCCGCTAGAGAGAGGTTCAACAAGTACAGGGGACTTGAGTCCTTTCGGTTAGTCACTTATGTACTATTTTAGTGTAAAGTTTCTAAGCTGTCATCTGCTTAGGTGGCAGTCCAAAAGACGTGCCTACCAGGGAGAGTTTCAGCAAGAAGGAGTCCTTCCGGTAAGTCACTTAACGGACTATTTTAGTGTCAAGTTTCTAAGCCTAGCTTATTAAACCGCTTATTTAAGGCACAAAAAAGGTGTGTAAGAGCGATGTGTGGTCTTAAACAAACAGATACCTGTCAACCATTATTTAAAAATATGAAGATAATGACATTACCGTGTCTTTATATATACGAGATTTCAATATTTGTTAAAACTAACCCTCAATTATTTGTAAAAGTATGTCTAAACAAACTAAAATCTGTACGACCACAACATAGACATAAACTGGTCTCTCGTGAATGTAATACAGCTCTTATGAGAAATAATGTTCTTTGTAAAGCAACTTCTATTTATAACAAGTTACCAAACTGTCTCAAAGAAATGAATTTAACATTGTTTAAAAAATCTTTGTTCCGTCTTCTCATTGAAAAGGCTTATTACAAATTAGATGAATTTTTGAATGACATAACATTATAAATACTTAATTTATTTATTTTATTTTTTATTTATTTATTTTATAAGAAACAAAACGTCTTAAACTTAAGATGATAAACTTAAATATTAAACAAAAGGACTACATGTTTCATAAATGGTACAACAAAAGGATATTTTAGTGATTTGACCGCTAGGCCTCAGGAGTTTACAAAAATAAATGCATACTCAACACACTGACATGAAAAGAAAAATGACTGAAATTTAGAAAAAACAATGATGTTTAGAATAACAAATAACTTAGATACATGAAGGTGTTGACTAAGGTAATTATTATTATTATTTATAATAGCAGGTCCTTACAGATAATAAACAGTGAAGACAAAATTCTAACAAAATCACACCTATAGAAGGAATTCAAACACGTTCTTATTTTTATTTATATTAAGAGCTAACATTGGTTCGTAGCACTACTAAAACCTGTTTTTGGAAACAAAGAGATGACATTTCTATGGTAGGTATGCATTAGAAAAGAATTTCACGGAGCAGATTTTTAAATTGATACAAACTGGATGAAAACATGTCTGTGGATTCTAGTTTATCATTATAAAGTTTAGAAACTCGTCTTAAATACGTGTTGCTAGCGTAGTTGGTTCGACATAAAGAATTAAACAATAGGTAACGAGAACGTGAAGAGGGTCTGCGCAAATAGAAAAATACTTTTTCTAGTAAAGTAGGTGAGTCAATTTTCCCGTTGATAATTTTAAACAAAAACAAAGCATCCAAATATTGACGGCGCTTAGCAAGAGAAGGTATTTGATGACGGGTAGCTGATTCAGCATAATCCTCAAAGTAGTTACCAGTTCGATAGTCTAAGGATTTTAAAAACTTATTTTGTATTTTTTCTATACGATCGATGTGGACAACGTATTGAGGACTCCACACAATACAACAGTGTTCTAAGAGACTGCGGACAAATGCAAAATAGAGTATTTTATAGGTATCTGACCGTTTAAAGGGCTTACCCAGACGCAAAATCAATCCCAATTTTTTATATGCCTTATTTATTATTTTATCAATATGAAGATTAAAATGAAGTTTACTATCTAAAGTTACACCTAGGTCTCTAATCTCACTTACCCGCTGCAAAATATTACCCGATAAATTATAATTAAAGTTAAGTGGATTAAGCTTTCTACTAAAAGAAATGGTGTAGCATTTATTAAAATTTAGAATAAGTTGATTTTGATTACAATAGTCAACAAAATTACTAAGATCATTTTGAAGGTTTTCACTATCTTTAATACAGCGAATTACACTGTAAATTTTAGTGTCATCTGCGTACAGCAGATGGTTATTAGCACTGAAAACTTTGTCTGAAATATCATTAACATAGATAGTGAAAAGGCAAGGGCCCAAATGTGAACCTTGTGGAACACCAGAAGGCACGCGTAAAAATGTTGATGTATACCCCTTAAGAGCAACAGCCTGGCTGCGGTTACTGATATAGGATTTAATCCACCTAAGAAGATCGCCGTGTATACCGAACTCATACAATTTACAAATTAATAGTTTATGAGAAATTTTATCAAATGCTTTAGAGAAATCGGTATACACGGCATCCACCTGATATCCATCATCCATACTATTCAAAATGAAATCAGTAAAGGTAACAAGGTTTGTGTCAACACTCCTACCTTTGATAAAACCATGTTGTTTACCTGATATATGTTGCTTGACCATTTGATTTAACTCAAGCGTAACAATTTTTTCGAAAACTTTACCAATCAAAGATAGCTTTGAAATAGGTCTATAATTAGGAACTTCATTTGCGTCGCCACCCTTAAAGATTGGTGTTATATATGCTTGTTTCCAGACATCTGGAAAACATCCCTCTTTTAGAGACTTGTTAAAAATTAAAGCAAGGGGTTTAGCCATTTCTTTTGCGCATTTAGAAATAATGAGTGGATGAATGCCATCAGGACCAGCACTTTTTGTTGTATCAAGTTTTTGAAGATGTTTAAGAACTATTGTTTCATTCATGTTAATGGAAGTAACATCAACAGATGAAGATGATGCACAGCTAGGAATATTCAGTAACGTACCGTCGCTTGTAATAAAAACTGAACCAAAATATTCATTAAATAATTCACAAATGGATTCTCCATTATTACTAATTTTACCGTTATATGACATAATATCCGGGATCCCATTAGATGATGATTTTGACTTAATGAAATTCCAAAAATATTTTGGTGATTTACTTATATTATTTTCGGCATAACTAATATACAAGTCATAGCATTCTTTTTCCATTTTACTTTGTCGAGCTCTTAAACATTTGAATTCTAAATAGTCAAGAGGATTGCTATAAGATTTCCACCTTTTATGAATTTTTCTTTTTTCTTTAGTTAACTTAATGAGTGCAATGGAAAACCAGGGTGGATAGCGATGGCATGAATAAATTTTACGCCTAGGCACATGCTCTTTAATAAGATCATTTAAAATTGAATAAAAAACAGAGACAGATTCATCAGTGGACAGATTTTCTAATGAACTCCAATCAAATGAACTCAAACCGGCAGAAATACCGGCGAAATTTGCTTTATTGAAAATATAATTGTTAGTACATTTCGGCTTTAGAAGTTTCTGCAAAGATTGTCCGAGATGAAGGTCTATATCAAGAGATACGTGGTTCAAGTCTTCACCGGTAAGGGGCAACTCGCATGGTGAGACTATGCAATTACTGTTTGAAAATATTAAATCAAGGATCCGAGCATTTATATTTAAACACCAGTTATATTGTTTAAAATCCGAAAATGACATAAAGTTAGAAATTACAGTTGCAATTTTATCATTATTGGTTGACAAAGATAAGTGTTTTGAACCGTCACATTGTGTATTCCATGACGCATAGTTGAATTATAATCGTTAATTTCGTTATTGTTTGTTATCGACATTTTTTGTGACATTTTGGACATTCTTATCTAATTATATAAATTTTATTTTTATCATAATAATGCATGCCGTAATTTAATTAAGTAGATAATATATGTTTAAGAATACACTGAAATTCATAGGCTGAGAGGCAGAACATGGAGTGCTGAAATTATATTATAAGATCTTGTTTACATATACCCATGTTCACGAATAAAATATTTTGATTTTGATTTTGATTTTGATACGTATCTTTGAATCGGTTGCCAACTTTGGTTGCTATTCACCAAAAACAGATAAAAAATTAACTTCCACAATAATCATCCATGGGTACTGAACTATTTGCGAGTTGTGACGTCATTTCAAGTGCGAACATATCCTTAGATAAGCGGAATTCGATAGTATATGTATGTTTTCGACGATAGGCACTCGGTTGGCAACTGATTTTACGATGCAGAATCAGGGGGCTGGTGGCACTCTACAAGACGTGCCTGCCAGGGAGAGGTTCAACAAGTACAGGGGACTTGAGTCCTTCCGGTAAGTCACTTAACGGTCTGTTTTAGTGTAAAGTTTCTAAGCTGCCATCTGACCGGTGGCACTCCACAAGACGTGCCTGCCAGGGATAGGTTCATCAAGAAGAGGGGACTTCAGTCCTTCCGGTAAGTCACTTAAGGGGCTATTTTAGTGTAAAGTTTCTAAGCTGCCATCTGACCAGTGACCAGTGACCAGGTGGCACTCCTCAAGACGTGCCTGCCAGGGAGAGGTTCAGCAAGAAGAGGGGACTTGAGTCCTTCTGGTAAGTCACTATACTTAAAAATAATAGTACTACAGAAAATCTACTCTTCAAACACACATGGATAAAAAAGCTACTCTCGCCACGCGGCGTTAAAGTGTAATTTAGTTTGCACAGCGCTGCGTGCCTCAAATTGAATTAACCTTCGAGGCGCCTCTCTTTCTATCTCGTAACTCCATCCCTGAATTACCCAACCGGCCGGCCGGGTCCCCGATGATGTTCTTGTAGCTTCTTGTAGCCTTCGCAGAGTGGAAAAGGTCTGATTTTAGTGTAAAGCTTCCAAATTGTAGGCTGAAAAAGTAGCAACGCACAAGACATACATGAAAAAGAGTGGTAAAGGACACTTTGAGTCTTTCTGGTGAGTTACTATACGGGTTATTTATGGTATTAGCTATTCCAAAGTTTAGCTCGGTGCAATGGCAAATAGTTTTTGAGTAATGCTGCCAACTCTGACCCCTCGACGCAATAAAATCTTTTGCGGTTAATTTTTCACCATCTCTTATTGCTTTTTCTTTTTTCCATTCTTAATATCTTTGTTTTCCTGTAGCACCTCTACCTGGGACCCAAAAGAGAACCTACCCTCAGACTACGCGCGTATCTTCCAGTTCGAGAACTATGATCGCACACGCCGGCGGATATTCAAGGAGTCGGAGGACAGCTTGATTAATATGGTGAGTGATGAGTTACAGTGATGCCGTTGAACTTAGGGCCAGTTTTTGAACAAAGAAAATCTCAAGAAAATCAGCCAATCACAGTGCTGCATTTCATATTTAAGAGGGCTATACCTGATGGTAACCTTGAAAGTCGAAAATAATGTAAAAAAAATATAATAAACTGCAGAATATTTGGAATGATGTGCCTTGATCAAAATTTTAAATTTTCATCAAAATTTTTAACTAAATAAATACCAAAATGAGGTCTAATTTAACACGAATATCCGGTTTAATTAATTAAGTATGCAAAGAAACAAATTGAAACTTAATCAAATTGAAGATATTATAACAACAAATGATTGCTCTTAATTATTTTTGAGGAATAATTGTAATTACTTACGAGTATTTAGGTATATTTTAGCGCGTTGGCAACTGGATTCCCCTTCGAGCGACGGAGAGATCAATACGGGACGAGTTGTGCGAGTGAGTGAGACGCACGCACCGGGGGTCACCAGCAGTAATGGTTGTCTTAAATTCTCAAATGTGAAATCCGGGGTTAGTCTGGCTCGTAGGAAGGGGCGCGCTTAAGAGGTGTTACCACATGTGAATGAATAAATAAATGTTTGGCACCAACACGAAATTAAAAACATAATTTAACTTTCTCATTACTTTTAGTTCAAACTAATTACATTTTTTTTGGCGAATTTGCCGTGCTTTTAATTATATTAGACGAAACAGTTATTTCCTGTTACATGGTAGTATTTCTGCGGGAAGAAACTTTTAAGCAGCATATTGTATGAATATATATAGCTACTTTCGAGTGCTGATTCGAAACGCCTTCTTCGACATCAATCGCAATCGCCTTCAAAAGCACCGTGTTTGGCTAGAAATGACATCACACATCACGTTTACCCAATTACGACACCTTTGATGGCTATAGCGATAGATAGTGAAGTTGAACTATAAGAGGGCGGAAGTCTCGACAAAGATACCGATCGCTTTACGACCGATTTCGGTCGTTAAGTTATAAAATTACGATTTTAACAATTTTTTATGGTCTCTACAGTCAAAATACCGACTGAAATCCGAAGGTTACGCTTCCGATTTCAGTCGGTAGTTTTGACGATGGAGACTAAATAAAAAATCACTTTTTATCAGTTAACGACCGAAATCGGTCGTAAAGTGATCGCTATTTTTGACGAGACTGCAGGCCCAGTGACTTGATCAATTATAATGACTCATAATAATCTTTCTTTGTAAATTTTGAACATTTACAGGGAGCTGTATTGTTTATGACAAATATTGTAATTTGTCAAACGCAATTGTACTGTTTCCAGCACGGCTTCTACATAACAATCCATGTAAAGGACGTGCGGCAAGACCTATGGAAGGCGTACACAACATGCTCACCCAACGCCCCTCTAGCCATCTTCGGTCTACTGCCGCACGAACACAAGATGTCCGTCATGAACGTAGTGCTCAAGCGAACCGGGGCCAGCGACGAACCGATACAGAGCAAGGAGCGGCTGATCCTGCAAGTGGGGTACAGGAGGTTCATTGTGAATCCGGTCTTCAGTCAGCACACTAACGGGAGTAAGCATAAGGTATGTTTGTGTTGTTGGATCGTAGAGTTTTGTTGATAAATAAAAAATCCTTAGTTTTAGAGAGAAAAGCGGCGGTAGCTCAGGCGGTAGAACGCTGGCCTCTCAATCTTGAGACCCAGGTTCGATCCCCGGTCGGGCATGCACCAATAAGTTTGTCGGAATTTATGTGCATAGTATTTTGTGTTCTTACCTAATACTTACTACTTGCTGAACGTTGAAGGAAAACATCGTGAGAAAACCTGCATGCACTAAAAAACGTGTAAATTGTACCCGAAGTACGGCGATAGGGCTCACCACCCATCGCGTTGGGACGTAATAATCGTCGGTGAAACGCGGGTGTACCGGGTGTAGACTGTGAAATGCAAGTCACAGTCCACTCGGGAACAGCTCTGACACCCCCACAGGGATTCATGTCGTGACGATATGTTTTAGAGTGATTTAGAGCAATAAACGAATGTAAGTACATCATCATAATTAAATCATGTTTTTTTATTGTCGTTGGTTTACTTACGTCTTAAAATGCGCTTATCTGCATTTTTTTTTTCTTATTTGTCCAAACCCTATGTTACGAGGTCTTTAATCTATCAATAACAGTTTGTATTTTCGTCTTACAAACCTGGGGCTTAATTTTCTTACTTCGACATCCATCGCAATATCTCTATAGCCTTCAAACGCACCGTGATTGGCTAGAAATGACATCATACATCATGTTTAGCCAATCACGACACCTTTGATAGCAATGGCGTTGCGATAGAGTTGAAGTTACACAATAAAGGAAGCGTTTCAAAACGTGCGATCATAGTGCGTCATTCGTTTATTAGAAAGAGACAGATCTTTAAAGGAGAAAGAGAAAGAAAAATCTGGTTGCACCAATCAGGTGGCCCAGTGTGATTTTCGCATTACTCCGAAGCGTTTAAAAACACTTTCGTGCATCTGTCAGGTAACAGTTCGTTTACCCTCGGTTTCACTTGTGTCAATTTTTTAACGCTTTAGGGTGAAAATCGCATACTAGGTGAGTGTGACAGACAGAGGGGCTCAAGAGTCATACCAAATGTGTCCTTTATTCTCATGTTCTAGTACGAAACCCTAAAAACGGACAACTCAATTGAAACCCAAAACGTTTGTTTCAGTACGAGAGGTTCTTCCAGCCGGCGTCGACTTGCGTGGCCACATTCTTCGCTCCCATTCAGTTTAGTCCTTCATCGGTGCTTTGTTTTAAGGTAATTGAACATTACGGACTCACGGCCTTTCCGTCTGCGTTTATTCAATCTCTGCCCTGTTTTCGGCTTGAGCGTTATTTTATCAACACCCCTTTTAGCCTGTAAGTTGTCTAGCGTCACTTATGATAATGAAAAAAACCGCTTCCAAACCCGTTGAGTGGTTTTCGAGTTAAAACGGACAGACAAAAATAAAAAAAATGTAGTTTTAGCCTCAGTCCAATAATAATGTGTGTGAGTGTGGGCATTTCTGCCAGGAGGACCGCCAAGAGTGGCGAAATCTTGGAAAGGCAGTCAGCAGTGTTATGTCCAGCAGTGGACGAAACTGCTGATGGAAGGATAATACTAATAAGCTAATAACCAAAAATATTCAATGTACAGACACGACCTTTTTACTACTTTAATATTAGTATAGATTTATGAACAACCCTGTGGTCTAGTGGTTTGATCTTTTCGACCACTAAGCTGGAGGTCAATTGTTCAAATCTCGTAGGGACTCATTTGTGGTCGGTCTGTGTGCTTTGGAAGGCACATTTTAAATTGTGCGTCTATATTATGAATGCAGTACAGCGATAGGGCTCACCACCCATCCTGCTGGGACGTAATAATCGTCGATGAAACGTGGATGACACTTGCATTTCACAGTCCATACTCGGAGAGACGCTCGATGAATATGTCGTGACGATGTGAATATCCACCCATATTTTTAGCCGACTTTGTAGAACTCAGCCCCTAAATCGATTCCTGCTCTTTGAGAGCATTTTTTATTTTATTTGGGAGCATTATCTGTTATTTTGTAAAATTACCATTTGCTAAACGGCGAAGGGAAAAAACTGACATGTTCTATACTTAAAACACCTGTATTTGTGCCCTGAAGTGAAGTGGTTGTAGATACTAGGGTTGAGTTGACATTCGTGAAGCTCAACAAATTCATAAAGTGTTTTATTGTTATTCTCTGCAGGTACCTTACCAGCAGACCTGAATTTCGTTACATAAAAACAAACAGCATTAGTGTTTTATTTGATTCGTTGTTATACTGTTATGTATGAAATATCAAAATGAGATACTGTCGATATTTATAGCAATTAACAACGTTATTTCATGCGAATTTGTCCCAAATTAACGCTGTTTATAACGCTACTTCAAGATCTGCTTACCAGCTATATTATTTTGAACAGGAGAAAAAGAACACAAAGCTCCAGCTGGTTGCGTCGGGAGTGCTGCTGTCATGCAACCCTGACCGACTCAACGTAAAGAGGATCGTGCTCTCCGGACATCCGTACAAGGTGAGCAACAGATATAGTATGACAGTTTGGTTAGAGGCAGTTGTGTGCTATCAGTCATGTAGAATTTGCGGAAGTCTCTTACTGTATGGTTTACGCATAAAAAACCGGTCAAGTGCGAGTAGAACTCGTGTCCCGAGGGTTTGTACCATTTAAATGAATTAATAGACTTAAATGATTTAAATAAAAATTACCTAGAAAAGTTTGAAACGAAATTGCAAAATTAAGTTGGTGGAGTAATCGGTTACAGTACTTCCAAACTTATAATGCGCATACGAATCTTCGCCACTGCTCGGCAAAGTTCGTATTTCCCTACACTTTCTATACAAGCAGTAAGGTCACGTGGTACGTCCGGTCGCTCGGCTATAGATTTCTATGCGCATTATAACTTTGGGCGCACTGTACGTTACTTTAAACCTATCTTAAAAATCGACGTTTTCAGTTTAAATACAGTATATGGCACATAATATAGAGAAAATACCAAATTCCTTACAAACATTCAAGGTCAGTTTTTAGGGCTCCGTAGTACCTGAATAGTAAAAGGAACCTTTACGGTGAGACTCTGTTGTTCGTCCGTATGTCACAGCCTCATAACTTTAGCACCTTTATAGATAAAGACTTGAAATTTGCTAAAAAATAGCATGCACTTGCTCACAAAATATGGTGTAAAGAAATTTTAGAAAAATTTTAAAGTATTTCCTAAACATGAGTGAGAAAAATAAAAAGATATATCCTAAAAATACAATATGTATATCAAATTCTAGATATTAAAGAGCTGATCATAAAAATATATACTTTTACTATATTTACTGGCATCGATTTTGAGATATCTTTGAAAAACCACAAAAAATGCATGACCCCTCCCTTATTTCCGAAACTAATTAACCGAAAAATATGAAAAAAATCATGGTAATTTGGGATTAGGTAAAGATTACAGGAAAAATATAGCGGGTGAGAAATTCACGATAGGAAAATGACAAAAATTAAATTTTTTATCCACGTGTTTTATTTCGAGTACGTACGGTATAAAAATATTTGAGTCTCTCTTTTGTGGTACAATCGATTCTTTTTTTAGTTATCATAAATAGTTATGGGCAAGATTTTAAATATCTTCTTTTTGACTGTTCCCAAAACTGTCGAATTACGGAACCCTAGGTATGCGAGTTTGACTCGCTCATGACCGCGTTTGAGATAGAAAAAAAAAACACACATTTGTACACGCACCGTAACGACAAAGCGTAAACCCATTGGAAAAGTATAAATACCCATCGGCGGTATTGCAGCAAATTGGTCCTAAATATGGGGCTCATAGAGTTGAGATTCCAATGAACATCATTGCCCCTCAGGTCCACAAGAGGTCAGCAGTGATCCGGTTCATGTTCTTCAACCGAGAGGACGTGGTCTACTTCAAGCCTTGCAAGTTGCGGACAAAGTACGGCCGCGCTGGACACATCAAGGAACCTTTAGGTAACGGCTTTATTTTGTGTTTGTCTTTTGTATTCTCGTTGGGTATGAGCGAAAGAGGTACAATACTTCAAAGAAAACTAGAAAAATAACTGCGTGTGTAAAGATTTCAGCTGCGCAATATTCCCGGTTTGAGTGACGAGGCTCCCTAGTCAAAATCACTTTCTAGTAGTTAAGGCTTGGTATTCTACATTTCAATGCTTTTTGCTTAAATATGCTGAGTCAACTACTTACCTGATCAATTTAAGGCTCACACACACGTTTTTTCAGACCTTTATCTTTCTTTTCTAAAGATAGTCTAATAGGGCACATTTAACTCGATAGATTTTATTTCTGAAAATGGCCTTTTTAAGTGAAATACGTTTTTTATTGAAGCGGCTTGAGTTTTATGTCTGAAATTACTGCTATGACAAGAAAACATAGTTTATTTTCAGATGTAAAGCTAGGAAATAGAAACAAATAAAAACCCTTTTCGTCAAATCCAGAAAAACCTCGAAAATTTACTTATTATACCTGCCGGCAGCGCGCGTTCTAATGTAGACTCTCTGAAAACATACTGAAGTTTAAAATCACTCAATAAGATTATCGTGCACCATGGGCCAAGCCTCAAGTCATAGCTGCAATGGCTCTTCAACCTTGTCGTATGAATTTATTTGTTAAAACCTAGTCTGAGGCGTTTTTAAAAAAATCATTTTCTAAAACAAATATGTATCTATTATTAGTTCTATACAGATTGAGGTATGGGAAGACTATGAAAAAAATTAACTCTAAAATATAGAAAAGTTTAGTCGAAGAATTATCAATTTCGGAGAAAATCAAAGCTGCAAGCTTGTAAAACGTACATACTGTATACTCATTCCTGTCTCCCAGGCAGAAACTACAGATTTACCTTTGCTACAAACCCGACAAACCTCTTTTCGCGAAGGGTTCATATAACACGATTCCCATCGGCTTGCTTAGGAAATGGCATCCATACTACATTTCTTTATTCCGTGCTCTTCGCTTTGTCAAACATTTCCATAAATCTCAATACGACAAATACACTTGGCCGACAAGGAGTTGTAAAATACAAAAAAAAAAAACATGTTTTCCTTGGTTGCTTTTCTGAGTAAGGCGATTTTTTTGTCCGGCTTCCCTTTTTAAAATGTTCACCCTTCGCCACTGACCTAGTCATTTAAGCTCCTAACAAACACTATACTTGTATCCTCAGGTACACACGGCCACATGAAGTGCGTGTTCGATGGTCAGCTCAAGTCTCAAGACACGGTGCTCCTCAACCTGTACAAGCGAATGTTCCCCAAGTGGAGCTACGAGCCTTGCGTCGTCACCGCGCCTGCGCCTGCGCACGATGACGTCATGCAGTGATTTGTAATATAGCTATTTAATCTCTTACGATGTCGTTTCATTCTTTGCATTCAGCGGGCTAGCACGCGCCGTCGATACAGTGTCTTTCCACCATTGACAAACGCGGTATGCGTGAAAGCGCAAGTAGAATAGACGCTGAATCTCTAACGCGTGTTAGCTACGCTGCCCTCTTATTGTCCAACTTCAATATCTATCGCTATAGCCTAGGTGTCGTGATGTTATTTCCGTTATAACTAGCCAATCACGGTTCGTTTGAAGGCGATTGCGTTGCGATGGATGTCAAAGTTAGACAATAAGGCCCCTGGTTCTATAGTCGGCGTGTGCATAGTATAAGTAACAAATAGTATTCAATCTCCATACAATACAAGCGGGCCGAAACGAACCACCGCCAAAACATGGTTCAACTCGGTTTACGACAGTCGCGGTCGCACCGCAGTTACGTACGCACGTTGTCTCTGTGACGCTGACGTTCCCGCGCATTTTCGTTAATTATTGCATGAAATTACAGAGTATGTTGTGCATTGTATGGTTGCTTAACTTAAATACAACTTTTATAATAATAATATAGCATTATCAAATACGTAAACAGTCAGTTGGCAGCCCTAGGGCGTGTTTAGGCGCCGAGCGGCCGTAGGTATTGATTTGAAGGACACCGCCTAGTTAAACTACTGTTGTTACCTATACTGTGGCATGTGGAATGAAAAACAAGATAAATTTTCTCATCATTTATTGACACATGAAGCGCAAATGCTCACTACACACCATCAACTCAAGTTGTAACTGTAAGTAAACATTGGAACAGCACAATAATCTCTTACTTTAAAACTAAAACATCTCGTACGACTACAATCTCCGAGGAGGCAGTGAGAACGACGGTTTCATATATGTGAATGCAATTCTGTTGTACTATCTTTTAGGGTACAATTTTGATTGAAGGTAGTATTCACAGGTCATTTCAATGGGATATGGAGGGAGAGTCATTGAACATAGAAAGATTCTCTTTTAGGATTCATGTCCCACTGAGATAGGACGCCTGTATGCTTTTTTGACTCTGGGTTTAAATTCGAAAGGAAGAAAACATTTACAATGCTTGCCAAATAATTTTGTTCTGCTTAGTCTTTCCTCTTTCCCAGCAAGGACCCCTGGGCTGCCTTTAATAAACTCAATGGAAGTTCCATTTATGTCTGCTTTTAGGTAAGAAACATATTGCTACACCATTTCATGTATTCACATCGCGTTATTTGGCCTGAATATAAAAAGGAATGCTTCGGTAGTTTGGGCATATTGAGAGGATAAATGAAAGTAGAGTGACGAAAGAAATTTATGGTGCACAAGTGGATGGTAAAGCTCGACCGGGCAGCCCTAGCTGCGGACCAAATTGGCGACATATTGAAGAAGGGCAAAGTAAAAAGTACCCGGAATAGAAAAGCTTGTATGACTAGATGGATGGATGTGGAAGCAAAAGAGGCATGTCAGGATCGTAGTAGATCTGTAGTCTCTGCCTACCCCTCTGGGAGACAGGCGTGAGTACATGTATGTATGTGGCAAGTATTGTAAATTTTAACTCTAAAAACAATCTCAAATTATCATCTAAATATAAATAAAATGGATTCTACTTATTGTACAAGATAAAGGGGAGCGATTCTAACACCATGCGAAATTATGTCATCATAAAACCATTTGAAAAAATAGTTATATCTAGGACACTTTATTGCATTGTTAGTACGAGAATTGCCAGCCTAATCAATACAAGAGTAAATAAAAACAGATTCTTATATCATGCGACATAATAGATGTTTAAATCCTTCGACAAATTATATCTATCTACGAAAATATTATGTCGCATTAAGTCAGGCAGTTGACAGCATAATATTCTTATAAGAACTAATATGTATCCCAAAAAAACAATTATATTTATTATTGAGTCAAACATAAAATCTGTTACAATTAGCGCGCGAGTTGAATGCAGTCGGGGGCTGAGGCGAAGGGGGGAAGCACGTCCCCCCGCCGTCCGCACACCTCCCTCGCACGCCTACTGTCTAGTGCTGTGTGCGTAGAGAGAACGGCTATGTGTGTATATAGCGCATTCCTCAGCTCTGCATTCAACTCGCGCGCTATCTGTTCTTATTGAAGTCATCAGATTGATATGGTTTATCAAATTACTTGATTCTTAATCAGATTGTACCCTTCATTTTATTGAAGCCTGAGGCATTGATCGTAATTTGTTGTCAAATATTAAAGAAAAGCTTCCCATTCGAGTTAAAGGATAGTTAGAATTTTAGTACATTAAAAAGCGACACATAATTCTACTGGATTCACAGTGATATCTATAGGGTGTAAATAGACAGGTAACTTTAAAACCACATACTCTACTGATAATGCTGATAATTTTTCCCAAGTGTCTGTCCATATATTACCTCATTTGAAATTAGGGGGGTGAGGGGGGGTCTGGTCTGCGGATGACTGTAATATCATGGATATAGACGGCATTAATAAGGGTCCTTGCCAAAAAAAAACTATTGTTTAAACGACACTGATTTTGTAATACGAGGGTGGGGTCATTTGATAATGACGATAGGATGATTGTATTATTCTTAAGACATACCTTAAATTTTGTATGGGAAACTTCTTTAATTTACGCATGTGTTTTTCTTTGGGAAAGTTGCTCATTATATTAATATTAGAGTATGCGATTTAATTTATTGATTCCATTCTATTTACATCCGGTATAAAGATAAAAACAGTTTCAGAAATCTGTCCAGCAGATATTTATTTTAAGAGATTTACAGACGCATCACATCGTTATTGTTAAACTAGAAATTATTATTTATTTATTGTTCGCGTTAACGCAAAATTAAACTGAAAACACAAACTGCTCTAGGACAAAACTATCACGTCAAACGAAAAATTATAATAAAACTTGTATGAACTTAAAATTAAATCCTCAATGATTAAAAAACACAGTACCCACTACGTTAAGAAGGTACAACGACTTTACACCATTTAGCAGTATCTTTAATTTTTTTACTTTTATTATTCTATAAAAGATTGCTTTCAGGTAAACCTATGAGAATTTTTTAGCAGCAGCTTCCTGCTTTTATTATTTATTTATTTATATTTTTATACTATTTCAGAAGGCAGAGTTAGTCGAACTAGTGCGAAATTGGGCACAAACCGATAACCAATCACAGATAGTTCTACCGGTTTCGGATTGCGCGCCAACTTCACACCATTGGGAAGGTCTTTCTTGTGGCAGATTTGTTCGGGAGGTCGTTTATGCTTTAGGTTTCTTGTTGCGTCGTTTCTTGGCGTCGCTCGTTTCGGCTGTAGGCTGCTTGGTGTTGGTTGGTCCGCTACCCGGGGTGTTCGCTCCCTTGTTGTAAAGATTGTTCAGGAACTCCTCCAAGTTTGAATCGTGGCTGGAAAGAATAGGTTACCATAGAGAAAGTAGAGTAGGCACCGTGTATACTGTCAGTGGTTATATTGTGCTATTTTTACAAGTTGGGACTACAATAAAGCCGATTTTGAAGGTTTTAGTTTTAGTTTGACATACATAAAATTAAACTTAGGTATGGTTAAAAGGAAGAGCCATTTTCAAGAACGTCAAACTAAAATTTTAGTTTAACAGCCATAATTTACTCAGCTTAGTGATTTTAACTTGTTTTGGTAATTTCAAGGTACATTTTAGAGCTGTCATTTGATTGGATTAAAAAAATGTAGTTTGATTTAAGAGTGTTTATAAGACTTGCTAATTTTAGTTGGTGTGCCCTTTAGAATAGCAAAATATAGTACCGTCGCTTAAAATTAAGTTTTTTTGTAAGTTTCTTAGCTTAAAATTAAAACCTTCAAAATCGGCTTTAATGTGGTAGACTCATCATAGTGCAAGGGGAAAGCAACTTGCCTAAATCTAGTTTCAGACTACGCTTTAATATTGTGCTATATAGTATAGCAAAGAAAAACCTAATGCTATACTACCTAGTCAGTGCTTAAATTCTGTCACAAACAAAATTGGCTATAAAATGAAAACTAGTCATGATATTCAAAAAAAGTTTTTTTTAAAAAAAGGTAATTTAATTAGCTTTCATTAAACACAAAATTTATTCAAAATGTTTGCCACCATTTTTCACACAAGCCTTCAATCTTCGCGGCCAATCATCAATAGCAGCACGGACCATATTCATGTCGATATCGGCCACTGCTTTAATCATTGATGACTTTAGGCTGCTCAAATTTTTGTGAGGTTTAGAACAGACCTTTTCCTCCAATTTCTGCCAAATTTTGTAATCCAGTGGATTGAGGTCAGGGCTAGATGAGGGCCAATCTTGATGCCTTATTAGCTCGATATTCTGGCGCTCGAACCACTCCTTAGTTGTTTTGGCCTTATGAGCAGGTGCGGAGTCCTGTTGAAACACAAATGGCCGTCCTCCAAAGAGTGTCTGGGGCAGATCTTTTACTATGCGATCTAAAACCGTGTCTTGGTACACTTTTGCACTGGTTTTGACACCTTTTTCACGAAAATGCACTTCAGTAGGGCCATTGTAGGACACTCCCAACCAAATCATGACTGATGATGGATGATGGCCGTGCTGCACTCTAGGAATGGCATTTCCAGCGGCCGCAGAGCTGGTAGCGTACACCCTGTCATTTTGTTTGTTGTACTTCTTTTCGATATTAAAAATTTTCTCGTCTGTAAACAGGATATCGCGGTGTCTTTTTCTTGCGTACCGCTTTAGCAAAACTTTGCATTTTTTGGCTCTCATAGCTATCAGACGCGCGGTCAGAAGATGTCCACTCTTTTTTCGGTAAGCTCGTAGTCCCAGGTCTTCATTGAGTACTTTTTTTACGGTACTTCTGGTTAATCGCATCTCCAAAGCCATCAGTTTCTGCTTGCGGACGGGATTTCTTGCAATTACGCGCCTTGATTGCTTTGATGACCCCTGGAGTCCTAACGGAACGAGGTCTGCCAGTTCTTTTCTTGTCATCGACACTAGAGGTTTCATTGTACCTCTTGATGGTACGGTACACGAACCTCTTCGTGATTTTTAATTTTTGAAGCAAGTTGAATATCGTCTTCGGTGGATGGCCGCAACGATGCAATGCAATTACTGCTACTCGGTCCTCTTTGCGAGTCCACTCCATCGTAAAAAATGAATGAATGTAATTGTGATTTGGCAGATTATTAATCAAAAAATATTTGAAAATCGAACACCATTTCATTTTTTTTCTAGGTGTTCTATTTTTAAAATAAATGGCCAGTGACAGTATTTAAGAACCGACTAGGTATATAGCATGGCGTTTACATTGCGGGATATTATCGCAAGCATTTAAAGTATATAGCAAGCTCAGTTGACCGCGATCTTTGGACAGTGTGCACAGTTGCACAGCACACATCACTATGGACACAATGGATGGATAGTCTTGAAAGCTCATCGAGCGATGGATGATGACAATGCGGAATTTGACACTATCTTGTCATTAATGCTACGAAAGAAGAAAAATGCCAGACCCTGGATATCAAATCATATAAAGTTCAGAGGAGAACATGGTGATTTTAAACTTTCTGAAGATTTAGATAATGAGGATCATGAACACGGTGTCGCGTGATATAGCACAGCATTAACTCAGCGCATCGCACCAATTTGTAGCGTATAGTAAGCCAATAATATATAGTACAGTACAGTGTGAACGGGTCCATAACAATGTATGGTGCGCGATATTGTTGCGCTATGAGCTATATACTATATGCTATTATATTATAGCGTAGTCTGATCACCAAATCGTGGTGCACTCTGCTGCCCAGCGTTTGACGACCGATAGTTGGCGGTGTAGCCGACAATAGTGCCTAAATGAGCAACGATTTCAACAATGATGATGGCGATGAATGTTTAAACACTTTATTGCACACAAAACAAGATATATATGATGTACTGTTTTATTGTATGACCAGCCTTTCGTCCGCGTCTAGTTTATTTTACACCCCTTATAGCTTATGTGTTGAGTAGAGTCACTACGATGATACTAAAAAAACCTCTGTTAATAATAAATCCGTTGAGTGGTTTTTGAAATAGTACATTTTGATTCTAGTGAGAAACATCAACACTTTCGCTTTTTATACACCTGCGAAAATTACATGAAACAATAAAATGAAAGCAATTTTGTTGCAAATCAAAACATTTGGCGCCAATCTACGAGTATACTACAAAGACCAATGTCTCTTTCTAAAATCTTTTTAATAGTTCTAAGATAGATATACAATAGAATATAAATAATGACGTCTAGAATAGTTTTGAATTTTTAAAACATCTTTTCCAATTTAAAATATATAATCACACTAATATTATAAATGCGAAAGTTTGTGTGTGTGTGTGTGTGTGTGTATGTTTGTTACTCTTTCACGCTGAAACGGCTGGACGGATTTGGATGAAATTTAAAATGGATATAGCTTATACCCTAACTTAACACATAGGCTACTTTTTATCCAGGAAAAAGCATGTCGTTAAACCGAATAACAAAAGCGGGCAAAAGCTGGTAATATATAAGTTTGAAAATACTCATCCTAAACAGTTTTTAGTGTATCCGGTTACTTCCAGAAATACCAACAAAACGACAAGTAAAACTTGAGGTTTACATACTGCTTACTAAATGATGTCGTCGGTTTCCTCTAGATGGCGTTAGTAGTAAAAACATAAAATACGACTGCGAAATACCTATGTAATAATGACGAAAAAGTTACTCACACACAGTCTCTCCTCGTGTCGAGGTTGGCCTGCGCCTTGTTGCCGAGCACGATGCGGTACTGCACCAGGTGGCAGTCCGGTCGCAACTGACGCAAGTTCTTTTTCTGCACAAAGAAACACTTGATAAGCGATACATAAAGCGTAAATAAACCAATCACAGCGCTTCAATTCATACTGATCCTTCTTAATTTTCACTGTCGCAAAGAAAAGAGTAAATATCATGTTCATAGTTTACGCCACAATTCGGTTTTTCGCGTAAAAGCGACTTTTTAAGGCGACATATACAATAATATACATACCAATATATCTGATTTTACACATGAGTATTAACTTAAAAATAAAGAAAAGGCCCCTTACGCGATTATTCAGCTTTTTTACGAAATGTGAGATCAAAACAATTACGAAATTTATAAAAAAAGTGAAAAATAGGTGCGAGGACGAGCGAAGCGAAGCGGAGCGTTAGGCTTACAAGTAAATAAATTTTAACAGAAAACAAATTCGTGTGATCTGGTAATGGGACTGTGTTTACGCCATAATTCGCTTTTTTGACAAAAAGGAGTTTTCGGCATCCCGACGTCATATACCCCGTGTATTGGCCAACTCAGGAATAGTTGGAGGTCATAACTCAGGTTATCTTTAGCCTACCATGGCGTCCAACGTTTGTTATGATGTGTCTTAGTTTAAATTTTAGAAATGATGTTACAATTTTACAAAATGTGCTGTGAGTTATGAATAAATTCATTTAATTTCAATTAATTTCATTTGAACTAAAGTTAAAGCAAGTGTCCCACCTGGCAGCTGGCCCACTGCGTGATCTGGTAGACGGCGCCGTCCATGCACGCGTAGTACATCACCAGCAGGCCCAGCATCGACGACTCCGCCCAGATGTCGCCCTGCAAAGATACTTACTGCTATAGAAATGCAAGTAGAAAGGGATAATGTTTTATAGCGAAATGCATCACTTTGAATACTCTAAATATTGCTGGAGTGCATTACAAACTATAAAATATCAATTAGAAACAAATTTCAAATTCTTGGCTTGCTTGAAATTTGTTTCTAATTGATCTTTTCTATGTAATATTAGTTATTATTAACTAACTAACTAATTAATATTAGTTTCGAAAAGGCTACTGCACCGTGGACCACATTCACACGCTAAGGCAGGTTATACAGAAAACTCAAAAGTATAATCAGCCCCTATGTCTAGCGTTTGTGGACTACGAGAAAGCCTTCGACTCCATCGAAACTTGGTCTGTTCTGCAGTCCTTGCAGCGTTGCCAAGTTGACTGGCGTTACGTGGAGTTGTTGAAATATCTGTATGACTCTGCTACGATGTCCGTCCAAGTACAGGGTGTACAAACAAGACCGATACATCTTCAGCGCGGCGTGAGACAGGGAGATGTTATTTCTCCAAAACTGTTTACCGCCGCGCTGGAGGAGGTCTTTAAAACACTAGACTGGAATGGACGAGGCATAAACGTAAACGGAGAGTACATTTCACATCTTCGCTTTGCCGATGACATCGTCATAATGGCGGAATCGCTGCAGGAACTAGAGGAAATGATGCGCGGCCTTGGCGATTCTTCGAGACGAGTGGGCCTGCGGATGAATTTGGATAAGACTAAGGTCATGTCCAACTGTCACGTCATCCAAGGGCCAATAACCGTCGACAATGTCAGCATTGAAGTTGTTCAAAAATATGTTTATCTGGGTCAAGTCATACAGCTGGATAAAAACAACTTCGAAGCCGAGGCTGACAGAAGAATATGCTTGGGTTTGGCAGCATTCGGAAAGTTGCGTCACATATTTACGTCGTCAATACCGCAGTCCTTAAAGGCTAAGATGTTCAACCAGTGCGTCATTCCTGTGATGACGTATGGCGCTGAGACGTCCGACATAGCCTGCAGAATCAGTAAGTTGAAGTGGCAGTGGGCAGGCCATATTTGTCGCCGACATGATGGCCGTTGGGGCCGAAAGGCTTTAGAATGGAGACCACGTGCAGCAAAGCGTAGTGTAGGACGACCTCGTGCCCGCTGGACCAACGACCTGAAGGACGTTGCGGGGGGCGGCTGGATGAGGAGGACGGAGGACCGACATGAGTGGCGAAATTTGGGAAAGGCCTATGTCCAGCAGTGGACGAACACGGGCTGATGGATGGATGGATGGATGGGATGTAGTATTATTATGAAAATTTTCTTTTAAAAGGGTAACAAGATGGAATAACGTTTCTACAATGAATCACCTAATTCGGGTGGTATCTTACAAAATAAATACTTTATTTTTTTAAATAGGTACATATAATACGAGTACTCATTTTACACGTCGATAATAATCTTTAAAAAAAACAGTAGAATAAGATAATAGTAGATTATGCTACATATGATTATTAGGTGGTAGCGCTAATGCCGGGCTCGACTGTGGAGGTACCACCATCTTACTCGGAAATCCTCCCGAAGTTATTCGGGAGAGAGTAAGAGGACAGCTCTCAGGCAAAAAAACCAGGCGGCCCACCATTGCCTGGGACCGATGGATGGCGGTATATCCATCCCCAATTGCCGGGCCTTATATAAATCAGACTGGTGACGGGCAGCGGCGTCACTGGTGCAAGGGTTTTGGCACCGCGCTCACCAACCCGCCTGCCCAGCGTGTGTGAGTATGGGCATTTCTTCCAGGAGGACCGCCAAAAGTGGCGAAATCCTGGAAAGGCCTATGTCCAGCAGTGGACGAAACAGGCTGATGGATGGATGGATGCTACAAGTCCGGTAAGAAGGCAATCACTTACGGGGACGATTTGAAAGAGGAAAGAAGCGAGTTTTTAGATGTTGTGCAGGATAAATTACAAAGTAATGCATAAAATAATTTACGTAGGTATATTTTTTATTTTTATTCATATAAAATCAAACATAAAATTTGATTTTACGCCAAATTTGATCGATCGGTAGAATCACTGGCTGTCATGCAGAGAAGGCAGTAATAGTAATAGTAGTAAATAGTAGTAATTTATTCACACAAGTAATCATGACAGTACAATTTTAGGCACTAGTTCCCAAACTAAGTTTTCTTGTACGGCGAGAACTAGGCCCAACCCAGTAAGGTTACGATCATGACAGTACAATTTTAGGCACTAGTTCCCAAACTAAGTTTTCTTGTACGGCGAGAACTAGGCCCAACCCAGTAAGGTTACGATCATGACAGTACAATTTTAGGCACTAGTTCCCAAACTAAGTTTTCTTGTACGGCGAGAACTAGGCCCAACCCAGTAAGGTTACGATCATGACAGTACAATTTTAGGCACTAGTTCCCAAACTAAGTTTTCTTGTACGGCGAGAACTAGGCCCAACCCAGTAAGGTTACGAAATAAAACTCATGTGTTCAAAACTCAAGTAACTTGAAGATAAATAAAAAAAATATTACAAAAACTATAATATCAAGAGCAGAATTGTATATATTAAAAAATGTATTATGAATGTGAGGGGGAAATAAATAAATAATGTATTATGTATAAATAATATAATATCTTTAATAGATGGATTTGAATTAAAGATATAGAAAGTTATGTAATCAGTATAGTCGTATTCAAATTGAGTAAGCCTACACTTAGCAGATGAATGCTTGTTTCGTTCCCTTTCTCTGGATACAAACCTAGATATAATTATACCAATGTAGTTGTTTATTTTTTCTCTTGCTTTACCAGTTTCGTTTGTTTATCTGTTGAGTGTGTAAAAACAGTTTTGGTGTGAAATAAATCATGTCATGACTTACGTTTTATTGCATGAGTTTAGATAAAGACGTGTATGACACTGCACATAACAAGATTAAATAGGTATTAAAATACTCGTGTGATACTATTAAAAAACTCACCCGTGTTTTATTATTATTAATTTTCATAAACAACTAGAATTTGATTTTATTTAAGCCTTTTTTAGATAGCTTCATAATAATTCCATTATTACAATATGAAAATCGCAAGAAGTGAAATTTGGAGCCACCCAATAAACTGCTAACACCGAGTTAAATATCAGTATGCGACTTTTGGTTATCGCGTGATAAGCACTACCTATATAAGTTGTAAAGTCGCGCATATGCAGAGTAAGTGGGTCAGGGACACTTTTCCTTATGGTACCTCTTTAGCGGAGTGTCTGATCTTGCACATAGCGCAGTAGCGAGCCGCGTAGCACGGCCGGTCCGTGAGCACGCGCTTGTGTCGACGGCCGCAGTTCGTGCATCTGAATATTACATAAATTTCACACATTAATTTACACAACAATTTCTGTCGGGGGAATGTCGGAGGTGTAAATGAGTGATCTTCGTTTTACCGATGCCTTTCTCGTGTTTTTAGGGCATGAATTCATCTGTTTTCTTTTACCGTTCACCAAGTGTAACATCGCCAGCCACGACATGAGCGTACATCCCTTGCCCCTCGGCCACGACTTCAAACTTTGCGCGGCGCTTTGTGCGGAGCTTCTCGCTTCGACGCGAGAGAGAGAGAGCGAGAGTGAAGTCGTGGCCGAGGAGTTGGGCGTTCATCCTTAGAAGTCTTTCCGAATATTGACCGCAAAATGGAAGGCAGAGACTACACTAAGTTTCACCGATGATTATTACGTCTCAGCATGATGGATGGTGAGCGCTATTGCATAGCAAATGCGGTTGAGTTAACATATACTAAATGTACATTTATTTCAAATAGTCATTGATTCGAGCTATACTTGGAGGATTCGAATCCAGATCTTTAGATTGAGAACCAGGCGTCATACCAACCATGCTACCTGCACTTACCACGCGCACAGACGTATAATATAGTAGCAGACCTAACATTAATAATAAACGCATAGAGTCGAAGCGTGGCAATTTTAGCTCAGTGAACTACGGGCTCTTTTAAATTTAAATATTGCTTGTTTCCAAACAAAATATATAAGGTGGAATCGTAATACCTGCCACGGATGAAATAGGAGATACTATTATGTTTATAGATTACATTAGTGAAGAAATTTCGTACCCCGGAATAGTTAAATAAATTTGAGAAGGTAAAGTAATTAAATAAACATTTTCTTCATTCTGCATAACGTGGTTCACAAATTACGCTTGACGAGTCGTTTAGTCAATGATAACAATTGCTATCTCTTTCTAACCGTTCAATGAATGAAATCAGCTGCCCAGTTCGTCTCTACCAGGTAGAGATATTTGTACCTATTCTGTGTAGCACAAACTTAAATGTAGAGTTGTGAAAACCCAAAATAATACAAGCTCATTTAACTGTCATCCCTCCGCGTTAAGGTCTATTTTGCTATGAAAATTCTTGGTTTTTTTTAGCTCGAAATTTAAAAGTGCTACACGAGAATAGGTGCTATTGCATGCCTCTCCAATGTGCTTACGCTCACACGCAAAGTAGATGTAAATACGAAATACATTGCAAATTACTCTTCGTCATTGGTCATTAAGACACCGGTAAATTAACTAATTAGGGTACTGTTAAATTTCCAAACGGCTGGATCTGTTGGCCAACCAGTACCCAATAATACGCAGGCAAAAGTTTAAAAGTGCACTTACCAGTTATTGCATTCCTCTAATTCATTCCGCAGATAAAAACTGATGTAAGTAAAAATTTAGGTCTCCTATTAGATAGTTGCCTGTCATGGGACCCCCAAATAAATGAAGTTAGCAGAAAACTTTTTGCGGCTGCAGGAGCTCTGAGAAGGCTTCGAAATTTCCTCCCGACTGCTACTAAAATTGCGCTTGCACATTCCTTGTTACTACCGATTCTCGATTACGCAGATATTTGTTACCTCGATCTTACTCAGGTCCAACTTGATAAACTCGAACGTCTTCAGAATTTCTGTATTAGGTTCATTTTTGGTATTCGTAAATTCGATCACATTTCTGAATTTCGTTCGCGTCTTAATTGGCTTCCTATTCGTCGTCGTCGCAATTCTCATATTCTGTCTCTTTTGTATTCTGTATTAAATAATCCTGCCACCCCATCATATCTCAAAGCTCGCTTTCAGTTTCTTCATGGTACTCATGACCGTATCTTACGGTCCTCTCAAAATCTACTCCTGGCTACCCCAATACATTCATCGACCTTCTATGACAATTCCTTTTCAGTACAAGCCGTCCGTTTGTGGAATGATCTTCCTCTATCTATAAGAAGAGCACCTTCCCTACCAGTCTTTAAGAGACTGGTAAAAGAACACTACCTCTCACTCTGACCACTGAACTATCTACATTCCTCTTAAAGTTTATTTATTATTTATGTAATATATGTATGTATGTATATATTTATTCATTCATGTTATTTATCTATAATACATAATTTTTTTTTTTTTTTAATTTATTAATGTAGATTTTGTATAGTATATTTAAATATTATTTTAAAATTAGTGCACCGCCTATTCATCAATCTCCTTTTAAACCAGATTCTACCCAAAGGTTGTCTGGAAGAGATCGCTATAAGCGATAAGGCCGCCTGATTGTACCTACGTTATTTGGCTATTGTAATTTATATTATTTTTGTTTCCTTCTTTGTGGTGTGCAAATAAAGTTATATTGTATTGTATTGTATTGTATTGTAATAAGATGGTAAACTTCCCATCACACTTAAAGCCGGGTCTCCTGATTATGTTTTGCCGTAGGTACACATTACACAAAAACATTATGTTCTGTCTTTGCATTTTTACACCAATTGTACCTTATTTACACTAATTACACCTTAGCTACAGTTATTTGCATAATTTACAACAGTATTATTTATCTACAAAACTGTTGCACAAGTCCGCCTTCGCGTTGCACACAAATGTAGGCACGCTTGCGTACATGTCTTTGCACTTTATTTAAGGTGTCAGTTTCACTTTTTACTTGCTGAAAAGCGCGCTTGATGCGCCTTTTTAGTTCTCGCACAGTTCTAATATCATGTCCGGTTTGGCCGTACACAATGGTATGATGGCTCACTCGTACACCAAATCTCTGCTCGTATAGGTTTACTGCATGCGCGGTTACGTTGTTACACTCGCGGTAGCACGATACCATCTCAAGATATTCTTGATTTGAATATCGTGGTCTAGGAGGCATTTTTAAAGAATGCGCGCGAGATACGCACCTCTGCGACCAGCGAAAACAGCGAACTGGGGTGGGGGCACAACAACAAACAAAAACAAGCGCGTGCGACGAAGGGGGTAGTGGGGGACGGGGTGGCGGCAGGCGGTCTGCCCTTTGACTATTTGACGAGTGGCTCGCTCGGATAGAGCGGCGTCCTTTGACGGACGGTTTCATACAATTAAATGAATTTAAATTTATACGCACATTTGTTTGTATGGAAAAATTTATGAAGTTAGATCAATAAATTATCTTCACTATTGTAATCTATAAACATAATAGTATCTCCTATTTCATCCGTGGCAGGTATTACGATTCCACCTTATATACTAGAGATTAGTTTAGGAATTAACAAATATGTTCCAAGCATAAGCCAGTCAAAACAACCCATTTTTATACGTTTCTTCGTACCATGAAGCCTAGATGTAGCTTATTTTTTGTATGGAAACTTGCCGCGCTATTTAATCCTTATGTTTGGTCTGCTACTTAGTAATAATTATCACGCGCCATAGATACGGCGCATCTATCCTATTTGCGCTGTCACATACCACATTTATTAACATGCCAGGGAATAAGTGGGTCAATCAACTTTTTTACCTACACTAGTTTTGGGATCATTGCCAGTAATCAATCACAAAAGTCCAAATACGACGCTGTATTTTATCTCTTTATGAACTTTGTGCAACGATACAAGATCTCATGCCTTCTCTTTTGCACACGCATATGCTAATCCAGCTGTCAGTGTAAGACGGTAAAGTTGAACGTCAGTCCAATGTTCGTGTACCTGATGGTGTTGGCGGCAAACTCCATTTTGTCGTGTAGCTGCGCCAACAGTTGACTGAGCTCGCTCCACGCCGCCTCCACGTGCCGGGACTCTAGCGCGCGCCGGTCGTACGCCTCGCGACGCTCCTGCAATAATGGCATATTTTAAACATTATTTACTTCATCTTCAAATTAATGTAGAAACGTCAACTTTGTTTATAGATTCACTAGCTTTTGCCCGCGGCTCCGCCCGCGTCGAATGGATTTTCGTCGAAATAAGGAAAACGAAAGATTATGATTTTTGAACGACAATATGCAACGGTCACCATGTTTTTACCAAAGTGCTAATAAATACCAATCAAATAAGCCCAAACTCGAAGGGTCTGCTGAACTCTGCTGTATGTATCCGTTGAAGAGATCCCGTACCATAACTTCTAATTACTACCAGTAGAAAAGTAAATTCCAAAAATCTTAAAACGACGATAACTTTTTTTTCCGAGATCCGATTTTAATGAAGTAAAGCCTATATTCTGTTCCAAATTAGGCTCTGTACAGATGTGGAAACTACATGAAAATCCTTTCAGTAGTTTTAGAGATGTGCGTGAACAAACAGACAGACAAGCAGAAAATAATTCTAAAAATCGTTGATTTGTGTTCTATTACTATTCTTTAGTCATCCTCTTTGTATTTCTATTACTTTTCTTCAATGTACAGACACAGCGGTTTCTACTGTTTTATTATATGTATTGATAACGGTGTTTTTGGGCGAATAATACAAAGTGACTAGTTGATATACTTAGCCAGATTGATATACTGGAGCCTAGGCAAGAGGCCAGGATCTATAATAATAATAAAATAGTAAAAAAATCATGTCTGTAATTTCAAACGAAATGGGTTATAATGAATCGAGGCCAAAAGTAACATTTTTAGAATTCCCGTCTGTCTGTACATATGTTTCGTTTTTAACTCAAAACCACTCAACGGAATTGGGTTTGTTTTTTAAATTAGTATCTTAGTGATTCTGACCAACTTAAAGGCTAAAAGAGGGGTGTTGATAAAATAACCGTCAAGCCGAAAACGGGACAGATATTAAATTAACTAGTAAACGACTACTATAGTATAATATACATTGGTATATTAGGTATTAAATCCATCCATCAGCCTGTTTCGTCCACTGCTGGACATAGGCCTTTCCAGGATTTCGCCACTCTTGGCGGTCCTCCTGGAAGAAATGGTACCTCCACAGTCGAGCCCGGCATCAGCTCTACCACCTATTAAAGAGTGATATTAAATAGCAGTGTTTAACTGACCGGCTCCCCGATGAGATCGAAGGCGTGCTGCAGTATCTTGAAGGCCTCCTCGGCGCCAGGGTACTGGTTCTTGTCCGGATGGACGAGGAACGCCTGCCGTCTGTAGTAGCGCTTGATCTCCTCGTCCGTACACGACACGTGCACGCCCAGGATGCTGTCGACGGAATGCCTCTTACAGTACACGTCGACTTACTTACAGATTATGACATAACGCCTGACTAGCCCCCTGATTCTGTATCGTAAAATCAGTTGCCAACCGGGAAACATACATATATTATCGAACTCCGCTTATGTAAGGATACGTTCGCACTTGAAATGACGTCACAATGCGTAAATAGTTCAATAACCATTGTAGGTTATTTTGAAAGTTCATTTTTTATCTGTTTTTGATTAATAGCAACCATAGTTTATGCGTAATTAATAGGTCCGCTGGATGTGATGCCGCCATTCATTTACGCCGTATACTAAGTGAAATTAAATCAACCGACCAAATTCATACTGGAGACTCGGTTTGTCATCAGGAACAAGGTATAATGAACCTCCAGGTGAAATTTTGCCTGCACTATAAATTGTACTTGAACTAGTCCAACCAGTAAGGGAGCAAAAAAAATATTTTTCGAAATTGGCCAAAAGGTTTACTGAATCTAGTTCCTGATCACTAACCGAGTCTACAGTATGAATTTGGTCGGTTGATTTAATTTCAGCCTATATACATATGTATATATCTTGGATAATGTCTTTAGAAGAACGAAGTTCCATATCGCAAGTTACTCTCCAGACACTCGGCGAATGAGAGCTAGGCCGTAAAGTGTAAGACTTCGACCGTCACGACACTTCCGCTTAAAATATAAAAATAAAACCACCCTATTACACCCATACAAAAATACTCGAAAGAGTAGATTTTTTTTAACGTTATTTGTTTCAGCTACATAAAGGTTTCAAAGGTCGCCATTGTTGCTAAAACAAATAATAATAAAACTATTATTTTTATGGTTCCGTACCCATATTGTTTGGTAGTACGGAACTTCGTGCGCGAGTCCGAATCTCACTTACCGGTTTCTATTTATACAAATTAAATATCTGCATTCGTTGTAGACCAGGGTTTCTGAACCTGGGGTCCATGGACCCCTTAGGGGTCCGTGGCATGAGTGCCAATGGGTCCACAGCCACTCAGTTCACTCTTAACATATTTATTATACTGAGTCCAAACAACAACATCCTCTTCATTAACTTAGTTTTGATACAATTTAATGAAGTATTAATGTAAACTAAACAATAAAAGTGACTTTTAATATGTTTTTTTTTTCTTTTCACAAAATTTGAAAGTGGTGCGTGGCTACAAAAAGTTCAAGAACTACTGTTGTAGACAGACACTTTACCTGTAAGGATCCTTTCCCTTGCAGGCCAGCAGTCTCTTCATAGCCTCCTCGCCAGTAGCCGGCAGTGGAATGTTGGCGTTGAGCTTGGTGGAGTCCCCGCTGCCGTCGGCCTCCGCTTCTACAACGCACAATCATACCACCTGACTAATTTAAATTTTTATGTATTTTTCGTCAAGTTAAAATGTTTTTTTTTCTTCCGTGAGATCAAAGACTGCACATAATTTTTAGCATCAACCAACTGATTTTACTAAAATAAATACTTCTCTGCTACCTTTTTGAGTCACACACAGCGCAATATGTAAGAGTACGAGACGAGTAAAGTAAGAGACTCGGTAAGTGGTCAGGACCAAGTTTCAAAGACCCTTTATGTGAAATACGCCCAATAAAATTAAGACTTCCTATACCAGGGGTGGCCAACTTGATTGGACCCAAGATCTCTTGTTTACTAACGAGACCCTGTGCGATCTACCAATTACATACTTCTAGAAATCTTAAATGAAACAGCATAGTTCAGCACACAATCATGTAGCATTTTTTTATTTTATTAAGAGAATAAACATAAATGTGAAAATTATACATACTAACTACCTGATTACGTTGGGCAGTCTGGTCTACGTATTTATATTTTTTGCCTTGCCACGATCGACTTGACTAACAGTCGCGATCGACCGGTCGATCGCGATCGACCTGTTGGCCACCCCTGTCCTATACTAATTGAGCCAAGGTTGTTCTTGAACACGTATTAGAGACACAAAAAAAAATTATTCGTATCTCGCTAACAGGGTCATTTAACCTTGGTCATAACCATTTACCGAGTCACCAGTACCTATGAATTTAGTTAATAAAAATAATGTACATCGTCACGATATGTTTCTCCGAAGGGGTGTCAGAGGTGTTTTCGAGTGTGGACTGTGAAGTGCAAGTCACAGCCCACTTGTACACCCACGTTTTGCCGACGATGGTTACGTTCCAGCGTGATGGGTGGTGGCCCTAACGCCGGCTGTACTTTGGGCACAAACATGGATCCACAGCTAAACGTGCCTTCCTTCCTTGAACCAACCACCTCCAGATCAGTGGTCAAGACGTTTATTCGAACCACTACACCACGGTTTTTAGGCAAAAACGAAAACCTAAATAAATATAAATAATAAAAAATATTGAAAGACACGACTGGCAAAATAGAGATTTAATTCGGATTTCAGTGCGACCGGGGGACATACAAAACAATAACCAATGTAATTGTGTTTTTTTAGATATTTTTTTGTTTGTTTTTATTAATACTTTTTTTGTATATATTTATTGCCTATTCCACTCAGAAACCCTTCTTGAAGCACTTCATCCTCCTCCAGAACTTGCGGTCGATGTACAGCAGATACTTGTTGTCTCCAAGCTTGCGCACCCAGTCCTTGCCGCTCCGCCACATCGCTTGCGAGCTCACGTAGCTTTGTGTGAATACCGACGTGCATCTGTGGGGAGAATACTTCCAACTCACCCTTCTTGAAGCACTTCATCCTCCTCCAGAAGCCAAGCCTCGTGTGTCCTAACTTGCGGTCGATGTACAGCAGATACTTGTTGTCTCCAAGCTTGCGCACCTAGTCCTTACCGCTTCGCCACACCGCTTGCGAGCTCACGTAGCTTTGTGTGAATACCGACGTGCATCTGTGGGGAGAATACTTCCAACTCACCCTTCTTGAAGCACTTCATCCTCCTCCAGAAGCCAAGCCTCGTGTGTCCCAACTTGCGGTCGATGTACAGCAGATACTTGTTGTCTCCAAGCTTGCGCACCCAGTCCTTGCCGCTCCGCCACATCGCTTGCGAGCTCACGTAGCTTTGTGTGAATACCGACGTGCATCTGTGGGGAGAATACTTCCAACTCACCCTTCTTGAAGCACTTCATCCTCCTCCAGAAGCCAAGCCTCGTGTGTCCTAACTTGCGGTCGATGTACAGCAGATACTTGTTGTCTCCAAGCTTGCGCACCTAGTCCTTACCGCTTCGCCACACCGCTTGCGAGCTCACGTAGCTTTGTGTGAATACCGACGTGCATCTGTGGGGAGAATACTTCCAACTCACCCTTCTTGAAGCACTTCATCCTCCTCCAGAAGCCAAGCCTCGTGTGTCCCAACTTGCGGTCGATGTACAGCAGATACTTGTTGTCTCCAAGCTTGCGCACCCAGTCCTTGCCGCTCCGCCACATCGCTTGCGAGCTCACGTAGCTTTGTGTGAATACCGACGTGCATCTGTGGGGAGAATACTTCCAACTCACCCTTCTTGAAGCACTTCATCCTCCTCCAGAAGCCAAGCCTCGTGTGTCCTAACTTGCGGTCGATGTACAGCAGATACTTGTTGTCTCCAAGCTTGCGCACCTAGTCCTTACCGCTTCGCCACACCGCTTGCGAGCTCACGTAGCTTTGTGTGAATACCGACGTGCATCTGTGGGGAGAATACTTCCAACTCACCCTTCTTGAAGCACTTCATCCTCCTCCAGAAGCCAAGCCACGTGTGTCCTAACTTGCGGTCGATGTACAGCAGATACTTGTTGTCTCCAAGCTTGCGCACCCAGTCCTTGCCGCTCCGCCACACCGCTTGCGAGCTCACGTAGCTTTGTGTGAATACCGACGTGCATCTGTGGGGAGAATACTTCCAATACAATACGTATCGACGCAAAGTATATAAGATGACTTCTAATTATATAGCCAAATTCACACTGAAGCTTCGGTAAGTAGTCAGGTCAGGTTTATATACCACGAAATCTCTCATTTTTAGTATACCGCGCCAAAAAGAATTTCTGCTTCGCTCTGCTGTCTGTCTGTCCGTATGTAACGAGTCTCTACCTTTCAGACAGATTGAGTTGATCCAAAACCGGATATTGAATTAAAATTTTTATTAAATAATTTTTGGAGGGGTTTAATTAAGTAGAATACAAATACATTTTTTTATCTCCAAAATTAATAAATGGGGAACCATCTAAGTTGTAAATTTTGGATAATTTTTGTTACGGAGTATATCTCAAAAACTAAACCAGTTAGGAATTTGGAACTCCTAGAAACATCAAGGGCCCATAATACCTCAATTCGTAGTCCTGGTCTAACGCTTCTGATTTTTAACTGTCTATCCTACTCTAATCAGATGCCGCGCCCGCAAAACATCAGTTATTTTGAAATCGCGGCCACACTGATGGTTTTTTCATTTTTATGTTAGCAGTCTGCAGGTGCGTTATATTATGCAAAGTTTCAGATCTAATTTCAAGTATTCATTGAATGCTATCGGTTTATTGTACGGTTTGGAGGTAACTTTCTATTTTTTTTCTATCGAAAAAATTTAATGGAATCAAGTTTTCACAACAGCATGGACATAGCATTAGTCCTCAACTTTATCATATATCAATTTCAGAGTGATTGTTGCAGTATTTGTTGGTATAAAGCAGGATCATGCGAAGCGAAGTGAGGTATTATACACCCTTGGGCAGAGATTTAAACAAAGACGTTGTTGGTTCCATTGAATTTTTATTGAAATCTATTGAAATCGGCTTACGTAACCCTATAATCATATTAGGTAAGTTATGAAGTGATTAAAAATCTTGATTTATTTTTTTCTCAACGAGGAACCTATCTGTTATCATTAAATAATAATAAAGTATCCCAAAATATCTTTTGCTTTGATTCAGTTATCTCCACATAATTATCCTAAAACTTTTTTGGATATGCCTGAGCAACACGCTGTCTGTTACGTCATTGCTAAAGTGACGTCACAGTTCCTGCCCGCAGGCCAAACTTTGGAAGCAAGTATCGCGAAAACGACTTCTATTTGACCCATTGACAAGTTTTAAAGAGTGAAAGTTATCTACAAAATAGGGTAATAATTTAAGCTGATTCAATTAGGCGACTACCCTGTAATGGTCTATATTCATTCTCAAGTATGCTTCAATCTACATTATGTTACCTTGATGTTACCGGCAAAACCCGATTTTAGGAAAAACTAGTTTGTCCTAGGCCAAAGTAGGTGCGACGACGATCGAAGTGAGGAGGAGCGTGTTAGGTTGCTTGTGAATAATTTCAGATATATCAATGAATTCAGAAGCAGAGCGAAGCGGAGCGGAGCGAGGCGATTGACGTCTTAAGTTTTCACAAAAATACGATCTTACCATATAGTTAATATATTTAGCCTAGGACAAACTAGTTTGTTCTAAAATCGGGTTTGGCCGCTAACATCTATTATACTAATAATAAAGTAGTATAAAAGTGGCGTCAGTATATTGAATATTTTCGCGAAATTTTATGTGAAATGGGTTATTAGTATTGTACGGAAGCCAAAACTACCATTTCTAGAATTTTTGTCTGTCTGTATGTTCTGTTTTAACTCGAGAACCACTCAACATAAATAGGCTCGAGGTGTTCATAAAATAACGCCTAAGCCGAAAAAGGGGCAAAGATTGCATAAACGCGGGCGGAGCCGCCGGCAAAGGCTAGTATTATAATATAAAAGAAGCCCTAGTTCAGTTCTTATTTTATTTTGCTGTTTGGAGGTAAAATCGTATAAAAATAGGTTGCTTAAATAACCGGACAAGTGCGAGTCGGACTTGCCCACCGAGGGTTCCGTTAAAGACCATATTTATTATGATTTAATTACAAATGTTTTAACTCGTCTTCCCATCTTTTTTTGCCGCCTTCCTTTGCTCCGTTTGCCATCTCTAGGGTACCAATCTGACAGCAGGTCCTAACTGGAGAAGAGTTGCTCGAGACAGGAAACAATGGAAGATGTTAGAGGAGGCCTTTGCCAAGAGGCACACTGAACTAAGAGATATTCTATAAATACAGAAATAAACTCAAAAATCAAAACTTAGTTCAGAATAAAGGGCTTATTGATTGATTGAATTACAAATGTAAAATTTTCTGATTTTACCCTATACTTGCAGTTTATAGCGAAATTTCATAGTTATGGTCAACCAAAAATATTCTATTATTCTATAAATTTTTATTATCTTGAGAGTGTCTAAATATACGTCTTCACTCCGCTTCGCTCGGCGCCCAAAGTTTATTAACATGTAGACCTAACACGCTCCTCTTCGCTTCGCTCGTCGTCGCACTTATTTTTTGACTTTTTTCGGACTTAAACCGACTTCGGGTTTTACCCATACCATGTATACCCATGCCAAATTACAGCTTTCTAATAATAAGAGTCTCTGAGCTAAGCCATGGACGGAGAGACAGACGGACGAACATGGCGAAACTTTAAGGGGTCCTTGTGACTACGGAACCCTTAAAAGTAACGAAATATTCTATTGCTTCTGCTGCTTAAAATCATTAAAAATGTAACATTTTCTCTTTCAAAGCTCTGTGTGAAAGCAAAATCTGCTTTTACGACTGTTACAATGTAAAGTGATAAATTGTGTTGTTATGATGTGAAACTTAGCTATTTGTGCATTTGTGATTGTCTATTTATAGTCCACTAGCAGAATGGCCCCTCATTTACTTTTTACTTTATGTAGTGAAGGCATAGCCTAACAGTATTATTCTCCTATATAAGGTAACTTTCGTTTATATAGCCAACTTCATACTGGAGATTCAGTAAGTGGTCAAGGTTGAATGACCCTTTCTGTGAAATAATCAAAATAAAATTTAAACTTCTTATACTAATTGAGTGATTTTTCATGTTTCGTAAACAATGTTGTGAGTTTCCAGTATGAATTTGGCAATATAAACGAAAGTCACCATATGTCAGTGAGTGTAGGTGACATAACATACCGGGGGTAAATAGACTGCTACCATTAAATGAAACCACATATTCTACCGACCCTGCTGTACCACTTTTCCCAAGAGTCATAACCCGCGGACAGCCTTAGTTTAGGAAATAATTGAGTTCCAAACAAAAACCTCAAACAGCTGCAAGGTTTCACGGACGACGCTCTCTCTAAACTCGTCCGTATGTCGGTGCGTTAGAGTTCACGCATTTTTGTTTGGAACTCAATTATTTCCTAAACTAAGGGTGTCCGCGGATATGACTTTTGGGAAAAGTGGTTCTGTAGGGTCGGTAGAATATGTGGTTTCATTTAATGGTCGCACTCTATTTACACCCGGTATTGTCACAACATAAATCCCCGAGGTGTCAAAGGTGCTCCAAAGTGTGAACTGTGAAATGCAAGTCAAGTACACCCGCTTTTCACTGACAATAATTATGTCCCAAAAGTGATGGATAGTGAGCCCTATGCCATACTTTGGGCATAAATGGACCAACAGCTTAATGTCCCTTTCCAAGCACGGTCTGGACACAAATCAATGTGCATCACAGAGATTGAACCTAGTGGTTTAGCAGGCCAGCACACTACAAATCAACCCCAGTGGCAAAAGGCTTGATGTCATCTATGAATAATCAGGGATTGTTAATCCATATTAATATTTAACCTGCCCTCGTATCGAAACTCGTAACTTTAATATCCATCACTATAGCCTATAAAAGGGTCATGATTGGCCAAAAATTATGTGTGATGTAAATTCTAGCCAATTACGGTGCGTTTGAAGGCTATTGTGATGTATGACGAAGTTAGACAATAAGGTCCCTGTCCAGTTAATGACAAAGAACATTAGCTACATGAAGTGTAATAATAATAAATAAGAAATGACACTTACAAATCAAAAGAAAGGTGTCCACTCATGCAACAGATGTCAGAAAGCAAGAACAGGAACCAAACTATAGCCTTCCATGTGGCTCCACCCCAATGCTCCAAGTAGTTCTGAGCTAAGCCCAGGTACCCGGGCTTGTTCCTCCTCCACTTGCTCTGAACCATTTTCTTTTTATCCTGACTCGGTTTGGCAGCCTTGTGTCCGTAACTACGGTCTTTCTTCTTGCGAGCCTTTAGACCATCCGTGGAACTCTCTTGGAACACAAACTCTGAAGCGTCGTCATCATCATCAAGTTTAAACTCATCATCAGCAGCAGCACTCTTCTCAGAGTTTTTGTGCTTTCGCTCATTGAATTTCTTATCTTTTTTTGGTTTTTCAGAATTGTTTTCAATGTAGACAAACTGACTGTCATTTTCACCATGATCATATGATTCTTCTTCTTTTGTAATGTCATCAAGAGAGGACCACTTGCGAGACATGTTACTGCTTCGCTTATTCTTGGATTTTTTGTTTGGTTTCTGACGTTTCTCCATATCATCAGTGTTGACATCTCCAGACTCGCTGCCTGATGAAGTCATGTTGAGTTTCTTGTTCTCATTCTTCTGCTTATTTTCATCATGAACATGTTTCATGTTACCTGAAGGCTTTTCATTTTTAGAGTTGTTGGTTTTGTTTGTAATTTTAGTTTCAGGATTGTTAGAAATCTTAGTGTTGCGTGTGTTCTCTGATGGACTGTTGCTTTTAGCGTTTTTAGCAAGTACATCAGAGTATGATGGACGCATTGGCTTCACCTCAGCAACAATCCTTTTTTTGTTACTGGTATCAGCCAGTGGATCACTTCTTTTAGGGGAGCTATTTTCTGATTTTGTTGAATTAATAACATTTGTTTGGAACTGTGCGTCCAGCACAGGTGGGTTATTTGGATTCATATTGATGGCCGGAGTGTCTGGATGGTTGAGAGGATAATTCTGACCAAACGGTGAATAAGTTCCAGAAGGAGTTGGTTCCCAATTACCAAGAACTTCTCTCAGAAAATTGGATGTAGGCACATTAGATGGATTGTTCAAGTTGTCATTACCAAAGACAGTGCTAGAGGACGCGGTGGTGGGTTGGGCCATGTGCACATTATTGTTGTCATTTACCGCATACTCTTGGTTGAGAGTGAACATGTGTGAGAGAGGCTGGGACTGCAGGGGCATATCACGCAACCCTTGATTGTTGTTGAAGAGCTCGTATTGGTTGACAGGCGTGTTGGTGACGGGGATCATGAGACGTTGATTGTTCTCGTCGTAGTAGACACGAACCAGCTGTCCATTGCCAAGGTTGAGCACGGCATAGTTCTGGTGATTGTTCTGACGGTTCACATTCTGCATGTTGTTCAGTGGCATGTTCTCGTCTTTTGGCGCGTTATCGCCCGGCTGCGGGTTCATAGTGTAAGGATGTTTGTTCAGGTAAACATCATTTGCGGCAAACGAGTTCGGATTGACGTACATGTTATCGCTCATTCCGGCCGAGTTAGATAACAGAGGAGGTGGGCTTCTCTCGTTCATCGTGCCGGCTGCACAGTTCTCTACTGAATCTGGCCGATAGTTCCATGCGTGATGCTGCATATCACTGAAACGCGGGTCATCCTTTTGCGACCTTGCCATTTTTGGTTAGTTTTGTTTGCGCTTTACTAACATTAGAAAACTGTGAAGTAATATTATTTGTACGTTTTTACACTCACAGATTTAGCATTTTCTAATTAACTGAGAGAGAATATAAACAAGGAAAGATAACGTGGAATATTTATTGACGAATTGATGCACTTCTTTCATTCATTGTCGTGTAATATAATCGTGTTTATCAGCAAGCGCCGCTGCTTAGTGCAGCGCCCGAAATAACTTTCAGTTTGACAGCTTAAAGCCAATTAAAGCAAGGAATTTGTGAGTAGCGCTGCAAGCAGCGGTATGGCATTACCACAAACAATAATTTTGACATTTGGAGGATCGGTATTGCTATACGGAATTATTTGTAATATGCGTTCAAGAAGCGTTCAAGATCTTTCACCCATGCCCGAAATCCATGATTTCACCTTTCACAAATAAAGATGCGCGTATATTTGCGGTCTGCTGTTATTGGCTGAGGAGATCCCATATCCACCTTTCAGTCCCATCAAGACCAATAAAATAAGCTCAAACTGAAAGAGGCTGCTGTTGTCCGTTTAGGAAATCTCGTATCCATAGTAGCTACTAAATAAGACCGACCAGATAAGCTCAAACTTCCTCGAGTTTGGGATCATATAGTCGTACTTGCTGTTGGTCTTGGAGGAATTTCCGTATCCACCTTCCACTTCCATCATCAGGCCCTGCTCACCATGTCTTATAACTACTCATCAAGACCGAACTTGCTTACAGACGTATTGGCAGGGTTGCCAGTTGATTTGACAGAAGACAGCCTGCATACCAAAAGAAAAAACTGTTTTAAAGGCGCCTTTTTATGATGATGGACAACTAAGAAACCCCCATTGTTACTAGAAATTCTTCAGAAGTTAATTGACCAACCAATTCACTCGAGCCCCCTATTGGATATGTTTACACTGAGTACGTGGGTCAGCAACATAAATATAAAGCACGCGATCTACCTCAAGGTCCAAGATATAGATAAGACGAAGAGACTTTATGATAATACCTACTTACGAGACAAATGTACAGAACTATATTATTAGAGAATAAGTACTCATGTAGTTATAAGATATATACTGATGCATCTAAGGATGATCAAAACAAGGTAGGAGCTGCATTATATCCTCAGATTGGCCAGGTTAAAAAATACAAAATCGACTCCAATATATCTATCATGTACGCCAAACTATATGCTATAGAACAAGCCTTAATTCATATCTCTGATTTAGACCAAATGGACATTGTAGTTCTCACGGATTCGAAGAGTGCACTCCAGCACTTGGCACGTTGTACCTCGACTTTTCGAGGGTCCCCGATTGCCTACCGAATCCTGGAACTCATACATCAGGCGCAGGTAGCAAACAAAAGTTTAGTTCTGCAATGTATTCCATCGCATGTAGACTTAGAAGGTAATGAAGAAGTAGACCGAGCTGCCAAAAAAGCTCGTGTAGATGGTTTTTCCTCCATTCTATCTTGATTTAGTACAAAGTGTAAAAGAAGACTGTTATGATTCGTGGAAACACATTTATGAGGAAAAAAGTTCGAGTAAAGGAATTTGGTATCGCACTATACAACGGGAGCTCCCACGTAGACTGTGGTTTGAGAATTCCTCGATGGGCAGATCGGAAGTGGTAGCTGCTTTGAGAACTCGTTCTGGGCACCTCCCACTCAACAAGTTTGCACACTTGATACGCAAAGTAGATTCGCCAAACTGCACGGAATGTGGAGTAATAGAAGATGTGTATCACTTGTTGATGAAGGGTGTCAGGCAGGATGGAGTCTCGAAGAAGACAAATTTATAACAATTGTATATTTAATAATATCGGTCTGACCCTATGTCAGATGATGCAAAGTCACTTTAAAAACTAGTGGTTTTTGGTTTGCGTGCCAGAACTCAAGACATGGGTGCTGGACCGCACGGCGGAAGTCATTAGTCTTTAGTTGGGAATGAAAATTGAGTTTATTTTTTGCTACATTACTGAGTTCTTTTGGTACTTCATGTTATAAATAGACCCAATTGCTCTCTTTTGCAAGACAAAGATTGCTTCTATATCCGCGGCTCTACCTCACAACATTATGCCATGTGACATAATGCTGTGAAAATAACTGACATATACTAATCTAGCAGTATCTTCATCAGTAATCTGCCTTATGCGTCTAACAGCGTATGCGGCTGAGCTAAGTCTACCACAGAGAGCTTCTATGTGGGGACCCCACTGAAAACGAGAGTCTATAGTAATTGGAACCCTGCAAAAATAAACTGACATCTACTTGAATTACATTTGGTAATGAAAATTTTATACATTTCGTCTTTTTAGCATTTAGAACTAAATTATTTGCAGTGAACCAATCAAGAATCAGAGAGAGAGAGTTGAATTCACGTCATCAAGAATATCTTCATGTCGATTCACTTTAAAAATAAGAGACTGTCATCTGCGAATACAATTATCTCAACTATCTGTATATACCAAGTAAGGAAGGTCATTTCTGTATATTAAAAACAATAGGGGCCCCAATATGGAGCCATGTGGGACACCCATTTTGACTAATGCTCCAGATGACTTTAATCCATTAATGTCTACCTTTTGAATCCGGTCACTAAGGTATGACTTAAATAACGCTAAAGATTTACCCTTAACTCCATAGTGATCTAATTTACATAAAAGTGTTTCATGATTAACGCAATCAAAAGCTTTTGAGAGGTCACCGAAAGTATAGTGTATTTTGTGACCTCTCAAAAGCTTTTGAATCGACACCATTATGTACAGTAGAGACCGCATCAAGTTAGACACTTCGGACTTTGTACCTAACTTATTGTTCTCTATAGGGGCTAGTGTCGTACTGCAAGTGTATAGCTTGATGTGGTCTCCACTGTACCTACCCATCTAATGTCGTTTGCATGACTGACGATTTATGCCATCAAAAATAAAACTTGTAAAAAAAACATGTCTCGCAACTTACTTCTTCTACCGTAAAAAGTTGTGAGATCCATGTAAATCCAAGTCGATTAATTTATTCAGTCCCTACTTAAGGGACCATCTGTCTTAAGTTATTACATTAATTAGCTAACCTAACAACATCTTATAGTGACCATATCAATATTAAAAATGTTTTATGTTTTAAATAAAAAGATTGACTCGGCTATCGCATGAAAACACAATGTGTCTCACAAGTAATACATATTAATTAAATTAGATTATTTAATGCGATTGCCAAGTCAATCTATTTATTAAAACATTAAAGATTTTTAATATTGATATGGTCACTATAAGATGTTGTTAGGTTAGCTAATTAATGTAATAACTTAAGACAGATGGTCCCTTATGTAGGGACTGAATAAATTAATCGACTTGGATTTACATGGATCTCACAACTTCTTACGGTAGAAGTAAGTTGCGAGACTCGATTTTTTTACAAGTTTTGTTTTTGATGGCATCTCATTTCTTTTTGTAGATAGTCCTACTTTTTTTCCTTTCCGGTACCTTCTACTTACAAATTTTACTTTGTAATCCTATATATTTATACAGGATTACAAAGTTATTTATGCAGTTGGTGTATCTAGAGCACTGGACCGAAATTGCAAAACATTTTAGTTTGATATATACACTTATAATTGTATTTTAAATTTGAAGCTTCTATGTCTGCTAGAAGTTCCTTAGAATTTTGATGATCGGTCAGTCAGTCAGTGAGTGAGTGACAAAATTGAGAAACTTTGACTAGTTATAATTCTTAAACTACTGGTTCAAATTGAATTAAATTTGAAAGATACCATGTTTATACAATGCCTGCTTGGTTACCGAAAATTCACGCTTCTAGTTTTATCCACAACGAAGTTATAGGAGGTTGAAAATGGCCTGAACTGTTTCGAGAAAAGGATGGTACGGAGTGCCGCTTTTTAGCTCGACTTGGCGGGGGCACGGCAGTGCCCCCTGATCTTTTTATTTAATTATAACCAGATTATAACCTTTTAATGTAAGAATATTTTTACATTACTGTCACAGTTTAACAATCCATAGCAGTGTTACTACCTACGAAGGTTTTTGTTTTGTGAGTGCAACTTACGTTGACCTTTTGTTTAGTACATACCTACAGTACCTACCTATTTTTTATTACACTTAAAATATAAAAAATAAAATTCCACTGACGGGCAAATGAATAAATAACAGAATTTTAAATACTCAACAGTAACCAAATAATAATCAACAATGAAAAATTAAACGAAAACCATTTATGTTTAGTCCTTAGCAAAGTTTATTTTTTGTGACGATCCATGGCACCGCCATGGCATATTTCTTTGCAATCAGCACCTAATTTCCGGCCAAAAAGTCAAGCACCAAAACCTTCCTTGTTAAAACATTTATCCAGCTTACCTATCCATGAGAAGCCACGTGGAGAATTGCAAACAGGACTTATGTTTGATATCGGCATCAACAATATGGAGCCATATGCAATCCAAAGACTAATT
The DNA here is from genome assembly GCA_910592155.1 of Ypsolopha scabrella. Classification (NCBI taxonomy): domain Eukaryota; kingdom Metazoa; phylum Arthropoda; class Insecta; order Lepidoptera; family Ypsolophidae; genus Ypsolopha; species Ypsolopha scabrella. Next base: position 6,735,997 of record OU342964.1, read on the forward strand.
TCAACAGGTGCTTCGATTGCTCGCCTTAATGTCAGTGATTTCGAGCCTATCACTGGCACTGTCTTGGTCAACAGCATTAGACAGGCTGTTCTCAACTACAGCCAGGAGTTGGAGTATGTTTACCCTTTGGCTATTGTAGTCGAAGTCCGTGGTCCACATATAATAACAGGTAGCCTCAAAGGCGGTCCCCAGGCAACTTTAGAGATTATTCGTACTGCTAACCTCAGATTGACCACAGATACAGACTGGCGAGAATGTGGGACTGCAGATTGCCTCTACGTTGGATGTAGTAATTTAATCGATTTAGAAAAGGGCGATGTCGTTTTTATCAACACATTGCCCGGAGGAAGAATAAAATTAATTGTTGAAGAAGTCGGGGGTGATTCCATTGATTGTCATGTAGATACTGGTGGTATAATAGGTTGCAAAATGGCAGTTCAAATATATCAAGCACCTCGAGACACACAAAGACTTAGTAGCAGCTCCGATAGTATCGATTGCATCACCGGTTGTTTTAATATAACAGATGAACAATCATTTGAGCTGGTTGAAGCTCAAGTTGCTTTTGCTGTAGCTTCAGATGCTGATGCTTTAATTATCCCCCGTACTCAAAATAAATTTGATATTCTTCACATTCGTGACATCCTTACCGATAAAAGTAAACACATCCTGGTATTCGCTTGCATTGACACTGTCTTTGCCCTAGATAATATTGACGATATTTTAACTGAAGCTGACGGCATATATTTCGATCGTTGTATTCTCAGCACTGATTTACCGGTTGAGAGGATTTTTATAGCACAAAAAGTTATTATTGCCAAATGTAATAGCGTCGGAAAACCATGCATTTGCAAAGCAGTTTTAAACGAAGAAGTAGTCACTCTCTGTATAACAGATGTAGCGAACATGGTTTTGGATGGCGCTGACGTGCTTGCCTTGGAGTTTCATTACGATTCACCGTTAAAAAAAATGGGTTCGTGTGGTGATCCCTTGCGATCTGCGGAAGATTGTTTGGCGGCTCTGAATGTTATTTGCAGACAAGCAGAGCGCACCAAATGGCCAACGTTTACGTATGGTAATCTAGAGCTGATGGGAAGTAATTTTGAAGAAACTAGTAAAGCTGTTTGTGGAACCTGTGTAGACCTAGCACGTAGATCACGAGCAGTTGTTATCATTTGTTTGACGGACTCGGGTCATGTCGCCAAGTTACTGTCTTTTGTTGGCTCTTCTTGTCCGGTTCTGGCTGTGACCAAGGTATGCCACGTGGCACGGCAGCTGCGATTCTGGCGCGGCGTCAAAGCGATGCATCACATAGTAGAGGAGAAGAAACCATGGACTGTGGAGGTCGACAGTTGTGTGCAAGCAGCGTTAGACTATTGCAAAACTAAACGTATAGTTCAAAATGGTGACCCGTATGTGGTACTGCATCCATCACGCCGATGTTCCGACATTTGTAATTCTATTAGGTTACTATACGCTAGTGATAAAGATATATTTCTTGTTAAATAAATTGCTCTTGTTATCGTAATTATTGTTTACGCTCTAATTACGCCTTTCCTATCCAGAAGTACGAAAAAATCCTAGGATAGATACAGGATTACGTTCACCCTAGCCCAGATTATTTTATTTATTTATGGACCGAAGGATGGCGATTAGGCCTCACCACCTATCACGCTGGGACGTAATAATAATAATAATCGTGTACAAGTGTAGACTGTGACTTGCATTTCACAGTCCATCCATACTCGCAACAGATATGACAAACTTTTTTTTTTTTTCGAAATTCGTTTCATGGCCTTAAGATACCTAGGTACTACATAATAATGGAATAACAGTTTGCTCCTTGACTCATGAAAATGATTATGAACCCTAAAAAGCGGGCAGTTTCAACAATGTTTCATTTGAGGATCTTTATCAGTTTTTAGGGTTCCGTACGCGAACGGTGCCAAACGGAACCCTATTACTAAGCCTCCGCTGTCTGTCTGTCCGTTTGTCACGAGGTCTACAGCTTAAACCGTTATAGGTAGAAAAAGAAAGTTGAAAGTTTCATAGAATATGTTACTATGGCCTCTACCAAACAAAAAAAAAGTTAATTTAATGGGGGTTTAATACAAGAAACCTTGAAAAAGTTGCGTTATTTTAACGTCATTTGTTTTGGCTCTAACTTAAAGATGGTAATACATACAACTTTTAAATATTTGAATAGTCCAATTATTTAAACAAAGCAAATAACTTATGATCTATTGAATCACAACATTTAACCAGTAGCCTTAGCATGAAAACATTACGGTTACGTTTAGTTTGAACGTAATGCGGTTTTGTATGGAATTCTGATAAGTTCCGCTACTGACCGCTAGGGGCGGTTATCAGATTTCATACGAAATCGAGTTACGTTCAAACTAAACGTAACCGTAATGTTTTCATGCTAAGGCTACAGCCCTTGATCAGGGTAGAGCGAGATTCTCTTTCGGCGCCCTTTGGTCGACGCTTTATCATCAATTCATCACATAATAATTACCGTTTTTTTCAAAACTAACTTTGGAAAATTCAAAGCTCTAATTATTACACAAGGTCATAGTATAATTAAGTAACAAGGTCTAACCGCTATATTATTAAATCACATGTCTTCAGGGGTCTTTCCATACGCCGCCAGTACTTATTAGGTCTATGGGTCTTTCCCCCCTCGAGGTTTGATGGTTCATTCCGATATATTTTGGGATGCCAATCATTGAAAAAATAATGAAGAAATTCTATCACGTCCGGATATTTTGCTTTTTTTATATAAAATCACCTCAGGCAGACTCCGTCAAAACCATATAGTTAGAACTAATGTTAATGCTTTTTTATCGCAATTTTTTAATCATTAGATTCGTTTAGGTTCTTTAAATTGATAAAGGATATACAATTTTCGAGGAACAAACTTTTTCGGGAATCATTAAAGTGACAATTATAAAGAAATTGTACAGAACATGATGGAAATTACAGGAAAATGGGGTGTTCTAGGAGCATCAAACTTCACTTCCTGAATTCTCACTTGGATTACCTACTTCCTGTAGAACCTGGGAGCTGTAAGTGACGACCGAGGTGAAAGATTTCACCAGGACATAAAAGAAATGCAACGTTGGTATCAAGGAAGATGAAATACTCGAATGATGGCGGACTATTGTTGGTTGTTGAAGCGAGATAAACCAAACACTGGTTTTAAGAGAATATCTCACAATCGGAGCTTAGGCGAAAAAAAGCTAAGATACCACAAAAGTGTTCAATCATTATTGGTTTATGCGTATTATATATTCAAATCAAAAATCAAATCAAAATATTTATTTTTGCAAAATAGATACATTAAGTATACTTTCTACAAGTCAAAGTTAATTTACACAATATAATATGTCTTTAGAATATAAAAAAAATATATAATAATACGGGAAATAAAATATACACCTGCATTAATAAATGATAGTCGTAAGTTTTTAAATAAATAAATAAATAAAAAATAAATAAAATAGGGGAATCTAGGAATAAAAATATGATATATACATAATACAATGAAGAAATAATAAAAACGGGAAATACATACAAAAAATATTAAGGGTGGGCTACTAAAATGTAATAAAGTTATACACTTGCATAAAATATAGAAATATAGGAATAAAAATATTGTATATACATAATGCCTAACCATCCGCACCATTCGATTAGTATTGCTAAGAAGAAGGGCAAGAAACTTAGCAAACATTCCTTTTTTCAAAATAAAACATATGATACAAAATCATATACATACCTACTCAAGTAAAGGCATAAAAAAATATAAGACTGCGGGAATTAGTCACGAGAAAAAAAAAATATCTTAGTCAACCCGTCTCATATTGTCCATTACCTTTAACAAAGTAAGTTTACATATTAATTAATTTTAAGCCTTTAGAGGAATCGTACAGTATTAAAATATGCTAATTATTAATTACAATATTGAATAAGATTATTATTATTTATTACACCATGCTTCATTATCATCCAAATAATCATTGATTTTATAATAAGCTTTCTTAAGTAGTCCCTGCTTAATATATAGTTTAAACTTATTTTCAGGCAAACTAAGGACCTCCTCTGGAAGCTTATTGTAAAATCTTATACCATGTCCTACAAAAGAGGTACCTACTTTGGCAAGTCTTAATTTTGGAAAAGCTAGTTTATGTTTGTTTCTGGTTTCAACAGAGTGGTGCACACCAAGCCTCGGGAAATTATCAATTTTTTTTCTGACATATCTAATAACTTGATAAATAAATTCACAAGGGACCGTAAATATATTAATTTCTTTAAACTTTTCTCTTAATGAATCTCGGTACTTCATGTTATAAATAGACCGAATTGCTCTCTTTTGCAAGACAAAGACTGCTTCTATATCCGCGGCTCTACCCCACAACATTATGCCATATGACATAATGCTGTGAAAATAACTGAAATATACTAATCTAGCAGTATCTTCATCAGTAATCTGCCTTATGCGTCTAACAGCGTATGCGGCTGAACTAAGTCTACCACAGAGAGCTTCTATGTGGGGACCCCACTGAAGACGAGAGTCTATAGTAATACCTAAAAACTTAGTTTCGTTAACTAACTCCAGCTTGGACCCCTGCAAAAATAAACTGACATCTACTTGAATTACATTTGGTAAAGTAAACTTTATACATTTCGTCTTTTTTGCATTTAGAACTAAATTATTTGCAGTGAACCAATCAAGAATCAGAGAGAGGGTTGAATTCGCGTCATCAAGTATATCGTTATGTCGATTCACTTTAAAAATAAGTGACGTGTCATCTGCGAATAGAACTATCTCAGATAAGTCTCTAACTAAGTAAGGAAGGTCATTTATGTATATTAAAAACAATAGGGGCCCCAATATGGAGCCCTGCGGAACACCCATTTTGACTAATGCTCCAGATGACTTTACTCCATTAATGTCTACCTTTTGAAACCGGTCACTAAGGTATGACTTAAATAACGCCAAAGATTTACCCTTAACTCCATAGTGATCTAATTTACATAAAAGTGTTTCAGGATTAACGCAATCAAAAGCTTTTGAGAGGTCACAAAATACACCGAACGCATCCTGCTTTGCTTCCCAAGCGTCAAATATGTGCTTGACTAAAGCAACTCCTGCATCAGTGGTTGACCTCCCTTTAGTGAATCCATATTGTTCACTGTGAAACAACTTATTTAAGTTAAAATGAGATAACAATTGATTAAAAACAATTTTTTCGAAAATCTTACTAAATGCTGGTAAAACTGAGACCGGTCTATAGTTGGAAGGGTCTTCATTGTCGCCTGATTTAAAAAGAGGGATCAATTTACTCAACTTCATTAAATCAGGAAAGACACCATCATCTACACATTTATTAAAGATTAAAGCTAAATATGGAGCTATTAAATCAATGATACAGCTTACAACTTTAACAGATAGGCCCCATAAGTCCTCGGTTTTTTTAAAGTTAAGAGATTTAAATGCTTTAATGACAGTTTGTGAATTAATATGCTTTAACGCAAATACAGAATGGCACTGAGGCACGTGATCACTCAAAAGATCCTGTGCAAGTCTTGGACTTGAATTTAAGCCTTTAGTTGTCAAGGAAGGAATGTCAGTAAAGAATTGTTCAAATGCCTTCGCAACTTCTTTATCTCCTGTAAAAACTTCATTGTTAATGTTCAATTTTAGTTCATTATTCCGTTTGTTACTCTTCCCAGTTTCAGTATTTATGATTTTCCATACTGCTTTTACTTTGTTATCGGCCATTTTAAGTTTTTTATTCAGAAATATACTTTTTGCTTTTAAACACACTAATTTGAAAGTACGTGAGTATATTTTCAAATGTTCAATAAATTCAATATTATTATTGTAGGATTTTATGTCGTACAATTCGTATAAATGATTTCGGCTTTTGTAAATACCTGGCGTTGCCCAGTCACTAAAAGTGATTTTATTACTGTTAGAAACTTTCCGCAATGTAAACGTATTTTCAAATTCTTTGGAAACTATGTTAAACAGGTCTGCAAAGAGAGCATTTGGATCATCTTGGAGAAGATTAAAATGTGGTAATTTAAGTTCTAAGTTTGCTTGAAAACATTCTAGTCTGTGATTTCTAAGAGATATTTAGTATTTTAAATAAATTTTGTTTAAATATTTATAATATAAGGCGGTACTCTAGATCTCAATCTTTGAGATCCAGGTCTGATCCCCAGCCGGGCATGGACCAATGAGTTTTTCGGAATTTATGTGTAGAGTATTTAATTAAATTAAATTAAATTTAACCAATTGCTGAACGGTGAAGGAAAACATCGTCAGGAAACCTACATGCCCTAAAAAGCGTGTATTTGTGCCCGAAGAACGGCGATAGAGCTCACCACCCATCACGTTGGGACGTAAAAATCGTGACTTGCATTTCATAGTTCACACCCGGAATACCTCTGACACCCCCGGGGGGCATTCATGTCATGGCGATATATTGTATTTTATTATGAAATAAATTTTGCAATGTTTTAAATTAAGTAAAATTTTTTTCCTAACAAAGGTGCTGTGGTTTTTTCACGAAAATAAATAAAGGGATTTTCTGGGAAAACTAGACGTGATGGGAAAAAACCGAGTTCATATTCCTAATCAGCGCATCAAAGTACCTCAGAATTAGTCATCAAATCCCTGGCGGGAAAATAAAATTAGAAATTTGTAGACCTGTGTTATTTGGTTATAATTTCAGGCAGTCAAGTTACCCATGAATGTATTGTTTTAATTGACTAAAAGTACGCTTGCCTTTGGCGACACTTACTGTATTATATATTCAGAAACATTATATCGCAGCAATTATTTTTAACGTCTTTCGTACTTTCGTCTTTTTACTACTTTATTATTACCTAGTTAGTATATAGATTGGAGATACCTAAACATAAAAGTTAAATATACATTTTTTTAAGCGATCGAGAGTTTACCTCGCGGGCCGCCCACTTCGTTACAACTCATTTTGTTTTCTGTGTAAAAATAGCACTAAAGACTTTGAGAGACACCACACAGAAAGCGCAGTGTTCATTTGCTTCCATAGTAATTCGCCCACCAACGCGCCGCTCTGTCATCGCACTCCGCTTCTGCCACGCTTTCTGTATGCCGAATATTGCCGAAGCCTCGGCCCGCGAGCGAGCCACGCTCTCGTTCGCTGAACGATGACGTCTGTTCAGCACCTATATCTTCCTATATTTCAATCAATTCATCAAAATATTTATTTTTTAGAAACGTAGGTAACTAGTTGTACTGTTAAAGTCAGTCATTGGAACTGTACTTGAACCGAGATGATCCCCCCAAAATCTTGGTCCGCAAACGCGCCTGCAAAAGACGGCATTTTGGCGCCCCTGGACACGTGGCGCCTAGAGCGCCCACTCCACCTGCTCTACCCTAAATCCTGCCCTGCATGCACCAATCAGTTTTGATGATGATGTCGGGTCTGACGCTAAGGGAAACTCTGTTGTATACCTGCATAAGGCGTGTATTTGTGCCCAAAGTAGATTTATACGACTCACACCCTTTCACATTGGGACGTTAAACTCGTGGATGAAAAGAGGGTGTTACTAGTGTTAAACGCTCTCAGAAACATGTCTGATACCCCCACGGGGATATATTATATGTCGTGCGTGATGATGTGTTATGTATTTTTAAGGATCTTACCTAGGGGGCCCCAAAGAAACTACAAGTGATTTTTTTTTTCCTTTCTGATCTTAAAATCTTTCTTTAATTTTTATGACAACTATACATTTATGTGCCTTATGTTCGTACATGTAGTTGCATTAATTATAATTCAGTAAAGATATCGTCAAATTAGATTCTAAGACATGAACCACCCTGCCTCCGAGATCAGGGTGTATTGAGTAAAAGAATTGGATCGCTCTTTGCTTAATTATACTCGCTGCACTGCTTATACTGGTTACCAAATTCTGCACAAGTCTAGACTTTTCTGGTTCTGAGAAACCATGGACGTATTGGTCCCTTGCCTGTTGTAAGTCAAGCGATTCTTCTTGAATTATTTCTAAAAGCTTTGATCTTCTCTTTTCTATCACTGGAACAGGACCATTGAAAGAGTTAGGGTAGTAATTTGGAGCGTCTCTCCCGTTTTCTCTTACAGGAGGTTTGCCATCACGATTGTAAGTATGCACATCTTTCAAGGGACAGTTGATAAGAATCTTGTTAAAGTTAGTACCAAGACGGTAGTATTGCGTATCTCTATATGAGAGAAGACGAGCTTCAAACATTTTATCGGGACCTCCAAGAATTCCGGGTACAAGGTTAGCAGGGCTGAGAGCTAGTTGTTCAACCTCAGCGAAATAGTTAATGGGATTCTTGTTAAAAACAAAACGACTGAACTTGTGAAGTGGGTACTCTTCCAAGGGCAAAATCTTAGTAACATCGAACGGATCAATTTTTGCATCCTTAACATCTTCGAAAGTTAAAATTTGAGCTGCCACAGTCCACGTAGGGTAATTGCCACTCTCTATAGCATTGTATAAGTCCCGTGTCGCATAATCCGGATCCATACCTGCTATTTTCATAGCGTCCTCATTAAATAAGTTTTTGATACCAGCATCAGGTAAGAAGTGAAATCTGACGAAGAATGCCTCGCCAATTTCGTTTTCTACTTGGAATGTGTGGATAGGATAGCCAGGCATGTGTCGATAGCCATCTGGTATACCATTATCTGAAAAAAGATTTAAAACTCCTAATGCGCCCTCGGGTCTTTGAGTGACGAAGTCCCAAAACATATTTAGATCTGGTCTTATATTAGTGGCAGGGTTTCGTTTCAACATGTGTACAAACGAGTAGAAGAATATTGGGTCTTTAATTGGGAAGGTGGGAGTGCTGAGAGCCAACAAATCTAGGTTTCCGTCCTCAGTGTAGAACTTGACAGAGAAGCCGCGAACGTCTCGGCTTGTTTCGATGGCCCCCCTCTCGGCAGAGACCAAAGAGAATCTGACAGCGATGGGGGTTTTCTTTCCAACCTTGTTGAGGAACTTGGCCTTGCAGATGTTGGAGATGTCGTGAGTGACCTCGAAGTAGCCGAATGCGCCACTGCCCCTAGCGTGGACGAACCGCTCAGGAATCCTCTCTCTGTTGAGATGGGTGACTGCGTCCATGAAGTAGTTATTGCGGAGTAAGTTCTCATCGAACGAGTATGTAGCGTCCTTGAAATAGACGGGGGGGCCAGCACTAGTCGTGAGGATTCCAATCGGGACCTGCGAAATGTACGTTACTTGTTATTGCTGGTCTAATTGGCTGTTATCAGAATAAATAAATTCGACCCCATTGCATAACGAAAGAGATAAACATATCTGAAAAAGTGCGCGTCGGAGTAGTGCGGTGAATCAAGAAAAGGTTGAATAATGCTATTTTTAGTGAATAAAATGTAATATAAATTCAGTTTAAAAAACTTAACTCTATGTTTTAGATATAGGTATATAATACAAAAAAAATACAAAATACAAAATCACTTTATTGCATGAAAAACACATAACAAAAGACGTAAATTAAAATAACAATGATTATATATGGACATGCACAGAAGTAATACACAAAGTTGCCAAGGGTCCCCAAACTCGGCTAAGCCAGAAATGCGGGGTACCAATATTCTTATTAATGTACCAATGATATTACATTGTTTACATAATTAGGTTAAAAACTAGTAGAAAAATTTAGGGTCATTCATATTATTAATCTATCATTCGTTCAATCTTTCATTCTATATATTTTTCTATATATTTCATTCTATATAAGTATGTTCACTATGGTTATTTTTACTTTATATGTTGAGGTGGGACGCCTGCTGGGCTCAGGCGGATGGTCGGCTCCCCAATTGGAGCTATTCCATCCAATTTCCATTGCTTGGAGCTTTGGTATCCTAATGTCCCAGGGGCATTCCCTCCTCAAATCTTTTGCTTCTTTTAATTAATCTGAGAATGTCTGAGTACATTAGATACTTCAGATCTTCTTTCTTGATGTGGTCACTATAAGTTTGGACGGACTACTGGTTTTGAACGAATAAAACAGCCTTCACTTTGCAATCTTTTTCGATGCAGCGAATTTTTATCTATCACGTTTTGTCTTGGAAAAGACCTCCTTTATAAAATGTTTTTTTTTCAAAGCCGTATCTATTCTAAGATCAGCGTTCTACTGTTTTAAAATCGCATTTTTACTACATATGTTTACCCAATAGGTTCATCACATAACGAAATAGACCAAAATATCTGAAAAAGTGCGTGTCCATCCGATTGGTGCGGTTGCGTGTCCGAGTTTTTAGCGTCAGGAAAAGGTTGGATAATGCTAGTTTTTAACGAACAATATTCACACGAAAGCATTAAAAGATAATTGCAGTGCTATGTTCTAGATTATGTGTTTAGACGTTTGCAACAGCACCTACTTATTCTAGTAAATCATTAGGTATTGTTTTTTCAATTTCACTAGTTTGGTCTCTATAGACGGACTACTGCTGAACTAAAAAGTCTTCACTTTGCATTTTTTTTTCAGTGACACATAATGTTCCAAAATATTCATTTTCATAATATTAACTGTAAGATAAGAAATCCACCAATTTTCCCGATTAATGTCGTCAGTATACTACGATATTTTGTGTTAAATAAAGCAAAATCACAATCAAAATTTCATGTTAGAATAACCTATGATAATTTAAATTTAACCAATCGACACAAACATAAATATTTATGTACGACATAAATCCCCGAGGAGATGTCAGAGGTGTTCCCGGGTGTGGACTGTAAAATGCTACTCGAAGTCCACACCCGGTGCACCCAGGTTTTACCGACGATTATACGTCCCAACGTGACGGGTGGTGAGTCCTAGCGCCGTACTTCGGGCACAATTACACGCTTTTTGGGGGATGCAGGTTTCCTCACGATGTTTTCCTTCATTGTTCAGCAAGTGGTGAGTATTAGGCAAGCACAAGTACAATGCACATATTCCGAAATATTCATTGGTGCATGCCCGACCGGGGATCGAACCTGGGTCTCAATAAGAGAAGTCAGCGTTCTACTGCCTGAGCTACCGCCGCCATATTATTATTCCGAAATTCATAATTGACATCCACAGATATCATCAGGACATAGACATCACAGGAGGTATCTATGTTGACATCATTCCAAATTCCATAAAGGCGTGCCATACAATAACGTAACGTTGTGAAATGGTTCACAGACCTGTGTCTTCTCCTTGAACCGTGGAAGCTGCTCAGCGGCGAGATCTTTATTGCTGTCTGTCGACATCACGACAGATAGAATAGTTGCCATACAAATAAACCACAACATCTTTAACCACTGTACGATTTACGTGCAAATTTGCCCAATAAAATTTAAATTTGTCACTTGTTTAGTAAAAATAATAAAAGAAGATCAGAGGTGCAATTTTGTAAGCCAATGGTATTCAAATTCGATTGTCATATGGCTATTCGGCTAGGCAAATAAGCCCGTTTGACACTTGAAATCGTACGTTTTTGGTTGTCAACAACAAAATAAGACTATTGTATTCATTTGACAGCCAAAAATTTACGATTTCAACTGTCAAACGGGCTAATTTGCTTAACCGAATAGCCATATATGACAATCAATTTGAATACATTGGCTTACACAATTGCACCTCTGTTTCATGAATGCTTTTTAGTGTTCTCTTATTGACTGAACAATCACTTAGCTTCTCCACCCGCGGACTGATTCAGTTTCTTCACAACTGTATAACGTATAGTCAGGTAATATTATATTAATCGCTCTCTTCCGGTGACGGGCAATACTCCAAAAACCCACCCGATTTTACGTAAATTCCACTAAATGGCGAAATGTACGAGTACGTTGAAGACTCCGTCTTGCATCACGTACAGGGAAGGATGTATATAACCGTATCGCCATCACAATTAGCCAATGGGCCAACCAATAATCGCCTCTATCAAAATGTAATACAGTCTTTGCCATTGGCCTGGTTGCGATGGTCGTTTAGTTTTTTTTTCTTAGTGTAACGAAATTTCCAAATTCAAATTCAAATTTTTAGTTCTTAGATGTTTTGTCTCGATTGGGCTCCAATTCGAGCATACGTGATTTGCTTTTTACTTCAGTCGTCATATTTTTTTGCGAAGTGACCGGTTAACTAAAGCATGGTCATCATTTCCAACAATTTAAAAATATTGAAATTTCAACTGGTCAAACACATTCTTACAATCTAAAACTGTGAATATCTAGACAAATAAAACTATGACTATTACGATTAATGCTCTAGGGGTTACCAGACTACCAGGAGGATCTCGGTTTGACTAGGCTAGGAGGTCACGGGATCTTGCAGAACGATCATGGATACGGGTATATTTATTTTTATGGGTTGTAGAGTGATCCCCTGATGTATTTTATGTCGGTCTGTCTGTTCGTAGTGGTTGCATCTTCGAGAAATTGCTCATTAAAGAGGCTTTATCGTTCAGCAAAAAATAAACGATAACGGAAATGGTCTGTCTAAGTACATATACGAAGCATGGCTTCTCCAAAAGTGGAACAAGTAAGTCTGTCTGCTCCCAGTGGTTGCATTTTCGAGAAATATGGCACGAAAGAAAATACTTCGGTCGAAGTCGGTTATAATATTTTTAATAAAAGTTCATTTATTTTCTCGCAGTGCCTGTCTTTTCGCATGGAGTAACGGTGATTGGCATCAAGCATGAGCTTGACCTATGCTCTTATGCCGTTGCAGTTTGGGACTGCTGTTGGCTTTATAGATGCAGGAGGGGACATTACGTAGTCCGTGGTGGGAGCAAAAGAGGTATCCATCCATTTGAGGACGCGGCAGCGGCATATGAATGGTCGGCATTGCCAACTTGGCATAGCAGTTGAATGATTGCACTGAGAGTAGCATATTGGTGTCGATTCGGTTTGATACCACACTTATTTGACTGGACTTTTAATTTCTCCGAGATAGAATCCGAAATAAAGACATATCCGTCGGAAAACGAAGGTGACCGACATAGCCTGTCGAATCAGTGAGTTGAAGTGGCAGTGGGCAGGATATATTTGTCGCCGACATGATGGCCGTTGGGGACGAAAGGCGTTACAATGGAGACCACGTACAGCAAAGTGTAGCGTAGGCCGACCTCGTGCCCGTTCGACCGACGATCTGAGGGATGTTGTTGCAGGTGGCGGCTGCATGAGGAGGACGGAGGACCGCCAAGATTGGCGAAATTTGGGAAATGTCCAGGGCCGCGTTCAGTTTGACAGCACTGACAGCAGGATAGCATATACAAATTCAACGCGTGCAAAAGAGATGTCAGTTGGCGGAACACAGGGATGTATGGATGGATGGATGAAACTTAATTTAAGCATTCTGTTTTTTTCTGTATCGAAAAGACAAGGACAGGATGGTAAATTTCGGACGTTATGGACGTTTAAACTTCGGAAGTTATGGACGCCTAACTTATAGTTAGTCCTGTCCTGTCAATGTTAGGTTAGGTACACTGAATCGACACGATTGTTTTAGGTTTTGGGCGAGTGGTGTGCTTAGGGCAGTAACGTATGTAAGTTTTCTTGCTCTATGTTGGTTGTTCTGTTGGCAAGGACAGAAGAGCACTTGCGGTCAGCGTAGTGAGGTTACGTAGAATATAAATATACCTAATATATTATTTTTATTGCTAGCTGTAATAAAATTTTACAACAGCTAATGATACCATATCAGCTTGTAATATGTTTTGCACATTTGAACTTATATTTTTATGTTTTATCCAGTTGTTCACTGGTTATTCTTAGGCTCTACCACAGAGTCATTATAAATGCTGAAAACGATATGTTCATAGTTTGTTTTCAGTACACCTGACGCTATTTGAGAAACTACGTGAAAATAAAAACGCTACAAGTCATTATCTTTTTGATTCCCATTTTTTTTTGTCTTGCCTGGGCATATCGTATTTCTGTTAAAACTAACTAGGGGAGTCGCCTCACTCCGCTTCGCATCGCTCGGCTCCCCAAAATTATGATCACAAGCAACCTAACAAGCTCCTCCTCGCTCCGCTCGTGGTTGCACCTATTTTTAAATTTTGGGACAAGATTTTCAGTGTCAAAGTGTAAAAGTGCTGCAAGCAAACTCTAATTGTGTATTTTTTTTTTCAGTATTTACCCTAACTCTGTAGAACCTAAGAATAAGAATAAGAAGAAAGAAGAACCCAGATGACTGGCGGTAAATGTCCGAAATTAACAATTATCGAAGAACAATTCGGACTTTTGTAAATCTTAGGTTTTATATATTATTATTATTAAGTAAGTGAATGACGTAGTGAATATATATATTATTAGGATATCCTAGGATTTACCACTATTCGGGATTTTGCAGTATATGTAAATTACAATAGTGAAGAAATTTCGTACCTCGAAATAGTTAAATGAATTTGTTCGTGATTAGTGATTGCCCTCTAGGTTTTTTCAAATACTGTGGCTTTATACCTATCCTAGCAGTTCGAATAAGTCGATACCGAGACAAACCAATGTTATGGTTTATTGGTATCGATTGGTCAACTTGTAAAATATATTTTTTGGAGGATTAAATAAATGAAAATGAAATGAATAATGGTTATTTTATGATATTTTTCTTTATATCACTATGGTTCAGGCAACATTGTCTAGAATGTATGAGACAATAGGTGTTAGTTCAGCTGTGTGGTCTCTATTATGTTTACCAGTAAAAAGCGATCGCACAAAAGCCTGCACTATTAGAGATAAAAACCGTTTATTTAAGTGTTGGGGGAAGAGTTAGATGTTGGATTTTGTTTTGGTCTAGTGGCTGTGTTGTAAGTGAGGATGTGGTATCTTGCAGGAGCCACCTTACTGGTGGTTGTTGCAGCCAACAGGAGCTACAGTGATCTAGCATCGCAGCAAATTCTACAGTTCAAGCAGAATACTGCCGTAAGTTGTTGCTATCATCATATTTTGTACGATTTAAACGTCTTTTATTTATCTTTAATTTGGTTTTTGATTGTTCGGTAGGCCTTGTTTCATCTTCTTCTCTGTCTTTTCAGGGTCCTATTGGTATATTGACAACCAGCACAGGTTCACCAGTAGAATACCACGAAGCTAGATCATCCCTCAAGTCTAATCTCCCCAGGAACGTCTATTTTATGGAAACCCTGACCCGCATCGCAAGGGAACGAATACCCGAACGAGTGGTACATGCCAAAGCTGCAGGAGCGTTTGGATACTTTGAAGTGACTCATGACATCACCCATCTCTGCAAAGCCAAGTTATTCAACACCATCGGGAAGAAGACTCCTATAGCTGCAAGATTCTCTCCAGTACTTGTTGAAAGAGGTGGAATAGACACTTCAAGAGATTCTAGAGGTTTTGCAGTCAGGTTCTACACCGAAGATGGTAACCTTGACTTTGTCGGTTTCAACACACCAATGTATGGGTACAAAGACCCACTGTTGTTCACCACTTTTGTTCATTCCCAGAAACGTAACCCAGCAACTAATCTGCGCGACGCCAACATGTTATGGGACTTTTTAACAAGTAGGCCTGAGGGCTTGCATATGTTTCTAATGATATACTCGGACCGTGGTATCCCAGATGGCTAAAATCACATGCCCGGTTTCACGATTCACACATTTGAAGTTGTGAATGACCGAGGAGAGAGTGCTTTTGTGAGATTTCACATTCTTCCTGATGCAGGTATCAAGAATTTAAGTACCGAAGAGGCAATAAGAATAGCGGGCAAGGATCCCGATCATGCTACTAGAAATTTGTACAATATCATTGCAAACGGTGATTTTCCTTCCTGGACAGTTTCTGTTCAGATCTTAACACTTGATGATGTGAAGAGTATGAGGTTTGATCCTTTCGATGTGACTAAAGTAATACCTCTAGACCAGTTTCCACTTCATCCTCTCGGTAAAATAGTTTTAAATAGAAACCCTATCAATTACTTCGCTGAAATCGAACAACTGGCATTTAGTCCAGCAAATCTAGTCCCAGGAATCCTTGGAAGTCCTGACAAACTGTTTGAGGGTCGTAGTTTGGCGTACAGAGATGCCCAAAACTATCGTCTTGGAGGAAACTTCAACAATATACATGTGAACTGTCCTATTCACACTCAGGTATTGACTTACAATCGTGATGGTAGGCCTCCTGTAAAACATAACGGAAGGGATGCTCCGAATTTCTTCCCTAATTCTTATAACGGTCCCATGCCTTATAAAGATGATAAGCCACTTATGATTCTTGAAATCATTGAGGATGACTCTGACAACTCTGACCAAGCGAGAGAGCTGTATGTAAATGAGCTAACGATGCAGGAGAGAAACAGGTTAGTGCAGAATGTAGTAGACAGTCTCGGTTGCGCTGCCAAGTTCCTGCAGGATCGTGCTGTGAAGTTGTTTTCAGTGATACATCCTGATCTAGGAAGTAGAATAGATCAAGGATTGCAGGCGAATAACACTAAATACTATTGCTATAAGCAATAATCGTAATATAGAAGCTTGGTTCTTTTTGGATTTATCAAATTGATATTATTAAATCAAGTATAATTATATGTAACGTTGCGTATTTAAAAATGAGAAAATGGAAGTTTTACGGTGTGGATTGTGTGTCTGTCTGTCATTCTGTCACAATCACATTCCTCTGGAACTAATAAAGGTATCGTCTTAAAATTTTGATAAAATCTGTCATGTTTTTTTAGTATATAACTCCGGTTTAGTTTGCACAAGTAAGCGCATAATATTTTTTTTACAAAATTAAATTAAAAAGAAAATAATGTATCACTTTCATTATAACTTATAAATTTATATATAATTTATATATTACATTATTATTTAATTCATTAAATCATTAATTAAAAGGTTTTAAAATATGTCATTCCTTCACGTACGTATGCACGTTAATACTAAAAACCTACTTGCATTTGCTCTCTTTTTACTGCTACATTGGCTGTTAAGTAAATGTCTCTTTTGTTATTTTATGACATAATGAGGTTGTTCATAAGATACATATGAGGTATAAATCCTCTAACATAATGTAGATAGCATCTCAACTGTTTTCCAAAATAATCATCAACACAAGATCGCAAAAACGCTCAATACTTTCTTATGAATTACATTACTTTCAATATGAAGAATGATCCGCATTAATTCATGGTTTCTCCAGTTGAGTGGACATGCTTAGTGAAAACTGTATCAGTCAGTAGTTAATGAAACTGGTACAAAATTCATAATAGGTCAAATAGCAAGCGAGCCGCGGCCGTAGGTTTAAGTTTAAGTTTTTAAATAGTATCACACCGAGTGTTTATTACCTAATTATGTGCAGTTTCATACACTACTTTATCTAAACTTATTTTTCAATCCATAAAATTTTGGTTCTATCGTAAGCTTTTCGATTTTGCTGGTATAAAATTGTTCGTCATGTAGTTACTATATGATAGGAATAAATTTATATATCTTAAACACTTGGCGATTTATCCATCGTAATGAATATCATGTTTATTTGTTTGTTGGTTTTTTATCGTTGCCCAGTATTACTCAATCGCTGCAGACATTTTTTCCCAGAATAAAACTTTTAACCAACAGAAACACAGTAAATATTGATTTAATAAATAACCTGTAATTTTTAGGGTTCCGTACCTCAAGAGGAAATAACGGTGCCCTTATAGGATCACTTTGTTGTCCGTCTTCCGTCTGTCTGTCAAGACACTTTATCTCGGGAACGCGTGGAGGTATCGAGTTGAAATTAAAACAATTAAGGGCCCTAACTCTACAAAGCCTTACGCTACCAGCTCTAACTCAACAAACCCTCCATCTTTTTCAAAAAGTATGGCTTGGCTTGGCAGTATCGCGGCCGTCGTCGCACAGAGTTTCATGAGTTTTTGAGTCTTGGAAACCTATTTTACATGAGATGGTTTTTGATGGGATGTCATTTCTTTTTGTAAGACGCCCTAGCTCTTTTTATTTTTTCAGGCTGTATTTCTTACGCATTAGCTGTACCTGTTTTCATAACCCACCTCTATCATTGCTTCTATTTCTATGAGTGATGAATCAATATACTTAGGTCTCTTGAAGCTGTATAGTTTCACTATCGCTAGATGAGCTTCTCAATTTCGAGTAGGGATAACGAGCACGGAAGACGAACATCGTTGCGGCCTTCCATCGACTTAAGTCATCCAAGAAAATGTTGTAAAAGTCGAGAAAATTTTATTGAGCGATCGAAAAGTTACCATACTTTACTTAGTTCAAGAAACAGGCATTTTGTATGGAAGCATTCAATCCATATTGAAAAAATCTTTGAATATGAGAAAAGTCTCCGCAAGATGGGTGCCGAGAATGTTAACCGACAGTCAGAAACAAAATCGACTGGACATTTCGAAGACATTGTTGGACAATTAGAAGATTCTGAAAACTTTTTGTCTCGTTTCGTAACAATGGACGAAACATAGGTCCATCATTTTGATCCCGAGACAAGACAGCAATCTTCGCAATGGGAATGGCCATCATCACCGACCCCGAAGAAGTTTCGTGCCGTGGCATCGGCTGACAAATTTTGAATAGCAATATTTTGGGACTCAGAAGGGATATTGAAGGGAGATTGCTTTGCTTGTATTGCTTGCTTGTTGCATGTTTTTATGCGGGCGGGCGGGCGGTGCACGAGTCTGCATTTTGAATAGCACGACAAGAATTGTTTAGCGGAATATTGCAAATTATATTCATATATCCTTTACTTAGTGATGGACTTCCGCAAGGTAACGCCTATTTCAATTAATCATATTGTTGATTGATTACCTGGAGCCTGGAATCACTATTACTGGCCAATATTATGCAGCTTTATTCCCAAGTTGAGGAATGCCATCAAAGAGAAAAGGAGAGGGAAACGTGCTGTTTCATCACGACAACGCACCCGCGCACATCTCGGCGGTTGCGATGGCTGCCATTCAGCAAGCTGGCTTCGAATTGGTTGACCAACCCCTTTATTCACCAGATCTGGCGCCTAGCGATTTTCATCTGTTCGCCAAATTGAAAGAATACTTGAGGGAAAACAGGTACCAAGACGATAACGAGGTGATGGATTCCATGGAGAGCTTTTTGCAGGACCAAGACAAAACTTTTTTTTTGAAAGGGATTAAAAGCGCTTGGAAAAGGACTGGACTCGGGTCGTAGAGAGACTCGGAGACTATGTAGAAAAATAAATTATTATGTTATCAATAGTCATTTTATTAAATTTGTTAGTT
This sequence comes from Ypsolopha scabrella, assembly GCA_910592155.1. Taxonomy (NCBI): domain Eukaryota; kingdom Metazoa; phylum Arthropoda; class Insecta; order Lepidoptera; family Ypsolophidae; genus Ypsolopha; species Ypsolopha scabrella. The sequence goes on from OU342964.1 coordinate 6,755,255, forward strand.
TTTATTTTTATTAATGAACACACAGAAATAATTTAAAGTAAAATGTGCTCTATGTCTATTTACACCCGGTATAGTCAAAATGCATATAACAAAAATGTATTACAATTTTCCGTTTACTTTATGATATACACAGAAACAAAGCATCCGTATATTTTTTACATAGCGCCTTAATAAGATTTGTACATTATTGAAAGGATAAGCATGACGAATCGCCCCAAAATGGCAACCTATATCGAAACTTATAAAAGGTGACTTTAATTTATGCATTCAAACTCATATTGGAGGCTTGGTAAGTGATCAGTAACGAGGATTGATAACACTTTTTGCTGATTTCGCAAAATAAAATCTTGACGTACCATATAGTCATTGACTCGGGGCTGGGCTGGCATTTGTAAGGAACACGATAAGAATAATTTACGAATTTCACAAAAAGGGTCATCGAACCTTGTTACTGAGCACTTACTGACTCTTCAGTAAGAATTTGGCTGCATAAATTAAAGTCAGCTTATATTTTAATATCGTCTTGATATACAAACACAATTTGTATATTTTTCGGACTCCGCTTTTACATTGAGATAATATATAAAAAATTTGCATCATAGATGAGTTAAAATCCAAGAAACATAAATAATATAGATGGTAAAGATACCAGAGGCCTAGCGTTGGTTTTGCTTCCATAACTAAGTTATATCTTTCGACTCGTAACTTAGCTATGGAAGTAAAACCAACGCTAGGTCCCTGTAACTTTTCAATCTATAATATTTATATTTCTTGGATTTTTAACTCATCTATGTAAAAACATAAAAAACAACTAAAAATATATTATTTTTTCATGTTCTCTATTATTTACAATCACAAACTAAAATTATAGTCTTAGCACTTCGTAAAAAAAGAATGCTTCAACATTCCGAAAATAAATACATATTCGTATGTTAAATAGTTGTTCTGACTGACGCGCTTGACAAGGACAGAAAAACACTTGCGGTCAGCGAAGTGAGTAAGCAACCACGAACAAACAAATATATAAATTGCCAGCTTTTCCCTGTTCAGATTTTTTACTTACTGCAAGAGTAAAAGATACTATATCAGCTTGTGTGGGACTCGCGCCCTGGCGGGTTCCGTACCGTTAAATGATTTCAATAAAATTTACAAATTTGTCAGTACTTCAAAATATATGGCACAAAATCTGAAAAATTAAGTTGCTTGAGTATTCGGATACGTTACCCTAAACTTATATTAAGAATCGTTTTCAGTATTTGTTGTTTAATTAAATACAGTATATTGCACATGATATACAGAAAATTCCAAGTGTGGTTTTTGAGATAGACCTCGTAATAATGGCACTCTTTTTTTTATTTCTGGAGATAAAAAAAGTTAAAAAATTGATTGATTAATTTAGTTTAATTAGGGTTCCGTAGTACAGGTACAAAAGAAACCTTTTTAATACACCTGCTCAAAATAAGATAGATTACGTGCCTGTATCACGTGCGTAAAATGACATATTTCGCAATGGTGATTTTTGTTTTTGCTACTAACATTTAGTAAGCATGTAAACCTTTGTTTTACCGGATACTCTAAAACTGTTTAAGATGAGTATTTTCAAACTTTTATATTTTAGTATTAAATATATTATGTATGTTAAAATGTAAAGATGTTTTAAAAATTCAAAACGATTTTAGACGTCATAATTTATATTCTGTTTGATTGAAAAACACTTGTACTTGTCCACTTATTTATATTGTTATAGTATAATCAAAGGTTTAAAAAAAAAACCTTGATAATGCTATAGCAGCGAAACCGGTAAGGGAAATAATATAAATAAGTGGACAAGTACAAGTGCTTTTCAATCAAAAATGTATCAAAAGTCCCACCAAGTGCCAACAATCACAAGCATCAACTCCAATTTATATTCTGTTTTAACAATCTTAGAAATTGTTATTAAAAAGATTTTAGAAAGAGACTTGGTCTTCTTTGTAGTACAGATTGGCGCCAAGCAGACTGCGTGTTCTTCTGTCGGCTGTTATCTGTTTTGATTTGCAACAAAATAGCTTTTATTTTATTTCATGTAATTTTTCGCAGGTGTACTGGTATTAAAAAACGTCGTTTGATACACGTGCGAAAGTGTTGATATTTCTCGTCCCGACTGTTTTTTGTCTCGACTTTGCATCAAAATGTAGTAGTATGGTGAGACTCCGTTGTCCGTCCGTCCGTCCATCCGTATATCACAGGCTCATACTTTAGCGCCGTTAAAGATAAAGACTTGAAATTTTCCACATAAATACACTTGCCTACATAATACGGTAAGAAAAGTTCAAAATATTTCCAATACAAAAGTGACAAAAAAAATAATCTTAAAAATACAATATGGGTATCAAATTGTAGATATTAAGGAGCTGATTGTAAAAATATACTACACATTTACTATATTTACTGGCACCGATTTCGAGAAATTTTCGAAAAACCACAAAAAAGTGCATGTCCCCCTAACCCTTATTTCCGAAACTGGTGGACCGAAATATATGAAAAAAAAATAAGATTATAGGCCATAACTGGCCAATTACAGAAAAAATATAGTGATAAAAAAAATTGATAACAAATGAGAAATATAAAATAAAATGTAAAATAATTTTTTTTTTTTTTTATAAAATACAATATCTATATCAAATTATAGATATTAAAGAGCTGATTATAAAAATACATACTTTTACTATACTTACTAGCACCGATTTCGAGAAATCTATGAAAAACTCTTATTTCCGAAGCTGGTGGACCGAAAAATATGAAAAAAATCATGGTAATTCAGGATTACGTAAAGATTACAGGAAAAATATAGTAGAGGAGACGCTAGCAAAATGACAAAATTAAATTTTTTCATCCACGGGTTTTATTTCGAGTACGGTATAAAAATATTTGAGTCTCTTTTTTGTGGTACAATCAATTCTTTTTTTAGTTATCATTATCATAAACAGGTAGGGGCAAGGTTTTAAATACCTTCTTCCTGAGTGTTCTCAAAACTGTCGAATTACGGAACCCTGGGTATGCGAGTCTGACTCGCACTTGACCGGTTTCTTTTAAATATAATATATTCGGTTTTAGGTCAACATTCTACACAGCATATCCAAATTTCACATTTGTAACTCATTCCGTCTGCAAGCTAAAAACCCGTGACATACGGACGGATAGCCGGACAGGCTGAGACGTGACTGACGGTAAAAGTCCGAGATTGAACCATTCCGACTTTTACCATCATCACTTGGTAAATCTTAGATTTTACCGAAAAAGCCTTGGATTTATTATTACTATTCGGGCTTTTACAATAACAAATATATAAGGTCCTACAATAATAAGTGAAAATAATTCTAGGGTAGATCATGTATCGTTATCTGATCAAATTCCAGAGGAAGAAAAATTTTTTTGCTCGAATAATTTTTTCACTTCCCTGTACAAAGGGTTCAGTCAGCTGACTAAATTTCTAAGGAAAGGTAAAAAAAAGTACACGCATAAATTTTTTTTTCGGTCTTATGTAGTCTATTAGGGATACTCTATAATGTGTTAATTTTTTTTCACTTTGAATTATTGGACATATATTATTACATATTTTATGACATTTTTCTTTCTATTGCTATGGTTCAGGCAACACCGTCTAGAATGTACGAGACAGTAGGTGTTAGTTCAGCTGTTTGGTGTTGATTATGTTTACCAGTAAAAAGCGGCGAACAAAAGCCTGCAATATTAGAGAAAAAACTGTTTACTTAAGTGTTGGGGGAAGAGTTAGATGTTGGATTTTATTTTGGTCTAGTGGCTGTGTTGTAAGTGAGGATGTGGTATCTTGTAGGAGCCACCTTGCTGGTGGTTGTTGCAGCCAACAAGAGCTACAGTGATCCAGCATCCCAGCAAATTTTACAGTTCAAGCTGAATACTGCCGTAAGTTGCTGCAATCATCATATTTTGTAAGATTTCAACGTCTTTTATTTATCTATACTTTGGTTTTTGATTGTACTGTAGGCCTTGTTTCATCTTCTTCTCTGTCTTTTCAGGGTCCTATCGGTATACTGACAACCAGCACAGGTTCACCAGTAGAATACCGCGAGGCTAGATCGTCCCTCAAGTCTAATCTTCCCAGGAACGTCTATTTTATGGAATCCCTAGCCCGCATCGTCAGAGAACGAAAACCCGAACGAGTGGTGCATGCCAAAGCTGCAGGAGCATTTGGCTACTTTGAAGTGACTCATGACATCACACATCTCTGCAAAGCCAAGTTATTCAACACCATCGGGAAGAAGACTCCTATAGCTGCTAGATTTTCCCCAGCGCTTGTTGAAAGAGGTGGCATAGACACATCAAGAGATGCAAGAGGTTTTTCAGTCAAGTTCTACACCGAAGATGGTAACCTTGACTTTGTCGGTTTGAACACACCCATTTACGGGTACAAAGACCCTCTGTTGTTCAGTACTTTCATTCATGCCCAGAAACGTAACCCAGCAACTAATCTGCAAGACGTCAATATGTTATGGGACTTCATAACAAGTAGGCCAGAGGTTTTGCATATGTTTCTGATGATATTCTCGGACCGTGGTATCCCAGATGGCTACAATCACATGCCCGGTTTCACGATCCATACATATGAAGTTGTGAATGACCGTGGAGAGAGTGCCTTTATGAGATTTCACATTCTCCCTGACGCAGGTATCAAGAATTTGAGTTCCGAAGAGGCAAATAGAATGGCGGGCGTGGATCCCGATTATGCTACTAGAAATTTGTACAATGACATTGCAAACGGTGATTTTCCTTCGTGGACGGTTGCTGTACAAATCTTGACACTTGATGATGTGAAGAGTATGAGGTTTGATCCTTTCGATGTGACTAAAGTAATACCTCTAGACCAGTTTCCTCTTCACCCTCTCGGTAAAATGGTTTTAAACAGAAACCCTATCAATTACTTCGCTGAAATCGAACAACTGGCAGTCAGTCCAGCAAATCTAGTGCCAGGAATCCTTGGAAGTCCTGACAAACTGTTTGAGGGTCGTAGTTTGGCGTACAGAGATGCTCAAATTTATCGCCTTGGAGGAAACTTCAATAATATTCCTGTGAACTGTCCTATTCGGACTCAGGTATTGACTTACAATCGTGATGGTAGGCCTCCTGTAAAAGATAACGGAAGGGATGCTCCGAATTTCTTCCCTAATTCTTATAACGGTCCTATGCCTTATAAAGATGATAAGCGACTCATGATTCTTGAAATCATTGAGGATGATTCTGACAACTCTGACCAAGCGAGAGAACTGTATGTAAATGAGCTAACGATGCAGGAGAGGAACAGATTGGTGCAGAATGTACTAGCCAGTCTCGGTTGCGCTGCCACGTTTCTGCAGGATCGTGTTGTGAAGTTGTTTTCAGTGATACATCCTGATTTAGGAAATAGAATTGATCAAGGGTTGCAGGCGAATTATTCTAATTACTATTGCTATAGTATGTGGTAATAGTAATATGGAACTTTGAATCTTATTTGTTTATAAAATCAGTGTTATTATACTCTACATACTAATACTAATAATAAAGTAGTAAAAAAGTCGTGTCTGTACGTTGAATATTTTCGCGAAATTTTAAATGAAATGTGTCATTGGTACTGTACTGTAATTGTTGGAATTTTTGTCTGTCTGTCTGTCTGTTCCGTTTTAACTCGAGAACCACTCCACGGATTTGGATGCGGTTTTCTTTATTATTATCGTAGTTATCCTGGTCAACACATATACTACAAAGAGTGTCCATAAAATAACGCCTAAAAAGAAACGGGGCAAATATTGAATAAACGCAAACGGCAAAGGCTATTGTTATATAAATCTATGGGAAGTCTGATTCGAATTTATATCCGAAACCCACGTGAACGAAGTCGCGGGCAAAAGCTAGTAAAATATATTTGTAAGTTTGCATAGGTATTAAAAATGAAAAAACGGAAATTTTATCGTGTGGGTTGATTGTCTGTATGTCACTCTGTCACAATCACATTTCTCTGGAAATAATGAGGGCATCTTCTTGAAATTTTGATAAAATCTGTAATGATTTTTAATATACTTACTGGGACACTCAGACAGTTTTGCGAAACTAAAAAAAAAATTGTTCTATAGGTACATTTTTTAAAATATCTTTTCAAAATACTCTCCACCAGCCTCTATACAAAGTTTCATGCGTCTAAACCAGTTTTCAAAACACTTTTTCCAGTCCGCCGCAGACACCTCATTTACAGCCTGCTCGAACGCAGCCAGCGCATCTTCCGGCGACGAAAATTGTATTCCTTTGAGCAGATTTTTTATTTTTGGAAATAAAAAGAAGTCACACGGTGCTAGATCAGGGCTGTAAGGAGGGTGACCCAGGAGTTTGACTGGCGTGCTGTCCAGGAAGTCCTTCGTTTTGTGTGCGGTGTGCGCAGGTGCATTGTCCGGTGGAGCAGTAGCCCGCGGAGCCCTGTGTTTGGTCGCTTGTTGCTAACAACAGAGAAAACTTCCGGCAAACATTTGGTAGTATACCATTCGGAATTGATGCTTCTTTGATCCCGTAAAGGAATTGATACCAAGTGGCCAGTCAAATTAAAAAAGCTAGCGAAGAAAATCTTCACCCCGCTTCTAGATCGCTTCGCTTTGGTAGGCGTTGGTTCATTTTGAAACACCCAAACAGTCGACTGGCGCTTGGTTTCTGGGTCGTATTGATAAATCCAGGACTCATCATCTGTAACGATGTCGTAAACACGCCGAGACGAGCCTGCTTCAAACATATCACGGCACCATTCCACCCGGGAATGCTTCTGAGCATCGGTGAGGTTGTGCGGCACCCAGCGTGATACTATCCTCCTCACGCGAAGATGGCTGTGTAGAATCTCGTGAACGCTTCACGATCCAATCTTCAATATGTGTTGAATCTCCTGATATGTAATTCGCCTATTGTCTTCGAATCAATTTTCACTGCCAGCACGTTTTCTTCGGTAACAGCCGTCAAAGGGCGACCGCTTCTTTCTTCATCCCCCAAAGTTGGTCGACCGCGCTTGAATCCGTTATACCAACGAAACGCGGTTGCCTTGAAAGGGCCTTCATCCATGAATGCCATTTGAAGTCTATCTTACGATTCATCCGGTTTCAGGCGACACTTGAAATCGTAAAAAATCATAGCTCTAAAATGTTCCCGGCGCAGATCCATATTTCAGCGAGACACAATACTTTGAGTTAGCTCGCAAAAAATATTGGTGGAGGGATATTTTGAAATTAGAACATACCTATTTTTACTCATAAATAATCATATTTTTGAAAAACATTATAACTGGTCAGTCTCCCACGTATAAAAACCTTTTTTCCCAGTATTTTCTGAAGGGCCTGGTACTTACACCTCCGGTTTAGTTTTTTACAAGGGTAAAAGATTTTTAATTATTATTTATAGGTAGGGACTTAAAAATGGCTCTAAATAACTCATTTTTAGGATTTCGTACCCGAAGGCCGCTAAACGGGACCCTATTACCTCAGTGTAAAAACATACTATTACTAAGCCTCCACTGTCTGTCTGTCCGTCTATCACAGGGATAAATCAGGCGTAATAGGTACTCAGTTGAAATTTTCACAGAATACGTGTTACTATAGCCTCTATCACGAGAAATAATACAAATTAGAAAAAAATATAAGTAAGAAACTTAGAAAAAAATCTAAATCAATTAAATCTTTTTAAATCAATTGTTTCAGCTCTTGCTTGAAGACGGTCCTACATATTGTAAGTTTTAAATTTGAACAGATTGTTTTACATATCCTAAAGTAAAACAACAAATTATAAAAATCAGGGTTCCGTACCGAATTAGTGCCGTTAGGTGTTGAATTGTTTGTCAGGTGCTATCAAGTTAGCAGCTTGTTTATTGTCGCCATGATGTTGCTACGGCATAGTTCCTATATTTATTGTTGTTATTTACCATAATGTTGTTGGATTCTGTTACTCGTTAACTTGTAAAGCCTACTTAGCTGTGAAAGTTTTCCTTTTAACTTCTTTATTTAAAAGGTGACTTTAATTCATGCAGCCAACAGTAACAAGGTTCGACGACCGTTTTTGTGAAATTGGTAAATTATTCTTTTCTTGTTGCTTACAAACGCAAGCCCAGCCCCCAGTCAATTACTATAAGACATCAACATTTAATTTTGCGAAATTAGCAAAAAGTGTTATCGATCCGAGTTACTGATCACTTACCAAGCCTCCAGTATGAGTTTGGCTGAATAAATAAAAGTCACCTTATTATACTACTGCCATGCATGTTTTCACATATCTAAAAGGGCGTGCACGCACAGTATATTTAACTTTGGTAGGCAGTATTAATTTTGACTACTGAAAATGAAAACTTACCAAATATCTGAGCTAACGAGAGTAGGTATTGCTTGAAGTTTTGACCACCTCGTCATGTATCTAACTAAGTGTTTGTATTTGTATTGGTTCGGTGTTTGTGATGGTTCTGGAAAGGTTTAGTTGTGAGTCATGTGACGGCCTTGTGGGTTTGTTGAAAATGAAAAATCATTCACTTAGATACATGATGAGGTGGTCAAAACATCAAGCTTTAGTTGAATTAATATATTAAAGATATTTGTATTTAATACAAGTACCTTTAATATATTAATTCAACTAAAGACTAACATGCAAGCAGATAAAATCAATCATCAATACTTCAATACTTATAATAAAACAGTAGAAATCATGTGTATGAACATTGAAGAAAAGTAATAGAAATAGAAAAGGGGTGACTAAAGAACAGTAATGTGGGACGCACTATAAGTTTCCGGAATGAATATGAAAAAATACTATTAAAGGTACAAAATTAATTTATTGTTTTTCAAAATAATCTCCCTTGGCGTCTATGCACTTTTTCATTGGATCAAACCAGTTTTGAAAACTTTTGTGCCACTCCCCTGTGGTGACCTCTGAAACGTGTTTTTCATACTCCTCAACAGCCTCTTCTGGTGATGAAAATCGTTGACCGCGTAATTGGTTCTTGATTTTTGGGAACAGAAAAAAGTCACAAGGTGCCAGGTCGGGACTGTATGCAGGATGACTCATGAGTTCTACATTTTTCGTCTTCAAAAAGTCGTTTGTCTGTCTGGCCGTGTGAGAACTAGCATTGTCGTGGTGCAGGATGATACGGCGTTTACGGTTATTTTTACGGAGTTCGTCAATAACTTCCAGCAAACAAATGGTCGTGTACCAGTCACTATTCACGGTACGACGATTCTCTAAAGCAACAGTAGCCACGTGTCCAGTTTTATTAAAAAAAGAAGCAATCATCCGCTTAGATGCACTTTTCACGCGCGCCACTTTGGTTGGTTTCGGCTCATCTTGAAAGACCCATACGCTCGATTGCTGCTTTGTTTTGGGATCGTAGCAATAAATCCATGTTTCGTCACCTGTTACTATGTCCCACACCAAATTTGACGCACCTTCGTTGAATCTGGTAAGCATGGCACTGCACCAAGTGACGCGGTCCGTTTTTTGAGCCTCGGTCAAGTTGTGTGGGATCCACCGCGAGCACAGCTTTCTCACACCCAAATGTTTGTGTAGGATTGATTGTATTTGACTCATGCCTATTTCTAAGGATGCGCGAATTTCATGGTAGGTCACATGCCTGTCTGTTTCAATCATACGGCGCACAGCATCGATGTTTTTGTTGGTCACAGCGGTGGACGGCCGACCATCGCGAGATTCGTCACTGAGATTGATACGACCACGCTTGAATTCTGCAAACCAGCTATAAACAGTCACCTTGCATGGTGCTTCATTGCCAAAAGCTGTTTCAAGCCGAGCGATGCTCTGTTGAGCTGTCAAATTACACTTAAAATCGTAGAAAATCATACTACGAAAATTTTCCCGAGTTAAATCCATGTTGATGCAGACACACAATTTTTTAAATGGCGCCACAAGGTAAAAACAAAAGACAGTCAGATGAAACAAACTTCATTCTACAGCCAAAGAGTTCTATTTTAAAATGTTGCAATAAATTTTTAAATATTGTTTATGTAAGTGGCCAGTTCCGGAAACTTTTAGTGTTACCTATGTATAACACAAATCAATGATTTTTAGAATTCATTTCTGTCTGTCTGTCTGTCTGTTTGTTCCCGCACATTTCTTAAACTACTGAAAGGATTTTCATGTAGTTTTCACAGCTGCACATAACTTAATTTGGAATAGAATAATAACTTTATTTCATTAAAATCGGATCTCGGAAAAAAAGTTATTGTCATTTAAAGATTTTTGGAATTAACTTTTCTTCTGGTAGTAATTAGAAGTTATGATACGGGATCTCCTCAACGGATACAGAGTTCGAGTTTGGACGTATTTGATTGGTCTTTATTAGCACTTTGGTAAAACATGGTGACCAGGGTCTGATGATGAGACTGGGAGGTGGGTACAGGATCTCCTCAACGGACAACAGCAGACCCTTCGAGTTTGGGCTAATTTGATTGGTCTTTATTAGCACTTTGGTAAAACGTGGAGACCAGGGTCCGTTGGAACGCATTGACAAAATATATATTGTACGTAAACAACCAAAAAACCTTTGATAATGCTATAACAGCGAAACCGGTAAGGGAAATTATATAAATTAGTGGACAAGTACAAGTGTTTTTCAATTAAAAAAAAAAAAAAAAAACACATAATTATAGTCTGTTGCTGGAAAAAAATCGACAAAAAATTTAGCCGGTACATTTATAAGAAATTATATGGGTATTATCCGTTTCGTTACCCATCTCTTTATGTGACGGGTAGGATCGGACTTGACACCCTAGAACTTAGGCGAAAGCTGCAACTTACAGTTTACTATTGCCTCTTAGTACGGAATGTAATCGACAATCCATTGATCCTGGAGAGTGTAAAGCTCTATGTCCCGGGGCAGGCACACCGCGGCGGCGACATGCCGGGGAGGCCCCGCAGCCGACTGCTAGCGGAGTCGACCAGGGTGACCAGATTTAAATTGAACATTATGCCAGCTGCTTGCCTAAATTCTGCTAAAGTCTGCTATTTTTTTTGTAAGAAATGCTAAAATTCTGCTAATGATTGAAGTCATAATTTTCACGAATATATAAATAAAAACGCAAAAATAATTACAAAAAATATTTAATAACAACTTCTAATTATTTTATCTCCTAATTTTCTGTAGTGTCCATGTTTTTATAGAAAGTTGTCAAGCTTTGAGCCATATTTATCATATATTTTACAAAAAGCGGCATTGCTGTCATCCTTGGGTCTTGATAACCAAGATGAGAACATTTGATCCTTCTCCCACTCAGAACGATAATTCTGGTCATAATTTTTTTGCATTTTTAATTCACAATTCACGCGCACGACACATTTGATTGACGACGACTACACATAAACATACTGTACTTTACTAACTCTATGTACACACACAACTCGAAAGAAAAATATACATTTTAGGGAAACTCCCTTAAAGTGTACTTGAGGGTTTCCAGTGGAGTAAGAAAAATCTGATATTATTTAGGAATGGTAGAATTCTTTAAATATTTCAGGCATTACAGGAAATAGGCCACTGCGGACAAGAAAAAAAAGTAGTTTCAAAACCGACGTCTGTTTTTTTTATTTTCAGTAATCCCATCTTCAGGTCTTATGCCCTAAATTTTTTTTATCATTCTTTCTTTACGTCAAGGAACTCCCCATTGAGCCTAAACAGTATGACTATTACGATTTTCAAAAATTTATTTCGTTTTAAAAAATACCACCTTAAAGTTAAAGAACGGTATATATCTTCATCATTTAGCCTATATTTTCAGAAAAATATACAAAAGGGCCTGTTACAATTTATGGTTGGTTCGAATTCCCTAAGAACACCGTTATAATCGTAAGTTTGTTATCAACAAGTAACAAAAAAATTACTCTAGCGAATTATCCAAATAAAAAAAGATTACACCAGCTAGTTTACCTAAATCGATGAGAAAAGTTAATCTTGTGCATTCTTTATGCTTGAAGCCGATTCGCGGTATTTAAAAACAAAGAATTTTAATGAAAATTATATTTTGTTTTTTCACAGTATTTTTATCGTCAAACTTGACCTTCTCATTGCTTTTCCAGCAAAAAGTTCTACTTTTCATGCATTTACAAGTAACAAAAAAAGATTTGTTACTCTGCACATTTACGTTTAACTTTTTTAATTATTTTGTTGCAGTAATTTCTATATCGTTTGAATGTAATTTTCAAAATTTCGTTATGCGGATCACTGCGAAGTTGTTTTTGCATCTTGTTGCGGTTTCTAATGCATCGCAGTAATCCTGTGGTAATCCAAGGTTTGATTATGCGTTGACTTCTAGATAGGTTAATAGTTGTAGTGTTTTCTAATATTGATACTGATAATTCATGAGTTAATTCAGTAATTAAGATATCTGGGTCATCACAGTATAATAAGTCTGGTAGTTTTTTTTGTAGTAGAGAAAGGCGTGCGTTTTCGTAATTTAATAAGTATAGTTTTAGTTTTCGAGCAAGTAAAATTATTCTTACTCTTTTTTATACACATAAAAGTTGTTAAATGGTCTGTGACAGTTGTATTTATTATAATGATAATTGCTGAAGCTCTAGTTTTATCAATTTTTAGTATAAAATGATCGAGACAACTCAGTTCTGTAGTAGGTATGACATGCCCAGGCATAAGACCTTGAGTAGACAGCATGTCCATATAGTTTGACCTATTTTTCGTCTCATATGGCTGTTCATTTTCTTTATGAATGAGGTTAATATTGATATCATCAGCAATAATAATGTTTTTATGTGTTCTTAAGCTAGATATGTGTGAGTCTAGGGACTGGATAAAGTGGTCAGCACAAGTATTAGACGGAGAGCGGTAAATACACAATATATTATAATTTAAAATTTCAACTAGTAGACAAGATGCATGTACTTACCGGATTTCTTGGACTTTGTGTCGTAACGAATTTTTTATGTACACGACTACTCCGTCATTCTGATTAAGGAGATATTTTGTTGAATAAGACGTATAGTTGTCAAGATGTGGAATCTGCTTATCCTCAGAAAGTCGGCACTCCGTTAATATGATAACGTCATTATTTAGCTTAAGGCTGTGTAGAGTAACGAGAAAGTCATCAAAATTCTGATAAATAATCATTTTATCAAATGAAAGTTTTCTAGTACTAAGGGTTTCTAAGCTAAGCCGCGGACAGACAGACAGACGGATATGACAAAACTATAAGGGTTCCGTAATTAATTACGCTCCGCTTCGCTCGGCTCCCCGAATTTATGATCACAAGCAACTTGAGAGGACAGGTTCCGAAAAACCATAAATTATTCTTCCTTGTGTGAAGAATCTAGCAATATTAGATATTTGAAAAAAAATTGAACTTCTGTCAAGAATATAATGCGCACTCTTATCGAAATATCTTCAGGCGTCATTTCAACATTGAATCATAAAAATTCAAAGATGACTCCAAAAAAGTTTTCATGACTAGTTTTAACATTATTTGAGATAAATCATATTATACTATTTATGAATTAAAATTCTTTATTAAACTCTGGAACGAACAGATATTTGATACAAACTTTAGTTTTTTTTTAAATAATAAAACTCGTGATGAACTTGTCAATTTGACTTTTTTTCCAGAATCCGTCCCTCTCGCACTGCGGGTCTTTCCGCACGGAGTAACAGCGATCAATGTAATCGGAACCTATTCTCTTAAGAATCCGCTCCGTATTTTTCGTCTGTTTGATGCGAAGCATTATATAAATATTTTTTTTGTCATTTTTTTAAAAATCAGGGACATAAACCAGTCCATATTGGCCATCTAAATCAAGACCTAAAATTTATTTGATTCAATTGTTTCTCCTTTGCGCGTTATTTTGATACTTAGATATTATGAATAACGATTCGGAACGGGCTCTTAAGTAATAAAGTAACTCGCAAAAGAGATACAATTCAATGAAATAAATTCCAGGCCTTTTATTTAGACAACCAATATGAAGTGGTGTAGGTCCCTAGTTTTTCCAAAAACATCGCGATAACAGCCAGAAAAATATTTAACCTATTGTTGTTCATCAAAGTTGTCGTCGCGGACCGGGCTCTTAACAAGCTCCTCCTCGATCCGCTTCGCTTCGCTCGTCATATTTACCTATTTTTCACTTTTAGTGAAAGATTTTCTGTTTTTAGCAATTTTGGATATCTGGGGATTGCGCTGTGTTCTTATCAAAATTTAGTTATAGATGTTCTGTGTTTCTACCATCAGTTTATCATCTTCACATTCATCTTCATATTCACGGAACGTCCTGAAAATCTGTTTGGTGATATTGACCGGTGTTTTGGTGTCCCCGCCGTTGACTTCTCATAAACAACAAGATACACAGTCTCTAAGAAAAGTTCGTCAGAAAGTGTCCGAACCTTGCATAGTAGCAAAAATCTTCAACCAGGTTAAGACGTTATGTTGTTAACATAAGATGCAATGTCAGTTGTACGAAATCGTCATTCGAATTTGTCACCCCATAGCGGTGACAAAATGCATCGCGGACACTTTTTGAGCGAGATTGTGAGCCTAGTTGTTTATGAGAGTTCAATAGCCCCCCCGCATTTTAATTAAATCAGCATTAAAATGGATGTGCCAAATCCATAGACCATAGTAGAGTAAGGCGAAGTTAGATAGTAAGCCTATAATAAAATACTGAGCAAAATGTCATTTGATCCACATTTAGAGGTATCTAACATCCCAGGCGTATTGTGTATGAACCATCAGATCAAACCAAGTCAAACTATGTCGTAGCCAGGTCTTGCATGGGGCCGCCACCCAAGAAAATAAAACGACAAAAAGTTGCATTAAATAAAAAACATACATTCTATGTTTGTTAATAAACCAGAAAGTAGTTCTGAGCGCTGTTGGTAGAAGTGGCACTTGACTCTGAAAACGTCACAGCAGAGGAAGGTTCTAATATTTTGAACTTCTCACTGGCACGAAGCACGTTCTCTAGTAATTATCATAAAAACATCTCGAGGTTTAGCTGCTTAGAATCGTAACTTAGTGTCGGTTGCCATCTATGGTTGCTATTCACCAAAAACAGATTAAAAATAAACTTCCAAAATAACCTTCAATGGTTATTGAACTATTTACGAATTGTGACATAATTTCAAGTACGAACGTATCCTTAGATAAGCGGATATGCATGTTTTCGACGATAGGCACTCGGTTTGGCAACAGATTTTACGATACAGAATCAGGGAGCAGTACTAAGCTATCCATACTAATAATAAAGAAGTAAAAAAGGTCGTGTCTGTACCTACATAGAACATTTTTATAAAATTTTAAATGAAATGTGCTTGTTAATCAATGGGAATGTGTGACTAGTATTGTACTGAAGCCATTTTTACAATTTTTAGGGTTTCGTACCCGAAGGGTGCTAAACGGGACCCTTTTACTAAGCCTCCACTCGCTGTCCGTCCGTCTGTCACAGGCTCTACAGCTGCAGCCGAAATAGGTAGACTGTTGAAATTTTCACACAATATGTATTACAATGGCCTCCATCACAACAAATAATAAAAATATGAAAAACAAAGGGGGCCCACATGAAACCATGAAAAATGCAATTTTTGCCTATTTTTATTATTTGTACTTAAAGACGGTAATATACAAGGTTCAAATTAAGTCAAATTGTTATAAATACTCTAAAGTAAGAGAATAAATAATGAAAATTAGGTTTCCTTACTCAAAGGATGACGAATAATTTGACAGGCACTATCATTTTAGCGGCTTTTTTTGTCGCCTTTATTTTGCAATGGTATCTATATTATCGTTTTCTATCATGTTTTTAGGGTTCCCTACCCGTTTTGTGTGGTGGTACGGAACCCTTTGTGCGCGAGTCCAACTCGCACTTGTCCAAATTATTACATTTTATTGTCTGTCTGATTGTGTGTATATATGTTAAACAAATTTAACTCAATAACCACTTAACGGATTTTGATGCAGTTTTCTTTATTATCATCGTAGTGACCCTGGTCAACATATAGACTATAAGGGGTGTTAATAAAATTACACCCACGTCGAAAACGGGGCAGAGATGGAATAACAGGGGCGGAGCCGCAGAAAAAAGGCTAGTTGAAAATTTTACAAATGTTTAGTTAGACTTTAGTAAAGCAAGCTTCGTATCTTCAGACATTTTATTTTGTGCAAGATATTTCAGCAGTTATACAATCCAAATGACCGAATTTCACGATTGTCTATATTACAACAGTTACATAGTCACCCAACTGAAACGAGTAACGGAGTCCTTTCAAAAATAATGGTGTTACATTATATGTTTGCACTTTGTTTTATTTCCAAGTTTGTGATTTTTTTGCTAAGATCTATGTACTGCTGTTCAACATAGCAGCAGTCGTCGCCGGAGCAGTGTCGCCATGCGGCATGGAGACCATCATCACTGCTGCCCCCGACTTACACATACATTATTTAAAATGACTAAGCACAACCTGAGAGAACTTTCAGGGACGTTTAGTTATTTGGGTAAGGATCCCATAGTGAATAGCACCATCCCGCATGTATGTGTGTAATACGCGTACGGTTTAGATACGCATGTGTGCGTAACTTACACATCCAAAGGAAGGCGTCATGCCAAACTGTCTCAGTACTAGTAAATAATAATATGAAACTAATTATGACTGTTTGGTAAATGATAAGGTATCTGATTCATAACTTTGTAGTTTAATTACCTCCTGATCATAAACTCAATTACCTTAGTTTAGTCAGTTAGCAAGATCTTGGCTGATAGAAAAAGCAGTTAAGTGCGAAGCGCGCTTCTTTTCACTAAAAATAATTAAATGAAGAAAAAAAACATGATCTTGCTAAGTTCCTTGCCCTTCTTCTGAGCAAGACTAATCGAATGGGCAGATGTTTAGGCATTATATTTATTTTTGGTTTACTTACTTATTAGTTCGTTTATCAATTTATTTATTAATTGCATTATGTATATGTACACAACGTCAAATTTAAGTCATTTTGTTAACGAAAACTGGTGATAAGTACTCGTCCATATGAACAACTTTTACTACGAAGCTAACCCTGAAATCGTGAAAAAAAATCAGCTGTTTCATACATTTGGGTCGAGTAGGTATTTAACTTTTCTATGGGACAGCTGATATTTTTTTCAGAATTTCAGGGTTGGCTCCATAGTAAAAGTTGTTCATATGGACGAGTACTATCACAAGTTTTCGTTAACAAAATGACTTAAATTTCACGTTGTATTCTTTGTAATCTTTATTCCTATATTTATTAATTATACGCAGGTGTATAATTGTAATAAATTTTAGAAGCCCTACTTAAATATATCTGATGTATTTCTCGTTTTTTTTAATTTATCCTATGTGTGTTCTCACTGTTGGACAAAGACCTCCCGTTGCTGAAACCACACAACGCGGTCTTTTGCTACTTCCGAGCACCCCGGTAAAAATGAGTGGAGGTCGTCCCGCCATCGTCTTTTTGGTCTGCGTGGCCTTCGGTAGCCGTCATCTGGCACCCACTCGGTAGCGATTTTCGCCCACCTATCCGAGTGCACACGACTAACGTGGCCAGCCCAGTTCCATTTAAGTTTTGCCGTCGGCACACCAACGTCAGTAATTTGAGTTCTGGAGCGCAGTTCAGTGTATCGGATACGGTCAATACGTTTTACACCTAGAATGCTGCACTCCATTGCCCGTTGGCAAACCTTGAGTTTGGTCTTCTGATGATCGGTTAGTGACCACGTTTGGGAACCGTATGTAAGAACAGGGAGGATGCACATGTCAACAAGTTTACGCTTCAGTGACAATGGAAGGTTGCCCTTCATCAGCTCTTTCACGGAACCGTATTATATTTTTTAAAATCTTATTTTGAGATAGATTACACATTACGCAACCTACAAAGACTGAATTTTTTGCTATTGTAAAATCAGTTGTTTTGTTCCATAGAAGAGGACCAAGCGAACGAAATTTTTTCCAACAACAAGATTTTTGATACGTATTTTACAAAATAAATTACTTGAATTTGAATTTTGAATTCATAGGAGATCTTCAATATTTTCTTTATTTCTGTTGGTATGTGTCTTTGGTAAAGTTATTCAGTATGATCAGTAGCGTATGTGGTTTCATTTAAGGATTTAACTACTTTAGTTAGACCCAGTAAGTGGTCAGGAACAACCTCGATTCAATTAGTATAGGAGTAATGTTATTTTGGGTATTTCACAGAGAGGGTCATTGAACCACAGTCCCGACCGCTTACCGGATCTCCAGTATGAATTTGGCAATATGACCCAAAGTCACCTTATCCTTATACACAGAGAGATAACGAATGGACAATAGAGTCTCACCACAATAGGTACGGAACCCTAAAAATTAAATTGAGCACACGAATAGGCATCCGCATAATTAATAGCACGGATTATCGCGGATACTCTAATAAAGGGAGAAAACTTAAGCAGAGTTCTTAAGGGGGTAACTTTTTACCTCGGTACAAAATGCACATCATAATATTGTTTTCCTTACTTTAAATGTACATATATCGTGAGCTTTTCATTTATATAAATTTGTTAAAGTAAATAAAATAAAACATTTAATAAAGATTTAGGTTTTCGAAATATATTTCGGCCCACTAAAAAGCGGTGCCATCTTGCGGATTTTAGGTGCACATCCTAGATTAATCGGGGCAGCGCACTTAGCATCCGCAAGATGGCTATTATCAATAACAACAAAAATGTTTCTATGTTAGTTTAATTGTAATTGTTTTATATTTAAAGTAGGTTAAACTCCTAATGTTTTGTTGTATATATTTTCATGTCATACTTGTCATTAACTAAAACTGATTACATTAGTCATAAGGTTGTATATAATTTATGTCATAAGTACTTATAATTGTCATTCATTCGACTGATGAAGGCCCCAAAGTAGGCGAAAAATATATTTCGAAAACCTAACTCTTTTATGAATGTTTTATTTCCTTTAAAGAATCCTATAATGAATTACATTTTGTTTACATTACATTAACAAACTTAAAAGCGTCTTTACAGTTGTAATGTAATGCAGCTAAAATGTAACGCATAAAATTGAATAATTTTCATGTGAACATCACCTATTAGCAAGCAGTTTGCGCGAATTGCTATAAAACGTATTTATTGCAAACTTTTTATTCAAAAGTAAGGAAAACAATATTATGATGTGCGTTTTGCACCGAGATCCTCCATTACCCCCTTAACAGATCCTTGCAAGAACCATCTGTAATCTCAGTAAACATTGTAAGATAAACAACTGGTTCGGGGCCATATTTAATAGTTACATCCTTTTCTTTACTTATTTTGCATTTAGAAAAAGAACCACCACTTAAGGGTGTGTCAGAGGTTGTTTCCGAGTATCGAGTGGGAACGCAAGTCCACACTCGTACACCCACGTTTCACAGAGGATTGTTACGTCCCAGAGTGAAGGGCGGTGAACCCTATCGACGTGCTTCGCGCACAAATCTACCACAGCATAGCCCTAGGAGCACGCGGAAGAAACTCAAAAAGCGCCTTACAGGATTTGAGCTCGCGACCAACGAATTACTGGTCAAAGGACTTCTCCGCAGAGACCGACATCCTTCCATTTATCAGTCTGTTTCATCCACTGCTGGACATAGGCTTTTCCAAAATTTCGCCTTGTTTCCTGGAAGAAATGCTCATACTCATACACGCTGGGCAGGTGGGTCGGTGAGCGCGGTGCCGAAACCCTCGCACCAGTGACTCCGCTGCCCGTCTGTCTTTTATAAGGCCCGGCAATTTGGAACGGATATACCGCCATCAATCGATAACAGGCAATAATGGGCTGGTTGCGCCTGTCTGCGAGCTGTCCTCTTACTCTCCCCTGAATAACTTCGGGAGGATTTGCGAGTAAGATGGTGGTACCTCCACAGTCGAGCCCGATACCAGCTCTACCACCTGAGTCGACTCGAATATCCGACAAAAACAAAACTATTTTATTGATGGTAATCTTGCAAAATATTATAAATCTAAAAGTTGTAGTAGCTGTAGGAATTTGAGGCTATACTTCTCAGATATAACCTAAAAATTGAAATAAAACATCCTCCACATTGGAGCAGTGGGTTATGTCTCGATAATTTACTACACAATATGAGGGACTTTATAAGTGAAGTAATATTAATAATGGCACTTTCTGACCTGTACGGCTTAATTGTTGAGCTGTCCAGTAGGCCTACCATGAGTTCTGGTCACGATACACGTTACCGTCTGCGTAGAATATAGTTCGAAAGACTACCAAGACTTTCTTTCTGGTGACAAATAAACTAAAAAAGGGGATAATTTCTTTAAAAATCAAAAAATGGTTTTGGAATACAGAATTTGGAACCTTGTACTACCTACAGTTGTACGACATTTAATTTTTTTCCATATAAAATCCATTATAAACACAAACTTGAGAAGTTTTTCGATTCTTTGATGAAAAGTGTATGTTGTATGAGAAATTGTGGTTCCTCTCGTAAGCCGCTAGGGGCGCTGCACAATTTCTCAAATAAATATTTTTACGCAGTGACCAAAACTCACTGGTCTCATTAGTTTATTATCAATCGAAAGAAATCCTGGAAAAAAAATATTTAGCTAATCTGAAATTTCATTACACCTTTCTATTCACATATCCAAATAAAGCATATGATAATTTTAGTACCTACTCCAAGGGTGCCAAATGGGATGCTATTACTAAGTTTCCGCGGTCTGTCTTTCTGTCCCTCTATCACAGAAGTCTTCAGACAGAGGTTCTTCAAACGTAATAGGTAAAAAGCCGAAATTTTCACAGAATGCGTTTACCACGGCCTCTATCACGACAAATAATCAAAAACGGATAAAAAAAAGTTTAATTTAATGAACCACGTGTATATAATAAACTAGCGCCATCAGAGATGACTTGTTTGACAGCTTTTACTGAGGTAATAGATGGCGCTAAGAGTGCTTGTCAACATTTTGCACCGAGGTACATTAGTAAGATAACACATGGTGCTAAGATCTTGAAGGCGGTCATTTGTTATGTACTATAACGTTTTTAGGGTTCCGTACCCGTAATATGTGATGGTACGAAACCCTTTCTGCGAACCCATCGATAATACAATACATGTTTCTATTAACAAAAGCGTATTAAACTTGATGATAAGTTGTTAGAATGTGAATCCAACACTAAGTTCATAAAATGGTTTTGTTAATATAGGTAGAACTTACTTTAATTACCTATCATAAGTACTAAGTTGATAGGAAGAAATTATATCTTTTGATATTATGGCATAGACTTATGGTTAAAAGATTTAAAAAAAAAATGAAAACCTCTATGAGAATGAGAATATCTTTATTTGTGCAGACATAGGTAAAGGGTTGTTAAACATAAAACAATTGTCCCATATGCTTTACCATTCGGCATACAAAACACAAACTGAATACTAAACATCAGAGGAAACATTTTAAGCATTTTAAGAAAACTAAACCTTAAATAGTAGATTAAATTGTTTATAAGAAACACTCGTTTTAAACATCATTAAATATTATTAATTGCTAGAAATATTCATTAAGCACCATGTCACACATTAAGAAATTATAATTATTAATATTATAATATCTGAAACATATCAATTACTATTAAATCTATAGCAAAGCATGTAGGTACCCGTCGGCAGTATTCCCTAATCTGATTGAAAATTCAATTAAAATGTATTTTAAAAACAATCACCAGCTGTATTGACGGAACGCATACGTTTTATCCACGTATACGCTTGGCTAACAGACATTTTAAGTATTACCAATTAAATTTACATAAATACATTCGTAATTGTTTGCACCACAGAGTCGAATGCGAATGCACTGGTATTGAGCAATAGGCATCAACAAAATTAGAGCTCCACGCTTATTTAGATATATTTTTTGTGAAGTTTTTCTTTCTATTGCACGGTTCAGGTGTTATGTCTCTGCCAAGTATTGCAAGGTCGCCAGTAAAGACCGAGGGTATAAAGGCTTGCAGTTTTTGGAGAAATAACTGTTTTGTAAAGTGTTGGGAGAATGGTTAGTTGTCGGTCGTTGCTTCTGTAGTGACTGTGTTAGTGTGTGAAGATGTGGTGTCTAGTGGGAGCCACCTTGCTGGTGGTTGTGGCAGCAAACAAGGGCAACAGTGATCCAGCATCCCAGCAAATTGTACAATTCAAACAGAAGACTGCCGTAAGTAGTCGTCGGTTTCAAATGCATAAACATAACTTCACGAATTACCATTTTTGTAATTTGTCGATTACATTTTGGCATGTTTTCAGTTGGAACTTTGCCAATATTTCTGCTTCGGCGTGTTTATTTTTTTCCATTTATCTTAACTATTTCAGGGTCCAATAGGCACACTGACAACCAGCGCAGGTGCACCAATAGAATACCACGAAGCTAGATCTTCCATCAACTCCAACCTCATTAGGCATGAGTACTTCATGGATTCCCTGACTCACCTTGTCAGGGAACGAATACCGGAACGACTGGTGCATGCCAAGGCTGGAGGAGCATTTGGATACTTTGAAGTGACTCACGACATCACCCATCTCTGTAAAGCCAAGTTATTCAACGCCATCGGGAAGAAGACTCCTATAGCTGCAAGATTCTCTCCAGTTGTTGTCGAAAGAGGTGGCATAGACACTTCAAGAGATGCAAGAGGTTTTGCAGTCAAGTTCTATACAGAAGATGGAAACTTTGACATTGTCGGCTTCAACACACCTATGTACGTGTACAAAGACCCTCTGTTGTTCACCACTTTCGTTCATTCCCAGAAACGTAACCCAGCAACTAATCTAAACGACGTGAACATGCTCTGGGACTTCTTAACAATTAGGCCTGAGAGCCTGCATATGTTTTTACTTGTGTTCTCGGACCGTGGTATCCCAGATGGCTACAGTCACATGCCCGGTTTTGGGATCCATACCTATGAAGTTGTCAATGAACACGGAGAGAGTACCTTCATGAGATTCCACTTTGTTCCTGACGCTGGTATCAAGAATCTGAATTCCGAAGAGGCAAGAAGAATAGCGGGTTCAGATCCCGATTATTCTACTAGATATTTGTACAATAACATTCTAAACGGTGATTTTCCTTCTTGGACGGTTGCTGTACAGATCTTGACACTTGATGATGTGAAGAGTATGAGGTTTGATCCTTTCGATGTGACTAAAGTAATACCTCTAGACGAGTTCCCTCTTCACCCTCTCGGTAAAATGGTTTTAAACAAAAACCCTATCAATTACTTTGCTGAAATTGAACAACTAGCGTACAGTCCTGCTAATTTAGTGCCAGGAATTCTTGGAGGTCCTGACAAACTGTTTGAGGCTCGTCGTTTGGCGTACAGAGATGCTCAGTACTACCGTCTTGGTGCAAACTTCAACAATATTCCCGTGAACTGCCCTATTCAGGCTCGGGTATTGACTTACAATCGTGATGGTAAGCCTCCTGTGAAGGATAACGGAAGAGATACTCCAAATTACTTCCCAAATTCTTACAATGGTCCTGTGCCTTATATAGATGAGAAGCGGCCAGCGATTTTGGAAATTATTCAGGATGATTCTGATAACTTTGAGCAAGCGAGAGAGCTGTATGTTAATGAGCTGACAATGCAGGAGAGGAACAGCTTGGTGCAGAATGTAGTGGCCAGTCTCGGTGGTGCTGCCAAGTTCCTGCAGGAACGCGCTGTGAAGCTTTTCTCGGTGATACACCCTGATCTAGGGAGTAGGATAGACCAAGGGCTGCAGGCGAATGCTACTAAGTATTACTGGGTAGATTATTAAAATCATAGTAGGTACTTATCTATATTTAATCTTAGCTTTGTGAATATAAATTGTAAATATTTGTATTAAGCGTTTTCAGGATCTAGGTACAGAAAGTTTAGGTATTTTTAGGTTTAGGTTTTAGTAATATGCAATTATTGACTTCCATTCTTGCAAGTTCCGTACTTAAAAAAAATTAAAACAACTTTATGTGTGACTCGTAAGTCCGTATGTCTGTCAGTCTGTTACAGTTACATTTCTCTAGAACAAATATAAAATAACTTGACATTTGTAAACATTTAAGTCTCTCTAGTATAGCCTTAATCAAGGAATTAAAATAAAAGTATTCATGAAAAAAACGCTTCAGCTTGTAATGTACAAATAAGTAGTCAAGATCTCAAAATAAGTTTTATAAACAAGAAATAAAATATTTAACTACTCTGAGATGATACGGTTTTATTATTTTTTTATTGATTAATAAATTTCTAGACATTTAGTTTTACGTAAAAGAAGGACGGAAAATTTTAATTTTGCTCTTTTATTACTTAACAAAGTTGCTTATAATATCCTCACGAGGTTTTCTTCGTCTATCATGATACGCAGAAAGCACCTCTTAGATGTATCTTAAAATAATCACACACACAAGATCACAATAAACGGGTAGATAACTGATATTAAACACAAGTTATCGCAACATACAAACACGCGAAGTCAAAGTTCAAACTAGTTTATGGGACTGAATACAACAACCTATTGTAGGAATTAAGTATTACGCAGTACGCGCATTTTCAAATAGTTATACATCGGTAAGTCTGTTCACAGACCAACTCGAAAATTGCAGTACTGAATGAGCTGAAATGGACGCTGATGTAGTCCATACTAATAGTTGAGGCACAAACTGCACATATTCACCTTCTGTTGGACTTTTTGTGAGGGGAAGTTGTGGTTATGTGGAATTCATTGTATGCTTCATATTGCTCCAAACAGCGCAATTTTAAGGTTAAAATATGTAGCGTACAATAAAGGATTCTACATAGTCGCACCTTCACCTTTGATTGGAGGAGCCTTCGACTAGGGAGTGTATTTTCGAATCATTCGAATTTCAATTCGCATACGAATCCGCATGATTCGCATACGAATACAATACTAATTTTAAGTTCTCGTATGCGAATCATGCGGATTCATATGCGAATTGAAATTCGAATTATTCAAAAATACACTCCCAGTTACTGAGTGACTAATCTAGCTTCGACCAATTCTTTATTTTATTTTTTTCTTCGAAATTATTATCTAAAGTTCGCGCCAGATAAGTCTGCGCGTGGCCAAAATCGAAATCGCAGGCCGCCAAGTTGTTGTAATGTCAGGTGTACCTAGTGAATGTGTAGAATGTCTATCATTTTTATTAGTTTTCAGTGGTCAAGTTTGGCAATCATCATGCAAAGGTCAAGTAGTTAAACGTTAGTAACGCCACCAGTCGCACACAGACTTATCTGGCTCGCACTTTACAATCTGTTCGTTACATTTTCAAGACGGTATTTAAGTTTTTAAGTTCATTTTCAGGAAAACGAAACATTGTTAAAATACTGCACGATGGTGAGTGGCGTTCAATGAGCGAGATGAATTTTGTGTCTCGCTCACTCGTCGAGCTTATCCCTGCAAGAGACATAGTGAAACATGGGAAGCTTTTCACCACGCTCTATGACATAGAGAAAGACATTACATAAACGAAAACGATTATAGTGTTCATGCGATCGTTTCATCCTTATTATTTTATTTATAAGGGGTATAAAGTGTGTATTAGATTATGTGATAACTACACTTAATAAGCTAGGAAAGTAAAGGCGACCATTTTAGTATGGTTATAAAATCATTTCTAAATTTATGATTATACATTCTTACCAATTGATTTTCTTGCTTGTTCCTGTATATTTAGAAATAGTAATAACAATAATAGGAGTTTAAAGGTTGTCTGGAACAAACTGGGCCACCAATGGTGGCCTTCTAGTAATTATTCATCAAAAGACTAATATGCCAATCTATACTAATAATAAAGTATGTAGTATAAAAGTTGTGTCTATACATTGAATATTTTTTCAACATTTCAAATGAAATGGGTTTGTACTGAAGCTAAAAATAGCATTTTTAGAATTTTTGTCCGTGTGTCTGTAGCATCGACAATACAGTCTGTGGTCTGTAGGTATGTAATTATATTTGTTCCGTTTTAACTGGAGAACCACTCAACAGATTTGGATGCGGTTTTCTTTGCTATTATGATGATATTAGTATCGTCATAGTTACCCTGGTCAACATATAGCCTACAAGGAGCATTAATAATACATCAAATAATTATTTAATTTTTTATTTTTATTTTCAGGCATCTGTAGCCCATAGATAAAGACAAGTAATTAAATGCTATTTATTTTAAATATTCGGTGAGCAAGAAAAATCGTATGAAAAGTTATTTTGACAGCACAATATGTTTTAGGAAGGCCGTAAAAAAACCACCAGCAATTCCTGGTCAGCAACTAAATCCAGGATTATCAGAAGATAAGTAGATATTTGGTCAGCTTGATAATGTATATGTCTGCTTAATAAATAGTTCTAATACAAAATTATTATTTGGGCAGCAGGATTATACAATCGATTAGCATGAAAATAATATTTAATAAATATTCTCTAAGAGTCTGCATTTTAAAATTATGGTCGGTTAACAATTAGCGCAATTTTATTGAAAAAAGTGAGCAGAGTTTCGCAACTCGAGCGGGCAATTGCGTGTGAGCATTGTCATTCGACGAATTGTTGCATTGAGAATAACAGTGTTTACAATTAATTTTGATGTTTGACAATCAATTATTTAATTTATTATTATTTTGTGACCTCTTTATATCTTATTTGATATAATAACTTTATTAAAAACTAGCCTTTGCCCGCGGCTCCGCTCTCTTTTACTCAATCTCTGCCCTGTTTTTGGCTTCTAAGTAATTTTTTGAACAGCCATAAGGCTGTAAAGCCTAGGTATTTGTTGACCAGGGTTACTGCAGTGATAAAATAAACAAAAAACCGCATCCAAATCTTCTCGAGGGAATATACATAGATACAGACAGACAAACAAAAATTCTAAAAATGCTTGTTTTGGGTTCAGTACAAACTAATAAACCATTCCGATAAAACATGTGAAAATATATTTTATTAGTTTAAATTAGCCATTAGTTTTATTTTACTTTATTTTCAAATAGTGGTCAGTCCATTAGTAAATCCAATAAATTATTTCACAATAACTCAAAGCAGCAAAAAATGCACACACTTGTTGCTGTAGAAATAAAAATAATTAGTAAATCAAAATAAATTTTACAGGTTGCCAAAATTTAATAAAATCCGTATCACAATTTGCTGCTCTATTACTAATATTGCTGCAGATATATTTAATTACTTAAGACATCAATTTTACAGCTGTCCAATACCACATTACTTGCTGATTAATTTAGTTATTTTTGCCGATCACTAGAAGTAGCTCAACTCACTTTGTTTGCTGACACTATATATTTTTTAAACTGACCAAAACCTCTTTAATTTGCTGACCATTGAAATGATGGCCATAGATAAACACTTTACAAACCAACCTATAGTGTATTGGGATGAAAAAAATATAACACCCAAGCCAAAAACGGAGCAGAGATTGAATAAATTCGAGTGGAGCTGGAATGGAATTGGATGCTAATAAAATATGAATACAAAATAACTTCATAGCTTGATAAAATAACCATCAACCTAAAAACTGTTAATACTACTTACTCAGATACTGAAAGATAACACTACGAGAGCGAAACCGCGGGCAAAAGCTAGTCTACTATACAACGTGAAATTTAAGTCATTTTGTTAACTAAAACTTGTGACATTACTCGTCCATATGAACAACTTTTACTATGGAGCCAACCCTGAAATCGTGAATAGTAAGTAATACATTTTGGTCGAGTAGGTATTTAACATTTCTATGGGACAGCTGATATTTTTTTCACCATTACAGGGTTGGCTCCCTAGTAAAAGTTGTTCGTATGTACTATCACCAATTTTCTTTAGCAAAATGACTTAAATTTCAAGTTGTATAAGGTCCTACAATAATAAGTGAACATAATTCTAGGGTGGATTATGGATCGTTAACTGACCACAATCCAAAAGAGAAAAAAAAAATTGCCAAAGTAATTTTTATAATATATTTTATTATAGTATTTATTTACATTTATTATTTTATAAAATATACCAACATTCTATTATTCCGTCGGCATATAAGTGTTATAAAACCGTACAGCTGTTTTTCAGTTACAGATTACGTCATGCGTATTTTCTATGTTATAAATAATATAGATTTAATAAAATATCGTCGATCGGTATCGAGGGGGTGTCAGAGGTGTTTCCGAGTGTGAACTGTGAAATGCAAGTAATAGTTCAACCCCGAATCACCCTTTTTCACGAAAAAGCCGCTTTATCGTAACAAACGATTTTTGGCGTTAAGGTCGATCGCACAACGAAAGAGATAAGTATATCAGAAAAAGCGCGCGTCTGAGCAGAGCGGTAAATAAAGAAGAGAGTGGATAATGCTGTGTTTTAATGAATAAAATTTAATATAAATTCAAACAAGTGCGTTTAAAAGAAAAATCCCCGTGCTATCGTTGAGATATTAAGTTAACATGTTTAAAACAGTAATCATTGTTATTTTTACTTCATTACTTTCAATAGACTGCTTGTTTGAAATGAAAATATAGCCTTCACTTTGCATTTTTTTTCGATCGAGACAATTTTTCTCGTTAGGGCTGTTACATCGCCTTGGAAAAGGCTTTGTTTATAACATGTATTTATTTCAGAACCATATCTTTTGTGGTTTGGGAGTACTACTTGTTTAAAAACTCCGTTTTTTACTACCTACGCCGTCTTTACGCGATCAAAGTACAGATGTAAGTACACAAGTGTATGTACATACTATGTACATGTACACAGAAGCAGGCAGGTCAGGTTGCAGACATGTGATATCGCGACACGCTGTGGAAGGCCAACCGGTGTGACTCACACTTTATTTAAGTCTGTTTATTAGTAAACAATTATATATTGACAGGACATGAAGCGCCAAGAGGGTTTCAGAGGTGGTGGGAAGTGCAAGTCCTAGTCCGCACACGTAAAGCCACATTTCACCGGACTAGGTTTCACTATCCACTACTACTCACTAATATCACTACGTCCCAGTGTGATAGGTGGTGAGGATCCTTAAAAGAATAGGTTCCGATTGCATTGATCGCTGTTACTCCATGCGGAAAGCCCCGCAGTGCGAGAGGGACGAATTCTGGAAAAAAAATCAAAATTACGACGTTTATCACGATTTTTTTAAAGACCAAAGTTTGTTCGAATCTGTTCGTTCAAAGCTTAATAAAGTTTATACAGAATTTTAATTCGTAAATAATATAATATGATTTTGCTCAAATAATGTTAAAACTCGACATGGAAACTTTTTTTGGAGTCATCTTTGATTTTTTATGATTCAATGTTGGAATGACGTCTGAAAATTCTGTTTCGATAAGAATTTTCAAATATCTTGTATTGCTAGATTCTTCAAACACGGAAGAATAAATTATGGTTTTTCGGAGTCTATCTTCTTAACGCCGTAGTTCTTTCAGTGGCGGAAAACACTTGAAAATGTACTGAATCATTATATAAGGTGACTTTTGTATACGAGTATATAGCCTAACCTGTACTGGGGACTCAGTAAGTGGTCAGGAGTCAGGACCAAGATTCAAAGACCCTTTCTGTAAAATACGCTTGTTCTTGAACAAGTTAGAGGCACAGCTAATATTTTTCGTATTTTGGAAACTGGGTCATTGAATCTTGGCCCTGACTACTTACCCAGCCTTCAGAATGAATTTGGCTGCATAAAAAAGTTACCTTAAATTATTAACTAGCTTTTGCCCGCGGGTCCGCCCACGTGTTATTCGGTTTAACGACATGCTTTTTTCCGGGATAAAAAGTAACCTATGTGTAAAGTTGGGGTATAAGCTATATACATTCTAAATTTCATCCAAATCTGTTCAGCCGTTTCAGGGTGAAAGAGTCACAAACATACACACACAAAGTTTCGCATTTATAATATTAGTGTGATATACCGGTGAAAAATTGGTTTTGGAAACGCAAAGTGGTGGTTCTTTACGAACACTGTAACAAATAGCTTCCGAACAAGTGTCTTGTTTGCGGCAATTTTGGCCACTTATTTGGTTGTTTCCAATGTTTTTATGATTAAGTAAACAAGTTAAATTAGTACAGGAAACTGACATCTTGTTGCGCTCGTATGGAATTAAAATAGTTATTTACGGTTAACAAGATCTTGTTCAATTTACATATTTATTTTTATAAGTGAATAATTTGCACCACGAGGTCACAGTATTATACTGTAATGAGGACAACCCTCAAACCGCAAAAAAATTGCTGTTCAGTATATTTCGGGCAAGTACTTTTGTATAGGACAGCTGATTTTTGTTTGAGATTTCAGGGTCAGCTCCAAATCTATATCAACATTTGCGAATGGCTGAGTTATAGATGGAATTTATAGCAATGTTTTAATCTCCGTGCAAAATGTTTTACGCTCCTGAAATTCGAAGAATAAAAATAAATCCATAAATACATATAATAAATACAATTTATTTGTATATATATATATATTATATATATACAATATTGTTTGTGTATATTATATATTTACATTTAAATCAAAATGCTTTATTTTATTTTATTTTAAAAACCGTTAATCTGTGCACCGCCTATACACCTTTTCTTTTTAAGAGTTCTTCCATCCAAAGGTTGTCTGGAAGAGATCGCTTTTAGTGATAAGATCGCCAATTGTACCCTGCTACCTTATATTGTAAAGTTGATTGTTTTTTATATTTGTCTTTTGATGTGCAATAATGAATATTGTATTGTATTGTAATATTAAAAATTTTCGTCATAATGTTATCAAATACTTAAAACATTATATTTCAAAACAATACATATTTACAAACTCCCAAATTACATGTTAATGTTTGCTGAAAATTTCCTTGTTGTAACATAAATAAATTATTTAAGAATGTTTCTACTGTGGTCAATGCCCAAATAACCTAATTAATTGTTCGACAGTTCGAGTTAAATAACTACATATTATAAAGCATGTATGAGCAACCAACGCCCCGCGGGCCGCATCCGGCCCGTAAAGGTTTTTAATAAGGCCCGCGGCGAGGAACAATTTTAAATTGGATTAACATTTTTGTCAAAATGCCGCGATTCGTTGTTTTCCTGCAACTTTAATACTTTCAGGGACAAAACGAGACGCAAAAGAAAGAACAATAGAACCACCTCTATGGGCGGTCCGTGTTACTGAAAGAGTTAAGTACAAGCTGCGCTTAAATTATTTGCCGATCTGAGTAAGAAGCATGCTAGCGAGAGCTTAAATTTAACAAATGTGGACAAAAGCAGGCATGAAAATCAATAAATCCAAGTCACGAACCAAACCTACCTGTAAAAAATTGCAAAATTTTTGCCTGTATATTAGTGGAATTGATTTATTCTAAAATGAGTAGTCTTGCATCTGAAAATCAGGCTCAAGGAAAATATTACATTGTAAATTTTCTAGTTTATTATGAAACTTGAATTTCAATAAGTAAAAATTAAACCTACGGTTCACCGATTGTGTCGTTGTTTTCATATACTATACAAGTAAGCATCAACCTATGGACCGCGAACTCATGAGCATATGATTGTTTGGCCCGCGACTTCCCAAAGGTTGCCCATACCTGACCTAAAGCGACAAGGTATTGTTAAAAGTATTGTTATCTACATGAATTTTTTCAGTGAAGGGTAGCGGAAAACAACAAAGAATAGACCAAATTTAAAACATTTGATTAATACATACATACATATACTCACGCCTGTCTCCCAGAGGGTTAGGCAGAGACACAGATTTCCATCTGCTACGATCCTGACATACCTCCTCTGCTTCTTCTACATCCATCAATCTAGTCATACGGGCTCTTCTATTCCGGGTACTTTTCACTTTGCCCTTTTTCAGTATGTCGCTTATTTGGTCGGCATACGTCCTTCTAGGGCGGCCCGGTCGAGCTTTACCTTCCACTTGTGCAGCATAAATTCCTTTCGTCACTCTACTTTCATTCATCCTCTCTAAATGCCCGAATTTAAATAAAAAACCATATAAATGCTGGGATAAGCTTAAGCTTATTTTTAATATTGACCATGGACTAACGCTTGGCCACCACCGCGCCTGATGATAGAACCTGGGATAGAGAGATAAGCAGTCCACTGACACCAATCGGTGATCTATTCCCACGTTAACACTTTCATTGCCAGCACATTCATCACTCTTTCATCAACGTACGTTTACACCAGAAAGCGAAATCACTGCGATTGTCCACTTTCCATACTTATTGCTCTTAGGTGATACCTATTTGTATTTAACCATTTTAAAATCTACTAGCCTTTATTACCAAATCTTTAAGTTTGTTTTCCAATGGTTAAGGGTACCTGGGTTTGTGGTAGCTCAATTACGCCAAATATAGTAAGAGCTCTCAGCTAATTGGCATCCTCTTAGCAGACCATATTTGGACAAGGATCGTGATGTGCTGGTCGCTGAGGTGTCTGAATTGCTGTGTGATTTGATTCAATTATGGAGGTAAACTATGTAGTAAAACGGAAATAAAACTTGGATATTTTTTTTTAATGAAAGTTTCATGACGAATATTCGGATCGCATATTGGTTGTGAAACTAGGATCATTAAAGTGAGTCGAGGTATCTTGTTAATCTCTAGTCTAGACTATGAAATTTTAGGGTTCCCTACCCGAAGGGTGCCAAACGGGACCCTATTACTAAGACTCCGCTGTCTGTCTGTATGTACGTCCGTCCGTCTGTCACAGGGGTCTACAACTTTTTTTGTTCCAGGCTTATTGTATGGGGACCCTCCTTAGGCTTCAATTTTTTTTTCATTTTTATTATTTGCCGTAATAGAGGCCATAGTAACACCTATTCTGTAATAATTTCAACTGTCTGCCTATTACAATTAAATTCATAGACCCCTGTGATAGACTGACGGACAGACAGCAGACGCTCGGTAATAGGGTCCCGTTTGGCAACTTCGTGGAACCCTAAAAAGAAAAAATCTGATAAGTAAAATAATGAAGCATTTTTACACTCTGTACACTTTCATGGACGCAGTAGATTGATCCTACTTTTATCCTCCATCTTACAGCCTGAATTCCTGAACGAAACCTACACGAGTTTACACGACATAGTTTATTGCAATTTCTTTGCACACAACAGTTCAGAAACACTAACTCTAATTTACCGAGTCGTGGGAAAGCTCATTCATTTCTAGACCAGCTCAAATTGCTTCCATTGTGACCGGCCAATGTTTTGACGCCCAATGTACCAGTACATTCCTTACTATGTACTTTTGTTTTCACCACAGTCTGAAAAATGCCTCTAACAGTTTTATCGAGTCCTGTAGTATGAAAGGTTTAGTTTGAGGAGTTTTGTTGCGTATGCCGGTAGCCAATACCGCATTGGTTCATTTTTCTGTACGTGGCTCGCTCGCTGTTCTGTAATATGAGACTTGGTCATAAACCTGCTCGTTTCTTTATGGGACAAACTAAGAATGTGCCGAGAAGTAAAGTGTGAGGTTTGACGTACTTTTACTATTTTACATTTACATATTTCGAGATAAAATGAGATGTGAAAAGGATATCGTATCTAAGGTCCTATAATTCAAAGTGAAAAAAATTTAACAGATGATAGAGTATCCCTAAAAGAATACATTCCATAGAAAAAAACATTTTTTTCGCGTAGTTTTTTTTGCCTTTCCATAGAAATTTAGTCAGTTGATTGAACCACTTTGTACTGGGAAGTGAAAAAAATTATTGAGCAAAAATTATTTTCTTCTTCTGGAATTTGATTTGACCTTATATACAGGTTGTAATCATGACTTGCTCATTAAATTAAACCATATGCTCTAATGATCATCCTGAACCACTTCCATAGAAAAACTTTTGATAACACGCGAAAAAAAATAAAAAGATCCCATAGAAAATGACAAGGAGGTATTAAAATTTGTATGGCCAAGTGAGTTTTTATTTCGCGTTTTTCAAAAGTTTTCCTATGAAAGTGGTTCAGGATGATCAATAGAGCATGAGGTATAATTTAATGGGCACGTCATGAACACATCCTGTATAAGGTCCTACAATAATAAGTGAAACTAATTCTAGGGTAGATCATGTATCGTTAACTGATGTGATAAAGAGATAACAATCCAGAAGAAGAAAACATTTTTTGCTCAAATATTTTTTTTACTTCCTAGTAGAAAGTGGTTCAATCAGCTGACTAAATTTCTATGGTCAATTAGGGATACTCTATCATGTGTTAATTTTTTTTCACTTTGAGTTGTGGTACCTTATATATTTTTAATACATACATTAAGCATAAGTAAGTTCCTACAATAATATAAGTGGAAATAATTCTAGGGTAGACTAGATAATTTATAATTAAATGGCCAAAATCAAAAAGAGAAATATGTTTTTGGTCAAGTAATTTTTTACGTCCCAGTACAAAGTGGTTCAATCGTTTGACTAAATCTATAAGACAAAGTGAAAAAAATTTGCGTAAATAAAAATTATTTTCGGTGGAAAGTGGTCCACCTATTAGGAATACTCAATCATCTCTTGAATTTTATTCACTTTGAAAGTCGTTCTAATAATAAAGTTGTAAAAAAGTTTTGTCAATTACATTAAATATTTTCGCAAAATTTTAAATGAAGGGTCATTAGTATTATACTGGCTAAAACCACGATTTTTTCTATTTTTGTCTATCTGTGTATGTATGTTCCGTTTTATCTCGAGAACCACTCAAGTGCCCAAGCCAAATACGGGGCAAAGATTGAATAACCGCGGGCGAAGCCGCGGGAAAAGGCTAGTATAAATATTTCTAGCAATGGTCTAACATGCAAACTTTTATTTTAGGGATAATGATTATTATTTTTTGCAAAAATTGAGTTTGGTATAAAAAAAGGAAGTTTGAAAAGCCAAGATTTCTTGTCCTTATTATAAACAGGAGCAAATAAGTTCCTTGGGTCGAATTGAAAATAAATAATAAATGAGCTGTACATATCTTAATGAGGACGTAATAAAATTATTTGATTGAAACAGGAATTAGTAATAGGAAAGACAAGTCCGTTTCTATATTAAATCAATCAGGTTGGACATGAAAAGGGTCGTATTTGCATGTTCATGTATGAACGTAACTTCCTTTAGCATTCCGGAGCCAAGGCCTATTCCGACGTCAGTCAAATATCAAAGCCCTGTTTGTTGCAGGATGTTAATAATTTGGTATTTTCTTGATAGTCTCACTTGACTAGTGATTGTACTTTGCGATATTGTTAGTTTGGGAAAAAATTGGTACACGTTATAAGATGACAAACTTCTGTAGATTGCATGGGTGTCAACAAATTTATTTCATCTTACAGTCATGCGCGAAAAGTCAGCGCTGTTCGGATTATCGTCCGAGAGCATTTGCTTAGCGCATGACCTTTTGTCAGATTAGCTTTTGCCCGCGGCTCCGCCCGCGTGTTTTTCTGTTTAACGACATCCCTTTTTCCGGGATAAAAGTAGCCTATATGTTAAATTTTATCCAAATCCGTCCAGCCGTTTCAGCGTGAAATAGTAGCA
Organism: Ypsolopha scabrella; assembly: GCA_910592155.1. Classification (NCBI taxonomy): domain Eukaryota; kingdom Metazoa; phylum Arthropoda; class Insecta; order Lepidoptera; family Ypsolophidae; genus Ypsolopha; species Ypsolopha scabrella. Next base: position 6,790,780 of record OU342964.1, read on the forward strand.
AACATACACACACACACACATACCTACACACACAATCTTTCGCATTTATAATATTAGTGTGAGAATGATTATGTTTTTTTCTTGTTATGACAATGACTAAAATTTTCTTTTCTCTCTTTCAACAAATTTCTTGTATTGCAGTATGAAATTGAACACTTACATATAGATATTATTACATCCTAACTCACGAGATCCGTAAGGCCATGTTTGTAGTAGTGACGTGTACAGTTAAGCGCGTTTTGTGTGTGTGGCGCGTTTTGTGCCGCTTCCGAGGTTAAGGCCTTACCCCTGGTGCACGATAATCTGACTGAGCGATTTTGAACTTCAGTATTTTGTCAGAAAGTCAACTTGAATGAAAAAAAAAGACTTCTAACTGAATGCTCACTTCGCGCGCTGCCAGCACGCAAAATTAGTGAATTTTAGAGGTTTTTCTGGATTTTACGAAAAAGTATTTGATGTAGGAGTTTTTCCACCTGACATCGGAAAATAAACCATGTTTTCTTGTTATAGCAATAATTTCAGACATAAAACTCAAGCCGTGAACTATATAATAACTTAAAAAGGCATAATTTTCAAAAATAAAACCTATCGAGCAAAATGTGTCCAATTAGGTAACCGACTTGTCAACGGAAAGAGAAAGGTCTGAAAAAACACGTGTCCAAGTTTAACATTAATCAGATAAGTAGTTGACTCAGCATATTAAAACAAAAACCGTTGAAAGACCCAATACAATGTGTGTGAGCACGCACACTAACTACAACCATAGAGAATCGGACTTCATAAGGTTCTTCGTAGACTATCTGTACTCGTTTCACAATACATACATACACTAATATAAAAGTGTATCCCCTAATAGACTGTTCCCTTCGGTTCACAGCGTGATTCTGTTTGTCGATCACGATCCCACCAGCTTGACTTTTCACGAAGAGCCTCGCAACGATAACTTAACCGCAACAATCCGATACGTCGGCACATCCGATATGAGCCACTTTCACTGTTCTCCGTTCAGCTGGTGGATCCAGCAGCTGGGGGAACCGGGGTTTCCTACAAGGGAAATCTGACTTTTGTCTCAATGTCGTTGTGATACCTTCATCCGATACCAGTGACGATTATTTACGGAGATAAGGTGTTCGTTCAAGGCTGGTGTTTCGCTAAGCACCGATGCGGGTCCAGCTTTGGATTTGGAGGTGGAATTCCAAGCTGATTGCAATGCAAAAGATTTGGTTTTAATTATATCAATCAATATTTTGAGAAAGCTTCGTTGGCTAAAATAATTTCTTTTTCAATTTGCTTTAGATGTTGTAGTCATATTTTTTCAAGTTTTCTTTTCATGTATTCTAAAAAGCTATAAAAATATATGTAAAAAGAATATTTGTTAGGACTTTTTCTAAAACAATTTAACCAAGTAAACTAAAAAAATCTTCGAAAAAATGTATATTTTAATAAATAAATAATATTGGTATTCAGCTTAGCTCACAATACGAAATAATCATTGATTTAAAAATAAAATACATTTTTAACTTCAAACGTTGCGTATAAGTTTTAAATTAATTTTATGTTATCCATAGTTGATGCTTGTGATTGTTGGCACTTGGTAGAAATTAATACACATTATGTTTATTTATAACTCATGTACTTGTCCACAATATACTTATATTAAATGCACATATTTTATTTGTAGATTCTGAAAATGTAATTAAATAAGTATTGTAGTTAAGCCCTTGAGAATGCTGAATAGCGAAACCGGTTGGGTATAGTATTTAATATAAGTATATTATGGACAAGTACATGAGTTATAAATAAACATAATATGTTATCCATGTTTATTTAATAATCTGTACCAACTTATTTCAATGTTTCATAATAGTATTCTAAAATAGTAAGCAGCATCAGTGGCAAGTGATACAAACAAGAACGACAAGGGAAATAAAGTTTTGACTCGAATGGGTAGTAAAGTACCACGTTTAACAACTTAAACGTAACTAGGTAGAGATTGAAGTTTCTAAAAAATAACTCTTCTTCCAAACCGAAAATAATATACCTAATACCAGTGTCAGTTAAGTGGTTCTACGAGTTAGTATAATCCTACCAACTACTGCTACTAAGTGAACTGGTAGTATCGGAAATAGCCTGTTTAAGTGATTAATCATTGCCGGTAGTAGCTTAACATACACTATCATATTTTCGATACCAATCATTTGGTGATATTTGTTTCTTTGTAAACCAGTTAATATCATCGAAAAAAAAACACGGTCCATGTATGTATATCTGTGTCCATTCAGCTGCGATATGTACAGTCAATAAAAGATAAGTTACAAATATATACATTAACTATACATATACATATATTTGCAACTTATATATTTTATTACAAGGTTCAGTGATCCTTTCTGTGAAATACGCAAAATAAAATTACGATTCCTAAACTAATTGAGTCGAGGCTGTTCTTGAACTAGTATAGAGGCACACACAATATTTTTCGTCATTGAATCTGGTCCTGATCACTTACCGAGTCTCCATTATAAATTTGGCTACATTAACAAAGTCACCTTGTACGATATACAAGTCACCAGTCCTGTCTATAAATATACTACAAACACCCTTTAAAATTATTGTCCAGGATCATTGTCAACGTAATTCATAAAATAAAACAACCTTGATAGAAAAGCCTGACTGACATTAAACTTTTGTCGCGTAGTGCCATAAACCACATTTACTCACTACGTATTGATTAAAATTAAGAAAAACAATCACAAGGAACAAGAGTAAGGGACTTTTCATACAGGAATACGAAATGATGATTTAGATACAACAAGAAGACAAAACAAAGGCCACTTTATGTTATAGAAGGGAGAGCTATCAATGAGTTTTAAGGTCAAAACAAATGGGACTGCAGCTTCAGACCCTGTTGGAGATGAAGCACTAACTACGGGTCCCCATCAGTAAGCAGTCACACTCCACTTATCCTGTAAGTGGCCGGAAGTAGTTGACAGATCAGTTCATGTAACATCATACTACCGACCGTCCCCAACTCCGCCTGACACTTTGAGAGCCGTGTGAATTTCCTAAATAGATGTTTAGCTCACTGAATCGAAAACTGACGCAATACTTGACGAAATAAGGAAGGTGTCTGTTCAAGAGGTGTGATGGGAAAATGCCGCAACCACAATAAATTAAAAAGTAGTAATTCTACGTAAGTGAAGGAAACTTCTGAATACGTAAGTGTCTCATAGAAGTTATGGGGAACTAAGACATAACGAAACCACTCTAGTTGTTACTTAATCATATAACTCGTCTATTTCTTGCTATGCTTAAATATTTTGTAAACGATTACGAATGTCTGAATTTTATACAACCTATAGTCACGACATATATACCCAAGAGAGTGCCAGAAGTGTTACGAGTGCGCATTGTCAAAGGAATCAGTTAAAATTCGTACACCCTCGATTTCCATGTGCCAGCGCGTAAGGGAATGAGCCTTTTCGCCGTACTTCGTGTATTTGTATCTTTTAGGGCGTGTTTTTCCTTCACCGTTAAGCAAGGGTTGGGAAGGCCTTGGGAACGTTGGGTCCAGAAGAGTGTCAACTGTATAAGGTGGATGCGCCGGGGACCTAGGCCAGCGCCTGGGTCTCGCCATTCAGAGAGGAAATGTTGCCAGTATTTTAGGATCCCGCCCACAGGGTAGTTATTTAGAAGACATACTAAAGTTAATTTTGAAGGCTTTAATTATAGTTGAGGCAGAGAATATACCTATAAAGTGTTACTTTGAGGGCTGTTATAACATGAATTTTTCGAAATTAATATTACGCACTATTTTATTAGATTGGAGAAAATTTAGTTTTGACTGCATTAAAACTAAAACCATCCGAAATCGGCTTTGTTTTACTTGCAATTATTTATGATTTTCTTAATTAGGCTTAGTTTTTATGAAATTTTATTTTATATGAGTTTTCAGTTTTAGTTATCAATATTTTCAAGTTATTAATTAGTTTATACTTCATTTATTTTTGCCTCTCTTAATGACGTCAGCCTGAATGACGTCGTTCGGAGAGCCCTTGCAACCGTTAACGTGCCGGCTGTTTTAGAGCCGAACGGTATCGCACGTGACGACGACGGCAAGAGGCAATGACGGAATGACGCTCATTCCACGGCAGAATAGTCGCTCTCTGGTGTGGGATGTGACGTACGTGGATACTCTCGCTGCGTCCCATATCCAGTCGACTGCTGTCACGGCTGGCGTGGCTGCTGCAGCGGCGCAAATATGCAGCAGGTGAAGGCTACATTTTTGTGCCGTTTGGAGTCGAGACGTTTGGGCAGTGGGGGCCTGACGCTCGACTGCTATATAAACAAATAGCATCGCGTCTGGTGGATGCTTCAGGGGACCCAAGAGCTGGAGCTTATCTCGGGCAACGCATCAGCCTTGCTATCCAGCGAGGTAATGCGGCCAGTGTCTTGGGTAGCCTGCCCAGTGACAGCGACGACTTAAATAAAGTATTTTATTTAATTTAACTTTTATCTTTATATTATATAAGAATACTAAAATCCGTTTGATGCGGTGACTGCAGATCGTCCGATGCCAATCCGATGCATGTGGACGCGTGCCTTTACACGCACTATTTGACCGTCGATTTTACGTTCCAACATGATGACGTATAGTTGATTTGGGGCAATACACGTTTTCCTTAGGACAAGTGTTTTTAAGATTCCGTACCTCAAAATGAAAAAACCGGACAAGTGTGAGTTGGAGTTCGCCCACCGAGGGTTCCGTACAAATTACTAAAAGTTTTAAAAAATCTACAAAAAGATTTGGTCACCCGTAAAATTATGACCGCGCATATCGTTGCTTAACCTCGATGATTTCTTTATGATTTAATTACAAATGTATAGTTTTAAGATTTTTTCCTATAATTGTAGTACTAGACGGTATTACTTGCCAAATTTTATAGTTCTGGGTCAACGGGACTATAAATTTTGATTCCCAGAGTGTCGAAATATACATTTTTTGCGGCATAAACGGCCGTATCTTTTTTTACGTTAACTTAAAAGTTTGATTTTCTCACAGCTTCAATTGACTGTAGACTTGAGTATATGGTTTTAATTTCTATTCGATACCTCCACGCGTTCCCGAGATAAAGAGTCTTGACGTCTGTCAAGACGGACAACAAAGTGATCCTATAAGGGTTCCGGTTTTTCCTTTTGAGGTACGGAACCCTATAAAACGGAACGCTTGTGGGATTAGTTAATTGTCCGTCTGTCAAGACCCTTTTTCTCGTGCCCCGTCAGACATCAAGTTGAAATAAATACCTCCTAAAGAAATCTACGGCCCTCATAGTTATGTTAAGAAAACGGGCTTCTAACTCAACGCGAGTTGAAATTTAATTTTATGAGAGTTTTAGTTTTAGTTGTCAATATTTTAAGTTATGTAACTTCCATGGACTACTACTGCCTTTAATACAGAACTGAGACAAATCACATTCAAAAAAATACTTTTTCGAGGTTTTTTTTATAGTACGTGGGCTTTTTGGTTTTTGCCTATGGGTTTCAGTTTATTTTTATTATTTGCCGTGATAGAGGCCGTAGCAACACCCCTATGACAGACGAACAGACATACAGCAGAGGCTTAGTAATAAGTTCCGTTCCATTTGGCACCCCTCGGGTACGGAACCCTAAAGAATTGGCACGACTGCTTACATTAGCCGAAGATCACCCTCGATTCCACCGATAAATAAATTCAGTCATTACATAATATTTACATAACACTCAAAAACAGATAAGTATTTCACGTCCATCACAAATCTTAATGAAGCTAATACCAGCTAAGTCCTACTGAAGGAAGTACACACAGATGAATCTGCGGTTGGCAAAACTAATCCCAAATCAAAAGGTGCGAAAACTGACGAAATGGAACAAATGTGCTTTGACGCTAAGCTTCACGGTCTTTGATTTATGTTTAAAAGGCCGCTCCGTATTTTTCGGCTGTTTGATGCGAAACATTATTTTAATTCTCATTGCCGCGATGTTTTTGTAAAAATAACGGATATACACCAGTCCATATTGGCCATCTGAATGAAGACCTAAAATTTATTTGATTCAATTGTTTCTCCTTTGCGCGTTATTTTGATACTTAGATATTATGAATAACGATTCGGAGCGGGCTCGTAAGTAATAAAAAAACTCGCAAAAGAGAAACAATTCAATGAAATTAATTCTAGGCCTTTATTTAGACGGGCAATATAAAGTGGTGTATGTCGCTAGTTTTTCCAAAAACATCGCGATAAAGGCCAGAAAAATATTAACATATTGTTTTTAATCAAAGTTGTCGTCGTCGCGGACCGGGCTCTTAAGCTGTTTTTCGGCGGCGAAGGTTTGGTTTATTGCACGAATCTGCTTCGTGGTCTATTGCCTCATCGGATTCTTTAAGTGTTGAACCCTAAAAATATAGAGGTCATTATCGTTGTTCGCTTAACCGACGAATCTTTTTTTCATAATTCATAGTAATTAATCTTTTAAATCTGTAACTCATGTTAGTTACAATTAGATCTTTATGTAAAAACATGTCTCTCTTTGCGTCGCCTTAAAGACACGCAAATATTTTAAGGAAATCTTAAATTCTAATCTAAACAAAATGTTAACTTAAGTTCAAATTAAAGTTAACAATTAATAAGTCTTGCTTACATTGATGTCATAAATAAAATCAGACGCACTAAAATGTCAAATAATTAACTACTTTGGCAGCTCTTTTACGGAGTGGTAAGCTTTACCTTCACCATAGAAGAGTGTGAGCGATAGTTCCTGGGTTCCAATCCAGGTTCGGAGCAGTATTAAATGGGCGTAGCTGTAGCTTTCTCCAAGGATTCTCCTACTCCCTATTGGATTTACCAACCTCACGCCTCCAGTATGAATTTGGCTGCACAAATTATTGTCGCCTTATGGCACGGATAATCCGAATATTTAATTTTTCCTCGTATGCCAAGGTTGCCAGACGGGAAAACCAAAATATTTGGGCAGAATTTCAAAAAGTCGGGGTTTTGGGATTATAGTCGGGACAAATAAATAATGCGATTCAAAAATTATTTTTATTATTAAATTTAAAGTTATAGGCTATTTTATTGAGATTATTTGTTTTATATGGACGAGTACTATCACTAGTTTTCTTTTCCACAACTACTAAGATTTTATTGTGTATTTTGCTACGACAGAAATGACATTTTGTGGACCCGTATCTATCATTAAAATTGTCTAGGAAATGCTTGCTTCCTGCTAAAAGCATAATACTCTTCCGTTATCTAGGACAAGAGTATTAAGTTACCATTACCAAATACAAATTATATTAGGCCTGTAAAATCATATCAAACCAAACTTTAGGAGACAGATGCAAATGAATCGACCCATTAATCACAAATAAATATATCGATTACTATACGTGTATCGAGTTACTGCGACTCGATTCACCCAAATCAGCTGCTTCCGCTTACGTTGACTATCAAACCTGAAAAATGGGTTAAATTATGTGCCTTGCTAATTCAAGTATTTAGTACATCATTGCATAACAATAGCAAGAATTTAAGTGTTATGTAAAATTAATTGTTAGGAGGAAGCGTAACACAGTTATTTATTATCTTTTATCCCCTATTGCGAATTCTGTGTAAAATGCTTAATATGTGAAAGCTTCGTGCCGTCTTGTTCTAGCGTAAATGGTAGAAGCGGGATAAAATAAGCTTAAAATTCGATAGGTTCAAAATCGAGTAGAGGAACGTTATCGATTGTAAAGATCGATTTTATCCATTGTTCGATTGTCGGACGCGTTACGTTAGTAATTAGAAACGAGATGTGAGAGTAGAGGTTGTAATTTGATGTCTCCAATTATTTCTTATTAATTTATTAGAGCACGATTAGGAAGCAATTAAATTTTTATCTGACTTAATTTATATTGTTGCGAAGATTACGTTGTGTGATAATTATTAAATGTTAATAATTGTCCAATAAAATGCAATAATTACGAAGGGAAGCCACATTAATTATAAATAAATTAGTAAGGAAATGTTTCATGACATTTTTTGTTATATACATTTAAATTTCTCAGTACTTATTGAAGTAACATTCATTTTGCTATTACGAACGAAGTAATCTTTTAAGCTGAAAGGTTTTTGTTGATAACAAAATTTCCTAAAAACCAACGACCTTGTAAAAACCGGTTAAGTGCGAGTCGGACGAAGAGTTCAGACGCACAGAGAGGTTTAGTAATAGGCTCCAGTTTGGTACCCTCTGGGTACGGAACCCTAAAAAATCAAAAAACCGGTGAAGTGCGAGTAGGTCTGATGCCCTGAGGGTTACGTAACGTTATATCAAATAAGTAAATAGACTTGAATAATTTGAATAGAAAATAAAAACTTGTGGACACTGCAAAATAACTTAAGTTAGTTCACGAATTATTATTCCGTACCGACTTTTTACTTTCTCTTGTGCCAAAAAACCTCCCCTTCAAGATTGTAGATCACCGAGAAATACTCTTTTTATTTTGATAATTAGTCAGTGAGTGGGATATTTAGTATCAGATTTGTTGAATTATCTACTTTACTATGAAGGCTATAGACTTTAATATTATTATAATTTCAAGTTGATACCTCAACCCGTTCCTGAGAAAGGTCCTCGACACAGGAACAAACAAACAGACAGACAGACGGTTAATAAAGTGATGATAAGGCCTCCGTTTTTTCATGAGGTACGGTACCCAAAAAATGAGAATAACTTGAAAAGATTTTTGACAAAAAATATTATATCGGTTAACACCTCTACGAATAGTGTTACAGTATCGGGTACACTTTCTAGTGAAAACAGAAGGTTTGCGGCGACATCGGCGCACGCGCAGCCGGACTTGTGCAACGCGCCGGAAGATCGCGTACTGCGTGCTCTGGTACCGTCAGCAGAGATTATCAGTCAATTCGCGTGTACATTGTGCCCATGCCACTTACAATCCAGTGCCAATGTTGACACATCTCTTTTGCTTCTTCCACACCCATCAATTGACTCAGACATACTCTAATTTTTCGCACTCATTGGAAAACTTATCGCCATCCTGCTTTTAAAAAAATCTACATTACAAGAAAAAAAAAACGCGTCATAGGATAGAATATTCTGAGGCAATTCTAAATGTAGTCACTTCCGTGCTGTAATAACTATGCCTCGAAAATTGGATGCCAGTGAGGTAGTGATACAGTTTGTTCTGCTGTCGCTACAAAAGATTCGCAGGGCCATTGTTGAGTGCGACAGAGTTTATGAGTGTTGGGCCTGCCCTCGGCTCGTTGCGTCATTCGCTGATCATCACACAGATATGGCTCTACTGAGGCGACGCACATCAAGTGATGTATTATGTGGTCGACAGAACAATTTTGAGCTCGGGATGATTTTTCCCTAATGATAGTTTAAAAGAAATAAGTATAAGTAACCCAATGATTAATGGCAAAAAGAAGATAGAGCTAGAGTGAGGCTATTTCATGGATGGCTGGCTACAACCGATAAGATGATGGTGATGATCTGGTTGCGCTCTTGTCGGCTTTTCTTCTTCGTAACTGAAGGTGTAGGTATTTGATGAGGCAAGAGGCGCACAGCCTGTGCGGAGACCTTAGAAATCTGAATAAATATTTATATGGCAAAGACCAAGACGAACGATAAAGCGAAGGCGTCCAGTGCGCGGCGTCAAAATGCTTTTGATTGACAACTGAGGGATTGTGTCCAAAATCTATGCGGGTAGTAATGCACCGCAAGTAGACCGCAAGAGACAGTTGCAAATGTAAAACGCAATTCTTCTTCTTCCTGTACCATGCCCTAACGGGCGTCGGCTACCATCTCTCTAAACTTCGTCCGATCTTTACTGAGCTTGCAGATCTCTGCCGCTTCCTTAATAGTAGTCCAGGCTTTTAGGTTGTCAATCCACTTAGTCTTCTGCCTCTTCCCCGTTTCCCCTCAAAACGCAATGAGAGTTACAATAAGTGGCGCTAGCAGTGGTTGGTTGAGCTCATTCGATGAAATTTTTTATCTTGAAGCTTCTTCCGTAAAAACTTGCAGGCATGTTGGAGAAAGTGTTCAGTTATTATTCCCTGTAGAGTATTGTTAGAGCCTTTGTAGGGTTCCGTACTCAAAGGGCGAAACAGAGCCCTATTTATTCTGCCGTCTGTCTGTCTGTCTGCCCATCCGTCCGTATGTCACGAGTCTCTAGCTAGTAGACGGAATAAGTTACGTATCTGAAATTTGGATATTTTGTGTAGAATGTTGATCCAAAACAGAATATCGAATTAGAAAATTAATTAAATAATTTTTCAGTAAGTCCCATAGAAGAGAAAGATGCTACAACGTCAAACATGTTTTCTTTAATACTATCCAATATTATCCAATAAGCAATTAATACACCCCAGTCTCCCCTTCTAACAAAGATGACCAGCACAGTAATTAACCAGTCGTAGAGCGCACAAACAATAACACAACTAATCTTACGTGTTTCGGACTTCTTGCTTGACCGGGTGTCGCAAGTAGGTTTTATTGTTTTGCTTTCTATACAGCATCTCACACGAACTTTTCCTTAGTTTGAGGGATTTTCGTCGTTATCCCAATGCAGGACGGTATGTAACCTAGTGGTTGCCAAACACACGGAATTAGGGTATTGTGTGCAGATGGGAGATAAGTTGGATGAATGTGGTGGATCGTGTATGGAGATGGAGTTTAGTACCCTCTTAAAACGGAAAGAGTCAAAATACACTAGATAAAAGTGGCTTAGATACTGGGTTAGATAAGTGACTCGACATTTTAAATTAGGTGTGATTTCTTGAATTTTGAAGTACTTTATTATTTCTCAGCGCGAATAAATCAAATCAAAAAGAAACACAAACAAAATTTATAATGATTTTCTTTGAATTTTATATAAAATTATATTATATCGAGGGCTCAAGCTGAAAGCTCTACAAAAGATCATCGAAGTGGATACGACCTTTCACCTTGAAGCCCTCGATGATATATCGATATAAATAACGCTAGCGTGCAATAATGTTTCTGTATTTATAACGAACAAGGTGTTATCTTTGATAACGTTTGAATGTGCAACATTATTTCAAGGCCTATTTTAAAATATATGAGACTAGCTTTTGCCAGCGGTTTCACCCGCGTTGAATTAGTTTTTGTGTAGTCCTATAAAATCAGTTAATATTATTCGGACTGTTACCTACAGTTAATACAGCTGGTGAAACGTATGTGTGTTATGCGCCTCTGTTTCCCATTTTGTGTGTCTCTTTTATAGTTTTTCCATGAGAACAAAGGGAAAAAGTAGTTTTTGTCCTATTCAAAGTCTAGAACTACATTTGTGCAAAATTTCAGCCTAATCGGTTTCGTAAGCATGGCCTGAAAAGGTGACACATCACTTTTCTATAGAAATTTGAAAGCTCATTTTCATCCCATGGGAACTGATTTATGGGATAAAAAGTAACCTATGTCCTATTCCAAGTCTAGAACTACATTCATGTAAAATTTCAGCCCAATCGGTTCGGTAGTTACGGCGTGAAAGAGTAACAAACATCCATCCATCCATCCATCCATCCATCCATACATCCAAACTTTCGCATTTATAATATAAGTGGGAATTATAAAATATAAATACTAAAAGATTCGTGGTTTAGATACATAATGCTATTGAAACGGCTACTCACGATTTTTATACATGATTTATGATTTTGTACGAATACAGTGAAACTAGTCAGCCGAAATCTGACTATATAAAAATCGTCAGTAGTCGTTTCAATAGCATTATGAAATACATATGTTGTTTACTTTTCTGTAACAAATTACCTAAGAAAAGTACATTTTTTTAAAGCTTTTTTCGAGACGTTTAGCAGAACAACGATAACTTGGAAATTTATGAAAATCGTTATCCCCTTCTTCAGCGCCCACTTCGCTATTAGTTTTAGAATTAATATAATATTTAATTTAATTTTTTTTTATATTGAAATAATGAATATTGTTTTACTCGTATATTGAATTTCACTAAGATGACAAAAACGAGAGTTCATACATTTTTAGTAGATATAACGTAGAGAGCAATTGTTTGATGTAGTAAATAAGATAATTGTAATAATTATAAATAATATTCATAATTAAACAATCTAAGCATCGCAAATTGGAAACCAAAACAGCACCACTTTGTAAGAGCTCTTCTACCGCCCTCAGCCGAGTACATGAGAAAAGAAACGAAAGCTTACACAGGGGTCTTAGTAAAATGGCGGGTGTTGATAATAATCATAAAACACATTTAATGGTGGCGCCGCTTAAGAAAATTAATTTGAAATTGATTACAGATTACTTGAAGGCGTGCTTCTGAACGAGGGCATTATCGAGGATATTCTATTCTATGCTATTATTGTATCTCACGTTGCTAGTTACATACAGATATTCATTCTCACAAAGACCGTTTGGTTAGGGTTGTAGTAGTGTAGTGCGTGCACACGGACTTTTTTCTAGTATCCGTAATATCTGCCCCCATTCATTAATTAACATTTTCGTCAGGTTCCAACACTGACAGCAGGATAGTGTATATAATTTTAAACGCGTGCGACAGAGATGGCAATAGAACCCGTGTCGCGACCACTAGTTTATGAACGCGGCCCTGGAGCGCTACAAAACGCGGCACACACACAAAACGCGCTTATCTGTACACGTCACTACTACAACCATAGCCAAACGGACTTCGTGAGATAGAAATTTCCACTTGAATACATATTTACGGCATATAGCCGCACTAATACCTGTGGCCAAGTGGTAGAGCGCTGGCCTGCTAACTCAAAGGTCGTGGGCTCAGTCCCCGAGGTGCAAATAAATCGGTGTTCGGTTTGCGTGCTTCGCTGTTGGTTCAGTTGGGCCCAAAGTACGGCGATAGGGCTGACTATCGCGTTTCGGTGAAAAATATATAGTGACTTGCATAGAACATATCTGACCTGACCCCCTTCGATTCATGTCGTGACGGTATGTTTATGTTTTGTAATTGGATTTGAACCACGATCTGGACTGCGGGTGGTCAAGAATTATTGTTATTTGTTTAAAATATATTTATGTATTTTTTATTAATTTATGTATTTACCTACAAATCTACTTATCTATTTTATTTATAAGTACATTCATGTTTTTTTTTCTCTTTTCTCTCACTTATTTTTTTATGTCTTAAAGCCTTTCTGCACGCCTGCCTATGTTCATTTCTTGTACTTTCTGTCGGGTTGACTGGGAGAAAATGCTTTTAGCATTAAGTCCGCCTGTTGTACATGTAACTTTTGTTTTGTGCAATAAAGTATTTAGAAAGAAAGAAAGAATTGGGGCCCTAAAGGAAGGGTACCTCAAGGAAAAACTACAAATGTGCCTAAAGGTTACTTGGTTGTGCCCGAAGTACGGCGATAAAGTAATTGGAACGAAAATATCTTCGGTGACTGTCTGCTCGAGTTGCAGTCAACAGTCGGTAACACTTCTAACACTCTCTTGAGGATACATGTCGTGATGTACGTAATGTATAAGTAATATCGAACTAGTCAAATAGTATCAGTACGCAATAAACTTACCTTGTACAAGGTGTATGTATTGGTAATGAAAAATTTTTAAAATGATAAATAAGTATATGTAAACTTACTTTTAAAAGTAAATTATATTTAGAACCAATCGAGTTGGTTTAAAAATATATACATGGTTGGATCTGTATTTGAAATGTATTATGACGAGAGGAATTTTCATGAATGACCAGGTATTGTATTAAATTAATATAATATTGATTGTAATTGCAGGCGTGCAACGGGAGGCGTGGCGTGGGGCTTGCGGCGATGTAATCGAACTGTATGATGTAGTGCAAACTACGCTACCACAGGCAAGTATAAGCCTTGAAAGAATAGGGCTGAAAGAAGACAGTGTTCTTTAAAAAAAATCTTCACAAATTATGAGTTATTTTTGTCAATGTGTGCTACAAAACTGAAACCACACGCTAGAAGGCTTGAAAACACCTTGGTGCTGCATGTTCTACGTTTGTTCTACATTGTGAAAATTCGTGTGGGACGTCAAATTGGATTTATTTTTACTCGGTCATTTGAAATACTGCAAAAGATTTCACTACCTATGTACGTAAAGCTAGGATGAGTCTGTGAGTTCCTACGTTTATGGTATCACATACAATAACAATTGGCCAGAAAAAATATTGAAAATTAAACAGTATTCGAGAAAAGCGCTTCAATTCAATCGTGACGAAGCTTTCGTTGCTGCAAAGATCAAGCCTTGTACTTGACCGAGGATCATCATCTGACCATTGTTCACCAGTTAACTTGTCACCCGAGGTGATGAAAGTGACATCGGGAATAATAAATAATGAGATTCCAACAATCAGAGATTGTATCACTCCAAAATTTTTAAATGTCACAGTAATAAGGAATTAGAATTTACATATTGATAATAACAAGAATACGTTTGTTACACCACCTAAAAAAGTAAAAAAAAAATAGCAAAGGTATACTGAAAACAAAAATGATCACGGCACAGCAGGTTCTTATAAATCTGCAAGTGGGGGCTGATTGTCGACCCTGACCAATAAATGTAACTATTTAGTACATTGCTAATATGAACTACTTTAATCCTGTAACTTTTAAAATTGACACAAAAAGAAATAAAAAAAATCTTAATGAGTATTACAGTTTATTTTTTCTGGCCCACTATAACAAACAAATAGGTAGTAGTAACATAAATTAATTAAATAATCAAAAAATACCATGAAATATATCAATAAATCAGTACGTAAATCAGTCAAGTGACAATTAAAGTCAGGCAAGAGACGGTCAGCTTTTCATTTCCATATATCTTTCCTTTTGCAAACAAGTTATCACTTGCGTATACCCTCTCGTGATAGTACCAACAAAGTTACTATGATAATCAAATATAAATCATGAGTGTTTTCACTCTCATAAGCATCTTTACTTTCAAACAGTATTTAATGCGATTTTAACTGGCCTCGGGCGGTTAAGTATACGAGCGAGCTGGCGTTGTAAGCTATCTAAAGGTTAATAGGTATTAGGTATGGCAGACTTTCTGTTCTTATCTAAGGAAAAATGTAGTGTTGCGAGCGAAAGTACCTTAAAAAGGAAAATCCGCATACGTTTCGACGTGAATTCGATTAACATCTTCCTCGTCGTCCCAGCGGGTATTCCAGAAAAAAAAATACTTTTAAAAGCTTCATATTGTAAAGTTTAAAAGTTATAAAAATGATAGTTATATCGGATGGATTCGATTGATGGTTCTTGGTGGAATATCATCTTCAATATACAAATTTTTGTACTTTTTATCCCACAAACATTTATTTTTACTACAACTTAGGCTAGCGGTTTCGTATTACATATCGTCGGGTTGACAAATTATGATTATTGATTTAGTGTATGAAAAGAATCACTTACATCACATACATTAAATAGTTATAAAAATTAATAATTGTTGGTCTAGGTGGTAGAGCTGATGCCGGGCTCGACTGTGGAGGTACCACCATCTTACTCGCAAATCCTACCGAAGTTATTCGGGAGAGTAAGAGGACAGCTCTCAGGCAAAACCAGGCGGCCCACCATTATTGCCTGGGACCGATGGATGGCGGTATATCCATCCCCAATTGCCAGGCCTTATAAAAAACAGACTGGTGACGGGCAGCGGCGTCACTGGTACAAGGGTTTCGGCACCGCGCTCACCAACCCGCCTGCCCAGCGTGTGTGAGTATGGGTATTTCTTCCGGGAGGACCGCCAAGAGTGGCAAAATCCTGGAAAGGCCTATGTCCAGCAGTGGACGAAACAGGCTGATGGATGGATGGATGGTCCGGAAAGCACTGCAAAGAACGAAACGTTCACTGACTGCACTTAAAAAAATAATGTAATCTTGCAATTCATGGCAGTTTATGACGTAAAATGTTCAAATTTTCATAGTTTAAATAAAATTTTGACATGGCATCCAAAGAGATCCCCTATGAAGCCTCCTTGGAACTCATTGAATTTACGAAAAAAGGTAGTAGCACGACTTCTACCAACAACCTGATTTTATTTTTGTTGTTTTTATTTCTGTTTTCTGTGAAGAGACATAAAAATGGTGACTATGTAGTTTTATCACTAACTTCAGCTTTCTGCTGACTTTTGTATATAGTCATTTTGTATACACGTTATGTAAGTTTATTAAATTAAATAATATAAAACTATAAAAGTAGCATAGTGTGTTGTTTAGGTACTTACTAGTGTTTTAATAATATTCAGTATTTATTGTAGGTAACATATTACGGTTTTATTAATGTTTATTTTTCTCTGTGTATATATTGTGTACTCGCTTAGTAATGTTGTTTATATTTTGTTGTAGGTTAACGCTTCAGAACTCAAGTTAACCAAATTTAAAAAATCCGACCTACTTTGAGGACGTTATCATGTCTTCTAATTGAAGTAATAATATAAAGTGACAAGAGATCTTATTAATACCTC
Organism: Ypsolopha scabrella; assembly: GCA_910592155.1. NCBI lineage: Eukaryota > Metazoa > Arthropoda > Insecta > Lepidoptera > Ypsolophidae > Ypsolopha > Ypsolopha scabrella. The sequence goes on from OU342964.1 coordinate 6,807,286, forward strand.
CAAGATCGGAACAATTGCTTGTTAAAATGTTTCACACAATGCCTACTTCCGGGTTTGTTTTAATTTCCGTAACACAATCGTGCAACTTTTATCTTGAGAAAATCGTCTTAGATAAAACTTGAAGCATTATAGCTTTTCTATCAAAGATACAAGGGCCTTCACGCCCCTGTGTTTAGTCACTATTATTGAGAAACATTATATTAAAAATTATACTTAACTCATTGGATAATAGCGCTCGTTTTGCGTGCACAACTTTCAATGGCTACATTTAAGTATACTTTAATTCATAAGTTACACAGGAAACTTGATGATAAAATACAAGTTGAAAGTTATGTACCTATTATTTATTTATTTTATTTATTATTATTATAATTACTACGGGCGAACCCAATTACAGCAATTATGTAATATTATTAAATAAAAGTTTAGTTTACAAGATTTAACTTAACTTATGGCCATAATAACTAATAAACTTACGAACTAATTGACATTTGCTATCAAAGAAGACGTCAGCAGACGGTTCGGACTCGATGAATGCGTTGAGAGCTTTCGTCATCTTACACATTGTTGAGGTGGCGTGAGCGTGCGTGCGGCTGGTGGGTGCAGCAAACAACTGTCGCTTCCGACACGAGCGCCATCTAGCGACCTATACAATGGCGTGCGTGCTTATCTCAATAATGAGCTTTCTTCCAGCAAACCAAGGGTGAAGAGATATCTCATTTAAAGAAGGTGTATGTACCAATTTTGCACATCACTGTACAGCGAGGCGTGGACTATCCATGATAGTGTGAGGAAGGGAATTCCACAGTTTGTATAGTTTATGTATAGTGAAAGAATTTCCATACGCTCCGGTGTTATGGTGTTTTTAAAAGTGAGACCATGTGTGACCTTGCTTGTCTCCAGAGAAGAGATACATACTCTTACGGATCGCGGATGGAGAAGTGGAAGTCTTTAAAACATTAAAAAGACAATAAAGAATATGGACACTATGGACAAGAATTGATAATTTATTCGCAAGAAGAAAATCCTTGAATCAAGCCTTTGGTCATCCGATGGAAAATGTATGTTTCAGTTACTAAAAGCGATAAACGGAGGTACTGGAGTACGTTCATTTCTGTGAATAGATATTTTGATCAAAGAAATTATAATGCTTTAAAAGTATCGTATGTGGAGTCTTTTAAAACATACTTTTGGCTTAGTTAGAGGAAGCATAGTAAGAACTTGCGAACAAATTATTGGTTAATAATATTCTTTATTCAAGGACGTGTTTTTTGCCTCATTCTTCATTCTTAGTAAGCGTAAACTCATTGAATCACAAGGGTTTGGATTTCGAAATTCAAATGACTGTTTAACTACGACAATAACAATTCTTATAGGCTTTTAAAGTCGTTGAAATACCCAAGTATCCTCACTTTCAATTTAGAAACACCTAAACCCTATTAAACTTCAGAGCAACAAGACACAATTAAGATTCTTTAGAAAGCCACGCACGCATTCTCAAGTAATTTCGTGAAACATGAAATGATTCTTCTAAAGTGTAGTTTTAGATCTCCCAGACAAACGTCGAGTCTTCAATGACCAATAACATTATGCAAATATGCTGCGCCAGCGCAAACAAAACTCATTAATTTGCTTGCAAACGCATTCTTATATTTAGATCTGGTGTTGCGTTGGTGATTCTATTTGTTTAGTGTTCAGAGTCTAATAGAATGGATGAAAAGGATAATAGTAAAAACCTGGTCAAGGGCGAGAAGGACTCTAGATCTACAATGGTTCCGTTCTGTTATATGAAATAGGATAGTAAACTTGAATAATTTGAACAAAAAATAAAAATTAGAAGCTTATTATTTACCCACATAAATAGCAGATTTAAAAGTTTAGTTTTAGTGCTGCCAAAACTAAAAATTTCGCAGGGTAATTAAGCTTTTATTAAGTTCAGTTATTTTATAATATACGTATTGGTATGAATAAATTTTAGTTTTTACAGCATTAAAACTAAAACTTTTGTTTTAAAACCAGTTACATAACAAAGTATCGAAGAGACCTTAAAATAAAGTACTTAAGTCAAGAATAACTCCTCATGGATTTGGAAATAAGTGATTTTCGGATTCATTATTTTATTTTTGCCAGAAGCACTCTCTTCGTACCCATTTCAAGATCGTAGGTCACCAGAAAGCACCCTGATCGATGTTCAGTCAGTGAGTGGGGTCTCTTTGTATGAAACTGGTATAGCTCAAAGACCGGGTTCGCAGTTCAAACCCCGTATATTTGGGTTCAGTCTGCTACTGCATGCTTCGGAAAGCACGTTGAGCTAAGGGTCCAGAATAATCGTGCCCGAAGTACAGCAATAGCACTCATCAGCTGCTGCTGGGACGTAGTAATTATTGATGAAACTTGGGTGTACGATAGGGTGTCTCGAATCTCTTTCAAATTTCACATTGTAATAGTGAAGAAATCTTTAAAATGACCTAACTAAATAAAATGAAACAATATTTGCTCCCGCATTCGATTAAAAGTTTTACAAAATATAAGAACGGAAAAACTGTTTCTTTTCGTCTTTTTACGATTCCGCGCCCAAAATTTTCATTCATTCATTTTTTAGAACTTATTAAGTAGAGTACAAATATATTTTTCATTTGTTTTTATCTCCAAAAATAAAGAAATGGGGGGCAATCAAAGTCGTCACTTTTAGACCATTTTTGTTATGGGGTAGGTAATTTAATTGTTATATTGCCATATATTGTATTTAAACAACAAATACTGAAAATAAACATTTTTATTATAGGTTTAGGGTTACATACCCGAGTGCACGACTAACTTAATTTTGTAGTTTTGTTTCATACATTTCTAGACAAGAATAATTTTGTAATTTTGTTACAATAATGGAACCCTCAGGGCGCGAGTCCTACTTGCACTGGCAGGTTTTTTGTGTTTTTGTTTGTTATAGACTTATGTAAGTATATAATATTAATCAATCACACTAATATTATAAATGCGAAAGTTTGTGTGTGTGTGTGTTTGTGTGTGTGTGTTTGTGTGTGTGTGTGTTTGTGTGTGTGTGTGTGTGTTTGTGTGTGTATGTTTGTTACTCTTTCACACTGAAACGGCTGGACGGATTTGGATGAAATTTATAATGGATATAGCTTATACCCTTACTTAACACATAGGCTACTTTTTATTTATGAAAAAAGCATGTCCTTAAACCGAATAACACGCGGGCGGAGCCGCGGGCAAAAGCTAGTATATAATATTGACTTGCCTAAAATAAAATAAAAACTGTGTTAATTCATAGAATTTCTTATTTTTGGTGAATTGCATACATAATGCTCTAAGAAAAAGTTTTTTTTTTCTTCCATTCTTATTGCAAAGCTTTGGATCAAATGCGCGGGTGGAAAATGCAGTCCAATAATTTTATTTAAGCTATTTATAGATGGTCTCAAAGTAATCCACCATTACAACATGCCCTTAAAAATAGTGGAATTTTGGCCGTATAGTGGGGACTGTGCTTGGAAATGTCGTGGATAAATTAAATACCAGTGGCGAAGGGCAAACATTTTAAAAAGGGAAGCCGGACAAAATAATCGCCTTGCTCAGAAATGCAACCAAGGAAAACATAATTTCTTCCTGTCAGGAAAGTGTATTTGTCGTATTGAGATTTATGGAAATGTTTGACAAAGCGAAGAGCACGGAATAAAGAAATGTAGTATGGATGCCATTCCATAAACAAGCCTATGGGAATCGTGTAATATAGACCCTTGGCCACTGTTAAATACATAGTAATCATTAATTCGTCCATGTAGTAATATACAATTTTTTATTTGGTTAGAGATGTGGTGCACCTGCTTCGATTGTACATCCTTACATCATGCGATATTTTATAATTACCACGAAGAACATAATACCTAATATAAACAATAACATAATGTTTGCCGTTGAGTTCCTCCATATCATCGAACTTAAAACAAAAACTTCTTCAAACTGAAGTGAATCACTTGTGTATACATCTATAAAATTTGTAATCAAGGAACCTGCCTGCCCATACCAGAGCGGCAACAACAGTACACAAGCAGTTCGGACGAGAGCAATAAGCTAAATAGGTTAAGAAAATAGGTTTAAGTCCTTAATTTTTTATGTCTACTTTGTATCTATGGTTATATTTATCTACAATCCATATTCGACTGACAACGACCCCGAGTGGATCGAAATATGTTTCGAAGTTATTATTTCTTTTTTTGCATATATATAAAAGTGTACATACATACATATATATATATATTAATAAAAACAACGAAAAAGCTTTTATAAAGCTAAAATATTTATTATTATATAAAATTAAAATAATGATAATTGTTTATTAGTTAATAAACGACATATCCAGACGGGTATCTACACTATCTCTGAAAGGGATTTTGTCAAAATATCTCATGGGGCACACAAAAACAGTTTTAGAATTTCCAAGTCGTTTATTAGCACTAGTCTCCTTGGTGTTACCAAAACCAGTCCCCATCCTACCGGTCAGGTCTCTATCTTTCCATTTCTAATTCTACCCGCACAGATTAATTATCCAGATAGCTGTTATGAGTGTGTGACAATAGGCACTACAGGCATTATGTAATGATTTGACAAACGCTGTAATGGCCGGGCGGTGAAACGTCACGACTTTGTGGACGACCATCCGCGGCACTATTCTGAGTTTATTGGCGTTTGTGCACGACATGATTCCCCGTAAGTTGAATTCAATCAGTAAGTTGGCCTTCAGGATGGAGACCACGTACAGCAAAGCGTAGCGTAGGCAGACCTCGTGCCCGCTGGACCGAAGACCTGGAGGACGTTGTGGGTGGCTGCTGGAAGAGGAGGATGGATGGGAAAGGCTTATGTCCAGCAGCAGTGGACGAACACGGGCTGATGGATGATGATGATTTCCCGAGAGAATCCGAACTCTGAAATGCAAGTCTTAGTTCACACTCGTATACCCAACGTTTTAACCAGACAAGGTTCAACGACACTTTCAGTGAAAACCGAAAAAGTTCCCAAATAATATTTTTCGTACTTTGCAAAAGAGTCATTGACCCTTATTCCTGACCACTTAGCAAGCTTCCGATATGAATTTTTCTATATCAATCAAAGTCACCTTATATGTTAAGATGATGTTGCGGAAGCCGGAAACTGGCGATAGTACTCGTACATACGAACGAAGTTTCGTAAAAAAATCTCTTGGTTTCATAAATTTTGCTCGAGTAGAGTGAGTAGCTTTGTTATAGAACAGCAGATTTTTTTTTCGCTATTGAATTTTGTTTCCATCGTAAACGTCGTTCGTATGGACGAGTAAGGCGACGAACAAGGAGACGCGGGGCGTCAAGCGGCGCGGTGCGCGTAGCATACACCGATGTATGGGGCGCGCACCGCGCCGCCTGACGCGCCGCGTCTCCTTGAACGTACCCAAAGTGCGAATGGTTTTTTTTATTATTAAAAATAATTCCCCACAAAGCGCGTCTTAGCTCTTGTGACTGGCGTGGCAGTTCGTAGTTATACGGTAAAGTTAAGTTAGAACCCTAAATACCCCTCCCGCAGGGCTTCCCTACCTTTGAGGGGAAACTGAGGTCCACTGTTAACTTCAGTGGGTTGTAAAGGGTGAAACCAATTACAGTGGACCTAGTTTATTAATCTGACTGCTTGATACGAGGTAGCAGTTCGGCGATAAAACCAACAGTGAAAATACTTCAGGCGCCTGAAATTTTTGATGAAACTTGGTCACGAAAATGTGTTTATGCAGGCACTCAAATTCAATAAAGGTAAAAGAAGTCTGAAAAGTCAGATTCTGTACAATATAGTCGCGACAACTCTATAGGTAAGGAGATTTCGTCGCGAGTGGTCGATTCTTCCGGTGACCCAAAGGGCTGGGGCCTACTTTGAACTACGGATTAGCCCCACCCACACAGGCAATGCCTCCAGCCTTTTGGGTACCTTACCAAGTGACGATGGCGATCTGGCTAGCATGTTTTTTTTTACTTAGTAAGGTACTCATATGAAGCGTATTAAGTTTTTTTTTATTTTTTATTATTATTACCTTATTCAGATTAAGGTTTTTTTTTGTATTATAATATCATCCATCCATCAGCCTGTTTCGTCCACTGCTGGACATAGGTCTTTCCAGGATTCCGCCACTCTTGGCGGTCCTCCTGGAAGAAATGCCCATACTCACACACGCTGGGCAGGCGGGTTGGTGAGCGCGGTGCCGAAACCCTTGCACCAGTGACGCCGCTGCCCGTCACTAGTCTGTTTTATATAAGGCCCGGCAATTGGGGATGGATATACCGCCATCCATCGGTCCAAGGCAATGGTGGGCCGCCTGGTTTTGCCTGAGAGCTGTTCTCTTACTCTCCCCTGAATAACTTCGGGAGGATTTGCGAGTAAGATGGTGGTACCTCCACAGTCGAGCCCGGCATCAGCTCTACCACCTCCAATAATATTTATATAATATTGTGATTCCTTAATAAAATATAGACGTACATTTGTGAATTTTATTTTTGTATTGCTATGGCGGTTAGATGAGGAGGACCGAGGACCTCCAAGAGTGGCGAAATCTTGGAAAGGTTTATGTCCGGCAGTGGACAAATATAGGCTGATGGATGGGTAGATGGATTGCTATTCAACTTTATATGTTTAAGTGTTTGACTTAAGCTTTAATTTAAAACAGGTATTCATATTGCAACTTTCGAGATACGAGTTAATTTAGTCCAGTAGATGCGATTTTTTTGTGGGAGGTCAAAAAGACAGAATTTGGCAAAATTTCTAAAAAGTATGTAAAAAGATTAAGTGTTCTGTCAATACCAATGTAATCTAAAGTTGTATAAAACCGTTAGTAGGGTTTTGTCCGTACGAAAGAAAATAATCCTTCTAATATTATAAATGTGAAAGTTTGTGCGTGTTGGTGAGGGTGTGTGTGAGAGTGTGTGTGAGAGTGTGTGTGTGTGTGAGGGTGTGTGTGTGTGAGAGTGTGTGTGTGTGAGAGAGTGTGTGTGTGTGTGTGTGAGAGTGTGTGTGTGTGTATGTTTGTTACTCTTTCACGCTGAAACGGCTTAAAGGATTTGGATGAAATTTAGAATGGATATAGCTTATACTCTAACTTAACACACAAGCTACTTTTTATCCCGGAAAAATGCATGATTCCTGTAGGATAGATCAATATCATTGAAAAACCAGGTGTCTAATTAGCGCGGTTCTTATCGTTTGTGGTGAAATAAGACAAGGCTTTGTTATTTCATACATCAGGTGTCTAATTAGCACGGACCTTAATCGTTTGTGGTGAAATAAGACGAGGCTATGTTATCTTATCACACTTCACACTAATATATTAAATGCGAAAGGATGTGTATGTGTGTGTGTGTGTGTGTATGTTTGTTACTCTTTCACGCTGAAACGGCTGGACGGATTTGCATGAAATTTAGAATGTATATAGCCTATACCCCAACTTAACACATTGGTTACTTTTTATCCCGGAAAAAAGCATGTCGTTAAACCGAATAACACGCGGGCGTAGCCGCGGGCAAAAGCTAATAATGTTAATAAATGTTTCAGGAATCTCAAAGGCTCCACGAAAAAGTGTTACGGGCCCTCTTAGACTAATAAAATTATAAAATTCTGCATTCTGCATGTTCGTGGTTCACGAAAAACTACTAAACGGATTTGGATGGGGTTTTCACTGTTGTGTAGCTTAATACGATCCTGGATGTAACTGAGAGAAAAAATACACAGCAGTATATATATCTGTCTTCTGTACATTACGAATAATGTCAATTAGTTCATGGGGTGTATACCACATGGCTGTATTCACTGAGGCACGTATTAAGAGGTCAGTGAAGACAAAAGCGCGGGCAAAAACTACCTAATCTTGCTTTACAGACTAGGGCTACGCTGCAAAAAAGTGACTTCACTAGATACATGAACTGGACTGTCATGTAGTAAAAGTAAGTACTTAGTAATAATAAAACACATATGGTTGCCATTCCGTAACCTGGAAGAACCATGAAAAAATTGACAGTGTTGACCCCAATTTTGACCCCAAAAATACCTCATAAGATGTGTTTTATAGTACTTGAACTAAGATGTAGTAAAAGAGACCCCTATGGAGACCACATCCCGCTTGGTTGCCATCCCCTACCCTGGCACCTTCCCCATTCAGCCATGTTGTATGGTGCTATTTTTAATAATTTTTTACCTCATCAGATACCTCACCGCATTTGTAGGAAACAAGAAAAAAAAGAAAGAAAAAAAGGTTATGGAACCTCCATACAGACTAATTACCGAGTCTCCAGCATGAGTTTTAGCTGTATAAATTAATGTCATCTTATATAGCTGTTATCTAAAACTTATTTATTGTATGTTGTACATCTAGAGTGCTGCGATTGGAGGGACGGACGATATAAATGGTCGGTCAACTACACTGCGATTTGAACTTTGCGCCGCTTGACCAGAATCAGGCGCTCGACCTCTCATGGGACAGCCATCAATACACATCACATCAGCTCCAAATATCCAGGTTAATAACCATCTCGTGATTGTGGCTGTAGAGGAATGCGGTGTGCTGTCGCCCTACCGGGGGGCTGGGGTTTCTGTACGTGGGAAACTGCGACTGGTCAATCAATAAAAATAAACTACTTATTATTGTCTTGTAGAAAGCTGAGAGGATAACATAGTTTGTGTTTTAAGACAAGCTGGTATGTCCTAAGTATGTTTTATAGTGTGAGAGCTGGTCAGAATCACAATTGAGTTACTATAGGCAAGCCCATCAGCTTTCTCACAGTTATTGCAGATTTCCATCTGCTACGATTCTGACACACCTCTTTCGTCTCTTCCACATCCATCAATCTGTTCTATTCCGGGTGCTTTTGTATAATTTCCGTTTTTGTGGTTTTGTCCATTAATCATGTTAAATTATTTTTTAGCTTTTTAATGATTATTTTTTTACTTTTTAACAATTAAGCCCTTTCATGTGAATATTTGTGATTTGTAATTTTTTAATGAAATTTAATTATGATAAAATATTTGTGATTTTTTAATGAGATTTAATTTTGATTAAACTTTTTATTTCTCTCATTCAGTTCTAATTGTTAGTTATCTAAACATGAACATTTAAGACTGGCTGTAAGGGAGCGCGTCCTTTGGCATCAGAGTTCCAGGTAAGTAACTAGTATATCAGGTCGTAGTTTTTATTAAGCTTAAGCCCTTTATAGTTAATTAATATGTAAACTGACTTTGCTGTAAAAGGTAATAGACAATGTAAGACGGATTGACCAACATCAATTTTTGTTTTTTTTTTATTTTTTTCTCTTTGACATAATTCCTACGGTTTTATATTTGCCTTTACTTAAGTAGGTATAAGAAAATTGTATAGATTAAGCTTATGTTACAAATAAAAAAAAATTAATGTTTGCTAAGTTTCTTGCCCTTCTTCTTAGCAATACTAATCGAATGGTGCGGATGGTTAGGCATTATGTATATATAATATTTTTATTCCTATATATATTTATTTTATGCAGGTTTATAACTTTATTACATTTTAGTAGCCCAACCTTAATATTTTTTGGATGTATTTCCCGTATTTATTTATCAACTTGTTTGTTCGTTGCATCATTTATATATAATATTTTTATTCCTAGAATTCTATATTTTATGTAGGTGTATAATTAAATTTTTGTAGCCCACCCTAAATATTTTTTGTATGCATTTCCCTCGTTAGTATAGATATACATATAATTTTTATATTTTTTATTCTAAAGATATTTATTGTAAAGATTAACTTTGACTTGTAGAAAGTATACTTTATGTATCTATTTAAAAAAATAAATATTTTGATTTGATTTGATTTTGATTATTCCGAAATAACATTTGGAAAAGCCATTCCAATTGGTCGGGTCTTTTGGCTGCTAGTGTAGACCAAGGGGATTAAAAAATATATATAATCATATTTTAGCCAATTTTCAATTGGTATAAGGTTGTTATAGCATTCTACTTTTATTACTAAAACTTAAATGTATAGGTATTTTGTCTGATTTCTTTTAATAAATAGGTTAGTTTAGCTATGTCATTTCGATGATAAATTGTTTCCTGCTTTTAAACCGATTTTATAAGCCTTTATAATGTCATAATAGGTATTTGGTTAAATGATCTGATCCTTGTCACGCATTGGGAAGAGTTTAAAAAATGTCTATGAAAATGTGTGGTTATGACGTCACTGAAGCTCAAATGAAAGACATCGCTTTTTTCATATAATAAAAATATACCTTTTATTTAAAAATCTGTCTACTGAAACAGCTAAGTAAATTATTCCTCTAAACAATTTTCGAATGCAAATATAGGCGATATTTCTCATATAAATATTTTGCGCAGAAGTTAACGTGTAGAGTAAGCAAAACTCATGGTAGGGTAGGCCTATTAGGTGATTTGACACCAACCAGTCACTGTCCCTGTATACACTATCAAAATGCACCCAAGGACAGTCCCTGGTTAGTGTAGGTCTTTTGCAAAAATGGGGACTATGATAAATGGCTAGTAATAAAAGCTCCGAAAACTAAATTAAAAATGAGGATGTACAATTTATGAATGTTACTGCTTTAAATACTAAGTTACCGAAAACTTCTGTGGTAATAAATAAACTACCAACTACCGAAAGCTACCGAATGAAATACTGAACATTTCGAAAACTTAATACATCAAAAAGCTGACCTAATAACTATTTCACCAGCTGAAAATACATTTCAGCGAAAACTATTGTCAGATTTTTTTGTCGTAGATCTCCGAATAAAAATTCAAAGTTGCCTGACCATATCATGAATTCTGTTAAAACTTAAGGGGTCGCCTCGCCCCGCTCCGCTTGGCTCGACTCTCAATATGTATTTACATGTCAACCTAACACGCTCCTCCTCGATACGCTTGTCGTCGCACCTATTTTTTGACTCAGTTAACATTTTTTTTCGTTAGTATTTCTTTCGGAAGTTCAGTAATTTATTCGGAGGTTCATTATTTAAACCATTTAAACATTTTGCAATTTTTTATTTATTTTGTCAGTAGACTATAACACAGTTAAATTAGTATATTTTTCGGTAACTCTTTTACCACTGCTTAGATAGTATTCCAGTGTGCAGCAGTTCGCGAGGATTTAATTTGTTTTTCGGAGGCTTTATTATTATCCTATGATAATTGGGATATGGGTGGGAACGTGCTGGACTGGTAATTGGGCTGTTGACCGAGACAACAGGACACCTGCCAAATCAAATGTCTCAGTTATGATACTAATGTTATTATTATTATTATTATTATGGTATATAAACGCGGAAGAAAAGTAATCCGGGACCTCTCACAACGGTTTCCAATTCCGGTTCGAAGCTCCTCATATCCAGATTTAAGTAACTTCTACGTTTCTATACCCCAATTATCCATGCAATGGATAAATCGCCATGTGTTTAAAATATAGAAATTATTTCTACCAATATTCAACGTTATATATAATAGGTTAATTTAAGAAACACACGTTAATCATTTATGTTTACATAAAAGTTTTACCTCTGACCCTTATTTTATTTACTATGGAATATTAAAATTGTAATACAGCTTTAAGCTGGCGTTTATGAGACTTTTAAGTCTATGCTTTTAGTCGTAAAAAACGTTAATCAACTTAGACCGTCATGACAAACTTCACTTTTAGACAAACTTGAAAAATATTACAAAATGTAGTCATCAAAAAAATTTCAGTGCAAACATATTTGTTCCGATGACTATAGTCATATGTCGCGTCTTTTTATTATGGTCCATGGGTGCAATTGTGTAAGCCAATCGTGTTCAAATTCGATTGTCATATGGCTCTTCGGTTAAGCAAATAAGCCCGTTTGACAATTAAAATCGTACGTTTTTGGCTGTCAACAATAAAACAAGACAATTGTAATCATTTGACTGCCAAAAATGTACGATTACAGTAGTCAAAAGGGCTAATTTGATTAGCCCAATGGCCATATGGTAATCAATTTGAATACCATTGGCTTAGACAATTGCACCTATGATTTGCCGATATTTAAACCTAATTTCTGAACGGCTATAAAACAAAACTGCAAATTATCCTTAATATGGACAAATCATGCCAAATACAGAGTGCATTACAATCTAGAAAAGATCAATTAGAAACATACTTATAGACAAGAATTTGAAAAAAATCTCGTGCCAGGATTCGAACCTGCGAATTCTTGATATCATGACAAACGCGATACCGGCGTACTTATCCTAGACCGCTGAATTTGTCCACCATACTTGTCCACCGAATATTTTTGTAACTATTCGATCTAACTAGCTTGTAAGGCACATACTGAACGCTCACGAGGGCGTAATGTGATTTCTATGTTGTTTTGTTCTTTCTCAATTTCTTTCTTTCTCTAATTTTCTAATTTGTAATGCACTCAAATTATAATATTTACAGTATTCCAAAGCGATGGATTTCTCTTTAAAAACAATCATCCTTAATATTTTGGTTTTATATTAACCTTCTTAATTCCGTTGTCCAGATCATAGTTCGGAATAGTTCGGATACATCTAGCAGATTAATGGTATGAACGAAAACAATACAAAAGAAACGTCAATAAAACGTGTTTTAAAGTAAACTTCCGTTCGAATACTTTCTTTTATCGTATGGTCTAGAAAATGTGTGGGTGCTGAAATTGTTTTTAAAGTTCTTTGTTAAGAAGAGCAACTCAAAGCAATTTATTTTACTAATGAAGTTTGTGTATCACTAGAGCGAATACGAATATTGACTTTATTCAAAAGTAAATAAGAAGAATGTAAAACTCTAATGCTGGGTTTGTTCCTATTTCGATCGAGGTTTCAGCTCAAATAAGGAACAATACCTTTCGTATAAAATCTGCAAAGAAGTCTGCCAGTTTAGATTACAATTAACACGCCATTTATTTTTTCATGAGGATTTTCAAGATTTCTTGTTCTGTGTATTACATAATTGGTTTGCCTACGATCTTTGCCTACTTGGTTGTATTAGATTTCAAGCCATCTCCCTACTTGGCATACCAGTCGAATGCACATAATAAACGTCCACGAAGGCGTTGTTATACCCTCTGTCCAATGAAACTACGGTTCCCATAACAAAAACATCTTTACGACTCATATCAAAGGGCAAGATCGCTAGTATTTTAATAATGATCGGCAAGACAGCCTTTGAGTACTGGTTTTAATTAAGTGTCAATAATAGAGTTTAACTTTCTTGACGCCATAACGTTTTATGTACTGAGTTTATTATCGCATTCATTTTCACCTCCATCGATGTTATCGAGTGTATTTAAGGGGATCGTTGCCCTAAAAACGTAGTTATCTGATCTTAAAGGTAAAATAATTTTGCGGCTACATCATTTAAGGGTCCGTATAATGCGAGATGTACAACTTCAAATGAGCATATCACATTGTATAACTTGGTTGATCAGTATTGTTAAAATAATATAGACAGTAGACTATAGAGCTGATGGATTCATTTTAAACGCAAAATCGCTTAATTCCCTCTATAGAAAAAAAAACCGGTCAAGTGCGAGTCATACTCGCATACCTAGGGTTCCGTAATTCGAGAGTTTTGGGAACAGTCAGGAAAAAAGAATTTAAAATCTTGCGCTTACAATACTGTTTATGTTAACTTAAAAAAGAATTGATTGTACCACAAAAGAGAGACACAAATATTTTTATACCGTACTCGAAATAAAACTCGAGGATGAAAAATTACATTTTGTCATTTTATCATCGTGAATTTCTCAACCGTTATATCTTTCCTGTAATCTTTATATAATCCCAAATCACCATGATTTTTAAATTTTTTTTCAATCCACCAGTTTCGGAGATAAGGGGGGAGATGCATTTTTTAATGGTTTTTCAAAGATTTCTCGAAATTGGTGACAGTAAATATAGTAAAAGTATATATTTTATTATTAGCTCTTTAATATCTACAATTTGATACCCATATTGTATTTTTAGGATATTATTTTTTATTTTTTTCATTTTAGGTTGGAAAGATTTTTAACAGTTAAAAATTTTTCAACTTTTTTTACACCATATTGTGTATGCAAGTGAATGCTATTTTTGTAGCAAATTTCAAATATTTACCTTTAACGGTGCCAAAGTTATGAGGCTGTGACATACGGACGGACGGACGGACGCACGGACGGACAACGGAGTCTCACCATAAAGGTTCCTTTTACCTTTCAGGTACTACGGAACCCTAAAAATACAAAATTACCTATAAATTTCAAAGGTTAAAGGGCCTTCCTTAAATCATAAAGCCTTGAAAAAATAAGTTTACAAATGACATCGTCAGCTTGCCTTAGAATATTTTAAAAAATGTATCTAGGCGCAGATTTATTACTATATTAATAAACAAAAACGCAGATTTTTGAAGGCGCGTGTTTCTTGGTGGTCGTAGTAGCCACTGCTAAGAGCGCGCTATTTTAAACTAAAAGGAAACGTCGTCGTCGTAGAGTTTAGTTCTGGTTGATGCAGAATGAGGTGCTCAATCTGACCCTATATGCAGCCTTTAGAACGCCGCTGTGGTCTTGTGGTTTGAGTGATCGACTTCGAATTCGGAGATTGCCGGTTCAAGTCAGTGGGGGCACGCTAAGGCCTCGGCATTGATAAACTTTTAATTTTAAATCGGCGCCTTAGGGGAGTGGAGTCAGGGGGACTTACTCCATACAAATATGCGCTCACAAACTAGCCTATGCCGTAAGGCCGTATGCGGCAAAACAGTATTTTTCATTTAAAATGACAACTATAAGTAATTTAATAATAAATCCAATCGGCCATATTGAAGTGTATTTGTAGACTAATTTAAATAAAAAACTTAGAGGCTTCAGTCGCTCCCGTTTGTCAGTAAAATAGAAATCTGTGTTTTAAAAGAGGTTTTCTAAATTTTTTTATTCTTTGCTATGAAAATTAATCAATCAACTAAATCTTCGGGCAAAATGATGTCAATGAAATGTTTAATCTAGTAAACATATGTTTTTTTATTGCAGAGAAAAATGGAGATCTATGTCGTCTAAATTTCGTGGCGTCGCCTTAAGTTGTGGGTCAATATTTGTGCCCCTAGTATGGCGATAGGGCTCAAGCATCCAATGCGCTGGGACGTTATATTATCGTCTGTGAAAAGTGGGTGTACGAGTGTGGACTGTGACTTGAATTTCACAGATCATACTCCGAAACACCTCTAAATGTGTTCCGGAGTGTAGGTACATTTTTTAAAAACCAATTTTGCGTAAAAGCAAATATTAAGTACAGTGGAGACCGCATCAAGTTAGACACTTCCGACTTTGTATCTATCTTATATTCTTCTCTTTAGGGGCTAATGTCGTACTGCAAGTGTATAGCTTGGTGAGGTCTCCACTGTACAAGTAATTATTATGATATAAAATGAAAAATCTTAGTCTTCATACTAGAGGCTTCGTACGTGATCAGTACCAAGGTTAAATTAATCTTTTTGCGGATTTTCTTTATAATTTTACATCACCTTATAAGTAAGTTTATCATTAACACATTGAAATGAAAGCTCTCTGGCTCCTCCACACGACTCAGTGGTGGACCCAGGGTGGGAAGCTATAGGAGGTTGAGCCCCCCCCCCCCAAATATACCCATATAAGAATCGAAAATTTCATTTTTACAACTGTATTATGACAATCCCCTACTCATGTTGTACTACAGTTTTAAATTTTACTTATCTAAACGTAATTTAATAGTATAGGATGGTAATTACTATGTCATGACATGATTAGATTCACGTGTTTTTTTCACTAGTTTTATTTTACAATTGCTTACATCTTTTATGACTCGTTTAATTAATTAGTTTAATTTATAGTTTAATTCCCTGAATCCCTTGAGAATGGTATATAAACCGAAACCGATCGGAAGTAAATTGTAAAATAAAACCAGTGAGTCAAGTACAAGTGAATTTAATCAGGTTTTCCAACTGTCACCAACTCCCGACAATCACAAGTATAAATTATGTAATAACTATCATTTATAATTATATACCGGCTTTAATACTCACGTATTATTATTGTTGACTATGTACCAACTGTTTCACCGAGACAATTTCGGTATTTTCTCCCGGTGAAACAGTTGTTATATAATCAACAATAATAATACGTGAGTGTAAAAGCCGGTATTTAATAATAATTTAGTATGTCAGCTAGGAGGTGGTAGAGCCGGGCTCGACTGTGGAGGTACCACCATCTTACTCGCAAACCCTCCCAAAGTTATTCGGGGGAGAGTAAGAGAACAGCTCTCAGGCAAAACCAGGCGGCCCACCATTGCCTGGGACCGATGGATGGCGGTATATTTATCCATCCCCAATTGCCGGGCCTTATATAAAACAGACTAGTGACGGGCAGCGGCGTCACTGGTGCAAGGGTTTCGGCACAGCGCTCACCAACCCGCCTGCCCAGCGCGTGTGGGTATGGGAATTTCTTCCAGGAAGACCGCCAAGAGTGGCGAAATTCTGGAAAGGCCTATGTCCAGCAGTGGATGAAACAGGCTGATGGATGGATGGATGTCAGTTCACATGAGTTTTAATAATATTACTATGATTTCCTGAAGAAGCCTGAGGAAACGTACCTTCAGCCTCCCCCCCCCCACAATTATGTTTCTGGATCCGCCTCTGACATGACTTGATGTCAAGTTTCAAGGCACGCGTCACTTGATGGCATTATAATTTCATCAGTTTCACTATAACTCTGATTATAAAATTATAGCCACCAATTAGTCTGGCAAATTGCCTGGTTGAGCCATGCTAATACTTGCCATTTGCTTTATTGCCGAGGGTTGGGCTCAAACATTGCGATACAATTTCTTTGGAAACTAGTTTTATTATTTTATAACTTGTGAATTCAGGAGAAGACGTAAAGCCACTTTAACGATCGATAATGGTTGCTGTTTTTTCAAATGATATTTTATTAAGTTTTTTATCTTTGTTTCTTTTTAGGGTTTTGTACCTCAAGAGGATCACATTGTTGTCCGTCCGTCTGTCTGTCTGTCTGTCCGTCCATCTGTCTGTCAAGACCCTTTATCTCAAGAACGCGTGAAGGAATTCAGGTCTACAGTCCCTTGCAGCTGTAAAAATGAAACTTCTAAGCTAACGTAAACAAAAGATTCGGCCGTTTATGCCGCAAAAAGTATATTTCGACACTCTCAAGGGAATCAAAATTTACAGGGTATTTTTCGTTGACCTAGAACTATGAAATTTGGCAAGTAATACCGTCTTATACTACAACTATAGGTATAGGGAAAAATCTGAAAACTATACATTTGTAATTAAATAATAAAAAAATCATCCAGGTTAAGCAACGGTATGCGTGGTCATAATTGTACGGGTGACCAAATCTTTTTGTAGATTTTTTAAACTTTTACTAATTTGTACGGAACCCTCGATGGCCGAGTCCGACTCGCACTTGTCCGGTTTTTTGATCATGACTTAAAGGCTCTTTAGACGACGGAGCTTGCCCAGAAAATTGTAGAGTGAAAGCGAGCGAAGCGTCATTCTGTCAAGAGACTTTAACAAAATCTACGGAAGTCGGTAAGAGACATAGCTGACACTACACAACTACCTGTAATCCACTCCGTTTCTCATGACGTCATGCCGGGATACGACGATGTCGCTTGGCGGCATGGTTTCGTCATAACGGTGGTAAAAAGCCATGGCCGTTACCACCAATAGAAGCGAAAGATTTCGTCAGTTAGTCTTGGTCTAACAGTATATACGAGTAGGTAAGGTGCCCGCGGATTTTGAGTATTCAGTGGTTGTATTTGTATCTCAGTTTACGCACCGAACTACTGGAACTAGGTATATTCTCAGTAGAAAACTTAATTAAAACGTGACCCCACATTTCTAAGGTTGTGTGTGCTTTGTGGTGAACTATAGACGCTTACCACACAACGACAGATGCACTATTATTGGTCAACGTCACGAGCGAGACTGAACGACGTGCGGCACTTAGGTATATCTAAGCACACTTGCCCATCGTGGCACTTATTTAGTGGCGTCAATATTCAAGCGCGTTTATTTTTCCATTTGTATTTTATTGTTCTACGATTGGATTGGAATTCAAAAGTACCGTTTGCATAATAGTACAAATGAATTGATTACTTTGGTACTTAAGACCATCGAGTAAAATAATTATCAAATTTTTGCGTTTTATACACTTATTGATGTTTATAAAAGTTTATTGATCAATAATATTGCTTTCCAAAAAATGAAATGATCGCTGATTTAGTTGTCTGGACTGTTTGCTGAATCTATTTTGAACTGTTTTATAAATTAAATCCTTAAATTTTATTTTACAAATCTGTCAGTATTTGACATTGATGATGAAGTTGATGAATCCATGAGTGTTTGATCATCAAAACAAATGGCGAGATGACATTTTTTTTAAAGAATATTATTTTATTTTAATTCCAAGAAATATTATTTTGGTAAAATGTTACATCTTCTTCACATTATAATTTCACAGTTATGAAAAAGTTGTTACGTTTTTTTGCATATCCTACCTTTTGTAACTGTCATTTCATACATTCGTGTAAAGTTGACAATCGCACCTCATTCCCAATCCAAACGTGGAACAATAATAGTAGTTCGGTGCAGTTTACGACACTCGGGGAAGCCTTCTATTACATGCAACCCAAAAACATCAAATATCAAAATGGTAACTTAATTTTTATGAATTGGGAATTTGAATATCTAATAACAGAAAACAGTCAGCGAAATATAAAAATAATGGAAACAAACCAAAAGCAAAAGTAACGAACTACATAATAAACAAAGTTTGAACTACTTGAGAAAAGCAATAACCCAGCAAATGAACACAATGCCGAGTGTGGTCCGGTATGGCAACGTAACGAATTTGGTAGTCAAACTGTGCCAAATTGACTATTTCTAAACAAACCATACGGCTCGCGTGTTTTCAAGCCATCTCGCTCTTAAACCTATCACCAATCCCGCATTAGTACGCTTTCGCAGAGCCGCAGTGTTGCCATATCGGAATTTGGTAAAAGCCACAGACATATAATTATCATGTCTGGTAAAAGCATGGCATGATCACGAGCACTCAAGTTTGTTACTAGCCGGAAACTTAACCAAATTTACCATTTCCTTGTTAAATTTGTTTTTAAGAAGGTAATCGTAGTTCCCTAAGAAATTCGAGACTATCGCATAGACCTAAAAACAATAAGGCCACTATAGTTTTATAGTTTATGCCTGCGACGGAAATAAATTAACCTGCCTTTAAATACTACGTTAGAAAAATAAGAAACCTCAAAACGTTGCATTACTTAAACGTTATTGGTTTTGGCACATAATTACCGACATTTTTAAATTTAGTCTTGTCTTAAGCTATAAAGTGAAATAAAAAAAAAAAATTCGGGTTCCGTACGCCGACGTAGCCAAATTTTTTGTCAGTCGCTACCATTTTAGCGACTCATTTTACTTATACGTAAAATACTTATTTTGTCATCGTACCATTTTCCAAAATTACCTACTGCCACTTTTTAAAATTATGACTTGGTTTTTTTAGAAAAATCCTATTTGAGTCGTCGAATATCGGTCGTTGAAATCGAAATAATAATATAGATTAGGAGTTAAACACGATTAAAATAGAAAAAATAATATAATTTAAAAATTTTACTTAATTTGTTACTTGCTTTACGAGTAGTATACATTGTACGAGTACTTACTTTATGTAAGGTTACTTGTGATGGTAAGATTGGTGGTGTTCCACCTGGAATATTAATAATTGTTTAGAAGATAGACATATAAATATCTATTTGTGCCTCTTTGCTTGTCTAAAAAACCCATAGCAGAGAATATAAAGTATAGTGTTATTTTTGACCGGGAGTCAAAGTAATGATCTCTGTATTTCGCAAAAAGAGTTATTGCATTTTGTTTCTGATTAATTATTATTTACCGAGTATGTATTTATTTATTTATTAAGGAACTTACACTATCATTACAGGCTGGATCTAATTCAATAATAAAGTAACACATCATATACATCACAACTACTATACAACATACACATCCAATACCAAAAACAATTAACTTACCTACATATATTTTTATCTTACACAATAATAAAACACAAGGACAAAGAGCCATAAAAACAATTAATTATCCACAAACCTAATAGTAACATAAAATTTGCAAAGTTATCCTTGTGAATTCACCCAGAGAACACGTGAAAACGTCCGTCTTTTCTGAAATTTTATTGAGCAATTTAATAGCTCTAGTAAGCGGCGCTTCCGCAAGCAAGTTGGTTCTGGCGCCGGGCACGCAGAGCAGCCGCTCACCAAACGGAACCACCAGTCTAATGCTGTCAAGTACTGTAGGATTGCACATCATTACAACTCATATCTCATAAGGATAGTTCAATAAAAACTCTAAAGCTTAGAGGTTCGTAGATAGGTAGAATGTTCCACAGATATCGGATTTATTTCTAACAGCTGGTAACCCTGAAGTAAAGTATGAGTATGATTGTATTTGGGTTATAACAAAAACAATAAGAAAACGGTGTGGTGGGTGAAACCGTGCATAATCGGAAATATGATTTTCCTCGGCTCAGCTAAAACCATGGGCTGCTTTTTGTTAAATTCAAGGCCGCCCTTTAATTAGATTCACCTACTTAAGCAGTTATTTTTTTATCTATAGGTACTTATCTTTACTATTATCTGTACTAATAATAAAGTAGTAAAAAAGACGAGTCTGTACATTGAATATTTTTGCGAAATTTAAAATGAAATAAGTTATTAGTAAGTATAGTACTGAGATAAAAACCACATTTTTTTATAATTTTTGTCTGTCTGTCTGTCTATATGTTCCATTTCAACTCGAGAATCACTGAACAGATTTAGATGCGGTTTTTTTTATAATCATCATAGTGATCCTGGTGAACACATAACCTATAAGGAGTGTTCATCAAATAATGCCCAAGCGGTAAACGGGGCAAAGATTGTATAAACGCGGGCGGAGCCGTAGGCAAAGGCTAGTTAAATAATAAAGTAGCAAAAAATCGTGTTTGCACAATAAATATTCCTTCAAATTTTTTAATGAAATAATATTTAAAGTTTATTAATTTTAGTTGTATTCGATTTTTAGAGCGGTCTACGACTTCGTCGCGGGGGGTAGAGGGAGGGCCAAACTTATAAGGTGACTTTAATTTATGCAGCCAAATTTTTACTGAAGACTCGGTAAGTGCTCAGTAACAAGGTTCGATTACCCTTTTTGTGAAATTCGTAAATTATTCTTTTTGTGTTTCTCACAAACGCAAGCCCAGCCCCGAGTCAATTACTATGGGACGTGAAGATTTTATTTTGTGAAATTAGCTAAAAGTGGTATCGATCCGTCATACTGATTACTTACCAAGCCTCCAGTATGAGTTTGGCTCCATAAATTAAAGTCACCTATATATTTTTTGTGGTGTTGTCGAATGGATCTTCACAGCGATATAACTATCATCTTTGTAACTTTTAAACTGTAGGAGTATGAAGCTTTCAAAAGTACATGATTTTTATAGTTTGGGCTTAAGGCCTTACCCCTGGTGCACGATAATCTTACCGAGCGATTTTGAACTTACTGTTGTCAGAAAGTCTACGTTAGAATGCTCGCTTCGCGCGCTGGCGGCACGCTAAATCAGTGAATTTTAGAGGTTTTTCTGGATTTTACGAAAAAGTATTTGATGTAGGAGTTTTTACACCTGATACCGGAAAATAAACCATGTTTTCTTGTTTTAGCAGTAATTTCAGACATAAAACTCAAGCCGTTTAGACATAAAACGAAAAAAGAACATAAAAAGGCATCATTTTCAAAAATAAAATCTATCGAGCGAAATGTGTCCAATTTGGTAACCGACTTGTCAACGGAAAGACAAAGGTCTGAAAAACCTCGTGTCCAAGTTTTACATTGATCAGATAAGTAGTTGACTCAGCATATTAAAACAAAAACCGTTGAAGGACCCAATACAACCCCTTAAGGGGAGTGACGAAAAGAAATAATGGTGTGCAAGGAAGGTGAAGCTCGACTGAAACTACGTAGAAGGACGTATGCCGACCAAA
Organism: Ypsolopha scabrella; assembly: GCA_910592155.1. Classification (NCBI taxonomy): domain Eukaryota; kingdom Metazoa; phylum Arthropoda; class Insecta; order Lepidoptera; family Ypsolophidae; genus Ypsolopha; species Ypsolopha scabrella. Next base: position 6,829,411 of record OU342964.1, read on the forward strand.
TAGGAGACATTATTGGAGAAGAGAAATGTTAAAACTACCCGGAATAGAAGAGCTTGTATGACTAGAATGATGGATGTAGGTAGAAGCAAAAGAGGTGTGTCAGGATCGTAGCAGACGAAAATCTGTGGTCTCGGCCTAACCCTCTGGGAGACAGGATGAGTATATGTAGGACGACGAGGAATAAGTTCGTCGAATTAAATTGAATGTCCATTTGTCTCTGAAAATTCCTCATAATAAAAAAATTACCAAGTGCGAGTCGGACTCGCGCATAAAGGGTTCCGTACCACGTCACAATACGGGTGCGGAGCCCTAAATACCTTATGGTAAATAACAACAATAAACGTGCCAAAGCAACATCAAGGCTACAAAAAATGAGCCGCTAAAATGATAGCGACTCACAAAAAGTTTGGCAACGTCGGCGTACGGAAGCCTAATTTTTATTTGACTTTATAGTAGGTTCTACAACCTGACTAAATTAAATAGCCGGCCAAGTGCGAGTCCGACTCGCGCACGAAGGGTTCCGTACCACATTATCTATAAAAAGGCAAAAAAATCATATCTGTTGTATGGGAGTGCGCGGGACCGACTCGCACTTGGCTGGTTTTAGTACTTTTTGTTATAGCGGCAACAGAAATACATCATCTGTGAAAATTTCAACTGTCTAACTATCACGGTTCATGCATTATCTATAAAAACGGCAAAAAAAAATCATGTCTGTTGTGTGAGAGTGCGCAGGTCCGACTCGCACTTGGCCGGTTTTAGTATTTGTTGTTATAGCGGCAACAGAAATACATCATCTGTGAAACTTTCAACTGTCTAACTATCACGGTTCATGAGATACAGCCTGGTGACAGACGGACAGATGGACAGCGGAGCTCTAGTAATAGGGTCCCGTTGGTTACCCTTTCGGAACGGAACCCTAAAAAATCAACCTCTTTGTGTTGTAACAAATGAAATATGTATGTGTATGGACGGCAGCAAGACAAGCTACCTATAGGCAGTTCTTATTGCGATGTCAAAGTACTTAAAATCATTTAGAAATAGGAAGCTTGAACTTCAGCCCAGCTATGTACAATCGACATCATTTTATTTCAGGGAACCATTTGTTTTCAATATTTATATTGAAAGTCTGCGTAAAAATAAAGCTTACGTATAATGTGATTTTGTTTTATTGTGTGTTTTTAATGCTTAATTTAATTTTTTCATTCACTCATTCTAAAAGAACGTAACTGAGGATTTCAAACTCGATGTTCATTGCCAAGGGATTATTAAAAAAAAAACTTGGAATGTTTATGTTTGCTGCTAATGTCAACTGTCACAATGATATGACAGTGGTTTTAAAAAAAAATACGGAATGAACTTGAAAGCAAAGGTAATTGTTTTTAAAATCCTGTGTTTACCAACTTTTGTTTTTTTTTTAATCTCTTTATTTGATAATGATTTAATTCTGAAAACAATATATAATGCTATGAAGGCCAATATCTCGAAACGGTTTTTAGTTTTGTACCAATTATTAATTTTTAATGTTGTCGATTGTACATGACATCAATATAATGTAAAATATTATTTCAGAATAATACTGAGACATTTCCAGCACGCGTTGCCGCACCCAATACGTACTATCAAAGAAAAATCCTCAGACCCACTTTCCACCCGTATTGCAATAGTAATAATTGCGATAGGTGTGTTACCGGTAATTTCTTTGATAGTACCTGACATAACGTTTCTAGGCAACCTAGAAATAAGGCTACATTACATGACAGTGCACATGTAATTATACTTGTTAACCCCTTTAGCGTTTAATTAAGTTTATTAAATTTAGGCTGATAAATCTTGTCCGTTAAGTACCAATTATTTGGTCAAGCATATTACAGGACCTGACTATGAATGACATTGCTTCAATTTTAAATAATTGAACATAACTAACATAACGAAGAAAAAAAAATATCCTTTCCTTTCTAGGTGTATGGGGGACGCAATATATACTACCTTATAAGGTAGTGAAGAAAAGACATTGCTCTTTGAATCTTGAATCTTTGCTCTTGTCGAAAGTATTATAGGAATAAATATCTATTTTCATGCACTTGGCGATTTATCCATCGCAAGGAGATAACAAATTAACAACTATTATGTATAATTTTATTTTGCGTTTTTTACAGAAAAGGTCATTGAACCTCGCCTCGGTCCTGACCACTTACCGAGTCTCCAGTGTGAATTTGGCTGCATAATTAGAAGTCACCTTACATATATTTATTTTAGTTTTATTCTTAGTTGAGATCGTTCATATAGATTTTATGTTTTTTGTTTATTATAATATCGCCTGACAATTTAATTAAAGTAGGCTACCTCAGAGCCCGCTACAAATTGGCGTTTCCGCCAGATAACCGGTAGGCTTTTTTATTTTTTACTACTTCGTATTATGTCTTATCATTCGCATCACCCAAATAGCTAAATATGCAAATAAAAATTTAATAAACGTAATGAGTGAATGAATGAATGAATGAGTTGACACTTTATTGTACACAAAATAAAAGACATTCAAAAAGAAAGAAGAACAGAGTTTTGTTAGCAAAATTATGTGCAAAGGCGGACTTATCACTTAAAGTGATTTCTTTCAGTCAACATTTTGGTGGTGAAGAAATTATAATAATAATTAAATTAAATAGGGATAGACGATAATGAAATAAACGATTTAGTAAATAAAGTCAAAAAATACAAAGCGTAAATATTAATATTAACCATAAAATTGTATATTATATAAATATACTACCTAATTTAACTAACACTATAATAAATGTCATAAACTAACATATATAAATAAACAAATGAACAATATTATATAATAAGAAATAATTATTTGACGAATAGGAATCAATTTATTACATGGGTTTAACAATATCTAGATTTTTGATTTTGGAAATTTTGCTATTTTTTATTATTTAAAATTAAAAAACATACTTTTTTCGCTTTTGCGCTGAATCCGCCGCTCTCGTATTGTGCGTTTTTCTGCTTGGAGTGACATTGAAAAAAAAAATACATTGCCTCTTAAAAATTAAGTAAAACTTTTCAATGGCCCCAAAATACCCGTCGTATGTTGTAACAAGTATCGGCATTTATCTTTAACTAATCATACCTTTAAAGGCGAGATTAAAATTGAACTTCAAAACGTTAAAATCCGACATTACACAAATAAACGGCCCGAGGCGACAAAACACTTTCAGCTTGAACTTTTTAACACTCAGTTCAATATCGATCACACGATATCCACGTAACGAAGAGTGATACAACTTTAATTTCCTAAACACTATCCAATCAACACTCGAAGTGTTAATTGAAACGCCAAGGATTGTCTAAGGAGATCAGTTGATAATTGTTGATCGATCAACTTGCGGAAATTGCTTAGAAAGTAGAAGACATCACAAAAATTGTGAAGGCAGATTGTGGGTGATCTCTTACGGATATGTATTGATTTTATTGATTGAAAACATATAAAGAGCATTCCTTATATCTTATAGCTTCTATTTGATGTGGTATAGTCACTTTAATTTTCATTGCATGGCATTTATCAAGCTTTAAACAAATATCTAATGACTGATATTGCGAATGCGCAATAATGCCGCAATAGCCGCCCTGGTCCCGAATAAAGAATCGTACTATTTTTTAAAGATAATACCAAGGTATACCATTTGGAAATTCGTTTTTTTAATTAATAGATAAAGGTATTTATGTCGATGATATAAGTATGTATGTATGTAAATTCTTTATTGCACACAAAATATACAATGCACAAAGGCGAACTTAATGCTAATTAGCATTCTCTGCCAGTTAACCTTTAGTTATAAAGTATGTTGTATATATTATATACACTGGCAACTTGCTAGACAAGGATACACGAGTAGCGAAAGCTATCTCGCTCTGCTCGTTTTTCGCTTGAAAATGGTATCATAATAATTACAACCTTATTTCTGAGGAAATAAAATCTAGTTTAGTTGAGCAAAAATTGGACAGTGCACACTCTTGTTATTATACAATGTCTTTGGTTATGAATGACATTTAATTTTATTGAAAGGCTTGTCAAGAGAAAATTTTGGTATTATTGTAAAGATTTTTAAACACATTATTGGTTAAAACTGATCTTTATTACATTTTCGATGCAAAATTAGTGTTGATTTTATGTAAAACAATAAAAAACCATTGGGCTACCTGCATTTACCGATTAATTTACGTTTTAAGGGGTTTGTTGTTAAAATTTTCTTGATGTTTAGGGTTCCGTATCTCAAAATGAACCCTTATAGGATCAATTTTTTGTCCGTCTGTCTGTCTATCCGTATCAAGGGCTATTAAGGGCCCTTTTGTTAGGGCCCCGTTAGAGATATTAAGTTGAAACTAAAGAAGTCTACGGCCCCATCTATCCATTTATTTAAATGGGATCATTTTGAGTCTGAAAAGTGATTGTGCCGTTGGTTGGGACAACATTCCCACCACCATAATCAAGGCTGCGCGATTTTCTCTCGTTTCGCCCCTTACAATAATTATCAATCGGTGCTTGTCGCAGGGAGTATTTCCTAAAGTTTTCAAAAAAGCAATTGTTCATCCAATATACAAGAGTGGGAACAGAGATAGTGTCAATAACTATAGGCCTATTTCAGTACTGTCTACATTATCAAAGATCTTTGAAAAAATTCTCAATACTAGACTCGTTAAATACCTTAATAAAAATAATATCATTGCTGAAAATCAATATGGTTTCAGACAGGGCCTCTCTACTGAGGATGCCGTTATAGACCTCACCAACACAGTTGTGAGGAATCTTGAAAGTAAAAATAAATGTATAGGAATATTTCTAGATCTCACAAAAGCCTTTGACACTGTCTCTGTCCCCTTACTCTTGACAAAGCTGGAGACCATTGGTATTAGAGGTCTTGCACTGAGTATCTTTGACAGCTATCTCAGTGATCGGACGCAATGCGTTAAAGTTAATTCACACAAAAGTGACCATGAAAATGTGACTTTTGGTGTTCCTCAGGGCAGCGTACTCGGCCCAACGTTATTCTTGGTCTACATTAATGATCTATGCTGTTTAAATTTGCGTCACTGTAAAATCGTGACTTACGCAGATGACACGGCTTTGATTGTTCAAGGAAAGACATGGCCCAGAGCACAAAAGGCTGCCGAGGAGATACTTCATGATGTCATGACATGGCTTAGTGATAACTTGCTGACTTTAAATACCTCGAAAACGAAATACCTTACCTTTTCCCTGAAATCATGTTACCAACCATCGCAAAATGAGTTTAAGTTGACCGCTCATGGGTGTGATTATAGTCTGACAAACTGTTCCTGTTCACCACTGTCCCGTGTAGACAACATTAAATACTTGGGTGTCCATATTGACAGTACCTTAAACTGGCACCAACACATCAAAGCACTAACTTCACGAATCAGAAAACTTTGCTTTGTTTTTAAGAAATTAAGAAGTGGTGCTGACCTAAACACCCTTAAAACAGTCTACTTCGCCCTTGCTCAGTCATTACTCACTTATTGTATTCCTGCTTGGGGAGGTGCAGATAAAACATCTATGTTGAATCTGGAGCGGGCGCAGAGAGCTGTGCTGAAAGTGATGACCTACAAACATTACAGACACTCCACAACCTTACTATACAATGAGTGCAATGTTTTGATAGTCAGGAAGCTCTTTGTGCTCAATACAGTCTTGCGTATACATTCTTCCCTGGAGTACGATCCTACACATTTGTTAAATAAGCGTCGTAAAGATAAAGTTTGTCCATTATTGCCTCACAGAACAACATTTGCCAAAAGACATAATTACATCATTGGCCCTTTTTTGTATAACACTATTAGCAAATCTTTCCCCATTTATCACCTAACTAAATTCAAATGTAAAACCGTTTTGTCAAATATGTTGATGAAAATGAAATATGAAAAGACAGAGAATCTTCTCCGCGTAGGAGAGTGAAACATATCACAAGTGACAGACCCTTTCAAAACCCTCAACACACACACACACACCCTCTCACATACACCCTCACACACACCCTTGCACACACCCTCACACACACCCTAACCTCAACATCTTACATTACGTCCTACATACATACACACACGTTCATAACATTATTCATTCTACTTCTTCTCATCCTCTTGCATGATAATATCCATGGAATTATGAAAATGTAAATAAAATAAAATAAAATAACAATATGATTGAAATAGTGTTCCTAATAAAGATATACTTAACCCACTAAATCAATTACTATAGAGTAAGTACTTCAAATTTGATTATAATGTATATTAATTAATATCCCTGATTGCTTTACGTCATTTCATTACTAGCCATCAAATTGTAAATACCGTAATATTGTATATGTTTGTTATTTTTAAAATAATTGAGATTAATTAAATCCATCATGTATGTTACTTTAGTTAATATAAAGTCAATTTCATGTCTTCTACGTAGAATAGAATAGAATAGAATAGAATAGAATATCCATTTATTTATCTACCACAACACAATAAATTATAAAAACAAATTATAAAGTCAAACACAAGGAAATAACATAAAAGAATAAAACAATGTGACTAAAGCTAAATGAAATCATGTGTCGAAGCAGACAAAAAGGCTAGAACTCAGCATATGCTGTAGTCTTACAGAGTAAGACCGACAGCGCTGATTTTCAGTCCGAGCCCGCGTAGGTAACGCACGAACAAACAAAACAGCGCGAGTATTCTTGCACATTTTGAAAATAATAATTACGAATGGCAGAATAAATATGATATACATATACGAGTACATAATGTAGGTGCTAATATTTGTAAATAAATAAATTCAATTAATAGGTAAGCTCTAAATAAATGTCAGAAACTCGTTGGTCAAAAATTATTAAAATGGCGATGAAGCGTCTAGTTTTAGGCAGGCGAAGACATTTGTAAGTCAAGGAGATACTTTTTTAGTTTAATTTTAAAAGTATACTTACACTTAAGGTCACGTAGCGGTGGTGGAATGTTATTCCAACATTTTGACGCCATGTACCTAAAACTACCCCTAAATGCAGTGGTTTTGTGCTTTGGAAACAATATACGATTCATCCTGGTGCTGTATCTGCTAACAGTAGATGACCACGTAAATTTGTCATGTAAATATTTGGGAGAACCAGTTTTTACTACACCAAACAGTAAAGCAGCGAGATGCAGCTCACGACGACCCTCTACCCTTAAAATATTCGCGGCATTGATATAAGGTGTGACGTGTGATCGCCAGGGGATACGGAAGCAATAGCGAGCACACGCATTTTGCACGCGCTGAATGAGTCGCATGGTCTTCGCGTAGAGGCAAGGGCCGTAAACAGCTATACAATAATTTAGTTTAGAGAGAACAAGAGACTCACAGAGCTTAATGCGTAGTTCTTCACTAAGAAAGTCACGAATGCGGTATAAGACTTTTAGTCGATAAAAGCAGTTACGTGTTAACTCTGCCACATGACTTTCAAAGCGTAGCTCACCATCAATTAAAATCCCCAGATTCCTAGCCTCACGTACACACTCCATCGGTTGGTTCATAGTACAAACCGGAGGATTAGCAGAAGTTATTCTCGCGATCTGGTGTTTAGATCCTAGAACCATATACTTGGACTTGGATGGATTAAGAACTAAAGAATTCCTTGAACACCATAAAGAGATACGGTTAAGATCGTCATTAAGCTTCATCGCAGCAAGATTAGCTTTTGTGGGATTACAGGAGATGTACAACTGCAGGTCGTCTGCGTATAAGTGGTACTTGCAATTTTGAATGTTTTCTATTATATCTCTACTATACAAAATAAAAAGCAGAGGCCCAAGTATAGAACCTTGTGGTACACCACGATCTACAGTACTCATTTGAGACCTTAAACTGCTACCATCCTCTCTTGACAACACCACTTGCTGTTGACGGTCACCAAGATAACTGTTAAACCATTGAACAGTCTCAATGTCAAAACCATAAAATGTGAGCTTTGAGAGCATAAGATTTACATTGATGCAGTCAAATGCTCTGGAAAAGTCCAGTAATGCAAGGATAGTCCCCTGACCAACATCACGAGCTGCAAGAATGTTATCAATAACGTCCAAAAGTGCCGTGTTTGTGCTACGGCCTTTTCGGAAACCCGATTGTAACTCTGGCAGTATACCATTGCGTTCCAAGTAATCTACCATTTGAATGTAAACGGCCTTTTCTAGTATTTTTGATAAATACGGTAGGATACTAATTGCACGCAGGTCCTTTACATTACTTGGATTGTTCGTTTTGGGAATAGGCTTTACAAGTGCAGTCTTCCATAACTTGGGAAAGGTGTTCGTAGCAATAGATTTGTTTATTATACTAGTTATTGCACCAAGGGTTGTGGGCAGGGTCATGAGTATCATGTCCATATTAATACGATCTGTACCTTTGGCATTAGACCTAATGTTAAGTATAATTCTTGCAACTACTGTTTCATTTACTGTGGCTAATTTAAAAGAAGAGGGACCGAATCTGTGAAGTTCAAAATACGTTAAATCAGAAATAGTAACTAAATTTTCTCCTGGAACATTAAGAAAATGTGTGTTAATAACATCAGGGTCATTAAAATTGCCTGGAAGATCATTTTTATCTTTAAAATTAATGGCAACAGTATTTTTAAGATTCTTCCATAGGGTCTTGGGACTATTGATGTTGCTGTTAATATGATGTTCAAAATAAGCTCTCTTCTCACTAAACAAAGATGTATTTACTAAATGCTTCAAATTCTTGTATTGTTCCCTTTTTAGATCCGATTTATCCTTGCGGTAAGCATTATGGGCCTCATTTCGTAACCTCATCATAAAACGTATGTTACTTGTCAACCATGGCACCTGTTCTTGGCTCCCTACGGATTTTCTTTTCTCAGGTGCATGACGATCGAAAAGTTCAAGCAAAAGCTCATTGAAAGTTTCACACATTAAATCTATTGATTCAATTATATCAAAATTGCACCAATCAATTAAAGCTAGATCACGATCAAAATCATAACGATTTACACTCTTAAGAGGCCTAAATGTAAATATCTTTGGCTTAGGTTTATCCTTCTTGATCTTAAAGTTGACATAGACCATTGCGTGCTTATTAAGATCGGGGATGTAGTCGACAGTTACGCTTTGAACACCAGCGTCAGTACAGACAAGATCAATAAGGGTTTCACTTGTATCCGTGAAATGAGTGGGCTCTGTCACATAGTTATTAAGATTAGTATATTTTAAAAACTCATAAAATTGTTTTGTTTTACTGTCGTTAGATTCCAAGAGATTAATATTGAAGTCACCTAGCAAAATTAGATGATCATATTGGGAAAAATGGGCAACTGAATCAGTCAAAGCATCAAAAAACTCTTTTACTTTTATCCAATTCGGTCTATACGCTGTACCTATTGCAATACTACAGCCGTTAATATTGAGAGTAATCCACATTTGATCAATCGGGTAGGCAGGAGGATGAGTTCGAGTTCTAGCGGTAATACCATGTCTAATGTAGTAGCCGACTCCTCCCCCGCTCTCAGCCACCGACCGCGGGCGCGGTACGTGACGGAGTCGATAGCCAGGGGCGGTTGGAGCCTTAGCATTATGACCTTCATGTAGCCATGTCTCGTTTATCGCTAAGATGTCGGGAGAGTGTCGATGTACTGCGGCCAAAAACTCATCGTGCTTAGTACCTAGTGATTGTGCATTAAACAAACCGACTTTTAAATGTTTAGACTTCGCCATTACGATTGAAACAAAATGTCAGTGTAATCACGATGAGCGAAATATAAATAAATATTTTGAATGATTTAATTAGGCAATGATCGCAGTACAAAGACAGCTTACATGTAAAATTGTATAAGATAGACTGCAATCTGAGCGCATGTACACAGTTGTAAATATATCCAATTATTGCTAATACTACGACACATGATTTCGCTAAAATAACCGTATTATCACTACAAAACATATAACTGTAACCTAAATGTCCATAAAATACGTAAAACAATAATTTGAGCACTACAATGTATTTGATCACATTAACTGAACGTCGTTGCTGTAAACTTATACATCCGAGCCATACAGCAAATATTATATATATGCACTCCATACATATGTGTACTACGTTGCTATTGCAAAAGTATTCTGCATAAAAATACATAATAATAATAATCATGACTAAGCCTTTGAAGTTTTGGTTATTAATTTGCAAAATATTTCGGTATTTGATTACGTTCATCATAACTAATACATGCAGAGTACAAAAACAAAATGTGTTTAACAATAACAAGGTGATTTTTATAAATTTAAGCATGCAAGAACAATTTAAATTTAAAAAGCAAAACGTCATGCACGAATTGTCAGGACAAGAGAGTGTTTCATGAGTAATAAAGATCAAAAATAAACCTACATAATATACTACTTTCTTAATCACCCTACTAACTTTATTATCAACAGCTTTGTGTACAGATAAATATACGGCTAAACAACAACTATTTGACGAACAAGAGTAATCATGTAATAAAAGGAAACAACAGTGAATGAGAATCATAATCAGGTAAAACATACGTCTAGTTACGCTCAGTACTAACTGATTCAAGTCCAAAAATTCTGCTTATGTCAGCGTCGGACCTTATACGGTGACTAATTTTGCCTGGCTCTTGTCGAGTAAGAATGCGCCCTTCAACTGTCCAGACGAACCTCCATCCCTGACATCTACTCGCCTCCTTAGCTCGCCTAAATAGCTGTCTGTTATCTTTGGTCAGACGCTCATTAACATAGAAACGTTGCGGGGGGTCAGGGAGGCCGCACTCTGCAGTGGTCGCGGTCCGGCGCACACGCGCCTCGCGGAGCAGGTCATCGCGCAGCGAGCGGCGCGCTAATTTAACCGCGATAGGGCGCGGGCGCATTCCCTTTACATTACCGTCATCCGAGCCCGAACGAAGAGGGCCCGCTCGCGACGCGTGGATGATGTCCCGGACCTCCAACTCGACGCCCAGCTTCCTAGCGAGCTGAGTGACTGTGTGGACCACCCCCTCACCCTTCACCTCCGGAATCCCGGAGAACTCAACGTCACACAGCAAAAGCTCTTGTTCTCGATCATTGATGTCGGCTTTCAACTGGACAACTATGTTCTGCAACTCTTTTACAGTTTCTAATTTCTCCTCCATAACGATAACTCGACCCTCTAATTTCTCAACACGCTGGTTCATCTCGGTCACGGATGAGGTTATTTTCGACATGGTTAATGTGAGCTCATTCATTTGTACTCGCGTATTACGCATTTCTTCACGAAACATTCTCAACTCCCGTGCTAGGTCGATTTCATCCGTAGTATTTGTGGCCGTCTCATTTAAGGACATATCCATCATGGACGTGTCGACGATAGTTGTAGTACTCGTATTCTCCGAGGTACCCGAACTCTTCGATTCATCAAGGTGTTCCCGGCAAATACTGCATGCCCATGTAGAAGCTTCGAATTCGGCTTTGGTTACATTAAACGGTATACAATTGCGATGTAACTTAGACTCGCAGCGCGGGCACGTAACGCCATCTGCCAGCGACATAAAGCGACCGCACGAATAACAGTTATGAACCATTTTGCTAATTGATACTCTCAAGTATGTTATGTGCCGGCTGGTAGCTAGTGACAGGCAGCAAGGTCGCTCTGGAAATAGTAACCCAAACAGCCGTAAGATGGCGTATCAACGATATCAACAGATGGGGGTACCCGTAAAATAAATCGATTGATTTCAAATGCACTATGATAAGCTACAATTTATATTTGTCAATGTGGCATTCAGCAATGCATTTACATGCACACAAACACTACTCAAACAGCCGTGTGATGGCGTATGAACAATATCTACAGATGGGGGTGTCGGTAAAACAAACCGATTGATCTCAATCGCACTATGATAAGCTAAAACTTAAACGTATCAATACGGCACTTAGCAATGCATTTACGTGTCACAAACACTCAGACACCGTTATAACGACACGCGCAACACAATAAAACACTACACAATACTGTTAGACGACTTTTACTATTTTTTATAACAATAAAGTACGGACACCCGTGTACTGTGTTTGACGTTCGTGACGTCACCTAATAGTATATGTCTATATATTTTGTAATTTTTAACGTTAGCCGGTACACAACAACAAATTCAAAAAATTTATCAATTTATGTGAAGAGCGCTGGTCGTTAAATCTCAGGCAGGTTCCTGCCTACCTTAATGGCCAGAGTTCCAATTAATAGTGTAACATGTAATTTTAAATCGATAAATATATTTTTCATTTTCATTTTCATTTATGAAATTCACAACAAGGGTCATCAAATCTTGATACTAACCACTTACCGAATCTTCAGTATGAAATTGACTGCATAAAGTAAAATGTCACCTTTAGTCCCGTCATTTTATGGCATGGATAATCCGTAACGAATACAAAAAGTTACATAAATATTACGCGAATTTTTATTTTTCCCTGTATGCTAAAGGGAGGTCCGAACCACCTAACCCCCCCCCCCTCCCCTTGCATACGCCCATACCTGGAGGAGCCTAAACTTGGTATGTTTTATAATTATAAATGACTAGCTTTTGCCCGCGGTTTTTTGTGTACTCCTATAAAATCAGTCAATATTATTCGGACTGTTACCTGCAGTAAATACAGCTGGTGAAATGTGTCTGTTATGCGCCTCTGTTTCGCATTTTGTGTGTCTCTTTTATAGTTTTTCCATGGGAACAAAGGAAAAAAGTAGTTTTTGTCCTATTCAAAGTTTAGAACTTAATTTATGCAAAATTTCAGCCTAATCGGGTTCGTAAGCATGTTGTGAAGGGGTGACACATCACTTTTCTATAGACATTTCAAAGCTCATTTTCATCCCATGGGAACTGATTTATGGGATAAAAAGTAGCCTAGTTCCTATTCCAGTTCAAGAACTACATTCATGCAAAATTTCAGCCCTATCGGTTCAGTAGTTACGGCGTGAAAGAGTAACAAACATCCATCCATCCAAACTTTCGCATTTATAGGATTTTTTGTTTTACAGAAAACGTTTGGCTGAATTGTAACTATGTAGTGAATTTTTACAATCAGCTCATGAGGTCCTGTTACCACGATTGTAATATGTTCTTAGTTTACATTTCTTTTAAATTTAAACAAGATTTAATAACAGAAGCGTAAAACAAACTACTAAACATTAAAATAAGAGTACAGACAATTAATTATACGTAATTGGCTCATCGTTAAGGCCTAGGAAACCATAAATATGTCTCGATTAACCAACAGAGCCAAAGTAAAAGTGCCATAAAGAGGGTTAGCAAGCTTACGCATTGTATGATGGTTTATGAAGTAATAACCAATAAGAGTGAGAAGCGGTAACAGTAAATCATAATGTTGTTCGCAAATGAAATTGTTATATTGAAACGAATTTGTTGACGAGAAAGTATTTGCAGATCGTTTAGCGGAATTGGGCTCGTTGGACTGTAAGTTTCGACCTAAACGAAGAGATGAGTTTAGCTACTTACGTTGTAAGCTGTAGCTTAGAGCTAATTGATGTGATTGTAAGCATAAGGGTTAAAAAACATGTTTAGGGATCCAAATTATGTTGGTATCGTAGGAGGCTATGTAAATAAAAAAAGAGTGCCCTTTTTCTGTGTATTTCTTAAAATACACAAAAAATTGTAATCGGTTACTGGTTTTTCTCCTCGTTTGAGGAATAAGAATCATGTACCGAACTCAAACATTTTACGATATCTAGATCTAGATATTGGAAATTTTGCTGGGTATATTTTTATACTAGGTGAAATTAAATCAACTGACCAAATTCATACTGGAGACTCGGTTAGTCATCAGAAACAAGGTTTAATGACCATCAAGGTGAAATTAAAAAAAAAAGATTTTTGCCCCATATTGCCTGCACTAGGAATTGTACATAACTATTCCAACCAGTAGCTTTAGCATGAAAAAATTACGGTTATGTTTAGTTTGAACGTCACGTGATTTTGTATGGAATCTGATAACCGCCCCTAGCGGTCAGTAGCAGAACTTATCAGAATTCCATACAAAACCGCGTTACGTTCAAACTAAACGTAACTGTAATGTTTTCATGCTAAGCCTACAATAAGGGAGAAAAAAATATTTTTTCGAAATTGGCCAAAAGGATTACTGAACCTAGTTCTTGATCCGGTTAGTCTCCAGTATGAATTTGGTCAGTTGATTTAATTTCAGCCTATATAAAAACATACTTTTTTTGCTCTATACGCCTTTCTCGCAATACCCGTTTTTTTTTTGCTTCAAGTGATAGAGACAAAAGCTAATTCACATAGCCTTTTAAGAAAGCGTAGTTACCTTTACACACAGCGTAAAATCAGTTGCAGACCCAAAGCGATTCAAAAATTTATTAACAAAATGGTTAGATGGTTATACTATTAGTCAAACGAACATGCTCGTCACGACTCAAGTAATTGATCAAGTTTTCGCTTTTTTATCATTTAACGAAAGCAAATAAATTTATCGCCAATTCGCTAAATAATAATTACAGACTATGAATGAGCTTACCAGTGTAACACACCTATTTAAGGTGACTTTCGTTTATATAGCCAAATTCATGCTGGAGACTCGGTAAGTGGTCAGCACTGGACCACGTTTCACGTTTGGGTATAATAATCTTCGCTAAAAAGCGGGTGACTTGCATTTAGAATCCATACTAATAATAAAGTAGTAAAAGTCGTGTCTGTAGAATAAATATTTGTTCAAAATTTTAAATGGGATGGGTTAGTAGTATTGTACTGAAGCCAAAACCACCATTTTTAGAATTTTTGTGTGAATCTGTCTGTCTGTTTGTAAGCATGTAATGTATGTTCCGTTTTAACTTGAAAGCCTCTCAACGGATTTGGATGCGGTTTGTTATTATCGTCGTAATAATATAGTCAACATAGTTATAGGCTATAAGGGATGTTCATAAAATAACCACCAAGCCGAAAACGGGGCAGAGATTGAAAAAAAACGCGGGCAAGGCTAGTTATAAAGGTGTGGTATAGGATTTATTAGTTTACCTACTTATAACCATTAACTTCACAGCTTTAAAAAACAATAAACAGATTTAAAAAAAATGTGGTGGCTGTTATAGAATCCTCCGTTCTATCTATGGTCCACTAAAAAGCTCCGTTGGGGATAGAACGTGCTAAACTCGCTGTGCAAAAATTAACATAATGATTTTGGTTCGTAGGTTGAGGCTGGTAATCTGTGATTACTATTGATTACTGGCCGACGGTAATAAAATTATCGGTATGTCATTACATTACTGGAACATATTCACATGCGGTTAAGGGCAAGTCTCAAGTTTTTTGCCAGGGAAAAGTTTGTGGCCAAATTGATAAATGGAAGTAAAATACAAGGTTATTTAATTTTAGACGCTTAATTCAAATTGGGTACTCAATTAGCTATACCGGGTGTAAATAGAGTGCGACCATTAAATGAAACCACATATTTTACCGACCCTACTGAACCACTTTTCCCAAGAATCATACCCGCGGACACCCTTAGTTTGGGAAATAATTGAGTTCCAAACAAAAATGCGTGAACCCTAGCGCACCGACATACCGGCTAGTTTAGAGAGAGCGTCGTCCGGACGTATGTCGGTGCGGTCGCACTCTATTTACACCCGGTATAATAAACGAAGTCCCATCGAAAAGAATAAATGTTTTTTTTTTGTTTCCATGTTACCTTATATATAAGGCGACTTTAATTTATTCAGCCAAATTCTTACTGAAGACTCATTAAGTGCTCAGTAACAAGGTTCGATGACCCATTTTGTGAAATTCGTAAATTATTCTTTTCGTGTTCCTTACAAACGCAAGCCCAGCCCCAAGTCAATTAGTATAGGACGTGAAGATTTTATTTTTCGAATATCGAAGAACATTGCGAAGACCAAGCCTCCAGTATGAGTTTCGCTGGATAAATAAAATACACCTATATGGGGATCGAAAATTGTATGTTTCGAATTTCGCAAAATTAACCATAAATTACCAACTCTTCAATGATAAAATATATACATTTTCTGAAATATTAAATCTAATTTAAGTTTCACAAAATTAAAACTAAATAGTCTTATAAAGTATTAAAAACTTAAACAAAACAAAGACCTTGAAAATTTGTATATTACAAACTAAACTAATAAAAAATAGATTTAGATTAAATAAAGTAAGACCCTATTCAAGTCACCGCTGTGACCGGGCAGGGTCCCAAGACACTGGCTGCATTGCCGCGTTGAATAGCAAGACTAGCGTTGCCCGAGGTAAGCTCCAGCTCTTGGATCCACCAGATGCGATACTATCTGTTTGTAGAGCTGTCGAGCGTCAGGTCCCCAAGGCCCGAATGTTTCGATGCCAAACATGTAGCCCTCACCGAGAGTTGCATACGAGACTCGGTCGTTGTATCCGCCGCGCCAGCTGTGACAGGGGCGACTGGACGTGAGACGCGTCGAGCCTGTCCACGCAAGTCACGTCCCACACCAGGGAGCGACCATTCTGCCACGGGATGACTGCCATTCATTCCGTCGGCCATCGTCGAGATATACTTACTTAGCAAGTATTATGTTTTTTATTACAGGCTGTTGGTTTGGTTCATAACTTGCATTACGTTAATACGATGCTTTTTCCAAAAAACACCATACAGAATAAAAAGCAATTGAAAAAGGAAATAATAAAATGGTCTCTGAGGCGCCTACTCCTACTCAGGCGTCCCACCTCGCTGTAACGCCGCTCCTGATATCTTCCGACACTGACAGCAGGATAGCGTATACAATTTTTAAAGCGTACGACAAAGATGGCATTAGAACCCGTGTCGAGACCCCTAATTTGCCCTGTTAGTGCTGAGTCAAAATTCATCATGTCTGTCGTACACCAGATGCTTTTTGGCGTAAGAAAAAGTGATTAATAGATTATTATTTCTTTGTCATTCAGTAACGTGCATATAGCTTATACCTATGACGGAAGTTGTTGACTGAATCAACACTATGTATTTTTACTGAATAAATGTTGTTTTACTGAATAAATGACTATAATTAGAGTCTAAACTTACTTCATACTTAACTCATGCAAAAAAAAACTCTGATTTGGGTGGTTCGGTATTGTGGGGTACCTTTTTAGATCATCTCCTTAACAAAAAGGCGTATCAATCACGCATGTCCATTATAAAGGCATATCATCGAGAGTTGTTATTAATAGAAAATGCTTTCTACATGCTATAGTCTTTGACGGTAATTATTTATTATGCCATAGTTGCCGGCTTTTGTCAAACTGCTGTGGCAACGGAAGTAGAAGCTTACGAAAGTGTCGGAAAATACTTCTAGGAACTTAATAGAAACAGCTATCTATTGACTATGGTACTGGATAAATAGGTAGAAACATATTTTAGTACGTGTAGCTTTAAAAGTGTTGTCAGTGTATAGAAAGTTATAATTTTAACTTTTGAGTTGAACTTATAGGATCACTAACTAATTAATATAAGACATAAGTAAGACTCTTACAGTCAAATAAAAAAAGTCACTAGTTTTAACGCAATAGGGTCCGTATATGGTTCAAGCTACATAAAAACGGCGCGGCGCGCATCCAGCGCGAGGACGTCATTCAAATTTCGTACAAAACGCATTGAAATAAAATAATTGTTTCAGGCGGTGTCGGGCGTGGAACGGGCGTCCGTACCATACCTCAAATTGCGACTTTATTTCCATGCGTTTTGTACGAAATTTGAATGACGACCGCGCGCTCGATGCGCGCCGCGCCGTTTCTGTGTGGCTTGCACCTAAGGCTATCTGCGCAACTTCAAATGAGCATATCACATTGTGTAACTTAGTAAATCGGTATTGTAAAAATAATATAGATAGTAAACTATAGACCTGATAGATTCATCTTAGAAAAAACTCAGAATCTTTAAGTTCACTTGATAGAAAAAAATACCAAGGTACCTCTAAATTTCATGTTTTTCGAGTGTTAAAGGGCCTTCCTTAAATCATACAGCCTTGAAATATGTATTAAAAATAAGTTAACAAATGACATCGTCAGCTCATCTTAGAATATTTAAAAAAAATCATCTACTAGAAGCAGAGTTATTAAATAAAAACGCCGGTTTTGTGGGCGCGTGTTTCTTGGTGGTCGTAACAGCCACGAATGAGAGCGCGCTATTCTAAACTAAAAGAAAACTTCGTAGAGTTCAGTTCTGATAGATGTAAAATGTAAAGCGCATTTTCATGTATAAAATCAAAACCTGAAGGGTATTTCCCGGTGATGTAAAAACTAGAAATTTAGGTACGAAGAGAGTAACTTATTATGGATTTAATAATAATTTGCAATATTCCGCTGAACTATCTTATCATGCTATTCAAAATGCAGACTTGTGCACCGAAGCATAAGCAATACGAGCACAAATACAAAGCAATCTTAAATAACAACCAAGAAAACTTATCGACACGGGTTTCGCTTCTGAACGAGGCATTAAGTTAGCGATAGACTTCCGCAAAGTAACGCCAATTTCAATCAATTATACGAAGATAAGTTTCCAAAAAAAAGAGTTATTACTGATGTTTACGAGATAAGTAACTTATTTATCACCTAAAAAGCACACACTACACGAGCTCAAACTGCGCAGTTTTTTGCAATGGTGGATGGGATGGTGCATTCGATCGAATTGACGCTAGATTTATCATTTATGGCACCGGCCCATAGCTAAGATACGTTATAACACTGGTACATAGCGTATACAATTATCAACGCGTGTGACAACCCGTGTTGCGACACCTATCCGTAAACCTCTAGGTTTCGTTTCAAAAGGATTCGTTCGGTAATTATTCGGGAGCTTGGTGCAGGTGTCGACGCAGTAAGGATTATTCAGAATTTAGTGTCGCTTGCGCGATGCGATTCGATACAAGTACTTATTTTCCGATACCAAGTAAGTATCGAAAGAAGGGATTCGATACCAAAAGTACTTGGTATCGAAACAAAAGTATCGAGTACTTACTCGTATTTACTTGTATCGGAATATCCCTAAAGGCGCCGAAGGAACCTTTACTCCCGATGATAAGTCATAATATCATCAAAAGCTCTACATATGTCCCTTGGCAAAGGTAAACAAGTTAGTTCTATTAGTAATCATAACATTTATTGATACTTGACCGACTCCATTTTGCAGTTTTGTTTCATACATTTTGTATGCAATCCTGAAGGTTTGCTATCAGAAATCTCCTTTTAGAGATAAACTCGGCAATTCGAATGGTCCATAACAGCACCTAATTGTCGATTTTTTTGAGAGGAATAGACTTTTTTAAGGTCATATAAAAGTATTTTTTTTTTCTCCTTGAAATACAAAAGATATAATGAAAATATTCAGGAACTGAATAAATACCTTTGATGACGTAATAGTCATGTCATTCTGGCATTACAGGAAATAGGCCATTGCCGACGAGAAAAAAAAAGTAATTTCAAAACTGTCGTCTGTTTTTTTATTTTCAGTAATCCCATCTTGAGGTTTTATCCCCTGAATTTTTATTTTATTTTTTCTTTACGTCAAAGAACTCTCCCTTTTGAGCCTAAACGGTATGACTATTACGTCACATTCCCATTTCTCCAAACTGATTTTCAAAAAATAATTTTGTTATAAAATATACCACCTGAAAGTGAAAGAACAGTATGTATCTTCATGATTTAGCCTATATTTTCAGAAAAAATATGCAAAAGGGGCTGTTACAATTTATGGTTGGTTCGAATTAGTCTGCTCTTTTTTGGTGATATTTATGTGTATTAATAGTTCTTTGTATGAGCAAATAAAGTATAAAGTAATCATAAGTTTGTAATTTATGTTCCAATTATTCAAATCTACTAACTTATTTGAACGTTACGGAACCTTCAGGATGCGAATTTGAGCGTACTTGACCGGTTTTTTTTATAGATAAGTAACCTACAGTCTATTCCACTTATTCAACTGCAGGAGCATTCGATCCAGAATTTAAACCAATTTAGAGAAGTTCCTGCCTAATTGGCAAACCACGAGTCATTAACATTTAGAGTAAATTGCGTTTTGATTGCAAATAGTTAAGTACCTATCTTCCACATGATGTTATTAACAAGCCTCAGAATTTATAGTAAATGAAATGTTGTTTATATTTTACTGGTTCTTAACTGACGTCTTAAAATTAAGTGATATTAGAGAAATCATATACATACAACGTACAGTCGCCCACCGGTCAAGCTTCCTATTTTAAACGATTTTAAACCGTAAAATTGTAATAATTACATGTGACAAAAATTATCCCATCCCACTAATATTATAAATGCGAAAGTTTGGATGTATGGATGGATGTTTGTTACTCTTTCACGCCGTAACTACTGAACCGATTGAGTTGAAATTTTACATGAATGTAGTTCTAGACCTGGAATAGGACATAGGCTACTTTTTAACACATAAATCAGTTCCCATGGGATGAAAATGAGCTTTCAAATTTCTATAGAAAAGTGATGTGTCACGCTTTCACGCCATGCTTACGAAACCGATTAGGCTGGAATTTTGCATAAAATGGAAAAACTATAATTGAGACACACAAAATGGGAAACAGAGGCGCATAAAACACACATTTCACCAGCTGTTTTTACTGTAGGTAACAGTCCGAATAATATTGACTGATTTTATAGGAGTACACAAAAACTAATAAAACGCGGTTGTAACCGCGGGAAAAAGATATTATGTTATATATCACTCTTTGAAAATAAATTTCGACCGTTCGATATAAGATTACTTGCATTTTAATACATCCAATGAAATCGTGAAGATAGGCCTAAACTTTGATATAAATACCATTTCATTGGAGTTTAACTTAATTTAACTTAATATAATATATTGAGCTTTAGACAATGAAAATTATACTAAAATAAACGTCGTAAGAAATGTGATATAAAACGGCCGTCATATAAAAACTACATCCTCTTCATTCCAAAGTGATAAATAAAAACCCATCGAAATCGCGAGTTTTCTGTGCGGCCCGCTCTCACTAAGCAGGATAGAAACGGGACAGATTTTTCTGGATAACCTCGCCTTAACGGGTGTGACGTCGCAGTTAGAACTGTCAGCAGGTAGCCTGTCATGCTGGCGTTCGTACGTTAAAGCCGTAGACATTTCAAAATGAGAACTACCAATTCGAGTGATTCAATTAAAATTTAAAAGTTGTTAAAGCTAATTGACTTTTACTTGAGATTAGTTTTCGTCATATATCTACTGACCAAGGCTGAGAATGAAGTAGGCTATACACCACGTGATGACGTAATATACTCTCTCGGGACACTCGATAGGAATAATGATTGAAATGAGGTCTTCAAACAAACTTTTTTTTTGGTTTGAGTAATAGGAATCATGAACAGAACTCAAACATATTTTATTAGATGGATTTTTACAAAATTTAGATTTTTGAAATTTTGCAAGCTATTTTAGTTTATTTTATAAAATTAAAAAGCTTACTTTTTTCACTTTTGCGCTCAATCAGCCCCTCTCACACTGCGCATTTTTTCGCTTGGAGTGAGAGTGACAAAAATAAAATTTACATAGCCTCTTTACGAACGTATCCTTAAAAATACAACTAAAAATATTAAATTTTATACAAAACTGTGGGTCAATATGTTGTGCCCGAAGTACGGCGGCGGTAAGGCACACCGCTGGGACATAATAATCATTGATAAAACGTGGGTGCACAAGTGCAGATCGTGACTTACAATTCACATCCTCAAAAACACCTCTGACATCCCCTCGGAAATTCATGTCGTGATAATACTTATGTTATTACCAGAGGTCAGAATTAGGTAGAGTTATTTATGTTCTTTCATCGAAATGTTTATATTAATACTAGCTCCGCCCGCGTGTTTTTCGGTTTGACGACATGGATTTTTTCCGGGTTAAAAAGTAACCTATGTGTTAAGTTAGGGTATAAGCTATATCCATTCTAAATTTCATCCAAATCCGTTCAGCCGTTTCAGCGTGAAAGAGTAACAAACATACACACACACACACACACACAAACTTTCGCATTTATAATATTAGTATGATGGATCTTCCCGGGATTTCTGATAGACAATCCCGTGAGGCCAACGATATTACAAATGAATAATAATAAAAACCTCAGAGATAGATAAGACAAATAAAACAAAGATAATAATTAACATACATTTTGTATAAGCATTTACATTAATTCACAATACAAATTATTAATAGTCTTAAGCAAATTCTCATACTTATATAGGTACTTCGCTTTTTTTATAAATACGAATAAAATAACTTTTTTATTTAATAAACCACGGGATTTTCCTGCTCTTTAAAATTAATCTCGGGATTTGAGGCATATCCACTTTATTCTTTCGCTGTATGAAATCGTGTAAGTACGTACATAAATAGCTCTACCTAATTCCGACCTCTGGTTATTACTTACATACGGACGCGATAAGAGACGGCTTACATTATCATGCGAAAATATAAAATTTCCAGCGCCTAATTTATCATCTTGGAAAAGACTAATATTGTTGAATGCATGTTAAATCTTTCGTATTGAACATTAATGTATCACATTTGCAAATACTACTCTATATTTATTCAGAAAAATAAAAATTCATTTACAGAAAAATAATCAATCACATTGTCAACTTCAAAGAGAAAAATCTTTCATTCTAAAGTTTGCTGAAAGAAATTGCCAAAACATCAGACATATGTTGAAGTTAATGTACCAGATTGTTTATTAGTTTAATACTTCATTAACTGTTGAGAAAAATAAACCTCCGTCAATTTTTCTAATTAATGTCACCAGTTTACCAAGACTTTTTGTATTGATAAAGCATAATATAATTACAGTTAAAATTTTATGTCACAATAACCTATGATCCTTATACTCGTATAACCAATCTAATTTTGTGATTATATTGACAATTCACTCATTAAATTAGATCGTAAAACATAATTAACATCACTCCAAACTTCAAGAGTACGATCCGCAAAGACACTCCATACAAAAAGCGTAATTTAATGGAATGGCTCCTAAAAACAATTAGTTTCTAACGAAATACAGTATGCATAATAGATTCAATGGGATAAACCATTACATAAATTGCATTGAAAATTGGAAATCGATTACCATTCAGTTTGATTTATTTAGTTTATTCTTTTGAAACTATCCATCCATCGTCAAAATTCATTACTAGTTTTACTTAAAATATTATTTAGTAATGATTGATACATCGTATAGATCTTATTAAATTTACCTATACAAAGTACTTGTTTGCACTAGTTACATAAAATACTTAGTAAGAATTAATAGATAAATGATTGATCACTGTTTTTGTTAAGTCACACAAAACAACGGAAGTTGTATTAAGTGATGGCTGATTAAGGAAAACATTGCACGTAACATTTGCCATGTTGCAGTTAAAGTTTGACGTTTGACGAATTAATTGATTATGTTTGTTAGCCAACTGTTACTAGGTCAATTCGCACAGTAATCATGTTATAGCACAGTTGCCCCGATTCCAAATATAAAAAAAAATGTTAATCGGCTATTATGCTGCCTATGTGACCATTTAGCAACTGCGTAATAGCATAATGCGCTGGTATTAATGCGAGCTTAATCTGGTTAATTTTTTATAGCGCTTTAAGATTTGCAAAGTGCTAGTTAGAATAAAAATTGTGGCGAAGAAATAGTAAAAGATTAAGAGTTGTGTGGTTTAAAGCGCTTTCGGCTGTTGTAGCTTGTGATTAGCTTTATTCGGTGCTTCTCTAACCTGGAATTACGAAGCAAAGTTGAGGATGGATGAGGTTGATTAGTCGAAATACAAAGTTACAGCAAGTTCTTTTGTCCATTCGCTCTTAAATAAGGTTACCAGATTCAGTAACGTGCGTTCCTGACAAAATCTGTGATAATTCAAAATATTTCCTGACATTTCCAAACAGGTTTAGCATTAATACGAAAGCAGCGTGATTTTTTGTTATAAACACAATGTAAATCAGTTCCTGACAAATCGCAGTATTTTCCTGATTTCCTGACACAGGGCCAAAATTCCTGACAATGACAAGTCAAGAAAATTCCTGTCATATGGTAACCGTATTCTTAGGTCCGCATGGACGTAGTTAGAAAGGGGCATAAGGATATCGAGAAGTGAACAGGATAGGGCCAGTGTCTGTGCCCCCTTGTGCCCATTTCAGAATATAAAGATCCGAGCATAACCCAGCGACCTTAAAGGCATAACCTAAGAAATGTTCCTGGTCCGATGTTGTTTATTATGTACAGTGGAGCCCACATCAAGCTAAACACTTTCAGTATAAGCTGACCTCTCATTGTATAGGCTTTCCGTACAATGAGATGTCAGCTTATACTCAATGTGTATAGCTTGATGTGGGCTCCACTGTACCATTTCTTCGATGGTACATTGATAATAAAGTAGCAAAAATTTGCGTCTGTTCATTGAATGTTTTACCGAAATTTGAAATGAAATGGGTATTAATATTGTACTGAGGCTAATACCACAATTTTAATAATTTCATCTCTGTTTCTGTCTGTATGTATGTTTTGTTTTAATTCGAGAACCACTCAACGAATTTGGATGCAGTTTTTTTATTATCATCGTAGCGACCCTGGTCAACACATAGGCTATAAGGGGATTTTCATAACATAACGCCTAAGCCGAAAACGGGGCAAGGGTCAAATAAACGCAAGCGGAGTCTTACTTTACAATCAGTAGCCTTAGCATGAAAACATGGCTGAAGACCTCATTTCAATCATTATTCCTATCGAGGGTGATTTTCAATAGTGGTCAAATCTAAAAACTCCAGAGTGCGTTTGTTTGTCTTCAATGGGTCGTCAAAAATATTGATCTACATTTCGTGAGAGGTCATATCCTGGTTAGTTGACTATAAACTAATTTTGATATGACTACTTTTAAGGCAAAGATGGATCACATTTTTTATAGAGACTTATTCAGGATAGATGGGCATGATTTTCCTTTTTTGGACTTGACCACTTTTGAAGAGATAAAGTAGATGTACTCGTAGTTGCATGGATTCTATTTAAAATTCAAATTAAGAATAGACCATTCGTTCGTTTTATTTTCGTGGTTTCACGCAGAGGTGCAGGTCACACCCCGTGGCGCTTGTGACGTAATAAATGATATGATACGGTCAAATAAAAGTCGATGGTTATTAGACGCGTGCGCCTCGTCATTTATTATAGTGATGCCGCTATTTGTCGTTATGTCATGTGAGTGAGACGTTTACAAAATATTTTTGGCTTTCGTTGATGATGACGAATGGTTTTGGTCTATTTTTACATTCTTTATTTCCAAATAATCGTTTTTAGGGTTCCATACCTCGAGAGGAAAAAACGGAGCCCTTATAGGATCACTTTGTTGTCCGTCAGTCTGTCCGTCCGTCCGTCTGTCAAGCGAGACTCTTTATATCGGGAACGCGTGGAGGTATCAAGTTTATATACTAAAGTCACTTGAAATTTTCACAGATGATGAATTATTATTTATTAATTATTATTCTGCCGCTATAACATCAAATACTAAAACCGGTCAAGTTCGAGTCGGACCCGCGCACTCCCATACAACTGACATGGTTTTTTGCCGTTTTTATAGAAAAAGTTTTTTTTTATTTGGTTAGCTTTTTTCTGATTCGATGATTAAAAATAAGAAACTGTGAATAAACATGAAGCTGAGAGCTTAAATTACTAAGAAAGTAAAGAAAGATAAAAATTTATTGAACAAACTTTCCGTTGTTTACTTTTCACTCAAACTTCTCGGGTATGGCCCTTGTGAATAGGGCAGCATGTCAAGAAGAACCCGTTTTGAGAATGATCATATTGACCATAGCTTCAATGACCATAACATACAGTTCACGGGTGTTTGACGGTTATTACAACATTTTCTAAACCCAACCTTTTCCAATTTAGGTTTTCAATATATTTATCGTAATCCTATTGATAAGAAGACACAAATATGTACGTATATATATACATCTGCTCAGAAGCTAGGTAAGATAATGTCAAATTAGTTCATGAAGATAAAAAGAGAAACTATAAAGATAAACAAGATATCATTCCACTTGATAGATCTGTAGATCTGGGTAAGCAAGATTGATCAACATCAACGAAATGTTTATGTTATTTTATTACCCCTTTTTACAACTTCGCCGACACCATATACGATGACTGTATTTCTCTGACAGGTATCGAAAGTGTGCCCGCTAAAGACCATAAACAGGTTTTTAATAAAACACCTTTTGAGAGTATTCGATAATTCCTGCCATTCATTAATAGGACACTGACAGTGCAAAGCATAGACAAGACTGGTTTCATTTATCTTTTAGTTAGAGCTACAGAGAGAAGGTTGTTGGATGTGGCGCTATTTGAATCTAATGAGATAAAAATTAAAATACATCAACATATGGCTAATGATATGATATAAATAGGTGGTAGAGCTGATGCCGGGCTCGACTGTGGAGGTACCACCATCTTACTCGCAGATCCTCCCGAAGTTATTCGGGGGAGAGTAAGAGAACAGCTCTCAGGCAAAACAGACTGGTGACGGGCAGCGGCGTCACTGGTGCTAGGGTTTTGGCACCGCGCTCACCAACCCGCCTGCCCAGCGTGTGTGAGTATGGGCATTTCTTCCAGGAGTACCGCCAAGAGTGGCGAAATCCTGGAAAGGCCTATGTCTAGCAGTGGACGAAACAGGCTGATGGATGGATGGATGGATGGCTAATGATGTAAAAGAAACTACGACTGGTAAAGTCGTAATACCTACCTGACTGCGAACACCTCGTAAGCTGCCATTTTCCCTAAATTACCGATGAACGGGATTCGACTGTGAAAACGTACAATTTACAGAGATTTTCAAACGCTCGGTTTTCTAGATTATCTACCTACAAAGGATGATGGGCAAATTTGTAATGAACCTGAGTGTAAGACCAACAGAAATGCAACAAGTGCCAGTCATTAGAACTTGGTGCCTGAATCACACTATCACACTAATCACACTATCAACTATCACATCACACTTCACACTAATCACATCACATCACACTCATATTATAAATGCGAAAGTTTGTGTGTGTGTGTGTGTATGTGTGTAAGTTTGTTACTCTTTCACGCTGAAACGGCTGAACGGATTTGGATGAAATTTAGAATGGATATAGCTTATACTCGTACCTTAACTTAACACATAGGTTACTTTTTATCCAGGAAAAAAGCATGTCGTTAAACCGAATAACACGTGGGTGGAGCCGCGGGCAAAAGCTAGTTGTGTATGTATCTGTAAGACTAGCTAAATACCTCGGTTTTACATGCAATTTTTTTTTTGTTTTCGGCGACACACCACCTATAAGCGCGGCGCTTAACACGGAGCAGAGAATAACATTGCAGATTACCATTGTTTTGAATTTAAAGAAAACGTACTTTTTTATTAAAGAAGTAGGTAGTCAGTATCAATAAATCCAGGAAAATATTTTCACCAGTACTTATTTTCAATTGCTCCTATCTACTTGTGGCCATAGTATGGAAAAGAGCACTAATTATAAGCTTTTATTTAAGACCTATTTCAATTCTGTTGGACCTACGCCCATTTCACCCATCATCTTTTCTTACATTCTTACGTGGATCTGTGCAATCTGGCAATCTCTTTAGAAATTGGGAGATCTTGCACTAAGAAAGTACTGCTTTCGACAACCAAGGATTAACATAGATTTATTTTTCTGACCACGACGTATACCTAGATGTTTCTTGGCTTCAAGTAGAAGTCGCCGGACACACATAAGGGCAAGATTCGAGTTTAACTAACGCTGCCGCTGCCGCTGGTTACTTTTTAATGCTAAGTCTACGTATGCGTGTGGACGACCGCATTAACCAGTTGCATTCACTAGGACAAGATCAATACTGGGGTGGCCAAGATGCTACAGCAAGAACATATATGTATAAGGTGACTTTCGTTTATATAGCCAAATTCATAGTGGAGACTCATTAAGTGGTCAGGACCAATGTTCGATAATTCCTAGTTAATGCAACTGGTCATGTCACATCACGACATTTATCTCCCAGGGGTTGTTAGAATTGTTTCCGAGTGTGGCCTCACAGCTGTCCATACTCGCCCCCTCTTTCATCAAAAATGTTTTCGTCCCAATTTAAGTTAGGGCACTAAAGCCGGCTCTACACTCGCCCGCGAACGCGAAAACCCCTCCACACTCACAACCTTTCGCATTTTTTTCTTCGCAAACCCTTTGTCGCGGGCCAAAAACCGGCACCGGACGGGGAACGCCGCGTAGCGAAGCGAAGCCGCGAAATGGCCGCGAAACCCTCCACACTCGCAGTTCGCGGCCTCGCGGGCTTTCGCGGCGCAAGTGTGGAGCCGCCTTTCAGGCGTGCTGGTTTACTTCACAGTGTTTTCCTTCACGGTCAGCAAGTGATAAGTTCACAAGTACGAGGCACATAATTCCCGAAATCTCATTGGTGCTTGCTCGAACCGCTGAACCCGGGCCTCGCACGATTGTGAGTCCAGCGTCGTCGTACCGACTGAGCTACAAGTATCGCAGCTTTTTGATGCGGTATTTTTATTTTTTTTATTATTTCCGTGGCCTACTAGGCTAGCATATATTAGTATACACTCAAAGGTACCTTCATACCAAATTTGGTGCTTTTTGTTTAAATAAGACAAACACAACAACAAATTGACGGCTATCTTAGAGCAGAATGGTATTAGACGCTTCGATGGCTGGAGGCCCGACGGAATGACACAGAAGAGCGGTAGGTCGCTGGTGTGAGACGTAACCTGCGTTGACATCCTTCACCCTTGCACCCTCTCACATCCCGGTGACGCTGATATGCCTGGATCCGTTCAGAATACATATTTGCGCATTTTGGTGATAATACCGTCGTCGGGCTGTGGTTTCCAGAAGCGGAGTCTCTCTTCAAATATATTTCTTCGAGGCTGGTCAATGTTTCAGGAAACCCGAGGGCTGGGGCATAACTCGGACAACGTCTATCTGTCATCAAGGGACTACTGCCCATCAAGCCTTTTTCTGCAACATAACGGCGGCAATGTAGCAAAAATTAATTTCATTTAGATTTTAAGGTTCTTTTTTGTTAAATCTGTTTTTAAACATTAACATTTGTAATGTTAATTTTAAGCACGATAGTAAATATACCTAGGTACATAATTTGATATTGGCGTTCCTGTAATTAGTTAACAAAAACAGTTTAAAATATAAAATATTACTTACATTACAACAAAGACCATGTGCTGTGTGCTGTCATCCTGAAAACATTCGGCAGCTGATCGTTAACTACGTTTCAGATTTTTTGTTTAAAACTGTCTGTAAGGTGGGCACCCCAACTAACAGCCAACAGCAAGTGCAAGAGCGGTTTGCCTTGCGAGTCGCGAGGGCACCGTTTTCACCGCGCTTGGGCAGGCAGTGCGTCTTCCACACAAACTATAATTCTCTTACCACCATAATAACTTTAGCACTACCTTAAACGATCCCCATTGCCCTAATTTAGTTTTTCTTTGCAATATACCAGGATATAATTTTATTCGGGCAACCTTAGTGGTAAGGTATTTGTTGCAATTATTCGTCACGACATGAATCCCCGAAGCGGTGTCAGAGGTGATGCCGAGTGTGAACTGTGAAATGTAAGTCACAGTCCAGGAGCTGTATCTTTGAATCACTCGCCGTGAATCATGTATTCACGCACGAAAACAATTCACGTGCGAAATTCAATTCGAATGGTCAAGATTTTACGTATTTTTGAATCAGTAGAAATTAATAAAACGGTTTTCGTTTTACGCAGAAAAAATAAGAACCAGAAAGCAATATTTCGTTGATTTTAAATACCGATAATGAATAGAGGTGAACGGAACGTAAATTAAGTCATAATGTCAGTCTCTCATCGACGTTTTCGTTCTCACGTTGTTGTTTCCTTTCCTTTTGATTGTTTTCGTTTCTCTTGTCTGTTTTTACTTCTATTTTAGGTTATTATTATTATCATTATTACTATATCCTTTTTTGTACACACAGAAACTTAAATTAAGATTACAAAAAGAAAAATATGCTCAACAGCGAGCTTACCTCTTCAAGAGGTTTCCTTCCAGCAAACCAATACTGTGGTGAAAGAATACACGAAATAGGTTGGCAGCAATCATACAAAAAGATTTTTACAACAGAACTTATTCTACACAAATGAAAAATAAAAATGAAAATTATAGATATAGATATAAATATATAAATAAAATGGATATGAATAAAGAATGTAAATATGCATCAAAACGTTTTAACTTGTCAATTCAATGTCAGTCATGTCGTTTTTGCTTAGATTCTACTAGTAGAAATCAGAAAACGAGTGGGTCAGACCACTCGTTGCAGAATTCACGGAATGAATTTTCAAAAATACTGATTTTAAGTTTTCGTATGCGAATCATGCGGATTCGCATGCGAATTGAAATTCGAATGATTCAAAAATACACTCCCTGACTCGGTACACCCGCGTTTCACGATTATTACGTCTAACGTGACGGGCGGTGAGCCCTATCGCCGTAATTCGGGCACAAATACACACTCTTTTTAAGGCATTCAGGTTTCCGCACGATGTTTTCCTTCACGGTTCAGCAAGGGTAAGTGCTAGGTAAGAACAAAAATAACACAAACATCGTTTTTTGTTTGCATTAAATAAAATAAAAATTGCAAGTGCGGTGACTAAGCCCCATTAAATAAAAACTATGGAATATAAGGATTGCTCACTATAGAGATCAATTGCAAAAATCATAGCAAATCCGCAGACAATTCCTTTTAAAATCACTCGAAATCTCTTTTTAGCAATTTTTCCGCACGTGCCAGAATAGAATCCCTGTTCTTACTACATTTCGTTTCTTCTTACCGATCAATTTTATTTTTTTTGGTTTATAATTTCATTCCGTCATTTCAAACTAGGCGTCAAAAGATTATGTCGGTAGCACAATAGGTCATAGTAGGCAGTGCACCAGGGCCCCGGAGCTCAGGGGGCCCTCTAATCTAAGAGATTCTTGAAAAGAGAGGGTCAGCCAAGAGGGGGTGAGGGCCCGATTCTTTCTCTATGCACCGGGGCCCTTGTCCACCTAGCTACGCCACTGGACACACTCATGACCTAGATTGTTCATTTTCTGATTATACAGTTAAAATATAAATTTATTTTTAATTATGACTTTTTTTATTTATTTTTAATTTAAGCTATTATTTTATGTAAATTTTTATAAATTACATTGTGTATGTACATTGTACATATTTTGTATTTCGTGTAAATTTCTTATGTATTGACAAACCTTTTATAACGGACATTGTTATATGGTGAATAAATATCTTATCTTATATCTTATATTCAAGTTTTGTCTTAGGTTGTTACTATTATAAGCAGGGATAGGATATTCGGATCGATTTATTTTATTTATAACACTTTTTGCACATTTACAAAAATTATATGGGAGACAGATTAACAAAACAAACAAATATTGTGTACAAAGGCGGCCTATTATATACCTGAAGTCGAAAAAATACCAGAAAAAGTTTGCAACTATGGAGTTGGCTTCTTAAAATATCATTTATTTAGATAGTAAACATTCCTGAAATTACGGAATTGCTTAAAACGTTACTATGATGTACCTAATACTTAATAGATGTTACCTACAGTAAATGTATATTTTTAAGGAATTTTTTATGAATTGACAAGTAGTTTTAGGTCAAACAGAGCAGAAGGTTGAAGAAAAGGCTATACTAACGAGTCCGGAGGCAAAACAGAAGGCCGAAAACAAGGGGTATACGTCATACTAGCTCGGCCGAAGACTAAAATGACAATTTTTCTTTTGGGCGAAACCTTCTTTCGGCCATATCTAAGGAACGGTAGGCCCTAAGGCCATCGTGTTTGGACCATGATAATTTTTTTTTCAATCTTCGAAGGCTAAAAATGATTTTTTACTCTGTTCGACCCAAATCTGCTTGTAATTTTAAAAATTTCCTAGGAATGTATACAATGCCTTAAAAATATACATTTACGGTAGGTAACATCTATTAGGTATTAGGTACATCATCGTAACGTTTTCAGCAATTCCGTAATTTCCGTAATTTTAACTATTTAAATAAATAGTATTTTAAGAAGCCAACTACATAGTTGCAAACTTTTCTGATATTTTTTCAAATTTAGGTATATATCGATTCGAATATCCTATCCCTGATTATAAGTTAACTTTTATACTTCAAGCTATCGGAATACTGTTTTATGTTGAGATAGGTAAGTTAATTAGTAATTTTATTATATAGTGATTACTGCATTCATATATTATCGGGGTTTATGGAAGATTGTAAGTTTATACTCTTAGTTTAATTGATTTTTTAGAAAGTTTGTTATTTGATATCGGATATGGGACGATTTCTTTATGAAAATGGCACAAATCATACTTAATTCATATTTCCAAGTACTAGAGATTCTCAGATCAGATTCTCAGGCAGCAGGCGGAAATAAAAGTTTTAACAATTTAAATGTTTTCTTATTTATTAGAGATTCATACTGCTTTTTATGTATCTAATAAATGCATAGTTATTAATCTTTTTTAGGACCCTACGTCTTTTATACGAGAAGAATAGGAAAACTTATGAGTATCTACGTATTTCTATTATTTTCTTTACAACATAATATTCCGATGCATCGCCACGTCTCTTCCTTATCTTTCACTCATAATTAATACACCTATTATTATTTATTATGTGCCTATGGTTATGCATAATAAGATATTAACATCACAAAAAGTTACAAATTTAGATTTTCACCTTTACGTCGGTTATGAAGAGTAGAACTAGAATCATATAGCCTTTGCCCGCGGCTCTGCCCGCGTTTTTTCAATCTTTGCCCCGTTTTCGGCTTGGGCCTTACTTTATGAACACCCCTTAACAGCATATGTGTTGACCAGGGTCACTATGATTGTAATGAAAAAAACCGCATCCAAATCCGTGGAGTGGTTTTCAGGTTAAAAGCGTTTATTTGAATTCCTTTTTTGAAGTCGGTTAAAAACATTTTTTTCTGTTCTGTAGTTAAAAAGAACCATTATATTCGTAACACTTGCTACGCTACCGCACTATAGCAAAAGGGCCAGTAAATGCGCAAGTGCCCTTCAATAAAAACTTAAGTTACGCGATATACAAAATTCTGAATTTTGTATTCTTAGGGTTCCGTACCTGAAGGGTGCCAAACGGGACCCTATTACTGACCCTCTGCTGCTGTCTGTCTGTCCGTCTGTCACAGCGATCTACAGCTTCAGCCGTAATAGGTAGACAGTTCAAAATTTCACAGGGTATGTATTACTATGGCCGCTACCACGACAAATGATAAAAATTTGGACAATATGAAAAAATTTCATTTATTTGTTTCAGCTCTATTCAATGGTGGTGGCAGAATAACAGCGTTCCTTATATCTTCGGTGTAGGAACAGACGCTGAGCCGTATCCTTTTTAGCAGTGTTATAACTTAGAAATAAGTAGATTTAGAACTGCTATAATGTAAAAGTACCTATTCTGTTCTGTTAAATAAATGTCATTTTTTTATTTTTTATGTTTAAGTCGGGAATACATACAAGTTTGAAATTTGGTCAGATTGCTATACATACCCTAAAGTAAAATAATAAATATAAAAAATTGGAGTTCTTTACTCAAAGGATGCCGAATTAATTTTTCCGCGTTTTTTTGACGCATGTCTGCTATGGTACTTAGATGTTTTAGGATTCCTTACCCGTTTTTTGTGGTGGTACGGAAGCCTTTGTGCGGGAGTCCGGCTTGCACTTGGCCAAATTATTCTGTTTAATATATGTAAAGACGAGTGCAAAATTTCATCCGAATAAGAGTAAGAAATCACAATCACCTCGCCGTTTTTACATGGGCTAACCTTCCTTACTCAGGATACTAACAGTTTCTCATCTACCTTCTCCTTAAGGACCCATAATACATCAATTCGCAGTCCTGCTCTAACGCTTCTGCTTTTTAACTGTCTATCCTATTCTAATCAGATGCCGCGCATGCAAAAACATCTGTTATTTTGAAATCGCGGCTACACTGATGGTTTTTTCATTTTTATGGAACAGTCTGCAGCTGCTTTATACTAATATCAGTTATATTATGCAAAGTTTCAGATCTAATTTCAAGTATTCATTGAATGCTATCGGTTTATTGTACGGTTTGGAGGTAACTTTGTAATTTTTTTCTATCGAGAAAATTTAATGGAATCAAGATTTCACAACAGCATTGACATAGCATTAGTCCTCAACTTTATTGTATAATAATTTCAGAGTGATTGTTGCAGTATTTTTTGGTATAAAGCAGGATCATGCGAAGCGAAGTAAGCGAACCCTTAAGGCGGAACGTTTCGAGCTCGGTGCAAAATGCACAACTTATGATTATTTTTCTTATTATTGAATAAAAAGTACAAAATAAATGTGATTTATGGCATTTCCCGACCAAAGTTTAATGTCAATTAGGCTTTTCTACCAAAATTTTGTGATTTTATGCATTACGTTGCGAATGAATGTCCACATCAACTTAAAACACGCTTTCAAGTTTGTATGGACATTCACGCTAACATAAAATGACGCAATTCTGCTAAAACCCCCGATAATTATTAAACAATATTCGCAAAATAAGATGAATATATTTTATTTTACACATTTTATTTAAAAATAAGATAAACAATCATAAGTTATGCATTTTCACTGAGCTCGAAATGTTACCCCTTAACACAATAAAGTTACGCGTAACGCTACACTACAATTACACACAAGATGTGACGATGCTCCGTAAATTAGCAGTATTTTAACAACAATAAGCACGAATTGTCTGGGAATGAACACAATTACATCTCTCTGTTGCATTCTGAACCGTGATACGGTGGCATAAGGATGTCTTTGGGTTTAACGTACGTCAACATTTCGCGATGCTCTATTGAGAGTTTCCACATGTGTTTGTGTATTTCAGGTGTTTCCACAAAGATAGTCTGCGGTATAGTAAACAAGTGGTGACGGAACCGTGCCATTCTTGTGTATCTTGTTCTTGTGAAATTATTTGTATAGAGCAGACATAAAAGGAAAACGTCAAATGATTCCTAGGGCACACGTTTAATCGCAAAAGTAAAATTTTCAAGAAATAATATACTAATTAGAATTATATGCATTTAAATATTTTAAAAAATTATAGAACTTAATAAAACAGGCATTTAAACTAAAATACTGAAATTACAGCAATTGCTAATTTATTTAAAAAAAAAAAACATAGTTGGTGTCATTTTTACCCTTTCAATTTTCATTGTTGTTAAAACAGTACTCGAAATCCAGATCGTAACTCGAATCCACCTTATTATAACGCAACATAAAATTTTGACTTCCCATACTAATTGATTCGATGTTGTTCTTGATCCAGTAGAGGAACATTTTTTTTCGTATTTCTCAAACAGTGTTATTGAACCTTGGTTCTGACCACTTACCGAGTCCCGAGGATGAATTTGGCTGTATAAACGAAGTCACCTTGTATACACTTGTAGCTTTTGTGTATACTTGATTCTGGTAATTTGTTTAGGTTTATACCATGCTAAATATATGCAGTATAAGATACATAAATTCAAAGTTTAGGCATACCTATACCAAAAAAAAACAAATAAACATATCATTATTACGGCTATAGATGAGCAAAGTAAAAGTAAATCTGGACGTGTGGAGTTCTGAACCGGGATCCGAACCCGGGACCTCTCGCCGGTTCAGAGCTCCTCATATCCAGATTTACTTTTCTTCTGCTTTTCTATACTGCAATGATTCTTGAAATATAGAAATTTATTGCCATCATAGTTAAAATATACCTATATATTTTTTTTTCTATTGTTTTTTAGGGTTCCCAAAACAAAACATTAAACATTACAAAACAGAACTCTTAAAACGATCACTCTGTTGTCCGTCTGTCAAGACCCCTTTTCTCGGCTGAAATTTACGGCTCCATAGTGCTGACGAAAAGCCGGCTTCTAACTTAACGCGAAAGAAAGTTAACTTCTTTTTACATATTAAAACTTATCTGCTACGGAGAAAAGTGGCTGTGATCTATAAAAGAAAGATAGGCACATTTGGTTTCCTAGTAATGAACACTAACTTTGACTGGTGACTGGCACTGATGCGAGGGTGTCGGCACTGCGCTCACCAACGCCCAGCGTGTGCGAGTATAGGCATTTCTTCCAGGAGGACCGGCAAGAGTGGCGTAATCTTAGGCCTATATCTAGCAGTAGTCGAAACAAGCTGTAGATGGATGTTTTTCCGTTGAAATTGTCACGTGGTTGGTAGCATCGACCGCATCCTGTAGCTCAATATTTGACCGCTACCATTATTTTCTACAGTAAAAACGTACGAATATCCGCATCCATCGCACAACTAAGAAGCGTTTCAAAACGTGCGATGGTAGTGCGAAATTTCACTCGTTTAATAGAAAGAGACAGAGCTAAACACAAGAAAGAGAGAGAACATCTGGTTTTGAAACGCTTGCGAGTGATTCCAGTGAGAGTGAGAAAAACGTTTTAGAACCAACGTCAGTCTCAAATCTAATTCAAGGGCGGGAAACTGAAATTGCCTTTTGTAGTCACAAAAAAAATATTACGAGCCTAATGCAACTTTCACAATAATAATTATCACTTTTTTCCCTTTATAAATGATGAATACATTTTTAAAGGTTTGAATTTTGTCCAAAACCCGGCAAAACTCCGAAGTGACAACTGTCAGGCGAACTTTAACAGTATCCAGACAGCGTTAGAATTCGCACTATATAGGGTGAAATTTAATCAACCGACCAAATTCATACTAGAGACTCGGTTAGTGATCAAGAACTAGGTTCAGTAATCCTTTTGGCCAATTTAGAAAAATATTTTTTTTTGCTCCCGTACTGGTTGGACTAGTTTAAGTACAATTCCTAGTGCAGGTTCTACAGGTAAAAAAAATTTTTTTTTCGAATTTCACCCGGAGTGTTTGTTCCTGATGACTAACCGAGTCTCCAGTATGAATTTGGTCGGTTGATTTAATTTCACCTAGTATAGCCAGTGTGATTTTCGCATTACTCGGAAGCGTTTCAAAACACTTCCGAGCGACTGTCAGGTTACAGTTCGGTTACAACTTTTGAACGCTCTAGGGTGAAATTAGCAATACTCCGAGTGAAATTCACTCGATTCGAAACGGAACCCTAATCAGCAAAGCCTTTATTGTGGAGCAAGTATGACGAAACGCACTACAACCCGCACGTTCCCACAGCTCTCCACTTCGCACGATTAACATTTTGCTGAGATAAGGTGGGTTCTCTCGGTATTTAAACTGTACTATAATAGAGACATAAATAAACCCTAACTAAATGTCGGAACGCAAACTTTGGAACACGAGCGCTTAAAACGAAACCCTTGTTCCGATTGTGAGAATCAACAACGCTGAGTAAAGCTGGACAATATCTCAGAGATACTATGAGCATGGTACGTGTGTTACATGCTCTATTAGTTGTCAAATTTTCAAGTTTGTATTAGTATTATATTCCAATAAATGTTGAAGTTCAATGGCTTTGTGTCAACAATTCGACTATTCAAATTCAAGAAGTAATATTTTTAAATAGGAATCGTTGTTGTAGCAAAAAAAAATATCAAGAAATTGTGTTTTAAATTAACCTAAGAATGTTGTCTACAGAACTTGGTACCCATTTAGATCTCAAGTCTTTCTCGGTAAAGTCTATAACCACAACCATAATTATCATAATATTGAACTTGGCTCCCATTTTCTCATTTCTGTTTTTGGTGGGATGTATTTTACAGCTAACATCATCTTCATTTTAGTTACAATACAAATATGAGCTAA
Organism: Ypsolopha scabrella; assembly: GCA_910592155.1. NCBI lineage: Eukaryota > Metazoa > Arthropoda > Insecta > Lepidoptera > Ypsolophidae > Ypsolopha > Ypsolopha scabrella. The sequence continues at coordinate 6,867,384 of OU342964.1, forward strand.
CAATTATTTTCATGTTTCATTTTAGGCATTATTCATATCATGAAAATTATAACTTCCGAAATGGAATAGAAATATAAGAAATTAGTGTCGATTGTTTTATTTTGTTAAATTATAGTAATCAAGCAAAGTTCATGAAATGTCCAAAGGTTCTTATTTGTTTTTGATTTCTGATATGTACTTTAGTTATCCACTCATACGGATAACGCGTTGAAATGGGGCAGTTGGGGAAAATCCAAGCTATAAGAGATAGAGAAAGCTCAAAGAAATCTCGTCATTGACTTGAAAAAGTAAATGAAATCTGCACTAAAAGTTTTTTTGAAAAATAGCTAACCTTAGCCAAGAATGGGACCGTAGGCCCTACCATGAGGTTTTGTCACCCACGATACCTAAACGTTACCGTCTGCGTAAAATATTTTGTATGATAAATTGTCTCGTAAGCCGCCAGGGGCGCTGCACAATTTCTCATATAAATATTTTGGAAGTGCCTCAGCTACCGGCGCCGTGTCCCAAATTGGCTGCCAGCGCCGGTTGCTGAATTGGTTGCCGGCAATGACTTTAGAAAAAAAAGCGGTAATGGGGTTAGCAATAGCATACTAAGTATAGGGCTAGAGGAACGATAGGATAGTAAGTAATTTTGGGTCTTTATAGTCAAAGTAAAAAAAACGTTCACCAAAAAAAAAAATAGGTGCGACAACATCCCTAGTTTTGACAGTAACTCAAATTTGTATTTTCAAGTCACCTATTTCAACGATTTCCAAATAAACAACCACAATCTCACACTTTGAAATTTAACGTCCTTTGCGCGATATTTCTACCGTCAGCGCCGCCGGTGACCAATATGGGAGCCGGCGGCGCCGGCAGCCGATGTTTTTGTTCTTATTACTGCCGGTTCGCAACAGCCTTATTTTTAGGTGCCGGCGCCGGCAGCGGAGGCACTCCCAAATATTTTACGCAGTGTATCGTGACAAAACTCGTGGAAGGCCTCACGGTACGATTTGCAAAAAAAATAATTACACACTGTATTATGGCATCAATCGCGATATTGTCTAGTAAGAACCAAGTATTGAAAAAAATAATATGTATCAAATCAATGGATACGCTATTTTTTTATTTATTTATATGACCTTATCAAGTAAAAAAATAAAAATAAAATCTATTAAGGATGGCTCTAAACTTACAGTGTATCTTCGACGATCAATACTCATTGGTGCAGATATATATAACATAAACTAGTGTTTTGCGTGGTGCGCGGGCTGCAAGCAGCCCGCGTGTATTTGATTTGCCTTTTTTTTTTTTTTTTTTTCCTTGTCTTTTGTATGTGCGTTTTTTTTTCTTTGAATCAGTGACGTGTTGGACTTTAACTACAGTGAAGTATTGGCAATCTGTATAAAATCTGTGATTGACAGAGGATGGGATGTGTGTCGAGTGTCAAAACCTGTCATCGGTTGGAAGATGTGTGAAAAAGAGTCATTGGGCATTTTGTTGGACTCTGCCGCGCACCTGCGGTGCGCGACATCGTCCCTCGGTGAACGGTAGGGTCATTTTTCTTTGACTTTATGACTCGGCCGCGCACCTGCGGTGCGCACCCTCGTCTTAGTTCTGGAATGTCTGACCTCCGGAAGCGTGCGCTCAGCCTGCGGCTTCGCGCCCGCTTCCTCCGGGCTCGGCCTGCGGCCGAGTAAGTATGTCAACGTATTGTAATACAAAGAGCAACCTTGAAAACGTGTGGAAACTGAATTTCAGGGCGATCGGTTGAATAAACGCGATTGACATTGTTTTGACAGTTGTCAAATGTCAAAATTTGTCATCGGTCGGGAAGAGCCCGTGATACTCATCATTCGAGTGCAAACCCGGAAGCACTACGACCATCCGTTCCGAAGTTGTAGCAATTTAAAAAAAAGAATGTCAAAAATGACAAAAATGTCAAAAATGTCAAATTTTTTTTTGCTAAATTGTGGCCGTTTTGATGCCATTCACTATGGTGAAAACCGCGTAGCTGTAGCACCAACCGTTCCGAAGTTATAGCAATTTAAAAAAATAATGTCAATAATGTCAAAAATGTCAAAATTTTTTTTTGCATATTCGGGTAGATCTCGTCAAGCCCTTTCAAACGGACCCCCATAACAGGGGTCTATCTTCATTGGTTTGGGAAATAATGGCAATAATGTCAATAATGTCAAAAATGTCAAAAATTTTTTTTGCATATTCGGGTAGATCTCGGCGAGCCCTTTCAAACGGACCCCCTGAACAGGGGTCTATCTTCATTGGTTTGGGAGATATGGGCCGAAAAAGAATGGACCCCTTGAAAAGAAAGAGATTTTTTTTTGGACCCCAGGGGTCCGAGTTTGAGGGTTCCAAGGCCAACCGTCACGGAGATATGGCCAAAACAAAAATTTTTTCGCGCCTCGGATAAAATTTTTTTTAAATGAAAGAAAACTTTTTTCGGACCCCCGGGGTCCAAGTTTGGGGGTTCCAAGACGAACCATTGCGGAGATATGGCTAAAAGAAAAAAAAAATTTTAAACATTTTAAAATAATTTTTTTTTTTTTTCGGACCCCGGGGTGCGTTCCGAAAATTTTGGGGTCCGAAAATGTCATACTTGACCGAATATTCAGTATGAATTTTTTCCCATACAAATAGGCCAACTTTCATGGATAGTACTAAAAATGCGGGGGGGGTTACGTAAATTTCGACCGAATATCCAGTATGAATTTTGTCCCATACAAATAGGTCAACTCATATTGATACTACTAAAAATGCGGGGGGGGTTACGAAAATTTCAACCGAATATCCAGTATGAATTTTGTCCCATACAAATACGTCAACTTTCATGGATAGTACTAAAAATGCGGGGGGGGTTACGAAAATTTCGACCGAATATTCAGTATGAATTTTTTCCCATACAAATAGGCCAACTTTCATGGATAGTACTAAAAATGCGGGGGGGGTTACGTAAATTTCGACCGAATATCCAGTATGAATTTTGTCCCATAGGAATACGTCAACTTTCATGGATAGTACTAAAAATGCGGGGGGGGTTACGAAAATTTCAACCGAATATCCAGTATGAATTTTGTCCCATGGGAATACGTCAACTTTCATGGATAGTACTAAAAATGCGGGGGGGGTTACGTAAATTTCGACCGAATATCCAGTATGAATTTTGTCCCATACAAATACGTCATATTACATGGATAGTACCGAGGATGCGGGGGGGGTATCAATCAAAACCACCGAATATTCAGTATGAATTTAGTTCCCATACATTAACTTTGACTCCCATACATGGTGCCAATGATTGGGGGGGGGTTTGAAAAAAAACGACCGAGTAGCCAGTATGAATTTCTTCCAGCGATAGGCAAAATTCCTACCGGGGGGGTGGGCGAGCTGGCTGCGCCAGCCCGCCAACCCCCCGGTAGTAATTTTGTACTCGCTGGCTTCGCCAGCTCGAAGAAACCAAATCCCATACAAGAATCCTATACAAAACAGGGTTCGGGAAAACGACTGAACCCCCCCCTAAAATTAAAAAAAATGAAAATTTTCGATTTTATCCCCAGTCAGAATGACATGCTCTACCACCCCCCCCTACATCATATTAGTGTAAAACTACCCCTTCCACTAAAACAACCATGTCAATGAGTGAGTCAGTCGGAACCGTATTGCAACTTTATATATATTAAATTAAATTAAATTAAATTAAATAAAAAATAAAAAGAAACACAAGTTTGTGCACGTGACTTAAATCGAACCCAAAAGGCCCTACCGACTGAACCGCCCGCCCCACTGTTTGTATCGTCATTATGTAACGTGGTAATGAGAATCGTGATTGTATTTGTTCATAAGTTTGTATATAATTCGTGATACCTTCAATGAACAGTTACAAACTACACCCAATCATAGAATATACCAAGGTACGAGTAAATAAAAAGTTCATAACTTTTATAATACTTATTTATAATTAAAATTTGTTAATGCCTTACATTTTGTAACAGAGTGAAATTACCTCCTAAAATCGATTTAAAAACGAATCTTGTGAGTACATCACATCACACTAATATTATAAATGCGAAAGTTTGTGTGTGTGTGTGTGTATGTTTGTAACTCTTTCACGCTGAAACGGTTCGACAAATTTGGATTAAATTTAGAATGGATATAGCTTATACACTAACTTAACACAAAGGCTACTTTTTATCCCGGAAAAATAATGTCGTTAAAACCTAATAACACGCGGGCGGAGCCGCGGGCAAAAGCTAGTATGTACATAAAGTAAGGTACGAGTCATATTTGTGAGTGGTAGTAGTGTGGATCGTTTATCAAACCTAATAACACGCGGGCGGAGCCGCGGGCAAAAGCTAGTATGTACATAAAGTAAGGTACGAGTCATATTTGTGAGTGGTAGTAGTGTGGATCGTTTATCAAACCTAATAACACGCGGGCGGAGCCGCGGGCAAAAGCTAGTATGTACATAAAGTAAGGTACGAGTCATATTTGTGAGTGGTAGTAGTGTGGATCGTTTATCAAACCTAATAACACGCGGGCGGAGCCGCGGGCAAAAGCTAGTATGTACATAAAGTAAGGTACGATTCATATTTGTGAGTGGTAGTAGTGTGGATCGTTTATCAAACCTAATAACACGCGGGCGGAGCCGCGGGCAAAAGCTAGTATGTACATAAAGTAAGGTACGAGTCATATTTGTGAGTAGTAGTAGTGTGGATCGTTTATCAAACCTAATAACACGCGGGCGGAGCCGCGGGCAAAAGCTAGTATGTACATAAAGTAAGGTACGAGTCATATTTGTGAGTGGTAGTAGTGTGGATCGTTTATCAAACCTAATAACACGCGGGCGGAGCCGCGGGCAAAAGCTAGTATGTACATAAAGTAAGGTACGAGTCATATTTGTGAGTGGTAGTAGTGTGGATCGTTTATCAAACTTAATAAAACGCGGGCGGAGCCGCGGGCAAAAGCTAGTATGTACATAAAGTAAGGTACGAGTCATATTTGTGAGTGGTAGTAGTATGGATCGTTTATCAAACCTAATAACACGCGGGCGGAGCCGCGGGCAAAAGCTAGTATGTACATAAAGTAAGGTACGAGTCATATTTGTGAGTGGTAGTAGTGTGGATCGTTTATCAAACCTAATAACACGCGGGCGGAGCCGCGGGCAAAAGCTAGTATGTACATAAAGTAAGGTACGAGTCATATTTGTGAGTAGTAGTAGTGTGGATCGTTTATCAAACCTAATAACACGCGGGCGGAGCCGCGGGCAAAAGCTAGTATGTACATAAAGTAAGGTACGAGTCATATTTGTGAGTGGTAGTAGTGTGGATCGTTTATCAAACTTAATAACACGCGGGCGGAGCCGCGGGCAAAAGCTAGTATGTACATAAAGTAAGGTACGAGTCATATTTGTGAGTGGTAGTAGTGTGGATCGTTTATCAAACCTAATAACACGCGGGCGGAGCCGCGGGCAAAAGCTAGTATGTACATAAAGTAAGGTACGAGTCATATTTGTGAGTGGTAGTAGTGTGGATCGTTTATCAAACCTAATAACACGCGGGCGGAGCCGCGGGCAAAAGCTAGTATGTACATAAAGTAAGGTACGAGTCATATTTGTGAGTAGTAGTAGTGTGGATCGTTTATCAAACCTAATAACACGCGGGCGGAGCCGCGGGCAAAAGCTAGTATGTACATAAAGTAAGGTACGAGTCATATTTGTGAGTGGTAGTAGTGTGGATCGTTTATCAAACTTAATAACACGCGGGCGGAGCCGCGGGCAAAAGCTAGTATGTACATAAAGTAAGGTACGAGTCATATTTGTGAGTGGTAGTAGTGTGGATCGTTTATCAAACTTAATAACACGCGGGCGGAGCCGCGGGCAAAAGCTAGTATGTACATAAAGTAAGGTACGAGTCATATTTGTGAGTGGTAGTAGTGTGGATCGTTTATCAAACCTAATAACACGCGGGCGGAGCCGCGGGCAAAAGCTAGTATGTACATAAAGTAAGGTACGAGTCATATTTGTGAGTGGTAGTAGTGTGGATCGTTTATCAAACTTAATAACACGCGGGCGGAGCCGCGGGCAAAAGCTAGTATGTACATAAAGTAAGGTACGAGTCATATTTGTGAGTGGTAGTAGTGTGGATCGTTTATCAAACTTAATAACACGCGGGCGGAGCCGCGGGCAAAAGCTAGTATGTACATAAAGTAAGGTACGAGTCATATTTGTGAGTGGTAGTAGTGTGGATCGTTTAACAAACCTAATAACACGCGGGCGGAGCCGCGGGCAAAAGCTAGTATGTACATAAAGTAAGGTACGAGTCATATTTGTGAGTGGTAGTAGTGTGGATCGTTTATCAAACTTTTCCCAATAAATGATAGAAAGGCAATTTTTCTAAAACCATTATTTTCATTCATATGTTGCCAAAGCCATATCGTTTTTGCCAATGCATAAATTTTATATTGCATGCAGAAAGCACATTTTGAAATAAACTCTGACCTACAAATCTTGATATGCATAAGGCAGTAGATTGTATACGAGACAAGTATCAAGAAATATCAAGTCCTGCTCCACAAGTTTGACACAGAGTCACGCCTAAGTCCGTAATACATATTATGAAGTAAACTTTATACACTAATGTATAATCTCTGCACAAACTGGAGCGTGGGATCAACTCGCCATTTTGTCAGCGTTTGGTAGACTTGCGCGCTTTTGCCCAGGCATTCTGCTAAGTGCCCGCCCCGTGTCACCTCATAAGGAAATCTTCTATATTTTACAATTGTATCTGGGTCTAAGAATGGTGTGGTTTGTGAGAAACTGTTTCGTTTTGCGAAATGTCCCCAAGAATGTTTTATGTAATTTCATCGTGATTCTGTTGTCTTTTGCCTTTTCCCATCACACTGTCCCATCGCTGACGCGTTTTCTATTTGTGTCATACATGACAAATACTTTAGATTAATTCCGCTTCGCAACACTGCCTCGAAATGGAAACATGTTTAATAATATGGTTGGATTTTTGAAGTGGGTACTTCTATATTCGTATCTGAGTCTGTTTAGAACTTGTAAGTCACTTTCGGGAGAAACTTCACGAAAGAAGTCCCGCAGATCAAGGCATTTTTATAGTTTCTTCTTGGCAATAAAAGTACTTTATTGACAGGGGAGTTCTTTTGTCAAAAGAACTTTAGGATGAGCTTATTAACTTGATCTGTGTATTTGTTGACAGCGCAGCGATTGCGCTGCCAACACAGAACTACAGTGCGTGCGACACGGATCTAGTGAACGTGAGCGCAGGCGCTGGCTCAACGCAGCGACCTGTGAAAATGTGACGTTTCGAAGGGTGCACGGAAAGAACAGGGAATATCCATCTGAGTAGATTTCGAGAAAAACGCATTAAACCTTTGAACGTGCATACATCTTTTTAATGATACTTTAAACAACTGAAAGTTTACATACTTCAATAAATTCGTACCTAGTATGAAATACCGGGTGTAAAAGCAAAGGCAAGAATCCTTCAAGGGTGTGTTAGTATGATCGGTAAAGATATTATTTTAAATACTGGGATCTCTAAATAAAGTACCAGTACCTCATAATAAGACGGTTTTCTTTACTCAAAATACACTAATCGTGTGGACACCCTCACGGTCGCTGGCCGCTCGGTTGAGGGGTGCGGGTTGCGGGGTGCAATTAGGTGTGTGGAGAGGCCGGTGAGCTGCGTAGCCATAACTTAGAAAAATGATGGAATTTTTGGTGAAAATTCAAGGTATATTTTTTTTCTCGTAATGACATCAGAATCGTGTATACTTTCATACCCTAAAGGGATTCTTGACTTTGCATTTACACCCATATTTTCTTATATCTTCACTAATTTATTACTTAATATAGTAAGAAAAAAATAAAATAAAATTTGCGTTTATTTCACTTTTAGGCCAATGAAAAATCGTCTTCCCGGTTGTTTCACAAAAATAAAATGTACATTCCCCTAACAAGTATCAGAAGTATCTTCTTTAAGACCCTTGTAGCCTCCAATAAGCAAAGCTTAAGCAAAGTCAAAATGAACGTTAAAACCTTGCATTTGATTTTGGAATCGACTGCTCCGAAACTTGGCGTTTACGGCAACGTTGACGCCACGCGCTCTCAAAATGTCTAGTTTTTATTTATTAACTCTGCTGTAAATCAACGTTTTAAAATTTCCTGCAATGAGTTTAATGAACTATACTTTTTTGTGTTTAAGTGGAAGAACCATACAAATAACATTCGCGGTTTCCAAGAAATAGCCAATTTTATTCTAAAAACAGCTTAACTTTGGGATATATTTTCAAGGTGTTTCTTATAGGCGAGAATGATTTCCTGCAATGAAATTGTTTCTTATACTTTAAATAATGACATCCATTTTTTTTATAATTTTTAAGTAAGCCGTTTAAGAGAAATAACTTTATCAATGGGACTAATTTTCTGATGACGGGGAACACGCGCCTTAAATAATTTACGGTTGTATCTCCGACTCAGCCCGCTTCTTTTTTGCGTGGATTTAATTTAGTATTAAATGGCTATTCATACTTACAGTTTAGTATATTATACTCGTATACGAGTATTAGTCAAACGATTCATCGACCATAACCTGCGCAGTTTAAATTTTGTTGACGCCAATGTTTTTGTACCCTTTTTTTACTCGGAATGAGTGCTTTAGTCTAGGAAGGCGGATGTAGGTCCAATAGAAAAAAAACCGGACACGTGCGAGTCGGACTCACCCACCGAGGGTTCCGTTAAAGACTATATTTTTTATGATATAATTACAAATGTATACTTTTCAGAATTTTCCATATACATACTTGTGGTATAAGATGGCATTACTTGCCAAATTTCATAGTTCTAGGTCAACAGAAAATACCCCATAACTTTGATTTCCTTGAGAGTGTCGAGATATGCGTTTTTCACGGCATAAATGGCCTTATCTTTTTTTTTCGTTAACTTAGAAAAGTATAAAAATGTAAAAAATCTAAGAAATGATAGAGCATCCTCAACAGACAACTTTCCAAAAAAAAAATTGTGCCATCTTTTTTTTTGTCTTTCTTTAGAAGTTTAGTCAGCTGATTGAAGTGAGGATTGAAAAAATTGTATGACCAAACGATTTTTTCTTCTGGATTGTAGTCAGTTAACGATACATGATCTACCCTAGATTTATTTTTACTTATTATTGTAGGACCTTGTACATTCACCTTAACTATTTTTATCAAATGGGTCCTAAACAAATTAAATTACTCGTAGGATTACTGTAAGCCAAGAAACTGACGTAATTTCTAAACATTAATATGAATTTAAATGTACATAAGTAAATGAGATGCGCCAGCTGACCTGGATAAGTTAATTATAAACATTCAAACATCCGTACTAACACCTCTAGACTTTGACAGTAATTAAAGAAGCTACCGGCGAACAGGTTGGCTTTAATTACAAGTTTTATTACAACTAGGTACACAAGTAATTTTACAAGGTCAGCGTGCGATATCATCGGTGAAACCGCGACCACTCTTTATAACTACACATTTAATTTTATTATTCAAGACATTCGCTTCCTAATTAAAATATTGGAGACAAACAAATTACGGTAAATTTACGTCTATTTTATTGTTCAGATTATCCTCTAGAAAATTATGGACTTCCTTCCATTCTTTCAAATGTAAAGTGGGTGTTAAAGCTTGAAATTGAGCTTTTATTTGAAAATATGTTATTTTTGTTTATTTAAAATAATATAAAATATCAATAAACTTTTTTTTCAACAGTCACATTACGTTAGATGTATTACACGCTAAGAACACAAATATATAATAAATAATTTTGGACAGGTAGGTATTGTATTTTTTATCAAATAGCATTTCTTTTAATATTTGTATAAAAAAATATCTCGATTAAAACACTTCTCATGTTTCAAACATGTTTCGCCTGATTCAGTATAATGATAAAGGATAAGCGTGATTGCTTACCTTTGCTTTGTTATCATCATAATTATCCTCAATTATTGTAAATTTGTGATAAGTTGTATTATAATTTTTGTTAATAATAACGTAAGGAGAAACCGATTGGAGACATTAATAAAGTTTAATTAGTGAAACAGTATAAATGTTTATTTATCAAGATGTTGGTGTTTCACTAAGTGCTTACCACCGCAGGTATTAATTATGTAATAAAAAGTATTCGTTTCCAAGATCACTGATCCATGCACAATAGCACGATACCCGATATATTTTCTTCAGTCCGGAAATTCCGGGAAAATATGAATCAGATCAAATTTTCTACTCGTGCACTAAAATTTCTTTCAACTACTTTGTATTTGCTTTAACCACCGTATTTTATTACGTACCGTCTTTTAATATAACAGAGAAACGGCTTTAGTCATCGAATTATAATTTAAAGTTCAGCGGCCTCTCATAATACGTGTTTAAAATCGCCTTCCCAGAGGACCGACCGGCGAAACGAACAAAAAGCCAATTTCATAAAACTATGCACCCGACTGCAGGGCCCATAACAATAAATGAGCAAAAGCTCCAGAACCAGATGCCTTCGCCAATCAGTAATACAGCTGACAACACCAAGACATAACTCATTATCCATTGCTTACTAACCTCAAACTGTTGATGAAGATTCTTCAAAAGACGCAGCAGTGTAACGCGTCTAAAATATCCAAACGCATCGCTCGAATCTCGCTCTTGCGCTCATTGTACGGAAATCTGCAAGTCCAGCACTACTACAGATGTAAGCGTCGCGACATGGAGGCTTCGAAGTAGTTCGAAGGCACACAGCCGCAGCTTTTTCACGCGACGACCGCGCCAGTCAGCGCTGAGCCGCCGTCCGCGCGCCTGTCTGTGTTACCAGCATTCAACGCTCTGCATCGAACGTCGCGAAAAAAGTTTACCACCCCCCGGTAACCACGTCCAGACTTCCCTTTTAATACCCCACAAGTTGAAAGACGAACAGTCCCTAAGAACGTCGAGAGTCCCCGAGAAGTGACCTTTCCAAACCGGAATTTCGAACCCCTCGGAACGGGTTTCACATGGACCTCGCAGGACTTGGTGAAATGGTGCTAACTTAATTTTTAGGTGAAGTGTTCAGTGTTAGTGACTTAATTTATCTTTCCGCAGTTGGTTTCGTTGAGGACTGGACTTTTAGTTCAGAAGCCAATTCTATAGGCCGCTTTGAAAGTGCTGTTGAAAGTTTCTGTAAGTATCACAACTGAAGAAAATATCGCCAATTAATAGTTGGTATTTAAGTAATGGCTTTATGGTTGTTAAATGAGTACTAGATGGAGATGAAGAAAGTCTCAATGATTGATGATTAATAAAAAAATATGCAAATACGAATGAACATACATATGTATAGCTCCTTTCGATAGAAAAATACCATGCAAGTGGCGACAAAATATATAAATTTTTACTTTCATCGTTTATTTCAGTAGAAACTAAAAAAATAAGCAGAAAGAAACAAAACAATTTAAGAAAATACAGCAATGAAAAATAGGAACAAACAAGAGACTGGACAACTGAACGAGATCTTGCCCTTGTTATAATAAAAAGCATAATGTTTTTATACCATATCCTTATAATTAAACACCAACCCAATTTTAAGATAGCAAAAAGTATTTCGGTCACTGAACAAACAATGACTTTTTTATCTCCTTCAAGAAGTCATCGATATCTGGTCAATACTAAAAGTAACTCTTTATTATGTTATTTTACTTATTCTGTATAGTTCACGATGTAAATACATTGTCACAGAAAACAGTTTAAAGTCTTCGTCTTAAAGAGAAATCCCATCGTCAAACAGAAATCTTACATCCGAGCACGTCTCGAGGCATGTGCAACATCGGTATCGATTGAAAGCGCCATACCATGTGCAGGCCAATAATCTATTTTTACTTGGACAGAATGTACAAAAAACTGCACAAAAACGACTATTGCTGGCTTTGTGTGACGAGAAAAAAACATCACCGCTAACATTTTTTTCATTTTGCCGATAAATTCGCTCTCGATACCTCATATAATGCGGTTCTCTATCGTAGAGAAATTATTATTGGCACCTATCAATTTTTGTTCTGTCTGTTTTAAATCTGAAATTTATTATGGGGTGCTAAGGTGCCAAGTTTGTTTGATAAATAACTATCTATTAATTTAGTTACTGTGCGAATATTTGAGACCGCTCTAATTTTCTCTGTTAATATTTTTGATGTTATTGTTAAACAAAAGAAATTCCGTGAAATTAATCACAAGGTAGAGTTCTTTAAATAACAGTGATTTCATTTTATTTGTATGTACTACATGTGGGTGGTATATTAACTTTTTGAATCGGAGTATCACCAAACATCTGAGTTGTACAAGATTTCATTACGTTTACTGTACTGATAGTCATTAATTATACTATTAATTAATTATTTTATATGTGAAAACTAAGATTAGTAATGAAAATATATAAATAATTATTTCAAAAAAAATTAGAATTTGTATAATACAAACCATGAAAATATGTAAATGTATTGTTTATGTAAATAACACTTATGAAGCTTAAGCAACTTATTAGCTGAGATGATTGTATATTGATTGTGTTGACAAGTAAATAATTCTTAAAACAACAGTCAAATATTTAAGCGGTCAAAACAAAAACTATGTATATAGGTATTGTAATGACGTTTAGGTATTATAATGGCATTTGTCCTGAGAAAATATTTTCTTCTACAAAATATTCAACATATTTAAAAGGATAGGACTTCAAACCAATATGAAGTAATAAAATAAATCTCCTTTCAGTTACCGATTTTCGATAACAATCAAAAAACAATAGACATGGAACACGATCGCGTCTTGTGCGCTTATTCGAGTTAACTTAGGACGACTGATTAAATTTTGTGACACATGCCAAAAAGGAATAAATAAAAATAGATTACTCATGCATGCATGATCATCACTGCACATGTGTAAAATCGTAAAAGTAATGCTGATAAAATAATAATTTGCTAAAAACGTATTTTATTCTTATAATATCTGAGATGACAATGATGTCCAAAATAACAAATTATTGTACGCATAAATGTTAATAACGGTAAACCCTCAAAAGCTTGAGGTCATTCGCTCTCGCATCACATAAGATGATTATCAAAACAGTTTTATTTCTATAAATGGCCTCAACGAATTTATTGCCGTACACAATGAAAATCATTTTGATTTCGATAAAGATGGAAACGTTAAAGTGATGAAAGAAACGATTTATCGTTAAGCAAGATCAGATCATACGCGTACTCAAAAACATCAAAAAACAATTTAATCTTGCTCAGAAACATAAAATTATCAGAACGGTTAGTAATTAAAATAACAACAAGTCAGAAGATTTCGCTGAAGTATTTTTTAGTACCTGCCTATTTAATTTGTCAGGCGTGGTCAAAGATTATGTCATTGCGCATACGCAGTCTTTTCTACTTGTATATGAGTATCTGATTTACTTTAGTTTTCATAGTGATTTGCTTAGATATGTTCTTGGTTGCATTAGATAACGTCAAAAAGTCGTATTGGATCCCTGACACGTCCTGTCATAGATTTTTTGACAGTCTGACAGGATTATCTCTGAGTGAGATGTAATGATTTCAAATTTATGAGTATAGGATTTCTGTCCTACGTATCTAGATTCTGTGAGTGATAAAACAGTTGCTCTTTGCTCTTGTGTGAAATTTCATAAAAGAATGCAAGTAGGTGTGTTATGAAGTCGCTAAAAGAAGTTGAATGGAGATCTTTCATACTTGCATATTGCGTTACAAAATTAATACTTATTTGTTCTTGGGGTCAAGGATGAAACTGCAAAAAAAGTGAATAAGTGAACCCGACACTACATGTTTCAATTGAAGGTACATTAAGTTTTCTCCGAAGAGTCTAAGAAATTTAATGTAGAGTAAGATAAAACGTCAACAATAGCTAATAATTCCGATTTGCGTAACGGATTCTGTGTTACTGTTCTTTAATTTGGAACGTTTATATTTCCCTCTTTCACTTTTTCGACATTTTCAAGACCTATTCTTGAAGTATCTAATAGTTCTCAGCACATTTCGAATGGAGCCATTATATTAATGTAATCACATTAGATAGCTTTATATTGTCTTGGAGCTTTTATATCTTGCAAAAGATCTATCATGAGATGGCATAACAACAAATCGTCTAAATAAACATAACAGTCGGATTCTAATTTATTCCATAACAATACATTGCGATTAAATATGAGGCGACCTTGTCTACGACTGTTCATACATTTTGAAGATAATTGAGTAACCCGTATGTCAACTGCTATATTGGATTACTGAGATCATGGTTTGGTTATTTTACTGAAGGTACCTTGACACATACGAGTAGGTATGTGTCAACCTTCAAGTTTAGATACTTGTCTTTATTACCTGTAAACAAAGCCTTTATTATTCCAATCGCCATTTATTACGAGTAAAGGCAATGTTCATAAAATACTGTTAATAAATTAGACTAAACCTGTGGTATGAGGTGTTCAGGTATTTATATGGTATTTACATATTATTGTAAAGGCGTTGTATCCTTTTTATGAAGTATGATAATATAATTACTACTAATATGTATAATCTTGTTGTAGGTAATATTTGATAGCTACACATCTTGGGATTTTAAAAAGATCTAGGTGCACTAGTTATAATATTTACCGTTTTACAAAAACAATATTACTCGTAGATATTTAGACTATCTATCAATAGTTGAACTGAAAACTTCATTTTTGGAATATCTAGTAAATCACAGACAAACACTTACGTTAAAAACATTATTATTATCGATCTCTAGGTCTAAACCCGCAGCAGCAGCAGCATCTAGGCCAAACTTTCACACTACATAGAGCTGGCCAGAAGTTGTATTCAATATGTGTGGCCTTCTTGCGGTCCAACTCCTTTGAATAGCGTGTAAATATTGACGAACAGCTCGATACAACCCATCTGTTCACTATTTACAATACGAGGCAAGGACCGAGCATGAATGGGATTAAATTTGAAAATCATGTCGAGGTCTTCGGGCTTTGATTGCTAGTCTTGTGTATACTTGATTCAGCATCTTTATTTTTTCACTTATTTTAATTTTATTTCATTGATCTTTTTAGGATTTTGAGTTACACTTTCTTACTTTTATTGTCTTTCAGTTACCTGGATACTTTACTATTGTATCGGTCTGTTCTCTTACAAGTTGTGCTGACTGAAATATCAAGATTTATATTAACTTTATGAAACGAGTTAACTCGACCTCGATTATTAGAGTGACAGTTGGTTACAGACGCTATTTATTCACATTTTGAGACGGAAGTAATTAATTTTCTTTGATTCATCCTTCCTTATCTACGACGATTCATTCAAAATACTTAAACCTTGTAAGTAGTACTTACTCATTTGGTTGGTAAACACATTTAGGAACTTTAATTTGTTTTAAATTGTATTGCTTGAGCATATAATTAGAAATGTACTCCTGCAGTTTTAGATTCCTTTGTAGTTTCTCTCAAAGTGTGAGGCGTTAATTAGGAACTTTGGTGGTGTTGGGTTTGTAACTGCGTTAGCACCTTTCTGACCGCATTACCTTATACTGAAGAAGGTCACACATGTTTGAGATTTGTGGTAATTGTACGTAGGCATTATATTTGGCTTTATTTGAGCATATGCCGATAGCCTTCTAAATTGAAGTAAGCTATTGTCAAATTATATATCAAATTAGTTTTTCGGATATTTCCAAGTACATAAACAACTTGAGACACTACCTATACAATAGTAAAACATGGAACAAATCGTGTCAAAAATGTGACGTAAATCCTTAAGCATAAAACTATCAGTAAATGAGCACCATTTACATCAACAATTGCTCGTTTCAATGCAAGGTCATCGTCGTTACCCAAATCTGCTGAATCCCCAATTATGGCTTTACATTTTGTCAACACTTCTGCATAGTCACGACAGAAGCTGTTTTTGTTTTGAATATCTATTTAAAGGTTTTCTAGCAACAAAAACTTGAAAGCGAATACTTTGCAAATCAATAAAATATTGACTGTGGATTGTCGTCTTGTTTGTAATACCTAGAAACAAAACGTTGCAAAATAGGCTTGTTGAGTGAACTAACAAGGTCATTTAACTCAATGAATAGCATCTATTTGATACAATACCTTGCTATTGTTCCCTCTAACTTTGGCATTAACAATAGACTAGATCAAGTGTCTGTACAAGTCGAAATGATAGGTTATCAGGCAATATTGCTGGTTGCGAATCTGTAATAGCATCTGTTTGTCTGATCTGTGAATTGCAACACCTTTTTGTTAATGAACATGGTTGCTCTCGAAATTGGGTGAAAGAAATGATCGCAACGTCATCGATAACAATAAAATAAATTTTTATAATCTCGCGATACCGAGTTGTTTTTTTATTGACATTGTTATAGCAATTTGTCTTTCCGTCAAAAAGACTTTTTCTTTCGATCCGTTAAGTAATCATCAATCGCAGTAAGACGTAACTATTAAAAAAGTGAAAAGACATCCGTCTCACTTTCATCTGCAGTTTCAATATCAAGGTCGTCAGTTTCAAGCCCACGTGATGTGGCTACATTTTTCATTCAGTCTTTGTTTCTTAGTACTTTCTCATTGTTAGATTATGTTATGGCAAGCAATGTATCGCACAAAGCAATAACGATGTATTGTATCTGGATATGATCATTAGTTCCGCTCGGTGTTGCCTTTGCTCTTTCTATATCATTTCCAAAAGATTTCCTTTCTCCTGCAATTCTTATTTGCATGTCATCCATCGCGTTTGATTCTACTTTACGAATGATGTTATTGCTAGTTGTCACAGCATTGTACGCTGTGTCATTTGTTGTGGTTTTAGTATCAAATTACGCAGTTGTAAGTCGCATTTAGGTTGTGCGCTCAGAATCATAGGATCATTGGTCGTATGCATCGCTATAACGAGATAGACGAGGTCTGTGATTACAGCGTAGGATTCTATCATTAAGGGGCTGAGCTGTTTGTATTGATAATTCAATGCTGGTGTGTAACAGTAGCTTTTAATGTGAGCTTTCGATTGATAAACTACTATTTATCGAAGTGATATTTTCTACTTGTTTTACTTGGACTTTCTTACGGGGTATTTTGTTGCAATTGCAACTTAGATTATTCAATGAGTTCTTTTAATATATAGTTATAGAACCTACACTTATGTAGCTTCTATAAATTGGAATTGCAAATGTTTCGGACTCTTTAGCGACGATATAAGAAAGGAATTGTCTCCCCTAGAATGTCAATCAATACAAGACGTTAGCATAAGTCGATCGATAGGATTCTTTACGGGGATTTACTCCCCTTACGCTTTAGGGTGCTCAACTAAAATGCCCTTGATGTGGGTGCATGAATTGGGGATAAAACTTGACGTGAACAAATTGTTCAAAGGTTATTATTATGCGCTTTAACACAATTGTTATTAAATATTTAAAAACGGATAGGACTCACTTTTTAACTGGACAAGGAGGCACAGGTCGAGCTTGAACAATTGTTATTCTGGATTACCATCTACATTGTTAAAATTAATTAAGGCAGCTATGTAGCAGCAATGTAGGTAGCCTAGAGAATTGAAGTTATTTGAAACGATGACACGGGACCACGGGACCACTAGTAAAACAACTCATTTCACGTAATTCACCAGACTTGTAAAGAAAATTATTAATGGACAATAAGAACAAGATCCTTTCAAACCCTTGGACTCACCCTTTTTAATAAAGAACATCGTAGTCTCCTCAAGTCGTCAGACAGTTCGTTAGAGAGCGGTTCTCGAACTTTATTTTGCTCCTATTTTTGGAATTCATGTAGCGATATATAATGTTAGTTGGTAGTAGAGATGAGGACATAATATGTCTTCCTTTGTTTCAGTCCTCAGTAGTAAAAAAATAGTTGGTTCACGTGAGTAATGAGAAGCTTTCTCAATAACATTTATGGTTTATTATTGGCTCGCTGGATGGCGCAGATACAGTACTGGCAGCATAGACTTGTATCCAAATCTAAAGCCCAACTCTATGCTTAAATTCTGTGGCTTAGCATGAGTTATTTTCTAAAATGTTGCATAGGGTTATCTGTAAACTATTCTTACTTATCGCTGAGAACTGCTGGTATGAGATGGAGCTAATTGGAATAATTACCAATAACACGACGGAAATATCTAGACACTTCGTAAATTGTCAGATATACCTAGTCGGTTCTTAAATACTGTCACTGGCCATTTTTTTTTAAAATAGAACACCTAGAAAAAAAAATGAAATGGTGTTAGATTTTCAAATATTTTTGATTAATAATCTGCCAAATCACAATTACATTCATTCATTTTTTACGATGGAGTGGACTCGCAAAGAGGACCGAGTAGCAGTAATTGCATTGCATCGTTGCGGCCATCCACCGAAGACGATATTCAACTTGCTTCAAAAATTAAAAATCACGAAGAGGTTCGTGTACCGTACCATCAAAAGGTACAATGAAACCTCTAGTGTCGATGACGAGAAAAGAACTGGCAGACCTCGTTCCGTTAGGACTCCAGGGGTCATCAAAGCAATCAAGGCGCGTATTGCAAGAAATCCCGTCCGCAAGTAGAAACTGATGGCTTTGGAGATGGGATTAACCAGAAGTACCGTAAAAAAAGTACTCAATGAAGACCTGGGACTACGACCTTACCGAAAAAAGAGTGGACATCTTCTGGACGCGCATCTGATAGCTATGAGAGCCAAAGATGCAAAGTTTTGCTAAAGCGGTACGCAAGAAACAGACACCGCGATATCTTGTTTACAGACGAGAAATTGCGGCCGCTGGAAATGCCATTCCTAGAGTGCAACACGGCCAACATCCATCATCAGTCATGATTTGGTTGGGAGTGTCCTACTATGGCCCTACTGAAGTGCATTTTTGTGAAAAAGGTGTCAAAACCAGTGCAAAAGTGTACCAAGACACGGTTTTAGATCGCATAGTAAAAGATCTGCCCCAGACACTCTTCGGAGGACGGCCATTTGTATTTCAACAGGACTCCGCACCTGCTCATAAGGCCAAAACAACTCAGGAGTGGTTCGAGCGCCAGAATATCGAGCTAATAAGGCATCAAGATTGGCCCTCATCTAGCCCTGACCTCAATCCACTGGATTACAAAATTTAGCAGGAATTGGAGGAGAAGGTCTGTTCTAAACCTCACAAAAATTTGAGCAGCCTAAAGTCATCATTGATTAAAGCAGTGGCCGATATCGACATGAATATGGTCCGTGCTGCTATTGATGATTGGCCGCGAAGATTGAAGGCTTGTGTGAAAAATGGTGGCAATCATTTTGAATAAATTTTGTGTTTAATGTAAGCAAATTAAATTACCTTTTTTTAAAAAAAAACTTTTTTTGAATGCCGTGACTAGTTTTCATTTTATAGCCAATTTTGTTTGTGACAGAATTTAAGCACCGACTAGGTATTTTTTACCAATTCGTTCGATTGTCACACTTGTCCTTTGTTTAACATTCGTCCAGGGCTGGTTAAGCAAAAAGACAATACCTATATGGTTCAAAGATCACGAAAATCCATACCTTGAGAGCTTACGATAGTTGAGAAAATTCTGATCTTTTTTTGTGCTATTTTTAAGTCTAAGCTATTCGAGGAGCTAGAGCGGTCAGAATTCTGTAAGAGGCAATTTAAATATTATTACAAGTTTGGTATAATTATTGGGTTGGTAAACACAATTAGCGGTAGATACTGCTTTATGTTGGAAAATACGAGTATAGTCATCAATCATCATTATCAGAGATATAGAAGTAAAAAACCTTCCAACCATATATTCTACGAGTACTTACTCCTATGTCTAAAAGTTATATAGGTATAACATGATTTTAATTCCTAATCAGGCCTAGTTATATCAGTCCTAATCTCGGAATCAAAGGAATGGTAAGCAGAAACAAATGAAGAATTAAAAAATACTACCAGTTCAAAGTGGTCCTAATAATTTATAAATATTTTTTAACTTAATGTTGTCTTTGCTTACTGCTGAATTTCCGAAATGATGACACGATGAAAAAGAAAGAAAGACGTCGGCACAAACGTTGGTTGGACTCGCGCCCTAAATGTTCCGTACCATTAAAATAAGTTAATAGACTTAAATGATTTGAATAAAAATTACAAACTTATCAAACTAATTTTCGGCGTTAATATCGCCGAAACTACAAACTTTTTGTACTGAGATAAGTCTTTCAAACATTTTCTAATGAAAGATCTAAATGATACAAAATACACACGAACACACAAACATGATACGAAATACACACGATATCATAATACTCTTACATACTCGTCGAATTAAGAAACTTCGTATTTGGATTCGTTCAAAGAGAAGTATGATGTAGTTACATAGGTAACACTAAAAGTTTCCGGAACTGGCCACTTACATAAACAATATTTAAAAATTTATTACAACATTTGAAAATAGAACTCTTTGGCTGTAGAATGCAGTTTGTTTCATCTGACTGTCTTTTGTTTTTACCTTGTGGCGCCATTTAAAAAATTGTGTGTCTGCATCAACATGGATTTAACTCGGGAAAATTTTCGTAGTATGATTTTCTACGATTTTAAGTGTAATTTGACAGCTCAACAGAGCATCGCTCGGCTTGAAACAGCTTTTGGCAATGAAGCACCATGCAAGACGACTGTTTATAGCTGGTTTGCAGAATTCAAGCGTGGTCGTATCAATCTCAGTGACGAATCTCGCGATGGTCGGCCGTCCACCGCTGTGACCAACAAAAACATCGATGCTGTGCGCCGTATGATTGAAACAGACAGGCATGTGACCTACCATGAAATTCGCGCATCCTTAGAAATAGGCATGAGTCAAATACAATCAATCCTACACAAACATTTGGGTGTGAGAAAGCTGTGCTCGCGGTGGATCCCACACAACTTGACCGAGGCTCAAAAAACGGACCGCGTCACTTGGTGCAGTGCCATGCTTACCAGATTCAACGAAGGTGCGTCAAATTTGGTGTGGGACATAGTAACAGGTGACGAAACATGGATTTATTGCTACGATCCCAAAACAAAGCAGCAATCGAGCGTATGGGTCTTTCAAGATGAGCCGAAACCAACCAAAGTGGCGCGCGTGAAAAGTGCATCTAAGCGGATGATTGCTTCTTTTTTTAATAAAACTGGACACGTGGCTACTGTTGCTTTAGAGAATCGTCGTACCGTGAATAGTGACTGGTACACGACCATTTGTTTGCCGGAAGTTATTGACGAACTCCGTAAAAATAACCGTAAACGCCGTATCATCCTGCACCACGACAATGCTAGTTCTCACACGGCCAGACAGACAAACGACTTTTTGAAGACGAAAAATGTAGAACTCATGAGTCATCCTGCATACAGTCCCGACCTGGCACCTTGTGACTTTTTTCTGTTCCCAAAAATTAAGAACCAATTACGCGGTCAACGATTTTCATCACCAGAAGAGGCTGTCGAGGAGTATGAAAAACACGTTTCAGAGGTCACCACAGGGGAGTGGCACAAAAGTTTTCAAAACTGGTTTGATCGAATGAAAAAGTGCATAGACGCCAAGGGAGATTATTTTGAAAAACAATAAATTAATTTTGTACCTTTAATAGTATTTTTTCATATTCATTCCGGAAACTTATAGTGCGTCCCACGTATTAGCCTATAATATTTTATGACAATAATATAACAATACAATAGAACAGCCATGAAACTAATACCATATCCGGTTACTTTTCTCAAAGATCATGACACTTTCATTTCTTTTAGTGTCTGCGCTTGCGCCGCCGCTCCGATGGTGTTCTGTAAAATAGAGAATACAATGTTATAGGCTCACGACACAGAGTAGAAAATATGTCGTTTGTTGAAAAACAAGAATATAATAGCAAAGATTTTTCTAAAGCATTATCAATTTACAAAACCGCCGTTTGTATCTTTTCTCTAAAATAAAGTAGTTACAAAATTCGGTGGAAATATGGTAGAAATATTCAACGGTCTAGGATGAGAACCTCGGTGGCGCAGTCGGTAACGCACTTGTCGTGTTAGTTAGCAAGATTCAGATTCAGATATTTATTCAGTACATGGGCGATAAATCGCTCTTATACACGTCAAACTCTTACAAATTGTACTTAAGTAACACAATACAAAATAAATTAATAACAATAATTATTATTGTATAAAAGGTATGCCTTACATACGCATACATATTAAATAAGGTCCTTCAAATCAAAGCGAAAAAAATTAACAGATGATAGAGTATCCCTAACAAAGCACATTCCACCGAAAAAAAATTTTTTTAGCGTACTTTTTTTTACTTTCCCATAAAAATTTAGTCAGCTAATTGAACCACTACTAGGAAGTGAAAAAATTATTCGCGCAAAAAAATTTTTCTTCTTCTGGAATTTGATCAAAAAACGATACATGATCTAGCCTAGAATTATTTTCACTTATTATTGTAGGACCTTGTATATTAAGATTAAAAATAAATTCAAACTATTGAAAAGAAATGTTATTCAGTACATAAAACCGTCACGTAAAGACGTTATAGGTTCCCGGTGACCCGAAGAATTTTTACAATATAATATATCTTTCTTGAAATTTGTTTTTAATTGATTTATAATACTCTAATAATGTCTAGAGTATCCAAAAGTGATGGATTTTCGTTATAAATCATATTATCATGTTTAAAATCATATTTTATTTTGGTTTTGGTTTCAAAGTCTCTTTAAAAAAGGATAATTTAATAAAAATTACCATCAACACGCATTTTAATGACAATTAAAAAATATAGTAAGAAAAGTAGTTAGGTTTGTATTTTGCTGGTTTCATTTGTCTCAATCGTGACTACTTACCTACTTAGCCTATTATTATATAGATCGTTTTACCAACATATTTTCTTTTATTTTCAGCTACGATTGCTAATGTGCGAACAAGTCGTGCATTTGTAATTAAAAATTGAGCACAAAAGTAATTATTTTTATCGAGTCGTTTTCTAAATAAAGAATGATAGCTAGATATAACTTTAGCTTCTGAATTCACTGTATCGCTTATTTCTCTGCGTACGTTAATAGAATTCTTATATAACACCGGTAATTAAACAATGAAATAATTTATCATCTGAGCAGTGTACGTATTTATCATGGCAGTTCTAAAACTGTAGTTGTGATTTGAAATTGATTATTATATTGTGATATAACACAACATGTGTAATTATGGTTTGTGGTTGATTCCATTTGTTTAAGGCTTCTGTTATTTGATTGTTTATTTCGTGGTTAATTTAACATATAACGAGAATATGTGTCACATATTATGTAAGACCTACTTGTTATAGCTATCCCTTCCAAGAAGGTAAAGTTTGGTATTCTAAGAATCCTTAATGGTATGTTTACATTTAGCACAAAGGTGATAGAAACTGTCATGGATAGTTGACTGAGCATTAATTCGATATTTTGTTACCGACTGTTTAATGAACTGATCAAAACGTGGTCTGTGTGAGAAGATGTCTGTTTATATCAATTTACAGCAGCCATACTTTAATACTTTATATACCAACTTTAAAACTATATTTTTTCACTAAAATCGTAACGTTTTCTAAGCAAAAAGCCTTTAGGCCCAAATACCTACATTCTAGTAATAGACATTTTGGGAATTCAAAATTTTACAAACTTTACATTATAAAAAGTCAACATCATATTCCGAAAGGGATTTTTTTAACAGATTTCAAGGTGACGGATGATTAAATTTTTACACAGCTGTCAAACGTGACAGATGTCAAAGTGACAGATGATTGTTTTTTTTACAGATTTTGTGACTGATGTCAAATGTGACTGATGATTAGTATAGTAAATGAACAAATTTACACTATTGTATTTATACTATTAACAGTGAGCTTTATCGTCCTTTCCTACCCCTTTTCATTGACTGAGGAGCTATTCGTCCCATTGTAGGAGAGTGCCCCATCAGAAGGGTTTCTAGCGTCAGGCAAAAACATGGCTATCAAAACTGGACTTAGAAATAGCTATACATGTAAAATAAATATAGCAGGATACAAAGGCCATACGATGACGATGATGATGACCTCTTTCCATTGCCCTTTTTTGTTCAAGTTTCTAAAAGGACATTTGCCACCGGACATATTCGAAACATACAGGTTTTTAATGTCACCATAACTATTATGTTAAGGTAAATCGATACAAGATCGAATAAAGGTTCCGATCGATCTAAACGCAAATCGAATCGGTCCCATTTCGATTCTCGTTTTCTAAGCGATATAAACTACGTATTTTATATTTACATTTATAGAGCGACTCTCGGTTCGGACTTTCCCTCCATATAAGAGTATATCACGTTTGTTTGTCCTTATGATGGGAAATTGTTAGTTTCCGCAAATAAATGTATTAACAAATACCCTTCTCTGCACCCGTATGTCAGTTTATAACAAATGAAGGACAGACAAGAATTCCTGGTCTAGTTTAGTCGAACTTTGGTTACGCTCTGTGATAAATAATCGATAAATAAGGCACAGCTTAAATCGCAGAAAATCTTTCTTCTGCATACAAAATATTCTTCGAATCGCAAATAATATAATAATCGAGTTCCTAACTTGTCTAAGTAGGCAAACACTAGTTCATAGAATAGGGGGAAGTAAGCAGTTACAGTAAATTGCTGCTATAAATCGAATAGCCTACTTACTCTAAACTCTAGATTTTCACGATCTCGGTCAGTATACATACAACAAACGAGGATATAATCCTAGTTTTAATAATTTTTCCTCAACTTTTTTCATTAATAGTACATTACGATACGAGAGCGATGAAACGTTTTCTGACGAGTGTGAGTTTGCGGCACGAGCCGAAGGTGAGTGCGGAAAATGCCGACTTTACGCAAGCGCAGCGTGCGTAAAGCGGTCATTTTACGCACGGTGTGCTATAAAATTATTTGTTCTCTTTAGTCACTCTTATTAAAGGAGTAAAAAAGTCGTGTTTGTGCATTGAATATTTTTGAACATTTTAAATGAAATGGGTTTTTATTAGTATTGTACTGAACCCAAAACTACAATTTTTAGAATTTTTGTCTGTCTGTTTGTATTTTCCGGTTTATCCCGAGACTCACTCAGCGGATTTGGATGCGTATTTGTTATTATCATCGCAATGCCACTGGCCAACATACACATAGGCTATAACCCCTTCATAAAATAACACCCAAGCCGAAAACGGTGCAGAGACTGAATAAACGTAAAATTCCGAAAAAAAACAAAAGTTACTGATATTTAATTAATCAAGAAGAAATGATGAACCAACTTAATTTGACCTTCTGGATACATAGAGTTTAATGGCTCGTAAGTGTCAAGTTAGTTTGAACTGTTATAACTGCTTGTGGAATAAGTTTGTGTTTTAAATGGTATGTACAGAACCCTTAGGGCACGAGTCCTACTCGCACTTGGCCAGTTTTTTAGGTTTATTTTAATATATGGACGATATGGGTCTTGATATGAGTGCTATTTATTAGTAGATATTTCTTGTAGGAACCTTTTGGAAATATTCATTTTAAAAGAAGATTCTTGGTATTACTGTTCCACTTCGTGTATTATTATTTTTCAACTCTCGTTTCATCTTTTTAACGGCATCTCCACAAAATTATAACTGAATTTACACAAAAATACGTTTCAGTGTTTACGTTTAGTTTTTTGTTTTGATTAGTTTCCTCTTAAATAATGTAGGTGCCTTTTTAATTGTAATAATACTAGATTAAGATTAGGTTAAATGCATGTCGTATTTTTATGTTATACTAGCTTTTGGCCGCGGCTCCGCCCGCGTGTTATTCGGTTTTACGACATGCTTTTTTCCGGGATAAAAAGTAGCCTATGTGTTAAGTTAGAGTATAATCCATTCTAAATTTCATCCAAATCCGTTCAGCCGTTTCAGCGTGAAAGAGTAACAAACATACACACACACCCAGACACACACAACTTTCGCATTTATAATATTAAAATGATTGTGTGTTTAATAATAATAATAAGGTTCCACTTTCCAACAGAATCCTCAGCACCTGTTGTGAAGTGTGTCTCCATTTTCTGCTGCAGTATACCTAGTTTTAGACCCTTAAAGTTAATGTCTCCATTAAGTCTCACGCTGTCAAAGCCAGATTTAATGGACCATTAAAGTTTAAAATACCTATACCTATACCAGTGCCTATTCAAACCTGACCTTGTACCAGTTAAGTTATTGTCGCAGGTGCATTAATATTAGTTCTGAGGAAAGAAATTATGGTGAAATATACAATGACAAATACTAGTATTATCATCGTACATATACGTGGAGCATGTACACGTGGGGGGGGGGGGGCGTTTCATCATTTTTTTGTGTAGGATCACTAGTTTGTGAAGCAATATGTTGACTGTGCAAGCAAAGCCGGGGACAAGGTAGTATTGGTATTATCGGTTACAATTTCATAATTATAAATATTGTCTTTGTTTTACGAATGACGCAATCTGCATACACCATAAATGTCCGAGAACTTAAAATATAAATGGTTTGGTTATGTACTATAATTACTTAAGGAGGGATTATCCCGACTTTGTCTCTTTTCAAATTAATTTCAAACCAATAAAAAACGACGGTTAAATTTGCAAAAAATATATGTCATATTTCCCTCTTTGATCTTAATATTTCGGCTGTTTAATACACGATTGCTTACATTTTCCTCGATCCGATTAAATCACAAATATACCTATAGGTCTAAACTATGATCTAAATATAATTTAATTTAGGCTATATTAAGTTTTGGACAGTAAAACTTTAAACTTCGTGAAAAACGTGATGTAAAACGGCCATCGTATTAAAAATCCATCCCTCTAATTCCAAAATAATAAATAAAAACACCTCAAAACCGCGAGTTTTCTGAGCGGTCCGCTCCCGCTGAGCAGGGTGAATATGTGAAAAATGAAAGCGTTGTAGCAGGACAGATTTTTCTGGATAACCTCGCCTTAAGGCGCATAGGCATGCTACCGTTTTGGTACAAAATCTGATAACCCGTTTCTCTTTTGTTTTTCGTTAATGTTTGAAACCCTTAATAGTTTACAGGCATTTACAAAAATTGTATCTGGCTTAAATGTAAAATTTTGGTAAACGTACAATTTAAGGCAAGAAAACAACTTTGTATGTAAACCTGTTCAGCTTGATATCCTTAAAACAAAATCAATCTATATCTTCTATAATCTAGTCTGGTCTATGACGGAAAACAACAGAGAAACGGATTATCAAATTTTGACCTAAAACGGTGGCGTGCCTATGCCCCTTAAGTAAAAATATTGTTTATAATATTTATTCGTACTTTTCATTACTTATGTTATTTATCCAGCTTCCTGTTTCCCACTTTGAAGTTTTCCGACAAATTAAAAACCTGAACGCAATCATTTCCCGATCTCTCACAGCGAGACATTGTGAATTCGACTCGTGCGCAGCCGGTTCTCTGGTTGAGTTTTAGACACATGATATTGACAAAGATCGACTTTATTCGCAGACAATAAGAGTTCTGTCCTGAGTCTAAGAGGCTAGGCGGTATTGTTGACTGATAGACTTTCCTCTGATATGCAAAGTCTTTTCACCACTCAGGGAAACGGTCTGTGCCCAAGGCTTCTGCGGTGCGGTACCGTCGATTCTCAATTTTATTCAATACTCGAACATCGGCTGCTACTAACTACAGCTAGTTTGTACAATTTATTGATTTATCGTTTTGTTTGTTTCAGGTAAGTACCAGATGAGGTAACCAATTAGCCGAATGGAGTCTGTTTATTTACTGCAACGTATAGTGGAGCCCACATCAAACTAAACACTTTCAGTATAAGCTGACCTCTCATTGTTCGAGCTTCCCGCACAATGAGAGGTCAGCTTATACTCAATGTGTACAGCTTGATGTGGGCTCCACTGTACTATTTAACTTCCTAGATTGATGAGTATATGTACACATTGAGTGAGTGAATATATAGGTATATTGATAAACAAAACGATGTCGAAAAGGTGTGACAGGGTTTTTTAACTCTTTGAAACATTTCGATTTTTAAATCCGGTGCAGCTGTAGTAAGACTTCTAAACCTTGTTACTCGTTCTTTATCTTTAGAAAGAAAGATGAAGTCCTTTCTATCCTTTTAATAATTTCAGTTTAGTCCGCTGAAGCAAATTCTTGTAGCCCTCCTGGCTAGTCCCTACATATTATTATTATACCGATAGGAACCAATGTTTCCATATTTCATGGAACCCTAAAAGAATTGCATAATTAGAAAAACCGGACAAGTGCGAGCAGGACCCGCCCCCTGTGGGTTCCAAACAATTCAAATACGTTAAAATATTTAAATTATTGGCATAAAAATTACAAACATATAATTATCTAGAAAATGTATGAAATAAAACCGCAAAATTAAGTTGTTCGAGTATTCGGGTATGTAACCCTAAACCTATATAGGTATTTAAAGTCGCCTTTTTTAGTATTTGCACACTATATGGCACATAATATACAAAATGCCAAATTCTGAACTAGTTTAGTTTTTTGGATAGACTACCAAAAAAAGTTCCAAAATTGAGTTTTAGAATTAAGTTTTAGAGATAAAAAAATAAAAAATGTGTTTGTAAAATGTAATATATTAGGGTACCCTAATTAATGAGCTCTAGACAATAACAACCTAATAAGCAGGCCAAAGGGGAAAAAAAATCTGCTCCTTTTTCATTTTCGCCCATGAAAATTAATTTTATAGCACACCGTGCGTAAAATGACCGCTTTACGCACGCTGCGCTTGCGTAGAGTCGGCATTTTCCGCACTTGTGCTATAAAATATTATACGAAACTCGTGCGAGAAACTTTTTCTCGACTCGTATCGTAATGTACTATTATTTAATTTTTAATTCAATATCCGGTTTCGGATCAACATTTTACATAACATATCCAAATTTCAGATCTGTATCTCATTCCGTCTGCAACCTAGAGACCTGTGACATACGGATAGTAGAGCGACATTAATAGGGCTCCGTTTTGCTCTTTGGGCGCGGAATCCTAAAAACGAAGTACAGAAAGTTATAATTACCCGGCAAATCGCTGAGCTTTTTCGTCCGCGCTTTCAAGCATCGCACTGCAGGGCTAGAAAACCATGGTATCTCTTTTGATGTGCTGTTGACGTGCTTTCTCTTTCCTATCTTCCATCTTTACATCTCATTAGAATAGGGCTGCGCTAGCGGCGCAGGCGCAGCGTAATCGAATTAGGTTCAGATCTCTATCCTCAGTGTGTGTACATAGGTAACACTAAAAGTTTCCGGAACTGGCCACTTACACAAACAATATTTAAAAATTTATTGCAACATTTGAAAATAGAACTTTTTGGCTGTAGAATGCAGTTTGTTTCATCTGACTGTCTTTTGTTTTTACCTTGTGGCGCCATTTAAAAAATTGTGTGTCTGCATCAACATGGATTTAACTCGGGAAAATTTTCGTAGTATGATTTTCTACGATTTTAAGTGTAATTTGACAGCTCAACAGAGCATCGCTCGGCTTGAAACAGCTTTTGGCAATGAAGCACCATGCAAGACGACTGTTTATAGCTGGTTTGCAGAATTCAAGCGTGGTCGTATCAATCTCAGTGACGAATCTCGCGATGGTCGGCCGTCCACCGCTGTGACCAACAAAAACATCGATGCTGTGCGCCGTATGATTGAAACAGACAGGCATGTGACCTACCATGAAATTCGCGCATCCTTAGAAATAGGCATGAGTCAAATACAATCAATCCTACACAAACATTTGGGTGTGAGAAAGCTGTGCTCGCGGTGGATCCCACACAACTTGACCGAGGCTCAAAAAACGGACTGCGTCACTTGGTGCAGTGCCATGCTTACCAGATTCAACGAAGGTGCGTCAAATTTGGTGTGGGACATAGTAACAGGTGACGAAACATGGATTTATTGCTACGATCCCAAAACAAAGCAGCAATCGAGCGTATGGGTCTTTCAAGATGAGCCGAAACCAACCAAAGTGGCGCGCGTGAAAAGTGCATCTAAGCGGATGATTGCTTCTTTTTTTAATAAACCTGGACACGTGGCTACTGTTGCTTTAGAGAATCGTCGTACCGTGAATAGTGACTGGTACACGACCATTTGTTTGCCGGAAGTTATTGACGAACTCCGTAAAAATAACTGTAAACGCCGTATCATCCAGCACCACGACAATGCTAGTTCTCACACGGCCAGACAGACAAACGACTTTTTGAAGACGAAAAATGTAGAACTCATGAGTCATCCTGCATACAGTCCCGACCTGGCACCTTGTGACTTTTTTCTGTTCCCAAAAATTAAGAACCAATTACGCGGTCAACGATTTTCATCACCAGAAGAGGCTGTCGAGGAGTATGAAAAACACGTTTCAGAGGTCACCACAGGGGAGTGGCACAAAAGTTTTCAAAACTGGTTTGATCGAATGAAAAAGTGCATAGACGCCAAGGGAGATTATTTTGAAAAACAATAAATTAATTTTGTACCTTTAATAGTATTTTTTCATATTCATTCCGGAAACTTATAGTGCGTCCCACCTAAATACCTGTTGAGTACCTGTTAGCTTCATTTGGGATGCCATTGTTTGGGAAGCTATGGTACTTCCTAGATTATATTCACAAAATTACGCTTTTTGTATGGCGCGGCGCGCCTTATGCATTGGTAATTTCTTGGAATTTTAAATTTTTTTGGTCTAATTTTATATGAAGGGATTTTCAATAATATTGCAGAATTCAAATGGTCAAAGATCATAGGTTATTCTCACATGAAATTTTTAATGCTATTGTGCTTTTTTTAATGAAAAAATTCGTGGTAAATAAACTGGGGACATTAACCAAAAAAATTTCGGATGTCTTTAAAAATTCGGGGTGCGATTCCGGAGAAACAGTCGAAGCGAGATTTCTAAAATTCGAGCTTAAAATGTATGGAGCTCGACAGATAAAACGGGTTATACGGTCGAAAACGCTAATTAGACAGACTGCGAATAACCCATTATATTATGTCAACTTTATAGGTCTAATTTTATTTTTTTCCAGCAATGTAATTAAATTTATATAATCAATTTCGCTCTTTGAAGTTGACAATGTGATTATTTTTCCGTAAACGAGGTGTGAGAGATTGAACACTACAAAAAAGTAGTATTTGTAAATGTCATACATTTTACATTGACCGGTTTTTTAATCTTACTTTGTGTAAAAATGACGTAGGTATAGCTGTCTAGTAGGTGAATCTATTTGAATTGATGCACTTGCCATGCATGAACCAAAAACAAAGTAAACTTAGGCGAGCGAGCACATCCCAAAGATGCTTAGTTTGGAGGAGAAACAATAAGTTTTCTTTTTTGTTATACTGCTTGCATGTGCATGTTTTATGCGGGAGTCTGTATTTTGAATAGCGAGGAATATTGCATATTTTTAATATAGCGATATACCTATATACTCGTATGGTGGCTTTAAGACTCGGTAAGTGCTCAGTAACACGGTTCGATGACCCTTTTTGTGAAATTCGTAAATTATTCTTTTCGTGGTCCTTACAAACGAAAGCTCAGCCCCGAGTCAATTACTATTGGACGTCGAGATTTTATTTTGCTTACCAAGCCTCCAGTATGAGTTTCGCTGTATAAATAAAAGTCACCTTATATTACGATTCCCGTACTCAGGACACATACAAAAAAATCTAAATTTTTTAGTTCTAGCCTCATACTAATAACCCATTTGATTAAGAACGGAAACTAGTTTATTAAAGTCGGTTCTGTCTGAAGGTTTTGATTATAGTTTTAGTGCTGTCAAAACTTAAATTTTTCCAAAGTAATATAGCTTCTGTTGTTAACACTATATAACTATCTTGAAAACAATAAAATTTAGTTCTGACAGCACTAAAACTAAAATTAAGCCTTGAGAATCGGCTTTATTATTAGTATAATATCTATGCAATAGATGATATAGATTATAAGTATTTTTGTGAAACGTTTATCTCGAGAACAGAACACTTTCACCCTAGAAGACGTTCTCCTAAAGGCAGCACAAAGCTCTTCAGCAACTCACCATCGTTTTGGCCTTCATTTAGTCTGCCGCCATCAATTATCTGATAGCCTTCGAATAGAACGATAGAAGTTCAGATGGTATCAACACAACAGTCCTATTCGGACTGAAAACCGCATCAAAATCGGAAAGATAATGCCTTTCTATGAATGAGTTGTTATGGAACAGTTTTCTGCCTGTACACAATTGTTGTAGTGTGCGTGAATGCCGTTACTGTAAATGCAATGTGTTTGTAATGGCTGGCCATGTCGTAGAATTGATAATTTCATGATCAGCCCCCTGATTCTGTATCGTGAAATCAGTTGCCGAACCGAGTGCCCATTGTCGAAAACATACATATCCGCTTATTTAAGGATATGTTTGCACTTGAAATGACGTCATAATTTGTAAATAGTTCAATACCCATTCAAGGTTATTTTGGAAGTTAATTTTTATCTGTTTTTGGTGAATAGCAACCATAGTTGGCAACCGATTCAAAGATTCGTAGCCGCAGGGTGGCTATTCTGGCATTATTTTTTACTCGCAATATCAGTCGTTCGACTTTAGTTTACAGTATGATAAATGCCATGCGATGTTCAGTGAGGCGACTAAGCCTCATCAAATAAAAACTATAAAATGTAAGAAACGCTTCCTACAGGATTTCAAAGAAAAAAATAATACACTCATCGGTTTATTTATGTAATAAATTATATCATATACCAAACCTAAAGATTAAATAGCATTGGCAAGTTTCCATACAAAAACTAAGCTACATTTGAGCTACATGGTACGAAGAAACGTATAAAAATGAAATGTTTTGGCTGGGTTATGCTTGAAACATATTTGAACTAATCTCTCATATATATTTTGTTTGTAAACAAGCAATATTTATATTTAAAAGAGCCCGTTACTCACTGAGCTAAAATTGCTCCACGTCGGCTCTATGCGTTTATTATTGATGTTAGGTCTGCTAGTATTTATAAGTCTGTGTATCATATAGACATTTTTAATATATAGATATCATATGGACAAAGTCAATATTATGTAAAAAGCAATTTATGTAAACAGAATACTGGATAAAACAATAAAATATGGGTTTAGTTAAGTTAAATTAAATAATACTTAAATAAATAAAGAATATATAAAATAATAAATGCATTATATACAATTAAAATGATATTATATACATAAATACACAACTACAAGTACGTTACTAAAATTTACACATAATATTGTTGAATATTTAATACATTTTGACGCTCATTTGAAGAAAAAAGAAGCTTATAGGTATATTCATGCCGAGTTCGTCCACACATCTATCTCGTTGAAAAACCCACAGAAGATTTAAAAAGTCTGTTCTGTGGAAGAACCTATTTTGACCGCTTTTCGCATCGTTTTTATTTAGAATAGGTAAGCTAGTTCGTGATTGTATCAGTCGCGGCGTCGGGCGTCCTTCATCATGTTACGTGCTTGCGGTCACAAACTGACTTTGAACCACAGTGATGCGGAAAATCAGTTCTACTTCTAAATCTAGTTTCCGATGACGAGTGAGTAAGACGACGTAGGTAGTAAAAAAATAGATTTTATAACAGTAGAACGCACATACTACAATAGAAAAGGTTCTGAAAAAAAAACGAGTTATAAATGAGGCCTTTTCCAAGACGATAACAAAGTCTAAAACGTGATAGAGAAAATTCGCTGCAGCGAAAAAAATTGTAAAGTAGAGGCTGTTTTTTCAGTTTTAAAACGGTATTCCATCCAAACTAATAAAGAAAAAATAACAATGATGATGACTGTTGTAAACATAAACCTATTATCTAAAACATAACAACGCGTTTTTTTAAACGTTCTCGTGTGAATTTATATTGAATTATATTTACTAAAAAACAGCAATATGTAACCGTTTCTTGATTCACCGCACATATTGCATTGCACACATAGCGCATATTGCGCCTTATGGATATGGCATAGGCAAGATTAAACACATTATTTTATATCAGCCGAAAACAACATTTAATACGTTGTATTTTAGTCTACAATCGCACGCCCTTCGTCCTGGCAGTTACGGCGACAGAAATCCCTCGCGTTCGTGAAAAAAACATATTATTTAGATTTCTTTATCTATGTTTGCCGTAAGAACTGCAATTTTAGGTAACTGCAATAGGTATCAATAATACCTATTTTACTATACAAAAACCAAGTGAATCTGTTGAATAATACAGGAGAAATGAATTTTTTAAACATTAAATATCATGAAATATAAGGTTTATAAATATATTTTTTCTGGATTGAATATTATAATTGGGTAACTGCACTCCACAAAAGATCACACTACGCCATAATATTTTTTTCAAAGGATGGACCTTATAGCTTCTTCAGAAAACTGCAATCGAAAAACATAAAACAAAAAGTTTCTTGCGTCATGTTGACTCCTAACATTGAGCGTAAAGTCTGTGATGTGGGGTCTTCTTGGATCTGTAATTAGTTCTAGGGTCATAATGGGTATTATGTCTACATCATTCAGAGAATCAAAAGAGCCAGTCGTAAAGTTTAAACGTCGTGTCATTTTGTCAGTCTATTTTGACGTTGTCTCTTTAACCTCCACGTATTCATTAGTGACGGTTACATTAGCAACGTAATTTAATGAGCCAAATCGTTGAAGTCCCATACAACCTTCTTTTTTATCACATCTCGTAACTTTATCATCATCTTTAAACCTTGTCTTTGCCTGTAACATAAATACACCCTTTTTATTCGTATCATCTTTCTGACCTTTATCATCATGTTTAAAAGCAGTGATTCTAAACTTTTTGAAGTGAGGGGCCACCTGTGACGTCATGGATCATTGCCCCCTAACAAATTGTCAATAATATCTGAAATTTGCTCGCGTGTTGGATTTTTTAGGGTTAGAATAATTTAACGCCACGAAATTTAGAAAATACAATTGCTTTCTGGTACCAAAATTCTTCCAAATGATTCCATCCTCAAATATACTCTTTCAACTACTGTCATGTTGCAATTCTGTTACTTTGAATTTTATCATCAAATTCATAAACATTAACAATGAAAGGATTGCGTATTATATTTCCGAATAAATAAACAGTATACCTTTAGAGCCTCAGAGCTCCCTTCCATCTAGATTTAATTTTCTTCTGCTTTGCTATACCGCATTGATATATGTTAATTAAATAAACCTACTTTTGTTTTAAGCTGGAGCGGAAATGGAAATAGTGACTGTCGTTAACATAGCCAAATTCATACTAAAGAATCTGTAAGTGGCCATGACCGAGGTTCAATGATCCCTTCTGAGAAATACGCAAAGTAAAATTCAGACCTCCTGTACTAATTGAGTCGAAGTTGTTCTTGGGCAAGTATAAAAGCACAAAAAATATTTTTCGTATTTCGCAAACATTGTCATTGAACCTTGGTCCTAACCACTTAACGAGTCTCCAGTATGAATTTTGCTACATAAAAGAAAGTCACCATATTTAAGGTACTACAATTCAAAGTGAAGAAAAATTAACAGATAATAGAGTATCCCTAATAGACCACATTCCACGGGAAACGAAAATTTTTGCGTGAATTTTTTTTTTACCTTTCCTTAGAAATTTAGTCAGCTGATTCAACCACTTTGTACTGGGAAGTGGAAAAATTATTTAAACAACATTTTTTTTCCGTCTGGAAAGTGATCAGTTAACGATACATGATCTACCCTATAAATATTTTCACTTATTATTGTAAGACCTTATATATCCCGCGCGTTGAATATCAACCATACTTAATAATAATAGATAATTCAAATTTCCTATTTGTGTATGCGCTGTTAAATTTCTTAATTGCTTCGCGGACCACTTAACGTGTCACAATGGTCCGCGGACAACCAGTTAAGAAACACTGATATACAGCCTATGACGAGTAAACAGAAGGTTTTCGTATAAAAACCACATGCGTATCATAATTGACAGGAGGTGGTGAGTTGATGATTGACGCGGCCTTGTCTAGTCTTCCGTCTCCAAGCGTGGATGTCAGGTCAGGTGACTTTGAGCTCGTGATGTGTTCCGCAAAGCTGGTCAGAGCGACCATCATAATTGGACAATCTGACTTATGTATCATAGCCTCTATTGATTATAAAAAAAAAGTTTGCAACGTTTATGTCTGCTGTCATATGGCATGACAGTTGATTTTTTTTTAACAAACTCAACTTAAAAGCAAAGGAAATTGTTTTTAAAATCCTGTGTTTACCATATTTTTGTTTTTTTGAAAATATCACTTTATATAATAAAGATTTAATTCTGAAAAAAAATATGCTCAGAAAGCCCATATCTCGAAATGGTTTTAATTTTTGCACCAATTATTAATTTGTAATGTTGTCGATTGTAAAACAATAGATTGCTGTCCAGATCATGGCTCGGATCGGATCGACGACCTGACAGATGAAAGTAATAGTAATTTAATTACCGTAAACAGTACCCCGCAGAGCAAAGTTAAGGAAATCAGTGTTACCTCAGCTGACGTTACGTCGAAAAATATTTACAATTAGCCTTTAGCCCGCGACTCCGCCCGCGTTTATTCAATCTCTGCCCCATTTTTGGCCCTTATAGCCTTATATCTTGACCAGGGTCACTAGGATGGTAATTTAAAAAAAAAAACGCATCCAAGTCCGTCGACTGGCTCTCGACTTAAAACGGAACCTCGTACATAGAGAGAGACAGATAAAAATTCTACAAATATTATGGTTTTGGCCTCAGTAGAGTATTCATAACCCATTTCATTTTAAATTTTGCAAGATAATTAAATATTCAATATTCAAAGCACGACATTTTTACCACTATAGGTTGATTTATGAAATGCAAGAACTCGCATAAATAAAACCTGCGTTACATTATCGGTGCAGCAAAAAATTTAATATATTTCACGGCTTTTTCACATCTCTTTGGAATGTGTAGTAGGGGAATTGAACCTGCAGCCCTTCACAAAGCTCTATATACATAGGTAACACTAAAAGTTTCCGGAACTGGCCACTTATTATTATTATTATTATTATTTATTATACACAAGCAGCTATAAGCTGATGATGTGTATGTCACAGCACTTTATGTTTTTATTTATTAAAAAATTTGTCCAGTCTATTTTTAAAGCAGTTCACTGAGGTAGCACTTATAACACTGTCAGGCAGTTTATTCCACTCGTGAACTACACGGTTAGGAAGGAAATGTCTACGTGGGTTGCTTGCACATGTCGACGTGTTAATTTTAAGATGGTGACCTCTCAGATGACGATTTTGGTTCATCTTGAAGAGTTCCCCCAGCGCGGGAACGTCATAGTGTCCAGTGAGCACTTTATACTTACATAAACAATATTTAAAAATTTATTGCAACATTTGAAAATAGAACTCTTTGGCTGTAGAATGCAGTTTGTTTCATCTGACTGTCTTTTGTTTTTACCTTGTGGCGCTTATAGTGCGTCCCACGTATACTACGGTGCGGTGGGGTTGGAAAGTGCCGCTTAGTTGCAGTACACTTCATGTAGGCACTGTAGGTGGGTGTCTTAGGTCATATAATTTAGATTAAAGAACTTTTTGGGCTCGTTATTAGTTGGCGATCGGTAACCTTTATGAGGTGGTAGAGCTGATGCCGAGCTCGACTGTGGAGGTACCACCATCTTACTCGCAAATCCTTCCGAAGTTATTTGGGGGAGAGTAAGAGAACAGCTCTCAGGCAAAACCAGGCGGCCCACCATTGCCTGGAACCGATGGATGGCGGTATATCCATCCC
Organism: Ypsolopha scabrella; assembly: GCA_910592155.1. Classification (NCBI taxonomy): domain Eukaryota; kingdom Metazoa; phylum Arthropoda; class Insecta; order Lepidoptera; family Ypsolophidae; genus Ypsolopha; species Ypsolopha scabrella. Next base: position 6,905,266 of record OU342964.1, read on the forward strand.
TAATTGCCAGGCCTTAAAACAGACTGGTGACGGGCAGCGGCGTCACTGGTGCAAGGGTTTCGGCACCGCGCTCACCAACCCGCCTGCCCAGCGTGTGTGAGTATGGGCATTTCTTCCAGGGGGACCGCCAAGAGTGGCGTAATCCTGGAAAGGCCTATGTCCAGCAGTGGACGAAACAGGCTGATGGATGGATGGATGGAACCTTTATGAATATTTACACGTTGTATTGATAGATTTATCGTGATATTCTAAAAATTAAATAATGTCCAAAAAAGACAAAGAACGAGCAGGGTTTCTAGTCCAGACTCTCTTTCTGAGCGTCCGGGTTCATGTGTTGAGTGACCTGGAAAAGTAAATAGTATGAATAAATAGTAAAAGATTAAAGAAACTCTTTAAATCCATATCCCCGGTACTATAGTACAGTGTAATACATACAAATAATGTACTTATCTACATATTTATGCGGAGTAATTTTCTGTCACTTTTGACTTTAAGGGGGTTTATCCCGACTTTGTCTCTTTTCAAATTCATTTAAACCAATAAATAGCGATGATTAAATTTTGTAAGAAATATCTCACATTTCACTCCTCGATCTTAATATTTCGGTTTTACTTGCATTTTCAACAAAAATCAAAGATAGGTCTAAACTACTTATGATCTAAACATCATTTCGTTTGAGCTAATTTGAGTTTTGAACAGTAAAACTTCGTGAAAATGTGATATAAAACGGCCGTCACATTAAAAACACATCCCTCTAATTCCAAATTAATAAATAAAAACACCTCGTAACCGCGAGATATCCTCTAAGAAGGATAGAAAATTGTAAAATAAAAGCGTTGGAGCAGGACAGACTTCTCTGGATAACCTCGCCTCCAGTATAAGCCTAAGTACGGTACAGAAAGTTACAGAACTTTTCATTTCTACTACAATCGTACTAAATTCCAACTAAATGGCTTAGCGGACGTTTCCCCGTTTTGTATTTATTGCTGAAATTTAATTTCTCAATAAACAACTATAGACTGACCATTACAATTTACGCCAACCAATAATCGCCTCTATCAAAACGTAATAAAGTCTTTGATAATTGGCCTAATTGTGATGGTCGTTTAGCATTTGCATATTGTGTCAGTTTTGTAAACATTTTCAACCATAGAGAAGTCATTGTTAGTGACGGCCTTATTCAATTTTCATGATTTAAATAAGCTGAAGAAAATAGAGACTCGGTGAACAGAAGGCGTTTAAAATTAGCCTACAAGCCAGAAATTTGTTATTTATACTAATAACAAAATAGTAAAAAAGTCGTGGCTACATAAAATAGAATATATAGAATTTTTAAATTGAAGCCAAATTTTTATTTTTTTATTTTGTCTGTTTGTATTTTCCATTTTAACTCGAGAACCACTCAACGGATTTTGATGCGGTTTATAGGCTGTAAGGGGTGTTGATAAAATATCCGTCAAGCCGAAAACTGTCGGAACTACTCGAACGATCCACGCGAGCGAAGCCTAATACTACAATATACACGTATATCTTTGTAAGAGCTTTTATTCGATAATTTTAAGTAAATAAGAACCTTACAAATAGTATTTATTACACGTTGAAACCAATAATGGTTCGACATTGTCTTCAGCGTATACGATTACAAGGTTATAAACTAAAAGGGAAAAGCTAAGGATAATACAAGAAAGTCAGGGACGGCAATTCTGATACGTGCGCAAAATTTGGTAAAGCAAATTGCGGGTGATCTTAAAAGGGATTTTCTAGGGATATTTATTGATTTTTTCTATTGAAAATCTATAAGGAAGTGTGCCTTATATTCCACAGCTTTTATTTGATGACATTTAGTCACTTCACTTAACATCGCATCCCATTTATCATACTTTGAACAAACGTCGAACGACTGATATTGCGAGTGAATATTTTGTTAGTTATGTCAGAATAACCGTCGAGTACAAAAAAAGTTAACGAATTTTTATTCAACTTGCAATCTCGATGTTCGAATCCAGGCTCCAGCATGCAACTATTACTTTTTTTTAATTTATGTGAATATTATTTGTATACTCATCGCTTGTTAAACGGTTAAGAAAAATACTTCAAGGTAAACCTGCATGCCCAAAGCGTATATCTGAGCCCGAAGTACGCCGATCACTTTGGAATGTTAAAATCGTCAGTGAAAAACGGGTATTACGAGCAGAATGAAAAAAGTTTGGGCTCCTTTTATACGTATAGGACCGTCCCTAAAAATTATTTAATTGCATTTATAATTCAGTATTCGTTTTTGGGTCAAAATTCTAAATAACAAATTCAAATTTCTGTATTTCGTCTGCAAGCTAGAGACCCGTGAGATACCCGGACGAACAGACAGCAGACAGCTCTCTGTGTTGCCCTTCGGGTACGGAACCATAAAAATTAACTGAAAAAAGAGTTTGACGCGATGACAGATGAAACTAAATATTTTGGTCGTAGTATACAGTTTCGCTCGTAGTGTGTGGTATGACTAAATATGTGGTATAGCGCCCTCATTTTTTCCAAACTATTTTTTGCCAAGCTTGCACCTTAAGAGTATGGCATACCTTAAAGGAATGTTATTACCCGTCCAACACAAAAAGGCAAACTTTATTAGCTTTTGATAGAGGCGATTATTGGTTAGCTAATTGACCTATTTGTCTAGGACGCGTAATACTAATAATTACGTGCGAAACAGCAGATAAGAGAGTTTTTAGCTAATACTGACATATTTTGTAGTGAAAAAAATACAGGATTTAAGTAGAAAGCCTTTATATCTCTATTACCTATTTTATGAAAAAGAAATCAAGTTGATTTCTTAAACGGGTTCTTGAAACTAACTTTTGAAAAACAAAAAAAAGAGGGCGGAATTTTTTTTTTTGACAAATGTTTATTTCTTAGTACATTGTTTATAAGTAGATCACCTAGATAAAATATCAATAAATCAAATATATTTTTTCCAATAGTAAGATAGTCTTACTTTCGTCAAAAGAACCCTTGAAAATCTGGCTTTTTTCATATTCTAGGGTCAGGTACAGCCTTAACTTAGCTTAGATCACGCACGCAAGGAGAATGAAAGTTTTATGTCTGGACATAATGTTGTTTGTATTTTTCCACCTCCTATTTTATTATTAGTTGGACAAACGCCATCACCTCCTTTTGTGTGTTGTCCTTTAAAAAGCCTATGAGATGTGTACGCCATACGTCGACGAGTATGTACGAGTTATGTTAGTTACTAGATTAAAAAAAAACTAATTGTTTGACACATTTGTTTTTTCTCGAGTAATTCTTGTCCTCGATCGAACCTCTTCTGCGTTATGCCGCGGCCAAACCGAGGGACTATGAGAATTTTCGTTTTTGACGGATCCCTAAAAACCTACAGGTTTGTGTGCACTTACATAGAGTAGCGACCTTGACAGTGGGTTCTCATTTATCTGATCCCCTGCAGACTCACCCCCGCCCCGCGGTGCAACCATCTCGGCTTACACCGGGGTTCTTTACACTATACGACGGGCGATTGATAAACTCCATCCAACCTAAAAATACGTAGAAATTAAAATACAAATGTATTAATTACAGATTTCTTATTCTGTCTCCTAAAAAAAGTTTTCGTTCTTGTGTGTCTCTCGGCAGCAGCAAAAATGCTGGGCATTTAGAGCAGCATGAGCAAAAATATTAGGGATTGCGACAATTTTGACGATTTTTAAACGACGTGACCAAATTCTATACCTACTAGTGCATCGAAGAAACCTTATGTCTTGAACTTATATCCCTTGGCAGTCTTTTTATTAGATCTGTTTGTTTTGTTTTAATAAAATTATAAGCGCCCTATTACTACGCCGTAGCACTATATAAATAAATTCCACAGTAGCGCAGCAGTAATAGGGAAAGTATAAATAGTATTTCCTTTCGCGACTTAGCAAAGAAAATCATGCAGAAAACTACGAAAAACTTTCAAATTCAAATCGTGTAGCTTCGACTAAACTTCCCCAAATACTGGCAGACTCGATCATAGAGGCATAAAGGGAATAGAGATGCATAGAAAATGTGTAAAATACATTGCATAGTTTCCATACATGTTTGTGTTACTTTTGACATTCATCGTTTTCGACACAATTAAAGTGCCACATACAACTCTAAAATAAATTAACGGACACTATAGGGATAAGCACTGTAGTAACATATGCTACCTATAAATTGGAGATATTGGCAAATTTATTTAAAAACACGTGGGAAGACACGCTTATTTACATTCGAATTATAAGTACGTGCGGTACTTGCTATGAAACATTTTGTATGTAATGGCTTGAATTAAATCGTTTATCACTTAGTATGTTCTTATAATTAAACTGTAAATTAAACGACTCGTGTATAACGTTTAAATAATATAATTGTACAACGCATTGGTGTAAGCTGTAATGTTATACCTTTTAAATAAATAAATAATATATTATTTTTAAAATTAACATTATTTTCAAGCACACTATGTCTATTTTCATTTGCTGTCTAAATCATTACGAGTTGCCCGGAGGAAAAACACGCTTTACCAACCCTTAGGTCATGCACGACTAACGGAACACTTTACTCAGCAAAATTAGGTGTTACCTAAGTAGGCGTTGCCTTGTCCATATTTGGTTTAAAAAAAGTGCCTGTCTACAGTAAAACGCAGTAATGCAAAAAAATACTTTATGTTAAATCAACATAGTGCATCATTATGTACCTACATTTAGTAACAATATTGATATAAATAAATTAAGAGTGGTCTTTTTCAGAAGATATAGTTTTAAAAAATTCCTATTTTCCTAACAAATGTATGCATCTGTGTAAAAGTCTTCACAAGAAATTTAATAATGCCTGTCTCAGATCAATGCCGGCCGCACGCCACCTGTCTGTGTAACCGAGTTATTTTAGAACCTTGAACAAGCGTATGTAAAAATTATTTTCTCCACACTTACTTTTAAAACGTACTGTCAAATTTTGTATGGCCTAGTTTTTTTTGCTAGGCTATATGTCTCTGTGAAAGTTGTTTAGTCTGATCATTTTGGTTTGTGGTTTCATTTGAAGATAGCAGTCTAGTAACACCGGTAGGTAGGTCTAGTCTAGTATACGTGTCTCTATGCAGCGATGGTGTGCGTGCAGACCGTTGTCGACACGTAGCTACCGGGTGGTATAGCAGTCAGTAGATGGTCGGATCGATACTCTCGTCTGCAGCCCACAGCTGCACTGCGGCGCCCTGACCTTGTGGATTATCATTCTCACTTGCCGTTCCTGTATTCACTTCTTGCTTTCTGATTTTTTGTTTACTCTCTTACTAGACAGACGGAATGAGCTTACGTGGGTAAAAATTGTTGTAATTATACGAAAACTTGCGAATAAAAACTCATATTCGTAAGTGTATTTTTTCGTTGATATCGAATTCTTCTTGTAATTTAATTATAACGTTTTCAATTGATTCAAAGATTCAAATTGTTTATTTGTAAAATAGATACATAAAGTATACGTTCTACATGTCAAATCTAATCTGTAATTGATTGTTATTTCTTTTTGGTATAAAGATAAAGTAATAGATTAAAAATTTCACATATTTTTTGGTAGCCCAGAGAGCCTTATCAACGATTACGGTAAGAATACTTTCAATTTTTACATTTTTTACAGTTTTTCTGCATGTTTCTCGAAGCTGCTTTTCGTGAGAAAACATATAAAATGTACTTATGAGTTCCCTTGTTCAACGCTGCTTAAAAAGACCTTATCCGTTAAAACCTCAGGATTTAAAATGTGTTACCTATTTTTTAGAGTACATCGCAAGGTCAGGCCTGTAGGTCAGCGAATCAGCGGGTCTCTATCAAATACATGTTATACTTATTGTGGCTCTGTTGTATTGTAGACAGCTGTAATTTGACAGGGGGTGCAGCTGTACAACGTAACCCTTGTTTTACAGATGCACCCCCTGTCAATGTCATCCAACCGCCAAAATAGGTCACTCAACAAGAGTTGAGGCGAAAACCATAGGCTCAAAGGGTCCTATTGAATAAAATTATGCACAGAAATCATAATCTTCTTCTATTTAAAATTCGTTAATAAAAAAATAATCAGCCTGGTTCAAGAAATGTGACTGTGTAATACTGTTTTCGCCTCAGCTCTCGTTGAGCCACCTGTATAAAGTCCCTTATTAGCCTACTGGACTAACGGCCGTTAATTCAAATCCTCATCGCTGCGCCGTAATGAAATAACATTACAATCTTTACGGCCAATTCCACCCACAGACTTCCTATCATCTATTTGTTATTGATGGCAGATAAACCACTCCGGACCTGTTAGTTCCTTCACCTCGTGCTATGTCCATCATGAGACATTTCCTTCTAGGGAGGTTTTAATTAAAATGCTTATATCTATATATGCGGGAATCGAAGGCTATGCCTGATTTATAGCTGGCTAGCTAACAGCCTCCGTCCTTTCCTTGATAATGCTTTTAATAAACCTTTTGGTACTTGACTACGTTTTGAATTTATCAATTTAGTATGCTTTGAAAGATGTTTATTCTATTCTATCATTCAAAATGTGACGCCATTGACCCCTGTGTCAAACATAATGTTTTTTTTTCTACGGTTGGAATTCCTCATAACACGTTTTTGGTGCCCATACGTGGGACGCACTATAAGTTTCCGGAATGAATATGAAAAAATACTATTAAAGGTACAAAATTAATTTATTGTTTTTCAAAATAATCTCCCTTGGCGTCTATGCACTTTTTCATTCGATCAAACCAGTTTTGAAAACTTTTGTGCCACTCCCCTGTGGTGACCTCTGAAACGTGTTTTTCATACTCCTCGACAGCCTCTTCTGGTGATGAAAATCGTTGACCGCGTAATTGGTTCTTAATTTTTGGGAACAGAAAAAAGTCACAAGGTGCCAGGTCGGGACTGTATGCAGGATGACTCATGAGTTCTACATTTTTCGTCTTCAAAAAGTCGTTTGTCTGTCTGGCCGTGTGAGAACTAGCATTGTCGTGGTGCAGGATGATACGGCGTTTACGGTTATTTTTACGGAGTTCGTCAATAACTTCCGGCAAACAAATGGTCGTGTACCAGTCACTATTCACGGTACGACGATTCTCTAAAGCAACAGTAGCCACGTGTCCAGTTTTATTAAAAAAAGAAGCAATCATCCGCTTAGATGCACTTTTCACGCGCGCCACTTTGGTTGGTTTCGGTTCATCTTGAAAGACCCATACGCTCGATTGCTGCTTTGTTTTGGGATCGTAGCAATAAATCCATGTTTCGTCACCTGTTACTATGTCCCACACCAAATTTGACGCACCTTCGTTGAATCTGGTAAGCATGGCACTGCACCAAGTGACGCGGTCCGATTTTTGAGCCTCGGTCAAGTTGTGTGGGATCCACCGCGAGCACAGCTTTCTCACACCCAAATGTTTGTGTAGGATTGATTGTATTTGACTCATGCCTATTTCTAAGGATGCGCGAATTTCATGGTAGGTCACATGCCTGTCTGTTTCAATCATACGGCGCACAGCATCGATGTTTTTGTTGGTCACAGCGGTGGACGGCCGACCATCGCGAGATTCGTCACTGAGATTGATACGACCACGCTTGAATTCTGCAAACCAGCTATAAACAGTCGTCTTGCATGGTGCTTCATTGCCAAAAGCTGTTTCAAGCCGAGCGATGCTCTGTTGAGCTGTCAAATTACACTTAAAATCGTAGAAAATCATACTACGAAAATTTTCCCGAGTTAAATCCATGTTGATGCAGACACACAATTTTTTAAATGGCGCCACAAGGTAAATACAAAAGACAGTCAGATGAAACAAACTGCATTCTACAGCCAAAGAGTTCTATTTTCAAATGTTGCAATAAATTTTTAAATATTGTTTATGTAAGTGGCCAGTTCCGGAAACTTTTAGTGTTACCTATGTATTAAACTTCAAAGTATATAAAAATTGTGTAGAGTATCGATCAATATTAGTGAAAGAAATGTCTTCACCCGTTTTACGCTATTATTTATAACGTTACGTTTTCGTTACGAGCGAAAAGCTCGCCTACGGATTTTCCTTCGATAAAATAAACCAAGGGGAATACTGCAGCTAACAGTTTATTATTAATTTACCTTTACCTCTTTATTAAATATACTGCTAGCTATCCAGATCTACAGCGGAGCGTTGCAGCCAAAGGTATTATATAATAAAACCTCATTTGGTTGCCGCATAATTTTATTTGGGATTTCAGATAAGACGGCTCATGAAGTTTAATGTTATGGTAAGTGTTAAAGAGCTGGTTGATAGGATACGTTATATTATAACGATATTGATATAACTATCTCCTGTGAATATTATCCTACCAAAATCATAAATGTGAAAAACGGAACCAAGTTCGGCGCAAGAAACAAATGGGGTTAGTCGGCTTCGACGATGTAAGAACTGAGGGTCTATGAGCCAAGTTTTCTAAAAATTCCTTTAGGCTTAACTTCAGAAATATCTAGTCAGGTTTATTGCTAACTAACAATTAAATCGTTAAATTTGCAAGTATTCATATTTTTAATGTATCATAAAATATACTATAAAGTTTAATAATATACTACACAGATGATAGTCATCATTTATAGTCATACCCATATAACTTTGCCTCTTTATTAAATATATCTGTTAGTACCATAGTAGTAAAAGGTACATATAGAATAGGTATAATTTAAAAACGTCGTTGATTTGTGGTGGTGGTCACTAAAAGAAAAATAGTTTGTACATATTTATACAAATTCCTTTAGTATGATGAAACAATAATGAAATAATGTGTCAAGAATCGTTAAAATTAAATATTTCATACCTGGTATATAAAAGTAATCTCCACTAATAACGTCTTCAATGACTACTGTTCTATGTTACGATTTGCTACTTTCTGATTGGTTCCTTTACCATATACTCAATGTCTTACCTCTATAGGTACCAAATTTCAAGTTTCCAAGTCTATCAGAAGTAGTTTTGATGATTGAATGAATGAGTAACTGAGTGAGTCAGTCATTGGTATAAATACCGACATCAATATTTCGGGAACAGTTTGAGGTATTTTCGTGAAATCCAGAGATTTCAGGTTTACCAAAGGAACTATAACAGATAAGCAAACTTATAAGAGTGCAGGTTTTTATTTTGAGTTATAGGGAAGTCGAAAGTAGCTCTAATTGGTAACAACCAACCAACCAATACAAATAGAAACACCGTCTGTAAAACGCCTTTTTTACCGAACTTGGCTGTCACGCTGCCGTGTATCTATGAATTGCTCTTTACCCTCAACTTATACTTTATATTACTTATATTTATGTATATTTTATAACATTATCCTCATATCCTATTCTATAGATTTCACGTTGCTTTTACATTGTTGCTTAGAATCATAGGAAAAGTAACTTATAGATCCATCCATCATCCTGTCATAGTCAACTGCTGGATATAGGCCTTTCCAATATTTCGCCATTCTTGGCGGTCCTCCGTCTTCCTCATCCAGCCGCCACCCGCACTATCCTCTGGGAGTGTATTTTTGAATCATTGGAATTTCAATTCGCATACGAATCCGCATGATTCTATGAAAACTAAAAATTAGTATTGTTTTCGTATGCGAATCATGCGGATTCGTATGCGAATTGAAATTCCAATGATTCAAAAATACACTCCCTGATCGTTAGTCCAGCGGGCACGAAGTCGGCCTACGCTACGCTTTGCTGTACGTGTGGTCTCCATTCTAACGCTTTTCGGTAATTAACTTAATATTAGGAGTATATATCAAATGTTAGCTCAAAGCTGGTCCTCGATACGTAATAGGAGTGAAAGCCTTTGTAAGTACTCGTAATTTTTATTTTTGGATAATACCTTTGATAATATCTCCTTTTAATTCAGAAAATACCTGTGCCAGCCAACTGGAGAAGAAGGCATGGCGGTAGCTAGGGGTAGCATTGTGGGGCAGTGTCCTACCGTAAAATCACAATGCCCAACTTGAAAAATACATATTTTGTGAAATAAACGATTTAACACTGATAAATTATCATAACAAAACAACAATCTTCAATTTTGATAGGTTAATTTTGTGCTGCAATAACTTTCCTGTGTTTATTTCCATTTATATATTTCCTACCTGTAACCAATGCTGCCCTACCTCAAATTCGACTCTAGCTACAGCCCTGGAAGAAGGCAATGCTTTTTCGAAAAATAAAACAACATTTGAAATTATAATACTAAGTAGAGATTAACATGTTTTGTTTAGTAGCGACAGTAGGAAAAACAATTTAAGCGAGTATCTTTGTATACAATATTAGTCACAAACTGTCATCGTAGTAAATAGTACAAAAACCACAATAGAGAGGTGTAAAACAAAGCGGTGGTCGCGCCACGATGATCGCGCCACTCGTGTGACCTTGGCAATAGACGCTTCCGCATCGCTGATATGATCAATAACTGATAAAAGATGCTGCTGCAACGCAACTTCGACTTTTGTCTTAGTAATCAGGAGAAAGACTTGTCACGCGTAAGTCGTATGTGTCCTTTAAAGTTTTAAGGCGCGTGTTCCCGCGTCATCCTAAAATTACTCCCATTGATGAAGTTATTTCTCTTAAACGGCTTACTTAAAAATTATGAAAAAAATAGATGTCATTATATAAAGTATAAGAAACAATCTCATTGCAGGAAATTATTCTCGCCTATAAGGAACACCTTGAAAATATTTCCCGAAGTCAAGTTGTTTTTAGAATAAAATTGGCTATATAAGTATTATCTGTCATAATTAACTATTAACTTCAAACCTATGTATCAGTTACCAAGTATTATGTATATTAAGTATTAAGATGTGTTCATAAAAGACATAAGTAGTTAGGGTTGATTAAATTTAAGTAAAAACTATAAAAGCTGCTACGTTTTCGCAGACAAACTGGAAAGTTATACGAAATTCATATACCTAGTATAATCACCTATGTGTTAAATAAATGAATGAAAAAAAAAGTCCCGCATTCAGAGGGTGCTGAATTGTTGGTCAGTCGCTACCATTTTAGCGCCTTGTTTTTTGTCGCCTTGATATTGCTTTGGCATCTACATTTTAGTTATTTACCATCATGTTTTTAGGGTTCCGTACTCACATTGTGTGTTGTTACGTAATCCTTTGTGCGCAAGTCCGACTCGCACTTGGCGATATTATTATCATCTCAAGGCTGTTTATTTCAATTACGGTAAACTATGATTTTTTAAACCATTTTTATGCCGAAATCCGTATAGATACAAATGCCACTGATAGTTCACGTCTTCATTCATTTAAATAAAACATTGGCCGTGAATAGGTGCACGTACGAGGTGAATATTCAAAGAAAACATGATACGGTATCGACCAGTTTGTGAAACAGTATTTCAAGGAATATTAGGAATTCGTAACCGATTTCAAGAAAAACTGTGTCAGCTATTAGACTATGAATGGGCATTTTCAATACCAATTTATTATATTATTTATGACTAGCTTTTGCCCGCGGCTTCACCCGCGTTTAATTAGTTTTTGTGTTCTGCTATAAAATCTGTCAATATTTTTCGGACTGTAACCTATGTAACGTTGTACATACTCTTTAATTTCAAACTACACAAGAAACTCTTTTCGTCAACCAAAAATAATTTAAATTTGAAATATTCGATTGTCAGAAAAAAGAAACAACTACGTCAAAAATTTTATTTTGAAGCTGCTTGTAATTTTCCCACTGTGTAGGTATATGACACTATTTTCGTCCTATAAACCTTGCCTGCCTCATCATTTATACAAACTGGTTCATCCAAATGCCGCGCTTCACCTTCCTCCGCTCAACGATGTGGCAGACAAGATATATATACATAATACTGAACCTAACATAATATCATCGTTCCAGGGTTCTTCTTTGTTCCTTAATTAAACTACCACAAGACCTACAAAAAGAAGTTCTACACAACCTTCAAAACAACTAAAGGGAAGTGCGGTAGTAGAAGTTTAATTGTAACTTTTGAAACACGTAAAAACCCCGACCCGATTTAATTTTATAATTCTAAAATTTAAATTAAAAAACTCTAAATTCTAAATTCTAATGTCTAAAGTCTAAATTATTATTTTCTGGTAAATAAATTGTATTACTTGTAAATTGATTTCTCTCTTTTTTTATTTTTTATTTTAATGTTTTCTAAGGAACACTCGTTTCACCTACCGTAAACACAACTGGTGAAATGTGTGTGTTATTCGCCACTGTGTTTCCCATTTTGTATTTCTCTTTATAGCTTTTCCATGGGAACTGATTTATGGGATAAAAAGTAGACTATGTCCTCTTCCAGGTCTAGAACTACATTCATGCAAAATTTCAGCCTAATCGGTTCAGTAGTTACGGCGTGAAAGAGTAACAAACATCCATCCATCCATATATCCAAACTTTCGCTTTTATAATATTAGTGGGAAGTCGGATTATAGTTAAGTTATTATTATTGAGTTATTTATGATGTAACAAACAACTCACTTCAACAAATACTAGAATGGTCGGGATTATAGTAGTTAAACATGGGTTATACATCTAAATTTATCTAAAAGAGCCATTAATACACTGATTTATCATTAATTTTTATGTATTTTTAAAAGCAGTTATTAATAATTCTATTCCTAAACAAGATTAGGCTTAAAAAGTAAAAACATAACTTCCTTTCTTTGCTCACGTCGTCGGTTAAAAACCAGTTACTTAGCGGATGATAATGCGTTACAAACGGCTGGTTTTGATACAGATAGATAACAACCGCAGTTTTACAACTATGATTAGGATAGCTGACCAGTGAGCCGCAACGTCGTAGGCGCGTAAGTGTCTCCACTCGCCCTGAAGAAAGCAGCCCGAATCTGTTGAAACTGGTCGGTAATCCCGAACATAGTATTTATTGAGGTGAGCTGTTTGTTTAAATCATGAATTCTTCTCAAGTTGAATTCCATTCTATTTACTCGTATAGTGCTTACGCATTCCTAAGTAGGTACATCTCCTATTATTGGCATTCCTTTATGCAGCCAAATTCATACAGGAGACTTGGTAAGTGCTCAATATCAAGGTTAGATGACCCTTCTTGTGAAGTTCGTAAATTATTCATTTTGTGTTCCCTATAAACGCAAGCCCAGCCCCGACTCAAGTACTATGGCCATCAACATTTTATTTTGCGAAATTAGCAATAGGTACTATCTATCCGTCACATTGATCACTTATCAAGCCTCTAGTATGAATTTGGATGGATAAATAAACATCTTATAGAATGCATCTACTGGGTATTCAGATGGAAGCCGGAAATATCCAAACAAACAACTTTTACTATTTGAAACCAAGCCTCAAACCGCGAAAAAAAAAATCAGCTGTTCCATAGACAATTTATATTACTCGACCAAAATGTACTGAACAACTGTTTTTTTATTCACGATTTTTCGTGAGTGCTCGAGGGTAGGAGTACGTTAACTTGTGTTCAGTCTGCGTGATTCGTAACGTATGTTAAGGCGACGCATTGGAAATTTTGGCGACATGGATCTCCATTTCTCTCAGCAATAAAAAAACATATGTATTACCAATTTATATACTAGATTAAGCCTTTCATTGACATCATTTTGCCCGAAGATTTAGTTGATTGATTAATTTTCATAGCAGAGAAAAAAATATTTAGAAAACCTCTTTTAAAACAGAGATTTCTATTTTACTGACAAACGGGAGCGAATGAAACCTCTAAGTTTTTTATGTAAATTAGTCTACGAATACACTTCAATATGACCGATTGGATTTATTAAATTACTTATAGTTGTCATTTTAAATGAAAAATACTGTTTTGCCGCATACGACCTTACGGCATAAGCTAGTTCGTAAGCGCATATTTGTATGGAGTAAGTCCCCCCTACTCCACTCCCCTAAGGCGTCGATTTGAAATTAAAAGTATATCAATTTCTCGCCTTTAGCTGATGCTTCATTTGTGCCAGAAAGCACGGCGATAAGGCTCACCCCACCACCATTTGAGGCGTAGCAATCGTCGGTAAAAAGTGGATGTACTGAGTGTGGACTGCGACTTGCCTTTCACATCTGACACCCCTCGGGTATTCACGTCGTGACGATGTTTTCTTTTATTCCCCGAGGAATTTTAACTGGGAATATTCCTGATCGTACATCTATGTGTCTATTTGTATTGTTGTTGCTATGGTATGTTCTATGCTTCCTCTGGCCGAAGGGCGTGGTATACCGTCGTTTTCGCGGTAGACTTCCACCTGCACCACCGGACCGGCTCAGTGACGTTCTGCCAAAATGATATTGTTAGTCTTAGTTTTTAGTATAAAAATATATGTATTAGTAGTATAAGGTATTTATTGTTATGGGCCTTGTTGCCTGAAATAAAGCAATTTATTTATTTATTATTAACTCACCAGCCACCTACATTATTGCCCAAGGGACGCAAGATTTATTTTTGCTCTGTTTTACTTAGTTCCAAGATCAGATTAATGATTGTGGTTCAACTTAATCAGCTGCACGCGATTACTTAGAAGTTGTTTAAGTAATTAAATCGATGACTCAATTTATCATGGATATCCTACTTGGCTAACGATAATTTTCTTAGAAGATTATCGTATTTCATATCAACACTAGTCTTTTGCACCTGACTCCATTCGCAGGAAAGGAGTAACATCCTTGAAGAGTCTCTATCAAACCTAGTTGACTCCGTCGCAAAAATTAGCAACTTAATTCGTGGTGGTTCAAATTTCGAACAAAACAGTATTAAAATAAAGTTCTTATCAGCTCGTGCTGCAACATGGCTGTAACGTCAGTCACTGCAGCTGACAAACGCAAAAAAAGTGTGTGTTTTTTTTCAGCTTGTCGGTATATCAATATGATAATAAAAAAACCGCATTCAAATTCGTTGATTAACTCCCGAGTTAAAACTGAACAGATTTAGGTACTAAGAATATTAGTCAAAATTCACTAATTATGGATCAGGAAAAGCAGCGGTAATTCAGTCGGTAGAACCACAGTACAAATTAAACCAGGCTGTATTTTTTGTCAGTAGTGTCCTTTAAATAATTACCTACGGCTGCTCAGTACGAAAACACGGACAAGGGCTTCCCACTGACCTATCTTTCTTGCGTTATTTCTGGTTTCGATATAGATGAATTTAACCACCTATGTCTTGAACAAAATAATCAATAACTTCGTGCCATAATTTACGTGAATAAATGCGCGGGAGCATCTCACACTGTCCGCGGCCGTACGTTACTGCGGCGCACTCGTGACTGTCGCGCACCGTAGTTCACCGAGATTTAGAAGCACGTCGTCGTTTCGGCCGTCTCTATAAAGACGTAATACTGCACAATTTTATTATACTGTGGTAGAACCCTGGACTCTCAATATTGAGATCCAGGTTCGAATCGTACCCAACCGACCTTGCACAATGAATTTTTCGGATTTTATGTACATAGATTTGTATACTTGCTGCCTTAAAAATTGTGCATTTGTGCCCAAAGTACAAATACTAATGACGTTGGGACGTAAAAATTGTCAGCGAAAAGAGGACGCAACGAGCGTGACGTGAAGATCTTTCTATAAAGAATCAAGAAGAAAAGAAATTTATCCCAAAACTTTTCATCTTGCCGCCCGCGGAATGACAAAATGGAAGTTCATTTGAAATACCCATCCCTTTTTATTTGATAATGCAGTCTGGAGTTAATAAAAGGCTCTGAAAGTAATGGCGACAGCGCAATTCCGGTTTTGGCAACGAAGATTGCTTAAATTTGTGTCTGCGTTGTCGTTAACAACTCTGAGAAAACGCAACGAAGTTAATAAACTAGTTTTCGTTTAATTTTGAAAACATTAACTACACTAAACTGTTAGAATGTCACACATACTTGTACAGTAAGTAAAAAAAACGTCTTGCATACATGTAATATTTCATTTCATTATAAATATGAATATGTAGGGGCCTTAAAGAAACCTTCGGCCAAGTTTTGACCCCCTCCCTCCCCTATGTAAGAAGTAATAAAAGAAGATTGAACTCCAATCAATCTTACGACTACGTAAGATCAAATTTTAAAGGAAATATTAATAAAACCTCGAATTTTTTGCCAGGCTTACAAAACGGGACATAAATTGAGGAGAAAAAAATCTATGTATCTGGACTAGCCAAAGGGCTCTACATCTCTGCAACCATACAGATAATGGATTAGCCACTGAAAAATCTACATAAAACATCTGGACGAAGTTTTACTAACCAAAAACTGAAGCACCCATGATAAGCCTACACGCGTGTATGTACGAGCCCGGCACGCACACATTCACATCATGATAATTATATTTTCCATATAAAGTTCACTCACACACTTGTAAACCGCATCCATTGCTATGTTTCAGTTGTTGGTTAGTTAGCGGCGACCCATCCGCCTTTTTATACGTCTATGGTACTAACAATAAAATAGTAAAAAAGTCGTTTCTGAACACAGAATATTTTTTCAAAATTTTGAATGACCTGGGTTAAGTATTCTACTGTAGCAAAAAGTAACGACCATTTTTAGAATTTTTGGCTGTCTATCTGTATGTATAGGTATGTATGTTGCGTTTTAACTCGAGAACCACTCAACGGAATAGGATGCGTTATTTTATTTATCATTGTAGTGTCCCTGGTCAATATGTAGGCATAAGGGGTGTTCATAAAATAACGCCCAAGTCGAAAACGGAAAGATTGAATAAATGCAGTCGGAGTCGCGGGTGAAAGGCTGGTATGTCATATAATCTTACGTAAGACATATCATCTAGAATTATTATGATATATCTAGGCAAATATGCGCAATTCTACGATGTAATTGATTGATTTTATTTTATGTGTGGGCTGTGACTGTCACAGTCCTGATCCGAAATACTTCTGACCATCCCCTGGGTTTCATGTCGTGATGGTTTATGTAAGGTGACATTCATTTATTACAAATTTGTACTGGAGACTTAGTAAGTGAGCAGTATCACGGATCAATACACTTTTAGCTAATTTCTCAAAATGAAATAACGAAAAGAATAATTTACGAATTTCTCAACAAGGGTCATCTTAACCTTGATTCTGAGCACTTACCGAGTCTTCAGTATGAACTTGGCTGTATAAATAAATGTAATCTTATCTTCTGTAGTGCGTCGGGGATGTTCGCGGACGCGCATGTGGATTGCTTTTATGCAACGATGCGCGGGCGGTGCACATCCCTGTTGCGCAGGGTGCGGGCCAGCCGCAACTGTATCCTGAACGCATTTGCGGAACGGTTTGACTGTCAGTACCTGAATCATTGCAGCATGATTCATGTGCTGACAGCAGCCAAAATATTGTTTTAATTTTATATATATTTTATTGTACTAATTGATAATTGAATTTTTTTGTGTATATGCGTATTAATAATTATGATCTTAATCGATCGAAATAAACGTCATTCTATTATATTCTATGTGTACATAATCCAAAAATCTTATACAAGCTCTTCAATGAAATTTGCTTCTCTTGTGCAAAAATCCCGTCCCCCAGCCTAAAAAGCTCCATCTCAAATGAGCACGCACCATCTCTCTATCTATCTAATGGCCAAGGTTGGAGTTTATGAGGTCTTCTCTTTTACCAAAGGTCAATTAACGTCATTAAATGTTTCAAATGGTATTTTTAAGTGATTTTCCTTATACATAATGTCATTTGGGACCGAATGACGTCAATTTATATTCAAGTTATTAGAATTTTTGCAGAAAAAGACTTTGGTAACGGGCATCATAAAAAAACATTTTATGTAATAAATTGTATAGTTGGTGACTTCTCAGAAACAGAAACTTTTTAAACGAAGTCTTGCGATCTTTACTTTAATTTAGAACTCCTCGAAATAGATATTACTACGAGAAAATTTTGGTAATGTGAACGCTTTTTTGGAATTTTGAACTTTTATTTTGTTTTTGTTTTTATTATTATTAAGATTTTGTATTTCTTATTATTAAGATGGTGGAAAAATAATTTGTTCAAGTGCGTGTCGCACTCGCACAGAAAGGGTCCCGTACCACTCCACAAAACGGGTAAAGAACCCTAAACAGATGATAAGTAACAACATCATAGATGCCAAAGCAACATCAAGGATACAAAAAACAAGGCGTTAAAATTATAGCGCCTCACAAAAAATGTGGACGGAACCCTAATTTTTATTGTTTTGTTGTTTTATTTTAGAGTATGTACTGCAGTCTGACTCTTAAACCTTATCTGTATTACGTTAAAGTAATGCAACTTTTCGAGGTTTCTTATATTATGGTGACTGCCCTTGAATTTAATTCTTTAAATATTTTATCATTTGTCGTGATAGAGGCCATAGTAACACGCATTCTGTGAAAAATTTTACGTTCTTCCTGATACGGTTGAAGTTGTAGGCAGCGAAGGCTTAGTAATAGGGTCCCGTATGGCACCCGACGGATACGAAACCCTAACAAAAACCTACTTATACAAGGTGACTTTAATTTATACAACAAAACTCATACTGAAGGCTTGGTAAGTGATCAGTAACACGGATCGATAACACTTTATGCTAATTTCGCTAAATAAAATCTTGACGTCCCATTGAAATTCACTTGGGGCTAGGCTTGCATTTATAAGGAACACAAAAATAATAATTTGCGAATTTCCCAAAAAGGGTCATCGAACCTTGTTATTGAGCACTTACCGAGTTTTCAGTAAGAATTCGGCTGCATAAATTAAAGTCACCTTATATAAACGTGATAATATTTCTTTGTTTCCGCAGGTATGTATCTTGGGGAAAGTTGTTCAGTATGATCTTTATTTAGTAGTTAGTTAACCGCCTTCAAAAATGGAGGAGGTTTTCAATTCGATTTTTTTTCCCTTATTTTTTGGGTATGTTACTCCATAACTCTGGCAAATCTGCACCGATTTGAAAAATTTTAGTTTTTGTTTGAAAGGGTTTGCTTTCGGGTAGGTCCCATTTTAGTTTGGTCATGATCTGATAATGGTCTTCAGAGATAGGCAGCAGAACTTCTCAACGGATGACGGCATTCACTGGATATTGCGGCAAACGCTTTGTACAAGGATGTTGATAGCAAGGTATTCCTTGAAAATTGACATATATCCACCTGACCTTCGACCCTCGTCTCATCACCATAGAACTCTTAAACGGATGACAGTAAACAGTTCGAGATTTCGGGAATCACTTTGTATCAGTGTATTTATTGCAGAATATTACTTGATAATTGTCATTATATACTACCTGACCTTCGATTCTGGCCTCATCACCATAGAACTTCTCAATGAATGACATCACATAACACGAGATTTCGGCAATCACTCTGTGTGAGGGTAGGGTTGCCATCCATCCGGGTTTCCCGGGATTTGTACTAGTTTGAAGGGCGTCCGGGGAGCGTCCGGGCCGGACTTCATTGTAGTCCGGGATTAAAAATTAAAGTCTTGGGCCGCCGCCCGCGACATACGCACTGTGCCCGCACGCGCCGCCGCCGTGATTAACCAACGACAAAACCGACTCGCTAAATTCACCGTCTCCCTCCCCGCCATCCCCCGCCGCTCCCATCCTAATGAGTAATTTAATGAATAATTTATTTTCCTTTTCGTTGTTGAAGTTGTGATTGTTTTCTTATGTAAAAGAAATTTCAAATAAGGCTGTTGATTAAACCTTTTAAGTTGATATAAGATATAAGTGAGTTTAGTTTTTGGTTATTTTACGTTTTAAAAAGTTTATAATGTATCTTAAATTACAGTAAGGATGAAACATTGTAAGACTGAATACTAAAATCGTCTCAGTGATTTTAAGACTTTTGTTTAAAAATTTGAATTTTGTTAGGTTTAACATTTTAATAAGGTTTTGTTTTTATCACAAATTGTAAAGCACAAATTATTATATAGGTACTTACTCTGTAAACTTTTAAGTTCTGAAAATAAATAAAAAGGTGATTTATGACATTTTTTGACAGTTTTTATTTACACTGACTATGTTTAAAAAACCTGTTGACATGTCCGGGTTCTGAGCTTTAAAATCCGGGGTTGGCACACGTCTTATCCTGGTTGCCAAATTTTAGAGGTGGCAACCCTATGTGAGGGTGCTGATCCAGGATTTTACTTGAAAATTGACAATATGCCCACCGACCTTCGATCCTGGCCTCATCACCATAGAACTCCTTAACGGATGACAGCATAACTATTAATAATCGCTTTGCGTTAGTGTGCTCATTGCAGGATATAACTTAAACATTTTCAGTATGCCACGGGACACCAATCAGAGTGCTCACTGTAGTCTTCCCATTTTTCACAATTTATCCCGTCAACACTAAAAAGCGTGAAATAAATAAACTTTTAACAAAAAAATTATAACCGACTTCAAATTTTATAGCAGACATTCAATAAAAAGTTTAAAATACTGACCGATGGTACCGAAATAACACTTTTACAGACTTCTTTCTTCTTGAAACATTATGTTATTTAGAAGTCGGCGCATTCCCCATAGTATGAACACAAAAACTAATGTGAAAGCGCCAACTTCTAGAGAACAGAAAAAAGAAGTCGGCAAATGTGTTATTTTGGTACCATCGGTAAGTATGAAATTATTTTAAACGTTTTAGTGAATGTCTGAACTTGAAGTCGGTTTTTATTTTTTTGCTAGAAGTTATATTTAAAGATAACTGTTCAAAGCGTTTTAAATTTTTCATGATTTTGAGTGTTATTTATTTCTTAGTAGGTACACCATCTTCTAAATAAAGGTTTCCAATAAAAGAAAAACGTATGTCAGGTCCCCTTTGTCTGTGGATTCCTAACGAACCTCAGACGAGGAAGTTTTTATTAAATTTTCAAGGTCCACCCTTCGAAGGGGAACACGGGTGAGTTTTACTAATATATAAATACACTAGCCTTTGCCCGCGGCTTCGCCCGCCTTCTTTTCAATCTCTGCCCCGGTTTCGGCATGGGCGTTATATTATGAACACCCCTTATAGCCTATATGTTGACCACGGTCACTACGATGACAATAAAAAGTACGCATCCAAATCCGTAGAGTGGTTCTCGAGTTAAAACGGAACATATTACATGCAGACAGTCTGACAAAAATTCTAAAAATTGTGATTTTGGCCTCAATACATTACTAATACTAATATACTTTATTATTATAGTATAGTTATGATTGGATGTAATCGTATGTACGTTGATAGATTGTACGATGCTGGCTTGACGACATTTCCTATTCTATTTTTAAATATTTCACTGCGGAGTGTCCTTACAGATACAGTTTAAGTATATACTTATCTATAGGTTTTATGAGTGTGTTCTGAGTAGGAGTCGAATAGTGGCAAAAGGAAGGCAAACACATAAAAAGTTGAAACATCTTACCTATACTTTACAGTATGTTGCGAAATTACGCCCACAGACATGCAACATGGTCCAAAACAAATAATAAACTTTTATTCTCTCTCTAGTCTTTTGTCTGTCCGCGTTTGTTCATTCTCTGCCCCGTTTTCGGCTTGGGCGTTATTTTATCAACAATTTACAGCCTAAGTGATGAAAAAGGTCACTGCGATAATAATAAAAATAACCCCACTCAAATCCGTTGAGTGGTTCCCGAGTTAAAACGGAACAGACATACATACAGACAGACAAAAATTCTAAAAATGGTCCTTCGCAATACTAAAGATTGAAAAAATATTGTATGTGCAGTCACGACCTTTTTACTATTTTATTATTGGTATAGGTAAGATAAGGTAAAAAAAAAATAAGAAACTACTACTCTGGCCAGTTTAATTATGTTGTATTACGGGAAAAAAACCTGTTGTTTGCCGATTTTTTCTTCGATGCTCGGAAAATTACTGAAAATCCTATGATCAAAATTGGAACGCATGCAGCGTGCGACGGAATTAACTGCGAGAGGGGAGGCAGCAGCTAGTCCTCAACTGGGTGTCACAGGTCGGTCTTCCACCGAGTCTCGTCCATTGCTAGACATAGGCCTTTCCAATATGTTGCCAATCTCGGCGGTCCTTCATCCTCCTCATCAAGCCGCCACTCGCGACGTCCTTCAGGTCGTCGGTCCAGCGGGCACGACGCCTGCCTACGCTACGCTTTGTTGTACGTGGTCTCCATTCTAACGCCTTTCGGCCACATCGGGTTTTTGACATTTATGAAAATGCTTGAGCAAATACTGATGCCAAACTTTATAGCTAATTTGTAGTTTTATTTTTTGAAAAAGGCACTGTCAGAGCGAGGCTTCATCTATTCTTATTACAGATTCTTGTAAATACACATGATGCTTAACATCGGCGCAAGAAATGCAGGCCAACTTTTTGCTTTTAATACAATGGAATAAAGGTGAAAAGTAGATTATGATTCTCCGCTTGAGCCTGGCGTGGGTTAATTGTTTTCCCCAAATCGTTAATCCTCAATCCGTAATGTATTGTTTTAGTGATAATGTGAGTTAAGAGGGTTAATGATTCAAATGTGAAATAATGTGAGCACTGAGCATGCACGTCGATTATTAAAGATGAGCACGACAGTTATTCTGTATAGGAAACTCACAAGAATGCTAATCCAAACAACCGTTACACAAATCGCAAATAAACACCAAACATAGATCACAAAAGCCATAGAACCCGCAATCAATCCTCGAGCGACCAAACATACTTCCTTTAAACAGTCAGCGTCCGGTGTAACTCGTACCACAGTTATACTTCCGACCGCGTCTTGAATGACAATTGTCACTTCCATTGTGTATTCGGCGTCTATTTTAATTAGAACTGTGTCAGTGAACGGTGTTATGTCAGTGGTATTAATTTCTGAAGTTCTTTTTTTGTCTTAATTGGCTAACTTGCTAATAATATTAGTAATTATTAAATATTTAGTCAAGTAAATATTGTTAGATCATAACATAAGAATACCTTGTAATGTAACCGGGAAAGGTGTTGCTCTGTAAAGTATATTTATGTTATGCACAAATAAATTCAATAATAAATTTGTTTAGGTCAGTTATCTTCAAAACCCGTCGTTTCGGAGCAGTTTCTCTTATGATATTTATAATGGTTGCCATATCTAATGCTCATAGAGAATAGAATAAGACACTTCATAGATTGATTTGACGGGTTTAATGGCGGCGTAATTACAGATTACGACGTAATCGTTACGTCCATTGTGTGTGTAGTCAATGAAAGTGTTCTAAGATTGTAGAACTAGGAGTTACATACAAGTGATTGTATTGTTTTATTTATGGCCAATTTTTAGCTGCGTGTTTATTTGTTGTACTCACTTCCTTCGTAATATTACGTCATGCATCAAGTAGGCTATTGGCCATTTTTTCTGATTTTCAAATTCTCGCTTAGTCTCTAAATCTCAACTAAAATTAAATGTCATCTAAAGAATATAAACTGAATAACTTTAAAAATATAATACAAGTATTGTCATCTCTGTTGGGTATATAGAGTATTTAAGAGCCTGCCAGTGTTTCTGATAGTGCTTCATTCTACATGTTATTATTATTTCCTTCCTTATCAAAAGTTCACTATTGACCACATTAGGCCTCTTTCCAATCTCTAAATCAGTTCCTTCCAAGATCCTTTTCATTTATATTATGATTGTACCATTATCTTTTAATCCCATAATCTTATACAAGAGCAAAAACTGTAGGTGATACTACTTTATAACAATTTATAGGTGCATTGGCTTGGTAATAATTACCTCTATTGCAATTCAGTAAGAATTTAGACACGCATGTATTTTGAGGTTCAATGGTATCGATTTTTCTCAACAGTATCAGGTTTATCAGTCTGAGCTTGCGCATGCGATCGATCTGACGTCATTGTTTCTCAGAAGAATCAGCGTGAGGTAATAATACGTATAAGGAATTTTATATCAAAAAAGGAAAATATGATTTTAAGTTTTTTCATGGAAGGTAACGAATTTGACGGCCTTTTTTTTTAATACGAGTATAGTAGAGAAATGTTTGTCAAGAAAGCAAAACATTTGGATAAAATCGCTCAGTTGGCAAATTTAAGTTCGCTCCCGGAGCTTTGAAAGAAGGGTTATGCTCGATATTACTTCGATGCATAGAGTGGAAGTTATCTATCAAAGACCTTACTCGAGGTTGACATATAGTTTCGAAGATTAGCAGGCTAAACTGGCAATGGGCTGGTAATATCTATCGAAGAACTGGCAACCGTTGGAGCAGACGAGTACTCGAGGGAGGCCACTTTCAGAAGCCCATATTCAGCAGTGGATTGATCTAAAGAAGGCTGATGTTGATAATTTGATAAGATAAGATAACAAATGTTAGCAAATAAATATTATAGTTGGATTGATTGGATTGATTTTATATAGTAATCTATAAAAAATATTCATTTCATTTGTTGGTTTAATGAAAGAGTTTGAAATACTTGGTATACAATGAAAGTATATTATAGTTAATTGATTAGTAACGTTATTATGTTTCATTTGAGATTATTAACAACAATGGACTATAAGAAATATACAAAAGAAACATAATAAATCCAATAACAATAAATCCAATAGACCAATGAGCTTTACATTCGAACTTATTGAATTTGATTGGTGGCATTTTTGTATACATTGTTGTAATGTTTTTTTATGGTTGCGCTAATAAATTTGATGACATAAAACTTTGTAATAAAGTGTTTCTGTTGAATTCCTAGTTAGATTAGTAAGTTTATTTGGTAAATCTGTGAAAATATATGAGTAAACATGCATTGTGGTTATAATTTTAAAGACCAACCCAAAACGTTAAATTTGCTTTGTTCTCATCCACATTCTCAACAGTTTATTTAATAATTTAAATAAAAAAAACAACAAATCGTCACATACATATTCGCCTGTTGAATCTCGTGAATAGTTCCTCCCTGCTACAAAGAGAGTGTGCTGTCGTGCGCGTGCGCCGCTCATTCACACTCACGCGCAGACACGAGCCTGTCTCTATTGATTATTGTAGTTCGTGATCCTGATCGGTGTCCATTGTTGAGGGTTATAAAAACGAATGTCTAAATGCGTCATTTATGGCTTAAAAGTCGTAAAAGCTGATCGGGCAAATTTTATTGTAATAAAAGTTTAAAGTAAGGTAGCTTTTACCAATATCTTTTGTTCTATATGATCTTCAAACCTTCTCTGTATCACCTTCTACGTTAGGTTTTTCTGGAGTCGAACCAACTTGTAAAACAATAGCAGAATAATAGCAAATTTAGCTAAGAATAATACGAGATGAAAAAGAAACCTAGAAACACAACGACCACACAATGGAAACTGTAATCAATTCGCATGTGCCTAATGTGATGAGATACATTTGCGCCCACGATCCGTCCAAGCATCTTAGATTAGCCTCCTCAACTGAACTGCCCTACATTTGAATATATTTCACTATACCGGTTTAATGATCTGGTTCAAAAGAAATGTAGGTATTTGTTACGATGTTTATTGTTTTTTTCTCGCTACCAAAGTCTTTGTTTAGATCTGATAGCAGATATACTCGTGGGAAAGCAAAAACTGTTAATTCGTTGGGAAATGGAAATCTCCGTCTTCACTAAATTACGTTCCACATCTAGACAATAGTGACCACATCACGTACCATATCTAGACAATAGTGTCATAAATATACTAGTAAACAAGTCAAGATATTGCCTAATATTATTTATTACAAACTGTTTTTAGTAGCATTGTCTAAACGATGTCAAATATTATTTTTAAGTGACTTTCATGTTGTTGGCCATTTGGGATTCACATCTTTATTGAACAAAAAGAGGGAATGCCGAAAACGTTAATATCAAATAAAAAAATTATCAACGTTCACCGGATGACCCGTAGTAGGGCGATCTAAGCTTGGGATGTTGTTGATGTGTTTATCGGGGAGAAGATTATCTCACTCAATGAAAATGGTTATTTCTTTACAATTGGGATTTGATTCTTTCTGTAATGAATAATGAGTCCATAGCACACTATTTGCTTGTATTTGATTTTGTTTTAAGATTTTGCAAGCTCTTTGTTGATTAAAGCTGATTGAATTTATTAATACCTACCAATTATTACCTATCAACGATTGATTCTTTTCTATTTTATAAAACGTTTCGTTGATCTATCGTTTTGTTTATCCGAAAAATTGTATGTACATCTCGAAGTGGATTACACAATGGACAGAGTTGAGGCCGTTATACATAATGGCCAGTGTGTTGTGATTGTGACCCTAATAATTACAAAATGTTATTGTTATGTGCCGCAATGAAATTTATTTGAGAATTGTAAATATGTTTAATTTCCTATTGTGTAGTGTTATTATCATTAAGCTATAAAAGATGTCCTAAAACTGTATTTATTTCTGTAAAGAATGTAAATTCTTCTTCAGTTTGGGGTATCGAAACATGCATATACGCTTTTGACGTAGTTATACATATATTATATTACGCATACTATGTTTCAATGAAATCAAGTATGAAAACTACAGGGCAAAATGAGTGTTAGAAAGGCATATCTATTAGCTATAAACAATACAACGACTTTGATAAGTAGTTTGTATAATTTCCAAAAAGAAACATTAGCACAGCCGTTAGTGGAGGCAGTATCATTACATTGCGACGAGTGAGAGTAGAAGCATTCCCGACAAAGGAAAACCAACAAAAACATTACATAACATGATGTAATGCAATATTGTGCACGTCTGGTCAATTTATGCTATCAACTGCACCAACGTGAAAACATTTTACTTCGCTGCTTTAAAACCAACGAAACAATCCGAAAACCACGCGAAATCAATTCTTAAATCTATAGAGCTAGGAGATATACCATATGTAGTAAAAACTTTGGAATTGAAAAGCCAGATATGGACGGAAATTTAGGTGCAAATATGGTCATGGATAACTTAAAGCTGTGTGTTTATGTTTAGATAATTTAGAAATATGGTGTCTCTGTGCAAATATGTCATGTTGTACCACTTGTTTATTTATAAGCTTCTGCATAGTCTGGTTTATGATCATTTTCATTTAAGATTCCGTAATCAGGAATGAAACCTTCGTTTAGATACAAGCTATTGCCATGTCTGTCCAAATCTCTGCTCACTTCCCGGATTTTCATCTTTATTCTTGTGTTTGCTGCGTCTACTGATTAAATTTATAGCACTTTCTTTATTTTTCTACTATTATAATACCCCCTATTCAAGAAGGCACATCAACTTGCTGCTTTCAAACGATTTTTAGTATACATGTATCATATAGATATTTTACTAATTGAGAGACAGTATTAATGTTATTTTTGAGGTTCTTCTGAATAATGATGATCACCTTTGCGATCGTTTTACAACACACATTGTTCATGGCTACACACCGATTAACCATCATATTGATACAGAATTTGATGACGGAGTCGTGAGCATCGTTTGATTTAAGCACCTGCCAAATTGCCGATCCATCAACAATTGGCATCGACTTACGTAACATTTTCAAGTTAATTTAATTACTAGCGCTGCTGTTTCCTACCATTAATTCAATCTAAAACTTAAATAAAAGGTTTTCTAAAATGTTTACCTCCTTTGGCCCTGGTTTAGTTAGACTTGGACGTGCAAGGGCATTATAAAGAAGACAGACAATACCATCACCTTGTGTTGTTTAATACTTCAATACGCTAGGTGTGTCAAGGGTTCCTAACAATCGTTAAAATATTGTCAATTGTCTTATTTAGTTGCGGTATTTTGTATATCCTTTGTATTGTTAAGAATTTCAACGACGTGTGTAAAGCTAACCTATATACCTAATATTATTAAATCATACCAAATACACTACGAATACCTACAAATATCAACCATTTTGTTCACAAGAATAACTATTTCATTAAGTTTATAAAATATGATAACCGCTGTCACAGTCGGCTTTGTTTTCGCAAGATCCCTCGTGTTTAGAGTCCGGCGCAGGCGCAAGGCCGATTACTACTAACTTATTTAGATATACCAATATTCAATGCAATATCACCCTTATTATGTTTTATTAAGGGCTAGATAAAGAGCAAGATAAAAATGGTGGAAAAATATTTCGTGTAAAGACATAACCCGTGACGGCCATTGAAATAAAGGTGGAGAAATTCATAATTGTTTGTATTTCGTTTGTGCTGTAATGTAACAGGAATTTAAGAAATATGCCGTTAGATGGTTACGTAAAGTAACAATAGTTCATTTTATTACGGTGGCTTTCTAAAAACTTTATATCGGTTAATTAGTGGAGGTTAAAACAATGAAATACTGTCATCCATCATTGTTTAACGTATTACAACATTTACAACAGCTAAAATAAATGCAATTTTACATCAAGAAAAAAAACTCGCTTGGTTATACTGATTTTACTAATTTATTCATCTGTCCGCAGCAAAAAACTATTGGTTCATTGGGGATGTTTGGCTGATAAGAGTTTGATAATATAAATAAGCTATAGAATAACACGAAAATCCCAGGACTAGGTAAATTACAACGACCTGGTCGTTGGTAAATTAGAGCTACATGCTGGACGTCAAACATTACAAGTTGCATAATGAGGTTCTTACAAAAAAACGTAGTGGAGTAAATTCGGTGTCCATCTAAGTAACTTCTGCAAAAAATAGGGAACATCTTCGATGACAATATGATGAATAACTACACTTGTACTCGTTTAACAAAAATTCTCTTCGATGACGTCACATTGTGGAAATTTATATAATTCTCTAGATAAAAACTAATAACTTTGTTTGCAGAACATGCCGCCCCCTGGATTGGTGCGGTGGTGAAGCGGCATGAGCGGCCGCGGGCCGGGCGGGCAGCGCTGCCACCTCATCCTGCAGCGCTGCCTAGCGATCCAGCTGGCGAAGCCCGGTAACGCGCCCGAAGACTTCTGGATGTACGACTCCGGGTATCTGCTGTTTCAGGTAAGCGCTTTACGCTTCATAGGTTTGCAGTTATTCAGTTGTTTTTTTCTGGCGTGTATAGTTTATTTTGTGCCAGTACGAGTACGACATAAGGGCGAGTACAAATACAAGAATTACAATTATATATTTTATCAACATGTTTTTTTCATTGTTTATATCTTTGCGTTTTTATACTTTTTATGCAATTACCTAAATCTTTCAACATATTACCAAAAGTTGTTATTTTTTAGTAAATACTAATAGGAGTATGGTGATTGTGCGAATTTAATAAATATGTGTGCACAATCGATACAAAAAGTTTACGAATCGCCGTTTGAGTTGGTAATACTTGGCAATGCGTAATCAATAAGAGAATGCGTGAAAATAATTATTGCAAAAAAAGTTTGTTCATTCGTTCAGTCGTAATAAAAAAGAAATCAATAAAACTTTAGTTTCTTTCACTCCTCAAATCTTTTATATCGCCATTAAAGAGCGTGTTATAGTTTATTATATCTCTTTTTAATAGCTTTTAGAAAGGGCTCGCATAAACCTTAAAGCCACATTCGATTGGAGAAAACACATGTTTTAAATCAAAATCTATTAAATACACGTGGTTTTACAAATAAGGTGTAGGCAGACCGGAAGAAACACTTAAAATGTTACACCAATTTGTCTCAGGAGATAGTTTTAGTGGCCCAATCGAAAGCCCTTTGATATCTCAATTTGAATTGCACTTATGCCTTTGGGCGTGTAGCATAATCGACGCAATTTAAACAACGCCGCGATAAAATCATCTTACCTATTATATAAGTTTTTTTTTCTTAATTGCCACATCTAAAACGGCTTCGCATTATAAGTTGCCAGTCAACAATATGTAGTTCTCACGCGATTCTTCCCGAGAGGAAGAAAGTGTAGAATCGAGTTATCTTATCGCAGAATCGAGTAGGACAAAGAAGATAGACCCTCACTACAATACATCATTAAACCGAGCGCAGTTTACTCGAAAGTGTGACAAATTTATCTTTTGATTAACAATGGTTTTAAATATCTGGATTCCGCATTTTTGGCGGCTGATTTGTATTTGAAGTTTCTCCATTTCCGATAGTCATTAACTGTGATTCGCTTGATATACGATACGAAATACATATGATTTTTATGTAAATGTAAATTAATTATTGATTTATCTAAAATATAAACCTTTCTTTCTAAAGGCCGGAAGGCTGTGTCTATGACTACGTCTTTAGAAATGCCTGCGAGTAAAAATAACGTTTCCCCCTATATCGAAAACTAAAAGGGTCATATAGAAAGATTTTTCTCCCAACTACTAGGTGTAAAAAACTAGATACTACAACATATGAATTTATCTAAAAGCGTGCGTAAAATAAATCTGCATATTCGTGTTCTAGAGCCATGAACCATGTTTTTATAGATTGAAAAATAAGTAGATAAATATAATATGGTGTATGATATTGCCCATAACTAGGTATTAAAACACTCGTGTAATACTTTAAAAAAAACTCGCCTATGCCTCGTTTTTTATATTCACACTCTTGTTTTAATAACCGCTTTATGTGCCAGTTTCATAAACTACTAGGTATTAAAAGTTAGTTTACAAAAAATTGTTACACTGTTTTTTCATGGCTTGGAAAACTTTCCAAGATATTTTTGCTGACGGTACTTATAATTAACAATTCTTATTTATTGTGAGTGAATGAGAAACTTTCAGCGAACGTTTGAAAAAAACGTAAGGAATTAATTATGCCATGAAAACCTGATGTATATGTTCAAACAAAGGGACTGAATAGCGATTATACATCATGGCTAAATATTATATATATTGAATAAATTGAGTAGATAATGTGATAAATTAATTACTTTATCTAGTCATTATTTATAATAGCTAGTAAGAATTGGTTAAAGTAATAAACATGTATAAGCCTACCGTGGTCAGTAAATTTTCCGAAATTAATACATCGTTTTATAAAAGACATATTTCACGTCAAAAATGCTACTATTGCTTAAAACAAAGCTATAAATAACAGCGGCTTTGTGTGATCTGATAGGACGAATTCAAAATTAAAATAGTTTCCATTCATCAATCATTAATCAGATAATCGATTTTCACCGATTGTTCTAGTTAACGTAAAGTTATTCAATTACTAATTTATAATAAATATTAATAGTTAGAAAACAGAACTCGCCTTGTCCTTGTTTGTTAGTGGAAAGCGATACTGATTTTAGTGTGGTGTAATTATGTTCATAATCGATCGTGGATTGATTTATTTGTTTAGAAATCATTTTTGTGGCCTTGACGTGTAATATTTGTTTAACCAACCATTAGTAATTTAAGCATAATGGATTTAAATGTGCTCTCTTTGTAAGAACGCATATGTGAATTAGTTAACACAAACTTCATTGAATTGAACTAAAGTACGTAAAAAATATCAATGGAAGTTGCTCATACTCATATATACGAGTATATACCGGTTGTAAATAGATAGATAGCTTTAAATAAAATATAATAAAAATTAAAAATATTTATTTCTTCAAGAATAAGGTACATTATTACAGTGGTATTCAAAGAAACTTCCGCTGGTATATTTCATTGAGAAAGTTATTCAGTATGATCATTAGAATATGTGGTGTCATTTAAAGATACCTGTCTATTTACAACCGGTTTAATAGAATGTGTACATAATATTTGGTCGAATAAGAGGTGGGCGAAAAGCACTACCGAGTAGAGAGATGGGAGATGACGGCTACCAAAGGCCAGGCAGACCAAAAAGACGATGGCGGGACGATCTTCACTAATTTTTCCCGGGGTGGTCGGAAGTAGCGAAGGACCACGATGTGTGGTTTGAGCACGGGGAGGCCTTTGTCCAGCAGTGGGTCAACTTTGAAGCTACACAAAAAAATAATTCTTCAGTGTTAGTTGGGTCTTTGGCCATATAAAGAGGAAGGATGAAGGAAGTAAAACGAAAGAAATATTATACCTTAGTGATGCGCAAGTGGAAGGTAAAGTTCGAATAGGCCACCCTAGAAAGAAAAGAGAGAAAGAAAGAAAATAAATTTATTTGGCAACACGCACACAAAATGGAATCCTTAAAATATAAGAGGTACATGAAATTAAATTGGAGACTACTACAAACTAAATCTCAATATAAGTATTTGGTGCTACCAAAATGGCCGAACTCAGCATGATGCTGTGTTCACAGCTACGAAGTAGGTACTTAATCATATCGAGACAACGCTGGTATTCTGCTACAGTCTAGCGAGTGTGAGTGACTCGCAGTTGTGGAAACGTGTACGAATAAAAAAGTTTATAAACAAACAAATGAATAAATAATTATAATAATATTTCAACAACAGTTTTTAAGCACGGTGATCAAATATGTGTTAAATGTAGGTATTTAACGAAAAATGAGAAAAAGTATAAATTAGGGAGGGTTGAATTACAAAAAAGATAAAACAAGATAGAAAATGTTATGGAGCCGATTACTTTAACACGAGAGCAAAAGTTTGTTGGTGGAATCAAAAAACAAGGTTGGATTACAAATATTGGGTAAGTTATTTCTAAAGTAATCAAAGATAAAACGTATGTTGACCAAATTGGCGATATAATAAAGAAAGGCCAAGTAATACAATTGTAGCACCCGGAATAGATAGAGGATTTTCGTATCGATGGAGATCTGTGTCTTTGCTTACACCTCTGAGAGATAGGCGTGACTATATGTTTATACATAATGCCAGTTGGGTTATTGTTTACAATACTCGCTGCGTTATAAAATTTTGTTATTTACCTTTATCTATATCTTCTGTTTGTTAATAAGACCTTCGAAGAAACTATTATGTCTTTAGCAGCAATGTCCCACGCTAGCGAGGAACGTTCCGTTTTACAGATAACATCTTTCAATGAGAACAGGAAGAGTTTAAAACGGAACGTGGATAAACTACACAGAAAAGCATAGCACACAAAATATCGTCATTTCTATTAAATTCGCGCCTAAACTTGCCTATTTTCATTTTCACATTCAAATAAAGATTTTGCAATTACTGCGAGTGTTTTCATTGTCTGTAGAAAAATAGAGAAACAACCGCAAATCACGTGAAATAGCTTCATCGTGGTTTTACCCAGCCAGAAAATAGCGTACCTACTCTTTAGTTACGTATCTTCTTTTACGCTTCCGCTATGCTGCTCAGACACTGCCAGTTTACAAAGATGACATGATTCGTGTAACAAGTTGTCACAGATAACTGTTTGTTATAGAAATTTTCCACGAACGAAAAATCCTTCCAGCATTTTTGTTGAAAAACATACATTGACATTGCCACTGTCAAAGTATACAAAACCTACTTACGTAGTTACAAAAAACTACCGCAAAATAAAGTAGTAACGCTTGAAAATATGATGATTCTTTATGTTAATTACTGTAACTACTCGAACATTATTTTATGGTATGTATGTTAGTGTTACACTGTCATTGAAGCGTCTTCAAAGATTGTTTTGCAAAAAAGGTTGTGCTACTTACTTTTTTGTTTTTGTGTTAATATTCGCGTAAGTTATGTTTATGTTAAAAAAAAGATACTTTGTACAATAGATATTTTGTTTAATGATATAGTAGAGCACACTGATATACTATTTGGAATATTAAAGCAGCTAATTTAATACTGTTATTTCAATTATCAATTTTGCAGTTTTCTTTCAAAAAACCTTTGTCTGGTACTCGATGATGGTGTGAAAACTGTGAAATGAAATGGTTTTATCGTATTATTATTGTCTGAGAAGGCTGTAGTTCGAGAGCCAAACTTGAAATGTCAGGTACGATTTATTTTAAAAGTCGCAGATATAAAAAGTTGCCATAGCGTTATTTTCACTTGCGTAAAGAAACTTAAAACTGCCATTGGCAACAATGGCCCATGTTTTTCAACTTGTTTCACTTAACTACTGTGGTGTGTTACGCCATATTATGGCAAAAATTTTGCAGCCGCAACATGTTACTTGCCATATTATGGCTTTTTTTTTCTTTTTTTTTGTCATTTTATGGTGTGTGCCCTCGTTTTAGAATCGGTCTGTGGCATCCAATTTTATTCAGTACTAGCTTTTGCCCGCGTCTCCCCCGCGTGTTATTCGGTTTAACGACGTGCTTTTTCCGGGATAAAAATTAGCCTATGTGTTAAATTAGGGTATAAGCTATATTCTAAATTTCATTCAAATCCGTCCAGCCGTTTCAGCATGAAATAGTAACAAACATACACACACACACACACACACACACACACACAAACTTTCGCATTTATAATATTAGTGTGATAACTGATAAGAGTGAATTTACATATAGATAAAGAAATATATTTTACGATATATAGATGAGACAAAAAAAAGGCATTTTACGTTTTTGTACCTTTTAATAATTTGTTGTTTTTATTTAATCTTACGATTTTTTTCCCAAACTTTAAACATAGTTCCCGGTCTAGCGAGGCTATTATTTGCTCATGTTTATGCACTTTCCAGCGTCTGAAGTGCTCTGGTGAGGAAACGACTGCCTCGAGCAAGCGTCAGACATAAACGCAGACAAACAGTGACAGAAAATACTTCGATTTTAGGATAGCAATTTTTTTTATTGATATTTTTGTCCGTTTCATGAAGAATTTTAGCTGTTGGTTAATTTGAAGATTTGTTTTAGTGTACAACCTTAAGATCACTGATCAATAATATAGTTAGATATTTATGGTCCTACAATAATAAGTAGAAATAAGTCTAGGGTAGATCATCTATCGTTCACTGAACAAATTCCAGTTAAAGAAAAAAATTTTTGCGCAAATATTTTTTTCACTTCCTAGTACAAAGTGGTTCAATCAGCTGACTAAATTTCTATGGAAAGGATACGCGCAAAAAATTTATACTTAAGATGCAATGAAAATAAAATAAGAAGGAAAGGTTGTGAATGTTTAAGTCTCATTTATAAGAAAATATATTTATTGACTTATTATAGAAGGAAAGATGAGTCATCGACCATATTTTCAGAATGTGGTCAGGAAAACTGAATTGTGATCCTCGTGAAACCTTCTCACAGTTTATTTATTCATTTATTTATTTGTCTTCAGTGTAACTTAAATATATGGTACATTGTAGTATGTAAAGGTAAAAACCAGATTACATACTAAGTTTAGTCTTATTATATATAGTATTGTATAAAAGTGCCTCGGGGAGCCCTGTTCCCTACACTAAGTACTAAAAGTACCTGGGTTACAGTGATTCTCTAGCTGCACTAAGTCACAGTAAATTTTATTTACGGATGTCAGTTCACTGTGCATGTAGTTAAAAGTGACTATCGTACGAGCGGCCAGGAAATTAAATTATGATGTGACCTTGTCATACTATTTTTCTGAAATTGCAACTATCATTTGTTGACCAATCGTCAATAATTGTTACTGACAAGGTTCCGGAGTTGGTCAGAATTTCTGCTGCAAACTTTAAAAATTACGAATTTTGGCTCATTTTATATGAAAAGTTTCAACTGTCTCATCTCTATATTGTCTGAGTTCAGCTGAAAACTAACTATTAGAAATACGAGTTAACTAACAAAAGGGCAATAAACTTCCCTATTAACCTGAAGTATTAAACATTAAACAAACATGAACTTCTATAAACAACAATCTCAAAAGTCCATTTGTCGCCAAAACCCAGTCACGCACTCGAGCCAATTTAATCGTTATACCGTTGAAACAACTCCCATATTCCCACTGAAAACTGCAGTTAACAAAATTATGTTGCAGTCAAAGTCATAAATCAGTTAATTTCGAAGCCGATCTATTGCATTCAATTAATGCGGTGGGAGGACCGCCCTCGTTCGGACTATTAAATCAGTTGACTGTATAGGGAGCACCAACGGTGGAGTAAATGAAAGGCAATGCAGTTAATTTATGCATGAGATCACAGATACAAAGTCTGTTTTCGTTGAATTCGGTTAATATATGCGATAGACTGATAAATTCATACCCATTTATACATCTCAGGGCATTTTCCCAAGCCGATCTTTGAATTGAGAAAAGCGCTTATTACGGAAATAAAGTTAATATTTTTGTAATTTCAATTTTGTTGAACATACTTAAGTTATACTTATTATAATTAACATTCAAATAGGTATGTAACTGATAAATTGTGCATTCAAATAAACAGCTACCAAAGCTAGTTATATACCATATTTTAAAAAATCTGAATTATTTACCAACATTTATTGTAAAACGCAGTCTTTTGTAACCGGCAACTCGTATATTTGTTTCTCCCAGCCCTAGCCTAATGGTCGCCCAACCTAGATGTACTACATCCACTGTTTGATTCTTATTTAGTCTGCGATAAGAACTATTTTTACTTGTAAACCTAATTGTGACTATAGTGAGACGAGCCAACTGTGGTGAACCATAACTTTTCGAGATAAACAGTGTTTGTTTGCTGATGCAGATACGTTTCAGATGGATGTTATGGCCTTTTGAGTTATAGAAATCATGTGTAACATGGTTCCTGTTTGACTACAATGCAAAGTTGTAAACATACATAAAGATTTGTTGTTCTTACCTCACCAATAGCTACACCATCGTCAAAAGATTTCGTAGCACTATGCCTACTATCGTTCTTAGTTGACTTTCCAACATTTTCAAGTAATCGGTAGTACAATGCCAACATTTTTAAACCACCATACATTAGATCGAACCATGCCTATAATTGCATGTAGACCAATATTCTAATCGCAGTATTCTAATGCCTACTTTGTTCATCGTCAGTTCTTTTAATATGTAAGTGGCATACGATTTATACAGGAAACTCAAAATTTATTTCAGTCTGTGGGTGTGTCGTAGTAATAAGTGTGTAGTAAAAAGGTTAATATCAATAGGTGGGCACGACAAAATAAAAAAAACAATGAGACACCCAAATAAATAAGCTACTTATGACAAGTGTAGAGTGCGGCAAGACTCTTTTGGCGCATGGATAGGTCGTGGCCAAATTACAGATTTTTTATAAAATTAATCCGGTATAATATAAGTAAATGTCATCGGTTTTATAAATCAGAAGACGCAATAGGTCTCAGGATGACGCAAGAGAATCAAAGGCGTTAAAAGTAACATGTTTTTATCAATCCCCTGGTTATTTAAATAAACTTTTCAATTGAAGTGAAACCTGTAAAAGTTGCTTGAATATATAAAATTTAAAGTGCGACCAAGCTATTTGGACTTGCAAATGAAATTTTTACCACAATTTAAAAATCCATATAGTTGTCCAACAAAGACATTGGACGGGGCGCTTGTGCGGGGCTTGCTGGGCGAGGTTCCGAACTGCTTGTTTCGAAAATTGCATGTAGCTTGGTGGCTTACGTCCTTAGACTATACCAAGCTTACGTCCCGCGTCTCGCCCCGCAGGCCCCGCACTTACTATGTCTGAGCACTTGGACAACGGTATGGATTTTTAAACTGTGCCTTTACACAATGAAGATGTGTAAGAAAACCATTGTGATTCAATAATAATCCCATTCCTGTCAAAGTAATACAAGTCGAATCAACAATTCACAGTACGATCCAATTTTTAATTACATATTTTTATTTTCTCATCAATCTTTGTAGAGAATGCATTGAAAATTTTACTTCTTCGAAAATGGTGTGGTATTTTTAGTGTTGCAATTAGAAAATACTTGACAGATTTTATAGTAGTAATTTGGAAATGATCAAAAACCTGATGAGAAGATGCCATTTTCTGCATTAATCTTACTTTTGCTTTATTTACACTTAATATTGTGATGAAAATTCATTTGAAATGTTACGGCTAAGTGGAGAAATGTACAAACAAACAAAATCAAACACAAAATAAGCTACATTTAGGCTTCATGGTACAAAGAAACGTATAAAAATGGGTTGTTTTGACTGGCTTATGCTTGGAACATATTTGTTAATTCCTAAACTAATCTTTAGAATATTTTGTTTGGAAACAAGCAATATTTATGTTTAAAAGCCATATTAATACTGAAGTCTCGGTAGGTAGTCGGTATCAAGGTTCGATGACCCTTTTTGGGAAATCCGAAATTATTTTTTCCTTTTCCCTGCAAACGCAAGCCCAAAGCTCCGAATCGATATAATGAAAAGTAGGAAATTAATTTTCGCAAATAACGCAAAAATGAATATTAATCTGTGATACTGATCACTTACCAAGCCTCCAGTGCGAATTTGGCTGTATAAATGAATGTAACCTTGTATAAGAGTTGCATAGAAATAAAGCTTATAACAAACAGTAATTAACTTATAAAAAGTTTTGTGCTGCTATATAAAAGACATCGACGCGCGCCCTGTATAGCTGTTTTCTGTTTTTATTGATTTTGTTTCATACAATGTTATATAGGTTTCGGACATTTTAATTTAGGTATTGGATATGATAGTAAATAAAACCGCATCCAAATCCGTTAAACGACTCTCGATTTAAAACGAAATTGTATATACATACATACAGACAGATGACAAAAACTCTTAAAATTTTAGTTTTGGCATACCAATACATATTCCATTTCATTCAGAATTTTTAACATATATTCTGTCTGCAGACACGACCTTTTTAGTGCTTTATTACTAGTATAAATATAGACAGATAGATGTTTCGACTAAACATTTACCTATAACGTAAAATCAAGCCAAAATTCTTCGGGAATCGCATCAGAAGCGAATACTTTGAAATCTTGTGTAGGTAGTTTTTTTTTTTAATAAACTTTATTTAAATATCGAACTTCCATGTTACCTATAACGTAAAATCAAGCCAAAATTCTTCGGGAATCGCATCAGAAGCGAATACTTTGAAATCTTGTGTAGGTAGTTTTTTTTTTTAATAAACTTTATTTAAATATCGAACTTCCATGACATTTGTTGTTTGATCAAGCATCCTCACTTAAACAAGCCTGAGTAAACAAATGGCGTGAGTGCGTAATTTCACATCGCAGCGCAAAATAAAGTTGATTGGCGTACCCAAAATTGATTTTTCACGGATGAATCTCAAAACATAAAAAAGTAATTAATCAAAATCAAGTGTTAGCCATGTCGACCTAAACTGACATCTGAGAGCAAACGATTTAACCGACTGCCCAGAGAAAGGGGTTATGCAATCTCGGTTATATGTATTGTCGTAATTATTTTCTTTTTCAATTACACCATTGGACGGTCATAGGTGAGGTTTGTACGTGATCGTGTGTAATGGGATTTGTTTTATATTTATCCTTTGTGGGTAGATGTTGGTTCAAATATTTGATCCTGGGATTGCGAAAGAGAAAGTTTGATTGTTTGTAATTTAATTATAATGATGAAAACTTTGCAGTTTATTTTTATGTCTGTGTTCTTTATGCTGTGTTAACTCTAAAGAATCAAAGACGTTATGTCAGTTCTGTGTTTCATATGAAAGACAAAATGCGCTAAACACAAATGTGGGTCAAATGTCAAAATCACCTGCTCGTAGTTCACCCTGCCGTCTATTGGTCAAAGATCTGACAACTTACTTTTGACGGTATAAACCATCACTTCCGCTAAAAAAATTCGCTATAGATCAGGGTTTGGCAACCGGTTACCAGAAAAGGGCCCCATAGTACAAAATGAAATAGGGCGGGTCGCATTTGTTTACATTACGCCGCCTTTGACCAGGTGGTAGAGCTGGTACCAGGCTCGACTGTTGAGGAACCACCATGTAACTCGCAACCCCCGAAGTTATTGGGGGGAGAGTAAGACGACAGCTCGCAGATAGCCACAACCAGATGGCCCACCATTGCCTGGGACCGACTGATTGCTGGACTTTATATTAAACAGACTGATGACGGGCAGTGGCATCACTGGTGCGAGGGTTTCGGAACAGCGCTCACCAACCCGCTTGCTTAGCGTGTGTGAGTATGGGAATTTCGTCCGGGAGGATAGAGTGAATTATAAGTGATTAGATAACGCTATAATAAACGAATACTTAAACTTACACAGTAATACCAATGCGTATGAAACGTACAAATTAAGTAGCAATACATTATTACGTCTAATCTTGCAGCTTAGCACAATTCACGATACGATCGCACTTTAAGCTGCTTGATCAGCCAATCTGTATGAAGATAGATTATTAAATGATGCAATTTGCATTTTAATCAGCTTCCTTATTAATTATGTATAGATAGCTTGACATTTGACCTTTTTACCGCGCACTACAAAAAACAAGAAAGTTTATTCAAATAGTTTTAAAAGTCAGTATTAACCTGCGGCGAGAGTCTATGTGTTTTAAAAATTGTGTTTATTTACATTTGTTAGCTAGTAGTAATGTATACTATTAAGATAAATTGAAGGAGTTAAAAATAACGGACAAATCTTACTTTCTTTGAGTTTAGAGATAAATATTATCGTCATCATCATCTTCTACTTTATGTCTATGCATCAGAAGAAGAAGTCGTGACAGGGAAAGTCAAAACAGAGCTTTTGATCGTTCCGAAGATGCATCAATACAAATAATGTGGCCCTCCGGCTAAATTAGACCATTTCTATCGAAAGAAAGTCATGATTTGCAGTTTATAGTTGCCCAAGTATCAAGGGTCACAAGTCGTTCAAGAGTCTAATGTGGAAGAGTGTTATTGGTTAAAAACGTTTCTTCAAGCTTTATAGACAAAAATCTGTATGAATTTCAGCTGTTTTGCATAACAATACTATTGCCATTTGCCATATTTTTTTTGACATTACGTACGTATTTGTACGTAGCGTTACTTGCATAAAATATTTTAAAAGTTTTTAGGAATATCTTTCTTTAGAAATGTCTACGAGTAAGTTTGTCAAGTTACATCCATCCATTCTTAGTTAAGCAGACAAAGTTAGATTATATGGCGTAGGCTGAAACCGAACTAAGATCCAACTCTAGACTAGACTGATCTAGATTGAAGTTACCAAACTAATCTTGTTACAGACTAACGATGGACTTTGAAATAATTTCCATTTAATATTGTTTTGAACTTAAAATTTTGTGTTTTTGTCTTCATAAGAAACGTGAAAAAATAAACTAAAACAGCATTAATAAACTTACAAAATACTGCTCTGGTCATAGTGAATACATATGATGACGCAAAAAACATCACCTTGCACACTCATTGGTTGATCACATATAAAAAATTGGCTAAGTGTGAAACAGACTCGCGCACAACCACCACACAATACGGGTACGGAATCCCAAACAAAATATGATAAGTAATAATAATATGGATGCCAAAGAAACAGTGACAAAATCACAATACGCTAAAATGATAGCGCCTGACAAATAATTCGGCACTCTTTATGTACGGAACCCAGTCCGACAAGGAACCCTTATAGTTTCGCCACGTCCGTCTGTCTACGGCTTAGCTCAGAGACTATTAGTACTAGGAAGCTGTATCTTGGCATGGATATAAATATTATTCACGCCGACAAAATTTTAAAATAAAATCTTGAAAATATTTTTTCTTAAGGGTACCTCTCATACACGTAAACTGGGGATGATTTTTTTTTCTCTTCTATCCCATAGTATGGGATATCTTTGGATAGGTCGTTAAAAAACATTGTGTAATGTGTGAAAAACATTTTTCGATTTAGGGATCCGTTGGCGAAATATTAAGCTTTAAAGTGAAAATTTTAGTTAGAGTGGAGCGTCCCCCCCCCTGCCGGTTAAACGGTTGTTTATAGAATTGTGAAAAAATTAACAGAAGTAGTATATATAATGAATTTAAAAGGAAAACTATCACAGCTAAGTAGGCTTTACAGGTTTACGAGTACAGGTCGCGCCAAACTTTTGGTCCCCTCTTTGGATCTGTGTCCGAGGTATTGGTAGACTAACATATAAAATGTAATGCAAGCTCGACCTGTGCCTCCTCGCACAGTTAAAAAAGTGAGTCCTATCCGTTTTTTTAAATATATTAAATGTACCGTGCAACTATGGAACCCTATATTGCGTGTGGCCCGACACGCACTTGGCCAGTTTTTATTACTATTGTTTTACTATAGAGTATGTACAATAATGTGACTTAATTTGAAACGTGTATAGGTCCGTCGTCTTTAAAATACAGCTGAAACAAATAACGTTTCAAAATGCAATTTATAAGGTTTTTTTTTATGGGGACCACCCTTGGTTTTCACTGGACAGCGGAGGCTTAGTAATTGGGTCTCGTTTAGACCCTTCTAGTGCTTTTGTTTTGTCTAAGCCTAGGAACCCTAAAGAAATCTCTTCTGCCCCTGTGCGAGGTGGACGATGGATGTAGGTTGTAAAGTGGAAGTTTACCACCAATAGTACCTCTAAGTACCTCTGTCAAGTTATCGGAAATGTAACATGATATTTTGAAAGAGCCATGAAATAAAATCCCCGTGTCCGCGGTTTGGTTCAGATAAAGATATCAAGCGCGAGCACTCGACCGCAACCCGCACTGTAATGCAATGATACTCTAACACACTTCGAGTATCATTGCAGGCAAGTAGGCAGAAGTGAGAGTGTTAACGGATCTGTTGCGGGCTTTTCCTACAAGTCACTATCACAGCCTTTCAATAGCGAGATATTCGCTAATGTTGAAAAATCGCTATTATAACCGTTCGATAACATATTTCGATGTATTGTTTTTAATACTGGGGCAATCGATATATTGGCGTTTTCCTGAGTAGGATCAATAAATTTTATCGATTTTTTTATAACAACTTGATGGTACCGTTTGATTAAATCGCTTGTGGATTATTTTTACTTTGCCTTCTCTATGCGTAACACCTTCTAGCAAAAGTATATATCATAAAAAATATGTACATAATTAAGTTGCAGAAATATTATGTATTTTTATATATATATATAGCAGATCTGTATAAAATAAAGAGGTAATTCGAAAAAAACAATTTAGGCTCTTTGATTAAAAAACAACAATTTCAAGTGTATCACATTTCTACACAAATGCCAGACATTATGCATTAGCAGCTAAAAACTAGATGTTTCTTTTCATATAAAACTAGTTTTACAATTCGACGTAATCCGGTTTAAGGAAAAACACATTCTACGAGTAGTATCTATACATTATACTTATATCAAAGGCTTAGATACAATTTGTCATTTAGTTTTTGTTTAGTTTATTTATACGTGTGTTAAAATGTTGATGGTTGTGATTGTCGACACTTGGTGGAACTTTTATACATCTTTAATTAATTTAATTAATTAATTCTGTGGACAAGTACAAGTGTTTTATTTAACAAAGATGTATACAAGTGTTATTGAGTATATTATTATGTTTATTTCATTAG
This sequence comes from Ypsolopha scabrella, assembly GCA_910592155.1. Lineage (NCBI taxonomy): Eukaryota > Metazoa > Arthropoda > Insecta > Lepidoptera > Ypsolophidae > Ypsolopha > Ypsolopha scabrella. The sequence goes on from OU342964.1 coordinate 6,948,455, forward strand.
AGTTTTTACTAAAATTTACTAGAAAAGGAACATTAATTAATATTTCATGAAAATGCCATGAAAAAATCCACTCTTTCAGCTTGTAATATTTCATTCGTTTTAGTCGCATAACGCCACAGAGGAAAAAACATCATATTACACTAATGTGATATTACACTGTATAGTTATAGACAAAACTGTTATGCATACGTTTTGTAATTATAATCTACACGTATGCAGTGCGACACAGATCTAAATAACGTGAGTGAGGGCGTTGGTATAATGCTTTTCATCAAATAGTACCTTTGTTGAGTTTGCTTTAATGTTGCTAGCAATGAAATCCAGTTTAGATCATCCAATCCCTATTCGTAAAATTTTGTTTATCCAATCATCACGTTTAAAAGACAGGGGAGCCAACATTACAGCAAAAGTATTATCCGATGAAACGCACTATACAACGCGGCGAACTGTCAAATGTGACGTTTTTTAAGATAGCGGCCTTAGTTCTGCTTTTGGCCACCATTATTTTAGATGTGGATGACATTGACAAGGGGCGCAGCAGTGAAACAAGGCTTACGTTTGATTAGGATACCGGTATTAGGAAGCGTTCAAGTATTACGTAACGAATTTGGGGGAGGGAAAGGGGTCTGGTAACTCGTTATGATGCGTTACAGAGGTAGGACGTAACATTGTTTTTTTTAACCCTTCAGAACGGTTGCGTAGAGACCATGTATTTTGTAAAACGTTTTTTTCTCAAAATTTCAAATGGAATAACCATTCCTAGGGGAGGTCGAAAATCTCCAAAAATTGCGTTACGTAATACTTGAACGCTCTCTTAGTTCCGATCTTTGCCACGACCAATACACGCGCGAGTAGAGCCTTATCGCACTATAATTTCCAGTTTTGTAGCCCATTCAAATGATAGATCTATTATGTTTGACCGCTATGAAGGACGTCACGGCTTACTATTGTCATTACAATGACTCAGACACAGTTCTACAATAAGTAGAGTTTGTTTTGTATCCATTTGCCCTTGAACTTGGTATTTAGTATAACGTAGCTTTCCGGAATTTATGTGCTTAGTAATTGTTGAACCACTGAATGGTGAAGGAAAACACTATGATGTAAACTTAAATGCCCTAAAATTTGTGCCCGAAGTACGGCGTAAGATACGTACGGCCCGTCTGCACTGGCTCGAATGCGTGTTTACAAAGGATTTCAGTCCCCCTCTCATTATATCAAGTAAGATTTTGGATTCCAAAATTTCTAACAAATTTTCAGTTCAATGTTGAACCCAAAACACAAACTTTGTTAATTGTTATTTTTTTCCACTTAGTGGGACAGCAAAGGAAACTTTGCCCATACCATATAGAGCCATGTCTGAGTTTAACTGTTGTACATTGTACGTAAATATATCCTTTTGAGGATTATCTGAATTCTGGGTTTGTTTTTTTGTTTGTTCATTTTGTCCCATTTTGGGACCGGCAAAGGTATCCAAAACCACGATAGCCTTTTTTGTAATTTCTTTGTTAATTGTTTTATATTAAAATTTGTTCTGCAATTTATTTATACGGTCTTCTGAATTTTAACTTCCTTGTATTGCATGCTGATAACTACTTCGTTTAAATAAGTGAACTATACGAAGAAGATTAATTCATGTAAATTTGGAAGCCTTACCACTTATAACGTGGGTCATTAAAATCGTCGGGGGAAAGATGTTAGACGTGTTGAGTGTTCTAGTGATAGCCGGAAACACCTCTGACACCCCATTACGGACATATTTTATGACTATATGTTTTATGTTTGTTTGTGATTATAATTAAAGCCTAAAAATATACAGAAGAAGGGCAAAGTATGAAAGTTCCCGGAATAAAAGAGTTTGTATAACTAGATCGATGGATGTAGAAACAAAACAGGTGTGTCAGGGTCGCAGTAGATGGATATCTGTAGTCTCTGCGTACCCCCCTGGGAGACAGGCGTGAGTATATGTATGCATGCAAAAATATACGGTGAAAAGGCACAATATTTTCGGAAACCCAACCATTCTGCATCGGTTTACATTGCGGATAGACTGGATAGATTCGTCAAAATATAATTAATTGAATTAAAAAAATCATAAATATTATTAGAGTGCATTACAAACTAGAAAAGATAAATTAGAAACTTTTATTTATATAAAGACAAGAATTTGAAAAAAATCCTCGGGCCAGGATAAAAAAAATCATCATTACGAGAGTTCACAGTACATATTATATGAAAGAAAAAGTTCATAAGAAGCTAAATATTTTTAAGTATAATTTCTCTACTATGCCTTAGATGTATGTCCACTACCTGCTTGAAAGTTGTTTTATTTATAATGTGCTTCCTACAAGACCACACTTTGATACTCACAAAGTATCTATTAAATTACAAATAAGCCACATTGTTGCATATGCAAGTTAATCCTTTCGATTTTCTTAAATAAACTTACTTAGTATGTAAATATAAATACATAATCAAGACATAATCCCTGAGGGGGTGTCAGAGGTTTTTCCGAGTATATACTGTATATACTCCTACACCCGCGTTTCACCGACGATTATTACGTCCCAACGTGATGGGTGGTAAACTCTATCGCCGTACTTCGGGCACAAATATATGGGCTGACATTTTAATGAGCCTTACGAAGCACGTAGACTAAACACAACTGTACCCCTACAGAATTTAAATCACTGACCTCCCGATTAGCAATCGAGATGAACGAACCATTGACTATCGAGGCGGTCGGTAAAAGGTAATTTTCGTTTATGCAGCCAAATTCATAGTGGAGACCGGTAAGTGGTCAGTACCAAGGTTCAATGACCCTGCTTGCGAAATACGAAAAATTTTTTTTTTTACCGCTATGTTTTTTCAGAAACAACCTCGACTCAATCAATCAAAGCTGTTTTATCTGGCTTCCTATAATGTGTCTCCGCACATTAGTTCCAACCTCGGCTCCTATTAGTATAGGAAGACAACATTTTATTTTGCGTATTTCACAGAAGGGGTAATTGAACCTTGGTCCTGGCGCCTCAGAGAGTCTTCACTGTGAATTTGGCTAAATAAACGAAAGTCATCTCATATTTTATGCATTTTCAGAATGTTGTATCTACTCATATATACAGGTACATACGAGTAACCTATATATGTACCCACTAAATAAATAAATATTAGTGGGTACATATATAGGTTACTCGTAGGTACTTATATCATGAATAAATATACCTGTAAAAGGTGACTTAATTTCTGCAGCCAAACTTATACTGGAGGATTCGTAAGTGATGATCAGTAACACGGATCGATAACACTTTTTGCTATTTCGCAAAATAAAATCTTGACGTCCCAATAGTAATTGACTCGGGGCTGGGCTTGCGTTTGTAAGGAACACGAAAAGAATTATTTACTAATTTCACAAAAAGGGTCATCGAACTTTGTTACTGAGTCATTAGTAAGAATTTGGCTCTATAAATTAAAGTCACCTTATATACATATTTAGGTCCTAAATATCAAAGTAAAAAAAAATCAGGAGGCGATAGATTTATCGCTAACAGACCGTATTCAAACAATTTTTTTTGTGCGATCTTTTTTTCTCTTTTCCATCGAAATTTTGTCAGCTGAATGAACTACTTTGTACCGGGAGGAAAGAAAATACAAAAATAAATATTTTTCTGTTTGATTGTTATCAGTAAACGATACACAATCTACCCCAAAATTATTTTCATCTATTTTTTTAGGACTTTATTACATTGTTAACTTAAATCCGTAGCTAAATTAGTTCAGTTATTGGCAAATTATGTTTGAAATAAATAAGTATTCCAAAATTCGGCTGTGTCAAAATGAACCAAGGTTTTTACTTAAAATTTTAATAAAAACACTCTTGCATAACGCCCGAATACTTTGTTTATATTTGCAAAATTATGCCAATTTATATGTTAAACACCATAATCGCTTCTTCTTCTTTTTTATTTGTTGCTTCTCATTAAATGATGCAATTCTAAACACCTCTACCATAGTATAAATAAGTAATAGTATTCTATCTCTATACAAACGGGCCGAAACGAACCCCCCCCCAAAACTCGGTACAACTCGGTTTACGACAGTCGCAGTCGCACCGCAGTTACGTAAGCACTTTGTTTCTGTGACGCCCCCGCGCATTTTCTTATAAATTATGGCACGAAATTACAGAGTATGTTGTGCATTGTATGGTTGTTTAAATACAACTTCTATAATAATAATAAAGCATTATTAAACACTTAAACACTCAGTTGGCGGCCCTAGCGCGTGTTTGGGCACCGAGCAGACGTAGGTATTGATTTCAAGGACACCGGCTAGTAAAATTACTGTTGTTACCTATACTGTGCCTCTACCCTGTGGGGGTTTCAGAGGTTTACAGCTTGCAGATCGCTTTACAGCTTATGATGAGCGCCAGAAGAGGGGTGCACTTGTACAAATAACACAAAAACATTATATCTATTTTTTTATAACAGAACGTGAATTGCTTAAACCTTTTTTACTCAAACATGCTCGCAATAGGCGCTTTTCTTTTGAATAAAGAAGGTGCAAAGAGTCTCTTTTTTTTGCTCTAAGCGAAAAATAAATGTATGAAAATTCATTTCCGCCGTAGGGATAAACCATGAAGGGAAAAACCAGGGGTAAACGAACGGCAAACTTTAAAAAATACAGACCAAGGGAAAAAAGGCCATACAGTTAAAAACAAAATTTGTAAGTTTTGGAGATGTCTGAAAATTTGTTGGAGTAAAGACAGCGTCAGTGGTATCGCGGAGATAGGGTAATTTAAAAGAAGCCAATTTGGTCGTAGAAAACTTGCTTCCAACTAAAGCAAAGGAAAGGTTTAAGTAACCGAATTTGTGTTATTTCCATTAAATGGCTTGTTATTGCTGCAAATGCATTTTTTATTGCCTCACATTTTTTGAGAAAAGCACTATATATGCCTCGGTGGAAACGGGTATTGCCTGACTCGTATTATCCTAACTCAACCTCATCAGGCAATACCTTTCTTTTCACCCCTCGGATTCACCCCTAATTATAAGGATGCAAAAGGTTAATACCATGTATGTTTATATCATGATTTTTGATAATAATCCTGCCGGTGTCCATGCAGCTTATCGTTGGTTTTCAAAAATGTGTAATATAGCAGTAACACAAACGGAGTTTGCATTATGGAGTCGTAAATCTCTTGAGTAACCTAATGTAATTTTAATTATTCAAAAGTGGCAAAAAAGCATTGTTCAGGGGCCGTTAACTTCGCAAAGATATCTTCAGATCCGCGTGTGGTCGATGTCAGATTAGGCTTCAATTGTTTCGAGTTCTTTGACTTAAACGGTATCTTAAATGTACACTGTTGATTTTTTTCATATACAGGTTGAAAATAAACCCCCTATATAACAAAGGAAACTGTTCCAAGTCCCAAATAAAAAATGCATGTTTTGTTACTTTTGTCATGATTCATAATAAAAAAAATACGGACTGTCAAAAGAAGCACTAATACTCCGGTGACAGAAACGACGCTCTACGAAGCCGAAGCTACATAGCCTTATGTGTATTATTTACCGAAGGGAATATGTACGGTTTATTGTCAGTCGTATGTCGCGTCGCATAGGTTGGCCAATCATTCGAAATTTGGGAACCAAAAAAAATATGAAAAGAAACCTTTTTTTACGGTTTTGTGTTTCTGATCATAGATTCCAATGAAGCTATTGGAATCTATGATAGTTCATTTTCAGCCTGGATTGTATATGTAATGGTATAGCGTTTTCAGTCAGATGAGAAGCAGGCTTAGGCCAAAATTTTTATATTTTTAAGTTATTTGTAACCTAATTATCATAACCTTCTTACTGACCAAAAAATATAAATCTAATGTTATACTGTTACACTGGACGACTTTGTCCTTCTGAAAGCAAACAGGTTTAGACAAAGTTATTTGCGAATTTTGTTTTTTACCAGCTGTATACATACGGCGAAGCAGTTATCTTATACCAATGCACTATAATTGTTTCATAGCAAACCCTCTAACAGCTATTTCATTAAGCTTCCTGAAAAATATATCCCAGATATCAACAAGAAAGTGAATTTTAGTTTCAAAGCACTTTCTCATCTGCTGCACTTATAAGCCAATTTCATCTTTGCCGGCTGCATTACATTAATAAAAGAGAACAATGACGTAATTGCATGCAGACGGTACACTTGCTAAAGGTCAGTGCAAATGTTATAATTACCGTTTGTATCCGCCATCTTGGTTTTTGTAAAGCGTGGGAGTTTATGTAAACAGAGAAACGTCAAGTCGTTGATGAGGTGTCATGATGGATGTTTTTACTTCGAGTAGGCAATTTGCAAAGATGAAAAAACAAGAACTGTTCATATTGAGGCTTTCGTTCATATTTTATAATTTCTAAATATTTGTCATAATATATCAAAATAGACACTTGAAAAAATCTCAAGTATCTCGTTCTTATAAGAAATTGGGGTCAAATTATGAAACAGACGAAGATGCAAGAATAATAAAGTTAAAAATCTCTAGAGATGTCCTGAAACCGTTGCAATCTTGCCAAATCGTTACGTTGAAATGAAGATAAATTGCAGTTTGGACAATGAAAGAATTAAAATCTGGATGAATTGCAGATAAGCTCGTAAATATTCCGTTGTACGTCGTATTGAGAAGTTACAAAATAAGTAATTGCAAATTATTACAGAAGTCATATCATTTTATGACAAATTATTGTGACTTTGAGGTCGCACCGATAATTTTCTGCGCAGTTAAAAATGTTCAAGGATTTACTTTCAAATCCCAATATCATAAGTATGAAAGCTCGACATGTCACTTAAATACGTATATTTTATAGCGGGATAATTTATTATTAACATTTACTAACTTTTGCCCGCGTCTTCGCACGTGTAAAAACAGAACATACAGACAAACGGACAGACGGCAAAAATTCTTAAACTTTTAGTTTTAGCCTGGGTAAAATACTAATAACCTATTTCATTTCAAATTTCGCAAAAATATTGAATGTACGCAGACAAGACTTTATTAGTATAAACTAGCGGACGCCCCGGGCGTTGCTCACGTGGATGCAGTTGATGAATCAGTTAGTGTGTGAGTGAATTGAGGATTTCTATAAATATATAGGTATATGAAGATGATAATTTGATAACATATCACTACCATATATTCTTTTGTATTTATACTTCGAGATTTTTAGATGCTCAACAGAACTTTAATCCAATAAATCAGCTAAGTATTGCACAGTGCGCAAAAATATCAACTCAAAATCGAGCAAAAAACAGCAATTGAGTCCACTGGTCTAAAGACCGCCGCGCCGCAGTAACGGTAAGTCACGGTTGAAACCCCATACCATTATGACACTTCCGTCTAAGAAAAATGCTACTAATAACACTATGCCATAATAGATATAATAGATCTATGTGTATTTAGGTCGCTATGGCAATTTGGGCTCGAATCTGCGCGCACGCAAATTCCGAAAGGCTCTCGTCTGATTGATGAGCCGAACCCTGCTATCTGAGGTGCTGGTGAACGTATCTGATGACTTTTAACTTCTAGTTACGGGGAGCCAACTGACAATACTTCTATACTTAGAAACAGCATGGTTATTCTATCTCACAAAGTCCGTTTGCCATGTTATAGTAGTACAGATAAGCGCGTTTTGTGTGTGTGGTGCGTTTTGTAGAAAAGTGCGTTTGTACGCACTACTACAATCATAGCCAAACTGACTTCAAATATCTGCACAACGCCTGAATAAAAGCCACGCTTATTAAGGATTTTATGTGTTATGCGAGCAAAGAGTTTAGAGGTAAATTATGTTTTGAATATAATGCAGCCTAGTGACTTGGTGTGCGTGCCTACATGTTTTAGAGCGGTTTACGAGAACTGAAAATTGATTGGATGTTTCTGTCTTTACTTGAGAAATACAAGACTAAAGTTGATGCGGTTTTCATTTCATTATTCAGACGTTTTTGTAAGCTTAAAAAGATTATTCGAGGACCAAGTTCCATCATCAGCAGAAGTGTTAAGCTGTAGACATTAATGCAGAAACATGTATTAGATATATTCAAGCTCTACGGTATCTCTATTCTAATTGCTTCATAAATTAAAGTTACTTATATTAAATTATTATTACCTATATTCATTGGAGAGTCATTTAAATGCAGGTTCAAAGTTCAGTCTTTTATCAGTTTTGCAATACAGCAAGCTACGAAAGTGGTTAATCGTTCAAACATTCTTGAGAATTGAGAACTTTCATACAATCATACCGCTTAGAACCGTCTGCATAATACCTAGAACAGACTAAAGGTAGAGTCGTATTTATAGAACAAACAATTCTAATTAGTTCCCACGAGATACCCTGGGAGTGGAGTCCTATCTATTATGATAATGATGGCTTTCTGTTAGTTGCAGTAATTCGAGATAGCTCCTACGGCCTTTCTGCACTCTTCATTTTAATGAAAAGTTCGTAAATATTTAATTTTAGCATTTTAGGTGTTTGCAGGCGGCAGCTAGGGCTGCTAGATGGAAACATGAAAAAGGAGAGCAGTTTACAAAAAGCAGAAAAGGGACGATTTTACAAAAAAGGTGTTTTAATTTATTTAGATATTTTTTCAGGTTTAGCCACATTGCAAAAAAAGCTGATATTTCAACGTCATGTTCGTGTCACTAGGGAGAGAGCTTGGGATAAGCCAATTCGGTTTTTTTTAAACATCGATGTACTATCTTGTCTGCTTTTTAGAATAAATAGAATAATTTAGGAATATGATTTCAATATTAAATTTTTTCGTGCTTTTAAACCGATTTTATAAGCATTTTAGTTTTTACAGGAAATTATGTCATCATATTAGATTTAATGTCAGATTTAGGATGCGATTACCTTTAGGATGCGTTCAAAAAATGTTTTTTTTTCGTATGGAAATGTGTTGTGAACACGTCACTGAAGTTCAAATGAAAGACATCCCTTTTTTCATTGACTAAAGGATACGCACGCTTATTTTAAAATCTGTATACTAAAAAGAGTTAAGGAAACGGTTTTCGAATCGTAAATATTGATGAAAAAAAGAACAGGCCAATTAGTCAAAAAGAAGTCCTCCATTTGGGAAACCCAAGTTGCAGCTGCAGCTAAATCAGATGTTGCTCCATTTTGTTGTAATATATGGATATTCTCTGGGTAACTAAACTAAACTAAACTCCTGCTAGTAAAATATTATTCCATTACATCCATAATGTTTGGCGGTCCTCCTGGAAAGAATGCCCATACTCACACACGCTGTTCAGGCCGGTTGGTAAGCGCGATGCCAAAATACTCGCACCAGTGATGCCGCGGCCCGTCACCAGTCTGTCTTTGATAAGGTCCGGAAATTTGGAATAGGTATACAGCCATCAATCGGTCTCGCAATGGTGGGCCACCTGGTTGTGCCTGTCTGCGAGCTGTCCTCTTTACTCTACCCCGCATTACTCCGGGAGATTTGCGAGTAAGATGGTGGTACCTCCACAGTCGACCCCGTCACCAGCTGCTCTACCGCCTTCCATTACATACACTTGCGAAATGTAAATTAACCTCTTACTTTAATTTAGTTTGAATCATCATATAGTACACTATATCCGAGTGGTGGGAATCGGGTGCGCGGCGTCGCGTCGGCACTACAGATAGCAAATTAATGAAATTGGTGCCAAATTTTTGCTTATATCCTAAATTCTGATAACACTACGTGCATCATCTCGCTCCGCTCCGCTTCGTTCGGCTTAAATATCTTTTATATCCCAGAATGGGATAAAATGTTGAAAATGGTGTTGTAAAACGAGCGGAAATGGATTTTCATACATTTATTTTCCCCTAGGGCAAAAAAAAGCTCTTCGTGCAGCAATTTTCAGAAGAAAAATGCCTATTGACGAGCATGATTGTTATATTATCAGGTTAAACGAGTACTTTTCTTATCGAAATTATATTGTAGGAAAAACCATTAAGTATGACAACTAATAAGTCAACTAATATTTGACCGGTTACTAGTATTACCCAATTCAGTCTTACATACATAAATAGATAGCCAATTAATTTTGTCATAAACTTTATTAATACAATTTTCACCCACTTCAGCAATTCATCATGTCTATAACGAGGTTTCCTTATCCGACTGATATAATATTGGCAAGTACATGAACCAGTCACTTCAGACCTCTAAAAGATCATAGACCTGGAGAAATGCCCTCAAGTAACGCCTTTGCCCACAGATCAAGCCAGTTTAGTTTCTCTTGTTAACACTAGTCAATAGGAAAGTAATATTATAAATCAAGCTGCAGGTATGTTGTCAATAAGTTTTTGCTGTTACAGAGACGGTACGAAATTAATTGTTTATTTTAAAGCAATATTGATCTGTCAACAAGAAATATTGGTTCTAATGATGAGTGATTTATTTGACAGATTTAGATGGAAGAGCCACACAACCAGCTATTTTGAAATAAAATAGATTTGTTGCTATACCGTCTCATGGTAAATTTTCGCAACACAAATGACCATGTTATATCATAAAATATACGTTAAGTTCTTAGTAAACCTTTAACAAATTGTCAATCGTACGTTCACGGTGATTAAATCAATGTTAAAAATCGATTGACTAAATCGGTATCGGAAATTAGAGAAACTTTTGCTTTTTAGAATGTTTAAAGAGGAAACTGACATGTCCAAAAAGCAATAAAAGTGACGAATTGCTAATGAGCCTCGCAGCCATGTATGTTTTGTCACAGGTGTAATTTATAACTTAATTGATTTAGGCCGTGTTCCGACACTCGATCGTAAAAGTGAAAGAGAGACAAGCTAAGCGATACTTAGACAACGAATCAGCCAATCACAGCGCTGCCTAGTACTATGAAATCCTGTGTGAAGTCGGGAAGGAACAATTTTCGTTCGCCATAAAATCATTCACATTTTTATTCCGCAGTACAAAAAACAAAAACCTTTAGGTGCAATACAACTGTTCGTTTTTGTCTGCGGGCTTACGAATGCTATTAATAGTTACTCGGGCCTCTTCGTTTTCTACCGTGCCGTTTTGGAACGGATTTTTCCAAAATTTCTATCTTAAGTGAGGTAAAGAACTTTTCCGTAGACTTAGAGATGGCAACTTTTAATGAAATTTAATGAATTCTGAAGCAGCGATAGTGCTCGATCATGATTTTTGATGATTGATGATCCCAGCGTAGCGTTCTGTTATGTCCTAGGCACCAATAGTTTTTCCTTTACATGTAAATGTATGAACACCGTCGAAGCCAGTCTCATGCAGGATAGAAAGTCTAGGTCCAGTCACGAAGCGGCGTACAGTTGCTGGAAACCTCTCACAAAATTGCTCACACAGTATAATTGTAGGGTATTATCTGTTGAACTGTGACATTATTAAGTAATGCCTTTGCTTTGTGAGGTTAACAACTGGAGTGAAGCTTTCTTGGTGTGGCTACGTTTGTAAGCGAATTAAGCTTAGTGTGGCCTTGGTATGATCACATCTGTGGTCTAGATACATTAAGTGCTTGACCACTAATCTTGAAGTCATGGATTCTAGTCCCGTAGGGGCACGTTGTTCGATTTACGTGTTTCTTGCAGGCAAGTTAGACTGTGGGTCTTTATATTAAGTGCTTGACCACTAATCTTGAAGTCATAGATTCTAGTCCCGTAGGGGCACATTGTTCGGTCTGCGTATTACGGAAGGCAAGTTAGACTGTGGGTCTTTATTTGTGCCCGAAGTACGGTGATAGAGCTACCCAATCATGCTACCCATCGTCTAGTCTGGGAGCTACTGAATATGTTTGTGTAATATGTTACCGCGTACGTGTGTGAAATAAATAATTCTGTATTTGTATGAAAATGTACGAAAAATAAAACTGCAAAATTAACTTGGTCGACTATTACTCGTTAACTTGTAAAGCCTAACTATTTAGCTGTGATAATTTTTCTTTTAACTTCGTTATATATTATACTACTGCTGCGAATTTTTTCACATATCCAAAAACAATTTAGCAGGCGGGGGGGTAGGACGGAGGGACGAAACCTGACTCTAACAAAAATTTGCACTTTAAAGCTTACTTTACTTTAAAGTCATTGAACCCTGGGACTGACCACTTATCGAGTCTCCAGTATGAATTTGGCCATATCAACCAAAATACTTGATATCTCTTTGGAAAAGCTGTTCAGCTTATTATGTAGTTTCATTAAAAAGGAAAGACCTGTCCATTTAATAATTTGACCGAGATGTCCAACCCATACAAAATTACATACATTTAGCAAAGTCATACGGCTCAAACAGCATACTTTCAACGTTAACCTTTCTGGCCAGCCCCCGAGGCGTCAGCGTAATAGCATTTTACACGCGAACGCACTATCTCCAGTAGATTAGCATTCTTTATAAAGATCAGGGAATTAGATAACAGAATAGATGCAGACAACATGTACCGGTGACGTCATGCAAATTGTAAACCACATGCTTTTTCATTTTAACTATTATGTGTTGTGTGCTACTACGTTTGGCCATTACCGTGCGATTTCGTTAAAATTAACAATAGAACTAAAATAAATCGGTAATAAAAACGATATAATTTTGATTACTAAATATTATAATTATTATTAGTATGTAGTGTCGTCCAGTGATGGCTGATAGGACACCCGCACCCGCCTCCCACTACTTTCAGAATGGTATTGTGGCTGCCGCACACTCTGTGCATGAGAGAAGCAACTTTTTTGCGCATAATTGCGTAAAAATCCATTGTTCGCGCCTCAGCAAACATGCTGGATACGCTGCAGCGCCACGGCAGCCCCAACAGCATCCTGAAAGCATTATTGTATTGCACCCGTAGAGCGCTGTAGGTCTTCTGCGTGTATCTCACCCACAGGCCGCTCGTGTAAAAAGAAAGAAAGAACGCCTTGAACAGTGTAATCTTTACCTGCTCTGTACAATGAGAAAACCTACGGGCGAGCATATTGCTTCTAACCGCCAACGCTCTACGTTCGCGCTCAATGTCCTGGTCATCTTTCAGGTCCTCTGTCACAATGTGGCCCAGATACTTGAACTGCTTGACTCTCGTCAATGCAGTCCCGTACAGCGTTACTGGGGGTACATCTTGTGGAGAGCTGCTGCCCGCGGCGAAAACCAAGAGCTCACTCTTTTTGGTGTTGTACTTCAACCCATGAGTTTGTGCATAGGTTTCACACACGTGCAATAGCTTCCTGAGTGCGCTGATCGACGGGCTCAGCAGGACCATATCGTCCGCGTAACTGATGTTGTTGACTTTGATATTATTATTATTATTATTATTATTGTTTATACACAAGCAGCTGAAAGCTGATGTTGCGTATATCACTGCACTTTAGTCTTTAAAAAAATGTCTAATTTATTTTTGAATGAGTTCACTGTGGTTGCACTAATTACAGCTTCAGGTAGACTGTTCCACCCGGTAACCACACGGTTAGGCAGAAAGTATCGACGGGGGTTGCTTGCACATTTTGATCCGACGATTTTAAGTGAGTGACCTCTGAGGTGCTGGTTTTTGTTCATTTTAAAAAGGCTGTCAAGTTCTTGAACATCATAGCACCCAGTCAGTATCTTATATGTCTCTATAAGGTCACCGCGTTGTCTGCGTTGTTGCAGCGTGGTAAGACCAAGTTCTTTCAATCGCTGTTCGTATGGCTTGTCATGTAAACCTACAACCATATTGGTAGCTCTTCTTTGAACCTTCTCTAACATGACAATGTCTTTTTGAAAATAGGGACTCCGAATTTGAAAGCCATATTCAAGCAGTGGGCGTATATATGATTTATAGACTGTTAAAAATAAAGCCTTGTCAATGTAATTAAATGTTTTTCTTATCATATATGTTACAGAGTTAGCCTTCTAATATGGAGTGACAAGGCACAAAGGGTTAACTTTTACTGATCACATTGCACAGCCTTTGTTTGAAGTCCGCAAAATTGATTATCATCATCATCAAGTGCCTTCTCGTCGGCGACCATTTTCCTCTATGTCTCCCTATCTTCTGTCATGCGAATTAGTTTCTGTGCTTTCCGCTGCGACCCAGTCTCTTATATTTCTAGTCCATGATGTTGGCCTTCTACCGCGACCTCTTTTTCCTTAAATTTTTCCTTCAATAATCAGTTGTATTAATTTGTATTTTTCATGTCTATAAATATGTCCGAAATACGCCGTTTTGCGTTTTTTAATTGTTGTAACTACTTCTAAATGTTTGTTCTTTAAATTCGGAACTCTTTATTTGTAATTCTGTCTGTCCATTTAATTTTAAGCATTCTTCGATAAATCCAAATTTCAAAGGCTCTAAGTTAATTGATTAACTTTTTCGTATAATGTTAAGAAATGTGTTAATATTTTGTATAGGGAAGCGACGTTTTCGTATACGTATCAGCAACAAGTGTCGTATAACAAAAATTACTCGCTTCATCGATTGTTATGATTGTGGAACGTAACTGAAACAAAATGTGTAAAGTAGATGTATTTAGATACGACGACGGCATGAGGTATTTCTCAAAATTAAGTTGCAATCAAAATGTAAATCATAAAATTTATTAATTATTACTAATCAATTTCCGATAATTGCTTTAAAACGCAATTTTTGCATACTTTTTATTCAAAAGTAAGGAAAACAATATTATGATGTGCATTTTGCACCGGGATTCGGTTTAACCACCTTAAGGCACGCCTCACCGGCCGCACTCACCTCGTCAACCAATATCCTTCTTTCCACCTCTCGAATATAATGTATTATTGTTACTAAAATGCTGGTAATGTAAATAGAAATACTGATAACTTTACTTTTGGAAACTAATGAAATACTTTTTTTTGTTACAGGTATACAAACATCACACTGCTTCTCACATCGACTACTTAGTAAGCGCTACTGTTTATGATATTCGTGTATGGTATGGTACGGCAATATTCGCACTTAGGACATTAACAACATTTCCCGGTAAAAGTTAATATTCAAAATTACTTGTAACTAAATACATTTAAACTAGCCATTCGCCCGCGGCTCCGGCCCGCGTTTATTCAATCTTTGCCCCGTTTTCAGTTTGGGCGTTATGTTATCAACATCTCTTTTAGTCTTTATGTTGACCACGATGATAATAAGTAATTTGGCCAATTGCGAGTCAGATTTGCGCACAAAGGGTTCCGTACAACCACACAATACGGGTACGAAACCCTAAAAACATTATAGTACTGAACAATATAGATGCTATAGTAACATTCAGGCAACAAAAAACAAAAATGCTAAAGTGCTAAAATAGTAGCGCTTGACAAACAATTCGGCACCCTCTGATTGTGAGTAAGCACTCAAATTTATATTATTTGTAATTTTACTTCAAAGTATGTGTACTACAATTTGATGAAATCTGAAACTTGTATGTATTACCGTCTTTAAGAATAAGATATTTATTCACCGTCTAACAGAGCACGATAAAAAAGGTTTGTTAATACTTATAATTATAAGTATCACATGAAATATAAAATTTGTACAACGTACTTACACAATCTTAGATGAAATCATTTCTTAAAATTTGCATAAAATAATGGCTAAAATTAAAAATAAATTGAAAATGTCAGAATTAAAAATAAATTTAAATGTCTAATTAGGAAATGAACATGTCTTTAGATTTAAATTCAAAAATTCATTAATTGAGTAAAACGGTTTTTTTCCAAAAACCATTTCACCCTTCCGCAACTTTGAAACAGCTGTCGGTATTTTATTAAACATATCTAACTGAATATGTTTTCCTTGTTTTTGCGCCTTTTTTAGTCTAGTTTTTGGTGTTATATTTTTTTTTATTTCTTATTAAGGTAGTTAATAACGTTAAAAATGTTTCTTTTTCGAGGTTTTTTTATATGGAAAACCCCGTATTCTGTAAAAATTCAATTGACTACCTATAACGGCTGAAGCTGTAGACCTCTGCGACAGACGGACGAACGGGCGGACTGACGGACAGATGGACGTACGGATGGACGGACGGACAGACCGACGTTAGTACCCTGGGGTACGGAACTTTGAGCTCTGGTTCTCGAGTTAAAACAGAACAGACAGACAGACGAAAATTCTAGTAATTGTAGTTTTGGCTTTAGTACAATACTAATTCATCCATCCATCCATCCATCAGCCTGTCATCGTCTACTGCTGGATATGGCTTACAAATTGTAGGCCTTTCGAATATTAACAACACATTTCATATAAAATTTCACAAAAATATTAAATGTACAGACAAACAGAGTTTTTTATTACTTTATTATTTGTATAGATAGATATATAGAAGTATAGAAGACAAGTAAAGGGAACCTCTACCAAAGCAATCAAAAGGGGAAACAGGAACAATACCTTCGTTACGACTAACATACCACTTCACAACGTAAACGTTGCTAGTATAGTAACTATCACACATAAACTTGAACAAACTTCAAGTTATTCTAAGTTACCACCTCGTATTTCACAATCAGAGGTTGACGAGTCTTCCGGACTGAAAGACATGTTGAGTTGTGGAGGAAACTTTTACTTCTACCTGTGTTATACAGGACATGTAACTTGTAAGATATGTAGAAAACTGAATCTGCGCATTTTTATTACTATGTTGTACTTTGCGAAATCTTGCAAGCGAACGATTGGGTACTAAACTGTACCACAAAATTTTGTATAGCCCCGGTAAACCGATAGTGGACTGAAAAATGTGAAAAAAAATCTCAATTCATAAAAACAATTCGAACACAAATGAAAAATCTAAAAATAAAATAAAAATAAATAAAACATTTGTTTTTTTGTAGAATACTGTATGGCTACCAAATTGTAGGTATTATAAAGCTAATTGTAAAAATAATATTAAACCGCAAGAAAAAAATATGAAAAAAGATCACAGTAAATATCACGTATGGAATACAGAAAAAAATATTGCGGTTAAGAAATTTATGAAATCAAATGACAATAAAAAAAAATTACATCTGATTCCATAAAATGAAAATTAAGCTTACAATATGTAAGTATGATATGAACCATCGTTAAGTAATCATTTCCTACAATCAACAAATTTTTTATTCATCTTATATTTTTGGGTAATATTCTAACCATTTTCCTGACTTTCCTCAAAACTGACGAATTACGGAACCCTAGGTACACGAGTCTGACTCGCACTTGACGGGTTTTGGTATTATGATAAAGGACTTACGTTTGTTCACTACCGCGCCTGATAAAAAGCGTCGATGAGCTCTAGGATGAAACTTCACCTCCTATATGAATGACGCATAACTTAGCTAATTTATTTTTGCGATATAGATATTTATTTATTTATTTATTTTTATTTATTTATGTATTTATCAAATATATAGTTTCATGCTTTATATAGTTTCATGCTTCATTTTACAGTTAACTTCACTTATTTTAAAGTGTAAGAAACCTTTATGAACTTCCTTCAATTTTTTTAGTTCAAAATAATAAGTCATAAAGAAATATTAAGAAGTACCTAGTTACATTTTAATTTCGAGTTTATACTACAAACTGATCATATTTCTAGATAAATTGAACATTTAATTTGTTCTGCTAAACGGCAAAACCGACAAACGATAAATTTTAATAATAGCCTTGGTAATAGAGCAATAATGGTCTGCAAAAGTAATATTTTTGTCCGCCCGCCCTCCGCCCCGCCCTAACCGCACGTTAGGGCGGCTAGACTGTACCTACACTGGATTTCATTAAATAAACAGTTACTTTCATCGCTTAGCTATCTATATGATGATGTCTGCTAAAAGGCATAAACAGAGTGTTAAGATGATAACCTTTTTACTTAAAACGGAAAATGCTACCCGTCAATATGAATAACTTGTACTGTGCCCCAAACCCAAAATTGCGAAAAAAAAACAGTTCCATAGCAACAAAAACACTTGTACTCGTTTCACCAAGTGCTGGTCGAATTAACCATATAGTTCCATAGAATAGTTAAACTTGAACAAAACGTATGAAATCGTTCAGATACGTGAACCAGCCGCACATTTACCATCGTTTTCAGTTTTATTAAATATTTAGTTTGAGAAGTATTCGTGGGTGGTCATATTTACCGGCTGGCCATATTTACCGACTGGCCATATTCGACGCAGGTACTCGTACCGTAGTTTCAGGGAACAATCGCATAACGCAGAGCATTTTAGCGCGTGTGTCGGAGTTAGACTAACAAAATTAAATAAATACATTTAATTTTATTGTAACGTAAATTCACACCACGCGTTATTAATTTCATGGTCCAATCGCGTAAAGCGGGGCATTTTAGCGCGAAATTTTAAATTCGCGTTATAGCGAGTCTGCGTAAAGTGAGGTCGGGTAAAGCGGGAAATTACTGTTGAAAAGAAGAAATAGCTTGATTCCCAGCTTTGACAGTCTGTCTCTCATTAGGTTAATCAACAGAGTAAGACAGAGCACTGTATCAAGCGCTATCAAGCTCAATAGTTATGGTCCTTTTGTTATATAAATGTGCTAAACCATTTAAAAATTTGCAAAATAAATTTACGTTTAATAATATTATCAAACATATGCTAGCCATTTATAATTTTTCAATAAAAACATGTAAGGAGATAGTGTAAGAAATTCGAAAGAAATCTTCTTACAGTGTGTTCCAAAATTTTCCTTTATTTCTCTATGTAGTTAAAGTAATTCACATTCCAAGTATTATGTGCTACACGAATAGTCGTAATAATATTCGGTGAATAAGAATAATAGTATTCGTATTCATTGCATCCCTATTTATTGTACATAATAATACAATATTACCCTAACATTCTATTTGCGCCAACCCACTCTTCTAAGGAATCCCGCCCCAGCTCATTAAAGTTAACGCACTATCAAGAAAAGTTCATCTTTCGCTCTTATTACTATTTAAATAAAGGCAAAGAGTAAATTTATGTAATTTTCCATGATGGTAAACTTTTAATAAAATAGACTGAGCAAGTTTATGTTGCATTTATAGACTTCATTAATCAACTCGTAGACAGTACCTATCATTTGTTAGTCTGCGTGTTTTAATAAGAGTTTTATGGAAACATTCACCTTAAGGTGCATGATTGCATACCCTATATTAGCAACTCGATTTGTGTCCGTACAAATATCGACGGAAATTACATTGAAATAACGTTCATATCCCCGTGTATTGTAAAGTGGCTGTTACGACAATTGCTGCGTCTCCGGATAGCGCAAAATAGGAGAAAATAAAACTTTTCACATGGACGCGAGCGAGGGACGAAAAAAATATTTTTGAGCAATAATTTTATAGGTCTATAAATCATCTTTGTCCCATAATCAGGGGAAACTTTCGATTTGTTTTTGTTAAAAGTAAAAACAGTTTTATTTTATTTTACATGGAGTTTGTATATATTTTTTTTAAACCACCCGTGTGGAAGGAGTAGGCTTTCAAAGTCAGGTTTAATATTGCAGTTTGAGTATTTATTATTACACTTGGAATCGTGATTTGATTACAGTTGTGGTGCAGGATCATTTACAAAATAAAGCATAAAATAACACAATTTTGCTTAAAAAGCATAATCACATAATGCCATCATCGTGTTGTGCGTTTGGGAACGAATCCTGGAGGAATCACCTTAAAATATTTGTTACAACCATTTCAGACCCTAAAGTATATTTTTTGCACGAAGGAGGAAAATTGATGTGGGAAATGAGCTTTTACACATTGCAACATTCAACAGTTCGCGACAATGTGAAGTGGCTCATGCACCCAGGCCCGGACTTAGAGATACAGGGCCCCTAGGCACTTTATAGAGAGAAGGTCAAACATGCAGCTAAAGAAAATTGGCCTAATTCAGTCGGTATTGCCACTAGTGCAGTGTTACCAGATTGGGCGACAGCACGCCAATTGGGCGTTATTTTTTTTTTCTTTCTATAGTTTCCGTCTTAGCCATGGCCGGCCTGTGCCTTGTAGGCCTAGGTGTAAATCCGGGCCTGCATGCACCATATAAATTAAAACCGCATTTCCCACTATCGCGAACTGTCAGTTTCCTCCTTTGTGCAAAGATATATACTTTAATTACCCCTATAAGTTGCCTTGAAACGTGGCCAACTTTGTATCCCAAAACATGTAAATAAAGAAATTGTTGCATCACACATCAATATTAGAAAAATATTTATTAGTTTTATTGATCTTCTATTAGGCAGAACCAAATAACTAACCGAATGACCTTTTGACGAAGTTTATTTATGGGTATTGTGAGTAGAGCCTTGATTGCAGGTCGGTCGTGCGAAATCCATGGCCATTTTATGTATGAAGATAAATAGGTACCTGTACAAATACATACATACAATACGTGTATGTGCATAGACATATAATGTATCGAGCGGCAGACCCTTATCTATTTACTATATCTATATCTACGTATATTTATAGTAAAGTAGTAAAAATATGTTGTACATTAAATATTTTTATGAAAATTTAAATAAAATTACAAAACAATTTTTTTTGTTTTTTTTCTCTCTGTTTCTTTTTATCTCCAGAAACAATCAACGGATTTGGATGCGATTTTCTTTATTATCACCGTATTGACCCTGGTCAACAACAAAAAAAAAACCAATGAAAAATATATGTTTACGCTTTTATACATCGCAAAAATTTCAACAAAAATGCCTTTATTTCTTTTATTCCAAATACAAGAAAGTGTCTAGTTCCTTAAAACTAGAAACATAATATAACGTAATTGAATATTTCCAACTTTTTTAAATTTCATGATTGAGAACATGACACTAAAAGTATTCCCAGCAATAACATAATTAAACATAACTATCAAATATTTAATGAGTTCTTGACATAAGTGTCGATAAATAGCAACAAATATGTAGGCTTTAATTTAATCACGACCTATAATTGAACGTTAAGCCTTGTAAAGACGTGACCGAAATACCTGCAGACTACTCATTCTCCTGTAAGGTAAGAAAATCCCTTGCGTCAAGAGTTCAAAAGTCGACAGCAATTTTGGTCGTATCGGACGTGTTTGCTTGATATTGCTACGTGCAATTTCAGTGTAGTGATATTGACATTTTTAATAATAGTTTATAATTTTTCTGAAACAGTACAAGTGTTTTCTTCAACCACTACTTTATGAAACTGATACATAAATAGATATTGAAACACGAGTGTTTTTATACCTAGGTGTGCAACTTCATATACTATTTTTTCCAAGCTCATATACAAGGTAGTACATATACATTGTATATACAAGGTCGTACAATTCAAAGTGAAAAAAAAATTAACAGAGGATATAGTATCCCTAATAGACCACGATCCAAAGAAAAAAAATTTTTTGCTCGAACAATTTTTCACCTTTCTATAGAAATTTAGTCAGCTGATTGAACCACATTGTACTAGGAAGAGAAAAAATTATTTGACCCAAAAAGAAAAATGTTTTTCTTCTTGAATGTGATCAGTTGACGATAAATGATCTACCCTAGAATTATTATCACTTATTATTGTAGGACCTTAAATAATCAAAATTTGTCGTAAGCTATTTTATTTTTGGATATACATTGTCCGTCATTATTTCTATTAATAATATTTCTAGTATTTATTTTATAAATAATATTATTTCCAGAATATCAGGTGGAGTCAAATTATTAATTAATTTATTAATTTAATAATCAATCTTTAATAATAACAATGATAATGAAAATAACAATAATTAATTAATAATACATAATAATAATAATGATACAAATAAATTTCTTTATTGCGCAAAACTTACATACTAAGATACCTTGCTCTTCCATATAACAGGTAGGCAGCTATTAATTTGCAACAATTTTAAATATTTTTATGTAGCATAATAAGTTGCTTATAGTAGGATCTTCACAAATAATAAATCTATAATAATAAAATGCCGTCCTCTCTTATGTTGCTGTGCCTGGACAAGGTCCATAGTGATCTAATAATATTAATTTTATTATTATTTATTATTTATTTATTTATTTATTATAATCAACTAAAACTAACATTACAGAATTACCTATTGCTTTAGTTTAGTAATTCTAAATTCTCACATAATAATAGAAATATATAATTAAATTACCAAATATAAATCCCAGATAACTTAATTACTACTTAACCTAGTACATATAATTAATATGGCCCCCGCGAACTCGTTCAACGTACAAGAAAATACATCAACGTGTCAAACGGTCGCGTTAAGCGAGCGTAGTGCTCGCGTTAGCGGAGCTTGTTGCAACAAGTTGGTGCGCGCGCGCGGCACCTTCAGCAACGGTGGCCGCCGCCTCCGCGACACATACTAAACACATACTAATACATTATGTCTTTCACCTGTGTATATACCTAGGTACATTATGGAATGCAATAAAATATATGAATATGAATATTATCAGTATCACTGCCGTCAGCAAAATTAATCCTTTTACTCACAAAAACACATAACCCGTAACTATAGCGCCAAAATCCAACAGTCAAACGCGCAAACGCATGTCAAGCGCGGCGCCGCGCCGCTATAATAGAAAACCGGCCAAGTGCGAGCAGAAATTTTACAGATATCTTTCATATATTGTGAAGGTAAAAACCATTTTTGTTTGAACCATTTAAGTCTATTAACTTAAATATTTAAAAACGGATTGGACTCACTTTTTTAACTGCGCGAGGAGGCACAGGTCGAGCCTTCGATGAGATTATGACTCATTATCATCAGGACTCTTCGGGAGTACTTTTGCCGACGGCGGTCAGTCGAGTACTGTACTAAATCCGTTTTTAAATATTTATGATGTCAACTCACTCTAATTTTAATGAATCTATTAACTTATTTGAATGCTACAAAACCCTCAGGCTCGAGTCCAACTCTCACTTGACCGGTTTTTATTCTAACAATAACAGCTCAGTGTAATTTCTATTACATAGGACCATATTTAAAATCAATAAAAATATACATGAACATAACGGCATGTAAGAAATATGTAAGCATAAATATCGGAAAGACCGTTTAGCGCAAGTCTTTAAAGTCTCCTAACTTAACAAGAACTTGGCTAATAAGTTACGAGTGCTTACGGAACCACTGCGGGAATTAAGTACAAGTTACGCGGTTTTCACACGCGAACCCTGGAAAATGCATTTGAAGCGCCAAAGGGTAGTGATAAAGTCACTTTATAAAAATATATGTCCTCGTAAGTTAGTCTAATGCTTCGGGAAGCAATAATATGCTTGCTTGGAGCCATTGCAAATGCAGGATTTCCTCTAAAATCGTATGACATCTACCTATATCTTCTACATATCCTATACTAATAATAAAGTAGTAAAAAGTCGTGTCTGTACATTAAATATATCCGCGAAATTTTAAATGAAATGAGTAATTATTGTACTGAAGCCAAAACTACAATTTTTAGAATTTTTGTCTGTCTGTCTGTATCAAATCAAATCAAAATCAAAATAATTTATTTGTTCAACATAGGTAATAAAAAGCTAGATGGAGTTACATTTGTAGTGCAGTATGTTTCGCCGTAAATGCATACAAATATTTAAAAATTAAAAATTAAAACCGGCCAAGTGCGTGTCGGGCCACGCGTAGTGTAGGGTTGCGTAGTTGCCCGGTACATGTAAGTTGGTCCACTAATACAGACCGCGTCAAACTTCTAGTCCCATACATTTGGAAGAACGGCCCATACATTGTTGTGTTTAGAGGGGATAAAAAGTTTGGCGCAACCAGTACTCATAAACCTGTAAAGCCCACTTAGCTGTGCTAGTTTTCCTTTTTTCATTATATATACTACTTCTGTCAATTTTTTCACATATCCATAAACAACCGTTTAGACGGCAGGGGTAGGGGGACGCTTGGCTCTAACAAAAATTAGCACTTTAAAGCTTAAAATAGTTTTCATACACCCACAATGTTTTTGAACGACCTATCTAACGATACCCAACACTATGGAATAGATGATAAAAAAAAATCATTCCCCATTAACGTGTATGAGATTTTTTTTTCATGATTTTATTGTACAGTTTTGTTGGCGTGATTAATATGCTGTATACTCATGCCAAATTACAGCTTTCTAGTACTAATAGTCTCTAAGCCGCGGACTGATGGACGGACGGACAGACGGACATGGCGAAACCATAAGGGTTCCTCGTCGGACTACGGAACCATAAAAAAATATTAAATTGAATAACCTAAAATTGATCAATTAAAGTGTCATGCGTGAAAAAACATGATTCCATTACTCATATAAATTAGGTATACAAAAAAGGCAGAAAATATATTAACATATAGGCTATAAGGGGTGTTCATAAAATAACTGCTAAGGCTAAATAAGACTAGTTTTCTATTAAAATGTTTCCAAAACATATGCTGGACAGAGGCATATCATACAATACGATAAAACTCGAAAATGTTTTTTCACACATTTTTTGTTTGTTGTCTGGAATCGATTTATATAGGTAATAAACTTCTCGATGAGATAAAGACATGAAACTGTATAATTCTTAAAACTCAATGATGAATTTAAATTTAAAATGAAATTTAAATCATCAGCCTTGGGCAATTATTTTTTCGAAAATCTAATGATGCAGTTTTTGTTTTCATCAAAATCTTCTTCGGTGTCTTTCGAGAATTTTTCGCTATTCCCTATAGTTTTGATTTTGCCATCCACGCCCGCTGCACTCCCCTCAGATGGAGCTGGCTTATGACTATTGAAGGGAAAAAAGCGATAACATAGTGCAACTACCTACAAAATTTACTACAGTAAACCACCAACCAAAACATCAGCCTGTTTCGTCCACTGCAGGACCATAGGCCCTTTCAAGATTTCGCCATTCTTGGCGGTCCTCCTGGAAGAAATTCCCATACTCACACTTGCTGGACAGGCGGGTTGGTGAGCGCGGTGCCGAAACCCTCGCACCAGTGACGCCACTGCCCCTTACCAGTCTGTTTTATATAAAGCCCGACAATTTGGGATGGATATACCGCCATAAAGCGAGTAAGATTCTACACTCGAGCCCGGCACCAGCGCTACCACCGTACCTTTTATGCAGTGACTATATTAACCAATAGATTTCATTCAGTACCAACGCCCTACTTCAGTGTACAAATTTACTTGAGATTTTGTTCTTATTACGTAAGCTTTGAGCTTGTGGTCAACCAATTTGCAATGCTATTATAGTAATGAAGTTAATATCTGTAAATAACAAGCACCAACCATTTCTAATGGCTCTATTCAACATAATTGTTAGTTAGACAAGTTGTTTACGAGCAGAAGGTGTTATGTGGTGTAACTGAGTTTTACTTAAAAACTGTACTTGAAAAGGGAATGCTTCAGTGGTTTGGGCATATAGAGAGGCTGAATGAAAGCAGAATGACGAAAGAAACTTATGTTGCACAAGTGGAAGGTAAAGCTCGACCGAGCTGCCCTAGAAGACCAAATAGGCGACATACTGAAGAAGAGCAAAGTAAAAAGTACCCGGAATAGAAGAGCTCGTATGACTAGATTGATGGATGTAGAAGAAGCAAAAGAGGTGTGTCAGGATCGTAGCAGATGGAAATCTGTAGTTTCTGCCTATCCCTCTAGGAGTCAGGCGTGAGTATATGTATCTATGTACTTGAAATACCATTTAAGCTTGTTTGCTTTCTATGTTGTGTACTTTTTAAACAAATGCAATGCAGGTGGTCTTGTATAAAACTTCAAGTCATAAGGTTGGCGTGTTAGACTCAACTAAATCATACTTTTAATTATATATGCTTTGGAAATGACTTAATTTTCTACTACTATGAGAACTTAATTATGGGATTTTAACGAATAATGTTATTAGTATGGTTATTTATTTACGCTTACCGGATGGTAAACTAATTTGTCTATCGTTTAACGCTTATTAGGACTGTATATCAATAGCTTTCTCTTCAATTAGGAAATCGAAATTTCTCAATATGGTGTAGATTGATCTTTCTATAATTTCTTTCACTTGTCAGTTGACACAGAATCAAACGTGATTGGGGCTTTCAAAAAGCTGTTATTTAAACTCGAAAAATTTGGTATGTATTTTTTGCGTGTGCTGAATCAACGACTTCACGTTGAATGACATTTCTACAAGTACCAAACACTTTGTGGAGGGTAGATTGTGTTTTATAATTAAACCTGTCAGTTAAAGGTTGACAGATGGAAGAACCCTTGTTCGCACTTACCCCTCGCAAACTCGGTTTATGTGTTAAGAACTTTAAGATAATCGTAAGTAATACTCTTGCGGAAAATCATTCACTGTCATTCACTACTGCGAAGTAAAGTTTAAAAGTGGATGAGAGCTTAGAATCAGTTTTCGCATTAGGACTTCATGTTTTTAGTTTAGAACAATGCTCCAAAATCGAATAATTTGTGTGAATTTATTAAAGATACTTTTAGTATCTTCAAGGGTAAGCGTACTTTATATCACAGATAGATATTTCTTTGAAAATACTTCTCCAAATCTTAATATACAAATGGACACATGTAAAAGAAATCGATTTCTTAGTGTGAGTGTAATATTTGATCTGCAGTAGGTACAGTTGATACGTGCACTATACCAAACACTGCTGTTACCTAAATACTAAAACAGTTGTTAATTATTTTATAAATATTGTATTTATTTTTTATTATTTTATGTATTACCATACCGATTATTTGTCACGAAACATTTTTGAGTTGATTTATTACTTTAAAGCTTGAATTTTATTCAAAAAGTTTATCTCAAGTTTTCACCATTACTTCTTTTCGTGACAAGATATGTTATTATTGTCACTGTGCCAAGTGCATTCACTGCAAACGAAAATACAACGTTGACATGAAACGGCTTTTGTGTCTGTGTCCATTTCTTGACTTTTATGTTATTTCAATTTTACGTTAAACAGGACTGTCTTGCTTCTGTGTGTTGTGTCATTTCGAATCTTTTTATGTAACCCATTGCAGATTGGAGATAAGTAAAGGTTTCAGCCACCCTATTTCAGTTTTATTCATATCTATCTGAATATGGTACTGTAATAATGATAGTGTCTTTTTGTATTATGTAGCTTTGTGAAGTATTTCGGGATACGAAAACATATAAAAACCTAGTTTTTTTTCGATCACACGTAGGTAATTTGTTTCTGCACTAAAAAGCCAAAATACCAAGGGTGTCTTTTGAAACGGAACCCTAAAAGGTGTATTTATTGTAATTTTGCAAGTAACAGCTTAACTTACCGATAACACTCAAAAGCTTAGAGGGCGCAAAAAGGGACATTGTAGGGGAGAGCTTTTCAAGTAGAAGGCGCGTGGATTTGACAGATGGGAGTGTGCAACCCCGATTGCAAGATGGCCGAAAATGTCTGGCCTTTTCTCACCCCTCGCATTTCTTTCGCTAATGGTTTGAGCAAATTTTTGCTGTCAGTTCCAATTTTAGTGTTAACATTTTTACTGCAAGTTGACTTAGTTCTCTGTTCTGTGGTCTATCTGGAACGCCTCAAGCCTCAACCATTAATCCTGGTTTAAATTCCACACTGTTCTTCGGTCTTTTTGTGCTAAAGTACGGCAATAAGTACCCATTAAGCTAGAACGTTATAATCGTCGGTAAAACGAAGGTGTACGAGTGTGTACTGTGACATGCATTTAACAGTCCATACTCGGCAACACCTGACACCCCTACAGGGATTCATGTCGTAACGATCTACATAATTTGAAAAACATTCTTAATAATCATTGTCTATTAAAAGCTGTAACACTTGATTTTATTTCTGCGATAAATATTAACAATCCTTTCGAAGTTACGATCGCCAAATCGTGACTTAAGACAATGAACTATAAAGTACAATTTATATTACATTATTAACACTTAAAGATATATCGAGAAATAAAATAAAACATAATAATCCTGGTCCACAAATAACCCTCTCCATTGACAACGTTGTTGTATGAGGCGGAAATGAGCTCGTCAGTGAATTGCACACAAACATGGATGGGAAGACAAGTGGACAGTTTAATTAAGTTTGATGGGGAAAAATTCATTTATACTCCAATAAGAAACCACCTTTTTGAAAATTTTCAATTGCATTGTTAGGTCAAAATACCGCTGAGTTTAAATATAATAAAAACTTTTGTTCCGTCTGCAAGCCAAGCGATTCATATATTGTACGTAAACAAGAAGAAACCTTTGATAATGCTATAATAGTGAAACTGGTAAAGGAAATAATATAAAGAAGTGGACAAGTACATGTGCTTTTTAATCAAAAATGTATCAAAAGTTAACAATCACAAGCATCAACTCCAGAATAAAAACTGTTTTCTAGTTAAATGTTTATAAATTAACCGGTCCAATTACTACGAAGTATTTAAAAGGACTCTGAATTACTCTGAGCATCACTTTAGCCAAGATTCAGAGAATGAAAGCCCTTACTTAGTTGGTAGCTTAACTAAGTTGATTTGTGAGTTGAAACCGCTGAGTTTCAAGACGGGGTGAGATGGGATAACTTCGTTAGTATCGTGACTCTCTACATCTACTATAAATACTATGAAGAGGTGTTTGTGAGTTTGGATGTAGAGGTATCTCCGGAACTATTGGTCCAATTCTGAAAATTATTTCACTAATAGGATGAAGCATTATCCCTGACTGCTATAAGCTATTGTTTGTTTCCTGGAAATGGGCAGTTCCCTGTAAACATATCATTTCAATTCAAGCGGGTAATATCTGGAACAAATGAACCGATCATGGAATTTCTTTCACTGTTGTAATGGTTATAATCTTCACTTGGACGTGGGCTATTATTCCCTGTGGACGGGCACTCCTAGGGTCATATTCATTAATAAATACGGAACCAATTTTGAAAAGGATTTTACTGTTGTAGTGGTTAGACTCTTCACTTAGACAAAGGCTATAGTTGGTTTCCTGGGGACAGACAGTTTCCTAGGGCATAGCCATTAATTAAATTCGCGAGGGTAATCTCTGTAACCTCTAAACTTTTTTTTACCGTTTTAATGGACTAAGGCTAAAGTTTGTCAGTTTGGGCAGTTTCCTAGGGATATAGTCATTCGTTAACTACATCCGCACGTGTGAAACCGCGGGCAAAGGGCTATATTAAATAAATGTGTTCCAAAACGCGGGTTGGCCTTAGGCCTCGCCAAAGACACTCTAGGCTAACTAGAGGATTAGATCAAGCATTAGAATATATTGTCAGCGGGAATGTATTGTCAGCAAATACTATCACAGACCAAAAAAATGGTTAAAGTCCGAAACGTGGCTTGGCATTTTGCCTTACCGAAAACGAGGCAAAAAAAAATGGTCAGACATCCAAAATAATTCTCATGAAAAAAAAGAAATGTTAACAGATTCGATAGGACTACACAAAGACTAAACCAATGCAGCTGAAGCTGCTGTCACAAGCTAGTAACCTATGTTTGTACCTACTAGGACTTTATCAATAGAAATAATCTCCTATAGCTAATGTCCTTTGAGAAGCAAAATCCTAAAACCCATATTTACTCAAAAGGTAAATTAATATTACCAAAAGATGCGGTAGATGATCACCATGTTTTTTTAAAACTTATGTTTCCAAGGTTTCTACATTGAGAGCGGAACTACAAAAAGTAGGATTACCAGAAGAGGGTCTACCTCACAGAGGGGCAGTAGATAAGACGGGGTAATTTCGTTAGGCTAACACACTCTTGGCTCTTAGCTTTTATCTGTGGAAAGTGTAGCTACTTTACCCTACCTATTGCAAATTTTTCATATGTCAGTGCTGTGTAAAAGTTGACATTACACTTCTACGTTTACACCCCAATTCCAAATT
Organism: Ypsolopha scabrella; assembly: GCA_910592155.1. NCBI lineage: Eukaryota > Metazoa > Arthropoda > Insecta > Lepidoptera > Ypsolophidae > Ypsolopha > Ypsolopha scabrella. Next base: position 6,978,263 of record OU342964.1, read on the forward strand.
TGAAAGTGCAAAGCAGCGCTTTGATTAGCTAATTTGTTACCTAAGTGTCTATTTATTATCTAATTTTATATCTACTATTAATTCTTAGAAAATCTCTTAATTTAGAAATCGGACCTGGGTAAGTAAATATTTTTTTGTCTTAAATAGAAAAGCGTTTTTTGTGAGCATACTTTAAGATTACGTGAAGTGTCTTCTCTTCTGTATCTTTATTTCACCGCATTTAAAACGAATAACAGGTCTGATGCGATAACCTTAAGATTTGCCGGCTAATCTTAGTTTAGATTTGACCACTAGCTAATGTTACTTTATTTCATCTGTAGCCGGCTAATCTTAAGACCAACCGCTAAACAGGCGGCAAAAAATTTTAAATCAAACGGAAACATGAAGTAATATAGTTATAATTCAATCAAAAGTCAAAAATACGAGTAGGCGCGACGACGAGCGAAGTGACATAGAGCGGTAAATAAATTTGGGAGTAAAGCGAAGCGGCGCGGCGCGGCGGTAGCCCAGGGGTAGAACGCTGGCCTCTCAATCTTGAGACCCAGGTTTGATCTCCAGTTGGGCATGCACTAATGAGATTTTCGGAATTTATGTGCATAGTATTATAGTATTTGTGTTCTTACCTAATACTTACCACTTGCTGGACGGTGAAGGAAAACATCGTGAAGAAACCTTCATGCCCTAAAAAGCGTGTAATTGTGCCCGAAGTAAGGCGATAGGGCTCACCACCCATCACGTTGGGACGTAATAATCGTCGGTGAAACGTAGGCGTACCGGGTGTGGAGTGTGACTTGCATTTTCACAGTTCACACTCGGGAACACCTCTGACAGCCCCCCGGGGATTCTTGTCGTGACGATATGTTTAGAGCGAAGCGGTGCGAGACGAACCCCCTAGTTTCACATAATTTATGTTTTACGCGAAAACCTTTCTTGCGTCGTCACACCTATTTTTGTATATTATTCAAAATTATTTTTTGTTTGATAAACACTTGTACTTGTCCACTTATTTATATTAATTTCCCTTACCGGTTTCGCTGTTAAAGCATTATCTTATTAACAAACCTTTGATAATGCTTTAACAGCGAAACCGGTAAGGGAAATTAATATAAATACTTATTCACTTATTTATATTAATTTCCCTTACCGGTTTCGCTGTTAAAGCATTATCTTATTAACAAACCTTTGATAATGCTTTAACAGCGAAACCGGTAAGGGAAATTAATATAAATACTTATTCACTTATTTATATTAATTTCCCTTACCGGTTTCGCTGTTAAAGCATTATCTTATTAACAAACCTTTGATAATGCTTTAACAGCGAAACCGGTAAGGGAAATTAATATAAATAAGTGGACAAGTACAAGTGTTTATCAAACAAAAAATGTTTCAAAAGTTCCACCAAGTGCCAACAATCACGAGCATCAACTCCATATTCAAAATTAATATATTATTTCATCTTTCTGTGTACTTTAAAATTTGAGCCGTTTTGGTTAGCCGCTATTTTAAGTTTAGCCGGTTAAAAATGAAATAAACCAACTGATTTCGAACATTAACTAATGCAGAAAACTAAATTTAAGATTAACCGGGTAATCTTATGGTTTATCATCAAATTACGTACATATGATTTGCAAGGATTTTGATACGGTCTTTCTGTCACGTAATGGTTTAGGGTATGCATCATTATTACATCGTAATGAAGGTCGCTTTATCAATTTAGTAAAACTGTTGGAGGAAAGGAAAGGAAGTTTGAATAACTTCTATTCTTGATGGGATAAACGAAAAAGGTTTCAATTACATTAAAACTGAAAACTTTTGAAGTACACAGTACACGTTGACGCTGGAAGCGAAATAGCTAAATGAAGCTATGTAACTATATACATGTAACGCATCCACTAAACTGTGTAGCCGATAAGGGTGTCACCATCGAATTACCCCACGAGCCTGGTTCAAAGGCTGCTCTGATGAATGTTATTGCCCCTTTGTTGTCGAAAGTCAATATGGCTGCCAGAGAGCTAGCGATATTGCCTTGAAGAACGGGAGCTGACGGCATTCGGTGCGAGGTACAGCAGAAAATAATCAAATATTTGTTTCGAACGCCCTGTATATTAACATAATCAAAATATTTCAGTATTTTCTCTGGCCGGAATACAGGGATGCTGACAATAAAATGAATGAACATTTTATGCATCATGAAATAAAAAGATGTCCGGTGAATTTTTTTTTCACTTTATTACATACCAATATTTATTTGTCAGTCATTGTGTGTACTTTCTTTTAAGATTTCGAGTTGTATGTGTAGGCCCAAACAATTAGCTAGCGTAGCTTGGGGGTTGGTCTATTAATAAATACGCTTCCAAAATTGTAGCCCCAATATTTACTAATATTGGCTTGGATAAGGATAGAATAGAGTTTGACTCTCGGTCTATTTTATGCCTGGAGGTAAAGAAACTGTGACTAACATTGATTAGGGAAAACCATTCATTTGTAGCTGCAATAAAAAGGGTTCCACTGATTACTTCCATGTAATAAAACCATGCGGAAATCTATAAAGTCCTATTATGAAAAGTTATCGGTGTTCCTTTCTAGGGTTTCGTACCTCAACAAAAAAACGGAACCCTTATAGCATTGACAAGACCCGTTTTCTCGAGCCCCGTTGGAGATTTCAAACTGAAACGAAATTCATCTACAAAAGTCTATGGACCCATACTGCTGTTAAAAATCAGACTTTTAACTCAACGCGAAAATAAGATATTACCTTTTACGTATTCAATGTCATAATAATTGGTTTATCTTGAAAACCTACAGGGTAGGGTCAATGACCTTCTATCTCATTGGGTAGGGTATATAGTCCAGTTGACTTAAAACTTGAAATCCCGTTCACAATTAGGTCTCATAGCACACATCTAGATAAAACTGAAAATTACATATATTTAACCCTTAAATGAGGTTTTATTTTTGCATGAAATTGAAAACAGTGATAGAAAAATACCTAAAAAATATGAAACAAATTATAAAAATATATAAAATATTACACATGAAAACAAGAAAAAAAACGAATTAAGTTTTGCTTTAATTTTTTATTTATTTTTCTTTTTTCTTTTTACTTACTCATAAAGCTGACCTCTTTTTGACTTTTTGACTTTCATAGCTTGACAAGCAGAATATTTATTAGAATTTATTTTTTTCAAAAACTCTCTTTAACAGTTTTCCCGCCAAAACGCGAGAAAATACAAAAAAAAACAAAGAGAAGAGAATTTTAATTGAATTCAATTTTAAAGTTAAAAAAAATTGAAAGCTGTTGCAAAACATATATTTTAGCTCATATAATTATAATTTTTTTAATAAAATTATGTCTATAATAAATAAAAAACCTTTGTATCGTTTTCGATACAACATGCATTTAAGGGTTAATTATTCAAGAAGAAATGATGGACCAACTTAACTTGATACGTACGATTAATAAAATAACTAGATCCTTCGGATACATTCAGTTTATTAATCGTAAGTATCAAGTTAAGTTGAACGTTCATAATTATGAGCAATTGCTCGTGGAATAAGTTTGTTTTAAACGGTACGTACGGAACCCTCTAGGCACGAGTCCCACTCGCAATTTACAAGTTTTTCTATTTATTTACCATATTAAAATAGACTTCGTCTTGTTACGAGATCGCTAAGATATCGTATAATAATCTTGATCAATCAAAATTATAGCATGTATTGGTATTCAATTTATTTAACAAGGATTAAAACATGTAGTTATTCCATTATAACTTTCTCTGATTTATTACCTGACAAATTGTTTTAAATAACTACATCAATATAATGACGAATGTAAGATCGTTACTTGATAAATAAAAACATTTTACCCGTCTAAGTGTCTGTAAAAAACATGACTGGAATACGTAAGCTGAGTAACCACATACTGTTTCATTTTATGAATCATGATTTTATTTATGATACGGAATTGCATAACTGCGGCCTTTGAACTGCGGTCTGAGGTCTACAAACTTACTGTTTCACCTAGATCAATCGAATTTCAACTTTATTACAAACAAGTTATGAACTACAGGTCAAATAATGGAGGTAAACTTAGTTGGTACAACTTTGAACAGTAATGAAATACTTTGAATGTTACTTTTAAAATTGAAACGGTGAAGAGTAATCTTTCCTACCTTTTAATAGGAGCCAAAAGTTCAAGTAGCAGTAAAACGTCTTATTATGTCAATACATTGAATATCTGGGATCGATTTAGATTAAATGAGCCGATATGCTAGGTTGCAGTGAAATGAAAATGCAGAGTATGTTGGTATTTTTTAAGTGTTTTGTCACATAATTTAATATGTTACTTATAAAACAACTTTGGGGGCGTCCATAAATTACGTGACACATATTTGGCTGAATTTTGACCGTCCCACCCCTTATTCTTAAACCCCCCCCCCAATATCACGTGACTTTTATCATGAGTGAAAAGGAAATGAATTTATCAACTAATTATTTATGATAATAATGTAATAAAACACAAATCAAAAATCAGAAGAAAAAAATTACAATTTATCCATCCATGGACAATTGAAATTCTCTAGGAAAGATACTTGTTAATTAGCGTCATATGGTCGCCTCCTTTCTCTAAGTACCTACGTGAGTTGAGATATTTTCTCTTGTTTTTTAAAGAATTTGTTTTTTTTTTCATTAAGTCTAAATAATAATAATAATCCTACAAGTGTTTGTTTCTACATTTCACGTTAAACTAAATTTAGACGCAAAGAATTTTAAATGTAACTGACAACCTACAGACACAATTTCTTTAGCAAAGATATACGAAAAAAAAGGAAAAATTGTAACAGTTCTCAGATATACATACATTTTATTACGAGAATTAAGTTAAAACAACAATATGTCACTTTCAAGAATATTTCTTTGCTTGTATTTCTTTCGTGTCTTATTTGGAATAAAACATCTTGTACTTTCATTTTTTTTTTGCTGATTGCCGTCTCAGTTTCACAGCTTCACTAATCGGACATTGAAATTGAGACCAGCTATTTATGATCAGTAAAGTTCACATACATTCAGCACCAGTTCTCACCGCAAACCGCAAACCACGGACCACACACGCTGTGTCTCCAATACACGGTATACCAAGCCAGTCTTATTTCACCTGCATAAAGGCTAAAATCAAACAAAAAGGAATTTGCTAATGTGGTCAACTGTGCTTTGCTAGTGGTCGGCTTAGTTAGCCATGCATGACGTCACATTTTGTTGTTCAATACGTCCGTGGTGAAGCGCGTTGGCGTAGCGGGTAAGAGCTCTACTGCTACGGCGTAGGTCGCAGTTTCTAATCTACACAGTTGCTCGTAACCTAGTTTAAGATTTTATTATTAATTTATGATTTTATGTTAATTACAGATGAATTATTGTAAATGGTGTATTCATGACGTGCTTATAAAATTAAACTACATGCTCTGTTGGTTATTGAACTTCTTCCCACAGAAAAACATTTAAAACAACGCGAAAAAATTCACTTCACGTATAAATTTTCTGTGGGAAGTGAATTTACTTTTGCGATGTTTCAATTCTTTATCTATGAAAGTGGTTCAGTATATAGGTAATCATGTGGTTTGATTTTATGAGCACGTTATCGATACAGAAAAAAACGAAGGTGTTGCATCGATTTGAACTATAATTTTGTTATCATCCATACCTAAGGTGAAGGCTATATTTTTTATTTATATGTACTACTGAAAGAAATGCGTATAAAAATATGATATGATAACAATTTTGCGCCATAATATTTAAAATTACCAAATAAAAACTTTTTTCAAATTACATTTGTTTCTAATTTATCTTTTCTAGTTTGTAATGCACCCAAATAGTAATATTCAAAAAAACTTTCTGGTTCTTTTTAAGAACTATAGCATGGTTTTTTGATGTAATTTTATTTCCATCATCGGACATCTATTGACATTAAAACATAATTTACTTATTAGATTTTACACGAGCATTTACATTTTTAATGATAGCGAAACAACCGAAACAAAAATGAACTAAAGACTCAATTTTTTCGATATACTTACTCGTAACAATAATAAGTAAATAAATTAAAAATCGTTGATTTACCAAATACTAATAATAACACAAATAGACTTTTCTCAAAAATACATTTTAATATTACAATACATACATATTGTAAAGATACATACTGTAAAGACCTACCAGAAAATACTTCATCCTGGCGAGCTATTTAAAAGTGTCCAGGAAATCTGAATAACTGCTCAGGAAATTCGTATGAAAATCTATTACATACCATATGTTCACAGAGTATATTCCATATGTTTTCTTTTTAAAACTATCCGTGTCTATGTTTATAAGAGACTGAGGAGATTTTTCTTGTTGTTTCTTTTCTTAGTTCTTAGCGTTCCTCTAGATGGCTTTGTCCATGAAGAAGGCTAGAAGGCTGCATAGTAACTTTTAATATTTCCTAGTCAGTTTATTATATTTGATATAACTCATTATCATGAAAAACATGAAAATGTTTCATTTTATTTTCGAGAAAAGCACTATACTTGCTTCGACCATGAGTAAGCAATCCTGGCCTCGTATATAAAACTCCTCGCCCTACGGGCTCAGACTTTTAACTTACTCGTCCACGATTGCAAATTTCCTGATCTTAGCAGTAATGTACTATTACACAATAAGATAATATCCATTAAAAAAAAGTACATTTACCAGAGGTTCCCACACTAAGTCCACTTGTCCGGCTGGAACCGAAGACATACTAATATTCAAGTAAATAAAGAGATTATACCATTGTTGTGCTTAAAAATATTACAAAATTATTCATTTGACTAAAAAACGACAAAGGAAAGAAAAGCTTAATCAATTAAACAACTATGTAAGCATTTACTCGAATTACAAAACAGTGTACCCTAAATAAATAGTTTTGTACCAGTAACAAAATCAAAACAAACGTGATATACATAAAAAACAATCAAATAACTTTTTCAGTACTATCATAGTTCAGAGTGAATAACCAAGTTGTAATGTTAAATTTAAATTCACAGAGATTGAAGGATTTTAAATTGTAATACTTTAATACTTTGTTGTATGTATAGGGAGCTGCGAGCCAGATAAAACGACGTGCGTGAGCAGTATAATGTCGGAGGAGACTTGCTAAATATACACGATTCTTCGTTATACTTTCGTAGAAGAGAGAACTGAGAATTAATTTGTTTTGCATTAAGGTGATTTTAAGAATATACAGTTGACGGACTGAGAGAACACCCACATCTTTGAGTATGAAGGTAGTAGAATATCTATATGGTTTGCGAACTCTTTCTATAGTTATCAAATTCGTTTTAGTTGCACGCTCCCAACATGTGATACAGTATGGTAAAGAGTAATTACATCAAGTTGTCAACGACCATACAATGTTACGAATAACTTATTTATATTTCAATGCAAACAAGATGGCTGAGTAATAGAATTCTCGTATAACTGATGTTCTATGTCCACGAACGTTATAAATACTATTTACATAATGGTCATGATTCAGACTGATTACAGTTTATGAGATTTGGTTGCGCAGGCGATTTTGAAGTCCGGTCCAGCCCTAAAATACCATTTCACCTATGTGTTCATTGTGGAGTTAATTTGGTTTTACTTTCACATCTTAATCAGTTAGCTTGAGAAAATAAAAAAATATGATTTATTGATAATATTTGAAATTAAAATATAAAAAAGGGAATTATTTCAATCGAGACTCTTGCTTTGCTATTTAGTTGCACGTACAGTCGGCCACACGTCAATGTACTCATAAAATATAAATGGAGAAAAAAGAGATGGTGGATAAATAAAACAAGAGTAGTAAATACGGCATTATAACTATTAGACGGCCAGACGCAGGCTGCAGTAGACCGATGAGTACTACCTATAGTGCAGTGATTTGCTTCGTGCTCAGACTTCGCGCCCTTTGACTTCGCACCAAAAAACGGAGTGGAAGTCGAAGTACCGAGACGCGACGCAAAGTACCACAAAATGAACTTCTCGACTCTCGTCCTTGGCTAACTTCGGGCAACTTCGCGAGTAGTGTAGTGAAGGCTTCACATTTGAAAATGTTTGCTGTCACCTGCGCAGTATCCCCCCGCGCAAACCCCATTCCTCGTCGACCCTTATAGGTACTGCAGTGTCATCTTTGAATAACTTTATGCCAGCCTCCAAAACTGATTGCGCATGATTCAAAAGCTACTGCAGTGTCATCTTTGAATAACTTTATGCCAGCCTCCAAAACTGATTGCGCATGATTCAAAAGCCCCTGCTCACAAGGCTGATGTCATCCTTCGTCCGTGGCGAAACTCAAAAACGGCTGTTGATTGGCAAAGCAAAAACGATGTCATTAAAAAAAACCGAAGGACTCGCCCACATTTTTCATGATTTCATTACAAATGTATAGTTTTCAGGTTTTCTCTTATACTTGTGGTATAAGACGATATTACTTGCCAAACCCTTGAGAGTGTCGAAATTTACGTTTTTTGCGGCATAAACGGCCGTATCTTTTTTTACGTTAACTTAGAAGTTTTATTTTCTCACAACTTCAAGGGACTGTAGATTTGAGTATATGGTTTTAATTTTAACTCGATACCTTTACGCGTTCCCGAGATAAAGGGTCTTGATGGACAGACGGATGGGCGGACGAACGGACGGACGGACAGACAGACGGACAACAAAGTGATCCTATAAGGGTTCCGTTTTTTCCTTTTGGGGAACGGAGCCCTTAAAACTGAGCGTGTTTTCATTCAGATTAATAATAACATCTTTATTGACAATACTCCTGCGGATGTACGGAAGTTTACAGTTTTCTCGTGATTTATTATTTTTATTTCTAGAGCAGCTGGAAAATCAGTCATTGACCTTTGCGCATATTGTACTGGACCCCGTGCCACGAGACGCAGTAAAAGATTGAATGGTGAGATTGGCGGGCGATACGTATCTTTTTCTTTTGACGGGTACAGTTTTTCCGTCTGCTCTAGAGACAGACTTTACTAAATTCCGCTGACTCAAGTTTTTTCTTATTATTACTGGAATAAAGGCGAAAAGCGGGTTTTATGCAATTTTCCCTAATAGTGCAATAAATATATATTAGAATAGGTAGTAGGATTTCATGCAGGCGCTTTACGAAAAGCACAGCATTCTTTGATAAGATCTACTGACTGGTAAATTGAGTTGACAATTTATTGAAGAAAAAAAGTCTGTTTACAATAATATTATACAGTTGCAGTTAATAAACTTAAATATAAATCTTTTATTCATTAAACAAATAAAAGATTTTTATTTTATTCGTCTGACCCCTGCTATTTTATTGCTTCTGTTTTCTTTTTTTATACATGAAGGACCCGGATTTTTTTTATTTTATTTGCATACAATTAAGTAGCACATGTTTGTTTTAAACAAGACAGTGGTCAATAACTCAATACTTCTGATATCCATCTTTTTTGACCATCATCTCTCATTAAGTATAAGTTATAGCCTTATTCATAAATACTACTTAATGCTACTAAATGAAAGGGTAGAGATCATGACCAGATAATTTTGCTATAAATTATACCCTAGCCATATCAGAGAAACTTATCAAAAAATCTTGTTGCTTCTCATTGAATAAGAAAGTTTTTTTCCATAAGGGTATGTAAAAAAGATTTTTGAAATAAATAAAGCCTTTGAAGTCGAACCGACAAGTCATAAAAAAACCTCATAACTTTTAGACGTATATCTTCACTCCTCTGATTGAATAAATAAATATACGTCAGATTTTTTTAAGGTTCTACTTGAAGGTACTCGTTGCGAACGTAATGTAATATACTATTTGTACCATCGGAGGAAATTGTACAGGCCCACTTTTCACCTTCATTTCTATAGAAGCGTTCATTCATTCATTTCAGTTTAGTCAGCGGGACTTACACGATTATGATTCAGGAATTGAACCCGGACTCTCACGGGAAGAAGGCAGCAGACCATAACCAGACAGACAATACAATTTACTACACACCAAACGCACTTGTATAACCAGCAAAAACGCGTGCAACAAAATTAGACTGTAATGGGAGATATTAAGGTTGACAATGACATTGTTGCTAATTCCTGGGATAGCTGCAATTAATTCCTCACACAATAACGTCCTAATTAAAATGCGAATGAACTTCGTAACAATTGCATGTACTAGATATTTCATCCTAATCCTTAGATGTATCCCACTAATCCCATCCCACTAATATTATAAATGCGAAAGTTTGGATGTATGGATGGATGAATGGATGGGTGTTTGTTACTCTTTCACGCCGTAACTACTGAACCGATTGGGCGGAAAATTTACATGAATGTAGTTCTAGACTTGGAATTGGACATAGGCTACTTTTTATCCCATAAATCATTTCCCATGGGATGAAAATGAGCTTTCAAATTTCTATAGAAAAGTGATGTGTCACCCTTTCACGCCATGCTTACGAAACCGATTAGGCAGAAATTTTGCATAAATGTAGTAGTAGGCTTTGAATAGGACAAAGACTACTTTTTCCCTTTGTTCCCATGGAAAAACTATAAAAAAGACACGCGGAAACAGAGGCTCGTAACATAACACACACATTGCACCAGCTGTGTTTACTGTAGGTATCAGTCCGAATAATAATTTCCACCAAGTGCCAACAATCACAAGCATCAACTATGATTTTATAGGAGTACACAAACACTAATTCAACGCGGGTGCAACCGCGGGCAAAAGCTAGTTTACGTTTATTTGCGATGCCATAGTATATTTTTTAAAGATATTTGGTAAAATAACCGGTCAAGTGCGAGTAGTTAGTTACGTACCATTCAAATAAGTTAATATAAAAATTTAAAACTTATATGAAATAACACTGCAAAATTAAGTTAGTCGACTATTACTCGTTAACTTGAAAAGCCTCTTAGCTGTGATAGTATTTCTTTTTACTTATAATACTAATGCCGTGATTTTTTTCACTTGACCAAAAACAAACGTTTAGCTTACAGGGATGGAAACTTGACTTCAATAAAAATTAGCACTTTAAAGCTTAATATATCGCAATCCCTGAATCGAAAAATAATTTTCAAACACCCGCAATATATTTGAACAACCCATCCACCATGGGATAGAAGAGGAAAAAAATTATCCCCATTTAGGTGTAGAGCTAGAAAAAAAAAAGTCAAAGTAGGTGTGACAATGAGCAATAGGTTTACTCTATCTTCTAGTATTACCCGTAACATATACATATAGTTTTCTAGTAAATCTCTGAGCTAAGCTAAGCTAAGGACAGACAGACAGGCGGACGGACATGGCGCAACTACAAGGGTCCCTTGTTGACTACGGAACCCTAAAAAAGCTTGCATTACTGCATATTTTATTTATTTTATTTTTTAGAGTACCTATTCGGTCAAAAGCGTAGCAAAGTATTATCAAATCGTAATAGATAGTAGATAGGTACATACAAAAATTACAAAATAACTAGTAGAAAATATTATTTAATTCAAATACAAACGAATTTTGACGGATGCTTGTTTTTAAAAGCTTATTACTTTAAGCTCGAATCAACGGGTATTGAATTTTAAGCATATTCAATATGACTTTTGTTGTTTTCAAATAAATTGAATGTCGAAGCACGATTCCCACATAACATGAAACTTTTTTTGCACGTTCAATAACCTGTGACTTATAGTACCTCCATATATAGAGGTGAAATCATATTGCTCTCTCATTGATGGCGGTATTGTATAAGTCAGTCAATGAGAAAATATGGTTGTGTATGTGTTGGTTGATACAAACATTTAAGGAAGGATTATTTTTACCAATCGTGCTATAGTTGAACAGTGAAAAAAAGGTCCAGACCAACTCTTACTAAGCTAGAACACTACGTATATACTTTTTTGGTAGCAATTTTTTTAATAGACTTCGTCGGAATCTTGTTTATGGCTTTGACTGTCGAAATCATTGACATACCAAACCGACCTCGTGTCTACAGACCATTCACTATAAGAAGTCCCCTGAGCCGCGTTCAGTTTGATCGCCCGCCGACGCCCGGCGATCATGCCATCTCTTTTGCACGCGTTGGTTTTGTATATGCTATCCTGCTGTCAATGATTAGCGGGCGATCAAACTGAACGCGGCCCAGGGAACTTCTTATAGTGAATGGTCTGTAGTATAAAATTTACCAAAAAAGTGTCCTTAGGGAAGTGTTAAAATATTAAGAAACAAAACATTTTAATTTGAATCGTATATGTTATTTCTGCACGGCATAATTTTGATTGACACCCTTTTTTAATTTTCAATGGTTTTGTTTTGACTCTCTTGGTTCGGACACTTTTGAGCACAGATCCGATGTCCACTTGGTAGTACGTCAACGGTCGAAATAATTAATCAATGGCTTATGGCGTCTAGTGGCAAATATCTACATGCAATTTCTCGCCATTTACTACCATTTTCAAACAAAAACAAGGAGTAAAGTATGAAATTGTGACCATTTTATTCGTTTTATTTGTTAACGTTCTATATAATATTTGTTTTTTGTCCGTCATAAATAAAAGCAACACTCACTTTACCACCAAACAAACACGCACTCACACGTGGTCAAGGTTTATTTTCAATCATCCCACTAATATTATAAATGCGAAAATTTGGATGTATGGATGGATGGATGGATGGATGGATGGATAGATGGATGTTTGTTACTCTTTCATGCCGCATCTACTGAACCGATTGGGCTGACATTTTGCATGAATGTAGTTCTAGACCCGGAATAGGACATAGTCTACTTTTTATCCCATAAATCAGTTCCCATGGGATGAAAATGAGCTTTCAAGTTTCTATAGAAAAGTGATGTGTCAGCCTTTCACGCCATGCTTACGAAACCGATTGGGCTGAAATTCTAGTCTAGAATAGGACAAAAACAACTTTTTATCCCATAAATCAGTTCCCATGGAAAAGCTGTATAAGAGACATACAAAATGGGAAACACAGAGGCGCATAACACACACATTTCACCAGCTGTGTTTACTGTAGGTAGCAGTCCGAAAAATATTGACAGATTTTATAGGAGTACACAAAAACTAATTCAACTCGGGTGAAGCCATGGGCAACAGCGAGTATTTCTATACGACTCGAAATGAATGACTTTTGGAATGCGACTCCCTATGTGCTGATGACTAGGGCTGGAGCTATGGTCGTACTACCTGATCAAGTTGCTAGAAATGGTAAAGGTAAGTGAAATTGTCCCAGTGAAAGTTAAAGTTGCCCTATTATTATGTGTTATTATTTGTTTTAATTTCCGTGCTCTGCCGGTTGTGTCACTGGGTTCATTGCACGTTGGGTTGTTTCCGCGGTTGGTTACCTATCTAATTAAAGAAGTTTCATATTGAGATGTGCAGTTACCTAAATAACTACCCGTTTGAAAATGCCACTACTTCATCCCACTTCTGCATATAAACTAAGTGGAAAAAATACACATACAATCACACGAAACGGGCGTCAGAGGAGTTTAGTTTCTGGTCGCACATGTTCAAAATCAGGTAACTTTTTACTATAAACAACAAAATCTCTTCAAAATGTCAACATAAAACCGTTAGCGTTCATTATTCATTTAAACAGCGAAAGACGGGCCATGAAGCGTCATAGATGGGTGTTATGTTAGCTCATAGAAGCGTTCGGAAGCTGGTATAGTTATGTACCAACACAACGCATACAAAAACAGTGTTACAGAAGCATACGCGGCTCGTATAAACAATTTGTCTGTCCATAAGCTTCTTTAGCACAACGCCGTACAAGTGTTGTGGTAAAGAAGCATTTGAGAACACGCGTCAGAGGAAGTTCACCAAAGGGTAGTGACATTTAATTTAATAGATATTTGAGAGATGGCATGAGGAGGGAGTTCCTGCAAAACCATAATTTACTCTTCCTTGTTTGAAAAAATAATCATATTTCGACCAAGAATTGAATGCACACTCTTATCGAAATAGAATCTTCAAATATTGAGAAATAAATAAATAAAGATGACTATAAAAAAAGCTTCAGATTTATTTGAGCAAAAACCCATAGATATTATTTATGGATTAAAATATGTATGAAATGTATTGAACTCTGAAACGAAAAAATACTTCATGCATCCCTTAGTTTTCTTAAAACAATAATATTAGTCATCATTCTGACTTTTTTCAGAATCCGTCCCTCTTGTACTGCGAGTCTTTCCGCATGGAGTAACAGTAATTGATAAATTCATATTTTTGTCCTTTTTAGCATTCCAAAAATTGTTTCTGATGTCGTTTCTGATTCGATAACTGAATCGGACTTATATTTATCGCACATATGCGAATAACTTGACATGATATTTTTTTTCGCTATATATTTACCTGAGGCTTTTTCTTGTCACCAAAATAAGAGGGTGGGACGGTGTGGATGTCGGTGTGTCAGACGTGTTCCGGGTGTGAACTGTGAAATGCAAGTCACACTCCACACTCAGCACACCCGTGTTTCACCAACGATTGTTACGTCCCAACGTGATGGGTGGTGAGCCCGATCGCCGTACTTCGGGCACAATTACACGCTTTTTAGGGCATGCAGGTTTCCTCACGATGTTTTCCTTCACCGTTTCGCAATTGGTAAGTATTAAATACTCTGCACATAATTTCCGAAAAACTCATTGGTGCATGCCCGGCCGGGGATCGAACCTGGATCTCAAAGATTGAGAGGCCAGCGTTCTACCCCTGAGCTACCGATTACATGAATTTCGTCAGGACGAAAATTACTTTGTCTAGGTAAATTTATAAATGTAGGTATTTTTTTTTGCAATGGTACGAGTATTACCTTTGACTTGTTCAAACATCACACTAATATTATAAATGCGAAAGTTTGTGTGTATGTTTGTTACTTTTTCGCGCTGAACGGATTTGGATGAAATCCTTAACTTTAATACATAGGCTACTTTTTATCCCGGAAAAAGCGTGTCGTTTAACCGAATAACACGCGGGCGGAGCCGCGGGCAAAAGCTAGTAAAATATAAATAACTCGTTCGATGAAACTGACAGATTACTTTAGCGTAAACTTTTTTAAACTGACTTATGCAAATAACGTAATTAAACATACACGACTGTTAGAAAACATAAAAAACCAGATAAAAACTTGTTAAAGTGATGTCATTAAAGGTCACGGCTTTAAAATAAATAGGATGACATAACTAAAGGACCGGTTCGCGAATTTGTTTGTATGTTTTATTTGTTGCTCATAAACGGTCAACTTGACCCTGTGTTAAATTTGCGATGACTACATCACAGAAACATGTGTGGACTGGCTTTAGTCCGTAACTGCGTCTGATATCACCATATACAAGGTTAATTTTATGCAGTCAAATTCATACTGGAGACTTGGTAAGTGATCAGTATTACTGATCGATAACGTTCTTTGATTAGTTCGCAAAATGAAATGTTGACCTCCGTAAGCCTTGTGGCTGAGCTTGCCTTTCTAGGGACCAGACATGATGACAAAATTTTTTTTATTAGTCCGTCAATTAGATTATTAGAAAATATTGGACACGTATTTTTTCTTTTTTCAATTAAACAAACAATGATGAAGATATAGCCCGCTGAAGTTCCGCGTGACGTCACATCTAGGTACAATTTTACTTAGAAGTGACGTCATTTTCCCCCACTCCCAAACTTTGACGCGCTTTATCTCTGTAATTTTTTGTTTGATTGACAAAAGAAAAAATACGTGTCCAATATTTTTTGATAATCTAAATGACGGACTAAATAGAATAATATTTTGTTTACCCTGTCTACAAATTGATTACTGAGTCTTTAAGAGCCCGGTCCGCGACGACGACAACTTTGATGAAAAACAATATGTTAAATATTGTTCAGGTCTTTTTAGCGATGTTTTTGGGAAAACTAGGGACATACACCACTTCATATTGGCCGTCTAAATAAACGCCTATAATTTATTTGATTGAATTGTTTCTCTTTTGCGAATTATTTTATTACTTACGCGCCCGCTCCGAATCTTTACTAATGATATCGAAGTATCAAAATAACGCATAAAGGAGAAACAATTAAATCAAATAAATTTAAGGTCTTCATTTAGATGCCCAATATGGACTGTCCCATACTGATGTGTTTGTCCCTGATTTTTACAAAAACATCGCGGCAATTACAAGAAAAATATTAATATAATTCTTCGCATCAAACGGACGAAAAATACGGAGCGGGTTCTTAACATGAATTTGTCTGTAAACATAAATGTCACCTGTATACTAGCCCCAAACTCCATGAATACACAATGATATCATGAATATCGTGTAGGTGGTGAATTCACTATAGTCTTACTCCTGGCATAGACTAAATAGTATAGTATTTCGTCTATGCTCCTGGCCATTACCCCCCTTCCCCCCTCCTCCGATAGAAATCAATAGATTAGTTCCAGGATGAAGTGCACAGCGCACTGTGCGCTCGCCCAGGAACTATTTACTTTTCAATAATATACTATAAAAAAGGGCAGTTTCTTCAAATAAAAAAATATCCCGTTTTATTACATAATTGAAAACAAAAACATCTGATTCTTTTTCGGATCAAATAAGAACACATTTACCCTTTTACAAACAAAACCTTCCTATATTATGTTTTTTTTTATATATGTATAATATAAACTCGTAGTTACTAGGAAATATGGCGTAATGTGACCTTTTAATGTAGGTTATCAGCTATTTAAATTATACGGGTAATAGATCAATCACTTGATACGCCCAAACACTCGTTACGTTTACTGCTTTTGTGTGTGTAGCCTAACAATTTCAGTGGGCACTGAAAAAACTACAAGCGGTACTTTACTTGAATAATTGTTACATATTTATTTAAATAGTGTTATTGGTATTTCCGCACTATTTATATAGTTACAATATTTTGATAAAAATTTAAATCATAGTTAAAAATTTACTAAACTAAATTAAAAATATTTTGAATAAAGAATTTAAATTTACACACACTTACGTACTTTTAGTATTGTTGTTATTGTATATCTTCTCTTGTACCTTCTGTCGGGTTGACTGGGAGAAAATGCTTTTAGCATTAAGTTCATTGTACATCAATATTTTTGTCTAGTAAAAAATATAACTATAATAATATTATTTCAAGCGGATATATGAATTTTATTTTTGCCACTGTCACTCCAAGCGATAAAACGTGCAGTACGAGAGGGACGGATTCAGGATGAGAGAGAAAAAGTAGTTTATTATTTTTATTTTAAAAAATGTTATTGAAACCCATCTAATAAAATATATTTGTTCCTATTCGTCAAACGAGGAGAAAAACTGTGTGTCAACACCTCAATTCCTATAATTATTTCTGTCGAGGAAAACTTATCCAATTATGTTTTCTAAAAACAAAACCATAATTTATATATTCAAAATGCATATACCGCATATTGATCACAATTATTTGGGCATATCATAAAATGCACAAAAAGCACATCTATTTTATTTACATAGCCTCTTAATTACATGCCAATTGTTTCACCCGAATAGTTTCGTCATTGTCAAGGCAAGTACCGTTGTTAGGATGACGGCGATGTTGCGTCCACTGTCTTTGTCAAGCGACCACTGGAAAAAAAAGTCCCTTCTTTATCCTCCTAAATTGGTATAAAATCAAGTCGCTGTCCGCGTTTAGCTATGTATACGCATATAATTTCTAAGACGATTTCAATGCGGATTGAAGTCTAATAAAACTAATTGGATGTATGTTTATATCCAACGTACATTATATGAACATTATCGGTTTATAAAAGTAAATAAAAATCGACAATTAAAACATAGTCGTCAAAAACCGCTATCAGGGCTCTTGGCTTACGCTGACTAAACCGTATTAAGAACTTAATTAATTACGTTAAACATTCAATTTAAATATCTGAAGAAATTCTTTAAAAAAGTGTAAGGCCCCGTGCAAAGCCAAGGCGTTTCGCTGGTTTATTATAAAATTAATATCTTAACCAATACCTTTTACCTTGTCCAAGAATGAAAAGTCCTAAAACAGGCTTAATCTACTCTCATTTTCGCTTTTAGAGAAACCTTGTCTTACTTTGAAGGCGCAAATTACGCCTTGAACGAATGATATAGCTTAGCATTATGTAGATCGGGGTTTTCTTGGGCGTGAATTTAATAACTTGAAGCGTCATATTGTGAAAGTGGAGGAAAAGCGACGACAGCCTGCAAGGCTAGCCTAAAGTAATGTTAGGTGCAGACTATAATAACTGCCTGTCAGTCTGTGGCCTTGTTGAATGGGTGTAATGCTTTGACGGAAGAATGTTATTAAAACTGCTTTTCGAAAACTTTTTAGGCAGGTAAAGCAGCCTAACAGGGGAAATAATGAATGAGACAAAAAAAAATCTACAACTTTTCCCCAAATATCTTAAACCGATCTATTCCTTTAAAATATTATTTATTATTAAAATTTTGAAATATTACACTGTTAATAAAAATTGAAAAGCAAAAACTAATGAGCCAGTCCTAACAATTGATTTTAACAATATTTATTAATATATTTCGGAAAACTTTTCCACCAAAAATTTCCCCTAGGCAGTGTGGGTGGACATATGTATAGTGGAAGGAACGCTATTTTATCTATTTCCTTAATTCCCTTATTTCCCCAGTAACGAAATTTCCCAAAAATTGCGCAAAAAACCCTAATCTGGAGACCCTAGAGTAACTAAACCACATCAAATAGAAGTTATAGGATATAAAGAATAATTACTATAAGTTTTCAATCAAAAAAGTAAACACGTTCACACGAGATTGTCTTGAAAGCTCTTTTTGATCTAGCATGATTTGCACATATTTAATTCTCAGACTGATCTGTCCAAATATTGATGTGTTTCATTGTACTTACTTAAGTCCGTGCTTAAATCAAAGCTCCTTGAGGTAATCTATACATAATGTTGTATAGCCGGCAGCCGCTTCTGCAGCTTAGTAGTCGAGTCTGGGCTCGCTAATCTGGAGGTTTCAGGTTCAAATCTCGAAGAGGCACAGTCTATTGAAATATAGTAGTCGTTAAAAAGGGGACGGCTGATCCGGTATAAAACACCGAAACTAGCTTAATGCAGATGTTTTTTTTTTCAAAATCTTCACAGCACTATAAAAATAAAATACATTAAATATTATGTAGCGTCAGTGAGATACTCGCACGGATTCAAATCTTCAACCAATTCACAAGAAAAGCTCGTAATATAAAGCCTTGATAAAAAACCTCTTCCTTTAAAACTCTCAGTAAAAGGTTTGTTTCCATTCCGTGTCTTATCCGCTCGCCCTCATTCTCAAGTGATATCCGCGGTCCTTGACCCGAGCGCCGCGATTAAAAGCCTTTCATCTGACATTTGCTGCAAACTGCACATTGCGCAATCGATGCACTTTACGTTCTACCGTGACCTGCAGCGAGTGATATGGTACCGAAACGCAGCGTTGCGAAGTGGCACTAGCCCGTTATAATTATGTTGTTAGCAGCTACTTGTAATTACGTTTATTGTGCTTCGATTAAAGACCGAAATATCTGAATTTTCAAGGCTACACATCATTTTTATTAAATAAATCACGAATAATAATAATTGTGCTCTACATTTGTCTAGGTGTAGGTTGTTTAACCCGAGGGCTAGTCTGATACAGTTATATTTTAAAATAGTTTACCACCTACCCACACAACTGTTTTACAATGCGCAAAGGCCATTGACTCTAGCAGAAAAACTTTGTTAAGTCAGATTTATTAAACGATACAAGGATAGATAAGAGGTAATTACGGTGTGAATAACGGTGCTCGTAATGGGAACAAAGTAGCTATAATAATACGTTTAAATTGCTATTATTAAATATAACCAGTTGTTAGTTGTTACTGTAATGAAGCATTAAGGGTGGGCAATAAACATCACTATCGCGGAATACATTGCTTATCTGTCTTTATTTATCTGTAGTTGAAAGAAAAGTGGATGTTCAAATATTTTATAAATAAAATCTTAATATGGATCCCAGCCACGATCTGATGTGATCTAATTTTTCACTGTTATCTTAGCAAAAGGCAAAGCTTTTAAAATCTGCTTACAAAATAAATAAATTCCTCTCCCCTTCCAGAGCTTCCTGGCAGCGAACGCAAAGTGCTGGTGGGCCGGCGCCCTGGCGGCTGCGACGGCGGAGCTGCGGTATGCCGGCTACGTGGCGCCAGGGGTGCTGCTGGTGGCGGGGGCTGCGCGGGCGCTGGAGACAGTGCGGGGGGCGTACGCGCGCTCCGTGCTGAAGCCTCCGCCCACCTACCTCATCTGTGGCCTTGGTGAGTTCACCTTCTATTTGATAATCCCTTCTGCAAATAAAACTGCCAACTTGGAAAGAATTGTTTAGGTCACCATACAGGCTCTGACATGGCTTAGCGACCGTTATCTTTCTATATCAGGACTCAGGACCAACAGCTTGATGTGCTACTAGCAGTCACCCATCCAAAGACTGACTATGCCAAGCGTTGCTTAGCCGCGGATCTTAATACACACATCCGCACGCTGCTCCAGGCCCTCAGAACAGTAATCCGAAATGAAATGAAATGAAAACCAGGTCCCTCGTGGAATGGAAGATAAATAATTTAAAGTACACAGTAAAATGACAAACGTAAACCTAAAATAACTTGATCTACTCAGTTCTAATGTACCTTTTTGCTCTCATCGAAAGTAAACCTCCTTGGTTAATTAATTTGTTCAGACAAACCTATTTTATAAGCACGGTTGCTTCGGCATCGCAATCACTCGACTTGATAAATTCAGTTTAGATGATTTCTGCCCTGCTACCCATAATGGAGAAATAATATATTGGTAAGACCTCTCCGTAAGACCAATTCAGTCTCTATAATTAATTTGAAAGATCGGACTAAGGAACGTGGTTGCGCCGACGCAACGTCCTTGCAAGGTCGTCTTGTACGTTGTAGGCGGCCGCGCGCACTGCACCGCGCATGCACGTAGGTGCACAATGCACTGCTCAAACACACAGGAACGAACTAAATTACTACAACCTGCTCGGAGATGTAGGAAGGAACGAACTAACCTGCTCGGAGACGTAGGAATATCGATTATTGGAAGTGTTGATTTCTTAATGGAGAAAGGAAGGACTTCATTAAACAAATAATTTTATTTAATACTTAAAACTTGTGTTATGTAAGACCTGGTAATGTGTTATATTCGTAGACAAGTAGAATATAGAAACCAAATCATGCAAGCGTTTTTAAGCAGTTGCCACTTGAATACACAGACGTAGTTAGTCCGTGCCTGAATATTATTCTTTTTTCATGCGTTAATACTATGCAATAATTATAACCCCGCCCATACGTGACGGAATTTAACTTGGCACCTGCAACGCATGACCTTGAAACGATGTTCAGTAATTTAACATGGCACCTGCAACGCATAACCTTGCAACGATGTTCAGTAATTTAACTTGGCACCTGCAACGCACAACCTTACAAGGACGTTCAGTCATTCGCAAATTGTAATAGGCACGATAAAGTAATGTCGCCAGTCTGGTAAATTATACTTTCCGATTAAAAACCATACGTAATATTGTGAAAATAGTGTGTTATTCATCATGTTCATTAAGAAAATTGCCAAAAAAGAAACAAACTGCCACATTAAAATCAGTTTCATAATAAATGGCCAAATGAGCTGTCGTCGGAAGCTTTAAGTTGCTTATTAGTGAGCTTTCCATTCCTACCTGAGTTCAGAACTGCATATTTAATTCAGAAAACGAGATCCGAATATCTGACTTTATGGTTGTTTTGGTTTTAAACTTGGATCCATCTAGTTCGTGGGTGGTCTAAGTTTCGTTTTCTGGCAGTGAATAAGTTAAGTAATCGCAAAATTTTAAATAGTCATAATGCTCATTCTGATGGAAAATAAAGAGACATAATGGATATCTAAAATATTTTAATATCATAATATTTTTGTAACTATTTGATGTAACCAGCTTGTATTGCACACACTGAACGCTCACGAGTGCGTTATATGATTTCACGCCTTGTTCTTAGGAACAGATGGCGCTGTTGTCGCTACAATATGTGTAGCTTCAGTTGCTAATTTCTTAACTGTCTGAAGCAACACATATTGTAGCGACGACAGCGCCATCTGTTCCTAAGAACAAGGCGTGAAATCACATAACGCCCTCGTGAGCGTTCAGTGTGTGCAATACAAGCTGGTTAGATCAAATAGTTACAAAAATATTTGGTGGAAAAATTCTACGGTCTAGGTAAGTACCTCGGTGACGCAATCGGTAGCGCGCTTGTCTTGATAACAAGAGGTCGCAGGTTCGAATCCTGGCCCGAGGAATTTTTTCAAATTCTTGTCTTTACATTTGTTTCTAATTTATCTTTTCTAGTTTGTAATGCACTCTAATAATAATATTTAGAGTATTCCAAAGCGATGGATTTCGCAATAAAAACATAAACTAGGTATATTCTCTATGGTTTCATTTTTTTTGCCATGAGATTCTGGTATACCTATACCCTATAGGTTTTAATGGTGCTTATGAGTGAATTTGTATGAAACTAATTAAATAAGGGGGCAATAACTTTTTTTCGCACTGGGTAAGAAGCTTGATTTTTAAAAGGGCCATAGACTTATGTCTGTAATGAATACCATCGTTTCAACTTGATATCTCTAACAGGGCCCGAGAAAAGGGTCTTGGCAGACGGACAGTCAGACAGACGAACAACAAAGTGATCCTATAAGGGTTCTGTTTTTTATTTTGAGGTACGGAATCCTAAAAATTGCACTATTATTTGCCTTCCCTTGTTGGAGTTTAAATGTAATGCAATTTTTTTCACCATTACAGTAAACGGTGTTCATTTAAAAATTCGACTGCGTGCACTTAATTACATACATACAAACGAACCTACATTATTTAAGAATGCACTCTACATTTCATCCCAAACAAACAGGTTTTAAGGGAAAATATACTTTTACTTTCTTCGAAAACGAAGGGTTTTTTGTAACGTTTTTTTACGTAATTCACCGTAAATAGAGCTTTAAGCAGGACTAAATATGGCTATATTAATATATGTAATATTAAAAGTGTCACATTGCATACTTACTGATAATAACTTGATATGTGATAAGTAAATTTTAATGTACTTGAAGGATATTGTGTGTTTCATAATATATATTTTAAGCTTGTGCGCTTTTAACAACATGTCTGTTTTGCTTATCGTGGTATATTCTTACCAATTATTTTGAAACTTTTGGTAATTGAGAAATTAAGCTAAATGAAGGGGTTTGAACATTATAATAAGGAGGCTTGTATAGTCATCGGTCGCCATTTTGTTTTATTTTTCTAATCTGGTTGCAAAGTAAAACCTATCAGAGGACACAAACACAAAGATATACAAAAAATTGTATGTAAAATAGTGTCCTAAACCGTCATGTTACGTAAAATGACAGATAAAGATCGCTACAATACATGACAGAGATTTTTGTCTAACCATGGATTATTCTGGTTTTATAAACACTCCTACTTCAGTAGACTCTGTTCCAAGCTTAAATTACAAAAAGATACGTCTTACTGATGGCAAAAGGAATTATTTAAGACAAATACAGAATATTTATTATTTCAGAAGGCACCCATTTTTGGATATGATATGAGTATATAGTATTTTTAATATTCCTTTACCGTCTTTATCAACCCCGAAAGAAATATGGTTACATTTTAACCGGTTATAGGTTTTATTGCGCAAACATACCAAGATGAAAATCCATCCATCCATCCATCAGCCTGTTTCGTCCACTGTTGGACATAGGCCTTTCCAGGATTTCACCACTCTTGGCGGTCCTCCTGGAAGTAATGCCCATACTCACACACGCTGGGCAGGCGGGTTGGTGAGCGCGGTGCCGAAACCCTTGCACCAGTGACGCCGCTGCCCGTCACCAGTCTGTTTTATATAAGGCTCGGCAATTGGGGATGGATAAACCGACATCCATCGATCGGTCCCAGGCAATGGTGGGCCGCCTGGTTTTGCCTGAGAGCTGTTCTCTTACTCTCTCCCGAATAACTTCGGGAGGATTTGCGATTTTGCGATTTTGCGATTTGCGGTCATATTTGCTATCTTTAGCTGTAATTAGCGAAAACGTAGCACTTTAGGACATTTTATGACATAACATTTTTAGTTTGTTTCCGCGTCCCTCTAACAATATTTATTGGTTTTTGAACCTATATTTGCAAGGCAGATTAGAAAAAAAAACAATGATATAATACATGTGTTTCAGCAATAAACATTTATGATTGACTAGCTTTTGCCCGCGGTTTCACTCGCGTTGAATTAGTTTTTGTGTACTCCTATAAAATCAGTCAATATTTATCGGACTGTTACCTACAGTAAACACAGCTGGTGAAATGCGCCTCTGTTTCCTATTTTGTATGTCTCTTTTATAGCTTTTTCATGGGAACAAAGGGAAAAGGTAGTTTTTGTCCTATTCTAGATCTAGAACATTATTTGTGCAAAGTTTCAGCCTAATCGGTTCAATAATAGGTACGGCGTGAAAGGGTGACACATCACTTTTTTTATAGAAACTTGAAACCTCATTTTCATCCCATGGGAACTGATTTATGGGATAAAAAGTAGCCTATATCCTATTCAAGGTATAGAACTACATTCATGCAAAATTTCAGCCCAATCGGTTCAGTAGTTACGGCGTGAAAGAGTAACAAACATCCATCCATCCATCCATACATCCAAACTTTCGCATTTATAATATTAGTGGGATTAGTGGGATAGTGGAATTGATTGAAAAATTACCAATACGGCCTGTGATTAATAATGAAGCACTTGCAAAGCTGAAAAGCAAAGTCATTCCAAAATTCCTGACATAGACGTCCTCAACTTTACAGGATAAAATAAGAAAAATAGATAGATACATATCTAAAATAATTTATTACGTAGGTTTAAGTACGTTTTAAGTACTTCAAGTAGGTGTGAGACTATAACTGTTTATCCCAGGTCCCAGAATAACCTAGGCCTCATTTACAAGTCTAGCTCGATACACCCGGTCTAGCCTGCCCCATTGAAACTAACTACTAGTAGGATACTTGACACCCACGTTAGTATTTTATATTTATTACAGGCTTTAAGTAAATATTATGCAGCTGTTACCTTAGTTTACTGCACTGGCATATAAATTGAGATGGTAGATTGCTCAATGCTGAGCTGTTTGCTTATGCATCCCGTGTATCTTTGTTGGTACTGTTTTCAAGGACTTCAGGACTAATTATTTTATTTATATGCATGTACGATTATGCTAGGCGTTTTGATTTGTTATGTCTTATTTTTTACGTTCTCTTAAGTTGGGCGTTGACAAATCGAACTTTATACAAGTTTATCAAAAACCAAATAAAACCAAGTAAATGCAGAACTGGAAAAAATATATTGTTTTCGAAGATATAAGAAATCTTTTTACTATTAAAAAATACGGTTTGAAACTTTTATATAATGGATCCTGAAAGAGCCCCATGAAAATATTACTTACCACTTTTAATGTTTGTTACGTGGATCGTATCATTACAAAACTGGTTATGATTATTTTTTTTATAATTTTCAATCATTTGTTTTTTTATATTTAGTAAGTTTTTTTTATCAAAACAAGCTTTACTGTCACACCAAGAAAGAAAAAGAAAATAATAACACCGAACTTAAAAAATCGTGTAGTCTTAGACAAACAGGCAGCCTTTTCGCTTCAAGCGATCTATCCAGACAACCTTTGAGTAATAGAAATTGTACGAAAGGAATTCAGAAAAAAATCAGTTTCACTCAGATTATCCTTTATGTTGAATTTGATGATGCTCATATAATATATCCATCTTGCTCACTCGCACTCATCTCTAGATAAGTTCTTCTCTCACAGCACGTTCCGGAGAATAGTTTTCAGGGTTCCGTACATCAAAATTACAAAACAGAAGCCTTATACGATCACTTTGTTGTCAAGTTGAAACTAATAGGTACCTCCACCATAAGTCAGAGTGCATTACAAACTAGAAAAGATAAATTAGAAACAAATGTAAAGTAAGGAATTTGAAAATATCTTCGGGGCAGGATTCGAACCTGCGCCCTCTTGTTATAAAGACTCTAATAATAATATTTAGAGTATTCCAATAAAAACATATTCAAAGTTATTTCCTTTACATAATCAATTCCATAGAAATTGGCTCACCATGAAAACCTATAAAGTACTTCCAGCAGGTCTAACATGGTTGCCATTTTAACACCATCTTAGAACACTATTTGACAGAAAATACATGGGATTTAATGTCAAATGGTGTTTAAAAAGGTGTTAAAGTGGCACCATGTTAGGCCCCCAGTTGACTAAGAAACATGAAATTACATACACTGTTCCACTATTCCATTTTTATTAATCAATATATTTAGATCTTTTGGATAAATTGAGTTTAATAGATCGTAAGTGTCATGCTAGTTTGTTTTTTTTATAACTGCTCATGGAATACGTTTTACTTTTCAGCAGTATGCCCGGAACCCTCAGGGTACGAGTCCTACTTGACTTGACCAGTTTTTTTAATACATTGTCTTATAATTTTAATACAGTCTCTTATAATGTTAATACAGTGTCTTATAATTTTAATACAGTGTCTTATAATTTTAATACAGTCTCTTATAATTTTGAGATGCATATTTTTCTCGAGCCTCGAATTAGAAGGAAATTTTTATCAACTCGTGTTATGTTTCGCGTTTGTGCAACGTTTAAACGGATCTGTCACAGTCGAGCACGATTTGTCCCTAAATTTCATAGGGCATCGATTAACTCACGTTCTCCATAAACTGGCTAGCCTCAGGACTGTTCATAGCGTCCCAATAAGTCACGATCCGAAGCTCACACGACCGCCATAACTATTTATATCCCACTTGACATAATTATTTGTATCAAGTATGATGAAACCAGAAGTGGCGGGTTACCTTTCAGCGGGTCCCAGCCCACGGAACTAGTTTCCGAGGACGTCGACTATCGTGGCCTGTGACCCGTACAGCTTTGTGGTTGAACCCAAGATCCTACATCTCGTAAGACAGGCTTATGCAATGAAATAAGGAAACCTTATACGTAACTGTATCGAACCAGCCCTCGGGATAAAGAACCCACGCTTATAAGATATATAATAACAATAATAATCAATATTCTAATATAATAAAGTAGTAAAAAAGTTATGTCGTGAAATTTAAAATGAAAATAACTTGAATTTTCGTCTGTCTGTATCTTTGTTCCGTTTTAACACGAAACCCACTCAACGGATTTGAATGCAGTTTTCTTTATTATTATCGTAGTAACCCTGGTCAATATATAAGCTGTAATCGGTGTTGATAAAATAACGCCCAAGCTGAAACAAGGGCAGAGCCGCGGGCGAAAGGCCAGTAATGAAATAATGAAATTTATTTTCATATTTCCGACGTCAAACAACTATTTTAGTCCGAAAACGATCTGCCCGCGTACACTCACAACCGACGTCCTCGTCGTCCTGCTCGCTCTCACTAAAAATGTATATTTTGAGAGAGGGACGCTATGAAAACCACCCCGCCTCTAGCAACGCGCTGTCACAGAACTGTGAAAACGAAAAAGAGGGAAAAATGAAACATTATGTAACGCGGGTTCTGCGTATATTTATCATCAAAAATATTTCAAAAATACGTGTCTGTCTGACAACTAACACATTTTGCCCAGCATAAAATTTTTGACATAGAAAACCTGTTTATTTTGATATTTAGTTTACTCTTGATTGTAACCTTAGGATTTTTAATAAAAAATATTAATTATATGTGATTTAGTCTCAATGATTTCTCAAAATCAAATTTAGCTTACTTTTAATAAAAAAAAATGAGATTTTGCGGCATTGGGCGACCACAGTTTAATGTCAATTAGGCTTTTATAGCAAAGTTGTATCATTTTATGCATTACTCAATAAATGATTCTGCACAACAACTATAAACACGCTTTAAAATCATTTCGTATAGACGTTAGAGTTTTAATTCCTGAATCGTGTAGCTTGCTTAGAGACACAAAACGTCCAACGGGTTCCGCACCAGCTAACGACAGCTAAAACACCGTGAAATGTAGCGTGTAATTGCTACCTCTATACTTATTGATAGCCGCCGCCGCCTCGTTCAGAAGAAAGTGACGGGAGCCGTCAGCTGGTTCATTGTTTCTGGGTACCCTAAACACGGGATTAAGACCAATTTTGTCTCTTTGCAAATTCATTTCAAACCAATATAGCGATGACTAAATCTTTGATATTAATACGTGGGACGCACTATAAGTTTCCGGAATGAATATGAAAAAATATTATTAAAGGTACAAAATTAATTTATTGTTTTTCAAAATAATCTCCCTTGGCGTCTATGCACTTTTTCATTCGATCAAACCAGTTTTGAAAACTTTTGTGCCACTCCCCTGTAGTGACCTCTGAAACGTGTTTTTCATACTCCTCGACAGCCTCTTCTGGTGATGAAAATCGTTCAACGCGTAATTGGTTCTTAATTTTTGGGAACAGAAAAAAGTCACAAGGTGCCAGGTCGGGACTGTATGCAGGATGACTCATGAGTTCTACATTTTTCGTCTTCAAAAAGTCGTTTGTCTGTCTGGCCGTGTGAGAACTAGCATTGTCGTGGTGCAGGATGATACGGCGTTTACGGTTATTTTTACGGAGTTCGTCAATAACTTCCGGCAAACAAATGGTCGTGTACCAGTCACTATTCACGGTACGACGATTCTCTAAAGCAACAGTAGCCACGTGTCCAGTTTTATTAAAAAAGAAGCAATCATCCGCTTAGATGCACTTTTCACGCGCGCCACTTTGGTTGGTTTCAGCTCATCTTGAAAGACCCATACGCTCGATTGCTGCTTTGTTTTGGGATCGTAGCAATAAATCCATGTTTCGTCACCTGTTACTATGTCCCACACCAAATTTGACGCACCTTCGTTGAATCTGGTAAGCATGGCACTGCACCAAGTGACGCGGTCCGTTTTTTGAGCCTCGGTCAAGTTGTGTGGGATCCACCGCGAGCACAGCTTTCTCACACCCAAATGTTTGTGTAGGATTGATTGTATTTGACTCATGCCTATTTCTAAGGATGCGCGAATTTCATGGTAGGTCACATGCCTGTCTGTTTCAATCATACGGCGCACAGCATCGATGTTTTTGTTGGTCACAGCGGTGGACGGCCGACCATCGCGAGATTCGTCACTGAGATTGATACGACCACGCTTGAATTCTGCAAACCAGCTATAAACAGTCGTCTTGCGTGGTGCTTCATTGCCAAAAGCTGTTTCAAGCCGAGCGATGCTCTGTTGAGCTGTCAAATTACACTTAAAATCGTAGAAAATCATACTACGAAAATTTTCCCGAGTTAAATCCATGTTGATGCAGACACACAATTTTTTAAATGGCGCCACAAGGTAAAAACAAAAGACAGTCAGATGAAACAAACTGCATTCTACAGCCAAAGAGTTCTATTTTCAAATGTTGCAATAAATTTTTAAATATTGTTTATGTAAGTGGCCAGTTCCGGAAACTTTTAGTGTTACCTATGTATTTAGGCCGCTCGAAACACGATTAGTTGCATTTCCCTCGATCCGATTAAATCGTAAAGATAGGTCTAAACTATGATTTAAATATAATTTCATTTAAGCTATATTAAGTTTTGGACTATAAAAGTTATACTAAAATAAACGGCGTAAAAAATGTGATATAAAACGACCGTCATATTAAAAACCCATCCTTCTAATTCCAAAATAATAAATAAAAACACCTCGAAACCGCGAGTTTTCTAAGCGGCCCGCTTCCACTGAGCAGGATAAATATGTGTAAAATGAAAGCGTTGGAGCAGGACGGATTTCTCTGGATAACCTCGCTTTAAGTAAACTGGAACACCGACTGTCGTAGAGTTTCCTTTCACGGGAACATCACTGATATGATAACCAATACGACACCTTGTATGTTCTTAGCCGTTGCTTTCATTAATTAACTGGTTCACCCTAACTAATTAATTTTATATGTAGTTAATAGGAAATTCATGGTAACATCCGTTCTTTATATAAAGCTAAAAGCTCCTACCAGTTTTTAAATACTGGGTGTTAATATGAAGTTGTAGGAGCCGGAATCTGGCGATAGTACTCGTCAATACGAACAACTTTTACTATGGGGCCAACCCTGAAAACTGTTTCATACATTTCGGTCGAGTAGGTATTTAACTTTTCTATAGAACAGCTGATTTTTTTTTCGCGATTTCAGTGTTGGCTCCATGGTAAAAGTTGTTCGTATGGACGAGTACTCTCGCCAGTTTCCGGCTTCTACAACATCATATTAACACCCAGTATAGTGCAATTTGTTGCTATTCAGGTGTGGACATTAAAATGGTAGTTTTGACTTCAGTACAATACTAATAAATCAATCTATTTAAAATTTAAGAAAATATATTCTATGTACAACATTTTTACTACTTTATTATCAATATTGACTAGTCTTTGACCGCGGCTCCGCCCGCGTTTGTTCAATCTTTGCCCCGTTTTCGTTGTTTTATGAACACCCCTTATAGTTTATGCGTTGACCAGGGCAACTAAAATGATAATAAAAAACTGCTTCTAAATCCGTTGCGTAGTTCTCGAGTTATAAAAGCGTTTATTCAATGTTTGCCCTGTTTCCGGCTTGGGCGTTATTTTATGAATACCCCTTGTAGTCTTTGTGTTGACCAGGGTAACTACAATGATAATTTAAAAAAAAAGTGGATTAAAACGGAACATACATACAAAAAGACAAATACGTGGACGCACTATAAGTTTCCGGAATGAATATGAAAAAATACTATTAAAGGTACAAAATTATTTTATTGTTTTTCAAAATAATCTCCCTTGGCGTCTATGCACTTTTTCATTCGATCAAACCAGTTTTGAAAACTTTTGTGCCACTCCCCTGTGGTGACCTCTGAAACGTGTTTTTCATACTCCTCGACAGCCTCTTCTGGTGATGAAAATCGTTAACCGCGTAATTGGTTCTTAATTTTTGGGAACAGAAAAAAGTCACTAGGTGCCAGGTCGGGACTGTATGCAGGATGACTCATGAGTTCTACATTTTTCGTCTTCAAAAAGTCGTTTGTCTGTCTGGCCGTGTGAGAACTAGCATTGTCGTGGTGCAGGATGATACGGCGTTTACGGTTATTTTTACGGAGTTCGTCAATAACTTCCGGCAAACAAATGGTCGTGTACCAGTCACTATTCACGGTACGACGATTCTCTAAAGCAACAGTAGCCACGTGTCCAGTTTTATTAAAAAAAGAAGCAATCATCCGCTTAGATGCACTTTTCACGCGCACCACTTTGGTTGGTTTCGGCTCATCTTGAAAGACGCATACGCTCGATTGCTGCTTTGTTTTGGGATCGTAGCAATAAATCCATGTTTCGTCACCTGTTACTATGTCCCACACCAAATTTGACGCACCTTCGTTGAATCTGGTAAGCATGGCACTGCACCAAGTGACGCGGTCCGTTTTTTGAGCCTCGGTCAAGTTGTGTGGGATCCACCGCGAGCACAGCTTTCTCACACCCAAATGTTTGTGTAGGATTGATTGTATTTGACTCATGCCTATTTCTAAGGATGCGCGAATTTCATGGTAGGTCACATGCCTGTCTGTTTCAATCATACGGCGCACAGCATCGATGTTTTTGTTGGTCACAGCGGTGGACGGCCGACCATCGCGAGATTCGTCACTGAGATTGATACGACCACGCTTGAATTCTGCAAACCAGCTATAAACAGTCGTCTTGCATGGTGCTTCATTGCCAAAAGCTGTTTCAAGCCAAGCGATGCTCTGTTGAGCTGTCAAATTACACTTAAAATCGTAGAAAATCATACTACGAAAATTTTCCCGAGTTAAATCCATGTTGATGCAGACACACAATTTTTTAAATGGCGCCACAAGGTAAAAACAAAATACAGTCAGATGAAACAAACTGCATTCTACAGCCAAAGAGTTCTATTTTCAAATGTTGCAATAAATTTTTAAATATTGTTTATGTAAGTGGCCAGTTCCGGAAACTTTTAGTGTTACCTATGTATTCAGTGTACAGACACGGCTTTTTTACAACTTTATTATTAGTAAAGATTATGTCGTCTGCTACTTAAATTATGTTTCGTACTAAACCGACTACTAATCCACAGTTCATGGGCTCAAATCCCGTAAGAGCACACGTCACACTCCGTCCTATTCAGAAACGCTTCTGACACCCCCTCGTAAATTCATGTCGTGACGATATTGTAAGGCGACTTTCGTTTGCATAGCCAAATTCATACTGGAGACTCGGTAACTGTTCAGGGTCAAGGTTCACTGACCCTCTCTGTAAAATACGCAAAATGAAATTTAGACTTCCTTTGCTAATTGAGTCGAGGCTTGTTCTCCGAGAAATATAGAGGTACAAAAAAAAATTTTTCGTTTTTTCTCTGATCGGATCATTGGACCTTGGTTCTAATTTCTTGCCGAGTCTCCAGTATGAATTTGACTAAATAAACGAAAGTGACCTTATGAACGAGAGTTCGTAAATATCGTGGTCATATCGTAAAATCTATCAAAATTCATTATAACGTTCAAATATCATGAAATCACACTAATATTATAAATGCGAAAGTTTGTGTGTGTGTGTGTGTGTGTTTGTATGTTTGTTACTCCTTCACGCTGAAACGGCTAAATGGATTTGGATGAAATTTAAAATGGATATCGCTTATACCCTAACTTAACACATAGGCTACTTTTTATCCCGGAAAAAAGCATATCCTTAAACCGAATAACACGCCGACGGAACCGCGGGTAAAAGCTAGTATGTAATAAAAACGAGCAACCTAACACGCTCCTCCTCGCTTCGCTCGTCGGCACCTATTTTTGAATTTTTGCTGGAAGTCTATCGTAAACCTACTTTACGATACTATCGGGTTACCTATTCTGCCATGAGCGCAAAAATTTTCAAGGCAGATTTCGGGTGATTTTTGAAAGGGATTTTCTAAGGATCCATCAATCCATCAGCCCGTGTTCGTCCACTGCTGGACATAGGCCTTTCCCAAATTTCACCACTCATGTCGGTCCTCCGTCCTCCTCATTCTAAAGATGTGTATTGACTTTGTGATGGAAAACCTGTTAGTGAGCATCCCTTATATTTCGTAGTTTTTATTAGATGAGATTTAGTCACTCCAATTAACATGGCATGGCATTTATCATACTGTAAACGAAAGTCGATCAACTTATATGAAAAATAATGCCAGAATAGCCGTCCTGGTCATGAACTGATCCGACATGGCCACCACATATATATAGAACGTGTTTTTATACTTGAACCACCAAAACCAGGCTCAAGATACAAAGGCTCTTCAAAATCACCTCTATTGCTAGACTGTTAAGAGTTTAATTAAGTGTGTCAGATACCTCAGCCAAACCAGTGCTAAAGGCATACGATACCTATACATTGTTGTTGAAATAATAGGTCCTAACGACTGTAGGTGGTAGAGCTGATGCCGGGCTCGACTGTGGAGGTACCACCATCTTACTCGCAAATCCTCCCGAAGTTATTCGGGGGAGAGTAAGAGAACAGCTCTCAGGCAAAACCAGGCGGCCCACCATTGCCTGGGACCGATGGATGGCGGTATATCCCTAATTGCCAGGCCTTAAAACAGACTGGTGACGGGCAGTGGCGTCACTGGTGCAAGGGTTTCGGCACCGCGCTCACCAACCCGCCTGCCCAGCGTGTGTGAGTATGGGCATTTCTTCCAGGAGGACCACCAAGAGTGGCGAAATCCTGGAAAGGCCTATGTCCAGCAGTGGACGAAACAGGCTGATGGATGGATGGATGGAAGGACTGGTAATTTTGGGTCAAGTATAAAAACACGTACTTTACATCAATGCGAGTAAATACATAAGTTAATTATGTTGTGAAATTACGAAGTGTTCTGATTCTGCCAAGCACATTTGAGTGGGTTTCATATATGTACATACTTTAACTTAAAGCAACCATTGCTAAATTAACACACCATTTCTGCAATGACTGTCAGAAAGAGCAATTCCGTATCAAAATAAAATCCATCAACGTCCCACTCAGGCTCACGCGCCACCTTAATTCCTTACAATTAAAGCGATATATGAAATCGCCAATATCTGATTAAGAAAGTTAGTTCAGCCGTTTTGCTTTTTAATTCGCACTGATTACTTGCTCTGCGACGACCTTCACGGCCGCTGCGCGCGCGCCGAATCTCATTTAGCACGCACCCGAGAAAATGGCGGCCCTCTTGACACGCAAGCTGACATTATGTCCGTAATGTGACTTGTTATGTAATCTTACCAAATGCAAATCACTATTGTAATCCAACAACACTTTTGAGACTGTGAAATATTTTCTTGGGGACATTATGGAACTATATACCAATGATAATGCAGTTTGAATCAGTTTTATAGATACTAACACGTCATCCGATATGCCTATAGGGTACCGTAGTCCAACAAGGAACCCTTATCGTTTCGCCATGTCCGGCTGTCCGTCTGTCCGCGGCTTAGCTCAAAGACTATTAGTACTAGAAATCTGTAATTTGGCATGAGTATACAACATATCAATTACGCCAAAAAAATGGTAAAAAAATCATGAATTTTTTTAAGGGTATCTCCCATGCACGTAAATCGGGAATGATTTTTTTTTCTCGTCTATCCCATAGTGTGGGGTATCGTTGGATAGGCCGTTCAAAAACATTATGGGTGTGTGAAAACCATTTTTCGATTTAGGGATCCGTTGGTGAAATATTAAGCTTGGAAGTGCTAATTCGGGTTCCGTATACGGCAACCAACGGAACCCTATTACTAAGGCTCCGCTGTCAGTATGTCTGTCTGTCTCTCTGTCTTCTGTCCGTCTGTCACCAAGCTGTGTCTCATGAACCGTTGATAGTTAGACAGTTGAAATTTTCACAGATGATGTATTTGTGTTGCCGCTATAACAACAAATACTAAAACCGGTCAAGTGCGAGTCGGACCTGCGCACTCCCATACAACAGAAATTATTTTGTGCCGTTTTTATAGATAATGGTACGGAACCCTTCGTGCGCGAGTCCGACTCACACTTCGCCGGTTTTTTTGTTAGAGTCAAGCGTCCTCCCCCTGCCGGCCACACGGGTGTTTATACAACCCGGTCACAATATCTGTGCACCTGACCTCGTGACGTCATATCGGCGGTCTGGGTACGGTGTGAAAAAAAGTTTTTTCGAGAAATGTGGAGGTAAAAAAAATTTACTTAACTTTTCAAATCAATTTATTATTGATGAAGGGTTTGTTATTAAAATACAATAATTTTGATTACAAAAACATTTATTATTAAACTCAGTCACTATAAATTATTGACTCTATGCCTGACATTGTATCTTCCTCACTCTCACTTTCTGAACTCGCCGAACTGTCTTCCCCTAGTGATATTAAAAGTTGTGTGATGTTGTCATCTGCTAGATGATCCTTTTCCCAGTTTGTTTGTTTGCTTTCTCCGATTCAAAAAACTTGAGCACTTTCAAGATTAAATTTCTTGATTCGCTGTGTATTGTTTTTCCCATGACTTTAGTTTAACAGCTACAACAATTTTAATAACAACCAAACCAGTCCAAACTTAACAGTAAACAGTCTAAACTTAACAATAAACATTAAAAAACAAAACAACAATAAAGCGAAAATATCAAAATTATCGGGACGTGTAGCGGCAACGAAGATGCTAACCGTACTGTCGCACCGGGGAGTGCGCGGAAAGGTGACAGGGGAAGCGGGAGAGGCGCCACATTCCAGCGAGGTGCACAGATATTTGGACCGAGTTATAGTGATAAAAT
This sequence comes from Ypsolopha scabrella, assembly GCA_910592155.1. Classification (NCBI taxonomy): domain Eukaryota; kingdom Metazoa; phylum Arthropoda; class Insecta; order Lepidoptera; family Ypsolophidae; genus Ypsolopha; species Ypsolopha scabrella. Next base: position 7,014,187 of record OU342964.1, read on the forward strand.
TCACAGAAGTAGTATATATGATGAATTTAAAAGGAAAACTATCACAGCTAAGTAGGCTTTACAGGTTTACGAGTACAGGTCGCGTCAAACTTTTGGTCCCCTCTAACGTATGGGACTAGAAGTTTGGCCTGGTCTGCATTAGTAGATCAACTTATAAAATGTACCGGGCAGCTACGGAACCCTATACTGCGAGTGGCCCGACAGGCACTTGGCCGGTTTTTTCATAATCCGTCACACCTCATACTTAGCGAAATGACTATTCCTATAAAACTTTTTAGATTCCGATAGCCTGCGTGGTTCTTTAAAAGCACAAAAACTAAATAAATCTCAACAAAGAGAACCTTTCACCGTCTGCATAAGGGAACGTAAAATACATTATTTTTTGTTGCACTCCGACATGGAAAATTGGAACAAGCACCAACTGTCATACTCTCAGAACTTTGGAGAGTGAAAGTCGTAACGAAGCAGTGGTCCGCGTGAACCAAACATGATTTATTCTCACTCTGTTCACGGTTAAGGTCATGGAATATTGAACCTTGATTCCAACAGTCATGGGGCCTTAAGAAATCAAGGGAATTCTAACCATACATGGCTTACAATCAACCACAATTCTCACGACTGATCAAAAGAAATTTATTAGCAACGTAAGTTTGTATCTAACATTATTACGACACTGATTATGCGATATACATTGCAGGAAGATGTCAAATGTGAATAAAATATGTAAGCAGGATCAAATAAATATTTGCTTAGCAATTTGCGTTTGACAGAGGAGCTCACGACGAAAATTTATCGGCACTAAATCGTGACGTGAATACCAGTAAAATTATAAATAAAATTTTACTACCTCTACTACCCGAACATATTGCAAAACTTGGAAATAATCAAGTAATACTCCGCGTGTATCATTGATACTGACAATCAATCAATGGTAGCAAATGAAGACTTTAACATCAGATACATCTGTTGATCAGTTGCCATCATTGGAACTCTAAACTCATCAATCAATAACGGCGTCGGCGCATCAATAGATAATACCAAAGATAGTCATCCAACGGTAGATGATCTACGCGTCAATATTCTTGTACCCAAGATAGTATCGAGTCGTGACTTCTGCCCACAACGCCCGCCTTTGATCTTTGTTTAGACAATCAATTGCTCATTATTTGAAATTATGCACCATATATCAGAGGAAAAAAAGGCAATCCCGACGATAATTTCAGCTCTAATTACTCCCTAGATTGAATTTATGTTACTAATAGCCGTGACGGACACCTAAACGTTTTTTGTACTTCTATTTCGCAACACAATATCGAATTACGGACAGGAAATCACGGATGGACAGTTCTAAACGTGTGAACCTGTTTTCCAATCAGTGCTGCTAGATGATTCTGGGCGATTAGATGTGGCGGTGATGATAACACAACTAGTATGGCACGTCACGAGTATGCAGCGAAAGTATTTGGTTGGTCTAATGAGTTGCACCTCCGGCGATTACCAGTATGCACAACAACACAACACGCTAAAATTGGCTCTCATTTGCTTCTTCCGACACCACGGGAAGCTGTTACGGCAGCTGCTGTTAGGGAAACAATCTAAAGTGTAGGTATCAGAGTCTAAATTCAAATAAGGTCGCTGTGGGAACCAAATTGTAGTTCCACTAACAAAGCTCCATCAAATTTAATTGCGACTTTCGCGCCATTACCCGACAGTTCATTTTTGACCATCAGGAAGTCTTCTGCAAACGCTGCTAGATCACTGACTATTATTTCTTACTGACAAGCAAATTAGCTGATGCTTTTGTCTCGGTTGGAAGTATTAAACTGTGATCAGTGATTGAAAGAGTTCCGATAAGGAGACTTGACGTTGTTCAATTAAGCAGCACTATTGATGCTGAATGGAATTACATAGTTGATATGACCGGATTGTTACTCAATGTGAGTTAACTAGAGAAACTTTCTTCGATCAACTTCAAGCATTGTGCTGAGGTTACTTATAAAAGATTCAGTTCTGACGAAACTTTCACATAACATATAATGTCTGAAACAAATATTAATTGATGTCATTGAGCAGAAGTTGAAAAAGCAAGATATGCTAGTTAAATGTTATTAGCCTGTGTTCGTGTAGTTACCGTAAACAATAACCAGCTTTTAGGCACAAAGAGGCAGGTAATTGTGGCGGCATGAGCATGACCCGGCTCGGGCCCAACTATCGAAAGCGATCTCATGTGAAAAAGTCTCCATAATTGTGCGGAATTCTATATTAAGATCTGATCTGAGGCATCTGATAATGGTGAGAAATGTCAGTCCACCAGTCACAACACTAAATTGGTATTTTAATTAACGCTATATCACATAAAAGTAGCAGCGAAAGCTAATTCGGCGTATCAAAGCGCTGCATAAAAATATGAATAACTGCACACATCATGACGCCTGCGGACGTTAATGACTATTCCACTTCTAAACTTTCGCCAACAATTTCCTTGACCGCTCAATCTTTATGGACTTTTCTTGTCTCACGACTTGTACCCTAAGCATTTATGTAAATTCGCGGTGTAATGTAAAACGATCCAATCACGACAGTCGAAGCCGGTGTAGTGACAGCTCCGACATAAACAGACACGTGTGTGGACGTAGACGTAGCTGTAAGTAATGTAGATGCTTATCAGAATGACGAAGACAGTTGGGCGGGCCGATCGATCGATTTTGATGAAAGTGAACGTGGATGTGTATAGGTAGAAGAAAGCAAGAGTGATTTACTACTCCCGATAAACAAAGAGATTTGTTGAAGCATTTTACCTTCGTCATTTGCGATCTCGGGCCAGGTACATGTCGGGGTACTGACGTCAATGTTGCAACAACTGTCCTCGGGATCGTAAAGTTCAATATTCTAGTATCTTGGCCTGTCATCGAGGTGTAGTTTATGTCCGTCGCAGCGGTTAGCGTTGCTAGGACGGGTCGAAACGGGTTTGCTGGTTGACATCCGTGGACACCGTTAACTGAATCGTTGACCCGCAGCACGCCTTTCTTTGTCACACGTTTCTATCTTGTCACGGTACTTTACAATTAAAACGGTTAACAATGGTTTCTTGTTAATAAATTGTGTATTATGTTCTGAAATCTTCGAGTATACCGAAAAATATGGAATTCATGGCAAGACAACTATGCTTACAGCTCGCATAGATTTAATTATCCAGAGTCAGTGAATATTTTTGACGCTGTGGGTTTGACCCTATAGTTAGTAGTCAATTCTTATTCAGGTCTTGAACGAGCACTTACTTCCTCATATTAAATCCCTATTATTTAGCACTTGATATAGATACAGTCTATAAACAGCCTGCTTCAAAGCCAGACAGCTTTTCATCAATGAAGCAGATCCATAGTGCAAGCGCGTAACTTGTTAGCTACAAATGGAAACTCTTTACGAAATTACAGTTATCAGAGCGTCTACCTACATTGTTGGTAATAGCTTCAATTTTCACATTACATGTTCCATGTTCCTGGGAACCTCTGAAACAAACGCATTTCTATTCACTGGACCTCAACTTGTCATTTCTTTGTTACTTACAATAGCTTTTATTTAGGTTTTTAGATCGTTTTACTGTTCAGTTAGTAAGAAATCAACCACCGTGCCTGATACAATAGGACCTATTTGCAACCGCGTATTTCGAGCAGAAACCTTGGCAATGAATCTCCAGTCAAAGACCCAGTTCTCAGGTAATTTGGGTGCTATCTGGTTCTTTAATTGTCGGACACCGCTGCAATTTCCGCATCTCCATGTGTGTTAGTAGTTTAATTAGATCTATCGTCGGAATTGGTGACGTCCTGACTTTGTACTTGATTAATGATCAACGTAATTAACACTTTTTAGGGGCCATCTAGCTCTTTTTGTGATATACGAGTATTTATTTCCTACTCGTCACGTTCATGAAACCTGTACTTATATTTAGCTTTTGCCTTGTTAACGACTCATCCATGCAGTGGGAATAATTACTTAGCTGACATTAAGCTAAATTAACTAGAGATGAAAATTTTAGTTCCCCGTCGAAGCGGTAACATTGCTCGTTATAGAAAGTAAGAGCTGCAACAGACTATTGATAAAAAATAGGAAGTTTCTATTAAGAAAGAAATGATAACGCGCGAAACCTCTCGCCAGTAACAATGGCCGACCATCTGCTCCAGTTCTCAGATGTACAGTGTTTGTTGCGTTAGTTTCTAATCCTAAACCATAATGAGAATACCATATTCACACACCAGAGCTTTGCATTCATTGGACTCGCAACAAAAAAAGCACTCTTCGGATTGCGGTTCCATCTTATCGCGACTCTGTGGCATCGATTCGCAACTTTCATCTATTCTCTACGCTCCATTTTATCGTCTCCGTCCATACGACCTCCTAATTTCATAGTCTGTTGAGTCCCATAAGAGGCGTATTATTGGAAGCTCTTTGTTCCGCAGTCATCTCCTTTGAGAAACTCGGGGTTCACCCAAGTCAGCGATATGCACGACATTTCTTCGTTCTCGAACGCAAATCCACCGAGTCTCTTCAACGGTTACTTTTATCGTTTAGCTAGAGCATTGACCTGTGCGTTTTCCTGCTCAGCGCTTTATTGTTGACATAGAACCGCAAAAGAAACGACGAAAGTAACGTTCAGCATTGTAATCCTCAACCCTCGGAAGTGGTACGACCTCGGTGTCTTCCGCGGCCCCGGGTCAAAGATCTGTCCTAGACCGTTCGCCATCTGTGTGTATTTTAATAAGGCACTCGTTCCCGACAAGGAACGTCACGACGCTAAGGCACGATATCATTTCACGACACGGCGCCGCGTCACGCCTCTCCGAGATCAGCACTAAAGATACTGTCGCAGACGAATCGCATTCAAATTGCCGTGAATTATAAATTCAACTCCGCGAGCTTTATGGACGAAATTGTGCAGTATCCTTGAGCGGAACAAAGCTGCGAAAGGTTATCGCGATGCGAAGCGCTCGGGGGACCCTATTGAAAGCGTGGCAAGTTGCAAAAGTCTCCGACGCCCGTAGTTGTCGAGGCATGTGCGATCGCAGCGATCACCATTAATAACGCCCCATTGTTTCGCGGAAGCTTCCTGAGCTTGCGCAATGTTTACAGAGGCTGAACCTACGCATCATGATCAATTTCACTTTTACTTTAAGAAAACAATATTATCGCCTTAGCATCGGACCGTCGTTGGTTGGTCGCGGGGTGACAATACAATTAAGATCTCACGTGAGCTGCAGGCGATGACTGACCTCAGCAAGGTGACTATAATGAGCTTACTATTAACGAGACAAATCAGAATCAATTTCTCTTCCTGCGGCCACGGATATTGACGGAATACTTGCCCGAGCGCAAGTTCCGGTGAACTCTGGTGACCTTTAACTTTAAAGATTTGTTTACTGACATCAGTTTTCAAAATGAAAAACGATGTTGTTCCTTTTGTTGATGCTTGCGAGGGTGTGGCGTGGATGGCAGTCTTCGTCACGAGCGAGACTCTGCATGTTGCATGCTTGTTACAGCAAATATCCAAGTATTTATGGTTCATAGGGAGGGCACTGGTAATCACATGATGTTTGTTAGTCTTACCGTACTTTAACTGTGGAGCTTTCAATCGCTTTTTACACAACTATAGCTGTTGTTAATTAATTAGTCGTGTTGATATTCGGAGTAAAAATTCCAATAATGTTGAAGTTATTTGATACTCGTTACTTTGTCACATAAATATAGCCTTCTACCATCTTATATTGCAGGAAAACGGTAATTTAATTATGTATCCGCATTATGTTCCGCTGTATACCTAATATCGTACATGCCTTATTAGTTTTACATTGTACGTACATTAATATATGTCATAATAGTTTAACAAGACATTCCTAGTAACATTAATCTTACAATATTTTATGAAGATGGATTTCCTTTAATAGACGGGTCTCTCCGGATGCTCCATCATTTACTAATTGATAGATTGATAATTTCTTCCTACTTATGTACGTTGTACTTACAATATGTTCTAGTATTATAGCAAAAGGCGTAACTTGGCTAAGATTCCGGGAATTTGGCTAAGCTCTGGCAGATAGCGCTTTATAAGCTAAAATACCAGATTTTTATAAAGATGGATTTCCTTTAGACGGGTCACTCCGGATGCTCCATCATTTACTAATTGATAGATTGATAATTTCTTCCTACTTATGTACGTTGTACTTACAATATGTTCTAGTATTATAGCAAAAGGCGTAACTTGGCTAAGATTCCGGGAATTTGGCTAAGCTCTGGCAGATAGCGCTTTATAAGCTAAAATACCAGATTTTTCGAGATTTTAAGGTTATTAGAGGTAGATCTGCGCGTCGTAGGGTAGCTTTAGTGAAGTAAAGTGCATTTAAGGGTGCTCTGTACACCCTACCGATATTGTGTAAGTACTTTACCGAATTAGAAAGTAAATTTAAAATAATGTGACGGTATATGTCGATATTGTTATATTGACGATTATTTCAATAAGACTGTACATTACATTCTTGGCAGAAGTATTTTTTTTAAATATGTTTTAGGTATTGCTAGATTGTTCATACAAGGAATACATCACGGTTTTGCGGTAGTCCCTGTGCAAAAACAATGCGTAAGCGCCTTAGTCCGAACCACTTCATAGAGCTTTGTGTTATTTTAACAAAAAGTAATACAAGTATGACTAGTCTTTACTTAGATTCATTTGACACATTTCAACCTATTATTTACATTGAAAGAAATCATCAACAATGGTAGGAAATCTAGTATTTTAGCGAAAGAAACACACAAAACGTTATTGCCAAAGCTTAGGATATTAGCCAAGTAACATATTTTTATATTCTTATACATATTTTTATATTAGCCAAGTAACATATTTATTTAACTTGCATGGATTTTTAGTTAAAAGGGCTGGGTATTTTTGTCGCTCAAAAACCGATAATTACAAATAGAACTTACTCGTCTACACAAGCAACTTTTACTATGCAGCCAATCGCGATATTTTTTCCATTTACACCCGGGTATATTTACATCCAACGACATATATTTACATCAACCCACATATCTATATGAGGAAATTCGATGTGGCATTAAAACTAGAAAAACGAGTAGAGCAGTAGTATGAGTATCAACTCAAAGTGCTCACCGTTTCATCCGCCCGTTTGTCTCTGCGGTAAACCTCTACCCAGGTATAATTTGCTGCAATTTGTTCTGAACCAGTTTTTCTACATACATGCAAACAGTTTTAACCGCAACACTAGCAAATTATGTGGAATTAGTGTCCTCTTCTTCCTTATACCGGCCGTTTTATCAGGAAACTGCATGATTTAGTATTAAAACATCATGTTTATATAAATGCTGCTGCTTTTACAACCTAATATCTTCCTTGTCTGTAACAACACCTCCAAATGAGATTCAAATGCTTGCATTATTGATGTTTTTATGAACCTTTTTGTTGTCATCACCGTTGTTGACTTCAGGTTCTTACATAACATTGGAATAACAATGTAATCTTCAACATACACGGTCTGGCACAGGTGGTGTATCACACAATGACCAAGCTTGTCTTCAGACATAATTGCCATTATCTTCAGTATTTATCTCACCGTGTAGCATGTTGCTTATGTTTTGTTTATCTACGTGCATGTATCTTTTTGTGTCATCAGCAGCGTTATTATAGTTAGATGTATTAACTAATTTGTTTATAATTAAACTAATCTAGAGAGCAATTCTCCTAATGAAATGTGTTGAAAGGTTATGTATGATCTCAGAACATACAATATGATAGCTCGACTTGACACGCAAACATTTGATGGTATGTTAAGATTGGAAACTAATTTTAATAATATACCTAATTACTGACATCATACTCACGATTAATACGTACAATACATAAGTTCTCATTTCTATTCTTTGACAGCCCTGGATTTTCTGTGAAGTCTTTTCTAAATCCAAGCTGCGTACTTACCTAGTATTGAAGGAAGAAAAAACTAGGAACTTTATTTCTAAGAAACTTAGCACTTAACGGGTAAAACTACAAAACAAAAAACATTTCTACTGAAAAGACGCTCCATACCATGTGTGGAACTACAGAACGTATAAAGGCAGTATAAGGTTCCTTGAGTGTTTCTAAACTTTTTATTGTAGCTTGGATACCATTTTCTTTGCTATCAGTGGAGATGTGTAGATACGTAGTCTGGTCATAACATTTTTTTCGGCTTGCATTCTAAATTAGAAATTTTACTGACTACGTAGTCTAAACGTTTTAGTACAAAAAGCAAACTGAAAAGTTTTACAACCCCGGAAAAAAAAAAGAAATATAATAGACAAACACGATGAGTCCCGTAATAATAATAATATTTATAGAGACCTTTTATTGTATTTGACGGCGCGCGGTATTAGCGCCATCCATCCGAACATGAATGAACTCGCTCCGGTGAATCATTACGTCGGTAGTGAGTTCGTTCTAGCGGAGCGTCGTATCTATGGTAGCGGGGCGGCCATTACGGTTTTGACAGATTGTCAAAAACAACGGCGGTGCACGCACCAAGTCCGCGACGAATCGCTAAGTTTCGGCTAAATCTTACGACAAAGTGCTCAAATTAATATCAGAAATTAATAAGAGCTTTCTGATTAGTCGATTAGTGCTAATATTTGTGAGAATTGTTATTCGATTTTGTGCAATTGTGAAAATTATATGCAGAGGTTCATATGAAGAGTTTTATTTTAGCTCACTGCCCTTAAATGCTAACGCCCCACAATGAGTGACCCAGATAAGGCTAATCCTGTGCCTATATCAGAAGTGGGATTCTGTGGGCAGCAAAATGAGCATAGCCAACCACGTGCAGATACAAACCCTGCTTCAAACTTGCTGAGTTACATGGAGGCGTTACTAACACGTATACTCGCGACGCCGCAAAATTTAACCGTGAGTAATACATCGCCTAAACTTTTGGAGTTTAATCCTGATGAATTGGATGCCGATATAGACGGGTGGTGCAATATGTCGGAAGTAATTATAAAAGCCAAGCGCCTCGAAGGTGTTGACCTACTGGTCGCGCTTACTAATGCCTTAAAAGGCCGTGCAGCAGCATGCCTCTCTAAATTGAACTTGAATGAACTTACCTGGGATATTGTGAAGCAAACTTTAATCGCTAGATTTGCTAAACCAAAATTGTATCAAGATAACTTTGATGAAGTCTTGCGCTTCGAAATAGGTGCCAAAGAAACCGCACCTGAATCAGCCTTGCGCTTATGGAATTTGATCGAGCGTATACCAAAATTAGAAATGGTTGAGGAGATTACAACCAGATTTGTAATATCAGTGCTATGCCAAAAGGATAACATAATTCACCGGGAGATGAATGCTCATACTATCACCACCAGAGCTCAGCTTTTTAGAATACTTGTGGGGGTATCCTTGAAGAGACGGTTTGAAGGAAACGACAAACAAGAATCCGAAATAAAACGAGCTCGTATTATGAATGATAAATTTATTGGTAAATGCCACTACTGTGGAGTGGCAGTACATCGTCAAGCAGATTGCAGGAAGCGACGACAGGACGAGACTGGACCTACATCATCATCTTCCAATTTGCAAGAATCATCGGGCTCGAAGCGTCCTCCACCGGAAAGGACGCAAACTGTATCCTGCTACTCATGCGGCAAACCCGGGCATCTTGCACCTGCGTGTCCGGACAAGAGCAACGGTAACGGTACAGCGGTCAAAGCAGTCAGCCTCTGTGAACATCGGCCTTCGAGTGGAGCTTTGGACACATCTTCCGGTGAGCGAGTCTCCTTTTTATTTGACAGTGGATCATCTTGTTCTCTATTTAAAGGAAAGTGTCTGTCACCTTTTTCCGGGTACTGTGTGCAATTATGTGGTGTATCTTAGCGGTATCGGGGGAGACAATATAAAATGTACGTCTCAAATTCTCAACAAGGTTTCTATAGATAAAATCACGGTAGCTTTGCTTTTTCACATTGTGCCTGACAGTAGTATAACGGTTCCGGCTATAGTTGGTAGAGATCTTTTGGAGAAAGGCGTATCTGTTAACATAGATAACGATAGGCTCTCATTTTGTTACAAGGAAAAGACACATTTATGTAATTTCTCAATAGAAAAATCTTTTACCGATGTAGACACAGATTTGCAAGGCAAAGACAAGGAAGCACTTCTCAAAGTCCTAAATAAGTACTCCAATCATTTTATTGACGGTATACCTACAAACCGGGTTACAACTGGCGAGCTTAAGATCGAACTAGTAGACCCACATAAAATTGTTCAACGCTGTCCCTACAGACTAGCACCAGTTGAGAAGCAGATAGTAAGGGAGAAAATAGAGCAGCTTCTAGAAGCTGGGGTGATTAGGGAAAGCTCCTCGCCTTTTGCCAGTCCCATACTTCTGGTGAAGAAAAAGGACAATTCTGACAGATTATGTGTAGATTACCGCGAGCTCAATTCCAATACACGCCCTGAACATTACCCGTTGCCTCGTATCGAAGAGCAGATTGACCAACTTTCAGGAGCTAAATATTTCTCATCTCTGGATATGGCTTCAGGGTTCCACCAGATTCCTATTCATCCTGAATCTGTGGAGAAGACGGCATTTGTAACGCCCGAAGGACAATATGAATACTTGACGGTCCCATTTGGCTTGAAAAATGCCCCATCCGTATACCAGAGGTGTATAACTAAGGCATTACAACACCTTAAAGATAGACCTTTGATATACATGGATGACGTTTTGTGCTATTCCAGTGATGTGTCTGAGGGTTTGCAGCGTCTTGACGAAGTACTGGGCGCACTATCGCAAGCGGGATTCTCATTTAACCTGCGAAAATGTCAGTTTATGAAACAGGGCGTTGACTATTTAGGATATTCCATTAAATCTGACGAAGTGAGGCCAAATGCTTGAAAAATCCAGGCCTTGGTGGACTCTCCAAAACCCAAAACAGCTACACAAGTAAGGCAGTTTCTGGGACTCGCCTCTTACTTTCAGAAATTTATTCCCAACTTCTCGCATCTGGCTGGTCCATTGTATCCGTTAACAAAACTACAAGGAGCCATTAAATGGACTGCCCAGCACGAGGAGATTCGCAATACCATTGTGAGTATTTTAACGTCAGAGCCGGTATTGACAATTTTCAATCCAGAGTTACCCGTGGAATTATATACCGACGCGAGTTCAGAGGGCTATGGTGCAATCCTCATCCAGAAGAAGGATAACCTGCCTCACGTCATTGAGTATTTCAGCCGCCGCACTTCAGAAGCTGAATCACGCTATCACTCATACGAGTTAGAAACGCTTGCTGTCGTGCGTGCGGTTGAACACTTTCGGCATTACTTGTACGGACGCCGGTTTCAGGTATATACCGATTGCAATTCGCTGAAAGCATCGAAGTCAAAGGTAGACCTTACTACTCGAGTTCACCGGTGGTGGGCCTACCTCCAAGCGTACGACTTCGACATTATCTATCGCGAAGGACGAAGTATGGAACACGCTGACTATTTTTCGCAAAACTTGCAATCATATGAAGGTACCACTTGTAAAACGACCTCTGTAGAGACAAAAACTGTTCAGTTTGTCAAACTACATCAGGGATGGTTATCAGTCGAGCAGAAACGCGACAGCAAAGTACTAGATTTGATAACAAAACATAATAATGACCAACTACCTGAAACCGTCGCTCACACTTATGACGTTCGGGATGGTATACTGTATAGAAAAGTAGTGAGAAACAAAATAGTTTCATGGTTGCCTGTAGTTCCGCGTTCCCTAATCTGGACACTGATCAATCACATCCATAACGAGATACAACATTTGGGTAAAGACAAGACTCTAGACAAATTGTATGAACAATATTGGTTTCCCCAAATGTCAAAGTGTGTTCGTAAATTTATCGACTCCTGTATTGTTTGTAAGTCATCGAAAGGCCCGTGAGGTGCTCAACCTATCCAGCTACATCCGATTCCGAAGAGCTCAGTGCCTTGGCACACCATTCATGTTGACTTCTCTGGAAAGCTGAGTGGGAAGAGCGACCGGAAAGAATATTGTTCGGTAATTATCGATGCATTTACTAAGTATGTTCTACTTGAACACACTTTAGCCGTTGATGCAGAAAACGCGGTAAAAGCAGTGAAAAGGGCAATTTGCCTTTTTGGAGCCCCTAAACGAATTATTGCGGACCAAGGGAGATGTTACGCTAGCACTGAATTTAAAAACTTTTGTGCTCAGCATAAAATTGACCTTCATTTTATCGCTACGGGCTCCAGTAGGGCTAATGGCCAGGTCGAGCGAGTGATGCGTACATTAAAGAGCCTGCTCACTATAGTTGAAAATGATGTTAATAAGACGTGGCGTGAAGAATTAGGAAACATTCAACTCGCACTTAACAGCACAAAATCAGCCGTGACTAAATATTCTCCAACGGAACTAATGTTTGGAATTCAGGCCCAATCGTTAGGAATAGCTAGATTAAATCCAGAATCAAATCAACCTCAAAATAGGTTAAACCTTGACGTTATTAGACAGGAGGCTTCGACTAATATTAATAAAGCCGCCACATCTGAAATTGAACGCTTTAATCGCGGTCGCGCAACGGTAAAACCATTTACTAAAGGTGACTTTGTGTTTATAAAAAGTAGTGAGCGTAGCCAAACAAAATTGGATCGAAAATTTAAAGGCCCCTATGTTATAACCGCTGTACTGGATAACGACCGATACGAACTTAAAAGCTTAAGTAACTCCCGCCGCACCTTCAAATTCGCCCATGAGAACTTGCGCGCAGTACCTACGGGGCATGAGGGTTTGCTTGAAATTTCAACTAGCTTACTCAATGAAGAGGAGACCGTGACGGCGCCGATAGATGTCGATAATGGCTTGCAAGTAGACAATAGTAGTGACACTTTGACCGCCTGTTCTGACACCATCTCTGTTGGCCGCTCTGATACACTTACTGATAGTGTCTGCTCTGATCCCGAAACCATAGAAGTGCAATGCGAAGTTGAAGTTCATGCAGAACAAGATGGTCCCGAACCATAGGTATGGTATTATTCTTTTGTGTTTCTTACACTTGTGTTTGATAAGTGGTCGAAAGGACAGTGCTGACTATGCCAGAGTCTGGCAGAAGGGAAGCACTCGTGCCGGTCCACTGGTTGAATGTGCAGGTCGTTGGAAAGTGTCATTCGAGCCAAAGAGTATTTGGTTGAAGGGATGCACTTGTCCACTCTGACCGCGTTGTGTTGTGTGTTCGTTGATTGGTCGAAGGGACAGTGTCGTCCGGTCCATGCCCTGCTTTTCATTAAGTTATCGCTGGTCGAAGGGACACACTCGTCCGGTCCATATCAATTAGACACTAGCTGTAGAAACCTGTAAATTTTAAACATTTTGGTTAAATGCTGACTTCTTAGGCTCATCAGGCTGGACGAGCGGTTAACTTGGTCATGGTATTTGGTTTATTTCAGGACCACTCGCAGAGAGACGCCCGAGGACGGTCGATAGTCAGTCCGGCCGTGACGGCGCGCGGTATTAGCGCCATCCATCCGAACATGAATGAACTCGCTCCGGTGAATCATTACGTCGGTAGTGAGTTCGTTCTAGCGGAGCGTCGTATCTATGGTAGCGGGGCGGCCATTACGGTTTTGACAGATTGTCAAAAACAACGGCGGTGCACGCACCAAGTCCGCGACGAATCGCTAAGTTTCGGCTAAATCTTACGACAAAGTGCTCAAATTAATATCAGAAATTAATAAGAGCTTTCTGATTAGTCGATTAGTGCTAATATTTGTGAGAATTGTTATTCGATTTTGTGCAATTGTGAAAATTATATGCAGAGGTTCATATGAAGAGTTTTATTTTAGCTCACTGCCCTTAAATGCTAACGCCCCACAATGAGTGACCCAGATAAGGCTAATCCTGTGCCTATATATTTGTTACTATATAAAACATTAAAAGAAACATGCGACTGATTTAAAACAGCCCTCGATATTATCCCACACAATAATGAGGTAATTAGGGTTCCGTACCCAAGGGTAACCAAAGGTACCCTATTACTAATTTTTCTTCTTGTGCAACTACGAGTCGGTATTATTTTTATTAAGGAAATATCTACTATCTTATTCAGGGGTGGTTAAATTTTTCATTTACTTTCTTCGTTGATTAAAAAACTAATTGTATGTGCTTGACAATAATTTCACTTGCGAATTTTTTTTATTTTTTTAGCCAAAGGGTACATTGGGTAGATTTGGTTTATATTTTAGTTTTTCAAGTTTAATTTTTAGCAAATACCTTCATGTTTTATTATATAAAACGTTGCTGATATGTTTGTTACCGTTTGGCAAACCACTTTGCCTAAACTTTTAAAATTACCATTTAACTCCAAATTGCTATTTAATTGTTACCACCAATATACCAATTTGTATGTTGGTAAACGGTATGGCCACCCATCTCGGTCTGCATTTTGGTAAAGAGGTCAGTTTCTAAAGATTAACTGAAGTTTAATCACCTAAATCGTCACGTAAGATATTGCTTTCTTCGGTCAAAGCACATTTATTGACTAGGATTTCTACGAGTATGATCGGAGTAAAAAATAAATTTCAAAGTGTCATAGGTTTGCACATGACCTCTGACTGTTTCTTTTATATGTATCACAAATTAAAGACTTAGGGGTAATCTTAGACTCCAAATTGGATTTTTGTGCCCATATTGATCATATCGTTACTAAGGCTTTTAAAAATCTGGGCATGATTCTTTGTTTGGGGTAACCTTTCAAAAAGATAACGATATATAAAATGCTTTATTTTGCCTACGTCCGTACTGTCATTGAATTTGCTAGTATAGTTTGGAGTCCGATGTATAAGGTGCACATTACGAGAATAGAAAGAGTAAAATATAAATTTCTAAAAATTCTGGACTATCCTACTGGATATTACTATAAAGCTTATGATGAAAGTGCGCATAGAAATAATTTGCCGTCTCTACAGCATAGACAATTTTACTTGATGTCTCATTTTTGTTCAAACTTGTCAATAACTTAGTTGATTTACCTCTGCTTCTTGAGAAAATTTCGTTCAAAATTCCTCTCAAATCCTACTCACGTTCTGGTAACTTGTTTTATGTACATTTTTTGCCACAATTTACGCTAAAACTCCTTTTTCAGACGCAGCTTACAATTCTATAATACTTACCTGCAATATTTAGACTTGTTCTCCATAAGCCACCAATGTTTTAAAATTTATGCTCTTAAAGCAATATGTAAACTATAATTTTTTCACCTTGTCGTGTACCTATTACAAATAACTTTTAAATTTTCTAAACTAATTTGGTATTATATCATTCTTAGCCAGAAAGCTTTGTTATTAGCACATGTTGATTATGTTTTCTTTTACTTTATTTTTATCAGTTTAATTTTTCTTGTTTATTTTTATGGAACCTATATTTAAAACTATTGTATTATGTATCAAAATTTATGTGAGACTGTTTGTGTTCTCAATAAACCAAAATAAAAATTTAAAAATATCAACTGATTGTACGTACTCTAAAATAAATCAAAAAAATTATAAAAATTTTGGTTCTGTACTTAGAAAGTGCCGAATTGTTTGTCGGGCGCTTCCATTTTAGCGCATTGTTTTGTCGCCTTAATGTTGCTATGTCATTTAAGTTGTTGTTATGTTATAAACTTATAAACCAAAATATTTTTAGGGTTCCGTACCTGTATTGTGTGGCGGTACGGAACCATTTGTGCGCGAGTTCGACTCACACTTGACCAAATTATTCAGGACAACGATACTGGTGAGTTGAAAACAAAACAATTACGAACTCGTATCAATAGGTTAAACTTATAATTATGCGTATGTAAAAAAATACATAAAAATATGCAATGCTTTTACTTTTAATTAAATTCCTCGCAAAATGCTTTTAAATTCGCCATCGCCCCTTTCTTCTGAACTCTTTTGGCTCACGCGACTTCTGATAACTTTTCTGTTTTGACGTAAAAATGCAAATGCACGACTTCCATTAGCGGTTTCGTTCGCGGAAAGTCTTTTACATGCAAATAAGTTGCAGAGTTGTACGATTAATCGTAAGAAAGTTTCGATCCTCGCGTGCTTGTGTCAGGTACAACACGTGAACGCTGCGAAACACCTAACTGAAATTAGCTTGACATTTCTTGATGTGGTAGTCGTTTACTTAAGTTTCTCGGTATGTTGGAATTTCAGTACATTGCCTTACTGAATTAATGAGACTGCATAATTGCTTTACACTTTTTAGGTATTGCTTATAATTATCCGATTTTTTCATAAAAGTATCCGTTAATTGTGTACTTCAGATAACCTTAAGTAGTTAAAGTGTTTAAGTAGGTTGTTGATTTGGATAAGTTGGAGTAACTATACTCTAAAGGAGTTTTGAGACAAATTAGTTAGTTCTTTTCAGGAAAGCTTTTGCCTTTTAAATTGGTTTTAATCCATCTATATATCGTCGGCATATCGTAGAATTCGGTGATATATATGATATATCGTAATATGCCTAGGTAGGTCGTATTTCTTTTAAAACTAGGGGGTGGTCTCGCTCTGCTCCGCTTCCCTCCGCTCGTTGTCACACCAATATTTTTAACTTTTTGTAAAAGATTTTTGATTTCACACTTTACGATCTAGCGAGGCAAATCAATGATATTTAATGGCGAAATCTAAGATTTGCGGAACGTTTGATATGAAATAAGAAATTTTGTGTGCATTTTGGTACTTTTAGATGTGATTAATTGTCTTATTAAAATTCAGTTATGTATATACCTACACATTATGTATAAATCTACCACTTTGCTTAGGCGGAAAATCACTAAGCACCTGTTAATTGGCGGTGCATTGGATTCTCACATAAATAACTGACAGTGCCATCATTATCTGCGCCTACGCCTGGTAATGATATGATAATCGTATCCCTTTGAACACCGCTCCATGGAAATGGTTTCGTTATTTATAGCATTTTCACTCCTATAGTTGTGCAATAAGAGCTTTTATATGAGACCTTTACTAACCTAATCTTTACCTTCGCGGCGCCATATAACAATGTCATTGAAAGTATTACCATTGTTTCGGATCAGCTGAGGTGGTTTGGAATGTCTGTTATGTTTATTATATTGTTGTTTTAATTTGACCCTTGTTATACAGTTATAACAGTTTTCTTTTTTCTAGATACCTAATTCGCCGAGATTATTTCCTTTTTTTTCTTTCACGATGTTAATAAAGAAAACCGCATTCAAACCCGTTAAGTGGTTCTTGAGTTAAAACGGAACATACCTACATACATACATACAGACAAATAAAAATTGTAAAAATCTAGTTTTGGCTTCAATCCCATCAAAAACAAAACTTGTAAAAATAATAAAATGTATTTATATGGGATTACAATGTTATTCATGCAGTTGATGTATCTAGAGCACTGGACTGAAATTGAAAAATATTTTAGTTTTTTCTTGATTTATACACTAAATACTAATTGTATTCCAAATTTGAAGCTTCTATGTCTGCTAGAAGTACCTTAGAGTTTTGATGATCGGTCACTCAGTCAGTCAGTGAGTAAGTGAGTGACAAAATTGAGAAACTTTGACTAGTTATAATTCTTAAACTACTGGTTCTAATTGAATGAAATTTGAAATATACCGTGTTTATACAATGCCTGCTTGGTTACTGAAAATTTAGGGTTCTATAGGTAGTTTTATCCACAACGAAGTTATAGGGGGGTCGAAAATGGCTTGAACTGTTTCGAGAAAAGGATGGTACGGCCGTGCCGCTTTTTAGCTCGACTGCAGTGCCCCCAGATATAATAACCCATTTAATATTTTTTTATGTTAAATGTATAGAGACGACCTTTTTTACTACCTTATTATTGGTGTAATAGATCTTTAAAAAAATATATACAATAGGAACGCGTTTCTAAAGTGTAGAGCAATTTACAAGTCAGGTAGAAAGTAACTTTGTATTCCTAGGGTCTTTTATTTAATCTAAAATATTACTCAAACACGCAAACGTCTAGACGTCTATTCTGGCATTATTTTTCACTTGGAATATCAGTCGTTCGACTTTTGTTTACAGTGTGATAAATGCTATGCGATATAAAGTAGCGTGGCTACAATCTCATCAAATAAAAACTATAGAATGTAGGAAACGCTTCCCATTGGTTTTCAGTTTACAATAATATATAATATCCGTAGAAAATCGCAATAGCTCGCAATATCATTCATTCGACTTTTGTTTCTATAAATACCACACAATGTTAAATCGAGTTACCAAACTTCACCAATTATATGTAAAGAAAAGTTACAAAATCTATTGTGTATTATAAAATTATAATCGAAATATTTCCGTAAGTTTTTTGTATTCGTTCCATAACTGCATTCGCAATTTTCCGCATGTATTAGAATAGCTGCCCAGTTTTCACTTACTATATCAGTCGTTCAACGTTTTTTACAGTCTTTTAAACTCCATGTGACGAAAAGTGGAAAAACTAAATCGTCCAGGACGGCTACTTTGGCACAACCTCAAAAATTGCTTAGGCAGATTTCGGGTGATTTTAAAGGGGTGTTCTACTGATCTGTAATGATTTTTTTGATTGAACAACTATAGTGAGCATTCCTTATATTCCATATTTCTTATTTGATTATGTAAATCAATCTTTATATCTCATGCCATTTATCATACTGTAAACAAAATTCGAACGACTAATATTGCAATTGAAAAATAATTCCACAATAGCCTCCCTGGATGTCTTGACTTAAGGCTGTACCTGACCCTAGAATATGAAAAAAGCCAGATTTTAGACGGTTCTTTTGACGAAAGTAGGACTATCTTAATATTGAAAAAAATATATTTGATTTATTTATCTTTTATCTAGGGGATCTACTTATAAACTAGTTATAAACTATAAGATTTATACTTTTCCCAAAAAAAAATGTTTTGAACCCTCTTTTTTTTTTCAAACGTTCGTTTCAAGAACGCGTTTAAGGGATCAACTTTATTTTTTTTTTCATAAAATAGGTAATAAAAATATTTATAACGGTTTTCTATTTAAATCTTGTATTTTTTTCCCCACAAAATATTTCAGTATTAGCTAAAAACCCTCCGATCTGCTGTTTTACGCGTAATTATTAGTATTACGAGTCCTAGACAAATAGGTCAATTAGCTAAGCAATAATCGCCTCTATCGAAAGCTAATAAAGTATTTGACATTGGCCTTTTTGTGTTGGACGGGTAATAACATTTTTTCCTAGGGTATGCCATACTCTTAATCAATCTAACGTTTATAATTTGTAATGTCTTTTAAATTAATGATAGTGGGCAACTCCTCTATTAACATTGCAATTCGCCTAATTTATTAAATATTTGTGAAATGTGAAATAAACATATGTCGGGTGAGACGATATACCATTAATAGTATTGATATTAATGGATTTTAAATTCGGTCAAGTACTTACATTCGGCACTAAGCGATTGTCGAAGTATTTTGACATCATTTAAATAAGAATATTTGATGAATCGTAAAATAGATAGTAACGGTTTGAAAAGATCAAGGATTGTTGAGGTTTTAGCTGTTTAAAAGCCATGTCTAAATACTTAGCTATAAATTTAAGACACCATTCTTAACGCACGAAGTAAATTAGGTTTCGTCAAGAAGGCGAAAGCATTCTAGTCCAAGCACAAAAAAATTAAATTTAAAATATTTGAAAATTACATCGTCGCGACATAGGGGGTCATTTGAAATACCCTCTTTTCCCGACGATTTTAACGTCCCAACGTGATAGGGGGTGGGGTGAGCCATGTCGCCCTACTATAGTTACAAATACACACATTTAAGGGCATGCAGCTACCTTACAGTGTTTCCCTTTACCGCCAGCAAGTGATAAAGAGACAAATACTATACACATAAATCTCAAAACTCATTGATGCATGCTTGACCGGCGGTATCTGAATCAGGGACTTAGGATTGAAAGTCCGGTCTAACCCACTGAGCTACCACTACAATAATAGACCGAAAAATAGCCTCACCAAATACCCACAAATAAAATGACAATGTCAACACGACCTTGACACAGTGACCTTTGTGTCGTAACCGTTACGTAACCGGTAACCCCATCATTGACCCGACATGCGCACGCGCCAACGCAAATTTAATAACGAATAAACACTTTAATTATACCAATCTTAACTTAATTAAGTACAAAGACGAAGAAAATTTTTAATAAAGGCCTTAAGTTGTTTAAAATTCGTAAGGGCGGATTAGAAAAACCGATTAATCAGATGATTACTTCGGTCACGAATCCCATGATTGTTGAAAGGTGTTGAAAATTGCGTAAAATTCAGAATTACTTTGTTAATAGTCTAATAGATAAAGTTAGATATGGTACTGTTACTAGCTCATGGACCCTATGATAAATTAATAGTCTCACTTTGTGCCGAACATTGAAGAAAATACTTCAATAAATACACAATACATATTCCTTTAGACGATGATGGCATAAGTAATTTCAGGGGCTGGAGAAGCACTTATAAAATAGCAAAATCTTTCAACGAACAATAAAATGATTTTTAGAGTCCTTTCTAACCAGTCAAAAGTTTGAAAATCTCATGAAAATTGTTTACATTTTTATCCCCACTATTACAATACGATTAAAATCAGTTAAACATTCGGCTTTTCTCGGATATCATCGCCTAAATCCCGAGACGGAAATGACACGAAATACATTACCGCGATTTCTTTTAGGTAGCATTCAATTTGAAGTACAGTATGTATCATAAACGCAATGTATAGCACCTGCCAAGATGACATTACTAACCGGTAGACCTAAGAAATTTATTATGCAGAAGCGCCATGAATTTGAACATTCATTATTTACTGAAGCTATACTTGTATACAATATATAAAAAAAAAATATGATATTTACTTTTTTCTTTTTTGAATAAATTAGCTTCTTTTCTAAAATAGTTTTATACATTAATTACAATTTCACGAGATTGAGCAACCATTTTTTTACCACGCTTTAAATTTGTTGAAGCCATGATACATAACTATTGCAAGTTAATTTTGATAAAATTTTATAGAATCGAATATTTTCACGAATGAAATTAGCGTTCATAAACATAAATGTATCATATACGTCAAATTGTTTTTATTGACACTAAGAAGTCATACTGTCAAAATAGTCAATTATTTTTCTTATTTCAATATATAGGTTGTGTTAGTTTTGAGCTACAAAGGAGGTTTTGTTGCTCATATCGTTCTTGTATTGTATTCAATAAGACAACGAGTAATATAATTAAAGGTCATATCTGTAAATTGATAAATCTATGTGAGAGATAAGGGATTCACGACAATTACCGAGTTTGGCTGAATCGTTAACTGATTTTAATCGTACTTGTATCAATATTTTTAAGTTACTTATATCTGAGCAAATTGTTAGCTGCTCGGCTTTTGCTACAATCCAGACACACTTCTTTTAGGCCACGTGGTAGATGTAACTTCGGGAAAAAAGGAAACTAAACACGTCGAGTCCCGTATACTCCTTATAAATTTCATTCTCTTCTTCCAAATTCAGCCAACTATATTTTATAGGTATAAAAAAAAGGTGAGAGCTATATCCTTTTTCGAATTCTCGATACAGAACCGATAATAAAATCTAAAGATTATGCGAAACGTGCAATTGACAACCCACATGAACTTGTGAAATTAAACAAAGGTACACAAATACGACAATTTACACCATTCCATTTGAGGACAAAACGATTAGACTTTGATTTCCGCCTTGAGCATGTCTTGAGAATAAATGGTTGGTAAGAAACCACATTGGTTTCATTAAACCCACGGCAGGAGTTTTTGCATTTTGTCGCTTTAGGTAACTAAAGCCAAAGCAATCAAAGAAGGCTTTGATAAATTCGATCAATAGAAACTTAATTAACTATTGTCATGCCACATTATTTTACGTATGATTCATTTTCATTCCTATTAAAGAACGTACTTACAGATTAAAATACCTAATGTACTAATTATTGAATTTCTATAACTTAAAAAAAAATGTATTTAAACTTTAATAACTTGTTCTTTTATTTTTGTTTTTTATTATATTATAGTATATACACAAAAAAAATAAAAAAATATTTAAATATATGTTTCGGACCCTACTAGGCCCGGCATCAGTTGATATACCTAATAATGACATATTTACAATAAAATGATGGCACATGAAATGACATGGTGACAATCAGTATTAAAAAGAGATTGAAAAAAAGGAAATATATCTTGAAATATTTTTATAACTTAAAATCGTATTAAAAAGAAAATTCTAACCTTACATAATGTTAGTAATAATAACAACAGCAAATTACATGAACTAACAGCAAATACATGGCTTTTACGAAACACGCATAGATTACTAAGAGTCGTCCGTAAAACGGAATTCACTTTATTTTGGTTTACAAAATACTAATACAATGTATTGTAGACACACACACTGTACTGAATATCTGTTTTGCTTGACGCAATCTGAGCTCAATTTGGCTTTAGTACTAAGTTACCTCCATGATTGTAATGTACAGTCGCCCTCAGTTCAGCTTATATTTGTAAACGATTTTAACAGCTATGATGCCGAAATAAGAACTATCAATAGATAGCTTGTCATGCTTGCGTCCGTACAATACAATTGTGAAAAACACGTTAAATTCTTCGGCCATCTTTATATCTGCCTGTCTGTATTGAATTCTCACTGAATGGGTAT
Organism: Ypsolopha scabrella; assembly: GCA_910592155.1. NCBI lineage: Eukaryota > Metazoa > Arthropoda > Insecta > Lepidoptera > Ypsolophidae > Ypsolopha > Ypsolopha scabrella. The sequence goes on from OU342964.1 coordinate 7,036,963, forward strand.
TGTTTTCGACATCTTTGGACCTAATGATTTGTACATTTTCATTAAAGTAAAGGAGTATTTCGTTTTATGACCCTAAGTAATGATTCGAGTCTATTACTTACTGTGAAACAAGTACACAAGTGTAGTTAATCATGTTATTGGTAAAGAGTTTTGAAACGTTAATGAAGTTGCTTTTTGAAAGCGTCTAAAGGTGAGATGGACAATAAAATGGATCGTGTATTGCCTCAGAACAAACCTAAAACATTTCTAGCTGCAAAGAGACACCTATGGGCTCTAAAGCGACAACGGCATCTGTTAAGGCAGTTGCTCTGAGATTCGTTCTCGAACGCACAAGTTATGATTATTATTCTTAGTTTTCAATAAAAAGAAAACAATATTAAACGAATATACGTCAATAAATATGCGACACTAGTAAGGCGCTATGCGATAATAGTTTAATGGCAATTAGGTTTTACTAACAACTTTTAAGCGTGTTTATAGTTGTTGTGCAGGATCATTTATATAGTATAAAATAACACAAACATAAACAATAACACAACATTGCTAGAAAAACGTAATTGACATTAAACTCTATTTCGTAGTGCCATAAATCACATTATCCGAGTCTACTTGAACAATCCGGCGTTTGTATGTATTTGCGTCTATGTATGAATGTTTGTTCGACAATAACTCAAGTATCGTTGATCGGAATGTCATGAAATTTGGCAGGCGAGTAAATAAAGTAAAAAGAATTTTTAAGTTCAACATGAGCCAAATCAATTAAGGGCGAATCGGGCAAGCGCGAGTTCACAGTTCGGGGCGAACTACTAGTATAATACAGTTGTACTGGAAAAAAAAAGATAAATAAAATCATAAGATGTGGGTTTGGAAGCAAAACTCGTAGCAACCACCTTAACTACAACAATCCAGTCGTAAAATAAATAAATCGAGAACTTTAGCACTAAATAAACACATTAAAACCAATCGTTAAAGCTCTTAGGTAGACTGAATACAGTTCTGAAAGTGGTGACGAGGTGACAGTTGGAATATGTCCTGTTTAACTCTTTTAGTTACCCTTCAAACTAATTTATTTCTGTTGCACTATTTATTAACAATAAAGCTATGAAGCTTTGTTGCTACGGGCGTAGCAGTAGTGGTTGCAGAAAGCTTGCTACGCCGTAGAAACATCGTGCCGCCAATGATGTCTAAACATTATAGGTATGAACATTTTCTGAAAAATCTTAACGATAGTATCTAAAAGTTTAGGTCGACATATTATACATCGTTCACAATTTATTTATCTTCATCCTAGTATCAAAAGAAATTATTTTGTGAAATGATCGATATATAAACACGATTTTATATTTTGTATGCCAACCCAGACCCATTTCGGCCTAGGCCAAACTAGGTAGGCCTAAAATCGGGTTTTGTTGGTAAAATATATTTATTATCTCAAAAGAGGTGTGTCAGTAGTGTAGCAGATGGAAATATGTAGTCTCTGTCTACGCCTCTGGGTGACAGGCGTGAGTATATGTTTGCGATGGATAAATCGGCAGATGTTAAACATATAAAAAATGTCTATTATAGTTATGTAATTATATTTTTTTAGACATCTTCTAATCTAGATGCTTTACAGTACAAAACCATTATCTTGCGTAAACTTTAGGCCCAAGAAATAGATCTAGACGAAAACAAACCGTAGTTCTTGGGTCAGGTGGGCATTGAGTAGAGTCTTATTGTGTTTACTTAGAACTTGCTACCGTTTTACTCGTAAATTCTGAAGATACTAGAAGAGACACTTTGGCTCTTGTGATTTGTAGAAAACTTGACATCGATTTTCGAAGAACCCTTGAAAAAATTATGACCAGTTATATAGTCTATTAACTTACAAAAAATACAATTTTTTAATTCCTTGGTCTTATTCTAAAGAAAATCAGAAAACACTTTGGGGAAAAATATTTTTCGAATAAGAAAATTCGTTTAAGATTTTTATTATAAGTTGCTGCTCCTGAAAAGAGAATATGTTTGTTTCGCGGGTACAGATATTTTTTCTCACTAAGTTTTTTGCCTAGAGTTGTAGCAGTGACTTGTCGAGATAAGCGCGTTTAGTGTGTGTGGCGCGTATTTGTAGCGCTCCCAAAGCTACGCACACTAGCAAAACAGTGCGTATGCACGCACTGCACTACTACAACCATAGTCAAATACTTCGGACTTCGTGACATAGAATATCTGAACAATCCATCAAAAACAAACAGTCAAAACTAAGTATAAGAATAATAATAATGAAGTAAAAATATTTACAAGAAGCAGTGTCTAAATAAGGTTACTCTTTATTATATAGCCAAATTCATACTGGAGACTCGGCGAGTGTTCAGGGCCAAGTTCAACGACCCTTTTTGGCATTAAATAAAACATTTATTTTTATGGGCAGAAACAGAAAATACAAATATAACATTAAATAAAATTAAATCTAACTAAAATTAAATCTAACTGAAATTAGTTATTAGTTATAGAAGTTATTAGGGGGAGAGTAAGAGAACAGCTCTTAGGCAAAACCAGGCGGCCCACCATTGCCTGGGACCGATGGATGGCGGTTTATCCATCCCCAATTGCCGAGCCTTATATAAAACAGACTGGTGACGGGCAGCGGCGTCACTGGTGCAAGGGTTTCGGCACCGCGCTCACCAGCCCGCCTGCCCAGCGTGTGTGAGTATGGGCATTTCTTCCAGGAGGACCACCAAGAGTGGCGAAATCCTGGAAAGGCCTATGTCCAGCAGTGGACGAAACAGGCTGATGGAAGGATGGATAACTAAAATAAATAAGAAACTAAAATCTTAAAATTACATAAAACATACCGTAGCTACGACCTTATGACCTTATACCTATACCTCATGACCAACGAGCTATAGTATGACCCTTTTTGTCCCCTTTTTGTAATTTACGAACAACAACATCAGAAATATATCAGAAAAAATATCGATAATTTCCCTAGGCTCGGTGAGAATCACTCTATAGACACTAGGAAGAAACATAAACTGGCTTTTCCAAAAAGTAGGCACCTCTTTTGTAGGACATGGTATAAGATTTTACAATAAACATCCAAAGGAGGTCCTTAGTTTTTCAGAAAATAAGTTTAAATTATATATTAAGCAGGGACTCTTGAGAAAAGCATATTATAAAATTAATGACTATTTGGATGATAGTGACGCTTGGTGTCATGAGAATATTGATTGATACTAATGTTCGTTTATTTTCTAACTGATTTGTGTTTCAAATCGTCTGTTTTTATGTAGACTAATATTTTTATATTGTTTTTTTATTATTATTTTGACATTTCTTTTTACATATTGACATGAACATTGTATAACTTAAACTTAGCATTTATTACTTAGTTGATAATCTGACTATCAAAAAAGTGATAAACTATATGAGACAGGTGGATGATGTTTTGCTTAGTATTTTAACTTACTACCTCATTAGACAGGTAGACTAAGACATATTTTTTATTTTTTTCTCATGACATAATTTCCTTCTGTCTTTTATATTTTTATCCTTTTTTAATACATTGTTTAGTATTATTTTATATAAGTTTAAAAAAACTGTAATATTATTAAGGCATATTCAGAAAAAAAAATACTGATAAAAAGACATGATCTTGCTAAGTTTCTTGCCCTTCTTCTTAGCAAGATTATTCGAATGGACGGATTTAGGCATTATATCTATTTATAGTTTATTTATCTATTAACTTATTTATTCATTGAATTATGTATAGGTAGGTATGTACATACAATATTTTAATATCTTACTTATGTTAGTATATATTTGGCTAGGCATTATATTTATTTAGGGTCTATTCAGTTTATTTATCAACTTATATATTAATTGCATTGTGTAGTTATAATAATATTCGTATTCCAATAAGTCTTTATTTTATGCATTTAACTTTTGTAGCCCAACTTAAATATAGTTTTTTTATATTTTTCCCGTATCATATTTGTTAATCATAAAATATTATTTTTATACAGATTAGATTTGACATGTAAAACGTATACTCTATGTATCTAGTTTACAAATAAATAATTTGAATTTGAATTTGACTCCGAGTCAATTAGTCAGCCTAAATTTTATTTTGCGTTTTTTACAGAAAGGGTCATTGAACCTGGGTCCTGACCATTTTCCGAGTCTCCAGTGTGAATTTGGCTATATAATTAGATCTCACCTTATATTTAGAGGATTCTATCAAAAACATCTCTCTGTCCATTACGTAACTCAAGAATGACTATGGCATATTAACAGACAATAAAAATATCGATGACTTCTTGGTTTGGTATTCTACGACAATTTATTTTTATTTATTTTTTATTAAACTTTTTGTACATTTACATACATATATAACAACACATTTTAACAAACAGAACAGACATTGTGTACAAAGGCGGCACTTATTGCTTTTAGCAATATCTGCCAGGCAACCTTTGGGTAGAAAGAATAGACGTTAACTAAATTAAACTTTAAAAGGGGTAATTGCTATCAAAAAGGAAAAAAATACTAGGGTGCTATTTTATCCAAAATATAATTTTAACATAATAATTTAATATTTATATTGTTTAACATAAACATACTTAAAAATACATAAACGTACAAAGTAAATTGAATAAATATATAAATACTTATATATACACAAATAATAATAGGGGTGGGATATTTATATTGAGTGCTATTTTGACGAGTATTCAGAATGAAAGAAGTGCTTCACTTTGATGTTAAATGAGTTTACATTTTTCAATTTTTGTAGAGAAAACGGTAAACGGTTCCAGAGTCGCGCAGCATGAAAAGTAAATGAATCATTATAAAAACCTGTTTTCGCTTCTGGAAGCGCTAATGTTTTGTTATTGCATGTGCAATGACAATGTATGTACATACAAATACAAATTCTCATTCAAACAATAGTAACCCGGTAAATAGGTTAAATCCAACGTTATCAACGCGCTGCAGGGCTGCTCGGAGCTCTTCATCCAACAATAGCTTGCGAGATAGCTGGAGCATGGGGTATGTGGTCTCTTTGGACACTCGACCTAATTCACAGCAGTTGAATATCTCTGTGTGGCACTTTTAGGGGCTTACGTTGGGAAGCTGAAAGCAGCTTTAGCACGAAATTTAGAATTTTTGTTTCGATTGAAGTTCTTGGCTGATATTCAGAGACTTCATTTCGGACAGGCGATATAAAATGAAATATTTTGTATTTTTAACAGTTTCTGTAAAATTGGTTTTCGTTTGCATTTGCACCGATATTTTTTATATAGACTATATACAGTAGGTTAAAAATGAACCCTCTAGCTAGAAGCAAAAGGAAACTGTTCTATGTTCGAAATATAAAATACATGTTTTGTTACTTTTGCCATGATTCATAATTTTAAAAAATATATCGACCGCCAAAGAAGCACAAATACTCCGGTGACAGAAACGACGCTCTACAAAACCTATGTGTACATAGCCTATGTGCATTATTTACCGCCGGGAATATATAAAGTCTATTGTCAGATGTCGCGTCGCGTAGGTAGACAATGTTTTCAAAATTTTAAAAACAATAAAATAGTAACTTGTTTTTACGGTTTTGTATTATATTAGTGATTCTAACTCATAGAGTTCATTAAAGAAGACTTAAGTTTAACTAAATGTCAGGTCAATGTGTCTTATCTTTGCTCATCGATTTAAGAGCTGCGCTTTGTCGATGAATTGTCACCCACTCTTCTCTTCTCTCCGACTTAACCTCTTTGTACCACACGAAATAAAGTTTTTCTTTTCCTTGGTCAAAGTAATTTCCTCTAATTCTTGCTCTATTTTTATACTGAAGCCGGACTTACGAGTATTTTATAGAAACGCAAAATTGAGAAAGCTTATTTTAAATTAATTTTTAAAAACGACAATAAAAACCAAGATGTTCGTAAAAAAAGTTATATATTTCTTCTTACCAATAAAGTTTCCTTAACATAGGTACTTTATACTATATTGATAACCAAACTCAATTTTGTACATAATAAAAATAAAAAGCCGATACGTTTTAAAAGGAGGCAAAGCAATAAAGTGGGCAAAATACAAATAAAAAGTAAGGATGTACAAAAAGTGGGCAATGCTCTTCAAATACTATACAAATTAAGGACAAATGCAGAAAGGGGGTAAGTACCGAACAAATCATTTTTTCAGTCATAAAATATAACAATTTCATGGTCTAAAATTATTTTAAAAGGGATAACCCCCCTTAAGAGCGAACTACAAGAAAGGTATAGGACACAAAATGTTATGTTCTGTAGCTTATCACAACTGTAAGATCAGATATACGAGTACTACAAGAGACAAGAGCCTTTGTTAATGAAACAATGTACCTATGCTATAAAGCTATAATCGATAAACCCGCTTATCAGTATCGTTTTAGGGTCTTTTATTCAATGGAATTGCAGTAATAAATTCCTTCAATGCAGTTTTCTACTTAATATGGTCTGTTTTTAAGGGTATACTTGAATATAATGGGTGTCTGGAGACAGTTTCCATGGGTAAGCGGTAATGGTAACGGCAAGTAAGGACTTTTTAATGGAGCGGGTGACATTTTGAAATGACGCCCTGATTGTAATCGTGTGAAATTGATGCACTTAGCGTTTTTATGGTCGACTCGAATGTACGGAGATGCCTACTATATTAGATATCGTTACAACATATCCCGTGAGGGTAGATATTAAAAGTATTTGTGTTAACTGAACGATCACACAGTCGTACACCCATTTTTAATCATTACTAGTTATTTGGTGCTTAAAAATAATCACAGCAATATCTACTTCACACCGAGTATGGGAAAATAACGACAAACATACCCGTGTCAGGTAAAGCCACTGTCACGATTCGCTAGAGTCTAGCAGCTAGACAAACTATTATTATTTAAATGTCAAATTTACACTTGATCATTGTCTATGTGTACCATTCTTAGACCATTTAACACGGGACCTGCCAAAGCGCGACTCTTAGTACTGAAATTATTCTGCCGTTTTCCACGGGAGGGGAGGTAAACACGCACAGCACACATTTACTCATTCACGCACACTCCTGCGAAAAATTGATATGTCACACTAAATCAAAAGCTGCAACACAAACACAAAACGCACACACAATCAAACTTACATGAACAAATTGTTAATGTACTTCGGCAGAGGGGGATAAGTGCGTATGCCTAGTCCCGCGTTATGTGGTCTAAAGTACAATTTTCTGTTATTATATTACAAGTTGAAAACGACACAGAAAATCTAGTTACATACAAACTTTAAAACTACTATGCACATAAATTGGAAAAAGCTCATGGTGCTTGCCCGAACGGGGATCGAACCTGGGTCTCAAGATGGCCAGTCAGAATTAGACCTGCTCAAGATCAAGCTTGACGACCTTAATAATAAATTAGATAAATTGGTACTTAGTTAAAAACTTTCACTCTTTTTCTTTCAGCACTAACATACGACGTATTGGTGGAGGAAAAAAAGTCCATCACCGTAAATATAATCTATTCTGAGTAAATTAACACTTTTTCCTTTAACAAAGTCTACTTACATGGTGCTAGATAATATAAATATATTAATAAAAAACTAAACACAAATTTTAGTTGTAAAATACGTGTATCTTTTACATTGATACGCTATACGCAAAATAACAACGAACACGCGGAGTGATGCGGTAGCGTGACGTCACAGCGGGGTCGATCTCCCGCAGTCATTTGGCGCTAGACTATGTTAACTTAAATAATCTATTTCGCAGTCATTTGTGGTTTTGGTCTATATTTTAATCCTATGAAATTAAATGTGGTACGAGTATTGTCGACATGATGAAAATTGACCATTGTTTGACCCTCGTTTTAAGTTGGGGTCAAGAATTGTTTATGCAATGGAGATCTAGGAACCCCTTGTAACACAACAAGCGCCAACGATGACTGTCCACCGTTTATTCCTATTAAATAACCACCACCGACTGGTTGTTCCATGCAAATCGTGCGTATTTAATGTTTATTTATTTGTTCAGTCCACAAATGGCCGGCTAAAGACTCTAATGGACAATTCCACGCGTTTCGTAATACATAAGTCTCTATAGTAGTGCGTATTCGGTTTCATTTAGTTAGGGACCAGTATAGTTCCGTATTTTAAAGTGGTTCCGTATTGTAATGTTGAACTAATGAGTCGTTTGTAGGGTGATAGATAAAAGTGGAGTATATGAACACGTTTTGAGTTAGATTTAGTCTGTCAGTTGGTCTCGTAATTGTATTAATGTTTGTTAGTTGCTTAACTGTCCTGTGGGTTTTATGATTTCCTGGTTTGTGTGGTTTGAATGTATCCTTCTAATGTTATGTAAGTAGGTTCTCGTTTATTTGCTGGACCCGCGTTACGCTGCTGGGAACGTTTAACACAAATTAGAATAAGATTTAGAACTTTACGTTTTAAAATCTCTCTATCTTCTGATTAGCTCACCTTCTATTTATAAATTTGATAAAGCTCTGTCGGCTAGTCGGCAGGGTGCAATATGAGTTGGTAAGGCAGTAAAGACCTTATAATAGGTTGCGTTAGACATATTTTCATTGCTATTTATACATTAACCTAGTCTCTCCTCATGCGAATTTTGATTGAAAATAGATAAAATTCAGGACAATAACTTCTTAAAAGAAATGTTAAAAGCCAGACTGATTTCACACTAACTTTTACTGTTTTACTGTTAAACTTTAAACCCAAACTTTTCGCCAAATAATTTCAGTTCTGATATTTGTGAATAGCGATGCGTTTGGACAACCGAAAGGTAGGGTAATAGCAATAAATTACCCCGTAAAATGCAGTCTGCAGCTAGCCGATCCAGTGCTGGTCCCCCAGGACTGATGTGGGGCCATGGAACACCGCCAGTGATAAGACTGTTGGATTTTTTGCGTCTACTCCAAATGCAGCTGAATATACTCGTATACAAGATGTATTAATGTGTTCAGAAAGTTTTACTATGTCATGGTATCCTGATCATGTAGTCAGATCAACTTTTGTTTTGTGACTTTTATATGTTTTTTGTTCGCTTTTTTTCCTACAGTAGGTATTAAAAATGTATATGGGGGTGAATTTTCTAGCTAAAGGCTGTAAGCTAGAAAATTCACCAGTCATTTAAATCAAAACAGAGTTTTCAATCGACAAAACACCTCCAAAAGTTTTTTTAACTGTCAATAACTTATGTTTTCCATAAATAAATCACACTAATATTATAAATGCGAAAATTTGTGTGTGTGTGTGTGTGTGTGTGTTTGTTACTCTTTCACGCTGAAACGGCTGAACGGATTTGGATGAAATTTAGAATGGGTATAGCTTATACCCTAACTTAACACATAGGCTACTTTTATCCCGAAAAAAAAGCCGCGGGCAAAAGCTATGAATAAATAAAGCCTTTGGCTTTTCGTTCCGATGTTAAATTTAATCTGATGTTTAATTTCATTCGATAATAGTATAAGATAAAAAAGCCCTTAGCTTTTATGTTAATATAAAACATTTATACATATAAAGCGAAATAATGCTCACTCATAATGACATTTCAGAATATCAGAATCTAATGAGAGTACAATTTTTAAATAGGCACTCATTCAAGCATAACGCTGTTAAAGTTCAAGTTTGTTACTTCTTCAACGCGGGCAGAACCGTGGGTAAAAAGCTAGTTAGGTGAAAAAACAAGCGCCCCTTTATTGTCTCCTTCAATCTGAAGAATATCAGAATTTACACCGAAACTCTTACCTAACCCTTGTGATACAAGCCACTACATTTGTAAGCTCTACACAATAGACCGATTAGCATAGGCAAGTGTATTGTAAACCGCTAAGTTAGCGGTTCCGTAGCTTTCAGGGATATTTGGCGCCGTTCCAACGTGGACGAAGTTCGAGCGATGCGGGTAGAATGAAAATATCCGCAGTGTCAACGTTATTTTGTCGATTATAGTGGCTGTTTATCAAATAACTGAAATGCTTTAAATTGGTCACATAAATTATTAATAGATTAGGGCAATCGGGTAGTTACTTCCTTTGTACCTCATAGGCAATATAATATATATAGGTTAGGTACCACATATGTAGGTAGTTTTTAGGGTTGTCCGACAAGGAACCCTTATAGTTTCGCCATATCCGTCTGTCCGTCCGTCCGTCCATCCGTCCATCCGTCTATTAGTACTAGAAAGCTTCAATGTGACATGAGTATACATATTAATCACGCCAACAAAACGGTAAAATAAATCCATGAAAAAAAAATTAACGGTTCCTCCCATACACGTAAATTGAGGATGATTTTTTTTTCTCATTTATCCCATAGTATGGGATATCGTTAGATAGGCCGTTCAAAAACATTGTGGGTGTGTTAAAACCATTTTCCGATTTAGGGATCCGTTGGCGAAACATTAAGATTTAAAGTGATAATTTTTGTTTGAGTCAAAAAAAAAAAAGTCAAGTAAAGAGATACAAACACATATACATACGTACAAACCTACACGTGACTTTATCTCCCCAACACTGAGGGTTAACTATTCACATGATTAATCACTTTCTCCAGTTGGCAGCTAAGACTTTATTTTATTAACGGCCAACGCTACAGCGCTAAATTCTGTTGGATTTGAAAGAACCTGTAAGCCCTTTGAATAAATTATGGTTAAATTATTACCGCTTAACATTCTAAATTGACAACTTTAATTTCAGAAATATATGGGTTTGTTTGACTTGTCTAATTAGTAGATATTGTTGCTGCTGAAAGATTTATGTAAGAGAAATCTCTCTTATTATAAAGAAAATGGTTTCTAAGATTCTACGGTATAAAATATACGCCTGTTATAGGCAATAAAATTAAGAAATCATATTGTTTGTTTGTCTGGTGCCCTAGAAAAATATTGTTTTAGCTTCCTAAATTATATTTTAGGAATGTCTGCTTTTCTTGGGATGAAAATAAGTATTTTTAATACATTGCAACGTTTTCGACGCGATCCGTTTTAAGAAGACTTTTGTTAAGATTAATGTTGTTAGAACGTCCTTTGGTTAGAAAGACACAAACAAACATAATTTTCCTTGAAAAATATGTAGGGTCACTTTGATTGATATAGCCAAATTCATACAGGAGACTCAGTAAGTGGTCAGGGGAAAGGTCAATTTCAATGACCCTTTTTGCAAAATACGAAAAATATTGTTTGTGCCCCTATAGAGCTGCTTGGTCGAAGAACAAACCCGAGTCAATTAGTAGAAGCCTAAAGTTTATTTTGCATTTTTCACAGAAAGGGTAATTGAAACTTGTTACTAATCACTTAAAAGTCTCCAGTGTAAATTTCGGTATATCAATCAAATAAGGTCCTACCATAATACTTACTCGGAAATCCTCCCGAAGTTATTCGGGGGAGAGTAAGAGGACAGCTCTCAGGAAAAAAAAAACCAGGCGGCCCACCATTGCCTGGGACCGATGGATGGCGGTATATCCATCCCCAATTGCCGGGCCTTATATAAATCAGACTGGTTACGGGCAGCGGCGTCACTGGTGCAAGGGTATCGGCACCGCGCTCACCAACCCGCCTGCCCAGCGTGTGTGAGTATGGGCATTTCTTCCAGGAGGACCGCCAAGAGTCGCAAAATCCTGGAAAGGCCTATGTCCAGCAGTGGACGAAACAGGCTGATGGATGGATGGATAATACGTGAAAATAATTCTAGGGTAGATTATGTATCACATCCAAGAAGAGTTTTTTTTATCAAATAATTTTCTCATTTCTCAGTACAAAGTTGGATCTATTAGGGATACTCTATCATCTGTTTAATTTTTTTCACTTATATATAAAGAAGGGCTAAGGAATGTAATGAAACTATCATCATAAAACTTCAAATTATCTATTCTTTTTTATAAAATTTATTAAATTTTACATTTCTTATTGTATAATGAAAGACCCAAACATATTTCCTAAACATATTTATTAAAATTTTCACATGGGTGGGTAGACGTAGTGGGAACAACCAATGGAAACAACTGTATTTTCCCTATCTTCTAGATTCCCTATTTCCCCAGTATCGAAGTTTTCTTCCCCAAGCTTTAGGTTTCCCCAAAAGTTCCCTAGAACGAAAAATTTTCCCCAAAAAAGTTATCTAAGGACCCTGCTGCACATTTATACTGCACTAACATACCCAGACTAGACAACTAGACATACGCAAACAATTGGAAAAATGTCGTGATGGTCGAAGTCTTGCACTTTTTTCGACCTAGATCTCATTCGCCAGTATCTTCGTTCCAATAATAAATATACGTATATTTGGTTGCTTCAGGTGACATCGAGGACTGCATAGTAACACCAGCGTACCAGGGCCAGTTTACACCATTACCCGAAGCTCTCTGCGACTGCATCATGGACCTCACTTCACAGGTTTTAAACTGACAATATTTATTTACAAAAATATCTAAATGGTAAGTAATTTTATACTGTACGATGTGACCAAATATTGAAACTTGTATGTATTACCGTCTTTAAGATAGAGCTAAAACAAATACCATTAAAAAAAAAATATTTTTCCGAGCAGTATTGTATGGGACCACCCTTGGGTTTACATTTTTATTTTTATTATTTGTTGTGGTAGGTGCCATAGTTATACGTATTCTGTGAAAATTACAACTGTCTACCTATTACGGCTGAAGCTGCAGACAGACGGGCAAACAGACAGACAGACAGAAAGACAGACAGCGGAGGCTTAGTAATAGGGTTCCGTTTGGCACCCTTTAAGTACGGAACCGTAAAAAACACTTTTTTTTTCAAAATCGCTAGACGTCGTTAAACAAATTTTTTTAAAGAAAAAAAAACAGTATATACAATTTGTATATTTTATACGTGGTTTGTTCAAAACAACTTCATAAACTTTAAAAGTAAATAGATAAGTAAGTATATTTTTGTTACTACGGATTACAAAATCATCAAAAGTCTTCTGTTTTCACTATCTTCCCCGTTATGTTTTAGTTGTAAAATATTGTTAATGTGTCAGTTTTACTGCAAGTAGTAAACATTAGATCGCTGGATAGTAATAATTTCCATCTTACAATTTTTTGACTGACATTCAATTAACATTACCACAACAATACTTTTGAACTCTGAGGCAATAGCCCTTGTGTTTGAATTATAGCATTAAAAAAACATTACCGTCAATTGGCCGACAATTGAATTTAAACTTTGTGAAAACAAGACTTTACAAATTTCATTGTCTATAAATGCTTCTCGAACTACTTTCTCTGTACCAAAATTGTTTTAAACTACATAACTGTCATCCTATATTAAAAGAAAAGTAGTAGATTCACCCACAAAAGTTCAAGTAATTTCCTTATACATCGGAACAATCGGCAACAAATATTTGAAAGCATGACTGTTGTAATTCAACTGGAAGAGTCGTGTCTATTTTATTATAGACAATGTGATTTCGATAATAACTCGTGAAGTGCTTACCTTATGCTCAATAACCGTTTCATCACGATTGTACTCATTCTTGATTCAAAAATAATACTCAACTAACTTTTAAAGTATTCTTCTGATGAATTTCTTTTGTTGCTATTTTGTTTTTCTCGATGTTATAATTTCATTACATATCACAAATTGAAGTCCGCGCCACGTTTGTGTATGTGTAATCCCAGAAACTACTGAGGCGATTTTCATTCGATTTTCACCAATAGACAGACTGATTCACGAGGAAGGTTTAGGTACATAATTTATGAACATATTGTGCAAATTTGTTTGAATGTGTTGTTTGTTCATATGAGCAACACTATGCTCGTCAGTAAGAATTCTCTAAACAATATTTATTATCTTAACTAGGTGGTAAAGCTGATGCCTGATCTGATGTGGAGGTACCACCATCTTACTCGTAAATCCTCCCGAAGTTATTCGGGGAGAGTAAGAGAACAGCTCTCAAGCAAAACCAAGCGGCCTACCATTGCTTGGGACCGATGGATGGCGGTATATTCATCCCCAATTGCCGAGCCTTATATAAAACAGACTGGTGACAGGCAGCGGCGTCACTGGTGCAAGGGTTTCGGCACCGCGCTCACCAACCCGCCTGCCCAGCGTGTGTGAGTATAGGCATTTCTTCCAGGAGGTCCGTCAAGAGTGGCGAAATCCTGGAAAGGCCTAAGTCCAGCAGTGGACAAAACAGGCTAATGGATGGATGGATATTATCTTTACTGATTAGACCATTATGTAAATTTACTGCAAAAGATCTTGGTGTACTGCTGCCCAAAGCACTATAACCAACTTATACAGCTTATTTATTAATTACTTTTTAATATTTATGTGAAGGGCAATTACATACGCAAACGAAATAATAATCATGTCAGCAACATAAAGTTTGCATTTAAAAGCATTAACACTTGTCGGTTTCCGTATTTTTGACAGCTCAGCCTAATGTCGTTTTGATGGTTCTTGACCATGAACATACGAAAATACCTGACCGGTTGAAATGCAAAAAACCTGTTTCGGTCTTGTGTGGTCGCAGACTCGTTAAGACATACCGAGTTTCATGGTCTTTTTGCCGGCACATCCCATAACTAACATGTGAGGTCGAAGCAACACTGATCGAATATCTGGACCCACTAACAATGTAAGAAGTAATAAATGCAAGCAGCCTCGTTGCAAAGGGTATCGATGTTGCAAAACCGCTTAATTCTGCTATCGATTGTCATAGAATGTCGTCTGTACAAGTGTCAGGTCCTAAATTCCGACCACCAATGTGGGCTGCAAGAATTTAAAACAGATTTCAGAGCCTATTGCTTGTAATGTAATGAGGGCAGCGAGATGAAGTAAATCACAACTGGTTTCTGTCGTTGGCCTACGGGCCAGAATACAGGTGCATTGATATCTTGTTTAGACAGCTCTCCTAAGATAACTGATGTTACAATAAATAATCTGCATAACGCTGTAAACATTGCTCAAGCGCATTAATGTTTGACTTACATTCTTTGTCTCGAAGGTCGATCGTTGCAATAGAGTTATGATTTCGCATTACCAGCAAAACATGACAAATTTAAACTTAACATTTTAATCGCGTTATTTTTATGACGTCCGTTTAATTTTGTACGCAAATGAGATCCTTATCTAAGAAACCTCAAATAAATATTCAATACCATTGATTATTATAATAACTATTTCCAAGGTTGCGTTCCTAAACATGACATCAATATAGATTCTGTTTAACTTTCAGGGGCAGTCAGCTACTTTGGAGAGCATAAGGACATCACTGTCTTCCAAGTTTCCATCCATGCAGACTCCATCACAAGAAGTGGTCTACGATACATTAGCGCAACTGATGCAGGAGAGGAAGATTTATCAAACATCAAGAGGATTTTTTATCGTTACTCCAGAGTAAGTGTCTTAAAAGGCAAATCAAAGGCAGTTGAGGTTGAGGTAATAAACAGCCCACGTGGTTGAGTATTCATTACACAACCCTCGCAGTATAAAGTGTGAACCTTGAATATCTGTTCACACGTTGCTATTAAATCTGCAACTTGGTGAATCACCGGACCTTTTTGGGACCTTCGCGTCGCCAGCGCAGGACTGATGGACATGTTTCGTAATCTGTCATTCTGGGCACGCTTCATCTTGCTCTGATATGGACGTGATGAGCAGTCGCCAGGTTTGGCGTCTGTTCTTTATTCAAAGACTGCAGGCCATAAATCAAACGTAGGCGTAGAATAGACTGATAGTCGAATTGAGCTTTTGGTAAATTTATTACTGTCTACATCAGGCTGTGTTTTTGTATCTAATCTTTCTACGTATTAGTTCACGTCGGTCGGTACGAAATTACAGATTGTTGATTCGCCTGTAGGCGTAAGATATCTATCTTTGTTTTCAATGTCTTACTAATAAAGTTCATGTAGCTTTCCAAGCTTTTAGGCGCTCATTTTTCTTCTCAACGTGGGCGCAGCTTCACAGTCCCAAGGTTGAATCAATTAATATTTACTTACCACAGAATTATCATTATTTGTAATTTTATGTGAAGTGTTAAGTTTAATTCAAGGTTGTGTACCTACTTAACCGTTAATTTTGTAATATTGGTTTTGTGTTGTATGGTAACAAAATTGTTTATTTGTGCAGTTTCGACACGACGTTTTAAAAGGTAAATTGAAACTCTACGAGATTTTTTTGCCCAATTCGAAAGATGATATTTGATTTTCGAGGAGTCCGGGTTGTGCAAAAAACCTTATAACTTGGACGCAAAAACTTTCAATGCTATAATGAAAGATGATCATGGAATAAGACATGATTGGTCAGCTTACAAAAAAAAACTACGAAAGCTAAACTGAAGATGTGTCGGTAATGATCCGGTTTGCTTCGAAATTTGTAGGTTGTTATTATTATCAACATATACATAATTAAAGGTGCAAATATATGAGATCTCCTTAATAAAAACTTTGTATTGATTTGTGGGTTAGAATGATTATTTATTTTCTAGACAATCAAACTTTTATTTTTACATTTCAATTTAAAGACTTAGATAACAAGGTAGTTGTAATAACAATATGATTAGTTAACCATATCAATAACACATCACCTATTCACAAAGGTAGATATTTACATAGACATTAAAATTAAAAAAAAAAATATTATTAACGTCACCGAAAACCAATACATTTCTGACGACCAACATCCGAAACACTTCAAAGCCCAAAACTCTTGAACTGTCGTCCTAAAAATTTGTTATAATTTGCTCGAGTGAGATGGTGATAACGATATCCGTTTCCGCAGACGAAGACGCTCTAGATCCCGTTCATCATCGCGCCACCACAACAGCAGTATGGACGAAGAGTGCCCGTCCCCCCGCACCATGCTCATGTCGGAGGGGGAGGCGCTGCATCAGCTCTACGGGGAGATCAGCACTGTGAGGGACGGCGCTGTTACCCACCAGTGCGTGCAAACCAACCTGGCTGACGTCATCTGTGGAGGTGAGTACACCAGCCACTTGATCATCAAAGCGCTTCTTTTCTCTGGTGTATTATGATGATTGTATTCAGGTCTTAAAAACGATACCGTCAAGGCCGGTGGGAGATTTACCGCTGATTTCACAATTGAGCATATCAAGTTCAGCGATGCAGCGCTGTATTTGGTCCATTTGTGACTGAAGATATGTCGGTAATTATCGCTTGACGACTCGATGTCACAACCACCTTCATGAATGAGCCCTAAAAAGCTTACGGAATTGGGACTGTGGTGCACCAAAGCAAACCGTAGCCCACATTGTAGATGAGTGCCCGACCTGCTGCTTTCCAAGAGGTTTTGCCGAGTTACATAACCTCACTCCGAAGGCAAAAAAATAGATCTCACAGCTGAATTTACAACTTTAAATAAATATGAAAAACGCAGGAATAAATAAAGGCCACACGATGATGGTGATGATGAGTTTCTCAAATCAAAAACTGGAGGTTAGGGACAGAAATAGTCTAACTTTACATGAGCAAAAAATATAAAAATAGGTATATTATATATACATAATGCAATAAATAAATAAGTTGATAGATAAACAAAATATAATGCCTAATTCCGCCCTTTCGATTAGTCTTATATTGTTATCGTTAAAAGAACAGTACATAAAACTACACGGGAAAATCACTCAAAACATTTCATCTCCAAACGTGAATTTTTTGTATAACGTACCGTTTATTCCGTGAAACTCATGACTCGACACAGCACACGCTCCAAAAGCTTACCACAAAAAGCTTTTGCTCAAACATGAATTTCTAGCTAAAAGCCCTAACGTTACATGCAGAGCTCAGTTATGCATGCGAAATCCTGTCCCCACATACGTTGCTAAATGTAGGTAAACCTAAACCTTAGGTAAAGCTAAAGTGTATAAAAAGCCTGTCCTATCTGGGGCAAAGCTGCAGTGGCCCAATTCCAGTCACATAGAGATCGTGCTATACCTCCATTACCGTTTTTGCACTTACATAATTCCCTTGGCGAAGATACTTTGGCTACCTAAAGCCGCAATGTAAAAACCACAATAGCGCACACGTAAGACATTTAACTAGAGCAAGTAACAATAGGATGTTCTCGGGTACTTCTTCATTCTGTCATTCTATCTGATTGAAAATTGCGTACGATTGGCTGAGTGGATTAGAAACTAGGCTAGACCTATTTCGTTAATATCTATCTACTGTTGAACAAGATCTATCCTATCACTTAACCTAGAGTTTAAAAGGTCGTCGGCAAAAGGGCACTCTTTTCTAGGGTCTCATTTGTTAAAAAATTATTATTATATTATGAAAATAAACATAATAAATTGATCTTTTGTTTTGTGATTATATTTTTTTATAAATATATTATGAAAAATAAAAAATATTATTGTGAAATAGTATAGATAGATCATATCTACGTATCTAAATATACGCATTTTGCTTCCTATGCCTATACTATTTTACTTATCAATAACATGATTTGCGTATCGTCTGTATATCGATATCGTATTGTCAACCTTAGCTGTCTGATAATTTACTCTATAAATGTGGCACTGATCCAGTTTCTATATTTGAAGATTATTACGAGTATTAACTGGTTATCAATAAACAGATATGCCTTATGCTCTAAGAGATATTCTTATCACCAGCCTCACCGTCTAAACCTTTCAAGTCAATCGGAACTATGACATGAACAATAATTGTTGAATCTTTCAGTAGAAAGGTCACCGCGGTCACAGCCTAGAAGTCGTGACTTTACTAACAATTTATTAAGGAAAATACCTTAACGGTAACCAAATTTGGGATTATAAATTCAAAGTCAGCGGTTGGGTGAACGGTTCGTATTTATTTTGCTGTAAGTACCGATACGATCTGGTTCGATTTTTATGGTCAAGATTAGCAGAAGAAACAAGGTAAGGTATCGTTGGGACATTCCTTTATTTTTATTGGTATTTTCCCTTGCTACTTAAATATCAATTCATTTCATTTAATAAAATTCGTTATTCATTAAAATTCAACGCTCATATAACTTGGTTGAGTATATAAACAGCAATTTCCTACTTGTCAAGTTTTTAAAAACGAATACGATCTACTTATTGCAATTATACACATAGTTAAGTGAAATAGGGTCTAATAAACTCATTACACCGCTATGCAAAGATTCCAAATAAGAAAACAAACCTAATGAACTGACGTATGTAGGCAATTTACCTAAGAAGAAAAACCCTACATATCAATATCCTACTCGCACGAGCCTTATTTATCGCGCTACATGTAGACCAACACGTCTCGAAGGCCATCTGTCAATCAATCTTTAGTTGACAAACAAACAGCCATCAACCATACCAGAATCACCCTTAAGGTAAATGGATTAAGAGATAAAAGGACAGCAGATGAAGAATGGGAATCAGAACTAGTTTTGCAGAGATACAGACGAAACGAGAGTTGTGGAAAGCCTGCCCATATACAACTGACAATCTAACCTCGGCCACTCTGAAGTAAAACTTACTTTACTGTGAAAACCTTAAGAATTAAATCATATGAAAATGAAAGATTGTCAGCAATGTGTGGACAGGAAACGCCTTCATAGATTAAGTTAAACACATAAGGGGTAGTAAAGATTGGTTATAAACTATTAAATGATCAGCGTTTTGATAACGGCGGGACAGGAAATATAAGTAGGTTGGTTGTGCAGTCACTACTTAAGTCGTACTTGAGAGATGAAGAACGATTACAGGATATTAACTTAAGTGGTATTTATAAAATAGTGGAAATGAGGGTTCAATGTTAATGACTACGGGTGTGTAAATAACTTAATCTTATGGCTAACATCACCGAGGAAACATAAAATATTTTGTCAACATTTTTGAGGTTAAATATTTTTCTTACAGATATTGAAGACTAGTTAGGTGGTAGAGCTAATGCCGGGCTCGACTGTGGAGGTACCACCATCTTACTCGGAATTCCTCCGAAAAAGTTATTCGGGGGAGAGTAAGAGGACAGCTCTCAGGCA
Source organism: Ypsolopha scabrella (assembly GCA_910592155.1). Classification (NCBI taxonomy): domain Eukaryota; kingdom Metazoa; phylum Arthropoda; class Insecta; order Lepidoptera; family Ypsolophidae; genus Ypsolopha; species Ypsolopha scabrella. Next base: position 7,056,943 of record OU342964.1, read on the forward strand.
AAAAAACCAGGCGGCCCACCATTGCCTGGGACCGATGGATGGCGGTATATCCATCCCCAATTGCCGGGCCTTATGTAAATCAGACTGGTGACGGGCAACGGCGTCACTGGTGCATGGGTTTCGGCACCGCGCTTACCAACCCGCCTGCCCAGCGTGTGTGATTATGGGCATTTCTTCCAGGAGGACCGCCAAGAGTGTCGAAATCCTGGAAAGGCCTATGTCCAGCAGTGGACGAAACAGGCTCATGGATGGATGAATGGATTGAAGACTAAATACCATTATAGTTTATCATAATACAAAAATTCAACAAAGAAAATCTATTGACTTTAAAATCTCTAAATATAGATTATATGAAAATAAATAAAACACACGCTTGAAAGGTTTTTCAAAACTCATGTCTACTACACTAGGAGGTCACAAAAATCAGGGTACCTAGCAAAGTAGACCATATCGAGCTTTGACAGCTCGATAAACACTGTCTGTCCCTCTTTAGGTAAATCAAACGAGTGAGAGAGAGCACTGTATCAAGCGCCATCGAGCTTGATATGGTTTGCTATGCTAGACTAGCTGATAACGATAAGGGAAATGGCTGAATCTGTGTTCACAGGATACCTTTATCCACACACATATTCCACGTTAGGCCAAAATAACATAATGACACCTATTCTCGTGTAGCAAATATTAGATTAGTTATTGATATGGTTTGCTATGCTAGACTAGCTGATAACGATAAGGGAAATGGCTGAATCTGTGTTCACAGGATACCTTTATCCACACACATATTCCACGTTAGGCCAAAATAACATAATGACACCTATTCTCGTGTAGCAAATATTAGATTTAGAGCTGCCATAACCTAAAACTTTTCATTGCAAAATAGGCTTTGACGGATAAAAGTTAAATGAGCTTGTATTATTTTAGGTTTTTCAACTCTAAATTTAAGGTTTGCTGCACGAGAATAGGTCACATTATGTAATTTTATTTTATTAGTGAAACAGTATAATTGTTTCATCAAGCTATTGATGATGTTCCACCAAGTGCTGACAATCACAAGTATTAATCATATAAGACATTATATTAAAATATGTATATATTCCACATAGGCACATGCGAAGTCGCAAACAACTAAGTATAGTACAAATATAACATGGAATGTAAGGAAAATTATGGAACAAACTGATATTCTTATTTAGCAAAACAGGATTAAACATGAGCCAATACGAATCACAGTGATGAAACCTCTAAGAAATCTGCCCACAAAATTGGAAAACTGGTTCCATACAACTTTCCTTACACATTGTTGGGTAGGCGTGTAAATTAACGAGATTCATGTAAAGTTGGGACCATAATCTGCTTGCAGGAAACCAGCAGCACGCGACACCAACTCTGTGACGTAATTGTAACAACTGAACCTGAATATGATTAGCCTAGATTTGGACAGGCACTCTATAAAATGCTTAGCACAGAAAACGTAAACCTTTTAGGTTATCGAAACATCAACTGCATATAGAATTCGCGTCGACATTAAATACGTTCGAGTGAAATTAGCTCCGGCGAGACGAAAAGAGAGAGATAGATGACAAAACTTCGGGTACGGAACTCTTAAAATTACAGTTCTAAAATTCAATTTCAGACTACTAAATCAAGTTTAAAATTGTAAAGAAAAATATGCATGGATGGATTTGAAACTATAACTATTTCCAGGAGCCCAAAATGGTCACAAACGTAAAAGAATAAAATTGCCTTGATGGAAAGAAAATCAAGAAGTTACCTCTAGTTTTGACCGAGTTTCTCATTAATTGTATATAATATCACGATAAATAGGATATATAAATAAGAGCCCCAAGCGATTTTATAGACAACTATATTTCAAAACTCAGTTTTTCTTGATCGTGGATTTCCCGGCTGTCGTAACCATATATATAAATGTTACGACATATTAAACAAAAAAGAAACGTCGTAGACTGCAGTTCTGATTGATGTAAAATGAGGTTCTTAATCAGTCTTTATGTGAAGATTTATTTGACAGAACTATACCAAGAGTGGTTACAGGCAGTTGCGTATTATTATCATATCAGTCAATTTGTCCGTTACCGACATCCGTATATTTTGCGGAATTTCCTGGACAGACTGATTGAATGCGTTGACTCTCCCGCTTCTTGGGTGAACGTTCTTCATCCTATGTAGGTATTATCAACGCTTTCCGTTAGACGTTATAGTGGCCAAGAGTAAGCCCATAGTGTATAAAAAAATGGAAACGCAAAGCGTACGGTAGAAACACTGCGCTACTTGTCCCGGGAAATAGTGTTGCAAGTCTGGCAAAGAAACTATGTTTTAAACCAAAGGAAACGTCTTGTTTTTGTTTCTTCTTTTAATTCGTAATGTGTTTTATTTATGGTAGGTATCGTGGAGTCTAGGTACACGATTTTTTTATATTGGGATGATATCGCATGAATATGTCAAATATTCACTTTTGTATCAGTTTCTTTGACTTTTTTTTAAGGTATTTGTCCAGAAATGCAATTCTGCACGTTTCTTAATCTACACTTTTACAATTTAAAAGTAGTATAAGCTCCAAGAAAATAGAATAATAATATATAATTAATATCATTAATTTGACACATAATGTTTCCTTGCAAGATCTGGTTATAACTATCAACACAATCAAATGATGCCATAATAGAGAATGTTTTTCTTTTGTGGAAGCTGCTGGTTCTCCACCACTGGCCTAGACTTCAGTATGATCCGTTAGTAGTCCACGCCGATAAGACAACATTGTTTGACGCTAAATAAGCCATTAGTTCCACTCCGAACGACAAGCTAATTGCTAGGAAAGATAATTTTACTGCAAAGGAAGAATATAGTAAACTCGGTGTGAACGAGGACAGTAAAATAATAATTGACAGGACGATAACTGTAAAATACAGCAATTTCCATCAGTCTATACGAAGTCTATTGGTTTATTTTGATGTAGTGATAAATACTCGGAGGTAATAAAAATGTATTCAACTTACAAACGACGGAAGAAATAAATAAAAAAGACGTTATTTAATAAACCAGCTTTACAATATGCCTAGAAAACAAGGAAGGCTGTAAGTGAAAAACGACCATCACGCCCCAGGGCCGTCTCCTAATAGATAGTAGAGCTAGATCATGATTGATAAGGATAATTACCGTGCACCATTACCACCGGTTACCTAAGCTGATCCATGCTAAACTTCGGTTAAAACTACCAAGGAAACGCTGCACGTCCCCCAGAGCTATCATTAACAAACTTCTGTTTACTATTTAACTAAAGCTAGCGGAGCTGTTTTTTCTTTTGGCTAGTGATCACTTGAAACTACTTGGTAGTTTGGTTGTAGAAACTTTTGAACTGAAGAGAGTAGTGTAGAAGACTAGAAGAGTATTGGATTGGTCAAACAGGTGTAAACTATGACCTACTGACTAATCTAATGATCTAATGCCCCCAATCTCCTTTTACAATCTACACGTTTACAATGTTCTGTTCGATCCAACGCAACGTTTTTAATCTGTGGTTATCATCAGTACAGCTGAGATATGAAGCCCTGTCGTGAGTTTATCCGGATATTTATAACCAAAAGGAACAGTTAATAAGTACTTTCCTCGAGATATTTCTTGGATAAAAGACACCAGCTAAAAAAACCATTAATTTAAGAATTTCCGTATAAACATAAATGACAAATCCTAGTGCGGCAGTGACTTGTACATGGAATGTGAATGATTATTTATTGGTAAAAACAGAAAAAATAAAAATGACATTACAATGAAATTAAACTTAACTATACAATCTAAAATCTTAAAATTACCTAAAACGTACAAAAAAAGGAAAAATTATACTAAGTAAAATATTTTCTCTAAATCACCGCCGTCGATCGGCAGGGTCCCCAAAAGGCTGGAAGCATTCCCCCGTTGAATGGATAGGCTAAGATTTTATTTTTTGCTAACTCTAGAAGTAAGGGTAATTGGATGAAAGCGCTGATGAAACAGAGAGGATGCCGCGGCGCGATGGCTGAAGGCGGATGGTTCGACTTTCCTCCGTCACCTTTAATTTGACATTAATGACTAATCATTAGCGCCTTGTGGTCACTTTGTTTTTATAATTTCCCTGATGATAGAAAGGAGACGATGAAAGTGATTTTCTTGGAGCCACGCGCGTGTATCAGGAAAAGTGTTCTGATTTTACATTAACTTTATTGGAGTCTCCTTCTATATGCAGAGCTATATCGATGTAACATATTCTCAATTTGTGTCAAATTATACATATTTGCAGTAGCCTTACTATAATATAATAAATAGTCACCTGCTTTAGTTGTTTTCTGTGATAATTTTAAAACCTAAAAATCAATATTGATTGCACAACAACACAAACTAAATGGAGTCTGAAAGTGAAAATGAAAGGAAAGTAAAGTATCTATTTGCGACAATGACTCTGGATATTTCTGCTACGGATGCTGTCTGCTCATAATTACTGTGTGCTCATTGAAGAGTTACTATCTGTGAGTTCACAACTCCATTCATAACTCGAAGAAATGAAGTAGAAACACAAAGAAAAGTGATTTGTGATTTATCTTATTGGTATCTCAAAGGATTTTAAATCTGTAATCTTTATGAATTGAAGAAAATAAATGCGGCATGCACGACATAATATCGCAAAGTTTTTGGGATTAATTTTATTCCTCGATTAAGAAAAACATTGCAATTAAACAAGTAGACCACAGAGATGTTCGGGACATTTTCTCTCGATAAATCAGACAGAATAACCTTCATCTGTGAACCACAATTGTTATTTTTAAATTCGACTGCGGTTTCGGAATAAGAACAACTAAAGTAATGGCGGAAACATACTGGCAGCAAACAATATGAAGAACGTGATGTCACTACACAATGAGGTCGTATGTTTGTTGACCATACGCTTTTCGGCGAATGTTCAAAAGATCGGTGATCTACGCGATATTCGTGAAATGTCTGCCCAAATGTTTCTCTCGTACGTAACGGTAGTAAAATAAAAGTTAATGCGTGTATATCTAGCATTGTGGGAGGTATTATGATGTGGGAAAATGCAGAGAAACTATGTCATAAAAATATGGCGAAGTATTTAGAGTACTTAGCGTTTATAAATTACTAATACGAGGACATTTTGTGCCAATTAGATCGTTGAAGATTATGAATAACCTTTATAGTTTTCGCATCGAATAATTCAAGAAAGGTTTTGCGCGTAAGATTTCCCCGTGTTTACTTTTCAGCAGCTGAAATCGATTTTTAACGCCATCGTAGATAATTGCCATTTCAGGGTTTTTAACTACTCGCTATAGCTAGCATTCAAATAGTAACGTTTTTGAGTACAACAACAAGTTTATCTGGTTTTTCTTAGTATACACATAATATATTATTACACTAGCTTTTGCATGCAGCTTCGCTCGCGTGGAAGTGTCTTTCAATCTTTGAATTGTCAGCAGTTTTCGGCTTGGCGGTTATTTTATCAACATAATATTGATATGGGTCACTACAATGATAACGAAGAAAACCGAATCCGAATCAAGTGGTTCTCAAATTAAAGACAAACAAAAAAATATTGTAGTTTTGGCCTCAGTACAATACTAATAACCCATGTCATTTAAAAATTCACAAAAATATTAAATGTAAAGACATAAGTTTAGTCTGGAGTAGTATAAAAGGTAAAATAAAACTAAGATTATGATTTTATTGCGAAATCCACCGCTTTGGAATCCATCCATCCATCCATCCATCAGCCTGTTCCGTCCACTGCTGGACATAGGCCTTTCCAGGATTTCGCCACTCTTGGTGGTCCTCCTGGAGGAAATGCCCATACTCACACACGCTGGGCAGGCGGGTTGGTGAGCGCGGTGCCGAAACCTTTGCACTAGTGACGCCGCTGCCCGTCACTAGTCTGTTTTATATATGGATATACCGCCATCCGTCGGGCCCAGGCAATGGTGGGCCGCCTGGTTTTGCCTGAGAGCTGTTCTCTTACTCTCCCTGAATAACTTCGGGAGGATTTGCGAGTAAGATGGTGGTACCTCCACAGTCGAGCCCGGCATCAGCTCTACCACCTAACTTTGGAATACTCTAACTTAACTTAGTTAATAATAACTGTGAATTTCTGAACTGTCTGAAGCAACACATATTGTAGAGACGGCAGCGCCATCTGTTTCTTAAGAACAAGGTGTGAAATCACATAACGCCCTTTTGAGCGTTCAGTATGTGCATTACAAGCTAGTTAGATCAAATAGTTACAAAAATATTCGGTGGACAAGTATAGTGGAAAAATTTTACCGTCTACGTAAGTACCTAGCTTGTCTGGGAAACAAGAGGTCGCAGGTTCGGATCCTGGCCCGAGGAATTGCTTAAAATTCTTGTCTTTACATTTGTTTCTAATTTATCTTTTCTGGTTTGTAATGCACTCGAGTAAAATAAAACGTTCGAAGTTTGGCTACCTACAAATCTAGGTTCTCGCATGCAACAATTTGCAAAACCCGAGAGGGGGGGTGTGTTTTAAATGCTCTTTGTACAGAAACGTATCAAGCTTTTAAAATAAAAACCTTTTGCCCGGTTTCACGTAACTTTTTTGGAGTTATCGTCAGTAGAATAATCATCCACGGCATTTATCACGAGATAGAGTCAGATAACTACTGACTTCAGATGCTCTCAACACAGAGAGGGGTAGAGAGCATCAGCTGATTGAAAAAGACTCCTGTCATGATACTATTTTCCCAGGGATATCTACCCTGTTTTTTTTTTATTGGTCTAGACGCCGGGGCTTTCCTTTTTAACGGAAACCTGAAAAACAGAGTAAAATAGATATCTAGATAGTGCAGCTGGCAGAATAATAGGCTGGTATCTTAAAGGTTCCGGGTTCTAGTCCCGGTGCATCCTCACGTTCCAATTTACTTAAAGGGGCTATTTCGATAAAAATGGCACTTTTTAAAGTTGCTTACCTGCTTTCTAATGGAGAGCGATTATGCCAAAACTGAATCTTTGTTGGGTGTAATATCATAATAGTTGAGGAAGTTTTCGGGTCACATGGTATTTTGTTATTAATATTGTCATTTTTTTTTTTTCATTTGTGTCATGTTTTGTGTTTTTTTATATTTTTTTATTATACCTTGATTGTATAAATATTGAAAATTCTTTTAATTATAATATGTATGGCTGATTTTATCTTTCTGTTTTTCAGTGAATAATAAAACTATTTGATTCAATAATGCATGTTTAGTATTTAAATTTAATTCTGCATGCTAAATCAAGTATATCTATTGTTTTAATCCGATGTATCTCAATTTTAATCCGATTGAATTATGTGGAGCCTTACCCTGAGAGTCGGAGTAATGTCTCAGTTCAGGGTTAATTTCACTCTTAGTATTGATATTGTGTGTATTTTTATGTGGAAATAAATGATTTGGATTTGTATTTGTATTTTTCAGATGATGCCACTAATTTGATAGACCAGTATAAAAAATTTCGGATCTTTTTTCTAGTTTTATTCAGTACAGAAACGCGATTACGTAACTTTCGCTCGATAGAAACAATTTTATTATTGAAATGAGGTCTTCTTCTACACTTTTTTTCATAGTATGACAAATAGGAATGACATACAGACCTGAACGATATTTTATTAGATAGATTCATTTTATATTAATTTAATACCGGCATTTCACTATTTTTCCGGAATCCGTCCCTGTCGCACTGCGGGGCGGTCCGCATGGAGTAATAGTGACCTTTGCAAGCGTGACATATCCTCCTTAGGATATATTTATGATAACAGGGGGTCTAGCACACGCCGACGATACAGCGTCTTTCCATCATACTTGCTCCCCCGCACATTGACAAACGCGATATGCGTGATCGCGCAAGTAGGATAGATATAGAGACTGTATCTCTCGCGCGTGCTAGCCACACATTTATGTTTGCGGATAAGGCGTTTGTTACGGTGTTTTTGTTAAACTAAGGTGTCAAACCTCGTCTTGGTGGTTTGCACAAATTTACAACACCGTAATTCCTTCTCTATTAGTAAAGCAGTAGAGTGTGAAATTGCAGATGAAACTGTTATCTACTACACAGACAGTTGAAAATAACTCTTATTGTGTCTTTAATAAGGGGAAAATTTCTGCAACTTGTAATGATGGGTCCTTGGATAGCAAAAGCAAAATTATGAAATTTTCTGTTTTTCTTTCACAAATTACTCGAACGTCTGATTGATTTGTTTTTTCGCTTAATGTGATTTTTGTTCTTTTTACCTTTTCGAAACATATTCTTAAAATCTACTGACTCCAATCAGCTGATATCTTGCAAGTGGGTACAATAAATAATATAACATACGGTGGTGCTGGAAAAGATCATAAAATTGTCTATGACTGAGTTTACAAAATTATCGTACGAAGCGTCAATATTAAACGTGTGTGTTATAGTTATATTCAACGAGATATATATTATTATATAACATCTTATAGGTGCAGTCGTGGTTTGGTATTATTAAATCATAACCCCCTGTCCTTTTTAGGGTTCCGTACCCAAAGGGCAAACGGAATCCTGTTAATGTCACTCTGTTGTGTGGCCTTCTGTCCGTATTCGTCCGTATGTCACAGGTCTCGAGCTCGTAGAAGGAATGTCTAACAGCTAACAGGTCTGAAATTTGGATGTGATATGTAGAATGTTGTTCCAAAACCGAATATTGAATTGAAAATTTAATAAATTTGCAACGGGGTCCAATACATGAAAAAGGACCCGCAAAACTTTTTTTTTTCGTACCATGCCGTTGTGTTTCATTGTCTAGCTTATCAAGTAGTGTACAAATATCTTTATTATAATTTTCATCTTCAAAAATAAGGAATTGGGCCGTCAAAGCTGTCAGTTTTAGACCATTTTTACTACGGGATATTTCTCTAAAACCAAACTAGTTAGGAATTGGGAATTTCTGTATATTATAATTACTGACAACTCCGATTTATAATGTAGTTTTAGAGTTACGTACCCGAATTCTCGGCCAACTTAATTTTACACATTCATAAATTTTATAGCTTATGATTGTGTTTGTAATTTTTGATCAAATTATTTAAATGTAACTTATTTTAACAATACGGAATCCTCAGAGCGCTTGACCTATACTCGCACTTGACTGACTTGTTCTCACTAATGTAGGTTCAAGTAACTCTCCAACCTATGAATACGTCGTATTTCTATTTAAGTCGACACACGACCAGTTAAAAGATTTGTTTTTATTCCAAAGATGATTCGGAAGTGCCTCCTAAGAAACTGTAAAATCTCCAATATTTTCAGCTTATGGCTTTACTGTGTGGTGCTACCGTCTCGTCTAGGATATGGTGTTCGACCTCATTCGCCAGATCAAAGCACAGGATGTGCCCAATCTGAACGATTTCCTGCTACCGACGGTGAAAATGTTAGGTGCATAGTGTAGCGAGACAATGTAGTGGGTTCCTGTTTTAGATACGCTCTAGCCATTTGCTGCCGGCCCCGCGTCCGACTGCGTTGTAATAGAGATTCTATATCCTTATTTGCAACTGGTTAAGAAAATCTTTAACTGGGAATAAATACCAATCAAATAATATTTATTATAGCACATCGTGCGTAAAATGACCGCTTTACGCACGCTGCGCTTGCGTAAAGTCGGCATTTTCCGCACTTGTGCTATAAAATATTATACGATACGAGAGCGATGAAACGTTTTCTGACGAGTGTGAGTTTGCGGCACGAGCCGAAGGTGATGTACTATTTGTGTATTGTTAATGCAAACTCTTTTAAAATTTGCAACACTAAGAATGTATGACATGACATACATTGTTTGGGTGTCAGATTGGAGTGCAATTTACAATTCAAAGGCGTACACCCAAAAATATTTTATATTTTTATAAAAAATCCTTTTTTTAGCATCCGGCCTTGGGACTCAAAAAACGGCTTTTTTTGCGGCAAAGTCCGGCTTTCTAATTTTTTTAAATGGCAAAGCTAGGCACAAATATAGCCCGAAGGCTTAAAGGCCCCTTTCTTTCACAGCACTTAGACTGAACACAAATATAACACGACTGGATTTAAACCCGCAACCTCGGGATTGTTAGTTCAGACATTTGAACTACTACTTAGTTAGACTATAGGAGTTACTAATAGTAATGAAAGACTCTAGTCCTCACAGTAGAATATCCTGGGGACTATAGTATATTAAATTTTTAATTACCCTTAGAATCCTAGAATAGTCATAATTCCAGCCAAACTCGGTAACTTGATTGCACATAGTGACTAATGTAAGTATAATAGCCCCACTCCGCTACGCTCATCTGTACTTTTAAATTTCGATCATAATATATATGTATTTTTTTTAATAGTTACAATTTGAGTTTTCGGTCTCAGTTTCTTTTCAAATGTCATAAACTCACTATAATGCGCTTAATCTTTACTCTAGGATGGACCAAGTGATTACTATTACATTCATAAAGCCGCTGATTTATAGTTTTAAAAATAATTTTCCGTTGCTTCGTGATAATTAACAAAAAATTTTTTGGTGCACTAACCATTTCCGTTTGTATACTAGATAAAATTAAAACAACCGACCAAACCGACCAAATAATGAGACTCCAGGTAATATTCGAAAAAAAAATTTTTTTTCGCTTTTGTGCCTGCACTAGGAATTATACTTATACTAGTCAAACCAGTAAAGAAGCAAAAAAAATATTTTTCGAAATTAGCCAAAAGGATCAAGAACTGATCCTAGTTCTTGATTACTAACCGAGTCTCCAGTACGAATTTGGTCGGTTGATTTAATTTCACCCAATATAAGGTGACTTTAATTTATGCAGCCAAACTCATACTGGAATCTTGGTAAGTGATCAGTAACACGGATCGATAACACTTTTTGCTAATTTCACAAAATAAAATCTTGACGTCCCATAGCAATTGACTCGGGACTGGGCTTGCGTTTGTAAGGAACACGAAAATAATAATTTACGAATTTCACAAAAAGGGTCATCGAACGTTGATACTGAGCACTTACCTAGTTTTTAGTAAGAATTTGGCTGCATAAATTAAAGTCACCTTATATGTATAGGTAGTTGTGACATTATAAATGAGATTTTCGAACAGAGCAATTTAAATGGAATTGAGTTGTTGCCAAGTTTCATATCGTACCATATTGACAAGCTTTCATAACATTGTCCATATAATCGTTTCGCTTACGATTTCAAACCCATTATAGAGTCTTTTGCTGTTTTGGAGCAGGCTATTTTTAGAACCTGACCCATCTCTTACGTATTTTTACAGCATGATTCATCCCAGAGCAAATTCCTCAAGGATCAGGTTTCTCTCTTTTTATTTTATTTCTTCCGTTCACGCAAAATCGAGTTGCGGCCTGTCTGTTGCTTTTTACACGTTAATTTATTTATGACTCACATAAAATCAAATTTGGGACGTTGAACCGCAAAACTCCTGTTATAATGCAGTTTCTGTTATGTACCTATATAGTATATACAATACATTAAGGTGAATGCTCTTAGTAAGGGTATGGTAAATATATCTACATAAGTTATGTTCTAAAATGACATTGTCATGTCGTTAGGTAAACATTAAGTTAGTATACTATATAAAAGTAGCTATTCAAATTTCTAACAAATTCAGAAATAATTATAACTAGCTTTTGCCCGCGTTGGTTTAACGACATGCTTTTTTCCGGGATAAAAAGTATCCTATGTATTAAGTTGGGGTATAAGCTATGTCCATTCTAAATTTCATCCAAATCCGTCCAGCCGTTTCAGCGTGAAAGAGTAACAAACATACACACACACAAACTTTCGCATTTATAATAAAGGTTGTTTTTTTTAGAGGTATAGAACTTTGAAATGGAATAAAACAAAGATGATTTTTTTAATTGATATAAAATTTATTTTATTCGAAAGACAATCTTCTGGCATTATAATTTAAATATGACTTCTGGCATATATCCACCACGGCTGGCTCGGACGTAGTCTAATCTGGAGGTCCAATTTTCGATGACTTTTTCCAACATTTGTGGCCGTATATCGGCAATAACTCGCCGAGTGTTGTCCTCCAAGTGGTCAATCGTTTCGGGCTTATCGGCGTAGACTTTTTTCGTTCATCAATTGAACAACCATGATGTGCAGGAGTTGTGGTTTCAACAAGACGGCGCAACATGTCACACAGCTCGTGCCACAATTAATTTATTGAAGGAAACGTTTGGTAACCGCATAGTTTCACGTTTCGGACCCGTGAATTGGCCTCCAAGATCGTGCGATTTAACGCCACTTGACTATTTTCTGTGGGGATATGTGAAGTCGCAAGTCTACGCCGATAAGCCCGAAACGATTGACCACTTGCAGGACAACATTCGGCGAGTTATTGCCGATATACGCCCACAAATTTTGGAAAAAGTCATCGAAAATTGGACCTCCAGATTAGACTACGTCCGAGCCAGCCGTGGCGGACATATGCCAGAAATCATATTTAAATTATAATGCCAGAAGATTGTCTTTCGAATAAAATAAATTTCATATCAATAAAAAAAATCATCTTTGTTTTATTCCATTTCAAAGTTCTATACCTCTAAAAAAAACACACGTTATTAGTGTGAAGTGTGATGAGATAACATAGCCTTGTCTTATTTCTCCACAAACGATTAGGGACCGCGCTATTTAGACACCTGATGTGTGAAATAACAAAGCCTTGTCTTATTTCACCTCAAAAGATGAAACCGCGCTAATTAGACACCTGATTTTTCAATAATATTGATCTATCCTCCAGGAACCATGCATTTTTCCGGGCCTATGTGTTAAGTTAAGGTATAAGCTATATCTATTCTAAATTTCATCTAAATCCGTTCAGCCGTTTCAGCGTGAAAGAGTAACAAACATACATACACACACACACGCACAAACTTTTAGGATGCCTAAAAAACAACTTTCGACAAAAAAAAATATTTATAAATAATTTGCTATTCCTGTACAGCTTGTTCCAAAGAAATGCCCCTGGAGGGAAAGTACTTTAAATATTCATCCATCCATCCAACAGCCTGTTTCGTCCACTGCTGGACATAGGCCTTTCCAGGATTTCTCCACTCTTGGCGGTCCTCTTGGAAGAAATGCCCATACTCACACACACTGTGCAGGCGGGTTGGTGAGCGCGGTGCCGAAACCCTTGCACCAGTGACGCCGCTGCCCGTCACCAGTCTGTTTTATATAAGGCCTGGCAATTGGGGATGGATATACCGCCATCCATCGGTCCCAGGCAATGGTGGGCCGCCTGGTTTTGCCTGAGAGCTGTTCTCTTACTCTCCCCCGAATAACTTCAGGGGCGGTTTGCGGGTAAGATGGTGGTACCACCACAATCGAGCCCGGCATTAGCTCTACCACCTTATGGTGACATGTACATTTAAATATTATCATCAGATTATCTTTTTGTTTTAGCAACAAAGGTCACGCTTTTCATATTACTTTACATTACGACTATTTACAAATTATTTAAGCTTACTCCATATTTATCTATTTCCAGAATTGTTAAGAACTACATTTGCAAGACCGATTCGATACCCTTAACTACTTCTCTTGAAGATTCTTTATTCACGGATTGCAACCAACCAGTCGTTATGAATGTTTTAATTAATTCTACTCCATTCTGCTTGTCTTATTTTAAACGAGTCGGTCGCAATTGGAACAGCTCTGGAACGCTAGAAAATGAGGTCAATCTTCATTTGGATTGCAGCTCACTGCACTTTGCTAGATTTAGAGAACTATTCTATTTATGCGTTTTATTGCGAAGTATTTTTGGAACATGGAACTCCCTATCGTGACTTGATAACATGTTTGTTTAAACAAAACCCTAGTAGTAGTTGTACACAAAACTGAAATTATCATTCTCCCTAGAATGCTTACATGTGTATTCAGTTGGTGTAGTGAAAAAAGTTATAATTTTGTTGTAGAAATGTTTTATTTGTCAGGTGACTTTAATTTATCCAGCCAAACTCATACCGGAGGCTTGGTAAGTGATCAGTAACACGGATCGGTAACATTTTTTGCTATAATTTCGCAAAATACAATCTTGACGTCCCATAGTAATTGACTCGGGGCTAGGCTTTCATTTGTAAGGAACTTAAAGGAACACAAAAATAATAATTTACGAATTTACAAAAAGGGTCATAGAACCTTGTTACTGAGCACTTACCGAGTCTTCAGTAAGAATTTGGCTGCATAAATTAAAGTCACCCTAAATAATAATTTCCACTAAATGTTGACGATCACGAGCATCAAAATGGTTTAATAAGGTTTTCCGTTTTCAAAGCAGAGCACGAAAATATCTGAAGTCCCAAAACTTAGAAGTTGTATTTTGCTATTTTTCTGTGAAAAAACAGAAAAGTATTCCAGCAATGTATAACGCTTAAATTAGCAATTTACTTTTACAATCACAAAAATGATTAATTAAATCTAATTACATATAAAACTCAATTGAAGCCCTAATTAATGTTTTAATTAAAAACGTACATGCACATTTCAGGCTGAAGAGCCCGGCAGAACTGGGTCAGCCGTCGCTGTAGGGAATGCAACTATGTAAATTTATATTTCCACCTACCCACATGTTCCTGTCTCTGAAAAGTGTAGTTATTACGAATTTAATGAACTAACGCCCGCGGTAAAGGTGAATAAACTTAAACATTCTGTAATCATCACATCTTTGTAGGTAATTTTTTTTTATCTTTTTCGCTCGCCCGCTTCACAAGTTGGTTTTTTGGAATCGTGTTTTTGTTAAAACTACAGAGGGATGCCTAAATGCGCTCCATGTCGCTCGGCTCCCCAAAATTTACATGTAAACCTAACACGCTCCCCGTCGCTTTGCTCGTTGTAACATTTTGTGCATAATTTTCGATTTCATTACGATCTACCTAGTGAAATCACGATATGCCGAATTCTAAGCTCTATATAATTCTGGAGATATCATGATGAGTGAGTGAGTGAGTCATTGGTATTTGATTAATGTTTTAAAGAGCTTGTAATGTAATGTGTTATTTTTGTATGGGAAATAAGTAATGTGGTAACAATTCAATAAGTAATTAGTTTTTATATGTCTGTATCACTAGGCTTTTGCCCACGGCTGCGACCGCTCTATGTAGAATATGACCGCTTATACCGCAATAACCGCTTTTTCTTCGACTTGTTTGACTAAAATGGTAACATATATTCTACCACCGTACTCATCTAATTATTCACATCCATTATTTGAAAAGCGCATCTCAAAATAATCATCAACAATGCGCATGAGCACATGTTGGTTGCATTATCGATCTGACATGTTAATACGCAGCACGTGTCGGATGGAACTGCTATAAATAGGCACACCACCCTATTGTGGAACGTTATAAACACGCCATAAGTCTTTGGAATGAGCTGTGTGATTGTTTCTCGTACGTAGAACCACTTAACAAATGAGGCAAACAGATAAAAAAAAACTTTGTGTTTTTAAAGATTCCTCCAGCCTTTTTAGGTGGATTTTTTTCGGTTGCCTCCATGCTCAGTGTACTTTAATGTACTTAAATGATCTAACAAGAATTTGGTAACACAGGGCGTGGCGGTGGAGCCAAAAAAAGATGAATTTTATGGACCGCTATTTACGATAGGTATGCACCATTGAGATGCATTTTAGTTCCTTCCTGGTTGGGAAATCATTATATATAGACGACTGGATAATAGGTATAAGATATGTTGTATTTTTGTATACATACACACACACGCATACAGGTTTTTAAGCATATTTTTTGATTGCGATGGTTTTATTTCAAGTTTTAAAAGTGAGAGGCAAAAGTATTTGGCCTTGCATGGAATTTTAAATGAAAACTGGTAAAGGACTTTCTACGATAAATGCAGGTACGCCGACATACGAACTTAGTCATTATTTGTTTTAAGTGAAATGTGGTCCAAATACACAAATAATTGTGAGTCAGTAAGTTGGTCGATCCAGAAACTGTTTGTTTTTTGAGAAACAGCTGAGTGCTCGTGTCACGATATGTGTAATTTATATTGCTCTGCACGAGAAATGTTTATTTTATCAGTAAACTGAAATGTTCACAGCTGTGTTGAACCATTTCATTTGTTAATAATTTATGGCTTTGAGCTTGAGCCATATCGAGCCTTAAAGTACTTATTTAGTGTGGGTAATTTATGGTGCCTATAGTCACAGTGCCTAATTAAACTAAGCAGTATTACGTCTTCATAGAAATCGTCGAAACGACGATAAGTTTGTAATTTTTTTTTTCATATCATTTAAGTCAATTAACTTATTTAAATGCTACAGGGCGTGAGTCCTTCTCGCACTTGACCGGTTGTTGTATACTTAGCATCACTGTCTTACTGAAGTGACGTGTACAATACATGCTCTCATCTAGTAACGTCAGCCCCAAAACATTTAATCCACCCGGAAGCACTAAACAATTTATAACCCCGCAATGTTGAACCTGCCACATCGCCGGCCACAATCGAAGGAATTCTGCCCGAAGGAATGTGGTCACATTTGCATGGCGGGTCCAGATTCCGTGCTCAGCTAAACCTCGCATTACTTGATGATTCTCGATACAGATAAGGCGGTAATGGGTCTATGGACCCTGTCATGTTTGGTGGACGAGAATTGCCGGATAGGCGATATGGTTTTCTTGTGGTACTTCGGGTCATGCTCTGATAAATTGTCAAGCTCGTATAGTAGATCAAAGCTTGAGTTGAGAAATAAGGTTATTAATAAATTTCTCAGTGTCGAGATAATAATAATAATCGTATTCATGATAAATCTTCATTGATTTTTAATTCGGTTTTCCTTTTACTAAGGAAAGCAGCTGTATACTGGCATTAGTTAATCGGCTAAAGAGACAGATTTTGATGCCATACAAATATTTCTATATATAGTATCGTTTGTAGTCATGCTCTGATAAATTGTCAAGCTCGTATAGTAGATCAAAGCTTGAATTGAGAAATAAGGTTATTAATAAATTGCCAATTTCGAGATAACAATAATCGTATTCATGATAAATCTTAATTGATTTTAATTCGGTTTTACTTTTACTAAGGAAAGCAGCTGTATACTAGCATTCGTTAATCGGCTAAAGAGACAGATTTTGATGCCATACAAGTATTGGTACGTATCGTTTGTAGAATTTTTATAAATTTGTCTATCGCCCAACCTTTACTTCCTATCCGCCCAAAATTTTGGGTAATCACCATGTTTAAAAAATACAACAAAGCACTAAGTCCCATTTTCAGATAGAACTTTTTTTCTTTAATTTGAAAACATATTTAACCCTGTGGTAGTACATATCTATATGTTTAAAAAATGCAGTAGTTTGGTATGTAGGATATTGGATTGTAGTAAAACGTTATGAATTAGTATTCGAAATCGCGTGAAAAGTTACTTTCTAGCCTAAATAATACCATCTACATCGCTTTTGATCAGTGAAAACAACTTCCGTGGGTCAACAACAATGTGGGACTTTTAACAGAAATCAGTAACACAAGATAATATAAATAATATACTTAATAAACTTTCAGGTACCAACTACCACCCTACAAATAGGTATCTCCAATATGGTACTTAAAATTTTAAATGTTCAACCATCGAGGCGATAATAATCATTATTGGTGGTAATCAAAATTTTACGAAAACGATAAAAAAGATAGCGACTAACAGGGCTTCAAGACGTAACTGGATTTAGAGTCAGAGTAATGCCCTGGAATGTTCATTCGCACAGGACACACGACTGAAAGTATTTTAATGGCTTTTAGGATTCCTCAGGCAAGTGTTTAGTGACGTGCGAGGTGTGAGTAAATTTAGCGCTAGATAAAACGTAGCAAATAGCTGGAATGCGTTGCATGTGTCATACAACAGTGCTAGTTTAGTATTGGACACATGGATAAAGTGTGAACTTCGAGATCTCTACGTGAAACACATGTTTGTGAAAAAAAAAGTGCAAAGGAAATGCACATCACCACTTTTGTCCCATGATAAATAAACAACATTAGGTAATTTACTATTCTAAAAGTTATTAAAAATTGACTAAATTGCGGATATTTCAATATACGACGTGAAATTTATGTAATTTTGTTAACGAAAACTGGTGATAGTACTCGTCCATATGAACCACTTTTACTATGAAGCCAACCCTAAAATCGTAAAAAAAAATATCAGCTGTTCCATAGAAATGTTATATACCTACTCGACCAAAATGTATGAAACGGTTGATTTTTTTTCAGGGTTGGCTTCATAGTAAAAGTTGTTCATATGGACGAGTACTATCACCAGTTCTCGTTAGCAAAATGACTTAATGCGACGCCACGGAATTTTGGCGACATTTTTCTCAGCAATAAAAAAACACATGTAATTACCAATTTATATACTAGATTAAGCATTTAATTGAAATTATTTTGCCCGAAGATTTAGTTGATTGATTAATTTTCATAGCAGAGAAAAAAATATTTAGAAAACCTCTTTTAAAACAGAGATTTCTATTTTACTGACAAACGAGAGTGAATGAAGCCTTAAGTTTTTTT
Organism: Ypsolopha scabrella; assembly: GCA_910592155.1. NCBI lineage: Eukaryota > Metazoa > Arthropoda > Insecta > Lepidoptera > Ypsolophidae > Ypsolopha > Ypsolopha scabrella. The sequence continues at coordinate 7,075,518 of OU342964.1, forward strand.
ATTTAAATTAGTCTACAAATACACTTCAATATGGCCATCTTATTAAATTACTTGTAGTTGTCATTTTAAATGAAAAATACTGTTTTGCCGCATTCGACCTTACGGCATAAGCTAGTTCGTGAGCGCATATTTGTATAGAGTAAGTGCCCCTCACTCCACTCCCCTAAGGCGCCGATATGAAATTAAAGGTTTATCAATGCCTCGCCTTAAATTTCACGTTGTAAAGCAATGCAGTGTCTTATCCAGTGAAATCATGCGCCCTTGTACAAAAAGACAAACCCAAATCCGTATGACCACCCGACTCGAACAAAAGCATGACTTTGGGAGTGACTGGGCTGGGTGGATCACTTCTGTCACAGTTTGTCACAGATTTATTGAGCCAACTGCGGGAAACGGCGGCAAATTACAATCCTCTTTGTTGGTCATTTAAAGAGAACGATAATTTATAGCGGCACCAGGTTAGGAACTTCAAAACATGGAGTGGCTGCAGTTATTCGCTTGCAATACTCTAGATTTCACGACTTTATGGCATGTTGCCTCTTTTAACTTTGTAAACAAGTATAACAGCTATCCGTAATCAAGTTGTCAAAAACAAAAAGAACATTACAGGTTGCGCGTTGAGTTTGGACGGACAGTAGGGAAAATCAAAACTAATATTAATATACTCAAAGGCATTTGCTCAAATTTACAAACTGATTAGTTTCGATTCTAGGTGATTTTTCTAAAAGCTTTGAATGCAGTTTGTATTTTCTCTAAAATCGAAGATAAGATTTCTTTGAGCTTTCTCTATAGAAATAGAAATATATCTGATAGTTAAGATTTTTTACATACTGCTCAATTTCAACACGGTTCGTATATTTTAATTTAATATCGCTCTAAATAGGTCTGAAAGTATCGGTCAGGTCAGTGCACAAGCTATGGTTCTTTCGTGGTCGATTTTCATAACATTTAAAATTTGTCAGGCAATCCTCTTGCCCTTACTGTATGGTCGGTTAACAGCCCTTTTATCGTCTAACTTGAATATCCATCGCTATAGCCTACAAAAGCGTCGTGATTGGTCAAAAATGACGTGTGATGTCATTTCTAGCCAATCACGGAGGTGCGTTTGAAGGCGACTGCGATGGATATTGAAGTTAGACAATAAGGCCCCAGACTTGGAATCAGGTAAACAGAGGCATTCCCTATCTTTTTACGAACAATTGTTATTCAAATGGTACACAGAGTTACACACAAATATAATTTTTTGATCTAATTATGGACGCAATCAGCGCCCGTAGCATGACAACGCGCGAACTCGTTTATCGCGCCTTTTAACGCGCACACCTGTTAAAATAAGCGATATGATTCCCACCTTAGTTGTCAAAGGCCAAGTGGCGCCGCGAGATCTACCACTTGCGCGCTATAAGAGTATAGTTGATCAAAGTATTGGCCTGCGTATGAGATCTGCTGTGCTGCTCTGCTTCAACGTGGTCTATGATAGATGCACCTCTCTAACCATCAGTTATCTTCCAGGAAACCCCAACGACAAGATCCTGTACGGGCGACCGAACAAGCGTCGCAGTGCCTCCTTCCCCGCCCCCCGCTCGCTGGACCGACGGCACTCTCTGAGGATCTTCGGCTCCTCCAGCAAGTACCTCCAGCGGTGCGCTTCCACTAGGAGTTTGCATCACAAGAACGCCAATACCACTGACAGCTCCTCGTCCACCGATTACCCGCCTAGCGTTGAATCCGCGTCGCCTAGTAAGTTCATTTTGGGATTTTGATTAGTAGTACTATTATAGTTGGATATATCAACACACGGAGTACAAATATGCAGCATGTCGCTCAAACAGAACCACGCCACTTCTTAGCTCAGTCTACGAAGAAGCAACTTCAGTATAGCTCAGGTCCAGTGTCCTAACTCAACTTCTGGTGTATTTGCAGAGAAAGTGTCCCTGCTCTCCCGCTTATTCAGACGAAGCGGCCGCAGCAAGCAAGCGCGCACTATGACCACCTTCTCTGCACAGTTCCCGCCCACCGAGTGGTTCAACTCTAAGGCGGTGCACCTGCACTGCGTCGCTACGCAGACCAACTCTAAGGTCTGTCTTCTTCTTTTACATGCCACTTTGCTAGAAACCAAGCAGCCCACTCCGCTTCATGGTAACAAATAGAGAGCAACATTACTGTGACACTGATGAGAGTCATTATCTTTAAAATAAGAGACTTGTGGAAGAAAATACCCGTTAGATCTGGACTGCGATCCGTCGTCTCGTTGTCAGTAAAAACGAGAATTTAATAGATTAGACAGATTCCAAGTTTCGAGTCAGGTTCGATGCTTGAAGTTCTAGCGCGTTCTTATAAGAAAAAACTCTCGTTCAAAATATTTTAAATTCGAACTAGTAACGATTAATATTTGTTGTCTTTTTTCCAGGAGTCGTTGCAGAGTCAAACTTCATACGTGTCTTCTTATTACGACGGTTCTGAGATCAGCAATCGGTCATCAACGCTCCCGCGCAGGCACAAGCGCCACCTATCCACCGAGTCAGGGCTGGCCAGCTCCTTGCACTACGACCACTCGCCGGTACGACACTCTAGCCCTAGCTCCGGAAGCCTCCCGAGGTCAACCCTCAGCAGGAGCTCCACGAACAAGACCATCCTGGACCACTTCGGGTCACCACAGAGAAACGTCAGCGACCCAAAACTAAGGGATAGCCTTAACGGAAGCCTCAGAAGGGTCGACTACTCCAACTCAGATCACATCATGTCCACCAGCGGCCCCTCAAGCTTAGAGAGTTCAACCCCTCATCGCACTCCAAGGAAAGATTGCAAGAGTGGACCATCTTCTCTTGAGAACCAAAACTCTCCGCTCAAAAGGAACTATCACACAAGTGGAAGTAGCGGCCATTCCAGTCTTGAATCCCACATATCAGATCGCACCCTGAAGCCTTCACCTAGTCATAGTAACGGAGCACCCGGTCTGAGTAGAGCACAGTCCCTTGTAAAAGTTCAGAGCCTACAAAGTTCTCCCAAAAGTCTTCATAAAAACAGAAATAAGCCCCCGATAGTCGGTGGAGACACTGTTAAAAACGCTAAAATCACTTCACCCAGAAACTCGCCAAAAAACTGCCCAAGCACTCCCAAGAAAACTGCCACCCCTTTACACAGTAGAACACTAGGAGCAAAAGCCGAAAACCCTTCAACCACCATGATGGCAAGTTCAAATTCGAATAACTCCATTACGCTTAAAGTTACCACAAATACTATAACCCAGAACGGTGGTACAAACACCAAAGTATATGTACAAAATTCGCCAGTAAGATCCGTTATCACGTTCGAAAATGGTAAAGTTACGGAAACGAGCAATGGTAGCAACATTTACATTATCAACGATGACAGGCAAGTTGTGTCCGTCTCTCAAAACGGAGTCGCGAACCAAACAACGAAGAACCCAACGGAAACATCTTTCGACACTTGTGTTGAAAAGAATAAGCAAGTGTACCAGGAACCAGAGCCTATTAGGGAACAAGAAAACAAGTTCAACAAGAATTCAATGAACGATACAAATATGAATAATAATAGAAAACTTTCACTACAAATTGGTGCGACTAACAATAAGAATTTCATTTACAAGAACCAGTTGAATAACACTACCGAGGTGGTTTCAAACCCTACCTCGCCAGCCATACACAACAATATTCATAGCCAAGACACCGGGACGAACCACAGCAATCCGGCCACACCCACCAAAAGCTACGACATCATCGGATCTTTGGGTAGTCTGAAATACCAAAAGAATTCTTTGTCATCAGCCAACAGTGGGCTTCAAAGCAATCTTAATTCCAACAGTGAATTAAAAAGTGTAGACTTGCTAAAGAAAGCTGCTGCGTTACAGATGCTGAATGGCATTCCAAACAACAGAATGAGCTCTGACTCCTTAGCTAACTTGCTAACGAAAGGGATCGAGCAAAAGCCAATAGTATTAGGATCAGAGCCTAACCTAGCTTTGAAGAACCAGGATCAGATTAAAGACATAAATACCTCGACGGAAAAAATAAACTGTATGGACAACAAGCAAAAGAGGTACAGTCTCAGTCAAGAGAGCAAAAAAGAGAATCACGATTTTTACAACTTTCCGAGCTTAAGCGACCTGAGCTTTAATTTTACTAGTTTAGCAGCACAGAAGATATTGAAGGGTGTCAGTATAAACAGCGTGGACACTCTGGTAGAGTTGAACATGGCTGCTAATAATACAGAGAAGCAGAACAATAGAGATGTCGCAGCAGTATGCACGGATTTTGGCCTCGTATAGTAAGGACTTGTTAATTTGTTAAAATGTACAATAGTAGAGTAGTAATTAACAATTCTGTATAAGGTAGTCTAACTTATATGTAACTACTTTTAACCTGCTTTAGGTATGCAATGTATAACATTAGTTTGGAGATGTACTCATTCAATATAATTTTACTGTACTTCCACCTTTATTCTTAGCATATCCTTAGCAATAGACTCAATAGAGCCAATTGAAACATCTTCTAATATTTTTTGGTTCGTCATCATTACTAACTTATTGCCATCGAAAATATCAATGCAAAAGGTGAAAACATTATCCCAAATGTGTATCAAAAACATAATCAATTTTCAAAGTTTGTATCTCACTTTATAAAAAATGTACTGCGACAATAAAAGTGTATACTATGCAAGTTACAAGTGGCCTAAAAGGGTCCTTTCTAATGGGTTTAATCCCTGTTTCTCATTTAATAAGTCTCACTAAGTGATACCTACTTAACCCACAAATGATCCAATTACAGAACTGTATTTCATACTTAAGCAGCACTTAAGTTTTAATTCTCAAAAATGAAATCAAGGGATAAAAATTAGACTGCAGCAGCCCACAATACACATTTGCAATTATTAGACTAAATATCAGCCTGTATATGAAATTTTTCCCTACACATAAACAGCACATTGTGCCATCACAATTTACTTCCCATTATATGTAAGTTGAGTACAAACTAGAATACCTAACAGAAAGTATTTCATACACAGAATCCATCCAGTTTTAAACAATTAATATAAAAGTTTTGTACAAGTAATGTATGTCATGTCTAAGTGCCATAAAACACAATAATAGTAAGAGAAACAATGAGTATGCAACGCAGAGAAAAAGAGAAATGGTAAAGGGATTGGTATCATTTAAAATATAAGAAATTTTGTATGTGACTGTACTATAAGTGCTGGTCCAATAAAGGGTAATATTTATTCATTAGGAATTGTAATCAGAAGTCAATGCATATTAGACTAAGAGTTCAGTAACGCCATTTGTAAAAATGTATTAACAATTAAAGTTGATGCTTTAAAATTTGTCTTTTTATTTTTTGCCCTCTTTAGGAATTTTGTTTTTGAACAAACTAAGCCTACAAAAATTTAAGCAAAAGGTTATTGATAAAATATAAAATTTATTTAATCTACTTAAGTAACAGAACTAAGGACGAAATAGCAAAATCAAGACCAGACTTATTTTTCTTTAGCAGCTCTTTAAAAGCTGTATAATAATCTTTAGGAGCAAGTAATAGTGCTGTGTTCCATTACATCTGTGACTTGGGAAGGCTCCGTCTCCGTCTGATCCTTTATCGAGTTTAACCAATCATCTGTAGGCTCAATCTTTTTGATTTCTTCTATATCAGAATCTTCACTTTTTTCCATCTCTTGAGAATCAACATTACATTGTGGCTCTGAACTCTCTTCAGAAACATTTAAACTAGATTCGCTACTTATACAAACTGGAGGTGGGGAATCTTTATCCCTAAACCTTTTAGACACATCTTGAGTTTTAATATTCACAAAACAGACACAGTCTTCAGTAGTAGTGATTTCTTTCAAAGCAGCCTCTTGAATCGCTTCTAAATCCTCATTATGCTCCTTGGTTAAATCCTCAATACACTTATAGGAATAAAGGTGGTCGTCATTAGGACTAATATAATCTTCCAATGTAAACATATTACTATCAAAATTAAGTTTCTCCAAATCAATAGCTCCAAAGGTTTTAATATTATCTAACAATGTGGACTCGTTTTCATAAGATATTTTAATATTTTGAACACAATTTCGCTTCAAATCTTCATTATCTTGGCATTGTTTGCGAATAGCGTCGAGTTGCCTCAAAGTTTTGAGCTCACTCGCCTTCAAACTTGCGTAAATTCTAGCAAAAGACTTCTTCACTGAATCTTTTAACTGAAAACGATAAATCTATTATTAGTGTACATTTTGATAAGGAATGAAGTAGAATTTTCTAATGAAATACTTACATTTTCTATATTTTTATGAAAATCATCAGTATCACTCGCCATGTTTACACTTTCTTTTTTTGTTATTGTGTTGGCAACTTGGCAATTTTACTTGACAGCTGTCTGCACAGAGCAAAATTAAGGTTTCGTTTCGAAATCGCTAGAGCTTTCAAAAATTGACCCGAGTTGAACCGAGGGTAAACGAACTGTTACCTGACATGACAGCTGCACGAAAGTGTTTTGAAACGCTTCGGGGTAATGCGAAAATCACATTGGGCCACCTGATTGGTTCAACCCAGAGACATACAGACTAAACATTAACAATAAACGCAAAGAAATTTTAAAAACTTAAAGCAATTTTAACTCAGTGAGTTACGGGCTCTTTTAGACATAAATATTGCTTGTTTCCAAACAAAATATATAGGAGAGATTAGTTAAGGTATTAACAAATATGTTTCAAGCATAAACCAGCCAAAACAACCTATTTTTATACGTTTCTTCGTACCGTGGAGCTTAAATGTCACTTGGTTTTTGTATGGAAACTTGCCAACGTTATTTAATCCTTAGGTTTAGTCTGTATGTCTGTGGTTCAACCAGATTTTTCTTTCTCATTTTCTTAAATAGATCTTCTCTTTCTAATAAACGATGATGGCACGTTCTGAAACGCTTCCTAGGCTAAGTTTAGTTTGATCGCCCGCCGACGCCCGGTGATCATGACATCTCTTTTTCACGCGTTGGTTTGTATATCTATCCTGTTGTCAGTTATTAGCGGGCGATCAAACTGAACGTGGACCTAAATGTCTGGTTCATTTCATTAGTGACGTGATACGAAAACTTTTGAATCGATTTATAAATCGAGCTCAATATTTTTGCGCACTATCACACATTTATGGATTCATTATTAGTCACATAAACCATATATAACACGGGACTAGGCAAGCGCACTTATCCAAAGACATTGTATAGAGAACAAGACTGCGCACTACGATACGAAAAACGAGCCGAGTGAGATAGGTGTTGGCACTCGTTGGTCTCTTTCTAACATGTTAGAAACTCAACAACACTATATAAGTATATTGTATATATCGTCCATATACTGCAAATACCGACTAACTGTCAATTTTGTCAAAAACGACTTATCAATACCAGCAAAATCAGTTTTTCATGCTCTATCTACTGGTAAAATCAGTTAAGTGTTAAGTAGCTTCGTCTGAGATTTAGCTTCCGATAAAAACAACTAAATGCAGGCAGTTGCGATACATAATACTGACAGCAGCAACTAAGTTTATATAGTCTAGTAGATTTACATTTGACCTCCAATCAAAAGCATTTAGAGTTCCTTAAGTCTTTTTTGCATTCTAAAGTTTAACAAAAATAATTATTGAATGTGTTTCTAAAACCAAATATAAGTATTTAAATGTTTTTTGCAAACAACTGAACTGCATGAGCAGTTTCGTAATTATGTAGGTAAAATAACTTAAATATATTTAGGCTTTTTTGTCTGTTGATCGAACAAAGTAGTTTATATTGATTGCTAGCAGCATAAATATGATATGCGCCTATAATAGTTTTTGCTTGCTTGCTTTCCTATTGAAATGCTAAAAATTCATACAGGCAAAAACGACTAACTGAGGTGTGTGTTTACTTTTGTGTGTAGTATAAACGCGCGGACCAGGAGGAAAAAATTAAACTTGAGGTTATAACCCAAGAGCATCTAGAAAGAAAAAGGCTTTGCAATGCGGAGAAGGATAAAGATAAAGAAAAAGCAGAGAAAGACAAAACCTTCGTTTCTGTAACTTTTGACTTGCAGGCCATTTTGCAGATACCAAGTTCAGACATTGGTGTATTGTATTATGTTCGTAAACTTACGATTTACAACTTGACTATCTATGAAAGTGCTTTACCCAATGATGCCTATTGTTTTACTTGGTCAGAAATACATGGGAAAAAGGGAAGTGCTGAGATTGGTTCCATTTTGTGTCATTATTTAACCGAATGTATTCCTTCTAGAGTTACTGAAGTATCTCTATTTTCGGATACATGCGGCGGACAAAACAGAAACCAGAACATTGCTGCAATATTGTTGTGGGCTGTCAATAAAATCGATCATCTTGAAGTTATTGAACAGAAGTTCTTAGAATCAGGACATACCTACATGGAAGCTGATTCTATGCACAGCAGCATCGAAACGGAAAGAAAGAACCAATCTGTTAACTCTATCACAGACTGGATAAATATTTTTAGACGAGCTCGTTCCAAAGGATTTTACAAAGTTGGCAAAAAGAAGGTAAAGAAGGACTGTTATAAGGTTAAAGAGTTCAAGCATTACGAGTTCAAAGATTTAAAAAAAATATCCGAAACAGTATTAAAAAACAGAACAAAAGATAACGAAGGAAATAAAATTAAATGGCTGAAGATAAAAAGAATGAGATACGTGAAGGGAGAATCGAAAATCTATTTCAACTATGACATGTCTGACAGACTTCTCTACTGTGATGTTAGATCTGAAACGAAAACTGTTACAGCTGCAACAGAAACGTTAGGAAGGCGTTACGGTACAAGAAAAAGTCAAAAATCAAAAATCCCTGTAGATTCACCAATAGAGGAATTTACATTACCAGATTTAATACAATTGTACAAAGATCCACTACCCATTAGTGCAGCAAAAAAGAAGGATTTGGTAAAATTGTGTGTCCAGGGTGTTATACCAGAAGAATACCATGGATGGTATAAATCTTTACCATGTGCGAACACAATCGACCATTTACCGGATGTGGCCGTTTCCGAAACCAGTGAAGAGGAATAGCTTTTTCATTTTCAACTGATTAATAAAGAATGGTAAACCTAATGATGTTTTACTTTGGACAACCTTTGTAGCAAGTAAATTTTACATGAAACAGCCATCAGAAAATCAATAAAATTAATGTAAATAAACAAAACTGTCTCAAATAAAAAAAGGAATCATCCATTAATGCATTGGCCACAGGTAAAAAAGCTTAAATGATTGGATACATCTGAGTTTTATTACCTAAATCCTTATAATGAATCCTAATTGAAAGACCTGATACATTACATGAATAAATAATAGATTGTTTTGCCCTATTATGATTGTTATCACCCTAAATCACTAATTATCCTAAGATTCATAAATATTCATTTTACAGCTAAAGCCAACTAAATGTGCTCCCCCTTCCAAGTAATTGTAGTTTTTTCCTACATATTTGTTTTTTTGTTGTTTTTTTTCTTATTAATGATGAAACGCATTAAATAACTTATGAAATAAAATAGACAAGTTTAGCATATTCTTGCAAATTCTTTATAATATATGTGTGCAAATTTTCAAAACGCATTTACTCAAAATGACAAATATTCCAGTTAGTCGGTATTTGCAGTATATGGACGATATTATATACACTGGCAACTTGCTAGACAAGGATACACGAGTAGCGACAGCTATCTCACTCGGCTCCTTTTTCGCTTGAAAATGGTGTCATAATAATTACAACCTTATTTCTAAGGATATAAAATATAGCTTAGTTGAGCAAAAATTGGACATTGCACAGTCTTGCACTGTCGCTGAAGTAATACAAAATAGTATAATTTGTTCATGTAAGTTTGCTTTTGTGCGCGTTTTGTGTCTGTGTTGCTGCAGCTTTTGATTTAGTGTGACATATAAATTTCTTACAGGAGTGTGCGTGAATGAGTAAATGTGTGCTGTGTGTGTTTACCTCCCCTCCCGTGGAAAACGGCAGAATAATCGACAACATTTCATTTTAGTTAACCATTTGTTTATAATATCTATAATGAAAGGCTGCGTAAAAAAGAAGCTTATGTATTTTTTTATTTTGTTTTATTTTACATTTTCCTGCATAAATTAATGTTTTCTTATTCACTCATTCTAAAAGGACTTAAGTTGCATCTGAGGATTTCAAAAGACGATGTTGATTGCCAATCGATTATTAAAAAAAAGCTTGGCATTTTTATGTCAACTGTCGCATGCATAGACATAGAACGAGTAGATGGAGTCAAGTAATGATGTTTAAGTAATAGAGCGAGATCCCTTATTGGTTAACAGATGTGAAAGAAAGAGATAAGAGATTTGTTTCTTGTCTTTGTCATCGTGACCAGATTTTTTGTTTGTCACAATGTCACAGCAACTCCAGTTGTGCCAAACAAACAACAGTGTTTGCATATTTCAAAGTTTTTAATTATTTTTGTGTATTTTTTGATAATATTAACGAAAATATTATTGTATCTAGTATCTACGCTGTAAAAGCCGAAGCGAACGAAAATTGACGGAATAACATTTCACTCGTATATATATATAATATATATTTATGTGTAATATATATATATATATATATTTATGTGTTTAATGACTTTGTAAAGCCCTGCAATTATCATTCATAGTATTTTGCGTAGTTTCTAAATGCTGTTTGTTAATAAAATTATATTTATTGCATCATTTCATTTAAACAATTTATCATAACCTTAAACAATGTTGGCGACAATGAGTGAAAGTCATCTGCTACCCTAATTTAGGTTTCCTTCTAAAGATGAAATACAAAAGAAATGCCTGCACGCTACTAGGCGACGAAATTGGAAACCAACTTAACCAACGAAGTATTCAAGAATTTGTTCAGTCCACTTTGATGATGATTTATTTCGTATAAAAGGAAAAGGGGTGCAATTAAAAGGTTACAGGTAACATTCGTTTTATTTTAATATACCTACATTTTCGAATTGAATTTGTTTTTTATTTATACCATAATACATAATAACAAATTGGAAGTTAAATTCGATTTTAAATTATACAGAATGTTGATTTGGTCCACAGCTTTTAGTATGTGTGTGTGCGTATTTAAGAAAATATCTTGTAAATAAAAACAAATAACTTGAGACAAAGGTATGCATTATGTCATTTGTCCCAAAACAGTCTCAATGTTGCCTACGCTAATATTGAATTTAAGACGCAAGGTGGCGTTGGGTATGACAATAAATAGTACACCTGGATATTATGTTTGTACTTTCTTTGGCATCAGTATCGTGTAATGGAAGCTGGGGACCAAATCAACACCATTTATATTTAACAACCAAAGGAACCTCAAAGATACACAAAACAATATATATTTATTGCAACATTCCCCGATTTTAGGTAAAAATATCAACATTTGCAACATTCTAAACACCTATCGCTGTCTCATGCAGAGCCACGCTCTGAGTCACAGCCTTCTCTAGTCTCAAGCCGTGTTGTTGAAACTTGGCAACGTCGCGAGGGTATAATTTTGACATTTGGGAGAGATAATCTGGCCAAATTTAAAATTACGTACTGCAACATTTGTTGTCTTATTTATGTGACAACTAAATTCAGTCGATATTCATATGCTTACTATTTATATTGGTCATTGTATCTATTCAATTTGCTAGAACAAAAGTACTATTTATAGGGGAAGGGTTATATCTTCGCGCCTAAATAGAATATTCTATGATTTTTGTGGCTTTGTTGAGGAAAACAAGTGTTTATTAGCCAATAACACGAAATCTCATTGAATACACTAGCAAGCTGTTAACAAGGCACGTATCGCAGCAGTATTCGCAAGTTTACCTCTATTTAACGTAAAAATTCTACCTAACCTCAGTTTGTCAAGTGCTTCATAGGTTAAAATCATTTTTTTTATTATTCTGGCCTTCGTGTAACATGAGTGAATAGATAAGGTGAAATTTAATCAACCGCCTGAATTCATACTGGAGACTCGGTTATTAATCAGGAACAAGCTTCAATGATCCTTTTCTTCAAAATCGTAAAGAAAATTTTTGTTCGCATTCCTACTTCACTAGTTCAAATACATAATAAATCCTAGTATAGGCAATAAAGAAACAAAAAAAATGTTTTTTTCGAATTGCACCCGGCAGGTCATTGAAAATTGTTCCTGATTACTAACCGAGTCTCCAGTATGAATTCAGGCGGTTGATTAAATTTCACGTTATCTACTCACGCCTGTCTCCCAGAGGCGTAGTCAGAAACTACAGATTTTAATCTGCTACGATCCAAAAACACCTCATTCGCTTCTTCCACATCCATCAATCTAGTCATGCAAGTATATCATTAATTGAAATGGGCGTTACTCTTTTACCTATTTTACCACCCTCCCATTGATGTATGTTGTTGTGACTATATTGTTATTTTTATTTATACATATAAAATATATATATTGTATAACCCGCCTGCCCAGCGTGTGTAAGTATGGGCATTTCTTCCAGGGGGACCGCCAAGAGTGGTGTAATCCTGGAAAGGCCTATGTCCAGCAGTGATTGTATAATAAAGAACTTATTTATAATAAAAAAAATAGTTTTATTCTATCAGAAATTCATAAAATAAAAAACTACAGTATTTGCTAGCAGTTTATAGTTAAGCTGAGATCGGAGCCTAGGCCTCCTTAAGGTCAATAAATAAGCTTGATGTTTTATGTATGCCATTATTGAGTTATTTCTTATTTAAAACTATTATTTCATTCATTAACAGTGCCTTCAATTAGGTGGGCTCTATGAAAGATCGGTTCCCTTTTCGCGAAAATGCGACGTTGCCAATTCTAATAGCACGGCTTGAGACTAGAGAAGGCTGTGTCTGAGTCCATCTATAAGTTCTTTAACTGATGTCTCATGATATGACAGCTGATTTTTTTTAACAAAATGAACTTCGAAGCAAAAGAAATTGTTTTTTAAAATCCTGTGTTTACCATATTTTTAGTTTTTTAAAAGTATATCTTCATTTAATCACGATTTAATTCTGAAAAAAAAATATGATGCTCAGAAGGCCCATATCTCGAAATGGTTTTTACCTTTGCACCAATTATTAATTTGTAATGTTATCGATTTCAGTAATAAGAGTCTCGCTTTGCCAGGTCCCGTGTTAAATGGTCTAAGGTTAGTCATTATATAAAGCATAGACTTAGGTTAGGATATAAAAAGTTAATTGTGAGTACATTATTGTGTGATGGTATTTGTAACAGCGCTGTTGGTATACAACAAACCGAAAAGAAATGGATTGTATGAACCGTTTTCTAGGCTAGCTTCCATAAAAATCATTTGGATGGCGCTGTCTAAGAACTTAACAAGTGAACTCAATCTCAACTTTTCAAGTGCTCCTGGGGACCAAGAACCGTAGTCTTTGCTTTAGCTAATATTAAATACTAGTTTTAAGCAGATAAGTTCAACAGATGAATTTTGCCAAAATTAAATTTATCAAAGCCAGGGGCTTACTATCTTACTTTGATAACCATCGTAATCGCCTTGTAATCAAAATATAGCGCGCAGTGATTGGCTTTACTGTCCATCCATCCATCCATCCATCAGCCTTTTTCGTCCACTGCTGGACATAGGCCTTTCCAGGATTTCGCCACTCCTGGCGGTTCTCCTGGAAGAAATGCCCATACTCACACACGCTGGGCAGGCGGGTTGGTGAGCGCGGTGCCGAAACCCTTGCACCAGTGACGCTGCTGCCCATCACTAGTATGTTTTTATAAGGCTTGGCAATTTGGGATGGATATACCGCCATCCATCGGTCCCAGGCAATGGTGGGCCGCCTGGTTTTTCCTAAGAGTTGTTCTCTTACTCTCTCCTGAATAACTTCAGGAGGATTTGCGAGTAAGATGGTGGTACCTCCACAGTCGAGCCCGGCATCAGCTCTACCACCTAATACACCTACCACAAGCTTTACTGTAATGATATAAATTTAATTTGTTATCACCTTGCGACGGATAAATCGCCAAGTGTTTCAAAATATAGAAATTTATTTCTATCACATTGTTTTAAAACAAACACAGTAAAGGCACAGAGTATAACTGACAGCCATAGATCAACCAAAGATGAAGTTTTAAGCTTTGATTTGATATTATTCCATTGGAAAACCAAAGAGATCATATATTTTTACAGTACCCGGCAGTAAATATTGCACATCGGCTAGCTTCGGCTTTGTAGAGAGTCGTCTCTGTCATTGGACCTTTTGTGCTTATTGTGACAGAAACGACGCTAGGATACGATGTGATTTTCGTTTTAAATTTTCGGAATTCTCCATCAAATAATATAAAATGTGGTACACAACAAAATACTGTCAAGTAGATACTCAAATAAATTTAGAAGTTATTCCGTAACGTAGGCTCATACGCCTCAAAAGCTTATATTATAATATAACTTATGTTTATGTATAATAGAAAAATATAATTTACAAAATACAAAAATATCAATATTTTTTTATTTTTTTTTATTTATTATTTATTAATTATATCTGGGGGCACGGCAGTGCCCCCCGCCAAGACGAGCCAAAAGCGGGCGGGGCACTACATACCTTTTCTCAAAGCGTTTCGTCGTATTTTCGAACCCTCATAGCCTCGGTCTGGATAATACTAGAGATACCAAATTCTGAAGATAAGGTGCAGTAAGCAGTTTCATTAAACACGATAAGTTTAATTTCTCCAGCTTTTATACTTTGAATTTCATTAATGGCTAAAATATGTCGATTTCGTAACTCACTCACTCACTCACTGATGATTATCAAAACCTCTAGGGTACTTCCTGAAGTCCTAGAAAGCTTAAATTTAGACACAAAACAGAAAAATTAAGAAATCTGTAACTTTCACCCTCCAAACGGTCCGGTTCTGTATTATTATAAAAATAATATATTCCCAACTTCCAAAAGTTCCAGAAAGCTGAAATTTAGTAAGCGGACTAAGATTATCACAAGAACAACAAATCAATTCAGAAATCTGTATTTTTCAGCCTCCAAACCCTCTTATGAGAGGTCCGGTTCTGTATTATTAAAAAAATATATTCCCAATTTCAAAAAGTCTTAGAAAGCTGAAAATTAGTATGCCGGCTAGGATTAGCACACAAACAACAAATAAATTAAGAAAGCTCTAACATCCCTCCTACAAACCCTCTTAAGGGGAGTCCGGTTCTGTATTATTTATAAAATATATTTCCGACTTCCAAAAGTCCCAGAAAGCTGAAATTTAGAAAGCGGGCTAAGATTATCACAAGAACAACAAATCTAATCAGAAATCTGTATTTTTCAGCCTCCAAACCCTCATATGAGAGGTCCGGTTCTGTATTATTAAAAAAATATATCCCCAATTTCAAAAAGTCTTAGAAAGCTGAAAATTAGTATGCCGGCTAGGATTAGCACACAAACAACAAATAAATTAAGAAAGCTCTAACATCCCTCCTACAAACCCTCTTAAGGGGAGTCCGGTTCTGTATTATTTATAAAATATATTTCCGACTTCCAAAAGTCCTAGAAATCAGAAATTTGGTATGAAGGCTACGATTTGCACACAACTAACGAAAATATTAAAATATCTGTTAATTTTACCCTCCAACCCCCCACCCCACAAAGGGATCAAGGTGACAAAAAAAGGCGCTAAAATTCTTGCACCTGACAAACAATTCGACACCCTCTTGGGTAAGGGACCCGTATATTAACTTGACCGCGGTATTGTTCCTGTAATCTTTACATAAAACATAATCAATACACCTATAACCATTACTTTTTATATATTTTTCGGTCTTCTAGTTTCGGAGATAAGGAAGAGGAGGGGGATGATAATGTTAAAAACTTGCTTTTTTGAGAATATTTTCATGGAGTTCACCCTTGGGTATTAATTTTATTTTTATTTTATTATCTGCCGTGTTAGAAGCCATGGTAAGAGGTAGGTAATCTGTAAAATTAGTAATCCAGTGGATATCTAAAATTTTTAAAATTTGGCTACCATGTAATACGCATTGGACATTATATTGTTTGTGTAACGTATATCATGTGTGTGTTAAACAAATAATAATCTATAATGGCTGAAACTGTAGACCTCTGTGACAGACGGACACACAACGTAGGCTTAGTAATAGGCTCCCATTTGACACACTTCTGAAACCTTAATTAATTTTATCTGTGATCCAAGAGGTAAGGGGATGGAAGGATATCAAACGCGTCTCGCGCGCTTATCGTAGCCTCCTCACAATGCCACATCACTGCCATCGCAGCCCTGATCTATCGCTTATTGCAAATAAGAGGCCAACAAGAAAAAGAGGCAAAGATTGAAAGGGGGCTATAGAAAAGTCAAAAGAGCTGAGGAGCAAGAAATGCAGCCTGAAAAAAAAGTAGAGCATCTTACAAAAAAAAATTAAATCCCATCAAAAACATTTCATGTAAAGGTCGCCAAGACACAGGAGCTCATAGCGCTTTCACGGTTAAAAAGTTATCAGATCTCATGTAGAGCCAAGCCCTTAACTCTACAAGGCCTAACTCTACATTTTCGTCAAAAAGTATGGCTTGCTCGTTTCATTGAACTATTGCATGACATAATATAAGTCTATGGGAGTGTCTGTATTATAGTCGAGAAACGGCCAAGCCATACTTTTTGACGAAAATGTAGGTTTGTAGAGTTAAGAGCTAGGCTCTACATGAGATCAGACAACTTTTTAACCGTGAAAGCGTTATGAGCTCCTGTGTCTTGGCGACCTTTACATGAAACGTTTTTGATGGGATTTATATTCTCTAATACGAAATGAATTATAAACTTAAAGACAAAAGTTCGTCTAATAAGTTCATAGCAACTATTAATTAGCCGCCCGCTTTTGGCTCGTCTTAATTAGCCTATGTCTTAAGATATCGGAGTTTTAGTAAAACTCGGGGACACGCTCCCGAGCGAAAAAGAATAGGTCTAATTAGTTTAAGTATAATTAGTATAAGAATAGGCCTAATTTTACAGGATAAATGAAATAAAATGAAAGAAATATATAAATATCGTCTCCAGGATGATTTAAAGCTACGATGCAGTATTTAGAGAATGGCAAGAACTTGGAATCATTGAAAACAGTGACGGGAAAGGACGTTATCTACCACACCGACCTATTATAAGACCTAATAAAAAGATAACCTAATAATTTCATTTTGTTTTTTGTATTAAGTTGCCAAATTTTTGGCCTGATTATCCGACTTTCTCTTGTTCTGTACGTACTTTTTATCTCTCTACTAAAACAATGTTGTATTAATAAAATAATGATGATCGAAAAAAAAGACATGATCTTGCTAAGTTTTTTAGCCTTCTTCTTAGCAAGACTAATTGAATGGGCGGAATTAGGCATATATTTATATATATAACGTATTAGTATTTAGTATATGTTTAACTATCATTATCATATGTAGGTATATATAATATTGTATATATTATATACCTTTTATGCACCGAGTTTATGTACGTTTATTAACTTATTAAGTATATATACCCAAATCCTAATTTAACATATTGTATTTTCCTCTTTTAAATTTAACCATTTTACTTATTTAATATAGTCTAACGAGCGATAAGTGTTCCCGGTTCCGAGCTCCTCACGTCCAGATTTACTTTTTTGATTTTCTATACCGCAGTGATATACATTTAATTTGTTATCTCCTTGCGATGGATAAATCGCCAAGTATTTAAAAATATAGAAATTTATTTCTATCATAGTTTGCGATAAGTGTATTTATGTACCCACATTGCAAAAATAAAGTATTCATTTCATTTTGCCTTGGGTCCCCGAAACGTCAACCAGCAGCGATGATTTCTTTAAAAATAATCTTGGTATATTTTATTTACATATTTCACAGATACGATATAGAAACTTTTACACGTGAAGTGTTCTTTAAGGTCCCACAATTCAAAGTGCAAATAAATTAAAAAATTATAGTGTCTCCAAATTATATTGAACCAAATTATATTTGACCATTTTCCATCGAAAAAGAATGTTTAGAAATTTAGTCAGCTGATTGAACCACCTTGTACAGGGAAGCGAAAAAAATTATATGACCAAAAAATTTTTTTCTTCTGGATTGTGATCAGTTAAAGATACGTTAGAAATATTTTCACTTATTATTATGGGACCTTTTAAATTAAATTCTGCATACTTACATCAAATAAAGTTTTTTTTATTCTGGATGATTTTAGAACTCGTTGTTCGCTAGTTGTTTAAAGTAGTTACATTTTTTTGTGGTACATACAGGTTGAAAATGAACTCCCTAGCTATATCAGAGGAAACTATTCTATGTTCTAAATAAAAAATACATGATTTGTTAGTTTTGTCATGATTCGTAATTAAAAAAAGATATCGACCTTGAAAAAAGCACTAATACTCCGGTGACAGAGACGACGCTCTTCGAAACCTATGTATACATAGCCTATGTGCATTATTTACCACCGGGACTATGTACTGTCTATTGTCAGTCATATGTCACGTCGTGTAGGTTGGCCATTCATTCGAAATTTGGAAACCAACAAAAAATCATGTATATTTTTCGTGTCTTCGTTATTAATTTTCAACCTGTATTTGAATTATAAAATAAAATGACTAATAGATTGGAATATTTGTAATTGTAAAAATGAAAAGTAAATTAAAAAATGAAATTTACTTGGAGTTCTCTCGTTTTCGGTTAACTAATCATGGCTCCAGAGACAAGGAGCAAACAGCCACTATTCTATTGATTTCTCACTTAAACACTATCTCTGTCTATATTTACCCATGAGAATACAGATAGCAAAAAATAACTTTAGGTCACCTTACAGATAATTAAAGAAGACGGAAACAATTCAAATTTTCAACAGCAATGGGACGAGAAGACGCCCAGCCATCATGACATCTCTTTTTTACGCGTTGTATTTGTTTATGCGATCCTGCTGTCAGTAATGAGCGGGCGATCAAATTGAACGCAGCCCAAGACCCATTCTATCACCATCACCATTCCCTCGCTCGTTGCCTATTTCTAGACTTGTAAAAGATAATTTCCTCTCTTTAACATCATCCATCAGACAGCTTTAGCACTCAAGCAAAGAGTTAAAGTAGGTACAGTGGAGCCCACATCAAGCTACACACATTCAGTATAAGCCGACCTCTCATTGTATAGGTTTCCCGTATAATGAGAGGTCAGCTTATACTCAATGTATATAGCTTGATGTGGGCTCCACTGTACTTATAAAATGAGACGTACTCACAATTGCCCAATTTATTTTTATTTTTGGTAGGTTTAATTTTCGGTTGTAGGTACTTATATTTTAATATTGTTTGGTTATCACATTGTTTAATGTTTGTTAGGTAACTAGTAATATTATTTAAACTAAAATTTAGAATATTCTGGGTGTAAATTGAATGCTACAATTAAATGAAACCACATATTCTACTGACCCTTATGAACCATTTTCCCCAAAAATCATGCCCCTACTTTGACCCCAGCAGTGGTGGACTACCTGCGACGACTCGACAACTCATTGATTTGAACAAATGTATTTAATAAAGCCGATTTTGAAGGCTTTAGTTTTAGTTTGACATACATAAAATTAAACTTAAGTATGGTTAAAACGAAGAGCCATTTTCAAGTCACCATTTTATAAACGTCAAACTAAAATTTTAGTTTGACGGCCGTAATTTACTCAACTTAGTGATTTTATCTTGTTTTGGTAATTTCAAGGCACATTTTAGAGGTGTCATTTGATGAAATTTAAAAAAAATTGTTTGATTTAAGGGCTTAAAAGAGACTTGCTAATTTTAGTTGGCGTGCCCTTCAGAATAGCAATAGCATTCTGTCAATTAAAATTACGTTTTTTAGTAAGTTTCTTAGCTTAAAATTAAAACCTTCAAAATCGGCTTTAGTGTGTGATTTAAAATACTTTAACATCTGCCATACGATAAATAAATAAATAAATACTCGCTTAGAGAGAGCGTCATCGTCCGTGAAACCTGAATATGGTTCACGGACGACGCTCTGTCGAAACTCGCCCGTTTGTCGGTGCGGTAGGATTCACGCATTTTTGTTTGGAACTCAACTATATCCCAAACTAAGGGTGTCCGCGGGTATGATTCTTGGGAAAAGTGGTTCAGTTAGGTCGGTAGGATATGTGGTTTCATTTAATATTAGCAGTTTATTTACACCCGGTATATCTAAAGGTTTGAACAAATTAATTTGAATCAGGTGCTCAGCTTATGAATCGATTTTGTTCTGCTGGGTGTCAAATTCGATTAAAATAATAAAATTGCAACACCGATAAAAAAAAAAGTTATTGATTGATTTTCGTTATGACAAGTTGTGTTGTGTTCTTGAAAACATAATTTTATTTGCGGATGTAATATTCGCAAAATTTAGTAAAATAGTGCAAGAAGAAATAAAAATCCAGTAGCAGTTGTTCCTATATAAATACTCGGCAACATGAGCGAGTTAAGGCATCGCCGCGGTGACGGTGATGGAAATGAAAAGGCCGAGACCGCGGGCGAATCAGATCATGTATTTTTTTACTTTGTGATTTGTTTATGTATTTTTTGTTTTAAATCTTTTCGGTGGCTAAAGATACTGTTTTCCTATTAGGTCGACTCTGAAGAAGAGAAGCCCTTAGAAGATAAATATGTGGATGAAATGGCAAAGACTCTGCCGCAGGGTACTGATAAAACACCTGAGATTCTTGACTCTGCTCTTTCTGGACTATCTTCAAGGTATCTAAATATCTCAATAAGTAGTAAAATATTTTGATTTCATCTAAATAAATCAAGACCTATATTTACTCAATAATTTAGTCTAAACAGATAACAATTTTTTTCTTTTTTATAAAATTTAATAAATTGTCATAAAATTTGATTTAGAAATAAAAATAAAATCATTTTACTATAACATTATAAACTAGTTATAATGCGTCAGTAAATATATTTAAACAAAATTATTAGTTATTGCAAATTTTCTTACATTTCTATTAAAGCTTCTTTAATGTACTATGAAATGGTTTGTTAATTAACTGTACACCTGTATCTATATAGAAAGCATAATAGGTTATTAAAATAATTTTAGATTATTAATATGTATACTCAGGGACATCATAGGAGAAACACAGTTCTGGTGTATTTTTATAAAAAGCGTTTTTATTGGTGGGTCTGTGTTTTACCAGCATTTATTTTTACCTTTAAGTACCATTTGTGTGCTAATTTAACCCAAAACTTGCTTATAGATAAGGAAAAGACTGCTTTTAGAAAAGAAATCACAAAAGGAAGGGCATTAGATTATTTCCGCACTAATTAAGGGGGGGGGAGTAGGAGGGGGTATTTGACCCCCCATGGTACTCTCTTCAACTTGCGGAGACCAACAGATTTTTTTATTTAAATTGCCATAATAATTAGACACCTGGTCCTAAGAATTTTGTTCCTAGGCGTAGTCCAACAAATGTGGTTAGTTATTAAGGAATATACTATACCTGAATAAAATTTGTACACATACCTATGGCTTGTATTTAAACAAGCGACAAAAATACTGAGTGACAGACTGTGGGCGAATAAAAATGTTGAAAAAGCTGACTTCACTTAAAACTAGGGCCGTCTTCGCCTCGCTCCGCTCTGCTTCGCTCAGCTCCTTAGTTTTTCTTACATGTCAATCTAACACGCTCCTCCTCGCTTCGCTTGTCGTTGCACCTATTTTTTGACTTTTGGTGAACGATTTTGTATTCCACATACCATATCCTTCTATAAATTACAAAATGGCTGCTCCCGTGTAAAACACGTTCCATTCTACCTCAATAATTTTACAACAATTATTTTTTTAGGCAGTGTGCATTCTATTGACATTTGTCACTGGGATAAACGGAACGTTATTTTATTTTGTCACTCCATCAAGCGTTCTGATAATGCAGATACAGCAAAAATAAAAATTTGTATCTTGAAAGCCTTTGTGTTCCGCAAGCTGAAATTTTAGTATGTTATATCTAGTAACCAGACCTATCTACCATAAAAATATGAAGTACGTAGCAATGCGGAAATAAATCTAATGATGAGCCTCACAAAATCTTAATTAGTGATGGGCCGAATATGGGTTTCACCAAATACGCATATTCGGCCGAATGTTCGGTAAAATGTTTACTGAACTGAACATTCGGTAAAATTTGGGGCAATTTGTCGAGTACAAGTTTGTACAAGTTTACGCTAAGCTTACTTATTACGTTGTTACTGCGTTTGTGTTCCTTAGTTTTTTACGTGAAATCGTAATAATTTTAATTTACAATAATAATTGTGCTCTGCAAAAAGACGAAATAAAATGAGTGAAAGAAAGCGATCTAGCTTTTGCACATTTTGCTGTGACACTGACAATAAAAATAAAGTGAAGTGTGTGTGATTCTTGAGGCAATCATTTTACGAGTGGTAGCGGGAGAAAGGCTTATTCTTCAGCCTTAACTAACCACCTAAAACTAAAGCATTCTAATTTTGATGAAAATTTTGCAAAGGTGGTGGCTACTAGTGTTAATTTATTATTCTTGCTACGAATTTAATTTTTGTTACTCAAATCGTTACATTAATTATTCTAAAACGTCCTAAACGTCAAGAAATGATAAAAAACGTTGCTCCGTCAAACGAGTTTTTATTTATTCGATTACATAATTTCAATACGGTAATTGCTAATTAGCTGAAGAACTAATCCTTACCAATAACATATCAGATTATTTTAAAATATTATACCACCCAGGCATCTTCAATATAGTCAAAACTGTGAGTACTAAAGTGTCGAACATTCAGCACTTTGGCTGATCATTCGACCGAATACAAATATTCGGTGAAACTGCCGAATGTGCCGAGTACCGAATATAAAACGAATATTCGGCCCATCCCTAATCTTAATACCCAATAAATAAACATAAAAGTCACTAAAAACCTGAATCAAACCTTTTATAGCGTTCCCCTAAATATGTCTCTGAGTGCATAAGGTATTTCAGAAATCAGTTAATTTGTTGTTGAAAAATTAACCCTTAGGTGTCTCACTCCAAACACATTTTTTCTGTAATTTTTATTTGCCAGATAGATCGGAAGCACAATTTGGACTGAGCTATTGTTTCACTATTGTTTAAGTGATAATGAAATTTAAGTTGGTTTAACTCCCACCTATAGGTCTGTCTCTTCAGGAGCCATGGGCACTGAGAGGGAGCACAAAGGGATGCACTTAAACCCCTATCCTTTAAAAAATACTCAAAATATACCTAGTCGGTGCTTAAATTCTGTCACAAACAAAATTGGCTATAAAATGAAAACTAGTCATGATATTCAAAAAAAGTTTTTTTTTTTAAAGGTAATTTAATTAGCTTACATTAAAAACAAAATTTATTCAAAATGATTGCCACCATTTTTCACACAAGCCTTCAATCTTCGCGGCCAATCATCAATAGCAGCACGGACCATATTCATGTCGATATCGGCCACTGCTTTAATCAATGATGACTTTAGGCTGCTCAAATTTTTGTGAGGTTTAGAACAGACCGTCTCCTCCAATTCCTGCCAAATTTTGTAATCCAGTGGATTGAGGTCAGGGCTAGATGAGGGCCAATCTTGATGCCTTATTAGCTCGATATTCTGGCGCTCGAACCACTCCTGAGTTGTTTTGGCCTTATGAGCAGGTGCGGAGTCCTGTTGAAACACAAATGGCCGTCCTCCAAAGAGTGTCTGGGGCAGATCTTTTACTATGCGATCTAAAACCGTGTCTTGGTACACTTTTGCACTGGTTTTGACACCTTTTTCACAAAAATGCACTTCAGTAGGGCCATAGTAGGATACTCCCAACCAAATCATGACTGATGATGGATGATGGCCGTGCTGCACTCTAGGAATGGCATTTCCAGCGGCCGCAGAGCTGGTAGCGTACACCCTGTCATTTTGTTTGTTTTACTTCTCTTCGATATTAAAAATTTTCTCGTCTGTAAACAGGATATCGCGGTGTCTGTTTCTTGCGTACCGCTTTAGCAAAACTTTGCATTTTTTGGCTCTCATAGCTATCAGACGCGCGTTCAGAAGATGTCCACTCTTTTTTCGGTAAGCTCGTAGTCCCAGGTCTTCATTCAGTACTTTTTTTACGGTACTTCTGGTTAATCCCATCTCCAAAGCCATCAGTTTCTGCTTGCGGACGGGATTTCTTGCAATACGCGCCTCGATTGCTTTGATGACCCCTGGAGTCCTAACGGAACGAGGTCTGCCAGTTCTTTTCTCGTCATCGACACTAGAGGTTTCATTGTACCTCTTGATGGTACGGTACACGAACCTCTTCGTGATTTTTAATTTTTGAAGCAAGTTGAATATCGTCTTCGGTGGATGGCCGCAACGATGCAATGCAATTACTGCTACTCGGTCCTCTTTGCGAGTCCACTCCATCGTAAAAAATAAATGAATGTAATTGTGATTTGGCAGATTATTAATCAAAAAATAACTGAAAATCGAACATCATTTCATTTTTTTTCTAGGTGTTCTATTTTTAAAATAAATGGCCAGTGACAGTATTTACGAACCGACTAGGTATATATTTCTTAATAGAATGTGACATGTCGTGTCATAAATGCCCACACATTATCTTGTTCCTATAATTATATATGTATGCAAAAACTATCATGCCCCCTCGATTCTTGCTGGCGCCATCCATGAAGCATGTCATTTAGGACGATGCTTTAACTAATTTTTTGTTTTTAGATGGAGAAATTGGGTGATCCGAGGTATTTTTACGTGGCTTATGATTGGAGCCTTTTGTCTTCTGATCTATGGAGGTCCCCTTGCTCTGATGATCACTGTAAGTTTATAAATTATATGCCCAATGTATTTACAGGCCAAAAAACAGAAAGCATTTTGCAAAACTTAGGTGTTTAAAAATTGGCATGAATGTAGTTCAATTCCATTTTTAGTTTGGCAGAGACAGCCAAAAAACAGATTGAATATCTAGGTCCTTAGAAAGAATATTGAAAAGTCTTTGTATTGAAGAAGTTAGTGTGGCATGTCTAATTAAACTTAATTTCAAGCAGATTATATCTACGTACATACAATTTCATCTATTTACACACCGTTCATAGAATGTTTACCTTGTGTTCATCAAACACAAGACTAACCAGAATTTTAACTGTAAAGAAAGCTAATAAAAATTTCAACCTGGCAGGTACTGTGCGTCCAAGTGAAATGCTTTGAAGAAATTATAAACATCGGCTATGCAGTCTACCGGGTGCATGGTCTACCATGGTTCAGATCACTTTCCTGGTACTTTTTGCTGACTTCTAACTACTTCTTCTATGGAGAAAATCTCATTGATTATTTCGGAGTGGTCATCAATAGGACAGTGAGTATTTTATTACTTTTTACTTGTTGGCAAGTCATAGGCTTCCCAAGCGTAGTATTTAGTATTTTATATTTATAAGAGAATTGCTTGATTGTCCTGGATTATATTGGTGGCCAAGATTATTTACTATTCCTCTGCAAATTTGATGTATTAATCAAAGCGATGTATTAATTTGTTGCACAGTTTTAAGGTTACAAAAAATGCTGTATATTTTGTATTAGGTATTTAATGAACTAACAGTCGGTTCCTATCGATCTAACAGTCGGCCCTGCCTGCTATCCGGTATCTTTATGCTTATTAACTGCCCAGAAAAGACAATTCCTTTAACTTATTTGTTATAAGCTGGTGCACTGCACCCAATCTTTATTTTTCAAAACCAAATCCAATAATTCTTTGGTAAACAAATAAAGCTAAACAATAAAAAAAACCTTTACAGATAGCCCAATCTTATTTGGCCAGCCCAAAGAAAGACTCCACTCTTTGGATTGGCTACTCTCTCTCTCTACTCCCTCGAGATAAAGTTCATAAGAAGAGAAAAAAGAGAGACAGACAGCACCTAACTTTAGGCTGGCCAAGTAATATCGAGTGATCTGAACAGTTGTAATTGTACTGAGCCTAAGTTTAAATACTCACTAGTAAACCCAACTGAATGCCATAAATGGCGCAACTGCTGTACATGTGTTTATTGCTACACATTACTTCCTTTTGCGTTACGGCTAGATGCATATTAATGAATTTATTACATATTCATGGTGAAGAACAAGGCGTGCTTAAATATTAAAAATCTATGTTATGTGTAGTTGCGTCACAATACTTATAGCCCGGGTGCGGTAGCGTTGCATTTTAGGTAGTGATTTTACACCGATTGATTTCCATATTTTTCAATAGATCTGGAATGGCTAATAACAGAACCAAGCGTCAGCTGACGCACCCGCGGTGGGTGTGGGAGGCAGAGGAAGTGGTAAAAAAAAGTAATAGTACGCGCCGGCTGAAACTTTTCTCACAGATAGCTGACGCCATAATAAGCTAAAAAGTGGTAAAAATTAATAGTACGCCGGCTGAAACTTTTCTCACAGATAGTTGACATCAACTGAGCTGAAAAAAAATCGTCAGCTGCATCGTGGATTCGTTAGTTTTTTTTTTTCTTTTTCGCAACCTCTCCCATCCAGACCCACCGCGGGTGCGTCAGCTGACGATTTTTTTTCAGCTCAATATGATGTCAACTATCTGTGAGAAAAGTTTCAGCCGGCGTACTATTACTTTTTTTTTACCACTTTCGCAACCTCTCACACCCAAACCCACCGCTACTTGAGCAGCTGACTGTCGATTCACATATCAGTCATGTGAGATCTACGATCGATGTCAATATCAGCCGGCCTAATATGACTTTTGTATTTGCAACGGTACCTCCCGGCCCGAGCTATTAAGCATTGACCTTCCCTGTGCAGAAGCAGAACGTCATTTGTAGCTTTAATTACTGCATTATTTACCCTGCTAGTTCATCCCTCGCTCCCATAGTGCTTAACTTATTTATTGAGGAAGCATTCCGACAAGAGATGTGTGTCAGGATCGTAGCCCATAGAGATCTTTCTTCGATCCAGCCCCTTTGGAAAACATACATTTACAAAAAAGTACCTAAATAACACATTCAAACATTTATACAATGGATAGTCTATAATTTTATGTAGCACAACTGTTGTAATTGGATCAAACACTCATTACCAAGGCGCGGACTAATGGCATACTTTTTAAAACTAATTAGTGAATAATTTATGCACGCAATATAGGTAGGTAGTGGGTACATCATATACTTACACTTATTACACTTAAATTTTAATATAATTAATAATTGAACCTAGATAAATTCAAGATGGGAAAATACAACGGGTTGGGTTTTATATCAGTAATCATTTATTTACCATAATCATAAACATGGCAAGCCAAAAATTTTATACGAATACAATTCTCAAAATAATAATACACATTGATATTCATATTGATTTAAATTAAATTGCATAAATTATTATAATTATAACGTCAAAATTATGTTTGAGTATAGATAGGTCAAATCATATTGAAATTTGACATATCGTGCGGCAGTTATTTGATTACGATAAGGGCTGAAATAGGCAAAAGGGAGTTCTTAGTCTGAAGTAATTTTTTGCGGAAATTTGTATTTATTTAATTATACAGTATACTAAAATAGTAAGACCCCATCATCACGAATAGTTTGCTATGTATAATAAATTTAGGAGTCTAACCAAGCGGAGTGAAGCGAGGCTACCTCTGCAGTTCTTAACGGAAGTGAAAAACACAATTAGTAATCCTCATATTTGCCATCCCCCTTGAACATAAAGGCCCCCCCCCACCTCCTCCAACCCTTAAATCAACGGTAATTAAAGTACATCTCTAGTGGAGTGACCGCCATAGACAACCTTCGTGGTTATTTTTTTATTACAAGCCTAGTCTAGCTCTGCTCAGAAAAAGAACCAGCTTAATTCCGACCATGTCTTGTTATTAAAATTCATGATTGTTACTAAATTTCAATATTTTTTTCACTTGAGCTTTACGTTTCCGCAGTAAAAGTATACCAGGGGGGGGTGAGATACATTTTGAAAATTCTTGTAGTCTAATGACGAAGACCGTTTTATTTTTCATTTGCAATAAGTGAGATCTATTACATATCACGCCATTGTAGCTTACTAGGTCCGCATAATTGTGATTATTACCCTACAAAAATGTGCATACAAAAAATATACAAAATATTAACCCTTATTACGTTACCAGAAAATTCTACTCCATTACTTTATTTTGTTTCTTATCAAACCACGAACGGATTAATGGACCTCCATTAACACTCACTATTGTGCACCGAAATAAAACAAACGATAAAATATTTGTAAGAGGCACAATGGGCGGTCTTACCGCTTAGAACTTATTTCTTCTAGACAACCTTTGGGTGGATGATAATGTAAAATTGAGGACAAGGCGTAGTTATATTGTATGTAGAATGAATTTGAAGTATTTGCTCGTACCTACATTATACAGGGTGTCAATGCAAAGTCAAGAATCCCTTTAGGGTATGAAAGTATACACGATTAGATTAGATTAGAGATTCTGATGTCATTATGAGAAAAAAATTGAAATAAGAAAAACCTTGAATTTTCACCAAAAATTCCATAATTTTTCTAAGCTATGGCTACGCAGCTCACCGGCCGGCCTCCCCACACACCTAATTGCACCCCGCAACCCGCAACCCTCATCCGATTGGCCAGCGACCAGTGAGGGTGTCCACGCGATTAGTGTATTTTGAGTAAAGAAACTCGTCCTATTATGAGGTACTGTTTGTTTTGTTTTTCAAGGTTCTTTATTTGACAGAATAAAAATACAATCGTATGAAACTTACAACATAGTCGATAGGCACATAAACATAATGTTGCTTTGCTTTGTAAGGCTTTTACATGCGCCTGTTAAAACTTATGGCAATTAATACAAAATAATTATACATGAATAACATTTTTTTTCTTTTCATAAAATGAAAACATACCTTAGTCTATACACAATTTGCTGTATTGTATATTTGTTACAATATTATCAGGTACTGGTACTTTATTTAGAGATCCCAGTATTTAAAATGATATCTGTACCGATCATACTAACACACCCTTAAAGGATTCTTGCCTTTGCTTTTACACGCGGTATAATTCTACAAAGCA
The DNA here is from genome assembly GCA_910592155.1 of Ypsolopha scabrella. NCBI lineage: Eukaryota > Metazoa > Arthropoda > Insecta > Lepidoptera > Ypsolophidae > Ypsolopha > Ypsolopha scabrella. The sequence continues at coordinate 7,104,629 of OU342964.1, forward strand.
CAGATTGTACTTGAAGAGCTTGTTAACGATATATGCCACAGTCGACCTACGTTCATAAATTCTGCTCTCAAAATCAAGTGCAGTAAGTCTAGAAATTTGTTTCAAGAAATACTATTTTAAATTTCAAAATACAAGATAGTTTTTATTTAACTCCCCACTCATCTTCCAGTCAGAGGGTATACTCGTAATATATCTTGGCTTATCTATTTAGTTTGATTCACATTAATCAATTTTCAATACTTGTTATTTCCACAAAACATAACCCAGCTAATTAGATTCGGGCCACGATTTTGCCTGCTGTCTATTATTTAACTTGGATTAAGTCGAGGGTATTCAGAGAAATATGTCCTGCTCCAACGCTTTTATTTTTCACCTGATTATCCTGCTCAGTGGTAGCCGGCCGCTCAGAAAACTCGCAATTTCGGCGTGTTTCTGTTAATTTTCCATGTTTATTTTAACCTTTTTACAAATATTATTTCATAATAGGCTAGACATTCACTCAATAAGTATTGGGAAACAATACTTAACAATAAATGAAACCGTTTTCTACTTGGAAATTATCTACTTGATTTAAAATTATTTCAATGCAGTAAAGCTATATACATTTCTCAAAAATTCCCATAATAATTTGACTTAACATATTACTTATATTATTATTTAATTTTTGTCTATCCATATTTAATGATTCGAAAATTGATTTAACTATGCCGATGTCACCTTCCTAGATGCTAATAACTTGAGCGTTTACAGAATTTGGGCATTAGATTCATATATGGGTGCAGGAAATATGATCATGTCTCGTGAACAATTGAAATGGCTCTCCGTTAAAAAACGTCAAAAAGTCCACATTCTGTGTCTCTTATTTAACATTCTAAGGAGCCCAACTTCCCCACCATATCTTCGCGAACGTTATGAGTTCATTTTCTCTAAAGACAAACATGTTAGATCCCAGACAGTCACACTTCTAAAAACTCCATGCCATTACACCGGTGCTTTTGTAAATTCTTTTACTGTTCAATCCATTAGCTTTTGGAACTCACTTCCTCATGCAATAAGGGATAGTTCCTCAAATGGCGTGTTTAATTTGTTCTTCTTTAGGTAGATATCCGGTATGTAGATTATATTTCTGTATTTATCTTATAAGTATTGTTATGTATATATTGTTAGTACATATTTAGTATGTAATTATATATATAACTTGGGTTCGTAGGTTAGGTTAATTAATATTAAATTGATATGTTAATTTATTTTTATTAGGTTACATAATGTGCACATTATGTTTACCCTATGAAATAAAATATTCTCTTTCAGGCTTGGTTTGCTGGAAGAAATCTCATTTTTGAGATAAGCTCGCCATTGTACATTATATTTAAAACAAACATTGTATTTTATCTGTGTACAATAAAGAATTGAGCATTTAAAAGCAGACATTTTAGGTAAAACACGAATTCCCTCGCCTTAAGAGGATATGTCTTGCAACTAGGGCTGCCATCTTTAGAAAAACGAAGACCTGGAGATTTTAGAAATATAGTTATTTAAAAAAAAAACGTGGTTTTTAAGTATGAATCATTTATTTATTCATAGTAAGTAATATATTTATTACATTTGAATTACCTAGTTAGTGCTAGGCTGCAACGGTCACCGTTTCTTTATACCGAAAGACCCGCAGTGCGAGAGTTACAGGTTCCGGAGAAAAGCAAAAAGTCCGTCTTGAATAAATATAAAATAAACTTAAATAACTATCAAAATTCCATCCTACGAGAATTCAGATATTGTTAACATCGATCTTACAAATTCATTTCAATAATTATTTATGAACAATAATCACTAAGAATAATTCCTTGCATATAAGTAATACATTTTTTTTACATAATAATAGCGTGGTCAAAAATTTAGTTATCGTAATATTTCCTTTTGTTAAGGCGCCTAGGCACGCCACCGTTTTAGTACAAAGTTTAATAATCCGTTTCTCTGTTGTTTCTCGTAATAGACCAAAATATATGACCTCCATCATCTGGTGCTGGTATTTTATAAGGCACCATTTTGCCAAAATTTTGAATATTAATTTTGTTTTAAAGATATTAAGCTGGACAGATTTACATACAAAGTTGTTTTCTTGCCTCAGATTGTACATATATAAAAATTTAACATTTCAGCCGCATAGCGACTTTTTAAATGCCTGTATTAAACTATTGAGGTCTATACCTTTAGTCTATAATGAAACACAACAGAGAAACGGGTTATCAAATTTTGTACTAAAACGGTGGCGTGCCTAGGCGCCTTAATTAATAGTTATTGTTAGCATTTATTACATACACACGATAATAAACTTTAAATGCGGTTGATAGTCATGCATAAAGGCTCACAATGTTTTTATTTCCTGAACATGAACCTAACGCTACAGTTTTGTGTTTTACTTTCGATTATTTTATTTTTCGCCGTTATTTATATGATATTTGAAGTTTTGAGATTAATATAACCCTAAAAGTTAAGACAGCAAGTTGTAGAATCATTTAACAATCAGGTAAAACACTTGAATATGAAATCCATCGCTTGGGAACTCACCGAAAGACGCCCTCGTGAGCGGTCACATGTGTATAACTTGGGTCGTCCATCAACTCGTCCCACAGCCAGCTCGTCCGAATGGGACGAGTTGACGAATTACAAAATGTTTTTTTTTCCGTTCCCAACTCGCCCTACTACATTTTTTGCAATAAAAATAAGCGTGAAGTAACGTCAAGGAGAAAAGTGTTTATTTTGTATTCGTAATCATCAGATACAGATTGTGCCTAAGGGCCACTTGCACAACATTTGATTTAAATTAACACTAATTTTGTTTAACTAACCATGAATATCCATTTAACTTAAATGGAATTAGTAGCGTCTTGCACAACATTGTTCCTGTAGTTTTTTAACTAATCTGAATCAGTGCGTCGGTAAAACAGTTCCGACGTTCCGTTTTACGTGTTCAGCGAGTTTTTTAGTTTCGGACAAGAAAAGTTGCGTGAATTGAACCGGATATGTCACAACAAAGCAATTAAAATGAAAACTTTTCCTCCTTCTTCTCGTCTCTGTGTTTAGTTTGGTAAGAATTTTACATATAGTAAGGAACTTTGTGTTGAAAATGAATTGAATGAACGAAAACACCACAAATTTATCTTCGAGGAGATTTTCAAATAAATTATTTCTCTCGAAATATTGTTTTACTGCGATTAGTCTCTTCATAAATTGAACAATTTCGTCATCATCATCAGAAAATAAATCCATTTCTAAAGCTTTTGTTTTCTAAAACTTTTAGGTTAAGTAAAAAGTTAAACAGCCGATTTTGGGCATTCAAGTTTGACAGCTCGCTAAATGTGATTAGCAACTAAAATAAAGTTGTGCAAGGCGCTAAATGGTTTTTGGGTCTTAAATACGTATAACAAATTTTAACTCGATATATTTTGAAAGAGTCTCATAAAAGAGATGGCCAAACGAGACAAGTTGCTAGCGGGAGAGTGAGTGGCACAGTTTACACTTTTTTAACTGTGGTACTTGTCCAAGCCCCTTCTGAAATCATATTTTTCTGTGAATTTATTTCTGACTGATGTTTCTATATTGGCATGTACTTTCGTAATATCTGAAACATTTCAAGTAGCCAAAAAATCATCGACAATACAATAGCTAAACATCTAACAATGCTAAAGATAGATATGTTACAGATGAAACCAAAAATCAGTTAGAACTAGTTTTAACTGGTTAGTGCCATACAAAACTTCGGAAGTCGCCTCGCTCCGCTCCGCTCGGCTCCTAAACGTATTAACATGTCAACCTAACCGATCCTCCTCGCTTCGCTCGTCGTCGCCACCTATTTTGTTTTTTTCTTTGTATAGTTTGTTATATTTTTCTTGGTCTAACTGATTCCGGGTTTTAACTGTGACAGATACATGTCGAAATCTTCGCCAGTTTTAATATTATCAAAAAAAAATCTAATCATGTATTGTAAGAGCCCTCTACGGAAATTTACTACAGAAAAAAATTGTCAAAGTAATTTTAGAACAATCGTTTCCGGATGGAATAAAGCGTGTGATTTTGGTTGTCTTAAATGTACTACCGGATGTTTACTATCTGACCTTTCTCGTGGCATTGCATAGAGCTGTTATTTTATTGCACACTCTTTTTGGTTAATTAATTAATTGGCATTAACACAGTACTAGCCATCACTCTATGTTAAGGTCTTTCGAACGCTCAGAAATACGAACTTTGCCGAAAAGTGGCGAAGATTCTTATGTGCATTACAGGGGACTTTCGTTTATAAAACCAAATTCATACTGGAGTCTCGGTAAGTGGCCAAGACCAAGATTCAATGACCCTTTCCGTGAAATACGCAAAATAAAATTTAATCTTCCTATTCTGAGTCGAAGTTGTTCTTAAATGAGTATAGTTAGACAGTTGCTATAACCAACAGACATACGGACGTCGCATTTGACATACTTATATGTATAGAAATTTATTTACATCGAGAATGATTCATAACTAGTGTAGTGTTGTTTTGATTTAGGCTTCCACTGATTTTTGTTCATATTTGTAGCCTCATTTAGGCCAAACCAATTAGTCCAATTGGTTTTATAATTTATACTTGCGATTGTCGGCATTTGGTGAAACTTGGAAAACATCATAATTAAATTCACTCCTTCTACTTGTTACATTGGTTTTATTTTAAAATTTACACTTTAATCTTGACCGGTTTCGGTTAATACACCATTCTCAAGGAATTTAGAAATTCAGGCATTCCTGAATGCCTTGAGAATGGTGTATTAACCGAAACCGGTCGGGATTAAAATGTTAGGTTAATAGATTCAGGCATTCCTGAATCCCTGGAGAATTGTGTATTAACCGAAACCGCTCAGGATTAAAGTGTTAGGTTAACACACCATTCTAAAGGGATTCAGGCATTCAGGCATTCCTGAATCCCTTGAGAATTGTGTATTAACCAAAACGAGGATTAAAGGGATTAAAGGGATTAAAGGGTAAATTTTAAAATAAAACCTGTAAAACAAGTACAAGTGAATTTAATTAGTTTAATCCGACAAAATTGATGTACAATTAAAGAGGTCAAGTTTTTGATTAATACTGTAGAGTGTAGGCATTAACATTTCTATGCGGCCTCAATTTCTGCAACTTTAGGAAAACCGGTCAAGTGCGGGTTAGTCCCGCGCCCTAATAATGACAAAAATGACAAACTTATTACCTAGATGTATGAAACAATACTGCAAAATTAAGTTGGTCGAGTATTCGGGCACATAACCCGAATAAAATATAATAAAAATCGACGCTTTCAGTATTTGTTGTTAAATTACAGTGCACATTATATACAGAAAATTCCAAGATCCTAACTAGTTTAGTTTTTGAGATATCGTAATGATAAGTTAGTAATTTTTGTTCAAATACAATCACTGGACCGGTTTTTTTTCTTGTACGACGAGAACTCTTCTTACATATAGAAAACGTGACTCGTACGAAAAAAGAAACCTTTAGTACTCTAGTCATAATATTTGAGAGTGTTCTACGAGATGAAAAATAAATGAAAATACAAATTCTCAGAGAAAATCCCGTCTGAGATTTACCGTTGCCTAGTAAATTTGTTTTCTGATCGATTTTCTATCTCCTAGTACACGGATGGCCTACTTTAAATATGAAGAGTTCCAAAGCGCTAAAAATAATTTTGTAACCCCAATCGACTTCACTTGGAGAGTCCTTTTTTTAGAGTTGTAACGTTTAAATCCAGAGCATCACAATAACGGCTTGGTTAATTGAGCTGAATACCTTGTAGCTGCAGAATTATTGTAGCACTCCGTAAAATATCTTCGATGACTTATTTGAATCGTAATCGTAATTCAAATTAATTTTAAACCAATAAATAGCGATGCTTAAATTAAACATGTCCTAAATATCATTTCATTTGAGCTATATGAAGTTTTGGACAATAAAAGTTATCCTAAAATAAACGTCGTGATATAAAACGGCCGTCATATTAAAAACCAATCCCTCTAATTCCAAAATAATATATAAAAACACCTCGAAACCGCAAGTTTTCTGAGCAGCCCGTTTCCGCTGAGCAGGATAAACATGTATAAAATGAAAGCGTTGCAGCAGGACAGATTTCTCTGGATAACCTCGCCTTAAGGCAGATAACATGCGAAACCTGTCCACTGTGTAAACTTGATAGCCGTTTTTGTGTTCTAGTTCTTTTTGAACACTTTAAAGTGAAATTATCTGATTTATAGCGAAACCTTAGATACTCTTTAACATTTTTTTGAGTGCATTAGAAACAAGAAAAGCTTTTTGGAACAGAATCCAAATGAGAAATGTATTTTGAAAAAATTCGCAGCGGTAACGCACTTGCTGTGAAATCAAGAGGTCACAGGTTCGAATCCTGGCCCTTTTCTCACTTGAAATTTGTTTGAATTGAACTTTAAAGTGACTCTGTGACGCTGTTTTGAAACAACGACTGGGGTCGCAGTCGATGTTCAGGCTTGATCTATCCATCCATCAGCCTGTTTCGTCCACTGCTGGACATAGGCGTTTCCAAGATTTCGCCATTCTCGGCGATCCTCCTGGAAGAAATGCCTATACTCACACACGCTGGGCAGGCGGGTTGGTGAGCGTGGTGACGAAACCCATGCACCAGCGATGCCGCTGCCCATCACCAGTCTGTTTTATATAAGGCCCGACAATTGGGGATGGATAAACCGCCATCCATCGGTCCCAGACAATGGTGGGCCGCCTGGATTTGCTTGAGAGCTATTCTCTTACTCTCCCCCCAATAACTTCGGGGGGGGGGGGGGGGGGTTACGAGCTTGATCTATACTGTTCCTAAATTGTATTTACTTTCGTGTTATCTCCTCAATAAGATTTCATAATTTGTCATTACATTCATTCGTATAACATACACGGTAGGTTTATATCTCCGCCATTTTATACCAACACATTTTGTAAAGTAAGGTCGCCTGGGACGGACATATGAAACCTTTCTTGTGACTTGCCGTAACGTTGATCGAGCCACCCTCCCCCTAATCGGCCTTACGTCGTCACGTGGGTTATAGACAACCACTAAAGTTACTGTGAGCCGAGCCTTACACATTTTTTATAATTATAATATAAATTAATTACTAAGTTTTCTAATTAAAAAACTCATGAATTAAATACAAATGTTTTTATTACGCCGTAAGTTTATTTAGTTTTTATCTAAAAGAAGTTACCTACGTAGTTTTATCATAACATGAGAAAATCACGGTTACACCAAAGGGTTTATTTAGCTATACCTTTAACAGTAATGTAAAAAATACAAATAGATGAAATTTTAACAAAATAATATTTTTCAAAACTGCTCATATTTTATGGTTTGACATTTGTCTTGCGTTGCAACTGCAACACATTCTTTGATGGTAAATTATTTAAGATTTGAGGTAGCATGTAATTTCAAGTGCGCATTCCATAAACATAATTGCATTTAGGTAGAACGTAGATAAGAAAGGTTACGTAATTTTTGCGGTCGCGTTCCCTTTTAAGCGCTGGTGTTATTATCATATTCTTCACACACAATAGCTAGTTTAATCTTAAGTATTCTTTTGGTCTGTGATCAATAGTAGGGCTATTCAGTTTTGCGTTGTAAGATATAGAATCTTCTAATATGGGATTGTGTAGTTTTGGCACAGGAAAAACAGCCAAGATGCGTGTTGAAATTCACCAAATTCGTGAAAGTACCAGTCTTGAAAATAACCGATATTTGTAATGTTTTCATATTCTGGATACTGGATAGTCATGAGCTGGTCTATCAGCACTTCAACTGAAAGCTCTAAGGGTTGACGTTGCGGGCGCTTTTGGTTCATCTTTATATTGTCTTAGGTCTTAGGACACAAACGGAGCTATTTTATCGTCTTCTTCTTTAGGCTCTAAAATTTTTATTTATTTGTTTATTTATTTATTTAAAAACTTACGACTATCATTACAGGCTTAACAACCTAATGCGATAGTGCAGCATAACAAAAATTTATAAACTATTCAAAGTATTCAATAATAATAAAAAAAGGTATACACAAAAAAGAAATACACATACAATTAGTAACATATAACATACAATGCTACTCTTGTGAATTCACTCAGAGCAAAGAAGAATAGGTCTACTTGATAATTATAATATCTAAATAATTAATAATCTAAGAATAGCTTTAATAAACCGCTGATTGCAAAAACAAACCATATTTTTCCAAAAATTCATTAAGCATGCAAAATCATTCTTAATACTCACACTAAACCACAAATTTATAAAAAAAAAATTCATTTTTGTTGTTTTTGTGTAAAAACGGGAAATCAGTGTATACTTGATTGTTAAATAAATACTACAAGAAAACTAAATAAATTCAGTACATGGGTTTCAGTTCAGGTTTATCTAAGTATATTTTTTATTAATTTGTGTGTACAAAAATGTTTCGTGTTAATAATAAATTATGTCTTACGGCTTTAGTTTTATTGAACCCTACAGCAAATTTTACATTTAAAATTTCTTACAGGTTTTGCTGCCAATATTTATTTATTTTCAAAATAAATAGCTTTTTAAATTTTCGTAATGTTTTGTCTTTGTCCCTTGGTTCGTTTTTGCAATCAGCGATCCAGTGTTTGTTGGAAATTCCATCTAACAGTAAAAACCGCATCAACATCTATCGAGTTATACAGACAGATAGACGTTGCATTTTATGTGTATAGCAAAGATAGTTTGTTTAGATTAATAAACTCACCTTTCGGAGATACTTATGTTTTGTAAATGTACGCAAATACAGTTATTCTGTCTCAAGATGTCCGTTTGGTTATGGTTGTAATGGTGACGTGCACAGATAAACACGTTTTGTGTGTGTGGCGCTCCCCAGGTTACGCACACTAGAAAAAAGTGCGTGTGCACGCACCACTATATCCATAGCCAAAAGGACTGCGTGAGATAGAAAAATTATACCTGTAATCGTTATCTACCATCCATCAGTATGACATGTTTTAAACATAAAGGCACATAATATCTTCATTCCAAGGTTCTCTACCAATTAACCTAATAATGTCCGCCGGGAAACTACCTAACTCTACATAAAATAGAGTACCAGCCATACGCATCATAATATTGGATTAAAATAATGATGGACGACATGGATACCTGTCATCAATCTATCATAAACGTTCGTATTAGAAAGGATTAAAGTCGATTCTTGATAAAAATGCTTTCTATATTATGTTGTGTTATGCTACAGTTCCATTATGTTCTTTTGAACTTTGTCATTGTAACAAGTTGATTATGTATGAGGTATCTATGTACATTTTAAATACAATATTCTGTCCTTTGAATCTGCACCTTAGATAGGTATATAATAAGAGATAAGTAATGTTTGTCCATCTGCTATTAATTTAATCGGTTTTGTAAACAGTTTCCTGGTTGCAGTAGTAGCATTATCTGTCAAAACATGGGATACTTTTTGTCCCGGTGAATTTTATAGGAATGACCAATAACTTCTAAATGTACGGACGTCACCTTTAGCAGTTCTTGTTGTTGCGGTGTCAATAGCCGGTAAATAGTACATTACTGCTAAGATCAGGATTGCTATTTAGTGGTCGAAACAAGTATAGTGCTTTTTTCAAAAATAAAATGAGACATTTACATGTTTTTCATGATAATGAGTTATACCAAATAAAATAAACTGACTAGGAAATATTAAAAGTTACTTACTTGCTCATATTCGGGCGATTAGTCAAGTTTCTTGTTATTGAATTCTTCAGCAAAGCATTAGTGGAGTACAATCTATATCAGAGCCCGCTTCTGAACTCATTTTGTAATTTAATGCACAAAATACTTTCAACTAAAATTTATTGCAACATAAATTCCCGCTTTTACGCATTGTTTTTTTATTATTGCCAGCTGGGCAAAGGTATTTACCGCCATGCAGCCTTCTAACCTTCTTCATGAACGCTAAGAACTAAGAAAAAAAAACAACGAGAAAAACCTCCTTAGTCTCTTATAAACATATACACGGATAGTTTTAAAAAGAAAACATATGAAATATACTCTGCGAACATATGGTATATAATGGATTTTCATACGAATTTCCTGGATAGTTATTCAGATTTCCTAGACACTTTTAATAGCTCGCCAGGATGAAGTATTTTGTGGTAGGTGTTTACAGTATGTAATGGTAACATTAATATTAAAAATCGTTTACAAAATAGAGGTATCGAAATGCAGGCGATTAGGTAATCTTTTTTGTAAGACGAGCCTTGAAAAAATTGTATCGAAATATTGATAAGTCACTGGTTTAACCCCCTCCTCACTAAGTCTTATAAACTCTATACACATATACAATGTGAAGTTTATTTATGCAGCCAAATTCATATTGGAGGCTTGGTAAGTGATCAGTATTACGGATCGATAACACTTTGCTAATTTCGTAATATGAAATGTTGACGTCCCATAGTAATTGTCTCAGGGCTGGGCTTGCGTGTGTAGGGAACACAAATAATTTGCGAGTTTCACAAAAAAGATCATCGAACCTTGATACCGAGAACTTTCCGAGTCTTCTGTATGAATTGGATCTGCATAAATAAATGTCACCTTACATTTAAACAGTTTCGCGACAGACTGAGTGACAGACAACACAAAGTCTAAACCGCTAAAGATACAAACATGAAATTTGGAACATACGTAGAGGTGTACTGAGAAATAATTGAACGGGGAACGGGGTGGAAACTTTTGAATCGAAAATGCCTTCCCAACGGAAACTAGCTGCTGTTTGTTCCTCTTGTGTAAAATAAAGTTTTCAAGCTTTTGTTAGAGGATGTGATGACTCCCTCCAGATCCTATTTGCTGCTTAAATATGAGTTGAAACCCTCTCCCCGTGGAGATATACTGGATGGATTTATAGTCACTGAAAAGACAAACTACTATTTATAAAATCAGTTTTAAATCCAGGCGAAAAAACGTCAGTACTATGTTAGCTTCAAAAGAAAACGATACGTGTTGCTCTTCAAACACTTCTTTATCGTTTACGCTTCTTACCGCGTTTCATAGTGCGGAGACACTGTACTATGTAATGCGGTAAGTCACGAAGTCTGTTTGTCTATGGTTGTTGTAGTGCGCACACGCACTTTTTTCTAGTGTACATGCAAAACGCGCCTAGCTGTACACGTCACGATTACAACCTTAGCCAAATAGACTTAGAGATAGAATATCTATAATATAACACTTCGGGTCATTGACCGATTTTCCTTCTGCATTAGAAACAGACTTTAGTAAAAGTTATTCGTATAGACGATTACTTACCATCACCAAATTTTAGCTTTTTATCGATTAAGGCTAGAGATGGGATTCCACCCGGAATCTTTCCCGATTTCGGAAAGATTCCCATTGAAACCACCCGACGGGTATTTCTTCGGGTATTAACGTTTTTCACTACTTTTACGTGGTATATTAGGAGTTATCCCACGGTTTTTATATTAAGCTAGTGACCATTTTAATATATAACAGTTCATTAGTATATAATGATCAATAAATTTGAAAATAAAGTCATTTATGTGATTAGTGGTAAAATTTTACTACGATCATTTTCTTTCAACCTGTTTTTATGTGATTTGTCAAAAAGTACCTGGGTGTTTCTTTTTTATAGTAAAAATTTACGGTCACCCATCCCTAAAATAACCGAGACGAGCGTTGCTTAACTTAAAGCACCAAAGAACATAAACATCAAAATGAACGCAAATGTTCAAGTGCATGCGTTCAAAGTTGGATTGGAAGTATTTTAAAATCATTATATCTTTTTATTTAGTAGTAATAATTAGTGTAAGTAAAGAGATTAAATAAAAACTACAAAACTAAATATTAAGAGTCTATTAAGTATCAAGAACTCATTTTCTATTTGTTAATTCATTTAGTTACACTAAGTATGATTTCACCCGCATGAATACCCATTTCGGGTTGGGGAATCTTTCCGCCGCCCATCTCTGATTAAGGCGCATAGGCATGGCACCGTTTAAGTACAAAATTTGATAACCCGTTTCTCTGTTGTTTTTTGTTATAGACTAAAGTTTGAGACCTCTACAGTTTAATACAGGCATTTACAAAGTCACTATCTGGCTGAAATGTAAAATTTTGGTAGAGGTATAATTTTAGGCAAGAAAACAACTTTGTATGTAAATCTGTCCAGCTTGATATCTTTAAAACAAAATCAATATTGAATATTTTGGCAAAATGGGGCCCTTTAAAATGTCAGTACCAGATGATAGAGGTATTATACTTTGGTCTATAACGAAAAACAACAGAGAAACGGGTTACCAAATTTTGTACTAAAACGGTGGCGTGCCTATGCGCCTTAAAAATGCAATAGATATGCCCGTGAGTGAATCACTAACGATATGCTCCACCCACAGGACTACCTTCGGTTCCTGGTGACGTACCACCGGTTCATCTCGTTCTGTCTGTACTGCGGCGGCTTCGTCTGGTTCGTGCTCTCCCTCGTGAAGAAGTACTACATGAGGCAGTTCAGCCTCTTCGCGTGGACCCACGTCGCGCTGCTCATTGTCGTCACCCAGAGCTACCTCATCATACAGAACATCTTCGAAGGTAGGGCCTTCTTTAATAATTACCACCACATGTTACGGGTACGGAACCCTAAAAATGTGGTACAAAAAGGTTGACAAGCTAGCAAGCTACTTTTATTGTTAGCGTCATCTAGCGCTGAAGTCATCTCAGATGGCGCAATGGTTAATACTAGGTTTGTTGTGTGGGAACCCCCTTGGGCTTAATATATTTTTTAAATTTATTATTTGTCGTGATAGTGGCTATAGAAATACGTATTTTGTGAAATTTTCAACTGGCCTCCTATTACGGTTGCAGCAGTAGACCCCGGTGATAGACGGACGGACAGACAGACATATATAGACCTCAGAGCCTTAGTAATATAATAAGGTCTCGTTTGGCACCCTTCGGGTACCGAACCCTAAAAATCTACTGAACTCTGGTATTAGGGTTCGATCCCCGAAGGGGGCCCAACGGGACTCTATTACTAAGCCTCCACTGTCTGTCTGTCCATCCGTCTGGCAAAGAGTTCTACAGCTTCAACCGTGATAATTAAAATTGAACTATTGAATAATAGTTTTGTAAGCCGTTACTTGTTGTAGCTGCTTTGAAATGTTATTTGTATATCCAAAGTCTACCCTACGACCCGAAGGTTTCAGGCTTCAGTGTCTAATCTAATAAACAAGTAGTTTAATGAACTACCTCCGTGGTCTAGTGGTGAGAGCCTTGGGCTGTCAACCCGGCGGTCGTGGGTTCAATTCCCGCGAGGAACACATAGTGGAAAGTCACTTTGTGAATTGTTCTCAGTTTGGTTAGGACATTGCAAGCTTGGAATCACCTGATTGTCCGATAAGTAAGATGATTCCGTGCTTCGGAAGGCACGTTAAGCCGTTGGTCCCGGCCACTTTCTAGTAGAGTGGTCGTTACATAAATCACGTCAGAGGCCGTAAGGCGGTTTAAAAACTCTGACACCAGGGCTTGCTGGGCCGATAGGTCTTGCAGCCCACACGATAAGAAGGAGAAGTGTCTAATCTTCGTCGTTAAATTTAGCAAGTTTCTCCCTCCATTTGTGTAATCAATTAGCCCATTATGAATGTTATGCGTTGAGCTCGTATGTTTTCGCATGACGCCCTTGCGAGCCGCGGCTTTGACCCAGTTATCTGGAAACTAGATCAGGTGTAAAACACGGTCTTCTTCCTCCATGGTAGCGTTCCGTGAAATAAAGGAAACGCTATGATTGGCTACGACGATGGAGCAATATTTTTGATCTTTGGAATCATTCTGGGATGACTGTATACTTTGAATATATTTTGAAAAATCTTGTAGAATGTCTTATGAAGTATAATTTCAAACATGTTGACGGAGCCCATACACCAGGGGCGTACTAAGTACTCATACCCATGTTTGAAAGAAATAGCTCTTCAGTTAACAGGATTGTTTGCATCGACTTAATTTGTGAGAGTTTGCATTTTCAGGAATGAAAATTATTAAATCTAAACATCGTGATAACTTACTGACGAACACCTGACATCATGCTTGCGGTTGGTACTCAGTAACTGTAATAGTTGTACCAGCCTATGAAAAGAACGCGGATAATATGCAGTGTGATGATGCACATCATTGTGACAGAATTTGTGATTCGTAAGTTAAGATTTCTTCATTTTGTACTACTTACATATTCTATTTATAAGTGCAATAAAACATTTTTTTTTAATCTTCGTACCTACTTACATAATAGTTTGATTGATTCCTTGCTTTCAAAATATTTTCTGGTAGATCGCCGACACTTTAAGTGTGAGCATATCTGCCATACACTATTTACGACACTATGTATGTATTACCTGCATTTCACAGACTACTATCATCTGGTAAAACTTATTTAATTAGTCACTGTCGGGCTAAACTAGCTCAGAGCTGGTTCCGAGACCCTCATAATTTGGCAATTTAAAATTTTAATTTAGGCAAGCAATAAGTCTAATAAAGTTTCTGTCAAGCCCAAAATGTATAAATCGGTGAAAATCATTATGAATTAGTCAAGTACCTTAGAATTTGGAAAGTACTCAGATATTGATCCTGTTCTTCCATCTTCATATATCTGCGAACGAAAAAAAACAGAAGACGCGTTTCTAACCGATGGTCATTCGAAAAGGAACCAGATTCTCATAAGGGCAACAGCTCATGATTGGTTTTTACTGTGTGTCATGCGCCTGACAGTGACACTGAACGGCGTAAGAACCGACGTCATTCTAAATATGTGCCCGGCACAGTTTTCATGGAGTAATTTTTAGGGTTCCGTAAGTACCAGTAAGTAATTTTTGTTAGCTGTTAAAAATTCAGATTTTTGTGTTTCATAGAGCAAAATCTTTGTCTTTAAGCAGGGTTCGGTTAAAAGCGGATACCATTTAGCGAATTTTCAGATACCGTCTGTCTGCTCACTGAGTTTGTCATATTTACCTCGATTTAGTTGATAAGCGTTTTTTGGTCAGATTTTATAAAGTGAACGCGTCCATAGAGTGCTTGTAAATTACAATACTTTTTATTCATGTTACACCTACATTATAGGAATGTAGGTTATAACCTTAAATACATTAAATACCTTATTCTTATTCTGTTTAGTTCTCATTATCGCTAAAAGAATGTGTAGTAGGCAAGAATAACTTATTTTTAGGGTCTTGGTTATTATTTTGCTGATTTACAGTGCGTTGAATAACACGTATAACTTGTTTATTTATTTATATAAACGGAATACGGATGTAGTTTAGTTGCGCCATTTGCAATTTAAAACATTTTATATAGACATAATCACACATGCGACAAGGTCGTACGAGTATTTCTCAGTTTTGTTAGTTTTTAATAAATATTTTTGGCCTAGACCAATCCTGAGAGTTTTCCATAATTATCTTCGGTTTCGGATGTAGGAAAACTGTTTTCTTTTTTCTTTCCTGTTATTCACTCGTTAAATAACTTTAAATGATTTAAATCGGGTTTAGTTATTCTTGTACCATATTCCACTAGTTTTATTAATATTTTGGTTTGCTATCGGTTTCGAGCTTTAGTTTGAGTCATCGTCAGGCATTTTATGTTGTTCCATTAGTGTGTATGATTAGTAATTTAGTTCTCATTTTAAATCTGTAATAGCTTTTAGGCAAATTCTGGTTTCTTATCGACGTTTGATAGATGCTTTACTAAGGAGTCAAGGTCCTATAAAAACAAACATTTAATAGTGTAAAAAACATGACTCCTATTTTTTAATGAAATGATATAGCCAAATAATAAAATTATTGAAGTAAGAATCTTGTTCCTATCAGACTGAATTCTTTCTGTACCAATATACGTTGGTACCTCGCCAAGGAAAAAAAATACCTTCTGGCACGTTTACAGTTGATAGTCTTTAGTAGTGACTTGAGTATGACAAGGTTCTGATTTGCAAGAATCAATTTCCCCAACCATACTTATTAAAAGATAGGCAGTCGGTTCAAAAAGTTCGTGTCATCCATTCAATCATTACCTACTACAATAGGTCGATTAACTTTAATCGTGTTGTGTTCTAACGTTGTCATAGTGTGATTATCAATTGATAGTATTGTCTATCATATGTAAAAGGAACGTGAACTATTGACCGGTGGCAAAACGACCATACTGTAATGTTCCTTTCCGAACATGGTCGTATTAAATTGTATTGAGTTTTATTCTGCTGTCCCTGCATAAAAGATAATCTAAGCTAAGAAACTTACTATACGAGTATAGATTGTATAGATTGTAGAGCTGATGCCGGGCTCGTCTGTGGAGGTAACACCATCATACCTACTCGCAAACTCCCCTGAATTTATTCGGGGAAGAGTAAGGGACGCTCACAAACAGGACGCCCACCATGCCCGGGACCGATTGATGGCGGTAAATCCATCCTCAATTGCAGGGCCTTAAGGGTGTATAGTACCCCACTTCGCTTCACATGATCCTGTTTTATACAAACAAATACTGCAACTCTCTGAATTAATATATGATAAAGTTGAGGACTAATGCTATGTCCATGCTGTTGTGAAAACTTGATTCCATTAAATTACAAAGTTACCTCCAAACCGGTCAATAAACCGACAGCATTCAATGAATACTTGAAATTAGATCTGAAACTTTGCATAATATAACTGATATTAGTATAAAGCAGCTGCAGACTGTTCTAGTAGCCGCGGTTTCAAAATAACTGATGTTTTGCGTGCGCGGCATCTGATTAGAGTTGGATAGATAGTTGAAAAGCAGAAGCGTTAAAGCAGGACTGCAAATTGAGGTATTATGGGCCCTTAACAAAATAGGCAGCGGCGTCACTGGTGCGAGTGTTCCGCCACCTCGCTCACCAACCCGTCTGTCCAGCGTGTGTGATTGTAGGCATTTCTTCCAGCGGGCCTATTATGTAACTTAGTGTCGGTTACCATCTATGGTTATTATTCTCCAAAAACAGATAAAAAATGAACTTCCAAAATAACCTTCAATGGGTATTGAACTATTTACGAATTGTGACGTCATTTTAAGTGCGAACGTATCCTTAGATAACCAAGACTGATGGTGATAATGGATGGATGAAATAAGCTTACTAGTTACTGACTTGATCTAGGTATGTTGTCCGGGTTATCCGTTTCAACTTTGTAATCAAATTGTATAAAGATATTTTAACGCTCAAAAAACAACTCTTTCAGTAAAGCTGAAAAACTACTATTTTCAGGAGTTCATAACTAAATTCACGTCTTTAGACAATGCAATTATTTCAAAGGTACTAAATAAAAATATATACAGGGTGACTTTTAACCTAACCCCGATAATTCAGAATTTTGTAGAAAAATACAAACTGGTTTTATTAAAACCATTTAAAATCATATTCATGAGTATTTTTTAAAGTTGGAGCTCTTTGAAGATTTTCGTAAAATCCAAAGAAATCATGGTCGACCGAAGAGATAAGATAATTAGATTACGCGAAGTTATTTTTATTATTGATCCCACTATTTTGGACTATTTTCAACTTTTTTCGTATGGAAATGGCCAGGATAACCACAAATTTTATTTCTAAGTAACATTTTTCAATAATATTTTGACTTTTAATTCAAACTGTTTTTACATTTAAAATGTGTTTTACTAACTTTTCTTAATAACCTCTAAAATTATCGGGGTTTGTTAGAAAGTCATTCTGTATATTTGCATATTTGTTTGTTTGTAGTGATTTCCTTCCAAATCTGGGGAATTGATCCATAGTTAATCATACTACCTGACCATCACAATTAGGCCAAATAGGTAGACCATTAATTAGCCTTTGATAAGGCCGATGGTTGCTCATTGCCTTACTGTGATGATCATCATCATTATCACATCAAAATGTGTTGTCGCTCTACGTTAATCTCAAATAATCTCTAATGTAGCAAATAAGTACCAAGTAGTAGTTAACTACAAAGATAACACCTGCATAACTCGGCGCTAGCAGAGATTGATACTTAATCCAATCGCTATTTTTAGCTACTGATTGTTAGGTATTATTTTCTCATACTTACTATATCGGCGAACGGAATATTTGTATTTTAATCTCTGTAATACAAGAGAATGTGGTAAAAATGTAATATGTTCTTAAAAAAAGAGAATACCGGCGCAACAGTCAAAAAAGAGTTACGTTTCATTGCGATAGAGGCGTTAATTCCGATTTTTGCCACGACCAATCCACGCGCGGAAAGAGCCCTAATGCACTGCATGTAAATATTCTCTGTTATATTAATTTTGTTGCTTGTTTAAGTAGACAAACCTCGCGCGATCTAATACTTGCATTTTCGTGGAATCATCATGTGCCGTCTGGAAAAATATCAACTTTTCATTCTTATTACCTTCGCAATAAAGACAAAACGTGGGCCTGAACAATTTCTTCAAGATGTACCTGGTTCACCTTCAGCAATAATTTATTAAATAACGTCCTTCATGGTTGTCAGTGCACCTTCCCAAAATAACTAAATAACAATGAACGAACGACAAACAAGCAAACTTGGTTGTATTGACAAAGTGCCCTAGAAGCCCAGATATTTCTGTCAGCGCATTGTCAGGGACAGCGAAGCCTTTCAACTGAACCACCCTAGCTGTATCTAGGCTGAATTATATCTAGGGTAGGGTGGTTACAGCGGCCAGAGGGTTGAGGGGAGAGGATATGTATAGTGAAAGTGTCTGTTATTTGTACATTGTTATCTGTATTTTCTTCTCTACTAACACGGCGTAAAATATATTTTGATGACATGCAATTCATTTGTGATTTAAACTATTTAGAATTTGTAAACGAAGCAATAAAATGGCGAGCGATGGTAAAAAAATATGTATACCTAGACGAAAAACGTAGTTTCCTAAAAAAATCTAAACTATCATTATATATATTAAGATATTGGGAAAACATAATCTTATTTATAACTATACACATAAAATATCTAGTAAGGAGTTTATATCAAATTCTAATTATAATTAAAAAACAATCATTCGACTGACGACGATCACATTTGGGTCAAAATATATGTATATTTCGAATATTGTATACTTTATAATTATGTTTCATATATTGCAAAACTACGAAAAAAAAAATTACCCAATATTCACCTAAAAACTCCTTAATTTAAAACCCATTATTTTTCTAGGTTGCAGTTTAAACAAACTAGCAGACAAGATGTTAGTAATTTTCACCCATTTTTTTTTAACCACAATAGATGAGTATTTCAAAAGAGTTTCCTCCTCATCACAAAACTACACCCTATCTTGACGTAAGGAAGCCGGCACAGAACAAACGCCCGCTAGATTTACTTGGTGTCATGTAAAAAGAGCGCTAAGCGAGAGTGGGACGAGACGTGTTTGCGCATGGGTAACAGGCGTGCGAGAAAGAGACCGCCTGAACGTCCTTTTTATCTGACGCGAGGTAT
The DNA here is from genome assembly GCA_910592155.1 of Ypsolopha scabrella. Taxonomy (NCBI): domain Eukaryota; kingdom Metazoa; phylum Arthropoda; class Insecta; order Lepidoptera; family Ypsolophidae; genus Ypsolopha; species Ypsolopha scabrella. The sequence goes on from OU342964.1 coordinate 7,124,141, forward strand.
AGAAGATCGTCAGTGGAAACACAACCAAGATACAATACATGTCGAACAATGTACGTAACACAATGATGTTCCAGTCTATTCTCGTGTTATGTAAACAGGGATATTTTTGGACGGAACGTATGATTTGTACGTGTGATGATATTATTATGATAAGAATCTGATGAGTAGTTTTTAGGCAGTACTGGAATATGGGCTTTGTGTGTTATTTGTCTTTCGTTACTATATTTAACCGTCATAAATAATAGAAAAAGGTAATACATAGATAGAATGGAACAAAGTAATATGCAGGAAGCGCCTTATTCGGCTAATAGTTAGCATGCAAATATTTGAAAAATATCGGTAAAAATTAAAATGTCACATAGGCACTTATTTAGTTAGAATTTATTTAAATAATTTACAAAGTCACCTAAACAGAGTATACACTAGGGTGTGTCATTTTTCGACTTTTTTCGAATTTCATAATGTTATAGTAAAATTATTTTGCAAGAATCTATAAAAAGCCCAAATAAAAATAAATGGACGACAGCTTCTGCTCGCTCATTTGATACAAAGTTGTACAAAATGTATGGGAGAAGAACATATTTTTTGTACTTTTTTCTTGTTAAAGTCTTATTACATATGTAAGTATACCTAAAAAAATATTATAAAAATATATGTCTGAGATAAAATAAAAACTGCGTAAATTCACAGAATTTCCAATTTGGGGCATTTATAAAAGTTTTTTTTTCGTACGACCTCAGAAAGCCACATAGTTTTCATGACCTATTTTTGATGAATTACAGACATAAGGACAAACCCAAAAAAATACAAAAATTATTATATCGAAAAAAAATTTTCTTCTTCCATACATTTTTAAAAGTTTTGAATTTAATGAGCGAGCAGAAGTGTAGTCCAATATTTTTTAATTGGGCTTTTTATAGATTCTTGCAAAATAATTTCACTATTACATTATGAAATTCGAAAAATGAAACACCCTAGTATACACGCAAAACCTACGAATCCAAGAATTCCTTGAGAAAATAAATAGTATTTTCAATTAGCTATCTTATTTTAAACATATTTAATGATGGGATTTAATGATTTTGTGGCAATTTGTTATAAATTTCAACACACATGACGTAATAATTATTTTTACAAAGTTTAGTATTAGTTGTCTGGTCGATGACTAACCTCTTTGGGTTTCGGGTATTTCTAAGATAAATGTCTTTTGCCTTTTTAAATAGGTTGATTTGAGATACTTCATATAAAACGCGTATACATTTTTTTGTGCTATGAATACTGACTGTTTATTTGTACAATTACCCCAAATGATCAATCCGTAACGTAAAACTGATTCCACATAGCCATAGTAGGCAGATAATGCCGTTTTTTGGGACTCAATTTTATTCAGTCTACCTAGGACCTATGCAAATCTGTTCAGTTTACTGCAGACCTTTTCTATCTGGGTTGACCAACACAACCTATCACTCGGCCGCGTGGCCGAGTTGACACGTTTCGATTAAATCAATTTTATTGGGGGTCAACTCGGCCGACAGTGAAAATTTGAGGTAGTTATGTACAGTCAACACAAGAAGTACACCACAAAAATATGAACTAATAGACTACCTAGCCGTAATTAATCTAATCACCAATAGGTATAACACAGTTTCAAGCAATGGCACTTATTATCTCCATAACCAAACAAATGAAAAAATAAACGTTTTGTATGTGTAACTAATAATGAAACTTGGTATGCGTTTAAACCTTAAAAGTGCCATCACTTGATACTGCAAGTTTTTAAAAAATACCTTATTTGAATATATTTAAAGAAAACAAGATAGACAAAAACAAATACTATATGGAAAGGAAGAGACAGGTAAGAACTTATCATGATTTCATGTTCTTAATTGGTAACGGGATTGCTTTTAATTTTTTTTATAGTTTTATTCGAAGTTTTATAGTAGGTATTTGGATCCAATCCTTTCTTAGATTGACTGTACTTTCTATATGAGGCCGAGTTGACCCCCAATAAAATTGATAGGTGTCCACTCGGCCGCGCGGCCGAGTTTTATGTGGCCGAGATGACGCCTTAGCCAATGATTATACCCAGAATACTATACGGAGTTCTTAAAGCCAATTCTGAAGGCTTTAATTTTAGTTTTAGTGCTGTCAAAACTTAAATTTGTCTAAAGTAATATAGCTTCTGTTGTCAACACCAAAGAACTATTTTGGAATAAAGAAAATTTCGTTTGGCTTCAATGCCCCTAAAAATGTATCTACGAGTAACATTGATAAAAACAATAATATATATGAATTTAATATAGTACAAGTCATTTTTAGTTCAATAAATAATAATAAAACTGAATAAACAATATGAAAAAAAAGTGGAAAAGAAAGTGGAAGTTATTAAAAACCGTTTTTTTTTTAAACATACATAAGGTAATTTCTTTTGCATTATAAGGGGTTAAACAGGTCAAAAACGATACGTTCGTTGTCATATGCAAATAAAGACCTTAAATATTTAATTAATGTAAAATTTAATACGAATATGTAAAGAAACAATAGTGTTGTAACAAATTGTAATGAGGAAAGATAAATATACAATATCGGGTGTAAATATACCGACCATTAAATGAAACCACATATTCTACCGATCATACTGGACCACTTTTCCCAAGAAACATACCCGCGCTAACCGTTAGTTTGGGAAATAATTGAGTTCAAAACAAAAATGCGTAAACTCTAACGCATCGAGATACGGGCGAGTTTCGAGAGAGCGTCGTCCGTGAAACAGCTGTTCCGTTGCAAGAGATAAAGTCTTTGCGTAACAGATGAATATTTTTTTCTGTGAAGATTTGCGCGGGTTTTTTCATTTCATGAGTTGTTCAGTATGGTCAGTAGAGTATGTGGTTTTATTTAAAGGTTGCACTCTGTTTACACCCGGTATTTACCTGGTCGTAGTTCAATCAACATCCGGGGGGGCTTATTTGTGTTCGGCCTGCGTGCTGTACGTCCATATCTGTGCCCGAAGTTCGGCGGCATGGCTTAACTCGGAGAATTAAATTAGTATAGATTTACCCCGAATAATTTTAGGAAATAAGAAGTTTCCTTAAATATATCTTGAGATCATTAATAAGTCAAAACAAAATGATAAAATCTTGTGAGTATTCGGTAGTAAAATGATATTTTTGAAGCTTCACATAAAATGTTTGCTAGCAAACTGAGCAACGACGAAACCAATTGAAGCTATTTGTTGTAATTTCAACAATATATGATTGGACTCATTTAACATTAAGACTATTTGCGTCCAGGTCAATGAACTTGACAGTTAAATTAACAATGAAATGGTTGCGGGTAGAGATGTACCGTTCGGGAATATTGCTGGTCCAAATTCCCGGAGTTGGGAATGGGAATATGCCACTAGAAATATTTTTTGCCGACACGTCTCTACGTACAGCAGATAATTCACCACTATTTATTTATTTATTTACTTATTTACCTATATACACAAGGTCCTATTCTGAAGGCTTTAATTTTAGTTTTAGTGCTGTCCAAACTAAATTTTCTCCATTCCAAAATAGTTGTTTAGTGTTAACAACAGTCATATAGCTTTTTCTTTGGAAATTTTAAGTTTTGACAGCATTAAAACTAAAATTAAAGGCTTCAGAGTAGGACCTACTCTCTCACTGGCTGGAATAATAAAATAGGATTGATTTAATTTTTTTATTAGTTTTATTTTTGGATGTCACCTTCTGAATATTTTTATGCAAGATTTCGCAGCTGAGATACTTAAGATTTAGGTAAAATGCTTAGGTCCCAAGGAATAAAATTATAATTATTGGAAAATGATTCTTAGTGGATGCTAGGGGGTCCAGCACGCGCCGTCGATACAGTGTCTTTCCATCATATTTGCTCTCTCGCACATTTACCAACACGGTCTGCGTGAGAGTGGAATAAGAAGAGAACTAAAACTTTGATTTTTTAATATATGTGTGAATAGTTACGCATTTAACATGGTGCATCTTTGTATAACATTGTGTTTTCAAAATTCTGTTTTTGTTTACCCTCCCATCACGCTAATATTATAAATGCGAAAGTTTGTGTGTGTGTGTATGTTTGTTACTCTTTCACGCTGCAACGGCTGGACGGATTTGGATGAAATTTAGAATGGATATAGCTTATACCCTAACTTAACACATAGGCTGATTTTTATCCCGGAAAAAAGCATGTCGGTAAACCGATTACACGCGGGCGGAGCCGCGGGCAAAAGCTAGTTCTTTCATAAATGTTACCTTGTGAAACGTCTTATTTAATAGTGTGACTGACATCACATGTAAGTATCAATTACAAACAAGTCATTACGTTGTTAGCGTAACAAAGGACTGCAATTTTCTTGCTATTTTTACCGCAGCAGGAATGTAGTCTAAAGGGAAAATATATTCCTTATTGTACACACAAACATAATATTAATACTTTGCATTTCCAGTAAACCCAGATTGATTGGCAATCATAATAAATAACGTGTACACTAATAGTACATTACTGCTAAGACCAGGAAATAAGCAATCCTGGACGAGTAAGTTAAAAGTCCGAGCCCGTAAGGCGAGGAGTTTTATATACGAGGCCAGGATTGCTAATTCATGGTCGAAGCAAATATAGTGCTTTTCTCAAAAATAAAATGAGACATTTTCATGTTTTTCATGATAATGACTTATGTCAAATATAATAAACTGACTAGGAAATATTAAAAGTTACTTACCTGCTCATATTTGGGCGATTAGTCATGTTTATTGTTATTGATTTCTTCAGCAAAGCATTAGTGGAGTACAATCTACATATATCAGAGCCCGCTTCTGAACTCATTTTGTAATTTATTTGCACAAAATAATTTCAACTAAAATTTATATATTCCCGCTTTTACGCAACTTTTTTTTATTATTGCCAGCTGGGCAAAGGTATTTACCGCCATGCAGCCTTCTAGCCTTCATGGAAAACGCCATCTAGAGGAAAGCTAAGTACTAAGAAAAAAAAACAACGAGAAAAACCTCCTTAGTCTCTTAAAAACATAGACACCGATAGTTTTAAAAAGGATCATATGAAATATGCTCTGTGAACATATGGTATGTAATGGATTTTCATACGAATTTCCTGGACAGTTATTCAGATTTCCTGGACACTTTTAATAGCTCGCCAGGATAAAGTATTTTCTGGAAGGTCTTTACAGTATGTAATGGTAATAGTAAAATGTATTTTTGAGAAAATATATATTTATATTAACATAATTAAGTTTAATTTTATTTTAGACTATTTAGCGGGATAAAAAAACATCAATTGGAAACATATTTCTTAGAAAAAATAATTTTAGACATTTAAATTAAATTTTCATTTACATTTTATAATTTATAATTATATCATACCTACATTCACAATAATTTATTATGTAGTTAAATTATAAACATAATATAATGTATTACGTAATACAGATGTCGCGAAAAGTTGTGAATTCGAATTAATCGCCGAAATGCTCCATGGGCTGGAGAGTGATATTCGCATGTCATCAATTAATACATCCATTAAATTCACACGAAGGAACAAAATAACGATGGGGGTTATAGTAAGTATAGGAAACCTTACGCGAAGTGCCTTTATATGAACTATTAAACCCCAAAAATTTCAAGCTATTAGCAGACCCTAATTACATTTCACAGTCCATACTCGCAAACACCTCTGACACCCCGTCGGCGATAATGTTATGACGATCCATCCATCAGCCTGTTTCGTCGACTGCTGTACATAGACCTTTCCAAGAATTTGCCACTCTTGGCGTTCCTCTTGGAAGAAATGCCTCAAATCTATCGACTCAAATATTGATGAACGTTTTCCTGTTTTCAGGGCTGATCTGGTTCATAGTGCCGGTGTCGATGATAATCTGCAACGACGTGATGGCGTACGTGTTCGGCTTCTTCTTCGGGAAGACGCCTCTCATCAAGCTCAGCCCGAAGAAGACCTGGGAGGGCTTCGTCGGGGGCGGGTTTGCAACCGTCATCTTCGGTCTCTTTGTGAGTACAGCCTTGTTGGATATCGAAGCTCTAGATATTTATTTTTTACCCTTTGAGAAGACTAACAGCACTCTCGTAACAAACATAAAATTGAATTAGTTTACTTTATTAACACAGACCGGTTTTGCCGTACGGCATTATCAAGCAAAAACTAAGAAATATAACGATTAATAACAATAATTGCAGATGGTGATCTTCCACGGCCATCTATAATCTGCAATTAATGTTATTAAATAACTAATTACCTAGTTTTTCCTCGATGATGCCATAAGGCGAAACCGGTTGGTGTTAGTAAAGTTATACCTATATAGTAAAGCCGATTTTGAAGGCTTTAGTTTTAGTTTGACATATATAAAATTATACTTATGTAAAGTTAAAACGAAGAGCTATTTTCAAGTCACCATTTTATAAACGTTAGTTTGACAGCCATCATTTACTTAACTTAGTGATTTTAACTTGTTTTGGTAATTTCAAGGCACATTTTAGAGCTGTCAGTTGATTTGATTTAGGTGGTAGAGCTAATGCCGGGCTCGACTGTGAAGGTACCACCATCTTACTCGGAAATCCTCCCGAAGTTATTCGGGGGAGAGTAAGAGGACAGCTCTCAGGCAAAACCAGGCCTTATATAAATCAGACTGGTGACGGGCATCGGCGTCACTGGTGCAAGGGTTTCGGCACCGCGCTCACCAACCCGCCTGCCCAGCGTGTGTGAGTATGGGCATTTCTTCCAGGAGGACCGCCAAGAGTGGCGAAATCCTGGAAAGGCCTATGTCCAGCAGTGGACGAAACAGGCTGATGGATGGATGGATGGATTTGATTGAATTTAAAAAAAATTGTTTGATTTAAGGACATTTAAAAGAATTGCTAATTTTAGTTGGTGTGCCCTTCAGAATAGCAAAATATGGTGCTATCACTTAAAATTACGTTTTTTAGTAAGTTTCTTAGAATAAAATTAAAACCTTCAAAATCGGCTTTACTGAAACAGTACATGTGTTGTGAGGTGAGCTTAAGGACTTACCCCTGGTGCACAACAATCTTACTAAGCGATTTTGAACTTCAGTATGTTGTCAGAAAGTCTACATTAGAATGCTCGCTTCGCGCGCTGGTGGCACGTGAAATCAGTGAATTTTAGAGGTTTTTCTGGATTTTACGAAAAAGTATTTGATGTAGGAGTTTTTCCACCTGACCAGTGGCGGCTGCACCTTAAGTGCGCCCGTGCGCCGCACTACCATTTAAATTAAACTTACACAATAATGTCCTATACCTATCATTACCCATCCATCCATACTGCCATATACGGAAATTAAATATCTGATTATAGTACATATATATACATGTTTTGTTATTACGAGGTAAATAAAAATGTATAGATTTCTACTGCAAAGGAAATAAATCTTATTTTTGCTTGAACAAAATCGGCCCCGTACCGCGTGCGCTCGGGAAAGCGCACGCAGCGAGCTCATACAACTTCTATGAAACACGGTGTAAACAGCCCGGCGCGTGAGACAGAAGATGCGTAGTACAAAATGTATGGCAGTTTTAGGACAGATTCGTGCGCCGCACGCGACCGGAAATTGCCGAAAGAATACGAAGCGAAACGAGTAGTTCACTCGCGTTACCCCGAGGCCTTGACCTACGCACGTTGCTTTTGTCGTCAGTTTGTCACTTTTTGCGCGCGCTTGCGGAGGATTAATTATTTATTTAATTACTATAATTATGTAAAAAAGTAAACTAAAGATTAGAAAGAGTGATAATAATGAGTGTAAATTACAATATTGACTTTATTAAAACCAACAGGACTTATGAAAACCCGGTCTATTCATAATATAAAACAGGAATGCAAAACAAAAAAATAAATCGTTCACGAGAACGTTCAAAAGTGAAATGTATGTTAAAAAGAAATGGTTATGTGGATGTGAGAGACTAAATGCTTTTTTTTTTGCTTTCCTTGTGTTATTTTCGGCGGAGAAGCGATTTGGACGGAATATAAATAAAATTTGTTTCCTTAAATTGCTGCATTTTATTTCATCTTTTTAATAAAACCATGCAGTGCACCACCGGTTCTCTGAGGCACCAGCCGCCACTGCACCTGACATCGGAAAGTAAACGATGTTTTATTGTTATAGCAGTAATTTCAGACATAAAACTCAAGCCGTTTAGACATAAAACGAAATAATAACTTAAAAAGGCATCATTTTCAAAAATAAAATCTATCGACCAAAATGTATCCAATTAGGTAACCGACTTGACAACGGAAAGACAAAGGTCTCAAAAAACACGTGTCCAAATTTTACATTGATCAGATAAGTAGTAGTCTTAGCATGTTAAAACAAAAACCGTTGAAAGACCCAATACAAGCCCTTAAGCAAGAATCTTAAACAGTTCAGCCTAACTGTGTCGTTTTACGGACTAAGCCTTATTGAATGTGTTATGTGGGAGAATATTAAGCTGCATGGCAGAGACATGCTGCCTAGCCTAAAACAAAATAAGAAGTATTTGTATATAAATTATAGCCGAGTCATCTCTGTGACATTTTATCGCATCATACTATTCCTATGTACATTCTGGCTATTGGTGGATAATACGTCATGTTGCTCTTATAACAGGACAGCCGATCATTTGTCTGACTTCTTCATTTTGCAGTATTGTATATCTATAGGTATTGCTGTAAGAGAGGAGGATGGTGGTAACTTCTGTTGGAATGTACGATGTGAAGAATAACGTCAGCTAATCTGTTTGTAAATCACCTCTACAAGCAAGTGTCTTCGACTTATTTGCAGGTAATCGTGTCAGGAAACATTGAGGTAGTGTGCGTATTATACTGATGCGTCCGCTATACGTGTGTTCAAGTAAATTGCTCGTAGATTACAAGAACTATCCGCAACCTTTACATTTTAAAGATAACTCCGACTCACTGACATTATCAACAAGGTCTAGAAACGCCTAAACCTAAAAAAAAACAACATAAACTTAGAAAGTGTTTATTTTTCTAACGTGAAGAAACAATAAATTTAAGTTTAAAATGAGATCCAGGAGCCAAAAGGACTAGGTTTCTCGTATGACGTCGACATCCTCTAATAAAGGATTTAGGGAGATTCCCACGAGATCGAGAGAGAGTCATATAATGCAATGGACCTCTAAATACATTATTGATTTTGCCCTCAATGTTCAGAATCAATATTGTTCTCAATCACCTAAGAATGAACATGTTTTTAGGTCAATCCCCGATGTGGGTCAACTTAAAATAAATAGGATAAACCTACATTGGCTTCTCTCAAAAATATTTACGTTGCATTGAGACTGTGATGTGCAAGACTTCGAACTTTAGCCAAAGGAAATAATAATATTATTGTTACGTTAAAACATGACGTCATAGCTTCCGGCTTGTCCATTTTTCAGCATCTTAGTTTCGATTTGGAGTTCTTTCAATAAGCCGCTAGTCCTAGTATTACAGAAAAAGAACATTCTGTTTGTTTGTCCCTAAATAGCCCTCGAGCAACTCAAAGAATTGGCCTGTTCTTTTTTTCTCTGGTATTTACGATTTGAAAAATATGTTATAGAGGAGGCCTTTTCTAAAACGATATAGCAAAGCACAAAACGTAATAGAGAAAAATTCGCTGCATCGGAACAAAATACAAAGTGAAGGCTGTTTATTTCAGTTAAAAACAGTAAATTTATAAGTAAACATAACAATAATGACTCTTGTAAACATATACAGATATTATAGAGTTTTTTTTAAACCTTCTCCTGTGAATTTATGTTATTGTTATTTTATTCACGAAAAAATAGCATTATCCAACCTTTTCTTAATTCACCGCAGTACTCGGACGCGCACTTTTTCAGATATGTTTATCTGTTTCGTTGTGCGATAGGTATATTGCGCCTTAAGTAATTTCTAAGCCAGCGCCTTTTATTCTAGTACGATATCCTTTTTGACCTTTGTTTCAGATCGCGTACTTCATGTCCCAGTACCCGTACTTCGTGTGCCCCATCGAGTATTCAGAGTCTCTCGGACGTATGACGATGGACTGCGAGCCCTCTCTGCTGTTCCGGCTGCAGGAGTACACCCCGCCGCAGTTCGCGCAGCCTTTCATGAAGATCGTGAGTCTATTGGCCGTTTTTTTAGGGTTCCGTACCCAAAGGGTAACCAACGGAACCCTATTAATACTAAGACTCCGCTGTCCGTCCGTCCGTCTGTCACCAGGCCGTATCTCATGAACCGTGATAGTTAGACAGTTGAAATTTTCACTGATGATGTATTTCTGTTGCCGCTATAACAAAAAATACTAAAACCAGCCAAGTGCGATTCGGACCTGCGCACTCATGATTTTTTTCCGTTTTTATAGAAAATGCATGAACCGTGATAGTTAGACAGTTGAAATTTTCACAGATGATGTATTTCTGTTGGTGCTATAACGACAAATACTAAAACCGGCCAAGTGCGAGTCGGACCCGCGCACTCCCATACAAAAGACATGATTTTTATGCCGTTTTTATAGATACATGATTTTTTTGCCGTTTTTATAGTACGGAACCCTTCATGCATGAGTCCGACTCGCACGTGGCCAGTTTTTTATAAACGGCTATAGCCGCAGCGTAAGCAAAAAAGGTCCGGGACAGCTCGACACGTTTCAACTAGACATGAATAATACATAGGTAACACTAAAAGTTTCCGGAACTGGCCACTTACATGAAAAATATTTAAAAATTTATTGCAACATTTGAAAATAGAACTCTTTGGCTGTAGAATGCAGTTTGTTTCATCTGACTGTCTTTTGTTTTTACCTTGTGGCGCCATTTAAAAAATTGTGTGTCTGCATCAACATGGATTTAACTCTGGAAAATTTTCGTAGTATGATTTTCTACGATTTTAAGTGTAATTTGACAGCTCAACAGAGCATCGCTCGGCTTGAAACAGCTTTTGGCAATGAAGCACCATGCAAGACGACTGTTTATAGCTGGTTTGCAGAATTCAAGCGTGGTCGTATCAATCTCAGTGACGAATCTTGCGATGGTCGGCCGTCCACCGCTGTGACCAACAAAAACATCGATGCTGTGCGCCGTATGATTGAAACAGACAGGCATGTGACCTACCATGAAATTCGCGCATCCTTAGAAATAGGCATGAGTCAAATACAATCAATCCTACACAAACATTTGGGTGTGAGAAAGCTGTGCTCGCGGTGGATCCCACACAACTTGACCGAGGCTCAAAAAACGGACCGCGTCACTTGGTGCAGTGCCATGCTTACCAGATTCAACGAAGGTGCGTCAAATTTGGTGTGGGACATAGTAACAGGTGACGAAACATGGATTTATTGCTACGATCCCAAAACAAAGCAGCAATCGAGCGTATGCGTCTTTCAAGATGAGCCGAAACCAACCAAAGTGGCGCGCGTGAAAAGTGCATCTAAGCGGATGATTGCTTCTTTTTTTAATAAAACTGGACACGTGGCTACTGTTGCTTTAGAGAATCGTCGTACCGTGAATAGTGACTGGTACACGACCATTTGTTTGCCGGAAGTTATTGACGAACTCCGTAAAAATAACCGTAAACGCCGTATCATCCTGCACCACGACAATGCTAGTTCTCACACGGCCAGACAGACAAACGACTTTTTGAAGACGAAAAATGTAGAACTCATGAGTCATCCTGCATACAGTCCCGACCTGGCACCTTGTGACTTTTTTCTGTTCCCAAAAATTAAGAACCAATTACGCGGTCAACGATTTTCATCACCAGAAGAGGCTGTCGAGGAGTATGAAAAACACGTTTCAGAGGTCACCACAGGGGAGTGGCACAAAAGTTTTCAAAACTGGTTTGATCGAATGAAAAAGTGCATAGACGCCAAGGGAGATTATTTTGAAAAACAATAAAATAATTTTGTACCTTTAATAGTATTTTGTCATATTCATTCCGGAAACTTATAGTGCGTCCCACGTAATACCAGAAACTACGTCTAAAAAAGTGGTTTGTACCGTCGGCATGAAAAGTATCGTCCTCTTATAATATTGAATTTAGGTTTAATGTATTGATAGAATTATATATCTGTTTGTATGAATAAATGTAATGAATATTTTATTAAATTGAATGCTATGAACTTGTGCTGCAATAGAGACTGATTTATTTATTTGGGTACTTATTACTACTCGACACCGTTCTTTTATACAGTGGTAATACTTGGGAAAATACATTTAGGGAAGCAAGTCGCGGCATTTCTTTAGTCAAGTCATGGTTGGATAATAACCTTTTAACCCTTAACATAGAAAAAAACAAAATATATGTGTTTCCACATCACAGGAAGAGCAAGGGCGGAGTCCACTCTTTTTGTATATCTCCACAACGGAGAAAATCATGTCAACTGCGGCTGTCCAAAGATAGATAAAGTAGAGAAAATTAAGTATCTAGGAATCCAGCTAGATGATAAACTTAACTGGTATAAACATTGTCATGATCTTTCTAATCGTCTTCGTAGGCTACTACATATATTTAAGAGACTCAGTACGATTACTGACTTAGCGCTCAAACGCAACATATACCTCGCCCTCGCGGAGTCACTGATTAACTACTGTATCACTGCCTGGGGTGGCATTTCTAAAACTACATTAATAGAAGTTGAAAGAGCACAGAGAGCCTTACTTAAAGTTCTATTTAAAAAACCGTATAGGTACTCAACACGTAAACTTTTGACTGAGTGCAACGTTTTATCAGTTCGACAGCTATGACTACTCTCTATTATAAGGAAATTAACAAAGTTGCATAAGAATCGTTCATTAATAAACAACCGAAGAAAATGTACTTTATATATACCTTTTTGCAAAACCTGTTTTGCCCAGGGTTTTCAGAGTTTCTTAGGGCCTTACATTTTTAAGAAATTTATTAGAGCTTCAGACGTCGTGGAACCAAAACAATATACCCATAAGTTCAAATTGTGGTTAACAAACCTTGATTATGATGATACGGAGGAGCTACTGGTGATAACACACACATTCACACACCTCGTACACTCACACTTTCTAATACCCCTTTACATACATACCTTGTTACCCGTAACACACACCCTCACAGATTTACAACATATAGCGTGCGTTTAAAATAATAAATACTATTTTTTTTTGTATACATCCCAGCTAATTATTTTTTGCTACTGTCACGCTGCAGGACGGCTATGTAGCCAGCGCAGATGCCAGGGTCTAATATATTTTTTGTAATACAATTATTGTTATATTTTACTTAAGAATGCTGTTTTGGATTATATGTATGCTATTTCTGTTTAGTCCAATAAACTATTTGTATTGTATTGTAATGTATGAGGCTTTCAATATAAACAAATATTTGAGTGTCATGCATAAAATAAGTAACTTATTTTAAAGATTATAAAAATGTATGTTAATTGGTACAAAAAACATTTGAAATAAGCGTTGTAGATAATTAAGTTTTCCTGCTTTGCATAGAAATAAAAAAACAAAATCTTCGGAATAAATTAAATTATTTATTTCAAATTATCGATTTTCTGCCTGACAGTACAAATCATCGTAATAGGGAGTGAAATATCTGATATTGTTATTCGTGTCTAGTTGATCCGTGTCGAGCTGTCCCGGACCCGGCAAAAATTGGGCCAGGCAATAAAAATCCTACTCGCATAATTAATGTTTTGCTAAGATAATTCAATGATGTTTTGTCACTTTATTTAATACTATTTTTATAAAAAAAAACATCAGTACGATACGATGTTTATTGTTGAAATTTATAGAATAGTAGATTTCATCTAGCTAGGTTGTATGACTTGAAAATAATGTGAGTTACAATTTCGCCTTTCAGAAAAAAAAACGCGATTTACTTGATACACTCAGGAAACGTCTCGGTAAAAACTTATCACTTTGTGCTAAAATTAAATAATAAATACTGCCATGGTTCAACCTGCAGTATTCTAAAGTTGCTAAAAGAAGGTTACAACATCTTTTTTCAAACAATTGATAAAATGCGGCCGTTAGCAAAAACTCAAATTAACTACATATGGTTAAATTAGCAAATAACCTTAATTTCTATATGGTCTCGGTTATCATTAAAACTTATTTTAATATTCATTTTAAATTAGGGGGATGGTCCAAAGCCGCTCTCCATGCAAACTTGTCGGAACCAAAAACCACGACAAAAGCACTATAATTTCATTGTGTTACTTTTTCTACGCGTTCCATCAATTTTACTCCCGCAAATAATCAGTTTTTTCACAAAAAAATGTTTTTACTGTCAAATTTTGCCGTTTAAAAAATGTATGGAAAGTATTAAATAGCAAAATTAGATTGTTTTAGAACTTTTTTTTGTTAAAATATTGATTATTCGCAGTTGTAGAATTGATTTAACGTGTAGAAAAAAGTAACGAACGTGACGTTAAAAGTAAAGTAACGAAATTATAACGCTTTAGTCGTGGTTGTTGGTTCCGACAAGTGAGTGTGGAGAGCGGCTTTGGACCATCTGCCTTAAAGTGTAGTTGAAATTACTTTGTATTAGCCCTTACCCTCTACGCTTTTGTTGGTATTAATATTTCTTTTTTTTTGTCAACAGTTCGGCAAGGAGAAGATAGTGATGTATCCATTCATGATCCACTCTCTATCCCTGAGCGTCTTCAGCTCAGTGATTGGACCTTTCGGTGGATTCTTCGCGTCTGGATTCAAGCGTGCTTTTAAGATCAAGGTAACTAACGTTCGCGTCAACCAAGAAGGCGGGTATAAAGTTAGGGGGTCACTATCAATCACACCTTTATTACCATCATATCTTAACATCCAGTACTATCGTCAAATCCGCCTTCTCGGTTGAGGCAAATTGTACAATAGATTAATATCTTAATCCTTAAGAGAAAAAGTTCCCCAGATACCTTATGCACCTCATATAATGCACCACACTAGATTACTGAACGTAATGAAGGTTAAAACTATGAAATGTGAAACAAAAGAATCTGTAAATACACAGTTTACTGATCGATTTAAGTAGATATAACCCGTTTAAAAATAACGCGTTGTTAAACTCTACGGATTTTTTAAATGTGAAATTACGAAGACTTGCTTCATCATTGGCCGCTTTTATGGCGTAGTTGCGTGTTCAAATTCCGTAGGGGTACATTTGTGTTCATTTGGGTGCTTCGAAAGGGACTTTAAGCTGTTCGTCCATATTCGTGGCTGAAGTACGGCGATTGCGCTCAATACCCATCACGCACATCATCACCCATCAACCTACATACATCATCTGTGAAACTCTAACCACCGATGATACACCCCTCGGAGATTCATGTCGTGACTATATTATACTATTGGCCTAGCGGTTCTCAAGTTTTGCTGCGGAAAGAGACACGTATGCTATCCGTTTGTTTCGCCTATGCCGATGGAACAGCATGGAAATGGACAGAGCTTTGCCTTTTTAAATCCCCCTCCCGTTCCGCAGGACTTCGGCGACGTCATCCCAGGGCACGGCGGCATCATGGACCGGTTCGACTGCCAGTTCCTCATGGCGACCTTTGTGAACGTCTACATAACCTCCTTCATACATACAGCCACGCCGCAAAAGTTGCTCCAGCAGGTAACTAGAGCGTTATACAAGGTATTATATTACACTGTTACCCTTTTATTTGCACCTTTTATGTTGGGCTGCTTTTGGGTACTAAGAAAAACTGGTGTTTGTATCCGTTTTTACTAGCAACTTTTACTATGTTGCCAATCCTGAGATCGCAAAATTATATTTATACGAAACACAAATTTAACTAAATTTACTGTTTAGTTTTACCAGTAAATGACATTTAAATAAATATAGATAATATAACGAAAAAGTAAGAAAACAGATACGATATAATTTCGACTACTTTGATGGAGTTACCATCAGTCGAATTAAAAAAAAAAACATGACAATAGATATAGAATAATAAAATAAATTGACCCCCCTTGGAATTTAAAAAGAAGTACTCAGGAAACAGCTGATCAGGTTTAGCTTCATAGTAAAGTTTGTTCGTATAAATGTCCTCTCTCAGAATTCATTCATTGTGTGACTAAAATTCACGCCATTCTTCTGGTTAGTGGTTCGCAAAGACTCCTTCAATACAACATAGATTTCTTATACTTTCTTCTCCATCAAAAAATTGGATGAGTGAAATCGCTTTTAGTGATAAGTCCACCTTATTCCGTCATATTCTGCGTTTCAAATTATACTTGTTTGTGTCTTATTGTCACTGAGCATCTAACCCGGGCAGAGGAAATGCCAGCCCGTCCGATTTCACAACTTGTCAGTGATTTTGCATACATATAATGTTTACGCATTCCACACCCACTAACCCGGGTCACTAACTATGTCTATTACCCCGTGGTGTTTTGGGTTGGCCAATTAGAGTGCGTTATAAGTTGGTGTAATTTATTTTGAGCAAACCAAGTGTCATTGAACTCTTTGGGTTAAGTAAAGTAAGTAAACAATCGACAACATTTCATTTTAGTTACCCATTTGTTTTTAATATTTATATTGAAAGTTTGCGTAAAAAAGAAGCTTAAGTATTTTTTTATTTTGTTTCATTTTATGTTTTTCCTGCATAATTTAATGTTTTCTAATCACTAATTCTAAAAGGACGTAAGTCGCATCTGAGTATTTCAAAAGTCAATGTTCATTGCCAAAAGATTATTAAAAAAAAAAGCTTGGCATGTTTATGTCTGCTGTCACGTGCCATGACAGTTGATTTTTTTTTAAACAAAATGAGCTTAAAGCAAAGGAAATTGTTTTTAAAATCCTGTGTTTACCATATTTTTAGTTTTTTGAAAATATCTCTTAATTTAACCACGATTTAATTCTGAAAAAAAATATGATGCTGAGAAAGCCCATATCTCGAAATGGTTTTTACTTTTGCATCAATTATTAATTTGTAATTTTGTCGATTATAGTAGTTTATGAAACTGATACATATAGAGGTTATTAAAACACATTTTTTTTAATAGTTTGACACGAGTGTTTTAATACCTAGTTATGTGCAGTTTCATACACTACTTTATCGAAACTCATGCAGCAGTTACATAAAATTGTTCGTCATTTTCGTTGCTCAGTATCACTCGATCACTATTGCCAGACATTTTTTCCCAGAATAAAACTTTTAACTAATAAAAAACAGTAAATATTGACCGCGACGAAATTAATAACCTATCTAAATTATGGCGCGAAAAATCTAGCAGTCCACGCTTGTGAAGTTCGGTCACAAGGAGGTTTCATAGTGGTGAAGTCTCGCACCAGCTTGAAACCTCTTTGGTCGGGCTGCAATTTATTATTTTGTACGTATTAGACAATATTATTTTAAAACCTCATTAGTGTTAGATATTTAAACCTCCGACTGTGGAGTAAGTATTCTGTGGCTTTCTACTAAAATATTTTATACGTGTAGCATTATCTTGTAAAGAAAACTATATGTAGTACATTTATGTACAATTTTTTTTTTATATTAGGGTTCGTAAATAAAGTTAGTCATTTTGCACAATCGACAACATTTCATTTTAGTTAATCATTTGTTTTTAATATCTATATTGAAAGGCTGCGTAAAAAATAAGCTTATGTATTTTTTATTTTGTTTTATTTTATGTTTTTCCTGTATAATTTAATGTTTTCTTATTCACTTATTCTAAAAGGACGTAAGTCGCAGCTGAGGATTTCAAAAGTCAATGTTCATTGCCAATCGATTATTTAAAAAAAAGCTTGGCATGTTTATGTCCACTGTCACATGATATGACAGTTGATTTTTTTTAAACAAAATGAACTTAGTAACATAGGGAATTGTTTTTAAAATTTTGTGTTTACCATATTTTTAGTTTTTTGAAAATATCTCTTCATTTAATCACTACTTAATTCTGAAAAAAAAAATGATGCTGAGAAAGCCCATATCTCGAAATGGTTTTTAGTTTTGGACCAATTATTAATTTGTAATGTTGTCGATTACTGAGCTTATGATTTTAAGATATCAAAGTGTTCCTCTCCCTTTCGCTTATTCCATAGTCATCCATCGCATTTTGTAAATAATTTTAATAATATTTGTATTGTATATACTTTTTTATTTACTGACGGTTTTGGTTATGATAAAACCCATGTATTAGATTTTAATAAAACTTTTTCCATTTATAAAGTTTTAAATGGTTCTCCATACAGCTGAAAATATTCATAAAAAATAACTAAGCACCAGCGAATATTAAACAATTTCATGTGCGTGATTTTCCATTGATAACTCGGGGGTCTGGGAGTTAGCCACGTTTGGCTATGACGTCATCCCGGTGCCGGGCTCTTTCGTCCTTTTGTAATATTGCTACATAACATGAAATTTTAACAGTGAAAACATAAGTATATTAAAAAAAATATGATGAATCCTTAATTTTTCATCTACTTTTATTACTAACACAAACAGGACCCTGGGTACAGACCTTGAGGGTTATCAATTGGCCTATTCTTTTTTTCGCCAATTTTTACGATTCAAAAACAATTTCGAGGAATACCTTATCTTAACAGTTTTTAGTATACAGATTTTAAAATAAGCGTGCATATCCTTTATTTAATGAAAAAAAGCGATGTCTTTCAATTGACCTTTACTGACGTAATCACAACACATTTCCAAATGAATAAAACAATTTTCTTGAACGCATCCTAAAGTCTGACAAAAATCTGACATTAAACCTCTTATTACGTCATTTCCTGTAAATACTAAGATGCTTATAAAATCGGTTTAAAAGCACAAAAAAATTGTAATATTAAAATTACATTCCTGAATTGATCTATTTATTCAAAAAAGCAGACAAATTGATAAATACATAATCCTGGTAAAGGTTCAAGTTTTATGGTCCGCCGTTTGGTATTTGTTTGTACGGTGAAGTTTATTTCTAGCCTACCCTATCTTTCAAGCCAAAGTATGCCAAAATACTTTGTATATTTTGAGTTGATCGAAACAGTGGTTGAGGTGGTCACGTCGGCTTTCGTTTCGTTATTTTTGAATAAAAAGGATTATTGAATAAACACTATTCGACAATAGTATCAATAAGGCACAACAATTGTTATTGTGCAGGATCACTTACAACGTAATGCGAAAAATAACACAACTTTGCTAGAATAGCCTCAATAACATTATATTACTGTTGCATTTAATTAATACTTTTTATAAAAAAATAAGAAAACAGTCATAACATAAGTGTGCGTTTGGGGACGAAAGCCAACGGACGCAGCCATCTTAACCTTTCTAATTTCTCAAGATGCGATCACATTCCATGTCTATTGTTTTTTTAATTGTTAACGAAAATCATTCGAAAGGATTAAAACTTTTTTTGAAATATATATTGGGTGTTGAGACTTTTTCCTTAAAACGGGGCGTTCCACCTACCAATATGAACAACTTTACTATGGGGCCTACTCTGAAATCGGGGAAAAAAATCAGCTGTTTCATACATTTAGTTCGAGTAGGTATTTAACTTTTCTGTGGAATAGCAGAATAGATTTTGTTTTCGCGATTTCAGTGTTGGCTCCATACTAAAAGTTGTTGATATTGATGGGTTGAACACCCCGTTTCAAGGAATTAAAGTATGAATCAAAGTTGAAAACAATAGAACCGTGGACCTCCGGGAACAACCCATTCTACCGACCCTACTGAACCACTTTTCCCAAGAATCATACCCGCCGGACACCCTTAGTTTGGGAAATAATTGAGTTCCAAACAAAAATGCGAGAACCTTAACGCACCGACATACGGGCGAGTTTAGAGAGAGCGTCGTCCGTAAAAACATGAAACGTGAAAATAAAGTGAAACGGACAACGCTCTCTCTAAACTCGCCCGTATGTCGGTGCGTTAGGGTTCACGCATTTTTGAACTCAATTATTTCCTAAACTAAGGGTGTCCGCGGGTATGATTCTTGGGAAAGGTGGTTCAGTCGGGTCAGTAGAATATGTGGTTTCATTTAATGGTAGTAGTCTATTTATACGCAGTATAATGCGTAATTTAGTTATTTATGCAATAAGCTATACGAGTAAGATGTCTAAAAAGCTAATGAATATTCCTTAAATTTTTGTTATGCTGCCGTACTTTTTTTTACTATTCATCATAACCATAGTATAATAGTTCGGCGATTCCCATGTTTAAGATATTCTTTTAGAAACAGGTCTGTAACAGCATTCCATTTTCAGGTCTACACCTTAAAGCCGGAACAACAGTTGCAACTGTTCTACGCTCTAAAGGAATCCCTAGAGAACAGGAACATACTCAACTTGATACCTTAGACACCTAAACATAGAGTCTACAGTCCTTTACATGGAGAGAATTCAGGTAATTTGTAACAACAGATTTATAAAAAGGTTGAGTTAAAAGTTAGACCGCACTAGGCGGAACTGAGATACAACGACGCAGCACTGTGCGAAAAAATATAGTTTATATGTATTTCTATGAACCATACATACATAACTGCAGTGACAGTTACGCTGCCGCTAGCAGGGCAGTCTCATTGAACACGTTAGGTATAAAGCTAAGGTGTCCCACGAACGGGGCGCATTCAGAGGGTAGCCGCGCGCGCCCAGAATGCACGTACGTATGTCCACTATTCACGCAGCGCGTCGCCTAGATATATCGCCTATAAATTTACAGCGCGTTCCGAGTCAAAACATAATCGATTACATCACGTCTATCGTCATTCCGAGTCACCGTTAGCCCGATAACGATAGCCGTAAAATGGTTGTTATGACGTCATGAATGACATCATTAAGGCCGCCATGTTGTGCTATCATCGCCCATGCTTCTGAGCGTTAACACTGTGAGTGATCTATCAAAAGTGACAGCCGACCGGCGGCAATTTACCAAAAATAGGTTATTCTTAGTCTAAGAGTTTAATATTAAACCATGAATCAGAGATTGTAGTTCGCTTCGTGAACCTAAGTTTATAGTACTGAATAATTACGAGCCCAGAAAAAAGGATTTTTGACGAAAAAATAAACCAACACGTAATGATTCCCCTCAATGAGGCGCAAATAACTCTTGTACAACAACGTAGCATAGGTAAAGTATACTTGGTATTCACGTAACGGTATCAAATTGTGGTTAAAGGTAAATTTTTCTGTCACTGACAAGTGTCATCATCCACGTCGTGTCCAAAAGAGTTCCGAATGGATCATAAGTTTAAGCTGTGATGGACGCCATTTTCCATTCGGAATGACTTGATGGGCGTGAGTAGTTTAATGGTAGTTTTAGCAATGTTATCGCCTTGCGGAACGCTGTATTAGTACTTACGCAAAGATGAAGGCAACCAAATATTGTATCGCATTTGGCTGCTTAAATAGCAATAAGAAGGATTTTTCTCACTTCCGAAGGACATTGAAAAGTAAGACAGCCTCCCAATAGATACCGAATGTTTTCTCTTATTTAACTCTAACCAGCAAGCGGTGAATTTTGACCTTTTAACAGGCCGTGTAAAAGCAGCTCTCACGCGTAGTGATTCAGTACATTTTCGCCTGCAAACACGCGTGGTACTCGGGTACTCTCAGGTGTTTGCAATTAAAATGATAAGCACGTAGCGCAGGTGCGAGCTACTTTGCACTTTATTGCCGCTTGGCGAGAGTAGATATTTATTTAAGTGTATTTGAACAGTGGATCTTCTGTACGAAGTACTACTTATTGTTTCGTGTCGTGTTGCTAGTGCGGTAAGGTTCATACAAATTTATATAAAAACTACTTTGTCGCACAGTGTCGTGTCGCACTGTTGCATCTAAGATCCCCGTCGCTCCGTTGCGTTCGCAGTGCGGTTCGACTTCAGTATTAAAGGGGAAGAATATATTTGATGATCAAATAACTGATTTGACTAATAGATTGCTTGACATCTCGAAACCCAAAGTATCATAATTCTAAAGCGAACTAAAGGACTGAAGACTTAGGTAAATAAATTGTATGCATTAATACTATGCGTCAGTACTTTTGATCATCTTCAAAATATTATACTAAAGATTGGGGTTATGTGATTGGTTAGGTGATGAAGAAATTGACAGGCATTCTAAACTGAAATGTATTTTGGCTTCTAACCTACCAACGAAGCTACTACCTATAAAATTATTGCTTGGTTTTGAGTTCAAAATGTCTGTCAAGAGATCATATTCTAAAAGTGTATCAACTTTAAAAGTATTTTATTGTTGATAAAGATAAGATTCTAGTATTGGACATATCCCGCGTGTACCTCAAATGCATACAGAAATGTTCTAGTCTTCAAATAAAATTAAAAGATAGATGTAATTTAAATTGAAGTGACTTTCCCGACAAACTTAAATGTACAATCAAACGCAATTGAAATTGTTCTTGCAATTTTCGTTTATTGTACACGATAGCTGTCTGTAACTTTGATAATTCAAAATAAAGATAATATTTTAAGTAATATAGGTTATTTTACAATATATGGCATATATTTAAATGGCGAAATTTTAGTTAATACCAGTAAAATATAATACAGAATAAACTTATTCAAACACGCTATTTTGACTCATCGAAGCATAAGTATAAATTTAGATTTCGCCAAAACATGATAAAATAATAATTAAGTATGTCGTATATTATCTCAAAAATATGGTCCCAACCGTAAATATAAGGTGATTCATCCTGGAGGCTCGATAAGTGGTCAGGACCAAGGTTTAGTGACGCTTGCTGTAAAAAAAGCAAAAAAAAAAAATCCCATACTAATTGAGCCTAGGTTCTTGAACATGGACACAAAAAATATTTTTCGTATTTCGTAAATAGGGTCAATGAACTTTGGTCCTGACCACTTACCGAGTCTTCAGTATGAATTTGGCTATATCAACCAAAGTCACCTTATATGTACATTTAAGTATACTGCTATAAAAACATTCATGGCATTTACAATTGCTTTTCTATTTGCTAAAATGCAAGTTACTAAATAAACTCGAAATATATTAATTATTTATATGTAATTCATCAACTTTTAACATAATTTTATATGCATTTTCATCGCGTTAGACTTTGTGGTAGATTCCATTGCTTTCTATGCCCCTAAGGACTCGATTTTATATTTAGTTATGGATTAGACAGGGTTGAGAAACCAGAAACATTGCATTTTAAAAATGATGTGGTAATTTCCGACTGAAATTGTTAATGACTGTTTTTGTGCTAAATATTAAATAAATTTACATTGCTAATGGTACAACGATACGTTTTTATCAATATCGACTTCAAACCACCTTTTTTTAAATTACTGGTATTGTATTTTGTGCAGCCTGATTTATTTATATTGGAAACTCGGCTTGTGACAAGAAATTATACAATGATCCCAAGGTATCTAGTATGAATTAGGCTGC
Organism: Ypsolopha scabrella; assembly: GCA_910592155.1. Classification (NCBI taxonomy): domain Eukaryota; kingdom Metazoa; phylum Arthropoda; class Insecta; order Lepidoptera; family Ypsolophidae; genus Ypsolopha; species Ypsolopha scabrella. The sequence continues at coordinate 7,147,511 of OU342964.1, forward strand.
ATAGATAAAAGTCACGCCATGTGTAAGTGTGTAACATAATAATAAATGTTATGTAATGTTGAACCGAATAGAAAATATGACCGAGATGTGTTATTGAAAATACACGGGCGTTTATATAGCTTCCACATACTGGGGGGTTCACAGAGGCAATTCGAATGGTCTAGAATACCATAACAGCACCTAATTGTCGATTTATTTGAAAGGAATAGACTTTTTTTAAAGTAATATATAAAAGTATAAATTCTATTCTCCTTGAAATACAAAAGATATACATGAAAATATTTAGCAACTGAATAAATAGCTTTGATGACGTAATAGTCATGTCATTCTGGCATTGCAGGAAATAGGCCATTGCCCACAAGAAAAAAAAGTAATTTCAAAACCGACGTCTGTTTTTTTTTTTTTTTTTCAGTATCCCATCTTCAGGTCTTATCCCCTATTTTTTTTTTCCTTTATTTCTTTACGTCAAGGAACTCTCCCCATTGAGCCTAAACGGTATGACTATTACGTCACATTCCCATTTCTCCAAACTGATTTTCAAAAAATAATTTTGTTATAGAATATACCACCTGAAAGTGAAAGAACAGTATGTATCTTCATGAAAAAATATACAAAAGGGCCTGTTATTTATGGTTGGTTCGAATTAGCACTTCAAAAAATTCTTAGGCTTCCAAGGGTTTTGGATTTGTAGCCATCACACTTCCTAAATTTTTATACAAATAACCTCACTATACTTCAATTGAGGCCTGATTGAACCTCCCAAGTCCCTCCCCCCGCCTTATATACGCCCATTGTGAAAATGTTATAGAAGTGGTAGTGTTTGTATGGCGTGTTATAGAAAATTGTATGTAAAGTACGCGACAGGCTGGAGTATAGGCGAACATATGTAGCATGTTTCTCGACTGCATTACCGCCCTGTCGCGGACTATAACTGTTATATAAAACTAGGAAAGCATAAAATGAATGGGATTTAAATTGTTTGAAAGGTTTATGACGAATACATAGTCGATTTTTGTTTATTGTTATTCGGACACGAATGTTTTCAATTCGTTCGCAGTTAGGTTATATTATATCGTATTGCTGAGAGCTGTTGCTATTTAAACCTGTTAAGTTTAGTGATTTTTTGTGATTTTATCTTAAAAATTGTTGCTAATATTTGTTTCTCTTATTAGTTTATTGTTTTGTCTTCTGCTTGGTCGCTATTTGTGCAAGTATAAGGCACAGGCCCGTCACTCCCAAAAAGATTTGGTCAGTCGTTTATCGTTTGAGCATATCTCCATCTCTGACGCACGCATTAAGAGTGTGATAGAGATGGATATACGACCGACCGATACTCGATCGAATTTTCACACTTCGGAGTAAGCCATCTGGTCACCAGAACAAAAGCGGCTAAGTGATTTCCATTGTCAAACGGGCTAATTTGCTTAGCCGAATAGCCATATGACAATCAATTTGAATACGATTGGCTTACACAATTGCACCTCTGTTTACTTTGATAAAATGCTTAAGTGTACAAGTAATAGGGATACTATTTCCTCAGTCCTGTAATTTCACAGCAAAATATTAAAAATAATTGTCTACATGTATTATGTATCAAGTATACGATGAAACTTTTAGTACCTTCCTGAAACCAACTTAATTTCAAGTTTATGGACCAATCTGTAAAGTAAATAGTTTATTTTATTGTAAAAATTACATTCGCTGTCGTAAATTTTAATAACCTTACTTTCCATAAATATGTAAAAATCAGTTAACATAAAGCTACATTTCTGATGGCACAAATCTCTGTAAACTTAAAACCATGCAGTTATTTTGTAACACAGAAATTTGAGTTCGACTTTGGATACTACAAAATTTAACATTTGTGCCATTAGAATAAGCTACCATTTCTTTAAAAATGTTTTATTGCCATTTGAAATAGAGTCACATAAATAGGTATTGTTATTCGAAATACATAATAAAGAAAGAAATATTTCAGCGAAAAGTCAGTTGCTTACACATAATATAATGGCTTTATGTAATTTTGAGTGTTTATTATGTCGTGTTAGTATATATAATATTGGTGTTTTAAATTCAAGAGGTAGAAATGTTTAAATGATAACATTAATAATATTATACGAACCTTTGTATGTTAAAAAGTAACATCGTCAGATACAATAATGAAAACTGTTAGTTTTCTATATAAGGTTATTTATCTATAATTTTCTTGTGAACCAAATAAAACTCAATAGCTTTTGCTGTTATTTTCAACTTGAACTCTAATCATCATAGGTAGGTATGTCACAACATAAATAAACATAGGATCTAAAATCTATAGTATTTATCTAAAAATCCATGCGGTTTTATGCAAAAAAAATTAGGAACCTAGATAATGATAACTATGTGTAAGTACCTCCTATAGATAAATAATTTATCGTTTGATTGTGAATTCAATTATTATCTTGTATTGAGATGGAATAAATAAATAAATGGAAACCTGGTTCTTGTCTTTTTTATACATTCAACTTGAAATTCAGGTTTTATAAGTACTAATAAAATTCAAGTTTGATATACTTTTGTCCGTCTGTACTCGAAAATAAATACAATAAATACCCCTCTAAGGCTAGCACCTATACAATACACGAAAAAACCTAATGTTTGAAATTATTTGAAAATAACTATTTTTGAAATAGGCAAAATTTTTCTTATTTTGTTTTATTGCCCGTTCTTACAGATAATTTTGGTTTTTGTTTGATTTGTAAATATTGAAATTACCTTTTTAGTACCGTTCCATTTAATCTAGATCTAGACAGGGACGCGCGGGTTCGTAAGAAGTCTAGCAAGCAATTAATAGCCCAAACAATTGAAAAAATTGCCAAAAGTCAGACCCGACAGCCAATGAATGACAAAAGTCGTTCACTGCCGACAGCTCTTGAAAAAAACTGTTCATAGATATCCTAACAGTATTATTTATATATTTGTATATAAGTAATGTAATGGAGATACGGCAGACAAAAGAAAGGTGTTCATTTTTAGGGTTCCGTAGTCCGACGAGGAACCCTTATAGTTTCGCCATGTCCGTCTGTCTGCGGCTTAGCTCAGAGACTTAAGAGGTACTAGAAAGCTTTAATTTGGCATGAGTACACACGTTAATCACGCCGACAAAACAGTAAAATAAAATCATGAAAAAATGCAAGCCCTGTTTTCGGCTTGGGCGTTATTTTATGAACACCCCTCATAGCCTCTATGTTGTGACCAGGGACCCTACGATGGTAATGTAAAAACCGCATCCAAATCCGTTGGGTGGTTCTCGAGTTAAAAGCCTTTATTTAATACTAGCTTTTGCCCGCGGCTCCGCCCGCGTGTTATTTGTTTTAACGCCATGCTTTTTTCCAGGATAAAAAGTAGCCTATGTGTTAAGGTAGGTTATAAGCTATATCCATTCTAAATTTCATCCAAATCCGTCCAGCCGTTTCAGCGTGAAAGGGTAACAAACATGCACACACACACACAAACTTTCGCATTTATAATATTAGTGTGATTTGCATAAACGCAATGCAAGTCACAGTCTACACACACTCGGTACACCCGTATTTTACCGATGATTATTACGTCGGAATGTGTGGGGTGGATTGTGAGCCCTATCGCCGTACTTCGGGCACAAATACACGCTTTGGCAAGCAGGTCTCGGCATGGTGTTTTCCCACACCGTTCACCAAGTGGCAGGGATGTAACGGAAGTGGATGCGGAGGTCTGGGACTTGAACTCCGCGGAGGCGGAGGCGGATGTGACAAAAAAAAATCGAAAACTGATATTTTTAAATTTTGATTGCTACTGAAACAGTCAGAAGTACTTAAATAAACTATCTTTACAAAAAAGTTAAAAAAAAGTTTTTTTAGAATCAACAATCATATTCTGACTTGACGTCATGAGATGCGGAACCATCAGAGTGATTGCATGTAGTTGCGTTGTATCAGTTATGGAACCGTTACCAACCGTAGATTTTGCGAATATCTCTGGACTGGTTAAATACCGCCTCACCAGCTTTCACTCTCCTGCTATCTACAAATACAAATACTAAGTAAAGGATATATGAATATAATTTGCAATATTCCGCTAAACAAGCGGAATATTGCAAATTATATTCATATATCCTTTGCTTAGTGATAGACTTCCGCAAGGTAACGCCTATTTCAATTAATCAAATACAAATACGTTTATTGAATTAGAAAAGAGAGTAACATAAGTTAGTGTATTACAAATGTACCCTGGACTAGACTATTCTGATTTTCAGAGTACGGTCCAAGTTGAACATAATCGATCCTCTATCCTATAATTAATCTTATTAACTTACTGTTTATTACATTTTTAAGCAAATTATACTACTTATAAATACATATAAAAATCAAAAATAAATATAAATAATTCGAAATCCAAACAGGAACATCTTGCTTCATAGGTTTAAAATTAATCTAAATAATGAAAAAACTTATATGATATTTATTATAGACCAGATTGCAAGGAATGGATGGGTTGGTGGAGTGATGTGGACTTATTTTATGGTTTCGATCAAGTTTTCGGTATTAATGTATGTTAGTTTTTGAAGAAAGTCGTTTTAGATGAATCTGTGTTTTGATTTGGGGTAACTGTGTAACTTGATGGATTTGTTAGCAATATTTAATAAGCGTGGTTTTTGGAAGAATCCGAAACGTTTGCCAAATTCAGTGTGACGCAGGGGTACTGAAACTGTAGGTGAATGTCTGGTAGAAAAGTTATCAGTTATTACTGAAGGATCTGATTTTAAGAGTGAAAGTATCGATGAAGAAACATAAAGCTGTCTTACAGTCAAAACCTTTGCTTCCCTGTAAAGAAGTTCTGTACTGAACCTAAGGCGCTTTTTTAACATTACCTTCAGCACCATTCGCTGGGCTCTTTCCAATGGAAGTAATATCGTTTTGGCAGCCCCACCCCAAGAAGTGATGCCATAGGACAAGATACTTTGACACATGGCAAAGTATATGTTTCGTTTTAAACTATCACTACTAAATTTATTTATAATCCTAAAAAAGTACATGAGTTTACGGACTCTACCACTAAGAACCTTAATGTGTAAGTCCCAGGAAAGTTTTTCATCCACTATTATTCCTAGATATTTAGCTTGAGAAACTTTTTCAAGTTCTGGACACATACAATGTGTATATTGAAGTTCGTCACAGCTACAGACTCTTAGCTTCAAATTTTCTGGGGGGACGCTGTGATTCGTTTTAATGAAACACATAAATTTTGTCTTGTCACAGTTTAGCGTTAGCAAGGTGTTATCTAGCCAAATTTTCACTTTCTTCATGCCAGCGTTAGCTTTTGACATCTGGGCAAGCATTCTCCATCTTAGGTCTTATCCACGCTGTTCATTAGGCGCGGTGATGGTCAAGCGCAAGACCGTAAATTATATTTTAAAAAATCAACAGTAAACATAAAGAATAAGTTTGTCTTTACGCTCTGATAAAAAAATACAAATGATTTGTGTTGGATTGTCCACCGTTGTCGCCCTAGTGTTAGTATATATTTGGTTAGGCATTATATTTATTTATGGTCTATTCAGTTTATTTATCAACTTATTTATTAATTGCATTATGTATAATAATATCCCAATAAGTCTTTATTTTATGCATGTGTATAACTTTAGTAGCCCAACTTAAATATAGTTTTTTTTTTATATTTCCCGTAAGTATCATATTTGTTTCATTATAAAATATTATTTTTATACAGATTAGATTTGACATGTAAAACGTATACTTTATGTATCTATTTTACAAATAAACATTTTGAATCTACAACATAATTCCCCCTGCCCTTTCTGCGAGAGTTCAAACTTGCTATTGCGTTGTTTTTGTGTCGCGCGCGCGTTATTTTACTCGAACAAAACTCCGCTTGGCCTCCGTTTTGGAAGTTGCGGAGGCGGAGTTACGATTTAATGCGGAAGTTCCGCACTTGCGGATGCGGTGGCGGAGCTCCGTTACATCCCTGCCACGTGGTAAGTATTAGGTAAGAACACGAATACTATGCACATCAATTTCTAAAACTCATTGGTGCATGTCCGTCTGGGGATCGAAGGGTCTCAAGATTGAGAGGTCACCGATCTATCGTCTCAGCTACCGCCGCTGTTAGGCTAAATGGGGAAAACTGACATGGTTCCTAATCAATTTGAATTCTTGTTGGTCAGTATCAAGCATAGATCCTCATTTTATGAAGGATGGACTTGACGACCGGCTAACAAAGTTTCCGTAAGCAAAATCCTTGGAGACCTATTGTACGTACTATTTACTTAAAACAATAGACTATTATTTTACAAAAATGTAAACCTTGCATTTTTAGGGTTCCGTTCCTCATCACGGAAAAAACCGGCTAAGTGCGAGTCAGACTCACGCACGAAGGGTTCCGTACCATTATCTATGAAAACAGCAAAAAATCACGTTTGTTGTATGGGAGCCCCCTGTATTATTAATTTTATTCTGTTTTTTAGTATTTTTTTGTTTTTTGTTATATTTAATTTCGCCTGGAGGGTCATTAAACCCTGTTCCTGATGACTAACCGAGTCTCCAATATGAATTTGGTCGGTTGATTTAATTTCACCTAGTATTGTACTCATTGGCGTGATTGTACTGCATTTGTTTGTACCGCAGTGTGTACGATCAGTTATAAATACTTCGCTGCCCTTTCTCGAAGTTTCCGGAAGAAGGTGTTGAATTTAATTAATTTATATTCACAAAAATCAATCTTTATTTGATTATGTAAGTACATAATATCCGTATTATTTATTATTACTGGATAGATACGCCATCTTGTTTTTTTCTCTTCTCGTTGATCTGTGCTAGGTGTCGGAGCTAACCTTACTAGTGAATTTAAAAAGGATAATTATAGTGTTTTATTTTGAAATCCTTATCCTGATTGTTTTTATTCCCCACATTACCAATAAATTTATAGAAGGATTAGATGTACCACGATGTACATTTTACTTACCAGACTCTTCTAAACACTATGTAATAGTGAAATTGTGCGGTTTTTTCCTGTAATAATACGGTTAGCAGATTCAGTAGGAAGTGTATCCGGACTACGTCAGTTTTTGCACGAGACTTGCGTATGCGATGGTTCCCACGCATCGGCGCTTGCGCAATATAGATCTCGTTTATTGCGCGGCTCCATTGGACTCGACGATTTCGGAATCTTTGGACGAAAATAATAGTATTATGTAAGATTCGTGAAAAATGTTATTATATCTTATGCCTATTATACGTACAATACTTTACATATAGGTCTTCTTGTATAAAAAAAGCTTTCTTCTCTATTACTTAAGTAAAAATAAGTTCCATCCATCCATCCATCAGCCTGTTTCGTCCACTGCTGGACATAGGCCTTTCCAGGATTTCACCACTTTTGGCGGTCCTCCTGGAAGAAATGCCCATACTCACACACGCTGGGCAGGCGGGTTGGTGAGCGCGGTGCCGAAACCCTTGCACCAGTGACGCCGCTGCCCGTCACCAGTCTGATTTATATAAGGCCCGGCAATTGGGGATGGATATACTTGCGAGTAAGATGGTGGTATAGTCCATTCAGAATAAGCTGGCGTCTTTCCACTTGAACATAAACAATAGGGGTAGTAAACCAAACACTCATAGAGCTCATCCATTTTTAAAGGAGCCGTTTCGGCCTTATCTGTTTTGTTGCAAACCAACCAGTGTTGATACTTTCCACTGAACTAATCTCTTCGAAGTTTAAAAAACAACTGAGTGGTATTTCTTTTTTCTTATATTATTAAAGGGAAGATAACGTAAGGAAAGTATCAAAAACGTTTGAAACACCGCCTGCCGCACGTGTTTTACTAGTGTTTATTGTTCCGTTCAGGCGAATTCACCCGCCACGACTTAATCCTATTGTTATTGCTAATGACGGTCTCAAGTGGAAAGACGCCAGCTAATTCTGAATGGAATATACCTCCACAGTTTTTTAACTTTAATTATTGAAGTCGGTGCCGTAAACTGGAAAAAAATATTTTGGTTATTCTTTCTGAATGAGCGTCAGCGATCAGCTTGCAGTTGAACCTTGTGAACTCCGTGTACTGAAACAGTACTTCAATTAATGTGAATATAGCAGCTATCAGTCTTGCGCTGTGCGCCGGCCGCACTAGCAAAAAGAAGGGAAAAATTGCCTGGTTTACATTGAAATAGTGTTTAAGGATTCCTTTCCCCAAATTTGCTCTCGCATTAGAATAGTTTATCATATTAAATCAGAATATTTTACCAATTTAAGTTGCATCTTTCAGATTTGCTGAGAAGTCCCAACGCGAGAGTTATGTTTGGGTAAAGAGACCCGTCACAACATTCCAAGACTAATGAAATTATATAAGTTTTCATGGGCAAGTTTTTAAGACGATATTATATTTAAAACGAAGCCTCCAAGAAAATCTAGAAATACTTACGTTAAATTACCCTAGCAACAATCAACACAGTACCACGTATGTTGCTTACAACATTTTCGTCCTTAATGCGATACAATAAAGACTATAAGAAAATTATAATGATGCAGTAGTTTCTAAAACTCGATTGTGCTGTAACATAACATATCATCACGACATGAATCACTGAGGGGGTGTCAGAAGTTGATATGCAAGTCAGTCCACACTTGGTACACTCACATAGTGTGATATATTATGATTAAGTTTCACAGAAATAACTTCTTCCATTGTCATGTATCTTGTAATTTTTTATTTGATTAGTACCAAAAAAGTAGTGTTCCAAAGTGGAGACCATAGAGTAGGTATGTGGAGACACATACAAATCCTAAGTATTGTTAAAACAATTTAGTATGTTTCTTCAGTGAGTGCTATGGAAACAAGCAACGATATTGCAAAGATGACATTACTATTCAAGTCACATCAAAAAAATCTGCTTTGTCTAAATAAAAAGGGAAAGTCATTTAATTCATTATAATTCTATTGAGGCAGCGAAATAACAAATAAAAAACAACTTAAGCCTTCCACGTGTTTTGATTAATTAATTAATTCAATTATATTTTGACTTAAATTAATTACTGTCTCATTGATTGTGTCACTTTACACAATGGAGTTGTGGTGTTAAAAGTTAAAGATTTCGTGTAAAGTTTCAGAATGAAACCAAGTGCAAGGTCAAATATTTATATCAGATCAGAACGACTTAGTTTGTTAAATTGTTATACAAGGGAGGTAAGTGATCAATTGCACCTGAGGTATTTAGGCGCACGAGCGAGCGAAGCGATAAAAGTGATTGGCTCATACACGTCGATAAACTTGTATAAAATAATTTTATTAAAACATATCAAACTATGATATCACATTGGATACGTATAATATGTATCTGTTTATAAATGTTGTAGTATAATTGCAGTGTGCATTGTACATGTATGTATGTTTATTTGCCGACTTATTTATGTAAGTATTTATTAATATTTCGGAAGACAGGGTGAGTGATGTAATATAGTTGTAAATTTTGTTAAGTTAGGTTAAGTTAGTTTATGTTTATATTCTTTCACCTTTATAGTGCTTACTGTAGTTTGCTTGTGTTGTTTACCTTTAAATAAATAAAATAAAAGTAAAATGAAATATATCTTATCCTCCAAGCAGTTCAGAAAGACAAATATTTTTGTAAACATTTTACCATGCCAGGATTTGAACCTCCGACCTCTTGTTTACAAGGCAAGTACTCTCCCAACTGAGCGATCGAAGTTCTCACCTGAACCGTTGGATTTTTTTACCGCGTTTTTGTAAATTTTTTCTTACTTGATGATAACGGAGTTTTCCATGAGTCTTCTCACAAAAATGTATCTCGTTCCATTTAAAATTATTAGATACTTTAATCTACTATCAAATACACTTGAAAATGCTTTAACTCAATTTTAAACTATTCAGAAATAAGAAACTAAATATATTCACGGAAATCCCCAAGAGAACTTTTGAGCATTTTATTTGATTAATTAAAGTTAATTACTCGAGAACGGGTCTTTACAAAAATAAAAGCAACTTGAGAAAATATTAATTTACCTATTTTACTTGTATATTTAGGTATATGCATATATGATAAATTTTTAAGGTGGTAGAGCTAATGCCGGGCTCGACTGTGGAGGTACCACCATCTTACTCGCAAATCCTCCCGAAGTTATTCGGGGGAGAGTAAGAGGACAGCTCTCAGGCAAAACCAGGCGGCCCACCATTGCCTGGGACCGACGGATGGCGGTATATCCATCCCCAATTGCCGGACCTTATATAAATCAGACTGGTGGCGGGCAGCGGCGCCACTAGTGCAAGGGTTTCGGCACCGCGCTCACCAACCCGCCTGCCCAGCGTGTGTGAGTAGGGGCATTTCTTCCAGGAGGACCGCCAAGAGTGGTGAACTCCTGGAAAGGCCTATGTCCAGCAGTGGACGAAACAGGCTGATGGATGGATGGATATATGATAAGTGATAACACGTTAACGTTGAATACTTTGATGAGGATATATAATCAAAGGTTGAATATATCGATCCTTAAACAGTAATTTGAAAGAAATTGAAGTTTCAGCAATACTATAATTAAGTTGAAAGGCTTTAAAATCGGCTTTTCTGCTTTACGAGTGGCCTGTAGCAGTTACGTTCCGTTGTTAAGGGCTTGTATTGGGTCTTTCAACGGTTTTTGTTTTAATATGCTGAGTCAACTACTTATCTGATCAATATAAAACTTGGATACGTGCTTTTTCAGACCTTTGTCTTTCCGTTGTCAAGTCGGTTACCTAATTGGACACATTTCACTCGATAGATTTTATTTTTGAAAATTATGCCTTTTTATGTTATTTTTTCGTTTTATGTCTAAACGGCTTGAGCTTTATGTCTGAAATTACTGCTATAACAAGAAAACATGGTTTATTCTCCGATATCAGGTGGAAAAACTCCTACATCAAATACTTTTTCGTAGAATCCTGAAAAACCTCCAAAATTCACTGATTTTGCGTGCCGCCAGCGCGCGAAGCGAGCATTCTAATGTAGACTTTCTGACAACATACTGAAGTTCAAAATCGCTCAGTAAGATTAACGCGCACCAGGGGTATGGCCTTAAGTAACGTTTGATATGTTCAGTGTTTGGACGAGTATCCACTAGTGGCAATTTACATCTGGGCCCTCCGTGCCTCTAAAAGCACGTAAAGCTGTTGGTCCCAGAGTTTGGTGTGGCGGCCTGGACAACTCTGACACTAGGTTGGCCACTAACGACAAAAAGAAGATCGTAGGTAAGGCCATAAATCAATACTCAGGTCAGGACACATAACTACAAAACTCCAGCGTGACAGGCTATTTAATGGCAGTGCGCAAAAGGCCCATCGCGCAACAAAAGAGAGGTAAACATATCTGAAAAAGTGCGCGTCCGCGTAGTGCAATCAAGAAAAGGTCGGATATATATGTTTTTTAATTTTTAATAAATAAAATTCAATATAAATTCACAAATGAGCGTTTAAAACAAAATAATTTCTTTGTTTTAGATAAAATATAAGTATATAATTATAGTGACCTATTCTCGTGCAGCAACCCTTAAATTTAGAGATGAAAAAACCTAAAATAATACAAGCTCATTTAACCTTTATCCATATTCGTTAAAGCCTATTTTGCAATTAATAGTTTTAGGTTATGGCAGCTCTAAATATAATATTTGCTACACGAGAATAGGTGTCATTTTGTATATAAATTTCGGTTTATATGTTAAAAACAGTCATGTTATTTTAACTGTATTTGTTTGGATGGACTACTGTTTTGAACCAAAACTCGTAATAGTTTGTCTATGTTTGAACTGAAAAGACAGCCTTCACTTTGCATTTTTTTCGATGCAGCAAATTTTTCATTCCCGACTCGTTTTCCCTGTCACGTTATGCTATATCGTCTTAGAAAACCTTTATAAAATGTTTTTTTTTTTTTTCAGAATCCTATCTTCTGTTTTATGGAAGTACTACTGTTTTAAAATCTCGTTTTAGCTATGGCTAGAGGTTTTTTTTATCGTGCGCCCTTCGTAGGGTGTTGGGGGGGAGAGGATCCCCGGTCCCCTTGTATATTTTTTTTTTAGGAAATGTATAGATTTTGAGAAAAAAATATTGAATTATAGTAAAATTTGAGGTTATATGTACATTATTTTCTAAAAGCAACGGCTGCGGCGCTCGGAGCGTGCGGTGAGGAGCAGACGGTCTAACGAAGCCGGAGCTGGCTGAGGCTGGTCGCCGAAGGCCCTGGCGGCGCGCTCCTTCGACGCCTCCGATTGTTTACCACTCTATGGACAAGCTAGAAGGCTGGCTTCGCTAGCCTATCACCGCTGCAGTACCGTGTTGGACTTCTACACTCTCACCGATTTCGTGAAGGAATTCTGAATTACAAAATGGCTGCTTCCGTGTAAAATACATTCTATTTTACAAATGTACATTTTTAGGCAGTACTTTGCCTTTCTCACTGCGATAAACAGGACTTCATGCCATTTTGACATTTCAGCACCGTTTTACAACAATACTATTGACAATATCGGATCATATTGCGTGTGTGCTGGTTGTTAGATATTTCGATACCACATTCACTTTAATTCCTAAAAAAAATGCGTTTCGTTTACAAATATTTTCCAATTTTCATCTCGGGAAAAGAAAACAACTTTGTTAGGAAAAGTGACTGCTCACTTTCGATTTTACACCTTACTACAATCAAATAAAGGGCGCACGATATAAAAACCAACCCAGATTCTGTCTTCTTGAGCATTTTTATAATTTAAAGTGAGGCTGAGAGTATTCAGAGATATCTGTTCTGCTTTAACGCTTTTATTTAACATTTGTCTACCCTGCTTAGTGGAAGCGGGCCGCTCAGAAAAGTAGCGATTTTGAGGTGTTCTTATTTATTATTTTAGAATTACAGAGATGGATTTTTAATATGGTGGCCGTTATAAATGACAATTTTTAAGATGTTTATTTTGGTATATGTTTTAGTAGTAAACTTTAAACTTTCATGATTTTCACACATTATAAACTAATTAAGATCCCAATACAAAATTTACAATGTGTTTGCAATGAAATTAATTGCGTTGAAGAACAACAACGTTTCGACGCCTCTATAGGGTGTCATGGTCACAAGCTTACTACTTGGTATGTTGTTATTCAACGATATTAAGACCCCAATACAAAATTTACAATGTGTTTACAATGAAATTAATTGCGTTGAAGAACAACAACGTTTCGACGCCTCTATAGGCTGTCATGGTCACAAGCTTACTACTTGGTATGTTGTTATTCAACGATATTAAGACCCCAATACAAAGTTTATGATGTGTTTACAATGAAATTAATTGCGTTGAAGAACAACAACGTTTCGACGCCTCTGTAGGCTGTCATAGTCACAAGCTTACTACTTGGTATGTTGTTATTCAACGATATTAAGACCCCAATACAAAATTTACAATGTGTTTACAATGAAATTAATTGCGTTGAAGAACAACAACGTTTCGACGCCTCTGTTGGCTGTCATGGTCACAAGCTTACTACTTGGTATGTTGTTATTCAACGATATTAAGACCCCAATACAAAGTTTATGATGTGTTTACAATGAAATTAATTGCGTTGAAGAACAACAACGTTTCGACGCCTCTATAGGCTGTCATGGTCACAAGCTTACTACTTGGTATGTTGTTATTCAACGATATTAAGACCCCAATACAAAGTTTATGATGTGTTTACAATGAAATTAATTGCGTTGAAGAACAACAACGTTTCGACGCCTCTGTAGGCTATCATGGTCACAAGCTTACTACTTGGTATGTTGTTATTCAACGATATTAAGACCCCAATACAAAATTTACAATGTGTTCACAATGAAATTAATTGCGTTGAAGAACAACAAAGTTTCGACGCCTCTATAGGCTGTCATGGTCACAAGCTTACTACTTGGTATGTTGTTATTCAACGATATTAAGACCCCAATACAAAGTTTATGATGTGTTTACAATGAAATTAATTGCGTTGAAGAACAACAACGTTTCGACGCCTCTGTAGGCTGTCATGGTCACAAGCTTACTACTTGGTATGTTGTTATTCAAAGATATTAAGACCCCAATACAAAGTTTATGATGTGTTTACAATGAAATTAATTGCGTTGAAGAACAACAACGTTTCGACGCCTCTGTAGGCTGTCATGGTCACAAGCTTACTACTTGGTATGTTGTTATTCAACGATATTAAGACCCCAATACAAAGTTAATAATATATTTTACTAGCTTTTGCCCGCGGCTCCGCCCGCGTCGAAGAGATTTTCGTGGAAATAAGGAAAACAAAAGAAAATGATTTTTGAACGACAATATGCAGCGGTCACCATGTTGTACCAAAGTGCTCATAAAGACCAATCAAATAAGCCCAAACTTGAAGGGTCTGCTGTTGTCCGTTGAGGAGAACCCGTACCCACCTTCCAGTCCCATCAACAGACCTTGGTCCCATGTTTTACCAAAGTGCTAATAAATACCAACAAAATAAGTCTAAACTCGAAGGGTCTGCTGTTGTCCGTTGAGGAGATCCCATAATCACCTTCCAGCCCCATCATCAGACCCTGGTCACCATGTATTACCAAAGTGCTAATAAATACCAACTAAATAAGCCTAAACTCGAAGGGTCTGCTGTTGTCCGTTGAGGAGATCCAGTACCTACCTTCCAGTCCCATCATCAGACCCTGGTCACCATGTATTGTGCTAATAAAGACCAATAAAATAAGCCCAAACTCGATGAGTCTGCTGTTATCCGTTGAGAAGATCCCGTACCCACCTCCCACAGTCCCGTCATTAGATCCTGGTCACCATGTTCTACAAAAATACTCATCAATACCGATCAAATAAACTTAAACTTGAGAGGTCTCCTAAAAAAACATTTACTAGTGGGTGATTGAAACCCCGACGATGAGACTACATACATTATACGTCTTTAACTAAAAATCTTATTAAGTGTTTAAAGAATTTTTAAAGTCAGTTCAGTAGTTCTAGATATTATGTATTATTACATATTTACATGCAAACAAATTACATGCAAACAAACAAACAAATCTTTCTTCTTTTGTGTAGACAAACTTTAACGTGAGTTGATTTGAACCAAACTGCGTCAAATTCGATATTTTGAAACATGCAGCGCCATCTAGTGTATTAAAATAAAAACAATTTCAACGCCAGCTTACAAACAATTTCAACGCCAGCTTACTGAGCCGTTATCCAGGATAGCTTCCCAGAGATGGCGTTTTCTAAGCACTTGAAAATAAAAATATTTTATTTATTGGTCTTTGCGCAGTCAAGAAATATAATTTCAGCTTCAATATCTTTTTACGAAAGGAAATATTTTTTCTGAAAATAAAATGAAAAAATAAAAAGGGAAAACAAATTTTATCAGTCGGGGTTTGAGCCCGCGACGATCGACAATGCTACGGCGGCGAACCTTCCATATGTCTCACTAAAATTCTCATTGCGCTGCTCCCTTTTGTTATAGCGTGATGATACATAGCTTTAAACCTTCCCGAAGAAATGCTTTATCTTTCAGTGAAAACTGCATCAAAACCCATTGATTGGTTCTTAAGTTATAAGCGAACGAACAGACAGACGGACAGACAGACAGACGTTGTATTTTATATGTATAGAGAAGAGATAAAGAAGAAGAAGAACATTATCCAAAATTAACTCAAATGAAATGATATTTATATCATAGTTTGGACCTATCTTTGCGATTTTATTAAATGCAGAAAAATGTAAGTAATCGTGTATCGAATGGCCGAAATATTAAAATCAAATAATAAAATATAATATACATTTTTTACAAAACTTTAATAGTACAATTGCTTCACAACATCCAGTTTCACGAGTTTCACATGCAGTTTTTCATTATTTAATTAGCAGATTAATTTAGATCCCATTAAGCGATCAGGACTTTCAATGTGCACTGAGAAGTATTAAAGCGATCGCGAGTAATAAGGGGTATGACACAAAAATAGTAAACAATATATTAAAACGCAGAAAAAGTAAATTAGCAAGACAATTAAAATATTCGCATACTGAACCAAAAGACACAGAAAACTTTAAATGGGTAAAATTAAAATTGTAGATTACTTCGTAAAAATAACAAAAAAGCAGTATTCTATTGTAGGAACAATATGAAGGACCTAGTATGTAATAACAAAAACCGTGTCCCAAAACTGGATGACAGTGGTGTGGTGTTTATCAATTTAGAGTGTGATACATACAAAAAAGTGTACATTGGTCAGATGGCTAGAATATTTAAAACTAGGCTTAATGATCATGTCAGATCGTGGAAAAATAAGAAAAATGACTTAACGTTTGCGGAACATCTCAACTCATCAAATCATTCCTTTGACCCAAAAACTGACGTAAAAATAGTACACGAAGCTAATAAAAGTGCAAAATTGAATTATTTGGAAGCCATAAAATTATGAATAACGATCCAGACAGAATTTTAAATGACCAATCAGAATTAAACTCTTCCTTCACCACTTCTGATATATTTTAATTTTAATTTATTTGATATTTTTCTGCGCTTACCTCTCTTAATCTCTGTTACGTTACGGTAGCAATAAATCTACAATTTCAGATAGTTCTAGGTCAGTGCAAGTTCTTGAGCCTAGACGAATAAATTACTAGCCCACAATCAATGCAGCTGCTACATTACGTAAATGACGCCAATTCTTTCCTAACCATAGATACAAATTTGATATAAAGCTAGTCTTTCCCAACGGATTCACCTGTGCAAGTCTAGTCCAAAAAGCTGTTATATTTCTATTATTTGGAAACGTATTACACATCTTGGAAAGTTTCATACATCTAGTTTCCGCTATAATACCGTGCAGTAAAGTTCAAAAGTGGACGAGCGTCTTTTTCCACGATACGATGTACAAATTATAAAATACATAGACATAAGAAAATAAACCTATTTTCTTACGGAAAATATTCGAATAAACTCGCAATGAACTAATAATAAGCATTCAGTGATTAGTGTTTTGCTTAATGATAAACAAACAGACATCGTGTAGTCTTTTACATAATGTCATCTGATCTAACATATTCGATTTTTGGGCGATTTATTGAGCTATTGACCAGATTTGAGCACATTTCTCTGGATATTGTTTCTCACTCTATCCTAGTACGAGTGAGAAGATAAACCGATATGGGGACAACAATATGCGTCTGAGACTTAGTATTATACCATATTAAATTGAAACCTAAGACAATCAATACACAACTCTATTTCAAAGTATATAAGGATCTTTACTTAAATCAGCGGTGTCGCATTGGGCTAGTATCGCTTTCTTTGCCTTGGAAGTAGGTTGCTTCGGTTATGTCAGGTGCAGGATGTGTTGAGAGTTGTTATACTGTGACAGAGACAATTTTTGTGCTACCATATTTACAATGTAAAAGAACTGTATTGAAGCGAAAAATATGTTTCATTAAGCTGCATTATTGGCTATGTCGTAGCATTTAAATGTTCGTAGAGCAGCTTATGTAGTTATTGTAACAAACTGCCTTTAAAACACATTTACAGGCGAGTCAACAATACGTACTTGATTTTGATTTTAAAACCTGATTTCATTATTGATAATTACTATTTTACGTATTATAATCAATACGAGTATTATATTAAATATGTGGTGTCGATTTGGTCAAAATATATTTTTTTGACACTAAGATTTTTGTTAGATATAAATTCGAAAGAACCAAGACCAATACCCGAACCTGGTGAATAAGAGGTGTTATTATGGAAAATATGGAAATTTCCACTTTGCACAAATAAGAATAACAAACACAGTATCGCAAATAAAGAAGATAAATAGATAGTACAGTTTTTAATTTAAAACGATCCTTTCAAATAATATTTATTATCGATGCCATAAGTTTCTTAATTTCGGGTGTTTTTAATAATACAATAACAAACGTACAAAATAAAAATAAAAAATTTTATAGGCACAGAATATATCCGTTTTAACAACTCCAAAGCAATCTTACTCATTTGATTATGGCGGTTGTGTTCAAGTGTGTTGGTGTGATTAGCACACATTCGACCGGCCGGCCAGCTGACTGGCAGTCGAGTGCTGCCATCGAACCCGCGTACCCGCGCCGCCCACTCGTCTATCACACGTACTTGAACGCATCGGAAATGCACCGCGAACGAAATCGTGTTTCGAAAGACGCGGTGTGAGTTTTGTGTTCGAAATTTGAGAATTTGTATTTATTTTGTTTGGAATATTTGTTTTAATTCAGAAGTGGGTGGTTTTAAGCTTTTGAAGGGGGTTTTTGGAAACAGGAGGTATGTTTTGAAAGGAAATATTATTTTACTACAAGTTTTTTTAATTAAGTATTGTTATTAATATGTTTTTGATAAATCATTAAATGGTTAAATATTTATAGTAAAATACATTTTAAAGAGAAGAAAATCGTAAATGTCTAATACCCAATGAGTAAAAGATGCATGTTATGTTTGGAGCCTAAATGATTGCTACAGCATGTAGTTATTTATTCAGCTCTTTTGTATAAGTTTAGAAATCAGCCAGATTATGTAAGAAGTCATTTTGTTTTGAGATTTGATACCTCTTTCGTTAAATTCGATTTGAGTAATAACATAGCCAAAATTTACGTCATGGAATTATTTATAAAAACTATAATTTAGTATAAAAATGTTTTCAATTGGCGAGTTGGATTCATACACTACTACATAGATGCTCCGTTGAGGACGTATCAGCAGTACATGTATTATAATTAGTAAATACATATACAGATTCATACTGGAGACTTAGTCAATGGTCAGGACTAAGGGCTAATGACCATGTTTGCAAAATAATAAAAATAATTTTTGCTACCCAGTAGTCGTTCAAGAACAACCTCGACTCATAGTATAGAAATCCTAAATTTTATTATGCGAATTTCCCAAAAAGTTTCATTACACCTTGGTCATGACCACTTACCGAGTCTCCAGTATGAATTTGGCCACACTAAAAACGAACTCACCTTAATATGAAATTTATAATATTTCGTCTGGCATTGTGTATATAAAATATATGTGTGTATTTCGAAAACAATTGTTCTCATATATTTGATTGCGTTAACTGTTCTTTATAACCGGAAAATGAACTGCTATCCTTAAAACAAATCACATAGACAATTTAATCATACTAAACAATATTGCCAAGGAAACATTCAGGCTCATTAACTAATAGCGTTGCCAACCGTCCCGTATTTTCCGGGATATCTCGTATTTTTGCAGTAAGTTATCCCGCCGCGACTTTAATGACATAAATGTTGTTTCGATTAATAAGTTGATGGAAACAATTAGGTAATTTTCCAATTATGATAGTTCAAATATTTTCAATATAATTTCTTTCATATTTGGTATCCCAAGCTGGATAGAGTTATTTCATATCAGTAAATTTAATTGAAGCGGAACTTTTGACAATGTTTAATTAAGTTTATGATTATGTTCGTTACTACAAAATTCGTACAGACAAAAAGAATAGGCATGCTTGGATCTGCAAACTCTGTTGCAAATATAGTTGAAGAATAAACAGGTAAATAGTTAAAATTATTAATTTTATTATATTTGTCCCGGACAAAAATGGATAATCCCGTTTTTTCTAGCTTAGTTGTTCTTATGTCCGTTACAAACCAGAAAAAAAGTTGGCAACCCTAATCAAACTTTAAAATTTACCATATATTTTGTATGTGCAGTTCCATTTTTTTCTCCTTTGCGCTTATCTGTTACTTTGGGGAAGTTGTTCACTATGATCAGTAGAGTGTGTTTTTTTAAATATATTTTCATTCCATTCCATTTTCATTAAATATTAGAGATATTATTTAGAGATAACACAAAATATTTGGAATCAACATTGTTCTATTAACGGTTTCATACAAAAGACATCAACGCACTACAAAAAGAAAGCGTTACTATCATTTTGTCAAACAACTGTTATAAGAGTTAAAAAACAGGTCACAAGAATCTTAGTACAAAGGACTTTTCACTATATTTTAAAATATATATTTATTTGTTTTAACTGTAGCTATATACGTATAAAAATACTTTACCACCATATTTTTTCTGTAACCTTTACCTTATTCTGTCCGTTAGTTTTAGAGATGAGAGTTTTAAAATATAATATAATTTCTCGATGGCTAATTTTATCTGTCAAATCTTACAATACAACAAAAACAAAACTTTATTTCTTGGCCCCAATAAGTAAATAGTCAACTACTGAAAGGTAAATAGTATTTACCGCTCACGATTGTGCCCTTTCGACTTAAATAGATCCGAGAACAGTTTGCAACTTTGTGACTTTCTAACCTTTTCAAAGGACTATTCTACAAACTTACGATCGTAACTGATTTTATTTTAAAATACTTAGCTGATCATTAAACATATTTAAATCACTTAAATGAGAGCGAGTATCCGTCATAATGAATTATATTACACATATTACTGCTAAGAAACTGCTAGTCAAACTTAAGAGTGACTTTGAACTTCATAAAGCTTCGCTTGATGTTTTAGCGCGGTTAAACACCCTTAAGGGCTCAAAGTATGTTTTAGATGTACTATCGTTACAATTAAAACTATTATAAATGTAACAAATTATATTGTATTCAAAATTACAATTGATTTTTAGAATCGCGATCGTTTTTATTTTAAATTTTAAGATCTCGATTTACAGCGACACCACTTTTGTACTATAGAGCCATACGTATTCATAAAATAATAATATCAACATTTAAACTCATAAAATGGCTACATAGCGCTTTATAATTAAGCACTTGGAGCCTCTTCTTATCTATTTACTTTACTAACGAGGCCCCTCTGTATGCAACAAATGTTGAGAATATTCCACCGTTCTCGACCTAACGTGACCTGCCAGCAGTTCCTGGTAACCACCACTGTAACAGTCTGTCTATATCTAAAGACAGTTTATCTATTTACACCAGGCCCGCATCTAGGAGGCTGGCACACAAGGGAACGGGCGAAACCAGGTGTTAGAATCGGAGAGGGGAGGTTCAAGAAAAATAAAACGACAAAAAAGTGCATGAAATGAAATGTATATGCATTATGTTTGTAAAAAAAGAACAGATTAATTTGATTCTGTAATGCGTTTGCATTAGTTTTCTGTTTTTCTTTTTAATGCAATATTCTGAACTTTAGGGGGATCTACACTTACACTTAAGACTACATCTACACATAAGAGCTGTATAATTTGGGGCAGTGGGGTGCATTGAACTTTTTGCTGGAAATGCAAAGAGAAGGTAAAGTTTGACAATTAAAAAAATATGACAAAATTTTAATAAAAAATAAATATTTTTTTATGACGGCAGGGTACCTTAGAGTACATGATTTCATACAATTTTTTTTTTCATATAGGTTTTGATTTATTTTAATGTTATTTTTATCGTCAAACTTGACCTCCTCATTGCTTTTCCAACAAAAAGTTCTATGCACGCCACGGATTTGGGGCCCCTTTTCGAGTAACAACGGCTGAGTAGCCAGATATATAGCATCTATACACCAAAGTTAAATAATTAGGTATTCAAAATTTTCCTAGTACAGCAGATGCTATCTGTGTATTTTAAGAAAGACGATGCTTTGGAAAAAGTGACAATTATTTGAAATTATCAATGTACAAGATTGTCAACTATAAAAATGTATGAGTTATGAAAATATGTGAAAATTTTATAAGAGCTTAAAAGCAATTGAATTTTTTTTGTGCTCCCTTCCATCTATCCATCCATCCATCAGCCCGTGTTCGTCCACTGCTGGACATTAGGCTTTTCCCAAATTTCGCCACTCATGTCGGTCCTCCGTCCTCCTCATCCAACCGCCCCGAAAGGCTCTAGAATGGAGACCACGTACAACAAAGCGTAGTATAGGCCGACCTCGTGCCCGCTGGACCGACGACCTGTGCTCCCTTATATAAGCAAGTTTTGAATACGTGCCTTATTGATTTACTCTAACAATTTACTTAGAGATAACAGTCTAGTCTAACACAGAGAATAACATAATACATCAGTTATTAGCCCAACGTTCTTTAAAATTATGTCAACAGGGTGTTAACCTCTAAACATATTGAACAACTTTTAACAACGCAGTAAAAACACCTGTCACTACCAATTTAAAGTGAAGAAATAATTCTTACGCGACGACGTTCAATTAAAATGACAGATTTCTCTTTCAGTTTATTTAAAATTGACTGAGCTAAGTCGATGTCTTTCTGGATGTTCATAGTTATTGCCGTTTATTTTTACAGACACAAGTTACTTTAAAGCTATGCAAACTTTGTCAGACGTCATACCTAATAACACGTAAATGACAATTTCAGTAACAGGCAAAGTTTGCATAACTTTAAAGTAACTTGTGTCTGTAAAAATAAACGGCAATAACTATGAACATCCAGAAAGACATCGACTTAGCTCAGTCAATTTTAAATAAACTGAAGGAGAAATCTGTAATTTTAATTAAACGTCGTCGCGTAAGAATTATTATTTGTTGGCATTATTGTCATTCCTAAATTCAGCAGCATATTTTATCATCTATGGACAAAATTTAACTATAATTTTCGAATATATTATTATCATACAAAACGTAAGAACGACTAATACCCAACAGCATTTTAATTAACTTCACAACTCACATATAAGGTCAATAATAAAAAAAACTAAAACGTACTCAAAGAATATATAATTTAACCTAAAAATAAACCTACCCTAAATAACGTAAGAAAATCATTAGTAGTTGTTGCTGTTATACAAAATAAAGGCTAGACAGCTAATTATTTTCATCTAGTTGTTTGGGAAACATCGATATATTTTCTAAATAAATTGTTAATCATACAGAACTAATTATAAATTATATTTTAGGTATACATCTGAAAATAACATAAATTAAATATTCCTAAAAAAACACGAACCTAGCACACACACAATAATCATAAAAAAAGTTTGCCTCCAGATCACTGCCCTGCGCGAGAGTGGACAAAATGGGTAAATTATGTAATGTTGTTATTTTATTGTTAATTGTACACAAGCACGACTAATCGACAGTACATTACACGTTAAAAATAAAAACTATGTACTGCATTCAAAAACAGTCCAAAACGAATTTTTCAATTTTTTTACAGATTTGATCATATCAAACAGAACAGATAAAGAATTAAAAAACCTATTTAAAAATTATATAATAATCTTTTTATCAATTGTTTTACACATGTTTTATTTTTATTTTGTATGGGTATTTTTTCTTTTAGTAAATAACTACTTTCGGTCACTGTGCTTTATCTTTTCATTAATTGTAAATGATGGTTTGCTTGCTCTGCGTGCGCGCTTTTGGATCGCAATCTAGTTTTGTAACCTACTTTTTATAGGACTTAGGAATTATATTGATTGTTGTGCATGCCAAAAAAACAAAATAAAGTAAAATGAATTTTTTCATCCATCCCAAACAAAAACCAATGACACATGAAAATTCAAATTAAGAAAATGAAGAATTTACTTGTTTTAAAAATGCCAAGAACCGCAAACGACCTCAACCGTCACCTGTGGCCGTCCACCCGACTTCACACAAACAATTACACTTCTAGAAACAAACACGAAATAATGAATTTCTCTCATGCATAATCGATTTGTGGGGTTTTCCGGCGTTCACCGCATTCCTTGACTATGATTAAGTGGTTTTTCGTTTCAATGTGCTTTTCTTAAAAGCCTGTTACTGAAGTTAAGCTTAAACAGCTTTTTTAAATGTTATGTTGAAAACATAAATTTAATTGCTAATATAATTTACCGCAAATCATGTAAATTTGAAAATAAGGAATCAATAAAATAATTTATATCGGAATTTTTAACCTTGGATTTTAACTCGTCATGTAATAAGACAATTATAATTATAAGAGGCCTAGACACACGCGGCAGTGTGAATATTGCACAAACCATTTCGAGCTCCTTTCCACCTCCAATAACTCATTATCTTTTCGACCTACGAAGTTGTAAATTACCTAAAATCCTAAATCTTCAGATACTGACGTCCAAAAATATTTTTTTTGTACCTTCATAATTGACTGACTTGCCAAGTTCTACAAGCAAGGACCATAACAAACTTTCTCTGAAAACAAGTGAATAACATTGTTCATTATTGCAGCTAAGACAAGGAACCTTCATAGAACTTGGCGCCTAATTTGATCTCATTTCTTTTTTTGGTGAAGCTGACAATCCTGCACTGACTTTGTACCATCGACAACTGTGCTTTGTACTGAACTTGGCCCCTTTTTCATATTATTGTTTTTGGTGGGATTTGATTAACATAAACATGCTTGCGATTTACGACCAACAAAATGTCAATATCAAGCTGCTACTTCAAATCCAAAGTGGTGGTTTCTGGAAAAATGATTATTTATATGTCGAATTAAACAGATTAATAAAAAATAATGTTCCAATAATAACATGAAGACCATAGAATCCAGTTGTTAAAAAAGGTCCTAAAAATATTTGTACCGTGTTGTTTAACAATTATTTTCACTCAGAAAGCATATTATAAAAAAACTTGTACCGTTTCACAATTTATTTTTACTCTGTTATTTACGACCGATAGTTTCGATTATCACGTCATATCATCTTCAAAGAAAAAAGACGCGCAGTAATGGTAGACAAAATAATTTGATTATTTTTTGTCATGAGAAATACACCAAGACTGCGGTTCTTCCTTATAAGAGTGCATGTTAGTTTTTGTCGTGATCTAAGTATTAAGAGATGAATATCACCTTATTGCAGTGTTGCCTATAGTAAAAGTGTATTGTTGTCTTACAAGAAAGAGTCGCATGCACATGAGTTGGAAGAATTAATTTACATAACATGCTGGGAATTAATTTTGTGTTGCTGATTGTTACTTTAGCAGTCACGGAATTTCTAAAGTTCCGTTTTATTACAAACATAGTTTCTTACAACATTCAAAACATTTCTTGATTCAAATTGAGGCGACAACGACGGTCAGATATACAAGGTCCAGAGGAGTCAGTTTTTTTCTAAATAAGTACGATAATTGACAATGATAAGGAAATGGTCTTTGTGGCAATGTCGACTTCCTTCTTCACTTGAGACTTGCCCTTTGATTCGTAGTTCAAGTAAAATTTCATTAAAATAATTGCCAGTTTGCAATAAGAAAACAAAATGTGATTTCTCAGTTCTTTCCTCAACAGAAGCGGTCAGAAGTTCAAAACCGGTCATTTTAATGCAGTGAACAGTATTTTTTTTTCATAATTTAAACTTGATATGCTTTTTGATAATTCCTCTACCTACATACGATTATACCGGGTGTAATCGTTAAGGGTGACCAGGCGATTATTCCGTAACTATTACAGATATAAAAAAATTACAACTGATATCGAAAGTACGTTACCTAATCAGTAAAATGATATCAATAAATTATTGGAAATCAAACGAGAAGTATCTAAAATTTTGACATTAAACTCTCCCATACATTTAGTAAGAGATTAACAAGGACGTCACTTCGAATATCTGCTTTGAATACAAAATGTTGTACTTACTAAGGAATAAATATTATTCAATTAAAAGATAGTTTTATTACTTTGTTAGGTTAATAAACAGTTTCTTTTAATATCAGTACTAAGCTAAAATAAACTTTTAAAATAAGGAAACTAAAACCTTTCTACTAATCTCATTCTAAATGTATGGGAGTGTTTAATGTCAAAATTTTGGATACTTCTCGTTTGATTTTCAAAAAATTATTGATGTCATTTTACTGATTACATAACGTACTTTCGATATCAGTTTTATTTTTATATCTGTAATAGTTACGGAATAATCGCCTGGTCACACTTAACAATTACACCCTATATATCTAATAGTGGCTTTTTTATCAAAATTTATACATATATTTCAAACTAGCCTTTCACCCGCGTTTATTCAATCTTTAATCCCCCGTTTTCGGCTTGAGCATTATTTTATCTACACCTATGTGTTGACCAGGGTCACTACGATGATAACAAAAAACCGCATCCAAATTCGTTGAGTGGTTCTCGAGTTAAAACGGAACATACATACATACATACATACAGACAGACAAAAATTGTACAAATTGCTGCTTCAGCCTCAGTACAATACTAATAACCCATTTCATTTAAAATTTCGCGAAAATATTCAATGTAAAGATACGAGTTTTTTACTTCTTTATTATTAGTGTAATATAAATAAATCTGAGTTTTTTTAATTTTGGACTTTACCCGCTCGTTGGTTTAGTCGTCAAACATCGAAACAATTGATTCCATTGTTATTTTTCATGAACGCAGCCCATGGGTTAAAAGAGTGTAAAATGGAGTTTACGAAAATAGACGAGAGATATATCCGTATTGCTATCGATTATAATCAACAGTTTTTGTTGGCTTCGGCTTCTGACAACAACGGCTACAGATTACAAACATAGCAGACCTAACATTAATAATAAACGCATAGAGTCGACGTGAAGCAATGCAAACTCATTGAGCTACGGGCTCTTTTAAAATATAAATATTGCTTGTTTCCAAACAAAATATACAGGAGAGATTAGTTTAGTTTAAATATGTTTTAAACATAAGCCAGCCAAACAACCCATTTTCATACGTTTTTTCGTACCATGTAGCTTAAATGTAGCTTATTTTTTGTATGGAAACTTGCTAACGTTGATCTGCTAATAATTATAAGTCTGTGCTGCAGATGAACACGATTATCTTACATCTTACTTATTATTGTCCAGCAGTCTCAGTACTTCCAAAAAGATTCGGTCAAACGTTTATTATCGTTCTGCCATCTCTGATACACACACGTAAGAGTTCGATAGAAACGGACATAAACTCGTAAGACTAGCAATAAATCAATTGTTTTTTGTTGTCATCAATATAAGTGGAGCTTGCAACTCGGTGCCAACAAACAACTGTTTTACATACAAGACCATGTTCATGGGAACTATTACCAAACCATTACGTTTAACTGCGTCTATGTACTACTACGATAGCTTATAAAGGACACGTCACACGGCTTAGTCAATGACTAAAGGCAGTTTATACTGGACTTAAATGGACTACCAATATAAGTGGAGCTTGCAACTCGGTGCCAACAAACAACTGTTTTACATACAAGACCATGTTCATGGGAACTATTACCAAACCATTACGTTTAACTGCGTCTATGTACTACTACGATAGCTTATAAAGGACACGTCACACGGCTTAGTCAATGACTAAAGGCAGTTTATACAGGACTTAAATGGACTACCAATATAAGTGGAGCTTGCAACTCGGTGCCAACAAACAACTGTTTTACATACAAGACCATGTTCATGGGAACTATTACCAAACCATTACATTTAACTGCGTCTATGTACTACTACGATAGCTTATAAAGGACACGTCACACGGCTTAGTCAATGACTAAAGGCAGTTTATACAGGACTTAAATGGACTACCAATATAAGTGGAGCTTGCAACTCGGTGCCAACAAACAACTGTTTTACATACAAGACCATGTTCATGGGAACTATTACCAAACCATTACGTTTAACTGCGTCTATGTACTACTACGATAGCTTATAAAGGACACGTCACACGGCTTAGTCAATGACTAAAGGCAGTTTATACAGGACTTAAATGGACTACCAATATAAGTGGAGCTTGCAAATCGGTGCCAACAAACAACTGTTTTACATACAAGACCATGTTCATGGGAACTATTACCAAACCATTACGTTTAACTGCGTCTATGTACTACTACGATAGCTTATAAAGGACACGTCACACGGCTTAGTCAATGACTAAAGGCAGTTTATACAGGACTTAAATGGACTACCAATGTTTAAGGCTGTCGAACCAAATCTCGGTGCAAAATGCAAAAATTAATGTAAAAAGAGTATGCAAAAATTTTGTTTTAAAGCAATTGGCGGAAATTTATTAGTAATAATTTAGTTTTCACATTTGAATTCTATCATTTTATGATTTACATTTTGATTGCATTCGGTTAACAAACTTAAAGGCGTATTTATCGTTGTAATCGAATGTAATCAAAATGTAACACATAAAATAACATAATTTTATTGCGAAACCCTATTTTTAGGTAATCAATTTCCGGCAATTGCTTTAAAACGCAATTTTTGTACACATTTTATTCAAAAGTAAGGAAAACAATGTTATGATGTGCATTTCACACCGAGATTTGGTTCGACCACCTTAAGTGAAACCACGTAATGTTACTGAATAACTTTCCCAAAGAAACAAATCCCGTGCAAATGACAGCAAAATGAACCTGCGCATGTAAACATCACAGTAGGTTTTCAAAATGAGTAAGGACACAACATTTTTTTTTAAATTGTGTCTGCAAAATTTGTTCAGTATGGTCAGTAGATTATGTCGTTTCATTCAGAGATAAGTGGCACAGTCACATCTATCACTATTATTATACTCGTAAAGAGAGTGGCCGTTGTATATATATTATATTGTCATAAATGAAGTTAAATATTATGAATTTAAATTAAATTCTAGCCTCGACTTGAATCGTAGTTATAATCCATCTTACAGATAAGAAGTAGTTAATTAAGATGATTGCGATTTGTCTCGTCCTCAACATACACAACTTAATATTGCTTTTCATATTTTTAAATAAAAAGTATTAAATAAATGTAACAAATTATATATTTACTTACGCGAACACTACCACAGTTATTTACTAGCAAAGTTGTGTTATTTTATATGCATTACTTTGTGAATGGGTCTGCACAACCACTACAGAGACGTTTTAATTCTAGCGCTTTGCATAATTTCAAGATCAAATAAAAACAAACTATTCCTTCTTTTTCAGATCTGAAGAAAAAAAAATGGCTACAAAAATGAAGCGGCTAAGTTTATATCTACGGACATTCATACTTGTAAGTATGCTTACGTCCCAATTCTTCGTAATTCAACAAGTATTAATAAAAGTAGAGTTTGAGCATCAAAACCGGTAAAGCTACAAAGGTACTGGCCATACAAAAATGCACGGAAACGCACGCTTTTCAAATCCGAGTTAGTGTATAGTTCTGGCACGATTCGCTGGACAAACTCCATTTACGTCAGAATCAAGTATTTATCTACATGAGGCCAAAAGCAGAGCCGAGTTTTCAAATAAAAATTCGCCTCGTCATCACGCCGAAGCACTCAGGGCTGGCGCGTTCCTCGGCCAGTGAATGAGTCTGGCGAACTGTGAGGTATGTCAGCTGTCATCTTGGGAACCCTGCCGCAGAACAGCGACTTTTCTTACACTAAAATGTTTATGTCCAATTTCATTTTAGGTATGTTTTGGGATATTTTTATTTATATACACGACCAGCTTTTGCCCGTGGCTCCACCCGCGTGTTATTTGGTTTAACGACATGCTTTTTTTCGGGATAAAAAGTAGCCTATGTGTTAAGTTAGGGTATAAGCTATATCCGTTCTAAATTTCATCCAAATCCGTCCAGCCGTTTCAGCGTGAAAAAGTAACAAACATACACATACACACACACACACCATCTTTCGCATTTATAATATTAGTGTGATATATTCAGTTTAACGGCCTTTTGTTCTAGTGGTAGTGATAGAGAACCCAGAGGTTGTGGGTTCAATCCTTGCGGCGCACATTAATTTGTGTTCGGTCTGCGTGCTTCGGAACGCACGTTAAGCTGTTGATCCATTTGTGCCCGAAGTATGGCGATAGGGCTCACACATCAGGTTTGGGACACAATAATCGTCAGTGGAAAGCGGGTGTACTGTGAAGTCCACAACACCTCTGACAGCCCTCGGGGATTCATGTCGTGCCGATATGTTTTTTTTGTACATTTAGTTTTATTACCAACGTCATTTTAATGTTATAACAATTAACCTCGTGATAAGTTTGGAGAAAAAAACTGTTCACGGAAGTTAAGATAGAGCTGATACAGTCATATTTGTCCCGGACAGTTCACAGAAGTAAAATGTAAAGCAGTTTTTTAAGCAAATCAAATAGCTTATTATAATCTACACACAAAAAGTCTGTCCAATGTACAATCAAATCAACGCCAAGTCTCAGTATAACGAGGCAAGCGAGATACGTCATATCAAATTTATGGGTTCCTTCAATGTGGTTGCAAACACTTTATTTTATTACAAGCCTTTGCCCGTGACTCCGTATTTTATGAACACCCTTGTAGCCTATGTATTAACCTGGGTCACTACGATGATAATAAAAAAACCGCATCCAAATCCGTTGAGTGGTTCTCGAGTTAAAGCTTAAAGCAGAACATATGTACAACATATTTACATCATACAGACAGATAGACAGACAAAAATCGAAAAATGTTAGTTTCGTTCTCAGTAAAATACCAATGACCCACTTTGTTTAAAATTTCACAAAAATATTCATTGCACAAACACGAAATTCTTACTATTTTATTAATATTACATTATAGGTGGTAGAGCTGATGCCGGGCTCGACTGTGGAGGTACCACCATCTTACTCGCAAATCCTCCCGAAGTTATTCGGAGGAGAGTAAGAGAACAGCTCTCAGGCACAACCAGGCGGCCCACCATTGCCTGGGACCGATGGATGGCGGTATATCTGTCGCAGTAAAGTAGTTAAATCAGAGAGTTAGTTGAATCTCTAGACAGTTAATTAAAGATCGACATTCAATCAAGTCGCTAAAGTTCCGTCAGACAAGTGAGTGAACGAAACGTTTAACGAGTTTCCTAAACGTTCCTAGGC
This sequence comes from Ypsolopha scabrella, assembly GCA_910592155.1. NCBI lineage: Eukaryota > Metazoa > Arthropoda > Insecta > Lepidoptera > Ypsolophidae > Ypsolopha > Ypsolopha scabrella. The sequence goes on from OU342964.1 coordinate 7,178,294, forward strand.
GCATTTCAACTTTGGTAGGGTGACCTTTGTGAGGCGTCCCCGAGTAGGATACTAAATAGTCGCATAATGGATAGGTCGAAATGTATTTAAAAACACTAGGTTAGGTTAGGTTTGAACATTATGAAACAACTCAGAGCCGAGCGAAGCGGAGCGGAGCGAGGCGTCCCCGAGTAGGATACTAAATAGGTGCATAATGGATAGGTCAAAATGTATTTAAAAACAGTACGTTAGGTCAGGTTTGAACATTATGAAACAACTCAGAGCCATCATCTTGTTTTACATTATTAATCAATCAACACGCTGGCTTTCGGTCAGACAGATAGTTAAACGTTTTCGACGCTGCTTTATTTAAATCAAAATGCTAGCGACTTGATTGAATGTCGATCTTTAATTAACTCTCTAGAGATTCAATTAACTCTCTGATTTAACTACTTTACTGCGACATATCCATCCCCAATAGCCGGGCCTTATACCGGGTGTAAAAGCAAAGGCAAGAATCCTTTAAGGGTGTGTTAGTATGATAGGTAAAGATATTATTTTAAATACTGGGATCTGTAAATAAAGTACCAGTACCTCATAATAAGACGATTTTCTTTACTCAAAATACACTAATCGCGTGGACACCCTCACGGTCGCTGGCCACTCGGATGAGGGGTGCGGGTTGCGGGAAGCAATTAGGTGTGTGGGGAGGCCGGTGAGCTGCGTAGCCATAGCTTAGAAAAATTATGGAATTTTTGGTGAAAATTCAAAGTATATATTTTTTTCTCGTAATGACATCAGAATCGTATATACTTTCATACCCTAAAGGGATTCTTGACTTTGCATTTACACCCTGTATAAATCAGACTGGTGACGGGCAGCGGCGTCACTGGTGCAAGGGTTTCGGCACCGCGCTCACCAACCCGCCTGCCCAGCGTGTGGAGTATGGGCATTTCTTCCAGGAGGATCGCCAAGAGTGGCGAAATCCTGGAAAGGCCTATGTCCAGCAGTGGACGAAACAGGCTGATGGATGGATGGATAGACATTATATTTTGTAAAGACTTACGATGTTGAAGGAATTACCGTTATTTTTTGGGACTTTTATTGCGCATACCACTCCTGCTCAGTAAGCAATGGGACACGCAAAAAAATCATAAAGTTGAGCTAAAATAGTGACTGCCAAATATATTTATGTGTAAAATAACTGCGGAATGTGCACATAGATCTAGAAGGGTTTTCCTTTTTACTGAATCCTAAAACGATCCCACTTAATGCTTTAACCCGCGAACATACTACTAATCATACGATGTAAGTACATTATATGACTAACGATACAGCTATAAAAAAGCACGGGTATCTAATATATAACACAAATAAGCTCAGGCGCAGGTCCTACTCACGATTTTTTTGGGGGAAACGAATCAAGATCGCTTAGAACAACAAGTTTTTGAATTTAAATAATGCAAGAATATTTATTGAAATATTTATCTACTGGCATGTATGTGTCAAATTTGACGGCTTTAATTTTATTTTTACAAATTTTTCCCGACACAATTAATGTTGAACGGGGTTCAACACACCCCCATCGCATGGAAAGAGCCTTAATAATAAATCGCAGTTCCTGGGAGTCTCCCACGCGCTGGCGATACAGTGTATTTCCATTTTCCATCACACTCGCTCTCTCGCACAGTAATAAACACAGTATGGTTGAGAGCGCAAGTAGGATTGATAGACGCTGTATCTATGGCACGTGCTAGCCACACAGGATATATAGTCGTCGATACAGTGTCTTTTCATCATACTCGCTGTCTCGCACATTGATCTATTCGGTAGGTATGTGTGAGCGCAAGTAGGATAGATAGACGTTTTATAGAAAAAGAAAGAAAAGAGCTTTATTTCTAAATCCACGTTAGTAATAACAAAAAAAATCATAAACAAATTAGGCATATTCTATCGTTAAGAAAAAGGAGTTCAACTCAGCTTAATGTCACAGCCAAAGCCACAGCGCTGGTTTTCTGTTAGATCCTACAAAAATTTAACTAATCTAAATATAACTAAAATCCCGAAATCCCTCATCAGTTACTTGACCTCATAAATAAAGACCAAAATCCCGCATTAGTTACTTGACCGATATAAATACAGTCCGAAACCCCTAATTAGTTACTGAACTCCATAAATACACCCAAAAATCCCTTATTAGTTACTTGACCCCATAAATACGGCCCGAAGTTCCTCATTAGTTACTTGACCCCATAAATACGGCCCAAAATTCCTCATTAGTTAATTTAGGAGTTATGTTTGATAAAACACTTTCTTGGGCTCCTCATGTGGAACTCCTGAGTAGGAAGATGTACGGTACCCTCCACGCAATGAAGCGCCTGCAGAGTTTTTTGCCAATCAAAACCAAAATTATGATAGCACAATCATTTCTCTTCCCTATTTTAGACTATGCGGACTCTTGTCACCTAGACCTCACCGAGGAACTTCTCAATAAACTTGAACGTCTTCAGAATCTTTGTATTCGCTTTATTTTCTCTCTTCGCAAGTATGGCCATGTATCTCAATTCCGTTCGCAGTTAAACTGGCTCCCCATTCGTCTTCGCAGAAATGCTCACATTCTTTCTCTTCTTCATGGGGTCCTTAACAATCCCTGTGCTCCCTGTTACTTGCGAGAACGATTTAATTTCCTTTCCGATCACGGTAGAGTGATGCGGCAATGCAATAACAAAACATTAGCTCTTCCAGAAGCAAAAACAGGTTTTTATAATGATTCATTTACTTTTCATGCTGCGCGACTCTGGAACCGTTTACCGTTTTCTCTACAAAAGTTGAAAAATGTAAACTCATTTAAGATCAAAGTGAAGCACTTCTTTCATTCTGAATACCCGTCAAAATAGCACTCTATATAAATATCCCACCCCTATTATTATTTGTGTATGTATAAGTATTTATATATTTACGTTTATTTAATTTATTTTAATCTTTGTACGTTTATGTATTTTTAAGTATGTTATACTTTTTTAAGTATTGTAATATTATATCAATATGTTAAAATTATATTTTGGATAATATAGCACCCTAGTATTTTTTTTTTCCTTTTTGATAGCATTTACCCCTTTTAAAGTTTAATTTAGTTAACGTCTTTTCTTTTCACCCAAAGGTTGCCTGGGAGATATTGCTAAAAGCAATAAGTGCCGCCTTTGTACACAATGTCTGTTCTGTTTGTTAAAATGTGTTGTTAAATATGTGTGTAAATGTACAAAAAGTGTAATAAATAAAAAAAAAAAATAGTTACTAGACTCCTTAAATACAGCCCGAAATCCCCCATTAGTTGCTTGACCCCATAAATACAGCCCGAAATCCCTTATTAGTTACTTGACCCGATAATTACAGCCAGAAATCCCGCATTAGTTCCCATAACGGTTTTGTCTGCAACAGGAAAGCGTTATTATTGGTCACCTTTAGGCGTAAGTGTTTTGAAATCAGGTCAATAGCATTTTCTATTACACTCACCATCATGGATTTGGTGACCATTTTCCTTGTTCACAGCTGCTCTATTCGTGGCCTTCGTTCAAGCTATGGTTTTACCTTTGGTGGATATTGTTTTATGAGTTGACTGAAGGAAACGCCATTTGTGGTGGGCACTGTTTGGCATAGTTTCAATGAAGTGGCTTTATAATCAGGCAATTTCGTCATTTTTTGGGTCAACCAACATTCATAGAATTAAATTATGAAAAGTAAGTTTTTTAAATATTTTCGCTAATTGCATTGTGCAAAAATATGTCGGTTCGCCTTTCGAAATTTTTACACAATAATACTCCCGGCGTGTGATATTGTGGTATGAAACCTGTCAAACCAAAGATTTTATTTTTGTAAATCAATTATCATTGCAAATTATCATTACAAAATACACCGTTACACAAAGAAATAAAGTTTAAATCATCTTACATCACCCTGGTTTTTTACATACCTGAATCTAAAGTGCGAACGACTACGCATTGTAAGGTATATTAGATTATAACTATAATTCCAAGTTGACATGACAGCTAAGTAGCTCGAACTGTCTCGGAGAAGAGTGGCTATGACACACACTAAGAAGTTTAGAAAAGTACAAGGTTACCTTTTGTGTTTTTGCGTACAGAACCCTAGAAATGTATGAAAGTAAGTCAGTTTATTTGGGAAAGCTCTTAATACTTCTCGTATCAAATAAGACGCAATCACATTTTAGGTGACAAAACTCCGAATAATCCTCCTTAAACCGACGCGACGGTGCTTCGCCAACAACGGCGACTGCCCGCAATGCGCCGGTTGCCAGGCGCGCGTCATCTTGCGTCACCCACCCGCAATCGCAAATCATACGCATCAGACATGTAGCTTAGCTTTTATTGGCCTGTGATAGGGGTGATTATTGATCAGCTCATGTCTGGTCTAGTCAAACATGCGTGCGCACTTGACACAGTGGCTCGCCGCTGGCACCTGCCTCATGTCTCAGGTTCAACTTCTTTTTGTGATACGAGTTTTGTTTCAAGTTAAAATTTTCTATTAAATTAACATGAAAACTAATCCTCACGACATGTATTCCGAGGGGGTATCAGAAATGTTTGGGCTCTCTTTTCACTGTCAATTTTAACGTCCTAATGTAATAGGGGGTAAGCCTTTCGCTGTATTTCTTAGGCAGCAGGTTAACCTCAGTGTTTTCCTTCAATATCAACAAGTACAAATACTAAGTATATACAAATTAATTTCGAAAACCTTATTGGTGCATGCTCCACCGGGCAAGATTCGAAAACGAGTCTCAATATCTTGAGAGTTCAACCTTCTAGCGACTGAACTAATTATACTTATTAATTACATTCAAATACAATGATGATAGTCGAAATACAGGCTGACATTTATTTATAGAGCCAAATTCATACTGGAGGCATAATAACTGATCAGTATCAAGGATACATGATTTTTTGCGTAATTTGAAAAATAAAACTTTGACTTTTCGTTGTTTTGACTTTGGGCTGAGCTTACGATTATTGGGAAAAGGAAAAAATTATTGTCGATTTTACCAAAAAGATCCATAGAATATTGTTACTGATTAAATACCGAGTCTTCTGTATTAATTTGGCTGTATAAATAAAAAAATGTATTTACTTTTATTATTTATATTTCACTTGAAGTAACTACCACATAAAATGATAAAATAGCAACTTTAATCTATGTAGTATCTTGAATTGTATTCAAAATTTTCAAGAGAAAATACCGTGTGTTGGTCCTTTTAAAAAATATGATAACTTTTTAGTTGAGTTGGGAATACTGGGTAACTTTAAACCAAACCACATTATAGGTATACTCGTAATAGTTGACCAAACCCAATAATTTTAGAGGTTATTAAGGAAAGTTTGTAGTACTCATTTTATATGTAAAAATAATTAAAATTAAAAGTCAAAATATTATAAAAAATGTTTCTTGGAAATATAATCTATAGTTATCATTACTTATCATATAATTATATATTTTATAATTATGTTATCATTAAAAAATTAAGTTGTCATATTATTATATAGGTACATATAATTAATCATATAATTTATGGTTACCATTCCCATACAGAACAAGTTGAAAAGAGTCCAAAATATTGGGATCAATAATAAAAATAACTTCGCGCGGTCTAATTATCTTATCTCTTCAGGTGACCACGACTTCTTTGGATTTTACGGAAAACCAAAAGTGGCTCTAACTTCTAAAAAAAATATGAAAATAATTTTGGATAGTTATTTATTATGAAACCAGTTTTTATTATTCCACAATCTACCTCTATTAAATTATTGGGGTTGGGTTAAAAGTCATCCTGTATAAGTACATGAATCGATACTTAAAACACCTGTATTTTGCACGTCTATCCATATGCTGACATCAGTACACTTTATTAGTGTTGCTGCTCAATCATATTAGATAATATTTCACAATTCAAGGATCCATGAAGACAGTAAATATGTCTCCAACCACATTCAGACCACGCGTGCGTGCAGCCCTAAAGTAGAGTTGCGCGTGCGCCGCCAGATCTAGAGGTACTGACAGGGAATGTTCCGCTAACCCACTTTTCTATTTTTAGCAGTAGGGGTAAAAACTTGGTCGGCGCAATTTTCGCTGCTAGTGTAGGAAAGCCATTGCGCAACCTTTATTGTATGATACATTACATCGCGTCGCGTCGATCTTTCACGGAACTAAGTCTTATTTATGTATCTCATAGCGGAAGTCGGCTGACTTCAGACTGTCTGCTTGTCAATCCAAATTATTTTATTGATTAATAGTTTGCAGTTTTTGTTGTGGTGGGATTGTTAATACTCACTGTGTTTTTTAGGGTTCCGTACCTCAAAAGGAAAAATCGGAGCCCTTATAGGATTACTTTGTTGTCCGTCTGTCTGTCCGTCCGTCCATCTATCTGTCAAAACCCTTGATCTCGGGAACGCGTGGAGGTATCAAGTTGAAATTCAAACCATATACTCAGGTATACAGTCCCTTAAAGCTGTGAAAAAATAAAACTTCCAAAATAACCCAAAAAATGTGTATTTCGTCACTCTCAAGGGAATGAAAATATATAGGTTACTTTCTGTTGACCTAGAACTATGAAATTTGAAGTAATACCGTCTTATACTACAAGTAAATCTGAATACTATACATTTGTAATTAAATCATAAGAAACTCCGACTCGCACTTGTCTGTTTTTTAGGGTTCCGTAGTCCAACAAGGAACCCTTATAGATTCGCCATGTCCCTCTGTCCGTCTGTCCGCGGCTTAGCTCAGAGACTATTAGTACTAGAAAGCTGTTATTTGGCATGGATATAAATATTAATCAAGTCAACAAAATGGTAAAATAAAATGTTGAAAAAAAATTTTTTTAAGAGTACCATACTCGTAGACAGGGCATGATTATTTTTCTCGTCTATCCCATAGTGTGTATCGTTGGATAGGTCGTTAAAAAACATCGTGGGTGTGTGAAAACTATTTTTTGATTGAGGGATCCGTTGGCAAAATATTAAGCTTTAAAGTGAAAATTTTAGTTAGAGTGCCCCCCTCCCTGCTGGCTAAACGGTTGTTTATAGAAATGTGAAAAAATTCACAGAAGTAGTATATATAATGAATTTAAAAGGAAAACTAGCACAGCTAAGTAGGCTTTACAGGTTTACGAGTACAGGTCGCGCCAAACTTTTGGTCCCCTCTAATGTATGGGACTAGAAGTTTGGCGCGGTCTGTATTAGTATACCAACTTATAAAATCGGGCAAGTACGGAACCCCACCATGCGCGTGGCCCGACACGCACTTGGCCGGTCTTTTTTTGTTATTTGTAGTTATTCAGTCAGTCACTACATCGCTGTATGATACACACGTCATTTATATTTTTAAACATGCAAATCCTGGATATTTTCGAAATATTTTGTTAAAATCAAATTATTCAAAAAAATGGTTCACGTCTACATAAGGCAATACAGGTTTTAATCATCACTTCTACTTTGTAAGTGAATAGATAGAATTATCAGTAGGCACACCTCCCACTTAACGTGTTGGAAGAAATTTTAATAATTTTCGGAGATAATTTAGTGTACATATATCATCAGTTGACAATCAATACAATACACTGATTTATTTATAAATGAAAATTTACGAGTCAAAAAATATAAAAGTAAAAATTGGTTAAAACTCGCAACACACTCGCCCCCTCGTAAGTACAGGTCGTGACGATATTTGAGAATCGATCGACCTTGACCCTGATGAGTGGACTAGTGACCTTGGAACATGGAACTGACAGCTGCCACCCTTGAGCTCTGTTTCCGTTTTTACTGCAATTGTTTTATTAATTTATTTTCTTGCGTGAAAGGTTTACCTCCATCAATCTTTAAGCATCCGGAAGTTTCACTTCTTGACATAAAGTGGGCAGCCACCAGAATCGTTATAGCTACTACTACTATAAAATGAACTTATTATACTAGGTGAAATTAAATCAACCGACCAAATTCATACTGGAGACTCGGTTAGTCATCAGGAACAAGGCTTAATGACACTCCAGGTGAAATTAAAAAAAAAGTTTTTGCCCCATGGTGCCTGCTGCAAATCAGTCCAACTAAAGAAACAAAAATATTTTTTTTCGGAATTGTCTATAGTGGTTACTGAACTTACTTCCTGATCACTAACCGAGTCCCCAGTATGAATTTGCTCGGTTGATTTAATTTCACCCTATATGTATAAATATAAAAATAGCGCATTTTTATTAAGTATTTGTTTAATTTACTTAATAAATAACAAAAAATAAATTTTAAGAACTCTCTTTGATCAATCATACCTAGGATTAAAGATAAAGTCTTACTAAAAGTATGGGAATTTCATTTAGAAACATTTTGTGGAAATTCCAATTTTCTTGATAAATGTAATTTTTTTTTTCAAAATTTGTACTTGCTTAAGCAAAATACTCCAAAATTTTGGGTAAGTCTCTTAAATACGTGCTCTTGTATCTATGTATTACAGTTCTGAATACTTAGTCCATACAGTCATGTATGTCTGAGGTTTTGATATCAAATACCAATGAGGTTCTTAAATAATTTTATCTCACCTCATATCTTAAAATCCTGATTATGAACTCAACAATAGTGCATAAGGGAAAAAATATCTCACGAACGTCTCTAATACAGAAAAACAATTAAATTATATTGAGAACTATCTCCTAACAAAATAATGCTCTAAAATATTTTTTTCTCACATTTCATTACAATCGTACAATCACACTAAGTAGGAGGGCAAAGAATACTTAGTCCATACCATACAGTTATGTCTGAGGTTTTAACTAATTTAATATTTACTGTTTCTGTTAGATAAAAGTTTTATTTTGGGCAAAAATGTCTGACGACAATGGTCTAGTGATACTGAGCAACGAAAATGATGAACAATTTCATAACAGAAAAATCAATAAAAGCTTACGACAAATTTTACCAAGTTTTTATGGATTGAAAAATAAGTAGATAACTATTGTATGAGTTTAGATAAAGTAAACTCGCTGTTCTATTAACCTCTATGTACCAGTTTCATAACCCACTATTTTCATGTTTGAGACTTTTGTAAATAAAATGTGTCAAATAATATGCACTATTTTTGAGTTCGTGATCAGGAGTTTACGTTAAGTAGATAAATAAAATAAAAATACAACTACCAGTCTCCTCGGAGTGAATTAATCTTTTTGAGAATTCTGTTGAAATGATTCAGACTCATTACACCAATTCCCTATTGTTTGGGATGACTAAAGGCCAAATAGCTTTATAAGAAGGTCAGAGCCCCTTTCTAGATCTCCACGAGCACTGGGTGACAGTTCCCAGAACCAGTGTTTGTTGACCTCCCTCCAGTCACTGCTGCTTAAATTAGTTACGGCTGAGCTGTGTTTGAAGAGAAGAATGCTGGGTGTTTCCGCTTACAGCATTCTGATAGTTAGACGACGTAGGTATGTAGTAAATAATTTGACCAAGGGCGAGTCTTACTAGCGCACAAAGGGGTACGGAATCTTAAAACATTTATGGTAAATAACAACAATGTGACCTATTCTCGTGCAGCAAATATTAGATTTAGAGCTGCCATAACCTAAAACTTTTCATTGCAAAATAGGCTTTAACGCAGATGGATTAGAGTTAAATGAGCTTGTATTATTTTAGGTTTTTCAACTCTAAATTTAAGGTTTTCTGCACGAGATTAGGTCACATTATCAAGGTTGCAAAAACCAAGCCGCTAAAATGGTAGCCATCCACCCATCCATCAGTCCGTGTTTATCCACTGCTGGACATAGGCCTTTCCCAAATTTTGCCACTCATGTCGGTCCTCCGTCCTCCTCATCCAACCGCCAATCACAACTTCCTTCAGGTCGTTGGTCCAGCGGGCTCGAGGTCGGCCTACACTACGCTTTGCTGTACGTGGTCTCCATTCTAAAGCCTTTCGGCCCCAACGGCCATCATGTCGGCGACAAATATGGCCTGCCCACTGTCACTTCAACTTACTGATTCTGCAGGCTACGTCGGTTACTTTCGATCTCCGACGGATCTCCTCATTTCGGATTCTATCCATCAGAGATACCCCAAGCATAACCCGCTCCATAGCTCGCTGAGTGACCTTAAAATGGTAGCGCCTGACAAAATATTTGGCGTCTGCATATGGAACCCTACCTTTTATTATAGGTATGTCCTATAATCTGTTTTTTTTTACTTTTTTTATACTAAAAGAGTGGCGTGCCTATGCGCCTTAAATATCCGTTAGTATGATTTACAAACACATCACATACCGCTCCGCATGAATTATTTTAGAATGAAATGTACAGAAATTACATCAAAATACTATTTGCATTACCTCAAAATTGAATAGCATTTACTTGAAGCGATGTGTTTGTTTTATTTCACAAATGCCTCTTCTTTTGAACTGTCGTCTTCTCTGTCACCTTGAGGCGAGTGCCCGGACCGTTGCCTCACTGTACTTGGTATCGAATAGGTCACACGAATCACTGTAATAAAGCGATGTACAAGGTAAGACATTCTTCCAATGTTTAGGGGCCCGAAACAAAGTGAAAATTGAGAAAAGCGTGAAAAAATAACATACATCCATCAGCCTGTTTCGTCCACTGCTGGACATAGGCCTTTCCAGGATTTCGCCACTCTTGGCAGTCCTCCTGGAAGAAATGCCCACACTCACACACGCTGGGTAGGCGGGTTGGTGAGCGCGGTGCCGAAACCCTTGCACCAGTGACGCCGCTGCCCGTCACCAGTCTGTTTTATATAAGGCTCGGCAATTGGGGATGGATATACCGCCATCCATCGGTCCCAGGCAATGGTGGGCCGCCTGGTTTTGCCTGAGAGCTGTTCTCTTACTCTCCCCCGAATAACTTCCACAGTCGAGCCCGGCATCAGCTCTACCACCTAAGAAAATAACAGTTTTTTTTTTCATTTACAAACTTCAACCGTATACAAGCTGTTAAAAATTTTCCGTGAAACAGAGTATTTTACCTATTAATATGAACAACTTTTACTATGAGGCCAATCCTGAAATCACGAAATAAGTAATATTTTTTTTCACGATTTCAGTGTCGACCACATTGTAATAATGGGTTATTTATCATCTTAACACCTGTATATCCATGGATTAGAGCCACAATCCTCTGATTGTTTGAGCGATAATGAAATCTCAACAGTTAAAAAGACCAATCATTGATCTCTCTATTTTTCAGACTTCAAAAAAGAAGGATAGCTAAATGTAAAATTTTTTCACGATTTTAGAGGACCACCATTGTGAAGTTGTTCATATAATGGACAAAATACCTTGTTTTAAGTAAAATAGTACATTGTTCACCGAATGGAGAAAGAGACCGATCACCAACGAGGGTGTACCTATAGTTTGAGGTCCGAGGCACACACGAGTTGGGAATCGCACTTTCTCCCGAGTGATACATTGTGCTTTATACTACTATATCTGCGAGGTAAATAAAAGACAAAATCACTCATTCTTCTATATCATTACTAGACGACATTTTGAGTTACTTTTAATTCGCGTTCGATTTGTAGTTTTTAATTTCTTTTTTAAATTATGTACATAAATAACAAATGGCCTGTATTATTTTGCAAATTTTGACATAAAAACTTTTTGACTTTCACTTTTTTCATTTTTTTATGATCATAAATAGCAAGTGGCCAGTATTATTTTGCACACTAAGACAAAAACTTTTTGTCTTTTGACAATATTGTTCAAGCTAGGTTATGTACCAAGAAGTTTATACCCTTTTTAATGTAACATGTATGCTTATCGTACGGATGTTGTCAACAAATAAAAAAAACAGCACGTTAACAATAGATTTTCATACATTTTTTCCGCCCGCATATTGGTATGACAGCAATGAAGTATATTCTCCATCGTTTTCGAAAAAGTAAGAAGGAACTTTCCAAGCAGGTGTAGTATAATAGGTTATTATCTTAACACCTGTATATGGATTCGAGCCACAAAAGAAATCCCAACAGTTTAAAAGACCAATCATTGATCTCTCTATTTTTCAGACTTCAAAAAAGGAGGATAGCTACATTTCAAAAGTAGTGTGTTGGCATTGGTTGTTGATAATGTGGAAAGGGGGTAAAAATTTAAATGAAACTTTCATTCTTTGATTTTGAAGAGATTTTGTATAGGTTTTTGTAAATTTAATTTAAACCATATGTTGGTATAATTCCTGTTTTAGCCCGAACGGAAAACAGTGTTGTCATAGTTCTCTCTAATTCGAACCAACCATAAATTGTAACAGGCTCTTTAGTATATTTTTTCTGAAAATATAGGCTAAATCATTAAGATACATACTGTTCTTTAACTTTCAGGTGGTATTTTTTATAACGAAATTATTTTTTGAAAATCAGTTTGGAGAAATGGGAATGTGACGTAATAGTCATACCGTTTAGGCTCAATAGCGAGAGTTCCTTGACGTAAAGAAAGAATTTAAAAAAATTTGGCGATAAAACCTGAAGATGGGTAAAGCAGACGTCGGTTTTGACATTTTTTTTTTCTTGTGGGCAATGGCCTATTTCCTGTGATGCCTGAATGACATGACTTTTACGTCATCAAAGCTATTTATTCAGTTCCTGAATATTTTCGTGTATATCTTTTGTATTTCAACGAGAAAAAAATTATACTTTTGTATGACCTTTAAAAAGTCTATACCTTTCAAAAAAATCGACAATTAGGTGCTGTTATGGTATTCTAGACCATTCGAATTGTCTATTTTAAGCTACCTCGAATGGTAACTTGATTGACCAGGAAGCAAACCTAAGTACCATCGAAGAAAGTACCTCTGACCCACTTTGTCACCCTTCGCTTCAACTTTTCGCAATGACATTCGGAATTCATCATAAATTCACAACTCAAAATAGATTACATGTTAATAACGCCGAATTACCTAATGGTCATTGAAAGATGTTGTAATACTTGAGTACTATTATTTATCTATTATGTGACTGTGACCTACCTAATTTAATTGGCGCCAGATGGCGCCAGGCACTAAAACTATCTGGCGCCGGGGTCTAAAACTGTTTGGCCCCGGGTCTAGACCCTCTACAAAAGGCTGTTAAGCTAAAGACATACACCTTATACGGGTTCCGTCAACATGAATGTATCTTGTCGGATAATACGAATTTACAAATAATGACGAAAATAAATATTCATGAACTTACCAAGTATATAAGTCAAAGTCAAAGTCAAACGTTTATTGGAAACCAAGTGTACAAAAAGATGGAAATAAAAATAGGATCTTACAACTTAGTTGCCTTTTTCTAGGCACAGCAAATATCTGGTAGATACATATAGAAACTTAAAAATAAGGTGAATTTTAACATTCTTCCTTACATTTTAAACACTTAATAATGGGATATAGCATCGATATTTTTTGTTTAATATTTAATGTAGTTATCACGTATATTATCTATATACCTACGTATGTTATGTTTTTTAATATAATTATTTATTTTGAATGAGTTAAATATTCATTAATTGAGTATGGGCATTTTTGTATCAAATATGTTTTGAGTTTATTACTGTAGCTGGTCAACTTAGGTTCATTTTTTATATTTTTTGGTAACTTGTTAAATATTTTTATTGCCATATAATAGACAAACAAACATGCAGACGGAGAGATAAAGATGTTTCTTTTATTTTTTATTTATATTATGGATAGTTATTTGCCGGAACCCTAAAAACAGACCGAAAAGTAAAGAAATATGAGAACATAGAAATAAACTTTGAATAGTTTTATAAATTACATCGACAAGCTCATCAATATGCATGAAATATAATAAACCGAACCGTGGTGTCATAAATTATACGGTTTGGACAATATTATTTACTGTTAAATTTCCTTCCGTGTAGGGTTGCCATCTATAAAACTTATAAACTAGGACAAGGAGTTTGAAAACCCCGGATTTCCCAGAGTAAGGCCCGGACATTATGTCTATTCTTTTTTTTCCTAACAAATAAAATTAAATATGTATAAATTGTTATTATTTATAAAGCAAAATATCTTAAACTTTAGTAACAATTATCCTTTAAATATTTGATTATTCTCACCTCATTAAACAATAAAAACTAATCTTCAAAACAAGAATCAAACCAAACAGTCCGACAAGGAACCCTTATAGTTTGGATATCGTTGGATAGGTCGTTAAAAACATTGTTGGTGTGTGAAAACCATTTTTCGATTTAGGGATCCGTTGGCGAAATATTAAGCTTTAAAGTATAAATTTTAGTTAGAGTGGAGTGTTCCCCCCTGCTGGCTAAACGGTTATTTATAGAAATGTGAAAAAATTCACATCATTAATATATATAATGAATTTAAAATAAAATCTATCACAGCTAAGTAGGCTTTACAGGTTTACGAGTACAGGTTGCGCCAAACTTTTGGTCCCCTCTAATGTATGGAACTAGAAGTTTGGCGCGGTCTGTATTGATAGACCACCTTATAAAATCTACCGGGCAACTACGGAACCCTACATCTCGCGTAGTCCGACACGCACTTGGCCGGTTTTCTTTGTTTTGGTAACAGAATTACAATTAAAACCTTCAAAAATTTACAAAATATTAAATTCTAGGCATTTCTCAATTCAAAAAAAAATTCCAACCCGAATAACATGCGAAACCCCGCCTAGACGCGAAACCCCGAACAATCTCCAAACTAGGACAAATCCGGGGAAACCCGGACGGATGGCAACCCTACTTATAACAGCGAAACTATTGAACATAAACAATAAGGTAACTCAACTTGATTTAAGAAATTCACACTGGAAACTCGGCAAGTAGTCAGGACCAAGTACAAGTGTCGCAACGGCTTATGAGCGCTGACCTTAACTGCACTAGTCATTGTTTCTCTATCGCACTTGGTAATTTTGTGTGCGAGTGAACACATGCGCTAGTCCCCCACCACTTTCGCCGAGCGCTCATAAACCGTTGCGACACTTTTAAGCGAAATAAGAAAAAAAAATTGTGCAACTATACTCGGTTAAGAACAAGAAGTCAGGGGGATGCTGCAAAGCCGCTCTTCATACAAACTTGTCGGAACCAACAACCACGACAAGGTTCTCGCGTTGTACTACAACAGTCAAGATCGCGCTTTTAAAAGCCTACTGTCAGACATTCTACACGTGTAGCCTGTGGGTTAGTTTTACTCAGAGGGCATACAGCGACCTACGGGTCCAATATAATAATGCGTTTAGGGCACTGCTGGGGCTGCCGTGGCGATGCAGCGCGTCAGAAATGTTTGCGGAGCTGCAGACCGATGGCTTCGCCGCGATCACGAGAAAGAGGTGCGCCTCTGCACTTGCCCACCTCCGCGGCAGCACCAACGGCATCCTGAAAGTATTTTCAGATCGGTGGGACTCTCCTCTCTTACAGAGATGGATGCAGCTCCACACTGTAATATAATTAATTAGGATTTATTTTATTTTTTTACATACTAACATACCACTTAAGTTACTGTTACTAATCCTCTATGGACATATTATGTACGAAATATTTTTTTTGAATTGAATTGAATTTAATTGAAAAGCATTATGCATATAGGTAATTTCGTTGTGTTGCTTTTTTCTACACGTTCCATCAATTCTACACCCGCAAATAATCAGATTTTTCACAAAAAAATCGATGATTTTACTATCAAATTTTGCTGTTTAAAAAAAATATGAAACATAATCATATACATAACCAGGTCACCGGAAGAACAGACGAAACCTGTTAATTAAAAAAAATTACACTACACCCAAAACATAATTCCGAAATTGTCAATGTGAGTGTCACAAAACGCATTTTTCACAATAAATCTAACAAATAGCGTAAACTTGACGCAAATGTTAAAGAAAGTCACGACCGTATAGAGTCAAGGTCATCGTGGCTGACATGTTTTAACAACATGGTGAAGAATATCGTAGATATGAATTAGATAATACTGTTAAGACTTACGTTCAATTTACTTACAATAGACGTATGTATATAAAACTACAGCAGTGTTTGCCAGATTCCCTGTGAAAAGATCTAAATTCTATTTCTGCCGCTCTGGGGCATTTCTCAATTAGTTGTGAGGGTTTCGTCCCCGCAGGGTGCCAAACAGGGTTCCATACGTCGTTCCGTCTGTCACAGGGTCTACAGCTTCAGCCGCAATAGGTAGAAAATTTAATTTTTCACAAAATACGTGTTACCATACCACAGTCTTAAAGACGGTAATACACACAATTTTCAAATTTGCACACATTATTGTAAATACTCTAAGCCAAAACAACAAATAATAAAATTAGGGTTCCGTGCTAAGAGGGTGCTAAATTGTTTGTCAGGTGGTACCTTTTTAGCGCCTCGTTTTTTGTCGCCTCAATGTCATATATAACATCTATATTATTGATATTCTTAGGGTTTTCTCACCCGTATTGTGTCGTGGTACGGAACCCTTTGCGCGCGAGTCCGACTCGCACTTGGCCAAATTATTTTAGTAGGTATAACCTATAAAACTGGTCCTACCCATGATACAAAAAAAAAGTTATCTGCTTGCGACATTGTGGTAAAATTGTGACCATATATAGGTTTTAAAAATCTTCTATTGGTTATGTAAACTTAAAATTAAGGTAAAGTGTCCAACAATACTACGCAGAACATACATAGAAAGAACATAGAACATATTTATTGATAATTGTAATTGTACAGGTCACGTAATAGATAATACAGCTAAGACTCCCTTTATATTTACGAGAAAATCTCGACATGTTTGTCAATGATTGAAAGACGAGGCGCGTGGTAGACCCCCTGAGCACTGTAAAAATAATATATTACCTTACTAGTTTTTGCCCGCGGCTCCGCCCGCGTTTTATTCGGTTTAACGACATGCTTTTTCCGGATTAAAAAGTAGCCTATGTGTTAAGTTAGGGTATAAGCTATATCCATTCTAAATTTCATCCACATCCGTTCAGCCGTTTCAGCGTGAAAGAGTAACAAACATACACACACACACACACACAAACTTTCACATTTATAATATTAGTGTAAATACTGTACCCTGAGGATATTATGTCAGCTCCACAACAATCCAAGTTTTAACGGATTTCCTTGTGGCCAGGCAGGACTTAAATAAACTAATTTAAATAATTTTATTGTAATATATACATTATTATGGTAATTTCAAACGTGCCATAGTAATTAGACAAAAAATTAAGACTTGAAGGTAGTCATAAAGATGTCTAGAAACACTGGCGTCACGTTGTGTAGGTGGGTGCTTTTTTAAAAATGGATATTGCAAGATTTATGTGACTTCTTAGCTATTCCAATTTACGGTGTTTTTATTTATTTTCATTTTCCAGGGGAAAAGGGAGGTTTGCGTACCGACCCTCTCCGAAATGAACGAACTGCGTATGTAGAGTTATTTAATATTTAGGGCAATGAAAACAATCGACAACATTACAAATTAATAATTGTTGCAAAACTAAAAACCGTTTCGAGATATGGGCGTTCTGAGCATCATATTTTTTTCAGAATTAAATCGTGATTATATAAAGAGATATTTAAAAAAAAACTAAAAATATGGTAAACACAGGATTTAAAAAAAAATTCCTTTGCTTTTAAGTTCAGTTTGTTTAAAAAAAAACAAGTTTCTTGCCATGTGACAGCAGACATAAACATGCCAAGATTTTTTTTTTAATAATAATCCATTGGCATTGAACATCGACTTTTGAAATTCTCCGATGCGACTTACGTCCTTTTAGAATGAGTGAATAAGAAAACAGTAAATTATGCAGGAAAAACATAAAATAAAACAAAATGAAAAAAACTTAAGCTTCTTTTTTACGTAGACTTTCAATAAAATATTAAAAACAAATTATTAACTAAAATGAAATGTTGTCGATTGTCTTCGAAGTGCATTTCCAGTGGCTTAAAGGTATCGTTGTCAGATCAATATCGATCGGTTATTACACTATATAGGGTGACATTTATTTATGCAGCCAAATTCATACTGGAAGCTTGATAAGGGACTGTCTATATATGACGTCTTCGATTTTTGCCGATTTTCGACCCCCTTGCAATCATCATTATCCAAATACCCCACCCTTTCACAAAACTGATGTAATTTTCGTTATCTGTATTAAAAATGTTGTTTTAACAATAGTTTTTTTCTTTTGGCAAGACCCCCCCCCCCCCCCCCCATTATTGTCATCTATATTACCGTCATCCGCAGACCAGCCCCACCCCCGCTAATTTCAAATGACGGTCCCTCAGTGATCAGATCAGTATGATGGATCGATAACTTTGCTAATTTCGCAAAATAGAAATATTGATCTCCCATAGCAGTTGACTCGGCTTGCGTTTGTAAGTAAAAGGAAATTGATGATTTTCCAATTTCCTAAAAAGAGTTATCGAACCTTGATACTGTCTAGTGAGTCTTCAGCATAAATAAATATCACCTTGTACAGTGGAGCCCGCTTCAAGCTATACACATTGCGTATAAGCTGACCTCTCATTGTACGGGAAGACTATACAATGAGAGGTCAGCTTATACTGAAAGTGTTTAGCTTGATGTGGGCTCCACTCTACGAGTATGATGGATTAATTAACCTCCAAAAAATGTTGTAAGTATTCTGCATTTTTTCCAATTCACCTTAATTGCCGTGTTTATTGTTATACAATATTTATTAAATTCAACATAGCTCGAGCAAAAAATAAACACTCGAAATGTGTTTTCAAAACCAAGGGACAAAATATACAAAAATGAAGACAGAATGAAGTAAAATTCCTAACAACTGAAGTTCATTTTGTGTTGAAATCTACGAGTCGTGAATTAATTTCTCACTTGAGTGGTTTTTATTACATCTAATTATGCTGGGGCATGTACGGTTCTCAGTGCACATGTACTCAGATAGCAAACAATAGAGCAATCCAAAACCCATACGGCTTTGGTTCTCTCCCAAAACTATTTATCCTGAATTAAATGCACTTGTACTGTTCTCACTATTTATTTTAACAATTTTTCTCCCAACCAGTTTCGGATATTACTAAATCTTCAAGGGTTTGCAGATGTTATAAGACTTATAAGAGTGCATAATACCTCACTTCGCTTCGCATGATCCTGTTTTATACCAACAAATACTGCAACAACCACTCTGAAATTAATATATGACAAAGTTGAGGACTAATGCTATGTCCATGCTGTTGTGAAAACATGATTCCATTAAATTTTCTCGATAGAAAAAAATTACAAAGTAGTTAGATTAGTTAGAGCAGGACTGCGAATTGAGGTATTATGGGCCCTTATGGTGGTTAAGCCGAATCCTGGTGCAAAATGCACATCATACTATTGTTTTTCTTACTTTTGAATAAAAAGTATGCAAAAATTACGTTTTAAAGCAATTAGCGGAAATTGATTAGTAATAAATAGGATTATACATTCAAATTCTATCATTTTATGATTTACATTTTGATTGCATTCGATAAAAGATCAATAAATCATTTTTTTTTTCAATATTATAGATAGTCTTAAATTCTTCAAAAGAACCCTCGAAAATCTGGCTTTGTTCATGTTCTAGGCTCAGGTACAGCCTTAAGACAATTTATTCATATAAATTATCCTGATGTTCCGATTGCTTTCCAGCAATGGTCTTAGGTGGTTAAAATTTAAAATGCAAACAAAATACAAGAATGCAAACGAAATACAAGTAACTCGTTTTTACCTTTATCGTATCATAAATGTTTTATATCCGAATGCTTTTACGAAATTCGCTTTGCTTCGCTCGTCGTGGCACCCACTTTTGCCTTGTTAAATGTTTTAATCTCGCTTTTTCGTGAAATACCTGCTGTTTCCCGAAAAAGCAGAATTAATTTCGTATGATCGCGTAATGAGACCGTGTTTATGTCGTTATTCGGCTTTTCACTAAGAATGGCGATTTCATACGGCGGCATACACATACGGACAAATCTCTCATTTTACCCAAGGATATGGTATTGGACCCAAATTGTTTACACAAGACATGTGCTGAACAAACAAAGAACTCAGTAGTGACCACTGACGTATAATATAGTAGCGGACCTAACATTAATAATAAACGCATAGAGTCGACGCGTGGCAATTTTAGCTCAGTGAACTACGGGCTCTTTTAAATATAAATATTGCTTGTTTCCAAACAAAATATACAGGAGATATTAGTTTAGGAATTAACAAATATGTTCCAAGCATAAGCCAGTCAAAACAACCCATTTTTATACGTTTCTTCGTACCTACCATGAAGCCTAAATGTAGCTTATTTTTTGTACGTAAACTGTTTGGTCTGCTACTTAGTAATAATTATATGTCTGTGGTAGTGACTTAGTTTTCGATCAAACTGTCGAATGATTAACAACTTGTTTTTGTGATCGACTCATTGGGCGGACTCCATAATTTGTTGTTGAACCTATTTTGTGATGAGTTCATTTGCAACAAATAAAGCACATATCAGTGCAATAATATGTGTACTTATCACTTAATATGAATACCAAAGAAAATACAAATTCGGTGCACAAAATGCACATAACGACTCCATTTGTCACCTAAGTAACCCACAGATATTACCCACTTATCATTCTCGCAACTTTGAAATAAAGAAGGTTATTTACAGCTGACTGTACATAATTTGTCGACAATATGTCACACGGATGCAATATAAAGCTGTGCAAACAATTAATATTGCAAAACACACCTTTGTCAGCTAGTAATAAGATGCAATTGGAGCGAGGCCTCCAGACAATCGCCGACGAAAGTTATTATAATGCTAAATTCTGGCGAGTAAATAAGAGTACATATAAAAAGGGAGTAAGAGGTGTTTATATATAACATCCATCCATCCATCAGCCTGTTTCGTCCACTGCTGGACATAGGCCTTTCCAGGATTTCGCCACTCTTGGCGGTCCTCCTGGAAGAAATGCCCATACTCACGCACGCTGGACAGGCGGGTTGGTGAGCGCGGTGCCGAAACCCTTGCACCAGTGACGCCGCTGCCCATCACTAGTCTGTTTTATATAAGGCCCGGCAATTGGGGATGGATATACCGCCATCCATCAGTCCCAGGCAATGGTGGGCCGCCTGGTTTTGCCTGAGAGCTGTTCTCCTACCCTCCCCCGAATAACTTCGGGAGGGGTTTCCGAGTAAGATGGTGGTACCTCCACAGTCGAGCCCGGCATCAGCTCTTCCACCTACATACCTAACATACTTGGACTTTTTCATTATGTGGAACAAGTGAAAAGGCGTATCAGCCTAAATAAGTGGACAATTGCACAAACAATTGCAAACTTAGTACATACATACATAATGAAAATTAGTAAGTTGTAATATAATTGAATGACGAAGGCAAAAACATCTACAAGAATAGAGCTAAGAGCCGTTCTAAGAGTCCACAACCATAAATTACATCTTATTGTTCAGTAATTATGGTTAGAAACAATCTGTCATTTAATTGCCTTACCATGTAAACACTTTTGTTTTGACTGCTGAAATGTATTGTAGTCAAACAACCAACAATTAAGGGAGAGTTTTAAAAAGATTCATTTGTACGCAAATACATAAAATGGAATAAAAATTAAAATATTGTTTTATCGGCCAACCTAGTCATCTATCATATTCGTCTTGAAATTTCTGTTAATCAACATATGTAAAAACACAATTAATTGTACGTTCTCAGAAATCTTGTGTTTTATACTCAAAAACGTCCCATTTTCACATAGCTTTTAACAACTAACAATGACAACTTTTTCCTATTTAATTTTATTACATGTTATGTGATACCCCCCCCCACCCTTGAATACGAGTCTGTGACAACTCACTGTAATTTCAATGATATACCTTCAAGCAATAATAGTTTGATATTCGGTTGAGGGTTGTTTTATAATCTGTCAGTTTATTTGATGATCTAGAAACACACAGTAAATAACAAAGATAACTATCTAGTAAAGGACATGTAGTGGATAAATATAGAAATCTCGAAAAGACTACTTGAAGTAGTCACAAATAACGATTTTGAAAAGAGATTTCAGATTATGTTCATATTCAAATATTTTATTGCATTCCATAATGTATATACACAGGTGAAAAACATTAATATTATTAGATCATTATGGACCTTGTCCAGGCACAGCAATATAAGAGAGGACGACGGCATTTTATTATTATAGATTTATTATTTGTGAAGATCCTACTATAAGCAACTTATTATGCTACATAAAAATATTTAAAATAGTTGCAAATTAATAGCTACCTACCTGTTATATGGAAGAGCAAGGTATCTTAGTATGTAAGTTTTGCGCAATATAGAAATTAATTTGTATCATTATTATTATTATATATTATTAATTAATTATTATAATTTTCATTATCATTGTTATTATTAAAGATTAATGATTAAGTTATTAAAATATTAAAATCCCAGTTTTATTTGTTATGTTAGCAATTGTACAAGTAATAAATTTATTTACTACTCTATTAAACAATAAATTTAGCATAGATCGCTATCGTGACTCGATTCTATAGTCTATGACAGGTTAATGCGCACGCGCTCACAATGTCACAGTTGTTATTTGGCTTGTTGTATATTGCTAGGGCGTGGTGGGTAGGTACTCGTACCTATAGTATAGATGGATTATAATTATAAATCACGACTTTATAATACTTACTTTAAGATGGTGGTACCTCCACTGATGAGCCCGGCATCAGATCTATCACCTACATGCTCAAATTGCTATCATACAATACAATACTAAAATATGTATAAGTAATATGAAGTACGGAAACAAAGACATTATGTAACTGCACTTCTAAACCAACTCTTCAAGTTTGCTCGTAGTTACTTCACAAGTTAGGCTGTACTGTAAAGTTGACATTTCGTAAAACCCCAGTTTTCCGGAAATGTGACGTTATTTAGAAAGTGAGCAAACCAACAACACTAAAGGATGTGCTTTGCATTGCAAGAGATAACTGATAATAATCTCGGGGTTTCACCACATTATGAAAATATCAACGAACACCGAAAAAGGCTTCTTCACCAAACGATTTTAAGCCTTATGACTCAAATATTTTCACCGCAATGACTTGT
Organism: Ypsolopha scabrella; assembly: GCA_910592155.1. Taxonomy (NCBI): domain Eukaryota; kingdom Metazoa; phylum Arthropoda; class Insecta; order Lepidoptera; family Ypsolophidae; genus Ypsolopha; species Ypsolopha scabrella. Next base: position 7,201,393 of record OU342964.1, read on the forward strand.
GATTCCATCAAATCTCGTAAGGTATAAATTCCGAGAGTTCTTTAGCGTGACCAGAAATATATTCTTATGTAGAAACGGTACCAAGTTTTATTATCCACGCAGATTATTTTGTAGAGCTTTCTACATAAACCTGCGCAGACTTTAAATGGGAAGATTAAAAGCTTATAGAACCAGGACTAGTACAGTAGACCTGTATAATAAAAATAACGGTAAAGTGTAAGTGACTCGCGCCCTGAGGGTTCCGTACCATTCGAATAAGTTAATAGACTTAAGGCGGAACGTTTCGAGCTCGGTACAAAATGCACAACTTATGATTGTTTTTCTTATTATTGAATAAAAAGTACTAAATAAATGTGATTTATGGCATTTCGCGACCATAGTTTAATGTCAATTAGGCTTTTCTATCCAAATTTAATAATTTTATGCATTACGTTGTAAATTAATGCCCATACCAACTTAAAACACGCTTTTAAGTTGGTATGGACATTCACGCTAACTATAATCCATAAATTGACGTAATTCTGCTAAAACCCCTGATGATTATTAAACAATAGTCACAAAATAATATGAAACTATTTTATTTCATACATTTTATTTAAAAATAAGATAAAAATCATACAAAGTTATACATTTTGCAATGATCTCGAAAAACCCCCTTAAAATGATTTAAATAAAAATTACATTACCTATGATTTGTCGGCTTATATAATGCCAAATTACAAATTTCTAGTCCTAAGAGTCCCTGAGCTAAGTCATGGAAAGACATAGATACGGCGAAACTACACTACGGAACCCTAATAAATGGTAATGGTATAAGATGATCAAACATAATGAAATTAGGGTTCCGTACTCAGAGGGTGCTAAATTGTTTGTCAGATGGCGCTTTGTTTTTTGTCCCCTTAATGTTATCTATACAAAAACAAAAAAAAAATACAAAAATCTTTATTGATCATTCAAAGCGGTTTACATAGCTGGGTTGGAGACTCCTTTTAAGTACCTAAATACTTGTATTAGGAGACCCCGCTCTTCCACACAGTTTTTTAGTTTTTATATAAAGTTAACAATGACAAATAAAGATACAATGACAAGTGAAGATACAATGCAATTCAATTAAAGTAACTTAACTTATTCTATTATTTTGTAGTGAGTGTGAGGGTGCGTGTGTGTGAGGGTGTGTGAATGTGTGTGTGCGTGTGTGAGAGGGTGTGTGTGTTTGTGTGAATATTAGATTATTTATATGTATACAAATAACAATAAACGATAATTATTTAACTATATATATATAGTTAAATAATTATCGTTAATATATATATATATACTCTTTTTTATATATAAATACTTTTTTTTTAAATACAAATTCAAATTTGATTGATAAAATACCTAACTATAACTATAAGCATAGCATAACCATAGCATAACTATATTGTTGGTATGTATGTTCTTAGGGTTCCGTACCCGTATTGTGTGGTGGTACGGAACCCTTTATGAGCGAGTCCGACTCACACAAGGCCAAATTATTTATTTCTCAATATTGGAATGACTTCTGAAAATTATGTTACGATAGAGTTTGTTCATTATATTCTTAACGGAAATACAAATATCTTTCAAATCACTTTTACACACATAACGTGAGCATCACCAGAAACTCATAAACAGCTCTCCAATGTAGCCTTTTATGTGTTTCAAATTCTTGACATTTTGGTCTCGCCCGAACCGTACAGACAAACAAATCTTTAAATACACTTAGATAATGTACACACAGGTTATAGTTAGGGAGCCCGCGTACAAAAGTGCTGACGATCCGACGAATTTTAACAATAGTGAAATCGATTGTTCACTCATAAGATCATAAGTGAACAACGAATGGATCGTTAGTTGGGTAAGTAGCGGTGGCTGTGGATGTGAAAGGGTTTAATGGTTTTTGTACAAAATTAAACGATTTTAAGAACTTGGAAAATTGGATTAATGACAATATTTATACTAAGATTGACGATAAACCCAGTCAGCTGCAAGGATGTGGGTGGAAAAGTCTTGCGTTGACACTGACGTGACGATCCATTCGTTGTTCACTTACATATTGTCAAAAATATGTCGGCGTCACTGGTGAAAGGGTTTCGGCACCGCGCTCACCGACCCGCCTGCCCAGCGTGTGTGAGTATGGGCATTTCTTCCAGGGGGACCGCCGAGAGTGGCGAAATCCTGGAAAGGCCTATGTCCAGCAGTGGACGAAACAGGCTGATGGATGGATGGATTGTCAAAATTTTTCGGATCGTTAGCAATTCTGGACGCTGGCACCTCACCTATTACATAAGTTACCTTGAACTGGCGATCCAGTGTTCAAAACTAAAGCTATGCAAAGAAGCGTTAGGTTATTCTAAACAAAACTAAGAGCAAAGAGTTCGTATACGACCTACATAGCTGACGTTAGTGTCTTAATTAGTTTAGCAGGTAATTGTGAAGAGCATCTGTACGCTTACTGTGAGTTTGTTTTATTTAATGCATAGGTAGACAAGTTGTAATTATTAATGTATTCATAGATCATACTAAAAACTTGATTAATATTAGTAAGTAGAGAAAAAACGAGAGTATTATTTATAACAAAAAATAAAACAGCGCTGTGAACCGTCTAACGGTCCAGCATTAAAGCTAAATAATCTCCGTTTGCCTAAAAGCCATTTTTAATCATTTATGTGTTGTGTAGGTACATAAACTATGAAACTATTTTTTGTTTAATTAAGCGGTGTCTGATGTATGTACTGTGTAATTCCTTTTCTTCTGTGCTTTTTGGCAATACATGTGTTTTTATTTTTCTTTTTTTTTTATATTCATATATTACAAGCCATAATAAAAATCAATTGCACTACATATAAAATTAAATAATATTAAAAAATATCTTTAAAGTTAGTTTAAGTACTATATCTAAATTTTTTTTTATAAAAATAAATGCTCTTAATTTAAGCTACATAAAAGTGAAAAACCCCATCCAATCCGTAGTTTTTACGTAATTTCAAAGATACAGACAGACAGTCGAGATGACTCATATGTTTTGTATTATTTTTACAAATCTAAACGGCACCATGGGATCTATTTTAATTTTGCCAGTGTACCAAAAATATACGTATATTAATTATCTACTACGTGAAGGAGCCACATCACCCCACTCACCTCTCCTCACCGCATGTTTATTGGTTGCTTAAAACCTATGAGATTGCCGTTTTCTAATACTGGTCAATTTGAAGTTCGATATCTTACATCTGATTTAAAATTCCATATACAAATTAATGTCATATTAAAGCATGACATTACTTTTATTTTAGCGCATTATTTTCGAATATGTTTCGTCGTGGTTATCATACATTCACAATTTACGCCCATTAACGCCCTCTGTATTCATGTAGGTACAACTATATGGTGCGTGATTACGTTTTGTTTATCTATCGTACTACGGGAGTGATTGACATTATTAATATATGTAGTTATAGCTTTAAACTTTCGCGATTTTCACACATTATTAACTTTGTATTGGGGTCTTACTCGCGATAACTAACAACATACCTTAATAGATATGTGACTGTAGACAGTTATTGCTGTCTATGAAATAAAAAATATTGAAGGTGGCTTGAAAATAAATGACCGCCATTTTCCTTTGTTTAGGAACGTCCACGCATAAAATACAAATATTTAACGAGTGTTTGAGCGTATCGGCAAATTTAAAAAGAAACCAACTAAATTATAAAAACACCTAGCGATGCCATATTTTCAACAAACAAAAGAAATGAATGACATAACAGTTTGCAACATAAATCTTCTCATTCAACCACAAAAATGCTCCACATTAGGAAACAAAACTTATATAATAAACTAGACAAATCTACCTTGATAAAATATCTTTGCTATGGGCTTGCCTTTGGTCTTAACGGTTTTTGCTTTAATATGCTGCTGAGTCAACTACTTATCTGATCATTGTTAAACTTGGACACGAGGTTTTTCAGACCTTTATCTTTTCGTTGTCAGGTCGGTTACCTAATTGGACACATTTCACTCGATAGATTTTATTTTTGAAAATGATGCCTTTTTAAGTTATTAATTCGTTTTATGTCTAAACTGAACAGCTTGAGTTTTATTTCTGAAATTACTGCTACAACAAGAAAACATGGTTTATTTTCCGATGTCAGGTGAAAAAACTCCTATATCATATACTTTTTCGTAAAATCCAGAAAAAGCTCGAAAATTCACTGATTATGCGTGCTGGCAGCGCGCGAAGGGAGTGTTCTAATGTAGACTTTCTGAAAATATACTAAAGTTCAAAATGACTCAGTAAAATAATCGTGTACCATGGGCCAAGCCTTATGGTATACTTTATCTACACTACATCCGACACGTTGGAAACCTAGATAAATTGTAAAGACAACCACTAGGTACGACTTTGTTTAAAGCATACTACTTTCTTTTCTCCTCGGGTAAAAAGGAAGATTCATACGAGTATAACTAGTTATGTACGTGCAAAACAGGAAATCGTCGGGGAAATACAAAATCGGAAGCAAAAAGACATTATGTCATCTATTCTTGTATAGTATAACGTTTGATTTAGATACTTGAAAGATAGATTAGTAGTGAAATAAGGAAATCTAGAACAGTTTTTACACGTTGTTTACTTTGCAACTATTAATCCTTTAATTTTCATCAATCTATACTAATAATAAAGTAGTAAAAAAGTCGTGTTTTAAATGAAATGGGTTACTTACTTTAAATAATAACTTATTTATAAGTATTGTACTGAAGCCAAAACTACGATTTTAAGAATTTTGTGTCTATCTGTCTGTATGTTTTGTTTTAACTCGAGAACCCCTCAACGGATGTGGATGCGGTTATTTTTATTATCAGGGGTATTCACAAAATAACTCCCAAGCCGAAAACGGGACAAAGACTGCACAAACGCGGGCAGAGCCGTGGGCAAAGGCTTGTTTTGTAATAAAGTTTATTGAAAAGAACATTTTCGGCTTAAAATCATACACCGACAATCGTCCAAGCCCATAGGCTGGGTTACTACAATATTGTTTGAGTTATCTATCTATACTACTAGAAAAGTCGTGTCTGTACATTGAATATTTTCGCGAAATTTTAAATGAAATAGGTTGTTAGTATTGTACTGAGGCCAACACTATAATTCGTGGAATTTTTGTCTTTATGGTCTGTATGTTGCATTTTAACTCGAGAACAGCTCCACAGATTTGGATGCGATCTTCTTTATTATCCTAGTCAACATATAGGCTATAGTAGTACTTAATTATTACGTTATATCAATAACAAACGGAAGTATCGTAACAACACACCTATCGAAGTGAATCACCAACACTTTCATCGAATGTTGCGAGTGATGTGGCTGCGACAGTAGTGACATTGACAATCCGATCTTCATACAGAATGAGTCAGTGGGGCGGCTGCTAACGAGTGGTGAAACGAGGGCATTTTGATGTCTTGTTCAGATGATCGTATCTTAGACCATTTAACACGGGACCTGGCAAAGCGTGACTCTTAGTACTGAAATTATTCTGCTGCTTACGACGGGAGGGGAGGTTAACACGCACAGCACACATCTACTCATTCACGCACACTCCTGCGAAACATTGATAGCTGCAACACAAATACAAAACGCGCACACAAGCAAACTTACATGAACAAATTGTTCATGTACTTCGGCAGAGGGGGATAAGTGCGCTTGCCTATAGTCCCGTGTTATATGGTCTAAGGATCGGATTGAAAAAAAAACTGGCTTTCATCATAAAATAGCAATCAATATTGCGTTAATAACAACCACAGCAGTAGTGTTCGATAGAAATATGGTAAGCAACCTTTAAGTCACGAGTCACTTTTTTCGGTTTTAATAGATGATAACCATGTTGAAGAGGAAGAGGTATTTTGGAATAAAAAGGAAAAATAAGGTCGAGTCACTTTTGCAAAGGTTTATTTGTTCAAATATGGCAAAAACCATGCTTTATCATGTTATAACAATTTTAATAATGTATAAATAAGTTTTATTAAAATACGATTACTTTTCTTGTTTTTTGAATAAAAAAAATATTAAGAAATGTGGTTTATTGCACTACGCGACAATAAGGCTTTTCTCGCAAAGTTGTGTTATTTTATGCATTAATTTGTGAATGATCCAGCATAACAACTTTAAAGTGTGTTTATAGTTGTTGTGCAGGAGTATTTACAAAATGATGCATAAAATCAAATTTGCTACAAAAACGTAACTGACGTAGGTATAATTTGATGACCCTTTTTGGAAAGTTCAAAAATGTTTTTTTTTTCCTTTTTCCTACAAGCGCAAGCCCAGCCCCGAGTGAATACTATGAAAAAACAACCATTTACTTTTAAAATTGTCCAAAAAGGTTTGATCCGTAATATTGATCACTTACCAAGCCTCCAGTATGAATTTGGCTACATAAATTAATATGACCTTGTATATTATTATGTCGTATAGGATAAACATTTTTTCATGTTTTTATTGTCCTAAATATTAAAAATATATAAGCAACATACGATTTAAAATTCCAATTCCTATAGAGAATTTAAATAATTCATTGATCCGAGTAGTCTCTTACGTCGACAAGAGCATCGATATCAAACTTATTTCATGGAAAATTGATGAAACCGGTCTGATTAAACATAATTTGGTGGTTAAACACGGTGCAAATGAAAAGCAGACGAATTTGATCTTGCTAAGTTTCATGCCCTTCTCCTTAGCAAAACTAATCGAGGTTTCGGGGTTAGAAATGTATTTTTTATATCTTATTTATCTATCTATCAAAAATGAAGTGCGTTGGCACTGAAAGTACCTATTTAGAAATTTAAGGCGACATAGACAGTAAAAAATAGATTTTAAAACAGTAGAACTCCCATAATACAATAGAGAGGGTTCTGAAAAAAAAACATGTTATGGATGTTATTAACACGTAATTTGAAAATAATAAAGGAGGCCTTTTCTAAGGCGATAGCATAGCCTAAGACGTGATAGAGAAAACTTCGCTGCATCTCAAAAAATTGCAAAGTGAAGACTGTTTTTTCAGTTTAAAACAGTAGTCCGTCCAAACTATTAAAGTAAAAATATCAATAATGACTGTCGTAAACATATAACTTATTATCTAAAACATAGAAATGCGTTTTTTAGGGTTCCGTACCCAAAGGGTGACCAACAATAAAATAAAACTACAAGAGCCTTCGCTACAAAACCAAGAGTAACAACCCTGAAACAGAGGAATTTAAGCCTCGCGAGGCTGCGGGAGTTATCTTACTATTCTGTGCCTACTGTTCATTTCATGTTTCTAAGGTCCTGCCGTTTGGTCTAGGCGTTGATAGATCTGGGGGGCTTGAACTAGGCACGAACAGTGTCTTTTGATAGAGTCTTTTGCTGTCAAACTTGATTTTTAGTGTGCAAGAAATTAGTAGTAATTAGTAGAAGAAAAAGTTTGACAGCTGAAGATTCCTTCAAAAGACACTCTTTTTGTGCCTCGTTCTAAGTCCCCAGTCAGGGTATTCTTTTATATGTCGAGTATATAAGGTGAAATTTATTTATGCAGCCAAATTCATGCTGAAGACTCGGTAAGTAGTCGGTATCAAGGTTCGAAGAGCCTTTTTTGAAAATTCAAATACTATTTTCGTCCTGTTTCCCACAAATGTAAGCCCAGCCCCTAATGAATACAATGGAAAGTCAAAACTTTATTTTACAAATAATGCAAAAAGAAATATTGGTCCTTGATACTGATCGCTTACCAAGCGTCCAGTACGAATTTGGCTGCATAAGTGTGTCATTAAATTTTAAGAAAATAACTAGAATATATTTAAAAACCATGAAAAAGGTTATAAGACATATGCAAAGTTAGACCTATTATTATGACACCTTAAGCTGTGGACTCTTTTCAGTATGACCCACAAAACAAATTTGCAAATGAATGTTTTGTAAACAATCATCATTAGCCCGGCTTACACTCCATATTTGTTCACAAAGCCCGCCATTTTTGACAAAACGTTTCTCAATATAACGTAAAAATTCTTAAGCCTTTTAAGGCGATCTAAAATTTAGGTAAAACGACTAGATCATCGGTGTGGTTCCGTCGCTTTCATTTATGTGATGTGAATGAATATAAGAGCGCTTGCGCAAGCGGACTACGGCTCTCGGTGTCGGACTCGTTAGACATGACAACGCGTCGCTTTTTAAGTTTACATCTTTCATCTATACACTAATAATAAAGTAGTAAGAAAGTCGTCTCTGTACATTGAATTTATTTTTATATAAATTTTGTCTGTCTGTCTGTCTGTATGTGTTCCGTTTTAACACGAGAACCACTCAACGGATTTGGAATGCGTTTTCATTTATTATCATTGTAGTGACCTTAGTCTGTCTATTAGGCTGTAAGGGTGTATTATAATAAAACAACGCCCAAGCCGAAATATACACTGACCGCCCCTGAGTCCTAGTGGTTCGAGTACTCTACTAATCTAGAGGTCTCGGGTTCAAATCCCGTAGTGGCACAATTGTGTTCAGCTGCGTGCTTCTAAAGACACGTCAAGGGCCCATAATACCTCAATTCGCAGTCCTGCTCTAACGCTTCCGCTTTTTAACTGTCTATCCTACTCTAATCAGATGCCGCGCACGCAAAAACATCAGTTATTTTGAAATCGCGGCTACACTGATGGTTTTTTCATTTTTATGTTACAGTCTGCAGCTGCTTTATACTAATATCAGTTATATTATGCAAAGTTTCAGATCTCATTTCAAATATTCATTGAATGCTATCGGTTTATTGTACGGTTTGGAGGTAACTTTGTAATTTTTTTCTATCGAGAAAATTTTATGGAATCAAGTTTCCACCATTGTGTTGACATAGAATTAATCCTCAACTTTACCATATATCAATTTCAAAGTGATTGTTGCAGTGTTTGTTGGTATAAAGCAGGATCGTGCGAAGCGAAGTGAGGTATTATACACTTAACGATAGGACGTAATAATTTTGTCCTTGACTTGCGTTTCACAGTTCATATTCGGAAACCCTCAACTTACGAAATCGATAGGTTCCGTCAATGTAAATAAGAGGTGCAGTCGTGAAAATTCACGAATTAAACACTGTAGTTTATTATATCGAGCGTAAAGGGGATTTCCTCGAACGTTAGTTGCGCGAAGGAATAAGGGATACAAATCACGTCACGCTATGTTAATAATCGTTTTCTTTCTTAATAATTTGGTAAGTAATAACAATGTATGTAAACCGGGTGTAAATAGAGTGCGACCATTAAATGAAACCACATATTCTACCGACCCTACTGAACCACTTTTCCCAAGAGTCATACCCGCGGAATATTTAGGAAATAATTTAGTTTCAATGAAAAATGCGTTAACCCTAACGCACCGACATACGGGCGAGTTTAGAGAGAGCGTCGTCCGTGAAACGTGCAGCTGTTTGAGGTCAACGCTCTCTCTAAACTCGCCCGTATGTCGGTGCCTTAGGGTTCACGCATTTTTGTTTGGAACTCAATTATTTCCTAAAATAAGGGTGTCCGCAGGTATGACCCTTGGGAAAAGTGGTTCACTAGGGTCGGTAGAATATGTGGTTTCATTTAATGGTCGCACTCTATTTACACCCGGTATATTACCGTCTTTAAGATTGGGCTGAAATAAATAACCACGAAAAAATTAACTTTTTTTAAATATTCCAATTCCATTTTTTCAAGATTATTTGAAGGGGGAATCCGCTTTGATTTTTTATTTTTTCTTATATTCCTTGATAGAGGCTATAGTAACACGTTCTCCAACAATTTCAACTGGCTACCTATTACGGCTGAAGCTGTACACCCCTGTGATAGACAGACAGCGGAGGCTTATATAGTAATATAGGGTCCCGTTTGGCACCTTTCGGGTATGAAACAAAAAAAAACAGTGCCTTGTAGCTTGTATCCGTGACTAATATATTACAGATAAGTTCTAAAAAATAAAACAAATCGTATTTTAAATTTTTGTAACATTTTTGATGGTGTTCCAAAAGTGTTTTTGGGAATAGTTAGGTTCAACCTTAGGAGTCCTACAAGTTGCATACGCAATGATCTATAGACCACGGGTCGCGTTACGCGTGATCGTGTGATTTTGAACCAAAACACGACGAAAGTTGAGACGACTGATTAGATTGGATTAGATCGAGGCAGATTTGCGTAATCGATAAAAGGATCCATTTTTCAAGTACTAAAGCAAAATTGTCAAAGAAAAATCAAAAAGTATATGTGATAGAGTTGATGCTCGTGATTGTTGGCACTTGGTGGAACTTTTGATACATTTTTGATTGAAAAATACTTGTACTTGTCCACTTATTTATATTATTTCCCTTACCGGTTTCGCTGTTATAGCACTATCAAAGGTTTTTTGGTTGTTTACGTTACAACATATGTTTAAATAATATAAATAAGTGGACAAGTACAAGTGTTTTTCAATAAAAATGTATCAAAAGTTCCACCAAGTGCCAACAATCACGAGCATCAACTCTATCACATATACTTTGTGATATTTTTATGGTTCCGTACCTCAAAAGGAAAAAACGGAGTCCTTATAGGATCACTTTGTTGTCCGTCTGTCTGTCTGTGAAGACCCTTTATCTCGGGAACGCGTGGAGGTATCGAGTTGAAATTAAAACCCTATACTCAAGTCTACAGTCCCTTGAAGCTGTAAAAAATAAAACTTCTAAGTGAACCTAAAAAAAATGTTTCGGCCGTTTATGCCCCAAAAAATTTATGTTTCGACACTCTCAAGGGAATCGAAATTTACAGGGTATTTCCCGTTGACTTAGAACTATGAAATTTGGCAAGTAATACCGTCTTATACTACAAGTATATGGAAAAACTGAAAACTATACATTTGTAATTAAATCATAAGAAATATAGGTAGGCGAGTCCAAATCAAATCAAATCAAAATATTTATTTTTGCAAAATAGATACATAAAGTATACTTTCTACAATTTATAGACTAAAGTTTAAGACCCCTATCATCTGGTACTGATATTTTAAAGGGCACCATTTTAAAAGACATCGACTTATTTCTTTCAAAAACCATGATTGAATATTACGTGTACACTGAAATTACAGGAAGTGTATGATTAATAATAATGCAAATAAATTTACATTTACCTAAATGTTCTAAACATTAATCTACTCGCAATGACTAAATATTTCTTGAAATTATTCTGTTCGAAACAATAAGTGACATGTTCGTTAAATATTTTGTATCGAGACGATGATTCAGTGTCCATAAAATACAATATTAATGTTAAAAGCAATATTACTCGTGTGAAGTTTAGTGCCAGCCATGACAATTGGACGCTATTGTCTTTGTCTCGTTCATTGTCATAATAGGTTGGGGAAAAAGTTTGTTCGCATTTTATATGAAAATTGAAAACATTTTTTGATAAAGTTTTTTTACATTTAACTAAAGTTACATAATTTGCCATTTTGTTCGATAACTTTCTGCCATCTTGTAGGTAGGGACATGATCCCAATGCTATAGAAATTCTGGGGCTTCTGATCAAAAAACCGTGACACGTGGTTTTGGCAGTCCTCTCGTGATATTAACCTGACAGTGCCTAAAGAATTCTGAAGAGACCGAAACAAGTGGAAATCTAAAGGTACAAGGTCAGGACTATACGGCGGATGCATGCGTCCCAGCCAAACTCTCTTAATTTTTGCTGAGTGGCTAAAGATGTGTGAGGTCTAGTGTTATCATGATGAAAAACCATACCCCTTCTGTTGACTAATTCAGGCCGCTTTCTCTCAACTTCTTGCTTTAATCTCATCAGTTGTTCGCAGTAGAGTTCAGAATCGATGGTCCTGCCTGGCGGTAACAGCTCATAATGAATAATGCCCTTCCAATCCCACCATACACACAGCATTACCTTGTTGCGAGATAACCCGGGTTTCGCCAGAGTCTGTGAAGCCTGACCAGCCTTTGACCACGACCTTTTTCACACGTTCTTGTCGTACGTGATCCACTTTTCATCACCAGTTATCAGGTTTTTCAAAAATAGTTCGGTTTCATTACGTCGTAATAAAGAATCACAAATGAGTACACGGTTCACTAAGTTTCTTTCAGTGAGCTCATGAGGCACCTAAATATCGAGCTTTTTTGTATCCCCAGCTTTTTTCAAATGCGCCAAAACTGTTTTGTGGTCAATTCCCAGTTCTTCAGCTACATTGTAACTACTGACATGCCGATCTTGCTCCACTTTTTCAAAAATGGCATCCATTTTATCCGTAACAGGGCGCCCAGAGCGGGGTGCATCTTTGACATCAAAATTTCCGGATTGAAAACGCTTAAACCAAATTTGTGCTACTTTCACAGACACTGCACTAGGTCCATAAACATTACAAATTTTTTTCACGGCTTGCGTTGCATTTTTACCTTTTTTGTAGTAAAATTTTAAAATGTAACGATTTTCTTCATTAGATTCACTCATCTTAACAGTAAGAAAAACAAATGAAAATCACACATTTTACCTAATTTGAATTTGGAATTATCTTTTTAAAATTTAAATTTTTTAATAATACCAAAACCAGCCAGATACAAATGGTATAGCCAAAGAGATTTTATTATAAGTTCGTACATACTATTTGCGAAAAGAGTTTTTCCCCAACCAATAACACCATAACAGTAATGATCCAAGAGCATGGCTGTAAATAAACCATAAAACTGCAATATTAGAGCTGACCTTGAAGGCCCACTCCTCCTATAAGGTAGACCAAATACATACATACATACGTACATACACAACATATACTCACGCCTGTCTCCCAAAGGGGTAGGCAGAGACTACAGATATCCATCTGCTACTATCCTGACACGGCTCATTTGCTTCTTCTAGAGGTATATCCATCAATCTAGTCATACAAGCTCTTCAAGTACTTTTTACTTTGCCCTTTTTCAGTATGTCGCGTATTTGGTCGGCATACGTCCTAATAGGGCGGCCCGGTCAAGCTTTACCTTCCACTTGTGCAGCATAAATTTCTTTCGTCACTCTACTTTCATTCATCGTCTCAATATGCCCAAACCGCCGAAGCATTCCTTTTTCTATTTTAGTCACTTTCACCTTCTTTCAGGCCGCAACGATCCCTTATGTCTATATTTTTCACTCTGTCATTCAATGGTGTCGATTCGGTGCAACACGACTTAACTTATTTGACAGATCTAAACTTATTTTAAGCGTCCTGGGGGCCAATTCCGGAGAATCAATCGAATCGAGATTTCTAAGACTCGATCTAAAAATTTATGAAGTGCGACTGAATAAATGGGTTGTTACGATCGAGAAAGCTAATTCGATAGACTGAGAATATTCTGAGTCTGTCTAATTACCCTTCTCGATCGTAAAAACCCATTTTATCAGTTGAACTCCATAAGTTTTTAGATCGAGTTCTAGAAATCTCGATTCGATTGATTCTCCGGAATTACCCCCCTGTCCTTGTCTTTTTGATACTTATGTTAGTATATATTTGGCTAGGCATTATATTTATTTAGGGTCTATTCAGTTTATTTATCAACTTATATATTAATTGCATTGTGTAGTTATAATAATATTCTTATTCCAATAAGTCTTTTTATTTTATGCATGTGTATAACTTTAGTAGCCCAAATTAAAAATAGTTTTTTTATATATTTCCCGTATCATATTTGTTTCATCATACAATATTATTTTTATACAGATTAGATTTGACATGTAAAACGTATACTTTATGTATCTATTTTACAACTAAACAATTTGAATTAGAAAGACAAAGACAGAATGCTTAAATTAAGTTTAGTCCTGTCAAATAAGTTAAGTCGTGTAACACCGAATCGACAAATTTTAATTTCAAACCGCACATACTCCGTAAGGGACTCATGTCCAAATTTTTGGTCCAAATATTTAAAAAGAAATACATGAATAATGAATGAATATAATCACAAATGTTTCATTTTTTTTTTGTGTCTGTACTTTTGACAAAAACAAATCGAAAATTATCGAAAGTTTCCTACGATTTACTCCTTTCGAATGCTTGAAGCGATTTTAATGACTGCTTAGCCATAATAGAAAAAAATTATGGACTTGAAAAATTATTTTAAAAAACCGTCCGTCGCGTCCATTTGAAAAGTACTATTTTCTCCTATTTTGCGCTATTCGGAGATGCAGCGATCGTCGTAACAGCCACTTTGTAATACGCGCTGATATGAACTTTACTTCGATGTCGTTTACGTCGATATTTGTACCAACACATATCGAGTTGCAGGGTATGCAAATTGCAAATGCATGCACCTTAAGTACTTAAAATATTTATGACTGAGATACAAACTTTAATTTTAATTAATCAACCTTTAAATACACGATAATAGCACCGTAAATATAACTCATATTAACGGCGTGTTCAGAAAATTAAACTACGTGCTCTACTGATTATACTGAACCACTTTAATAAAAACTTATGAAAAAGAGGAAAAAAATGTTTAGTTCTACTTGATGCAAAATGAGGTGTTCTATCTCAGCATCTGTAACATGAGGGACCATATCGAGCTCGATAGCGCCTGTAGCCTTAGCATGAAAACATTACGGTTACGTTTAGTTTGAACGTAACGCGGTTTTGTATGGAATTCTGTAGCCTTAGCATGAAAACATTACGGTTAGGTTTAGTTTGAACGTAACGCGGTTTTGTATGGAATTCTGTTGCCTTAGCATGAAAACATTACGGTTACGTTTAGTTTGAACGTAACGCGATTTTGTATGGAATTCTGTTGCCTTAGCATGAAAACATTACGGTTACGTTTAGTTTGAACGTAACGCGGTTTTGTATGGAATTCTGTTGCCTTAGCATGAAAACATTACGGTTACGTTTAGTTTGAACGTAACGCGGTTTTGTATGGAATTCTGATAAGTTCCGCTACTGACCGCTAGGGGCGGTTATCAGATTTCATTCAAAAACGCGTTACGTTCAAACTAAACGTAACCGTAATGTTTTCATGCTAAGGCAACAGAATTCCATACAAAACCGCGTTACGTTCAAACGAAACATAACCGTAATGTTTTCATGCTAAGACCACTGATACAGTGCTCTATCTCACTCTGTTGATCTACTTAAAGTGGGACCGGCAGTGGTTTATCGAGCTGTCAAAGCTAGATATGGTCTACCATAATCTCAGGTCAACTATTTAATTCATTTTATCATTGGAAAATTCTCATAATGGTGTGTTTTACGTTACGTTATAGTTGCGTTCACGTTAGACTTTGTATAGAATCTGGAAAGTTCCGCTACTCTCCGCTTGGGGCGGTTAAAAAGACCACTGATACAGTGCTCTATCTCACTCTGTTGATCTACTTAAAGTGGGACCGGCAGTGGTTTATCGAGCTGTCAAAGCTAGATATGGTCTACCATAATCTCAGGTCAACTATTTAATTCACTTTATCATTGGAAAATTCTCATAATGGTGTGTTTTACGTTACGTTATAGTTGCGTTCACGTTGGACTTTGTATATAATCGGGAAAGTTCCGCTACTCTCCGCTTGGGGCGGTTAAGACGACGTAGGTAGTAAAAACGGAGTTTTTGAACGAGTAGTACTCCCAAATTACAAGAGATATGGTTCTGAAATAAATACATGTTATAAACAAATCCTTTTCCATGCCCCAAAACGCGATAGAGAAAAATTGGCGCGATCTAAAAAGTGAAGGCAATTTTTTTTATTCATTTAAGCAGTCTATCGAAACTAATAAAGTAAAAATAACAACGATTACTGTTTTAAACATGTAAACCTATTATCTAAACGACAGCACAGCGATTTTTTTTAAAACGCACTTGAGTTATATGATATATATTAAATTTTATTCCTTGAAAAACAGCATTATCCACTCTCGTCTTGATTTACCGCTCTGCTCAGACGCGCGCTTTGTCGGATATGCTTATTTCCTTGGCTGTGCGATCGACGCTACGAAATGTAACGTAAACGCAACTACATATAACGAACGGTGATATATTCATCATCACTGTATATTTGTCCTAAAGCATTGTATTTTAAAAAAACAGGGACTAGCATAAACAAGGTGACATTTATTTATACAGTCCAGTTTATACTGGAGGCTTAAAAATTTGCGTGTTTCGAAATAGACAATTTTACTTCCGATTATATTTCCTTGGGGCTGAACTTGCGTTTGTAGGGAACAGGAGAAAAATACTTTTTGAATTCCCCAAACCTTGATACCGACTAATTACTCAGTCTTCAGTATGAAGTCGGCTGCATAAATAAATGTCACCTTATATAATGTGTTAGATCAAACTTATCTATGTATCAATAAAAATAGAAGAATTACTTTTAAAAGAAGAACTCGTTTTACTTATGACGGAATCACCTTACTTACGGTTAAAGTACGAGCATAGCAGGGAAACAGCTGGTCAAAATCTTGAACTTTTAGTATAATTACCTCGTAAGCAATGTTTACGGTAAATGGTGTTGTTTTGTTTCAGCTGGTGTGGCCATTAGTACGAGGGGGCGACGGCTACAGTTGCCCCTACGGCCAGCACTGCGGTTTCGAGCCTGCTCCCCCCGGCCGAGCCCCCCCCTGTGCACTCCCTGGGCTGACCTTCTGCGTGCACCCTGACCCGTACCCCGAGTTAGTACTGTTGCATTCTTTAAACAGGCTGAAAATTAACCCTCTAGCTTTATTTAACTCTATGAATCAGAATCAAATATTGGATGGATTCGATTGATGGTTCTTGGTGGAATATCATCTTCAATAAATTATACACAAATTCTTGTTCTTTTATTCCACATATATTTATTTTTTTTCTAACTTAGGCTACCGGTTTCGTATTACACATCATCGGGCCAACAAACTATTAATTATTTAACACGACAGAAAGAAAACAAAAGAAAACATTTTTAACCAGCAAATATAAAATAAACAGAGGTGAATCACCACAGCTTGCGCAAGCAGAATCAGAATCACAAATTGAACACAAAAACGGAAAAAAAATATTTTTTTTTGTTTTCTATTTTTTTTATTGGCCAACCTATGTGACGTGACATGTGACGGACAATAGACAGTACATATTTCCGGCGGTAAATAATGCACATAATATGTACTTTTATTACAAACATAGAACAGTTTCCTTTGTTATAGCTAGAAGGTTTATTTTTAACCGGTAGATATAGTCGAACTAGCGGATGCCCCGCAGCATTACGTGTATCCTGTTTCTTTCGAACCCTATGTGGCCGAGTGGCAGTGCTCTCGCCTGCTAACCTAGAGGTCGTTGGGTCAATCCTTGTGGGGCACATTAACTTGAGTTCGGTCTACGTGCTTCGGAAAGCACTGTTGGTCCATTTGGGCCCAAAGTACGGCAATAGAGCCCACAACCCATCACGATTGGGACGTAATAATCGTCGGTGAAAAGCGGTAGTACCAAGTATGAAATGTGACTTTAATTTTACGGTTCACACTTGGGAACACCTCTGATACCCCTTCGGGGGTTAATAGCGTGATGATATGTTGCTGTATGCGCTTTCTTAGCGGATGTCTACGTCACACGGGACTCTTGATAAGTTGCGTTGATGGATTGGCCAACCAGTCAAGGTTGTAATTTATATATTTTTCATGACTAAGGCTCTGAAATTATTTCACTCGAAATGCGGGAGGTAAATTCGATTTACAAACCTAGGGAGGTAAGTCAATTTAAAATTCGTACGAGCCATACTGTCACCGACTAGTAAGCTATAATTGGTTGCTAGTAAGTCACTCGTCTAGCCAAATGACAATGGAAAATATATTATCCGCCTAATCTTATTTTTTTAATATAGCCATTTTTTTATACATAATCTTTTCTTTATTAAATTATTAAAGTTCTAGAAATTTGAGCTGTCATAACACAATTGATAAGTATTTAAATAACTACGCAGTACGTACATAATGTTCAGATAAACATTAAATGCAATTAACTCAAATAATATTACTTCATCCGAAATGGTATTCCAATGAGGACCAAGAAAAAGGACACCAGCCCCCGGTGTCCGGATTAGAAGCAATAACGCCTTGACCCAGATAACCCGGAGAATCCGTTCTTGGTCACCACAATTATTTGGAAACTAGTCATGTTTCATTGTTGAAATAATGGATTTTCCTTTCACATAAATCTTTTAGGATATTCGCAGAAACCGTTTCGGAACTTATGCATTTGTATACTGTACTTGGGGCTAGAGTTACCATTTCAAAATGGAGTTATGTCTGTAATCTACGAATGTTTAATTTTTCTGAAAAATGCCTGTCTAAGGTAAAACGCAGTAATGACAAAAAGTGACGAGAAGAGTGAGTAAATAGCTGTTAGCGGCTACCTTAGTTTTAATTTTATTCGATCGCTAGGGATAGGTTGCGACGACGAGCGAAGCGAGTAAGTACATATTAGGGAGCCGAGCGTAGCGGATCAGAGCGAGGCGAGCCCCGTAGTTCTAATTTACGATTTTCAGAAAAATACATTTTCCGAGCACTTTCCGATGACTTACAATTCAATAATTTATAAAATTTAAAAATTCCCTTTCCGAACTGTACATTACAAATTGTACTTCATTAGTTCGTGCTAAGGAAGATATTCGAACAGCTAAGTAATGACTTACGGTTCAATAATTTTAAAAATCAAAGGACCGCTAGCGGCCCTTTAGTCACTTCCTTACTTTAAATCTTATTTGATAAATGAACACAGTACATACGTACTTACATCTAGTAACAATAATAATAAATTAATAAATTAAGAGTGGTTTTTCAGATGATAAATTGTTCAAAAGATCTTTTTTTCGTAGCATACAGGTCTTAACAAGAAACTGAAAAATGCCTATGGCCGCCTGTCTCGGCCTAAAAATGCCTGTCAAATGCCGCAAATATCTGTCATATGGTAACCCTAGCTAGGACTCACTTATTGGGAAAGGTAAACACTATAAGGTAAACTTGCAGTGCGTATGCATTGTAAGCATTTATTTGTGCCAAGTATGGGTCGTACCACGTTGGAACGCAATTCTCGTAGTAAGGATACTTATAATTTTTCACGGCAACCACGGCTGGATGTTTTTAATGTCGTGATTTATCAGGGAAGTTAAATGTGTGGGATTATAGGAATGTGCTTTTAATTTTCCGTCGGCAATAATACAGTTGTCGTAACCCTTTAGTAGCAGCACACCTGTAGCCTTAGCATGAAAACATTACGGTTACGTTTAGTTTGAACGTAACGCGGTTTTGTATGAAATTCTGTAAGTTCCGCTACTGGCCGATAGGGGCGGTTATCAGATTTCATACAAAACCGCGTTACGTTCAAACTAAACGTAACAATAATGTTTTCATTCTAAGGCTACTGAGAGGGGATGTTTTGACATTTGAAATATTTGCTTCAGGGAAAGCAATCGAGACGTTTATAATTGTTTTAAAATCGATATAGGCAACTTTCGTTTATGTAGCATTCATACTGGAGACTGTGCTCAGGCACAAAGTTCAATGATCCTGTTTACGAAATGCGAAAAATATTTCTTGTGTCTCTGTACTTGTTCGAGAACAACCCCGACTCAATTAGTATAGGAAGTCAACATTTCATTTTTCGTGTTTCACGGAAAGGGTCATTGAACCTTGGTACTGACCACTTCCCAGGCTCCAGTATGAATTTGGCTATATAAACGAAATTCACCTTATACTAGATTAAATCAACCGAACAAATTCATACTGGAGACTCGGTCAGTCATCAGAAACAAGGTATAATGACCCTCCAGAAGAAATTCTAAAAATTTTTTTTTTGCTCCTAAGTGCCTGCACTAGGAATTGTACTTAAACTAGTCCAACCAGTAAGGGAGCAAAAAATATATTTTTCGAAATTGGCCAAAAGGATTACTGAACCTAATTCCTGATCACTAACCGAGTCCCCAGTATGAATTTGGTCGGTTGATTTAATTTCACCTTATATAAGGTGACTTTAATTTATCCAGCCAAACTCTTACTGAAGACTCGGTAAGTGCTCAGTAACAAGGTTCGATGACCCTTTTTGTGCAATTCCTTACAAACGCAAGCCCAGCCCCGAGTCAATTACTATGGGACGTCAAGATTTTATTTTGCGAAATTAGCAAAAAGTGTTATTGATCCGTATTACTGATCACTTACCAAGCCTCCAATATGAGTTTAAAATAATACATAATTATGTCATGCGTGGACATATTATAGTAAAATTGGCCATATGATGAAGTATGATGGTCTTTCAACAAAATGTCAGAAACACGAGTACGTGCGACGATTAGCAAAGCGAGGAGGAGCGTGTTAGGTTGCTGTAAAGCTAGCATAGATGACACGAATAGAGAAATGTTGTCTCTCGAAGAAACGGTTGTCCAATGGACACGCAGGACCAGTCGTTTCATCGAGGCGATGATCACGTGATAAAGATTACCTGCGTTTCCATTGGTCAAATGTTTCTTCGACAGACACAACTCTATTATTTTCGTCCATGTCAGCTACGCAGGTGATAATTTTGGGAGCCGAATGAAGCGTAGCGCATCGAAGCTAAGGGAGGCAATCCCTTTACTTTTATCAGATTTCATGACATGGCCTATCTCTACGTAATTCTACGATATGATTACGACACATAAAAGAGTACCCTGACTGACACACTATCCTATTAAACCTAAACCAAACAGCTGATACAGTACAGAAGGTGAGACTGGAGAATTGCGATTGTGTGCGTGCACATCATTGACATTGTGGAAAACAACTCTTATAGCGGAGCAGGAAAGGTCTATTTTTGAAAAATCATGGAAATATAAAGTATACATCGTAACAAAAGAAGAATAAGATAAAAGTCAAACCATAATTTTTTGAAAACAGACTAATAGGGCTGCTATAAGAGTTGTTTTCCACAATGTCAATGGTCTGCACGCACACAATCGCAATTCTCCAGTCTCACCTTCTGCACTATAGGAACATGCAATTGGGACTGTAGGTTTTGTGTTCGTAGACTTTAATGGGGCAGCCACAGTCTTACATAATGAAAGATTATACAATTTTTCCCCGGGAACACAACACAATGTAAATTAATCTTCCGTTTTTTGCCAAACTTTCTTGATGCACAATATCCTAAGCAACTCACAGAGCTCTTATGACATTCCAGACACATAATCCGGCAGCTAGTTGAAGCCGGGCAGTACGACATCCGGACTCTCCTGTCCGACGAGTCCAAAGACGACTTCAACTCCTACAAGAAGAAGGAGTATCCCTATGGATACGGGCCGAACTCCCTCCCCCATGTGGACCAGATCTCGCTCGTGAATGAGGTCTTCCCTAACAACTACAATAAGTTTCACAACGGGTATAACCATGGTGAGTTTACCTTTTAAAAGCTAAAGTGCTGCCACTTAAGAAAAAAAAACCGGCCAAGTGCATGTCGGGCCACGCGCAATGTAGTTGCCCGGTACATATAAGTTGGCCTACCAATACAGACCGCGCCAAAGTTCCGGTCCCGTACATTATAGGGGACCATTACATATTGAGCGTTAACTTTTAGCTTAAGTTTAAATTTTAGCTTCAAATGGACATTGAATAATTGCTTTTTTTCTGAAGTGGCAGCAGTTTAGGCTATAAAAATATTTTTAATCAGCAGTATTTCTTGTGTTTTTCGGAATTTAAGTCCATATTAATTATATAGGTTTAGCACTTACTGCAGACAAACATTCCCTTTGCTTTTCTGCAGGAATTACCAACAAGTAAGGCATAAGCTAAATACTTTTTTTACAAAGTACCTAATGCATAAAATAACACAACTTTTCTAGAAAAGCCTGATTGTTATTAAATATAGGGTAAAATTCAATCAACCGACCAAATTCATTCTGAAGACTCGGTTAGTGATCAGGAACTAGGTTCAGTAATCCTTTTGGCCAAATTCGAAAAATATATTTTTTTGCTCCCGTACTGATTAGTTTAAGTACAATTCTTGGCCCAGTCAGTATGAAAGCAAAAAAATGTGTTTATCGAATTTCACAAAAAGGGTAATTGAACCTTGTTTCTGATCACTAACAGAGTATACAGTATGAATTTGGTTGGTTGATTTAAGTTCACCTAGTATATTGTTGCGTAGTGCAATTATTTTTTACCCAAAAATAACAAAAACAATCGTAAGTTATGCTCGTAAGAACGAAAACCAAAGCAACCGTTTAAATATTTTCTCTTCTTCAATTCTCATAAATTTTCTCTAAATGTTCCAGATATTTTCTCCCAAAAGACGCCCTTGCGACCGCCATCACCAGTAGACCCATCACCTTACAACATCAACGTCTTCCAAGCTTCAAACATTACCAAATTCAACGGGTTCCACGGCTACACCGCCCCTGGTAACTACTGGAACCCAAACTATCCAGCCACTGGGTACGAGAAGAGGGTGTTCAGACAGAACCCAGTCAGTCCAAACCTGGGAATTTACAACCAAAACCAGTACAACGCGCCAGGTTTCAACCCAAACTATGACTCCACGGATTGGTTCCGGCAAGCGGCGAGTGCCCAGACGCATTACAATCCTGGAGAATGGTGGAAGTGAGTAAGAATCTTTTATGTCTGATAGATCTTTAATAGTTAAACCTGGGGGTGTTTCTTTTCTTAAGAACAATCGTTCAGTAAATAACAAATGTCTATTTACTTTATGTGGCAGTGGTATATCAGTTCAGTAGGACTCCATCTTAAGACCCAGTCCGAATCAAAAATGAGTTTTTAAGAATTAATTACTAGCACTTGTTTACTTTCACATTCCAGCCTGGCATCAACTAATAAGCTGATGCCAGGCTCGAAATAACACCATCTTGCTCACAAACCTTCCCCCGAAGTCATTCGGAGGAAAGTAAGAGGACAGCTCCCAAACAGGCACTTCAGGTGGCTCACCATGCCTGATTGATGCATTATACTCGTAACTATCCCCAATAACTGGGGAAATTAACATAGAAAAGACTGACAGCAGCGTCTCGGTACAAGGGTTTCGGCACCACGCCTACCAACCCGGCCTGCCCAGCGTGTGTAAGTATGGATGGGCATTTCTTCCAGAAGGACCGCCAAGGGTGGCGAAATCTTGAAAAGGCCTATGTCGAGCAGTGGTTGTCCAGGCTGATTGTTGGTGAATGGATGTATACTTTCCGTGCCTGAAGGATGGCGATGAGCTTGTCGATACCTAGGCCTCAAACTAAACAGACCTCGTGGCGTTATGGGTGGGGTGATTAGTTAAGTTAGTTAATATACAATGACTATAATAATTAGATCTCTACTACCTTTCTCTTCCCAATGTACATCTCAGGTATCCCCGCTGCATATATAGCTTTCCGTCTTCTGTACGTCCCCCAAGGAGAGACAAGCTCGCTACGGCTTTCTATTGGCATAAACAACCAAAATACCGTCCTCTGTACGTCCCCTCGAAGGGATGAAATCGATACGCTTTTCCAGCTGCTGTTTCTGTTAAAGTTAACAGAAATCCGCACTCAGTAGGTCTACCTACATTATACCAGATGCTTCTGATATAAGACTGTAACGATTTAATACGAAATTTATATTGGAATGAAAATTCTACCGTAGAGAAATAACGTAATTATATTAAATTAGGTAATTATTCTAGTCGAGCATATTGAATTTCTTATTCAAGCCTATTTAGATGATAAAAACTGCGTGGTTCAGTTTAGTATCTCTTCTCCTAGGACATTGTAGTATATGGATATCGCGGTATATGGACTCACTGAGAGATAAATTAGGGTGATTTTCTAGCAATGATTTCATTACTTACTACCGATGATTACATATCAATAATACATACATTTCGAAATGCAAATACTAAATTAAAACAGAAATGTCTATTTGTTTATTTTTATGAAATAGGTAATCTCAATTTGTTTTTTGCCGGAGGCTCATTATTGTCTATATTTAAAGAAATGTTGCCCTGCGCTCAATTAATTCCTGTCTTTTCTTCGTGCTTTTGATGTTGGCTGTACATTGATCTTACGCGATCGCCGTTGCAAAGTTTTACTACTAATGAAAGATACTATTATTGTTGGTGTTTGTAAAATTTTCGGAGTACTACTAACTTACAACATGTCAATTTCATCATACTTGGAATGTAATTAATTTTAAACTTTGACAAATAATCTAACAATTTGGCGGCCATTTAAAAAAAATGGTAACATGACCATAGTCTGGACCACGTGACCATTTTTTTAATACTCCTATAAGTGTTTAACAAAGACCAGGAACAAAACTTATGGGACATTGGGGACATATGACTGCACACGAGACATGAGCTATCGCCTGCACTAAGGGGCATGTATTCAATACGGGTTTTCATGGCTTAAACTATTACACGGTAGCTAGAAAGACGTATCGATTTCGTCACCTCGGGAGGATATACAGAGCACGACATTCTAGTTGTTTAACCCCATAGAAAGCCGTAGCGAGCTTGTCTCTCCTTGGGGGACGTACAGAAGACGGGAAGCAATATACGCATCCCCCCGCTTAGATTTCCCCCCACACATAATTCCTTGCGTAACCATCTCCGGTAAGTTTGAAACCTGTTTGAGGCCGCTTGAACCAGAGGCCTTTTCTTTTCTAGACACAATTGATTTTCAATTTCTAGAAATGTTTGGCCACTCTAATACTAGCGGCCTCATTTATGATTATGAGTCTCTCATCTCCCTCAGATACGTGTCTCCATCCCGCTCCGACGTGACAGTACAACGCTCCATCTCGTTCCCCCCTCGCTCGGGCATACTCCGGCGCAACCAGACGGCGGTGGTGAGGGGCAGACGCCGCAGGAACGCTGAGCTCGTAAGGGCGGCTGCGCAGAGACCGCTGACGGGGAGGGAAGCGCTGAACATCGCACTGGGGCTTGCGAGGTAGGGTTGACACTAAGGTTTTATTATCCGGATAATAGTGCCTTAAAATCCGTATACCCGGAACAGTTTTCACAATTTAAATTGATTAAGTCAGGTTAAGGAAGTCACAAGATTTTTGAAAAACTTAATGGTTTATGGGCATAATTTTAACAATGAACAGTTGAAACTACAGTATAATACATATAGGAATAGATTAAACAACCTTATCAAAACACTTAAAAAACAATATTATACTAATCAACTCCAAAAATCTTCGGGAAACATGAAACAGACTTGGAAAATAATCAAAGAACTTTGCAACCTACAAAATGTAAAAAAGTCGACACCAGAGTTACTTACAACCAAAGAAACACCAAAAGATTCGCTAAACAATGTCAATAATTTTTTTACCTCCATAGGAGCTGATCTAGCCAATAATACATTGAACAAGTTAAATACTACGGATTCTGTACTGGCAGGAAATGCACTTGATCAAGGTCCGAGCAACTCAATGATGATGTTTCCTGCTAATCATATTGAGGTAGAAGCGATCATAACTGGCCTTAAACTAAGAACCGCACCAGGCTGGGATAAAATATCTACATCTTTTCTCAAAACGTATTGCCGCAAACTATCTGAACCTATTGCACACCTCTGTAACTTAAGCTTTAAAACAGGCTGCTTTCCATCAATATTCAAACAGGCCATTGTAGCTCCCATCTACAAAAGTGGTGATAAGAACTTAGCTTCTAACTACCGACTTATTTCTCTCTTGTCAACTATTTCAAAAATTATTGAAAAATTAGTAAATAAAAGACTTACCAAATATTTGGAAACTAATAACTACTTATCTGAAAACCAATATGGATTCAGAACCGGAAGGTCAACAGAAGATGCTGTTCTTAAATTAACAGCATTAATAACGAAATACCTAGATAAAGGCAATAAGTGTTTGGGAGTCTTTCTCGATCTGCAAAAAGCTTTTGACACGGTTTCGATCCCTATCCTGTTGTCTAGATTGGAGAATGTAGGTGTCAGAGGAACCTCCTTACAGTGGTTTAGAGATTACCTTACAAACAGGGAGCAACGTGTTAGAGTTTGCAATCAGCTCAGTGATAGTGCTACTTGCACTTATGATGTCCCCCAAGGAAGCACTCTGGGACCAACACTGTTCCTTTTATACATCAACAACCTATGTCAACTATCTGGTGCTGGTTCAAATCTTATCATGTTTGCCGACGATACGGTCATACTCTACCATGGAGCTAGTTGGGACGAGGTACAGAGTATTACTGAACGAGGCCTTTCTAAAGTAACTAACTGGTTAGAGAAAAACCTTCTGTCACTAAACACGACCAAGACAAAATACATGTGCTTCAGTAAAACTATTGTGTGCCTCCCTAAAGAAGATTTCAAAATAAGGATTCATACTTATCCTTGCAATACTAATCCTACCGATCTACAAACATGTAACTGTCCACATCTGGATAAAGTTAGCACTTTAAAATATCTTGGAGTAATTATCGACAATAGGCTTAACTGGCACTCTCACATCTCAAGTACTGCCAAACGGCTAAGAAAGTTAATTTTTGTTTTTAAAAACCTACGTACTGTAACCGAAAAGAAGAACCTTGTGCATGTGTATAATGCTCTAGGTCACTGCGTGATTAATTATTGTATAACTGCATGGGGTGGAGCTTCAAAATCCCATCTGATTGAGATGGAACGTGCCCAACGCGCTGTACTTAAGGTCATGTTGTACCTACCATGGAGACATCCTACAATATCAGTATATGAACAATCTGAAGTTCTCAGTGTGCGTAAGTCTTATATATATCAATGCCTTAGAAGGTATCATCGATATACAGTTCCACACCTTACTGAAGCAAGGCAACGCACAGATCGCTGTCCTTTACCTGCGGTCAAAAGCGTGTTTGCACGTGCTCACTACGATTTTCAGGCTCCAAATTTGTACAATGCTATAAATTGTACAGTAAGATTAAAAAAACTAAGTAATTATCAGGTGCGTCATAGGGTTTTCCAATGGCTAAGCGACTTAACTTATGAGCAGACTGAAAAACTGTTGTAGATTATTAATTGGCTTGTTAAACCAACTATTCAGACACAAATAGCCTTCACACACACGCACTATCTTTCACTCTCACATACACTCAACCGATCTCATAATATCACCCGCAACACACTCAATACCCACCCACACCTCTCACATACAGTATAAGTACAACCTCTTTTAACTTTGTTTAGACTAATAATATTATAAGTTATATTCTAACATTTACAAACACTACTACCAATGAATGTAACTAAACGTAAACAAACCTTATCTACTTTAAATGTTGTAAATTTTAGCTTTGCTCTTTTATTTATCTTTTTAATTTAAAATAACAAAAGATAATTTCACAGTTATTATTACAATTAATAATTATGTACTACTGGTCTTAAATCATGTATAGCTATAATACTAACACTTAGTTAAAAAAAAAAAAAAAAACTTTTGTACCTTTTGGCTAGATAATATATTTAAAAACTGAAATTATGGGAATGTACTGACTCCTAGCTTACAGTTTATACTTTTATAGGAGTTGGATACTCATTGTTTTATGTAAATGTATTATGGTCAATAAATATATTTTATGTTATGTTTATGTTTATGTATCGTAAAAATCTTATTTTTGTTCATTTATATTCATACGTATATTGTTTAACCTATTCGCTGAGAACTTTCATGTTATCCCGTAACTGACTTATTTAGCATATCGTGGGAAAGTTATCCCTGGGTAGCCAGTACAGTTTATTTAAAGTGTAGAGTCGAGTAGAGGGAGAAATACTAGCCACTCATTGGTTAGTAGAGCAGACATAATAAGTATTCACTGTGAAAGGGTAGACGAATAATCTCAAGTGATATATTCCGTAATCTGCTTATTTCAGTGAAGAGACGTCTGCGGAGCGCCCCCGGCGACAGACCCCGGGCACGGAAGAGCTCTGCCGGGTCCGGACTCAGTTCATCACGCCCAGGGCAGCACTCAACAACAAGGGCAACTGGAAGTACGTCGTCAACATGCCTGAAAACATGACGCAGCTGGTCAGAGCTGAGATATGCACGTAAGTGGCTTTCAGTAAGAACAAAAACACAGAATACAGTTGATGTCTGCGGCCTGCTTGGCAGACATTATGAGCCCGGCTAACACTCACGGTGTCATCAAGGTGTCAACAAACGATACCCGCACTTTATACTGTGAACTGAAGAACTCTTATGGGTATTATATGGCATAAGCTAGGAAAAAATGTTACTACCCGTCCAACGATAAACGAATAAGACTTTATTAGCTTATGATTGAGGCGATTAGTAGTTGGCTCATTCATTGGCATATTCGTCCATAGAATAGACGAACAATAAAAAAGGGGACGGAGTCGCCGGTAAGCAACAACTGTAGCCTTACGCGGTTTTGTATGAAATCTGATAACCGCCCCTATCGGTCAGTAGCGGAACTTATCAGTAGCCTTAGCATGAAAACATTACAGCTACGTTTAGTTTGTACGTAACGCGGTTTTGTATGAAATTCTGATAAGTTCCGCTACTGACCGCTAGGGGTCGTTATCAGATTTCATACAAAACCGCATTACGTTCACACTAAACGTAACCGTAATGTTTTCATGCTAAGGCTACTGAATTATAGCAATGGCGCGGTTTACAAGTGTGTGATGGAATTAGGCTTACTATGATGTGAATGTGTGCGTGCCGGGCTCGTTCGTATACGCGAGTAGGGTTACTATGATTACTTCAGTTTTTGGTTGGCGAAACTCCTTCCGAATTATTTGTACTTTTATATATTCGTCTTGGACGGATAATACTAATGCCAACAAAACTTGTAAAAAAAAAACAAGTCTCGCAACTTAGTTCTTCTACCGTAAAAAGTTTTGGGTTCTATGTAAATCCAAGTCGATTAATTTATTCAGTCCCTACTTATGGGATCTTCTGTCTTAAGTTACTACATAATTAGCTAACGTAACATAACAACATCTTATAGTGACCATATCAATATTAAAAATCTTCAATGTTTTAAATAAAAAGGTTGACTCTGCCATCGCATGAAAACACAATGTATCTCACAAGTAATACACATTATATTAAATTATATTATTTAGTGCGATTGCCAGGTCAATCTATTTATTTAAAACATTAAAGCTAATAGTTGCAAGACTTGTTTTTTTTACAGGTTTTGTTTTTGATGGCATCTCATTTCTTTTTGTAGATAGTCCTACTTTTTTTCCTTTCCTGTACCTTCTACTTACAACTGAAAATGTAACTTTGTAATCCTATATATTTATATAAGATTACAAAGTTATTTATGCACTTGGTGTATCTAGAGCACTGGACCGAATTGCCAAATATTTATTTCCTTGATTAATACACTAAACACTAATTGTATTTCAAATTTGAAGTTTCTATGTCTGCTAGAAGTGCCTTAGAGTTTTGATGATCGGTCAGTCAGTGAGTGACAAAATTGAGAAACTTTGACGTGTTATAATTCTTAAACTACTGGTTAAAATTTAATGAAATTTGAAATATTCCGTGTTTATACAATGCCTGCTTGGTTACCGAAAATTCAGTCTTCTAGTTTTATTCACAACGAAGTTATAGGGGGTCGAAAATGGCCTGAACTGCTTCGAGAAAAGGATGGTACGGCGTGCCGCTTTTTAGCTTGACTTGGCGGGGTCACTGCCGTGCCCCCAGATGCCATCAAAACAAAACTTGTAAAAAAAACAAGTCTCGCAACTTTTCTACCGTAGAAAGTTGTGAGATCCATGTAAATCCAAGTCGGTTAATTTATTCAGTCATTACTTAAGGGACCTTCTGTCTTAAGTTATTACATAATTAGCTAACGTAACATAACAACATCTTATAGTGACCATATCAATATTAAAAATCTTTTCTGTTTTTAAATCAATAGATTGACTTGGCCATCGCATAAAAACACAGTGTATCTCACAAGTAATACATATTATATTAAATTAGATTATTTAGTGCGATTGCAGCTGCAGACTGTAACATAAAAATGAAAAAACCATCAGTGTGGCCGCGATTTCAAAATAACTCATGTTTTGCGTGCGCGGCATCTGATTAGAGAAGGATAGACAGTTTAAAAGCCGAAGCGTTAGAAAAGGACTGCGAATTGAGGTATTATGGGCCCTTAATGAGAATAGTTGATTGATGGAACTTAAATACGCCATCTGTTTGATTTATTTAGTAACTTTAAGCAGTACCATCTAGCGTCAAGTAGTAGAACTATTTGAAATTTTATCTTCAGCTTGTGTCATAGATAACGCTACTAGGACAATGTTTATTTTCATGTTTATTTTTTTCTTTTCCTTAGATCGACAGAATGCAGTGGCTTATGCTCTGTACCTCTTGGATACACGACACGATGTGAACAAAAATACATTCAGAAACGGTTAGTGGCCCTGGAAGGAAATGGTCAAAGCCTATATACCGACGTCTTTTGGATACCTAGCTGTTGCCAGTGTACAATTGTATCAAATAATAACTAAAATTAAATTAAATGTAAATATTAAATATTTACTTGTAAATATTTAAAGTGATTTGTGATTTTAGTGGAAATGCACACTCCTGTAAATATTGGTTAGCCTGCCCCTCGCCTAGAGATGGCGCTACATGTCTTTGAAAATTGTTGAACAATTTGGGCGCCGGCTTAGATGTTTTTCTAAAGTGAAAGAAATAATCTTCTGAGATGTGATTTTAGAATAAATATTTTCATTTAATATACCTAATTATTTATAATTTGGACTTAGCTGGATTTCAGTCACTGCCTGTGCACTATGTATAGAATTAAAGTTATTTTATAAAGTCATGACATTTGTAGATAGTGTAATATTTTATATTGTTATTTCTAATGCTTTAGTGGAGTAGGTACTTACTACAACATGGGACTTTGAGTAAAATTGGTGAGGCTTATTTACGTTCTGTTTAGCCATATAAGGCTTGTTTCATTATAATCAAGTAAGTTTTTCCTAAGGCAGAGTATTATAATTTTAACCAAGTATTAATATTTTAGTTTGGGAAGCTGTAAATATTATAATAACTAAGTTTGATTTTGTAAATAATAACTGAAACTTGAACAATTGGCTTCTCAAAATTTTGTCTGGAAACATACTTTAGAGCTTTATTTGAAAGCTTTTATTCTAAAAGCTACATCCATTTAGCCTTATTGAAACTTAATTAAACCCTTGCTTCCTATAGGTTTTTAATTAACTTTAGATTAATATTCTATAATTTATTGTAATTTGATCTCTATCGAGAAATGTAGCGGGCTCAGCACTAAGTTAAATAGGTATTTCTGTGTTTTTGACTTAGTTCAAACTTTGTGCTCGCTAGCTTGATATTGCATAGCTTAGTTCGAATGGGATTTTTATTATTGGAGCGTGCCCGAAGGATTATTTATATGTCTGTCTCTATCAATCGCACAATTATATCCCTTTTCCGGACTGTCACTTCATATTTTAGAGGTATATTGGTTATATTCATTTATAAACGCACTTTCCGTGGAATAAAGTGTTGGAAGGACTATAAAAAAGTCAAACAACTGATTTTACTGTTTTGCAATATGGTTGAATATTTACTCTCCCTAATGTTCTCTTATTTATAGTACAAGTTTAGCACATACAGCATTAGTGAAGTTATTGTAACAAATTCACGCACAGTAATATTTTATGCCAAGTCTAGAAAGATTTTGTGTCGTGCATAATGTAACAGACAGAAGGTCTTAGAAAAGATAAACAAAAACTCTAAAAACTTAAGATGCTCTGTATTTGTTCTTGATTTTAAATGTTCGAATGTCATAGAAATAGAAGTAAATTAGGCTTTAACTTGGAGCGTTTTCATTTCATATCATATTAATTTTGTAAATTTTATTGTTTAATATGAAAATAAAGTTTACTGAAATTATGTTAATGTGCGTTCTATAATTTTCTCGTGGTGTTTATTTAAAACTTATAAAAATAAAATACAACAAAAGAACAAAATATCGTCACGCATCTGACATGCCCGAGGGGATATCAGACATTTTTCCAAATGTAGACCGTCATTGGACAGTTGACAATTGACCGACGTACTTTTTGTCCCAACGTAATAAGAGGGAAACATAAGGTGATTGGAATACAAATACAGACTTTTTAGAAAAAAACTCTTTAATGCGCGCTTGACCGGCGAGATTCCGACACGGGTCTCAAGATTATCAACTGAGCTACTAGGAGCTACTGTTGCAACAAGGGCGTACCCTGCTGCCTCCCCCCCCTTCCCGCCTTCCCCCCTACAACATAATAGCGATGAAAATAATACACGCAATTTTGAACACTACCCCATGCACTAGTATCGTTAAAGATGTAAAGTGATCGATCGTCATGTTATAAGGGTCTGCCCAATGTGCTCAAGCACATTTTCTCAATGAGACGAGACGCATTTTGGTCATTTTTAGGTAGTGTCATTAAAATAAAGTAACATTGATTTGATTTTAGTAGTAAACACAATGCATTTCTAAGCTTTTGAATCAACCACAGAATAACTAAGTACTCAACTATAAAATAAAAGAAACAATGATTAATATAACATTATTAAAACTCACGTGAGCTGACATTCTAAATTATTATTACATACCGGTGAAAACGTCTAACTTTAAATATGTGAAACAGTTGGCATAAAGTCAACAATATTAATACGTGAGTGTTAAAGCCGGCATTTAATAATAATTTAGAATGATTAATATGTTTAAATTCCTGAAATTTTGTTATAATTAATAAAAATTGTGCTGTTTCTTATGAATAAATTCATTTTCATTTTCATATACATGTGTAAAATATTACACATTAAAGTTTTTTTTTGCCATGACTGTATTAAACCAAATCGTTACAATGTCGTTCAAGGTAAAATTAATTCAACCGCCCAAAGTTTTATTGGAATTTCAGTAGATGCTAGACACTACATATGTAAAGTTTCAGGTGGATCAGCCCAAATCTGATCCACCTCAAACTTCACATGTAGACTACTACACTATTACCTACTGAACCTGCCATAGAAATTAGGGAAATTATACAAATTCACCTTGTTTAATATTCTATGTACTCACTAACATACATTATACGACTAATTATAACCTAATGTCAGACTTTTTGTACAGTTTTTGAAATAGAATAACTTCTATGGGAAAGATTTTTGAAACACGTGATAAGCATGGAAAGTGTTATAAAGTTTGAAACAGTTTTTTTATTTGTTATTTCATAATTTTAGTAGACATGGGTAAATCACGATCAGATAGATCTAAATGAATTGTATCAGTATCACCCCGATGCAATGTATCTATCCCTAGATCACGAGTGAAGACATTGTATCAATGTATGTATAGTCTGACACTTATCTTCGTGGAATTACACTCGAGCGGAAGAAACACACCAGACAAACCTCGCGATTTAAAGCAACGCACGCAATGCCTCTCATTCTAATTCAGGTACTCTCGAATTTTGATCTCTTTCGCTCGACTCTCGGCTGTCAACATTACTTGGTCACGATCGTATATATGTACAGTTTGCTTGATTATCACCTCAGAACAATAACTAAAGCACCTCTGAAATTATCACCAAGGCACAGATCACCGTATAGAGAAAATGTATTGACTGGTGACATTCATGCAAAATGCAAACATGTTCTACAAATTATCGAAATCCGAGGAAAAAATCGCAATTCCATACAAAAATATTGTGATTTCCGGACCTCGTTTCTACGGAATGCTGATATTCCCTCTGAGAATTTCGGAAACTTGTGGAACAAATTTTGTTCAGTATAATAAAATAGGACCCGTATAGTAGCTCCTTACTTCTCTTAGAGTGCATTTTGAGTCTGAACTCAATCTTACAAACGTCAAAAAGTGACGTGATCTTACACTAGAGTGACGTTTGTAATATTGAGTTCCTCTTGAGTTCGGACTCAAAATGCACTCTGAATCTCAGCCTTATATTCATCCTGAGTTACTGAGTTTTGCTACCTATCAATCGAAGAGATAATTGAGGCATTGAGAACAAGAAAGGCCTAACATTTCCAGACATAATTGATTTTTAATTGTGTCTGGAAATGTTAGGCTTTTCCTGCTCTCAGTGCCTCAATTAGAAGTTGGAGTCTCCACAAAGAGCTGTGATCTAGATGATCTAAAATGATCTAAAGATACACAAGATACATATCGGAGATCGAAATGATAGGTGAGTGAGTCAATCCTATCAAAGATACATTTTGCGCATGGCTAAATTTTAGTATGACGATTTTACTGTACGTAGTATTGAATAAGATAAAACATAGCTATTATTGGGGGCCGTTACATTTACATGTTTGAACATCGGGACAATAAATGCTCAATGTGACAGCGATGTGGCGTGGTACTTCCCCGAATTGAGATCACCTTGACACTATAGGAGTCTCAATACTATAAAATCTGTGCCATGGATGAAGTCGTGTAAATCAGGGACTCAGGGCAAGGGCTATTGAATTGAAAGCGCAGTCGCTCCTCGTTTACCAACATCGCGTGAGCTGATGCCCCCCCTAGCTCAGTTCCTGGGTACGCCCTTGAGCCATTATGTATTAGAGTCGCGCGACCTAACTTTACAACAAGGTACCAAGTACAACAAAATTCTCAAAAAGAATTTCATAAAATAATTTACTGCATATCAACAATTTTTGCTTTGCATCCAACGGTGACTAATTTGTCTTGGGCTAATATAAAATCCATACCCATTTCCCCAAAACGTGGAAAAGAGAGGTACGAAAAAAACGCCATTAGTTAGAAAGAGAAGGTTGTTGGTGTTGCTGCTACAAGAGTCGGAAAAGTCGGCCCAAACCCGGACCCCTGTGTTGTACGAACCTACCTTAACATATTTTCCCTTAAGCAGTTCACATCTATTCTTGGGTTAATGTCTATATTAATGATAAGTTATTTATATTTGCTATTTGGTTACAGTGCATAAAAATAACTCTTTTTTTTAAGTAAAAATTAAACAAGATTAAAAGAAAGTACTGCTGTATTTCTAATATGCAATAAGATCTAAAAATATATATTTTATGGGGGAAAATTGCGTAGGCCCACTTTTTTGCCTGTATCGCCACAATAATAAACGAAAAATGGATCAGTGGAACTTTTTTTAATAATACATTATTATATTTAGCAAATGTACACATTTTTGGATATATGTAATTGAAGTTCTAGTTGTATGACGACTAGAAAAATACTAGTTATCAAATTGTTGTTTTTTTTATATACGCAGCTGACGTAAAAGACAAAATGCTGTAATAAAAATACTTGTATTATAAACATCAGAAACAGCAGACTAACCCTTAGAACGTTGGTAGCACGAACTCTGTTTAAAATTAGAGTAAATTAAATACTTTGGATGTGCTAGCCCATTTAACAGTACTGAGATTTAGATAGATTTCTGTAGACTGTTAAATAACGCCCAAGCCGAAAATGGAGCAAACATTGAATAAACGCGTGTGGAGCCGCGGGCACAAGCTTGTACACTCAGTTATACTTACGAATCGCAGTGGCAGAGCTAGGCACGATTTATAAAATATATGTAACGTATTATTATGTAGTATAATACTATCAGTATTTAAATATACCTTTTTTGAGTTCATGAACTTATAATATTATCTTAATAAATATAATAAAGCCCAAAGTTTTAACTTGCTGTATTTTGTCATTTTATATTGATTTGGTTTAATTATTACACTGTAATGCGGGTTTAATACCGATATAGGTATATATTATTCATTTTCATTCTTTAATTATATTAATTACTCAATAATTTCACTTAAGTACATTTAAAATGAATTTTATAACGTCTACGAATAAGAGCATAATCTCATGCACAGCAATTACATTTAACTAGTTATTAATTCTTAAATATCACTTTGTTTCTTCGAAAGTTGATTGCTGATCTCAAATAA
This sequence comes from Ypsolopha scabrella, assembly GCA_910592155.1. Taxonomy (NCBI): domain Eukaryota; kingdom Metazoa; phylum Arthropoda; class Insecta; order Lepidoptera; family Ypsolophidae; genus Ypsolopha; species Ypsolopha scabrella. The sequence goes on from OU342964.1 coordinate 7,237,319, forward strand.
TCTTTAAGCCTTTTGCACAAAATAATCAAAATATATTATCGCATCTATTCGTAAATAATTCCCGCACAGAGTAGTAAAATAGGTCAAAGTAATATACCTATAATAATAAAATTATTATAACAGGGCAAGTCAGAAATATTACAAAGCAAAAATATTACTAAGGAAAAATGCTAAACGGGAGCTTGAAAAATTAACCACAAACGCAAACATTACCCCATCTCTCGAAAAGACAAGTCAAAAAGCAATTAGGAATAAAATCTGCTTTCTCAAAAAAATATCTAACGGAGTCGCGGTACACGCGTAAAGAGGAAGCAAGGAAAAAAATCAATGCTGCATTTAACGTTCTGTGCGTGTGACAGATCGGTTGCCATGGTAACGCCGACGACGGGGTTCGCAAAGCGCGCGAAAAACGACCTAAGTCCACACTTCAAACCCCAAAATGGCGTCTAAAGCTTCCCGCGTAAAGTTCCCACAACTTATTTACGAGCTTTCGGGCTTGGAAAAGTTCACTATGCGTCCCGCGAATGAGCGAGAGGGAAGATAAAAGGGAGCAAGTAATCGATATTACGCACTTTTGTAACACGAAATTGGCGCGCTTAGTGCAAGATCTACGCACTGCATGCGTTGCAGTATTTTAAATTATTTATGTATACTTTTATGCTGAATGTTAAGCCTCGCAAGAACTTCTAAGCTATTTAATAATGTTTTCAAGGAAGTAACAGCAGTAAGTAATAGGCACGGAACGTTAAATTTAAATAGGAGCATATGGGAGGCAGTATTTTATACGCAAAACAATTTGTGTTTCACGGACAAAAACTGAATTATTAATTAAAGTGGCCACCAGATGTTCGATTATTATGGAATATGATAAATAATCATGTTAGAGACTGACTGAGTAGCGCTCGGGTGGTGAAATTTTGATGAGTCATTGTGGGGTCACGACCAAACTTGGGGAGGGGGTAGCCGTCGCGAATTTTCCTGTTTATTTGTAAACTTTATAAATATTCACTGCCATAAATTTAAAAGCAAATGCCCGAATATTTTCCTGTGAGATTTTTGTTCGCTAAATGGAGTTTCGGTCTTGTAGTCGGATTGAGAATTTGAAATGAACCTGGTTGGTCGTAACATTACCCAAAAACTGCTAGGATTGTACGACAGCTTACGGATTCCGGAAAACGACGGAAATGGGTCAATGATGACACGTTTTGAAAATTCATGACAAGCAAGATTCTTTGATGACACACGACGACGTACGAGTGTAGAACGCGCAAACGACTCTCAATTTGTACACGCCACACCATAACTTGTATCAAGACGTTTTCATCTAATTTAAAGCAATAAAATAAAATAAAAAATAACATATTGTGTTTAAGGCGCAATATGCCCGTCCCAATACAAAGAGATAAACATATCTGAAAAAGTGCGAGTCCGAGTAGAGCGGTTGAATCAAGAAAAGATTGGATAATGCTGTTTTTTAGTAAATAAAAATCACACGAGAGCGTTTTAAAAGAAAACGCAATTCTATATGTTTTAGATAATAGGTTTATATGTTTTCAATTGTCATTATTTTTATTTTTACTTTATTCGTTTGGACGGACTACTATTTTGAAGTGAAAGAAGCAAGGGAATTTTTTCGTATCACGTTTTCGTCTTAGGAAAAGCCTCTTTATAAAATGTTTTTTTTTTAGAACCCCATCTATTTTGGTATAGGAGTTCTACTGTTTTAAAATCTAATTTTTTACTACCTATGACGCCTTAAGAAGCATTTATATGAAGCATTTCTTCTCAGAAACCCGTTAATTTTGGCACCTTCAATTCAAGATGGCGGCCAACGCCATAACTCCTCGAGGTCTAAAACTTACATTTTTCATGAGCAGCCTATACCCAAGCAATACATGTCAAAACATTTTCTACTCCACCTTTTGTAGGGCAAAAATACCTGCATACTGAGCTATTATATTTATTTATGTTATTAGAAATATTATTATAGAGGTCTAAATTAAGGATCAAAACATTTTAAAACCCTAATTAAATTTCCAAAAAAAAGCGTTTTTTTCGGGGTCTATAACAATTTTGTACTATCTATCTACCTATCGGCCTGTTTCGTCCACTGCTGGACATAGGCCTTTCCAGGATTTCGCCACTCTTGGCGGTCCTCCTGGAAGAAATGCCCATACTCACACACGCTTGGCAGGCGGGTTGGTGAGCGCAGTGCCGAAACCCTTGCCCCAGTGACGCCGCTGCCCGTCACCAGTCTGTTTTATGTAAGGCTCGGCAATTGGGGATGGATATACCGCCATCTATCGGTCCCAGGCAATGGTGGGCCGCCTGGTTTTGCCTGAGAGCTGTTCTCTTACTCTCCCCCGAATAACTTCGGAAGGATTTGCGAGTAAGATGGTGGTACCTCCACAGTCGAGCCCGGCATCAGCTCTACCACCATCAAATTTTGTGCAATCGCCTTCATTGCTTAGCTTTTAAGCCACCTTATTCCGTGACGTAACAATACTAAATTGTAGCCCTCTGAGCTCTAGTGTGGAGCTAAATGTTGCAAGGGGAATAATTTTTCCTATTTTAGTTTTGCCGTAGTCGACTAAAAATATTGAACTGATGCTTTCACATGTAAGTGAAACCTTTACAGAATACCTCTGGGAAAATACTTAATCTGTAAGATGTATACGAGCCACAGACTGACCTGCGATCTATTTTTGGGAGAATTTAGAGGGTCAGGAATTTTTGTTTTCGCTACGGTGTACGGTATAACATTTATTTAAACAGTCCGATTCATACTTAAGAGGCCTGGGGGTGTATTTTTGAATCATTAGAATTTCAATTCGCATACGAATCTGCATGATTCGCATACGAAAACTTAAAATGAGTATTGTATTCGTATGCGAATTGAAATTCGAATGATTCAAAAATACACTCCCTGTAGCCGGCGGCTTGAAGTCCGTCGCGCACGGGGTCCCTATGCTTGCTATTTCATTCTACATTCAACTTCGGATTATAGAGCACTGACTAACAATATTGGTTGGCCCGAACGCTCATTTCCCGAGCTCGTACGGAACTAACCGAACACTAAGCTAACGCGAAAAATCGAAATAAAACAAAAATATTTTTGAATATTGTAAAATATACTATGCTTTGAACCTAAAAATATTTGATTTGTTGTATCGCTTCTAGGACATTACGGTACATAAACATTCATGAAAATATGTGTAAAATTCAGGACTTCATACGCTTGTAACTTTTGTATGTATTTGATTTTGATAAATGTTTTAGATTCAAGTCATGCATATTGTATGGGATATGTTGAAAAAGAAAAAATAATAAGCAAGTACCTATCAATAAGGATATTATCAGCGAACAGCGCTAGTATGGGAGTTAAGACGAATAGAGTCGCCTTAAGACTCATATCTTAGTCGGTATCAAGGTTCGATGACCCTTTTTGAGAAATTTGAATTATTTTTTTCTGTTCCTTATAAACGCAAGCCCAGCCCCGAGTCAACATGTACAAAGTCAAAACTTCATTTTTTTCAATTACGGAAAAAATGTTACTGCTCCGTGATACTGATAAATGTCACTTTGTATTTTAGACGTACATTTGGCGAGATTTAATTTATTGTAAAAAAAACGAATTTATCTATCAATGATCTCAACCAAAGCCAATGATGATAGTCCAAGACTAATGGTGCGTCCTGATGCCTAGCAGCGCTTATCTATCATTCTTGCGTGTCACGCATACGCTGTATCTGTGTCACATGTTCGAGGTTCTGGCTAGGCGTCGATCGTGTACTGAAAACGCTCAATTACGCATTTAGACTTTTTCGAAGAAAACTTGCCGCCAAAACGGTTCTGCGTCCGCCGGACGCCTTTGCAGAACGCCATTGTGAGGCACAAATGCCACTCTGGGCTGGGCCCATAGTCCGAAATATGGATGATGCTACTTCGCTTTATCTTCTTTGTTTTTCTGCACAAATTAGAAGCAAGTATATGGCATATGTTAGAGTTTCTGTCACATTCTTTTATTTTTCGTTGTACAGAACGTTGTACTTTTGCTTGCGTATGGTAAAGTATCTTCAATATAAAAAACTATTATCGACAATTTCGTCTTGGCGTTTTTTTATCAACACCCCTTGCAGTCTTACTATATGTTGACCACCGGGCATAGATACCGGGTCACAACGTTGATAATAAATAAAACCGCATCCAAATCCGTTGAATGGTTCTCGAGTTAAAAAGGAACATAAAGACAGACAAAAAAAATGGTTTTGGTCTCTGTTCAATACTAAAAACCATCCATCCGAGTATTGCGAACATTATGTGCAATTATAAATAGTATTTGTATACTTTGGTAACGGTGAAGAAAAACACTGTAAACCACGAGTATATATTATATTAAGCAGGGCTCCTGAAAAAAGTATGAAATCAATGATGATCTGGACGATAATGAATGAAGAAAATTCTATTAATAATAATTAATTTAATTGTGAAAAAATCAAACTTATAAACTAATGTAAAAAAATACGACCGTTTATGCCGCAAAAAACGTATATTTCGACTCTCTCTAGGGAATCAAAATTTACAGGGTTACCTGTTGAACTAGAACTATGAAATTTGGCAAGTTATACCGTCTTATACTACAAGTATTGGAAAAATCTGAAAACTACATTTGTAATTAAATAATCAAAAATATTAGTATGTATCGGAACCCTCGGTTGGCGAGTCCGACTCGCACTTTCCGGTTTTTTTCCTATATCTTTTCGATATTAAATTTAAGTAAGTACGCCAAACATTAACTTTTTTTTCATATTTTTTTTTAATATGATGGTTTCATATTCTGAACTGTAATACGTGTATGTGAATATAATGAACATATGTAATATATAATATTTAATTTTAATTTATTTCATTTCATTAGGTAACTATATGCCTTAACAGCGTGTATATGTACTGTTAGTTAGTACAGCGATAAGGTTCAACCTCTTTCCCGCGGTTAAAATCGTCCGTGAAAAGTCGGTGTTACACTTGGAATCTTGTCTGACACCCCTTCGAGATTATGTCCTGATGACAGGTTTTATACAAAATTCTTAGGTTTTCACAGCTTTATTACGAACCGTCTTGTTGCAACTTGCGTCTTGAATTTTACTATTTATTATCTTGAACACGTGTGATTAATTTACCACGTGATTAAGTAACCCTAATGCCAAAATTTGCTTCTTATAAGATTGGGGGGTTATTCAGAAGCTGAGAGCTGAAGGGAGCTCTGGCAAGGTGAAGGAGCCAATTAACGATTGTCGACAAGTGTCCCACTGTACATCGGCAGGGAGTTATGAAGGGAGAGGAGTCCAGAAACACCTCTATGGCATGCCGATACAGGGGTCCGTACAATATACACCACAGCACAAGTGAAGTAGGGTATAGGTGATTCCCGTATGCTCTGAAATGGGGTGCAAACCCTCTTACACCTGACATCCTGAATACACGCAAAACAATCGGAAACATCAACCTGTCGCCAAATGGGGATGAACGTCGCACCCCAAGAGCAAAAATCGCGGAATAATTTTATTACTGGACTACCCTTTTATTGAGATAACTGTAGTCTATCAAAACGTAGTTAGTCGCAAGATAACTTTGTTTTAAAATTGCGTTTGGCCAGTCGAAAAAGCTCCGCGGTTGCGTAACGATCGATATCGTGCGAACGAAACGCAAGTAAACAGATCGAAGCTCCAAGCGAAATGTGGCGGTCGGATCGAATCCCGCCAAATGCAACGACAGCTGTCCGTAGCTCGTAGCGCGTAGAGCCGTAGCGGGCGCCACCGGCACGCCGCGAACCCACTATTATTATTATTTGTAAACAAGCTGCGAGCTGCGGGCGCGGAGTGAGGGGTGCGTCACGTGACCGCGCCGCCATTGGCCGCCGCGGCAGCTGCGCTGCGCCGCCGCCAGTCCTCCACCGACCGCTGGCGTTGTCGCATCGCCAGCACGCGCGACACACACGCGCCGACAACGACGCGATCGCGAACTCACTCCTTTTGTTTATTTTTCGCGTGCGTCCCTCGGGCACGCCGTTTTGTGTTTGGAGCGGAGCGAAGATCAGAGTACGCGGATGGATCAAACCACGAGAGAAGGTACGTCGGAGTTGGCGAGTTCGAAAAGTTTTGTGCGACGCACTTCCGCTTGGAAGTTTGGAAGTGTTCTCGGTAAAGCTTCTAGTTGGGTTGGTGGATGATTGCATGGTTCGTGAAGGTATATGCGCCGTGAGGGGCAGCAGAGCATGTCGCGAGGACTGGTGCGCGTCCGTTTCCGTCGAAGCTTTAGTCGAGCTTTCGCGAATCGATCGCGCAAAGCGGAACGTCGCTGACGCCGTTGCAACCAAGTTTTTAATACTCAGGAGCACTTTGTTGCAATTGTTGCGTATGACGTCATAAATTAAGCTCTAATTTTCTGATTGGAACCCAAGAATGGTTAAACGTATTAACGGGACACAGCATTTTGAACTCGATTAAAGACATCATCTAATTGTAAGTAAGGAGTTTTGAGTTTATAGGCAAAGCTAATTTTGCATTAGCTTATCATCATTCGGTTTTGTAAAGTAAAAGCTCTCGGCCTGATGACACGTCACATAATGGTGATAATATTAAGTCATCATAATAACGCTATATAGTTCATCAAATTATCCGGGTAAATGCACCAAACACCTTGGTATTAAAGCCCCAGCCAGCTGTCAATTGGAATGATAGACTATTGCAGCTAAATGTCAAGCCTGCACATGATACTATAGCTTGTCTATTATCAGAAAATTGCCAAGGAATTTACATCCTTTTACCTTCGCAATAACAAGACCTACAGCCGCGTATATATGCAAGACGAGCTTAATAGCTAGGAAAAACTGTTAAAGACATTACAAATAGAACATTGTCAACAAACTAGAAATGGCGAGCAGACCCTAAGGTCTAAACATATTCAACATTCTTGATTAACTTATTCCGAGGACCAACAATCCAGTTTGCAATGTTCTTTTGTTTATATTAACACTACAAGTAAGTCCAGACAAGAAAGACGCCTGAATTTGTGACCTATTTGTTGGACAATCTTCACTTCATAATGGTAAAGAGACATAGACATTACTTAAACTATATACTCTTCTTTCTTAGGTATAAATAATATGAACCTAACTTGGGCCTATCTAGCTCACTTACCAATTGAAGCCTTTTGCAGAATATCCGCAAAAAATGAGGAACTTCAGAAGGTTTACCAATTAAGTTGGACGTCCGCGCTGTATCAGTTAGAAGACGGTTGGATAAGCATCCTAATGGCGAGAATGTATCAGGATTGCTTCACTGTCTCTTCAAAGGCTTCACGATACTTCCAAAAGATCAACCGGCCAAAGAGAAACGCTCGTGGATCCCACGGAATAATCGAATAAATAATGCGCCTTCCTCCCGCGAATGCGATAATGGGAGTCAAGTTCAGTGTGGCCAATGAAAACAAATAAACAAATTGGCCAATTTCGCCTCGAGTTAACAGCCAACGAATACGAGACCAGATTGTGCAACGCTTCCAACAGGTTTCCTTTTTAGTTGCGACCGAGCTAGAGTAATGTTTCCTCTGCTTGCTGCTTTCGGGACACTTCGGCTGGTTTGATTGTGAGAAAAGGCTACATGATATGAAGACCATGAAATATCACCTGAAACCTACTCACACATTTTAAGATCTATTATAATATTTGATCTGTTACTCAACAAATCCTGATTACATAATAAAGGTCAATAATAATCAGCATTATTATATGAATATTGGAGAAGATATAAGAAAAGTATTTTGTTCTAAAAATAAAAATACTTCAGGGGTAAAATTTTAATTTTAATTGTTGCCTCCTATTTTACCTAATCGTTAAATGTTAAAACGAAGGACTAACAAAACGTAGTTTCTCCCGCCACATTTTTTTCAATATCTCGATTATTGCCAAAAGTTATGGCTTTATTCTTATTTTCTACTGGGGATAATCCTGGTCTTATTGCTCATAGTCTCTCAAAGCAAACACAATACGATCCTCGAAGAGCTCCCGGTTTTTCTTTTCATGGCTGCCTTTATATACTTTCACTCTCTGGTAGACAAAGTTCGGACGTCAATGCACGATATGCGAGAAAAAAGTTTGCAGAGGATGTAATTTTGTAGAAATTCTTTAGTGCAAAGGCAAACAGTCGCGCCGGGTGAACGGTCTAGTCTTAAAATTATTTGCTTCGATTCTTTGCTCTATAAATATATATGAGCCTAAAGTACATGCCTAAATAAACTTTCAAAGTTCTTTGATCTTTAAAGATTAAAGACTTTGTCTCTTGAATTTTGTTCCTGGTTCGTGCTCTTGCGCATCGTGTGAAAGGATGAACTGCTTTGTCCTCGTCGGCGGTACTCGGTAGCATTTGATTGACATCATTTATCTCACAATTACCTGCATATAGTCCGATAGGATTCGGAAAAGGATGCTGAACATCATATCATCGTACCTCATCTGCCTCTGGGTAAGATTTAAAATACGATTCGTCGCATGTGGACCGACAAAATCTGTACCACCATAATCAACACTGAAAATTGAGACAAAACTATTACAATGTCTCATACATTTAAATGTAAAAAACGCTCAATTTCCGATGTCACATCCGATACGTATGAACCCGACAAAAAACCTTTACAAAAGTATTAAAGCATCAGAAAAAGTGGAAGTGTGGGAAAGGAGGATGATAAAAAACGCCACATCTGCGGCGCTATTCAGCCTCTCTGAATGGGATGGGACCGTAACTCTATATCTGGAGGTACCAGAATGAAGTACACTTATGATGATGTTCAAATCCTCATGTGCGTATCTTTTAGTTGATAATAATTTTATATTGTCTTGATGTCGTCGTTTTGTAGCTGGCTCTTTTTTAGGACTCATCAACGTGTTACTGTGTGATTTGATAACGTCTTTTGACATATGGCAAGGTTTTTTTGTTTTCGATTTTGACCTTCTTATGCAATTTTTATTACATTTTGTTTTTATATGGAAATATTTGACTTTACTATTAATTTAGGAAATCTAAAATAATTCGATCACAGACCAATTTAGTTTAAATCTTGCGCAATCTCTAGTATATTACTCGTATATATTATGCACGTACTCGTATTATATACATAGTCCTGCCATAAGTTCTGTCCCTTTTTTAATGGATAATTCTAAGGTTCCAAGAAAACCCTAGAAGTCAAATCGAATAGGTTTCAAACTACAATAAACAAGTGATTGTAATATAACATTATAAAATATGTATTTTTGAACGAGTCTCCAAGTAGCAGATCTATATTGTAAAAACACGGTTTGATTTTGGGTCTACATAATTCCATTGGGATGGGTAAAAACGAGTTACAGGTTGAATTTTTATGCCAATGATAGGATAGACAATGACAATGTTTTTTTTATTGCATCCATCCATCAGCCTGTTTTATCCACTGCTGGACATGGGCCTTTCCAGGATTTCGCCACTCTTGGCGGTCCACCTGGAAGAAATGCCCATACTCACACACGCTGGGCAGGCGGGTTGGTGAGCGCGGTACCGAAACCCTTGCACCAGTGACGCCGCTGCCCGTCACCAGTCTCTTTTATATAAGGCCCGGTAATTGGGGATGAATATACCGCCATCCATCGGTCCCAGGCAATGGTCGGCTGCCTGGTTTTGCCTGAGAGCTGTTCTCTTACTCTCACCCGAATAACTTCGGGAGGATTTGCGAGTAAGATGGTGGTACCTCCACAGTCGAGCCCGGCATCAACTCTACCACCTAGTATCATAATATTTTTTTTATTACAAGTTATAAATCCCCAAAATAATTAGTAAAATCGCTAGGCAAAAAATTTTTTTTTCTGGGACATCCTGTTCACGTGATTTGTTCATAACGGTGGTGCTGTAAAATGGCTCCCAAAATATTTCAAACTCCTTTGTTTTCCAATGTTTATTGACTTATCTTCGAGAGAAAATAGTCAGCTTTAAGCCTTACCACAAATTCTAAATTGTAAGGGCTATGATTGAAAAAGTTATAAGGCGAAAAGCTAAAATTATGTCGCGTGTTTTAAGATGTCTGCTTCGGACGCTTCAATTATAGTTTTTTTTTAATGGTCACTGCTATAAGCAGCTTTAGCTAGCCAACAAATTCCATTCATTAATTTTACTAGATTCAGTCTGGGATGAAAAATATCGAATTAATGTTGAGGGACAGAATTTTTGGCAGGACTAGGTATAAAACTTTTCAATACCAAAAATAACAATTTTACTTATACATATATTTTTGCCAAATGATAATAGTAAACCTTTATAGAGTTTATAATACTATAAATTCATTGATACCAACCAGCTTTTTGATACCAATAATAAGCAACTTAATGATGACGTGTTGCCGGATACGTACATCAGTGAAATAACCGGTTCTGCAGCTAGCAGTGCGTAGATTCAATTCCATGTTGTCTTTTGTTTATCAAATGAAAAAAGGAAAACAACCACTGATAAATTCATAAATTTCTTGACTTATTATATATACATTATAACTGGAGCAAGCTATAGGTGTTCTGCAGGTAATAATAGATATCTTACTTCGTAGGTAATAATAGTGTTTAATTTAAGGCTATATTATTCGAAGCATAATGATAGTAATCGATATGATACATAGTGGTAATGGTACACGTAAAATCCGTTAGAAAACAAAGCACACTTATAAATAGAAAGCTTCTGCAACTAAATAATAGGTATATCTAAGAATTGTTGAATTATTAGAAAATTTACTTCTCTCTGATGACAAAGTTTCTTAGTCAAACTGTCAATATTGTCTTAAGAGGGCCTAATTTATAACTCAAACTTAGTTTTATTAAAATCCTTAAATTAAGCCTAAGATTACTTAGAAACAAAACTTTTCGACTTGGAACTCAAACAAACCTACCACCTAATTGTAAAAATAAACTTGTAATTAAAATGCATCAGAACACACCGAAAAATACAGCTTTACAAGCAGAATAATATCTAAAGTCAATCCGGAACCCACACATATTGCTTTCAAATTTCCTCTGTCTGTTACTTAAAACGTTGAAATCTACCAAGTGATTTTGCAAAATTACATAATGTGGTTTTACAAAATGTAATGTAACTCGCATTTTTAACGACGTGGTCAGAGGTCATAATAGTCTCCGAACAATTTTTTGGTTTGTAACACTGTGTCTCAATCTGTAAGATGGATTTCAGCCACGATCTGGCCTGCCATTATTGTTTAAGTGATAATGAGAATTAAAGGCAAGCAAGACATCGTTTATATCAAAATTTACTTAAAGCTTCCAAACCGAACTTAGTGTTTGTCTTTGTCGACTACGAAAGGGCTTTTGATAGAGTCAAATACTATGCTGTTTGTTAAAAGCTGTATCTCCATCGTTGCAATGTGAAATATTTAAGCGAATATTCTCCAGGTGTTGTGTAGGATCGTCGATTCCAATACGAGTGCATACGCTATATATTCCATGTATATACAGCAGCGGAGTGTGCGTCAAGAAGAAACCCTTTCACCCAAGCTTTTTACAAATATGTTTGAATATGTCATTAAGAGTCTGGACTGGAGTGAATAAGGTTCGACTAGCGGAGTTGCGTTCCACAGACGATCTTATCCTCCAGACTGAAGTCGTTGCAGATCTCCAAATGATGTTCGCAGAACTCCATGAAGCATCCTTTAAGGTTGGCTTAACTTAACAGTCTAGACTATACTAGTAATCTTACCAGCCTACCCAACACCAGTGTTGTAAATCTGTCATAGAGGTAGGTAGTAGAAGAGGTAGGTAGTAAAGTACATCTGCTTTCAAAATTGGTTATATTTTGGCGGAGATACTCGGGTCAGAATATCAATACATGTAGCTAAGTTGCCTTCAGGAGACTGAAAGATTCCACAATGTACTACTTCTGCTGCCTTCTTAAAATAGGGACGCTAGACCTATATCCATAGATAATTTCTTGCGATCCAGGTCAATCTTGATCCATTGGTTGGGTGATTGAGTCAAAATTATTCGATCGTTTGATCGATCAGTCGCATTTCGGTCACACTCTGAGAGTCGTGCGACCGAGCCCACGAAGGAGACAAAAATACACTTTGTCCGAGTCTGTAACTAAAGTCTTAGTTAGTTTTTCAAACGATTATCGCTTTTACGAATAGCGTGCGGTGACATTAGGTGGTAGAGCTAATGCCGGGCTCGACTGTGGAGGTACCACCATCTTACTCGCAAATCGCCTCTGAAGTTATTCGGAGGAGAGTAAGAGGTCAGCTCGCAGACGGGCACAAAAACAGGTGGCCTACCAAGCCTGGGACCGTTTGATGACGGAATATCCATCCCAAACTGCCGGACTGTATCTTCTTGTGTTTGATGATTCAATCACTTCAATCACTCACGAATGGGTCGACCTAGGTGTAATGGACTCTGACAAAGGCACAAAGGTGCTCAAATCAAAGTGGTGATTATACACCGAATATTCCCCCCCCCCCCCCCCCCCCCCCCGCCCCTCCATACTACGATATCAGCCTTAGACCTAGTAATTGAAATCGTGGATCCACCCTTGCGTAACAAAGAAAATGTTTATACTAAAAGCTGACAGATATCTACTTAAACCTCATTGCAGTCTTATTAAAAATCTCAGGCATTGCCGCAAGTAAACTGTAGATTTGACAACTTAGTACGATTGAGTATGAAAACGTATACAAATCGAAGCTCAATCGCTGATAGCAGTTGTAATCCGTAAACCGATCAGGATGATAGAGATATCAGTTTCCGGCGGTACGCACAGGTATTCGAGTATATGGTGTGCGCATGCGCCGCCGACCGGATGTTATACTTGTAGCAACAGCTGGTGAAGAAGAAAAAATATATTACCTAGCCTACTTGATCAAACAATGTATGTTATGTCAGAATTTTAATAAAGTCGATTTGATATTGGAGCTTCTTAAAGCAGATGTTATGAAGATCGTTGTATTGTGAATAGACTAGCCTGTTTCTCGTAGCTCTGCTCGCTCTAAAAATAATCTACAATAGGCAGCTTTTGCTACAAACATGTTTACTACCGTTCATAACAGTATACCATAGAGAAGGAAGGAACCCACCAGGTAACAATGACAATCACATCAAAACCAGTTCAGTGGCTCCTTGCCTAGTATATTGTATATAGAAGGAAAAAGAACAGATACCTTAGATTATGTTAAAAGTTTACTGGTTTAGTAACACTGTTAAATTCAGTCCGAGCTCGTAAGGCTTAGTCGTCGAAAGTATCGGTACTTAAAACTTGCAGAAAACAAATGCTAAACTTATCCAGGATCAATGTCATCCAAAAGCTCCTCGTTGCATCGTAGTCGTGTCGCTCAAAAAAGCTACAACATCCGATTCTAAAAATAAGCCCTTATAATTACACAGCAAAGCTGAAAGCGCGATGCTTTCGCTGCAAGCGTTCTACCGTTGCCCTTGACAACCGAAACCCAGATAGCATCGCGTTCTACTCACACTGGCCCACCGCACCCACACTTCTACAGCCAGACTCTCACAGACATGTCCTTACACACACACATGGGTGAAAAGTCGCGTTCCATCGTACGAGAAGTGCTTTTAATCTTCTTTTTTCGCGGCGTTTGCTTTGTGTTGACGTACAAAGAGTTCGCCTTGGTTCTTATTTACTGCGTAATAGCTCCGTTTTGATTTTTATTTTTAAGTTTGTCAAAACTTGAGAGTTCTGAAAACGTGTATTTTACCTGTCCTGAAAGAAGCGAATGTTTTCGTGATCAAACGCCGAAAACGTACCATCTTTTCACTTGAGACAGCGCTCTCAGGAGGGGAGGTGGAAAAAGCCGAAACAAGCGTATTGCAATTTACCACCTCTGACGGTTTCACGAAAAAAAGAAACACAAAAGACTACTCTTTTATGCGTCGCTTTTAAAAATCTGAAACTGAAAATGATACTTGTTTTTAGAGGGATTGCTTTGGCGCTTTTCAAATCACGAGCGACGAAAGATCTCTTCTTTCCATCTCTCTTTCATGCAAAAGTAAATTAAAACAAATACAAAACCTATCCCAGATGTTACAGCGAATTCAAAAATAGAAACAAATGAATAGATTCTGAATTCAAATAATTACTTTTCCGCTACTTTCTACATTTGACGTCACAAATCTGCAGACGAAGCGTATTGAGCGCCTCTACTGGATTCAGACCAAAATAAAATACACAAGTTTATTCCATATTTAGTTCGTCCGCGTGACCTGTCATTGGCTGTTCGATACGATAGCCTCGGCCGATGGGTAGTGGTGCCAATATTGCCCTTCGGAATTATTCTACTACCTACGCTTTCGGTAGTACACGTGGGTCTGTTAATGAATGAAAGGACGTAGTAGGCAGGTCTAATTTAATCACTCGTACCTGAGAGCTTTACTGCATTCGTGTCGTGCTGTCCACAGTGATGCGAACTTGTTTGTGATAGAGCAAGGTCAAAGAGAAGACCTCAATGGTTGTGATTTAATGATGAACCTCATGACTGTTCGTTTTGATGGCAATGATGCATCATAGCTCATATTATAGTGAAGAACCCTTGAACACAAAGGGCTTTTAGGTTCTCTTTTTTACAGAAAAAAAAACAGTTATCCGTATATGAAATTAAATGAAATAGGTTAATTTATGTAATATTAGCAACTACATTACATACCTTAAAATTATACGTCAATAGGTAATGTAAGACAAAACAATTATTGACCAGAAAATTAAATAAAATTAGGCCCAACTGCTTAAATTTAATAAAACATAAATTAGAAATAAAAGACTAGATTATATATAATACAACATATCCCATAAAGGTGATAAATATATGCCTCTTCGCCACTTCGATTAGTCTTACTGAGAAGAAGAGGAAGGGCAAGAAACTAAGCAAGACTTCTTCTTTTCTGTATTTTATTTATGTCACGCTTTTTATAATTCTTTAGATAAAAGATGAACACTTTTTTTAATTTTATTGTTTGTTATGGTAGAGGCTATAGTAACACGTGTTTTGAGAAAATTTCAACTTTCTACGTATTATGGCTGAAGCTGCAGACCCCTATGACAGACAGATAGGGTGCCGTTTGGCACCCTTCGGGTACGGAACCCTAAAAATGACAAGTCAGGAAGAGTTTATATACCGTATTTCATTGATCATAATAAATTACATGTAAAATCATGAAATAAACGAACTTCCTAAGAAAAGGGAATGTCAATAGCATTAATAGGTATAGCTAAAAATTAACTATATATATATTTGTAACATAATGTTTCGAAAAAGTTGTCATTCACAGAAGAAAAAAGAAACAATTTACAAACAAAGAACTTTCAAAACTATTTTCAAACCAACCAAAAATCAAATCCAAAATCAAGTCAGACAAAGGTGGACGTTTAAAAATTGAAAACTTTACAAAACTAAAATAGTACGTCCAAAAATAGTATTGGAACTAGAGCGAGCTTTCTCTATGAACTTCAAATAGATACTATTAATAGATTGTTTACGTGCAGGGCTTCATTTAATTCCGGCTTATTATGCCCTTCTACAAAGGTTATGGCTTTGACATGTGCAGGTTAAATTCGTGTTGCTCATATTACTGATGAATAAGTACGAACGGCAGCAAGACAGACTACCTCCAATAGGCGTCTTACGTCATTTAATAAAAAGGAGCTTCAACTGCAGGTAACTGTAGAACTAATCCAAGATTATTAGGACAAAAATTTGGCCCGAATTATCAACCAACTTAATTTTGCAGTTTTGTTTTCATATTTTTTTTAGTTAATGACTTATCATTAACGGAAACAAACTTATTTGTATTTTTTATATAAATTATTCAAGTCTAAATCGTACGTAACCCTCTGGGTGCGAGTCCTACACGCACATGACCGGTTTTATAATATATTATTTGAAGATTTGATTATTTTTCTTTCAAAAATCCTATGGATAGAAAATATTACGCAACCAAACCGTAAAAGCTTTAAAAAGCTACAATACAAACAAAGCCTAATAGCAAGCAAAGCTTTGACTTCGCCTTCTTGATTGTCGCTATTCAAAATTGGAACATTTTATTTAAGAAGTCGCGAGTGTAAGTGAGATAACACTATTGACATGTTGGTGTGAAAGAGAAGGAACTATCTACGGTGCAATACGCACAACCACCCCGGCCATTAGAGTTAGAGTTTGTATTTGGTCGATTGAGTTCGGACACTTTTCCTGGACAACATGGAAAGTATTATGGAAATATTCATAAAAATACCGTGTTATTTATCGTAACGGACATAGTTTGTAATTTCTTAGGCAAATTATATGAAGCAAACCCCTAAAATAATGACTTTATTACCATTATAGACCTTAAATAGCATATACTTTGTCATAGCCCTAAATAAGTATTCTCCAAAGTACGTAGTAATCGTCGGTGAAACATGGGTGTACGATGGTGGACTGTATTACACAGTCCATACTCGGAAACGCCTCTGAAACGCTCGGTAATTCGAGTGGTGACGATACTTCTTTCACGAATAAGCAATTTGAATTTTTAGAAAAGACTAAAATTTCGTACTGAACTGTAAACCCTGTTTAAAAGAGGTAGTACAAAGGGAAGGGGCGGTGGTGCATGACGTCACAGGGGAGGAAATGTTACTAGCACGTGACAATGAGATTATAATCGACGTGTGTTTGATACCAGTTCGCGGAAAATAATCGGGAAATCGAAAGTGCGCTTTGCAATATACATAAATCGCATGAACGTAGCACGGTCGCGTAGCTCGTAGACCGCTCGTAGCAAATTCTCTAATTTGCTTAGTACATATTTCAGTTATAACTGTGCAAGAATAAATCATTGGTTTTATTGGTCTTTATTTCACTCAAATGACATTGACAAGAAAGTTTAACGTCAGATACGATGTCTTTATAAAACATCTATGTGCCCAAACAATGTAGCGAAGAGCGACAAAACTTCCAAAGCAGAACTCCCAAGTAAAAATAAAAGCACTTTGTGTAAGTGTATCGTTTGTCTCTAACAACTTTCTTTTACCTAAACTTGTTATGAAAATACAAAGCGAGCAATAATCGAGAAATGAAATCCTAATTCGATTCTGGAAGCGAGTGTTCGCCGTTCGCGCCATCGATTCGGGTCATTCCGCAAAACAGTCTAGCACGCATGCGCCATCCCGCCACCTCTCGTAAACATGTCCAAACGCAGTCGTAACTTTCAAATTTACATAGTTACGGAATTCCTTTACCACCTTATTATTTTGAATTTATCCCGCCGCCGAGTGAGAAACGTAAAATAGCACAAATAATAGCCTGCTATTTCTTCTGAACTCTCGTGTCTTCCAGTTTTATTTATTGTTTATTGAGTTGTATGTTTTGTTCGCAGATTGGTGCCGACCGCACGGATAACATCGGCAGATCTCAACTGCGCAAGGACAGCCGCTTCACAACAACCAAAACGTTCTAAAACAATCCTCAAACCAAAGCCTCCAGTCAAATTTTTCGTTTCAACTAAATATAAGCACTATTTTTTATCCTTTTAACGATTAAAATTAAATCATAATAGTATACGCTAACTCCCAAACAGTACAAACTAATTTAAGTCTGAAGTGATCGGTATTTACAATAAAAACGAGCCTTCAAAAACGAGCGAAAGTTAAAATTAATTCAAACAATCAACGACCAGTATTTAAACGTTCCAAAATAAAGAGAAAAAAAAATCGTTAAATGAGTGCACAAATAAGTATTTATGATCGTTAGCAGTTAAAGGAACGCACCAGCCATCGAGGAGCATTTCAAGAGTCAGCCAAAGATTTTATAAAATCGTATCTGTTAAGACGTTGCCTCTAATCGTTAAGGATTTTTTACATAATTTATTTCTTAGCCGTAAAATCGAAGATATTGTGATTAGTGTAGTGTAAACCAGTGTGCCGTATAATCGTAATATAAGTGATATATAATCAAACGCCTGAACGCTATCGAGAGGTCTCAAGTACAAATTAACAAATGTTCCAGTGCTAGTGTGACTCTGTAGTTCGGTGTGTTCAGCACAACTATCGTAGACTTATTAGAGCCCTTATTTTTGTACGTAGCGTTGTGAACTGTTTCTGTAGTTGGAATAGTAAATCAGAGAGCGAGCGTGCCGAAGCCGCGATGCGGTCGCGTCGCGGGAAGCCGTGATGAGCGAGCGGCTGCTAGAAGACGCGGAGAGCTTACCGCCCTTCGCGACCTTCGGCGACATGTCGGACGAGCAGCGTCTGCTCACCGACTCGCGCCTTCTGGAGCCCGGCTGGGAGTACTACGAGCGCACCGGAGACACGCTCTCTATTATCTCCAGCCAGCCCCAGTACCGACCCTGGGAATCGATGCCTCTCACCGTCAACTCCAAGGACGCTATACTCCGAGCGGGGTTCTCCACCCCCCTCGAGTCGTACCAGTCCGTCACGCTGCAGCCCATCACGAACAAGCTGCCCTCCTTTCAAAGTCAGTTCCAAGCTTTCCCTGAGACGACGGTGATACCGGAGACTGGGCTGCCGAGCGTGACGCCGGTACCAGTCACCGCCAGCTCCACCCCTAGCGCGAGCCCTAGTCACCTCACACAGCTCACGCAGCTCACGACTCCCTCGTCGCCAGCGCACCTGACCACCCTGGCTCAGGTAGCGCCTCTATCCACCACGCTGACCACTCTGTCACCGGTCAACGCGACATTCCATACGCTGACCGCGGTCAACGCCCGGAGCTATCCGATCGTGCCGGCGCCGCTGCAGGCACGCGAACTGACGCCTGCAGGTCAAACCTACATCGATGACCGCCATATACAGCTATATCAACCAAACATAGCCACTATCAATGCATTCCCCACGCAGAATGGAATCTTGCACCAGAACGGAACGCTCCTGCACCAAAACGGGAGTTTAATACAAAACATCCAGAGTCCCACTGTGGTGCACGTTCTCAAAAATGAGCCCTTCGACATGAAGTCGCTGCAGGACAAGTACACGCCGAACGGTTTACACCACAGTAACTTCCAAAACCCCATGTTAATAGACAACAGCTACGATAAGAAAACGAATGGTTTCGGGACTGGGTCGTCTCCTACAAGATCTGACTTTAGAAAGAAAGAGAGACGGAAAATGCGAGCAAACAGCTCGGAGTCTGACGGTTCTAACATGGAGATGGGGTCTGAGAGCAGCGGCCAGGTGGCTGCCATTTCATCAACTGCTGGCTTCAAGTCACCGATGCATGGAGCGCCCCCCATGAATTCGGGGCCCATGGATCTCGATGACATATCCAGTGAAAAACAGGTGAGTGTACTCACTGTACCTATTTTATGATTACTTGATGATTGCGATTTGGTATTTACTACGATTACTATTTGTTCTGATTTTGTCTGGATTATCTGTCAGGTTAAATAATACGAGTAATATTTTTGAAATGAAATTTTTCCGCCAATTAGATGAGTTTTTTTCTTCAATTTCTTTCTACCGGAAAATAGCGTGCGTTTGTAGGTACGAGTGTATTAAAATCGGCAGACGCGAACTAATCTTTCCTTCGACGCGAATTGCGTAAACAAGCCTCCAGGGATCTGCGAAAAGCGGACTCGAGTGTTCTCCGAAAGATATTAGAATTCTCAGAATTTCATCCAACACAAGCCGAAGCGAAAGTGGATGTTCGTAGAATGAAGATCCCGAAAAAGAGAAAGTTTCGCCGTAATTCCACCTTTTATTATTCTGCCAGCAGTTTTTATTCCCGGTGAAGTTGCGGAATGGCCCAACTCGCTGTCTTCGCGGCTATAAATTTAATAGTTAGCCGATTCGCTTGCTCCTCCAATAAATTAACTTTCTCTCTCGTTTAAAACACAAATTAAAGCGGGGGCGATTTACGCGTGTCCAGCTTAGGAGACCTTTAAGATGATTCTTAGCAATTTATTTTTTTGCTCCAAAGGACGAAATTGCCTTTTCTGGATAACATTTAAAATTAGGATAGATATTTTGTAGGCACATCAGCATAATCTCAATATTACCAACAAATTCACCATACGAGTACATACTTAGTATACTTGCTCTTGTCTCCCAGAGGGGTAAGCAGAGACTACAGATTCCCATCTGCTACGATCCTGACACATCTCCTTCGGCTCTAGTCATATAAGCTCTTCTATTCCGGGTGCCTTTGATTTGGCCCATCTCCACTATATCACCAATATACTTTATATTCTCTGGTATAGCCACTCGTATGTCCTATATTGTATGTTCCTATATTCATTATTTCTATACGACCAAACCCCGGAAGCATTCCTTTTTATTTTGTATCACATAAATTCTACCTAATTCTAAAAGCCAACGTAGCTTTGTTTTCCTACATCCCACACCTTGAGCTTGCAAAACATGCGTGTGGCATTTTTCTAATAGAGCCTGCTGCTTCTAATAAGGATTTCCAGGTAGCTGACCGATTAATTAACATCTTACTGAAACAGTTGCACCATCTACAATAATAAAAAGCACGTAACTGAAGGATCCGCTGAGACGACATTCCTCAACAAATGTCAGAGCTTCCTTTCCTCGTCTAATAGCGAACACCTTTGCGCAAGCGCAGCTGCCTAGTTTGAGTCAGCTCTGTCCAACTCTACCGATCTAAGGCTCGCGGGCTACTGCTGAATGCTGTAAAAACTAATAATGTCATATTTGCATAAGATTAACACATTTTACGTCAATTTATTATGATGTGGAAAGACGAATGCGAAACCAATTTCTATTAAAAAAGTTTGTTGGGTACAATTTAATAATTATTCACCAAATCAGACATTCTGTTTTCTTCAATAGCTAGTGGATGCCACGCGATTAGTAGAAAAGGCTGTTTTTTTATTACGTAAGACAGTTTTGGGCTATTTTCGACACCATCGCCTATGTAAAAAATAATAAGATTTGTTTGAATCCCCCCCCTATTCAACCTTACGTAAGATCAAATTTTAAAGGAAATATTAATAAAAACTTAAATTTATTAAATTATTTATTGGTAGGCTTACAAGATAAGACTTAAATTGAACAGAAAAAGAAACTATCCATGAATCTGGATAAGCTTAAGGGCTTTATAACCAAACAGATAAAGGATTAGCCACTGAAAAATAAATGTCATATAATCTTACGACCCTCCCTCCCTCTCCCTCCCCCGAAATTTTGTCTTACCCCCTCCTCCCCTAAAACGTCTTACGTAACAAATGAACAGCCCCAAATCCAGTTCAAATTTCATGTTCCCTTGGGCATTGTTAGATCAGTCAGTCAGTCAATGTAACTATGTATTTTTTTATATCTCATTATTTTAATCAAATACAGGACAAAACGCTACAATAAATCAAAAGTAAAATTGGCTACGTTTTCTTCACAAGAAAAATTTACAAACTCAGGTCAAAATGTTTTTTTTTTAATTGTACCCCTTTTTTACTATATCGAGTTTTTTTAACTTTTTAGTGTACCTTTTCAAAAAAAGCCATTTTGATCTCAGTTAGTAATTTTTACTATTTTATTGTAGCCTTAACTTTAGTGCCCTGAATTCGACAAAAATAAAAATAAAATATAGTAAACTTTTTTGTCATATTGGGGACAATTTTCTTAGCTTATCGATGTACCTCTCCTTTACGGGTTCTTTATCATACAGCATGCACCTAACATTATTCGGATGAAATACTTTCCAAGTTTTTTGGTATTGTGTTGAACAACCCTGGCTTACATCACACTCAACTATAGGTATACCGATAGTGGGTGACTAATTATGACGGTGGCGCGCGGTTTTTTGCTTCCGTCATTCTCTGTTTTTAGAAATAATTGATATCTAGATCTGCGATAAGTAAAATTTTATTAATTAAGCCCTTAAATTATTTATATAAAATTCATATTCTGTTGCTAACATTATAAAATTATAAGTTATTAATGAGTGTTGTGTACATGTTTCACTCACCAGTCTTGACAATGACCCCGTGTCGAGGTAGTATTAGAGTACTAAAGTTTGTGCCTACCGTGTTAAGTTTATTCAAATACTTGAAAATCTTAAGCTTACCTATAAATGTAATGAAATGCAAAGTGACATAACATAGTTAAATAGTTTTATACTTTGACATGTAAAAGTTATTATAAAATAAACAAATTAGAAATTTTGACCACATTCAAAGATAAAAATATCAAATTTAAGATATGAGCGGTTGAAATAAAGCGCCTTTTATTGAATATTTCTTTGCCTTTTTTAATGAAAAATAGACAAGCTACTATAATTTAAGATTTGCGATACAAAATTCATAAGGTCTTACGTTTTAACGAACTGTCCATCCTTGCAAGACTTAACCCTTAATTCACGTCGTAAAACTAAAATTCTCGAAAGCATCGTAGGCAGGGAAAGCAAATTGTAAATTCCAATTTATCTGAACTACGATCTGTCGGGCAACTGATCCGGGCCTATTAAACAATCCAGCGACTGATCCGAAGACCAGCTGCCACGAATGACTTAACTCATCCGATTTTTATCAACTGATTGATCATTTTCAATTACAACCAAGAATCCGTTAAAATGGAAGAATACGATGCAAGATCGGAATGATAATATACCCTTTTTTGCACGAAATGCTAGGAATTTTTATAACACGTGTACTGTAATTCAACCTGGCAATGGCGGCTTGAAATTGATGTGCTCAGATATTTCGCTACAAATGTATAGTGCCTCAATTTTTATAATTGTTGTTATAATTATAACAAGCTATTCGTGCAGCTGTTCTTTTCGTTGAATTACGAGTGCAAATGTTTTAAAAACAATAAAAGGTGAACAAATTTATTTTATAACATAGAATAAAAGTTCTACGTATAGTGAACAGTAACCTTGTTTTTATGTAGATTTGCATGTTAAATCTTCATACGCGATTTTTTTACAATTTTAGTAATCCTTGAAATCTTTGTAGGATTCGGTAGTCCGACAAGAAACACTTATAGTTTCGCCATGTCCGTGTGTCCGTCAGTCTCTACCCGGCTTAGCTCAGAAACTATTAGTACTAGAAAGCTTTAATTTGGTATGGGTATACATATTAATCACGCCGACAAAACGGTAAAAAAATCTCGAAAAAATATTTTTTCCGGGTATCTTTCATACACGTAAATTCGGGATGAATTGTTTTTTCTCATCTATCCCCTATGGGATTACCATGACACACTATTGTGGGGTATCGTTGGATAGGTCGTTCAAAAACTATATGGGTGTGAAAATCATTTTTCGATTTAGGGATCCGTTGGCGAAATATTAAGCTTTAAGTGCTAATTTTAGTTTCTGGGTTCAACAGAATACCAGCGCTGTGGCACTTACCGCAGCATTAAGCTGAGTTGAATCCCTTTTTATTTGCCACCTTTTTTTCTAAATGTTTAAATCCTATTACATACTTATATTATTTTATATATTCTTACTCTTTGTTGTGATTTTTTTATGTCTGGAAGTATTTAAAATAAATTGCTTTTATTTTTTTCTTCTTCTAATTTTTGTTAGTCATAATGTCCCCCCCATGCCGGCTAAACGGTTGCTTATGGCTATGTGAAAAAATTCACTGAAGTAGTATATAATGAAGTTAAAAGGTAAACTAGCAGACCTAAGTAGGCTTTACAGGTTTAGGAGTACAGGTCGCGCCAAACTTTTAGTGCCCTCTAAACACGACAATGTATGGGCCGTTCTTTGCGAGAGGAACTTCCAAGCAGACTAGAAGTTTGGAGCGATCTGTATTAGTAGACCATCTTATGAAATGTAATGGGCAACTACGGAACCCTACACTGCGCGTGGCCCGACACGAAATTAGCCATTCTTTTTTAATTAAATCTTACCTATATTCTAATGTAAAGTAGTACACCATTTCAACGCACATAATAATATGCAGTTTGTTAATTAATATATTTACCAAATTTATTAGTCATTTATTATAAACAGTTTTCATCGCTCGTTTTTATTTAAGCAACTTGTAAAAATAAATAGCTTGCTCAAATTTGCTTTTGCCGGAGGGAAGGCCTCTCACAAAAAATTGGTTGGAATAAACTAAACAAAAATGCCATTAAAATAGAAATCTTAACCCGTTCAGTTATTTTGATAACAATTTTGAAGAACATCAGATATGAAGCGTGATACTTGTAAACTTGGAGGGGTTAACTAAAACAAAAATTCTTGTTTATATTTATAGTTAAACTAGCGTCGTCAACCCGCAGCGTAGCTCTTTAACTCAATCCCATGGGAATTCCATAGAATAGCTTCTTCCATCCATCCATCAGCCTGTTTCGTCCACTGCTGGACATAGGCCTTTCCAGGATTTTTCCACTCTTGGCGGTCCTCCTGGAAGAAATGACCATACTCACACACGCTGGGCAGGCGGGTTGGTGAGCGCGGTGCCGAAACCTTTGCACCAGTCACGCCGCTGCCCGTCACCAGTCTGTTTTATATAAGGCCCGGCAATTGGGGATGGATATACCGCCATCCATCGATCCCAGGCAATAGTGGGCCGCCTGGTTTTGCCTGAGAGCTGTTCTCTTACTCTCCCCCGAATAACTTCGGGAGGATTTGCGAGTAAGATGGTGGTACCTCCACAGTCGAGCCCGGCATCAGCTCTACCACCTTTAGCTTCTTACAGACCTAGAATCAAATTTTATGTTCCTACATCCAGCCGTTTGATATAGGCGTCCATAGATCTGTCAGTCAGATTATTATCCTATCCTACTTCCTACTATCCTACTAATATTATAAATGCGAAAGTTTGTATGTGTGTGTGTGTGTGTGTGTGTGTGTGTATGTTTGTTACTCTTTCACGCTGAAACAGCAGAACGGATTTGGATGAAATTTAGAATGAATATAGCTTATACCCTAACATAACACATAGGATACTTTTTATCTCAGAAAAATGCATGGTTCCCGTAGGATAGATCGATATCATTGAAAAATTAGGTGTCTAATTAGCGCGTTTGTGGTGAATTAAGACAAGGCTATGTTATCTCATCACATCACATCACGTGTATTTACTCTTTCACGCTGAAACGGCGGGACGGATTTTAATGAAATTTAGAATGGATATAGCTTGCACCCTAACTTAACACATAGGCTACTTTTTATCCCGGAAAAATACATGTCGTTAAACCGAATAACACACGGGCGGAGCCGCGGGCAAAAGCCAGTTTAATTTATATAAATGAAACTTTATCAACTAATTGTGACTCAAATCGAAGTATGATTCAAACTTTACGTGTACATTGTAACTAAAATAAGCTCAACGCTCCAAAGATTTTCATCAGCACGTCATGAGTCACTGGGATAATCCAGTTGACTATTCATAGGAAACAACGATTATATTTTAGGTGAATTTTGTGACTTCTAACATGAATCACACGAAGAAGGGAGAAAGGTGGAAAGACAGAGAACAAAATACAATGGAAGCAATAAATTTAGAAACGACAAAAGTTATCAAAATTTTCTCAGAAAGGCTTTCGTTTCAGGCATGTTTTATAGCCAAAAAAGGTGGCAAAGAAATAGTTTTCAGTCTCAAAGAGATAAAAGTCAGAACGGAACGCAAACAGACTGTTGAGTGGGTGGCGGCGCGCCTTTATGCCTCAGTCAGCCAATCAGTGACGCGCCTTTGCTTTCTTCTTACTACTCCGTAAAAAGCTAGAAAATGTTCATGTAGAATTGTACTAGGAGTATCAGGCAAATATTGCAATAAAATTAAGGCTTAATAAACGCAACTTGAGAAGAGAAGAGAAGTTCTCAGAAGCCGTATGTAGTCCAATAACAAGGCTATATTAACCTGCAAACTTTCAACGACACAGGAATTATTGTATCTCAAATATATAGCCATACGTCGTAGACGAGTAGAAGTTTATAATAAAAATTGTTTGGCCCGAAAATCATATTGTTGGAATAAACAAACCCAATCTTTATAACATGAAAACCTTTACATCTAAAATTTTCATCTCATTCCGTACAAACAGCTCGATCAGTTATTCGTGTTGTTTCCGTTTTGACGAATCCATTAAAATGTTTAGACCTACAAAATAAACGAAAAACATCGTTACAGAAGGGGTACTTTGTTAGTTCAGCCATAACCCAGTAGGAGGGCGATATTCATACATTTTTATCACCTAATTACCTGGAGAAAAAACAAAGTATTACAATGCCTAGCTCCTTGGTTACAGACCGTGAACGATAATAGTAGTTTATGCTACAAGTGCGGTAAGGAGGCAATTGAAACACGATCGATAAGCAAGTGCTTTAAACGTTACGGGTAAGTTATTGCCCTTACCCACGTGTATCATACTACGTTTTTCAATGCATAGTGTGAATAAATAAATGAAACATACTTTAAAAAACTTAATGAACTTTAGGCGGCCATTCTTTTTATTTTTCATGCACACAAGTTGCCAACTTGACGGAAATAAACTGCTTTCAGTTTGATGCGTTCGTAGGCTGCTTTCAGTCACTTTACATGCCTTAATACTGTCCTGCTGTCAGTCATAGGCAGCTGTCGTACGACGATAAAACTGAACGCAGCCTACGAACGCATCACACTGAACGCAGTTCATTTCCGTCAAGTCTATCTATGGTACATGAGAAAAGCCAACCTTCTCTCAATTAATTTAAAAAAATAAAAATAAAGCTCTGGTGTGGTAAAAAAGGCTTTGCCAACAGTTTTGATGCATGTAAGATGGGTCTGTACGAGCACACAAGTTTCTCTCTTTCTAAAACGGTAAAAGCCTAAGTTTGTACTATGTAGGTACGTATCAGGCGAAACTGGGCCCGGCGTGATTGGCCGGTTCAGCGTAACAGTGAATATCACAAGAGCCGATGTCACAAAGAAAAAACATGTGCTCGGCACAGTTTTCATGGGTTCAAATCAAATCAAAATATTTATTTTGCAAAATAGATACATAAAGTATACTTTCTACAAGTCAAAGTTAATCTTTACAATAGGTCATTTTTCAGCTCTAGTCAGACTTCTAGTATTTTTGTTTGCTGGTTAAAGCCATCAAAAAGTTGCTTTGGTTGCTCAGTTTTGTAAACATCTACACTAATAATAAAGTAGTAAAAAGACGTGTCTGTACATTAAATATTTTTAAGAAATTTTAAATGAAATGGGTTATAAGTATTGTACATAGGCGGAAACCACGATTTTTAGAATTTTTGTCCATCTGTCTAATCCGTTTTAACTCGAGAACCGCGAGATGCTTTTTTTGTATTATTACGTCGTAGTCCTGGTCAATATATTAGGCTAATATGTTGTAAGGAGTGGTAATAAAATAACGCCCAAGCCGGAAACCGGGCAGAGATTGAACAAACACGAGCGGAGCCGCTGACGAAAGGCTAGTTGGAAAATAAATTGCCTATACTATACTTCCTATCCGTCCTAAGGTTTCGGGTAGTCAAGTCATTGTGTTTAAAAAATACAACCAAGTACTCAGAATTATTGCGTTTAAACGTTCCATTTTCACATCGTTTTTTTTTTCATAGCAATATCTTTCTCTTGTTGAAAACATATAACGTTATGTTATGAGCAGGGATAGGATAATCGGATCGATATATACCTAAAGTTGGAAAAATCCTTGAAAGTTTGTAGGTGTGGAGTCGGCTTCTTAAAATATAATTGATTGTGATAGTAAAAATTAAAAATTGCTTAAAACGTTATGATGATGTACCCAATACTTATCAGATGTTACCGTAAATGTATATTATTTAGGAATTGTACACAAGTTCTGGGAAATTTATAAAATGCCAAGCTGATTTAGGCAGAGATAATTAGTTTTCGGTTCTCTGTTTTGACTTTTGCTCTATTCGGCCTAAATCAGCTTGGCATTTTATAAATTTCCTAGTAATTGTATTAAATAACTGAATTGATTTATTTATCGTTTACATTTCCAGTAACATATCATTAAATATATTCAATTATCGTAACGTTTCAAGTGATACCATAATTCCGGGAATTTAACTATCAAAATAATATTATAAAAAGCCGACTCCACAACACCTACAAACTTTCTCAGTTTTTCCAACTTTAGGTATATATCGATCCGAATATCCTATCCCTAGTTACGAGCATCCGAAACCGAGGTAAAAAGTTACTGTCTAGCCTTAATGAAGTATTACATTGTTTTGTAACTTACCCATAAATATTTACAAAATTTTGTAGGCATTTAAACGCCATAGGTTCCGTCGCCCGATGACTCCACTTTCTAGTAAATAGAATTTCCCCCCTCAGTCAGACGTCATTATCAGTTTACGTAGACATATCTATAGGTAATTATGTAAAATAAATTATTATAATGAAACGAAAAAAGCGTTGTTTATTAAATAAGGTATAAAGTTCTTCTTCAAATTCCTCTTTTATCGACCTCATCTCATTCAGTGCCAATGAAATAAATTCTCAAAATAGACTATTTTACTTTGTTGGTATCAAGAAATATGAACATTTCATTCGTCAACGATCTGATTCATAGAAATATGTGATTCTGCAATCGTTTCGAATGATGAATAGCTCGGACCATATTTTCATCTTACACATTCATAGAAATTATACAAAAAGAAACTACTTTTCCCGTTAAGTTTAGACATTGAACTTTGTAAAGTGCATCTACAACATCTGCAGGACTAGCAGGACCGGCCTCCTCGCTGCCATATTCAAGTGATAAACACATTAGAATTTTCTATCAAATGCTATCACATAAAAACCGGCAATTAAAACGGTAAAAGACAAATGCGTGCAAGTATTCCTTTTTCAAATTCGTCCGTCAGCTGTTCGGCGCGGCGCGGCGCGGCGGGAACACAACACAATCGGGCCGTTTCGATCGGAGATAAGGGGTCCGTTGCACGATCAAAATTGCACGAGACCGGAGGTTCGGAACCCAACTTCCATTAGAGCACGCAACTGCACTTTGCAATTTAAATTTGGGTCAGCTTCCAAAAGCCAAAATTGGAACATACGTTTGGAAATTGAGAAATATTATAAATGCGAAAGTTTGTGTGTGTGTGTGTGTATGTTTGTTACTCTTTCACGCTGAAACGGCTGGATTGATTTGGATAAAATTTAAAATGGGTATAGCTTATACCCTAACTTAACATATAGGCTACTTTTTATCCGGGAAAAAAGCATGTCGTTAAACCGAATAACACGCGGGCGGAGCCGCTGGCAAAAGCTAGTTGAGAAATAAAACATCAAGGTGTTAAAAAAATATATTGGCCTTTTTTATTGACGACCTAGCGAAATAGCAACAGATTGTAGTACGAAAGAGATTCTGGCAGTTAATTCTTTTTCTTATTCCGAAATTTTAGAAATCCAGACTGAATCGCAGTTCCACTTACCATAAATACTAAACAAGCTTAGGATTTCTTATAGAGTTGCTAAGGATTTATTCATATTTAGCTATTCAACTAATATGGAGGACACATTCAGATTTCTATTTACAAAATACGTAATTAGCTTTGAACATTTACAAACGATAATATTTTATAGAGAAAAAAGACTCAAACTAAGCTGAGAGAGCCTTTATTAATGACACCTTGTGAGCTTTGACTCGAGTACATTCCTTTCTTGAACCAAATGTTTGTTTCCCAGACAAAGAAAAAGCGGAAACGTTGCGGCGAGTGCATCGGTTGTCAACGCAAAGACAACTGCGGCGACTGCGCGCCCTGCCGCAACGACAAGTCACATCAAATCTGCAAGCAGAGGCGCTGCGAGAAACTGACTGAGAAGAAGGTATGATTTACTTAGAGATAACTATATAGCTATATAGTATTAGAGCTCCAGTCAGTTACATCGGTTGTCAACGCAAGGACAACTGCGGCGACTGCGCGCCCTGCCGCAACGACAAGTCACATCAAATCTGCAAGCAGAGGCGCTGCGAGAAACTGACTGAGAAGAAGGTATGATTTACTTAGAGATAACTATATAGCTATATAGTATTAGAACTACAGTCAGTTACATCGGTTGTCAACGCAAGAACAACTGCGGCGACTGCGCGCCCTGCCGCAACGACAAGTCACATCAAATCTGCAAGCAGAGGCGCTGCGAGAAACTGACTGAGAAGAAGGTATGATTTACTTAGAGATAACTATATAGCTATATAGTATTAGAGCTACAGTCAGTTACATCGGTTGTCAACGCAAGGACAACTGCGGCGACTGCGCGCCCTGCCGCAACGACAAGTCACATCAAATCTGCAAGCAGAGGCGCTGCGAGAAACTGACTGAGAAGAAGGTATGATTTACTTAGAGATAACTATATAGCTATATAGTATTAGAGCTACAGTCAGTTACATCGGTTGTCAACGCAAGGACAACTGCGGCGACTGCGCGCCCTGCCGCAACGACAAGTCACATCAAATCTGCAAGCAGAGGCGCTGCGAGAAACTGACTGAGAAGAAGGTATGATTTACTTAGAGATAACTATATAGCTATATAGTATTAGAACTACAGTCAGTTACATCGGTTGTCAACGCAAGAACAACTGCGGCGACTGCGCGCCCTGCCGCAACGACAAGTCACATCAAATCTGCAAGCAGAGGCGCTGCGAGAAACTGACTGAGATGAAGGTATGATTTACTTAGAGATAACTATATAGCTATATAGTATTAGAGCTACAGTCAGTTACATCGGTTGTCAACGCAAGGACAACTGCGGCGACTGCGCGCCCTGCCGCAACGACAAGTCACATCAAATCTGCAAGCAGAGGCGCTGCGAGAAACTGACTGAAAAGAAGGTATGATTTACTTAGAGATAACTATATAGCTATATAGTATTAGAACTACAGTCAGTTACATCGGTTGTCAACGCAAGGACAACTGCGGCGACTGCGCGCCCTGCCGCAACGACAAGTCACATCAAATCTGCAAGCAGAGGCGCTGCGAGAAACTGACTGAGAAGAAGGTATGATTTACTTAGAGATAACTATATAGCTATATAGTATTAGAGCTCCAGTCAGTTACATCGGTTGTCAACGCAAGGACAACTGCGGCGACTGCGCGCCCTGCCGCAACGACAAGTCACATCAAATCTGCAAGCAGAGGTGCTGCGAGAAACTGACTGAGAAGAAGGTATCATTTTTTAGATGTTAGACAGAGATAACTGTGTAGTACTAGAGCTACATCGGTTGTCAATAACGCCCTGCTGCCACGACAAGTCCCGATAAACCTGCAAACCGAGGCGCTGCAAATAACTAACTGAAAAAAAAGTGCGTTTTTCCTATATTTAGTAGATATAACACTATAGTTTTAGACCTACATTAGTTATTAACGCAACTGAGGTGATTTCTACGGCAACGGCTAGCCGCACATACAATATTGTTGGAAATATTCCACATATTGCCAATATACCTAAGTTTGTATTAGGACGATATTGTGCTCAATACCTATTTACAACGAAATTTTATATTGTTCGATATTAAGGGCAGGAATATTACGTGTGTGTTGCAAGCCGGCAATTCTCATCAGATCAGATCACAGGCACAGAAGCTACGAGAAGCTAAAAGAGTGGAGATTTTGACATGTTTTTATGTCATGGAACAAGTGCATCCAACATTAGAATTGAATACATATAATACAATTTTATGAGTGAGCTTAACGCTAAGTACTGGACTGGTTGTTAAATAACTCTAGAAATCAGTACTGAAAAGACTGATTTGTTTTGATTTCTACAACGCAGTGTCTTCCAACAAATAGCACAACAACATTTCAAATACGGCCTTGAAACTGATTTTATAAAATGACGTGAACTTAAGAAGGATGTTTTATTCAATAATCTCTAACTTGTTGATTTTATTTACACGGTTTAAATTGATATTCCTTTCATTCACAAAGTTTTAAGGTCAGTCTTAGAATAGATGTATCCATGGGTTCATGTATTATCCATTTATGTGAGTCGTAGGTATATGTACGACAAACACTAGCAAATCGATAACTGAATGACGCAAATTCTGTATGACTTATGTATTTAAATGTATTTATTTGCATATACTTATTCGTTGCCTCACATTTCCGCCATATTTTCATTCTTCAGCCTACGGAAGTAATGTGTCTGCGCACAGTTTGAAAATCTTATTTGTTGATTCGCATGTTGCATTTATATTCGGCTGATTTAAGGGTGTAACTATTTACCTCGGTACAAAATGCACAACATAATATTGTTTTCCTTATTTTTGAATAAAAAGTATGCAATAAATGCGTTTTAATGCAATTTGCAGATATAGTTTATTAAAAATAAAGTCATCACAAAAAAATCATGTAGTTAAATGTATTACATTTTGTTTGTACTACATTTACAAACTTTAAAGCGTGTTTACAGTTGTAATGTAATGCAGTCAAAATGTAACGTATAAAATGGAATAATTTTCATGTGATCACCTAACTATTAACTAGCAGTTTGCGCGAATTATATTGCATACTTTTTATTCAAAATTAATAAAAACAATATAATGATGTGCATTTTGCACCGAGATCCTCTGTTAACACCTTAAGGTATTTAAATGAATTGTATAAATTTAGTTGCCGCAAGGTTGTGAAGCCAGTGAAAGGCATTGAATTGTTTTTTTATTTTAATTGGAATTAAATCGTTTTGTACATTTTCATACATATTTTAAGTAAACATCATGAAATGAAGCAGAAACCTTCAGAAAACGCAAATGACGAGGTAAAAAAGCTACATCTCGCCATCATTATTACCATAACATGGCAATAAAAAATGTAACAGCATAAATTAATAGCGCGTGAAGCAATCTCCTACTCTCTTTGTAAAAATACTTTAAGTCTTCTTCATTGAAGTACGAGTATTTGGGCAGAAAATGATAGAGGTTATAAGAGAGAGAGAATTAGGAACAACAGGGACGTGAAGTAATGGATTTTTAAAAGCTTTCCGAAGAATAAGACCGGAAACCTTTGGAAATAGGCAATGGCTCACTTTTGCGCGTAAGCTTTGTGAGTTGGAATATTTCAAGTTCCCTAGATGACCTAAAGTCTGCGATTCTTTTTAGTAACGTACCCTTTTTGGAATTCCAAATCCTACTTTATTCATTAAAATTTGATCCTCAGAATATTGAAAATGATTTTTTGAGCTGCGTTTCGCAGCCTTTTCTAGCTATGGACGCCTAGTAAATAAAGCATAATATCAGGGAATGTAATTTTGTTTTTGAATGTGGATGTTTACAACTAAGTCAACGATCTTCGGATTGATATGTTACTATAAAGTTATATTTTAAAATCTGGATCCACTTGTATTTGTTTTGTTTTTATACGAGGGTAGAGAATGCCTTTTCACGAAGATAAGTGGTTGAAAAAAGTAGTAAATGTTTTAGTACTTCTTTTGATATTTCTTAACACTTGATAAAGAGGATTCTTTGAAATTCCAAAAGATATTTCAGCTAATAAGTTTTTCCTGTGTCATTGTCAGGCCAGTGCTAGTGGTAACCTTTGTTAAAAGGGAATGATATATTTTTATTACGTTTAAATAAGGTGACTTTTGATTATATAGCCAAATTCATACCGGCCACTGGGTAAGTGGTCAGGACCGAGGTACAATGACCCTGTTTACGAAATACGAAAAACATTTTTTCGTGCCTCTATACTTGTTCAAGAACAACCGCGACACTATTAGTGTAGGAAGTCAAAATTTTCACAGAAACGGTCATTGAACCTTGGTCCTGACCACTTCTCGAGTCTCCAGTATAAATTTGGCTATATTAACGAAAGTCACGTTATATAGTCCAGAGATGGACCTAGGGCTATTATGTAACTTTGTATCGGTTGGCTACTGGTTGCCGAACACTAAAACATATATAATATAACTGAATTTTCAAAATTGCCTTTAGTGTACATTGAACTGTTCATTAACTGTGACATCACTTTAATATTCACTTCAATATACATAGGTAACACTAAAAGTTTCCGGAACTGGCCACTTACATAAACAATATTTAAAAATTTATTGCAACATTTGAAAATAGAACTCTTTGGCTGTAGAATGCAGTTTGTTTCATCTGACTGTCTTTTGTTTTTACCTTGTGGCGCCATTTAAAAAATTGTGTGTCTGCATCAACATGGATTTAACTCGGGAAAATTTTCGTAGTATGATTTTCTACGATTTTAAGTGTAATTTGACAGCTCAACAGAGCAACGCTCGGCTTGAAACAGCTTTTGGCAATGAAGCACCATGCAAGACGACTGTTTATTGCTGGTTTGCAGAATTCAAGCGTGGTCGTATCAATCTCAGTGACGAATCTCGCGATGGTCGGCCGTCCACCGCTGTGACCAACAAAAACATCGATGCTGTGCGCCGTATGATTGAAACAGACAGGCATGTGACCTACCATGAAATTCGCGCATCCTTAGAAATAGGCATGAGTCAAATACAATCAATCCTACACAAACATTTGGGTGTGAGAAAGCTGTGCTCGCGGTGGATCCCACACAACTTGACCGAGGCTCAAAAAACGGACCGCGTCACTTGGTGCAGTGCCATGCTTACCAGATTCAACGAAAATGCGTCAAATTTGGTGTGGGACATAGTAACAGGTGACGAAACATGGATTTATTGCTACGATCCCAAAACAAAGCAGCAATCGAGCGTATGGGTCTTTCAAGATGAGCCGAAACCAACCAAAGTGGCGCGCGTGAAAAGTGCATCTAAGCGGATGATTGCTTCTTTTTTTAATAAAACTGGACACGTGGCTACTGTTGCTTTAGAGAATCGTCGTACCGTGAATAGTGACTGGTACACGACCATTTGTTTGCCGGAAGTTATTGACGAACTCCGTAAAAATAACCGTAAACGCCGTATCATCCTGCACCACGACAATGCTAGTTCTCACACGGCCAGACAGACAAACGACTTTTTGAAGACGAAAAATGTAGAACTCATGAGTCATCCTGCATACAGTCCCGACCTGGCACCTTGTGACTTTTTTCTGTTCCCAAAAATTAAGAACCAATTACGCGGTCAACGATCTTCATCACCAGAAGAGGCTGTCGAGGAGCATGAAAAACACGTTTCAGAGGTCACCACAGGGGAGTGGCACAAAAGTTTTCAAAACTGGTTTGATCGAATGAAAAAGTGCATAGACGCCAAGGGAGATTATTTTGAAAAACAATAAATTAATTTTGTACCTTTAATAGTATTTTTTCATATTCATTCCGGAAACTTATAGTGCGTCCCACGTATAAGCTATAATAAAATAAACTATATGTTTTTACATAATATCAACCGAGATGATGCCATCAACTCATCAGGTAAATTAAAAACCAATTCCCAATTAATAGCTGTTCTTAGTTAATCACTCTAGTAAGACTTCAGAAGTACGCGTGAGGAATAAGGGAGGCCAGTAGAACGCCTAATTTACGATTATAAGTGGAATAAGTTGGGGAAATTAGTTCTAAAACAAGGCCCATAAAGCGCCTTAGAGAAGACCGTGGGGAAAACGGCCGATCATTGTGAAATAAAATTTACACATTTTCTAAGAAATTCTGTTTTGGTTATAACTATAAGACACTAGAAAAGCCTTATTATTTGTAGCTAAATATGCGAATAGTTTATTAAAATTATTGTAAATTATAAAAATATAATTCGGAAGTAACTGTCTTGTATAAAATATCACTGTCAATAAATCTGAAAAATATGAAATATAATATCTTTTGTATATCTGACACACGATGACTGAAATAATTGCTTACATATACTCATGCCTGACTCGCAGAGGGGTAGGCAGAGACTACAGATTCCCATCTTCTACGATCCTGACACACCTTTTTTGCTTCCTCTGCTTCCAATTTTTAGGGTTCCGTTGTACCTGAAAGGTAAAAGGAACCTTTATTGTGAGACTCCCTTGTCCGTCCGTCCGTCCGTATGTCACAGCCTCATAACTTTGGCACCGTTAAAGGTAAAGATTTGAAATTTGCTACAAAAATAGCATTCACTTGCATACACAATGTGGTGTACAAAATAAATTGAAAATTTTTAAATTGTTAAAAATATTTCCAATGCAAAAGTGAGAAAAATAAAAACTGATATCCTAAAAATACAATATGGGTATCAAATTGTAGGTACTAAAAAGCTGATTATAAAAATATATTCTTTTACTATATTTACTGTCACCAATTTCGAGAAATCTTTGAAAAACGACAAAAAATGCATATCCCCCCCTTATTTCCGAAACCGGTGGACCGAAAAAATGTAAAAATTCCTGATTATATGCCATAACTGGCCAATTACAGGAAACCTATAGCGATTAAAAAAAAATGATAACAAATGAGAAATATAAAAAAAAATGTAAAATAAATAAAATAAATATTTTATAAAAATACAATATGGGTATCATATTGTAGATATTAAAGAGCTAATTATAAAAATATATACTTTTGCTATATTATCTGGCACCAATTTCGAGAATTTTGAAAAACCACAAAAATGCATGTCCCCGCCTTATCTCCGAAACTGGTGGACCGCAAAAATTTAAAAAATCATAGTGATTTGGGATTAGACAAATATTACAGGAAAAATATAACGGTTCAGAAATTGACGATGATAAAATGAGTTTTATTTCGAATACGGTATAAAAATATTTGTGTCTCTCTTTTGTGGTACAATCAATTCTTTTTTAAGTTAACGTAAACAGTTATGGGCAAGATTTTAAATACTTTTTTCCTGACTGTTCCCAAAACTGTCGAATTACGGAACCCTAGGTATGCGAGCCTGTATCGCACTTGACCGGTTTTTTTATATACTCGTATTACTATAAGATAAACCAGGCGATTGGATTGGGCTGTGAAGTCAATTTATATGCTAGAGATTAAATAACGACGACTTTTATCAAAGATATTCAAGAGAAAAAAATAATATATTTCGAGTTCGCTTCTACTCATGGAAATTATAAAAAAGCTGACTCGGATTTTATAGCTTTCTGTCATTCATCTCTTTAGTCAGAAGACTAACTTGGAATTTACGAGGAGGATTTAAAGCAATCCTTTCTTTAATGAGGACATAACTCTTTTGCACAAAGAGAAACTTCATGTCGGACTCAATTCGTTGTTCTGAGCATTTTATTTATACTTATTGCTTAAACAAGGCTTTTGTGTACATTCTTTAAATACTTACTTTTAAAACATGGCTTTGTGATTATTTTTGTGTTTCCAAAGCCGCTAAGTATACTGGTGATTTTTTTAAACGCCGAAAACTATACATCCTTCCCTCCATTCATCAGCCTGTTTTGTCCACTGCTGGAAATAGGCTTTTCCTTGATTTTTCCACTCTTGGCGGTCTTCCTGGAAGAAATGCCCTTACTCACAGCTGCTGGGCAGGCTGGTTGATAAGTGCGGTGCCGTAAACCTCGCACCAGTGACGCCGCTGCCTGGCACCAGTCTGTTTTATATAAAGCCCGACAATCGACAACATTACAAATTAATAATTGATGCCAAATAAAAACCATTTCGAGATATGGGGCTTTCTCAGCATCACATTATTTTTTTCAGAATTAAATCGTGATTAAATAAAGAGGTGTTTTCAAAAAACTAAAAATATGGTAAACACAGGATTTTAAATACAATTTCCTTTGCTTTTAAGTTCATTTTGTTTAAAAAAAATAAACTGTCATGCCATGTGACAGCAGACATAAACATGCCAAGCGTTTTTTTTAATAATCCATTGGCAATGAACATTGACTTTTGAAATCCTCAGATGCGACTTACGTCCTTTTAGAATGAGTGAATAAGAAATCATTAAATTATGCAGGAAAAACATAAAATAAAACAAAATAAAAAAATACATAAGCTTCTTTTTTACGCAGACTTACAATATAAATATTAAAAACAAATGATTAACTAAAATGAAATGTTGTCGATTGGAGATGGATATATCGGTCCCAGGCTTGGTGGATGTTCCAGTTTGAGAGCGTCCTCTTATTCTCCCCCAAATACCTTCGGGGGGCTTCCGAGTAAAATGTACCTCCATAGTCAAGCCCCGGCATCAGCTGTACCATCTATTCAAAGAAAATTAAAACAAAACAATGGCTCAAACCACAAGCTGTTTCATAGAAAAGTTACACTTGTACCCACTTGACCAAAATGTATGGAAATCATGTTCTTTTTACTATGTTGTCGTAGATGTTGTAGTAAAAGTTATTTGGATAGACGAGTATTATGTACCTATATTGTCTAGTTTTAAGCGACTAAAAATTAACCTGTATTTGGAAAATATTTAAGTAGAGGCTTTAGGTAGTTTCTTTCTGATACCTAAATCATTACATTAATATCATAAGGTAGTTCCTTTCTGATGCCTAAATCATTACATTAATATCATTAGGTAGTTCCTTTCTGATACCTAAATCATTACATTAATATATATATATGCGTGTGTATGGATCCCAGTTAGGGTTGCCGGGCCCTAAAATACAAAAACCGGACTAATCATTTCATAAGGCCGGATATTTTGTCCTAAAACCCGGACATATATTTTTTAACGACCAAATAAATGTTTTTTAAAGCCTGACATACGTTTTTAAAGTTAGACGTATAACTTTTATAATAAAAATAGAACTGAGTTACACATTTAAATTCGTTATTACGAATAAATCACAGTTTTTTTACAAAATTAACAAGTTAAGCTACCTAACAACAACCATTAATCACAGTTAATAATAATTACATCATTTGGTACTTATGATAAACGAAGTGAAAAGTTTTCAGTCTTGTGCAGACTTTAACTAGATGAAAAAAAAATAACGCTTCAGGAAAAACACAATAAACTACAAGTTTTTCATCACAATGTGAAAAATATTATGAATTCTTCTGAAAAAAAACAAGGATCTTACTCGTATTTAAAATTAAAAAGCATTTTAAATATAGGAATTTAAAAACCTTTTTCTTTCTCTCAAAATCTAAAATCAAAAAGCCGGATAGGCCGGACACGATTGTAAAAAGCCAAACATGTCCGGCTAAAACCGGATATCTGTGATTTGGCAACCCTAACCCCAATATGACAAGCTAAACGTCCTATTGCAACGTCAATAGCTGTCGTTTACCAATAGAAAGCTTGAAATGCAGGCGACTGTGCGCAGAAAACATCAACTCACTTCGTGACTTTGTACTCCGTTATTCGTAGTACGTTAACATTTTGCTTATTTCGCAAGTTAAAAAAATATTGTATA
Source organism: Ypsolopha scabrella (assembly GCA_910592155.1). Lineage (NCBI taxonomy): Eukaryota > Metazoa > Arthropoda > Insecta > Lepidoptera > Ypsolophidae > Ypsolopha > Ypsolopha scabrella. The sequence continues at coordinate 7,276,536 of OU342964.1, forward strand.
AAGAAACGTAAAAAACGTACAAAAGATTTGTACACCTTCCGGCGTAATTTTTCGCAAAAATCACCCCTAATACACGTAATAAAAGTACAAAATTACCGTTTTTAATGTTAAAATACACACGGTTATGTATAATTAGGCGCCTGGGCGGTAATAGCGGGTGGCGTTCTACACCTGGCCCTTATCAGCCCTTATCTCTACATATCTAACAAAAAAAAATTGTTCGTGTGAGAGCACGTAAGAGACAGCGTTTCAAAATAGAGCGGTCAATTTCAACAGATGAAGTAGCCATTTAAAAGACTCGGTTAAGTTGTGTCTTTAGTACAGGCTGACCTTTTCCAACTTATGTACGAGCTCTTAGACGACATAATAGATGAGCTTTCTATGCTATTTCTGCTCTATATGTTATAGTACATTTATACGTTGGTTAAACAAGTATTGTATTGGCGTTGGAACTTAAAATTATAATAAACTAGCTTTTGCCCGCGGCTTTGCCCGTGTCAATGTTAGTGTTTGGGTAGCCCCATCGAATCCGTTAATATTTTTTGACCAATTTTATAGTAAGTAAAACTATTTGACTTTTGGCTCTCATGAAAATTATTCTATATGTCTGACCCATGATGTCTATTGCCCTGGGGAACTGCCCGTTCACAGGAAACAAACTAGAGCTTACGTCCAAGTGAAGAGTAATCAATACAACAGTGAAAACGACTGTGGAGGTACCACCATCTTACTCGAAATCCCCCCGAAGTTATTCGGGGGAGAGTAAGGGACAGCTCTCAGGCAAAAATGAATGGCGGTATACCCATCCCAAATTGTCGGGCCTTATATCTATAAAACAGACTGGTCACGGGCAGCGGCGCCACTGGTGCAAGGGTTTTGGCACCGCACTCACCAACCCGCCTGCCCATCGTGTGTGAGTATAAGCATTTCTTCCGGGAGGACCGCCAAGAGTGGCCAAATCCTGGAAAGGCCTATGTCCAGCAGTGTCCGAAACAGGCTGATGGATGGGATGTCCTTAGGAAACTGCTCATAACCATAAAACAAACTGTAGTCTACATATTTTTAAAGAGTGTTACCATTACAACAGTGAGAGAATTTTCAAATTCGGTTTATTTGTTTCAGAGATTACCCGCGCGAATTTATTATAGCTATGTTTGTAGGGAACTGCCCTGGCCCAGGGAACAAACTATAGCGTTTGTTCAAGTTTAGATCCAACCATTATAACAATGCAATAATTTTCTAAATTTTACCATAAAGAGAACTGCTCGTCCCCAGGAAAAATACCTTAGCTTATGCCCAAGTGAAGAGTACCGTTACACCATTAATACAAGTAACCATAACAACAGTGAAAGAATTTTCAAAATCGGCTTAGCAGTTCCAAAGATTACCCGCTTGAATTTGATTAATGGCTATGTTCCTAGGGATTTGCTTGTTCCCAGGGAACAAATTATAGCCTTTGTTCAAGTGAAGAGCTAAACATTACAACAGTGGAAGAATTTTCAACATCGGGTCAGTAGTTCCAGAGATTATCCGCACAAATGTATTCAATGGTTATGTCCCTGCGTGTCTCTAGGGGAAAAGCTATAGCCAATACCACTCCGGGATAAGAAGATTCCTATTAGTAAAAGGATTTTCAAAATCGGATCAGTAGTTCTGAAGAAACAGTTCTCTTACATCCATACCCACAAACTCAGAAACACCTCCTCCTAATAATATTAATCTAAAAGTGTAGATTAAGGTTTTTAATTATATAAGTTTCGGCCTCGGTGCAAAATGCAAAACTTATGATTATTTTTAAAAATATTAAATAATGTGATTTTTGTAATTTCACTACCATACTTTTATGATAATTAGGCTTTTCCAGCAAAGTAGCATTATCTTATGTATTAAATTATAACGTCCACAGCAATTTTAAACAGGCTCTAAAGTTAATGGTGTCGATTCAGTGATTGTCAGGACTAACCTTATTTCAAGCGTCCTGTCCTTGTCTCTTCGATACAGACAGAAAAAGACAAAACGATTAAATTAAATTTAGTCCTGTTAAATAAGTTACACCGCATCGACAAAATTATGGACATTCACGCGACCTATAATAGATAGAATGACGGCATTCTACATTCAAAAAAATTTTATGAAACAATAGTCGCCTAATAACATAAAACGCGTTTATTTTATTCATTCAAAAATAAGAAAAACAGCCATAAGATGTACATTTTGCACCGAGACCGAAACAAACCACCTTAAATGAAACCTACAGTGTGAAAAATCGTATTTAGAAATCTTTTTGATTTGCTACTGGTGTAAATAAAAAAAATAACCCATATTTAAATCTACAAATGCATAAGGTTTCATTCATTTTGAAGAGTTCGATTAATGTCAATAAGAGCTCATAAAACTTCGTTAGACTATATCTATTGTGGTATTAGTCAACTCAATCTCATTTCTAATCTAACGTGTGTGTGTGTGTGTAGTGCGCACGCGTTGCACGCAATGTGCGCGACAGCTGCGCTACGTCCACGCTCCAATCATGGCGTAGTATTTGAAAATCGAACACCTAACGCTTTTATCGGAACTCCGATTGGTATCGCACTGCATTGTGTAGGAACGCCTTTAGAAAGGTGTCCGATTGTAAATGTTTCGTTTAGATAACGGTTGCAAGAAAAAATACTAAGCGCACCTTTTCAGGACGAAAGACGCACCTTTCAGAAGTTTAAGGAAACACCAGACATCAAAATATTTTTTTCGGTACTCTTAAAAGTTATACATAAACAATGTACGTAAATATATAGTGAATCATAATTTTTCAACAACTCATTAAATCTTGGCAATTCGTATCATAATAGCGAGAACACAATAAAAGTAATACTCTACTGCCGAGAAGCACAACAAATAACACCGAATAAGTGTTTTCGTTGCCAACTCTTGCTCTACTTTTACTATATAAAGTATTTGTATCATCATGAAGTAAAATTAAACGTATCCAGTGATTCATACCATGAAAAATATGTCGCGATGACGCCAACTAAAAAGATAAAATTATCATTAGTAGTCAAAATTATGAAATAAAATCCGCAAAACCTTTTTCTCAGAAGCTTTTAGAAAAACAATGTAAAAGGTATTTTTATAAAACATTATCAGAAATGGCGAAATGGTTGCCAAAAAAATTCCTTGGAATAAATGTGTTTTTCTCGCAAACATTTCTAGCAATAAACATTATAAGAAAGCGGTAAATCACGAGCTTTTGTTTTTATCTCGGATTTTAATTGCCTTTTTGTTTTGCCGAAAATATCTGTTCGCTTTAATCGACGATATTTCTTCGCGACTGATTAATAGCCCAGATAAGTTTGTATTAGTAAATACAATTTTCATTTGAGATAATATTTTAAATAAATATTATTCATGTTTTGCTATTCTATAGTCAAGTTTTTATGGAATGAAGAAGTCAAAAAAATTCAAGGTAAATTTTAATTGCCTGCTGTTAAACTATTCAGTCCCATCAAACCTTCAAAATAGGCTCAGAAACGTTGCGCAAGCCAAACCCCAAAATCATATAACTGTTTGCTAAGCATTGCCAAAAAAAAAGACTTTCGATTTTTGAACGATAGCCGAAGAATGGCCACGTGAGTACGCCCGCAGCGTGGGGGGAGCGGCGATCATAACGGTCGGTCGGTAGGAGTTTACACTTTGATTTTTTTTTTCTTTTTTTTTGTACGGCACGCGCCTAGGGCCAATGATTCACGGCCTCGAGCCGGCAGATGTTACCATTCAGGTTTTTGTGGTATCAGCTGATGTAACGGGCAGGACGAATCGACTTATTACAGATGCATCTTGCGTGCTTGACTTATACCTACATTACGCAAGTAACTGGAATCGGGGGCAGCGGTAATGGATTTTTTTATTCTTCGTCGATGGAGCAGTGTTTGTTCCGTAAAATTACTAAATACGGCATGTGAGTTCATAAAAAGTTGTTTTTTTCTCGTTTGTCAACGTAAGCGTATGTGTGGGCAACAAAAAAGAGGCAGGATGCGGTGCAGCGTGTTTACGGCACGTTTTAAAAAAATACCGTCCAAACGGTGGTGTACTGGGTGCGTGTGAAAATTATGGAAAATAAAACATTAGGTAAAGCCGCGGAACAATGCGTTGCGAACTAAGCATTTTTAGAAAATGATGTCCGTTTTTGTCCGACGTTTTTACTCCTATTGTCCTTTGCAAAAAGTTTGTGTGTGTTCATCATATGTTATCTGTTTTTATTTTTTCATTCAGGTGTTGTCTTTTGACAACCCAGCACACGCATGTGTTCGTAATCGGCATATAGGATTTTAATCTTCTCCAAATGGAGGTCTAAACTTTTTCAAACGGGATTAGTACAACAGCTGTAGAGCGGTTGCTAGTTGTTTACTTTACAGTAAATGCTTTTTCTGTAGCATAAAATCTTTAAGCATTAAATTTTACGCGACAAGAAAACATTAAACTTTGTATTTTAATAGAAGTTGTCGCAAAGAATTAAATCCAAAATGGCCGCTACATAAACTTCCCTGGGAGTAAAAGCACTTTGTCCGTTGATAAATAAAATTTAAATAGAGAATTAAAGCTGTGTCCATTGAAGTAAAAAACGGTCACGCTTAGCCGGTTCTAACCGGTGTTTGCTTCGCATGTAATATATTTTAATGCATATTGCATCAACATTTTGAACCTTGAACCTGCGCATAAGTTTGGACTCACAACGTTTGCAGCGTTTTTATTTAAAAAAAATATAATATAAACGTACAATCAAATCATCTCAATTTCTCCACTGCAAAACTGCCTACAAACGGTGCTACCGACAAACAAATCAATACTTTTTCCTAGCAAAGACTACCCCAACGCACGCAACTAATTCATATACAGCCTAGAACAGCTATAAATAACTCTATCTATACCACCTCTTCTCTCCGGCCAACAGGTACGCACACAAGCGCAAAGATGGCCAACCAATCGCGGCCTAGTTTCCGCATGAACGTATACGAAAATGTTTATGTGTGTGTTTGTAACAGCGAGGGGTGCGTGGATGCACCCTTGCGATGCATTCAAAACGCGAGGCTGAAACTACAATAATTTGCTTTTTATTTTATTATTACAACTTCATTTTGAATTCTATTTATTATTATGTGAAGATACTGAAATTACAGCAGAAAACTTGCTAAGTAATTTGAAAAACTCTTTGAAAAATATTGCAGCATTTAGTTAAATTAAAAAGATGCAGACTGCGTTCCGAATTAAGTCCGCATAAAGTGCGTTCAGTCACAAGTGCAGTGTGACGTGGCAGCAGGCGCGCGTGCTCACGCATTCACATTTCACACACTCGCCCCTACCCCAGGGCTGATGCTCGAACGCATCTCTAATTACTGAGACCTAATAATTCAGAAGTATTATTAAAAGAATAGTTCTTAAAGGAAACTGTATTATTGAAGCGGTAGCTTTATGCTTTATACTTTATTTGTACGTACAAAGAATTACATACAGAAAAATATTTACATAAAAAGAACAGGTATGTACATTGGCGAGCTTATCTCTAAAAAGAGAATTCTTACAAAAAAACATTATTTTAGAGTATGCTAAACATCTTAAAAATTCACTTGTACTGTTTCACTTATTTCACTTTATTTGAACAACCGGTTTCACCTTACGGCATTATCAGGGTATAATTTAATAACTTAATAACTATGGATATTGACATGTACCAGTTTTCATTGCAGATGGTAAATAATTATCTATGGAATTATTTTAGAGGATTAAAAAAAGCACAAGGAGGTTTTATTCAAACGTGTACAATGAAGAATACCTACATACTAATAAATACTTGTTACTATACAGCATACATATTAATAAATCCATACATTTATAACAAACCCTTATATATATATATATATATTTTAACTTACATACATATAATAATAATATTTACCTATTCAGAGAGATCTGAGATTCAGTATCTAATGTTCTTTCAGCTTCTTCTTAAATGTGCTGCTAGTTCGACAATCACGAACACTGTGTGGAAGAGCATTCCACAGTCCGATTCCATGTAGCTCAGTCAGTCGGACGTCGGACTCTCAATCTTGAGACCTCGATTCGTATTCTGCCTGTCAAACATGCACAATGAGTATTTGTATATATACTTATTACTTGCTGACAATGAAGGAAAACACTGCGAACACACTGAAAAAGCGTCTATTTGTGACCGAAACTCGGCGTTAAAGCGATTATCATTATTATTTAAGACGTCAAAATCGTCGTTCTGTACCGAAAGGGCAAATGGAGTCCTATTAATGTCACTCTACTGTCCTGTCCGTCTGTCCATTCATATGTCACTGGTCTCTAGCTTGCAAACGGAATGAGGTACAGTCAACATGATATTTCACATTCCATAAGACCTCTTGACATCATCTCAAAAAATATGTCAAGATATTTTTCTTTGTTGGATTAAAAATAAAGGTATTTGGTACAAGAATTACGAATATCGTCAAAATTCATTTTTCATATAAGTGAATAGGATTTTTATGACATGTAATAGTAATAAAATACTCTTCATTTGCGCAGTAACCTTAATACAACTTGTATACAACATGTTATATCGCCTCTTTCAGTGTATCGATCTATCGTTTATGTGATCGTAAAACTTTTACACGACTAGTGTTACATATGTAAATTACGATATTTACGACAGGCCTACTCGTACCTTGGTTGCTTAGGCCTTCAAGCTTTTTATGATTCTACTAAGCAACATTTTGAATCATTGTACTAAATGTAACATGTTTACTCATATTTTCTGATACTTAATACCATATTAACAACTTAACATATTAAAAAACTATTTTTGAAAATCAGTTCAGAATGTCGTGAATTGCGAGTTGTGAACCAAATAAAATTAAAATTAAAGATATCTGGTAAAAAGGTTTAGAAATACACAAATGCGAATTTCTTTCTTCTTCTCCTAAACCTATAAAACAAACCTATTCAAGTAGAAATCCTAGGCAGGTTACAGGCATTCTACAGTTCATTAGAAGCTACCCCTATACGCAGTGGTGCAGGATATCCCCTCTTACCAACTACCCCCTCACTCTAAGGTCCTTTCTACCCTTAGTTCCCCTTTTAAAAGAGTCCTAATTCTGCACGCACTCTGAAGTTTTGTTAAAAAGGGTTCTAAAACTTTATCAAAGCTTGTCTTGAGATGCATATAAGCTTAAAAAATCTAAGACACATCAAAAAATCCTGATGCTCTTCTAATAAAAACCTTCCTTATTGAAAATAAGCAAGTTTAAAAATCTAAGCAATGAAAAGTTTTACTTATACTAGTTTCACAGTGTTTTTTCCTCCTTTTAGCGACCGGTTTCGTTTAATACATCTTCAGGCACTAGGTCTTAGGGTTTATCAAGTAATTTATACATTTTATTTATGAAGTAATTTATACATATGGTCTATTTTTATACATAAGTAATATTAATATTTATATAATCCAATATTAATATAATCTAGTGCCTGAAGATAACAAAACCGGTCGTTAAGAGAAGGAAGTAAACACTAAAACTATAGCACAAGTAAGTAATTTGAATTTGTGAGACTTTTCATTGCTATAATGGAGTTCCATCAAGATTGATGATAAATTTTATGAATTGAAATGAAATGAAATTATTTAAAAATGTTGTTTGCGTACTATTAAATAAAAACGAAATTAACAATTTCAATAGGAAATCAAGGTTGAAATAGGTACGTCATGTATTTTAGCTCTGAGAATATCTCTTAATCATTAATATTTAATTTAATTAAGTATTTAGTTTTCAATAAAAAAATATTAAATAAATTCCAACATTGCCCAATTTTTTTTTCATAAATAATATCGTCGATAAAAAGCGGATATACCAAGCGTGGACTGTAACTTGCATTTCACAGTTTACACTTGGGAACACATCCGACACCTCGGTTGTTAGTGGTCTTCAAAACACCCCGCTTTCGCGACTCCCGGAGTTATGAAAATGAAAATATAAAGTTAAATCATGACAGATATGAAGGTAACAGAATCAGGCTCCACATTCTCCGGGTACGCATTAAGTTCACAAACGAGCGATAGTACCGTGAAGAGTTGCGATCTTCACGATAATTGAACCACTCACTCTCTTGTTACTGGGAGTGTTATACTGAAAAATATTATAGGCACGAGCTAAATACCTTCTCTATTTGTTCGTTTATTTTTTAAAGTAACAGGTTTTTATTTTGAAATAATCCGTTGTATTCTTGTTTACCGTTAAAACCTTCTTGGTAGCTAAAGTTGAAGAAGTAACTCAGGCTACGATTCACGTAGCGTAATTATATAAATAAAACCGACGTTACTGTTGGAATTATAAACTACAAAACTGTAAAAACCCATCAAAACTGTTCAGTATGTTTATAAAGAGGCGCATTTTTATAAAGGCGGAAAAACTGAACATCACAAATCTAGTTATTTATGGTACATATTCTTTGCGATTTAACTTTCCCCTGATATCGATATTTGAGGGACCTTGATGTTTGAAAGGCAAGTTTTTTGTATCTTACTTACCTAAGATAAAACACTAATGCAAAAACAAAAACATACGCTTAGACTTTGCTACGCCGCGCCGCGCCCAGGTGCCTACGACGTAGATTACTCATGTACAGTTTTGTAGCAGTGAAAATCTATCATGTAGTCAAGAGTTTTCACAAGACATGTTTTAAAGATCGTTGCGACGATAAAAGCTTTTTTTTGCTATTTATTTTATTCTCTTAAATTCAAAATGTACAAACTATAAAGAAGTAATATTTCGCTTTGGAATACCGACTGTATAGTAAACTACTATATATTAGAATATCTATACGTTAATAGTTTCTTTACCGTTCGCAAAGCAAAACACACAAAGGTTTCAAGTATAACTGAGTGCACGCAACACACATGGAGGTACCGTGTAAAGAGGCGCTTACTCCCCCTGCCTGCACGTCTAACCTACTAACGATATACTTCTATGATCTAGCGAGGGTATGCCTTACGTTATTGTTACGAATTATCAATTTACTAGACCAACGTTTTGAATAAACTGAGTTACGTAATAACTTCCTCAAAAATTTCCAACGCAATACTGAAAAACTTACGTTAAGCTGTTGGTCCCGGCCACTTTCTAGTAGAGTGGTCGTTACATAAACCACGTCAGAGGCCGTAAGGCACCAGGGCTTTTCGGGCCGATAGGTCTTGCAACCCACACGATAAGAAGAAGAACAGAAAAAAATAAAAAGTTTTCAATTTATATATTAAAATAAATTAAAATTACTGAAAAAAGTATCAAAATAAAAATATTCCCAGGTCTCTAAATTTTCGTAGGATAGTAGCGACACTATTTGTTACTATCTTTTAATACAGCATTTTCAAAATGTGGACACTCTATACTATTTTTGGTACAACATATTTGTGAATCTTTTGTACTATCTAAAAATAAGTATTAAAATATTAAACTTATAAGTTATAAAATATCAGAGAAATTGTTCACTTTTGCATAAGGCACTTACACGTTATTTTTGTTACACCATCAAATCCTACAAAAAGTTATCTGTATCTTGGCAAAATTTATCCTATCAAATAATATTAAAATACGATTATGTACAGATTTTTTAAATTTGGACTTGTTGAATAAACCGCTATTGAACGTGTCAGATTGTACTTGATATTGGCAAAAACTGGCGCCAAAAGGCTGACATCGCTTTAAGAAAAAAATACTTCACAATGTACCTCTGAGAGGAGCATCTCAATTACCAATCGTACTCATATTATAATTATATATTTATAGTGTACTATCCCGTTTATTTTCTAACTGATTTGTGTTTTTCAAATCGTTTGTTTATGTTATTTTTATATTGTTTTTTTATTATCATTTTGACATTTCTTTTTACATATTGACATGGACATTTTATAACTTAAACTTAGCTTTTATTAGTTGATAAAAGTGATAAACTATACGAGACAGGTGGATGATGTTTGCTTAGTATTTTAACTTATTACCTCATTAGATAGGTAGACTAAGATTTTTTTTTTCTCATGACACAATTTCCTTCTGTCTTTTACATCTTTATCCTTTTATAATATATTGTTTAGTATTATTTTATATAAGTTAAAAAAAAATGAAAGAAAATACTGATAACAAAAGACATGATCTTGCTACGTTTCTTGCCCTTCTTCTTAGCAAGATTAATCGAATGGGCGGATTTAGGCATTATATCTATTTATGGTTTATTTATCTATTAACTTATTTATTCATTGCATTATGTAGGTATGTATATACAATATTTAAATTTTTTACTTATGTTAGTATATATTTGGCTAGGCATTATATTTATTTATGCTCTATTCAGTTTATTTATCAACTTATTTATTAATTGCATTATGTAGGTATAATAATACTCTTATTCCAATAAGTCTTTATATTTTATGCATGTGTATAACTTTAGTAGCCCAACTTAAATACAGTTTTTTATATATTTCCCGTATCATATTTGTTTCATCATAAAATATTATTTTTATACAGATTAGATTTGACATGTAAAACGTATACCTATGTTGCAAATAAACAATTTGAATCTTTGAAGTAATATTCAGTAAAATGAGTTGTCAAGCACTTATTTACATAGTCACACGATCGTGTGTGTACAGTCATCGGTTTTCCCCTATTTCCCGCATGTTTTATTGATTTTTCTGAGTAGCATTTGATCTAGGTAGAGTTTTAAGAGGGATGAAAACAGTATGGTCTAGTTATGTATAGTGGTAGTTATAGTAAGGAGCGCTCTTTGCACACAAATGGAACTTGCAATGCCTAAGGGTAGGGGCGTCATGGGTAACCTAGTAAACGCTAAGCTCTAGAAATACGCTTTATATACGCATCCAACTTACCCCTTTCGTAGGCATAGGGCATCTACTTTACCTACGCAATAATTAGAACAGGTAGGGTGATTTTCTTGTTGCTGGAAATTGTGCCGTCTCATTTAAGTACATAGGACAATAAAACAGACTTTCAGAAGCATTGGAGTAGCTTTTTCTGTTTGTGAAGTTTTTAAATACTTATCTTACTCATTAAATGGAGTCCGATCACAAGCAAGGGCTTTTAAAACGTGAGGCAAATGATAAAGGACGTCATGCGAGGCGCATAATCCGCTTTTATTTTAATTACTATGTAGATAAATAAAGTTATAGTTGCTTGTATTAAATTCCAAATAATGTATATAATTGCATAATTTTACTGTCAATTAATGGTACATAAGTATACTTACCAAGTCAGTATCTCTTTATTCCATTTTTCATTTTTTTATTTCGTACAGTGCCGGAGAAATTTCGGTCAAGCGTAAAAAGTTTAAAGTAAATCACGTAAATACCCCACTTTCCGCTCAATTTCCCCCAATTAACAGGCGCATAGATCTTGACATAGCTTTGCACCCTCCTACGTCCGAAGACTCCGAAGAGACATGATATCCACCTGTAATATAGGCAGCAAAGTACCAGGAGCATATAGCGCTTAGGGGCAGGGGTCGCACACATTGCAAGCATCGTTAGCAGAGCAACTGGGGCGCCCCGAGGCGAGGTAGGCCACGCGTGCGAATATCGAGCTGAAAGTGCAGTGCGTATATGCGATCCTAGTTACATTATTTTCTTTTTTTATCCATACTGGGAGTAAGCCATACAAATTTGCCAAACTTTAAAACTAAGAGCTTCATAACTTTAGCTGTTGTTATCAATGCGCGATGGTTGTAAACATACAGCACAAAAACCTTATAGGCAAAGAAGGAGGTTGACAGAAAGGAGTTTCATCGCCTTTAGTTTATAACGTAAAAGTAATTTTATCTTCGCATATGTACAGTCTGACAAAAAATTATTATGGCCTTTAAAAAAGTACACAGACCTTACTTTTTCGCAAAACATACTCGTGTTATACCTAAGCAATGGGAGCGGGGCGCAGCGGTTGGCTTGCCTGTCGCCCGCCGGTAAACAACTATTACGGTCGTAGGTTGAAAGTACCATTGTTTATTAACTTAATAAATAAGCTACCAGATTGTGTAGTAAATGAGAGAAAGCTTTCCAAAGCTAAATATTTGCTAAAAAAGTATTATCTGTCATAATTAACTTCAAACTTATGTATCAGTTACCAAGTATTATTTATATTTATATTAAGTATTAAGGTGTGTTCATAAAGGACAAAAGTAGTTAGGGTTGAGTTAATTTAAGTAGAAACTATTAAAGCTGCTACGTTTTCGCAGACAAACTGCAAAGTTTTGCGAAATTTATGTACCTAGTATAAGTAAATTACCTGTGTGTTAAATAAAAAATTAAAAAAAAAAAAAAGTCACGACTTTAGTTTGCCTATAATTTATTATATTTATTTATTTACTACTAGCCTTTGCCCGCGGTTCTGCCCAAGTTTATTCAATCTCTGCCCCATTTTCGGCTTGGGCGTTATTTTATTAACAGCCCTTATAGCCTATGTTTACCAGTGTTTTTTTATCACAACAATGTTTGATAAATTCCACCAAGTGCCGACAATCTCAACTATCAACTTCCTATGTTTACCAGGGTTAATTACTACGATAGTAATAAAAAACGCATCCAAATCCGTCGAGTGGTTTTTGAGTTAGAATGGAACATACATATGTACAGACAAAAATTTTAAAAATGGTAGTTTTGGCTTCAGTACCATACCAATAATCCATTTCATTTAAAATTAAGAAAAAATATTCCATGTGCAGACATGATTATTTACTAATTTATTATTAGTATAGATAGATAGATGAACTCGGGTCTCTATGATGTTGTTCATGCACGTTCGATATTTAAATGTCAGAAAAAGGTTATGTGTTGACGTCATAATCAGACAAAGTTGAAATTTATCGCGCATTATTGCTGTTGACAATTTCCTACTACTTGCTACGGACTCGTAGCAAATTCGTAGCACAATTGAATTAGTATTATGATCTTGTATTGTAACGAATGCTTATTGTTTTTCAAAATAACTCATACTTGTGGTTAATAAATAAATAAAAGTGTATGCTTATCAGTTATAGGAAACACAGTTAGTAAAAACGAAAAATGTAATTTTCGTTATCAATGTAATAAAACTCGTAGAAGTATCTTAAATAAGTAGGAAATGCCTTCCTTCAGCAATCTACCTCAAAAAATATCGTAAATGTATAACCCAAAAACGAGCCTCATTATCAGCTTCTACGCAAATTACCCCACCCTCCCCTCTTATCACCGCAGAGATCCGCCATGAAAGCCCTATTTACCCCGATTGCATCTATTTTGCCCTTCTACCCCTTATTCACAGTGCACTGACGCACAATAAATATACATCGTTCCTACGTACATCCTTGAAGGCTATCGAAGTATGAAATAAACTTGTACAGCCAGTTTTCAGCAAAAATTATTCAGTCCCAATGTGATAGGAGATGGAACGAAAGCCGCACTTTCGGCAAAACTCATACTTCTTAACCGACATCATTACGATAGACAAATTGATCCCATAGAGCATATATGTATAAATTATTTTTTGTAGCCAAACCTAAATATTTTTTTTATGTATTTCCCTTATTAGTATCTACATATAATTTTTTTATTCTAAAGATATTTATTGTAAAGATTAACATTAACTTTGACTTCTAGAAAGTATACTTTATGTATCTACTTTACAAAATAAATATTTTGATTTGATTTTATTTGAGAGCTTTTTTTTCTGCGTTCAGTAATTTAGTAATAGAGAAAAACACATATTTTGTGCATGGCTAGAAATGAACCCAGATCCTTTGGTTGAGTATGGCGTCCTACTAGATAAGCCACCGCTGCATTAACGAAAAAAACCGGACAAGTGCGAGTCAGACTCGCCCGTCGAGGGTTTCGTTAAAGACTATTTTTTATGATTTAATTACAAATATATAGTTTTCACATTGTATCATATACTTGCCGTATGAGACGGCATTACATGCCGAATTTCATAGTTCTAGGTCAACGGGAAATACCCTATAAGTTTTGATTCCCATGAGAGTTTCGAAATATACGTTTTTTGCGGCATAAACGGCCGTATCTTTTTTCTACGTTAACTTAGAAGTTTGATTTTATACAGCTTCAAGAGACTGTAGACTTAAGTATATGGTTTTAATTTCAACTGGATACCTTCACGCGTTCCCGAGATAAAGGGTCTTGACAGTCAGACGGACAGACGGACAACAAAGTGATACTACAAGGGCTCCGTTTTTTCCTCTTGCGGTATGGAACCCTAAAAAGTGCAATTTACGTATCAGTTCTACGATAACCGACTCGTACCTTACCCTTTTGCAATATACCAGTATAATTTGACCTAAAAGATTTCCCCCACTAAGCTGAAAGTAATAGGAGCTGAAAAAACAACAGGAGGTCGCGTTATAATGGCCAAGGCTTCTGAAGATGAGGGTGTAAGGCCTGAAGCTGTGAGGTCGTTAGCCTTGTTGTTTGATGACTATCGGGGTAGTTGGTTAAACGACGAAGGACGGCGATAACGCCCCCGTCTGATAAAAGAAGTCCTTTTTAAAGTTCCGTACCCAAAGGGCAACACGGACCTCTAGTAACACCTATAATGTCGCTCTGCTGTCTGTCCGTCTGTCCGTCGGACAACTTTGATGGCACTCCCATTTTCTTATTTTAGGAGACAAAAAAAAGGAAAATAATATATTGTACTCTACTCAATGACTTTTAGACAAAAACCACAGTAAAAAAAATATTTTTTCGGCTTCTATTCCAAGTACCCTATAAAAAATAATTTTATTTAATTTTTAATTAAATATCCCGTTTTGGGTCAACATTCTAAAAAACATATCAGGACTCATTCCATCATGCAAGCTAGAGACCCGTGACAAACGGACGGAACCCTACATTTTTTTTTACATTTCCATTATTTACTACATTCAAAAGCAGAACTGTAAAAACATCGTAAGATTGAATTTGAAGCGGTGACTGCGTAAAAAAGACCTTATTCGCGTCAGCTTTTCAAAACGGGTCGATAACGTTCTCGAAGCCGAATGATAATCGTAATGGTGACAACTGACGTAACAGGAGCCCGGCGGGAACTGTAAAGTATAATTATTATTTATGATTTAGCTCCGGATTTCGAGCGAGCTCCTGCTTCCGCCGAGCCTACAACTCAAACATTGAAACGCAATACCGAGACACCTTTGTTTGATTTATGCTGTCTACTGTTTTTTTTTTTCATGGAAGTCCTGGGAAAATGATTTTGGGAACTGTTTCAATTTTCGACGTTACTTTATGTATAAGGTGATTTTAATTTATCCAACCAAACTCATACTGGAGCCTTGGTAAGTGATTAAGACATAAGACATAAGATCATTTATTTGCAGTAAAGCCATACAAAAATAATGTAGTACTAAGGCATGCAAAAAACATTGGTACAATAAAAATAAAAATAAAAAACTAAATGACTAAGAAAAAAATACTATGAGATTATTTGAAAATAATTCAAGAAAAAAAAAAGACATTTACATTAAACTTAATGAGATCAAAATAAAGAGACAAAAGTATTCCTACATTATTTACTTAAATAATTTCCTATTTCTTACATTTAAAATATTCAGAGATATTATAAAATAGTTTATCCATTAAATACATTTTAAGTTTTTTTGAAAATTCATTGACATTATTACACTGTTTTATATTATTATCAAGTTTATTGAAAATTTTCAGACCCGAGTAATTAATATTTTGTTGAAATACGCCATAATTTGGATAAGGTAAAGCTAAATTATTACAATTTCTTAATACATGTGTTTGAGTGTCACAAACTCTTTTGTATTCATTTAAAGATTTAAAAATTTTAATTGCTACTAGATATATATACAAATTTATAACTGTTAGTACTTTATGTTTTTTAAATAAAGTAATACGGATCGATAACACTTTTTGCAAATTTCGAAAAATAAAATCCAAATTTAGCAAATGGTTATGAAGACACTGACTTTATTACTGACAACATTATATCTGACATGGTGGTTCCTAAGAACTTATGTGATGGCTTCTTTGATATGACACTAGATGACACAATAAAACAATCTGAGACACCACTTAGACAATCGACAGCATCAAATGAATCAATTGAGAAGGATAATTTGACTGAAAGTATTGCAAAACAAACACAGTTTTTGGAAACTAATTTTGATTATGTTGAAACTGACATTAATAATTTTCATGATAGTAAACAAGTATTAGATGATAATGGAAAACATGAAGCACATTCGAAAGTCATACCTTTGTTTAAAATTTTGGAAAATGACCCTAGATCACCTTCTACAGGAATTGAGAGGACACCCATTGTTGTGGCCAAAATGAATGATTCAAATGATAACGTAGAGGAAATGTCTGATGACACCTTGATAAACGTTTTACAAAGTACTAATTCAGAGCTTCGACAAACTAAGTCCAAGAATGCTGAAGGATTGCTCATTTATGAAGATGAAACTGTTAACAATCTCAATGAGACTCCCAAGAAATCTAAATCAGCTGGCAACAGTGGCTCCAGAACTCCCCTGTCTTGTATGAAAAATGAGGCTGACACAGGTCATATTAGGTCCAAGTCTGCTAACACTTTGTCAGACCCAAAGAATGGTTCAGCAAAGATACCCAAGAGGGCCTCACACATCCCAAGACTTAAAGCACTATCAAAACAGACCATAGTGGTTCTAAATAGTAACAATGTTTCTCTGAAGAACATGTCTAAAGCCGCTGTTATCAGTGGAGACTATGAGAACACTCCGCCTCACTCTCACCGCGACCGCTGGGATAAAGACTGCAGCATTGTCTTGTAACTTTCCCTTTAAGATACTACACTTTTCTATGAGGCACACTATTTTAATGATAATGTATTCAATAATTATAATCCACGAAAAATAAAATCTTGATGTCCCATAGTAATTGACTCGGGGCTTGTAAGGAACACAAAAATATTAATTTACGAATTTCACAAAAAAGGGTAATTGAATTGTTACTGAGCACTTACCGAGTCTTCAGTAAGAGTTTGGCTGAATAAATTGAAGTCAGCTTAAATACCGCGTGTAAATAGACTGCTACCATTAAATGAAACCACAAATCCTACCGACCCTACTGAACCACTTTTCCCAAGAATCATAATCGCGGACACCCTTAGCTTAGGAAATAATTGAGTTCCAAATAATAACCGTATGTCGGTGCGTTAGGGTTCACGCATTTTTATTTGGAACTCAATTATTTCCTAAACTAAGGGTGTCCGCGGGTATGACTCTTGGGAAAAGTGGTTCAGTAGGGTCGGTAGAATGTGTGGTTTCATTTAATGGTAGCAGTCTATTTACACATAAAGTATTTGATGTAGGAGTTTTTCACCTGACATCGGAAAATAGATCATGTTCTCTTGTTATAGCAGTAATTTCAGACAATAACAATAACAATGACAATAACTCAAGCCGTTTAGACATAACACGAAATAATAACTTAAAAAGGCATCATTCTCAAAAATAAAATCTATCGAGCGAAATGTGTCCAATTAGATAACCGCCCTGACAATGGAAAGTTTGTCTGAAAAAACACGTATTCAAGTTTTACATTGATTAGATAAGTAGTTGACTCAGCATATTAAAACAAAACCCGTTGAAAGACCCAATACAAGCCCTTAAGTATTAATTTTTTTGAATCGCTATAGTTTTCCTGTGATTGGCCAGTTATGGCCTTTAATCGTCATTGGGGAGGGACATTCATTTTTTTGTGGTTTTTCAAAGATTTCTCGAAATCAGTGCCGTTAAATATAGTAAAAGTATATATCTTTACAATCAGCTCTTTAATATCTAAAATTTGATACCCATATTGTATTTTTAGGATATTGCTTTTTATTTTTCTCACTTGTGTATTGGAAATATTATAATCTTTAAATATTACTACTTACAAGAAAAATTAAATAAAAACACAATTTTCAAAATATTTCGGCCTCTTCTATTATAAGCAATTTAAAATTTTTCAAAAAGTTTTTTTTCATCTTAAGTCTTTATCTTTAACGGTGCTACGGGTGGATGGAGAACGGAGTCTCACCATAAGGTTCCTTTTACCTTTCAGGTACTACGGAACCCTAAAAATTTACGGAGGTATTTATTTGTCAACAGTTAATGTAATAAACAATAAATATTCTAGCACATTATGTTCCAACAAATTCATGTTATTAATGTGTCTAATGTTTTGTTTATGTTATGAAATTGAATGAAAGATTGAATTGAATTTGACAATGTGATAATTTTTCGGTAAACAAGGTGAAGGAGATTGATCACTATAAAAAATATAAAGTACTTAGTATTTACAAATGCTACAAATTTATGTTCAAAACGAAAGATTGGTCTATGTTTAACATGTACTCGTATTCAGCGGTATTAAAGTCTTTCCTGAGATGGAAATTTTAGAATTTCGCATAAAATTGTAAGCTGCCTCTTATAGGTCCATATTGTCAATTGTGCCCCAAGTGCGGTAATAGTGCTAGCTACTCATCGTCGGGGAAAGTGTATGGAGTATCACTTGTATTATCTTTTAACTATTATTCTTGAAAATGCGGGACAAGTGTTGTTCCGGCGGGACATTTCAATTTACAGCAAAAATAAGGGATGTCCCGGGAACGCTAGTTGCCACGGAAACTCGGAAACACCTCTGACAGCCCCTCATGATTCATGTCGTGACGATGTATATACTCGTACAATATATATAAGTAATAAAAAGTAGTTAATAATTATTTTTCACACAAAACACGTCACGTCGTTCTCATATTAAACCTCAAAATAAATTATTTGACTGCACATTTTGTAATAGACGGTAATTATGATAGCCATAGGTGCATTTCACATCGGAATATATTCGTTTGTGGCCGTTTGTTGTAATGATGCGCCAGCGCAGGATTCGACGCGCATCTGTCGTCTTTTGTCTATGGTGGAGCGTCATCTGTCAGTGCGCTGACATTCGCTTTGAAATCTTCTTTGTGCTTTTGTCGATGGCTTTTTGTTTCAAATCAAAAGGGATCATTGTCGAATTGTTCTAAACAGCTGGTTAATTCTTTGTTAAAACGTAAAACCCTAAATAAAATCACGTTTTTTGATATTAAACCGACTGAATATATTATAATATTATTTAAAAAATATGAAAAATTATAATTTAAGTAATTTTTAAGAAGTTGCAGTTGCATGTGCTCGGTGCATACAAAATAGACTTGAACAAATCAACCGAGCGTTAACAATCCATCATTTTATTATAAAATCGCTTGCATTTATTAATTTTTGACAGTTCAGCCGCCATAATATGTTGAATTGGAGCAGCTGGTCCCTTCGAGTTCGTTGACCTCTTTTTTGTACCAGTATATGCGACCCAACTCAGGTAGAAAACTTTGTTCTATGGGTCGCAAGAAATACGTTTCGAGTCTGAAGTTTTTATACTACGTATGATATGAACGACTATTATTACCAGCTTTATGAACTAATTGTATTACATATAAAAATAATTTATATGATGCTAAAGAAATTGCGCCCATTTTATTCATTTCTACTCTAACATTAACGTCCCTTAATATACCAACCGACTTTAGTCGATAAGTAAAAATGTAAGAGTGAATTTTTTCCCGTTACCTAAATTTTAAGGCGAGGTTTCCCGGATAAACGTGTTCCTTTGTATTTTATTTGTAAATAACAAGGATCCAAAGTTGAAAAAAAAATCTTTATAGCACACCGTGCGTAAAATGACCACTTTACGCACGCTGCGCTTGCGTAAAGTTGGCATTTTCCGCACTTGTGCTATAAAATATTATACGATAATGTACTAATACATTTGTTTTGTGAGTTCAGTACACAAATACTTGGATTTTCCTGCATCGAATAAAATCACAAAAATAGGTCTAAGCTATGGTCTACAAAATCCGTTTATTTGAGTGATTTTAGGTTTTGGACAATATTTTACTAAATAATAATTTTTTTTTTACTAAACTAAACTAATTGAAAATTACCTTGCAGTTTAAATATTATACAAATAAATAAAAAAAGGAAATTTTGGACACCTATTTAATAGAACAAATAAAATATGCTGGCCAGATCGCTACCGTAGTTGGGCAAGGTACCCAAAAGGCTGGCGGCATTGCCTCGCTGGATCAAATTTTATTTACCAAAATGAACGTCGCAAGTAATGTAATAAATATGGCCGTCATATTAAAAACCCTCTAATTCCAAAATCTATACTAATAATAAAGCAGTAAAAAGTCATGTCTGTGCATTGAATATTTTTCAAATTTTTGAGTAAGGTGTTTTATTAGTGTTGTGCTAAAGCCAAAACTACCATTTTTAGAATTTTTGTCTTTCTGTTTGATTGAAAGTATTTTTTATGTTCCGTTTTAACTTGAGAACCACTCAAAGGATTTGGATGTGGTTTTTTTAGGGTTCCGTACCCAAAGGGTAACGAACGGGACCCTATTACTAAGGCTCCGTCTGTCTGTCTGTCCGTCTATCACCAGGCTGTATCTCATGAACCGTGATAGTTAGACAGTCTAAATTTTCACAGATAATGTATTTCTGTTCTGTTTCCGCTATAACAGCAAATACTTAAAAACTGAATAAAATAAATATTAAAGGGGGCTCCCATACAACAAATGTGATTTTTTGCCGTTTTTATAGATAATGGTACTTAGTTCGCGAGTCCGACTCGCACTTGGCCGGTTTTTTCTTATTATCATCGTAGTGACCATGGTCAACATATAGGCTATAAGAATTGTTCATAAAATAACGTGCAAGCCGTAAACGTGGCAGAGCCGCCGGCACACCTCGAAATCTCGAATTTTCTGAGCGGCCTGCTTCCACTGAGCAGAAAAGACAAGTGAAAAATGAGAGCGTTGGAGCAGGACAGATTCTTCTGCACACTCTACATTAAAATGGCTCACTTTAAAATATGTGCACCAAAGACCGTGATTTTCGTGCGCGACACCCCGTGAGGCATTCTCTTCCAGCGGGTTGTGATGGTGACGAATGAGTCATATTATAAGATTATGTTTTCATTGCGAAATCCATCGCTTTGGAATACTCTAAATATTATTATTAGAGTGCATTACAAACTAGAACAAGGCGTGAAATCACATAACGCCCTCGTGAGCGTTCAGTATGTGCATTACAAGCTGGTTAGATCAAATAGTTACAAAATATTCGGTGGACAAGTATGCTGGAAAAATTTAACGGTCTAGGTAAGTACCTCGGTGGCGCAATTAGTAGCGTGCTTGTTTTGATAATAAGAGGTCGCAGTCTTGTATTTACATTTATTTCTAATATATCTTTTTAATAATGCACTCTAATATTAATATTTAGAATCATATTTTTTCCCCAGCTTTTGATTTTCGGGGATGAATGAGTCATGATATATATCATAATAACCGTGCGTCCTTTATTTAATTGTAATGAGGTGTGTAATAAAAAGCTAGCTATCACTTTTCATAATAAAGTGCTTTTCTTTTTCCGAAACTCGTAGTTTTTGTGAAAATCAATATTGAAAATTGGAAAATATTTGTGTACAAAACGTAATTTTAGACTAAAAATTAAAGTTAATTGGCGTAACGAAACGTCAAGTAGCCCGTACACATGCAATATTACTAGATACTGTCAATATTATTGAAATGGAAGTGGCCATTTTGTAATTCAAAATTCCTTCGCGAAATCGTTGAGAGTGCAGAAGTCCGACACGGTACTGTAGCGGTGATTAGGCTAGCGAAGCCAGCCTTCTAGCTTGTCCATTGAGTGTATATAAAAAATCGAAAGCGTCGAAGGAGCGCGCCACCAGCGTGCGGTGAGGAGCAGACATAGATGAACGAGCCGGAGCTGCTGAGGCTGGTCGCCCAAGGCCGAGCCAACGCAAAATTGAGGCAAAATGTGAGGTTATGATTTTACAAGAGGAGGGGCGGTACCACCCTCCAACCCGTTTAATTTTACAAAATAATGTAAATATAACTTCAAATTTTTACAAACTAAATGATTTATTTCTCAAAAATGATACATTTCCAAACAAAAAAACTATACTACGGCGATAGGGGGGTAAATATTACCCTTATCCACGTGTATCATACTACGTTTTTCAATGCATAGTGTGAGTAAATAAATGAAACGTAATTAAAGAAACAAGCATACAATAAATACACTAGGCGGGCATTTTTTTTCTTTTTCTTTGGACGCAAGTTGCAAACTTGACGGAAATAAGCTGTTTTCAGTTTGAGGCGTACACAATAAAAGACTGGCAACATTTTTTAATTAAAAAAAATAAAACACTAGTGTGGTAAAGTTGACTTTAAAAACAGTTTTGAAGCACATAAAATAGGTCATTTGCATTGAAAAAAAAATTGCAGGTCTTATTTAGCTATCTATCATAGGGGCTGAAATCGTATAAAAATAACTCAAACTTCGCACCCTTATACGGACGCCAGCATGACAGGCTATCCATTAGCATTCCGTATTGTGGTGCCATGGCCATCAAAATCGTCTACAAATAGGAAGCTTGAACTGCGAGCGAGTGTACATATCAAAATCCATGTAACATGTACACACATACGTCGCGGCGCGTGCGCGAGCAAACGCGCTATGCAGCTGCGCGCACAGGTAATACCAACCTCACAAAATAAACTACACCGCTGAAAACAAAAGCATCGAATTCTATTTCTTTACTGTAAAAGCTATTTTCCAGTGTTACGCCTTCAAAGGTTGGCTGTAGACCTATCAGGAAGTACCATATGTCCGTCTGCAATAGGTTTTTTCTCGTACCGACATCTGGCCGACAAGGCGAGGATAGATTTATAGGATTGTTCCATTATACAGATTAATGATGCTAAATTACTAAAAGAGTCTTTTAAGAGGTCGGTTTTCGTGTGACACGTTGGTGACAGGCTATGGAAACTCAAATTTTTAATGCCAGCTTTACACTTCTAAGGTTCCTATGCACTTACAATGTTTTTTCATTCATTACTCTATGTGTAATATTTAATCAAGAAAAAAATCAACTTTATTGGGTTCCAGCCCGTTAGAAAACTTTATGTGAATTTTTGGTACTGGTTTATTTTTAAAGAACAACGATATCCTCTGCTTTGGAGATACAGTTTGAATTAGCTGAAAATTACTGATTGCGATTTTTTCTGTCCAGTAAACTTTTATGATACTAGAATTTTGCCCGTCACTTCGTCGGTTTTTTTGCATTTTCTAGAAAATGCTTAGTGTCCCAGAATTAACTATGCGTTGATCCGCGATATAAACTATATGTGAATGTTTCATCGCAATCTGTTGAATTCTAATTGGTATATCCCTTGTTTCAGGTAAGTGGAACCTAACCCACTTTAAATTATTACAGAAATCACCTATTTCTACATCAACGATGGCGACCAATATAATAAGGTAATATTTGTATGACATGTTTATGTATTTTAGTCCCTGTTTTTGTTTATTTACGTACACTACGAAATACCTTGTAAGCCTATTTAATACACTATGTGCAATGATATATATATACCTATATAGTTATAAAACCTCATTGACTGTTCGTTTCTACCACCGCAAAGGTTCAACCCGCATTCAGCCTCAAAATGAAATATTACTGGCCAACAATAAAACCGCGTATTTTTAAAACATTGATCTCTCACTGACATAGCTGAAAAGGTTGAATGAGTCATCGCGGGGCAAAAGGAGAGAGGCTAGGAATGAGGGGCATCAGGGGGTGAAAAGCGACGTTGCATTTTCGCCCTCTCTTGCTTCGCGGAAAAGCGATGTTGCCATTTCTTTAATTACGATTCAGGCCCGCTACTTTTTTCTTTTAATTAGGTTTTTTCGGGCTCGGATTTAAATTTAAGTGCTCGTTAGCTTGGCTTAGAATTTTAATTCCTCTTTGAGATGAAGTATGTAATAATATTTTGCAGTTTATAACCAAAACGTTTTCAAAGTTTACTATCACCAGGTGCAATCTATCTTCAGATCTATAAAGTAAATTAGCAAATAATTTATCGTATATTGTATACGGGCACATCAAAATCGTACCTTTTGTGTTGCGCAAGTTCACATGCGTTGTCGACAGCACAAAAGAACCTACCTGGCTATTGTGCAGGACTTTTTGTAAATGAATAAACTTTGGTAGGACAATGCTACTTTATTCGGCGGAGACAGTTACCTGAGCTGTCGAATGTCGCGATACAATAAAATGTGGATAATCTTAACTTTATCGACCTTTATTTACAATGTTTATAAATAAAGTTCAAAATGTTACATTACGGTTTTCATCCCAATAGCGCAGATGCTGCATCATTACATTATCATGATGATTAAAGCGCACCAGTTTTGAGGCAAGCAGCCAATTATTTTTCAAATTTCATTAGCTTGTATATACGAAAAGTAAACTCTTAAATCAAAAGTTACTGCGTTAAAAAAAGAAGAACCTCCACGGCAGTGCGCTTGCGCCGAGACATGAGCAAAAAGCAAGATGGCGCGCGTCCGGCACCGCGCCACTTCCTGCGCGCGACGACGACGTCCGGCCGCAACCCGACGCCTGCGCAGCCTGCACTCACAGCCTTAGCCAATCGATTTCCATTGATCTTGCGTGAATTTGTCGATGAATTAATTTTTGACGGCGAATTATCAAGCCCAAGGCGTGACCTGCATAAAAGTAAAGAAAACCGGTCAGGAGCGAGTTCGATTTAATTTTATTTGTGATTTTAATTTTGATGCATGGGCGTCGGTAGGGGATACCTCTACTTAATTTCTATAATTAGAACCTGCGACCTCTTGCTATCACGACAAGCGCGCTACCGACTGCGCCACCGAGCTGAGATATCAAATAGTTGCAAAAAATCTGTGGACAATATGTTGAAAATATTCAACGATCTAGGGTAAGTACCTCGGTGGAAGCAAGAGGTCACAGGTTTGAATCCTGGCACAAAGATTTTTTTAAAATTCTTGTCTTACTTGAGTTTCTAATTGATCTTTTTTAGTTTTTTATGCACCCAATAATATTTAGAGTATTCAAAACGATGGATGTTGCTATGAAAACATAATCATATACATAATTGATGGTACTGTTCAATGGTACTAGTGGTCCGGAGGCGTTATTTTCTATAAAATCCATCGCCTGGGAAAGTTAAAATTATTATGGGAATGCATAGCTATAGGTAGTTTGTTTGAGTTTTCTATCGTGTAATAGAAAAATCAATCAAACTGGTTATGTCGTTGGCCCGCGATAGGTTATATCGCTAGCCCGCGATAGGTTACGTCGCTAGCCCGCGATAGGTTATATCGCTAGCCCGCGATAGGTTACGTCGCTAGCCCGCGATAGGTTATATCGCTAGCCCGCGATAGGTTACGTCGCTAGCCCGCGATAGGTTATGTCGCCAGCCCGCGATAGGTAATGTCGCTAGCCCGCGATAGGTTATGTCACTAACCCACGATAGGTTATCTCGCTAGCCCGCAAGAGATACGGATCCGAGCTCTGTCTAAGATTTATTTATGGCGACTTTCGTTTATACAGCCAAATTCATACTGGAGACTCAGTAAATGTTCAGGACAAAGTTTCATTGACCAGAAATGGAAATAGTAATACGCAAAATACAATTTAGACTATTAATTGAGTCGAGCTTGTTCTTGCACAAGTACCTACAGGGGCACATTTTTTTTTCTAATATTCCTAGTTGGTTAATTGAACCTTGATCCCGACCACTTACCGAGTCTGCAGTATGAATTTGGCTAGATAAACAAGAGTCACCTTATATTTCTCAGAGAAATTGTTTCTTTGTTCTTGGTAACTTTTTATTATTAATGGATAATCAGTTTTTTGTACCTATTATAGTTAGAATAATAATATCACAGAATAACGTAAACTCGATAAACAAGACCCATACGCCCGAATTACTAACATAATGCTATAAAAGACGACCTTGCTGTTATCTTAAAATATTCGGAATAACAAAGAGTTTCATGAGTTTTCGACCTGCTTGCTCAATCGGAAATAATTTATTCTAAACCTCTGTTTCGTGGATAAAGGTAAACACTAGAAGGCAATAGAACGATTGCCCTAAAACTGTGGTGTTTATGAGAGATTATCAGATAGGATTTTATTCGTACAAGAAAGCAACTCAGCCTGTTGGACCCTGCACTCTCAATTTTGAATCCTGCCCGGTTGAGCAGGCAACAAAGAATTTTTCAGAGTTTATGTGCATAGCATTTGTATACACTAGCTGAACGGCAAAAGAAAATAAAACGGCCAGGTGCGAGTCGGACTCGCGCACGAGGGGTACCATTATTTATAAAAACGGCAAAAAAATCACGTTTGTTGTATGGGAGCCCCATTTAATATTTATTTTATTATGTTTTTTAGTATTTGTAGTTATAGCGGCAACAGAAATACATCATCTGTGAAAATTTAGACTGTCTAACTATCACGGTTCATGAGATACAGCCTGGTGACAGACGGACAGCAGAGTCTTAGTAATAGGGTCCCGTTGGTTACCCTTTGGGTACGGAACTATTTTTGCCCGATGTACGGCGATTAAGGCTCAGCCTCTATCACATTGGAACGTTAAAATCCTTGGTGAAGAGAAGGTGTTACGAGTGTTAACTGTTCTAGTGAAAGTCGGAAACACCTCTGACTCCCCGTCGGGGATATTATATCGAGATGTTTGTTTATTTCTGTCTTACAAACGTGAACAAAGTTATTTTTATATTGAACGAAAGCTTTTGAAAATGAATTGCTTACTTTCTCGCTCTACAAGTTACCTAAGGAAATCATTGAAAACAAAAAAATATTTAGAATGATTTATTACAAACTAGAAAAGATCAATCTATACAAATTATAACTGAGGCAATTAATGAAAAAAGAATATTTAAATGCAGAAGCCGATTTAGAGCAATAAAACAATCGTTCACAAACTTTTCGTTACTTTATTTCTTAAATCTACGTGAATCATAAAAAAATCTAAACCTATAATATGCGGGTGTTGGTTGTATCACAGGGGTGCTGAACCAAGGTTAAATCAGTCAACAATTGTTAGAAAATCGATATTGCGCTTCCAGCAACCCATTCTCAATAGAATGGACTTACAATTCTCCTGTAATTTTTAAATGGTGTACCTAAATTAAATACCCATATTTTAATACCTATTCTCATAAAAGTAAACAAAATAATGTTATTGAGACAAGAGGATTTTTCCACGTCTTATCTCAATCAATATTTTGGCATAAACATGAAATTAAAGCTTTTAATATTAATTTAAGCATTTAATATAACAGTCCAAACCCTAATAATGTCGTAGAAATAGAGGTTCACATTACTTTATCTGCAGACACTAAAATATTAAAATTCCAAAGCGTCCCCCTTGATCGTAAATAGAGAGAGATAGCACCACCCCGTCTCTTTTCATGATGACACTTCGAAGAACTATTTAAGCTTTTGAAGTATTGAAATGGCCCACACACTATACCGTTAGATTTACTACCGACTCATTTTATTGTTCTTTTCTTGCAACCCCTCATGCTTGATTTGACGTGAAACTATGGAAAAAAATGCAAAATAGAGGATTTAGTATCTTCTGCTTGGTGATTCTGAATAGATACGTATAGTATTAATATGAATATGTTTATGAATGTAATATTTTAAGTACAGTAGGTATATATTGTATACGTGTGTATGTATATTTTCCGACATATCTATTTATGTATTTACTATTTCGGAAGACAGAGTTGTAATGTAGTGTAGTTGTAGATTTAGTTAATTTAGGTTTATGTTTATATTCTTTCATCTGTAATGTTCACCAAAAGTTAATTACAAGTCTATCTCTTTGTGAAAAATGTTAAAGGGAGTAGATTTATGTACATGTCAACATTTCTATAATACTATTGCTTTCTGTAGTTTGCTCCTGTTGTTTTTCCATAAATAAATAAAATAAAATAAAATAAAAATAAAATAGATAGATGCCGATTATTATTATTATATTAACTATTCTAAGTATTTTATTATCTTTCTTTCATTGTAACAAAAGCGTTATGTCAATATGAGTACTTTATGATCGAAAAATATTTACAGTAGATGTTGATTCGTACTTTAATCAACCTCCTGGAAAAGTTCATAGCTTTTTCGTGCCTTCATTGAAAAGTCAGGTACGGTGAGATTTTTGCCTTGTTTTCGGCTTGGACGTTATTTCATGACTACCCTTATAGCCTATATGTTGTCCAGGGTCATAACGATGATAATAAAAAAACCGCATCCAAATCCGTTGAGTGATTTTCGAGTTTAAACGAAACATACACACATAGAGACAGACAGATGAACAAAAATTCAAAAAATTGTAGTTTTGGCCTCAGTTCAATACTAAAAACCCGTTTAATTTAAAAATTTGAAAAAATATTCAATGTAAAGACTACTACTTTTTACGACTAAAAGATTTTTGACGCCTTTTATTTGTTTAAATGTACAAATCCTCTGTACTAAATGAAAGTGAAAACCCATCTGAATAATGACCATGGAAAAGCCGGATAGAACATTTTTCGTGTACGCCAGACGCATTCGGCAATAGTGCGCCCACTACCGCTTGTACGAATTTCCACCCCATTCCAAATGTCGACGAACGGGGAGGTGCGACGTTGCCAAAATGAAAGTGAAATTTAGTCACACTCTCCCTCTCGTTCCCTCACGCACACACGCACACCTTCACACCGATTCAATAGTTCATTCCGAGTTTTGGTATCTCTATGTTGACTTTTGAGCGTGTGTGCGCGCTTTTTGGCAGACGGCTGTGACTGTATGCGTTTGTTTTGATGGAAATTGTACGGAGGGTTTCCTTTGTGTGGGTGCGATGTGGCATCGTCGCGTTGCATTTTATAGCTATATGTTGTTTCCGTGTTCGATCGTTTTCGTTTCGCTTTCTTTCCGTAGACGTTCGCGACGTGATTCTTGGATAATTAAAGTTATTTAGATGGGAAGGACAATAAAAAATCCAATTGTGTTTGGGTCTAGCGCCTTTATACACTTTATTGGCGATTTTTGTATTCTTTTAGTGAGTTTAATTAAGTGGGTAGTTATTATTGTATTTATTTTGTGTTTAATTTTAAATGTAGGTACAATATTACATATTTTTATACTTTTCAGCTATTAATTGTAGTACCAAAACCATTAAAAATATAGTTCTTTTCATAGCTTTCTCCTTTTAGCAAGATGTCCCCACGCATTCGAATTAATAAATTTCCTAAATACAGGTTGTTGAAACCTGTCTCTAGGCGCACTTATCAGAGCGTTCAAGATCTCACGGCTGTAGGCGCGAAAAGCCGATAACAACTTAACCCCTCCCGCAACTTCCGCCTCACCCCCTTTCTCGCCTTTAATGGCATAAAAAATCAATTTCCCGCCTAAATTACGCCGCGTCGACAAATTGTGAGAGCGTCTAGCCTATAATCGAGTGTTAGTGATTTTTGAGATATTTTCGAAGGATTCGTAGTTTTATTGAATCTTGAGATCTGGATAGCTTGACAAGTGAATTGAAGATAATTGAAAATACATTATTTTCTGATATTTCAATTTTTTTTACACATCTTAAAAACGTGTTATAAAACGTGTGTATAAGTCAATTGAGCCCTACTAACTTTTATTTTTTTTGGCCAGTTTTGAAGTCTATTTCGGCACTGATTTAAGCTAGTGTAAGATCCTTAACTATTTGTTTATTTTATTTATGTGAATGATACAACTTACATAATTATGAAAATTATAATCGACGTAGAACCACCGTAGAACATCAAAATTTTCATGTGTTTAGTTATTTGCTCCAAACCTAGTTGCCACTACAAAGCTAGTGGCTATTACCCGAATCATATTCCACTGTACCAAAGTTTTAAACATGAGGGTACATTCTAAATACGCTTCTCGCTGGTAGGTTGCAGTGTCCGCCTGACCTTGACGCCGCTGGGGTGAAAGTGACACCCTCCCCGACCCGTGCACTCCCGCGGACACCTAACCTCACCCCCTGCTATCCCCCGCGCCTTTCGCACAAACCACTACGGAGTTAAGACTACTGAGATGATGAAAATTAAGTCCTATTCAAAGGTGATAAGAGTTTTTAAGAAGGTCTATTTTTGGTGGTAAATTCAAACACGTGTTCGATCGTTTCCGGATTCGGGCGATGACGAAATCGAATATTTGAATCTGTAGATTGGAATATTGTTCTGTGATTGAAATACGAGTATTTGCCGGGTTTATTAGTATTTTACTGATTGTGCTGTTTCCGAATGTGGAATACTTTTATTGGAGTGTAATGAATGAGATTTAGAGGCAATAAAAACACCTAAAATAGCTTTTTCTGACAACATACAAAACCTTCCTGGTCCTGCTGCGGCTCATTCAGAATTATTCAGTATTTATTAAATATTTTCTTTAAAAATAGTGGGGATAAGAAAATTTTCAGAAATTCAAACATTCAAGTTGGTGTTTAGAAATAAAAAACCGGACAAGTGCGAGTCGGATTCGCTCATCAAGGGTTCCGTTAAAGACTATATTTTTACTGATTTAATTAAAAATGTATAGTTTTCAGATATTTCCCTATAATTGTAGCATAAGACGGTATTACTTGCAAAATTTCATGGTTCTAGGTCATAGAAAAAACCCTATACATTTTAATTTCCTTAAAAGTGTCGAAATATACGTTTTTTGCGGCTTGTTATTGTTTCACGTTAACTTAGAAGTTTGATTTTTTCACAGTTTCAAGGGACTGTAGACTTGAGTATATGATTTAATTTCAACTCGATACCTTTACACTGCCTGAGATAAAGGGTCTAGAAAGACAGACGGACGGATGGATGAACGGACGGACAGACAGACAGACGCAAAACAAAGTGATCCTATATGGGCTCCGTTTTTTCCACTTGAGGTACGGAACCCAAAAAAAGGAACAGGTCGTAGCCTTTCAAAAAGTCCTCATAAGTAAATGCTAAATTTCTATAAATTGGTTCTAAAGATTCACACAATGCTTCGAGATTAAACTGTTTTCTGGCAAAACATCAGCCATTAGAAAAACATACTATAGGTACACTCACACCTGAGGTTGGCAGAGCTACAGATATCATCCATATAGTGAAAGAGGTGTATCAGGATCGTAGCAGGTTGAGATGTTCAAAAATTGTACCTAAAATAAAAAATAAACTATTTCAATTGTAGATTACTCGTAGATAATATGCTACGCTGCTACGTCGTAGACTTGCTACAATGATCTACGAAGAAGTATATAAATTCAAGCACAAATATTTTTTGAATGTTAAATTAGCAGCTCGATGTCTATCGGTACAAATATCGACGCAAATTACGTTGAAATAAGGTTCGTATTGCTAAAAATATCAGCTGAAATAATTATTTAGTTGTGATGCGTAAAGATTTTAATTTATTCAGTGGCAGACTTTACATTGTCATTATACTAGATATCATAGTCCAAAGACAAACTAAACGAGGGGTACATATCACATACGACGACGCGCAATCACGCCTATCGGAAACTAGGAGAAAGTACCTAAATGAATAATTGCAATTATTTTTACTGATATTCTTCAAAACTTATTAAAGAAACTCGTTTGTTGGTATAATATCTTCAATTTGACCAAGTTTCAATTCGTTTTTTTGCAAACTTAGTAAATTAAATCGGAGTTTAGTCCTAATTCAGAACCGTTTAAATATTTTGATTTAAAAAATTACAAGTTCTAACTAAGCCATTTCATTTTAAATATATTTTAAGTTTGCATTATTTGAATCCATTTTTTGTACTCTCATAAGAATTAAAACGTTCCTTAATCGCGGTTTTCAAGGTTATAGGCAGATAAAAAGCCCCTTAACATTTCCTTTTTAACTTATGGCTGCGGTTCGAATTGCTTCAAGTTTTTTTTTTTACGTTTGTTTAACTGTTATAGATTGATAGTGCAATCGAAATAAGTGCAGTAGTTTCTGCTTACAAACGTAGATTTCATTTCCTTAATGATACCTTCAGGAAATCCTGGTGAAACCCTTGACCTTGAATGGAGAACCTCGGTAGGGACCATCAGCGGATTACGCATTAATCTCGATAAACCCTTCCGACCCTCGGGGCTAGACGAGCGCCAGACGGACCCCTCCGAAAGGGACCCGAAGGGACCCCTTACCCGGAACATCTCGTATCATTTATTTACGGAATTATTGAGGGACCCGACGACTGTCTTTATTTTCAAGGTTCTTTAAAAAAAACTGTTTTATCATTCTCTATCAGTAGATATCTGTCTTTCTGTCCACGGAATCATTTGAAATATTTAGGGTTAATTAGAATTATTTATCACGCAAAAAAATTACGCATTCAAAATAAAATGATTAGTATAAAATTCAACCCTCTTAATTCTCATTTTTGCTTAAACTACAGTAAACCATAAATAAATCGCAGTCCAGAAATATTTTTAGGGTTCCGTACCCAAAGGGTTACCAACGGGACCCTATTACTAAGACTCTGCTGTCCGTCTGTCACCAGGCTGTATCTCATGAACCGTGATAGCTAGATAATTGAAATTTTCACAGATGATGTATTTCTGTTGCTGCTATAACAACAAATGCTAAAACTGGCCAAGTGCGGGTCGGACCCGCGCACTCTCATACAGCAGACGTGATTTTATTTCCGTTGTTATAGATAATGGTACGGAACCCTTCGTGCGCGAGTCTAACTCGCACTTGGCCGGTTTTTTATATCCATCCATCCATCTCCACTTATATATATTTGACTTATTTTGTTTAAAAAAAATCTATTTGTTTATTATTTATTCCATTTCATTACACTCGTATATAGTTTTAAACTACGAGTATTAATCTTAAAATGCCAACCGACGGTTTTTTGTTTCCTTAGGAATGTTACCTACTAAATTTTTATTGCCAGATCCTTATAATGGGTCAAATTACTATGATGACTTTTAACAGAACCTCGTGAACTTTTCACGAATCCTCTTGGAAACCCTCAAGGCTCATTTCCCTGATCCTTCCCTCGGCGTGGGTTGTAAACGTTCATTCAGTAACGCAATCCTTACGTGTGCGTGTTGAGGCTCAGTTGTTGGTAAACAAACCAAGTAATTCGGGGTTCCTCTGCAACTCGAAACATGTTTACGAAATACGCGACGGTTTATGTACAGTTAACTTTTGCCCGCGGCTCCTCCCTTATTTGTAATAAATTTGTAAAAAAACCATGAGAAATAATGATAACGCCCAAAATCAAATTTTTAGCTACAAACAATGTTTACAGATAGTTTGATATACGCATTTACAGTACTCCCAAACTTATAATGCGCAGCGAATCTTCGCCACTGCTCGGCAAAGTTCGTATTTCCCTACACTTTCTATACAAGCAGTAAGGTCACGTGGTACGTCCGGTCGCTCGGCTATAGATTTCTATGCGCATTATAACTTTGGGAGCACTGTACTTATTTTTTGTGATAAATACTAGCTTCAATATAATAGTATTTTCCATAGTGGTGATTACGAATACGAAAAATCTCAAGATGATCGTGGTAAATCCTATTATTTTAAAGCTACTATCATTAAATATAGATTGTTATAACATATTAAACCATTTGTAATTAAACATTGTTCGTAGCTAAACGATTTGGGCGATATATAATGATAGGGGAATGAAAAATAAATAAATAAATAAAAATAAGTAATTATTTCTTATGATTTGGTTACGAACAAATCTGTTCTAACTGTTCTAATTCTAACAAATCTGGAGAATATACCCTTAAAGAGACCGGCTTCCAAGCGACTGAGCTACTGCTGCTACAATTAAGTGAGGTTATAATGATTTTGATTATTTTCAAATAAATTTTAGAACTTGGAATTTTTATAGTTAAATTTGTTGTGTTATTTCACTCTATGATCTTAATATTTCAGCCGTTTGATACACGATTACTTGCATTTTCATGCATCCAATAAAATCGCAAAGATAGGCCTAAAATACGACCTAAATGTAATTTTATTTGAGATGTATTAAGTTTCGGACAGTAAAATTACACCTAAATAAACCTCCTAAAAAATGCATCCATCCATCCATCAGCCTGTTTCGTCCACTGCTGGACATAGGCCTTTCCAGGATTTCTCCACTCTTGGCGGTCCTCTTGGAAGAAATGCCCATACTCACACACACTGTGCAGGTGGGTTGGTGAGCGCGGTGCCGAAACCCTTGCACCAGTGACGCCGCTGCCCGTCACCAGTCTGTTTTATATAAGGCCTGGCAATTGGGGATGGATATACCGCCATCCATCGGTCCCAGGCAATGGTGGGCCGCCTGGTTTTGCCTGAGAGCTGTTCTCTTACTCTCCCCCGAATAACTTCGGGAGGATTTGCGAGTAAGATGGTGGTACCTCCACAGTCGAGCCCGGCATCAGCTCTTCCACCTATAAAAAATGCATCCTCTAATTAAAAAATAATAAATAAAAAATAAACACGAAATCGTGAGTTTTCTGAGCGGCCCGATTTCACTGAGCATTATAGACAAGTGTAAAATTTAGGCGTTGGAGCAGGATAAATTTCTCCCATAAGAAATCGCAAATCACACTTTATGTTTATTTGACCTTTGCAACACGGACGAAAACTATTGTCTGTAGATTTTATTAATAGGTCTTCAAATAGCTTTCAAAGTATTTGCAGAATAGACAAGCTTACATATCGTCACGATACGAATCACCAAGGGGGTGTCAGTGATGTTTGCAAGTATGAACTGCAAAAATGGAAGTCACAGTTCACACTGATACACTCGCTTTTCACCGACGATTATTATGCCCCAAACGTAATTCGGGCACAAATGGACAAATAGATTAACGTGCTAGCCCTACCACTCAACCAGAGAGGCGTTGTATTCGGCGAATAGACAAACTTTCAGTTTATCGAATGATAGATAAATCAGCCCTAATAGTAGTTGAATCGTATCATCTCGATGCGATAGATAAAATCAACGTGATATTTATTTAATGAACCATTCATGATACCAAGATACTCGTATGTCCTTAGATATTTGCTTGCAGTCCTAAGGGTAATAGGTTCTTCAATTCAATTATCGGATATAATGTCAGTTGGTCTTCTCTTCTCACGAGCTAAATTGCTTTAATTTTCAGACTTCTTGAGTTATTGTACAGTTACCTACTATAGACACATAAACATAAAAATATATTTAAACATACAAATATATTTACCGACCATAATACATTTACATATAACAATGAATATCCGACTCCTATAAAAGTGTAAACTGTAAGCTAGCGAGTCAGCACATTCCCATAATTTAAGTTTTAAATATATTTTCTAGCCAAAAGGTACAAAAATGGTGCAATACATTGTTTTATTTTTACTAAGGGTTAGTATAGCTAGCTATAGATGTTTTGAGACCAATAGTAAATAATTATTATTTGCTGTAATAACTGTTAAATTATCGTTTGTTGTTTTTATAAGTTAAAAAAGTAAATCTAAAATTTACAACAATATGATTAGATAAGGTTTGTTTACGTTTAGTTACATTTATTGGTAGTAGTGTTAGT
This sequence comes from Ypsolopha scabrella, assembly GCA_910592155.1. Taxonomy (NCBI): domain Eukaryota; kingdom Metazoa; phylum Arthropoda; class Insecta; order Lepidoptera; family Ypsolophidae; genus Ypsolopha; species Ypsolopha scabrella. Next base: position 7,312,149 of record OU342964.1, read on the forward strand.
AATTGTTAAAATATAACTTATATTATTATTAATTAGTCTAACTAAACAGAGTTAAAAGAGATTGTACTTATACTGTATGTGAAAGGTGTGGGTGGGTATGTTGAGTGTGTTGTGAGTGTTATTATGAGATCAGTTGAGTGTATGTGAGAGTGGAGGAGAGTGCGTGTGTGTGAAAGCTATTTGTATCTGAATAGTTCTTTTAACAAGCCAATTCAATAATCTACAACAGTTTTTCAGTCTGCTCAATTCGAACCAACCATAAATTGGAACTGGCTCTTTTGCATTTTTTTCTGAAAATATAGACTAAATCATGAAGATACATACTGTTCTTTAAATCAGTTTGGAGAAATGGGAATGTGACGTAATAGTCATACCGTTTAGGCTCAATAGGGAGAGTTCCTTGACGAAAAGAAAGAACGAAAAAAAAAATTTGGGGAAAGACCTGAAGATGGGATTACTGAAAATGAAAAAAACAGACGTCGGTTTTGACATCACTTTTTTTTGTGGGCAAGGACCTATTTCCTGTTATGCCTAAATGACATACTATTACGTCATCCAAGCTATTTATTCATATATCTTTTGTATTTCAAGGAGAAAAAACTTTATACTTTTATATGACCTTAAAAAGTCTATTCCTTTCAAAAAAATCGACAATCAGGTGCTGTTATGGTATTCTCAAAATCAAAATCAAAAATTTATTTTTTCAAAATAGATACTTAAAGTATACTTTCTACAAGTAAAAGTTAATTATAACAATATAATATATCTTTAGAATATAAAAAATATATAATAATTCATAAAATATATAATAATAATTCTGGACCATTCGAATTGCTCATAAGCTAAGTCGCTTAGCCATTGGAACATTGGAAGCCATTAGACAGTTCTTATGTGTTAACAAATAGGAAGTTTGAACTGCAGGTACAGATGGCCTACAATTCGATCCATCCATCAGCCTGTCATCACCCACTGTTGGACATAGGCCTTTCTAATATTTCGCCACTCATGGCGGTCCTCCGTCTTCCTCATCCAGCCGCCACCCGCAACATCCTTTAAATCGTTGGTCCAGCGGGCACGAGGTCGACCTGCACTACGCTTTGTTTGCTGTACGTGGTCTCCATTCCAACGCCTTTCATCACGTCGGTGACAGACGGCCTGCCTAATTCAATACCCAATTATTAATTAGTATTCCTAGAAAAAAAATCTCTTAGTTACGGTACTAAAATTTTTACTAAATCGACTATTTTACAAATCTTAGTTTACTAAATTTTGTGGCCAAGTTATTGCAATTTCAAGTTTTTATCGAAAGTTAATGATGCTGTGACATTAATACGGAGGGTCAACGATTATTTTGGATACGGAACCCAAAAAATAATCACGCAAAATTCGAAACACTTTCGAAAGATTTGCCGATCACAAATTCTTAACACATCTGTTTATTTTCATCTGTCAACTAAGATTCGTAGGTAACCTTCCGGGTCATGCAGAGATCCAGAGTCGAGGGTCCGAGGGTCCCACAATATCGTCGTGACCCTATACAGATGGAACTTGGCCTTTAAGTTAATGATATCATTAACCCCCATATATTACGTCCCAAGTTAAGATTTTCAAAATAGCATTTTATAGGTATTACGTAGGTGGCTATAGTAAATGCTATTTTTTTAATTATTTCAAGTACCTACTAGCTTTAAGTGTTGAAAAGTCATAATTTTTAAATCAGTAACAGTTGATTTACAGACAGACATACAGGCGAGCAACGAAGTCTTATACCATAGTTAATTTTTAAAATAAACCTTCGCTCTTTTCCTCTAATCAATATTTCCAACAATATCTTGAATTTGACAGATGTTGTGATGTAGTGAAAAGCTAAAAAAAACATTTCTAAATCCATAAAATACACACACACATCTATCATCTTGCCAAAAAGTACCCGGGCTTCATAAATCGGGAGCACCCCTTTGTGTGATACCTTCTCGCGCGGTTGACGACAAGTGAAGGGTACCACCCCTGCAGTCTTGTCTCTCTCCACTCTATAGGTATAGAGGTAAATCACTTGAGAATGTCTACACATACTAGGTATGTTGCTTAGAAAAAGTTACTCGGAATGTACGAATAGGAGATTTTTGAAAAAAATAAAGTGAAAGTCTTTAAAAATGTAAGAAATAGGAGAAGTATGAATAGGATATGCGTCGCAAGGATTTCGTACTTTTCAAGCTAGATTTTGCCCGCGGCATCATCCGCGTTGACCAACTGATGGGTGACTCAATATAAAGCTGCATCTATATGTTAGACTTACGTAAACTATATCACTGAAAAGAAAAGAGAGATCTTTTCACTACTAGGGTGGATCAAAAAGTAGTGAGAATGACATATATAGGTATATACTCCTTGGAAAGAAAAAAAAATACTGGCAGGCATAGCTCAGATATTTGTAATAATATTACAAAAAAAATCTAATAAAGAAAAAAATCTTCGATTCTCTTTTGTTTTTTTTTCTGAATGTAGTCATTTGTTTGCTTCGTGTCGGAACGTGTTCTCGAAAATTGAGAAAAACGAAGTGCGAGCCGTTATTAAATAACTCTGTTTAAAAAAGTTAACGACGCAAGAGATTCACTGCGATTTGGAGGCAACATTAGGAGAGTCTGCTCCGCCGTATTCCACTGTCGCAGGGTGGGCTTCTCAATTTCGAGTAGGGAGAACGAGCACGGAAGACGTACATCATTGCGGCCGTCCATCGACGTCAGTCACCCAAGAAAATGTTGAAAAGTCGGAAAAATTGTATTGAGCGATCAAAGTGTTACCATCCGTTAATTAGTTCAAGAAACGGGCATTTCATATGGAACTATTCAATCCATATTGAAACAATCTTTGAATATGAGAAAAGTCTCCGCAAGATAGGTGCCGAGAAAGTTAACATACAGTCAGAAATAAAATCCACTTGACATTTCGAAGACATTGTTGGATAAGTTTCAAGAAGATTCTGAAATTTTTTGTCTCGTTTCGTAACAGTGGACGAAACATGACTCCATCATTTTGATCCCGAGACAAAACAGCAATCTTCGCAATGGAAACGGCCATCATCACTGACCCCGAAGAAGTTTCGTGCCGTGGCATCGGCTTTGGGACTCAGAAGGGATATTTTATTGATTGATTACCTGGAGCGTGGAACCACTATTACTGGCCAATATTATGCAGATTTAATTCCCGAGTTGAGGAATGCCGTCAAAGAGAAAAGGAGAGGGAACACCCGCACACAGCTCGGCGGTTGCGATGGCTGCCATTCGGCAAGCTGGCTTCGAATTGGTTGACCACCCCCTTTATTCACCAGATCTGGTGCCTAGCGATTTTCATCTGTTCCCCTAATTGAAAGAATACTTGAGAGGAAACAAGTACGAAGACGGTAACGATAGACGATAGATGTCGTAGAGAGCTTTTTTCAGGACCAAGACAAAACTTTTTTTTGAAAGGGATCAAAGCCTTGGAAAAGCGCTGGACTCGGTCTGTAGACATGTAGAAAAATAAATTATTAAGTTATCAATAGTCATTTTATTCTTTCTCATTCTTACTACTTTTTGATCCCTCGATATACAGGATTAGTTTTTCAAGTGGGCGTGGATGCCAAATCCAAAACTGTATGAAATAGCGAAAAATTATCAAAGGAGTCTCTGGGCAGATTTTGATGAAAACCACAACGGCATTATTAGATGTTTGAAAAGATCATTTCCCTAGCCCGGAATCGAACGGGTTTATTGAAAAAAAAAAACATCGTGTATATTATTCCACCATCCGATAGTGTCGTTTAAAAGGATTAAATTCTGGAAAGTAATATTCGGAAACCAAAGGAAAGTCCTCATTTTTTAACGAGTTATTACAATGTAGAGTAAAATTTTCTTTTTCATTACGCAAAGGTACCGGTACAGGTAAAGGTAAAGGTACCACCATCTTACTCGCAAATCCTCCCGAAGTTATTCGGGGGAGAGTAAGAGAACAGCTCTCAGGCAAAACCAGGCGGCCCACCATTGCCTAGGACCGATGGATGGCGGTATATCCATCCGCAATTGCCGGGCCTTATATAAAATAGACTGGTGACGGGCAGCAGCGTCACTGGTGCAAGGGTTTCGGCACCGCGCTCACCAACCCGCCTGCCCAGCGTATGTGAGTACGGGCATTTCTTCCAGGAGGACCCCCAAGAGTGGCGAAGTCCTGGAAAGGCCTATGTCCAGCAGTGGACGAAACAGGCTGATGGATGGATGGATATTTTGCACATACATCAGGTGGAATATGATTTATTAATAATTTTGTCTTAGATTTGATAGATGAACAGATGGACTTTACTGTGAAATCTGCGTATTTCAGGCGTAGGTCGAGCTTTCTACTGTATAAAATAAAATACCCAAGTAATACCCACACTTTTAGAGGTGTTTCAGACTTTTATCCTCGCTATTTCTTTTTTCATTATCCGTGAATACCTACGTTTTAATTCCGGTGACAGTCGCTTAATTTCACCCCTGAAAAAGATCTGAGCTTTCGGGTCTTCCAATATCATGGCAGGGTTTTTAATCTGGCGAGTAGGCGGTGAAAGTTTCAGTGGCATGAGCTTACAGAGAGCTTTCTCTAAGTGATTCGGCTTTTTATACAAACCTTGAAAGATACACCTGAATTTGTTATAAAAAACGAAAATTTCTTATTCCTAAAATTACTTTTTAATGTGACTCTATAATTTCCGTTGTTAAAACTAGATTAAAGGCAACCATTTTTTGTATTTTAAAGGGACGATAAACTGACAAATATACCTACTTGAAAAAAAATTTATATTAAGGAAAGGTCCTTAATATTATTTGTGTTCAATAAAAATCAGAAAAACGTTCCATAAAATACTACGTGAAAAGGGACCGTGGTAAAACAAGCCTACATTGTTACATTTAGCTAAACCACAAGCTTCCAGATATTCGTATATTTATAGCGATGACGTCACGTGACCCTGAAAGCTTGAGGGGTCGAAAAGCCTCCGTTACTCGGTACCTTATGGAGATACTTTATCACTGTTTGTCTAGACGCGACGGGTTTGTGACCGGGCCCTTAACTACCATAATGGGAAATTAGGAATCAATAGCCTTGTTAATGCTTTGGTTTATTTTTCGCATGCGAATATAATTTCGTAATTAAAAATCTAATACTTTTTATACCCATTACAGCGGCGAATGTTACTGAAAGTAAGCAAAGGAAAACGAAACTTAGATTTTCCATTTAAAATAATCTCTATGATATTTTATTAATATCCAAAATTTATTTTATTACATTTATAACTAAATTAATATAAAATTAAAACTAAATAATCCTAAAAACTTAAACAAACAAAATACCTAGAAATAAAAAAACTATAAACTAAACTAAGTAAAAATTATTTTATAGCACACCGTGCGTAAAATGACCGCTTTACGCACGCTGCGCTTGCGTAAAGTCGGCATTTTCCCCACTTGTGCTATAAAATATTATAGGATACAACCCGGTCACAATATCTGTGCACCTGACCTCGTGACGTCATATCGGCGGTCTGGGTACGGTGTGAAAAAAAGATTTTTCGAGAAATGTGGAGGTAAAAAAAATTTACTAACCTTTTCAAATCAATTTATTATTGATGAAGGGTTTGTTATTAAAAAACAATAATTTTTATTACAAAAACATTTATTATTAAACTCATTCACTATAAATTATTGACTCTATGCCTGACATTCGGCTCGTGCCGCAAACTCACACTCGTCAGAAAACGTTTCATCGCTCTCGTATCGTAATGTACTATTATATTAAATAAAAGACTTTATTCAAGTCATCGCTGTCACCGGGCAGGGTATCCAAGATACTGGCTGCATTGCCGCGTTGTATAGCCAGGCATATTCGTTGGCCGAGGTAAGCTCCAGCTCTTGGATCCCCTGAAGGATCCACCAGACGCGGCTGTTTGTAGAGCTGTCGAGCATCGGGACCCCAAGGCCAAATATATTTCGACAAAATTTGTCGGCATCAGTGGAAAAGGAATAAAATAAGTAATACAATAAAATAGGTAGCGTGACATAAAGGGTGACATAAATAGTAGATCAATTGCACACGAAATATTTGAAATTTGCCACAAAAATAGCATCCAATGCTTAAAAAAGGTTGAAATTGCTCAAAATATTTCCAATACAAAATAATAAAAATAAAAAAAATATCTTAAAAATACAATATGGGTATCAAATAAAAATATATACTTTTACTATATTTACTGTCACCAATTTCGAGAAATCTTTGAAAAATCACAAAAAAGTGCATGTGTCCCCCCCTTATTTCCGAAATTAATGAACCGAAAAATATGAAAACAATCATGGTGATTTGGGATTACGTAAAGATTACAGGGAAAATATAGCGGGTGACAAATTCACGTAACCAAAAAGACAAAATGATTTTTTTCATCTACGAGTTTTATTTCGAGTACGGTATAGAAATATTTGAGTCTCTCTTTTGTTGTACAGTCAATTCTTTTTTAGGATTCCGTAGTCCGACAAGGAACCCTTATAGTTTCGCCATGTCCGTCTGTCCGCGGCTTAGCTCACAGACTATTAGTACTTTAAAGCTGTAATTTGGTATGGATATACAAAATCACGCCAACAAAACGGTAAAAAAAATCTCTAAAAATGTCTTTTTAACGTAAATATATCCCATAGTGTGAAGTATCGTTGGATAGATCTTTCAAAAAACATTATGGGGGTGTGAAAACCATTTTTCGATTTAGGGATCCCTTGGCGAAATATTAAGCTTTAAAGTGCAAATTTTTGTTAGAGTGGGGTGTCCCCCGCCCCTGCTGACTAAACGGTTGTTTATGGATATGTGAAAAATTCACAGAAGTAGTATATATAATGAAGTTAAAAGGAAAACTATCACAGCTAAGTAGGCCTTACAGGTTTACGAGTACAGGTCGCGCCAAACTTTAAATCCCCTCTAAACACGACAATGTATGGGACTAGAAGTTTGGCGCGATCTGTATTAGTAGACCAATTTATAAAATGTACTGGGCAAGTACGGTACCTTACACTGCGTGTGGCCCGACACGCACTTGGCCGGTTTTTTGTGTGCAATCGTGTCTTACTGGCCAGTGTGATTATTTTTAAATAAAACTAATTTAGTTGCTGTGGTAACTCATAAACGTCTTTTTAAGATTTTATTCAGTATATTTACCTATAAACGCAAGTTTAATTTTTTCATAATAATATATAAATTAAATACAATTAAGGAAATAGGCAGAACGATATTTTCCATTGTCATTCAGCGAGTCGAGTGATTTACTAATAAATAGTGACTGTAAGGAAAACTCGTTTGATTTTCAAATTTACTTAACTCCCCAGGATGGTAAATCGAATTTATTTCCCGCATTTCGAGTTAATACGACTTACTTTCAGAGCATATTTTATTTCTCTATGATATTAGTCACAATGAAATCATAAATAATCCAAACCCTTAATTTCCTTTTTCACAAAACTTTCTAAAAGCTATCTCTCATGTCCTAAGAAAAACTTGTCAGTAACTTCGCTTGCAAAATTATACTGTACCTACAACAACGGGAAAAGTCTGTTAAGTTACCCAAGTATGGGTTCTCTTGAAGGTTTTAGACAATAAAGTTTATTCAAGATGTTGTTTTTTGCTGTTTGAATCTGGAAATTGTTACAGCAAAGCCTTAGACATTTTACCTCCTGCTTGATTGCCGTGTAGCTCAAAAACAGCTCTGAGACCGTATAAGTTGGATAGTCAATTGAGGTAGTAGAGCTGATGCCGGGCTCGACTGTGGAGGTACCACCATCTTACTCGCAAATCCTCCCGAAGTTATTCGGGAGAGAGTAAGAGAACAGCTCTCAGGCAAAACCAGGCGGCCCACCATTGCCTGGGACCTATGGATGGCGGTTTATCCATCCCCAATTGCCGAGCCTTATATAAAACAGCCTGGTGACGGGCAGCGGCGTCACTGGTGCAAGGGTTTCGGCACCGCGCTCACCAACCCGCCTGCCCAGCGTGTGTGAGTATGGGCATTTCTTCCAGGAGGGCCGCCAAGAGTGGCGAAATCCTGGAAAGACCTATGTCCAGCAGTGGACGAAACAGGCTGATGGATGGATGGAGTCAATTGAGTGTCAAATTGTTACTTATTTTTATTTAAAATTTGCAACTTTAATGAAAAGGCTTTTCTTTTCCTGTCGAAAAGGGCAAAGAATACAAAAGGCACAAAGTCTCCTAAATTACCCGAAAGTGCTGCAAGTTAAGAGTTAGGAGATATTCTGAGAATGTCATTGTGCCATTGTCTCGACTCCTGAAAGTTACACGATATCGCGCCCGCTCAGATATTAAATTTAAAACATAATCTCATTTGTAGCGAATGTAACAAAAGTCGCTGAAACTCTACAATTCGGAAGTCGAAAGTTTTGGAGCTGGAGTGGAGATTGTGTCAGAAATATTTTTGGGTATTACATATACGGCGAGCTTTAAGGCAATTTAAATCTTAAAAATAAACTTAATGTAATAAAATAATAATAATAACAAATTACATGAAAATACAAATTAAAATCAAAAAGAAGTCAAAACGCTCCCAGGCTCTGCATACGACTGTTCAAACATGCAAACAGTAGCCGATTTTTATCCTGGGCCTTACATAAATGAAACAATAAATTAATGAAAAAAATAAAATAATAATATTAACAAAAATCAATTAATTATAATTATTTTACGGTACAAAAAATACTTAGATAAAAATAACAATTTGAGGTATATATATAACCGAATCCCACTGCAAAATGCACATCATAATATTGTTTTATTAATTAAAGTAATTTGAATAAAAAGTATGCAAAAATTGCGTTTTAAAGCAATTAGCGGAAATTGATTAGGGTTTTACATTCAAAATCTATCATTTTATGATTTATATTTTGATTGCGTTCGAATAACAAACTTAACAGCGTATTCAACGTTGTAATTGAATGTAATAAAAATGTAAGGCATAAAATAACATAAAGTTGATGCAATAACCCTACTGTTAGTAATCAATTTTTGCTAATTGCTTTAAACCGCAATGTTTGCATACTTTTTATTCAAAAGTAGGGAAATTATGATGTGCATTTTGCACCGGGGTTCGGTTTAACCGGCTTAAGGGTTTCATTATAATTTTAAAATTACAAGTGTAAAAACTATTAAAGTATAATCGGACTAACAAAAACTAGAAATGTCACAAAAAATTATAAAAACGAAACATAATTATTAAAACATCACAACATGTACAATACAGTTAAAATCACCAGAACAGATTACCTAATAGGGTCTCCAAGATCCTCCAAAATAAGCATTTGACATGGGACAATCACATGTCATCCTGTTTTTGCTATTCCCATTTCAAAAGCACCAAATCCCCTAAAATTGTCAACAGTACTCGAATATAAATAAAACAAGTTACGAAGCACTTATTCCGTTTTCACCCGAAAAAAGCCTCACTTGATCCAAAAATACTCGTATCTACAAGGAAAAGTGTTATTTCATCCCTCCGAGACCCAAAAGGGCTTCGACCCCAAATAAAAACGCGTCACAAAAATGGCCCTCCGAGGGTGTTGCTGTACGAACCCGTAGGTCAGGCACGACCCTTGACCTTGGGAAAATACCTCTGTACATGCGGAAACATGTGTTTACATTTGAAATATATGGAGTTTTCTTTTAAAGACGAGTGAAGAATGAGAGATTTCTTGATTGATTTATTTAATCTCTCGCTGTCTCTACTAATGAGAGAAAACTCTCTGGACGGCTATTCTGGCATTATTTCTCACTCGTAATAGCAATCATTAGATATTTGTTTAAAGTTAGATAAATGCCATGCGATTAAAATTAGGGTGACTAAACTACATCAAATAGAAGCTATATTTATTTATTTGGAGCACCAATGTTACATACACAAATAGTATAACAATAGTAAGTAGGGTTTAAATCCGTGTGTTGTAACGTTACAGGTGCACACATATTTCAAAATTTTAAATTTAAATGATCCTTAATTAAAGTAACAAACTATAAGTAACAAATTATGATAATAATTCGGAAAAAGTAACTTAAACATACTCTAACTCAACATAGGATCTAAGAAACGCTTACTATAAGTTTCCATTTAAAAAAATCAACATAATAAATATCTGTACAAAATCCCTTCTAAAGTCACCCGCAATCTGCCTTCGCAATTTTTATGCACGTACCAGAATACCCACCCTGCTTCTCTAACCATATTTAATTTTTAAAAATAATAAAGTACTAAAAAGGTCGTGTCTGTACATCGAATATTTATCTGTCTGTCTGTACGTAGGTATATGTATGTATATTCCGTTTTGACTCAAGAACCAATCAACGGATTTGGATGCGGTTTTTAGGGTTCCATAGAGTTCATAAAATAACGCCCAAGCCGATAACAGGGCAGCGATTGAATAAACGCGGAGCCGCGGGCAAAGCTTTAAACAGGTTATAGCTATATTAAGCTTTTCTGCGGCTTTAAGTTATCTGGCGGAGATACATGAGCTTTAGTAATATTTCGATCGTATTAATTCTAGTGATTGGTGGTGTCAGAAGGGGTTTTACTGACACTCCATTGTCTTACCGCATTTTGCATAATAGCCCTAATTTTCCGTTATTGGGTTGGATGTTGGTAAAAACTAAAAACTGTAATACGGACATCCCGTGAGTCAGCCATTGAGCACAATGCGTCTGCGCTGCTGACTCATCCGCCAATCGGCGCGAGCTTTTCACACGAATTCCAAGTTTAAATTTAAATAATTCGAATGTTCGCTCGTGATCGGCGTCTCTCTTTGTTACAGTCAGTTTGGAAATTGACTTTGACCGTCATTTATTAATAAAGCCATTTTTAGTTTAGCTGGCCGAGCAAATGAATTCTTAACAAGAAATATACATCCATCGTTGATAATATTTTGTTTTTGAGAGCAATCGGGTAGATCCTTGTCGCACTGTATAGGTAGTTGTGACGCAAACTGAGCGACATCATACGCCGTATCCGCCACTTTGCGGACGGAAGGCGCGTTCAATTTGTTAAATTAAACAACTTGCTCGTTGAACAGATTCAGCTGCTCTGAAACAACCTGCCAATGAAACATTCTAAAACAATCATGACTAGAGACAATGAAAACCAAAAGAAAGTGCATAACCTTAATAAATAAAATAAAATAATAAGCGAGAAGACAGATTCCGCCAAAGGAATACACGTCAATCCCAAAAGCGTTTCTTATAAAGCCGATCCCTAAAAACTCCAATTTGCCTCTGAATAAAGTAATGTTATATGTAAATGCATAAAATAAACATGTTTCCCTCTCAAAGGTATCCCAAGTGTTAATTAAACAGCTAAATCGTACACCCACTTTTTACTGTCGATTATTCCACTTTAAGCCGTATTTTGGGCTTGAAAGTTTACTTTCCATTGTATCCCTTTACCGTTCAATAATAAGGGAAGTAGTGTAGAAACGCTGTACATATAAGGTGGAATCGTAATACCTGCTACGGATGAAATAGGAGATACTATTATGTTTATAGATTACAATAGTAAAGATAATTTATTGATCTAACTTCATAAATTTTTCCATACAAACAAATGTGCGTATAAATTTAAATTCATTTAATTGTATGAAACCGTCCGTCAAAGGACGCCGCTCTATCCGAGCGAGCCACTCGTCAAATAGTCAAAGGGCAGACCGCCTGCCGCCACCCCGTCCCCCACTACCCCCTTCGTCGCACTTGCTTGTTTTTGTTTGTTGTTGTGCCCCCACCCCAGTTCGCTGTTTTCGCTGGTCGCAGAGGTGCGTATCTCGCGCGCATTCTTTAAAAATGCCTCCTAGACCACGATATTCAAATCAAGAATATCTTGAGATGGTATCGTGCTACCGCGAGTGTAACAACGTAACCGCGCATGCAGTAAACCTATACGAGCAGAGATTTGGTGTACGAGTGAGCCATCATACCATTGTGTACGGCCAAACCGGACATGATATTAGAACTGTGCGAGAACTAAAAAGGCGCATCAAGCGCGCTTTTCAGCAAGTAAAAAGTGAAACTGACACCTTAAATAAAGTGCAAAGACATGTACGCAAGCGTGCCTACATTTGTGTGCAACGCGAAGGCGGACTTGTGCAACAGTTTTGTAGATAAATAATACTGTTGTAAATTATGCAAATAACTGTAGCTAAGGTGTAATTGGTGTAAATAAGGTACAATTGGTGTAAAAATGCAAAGACAGAACATAATTTTTTTGTGTAATGTGTACCTACGGCAAAACATAATCAGGAGACCCGGCTTTAAGTGTGATGGGAAGTTTACCATCTTATTACATCAGTTTTTATCTGCGGAATGAATTAGAGGAATGCAATAACTGGCACTTTTAAACTTTTGCCTGCGTATTATTGGGTACTGGTTGGCCAACAGATCCAGCCGTTTGGAAATTTAACAGTACCCTAATTAGTTAATTTACCGGTGTCTTAATGACCAATGACGAAGAGTAATTTGCAATGTATTTCGTATTTACATCTACTTTGCGTGTGAGCGTAAGCACATTGGAGAGGCATGCAATGGCACCTATTCTCGTGTAGCACTTTTAAATTTCGAGCTAAAAAAAACCAAGAATTTTCATAGCAAAATAGACCTTAACGCGGAGGGATGACAGTTAAATGAGCTTGTATTATTTTGGGTTTTCACAACTCTACATTTAAGTTTGTGCTACACAGAATAGGTACAAATATCTCTACCTGGTAGAGACGAACTGGGCAGCTGATTTCATTCATTGAACGGTTAGAAAGAGATAGCAATTGTTATCATTGACTAAACGACTCGTCAAGCGTAATTTGTGAACCACGTTATGCAGAATGAAGAAAATGTTTATTTAATTACTTTACCTTCTCAAATTTATTTAACTATTCCGGGGTACGAAATTTCTTCACTAATGTAATCTATAAACATAATAGTATCTCCTATTTCATCCGTGGCAGGTATTACGATTCCACCTTATATACATAGCAATCATTAGGAGTTGAAGCTACTTAATGTTATACGTCTTTATAACAGGTGGTGTTATAAGAACTGCCATTGGTCGACATGCAGACGACAATACAATAAATACCAAAACAATCTCATCAATAAATAAATACAAAGTTTCAAAATTAAAAATCACAAATTAAAAGTTTGACTTCGTACCGACTGAGCCACAACGGTCTGCTGTGGTTCTCTAAAATGTTTATTTTCCATGTTTTGTTCATACTGCCATAAAAGGTTTAACGCGTAAACAGCCAACTCAACTTCAACTCGATAACCAGAATGCGTGCGCTCGCGCACAGATTGCACTGAATTGAGCTTCCGTTCTCGGATAAAAACGTCAATCGACCCGTCCTCGCTTCACCGTTGAAACAATACCTCTCTCTCTCTTTGTCCTGCCAGATGAAAGAGACAGACAATTGCGACGGATTATACAAATTGATCCGTTGATACTTGGACAACAGATTTCTGGATGTGTGACTTAAAGTCCGTAACTTTTGTTATTGGTTGTTTGTTTTTGACGACGGCATATTCGCAAAACCATTGATACCTGAAAAAAAAAACAATTTTGATACCCTAATTTATTCAGAACAAAAAATGAACAAAAGTAAAAGCATCGTAATAAAACGATAAAAGTTGTAACAAAGCTAAAAACATGTAAATTACAAATCCAATTGCAAAAGAAAAGAAAACCTGCGAAAGAAAAATCAAGTCTTCAACAACAAATTCGTGGGAAATTGCTAACTCTAGTAATGTAACAGCAAGAAAATTATAGGATTCTGCTGGAGCTAGACTATTTTAAATATGTTTTTACACTGAATTGCATTGTAACATGCAAGTTAGTCGACGGACAGACAGACAGCGTAATTGCTAAATACTATAGGATTTTCTTTATGGTTGGAATAACTCGGCATTTCTGAAATACACGCGTATTGTTTGTATTTGATAAATGGAAATGAAAATGTAAATAAAAGTATATGTAATACAAAACTGTCACCATGTTTTACCAAAGTGCTAATAAAGACCAATCGAATAAGCCCAAACTCTAAGGGTCTGCTGTTATCCGTTGAGGAGATCCCATAACCTCCTTCCAGTCCCATCAGCAGACCCTGGTCACCATGTTTTACCAAAGTGCTAAAAAATACCAACTAAATAAGCCTAAACTCGAAGGGTCTGCTATTTTCCGTTGAGGAGATCCCGTACCCACCTTCCAGACCCATCATCAGACCCTGGTCACCATGTTTTACCAAAGTACATGCACGTCTTTTATTCCTGTCTGTGCTTAAACGAGATAATAAATAATAAAGCCGATTTTGAAGATTTTAATTTTAAGCTAAGAAACTTACTAAAAAACGTAATTTTATGTGACAGCACTATATTTTGCTTTACTGAAGGGCACACCAACTAAATACATATACTTTTATTTACATTTATTTTTATTTAGATTTGTATAAACTGAGATAGATCAGTATGGGGAAAATATAAATTATAAGAAAGCAAATTGCAGTCAGATTTTCCATGTACTGAAAGACCTATTTCATCGCGTTATCTCGGTTGTAGTCTATATGCGACTCGAGTAATAAGGGGCTGTTCATTTATTCCATCCATCCATCAGCCTGTTTCGTCCACTGCTGGACATGGGCCTTTCCAGGATTTCGCCACTCTTGGCGGTCCTCCTGGAAGAAATGCCCATACTCACACACGCTAGGCAGGCGGGTTGGTGAGCGCGGTGCCGAAGCCCTTGCACCAGTGACGCCGCTGCCCGTCACCAGTCTGTTTTATATAAGGCTCGGCAATTGGGGATGGATAAACCGCCATCCATCGGTCCCAGGCAATGGTGGGCGGCCTGGTTTTGCCTAAGACGTTGTTCATTTATTACGTAAGACGATTTGGGGAGGGAGGGGGTCCGAACAAGTCATATTTTTTCTTACATGGGGGTGGAAGTGTCTAGATTGTTCTTACGTACGATCACAAAAGTAAGTAAAAATTATATTTTCAATTCTGATTCAAATTTTGAGTAAAACATGTGCAACGAATTCATATTAAAATGTTATTTTTTATAAAATAAACCAACGCGTTTTTATATTTTTGCTACTTTTTCTTTGAAATTTTGGTAGATACTTATCTTACATAATATTGAAGGGGGGGGGGGGAGGGAGTTCATCCAAGTCTTATTTTTTCTTACTTAGGGGGGAGGGGGGGTCAGAAAGTGGTTAAAATTGTCTTACGTAATAAATGAACAGCCCCTAATGATCTGTAGCCTTAGCGTGAAAACATCACGGTTATTTATGTTAGATTTAGTATGGAATCTGAAAAGTTCCACTACTGCCCGCTTGGGGCTGTTATCAGATTGCATTTGAAATCTAACGTAAACGCAAATATAACGTAACCGTGATGATTTCATGCTAAAGCTACAGGTTATACTTGTTTTAACAGTCTATTCCTAAGAGGAAAATGTCCGTCAATCGTACGTAGCACACACTATCCTTGGATAAAATCAGCTTGAAAATACACTTCTCAGTTCTTGAAAATACAATGTCACGTTATCATATAGCTATCCCAAAACTGTACGTCTACGCACGCCTGCTCATCTCTTAGCCTAATCAGACAGTCAGGGTGTATAACCTCACTTCGCTTCGCATGATCCTGTTTTATACCAACAAATACTGCAACAATCACTCTGAAATTGATATATGATAAAGTTGAGGACGAATGCTATGTCCATATTGTTGTAAATTTTCTCGATAGAAAAAAATTACAAAGTTACCTCCAAACCGTACAATAAACCGATAGCATTCAATGAATACTTGAAATTAGATCTGAAACTTTGCATTATATAACTGATATTAGTATAAAGCAGCTGCCGACTATTCCATAAAAATGAAAGAACCATCAGTGTAGCCGCGATTTCAAAATAACTGATGTTTTTGCGTGCGCGTCATCTGATTAGAGTAGGATAGACAGTCAAAAAGCAAAAGCGTAGACCACCAAAATGATAAAATTTCAGTGAAACTAAGTTAGCCGCCTTGAATGGCCTTGATTTTTAAACTGTTTATAGCAACTATTTCTGTTGTCTATTCGCCTGATTACTCACATCAAATGTAAACAGATTCTTATTGCATTATTTATTCATTTAGGGTGCCGCCAATGCTTCCCTACGCAGGGTTTTTCAGGCAATTTGTAGTCTATCACCAGCACCCTTACTCCATGTCCCCAATCATGTCTGTCCCCTCAAGGTCGAATCCCTCATTCCCATTAACTGAAGGTGCTGAAGGTTATGGAATATAGTGAGTTTACCAAGGGCAAGGTTTCACCTGTTCTCCGACATTCCTCGAACCAGATGATCAAGGACCTTATAATCTAACTGCAACATCTATCACTATCGCTTTCAAAGGTATCGTATCGTAATGACGTCACACATATAGCAATAGATGTTGAAGTTAGATAAAAAAGCCAAAGATTGGCGTAGGATCCAACATCGATTCATTCTAACATTCCTTGACTTTATAAAATTATCGTAGTCGCTCACATTAACAACATTCATCGTGGGTTCCCCGTATCGCATATGGGGCACTGCTCGAACAAACTTAGAGGCTTGTCAAAATTTCCACGTTTTGAATCGACAACATTTTATTTTAGTTAACCATTTGTCTTTATATGGAAAGTCTGCGTAAAAAAGAAGCTTATGTATTTTTTCATTTTGTTTTATTTTATGTTTTTCCTGCATAATTTAATGTTTTCTTATTCACTCATTCTAAAAGGACGTGAGTCGCATCTGAGGATTTCAAAAGTCAATGTTCATTGCCAATGGATTATTAAAAAAAAAAAGCTTGGCATGTTTATGTTCTGCTGTCACATGGCATGACAGTTGTTTTTAAACAAAATGAACTTAAAAGCAAAGGAAATTGTTTTTAAAATCCTGTATTTACCATATTTTTAGTTTTTTGAAAATATCTCTTTATTTAATCACGAATTAATTCTGAAAAAAAAATATGCTGCTGAGAAAGCCCGTATCTCGGAATGGTTTTTACTTTTAAATCAATTATTAATTTGTAATGTTGTCGAATAAAACACTTTTATTCACTTACACGTGTGAACTATGAAATCAGTAAAAAATATGCTTGCAGGTGAGAGTTTGTTTTCCTTATCGCCTGCACAGGGAATGCTTTGGGATCTCACTATATTCTTCCCCTCAGCTACGACCCGTGAAGCAATATTCACCCATAGCGCGTCGGGTGAATCCGTCTAACCTTGAAGGCATAATTTCAAGAATCGATTTATTATACTGAAATTTGAAGGTAACGCGTTTATCATAGACATGGTGGGGTGAAAATCTAGCTGGATAAGTTAATATATAAGGTGCTCTAAAAATATCTGCCACGACTGCAATGGGTGATAGTACTGTGGATGTAGATTACAAAAGTGAAGAAATGTTGTACCCCGGAATAGTTATTTATGTTTGAGAAAATAAAGTAAATAAATAAATACTTACTTTATTCGACATAAAGTGATTCACAAACTACGAGCGATGTGTCGTTTCATCAGTGAAAATAATTTCTATCTCTTTCCAACTGTTTTGTGTTATTACAGGACGATTTCATGCAAGTAAATCAATTCTAACCTATATGCACATTTTTTTGTATGAATAAATGTATGACGTTAGATCAATAAAATATCGTTACTATTGTAATCTATATACACAATACACTCTCCCATTACAGCCCTGGCAGATATTTTTAGAGCACCTTATTTAACCCCAAAATGTAAGTTTTCTTGGAAATTCATGAAAATGAAGAGCAAAAATTGTTTTCACTGTTCAGAATGCAGTTTCGAATAAATAACCCAAACTAGTAAGTTTCTAATATTTATAAAGATTTTGAATATTTAAGTTATATAAAGTTTACTTCTAAACAAACTCGAAAGCACCAAATCCATTCTACTCTTTTCCATGAAAACGGACCACTTTTGTCGCACCCGTTACTCCAATTATATTTTTTTATGAAGCAATGTGACCTATTCTCGTGCAGCAAACCTTAAATTTAGAGTTGAAAAACCTAAAATAATAAAAGCTTATTTAACTTTTATCCATCTGCGTTAAAGCCTATTTTGCAAAGAAAAGTTTTAGGTTATGGCAGCTCTAAATCTAATATTTGCTACACGAGAATAGGTGTCAATGTATTGATATTTCGGTACATATTTTATTATGAATTTGTAACTTGAAAATATAATGTAAATATTAAATTGTTAAATAATTATTATATCATGTTATTATGTTACGTATATTGAAAAAATGTAACGGGTGCGACATCTTCCGTGGAATTACCCTTTAGCGAAGGAAAATCGAGAGAGCATGAATTTCTCGCTACATTTGAGCATGTCAAATCCCATGAAATCTTGAAAAACCGCTGACTGACTCAGACAAGACGTGAACTGACACTTTTTGGAACGAACATTCTGATATACTTTGATTGAGTTAGGTTAGGTGTCAGAGATAAGACACGCACAGTGATTCGCTCCATACAAGCTAGATTAACTAATGATGGCAAAAAGGTGGTCACCTTAATATTTACTAACGACTGAAAGAGGGTATATTAAGAAATTGAGAATTGCAATCCATTGCATTCACAATTGTTCTTTCCGCAAGTTTGGTCATTAAGTCCGGTATTAAGTCTGGATTTTCTTAAATTTCGATGTGGTACACTACTCGAAATGTTCTCCTAGAATGAGGTACAATTTTTTGATTTATTTAACGTGTTTAGCCGTAAAAATATAATTTTAAGTTTAATGAACATATAGGTACCGACCCTCATACATACAAGTCATGATAGGATTAGTTTAGGGAGAGAATATAAAGTAGAATAATGTAGTTTCGCAAATTACTTCCCGCGCGCCATCTGGCGTCGAGTAGCGGAGTTAAATATTCAGTAACGGTCTGCAATACCAACGAAGTAACGAACAGCAGTAAACAAAAGGCCTCACATACCCAATTAACCTCGATGTTTTGATACCGATCAAAGTTCCAGATTACTTTTTTGCTTTCATTATCCTCTTTTTAACAATGGTTTTGCACCTGCCTCCTTTTAACTGTCCATCCATCTACATTTACATCCATCAACTTCATTCCATTCCGTCCATTATTCGTATTTATATGTTTTTATCGTTTTAAAATATGGCCAGCTAATCTTTACACCATCCTCCACAAACGGCGACCGTGCCGTGGACTTTTGCGTTAAAAACGATAAAATGTCACTTATGTCATGACTACTCCTAAAGGCTTGTTTACATTTAGACGAGTTAAGGACAGAAGGCAGGTTAACTGGTTCTTTAGTCAAGTAGTAAGTACCGTCCAAACAATCGCTGCATAGATTTAGTTCCAAGTTACATTTGCTGTCAAGTTATGGTTGTCCCTTGTCACTATGCCTGTGAAACATGGAAAAAGAAATTCGTAATAAACTTCTTGAATGATGTTTGATGCACGGCAAGACTGCGCGAGTAAAGTTGCTGGGGGTGCGGGAGGAGGTTCTCCATACTTAACTGTTAAAAAAATAGAAAACGATTCTATTCGCCCAGCTTAACTGGTAACTTACTACTGAACTCGTTTTTCGCTGTCCAGACGGGGTAGTAGCTAAACTCGCTAGGTACGCCAGTTAACTCGCTACTAAACTCCTTCAAATGTAAACAAGCCTTTACTACTTATGACTTGTGACATCTGTCACTATTGAAATGTTTTGCTTTTGATATCTGTCACTTCTGACATCTATCACTTTTGGCAAATCTGACGTTTTCGACATAGTCTACATATTTTAAAACATCTCCTTGCCACATATATTATCTAAGCTAAGATAGGGAAATTTGGCAAAAATTATCAACTTCCCAATTTTTTTTACCTTAGTCACATTTCAAACATCTGTGATTTTTGACAAATCAAATCAAACCAAAATTGACATATCGTTCACTTTTGACATTTTTCTCACTTTTTTTCATTCCCATAGCTTTTCCTCTTCCTATCGGCCGACGATGGGGCGTGAAATTAGATGAAAATGTCCACTCTAATATACAGATATTACATACAAATACAAACTTCAAAGCTTCGACGAAGATATTATTCAGATATAATGTTTACAAAGGCTTGGAAACGAGTCATTTAATAGATTACATTAAAAGATTATGTAGCATAGCTCGTCACATAGATTTGAGATCCCCAACTGGCGTACGGCGACAATATTGATGCTGAGTTGACCCCTCTCCCACTCCGCGCACAACGGCTATTCCTATTGGCTTTTCGCTGAAAACAAAATATAATCTGTATTCTTTTCATAAATTCTATTAGCTTTGTGACATCTGTTGTACTTTTTAATACATATGGATTTTAATTTGTACCATTTCAGTTACACTTAGGTACCAGCTCCGATATATTCCGAGTTTTAATACGTTTTTCACGGCAAAACCGCTTTAAAAATTTAATTGAAAAGTTACACGTCAAGTTGGGGTCAGAATTTCGCCTCAAGGCTTTAAGCTGTTAAAGCCCTAAGAGCTGATAGTGACCGCTTTCAGTAAAAGATTAAATTTTAACTATAAATAAAAGTTGTTTTTGAAAACTATAAAAAAATGGGTCATTACTATTTCTAGGCATTCAATTAAACAGATTTTCAACATTTATTCTGGTAAGTATTCAATTATATTTTTAAGTGGCAGCAGTTTAGCAGCTCTAAGGGCCTAAAAATGACTGTAACAAGTAGCAATTTTAAATCCAATGAAGTAAGTACGTCGCGTGACGACTGACGAGCGAGAAGTGTACACGAGACGACCTGCCCCAACTTCTGGTCGCACCCACGCCTCATGTCCACACCTCAGAATCACCCGCGCATCTAATAAACGTATCATTGATGGGGGATTCCCTGCTCTTAGTCACTGAATCCTACGCGTGGGTACGTTTTTTTAACTTATCTAGTTGTGCATCTGTAAATAAATTCCCAAGATTCTCTAAAATCACGTATTCTACTGAATAACTAACTAAATAAACATAATACTGTACAAATAAATAGAAAACCACTTGGGTCTTTATCTAGAGATCGTCAGATTAACTTTTCTCCTGCGTTTCTATTTGAATACTTACTTAAAGATATGGTCAAAAAACACAGATTTTTTTCAATGAGCCCAACTTTTTGTTGTTTTCCCGTTTAAGTACTTTCCTTACCAAGAATTGGTTATTGTGATCAGTAGCAAATGCGGTTTCAGTAAATATCACATGTACTTTGCTTTGACAAGCTGCGAATTTAGAGATTTACCCAAGAATATAATGTATCTATGTCTACCTACGGTCTGTTTGAAAACGTTAGTTCAGTGAGACACGTCTTATAATTTGATCAATTACTTCAGTTCTGTACTTCTCTAACTCTCTTTTACCCCATCTGTAACTATTATATTAGAACTTATGAAAATACCACTCATGTCATTGCCATAGAAATTCCATTCTGCCTTGTGACATCCCAACGACAACAGTTGGTTGTCGCGTGCCCTTGTACACATACAAATACCGGATACCTAACGAGCTTTTTCATTCTCGGGCCTCATCACTAATTAAATTGGCGGCTTCCGAATGAAACACACAGACACACACATAAATAAGTGTAATTTCTGTATAAATGTAAAACCGAGCGAGCACATGGCTCATTGAGGCTCACACCTGGCGTTTTAGTTCGTTACTCTTGTTTTTGTATTAGATGCGCAAGCGACATTTGTTTCTCTGCTATCCCTTTCGCACTTCTATCTCTCTCCTTCTATAAGAGTCTATTCTTATTCAAATCGCGAGTTTTTGTAACAGGTCGGATAGATTAGTTTTCTGGGCCGCTTTCTGTGATGTTAATTTAATAAGATGAATAAACAAGGGTATCTTGCTTGGGTTACATTAGTAGCAGACAGGGGTGGATACAGGATTTTGTTATAGGGCGTCTTACTTAGACGAGAAATTTAAGGATTTTTCTTCATGCGAACTAATAGGTGTTATGTTTCGAAGTCTAATTGTATGTCCTGTAGGACCTATCTGTCCGTATGTTGAATGAGCCTTCTCGATCGTAAAAACCCATTTTATCAGTCGAACTCCATACATTTTATGATCGAGTTTTAGAGAACTCGATTCGATTGTTTCTCCGGAATTGCCCCCCCTGAAATTGTCCAAATGAAATTATGTGTTTTTTATTTCATGTAGAAGACAGTTCAATCCTTTTGGCTCTTTTTCGTATGGTCGGTCGACAATTCAGAGATTTTCCTTTAGCAGCAAATGTGGTTTATCTTGTCGAAGAGCTCTTATTACCATTGCCAACACTTCATTGGAAGGAATTTGTTGTTATCATTGCCAACACTTCATTGGAGGGAATTAGGTAAAGTGTGTGAAACAAAATGTGTTTAATACCCTCCCGCAATCGTGTTCTTAAATTGAAAAATAATCGTTGGTATTGGCTTACTTGTGTATTGCAAAAAAATAAACAATAAACCTACTAAAATTATTATAAGCACAAGGTTTATATTAATGTGGACTAAAAAAACGACATGCCAATAAAATCATGAAAAGCTTTTACGGTGCTAGCGCCATCTATACTCAGAGTGATGAAGCGGAAAAGTAGGAAACACGTAGCGCCCTCTTGCGTCGAGTAGCAGAACTAACTTAAACAGAATCATGAAGGTTACTGAAATACCAGCTCTAAATTTTAGTTCTCGTTTTCTCAGCGAAACATAGATGACACTACTGAAATAAAAAGCTATAGAGAGCTTTTACTGTAAACCGCTCATTTTATTACGATAACACTTTTCGTTTACTAAAACAATAACATATCAGTCGCCATCTATAACATCTGTACTTTTTTCATCCCACTGCATGTTTAATCTAATTTTCCCATATTTTGTGTTAATATTTTTTCCTGTGTTGTCAATGTTTTCCTTACTTTTACTTGTTTCTTTTATTTTCGCTTTTTGTTAAGTCTTTGGTGTATGTATTGTTTTAGCTTATTTTGGCACCGGACGGCACCTTGCAGACGGTCAAGAGCGAGTCGAGAAGAGGGCGCGGGAGGGGCCGAGGCGCGACGACGCCGGTAAGTCTTCCCTTTCCTCTTTTCTTTACTTTTTCCTCATTTTATTAGTCTTCATTTCATTTCATTCCGCCACGTATACTCCCTGCCTTTTGTTTGTGGTGACTAACGAGTCTAACAAATTTTTATTAACATTAAAACTTTTTTATCAGAGGTTGACATTGTTTGAAAACTATGCAATTAGGTTTCATTCAAGTATATTAGGTTTACCATTCTCGGGTTCTCCGTAACTAACTGCTTTTAAGCTTGGAGACATAAAAAAATACTCGAGCATAGAAGAAACAATGTAAAGTTTCGATGAGTACATTTTTTCGCTTTAACAACAATAATTATAAGAAAACTATTCAGGAAAAATCTGACTATATATCGTGAGTAGCCGTTTATTAAATAATTATCATGAATTCATGATAAGAGAGAAAAATAAGCGCATTTTCCCGCGATAGTACGTAGGCCTGTAATAGGGAGTTTACGTCAAAATTTATTCTTACCCAGGAAAAAAATAGAATTATAGGTATTATGATCTGATTATAAAACTACAAAATAGTTGATTTACTTGGGTACGCTCAGTGGGAACTGGCGAGGATAATGATAATTATTTGGCATAATATGCCAAATATATTATTAATTATAATATATACTCACGTATTATTATTGTCATAGACAAAATATTGTTGACTATTTGCTGTTTCACCGAGACAATTTCGGCATTTTCGAGGCGAATGTCGTTCTTAGGACGACGATGCGGCGTTTACCGACGACGTTGTCACACGGCCATGACAGCTGCCGATCGCCGAGCTGCGCGCATGGCCCAACCAACGCATTGACCAACGTGTATAGGCGAGCGAGAATAACGCAGTACACAAACCTATGCGACTAAGGGGAATATTCCACTTACTCGCACAGTTTTGTCTCTTTCACATTAGTTAGCACACCAACGCATTGACCAACGTGTATTGGCGAGCGAGAAAAGCGCAGTACATTCCACTTACTCGAATACTAATAATAATATTATTAATAATAATTACTTCCAACACGCGCCAGCGCACCAACACATTGGCCAACGTGTATTTAGTCTCAAAGATGTAGATACGTAGTTGTGATGTGACAGCATTATGTTTGCATACTTTAAAGTTGACCAAATATCCGTAAACAACGTAATTTATTGATTGGTACCGAAAACGACCCAAACTCCAAATTCCTTTTTTCCTAAAAACCACATGACGCACCACGGCTCACGGCGTAACCATGACACTTGTTACAAAACAAAACTGCTAATGCCGTGTGCACAAAAACGGGACTACTTTCACTGCCGGCCGTGACCACCCGAATGTAGAGAGAAATAAAGAGTACCGTGCGTGACGCATATATTTGCATTGACCGGTCAGTCAGCGCTCGTCCATGGCCGAAACTCGCACCCTGTTCCACAAATATCAGCCCATTCACGGGATTTGCGGGACATCGGCCATCCCGCCCAAAGCGTGTTTCATTGTGCCTGAGCGGCTTAGTTCATTTACGCTTTTCGTTTAACTTTGATGGATTTTCAGTAAGTATGCTGCTTTATGTGAATGAATGAATGAATAAACACTTTATTGCACACAGAACAAGATATTTACAAATATACAAAGAACAGACAGAAGGCAAGGGCGGACTTATTCCTAAAAGGAATTTCTTCCAGTCAACCTTGGGAAAATATGAAACATTTTTATTGTAGAAATTCACATCAGTGCATAGGTACATTCTGAGTTAATTCTGAATCTATAATCTAATTATAAATATACTCCATACAAATACATACTTAAATACACAAATACATACATACAAATAAACGAGTAGCTTAGTCAGTAAGTCATTCAGTCATTTACCTCTCCTCTGTAAATTTTTTAAAGTTATATTTAAAAGAGGACACAGAAGGAAGATCTTTGAGATTTTGCGGAAGTTCATTCCAAAGCCGAACAGCATTGACCGTAAAAGATTTGGAGAAACGATCAGTGGTATGCGGAGGCATCGCCAGATCGTGGTGGTGACAGGAGCGAAGCGTTCTGTTACTATGGTCAATGCGAAGGACAACTCTTTCTTTTAAATAATTGGGGTAGAGGGGATTGTGAAGAACATTGTTTAAAGGGGAAAGGATATGCAATTTCCTGCGAAGTCGGATAGGGAGCCACTTTAACCTGCATCGAAACTCGGAGACGTGATCATACTTGCGCAGACCGAATATGAATCGAATGCACAAATTCTGAAGACGCTCCAGCTTATCAAGCAGCTCTTCAGTGGGATCTAGATAAGCAACATCGGCATAATCCAGAAGGGGAAGAGTGTTATGTGTTTAATTTTCAGGTTCTTTTTCAGCGTTAATTACTATTTCATGCTGTATTGCTACAACTGCAAATCTTGTTTTAGAATAACATAATAACTGGGACTAACGTCACGCGCTAAACGTTCTAAAATAATAGATCGCAGTCCAGTGTGGCTAGCATGCGCCAGGGATACAGCGTCTATCTACCCTATACACGCCTACCGCGTTTGTCAATGTGCGAGAGAGCAAAAATTATGCGCGTGGCAGATTCTCGTGGCTCGGATCTATCGCACAGATTAAAGGCAGATTCTTCGGATTTGTACTAAACCTTAATAAAATATTATGCCCAAAAAATCAATTTTTGGCTTAGAACAATGTATATGCAAAAACATATTTTTGACATTACAGTAGATTCAAAATAATCGAATTTAATAATAATCCTGAAATAAGCTGTAAATTCCTAAAAATTCATACTTTAATACTATGGAAAATCCAATTATTATGAAGCTACTACGAATTATCCTACTAATATTATAAATGCGAAAGTTTGTGCGTGTGTGTGTATGTTTGTTACTCTTTCACGTTGAAACGGCTGAACGGAGTGGATGAAATTTAGAATGGATATAGCTTATACCCTAACTTATTGGGGCCTCTATTGTTTTTAATATACATAAATGACCTTCCTTACTTAGTTAGAGACTTATCTGAGATAGTTGTATTCGCAGATGACACGTCACTTATTTTTAAAGTGAAACGACATAACGATATTCTTGATGACGCGAATTCAACTCTCTCTCTGATTCTTGATTGGTTCACTGCAAATAATTTAGTTCTAAATGCAAAAAGACGAAATGTATAAAGTTTACTTTACCAAATGTAATTCAAGTAGATGTCAGTTTATTTTTGCAGGGGTCCAAGCTGGAGTTAGTTAACGAAACTAAGTTTTTAGGTATTACTATAGACTCTCGTCTTCAGTGGGGTCCCCACATAGAAGCTCTCTGTGTTAGACTTAGTTCAGCCGCATACGCTGTTAGACGCATAAGGCAGATTACTGATGAAGATACTGCTAGATTAGTATATTTCAGTTATTTTCACAGCATTATGTCATATGGCATAATGTTGTGGGGTAGAGCCGCGGATATAGAAGCAGTCTTTGTCTTGCAAAAGAGAGCAATTCGTTATATTTATAACATGAAGTACCGAGATTCATTAACAGAAAAGTTTAAAGAAATTAATATATTTACGGTCCCATGTGAATTTATTTATCAAGTTATAAGATATGTCAGAAAAAATATTGATAATTTCCCGAGGCTTGGTGTGCACCACTCTGCTGAAACCAGAAACAAACATAAACTAGCTTTTCCAAAATTAAGACTTGCCAAAGTAGGTACCTCTTTTGTAGGACATGGTATAAGATTTTACAATAAGCTTCCAGAGGAGGTCCTTAGTTTGCCTGAAAATAAGTTTAAACTATATATTAAGCAGGGACTACTTAAGAAAGCTTATTATAAATTCAATGATTATTTGGATGATAATGAAGCATGGTGTAATAAATAAAAATAATCTTATTCAATATTGTAATTAATCATTAGCATATTTTAATTCTGTATGATTCCTCTAAAGGCTTAAAATTAATTAATATGTAAACTTACTTTGTTAAAGGTAATGGACAATATGAGACGGGTTGACTAAGATATTTTTTTTTCTCGTGACTAATTCCTGCAGTCTTATATTTTTTTATGCCTTTACTTGAGTAGGTATGTATATGATTTTGTATCGTATGTTTTATTTTGAAAAAAGGAATGTTTGCTAAGTTTCTTGCCCTTCTTCTTAGCGATACTAATCGTGCGGATGGTTAGGCATTATGTATATATAATATTTTTATATTTTTATTCCTAGATTCCTCTATTTTATTTATTTTTTATTTATTTTAAAACTTACGACTATCATTTATTTATGCAGGTGTATATTTTATTTCCCGTATTATTATATATTTTTTTTATATTCTAAAGATATATTATATTGTTAAAATTAACTTTGACTTGTAGAAAGTATACTTTAAGTATCTATTTTGCAAAAATAAATATTTTGATTTTGACTTGACACATAGGCTACTTTTTATAACGGAAAAATACATGGTTCCTGTAGGATAGATCAATTATCATCAAAAAATTAGTGCGGTCGTTATCGTTTGTGGTGAAATAAGACAAGGCTTTGTTATTTCATACATCAGGTGTCTAATAAGCGCGGTCCTTAATCGTTTTTGGTGAAATAAGACAAGGCTATGTTATCTCATCACACTTCACACTAATATTATAAAGGCGAAAGTTTGTGTGTGTGTGTGTGTGTGTGTGTGTATGTTTGTTACTCTTTCACGCTGAAACGGCTGGACGGATTTGGATGAAATTTGGAATGGATGGAAATACCGGTATACCGGCAAAGCTTTTCGTACTTTTGATACCGGTATTTGAAGATAACATACCGTTATTTCGGTTGCTTAAAGACTATGCAGAACGCTCGATTTCTATGGTTCATAGTGTTGTTCATACTGCAGATCAGTTTTCTATTCAAATATATGACTAAAAGGCAAAACAGATCCCAGATTGGCCAGATTGGAGAGAAAGAAGAAAATAATATTCAAACATTAATTCGTATTAAAATGACATTGTTTGCTAGAGGCAGATTTTTGGACGCACCTTACCTCTGAAGCAATCCTCTCACGAGCGTTGAATCAGAAAGGGCCTTTTCAGCTGCAAGTTACATATGTAACAAAATAAGATCATCGCTCAACGACGCAAGTTTGGATTCGTTGTGTTTTCTTCGTTCGATTTTCCAACAAATGCGATCTGCCTGATTGATGAACTTGAGTTAAATTGCGCCTTCGCCTATTATAATTTTTGCAACAATTTTTCTAATTAATAAAGAGTAATACTGATTTTATTACCTATTTGATTGTGATATTTGTGCCAATGAAACAATATAAATAATTCTTGGATCAAGTAACGTATTTTCTTTAGTATTTTTAATTACCTATACTTTAATAACTCATTTTGTGGTTCTAGGGAGTTGATAAATAGTTTGAGTGTTTCTGTCATACAGCGTAGAAAACAGCTTTAATAACTTTTCGCAAACCAGACTTACTAATCGTTCTTAGAATAATTTAAACAGTAAGCAGCAGTATTTAAAAAAAATATCGAAAAAATACCGAAATTTCGCTATACCGGTAATAGAAATTTCAATACCGGTATTAATACCGGTATGAAATTCATTCCAGTATTCCATGCCCTAGTCCCGACCCCTTACTGAGTCTCCAGTATGAATTTGGCTACTTAAACGAACTTATATATTGTTGATCCCTAAAAGTTGTTATTGGTCGTTATCATTTATTATTTCTGAAGATTTTGTTACAAATACGAAAAATCAGATACTAGTGCAAATTACAATAAACAAGCTCTTGCACGTGATTAAGTCTACGCTGACCTCCTAATAACGTAACTCAATGTACAAATTGTGCAAGTACACTTTTCACCCCATGAGCTTAAGCTAGAACTAAGCCTAGAAAATCACAACGCTAAACTTTTGATAAGTCGTTTTGAGAAATAAATACTCTCCCAAAATTGTTATTTTTATTACAAAATACAGAATACAGAACTTTATTCATAACGGTCAGTTACATGTCATGTTGTTATCAAATAACAAAAAACTGGAGTAAAACAATAATTATTAAATTAAAATTAAATTAAGTTAAATAACTAGTCACAAAGTAATTTATCTAAGCAAATTTGTCATGCACAGTGTATGAAATGTAAAATCATAATGTCAAATAATACAAAAAAAAAAAAAAATAATAATAATAATAATAATAATTTTAATATTCTTAATGTCATCACATCGTCTAATTCTGATAATTATAATAATAGCCACTTTATTTTAAAAAATCATCAACTGAATAAAATGCCTGCTGAATTAAGTGGAAACACTCTTAAAAATATATATTAATATACTTATGTCTAAAAATACATTTCAACCCAATTTTTTTTAAAAGTGTTACTTTCAATAATGCGTTAATGGGATTGAGTTTTTTTCCGAAATTGCTTATTTCGGATATGAAGTGAATCCACGCCAAAATTCTAGCCCTTAATTATCAAATTGTAAAAGGTATCACATTTAGATACAAGTAACGACAGCAAAAGGTAGAGCTATACTAATATGCATCCATCCATCCATCAGCCTGTTTCGTCCACTGCTGGACATAAGCCTATCCAGGATTTCGCCAATCTTGGCGGTCCTCCTGGAAGAAATGCCCATACAAAATACATAATATTCTAAGTTACTCCCAACACGTTAAGCTACATATTAATGAAAACCCAATACAAATCCGTTCAGTACTTTCAGTACCTTTTGCGTCAGTCCCGAGAACATAACAGATAAAAACTCAAGATGGGATTTGTTCTTTGAACCTACGTCGTCGCTTGCAACTAAAACTGTATATGGCCAGCTTAAAATGTACCATCTTTACACATAAATATACTATAAAACTGAAACAATAAAGTCTAGTGAAAGTATACGCTTCGTTGCAACAGTCCAGACAGCCTCAAATAAATAAAAATCACAAACGGAATAGTTAAGAAATAGTAATACCATATTGCACATACTCACTCAACTCTTCTAGTCCATGTTTCTACATTCATGGAGTGTCTGCGAACTGATTCTGAGAGAATAGCTGCAACTGAGTCGAAGCGTCTCGGCATGCAACATGAACCGAAGTAAGGGTAGGGGGTGGGCTACGCTATGATTTATCCGCTTGCATATTTTAAAAGTTTTACGCAAAGATGCATATTGTTGACAACTTTTCCGATAAATTAGATATCGATTTATTTATTTTATGACACATTGTATAGTCAACACAAAGTACGTATTGTGCACAAAAATTATTGTTAACTCAGAAAATAGCTGGGCCTAATAAGCTTGAAATTAGTGTGTACGTGAAGAATTGAACTGGGACCAAGGGAAAAATACGGAAACTTTGATGTCGTCATATTTCATGGGAAATGTATAATAAAACATATATTTTCAAGGCAGAAGACATATGCATTGATGGAATCGGTAAATTTCCTAACCTATGTATTTGTTATTTTTAACAATTTTGATTTTAAGCAGGCATTCATGTACCTTGACGTTTTTTCCACCAGAATCGGCCATTTGGTGACCGTCTGTCGCGTGTACAGAGCTCGACTGTACTCTAACGAGGGTATTTCGAAGATTGCGATCGCCGCCATTTTTGCAGGGGATCTGTTCGACCAAACTTTACTGAAGATCGCTCGTTTGTTGTATTGTAGCGAGGCGGCGACCTGGGACCAGAGAAAACGTCTCTGCTCTCTGGAGTAGGCTAGTTCTAGTTCCATGGCAATTATTTTCTAACTTCATTGAAATAAGCTTTTTTTATATATTCGTACTTATGTTAGGCATTTTAACCTTTCACAATTAAGTATATGTCAATGAAAAAAAAAACAAATTAGTTACATAACATTAATCGTTGGAGTTGTTTTGTTCATTGGTTTTTTTCAAGGTAATATATCTAGAAAAGAAATAAATCAATAAAAAATTGTATCCACTTTCACCGTTCATAGACACAAAAGTCTGTCAAGTGTTTGCCCTACACGTATTTTAGGAACTAACCCGGATTGAGGATGGTCCGGGCTGCAGGGCAGAGATACTCTTTGCCTAGACCAAAACAAAGGAATAAAATATTAGTCGCTGATTGGTTATTTAAGCGGTGTAACAATAAATTGGGCCAATCACAGCGCAGAAACACGATGCATTGTTACATCGGTTTTTGCGATCTGACAAACAACGTAGCCAATTTTCAAACCGGTTTTTATGTTGTAATAAGCTTATTACAAAATATTTCATGACGCAATTTCGTAAATACCTTACACACTTCGTAGATCCACCCGGCTGTAGTTCTCGATTTTGTTTCAATCGCGAGTTGCGATAAATATCGCTTGTTTTGAACACGATGCTCCTTCCAACTATGTAACAAACTGTGACCAAGTTTTATTGGATGGATAAACTTTGAGATTTTCTTGAAGCTTATTATTATTCACCTATTTGTTACTACTTTTTGAAGTTTATCAGTTTATACCGGATGTAAATAGACTTTAAATGAAACCACGTATATATTTTGCTGATCATACTGACTAATTTTCCCAAAGACACTTTAGAATTTCATTAGCCCATGCAAAATGTACAATACGTAGGTTCTTAACCCTTAAATGCATGATTTTTTCTTTCTGCATGAAACTGAAATATATGTATACTAGCAAAATACTCAAATGTAAAGGAAAAAAATTGCTATTGTTCCAGAAAAAATAATATATTTTACGTTTTTTTTCCAAAAGGTCTCGTTACGACATCGTTACAAAATAATAATCCAAA
This sequence comes from Ypsolopha scabrella, assembly GCA_910592155.1. Classification (NCBI taxonomy): domain Eukaryota; kingdom Metazoa; phylum Arthropoda; class Insecta; order Lepidoptera; family Ypsolophidae; genus Ypsolopha; species Ypsolopha scabrella. The sequence continues at coordinate 7,344,039 of OU342964.1, forward strand.
TCTAATATTGAAGTTTCAAAAAATCATATAAAATCAAGAAATAAAGTTTGAATCAAATGCATTGAACATTATTATTGCTCCATCTCTCTTATACATACTAATACCAATTATTTTGAGTTATCATTTAAAATATTTATTTATTTAATTAAATACTGGTATGTTGCCAATTAGCAACATAATGCATTTAAGGGTTAAAGTATGTACTCGCAAGTATAGACTATGCAGAGATGTTTTTTTTTAAATATTGTGCAGTATGATTAGTTGTGTACTTTGTTTCAGAAGTTTATTTCCAATCGGTGTATTCCGTCAATAATCTTCGGGTATTTTCAAACAGCAGATACCCATTTATAATAATTTCCCAGAATACTTCTTTCGTTTTTGTTAAAAATGCACTGCTTTAAAATGTTTTGTGGTAACAACGATGATAACGCGGTGAAATGCCTACGGCGTAGCCGCGTAGCACTTGTCGACACGGTACATTGTTCTTAAATTTGTATTGTTATTGCAACCAAACATTTAGTTTTCTACTTTTAAATAATGTAAATTTATTTTTTTATATATTAATACAATTTGCGAGTAACTAAACATGTCAATTGCTAAAATCTATGCCATGTTTTTTTAAGTATATGCTTAGAGTATTAGCATGTTTTCCTTAATTTTTAATCACGAACGACAAAGTGTTAATGAAAAAGAAGAACATAATTCTAGCAGCAACATATTCGTTTTAATCTAAAAGAAACATGACCTCGTTCCCACCTATTATACGCGCGCGCTTGCCTCTTTTACGATAGGAATTATTTATTAATTATATTCTAAGAAGGAATTATTTCATTTTACTTTATTTTTTTATTACTGTGTGGTTTTTGTTACTTTTCTTGTTAGGCATAAAAATAATATTTCTTATTCAACGAGGGTCAATCTTCTCATAAAACACCTTAAGTTTTTTGTTACGATATTCATATAAGTCTTTTATGGTTCATTTTTAATTGGATCCGACTTTGGTACTGCACTAAAATTGAATTCTCTTCGCAGAGTACCAAGTTTTGGAGTTCACAGTCAAATCCGGTACATTTCTAAACGAGGCGTGAACACGCAGACAAACACTTTGTACAAACAACATGCTACTTCCCAAAACTAATAGAAATTCTAATCTAACCGCTCAGTTCCGAAATAAATTGAAATCTATATAATGAAGACGATGCATATAAAGCACGCTGCAGACGGACTAATTTTGAGGCGCCATCTTGGCGTTGCCATGGCGACCAGACTACCCCCAACCCCCTCCCCGCTGCACTTGCACTTCCTCCTACAGAACCTATGTACCTAGGTACGTACCCTAGCTCTAGGTATTGAACAAAGATTCTGATCCATGTAGATGGACCCGTACAACCGTTTATCACTTAATTGCCAATCTACATACAGTCTCTTTGCTCACTAAAGCAATGTTACAGCATTATCTATACGTTTAAGTTTCATCTTACTATAACTTCCTGTTTCCAACTTTATATCTCAGACGAAAACATAAAGTATTAAGTCAAACGTGTTGTTTCCACATGAAAACACTTTTTCATTAAATGCAAAATAACAGAACTTTTCTAATGCAAATTTTAATTACGGGAAAAAATGAACGATGTATAAAAGGTTGAAAAAGCTTCCATATTTTGTTGACTCTCTAGTAAAATACATAATTTCCTTTAAACTTTCCGCTCAAAAAATGTTCCTTTCGCCTTGTTTTGTTTACTTTCATCCAAGAACATAAATAAATAATCTACCGTAAAAAATCTTTATTGATATTTATTCGCCCTTCCACATACCGAACGTATGGAAAGCGTAAAAACAATGTGAAAATTTTCTAAAATGGCGGTCCTAATTTAAATTTATTTAATCGTATGTCTGTCTCGCTCTAGCTCGGTAAGGGTAGCGCGAATTTCGCCGCTAGAGGCCGCGTTCGTATTATAAACTCGGGCGTTTGCTCAGGCCGCCCGTTGTAATTGCAAATTTAGTCGCACAGCGCACGCGCGGCCCCGCGATCAATATTTCCCTGAGACTTTATTATTGTTTTTTCTTAACACAATAGCTGGCGCGACGAAACATAAAAGATGAGAAGCTATATTTTGAGAATAAAAAAAAATAACTTTTATCCCCAATTATGAAGTAGAAAATTCTAAATGTAAAATTTTCGAGATCCGTATATTAAAAAGTGGGTATACGGGCGCGCTAGGGAGCTAGGGAAGGCAGGCGCCCCCACCCGCCTTTATTAGGTACTTACTCTAAACTATTGCCTAACTTTCATTAAAAGCATAAATTTTCGTGTTTTTCTTTAAAGGAAAATACGTAGGAAAAAATCTTGTAACCAGAAAAGGCTTTAAAGTTTTGATTTTCGCCAACGTGCTGTTTCTTATCTAAATTTATTCAATCAACGGCTGGAAGTCGTAATTTTTGCCATATATTTAAGAATGTATAAGTTCGGCTTGAATGGCGTCGTGCCGTACCTAAGTCGGAATCTCGCTAAATATTTTATTCGGCACACGGGGAGCCAAATTGCTTCTTTGATTACCGCCTCAAATAAGAACAAAACTTCCTCAATTGTTCTCAGAAATACATTTTGTGGCGAGATTACTTTACTTAGGTTTTCTTCTGTTACGTAAAAATGTCGTCAAATTAATATTACTGACTGTGCTTCAGTTATATTTTCACAAACCAGAAGTAATTTTATAAATTTTTTGAATACTATGCAATAAAAATTAATTTTTTGCGTCTGTAATTGCCCCAAATAGCGCACAGGAAGGAAGCGAGAAATGAAAAACAACCAAAATCTTTTCCAAATTACTTCCGCTAAAAGCCAATTAAAGTCAAAGCCTTTTGGCAACGCGCGGGAACCTAAAAAAAGCTTCCACTTTCCCATTGAAGTCGTCTGGTCCGACACACACACATTCACACAAGAACACACTAAAATATCAATAGTTGGGTATACATTGCGTATTCTGTTGGTGTATGTATAGGTTAAGTAGTGTACTAACGAAGCAATACATGGATGGTTTTGCCCGCAGACGCCGCCGGAGCAAAGGAGCCTTTGACTATCATTGGAAAATCCTCGGTATAGGACACGCCATTACATTTTATAGCAGACGATTTTTCAGGAAAAAGGTATTTCCTTCGCTATCGCATCGTTATAAAAATACTGGCGTATTTTTAGACTTTGAAATGTTTTTCCTGTTACGTAAAATAAAACGTGTTCCCAGTTTCAAATTTTGATGCATCTTAAAAATCGAACTTTACTTGATTTAGTACATTTGCTTAACAACAATAAATTCTGACAATAATCTAACTACAGTAATTTCGAAATTTAAAATTAAATATTGGAATACTACGATGTTTTAGAGCTTACGAAATTTGACAATAAACGCGTTTTTACTGAACCAATTGTCTTAAGTAATATACCAGTTGTTTGAAGGAAGGTATATTTTAAAATAATGCACGCGAAATTAAGAGTGAAACTGTGTGCGTGGGGCGAGTATGTTTCTTTGGAAAAGTTATTATTTAGACTATAGAGGTTATTCAATATATCTTCGATAAGGGAACGCAACAAAAAAAAAATGTCGCAGTGTAATCGGCACGGCTCGGTTCAATCAGCCTAGTGTCACAAAGTGACGAAATGACCGCGACAAATAGTCGAATATCGTAAGTTGACAACTAATCTGACAATATTACAGAGTAAACTAAAGCTTATTTTATATCACACGAGTTATGATTCTTTTGATACAGCAAACTTACTGGAGTTACTTTATTTTTTATTTTTCGACAACAATTCATACAAAGAATTCACCCAACCTGTGTTTTTCGGATAAAAGAAACTAGCCCTGAATTAGAAGGTTTAATGTGTATGTAAATACACAAATAATTGGTAAAATTTTTATGTATTTTTTGGAATATTTACCGAAAACGTGCTTCACGTGCGAAAAATTCAACATTTTGTAATAGCGTTCTTGAATTATTTCTCAGATGAAGATTTAGGTTACCCTGAAAAGTACTTTCTTAAACTACACGAATTGTCAATAAATGTTTCATGTTGATGTTTGACAACTTTTACTAAGCCGAGATCTAAATCTAGCGATTGTGCCAAAGGTGATATGTGAATTGTTCAACGGTCACTGTTACTTCATGCGGAACGACCCGCAGTGCGAGAGGGACGGATTCCGGAAAAAATGCAAAATGTCGGTTTTAAATTAATATAAAATTAACTAAAATAGTTATCAAAATTTCACATTCACAAAATTTAGATATCGTTAAAATCTATCTAATAAAATATAGTTCAGGTCTGTATGTCATTCCTATTTCGCATACTATGAAAAAAAGTGTAGAAGAAGACCTCATTTCAATAATTATTTCTATCGAGCGAAAGTTACGCAATCGCGTTTCTGTATTCAAGAAAACTAGAAAAAGGTACCCATATTTATATACTAATTTATCAAATTAGTGGCTTCTTCTGAAAAGCAGGTAAATAACTTCAAAAGTGCCGATTTTAGTGAGGTAGCGCCATATAAGTAAATGAAAATACAAACTCCTTTATTTACAAAAGAAATATAACTATCTATAAATTATGATAAAAGCCAATTAAATGGGTTTTGAATGTTCGTAATTAATAGGGTTTCCATCCATCCATCCATCAGCCTGTTTCGTCCAACACGCTGGGCATGCATTTGTATCTAAAATAATAGATCTGTCAGCAAATTGTACGTAGTCGTCAAACAATATAAAAACAAATCCTTAATAAATCATTTATAATCGTCGGGAAATATTATCACGTATCAAATAAAAAGGTTAGTTTTTATAGTCAATTTAATTGAAAACTATCATCTTCATTTACAAACTACGGATGGGTTCGCCTCACCCCTCTCTGCTTCGCTCGGCTCCGGCATTTATTTACATGTCAACCTTATATACGTATGCTCCTTTTCGCTCCGCTTCGCTTCGCTCGTCATTGCACCTATTTTTAACAAAATAATTTACTATATTTTACGATTAAATACGATATATTTGCTGACAGATTTACTATTCCGAGGATGAAACTATTATTTCGGGATAAATATATTATTTTGAGGGCAAAGTTTTTATTCAACGGATAAACTACCTATGATAATATTGAAATTTTATTTTATGTGAAAATATACAATCATTTGTTGACAATACAAACTTTGATAACATAAATATAAATTTCTACTTTCTACTTTAAATTTCCTCGTAACTTAGAAAATAGGCCCCACCAAATTTTATCAGAAGTCTTATAAATTAAATTTTATACATTAAACAAAGGTGTAAAAATCTGAAATAATTATTAATATATTAATAAAAAGATAAAATTTAATAAATACCTGGAAATATATAAAAATAAACGAAACTCTTAAATTGAATTATGTTAATTTTTTTTTTATGTCTCACTCACCTGACCTTCTCGTCTTCTACGTTCCGAATTCCCTACAATCTGCATCACCGACGAACACTGCCGGTGTCACAAATACACGATTCTCGCGCTGAAAGAATCCAGGGTGAAGCAACAAGTGTCACGGTAAATTGACTCTTAGACCTGCCCTCTGAGGATGGTAATAGATGAGGACAGTCGTGGCCCTGGCTTGGAGATTATATCGACTGGGGTAATAGCGTAGTTTGTGGCGGATCCTTTATCGTACAGATCGGGCTTGATGACCGAATATACATTCTATCGAGGGAATAGAAAATGGGATTTAAGGGAACCATAACTGTAATAAGTAATTCTTGGTCTTCAAAATTTGATTCTTATATATCTGTCCTCAGCTTTTCTTTCATCCTAAAAATAATCAGTGTTAGTGGGCTACTTGCTATTTTTGTGAAACAATGTAGAGATTTTTTCTTATTATAATTTATACGTTTTATTTAAAGAAAGCGGTTTTTTACCCCCAATATATTCAAACGAAATTCAGTAACCATGATACTCTGGACCTTGTCAAATTACACCAATATTTTATTCTAGATTCTTGTATTTCTAAGTTACAAGGTTTCATTTTCAAACATCTTTCTCATTGGGATATAAAAATAAGCTTCATTATCTGTTGCGGAAATATTACAGAATTATTTGATTGAATGGAGAAATACGAAGTGCTGAATTCCCCCAAATACTCCTCTCAACCTTGTTCACCTGTTCACTGTTCACTGTTCACTCCTCACCTCCAAACAAACAAAAGCGCACAGTGTCTTCCCGCGTGACGTCACGCCGCGGTTCGAATTGCGATTTCATAAGCACTTCCGCAAACGCTCAGCGGGATGGTTGCGGTTGTCCCGTGCCGTGAAAGAATCCGAGCAACAAGTGGCCTCGGTTGGCGATAAATTGGTCAGAGTCGTGTTGACACGTAGGTACACTCCGCAAACTTAAACACGAAGCTCGGCTACTCCAAAAAGGGCTTTATTCTAAACGCAAGAAGAGTGATTCGAGGTGTAGTGCTAGTCCGCAGTCACTGTTAAAAATGCCCGCCTCACAACTATTTTGTGTTTGACATGTGATAGAGGGAAAAAAGCGACTGTACATTTTGTTTCAAAACAGAAATAATATCTGCGGTACGCGCGAACAAGTTTTATTATATCACACTAATATTATAAATGCGAAAATTTGTGTGTGTATGTTTGTTACTCTTTCACGCTGAAACGGCTAAACGGATTTGGATGAAATTTAGAATGGATATAGCTTATACCCTAACTTAACACATAGGCTACTTTTTATTCTGGAAAAAATCATATAGTTAAACCGAATAACACGCGGGCGGAGCCGCGGGCAAAAGCTGGTTGTTAATAATCTTCATTACCTAATAATTCAATTACAACAAACAGTACTTGATAGTTTATATTAAAATTTAGGTAGCAGGTGGCTGTGTTCGGTTAAACGTTTCGGTATACTCATATGTTCGCGTACCCAAGCAAAGAGGCTTAACCGTCGACTTTTAATATATCGCGGATTACCGGCGGAACGTTCCAAAATCTGCTATATACACGGATTAAGCTGCGTTCCGAGATCGCCTATAGAACGCTACGAGTACGTTTTATATTGTCGTTTAAATATTTATATATCAATGCCTACGAGCTTCCGTTCTCGTGCAGAGCGAACTTTTTCCCGGCGGAAAATTCAATTTAGCGCTGTGAAAATTGGTATCTTAAGTAATAACGCCGTGAAATTAGATTTATCTTCAAATAACCAAAACCAAAGTGTATTTGCCAGTTTAAATATGTACTATAAATAAAACGGTTCGTAAAGTTATTATCGAATCGTAAACAAAGTTGAAATATGTTCGCAAACAAGCTTTCGAGATAGCTCAGCCTTGAACTTATCGAGGTTATAAATCGCATAAAGATATTTAATTAAATAGTCTCATAATGTAGTGAGCTGATAGCGACCGAGGAGGCGTGGGCCGCGTAGATGGAACCACGAAAATTAATTTAACTTGATAATATATCACGGGCCCGTCTCCGCTAATAATTGAATTATGTTTGTACTCGAGAATCCATTTGCATTCTTATTATGTCTCTGACGAAAATCGATCACGCTAATGAAAATGTTGCTGCTTCATATTTTCGCGTTTTCTCCTCTCCAGTCTTCGAGTTTTCGCAAACTTTTCGTAAGAGTAAAAATATTTAATTTCCAAGAGCGGTTAGGTTAGGATGTAATTTATTTATGAGACATCCTCTCGTCTCCTCGTGTAGACATAAAGCTCTTTATCAAGCCCTGCCTGTCATGTACTTAACGAAGTTGTTATGGCTAATTGTCTAGTCTAAAGCTTACATCAGCTCTTAACGTGTTTATATTTTCTAGATAAAAAAATCGACGTTCACGCAAATATGCACAAATATTATGTACGCAAACGTAGTGAACACACGCTATGCGCTAGTGAAATATGCAGCCAGCGCTCATCAACAAGCCTAATGCGTTTTCGTAGGCTTGATGGGCAGTTCGCAACGCCAGATATTTCAGCTAGCCAGACTATTCGCCCCCTAGATTGCTATTCTAACCCCCCTGACTAGAGAGGGCGCCCCCAAAAGGGGGTAACTCCTACCCCCTGCTGCTAGTCGTACGGGCCTTAATTTCCGTACGTATCATGTGGTCATTAATTTGTAAGATGATATTCGGAAATTGTAGACTCGTTAATATATATTATGTATGCCATATCATGGGTATATATAGACTATATTAGACATTTATAACAGTCATAGAAATATAGAGATAATTAGAAGGTATCACATCTTAAATCTATAGTAGCAGAATGATATCTACACTTATAATATTGTAAAGAGGTACATTTTCTTTGTATGTAGGTAAGAGGCAATCTCTGCAACTATAGAACCTATTTTGAAAATTATTTTACTGCCTTACACTTGGACATAGGCTATATAGTTTGTTTCCTGGGGACGGGCAGTTCCCTATTTAAGAATCTTTGTCTGTTTGTCCGTCTTTCAGTCTGTCAATGAGCTTGGTCAACAAGTCATAAGGGTTTGTTGATAAAATAACGCCCAAGCCGATAACGGTGCAGAGATTTAATAAACGCAGACGGATCCGTGGGCTAAAGGCTAGTAGCATATAAAGCTATCCCATTTTGTATTTATGAACAATCCCGACGCTACGTTTCTACTTAGTTTAGGTTATAGTGGACCGCCGATATCAACCTTACGTTATAAAAGGAGGTCCTCTGTAACTTCAACTCAAACTTGACTCAAGAATGAGTTCAAGTAATCACTTTCCCACTTAAGGGCAGCGGATCGCACCGCTGATGTTATTGACTACTGTCAACTAACAACAGTACCTGTGATCGTCACGTATGAACAATCAACAATCTGAATACAATATTGTGTGTTTGGTATTATTTTTCTACCAACCTAATAAATCAAAATGACGGAGGAAAACTTCGCAGCCAACTTTTCAAAAGCATATAATCCCCTTTTGAAAGTCTATTAAAAGTCAAATGCTGCAGTGAACTACTTGGGGTACGGTACGTCGAGGATGCAACAAAAAGTCGGAAGCTGTTAATCTGCGTAAGTTTGGCGCCCTTTTTGTCCGGCCCTGGCCACCGGGCGATAATGGCGGATTGCCCCGCTGTCACCGAGCGCATTCCCGCCAACTTTTAATTACGACCATTGTTGAAGAAAAAGTTCAACTCGGGCCGACATAAGGAAACTTTTTCATAATGAAACTTGAAGCCCAACTTGCCTACCTTATTTCTTATGCAACTTTTTTGATGTTTTTTAGAAGGTCTTTGTATTAGCCTCTCTAATTAAAGTTAAGTATTTTTAAGGTATCGCACCTCAAGGGTTAAAAAGGGACCATTACCTATATAATAGGACTTCGGTGTCTGTGCATCCGTTTATCCTTCCGTCTGTCTGTATGTATGTATTTATAATCGCTATTATGTAGAGTTTGAAATAGAGCAGAAGTAATTTATCTGACCACACAAAATCGCGAAAGAATACTTGTATATATCAAATTTCAGTAAGTACGAGACGGTGGTGTCGATTCGATGTAACACGACTTAACTTATTTGACAGGACTTAACTTGAGCTTTCTGTCTTTTTCTTTCTGTATCGAAAAGACAAGGACAGGATGCTTAAAATAAGGTTAGCCCTGTCAAATAGGTTAAGTCGTGTTACACCGAATCAACACCAGTATTAACCAATAAAAATAATAAAAATATAGCAGGGTTCAACTGGTCTTTCTATTCACTAAAAAGTGATCTCTTCCATACAACCTTAAGAAGTTCAGATAGGTACTAATATCAAAAGAACTGATTATTACAAAGAAACGTGAATGATTCCGATACAAATGAACCGAAAATATTAAATGAACTTATTCGTGATCGTTTCCACAGAGCACTAAAACATCAAATAACAAAAGTTATATCATTATACGGAAACCTTTTGTTTCTTTTTTTTTTTTTGTTTGTCTGTATGTTTGCGACATGACTCATAAATACTAAATGACTATCTAACCATAGACAAAATGTTCATCCATGATCTAACCATCAATAAATGAAACGATTTCGTCAGTTAAAGATTTCCTTTTGTTAAGAATTTAATATTATTAATTTTCTGCATATTTTTGAACGCGGGCGAGTTTGTTCTTGTTGTTTATACAGAAAACTGAGGCGAGACGGGGCCCTGCATAAATTGCAGAGCTCCACATAATTAAAAATCAACATTTACATTCGGTTCGAATTCTTGGAGACTAACCTTACTTTGTTCAATTACTTTTTCTTATAAATATATTTACATTTAAACATGATTCATTCATATAAGTACTTTAAGATCGGTATTAAAACTAGCATTTGTAGAGTTTTGTAATTAAATATTACTTTAGTATCTATGATTCTTTTATTGAATTTTGTATTTTGAATGAGATATTTCAAATTTTTCAACGCTTCAGTATTTTAGTAACAATATGAGATGAAGATAATAATAGAGCTACTGGTTCCGCCAATATATATTGTATGTTTACTTTGTTTATCGCATAAATGTTTTATTTATATACGCTGGCGGACTAGTATAAATAACCAAGGAATAGTTTGGTTCCTTGGCATCTTTTTGGATTTGATCAAATCCTTGGTGTATGCTGGCGCACGCACCATCGGTCGATCAACCACGCGCGCCCGCGCTTGCTGACCTTGAGTCAGTTGTGAATTGACCACCTCCAAGGACGCGCGCGCGCACCGTCTAGACCTATAATCCTAGACCCTCGTGTTCCTGCAAGGACATCTTCCTGATCAGGAGATTCAGTGCGGTGTGCATCCTGGACGAGATTCGATCACAAGGGATTTTGAGGTAACAAGCTTTTCCATTATTTAATACTTTTCACGCCAGTGTGGTCCGCCATTTTTAGCCGATTTCGCATTCTACAGTCCACTCTTATCAAATTCTTATCAAATTCTTATTTTATAATTATTGGCGGCTCCATAGTTTGGTCCTTCGAGCCGGATTAATTGTTATAATCAGCATATTTCGCCTTATTTGCTAATATTTTATGCTTCTATAAAATTTATATAAAAGTTGCATATAAATATCGACCTTATTGCGTACACATACAGGTGAAATTAGCGTTACGTTTGAGAAAACGTTTTCAAAATCTCTTTGTCTTATTGATCGATCTCTGTAAATCTTGTTTGGTTTACCTATATAAATTGTAACTTTATAAAGCAATATTATTGTTGCTACGCAATCACACACACGATTATGCTTTTAATCATTTTCACGGTGTACTTTATATAAAGCGTTCACATACTCATAGAAATTAGCATTGTGCTTACCGCGCGAATGTTTATAATTCGTATTTTATTTGAACTTTTATTTCTTTCGCTTCGAATTATAGACATTTTATTATTAATTATTTATAAGCCCATCAATTAGTAGCTTTCGCAGCTTCGGTATTTTTGGTTTAATTTTAACTACAGACAACGTTTGTCGTGCGTACAGTTACACCTATAACGTACCGCTCGAATAAATACGTACATATATACACAAGTACATATATACGAACGATATATCTCCTTATTATTTGTAACCTTAACTAGTTTTGTTTGTTATTTTCTCGCACTAGTTGGAGGTAATAAGGTTTTCGTATCTACACTTAGTGCTGTGACGGTTTGTCAGTTATTGATTCGCGTGGAAGTGTGTACCTACCTACTTATTCTTTGTTATATTATATTTATCCGGTTATTTTCTAATAACAGGACCGCTTGAATAAGTAGATACTTACTACTTACCTATTTTTTACACTTAGTTGTTAGGTCTTTGTTATTAGCTGTTACAGACCTTACCGCTTTGAACATAATACCTACATAGGTGAATATTTTCTCCATTACTTGTTTACGTATTGAATATCGAAACGGTGTTTAGTCATTGTACGAGTAATTATGCATTGATTAAAATGTTGCTTTTGAGATTGTTTACGTAAATACGCGTTTACATTTTTTGTTATGATGATCAATACCTAGATGTTGTGTTTATATTTTTATCGAGTTCATTTTGTTATACCTAACATATCCGCATCGGTTTTATACTTTTAATTGTAAAAGGAAGCTACATACCGACCTACGTATTGGTTATACATAATAAATTAATAAACTGGTGTTATTTTTGTTGATAATCGCGCGGCACTTTGCTTAAAATCAAATAATTTAGTATCGTTTGCTAGATTTGGATTGTTTATAAATAAAATAAACTTGTGTATTATTCAAACGTAACCATGACGACGACGCAAGCACGTATTAAATTGAATGAAGGCAAAAGAGCACAGTATTTTAATTCCATGCAGACTACATTCAATTACATAATTAATTTAAAAAGTGATAAAAATAGACAGTCTTTTATGGCACAGGCACGATTAGCAGATAAATGGCGTTCGGAATATATTGCGATAGTAGATGAAATTAATATACTACAATTAGAATTAAATCCGGAATACACGGTTAATTATCAATCGCTGTCAGCATTTGAGGAAATGTACGCACACGTTATACAGAATTACGCAAAACTGGAGAAACCTGCACCATCATCTTCGGTAACGATTGGCACACCGGTGGAAACCTCAAAACAGAAAAGTTTGAAAATACCGCGAATCGAAATTCCGTACTTCGATGGAGAAATTCAAAATTTTCCTTTCTTTTATGAAACTTTTAAACGCGTCATTCATGACAATGAAGAGTTAACTGATTCCGAACGTGTCCATTATTTGTTTGGCCATTTAACTGGTCGTGCAAAGGATGTTTGTGCTGGCGTGGCTCCCGCTGCGGGAAATTACGAATCAACGTGGAAAGCCTTAATAAAGAAATATCAGGACAGGCGTGCCCTTGCTACCTCTTATTTAAATCAAGTGTTTTCAATGAAACCATTAGCCGCTAATGCTTCTGCTAATAACTTGGAAACATTAATTGATCGTTTCGTAGCTTCAATAACCGCTATAAAACAATTGGAAATTGCTGATTTGGGTGATTTTATATTTGTTTACATGGGGTTAAATTTATTAGACGCAGACACGGTAAAGTGTTACGAATCATCAATTCGTAACGACACAGGCATACCAAATTATAATTCATTTATTGAATTTGTGCAGCAGCACGCAAAAGTACTACAACGCTCTGCACAACGTTCGCACAACGCGCCTATTGCTGCTGATAAAATAAATAAGCCACGTACACCCACTGCACCACCGCGTGTGCCTCAAACATATGTGGGTACACAATCGAATTCTCACGCGCCTAATGCAAAGTGTGTGTTATGTAAAGGCACACATCCGCAGCTGTACACCTGTAACCGGTTTTTACAGCTTTCGCCTAACGAACGTTACTCGTTCGTTAAGGATAATAGAATATGCACTAATTGCCTAAGCTCACAACATGGAGCTTATAAATGTAATTCACGATCTTCGTGTCGCAAATGTCATGGTAGGCATCATTCGTTGTTGCATTTTAATAATTCACAGACACCTAGTACCGCACCCGCATCGCAGCATCCTGCTGTTGACCACTTAGGTGGTAATAATAATACCAATGGTTCTGTTGCAACTACCGCGTCCTCATCTAATGGGACTAATCCGCAACATTCTTCTTGTAATGTTTCTTCGACTTCTTCCACTCATTCCACAGAACTACTTGCTACCGCAAAGGTACTTGCTGTAGGTCGTGGTGGAAAGGATGTTAATATTAGATGCATCCTTGATCCTGGTTCTCAACGGCATTATGCCACCATAAGATGTTGTGCTATGCTAGGGCTTCCACTTCGCTCAACTTCATTAACTACCGTACAAGGTATTGGTGGTTCTCCGCAACCTATTAAAGGTAAAGTGGATGTGACTTTTAGATCTCGCTTTGATAAGTCTTCGCAGTATACAATCGAAGCACTTGTGTTACCGCAAATCACTTGTGAGTTACCTACTTGTCAAGTTGATCCAAGCATGGTCCAATCATTTCAAAATATTTCACTCGCTGACGACACATGGGCGATCCCAGGGAACATTGATCTTCTTATCGGTGTTCAGCTGTTTGCAGAGATGCTACGGCCGGGGAAGATAGTCAATCCACCAGGCATCCCAGATGCGTTGGAAACCGTCTTAGGTTATATAATTATGGGGGATGCTGTGATCAAATCGCCTCATGAGTCTTCGCTATCATTTTGTTCAACCGCATCATGTGAGGTTGAGTCGCTCATGCGTAAGTTCTGGGAGGTAGAAGAAGTTGAATCTACGCCACCTTTAAGTGTGGACGAAAAATATTGTCAGGAGTTTTATTCTAAAACAACAACTCGCGATTCGACAGGGAGGTATGAAGTTGCTTTACCTTTCAAAGCTGATCCAGTAGGAGTTTTAAGTCGTTCGTACAATGTTGCTAAACGTCGTTTCTTAGCGTTAGAACGTAAATTCGAAACCAAACCTACACTTAAGCTGTTATATGATGCCGTCATCAAAGAATATATAGATAAAACGTATATATCATTGGTTGACAATGTTAATGTCTCAAGTGAGGGACAATATTTTATACCGCACCACGGTGTCTATCGTGAAGATAAAGCTACCACCAAATTAAGGGTAGTTTTAGATCCAAGTAGCGCAAAGACCGAGACTGGTTTAGCGTTAAATGATGCTTTACACACAGGCCCGAGCCTCCAACCTGAGTTGTTCACGCTATTACTCAATATGCGTCTGTTTCCTATTGCGATTTCTGCAGATGTTAGACAACATTATCTTCAGATAAGCGTGCGACAAGAAGATCGCCCTTATCAACGTATATTGTATAGGTTTAATACGAATGACCCCCTTCAGGTTTATGAATTCAACCGCGTTGCCTTCGGCCTTCGCACCAGTCCTTTCTTGGCCATCCGCACCATACATCAGCTAGCAGCTGATGAAGGAGATCGGTTCCCTCTTGCTCAAGAAATTTCTACAAGAGATACCTATGTTGACGATATTGTAAGCTCTTTGCAAGATCCCACGCAAGCTGTTTCCGCAGCACATCAACTGATTGGTTTATTCCGTGCTGGCGGATTTCAATTGGTAAAATGGTCTAGTAACTCAAAAGACGTTCTCTCACAAATTCCTGAATCTCTTCGATTGGAGCAAAGTATTGAGTTTGATAAAGAAGCCACTTTAAAAGTTCTAGGACTTTGTTGGCTTCCCAATGAAGACATTTTTGTTTTTAAGGTTGTTCCTGACGACCGTCCTTGCACGAAACGCAATATGCTATCATCTATAGCGCGTCTGTTTGATGTCTTGGGCTTAGTCGCACCTGTCGTCTTATACGCTAAGCTCTTAATAAAAGAGCTTTGGCTACAAAAAATTGGTTGGGACGAGATTCCCTCTCCGCGCATCGTCTGCCTTTGGAAAAGGTTTCAGAACGAATTGCCGCTTATTACTCAGTTAGAGTTTTCGCGCCATATCGGTGTAGCTAACCATTGTTCCGTTTCCATTATTGGTTTCGCTGACGCGAGTGAAGTCGGGTACGGAGGAGTTGTTTATGCTCACGTCACATCCGGGAATAGTGTCAGTGTTACACTTGTATGTGCAAAATCTAAGGTCACTCCTTTGAAAGTGGTCTCTCTTGCTCGTCTTGAGCTTTGCGCAGCATTATTGCTTGCCACTCTCATTAAAAAGGTTGTCGACACTTATTCTGCACGATTTAACATAGATGGTGTCTATGCCTTCTCCGACTCAACAGTAACATTGAGTTGGATCAAGTCTTCACCGCGTCGATGGCAAACATTTGTGGCCAATCGGGTTTCCAAAATTCAACAATTGCTCTCTCCTGAGCACTTTTTTCATGTGAAAGGAGATGAAAACCCAAATGATTGTCTTTCGCGAGGATTGTCACCTGCACAACTTCTTGGTCATCCGCTCTGGTTGCGAGGCCCACCATGGGCTAAACTTCCTAAATCTGACTGGCCAATTCAGCCTTTTGTATCCAGCCACGATAACGGATTGCCGGAAAGTAAACCGGTTCCTGTATCACGAGTCACTCATGTGACTTCTGATGTTAGCTTTATTTATCAGCACCCAATTTTACTCTCAAATCATGATTGTGTGATGAATTTAAGGGTGGATAATTACCATCGACTGTATCTACACTGGCTCTTTAAGAGACCTATTGTGAAATTATGCCCAACACAGTAACTGCGTGATATCTTAATACGTAATTATTAGGACATTTAGTTTTAGGTTATATTTTTGTTTTGGTTTCTTCACCAAAGTTATGTGTTCGCAATAAGGGTTAGGGTGTTAAGCTTAATTTTAGTTTTTAATTGGTTTACTACTAATTTGTTTTGAAACCTGGTACTTTCAAGGCCGGGGAAATGGTTCCGCCAATATATATTGTATGTTTACTTTGTTTATCGCATAAATGTTTTATTTATATACGCTGGCGGACTAGTATAAATAACCAAGGAATAGTTTGGTTCCTTGGCATCTTTTTGGATTTGATCAAATCCTTGGTGTATGCTGGCGCACGCACCATCGGTCGATCAACCACGCGCGCCCGCGCTTGCTGACCTTGAGTCAGTTGTGAATTGACCACCTCCAAGGACGCGCGCGCGCACCGTCTAGACCTATAATCCTAGACCCTCGTGTTCCTGCAAGGACATCTTCCTGATCAGGAGATTCAGTGCGGTGTGCATCCTGGACGAGATTCGATCACAAGGGATTTTGAGGTAACAAGCTTTTCCATTATTTAATACTTTTCACGCCAGTGTGGTCCGCCATTTTTAGCCGATTTCGCATTCTACAGTCCACTCTTATCAAATTCTTATCAAATTCTTATTTTATAATTATTGGCGGCTCCAGCTACCCTCTGTTAGACAAAGCCATATAACGATATCGATTGTTATTAACTATTTATAATCGAGTGAGACCCAAGCCCGAGCTTCAGACAAGTTCTCGAGACTTTGTTTTTTGTTATTTTTCTATAGCCCGCGGTCAAGGCTGCAAGGTATTCTGCCTTGTTGACTTGCATACGATGCAGACCCTCGAGATGTTTGTAATACATATTAAAAACGAATTCGATGTTGAACTGTTGCCAAAAATAGAATGTGTATGTATGTATATCTGATGGTAACCTATCTTGAGAGTGTGCTTATAATTCATCTGTAAAGAAGAACTATTGCTTTATCAGTTGACTAGTCCTGTAATAAATGTAGAGTAAAACAGAACTTTTTGTAGCATATACTATTATTTGCAGGAACAAACAAACCAACAAGCATTATTTCCAAGCGATAAACTGAGAAACTTTAACAGAATCTATTTCAAGCAAAAGAAAACTAACAAAGCAATAAAAGCGAAATAATAGTTATGGAAATAGTCTTTCATTTTCCTGGAAAGAAAACTCCGCGAAAGTACCGGCAATATGAATGAAACTATAATATTAGAAAAGTTTTGTCCGGGAAATGAGAAAACGTTGTACGAACTCGCTTCTCTAATACACGTAGTTATAACTTGTTCAATATAATATCGAGAGGTGGCTGCTAGCCGTATCGCTATCTCACTCCCCCCTACGGACTTTCAAAAGCTGAAGCTACCCACACATTTAATTGCATATTCAGCTGAATAATATTGCTGCTGCACAGACCCCTATGTAGAATAGCTTTAACGGCACATAGTATTAACAAATGCTAAGTTTATAAAATACAATGCTATCTAGATACTTGTACCTATCTTTCTCTTCTTCTGATATGCCCTTGAATTAAAAATAAATTGTACTCATAGTTGGCAGCCGAGCGTAACCGATGCCGTGTAAGAAAAGGCAAAATAACGTGAAAAAATAAATTTTCCTCACTCTGAAAATAGGGCCATTCCACACTTTCATGCGAGTAACCTAAAATTTCTAGCGCGTAATTTACCATCTCAGGAAAGACTTTTATACGGTTGAATACATGTTAAACATAGACCTATCTTTTTTATTGACAGTTAATGTATCACATTTACAAATAATGCTTTTTTTGTAGTGAGCAATCTCTCACACATCATTTTCGGGAAAATGATCACGTTTTTAACTTCGAAGAGCTAAATTTTTTATTCAAATTGATTGCTAAAACCTCAAACATATTTTTTTAACACTTAATCCTAATGTATATACTAGAATCATTATTTTTTATCATCACAGAAGCTGTAAAAAAATACGTTTTCCCGATTAATTTCGCCAGTTTACCAAATTTTTTTGTATTCAGAATAACCTCTGATCTTTAACCAATCTAACTCCGCAATTTTATTGACAGCCTTCCATATAATTAAAGCGAAAAACATAATTAACATCACTCCAAATTCCAATAAAATAACGATTCATAAAGGCGTGCCATACAAAAAGCGTATTTTGTGTACTGGCTCTTAACTGAAAATGGGGAAAGTATATTCGATTTACAGCCCTAGGGATGCAAGTCAATTCGAAAATCCAACGAGTCTCCTTTACATTCACTAAATCTTATTTATATCCCGCATTTCGAATTAAATACTTATTGATACTATCATAGTATTAGTGATGAAATTTATTATAATTATTAAATACGTTGTTTTAATTTTGAGAACCTATCACAGAACGCTGACATTTCTTCGATCACAAATTACGATGTAAACATGTTAATAAGGTGATATGTGAATTTTTCAACGGTCACTTACTCCATGCGGAACGACCCGCAGTGCGAGAGGGACGGATTCCGGAAAAAAATACAAAACGTCGGTTTTAAATTAATATAAAATTAACTAAAATAGTCATCAAAATTTCACATTCACAAAATTTAGATATCGTTAAAATCTATCTAATAAAATATCGTCCAGGTCTATATGTCATTCCTATTTCGCATACTATGAAAAAAAGTGTTGAAAAAGACCTCATTTCAATAATTATTTCTATCGAGCGAAAGTTCTGCAATCGCGTTTCTGTATTCAAGAAAACTAGAGAAAGGTACCCATATTTATATATCCTAATTTATAAAATTAGTGACTTCTTTTGAAAAGCAGGTAAACAACTTCAAAAAATGCCGATTTCAGTGAGGTAGCGCCTTAAATAAATATATTATCTTTGCTACGTAAAAGTAATACATAATACGTTTATCAGTCCGTCCTTCATTCGTGCTAACGAACCTTAACCCTTTAGTTGTATGCGTAGTCCTTATATGCACATACTAGTACATAGCCGCAGGTGATTGTGATGATAATAGGGCTGCAATAGACGAAGGAACGATGAAATATTGGCCTCTTTTGCATAAGCACCAGCATGGCCAGTGTTGCCATGTACATAGACTAAATTACGTAGTAAAATAATTTGGCTAAGTGCGAGTCGGACTCGAGCACAGAGGGTTCCGTACCACCACACAATACGGGTACGGAACCCTAAAAAATTTGATAAATTACAAAAATATAGAGGTCGTAGGAAAATCATGGCGACTTAAAACAAGCCGCTAAAATGGTAGTGCCTAGCAAATAATTCAGCTCCCGCTGATTAAAAATCCCTAATGTTTTATTATATATTGTTTTACTTTAAAATAAGCTCAAAAATCTGACCAAATGAAACTTGTATGTATTTACCATCTTTACGATAGAGCTGAATCAAATGACGTTAAAAAATGCAATTAATCATTAAAAAAATAGGCCAAGTGCGAGTCGAACTCGCATTCGAGGGGTTCCGTACCAATACTGGTGCGAAACCCTAAAAACGTCATGGTAAGTAACAACAATGTACATGCCAAAGCAGCTAAGGCTACAAAAAACAAGGCATTTAAAAGGTAGCGAGCGCCTAACAAAAAATTTGGCACTATCTGCGTACGGAACCCTATTTTTTATATTTTTTTTGTTTTTGGATTATGTTCTACAATAATTCAAAACTTGTATGTATTACCGTCTTTAAGTATGTCAAAACCAATAAAGTATAAATAATGCAACTTTTTCGAGATTTCTTGTATGGGACACCCATTTTTATTTTTTAATTTATATATTATTATTTGTCGTGATAGAGGCCATAGTTACACGTATTCTGTAAAAAAATACAATTTCTACCTATTACGGTTGAAGCTGTAGACCCCTGTGACAGACAGACAGCGGAGGCTTAGTAACAGGGTCTCATTTGGCACCCTTCAGATTCGGAACCCTAAAAAATGACGATACTTATTTGAAGTTGTATGAAGAGAAAACTTTTTTTTTTCATCTGCGCCGTTTTATTAATCTAGGATAATTGTTCAGTAGATCAATAGTGTGGTTTAATTAAAAAAATACTGCTCATTTATTAGGTTAACTTTTCAACATCTATTACAGTTTGTATTCTTTGATAAATGCTTATCCGGTCATCGAATATAACACTTTTCTTTGACTTTTTCAAAAAAACTGCCCTAACCTGCTGATTGGTTAGCAATATAAAGAGTTAAAAAAACACAATTTCAACAGGCTTTAATAAGTTACTGATAAAAGTTATATTATGATAATAGAGCTACTAAAAAGTTTATAAGTAATCTGCAAAAAAATTGGTCGAGTACGAAAACTTTCTTAGCACCGACAACACTGCGCTCTGCTACGACGTGCTACGCGCTACGAGCGGAACCTGCTGAATTAATTGTTCATTAGCGGAAATGTGGGAAATACTTGCAAGGCTTCCTTTGATATCATCTTCTGCTGCTTTTATTTTAAGAATGTTTTATTCCTTGTCCTCATTTAGTTAGTGATTTAATCTCATTTTAATTTCATTGAGGTAAAATAAAATTTAAATACAGGATCATTACATGCATTTTTTTTATTTTAAAATTTCTCCAAGGAAGGAATAACTCAAACCAGTAGTTAAATAAATAATAGATATTTTATCAAAATAAAACAATTTCCAATGGCGCTCTTATTTCGTGTGGTAAACTTTGATTCCGTGCAAGACTATTAATACAAGTTATAAAGACCGCATAAATGTTTATAGCAGGACCTTAAAATTTCAATTTGCATATTGCTTTAAATCTAATAATAAATATAGATTTTTCCTTGAAGCGGAGTCATGTTTGCCTGGCACGGGCTACGGAAAATATTGAGGTCGCTGCTAAATTGCATCGACAACGTCAAGTATCTTGTTTTTCCCAACACTTCTTCCCCACCCGTAAAAAGTAGATATACATAACATAACAAACAAAAATATTCTTCTAAAAACTGATGACGAAATTACAATTTTCTTATATGACTTTATCTTTATACTTCGTATTCATATACGTACTGATATGATAATAAAATAAAAAGTTATCGTTCGTTCGTTATCGGTTTCAATCGTGAGTTTTCGGCCGGCAGAAAAAGACGTGCCCTACAGCGCCGGAGATACGAAAGAGACGAACGACGTGCATATATTGCATACCATACCAGATACACATTCTGTTGTTTGGTTTATCTATAAAGAAATGTAGGTAGGTTAGGTTTGTTTGTATGTAGAGCGGAATTTATTATAATAGAACGCGGCTATGAAGTCAATCCTGACACATGCCTCTAGGGTTGTTATACGTTCGATCACTGTATCGATAAAATTCGTCAAGTGTGAGTAAAGTCGAATGCAGTTATCAGATGTAAGTATATGAAGAAAGTGAAAAAAAAAACATCTAGGTAGAGATCATAGAAGTAGTTTAATTACTTAATACTTCTATGGTAGAGATAATATTTATATTCTTTACTTTATTATGTATCACTTTCCGAAGCACCATCACCATTATCACTACTGGAATCGTTTGTATTAATAACTAACTCAAAGTCATTATCTAAAATATTATCCACTTTAATGTCTCTGTTGCAATCGTCCCATATTTTGGCTTTAGTTTTATTCACTACCATTTTCCAATTATTTTTGGTTACGTGATTGCACGCTTCTTCTAACAATTTCATCATTTTCGCTGTGGAAAATGGAGGTTCAGTATTATGGCGTGCCGCATGTCCTTTGATCTGTGCCCATATCAATTCGATGGCGTTATACTCGCAATGATACGGCGGTAAACGAAGTACTCGGTGCCCATGTTGCAGTGCTAGTTCATCAATGACGTATCGTTTTACTCTCGATCTGTGAATATTCATCAATCTAATCAAATCTCCTTTCAACATAGACATACTTGCGTCTACACCTTTTTTTTGAAGCCATGCAACCAGATGGGCTTTTTTCTCAGAGTTTGAAGGTGGCTTATCAACTAACATGGAGTGATAAGGTGCATTATCCATAATAATAACTGATGGCTCAGAAAGGCTAGTCAGCATATTAGTGAACCATTGGGTAAACTTCTCACCATCCATTTCTTCATGGTAATCACCTGTGGTTTTAGACGCAAAGGCCAATAAACAGTTGTCTATAAAACCACAGGCGTTGCCAGCATGACAAATAATTAGTCTGGCTCCTTTTCCGGAGGGGACTTTGGATGCCGATGCCGCCGTATCGTCCGTCCACGAGCGACCAACTGTGTGATTCGCATTTAGCCACGTTTCGTCCAAAAAAACTACATTATCCCAATCATCTATAGCTTTCGCCTCGCGTAAAAAATCAGTCCTTTTCATGGCAATATCCGATCTTTCCATTAGCACCTTTCGTTTGTTGCATTGTTTATATCGGAATCCAATGTTTTTCAAAACCTTTGACAATGACTTTTTTGATCCGGAAAATAATCCAGTTTCCTTTAATGTCTGCACTAAATTCGACAACGTTGGGTACTCTTTACGTAAATAATAATTGTAAATATGCCTGCGGATGGCGTCAACGTCAAAATTATCTACATCGGTAAGCTTCGCTCTTTTTCTCTTGTTGGGAGAATATAGAACATTATCTTCGATGCCAGTCTCACCCAATTTTTCTTTCGTGATTTTTATAATAGTTTTTTTGCTGATATCGAGAGCATCTGCAACTCGATCCAACACCGATGTCACGGGCAATATCGGTCCGCCGTTTTGAGCTTCTCGTTCAAAAAAGTCACGAACACGTATGATAAGCTCACGAGACTGACTGTTAAGAACGAATTTCTTCGATCGTTTTGGCATTTTAACAATTCCAAGTAGTAAGCATTTCAAATTCCAAGTTCAAGCCCTTGCTTCAATCTGCCCCTTGGTCAATGGGTGAGATGGGGGATGGCACTAGGTATTAATAGCCAAAAACATGCACAAGTTTAGCACAATCAAAAGTATCAACCTTTGGAAAAGCGATCAAGGCAATACTTAAAATTGTTTTATCATACCTATTGACGTGTCATTGAATTAATTGACAGGAAATATTGTACTTTACATTCAAATTCAAAAAGTTTTCTCTAGGTAAAAAGAGTTCAATTCCCAGAGGTTAGTAATAAAGAAACAAACTCATTTATTCATTAATATTTATAATTAACTGAAGGAGAATATTACTAATATATCTAATTTTACGTTTTATTTACAATAATGCACATCATCATAAAACATAACAATATTTTTAGCTATACGAACTTTTTAACGTGTATCGATATATTGTCTGTGATATTATTGCCACTCACTATTCTGTCACACGCAATAAGTAATTATGTAATTTTTTCCTATGTGGTTGACATTGTCATTATTCAGAAACTTCATAGTTGCGCAATGTGTCAGGATTAACTTCATAGCCGCGTTCTATTATAGGTTGCTTTTACGTATTTAATTTTGTTTTTGGGAAATAGGTTGTCCAAATAAATCGATTGTTTACTTTATATTGTTATTCAAGTAGCGGCTTGAAATTTTTCATCCATTATTAATACAGTCAGACTTGTGAAAAACTCAAAAACAAAAATTATTTACATTAAGTTGGGAAAAAAACCACACCTACCACTAAACATTTCGTTTTTATAACCTAAATCCTTCATTCCATAGATTCGTGCTCACTCCATTCTGTGGGCTGTACCGATACGTAGATCTTTTGTAATATAATTTGTTTATCAACGTCTTCTGCTGTACGCCGTACGTATGTTGGTTCGTTTGGGCCGCGGAAGGGGGAGGCGAGGAGCAGGCGGGGGCGGCGGCTACGACGAGTTCGCCTCGTTCCGTCACACGGCCGCGAGTCACGTGCGTCGACGCTCTGTTCATAC
The DNA here is from genome assembly GCA_910592155.1 of Ypsolopha scabrella. NCBI lineage: Eukaryota > Metazoa > Arthropoda > Insecta > Lepidoptera > Ypsolophidae > Ypsolopha > Ypsolopha scabrella. The sequence continues at coordinate 7,368,090 of OU342964.1, forward strand.
CGCGTCTTGCGTAATTAATCGAAACATCGATTCTCAGTGCAACAATCGATCGCGAATTGCACAACACAACCTTTCCCGCGCAATTTTTGACACTTAAGAAAAAGTTCAGAAACTCCATCGTGCTTGAAAATAACTCAGTGGTTTGTTTTGGTGTAGACCTTGGATTTTGTGAACGTTGCCGAACCGGTCAGCTGTGCGGAAGCAAGATCGGTGCTCAGGCTCAAGAAATAATTAGGTTTGTCTTTTTGGTTTTTAAGTAATTAATCAAATTTTAGATAACATTGGGTACATCTCAACTCGAACCAAACTTTCTAAAGCTGTATTTTTGAGCCCCGTCAATAAATCAAAGTAAAGCTTGTCGTATGATGGGTAGAGAGAACCGGTTGTATTGCGCTAAATCGCTAGGCAAGTGCTGGCAAGGTCATTAAACCCGCCGGCACGCGATCACCACTGGACCGCGCTGCACGTGTTGCACTCCACCGATTATGACGGCTGGAGATGTGGCACATCACTAGCAGGCCTATCGCGTCGCAAAATCTGGACTTCTGGACTTTGGATCAACTCTAGTGTGCTATGTCAATTGCCCATTTATACTCGTATAAATTAATAAAAAATTGATGAATATGTAGGATTGCCAGCCATCTACAAAATCTATAAATTAGGTCAAATAGCTCCAAAACCCCGAATTTTCGTGCGCAAAATACAGACTTAACTGTCTATAGATTTCTTTTGACATCGCAAATAAATGATTATTAATATTATTATGATATATTGCTTAAACTTTGATAAAAATATAGGTAATTAAAATATTAAACAAAGTCTTTTGCTCTCACAATTTAAGAAATTAAAACAATCTTTTATGAAGTAAATCAAACAACCACGGCAGCGGCGGCAGATGGATAAATAGCGCACGAAAATTGTAAACTCGGACAGTATGCAAAATCCCGCCTGGACGCTCCCGGGACGTCTTCCAAACCAGGACAAACGTATTTTATGTTTTATAATCATTCAGAGAAATCACTTGAAGAAATATGAAAAACTGCCTGCAATTCGATCCTTATGAAAACGTATATCAACAATGCAGACCTCTGTCTGTCTTCTCTATCTCTTCTTCTGTTTGAGTCTACAGCATCTGGGTTTGAGTCTACACATTGAGCATCTCATCATTCATCAAGTAGAACTAAACTCTATGACTTTTAATAATGTTTAAAATAGGGCGGTTTGAGCCTTGGCTGTTACTTTTTTACGATGAAAATAATTTTATTTTTAAATGCACCACATTTAGAGCATACTTCATATTGAGATCAGTTATTTTATTAGGTAAAGTTTCATGATCTAATTTAAAGTATTTGTTTGGAGGTAACTTTGTAATTTTCATTATTTTTGTTTTCGTTTTTGATAATTGACCAAGGTCGTATTTGTTCTTGAGCAGGACTAACGACTAAACTAGACTTTATAACTATCTGCTAAATAGCGGCTATGTGTAATTTTCTTTCTCTTTTGCTGTCGCTAAAAACTACACTGGTCTACAGTGGTTTTGTTGCCCCAGATATGAAAATGATTTTGGGTCCATTTATGCACACAATTCATGAAACTATCAATGATTTTGTTAGATTTGCTCTGATTTTTGTTTTTTTTTTAAATCTTTATTTAATCTTTTACATTACAAAAATCAAAAAACGAGAAATAAAATAACAGATATATTTATAATGTCAGTAATATTTTGAGAAATTAGGATATATCGAAGTAAATAAAGAGGAAAATGTCGAAAATATATTTTATATTTCCATAAAACGCCTTTTATGAGCTTTTCTTTTAGAATTTTTCGAGGGACAATCTCTTTTCAAAGACCAACAGTAAAATTGTTCAAAATATAAGATACGCAAAAATCATGAAAATACGAGCACATTGAGAACTTTCATGAACATATTCGTAATCTGGGCACTTGAAAACGTAAAAATTTGCGATGATATCCAGGACAACAAAACAAAACTTTTTTTTTGTAGAGCTGTGTTATCCTTCTTGTTCGCAATCTAACCAGCCAGTTATTAGTATCTTTACTGTTTTACTTTCCAAATGGCCAGTATCCTTTCTGTTTTGCTGGTCTAACCAGTCCAACCACCTAGTATTCTTTCTGTTTTGCTGTCCATCTAGCAAGTGTCCTTTCTGTTTTGCTGGTCTAACCAGTCCAACCACCTAGTATTCTTTCTGTTTTGCTGTCCATCTAGCAAGTGTCCTTTCTGTTTTGCTGGTCTAACCAGTCCAACCACCTAGTATTCTTTCTGTTTTGCTGTCCATCTAGCAAGTGTCCTTTCTGTTTTGCTGTCCAACCAGCTAGTATCCTTTCCTCCAGTATGTGCATCACGCGTCCACACGTGATCGCCATGAAAAGGCTTTCAGAGTCCTCTCAAATTGAGTTACAGCGTCTGAAGTTCGCATCTGTGGAGCTTGTTCAAAGTTAAAGTCTAATTTTGTCGGAATACCGTTTAAAGCTGCTATGACATAGAAGGAATGATGCGATCTGAAGACAAAGTTGTATCGGTATAAATAAACAATTTACATTAAACTACGATTATATTATTTATAAAAAAAAATATTGCGGTACCATAGAAAATTAGAAAAGTATAAATCTTGACGTGAGGAGCTCTGAATCGGGACTCGAACCCGGGACCTCTCGCTTACCGGGCGCTTGCTCTACCACTGAGCTATCCAGTTCTCACCACAACCTGCAAATTTACCCATGTGCTTTCCCATACCGCAACGATATGTATGATGGTCACTTAGTAGTGAGCCTCTTGGCACCTAGAGGCCATATTATTTATAGGGAAATGCATTGCTTTGGATATTCTAAACATTATTTAGAATGCATTATAAACTAGAAAAGATTAATTAGAAACAAATTTCAAGTAAGAAGTACAAAAACCACTTAACTGATTTAACAAAAATACTTTCATAAAGCAACAAACCTTCGTAAAATAAAAATAGGATATACCAAATATACCCATGGTTTATGTCTTTGAAAACGTTGTTGACTATGATCGGTAGAGTTTTAGTATTAAATCCTTGGTTTCATTTAATATTTACCCGTCCCTGTTAAAAAGGGGTTACCCGAATTTGCCCCTTTTCAAATTAATTTTAAAACGTGAAATTGGGATGTTTTAAGTCTGAAAAAATATGTGTTACAGTTACATACTTTCTGCTTCTTTCCGTACGGTTCATTACTCACTATTTACAATCGAAAAAAAAACGAAACTTCGTCGACTTTTTAAGATTTTTTCGTTTTTTACTATATTTACATAAGCAAACAAATTATATAAAAATTGCAGGTAATTAACTAAGTACTTTCACAGATACTTTCTTAAAAATTTCACCGTAAAAACTTATTTTAAATGAAAAACGCGTTTTTTTTAAGAGCGCGCGATGTTTCTGTTGTAACAGTAGCCCAAGCGCTCATTTTAAATAATAATGAAACGCGTTCAGTTCTATTTGGCGCAAAATTAGGTGCTCAATGTCAGGAATGAATAAGGGACACTTAAGAGGATATGTCACTGTTACTCCCTGCGGAACGCCCCGCAGTGCGAGAGGGACGGATTCCGGAAAAAATGGCAAAATTTCGGTTTTAAATTAATATAAAATAAACTAAAATAGCTATCAAAATTTCCAACTGAGAAAGTTAAGATATCGTTAAAATCTATCTAATAAAATATCGCTCAGGTCTGTATGTCATTCCTATTTGTCATAAAAAGTGTAGAAGAAGACCTGATTTCAATAATTATTACTATCGAGAGAAAGTTACGCAATTGCGTTTCTGTACTGAAGAAAACTAGAAAAAGGTTCCGAAATTTATATACTGATTTATCAAATTAGTGGCTTCATCTGAAAAGCAGGTAAACAACTTCAAAAAGTGCAATTTTATCGAAATAGCCCCTTCACAAATGAAAAAACCGGACAAGTTCGAGTCGGACTCGTCCACCGAGGGATCCGTACAAATTAGTAAAAGATTCAAAAATCTACAAAAAGATTTCGTCACCCGTACAATTATGGCCGCTCATACCGTTGCTTAACCTCTATGATTTTTTATTATTCAATTACAAATGTACAGTTTTAAGATTTTTTCCTATACTTGTAGTATTACACGGTATAACTTGCCAAATTATATAGTTCTAGGTCAACGGGAAATACCCTATAAATTTTGATTCCCTTGAGAGTGTCGAAATATACGTTTTTTGCGGCATAAACGGCCGTATCTTTTTTTACGTTAACTTGGAAGTTTGATTTTTTCACAGCTTCAAGGGACTGTAAACTTGAGTATATGGTTTTATTTCAACTCGATACCTCCCTATAAGGGTTCCGTTTTTTCCTTTTGAGGTACAGAACCCTAAAAAAGGTACAAAACCGTTTAAACAGTTCGAAACGGTTTTGTACTGTTATTGTATGTATAACTTCATGACTTTTGTAAAGATCTCTTCTTCCCGAAAAAGTTTTGAACCGCTTTTACAAGGTCCTGTCCTGCCCAAAATGATAATGTAAGTATTTGTCACCGCTAATCGGTTAGAGAAAGCGGGCCCAAAATTGTTGTTCGCCCCTTATCAGCAAATACGAAGGAAAAAAGCCACTAAAATGGCGCTCGGCCTGAATCATAGGCTTCGCTTATCGCTCGGCTATCGCAAGTAAACTTTACATAACACAGTATTTAGATGTGAGTCGGGTACGATAAACTGCTATCTTTGGAACGTCCCGGTTTCCTCGAAACTTATGTATTCAATTAGATTTTACTTTAGTGTTTTCCTTTGGGGTGTGATAACCTGATTTCAAAGCATTCGATTTATACTGTAGCTTTTGCCTTCGGCTTCTGTTCAATGTTTGTTGAGGGTTATGTAATTTGCTGGCGAGCTCTGTTCCGAAACCAAAAATATCGGGGTAGAAGTCGATCTACGACGGTTTTTTTTCGTGAATTCGGCCAATCCGTTAGATCGCACCTTTTCCAGGCATCTCGACCCTCTAGGGTGCGAAGCATTGCAGCATTATACTTCTTTATAAAAAGAATAAAAAAATGCTCTCGAGGCGTCGAATTCGCGTCTTTCATCCTGGTTAACCAGGCTCGGTACTCCCAAAAAGTTCCACCATTGTCCATCTCTGACACACGCATTAACAAAACGATCGTACGATAACCGATCGAATTTCTTTTCTGTAAGCGGTAGCGGCGATATCTCTCGGAAACCGAGAGTGGATTTGGTTTGTCGCGAATGAGATTACCTACTCCTTTTTATTTTGTTTTTCCTTGTTTTTGGTCTCGGCATTTTATTCTCTAGTCATCGATACAAATTTGTCTATGTTGCAATTTTTTTTAATGTTTATCGGGAATACTCTTTTCTATGAAATACATTCATTCATTTGTCACAAACGAAAACGGATAAGTAGTTTGGTCGCTATCTCGCGACCGCACCACGACAAATTTGCAGAGCAATCTTCTGGAGGCTATGACGTCATTGATTATTAATATTATTAATTGAAACGCATATTTTTGTATTCTTGCCAAATAGGTCTTTCGACCGGTATAAGTATTATTTTTCTATCTGCTATAGTTCAGCCGTACGAAGACGATGAAAGTACATCATTTTCTTCAGCTATTTTTTTCGCACGACCCTTCTATAACAAAACGATACGGTTGTCCAGTTCAACGTGAAAACTTACCAGCCAGTATGATCTAGGCACACACAAGTCTTGTCTATAGAGCTAGGTGACGTTCCGTTTATCACAAGTGCTACCATAGCAGAGGCCCGAGGCTGATGACGACACTGTACGCGTAGCGAATAAAAATGTAGGTCAGCCGCCAACCGAGCACTCGATTCATTCGGGTCGATGCGCGTGTAACATGAAGTGATAGGAGGTCGTTGTGTGATAGTGTAGTAAATAAACAACACGTGCTTTTTTACACGTTTCGTTTCATGGAAATAAAGCGTGGTTTCTTTGAATATTTCGTCTTGATGTTCATTGACAAACTATTCTTATTGGAGAGCTAGTTAGGCTCTCCGTTATAGAGTTGCCAGGATTTGAAGGAAAGTCAAACATGGACTCTTTACTTGTTCATACGCAAGCATCTAACATTGCGGCAGTTTTTGCGTAGGCAACCCTACAATGGCGTTGAGGAAAAAAAATGATTTTTTTTTTTCAAAATAAAAAAAATCGTTGATGTAACTCAGAAGGGGATAACGGATTACTTCCAATGCAAACACTAGGGCCTCAGTTCTGGTAGGATATGTCACAGCACCTTTATCTTTAGCCTTGTCTTTCAGATGCTGCTTTGAACTTGACACTTGAACAACGAAATCAGAAGTGAAAAAAAAAAATGTTTTGTGGCAAAATTTTGCCAGACAAGAAGGTGCAATCTTTACTTTTAATCGTGCTTAACAGTAAAAGAAATAAACTTAGTAATAGTTGTAACAACTTAAAAGAATTGTTAAATAATTTAGTACATTTTGTATGTTGTATTTCGTATATTATATGTGTTTTGTCCATACACATAACAAAATCTAGAAGGGAATCTGTCAGTTTATCCGATTAATAAACTCGCACTACCCTCTAAATAATTATTGTTTTATACGACTTGAAATTTTCTATTTACTAAAATTTATCTGAACAGGACAAACAAATCCCATTAGGTTTATTGAAAAGCTGAACGTTTTAACGAGTAAAGTTCTCTTTGAAAATAAATCGCAGAAATTTCATCGCAAATCTGAATTTTCATAAACGCATCGGATGTTATAATTATGCCTGTTAGCTTTGCACTCCACTTTCTGTTAAAAAACATTAAATTTGAGATTTTTTGTAAAATATGATTCATTCCCCATTTTTTAGGGTTCCGTAGTCCGACAAGGAACCCTTATAGTTTCGCCATGTCCGTCTGTCCGCGGCTTAGCGCAGAGACTATTAGTACTATAAAGCTGTAATTTGGCATGGATATAAATATTAATCACGCCGACAAAACGGTAAAATAAAATCTTGAAAAAAAAATTTTTTAAGGTTACCTCTCATACACGTAAACTGGGGATGAATTTTTTCTTCTCGTCTATCCCATAGAGTGGGGTATCGTTGGATAGGCCGTTTAAAAACATTGTGGGTGCGTGAAAACCATTTTTCGATTTAGGGATCCGTTGGCGAAATATCAAGCTTTAAAGTGAAAATATTAGTTAGAGTGGAGCGTCCCTTCCCCCTGCCGGCCAGACGGTTGTTTATAGAAATGTGAAAAAATTCACAGAAGTAGTATATATAATGAATTTAAAAGGAAAACTATCACAGCTTAGTAGGCTTTACAGGTTTACGAGTACAGGTCGCGCCAAACTTTTGGCGCCCTATAATGTATGGGACCAGAAGTTTGACGCTGTCTGCATTAGTAGACCAACTTATATGTACCGGGCAACTACGGAACCCTATATTGCGCGTGACCCGACACGCACTTGGCCGGTTTTTTGGTTCTAATTTGGCATAGATCTAGAATCTAGATAATGTCAATGGATTCAGCCTAAAATATTATAAACACATTTCATAGACACCTCACAATTTTGTGTTTGCGTTTGTATGGAGTTTTGCGCGTAATGGCTGTCCTTAAAGGCTAATATTTAAAAAATGAACATAAAACGTCTCGTATGAAAAAGTGGCTCGTCGGTCGGTCTGCCGCCCGACGTATAAAAAGTGAAAATCAATATGACCGGCGGCTTCTGCCGGACTGCCGGACTGCCGGACTGCCGGACTAATCTAATTGGGAAAATTTTCCAACGTATTTCCAAACGCTGTAAATTTTCACTTTTACGCGAATGCCTACGGGCTAGCAGCATGACCAAGCAACCGCACACTCAAAAACGAACCTCAGTACGACAACATACGATTCAATATGCTTTGCAGGAAACTTGGCACGTCGTATTTATGTCATGTGCCATAGTAAATTTTAATTCACCTCATTTCCATGGCCCCAGCGAACTAATTGACTTTATGAGTCATATCAACAGTAATTAACTGGCTGCCGAGGTTCCGTATGAAACGGTCTGTTTATTTAAACTTCGTATAACTTACACGTATTACATAATGTAGTGTTATTTTGTAATTAAATCTGAAATATCGACGGTGAATCTTCAAACGAGTCATAGTTTTGTTAATACCTCGTTAACTATTGCTTACTATTTGCGTAACTCGTGGTGATACTTTTCTTTTTTAGGGTTCCTTGCCTGAAGGGTAAAGAAGGAACCATTATGGTGAGGCTCTGTTATTCGTCCGTCCGTTTGTCACAGTCTCATAATTTTTCAACGTTAAAGATAATTATTTGAAATTTGGCAGAATAGTTCCTACTTAAGGTGTAATAAAAAAGTTGAAAAATAGGAAATTGTCCAAAATATTGCCAATACAAGTGAAAAGTTTTTTTTTTATTTAGGGCTTTTAATACGGATATAAAATTTTAGGTACTAAAAAGCAGATTACTAAAAACTACGTAACTGGTAGACCGAAAAATATGAAACTAACCTGATTATTATAGGGCATTCATTACGTGATAATTTCAGGAAAAGTATTCATTTTTTAACTCAAATAAGAAATATTTAAAATAAGTCACAAAAAACTTTGTGTTTTCAAATAATTAGATTTGTAGGTATTAAGAGCTGATTGTAAATATATTAAGTTTATTTGTATTAACTTGCACCAATTACGAGAAATCTTAAAAAAAATCACATCAAAATGTCTTTCTCCCCTTATCTCCGAAACTAGAGAACAGAATGATTTTTTTTATCATGGGAATGGGTGGATACGTAGAGATAACAGGAAAAATATAGTGGGGTAAATTTTCATGAAAACAAACGATATTTATAAAAATTATTTAAAATATCCTTACTAAATGCCACATAATATATCAATTCTTTTGTTTTGTCATCATAAAAAGTTATACGCATGATTTGAAATACCATTTTCCTATCTTTCCCCACTTAACCGGTTCTTAAACAGTTCTTTCATCCAAAGTTTATCTGGAAGAGACCCCTTTTATTGATAAGACCGCCAATTGTACGCTGCTACTTTTATTTTTAGCTCTGCAATAATATTGTACTGTACGAGTTAAGTTATGGACGCCAAACGTTTTTTCACAGAAACTATTTCCCAAACGTTTCCATGAATCGGAAGATTCAACAAGTTTCCCTATATTTTCTTCTCTCCAGGGAGAGTTCCGGTAATCTGGCTGGAATAAAGGAAGAAACTCGTGTTGAAGTGTTTTGCTCAATGATCATGCTTCGCGCCACTCAGTCTGTTGTACTTATACTAGGAAACTATTCGAATATCATCTTTTATATGCGTTTTTGCACTTGGAAGCGGAGACCGTTGAATATGAGACATGACACGAGACACACCTACAACCATAGACATAGCTGCGCCTGCAACTGATGGACGATGATATACATACGCAATTTTTACTATTATCACATTTATGCGGAGGTACCAATACCAAGCACTGCCCATGGTGTACCGCAACATTTTGGTCATGCTTAAACCATAATATTTTGGCCAAGTGCGAGACGAACTCGCGCACAAAGAGTTCCGTACCACCACACAAAACGGGTAAGGAACTCTAAAAACATGATAAATAACAACAATATCAACATCAAGGCTTACTGACTAAAATGATAGCGACTGTTCTTTTTCTTTATAGTATGTATAACTATCTAACCAATTTTGAAACATGTGTATATAACTGTCTTTAAGATACCCATGAAACAAATAACTTTGGAAAGTATAACATTTTTTTAAAGCTTATTGTCTCTTTCGCGTTCATTTTTTTGAAATTTTTATTATTTTTCGTGGGAGAGGTTATAGTAACGTATTCTCTGAACATTTCAACTGGCTTACTATTACGACTGAAGCTGTAGACCCGCTGTGACAGACGGACGGACAGACAGACAGACAGACATAGTAATAGGGTCCAGTTTGGCACCCCTCGGGTACGGAGCCCTAAAACCAATATAGACGTACATATATATATATGTCACAGGGTTCTACAGCATACTTGCGCTTATCTCCCAGACTATTAGGCAGAGACTACAGATTTCCATCTGCTACGGTCCTTTTTCTCACACCTTTCGGCATTGGGCTGTCTGGTCTGGTAAAGACCTTCTACTCAATATAATATATAATAACTCAAACCACAAACCTGCCAAGCAAATCCTCTATTGTATCGACGTAACTATAGCATGTAAACAAAAAACAGTAGTAGTAGAGACAGGAATGTGTACTACTATCGTGGATCACGTAGACAATGTTCAGTATGAATGAACTGAGATGTCACGCGGCTGCGGCACGTTGACTCGAGTCGACACCACGCAGTCTGACTGCCGACGGCTTTATGCCTCGAACAGCTTCAAGCTTGCAATCGTACGCGAGGTATCAAATGTGCTTCCCTTGACAACACCTCTCTACACATTCTCAGTCAGCACGCAGCATCACTTTTGTGAATTGAACCCAGTCATTTAACATGACAAGATAGTGCGTACCTTTTAGAAACCAAATGCCATTTTTTTTTTCTAATATGTACTAGAAAATGAAGATGACTGCGCTAACAAAGGAGGGTATCTTTTTATCAAAAAAAGACAACACTTTTCGCTGCAAAGAAGCTGTCGCATAGTGAAATGAATGGCATTTGACCGTGAGTGTGAGTGGGCGGACTCGTAACGTAGTCCCGACAATCGCAGCCATTTATCCGCACGAGGGATGCGTAATTCCCGGCTCAGAACACCCGGGTTACCCGGGAAAGTTCAAGGGCTTGGTAGTCTGGCGTGTGTCTGCGCTTATTCCCCCGCGACCGGATATATTTCACCGACACTTCTTGGCAGAGTGAGTTCCTTCGCAACCGCAACAGCGCACGTGGGAAACGTAAACATGAAAGAGAAACATTATGTGGCGTGCACGTGACACGACCGGTTCTGCTCACCTGTAGCCTGAGGAAAGCGAACATTATGGCGCTATTCGCGAAACCGGAATGCTTTGTGCGAAACCAAAATAACAATAAAGCTGCCGCGTCAACCGAACTCTGGAACCATTTTCAGTAAGAAAGATTACTTCCCAAGTCAAGGACCTTTGAACAATCGGTGAAGAGCTCAAGTAACTCTGATAAATCTCACAAATGGCTGGCGAGGCGTTGACCGGCCAAGGTCAAGGGCGGAGTCACTAGAGGGTCCTTAGCTGCTTCTCAAAGCTGAGGCTTTTCAAGGAAAACGCTCTGATTTAGCTCTGAATGGAACTACGATTTGTTTATAAACAAGACGTTCCTTGAAAGCATTTAAATCGCGGAGATTTAAGCTTTTGTTGTCTTGGAAGGATTATGTAGCCGCAAGCGTCTCACCAGATAAAGTTCTCCGATAATTCACGACTGTGGAAGCCATGACCTTTCTCGATAAACTTCTGATCTCCGTGGGCTTGGCTCGGTGGCAGGCACGAGCTAAACAGTTAACTTTATGATATGATGCCTTTTTGATTTGATCGTGTTTACTACATTACAACCTCGTCTATTAATGAACTCTACAATATATGGGAGCGAGAAGTAGGATAGTATGTATAGTCATTTTTATTTCTAATATAATTAATAGTGTTATTAGAGTTATTGGCAAAATGATAAATGCAAAAATTCTAGCTATCCATGTAAATATATTTTTAATAATTATCTTGCATAATAATGATTACATTATTTTTAAATAATTATAATATATTATGTTTCTTATCTATGCCTTTTAGCAAAATAAAAATCAGTTCAAGTGCGAGTAGAACTCGCGCTTGAGGGTTCCGTACCATTCAAATAAATTAATAAGAGTTAAATGATTTGAATAAAAATTACAAACTTATGAAATGTGTGAAACAAAACTGCAAAATTAAGTTGATCGATTGTAAAGGCTACTTAGCTATTATAGCTTTCCTTTTAACTTCGTTATATAGAGTGTAAATGCAAAGTCAAGAATCCCTTTAGGGTGTGAAAGTATACACGATTCTGATGTCATTACGAGAAAAAAAAATATACCTTGAATTTTCACCAAAAATTCCATAATTTTTCTAAGCTATGACTACGCAGCTCACCGGCCTCCCCACACACCTAATTGCACCCCGCAACCCGCACCCCTCATCCGAGTGGCCAGCGACCAGTGAGGGTGTCCACGCGATTAGTGTATTTTGAGTAAAGAAAATCGTCTTATTATGAGGTACTTTATTTAGAGATCCGGTATTTAAAAAATATCTTTATCGATCATACTAACACACCCTTAAAGGATTCTAGCCTCTGCTTTTACACGGTATTCTACAGCCGTGAATTATTCATTATCTAAAGTCAACCGTTCAGCTGGCAGGGTCACTCTTTACTCTAACATATATTAGCACTTTGAAGCTTAATATTTCGCAAACGAATCCCTGTATCGAAAAATGGTTGTCACACTGGCAATATTTTTGAACGACCTAACCAACGGGTTGTTTTTTTTTTCTCTTGTATCCCATAGTTGGAAAACGTCCCCAATTTGCGGGTAGGGGAGGTAACATACATATTTTTGTTTAGATTTTGTATTTCCTCTTTATTGGAGATATGTATACCTTTGCTGATGACGCATGCGATATTTTAACAGGTGACTGCACACCCAACCTAGAAATTGAAATCTATAGAGATATATCTAGCCTACAAAACTGGTTTAATGCGAACGGTTTGGTTCTAAACCTATCAAAAACTCAGTTACTTTATTTCAACCTAGGGGGCCCCCCTCCTAGACCTCTATCAATTAATATAAATGGTGACACTCTGAAGCAGATAAAACATACAAAATTCCTAGGCATAATAGTGGACTCTGCTCTCACTTGGGAACCTCACATCTCAGCGCTTTGTGGAAGACTGAGCGGAGCTTGTTTCGCTCTCCGTCGTCTGTCCGTAATACTCCCAACTAAAGAAGTACGCTCTTGCTACTTCTCACTTTTCCACTCGGTGCTGTGCTATGGGTTGGAGCTCTGGGGAGATGCTGCCGAGTGTAAACGTCCTTTCATACTGCAAAAAAGGGCTATCAGAATACTTTCTCATGTACCTCTAGACGAACACGCTAAACCTTTATTTATAAAGCTCAAAATTTTAACCATGACTTCACAATACATCTACAACGTTTCAAAGTTTGTAAGAGAAAACCCAGTTACTTTTCCTACAAAAGCATCTTTCCAATCCTACCTAACCCGCCACTCTAATAAACTCCATATACCTAAACATAAATTATCTAAATCCACAAAGTCCGTCTATATAGCAGGATCAAAAATATACAATGCGCTTCCTGATGCAATCAAATCTTGTAAAGAAACCACAACATTCCTAACTAAACTAAGAGCATGGCTAATTGAAAAATCGTTCTATAGTATTAAGGAATATTACACTTCAACAAATACAAAATAAACTAAAAATTAATTAAATTTAAATTTCAGAAAATAATGTATAATGTAAAATACTATAATCATAATGAATATAATTTGTTAAAGATTTAAATGTTAAGTATAATATTTTTAACGTTAAGTATAATTTATTGTAATAAAATAACGAATGTCATATCATATAACCTGACCTAACAATTGACCTGTAAATAATTTTATTTATTAATAAATTGAGTTTGAGTTTGAGTTTTGAGTTTGGCGTGATTAATATGTGCCAAATTACAGCTTTCAGTCTCCGAGCTAAGCCGCGGACAGACAGCCGGACAGACATTGCGAAAATATAAGGGTTCCTTGTTGACTACAGAACCCTAAAATAAACAATAATTTTATTTTCTTTAACTTATTTAAAAACAAACACAGTAGTTGTGTTTTATTTGAATTCTATTCATAACAAATAGAGCTTATATTTATTTATGTTAACGAGTTTTATAAAATAATTAAAATTACAACAGTATAATCCTCTTTAATTGCCCGAAACACCCTTTCGGAGAAGTTAAACAATGTTTTCTACCTCGTTCGTTACATAATCGTTTAAAATTTTTCGATCCAATGAATTTCATTGGCTAAACTTGAAAGTTTTACACGCTGATTCAACATCAAAACCTTCCAGAATATTTCAAATGACATCCCATCAACCCCTTTACTTTTAACTATAGCCGCAAATACATTATCCGATTTATCGGAATTCTGACCAAGACAGGATAGGACTAAGGACAGTTTAATCGCGTTGAGGACGGTTTGATTCCTTACGCGTCGTAATTAGGATCCTAGTTAGGAATCCAATAAATCGGATAATGTATTTGCGGCTTATGTTGTAAAGTACATCAACTTCTTAATTTTTCCGCATTATAATCCCTCCACGTCTTCGTATTTAGGCCGCATACGCGCCAGTATGAAAGTAGAGTGACGAAAGAAATTTATGCTGCGCAAGTGGAAAGTAAAGCTCGACCGGGCAGCCCAAATAGGCGACATACTGAAGAAGGGCAAAGTAAAAAGTACCCGGAATAGAAGAGCTTGTATGACTAGATTGATGAATATAGAAGCAAAAGAGGTGTGTAATGATCGTAGCAGATGGAAATCTGAAGTCTCTGCCTACCCCTCTGGGAGACAGGCGAGGGTATATATATGTATGTACTGTACTCGCCAGTAGGGCACGGTGTTCCGTATAACTAGCAACATTGAATTTCCTAAACTGCAAGTATGAAAACACAAATATCCTCAAATGAGGGATTGAACAGCTGGGTAGACTTTACAAAAGCGTGTGGGTGGATCCCCGACCTGAGTCAACAGTCGCAACTATCCCACCCGTGTGTCATCGGTTTATCTGCTTGCCCGGGTGGCCAAAACCCGCATCTCAGGGTTGCCAACCGTACGACGTACCATACAAATACGAGATTTGTGGTCTTCCGTGCGAGGTACGTAGACACTGTCAGCCCTGTACCGTTATGTAGATTTTTAACTTACTAGTCTTTTGCCACTTCACTTTATTCAATCTCTGTCCCGTTTTCGGCTTGGCCATTATTTTATCAACAGCCTATTATAGCCTATACTTTGACCAGGGTTACTAGATAATAAAGAAAACCGCATCCAAATCCGTTGAGTGTTTCTCGAGTTAAAACGGAATATAAATACAGACAGACAGACAAAAATTCTAAAAATGGTAGATTTGACATTTAAAAATGTTTAAATAAATATTTAGCCTGCGGACAAGACATTTTACCACTTTAATAGTATTTTTCATTGCAGACAATATTAACATCAATAGATGGTTCAAATTATATTCATATATCCATAACTTAGTGATGGACTTCCGCAAGGTAACGCCTATTTCAATTAATTATCTATGGTTCATTTTGATATTTACTGGGAAATTGTAAAATTGTTATTTTACGTAACATTGAAAATTATTTTAAATACAAAATGTTTATTTCCTTGGAAAACGTCCTAAATTCAAACGTATAAAATAAATACGAGCTTCGAGATCCTAAAAACGAGGTACTCGTACCTGCTTCTGTACGAGGAAAAAAATCTGCGGTTGGCAACCCTACCTTATCTATACCGGTTATATAGACCTTTTTTTGATCGAAGAGGTTCTTTTCCTTTCATTTATGAAACTAGAACAATTTAAGTGACTTGATAATTTGACTTGAAAAAAAAATGTATACAATACAGTACAGGTGTTATTTAAAATCGAAACTCGTCAATATATTATATTCAAGACTTATAGGATCCTTAGCTTCGAATAACCGACGATATTATCTTAACAATACCTCATTTAAGATGACAATTTAAATTATTTTAATAGGATGTATAACCTTGAATATAAGAACTACACAAATGCTCTCTGCTAAGATGTCATGATATTTTTTTAAATAATGTTATTACCTACTATAAATAACGTTCAGATGAATGATAATTACCTACGCACTCGTATCATAATATTATATTTAACCTTGAACAAATCCTAGTTATAAGAAAAAGGTTTTTAGCCGAAAACACTAATGTATTTCTAATTGTCCCCAGGTCTTACAAGACATCAAGGTAAATACACACAGTTAGTCTTGAATGTTGTATGTCTGTCTGTTTCTTGTGTATAACTGCTATTTTTTTTTTCTTTTCATTTGCGTTACTTTTTTCTACTATCTACACCTCTACCTAAGAGATTTAAATGGACTGGTAAGATTTACTAAAACCACATTAGACTTCATATAACCCAAATGAACCAAAAAAAACCTGATAAAATTATTATAATAACGTCTTTTGCATTTTTGTATAACTAACATGTAATATCTTGTTAAAAAAGAAATTGTTTGGGTAGATTAGTAGAATTTGTGGTTTGTGTAAATGCAGCAGTTGACAACTTGTATCTTTTAAAACACTTGCACGATTGTATTGTACTCAGACCTTTATAATGTTATAAGAAAATAATAACGTTTTGATTGAGCGTTTCGTTTTATTATTAACGTTAATTACACCATCCGATTTATTGGGATCCTAATTAGAACGCACGAAGAAACAAAGCGTCCTAAACGAGATTACACTGTCCTAAGTCCAATCCATTCCTATTTAGGATGCCGTTAAATCGGGTGGTGTACGTATAACGAAATACTAATAACGAAACAAATAGCGCCATGAAACGTTATATATCTGTCGTCGGCAGATCGTAGAATTGGGCACATCATGATCTGCACAGGCATATCGTATTTTTGTTAAAACTAAGGGAGTGGCCTCGCTCCGCTCCGCTTCGCTCGGCTCCCCAAATTTATGATCACAAGCAACCTAACAAGCTCCTCCTCGCTCTGCTCAAAAGGTTTTCGGTTTCATACGATCTGCCTAATTCTACGATCTGCCGACGACATATCGATATAAATAACGTTTGGCTACACAAATGTTCTTGTACATTTGAAACGTTGTACCTTAAAAAAATTTAAAGAATGATGGGCACTTTTATATCATATCTAGCATGATTTTTATCTTACATCATCGATTCCAATCTCAAGCAAGTTCTTATAAAATAATATATTAATAAATTAGAAACTTCGGGTAATTCAATAAATTAGCTCTGACTTGGTGTCCAGACTTCCAAATTTGGAGGAGGAGCGGAGGCTGAAAAGGGGGACCCCTCCGGTCTAATCCCCCATGGAAATGCATACTTTTTTATAAACCTAAAAACTAGCTAGGAACCATACTAATCAGATCAGGGGTCTAATTATTTTGGAATTTACTATGTCACGTCCCTTGTACATATACTTTAAAGCCCTGTTGCCATAAAGTCTGTATTGAATATACTTGCATCCAAACAGGCCAAAAGCACAGTATAAATAACAAAAGTGTCCATCACTCTTTATAACGCTATTTTACGGTCTGAATTTGTACTTGTAGCTACCTGTGTAACGTCATTGCACGTATTTATGACTTGTCTCTATATTTTCTACTATAAATAGTCTGTCTTGAGAAGAACTGCGCTGCGCTGGTCGGACTTTGATACATTTTCAATGTCACTTAAGAGGCTGTGAGAAAGATTTTAATAAATCATTGCGCTGATCAAAGGCAGATAAACCAAGAGTTGGCCTGGGCTTGGGCTGCTACTCCAGAGCGGGCAAAGGGCTTCTTCATATTCTATACATATAAAAAACAACTCCTGCCTATTGTTCGCTTATTAAAGGACGGCTAAGCGGCACTGCTCGAGTAATATTTTAGGCTAAATATCCTCACGCTGCGGCTAACATGGGCTCAGCATTGACGTTGTAGTCTGTATGTGTATTCACTTATAACTGGAGAACCACTAAACAGTATTTGATACGGTTTTAGTTGTTACATAGAGGGTTCCCGTGGAAAGGTTTGAGAGTAATCATTGCGCAGTTGAGGGCAGTTATTATATATCGCAAGCAGAGCCTCGAGCAAAGCTAGTACTAAAATGAACAAATTTGCCAAGTTTCTGTAAGGTCAACTGTACAATCGTAAAATTTACACGAGTCTTTTTATATCTCTGGCTTTGTGACAGACTACATTCACTTTCGTAAAGGTTACTCAAAATAAAACTAGTCAAGCGCGAGTCGAACCTAAACACGGGGGTTTTATGCTCAATAAAAAAAAACGATTTATTACAGCAAAATCCTCGCACCTTCAAGTTTTGCTAGCTTATTTTTTTTGTTTTATTATATATTTCAAGATAAATTTTCCTTTTTTTTATTAGTATTATCACTAGGGTTGCCACCCCCTGTCCTTTGGGTTACGGGAGTAGATCTTCTCAAAATAAAACAAGTAAATATAAACAAGTAATCTTGAGAACTGGATAGCTCAGTTGGTAGAGCAACCGCCCGGTAAGCGACAGGTCCCGAGTTCGAATCCCGGTTTAGAGCTCCTCACGTCTAGATTTACTTTTCTGATTTTCTGTACATTTTTTTTTTATTTAACAAGTAATTATTATCAGATTTCATTATATTTTAAACTTATATTTTTTATTTGATCGTTTATGCTACTGACTATCAAAACTGTATTATCCGTTGGACATGCTTTTAGGATAAGACGTTATGCGTTTAGATGCCTGTGTGCGTTAGCAAAGCTGAGAACAGACAGAATACTTCCGGGACTGGGAGGCGGGAGATTTTTATTTTCAGGGTTATAGTCCGGGAGTCTTCCAAAAATTCGGGAGAGGTGGCAACCCTAATTATCGTCCGAATGAAGACACCACAAGATTTTGTTTTAACTCCTTTGTGTTTTCTACTTCTTCATTTCAAGCTTTAATAGTTTAAAAGTTATATAAGGCTGTGTCGTGCTTGACATACCTTTATACTTACAGACGGACGGACAACGGAGTCTCACTGTAAAGGTTTCTTCGTTCCCTTTGGATACAAAACCATAAAACAGATAGGAAATGTAGTCATCTAAATTTTCTTTTATAAAATATAATAAACAAAATTTGGTTCACAAGACACATGGTATCCGCGAAGGTTCAATACGATACGTTGGGCGGGTGGGTGCCGGGTCGATGGGCGGGCGGCGGGGTCAGTGACCCCTCTGGGCGGATTTCGACGGCCGCCCTGCGCACTCTACCTACCCTTCTTTGACTTATTTAGGAAAGGTCCTTGTACTTTCCGTTTACTAATAAAATTTCCTTAAAAGCCTCATAAGCCATATAGAAGAGGCATAAAAATGGTCCGAATATTTTGTTGACATACATTTTAGGGTACCGTATCTCGAAATGGAGAAGCGGAACACTTACAAGATCCTTTTGAATGACGTATGTCTGTCTATCTGTTTGTCAATGTACATTTGTTCCCAAGAACCAAATATGTTCCATCGCTTGGAACATTAGAAGGACAAATTAAAACCATATAAAACCACAAATAATTAGAAATCAAAAATTTTAGCTGCTAATTTACCAATAGAAAAGACCTTCATATTATTGATTAGACTAATTTTTAGTGTATGACATTTAAAAATACTACTTTTTTGTGATTAATTTCTCACACCTCATTTACATTATGTAAATAATCACGTCATCATCTTTCATTCAAATCTGTGCTGAAAAATATTTCCAAAACATCAGACATATAAATTTGTTGACACATAATGTACCAGAATATTTATTACATTAACTGGAAAAAAAAATACTACCGTCAATTTTCCCGATTAATATCGCCAGTTTACCACGATTTTTTGTATTGAACCAAGCATAATAACCCAAAATTTTATTTCAGAATAGCTTTTGATCCTAAACCAATCGAATTCTGCAATTTTATTGACAATCCTTTCATTTAATTAGACCCAAAAACATAACCAAATTTCATAATTCGAAAACAAAATAGCTTAATACTTACAAAAAGCGTAATTTTGTGGAATCATTTTCATAGTTTCTTCTACGTAACAATCAGTATATTTATTTATTTTAGTCTAAATTACTATATATATATATTATCTAAACGGAACTTTTAAGTCGGGACTCCTACCCCCACTTGTCTGTTTTTTATGGCAAATCATTTATGAAAGAATAGACGAGCTGTAATTTTGTGCTGCACTAAAATATATGATACATACCAAAGTATGAGTAGCATAAATCTCAAAGTTGCTCTGTGTTTTTGTTGCGTTATATTAAAGCTTTATTGCAAATTTCTGCAAATTCACAAATTTCTGTCGCCAATTTTGTTTTTGGCTATATCTCCGGAACTAGTTGTCAGATTCTAATACTTTTTTTTTAAACTAGATGAAATTTCCTACACAAAAAAAAAGTTTTTTTTTTCTCCGAGAAAGGGGGGAGGGGGACTTTCCCCTAGAGAAAGTTTTAATTATATATAAATATATGTATGAATACTTGTATATGTCTATTCAAATTTTATAATATTGTAAAAAAATATAAATAAAAATGAAAAATTATAACTCTATATATCAGTGGCGAAGGGTGAAAATTTTAAAAAGGGAAGCCGGACAAAAAGTCGCTATAATAAGAAAAGAAACCAAGGAAAATATATAAAAAATTGTGCTTTCCAACTCCCTGTCAGCCAAGTGTATTTGTGGTTTTGAGATTTATGGAAATGTTTGACAAAGCGAAGACCACGGAATAGAGAAATGTAGTATGATGCCATTTCCTAAACAAGCCGATGGGAATCGTGTTATATGGACCCTTCGCCACTGCTATAAATATATATATTTAAAAAAAAAACAGGTAGGCGTAAAATTTCGGTCTAGAGTTACAATCCACAACTTTTTTTATAATTTTTTTTTATTTTTTTTTTGTTGCTCATCTTCCTAGCTCTCCAATGATACTCTTATAACTAGGTTTATATTAACTAACCATTTTTTTTTAATAGCCTGCAGAGGCGTGACGATTGTCACCTATATGACTATACGTGTTAAACCAAATCAGCATGCTGTAGGAAAGATAGTAACCATAGTACCACTGAATCACATCACTTTACATCCCGGAAAACAAACAAGTTTCTTAATAAACCTAAAAAAGTGCGAGTCGGACACGCGCACAAAGGTTTCCGTATCACCACAGTATTAATATTGTATAAGGACCTACTTGGGTTTTGACGTTTGGCACCCGTACTTGAACGGAACCCTAAAAACTGCGCCGGCAAAGCTGCGGTCCAGAAAATACATATATGTTAATGTTACCTAACAATAATGTAAATAGAAATGGTTGATAACTATAGGTACCTAAATCAAATAATAAACTAACAATAACATTCAATGAAACATGTAATTAAATTGTTATCAAGAAGCGATAACATACTCAGTGGTTTTATAAACAACACACAAACGTACAAACACATTTATTATGCTCTTAGGCTTCCCTCGTATTGTGTGGTGAATGGTGATACGGAACCGTTTATGCGCGAGTCCAATTCGCACTCAGCCAAATTTTTTCAAGGCGACATAGGTATTAAAAAATAATACTTTAAAACAGTATAGTACTCGCATACGACAATAGATAGGGTTCTGAAAAAAAAAACATGTAATAATGGAAGCCTTTTTCAAAACGATAGCAGAGACCAAAACGTTATACAGAAAAAAACGCTGCATGAAAAAAATAACAATAATGACTGTTGTTAATGTATAAACCTAATTATCTAAAACAAAAACCGGACAAGTGCGAGTCGGACTCGCCCACCGAGGGTTCCGTTAAAGACTATATTCTAAATTAATAGTTTTCAGATTTTTATCTAGCCAAATCCAAATTTCAAAGTTTGATTTTTTCATAGCTTCAGGAGACTGTAGACCTGAGTATAGTAGGAATTTTTTTAAATGTCCGAATCGGCTTATGATCTTATCTTCCAATGAATGGCATTGTTATCCGAAAGCCATTACTCAATCATCCTGTAACTGACACACAAAATGGCAGCCGTTTTCAATTTAAAAAATGGAATGGAATCTGAATTTGAATCTGAAATTTAAATTTGAGCCTTTTTGTTTAGGTGGTAAAGTTGCTATTAACATAAAATATTTTGTTGTTTATGCGTTTCGTTGTGTACTGCTAATTAGTGTTGGAACTTAACAATAGAACAATGCCATTCATTGGAAGATAAGATCTTAAGACGATTCCGATATTTAAAAAAAATCCTTCTATATATTATATATATTGTTTAAATTTCAACTCGATACCTCCACGTGTTCCCAAGATAAAGGGTATTGACAGACAGACGGACAACAAAGTGATCCTATATCACTTTTTTTCCTCTTGACATACGAAACCCTAAAAATTTACAAAAGTATTTTTTTTCAACAGTTAATGTTTACATAATAATAAAAATTCAGGTAAATTATATTCTAACATATTTATGTCTGATGTTTTTTCAATGTTTTTCAGCAAATTTATTGAACTTCAATGAAAGACCTTCTGAAGTTGACAGTGTGATTATTTTTCTGTAAACGAGCTGTAGGAGATCAATCACTACAAAAACTATAAAGTAGTATTTGCAAATTGTGCTCAATGCGAAAGATTGGTCTATGTATGATGATGATGATGTCCTCCTCGACGTATCCGTCGACGGCGATCCTTATTGCTTCCTGGCATGAGCTCGGATGTGACTGGAAAATCCGAGTTTCGTCAAAAATATTCTGTTACATGAAGTACAGTGTAATTGTCCACTTGAGTTGTCCGTGTAGTTGTATGTAGGCTTTGGGCGAGTCTTGCGTAGTTGTAAGCGTTTAGCGTCGAGGGCTTCCAGTCGAGCTGTTTCAAAGTTTTTGGTCCCTGCTTGCACAGATTTTCGCCAATCGGGTCGCACGTGAGCTAGCTCTTCCCAGGTGTTTGATGCAATGCCACTCGCAGCCAAATGACGTTTCAGGACATCCTTGTACCGCAAATATTGGCCTCCAGGCTTGCGTTTTCCAGTGGAGATCTCCTAGTAGAAAACTGCCTTAGGGAGTCGAGAGTCATCCATACGGACTAGGTGTCCACACGATCGTAGTTGGCCTTTCATGAGCAGGCACTCCATGCCAGACAATAATAATAACAATACAACAGTATTGAAGATGGTAAATTAGGCATTGAAAATTTTAAAATTTCGCATGAAAATGTAAGCGGCCTCTTAAAGTAATGCTAGCAGGAACCCCTTTGGACCGCGTGGCTATTACGATACCAACTGAGGTTACAATACGGGCGAAAAGTAGGTCTGCGGCCATTTCTTCGATGGTACGCTCCAAATTGAAAACCACGTATGATTTAGAGCCATTTCACAAAATTACGCTTTTTTTATGGCGCACCTTTACGGATCGTCACTTCCTTGGAAATTGGGGTGATGTTAATTTTGTTTTTCGGTCTAATTGAATGAAGGATTGACAATAAAATTGCATAATTTGATTAAACGACTGCTGTGACCTAAAAAAGCCGCAACAAGAGCCGGTATAATTGAGATTTTATGTTAATAAAAAAAAACAAATACCTGATAAACTACAGAATATCTGGAATGAAATAGCTTATTTAGTATTTTAAATTTTTATCGAGAACTTTAACTGAATAAATACCAAAACAAGATCCGATTTAATTAATTAAGTATGCAATGAAACAAATTGAAGATATTAGAACTGTATAAATATATTTAATACTTACGATTTGCTGAACGGTGAAGGAAAACATCGTCAGGAAACTTACATGAAACCCTAAAAAGCGTGTAATTGTGTCTGAAGTACGGCGATACGGCTCACCTCACCATTGGGACGTAATAATCGTCGGTGAAACGCGGGTGTGCCGAGTGTGGACTGTAACTTGCATTTCACAGTTCACACCCGGAACACCTCTGACACCCCTTTGGGGATTCATGTCGTGACGATATATTATATATATTTTTATAACTATAAATGCAGGATGTTTGATTATTATTGAAGAATTTTAATTATTATTATTGAGGTTCACAGTTTGATTCCTCCTCGAACGGCAGAGATCACTGTTGAACGATATTTGAACTAACGAAATAGAATTGTGCTCCAATTACTTGTACATATTTAGATAAAACTTAAAAACCACAAAAAATTGCATGTACCCTTTATATCTAAAACAGTTAGACCAAAAAATTAAAAAAAGAACTCGGTTATAGTATAGGTTATCATGTAAAAATTATAGGAAAACTAGCGATCACAAAAGTGCGGAAACGAATTTTTATTTAAAATATTATACCAACTTGTAGGAATTAAGGAGCTGATTGTAAAAATAAATTGTCAAGATATTTACTTGCGAAGATTTCGAGAACTACAAAAATATTTATGCCCCCCTTTCTCCGAAACTAGAGGACTAAAAAATACGAAGAAAATCACGGTAAAGTTTCTTAAGTAACGATTACAGAAAAAATATAGCGGTTAAGAAATTTACGAAAATAAATGACATTTAAATTTTAAAAAATCCTTGCGATATGTATTCACGATTTATACTCACTTTTTGTAATTATTCGGTACTATACATTTTTATTAGCTCTCAGATGCAGTGATGTGTGAGATTTTAAGTACATTACCATTTTTTTAAAGATTTTTTTCAAAACTGACGAGATACGGAATCGCACTTGACCAGTTCAGTTCATTATTAAGCTTCGTTATCGCCGTAGCACGAACGATTCTTACAATAATAAAACAGTAGGCAAATTTTTAAGTATAGTCATTTTGTTCTAAATATGTCACAGCAGCTTACAAAAAATAAATATATTTTGAAAATATTATTGCAAAAAATTACGTTTGTAATTTAGATTTATACCTATTGTTGTAGAAAGAATTTCAATTAAAAATTTTATTAAATGAATTAATAATTACTCTTCATTAGATGACTGAAAGCAAGTATTGGTCTCTTAAACCATTTTACCTAAAAATTTCGTCTTCTCGAAGTAACTTTAGCGTAAGTTAAAAATGAAAGTTTGAATTTTTGAAAATATAACATTTGCAACCGATTCTCTATAACTATGATAATACATTTTTTTGTACAGTTTAAGGAAATGGAAGAATAGATTAAAAAGACCGACTTTTTACCTAAAACTATTGGTGAAGATATATTGTTGGCATTCCCCAATAAACTCCGTACGTACGATTTTGTCAATCCTCTTAAAAACGTCATCTGTGCGGCCAGTGTTGAGAAAATAACGAATAACGAATGTTCGTTCAGTGTTTGTTTAGACATTTAAAATTGTTAACACCCCAATAAATCTTTTATATTATGTAAATATATAGGTACGTATACTTAGTTCGTAGTTCTGTAACGCACACGGTAAAAATTGCAAAGATCTATGCAAAAATGTTACGTGCTGCGCATAACAGAATTTCCTAACTTTATATATTTGTTAAGTATTTCTATCTTTTTCTCTCCACAATGGCCACCGGGAACTCTATTTACAAAACATCCATCAAGAATCAAGCAACGTTGCCAGATCGACTGCGCTCGCGTCGTCGATGACGTAACAAGCCTCTATCCCTTTCTCTCACTTCCAAGTCCCTTTGAGTATAGAAGCTCTATAATCACATCGAAGCCATTTGATATTTGAATAATAATATTTGGACATTAGATCGGATGTTTAGGAAATAACGAACAAGTTAATAACGATTGTTGCTATAATCATTATGCTATTTAATAAACATTATGATGATTCTTGTTTGTTGAATGATAACAATAGAATGTGATAGAAATCTTTGCTACTAAATGTTGATTGAACCCTAAACAAACTCTGGAAAACATTACATTTTACCAATTTTAATCCATAACTATTAGTTTAGTTAATAATTTCACAGTAAAATAATGAATTCTTATACAAAATTAACAGTCCCAGAAACTGATGTTAATCTATCTTCCATTAGATCTTATCGTACATTCCGGGTTCCATCCATCTTCTACGCGGCTAATGTATTCAAAGATACAAGACCTACCCGCGAAACAAATATATTATTCTGTCTTCATTAAAAAAGCTCCAGTTTTACGATCCTGAATTATTTATGAGAAACATAAAGTTTTGCGTGAGTTGGCTTTTTATTTTATTTATTTCTGGACGTCGAAGGATGCGATGAAGGTTAAGCTTTGTCTCCAAATCATCGTCATCCTCAAGAATACTTTTGTTGTTTTTTAACAAAAACTCGTCTGGTACCATATTAGTTATTTCATTAACTCTCCGTGGTTTCGTGTCGGAAAATTTTCAATGTTTTTTTGGAGGACTGTTTATTCCGTAGTGTTTTAATTAAAGATAATATCAGATATATAGACACCCACTTTATTCGATATCACTGGGTATCAAAGTACAAAGTGACAGGTAATTTCGTCGTATCCAGCACGGGATCTCCCGGCTAGGACATAAATAGCTGGATACCAACGCGACTGCAACACGTGTGCCAGTTCAGTACATGCATGGTAACACATGTTATGATGTTCAGTCTCCTAGCGGTCCGATTCTGACTAAAATCGCTAACGAATGATAAGGTGTATCGATATTTCTTACATTTATTTGATAAGTAACTAGGTAGCGCTACAGAAGGTAGCCCGATGTAAGCGATGAGTGAATCTGAACTTAGGACTTATGGAGTTTGGCGTTTGTAAAATATCTTTTGAGTGGTCTGAATCATAGCCAGTTTACAAAAGGTCAGTTAAGGCGCTTCCTCACTAAACTCGGCAATTTTTGAAGTTATTTACCTGCTTTTCAGAAGAAGCCACTAATTTGATAAATTTGTATATAAATATGGGTACCTTTTTCTAGTTTTCTTGAATACAGAGACGCGATTGCAGAACTTTCGTTCGATAGAAATAATTATTGAAATGAGGTCTTCTACTACACTTTTTTTCATAGTATGACAAACAGGAATGTCATACAGACTTGAACGATATTTTATCAGATAGATTTTAACAATATCTAAATTTTGTGAATGTGAAATTTTGATAACTATTTTAGTAAATTTTATATTAATTTAAAACCAACATTTTGCATTTTTTCCGGAATCCGTCCCTCTCGCACTGCGGGTCGTTCCGCATGGAGTAACAGTGACCGTTGAAAAATTCACATATCACCTTAAGCTAGTTCCAACATTACGGAAAACGCATCGCTAAAGCTAGCCCCCACATCACATCACACATTATTCACTTTTAGCGATATAGTCTGGCTACTGTGACCAGTCTTTAATTTAGATGGAAAACGGACGTTGCATCCTCGCTACGAGGAATATCTGTAGAAAATTTTTGGGATTAGGAAACCACAGAGATATCTTTAAAATTTAAGAGGATATGTCACGCTTGCAAAGGTCACTGATACTCCATGCGGAACGCTCCGCAGTGCGAGAGGGACGGATTCCGGAAAAAACAGCAAAATGTCGGTTTTTAATTAATATAAAATAGCTATCAAAATTTCCAACTAAGAAAATTTAGATATCGTTAAAATCTATCTAACAAAATATAGTTCGGGTCTGTATGTCATTACTATTTGTCATACTATGAAAAAAAGTGTAGAAGAAGACCTCATTTTAATAATTATTTCTATTGAGCGAAAGTTACGCAATCGCGTTTCTGTACTGAAGTAAACTAGAAAAAGGTTCCTAAATTTATATACTTATTTATCAAATTAGTTTCTTCATCTGAAAAGCAGGTAAACAACTTCAAAAGGTGCCATTTTTTGGGGTTGCGATTCTTGACATTACAGAAGCCACTGTTGTATACCTTCTGCCTTTTTCTATATTCTTATTACTATCCACGCATATCTAACAACTTCGCAGAATCTAAGTATGATTGGATAGATCCTTTATCATCATATGTGAGTACAACATAAAATAATCTAGACATGCACAGAACAAACGGAAGATACTTTTATAACGATTCGTAAAACGTTATCCTACAAGAAATATGCGGATGACGATACGGTAGATATAGGTAGTAAATTATGCAAGAATAATTTTACAGATCTGGCACACAAAATTAACTAAAACGCCTTGAATTACATTTTACACGGCTATTCATGCATCAAATAATTCATTCTCAGGTCGTTAATGTCGTCTTTAAAATAAAATCGTAATATTTTTACGTTTATTTTACGAACTGGAATAGACCGCGTTTTTTGTAATTCGTTTTTATTTTCTCGAAACAATAGAGGAGCGTGAAACAAGGGCGATTACTCATGAAAAAGGGAATCGGGATACCTTCTCAAATATTTGTTTAAATTGCCGAATAATATTTTAGTAATGAGGCCGTTTTATGGCCACGAAAGTCGTTTGCGTAAAATATTGCTATTTTCTATGCAGAATTTATTTACATACATTTCACGGCAAGAGTTTACTTACCACGGAGCTTTTTACTATCTACAGTATTATTTTATTGCCAATTTCTGCCAGGATAAGCTTGTTCCTTCATAATAATAAAGATGGTGTTTTAAATTTATGAATTTTAAGAGGGTTTTGCCCAACTATTATATAGGTAGTTGAATTTTTTACACTGTGCATTTTTGTGACCTAAAATTCTAGATTATTCTAGAGTATTCTACTTGAAATAAGATTAATTTCGTTGATATGGGGTTTATCTGTATTATGGATAAGGCTTATCTAATTGGTTCAGTATTTTATTAGGTTTCTCGATCGATGCGGTGTTCATTATTAACTTTTTATAACATTTTCAGATTCTTTTCACTATTTGACACACTGTTTGTTGTCCTTACGTCCTTAAACATATAAATAAATCACATTAGAACATTTTTTTTTATTTTGCTTTAATCTTTATACACGGAAATTATTTGTTGAAAATTTAATTATCTAAATGATCACGGTGCACTCCTGTGAGCGACCTCTAAAGCTATCGATGACTGTTCTGTGATGTTACCACTTTCCTTCGGATATTTTCTTTTAGGGCAGCAATCGACCTCGGGTTTATGCAGTTCCAGAACTAACTTCAATGGACTTTTTCTTATGGTGTTATCTCAAAAGTAAAGTTTATGACACAAACCTGAGGTCGATTGCTAGCATTGCTGCCCTAAAAGAATATAATAATAATAATAAACCTTTAATTAATTCCCATGCTAAAGATACAATCAATTAATATAAATCACACATACAAATTGATAATAGTTAATAATAGTACATTCCGTATTATATTTTATAGCACAAGAGCGGAAAATGCCGACTTTACGCAAGCGCAGCGTGCGTAAAGCGGTCATTTTACGCACGGTGTGCTATAAATATATTTTCTTATAAACCAGACATTGGCTTTTAATTTTTATTATTTATTAATAAAAGCAAACAAATATTTAACAAAATGCGCTATATTTCGACCCCTCAGAGGGGTCGTCATCAGGCGAATGGGAAATAAAAATATGACATATACGTAAAAACACTGACATCTATTGACGGAAATAATTAGAAACCTTTTTTCGAAAGAAGTTGATAGCTGTTGTAGTTGCTCAGTAGGCTGGTCCTATCGATTTTTTTCGATAGTTTGCGGTATTCAAAAATAGGTTGAGGAAAACACCGTGATAGGTGTATATTGTTAATTATTAATTAATATGCATAAAGCTTTTAATTGGTGATTTTATTGTATTATAAATGATTCATTTATTTTTGGGATACCCATTTTTGGGCAAAGGCCTCCTCCAATCGATGCCATGCTTTTCGATCTTTGGCTAGTCGCATCCAAGTTATACCAGCAAATGCAGTAATATCGTCACGCCATCGACGTTGTGGCCGTCCGGGTGGTCTAGTAGTACCGCGGGGGTACCAGTGGAGGATCTTCTCACTCCAGCGACCATCTGTAGAGTTCTTGAAAGTTGTTGCACTAAAATAATATAATATATTATCTAAAAAAAATGGCTTTTTTCACAGAACCGACTTGCCGGTTCATCATATCCGGTATAATCGATAGTTTTAGAGGTCGCTTACAGGAGTGCCGTGATCATTTCGATAATTTAATTTTTAAAAAATAATCCCCACTTAAATTGAAGCGAAAAAAATTTTTACTTTTTTTCTTATTGTTAGTATTTTACTTATTAATTATTTATATGTCTAGGGACTTACATACCTTGTACATATCAACGAATTCAGTAATTTCTACTGAAACATTTTACAATTTATTATTTTTTGTAACGTAAACAATTACACTATCATTTATAATGTCACTGAAACCAATGAAAATAAGATCGTAAACCAACCTAAAACACTATAAAACATTTCATCGATCTTTGGGCCGCGGCCAAAAAGATCAAAGATACCACGACCTTGCCTGAGAACACACACTGTGCATGTACCTATCCTTACTTTATGTTCGAAAAATTTCAACATCAGTTTGTCTTTCAAGAAAACACCGTTTACATACACTTTGATTTTTTGACGAATAAATATATGGTTTCCTTTGTCTTTTAGAGGCTAAGAAATGAGGAAATATGAAATCTAAAGCCGAGCGGATAGCATGATATAACAATCGTGTCACTGTGCGCTGTGACGTATGCTTACGTGCTCCGAATAGTTGCCCTAGACTCAAAACGGAACACGACCGTGCACTCGATAAGCTTCGGTACAAAACTATGTACAGGAAATCATACAATTTCTGTTATGGGTAAAGGTGTTTCTTTAATAAAGTTAAACCTTTTGTTAATGCCATTTAAAGTTCATTACTATTTTTTTTAAGCCATAAAACAAATCTCAGCTAAAAATAATATAAACAAAATTAAATTGTAGATATACTATTACATTATGTTTAGCTAATAGCTAATTTTGTGCGTTTTGATTATTTCTTGTGATTTTGTTTAAATTCCGAAGAATCGATCCCTTGACAGTTTTTTCTTAATTAAGGCTTGGTTTATTAAAAGAACGGAAATACTAAGCTTTTCCAAACACGAATTTTATAAGCCAGTAAGGGCTGGTTCTACCGATCTCAGTTAAGCTCTAAAAATATATACATATATTTGATGATTGCCATCTGATATTTTTGTGCCAATCTTGAGCTGAAAATTACAATTTGTCAAAAATCTAAGTTATTCAGGAACTCAGTATCCATACAAAAGGGAGCTCTCTCAAACTTGGGCCCATTCGTCCAGCCGCACAAAGCGCCTTTGTTCTTGTTAATGGCGGTCGCTTTGTCTGACTGCTAAATTTTGACTTATTATTGTTGGTGTTTATCTCACTGTGCAAGCAAACCGCGCGGCCCGCGCACGGAATGTGGGAAATGTTTGTTTTTTCATTGTGCAATTATTGACTACCTCTGTGGTCCAGTGGTCCAAATACTCGTTTACCGGCGGCGGTGGCGAAGGGTCCATATAACACGATTCCCATCGGCTTGCTTGTTTTGTGCTCTTTGATTTGCCAAATATTTTCATAAATGTCAATACGACAAATACACAGGGAGTTGCAAAGTACAAAAAAAAAACATGTTTTCCTTGGTTGCTTTATGAGTAAGTAAGGTGATTTCTTTGTCCGTCTTCCCTTTTTAAAATCTTCACCCTTCGCCCGGGTTCAAATACCATGTAGGGGCACATTTGTGTTCAGTCTGCGAAGTACGGGCTCATCACCCATCATGCTGGGTCGTATTAATCGTTGGTAAAACGTGGGTGTACGAGAGAGTTACTTGCATTTCACAATCCACTTTAAAAACACCTCTGACACTCCCTAGGGGATTCATGCCGTAACGATGTATAAGTGTTTAAAAAAAGAGTTAAAGAAAACAAAATGTTACCAATACATTTCCCATGTAATCAAAAATATGCCTTCGGATAATATCTTCCAAATTGTCCACAATAAATTGAAAATAAACACATTATACAATATTTTCACTGTTAAATCCACTGAACTCAGATTCAGAATAAAAACCATTGCAAAAAAGCAATAAAAACACGCAGAATACTTCTTCGAAATTAATAGTAAAACCTCCACAAAACATACAATTAAATTCGTTTTTAAAACGTACGCGAGAGTTCAGTGAGGCAAGCAACGTCATAATTCAATTATTATTATTACAAAGACGTAATTCAATCAAGCGGAGAATAAGAAATTATTGTTATCCCGCACAATGTTAATCTTTACAAATATGAGTTTGGAGGCAAACTTCATCTGTCTATTTTTTTGTTACAAACATACATATTTATCGAACACAGTTCTTTATGAAGAAATTTTGTACAGTCATGTACAACCGGGTTTCGGAAAATTTGACTGCCGAGCCTAAGAAGGTGTGAAATATATCTTGCTGTAATGTAATGTTGCGTATCTTTTAATTAATACTGTTATGTCTATCAATATTCATAAAGAAAAGCCGAAAGGTTACATTAATAATATAAGTATAAAAATAGAAGAAGATTAAAAAAAGCAATCTGTCATTACCTTGCTACAAAGACCTTCAATAATATAATATTAATAGAGATAATAGCTATGATAAAGCTTTTTATTTAGTAATGTTGACAAGATATATATATATATAATAATAGTAAAAAAATACAATTCTTTCGATACATTTTGGCCTCTTCAAAAAATATAAGCAACTTTTTCGCAGCGGTCAAGCACTTGTCGTGAAAGCAAGAGGTCGCAGGTTCGAATCCTGGCCGGAGGGAGGTATTTTTTTTTAAATTATTTGTCTCGCTTGTAATTTCTCAGTTGATTTTTTCTTGTTTGTAATGCACTTTAAATAATGTTTAGAGTATCCAAAGCAATGCTTTCGCAATAAGTTATATAATATTGAATGACATGTACGCTGTTGCTGACGTTATCAGTACTTGTGTACCCGCTGTACATATTTTATAGACATCCCATTTTATCATCATAATCAGACAAAGAGTGTTACTTTCAGTGGTCGTTTCCACTTTTATTCACAACTGTACAGTCGGATGCAGCGGCGCGTGATCTGCTTTATCCATGTACGGTAGAGTGCACATTAAAGCGGTCTAAAATATCTAATAATATCTGTTAAACCGGTAGGTAAAAAGATCGGCTATAGTTAGAAAAACATAACTGTGTGATAATATTATGAAACTATGACAGAAATAAATTTCTATATTTTAAACACTTGGCGATATATTATGATCCTAACAAGAATAATGGAAATCTTTAATATTTTGGCTTTTTAAGGGCGTCTTCGTTGACAGAAGTTTATTTTTCTTTTTCAAATATATTCCAACTTTAACTTAGTATTTTGTGCACATTATTTATTATAATAACAACACCATTTTATGAAAGTTTTTGCCCCAGCCATTGTTTGTAATCGAATATCAATTTATTTTATGTCTAAATTGCAGCGGCCTCATTTTCCAAAGTATAGTCTATTGATTGCACAGTAATTATTTACTTCTACTTTCATGAGCAATATAAGTAATTATTATATTATTATTGAAGCAAGTAATAGCTCATCCACTTGATTACAAAGTACTGACCAGTATCAACATCGTCAATAATGAAATTGACTTTTACTTAAAAAGTATAATCATTTTCTGAAATGTTTATTTCATCATTTTTGTTACCCACAAGCCCACAACATCCAATGATATTATTTTACTATACAATTTGCCCACATCATGCTATTTCATAATGTTCCTTTTCAATTTTCGAATTGCGAAACCATGGCGTTCGTCCGTTGTTTACAGTTCGCTGGTCGGATCTAACCAATCAGAGTGCTTTATTCAAGCAAAGGAAACATCTATTGAGATAGATGGCCAGTATTATCGTTAATGCTATATACGTGCCATTTATTAATACCTACTGTCAGAAATTGGTGCGGTTGCCTCAATAACTTACCGCTCGAAATTTCATACGAAATTTCTGCAGAATTTCCGATAACACGACGATCTGTTTTTGGCGTACTCTGAAACTCTTATCCATACGCTCCCTTATCATTATTGTTATCATCAAAGCTCAGGTCGTATTTTACCGGTTTTCTTAGGTCTTTCAATGTCAGCCTCCGTCATTATATAAAATTCTTACTCACAGTCGAACATAATAACTTGTTATTGATTTTGTAATCTGATAATGTAGAGCTATTGTACCAACTCGATCTTTGACCTCATAGAATCCTTCGAACACGATCAGCTTTATCTGTGAGTAATTGTGCATGTGATTGTAGTAATTTCCCTTTTGTGCTTCAACTACTTCCAAATATCTTGGAGTGAGCCGTTGAAATTGGCAATCCTTTACACGAATTAATTCCTATTTGTGCGTTACTTTAATTTTAAACTTCTGCGCCATATCAATCCCTACGGCCCAAACTTCAACATACTTGCCCACGACTGCAGATACGAAACTTAAGACGAGGTGCAACCACGCATGTCGACGATGACAACGAAAACCAATCGAATTTTGTGTAGCGTAAGCTAGAAGATTTCTGTTGAAGGATTTATCCAAATGTCATGATTTTGAAGGTAACTCGTACTTTTATAGAAAACGAAGAGTTGAAATGAAAAAGTGCTCGGTTTTGCATTTAATTAAATAATAAAGCAATATGGTACTTGAAAAATAAACGGTAGTTTTTTGCTAAATATTTTGAGATCTCGGTAACGAAGCCTATTTTTCAAGAGGTAGTTGGCAATTTCGTATTTTCTGATTACATATATACATTTTTTAAGATTTCTGTTTTTTGAGACTATAAGTCTATTTAGCAACCTTGCGTCACAAAAATTGAAATTTTCGGCTAATCGTGGTTGCACCCCACCTTAAAGTCGATACTCCCTTACACCACATCTCTACGATCAACCCATTAACCTGGCACCTGTTCGCAGAGCTACCGCGGCCGCAAGCCCCTCGGCGGGACGGCAGGAGTGTCCGGCGCGCCTGGAGTCGCCGGCGTCCCCGGAGTAGCAGGCCTGAGCCCCGGCGTGCCCGCCGCGGCGTCCCCCAGCCCCGCGCCCTCCGCACCCGCTGCCCCCAGCCCTGCCCCCGCCACTGCCCCCGCGATGAAGCAGGAGCATCCTAGTGCACAACCTATGGTGAGTGGGAGTCTTATTCCTTTGCGCCTTTTACAATCAGCTGCCCTCTTTAATGCTCACGCATGTCTTCCTGAGGGGTAGGCAGAG
Organism: Ypsolopha scabrella; assembly: GCA_910592155.1. NCBI lineage: Eukaryota > Metazoa > Arthropoda > Insecta > Lepidoptera > Ypsolophidae > Ypsolopha > Ypsolopha scabrella. The sequence continues at coordinate 7,402,979 of OU342964.1, forward strand.
ACTACATCTGCTACGATCCTGACACATCTCTTTCGCTTCTTTCACATCCATCAATCTCATAAAGCTCTCCTATTCATGCCTACTGCCCACTTTAAGTCTCACAGATAGGCTCAAATTCGGATTAACTGATGCATTTTTGCCAAAACTATGAAATCGTCATGTTTCATAATCTTTCCACGAAACAAGGTGCATTCGATTTATTGTTAAGAGGATTCAATAAGCTAAATTAGCAGCGTGATGTTTGACGATACAAATATCAACGGAATAGACTTTAAAATAAGGTTAATATCAGCGTGTATCAATACAAAGTGTCTGTTATGTTATGACGATCTCTGCGTCGGCGGGTAGCGCAAAATAGAAAAAATAATACTTTTCGTATATGATGAATTAGATATTTGTAAGTTTTAAACATCAATGTTATATTTTTGTATTGCTTGTGTGTGTGTTCAATTTTTATAAAAAAGTTCATCAGTTTCTTAAACCATTTTAAAGCATTTGAAAGGTTTTTATTTACTTGTTGTAGGTTTTTGAGGTTTTAAAACATCACAATTACGAGACATAATACCTAATAAATGTCATATAGTTTTTTTCTAAATTTTGTAGTATTCATATAGAAAGTTTAAAGCGATTCAAAAACGTGTCTAAACGAAGTTTAGGGCTGTCCGTTCTTCGCGTGATAAATACGAGTACCAACCGCGGATTTCTCATTTGAGCATTTCAAGTTAAGCGATGCTTAAGTATGAAATACAGCGCTGGGATTGGCTCATTTTTGGTTTAAGTATCGCTTAGCGAGATTTTCTCAAGTCAGAAATACTAATAATAATATGTCCGACGGTTGAGAGAACATATGAGTATGAATAAATATGTATTTCTGAAAATAAAATTTTTTTATCACGTTAGCAATTATTCGGAAAATGATATCGAACGGTCATTTATCATAATTCGGTAGAACTACTCGATATAATTTCGTTTATTTTTCTGTCCCGGAATGCGCTCTATAAATATTTACCGTACCAACCAAGGCCATGGACACAAAATACGTGTGTGAAATTGACGATATCCCAAAAATCTATACATACGTATGTATATATTACTTTATACCTTATACTCACGCCTGTCTCCCACCCAGAGAGGTAAGCAGCAGAGACTACAGATTTCATAATTACTGGAAATAATTTGTGGAAAAGTACCTACACGTGTTTTCATCACATAAATGTATGATAAGTTCCACCAAGTGCCGACAATCTCAACAATCAACTTCCACTACAGATCTCCATCTGCTACGATCCTGACACACTTCTTTCGCCTCTTCCACATCCATCACGCTAGTCATACTAGCTCCTCTATTCCGGGTACTTTTGAAATTGCCCTTCCTCGTCCTTCTACGGCGACTCAGTCTAGCTTTACCTTCCACTTGCGCATCATAATTTTCTGTCGTCACTTTACTTTCATGCATTCTCTCTAAATGTCCAAACCACCGAAGCATCCCATTTTCTATTCTAGTCACCACATCTTTCTATTCCAGTCTCTAAAATACAAAAACAAAAATCTCTGGTCTCATATTGGTCTTGGAAATCAATAAGCGTTGGCCTTCAAGTCGAAGACAAGATTGCATAACTTTATGAAGACGCACACATTTTATTACTACTCAGCCTAATTTCATTACAGCGATATTTACTTGGGAACCCGTCGATAAACTTGAATGATTGATCGCGGTTGACAAAGTATGTTTTATAGGCTTTTCGCCCGATTTCGCAGTTGAGAATTTTAAGTTAAGCGATGCTTTAGTCTGAAATGCAGCGCTGTGAGTTCGTCGCCTAAGTAGTAAGAGATTTTCTTAACTCAGAAACTGGCCGCTAAAAGACCTGACATTAAGCACCTCACTTTGCATCAAGTAGAACTGAACGCTATGACGTTTCGTTATTGTTTAAAATATCTGCTCTGAGATGTGGCTACTACGAGATCCGAAGCAAAGCACGTTTTTTTTTCACTCAAAAATGTTTTTTGCGGTGAAAATAATGGTTATTTTAAAATTTCAGGGCAAGCTGTCTAAGGTGATTTTATATGGTTCAAAACTGTTGTCAAAGTCAACTTTAACACACTGGTATTATGATTTTTTCTATTGGAAAAAAGTTCCTAGTCTTTCCCTGTGTACCGTAGTAAACTTGACAGAAATGAGCTACTCACTGAAAACAGCTTATTTTCGTCAAGTTGGCAACTTGCGTGCAAAGAAAAAAAGAAGTGCGCCGCGCCGGCCTAAAGTCACTCGGAGTATTTATTGTCTGTTTGTTTCTTTAATTTCGTTACTTATCGCTCGTGTTTCAAATCGTTCTCGTAAGATATTGCCTCCTTACCGCACTTATAGCATAAACTGCTATTGTCTGATAAATCTTTACCTTATGAGTATGATAATAACTGCCCCGGTAAGCCGTAGTAACGTGGTGTTGTTTGTACCTACATACAATATGCTCAAATTGTTACATGTGTTTGTAAGCCATTATAGTCAACACTACAATTATAACAAAGTACACAACAGCAGATAATAATAGACTAGAACAAAATTGCAACTTATCGTAACGCCGTAACAGTTCTGACATATTTAGTCCAAAATTTTCTCAAAAACTATGTAACGTAGGAATTTGAAATTTGACATTATGTTAGGTCTTGATGACGCGCAAAATAGTCAAAGATTCGAAAAAAATTAGTTCATAATCAGTCAGTCTAAAGAAAAAATGTTTTATTATTAAATCGTGTGAAGTATTATTTGAAATATTATACCTCTGAGGCATGGACGAACCTCTGAGGATTCTAAAAGTAATTTTTAAGGATTTTTTGTTCAGTGGTTTTAATAATATAGGTCAAAATTTAATTTGCTGGAAATTACCGTTCTCCTCCAGATCTCCTAGATTTCTAAAGCTAAAATTATAGATTAGTGGATATTAAGCCATAGATTACCTGAAAATTACAGCGGTTTTTTCAACATTGTAATTTTAGTCATCACAGGTAAATTTAGAGAAATTCAAATGTTTAATTTCATCTATTGACTGCTCACTGTAGGTACGGCACCCTAAGGCTGAGATTCAGAGTGCATTTTGAGTCCGAACTCAAGAGGAACTCAATCTTACAAACGTCACTCTAGTATGAGATCACGTCACTTTTTGACGTTTGTAAGATTGAGTTCTTCTTGAGTTCGGACTCAAAATGCACTCTGAATCTCAATCTAAATGTGCGTGGCCGATCAGCTCTTGGCCGGATTGAGTTTGGTCATCCCGTCTTAGATGCGTCCATTGCTGTTCAGCTATGTCAGTACTATTTGATTTGGCATTCCGTAACGAAAGGAAATTCGAACCAACCATAAATTGTAACAGGCTCTTTAGTATATTTTTTCTGAAAATATAGGCTAAATCATGAAGATACATACTGTTCTTTAACTTTCAGGTGGTATTGTTTTAACAAAATTATTTTTTGAAAATCAGTTTGGAGAAATGGGAATGTGACGTAATAGTCATAGCATTTAGGCTCAATAGGGAGAGTTCCTTGACGAAAAGAAAGAATGAAAAAAAATATTTAGGGATAAAGCTTGAAGATGGGATTACTGAAAATAAAAAAAAACAGACGTCGGTTTTGATTTGACATTACTTTTTTTTTCTTGTGGGCAATAGCCTATTTCCTGTAATGCCTAAATGACATAACTATTACATACGTCATCAAAGCTTTTTATTCAGTTCCTGAATATTTTCGTGTACCTAGTCGGTTCTTAAATACTGTCACTGGCCATTTATTTTAAAAATAGAACACCTAGAAAAAAAATGAAATGGTGTTCGATTTTCAAATATTTTCTGATTAATAATCTGCCAAATCACAATTACATTCATTCATTTTTTACGATGGAGTGGACTCGCAAAGTGGACCGAGTAGCAGTAATTGCATTGCATCGTTGTGGCCATCCACCGAAGACGATATTCAACATGCTTCAAAAATTAAAAATCACGAAGAGGTTCGTGTACCGTACCATCAAGAGGTACAATGAAACCTCTAGTGTCGATGACGAGAAAAGAACTGGCAGACCTCATTCCGTTAGGACTCCAGGGGTCATCAAAGCAATCAAGGCGCGTATTGCAAGAAATCCCGTCCGCAAGCAGAAACTGATGGCTTTGGAGATGGGATTAACCAGAAGTACCGTAAAAAAAGTACTCAATGAAGACATGGGACTACGGGCTTACCGAAAAAAGAGTGGACATCTTCTGAACGCGCGTCTGATAGCTATGAGAGCCAAAAAATGCAAAGTTTTGCTAAGGCGGTACGCAAGAAACAGACACCGCGATATCCTGTTTACAGACGAGAAAATTTTTAATATCGAAGAGAAGTACAACAAACAAAATGACAGGGTGTACGCTACCAGCTCTGCGGCCGCTGGAAATGCCATTCCTAGAGTGCAGCACGGCCATCATCAGTCATGATTTGGTTGGGAGTGTCCTACTGAAAAAGGTGTCAAAACCAGTGCAAAAGTGTACCAAGACACGGTTTTAGATCGCATAGTAAAAGATCTGCCCCAGACACTCTTTGGAGGACGGCCATTTGTGTTTCAACAGGACTCCGCACCTGCTCATAAGGCCAAAACAACTCAGGAGTGGTTCGAGCGCCAGAATATCGAGCTAATAAGGCATCAAGATTGGCCCTCATCTAGCCCTGACCTCAATCCACTGGATTACAAAATTTGGCAGGAATTGGAGGAGAAGGTCTGTTCTAAACCTCACAAAATTTGAGCAGCCTAAAGTCATCATTGATTAAAGCAGTGGCCGATATCGACATGAATATGGTCCGTGCTGCTATTGATGATTGGCTGCGAAGATTGAAGGCTTGTGTGAAAAATGGTGGCAATCATTTTGAATAAATTTTGTGTTTAATGTAAGCTAATTAAATTACCTTTTTTTTAAAAAAAACTTTTTTTGTATATCATTACTAGTTTTCATTTTATAGCCAATTTTGTTTGTGACAGAATTTAAGCACCGACTAGGTATATCTTTTGTATTTCAAGGAGAAAAAATGTATATAAAAAAGTCAATTCCTTTCAAAAAAATCGACAATTAGGTACTATTATGGTATTCTGGACCATTCGAATTAGTATATTTTTGTTGCAAACTTTTCCTTATTTTCGTTTTTGATTCGTAAAAAGCAAATCCGTTTTCCTGTCTACCTGCAAAGTAACTCGCGAGTTACTGGACAGATTAAATTGTGTAATTTTGATACAGAAATAGCCGGACAAGGAAATTTATTGATTACGTTTCAAATACAATTACCTACAACATCTTCAAGACAGCCATACTTAAGCTGCAAGATCAAACAACTGAACATTTGATCCTATAAAAATACGAAAGTTCTAACACAACATATGAGAGAAAGGAGCTGAAGTAAAATTTTTAATTTGCAGCTCTGTACAACTTTGGCAATTTCTGAGCGCAGCCGCTTCAGTTTGAATTTATCGCTGCAGCCACTCGCTGCTGGCTGTATCGTTTTATTTCCTTGCATCTGAGAAAAAAAACAACAAGGAAACGCGTCAAAATGACCGTACTTCTTTTATTTCCTGCCAGTATTTTTAATGCGATTTATTTAGTTTTGCGGCCAGTATCAAACAATTTTAATACAATCCAATTTAAGTAACAATAACAGTGTATCATTCGTAATGTTGGTTAATATCGGGTCCACACAAATCACACAAATCCAAACAATGACCGTGCCACCATTGCTGGAATTCCAAAATGTCATTTAAATTCCATTGGAAATGTTTTTTGCCCGTATATCTAGTAAAACGATAGGTAAATAACGTCTTCTCTCTTTGTTAAAGTTTTGAAGCTCTAATTTCGACATAACTTGGTTAAGTGATGTTAAATTTTCTTTTGTAGATTGGTTACATAATAATTTTCTTGCTATCACGAACTTTTCATGAGTATGTTAAATCTTCTTAAAGTTATTCAATTACTTTAAATGAGAACTTATTTGAAATTAATTATATCGATAAACTAGCCTTTGTCCGCGGCTCCGCCCGCGTTTATTCAATCTCTACTCCGTTTTCGGCTTGGGCGTAATTTTATCAACACCCATTACAGCCTATATGTTGACCAGGGTCACTACAATAATAATAAAAAAACCGGAATTTTGATTTTTTCATAGCTTCAAGGGACTGTAGACCTGAGTATATGGTTTTGATTCCACCTCGATACCTCCACGCGTTCCTGAGACGAAGGGTCATAACGGACGGACGGACAGACAGACGGACAACAAAGTGATTCTACAAGGGCTCCGTTTTTTTCCTCTTGAGGTGCGAAACTCTAAAAACCGCATCCAAATCCGTTGAGTGGTTCTCTATTTAAAACGGAACTAAGACAGACAGACAAAAATTAAAAATTGTAGTTTTTTGGCTGTACAATACTATAAAAGTTTTTTTTTATGTATATTAAATGAACAGACACAACTTTTTTACTACCAAGTATATAATTAGTATAGATTTTCAAATATTTCAGTCCTATACTTTCAGAAATAAAACGGGGTATGATTTTTACGTACAAAACATAATGTTTTTTTTTTGCCCCCTTTTGTAGATGCTTTTGAGATAATGACTTTACGTGCGCAGGATCTGTACAGCTGACAACAGCTATCTTCACATCCGCAACGCAAGCTGGCGTGCATTGTACGACTCAACTTTACAGGGAAATTCAAGGCCCATGCCTACTCAAAATTAGCAACTTGATAATGTCAGTACAAAAATCGACGGAAAGGACATTGAAATAAAATTCATATCAGCGCGTATTGGAAAGTGGCTGTTACGACGCTCGATCGCTGCTCCTCTAGATAGCGCAAAATGGGAGAAAAGAATACTAAATTTATGGACGCGATGTTCGAAAAAAAAATGTTGAACAGTAATTTTGTATGTCTATAAATTGTCTTAAGTAAAAGAATAATTAAAATCGCTTCAAGCATTCGGGAAATTCTTGCGTAAAGCTTAACTTTCGTTTTGTTTTTGTCAAAAGTAAAGACAATTTTCTTCTTATTAAACGTGTCAATTATTTTTGTTCATGTTAGGGCTATTATAGTATTTTTTTTCATAAGTAGATCACTCGTACTGTAGGCCTTCTAAAATCTAAATTGCAGTTGGAGTATAGGTACATTCAAAATTTCTTGTGTCGATTTCAAGGAATATAAAATACTCGACTCTCTCTTGGCTGGTTTCTTTTACATTACATTTTGTACGTAGCTAAAGAAAATATTAAATTACCAAAGTTGAAAACACGAAACGAGGGCGAAAGCACCCTGAACATATTTGCGAAGAATTAAACATTACTTTGAAAATTCGCCTCCAGTTTGAATACGGCGGACAATTTTAATTCTACCAAGTTATATGAATTCCTTCCAAAGCGAAAATATTAAATTAACGTGTGTATGTTTAACTTTAAGTAATTTGTTTATGAATTAGGAATGTTTTGATGTTTAAATCGCTTTGGTTTCTTCTGTTTTATGATAGAAAAATGTTTAAGTAGATTTGAACATTGTGTTCTATTTCTATCTTCGATAATATCTTAGTTTTGTTTGGGTGACGATTTAATTATATTTATATGAACAAAGTCACGTCGTCTTCAAAATTACTAAAGCTTACTGGGGTTCGTAAATTTAATAACTTGACTATCCCATTCATTACTATACAATAAGGATTGAACAATTAATCGTAATAAATTTCTCCAAACAATATTACATTGAATTAGGACACTATTGTAGTTGTAATAGATGGTAGAGCTGATGCCGGGCTCGACTGTGGAGGTACCACCATCTTACTCGCAAATCCTCCCGAAGTTATTCAGGGGAGAGTAAAAGAACAGCTCTCAGGCAAAACCAGGCGGCCCACCAATGCCTGAGCCCGACGGATGGCGGTATATCCATCCCCAATTGCCGGGCCTTATATAAAACAGACTAGTGACGGGCAGCGGCGTCACTAGTGCAAAGGTTTCGGCACCGCGCTCACCAACCCGCTTGCCCAGCGTGTGTGAATATGGGCATTTCATCCAGGAGGACCGCCAAGAGTGGCGAAATCCTGGAAAGGCCTATGCCCAGCAGTGGACGAAACAGGCTGATGTATGGATGGATTGTAGTTGTGATGTGACCATCATTCCAATCTACTAGTTAGTCTACAATGCAAAAAGTGTTCTTTTGTTGGATAATACCTGAATATTCAATAATATTTACGTATACAAGATGACATAAATTCATGCAGCCAAATTCATACTGGAGGCTTCTTAGTATGTGATCAGTATTACGGAAAAAAAATTGATTTTCCATAATAGTTCTGACTCGGGGCTGGGCTTGCGTTTACAGGAAACAAGACAAAAATTATTTTCGAATTTCTCTAAAAAGATACCGAACCTTCGGTATGAATTTGGCTACATAAATTACAAGATTTTAAAAAGTTCGTTTTTTAGTCATAGTCATTATCTCCATTTGTAACAAAAATTATGTAGTCATATGCTTGAATTTTGTAAAAGTAAACTATTTTACGGTTTTACGAATTTGACTCGCCTCGTGGTTCGTTACGTGACAATAAATTCAATTTCGTCGTTTCGCCCATTATTCACTTATATACAAACTGTTTGACCTTTGCCGCAAACCGTAAGCAAACTCGCTTTTATTGCTACAGTTTGCCTTTTTTTATAAAAAAGTTACCATACATAATTCTCGCTTTACTAATTAAGGTAAATAGCAAAATATGGACCTATCTATAAAATCTTAGAGATCGTTTATTTAAGAAGTATTTTATTACAATCTTCACCTAACTATTTAGCTAGGTTTAATCAATATAAAGACATAGCCTCATTGTAGCCTTGAAAAGTAAGTTTTATGATTATTTAATTAGCTAGGAAACCCTCGGATTCGCACTTAGTCCGAATTTTTCTTTACGCTTGTCTTAACAATCTTGGACCAATACTTAACGCTAGTATCGAGGCCGAGGCCACCCAAAGACCTCGTCACATTGTTTACCACACTGCACTCTTCATGTAAACCGTCCTAACGTAATCACACGCAGCTCGAGGCCAAAACTTACCTTTTATTTACTACAAATTACTACTTCGGACCTAACAATTTGAGTGAGCAATTGAGCATTGACATATTTTAAGGCAAACAAAGGTTTTTAAATATTGTATGTTTTGTTTCAGGCCCCAATGCCGTTTTACGCGGGAGACCCTAATAGGTTTCCAGCGTGGCAGACAGCAGATCCGTCACAAGGTAAAATAATATGTAAGACACACCCACACCTTTTCGTGGCCTTAGCCATTAGTCAAATATTTTGTTCACTTAGAAGCAGGTGCATTAATTAATCTTTCGTCTTCTGCAGGCTGGCAAAACCAGTTCATCCAACAACTCCCGACACAGACAGGTCAAACGACGTTAGACTACCAAGGCAATCACACGACAGCATATGCCACCTCGCCGCACTACCAAGCAGCTAACACCACGTATACCGTCCAGAACGTCGCCACGACTTTTGACGTGACGAACAACACCTACTACCAGACGGGAGTCCAGTCAGTTCCAGCACAGAGACCGCCTTCGAACCGCGGAGCTTACACACCAGTTCCTTCCCCGAGAGCACCACATTACACTAACGAGTACCAACAGCAGTACGCCCAGCAAGCTCCAACACCAGGCGCGACGACCGGTAACGATTCAAGACCTACATCAGCCGCCTCTTATCAAAACTCCGTACCGACTTCCGGAGCACCAGTTTACGCCGTCAGTCAACAGAATTCTTACGAGAGAAATGATTATAATACCGAGCATGCAGATGAAAGTTATAACAGCGGTGATAATGGAACAGCAGAGGCGCTTAACAGCGAGGGCGAAAGACAGCAGAATGAGAACACGCCGAATGGACAGCATTCGGGAAACGCCGAGCCTGGGTACCTGCAGGGGAGCAACGGTCCGCGAGCTTCACTAGATTGTAGCGGGTACTCGGGCAATTTTAATGGCGGACATAACATGCAGCAACAGCAGTATAGGGAGAACGGAACGCGCGAGCAGAACAACTGGTCTCAGCGACAATGGCAACATAATCAAAACATGCAAAATCAGCAAATGCAGAACCAACAACAACAGCAGCAGCAAATGCAGCAACAGCAATTGCAAAACCAACAACAGCAGCAACAAATGGCTAACCAACAACAAATGCAGAACCATCAACAAAGTCAGCAGCAACAAATGCAGAATCAACAAATGCAGCAGCAACAACAACAACAACAACAACAACAACAACAACAACAACAACAACAACAACAACAACAACAACAGCAGCGGCAAGAAGAGGCCGAAGCTCAACAGATGTTCTCGCAATCAGACCGTGTCAACTTGAACTCGAGACTGAAAACGATGATATTAAACAAACAGAACCACGCGCGGGATGGTACCAGCACGCCCCCCGATAAAGGCGATCCCGGAGAGGGGCCACCTCGAGTGTTAGACGACAGAAGCAAGATGGTGGTGCCAGCCTCCGCGGGAGATGACAGGAATACTACCGGTCATTTTTTATCGTATAGCCACCATCTCCGAGATAATTACCGTGTAGGCGGCCAAGTCACGTACTCGGCCGCTGGTAATTATGCACACAACACCCAAGCCTACGGCGCGGGTGAATTCGGAGGTGGTGGCCACCACGTATGGGAGGGGGGAACAGGGACAGAAATCCCGAGAGGTTATGATAAACACGCTTCAACAAACAATCTAACCAAAACGCCTCATAAGTTACCATCTTATGCTGACATGAGAGCGGGTCAATATGGGACAGCCTATTCGAATATTCCACATGAAGCGCAAAAATATGCAGAAATGTACGGTAGTGATAGTTTAAATTATAATAATCAGCAGGATAGTAAAGATTTTCAATCCAAAATGCTAATTGGACCAGTATCAGAGATAAATCAACAAAATTGTGCCCCGGCTAGGGACACAAACGCACAAACTAGAAGTTATGATAGAGAAGTCTTCGAACCAAAGTTTCGGCACCCTTCGGCGCCACTGATTCCTAAACTGGAAATGCCAGAAACGTATCAGTATCCCAAAGATGATAGATTAATGAAGCCAGAGCCGCCTAAATCGTTGAGCCAAAATCTGTATCCAAAACCAAATGAAATGCCTGGACTCCACGCTTACAGAGATTATCCCAACGGAATGGTCCCCAGACCAAATACCGTTTTGCCACCTATATCGACAATAAAACAGGAAAATTTTGGACAAAAAGTTCCTCAAGCAAATTACCAGAACTTCCAAAGCAGTCATTTTCCTTATGACAGAAGACATATTGAACAAAATGCTACTTTTACCCACGAGCCTCGGTTACAAGACACATCGAACACTGGTTTCCAGAGGTATAACAGGAGCTTGAGCTTAAACGATCATAGAAGAGAACCGGAAACTAATCGATCCAACTCTGGAAGGAGTACACCGGCAGAACCGAAGCCACCCTATTATGTTGAACAAATCAAGTCTGAGCATTCTCCACCCGGGCACAAGATCTACAAGAGCAGTTTTGGCCACTTATCCAAAAGTGAGCCGTACTTATTTCCCGGTGATGGTGGACCAGTTATAATTAGAAACGAGGTCGGTTATGCTTGTTGTCGTCAAGGTTCTACAAAGAAACCTCCACCAGAACATTTAAGAGACGGCGCGTGTCCTGGCCTGCAAACTAAAGATGAAGTACTCGAGGATGACCCAGAAACCACAGACAAAACTGATCCGAAAACTCAACAAGCGAAATCGACCACTCCGGATGCTGTAGCCAAGAATCAGAAGGAAGCCAACCATTTTAACTATTCGAAAGAATATCTCGAAAATTTGGAAAGGCTGAGAAATAATTCAAGGACAGAAGTTCCGGATTGTAACTGTTTTCCAGCTGATAAAAATCCTCCAGAACCCGGCAGCTATTATACACATTTAGGTAAATATCAGTTTTACTGCAACTTTTTTAGGCTTTATGAATATTTTAAATCTTGTTCTTTTTATTTTAGGCGCGGCAGCAACATTAGCAGAACTTAGAAAAGAATTAGAAGGAAGGACGGGTCTTTCAGGCAAAGAACTGAGGATAGAGAAGGTCTGCTACACGGGCAAAGAAGGGAAAACAGCACAGGGTTGCCCTATGGCAAAGTGGGTGAGTGTATGGATCGAAACGACTTTTTATCTTATGATTGTCTTATATCTCATATCCCGTTTCTGTTACTTACATTAAAATTATAGGACGCTGTTACCTCCAAGCAAAAGTTCAGGAAAAATTATCCCAATCTACTGAAAAGGAAATATAATATTACATCTTGCTTTCTTTCAGGTGATAAGGAGAACAAACCACACAGAAAAGGTTCTTGTAGTAGTGAAGTGTCGGAATGGTCACAAATGTGCAACAAGCTGGATTGTGGTCTGCCTGGTCGCATGGGAGGGGATCCCACAATCTGAGGCCGACTTGGATTACACATTACTATCCCATAAGTTGAACAGATATGGTCTTCCTACCACAAGGCGTTGTGCGACTAACGAGAATCGCACTTGCGCTTGTCAAGGTACGTATGAATAGAATATTGCTTTTTAGGGTTTCATACCCGAATTGTGCCGAACGGCCTCCGCTGTCTGTCCGTCACAGGGCTAATTGGTAGTTAGTTAAAATTTTCACAGAATTCGAATTACTGTTTTATAAAAATAATAAAGTTGCATTTTTCAACTTATTTCACCTGTCTTAATAACGGTATACATACAAGTTTCAAATTTGGTCTGTCTATAATACCATTATAAAATATTATTAACTCAAATTTACGTCGTTGCTTATAGGTTATTTCCTTACATAAAATCTTTAATATTTTTTATGCGACATAGACTGATTAAAATTTTTGATCTTTTCCAGGTCTAGATCCAGAAACCTGCGGCGCCTCTTACAGCTTCGGATGCTCTTGGTCGATGTATTACAATGGCTGCAAGTACGCGCGCTCAAAGACCGTTAGGAAGTTCCGTCTATCCGTCAAAACCGAAGAGAGCGAAATAGAAGAACGAATGCACGTGCTGGCGACATTGCTTAGTCCACTCTATATGAATCTAGCACCAAAATCGTTTGAGAATCAATGCCAGTTCGAGAAGGAAGCTTCGGATTGTCGGTTGGGTTTCAAGTCTGGGAGACCGTTTTCTGGTAAGCCTTTTAACTTGCTTGTTTCTATGTTCCATAATTTGCAATTTTATGCATAGAAGAAAAACAATGCGTTGTTTATCGTTTATTTATATAGGCCGGATATTTAGTCACTGAAACGTCTAAAACTGGAGTTAAAAATCAGTTGTTCCATATAAAAGGAACATACCTATTTGACCAAAATGGGCAGCAGAATTTTTTATCGCGACTTCAGGATTGGCTCCCAATTTAAAATTACTCGTTCGTATACACGAGTACTACCTACCTCTAATTTTTATTAACTTTATTTATATATGTAATTTTATAATTCTAGCTTTTCAGAAACTAAAAATCCAGCTAGAGTAATGAGAAATCTATTCTTAACTCTTGCATTTTTTTCGCCGCTAATAAATTCGTCTTCATTTCCAGGGGTAACAGCATGCATAGACTTCTGCGCGCACGCACATCGCGACCTCCACAACATGAACAACGGCTGCACCGCCGTCGTCACCCTCGCCAAACACAGATCCATCTCCAAACCGCAAGATGAACAGCTCCATGTTTTACCGCTCTATGTCCTGGACAATACCGATGAGTTCGGCTCGAAGGAAGGGCAGGAGGAGAAGATTAAAGCTGGAGCTTTGGAGATATTGGACAAGTGAGTGGTGATGTACAACTTTGTATTTCTATCTTAATTTCTGTAAAAACTAGAAGTGTTTTTAAAGTTCAGACTATGGGTTCACACTACACAATAAACATCTAGTTATCTCTCTATTTGCTTAACGGTCTTGTCACCTAAAATTTTATTAATACATACCTTTGAAACTAACAAATTAACTTTTATTATTTCAGATATCCAATGGAAGTGCGTGTCAGGTCTGTTCCCTTACAACCCTGCAGGCGTCATGGCAAGAAACGGAAAGAGGAAGAAAACTCAGACGCCAATAACACTTCAACCGGCAGCAACAACTCGCAACAAAGCCCTGGAGGTAACAACGCTCAAAAGAAATCCTTGAACACACCACCAGCTTCGAGAACTCCTCAACCAGATGCAAGAAGTAATGCCAGTCCTAGAAGCCAAGCTTCGTCACCTAGAGCTCATACACCTGCTTTGAACCAATCAAATACCAGCGCGTTCACAAATAATCCAGGACATTATAACTCTGCCTTTGTAAATCCTAATATGCACAATAATCCGGGAGGTCTAATGAATCCAAACTTAGGGAATCCTGCGCTATTAGACATGGCAACAATGATAGATAACTTTACTGATGCTCAGCTTCAAAGCAATCAGATTTCAAGTACAGTTTTAGATTCGCCATACAATTCTTATCAGGAGAGTTATAATTTACATCATCAGAATGCGCTGTATAATCAGAGTCATGTGTCTCCGTTGCTAGACGGAAACGCATGCCAAAATCCAAATCAACAACAACTTCCGAGTTTTGCGGCTGGCCTTCAAAAAAGAGATCAGAACAATTTTGTTAACGCTTCAAATGTAAACCCTGAGGCTAATAACAATCCTCAAAATCAATGGCCCGATTTCAGTAACACAGAAATATTTAACAATGTTGTAAAAGAGGATCCTGATTCTACTACAGCACATTTAAATATTCCGCCCAATAACTACAGTCCAGATTCCAACAAAAGTTCCGAAACGAATCCTGATCCGTTGTTACAAAAAGCTGCTGCGGAATCTGATAAGCAAAACACAGTAGCTGCCGAATTAAATAAGGCTTTACCAGATTTTGACTTACCCAGTTCTCCACGATTAACAGAGATATCGCAAAAATCACAAAGCACTCCACCATCACCTATATCACAAGTCCCAGAACTTAAATCTCCAAGCAACATTGATCCGAACAATCCTGAACGTAAAAGTGTATGGAAATCTCCCGATCCAAAGAATCAATGGGACCCTTTGACAGGAAAACCTAAAGATTCTTCAACAGATGAAAATGCGTTGTTCAGGGTGCCTAAAGCAAGACCGCCATCAAGATCAAATCATACTGTTGCTGCTCCTGAGACCATAGAAAACTCTACTTTCTTAAAGCCGTATCCACCCTCGGAACAGCAAAGACCTTACTTAAATCAAGGTTATGAACATCGGAGTCCATACAATAATAGTGTCCAAATCCCAAATGCAAATCTGCAAACACCAGTTTCACAAAATAATTTCACTATAAATCACGAAGAAGCATTTAACCAGAATATGGCTATTGTAAATAAACCAAATGTGCCAGAGTTCTCGGGTACTACCGGTAGCTTCCATGCTGTCAACCAAAATTCGTACGCCAATCAAACTCCAACTAGTATCCAAGGATATGGGAACTACCCCCAAATGGGCAACGCCTATCCTTTTCCGCCAAATCCTTATGGACACTATAACCCATATGAAAACTCTTACAGTGATTACAACAGTTTGGCGTACTATAATGCAGAGAAATATAAAAGAGAAGAGTTGCTTCGAAACTCCCACTGCTATAATTCTTACGGCTACCAATACAATCCAAATTTTGCGCCTAACTTTTACCAGAATCCTAGTCCGAATTGGTGCCAATCATCACCAAACTGGTGTATATACCCACCGCCATTCTCCATCCCCTATCCGCCTGACCCACCTAAAGCTGAGCCGATTGGAGAAGTCACGGAGTTCAGTGATAACTTAGAATGCTTCAAAGACAGCCAAATGGGTGGTGTAGCAATCGCATTAGGCCATGGTAGCGTTCTATTCGAATGTGCAAAACACGAAATGCATTCCACGACATCAGTGAAAAGTCCCAACAGAGTCAATCCAACAAGAATATCTTTAGTCTTCTATCAGCACCGGAATCTGAACCGACCAAAACACGGACTGGAAGAATGGGAAGAAAAGATGAGGCTGAAAAAGTTAGGGTTAAACCCTCCAGCTACACCTTCGACTCCCGGGCCGACTAACTCAATTTCACCAGCCTCGACTCCCGGACCGGGAAGACAGACTCCCGGGCCGGAGTACCGGAAGAGTAACGAGAATGCTATACCAGGAGGGTATAGTTCACTATCAGCGTTGGTGGAAGCGACGAAGGCGGCTAAGAAAAGCGGTCAGATAATGATGCGAACAGACACTCAGACAACAATGTCGTGGACGACGCTCTTCCCAATGCATCCTTGCACCGTGACAGGTCCGTACCAGGAGTCAGGTACCTGACACAGGCCCGGACCGTCCGGTGGTCAGTGCTCTTCCAAGCAGCAATGCAATGACATCCCTTCCGTAGCGATCTAAGTCTCTGTTGCCTTGTTTCGTAGGACTTAATCGACTTATGATTAGTTTAAATCGTGCTTTCCAAGAAATGTTGTAGTTCCTGGACGTAGGAGTTACAATGAAATTGATTAGACTGGTCCAATACAAGTAATAAAAGTTGTTTCATGCATTTACATTTGGAATTGACTATCTGTACCGTACAGTCGTCACATTTTTTTATAGTAAGTATATACCGAGTGATTTTTTAAACAAAGATTTGTAATTTATAAGTTTAATTTGTAGTGTTTATCGCATTTCAACTAGTCTTACGTTATTTAGTATCAATCGCGCATTGAAATGACCGCGAAATGTAGAAGTTTTTGTATATTCTTGTACTAATTTTACGTTATTACCGGTTACTTTTCACATTCTCTCGAAAATTAGTTTTTAATTTACAAGTTCTATTGTATTTGTATAGTATCGTTAATGTATGGTTTATTTGCATATTTTGTGAACTTTTTTTTTTATGTAACGCATAATTGACTTCTTATGCGATAAAATGATCTCATACAGTAAACTACTAACCCTACAATTAACCTTATATAAACCAGAACAAAAGTACAAAACATCACATTTCCAAAAAAGGTTGTACGATGTTCCTCGATGGAATGATTGATTTCGGCGAACGTGTTAAACTCGTTTTTATTTTTTGTACCTTTGTTTGCATTTAGTTGTTTTATTGTAATTTTGCCTATATTTTTATTACTCTGACTTGCTATCTTTAGCATGTTATTATTTGTTTTTTATTAATTAATCATGGCAGTTTTGCGACCATGAGTTTTACCAAGATGTGAGTGCTTTTCGATTAGGTTTAAGACGTCGTGTGTATTTTAAATATTTTAGACTATTTAACTTATTTATTCGTATTTGGTGAATCATTATCGAATCATTTTCTTTGTAATATTTTAGATTTATGGTAGACATTAATATTTAATATATTTCATTTATCACTTAAATTATTGCAGCTGTTTTAGATATATTTCAAGACAGCCTTCTTTACTTTTCAAATCGAGTGCCTGTATTTGTTCAGCTACTTTCATTAAGAGTTATAGCGAACTGTTTCAGAACTTAACCAAAAATGTGACCTTATATCTGTGTAACATGGCTCACGTAACATCCAAAATGGGATGTTTAAAATTCTTAAAAGTAGGGTACATTACAATAAAAAGATAAATTATCTACCTGTATAAGATAAAATTATGTATTTGCAAATTAACAATTTTTCAGGCGCTTGGAAAGATTATAAAGTAGGCATATTATTGAAATTGAATGAAAACATACTGATATGATGAATAGTTATTAATATATATAATTAGGGTAAGCAAAGTTTGTTTTAAAGATTAAACTATTGATATAGTTTATATTTTTTACGTGTACGTATTTATTGAATGGTAAATTTATTGGGACGAACGTGAAATTATTATTAGGTTTAAAGTTTTGAGAACAAAACTTATAAAAATTAAGCAATAATAGGCCATAGAGTCTATGTACATTTTAATGTAGGAGTGAAATATTATTATGAGGAAAAAAAACGAATGGTGCGATAATGTCATCAGTCTTATGGAGCAATGTTGGAATTCTAACAGAATTTGCCTAAAATTGTATTTGGATATTATTGTTTAACATGTGTAGCATTGGTAATGCCCGAAGTCTTGCCAGTATACTAGTTGATGACGTCTCAACGATTAATTATTCTAATTCCTTCAATTCATATTGCATTGTACGACAAGACATATCAGAAGCAATCACAGTATTTTTAATTAACTATAGCACACCAACAAACGTAATCAATAAACGCAAATTCCATTCGTGATCCTACTAAACGAAACTGTTGATATTTTATAAAAGTTTTTTGATGGGCGAGCAATTCACCAAAGTGTAAAACTTAATGTGTAGTAATATAATGCATGTATCATCGGCCTTCTATGAAAAAAAAATCCAATTAGGTCTCACTAGAAACCTGTGATATACCCATTAACCCACGAGTGATTGTATGTCTGTCTTCAGTGTGTTTGAGCATGTGAAGAAAACCCATTAATTTTGTGATCCTACTTCTGATATATTCGAAACGGGCAACCGGTTAGATATACTTACTTTCGGATATCTTTGAATTGGTAAGAAAGGTAGACCTACATTATGTTAAAGGAACTCAATAAGAACGACCAGTATTCGAGTGTGTTGTATGTAACCAAAAAGATTGTGAACTCGCTTGATGACTGATGCGTTTTTGGGTGATATATTACCAATGTGAGGTTTTTTGTAAGCTTTTACTTTAGTCGAGCGAACGCTATAGTTCGTGTTACGTTTTAAGTTACTACGAACTTGTCGAACGATATTTTAATTGTCTTCTGCCAAAACAAAAAGAGTTATCGAATGTGTCATGTAAATACTACCATTATTTATTAATACAATAATTTAAAAGAATTCCTATGTTTTATTTTTTCCCTGTCTCTTGTAAGGATAAAATTAAAAAACATACATACATACTCAAGCCTGTCTCCCAGAGGGGTAGGCAGAGACTACAGATTTCCATCTGTTACGATCCTGACACACCTCTTTTGCTTCTTCTACATCCATCAACCTAGTCATACACTCTTCTATTCCGGGTAAAAAAAGTAATGGATAAAATAAAAGAACAATTTATTTAAGTACAAAATTACAAAATACTTAATATCCAGACCACGTCAATATACGACAAAAATATCACTTAATCTTATCTAACATCTAAAATAAGCATACGTACAATATTTTGGCCCGTTTTTGGTATTACTCTTGATAGGTGTGAAAGACTAAAGTTTAGTTGGACATATTGTATAACGATAGGCACTACTAAATGGCTATAAAAATACTAATTAGTACAAGTTCATTTTGAGCGTAAACACAATTAATTAGTTTATACTAATAATTCTTAATATTAAGTTTGTCATCTCATGTAAAATGGTAACATTATTTTTGTTCAACATTATAAAAGGAGAGCACCAGATTGAAAAAAATATGATTGGACGGATATTATCTACGTAGACGATGTCAACATGAAATATCAACAGTTTTTTTTTCAAACATCTTTTTTTTATATTTCCCTAAAACTCGGGCAAAGACATTTGACCAATAATTTAGTCGCAGTGGTGGATCGCCGTACCAAAATGTCGCCGGGCACAAATACAAGTTTAAGCCCAAGCAAGTTTTGTCAGTGAATTCACCGTTTAGCCCGTGGTGAGTATACAAATTCTTTGTGCATGCATTTTGAAAAAAAAAAATTATTTGGGCATGCTACTTTATGCAATCAGTTGAATTAATTCAAATTATGCCTATGTATTCATACATTCCCTTCCCTTTACAATGCAGTTTGCAACAGAGATATCTTTATCATAACAATCGTATATCGTCTAAAACTGAGCTATTTATTAGATACACAGACATACATAATACTAAACCTCGTATTTGTAAATAAATACAGTTTACAAATTAAAAGTGAGATTCATAGAAAAGGGCTTTTTTGTTCACAAAAATTGTAAATTGTTCAAAACTAACCTATGTACTAGGATCACAGAGTAAATACACATATGCACTTGGGTATACGAGTATGCAGTTGATTAAAGGAATGTGTTTTTTTTTATATTACCCTGTTACCATTCTTTTTTCATTTATTATTAACAAAACGTGTTTTATCTACTATTTAGCAACATAAATTTCTTACAAATATAATTTATTTTTCAATGCAATGCTTGTAAAAACCTAATTCATATGCAACAAAACTTTTGGTAAGGTCAAATTTACCACACTTGTATTTTATTTTAACTTATTTACAGAAAGTTGGCTAACCTGCAACCTTTCCTTGTGTACGGAAATAGGATATTTTGATGCAAGTGCGAAAAGGTTAATATTTAGAGTCACAATTGACTTTTTTGCCAAGACGCAGTCGAGGCAAAAAACAGTCGGGACGAGAAATATGAACACTTTCGCATGTGTATCAAACGACGTTTTTTAGTACACCTGCGAAAAATTACATGAAATAATAAAATAAAAGCAATTTTGTTTCAAATCAAAACAGATACAAGTCTACAGAAGAACACGCAGTTTGGTTGGCGCCAATCTGTACTACAAAGACTAATGACTCTTTCTAAAATATTTTTAATAATAATTTATAAGATAGTAAAAATAGAATATAAAGTATGACGTCTAAAATCGTTTTGAATTTTTAAAACATCTTTTACAATTTAGCATACATAATATATTTAATAATAAAATATACAAGTTTGAAAATACTCATCTCAAACCGTTTTTAGAGTATCCGGTAAAACAAAGGTTTACATGCTTACTCAATGATGTGGCCGGTTTCCCCTAGATGGCGTCAGTAGTAAAAACAAAAAGCACGAGTGCGAAATATGTCATTTTACGCACGCTAAACAGGCACATATCATATTTTGAACAGGTGCATTAAAAAAAATTGTATCCACTGTTTCACGGCTGCATACTCAGTCCTTTTGAGACAGTCAAAGTCATGCTTATCTTACAAAATTGTAGCAATGTTACTTTTAACCACTTTAACATGTTTTTTTTTAAATTATATTCTTTAATTATATTTCTTTTATTTCCTCACACACTATGCATTGAAAACACACGGTGAAGGGCACAAAATTGTAACAATGTTACTTTTAACTTTTTTTCTTCTTTATTTATATTTATTTTATTTCCTCACACTATGCATTTAAAAACGTAGTATGATACACTTGAGTAAGGGCAATAACTTCGTTACCTCGTGTTTCAAGTCGTCCTCGTAAGTTATTGCCTCCTTACCGCACTTGTACCGTAAACTACTATTTTATATCTGAATCCGCCACTTTATAACGTTACTCCAATATTATTAATAACTCTATTTCAAGGCTACAGTTTGTTACCCAGTGGTACCTCA
This sequence comes from Ypsolopha scabrella, assembly GCA_910592155.1. Classification (NCBI taxonomy): domain Eukaryota; kingdom Metazoa; phylum Arthropoda; class Insecta; order Lepidoptera; family Ypsolophidae; genus Ypsolopha; species Ypsolopha scabrella. The sequence continues at coordinate 7,424,351 of OU342964.1, forward strand.
CAAGTGGTCTCCATGCATGGCGACAATGATGTTGGTGAGTGCGGTCCTCGCGTCGCAGTTGGGGAACTTCTCGAGCACGTCGCAAGCAGCCGCGATGTGCTCCCGCTGGAGCTGCTTCGTCTTCTCTATACCGTCGCCTTCCAGCACTGCTCTGTATAGCTGGCAAGGGGAAGATTCAATCAAATGTCAGTAGCCTTAGCATGAAAACATTACGGTTACGTTTAGTTTGAACGTAACGCGGTTTTGTTTGGAATTCTGATAAGTTCCGCTACTGACCGCTAGGGGCGGTTATCAGATTTCATACGAAATCGAGTTACGTTCAAACTAAACGTAACCGTAATGTTTTCATGCTAAGGCTACAGTTTGGAAGATGCATACTGGGTAGTGACATAAATCCCCGAGGGGGTGTCAGAGGTGTTCCCGAGTGTTCACAGCCGGTAGACCTGCATTTCACCGGCGATTATTACGTCCCTACGTGATGGGTAGTGAGCCCTATCGCCGTACCTCGGGCACAATTACACGTTTTTTAGTATTTAGTAAGTAAGAACACAAATACTATGCACATAAATTCCGAAAAAGTCATTGGTGCATGCCCGGACCGGGGATCGAACCTGGGTCTCAAGATTGAGAGGCCAGCGTTCTAACGCCGCTGAGTGTATACTATATTTTATGGTTATATCATGAGCAATACCGGTAAGGCTTCAAGATTTAGCTTGATTTTGTAGAGCCGAGAAACCCCACGCACGACAAACTGTGTTGACATAGTTTAATATGGCAACGGCTTCAATAGCATACTGTGTGTCTATGAGTCGCATAACGCACAGTGCAAACCAATCATGAGCTTTTTGCCATTTTAAATCTCTGGTGCCATTTTCAAATGCCACTTTGTTAGAAACGCATCTTCTATATTTTTGCATTCGCCGGCAATTTCTCATCGCTTATACACTTTTACTGATTACAACCTTCTCATCGGTGATCTTTTCAAATATTTTTTGTTACGTTATCTAAATCTTAGTTACGTTACGCCAATGGATGGTTGTCCGACTAAGGGTAATTCCATGAAAACAGAATGCTAAGTGCGAGTTGCCATCGAATGACTTTACTACCGCGTGAATCGAGTTAAGCTGGGTCTCCAGCGCACGTTTGTACTACACACTAAACAAAAACGTTATTTCACTACACATTTTTACTGATAAGCGTGAAGGAGACATGGGGCTTATAAACACAAATATGTAGCGGAACAATATACTGTGTAGACGTTTTGGTGTAGTGTGTAGGACAAAACACGCGCTGGAAACAGCTTAACTCGATTCACGCGGTAGTAAAGTCATTCGATGGCAACTCGCACTTAGCGTTCAGACCGCTTTTGTCGCAACCGTTCCTCCAATTACTATTAGTTTTAAGCAAAGTATTGATAAATCATTCAATAGTGCATTGGTAACTTAAAGAATATGATTTAAATAATTGTTGAATAATTATTACATCCTGTCGTTACATATATTGAAAAATGTAACGGGTGCGACATCTTCCGTGGAATTAACCCTTAGACCGTCAAAGTAAACTTACCACATGATAATCCACGTCGTTGACACTTCGGCGCCCAGCCTCGATGTGCTCATAGAGCTCCGGCCTCGCTTCGAGTGTGAACGCCAACGGAGCCCCAACTAGAGAGAAGCTGGCTGGCTCTGGGCCCGAGAACGCTTCAAGGTCGAGGAACGCTTGCCAGGCGAGCGCTAGGTGACAACCGAAGAGGTAGCCCTGGAATAAGACGAGGTTGTTTATTAGGTGACGTTTATTTGTAGGGCATTTTTGGTGTCCATGAGAGAAACCACCCCGATTGGCGTTAACAGATTTACAAACACTGATTACTCTAAATACGCCCGAAATGTCTAGGGTAGGCAGTTATGTAAACCTAGACCCAACTAACAGAAAAATCCTTTCACTTGTGATAGCCTATTATGGTTGTGGCATGTCACCATCCTCATGACTAAACCATGCTGCAATATAAGGTGAAATTAAATCAACCGACCAAATTCATACTGGAGACTCGGTTGGTGATCAAGAACTAGGTTCAGTCATCCTTTTGGCCAATTTCGGAAAATAAATATTTTTCCTCCCTTACTGGTTGGACTAGTTTAAGTACAAATCCTAGTGCAGGTACTACGGGACAAAAAAAATTTTTTTTTCGAATTTCCTCTGGAGGGTCATTAAACCTTGTTGCTGATGACTAACCGAGTCTCCAGTATGAATTTGGTCGGTTGATTTAATTTCACCTAGTATATTGCACGTAAACAATAACTAGCAGCAATCATTATTCTCATAATAATATTGCAAAACGTTGAAAATTCTTTTATAACGAAACCGGTTGGGTATAAATTAAATTAAGCAGCAGTTCAAGCTCCCCTATTTGTAAACGATTTTAACGGCTCTGACGCCGAAATTAGAACTCCGAAAGCCGTGCCGAACAAAGATCAGCTATATATACGTATGTGCATGTAGTATTGGAACGCGTTAATATTTTTGGCGCATTATGACTTATGAGTAAAATACACTTGTGCTTGTCTACTGTTAAAAAACACTAATTCAACTGACCGGTTTTGCTATATATATATTAGCATTAACAAGGGTTTGTGTTTTAATTTAAGAATTATTTTTTGCTACAAATTTCACGCGGACATATAAATTTGGAGCAATAATTATTAATGTAGCGAAACCGGTCAGGTGAATTTAAGTGTTTAGTAACCGTGAATAAGTACAAGTACATTTTTCTCATCCATACATAATGTACCATAGACAGAGTGCCGGCAATCACAATCTTCAACTACATTTGACTTTCAACTAACGCTTACCTGGGTCTGCAGTGGTTGAGCGTGTCCAGCCAGCTTGAGAGCGCCGGAGCAGCTTTTTCCCAGCAACGCGCCGGCGGCTAGCACGTGTCGCGCCGACCACTCTCGACGCGCCGCGCCCAGAACACCCACCATCGGTAGAGGGTTCAGCACACATTCCCATTCTGGAAGATGGAGATGACAGTTTCCGGAATAAGTTTCAGTTTACACTACGCCATACAAGAAACCTACAGTCCAGGTTTCATGTTCCTAGGTCCAATTGTTTGTTCCAGAGTCTACGGACTGCGTAAAATACTTTGTATGAGAAATTGTGGTTCCTGTAGTAAGCCGCTAGGGGCGCTGCACAATTTCTCATATAAATATTTTACGCAGTCGTTAACGTGTATCGCGACCAAAACTCATGGGAGGCCTGGTATAGATATATCAGCCGGTCAGTCAGAACATTCTTTTAATTTAATATAAGTTTATTTGATCGGTATTGATGAGTATTTTTGTAGAACATAGTGACCAGGATCTAATGACGGGACTGTGGGAGGTGGTTACGGGATCTCCTCAACGGATAACAGCAGACCCCTTCGAGTTTGGGCTTATTTTATTAGTCTTTATTAGAACTTTGGTAAAACATGGTGACCAGGGTCTGATGATGGGTCTGGAAGGTGGGCACGGGATCTCCTCAACGGACAATAGCAGACCCTTCGAGTTTATGTTTATTTAGTTGCTATTTATTAGCACTTTGGTAAAACATGGTGACCAGAGCCTGCTGATGTGACTGGAAGGTGGTTATGGGATCTCCTCAACGGATAACAGCAGACCCTTCGAGTTTGGGCTTATTTTATTAGTCTTTATTAGAGCTTTGGTAAAACATGGTGACCAGGGTCTGATGATGGGTCTGGAAGGTGGGCACGGGATCTCCTCAACGGACAATAGCAGACCCTTCGAGTTTATGTTTATTTAGTTGCTATTTATTAGCACTTTGGTAAAACATGGTGACCAGAGCCTGCTGATGTGACTGGAAGGTGGTTATGGGATCTCCTCAACGGATAACAGCAGACCCTTAGAGTTTGGGCTTATTCGATTGGTCTTTATTAGCACTTTGGTAAAACATGGTGACTATGGTCTGATGATGGGACTGGAAGGTGGGTACGGGATCTCCTCAACGAACAACAGCAGACCCTTCGAGTTAAGGCTTATTTTGTTGGTATTTATTAACACTTTGGTAAAACATGGTGACCAGGGTCTGCTGATAGGACTGGAAGGTGATTATGGGATCTCCTCAATGGATAACAGCAGACCCTTCGAGTTTGGGCTTATTCGATTGGTCTTCATTAGCACTTTGGTAAAACGTGGTGACCATGGTCTGATGATGGGACTGGAAGGTGGGTACGGGATCTCCTTAACGGACAACAGCAGACCCTTCAAGTTTGGGCTTATTTAATTGGTCTTTATTAGCACTTTGGTAAAACATGGTGACCGTTGCATATTGTCGTTCAAAAAATCATATTCTTTTGTTTTCCTTATTTCCACGAAAATCTCTTCGACGCGGGCGGAGCCGCGGGCAAAAGCTAGTCAATTATAAAAAAGTCTCTAGCTATGTATCTATGGTAACATTATGTCACAAAGGAAGAGTATGAAATCAGACACAAAATTACAATTACCATTAAGAAAAAGTACTGGAGATAGTAAATTGTTCGAGTCTTTTTATAACATAGCATAAAACGCTCTTTAATATAAAATAACACAAGAATACTTCAAAACAGCAACTTGTATAACAAACAATATTATTTCGTAAAATTTTGAAACGGCGTTTTAACAATCGTTTCTTGAGTAGTTTTTCACAATGCGACAAAGAACACTTTGTATTGCACGAGCATTGTAAAAGCATTCACTTCTGAGGATCGTGACCGAAAGACTCACAACAACAGGTGAAACAAAGTGGCCAATTAGGTAGGAACTTTACGTCATTATTAACTTCCTTCCTTGTGACTTGAGTCGTTTAAGGTGGTTACTCCAGGGTTACGTATGTTTTATTGTCTAATTAAATGAATGGACTGTCAATTTAATTGCAGAATTCGATTGATTAAGGATCATAGGTTATTGTGACATGAAATTTTGATTTATTTAATACAGAAAAACGTGGTAAACTGGCAAAAATTTACAGACATATTATTTTTTTGAACGGGTAATGTCATAAATAATAAAAATGCTGGTACATTATGTTCCAACAAAATATGTCTGACGTTTTGACAAAGGTATTGAATCTGAATGAAAGATTTAGCTCTTTAAAGTTGACAATGTGATTATTTTTCTGTAAAGGAGATCAATCACTACAAAAACTATAAAGTAGTACCTATTTGCAAACGTAATACATTAACGTTTAGTGCTGTATACAACAGTATTAAAGTCTTTCTTAAGATTGTAAATAAGGCAATGGAAATTTTAGATTCTGGCATGAAAATGTAAGCCGCCTCTTAAATACAGTGGTTTATGTATGGCACTATGCGGCAATAGTTTATTGTCCATTTAGTTTTTTTACCAAAGTTGTGTTATTTTATGCATTACTTAGTTAATGATCGTGCACAACAACTATAAACACGCTTTAAAGTTGTTGTGCAGGATTGTTTACATAACACAATCTAAGGGGCATTAAACTATTGCAATACCGACAGGGTCGAATATGTATGAGCCTATTATAGTATATTTCATATAAGAAGTCCCGGCTGACACTTCTCAGAACTGAGCTTTAGAGAAGAGACACTTTGAATCGACACTATATTCTATCGATTTTCGATTATTGTTACAAACAGATTAGAATCGAATCAAAACATCTAATATTGGAACCTAATGAGATATGAATAATGACTCAGAAAGAACACAGCGTACTCGTATGTCTTAAAAATTACATAATTATGTGGTGTATAGCAACGTCATCTAAAAAGAATATTGTCACTCTAAATCTTCTCATGGATGTCGTAAAAGGCGATAAGTTTTCCTGGGTACCTAGCATAGTAGACCATATCGAGCTTTGACAGCTCGATATACACAGTCTGTCCCTCTCTAAGTAGATCAACAGAGTGAGACAGAGCACTGTATCAAGCGCTATCGAGCTCGATACGGTTTGCTATCCTAGACTAGCTGGATTTGAAAGCAAGAAGGCAGTTTGGAACAAATCTCTTCGATGAACCCGCGTGACAAATAATCAACCTTTCCCCTTTACCACTGGGTACTTTTGTTGAAAAGTGTGGAGTGTCATTTGTCCATATTTCGACCAACAGTGTGGTTCGCGTTTAGCCAGGTCTCATCTAAAAATATGACATTATATCATTGATAGACTTTGCTGCGCGTAGGAAATTGCATCTAGCTAGTGCTATGTCTCCTCGTTCCATCAAAGTCTTTCTTTTATCACTTTTTTTGTAATTAAAGCTAACTTTTCTTAATACTCTCCATAAGGAAGTCGTGCTACCATGAAATAATCCGGCTTCTCGTAAAGTATTCATTAATTTAGGGAGAGTTGGAAGTTGGTTCCTGCTGTAGTAACCATAAATATGGTTTCTAATGGCATCAGCATCGAAACTGTCCACTTGTGTAACGATTGGCCTTTTAAGCCTCTTCTTTGACGGCGATTTTAATATGTTCTCCTCAGTGGTTTCTTTTACAAATTTTTCCTTGCTAATACGGGAAACCGTTTTTCGGCTGAGACCAAGAGCAGCAGATACTCGTTAACACACTTGAGATAGTGGCAAGAACGGTCCGTTATTTAGCGATTGCCGTTCGAAATAGTCTCGTAGACGCACAACAATCTCAGCAAACCCTTTTTAGTGGTATTTACCATTTTAATAACAAAATAAATACAAAAAATAACAATTTCACTGAAATAATTTCAAAATACAAGTCAGGCTCACAGCTTTCGACCTATTTCAAAATTGAAGACTATAATTATTAAAAGTTCTTTACCATGAACAACTTCCACAGATTAAGGCATTTTCGTATTTATTCATTGATACATTAAGTACTTTTACAGAAGCGTTCTTTTGTGAAAAGAAATACTCTGTTATGTTGCAGGTTTAACGAGTCAGGTGTTAACATGACAATCATACCATAAATATTTTCATGAAACAAAGAATGCAGGCCGTCTATCTCAAATACATACTAAAAACTGGGTAAATGTGCTAATTTTAGTGATAGACGGAAGGATAAAGACAGTCAGCGTCGGCTTAGTAAAAGGGTATCATCGGCTCCGTTTGGGTACGGAACCCTATAAATGAAATGGCTGAAATGAGTCTCGTTACTTATGCGTCGTTTTGTCATAAACGTTTACTCGCCATATCGATTGATCGGCTGCTTACCGATTAATTGAACGATTCTTCGTCTCGTCACTATGAAAAAATAGGCCTAGTGCATAACGGTGAAATAAAATGATGTATCAAAATGTTATTTAAAAACCTAAGGATTAGTGAACACAATAAATTGATTGTAATTTGATTGTAATAATAAAACAATTTTGAAATGTTGTGTATTGGATTAAGACTTTAAAAGTATTATTTGGAACTGAAAAACCATACTCGTAGTTGTATCATGCATGTCGGTAATTTACAATAAACATACACCTTTACTTTCTTTAGATGTGTCAGCCGGGACTTCTTAGCTGCAAGATACTATAGTTATTAGCACCATATTCACTAATGAAGATTTATGATTATGATAATAAACAAAATTTATTAAATCCTTTTTTTATTTAAATAGGAAAAGCAATCATTTGTTGTGCTTTGGGAACGAGACCCGTAACAACAACCTTAATTGATTTGTACACCTTTTTTCTCGACATTGCCAAACAGAAAGCTTTGTGGGGGCGCGGTGATACCCCTCAGAGAGGGAAGCGAGAAGCTCCACAGGAGGCGCCGCGCTAAGCTTGAAGTCATGGCCGAGGCGATAGTGCGAACACCGAGCTTAGCGAAGCATTTCTGGGTGGCGTCGGTCATACATACAGTCTCATTGCAAATCGCTCGCCCAACAGGCTATCATCACGCCCCAAAAATGCTACGCTTTCTGTCTGCCGAGGGAATCAACGTGACGAAATTTAAGCAAAACCACCCGCTACCATCCAATGTACAGACAGGAATTACTGAAACAGTCGTACGCTCTCTTTCACCGACTCTTTTTACGTCCCAACAGGTTAGAGCAGTGAGCATTATCACCACACCCGCTTTTAAGGGCATGCAGATTTAAGGTATGCAGTCGTAATCGGGCAGAAACAGGATACAGCATTCTCACCTAAGATCAAAATAAGTAAGTACCAAAATTTCTTAACAAAATAAATACCACTTGGAACTTTGTAAAAGACATTAAAAATTCAGGAAAAAAATCCGGAATATCAATAAAAACTCTCGAATAATATTGCCACTTTTGTGATTTAATTTGAGACATAACAGTAACTAAACATATTTCAGTACTATAATAACATATCAAAAAACATTATAAAGAAAACAGTTTTCCGATACGATTCATAGAATCTCTGCACTATGTCAAAATGTTACAAAAAGATTCAAAATAACTGAGGTTTTGCGTGCACGGCAGTTGACAAGAGCGTAAACAGTAAAAAAACAAAGGCGTTAAAACAGGACTTTTGCCACGGGGCGGCGACCCTTAACTTCCAGTGTTTTTCTTCACCCTTCACCAAATAATAAATGAACAAACACTATAATGAAATAGTCTACCGGTAATACCAAAATCAATGCCTATCCAAAAACCATCGAATCCACGATAGACACAGCAAGCACTAAACAAAACTGTCACGAATAGTCAAAGACATTCCATTCCGACCTGCCATACCTTCGTATTGTCCATTAAAATTCACGATTGTCCACACGTAAGGAAGTAAGCCACACGTCGATGCTACGTGCTGAATGCTGGATCGGCTCGCGACGAGAATACTAAGATCTTTAGGAATCCGGGCAGGGAGTTTCTATTTGTTACACTTTAAACTTGCTCAATTTGCACTTCAGATTGCTTTATGCTTGGTGTACTTTGTCTAGAGCAGGGATGGCGAACCAATGGCACCTGTACCATTGATGGCACGCGACAAAATATTTCAGGCACACTACCAATCGAAACGGTTTTATTTTTGGTCGTTTTTGAAGAGTTTTGAGTTGTTATATATAATATAATATATATTATATTATATATTGTTTGTATTGTACAATTTTATTTAAAGCATGTTTTTTTTAACTATTTATTTTTGTTTTAATATATATATATGGTATATTTATCTACCTGCTATATTTATCTAACAAGGACACGCTGAAAAACAGCGCTGTGCAGATTCACACTCACAGCAATATGCTGAGCTTTGCCCTTTTTGTCACCAAACCCTTTAATTTGTAAAAAATGTATGTACCTACTCAAGTGTGTTTAATTTGGGACAAATAAATTTATTTTCTTTCTTTCTTTTTGTTATTATTTAGTTTTATTATCTTCCCGATAGTTACTAAGCATAAGATAACTTTTTAACGAATAATCGCGGCAGGTATATTGCTTCATTAAACACTTCTTTAGAAAAAATGGCACGTCAATCCACAAAGCTTCGCCATCCCCGGTCTAGAGTATGTCTTTGTTTATTATAGAATTATGGTTTGTAGAAACGGTAGCTTAGTCAGTAGGACGCCGATCAATCTCAAGACACGGGTTTGAATCTTACGAGTCGAGTATACACCAATAAGTTTTTAGGGTTCCGCGGCCAAAGGGCATAATGGACTCCTATTAATGTAGCTCTGCTGTCATTCCGTATGTCACGGGTCTCTAGCTTGCAGACGGAATGAGTTACAGATCTGAAGTTTAGATATGAAAAGGAAAATATTGCATTTAAAATTAAATTAAATTAATTTTCAGAGGGGGTCGGGGGGAGTTTATTATTTTTTAATATTAAAATAAAAATAAATGGAGGGCCATCAAAGGTAAAAGGTTTTAGACAATTTTTGTTACGGGGTATATCTCAAAAAACTAGTTAGGAATTTGGTATTTTCTGTATATTATGTACCATATAAACAACAAATACTGAAAACGTCAATTTTTAAGAGAGGTTACGTACTCGAATACTTGACCAACTTAATTTTGCAGTTTTGTTTCCTACATTTTGCAGGTACTGATAGGTCTGTAATTTTTATTCAAAACATAACTTATTTAAATGGTAGGGAACTCTCAGAGCACGAGTCCTACTCGCACTTGACCTATTTTTAAATTTAATTGAGGACCATTGTTTACGCATAACATTTGTATAATTACCACTTGCTGAAGGAAATTACTGTGAGTGTGGGGTAAAGCCGCATGGCCAACGTGTATTTTTACGCTCATTCGTTTCAAGCTCGCACTCATGTTGCAATTATGAAATCGTCTGTGAAAAGAGGGTGCACGAGTGTTCAATTAACACCCTGACACTTCTGACACCCTGGGAATAATGTCGTGGCGGTATGTTTTTGTTCTACGTTTACTTTCATGGCGCGATCGTTAAGGCTAAGTGTAACAATTAAGTAGATATTTGTAGCTAGGTAATGAATCAGTAAGCAATGGGAATTTTTTTGCATCATTTTTGGATTGTTATCTATTATTAGTTTGTTGAAAAATAATGTGACGCAATTCGTGATTAAAATATCTTGGTAATTACTAATTACTAAGATATTTTGATGTCCGGCGCAGAGACATTGGGTCGTTTCTGTCGATATCTGTACCGACACAAATCGAGCTGCTGAAGCCCCTAATCCATCCATCCATCCATCCATCAGCCTGTTTCGTCCACTGCTGGACATAGGCCTTTCCAGGATTTCGCCACTCTTGGCGGTCCTCCTGGAAGAAATGCCCATACTCACACACGCTGGGAAGGCGGGTTGGTGAGCGCGGTGCCGAAACCCTTGCACCTGTGACGCCGCTGCCCGTCACCAGTCTGATTTATATAAGACGATATACCGCCATCCATCGGTCCCAGGCAATGGTGGGCCGCCTGGTTTTGCCTGAGAGCTGTTCTCTTACTCTCCCCCCAATAACTTCGGGAGGATTTCCGAGTAAGATGGTGGTACCTCCACAGTCGAGCCCGGCATCAGCTCTAACACCTAAACCCCTAAAGCTGTGCTTTATTATGAAATGCAACGTTTTGATCGGCTGATTCGTCACCGTATGGCTTACAAGTGTCGCAACGGTTTATGAGCGCTCGGCGAAAGTGATGGGGGACTAGCGCATGTGTTCACTCGCGCACAAAATTACCAAGTGCGACAGAGAAACAATGGCTAGTGCAGTTAAGGTCAGCGCTCATAAGCCGTTGCGACACTTGTACCTTCAATTTCTCGATTTGGAAACAGGCCCTATTTGTGTGATATTTCAAGGTCATAAAACTTAACAAGTTTACACAACTATTTCATTCTAAGTACCCACCATGAACTTCCCATGAACTTGTGTATGCTAACAAACCACTCCTTCGTATCCGAGAACATTTTGCAAATGTTTAGCAAAGTCAAACATTGCATGAGCATGTAAAATTACACGTTACGTTATTACGACAAAAAGGTAAACGAAATTGGTCTCTATTGCTATTGATATAGAGCCTTGTCGGTTTTTACACTACAAGCATGTTATAAAAAAATAGGCTTGTAGCATGCCAAGCGTGGTATGAAATAATTAACTATTAAAAGTATGAATAAAAATACTTACTAATTTATGCTCAGCTATGAATGTAATATCCTTGTTTACAGTTTTATTCGCCCGACTGAAATAGGTGAGGCCGCATTGCCTTCGAGAGAATGGCTTTTGAGAAGGCTCAAATATTTAAAATAAATCGTTTGCATAGCAAACTGAAGGAAGACAAGGTTTCTCAATCAGTAGATAAAATAATTCAGCAGTTAACAGCACTATGGGGCCGCGGACTTCTGTAAAGATGTATTAGTTTCAACTTGATATCTCTAACAGAGCCCGAGAAACATTGACTCGTCTAGTGCTTGATGAAATTAACAAACCAGGCAAATATCTCTTACACCAATTTGGTTTGGTAATATATCTTAGCAGTTTAAGTGAAACATAAAAATTAATAAAGTTAAACAAACTTTCGATGACGTTATTAAATTTACCTAGAAAGTTTTTTGCACACGCGAGATGGCACAAAAACGTACAAGTTGGTTAAATTGTATTTTTTATTTCACTTTTTTCTTGGGACAGCTCTTGGTAAATAAATACTATCATCTCTGTAGTCTAGTGGTCCGGACGTTTCGACCACTAACCTGGAATTAAGCCTCAGGTTCAAATCTGGAAGGAGCACATTCGTTTTCGGTATCTATGCGTGTTTCGCAAGGCAGGTTAAACTGTGGTTCAATATTGTGCTCGAAGTTCGGTGATAGGGCTCACCACTCATCACGCTGGGGCGTAACATTTGTCTGTTAAACGTGGACGTACGAATGTGGACCGTTTTAGACCGTTTTGTTTTAGAGTCCATACTCACAAACACGTCTGTCATTCTTGACGTGACCATGTATTTTTTTGTATAATTCACCTGAAGCCGTCTGCCTAGCCCCCTCGGGCAGTGGTCGTGAAGGTAGCGGATTGTTCTGCTCGTCTCTGTCCCCCAGGAACTCTGCCTCGGCGAGATCGCGCACCGCTGAAGACATGAGCTCCACCAGCTCTTGGTTTCTGGAAGGATCAACAGAAAAAATAAGACCAAATTTTTGGATGGAAGGATAAATTTTATTCAGACTCTATAAAACAAAGGCACAGAAGATATATGAATCAGTACGTTAACTTCAAGGAAACGCCCTGAATCGATACACACACAGACGCGTGTTCTTACACGCCGCCGTCTCGGCCATTGTCGCGGAACGTTAGCGTCGGATGGCACTGTAAGGTTGCTTTTAGATTTCACCCGATGCCAGCCCTATCGCGCCGACCGATAATACCGTGGAGTTTCCCTACTGTTTATATCTACTGTGACAAAGGTTTGAGCAAACCTCAAGAGTAGTAATTTATATTCTAAGGAGCAAACACTATAAAACCACTTTACTGCTCATTTGGAGGTGAGGTTTGCATTTTTGAGAAGCATGAAAGGTGCCTTTTCGAGTGGCGCAACCTTAGTACCGATAACTTCTGACGAAACCACGCCGCCAAGCGACTCGTCGCGTGACGTCATGAGAAGACGTACTTAGGAGAGTGGTTTCTTTACTTTTTAGATAATTTCTGGTCGGGCCTCATTAACGACGCTTTCCATTAGGTGCGGTAGTGGCCAAGGTCGCACATTCTACATATATGATGATGGCACCACATGATGACCAATCTACCATGTCGTAACTACACTTTTATGCGTTGGAGGGAGAAAGACAAGTTTACACCTAGCCCAATGTTAAAGTATTCGTTTGTTTCGCAAGGTTTTGTTAAGGTGGACGCAACGGGTCTCGTTCCCAAACGCACAACTTATGATTGTTATTCATATTTTATTTTAAAAAGTATTTAATAAAGGCGAGTTATGATCTGACATTACGCGATCATACTTTAACGTCAATTAGGCTTTTCTAATTTTACGTTGTAAATTATCGTGCTTAACACCTTTGAATCGTTTAAATAGTGCTCTGTACAATCATTCACAGCGTAATTCCTAACACAACTTTGCTAGAAAAACTTTAAAGCATGGTCTTGTAATACCATAACTTTCATTTATTTAAATTCCTTTACTTAAGGTACCACCATCTTACTCGGAAATCCTCCCGAAGTTATTCGGGGGAGAGTAAGAGGACAGCTCTCGGGCAAAAAACCAGGCGGCCCACCAGTGCCTGGGACCGATGGATGGCGGTATATCCATCCCCAATTGCCGGGCCTTAAATAAAACAGACTGGTGACGGGCAGCGGCGTCATTGGTGCAAGGGTTTCGGCACCGCGCTCACCAACCCGCCTGCCCAGCGTGTGTGAGTATGGGCATTTCTTCCAGGAGAACCGCCAAGCGTGGCGAAATTCCGGAAAGGCCTATGTTCAGCAGTGGACGCAACAGGCTGATGGATGGATGGACTTAAAAAAACAGTCATAAGTTGTACGTTTGAGAACGTAAATTCATGATTTTTTTATTTATTTCTTCACTTGTCCTAAAAGACCTTTTGTACCAAAAGACCCGTCGAATCCACCTTAAGGAAAAATTGACACCAAGTACCTAGTAAATTTATGATATAAGCATAAACAGGTAATTTTTTGCTCCGAAAACCTTGTTGTAGGTTTCTGTTGGCCTTTTGTCTACCCTACGAAAGAGGATTTCCTGATAAGGTTTCATTGAAGTAAAAGTACGTATCATCATTTTGTGAAGGTAAACTTGGTGTATTTTTATGACCGTGTTCACGCAAACGTTAACAATTTCATTTGCCAGTAATGTTTTAAGTTCCGGGTTCGAGCACGCACTAGTTTTATGGAGATAAAGCAAGGGGCTCTTGAGGATGAAATGGAAGCCCTTTATATTTTGCACTTGGTGATTTTTTCATCGCAAGGAATATTAACATGCATAATGAACCTAATGGTATGAAAATACAAAGATAATCTTGATGCGAGGATCGGACCCGGTTGCGTAAATACAAAGGCGGCTGCAACACAGACAGAAGTTGCTCTGCGCAGCCGGGTTCCTGTAAATAAAGTAAAACAAACACGATTACACCACAGACAGCCTAACACCTATCATTCACTAAACGCTGCTGTCACTGTTGCACTGCAGGTATAATAGTTGTTACTGTCTGTGCTATGATCGCCTTCGGAATACTTTAGAACGGCAAGTTGCACGAATGCGGCGGCTTTACAAACAGATATGTTGGAAAAAAATATTAATTTCTTGATTTGAACTTTGTTTATTTGCAATACGGCTTAAAATTACCGAACATTAGTTTTGTCAAACTTTAACTGTTTAAGTATTTTTATTTTTAACGAAAAAAGTCATTCTTCTTAAATCTGATATTAATAAAATTTTGAACAATAATAATCTAAAAAAGAGCTTTTTAAAATACAAAACTTTAACATTTTATTGAATATCATTTTTTATTTATTTATTTGTTTTAAAAAAAATTAACTACATATTTCAAAGATCATTCACAACACTTTATGTTTAGTACAAAAAAATAACCAATATAATTGTATTGCATTTTTCTTATTTTAACTGCCTTATTCATACAAATATGCCTATACTACTATAAAGATCAATATTGAAGCAGGATTCAGTCGAACTATTCCTGCTTTAAGTCGTTCAGCAGATAATGCACCAAGGACTACGTGTGTCTGTGTTGCAGTCGCCTTTGTATTCTCTTAGATAAACAAATGAGGCTACACTACAGACCGCTCTGTGTTGCAACAGGGTTCAGACGAACTATTACTGCTTTAAATCATTCGCCAGATAATTTAGTACAGACTATAGGTGTCTGTGTTGCAGCCGCCTTTGTATTTACGCGCCCCGAGACAGAAAAACTCCCATCAAAATTTTACTTTTCTTTTGCGTTTCTATGTTGAACTAGCTCTAAGACCCTTAAAATTAATTTACGAAAATAAATACAAAAAAGAGATTGGATTAAATCTCTACGCCCATTACCTTAGCTTACAATAGTTACAATACCTTGCTAGTAATAACCGTGCAATTTGTAATTGCATTACACTGAGGTGTTTACTGCACATATTTTTGGACGATATTGTACCTTATCCCCCAGAGGATTAGATCGAAAATCCTCCCAAAAAAAGTTATCAAGTACTTTTTGGACGATTAAGCAGAAATAGAATTTGATGCCCAGAACTTTCTCTTTTGTCATCAGTTCGTTTGTACAATGGCAATATGTACTGCAACTTTCACCGCCGGACGTCGAACCTACACGACTTATTGTACAAACGTACTTTCTATTAGGATATGAAATAACGTGCGCTATTGGGTCTTCTCTCGATCTATTGACACACTTTTGGTGCAGAAATACAAACTTATTTAGAGGGATTGTAGAGTTAATGAACGCTGGATTATTGTATAATCGCATTTGCATGCAAGCATATAGTTTGGTACGTAATGTGTGGGTGTATTCAAGTGTTTCCTGTCTGCCTCTGATCATGTCGGAACTACACGAACTACGACTAAATAAAAATAAGGCATTACGCTGCTAATGGATTTCAGGGTTAGTTCTGCGCCCAAGTTAAACGGAGCGCTATCCTTGTCACTCTGCTGTCTGTCTGTGCGTATGTTATGTTATGGGGTCTCTAACTCTTAGACGGAATGAGTTACAGACCTGAAGTTTGGATATTTTGTGTAGAATGTTGACCTGTAACCGAATATTGAATTTAAAAAAAAAAACATTTTCGTAAAAAGGAGCAGTTTTTTTTTTTGCCCTGGGTTTCGTTTTCTAGAACTCATTAAGTAGACCAGAAATTTGTATTTTTATCCTCAAAAAGAAAGAAATGGGGGGCGTCAAAGTTGTCAGTTTTAGAGAACTTTTGTCACGGGGTTTTCTCAAAAACTAAACCAGTTAGGAATTTGAAACACACGATACACTGTGAATTCACATGGGCGTCGGAAGAGGGGGGGGGGGGGGGGGAGGGGGGGGGGGCAGCATCCCCCCCTGGAAACTGAATGGGACAGTAAAAAATAGTACTATACAGCGGACAAACGAGAGACGAGACGAGACGGATCGGTAGTTTTTGTTTGCACCAAAATACGTTTTTTATTTTTCAACTATTAAACCCCGTTGATATTTGAAATAGGTCGCCCCACCCTAGACTTTCGTCTTCCGACGCCCATGATAATATACATAATAGTCATATAATACGTATATGATAATTTAAACAAGAGGGCCAAAATTGGAATATAAACGCTACGTAAAAAGTATTATGCAACTGCACATTATGATATTACGTCAACAACTTGTTTCAAAATTGAGAGCCTCGCAGTTTTGAGGTCAGCAGAGAAACGAGAAGAAATTCCGCCTGAGATTATAAAATGTTGATGAAACCAATCATTAGTATACTAGAACCTTTATGGTCTCTATTTCAAATATACTTCTGAAAGATTTCAGTGGGATATCGGTAGGCAATGGATGAGGCTGGCTAGAGAAGAAGAGGCCTATGCTTAACAGTGGGTGGACGCGGGGTGATTGACAATAATACCCAACATTCGCAAAGTTAAAGCTTTCACGGAATCAACATTGTGGTTGTTTAAAATTTACAGACTAAGGCTTCAGGGTTTGCATTTCCTGACGAACGCTAAAACTGAGCAGTGCAAGTGAATGATTATGATAATGTGGTCTCGCTCTGATTCAGAGCTGAAGTGCCCAACATCTCAGCCGACCCAGTTCACATAACAACAAACTAGTTTTATGTTGATGTCCATTCATTATGTCATGGTGATACTTTGCGGAATTCTGCTGATGCTTAGTTGGATCTTGGAAAAGGAAAGTTGCTTTTTTTATATAAATTCGAAAACGAAACCTATGACAAATGATAGAAGTGTAATGAACGTAAAAAAAAATGAAAGCACGTTTAGAGCGCGAGGGAGGCCGCTCTAAATATCTACACGTAGACACTATGTATGTCAGTCGACAAAATTGAAAACAGACCTACCGACGAAGGGTCTAGTAAAAGAAGACCTTGTAATGCCTCAGTTGATGAAGGATTTAATATCCGTGGAAACAACAAACGAGCTGACAGGGTCGTAGCTGATGAGATCTGTAATTTTGGACTAATAAGTTTTTTGTGTCGCGGAAAAAACCAAACGGGTGAAAAATCATTTATAATATAAACGGATATATGCAGTGTAAAGATAAGAAAAAATTATCATTCTTGTTTTTACGACATTTGTTTCTAGGTAATTTATCTTTTCTGGTTTGTAATGCACTCTAATAATAATATTTAGAGTATTTCAAAGTGATGGATTTCGCAATAAAACATAATCTTGGATATATGCAGTGTTTTTGTTTTGCACTTACACGTTTTTTTTGGCTATATTCTGTATAGTATTGACGTTAATGTGTATTTTTTACTTGGGTACGTTACTTGTTACAAAACATTTCAAACAAATATCTATTGAGCGATTTTAGATTTTTTGTTCACCCGTTTTTTACTGTTGAAAAATGTTAAAAAGTAAAAAAAAAGCTGTCTGAAGACTATAAGAGTTCAGTATCAAGTTCACAGACATACAGACCAAACATGGATAATAAACGCATAGAGTCGACTTGAAGCAAATTTAGCTCAATGAGTTACGGGCTCTTTTAGATATAAAAATTGCTTGTTTCCAAACAAAATATATACGACCCAAGGGGCACATAAGCATAATAAAAGTACTAATTTAACACATTACACAGTTACAAGTTATGTAACGTTGGTGTAAAAGCTATGTAAATAGCTAAATTATGTATAACGTTGTGTTTCAGCTTTTTAAATTCTTTATGCTTATTAAAGTTTGTATAAAGTTGGTTTTCTTTCTTAAGGCTTAGTAATAACTATTGTTCCTATTATAACACACACGTTAATAAGCTAAAAGCATTTCAGATAGCTTCAATTTGCATAAAAGTGACTACTTCAGCAACGTTCTGTAAAGTCGTTTGCAATAGAATCCAACAATCATGTAAACAAATATGGCGGACTGACATTGACAGCGTATTGTTTATGCCCATAGTGATGTCATAGTGTTCTAATTTAATTTTAATTAAATTTATTTTTCTAATTATTTTAATTTTAAGTCATAGACTATGGCCCATAGTAGGATAGGTACTAAAATAAAACTGACTAAATAGATTAAATATATAAGCCATAGACTATAAAATAAAACTGATTATATATAAAAAAAGTGTTTATTAAAACAAATTTAAATCTTCGTCTTCGTCATCATCACTATCAGAAGTGTCGCCGGTGACCGTAATTATAAATGGAACCACTGTGTCATCGCTTGCCGTGTCTAAAATGCCGTCGAGCTTTTTCATTTCTTCCTCTTCCTTTAGGACGTGACTTACGCATTTCGACCATTGTTCGGCTCCGATTCTCGCCAACCCTTCGTTCAATAAAGTTTTTATTTCCGCCATTTTAAAAGATTTGTTATTTCTCCCAACATACGACTTAACCTGTGCCCAAATGAGCTCAATTGGGTTGAGTTCGCAGTGTTAGGGAGGAAGGCGAAGCACAGTTGACTGTGAATGACAATTCTAACAAAATGGCCACCTGTCAATTTTTAAAAACTAACCATTATTTTTATGGCTTAGGATACAATCCGTTTTGGTTAATTATATTAAGCTCTTGAAAAAAAATTTTTATTGTATTCAAATAATATTAAATTAAAATAATTTATTAAATTAAAAATAAAAGATAACTTCAGATTACGAACAACACTAACTTTTCAATGACTTATAGAGTTCGATGAATAAAAAACTAAGATGACAGCTTGTCAAATACTTCGAAATTTTTACGTTGCAAATGTTTTAACAAATTTAACTTATAAATACAAGTTAAATCGTGTTGAAGATAATGTGAAAACAATGGTGCGTTCGTTGAAATCAGACTATGTTCATAATTGATCGTCAAATGTATGTGATTACGGAGTAATCGTGACAATTTGGTTTGTTTACATGATTGTTGGATTCTATTGCAAACGACTTTATAACAGTATAATTAGCTGAATAAATGTAACGTGTAATACTATTATACACACATTACTAAGCTAGTTGCGTTTGAAACCGCATATTTCTGCTACAATGTACTCTTGGCAGCTATATTCTGAATAACGTTGTTTCTCATTTCTATTATTTTGCTTGAGGCTTAATAAGCGCTTAATTTTTGTCTTAAGCCGAATAAGGTTTCATACTTCACAAACTATTCAGCTACTGTTTAAAATATATTTCTGTGTTTTTATAAAGATTATCTCTGGTATAACGATAATTACACAGGTTTTAAAACTAAATTACACAGACTGAAGGGAATTGATTCTTCCTTATAGTAACATTTCCTGCTTAAGTATGAGCTTATTGCCCTATAACCAGAAAAATGCTTGTCATTGGAGGAATTAGAGACATTGAATATATTTCAAGCATTTTTTACGTTGTGTTGTGTGTATAAAGGCTGTCACGAATTATTAAAAATGGACAGTAAACAATGGAAGATTAAAAGGATAACTGGTGGAATCAAACGAAAACTTTTAAGGGAATACAACAAAATAAAAAAGACTAACAGTAAGACGAGAAAACAACAAAATATTGCTGCCGAAAATATCGTAGCTACTGCTAGCACCAGCCAAGCACGAACATATTATGTTGATGAGGGTTCCGCACCTATAACAAACTACGAAAATATCAATACCACCGTTCACACCTATAACTCAAATGAAGATTATGTTGAAAATGATTTTGATGACACCTGTTCTGATTTGAGTAGTAGTAGTATTAATGAAAGTGACGAAATTCAATCAGAGTTTACGATAAACATTGATTTGCGCATTGAAATAAGGTAGTGGGTTTTGAAAAGAAATATTTGTCAAGCGGCTTTAAGAGATTTATTGAAAATCCTCAACGAAAGACTTCCTGACGCTTTGCCCGCAGATCCAAGAACTATTCTACAAACCCCAGGGAACATTGTATTAAAAAACCAATTAAGGGTGGAGATTACTGGCATAAAGGCCTCACTGAAAGTCTGAAGAAAGAATTGACTACGTGGCCGAATGTACCGGAAGCCATCAGTTTGAATATAAATTTCGATGGACTACCTATATTTAAAAGTTCTAAAAAAGAGTTTTGGCCCATTCTTTACAATATACACCAAAAACCTGAAATAGAGCCTGGTGTTATTGGAATTTACTTCGGTTCTGGAAAGCCAAAAGACTTAACCGAATACTTAGAAGATTTCGTAACGGAAATGGATGCTTTACTTAAAGAGGGCATTTATATACAAGGCTGTGATAAAACTGTTACTATAAAGATTAGATGCTTCATATGTGATTCTCCCGCAAGGGCTTACATAAAAGGTAAAATCTACGAATAATATACATATTTATGACAAATTATAGTATGTACTAATATTCTACTTTAGCTATGTAGAGTACATTTTGGTAAAGGTAGCACTGGTTTTTCTGACTCAGGATTTCATTATCTTTATTACAACTTTGATTTATTGAAAAATTCGATGTTACTCGATAGTCGAATTTCAGGGGTGTTTCTTTGTCTGTTGCCACAGCCTTTTTCGATTACTTCGATGACCCTTGTTGTAAAATTTGTCATCGTTTTATTATGCCATATTACCAAAAAGTAGGGTTCGTAAAAATCCGATATATACCTATATATTAAATATCAAAAAATCAAAAAAAAAAGCGATTTTCAGTGGTTTAATTTAATAAATTCTGTCCAAATAGTAACATGACACTTGAGTTTGATTATTTATATTATTATAAAATTAATTGAGAGTTCCTAAAAGAGCCCCAGATGTATCCAGATGGCCACTTGATCAAGATCCGTATCAGTATCGGTTTTGTTTAGCATATTGGTTAGTTCTTCTTCGGCCTCTTCGTACGTGCGAAAATTTTTCCTCTTTAAGGAGCAGTTGAATGTGAGCCAATCCTGACGAGGTTCCACATTATCGTCTCTACTTAAGGTCTCGGCATCGTGCTTCGGCCATCGAAGTCTTCCTTTGGTTTCCCACAGGGACGGTACAGTGCACAACTCTGCCCTGCCCCTACGTCGCGTAGAGACAATTTTATACGGCATTTTCCTGTAAGGAATTTTGTTAATTAAACAGTGACAATATGATATTTACATACCTAGATAACAAAATTATCGAAAAGAAAAACCTTAAAGGAGTCTAAGATAAAACTAACTAACATCAGTATCGTGAAGTTTTGCTCTATCGGTTAAAGCCGCGGTTTACTTGCATGACGCGTACGAATGTTGTCTTATCACACGCATGCATGCAACCGACTGAGACGTGACGTTGACGTGTGCGCTGTGAGCAAACTGAACTGATTGCGGCGCGGCGAACGCGGCGCGAGTGGCGGCGCGGCCGCGGGGAGACTAGTAGGGCTGCGCGGAACGCGTCTACAACAGTCTATTACTAAAAGAAAAATTTCGCCGAAGAAAACAAGTTGAAATTTCTACCAAACGTACCTACCTAATCGTAGGATACCGAAACAACTTTTACGGCTAAATCTATTTAGTTTTGTTATGCCCACCCTCGGAAAGGTTTTATATATCCTTTTTGTACCCTAATAAGCCGTTTAATTTAGAAATATGATCAACTACAACAATATTATACAGAAGTTAATGCTGTCAGACCACTTTTTACCAAAAAATAGCTTAATAACTAGAGTCGCGTGAACTTTATTCAGCAATAGGACGAAAAACAGCTGCGTGAGCAGCATATATTTGACTTACGAAAGATCGCCATTATAACCTCTCTGATAAAAACTAAAATAATCGATTTTACTATCAAATGCTTCAACTTACTAATTGAGATGCATTTCAAACTAAAATTTACGTGTATTCTGTTACTTTTAAAATCCTAAAATTATCAATTACGTTCAAAATACTTGTGGCAATCCTATTAACCCTGTATAAAAATCTTATTTACTATTCGTAAACTGGATTAACAAAGGGGCGCGTGAAAATAATTGAGAAAATTCATATACTGTTCACGAATAAATTACTTGCGCAGTAATATTTAACGTGCTACATGACTATAACCAGTAATACAAAGTTTTACTTACCGATTATAAATTTCACATGAATGTTTTGGTTGTTTACACAAACTGCCGATGGAAATAAAAATCAAAATTTTACAAATTATCACCACTTCATTTCTATTTTATCACTTATCTATTAATATTGTTTGCATAATAATGCAATAATGAACTAATATCTGAAAGTTGTCTGAATATCGGTACTCAAAATTGTTAATCTGGATAAGCTTGATATAATCTCTGAATAAAAGCATTGTGAGCTATTTTTCAGAAGTTATTAAGCTACGTACACCATTACACAGCCCCTACTCAGATTTTATATTGCTAATATGCAGAATTAAGCATTTAAAGTGGGGCCCAAATTGCTTGAGTAACAGCTGAATAAACGTTTACTCAGACGTTACTCAGACTACTTTCTCAGCTTATTGTTCCGCACGTCGCTATTACTCAATATTTATAAAGCATTCCTGTGTTGCTTGGGGAGAGATTAGTTTAGGTATTAACAAATACTTTTCAAGCATAAGCCAGCCGAAACAACCTATTTTTATAAGTTTCATTGTACCATGTAGCTTAAATGTCACTTGGTTTTTGTATGGAAACTTTCCAACACTATTTAATGCTTAGGTTTAGTCTGTTATGTCTGTGAAAAAGTTGCGTTTTTTTTTGGGAAAATTCGTTCGTTCCTTTTTAGTGTTCCCTTCAAATTACAAATACGATGGGAGGCCAACATATTATTTTGCGAAATTAGCAAAAAGTGTTATCGATCCGTGATACCGATTACTTACCGAGCCTCCAGTATGAATTTGGCTGCATGCTACTGCAATTTCATCTTAAATATTGCTTCTCGTCCGGAAAGCTGATCTGAACGCGTGTTCAATTTTTATATGTACCTAGTTGACATGAGTCCAGCTTTCAACCAGTCAATGTTAAGACATACGTTGAAGTCTTGACCTCCATTAGTATTGCATGACGAAGCACTATGCCTTGTCACTAGTAAACTATGGCCAATGGTGCTACTTTCTTTTGAAGATCGAACAATTTAGATGTCAAAAGAAGGCTAATCTCTTTTTGGTTGCTCTTTTTTATCAAAAGGGCAACAAACGAAGATTTTCCATTAGTTCTAACAAAAAATAACGCTTAAACCGCTTTTATACGTTCTAGTCCATTGGTATTCAAAAAGGTATTGCAATGAGCTTAGAATATAAATTCAAGCAATAACAAAAACCCAACAATAGTGCCTGCTTATTTTATGTCCCTCAAGTCCTAGAAGTTACTTCAAGATCGAAACAGTTTTCTAGTCAAGACACAAGATCTCATCTAACTTTATGCTATCTAAGGAAAGTGGATAAATAGGCCCTTTCTTATGTACGATATTTTCTGTTGTTGTTATTTTTACTGTTCTATCAATCAGACTGTTTGATCGTCCGGGGCCCGCAGTAACCTCGTAACAAGGCCGCCCTCGACCGCTTGCTCCGGTCACTCAACGGTATGGATAAAGAATATAAAGTATTAGTATGGGTAAAGAAAATCCTGAGGTGGATACACTATTCAACATTGTATGTAACTAACAGGCTGTTTATGTTTTCAAAGTAATTACGTACCTACTTATAAATATGCATGTGATCAGTTATGTGAGTTGGATTATTGTCTGTATTGCATTTCATGTTTTTTTTACCAATAAAATAATGCTGTAGACTGAGTAAGAGTGCATTTCGTAGTGGTCTTACCGCAAGTTGGCGAGCTCAGAACAGGAGTTGGCGAGCAAGTAGTATCCACTGAGCAGCGAGATCTTGTTCCCGAACATCATGTCGTCGGGCTCGCCGGACACCAGCTGCTGTCTCGTGTTCATGTTCACCAGGCCCTTGTGCCCAAGGTGAGTGGTCTTACCGCAAGTTGGCGAGCTTAGAACAGGAGTTGGCGAGCAAGTAGTATCCGCTGAGCAGCGAGATCTTGTTCCCGAACATCATGTCGTCGGGCTCGCCGGACACCAGCTGCTGTCTCGTGTTCATGTTCACCAGGCCCTTGTGCCCAAGGTGAGTGGTCTTACCGCAAGTTGGCGAGCTCAGAACAGGAGTTGGCGAGCAAGTAGTCTCCGCTGAGCAGCGCGATCTTGTTCCCGAACATCATGTCGTCGGGCTCGCCGGACACCAGCTGCTGTCTCGTGTTCATGTTCACCAGGCCCTTGTGCCCAAGGTGAGTGGTCTTACCGCAAGTTGGCGAGCTCAGAACAGGAGTTGGCGAGCAAGTAGTCTCCGCTGAGCAGCGCGATCTTGTTCCCGAACATCATGTCGTCGGGCTCGCCGGACACCAGCTGCTGTCTCGTGTTCATGTTCACCAGGCCCTTGTGCACGAGGTGGCTGGTGCGGATCATCTCGGTCACCTCGGCCAGGGCGCGCTGGCTGCGGAGGGAGGGGAAGGTTAGATCATACAGGGTGGGGTATCTTATGTAAACTACATAATATACTGATCATACTGAACAATTTCCCCATAGTAACATACTACGAAAATACAAATTGGACCTATACAAAATTCAGGTTTTCAAAATTGGTAAGAAGACATCAAAATATTTTTTTTATTTCCACAGGTGCGGTTTTCCACAAGGTTTCTTTTAGAAAGTTGTATACTCGTAGTAATATCAATTTATTTGTGGTTTCATATATATCTGTTCATTTATACCTGGTACATGGTTGGTAGATTATTTCTTTAGGATTTTAGGGTAGATTTAAAATATGCAAATCTTTGATCGATCAGTAAACTTTAACAATTCATTTTCCTGTTGTTTTAAGAGCTTACGGGGAAAATATTTTTATGAAAATGCATCAGCACCATCAATAAAAAAAGCTCAAGCGTAATTGTTTAGAGGACAGCGGAGTACTAGCATCTTTAAACTGGCAAATTTGAATTTGAATTTTGAATCAGGTCTTTATATAGCTTCCCAACTTCTCGAGTGCATGGCATTGAATTTTAATTACGGCTATAGATAATCTAAGTATTTTACAAATTAAAAAGTTGCAGTTCACTGAACAATTATAAGTTTCTTCAGAGTTCTTTTTAGGGTTCCGTACTTCAAAATTAAAAAACGGAACCCTTATATGATCACTTTGCGTCTGTGTCAAGACCCTTTTTCTCGGGCCCCGTTAGAGATATCGAGTTGAAACTAATACCTCCTACAGAAGTCTGCGGCCTCATAGTGCTATTAAAGATTCAGGCTTATAACTAAGTGAACGCGAAAAAAGTTATAGCCCTTCACGTAAACAATTTCATACAAATTGGCACCTTTAAGGTACTTCCAGTTTTTCAGTACTTAGTATCAAATTTTACGCACTTGTTCTAGGACATGAATCCCCGAGGGGGTGTCAGAGGTATTCCAGGCAAATCAAGATTATTACAGTACTCCCAAACTTATAATGCGCATACGAATCTTCGCCACTGCTCAGCAAAGTTCGTATTTCCCTACACTTTCTATACAAACAGTAAGGTCACGTGTTACGTCTGGTCGTTCGGCTATAGATTTCTATGCGCATTATAACTTTGGGCGCACTGTACGTCCCAAACGTGATGGGCGGTGAGCCGTATCGCTGTACTTCAGGCACAAATGGACCAATAGCAATTCCAAAGCCTGCAGGCCGATATTGTGCACCGCGAATTTAATTGAACCTCAATAGTTACTACGAAATCCTGGGTTAGCAGGCAAGCTATCCAGCACTTGTTCTAGCAAAATGAAATCCTAAATATAACGATGCTATCCTATATAAAATATTTATTTATCCGCCTCTGTGGTCTAGTGATTCAACTTTTAATCCGGAGACCGCAAGTTCAAATCCCATAGGAGCACATCTGTGTTCAAACTGTGTGCTTTGGAAGGAGATTTAAAGGAAATTTTTGCCTGAAATCTGGTGATAGGACTCCCCACTCATCACGCTGGGATGTAATAACCAAGTGTGAACTGTGACTTGCATTGCACAGTTCACACTCGGAAACAGCTCTGACAGCCCCTCGGGGATTCATGTTGTTACAATTTATAACTAACTATGCATTTTTTTGCTGTCCAAATAATAAAATGCGAAACTGAGATAAGGCATGGATATATATTCAGCACTCTGTGATCATCATTAAATTATGACTTTTGTCACAAACACAGAGCAGACTATACCATTACGTAGACTATACTTACGAAGACTATCTTGAGCCCAGGTTTCATTAACTTCTATGGAAAGAAGCACTCTACATACATAAGTGCCAGCTAGGGGGTATAATTCACCTGTGCAGGACTCCAGCAGCTTTATCTTGCTCCATGTCGGGGATCTCGGGACTGTGACCGGCTGCCTTCGATACAAGCAGCACGATGAGGCCCCAAGCTTGCATGTTGTTCTTACCATTGTAGATGAGGTTCCTGCAAGGGAATCAAATAAAACAAACAAGTACAGTAGTATCAAATAAATAATGCATGGTAATATTCGGTTTTCAAGTATTTCAAGATAATACCACATCGATTTTAGACCTTCTTGCTGTTTGTTATAGTTACTTATATTGAACTTCCTGCAATCTGCTCTACTATAATTTCACACTTTTCAAAGGAACTAATAAGGGCCGTACTTAGATTTGTAAGAGCAAATTAAATTAAATTTATCTTAGTTTATTTTTGTGGAAGTAACGTTTTTATACGTTTTCAGATTTATATTATATACATAGAGAATCTATACTAAGTTGTATGTTGTGTTTGTTTCAGCATCTACAAGATCATCCTGTGGCCCTTATTTTCTATAGAATATCCTATGTATGTTTGCAATCTATTACGTGACACTGGTATAATAGTAGACTCTATAGTTGCCTTTGCCAAAATAAAAACTAAATTAAATTGAAACCTAGTTTTCCAACAATATTACCGACATACATTACTGATTAGACATACATTACCTATTTATTACGTACTATGCTACTACTGTAATGCCTACCTTGATAATAGGCTGAAGCCTAAGCAGAATTGTGTACTATGTACTTGCCTAGTAATCAGTATAATATTTTATTTATTATATTTAGTAATTTTCCAAATTAGGTAAGTACCTAGATTAATTAATAATGAGGAATCAGTATTATATTTAATTAGGTGAGTAGATAGACAAATTAATTGTATATTTTATAGTACAGTAATACTCCGCTTTACGTGACCTCACTTTATAGGAATTCATGCAAATAACCCTGCTTTACGATTGGTCCATGAAACTATGTAAAGCCTAGGATGCATGGTGTGACAATAAAGCCGATTTTGAAGGTTTTAATTTTAAGTTAAGAAACTTACTAAAAAACGTAAATTTAAGTGACAGCACTATATTTTGCTATTCTGAAGGGCACACCAACTAAAATTAGCAGGTGCCTTTTGACACTCATAAATTGAATTCACAGACAAAATCGGATTAATAGACCACAGATTCGAATGCAATATTACCGGTAAGTTCATTCGGTCAGTATTGAAAACTTTTATATTTCTACTTCTTGGTAGAATTATGAGTATGTTGTATATTGTTGCATTTTAATGACTTAGCCTCTCTACGTGGTTTCACACACTGGAACAATGTTTTTGGAAAGCTTCGTGATATAATTCCTCAAAAAAGATTAGGTACCTACCAAAATGGATTAATATCAAAATTATATATAAGGTACTACAATAATCCATCTATCCATCAGCCTGTTTCGCCCACTGCAGGACATGCCTTTCCAGGATTTCGCCACTCTTGGCGATCCTCCTGGAAGAAATGCTCATACTCACACACGTTGGGCAGGCGAGTTGGTAAGTGCGATGCCGAAACCCTTGCACCAGTGACGCCGCTGCCCGTCACCAGTGTATGAGGAGTCCCGACAATTGGGGGTGGATATACCACCACCATCCATCAGTCCCCAGGCAACGGTGGGCCGCCTGGTTTTGCTGGAGAGCTATTCTCCTAGGCTGAGATTCAGAGTGCATTTTGAGTCCAAACTCAATGTTACAAACGTCACTCTAGTATGAGATCACGTCCCTTTTTGACGTTTGTAAGATTGAGTTCGGACTCAAAATTCACTCTGAATCTCAGCCTTACTCTCCCCCGAATAACTTCGGGAGGATTTGCGAGTAAGATGGTGGTACCTCCATATTCACTTCCCAGTACAAAGGTATCAGCTGACTACTATGGAAAGGCAAAAAAAAAAGCACGCAAAATTTTTTTTTTCGGTGGAATGCGGTCCTTTGAGGATACTATATTTAACTGTTAATTTTTTTTCTCTTTGAATTGTAGGACCATAAATAAATTTTTCTGTCAATTCATAGTTGTAGGTTATTTTTAAGGTTTTCATGCTGGCAGCACTAACAATTTTGACCGACGAAATGTTGTTTATTGGAAAATCGTACAGAAACTTTACGTATGTTAATTGTTTTAGTTTTCAATAACAGAAGCAGAAAAAGGTCTACCAAGAAATAGACGGAGCTCATTTAGGTGTGTCTAAATGCCCATATGATTTTGTTGCATGGTATGTTTTGATTCCGATGAAATCAAACTACATTAAGCCTAGCTTTTTCTTCATAAGGAAAGTTTGAATACAAGTCTCTGTAAAATGCTATGCGTTGTGCAAACCTCCAATGGACGGGATGCTAACCTCTTCTACCTATCTGCTTTTCTAGGAAAGGGGGCAAATCCTGAAACTGTGAGATGTGACTGATTTTCTGATGAAAATTTCTTCCAACTAATAATAAGGTTAAAATGTGCTCTGTGCATAACTCCTTCTTTATGCCATTTGAATTATGAAGACTGTCCCAATCACTCAGGTCTTGAAATTATGCTAGTCGCTGTGAAATTGAATTTAATATCTATGTACATATACTAACGCCTGTCTCCCAGAGGAGTAGGCATAGACTACATATTTCTGATTCTGACACACCTCTTTTGCTACCTACATCCATCTAGTAATACAATCTTCTATTCTGGGTCTTTTTACTTTGCCGTTCTTCAGTATGTTGCCTATTTGGTTGGCATACATCCTTCTAGAGTGGCCCGATCAAGCTTTACCTTCAACTTGTGCAGCATTAATTTCTTTCATCACTCTAATTCATCCTATCGATACGTGCAAACCTATTATATAATATATATTTTTCTATTTATCTACTTCAAAAACTGATTGCAGAAATCTGATTTGGTTCCTAATGGGCAGAACGTCTAGAGCAGTGTTCTGTTTTAGTGGTATTCTATGCAATGGGTTGGATTACACACAGACTGCAGAAGTTAAGGAGAATATGCATCCTGTTTGTTTCAAACGCAAAATGCACTCTGTGTAGTTGGCTCAAAAATAATTATTTTATAAATTAAACTTAATCTATTTATTTTCAGTCCAACGCATGGATCTGCAGTCACTGGTGAACTGCTGCTGTTTCTTATGAGTAGAGATGATGAGTGACAACTGAGTTCTAGTTGATACAAGGCTGGTGTGCCCGAACATGGCAGAAGACTATAGAAATCATGAGTCAGATAGATTGGAGCCACAACCTAGACTGATCTATTGTTTTATGATTTTGTATTTAAGTGATAATAATTAATTTTTTTTTATTTGCCTAAATTTTATTAGTAAATTCACCTTATTAAAGTTTCTATGATCAACACAAGAGTCAATCTATTCAACATTCAGCTCGGCTCACCTCGGCTGAATGGTTGTTTCCTGGTAAACCAAAATTTATGGGTAGCATGTCAGCCATGAAAATTTAGCTTTAAATCTGAGCTTGGATGAGTTGGACGAGTCTCAGACACCACCAAACGCCAGTGCTCCCTTAGATCTGTAGCCACTGGTGAACTGCTGCTGTTATTTATCAGTAGAGATCATGAATGACAACTGACTCCTAGTTGATACAAGGCTGGTGTGCCCAAACATGGCAGAAGACTATAGAAACCATGAGTCAGATACCTAGGTCTGAGCAACAATCTAGATTGATCTACCTATTGACCTTCTGTCATTTTGGAAGACAGAACCAAAAATGAAACTCTTTCGAAACTTAACAGTAAGCCGAAACCTAGCTGTACTCCCTTTGCCTTCATGACTGTTACTACGAGTGACGTTAAGAGAGCTATTCTAGCCATATCGTCTAAAGCCGTGGGTGACGATGAAATCTGTTCTCAGATGTTGTTCACGATTTTGGACGATCTTCTACCTACCATCACCCACATTATGAATTACTCCTTGGTAACTTGCGCGTTTCCTTCAGCATGGAAACGGGCTAATGTTATTCCTTTACCCAAGATATCTAACCCTTCCTCTTTTTCGCAATATAGACCTATTTCAATCCTTCCTATCCTTTCCAAAGTCCTGGAATCCCTAGTACATGATCAGCTATCATTATATCTTTCTAACAACAACTTATTAAACCAATTTCAATCAGGGTTTCGTAGCGGACATAGCACGGTCACTGCTCTACTCAAGGTTACAGACGATATTCGTTTCGCAATCGACAGCAAAAATGTGACTGTGCTAACATTATTAGATTTTAGCAGTGCGTTTAACTGTGTAAATTTTGACGTACTGTTAGGAATCCTTAGCTCTCTTAACGTATCTCCTCTAGTATTAGAATGGTTTGATACTTATCTTCATGGTCGCCAGCAGTGCATACGCTCTGATGATGTTACATCGGGGTGGTGTGAGCTCACAGCTGGCGTTCCTCAAGGTGGCGTTCTTTCTCCTCTCCTGTTTTCAGTTTTTATTAACTCAATCACCGACAATTTATCTTCTCTCTACCATCTTTACGCAGATGATTTGCAGCTCTATTGCCATTCTCCAGTGGATCAGGCAAAATCTGCCGTTATAAAGATGAATGAAGATCTCACCAAAATACAAAATTGGGCTCAATCATTTGGACTTGTTGTTAACCCAAACAAATCGCAAGCCATGCTACTTGGTAGCCGGTACATGTTACAGAAATTGAGTGACAATACTTTACCAGCTGTAGTTTATAATGGGGTACCTATTGTCTTTTCTAAAACCGCCAAGAATCTAGGAGTTGTTTTTGATTGCCACTTGTCGTGGACTCCTCAAGTCAATGAGATCAGCAAAAGAGTGCATAGAGCATTTCACTCTTTAAAGCGCCTCCAGAACTTCCTGCCTTTTAAAACTAAAATTTCCCTTGCGCAATCTCTACTTCTTCCATTGATCGACTATGCCGATGTCAGTTTCCTTGATGCCAACGAAGAGTTACTAAATAAGCTCGAGCGCCTGCAAAATCTGGCTATTCGTTTTATATATGGCTTACGTAAATTCGACCATGTCTCCCTTTTCCGCAAAGAACTTAAATGGCTACCTATCCGTCAACGTCGTGATTTCCATATTCTCACTCAGCTTTTCAGTATTCTCACTAATCCTCGCTCCCCTTCTTATCTTCGTGAACGATTCGTACCACTGCATTTTTCTAGAGACAGGCCGGTTCGGACACGTACTGTCTCTCTACTTAAAACTCCAGTGCACAAATCATGTGCTTTCGGCCAGTCCTTTAATGTCGTGGCTATCAGATTGTGGAAATCACTTCCCCAAAACATCCGTGACTGTCCAACAATTGGTATTTTTTAAAAAAGACTAAAAGAGCACTATCTTTCTCTTCCATAAGTGAATTTGTATAGTATGTAAGTGTGTACGTACATAATGTACACGCTATATGTATGTATATTATTATCTATATCTATTGTTTATGCAAAGATTCATGTATGTAATAGAATGTAGTTATGCTGTTTATGTATATGTAGGGATATATATATATATATATAAATATATGTATATATGTATTAAAATTTTAATTTAATAGTGTGATGCGTAGTTTTGTGTACACGTATGTCTACTTATTAATTTATTATGATTTTTTTTATTTATCAGAGGGGTTTGCTGGAAGAAATCTCTACTTAGAGATAAGCTCGCCTGTGTACATCCTATTTCTAACCTCAATTGTAATTATATTTATGTGTACAATAAAGTATAAAGTAAGTATGTTTTATTATTTTGTGTTTAAGTGATATTAATTAAATCAGTTGAGTAAATTTTTTTCATTTCTCTATTCTATTAGTAAATTAAGGCAATGAGAGCCAGAACAACCTATCTTTTCCAGAATATTGTCTGGAAAAGATAGGCCACTTTGGCTCTCATCGTCTCAATTTGACTCGCCAACATGTTGCTTGACATTCAGCTGAAAAGTCGATCTGTTCATTATCGAGTTGTTCTACCTCGGCTTAATGGTCGTTTCCTGGTAAATGAAATTCATCTGTCTTGTGATTAATGAATGTGGTGCAGAGGACAGTAGACCAAAAAAATTGCTGCTAGAATATTGAGACTTCCAGAGTTTGGTGCTTTAACAAGCAACAAAGACTGTTTTTCAGGTAGCATGTCAGCGAAGAAAATTTTGCTTCAAATCTGAGCTCTCAAGAGTTGGACGAGTCTCTTAGACTTCTCGCTAGCTTTATGTGGAGATGCCTATCTACGCATTTTCAATGATTCAACTAGAAATAAAAACTTAAATGTGTATCAGGTTTTCATGCAAATTTTGGATAAATTACTACATAAAAATCTATTTGCTTGAAGTGTTTACGTCTCGACTGATGTTTTTAAATACAGTACACATCTGTTTCTATTACCAAACTGTAGAATAATAAGGGAAATTTCGTCAGAAATTTTAATAAGTTTTTATGAAGGACCTCAAAAGCAACCTTATAAAATCCAACTAAATTTTTTAAATTTAATCAAATGACAGCTCTAAAATGTGCCTTGAAATTACCAAAACACGTTAAAATCACTAAGTTGAGTAAATTATGGCTGTCAAACTAAAATTTTAGTTTGACGTTTATAAAATGGTGACTTCAAAATGGCTCTTCGTTTTAACCATACTTAAGTTTAATTTTATGTCTGTCAAACTAAAACTAAAGCCTTCAAAATCGGCTTTAATGTTACACTAAAATTAAACATAAATTAAGAATAAAATAAATTAATACTTAAAATTAAGCACTTTGCAACTCAATTGATTAACCACGTACTTAATGTATTTATTATTCTTATTTTTCAAACCTCAAATTTTGGCCTTGATTTTCTCAGGAACGCTTCCCTCGCATAAGCCAGGGTATGACTGTATTGAATTTTGTAGAATATAGTAATTAACCATAAGAGAAAGTAGAGTTAAGTAAATTATAACTTAGTGAGATAGGAAGTATAATTCATTTTATTGGAACCATTTATGTTATCACTTATCATCGAGGGATATTTATAGACCAATAATATATTAAACAAGAGGTTTTGTTTTTCTTTGAATTTCTAATGTTAGTACTCACTTGGCAGTCTTTAACAACGGGTGGTTACTGCCGACCAGCTTCCGAAGATGGAGAGCAACATTCGCGATCTCATCGCTCAGAACCCACCGCAGACTCAGGAATGAAGTAGGGTACCCAACAATCTTCTCTGCCTCGCTCACAGCACGGTTCCAGTCGGGCTTGGCCGAGTGTTGGGCAATAGACCCATGTTGTGAGTGCGACGCACTCAGCCCGCGGGCAGCGCAAGGTCCCCAAAGTTTCGAAACCAATAAGCTGGTTGCGGGCGTAACTTTCACCATACAGTCACTCCTGATTACACTTCTGAGACGACTCAAACTCATTTTGGATGGCAAGTTTGTAATGTACGTGGAGATTCACGTGTTTTATAGGGCTTAGAAAAGGTAATTTTCAAAATTATAATTTAAATTATTTTTCTCATGCCCTTTTTGGAAAACCACTGCACGCACTGCTTAGAATTAAGAACAATTTGACGTTTTTTTATTTGTATCACAGAATCCTTCACTTAGGAGATAATATAAAATTATAAACTCTTATTTTCACTACAAATTACAAACAAACAAGCACTTTCGCGCTTCTTGACAGAATGAATGACGTTTTATTGAAGTGAACGAACGAAGAAGTTTTTAAGAAATAGGGATGTACGTATTCAAAAATAGTATCACTTGAGTCGTATAATAAACTTGCCTTTCGTTCACAGTTCCACCAGTGGTGAAAAATATGTCTGTGTGAAAAATTAACCATTTTAACACACTGCTGCTCGTCTTAAAAGTAAATTCTACATTACTAAAACTACATGGGGGTGCATAACCATTGGGTTTGGGACTGAGATCACGTTACGCATGTTTTTTGGCACAGGCAGGGTATAGGTACCTATGGGACTGGCCATGTGGCAATAGAATCAAGGTGGCGTTTGTTACCCAGGCCCTAGCCTGCGCAGGCCCCTCCAGTCTTACTATACTACCTGCGCGCAAAGTTCACTAGAAATTCATCCTGAAGAAAATTTTCTACTTCGTTTAACGATTTCGCAAAACTACCTATTTCACAATGTCTCAATATTATACACGAAACATAATTTTCGAGATATTAAGGGAAAAAACTACAACTTCACCACCCAGCCGATTAAAAGCTAGCCTGGGAATTTTGAAGTATATTCACAAATTTAAAAAACCTCAAGCCTATTTCATTATAATTATCATTTGGTTTGTTAGTTAACCAGTAGGTCCAGTTTGTGCTCCCCACAAAGCGCCGCGTGAAGCTTGAAGTCGTGGCCGAGGGGTGACGCTGCAGGCAGGTGGTTTGACGTAAACAAGTTTACTAGAAAGATTGCACGCTGACATGCAGGGGATGTTTTCTAACCGAACGATTGTGCGCTTAACACGCAAAGGGTTTTATCCCATCCCATCCTACTAATACTATCCCACTCTCGCTATAATAATATGTATATATATATACATACATACACATATATTGTAGCGTTTGACCACCGTAGACTCCCTCTGCGAAGGACTAGAGGCATGGTGCCGTCTCGTTTTCGCTAAAAATTAGTTGCATGGGGAATATCGGGGAACACGCGACACCCGCGCTGGTAATTGAGCAATGAATGCCAACGGGACAGGCCGTAAACCTTGTCGCTTTTTGTAAACTATATGTGTTCGTGACATAAGCCATATTAAATATTCCATACGAATCTCGGTCATTTTATTACCGCCAGTCCAACATCAAACCCAAAACATTGCTACCCACGCGATAATATATATATATATTTATATATATCGGGGCACTAACCATAGACCTAGATATAAACGAGACCTAGGTCGTTCTTAGATAACCTAAACTATCTAGATTTTCATGTGGGCTATTAGATAAACGTCATGAGTGAGTGACTTTATTGCATTGAACACTTTAAACAAAAGGGGATATTTAAACCCTGATAAGTGCCTTTTATTTTTACTTAACCAATACCTGTTTAGCCTATAATTATGTTGACTAGGATAAATTCAATAATAAAAAAACCTCATCTAAATCCGTTGAGTGGTTCACGAATTACAATGGATCATACATACGTGACAGACTCACAGACAGAAGTTCTAAAAATGGAAGTTAGGCCTTTAATTGTTTATTACATTTAATTTATTATTAATACAGATTATCTCGATTTTTCAATAATTTTTGTGATTATACTTAACGGTAACAGTTAAAAGAAAGACTTTGATGATTTATGATTTAGTGTCTACTGTTTTACTGTTATGAGCGAGCATAGTAATAAATAATAATGTAATTTTATTACTACTTTATGACTACAATAATATTAAAATAAGTAAAGCGGTTGATTGTTTGTAATAATTATGATTTTTTTTATTTTTTGTTAAACCCATACCTGAGTTTCTCTTATAATGAAGTCTATATTTACTCGTAAATCACAGGATATTTCTCGAGAAATAGTCGGCCCAATTTAATTCGGATTAAAGTGTTTGATCTTATTCTATGGTGTAAATGAGAATGTCACATCATCTTAAGAGCATTAATAGTACTTAATCTGGGTATTCCTAAAAGTAAAAACCCACGATTTTGGGTTTAAACCTTATATAAATAGGTTTAATTCAAATTTACCCATGGATACCCGATGCCCATCTCTCCACCATACATATTACCAATAAAAACCGGCCAAGTGCGTGTCGGGTTACGTCCAATGTAGGGTTCCGTAGTTACCCGGTACATATAAGTTGGTCTACTAATACAGACCGCGCCAAACTTCTGGTCCCATACATTATAGGGGACCAAAAGTTTGTCGCGACCTGTACTCGTAAACCTGTAAAGCTATGATAGATATGATATATACTACTGCGAATTTTTTCATATTTCTATAAACGACCGTTTAACCGGCAGGAGGGGGGGGGGGGACGCTCCACTCTAACTAAAATACTAAAATTTTCACTTTAAAGCTTAATATTTCACCAACGGATCCCTAAATCGAAATATGGTTTTCTTACACCCACAATGTTTTTAAACGGACTATCCAACGATACCCCACACTATGAGATAGACGAGAAAAAAAATTCATCGCCAGTTTACTTGTATGAAAGGAACCCTTAAAAAACATTTTTTTTAAGATTTTATTTTACCGTTTTGTTCATATAGTTAATATTTATATCCATGCCAAATTACAGCTTTCTAGTACTAATAGTCTCTGCGCTAAGCTGCGGACAGACGGACATGGCGAAACTATAAGGGTTCCTTGTTGGACTACGGAACCCTAAAAAGCTGTCCCTTAAAAATACCAAGGTTACATATGTGCCAGAAAAATATTTTGGAACATTATTTATCCAGAAACTTGCAGCCATGGTTTGAAAACAAGGTATGCTCTTCGAGATCACAAGACGACGTCATCATGTATTTACTTTGGAAATCAGCCAATCACTGTGTTTGTGTGTATGTACGTGTCACAATCACAATACAATCTCATAAAAATGATGTCTTGTTGCGCAAAGCGCGTTCTAAATATTTAATGATCTCAGTATAGCCATAGGAGCTCTCTTCCTCACTTATTCACACTCATGAAAAAATACATATACATATACTATCCTATTTTTAAGAGCAGGCTTCGTTTTTTTGGCCGTGCTTGCAGGAATATCGTGCAATAGTAAAAAAATATTTTTTTAACAATCTAGCAGTTTGACGTTTGTTTGGCGATCGCGACCGATTTGTGTTGAAATGTGGTTTGGTTTGTTTAGGTATGATATTCTAAGCATGTAGTATTTAGTCTATCGTAAATGTACTAAAAGACATTTTTAACCCATCACTATCTAAGTGAATGATAAAATTGCGTTTCTTTGTTAACCTACAGCCATCAAATAGCCCGTACGGTCCGAAATATAATAACATCGCTAAAATCGATTACAAATGAATGAGGTGAATGGCAAATAATCCATGAGTGAAGCAAATGTCTTCATTCATTCGTATGAATTTTGTGGCCCACGCGTCGGAGGTAAGGCGATGAGAGTGTTGAACGGAATGAAATGTCAAAAATTATTTTCACCCCATAATTTCAGACAAAAATTTTGAAAAGTCTTGTGGTACATCTCGAAATGGATGAATTTATATCTGTGAATGTGTTTGTGGGTTTGTGGAGTCGATAAAAAAATATATAACGTATTGTATTCTGTGTTAAATGAAGAGGTTAT
Source organism: Ypsolopha scabrella (assembly GCA_910592155.1). Classification (NCBI taxonomy): domain Eukaryota; kingdom Metazoa; phylum Arthropoda; class Insecta; order Lepidoptera; family Ypsolophidae; genus Ypsolopha; species Ypsolopha scabrella. The sequence continues at coordinate 7,462,353 of OU342964.1, forward strand.
GAGGTATCTTTTATAACGCGGTCCGAATCGTGAGCTATCTTTCACATCAGTTGCTAGCTGACAAATTACGGACCAGCCTCGCTCACAATTGAAATCATTCATGGCTTTGAAGGATGTAATTCTATTTCGGACTGTACGGAGCAATTGTCGTGTTGAATAGGTTTGCATCGCTGCAGCGATGAGTTGTGCAATGGTTGCACCGATGGATTTGTGTTAAACGGCCATACGTCAAAATAACAGACCACTATACGGTGCAGAGATCAGCGAAAATTATTTGCGCTGCTCGATGCTTGCATCGATACTTGTCAAAGTCATGTGAAATGGTAGTTTATAACTCTTTGCAGCGGCTGCACAGTTCATCGCTGCAGCGATGCGAGGTTGTTAAACGCGACAATTAACTACATTTCCATAACTTCCGTTCTTTGGTCATGTCTTGTCGGAGAAAGCAGATGTTTACGCATTAAATACGGCTGCTATGGATACCTAAATATCCGATAGCAAACAACTGCGGTTTTAGAACTATAACCCCAATAGTCCAGAATTTATACAGTGTGACGATTTTCTTGATGAATGTGGCGCTTGGGAGGATTTATATTAATAATAAATTAGATGTTGTCTGTTTGACACTATAGTAGCTTATAATATATTTAAATAAATGGTTCCATATTTATACCCAAAAGTACATCTCTTATTTACATCTAACACACGTATAGTGATCGTGCCACCACATTATAATATGGGAGGATTATTTAGGTGTAGTCTGTTTGACACTATAGTTGCTAATCACGTCAGGGTCACCAATTTGGGAGGATTTATATAAATAATAAATTAAGTGTAGTCTGTTTGACACTATAGTAGCTAATTATATATTAAAATAAATGGTTCCATATTTATACCAAAAAGTACATCTCTTATTTACATCTAACACACGTATAGTTATGTGACGATCGTGCCGCCACATGGCGAAAAGCAGAACTAACACAGCGTCCATTTAAAACGTCACATTTTGATAGTTCGCCACGTTGTACCAGCCCTATTCGTGGCTGTCATTCACTTTCATTTAGGTCGTTGTCGCACATTTGTCGCATTTATGGACTTTGCATCGCTGCAGCGATGAGTTGTGCAACGGTTTCAGTTGCAGCGATGGATTTGTGTTAAACGGTCATACGTCAAAATGACAGATAGCCTATACGCTGCAAAGAGCAGCGGAAATAATTTGCGCTGCTCGATGCTTGCATCGATGCTTTTCAACTAGCGTTGCAAAGTTACGTAATTTTACTAAAAACGCTCGTAAAATACGGGAATTTTACGGTCATATTTATATATTACCGTAAACGTACCGTTGAGTTATGACATTTTAAATTTTGATTTATTTTAAATCCCGCGCGCGTTAAGTTGCAAAATAATCAAGCGACTATACTGAAATATTCACAAAGATACGATAAATCACTATTTATTTTTCACTTTCACGGTATCACAATAATATAGAATAGAATAGAATATAATTTATTTGTCTCACAATTATTTATACATATTATACAGTTATAAAGTAGTTAGACAAAAAGGAGTCAGGCTCAGCTTCTTGCCGGAAGTGAAAAAGATCATCTTCACAGCGCTGTTTTCCAGCCTGTCCCTGATCTCACAGATTTAACATAACTGCAGGTAGTCAAGACAAGAAATAAAAAATAAAAACCATGCATTAAAAATAAATATAACAATTGACATCGGGTTTAACAAATATAAAAATCAAGTAATATGACACTAAAAATCGTTGAAAACAACATTAATAATAATCAAAAACTGCACATGTTACAAAGTGAACAAGGAAATTTCTAGTTTTAATAAAAGAAAACAAAACATACTTAGTTAAAGGACTTAGGCGGAAACTTTTCTTTCTTCTTTTTAAAAAGCGGCATTTCATTTATTTGTTTTTTTAAAAGATTCTTCTTCATATGTTTTTTAAAGGTGAGAAACGTGATGTTTTCATGCAGGGGTGGCGGCAGATCGTTCCAAATTTTTGTTGCCGCATATTTAAAACTACCTCTGAATCCAGATGTTTTGTGTTTTGGAACGATCATAAGATTTAAGTGCCTTCTGCGATTATTACGAGTGTGAGTATTGTTAGCCCATACGAACTTGGTGAATAAATACAGGGGCCTCTTCTTGTGTACAACCTTGTGGACGAGATCAGCTAAATGTAGTTGTCTACGTGCATTCATCTTTAGGATACCTTTCTCGTTCAGAAATGGTGTAACATGTGCCCGTTTTGGTATGGTAAAACAGAAACGGGCACATGCATTCTGGACTCGTTGTATGGCGCGTTCTGTTTTAGTATAAATTTTTGGACCATATACTACGTCACCAAAATTAAAAAGTGATAGTACCAGACTCTCAGTAAGCATAATGCGGACTTTTTCGGAAATATAGGGCCGAATGGTGTACAGTACTTTGAGTCTAAAGAAGGCACTTTTTATTTTAGCATTAATATGATGCACAAATTGTAGCTCACAGTCTAATGTTAGGCCTAAATTACGAGCCTTAGTGACCTTTTCAATATTGTTATTGCCTAAACGTACAATAGGATTTTTTTCTGCTATAGATCGGCACTGGTGTTTGGTGCCGAGAATCATAAATTTTGATTTCGTTATATATAGTACACTTATCACAAACTAATCACTTATTATAAACCAAACGGGAAGATTAACCCCGTATTCTACCGAAATTCTGGCAAAGTAACGCCTTACGCAAGCTAATACAGAATGCCCAATTCACCGCCAGACAGCCATTTTTATGAGACTCCCGTCACTATTCCTTGAACACGTTTTTAAAGTACTATCAAGTATCGAAAAAATACTTTGAAATTATAAATATCTTAAGAATCACATATAACCTTGCAAATCCGTACGTTTTTAATAAAAATTAATCCAAATAGCCAAATCACGACACGTCGTTGGCGTTTAGTGTAAGTAGTCACCGTAGTATATTTTGCGCCGTTGCCGTTCCACTCCCGCACTCGCGGCTCTCGGAGTTCTGCTGTCGCGACGGCCAGTGTTGCCGTTTTAACCACTTTGTGGCTACATCTAGGGGATTTTCATCGTTTTTAGCTAAAAGATAATAAATTTTAGTCACCAAAACGAATCTAAATACTTGTAGCTACCTACTTTTGGTATTTAAAAAAAAAAAAAATTTTACGTCTGTTATAGCATTTTACTGAGTACGTTTACGCCACAGTTGTAATCTATAATCGTGGTTTCCCCAATGAAAGTTTATATTTTCTGATTTGACCCGTACAAAACTGATATAAATAAAGTGCAAGTTAAATAAAAGATTGTAAAAGCCACTAAACCTGTATAATCATATCATCCTACATATCCCCATGAGGCCACATAATGTGGTACGATACAAGTTCACATAATACTGTTTTACGGAATTTTACCGTAACTTACGTAAAAAATCATTTTTTACCGAAACTTACCGTATTTTACCGTATCTTACCGGCGTAATTTTACGGCTTTGTATCGCTATTGTCAACTCTTTGCAGCGGCTGCACGGTTCATCGTTGCAGCGATGCAAGGTCGTTAAACGCGACAATTGTAGCTTTACATGATGGCGGTCGCCTAATGAAGGCCATAAATAATTTTAGAACGCAATGTATTTTATTCATTCATTTCATTCATTTATTTACTTTTTCAGAGTAAAGGAAACGGAAGGGGATATTCATGAGTGCGTTCCGACGAATAGCATTTTATTCTATATCGCCGGCGATCGCAGGGCTGAGTTCAGTTTGATCACCCGCCGACGCCCGGCGATCATGACATCTCTTTTGCACGCGTTGATTTCGTATCTGCTATCCTGCTGTCAGCGATGAGCGGGTGATCAATCAAACTGAATGCGGCGCATGTGCTGCCCAGAACGTGACATGTTGCCAACCCTACTATATTTAGAGTAGATTTTCTGTTTTTTTCAATCCTATCCCTGTTCTCTGTTTTGGTATATAGATCTACTGTTTTACTTTTGTAGAGTATTTTATTATATTTGTATGAAAATAACCCTTATTGGATTATATCCGACAAAACTGGTAATAAAGCCGATTTTGAAGGTTTTAATTTTAAGCTAAGAAAAAAACGTTATTTCAAATGACAGACAGCACTATATTTAGCTATTCTGAAGGACACGTGTAGTGCGTTCCGATTCAAGACATAATCTATCATCATTCCGAATCACTGATGGCCGCACGGCGCGGCGGCGGCGGCGTGAGTAGTTTGATTGTACTTTTAGTGCTGTCAGTTCCATTCGGAACCCGGCCTTATAAATCCTCCTGAATCAAACTAAATTTTATAAATTCAATCAAATGACAGCTCTAAAATATGCCTTTAAATTACCAAAAGAAGTTAAAATCACTAAGGATGAGATTCAGGGTGCATTTTGAGTCCGAACTCGATCTTACAAACGTCAAAAAGCGACGTGATCCCATACTAGAGTGACGTTTGTAAGATTGAGTTCCTCTTGAGTTTGGTTGGACTCAAAATGCACTCTGAATCTCAGCCTAAGTTGAGTAAATATGGCTATCAAACTAAAATTTTAGTTTGACGTTTATAAAATGGTGACTTGAAAATGGCTTTTCTTTTTAACCCTACTTGATTTTAATTTCATAGTAAAGCCGATTTTGGAGGCTTTATTTTTAGTTTGACATACATAAAATTAAACTTAAATATGTTTAAAACGAAGAGCCATTTTCAAGTCACTATTTTATAGTAAAATTTTAGATTCACAGCCATAATTTACTCAACTCTGTGATTTAAACGTGTTTTAGTAATTTCAAGGCACATTATAGAGCTGTCGTTTGATTAAATTTAAAAAAAATTGTTGGATTTTATACTGCTTTTAAGGCCCCTCATAAAAACTTATTAAAATTTCTGACGAAATTTCTCTTATTAGGTTTTCTACAGTTTGGTAATAGAAATGGATGTGTACTGTATTTAGAAACATCCGTAGAGACGTAAACACTTCAAGCAAATAGATTTTTATGCAACAATTTATCCAAAATTTGCATGCAACCCTGATGATATATTTACGTTTTTATTTCTAGTTGAATCATTGAAAATGCGTAGATAGGTATTTCCACTTACAGCTTGCGAGAAGTCTAAAAGACTCGTCTAAATCTTCAGAGTTCAGATTTGAAGCTAAATTTTCATGGCTGACATGCTACCTGAAAAACAGTCTTCATTGCTTGTTGAAGCACCAAACTCGGGAAGTCTCAATATTATAGCAACAATTTTTTTGTTCTACTGCACTCTGCAACACATTCATTAATCACAAGACAGATGAATTTCATTGACCAGGAAACAACCATTAAGCTGAGGTAGAACAACTTGGTAATGAACAGATTGACTTTTTAGCTGAATGTCAAGCAACTTGTTGGCGAGTCAAATTGAGGCGATGAGAGCCAAAGTGGCCTATCTTTTTCAGACAATATTATATTAGAATGGAGACCACATCAAGCTATACACTTGTAGTACGATATTAACCCCTAAATAGAAGAATATAAGATAGGTACAAAGTCCGAAGTGTCTAACTTGATGCGGTCTCCATTGTACATGTCATGCAATTTAAATATAACCAGCTTTTGCCCGCGGCTCCGCCCTTGTGTTATTCGGTTTAACAACAGTTTAACAAAAGATTTTTGGAATTTACTTTTCTACTGGTAGTAATTAGAAGTTATGGTACGGAATCTCCTCAATGGATACAGAGTTAGAGTTTGGGCTTATTTGATGGGTCTATATTAGCACTTTGATAAAACATTGTGACCAGGGTCTGCTGATAGGACTGGAAGGTGGGTACGGGGTCTGCTCAACGGACAGCGGCAGACCCTTCGAGCTTATGCTTATCCGATTGGTCTTTATTAGCAATTTAGTAAAACATGGAGACCAGGGTCTGATGATGATTTGATTGGTATATATTAGCAATTTGGTAAAACATGGTGACCAGGGTCTGATAATGGGACTGGAAGGTGGGTATGGGATCTCCTCAACGGACAACAGCAGACTCATGGTGATCGTTGCACATAGTCGTTCAAAAATCATATTCTTTTGTTTTCCTTATTTCCACGAAAATCTCTTCGACGCGGGCGGAGCCGCGGGCAAAAGCTGGTCAATAAATAATTGATAATTTTGATTTTTTCATTTTGTAGACATTATTTCCATTAAAGAGTAGTCTAATTAATGTACAAGAAAACGCAGTTAAGATCATATTAGGAATGTGTAGTATGGTGAATGCTACGTGAGCCATTGGCAACATTATATGCAGTGCTACCATTTCCTAAGCCGAAATGGTAGCGGTAGTAATTTCGATACCTTGTGGGCTGTCTAAGCTTGTGGGTATCGGAACATCCCTAATACGGAACATTTAAATGATCTGTTCATGTAAATAAAACAATCTTCCACTTTTTAATTTTATATTTTTGACACATAGAATAAGAACTAATTAAACTTCTTCTGAGTTTTGACATCTATATTGTCTTTGATAAAATTCGAATGGGTACGGAATTTTTAACTGACGGCGTTTCAAGCCAAAAGCCATTTGTCGCGTTTAACAACCTCGCATCGCTGCAGCAATGAAATGTGCAGCCGCTGCAAAGAGTTATAAACGACTATTTCACATGACTTTGACAAGCATCGATGCAAGCATCGAGCAGCGCAAACAATTTCCGCTGATCTCTGCAGCGTACAGGCTATCTGTCATTTTGATGTATGGCCGTTTAACACAAATCCATCGTTGCAACCGTTGCACAACTCATCGCTGCAGCGATGCAAACCTGTTAAACACGACAATTCTAGTTTATTAGCATAATTAAGATAGGGTACAAAAATGCTCGGTGGTGCGCAAAATGCAATGCACACCGCGTTGAAGAATGAAATGAAATGTCTGTCGCGCGGAGTGGGTGCGGAACGGAATGAAATGTCAAAAATGATTTTCACTCCATAATTTCAGACAAAATCTTGAAAAGTCTTGTGGAACATCTCGAAATGGAAGAATTTATATTTGTGAATGTGTTTGTGAGTTTGTGGAGTCGATAAAAAATATATAACGTATAGTTATCTGTGTTAAATTAAGAGGTTATGAGGTATCTTTTATAAAGCGGTCCGAATCATGAGCTATCTTTCACATCGTTTTTACAGTCCTCGCTCACACTTGAAATCATTCATGGCTTTCAGCGATGTAATTCTATTTCGGACCGTATGGTAAATAGACGCTTTTTCAGTCAGTCATTATGTGCCGTACGGTCCGAAATAGATTTACATCGCTCAAACTGTGAGTGAGTGAGAGATAGCACACTAATTTTTTAGTAAGTGTGATTGGGACGGCATGAATTTGAATGAACTGTTAGATAGCTTACAATTAATTCGAACCGCGGGGTTGCTCTGTGGTGGTCGGTTCGGTCAGTCAGTCAGTCAGTCAGTCTTTCGCGATTCTCCGGCCGTTGTAGTCGACTGTAGAGTAGTCACTGCACGCTGCCGGCGATTTCACAAGTGTTTCTGTTGAAATTTTCATCGAAATCTCTGTGTTTCTGCCGATATATCTGTAAAAGTGAGGACCCTAGGTTGTGTTCACACTTAAATAAGTTTATTGCATCTATTGAACTTACCCTAAGGTTAGTAAAAAAGGAAATCCCGTCGTATTACCTACATCGCCAACAAGGCAGGCAGCTTTTCAAAATAAGTATTTACAGAGCTGTTTTATCTTTATCATGTCCACGTGTACTGAATTTATTATGGTATAACGACGATCCTCAGTATTTCTTGATACCGTTTAGTATATGTAAGGGTGCCAGAAACAATATCATCTTGCATTGCCTATCAACAGATTTCTTGCGCCGCCGATTGCCATAAGTGGGCAATTTAACATGCTAGCATTGCAGGCTCACAACGTACCGGTAGCTGCGCTGTGGAACCTATGGGACTCAGTCAAGATGATATTTTCTGATTTTGATCCATATAGTTGGGATTTGACATATAAAATGAGATAACTCGATTGCTAGGGCTATCTCGATCCCACCTGAATTCGGATCCAGCAAAGTATCCAATGAATTACTATTGCAGCGCCCAAGATTAAAATTATCAAGTCATTCTTCTCTAAAAACCCATTTCAATCCATCAGATTTATTTCATACTAAAGGGAGTAAAAACAAAGTTAGTCCATATCATGATTCAGTTTTGACCATCTGTGGTATTAGGTTGTGTTCCACAGGGGGTCACTTTTTACCTCAGTAAAATGCACATCATAATATTGTTTTCCTTTCTTTTGGATAAAAAGCATGCAATAAATGTGTTTTAAAGCAACTTGCGGAAAAAAATTATTCATAATACCTAGTCCTGCCATAAGTGCTGTCTCTGTTTTTATGGATAATTCTAAGGTTTCAAGAAAACCCTAGAAGTCAAATCTATATCCACAGGAATGAGTATGTTTCAACTTACAATAAGCAAGTGATTGTAATATAATATTATAAAATGTGTATTTTTAATGAGTCTCCAAGTAGCAGATCTATATTGTAAATACACGGTTTGATTTTGGGTCTACAAAATTCCATTAGGATGGGTGAAAACGAGTTAAAGGTTGAATTTTTATGCCAATGATAGGATAGACAATGACAATATTTTTTTATTATAAGCTATAAATCCTCAAAATAATTAGTATATATATATATATATCTTTATCTTTATTGAAATAAACCATGTACATACATTTTTAATAGTGTTCTCTAGTCCCTACACTAGGATTCCCTTTAGGTTGTAGGTAACTATTCTCTAACGCTCTGCTATGATTTATATATTTATGTATAATTTAATAAAATTTAAAATTTAATACAATTTAGAATTTTTAGATAAAACTAATTTAATGTTAACTATTTGAAATTGAATATAAATTAATGTTAATATAACAAACAAACAAACGGGATACTTATAAAAAGAAAGTGACTAAATAGCCGTTAGCGGCTTCCTGAGTTTTAATTTTATTTGACCGCTAGGGATAGGTTGGGACAACGAGCGAAGCGAGGAGGAGCGGTTAGGTTGCTATGTACATATTAGGGAGCAGAGCGAAGCGAGGCAACCCGCTTAGTTTCAAGAGAATTCACAATATGCAGAAAAAAACATTTTCCAAGCACTTTCCGATGACTTACGGTCCAACAATTTATAAAATTAAAGGACCGCTTCCCTTTCCGAACTGTACATTGCAAATTGAACCTTATTAGTTCGTGCCAAGGAAGGTATTCCAACAGCTAAAAAAATCAAAGGACCGCTAGTGGCCCTTTAGTCACTTCCTTACTCCTTTGTCTTCCAATGTTTATTGACTTATCTCCAAGAGAAAAGAGTCAGCTTTAAGCCTTACCACAAATTCTAATTGTGAGGGCTATGATGGAAAAACTTATGAGGCAAAAAGCTCAAATTGTGTCATGTGTTTTAAGATGCCTGCTTCGGACACTTCAATGATAGTTTTTTTTAATGGTCACTGCTTTGAGCAGCTTTAATATTTTCAAATTGTTTGATTAGCTAGCCAACAAATTCCATTCATTAATTTTACTAGATTCAGTCTGGGATGAAAAATATCCAACTTAATGTGAGGGACAGAACTTATGGCAGGACCAGGTAAAGTCTTCACAAAAAAATTACATACTTTAATGTATTAAATTTTGTTTGCATTACATTAACAAACTTAAAAGCGTGCTTACAGTTGTAATGTAATGCAGCTAAAATGTTATGCATAAAATTTAATAATTTTCATGTGATCACCTATCTATTAACAAGCAGTTTGCGCAAATTGCTATAAAATGCATTTATTGGAAACTTTTTATTCAAAAGTAAAGAAAACAATATTATGATGTGCATTTTGCACTGAGATATAATACCACCTACCTCCTATAATACCTCCAATACCACCTTAAAAGAAACAATCATCTGTAAAATTGTGACTGATTAATTTTCTATTTGCTTTGTCAGGAAATTCCATGAATGCGAGGGGCACCTCACCTATGTTCAGTATACTTTATGCCTCACATGTCCTACTCTGCCAGCAGCCTAGTTGTTTCCCCTCTCACAGATTTTAAAACAACTAGCTTTTGCCCGCGTCGAAGCGATTTTCATGGAAATAAGGAAAACAAAAGAATATAATTTTTTGAACGACTATATGCAACGGTCGCCATGTTTTACCAAAGCGCTAATAAATACCAATCAATAAACCCAAACTTGAAGGGTTTGCTGTTGTCCGTTGAGGAGATCCCGTACCCACCTTCCGGTCCCATCAGCAGACCTTGGTCACCATGTTTTACCAAAGTGCTAATAAATACCAATCAAATAAGCCCAAATTCGAAAGGTCTGCTGTTGTCCGTTGAGGAGATCCCGTACCCATCTTCCGGTCCCATCATCAGACCCTGGTCACCATGTTTTACCAAAGTGCCAAGAAGTCTGTCAGGATCGTTGTAGATGTAAATCTGTAGTCAGATTAAACTGATATAGTTTTTCCGTATGGGAAAAAATCATTACTCAAACCAGTAGTATTTAATGTATCTATCCTTAAACCTGGCTGTAGTCACTTTTTAAAGCTTAAATATTAGCAAGAGGTGTGTCAGGATCGTTGTAGATGGAGATATTTAGTCAGATTAAACTGATACTAAAGACCAATCAAATCAGCCCAAACTCGAACTCTGTATCAGTTGAGGAGATCCCGTACGATAACTTCTAATTACTACCATTAGAAAAGTAAATTGCAAAAATCTTTAAATGACGATAACTTTTTTTTCCGAGATCCGATTTTAATGAAATAAAATTATTATTCTATTCCAAGTTAAGCTCTGTAGCTGTGAAAACTACATGAAAATTCGTTCAGTAGTTTTAGAGATGTGCGGTAACAAACAGACAGACAGAAAAGAATTCTAAAAATCGTTGATTTGTGTTCTATTACTCTTCTTTAGTCACCCCCTTTCTATTTCTATTACTTTTCTTCAATGTTCTTTTCTTCAACACAGCGGTTTCTATTGTTTTATTATAAGTATTGATTAATTAAATATTGATTAATTAAATATTGTTGATTATCCCCAATGTCATAGGATTATAGGATTTTTAAGTAGGGTGGGCACAAAACTGTAAATTTGTAATTTATCCGATAAAATAATTATGTTTCATTTTGCATACGAAAAATAAGGTAAAAAGTCCAACCTGTCCGATTCGACGTGGTTGCTTTGAACAAGACAAGCGTTGCGTATTTCAATGAGATTGTGTGCGTGCTTAGCGCGAGCCGCGACGTAATGGGAGTATAGTTACAGATGCACACATAGAAAATTGGCATCGAATTTTAGCTATGCGTGTTGCAATGGTAGGTAGCAAGCGCTGTGGAACAGACAGGTAGGTATATCAAAGAAGGGATGAAGCTTCCCTGAATGTAATATTGAAATATTGTGTGTACCTTGCTATATTTAAATAGATAGGTCTAGTTAGCTAAGCCAAGCCCAGGGTAGGCATTGCGTATTCGCCTATATGAGATGCACGCCACTACGCCACTGCCTAATGACAACATTTACGGTTGATTATTTTGTTATTTTAGTTAAATTGCATTACTGTTTAATTTATTAAGTACTTGTATGTAGTAAGTAAGTTCATACATGAAAAAAATCATTTAAGATAAGAGTTTCAGGAGACTATTTTTTTCAATAAGATTATTAAGAACAATATAGCAAAATTCTTTGGTTAAAAAGACTTTCATTTTCAATTCAATTCACATGCCGTTGTTAATCGCCTGCTTTAAACTGGTGAAATGTAAAAAAAACAGCCTGTATTTTTATGACACTGATTACTAAAAAGAAATATTCCTTTATTTAAAAAATATATACAGGTGTCTCATTTAAATCGGTCAGTATGGGAAAGTCGGAAACTATAAGACATACGAAGATCTGTTCTTAGGAACCATGTCATCGATTTTAATAACAAGAAAAACTGCATTCATACATTTAAAAAAACCTGTACTCAGCTCGGGAATCGAACCCGGTTGTTTAAAAAAAAATAAACTTACACTATTTCTATTTAGATATCGATTATGTAGGTCTTAAGCAGTAAATGGCTCTATGAAACATGATGTCTCAAATGAATAAAATGCATTGTTTCCACATACTTTAATTTATTTTAGTAGGTGTTCGAAGTGACCACTGTTACAATATTCAACAAGTTCAGGCATGTGAAATTGTCTCTATGTTGTTTGCTAGTTTCGCAACTTGTTACATACACCGCTTTACATATCATGGCATTGGCATTGCATTAAACCATTCCGCAAAGAGGTGCAAACAACCATAGAGACAATTTTACATGCCTGAACTTGTTGAATATTGTAACGGTGGTCACTTCGAATACCTACTAAAATAAATTAAAGTATGTGAAAACAATGCATTTTATTCATTTGAGACATCATGTTTCATAGAGCCATTTACTGCTTAAGACCTACGCAATCGATATTTAAATAGAAATAGTGTAAGTTTATTTTTTTCAAAACAACCAGGTTCGATTCCCGAGCTGAGTACAGGTTTTTTTAATGTATGAATGCAGTTTTTCTTGTTGTTAAAATCGATGACATGGTTCCTAAGAACAGATCTTCGTATGTCTTATAGTTTCAGACTTTCCCATACTGACCGATTTAAATGAGACAGCCTGTATATATTATTATTTTAATTTATTAATTCAATAAATATTACATAGGTAACTGACTACTGGAGTCTTTAATTGAGTGAAATTTAATATTATATTTATTTAAATATATATAATATTATTTTAATTTATAATTTTCTGGAATTTAGTCAAAGCTGTTCAAAATCATACTGCCAATCAGGGGCCGTTCAAGTATTACGTAAGCACTATGGGGGGGGGGTCTTTGTTTTGCTTATTTCCGATGACATGGGGGGTAGGGGAGTCTAGATGATGATTACGTCATCGGTATATTTTTGCCCCTTACTCTATGTTGAATCAGTAAAATCTAATCTCTATCCTAAATGTATTTTCTTATTTTTAAAATTATAATTATAACATTATAATATAAAAAATTTATATATTTATAGTTGAAAAATATTTACGTAAGCATGGGGGGAGGGGGTAAGAGCTTTGCTTACTTTTGCTGACAAGGGGGATGGGGGGGTAAATAATTGTAATAAATCTGCTTACGTAATACTTGAACGGCCCCTCATACCAAGATAACGATTTTTTGCTCTTGTCAAACTCGCAAAACTATGCTTCTTACTGGGCGCGATAGACGTTGATATTTAAATTCACCAATCATGTGCGCATAATCATTTAATAGTCTCCAAAGACAATATTATTCATAGAAAAACACCCCCTTGGACAACTATTACTGTTCACTTATCTCAGGCTATGTCCGCAGGTATGGAGTGGGAAGGGCCGCCCAAGCAAGGCTTGTACGACCCTCAGAACGAGCATGAGGCCTGCGGTGTCGGTTTTGTGGTTGCCATCGACGGCAAACGTAGTCATAAAGTAAGTTCATCTATTTACCATGCATGAAACATAACATGCTGTCTCGCCATATTTTTATTTACCATATACCTAAAGCATTATCAAAAAATTAAGGTAACTTCTTACTTATTCTAGCACTTTTGCGTTGGGGAACATTCGTGCCGCGAAATGCGTGCCCTTTTTGGGGATCCGTACCTCAATAAAAAAAAAACGGAGCCCTTATAGGATCACTTTGTTGTCCGTCTGTCTGTCAAGACCCTTTATCTCGGGAACGCGTGGAGGTATCGAATTGAAATTAAAACCGTATACTCAGGTCTACAGTCCTTTGAAGCTGTGAAAATATCAAACTTCTAAGTTAACGTGAAAAAAAGATACGGCCGTTTATGCCGCAAAAAACGTATTATTTCGACAATCTCAAGGGAATCAAAATTCATAGGGTATGACCCTTTGACCTAGAACTATGAAAGGTAAGTAATACTGTCTTATAATACAAGTAGGTATGTATGGGGAAAAATCTGAAAACTTTACATTTTTAATTAAATCATAAAAAATATAGTCTTTATATCGGAGCCCCGGTGGGCGAGTCCGAATCGCACTTGTCCGGTTTTTTATTTTGGTGGCGATTCGTGCCGCTTTTTTTATCAGTGGCGATTCGTGCTCCGTTTAAATGATTTACTAGTGAATTGGCTATGCTTCTTGAAAATAATACAGTACAGTTGGTGTAAAAAGTGAAAATACGATAAATTAATAAAACAAATTAATAGACAGTGTATTTTTATTTTTATAAAATTAACGCTTTACATGATGTTTATTCTTATAACTACTAACACAGAAAACATATACATACTGATAATTAGAAAAAATAATTAATTAATAAATAGAAAAATATATTTGTAATGTATCTACTCGATATATTTAGGCCCACGGAATAGGGTCGTCTTCAGTCAACTTATTTGCAAAGCTTCATGTATAATTTTGATAATCTGATAAATACTTAGAGTAATGTAAATATAAACATTACTTTAAGGTTAAATACGAGCCTATCTGATGTGATGTGTTAATAAAAAAAGCCTTATATTATTTCGTTTTTATGTATAAAAAAATATTTGTACGCCTTACAAGGCAGAGCTGACCTGAAGCATATACCATTATTGTAAAACCTTATCGTATATACTTTGAACTTAGAAATCCTTAATGGCCATAAAATAAGAAAATTTGCTCTGGAATGGCCATAAAATCCACAATGACCACCCACTACGTTGCAGTTTGAATTGCATTGTTACTTCAGACTTATTCCAGTAACCAGATGTAACAACATTTTCTTTTATGAATAAAAATTAAAAAACACCCACAGGCTGGATTTTCTTTAAGCGTTCACAAGATGAATACTGGTGACAGGTACTAGTAGGTATATACGAATAACTTTCTATAAAAAAATACGCTGCCTTTGACCGGGTACTAGGAGTAAACCTATAAATAAAACAGAGCTAGAGAGACTATCTTAACTACTATCTTTGGGTAAACCTGATAACCGGATCTGGTCAGCCAGGCTGCGGCTGATCCTACTTATTATGTCAACCAATAGGCGATTATTGGCCAGTTTCTGAATTAAGAAAATCTAGTTAAGTAATACATAAGCGACGTATCAGCCAATTACAGCGCTGCATTTTATAATCGAGTACTGCTTAACTTGAAATACTCAACTGTGAAATCGAGGCCCGTATAGATGGAAGAGCAATTTTTTCCTCTCCCGTTCTATGATAAGTTGTTCGTATAGAAGAGTACTATGCTACCTACATAGTTTTAGTCTTTTCAGCGACGGAAAATCGGGCTAGTATAATGATTCATCGATAATTTTGTTGTAGATCGTCCGCGATGCTGAAGTCCTCGCGAAGCGCATGGAGCACCGCGGCGCGTGCGCATGCGACAACGACACCGGCGACGGCGCCGGCGTGCTAACTGCCATCCCGCACCAGCTGTATTGCGCTCAGTTGAGGTGAGAAGGAGTAGACCATACAGCCTCGGCATCAAAGTCTAGCGGTGACCGTTTATGCGCAGAAATCAAAAATAAATTGTTATGCGCAAGCGCTGGTCAGCTATTTTCGTTCACCGCTAGATTTTCGTGCCGCGAGCTGTACGTGCAGTTCTGGCCAGCATAGCATATATGGTTAAGCGTGAACTTAGTTAGATGGCGTCGGATTGCGCAATCTCGAAACTTCGTCTAATAGGCAGGGGGATACTGCGCATGCGCGCTAACTTCACGCACGCCTTCTGGACTGGCCCGAACAGTTACTAATATCGCCACCGAATAGAAAAAAAGATACGTGAACCGTTTCAACGTGACCTTCTAGACCTCTTTATATGATATGAATACAATGTCAATGTTAAAGACTGACCTATTGGCCGAAAATTATCAAATTATACTTGTTTATTGTTACTACGTTTGTGATACGAAAATTGTGTGCGTATCAAATATGAGCAGGGTTTATTCATTCAAAAACAAAAACATTGTCGTCGATTCAGGAAAGTTACTACATTATGTTTAGATAATTCGCGGCGACGAATAGTTCTCATGAAATTCGATAGTTTATATACCGGGTGTAAATAGACTGCTACCATTAAATGAAACAACATATTCTACCGACCCTACTGAACCATTTTTCCCAAGAATCATACCCGCGGACACCCTTAGTTTGGGAAATAATTGAGTTCCAAACAAAAATGCGTGAACCTTAACGCACCGACATCCGGGCGAGTTTAGAGAGAGCGTCGTCCGTGAAACAGCTGTTACGGTGCAGCGTTCTGAAATAGACCTTCTTCCTATGAGATAAAGACTTTGAGTTACAGCTGAATATCTTTTTCTCTGAAGATTTGCGCAGGTTTTTTTTTCGAATAGTTGTTCAGTATGATCATTAAAGTATGTGGTTTTATTTAATGGTCGCACTCTATTTACAACCTGTATATACAGAATTAACCAAACGAATGCCCTCTGGAGGGAAAGTACCTACCTTAGATATTAAAAATAGCAAATTTTACTTAAAGAAACCTTTATTTTAGTTTTAAAGCTTAGGAAAACTGCACATAAAGAATTAAAAAAAAATCACCCGCATGAACCGGGAATCAAACCGGACAAATGTGTAAAAAAAACAGCCCGTATTTTTCTGATACCGATCGAAAGAGTCAAGCAAAACCAAATTCTTCGAAGTAACATAGTGTCGTAAATTAAAGGAAGACCGTAAAATTTAAACATTTAAATAACAAAAGTCGTATCTAAAAATGTAATATTGTTAGAAGTACGGAAAAGACGCAGGAAAAACGCAGGTAGTTTTTCAAAATTCTTTGAATGCAGTTTTTCTTTATTTAAAAAATAAATAAAGGTTCTTTTGAGTACAATTTGCTATCTTCAATGTTCAAGGCACTTTCCCTCCAGGGGGCATTCGTGTTGTTCACGCTGTATACAAACAAAAATATTCTTTGGACAAAAACTTTTTGAGCGTCACATTTTCGATAATATAAGCAACCCAACTGTTTTACCGAGTGTTGTTGCTTTGTGCGTGGTTCTGAGAATTTGATCTTGGGAACCCGAGTTCCGAAAATTTCGGGCTATATTTCCCAAAGTCGGAATTGACAAAAAAAACTGGTACTATAAAACATAGACATTCAATATATTATGTAATTTAATAACTTCTTGATACGAAACGCATTATTGTTAAAGTCCTGTCCTTCTGTCCTTCCCGATTATCGTGCCCTTGGAGGAGAAATTTGTTCGTCCGAGATTGTGCCGAACATTCTCGAAAAGGGGTATAAGCTAAACGATTCTTCCAACTTACATCGAGTCCAAAGCGCTTTCTCGGAAGCTGCTTATGCGTGCAACAAATTGAAAATCCATCGATCTATCTATCAACTACCAAATTTCTTGGATTACTATTTATTTATTTATTTTATTTATTTTTATTTATTACACTTAATGTACATTTACACGAAAACATGAAGAAGAATGTTAAAAATATTTCATAGAGTACAAAGGCGGCACTTATTGCTAACAGCAATGTCTTCCAGGCAACCTTTGGGTGAAATAGTAGATAAGTAATAAAACATAAAAAGGGAGCGTGCAAACGAAAAAAGATAGAATTATAATAAAGTAAAATACGTGAGTAGATAATATAAGTGATTCCTACCGCTATAATAAACTAATACATTAACATACACAAAAGAAATTATATAGAATAAACTTACTTATATATATACATAAACATACGCAGACATAATAACTCAATGACAATAAGCTAACGTGGAAGGCTCAGGTAGCAAAAATATGTAAAAGACTTGGACAATCAGCATATCTTTTATATAAACTCTCCCAAATCGTCAACAATGACGTCGTTTTAACAGCCTATCACGGCCTTAGAGCATCGGTTCTGCGATACGGTATTATTTTCTGGGGGAATTCCACAATGAGAGAAACCATATTCAAAGCCCAAAAGAGATGTAGGTATTACATCAATGTGTGGTCTGACACGACAACAGAGCTGTGAATCTTACTTCAAGTCTCTAAAAATACTTACTGTACCATCGCTATACATATTCGAAGTGGCTGTGTTTGTAAAGACCAACCCCTCGCTCTTTGTTAAACTCTCCGAAGTTAAACTTACAGATGTTAGACAACAATTTAGGCATCACTTGTGTTTAAGGGAATCAAAAACTGCACTAATGAAAAAAAGTATATATTGTATGTATGGCACCTAAAATTTATAATAAAATCCCTAATGACATAAAAGATTTAAAATTAGTACAATTTAAACACAAATTATTCTTTTTATTGATTCAAAAATGTTATTATAGCATGGACAAATTTTTAAATGATAATAATTTGGCTGTGATATAATTTTTGTTACTTTAAGGTCTTTATTCATATTACTTTGTCACAAAGTATGTGCATGTTTTATAATAATTATAAATGTAATTAATATTTGTATGCCATAAGGCAGATCACAACTTTTTGTATCATTCATACCCATGTTCACAAATAAATATTTCTGATTCTGATCAATCCACCCAAAATCCCGGGGCTATCCCGGAATCAGAAAATAAGGGCCGGGATAGAATTCTATGGTGCAGCGCCACGCTCTAAAAACGTTTTATTTCTGGTGCTGCCAGTAAAACTTTAGTTGCTTTTATCTTTGAAACGTCAGACCTTATGAATATGAGGTTTTATGATTTAGGTAGTTAGGTAGGTGGTAGAGCTGATGCCGGGCTCGCCTGTAGGTACCACCATCTTACTCGCAAATCCTCCCGAAGTTATTCGTTAGAGAGTAAGAGAACAGCTCTCAGGCAAAATTAGGTGGCCCACCATTGCCTGGGACCGATGGATGGCGGTATATCCATCCCCAATTGCCGCGCCTTATATACAACAGACTAGTGACGGGCAGTGTCGTCACTGGTGCAAGGGTTTCGGCACTGCGCTCACCAACCCGCCTGCCCAGTGTGTGTGAGTATGGGCATTTCTTCCAGGAAAACCGCCATGAGTGGCGAAATCCTGGAAAGGCCTATGTCCAGCAGTGGACGAAACGGGCTGATGTTTTTGTATTGTATTCATGCCAAAACAATGTTTTCTTAAGAATTATACGAGGCAGGAATATAGCACAAAAAAAATGGCGGCAAGTCGATGTTAGCCAGAATCTTCAAACCCCTTTCTCAATTTCAACGACAGCTGCTGATTCTCCGGGTTCTTGCTTGCGATTTTCAACGAGTCGAAAGAAGGGCTTAGCTTAGCTACACTGACTCTAAACATGTGGAATAATATACCGTGAAATTAAATCAACAGACCAAATTCATACCGGAGACACGGTTAGTGATCAGGAACTAGGTTCAGTAATCCTTTTGGCCAAATTCGAAAAATACATTTTTTTGCTCCTTTACTGGTTGGACTAGTTTAAGTACAATTCCTAGTCTAGTCAGTAAAGAATCAAAAAAAAATATTTATCGAATTTGACCAAAAGAGTAATTGAAGCTTGTTTCTGATCACTAACCGAGTCTCCAGTGTGTATTTGGTCGGTTAATTTAATTTCACCTGTATTATTTGGATATCTATGCCTAGCTTAGCTAACAAAAAATTCACAGATTTATAGGATGTGAGATACTTTGTATGTTACATATTTTTGTCATATTTTATAATACATCGTCAGCAGAAAATAATAAACTTCCACGGCTTTATACGTTTCATGTCATGTTTTTGTAACCTATTTTATTTATTGACATCCAAAAACCACATTGGCCAGAATGAGGCCAGCTAGTTTAGCATAGGAAACCATTTTGAGCTCGATGGCGCTTGATACAGTGCTGTTTCACTCTGTTGATCTACCTAAAGAGGGACAGACAGTGTATATCGAGCTTGACTTTGGTCTACTATGCTAGGTACCCAGGACTTGACCGCTATCTATTTTATTTTATAACACGAAATTTTACTCAGTAATTAAAGTGAAAATTGTATTTTCTGATATTTTCATGACAGGTTCAATAGAAACAATGGTTTTTCACCGTACCGTAAAAATCTACTTAAAACCTCGATAGCAGTGGCGTGCATAGAACTTTTTAGCTGGAAAAGCAATGATAAGGTCAAGTTTGACGATATAAATAACGTTAAAAAAATTAAAAACCAATTTGAAAAATATTTTTTTTTGTATGGAATCATGTACTCTAGGGTAGCCAGTGCCTACCCTGGCGTCATACAAATAATAATTATTAAATTGTATTAATATTAAATATTCGGTCAGCAAGAAAAATCTGCTGAAAAGTTATTTTGACAGCACAATATGTTTTTGTCGGCCGTAAAAAAAAACACCAGCAATACCTGGTCAGCAACTAAATCAAGGATTGTCAGAAGATAAGTAGGTATTTGGTCAGCTTGATAATGTATATGTCCGCTAAATAAATAGTTCTAATACAAAATTATTATTTGGTCAGCAGGATTACCTATACAATCGTTTAGCATAAAAATAATATTTAATAAGCTGCTCTAAGAGTCTGCATTTTAAAATTATCCTCAGCTACCAATTAAAAATTAGTGCAATTTTATTGAAAAAGCGGCAATGATCGGTTAAATTAAGCGGAGTTTCGCCACACGACCAATTGTGTGTGAGCATTGTCATTCAACGAATTCGCTAAGTAACAAGTACACGGTGCTGATTCCGAAACAATTTCGAGATATTAGGTTTCTAGACCGGATTTTTGTATATAAAGTTTAAAAAAATATGAGATCGTGTATATTTTAACAAAAATACAGCAACCAACATCACTTTCATTTGACCTCTGAATGACGTCACAGGATAGGCTGATTAGGAATAGGTCGATTGCAAAAAATATATAAAACATATTGTCTTTGCCTTATCAATGTCAACATGATGACAACAAATTAGACAGTTGACAATCTATTCAGGGTTGCCGTTACGGTGACGTTTACCGAATTTCAGGTAATTTTGGGTATATTTGGGAAAATCGTGTACAAAAAATGCATTTACTTTTTTCCGATCTTTTCCGAAGTAGAAAATTCTAATATTAAAAACAAATCGATTGCGATTGCTTATCAAATGCAATTTACAGTCTCAACTCGTTCACCCACGTTTCACCGACGAGTATCTCTACCTGCATATGGGTAATCACTAATCACAAAGACGTAGACCAGTCTGGGTTCAGATTCCATAGGGGAATCTGCATTTTACAGCTCGATATGCACTGTCTGTCCCTCTTTAGGTAGATCATCAGAGTGAGACAGAGCAAGCTCGATATGGGTTGCTATGCTAGACTAGCTGGATTAGTGATCGAGTACTTGAAGGGTATAGAAGCAAAGGTGACTATCTCCACATTTTTCATAAACTTGTCTAATAGCGCCATCTAGTTGCATTAAATGAAACCTTGTCATCTGTCAAAATGGCAGTACCAGATACGTCTTTATCCAATAGTAATCTGTGGTCAAAAATGAGCAATCAAAACAAAGACAGCAATCTCCCTTTGAGATAGTAATATTTGTTTCGACAAATAACTTTTGTCGTAATTTCAAATGCTAATGGAGCTCAATAATGTATGTGAGCCTCCAAACCAAGCCAGAAAAAAGCCTAGAGATTCCAGTAAATGGAAAAAGTCGTTGGAAAAAGTGCAAAGGTATGTATAATTTATAAAACATATATTTAAAATTATATAAATAAACAAACATAGCAATCTCCAAATTTCTTTTCGTAGTTGTTTCTAAACCTCCATATTAATTTGGTTCCAACTTGGTATATATCTTCATTCAATTATATTTTACTATATAACAAAACATACTGTTAATAAATATATGTATCTTTAGAGTTGCAGGTTTTTATTTATTTCTGTAAAATTAACTAAAGTGGAGAATGCTATCATTGCTTTTATACCCCTCACTTATTGTATGTTGAAGTCGTTATAAACTAACGTATTAAGAGTTCCCGTTAGTTAATTTATATAGAAATATGTGATTAAAACGCTAAAATAGGTTATTGTATGTAACATTTTAATAGTTTCTTTTTAAAAAGAAATACAAAACGGATTATTTTCGGGCCTTTTCTTGTTTGACTGCTGGTAACATTAAATCTCTTACAATGAAGATGATAATCGGAATCGTAAATACCCATAACGTTCAAAATGATCTTCACAACAAAACAAACGCTGCTCAGGCTAGATACTCCACATTACTTCCTTGCATCACTTCCTTTCTAGGCGTTCTCATGACAACCAACAATTATCGTACCCTTCGTGTTCAGATTTAGGTAATTTTACATAAATATCGAACCAAAATAATGTAAAGGTTAGCTGTTGTTGTTTTTTTTTGTATCCTGTTAATCCTTGGAATTGGAATGTTATCTATGATCTACTATAAAATACAGAAGATGATCAACATTATAAACTATATACATACAATGATAGGTAACTAATTAATTTTACACTATGAGTACCTATTATGACTTATATAACTATAGGTAGATAAGTTAAAATAATAAAACAAAAAAAAAGAATTTTACTCCTGTTCATGCTGGTGTGCAGTCAAACTTACTTCAAACGTCAAACCAGTAGACAAAGACTTGTGATTTTTTTAATGTTTTTAATAAGGCAAAAGTATCAATCTCTTCATTCTCAATGAATAAAAAGGTTGATTTAGCTTACCTCATGACGTCATCACAACAAAACTTTGAAAAATTATAAAAAATTAACTACTACTTGAAATAAAGATATCTACATGGATACATATTTTGCTTATTTAGCCAAATACTCATTAAAAAAATATAAAACCAGTGTACTGTACTTAGAGAATTGCTGCAGTCAGACTTTGCATTTCCAGCAAAAAGTTCTATGCACGCTATTGCTCGATAGCTGTATGAGATTCATAAATTATTTAAATTGAAATCATAATCTTAAAGGTCGAACAAGTTACAGGAAAAATACAATTTTCTTTACCTGTATCACTTTTTGTGCATCATTTAATAATAAAAGTGGTTAGACTGCATACATATGTATATGTATATAACATCCATGGTCTATATGTATGTATGTACATTCATGATGTATGTATAGTACATGTATGTTTGATTTGGTTGCTGCTTCAATTTTTTCTTGGGGAAGGTTTTAAGGTATGTATAATTTCTTTATAACACAGGGTTGATTGATTTAAAAAAAAAAACAGTGATTTATATCAAACTTTTTTTTATAAAAGTTTATTGTAACTCAACATCATAAAAAAACACTTAGTAAAATGTGGAGTTTGCACTGCTGGACATGGGCCTTTCCAATAATGCCACTCTTGGCTGTCCTCATCCAGCCGCCACCCGCAACGTCCTTCAGATCGTTGGTCCAGCGGGCACGAGGTCGGCCTACGCTGCGCTGTACGTGGTCCCCATTTTAACAACTTTCGGCCCCAACAGTCATCACGTCGGCCATAGACGCACCCTTGAAATTGATGAATACTCTTATTTTATTTTTTACTCTTTCCTTATTGGTTTACTATAAGAAATCTGTCATTAGAGATAATGTCACCTATATCTACGTAACTGTTCGTGTTCGTGTTTCTGCGTACAATAAGGAATGAAGGAATCTAATCAGTATCTATTTTGATGAAACAAGTCTCAGAAAAGTTGAGTAAGGGCAGAGATTTTATTCAGAGCGGGAAAACCCGCGAACAAAAGTCTAGTTTTTAAAGTAAGAACGTCACGTTTCGCGGCGACGACGACGTGGGACCGACACAAATCGATTTTGCTGTAAGTTTCGCTCTTGGCCCGCTGCCAAGTGTTGGGTTACATCAAAGTTTTAGTTTTTGTTGCCAGGAATCTGGCTAATATCCAACTGGAACGACGTCCATTCACTCTCAATAACCCCATATTTCATACAACAATTACACTATTATTTTAAATTCTGCATGTGCCCTGTGTACACTGTAACACTTCTTCTATGAAGCAAACTGGCTTTAGCATGAGAACTTTGAGGGCCATAGCGCGCGAGGGCAACGCAAGCGCAACTTTATAAAACTGCATTGGCATGAGAAACTGAAAATACAAATTATTAAAAAAAACGGCACATGAAACTGCGTATATGGTACAGACAATATTAGAATTTTAGACAACGTTAATGGCAACCGTTGGAAGCCATGGTTATGATATGACCTCCAGCACCCTCCTCCGGAATAAGCTTTTATTTTATTTAATACAAAATTGTTAATATCTTTTATAATTTCCGGTTCAAAACATTGAAACCATGCCGTTGTATATATTTTACTATAAAATAGTTTTACACTTTAAAAAAAGTGAATTAAGGAGCGTTTTGAAATCAGAACACGATTTTTAACAGACTTAAAAAAGAAAGGGCTTGGCGGTGTTAGCCCAGGCGGTAGAACGGGTTGTTCCTTGAGGTACCCGATCCTTGCCTTGAGGTTCCCTTCCTTTAGGGCCCAATCCTCAAGCACCCCGAAAATTTGATTAAATGCCAATGTTGCTCAAAAGTATAATTGTCAACAAAATTAATTATTAATCTGTTTGAATTAAATAATAACGCACTTGGTAAAGTGGCACTTTTGGCCGCTTTTATACTCTGTCGATTTATTATATATTCATTCATAATATGTATTCATTTATCATTTAAATAATCCAATTGAAAATTTGGTTTTGGTAACGTAACCTGGTGGTGGCAACCCTACAACCATAAAAAATAGCTGTTCAATATATATTAGGCATTTAACTGGTAGTAGAGCTGGTGCCGGGCTCGACTGTGGTACCTCATCTTACTCCCAAATTCTCTCGAAGTTATTTACAATCAGGTGGCCCACCATTGCCTGGGACCGAATGATGGCGGTATATCCATCCCAAATTGCCGGGCCTTATAAAAAAACAGACTGGTGACGGGCAGCGGTGTCACAGGTGCGAGGGTTTCGGCACCGCGCTCACCAACCCACTTAACCAGCGTGTGTGAGTATGGGCATTTCTTCCAGGAGGACCGCCAAGAGTGGCGAAATCTTGAAAAGGCCTACGTCCAGCAGTGGACGAAACAGGCTGATGGATGGATGTATGATATTTTAGGTGAGTACTTTTGTATAGAACAGCTGATTTCCAATGTAAAAGTTGTTCGTATAGACGAGCACTATATTGCCAGTCTGCGTTTCCACAACAATAAAATATACGAGTAGCAACGTTGTAATCTCTGTGCAAAATCTCTCTGCATCACAGAAGAAAAATGAATATTATAAAATGTATCCAAATTATTTAAAAATATTATAATTTCAAAACAATACATATTGACAAGCCCCCAAATTACAAGTTCATATTTGCTAAAAAAATACCTACACATGTAACCTGAAAAACTTGATTTGAAAATGTCTCGACTGTGGAGAGTGCGCAATGAAACATCTAATTGAGTATAGGTTCGTAAGGCAGCTTATAAAACACGCTTGCTATTTACGTTACATTACCGCACTAGTGATTTTTAGAACAATGCGTAAAAGAGACAGATTTATTGACATATCAACTGGCAGCGCCAGGTCTAAAGTTTTATTATAACTAGTTTGTGTTCAAATATCAAATATAAAAGAAATATATCGAATAAACATTAAGTTTAATTCTGAACCAAACCTTAACCAAACTAACACATTTGAAGGACTTTTTGTGGCGACGGTACACTAGCATAATAATAGCAAAAATAACAACAGAAAACGAATTTTCGAGGTGCTTGAGGATTGGGGACCTAAAGGACGGGTACCTCGAGGATCGGGTATCTCAAGGAATAACCCGGTAGAACGCTGGCCTCTCAATCTAGAGACCCAGGTTTTCGATCCCCGGTCGGGCGTGCACCAATGTGTTTTTCGGAATTTATGTGCATGGTATTTTTTGTGTTCTTATCTTACCTAATACTTACACTTGCTGAACGGTGAAGGAAAACATCGTGAGGAAACCTACATGCCCTAAAAAGCGTGTAATTGTGCCCGAAGTACGGTAATAGGGCTCACCAGTCATCACGTTAGGACGTTATAATCGTCGGTGAAACGCGGGTTTACCGGGTGTGTACTGTGACTTGCATTTTACAGTTCACACTCGGGAACACCTCTGACACCCCCTCGGGGATTCATGTCGTGACGATATGTTTTTTTGTTAAAAAAGGAGAGGTTCACAATTCGCCCATGTCTTAGGATAAAAAAAAATATATATTTTTATAAATATTGTGTTTATGTCAAGCAGGTGCCTGAATGGTTTCGGGAACTGTATGTAGAGGTGTAGCTTAGTCTCCATCTAGATCAACACACTTCTTCCACCTGACCTGCAACTTGTTTATACCCTCGAAAAAAAATGATTCCGGAAGGTCGTCAAAATAGTCATTAACTGCGACTATCACTTCTTCTCTAGTCGAATATTTAGATCCCCCAAGTGTTTTTTTAAATTTGGAAAGAGATGATAGTCAGAGGGGGCTAAATCCGGCGAATAAGGTAGGGGGGGCAGCAACTCGTAACCACATTCATGGATCACAGCCATCCTTTCAACCGAAGTGTGAACTCGTGCATTGTCTTGATGAAACAAAACTCTCTTACGCAACATCCCCGGCCGTTTTTCTTTTATTTCTTCGCGAAGTTTTCGTAATAGGTTACAATAATAGCGTGAATTTATAGTATCACCTTTAGGTAAATAATCCAATAAAACAACTCCCTTCGAATCCCAGAAAACAGATGTCATGACTTTGTTGGCTGACAAAACGCACTTGGCCTTTTTCGGCGTGGGTGACCCAGATCTTTTCCACTGTTTGGATTGCTGTTTTGTTTCAGGAGTATGGTGATGAACCCAGCTTTCATCCATGGTAACAAAACGAGACATAAAATCCTCAGCATCTGCCTCAAAAAGTTCCAAACAGTCACGCGAAATTGTGAATCGAACTCGTTTTTGGTCAGCTGAAAGCAATCTTGGGACCCAGCGAGCAGAAACCTTACGGAACCCCAATTCTACAGTTATAATGTTTTGCACTCGGCCATAACTGATGCCTGTGATCTCAGCTATCCTACTAATGGTCAATCGTTGGTCTCCTAGGATGAGATCACAAATTTTGTCAGTGTTTTCTTTAGTGGTAGACGTTGAAGGCCTTCCGCTCCTTGGGTCATCTTCAATGGTCTTCCGACCGCGTTTAAATTCAGCTACCCACTTTTTGACAGTGGAATACGATGGAGCAGATTCCCCTAATGTTGTTTCCATATCTTCATGAATCTCTTTAGGTGAAAGACCTTTTTTATTGAGGTACTTAATCACAGCACGATGTTCAATTTTCTCCATTGTGAAAAATCCCGTCAGACTGCGTTAAACAAAATATGACAAAAAAATAATAGCTTGCAGTATCGAACTTCAACTTCACACAATCAATCACGAAAAAACATGCTAACAAATGACGGTAGATTTACAAAGATTTGATACCTCTTTAGAACTTTTGGATACACCCTCGTATTATCATTTATACCTAAACAATATATTGATTTATCAGCAGAATGTGAAGTTTCGGCAAATATGAGTTTTCTTTATTTACATTTCCACCCAGTTTACGGTTGGAGGTGAAGGAAATTGCTAATCTTGTTATTTTTCTTGGCTGTTTCCATTGAAAAGTGTCTGTGATTTGCTTTGATTCATTTACAAGGAAAATATTGTATGTTTGTTATTCATATTTAGTACGTGCTATCAACATGGCTTGAAATCGTAAGAGAAGTCTTCACAATGTATTCTTATACAGTAGCTACCAGCAGATTATGTTATCCATTATCTGGTTATGTTTAAATGAAAGTTGTATAAATGCTTGTGGTCGAAATGAAAACTTTTTAAAATGCGTAAAATCAGCAAAATACATTTTTATTTATCTTTAATGGTTTAATCTTACTGAGTGATTTTGAACTTAAGTATGTTATCAGAAAGTCTACATTAGAACTCTCGCTTCGCACGGTACCGGCGCGCAAAAACAATGAAATTTCGAGGTTTTTCTGGATTTTACGAAAAAGTATTTGTTATAGAGTTTTTTCGCCTGACATCGGAAAATAAACCATGTTTTCTTGTTGAAGCAGTAATTTCAGAAATAAAACTCGAGCCGTTAAGACAAAACTAATTGATAACTTAAAAAGGCATCATTTTCAAAAATAAAATCTATCGAGTGAAATGTGTCCAATTAGGTAACCGACCTGACAACGAAAAGATAAAGGTGTGAAAAAACACGTGTCCAAGTTTTACATTGATCAGATAAGTAGTTGACTCAGCATATTAAAACAAAAACCGTTTGAAGACCAAAGGCAAGCCCTTAACGGCAAGCTAATTATTGTCTGGGAAACTAGATACATAGATGTTTACTAAACATCATATAGGTGTTTAGATTTAATATTAAATGTGAAACTAATTTCTTATTTGGCTAATATCAAGTTAAATTTTCGCATAAAATTTCATTTTTATATCACTTATAGTGTAGGTATACAACGTGCGATAAAATCTAAGACACGACATCCTAATACGGATAATGAATTAGCGTAGTCGTGATTATACGATGATAAGAAAGATTTATTGTAGTAGTCCATATTGGTATGTTACCGACTGAAAAAAAGGAGCCAAACTGTTAAAGTGGAACAAACTGAAAGAAAATGGTTATACATTTCATACGTAATGATAAGTTTGCAGTCATTGTTCAAATTATTCAAGTCTCTGCTAATGTATCTGATACTAGCCTTTCGCCCGAGACTCCGCTCGCGTTAACTCAATCTCTGCCCCGTTTTCGGCTTTGGCGTTATTTTATCAACACCCCTTATAGCCTATATTGACCAGGGTCACTACGATTATAATAAAAGTAACCGCCTTCAAATCCGTTGAGTGGTTCTCAAGTTAAAACGGAACATAGATATGTACATACAAAGACAAAGACCCAAAAAATTAAGTTTTTGCTTTAGTATATACACTAGGGTGGGTCGATATTACACTTTTTTTGAATTTCATATTATGATAGTGGTTTACTTTAAGGGATAAGAGACCAAATAAAATTAAAAAAAATATTGTTACATCTTCTGCCTGCGTATTAAATTCAAAGTTTAACAAAATGCAAGTAAGAAATTTTTTTTTTAAATTTTTGTTTGTTGAAGCTTTATCCAAGTTTATCCCAAAAATATATTTCACTTAATTCGTCTAAAATTTAATAAAATCTGTCTTAATTCACAGAATTTCGCAATATAAGGCACTTTTTACAGATTTTAATTTCGTACGACCTTGAAACACGATAGAATTTTACCAAGCTATTTTGTTATATTGCTGACATACGGCCAAACAAATAATAAATGGAAAATAAGAAAAAAAGAATTTTTCTCCCTACATTTTGTAAATCTTTGAATCAAATGCGCAGCCAGAAGATGCAGTCGAATATTTTTCATTTTATTTTATTTGGGCTCTTTATATGTATATCTTTTCAAAGTAATTCCACTATTACAATATGAAATTCGAAAAAAGTGGAACGACCCACCCTAATATACACTACTAATAACCAATTTCCCTTAACATTTTGAAAAAATACACAATGTACAGACACGAATTTTTCACTACTTTACTATTAGTATAGATATCGGTTCATGCCCGAGTCTTACTCGCACTTGACCGGTTTTTTTCAGTGTTGTATTGACATAACACACAATTACAACGAATGAAAAATGTCAACGGAAAAGAAGAAAAATTACGCAAATATTTGTGAACGTCATATAGTTTTATTTAATGCAATCTCGCGGTTATTAAATAAAAGATTTTTTTTTTAAATATGGCCAACGGAATGCTTTTTGCCACCGATTTCTGCCAATATCAAGTCAGCAAATCACATCAAAATTAATAGAAAATAAACTTCAAGGATATAAAAAATTTAAACAGCACATCACAAAAATACAAAGCTCACACTCATATATATCGTTATTTATTACTAACAATAAATTTTATGAAATGTTAACAAATAATCCATTACCTCTTTGTCATTTTCAGTAAAAGAATATTCGCATCACTTAAAAGTTCAGCCAATGGTCTCCAATTATAATTAATCAAGCAATAAAAAGAAATGTGATAGACTATCCCCTCCTCCGTACCAATGTATATCGTATTCGTTCGACATACTTCTGAGTTCAACTAGGAGCTAAGAACACTGATACGACAAATATCTAGCTCAATATCGTCTGCTCAGACGCCGTTCTAGAGTTCGTCCGGTTTGATTCTATTCCATTACAAATTATATTCAATCTATCAATAGATGTGGCCTTACGTGGCTCAAGCTAGACATACTGACCCGTGTTTCAGTTGGGAATAGTCATACGACCGGATGTAAATGAACGAACCAAAAGCTTAGCTATATCACAAAAAATGTGACTACATTTGTTTATATATCTCCCATTATTTTAATGAAATACGGGACACTAACTTAATGCTACAATAAATTAAAAGTAAAATTGACTACGTTTTCTTCACGAGAAAAATCAACAAACTGAGGTCAAAATGGCTTTTATTGGAAAATTGTACCCTTTTTACTATAGGTTTTTTTTAGACGAGCGCATCTTTGTAGCTCGTTGCTTTTTAGGGTTCCGTAGTCCGACAAGGAACCCTTATAGTTTCGCCATGTCCGTCTGGCCGTCTGTCCTGGCTCAGAGACTATGAGTACTAGGAAGCTGAAATTTGGCATGGGTATACATATTAATCAAGCCGACAAAACGGTAAAATAAAATATAGAAAAACTTTTTCTTTGACTTTCGTCTGTCCCATAGTGTTGGGTATCGTTGGATAGGTCCTTTAATAACATTGTGGGTGTGAGGAAACCATTTTTCGATTTAGGGTTCCGTTGGCGAAATATTAAGCTTTAAGTGCTAATTTTTGTTAGAGTCAAACATCAAAAAGAATTTGACTGGATAAATTAAAGACACCTTATAGGTATATTGTGATGTGCTTTTTGCACCGAGATATTGTTACCACCTTCACACTGCATATTTCAGCAATCATGTAAAAAATTGCAATCCATTTTCTAAACCACTCTCAGGTCTACATAGCCTAAACTCGTGACTGAAACCATTTACACCTCATCAGCAAATATTAGCACGTACTGCGTGAAGGCTACATTTTCAGGCTTTTATGATTCAAAATGAAAATTAAATTTTGTGTAGAGAATAACACTGGCAGCCCAGGAAAATTACAGTGTGCGTAAGTTACAGATTAGCTATTGTCGCGAACTGTTGAATGTTGCAATGTGAAATAGCTCATGCATCACAGGTGTTAAAGCGCATTTTCCACTAGCATGAACTGTCAGTTTCCTCCTTCGTGCAAGTAATATACTCTAGATAGAATTCAGAAACATTAAATTAAAATTACGTTTACTATCCGTTAGGATAGAACTTTGTCATGTCCGATGCCTGTGTGCGTTAGCAACGTTGACGGAAGTGCGTGAGTGAATGACACAGGCATCAGGTATGACAAGGTCCTATCCTAATAGCATCTGAAACGGATAGTACACTTAAAATAACAAAATGTAGTAAGAGTATGTTCAAAGCTCAGACATATAATTATTACTAAGTAGCAGACCAAACATAAGGATTAAAATAGCGTGGCAAGTTTCCATACAAAAAATAAACTACATCTAGGCTTCATTTCTTCGTTGTTTTGGCTGGCTTATGATTGGAACATATTTTTTAATTCCTAAACTAATCTCTAGTATACCTATATATTTTGTTTGGAAACGTCGACTCTATGCGTTTATTATTAATGTTAGGTTATTAATGTAATATTATACGTCTGTGGTTCATAGAAATAACCTATTCGTTAATTGACGACTTAATAATGTACCTTTTGAAAAAATCTGAAAGTGGGCCAAATTCCGTACACGTGAGTAAAAATCCTGCGCAGTCTGGTGACCCTGAAGTGTGCATTACATGTAAACAAGTAGATAATATTGCCAGTTATCATATCACAATAGCACAGTATATCTATTTACATTATCTAAACACTTCACCCAACCGTCTTAAGATAATTATGCTAATATACTAGCTAGATGTCTGCACGTGGCATCGTTTGCACCTTGCATTGTTCCTATTCAGCCTCCGTATTTTTCAAATCAACCAGTACATCCTTTGTGATGCAGTGTTGGACTGGCTATAGAGTCAGGGTGGCGGCGTTTGCAAATTGATTTTCTTCGTCTAACGGGTCTGCAAAACTACCTATTTCACAATTTGTCAAGCATATTTTTCCAGATATTTAAAGGAAAAACAACAATTTATTGTAATAAATATTAATTGCAGGTAATAACATTTTGCATCTTCAACAAAGCTCGTCGTTTTGTGTATTTAAAAAAAATCTTAACTGAAACCCGGCCGATTGAAAGCTAATAGCCTGGGAAAGTTGAAGCATATTCACATATTTCCAAAAAAACTCTTGCCTATTTGATTTTGAATATCATTTGGTTTATTGGCTTACCTGATGTGATGGTATCAAAAGCCCTGATCCTAGGCGGCCGGTGGTGGGCCCAAAAAACATTAGAAAGTGACTAAATAGCCGTTGGCGGCTTCCTTAGTTTTAATTTTATTTGACTGCTAGGGATAGGTTGCGACGACGACGAGTGAAGCGGGGAGGAGCGGTTAGGTTGACATGTAAGTACATATTATTATTAGGGAACCGAGAGAAGCGGAGCGGAGCGAGGCGACCCCCGTAGTTTTAACAGAATTAACGAAATGCAGTAAAAAACATTTTCCGAGCACTTTCCGATGACTTACGGTTCAATAATTTATAAAATTAAAGAACCGCTTCCCTTTCCGAACTGTACATTGCAAATTGAACTTTATTAATTCGTGTTAAGGAAGATATTCCAACAGCTAAATAATGACTTACGGTTCAATAATTTTCAAATCATTATGCCACCCGGGCCCCTTAGGCCCAGTCCGACGCTGGCTGGATGTGTTTAAAGGACGCTTCACAGAAAACTGAAGAACTGTTCTTGTTGTGGCGTCTATCATTTACTTCCATAGTAATTTGATCGCTAACAACATAACGCCACGCTTTTTGTCTGCCTAGCTGTTAAGAGGATAGGTCACGCTTGCATTAATCACATTCGAAAAAACCCGCAGTGCGAGAGGGATGGATTCATAAAAAATTTGCAAAATATAAATTTTATTCCCTCATTTTATTATCTAAAAAGAACTAGAAGTTCCATGAAATATAGTGTATACCGATTTTAATCCATAAATAATATGTATGGGTTTGCCTTAATAACCTTAAATCTTGACGTGAAAACTTTTTAGAGCCATCTGTGGTTTTTTCTTCGTCTAAATATTGGAATGACTGACTTCAGAATATTCTGTTACGATATGAGTTTCCTGTCCATTCTCTTTCTACGGTGCATTATTTTATTGACAGACGTACTTATTTTTTTAACATGTAGTATTGCTAGATTCTTCAAACTAGGAAGAATACATTACGGTTTTTCGAGGTTTGCCCTTAGGTACGAGTAGTTGATGCTTATCTTGGCATACGCTACGTCATCCCTTTCAAACAATATCGATGTGAAAGGGACATGGCAGATAGGCCGAATGGCCGAATGTGGCTTAATATAATAAATGACAAACGAACAGACGTTCTCGTTTCAGAAACACATAGAAAAGAATAGATAAGAGATAAGACAAGTGATAAAGAGGCTTGTATGTAATACGCGTTATCAGTTTGGTGTGGTGGTGTTATTAGGAGATTAAGATTAAGATTGTTCCTTTCTCGGTGGTTCACTTGGAAGATTTTTCGGGGTCTTATCGGTAACTAGCTTTTACCCGCGGCTTCGCGTTGCGCGGAAGTGTCTTTCAATCTATGCTCTTTTATTTGCGCGTACGTTAAATTTAGGTCGAATCTTTGCGGTATATCAAACATTTTCGTTTTAGCGGTTATTTTATCAACACTTCTTATAGTCTTATATATGTTATATATTATTTACTATCGACCCAGTCCTGAAATCGCGATTATGTTGGTCAACTACGTAATGTACTTTTTCCATGGAGTAGCAAGTATTTCTGTGATTCACAGATTGAACTGACTTTTCTGAGCACACATTGGTTGTAGAGATCTCTGAACACGTCCTTAAGTTTCTTAAATGCAGCCCATTCCAGTTGTTTTCGATGGGAGATCTCTCTTATTTGATGTTCTTTGCCAAAAGATAACGTACAAGATAGATGTAGTCACCAGTCTGTAGCTTCTCGTCTCCGACCATAGTTGCTGGATTTAGATATCAAGAGAAGTCCGCCAAGATCGTAACTTAAATAAACCAGGATTCGTTCCCAAACGCACAACGTATTATTGTTTTTCTTATTTTTGAATAAAAAGTAATAAAAAAAAGTTAATGGCACTACGCAACAATGGTTTAAATGTTCATGCGGCTTTTTTAGCAAAGTTGTGTTATTACATAGGTAACACTAAAAGTTTCCGGAACTGGCCACTTACATAAATAATATTTAAAAATTTATTGCAACATTTGAAAATAGAACTCTTTGGCTGTAGAATGCAGTTTGTTTCATCTGACTGTCTTTTGTTTTTACCTTGTGGCGCCATTTAAAAAATTGTGTGTCTGCATCAACATGGATTTAACTCGGGAAAATTTTCGTAGTATGATTTTCTACGATTTTAAGTGTAATTTCACAGCTCAACAGAGCATCGCTCGGCTTGAAACAGCTTTTGGCAATGAAGCACCATGCAAGACGACTGTTTATAGCTGGTTTGCAGAATTCAAGCGTGGTCGTATCAATCTCAGTGACGAATCTCGCGATGGTCGGCCGTCCACCGCTGTGACCAACAAAAACATCGATGCTGTGCGCCGTATGATTGAAACAGACAGGCATGTGACCTACCATGAAATTTGCGCATCCTTAGAAATAGGCATGAGTCAAATACAATCAATCCTACACAAACATTTGGGTGTGAGAAAGCTGTGCTCGCGGTGGATCCCACACAACTTGACCGAGGCTCAAAAAACGGACCGCGTCACTTGGTGCAGTGCCATGCTTACCAGATTCAACGAAGGTGCGTCAAATTTGGTGTGGGACATAGTAACAGGTGACGAAACATGGATTTATTGCTACGATCCCAAAACAAAGCAGCAATCGAGCGTATGGGTCTTTCAAGATGAGCCGAAACCAACCAAAGTGGCGCGCGTGAAAAGTGCATCTAAGCGGATGATTGCTTCTTTTTTTAATACAACTGGACACGTGGCTACTGTTGCTTTAGAGAATCGTCGTACCGTGAATAGTGACTGGTACACGACCATTTGTTTGCCGGAAGTTATTGACGAACTCCGTAAAAATAACCGTAAACGCCGTATCATCCTGCACCACGACAATGCTAGTTCTC
Organism: Ypsolopha scabrella; assembly: GCA_910592155.1. Classification (NCBI taxonomy): domain Eukaryota; kingdom Metazoa; phylum Arthropoda; class Insecta; order Lepidoptera; family Ypsolophidae; genus Ypsolopha; species Ypsolopha scabrella. The sequence continues at coordinate 7,497,739 of OU342964.1, forward strand.
ACACGGCCAGACAGACAAACGACTTTTTGAAGACGAAAAATGTAGAACTCATGAGTCATCCTGCATACAGTCCCGACCTGGCACCTTGTGACTTTTTTCTGTTCCCAAAAATTAAGAACCAATTACGCGGTCAACGATTTTCATCACCAGAAGAGGCTGTCGAGGAGTATGAAAAACACGTTTCAGAGGTCACCACAGGGGAGTGGCACAAAAGTTTTCAAAACTGGTTTGATCGAATGAAAAAGTGCATAGACGCCAAGGGAGATTATTTTGAAAAACAATAAATTAATTTTGTACCTTTAATAGTATTTTTTCATATTCATTCCGGAAACTTATAGTGCGTCCCACGTATATGCATTACTTTGTAAATGATCCCGCACAACAACTTTAAAGCGAGTTTGTAGTTGTTGTGCAGGACCATTTAGTGCCTTAAATCAAATTTATTTATAACCTTTTCAAAAATGAGAAAAACAATCATAAGATGTGCGATGTTTTCTAAATGAAAAGTATTTCCAATCGTAAATTCCAAATAGTTAAATGACAGAGTCATGTCAACCAGTTGTGGCCTTGCTTTATCTACGCAGCATTCTGTCGGCAGTACTATGATCATATTCTTGTGTGAGTGCAAACAGATTTATAATTTTACATCGGAGGATTGATCAGAAATAATTTGTGTTTCGATTATAACTTTTTCCTGTTAAGTTATAAACAGCTAGACACATGAACACGACCTTGTACAACATGTGAGATGAACACGCGAGCGGTGCTGCCGCCAAGCGGATATAAAATAAATGTATGTACTTCTCTCTCTCTTGCTCCTGTCCACCATTAAGATGAAGACAGTGTTTAATAAAGTAAATATGTTACTAAATAAATAAGGATATTGTTCTTGCTTCCTGACCCCGCTCCATATAAAAATTCATCAGGTTATGAGCCCAGGTTTAAGCCAGATGGGACAGATCAAAGTTAGAAAGTAAAACAGTGCCAAAAATTGAAACAAAAAATCACAAGGAAAATTTTACAAGGAAGCAAAAATGGCGTCGTCGGCAAATATCGCAAATTACGGAACATTGCCCATTTTCAACGGGGAAAATTTTTCAAGCTGGATGTTTCGAATAAAAAGCTATATGGAATTTAAAGAATGCCTCGAAGCATTGTCAACGAAATCTGATTTAAAGACTAGTGAAGAAAAAGAATCATTTAAGAAAATGGACGCCAAGGCACGAAATATTATCGTTCAATCTGTATCGGACAGTCAACTGGAATACATAAAAGATGAAGAAACGGCAAGTAATATGATGAAAAAGCTCTGCGAAGTTTATGAAAGAAAAAGCACGTTATCAAACATTTATCTACGAAAGAATCTCATTGGGATGAAGTGCAAAGAAAACGAAAACTTGAAAGAATATTTTTACGAATTTGATAAAATTGTAAGGAAAATTGAAGATATTTCAAAGATGCAAGAAACTGACAAAGTCACGTATCTCCTTATGTCATTGCCCCAATGTTATCAACCCATCATCACAGCCATGGAGACATCTACAGAAATATTAACAATGGAGTATGTAAAAAGCAAATTATTAGATGCAGAATTAAAAATCAAGAATACTGAGCAAAACCACACAACATCATACAGTTATACAGCGCTGCAAAATAAAGATTGTTTCAACTGTGGACAACCAGGTCATCTTGCGAGAGAATGTCGCAGCATATTTAGACAAGCACGGGGAGAACGAGTTCAATCACGAGGACAAGGACAATTTCGTGGTCAAGGCCAAAGACAATTTCAAGGGAGAGTACAGTTTCATGGACGAGGACAGTTTCACGAACGAGGGCAGTTTAATAGACATGTACGAGGTCAGTATGGAAATAGAGGCAGAGGACAATATCGAGGAAGAGGTCATGGACAAGGACAAGGAAATTGGCATCAAGCAGCAGCAGTAGCAGTCGAGGAAGATGATGAGGAAAAATTTTGCTTCGTAACAGGTATTGAAGAGAATTGTTGTAATAGTGTAGACATAAATATAATAGAATGGGTTATTGATTCTGGCTGCACAGAGCACTTAATACAACAAAGTTTTGAACCATACATGAGTAATATTAATAAATTAGATAGGGAAATGAAAATATACTTGGCCAATGGGGAATATATAACTGCTACTAAAAAGGGTACTATATTATTGAGATGTAATGGTAATGAAGTGTCTATAGATGCAATAATTGTTGAAAATTTGCAATTCAATCTGTTATCTGTGAAAAAGGTTATAGAGAGCAACTGCAACGTTAGGTTCAGTAACAATTATGTGGAAATTTTTAATAACAAAACCATGAAAAAGTTAATAGGTAAAAGTACAGGAAAACTATTTATTTTAGAGATGGAAATTTGCTCTAATAATGATAATTTATGCAATAGTGCATGTAATTCAGACTTATGGCACAGACGTCTAGGTCACCTGAACGGGAACTACTTAAGAATGATGAATCTACCAGCGAGTGAGGGAACCTGCAGTCCCTGTCAAATGGGTAAGTCAACACGTTTACCATTTAACCCAGTACCAAAGCCGAGGTCTTATCAGATTGGAGAACTTTTGTACACGGATGTGGCAGGACCGATGTCAATACCCGGAATTAATGGTGAGTTGTATTATCAGGTAATAATTGATGATTTTTCACACTTCTGCGTTGTATATCTATTGAAACAAAAAAGTGAGGCCACAGACAATTTATTGGACTACATAAGACAATTGGAAACAGAGAAGGAAATCAGAGTAAAGAAGATCAGATGCGACAATGGTGGAGAGTTTAAGAATCATAAAATAGACAATTTTTGTAGGAACAGAGGTATTCTAATCCAGTATACACAGCCATACTCAGCGCAGTCAAACGGAGTTGCTGAAAGAATGAATCGAACGTTGTACAACAGAGCAAGGACTTTATTAATTGAGACAAAACTTCCAAAGCATCTATGGGGAGAAGCAGTAGCATGCGCTACATACCAGCTGAACAGATGCCCCTCATCATCCATAAATTTTCAAACACCGCAAGAACTTATGCATGGAAAGTTGAACCTATCAAAACTAAGAGTATTTGGAAGTAAGACATGGAAAATGGTTTTACCTAAAGGAAATAAATGGGAAAAGAGAGCAATTGAAACGCGAATGTTGGGATATTCTACAGCAGGATATAGATTATGGGTTCCAGAAGAGGACAAAGTCATATCTTCTAGAGATGTGAGATTTGATGAGAATGATTATGTATTTCAAGAAACAAGGACAACAAAGGGAAACAATAATTATCAATACATTGAAGAAGAAGAGGAAGAAATCAAAAATTCTAAAGTAAATGAAGTAAGCTCAAAGAAAGCAGAAGAAGAACAAATTTATGAAAAGGAAATGGAGAATGAACAAGAAACTGAAAACATCCAAGAGAATAAAACCAATGAAGACTGTTTCGTCGAAAGAGAAAATCAGAACATTAATCAACCTAATATGACAAGAACAGGAAGGGTAGTAAATGCGCCAAAGAAGCTAGATGATTATGAAGTTTATACAGCATACTGTTTATACACAGGAGATCCACAAGATTACAATGATGCAATGAAAAGAAAAGAAGAATGGGAAGAACCAATCAAAAAGGAAATAAAATCACATGAAGAATTAGGAACATGGGAAGTGGCAGATTTACCAAAAGATAAGAAGGCAATTGATACAAAATGGATATTCAAGACTAAACAAAATGATGTTAAAAAGGCAAGACTAGTAGCAAAAGGCTTTCAAGAAGAAAATACATACAATTGCTATTCACCAGTGGCTAGACTATCAACAGTAAGGTTACTGTTAAGCCATGCAGTACAAGAAGATTTACATGTTAGCCAATTAGATGTGCCAACAGCATTCTTAAATGGAAACTTGGATACAGAAGTCTATATAAAATGTCCACAAGGAGTAGAAATACCTAAAGGAAAAGTACTTAGACTGAGAAAAGCTTTATATGGACTACGAGAAGCTCCAAAGTGTTGGAATCAGCGTTTTCACGAATTTATTATAAAGAAAGGATTCACACAGTCTAAATATGATTGTTGCCTATACACAAAAGATAAAACATGGCTACTATTATTTGTGGATGATATTTTGACAACGGGAAAGGATCAAGGAATCATATCATTATTGAAGAAGGAATTTAATACAAACTATCTTGGAGAAGTCAGGGAATATCTGGGAATGCAAATTACAAGGAAAGCACATTCTATTGAAATCAAACAAACTGAGATGATAAAAAAAGTTTTAATAAAATTCAACATGCAAGATTGTAGACCAATTTCTACACCTATGGAGGCAAACTTTAATACAAGCTATACAGAACAAGAAATAATTAACGTTCCTTTCAGAGAACTTATAGGGTCACTCTTGTACATTTCTCTTATCAGCAGACCGGACATCACATTTGCAGTAACATTCCTGAGCAGATATTTGGACAAGCCAACCAGTCAATTATGGAAGGCAGGTAAGAGGATCTTGCGTTATCTCAAGAGCACTATTAATAAAGGTTTAGTATACACAAAGTCTAATACAGCAAAGAACATCACAGCATATTCAGATGCAGATTGGGCAGGTGATACCACTGACAGGAAGAGCACAAGCGGTTGCGCAATTTTTTACTGTAATAACTTGGTTTCATGGTTCACTAAAAAACAGTCAACCGTAGCATTATCAACTGCAGAAGCAGAATATGTTGCAGGAGCTCTATCTGTAACAGAATTAATTTACATAAAAGGTTTAACAAGGGAATTTTGCAATGTTAACATAGAATCATACCTTCTCATAGACAACCAGAGTGCAATAAACATGATACAAAACAATGAAAATAGTAAGCGAACCAAACATATAGACATAAAATACCATTATATTAAGGATTCTGTGAAAAATAACTTGATTAAATTGTCATATGTACCAACTAATAATAATATTGCTGATATCTTAACTAAATCACTATGTCTGAACAAGCATACATATTTTTGTAAGAAACTTAATATTGGTTAACTGTACACTTACACTAGAACTGCATTTGTATAACTACATACACTTAAGATATTTTAACATAACTACATAAATATAGAAATAATACTTCAGTTCATTAATTTTGTAATTTAAACATAAGCAAAGCATGATGTTAAAAAAAAAACTTAATTATTTTTCTTTAATGTGCAACATTGAATTTATTTGATTTGTAAATTAATGTTGAGGGGGAGACAAGAGAGACAACCTTATTGAATTCAAAATTATTAAAAAAATATATATGTTGTAGGTTTAGTAAAGATTTTTTTTAAAGTGTAAACAATTATAAACATTTCAAGTAAAATATTAAGTAGCAATTACAAGATAATGTTTTGAATTTAAGTTGTTAATTTTATATGATTAAATAGAACAAACATGATCTTTGTAATTGAGAGGGAGTGTTAAGTTATAAACAGCTAGACACATGAACACGACCTTGTACAACATGTGAGATGAACACGCGAGCGGTGCTGCCGCCAAGCGGATATAAAATAAATGTATGTACTTCTCTCTCTCTTGCTCCTGTCCACCATTAAGATGAAGACAGTGTTTAATAAAGTAAATATGTTACTAAATAAATAAGGATATTGTTCTTGCTTCCTGACCCCGCTCCATATAAAAATTCATCATTTCCTCCGCGGTTTCACCTATGAGGGTTTTGTTTTTGTGTTATTCCCATGGAATTAGTATGTACATATGGCTTTCCAGGAAAAAAGATAGCCTGTGGCTCGGATCACATGGATCTGTTTATTCTTATGATTTTATAACGGACCTTGCAGATTCAAGCATACCTTTTGTCTGTAAGAATTTTGTAAGAAGGAACACGATTACAATCTTAATTAAACATTATCAAAGGTTCCGCTTAAATAAAATTTACTGAATATATGAAAATTCTCTTTCCAGCTTGGGATACTAAGGATGAAAGAGATGACATTGAAAATATTTGAACTATCGTTATTGAAAAATTACCTTTATTTCCGTTTTGATTAACTTTACGGGACAAGGCTAGTCCGCATTAGTCCTAGTAGCTCAGTTTAATTTACAGCAAAAATACGGGACAGTTGGCAACGCTAATGTCCACGAACGTGAGTTTACTAGTATAAATTATGGACAAACAATTTCCTTAAGGCGACTCTATTCGCCCGAACTCCCATACTAGCGCAGTTCGCTGATCATATCCTTATTTATAGCTACTTGCTTATTATTTTATCTTTTTCAACATTTCCCATAAAAAATCCATGACGTGAAACTAAAACATTTATCAAAATCAAATACACACAAAAGTTACAAGCGTATAAAAGTCCTGGATTTTACACATATTTTGATGAAAGTTTATGTACCGTAATGTCCTAGAAGCGATACAACAAATCAAATAATTTTAGTTTTACAGCATAGTATATTTTATACTATTCAAAAATATTTTTCTTTCATTTTGATTTTTGGGATATTTCTCCTGAAATCATAGGAACCACCAAAACCATTCTCGAGTTTTTTCAAAACGTGAATTTTGTTTCGCTTTAGCTTTCCTCTCACACCGTGTTTGATTAGTTCCATACGAGCTCGGGAAATGAACGTTCGGGCCAACCAATAACAGTCAGTCAGTGCTCTATAATCCCAAGTTGAATGTAGAATGAAATAGCAAGCATAGCGACCTCGTGAGCGACTGACTTCAAGCCGTCGACTACAGGCCTCTTAATTAGAATAATATAAGAACCCAAAAAAATGTACTCTAATTGAAAAATTATGTTTTACTGGCAAACAATGATTAAAAAGGATTTTACAATAAAAAAACCCGCCAACTGTTAGTTGCACAATTGCACATGCGTTTAAAGAGAACAAAGACGCGATACGGGTACGGAACCCTAAAACATTCTGGTAAATAACAAAAATATAGATGCATTAACAACCTAAAGGCGATAAAGCATAACAACTTTAAAGAGTGTTTATAGTTCAAATATTTTATTATTAGAGTGTATTACAAACTAGAAAAGATAAATTAGAAACAAATATAAAGACAAGAATTTGAAAAAATTCCTCGGGCCAGGACTCGAACCTGCGCTACCGAGGTACTTACCTAGACCGTTGAAATTTTCCACCATACTTGTCCACCGAATATTTTTGTAACTATTTGATCTAACCAGCTTGTAATGTACATACTGAACACTCATGAGGGCGTTATGTGATTTCACGCCTTGTTCTTAAGGGTCCGTATAAGGCTAGATGCCCAACTTCAAATGAGCATATCACATTGTGTAACTTGGTTAATAGAAAAAACGCAAAATCTTTAAGTTCGCTCGATAGAAAAAAATATGAAGTTCTAAATTTAATGTTTTTAGGGCCTTCCTTAAATCATACAGCCTTGAAATTTATATAAAAAATAAGTTAACAAATGACATCGTCAGCTCGTCTTAGAATATTAAAAAAAATTCTAGATGAAGCAGAGTTATTAAATAAAAACACAGATTTTTGTGGGCGCCTGTTTCTTGGTGGTCGTAACAGCCACGGCTGAGAGCGCTCTATTTTGTACTAAAAGGAAACGTCGTAGAGTTCACTTCTGATTGATGCAAAATGAGGTGCTCAATCTGACCTCATATGTACCTATATATGCAACCTTAAGAAACAGATGGCGCTTTCGTCGTTACAATATGTGTTGCTTCAGACAGTTAAGAAATTGAAATCCATTGCATTGTAGTAGTCTAAATGTAATGCACTCTAATAGTAAAATATTTAGAGTATTTCAAAGCGATGGATTTTGCAATAAAAACATAATATCAGTGTTTATGGGTAGTTGTTGTGCAGGATAATTTACAAAGTAATGCATAAAATAACACAACTTTGCTAGAAATGCCTAATTTACATCAAAATATTTTCGCGTAATGCCATAAATTAATGTAATTTAATACATACTTTTCAAAAATAAGAAAAACAATCATAAGTTGAGCGTTTTGGAACGGACCCGGAAAAACAGCATTAAAATTAAAGCGTAGGAAAATTATAGTAACCTTAAAAAATGTGGTCTAAATATTACTTGCATTTCCTGTATCTGTATTATCAATATCTTTGATATCAATAAAATAAACAAGATAACAAAACTAGTTTAACATCTTTCAGCGTCGAACGTACCGTAATTTTAAATCAAAGAATACTAGTGCGGAAATCAAAAAATATTATGCTAAATAACAACATTAAACATGCCAGAACAACATCAAGGCTACAAAAAACAAGACACTAAATTGGTAGCGCCTGAAAAAAATTTGGCACCGTGTTGGCGTACGGAACCCTCCTTTTTGTTATTTTATTTTATAGTACGAGTATGTCCTACAATCTGACCAAATTTAAAATTTGTATGTTTTACCGTCTTTTAGTAAGAGCCAAAACCGATAACGTTTAAATAATTGAACTTTTCCGAGGTTTCTTGTATGGGGATCCCCACAATTTTTTTTTTATATTTTTTTTATTTTTCGTGGTAGAGGCCATAGTAACACATATTCTGCGAAAATTTCTTTCTAGCTATTACGGTTGAAGCTGTAGATCCCTGTGACAGACGGACAGACAGTGACAGCGCTCTGTAATAGGGTTCCGTTTGGCATCCTTCGGTTACGGAACGAATTCGATTACGAATTTTTATCTTCTACATCTGCTATGTAACTGAACCGAATCCGATGCAAAACATGATGATTGATAGCACATCACGCCTTAACGACTACTTTCTTGTGATAGCGAGCCGATATATAAATCAGCCGGATCAAACTGGTTTTACCAATATTATGGAAGATTACGTTGATAACAAAATTGTTTTCATTTCAAATAATTATCATATCATTTGAAAGGTCTAGATAAGAAAAATGATTTTTTTGCAAGTAATGATGAACTGTTATTTAAAAATTTCAACCTGTTAGTAGAGCTGGTGCCAGGCTCGACCATGGAGATAGACCATCTTACTCGCAAACCTCCCCGAAGTTATTCGAGATAGAGTAAGAGGACAGCTCTCAAACAGGCACAACCAGGTGGCCCACCATTGCTTCGGACCGATTGATGGTACAAAACTTCGGGGGTCGCCTCGCTCCGCTCCGCTTCGCTCGGATTATAGCAAACGGGTTCTAACTGATTTTGGGTTTTGACTGTGACATATCCATCCCAAATTGCCGCTTATAAAAACAGACTCGTGACTGACGGGCAGCGGCGTCACTGCTGTGAGGGTTTCAGCACCGCCCTCACCAACCTCAGCGTGTGTGAATATGGGCATTTCTTTCAGGAGGACCGCCAAAAGTTTGGAAATCTTGGACGAAATACCCAACAAGTACACTAGTGAAAAATGCAGCTTTCCTTAAAGTTTCAAAGTCTATAAAAGTGGCATAAGGGTGTCAGAATTAGGCATGAGTTCAATAACAGCTAAAATTACAGCTTATGACCGCAGCAGAAACCTAAGGTATTTTTGTGATACCTTATGGCACCGTTAATTGCACAATAGTTAGATTTGTAGCTTTTTTGCCACTTTTAGTCGCATAAGGGTTCGCATGGCATTTTAGACCACCATTTTCTGCATTGTAGTTATAATTGCAACTATATTGGTACTTCCAGTTGCATTACGGTCCCGCGTGGCATATTTTGCCACGCTCTTCTGCATGGGATAGGAAATGTGACAAATTTACTTCTTACGGTTTCTGTTATGCATTCGAGGTGAAATTAGTTCCTCAGCTCGTAAAATTCCTTTTTGTAGAACTAATATGGAGTCTGCAGTGTTTAATGATAGGAAATAATAGCTTTTGAATAAAATGAAGTACGGTGTAAACCTGGCTGCACTTCTTGTTTACCTATTGGTTGTTATTGTACTAATTCACGTATATTTGGTAAACCAATAAAAATGGACATGGAGAAAATATCAAAGAAAAGTGGCAGTTATAGGCGCAAAGTTATGAAAGAATATAACAAGATATTGGGGAAGGAAAATTAATATTAACAAACTTCGTTTTATTTGACTATTATTATTCAAATAAAATAAAGTGAAATTATAAGTTTGGTGTACAAATTGCAAATTTTAAAACAACATTAAAAATAATCATGTAGGTAGGAGGAAATTTGTAGGGCCACTTGAATGGCCCTCCATTTTATTGTTAAATCTTTCCTTTATGGTTAAATCGATTAAAAGAAGTTAAGGTGGTAACAGGGGATCTTGGTGCAAAATGCACATCATAACATTGTTTTTTCATACTTTTGAATAAAAAGTATGCAATCAATGTGTTTTATGTGCATTCGCGAAAATTACTTAATAATTATTATGTTTTCATTAGAAAATTTTGTCATCTTATGCATTACATTTTGTTTGCATTACATTACAACTGTAAACACGCTTTAAAGTTTGTTAATTCAATGCATAAGATGACAAAATTTTCTTGTAATAACGTAATTTTTACCAAGCAATTTTCGCGAATACACATTAAATGCACCTATTGCATACTTTTTAATTAAAAGTAGGAAAAACAATATTAAGATGCGCATTTTTCACCGAGATCCTCTGTTACCCCCTTAACATAGCATGTCTATTGTTTAAACTGCTATAAAGATCTTGTTTCATTTTGTCTTGAAAAACCGTCACAAACAACCTTTCATATTTTTTGAGGGACTATATGAAATTCATGTATTTTGTGTTTTTCACTCTTACAATTTATTTTTTTGCCACGTTTTCTTTTAAATTATCTTCAAATCATAATAGAGTTGAAGCTGTTTCCGTTCTGGATTAGATTTTTGATTTGAGCGTCTGTTTTACAGTCCATCTGTTCGGTATAATCATTCTGACTGTCTAATTTCACTTCAGGGCCGTCACAGAAGAAGAAAATACCTAGTTCTTTGTTTTAAATCGCCAAGCCCCAAAAAGTCGGATATTTTGGGTATTTTTTCAGCAAAGTTGTTGAACTTTAATTAAAACATTAGCTCTTTGAAGTGGTCAGTGTGATTGAGGTGTGGAAAATTCTCAAGATTGAACATTACAAAAAGTAGTAATTGTAATTGTGATACATTAACTGTACATGCGAAAGATTCTTCTATGTTTAACATGTGCTCAACAGCATAAAAGATTTTCCTAAGATGGTAAATTAGGTTTTGGTCATCTGTCAAAAATGTATAAATAACTAATCATCTGTCAATTTTGACATCTGTCACTTTGAAACCGAGCTACAAGTCCCCGTAGCCAATAACAAAAAAAAACTACAGAACACAAAGACTCAATTGATCCTTATGAATCTATAAAATTTCCTGTGGTGTTTTGCGTTTGTGGAATTGAACGTAGTTGGTATTTTATGTAAATTATTTCAACTAAACCGCAAAAGACCACAAAACCAAGAGTTAGTGTTTTGCGTTTATGCGTCGAAAGGCTGGAAACTAGTATGAAAATGTAAAGCGGCCCTTGACGCTTTTGATGATTATTTTATGTTTTTGGTATTGGACAGCATCACGTTTTTAAATATTTTATTTTGCTACTGCTGTTCATTTGACATTACTCGTATATGGATGAAATAATTTTGACGGATTTGTATTTTCGCTCCTAAATAATAATAGTTGTTGGATGGGATGATGATGCAAGGTTAAATTTGTCTCAAAAATACCTAGTAAATCCCGATCGATGGTCTCCTAGTATTATTAATTTGTAAGGTATGTCAATTTGAAGCTTTGGATCATTGACAAAAGTTGTTTATCTCTTGATTTCTAGTTGTTGATATTCTCTGTCTGCACATTGGACTTATTATCTAAAGTCAAATATTTTATTTATTCTGGCCACAAATTAATATTTTGTTGGTCTACTAGTGTTTATTATTATTTACTAAGTTTTACAGTGTTTTTAACATTTTGTTATATTTTCGCTAGCGAAAAAATCATAACTTCACGGCCTTATGGAAACCAGAGTTTTTTTTTATAAATAGTAAGTAAACCATAAAAAACTCATTATAGAATATAACATTTGTAGTTTATTTCATCTTCATATGTTTTATCTGTGTTTTTGTCCGAAACAGGCGCTATGCGCGTGCTTTGATAAAAGAAGTGGTATTTTTTCTGACATTGGTCGGTATTACTTAAGGGACCATGCCACCTAAACGTATTGCTGATTCATGACAGAAAATATTTATTAATGAGAAATAAATAATCACACAAGTTGTCGAAGAGTTGTATTACAACCTAATTAATTTGATTTTTGCATAGAATTCATACCAAGCTAGAAAAAAATATCTAAAGTCACTAAAAATCACGTAAAACTGCTCTTCGCGTATTTCCCATTGACGGTTTCCCAGATGATTTTGGAAACTGAAATTCAGTCACCCGTAAGTTAAGAGTATACAGAATGGTGTGATTGGTTTAATTTTGCCAAACAAAAATTGTAACTTGGTGTATTTATCCATCGAACATAATAATTCGGCATCGAAACGTGATTCTCTAGAGCGCGCGATGTTTCGGTTGTCGTAACAGCCACGGCTCAGAGCGCGCTATTTTAAACAATAATGAAACGTCACAGAGTTCAGTTCTACTTGACGCTAAATGAGGTGCTTAATGTTAGGGAGAACGGGTCCTTAAGCCTTGTTGTCTAATTATGTTGATTAATCTATCAGTAAATATTAGAGGCTATATTTACGTCTGATTAGTAATCTCTTATGATAGCAATGACGCATTCGCAATATTTCACAACCGAACGAACGTCAAGATTTCTCGCTTCCTTCCACCGACTATTAGCGGTCTCATTATATCTCAGTACTTATCTGGACCATGGGCATCTCTTCCAGGAGAAACGCAAAGAGTGGCGAAATCTTGGAATGGCCTATGTACAGCAGTGGACGAAACAGGCTGATGGATGAACTTATCTGGACAGTGGACATGCATTTTGTTTTCGTAAAGGTGGTTGTTTTGATTCTCGTTCTCAAACGCACAACTTACGGCGATTGTTTTGAAAATATTAAATAAATGTAGTTTATGGCACTATGCGACGATATCTTTAATGTCAATTAGGCTTTTTTAGCAAAGTTGTGTTATTTCATGCAGTTCTTTGTAAATGATCTTGCACAATAACTATAAACACGTTTCTTTACTACTATTAGTAAAGATGTACATAAATGACGTCAAACAAGTTATTCTCTTTTCAACTGGTATTTATGATATAGCGTACACATTATTACTATATTTTGCTGATTAATTTGACCTCCGACTTTCTACTCATCGTAAATGAAAACATTTTGATGTCTGTAGTAAGGTGGTGCTTTAAAATTCGACAACTCTTATCTCTATTTGGCGGGTTGTATAAATTTTATTCCTTTCAGCTTGAATTAGGAAACCCATAATGTAAGGTCTCGGTTATGATTTAGAATTTATAACGTCTTATCATCTATCTTTACAGGATGCATCCTAATGAAGTACAAGGTAAAATGTGTTTTAGGTGTTAAATGTTTTTTTTTTACCAATTGACTTGTAATGGCTCACTAAGGCCGAAATATATTCCAAGTTCTCAATATTCTTTTATTTATGTATATTTAATGTTATATCAATATTATCTACTGTTAAAACTGAAAAGTAAGACGCTTGTTCTCTACACCTCTTCGAGTAACTATATAGATTTAATGATAAAAAACAATTAACAAAATATTCGTATTCTGCTCAGTGAGCTCTAGCTAGACAATGACATAAAAAGCCGGGGCCGTCAAAGTTGTCAGTTTTAGATCACTTTTGTTACGGAGTCTATTTCTAAAATTAAGAAATTTAGTATCTATTGCTCTATCTATATGTATTATGAAAACGCAATTTTTTAATCTAGATACGTACCCGAATACTTTATCAACTTAATTTTGTAGGTAATGTTTGTAATTTTTGTTCAAATTATTTAAGTCTATTAAGGACCCATAATACCTCAATTCGCAGTCGTGCTCTAATGCTCTTCCTTCTTTCTGTCTATCCTACTCTAATCAGATGGCGCGCAAGCAAAAACATCTGTTATTTTGAAATCGCGGCTACACTGATGGTTTTTTCATTTTTATGGAACTGTCTGCAGCGGCTTCATACTAATATCAGTTATATTATGCAAAGTTTCAGATCTAATTTCAAGTATTCATTGAATGCTATCGGTTTATTGTACGGTTTGGAGGTAAGTTTGTAATTTTTTTCTATCGAGAAAATTTAATGGAATCAAGTTTTCACAACTTAATCTCAAGATACAGTGGTGGTCACGTAATTAAAGACACCTCCTAATTGACCACAAAAAGCCTAGTTATGGTACTACCGTTTGCTTAAATAGGTATATAATCTAGAGTAATTGGTATTAAACCATACGTGACATTGTATTCTTAAAATGTGGGACAAAAAAATTGATGTGTTCGTTAGTAGTTTAGCCACAGAGCACTCTGGGAAAGTAACACGAACTTTTTTAACTTATTTGTAGCTGGCCAGCTAATTAAAGACACTCCATTTGCTTAGAATAAATAAAAAAAAAATGTTGTTATTGAAATTATCTTTATTACACAAAATTCCCAACAAATTTATAAAACATTCCGGTACGTATCAATATTTGGTCGCATGTCCTTTGGCAGAAATTACAGCACGACATCTCTTGGGCATGGAAGCGATCAATTTTGTACAAGCTCCTACCGGAATTTGCTCCCATGCTTCTGTAAAGGCTGTGTAAAGTTGATCGACGTTCGATGTCCGCTTTGTCGCTACTGTCTTCTTCACCTGGTACCACAAATTTTCTATGGGATTTAAATCCGGGCTGTACGGGGGACAATCCAAAACTGTCACGGACTGGTTCCTTAAGAAGTCTTTTACTATTTTTGCAGTGTGTTTCGGATCATTATCTTGTTGGAAAGTCCAAATGACCGGTAAATTTTGCTCGGCGTAGGGCAGCATGGCTTTTTCTAAAATATTCTTGTACTGGAATTTATCCATGTTGCCTTCTATTTTCCTGACAGGTCCTACACCAAGTCCTGAAAAGCAGCCCCACACTTTGATATTTCCGCCCCCATGTTTGACTACTTTCTTGGTATACTTTGGATCCATTTCTGTGTTTGGAGGGCGTCTAACATATTGTTTTCCATCAGAATTAATCATATTAATTTTTGTTTCATCAGAAAAGAGCACTTGATTCCACTCTCGTTCAGTCCAGTGTTGATATTTTTTAGCAAACGCTAATCTTGCCTTAACATTTTGCTTTTTCAAAAGTGGCACTTTTCGAGACACTCTTCCGTACAAGTTTGCCTCACATAGTCTCCGTCTAATTGTTCTTGCAGACACACCCTTTGACCCTTCTGCACCAAACAACTCCGAACGTATCAGTTCTGATCCCTTGAACGGATCTTTTTTTGCCAACAACACCATCTTAGAGTCTTCCCGCACAGTAGTTTTCCTCGGTCTCGGTTTTCTAGGTACGTTTTCGGTCGTGTTAAACTTCTTGGTATGTTTTATAGCATTCATAACCATGTCCTTAGAACAGTTCAAGTGGTTTGCTATTTTTCTGTACGACCAGCCTTTGGTTCGAAAGTTCAAAATAATCTTTCTAGTGGTCGAATCGCAACTCTTGTTTTTTCCCATATTGATTGGATTAAAACGTATTAATTTTATTGAAAAAAGTTACGTTTTTTCAGTAATATCGACGTTTCATGAAAATACGCGGCAAAACAAAGAAAAAGAGAATTTAGTTCTTTTTTAAATTCAGAACACAACTTTTATTGTCTTTAATTAGCTGGCCAGCTACAAATAAGTTAAAAAAGTTTGTGTTACTTTCCCAGAGTGCTCTGTGGCTAAACTACTAACGAACACGTAAATATTTTGTCCCACATTTTAAGAATACAATGTCACGTATGGTTTAATACCAATTACTCTAGATTATATACCTATTTAAGCAAACGGTAGTACCATAACTAGACTTTTTGTGGTCAATTAGGAGGTGTCTTTAATTACGTGACCACCACTGTATATGGCTTGTAAAATAAACAAGATTTAAAAAAAAAAGTTTTCACAACAGCATGGACATAGCATTAGTCCTCAACTTTGTCATATATTAATTTGAGAGTGATTATTGCAGTATATGTTGATATAAAACAGGATCATGCGAAGCGAAGTGAGGTATTGTACACCCTTAACTTATTTGAATAATACGGAACCCTCGTGGTGGAAGTCATACACGCACTAGATCGGTTTTTATCTTAAATAAATAACATAATTGGTTAACAATACATGAGGTTGTTGCGTAATATTTTTCTAAAGATTCTGCAACTAGTGACCCAAGTTTTCTCTTTGATTTACGTGCATAGGAAGTTTGTCGTCTCAGGATCAACTGAGTCTGACACGCTTGGTCAACGTCTCGATCTGTCAGCCTGATGTTGGCAAAATGCCACCGAGATCCATTCTTAGTGGACGCGTCAATGCTCTACCGTAAACATAGACTACAGCCGCTTGTACTCACGATCCACTAATGGATTTACTAAGCTATTTACTGAGGCGTCGTCATCGCCAGGGGCCTTATTGTCTAACTTTGATACCTATCGCTTTCAAAAGTATCGTGATTGGCTAAAAATGATGTGTGATGTAATTTCTAGACAATCACAATACATCTGCGATAGTGATAGATGTTGAAGTTATAGACAATAATGGGGCAGCTTCATTGGCATCTTACATAGCGCTGCAACTCTTGATGGCCGTTGTCTACTCGACGACGTTTGTTCAAAATAGTCGAGCTCCCGTTTTTTACGTTTATGACTATTATTTCCAGGCGACTTAATGTGAACGCTTTTTTCCGATATGCCTGCAAAAGTAAGTGAATACTTACTAGTACTTACTAAGGAGGGTTCGCCCCGATCACTAAACATAAATGTAATAATTTGGCCAAGTGCGAGTCGGACTCGCGCATAAAGGGTCAATATTATTATTTACTAATATGAATTTTGCTAATCAACCTCGGTGCAAAAATGTTCACAAGTCATTCTTAGCGCCATCTGTCATTCATCAATTAACCTCGGTAAAAGCTGTCAAACAAGTAATCAGTAATCATTTATTATAACAGTGATTGTTACATGGCAAGTCAAAAAATAATAATGTTTTACAAATTACTATTCTAAAACAATTATATCGCATTGATATTAATTTATCAACCAAATTCTTAATCTAAATTAGAATTAAATACAATAAAATATAAATTCTTATAATGTCAAATTGATGTAAGTATACATAGTTAGGTCAAATTATATTGAAAATGAACATTTCGTAAGTTTCTTTGTCATAAATTCATTAATTGTATAAAATCGATTACATTGGAAAAAATGTTCAAGTTTTGTTTTATTTTCCAAAAATGTCAATCTAGTTATTTCTATGGGCAATTTATTGTACATTTTTATCTTATTTCTTATTCCTTGTTTTTCTGTTTTTGTGAGTCGTATTCTAGGTAATGATATTTTTTCTTTATTCCGCGTATTAAAATTATGTCCATCCATTCCTTTAGGTAAATTTTGTTTCTCGTTATGAATTTCAATTAATGAGCTATAACAAGTCATCTCAGATGACTCTATTTAGTGTACGGGGACCTTGGGTTTAACTTCTTTAATTTGAATTTTTATTATTTATCGTGGTAGAGGCCATAGTAACACGTATTCTGTGAAAATTGCTATTTTGTACCTATTACGGTTGAAGCTGTAGACCCCTGCGACAGACGGACAGACAGACAGCGGTGGCTTAGTAATAGGGTTCCGTTTGGCACCCTTCGGCTACGAAACCCTAAAAAAGTATTATTTTATTAAGCACGGGGGACGCTACTGTCCGTCAGCAGTCTGTGATATTTGTTGTCCGTCAACAGTTTGTGATATTAAGTTTTATTTGTGGCCGCCGCGTGCCGGTCGTCCGCCGCTCTCGTTTGCTTATCGGCAAGAGTACCATGAAAGTCAGTCAGTGCGTTCCTTTCACTCTAACACCCATAGCCAATCAGCTATGCGGAAAACTATATCGATGGGTGCTGAAAAGCTAAGCCCATCCAGAGGTTGATCGCCCTTATTGCTATTTTCATTTTAGATGCATTGTCTTGCGAAGAATGCTATGAATGTGAGGTCCTTTGAGGAGACTAAACATAGTGAGCGAGTCACAACAATCTTTAGCGATGAATTTTATTCACTTACGATCGGTGTAACTATAGGTACTGTTTTGTTTCATGCCGTGACAGATTGCTTTACCGAGCCGCGGCAATATTTCATACTTGAGTCGTAAACTTTAATTATTTCTTGGCTGGCTACATTATGAAGATTTCTTGTTTGATTAACCGAGATAAAAATGTACTGTTTACGTTATCTAAAAATATTTATGCTCTATAAGAAACCTTAAACTTGATAAGTAATCTATGAAAAGGTGACATGATTCACTCAAGGTCACTTTCAGCATCAAAAGAAAACGAGGTCACATTGAATTATTCCCCTATTCAGTTGGTAATTCGCCTATCAATTTGCCGCTTGAGCAGCGACGTATCGCAATGTGTAATGAATGCAGATATATGGCTTCTACTCTTCTAGTCACTAAATGATAAGATTTGGAGATATGTATGTGAATTTTTTTTTTGCGCTTTCTGTCACTCCAAGCCGAGAAACGCGCAGTGTGAGAGGGACGGATTCAGAGAGAAAGCAAAAATTTGATTTTTTTGTTATTGTAATAAACTAAATTGGCTAGCAAAATTCCCTTCAACCAAAATCTGAATATAGTTAAAACGCATCTAATAAAATATGTTTGAGTACTGCAGTACATGTACACGATTTATATTCGTCAAACGAGGAGAAAATGCGTGTTCAAAGATCTCATTTTAATAATTATATCTATAGAGTTACAATTTTTAATAGCGGTTCTATTCATTCAACAGGATTCTAGAAAAAGGTTCCAAAAATTTTGCAGTAATTTACGTAGCTTCTTATTGAAAGTAGTTAGGGGATGCCAAAAGGTATCCATTTTTCGCGTTAGCGACAAGCAGAAGGCTTTTGTTGTAGTATGTATGCAAGGTCACGCGCTCGAAATTTTAATCCCCGTTTCAGTCCATATAATCTCGTATTAAGGTAGTGCACTTGGTACGTATAAATAACTTGTGATTCCTTTTTATAAAAAGAGTGTAACGGAGGATGAATAATGTCTTTTTTCTCACATCAAACGTTCCTTTCTTTACGTGGGATGAAAAGGTGAAGATAAAACGTGCGAATATGATTTTTTTCACATTTTCACTGACCAGAAGACGTCTAAACCAGATGAGTTGCAGAAAAACTAATCCCTAGGTTATGCATGACCAACAGCTTTTGCTATGCAAAATACCTACGTAGGCGTCGTCACCTTGTTCGTCGTTATTTAAAAAGGGTAATACAATATAATATGTATTTTAGTCAGTAGCGAGTAATAATTCATACATAATTTACTGTGTAATTGTGATTTAGCGACTTTGTTTATTTGTGCAGCGTGCAAAACTGCAGTCGTTTTGTACATTTAAAACAAATTGGGAATTAATTCTCAGACGCAGCTATGGGGTATTTTCTGAATGTTAAGGTAGAAGCGACAGGTTTCGTTTCCAAACGCACAACTTATGATTGTATTTCTTGTTTTTCAGAAAAAAGAAATTGAATAAATATAATTTATAGTACATATTACGCGACAATACTTTTTTGACAATTTTATACTTTTCTATCCACCCTATGAGCCCGGTCCGCGGCGACGACACCTTTGATGAAAAGAAATATGTTAAATATTTTTCTGGCCTTTATCATCGAAGCTTTATCGTGATGGTTTTGGAAAAACTTGGGACATACACCACTTCATATTGCCCGTCTAAATGAAGGCCTAGAATTAATTTGATTAAATTGTTTCTCTTTCGCGTGTTATTTTGGTACTTACGAGCCCGCTCCGAATCGTTATTCATAATTACCAAAATAACATGCAAAGGAGAAAAAATTTAATCAAATATGATTTAGCTCTTCATTTAGATGGCCAATATGAACTGCTGTATGTCCCTGATTTATACAAAAACATCGCAGCAATGACAAGAAAACGGACGAAAAATACGGAGGCTTTAACTTTAGCAAACTTAGCAAACCGGATGTAGCAAATACGATGCACAAACATTCTAAAAGCTCATTCTTGTATGCTCGGCTCCATTTGCTCCCGACCCGGGATATGATCGGATATCCTACCAGTTCAGATTCTAGGAGCTTCCGAGTGGCTAAGGGGTCATCTCGGACACATAAAACTCGGCCGCGTGGCCGAGTTGACACCTTTCGATTAAATCAATTTTATTGGGGGTCAACTCGGTCTCACATACAAAGTACAGTCAATCTAAGAAAGGACTAGATCCAAATACCTACTATAAGACTTGGAACAAAACTAAAAAAAAAATAATTAAAAGCAATCTCGTTACCAGAAAAGAACATGCTTTGTTGAAATCATGATAGTTCTTACCTGTCTCTTCCTTAAGTGGCCGAGATGACCCCTTAGTCTCCCTATTGGATCCCAAACTGCTGACTTATTCCGAGAAGTTATTCTGCTCGTTTATTCAAAGTAGTAGTAGTGTTTATTTGGATTAGCTAATGGATCTGTACCTATATAATTTGTTTCTTCTTTTAATCCATTTCTCTGTTTAGTGAGGTTGGCGTCAGCATCTTTCATTTCTGACGGTCTCATTCATATCGAGAGTGTGGCAGGGACTAATGAATAGTATTTCATATTGTGGAAATGTCACGCTTATCTTATCCTTTTAACTTGAGTGTATAAAGTTAGTTGTATGGTCCTACAATTCAAAGTGAAAAAAATGTAACAGATGATAGAGAATCCGTAATAGAGCACATTCCACCAAAAAAATATTTAGTCAGCTGATTGAACCATTTTGTATTGGGAAGTGAAAAAAATATTTGAGCAAAAAACTTTTTCTTCTTCTGGTATTTGATCAGTTAACGATACTTGACCTACCCTAGAATTATTTTCACTTATTATTGTAGGACCTTATATATTGGGGCGCAGAGCGCATAGTGCTGTTACCCACATTTATTCTTATATAAGAATTTGGTTAAGGTTCTATACAAGGTGACATTAATTTATGCAGCCAAATTCATACTGGAAGCTGGGCAAGTAATCAATAAAATGTACGATGGGTCAATAAAAATAAACGCAAAATTTGAAAAATACAATTTTGAATTTCCTTTGTATTTACAGTTTACTCGGGGCTGGGCTTGCGTTTACAGGGAACAGGAAAAAAATAATTTTCGAATTTACCAAAAAGGGTTATTGAATCTTCATACCTACGCCTAAATTTATAGTAAAAATCTCAAAAAGATAAATGTGGATTAGACTACTTTTGCCTTCTGCGGCTCATTTATCTAGTTGATTGACAATGTGTTTTATTTGCTGCTTGAATTTATTACGAAACAAAATGAACACCAATGTTGTTGGGAAATAATTAATAACAAAATCAATAAGACTATTTTTCTTTCGACGATTATCGTCATCAATGACGTCATAGACAGCCAAAACGAATTAAAAACCATTATTAAATCCGTTATCATCATACATATTTTGAAGCTCATTGCAGCTGCCTTAGGAAAATTTTACATAACATTGGCCGCATTATGCCTGCAAAAAATTCCGAAACTTTCCCCTTATCTAGAGGCCACTTGACTAAATTAGGAAGGACATAAAGACAAGGGGAAGCCGTTGTGATCCCCAAACTTATCTTTCTGCATTCGAAATGCACCTTTATTAACAAGTAGTTAGAATGTACGTATAAATAAATTCCTCGTGGTAATGGTTCTCCCCATTTGGTAGAGTTATTCGTCAATACGTAGAGCTTGCGGATAGGTTTCAACTGTGACGTCACGGATGCGTGCGCAGGCTGCTCTTTCCGTCTCTTTCTCTCGTTGGCTCAATGACAGTCTGACCTTTGTTATTGTACCTACCTACCTAAAAATACCTACATATACCTCTATACTTACATAACTTCGTCGTATCTGACTTCCACAGCTGCCTCTGATAGCTTTTCTATTACGTCGTATGATATAAAATTTCGGAATGAGCTTGCCGATAATCGTTTTATGGTGACGTAATTGTTTTTCAGGAATGCCTTACGTTTGAACAAAAGATCTGTTTGTCAAAGTTCAACTCCTGAACTTTTCAGCTGTAATTCCTGCTTTGGAACACGATACGCGTAGGCGGATACGATTGTCTATAAATATAATTCCAAGAAAATTCTACCATTACCTTAAAATGTTTTGCAAATGTTAGTGCGAACAGCAGTTAATATTTAAGCCAGATTATTAATCCTTCCTACGCATTTACGTAGATAAAGAGAATCTAACATTATTTTCTTTTTTTGTCCACCAGAGATTCTCACCAAATCGACTTACCGCCTTTCGGGCGCTACGCGACCGGCATTTTCTTCCTGGACAAGCTTCATCATCAAGACATCGAGAAGAAGTTCGGAGAACTGGCTGAAAGCCTCAAACTACGAGTAATATGCTGGCGTACCGTGCCGACCAATAATTCTACGATCGGTGAGTGAAAAACCTCAATTTTGTTATTTGATTCAAAAGTAGTACGTCCTTATTCAGTTATTGTAAGCGACCAGCGTACATTGCACACTGGGGCCTTTTTTGTTGGATATTTTTTTGCAAAACTGAATTAGAGTTGCTCATTGGATGCTTTTTAGTGAATACCAAAAGCACTATTAAGAGAATTAAAGGGACTCCAACGTCAATAACATCCATAATTCGAAATTATTATACCTATACATGCAATGCAGTGAGCATCTCTAATTCCCGTTAAAACGGAAGAAATCAATAGTTTCATTTGAATTTGATTTTATCACATCTGTGCATAATTTCCATTGTCTGCGAAAAGTAATGTTAAAAAGTCCAGTTAGGAAAATTTCCTTGTTTTGTATTAACATTGGTCATTCAGTCAAGAAGTTTTATTGTGTATCACATGGATGTAAAGTTCCACTTTCCACAAATCCCTGCTTATTCCATAAAAGATGTTTTCCGTGTCCATTTCTTTGCGACTTTGCAGGTCATAGTATGAGAATAGAGGTCGGATTGCATAGTTTACAGAGAGGCTAAACTCTGTGGCGCTGCGGTCATGCTAGTTCATGATCTGCCGGTTTGTTCCATTTAACATACGAACGGGCGAAGACACTACGTTTTATGTGCCTGTTAAAAGCTCTGTGTAGCACTTTTATGTAACCTACTTGGAAATGTGCTTTTGTTCGATTAACGAAGTACAGCACGGTTTTGTCCGATCAATATGAGAAAAGTAATTGAAAATCAAAGAATTTCCAGGTACATAAAATGGTAGGTCTAGCTACTAATAAAATTGTAGTTAAACATAATATAAGGTAATCATGAAAATTCAAAGTAATTTAGTATTGTAATTGTAGGGGCTTGATGTTCATTAATATTTTAATTAACATGATATTGTATTAAATTACTGTTTAACATGTGTTCGAATTAGTCATCAATGTAAATAATGTAAATTAATTAATGAACTTCAAGCAGAATTAATGAACAGGTCTCTTTTCAATTCGCAATTTGTTCGCTCACACTTAGATGGTATATTTTATTTCGAAATATTCATTATAACATCCATTACTTTCATTGAACAACAACGAAATTGTCATAAATGTTATTTCTTTTTTACGATAAAATGCTTTATAATATTTTTTCCATTTTATCGAAACCGTAACTTGATAATAAAACATTTATGACATTTGCTAATTTAGAACTCATGCGTTGGAATTTGCATTAGAGATTAGAGATCAATTTAGCTGATCATGTGCTCATATTACCATCAAAGTGTTGCGTTACCATTCAATAAGATTCTGGGCCATACATAATGTTATCTTACCAGTAGAGAGTAACTTGAAATATGAACTCTTTGTTAAAGTAGTAATGGCCATTTTTGGCTGGTGTTTTCAGGTCAAGTGGCTCGTAACTCGGAGCCATTTATGCGTCAAGTATTTGTTACGGGAGATATCGAAGACGAGACCCAGCTCGCCAGGCAGGTAAGAGAAAACCCGAGGATCTGACGACAGAAAACGGTACACAAACACAAACAAGAGATGAACGAAAGACTTATAAACGAGCTTAACAAAAGTTATAAGCGTGAACTCGCAATGCTAGTGATCGAATTGCGAATTCACGCTTCCAAAAAGCTCGTTTATAAAGTATGGAAGGTCGAATGTCCGGTATAAGGGACGTATAGTATGCATGGCACTTTTAAAAGTTTTATTTCAGATCGTTGTCGCGCGGCCCTTGGATCGGCGCACCGTGGGGGCGGAGTTTTAAACGTAAATTGCATGATCCCTGGCGATATTTGTTTGTCAAGTTGGTGGTATTGTGGAGAGATGGAATGTTGGTATTTGTGTTTGTAGGTCTTCGTGCTGCGCAAGAGAGCATCACATGAGCTGGTGGTGCCGGGAGCCAGATTTTACATCTGCAGTTTGTCATTGAGGACCATCGTCTACAAAGGACTTTTGACATCTAATCAACTATGGGTAAGCGCTTCGCACAATTTCTTGTAACAAACTATCAAATGTAGACAGAAGCTGATGTTTAAATCTGTTTTCTCAGGAGTACTTCAAGGATCTGTGCAACCCAGCGTTCACAACCTACCTGGCCTTAGTCCATACCAGGTTTTCCACCAACACCTTCCCGAGCTGGGAACGTGCCCATCCTTTGAGGTGCGTACTCTTTGCCTTCTTTTGATTTATCTACAGATCATCTTTTTCTTGGACTTCTTGTTTAAATCGCCATTTTTGACAATTAAAGTCCAGCAAGCTTACCAATGCCAATATCCGATAGTATACTCCGTCCACTAATCGAAAAATTGTCTTTTAGAACTTTCATCATTACAGAAGCAAGATTTTAAACCGTTTTGCAATAACAAACATTTCTATTATTGGTTCGCGTTCAGAACAGGAACGTAGCATAAATAAACATCAATTTTACGCAGTTAGGATGTGCAAAAAAACGACTTTTTCAGTATTCCGCAATTATAGTGCGGAGAAAAAAGTTATATAGTTAAATATTTGAAACGACTGTGTATTATTACTCGTATACCACGGTTACTCTTTCTTAATATTACAATTTATTTTCGAAATACCTTAATATTTAGAAACATGCAAAAATTATGTCAGGTAGTGACAAAAAAAAAACTTTTTTTTGAAACAGTTGCAATTAGATTTATCTAATAGTTCATATTCAGATTGATCATCACCAGCGACCAATCATTTGATATTCGAGAGAAGCTACACTAATAATCAAACTATTCTTAGTAGGTAGGTATCTGTAATTAAAACGCAAAAATTAGATTTCTCAATAGAGATTATTGAGAATAAGTACCTAAGTAATTTGGTAATTAGTGTACTTTTTATTCCAATTCCGATTGCGGCCAGATAATACCAGTTTCACGATGATTAACAAAATTCTCTTGGAACTAGTACATGTGTTTGTTGTTGCAACATGCTATTTGAGTTTCACCAAGTGCTGACAATCCCAAGCACCAAACATCGTATTTAAAAAATTGCCCATGTCGAAGATCCCGTTTTATTTTTATTGATTGCAGAGTTCTTGCCCACAATGGCGAAATAAATACATTACGAGGTAATGTTAACCTGATGAAGGCACGCGAAGGAGTCATGAAGAGTGATGTCTATGGTGATGGTAAGGATTCTATCTTAATTTTTTAGACGTTTTACATTTTTCTTTAATTTATTGGGATTAATTTATCTTAAAAAAAACCGACCAAGTGCGAGTCGGACTCGCGCACGAAGGGTTCCGTACCATTATCTATAAAAACGGCAAAAAATCACGTTAGTTGTATGGGAGCCCCGTTTAATAATAATTATAGTCTATTTTTAAGTATTTGTTGTTATAGCGGCAACAAAAATACATCATCTGTGAAAATTTCAACTGTCTAACTATCACGGTTCATGAGATACATTCTGGTGACAGACGGACAGATACACAGACAGACAGCGGAGTCTTAGTAAGTAGAGTCCCGTTGGTTACCCTTTGGGTACGGAACCCTAAAAATGAATTTTAATCTCTATTTTCAGGGTTGTGTAAAAACAAACCGAAATAAATTAAAAATAATGGAAGTACAAACGTGTTTAACAGAAATTATTGCTTTATTATGTATTTGATTGGTTTCGTGTTTAAATTCATGTAACTTATTGGTTGTTAATGTTGGACAGTTGGTGTATTACATTCACGAGTTCGACAGACATTTTTTAATTAAGAAACTTAAGTTTCAGCTCTTTTCGTATCAAATTCACCTCAAGTATCCTCTATTTCGTTGCGCAAAAATTTTCCGGTCGATATTTCACATGTTGAAAATATGATTCGAATGATGACGACTCCATTGAAGCAGTCGAAATATATAGTATATAATTTTTTTATTATTGATTTTTATTTATTTTATTATTTATATAATTATTCTTATTCTTTATTGTACACAAATCATTAATACAAGCAGTAACAGTAAAAAGGTATGTACATATGGGTAAGCTTATCTCTAATAAGAGATTTCTTACAGCAAACCATTAAGGAATGAGTAAAAAAATATATAACAAAAGAGTAATCATATACGTGTACAAAAAAAAACAGTTATTAATAAAAATTGCCTAACATACAAAAAGGTTAAACTAAACATAAAATAATAAAATATCAATACTTACTATTACATGTACCTATATATAATACCATTAATATACATACTATATAATAAAGTACATAAATATACATATATATAATAATTTTTAATCTGAAAGCGAGGGGTAGTGATCTTTCAGCATTTTCTTAAAAGAACTGATAGTACGACAGTCGCGACTAAAATGAGGAAGAGCATTCCAAAGTCTGACTGCATGGCCATTAAAAGAATTACCATAAGCACCAGTATTGTGTGTTGGAGTTTTAAGGGGAGACGTAGTTACAATTATCTAAGGCCATTTACTGGTAAAGTAAAAAATATATTTATTTAGATTTATGTTGAATGTAAATGATTAATTGTTACACAAAATATACTGTTTACGTATTATCTTTTTGCAGAGCTAAGGAAACTGTACCCAGTAGTGGAACCGAACCTTTCCGACTCCGGATCAGCCGACTGCGTCCTCGAGTTCCTCTTGCACGCCGGCCAGCGGTCTATGCCGGAAGCGGTCATGACCATGGTACCGGAAGCGTGGCAGAACGACCCTACCATGCCGAAGGAGAAACGGGACTACTACCAGTGGGCTTCGTCAGGCATGGAGCCGTGGGACGGACCGGCCTTGATATCGTTCACTGATGGCCGGTATATTGGTAAGGATTTTCAATTGAGTAATCAATTACTGAACGGTTAACGAAAACACTGGAGTTAACCTGCATGCCCTTAAAAGCGCCAGAAGAAAACGACAAGGCTCACCCCCCTTATGTGCCTGGTACTACTTATACTTAATTATCTAATAATTTTATATAATATTAAGTTTTTCTTTTCTCTATTTAATGTTTTGCCGCTGTTGTTAATCCATTGTTTTCCTTTTATTATGTTTAGTTTGTGCAGTTCCTTGGGAGAATGTTTCTGTAATGCTGTATAAACTTTTGAATTTAATAAGCAAATTACGTTGGGGACGTTAGAATCGTCGGAGAAAAATGACTGGTACGAGTTGTTCCTAGTGACAGGAAAATCCATTTGACACTCCCACGGCGAAATATGTCGGGATGATTATGTTGTTTGTTGTTTTTGTGCTTATATTAACATAGGATCGTATTTCAGGTGCCGTGTTGGACAGGAACGGACTGAGACCGTCCAGGTTCTACGTGACGAATGAGAACATTCTGGTGATGGCTTCAGAGGTGGGCGTCTACGACGTCGAACCCGAGAAAGTTACTTTGAAGGTATACACAAACACATATATGTATAGGATAGGCAGATTCAACAGATCTTATATACGATAGGCAGGTTCGAGAGATCTTATATACGATAGGCAGTTTAAAGAGATCTTATATTAGATAGGCAGGTTCAACAGATCTTATATACGATAGGCAAATTCGAGAGATCTTATATACGATAGGCAGTTTAAAGAGATCTTATATTAGATAGGCAGGTTCAACAGATCTTATATACGATAGGCAAATTCGAGAGATCTTATATACGATAGGCAGTTTAAAGAGATCTTATATTAGATAGGCAGGTTCAACAGATCTTATATACGATAGGTAGGTTCAACTGATCTTGTATTAGATAGGCAGGTTCAAGAGATCTCATATACGATAGGCAGGTTCAACTGATCTTATATACGATAGGCAACTTCAACTAATCTTCAACTGTTACGATTTCTAGCACACAACTATCGCTTCTTCCATTAAGGATATATTGCAGCTATGACAGGAATCAATTTCTATATAGACACTTGCCAATTTCCCCATCGCAAGGAGATACAAATAAACATTATATAATTGCGGTATAGAAATACAGAAAAAAAGTAAATCTGCATGTGAGGAGTTCCGAACCGGGATTCGAACCTGTGGGCTACTCCGAAGTGAAAAGTTCCATCGATTATCGTTCGGTCTTATATCCATCTCTATCATTATCAATGTTTTTGGAAGTACCGAGCCTGGGACCTCTCACTTACCGGTTGAATGATCCCGGTTCAAAACTCCTCACATCGTTTCTGTCGCAATTATATTTATAATGTATTTATGGGTATATTTAAAGTTGTAAACGAATATTATATATTATTTTGTCTATAAATTTATTTTAATATAGTTATTAGGAAAAGACATTAAATAAAACTAGTGCGATTTATGTTTCGGTACATTCAGGTGCGGCATCAGTCATTAAAAAATTAAGAGATTATGGTATATCTAAAAGAATAGACCACGAAACGTTTCCAACTAGTATCGCTAATATAATAGACCACTTTCCAACGAAAATGATTTTTATGCGCGTACTTTTTTTCACTTTTCCATAAAGGAGAATGCCGCGTAATATTCGCGACTCGTACCGAACCCAAAGTCGTGGCGTCAAAACCAAACCAAGTTAATGTTAGGGAGACTAAAATGTACTTACCAAATCACCAAGTCTCATTTAAATTAATATCCGCAATTCGAATTTACTGTACACTGACGAGGGCAATTGCAAAGACTTTATTTCCTTTTGATAGAGGCGATTATTGGTTGGCATTATAACCATAATAAAGTGGCAACGGAAATGAAAATACCGAAATATTTTTTATTATGATATTAGAATTCCGGATTTAAGTAAACTCTTTTAATCAAAAAGATGTTGATCGGATTTTTAAATATCTAAGTAATTTTATGACTTTTATTTGGTTGTGACGCCATTTGGTACGATCCTGTGGCATTCTCCCTTTGTCAGATGATTGTATCACTTTGTACTGGGAAGTCAAAAAATAATCTATCAAATTTTTTTTGTACTTCTTGAATGTGTTCAGTTACATAATCTACGATAGAAATTGTTTTACTTATTATTGTAGGACCTTATATTATCTCACTTTTTTAATTAAATGTAACTTTCATTTAGCGTTGGCCTAAAGTTGAATAATTTTGTATAATAATAATAAAAAGAGCTTTTAAGGACAGAAACCCATAATAAACAATATAAGAATACAATAAAAAATATAAAACGACAGGGCGGCTTATCGCATCGCAACACGCATATTTGGGTAGGGGAAATTAATTTCTAAATGTAGCGTTGTAACCATTTCCGTTTCATTCCGAGGATGATTCCCGCAAAACCATGAAAGTTGCCTAATTTATTCTTCCTGGTTGAAAGAATCTAGCAGTAAACTCGATTCTGAAGGCTTTAATTTTAGTTTTAGTGCTGTCATATCTTGAATTTTTTAATATAATTTTAAATATAGCTTCTGTTCTGAACACTAAAGAACTATTTTGGAATAAAAAAAAATAGTTTTGACAGGACTAAAACTACAATTAATGCCTTCAGAATCTGCTTTAATGCATCATGTTAAAAAGAGAACTTCTGCCAAGAATGTAATGCTCACTCTTATCGTAACAAAACTTCTAAAATCTTGGCAATATTGAGAAAAAAACCGATGGCTCAAAAAGTTTTCATGTCGGTTTTAAGATAATTTGAAGGGTGCAGAGGAAGAACAAGGAATGTCACATTTTTTCAACTATGTTTTTTAATGTCAAAAATTTGTTTTTCTATTTAAGTCTTGTTTTCAATCACAAAAAACTGAAATACAATAAGGGATGGCAACCAAAAGTACGTTTTTCGATTGGCCTGAATTTGAAACAACTGAGAAAACGATTTTTCATTGGCCTGAAAGTGAAATAATCGCAATTTTTATTTTTATTTTTTGTTTGTACAAAGTACCTAATAAATTAGTGAAAATATAAAAAAATATATTTCATATTAAGTACGAATTTATTTGAGTACTAGCTTTTGCCCGCGGCTCCGCCCGCGTGTTATTCGGTTTAATGACATGCTTGTTTCCGGGATAAAAAGTAGCCTTGTGTTAAGTTAGGCTATAAGCTATATCCATTCTCAATTTCATCCAAATCCGTTCAGTCGTTTCAGCGTGAAAGAGTAACAAACATACACACGAACTTTCGCATTTATAAATATTAGTGTGATATAAACTTTCAATTGTATTTATAGTATAATTAAAAAGATGTATGCACTTTCAAAGATTTAAATGCGTTTTTCTCGAAATGTATTCAGATGGACATTCCCTGTTCTTCCTCTGCACCCTTCATTTGAGAAAAAACCCATAAGTACTAAGTATCATCACCAGGGCTCCCGCCTATCCAGTTTCAAAACCTTATTGCTTGCATGTGGCGTTCTCATGCCAGGTGCATCATTTATATAAATCATGGAACATCTGCTAAAAATAGAATACTATAGTAATGTAAATAATACAATAGGCATGGTGGCTAAAATAATTTCATTAGTTAGTTAGATTATCAGAATATATGATGAAGATATAGCCCGCTGAAGTGCCCCGTGACGTCACATCTAGGTACAATTTTACTTAGAAGTGACGTCATTTTCTCCCACCCCCAAACTTGACGCGCTTTATCTCTGTCATTTTTTGTTTGATTGACAAAAGAAAAAATACGTGTCCAATATTTTTTGATGATCTAAATGACGGACTAAATAGAATAATATTTTGTTTACCCTGTGTACAAGCCTATTGTTTTGTTGGTGGGAGATAGTATTGATATCACACACAGTGACCTACCTTTTATTTTATTTACCAATAAGAGTTTATGAGGGACACTTTTTATGGCGTTGTTGGGTCCATCAGAGTCCATCGGTCACTTTAGTCATTTTAATATTTTTATTTCATTTTTCTGTTTCTAGTTACTTTTCTGTCTTATTTCCGTATCCTTGTAATTTTCTTTGTGTCTGTACGGTGATTTGGACTTAATCTGTTATGCTGTGCAGATATATAATACATAAATAAATAATAATGTTTGTTTGATGTCGCAGAGTCGTCTGAAGCCCGGGCGCATGTTGCTAGTGGACACGGTGGAACACACCATGATCCAAGATGTCGAACTGAAGATGAACATCGCCCGCAGCCGCCCGCACTCGCAGTGGCTCAAGGAACAGGTGATCTGATTCATTCTTACTTTAGTTCATACACTCACTAGCTTTCGCCCGCGACTTCGCTCGCGTGGAGGTGTCCTTTTTTCCGACAGTTTTCGGCGTTTATAGCCTCCTAGTATCTATAGGTCGTTGCTTCCTAGAGATAAAACGGAAAACATTAAAAAGTGTGCTTCTGTGCAATACCACAGTATAATACTATTACAGTACTAATAATAACGCATTTCAATAAAAACTTGCAAAAATATCCAATGTACCTATCTATAAAGATACAACTTTTCTACTACCTACTGTATTATTAGTAAAGATTGTCTTGTCGGTTTACTGGTGAAATCGTAAATTTTAGTCTAATATCTTTTTATGCGTCTTACATGATCGCAAAGTTAAGAAGAATTCGCAAAGGCCGAGCTACCCACCTATTAAACTAACGTCACTTGAGGTAACGGAGGATCTCGGTGCAAAATGCACATCCATCCATCCATCAGCCTATTTCGTCCGCTGCTGGACAATAGGCCTTTCCTGGATTTCGCCACTTTGGACATGATAACATTGTCTTCCATACTTCTGAATAAAAAGTATGCAATAAATGCGTTTTATGTGTATTCGCGAAAACTACTTAATGATAACTATGTTTTCACAATAAAAATTTGTCATTTCATGCATTAAATTTTGATTGCACTACATTACAACTTTCAGACGCTTTTAAGTTTGTTAATGTAATGAAATCAAAACTGTATGCCCAAGATAACAATATTTTATTGAATTTGCATAACTATTACTAAGCAATTTTCGCGAATACACATTAAATGCAACTATTGCATACTTTTTTATTTTAAAAGTAAGGAAAACAATATTAAGATGTGCAGTTTGCACCGAGATTCTCCGTTGCCACCTTAAAAGTTAAGAACTGCTCGGCATGATACCTGAGGAGTTCCTAACCCTAAGCTAAATGACTTTTGTGAATTCGGCGGTAATAGACTGATGTCCAAGGGGGTGTTTTTCCATGAATAAGATTGACTTATTATATGATTACGCGCACATAGAAAAACACCCCCTTGGATGACGGTCTATAAATGCATGAAAATTATGACATGTTACTCGAATTATACCGGGTGTAAATGGACAGGCATTTTTAAATGAAACCGCACTAAATATTGACCTTACTAAACAAACTTCTTAAATAAATGGCGGCGCAAATAAAATGAAAATTACGTGCTCATGCTAAATTGACAGCACGTTTTCAGAATTAGTAAGAGATTATTAGGGTTCCGTAACTGAAGGGTACTCTAGTTTAGAACTCATTAAGTAGAGTACACGTTATTTTTTCATTTTTTTATTTTTAAAAATGAGGAAATGGGGTGGTCATTAAATTTGTAAAATACTCGACCAACTTAATTTTTCTCTTATGTTTCATACATTTCCTAGTTAGTGATAAGTTTGTAATTTTTATTCAAATCATTCAAGTCTATTAACGTATTGGAATGGTACGGAATCCTAAGGGCGCGAGTCCTATCCGCACTTGACCGGTTTTGTATGTAGCGATGAGTTTATATGCTGCTCTTAATAATGTTTCATCGTATGTGAAAAATATTCGAGTACCTATCTAACTATGCGTCTGTCTGGTACTATAATTTTTTTTTGAAACATTTGAGAATTTGCGAATTTAACAAACATTCTTGATACATTATTTCAAAGTTTGATATACTTTATTCTTGTGTAGTCCTTCTCCTTTATTGTTCTTGGGACAATGTTTTGTAATAATCCCATGGGATTTCTATATTTTCGTAAGTGTTCTTGTATTTGTTAAATAATTGAATTGTTTCTGTTTTTCTATTTATGCTGCGTGGTGTTGGGTGCTGGTATAAAACAAATGTTTAAACAGATGGTGAGTGCAAAGTGCCGCATGAAAGTGCTTTGTGTGTTATCTTTTATGTTTGCTATGGAATTTCGTAGAAAATTGTAGTTTTTAAACTTAAACATGCGATTTAAGTTATTGGTAGCGAAGGAGTTTATAAAGTGTTTTAACTTTATTGTTTTCATGGCTATGAGAAATGATACGCTTGTTTCTCATTTACAATGCTTATTTTATTATTTCATTTAAAGAAATAGTACATTTAGATTTATTGTTGTTTCGTGCCCGTAATGTATTCAATTTATTTTTTAATATAAGTACTAGATGGATTTTTAGTCATATGTATGTACAGTCAACAAAAGAGATAGGTACTACGTTTCTTTATTCCGTGCTCTTCGCTTTGTCAAACATTTACATGAATTTCAATACGATAAATACACATAGCTGACAGGGAGTTGCAAAGTATAAAAAAAATATGTTTTCATTGGTTACTTTTCTGAGTAAGGCGACTTTTGTTCAGCTTCCCTTTTTAAAATGTTCACCCTTCGCCACTGGTATGTACAAACCAGTGGCGAAGGGTCCATATAACACCATTCCCATCGGCTTGTTAGGAAATGGCACTCATACTACATTTTTTTACTCCGTGCTCTTCGCTTTGTCAAACATTTACATAAATCTCAGTACGACAAATACACTTGACTGACAGGGACTTGCAAAGTACAATGTTTTTTATGTTTTCGTTGGTTGCTTTCTGAGTAAGGTGATTTTTTTGTCCGGCTTCCCGTTTTAAAATGTTCACCCTTCGCCACTGGTACAGACCAAGTATTCCTCATCTCATATACCATAATACCAGTGATATAATATTTTACACCTTTGGATCTTAGGATCAAAGTGTTTACGCTGGGCCTGGTTAACTATCTCTTTTGTTGACCGTACCTTTTCTATGAAAAAGCTGATATTTTTGTCGTGTTCCCATTATCTCGTATGTTTCTAGTAAATTTGTTCGTATAAATCAGTTATTTCTAGCTTTCGGCTTCTCAAATATTTAAAATCCATTAATTTTATTTACTTTATTAAATTACAAGACATAGTGTATTGTTTTATATTCTATTAGTCAACTTTATATTCTATATCTATATTTGACTGACTAAGGCCCCAAGTCAAAAGATATAAAAAATAATATATATATATATTATAAGTGTAAATATTTATTAAAATGAATTCTAAAGTTGGGTCATTTGCCTGTAATTGGCCCACAGCTGCCTTGTTTGAAAACATTCGTTTACTTCATCCAGATAACAATGGAAGATATCCACAAGTCGGTGTCGTCAGTTAACAAACCGACTGCCGTATCGAATGGGTCGGCGATCACTGGACTTGCGGACAAGAGACTCGGTCTCTACGGGTATACCATTGAGACCATCAACATGCTGTTGCTGCCTATGATTCAGAACAAGTGAGCTTTTTTACCATTCAAATAATGGAAGGGATTACTTATAAGAAAAATTTAGAAAATGTGTGTAGGTATATATTATGTAAACAAACTTGCCTTGACGAAGGCAGTGTAAACAGCCGAAACTAGTCGGCAAATCCAAATAATATTGATTATTGAATATTGAGGTGAGCCGTTGGTTACCACCATGCATGAATTATAATCACCTGGTGTAATTAAAATAAATATTCATTTTGTTATGTAACTTTCATTTTGTTAATTTAAAAAAATCCACCCTTACCCCTGTATATGTAAAGGTGGTAACTTCTGAATGGTAGTAGTATTTGACATGTCACATTTGCCACATTGATATAATAAGTTAAATCTGCTTACCCTACTCGTAGAATCCGGCAGATAGCAACAAAAAGCCTATGTCCCTTTTTTATTTTGCTTACTACTATATTTCTTCACCGATTGATATAATAAGTTAAATCTGCTTACCCTACTCGTAGAATCCGGCAGATAGCAACAAAAAGCCTATGTCCCTTTTTTATTTTGCTTACTACTATATTTCTTCACCGCTACTGTGGTCTAGTGGCGAACCTAGAACCTTAATCTGAAAGAAGCGGGTTCAAATCCTGTGGACACATTTGTGTTCGGACTGCGTCTTTCGGAAGGCGCACATCTCGCCACCCATGACGCTTTGACGTAACGATCGTTATTGAAACGTGGGTATACGAGAGTGGGCTGTGACTTGCATTTCACAGTCCAGATTTGAAAATACTTCAGACACCCCCTCGGTGATTCAAGTCGTGACGATGAATATTTGACTATATTCTTATTCAACAGGAAAGAAGCGTTGGGAAGTATGGGCAACGACGCCCCCCTAGCTTGTCTCTCGCAGTTCCAGCCTCTACCATACGAATACTTCAAGCAGCTGTTCGCTCAAGTCACCAACCCGCCCATCGATCCCTTCAGGTAACGAAACTGTTGTGTGCAACAGCTGTGCAGCGGTCAAGCGCTGAGATGTACAGTAGTATAGAATGCGTTGTGAACACTATTCTACATATCAAGCGCTGATTTACGCTGCTTTATCAATTTAAAGTTTATCTCTCTGATATACAAGAGAAAATATGTAATTTTGTACTCGGTGAATGAAAGGTAGCAGGAAATGGTGGGCGGTATTTGCCCGGAAAATAACAAACTTTCTTTAAATTCCTTCCAAACCTTTTTCCTAGTTTATACACAAGTAAAGGTTTTTGCACAAGAAACATTTAGTTGCTATGTTTTAAATCCAAAAGAGAATATACCGAAATGCTTTGTTCTCTCAAATCTCTCTACCAGCCGTGTAACATTTGTAGAACTCTTCCAGGGAGAAGATAGTGATGTCCCTGCTGTGTCCAATCGGCCCAGCTCCAAACATTTTGGAGCCGTCGTCCAAGTTCGTGCACCGACTGTTTCTGCCGCAGCCCATTCTCTCGCTGCCCGACCTTGAAGCTCTGAAGAAGACCAACCATCGCGGGTGGAGCGTGAGTTAATTTAGAGCTACCCGTACAACTCTAAGGCGCTTTGCCATGCCACCGTTCTAGTATAAAATCTGATAACCCGTGTCTGTGTTGTTTTTTGTTATAGGCTAAATTTTGAGACCTCTATATTTTAATACAGTCACTTTACAAAGACACTATCTGGCTGAAATGTTAAGTTTTGGTATAGGTACAATTTAAGACAAGAAAGCAACTTTGTATATAAATCTGTCTTGATATCTTTAAAACAATATCAATTTATTCAAAATGTTGGCAAAATAGTGCCTTTGAAAATATTAGTACCAGATGATAGAGGTTTTATACTTTAGTCTACATTGAGAAAAGGATGATCAAATTTTGTACTAAAACGGTGGCTTGCCTATGCGCCTTAAGCGGTCTACATACCTAGTAAAAGAAGCGTGTGGAGGTCTACCGCGCTCTTTCATTTGACGTCAGAGAGAAAGAGCGTGTTCGATAGTTATGTATGCAGCTTAAACACTCTCACAAACATATTGTGTTAGTAAAGAGCTGGCGATTTAAGGTGTGGGAAGCGTATACTTTTGTAAATGTTATATAAGAATAAATAAAGAAAAGTATATATTTCAGTGTTTACAAAAAATATACTTAAAACTAATAAAACAAAAAATATGAATTTATTAGAGAGTAAACTATGTCAAAAATAGCACCACGACAAAAGGCTGCAACTCTGCTTTGTGCCATCCAAAACATTCTCTGGTTAGCGCTGGTTTTCAACTACCTCCATTACACTTTCATGATGATGACGTAACTCAGTCTCATCTTTCGATAGACAGACCTTAATCAGGACATCATCGGCACTGCTAATATTTCCATCTTATCCGTTACAGACGAAAGTACTTGACGGGACGTACTGCTACAATGACGGCCCTCTCGGCCTGTCAGACGCGCTGACCCGTATATCTGCTGAGGCCGAAGCAGCGGCGAGGTCCGGATGTCAGTTGCTGGTGGTGTCAGACAGAGAGGCCGGCCCGGACCGCGTTCCGGTCAGCTCGCTCCTGGCATTAGGTATACACACATCATCAGACCTTTTTAGTGTTATAAAATAGTACATTTTGATTCTAGTGCGAAATATCAACACTTTTGCACGTGTATCAAACGACGATTATTAATACACCTGCGAAAAATTACATGAAACAATAAAATAACAGCAATTTTGTTGCAAATCAAAACAGCGAACAAATACTAGTCTACAGAAGAAAACGCAGTGTGTTGTTGGCGCCAATCTACACTACAAAGACCAATGTCTCTTTCTTGAATACCTTTAATAATAAGTTACAAGATCGTTTTGAATTTTTAAAACATCTTTTGCAATTTAACATACATAATATATTTAATAATAATATAAAAGTTTAATAATATAAATTACTTAACTTATCCTAAACAGTTTTTAGTGTATCTGGTTACTTCAGAAATACCAACAAAACGACAAGTAAAACGGTTTCCACACTGCTAAATAAATAATGTCGCCGGTTTCCCCTAGATGGATTTAGTAGATAAAATAAAGCACTAGTGCGAAATATGGAATTTTACGCACGCTAAACAGGCATGTAATCTATCATATTTTGAGCAGGTGTATTAAAAATATAATTACAAGTGCTTTAAACGTTTTGATTAATTCGTTTGTTTATTATATCGTTACGATGTATTTAAACGATAAATTATTACCTATATTTCATGTGCATCTATCTGTCCAAAAATAACGTTTTTGTAACGCTATTAAGCCAAAACGTTAATACCAATAATAAAAGGTGACTTTCGATATCTGATAATAATGCATACTTTCAAGATTCCAGTGTGTAAGTTGAGAGAATACTATCATTATTATTTCAATGTGATTTTGGTTAAGCTCGCAGCCGTCCTGGCAAAAATCATAATTTTTAGAATGTATATTTCCTATAGCTTTTACTATTCATTGTGTAAATATATAACTGTATATTTACTCCTTTGCTTATTTTATGAATAAAATATTATGGTTCTCGAACAACGCGCACATTTTAAATTTAAGTTTTTTCGATCGTCTTGTGTTTTGATTATAACTCCCGATCATTATTATTAACGTGACTATGTGGTATTTCAGATAAATATCACAACTATAATTTAGTAACAATTTAAAGAAAACCAAAAATAATCTTCAATAAATCCTGTTAAAATTCAAAATGGCCATAGCATTTGCATCCTCGAATGTTGTTCGGTGATTGTCTTTAATACATTTTTATAATTATTCAGGACATTTCAACATGTTATAATATAATTTTTATTTTTTCAAGGTGCGGTGCATCACCATTTGATCGAGACTCGTCAGCGCATGAAGGTTGGAATCATTGTCGAGACAGCTGAGGCGAGGGAAGTGCACCACATGTGCGTTTTACTCGGTAAGTTTACCTTTTTTTATTGTTAAAAAGAAAAAAACAATGGTGACGCATCCATCTCATAGGTTTCTTTGGTATTTTTCAAAGAAAATGCTGAATAGTGAAGATAATAATCACGATGAAATTCACATTGTACTTTACTTTTATCTTTAGTTTATTTTTTGTGTGCAAATTAAGACAGAACAAATTGTATTTATTTATAGAACATAATGATCCTCTTGTGTTATTCTTTACATTGTTCATTTAAGGGTACCGAGAACACCTAGGGTCTAAAAGGTAGTTTGCCATGTAGGTGGCACGTTTGAAAAAGTCTTTGGCCCTGGACGAAATATTTAAAAAAATCGATGACATCGCATTTTAAATTATCATCTTATGAAGCAAATCTTGAAAAACACGTTCACGGAACAGTACATTGCGTATTCCGCACATTTTAGTCTTTTTGCAATAGTGGCACAGGTTAACTCATACATACATTCATATATACACGCCTGTCTTCCGGAGGGGTAGGCAGATTTCCACCTACGATCTTGACACCGTCTCTTCCAAATCCATAAATCTAGTCATACAATGTAAACTCCTGTTCTACTTCCTAGGATACGGTGCAGACGCAATCTGCCCCTACCTAGCGTTCGAGCTAGCGTTCGCTCTACGTAACGATAACATCCTCGACCCAGCCTTAACCGATGAGGACATCTACTTGGCTTACCAGAACGCCATGGAAACGGGCTTGGCCAAAGTGATGGCGAAAATGGGGATCAGTACGCTTCAGTCGTATAAGAGTGCGCAGATCTTTGAAGCGGTCGGATTGAATGAGGACGTTATCGATAAGTGCTTCAAAGGCACGCAGTCGAGGATTGGTGAGTAGCGAATGTTGAATACTTGACTGTGATTTATGTCAATTAACCAATCAGCCAACAGTAGGTAGATGTTCATCTACCTATGTTGGCTTCTTCTCCACGCCATCCATTGCCTACCAACAGCCCTGACGATATCATCTCGCCATCGACGTATGTAGTCTTAGTACTTGAATTTATATAGTCAGGCTAATACTGTAGATTTGATACGTGATCTAAAACAAGTTCAATTTACTTTTTGGGTAGGTTCAAAAATAAAAGTTAAATGCTGTAGATCTATTAGCATGTGTACTTAGTATATATTTTTCTGAATTAAAATAAGTCACCTTGTACAACAGTTTCACGCTAGCTTCTAGTGTTGTTTGCGTATATCTAAAGATATTTTATTTATATTCTTTTATCTAGGTACCATTAATCGTTAATAGTAGAAAAACTGGCAAAATACTATTTTTATATATTCTTTACGTTTTTCCTTATAGGTGGAGTAACATTGGAAGTTCTGTCTCAGGAAGTATTTGACAGACACGCTTTGACATACACCGATAGCAGAGATGCCCTTGTGCTAAGGTACATACATTCCTATTATATTATACCCTTTTCTTGAATCCTTAAAAGTCAGTCAGGTTTTTATTTTAGATTAACTACTGTAATTTGAATTAATAATTATTAGTAATTAATTAGAGATGAGACGGATTACACTTAAATACTAGTTATTCTAAGACAGACACTCGCTTGCTTAAAAATGATTTCGGAAAGAAGTTTAAACATGTAGCTTATCGCAGGATAAAATGTATGTACTTGTACAGTACCCGGCAGTAAAGATTGCACATCGGCTAACTGCGGCTTCGTAGAGCGTTGTCTCTGTCACCGGACTATTTGCGCTTCGTGTGACAGAGATGATGCTACGATACGATGTGCAATATTTACTGCCAGAACCTGTAAGTGTAACCAGTCTCATCTTTGAAGTTATGATACAATCCAGTTTAAATTATTTCAATTAATAGGATAGAATACTTATATATGAATAGGATAATAAATAAGATAAGATTAGCTATTAGATGGCGGCATCATCGAAGAGGCCAGAATATATTGAATAATCTTAAATATTACATAAGTAGTTTCTATTTTATAATAATAATAATATAATATTTATTTATTTGCGTAAAAGAACTTAGAATTAATACAAAATAATAAAAAATGTTTTGTCAAAACTAAACTACGAGAAGTAGCCTGTAAAGGCACAAAATAAACAGAAAATTAATAAAAAAATAAAAAATGTAAAATAGGCACAAAATAAACAACAAAAAGAAGACTTAAATAACAAATTGTAAGTTTAAAATTTTAATAAATGTTTGAAATAAAAATAAAAGTCAATTAAACATAAAACCTTGAGAATAATTGAAATATTACACTTAAAATAAAATTTAGCTAAAACATAATATGGAAAGTCGCCCAAATAATCTAAAAAGATTTTCCCCCAACGTAACCCAACAACTGTTGTCATTTGCAGAAACCCAGGGTTCTACCATTGGCGCGCGGGCGGCGAGAAGCACATCAACGATCCGATGTCCATCGCCAACTTACAGGAAGCTACCCTCAGCAAGAGCAGCTCCGCTTACGATAAATACAGGTACAATCAATATTAATTGAGAAGCGGTAGTCAGGCGGTGAATCTGCCAATCACTACGTTGCATTTCATAACTAAGCGCCGCTTGACATAAATTGTCGGATGTGAAATCGGGGTTACTAATTTACCTTTGGGGTCTATAAACTTATGCCGTTTTCTCTAATCCTAGCAGACGCCTCAACTACATGACTAAAGAGCTATTACCTGGAACGCCTTTATACAAGCAAAACGTTTTCTCTAACCTTAGGAGACGCTTCAACTACATGCCTAAAGAGCTGTTACCTGGAACGCCTTTATACAAGCAAAACGTTTTCTCTAACCTTAGGAGAAGTTCAAACACACGCCTAAAGAGCTGTTACCTGGAAATTTATGCACGCAAAACCGTGGTGGTCAATGAGAACGCACGTGTTTTGAACCCACAACTCTGTGTTGTCGGCCCCTTAGAACTTTCCGGAGCATAATCTCAAGTAATATCTCGAGTATAAGTCAACGCAGGTAAAAAGAGCTCTGGGGTGTCAGTGGAAGGGATATGTTTGCGCATGCGGGTATAGTCGCGCACAAAAAGGCTTGCGTATAATATTGTTTGATTATGTAAATAAAATGTTTATTGTAGAATAACATCGGTATAACAGCTATGCTTTTTTAACAGGTTAGAAATAAAGATATACTGTGGGTGTTGATTTCGTCCACAACTTGCGTCACATGAATGTTAATATACCGAGATGATTATTATTCCAAAAAAAAATGCATACAAAAACAAAATACTTGTATCAGCTTCTTTCCTCATGCAACAGTAAACAAAGTAAATATTTTTTCTTTCTTTTCTCTGCAAACCCATCGTAACACCTTTTATCAGCTTCGTTCCTTATGCAACAGTAAACAATGTAAATAATTTTTCTTTCTTTTCTCTGCGAACCCATCGTAACACAAATACATTTTTGCGCGTGACTGTATTTTGAGATCGACCGAACGTGGACACTGCGCCGTGAAGCGAAAGTCACCAATCACGAGACAGCAAATCCACGCGCCAGGTATTTTCCCCGTCGCGGCCGCCCGCGCCGCACCTCATACCACAAATTTGGTCGGTAATTCGCTCACTGCGCAGGTACATCGCTCGGAGCTCTTTTTACCTGCGTTAACTTCTAACATGTATGTTTAACTTGCAGGGAGAGTTCCCTCGAGTCGGTGCGGGCGTGCACGCTCCGCGGTCAGCTGGAGCTCGTGAAACTTGACGAACCGATCCCATTGAATGAGGTGGAGTCTGCTGCAGAAATCGTCAAGAGATTCGCTACAGGTACAGTAATTTAGTTTTATGTGAATTTTTATAGAACTAAAACTTGTATGTATTTAAGATAGAGCTGAAAGAAAGCCTTGAAAAAATTGTTTAGTTTATGGCGACGGACCTCCCATGGTTTTTTATTATTATTTGCCGTGATAGAGGCCATCCATCCATCCATCAGCCTGTTTCGTCCACTGCTGAACATTTCCAGGATTTCGCCACTCTTGGCGATCCTCCTGGAAGAAATGCCCATACTCAGACACTTTGGGCAGGTGGGTTGGTGAGTGCAATGCCGAAACCCTCGCACCAGTGACGCCGCTGCCTATCACCAGTCTGTCTTTATAAGGCCTGGTAATTGGGGATAGATATACCGTCATCAATCGGTCCCAAGCAATGGCGGGCACCTGGTTGTACCTGTCTGCGAGCTGTTCTCTTACTCTCCCCCGAATAACTTCGGGAGGATTTGGGAGTAAGATGGTGGTACCTCCACAGTCGA
This sequence comes from Ypsolopha scabrella, assembly GCA_910592155.1. Lineage (NCBI taxonomy): Eukaryota > Metazoa > Arthropoda > Insecta > Lepidoptera > Ypsolophidae > Ypsolopha > Ypsolopha scabrella. The sequence continues at coordinate 7,540,859 of OU342964.1, forward strand.
GCCCGGCACCAGCTCTACCACCTGGACGAATGACCAATACTACGCAACTACATGTAACCACTGCCGGACAGCTTATTTACAGACATTTAAATGAGTTAAATTGTATTACTTGTTGCAGGTGCGATGTCGTTCGGTTCGATCTCGCTGGAGGCTCACACAACCCTAGCCATCGCGATGAACCGCATCGGCGGCAAGTCCAACACCGGCGAGGGGGGAGAGAACGCTGACCGATACTTGAACCAGGTATCTTTCTATTTTACACCCAAATACATTGTATAGAGAACAAGACTGTGCACTACGATACGAAAAACGAGCCGAGTCTGATGGGTGTTGGCACTCGTTGGTCCCTTTCTAACACATTAGAAACTCAACAACACTATATAAGTATATTGTATAGTATATTATATACACTGGCAACTTGCTAGACAAGGATACACGAGTAGCGACAGCTATCTCGCTCGGCTCGTTTTTCGCTTGATATTATTATCATAATAATTACAACCTTATTTCTAAGGAAATAAAATCTAGTTTAGTTGAGCAAAAATTTGACAGTGCACAGTCTTGTTATTATACAATGTCTTTGTTTACAGCACGCACCATAGGCATACCATCATAATTTCTTTTTCGCACTTTTACTAACGCGGACAGTGCGAGTAGGATAGCTCATGATCGCGTCTGCCTCTTGAGGGATTTTTACGCCGAGTTTTCCTTCTTGTGATCTCCTTGAGCGCGGGAATATGATGAAACTTCTGACAGCTTCACTGTGTCTTGGCAACCATACTTTTAGTACTCTGTGGGCCCTAATTTTTAATTAATATAATTTGAATGTGAATTTTAATTATTACTGATCAATTTCCGCTAATTGCCTTGAAACTCAATTTTTGCATACTTTTTCTTCAAAAGTAAGGAAAACAATATTATGATGTGCATTTTGCACCGAGATTCAGTTTTACCACCTTAAGTACGATTCCCGTGTTTCCAAGTATGGACTGCGAAATGTAAGTCCCTCGTACACGCACGTTTCATCGAAGGCCATTATGTCCCGGCGTGATGGGCGGTGAGCCCTATCGTCTTCTTCGGGCGCAAATATAGACCCACAGACTTCAGTTGCCTTCGAAACGCACAGACCGAACACGAATGTGTCCTTGCAGGATTTGAACTCGTGACCTACGGATAGTGCTCGAGACGTTCGAAATTTAAAGGATTTAATTTTAGTTTTAATGCTGTCAACATTGACGTACTACCAAGTGGACATCGGGTCAATGCTCAAAAGTGTCCGAACCAAAAGAGAGTCAAAACCATTGAAAATTAAAAAAAGGGTGTCAATCACACATCAATCAAAATTAAGCCATGCAGCAATGATATACGATTCAAATTAAAATGTTTTGTTTCTTAATATCTTAACACTTCACTAAGGACACTTTTTTGGTAAACTTTATATGTCAATGGCTGTCAAAATTAAATTTTTTGCAGTATAATTTAGCTTTTATAAAGTCTATTTAAGTAGATACAATATTGCGATGAATAAATTTTAGTTTTGACAGTACTAAACCTAAAACTAAAGCCTCTAAAATCAGCTACATTATTCCCAACAAACTGCAATTTAAGCCTGTTCTAAGATAAATGTAATTGGCTCAGGACCCCGAGTTCAACAAGCGCTCAGCTATCAAACAAGTGGCTTCGGGTCGCTTCGGCGTCACAGCTTCGTACTTGGCTCACGCTGACGATCTACAGATCAAGATGGCGCAGGGAGCCAAGCCCGGCGAAGGAGGCGAATTGCCAGGTAGATATGCAAATTGTTTAAAGTAGGCATATTTGGCTTAAAAGTCTGATTAAACCTGTTTTGCAAGCTCCTAAATTTCAATATTGTATTTTTTGTTGCTGCGTCAGCTATACTATTATTATTTATTTTAATAAATTATACAGCATTACAGAAAAAAATATTTCGCTATACAATTGAGATCATACTAACAATAAAATTACCAGTGGTACATCTGAAAACAAAAATAAAACTAATGATTAAAACAGATTTATAAATTCAATTTAAAATTAATTTACTGTCAAGGACAAACCTTTCAATCATCACACTCGCAGTAATAATAATAAAAAAGTTGTATCTGAATAGAATATTTTTTCAAAATTTGAAATGAAAACTTGAATTTTTTTGAAGATTTATATGTATGTATGTATGGTCCGTTTTCACTCGAGAACACGAACGGATTTGGATGCGGTTTTTTTATTATCATCGTAGTGACCCTGGGTCAATGTACAGGCTAAAAGTTACATAATAAAATCACGCCCAAGCCGAAAACGGAGCAGAGGTTGAATAAACGCGGGCGGAGCTTGCTCAGAGAATCATATTTTTTAATTAACATATATCTACTACAATCCTGACACGACACCTCTTTCTCTACTTTCAAATTGATCATGTGAGTCATACAAGCTTTCCTATTCCGCATGCTATATTGACTTAGGGGATGGCCGATATATAGGGTGAAATTTAATCAACCGACCAAATTCATACTAGAGATTCGGTTGGTGATCAAGAACTAGGTTCAGTAATCCTTTTGGCCAATTTCGAAAAATAATTTTTTTTGCTCCCGTACTGGTTGGACTAGTTTAAGTACAATTCCTAGTGCAGGTTCTACGGGAAAAATTTTTTTTTTTTTTTAATTTCACCTTGAGGGTCATTAAACCTTGTTCCTGATGACTAACCGAGTCTCCAGTATGAATTTGGTCGGTTGATTTAATTTCACCTAGTATTACGTCATCGATTTTTGCCAATCCCCCCCCCCCCCCTGTCTACAATCATCCTATCGTCATTATGCAAAATCACAAAACTGAAGTATTTTTTGTTATCTGTATTACAAAATCAATAATGTTGTTTAAAAACAGTTTTTCTTTTGGCAAGAACCCCCATTATTGCCGTCTATGTTCATGATATTATCGTCATCCGCAGACCAGACCGACCCTCCCCCCCTAATTTCAAATGACGTTATATATGGACGGAACCTCAGCCCTTCTTCAGCGAGAATATGTTGAAACATGGTATATTTCACAGGCTACAAAGTAACAGAAGACATCGCAAAGACCCGTTGCTCGGTCCCCGGAGTGGGGCTAATCTCGCCGCCGCCCCACCACGACATCTACTCCATCGAGGACCTGGCCGAGCTCATCTACGACCTCAAGTGCGCCAACCCGCGCGCCAGGGTCTCTGTCAAGTTGGTGTCTGAAGTGGGAGTGGGGGTCGTGGCTTCTGGCGTCGCCAAGGTAAGAAGCAATGTTCAATAAATGGAAATACTTAAGTTCAGTTATCTGCCTGTCAACTAATAATAAATAAAATAATTTGGCCAAGTGCGAGTCGGACTCGCGCACAAAGGATTCTGTACCACCACATTACGGGTACGGAACCCTAAAAACATTATGGTACAAAAGGTTGACAAGTTATCTTAGATGGCGCTATGGTTAACATGAGGTTTATTTTACAGGGGTTTATTTATTTATGTATTATTTGTCGTGATAGAGGCCATAGTAAATCGTATTCTATGAAAATTTCAACTGGCTATCTATTACGGTTGAAGTTGTAGACCCCTGTGATAGACGGACGAACAGACAGCGGAGGCTTAATTGGTAAATAAATATTAATAGGGTAAGTAAAGGTTGCAGCCTTCGGGTATGGAATCCTAAAAAGAAAAAAATCATTGGTACGATATGAACCCCGAATGAATCCACATTAAGGCGACGCCACGAAATTTTGGCGACATGGATCTCCATTTTTCTCAGCAATAAAAAAAACATCTAATTACCAATTTGTATACTAGATTAAGCATTTCATTGACATCATTTTGCCCAAAGATTTAGTTGATTGATTTATTTTCATAGCAGAGAAAAAAATATTTAGAAAACCTCTTTTAAAACAGAGATTTCTATTTTACTGACAAACGGGAGCGAATGAAGCCTCTGTTTTTTATTTAAATTTGTCTACAAATACACTTCAATATGGCCGATTGGATTTATTAAATTACTTATAATAGTTGTCATTTTAAATGAAAAATACTGTTTTGCCGCATACGACCTTACGGCATAAGCTAGTTCGTAAGCGCATGTTTGTATGGAGTAAGTCCCCCTCACTTCACTCCCCTAAGGCGCCGATCTGAAATTAAAAGTTTATCAATTCCTCGCCTTAAAACACCCGTCACGGTCGATTATTGGATCCCGGTTTGATGGCACAAATGTGGACCCAAAGCTTAACGTGCCTTTCAACGGTATATTTTTTTTTATTTGAGCCTTTCTTCTGGATTAACTCTAATTTATTTAACATTTGTGGCATAGATGTAATGGGACACGAACCACTATACGACGGAGGGTGTCCCACTTAAAACATTTTAAACACTATTCAGGGTAAAGCGGAGCACATAGTGATATCCGGTCACGACGGAGGCACGGGCGCGTCGTCCTGGACCGGCATCAAGAGCGCCGGCCTGCCGTGGGAGCTCGGCATTGCTGAGACACACCAAGTGCTCGTCCTGAACGATCTGAGATCCAGGTTAGATATTCTCATTTGTTTTTCTTGAATATGTATAACTCGCGTCAGGTAAAAAGAGCGCTGCTGTGAGGCTAAGGCCACATTAGATGCACAGAAAACCGTTCTATGTTCGAAATATTTTTTTTTTCTTTTGTCATTATTCATAATTTAAAAAATATATCGATTGTCAAAAGAAGCACTAATACTCCGGTGACAGAGACGACGCTCTACGAAGCCGAAGCTACATAGTCTTATGTGCATTATTTACCGCCGGTAATCGATCTATAACTTGGAAACCAAAAAAATATATGAATGTTTTTTTTTACTTTTCTATTAGTGATTCTGCTTCATAGATTTCAATAAAGGTAGGGGGTCCATTGTCAAACTGTATAAACGGTAGAGAAACTCCACCATATTCTCGAGATAATTACATACGCCCGATCGGTGCGTAAGGCGAAATCGGGCGAAATCTAAACCGTGCAGCGCTCGCAACTGCCATCCGACGCCAGCGTTCCGCGACAATGGCCGAGACGGCGTATAAAAGTTTGCGTCTGCGTGTGGTACATTATATACCACATCATTGGTATTATTACATTATATACCATACCAATCATCGATTCAGGTTTCCTTGAAGTTTACGTACTGATTAGTACATCTTCTGTGCTAAGGCAAGGTATACACACATATTTGCATGTACATCCTGTGGCACGAAAGTCTAGCGGTGACCGTTAATGCACAGAAGTCAAAATAAAGGTGTCGTGGCGGAGAAAGCGGGGCGGGTATACGTACTCATGCGTAAGCGCTGATTGGCTCCCAAGAGGGCAGCTACCCCCTCCGCGTTTCGTTCACCGCTAGACTTTCGTGCCGCGGGCTGTAAGATTGGTCGTCGTAGATTGCAAGAACTATAAAATATATTAAAATTCCCAGGGTAGTTGTGCAAGCGGATGGTCAGATCAGAACTGGTTTCGACGTGATTGTGGCCGCCCTTCTCGGAGCCGATGAGTTTGGCTTCAGTACTGCTCCACTTATTGCTTTAGGTATGTTTGTTAATAAATACATATACATACATACACCCAGTGGCGTGCATCTCATATAGGCAAATACGCAATGCCTACCCTGGGCTTGGCTTAGCTAACTAGACCACTATCTATTTAAATATGGGAAGGTACACACAACTATTTCAATATTATAATCAGGGAAGCTTCACCCTTTCTTTGAAATACCTACCTGCCTGCTCCGCAGCGCTCGCGCTACCGTGGCAATATATAAACAACACTGACATCAGACGATGACTATTTAAGGACACCTGAACCTGACTCACAAAAATATTACATGTATGTATATATTAAGACCAGGGTGCCATAAACAGCAGTGTCTTCTTGCGGTCTTCGGTACGTATCGAAGATATTCCAAGTAAATGTCGGGATGTCGGGATGTTACGGCCGGAAACCGCAATATGGCTCTTCAACCGAAATAATTTTTATTTTTGGTATTTAATATATATATTTTTTATTTTTTTTCCATAATTAATGTTAAAAGTAGGTTAGTAGATTCGTAGGTTAATTAGTCCTAAGGTTGTATATATCATCATGTCATTTTTACATTATGTCTTTTAAGTATTCGACTGATGCCGGCCCCATAGTGGGCCGAAATATATTTCGAAAATTAATATTTTTTTATTATTAATACAAGTTAAAAGAAACTAAAGGCTTTATATAGCTAAATTATATATATTTATTTCAAATATACATAACTAAAATTCGAAGGCAATTCTCTATGTGTGCATCTGTAACTATACTCCCATGACGTCATCAGCTGCGCCAAGCACGCACACATTCTCATTAAAATACGCAACGCCTGTGCGAAGCAACCACGTTGTCATGATTACTTGCACTACTTGCTACTAGACGGCGCCACGCGTTTTTAAATAGTGGATTCGTGCATAGGTAGTCGGAGATTCATTTTTGATAGTGGGGTAAGAGGTTTTTTGTCAATGAGCTCGGACAAAAGAGAAAGACACCAGTGCGAGTTATATCGTAATTCTTGTTGTAATACGTGCAAAGCACATAAGGACAGTTTTGTGCTTACCCTACCTAAAAATCCTATGCACGCCACTGCATACACCATCCATCAGTAGCCGCTACATCAGTATCCGGGATACAAAAAAAACTCAATGTGGGGTTAAAATACATCTTGAGCTATGGGTGTTATTATTTTTCATTATTTTGTTATTAAGTTTGTTTATTTCGTTATTAAGTAAAACTGTTTAAATACACATACAGGACAATGTCATTTTATGCTATAAAAAAAAAATAACAATTTGTGTTCTCTTCTTCAAACAATGAACTCCATGTGCCTATTCTTCCTCGCAAATTGGTTAATTACATCTTCGATAGGACAATCAATGTCAAGGTCAATGTATTGTATTGCAACCCTTAGCCTTTAAATCTATCTACAATAATTAAGTACATACAATATATGCTTGCTGTGAACCGCGCAGTGCTAGGCCACCCGTACCACCCGCTGCCATATGTATCCGCCACTGCCATCCATTCATGCATCAGCCTGTATTCGTGTATATTAATGAAATACTGTTCTTGTTTAGGTTGCACGATGATGCGGAAATGTCACTTGAACACTTGCCCCGTCGGGATTGCCACACAGGACCCGGTACTGAGGAAGAAGTTCGCGGGAAAACCGGAACACGTCATCAACTATCTCTTCATGTTGGCTGAAGAGGTCGGTATTAAATAATTAGAGGTCCGTCAAGTAACGAAATAGCCTCGGTGCCTATCCAACAGCGATATTATTCAATGGTAACGATTTAATAATAACAAAAAACTAAACAAATACATAAACGAAAGAATACGTATCACTTTGAACGCAAACCTAACAAGAAAGAACTTGTTCACAAAATTCAAAATGGCGACCTAATGTTGGTAGCTGCGGTACTGACTGCTCACCTGTACCACGATCCACGCAACGACAGCTGTCGTCCATATGGACGATATGGTCGAGTACAGCAGGCCTAACATGGTGCCACTTTAACACCTTATTAAACACCATTTGACATTAAATACCTAGAATTTACTGTAAACACGCGCCGTATAAACTTCGCTTACACGAGTAAAAGGGTCATTTTAATAAGATAATCATTCCGTAGGTCCGTCAACACATGGCCGACGTGGGTGTGCGCAGGTTCCAAGACCTGATCGGTCGCACCGACCTGCTCAAGGTTCGCGAGAACAACGAGAACCCTAAAGCGAGGCTGCTCAATCTCAGTCTGATATTGAAGAACGCCTTGCACATGCGCCCGGGCGTCAACATCATCGGCGGGTCCAAGTCTCAGGTATGTACTGGACAACAACGGAGAAGATCTTGTGACTGTAAACACTTTCATGAAACCACATTCGGAAATTTCTGGATAAGTTATATTCTTTAAAACGATTTTTTCTCAAATTAAAGACTTTGCATTTGATTTATTGAAATACTACTTGATTATTAGTATAGATATGAAATGATGAAAATAATACATTTTTCTGTTAATATCACGCTGTCGGGGATCTTTTCAAGTTTCCATGTCATAGTGCCCGAACGCTTCTACTTCTCAACATCTCAGTATAATTTTTGTCATTTCACTCAACCGATTTCGTTAAGGGTGTTTGAGGTGCCCAGCGTAAAACTAAATAAATTACAAAAAAGGAGTACATATTACTCCATTGTTTTGGTACGTGCAGTAAATTTTACAAGTGTTTAATTTCAATAAAGATTTATAATAAGTTCTACCAAGTGCCAACAAACATCAAAATACATCTGATTCGGATAATACCAGTGTCTTAATTTCCTACCTTGTCTACGTATTTGCCCGTGGTTTTACCGCGTCTCATAGGAACTTTCCAAAATTAAAATTAGTCAATGTTAAAATAGAAAGCAGCCTCTATGGCATGCAATCAGCAATCCACACTTTTGTTTATTTCATAGCAATTCACACTTGTTTATTTCTCCGGCAGGACTTCCAACTGGAGAAGCGTTTGGACAACCAATTGATCGAGAAATGCGCGGGAATCCTCGACGGGACACAAAAACACGTCGACATCAAACTGAAGATCACAAACGAAGACAGAGCCTTCACTTCCACGCTCTCCTACCACATCGCCATGTAAGTCGAAAATATACCGACTGTTAATGGACTGGCATCTTCAAATGAAACCGCACAATACTGAACATACTGATCATACTGAACAAATTGGCCAACAGAAAATACTAGCAGAAATAAAAAAAAATACCTTTCTTCACGACTTTTGTATGGAGAGGTCCAATTTTTGCGTGAATGTCTACATACATACATATACTCACGCCTGGCTCCCAGACTACAGATTACCATCTGCTACGATCCTTACACACCTCTTTGCTTCTTTGAGAAAGTTGTTCATTATGTTTATTTTTCCGAGATCACCACTTTTTTGCTCATTGTGAATGACCAAATACGCTACAGCCACTTAAAACGGAACTTTCCACGACTCGTATCGGTGGATAATGTAGGTATATTATTGCACCAAAAATATGTATTTGATGGACAAACAAAGCAAATGTTTGTCCAGCAAATGCATATTGAAATTTATTAAAAACAGTGCAGCAAAATATAAATATCTGCCTGTCAATATGTGCCAATATCATTTGTAATCGCCTTGTGGCTTGATAGAACAGACCCCAAATACACGGAAAATCATACATAACTACTATACTAACATGTTAAATACGTACATGTGTGTCTGTATTAATTGTGCATTAATAAAATAAATATAAAAAAAATATTTTTGAAATAAACTTTCTCACGACACTAACAAATACCGAATGAATTAATCGTTTGCCTGCGTCTCTTATCTCAGGCCCGGTTTATTAGACATGCCACTACAGTATATAAGTGACAGTTGTCATGTAATCCATCCATCCATCAGACCGTGTTCGTCCACTGCTGGACATAGGCCTTTCCCAAATTTCGCCACTCATGTCGGTCCTCCGTCCCCCTCATCCAGCCGCCACCCACTATGTCCTTCAGGTCATCGTTCCAGCGGCATGTAATACATAATTATTATTATATTGGTATTGATTGCACGTCGAATTAATTGTTATTATCCAGAAAAAAAAAACCGGACAAGTGCGAGTCGGACTCGCCCACCGACGAGGGCTCCGTTAATGACTATATTTTTTATGATTTAATTACAAATGTATAGTTTTCAGATTTTTCCCTATACTTGTAGTATAAGACGGTATTACTTGCCAAATTTCATAGTTCTAGGTCAACGGGAAATACCCTATGAATTTTGATTCCATTGAAAGTGTCGAAATATACGTTTTTTTCGGCATAAACGGCCGTATCTTTTTTTCACGTTAACTTAGAAGTTTGATTTTTTCACAGCTTCAAGGGACTGTAAACTTGAGTATATGGTTTTAATTTCAACTCGATACCTGCACGTGTTCGCGAGATAAAGGGTCTTCACAGACAGATAGATGGAGAACAAAGTGATCCTATAAGGGCTCAGTTTTTTTCTATTTAGGTACGGTGCCCTAAAAATTTTGTATTTAGATAATCCCTTGATAATGTTGTAAAACCGAAACCGGTTGGGATGAATATACTTACTGTGAAACAAGTACAAGTGCAGTTAATCATCATGTTGTTATCCAAGTTTCACCAAGTGTCGACATTCGCAATTATTACTCATAATACGTAATTGTTTTCAGGAAGTACAGCGACGAAGGGTTGCCCGACGACACGTCCGTGAACATATCTTTGACTGGGTCGGCCGGGCAGAGCTTCGGCGCGTTCTTGTCTAAGGGCATCACTTGCACGCTCGAGGGAGACTCTAACGATTACGTCGGTCAGTTATATTAAAAATCTTTTCTTACGTTGCTGCGAACTAACTTCACCACTAGACGGGTCACTTATGGATGTTACCCAAGGTCGAAACATTGTTATTGACAGTATACGTGTAATCACTAACGTAGTCAGATGACAACTAACATGAAATATTGTTTACATTCATAAAGATTACTTGGTTAAACGATCAAGATCATTAGGTTGCGTGTAAAATACCACACCGCAAAAGGGTCTGGCCAAGTATCTTTTGTTATCACTAATCCTATTGTTAACACCTAATGACCGTCTTAAGTGGAATCGGGCCATGGTATTTGAAATGTACTATACCTGTTGATTAGTCCTTGCTATCGACAACCAATATCTGTATAACGAGTCTACGCCACGCTTTCGGCTGGCACGCACACTAGCGCAACGTGTATATAAGGTGACTTTAATTTATACAGTCCAATTCTTACTGAAGTGCTCAGTAACAAGGTTCGATGACTCTTCTTGTGAAATTATAAATTATTCCTTTTGTGTTTCTCAAGCCCAGCCCCGAGTCAATGACTATGGGACGTCGAGATTTTATTTTGCGAAATTGGCAAAAAGTGTTATAATCTGTGTTACTGATCACTTATCAAGGCTCCAGTATGGGTATGGCTTTATAAATAAAAGTTACCTTTTATACATGACTTACTACAAGTAGAGCAGATAAGTCAGTGTAGATTGCAAGAACTTAATAACGCTATCAATCGGATATTCAGATCATGATGAGAATTCCATGGTTTTAAAAGCGTGTTTTTTTGGGATTGAATCTGATTGATTGAGTTTCATCTAAAAATATTCGTTGATAATTATTTTATGGGACACTATTTTATGAACATCTTTATAGCCTGTATGTTGGCCGGGATCACTAAAATAATAATTAATAAAAAAACCGGCCAAGTGCGAGTCGGACTCGCGCACGAAGTGTTCCGTACCATTATCTATAAAAACGGCAAAAAATCATGTCTGTTGTATGGGAGCCCCTTTCATATTTATTTTATTCTCTTTTTTAGTATTTGTTGTTATAGCGGCAACAAAAATATATCATCTGTGAAAATTTCAACTATCTATCAAGGTTCATGAGATACAGTCTGGTGACAGACAGACAGACGGACAGCGGTTGGTTACCCTTTGGGTGCGGAACCCTAAAAATACATAAAGACAGACAGACAGACAGACGACAATTCTAAAAAAACAGTTTTGGCCTTAGTACAATACTAATAATAGTTACCCATTACAATTAAATTTTCGCAATAATATTAAATGTTACACAACTTTTTTACTACTTTGTTATCAGTAAATACAGATAATACTGGTCGTCTATCAACAATAGATAAATTATAAAATAATAGTAACCCAAACATACGACGTTACACGTACACGTCTTTCCGACATCCCTTCGTAATCTGACAACCATGACGTTTTACAGGGAAGGGCCTATCCGGTGGTAAGATCATCATCTACCCTCCGAAGAACTCCACATTCGAGTCCCATCTCAACGTGATCGTCGGTAACGTCTGCTTGTACGGAGCAACGCAAGGACGTGCTTACTTCAGGTAAACATACGTTATTCCATTGTTGGTATTCAGTTCGAGTTTGTTCAGCTAGTTCTATGATGGTGTCGATTCGGTAAAACACCACACCTTAACTTAACCTAACCAAAATACGACTAAAATACGTTAAGTCGTTTCTATTAGCTATTCGGTTTTGTCAACGAACTAAATTTGGTTGCCCTGTTTGACTTAATTTTCTCGAACTAAATTGAATTCACAGATTACAATAGCGGTAAAGACCACAGATAAGAATGGTTGCATTTTATTCGTTCGATGTGGGAAGTCTTAATATTTCTACTCTTTGGTAGAATTATGATTAGATTTTAAAATATTTTATTTTTATTTCTTTACTTTCGCTCCGTGATTTTAGCCACTCGAACATTGTTCTTGCCTACCTTCCCAAAAAAAGTTTTTTGTCTACTTTTGGTTTATTAAACAAGAAATTATAATAAACAAAACTACTAAATTGGTAATTGGCTTCCTGTACTTACTTAGACATAACGGTGGCTACTTACTGGAAAGATATAATTTAGTTTCCACTGGAAGAAGAAGATCATCATAACGAATAATTTCAAGAGCACCCCGTCATCGTCTATTAAATATCAAAATCTCAAAATCGTTAACAATCCACGTGAACACTAGAAAATTCCCCTCAACTTTGCACCAATTAGGGATGTCGATTCTTTCTAAAAAGATCAATTCTGAGATCGATTTCAAATCGTGATAAAAAGATCGATAAAAAAACGGTAAAGAAAAGATCGATTCAAAATAAGCGATTTATAATCGGAACAGAAATTCACACAATTAGCGTTAATTAAATTTAATTTTTGTTGGTAATCTAGGTATAAATTCATAAGCGATAATTTTTCCAGAGTTTATTGTAAGTATTAATTTCTCATAAATATAACATTATTTAAAAGTTTAAGGTTTATTGCCAAAGTAACTTATAATGCAAATACATAATACAAATTAAAATTTTGACCCCTATAAAGTATACTTTATGTATCTATTTTACAAAATAAATATTTTGATTTTGATGGCAATTTTTATTGGAATAATATTATGTTAATATTATATTACAATATTTGTTAGTCTCGATTACCCACTCCAACTTCTAATCTTGAAATGTAAGGCTCTTCATATACTTGCTGGGAACGTTATTAAATGTAGGTACTCTTTTTAATTGTATGTGATTTGTTAGCAAAATTTTCCGTGAAACCGAAAAAAATCGTGTCCACGATTCTGCGGTTGTATGGATCGATTCAAAGATCGAATTGCTCCGAAAATAATCGATTTTCTTGCTACCATTAATCGATCTTCGATTAAATCGATTTAAAATCGACATCCCTAGCATCAATAAACATACGCGGAAGAAGAAATGTGATTCCATGGATGCGTTATGAATAAATTTTTTTTTAGTAATTTTGGGGAATTTTATGATGGTATCACTTAAATTGACAATTCTGTCTGACCGATTTTAAATTTTTGTTAAAGATCGAAAAAATGGCTACATATTTTCTTTATAAAAACCATTGCGGGACGCTGTTGCTCTGACTAAGAAGACCAAGAAACAATCACGATTAACCCTTAAGATGGATCCAAGGCTTCATCGGGACTAATCCATCTATTATACTACGAAAGAGTGCGAAAACGCTTTTGCAGCCTCTGACAGCAACACCTGCTGCATACAAGGACTCGTATGTCTCGATGTTCTATCGCTTCAGTCAGCAACTACCGCCGTCACCCTAATCGGAAAAGATTCTTAGCTTGAAACTGAAAAAAACCATCTACCACCGTCCAACCCTCGCCTCGAATACAATCAGTGATTGTGATTGCTTCAGTCTTGTAAAAAACAAGAAACGTCGCTCTCACCAGTACCAAAGGAATGCTTTATTTGATTACACAGATATTACGACACAGTCCCTGAAACTTTATGTGACCTGAAGCCTACCAGATCTATTTCTCCAGAGTGCACAAAAGTATGACGTTAGAAGATGTAACACTTCATGTCAGACAATTCCAAATTAGGGTAACATGCAGGCGGGAACAACCATCATAGAACGTTACACAAGTACATCATGAAAGCGCACAACGTCCACACACAGTGGAATATGAACAATTAAAAAATGCATAACGTTTCTCAACAAGCTCTTTTGCACTAGATTACCTGTAAGCTAACTCGCTGTGCATCATTTAGGAGAAATGATACATTCGTAGTGCTTCTTTGTGAGTGATGTGAGTAAACTGGGACGTCAGATATTTTGTATGGAGTATGAAGGTGTCTATGTTCGTGCCAACATGTTAAGAAATGTTTTTTTTATAAGGGTCTGTAGTAATGTTTACCTAGTTTTAAGGAACCTATTAAGAATATGGGCCCTTAGTGGCCTAAAATAAAAAAATATAAGTACAATTTAGTTTTACTATTCATTTAGCAATCAGACAACAGATTCATTCAATCTAATCTCATCATCATCATAGCCTTTATTTTCTGACCTTATAAATATGCTACATGTCATGTAATTTTAAAACAATAAAATATTGATTTAAATAATATAATGTACTGCTTGCTGGCAAGCATCCCCCTGACAAATATATTGTAATTTTTTCAGGTCAGTGTGTCATTGACTCATGGACCTCCCCAGTGGTTTCCATTGGTTTTCTGTACATGGCTTCTACAAAGAAAGGGGTGATCATCTGCATCGCACTGGTCTGCCTTTTGGTCCATGTTTATGTCCATTTAATGGACTTTTCCCATAACATAATATTTGTAGGAAATGCCCCAATTCTGGAATCTATAATATAATCTATATAATGTCAAGCAGAGATGAATGCATTTATTACACACTTCTTCTGAGATGGGGTATTCTTGTTCGAGTTATCATGATATGGGTGGCAGTTCCAAGTTGACAGTTATAGCTATGTGCCCTAACGAAATAGAATCGATTTTTTTAGTATCGTGAACGTTAACAAGGGCTATCAAATCGATTTTTTATTTGATTGATCTTTGATTATCCAAACTACTTTTTATTAATTTCTGAATTAACTCAATTAAACGAACCAATAACTCCCAGGCTTGAGAGTTCAAAGATTTTTGTTTTGTTTTTCTCGACATTTCACCAAAAACAAACAACAATAACAAAAAACAAAAATCAACAAAAACTGTAACAAACGTCAAAACAAATAGCACGTAAAGCAACCGCAACGAAAACACAAACCGCATACAAGATGAACTCATACTGACGCGATCCTATAATATATCCGCACCGATTCATCGATGTAGGTATATTCGAGTATGTAGTCCAGTACCTATGGGTTAACGTTCCGATCCACGCATCATGTAGCAAAAAGACATTATTCTTTTCTGAATCTTTTTTTTTGTTAAATTTAACGAATACATTGTGTTTATTGTTACGATTTATAGATAAAAAATTTATTGTATTTTTGCAATAATGATATACATTCTTTCTAAAACCTAATATTTTCTTTTGTGCTTGGGTGTATGTAGTATGGTGTGAGTAGTATAGGTGAAACGGAAAATTACGAACTGTCACCCATATCATGCTATCTCGAACATACTATAGTCAATCTGAGGTGCAATTGTGTAAGCCAAACGTATTCAAATTGATTTTCATATGGCTATTCGGCTAAGCAAATTAGCCCGTTTGACAATTTTATTGAAATCGTACATTTTTGGCTGTCAAATTAATACAATTGTCTTGTTTTGTTGTTGACAACCAAAAACGTACAATTTCAATTGTCAAACGGGCTTATTTGTATAACCGAATAGCCATATGACAATAGAATTTGAATACGATTGGCTTACACAATTGCACCTCAGATGTCGAAGGTAGATATATGACTTTAGATTGGCAAAAAATGTCCATATACCTTACTCCTTGCTAAGGTAGATTGGATTCAATAATTTAGACCCAGTATTAGAGATTATTTTAAAAAGGTTTTCGTTTGTCAGCTGATTCCGTCAATAAAGAACGAATCACCGGTCTCGCATGAATTGTTAAAAGAAGACAATGTATATTTTTGTGAGACGGTTGAACAAAGGAACATATTTAAATAAAATGTTATCGCTTTTCAATGATTTTGCAAAATTATACAGTTATTTATTGTTACTCGTTGTATGTAACATCAACAAAGTACAACAATCTTCCACAAAAGTTATCAGAAACATTGTACAGTATTATTATGTGTATATGAGTTTTTCTCACTGTTCCTTACTCTGTGTATTGTATCCCAGGGGCATCGCATCGGAGAGGTTCTGTGTCCGTAACTCCGGGTGCACGGCCGTAGTGGAGGGTGTGGGAGACCACGGCTGTGAATACATGACCGCTGGCACCGTACTGATCCTAGGGTTGACTGGAAGAAACTTCGCTGCTGGCATGAGCGGTTAGTATCTAGTTATTGTACAAAGGTACATCGGGGTAGTGGTTGCAACGGGTCTCTTTTCCAAACGCACCACATTTTTGTTAGTGTTTTTATTATTATTAATTTTTTTTATAAATGTTGTTTATTGCATTCTGACAATAGTTAAATGTCAATTAGGATTTTCTAGCAAAGTTGTAGTATTTTATGCATTATTTGGTAAATGGTCCTGCACAACAACTTTCAAGCGTGTGTACTATATATGTAGTCACAGTATTAATATCAAATTAATACCAATGAGATTTTTATAAAATGTTCTCCAATACATAGAAAACATTAACGAGGTTACAGTTCACTTATTTTCGGCCACGTATTGTCTATGGCTTACGGCGCACGTTGGACTCGGTCTGTCAATGGACGAACTGTTTGTTGCGCCATTTTTCGAGGAAATTTAATTATTACTTATGTACTGTGGTTTTATCGGTCAAAATAATTATTTTGTCCTTACATTACTGACAGTAGGGATGGTGATGATATTTGACTCCACCTGACGTTCTGGAAATAACGACGGAAATTACGAACACTTTAGAACAAGCTTTTACGAGAATAATCAAAAATGGCTAACGACAAATTTACAAAAAATATGAAAACAGGTTAGTAGGCGTGAGTTTAGATAAAGTAGTGTATGAAACTATACACTCGGGGAAGCACAGAAGATTATCCCTACTAAAGGCTAGATGTGTTAGTTTTAGTTTAGCTTATATGATTATATTTTGAATATGTATTATTAGGTTAAGGTATTTACTGATATGAACTAAAAAAAAAGGCCCGAAATAATAATAACTATATATATATTATATTATTATTTTGACTATGTATTAAAACACTTTTTATGTACCAGTTTTATAAACTACTATTGTGTGTGTGGCGTGTTTTATAGCGCTCAAGAGGTAACGCATACTACAAAAAAGTGTGCACGCACTACTACAACCATAACCAAACGGGCTTCGTGATATACTTGTAGAATATCTGTTTGTTTTGTACTTATTGTATGTAGAAGATTATATAAAGCTACCGTTGTGTTCGGCAGGTGGTATCGCATACGTGTACGACATCGATGGCTCGTTCAACCTCAAATGTAACCCCGAGATGGTGGAGCTGTGTCCGCTGGAGCTGGAGGAAGACCTTAAGGTCGTCCAGACGCTGCTCGAAGAGTTCGTCCAGTATACTGGGTGAGTTAACTGGACCTTTGGTAGTGAGATACATAAACGATTGTTTAAAGGGGTGTTATATAAATGGTGAATGTATCGTATTTTTTGTGCGAACTGTACTTCTTTCTTTGATAGTTCTTTTCACCAAAGAAGTCCCGCGGATTAAGGAATTTTTGTATTTATTAATTGACGATAAGTACTTTGACCGGGGACTTCTAAAAGAACTACTGTGTGCGTTTACATTCATAATAATTTGATTTAATTTTTGCGACTTTCTTCAATAAATAAGTTAAAACTAAACTCAAACCTTTTTTTGAAACAATTTAAAGTTTCTTAAACTATAAGCGGACTTGCAGACTTTGAAAGCCGTGCTTAACTATGAAATTCAGTGCTCTGATTGGCTGATTCCTCGCCAAAGCATCTCTCAACGATATTCACTTAATTCAGAAACTGGCCCATAACCGTCCAAATAAACTCACTTTAAATTGCAGGTCGATAGTCGCCGAAGAAATGCTGAAAACATGGCCGCAGCCAGCGAAGAGGTTCATCAAAGTTTTCCCTTATGAGTACCAGAGGGCGCTGAAGCAGCTTGCATCAACACAAGCTAATATCGCTAAAGCTGAGACTAACGGCAAGGAGGAGAACGGCATCGCCGATATCGAGGAGGCTGTCAGAGATATTGAGCTGGATAAGAAGAATTTGGAGAAAATTCTGGATAAAACTAGGTGAGATGTCAAGTTACCCTGCTGATTGCGGTGTAGTTTCAGTCTGACGACAGGAGTCTTCATTTAATTTACAATGCGATGCGCGATGACGAGATATTTTGGTTGATTACCTATCGACCTCTAGAAAATAATCGCGATTAATCGACATATTTGAACAATTAAGACAATCGACAAAAATATTTCGTAATCGCGCATCTCTAGATTCAGATACAGCAACACTAAATCGCGAAAGCTGTTGTGACTTCAGTCCGAAGAAAATGGGTCTTATTAGCAATGCGATCACGAACCGGAATGATGATTAGGGAAAACCTTTTTTGTACTTATAAGCTTTTGCTGATAGATGACTCATACAATTTAACTAATTGTGAACTTTCTCAGTGTTCCCTTTGTCCGGTAAAGTTGTAAAAGCGAAATGGCCAACCAAAGAAAAGACACATGAAAAACATTCGCCTTTGGAAGAGGCTTATCTCCAGTAGTAGACTGCTAAATGCATAAATCCACATAAATCTCCTCAAAGCTTTATAGTCAATACATTAAGCCATTTATTGACTATAAATTTCATACATTTCTTAATCAGCAAGCCTCAACGTCAACATTTTTATTTCTAACTCCTCGATTTCAAAGCATACTGTAGAATTGTTAATAAAATACGGTCACAAACAAAACTCGCTAAACATTCCCACGTTTACAGGGGCTTCATAAAATACCCCCGCGAGACATCAATGTACCGTCCCGCAGAGAAGCGTCTCCGCGACTGGGACGAGATATACAACTTCAACCACGTCCGGCGCGGGTTGAGGGTGCAAGCGGCGCGGTGCATGGAGTGCGGCGTGCCGTTCTGTCAGAGCGGGCACGGGTGTCCGCTGGGCAACATCATACCGAAGTGGAACGACCTCATCTTTAAAGGGGATTGGAAACAGGCTCTCAAGCAGCTGTTGCAGACCAATAACTTCCCAGGTAAGGCTAATAAGTGATTATGTGCGGGTTTCAACACTTTCATGTAATAAACTTTAAAATTGTATCCGTTTAATATCATTGACTACTTTTAACTCTCGCGGTTCGTACATTATAAATCAAGTCGGGTCTACTGTACGAGTATTATTATTATTAACTTCGTATTGGGGTCTTAATCGCGATAACTAACAACATGCCTTAAGGCGCTTAGCCACGCCACCGTTTTAGTACAAAATTTGATAACCCGTTTCTCTGTTGTGTTTCGTTATACACCAAAGTTTAAGTCCTCTATCATCTGGTACTGATAGTTTAAAAGGCACTGTTTTGCCATAATTTTGAATATTGATTTTATTTTAAAGATATCTAGCTGGATAGATTTACATACAAAGTTGTTTTCTTGCCCTAAATTGTACCTATACCAAAATTTTACATTTCAGCCAAATAGTGTCCTCGTAAATGCGTGTATTAAACTTTATAGTTTCTAAACTTTAGTCTATGATGAAAAACAACAGAGAAACGGATTATAAAATTTTGTACTAAAACGGTGGCATGCCTATGCGTCTTAATAGGGTTTCGTTTCGAAACGAGCGAAAATCACTCGGAGTGATGCGAATTTCACCCTAGACTGTTCAAAAATGGACTCAAGTTAAACCGAGGGTAAACGAACTGTTACCCAAAGACATTGTATAGTAATAAGACTGTGCACTGTCCAATTTTTAACTAGGTTTTATTTAATTAGAAATAAGGTTGTAATTATTATGATACTATTTTCAAGCGAAAAACGAGCCGAGCGAGATAACTGCCGCTACTCGTGTATCCTTGTCTAGAAAGTTGCCAGTGTATATAATATATACAATATACTTATATAAGTGTTGTTGAGTTTCTAACGTGTTAGAAAGAGACCAACGAGTGCCAACACCCATCAGACTCGGCTCGTTTTTCGTATCGTAGTGCACAGTCTTGTTCTCTATACAATGTCTTTGCTGTTACCTGACAGCTGCACGAAAGTGTTTTGAAACGCTTAACGGAGTAATGCGAAAATCACACTGGGCCACCTGATTGGTGCAACTAGATTTTTCTTTCTCTTGTTCCAATATAGATCTGTCTCTTTCTAATAAACGAGTGAAATTTTGCACTATGATCGCACGTTCTGAAACGCTTCCTAGATATGTGCTTGACGTTTTGACGTTTGACCACGACAGCCTATATAGGCGTCGAAACGTCAAGCACATATCTATTAAGGTACGAGTATGTTCTCAGTTATCGCGATTAAGACCCCAATACGAAGTTAATAATGTGTGAAAATCGCGAAAGTTTAAAGAGTATTATTATCTTTTTTGTTCAGTTTTCGGTAGATGACGGGCATGCAAATGCCTCAAAATGTTTTTTTAAAAAGGTAATTACTAATTACACATATCGCAGTAGACCCGTTTGAATATATAACTGTACCTACATACATTTTGATATTTTTTCGTATTAAGAAGTCAAACCATTAGCAGAAGAAAGGCGGCCACTCTTTTATTTTTATAGTACCATCGAAGGTTACAGTGGAGCTGTATGCCAAATTGTAAATCAATGGGCCTACTTCTTGCGTTATACTGCAGATGATCAGACAGACATGAACAGGTTTCCGTTTGGATGGAGCCCTAAAATGAATAAAATTAATGTAAAATACCAAACTATCTTCTAAATAAATAACTATAAATATTTATACTTAAAAAACTATTAGTCATATCATCATATCATATTACGTAAATAAATATATTTTTTACTTTACCAGTATTGGCCTTAAATTATTGTAGTTTTATTATATTTAAAACACAGTTACTAAAAAATTAAAATTAGCAAACTACATCAACGAAGGACTTAGACAGCTGACGGACCCGACATTTTACTCTCCAGCACCAAGTGATCCGTGCGACCAGATCGTGGAACTTATCGAGACTACCCTTCACACAAGTGGTGTAGCAGAAGGTCTCTCCGAGGCTGACATGAAACTTATGTTGCCAAATCATCCCAAGACACCCCATTTTTACATGCTGCCCAAAATTCACAAACAAAATAACCCAGGACGACCCAACGTAGCATCATATAACTCACCGACAGAACATATATCAGCATTTGTCGATTTTCACCTTCAGCCAATAGTTAAAAGCACACCATCTTACATCAAAGACACCAATCACTTCCTAGAAATCATCCACTCTTTACAACTGCCTGCCAACGCAAATCTAATGTTAGTGACCATAGACGTCGTCTCCCTCTATACCAATATCCCACACGACGCTGGCCTTTCCTTTCTTCGTACCTTTCTAAATAACCGCCCATTACCCCATCAACCATCCACAAATTTCATAATCACACTTTCGGAAATAATACTAAACAACAACTTTTTTAGCTTTGAAAATAAATTCTATCATCACATAAAAGGCACAGCCATGGGGACTCGAATGGCACCAAGTTACGCCAACATTTTCATGGCGTCCATTGAAAACGACTTCTTAGCCTCGGAGCCTCTGAAGCCACTTGTGTGGAGGAGATTTATCGAAGACATTTTCTTGATCTGGCCGCACAGCCGAGACTCACTTACAACATTTCTAAACCGGCTAAACAGCCATAGCTCATTGAAATTCACTCACAACATCTCCATTGACAAAATCACATTTCTTGACGTAGATTTATTCATTGATCGCAACAACCACATTCACACCTCCGTACATTTCAAACCGACAAACAAACTTCAATACCTGCACTTTCACAGCTGTCATCCGGCACATATCAAAAAATCCATACCGTACTCACTCTCATTACGTGGCCGCCGTATTTGCAGCAACCAACACACACTTGACAATTACCATGCCAAAATTCACAACGCACTCTCCAAAAGAAACTATCCAACCAACTTCCTTCAAAAACACTTGCACCACAGACCAAATTTTCACAGACATAACAGGAACACAAACAAACCCCACCAAACACGTCTAATCACCACTTACTTTCACGGCAGCCACAAACTAAAGAACCTTATCAAACAATCCTTACCCATTCTCCGACAAAATAACGAAACGAAAGACTTACTCCCTCCTAACCCACAAATATGCTACCGACAAAACCGAAATCTGAGACACACGCTTAGCAAAACAAAAACGACACAACATACCGACCTTACCAACTTCTCACCCAGTACATCTCCCTGTCGACGGCGTCGATGTAAAACCTGCCCCATCATCAATACAGCTACAGACATCAACACTCATCACACGACAAACATATACAAAACACACCCTAACACATCATGCAAAACGAGCAACTGCATTTACCTACTAGAATGCCGTCATTGCCCGGCATTCTATGTAGGTGAAACCAAGAATCCAGTACACATCCGAATAAATCAACATCGACACACATCAGATCGCATGCCAAACAACATTCTTCCTATCCCTACACACACCCGCCTCCACAATTCAACTTTCAACGACTGTTTCACCTTACGCATCATCAAAGCATTCACACCTCCACAGACCGATATTGAATTAAGGACCTGGGAAACATCATACATCTGGTCACTTGGTGCTCACTATGGACCAGGACTAAACAGACAGCACTAACTGACAGACATGACGTCACTCACCATTAAATAACGAAATACTGACCTTTAAATATAAATATTGTCATCACCGCCGTCATCATCATTATCACTACCATCGTCATCATCATCATCATCATCATCATCATCATCATCATCATCATCATCATCATCATCACCATCATCATCATCATCATCATCATCATCATCATCACCACCATCATCATCATCATCATCATCACCATCATCACCATCATCATCATCATCCTCATCATCTACATCTAGTATCTCCAAAAAGTTTCTGTTTTCCTCTTTCAACTTGTACAGACATCACCTTTCAACTCTTCTATACTCTTATGTCATTTATTTTATTTTATTTTATTCGACTGATGACGACTCCACTGAAGGAGCCGAAATATTTCGTTAATTTTTAGTAATTTTTTAGTAACTGTGTTTTAAATATAACATATCATATTACATAATTTTTCTTTTTACAACTTTTACTTGCCTCTGTCCCGAAATCTTAACAAAAAATAAATTATAACGCGCAAAAAACAACTCAGCAAAAAAATATTCTTGTAAATATTTCTGTATACATTTTTTGTGATATTTTAGTAGCTTCAAATTATTGGATATTATGTAGTCGGGAATAATTTTTTTTTTTTTGGAGTTTACGACTCAAATCAGGACTACGTAAAATTAAATTTATTATTCTGCAATACTATGCTAAAACAAAAAAAGGGAATTTTCATTGCATTTCATTTATCATCGTTTGAAGCCGATAGTAATTTTTTAAGCTTCAAAGTTAGTTCCTGTGATCTCGTTCCAAATGAGAAGAATCGATGTTTGAGTAACGGGTGGGTACGTTGTTGTGTACAGAGTTCACGGGTCGCGTGTGCCCTGCGCCGTGCGAGGGCGCGTGCGTGCTCGGCATATCGGAGCCGCCCGTCACCATCAAGAACATTGAGTGCGCCATCATTGATAACGCGTTCGAGAGCGGCTGGATGGAGCCAGAGGTAATGTATATTCACAGTACCAGGCCATTTAAAGGTCGCATCGTGCTTTAAAAAGAGATACTCGGCTAGCTTCGGCTATCTTCGGCTTTGTAGAGCGTCATCTCTGTCACACGAAACACTAACAGTCCGGTATAGGAGCTGCTAAAACTTGTTTTATGAATTTTTTTAGAAATCGAAACAAGAAGAAAACCTGTAGGTAAAAGACAACATATATGTACTTTGTATGTTTATTTATTTATTTTAATAAAAGCTATAATTTTTATTTCCAACCAAATAACAAAATACTAAAAAGCTAATAGATATGTGAAGCCTCTCCGTGTCATTTTACTAATCAGATTCTAAATTCTCAATTCCTTCCATATCGTCATCTCTGTCACTATCCCCCCGTATTTATCACCAGCCTATCAGTAAAATTGTCTAAATAATGTTCAGTTCTTCGATATTCATTTTCACATTTTATTGCGTATTCACAAACATTTTTCCACTCCTCAGCTCCAATCATGTTAATTTTTCAGTCAAGAAATTTTTCACCGAATTCAAATTCATATCCACATTTCTAGCGGCTACATAGCCTTTTAATTGAGACCATATATTTTCAATAGGATTGAAATCCGGGTGATATGGCGGCAATCGCAACGTAGTGTACCCATGTTCTGCAAGTATTTTGTCTACGGAAAACTCTGTAAAATTTTTCGTGTGACGACATATAATAGCGTAAATCTGTGGTTTCGTAAATTTTGGATCAACTGGAATGTTATTTTTGTTTAACCAGTTTTTCTAAAAAAAAATCATAAAACAAGTTTTAGTAGCTCCTAATAGATACCGGACTGTTAGTGTTTCGTGTGACAGAGATGTCGCTCTACAAAGCCGAAGGTAGCCGAAGCTAGCTGAGTATCTCTTTTTAAAGCACGATGCGACCTTTAATTGGCCTGGTACTGTAAATATATTTCGTATTTCGACCTAAGTCCTGACCACTTACCGAGTCTCTAGTATGTATTTGGCTGTTTAAACGAAAGTCACCTTTTATACAGTTTGACTTAAGGCGCATAGGCATGCTACCGTTTTAGTACAAAATTTGATAACCCTTTTCTGAGCTGTTTTTCGTTATAGACCTCTAGCATCTGGTACTGTTTAAAAGGACACCATTTTGCCAACATTTTAATATTGATTTTGTTTTAAATATATCAAGCTGGAGAGATTTACATACAAAGTTGTTTCCTTGCATTAGATTGTACCTATACCAAAATTTTACATTTCAGCCAAATAAAACTTTGTAAATGCCTGTATTAAACTATAGGGGTTTTTAAACTCCAGTCTAAAATGCAAAAATAACAGACAAACGGGTTATTAAATTTTGTACTAAAACGGTGGCGTGCCTATACGCCTTAAGCTTTTTAAAAGATAATATCTACTCCCACGCATCCCCGCTTTCCCTTCGAAGTTCCGAGAATTAGCAACTAAGGTGCCATCTGTGACCAACTTCTCGCCCACCTTCTGTGCTGGCACCAACTGTAAATTCTTGTGAAATAAGCTATCAATATAAAAGTGTCGCCTGTACACTCAAATGTACTGTAATAATAATAAACTCATAAATACACACTGACCATTATTCCGTGGCAACTTGACCACAAATATAAGCTTTTAGTATGCAAGTATACAATTTCATTCTCCTGTCGATAAGTTGTAGATATTTGTATACAATACAAAAAGTCCTGACATAAGTTCTGTCCCACATAAAATACATTAAATTGCTATAATAATTAAAAAAATCCACTCAAAATATCCACGTTTTGCCTTTACACATTTTGAAACTTCGGGCCACTCTCTCTCGTTGCACTATAGACTACTCACTTTAAAGACGTACGTAACACGCAAATTCTGAAAAACTTATTGGTAAGCAATATTCAAAAGCTGTTTTCAACAAAATGGCTGTGTGTGATACGAGTATGTTAGTGGTTGTAGCGTCACATTGTTAGAAGATTTAATAAATTATACACAAATTATTAATTAATTTAATTTTTAATTTATTAAATCTTCTAACAATGTGACGCTACAACCACTAACATACTCGTATCACACACAGCCATTTTGTTACAAGAATTTGTGTATAATTTATTCAAGATGATATTCCACCAAGAACCATCAATCGAATCCATCCAATATATAAATACATAATTGCAGTAAATGGCCATGGCACCCCAGATCATAAGATACCTAAACAGCATGGGCTCAACACGAGAGCAACTGCTCAGGGTAAATATGAAACAGTAAAAGTGAATAACTACTTTGGCGGCAGATTGCTTAAACGCAAAATTCCAATGTTATATAATGAAATGCCTGTTCGTATAAGATCTGAACAAAATAAAAATAAATTTGCAAAATTATATAAAACTTACCTTCTACAAAATATGTAAACATAGATTAAAATAACAATGTTATTATTTATTGTTAATGTACCTACCTACGAAAAAGAAGTGCGACTCCCTCCCCACAGACAAACCAAATTCCTACTTGGTTTTGTGGGATGTATTTAGATTTAAGTTATTCTTGAAATAAATAAATATATTCATTCATTCATTCATTAGAAGATTTAATCCAAATCAAGCTATTTCCGCACATTTTGTAGCAAATCCCTCCGTCAAGTGACTATGATGCTAAGGTATAATCATAGATATAGTATTAGTAATAGATCGGTTATGAGGTAACGAAGGCGAGACCAAAAAGCTTGATCGGGGCAGTTCGCTTTTTGTGGACTTCCGCCGAACATGGAATAAAATTAATGTGTATGTTGTCCCTTAGGGAATTGTGTAGTAAAAGTCCACATGTATGATGATAATATGAAATGCATAATGCCATGCGAAGTGAAGGTAATGACCCGCTGAAATTCACATATTTTTTATCATTTCAAATTGAATCCGTAGGTATTCAAAGCAATACGTGCTTAAATTCGAGAACTTTTGCCACCCATTAGAGAACAAAACTTCAGTATTAGTTCTAAAACATTGCATTTAGACAACAAAATATTTGAATTTGAAAATATAATGTACAATTCTGAGTTTTTTTTTCTAAAATGAGTGACATCCAGGCGCTGCACACGTAACCATAATTAATTACGTCTCATAAACACAAAATAAGACTTTAAAACATGCAATTTTGCAAAAATAAGCATTATTTGTTTCGTTCATAATTGACTGTAGGTCCATCCAGGTCCATAGCGTGTGCATGAATGGTCTTGCCTATTTATCTCGCTCTAACATACGCGTATATAATGATCTTTCTCTTTTGAATTGCCAATCTGACGGTAGTATATATTAAATCTATGGGTATAACAAATATTTACACATCTTCCAGGCTGAAAACAGTCACTTGTGCAGTGCTCGAATTTAATAAAGTTTTTTAATTTTAAGATGTAATAGTTTTACTAATGACCAGTATGTTCGATCAGCCTCCGGAATACCGCAACGGAAAATCTGTCGCGGTCGTCGGTTCAGGGCCCGCTGGTTTGGCCTGCGCACATCAGCTAAACAAGGTATTTTCTTTCATTACATTACCTATATAGGGTAATTTATAATTGAAATGGCTGAAGCCGTAAAATCGATTATTAAATTAAAACTATAGATCGGTAGACATGTAACGTTTTTACGGGTTGAGCTAAAACTTTATCAGATTGGCTATAATAAACAATGTCCGGATTCCATTAAAGTCGATGCAATCTGTTTGAAAATAACCTTAATTATTTAGACACCCCACAAAACATTAGAACTTTGCCATCAGCCAATTTATGTGTATCCCCGTTTCCGATTTAAGTATCTTGCTACGCGATACTTAATCCATGAACAAACCCAATAATAGCGCTGCATTTTATACTTAAATATCGTTAACTTGAAATTCCCAAATGTCAGATCAGGAGTTCTCCAAAGTGTTTTAACACAAAACCCAAATTCCCCAGGCTGGTTACCTGGTGACAGTATTCGAACGGAACGATCGTCCCGGCGGCTTGCTCCAATACGGCATCCCCACAATGAAGCTCAGCAAGGAGGTGGTCGGCAGACGAATCAAACTGATGCAAGCTGAGGGCATCACCTTCAAGTGTAATGTGGATGTCGGCAAGGATATCTCCGCCAGTGAGCTGGCTAACGAGTGAGTGGTTTTGTGAAGGTGGCTTTGACTGACACACTCCATTTCATACCTAGCTGTTGTTTTAAAATAAGGTATGACAGTTTTGTTATCGTTTGCGTTTGACAAGAATTGATCTATTTTATTTTGGAGCCCACATGGCATGTGTGATGTCATTTCGCACATTTTTGTAAATTAAATTAAGTAGTGCCTATTAATATTTCTGACTGAACCGAATTGCTCAAAAAGAGTTATTAAACCGTAGTTCTTATCTTGGAAACTTACCAATCTCCATTAAGCGTTAAAGAGTATTTAATATTTACCACAATGTCTAAAAATTTATACAAATACTTTTTTGGCAACTTTTTCCAATATCGCACAATAAATAGAATCCGGTGAAATTTAGAACTCTTGCTCAAATATGTATTTTGTAGTACACCCGCATGCTATTTTGAAAACTGACAAAATAATTATTTTAATACAAGCGACGTACAATGATTACAAATAAAAATATATATTACATACACGACTCGCACACTGAGCGTAAACCATACGGCGTGTCTTTGAAGGCACCGGCACCGCCTTTCGGCAAGAGTCGGCGTATTAGAGCGTACAAACTATTAGATCAACCGAGCTATAC
Source organism: Ypsolopha scabrella (assembly GCA_910592155.1). Classification (NCBI taxonomy): domain Eukaryota; kingdom Metazoa; phylum Arthropoda; class Insecta; order Lepidoptera; family Ypsolophidae; genus Ypsolopha; species Ypsolopha scabrella. The sequence goes on from OU342964.1 coordinate 7,569,464, forward strand.
CTTGTATAATTTCCCGTACAGATACAACGCTACAGTCCTCTGCATGGGCGCCACCTGGCCCCGTGACCTACCCCTGAAGGGCCGACAACTGAACGGCATTCACTTCGCCATGGAGTTCCTACAGAACTGGCAACAGAAGCAGATGGGCCCCACTGGACAAGGGCACCAGCCGAAGGATAACCCGGAGCTCAGTGCCAAGGATAAGAATGTGCTGGTCATCGGTGGTGGAGACACTGGGTGAGATATATCAAAATCAGTAAATGTTGCACACAGGGTCGTAGTGTCATCTCTGTCGCACGCAACACTAACAGTCCGGTGACAGAGACGACGCTATACGAAGCCGAAGCTAACCCATGCGTATTATTTATTGCCGGGTACTGTATATATGTGGTAGTGGGATGGCGAAAACTGTTTTTTCGGGAAAAAGCGCGCTTTTTCGTGAAAAACCGAATTATGGCGTAAACATTACGTACTAACAGAGAATAATCCCGCTTTGCTCGGCTCCCCAAATTTATTTACATTTTTCATTTCTTTATTCAGGAAACAAACAGTCTTACAACAAAAAATATAACTTAAAAGTACAATGGGACTTGGAGCTCCCTATATAAAAATAATAATAAATAAAGTGAGCTTATTATTAGACTAATGAAGACTGGATTTAAGTTACAAGTATTATTTTTTTATTTTTTATTTATACAATAATATACCTGTTGTTAGGTTGTAAAATTAAATTATTTTATTCCTATACTGAAGAAATACAAATGCAGTGTAGAAGTGCTAGTTACGTGTGAAAATACATATTTAATAATGAATTTATAAGTTAACTACTCCAAAGGAGTCTGCTTGTATTTGTTTTGAAAATAGTGTACGAATTACTAAAAATATCTATTTCACTCAAGTTCTTGTTATAAAAAGTGGGACTACGCCTTAAAAATGTATTTTGCGCCTAATTTGAATGCCAACGGCTTACACAAAAAGTATCGTTTGAGCGGCTAAAGTACCTGGGTATTTTAAAGCTTAAATTTTCTAATAAATAGGAGGAGTCCGTTTGGCCATGAATTATTTTATATAAAAAGCAGGTATCTAAAAAGGTGCGTCGAATTTGAAGAGGCGGCACTTTGTGACGATGTGTACTAATTTCGTAATTCTGATAATATCCTGTTCTATGTTCTAGCGTTTTTAAGAATTCACGTTGAACTCTCTCGATACGCTCGACGTGAGTCTTATATTGGGGCGACCACACAACGGATGCGAACTCCAACTTACTTCGTACATAAGCAAAGTAGAGGATTTTGTAAGTTAAAGGCTTGTTAAAGGGTTTGCATAGACGAAGGATCATACCAAGTAGTTTAAATGACTGTACAATAATATTATCTATGTGTAGACTGAAAGAAAGTTTCGAGTCTAATACAACACCCAGGTCCCGTATATTTGTAACCCGTTTAATACTACTATTATTTATATTGTAATCAAAGAGAATGGGGTTAAGTTTGCAGGTAAAAGTAATAGTGTAACATTTTTGAGACTTAAGAACTAGACGGTTGGGTCTACAGTACATTAACATGTTGTTCAAGTCTGATTGAAGCTCTAAACAATCATCTGTACTTGATATAATTCGATATATTTTAGCATCATCTGCATATAGAAGAAACTTAGAAAATTGAATACTGTTGCCAATGTCGTTAAAGTAAAGTACAAATAATAGGGGTCCTAAGTGAGAACTTTGCGGTAGCCCTGAAGTTATAAATTTAAATAAAGAAACATAACCTTTCAACGAAATAGCCTGACTACGGTTGCTGATGTACGATTTGATCCATCTCAAAAGGTCACCATGTATACCGATGCCAAAAAGCTTCTCGATAAGCACAGAGTGACTGATCCTATCGAAGGCCTTAGAAAAGTCGGTATAAATAGCATCAACCTGATAACTTGCATCCATCGCATTTAACACAAAGTTGGTAAATGTGAGTAAATTCGTATCAACGCTGCGACCTCTCGTGAAACCGTGCTGCTCTGGGGCGATTAACCTTGAAACCGCTGTTGATAATTGGTCAGTGACAATTTTCTCAAAAACTTTACCTAAAACGCAGAGCTTGGAAATTGGCCTATATTGCTCAACCGAATTTCTGTCACCACCTTTATGAATAGGTGTAACCAGAGTACGTTTCCAAATAACAGGGAAGCAGCCTTCCGAGATAGATTTCCTGAAAAGGATAGTAAGTGGTATGCATAACTCATCGGCGCAGTTCTTTATTATTAATGGATGTATATTGTCGTTACCAGCCCCTTTGTTAACATTAATTTCTTTAAGATATGTCAAAACTAAGTGAGTATCAATATGTATAGTTGAGATATCCAGTGGAGACAATTTTGTGTCATATGAATTTGGAATTTACATCTAAACCTAACACGCTCCTCCTCGCTCGGTTTCGCTTCGCTCGTCGTCGCTCCTTTTTTTGACTTTTAGATGAAAGACTTTCGTAATTGTTGTAACCTGCCTTCTCGTGAACGTTTTTCGGAACAATATTGTGTAATCGCGCAAGGGTCTGCCTTTACGCAAAAATTCGGTTGTTAGCGCGGTTTTACGGCGATATATTTAAGGATACGCCTTCCGAGATAGATTTCCTGAAAAGGATAGTAAGTGGTATGCATAACTCATCGGCGCAGTTCTTTATTATTAATGGATGTATATTGTCGTTACCAGCCCCTTTGTTAACATTAATTTCTTTAAGATATGTCAAAACTAAGTGAGTATCAATATGTATAGTTGAGATATCCAGTGGAGACAATTTTGTGTCATATGAATTTGGAATTTACATGTAAACCTAACACGCTCCTCCTCGCTCGGTTTCGCTTCGCTCGTCGTCGCTCCTTTTTTTGACTTTTAGATGAAAGACTTTCGTAATTGTTGTAACCTGCCTTCTCGTGAACGTTTTTCGGAACAATATTGTGTAATCGCGCAAGGGTCTGCCTTTACGCAAAAATTCGGTTGTTAGCGCGGTTTTACGGCGATATATTTAAGGATACCGTGACTGAGTGATCTATTAACATCTAGACTAAACGGCTGGACGTAGTTTACCGCTAAGAAAGGATCTAAAGGGGGGTGCTCAATGTCAGGGATAACCGGCCCTTAAAATATTCCCACGGGATCGAGACATTTGAGCAAAAAAATGTTGCCTGCTAATATAGTTGATTTTTTCCACCTTCTCTTGGTTGCGTTGTGCGAATAATCGTGGGTAAAATGGTGCGTGGTTAGCTGGTGCACAATTAATAATTTTGGGTCAAATTGATACACTATTCGATAGTGTATAATTTGACCGAAATACACGTGTAATTGAAAACGGTCTTCACTTTTGTTTGTTATAAACAAAAATCTGCAATGCGCGTCCCATGATTCAAAACAAAGAATGTCATTAGCAAGTGCGTCGTTCAGTGTTCGTATTGTTGCGTTATGCTATGTTCCATAGTTCTAAAATGTCACAAAAACAATAATATAATTTAAACTGTCATTACAACATGTGATTAATTATCCAGATAATTAACTGGATAATCAATCATTTTTTATGTGGCTAACAAATGATTTTTTTGGATGACAGTGTAGCAATTAAATTCTATTATTGTTTTTCTAACTTTTTTGAAGTTCACGAAATGGTGTATGTGTAAACTTGAATAAAAACATCTTCAGGAATTGAAACATTAAGTAAAGTAATTGCAAAAATCTAAGTATTCTTATACGAAAGAACGCAAAAATAATTTGTTTTAATTTCATTCGCGCGTCAAAACAAAGGATTGTCGTATGATTTTGAATAATGTATTGAATATTTATCTATGTTAAGGCTCGTTGCTCCTTGGAAAAAGTCCTGCATTGTATGCTTTCGCATCGGCTTTTAAGGCCATTAAACGAAGTGCCCTTAAACCGTCTGTGATATTCAAATAATTTATTTTGTAAAATAGGTACTTACATAAAATGCACTTTATGCACGTCGATGTTAATCTTAAAAATGCAATAAAATAAGATTTAAAAAGAATTATGTCGAAGGGATGTGAAAAAAATAAACAACAGAGATTTGATAAACTCCCGGTAGATGTTGAAATGGCAACTCGTCTTTATCATTTCTTCTAAGAAACCTATTGATTTGATCAAGTACCAAAACTACATAAACATTGGTTCAATCAAAATCCTAGGATAAAAGTAAAAAATAGGTGCGAAGACTAGCGAGGGAGGAGCGTGTTAGGTCGCTTGTGATCATAAATTCGGGAAGCGGAGCGGAGCGAGGCGACCTCTATAGTTCTTAACATTGCTTTTAGCTGCGAAAGAACTGACATATTTTATCGTTTTGGGATTTGATCAAATCACTAAATTTGCTTAGAGAAATTACAAAAGAGATTTGATCAAATCTCTGCTTTTATCATATCCCTGCGACATACATACAAATAGACTATTGTTACGAGGCTAGCCTCAACAATTAATGTTATCTTTCGTTCTCCCGTCAGTTGCGACTGCATCGCGACATCCTTACGGCAGGGCGCCGCGTCGATCACAACATTCGAGATCCTGCCGGAGCCCAAGACTAGCAGAGGCGCGGACAACCCCTGGCCGCAGTGGCCCAGGGTCTTCAGGTGATCACCTCTTTATTTTGTGTTGTTGGACATGTCATCAAAAACACTTTACCGGACAAAAGGGGAGAACGTTCACTTCCATCCATCCATCAGCCTGTGTTCGTCCACTGCTGGACATTGGCCTTATCCAGATTTCGCCACTCATGGCGGTCCTCCGTCCTCATCCAGCCGCCACCCGCAACGTCCTTCAGATCGTCGGTCCAGCGGGCACAAGGTCGGCCTACGCTACGCTTTGCTGTGCATTCTCTTCCTGTATTGATTTAAATTTTAAATTTAATTATTTTAATTGAATTTTAAATCAATATTCACCCGAGGATCCCCGGGAGACCTTGACTTACCTAATTCGCGTGTCAAGATGTTTGAGGTTGTGGCGTCATCGTTGACGCAAAACGCTGGCTGTGTGTGTGTGTGTGTGTGTGTGTACACGGAGGGCCTCGTATCGGAAACAAAGAGGTGACTTTTCTGTTCTAAGTCCAATCCTTTCCTAGTTAGGATGCCGATAAATCGGATGGTGTAATCGGGGCTTTAGGTACAATACGCATTATCTCACTTGGCCTTCTAAAATTAACCTCTCTCTCGCACATCAAATAATCAAATCAAATAATTTATTCAAGGAACCAGAAATAGCTTAACCTAATTAAATTTAAATTTATAAACATAGATAAGAAGTCAATTGAATAACATAACTTATACAATCATTAGGTTTACATAATACAGTACAGGCATACCTATAGCGATCTTTGAATATTAGTTTGAAAATGTTAAGCTTTGTAAATGATGAGCCCTGAGTCCTAAGCTAGTTTGTAAACAAACTGTATTTTAAGTCTCAGTTTCTCCCCATTTATGATTTAGTGTAAATGCAATGCAATTTTCGCGCCCTGTTGGTTTTTAATAATATTTAGGTATATAGAATACAAGAGAAAGAAAGAGAGAGGATTCCTTCGGATGCCAAAGTAAGTTTGCTGTATGCAGTAGTCCTAGGGAATTAGAGTGTAGCCAAGCATCTAACAGTTATACATAAGTAAAATAACGCGTTTCTTGCGGAAGAGTACGCAGAGATTACAGATTCCATCAAGATTATCCGTTTTCTGATTTTATCGATCATGTCATATTAGCTCCCTAGGTTCACTTGACTGAAACCCGTATTCAGTATGCCACAAATGGAGAAGAAAACTTACTTTAATCCCGACAGATGGCTGTACGACCTCTTCCACCTGAGCTGTATAGTGTTTGATCCTATGCCAATTATAAAAAAACTAACTGTCAATAAGTACAGCTTGGCAAAAAAGAGGTTGGAAGAAATGAGAGCGCTATACCACACGTGGTCACACCAGAAATTACGACCAACTATTTAGTTCCAGCTGCCACCGAGTCAAAGTCTTTATTGCCAAGCTGTAAATGATATTCAAAAGAGGTAAAGTAGATCAGTATTCAAAGATGCTATACTAATGAGGTCTTATTTGTAAATACTGTTTTTATATATTTTTTGACTAAAGCAATACGCCGAAAAACCTTGCCGTCTAAGGTGCAAGCCACACAGAAGCGGCGTGGCGCGCATCGAGCGCGCAGGCGTCATTCAAATTTCGTACAAAACCCATGGAAATAAAGTCGCAATTTGAACAAAACGAATGGTATGTTTCGGGCGGTGTCGGACGTGGATCGGTCTTCCCATACCATTCCTCAAATTGCGAGTTTATTTCCATGCGTTTTGTACGAAATTTGAATCACGCCCGCGCGCTCGATGCGCGCCGCGCCGTTTCTGTGTGGCTTGCACCTAATTTATCATTAAAAGAACACGTTGTCGTTTATTTTGTATGGGTTTTGACAGCTTAGGTGTATTCCCCAATTATGTATTTAAATATGTAAGTGACGTATTGGTTTGTATACAGGGTGGACTACGGACACGAGGAAGTGAAGGTCAAGTTCGGCAACGACCCGCGGAGGTTCTCAACCCTCACCAAGGAGTTCCTGGATGATGGTTAGTACACAGTAGTACACACTATACGTGGGCCGCGATCTTCTCATTCCTATAAAGTTTCATTCGATAAATCTTGTTAAAATGCTTTAGAAGGTAAAAAGATGTTTTTGAATTCCCTTGAACTTTTTCTATGAATATTAGACAATTTTGAAATAAAAATATGTCGTTTATAGACTTAAGGTGGTAACGGAGGATCTCGGTGCAAAATGCACATCATAATATTGTTTTACTTACTTTTGAATAAAAAGTTTCCAATAAATGCGTTTTATAGCAATTCGCGCAAACTGCTTGTTAATAGTTAGGTGATCACATAAAAATTATTCAATTTTATGCGTTACATTTCAGCTGCATTACATTACAACTGTAAACACGCCTTTAAGTTTGTTAAAGTAATGCAAACAAAATGTAATACATTAAAATACGTATTTTTTTGTGAAGATTTGATTATTAATAAACTATTTCCGCAAGTTGCTTTAAAACACATTTATCGCATACTTTTTATTCAAAAGTAAGGAAAACAATATTTTGATGTGCATTTTGTACCGAGGTAAAAGTTACACCCTTAAGGAGGTAAAACCGAATCTCGGTGCAAAATGCACATCATAATATTGTTTTCCTAACTTTTGAATAAATAGTATGCAAAAATTGCGTTTTAAACCAATTAGCGGAAATTGATTACTAATAATAGGGTTCTCGCATTAAAATTATGTTATTTTTTACCTTTCATTTTGATTACATTCGATTACAACGATAAATACGCTTTAAGTTTGTTAATCGAATACAATCAGATGTAAATCATAAAATTATAGAATTTAAATGTGAAAACATAATTATTACTAATAATTTTCCGCTGATTGCTTTAAAACGCAATTTTTGCATACTTTTTATTTAAAAGTAAGAAAAACAATATTATGATGTGCATTTTGCACCGAGATTCTGTTTTACCACCTTAAGTAATGTAACTGTGTAAATTAGGTAAATAAAGATCTTTTAAACGATCTCAAATGTTTTGAAAAACAAATAAATTGCTCAAACTTCCTGAGTTTAAAGGGGACAACGATGAAACTTATACACACATACGAGCAATATAAAAATCTAACATCTGATTTACCATGTAAGAAAAGTATTATTTTCTCTATTTTTCGCTATCCGGCGACACCCAGCGATTGTCGTAACAGTCATTTTGCGTTGCGCACTGATATAAATTTTATTTCAAAGTCGTTTACTTCGATATTTGTGCCGTCTCACATCGAGCAGCTTATGTAGCTTACTGAAGCTCCTTAAGGCAAGGTTATCCAGAGAAATCTGCCCAGCGGGCCTATTATGTATCTTTGAATCGGTTGCCAACTATGGTTGCTATTCACCAAAAACATACAAAAATGAGCTTCCAAAATAACCTTCAATAGGTATTGAACTAAGTATTTACGGATTGTGACGTCATTTCAATTTTAGTTTCACAGCATAGTATATTTTATACCATTCAAAAATATTTTTGTTTCATTTCGATTTTTGGGATATTTCTCCTGAAATCATAGGAACCACCAAAACCATTCTCGAGTTTTTTCAAAACATGAATGTTGTCTCGCGTTAGCTTGCCTCTCTCACCGTGTTCGGTTAGTTCCGTACGAGCTCGAGAAATGAACGTTCGGGCCAACCAATAACAGTCAGTCAGTGCTCTACCGGGTGTTAAAGCTAAGTCTAGAATCCTCTAAGGGTGTGTTAGTATGATCGGTAAAGATATTTTTTTAAATACTAGGAGCGCTAAATAAAGTACCAGTACCTCATAATAAGACGATTTTCTTTACTCAAAATACACTAATCGCGTGGACACCCTCACGGTCGCTGGCCACTCGCATGAGGGGTGCGGGTTGCGGGGTGCAATTAGGTGTGTGGGGAGGCCGGTGAGCTGCGTAGCCATAGCTTAGAAAAATGATGGAATTTTTGGTGAAAATTCAAGGTATTTTTTTTTCTCGTAATGACATCAGAATCGTGTATACTTTCATACCCTTAAGGGATTCTTGACTTTGCATTTACACCCTGTATAATCCGAAGTTGAATGTAGAATGAAATAGCAAGTAAAGCTACCCCGTGCGCGACTGACTTCAAGCCGCCGACTACAGGCCTCATAAAAGCATTTTTTGCTTCGATCATCAATATAGGTATTTTGCTAAAATACTAGTTCCCTAAGGCGTCCTTTGTTACCTTTATCCCTGTGTTCGACGGCAGGTAACGGCAACGTGTGCGGCGTGTCGGCCGTGCAGGTCGAGTGGACGCGCGGCGCCGGCGGCCGCTGGGAGATGACGGAGGTGCCCGGCACTGACAAGATATACAAGGCCGAGCTCGTGCTGCTGGCCATGGGCTTCCTCGGCCCGGAGCGGTACATCGCCAACCAACTAGGTCTGTTCCTTAATATCTACTTTTCATTCTTCTTTGGCACCGCGCTCACAAACCCGCCTGCCCAGCGAAATCTTGGAAGTCCAGCAATGGATGAAACAGGCTGATGGATGGATGGATACTTTCTGCAGCGTAAGCGTTGACGTTATAATACAACGAAACATACTCGTGCAACATACAAGGGCACGTTTTTCTGGGAGAAATCTCTTATTAAAGATAAGCTCGCTACATCTTGTAATTCACATACACAAAAGGATAACGATATGTTTGTTTGGGAAAGTTATTGTGTTTTACCAGTCCAGTTGCACCCGGTGTATATAAAAGAACGTTGTCCGCAGAGTTGCCGCTGGACGCGCGCAGCAACGTCGAAACTGATAAAAAGAACATCTACAAGACGCCGGTCAACAACGTGTTCGCCGCTGGAGGTACGTGCTACTTGGGCTAATCAACTCTTTTACTCACACTGCTAGTTCTTTTAAAATAGCAACCTTCTTTGTTAAAACAACATTATTCAATAAAGAGATCATCGAGTGTCTTTCGAATCAAATAATCACACTTCACACTAATATTATAAATGCGAAAGTTTGTGCGTGCGTGCGTGCGTGCGTGCGTGTGTGTGCGTGTGTGTGTGTGTGTGTGTGTGTGTGTGTGTGTGTTTGTTACTTTTTCACGCTAAAACGGCTGGACGGATTTGGATAAAATTTGGAATGGATATAGCTTATACCCTAACTGAACACATATGCTACTTTTATCCCGGAAAAAAGCATGTCGTTAAGCCGAATAACACGCCGGCGGAGCCGCGAGTAAAAGCTAGTGTTTCATAATTATTATAATTTTCATTAAAACTAGGCGGTCCGTCAGTAGACAACGCCGTTTTTCCGGGATAAATATATTAAGAAATCTTAGCATTCTTTAATTTTTTTTAAGAATATAAAGATTTCTTAATATATTTTATTTTGAAATATTACTAAATTATCTAATAAGCAAACAAAGCCATTTTCGGAAAGAAAAGAGCGAAATTGTGAATTTTGTGGTTGATAACTGGCAATGATCCAAATAGTAGTGTGGGTAAAAAAATTGATTGACCCACTTGCGTATATTGTGCAACAGGACGGCTATTCTGCCAATATTTTTCACTCGAAATATCAGTTGTTCGACTTTTGTTTACAGTATGATAAATGCCGTGTGATGTAAAGTGGAGAGACTAAGCCACATCAGATACAAACTATGGAGTATACGGAATGCTAGCAATCGGTTTTCCATTTAAAAAATCAACACATATCCGCGAAAATCTCTTTTAAAATCACTCGAAATCTGCCTTAGCAATTAGCAGATTTCTGGTCCGGATGTGTATTGATTTATCAAATCAAAATATTTATTTTGTAAAATAGATACATAAAGTATACTTTCTACAAGTCAAAGTTAATCTTTACAATATATACTTTACAATAAAAAAATGTATGTACTAATAAGGGAAATACATACAAAAAATATGTAGGTTGGGCTACAAAAATTTAATTATACACCTACATAAAATAGAGAAATCTAGGAATAAAAATATTATGTACTAATGATGCAACGAACAAACAAGTTGATAAATAAATACGGGAAATACATCCAAAAAATATTAAGGTTGGGCTACTAAAATGTAATAAAGTTATAAACCTGCATAAAATAAAGAAATATAGGAATAAAAATATTATATATACATAATTCCTAACCATCCGCACCATTCGATTAGTATTGCTAAGAAGAAGGGCAAGAAACTTAGCAAACATGAATTTTTTTCATTTGTAGCATAAACTTAATCTACCTATATACAATTTTCTTATACCTACTTAAGTAAAGGCAAATATAAAACCATAGGAATTATGTCCAAGAGAAACATTAAAATCGATAATGAGCATTGTTTATATTCCTTGTATTTTTATAAGCCTTAGTTACTCTACTATACATCGCATAGTATTTATCATACTGTAAACAAAAGTCGAACGACTTATATATGGCTAGTGAAAAATAATGGCAGAATATCCCGGAAGGCACTCAATTTCAATCCACGACGACTAATCTACTCCACTTGTAGTAAGTCGTGTGTATGCACGTTGCGCTAGTGTGCGTGCGTGCCTGCCGGAGCTTGACGTACACACACATTTGCACGTTATACAGACCTTCACACAAGCAAAGCAGATTCGTCGTCGCAGATTGCAAGAACTATAAATATTTACTGACGCGATCCAGTGTGACATGTGACGACTTTGTATAGCCGCGTGACGGAACGAGAATTTGCTTTTTACACATTTTTTTAGCACGGAACCACTAAGAGTCTTGCCTCTAAAAATAATAATCATTTGCATTTAGTAGATTTAATAGTACTGACTGTAATACGTAGATGTTTTTTGCAGTAAACTTCTTCTATGGAACCTTGTCACAGTAAAAATTAGACCCAACTCTTTGTCAGTTATTGTAACAAAGGCTTTTTAGTGGGTTAAAGTTATATTGCAACTACTTTTAGTAGAAGTTTGTATTTGATGGGTGCAGGGAAAGAAAGAGGAATGTCACATATTTTCAACTTGGCGTTTTTTTTTGTTGCTTACAACCAACATATGTTGTCTATTAAAGCTTCGTTTCAAATCGCAATAAACTGAAATACAACAAGGGATGTCACACAAACGTATACGTTTTTCGATTGGCCTTATTGTGAAATAACCGGGATGTTCTATGCAAGCACGTATCCAGGGGGGGAGATAGGTGGGATTTACGCCCCCCCCGAAATTTGGCGTGACATACACGGGACCGGGAATGTTTAAGTACGCTTTAATAAAAAAGGTACGATAATTTGTTGCTTATTAATATTATAGTACAGTGATTATACAGATTTATTTCACAATTCACATTGTTGTTTCAATAAATGTCCCCCCCCGAAACAAGAGTCTAGATACGTGCCTGGTTCTATGCAATTTTTATGTATTTTAAAAACTAATGAATTTGTGAAACTGCTAGAAAATATATCTCATATTAGTTAATAACTATAACTAATGTAGAGTTTCAATTGTATTTATTAAATTTAGTCTATAACGAAAAATAACAGAAACGGGTTATCAAATTTTGTACTAAAATGGTGGCGTGTACCTTTGCGCCTTAAAAAAAGTGATGTACTCTTTAAACTTACTCTATAAACCTTAAAATACGTTTTTTATCTAAATGTACTCAGATTGACATTCACTGTTCTTTCGTTGCACCCTTCATTTGCTCTCTATAAGGAGGACTATAGTTACTGTTTCATAATCTTTGATACTATTTGAATGTTTGGGACGTAATAATCGTCGGTGAAAAGCGTTTGTACCAAATGTAGACTGTGACCTGTATTCCACTGCTCACACTTGGGAACATCTCTGACACCCCCTCGGGGATTCATGTCGTGATGATGTTTAAACTTCTCGTACAATACTTACCTATGTTGGGACCACAATACATTTCGTTTTATTAACACTGCCGTGATAACTAGTTGTCAAAAAATGTATAAACACGGATAGTATTTGTATGCGAATTAACTTATGGAAATATAATACGGAAAAACCGGCCAAGTGCGACTCGGGCCTAACATAGTACGAAGGTCACAGTAGGTATATAAGGTCCTACAATAATAAGTGAAAATAATTTTAGGGTACATCATTTATCGTTAACTAATCACAATAAAGAAGAACAATTTTTTTTTGTGTAATTATTTCTTCACTTCCCAGTACAAAGTGGTTCAATCAGCTGACTCAATTTCTATGTTTTTTTTTTTCTTTGGAATGTTGTCTTTTAGGGACACTTTATCATCTCTTAAAATTGTTTCACTTAGAATTGTAGGACCTTACATAAATTTGTACTTAACTCAATTAGCTCTAGCTAGACAATGACATCCCACTTCCGAATGTTTTTCGTCATCTTTTTATTCATACCTAATTTGATTGAAATTCTGATTGAATGTTCAGTTTTGGGTCAATATTTTACACAAAATACCCTTTCAGATCTGTACCTCGCTCCATTCACGAGCTAGAGACCAGCGACATACAGACAGACAGACAGCAGAGTGACGTTAACAAGCTTCCGTTTTGCCCTTTGGGTACGGAACCCTAAAAAAACGTGTAATTGTTTGCTAAGTTATCTGAACGTGTAACGTACGTAAAGAGTCACGTTTTACACGCGATGGCTAATAATAACAACATGGTAAAAGGTCGTTTCCAAAACACTCTCACGCGCATCTTTATTTTTGTACAGTGGAGCCCGCATCAAGCTATACACATTGAGTATAAGCTGACCTCTCATTGTACGGGAAGCCTACACAATGAGAGGTCAGCTTATACTGAAAGTGTTTAGCTTGATGTGGTCTCCACTGTACAAGGTTCCACATGCGAATTTTAAAATTACTCGTTATATTTTCGAGTAGCTGGATTTTATGCACAATAAACTTTTTCGATATTGCATATTTTATGCTTCAATGGTCCTTAAAGATAGGCACCGTCAATAAATAAGCACGCAAATACAATAAAAATAGGCACAGATAAACAAATCTTCTAATATATTACTACGAATATTTTGCCCTTATATTTTATTTATTTAACTAATTAATTACAACGGTCATACCTATTACAGTAATTCATAAACAATATTCGAATTAAAGCAAACCCTCAAAATCTTGCTGCATGGATCATGAAAGACAGATGTCAGAGTCAGACGAATGGTTGAGAACTAAGTTCAGACCATCGATCATTCGGCAGGAGAGATAAGTTATCTTTACTACATATTATGTCATTTATTTGTGAACAGATTGCCGCCGCGGTCAATCCCTTGTCGTGTGGGCCATATCCGAAGGTCGCCAGGCGGCAAGGGCCGTGGACATCTTCCTCTCAGGGAACTCCAACCTGCCTGGCCCAGGAGGCGTCATCTACGGAGGACATTGAACCAAGTACCGATACCCATGGAGTTTCACGTAGATAGCACGCTTCGTAGCGCGTGCGCATAGCCTTAGCCACCTGTCCGACTGCCAGCGAAGCGACAAGCTAGCGACTATCTTCTCGCTTGTACAGATCCCTTATGAATGACAGAGACACATAATAATTGATATTTCGAATGCCAGTGAGGACTCTTCTCTCAGGCACTATCAAAGCCTCTGTCTGACACGGGTTGCTTAAAAGGAATCAAAACGTCAAGGAAATTCAAAATAAATATGTTACCGCGATATAATCCAAAATCAACTCTTAGACATTTCCAGTACACTCCATTCTCTACTCGCCTTCAGTGGGACAGGTCCCTTATACGCATAAGTTTGTTGCAAATCGACTGTAGCACGAAGACAATAAAGGATAGATTAGCTCGCAGTGGCCAATTTATGCGTGTAAGGCTTTTTCGACCTCTAATAATTTAAAGTAAATGGCGATGATTCGAGTACAATGATGATGGTGTATATTTTTGTCGAAGGCATTTTTAGTCGCACAGTTTATATATAGTTATTCTATTTTGTTTTAGAATCTCATAAATATCACAGAAAAAATTAACTATTTTCATTGAAGTTGAGATGTAGCAAAAATCAGCTTCGTCTTTGTTGTTCCTTTATAACAGCGTTACAAATAACCAGGTGTAAAAAAAAACATAAAATACGTAACTAGAATGGTATTCTATGTGCATACTAAGGACTTACCCTTTATAGGCTATTTGTATTCGGTATCTTATTGTTGAGTGTTAAAGACTATTCTACGATGTTTACTGTTGTCATTAATACCTTATATTTCTTTGTAACCACATTCCGTAAATAGAAGATCAATTACGTAATAATTGTGTAGGAAATAAAGAGTTGATAGTTTTGTTTTTGTTACAGTGTACATACATATCCTAGACAAAGTTGTGTTTGGATTTTGATTTTTGATCTCTTAAAGTGTCATATGATATTAAATAAAATTATTTGTTAAAAATTATGACTGTGACTTGTTTTTAATCGTATTTCAATTGTTTTAGATGGTATTTTTATCCGCATGTTTATAGCAGCCAGTATTCAAGTAATAATAATATAATTTAAGTAAATGTATTTGAATGCTTTTACTTTATGTATGTTGAAGTGTAAGTAAAAATAATGTTAAACATCTAATCCTGTGATGTTATTTTACAGAATTTACCCTACAATATTACGTAGATCAATATTTTTGTTAAAAAAACCTGCGAATGAAGTTCCTACGTATTAAAAAAAATCTTATCAATTTGTATAAATTATTTTTAACGTTTTTTGACGACATAGCGTCTACTATTTTGTTAATAGTGTGTTTGTTTTATGAACTCGAATTTATACTGGGGACTTGGTTGGTGAACAGCCAGTAATAAAGGCCACCCAAACAGATGATTTTATTTTATATGCAATCCAACCCCTGAATATCGCAAAAAGAGCTTATTTAAAGGGTTTTCTCTCTTCAACCGCTTACCAAGTTTCCAATATTAATTTGGCTGGATCAATCAAGACCACCTTATACCTATACATATGAGAGATTATTTTAAACCAATTAAATTGCCATTACTTAATTTTATGTAAAAATGTTTTAAAATCTGGTCGTGATTCTAGTTAGCTTTGGGTTAATTTCGCGATCTTTATGATTTGATTTTGTTTATTTATTTAGATTAAGTTTCGAATAAAGTCACATTTAATGCTGTTTGTTTTTATTTGGATCGCGAAAATCTATGTCAATTATAGATTTACCACAAAATTTATTTAAAATCTGTTTTAAAGTATGAGGTTCAAAAATAATATTATCAACAGAAAAATATTATTCTTTTAGAGTTTAGATGCAGATGTCTATCAAAAAGTTAAGCCAAAAATAAAAGAAATTATGATAAGTAGGTAATTGCCTAATTATTGTTAAACTCTTTAAATTATCGCTGTTTTGAAATTATTATATAATTGACAATAAATGAATGTCTATTAAGTATCCTGTATCAATACTTTTAGTGTATGAAATAAATACGTTCAGCACATGTGTACATATTTTCTTTTAAATTTCCTTATCCTGTATATTCACAGGCCACGGAGTTGTATAAATGGAATAATAGTTTTTATCTGGGGGCACGGCAGTGCCTCCGCCAAGTCGAGCTAAAAAGCAACTTGACTTGGCAATCGCACTGAATAATCTAATTTAATATAATATGTATTACTTGTGAGATGCATTGTGTTTTCATGCGATGGCCGAGTCAATCTATTTATTTAAAACATAAAAGATTTTTAATATTGATATGGTCACTATAAGATGTTGTTAGGTTACCTAATTAACAGAAGGTCCCTTAATAAATATATATATTGAATAAATGAACCGACTTGGATCTTACAACTTTTTACGGTAGAAGAACTACGTTGCGAGACTTGTTTTTTTTTTACAAGTTTTTTTTTGATGGTATCATGTTTTCGAAGAAATAAAATAAATATGGCTTGCCGATTCATATGGCATACACAATGCCAAGAGCCAAGACTTGAGAGATGGGGCAACACGCACAATTTCTGTTAACTACGCGTTCAGAAGAAAAATATCCATTTTTTAGGGTTGAAAAAAACTAAACACTTGTCTAGAAAAAATATCTGTTAGCTCACTCGCACTCAAATTTACTGTTATTCTGCGTTTTAATATCGCAATGATGTCTGCTGAATCGTCTAATTGTGTTTACTATAAAAAAATATAAATCACCGTCAGTGTAAGACTACTGTTGTAATTCAGAGGTTCTATCAGTGAGTACTTTTTAGGGTTCCGTAATCCGACAAGGAACCCTTATAGTTTCGTCTTGTCCGTCTGTCCGCGGCTTAGCTCAGAGACTATGAGTACTAGAAAGCTGTAATTTGGCATGGGTATACTATACATCACGCCGACAAAATGGTACTTAAATAAAAATTCCGAAAATGTTTTTTTTAGGGTTCCTCCCATTTTTTTTCTCGTTTATCCCATAGTGTGGGTATCGTTGGATAGGTCGTTTAAAACGTGGGTGTGTGAAAACCATTTTTCGATTTAGGGTTTCGTTGGCGAAATATTAAGCTTTAAAGTGCTAATTTTTGTTAGAGTCAAGCGTCCCCCCCCCCCCCCTCCTCCGGCTAAACGGTTCTTTATAGAAATGTGAAAAAATTCACAGTAGTAGTATACCTAGTCGGTGCTTAAATCCTGTCACAAACAAAATTGGCTATAAAATGAAAATTAGTCATGATATTCAAAAAAATTTTTTTTTAAAAAAAAGGTAATTTTATTAGCTTACATTACATACAAAATTTATTCAAAATGATTGCTACCATTTTTCACACAAGCCTTCAATTTTCGCGGCCAATCATCAATAGCAGCACGGACCATACTCATGTCGATATCGGCCACTGCTTTAATCAATGATGACTTTAGGCTGCTCAATTTTTATGAGGTTTAGAACAGACCTTCTCCTCCATTTCCTGCCAAATTTTGTAATCCAGTGTACTGAGGTCAGGGCTAGATGAGGGCCAATCTTGATGCCTTATTAGCTCGATATTCTGGCGCTCGAACCACTCCTGAGTTGTTTTGGCCTTATGAGCAGGTGCGGAGTCCTGTTGAAACACAAATGGCCATCCTCCAAAGAGTGTCTGGGGCAGATCTTTTACTATGCGATCTAAAACCGTGTCTTGGTACACTTTTGCACTGGTTTTGACACCTTTTTCACAAAAATGCACTTCAGTAGGGCCATAGTAGGACACTCCCAACCAAATCATGACTGATGATGGATGATGGCCGTGCTGCACTCTAGGAATGCCATTTCCAGCGGCCGCAGAGCTGGTAGCGTACACCCTGTCATTTTGTTTGTGGTACTTCTCTTCGATATTAAAAATTTTCTCGTCTGTAAACAGGATATCGCGGTGTCTGTTTCTTCCGTACCGCTTTAGCAAAACTTTGCATTTTTTGGCTCTCATAGCTATCAGAAGATGTCCACTCTTTTTTCGGTAAGCTCGTAGTCCCAGGTCTTCATTGAGTACTTTGTTTACGGTACTTCTGGTTAATCCCATCTCCAAAGCCATCAGTTTCTGCTTGCGAACGGGATTTCTTGCAATACGCGCCTTGATTGCTTTGATGACCCCTGGAGTCCTAACGGAACGAGGTCTGCCAGTTCTTTTCTCGTCATCGACACTAGAGGTTTCATTGTACCTCTTGATGGTACGGTACACGAACCTCTTAGTGATTTTTAATTTTTGAAGCAAGTTGAATATCGTCTTCGGTGGATGGCCGCAACGATGCAATGCAATTACTGCTAGTCAGTCCTCTTTGCGAGTCCACTCCATCGTAAAAAATGAATTAATGTAATTGTGATTTGGCAGATTATTAATGAAAAAATATTTGAAAATCCAACACCATTTCATTTTTTGGTATAGGTGTTCTATTTTTAAAATAAATGGCCAGTGACAGTATTTAAGAACCGACTAGGTATACATATCCATCCATCCATCAGCCTGTTTCGTCCACTGCTGGACATAGGCCTTTTCAGGATTTCGCCTCTCTAGGCGGTCCTCCTAGAAGATTTGCCCATAGTCACACACGCTGGGCAGGCGGGTTGGTGAGCGCGGTGCCATAACCCTCGCACCAGTGACGCCGCTGCCCGTCACCAGTCTGTTTTATATAAGGCCCGGCAATTATGGATGGATATACCGCCATCCATCGGTCCCAGGCAATGGTGGGCTGCCTGGTTTTGCCTGAGAGCTGTTCTCTTACTCTCCCCCGAATAACTTTGGGAGGATTTGCGAGTAAGATGGTGGTACTTCCACAGTCGAGCCCGGCATCAGCTCTACCACCTACATATATATCTATATATGCATACATTTAATAAAGTTAAAAGGAAAACTATCACAGCTAAGTAGGCTTTACAGGTTTACGAGAACAGGTCGTGCCAAACTTTTGGCCCCCTCTAAACGCGACAATGTTTGGGCCCTTCTTCTAAATGTATGTGACTAGAAGTTTGGCGCGATCTATATTAGTAGACCAACTTGTAAAATGTACAAGGCAATTACGGAACCCTACATTCCGCGTGGCCCGACACGCACTTGGCCGGTTTTTTGTAATTACTTAAATCGGTCAGCCCAAGAGCATTCTGTAAAGTTGTAAGTACACTACCTCTACAAGCTGACACAAAATAATGCCAATGTAAGAAGCAAAGGTGGCACCGTCTTATAGGATGATTGTTTGCCCTGATCAAGCTTTGCTTTAAGTACTATCAAGACAAAAGAGTTATTTATTAAATAAATAAATAAAAACTGATTTTATTCTATTCGTTCAAATTGGATGCAGTTTGAAGAGTTTGGTAAATTTCTGGCACAATGTTGACAAAGTAACAACTGGTGCAGCATGAATTCAGACTGCTACTGTTGGCGAACTTCCAGGTACTCAAATATAGCTAGGTTACCTACGTATACAGGCTTACTTTCTAGTGGGCGTGGATGGCTTTATCCAAAACTATACTTAGAGAAAGCAAAAGATACTTAAAGGAGTCCCCTAATCATTGATTTTAAATCAATGCCCGTAATCGATTTTGATAAAAACCCAAATAGACCGTCGTCCAAGGAGTCGTTCTTCTAAGTACTTATGAATAAAATTGTTTTTCAGTGTAAGTTTAACATTCGCCGTGCCATGGTCGTGTGATGCAAAATTCAAGCAAACTAAAAAGTTTAGCAACTATATAGGTATTGTATGAACATTTCAAGAATGTGCCGTGAAAAGCTCAGTGAACTGGAAAAATATCCACGATCTACCTACGGTCTGCCTACAAAGTAGCAGCACTCGTTTTACTAAATTAAATCCTTTCCATATCTAGAGGTACTGAAATACGAAACTGAAAAAAGAGAAAAAAAAAATCCTTTGTTTATTAACACTTTGCAGTAGACACGTTGTAATGGGAATCAGATTAATTTCACAGACGCCGCCGTGCGCCCCATAGCAAACATATTTTTTGCAATCTTTCTGTTGTGACTTGTGAAACAAGGACGGTTTTTCGGTAAAGGAGTCACACATATTTGCAAAAATTGTACAGATGATTTTTTTTTTGTAAAATTTTAGATTTATTTGCAGTGCTTATAGAATGGTATTTCCAGCTAGATACAAAAAAAAACCTCTTTTTTCGATATTAATATTTTAATTTTTTTCTTGTCAACAGACTGATTTTGGTACTTATATATAGTCAAATCCGATTTTAGGACAAACTTATTGTTCGGAAATCCTTCAGCGCAGAAGAGAGCCGGTAGGTTAGGTTAGAAGGTTTATACGTATCGCGACCTCTAGGTACCTATAGATTAACTTCGTGGTAATTTTTTATGACAACCCAGAACCACTTTGGCCTAGGTCAAACTACACTTCTGGACACATCTATTGGCCCACCTTAGAGTTCAGGTTTCGATGGCCCCTACCTAAATATGATTGCTAGATTGAACAAAAACTATTGATCCAGTTTTAAACCTGATACATTTTACCATCTTTTTCGATCGTATTGTTTTAAACTTTTTGCTCGACCTAATATAAATTTTTAGCTAGGACCAAACGAAACTGAAAATGCAAGGTGGGCCAATAGATGTGTCCAGAAGTATAGTTCATCCTAAAATCGGGTTTGGCCGGTACAATATACAATATACATACCTAATTTTCTCCTTGATTGTTTTTCAAAACTTATTGTAATATTGAAAACACAACAACTTCTAAGGCAGATAAAACATGTCCGTATTAATTTTAACCCCGTGGTTTTAACACATGGGGCTGTACATAATTAATAAGACATTGTGATTTTGTTTTGTATAAGTAAATTCGCATAATTAAGATCTAAGCTTATCCCGAACAACGCATTCTCCAAATAGACTTCAAAACGCTAACACCGGTAAAATGACGGTGAAAGAAAAGTTGCTTGTTTGGTACCAGAGGTTAAACGAAAAGTTTTTATTACATTTTGGCTTCGAAATCAAACATGTAACACTTGGTAAATTTGTGTGTTATTTATACTCACCAAGGGATTCGTCGAGTTTGGCTGTAACTAGGATCCTTTTTGGTGAGTATCCGTTATGCAAGGACGGTTTGACAATACTGACAAGGTTCGGTCTGGTCTAGGGTAAAGATGCAAAGCCGTAAAATTACGCCAATAAGATGCTGTAAAATACGGTAAGTTTCGGTAAAAAACGATATTTTACGTAAGTTACGGTAAAATTTCGTAAAAACTGTATATTACCAACTCGTATCGTACCACATAATGTGGCCTCATGAGGGTATGTAGTATGATATGATTTTATAGGTTTAGTGGTTTTTACAATGTTTTATTTATAGTATGTTCGAGTTAGCATGATATTGGTGACAGTTCGTATTTTTCCGTTTCACCTATACTACTCACACCATACTACATACACCCAGGTACAAAAGAAAATATTAGGTTTTAGAAAGAATGTATATCTTTATTGCAAAAATACAATAAATTATTTATCTATAAATCGAAACAATAATAATCACAGTGTATTCGTTAAATTTTTACAAAAAAAAAGATTCAGAAAAGAATAATATCTTTTTGCTACTTGATGTGTGGATAGGAACGTTAACCCATAGGTACTGACACTACATAATCGAAAATACATCGATAAATCGGTGCGGACATCTTATAGGATCGCGTCAGTATGAGTTCATCTTGTATGCGATTTGTGTTTTCGGTCCGGTTCCTTCACATGCTTTTGAACTTTTTTTTTACGTTTGTTACAGTTTTTGTTCTGTTATTGTTGTTTGTTTTTGGTGAAATGCCGAGAAAAACAAAAAAAAAATCTTTGAACTCTCAAGCTCGGGCATTATAGGTCCGTTTAATTTAATTCAATCAAAGATCAATCAAATAAAAAAGCGATTTGATAGCCCTTGTTAACTTTCTCGATACTAAAAAAATCGATTCTATTTCCTTAGGGCACATAACTATAACTGTCAATTTTGAACTGCCACCCATATCATGATAACTCGAACATACTTTAACTTGCATTTTATTTACCATGACTGTCATGTTTGTACGGGTCAAATAAAAAAATATAAACATTCATTGGAGAAACCGCGATTATAGATTATAACTGCGGCGGCGTAAGAGTACTCAGTAAAAGGCTATAACAACAAATTTCTGTTAAATAATTATTTATTTAAAAAAATATCAAAAGTACCTAGCTACAAGTATTTAGATTCGTTTTGGTGTCTAAAATTTATTATATTTTGGCTAAAACCGATGAAAATCCGCTAGATCTAGCCACAAAGTGGCAAGAGCAGGAGCGGAACGGCAACGACGCAAAATCGACTACAACTACTTAAACTAATCGGCAACGTGGCCACGCGTGTGAGATTTAAAATAAATAAAAATTTAAAATGTCATAACTCGACGGTAAGTTTACGGTAACATATGAATATGACCGTAAAATTCCCGTATTTTACGAGCGTTTTTGGTAAAATTACGTAACTTTGCAACTCTATCTAGGGTCAAAAAATCACAAAGTGAACAAAAAATAAGGGGGAGTGGAGGAAATTTTGTATCGAAATACCCAAAGTTATAATGCGCATAGAAATCTATAGCCGAGCCGAGGGTTTTTAGCTATTACTTAAATATTTTGAAGGGAAAAAAATATTGGATTTAAGTAGAAAACCTTTATATTTCTATTACCTATTTTATGAAAAAAAAAATAAAGTTGGTCGCGTTCTTGAAACGAACGTTTGAAAACTAAAAAAGAGAGGGTCCACCCAAACATTATTTTTTGACAAAAGTATAAATCTTAGTACATTGTTTATAAGATCCCCTAGATAAAAGATCAATAAATCAAATATATTTTTTTCCAATATTTTTTTTCAAGATAGTCCTAATTTCTTCATAAGAACCCTCGAAAATCTGACTTTGTTCATGTTCTCGGGTCAGGTACAGCCTTAACCGACGACGTCACGGTGATAATTTTGCTTGGATGAGAAAATTCCTATACTTAATTTAAGTACTAGGTAATTACTTTTTAGCACTTCGCACATAAATGCTATATGTGCACAATCATTAGTAATTATTATTTATAATAAGTTAAGCAATAATTTCTAAGTGGCTCTTTAGTGTCCGTGATATAGACACGACGCTGTTTCTCATTTCTGATGCAATCTGTTTCGGAAATTAATCGGGGCGTATAGTTCCATAGAAAACAGAAACACTTTATACCTACTTAAGGTGATTACCCACGCCAACGACCTTTAGCAATCGGCCTCCCCCGCGGGGAGTTACAGGCGCTGCACCCCGCATGCCTCTGCGCAGACGCCCCGTGCCCCTCTACAAAGATCGCGAACGGTGAAATGATTCACACCTCGCGGCGCGGTGAGGTAGAAATAAATTTCATTGTTTTATACGTAAACATGTATATAACTTCAACTCTTTGAGCTCAAAAGGCTGTAACAGAAAGATTACTACATTCATATTCATCCTTATATTACGCGGCGATATTTTGGTAGTTTTGAAAACAATTTAGTACTTAGTGGTAAATGCAAACTAGTGGTGATAATCGAGAAAATATATAAAATACACACATAATGATAATAATAAATATACGAGCATGTTAGCGACTGCGTAAAATAGGTGTTTTGTATTGGAAATTCTGGTTCTTGTCGTAAGCCGCTAGACCCGCTAAACTCACACAAATACAAGGTGATATTAAATTAATCGACCAAATTCATACTGGAGACTCGGTAAGTGATCAGAAACGAGCTTCAATTACCCTTTTGGTGAATTTCGAAAAATAATCATTTTTATGCTTCCTTTCTGCCTAGATTAGGAATTGGTATAGGTCGTTGGGAATTGTAATTAAACTAGTCCAACCAGTAAGGAAGCAAAAAAATATATTTTTAGAATTTGGCTAAAAGGATTACTGAAACTAGTTCCCGGTCACTAACCGAGTCTCCAGTATGAATTTGGTCAGTTGATTTAATTTCACCCTATATTTTAGCTGTCGCTAACATGTATTGAGTGCCAGACTAGTTTTTCGTACCATTTTTCCCAATTACAATATATCTAATTCGTCAAACGTCTAGTCCACGCGCGAACTCCACTGCATACTTTATCCTCTAAATAAAAAGTGCCGATAGTACTCTCGGACGTACCCAAATAAAAAAAGCCTCTAAATATTTTTACAACATATGCCAACGCGCGACGACGTGGCAACGAGCGACACAGCCTCCACGTCGGAACGCCAGTGCGTGACTGCCGCCCCTGCCCCTGTGCAGCACCTCTCAGCCGCTGACCTTGAAATCTTGCATATTTCGATATTTCTAATGGAAAATGTCACTGGATTTAATTGAGCTATGTTAAATTTAGAGTACTACAGATTCTTGATTTTTTGACGTGTAAATATTTCCAAACGTCGTAGCAGCTTAAGAGTTAGAATGAAATAAACCCAAAAAGACATCGTTTGGATGTTATTTTTTTTAATATGGAAGTTTTGGTCGTACGAAATAAAAATATGTTAATAATGTTTTCCGAGAGTCAATAATTCATATATATTTTTTTCCAGCCATTTGGTCCAGCCGTAAATGAGTTAGAAGCTTTAGAACGTACCTATTTGGCAGTATTTGAAGGGATTAAGCGCCTTAACTCAAAGTAGGATTTATGTAAAACTTACTTTTCTTTGCGACTTCTTCGTGCGTGCACGCTAACCTCATAATACGAATTCAAAAAGAAAACCGAGACAAGTTAAAAAATAATTCTTTTGTATTGATGCTTTTCTAGCTTTCAAAGACGGTAATAAAGCACGCTTTATGATTTTATAATAATTTCAACAATATAAACAAATAAAAAAAGGAATAAAGGAATTAAAGTTTTCTTCGTTTTTTAATACAATTTATTTCTATTTTTGAAATTGTTATAAAATTATAAAGCATGTTGTATTCAGTGGCGGTCCGAGGGGAGGGGGGGGGGGGCTCACAGGGGTCACGACCCCCAAATCATCACGTCAGCTTGAAAAATCCCCTATAACTTGACGGTTTACGAACATTTCACACAAATTATTAATCTTAATATTGTATATTAGCCTACTAACATCTAAGTCAAAATTTTTCAAAATAACGTTATAAAAAAACAGTGCAAACCAAATTTAGCCACTTAGCACATACCCCATGAAATTCATAGAAACCTTGCATTTGTTTTATGATTGAGATATTTTATTTTATTAAAAATGTTCTATATTTGCTCGACCTGTTTTACAGTTAAGTTGGCTTCTTGAACTGTATTTGAACCAAAATGACCCCCCCCCCCCCTCCAAATCTTGAGCTGCGACCGCGCTAGTTGTATTGCCGTCTTTGAACATTGGCAATAGTGACTCGATTCGTCTTGTTATTTACACCTACTACAATGACTTTTGTTTATCTATTCAAATTCATACTGGAGACTCGGTAAGTGTTGAACTGGGTTCAGTTACCCTTTCTATGAAATAAGCACAATAAAATTTAGAGTTCCTATACTAATTGAGTCGAGGTTGTTCTTGAACTAGTATAGAGGCACAAAAAATATTTTTCGTATTTTGCAAACAGGGTCATTGAACCTTGGTTCTGACTACTTACCAAGTCTCCAGTATGAATTTTGTTAAAAGTCATCTTATTTATAAGATCAGTAATCAAAGTGTAGATACACTAAGTAAATATTCATACAACAGAATCCATTATTTTTAACTCGATTTAGAAATTAAATGTTTTAATTTTTTTTATCACCATTTTTGTCGGGCTATAATAAAAATCGTAAAAAGTTTCAGAACTGTTACTATTATTGATCTACCCTGAAATGAGAAAATGATTATTTTACCTATCCTTACAAATACTTGAAGCATAAATGTAACCAGGTCTAGCGATGCTGTTTGACATCCCTGCCGAGAGAGGAGGAGCTAGCATGGACCGCCGCTGGGGAGACCCTAAGACCTGCCACTTCCCTCTGTTGCCCTTCGTGGTAGGCCTCCCTATGCCCTACATAGCTTTGGTCTATGCTGCGCTGTGGCTTGGTAAGTATTTCCTAAATGTTTGAATATGAGAGCCCCTTTGTAAAATGCTCAAGGGCCTTATCGGTGTACTTATTTGACAGGACTATAAACTTAATTTAAGCATTCTGTCTTTTTCTTTCTGTATCGAAAAGACAATGACAAAACTAGTTTGTCTTAAAATCGGGTTTATAGAATCAAAGTCAGCACCATATCTAAGAGAAGTTACCCGAAGGTTTTTTTCAGGAGCTGTAGGTATAATGCTGGGGTACCGGTACCGGACCAGTGCCGTTATATTCACTGGCTGCTACTGGTACATTTTCCTCATTGAGAAGAGTTTCTGGAACAACCACAGCTACCTCTTCGGTCTGGTCGCTACACTTCTCTCTACGACTTCAGCCAGCTGTTACTGGTTAGTTCGCTAGAGTCTGTAGATCATTCTTACTGCTTAGGTCATTACTCACTGGCATCGAGCTCGTATCCAGGGTGAGGATAGGTGGGATTTATTCCCCCCCTAAATTTGGCGTGACATACACGGGACCGGGAATGTTTATTCATAGCCACTGTAAAGTACGTTAAGGGTGTAACTTTTTACCTAGGTACAAAATGCACATCATAATATTGTTTTCCTTACTTTTCAATAAAAAGTATGCAATAAATGTGTTTTAAAGCAACTTGCGGAAATAGTTTATTAATAATAAAGTCTTCACAAAAAATTACGTATTTTAATGTATTACATTTCGTTTACATTACATTAACAAACTTAAGAGCGTGTTTACAGTTGTAATGTAATGTAGCTAACATGTAACGCATAAAATTGAATAATTTCCATGTGAGCACCTAACTATTAACAAGCAGTTAGCACAAATTCCTATAAAACGCATTTATTGCAAACTTTTTATTCAAAAGTAAGGAAAACAATATTATGATGTGCATTTTGCACTGAGATCCTCCGTAACTCAGTGTCGGTTGCTAGCTATAGTTGCTATTCACCAAAAACAGATAAAATATGAACTTCCAAAATAATCTTTAATGGGTATTGAACTATTTACGAATTGTGAAGTCATTTCAAGTGCAAACTTATCCTTAGATAAGCGGATATATATGTTTTAGACGATAGCCACTTGGTTTGGCAACTGAGTTTACGATACAGAATCAGGGGGCCGGTCACT
The DNA here is from genome assembly GCA_910592155.1 of Ypsolopha scabrella. Taxonomy (NCBI): domain Eukaryota; kingdom Metazoa; phylum Arthropoda; class Insecta; order Lepidoptera; family Ypsolophidae; genus Ypsolopha; species Ypsolopha scabrella. The sequence continues at coordinate 7,596,618 of OU342964.1, forward strand.
AATATACAAAACAAACATACTCAAATAGTAAAAACCGGCCAAGTGCGAGTATTAAAATGGCAAAAAAATCATGGCTGTTGTACGGGGCAGCGCCGGTCTGACTCGCACTTGGCCGGTTTTAGTATTTGTTGTTATACCGGCAACAGAAATACATCATCTGTGAAAATTTCAACTGTCTAACTATCACGGTTCATGAGATACAGCCTGGTGACTGACCTTTGGTTACGGAACCCTAAAAAGATATGATCTTGCTAAGTTGCTTGCACTTCTTCTTAGCGAGACTAATCAAATGGGTGGAGTTAGGCAGACATTTCTTTATCAATTATTTTCTATAATAAAAAAATAAAAATAAATATTTGTCAGGAGTTTTCTTGGGCTTCTGTAGGGTGTTAACTTTTGCGTTGAGGCAGGCCTATTACACTCCGCTAACGCTACAAGAAGCTACAAGTACAAGCGGGCCATTTAGTGGATTAAGAAGGGATAGAGTTACGCGATAGAAAGAATGTCGAAGAGAGGCTCCTAGTAGGTGAATTAAATTTTAGCCACGCAGCGCTTAGTGAGCTGAATTGTACTTTATTGCCACGTATCGAAAGTAGCTTTTAAGTTTCTTTGAAGAGTGGATATTCTGTACGTAGTACTATTATTTCTTCTGTGTTTTTAGGTCCCTAGACGCCCACATGGATAAACGAAAACGTAGCGAAACAGTACCCTATTGGAACTATTGGGTCCTGAAGTACCAGTTCTTCATCCTCTACTTCGTGGCGGGACTGAAGAAGGGCAGTGCGGAGTGGCTTTCGGGCTACTCCTTGCCGAACCTCAGCCAACACTGGGTGTTCGCACCTTTCAGGTGATTTTTTCCTTGCTACATTTAGTTTGCACTCTTTGGGGCCGCTGAGTCGTGCCGAAAAGCAGCATCAGCTACTTCAAACACGCGGCGTGTTGTGTACACGCTATTTCTATTTGATTTTCCATAGTTTTATTTATTGTAATTTATTTAAAATATTTTATTCAATGAGGTCCTATTCTAACTGATGGCTTTTTCCTTAAAACCCCTGCGACGGGGATTTATGGAAGTCCAGAAATTTTTAAAATCAAAAACTTCTAATTAGGGACTATGCAATAAGTGATTAAGGGCCATTTCACATTTTCATGCAAGAAATCTAAAATTTTAAGCACCTGATTTACCATCTTAGGAAAGAGTTTATACTTATACTGGTGTGTTCAACTATTTTTTAATCGCTATAATTTTCCTGTAATTGGCCAGTTATGACCTATAATCGTGACTTTTTTCATTTTTTTCGGTCCACCTGTTTCGGAAATTTGTTTTTTTGTGGTTTTTCAAAGATTTCTCGAAATTGGTGACAGGAAATGTAGTAAAATATAATCTTTTTTTTTTCATTTTTTTACGCCATATTGTGTAGGCAAGTGAATGCTATTTTTGTAGCAAATTTCAAATCTTTACCTTTAACGGTGCTAATGTTATGAGGCTGTGACATACGGAGTCTTACAATAAAGGTTCCTTTCACCTTTCAGGTACTACGGAACCCTAATAAAATACATTTTTAACTAACCTTTGCCTGCGAAATGTGAAAGAAATGCGATTATGCGACAACTTTATGGGAGCGTGTGTCTTTAACAAGAATTCATTTAAAATTTTTGTTGGACCCTCTTTGAAACCAATACCTGCCTGGTTTTGTGTAATAAATTCAGGAATCTGTTTCGGTAACTTTTATTCTATTTCAACGCGTTTTATTTTATTGTCTCTCAGTTTTACTCGCTCGGCATTCGATACTGGTATCAATACAACCGCAGCTACATGCAATATCGTCTAGAAATTCTAGAACTTACATCACAAGCGAGGCAGATCCTTAGGAATGTAAAGTTGTCTAGTAACTTCATGTTTGCCTATTGAGAGCACAGGGTTGGACCTGGTGGTCTATCGAAGGTGCTAGAAGGTTACCTACTGCAGCCTTCAAGTACATTGGCGTAACTAGAATCTGTAGCCGGGGGGGGGGTGGCTCATGATCCCATCAACAAGTGTTTGTTCTCGATTATGTGATCATAATAAGATTGAATCGAAATTATCCCAAAAAAATCGGACGCTCGTTCCGAGAAATGACGAAATCTTTAATAAAAGGAAATCGAACGAGTTTGGAAGAAAAGATAAATCCTGCGTCTCCCTCCTACCTTGGCTTCCGCTCCTGGAGACACGACGACGACGTGCACACCACACCATCCACTTGCAAGAAAAAATGTTCTTTCATTATATTATTATTATTATTGTTAGATGTGAATCTGTTATATTACTTTAATTATATCAATAAATTAATTAGAATTTGAATTTGCGCGACGAGCGGCGAACGACTGACGTGACGCGCAGACAGAAAATTTCCACGCAAGGAGGTATCTGCAAGATCTACCCTCCACCGTTCGATTATAAGGAATGGAAAATAAAAACTATTAAAGTAGATGGATCCGGTCACCGTAAGGCCATATTCCTTAAACGGCCCATTACGAAACAAAGATAAATAGAGATAATTCTGCAACCTGCTATCAACGAGATCACATCAAACGAATAAACAAAACAAATAATGCCTTAAATTTGATAAAATATCTTTTTACATCAAGACACTTGTTTCTGGAGGGGGGGGGGGGCAGACAGTACTCCCGGGTCCCTACCCAGTTACGCCTATGTTAACGTATTTGTGGTGGTATGGACAACTTTCTTTCACTACGTAGTATGGTCGTGGCAACTGATTGCCCAGTAAAATACCTCGTCGCACTAACCGTTTAATATCTGAAACAAAAAAAACATAAGCCATTTTAGGGCAAGCAGGCTGGTGCAATTGTGTAAGGCAATCGCATTCAAATTGATTGTCATATGGTTATTGACAATTGAAATCGTACATTTTTGGCTGTCAAATGAGTACGATTGTCTTGATTTGCAACATTTGTTGTCAAACAAAAACGTAAATTTGAATTCCATTGTCTTACACAATTGCACCTCAGGCCTATCTCCAGTGTTTTCTCTCACCGTCGTCGTCCGTCCACAAGCGGTAAGCAAACACTATGCGCATAAATTCCGAAGAACTCATTTCTGCATGCCCGAAAATGTTATTGATCTTAGTATCCAGACTTGCGAATTTTGGAGAGTGGGTGAGGAGATAGTAAAGGGGACCTTTTCGTACCACTCTTTTTCCCCGGAAGAGCAGTTTTTCAGAAAGGACCTTTTAATTAGGCATTTGATCTCTACAATATTGTTCCAAGCCAAGGTCTAATTAAGTTAGTTTTTGTTTCTAACCTACAGGCTAGAAACCGGCTCTCTTCTGCGTTGAAGGATTTCTGAAACAGAACTACCTTACTTCCTACCCCCTGCACCCACTTCCTCAAATTCAGAAATTCAGAAACAAAAATTCAGAAGTCTGGATACTAAGTCGTATACCCCCTTACCATGAGGCTTACTAGTTCGACGATTTCGGCAATCGGGTGTCCCAGGGAAGTATTATTCAGTTTCATTGACGGTAAAATTACTAGACCTTTGAGATCGTCAGCTCTTAGGGGGCATGCAGCGTTGAGTGAGATGGGGCTTCATGGAGTTAAATCTAAACCATAATAGAAACGAAATATTAATTAACTTGACCGGGCATAGAAACTTCTCGTTTTGCAAAAAATATATATTAGCTAGGTTTGTCTTCACCTCGAGGTCGCCAAAAGGTATCGGAAGAATTCACTTGGCACACATGTACAATGGGTCAATCTACGATGATTTAGCCCGGTAGACCCCCGCCACCTTGTGGCAGGCGCCGCCGCGCTTCAGCAAAAAATTCATATCGGCTTTAATTTACCTAACATTTCAAGTATGGTATCATTTTATTATGAATGAAGGATAAGACAGTTTATGCACAGTTTCATACAAAAATTATAAAATATTGAAGAAAATATTTAAATTGGACAAATATTGTTTACATTCAACATTCAGTTATAGTTTTTTTATATATTTCAAGTATCATATTTGTCTCATCATATATTATTTTTATACAGATTAGATTTGACATGTAATCATAATTTATCACTTTATGTATCTATTTTACAAATAAACAATTCGAATCTTTGAATCAGTATCCTTAAAAATACTAAGTTTTGTGAGTAAATAAAAATACTGTTGTAAAGAATATTTATCGAGTTTAAAAATATATATACTTTATATGTACGTACGCGACGGTGGCGAAGTATATTCTAAATCCATCACGCAAGCTAAGTTGAACGTATAATTGTATAATTTTTATCAATGGTACTATTAATGAAATGATGTCGATACAGCATTATTAAATTATAGTTAAACGAAAAATATTATCCTGTAAATATTTTCCAAAAAAAAATTACTTTCAAATATAAGTTTATTTATAAGCATAATATATATGATAACTTGTATTTTTATTCATACTGGAGGCTTGGTAAGTGATCGGTAACACGGATCGATAACACGTTTTGCTAATTTCGCAAAATAAAACCTTGACGTCCGTCCCATAGTAATTGACTCGGAGCTGGGCTTGCGTTTGTACTTAAGGAATACGAAAAGAATAATTTACGAATTTCACAAGAAGGGTCATCGAAACTTGTTACTGAGCACTTGCCGAGTCTTCAGTAAGAATTTGGCTGTATAAATTAATCACCTTATATAGAATACGGGAATATTATAAAATAAGGACGTTGTGGGTGGCGGCTGGTTAAGGAGGGCGGAGGGCCACCAAGGGTGGCGAAATCTAGAAAAGGCCTATGTCCTATGGACACAGGCTAATGGATGTATGGATGCATATGAAATACAAACTCTGTTACTGGCTTTGTGTTTATGGTCTGAACTTCATTCGTTCGGATTATTAAAAAAATGCAAGTGTATGATATTACGTATTAGGTAGGTATCAAGACATTTAAGAAATTCTGAGAAAAGTCTAAAGTGTTATAAATGGTTGTAATTTTGTAATGTTGTAACTACTAGATATATAATTATGTATTTCTTTGGGTTTCATGCATGTCTAATTTTATTTTTCATTCTTGTTATTATTATCTTGCATTTTGTGTTTTATTCGTTTGTCGTCATGTGTTATTATGTTCTATTAGTCCGTGAAAACTTTTTTGGTCTGTGTTTTGTTTAATGTGTTCTTATCCTGTATGCTTTATATTATAGACTGTATGTTTTCATTATTAAAACTAAATAAATAAATAAAATTTTCACTGGATCATCATACCATAAGTTATCTAGTCTAAAGTAAGGCCAACGATACGAGATAAAGAATGTAACACACTTTCAGGGGTTCAAAACTGTTATTGTCATCGATCTGACCTAGCAATGGATTCGGCCTTAGATTTGGTACCTGAACTAAAAATGTGGATGAGTAATTCAACAGGAACTTCGAGGTATTTTCAAACCTCTCCCGCAAAACTGAAGAAAATGCAACAGATGTTTCCCTAATATCTGTCATTCCCGCCTTATTTGGAAGTAGGTTTTGCAGAACATGTGCATAATCTTATAACTGCAGTGCTACATAATCTCCTTGGGTGCATTATAGATTTTGGCAAGAATTGGTAGCCGACCCGGACCCTTCCATGCGTCGTGAAAAAAGTACTGAAACTGGAATGATCAAGACATGGGATAGTGAGAATTGTCTCCAACAGAAGCAAACGTGTTCGATGGCGGACATTACTGCGATTTTACAAACCTTGCAGAAAAACGAGCAGTTTCTATTCCCGGTCAAGTTAAGTCATTAATCAAAAAGCTCTGAATGCAGTTTTTATTTTTTCTTAATTTGATGCGGAGAGTCCTTTAGGAAAATTTCTCTATTTATGGTTTAGATTTACTCCATTGTAACCCCATCTCAACGCACTACCTGCATATGGTTTCGTATTCAGAATTCAGTAGGGTTACAGCACCTGTCACTTTAATTTCTTTCTAGATTGTTTCTAAGCGTGCCACAAATCGACTATCTGATCGTACACTGGTTCGCTTTCATTTTCGATCTAACTATTGCTTTTTGGATGATGTGGTCGAAGACGAGACATGTCGCTATGGTGTTCTGTGCTGCCTTTCATCTCATGAATGTACGACTTTTTAGAATCGGTAAGTAACTTATAATTAGTATGTTAAAGACCTATTTAACTACACGAGTAATTTTATAATTAACTTCTAGGAATTGCCACCGTAACCAACTGTCTGAATACTATAATTATTTCCAATTTGCCACAATAGTTAAAAACCATGACTCGTGGTATTTTGGCCTTTGATCTTTTGCACGCGCAAATCCATAGAAGGTTATGAAAAACTCAAAAAATTACCATTTAAACTTATTTGTCTTAACTTTCTTGATATACAAGGAAGAGTTTAGTGCTTGCTCATTTAGCAATATCTTTATATATTTTTAGGTATGTTTCCGTGGGTATGCCTGGCAACCATGCCTTTGTTCTACCCCTTCGATTGGCCAAAAACCTGCTTCAATAGTATTCGTGATTTCATCATGAAATTTAAGAAAACAAATGAACACAGAAATGACACAGCAGTTAACAATGAACAAGACGTAGCAAAAACCCCATATCCGTTTCATTCAAATGAAGAAGTTGAAATTAAAGAACCCGAAGAGAAATCGGATAAAAATAAGACTGATAACGCATGTGTTAAAAGTAAAATGACAGTATACATCATAATACTCTATATGGCACTGCAAGGTTTTCTGCCGTATTCACATTTCATTACCAAGGTAAAACATTCTTTAGATACCTGCACTAAGCACAGGTGTATTAATGACGTGTTCACAAAATTAAACGACATGCTCTACAGATCATAAGAACTTTTATCTGACCTCATATCGTAAAATACTCATTACGAACTCAAAACTACTGGCATAATGAAAAATATTTTTCATGAACGTCTCCAAAAAATAAATTATAGTACCTATAGGTCTCCAACCAACATAATGCTATAAAAAAACTTTTTCTGAGATTACAGTACATGTGTACATGTGATACTAACTAGGAAGGCAAAGGGAACTTAGCCCATACAGCCATGTCTGAGGTTTAATATCAAATACCAATGAGGTTTTATATAATGTTCTCCAATACAAACAAAATAGTAACGAGGTTACAGTTCAAATTTATTTTCGGCCAGGTATTGTCTATGGCTTACGGCGCGTTGGACTCGGTCTGTCAATGGATGAACTGTTTGTTGCGCCACAGTTTTCAAGGAAATGTATTTTCTACTTACAGTGGTTTTATGGGTCAAAAGAATTATTTTCCCCTTAAATTACTGACAGCAAGGATGGTGATGAATTGATGATATTTGATTCCACCTGACATTTTGGAAATGAGGCGTTTTCTTTAACAGCTGTCAGATGAGTATTCTCAATAGCCAATAGATGGCGCTGAATACAAAGAAATCGAACTGTTATTTTACATAGAAAATAATATTTTTATAGTCTTTGGCAAAGACTCTGCTTTGTTTGTGCTCAAACAAAACAACAACAAATACAAATTCAATTCCACACATCTTTTTGGACTTATTTCGGATGAAAAGTTATAGAAATGCGTGCATGTGCCTTTTTTTCATGTAAAAATAAAGGAGTGTACTTTCCCAGCAAACGAAATAATGACGCATTTAAAATTGTAATACTATGTCTCTGTCGTCTTCTACCATGGAACTATGTAGGCGACTATGAATAGCGAATCAATATCCTAATCACTTTTTACTTGATTCGACCAACCTTGCTTTCCCTCCCGTAACTTTGGCATTCCTTTTATATAGTTCAGCCTTCAAGTTGGCAAGAGACCATGAGCCATAGTCCTCGAGCATGATGAAACGTAAATAATCACTCGCACAACTGTATTCCATTACCACAAAAAGTCACTGTATTCAAATATGCTTTCAACAGTTGCAATGCAATGCAAATACAAAAGAGCATAAGATCAACTTAATGTACTGCGAGCGTAAAACACTTGAAATTATATTATATCCAACAATTTAATAACAAAATGCGTGTTTGCGTATGTACAGTACAGAACACACAACAATACTGAAAAATAAATTTGACATAAGAATTTCAGTGACTACTCCGCCATCTATTGAGACGAAACAAAAACGTTTTTATTTTTTTAAAAACGGCTCATTACAGTGAAAATTACGAACACTTTCAGAACAAGCTTTTACAAGAATAATCAAAAATGGCTAACGACATATTTACAAAAATTATGAAAACAGGTTAGTAGGCATGAGTATGAAACTATACACAACTAGGTATTAAAACATTTGTGTTTTTAATAACCTTTTTATGTACCAGTTTGATAAACTACTATTGTTTGATGACTTTTGTAAATACGTCCATCCACTGCTGGACATAGGCCTTTCCAGGATTTCGCCACTCTTGGCTACTTACTCTTAAATACTTACATTTAAAAAAAATCTTTAACAAAGAGGTGTTCAAACTGTTGGGGAAGTGAATTTTTTATTCCCCTTGTTTCCAATATTTTCTACGGGAGTGGTTCAGTATGATAAATAGAGCATATGGTTTCCATCCATCCATCAGCCTGTTTCGTCCACTGCTGGACATAGGCCTTTCCAGAATTTCGCCACTCTTGGCGGTCCTCCTGGAAAAAATGCCCATACTCACACACGCTGGGCAGGCGGTTTGGTGACCGCGGTGCCGAAACCCTTGCACCAGTGACGCCGCTGCCCGTCACTAGTCTGTTTTATATAAGGCCCGGCAATTGGGGATGGATATACCGCCATCCATCGGTCCCAGGCAATGGTGGGCCGCCTGGTTTTGCCTGAGAGCTGTTCGCTTACTCTCTCCCGAATAACTTCGGGAGGATTTGCGAGTAAGATGGTGGTACCTCCACAGTCGAGCCCGGCATCAGCTCTACCACCTAAATGTGGTTTAGTGCGAAGGAATTTTGTGAACACTTCATTAATACATCCAGTATTTAAGGCTGCTGCTCGTACATTTTTAATTATTCCAGGGTTATAATAACTGGACAAAGGGTTTGTACGGTTACTCATGGGACATGATGGTCCACACCTGGGATACAAACTCCGTCGTTGTCAAAGTTGTGGACAACGACAGACGTAAGGAGTTCTTCATCAACCCTTACGTCTGGACCCCAAACGACCGCTGGACCAGACATGGAGATATGGTGTATCAGTATGCCAATTGTTTAAAACGGAATTTAATGGAAGATTTACATAAAACAGATGGGGAAGTATCGAGGAATATCTCAGTGTATATTGATGTCTGGTGCTCCATGAATGGACGTTTCCAGCAGCGAATGTTCGACTCCAAAGTTGATTTGCTCCAGGCCTCATGGTCACCTTTCGAAGATGTCGATTGGCTGATGCCTCTGCTAGCTGGTGCTTCAAACTGGAGGGGTATTATGGATGGAATAAGAGACGATGTTTTCAAATGGAATAACTACAGTGATGTTATTTTCGTTGCAGATTTTCCTGGTAGGTAGTTTTTGTCGTTAAACCTAAAGTAAACACTTATTTTTCATCACATGCTAAACAATTTTCATACCATAATGCCATTTCCTTAATAATATAACTGAGCAAGTAAAATGATCTGCTTTAACCTTGGACAAGACCAATCATTCACTCAAGACTATAAGTTGTAATTTAGCCAGTTTATGTGAGCTTATTTATGTTGCAGGTTACTATTTAGAACATTTTCTTCCACATGAGCTGGTCAATGTGACACTAACAGTTTTAGAAGGTCAAATAGCTTATGAAGAAGAGGTGATGAGTTTACCCCTCGGACAATCGTATGTTCTTATAACTGAAGACCACATCTACATAAATTCTGGAAAGTTCCACAGGATCATTAATATTGGAAGTGACCCGGCGATCTACATGTACACTTTTATGAACAAAACTGAGTTGGATATGCCAGAAAAAATACTCACAAGAGAACCTAAGCCAAAGCTCCCGATAGCTCATGAGCTGGGGCGGAGCTTATCCAATATGTTCAAATTCTTTAATTTAGTTTTCTCATCTTTATTCCAATTGTTTTTTCGGTTGCCGCTGTCAGTAGTGGGAATTAAGTAATTAAATTTTTAATGTTATTTATTACCAATAAATTGATGTGCCATATTTTTGAAAACAACTACCTATATTTAAAATTGATTGAACCTATTCTTGCGCCTTCATTGTTGTTTTGCTTAGTAGAACGAAGATTAGAGGATTTAGAAAATAAAAGATATTTTACTCAATAATTCTTTATTTGCCCAGGAAATACAGATGAATGAACTTCAAAACATTCCTAATGTCATATATTACGGACATGGTTTCAAAATGTGTATCGATTTGTTTAGAAATCTTTGTATCTTCACTCGAAAAATATAGAAAAATTACGACTCGGGGGCCGCCTAGTTTATATATAAAAAGCTGTGAGATATTTCAACAATTGATACAAAATAAATGCATTATGTTATGTTTGATGAATGATAAAAAGTAATAAAACCTCGTATAAGAAATAATATAAAAAGCAACAACAACTTTAGTGAAGAAGTAAAGAATGTTCGAGAATTACAAAAGTAAACAGATGGACAAATATAGCCGAATGTGGTCATCGTCACAAGAGTCTAGTGGTATTATCACAAAAATAAAATAGCTCCTCTATATGCAAACTTTGTACAGTACCCTTTATTATATTTTACTTATCCTGGTTAAGATTGTAGTTTTATATACTCATACTCGTATTACCTAAAATATTTATAGGTATTTGTGTGTAGCTGTACGACATCTTTCAGTTCATATACAATATACGTAGTGTACATTACATATAAAAGGAAATACAAGAGGCATTATACGGTCGCTCGCACGTCAACCTACCCAATGGTAGTGCTTAGTAATTCTTATTACAATCTCAAAGATTAAAATCAAATGGAAATGGGAATTTTAAACCGAATGCAACTATAAACAACGTTCCAACGTTGAGTCATAAAAAAATGAAATAAATGATAGCTTTTCATTATATGCGTGTATAAATGCACTAAAAGAAAAATCTAATAAAAAATAAAAATTCCATTTTGAAAGGTAATGAAATTCCCGAACCCAACGATTAATATAAGCAATATAAATTCGAATGTAATATTAAATACTAAAAACAAAATGGAGACTTTAAATGCAATGTGCTAACATTTTCACAAACATAGGAAATTAATTCCATGCAATGAATTTAATTTAAAATACATAATATATTTATATTATAAATTATTGTTTTTTAGGGCTCTTTGCACAAAACATTTAAAATGTCCATTTCTAAAAGTAACTTTACCGAGACAACGATGGATTTTGACGATTCTTTTATATATATTTACTTGGGAGTTTAACTTTTGCTTATTTAAATGCAATATTGTATGTATCTCGGCAGAGTTATAATACTATTTAACTATTTATTCCTAAAAAGCTACTAACCAATTCATTGTATTAAAAACGGAGCAATGGACTGGAAAGTAACAATAACAGCCTAATAATATAACCGCTTTTCTAATTTGTGACTCGTTATTTATAATTATAACATTACTAGACCAAAATTGACCCGGTTTGATCTATACTAGAAAACTAGAACCCAAGGTAATTCCATGTTTGAACTTCTAAATGTACTAGAGGTAAGGATTTTTAGTTTATCAAGGTTACACTTAAGGAAAAATCGCAAATCTCTCAATTCTTTAAATACACGAGTATCGACGTCTTCGGTAAGCGAGCGGGGCGAGGGGTAAGTGCGCTCGAAGTTGTATGTTCCCCTCCCCTGCCCGCATACCCAAGGCGTGTCACACCAACCTATTCACGGAAAAGCACACCGACTGGTCGACTTTGTACATTTAACTAGAACCCGCATATCAAACTACCTTGATATATAGACAAGGACCAGTTCCAAAAATACATAACGACAATGCTTTAAATAATGTCATCTTACAATACGTCGGCTCCGGTGACTCTACTGATCTACTTTGAACTTTCTCATGATGCATTATCCGAACAATTACAATTAAGTAACATTTACAGGCACGTTGGAAGCCAACGCTCTACAATACTCCAAAACAGCTAATTTTCAAAAGTAGTTAATATTGCTTATTATTACTAGCAGGAATTAGATCGCTTAGTGTCTCTGCTTGTTTGACAAGCGTTTAAGTATTAAAAACTATCCCTAATCTTCACAACCCGAGTCGTGAAAGCATAACCTTTACAACTGTACAGGTCTATTCAACTATACTTTTACAATAAATTATATTAAATCACTCATTTTAAGTAATAAATACGATAAACAACAACAAAGAACGTACTCAGGCTTGTATCAAAACGTTGGCCACTCGCGTGGGCGGGCACGATCACAGAAGCGCAAAACTGAACCCTCTAAAGTGGAACACGCAAGCCGTGGTGCGCACGCGCACGACCACGACCTTGGAATGTACGCCGGACACGACACAACAGACTATCACAATATTAATTCGCCGGCCCGACGCCGACGCCGCCATTTCTCTGACGCGGATACGCGTCGTAGGCTACCTTCTTAGTGATTCCGTTCTCTTCTGGCAGCGGTTCTAACTTTGCCTTCTTTGTGCCGTGCTTGGGTGAGAGGTAGGCCTTGTAGAAGAAGCGAGCGAACAGAACGAAGTACGAGAAGTACATAGCCATGGACAGTTTGATGTTGAAATGGCTGATATGACAGGAGTGCGTGGGCGCGGTGGCGAGGTAGTTGTGGGCCCAGATGTTGACCGCGCAGCCGACCACCATCTGGGTCAGCTGCAGGAAGGTGATGATCATCGCGAGGAACTTGGGCGGGTAGTGCCCCATGCTCACCAGCGAGTAGTAGGAGTACATCACGCTAGAACAATGGAGAGTTATGTCAGTTAGTGGCTTATGTCATTACTATTGTTCCGGCTCGGAATATTCTCAGACTAACTGGAAAGTCGGCACTTGACAATATTCCTTATCTTGGTTAAGGTGCGATTCTTCAGTTTTATGAGGAAATTGTAAGCAATATTTATCACGGCACAAAAAAACAACTCTCAGCTAAAAACAGTCAATACAAATAATTTCATATCATAACTATATGCGAAAACTTGCATTTTAAACATTAACCTCTCATTAACAACTAGACACATAGTCTCCAAGAAAAGTTCGCCAGAAAACGTCCGACATGCAAAGTAGCAAATATGCTTCAACCAAATTAAGACGTTATCTCGTTAACATAAGATGCAATGTCAGTTGTACGCAATCGTCATTCGAACTTGTCACGCATTAGCGGTGACAAGATGCATCGCGGACACTTTTTGAGTGAGATTGTGAGTCTAGTTGTTTATGAGAGGTCAATGATTTTAATAGCTACAAAATAATTGGGTTTTCATAGTCATAAATTTATCTTAAAATTTTTACAAAATCAAAAATTCACGACCCTGAGAAATCCAATTATTTTGAAACTAAGTACTTCAATATTATATTTTAAAAAAAACTATTTTTACTAAAGTAAATCATTTGAAGAAGCTATTTTTGCGTTTGATATCTTACAACATCTGCAGAATCGATCCATAAAATCTACTTGTTCATTCATCCATTCCGTCTAAAGGAACCTTAACAATCAATAGGTACCTTAATATTCCAAGCCAAAACATTTATACACATAGGTGTAACACACGGAAAGATCTATTGAGAATCAATTTTGCAACAGAATTTGTTAAGCAATAGTCCCGTCGATAAAATAATCAGTAAGTAAAAATATTGAAGTATGCCTTTTCCCACAAGTGTCATGGCCAGTTGCTTACTCATTACAATGTAAATGGATAAATGCTTTCAAGTCTATGTCGTACAACACATGTAGGTTCCCTCAGTATTTTTATAAGTCCATAAATTGGGCATATCATGAAGTATGAAATCGAAAGTCGTTCAACAAAAAGTAAAAAATAGGTGCGACGATGGGCGGAGTGAAGCGAGACGGAATGTGTTAGGTTTACATGTAAATAAATTTGGGGAGCATGCGAAGCGAGACCACCCCTGTGGTTTTAACAGAATTATGATCTACATAGGCAGATCATGATATGCCCAATTCTACAATATGCCGACAACATATACAACTTTTCGACAGACGGTATACTATTTTTAGTAGATATATCTGGAATCCCTATTGCACTCGAAGACGGTATACTATTTTTAGTAGATATATCTGGAATCCCTATTCCACTCGAAGATAAAAACCAAGTCAACGGTCAACAGAAGTGCACTGATAGGAATTCCTCTTTATGACAGAACCCTGAACGGCGCGGAGACTGCTTCGTGTCGAGTGGTAAGCCGGTGGTAATCGCGGCACGGTGGCTGCACGATACCGCTTCACCCACAATCTGTTGTAAATAAGTAAATAAAGCCATTCACGATATTGCCGTTATCGCCGTACTACTTGTTCATTCAAGTTGTTATAAAACGTGCATAAAAGTAGTTTTATGTACGTAATCACAAATTTAGAAGAAAATTGAGACGCCACTTTAATCTCTTTCTTTGGTGATCCACCAAAAAATGAAGCCCTTTTTCCATTGGCTAATCAATCGCTTTGGCAGACAGCATTTCATGGAGATACTGTTAAAAGATATTGCTAGCGGTACGCCCAAAATGGCTGCAGATGGTGTTAAGAGTATGGCATGGGCTAGGAAAAAATGTTATTACCCGTCCAACACAAAAAGGCCAATGTCAAATACTTTATTAGCTTTTGATAGAGGCTATTATTGGTTAGCTAATTGACCTATTTGTCTAGGATGCGTAATACTAATAATTACGCGCGAAACAGCAGATCTGAGGGTTTTTAGCTAATACTTAAATATTATGTAGGGAAAAAAATACTGGATGTAAGTAGAAAACCTTTATATTTCTATTACTTATTTTATGAAAAAAAAAGCAAGTTGATCTCTTAAACGCGTTTTTGAAACGAACGTTTGAAAACCAAAAAAAGAGGGTGGAAACATATTTTTTTTGACAAAAGCATAAATCTTAGTACATTGTTTATAAGTAGATCACCTAGATCAATAAATCAAATATATATTTTCCAATATTAAGATGTCCTACTTTCGTCAAAAGAACCCTCGAAAATCTGCATTTTTTTATATTCTAGGGTCAGGTACAGCCTTAAAGGCATGAAAATCAGAACGATAGATCTTTAGTCCATTTGAATCAATTTGACCACAGGCACGAAAAAAAAATTGAGGGGTGTTATTATGACGTCACTTTCTTTTGAATGTGTTTTTTTTTTGTTCTGAATCCTATCGTGTGTGGTATCAAATGAAAAGACTTTCTGAGCCCATTCTAAAAATATATCACATCATTACATTTCATTCACTTGTTTTAAATTAAATTACAGATACGATACGGTTAATATTTTTTTGTAAAATATACCTCAACTGATACCTAATATTCTCATATAGAACCTCAAGAAAGCAATTTTGAAAATATTTACATTTGTTATTTTTTATTTATTTTTCAACCGTCATTCTAACACCCCTATTTTTTTTTCGTTCTATATACGAGTCAAATTGATTCATATGGCCTAAAGATCTATCGTTCCGATTTTCATTACTTTAACACCATTTGCAGCTATTTACTGAATTTTAGGTTGTACCGCTAGCACTATACATATAATATAAGTACGTTTGTGTTTGTGTACATCGTGAGAGAACGACTGGCATTCATCTAAGTGTATATGAAGCGAGTTATTTCCACATGAATCAATATCGTGTATGTAGTAGAACTGCTTTAAATTATCAATATAAATGTAAAATCAATACCGGTTACCCTTTACGCCGCGGAACTTTGCAATCTTGTCATCAAGTGCATTCTGAACTTATATTCTCGGAAAGCCCAACAAACAA
Source organism: Ypsolopha scabrella (assembly GCA_910592155.1). Classification (NCBI taxonomy): domain Eukaryota; kingdom Metazoa; phylum Arthropoda; class Insecta; order Lepidoptera; family Ypsolophidae; genus Ypsolopha; species Ypsolopha scabrella. Next base: position 7,612,506 of record OU342964.1, read on the forward strand.
GACCGTTTACAGACAAAACAAGGTTGCAAAACATAGTGCGTAACAAAACACTGTTTCTAAACGTATTCTAAGAACTTTGGTTCCTTTGCTGAAGTGCGTAAGGCGGGGTAGGAACACTCTCGTGTTGCAACGCTTACTTTTTGTACGGGTTTCGTTGTGTAGCAGCACTCAAAACGTCATTTGACATTTTTAGGGTTCTGTAGTCCGACAAGGAACCCTTATAGTTTCGCCTTGTCCGTTTGTCCGCGGCTTAGCTCAGAGACTATTAGTACTAGAAAGCTGTTATTTAGCATGAGTATACATATTAATCACGCCGACAAAACGGTAAAATAAAACAATAAAAATATTTTTTAAGTATAGATACGGCATGATTTTTTTTTCTCATCTATCCCATAGTGTTGGGTATCGTTAGATAGGTCGTTCAAAAATATTGTGGGTGTATGATTACCATTTTTCGATTTAGGGATCCGTTGGCGAAATATTAAGCTTTAAAGTGCTAATTTTTGTTAGAGTCATGTGTCCCCCCGCCTGCCGGCTAAACGGTTGTTTATGGATATGTGAAAAAAATTCACAGAAGTAGTATATGTATAATGAATTTAAAAGGAAAACTATCACAGCTAAGCAGGCTTTACAGGTTTACGAGTACAGGTCGCGCTAAACTTTTAATCCCCTCTAAACACGACAATGTATGGGCCGTTCTTCTGTGTGGGACTAGAATTTTGGCGCGATCTGTATTAGTAGACCAACTTATAAAATGTACCGGGCAACTATGGAACCCTGGCGCGTGGCCCGACACGCACTTGGCCGGTTTTTACGTTACGTTTAGTTTACAGTCCAACAAGGCTCTTGACATTGACAGCGAGCGCAGATGTGAAATAAGGGTTTACGTTTTATTACTTACGATTTTTGCCATGACCAATCCACGCAGGAAGTGAGCCTTGTTAGCTGTCATTATAACGTGCTTATGATATTCCTGCTCAGAGTTGATGTTGAAAAAGTCGACACTATAGAAGACCAACGAGAGATGGCACCTATGACAGCTGCGTTTAGTGATGTGGTGCATTTTAATTTCGGCAAAAATAAAAATCAAGTGCGACTAGCGACTTGAGTAAATAAAATATCGATTTATTTGACACGTCATACAACATGTATCATGATAATACAAATGACAAATGTGCATTTGCTTACATTAACAAAGCAGCCATAAAATCTAGAAAACTCGTTTACAATTTTTTAATCAAAAAAGATATAATTTGTAAACAGACGGAGCCGTACGATTAAGGAGAATAGAACCCGTTATTTATTGATTACAATTCAGCCACCAACATTCCTCATGATCCCTTGAGTTTTGAAAAAAATTAGAAACTTTTGCTATAGAGTCTTTATAAAACCGAAAAATGATGATCGAAACGAGTAGTACGTCACTTTTCGCTGCCAGCAACAATGAAGTATTAGATTATTTTAGTGACAATTACTCATAAACAATTATTAAACTTGGTAGGCATTTAAACGTCATAGGTGCCATCTCTTGTTGGCTCTAGTTCAGTGCAGTGACACTGCCATTTTGGAAAGGTCGGTGTTACGACGCGAGTTGATTTTTGAACGGGTTAGTGTTGCAACCCGGGTAAGAAACCCAGCTGTGGTATTTTTTAACGGCTATCCGTACTTTCAATTATGACTACATCGGTTTTGTAAAATTCTTAAATTAACTCTGCATTATACATCGTCTTATGAATCTACTTATTATCCGAAGACGTACAGGTCTAGCGCATAGCTGAGTCTGTTCCTGAGGCATGGGAGCGGTACGGAAGTACTTCAGTCGGGCGTCAGCCTTGCCTCACTTGTCACCCCTCCCGTGCCGCTCCCATACCTCAGGAACAGACTCAGCTATGTGCTTTATATGATTAATTATTTAGATCGGAGACGGAGAGATCAAGACGTGTCGAGTCGTGCGAGTGAGTGAGACGCACGTAACGTACCCGGAGTCACCAGCTGTAATCGTGCGCCAACAAGACACTATCATCTCGCCCCGACCACGCCCCTCATTCCGTCTAGTGAAGCTTTCATAGTAAATATTCAGTAAGTGTGAATGCTCACCTGTGTACACAATAGTTCATGACGACGAACCAGCGCGCCGAGGCCGTGTACTCGGTGAAGCTGAACCAGGAGTAGAGCAGCACGGTGATGTGGTGGTACCAGTGCAGGAAGATGAGCGGCTTCTTCCGCAGCACGATGAACACCGTGTCGCCGAGCTCCGGCAGCTTCGACAGCACGAACATCCACGTCCAGAACCCGGACACTTTGTCCGCCTCGATGAAACTGAAACCAAAACAATACTTTCGACATGTGATTTTGGCGTAGTATCCTATAGAATTAACATATACAGGGTGTAAATGCAAAGTCAAGAATCCCTTTAGGGTATGAAGGTATACACGATTCTGATATCATTACGAGAAAAAAATATATAACTTGAATTTTCACCAAAACTTCCATCATTTTTCTAAGCTATGACTACGCAGCTCACCGGCCTCCCCACACACCTAATTGCACCCCGCGACCCGCACCCCTCATCCGAGTGGCCAGCGACCAGTGAGGGTGTCCACGCGATTAGTGTATTTTGAGTAAAGAAAATCGTCTTATTATGAGGTACTGGCACTATATTCAGAGATCCCAGTATTTAAAATTCTTGCCTTTGCTTTTACACCCGGTATATAGGCAAACCGGATAAGTCAGTCTTCGCCCGCGACGTTACGGGGACGCGGGGGCGGGGTGATGTTGCATTGAGAGTATACAGCACTCACTGTCCCACAAACCTGCTGCCCGCTCCCCGCGCGATTCCCTCTGTCGTCAACCCCCGCGTCCCTGTAACGACGCTGGCGAAGACTGACTTATCCGGTTTGCCGTATAGTCACGATTTTTTTTCCTGAGGGGTTGTCACAGGTTCGTAGGGGTTAGCCTTATTATCGCATAGTAAGTAAAACCGATATCTTTTGGTAGTTTCTTCTAAAGCCAATGCTAAGCCTTTTTGGTTTTTTAAACATTCCTAAGCAAGGTGAGCCAAAAATTTTACAGCCTGGACGTTTAATAGACTTGTGGCCAATCGAACTGCCAAACAAATAGTTTGCTTCAGTCAGTCCAGTCTGCCATTCGTCGAGAAAAAGCAATATAAATTACAAGCGAATGGCTATGATTCGCGTAGACGCGTAAAATACATCGACCTATTTATCTTACTCAATTATAATGAAAATAGGCTTCGTTAAATCCGTTAAACAATCTGAATTCCTTGATCAAGTTCATTCATGGTTGTTTGAGGCTAACGAAGTTTTGAAGCATATTTGAGGTATTTTCTGTTCTTTGACAAAATCTTTTGACGGAGCTTTGCTTACGGTTTTAGCCAAGCCAAAAACAGTTTTAACAACATCAAAAAATAGTATCCCAGGATGATACTGAGTTCATATTTATATCGGGTTCGGTTATAGTAATTTGTAAGTATGGCAAAAGGATAGAAAATAAAATGTATTTCCACTGATCTTTTCAAATCGTAACTTGATGGCCTTGAGAAATAACAGCAACTTCATTCTTGCAATTGTTCCATTACTGTATTTTGTCGTGACTGTGCGTTTGGCTGTACATATTAATTCTGCTGCCCTGAACCTTTCGTCTCGTTTTATGCATATTTTTAACAATTTGGTGAAAATAATGACGCTAGATAAACCCCACGTTGAAGATGAATAGTCTAGAGTTAGCAAATGAATTGGATGAGGCTCTTGAAATTATTTGCCATGAAGTAGAATTACCGGAACTTTGTAATAGTTTTATAACGAATGAGCACGGTTTCAAGGTTTTGTCATTCAACATTAGAAGTATTGTTTTTTAGTGGTGCTAAAACGCATGAACTTACAATTTGATGTCCTCGTTCTCACTGAATGCCGATTGGATGAGACATCAGTAGTGGATCATCTACAGGGATATACGTCATACCACACACTCAAAAATATTAATCAGAATGGCGGAGTAGTTATTTATGTTAAAAATAAATGGAATGCCACGGTCTCCGAACCTGAGTTTAATGAATCATGTTGTCTTACCGTAGAAATTCCAAATGTAGTTTTCCTGATCTGCTTATACAGATCACCATCCTTTAAAAATACGGAAATATTCCTGAAATCACTTGAGGACGTTTTCAATAAATCCAAAGATAAATCATGCATCATGTCAGTCGGTGACATTAATATAGATATAATTTCGACTGATTTATCCAGGGTTGATCCTTCTAAGTATTTATGTCTTAATGCAGAGTTTGGTCTCCTGCCAGCGATTTCCAAACCAACCCGTATTAAAACTTGTCTTGATCACATTTTCGTGAAATCTAGAACTAACGTAGTAGGAGTGGTTTGTAAAACAGACGTCACCGACCACAATATCACTTTGGTGGGGATGGATATTAAACCCGACTTTAAAAATAAAAATAGATTTAAAACTGTTATCAACTTCGAAAGTGTGGCTGATGAGCTTAAATTAGAAAACTGGAGCACAGTCTTAGAGCAAGCTGAGGTCAACAGTGCAGTTTATAATTTTGTCAGTATTGTTTCTAATACCATCTCAAAACATACTAAGCAAGTAAAAATAAGTCGGTCCAAGTTCAATCTCAAACCATGGATTACTCCAGGGCTTATGAGATGTAGTAGACATCGGGACAGACTGCATGCAAAACTTAGGCGGAGTCCTGGGGACATTGTTTTAAAAATTACATATACGCGATATAAAAATTTTTTAAACGGATTACTGCGGAAACTCAAATCGGATTACGAGAGAAAAGAACTTGAGGAAAACAGCTCTAATACTAAATCCCTTTGGAATGCTATCAAAAATGTCTGTAGCCTTAAAACTAAAAAAGCGAAAAATCCAGAGCTCCTTACCATAGGTCGTAATTCCAAAGAGTCGTTGGATAAGTGCGCTATGTTCTTCTCCTCAGTAGGAAGTAACTTAGCGAATCGAATTCTCACAGATCTAGGTGATACAGAAGAAAGTCTAGCTGCTAAAGTTAAACTGAGGAAAGGTCCAATCAACTCCTTTTTCCTGGAGCCTACTGATACACAAGAAGTTGCCAGTACTATCCTTAATTTAAAAACAAACAGCGCGCCAGGTTTCGACGAGATAAGCAACCAGCTAATAAAACACATTGGTGACCTGATACTAGAACCGTTAACATTTATAGTTAACCAGAGTTTTAGCGATGGTTGCTTTCCTGACTCGTGGAAAGTAGCTGTGGTTGTGCCTATTCATAAAGATGGCCCTAAAGACCTCCCAAACAACTATCGACCAATCTCTTTGTTGAGTGTGTTATCTAAGATCTTGGAAAAACTGGTGAACAAGAGACTGGTAAAATTTTTGAACAAATTTGACGTCATTGCGGATCGACAGTTTGGATTTAGGCAGCAGAGATCAACTGAGGATGCGATTTCTCTCCTTACGGATCTAGTATCTACTTACCTAGACAAAGGTCTCAAATGTGTAGGCGTTTTCTTGGACCTTGCTAAGGCCTTCGATACGGTCTCAACTCCAATCCTCCTACAAAAGCTTGAAATGTTAGGCATAAGAGGCACTGCATTGTCCTGGTTCCGCACCTATCTATCTGGTAGAAAACAGCTGGTGAAGATTGGCAATCACAGAAGTGACCCAGTGACGGTTAGCTACGGAGTCCCACAGGGCAGTATACTGGGCCCAACCTTATTCATAATCTACATGAACGACATTCATGAACTTCAGATGAATGGGGTGGAGACGATTTGCTATGCTGATGACACGGTGGTGTTGTTTCACGGTGCCACATGGGAAAATACTTTTCAGGCTACTGAGGAGGGGATGTCTGTAATATCTAACTGGCTACAAAGCAATCTTCTCACACTAAATTATAAGAAAACTCAATATATGTGCTTCCATAAAACTGCCGCTTCTGAACCCCCATCACACAATGGCATTAGAATACATTCCTGCAAAAACTATGACTCCCAATTGCCGTGTTGCTGTGATGTCATCAAACGTATTAACAGTATTAAATATCTTGGTGTCATTGTCGATGAAAAACTTACCTTTAAGGATCACATTCTCTGGTTGTCAAAGCGAGTTCGTAAAGTAATTGGAATCATGAAAAAGATTCGAAATATAGCTTGCGCCAAAATCCTCAGATTGATCTATATTACGCTCTGCCAATCACTGATTTTATACTGTATTCCGGTATGGGGCAGTGCCTCTAAAACTTTCATGATTCTGGTAGAAAGGGCACAACGCTCAGTATTAAAGGTGATGCTGAAAAAACCTTTCCGTTTTGATACCGAGCTATTGTATAGGGAAACTCAAGTCCTCACTGTACGCCAACTTTATATTCATAAAATTGCTGTTGTTTCTCACAGAGCTATGGTTTGTTCAGCTGAGTATAATAATCATTTAGAAAGGAGAGTTTTTAAAATGCCAGGAGCGTCTGTTAAGACAGCGTTTGCGAGTAGATTCGGTCTCCATATAAGATCCCTTATTTATAACAACATACTCAAGCACGTGGATATTAAAACCTCTTCTGTTGCACAAGCACATGTTAAGCTATTAAACTGGTTAAGAACATTAAACTATAAGAAAACTGAAACCTTATTGCTACCTTTTTGCTGTAAAGATCTGTAAAAATATTGCTATTATTATTATTTTTCTGTATTTGGTCTAAATTGTTTGTTATTTTTAATTTAATGCACAATTAATATATAGAATGAAAGAATGAACGAATGATAGATTAATAATATGAATGACCCTAAATTTTTCTACTAGTTTTTAACCTAATTATGTAAACAATGTAATATCATTGGTACATTAATAAGAATATTGGTACCCCGCATTTCTGGCTTAGCCGAGTTTGGGGACCCTTGGCAACTTTGTGTATTACTTCTGTGCATGTCCATATATAATCATTGTTATTTTAATTTACGTCTTTTGTTATGTGTTTTTCATGCAATAAAGTGATTTTGTATTTGTATTTGTATTTGTACCAGCGAACGCAAAAAACACAAAACGTCTATATTATCGCTGAAAAATTACCCTACGAAAACTGTAGGACTTAAAGTCGGACACGGTTTAGTGTGGGGACAACGGCTCCAATAGCATTCACAATCTCTATTATGAGTCGGCCAATCACGGCTGGCAGTGTCGCATTACACACAATACGAACCAATCATAAGCTTTTTGACACTTTGTTAGAAACGAGTGTTCTATGTATTTTTCATTCGCTGATTTCCGCCATCAAAAATACTGTGTATAAAAACTCAAATCTACCACGATGCTTTTCAAGTTGACTGTACTATAGGTATAAGTAATTGTAAAAAAAAATTGAAATCACGTTTTTATATTTGCTTTTAAACCTTGATTAAAGTTTCCATGTTATGGTCAATCAGAGTGATGTTCCAAGCAGCAACCGGTAATGTTTATAATATTGACAGTTTTGTAGAGTATACGTCGTAATGCTCGTACATACGAGGGTCCGTCAAAGAGATGAAGACGCGATCACTTGGAAGTATTTATATCTTTGAAGAATAGGACAGTTATTTGTTTTTCATGCCCAGATTCAGCCGTTTACAATAACGGCAAAAAATATTTACAGATATGTACGTATCTAATGCTGAAAATTGTAGAGGAAGAGAGGTGTTAGTTAAACACCATTGAAAACAGGAGAGGAAAGATGGTATGACACCTTAATCGACATGACAGTTTATTGAAAAAGGAAAGAATAACGGGAAAAGGGGAAGAGTTTGTTTATAATATAATTTATACCGACATACGCGACATGCATCAATTTCTTTCTGAAATAATTTTTACAAGCGAGTGTCTGTTATCAATAGACGCAAACACAATTTTATTGTAAGTGCATTCCGTTATAGTTTAGAATTACTAAACTAACGCAATAGGCAATTCTGTAATGTTAGTTTTAGTTGATTGTAATAAATAATAAATAAATGTAAATACTTTAATTATAAAATCAACTTACAGTAGCAAATAAATCTAAATTTTATTGTTATTCTGTGACCTAAGTACTTGATGGTTATTCAGTCGCAAAAATGCTCTCCGCTAGGTCAATTATATGATTGTACAAAATGGCAGCACTTGCCTGCGTCTACTCTAGATCATAATAAAGCTGACATTATGACTCCTGGCCTAGCGCTGCGTGTCTCGAGCAATTTTCCTCCCAACAATGCAATCATATAATGACGTCTGAGGTCTAGCACGCGCTGTCGATACAGTGTTCTTTCATCTCACTCGCTCTCTCAGACATTGACAAACGCGGTATGCGTGAAAGGGCAAGTACATCCTATTTATCTAACAGACGATGTATCTCTAGCCACACAGGATGAAAAATCAGGACAAGTTCAAATTAAACTGCGAAATGTTGGTACTTTATAATCGACAAACTTGGACAAGACTTTAGAATAGATTTCATGCAATATGATGAATGAACAGCACATGTTCTTATTTCACAGTATATAGTATTTGATTATCCCAACCGGTTTCGGTATTACACCATTATCAAGGGTCAAAGGTTATCAAATTTCATGCATATTTAAAACCTGTATGCATGGGCGTCGGAAGACGAAAGTTTAGGGTGCGGCAACCTTTTTTAAATATCAACGGGATTTATAGTTGAAAAATCAAAAAACGTACTTTTGTGCAAACAAAAACTGCCGATCGGTCTTGTCTCTCGTATGTCCACTGTATCCGGGGGCAACAGGCGCAAGCGTCAAGTTCGACTTTCCCTTACATACCGTTTAAACACGAACCTATTCCACGTGCAGTTATTATATACCAACTTAGTTTGACACTTGCAATCCATAAATTATATGTATCCCAAAGGTCTAATTAAGTTGGTAATTCAGAAGACCTAGTCGTAAACGGAATTTTAAGTTTCTAAGAGAACTGCAAGTGCCCTATATGTTTCCATGGTGGGCCAATGTGTGAAATTTATTACGTAAAAGGGAGTAACTTTTTTTCGAGTTGAGTTAGAAGCCTGATTTCTAGGGTTCTTTTCCCGAAAGGAGCCAAACGGGATCTTATTACTAAGCCTCCACTGTCCGTCTGTCTATCTGTCCGTCCGCCTATCACAGGGGTCTACAGCTTCAGCCGTAATAAGTAGAAAAATTGAAAATTTCACAGAATACGTGTTACTTGGCCTCTAAAACGGCGAATAATTAAAATTAATTTCATTCATTCAAAATCCAACTGGTGTACCCATACAAAAAACCATAAAAACATACCTTTTTTTCAAGGTTATTTGTAACAGCTCTATCTTAAGGTGGTAATGGAGGATCTCGGTGCAAAATGCAGGTCATAATGTTTTCCTTACTTTTAAATAAAAAGTATGCAATAAATGCGTTTTATAGAAATTCGCGCAAACTGCTTGGTAATAGTAATTAGGAGATCACATGTCGGACCCACCATGACATGAAAATTATTAAATTTTACGAGACGCTTTTAAGTTTGTTAATGTAATGCAAACAACATGTAATACATTAAAGTACGTAATTTTTTTCCGCAAGTTGCTTTAAAACACATTTATTGCATACTTCCTATTTAAAAGTAATAAAAACGATATTATGATGTGCATTTTGTACCAAGGTAAGAAGTTACCCCCTTAAAGACGGTAATGCAAACAAGTTTAAAATTTGGTCATTATTATTGTACAAACTCTAAAGTAAAATAATACAAATTTGGGTTTCGTACTTAAATGGCGCCGAATGGTGGTTGAATCATTTTTTCGCCTTGATGTTGATATGGCGGCGTCTACATATTGTTATTATTTACCACAATGTTTTCGGGTACCGATATCGAACCTGTGTGGTGGTACACTTTGTGCGCGAGTCCGACTCCACCCATCCATCAGCCTGTTTCGTCCACTGCTGGACATAGGCCTTTTCAGTAGCGGTCCTCCTGGAAGAAATGCCCATACTCACGCACGCTGGGCAGGCGGGTTGGTGAGCGCGGTGCCGGAACCCTCGTACCAGTGACGCCGCTGCCCGTCACCAGTCTGATTTATATAAGGCCCGGTAATTGGTAATGGATATACCGCCATCGATCGGTCCCGGGCAATGGTTTGCCGCCTGGTTTTGCCTGAGAGCTGTCCTCTTACTCTCCCCCGAATAACTTCGGGAGGATTTGCGAGTGAGATGGTGGTACTTCCACAGTCGAGCCCGGCATTAGCTCTACCACCTATGAGTCCGACTCGCACTGGCCAAATTATTACATAGTGGCCAGTTTAATCACAATCCGTTCAAGTTTAAGTGTTCTAGTAGGAAGTAACAAACATGCATCTTCACATCCATACTTTCACGTTTGTAATTGTAATATAGGTGTGATGTGATAGATATTCGAAGTTTCGGGGTTACGAGGCCATAGACAAACATACATACATTATAATGTATACTTAAGTATACATTATTATATGTATGTATGTCGCGGGCAAATTCTAGTTTTATATATTTTCAATGCGCAATCATTACATTTTTATTTTTATTTTTCTGTGTTATTGAATATGGATGTGTAAAAGCGCAGATGTAAAATAGCTAAGTACTGAATACAAACTTTTTATGTTGTTTTTTAATTCTTCGATTTGTTAACATTTATGGTAATTTTTGCAGAAGTACCAATTTAAATAACATTATAATAGTCTCATATGCGTCACAAACAACTTAGTGCGTCACAGTAAAAACCTGATACACCCTTTTTTTGTGTCCCTTTTTAGGGTTCCGTACGCGAACGGGACTAAACAATTTGCTAAACGGGACCCTATTACTAAGCCTTAGCTGTCTGTCTGTCCATCTATCACAGGGGTCTGCAGCTTCAACTGTAATAGGTAGAATGTTGAAATTTTCACAGATTACGTGTTACTATTGGCCTCTGCCACAATGAAAAATAAAATATTATTATTTAGGCATTATACGTATATCTATTTACAGTTTAGCTATCTATCAACTTATCTATTAATAAACATGAAGTATATATAATATTTTTATTCAATTTTTTTTATTTTGGTGTATAATTTTACTAGACCAACTTTAATATAGTTTTTTCTTTTGTATTTCCCGTATTATATTTGTTTCATCATATTCTATTGTTTTAACAAATATTAGATTTGACCTGTAAAACGTATACTTTATGTATAAAAAAATTAAATGTAGGAAGTGTTCCCTGTATGGAAACCTTGAAAAAGTTGCATTATTTTAACGTTATTTGTTTTGGTTCTAACTTTAAGACGGTAATACAAACAAAGTTTTTAGTCAGATTGTAGGACATACTCTAAACTAAAGTAAAACAAAAAAATAATAAAAGGTATGATTCCGTACGCAGATGGCTCCAAATTTTTTTGTCAGGCGCTACCATTTTAGCGCCTTGTTTTTTGTAGCCTTGATGTTGATATTTACCATAATTTTTAAGGGTTCCGTACCCGTAATATGTGGTGTTACGGAACCCTTTGTGCGCGAGTCCGACTCGCACTTGTCCAAATTATTTATAAACCGTGTTTTTTTCCTTTCGATACCATTGTCCATTTCGATATGTTTTTGTGTGTTGTTGTAAACACTGGTGGATTTTCCCGTTCGTTACCATCTTTCGTGATTTGTTTTGAATAAGAAAACCTGTTACTGAAGATGATTATCATTCTTACCGTTTTTTTTTGTGTTTACTGTAGTTTTTTAAAGTTTAAAAAAGCATTATCTGAGTCTAAAAAACTACAAAATGTATATCCTCAGTTGAATGTGTTTTTGACCATTTATGGATGACCACAAGAAAAAATTATCTCCGGAAACTCCTTGTTATGGAAGTTTACTGCTCGCAAATGACAAAATTATTATGAACATAGGTATGCCGTGAAAATTTTCCATTGAATAAACCCCACTTTGTATAAAACCACGTACCTACACTAAACCTACTTAATTTATTTATTTATTTCCATTTGCCATTTATTTATTTCACCAAAAAATATATTTTACAAGTATGACCAATAGATACCAACAAACCATAACAAATTATTTTATTACTTGTTTTTCTGAAATTTAATTATATTATCTAATTTATTTAGCAAAAAACTTTAATTACGTTTCGTATAAATACAAACTAATAGTTAAATTACAAACTGCTCACAAAAAACAGAAAATATAAATGCCAAGAAATACAAAACTTGTAAAAAAAAACAAGTCTCGCAACTTAGTTCTTCTACCGTAAAAAGTTGTGAGATCCATGAAAATCCAAGTCGGTTAATTTATTCAGTCCCTACTTAAGGGACCTTCTGTCTTAGGTTATTACATAATTAGCTAACCTAACAACATCTTAGAGTGACCATATCAATATTAAAAACCTTTTATGTTTTAAATAAATAGATTGACTTGGCCATCGCATGAAAACACAATGTATCTCACAAGTAATACATATTACATTAAATTAGATTATTTAGTCAATCTATTGTTTTTTGACTTGGTTTTTTTACAAGTTTTGTTTTTGATGGCATCTTATTTCTTTTTGTAGATCAATCGTACTTTTTTCCTTGATCTATACACTAAATACTTTGTATTCCAGATTTGAAGCTTTTATGTTTGCTAGAAGTGCCTTAGAGTTTTGATGATCGGTCAGTCAGTCAGTCAGTCAGTCAGTCAGTGAGTGAGTGAGTGAGTGACAAAATTGAGAAACTTTGACTAGTTATAATTCTCAATCTACTGGTTCAAATTGAATGAAATTTGAAATATATCGTGTTTATACAATGCCTGCTTGGTTACTAAAAATTCAGGCTTCTATTTTTATCCACAACGAAGTTACAGGGGGTCGAAAATGGCCTGAACTGCTTCGAGAAAAGGATGGTACGGCGTGCCGCTTTTTAGCTCAACATGGCGGGGGCACTGCCATGCCCCAAGATACGTCGTTGTATGACAAATTTAAGGAAAGATTTCCCCGAATACCCTCGCCTTAAATAACTTCCGTATTTATTGCAAGCATTATAAATATTAAATAATAAAATTAACCTCGTTTTTTGGGGTCGGTAAAAAAGGAATGCTTTTAATTAACGTTAACAATTACACGTCATTATTTTACCCAGTTTATCATAATGAAGAGTAATTGCACATGTTTTGAGGTCTACGGAAGTACTATCGGGAGAAATTGAGCACACACATATTTCGTTTTGGGTTGTTGTAAATTCGCCACAAAGTAAATTCGCCCCATGTAAATTTATGCCATTTTCATACAGACAGTAGAAAAATCAAACATTAATAAAAATAAAAATATTTTAAGGTAGAATTAACATAATTTTTGGGTAAAGAACCAAAGCAAGCAAAGTTATTGGTTTTAGCGCTCGACATTATACAAGAAAAAACTTTTTCTCTTTTCCCCTGCGCTCCTGCACACGCGCTCAAGCTACAACACGCGCTCTATCTCCTAGCCGTATCGGTAAAAGCGTTATTAGTTGTAAGCAAAAATTTCATTTTATTTAGTAAAAAAGTGATTATTACTGTGATTTATTACAAAATATTCATGAAAGTAATGAGCTTTTCGAATGCCTTATAATATTATCTATTTGGCATGTTGCTAGTAAATCAGTCAATTGCAACCACACAGTGCTGGGATTATGAAAAATAAACAAATGACATTTTTATTATACTTTTGTTTAATATTTCTGTTGTCTGTACGAAAAATGTGACGAGTTTACTTTGTGGCGAATTTACAACCACCCTTCGTTTTTATTATAATCCTAATAAGGGTGAAAAGTGAGAAGATAACTTTCCTCCATAGTAGTTACTAACCACCCGGTTTAAATAAGTGGAAAAAGCAAAATGTTTATGAAACCATTTTTCTCGTTAATTAAAGAATAATGACTTTTTCATTTCTGTGACCGTATTTTTGCATTAGGTAACCGAGATTTATCTTCCGGTTATATAATCTGTCTTGATGTAGATATGTGTATTTTGTTAAGTTATATTTTTATTTTTACCTATCGTGGTTATCAGTTCGTGAAATTTTTTATTATAGAAAAATAAATAAATCGTTTATAACACATTTTATTAACTCTATGACCAATAAAACCATTATAAATACATAAAACCATATATAGCGTACAATTTAATAACATTAACCCTTTGACAGTGAACGGCGCACTTTGCATTAGTTTTCAATTATTATCTTTTGGGTAATGGATGAGGCTGGCGAGAGATCGACGAAACGCGGAGAAGAGGCCTATGCCCGAAAGTGGGTGGATGCAGGCTGATGGATGATGATAATTATCTTTTACTGCGAGTTTGACAGAATACTCAACACGTGTTGGACGTAATATTCGTCGGGGAAAAGCGGTTGTACCAAGTGAGGACTGTGCTCCTGAACATTTTAATGAATTCAATGTTCTGTGGGACTGTGACGTTTCGTAGCGATATGTGAGTTTATGTGTCAATAAAGATCGCATTTTGCGTATGCTAGGAACATGAAACATGGAACATAGTTTACGTATTATAGACCACAAAAGTGGGACATCTGTTTGAGATGACATACGAAGATCATCACACATAACGGTTACGTCATACATAAGGGAATGAGTCGAGAACCTGTATATTGTTGTGTATACCTAACCTACTGTCGCCGGAGTCGGTCAGTCGGCTAGAAAGTGGTCAGAGGCGTTGTGTAACGTGAAACATCGTCGCACGCGCAACCGCAGACGATTGTCGCATGCAAACATCGGAACGGGGCAGGAAATCTGCCAGGTTACTAGCGGTTTACTTCCGATTTATATAAAAACACGAGACAAATCTAGAAAAAAAAACAGTTATTATTTTATAATTGTCGTGAAGTAGACCTTATGTTTGTTCTAGTAAAAGCATATTTTGTTTGATATGTATATGTTAGGGTTGCCAATGCTACTATATAATATAGTATCCTACTATTTTAGGGGTCGTACTACGATAATTATGAAAAATATACAATTTAAAATAGTTTACTATAATTTAATTGGCACATCATAATCTTCCTGAAATCTCCATAATTTTAGTGTGAAAATTTGAAGTTGCTTAACAAGTGATACATTAATTTAACAATTTGTACTCAGCAGAGACAATTAGAACTCAGTTCCACACCATTCAGAGGTGCAATTGTCTAAGCCAATGGTATTCAAATTCGACTTTCATACGGCTATTCAGCTAAGCAAATAAGCCCGTTTGACAAATGAAATCGTACGTTTTTGGTTGTCAGCAACAAAATAAGACAATTGTATTCATTTGACAGCCAAAAATGTACGATTTCAGCTGTCAAACGGGCTAATTTGCTTAAACAAATAGCCATATGAAAATCAATTTGAATACCATTGGCTTACACAATAAAATTGCACCTCTGGACTAGGTAATGGGCAATGAATGAAATTATTAAAAGTGTTTGAATATTTTTCTGTTGATAGGAATAACCTTCCCCATGAACAGGAAGAAAACGCACTCAACGGATTTGCATGCGTTTTTTTTTATTATCATCGTAGTGACCTTTGTCAACATCTACGCTATACGGGTTTTTCATAAAATGACGACCAAGCCGAAAACGGGGCAGAGAGTGTATAAACGAGGACGGAGCCGCGGGCGAAAGGTTAGTTTAAAATAAGAGGGTAATAATAGCTTTGGATACGTTGCTTCGGTATTAAGATATGGCTTAATTCTTTGGGGAAATTCTACCGATATTGCAAGAGCTTTTGTAGCACAAAAAAAATGCATTAGAGCAATATGTGGTGCAAAACCACTTGACTCATGTAAGCCCCTATTTAAAAAACTTAAGGTCCTTACCCTGCCATGCCTGTATATATTTGAAATGTGTAATTTTGTCAAACAGCATCCAAACTTATTTACAAAAAAAAGTGACGCGGATGGTTATAGATTGAGACAACCAGAAAATCTAGTGATTCCTAGACAGCGAAGCGCTCTTTTCTCTAAAAATTGTTATTCAATGGCTGTAAAAATGTATAATTTATTGCCAGAATATATGAAGACATTGCCGGAACCATTGTTTAGGAGAAAACTGTTTAGCTGGCTCATTGACAGAGGTTTTTACACTGTCAAAGAATTTATGGATTATAATAATTATAAGCATTAGGATAAAACTTAAATTGAAAAATGTATATAATAATACTATCCTGACATTAGTTCAATGAAATTGTTATGACATGCATGCCGAGTTTATTAATAATTGTAAAGACATTGTAATTTAATTGTATTAAAGTATTTGTATACCTCCTGCAGGTGAAACATGCTGAACTGTTATTATATTTAACATCTTTTGTAAACCATGTTTGGAACAAATAAATATTTCTATTTCTATTTCTATTTGACTAATAATAACTTTTTAATTGGAGCTAAAAGTCCATCCATCCATCCATCAGCCTGTTTCGTCCACTGCTGGACATAGGCCTTTCTAAGATTTCGCCACTCTTGGCGGTCCTCCTGGAAGAAATGCCCATACTCACACACGCTGGGCAGGCGGGTTGGTGAGCGCGGTGCCGAAACCCTTGCACCAGTGACGCCGCTGCCCGTCACAAGTCTGTTTTATATAAGGCTCGGCAATTGGGGATGGATAAACCGCCATCCATCGGTCCCAGGCAATGGTGGGCCGCCTGGTTTTGCCTGAGAGCTGTTGTCTTACTCTCCCCCGAATAACTTCGGGAGGATTTGCGAGTAAGATGATGGTATCTCCACAGTCGAGCCCGGCATCAGCTCTACCACCTATAACGAGCTAAAAGTATCAAACTATTTAAACCTTACTATTTTTATTGATTCCCTATATTTTATGGTTTTGGGCTCGGTAATACTAAATGTATTTGGTTTTAAAACGAGTTGGCAACCCTAGTATAAGTTAGACCAAACTAGTTTAATCCTAACACGCTTACCGGCTGTACCTGATTTTGGGACAAACTAGTTGTCTACAAGGAAATTAGAGCCTGGTCTCGATCCCCCATTTTCAATTGACCTCATACGATTGGGTCAATGAACAACCAATTCTGAGTTTAAAGTCACAGACCTACTTACCTCTACGATTCAGTGACCTTGAATGGCGATGCGTGGATTTTTGCTCAATTAAATCAACTTCCAAAATGGAGATTATTGTTTTTTCTTGAAATATGAGTATTTTTTACTTTCGCATCGTCTTATTCATGTAGGATCATCAAGAGGTTCAAAACTTTCAAATATGTACGTATACGAGAAGAACGCCCACGCCATTATGGTTTACTAGCTTTGGCCCGCGGCTTTGCTCATGGAAGTCGGGTCTTTCAATGATTGTTTCTTTCATTCGTCTAAGATAAAAATTATTATCGACATTTATAGCCTATATGATTTGTAGCCTTTACGATGATAATAAAAATAACCGCATCCAAATCCGTTAAACAATTCTCAGATTGATAAAAATTAAAAAAAAAAATTAGATCTGCCCACAGTGCAATACAAATGACCCATTTAAATTTAAAAATATTCAATGTACAGACACGAGTTTTTTACTACTTTATTATTCTTGATTATAATTTATTTTCTGTGCGTCGTCAATAAAGTAGATGGCCAGAAACTCATGCATTATTTTAATGATAACATCCAGATTACAAACTTAAGTAAGGAAGCCGTTGACGAATTCACTTGTGATCTCCAAGGTAATTAATGTCAAGATCACAAGATCCTACACCGGCATAATTTCGGGTCTTGTTTCTAATGTCTACCTTACTAAGAAGTTTCCGATTACTTTGTCTTGGAGAATTTCTCATCATTTGATCCTGTAGTAGCTTCAAAGCAAATTGCGTTTTGATTACAGGTAACGCTTAAGAGCCATATTGCAGGTGGACTGAAAAAAGTCACCTTTTCGAAAAGTCAAAAACAGGTGCGACGGGTAGCGAAGGAGGAGCGTAGGTTGCTTTTGATCATAAATTCGGGAGCCACACGAAGCGGTTTTTACAGATTTCATGATGTTTGAGCAGATCCTGAAATGATTAATTCAACGATATGGCCATACCTCCTTTACGATTGTAATAAGCACTAAAAAGCTAGCTATCTTCGCTAGAGTACAGAAACACCCAGAGGTATTCTATTGAATAATCTATGTTTTGGGGTCCGATTACGTCAGAAAATGAGAAAGATAATCCACACGAAGATTTTGGTTACATCGACACCAGACACCGAGCGTGATGTTTGTAGGTGTGGCGGGAGTGGGTGTTTCCTCATTGTGGCATCATGTTTCACTCAGACTAATTGTTTATCGATCGCATGGCTTTTTATACCGGTCAGTGGAGGTATCTTTTGATTGAAACCACATACTGATCATGCTGAATCACTTTGCCAAAGAACCTGCAGAACTAAAAACATATTTTCACTTTTCCTTACTAATTTTGAAAATCTGCTGTGAGTTTTGTATGGGAAAATGTTCATTTTATTTGCAGTTTCTTTACCAGTAGATTGGATGTTTATTTATTTTCAAGTTTTTGTGCCGGAGGGTTCTATTTACACCCGGTATATGGTGAATTTTATTATGTGGCATAATGTTGATTCTGAAGGCTTTAACTTTAGATTTAAGCTGTCAAAACTAATTTTTTTGCAAAGTAATATATAGCTTCTGTTGTCACTAAAGGACACTAAAGGTCAATTTTGGAACGAAGAAAATGTAGTTTTGATAGCACTAAAACTAAAATTCAAGCCTTCGGAATCGGCTTTAATGTATAGTTTATACTATACAATGACATAATCATTGTGTAAATTTTTAACGGCTCGTCGTAATGTTTGTTTAATTTCCTAAATTTCTGTATCCCTTGAGAATGGTGTATTAACCGAAACCGGTCGGGATTAACGTGTAAACCTTAAAATTCAAAGCAGTGAAACAAGTACAAGTGAATTTAATTGTGATGTTTATTGTATAGAGTTTGGGCGGGGAATCGTGCCTAAACCTAACCTGACCCAGGTATAGAAAAAAATCAATTAAAGTTCGCGCCAAAACTTTCCCTGTTCAAACTCTAATACTCAGTGATAAATAACTATGTAATGGAAATGTTTTAACTCTTTACCCCTATTCTTTTGAAGATTTGCATTAAAGCGAGACGGTTTGCGTTAATGGCATTATAATCGGTGTCATTGTTGGGATTTACATTAAAATTGTAAGCGAAACAAAAACTTTTCAAGTAAATTATTTCACAAACCCCGAGCGAAACAAATTACACGCAGAGGATTGTTGTCCGACCGGACTAATATTTACGACATGAATTAAGCATGGAACTTATTGTATCCGCCGTGAAAATGCAAACAGAATTTACAAAATGCCGTTTATACCATAAACCTAAAAATATGTTTCTTGATTTGATTTTACGGGAAAAATAAACTATACCGGAAACGAGCAGTTAATAAGAAAGCTATGATATGAGTAATTTAGTTTCAACACTCTTTTACTACCCAAGTAAATAGGTACACAACACTACAAGTGCTGTAAGGAGGCAATAGCTTACGACAAACGTTACGAGTAAGTTATTGCCCTTACCCACGTGTATCTTACTACGTTTTTCAATGGTTAGTGTGAGTTAATAAAAGAAACATTAATAAAGAAACAAACAAACATTGCAATAAACAATAAATACTCCAAATGAACTTTAAGCGGCCTCGGTTTTTCTCTGCACGCAATTTCCCAACTTGACGGAATAAGCTGCATTCACAATTTAGGAATGCGTGGTAGGCGGGTGTCACCCGAGGATCAAACTGAACGCAGCCTACGAACGCATCAAACTGAACGCAGTTTATTTCCGTCAAGTCCATCTATAATACACAAGTGCATATAAAATAGGTTTTTTCGAGCACTTGTAATGAAAAATACCTATATTTTTTTACAACCGTATCTAAAAATGACCAGGCACAAGCGACACAGTCCCGAGGCAATCTCTCCGTTTTTTCGCTAACCCCCTTCGTCGAGTTATTCCCACTGTTTGGAACAACAAGTTCCAATTTGTTTCTAAAGTGATAGGTAGAATCAGCTACACAAGAAGTAATAAGCTACACTAATAATAAAATAGTAGTGAGTAATAGTGAGGCCAAACCTAAAAAAAATATTTTATTTTTGTTTCTCTGTTTTGTTTTAACTCGAGAACCTCTTAAGGCCTTACCCCTGGTGCACGATAATCTTACTGAGCGATTTTGAGCTTCAGTATGTTGTCAGAAAGTCTACATTAGAATGCTCGCTTCGCGCGCTGGCGGCACGCAAAATCGGTGAATTTTAGAGGATTTTCTGGATTTTACGAAAAATCATTTGATGTAGGAGTTTTTCCACATGACATCGGAAAATAAACCATGTTTTCTTGTTATAGCAGTTATTTCAGACATAAAACTCAAGCCGTTTAGACATAAAACGAAATAATAACTTAAAAAGGCATCATTTTCAAAAAATTATTCTATCGAGCGAAATGTGTCCAATTAGGTAACCGAGTTGACAACGGAAAGACAAAGGTCTGAAAAAGCACGTGTCCAAGTTTTACATTGATCAGTTAAGTAGTTGACTCAGCATATTAAAACAAAAACCGTTGAAAGACCCAATACAAGCCCTTAACGGATTCGAATGCGGTAGGTATTCTTTATTATCATCGTAGTGACCCTGGTTAACATATAGGCTATAAGGGGTGTTCATAGATAAGCCGCCCACACGAAAACTGTCGACAATAGTTTCTATCTTCAAGACATAATCTACACAAGGGAAACCGCGGGCAAAAGCTAGTAAAGTAATAAAATCAAAGTCAGGACTCATTTTATTTGTTGTATTATTCAGATGATTTATCCTAAGTTTGAGGCATATCTTATAAGTTTTTTTAAAGACTTTACCAGTCTTTCGAATTAGTGGTTAATTTATTCGATACAACAACGGTAGGAAAATCACGAGGCGTATTCATATTGTCCGTATTTTATAATAGCACTTTTTTATTGTTTCGAACGGTAACATACAGATTGTGGTCAAGCAAAAATAACCGCATTGGAAAAACAAATTGAAAACACGTACTAAACCATTTAGAATTACGTCATTAGAGTAATCTTGGCGTAAGCAAATGCATGTCTACATCTACACTATTATATAAAGAGGAAAGATTTGTTTGTTTGTATGTTTGAGGTAAACTTTGGAACTACTGAACCGATTCTAAAAATTATTTCTTTTGTAAAAAGCTACACAATCGCTGAGTAACATAGGCTATATTTTATTTAAATAAAAGTAAGTTTTCAGTTTGAAAATTCAGTATTTGTGAACCATGTTGGGAGAAAAAACGCTGCTTAGCTGCTTTATCGGCGTGCCCTGGCCAAATGGTTAGTTATATGTGATAAAACTGGTATTTTTCCATACGAATAAACTGTATCAGTTTAATCTGACTAAAGATTTCCCTCTAAAACGAGCCTGAGACACCTCTTGCTAATATTAAGCTTGAAAAATTGACTACAGCCAGGTTTAAGCATAGATACATCAAATACTGTGGTTTAAGAAATGATTTCTTCCCATATGGCAAAACTAATCAGTTTAATCTGACTACATATTTACATCTACAACGACCTGGAAACAGCTCTTGCTAATATTTAGCTTAAAAAGTGATTAAAGCCAGGTTTATGTATTGATTGGTAAAACATGGTGACCAGGATCTGGTGATGGGACTAGAAGATGGGTATAGGATCTCCTCAACGGACAAAAGCAGACCCTTCGAGTTTGGACTTAGTTGATTGGTCTTTATTAGCGCCTTGGTTAAACATGGTGTCCGTTGCATATAGTTGTTCAAAAAATCATATTCTTTTGTTTTCCTTATTTTCACGAAAATCTATTCGACGCGGACGGAGCCGCGGGCAAAAGCTAGTTTTATAAATATATAGGTACCTAAATATACATGTTCAAAATTAAGTCACTAGTTTTATTGAACTCTATGGTTCAGAATCACTAGTAGAACACAAAACAGTAAAAAAAGATTTTTTTTAACCAAATTTCAAAAAATAGGGCAATCCTATGCGATGCAGCATGTGACTGACAATAGACCGTACATATTCCCGGCGGTAAATAATGCACATAGCCTATACACACATAGGTTTTGTAGAGCTTCGTCTCTGTTACCGGAGTATTAGTGCTTCTTTTGCGGTCGATATCTTTTTTTTTTATATAATTATATTGACAAAAGTAACAAAACATGTATTTTTTAAAAACTCATGGGTGCATGCCCGACCGGGTACGAACCTGGATCTCAATATTGAGAGGCCAGAGTTCCACCTCCGAGCTACCGCTAACCATTTAGAATGACGTCACCAGGCGTAAGCAAATGCATGTTTTCTCAATGTTTATAAGTTAATGACAATTTAATTTTCGAAAACATAAACATTGTTTAAACGTGTTCTATGATTAGACCAATACTGACTTAACTGCACATTATGACTTCCTAAGATCGAAAATAACGGAATTATACTGAACTTGACACAGATAATATTTAAATAATTAGTGGAAATTCCGAAGATCTAAAACGTAAGCGAAATACAAAATTATTTACATTTTTTTATACGTACAAAGTTTTTACAGTGGGCGTGAATGGTAAAATCCAAAACTATAAAAATGCCGAAATAAGTAACACAGCTGACTTTGACCAAAACGACATCTGGGTTCTTTTTTTATAATTTCCCTGACGGAGAAGGAATTGGTAAACTTTTAATTTCAAATCGGCGCCTTAGGGGAGTGGAGTGAGGGGGACTTACTCCATACAAATATGCGCTCACGAACTAGCTTATACCGTAAGGTCGTATGCGGCAAAACAGTATTTTTCATTTAAAATGACAACTATTTATATAATAAATCCAATCGGCCATATTGAAGTGTATTTGTAGACTAATTTAAATAAAAAACTTAGAGGCTTCATTCAAAACTACAAACAAAAAATTGTTAATGTTACACCATTGTGTTAATTATATACATAAGTTCATACTTTATCTTAAGCTCTACTGTCATGCATGTGTATTATTTCAGAAGTTTATCTTTGTTTTCTTTCATATAGTTTTTAAATATTTTAATTGCGAAGGATGTATATGTCGCAGTCATCTGGTTGAATCTGCTATTTGATTGAATGACTAGCGCGTCTATTGAATGACGACATTTAATTGAATGACTAAAGGACAACACGTCAAGTCGTTGAATGTAACGTTCAACATCTTGACTGAACGTCATTTAGCGAAGTCGTTGAATGGGATATAGCCGACTTTGTAATGTTTGGTTAGGGTGACCATGAGTTCGCAACTTAAAAGTTAACCTTACGATATTACTGTCGATTGCCGTAAGTTTCATCATTGGCCGCCAAAATTTTAGGTCATCTATAGTGGGGTCCCATGTAGGGTGACCATAAAGATTAGGTTTGCTTATTAGGTAGGATGCTCATGAGAATTTTGGGAGAATTAAAAAATTACTGATTTATAAACTGCTAAGCTTAAAATAATAAAAGATTGTAGCATGATTTCCAATGCTCTACTTAATCTCATATTTTTTCTTCGTATAAAAAAGTAGAAAAATCGATCATATTATTTCAGAAGTAATTTATTAAAATATGCGAGTCTCTGGGACTCCAAAAAGTTGTTAAATTAAGTCTTTGTCACCTATTGAAATGAGGGTTTAGATTTTAAAAAAAATACTTAAAATCACAGGATCAGTTTCATTTACAAATAACGCACTATAAAGTAAATTTAATCGAAAAATATATAAACACAGTTCTATCTATGCGAGCTGTTTGACGCCATATTTGTTTTGGTGACTACTAGCGCCGCAGTGGAAAAAAAATGAACTAAGTTTGAATCACCTGACTGATTTTACGTCCGCTCTGTTCATAGGGCTGTGTTACAATCCGCTAACTAGTTGGACGTTGAGTGACGCTTGTTCAATCAACGTTCGGCCTAGTCATTCAATTGAATTTCGTCATTCAAGGAACGCACTAGTCATTCAATCGAATAGCAGATTCAACCAGATGACTGCGACATATACATTTATAAGGAATGTACATCAGAACTGTACCTATAATATCTCCCACCATCAATGTTTTATGTATTTTCTGCAAATGTATCTAATTAAATAAATAAATAAATTCCTATTCCAAACCTACATCAAATACTTTTTTGGTAAAATCCAGAAAAACCTCGAAAATTCACTGATTTTGCGTGCCGGCAGCACGCGAAGCGAGCGTTCTAATGTAGTCTACATTCTGACAACACACTGAAGTTCAAAATCGCTCAGTAAGATTATCGTGCACCAGGGGTAAGGCCTTAATACGCAGACTTAAATAAATAATACACTGTTGCACCATCTACCGGGAAGCGTGGGAAGTAATGAGTAATGTAATGGATGACATCATCCATCCATTCATCAGCCCGTGTTCGTTCACTGCTGGAAATAGGCCGTTCCCAAATTTAGCCACTCATGTCGGTCCTCCGTCCTCCTCATCCAGCCGCCGACGTCTTTCAGGTCGTCGGTCTAGCGGGCACGAGGTCGGCCTACACTACACTTTGCTGTACGTGTTCTCCATTCTAAAACCTTTCGGCCCCAACGGCCATCATGTCGGCGACAAATATGGCCTGCCCACTGCCACTTCAACTTACTTCTCCAGGCTATGACGGTTACTTTCGATCTCCGACGGATCTCTTCATTTCGGATTCTATTCATCAGAGATGGATGAGTATGAATTACATACGGCAAACTAAAGAAAAAGACTGATTTTTAAAACACAGATTCATATTTTTCTATTTTCATACATTAACCGTTCCGTAACTATTCATGGTGTTTACTTTTCAACACACATCCGGACTCTACTGTACCAATATGTATTGGAATGAATAATCTTTTGATGCCGAATGGGTACAATCCTTGAGAACGAATCCAGCTAGTATTGGCATAATAGGCGTACTTAATTTCTAACAATTGATCAGTTGAGGTCTAACCAAAGTAATAAAAATGAATTGTGTTTTCTTAAAAATAAGCCCTTTTCTTTAGTTTGCCAAAAATATTATTCTAAGGGAAAAAAGATGGCAAAAAATTCTAATGCGCTTTTAAAAGAAGATAGCTGTCTGCTAGATTTTAAGGAAATACAATCTGGCCTGCGTTGAAATAAATACTGCCCCGAACTTGTTTACCGTAAACGATAACCAATCAACTTATCTCTTTTTATTCATAGTAGACTTAATCCGGGAAATCTGTCGAAACGTACTTCCTGATCTCAATCCTAAGTATACGGAATTTGACAGATAAAATAAGATATCTCGACTGAAAAGGACTCATTCAGATTCCGTATAAATAAGAACTGTCACCAGGTAACCGGAAAACTGTTATCATATTATCAACCATATTTACACATAATGTGTAAGGTGACTTTCGTTTATACCGCCAAATTCATAATGGAGGCTCGGTAAATGGTCAGGGTCAAGGTTCAATGACCCTCTCTGTGAGATGCACAAAATAAAATACTTCCTGTACTAATTGAGTCGAGGTCGTTCTTGAAAAAGTATTCGTAAACTGGGTCATTGAACCTTTGTCCGCTTACCGATTAATTTGGGTGCATAAAAGAAAATAACCTTATATGTGTAAGAAGGAGATTTAGAGAGCAGTCCGGTAAGACCAATCTTGCAACATCGATCGATCTTCATACACAGCATAAACATGAACTTGTGACAAAACTGTAATATCCCCGATAACAATGTAATACTGATATGTGTAAGAAGGAGATTTAGAGAGCAGTCCGGTAAGACCAATCTTGCAACATCGATCGATCTTCATACACAGCATAAACATGAACTTGTGACAAAACTGTAATATCCCCGATAACAATGTAATACTGATATGTGTAAGAAGGAGATTTAGAGAGCAGTCCGGTAAGACCAATCTTGCAACATCGATCGATCTTCATACACAGCATAAACATGAACTTGTGACAAAACTGTAATATCCCCGATAACAATGTAATACTGATATGTGTAAGAAGGAGATTTAGAGAGCAGTCCGGTAAGACCAATCTTGCAACATCGATCGATCTTCATACACAGCATAAACATGAACTTGTGACAAAACTGTAATATCCCCGATAACAATGTAATACTGATATGTGTAAGAAGGAGATTTAGAGAGCAGTCCGGTAAGACCAATCTTGCAACATCGATCGATCTTCATACACAGCATAAACATGAACTTGTGACAAAACTGTAATATCCCCGATAACAATGTAATACTGATATGTGTAAGAAGGAGATTTAGAGAGCAGTCCGGTAAGACCAATCTTGCAACATCGATCGATCTTCATACACAGCATAAACATGAACTTGTGACAAAACTGTAATATCCCCGATAACAATGTAATACTGATATGTGTAAGAAGGAGATTTAGAGAGCAGTCCGGTAAGACCAATCTTGCAACATCGATCGATCTTCATACACAGCATAAACATGAACTTGTGACAAAACTGTAATATCCCCGATAACAATGTAATACTGATATGTGTAAGAAGGAGATTTAGAGAGCAGTCCGGTAAGACCAATCTTGCAACATCGATCGATCTTCATACACAGCATAAACATGAACTTGTGACAAAACTGTAATATCCCCGATAACAATGTAATACTGATATGTGTAAGAAGGAGATTTAGAGAGCAGTCCGGTAAGACCAATCTTGCAACATCGATCGATCTTCATACACAGTATAAACATGAACTTGTGACAAAACTGTAATATCCCCGATAACAATGTAATACTGATATGAAATCAATAGATATGCAGATAAGTCGGACATGGTTTTCATTGAAACACGCGTCAGATCTTGAATATGGTGGTAACAACGATAAAGTATTCTTGTGCTCCACCGGCCAAGCTAGATTTTAATGACAATAATAATACAATTATACAAATTTTGTATTTTGTACAAAGGCGAGCTTAATAATAATTAAATGGTTAGGCATTATGTATATAATATTTTTATTCCTATATTTCATGCAGGTATATAACTTTATTACGTTTTAGTAGCCCAACCTTAATATTTTTTGGATGTATTTCCCGTATTAGTATATACATATATATTATTTTATTATTTTTTTATTCTAAAGATATATATTGTAAAGATTAACTTTGACTTGTAGAAAGTATACTTTATGTATCTATTTTACAAAATAAATATTTTGATTTGATTTGATTTGATCAAATCAAATCAAAATATTTATTGGTAGAAATACCAGCTATACTATGACAATGAGGAAATCGTTGAGGGTAAATACTATAATATTTAAAAAAGTTTAAACATAGTACCTTAATAGTTGAAATAATTAGACTAGATTCTATCCTACTAATCATTGACGTATTACCAAGTGGACATCGTGCGTGCTCAAAAAAGTGTCCGAACCAAAAGAGAGTCATACATAGCCATTGAAAATTAAAAAGGGCGTCAATCAAAATTAAGCAGTTCAGCAATGACATACGATTCAAACTAAAATGTTTTGTTTCTCAATATTTCGACACTTCACTAAGGACACTTTTTTGGTAAATTTTATACTAGACCCGAGGTCCATGGTTTGGTATGTCAATGTTACTAATAAATAAACATTGAAATCAAAGTTATTGTTTATAATAAAATACTTAAATAGTTTACATAAATATATAATACGAATATTTTAGGAGTTACTTGTTTGTCCTAGGCTTAGACCTTAGAACGAATTAATTTCCACACAGGCCGGCAAACACCTTAAGGGGTGACGTTTCGAGCTCAGTGAAAAGTGCATAACAATGGTTTGTTTACCTTATTTTGAAATAAAATGTATGAAATAAAATAGTTTCATCTTATTTTGCGACTATTGTTGAATAATTATCAGGGGTTTTTAGCAGAATTGCGTCATTTACAACGTAATACATAAAATTATAAAATTTTGGTAGAAAAGCCTAATTGACACTAAACAATGGTCGCGAAATGCCATATATCACATTTATTTAGTTTTTTTTATGCAATAGTAAGAAAAACAATCATAAGTTGTGCATTTTGCACCGAGCTCGAAACGTTCCCCCTTAAGCAAAAAAGCTGGCAGTGGGGTAAGCGCAGTCTCTATTGGCGGATCAAAGAGCCAAGTCGTCTGCAAACTTCCCCCAATACGCCGCTTTTTTGCTCAAGACATTGGCCGGTAGCCGTACCAATGACGTAATAGGCCGAAACCTGTTCAATAAACCAAGTTATTTTTCCCAAAAGTATCCCTATACCTACACAATGAACTTACGAACAAAACATACAGACTCACCATAAAGGTCTTATTTTCAGTCTGAACTCCAAACAGCCGTTTCCATAAAAAAGAACCATAATACCAAGTATTAAAGGTCATATTGAGATGGATGTTGACATTGACCGTGACCGTTTTCGCCCGACAGCCGTCTGTTTCTAAAGTTACGAAATCAATATTTGCCCTGGACTCTGCCTGGAGAGGAGGCCGTCTTGAACTAGAATGGAACGGGATGAACCTTGATTTCGGGATTATTATGGTTTCGTCAAAAACCTTCGTTGTTGTTTGTCGTTCCATTCCGTTCCATCGGCCTGGCAAGTAACTCACAAAGTGGGCATTCAGATGCAAAAGAATTCATATGGAATAAATGCGCAAAATATTAGTTTAGGTCATATTTTGCAAATTTATGTGGGTCTAAAAGGATGCTTTATTTCATGCAGATAACATCTAATTAACGGGAGTCGACGGGACCCGTCTATTGTGTACGTGGTCAGCAGACTTTTAAGTATATTTTATGGTCGTGCTTTTATCCGGCTTAATCCGGAGTAACTGTATGTATGAGGCGACTTCATGGCGTAAAAACGTTAAGGCGAGGTTATCCAGAGAAATCTGTCCTGCTCCAACGCTTTCGTTTTACACATGGTCATCCTGCTCAGCGGAAGCGCACCGCTTAGAAAATTCGCGGTCTTGAGGTGTTTTTATTCATTATTTTGGAATTAGAGGGATGGGTTTTTTATATGATGGCCGTTTTATATTACATTTTTTAAGACGTTTATTCTAGTATAAGTTTTACTGTTCAAAATGAAATGATAAGTAGATCATAGTTCAGACCTATTGTTACGATTTAAATGGATCGAGGAAAATGTAAGTAATCGTGTATCGAACGGCCGAAATAATTATCATGATCAAAGAGTGAAATATAACATGTATTTTTTACAAAATTTTATCTTCGCTATTTATTGGCTTAAACTTAATTTGAAAAGAGACGAAATCGGGATAACCATCCATCCATTATTTAATTAGTGGGATCCGTTTGGGTTGGGATGTGGGATGATTTAAATGTGTAAAATTCGTCACATGGCTATGTTAAATTTAATAACAATTATTTATTTACGAAAATAAAAAATTACTACTATACTTGGTCAAAATATAAACTGTCAAGGTGTACAGTGTAGGGTTGTTTCTATAATGCTGTGTATTATTTTGATTGCAAAGCTTACAGTGCGCCCAAAGTTATAATGCGCATAGATATCTATAGCCGAGCGACCGGACGTACCACGTGACCTTACTGATTCTAAAGAAAGTGTAGGGAAATACGAACTTTGCCGAGCAGTGGCGAAGATTCGTATGCGCATTATAAGTTTGGGAGTACTGTACGTCAGTTTTTGGGGAAAAACACTATTCTGTAATACCTTCTATAACCAGACATTCTATAAATAATTTGGCCAAGTGCGAATCGGACTCGCGCACCAAGGGTTTCGAACCTACCACCACACAATACGGGTACAGAACCCTTAAACATTATAGTACATAACAATAAATGCCATAGACAACATTAAGGCGACAAAAAACAAGGCGCTAGCGTCCTACGAACAATTCGGCACTCTCTGAGCAAGGAACCCAAATTTTATTATTTATTATTTTATTGTAGAGTATAAATAAACAACAACTTGACAAAATTTGAAAGTTGTATCTATCACCGTCTTCAAAATACAGCTGAAACAAACATCGTTAAAAAAATTGCAATAAACAGAGGTAATTTTTGGATTCGAATTATACAAATTACAAATAATGCAAATTTTTCGTGGTTTACTGAATGGGGAGAGTTAGTTTTTTTTTGTTTGTCCTGGTTAAGGCCAGGATAACACGATTCTGTGAATATTTCAAATTTCAACCGGCTACCTATTACGGTTGAAGCTGTAGACCCCTGTGACTGACAGCGGAGGCTTAGTAATAGAATTCTGTTTGGCACCCATATACGTATATATACGTACCAACAAGAAAATGTAATGAGAAAAAATTGCTGATTGCCGTCACTCAAAGTACTATCTATATGATTAAGACAATTATTTTATTTTAGCAACTGGGTGAAGACCACAGCGGTTTTCTTAGACGAGGCCAAATCACCTCAGCTTCGGCTAAGGAGCAAACTTTATACGAACAAGGCACAAGAATAATCATACACATGTCAACACTCTTAGTACAAAGGTAATAGGGATAATTGCAGATTGTCAGAGGAGAATATAGAAATTTGTGCCCGAGGGATAAAATTAAACTGATGCATTGCGTTTGGCAGACGTAATAAGGTTAGGTTTACGTTATTTTTGTTGAATACTCAATATTGGAGCGTTTTGTTTGTGCTTCCCTCGAAGACGGTTAGGTAAGGAGCTTAGGGAATAAAAGATATTACGTTTTGGGACCTTGCTTTTATGAGACTTTCTTTTCGAGTTGAAGGCTGATATAAAGGCAAATGGACAAAGCTTCTTCTAGGGAATTGCCAGAATTGGAATACCATTTTTAAGGTTTCGTAGCGGACTACAAGTAACCCTTATAGTTTCGCCATGTCCGTCGGTAAAGTTTATGAATTTATGAAAAGTTTATAAATATGTGAAAAAATTCACAGGAGTTGAAAGGG
Organism: Ypsolopha scabrella; assembly: GCA_910592155.1. Lineage (NCBI taxonomy): Eukaryota > Metazoa > Arthropoda > Insecta > Lepidoptera > Ypsolophidae > Ypsolopha > Ypsolopha scabrella. Next base: position 7,643,419 of record OU342964.1, read on the forward strand.
AAACTATTACAGCTAAGTAGGCTTTAAAGGTTTACGAGTACAGGTCGCGCCAAACTTTTAGTCCCCTCTAAACACGACAATGTACGGGCCGTTCTTCGGGAGAGCAACTTCCGAGCGGACTAGAAGTTTGGCGCGATCTGTATTAGTAGACCAACTTATAAAATGTACTGGGCAACTACGGAACCCTACGCTGCGCGTGGCCCGACACGCACTTGGCCGGTTTTTATATACTTAGTTTCAGGTTCTAGAAAGCATTTTAGCTAAATCGTGACATAGGTATGAGTTAGAAATATCGCAAGATTAAATGCACCCGTGTCCTCTACGCATTATGGTGCCACCAAATAAAGGAGCCAAAAAATATGTTGTCGTAGCGCTGGTTACTACGCCTACGCCGCGCGGCGTAGCAAAAGCGGACGCGTTACATAAGGTAGTTATTGGAAACAGCAAATTAAAAGTAAATGATCTTTAATTATAATAATATTATAAATGCGAAAGTTTGTGTGTGAGTGTGTGTGTGTGTGAGAGAGTGTGTGTGTGAGAGAGAGTGTGTGTGAGAGTGTGAGGGTGTGTGTGTGTGTGTGTGTATGTTTGTTTGTTACTCTTTCACGCTGAAACGGCTGAACGGATTTAGATGAAATTTAGAATGGATATAGCTTATACCCTAACTTAACACATAGGATACTTTTCATCCTGGAAAAAACCATGTCGCTAAACCGAATACCACACGGGCAGAGCCGCGGGCAAAAGCTAGTGAAAAATATTTCACAGTTCAACTTTAATGTATTTCATTTCTGACGTGAATATTGTTCGGGATATTTTGGGAATATTGTTCCATAACCGAGAATGGAACCAATTGATGAAAAATACACTGTATTATATTACTGCATTATTCGATAGTGTCGCTTATAATAAAAGGATCAAGTTATGAAATGAAATATATTTACCCATATTTATGTAAAATAAGTACATTATAACGTGTATCACAATTCAGAATAAAAATCAAAATTACTAATTATAAATGTTTGGATTACTTTAATTTAATAAAATAAAGAAAATATAGGACTAAATAATAAATGTAATGCAATAAATGTAATGCAATAAATACAACAAAGATAATAAATTAATACTAAAGCGTGAAATAAATAAATATAATGCCTATTATTCCAAACAATTCGGCGTCTCAAGGATTGTATTGATTCAAAATCACAAGATAATTCATCCGAATACATATTGATATTGATACAATTGTCGACTCCAGATGTGTGTTGAAAAGTAAACACCAAGAATAGTAGGAACGGTTAATGTATGCAACATTTTAAAATATGAGTCTGTTTATTAAAAATTAGCAATTTCATTTAGTTTGATGCATGTCATTTAACATTACTTAGAAATTTACCCTCTTATTAAGCGACACTAAGTCGAATGATGCAATAATAGACAGGAATTTTATGTTGGATTCAAGGCTAAGGGAATTAGGTGCAGTTTTGGTTTTCATCTAAATGGATCCTAGGACTTTTTTTTAACATTTTTCGCTGTTCCCTATAGTTTTGGATTAGACCATCCACGCTCACTTGAAAAACTAAACCTGTATATTTTGCAAATGATCTATAACTTTTCCATAAAAAGCGATGTGATCAAGTCATAAAATGAAAGTTATTCAGCGTGATAACAGTGGAATAGTAGTCCCGCTAAAAGGAAGTATAAATATACAATATACAATAACTGTTTTAAAATAAAACTATTTACAAAAATTATCGCATGCATAATTGCATACTGAAAAATCAAGTGGTGGGAAAAGACAAAATATTTTAAAAAAATGTCACACCAATGGGCCCCATATTTGTACGTTCAATAGTACGGTTGCTTTATATATGTATAAAATTAAAATGAACTTTTGGATTTTTATTCTTACTTCTACCAGTATTAATACTCATCTCGTATCACACAGAACAACTTGACTGCTATTCGGTCAGCAGGGAAGACAAACTTAACTGGGCGTATTACGCAAAATTATTTATTAAGGCATGTTTTCTGATTGTGTTCACTCACCAAGTCTCTGGTTCAAGTTCATCATTATGCAGAGTCACCCCTCAAATAAACAAAGACCTGTTTTTATATGAATGAATGACGGAATATTTTCTTACAAAAACTGGAAATCCGTCAGAAAATGACACGTCCGTGACAGTGCGACTTTATTTAACTTTAAGTTAACTAAATGTTGACAGTGATGTGCTTATTTTCTTGTATTTACTTATTTAGAGGGTCCTTGACATGGTACGTTTGTATGTTAAATACGTAATAACTTACGTGCTCTCTGAGAGGTCTCAATCGGTGAGGAGCAAATAAAAGTTAAATTCAAAACAACGTACTTTACAAAAATATATTATTTTGGTCATACTATATTTTCCATTCGCCTGATGACGACCGACAATTAATTAATTTAATTTAAATTAATTTTATTAACATAAAAATACAATTAACTAAAAATTAAAACCCATTTTTAGTTTTTTTTTTTAGAATATATTTAGTACCTTAAAAGAATTTTACTACTAAAAGACTCGTCGTTTAGATTAATGTTGTGATATTAAAACGGCTACTCAAGATTTAATAGTCAGATTTCACCTGACTAGTTTCACTGTATTCGCACAGTTTCTTCGGAGGCAAACATGGTTATGAGGCGGTTCCCCGTTTGAAACAGTGAAACTAGTCGGGCGAAATCTGACTATTAAATCGTGAGTAACCGTTTCAATATCACTATGAACTTAAAAGAAATATGTGGAGCACAAGAGCTGGACTAGATTGATGAATGTGGTACAAGCGAAACGCAGTGCTAGAATCGTAGCAGATGGGACTGTTATCTCTGCCTTCCGTTGAAAAAAAAGCGTTTATTTGGTTTTAAAAAACGGAAGCGAAGCATAAATTTTATGCCTGGTTCACACGTTGCATGTTACTGGTGCGGGTAACATGGATTTTCGCTCACTGGATTTGGATCTTGGACCATTTTTCCAGTGACTGGTGCAGGTTACCGTTGTCACCCACAACATGCATGGAGCTGCTGTCCATTCTTCAAGTCCGTTAAAAGCAGCCATGGATATAGTGACCATGAATACAAGGAAAACGAGATGCACTTCAGTTGGTGTCTGAAGAAGTAAATTCAAATATTTATGAAGAGATGCGTAAAAAAGACTGTTCCTCAGCAAACTTTATTGGAATGAAGTTCCTTGTCGGACGTCACACTCCAGATACTTACCGAATGAGAGGTAGACCAAGACTTCGACCGTCACGACACTTTTACACACACGCTCTAGTCGGACAGTTTGGACACCAGCACCTCTAACATGAAGAACCGCAAAAAGCGCTTGATACAGTGCTCTGTCTCACTCTGTCTAAACAGGGACAGACAGTGGTATATCGAGCTGTCAAACCTCGATATGGTCTACCATGCTAGGTACCCAAAGAGATTTATTCGTACGCGCGACTACACCAATGACAATCAAGCACTGGATTGGGTGTTGTACTTGATCGCATTGTATGGTGGCTAGCAGATCCAGTGAGGAAAAATCCATATATCCTGCACTGAGACATGCATCGTGTGAACCGGGCATTAGAACACAATTCTGATGGGGATTTCACTCTTACGTAGCTTAATGTCCAGAAAATAATACAGATCTATGTACAGAGTATATATTTTTGTAATACACATAATATATGTACAGTTTCAAGACTTCCTGCTAGGAACGTTTGAAAAATGTGGGGATCAGTGGAGAAAACCATTGCCTTAAGAATTGACACTGAAATTACTCATGAAGTCGCAAGCAAATTCAAATATTCAACTTTTATTACTTCAAGTAATTAAAAAAAAAGTTAAATAAATATAATTAAATGACTTTCTTATCTTTATTATAGAGTTTATATATTGGATATACTTGATAAAATATAATTTAAATTAAGCGTGAGATATATTTCGGGCCCTCAGTCACAAACTGAAATTCACAAAATTTTAGTAACATACTTTTAAGAGATACGAATATTATTTTTAATACACCTGCTCAAAATATGATAGATTACGTGCCTGTTTAGCGTGCATAAAATGACATATTTCGCACTCGTGCTTTTTGTTTTTAGTACTAACGCCATCTAGGGGAAACCGGCCACATCATTAAGTAAGCATGTAAAACTTTGTTTTACCGGATACTCTAAAAACTTGCTTTTATTTTACTATTTCATATAACTTTTCGCAGGTGTATTAAAAAACGTCGTTTGATACTAGTGCGAAAGTGTTGTTATTTCTCGTCCCGACTGTTTTTTGCCTCGGCATTAGTCAGCAAAAAAGTCAATCGTGACTTCGTGACTCTAAATATCAACCTTTTCGCACTTGCATCAAAATGTACTGTTACCGTATAACGACGAAGAGGTAATATATTATTTGTTAACATTTCCAAATAAGAAGGTTATTTGCATACTCGCAACATTTATAGATAGTAGATAACGATATAAAAGTATAAACTTTGTATTCGTGTTATTACTGATTATTTCCGCATCAGCTTTATTTACACGATTTTTTATATCATTAAAATTTATCTGCTCATTTCGATAATGTGATTTGCTGACTTGACATTGGCAGAAATCGGTGGCAAAAAGCTATCCGTTAACCATAAAAAAAAAAATATTTAACTGACATGTCACAGAAAATTCAAGAAAAAATCTGCAGTGACTCGTATTTAGTTAGAAGTACGCAAGAATTACAAATTACAAAGAAAGTAACAAAAATCATGTCAAAACATCAATTTAAAAACCCATATGTTCACAACGGCGTGTCTGTTACGAAAGCCAATTTAGTAATTAATCTACGCCAAGTTCATAATCTTCTTTAGTCAGACTCTTTTATGATGATGACATAACTTTAAAAAGTATGGATTTTAAAAAACCGGGTCACCTTCTCGTCTAGTGGCTTGGATGGAACGTGGCCGAGAGCAAAGGCGAAGTGGAGCCAGTAGGGCGGTGCACGGGGGGAGGGAGGTAAGGGTATATGGGGAGTGAAGAGGGGTGGAGGGAGTGGGGTTTGTGAATGGGCTGCCTGACTCAATGGGAAGAGTGGAGTAATCGATGCTCGCTCTGCGTTGTATCTCTCTTGTTTTTGCTTTATTTGGTGAAAGTTGAATGAGACGAGCTCTAGACGGAGTGTAGCGACTGTTTTTGCTACAAACTTTAGGGAAATGTGTTTGTATTTTTATTTCCTGTTACAGACATAATGGACTAATGTATATTTTATCTACTCCCATACAATAAGGCAATTACAACATCAAAAACGGGTTTACAAATACCAACTAAGTTACATTGTTTGTCCAATGTTAAAAACCGATGTTAGAATAACAATGTGAAATTAATTCAACCGCCCAAATTTCTATGGCGTGTTGAGTAGGTGATAGAGACTAAACATCTGAAGTTTCAGGTGGATCAGACAGGTCACGTGATGTGGAGAATGGTATGCATGTGTAAATAAAATTTTGATTCAGTTATGCAAGTACCGTGTGTACTTTGGATTCATCGTGTAAGTTTGTGAGCGTCTTTAACACTGCAGGGCATAAATTTGGGGTCTCGACCCGACACGCGTTCAAATGCCATCTCTGTCGCACGCTTTGAAAATTGTATACGCTATCCTGCTGTCAGTGACGGAACCTGACGAAAGTGTTAAGAGGATATGTCACGCTTGCAAAGGTCACTGTTACTCCATGCGGAACGCCCCGCAGGTGCGAGAGGGACGGATTCCGTAAAAAAACATCAAAATGTCAGTTTTAAATTAATATAAAATTAACTAAAATAGCTATCAATTTTTCAACTAAGAAAATTTAGATATCCTTAAAATCTATCTAATAAAATATCGTTCAGGTCTGTATGTCATTCTTGTTTGTCATACTATGAAAAAAAGTGTAGAAGAAGACCTAATTTCAATAATTATTTCTATCGAGCGAAGGTTACGCAATCGCGTTTCTGTACTGAACAGAACTAGAAAAAGGTTAAAATACTGATTTATCAAGTTAGTGGCTTCATCTGAAAAGCAGGTATACAACTTCAAAAAGTGCCATTATTGTCGAAATAGCCCCTTAATTGATGAACAGGGGTCTGGTTGAATCAGTGTTTTCTTTATACAAAATTTCCATCTGAAACTTTACATAATTATTATGTAGTGTCTATCATCTACTAAACCTCCCATAAGACATTAGACGGTTAACCTCACTTGTATAATAATATAAATAACACCGCGTTTCTGCGCTATGCTCAGTCCAATTTATTGTTACACTACTTAGATAACCAATCAGCGACATTATAATATTTCTCATTTTATTTTGGGCTAGGCAAAGAGTATCACTGCCATGCTGCCTCAATTGCTCCCACATAATACGTTCAGTAATTATTTCGTAAATTACTGCCAATTAAGATGAACAGCTAAGAACCTTGCTTAAGGGGGCCCTTCACGCTCAGATGCCACAAAAATGTTTTGTGAAACTTTGCACACGTCTTCAGATAGGTTTCCCTATCTCCGACGCAGCACTTTGACCTATCTCTCATCGAGAAGTGCATGATAGCGAGGTATTCACCCAATATTAGAATTAGTTAAATGGTTTCATGGGAAAACTGTTTACCATGAAACTGTTCGTATTTTTTTTATAACAAAGTGTTTAAACTTAATCTTCATAAATGAACGACCGCGGACTGAAGCGTTTTTTTAAAATTCTATTATAGCTACAAATTGTACGTATCGTTAAACTTTGCGTAAAAAGGAGGCAATATTCACGATATCCTGACAGCTATTATGATGGTATATCATCAGATTTTAGCTTTTTGGGCTTCATACGTACGTAGTTATATGTCGCTAGATAAAACTTATTGAAAAATATATAAAGAAAGTAAGCTGTTGACTTCACAAACAGTTTTTACTTGTTGTATGGAGATTTTTGCGTGATGAGGCCTCTTAAGCTTAAAGCACCAAATAAAATAAAATAATGTATACTACAATTTCTTTTTTTAATGTCATTGTAATAAGAAAAGATGATCGTAAATGAAGTATTGTTTCTACCTGTTACAACTGTGACAGTCATTATGACACTTGTGCAGCTATTCTATTATGCAACTCAATATATATTATAGCACACCGTGCGTAAAATGACCACTTTACGCACACTGCGCTTGCGTAAAGTCGGCATTTTCGGCACTTTTGCTATAAAATATTATACGATACTCGTGCGAGAAACTTTTTCTCGACTCGTGTGATTGCAGCACTCACCTTCGGCTCGTGCCGCAAACTCACACTCGTCAGAAAGCGTTTCATCGCTCTCGTATCGTAATGTACTATTTCTGTTTGTTAAGTAAAAGCTTCAACTTCAGCCAAATTAAAGCACAAGATTTTAATCGTCGTGTTATGTGGCGATATAAGAACTGGCATTTTATTTTTGCATTCGTTCCATCCATCAGCCTGTTTCGTCCACTGCTGGACATAGGCCTTTCCAGGATTACGCCACCCTTGGCGGTCCCCCTGGAAGAAATGCCAATACTCACACACGCTGGGCAGGCGGGTTGGTGAGCGCGGTGCTGAAACCCTTGCACCAATGACGCCGCTGCCCGTCACCAGTCTGTTTTATATAAGGCCCGGCAATTGGGGATGGATATACCGCCATCTATCGGTCCCAGGCAATGGTGGGCCGCCTGGTTTTGCCTGAGAGCTGTTCTCTTACTCTCCCCCGAATAACTTCGAGAGGATTTGCGAGTAAGATGGTGGTACCTCCACAGTCGAGCTGATGCCGAGCTAGGTTGAAAAAAAAGCGGTTGTACAACAAACAACTATTGAACTTTATTTTTTTAAATTATTAAACATATTATGCAACAACATTGAAAAATCCTCCGTTTTTCCCTTGGTGTTGATGACCAAAAAACAAAGAAAAAAGCGTTAATTTTATTTCGATGGTGTGAAAGATAAGACTTTTAGTAATGCGTAACAGCTAAATTTACACTCTTTAAAAATCTGAAAGGAAACCCGTAAAAAAATATGGTGTCTCTAAATGAGCTCTGCAATTATTTGGGTCTTAAATTTGAGTTTTGCCTTTTTGTCTCATTTTGGTCGAGATAACAACCGGAAGTGGGTTTGAGGAAATCCACAAAAACAATTTGAAGAAAATAATGGAAGTTTCTAATTTATTTTTGGTAAAAAACAATAAAAAATCAAGAATAGAGCAGAACTTCAAAAATAACTTAGCTAGAGCGAAAGAAAATAAAAAAGTCTTTATGTGAATCACATCTAAAATAATACGACATTCAAAAATAGCAAAACGGCGGAATAGATACGAATGTACATTATATAAGTTGACTTTTATTTATGCAGCCAAACTCATACTGGAGGCTCGGTAAGTGATCAGTAACACGGATCAATAACACTTTTTGCTAATTTCGCTAAATAAAGTCTTGACTCGGGACTCGGGGCTGGGCTTGCGTTTATAAGGAACACGAAAAGAATAATTTACGAATTTCACAAAAAGGGTAATCGAACCTTGTCACTGAGCACTTACCGAGTCTTCAGTAAGAATTAGGCTGCAAAAATTAAAGTCACCTTATATACCTATATAATTTCAAAGTTTTTATAAATATTTAAATAAACCTTCGTTGAGAGCAGAAAATAAAATGTAGTTCAATTTAAAAAATATACATCCAGCTAATTAATAAAAAAAAAAACTTGTTGTCGTTTTTCGTCAACGACAAAAAACTTGTACACTATACACTAGCGTCCTCTAGGCGCCAAGAGGCTCACTATTAAGAATCAGAATCAGAATCAGAATGCTTTATTTGTGAACATAGGTTTACAGTACATCAAAGTGATACATGCTTAGGTGGTAAATAATATGTTTGTTTGGACGCTATGATCTACCGCAATGGTATACAAATATTTTATGATAAGTATTAAACGAACAAAGATATTCATGCACATGCAAAATTTCTAATCTAAATATGTGTTATCAAAGGTATCAAATATGAACATTATTAAAATCAGGATACATTATTAAATCAAAATAGTTTTATCATTTAAGAACTGATCAACACTATAATAACATTTTAGTATAAGTAGGTAAAAGAGTTTGTTTTTTAAATTGTGTAAGATTTAGATCTTTAATATAGTTAGGAATTTTATTGAAGATTTTGGGAGCCATACAATATAAACTTTTGTGCATTAAGCTAGTATTTGAACATCTTAAACATAATTGATGTCTGTATTGCACCCTAACATCCGTGTGGTGACTGTCGGAGAATTTAACAAATAGTTCGGGATTTGTCTTTACAAAAACTGCAACTTCATAAATGTAAAGAGAAGGCATGGTAAGTATTTTAAGGGATCTGAATGATGGTTCGCAGCTGTCTGTTTGTTTTAGGCCACACATTGATCGTATGCACCTTTTTTGAGCTTTAAAGACAGTTTTCTTTTCTGTGGAAAAGCCCCAAAATATAATTCCGTATCGCAAAATAGATGCAACAAGCCCATGGTAAGCGGTTAACACGACTTCTTTGCTTACAATATGGGAAAGCTTATATAAAAGGTATGCTGATTTACCTAATCTGTTACACACTTCTGTTGACTGAGCCTTCCAGGTGATTGTCAATTAATAAACCTAAAAATCTTGTGACTTTGACTTCATCGACTATTTTTCCATTGTAATTTACATTCAGATTTGGCGTTTTATTAGCACGTTGGTAAAAAGTCATAGATTTTGTTTTCTCAAGATTTGCAATTAATTTATTTTCATCAAGCCAAACAATTATATCTTTCAGAGTATTATTTATGTCATTTTCAAAATTGTTTACATTATTACATTGGATTGTCACAGTACTATCATCTGCAAATAAAACCATGGGATGCGAAATATTACTTGGCAGATCATTAATGTACAGCAGAAAAAGCAAAGGTCCTAATACACTGCCTTGTGGTACGCCGCATGTGATTTTCCTAGCATCAGACATGTATTTTATTTCCTTTTTACTTTGAGGGCATATTTTAGAGATCTCTGTTGTTTGAAATCTATTGCTTAGATAAGAGTCTATGAGACCTAGTACATTACCTCTTATACCATATGAATCTAGCCTTTGTAAGAGTATCTTATGATTAACGTAGTCAAAAGCTTTTGTGAGATCCATATAAATAGCACAGATAGGCGTTCTAAGTCATATATTGCCATATTTATTGTCCTTTTCTTTCTAAACCCCTTTTGTTCGTTTTTTAAAATATTAAATTTATTTAAATATGACTCTTAAGCATTATAAATAATATTTTCAAAAACTTTTGAAAATATACAGACAAGGGCCACGGGTCTGTAGAACTTCATATTAAGTCTATCGTCTTTTTTAAAAAGTGGTTTTACTATCACCGGTTTTAGAGCATCTGGATAGGTACCATTATTAATGCACAGGTTTATAATATGACTAAGATGACTTGATATAATTTCTGCGACGAATTTTACTACTTTTGTGTGTACCTCATCATATCCAACACTCTTTTTATTTTTTAATTTATAAATAGCTTTCAACACGTCGCTAGGTGATGTTGGTGCCATAAACATCGAATTCGCTGAGCACTGAGCTACTTTAGGTTCATTGGGGGTTATCAAAAAGGAACCCTGAGTTTGATCCACGAAAAAATTGTTAAAAGAATTTGCAATATCACAAGGTTCAGTCAACGTTTTACCTTCCGTAACTATTTTAGTAATTGGCTGTTTTGGAAAATTTGATTTTGTCTTATTAATTATTTTCCAGCTAGATCTAGATTTGTTTTCTGATGTTCTTATGAAGTAATTGTTTTGAGCTTTCTGCGTTAAATTAACAATTTTCCGGAACCTCCCAGAGTAGTCTTTTAATTTTGTTTTATTTTCCTCTGTAGGATTAGCCCTATAGTGCCAGAGTAATTCTCTTTGTCTTTTGCTGCATCTTTTTATACCATTAGATACCCATTTAGGCTTTTGCCGAGAACTCATTTTAATTTTTATTAATGGGTATGGTATGGGAAAGCAGACGCGTAAATTCGCAAGTTGTGTTGAGAACTGGATAGCTCAGTTGGTAGAGCAACCGCCTTACTTTTCTGATTTTCTATACCGCAATGATATAAATTTAACTTGCTATGGTGATATCGATAAATATGCGACAACGTAATAACTATTATGACAAAAAGTTTTTGTATTGTATGTTAACATTTGTTTGTACAGTGGAGCCCGCTTCAAGCTATACACATTGAGTATAAGCTGACCTCTCACTGTACGGGAAGACTATACAATGAGAGGTCAGCTTATACTGAAAGTGTTTAGCTTGATGTGGGCTCCACTGTACTTACGTCAATGGTCAATACATACATATTGTTAAATCACACGTTGGGGTTTGTCTGTACAACGGGAAATTGTTTCCAGTTTATGTCGTAAACGAGATATACCGGGTGTAAATTGACTGCTACCATTAAATGAAACAACATATTCTACTGACCCTACTGAACCACTTTTCCCAAGAATCATACCCGCGGACACCTTTAGTTTGGGAAATAATTGAGTTCCAAACAAAAACGCGTGAACCCTAACGCACCGACATACGGGCGAGTATCCGTGAAACAGCTGTTCCGTCGCAGCGTTCTAAAATAGACCTTCCTCGTACGAGTCTTTGAGTTACAGTTGAATATCTTTTTGTCTGAAGATTTGCGCGGTTTTTTTTTTTCGAGTAGTAGTTCAATATGATCAGTAGAGTATGTGATTTTATTTAATGGTCGCACTCTATTTACAGCCTGTATGTTTCCTCAATACATGTAATCTACTGAAAATATGCCAAAAAGAGCGTACATTTTCTCAATTTATTGCCCTAGTAACTACATATATAGGGAAGAATTTTATTATAAAGGTAATAAGACGAAAAGTGAACACGGTTGATTCATTCAACCGAACTAATATATCAGCCCAGCCGTTTTCGACTATGGTGGATCCAACTTCGACTTCACTTAGAATCTATCTATGTATTTTAATGGGTTGTTTAAACGGCTTTATTTACTTTTGTGGGTTCCCGATGTTTTGACAAAATTGCATTTGCCGTGACAGTCTAACCGCGTTCATTGCGAAAGAAAGGACTATGGGCAAATTTGTATGGAGACTGGATCAAATCCTCAACATTAATGAAACCTACTCGAAATGAAAGATTTTGGGGTATTATTTAATTGCTACCATGGGAGCCAAGTCGAAATCGAGCGCTCACAAAATGTTAAAATGTAAGGAAAAAATATTTTGTTTACAGTTTTGACAATATGATTTTGATGCTTTCTCAGTATTGAAATCGTTCTGAAACACCATGTTCGCGCTCGAATTCTATGTAGCTGCCATAATAAGAAATTAATAATACCCTAAAAGCTTTCATAAGGCATAGGATTTATCACTGTTGTGTAATTGGTCCAAAATTACTCATGGTTCTTTCACAAAAATATCGGGAACTCACTAAAATAAACAAACCCGTGGTAAAAACTAAATAGAATACTTTATATAACGACAGTTTCAAAAATCATATTCGCTCAATCATATTGTAAATGCGGACGAAGTAGCAGGCAAAAGCTAATTATATTTACGTGTACGTTCTTTAGGTATATGTCAAGATGATAATGTAATTGTAAATTCACATGGCTGTATTAGTTCCTGGTAGGTGTTTACTTTATCTTTATGTTTTAGCGAATAGACACGGCAAGGTGATAAGGGCCTGTAACTTAATTATATACACGAACAAAGGAAGTGTTTAATAATATATCTGGGAAACTACGGAAAATTCTCGAGTTAAAAATAACAAGCTATTGACAACAGCGAGTTAATCGACATCATTTCATTTCAGGTATAACCATTTGTTTTCAATATTTATATTGAAAGTCTGCGTAAAAATAAAGCTTATGTATTTTTATTTTGTTTTATTCTGTGTTTTTAATGCTTATTTTAATTGATTTATTGTTCACTCACGACGTAAGTCGCAAGTAGTCGCAACTGAGGATTTCAAACTCGATGTTCATTGCCAAGGGATTATAAAAAAAAAACTTGCCATGTTTATGTTCGCTGTCAATATCAACAGTCACAATGACATGACAGTTAATTTTTTTACAATTTAAAATGAACTTGAAAGCAAAGGTAATTGTTTCTAAAATCCTGTGTTTACAAACTTTCAAGTTTTTTTTTTTAAATCTCTTTAATTAATAATGATTTAATCTTCAAAAAAATATATGATGCTCAGAGAGCCAATCTATCTCTAACTAAATGTTTTTAGTTTTGTACTGAATTGGGGGCCTACCACGACGAGAGCATCATGATTTTTGCCGTCGATCTTAAAGTAGTGATTACAAAGAGATAGACCGATTTTTTTAGTATGGTCACAGATAATAATATAAGGTATGGTTTTATGGACGGTCGTCATGAGCGCAGCAAGTGTGTTATGGGCGTGACCAAATGTAGTCCTATTTCATTTCGCTATGACGGGCACGGTGGATGAAACTTGCGAGGGCAATACAATCGCACCGATTTCGTCGCGGGCACAGAATTGAGAATTTACGTGAAGGTTTTCAAACAAATTTTATTGATTAAAATTAATCTAGATTACATTTTCAATGCGGTAATACTGAATAAACTGATGTGATGAGTTTGTCATATAAATAAATAAATAATTTCTGTTTAAACTATTTAAGGGTGCTCCGACCAAAAGAAGCTAAATCGGCAGTCACGGTTAAGTTGACCTAATGAATAATATTTCATAATAAATATTGAAAAAAAAAACATATTTAGTATCACGGAAAATATATGTACACTTTATCCGAAGCAAAAATTAAAAATAATTTATAGTTTATAAAGCAAAACTATTTATACTAAGCCCAACATGTAACGAAGGCGTATTGGCGTTTAGGTCATTTTAACAACTTAACTGTAGAACAGACAGCTGCTTTCCAATGGCCATTAGAATTTACAATAGCCTACCGAGTGAAATTAAAGATGTAGCCCCTCAATTATTTAATAGGAGACTATACAACTGGCTCGTTGAGAAATGTTTTTATAGTGTAACTCAATTCTTGACGTATAGAAATAAAATATAGTTAATGTGTATTGTGACATATAAGAAATGGTAATTTAAATTGTAAAATAAAAAAATTCGTATGCAAATTTCTGTGACATTGTAATTTTAATTCTGTTCTAATTTATTTCCTTCTTGACATGTTAGTTTTTGAGAGGAATGTGTATATATTCTTTTTTTTTTCTTTGTGTGAAACTTTTAATAGCTTTCTCTTAATGTTTTTTGTGTGTTTGGTGACGTCTCTGACTTATAATAATTAAAAGATTTAAATTTAACTTCTACATACCATTTGTAAATATTTGCATGCCTTCTTAAGGTGAAATATGTTGGACATTTTTAATATAATATATCTTTAAGTACCATATTTGAAGCAAATAAAACTATCTTTATCTTTATCTTTTTTTTATCTCAAACTTAATTTTAACAAAGTATAAACTACAATAATTTGTCCAACTTACATTTTAGAAATATTGCCTGGCAATTTAAGTACGATTTATTCAAAATGCACCACAAATCTGCCATACATTTTAAGTATGGCTAGCGCAGCAGTCAATAAAATTGATCACGATAAACACGACCACGAGAGTACAGAGCGACGTGTCTAAGGCTGAGATTCAGAGTGCATTTTGAGTTCGAACTCAATCTTACAAACGTCACTCTAGTATGAGATTACGTCGCTTTTTGACGTTTGTAAGATTGAGTTCGGACTCAAAATGCTGAGATTCAGAGTGCATTTTGAGTTCGAACTCAATCTTACAAACGTCACTCTAGTATGAGATCACGTCGCTTTTTGATGTTTGTAAGATTGAGTTCGGACTCAAAATGCTGAGATTCAGAGTGCATTTTGAGTCCGAACTCAATCTTAGAAACGTCACACTAGTATGAGATCACCTCGCTTTTTGACGTTTGTAAGATTGAGTTCAGACTCAAAATGCACTCTGAATCTCAGCCTAATTGTCGTACGCTCGGTGCAGCCTTAACTCCCTCAGAGCGCTAGTTCTACTCGCACTTGCTTGACTGGTCTGTTTATCCGACATATTCTCATGTATACTAATAGTAAAGTACAACAAAGTTGTGTCTGTATTAAATATTTCGTTAAATTTTTAAATGATATGGGTTATTATTATTAGTATTGTACTATAACAATGCTGTCATTTTAGATTTTTTGTATTTGTTCCGTTTTAACCAGGGAGCACTTAACTCAAGAATTACTCAACGGGTTCGAATGGAGTTTTCTTTATCATCAATTCATCATAGTGGCAGGGCCGTAGCATACTCTTATTATCGCGCGCGTCTGGCGCACCTCGCGTCGCCACTCGAGATTTATTTTGACTACTGATGTGCGCGTTAAAAAGCGCGATAGACGACGAAGTCGCACGTTATCATGCTAAGAGCGTTGGTCAACATAGATAGGCTATAAGGACTATTGACAAAATATTCCCAAACCGAAAACGGGCAGATTCGCAGACGAAAGGCTAGTTACAAATAAACGACTTTTCAAGTAGATTACCTTCATTCACAAAACCCGTCCATTGTGTATTTTATTTTGATGTTTATTATGAAGTACTTACTACGCTTGACATACTATTTTAATATCTACATGATTTATCTGAGTCTCTATTAACATAATTCTAAGATGAAAACTGGACTATGTAGGTGTTGAATAGACATAATATTTTCTATTAGAATAAAACCGGTTTTATAGGTCGTTATTCTAGTATTACAGCGTGCGGGTTAGATAATTGAATACTGCCATTGTTTATGCATTCCCTTTTTTACATAACATTTAGAGCTCTATTATAACAATTGCATTGTTCTTTGACTAAACCACTTCTAGTAGAAATTAATTAATAGGTTAAACACTTTTGGGGTACTTAAAAAAAAACTTAACCAAGTTAACACTGAAAGACAGATTTTCAAACTTCAAAATTTGTCCATATGTGTCAACTTAAGGCGAGGCATTGTTAAACTTTTAATTTCAAATCGGCACCTCAGGGGAGTGGAGTGAGGGGGACTTACTCCATACAAATATGCGCTCACGAACTAGCTTATGCCCGATTATGCCGTAAGGTCGTATGCGACAAAACAGTATTCTTCATTTAAAATGACAACTATAAGTAATTTAATAAATCCAATCGGCCATATTGACGTGTATTTGTAGACTAATTTAAATAAAAAACTTAGAGGCTTCATTCGCTCCCGTTTGTCAGTAAAATAGAAATCTCTGTTTTAAAAGAGGTTTTCTAAATATTTTTTTGTCTGCTATGAAAATTAATCTATCAACTAAATCTTCGGGCAAAATGATGTCAATGAAATGCTTAATCTAGTATATTAATTTGTAATTACATATGTTTTTTTATTGCTGAGAAAAATGGAGGTCTATGTCGCCAAAATTTCGTGGCGTCGCCTTGTGCGAGTCAGACTCGCCCACCGAGGGTTCCGTTAAAGACTAAATTTTTTATAATTTAATAACAAATGTATAGTTTTCAGATTTCTTCCTATACTTGTAGTTTTAGACGGTATTACTTGCCAAATTTCATAGTTCTAGGTCAACGGAAAATACCCTATAAGTTTTGTTATATATTCAAAAAGCAGTTCTTATGACCCATAAAGCTTTGCTTAATTCTCCCAAGTATCCTGAAATTGCAATGCAACGTGTTTACAAAGCTCCAGTTAAGAAAGTAAACACTAAATTTGCAGTCAAATTTAAGGAATTCTCACATCCGTATATTTATACTAAAATGCACAAAATCTGTGACTTCCGTAACCTCACTTGTGAAGTTAAACAAAAAGTTAATGAGACTCTTCTCAAAATGACATACGAAGAATCTGAGGCCATTCTACATATCACTTCATAAATAACCCCCAAGAAACGATTACACAGTAAACGTATTTATATCTATATATTTAGTTAGGTACCTATAGTTTCTTCTATTTATTTAGTCTATATTATTTATTTTATTTTAACTACATTATCAATGTTATTTCACTCGTTGTATTCTTTAAATTATTCATAACCTTGTATTGTTTAAAGCTACAAACAATTGCCTGTCTTACTCACCCTTGTTCATGTTACCCTGTGTGCGAAAATGTTAAATGT
The DNA here is from genome assembly GCA_910592155.1 of Ypsolopha scabrella. Lineage (NCBI taxonomy): Eukaryota > Metazoa > Arthropoda > Insecta > Lepidoptera > Ypsolophidae > Ypsolopha > Ypsolopha scabrella. Next base: position 7,660,619 of record OU342964.1, read on the forward strand.
CGGAAATCTTTATTGTTGGTACCCACGAGGCAAGCTCGCTTAGTCTGGGGCCACAAGAATAACAAATTTTTCGTAAAATGTTATAAAAACTATCTTTTCTCTCTTTCTATTGCAACTCATTTAAATGTAACGGTGTTTGCATGGATTTTTTTTTTGGAAAATAAATAATCTTGTTTTTTTTATTTTTTATTATTCCCTTGAGAGTGTCGAAATACACGGTTTTTGCGGCATAAACGGCCGTATCTTTTTTTTACGTTAACTTGGAAGTTTGATTTTTTCACAGCTTCAAGGGACTGTAGACCTGAGTATATGGTTTTAATTTCAACTCGATACCTCCACGCGTTCCCGAGAAAAAGGATCTTGACAGAGAGACGGACGGATGTACAGACAGACGGACAACAAAGTGATCTTAAAAGAGCTCCGTTTTTTCTTTTGAGGTACGGAACCCTAAAAAGGCCATTCAAATGCGAAATGGACTCGCACTCGCGCCCTTAGGTTTCCGTGCTATTCAAATAAGTTAATAGACTCCATGAAACAAAACTGCAAAATTAAACTGGTCGAGTATTCGCATACATACGTAACCCTAAAACTACATTACAAATAGCCTTTTTCAGTACACATTGTTTAAATACAGCACATGGCACATAATATACAAAAAAGATCTAAAGCTGGTTACGTTGAAGGCCCCTCATTTCTTTATTTTTGAAGATAAAAGGAAAAAAGAAACTTGGCATTTACTTAATAAATCCTAGACAGTGATACTTGCCAGGGTGAAAAACAAATATTATTGTTTATTCGCGTGTGGTTGAGAATGTTATTTTGTATTAATTATATTGACCGTTTGTATTTTTACTTCTATGAAATAAGATATTTTTGCATTTTGTGTACATCTATTCGTGGAAACCTCACTGGCCAATGTGATGCCTATTTGTATTTTATTTTTATGTACATATTATTTAAGACTGTTTGTTTTGGTTAGTAAATAAAAAAAGAAAAAATATTTTTTCGGCTCCTTTAAAATTATAAAAAAATAATTTAATTTAATTTTTAATTCAATATTCGGTTTTGGGTCAACATTCTTCACAACCTAACCTAATTTCAGGTCCGTATCTCAATCCGTCCACGAGCTAGAGACCCGTGACATACGGACGGACAAGCAGGCGACACGTTTGCCCTACGGGTTGGAAACCCCAAAAAACATCTACAAAAATGTAATTTTTAAGGTTCCCTCAATTATTGCTACAAGAACACACAAAATAATTAAATTACATTTCTTACGTTTTCAGTTTGATAATGCCCTTTAGTTATATCCTTTTAAACAAATGGGTATATTATATATGTTACAGCCAAAGTAATTAATCTGGATAATATTTGTACTCTCCCGCCACTATAATATATTTTCTATCCAATTTAGACAAACTGATTATTGGAGTAGAATTAATTGAATAAAATAGTAATTTTACATTATATCTAGACAGACTTGGATAAAGTAATAAAACACAATAAAGTTCTAACGCTCAGTTCTAATCTACGAGCGTTTAAGACAGCCATATGGCATGGCACTGTATTAAATAAAATAAAAAAGATGTAAACTGACAGACCAAAAATAAAAATACTAACATTTCTCGTTCCTGTCAGAAAATGCCACGAATTTTGTAACAAATTCACATATAAATTAGCCGCTCAGAGAATGAAAAATTCTTAAAAACATTCTAAAATCGAGTTGATGCTTGTGATTGTTGGCACTTGGTGGAACTTTTGATACATTTTTGATTGAAAAAAACTTGTACTTGTCCACTTATTTATATTATTTCCCTTACCGGTTTCGCTATAACAGCGTTAACAGCGAAACCGGTAAGGGAAATAATATAAATAAGTGGACAAGTACAAGTGTTTTTCAATCAAAAAATACATTCTAAAATCAATACAGTTTGGGTATTTATCTGTCGTGTTAAACAATAACCTTCAAGAGTTGAATAAGTGAAAGGTACAGGAAAAGAAGGGCCCCGTCGATATTTAAAATAAAATAAACTTACAATGCAATTCGCAAGGAAGTGAGTAAACATTTACGTTAACTAAATAAAAACTACGAATAAGTCTGTTGCAATCATCGATTAAATAACACCCATAAAGGAAAATTATACGGAAAAACTGGTGAAGTGCGAGTAAGACTCGTGCCCCAAGGGTTCCGTACATACTGTTTTAACACATGAACTTATTCCATTAGAATTTATAATAGAATAGACTAACTTAACTTGACAGTTACGATCTACTTACTTCCTTTTATTTGTTTCGGTTCAATACTATTTCCAAGTTTATTCAGATTGTATTACGTACCATGAGGTAAAACAACAGATAATAAAAAATTTGGGTTCACGCAGATGGTGCCAAATTTTTGTCTGACGCTACTTCAAATCATATCAAATCAAATTTCTTTATTGAACTTAATTGTTTTACAAAAAAGATAGTTAAGACTCTGAACCCATAACTAATATAATTGTCCTTTGGGGAACAGTGTTTCCAATTCGGGTCCAGGACAGCTCGACACGGGTCAAATCGAAACGAATAATAATACCAGAAACTACGTCTAAGAAAGTGATTTGTACCGTCATCATGAAAAGTATCGTCCTCTTATAATATTAAATTTTATTTTAATGTATTGATAGAATTATGTATATAACGAGTGTAAATAGACTGCTACCATTAAATGAAACCACATATTCTACCGACCCTACTGAAACTCGCCCGTATGTCGCTGCGTCAGGGTACACGCATTTTTGTTTGGAACTCAATTATTTCCCAAACTAAGGGTGTCCGCGGGTATGACTCCTGGTAAAAGTGGTTCAGTAGGGTCGGTAGAATATGTGGTTTCATTTAATGGTAGCAGTCTATTTACCCTCGGTATATTATTGTTATGTAGCATAATGTTTTTAGGATTCCGTACCCGTATTGTATGTTAGTACGGAACCCTTTGAGCGCGAGTCCGACCCAAGCTATTTATCAAATATTTAATATATAATTGTGAATTTTATTTTTTCATTTATTTTTCTGATATATTCCCAACTTTCACTCAGTGTCCCATTTACCAACTCACTTTAGACTATAACCAATTTAACCAATAATAAACTACAGTACGGATAGCAACGTAACAATTTGACATCCATAATATAACAACTTTCGCCTAAAACGCACATAGAATAACATTACGGGTTAGAAACGTGTGTCGCATTCGAAAGAAAGGCATTTTACAAGAATTGGTATCCGACGAACGTGTCCATACAGCAATGGCTTCGAGCGTATCAGCGCTCCTATAGATAACGGGGTTGTACTCGTATCTAGATAAATGTGTCTGAAACGTACAAATAAAACGAGATTGTGCGAAAGTTATCTATCTACACGGTACGCTTTATCTTTGATTCAAAATAATAAGTACTTTTTGTACATTAAGGTGCTTGTTGTTCTCCAAGATTCGTCCCCAAATGCACAACGTATGATTATTTTTCTTAACACATCGTCTCAAATCGTATTCTGTGTGTATAAAGAAAGATCTAAGCATACGCATAGATTACAGTGACCGCCGAACGCCGAACACAGAAAGCGTTCTGCGTTCAGATCGCACGTTCTCCTTGACCGTCGTGGTCTGTGCGTGTAAAGATCCAAGCATACGCATAGATTACAGTGACCGCCGAACGCCGAACACAGAAAGCGTTCCGCGTTCTAAACAATTAGATCGCACGTTCTCCTTGACCGTCGTGGTCTGTGCGTGTAAAGATCCAAGCATACGCATAGATTACAGTGACCGCCGAACGCCGAACACAGAAAGCGTTCCGCGTTCTAAACAATTAGATCGCACGTTCTCCTTGACCGTCGTGGTCTGTGTGTGTAAAGATCCAAGCATACGCATAGATTACAGTGACCACCGAACGCCGAACACAGAAAGCGTTCCGCGTTCTAAACAATTAGATCGCACGTTCTCCTTGACCGTCGTGGTCTGTGTGTGTAAAGATCCAAGCATACGCATAGATTACAGTGACCGCCGAACGCCGAACACAGAAAGCGTTCCGCGTTCTAAACAATTAGATCGCACGTTCTCCTTGACCGTCGTGGTCTGTGTGTGTAAAGATCCAAGCATACGCATAGATTACAGTGACCGCCGAACACAGAAAGCGTTCTGCGTTTCAAACAATCGACAACATTTCATTTTAGTTAATCATTTGTTTTTAATATTTATATTGAAAAAGAAGCTTAACTTTTTTTTCATTTTGTTTTTCCTGCATAATTTAATGTTTTCTTATTCACTCATTCTAAAAGGACGTAAGTCGCATCTGAGGATTTCAAAAGTCGATGTTCATTGCCAATGGATTATTAAAAAAAAAACCTTGGCATGTTTATGTCTGCTGTCACATGGCAAGAAAGTTTTTTTTTAACAAACTGAACTTAAGAGTAAAGGAAATTGTTTTTAAAATCCTATGTTTACCATATTTTTAGTTTTTTTTTAAATATCTCTTTACTTTTATACGATTATCGACTTAATTTTGAAAAAAGATATGATACTCAGAAGGCCCATATCTCGTAATGGTTTTCAGTTTTGCACCAATTATTAATTTTTAATGTTGTCGATTACAGTGACCGCGAAACACAGGACGCGGCTCTGTGTGATCAGCCGCTAAGATTTTTAAGGCAGCTTGATTTGAGTTATTTTATTAGTCTCCGAATTTCATTCGAATCTGCAATTTTCTAGAATGTATCATACAATAAATAGGTCAGCTTTAAAATTCGGTATCGGAAATAGGAATCGGATACACAATATCCAAGTGATACAATTTTAGAACCACGATAGCTTTCAACCGTGCACAACGTATAATTTGCCAACTGTTATTCGGATTCGTTTCGGTTGTAACGTTATATAATACTACTGTTCGGATCGGGTGATCGTAATCGCCTCTCTTGTGATTCTCTGCTCCAATATAAAAACCGGTCAAGTGCGAGTAGGAATCGCGGCCTGAGGGTTTCGTACCCATTTTTATGTATGCGACTACTCGAGTTTTTTTTTATATTTACAATTAAATATTCGGTTTTGGGACAACATCCCACACTAAATATCCAATTTTCACGTTTGTAACTTAACTCGTTCCGTCCACAAGCTAGAGACCCGTGACACAGGGACTGACAGTCAGACAGACGGACAGACAGCAGAGTGACATTAATAGGGCTCCGTTTTGTCCTTTTTGTACGGTACACAAATAAATAAATAAAAATAAGGGTTGTTTTTTTAAATAAAATGGGCTTACGCTTGGCCGCTCCCACGCCTGATGGGAAGCATTGATAAGACCCAGGATGAAGGGCACTTGACCAGAAAGTGGGAGAGTAAAAGCAGGTCAGGCGGTCCAGAGACTTACGCAAAATCTACTTAAGTCGGTAACGGAACAATAATGCAACTGGCTGTAACCACCCTTCAGGTATAGCTTCTCAAGACGAGTCGCTTGGCTTTACCAGTAGAAGTGAAAGGATTTGTCAAGCGCATGACGAGCCGGGTCACTCATCAACAAACTACCAGACGACCACTCTGTCACGGTTTAAAAATCCATGCAGTTGTCTAACGAAAGTGCTCAGACAGAGCAATTCCGCGGGGCCTGCTGCGGGGCGAGACGCGACCGAGCTACATACAATTTTGTAACAATCAGTTCGGAGTTTCGGAGCCTCATCCCGCAAGCCCCGCAAACCGCCCCGACTTTGTTGGACAACTGTATGAATTTTTAAACTGTGCTGTGACTCTGTCAAGCTTAGCTGTCATGTCAAGAGTGTACCGACTCAAGAAGGCGTCAAGGTCAAGTTAAGGGGCAGCTATTTAATTTCAACTCGTAAAATCGATGTTGAGGTTGAAACATTTCAATTTTTATTGACTTATTAATGTAGGCGTTAATTCCTACGTTTCTACGGCAATCCATAAAAACCAAGATTATTTCGGCCCAAAATTATGTCAAAGCTATTTTATAAAATAACATAAAAAGATTATATTTGACGAAACTGTCAAATGGGTGATCTTCCATTCTGAGTTGCAATGGTTTCGGTAAAACAGTTGTAAGAAATTACACATTTAATATAATTTGTTAACGAAAACTGGTGATAGTACTCGTCCATGAACAACTTTTACTATGGAGCCAACCCTGAAATCGTGAAAAAATATCAGCTGTTCCATAGAAAAGTTAAATACTTACTCGACCCAAATGTATGAAACAGCTGATATTTTTTTCACGATTTCAGGGTTGGCTCCATAGTATTGGCCCTTTTGTCTGCTGCGACACAAGACTTCTTTTAATTATAATTACCTACAATATTTTATTCTTTTGTTGGTTTTCCATTTATGTCTGATTTTATAAATTTGTTTTATAATGTAATTGTGTTGTGTTGTGGCAGATAAATAAATTAATATTCTATTCTATTCTAAAAGTTGTTCATATGGACGAGTACTATCACCAGTTTTCGTTAACAAAATGACTTAAATTTCACGTTGTATAATCACTACCACTATCAAAGAAAGTAAACCTATTTTTCACAACAGTTATAGAGGCTAAAAGTGGGTACGCATGTTTTTCACCCCATTACATGACACGTGTGTGGGATACCTTGTATAAGTTGTAGTACCAAACTTTTTTCAACGTAATTAATAATAATAACAGACTGTTGTCCCACTTTTATTACTTTCATAAATCAATCTCGAGCGAGAGATTAGTAAAACAATCTCGAAAGTAACTTTGAAGGCTTTTCTCGAGATAAGTAGTAATAATCGAGTATTCTCTTGACATATTGGTTTAGGGGATCGTTATTACTTAGTGGAGTTAGCACAATATTTGCGATTGTGGATTTCATAGCCTATAAATCCTTTGATTCCATCACGTTGATTGTAGGGTCCGAACGAACCATCTTTATCGACTAACGGGGAGGCCTAAGTAACATGACGTTAAGAGTATGGCATAGGCTAGGAAAAAATGTTATTACCCGTCCAACACAAAAAGGCCAATGCCAAATACTTTATTAGCTTTTGATAGAGGCGATTATTGGTTAGCTAATCGACCTATTTATCTAGGACGCGTTATACTAATAATTACGCGCGAAACAGCAGATCGGAGAGTTTTTAGCTAATACTGAAATATTTAGTGGGGAAAAAATATTGGATTTAAGTAGAAAACCTTTATATTTCTATTACCTATTTTACGAAAAAAAAAATTGAGTTGATCTCTTAGCCGCGTTCTTGAAACTAACGTTTGAAAACCAAAAAAAAGAGGTTGGAAATCATTTTTTTTCTGACAAAAGTATAAATCTTAGTACGTTTATAAGTAGATCACCTAGATAAAAGATCAATAAATTAAATGTATTTCTTCCAATATTAAAATATTCCTACTTTCTTCAAAAGAACCCTCGAAAATCTGGCGTTGTTCATGTTCTAGGGTCAGGTAGTGTAACAGTGTAACATATTCACCACATTTTGGTTAAGTAGGTATTTTGACGACTCTACAGAAAAAATTGTTCGTATAGATGAGTACTATCCTATACTATATGTACTATACTTGATTTTTAGCTTTTCAGCGATTAAAAAGTAGTGATGATTCATGACAAGTTCATACTGGAGACTTGGTGAGTTTTTTAAAATCTTGGCTTTACATACAAGCTGGCCCGCGCTGTTGGTACATTTAACAATAATTTCCTCCTGTCTTATATTTTTTATACTTTCTTTGATGATCTTGATAAGTTTATTACCCTTCTTCTTAGCAAGTCGAATGGTCGGGTATTAATTTAACGTATTTGTATTTATTGTATGTATCAACTTTCTTGTATTTATTTTTACCGAGTGCTAAAGCTCACAATACCTTGGCACGCAGATGGAGTGGTAGACTCCGTAGTTGGTGAGCACATGCACCAGCTCAGGCAAGGTCCGGCAAGCGCCCATGATGCTGAAGGCTGCCAAGCAGCTGTTCCAGATCATCAGTGTCCGTCGCAGCTCGAACCTGGAGATATGAATATAAATAAATAAAGGGGAATATTTTATTGCACATAAAAATACTAACTGCACATCAAATGTTTCTATTTAGAAATCCTTTTAATTAGTTAGGTTGGAAGTTTAGTTAGCTCCACTACGTTCCGCGAATCTTTGTGGTTTCTTTTATTATGATGACATCCAGGGAAATTCTACTAATTGTAAAAACAGGCCAAACTAAAGATGTGCAATTAGTATTTTTGACAGAACACTATATAGTAAGCATCAGTATTTTCTAGTGTGTGATTAAATACTATTCATAAATAGATAATATCGTCACGAAATGGGTCCCCGAGGGGGTGTCAGCGGTGTTTCCGAGGATGGACTGCGGATGCAAATCACAGTAATACTCCCAGACCCACGTTTTACCGACGATTATTACGTCCCAGCGTGTTACGTGGTGAGCCCTAAATGATAACCGTTTCTAGACGGAATCCTAAAAGCTGCCATTTTCAATTACTGTTCCAAACAGTCTTCAATTTGTATTACCGTCTGAACAGCATTAAATTAGCAAAAGTATACTAACCGTTACAATTGATCTACCAACAATTTGAATGGTCTATCGAAGATCTCTATTTCGATTCTATCAACAATGTATTTTTAAATTAGTCTCATCATACTCTTTAATTTGTTAACCATCATGATACTAGTAGATACAAATAGTATACAATATACGGGTTAAAAAAACAGATTTGCCTAGATATTTTCAAATCGAAGATTTTTCGTATTTTCCCCGGGATCATAGATAAATTTTTCTTCACCCTCACTTAACAAATTTTAGTTCATGTGTTTCCATATTCCGACAGTATAAGTATAATATAGCGTCTAGTATCAACCAATTCCGTAATGATGATTTATTTATCTGACGCCACCTATTGTATGTATGAATGACATGCACAAAGACTTACGATACCTCATTTGTCCAAATTAGCAGTTAGTTGAACAAACGTTAATTACATACAGTAAGGTGAAAAGCATTACCCTCTCTTCTTTCTTCTTTAACTAGTTGTATATCATGCCTGCCAATAATTCATTAATGATGAAATTTAATTTTCACAAGAACATATATTATACGATCAGATTTTTCCCATATTGATTGAGTGTACTTATAGAATTTTATTCCAAAAATAATTTAGTACGGGTGGTATTTAATCACACACCAGAAAATAATCAGTATGCTGACTACAGTGTCCTATCAAGAATACTAACTGCACATCAAAAGGTCAGAATGTTAATAAGGGGGCACAATCTTCTGCGCTAAAGGATATCTGGGTTGTCATGAAAAAATACCACCAAGGTTATGTACGGCAGTCGCTAACTACGGTTCGCAACTCGCCATAACAGACCTTTTAACATAAGCTACCGGTTCACTTCTGCGCTAATTTTGATAAGCAGTTGGTATTTTTGATGTGCAATAAAATATTCCCCTTTTAATACCATCAGAAACCTGGAAAAACGGTTGTCAAAGATGATATAAGAACTTTTTTGATATAACACCAAAAAAGTCTGTGAAAACAGCGCTGCTCATTCTAAGAGGTTACCATGCAATCGCAACACCTTAAGAGCCCGGTCCGTGACGACGACAGCATTGATCAAAAACAATATGTTAATATTTTTCTGGTCTTTATCGCGATGTTTTTGGAAAAACTAGGGACATACACCACTTCATATTGCCCGTCTAAATTAAGCCCTAAAATTCATTTGATTGAATTGTTTCTCTTTTGCGAGTTATTTTAGTACTTACGAGCCCGCTCCGAATCGTTATTAATAATATCTAAGTATCAAAATAACTCGCAAAGGAGAAACTATTGAATCAAATAAATTGTAGGTCTTCATTTAGATGGCCAATATGGACTGGTGCATGTCCGTGATTTTTACAAAAACATCGCGGCAATGACAAGAAAAATAATTAAAATAATGTTTCGCATCAAACAGACGAAAAATACGGAGCGGACTCCTAAAATAGAATTATATCTATGATGAGGATTCAAACAATGGAATAGTAAGAGTGATAATGATGATTGATTAATGCTATATGAATCAAGTGGGTAAATACTTAATTGATAAATCGTCATCAATCTCAATAGACTGTCATTCGGAGAAGCCGAATTAATTAGTGATTCGACAACATTTTGTTAAGTATGATAGAATAACATATCAAAGAAAAAACCGCAGGCCAACTTTTCGCACTGCAATGGCAATTCGGTCGTTTTTCAAACTTCAATGTGCTGTTTTTATCTGCTTTTTGCAATAATAATTTAGGTTATTATTTAAATATGACACTGTTTTAAGTATTTTAGTATTTACAGGAAGTGACGTCATCGTATTAGGTTAATTGTTCGAATCCTTGTCAGACAAGGATGAGCTGAAGATTTTTTTTTTATTGAATTTTGTTGTGATGATAGGCCAAAATGATGCCTCATCACAACACAATTCAATACAAAAAAAATCTTAAATGCACCTAGTCTGACAAGGATTCGATCATTAAACCTAATATGATGACGTCACTCCCTGTAAATACTAAAACCCATGACGACGTCTCTGAAGGTCAAATGAAAGACATAGCGTTTTTTTTCCTCGAAATGGTTTTCGTTTCGATATTTTAAGAATATTGGCAAAATAAGGAACAGACGAAAAGTAGGCCGCAGTGGTATTTAAATGCTTCGTAATAAATATAAATTTTATAGAAACCAGAAAACCACAGTGAAATCGTTCGACAATAAAGCTTTGTTCATATTATTGTAGTTTTTAGAGTTCTGTACCCGAAGAGTGCCAAACAGGACCCTATTACTAAGCCTCCGTTGTCTGTCTGTGCGTCTGTCACAGAGGTCTGCAGCTACTTTCAATCGTAATAGGTTGAATACGAGTTACTATGCTATCATGAAAAATAATAAAATCCAATAAATATCGCGGTCCTATACAATAATAAGCATAGATAAAAATGTATTATTTTAACGTTGGTTTTGGCTCTTACTTAAAGACGGCAATACATCAAGTTATAACTTAAGTCAGATTGTAGGATCTAAGATCTAAGAAAAATAATAAAAAGTAGGGTTCCGTACGAAAACGGCGCCAAATTTTTTGGCCTTGTTTTTTGAAGCCTTGATATTGCTTTGGCATGTATACAAGGAGGAAGGTCTATTTTAGAATACTGCACCGTAACAGCTGTTTCACGGACTCGATGCTCGCCCGTATGTCGGTGCGTTAGGGTTCACGCATTTTTGTTTTGCCCTCAATTATTTCCCAAACTAAGGGTGTCCGCGGGTATGATTCTTGGGAAAAGTGGTTCAGTAGGGTCAGTACAATATGTGGTTTCATTTAATGATAGCAGTCTAATAACACCCTATACTCACGCCTGCCTCCCAGGCGGTATAAGACTATTATCAGTAAATGAACAATGCGTAAGTTTAATTTTATAACGATCCGTTTTGCTCGTTTACGATGCGCGTTTCCACCAGTAATTAAAATTTTATGAAACGGATGGTACGCACAATATTAATATGGCGTGTCGCATCGCAATAGTCTGACAAATTCTCTCGTGACTATTACACAATTTACTTACTAAAATAGCACAAAATTAGTACACTGTATACTAAGGCTGGTGGAAATTCTCGTCTGTACGAAGTGCGAGTCGGACTCGCGCACAAAGGGTTCCGTACCATCCGGCAATACGAGAACAGTATTTTTGCGAAAAAGGCGCTACGCTAAGTTAGCAACTCGATTAGTGTCAGTACAAAAATCGACGGAAACGACATTGAAATAACATTCATATCAGCGCGTATTGCAAAGTGGCTGTTACGACGATCGATCGCTGCACCTCTGGATAGCGCAAAATAGGAGAAAATGGTGTCGATTCGGTGTAACACGACTTAACTTAAATTACAGGACTAAACCAAATTTAAGCGTTTTATTTGTCTTCAAAACGCTAAAATTTGGTTAATTGGGACGGTTAAAATAAGGTTAGTCCTGTCAAACAAGTTAAGAGCCCGCTCTGTATTTTTCGTCTGTTTGATGCGAAGCATTATTTTAATTCTCATTGCAGCGATGTTTTTGTAAAAATCAGGGACATACACCAGTCCATATTGGGCATCAAAATGAAGTTCTAAATTTTATTTGATTCAATTGTTTCTCCTTTGCGCGTTATTTTGATACTTAAATATTATGAATAACGATTCGGAGCGGGCTCGTAAGTAATAAAATAACTCGCAAAGGAGAAACAATTCAATCAAATAAATTCTAGACTTTTATTTACACTGCCAATATGAATCTCTAGTTTTTCCAAAAACATCGCGATAAAGGCCAGAAAAATATTTAACATATTGTTTTTGTCGTCGCGGACAGTGCTCTTAAGTCGTGTTGCACCGAATACTTTTCACAAGGAAGCGATGGATGGAAAAAAAGTTTTGAGCAATTGGTTTGAGTATACCTGTGTTATTTATTATAGCCAAAATTACTCTTTCTGTCTGTTCATCTGTATATCTTCCGTTTTATTTCGAAAAGCACTCAAAGAATTTAGATGGGGTTGTCTTTATTATCATCATACTGAGGTCAACATTATAGGCTGTAAGGGGTGTTAGTAAAATAACGCCCAAATCTAAAACTGTCGACAATAGGCATGATGACTAAAAAAAATGTATTAGTCCGTCAGTTAGACTATCAGAAAATATTGGACACGTATTTTTTCTTTTTTCAATTAAACAAACAATGATGAAGATATAGCCCGCTGAAGTTCCGCGTGACGTCACATCTAGGTACAATTTTACTTAGATGTGACGTCATTTTCCCCCAGTCCCAAACTTTGAAGCGCTTTATCTCTGTAATTTTTTGTTTGATCGACAAAAGAAAAAATACGTGTCCAATATTTTTTGATAATCTAAATGACGGACTAAATAGAACAATATTTTGTGTATCCCGTGTACAAGCCTATTGAAAGACTACGCGAAGCTGCGAGCAAAATCTAGTGTGCAATATGATCTCACATACGCTCATTGCGTCTGTATCGTGATCTCCAATGAAATGTGAAAGCGATTTCCTGATTGTTTAGATTCGATACGAGATTACAATACATCGTGCCGGTGAATATCAACACAAGCAAAATATGTTCGCTGGAAATATTTCAGAATGGTTCATATGTATGTATACTCACGCCTGTCTCCTGGGGGTAGGCAGGGACTACATGTTTCCATCTGCTACGATCCTGACATGCCTCGCCTCTTTCACAACCATCAATTTAGTCACACAAGCTCTTCTATTCTCCTAAACTTTCCAGTATATCGCCTATTTGGTCGGCATACCTCCTTCTAGGGCGGCCTGGTCGAGCTTTACCTACTTGCGCAAATATATTTTTTTCTCCATTCCTCTTTCATTAATTTTGTATAATTATAAGCCCAATTTTTATTGAGGCTGGAGCAACTCAGAACTAATAACTTAGTTCAAAACAATGGATATAGAAACAGGACAAGCAGCTGCCGACCAGTACTAAGAATTTGGACAAGTGCGAGTCGGACTCACAAAGGGTTCCGTACCAGCACATATTACGGGCACGGAACCCTAAAAACAATATGGTACATAATAAATGACCGCCTTTATGATCTTAGCGCCATGTATCATCTCACCAATGAACCTCGGTGCAAAAAGGTTAACAAGCTACTCCTAGCGCCATCTATTACCTCGGTAAAAGCTGTCCAACAAGTCATATCAGACGACAGATGGCGCCAAGATCTTAAAGGCGGTCATTGGTCATCACTATAATGTTTTTTGAGTTCCGTTCCCGTAACATGTAGAGGTGCGGAACCCTTTGTGCGCGAGTCCGACTCGCACTTGGCCAAATTGTTTATTTATAAAAATAGCTCAGATTGTCTTTTTCCAAAAAAATGTTTTATGCAGTTGCTAGACAGTCGAGGCCCAAACTCACGCACAGTAGGCCTCCAGGAAGGCAATTCCGGGATCGATCGAAATAATTCGACTGTCGAGATTAAGTTCACTCTTCAATCTCGATTGTTTTCTCGACAATCGTCTAAAACTGTATTCTAGGTGACACTCGAGATATATTTCTGTCGAGAAGACAACTCGCTCCATTCACGGCCTGCGAATTAGGGTATTTTCATATTATTCAATAACAATAGTAATTTTAATTAAAAAGAGCAATTTGTGAGTATATAATAAAAATATAAGGGTCAAATGCGAGTCAGACACACCGACCTGAGATTATTATTTATTATTTCGTCAGTTTTTGGGAAACTAAAATGGTAGTTAAAATCTTACTCATCACTGTTTATTAAAAAAATTATAAGCTATACCAATAATAAAGAAGAAAAAAAAGTTGTGTCTATATTAAATATTTTTACGATTTTTTTATAATTTGAATTGTTTCAAAATTTTTACTTTTAAGGGCTTACGTGAGAATTAAAGGAAAATAATTATAGCAATTAAAAAGATTTAACACAAATGAGAAAAAAATTCTAAAGGAAAGAAAATAAAGATTTTAAAAAAGTAAAGATGATTTAATGAAATAATAATAAAATATTTAAATATTTTTTTTGTATTTTATAATACCTATAAAAATAGTTTTCGGTAAAATATAATAAAAATTTTAATACAATATAATATTTAATAATATATAATATAACCGAAAACTATGTTTATGTAAAATAAAATAAAAAATTAAAAATGATAAAATAAAATAATTATATTTTTTTATTTAAAATATATTTTTTATATAATATAATAAATGTAAAAATAGTTTTCGGTCATATTTAGTTTATATATAATATAACCGAAAACTATTTTAATATGTATTAGAAAATATAAATAAATATTAAATCAAAATATTTTATTATGTTCATTTTACTTTTTTTTATTTTTCTTCTTTGTGTTCAATCTTTTTTAATTGCTATAATTTCCTTTTAGTTTTCACGTAAAAGCCTTGTGCCTAAAATTTCAAATCATAAATTCTTCTTGTCCATATTTCCCTGCATCATCAGTATTCGCTTACGTAGATTAAATAACAACAAAGACAATAAAGGTAGCCGAAGTCACATCTATTTTTTTACAAAAAATGAAACAAACAGATTGCAAAAAATAAAATTTACTACTTTTATAGTTGCAACAAGCGATCGAAACTTCTATCTCGACAGCTATAGACCAGTCGTGAAATTTCGACAGATTTACAGTCGAGAAATTATAATTAAATAGCATTTTTATGTTTTGATGCGAGATTTACGAATTCTCGCTTGATTTCTCGATATCGAGTTTTTTTCGATTGCCACGGAATTGCTGTCCAGGGGGGCAATTCCGGAGAATCAATCGAATCGAGATCTATAAAACTCGATCTAAAATGAGTTCGACGGATATAATAGGTTTTTACGATCGAGAAGGCTGATTCGACAGACTGGACTTTGATCATAAACCACGAGAGGTATTTACTCACACGTATTTTCTAGAAGAAAACTATTACTACTGGTTAGTTACGTGGCACCGCAGAAACTTGTTATCTATAAACAGGTTTAGTCCACGCGGTCACTGCCAACACTAGTGAGCGGAACCGAGCCTGTTAGTTTTAGGGTTCCTTATGATAAGGCCTCAGTTATTGTGAACCATCTGTAGGTATATGCAGCTCAAAAACTGAATCAATTTAAACTGAAATTTTGTACATGCCCTGAAAATTAATTTAATTTTTAATTCAGTATTCGGTTTCGGGTTAACATTTCACACAACATATACAAATTTCAGATTACATCTGTCATACGGACGGACAGAACGATATTAAGGGGAAGTGGGCGTTGGGAAATGCAACTTTATACACGTTTTTTAGAAAACCAGATGTAAATACACAACTGATAAAAATACACATTGTATATATCTTTTGACTATCTCAAAATCATGATTTGAATCTAACATATAATGGAAAAAAAATCCTAAAGAGACCTCTGAAAACTGTATTTATCACATTTTATGCCTGTTATGTGGATCGCATCATTACAAAACTTGATACGAATATTTTGTACATACTTATCCATCTTTTAACTACAAGATTTTTTAAAATAAATCCTCAAATTCTCTTTTATATTAATATCCAGTCAGATTATTGCTAACGTTAAATTTGTATACTATGTCTAACTTGTTCACTCGCACTCGACTGCAGATAAGTTCGTCCTGCACTCTAACAACATATTTTTCCAATGCCCACTTCACCTTAATACGGTTCCGTCCTTCTTGCCCTATGGGCGCAGTAACCTAAAAAGCAGCGTGACGGGGAAGCGCATAGTTTCTAAGAGAATTTAACGGATCGAAGGGCCAAATTTGTCCGCAAACTTACCCCGAATATACACCACTTTTTTGCTCAAGATGTTTGCCGAGTTCTTACTACAGCCGGTAAAATGTGATATTCGTACGAAAAGAAAAAAAAAACCCTAGCGTAAGGCCGCGTGTACACTAGGCCTCAGTTTTGTAAAACGCGGAAGGTTCGGGAAACTTTGTCACGATATGTCCCAGATTGCTAATCGGCGGATCCAACCGGCTACTTAGCATACCTGCAGATTACCCAATTTCAGGGAATGTCTTCATTGACTGGTAATTTTCGCAACGGTGTGTGAGCAAGTCGGTCTCTCAGTAGGAAACAGAAAGTATTCCAGTGGTTTCTTTGCAGTACGACTATGTAGTAGTAGTTTCTAGTAGCGGAGATGGGTTTCATAAATACCTACTTGTATTAGATCTGATTTGCGCTGAAAAATTACCTCGCGATAAACAGAGTTTAGTATGGCAACGGCTACGATAGCATTCACTGTGTCTAAGGCTGAGATTCAGAGTGCATTTTGAGTCCAAACTCAATCTTACAAACGTCACTCTAGTATGAGATCACGTCGCTTTTTGACGTTTGTAAGATTGAGTTCGGTCTCAAAACTCTGAATCTCAGCCTATGAGTCGCATAACATACTACGAACCAATCATGATACTTTTGCCCCGTTGAATCTTTTCCGAATGATACTTTGTTAGAAACGCGTCTACTATGTTTTTTTCGTTCGCCGGATAGGTATAATCAAGAAAGAAACATCCCGTGAAAGATAAAAATTCTCAATTAAAACAAAGTAACGTGCATAGAGGTACAAAGAAAGTTGGACGGAGTTTCGACAACCAAAAACTGCAGCACCCATAGTAAGGCTACTCGCGTGTACGCACAAGCCCGGCACGCACACATTCACATCATAGTAAGCCTAATTCCATAGTAAATCCACCCGCATACTTGTAAACGCGCTGCTGTGTTTCAGTTGTTACTTAGTGGCGACTCATTGTTAAGTACCGTATAAAAGACAAAACTGATATTGCAGTTTGACTATGTAATCGCCTTAATGTGATAACAATTTTTAAAGATATTTCGTGCGTGCAGCATATAAGCAAGCAAGCATGCGTGCGTAAATAATAGTTTTCTCAAGTATTTTTACATTTATAGAGATTTATTTCCGTTTAGAAGTTATCGAGCCAACGAGACATTTTCTTCGTGAAGTTATCGTGAAGAGTTTGAGGAATTACAATTTGTTTTGATTGAATTAATCGCGAGTAAAATATTTCAAGAATATTTAAAATAATTTTATAGAAAATGGCAACATAAATTTTCTACCTTTTCAAGTATTTTAGAGGTTCATCAAGTGTATCAAGAACATTAGACAACATTTTGATTTTCAAACTATTAAGGGCTAGGAACTACCTTAGGGCTCAACCTTTACCTCCGGAGTTGGGCTGAGTTCTCTGTCCTACCTAACGTCTTTGACGTCGACGACTAAAACGCCCCGATATCTGCACAGATGCACAGTCTTGGATTTTGCTTCGAAAAGTGACATTCTTATTTTATTGCCTATATCGACGGACATTATTATTCTTATCCTGTGTGCAACTTCAGTTAAATAAATATGTTTTTTTTAGGTATACCGGGTGTAAATAGACTGCTACCATTAAATGAAACCACATATTCTACCGATCATATTTAACCACTTTTCTCAAGAATCATACTCGCGAAAGTGGGAAATAATTGAGTTCCTAACAAAAATGCGTGAACCCTAACGCACCGACAATACGGGCGAGTATCGAGAGAGCGTCGTCCGTGAAACAGCTGTTACGGTGCAGCGTTCTAAAATAGACCTTCCTCCTACGAGATAATAAAGTCTTTGAGTTACAGTTGAGTATCTTTTTCTCTGAAGATTTTCGAATACGAGCATCAGCTCTACCACCTATAGAAATGTGCAATGTAAATATGCAAATAAATATTAAAATTGCATATTTTTAGCCCTAATTCCAAAGGGTCCCGATGAGACCCTAGCAAAATATGGCAGCCTTAATCCGGAGTAACTGTATGTATGAGGCGACTTCATGGCGTAAAAACGTTAAGGCGAGGTTATCCAGAGAAATCTGTCCTGCTCCAACGCTTTCATTTTTCACATCTTTATGCTGCTCAGCGGAAGCGGGCCGCTCAGAAAACTCGCGGTTTTGAGGTGTTTTTATTTCTTATTTTGGAATTAGAGGGATGGGTTTTCAATATGATGACCGTTTTAGATCATATTTTTCACGACGTTTATTTTAGTATAGGTTTTATTGGCCAAAACTTAATATAGCTCAAATGAAATGATATTTAGATCGTAGTTTAGACCTATCTTTGCGATTTAATCGGATCGAGGAAAGTGTAAGCAATCGTGTATCGAACTGGTGTTATGACATATATATTTTTTGCATAATTTAATCGTCGCTTTTTATTGGTTTAAAATTAATTTGAAAAGAGAACAACATGCCAATTTAATACAACTTTAATAGTATTATATTTGGAAAATAAAGCCGATTTTGAAGGCTTTAGTTTTAGTTTGACATACCTACATGAAATTAAACTAAAGTATGGTTAAAACAAAGAGCCATTTTCAAGTCACCATTTTATAAGCCTCGAACCAAAATTTTAGTCTGACAACCATAATTTACTCAACTTAGTGATTTACTTTGTTTTAGTAATTTCAAGGCACATTTTAGAGCTGTCATTTGATGAAATTTAAAAAAAATAATTTGATTTAAGAGCGTTTTAAAGACTTTCTAATTTTAGTTGGTGTGCCCTTCAGAATAGCAATTTACATATAGTTATGTCACTTAAAATTTCGTTTTTTAGTAAGTTTCTTAGCTTAAAATTGAAACCTTCAAAATTGGCTTTAATGTCTCGTTGAGTAGTGTTTTTGACACGGTTGGTAGTCTGATTTGATGAGTGTCACATGGACATATAACTCCCCGCCGCTTGCTTTCCTTTTAAGGGTTCCATACCCGAAGGGTGCCAAACGGGACCCTATTACTAAGCCTCTGATGTCTGTCTGTCTGTCACAGAGGTCTACAGCTTCAGCCGTAATAGGTAAACAGTTGAAACTATCACAGAATACGTGTAGCTATAGCCTCTACCACGGCAAATGATAAAAATTAAAAAAAATTGAAACCCAAGGGGGGTCCACATACCATGAACCTCAGAAAAATAGCATTATTTTAACGTTATCGGTTTTAGCACTATCACGGTAATACATACAACAAGTTTTAAATTTGGTCACATTGTTGTACATACCTATATACTCTAAAGTAAAACAACAAATAATAGGTAAAATTAGGGTTCCGTACTCAGAGGGTTCTGAATTGTTAAACAGGCGGTACCATTGTGGTGCCTTTTTGTTGTTGCTATAGCATCTATATTGTTGATATGTATATTTTTTGTACCCGTTTTGATTTTTTTCATATGTTTAACGAAATTTAGTGGTCTTTGCCACAGGTTTTTAATTTACATTCTCATGCAATGAGAGATTTTTTTTATTGATATAAAAAATTAAGCAACGCAAAATAAAGCTCCTCACTTCCTGCATTTTACTATTAATAATATTTAAAAAAAAATTATGTATTAGAGATTGAAATTTTTGGTACGATTGTAGCAAATCATAAATTTCTTCGAAAAAAAATGATTTTGTTTTTGTATTATGTAAGTACATAAAATAAATAGAGGGAGTGAACCGTGGTAAAACAGAAAAGAGTTAAAATAAGAATCACCCTAATTGTACCGTCCGCAAGGCTCCCGCCTGACCACCTTAAGGGCCAGTTTAGTGTGCGTAGCTCGCGGCAACTCCCGCTATAGGTCCCAACCTGCTAGTGTTTGTCTACCAATAGTCTGACTAAAGTGACCGATGGACTCTGATAAACCCAAAAACGCCATAAAAAGTGTCTCTCATAAACTCTAATTGGTAAATAAAGTAAAAGGCGGGGCTAGCTGAGATCGCCACAAGCAAGCAATAAGGTTTTGAAACTGGTTAGGTGGGAGCCTTGGTGATGGTACATTGAGTTTGCTTATAGCTTTTGAACCTCAGAACGGATATGAATGGAGATTTCACAATGGCCGTTTGACAACTACGGTGTCGCGTCGTCGTACCACGAACGACGTTCGCCTTGATAATGTCGAAATAACACCGGCGAAACCGGTGTGTACCGGCATGTATAACAACAATAATACGTGAATACTAACTGTTTCTCAAAACATTTAAGAATCATAATCGTATATTCAAAAAAAATATTTTAGACGTGGTTCGAACCGGTACCTATGCCTACAACAGCAGGTTAGGGATATAAACTGGATAATCGACAACATTACGCGTACAATGGCAATGCAAATGCGAAATCAGCCAGTTCTGTGACGTAGTTCGTGATCCTTGTATTATCTCGAGAAGGTTGAATGTCAAAGATTATTGGAGGCATTTGCTACTTATGTACACAATGTACATAACCTCTGTGTCATTCATCCATGATCTGATGTTTACCAGGGAGCGTCATGATAGGACTAACGCTTTTAACTTGTAAGGTGTGCAGAACCTTTCGTGAATAGATTACTAAGGCGAATCAAGTTGCTGACGCGCTAAAATATACCTAAATAATGAATTACAATTATATGATAACTAGCTTTTGCCCGCGGCTCCACCCGCGTGTTATTCGGTTTAGCGACATGCTTTTTTCCAGGATAAAAAGTAGCCTATGTGTTAAGTTAGGGTATAAGCTATATCCATTCTAAATTTCACCCAAATCCGTCCAGCCGTTTCAGCGTGAAAGAGTAACACACACACACACACACCCTCACACACACACACACACACACACACACACACACACACACGCGCGCACACACACACACGCGCACACACACACACACACACACACACGCACAAACTTTCGCATTTATAATATTAGTGTGAGTGTTATTTACTATTATAATTCTTTAAAAAATAATCAAGGGAACTCATTTGTTGTTATAATATCTTTAATTTGACTAAGTTTGAAGTTGTTTCTTTGCATACTTAATTAATTAAATTGGATCTTAGTCTTAATTGTTCAATTTTTTTGTACAATGTACATTGGTTGACACAATAAATAAAAAATATCTATCTATATCTATCTAATTCGGACCTTATTTTGGTATTTGTATAGTTAAAGTTCTTAATAATTAATTAATAATTAATCTAATCACCAATAGGTATAACAAAGTTTCAAGCATATGGCACTTATTATCTCTATAACGAAACAAATGAAAAAATAAACGTTTTGTATGTGTAAGTAATAACGAAAGTTGGTATGCATTTAAACCTTAAAAGTGCCATCACTTGATGCTGCAAGTTTTTTTAAAAGACTTTATTTGAATATATTTAAAGAAAACACGTTAGACAAAAACAAATACTATATGGAAAGGAAGAGACAGGTAAGAACTTATCATGATTTCAACAAAGCATGTTCTTTTTTGGTAACGAAATTGCTTTTAATTTTTTTTTATAGTTTTATTCGAAAAGAATAGAAAGAAACTTCGTGATTATAGTACGTATTTGGATCCAATCCTTTCTTAGATTGACTGTACTTTGTATGTGAGGCCGAGTTGACCCCAATAAAATTGGTTTAATCGAAAGGTGTCAACTCGGCCATGCAGCCGAGTTTTATGTGGCCAAGATGACCTCTTAGTTAATCCAAAGGTGTCAACTCGGCCACGCGGCCGAGTTTTTTGTGGCCGAAATGACCCCTTAGTCCAATCAAGGTACTATATTCTAGATATTCTGTAGTTAATTGTGTATTTTTTTTTACTCCAAATAAATCTGAACCCTTATTTATTAGTCAGCAGTTATTCTATAACATCGGTCGGCAACAGGCGAGTTTAGATTTAGTAGATTGATGGATACACCTTATATTAGTCAAAATAAAAGATTTCAACTAGGTATATGAGCTTTCTTTTCTGGACCTCAATAAAAAAATTCAACAGTATCCTAGACCCCATTTAAAATTACTTACCGACCCCTGTTCTATACCTCTATAATACGAGAGTTATAAGTGAAGGAAGATTGGAAGGTATTTTTGGGTCTAGCTCTCTGGTCGAGTGCTCAAATTTCCGTATGGAAAACTGTCCTGCATGAACTAAAAGAAACAATAACAATAATTTAATTGATATAATAACTCACCTGATTTCGTAAGGCAGGTTTGACCTCAATACCTAACCTATCTATTGTTTTTCAGTTGTTATCAAAAATCAATAACTGAACTGGTTAAATTATTCAAATTTAACTTTTTATCAGATTGGGTTTTATGCTTATTTATCTAGAGGTAGGCACATACTGCAGATCACCTCAAGATAATTTTGTATACAATATAATACTAAATTATCTAGTCACACAAACTCTTCTCAAGTGCTTTTGCTATTCTTTCATCCATCCTCTCCCATATTATGTTTTCATTGAAATCCAAACCACCACAAAGCATTAATTTTTCTATTCTAGTCACTACAATCTTCTTTCAGGCTTCAAAAAATTCCTTTCCAACTTTCTAAACTACTAATCTTGAGAAGCTGAAGTTGTTAAATAGAGTTTATAAATCAAAGGCAGGCTAAAATTTATTTGTTTCTTAATATCCTTTTTTTGGTTTGCTTTGTTTTATGATATTATTAGCATTTTGCCTGCGTTTATTCAATCTCTGCCCCTTTTTTGGCTTGGGCGTTATTTTATCAACACACCTTATGCTATAATCACTATAATGATAGAAAACCAAATCCAAATCCCTTGAATGGTTATATAGTTAAAATGGAACATACATACAAACAGACAGACAGACAGACAGACAGACAGACAGACAGACAGACAGACAGACAGACAGACAGACAGACAGACAAACAGTCACAGACAGACAAGAAGTTTTGGCTTAAGTAGAATACTAGAAACCATTTCATTTGAATTTTGAAAATATATTCAATACAGACACAACTTTTTAACTACTTTATTATCAGTATAGATAAATTGAATACTTATTTTCAAGGGCAAATGGGAGGGGGAACCGAGAGCAAATTTTTTTTCAAAGAAACCTCATATAGTTTATTAATACACCAATCTTTTCGAAACTCCACCAAGCAGTCGACCACATAATTTTAGTTTCAGTTTTGTAATATTTTTCTATTCACAAAAAATGCCTTTTAAATCATCTACTAAAAATTTCAGCATTCATTAGCTGCCAACAAATGGATATTTTATTTTTTCATTGTCTTTTCGACTCCCTTTTTATCACTTTACTATCTTTGGTCTTTGAAACTGTGTTACATGACCAAATTTTGGCTTACTAGGAATAATTGTTTAGATATTGGAACCTTGTGAAAAATGGATTGACAGTCACTGCATAGATCCCATACTGAAGTGCCGAAACATTAACAAGGGAAAGAGGTGCATATTATGAAAGTGTGTGTTAAAACATTAATAGGTCTAAACTACAACTATAATTTAATGTTGTAATATATGACTGATAATAAAACATATTGATGCAATAAACAAACTGAATGCTATCTATTATTCAAGATCAGGTGATGTTATGACATCAATTAATGTAAGCTTGCAATTTATTCATTGATAACCTCTAGCATTTAGTAAGCACAGTTTATTATGATTATTAAATTAATTGTAAACATAAATATTATAAGAGATAACTTGTTGCCAATGAGTCAAATTTAAGATATCAAACCATAAACTTGATGCATGATTATCTTAAACTTCTTTAAGACTTTAGCAAACTGCCAAGTACCTATCTAGTTTTTTTTGCTTACCATTCCTTTCACTTAGTAACGGTAAATATAATTATAATACAATTTTACCATTGTCTTTATGCATGACTTTTAGAGGCCTTATTCTCAGGCTTATTGAATGAGAAGTCCTAGTTTATGTATGTTTTAGGCTGTTCATATACAAAAAGTTTTGATATATTTCCAGATGAAGTTTTTTATTTACCTACCTACCTAAATGTAAATGATGATAAGATTTATGAATGACTCAAGCTTAGAAAATGTGATGAGGAACTGTCAGTGTTGATAAGATTGATGTTTATAAAATCATTTAGAATCAGAGTTCAGAGCAATATTTTTTTCTATTTTGTGAAACTTTACATACCTATATTGTATGGCTTTCACTATCCAATAATCTATAACTTATGAAAAGAACAGCAAGAAAACATGAGCATCAAACAGCTTACCTGGGACGGTTTTGCATGTAATATTGTCCTCCAAATATGAAAGCCATGTAGACCCCAACATAGTAGAAAGCTACAGTCCAGTTTTCTGTCATCCATTTCCTTGAATTCTGGTGAATAAATTCACTTTCGAAGTCGAAAATATACGAATAATTCGGTGTAACGTCCAGGTTGTACGTCATTTTGGCACTTCCCATTTTAAGGTTTGGTTATTGTCTGCGAAGAGGGTCCACGTGAATCGAGAGCACAGCACAACACGAGGGATTATAATACAGTCTCAATCATCACCGGTAAGATTGTTCACCTACAGTTATTATATCACAGACGAGTGTCGAATCTTGACTAAAACAAACGTGGAGATTAAGGCGGGTTGCTGCCTTTGAGGCTCTATATTCGGTAATGACAGAATATGACTTTATGTTGACTATTTATTCGCGGTGACGAGGCGTCGGCTGGACGGGACCGCGAACTTTATCAACTCGTCCCAGCCCCCAATAAGCAAGACAAGTTGAGAAGTGAAGTGAAGCGAATGAAGAAACCTCGCTCGCTCGCGCTGCGGCTTCGTGATTCGCGAATCAAATCAATCACGTCACGCGGGCACGTCACGGATGTCACGTTCTGGGCCGCGTTCAGCTTGATCGCCCGCTCATCGCCGACAGCAGGATAGCACATACAAATTCAATGCGTGCAAAAGAGATGTCATGATCGCTGGGCGTGAGCGGGCGATCAAACTGAACTCAGCCCTGGGCCGCGTTCAGTTTGATCGCCCGCTCATCACTGACAGCAGGATAGCTTATACAAATTCAACGCGTGCAAGAGAGATGTCATGATTACCGAGCGTCGGCTGACGATCAAACTGAACTCGGCCCTGTGTTTACAATCGACATCATTTCATTTCAGTAAACTATTTGTTTGCAATATTTATATTGAAAGTCTGCGTAAAAATAAAGCTTAAGTATTTTTTATTTTGTTTTATTGTGTGTTTTTAATGCTTATTTTATTTTTTATTATTCACTCATTCTAAAAGAACGCAAGTCGCAACTGAGGATTTCAAACTCAATGTTCATTGCCAAGGGATGATTTAAAGAAAAACTTGGCATATTTATGTTCGCTGTCAATGTCAACAGTCGCAATGACTGACAGTTGATTTTTTTTAAATACGGAATGAACTTGAAAGCAAAGGTAATTGTTTTTAAAATCCTGTGTTTACCAACCTTTGAATTTTTAAAAAATCTCTTTATTTGATAATGATTTAATTCCTAAAAAAATATATATGATGCTCAGAAGGCCAATATCTCGAAATGGTTTTTAGTTTTGTACCAATTATTAAATTGTAATGTTGTCGATTTAGTGCACATAAAGTAGTGCCAACTCTTTCTCCCATAAGTAAAAAAACAGATGCTAGCCTGTTGTCATTAGAAGGATGCGCTGTTTTCGGACCATGGACGTATAACCCACAGACATCCAATATTACAGCGTTCCGATTAGGGATAGCAGTACTAAAACTAGATACTCACGCCCATCAAGTCATTCCGAATGGGAAATGGCGTCCATCACTGCTTAAACTTATGATACATTCGGAACTCTTTTCGACACGACGTGGATAATGAGACTTGTCAGTGACAGAAATATTAACCTTAAACACAATTTTAAGAAATTACGTGAATACCAACAAAGGGTATACTTTAACTACGTATTGTGCAAGAGTTATTTGCCCCTCATTGAGAGCAATAATTACGTGTTGGTTTGTTCTTTCGTCAAAAATCCATTTTTCTGGGCTCGTAATTATTTTATACTATAAACTTAGGTCCATGATGCGAACTAAAAACTCAGATTCATCGTTTAACATTAAACTCTTTAACCAAAGAATATACATATAATGCACACAATAAATTATATACATAAATTTTAATGGACAAAGTATTTAAAATAGTTATATTATCGATGCAGTTAGATCCTCGGTAACAATTGAATAACAATGGACCTCGGATACGAATCATTACACTATTAAAGTGCATAAATAAAGATATAATTGCATTTAGCCTTTTATTTTCTTTAAATATTACTTATTACAATAAAAATTAAATAAAAACACAATTTTCAAAATATTTCGGCCTCTTCTATGAGGCCGTCATCAGTTGAATCAATTGTTTATTGAATTATTAAAGTGCCAAACACAGCAAGTATGATAGGAGTTAAAGATCGCTGTAATTATTATATTCATCGAGGTCATATGGTGAGATTTTGATCAAGTAGCCTTTTAATGCAGTAAGGAATTTAGATCCAGTGAGGCACTTAATTACACTTGGAAGAGCATTATACACCTTCACAGCAACCGTTTTAGTGGATCTTGCACAAGCAGCTGTACGACGAGGGGATGACTCAATGTCATATTTATAGCGCATATCTCTTCTCTATCTCTTATCCTCCATACATATAAAATATAACGTCTGTCTTTCTGTCTGTCTGTCTGTCTGTCCGTCTGTCTGTTCGTTCGCTTATAACTTGAGAACCAATCAATGGATTTTGATGAAGTTTCCACTGAAAGATATTGCATTTATTCGGGAATTTTAGGGCTATGTATCATCACGCTATGACAAAAGGGAGCAGCGCAATGAGAATTTTAGTGAGACATATGGAAGGTTCGCCGCCGTAGCATTCTCGATCGTCAGGGATTCAAACCCCGACTGGTAAAATTTGTTTTCACTTTTTATTTTTTATTCTTTTATTTTATTTTCAGAGAAAAATATTTCCTTTTGTAAGGAAAGTTTTGTTTGTCCCTGATGATGGGGCTGGAAGGTGGGTACGGGATCTCCTCAACGGACAATAGCAGACCCTTCGAGTTTAGGCTTATTTTGTTGGTATTTATTAGCACTTTGGTAAAACATGGTGACCAGGGTCTGCTGATGGGACTGGAAGGTGGTTATGGGATCTCCTCAACGGATAACAGCAGGCCTTTGGAGTTTGGGCTTATTCAATTGGTCTTTATTAGTACTTTGGTAAAACATGGTGACCATGGTCTGATGATGGGACTGGAAGGTGAGTACGGGATCTCCTCAACGGACAACAGCAGACTCTTCGAATTTAGGCTTATTTTGTTGGTATTTATTAGCACTTTGGAAAAAAATTGTGACCAAGGTCTGTTGATGGGATTGGAAGGTGGGTATGGGTTCTCCTCAACGGACAACAGCAGACCCTTCAAGTTGTGGCTTATTTGATTGGTCTTTATTAGCACTTTGGTAAAACATAGTGACCGTCGCATATTGTCGTTCAAAAAATCATATTCTTTTGTTTTCCTTATTTCCACGAAAATCTCTTCGACGCGGGCGGAGCCGCGGGCAAAAGCTAGTAGGCATATAATATGCCTAAAGTGCAGCACATTTTGTTGCTACAAGAGTTAACATTCTAAGGGCATAACAGAAGCTACAAAGTTTTCTTTGTAAGGCTTGGATTTGGCACTTCCAATTCATAAATTCATCAGCGTATACTCCAAGAATCTTGGCCTCGGGTACAAATTCCAAGGTTTTCAGTTCTAGAGTGACACTAACATCCATAATTTGCGTAAGTATTGTAATTTCTAAGATGAGTTATTTTAGTCTTATTTACGTTTGTGCTCAACTTCTCTGAAATGCTGGCTGCAGACTATATGATTTTGAAAGTGACTAAGAAAACGTTAGCGGCTTCCTTGGTTCTTATTTTATTCAACCGCCAGGGATAGTTCGGACGACGAGTGAAGTGAGGAGGAGGGGCTCGTGGTTGACCATATTAGGGAGCTGAGCGAAGCGGAGCGGAGCGAGGCAACCCCCGTAGTTTTAACAGAATTCACGATATGCAGAAAAAACATTTTCTGAGCCTTTCCGATAATTTACGGTAAAATTATTTATAAAATTAAACTGTACATTGCAAATTGAACTTTATTAGTTCAGGAAGATAATCCAAGAGCTAAATATGACCTATGGTTCAATAGTTTTAAAAATCAAAGAACCGCTAGCGGTGCCGTAGTCACTAGATTTTCACCACCCACCATAAACATTTATCTGCACCATGGAAAAATTACAAGGATGGAAACCGGGCTAAAATAGTTAGCGGAGAAATACACCTATCCTTGATTTTCTTACGACATTCTAGTGCGTTAGACAGAGATGCATTTTCATTAGTTTTTCTTAATTGTGTAGGTTGTCACTAGTTCCTTACTTTGCTGGAGTGTCAACTTTTCTCATCGATAAATAAATCAAATCTAAACGAGTCATCGACCTATCTGCGTATCCTACGTTATATCAGGTATGAGCAACCTTTGGAAAGTCGTGGGCCAAACAATCATATGGTCATGAGTTCGCGGGCCATAGGTTGATGCATACTCTTATAGTAGGTATACGAAAACAACAACGCAATCAGTGAACCGTAGGTTTAATTTTTACTGATTGAAATTCAAGTTTCATAATAAACCAGAAACGTTACAATGTAATATTTTGCAAGAGTCTGATTTTCAGATGCAATAACTAATTTAAAAAAACTGTATAATATTAAGGAATGACATAGAGAATGAAGACTGAAAATACAGTCTTTCTATCCACAATATTCCTCAGTCTGGCAAAGAAGTGTATCAATTTGCGCAATCTAGAAGCAAGTTTACTTAGATGGTTCTTCCAATTTAGATGACAGTCTATGAATATACTCAAATATTTTATAGAATCTACTTTTTCTAGTTCTTCACACTCACTGTTAACATTTTTACAATTACTCTGATGGAAAATAAGTTTATGATTATTTTCTTTATTATATAAGATTCTATCTGTTATGGAAAATGCAACATATTTTGTCTTTTTTACATTTATTGTAAGTAAGCTTGCCCGAAACCATTGAGAGACCAGATTCATTCCAGCCTGAGCAGATATAAAAACTTCATCCCAATTTTTACCTTTAAACAAAAGGACAGTGTCATCGGCAAATGCAATAATGTCTCCCTTCGGAATTTTAAAATTACACAGTTTGTTAACATATATTAAAAATAAGATAGGCCCCAACACGCTGCCTTGTGGCACTCCGTAGCTCACAGCTTCAATTATGGAAAGCTTGTCTCTTTCGTTGAGCCTTACCTGTTGCTTTCGATCTGTGAGATAACTTTGAAACCAGTTGTTTGGAGTTCCTCTCACAAAATATCTATTTTAAATATTATGTCGCATATTTCGGTTCTTGAATGTTACATTTTGTTTGTGTTACCAATTTTATCGACATTTGGTAAAAGAAGGATCACCATTATATTTTTTTGCAAATAGCAACCTTTTGTAGCAGTATAGGCAACTTAATGAACTAATCCGCCCATAAAGTTTTCGCCCAGTTTACAGAGCTTCGCCACTGACCGTCGGTATTGTCCCAGACTTGTCTTAACGTCAGCTACGCACACTCCACCGTCAGGTCCTTCATATACTTTGGTCACTATGCCCCGAAACCAAAGGCCATGAGGTGCCTGGTCATCGACGATTATGACAATTTCGTCAACTTTTAAGGGCTTGACAGCGCCGAACCACTTAGTTAAGGGCCGTAGGCCTCTTTAAATCTGAAGCTCACAATTAAAATTGCGTTCTTGCTACGTTATTTAAGTTACGATAGAAACATACATAAGTATTAATTTTGTACCTACATAAATATGTAATAAATCCTTATTAACCATGTTGAAACTTTAAATCAATAAATTGTTGTTGTTGTATAAATATAACATTAATTCATACGATTACTAAATTAAACAAAAGATTCACCATTTATGTTTATGTTAAGACACCCACCTTTAATTATGTAAGGCTATTTTGATCGCAGCTTAGAAGGGATCAAAAGGCAATGGCGACATTAATATTTTCTTAGACAAATTAAAATATGTTGTTAGTGTCATCGTGAAAATATCGTTACTTCAATGCTTATTCGCAATAACTTCTTAAATTTCAGTTCATTTGTTATTCTACTTCACCATAATTTAATTGTGTTGTGCATACGACCATCAGATTTTATGTAAAAAATTAAAGTCGCTAGGCGACACGAAAAAGAAAAATAAAGTACATTTTTTTACGGCCATACCCGTATATACGTCATACATTATGTACAATTATTATTTTGTACAAACTTTATTTGTCCTTCTCCAGTGGAAAAAGGCGGAATCTCAATCTCAATTCCTTGTTAAGTCTGGGTTTTGCACAAAACAAGTAGTAAGCACCATTTTTTTATTTAAAAAAAATAGATTTACTGTTCAAAACAGAGCATTCACAACAATTTGACCAGAGATACCTATTATTACTGGGCATCGATAATGTTACTGGGTTATTTAATTACACTTGCTAGCTGCGTTGCGTCAACCCGGAGAGACGCGACCCCAACTACTTGTTCGAAAGTAAGTATGCAGTCGGGGTCAATACCTCCCGCGTCTTGCCCCGCAAGCCCCACACGATTGCCCTGTCTACATGCTTTCGTTGGGCAACTGTATGGATTTTTAAACTATGACTAGACTGTGTGTGTGTACTATCCAATTTTTGTCCAACAAAAGTAGATTTTCTTTCCTTAAAAATAAGGTTGTCATTATTATGATACCATATTCAAGCGGAAAACGAGCCAAGCGAGAGAGATCTCGCCACTTCTGTGTCCTTGTCTAGCAAGTTGCCAGTGTATATGATACTTATAGGTATATATAGGCTTGCGCCCTTCTCGCTCGGTTCGTTTTTCGTATCGTAGTGCAGAGTCTAGTTATCTATACAATATTGATTGTGGGTTTGCCGTACTAATCAATACACGCTTTAGTATATGGCAGGTCGGTGAATAATTAGGAAAGGAAGAATGAAAGAATTATGTAATTGGGATTTCGTGATAAAGAAAATTAAAAAAATATTTTTTCTTTATTTTTTGTCAGATGTCACTTCAATGACAAGATGTTGTAATTTTATCTTGTCTATGTATTGGGATACCTACAGTGCTACAAGGATCTTTTGGCGCGTGGCGGAAATCGGAAGTAACGACGCCATCTTGTAAAATGTCATTCATTGACGGATCATTCAATGTGTTGTTTGTCGTGGTCATTTTGCGCTTATAATTCAATAAAAATACGTAAAATATGCCAAAAGTGATACGTAGTGGAGTGAGACAAATGGTCTTAAACGTGAAAGAGTTTTTCATGAAAGAAAAGCAGGCTGACGCCCCGATAATACCGTTTGAAAAAGTAAATGAGCGAGTTGCAGCGGCAACGGGTAAGTGATACCATACCTCGTAGCTTAACTTCCTTTTATGAACATAAATAGGTTAAGTTTTGCTGCAGCACTAATTTGTATTTTGCATTTCTATCTATAATTTTATTGGATTTCAGGACTATCTTTACGAACTATAACACGGATTGGAAATGAAGGACGAGTGGCGACAGCTTCAGGAACTAAAATAGTTACACCAAGAAAAAATCGAAAAACAAGGAAGGACAAAATTGAAATGGATAATTTTGATATTGGAGTTTTACGGCGAAAAATTCACGAATTTTATGTTATCAAAAAAGAAATTCCGACAGTTAACAAACTACACCGTCTACTGATAGAAGAAATTGGATTTGAAGGCAGTCGGGAAATCCTTAGACAAGATATTAAAAAGATTGGTTTCCGGTTCAAAAAAACAAAGAGCAATACTGACACCTATACGTTTATTAGCGAGGCGCATGGTTCTAGGCGCTGGCTAGATCATTGCGTAGCCACAAAGGCAGCGATGCATTCTATTGTGAATGTGTGTGTGAGGTATGACGTTATGTGGTCTGACCATTTTCCGTTGATAATAGAGTGTAACCTAGATGTTATTAAGCCTAAACTAGTACCTGACATTAACAAAACATGTAACAAAGTAGTGTGGGGTGAAAGGAAACCTGAACAAATCGATGTGTATAATAAGGAATGTCACAGGCAGCTGAGTCAAATAGATTTTCCTAGTGAGTGTAGCGACTGTAAAGAATATATATGCAGTAATGTGCACCACAAAACTATTATTGACAAGATGTATAGAGACATAGTATATTCATTGAGCCAGGCGGCTACTGTTAGTCACTCTCTTAACACTTTTAAAAAGAAGGAGCTTGTAGTTGGATGGAACAAGCACGTAGGTGAAGCTCACCGGGAGGCTAGGTATAACTTTCATACTTGGATAGGGTTTGGCAAGCCAAAATCGGGACACGTGTATGAGAAAATGACCGAGAGCCGAAAAATTTTTAAAGCTAAATTAAAATGGTGTCAAAACCATGAAAACCAAATAAGAATGGATATAATCGCGTCTCATCATTCAAAACAAGATTTTCGTAGGTTTTGGAAGTCCACCAACAAGTTAAATAGCAAGCCGGGTCTCCCTGTGAGTGTCGATGGTTTAAGTGACCATAAGTGTATAGCTGAAAGGTTCAAGGATCACTTTGCTGTTAAATCGCCACTGGGGCCATCACAGTCGGTGTTCGGTGCTGAGCATAGTGGTAAGAAGCTAAATACTAGATTTACAGCTAAAGATGTTAGTAGGGCTATAAGATCTATGGCGAGGGGAAAGTCTCCTGGCCATGACGGGCTTAGTATCGAACATCTTCAACACGCCGGCCCACATCTAACAAGAACTTTAGCCATGTTCTATACACTCTGTATAGGACATTCGTACTTACCTGCCGAAATGACAAAAACTGTGGTGGTACCAATTGTGAAAAACAAAACTGGTGATATAAGTGACAAGAACAACTATAGACCAATTTCACTGGCAACTATTGTGGCTAAAATGCTGGATAGTTTGCTTAATTCACAAATGGACAAATATCTAACATTACATGATAACCAGTTTGGTTTCAGACCAGGATTGTCGACCGATACTGCCATATTGTGTTTAAAGCAGACTGTCCGGTATTACACAAATTGAAAAACACCTATTTATGCTTGTTTCCTCGATCTATCGAAGGCATTCGACTTAGTTTGCTACGACATCCTATGGCGTAAATTTGAAGAACTGCAGATGCCAATAGAGTTAAATAATATCTTGAAATTCTGGTATCAAAGTCAGGTCAATGTTGTCAAATGGTCAAATGCCTTCTCGGAGCCGTATAGGTTGGAGTGCGGGGTGAGGCAGGGGGGGTTGTCCTCGCCTAAGCTATTCAACCTGTACGTTAATGCACTGATAGAGGAGCTCAGCGGCACCAGGGTCGGCTGTCATATTGACAGGATATGTCTTAATAATATTAGCTACGCGGATGACATGGTGCTGCTGAGTGCCTCTGTATGTGGTCTCAACAAGCTGTTAAGCATTTGTGAAAAATATGCTACAAGCCATGGCCTGAAGTATAATGAAACGAAGAGCGAATGTATTGTGTTTCGGGCAGGGAGCAAATTTCCATCTAATGTTCCACCGATAAAACTGAATGGAGGCCCACTAAAAATGGTGGACCAGTTTAAGTATCTGGGACATATAATTACATCTGAGCTGAAGGACAATGCAGACATTGAAAGGGAGCGCAGGTCTTTGTCTGTCAGAGCGAACATGATAGCTCGCAGATTTGCTCGTTGTTCCACTGAAGCTAAGATCACTCTTTTTAGAGCTTATTGTACATCCTTTTACACGAGCAGTCTGTGGGTTAGTTATACGCAAAGACAGTACAGCGATCTGCGTGTTCAATACAACAACGCGTTCAGGATGCTGATGGGGCTGCCCCGGTTCTGCAGTGCGTCGGGAATGTTCGCGGAAGCGCGAGTAGATTGCTTCTACGCGACCATGCGCAAACGGTGCGCATCCCTGGTAGGCAGAGTTCGGGCCAGCGCCAATGGTATCCTGAGCATGTTCGCGAGCAGGTTCGATTTTCAGTACATGAACCATTGTACTATGATTCATGTACTTAAAAATAAAAATATGTAAATATAGGATTATGTTATTATATTACTAACAATAGGTTAAGCAGTTTTCAATTTTAGATATATTTTTATTACTAACATTATTGTAGATACTGTGTGTGTTATATGGCTTTTTGCTGGCCGAAATAAATGAAATGAATGAATGAATGAATAGAAAGGTCCTTATGGAAAGAAATGACATAACCGCATGGCGTGCTCGGTATCTGCAGGTATATTATTTATTTATTTTTTTGTCTTCTTCCTAGCCTTTTTTCCCGTATTTCACTAGGTCGGCTACCTAATTTATTTTTTATAGTATCCATATAAAAGTAATAATAACAAATAACAATTTATTAAAGCTATAGACTATTCAACAACTTACTTTGCAATTAATTATATTTCGGTCTTTAAAGCATAATGAAGAGAACGAAAAATTACCAGTCGTTTACCTGGATGAGACTTATATTCACGCCGGTCATACAGCGGGAAAATGTTGGCAAAATGATGATGAAACAGGTATTGGCTTTAATATTTAATGAATATAGGTATGGGTTATAATATGGGTAAATTTGGGTAAATATGTATAAAAAAAATTGAGTACCTACCTACCTACAACACTGATCATGGCCTCCTAAATCAAATATTAAAAATATTTGTTTGCAGGTGTACTGGACCCTATATCAAAAAGAAAAAGATTTATTATTGTCCATGCTGGTGGTAAGCAAGGTTTTGTGGAAAACGCAAGCTTAATTTTTAAATCACAAACAAAGAGCGGTGATTACCACGATGACATGAATCACACAAATTTTAAAAAAGGTTTCTGAAAAGTTGGCGCCAAACCTAAAGGAGCCTAGTCTTATTGTGATGGATAATGCTCCGTATCACAATACAAGCCTCAACAAACCCCCAAACACAAATTCTAGGAAAAGTGATATAGTTGAGTGGCTCCGAATGAACAACATTGAATATTCAGAGGACTATACAAAACCGCAATTATTAGAAATGGTACAAAGATATAAACCTGAACCAGTTTATGCTGTTGATGCAATTTTGAAAGGATTGGGTCACAAGGTGAAGTACAATGTTATTAATAATTATATGACACGTATCCAGTCAATTATGATGACCTGCGATGACGAACAATAAATGATTTATGATTTATAATTAACTTTATTTGATTATTTTTATTTGTTTTCCACAGATATCGCGATTACCGCCATATCATTGTGACCTCAATCCTATCGAAATGGTTTGGGCATCAATGAAACGGAAAGTCGCAGCAGTTAACATCGGAAAACCAGCCAACGAAATGCCACAAATGGTTGAAAATGCCTTTTACGCTATATCCATCGAAGAATGGCGTAATCATTGTGCCCATGTCAAAAAAATTGAAGAAGAATACAGGAAAAAAGATGGATATTTGGATGAACCATTTATAATTGAATGAAATTCAGAGAGCGACGAGAGTAGTGATCGTGATGATGAAAGTAATTTTGATGATGATTTTAATTCAATGCAACCCTTAGACCGAGTTGCAGCAGAACATAATTATTGTAAACTTTAAAAAAATGTAAATAAAACATTCCAATCAATAACTCGCTGTGTTCATGTTATGAACGATTACCTACTTAGCCTATTCCATTCCTTTAACACAAAAAAACTATACTGAATAACTTCACTCCTTAATCTTAATTTTATCGCTCACTATAAAACAGCTAATAAAATAAAACATATTTTTTAACTCACATTTTGTATTAACTTGAACTTAAAAAGATCGCCTTACATTACAGCTTAAATTCCCTGAAAAAAAGGTATTTGTTTTGTACTGGTAACCTTAATCTCACACCAGCGCCCTCCTGTCAATGTCACCCAAGTGCCAAAAGATCCTTGTAGCACTGTATATCACCTATAAGTACATCCCTATGCGAAGAAACATAACCTCTGATTGTTCGTAGAAAATCTATCTAGAACAGGCAAAAATCGATGTGGAATAGAACAAAATTATGATTTACAAAAATTGCTTTTATTATTACTTAGTTCTAGGTATGATCACTAACTTATGAACATCAAAAACCATCAGAACTCACCGATGAAATGTTATTGCTTCGTGGTTATTTTCTTTCCTTGCTGTATGTGATTTACAGCCTTCAATCGCACAAGACATTTATATCAGAATGTAGCAAACAAGTAACACAAACAATGTTTTGCCAAGCTTTCATGCATTCTTAGAGGAATTGCACCAAAATATAAAATTTCACTCAGAGAAGCTGTAAAATTTCGCAAAATTTATCAAACAATACGACGCGACTAAATTAAAATATGACGCACGCAACGTACGACATCCCAACACAAAGAGACATTGACGAGACATATTTTGATTTTATGGTATTAAACTAAACTACACCCATTTGACATTTTGTTTGGTTTAATCTAGTGACACACTAGGGTAAAATAAAAAGTAAGTGCAGTTCTTTGTTTCATTCACTCGTATACAGGAGTCATTTACGTTAGGCGAGTACAATAGCTAATTCCAAGCTCTTATTTTAGCCAGGATTCTATTAATTAGTTCTTATTCTATGCCGCACCCTATGTCGTGAGCGTGACTCTAACCCCGCGGTTGGAATTAATTGTAAGCTATCTTACAGTTCATTAAAATTCATCCCGTCCTTATCGCATTTACTAAAAAAATAGTGTGCTATCTCTGACTCACTCACAGTTTCAGCGATGTAATTCTATTTTGGACCGTACGGTACAGGTACTCACAAAAACTTGTAGCTAGATTTTTTAGCTACTTTTTCTAGCTACTTTTTAAGTAACAGACAAAACGTGAGTGAGAGTTCACACTAAATTTCCTTTCAGGAAAAAAGTCCGCTGTCAAAGTACTTACTATTGAAGGGTAAATACAAAAATGCCCTAATCCGTGAAACACGTTCCGTAAAAAGAACTTTAAAAGCAAAACGGGGCGCAGAACAATAAGACGCGTGGCCCAACCAATAATCGCCTCTATCACAAGGTAATAAAGTCTTCGCCATTCGTTTAATTAGCTTGGAAAAAAAGACTTAAAAACATTTAGCTACTTCTAGCTACTTTCTGGGGTATGAAAATCTGGCGATCTAGCAACTTTTTGCGACAAATCTAGCTACTAGATATGGGTAGCAATCGGCAAGTTGGCAACACTACCTACCATCTGTCAAACGTGTTCGCCGAATTATAAATAGAATTAGAAACTCTTTTTGTTTACAATTATAAATTTTAATATTCTAGAAAATGGATATTATCGACACTGATATAAGACCATGGGACAGTGACGACGTGAAAGACCAATTTGGTGACAGTGTCTTGCTTCTACCATCAAACGATAACATAAAGGAGCTCCAAACCATTCTTCGTGACAAGTGAGGTTATGATTATAAAGATTATAGAATCCTATCGTTCAGTTCATTTAGCGTTTTTTAACTTTGAGATGTACTTTATTGCTTAGGAACACGTCTCGCAGTGACTTCAAGTTCTACGCCGACCGTCTCATCCGTCTAGTTATTGAGGAAAGCCTGAATAAGTTGCCTTTTACTGACTGTGAAGTGATTACCCCGACAGGCGCGCTGTATAAAGGGCTCAAATATGGTGCCGGCAACTGTGGTGTCTCCATCGTTCGTTCTGGTGAAGCTATGGAACAGGTGAGTTGTGATGAAAGGCTTCCACCATCGTGATCCTCACTCCCTCTTGACATAACCTATTTTCGAACTTCAGATAAGTCCGGAATTGAAAATCTGTCCAGTTTGAATTATAATTTTATTATTATTATTATTACATAATTCGGCTAAACTCTTATAGAGGATGTATTGAAAGGTACCTTCAAATTTTTTTTACAGATAGCTCTGCTTACACTGAACAATGCCCCAAACTTTCAGAAACAGGAACCAAACAGTTTTCCCAAAAAAAAAAACTAAAGTTTATAAAATAACCGCAAGACCCTAATGAAATTTACTATTTGGTACATCATTTTCTTTTCCTACCATTGTGTTTCAAAAATCTATACAAATGTGTTTTTATGTGTGGTTTTTACTAGGATATTAATTGGAAAAGTTGAGGTAATTAAACAATAGGTAGGTTAAGATAAGGGTTGGATCTAGTATCGTTTAGCAGGAAAAAAGTTAGATTATAATCGAACCTATGCAAAGCCCTAAAGGTAACTTGTTTTCCCATGCATGAGATGAGCGTAGCGGGCTGCGGCAGCGGCCGGTAAGTGCCAGAAGTCAGACTTATCCACATTAATTAGACCATGGCCTAGGAACAAAATTGTTTGGGTCGGGTGTCTAATTAAGTTGGACCTCTATAAAAAAAAACTATTTATTTCCTGAGCCCCCCTTATGGGGGACGGCTATATACCCCCTTCCCATATAAAAAATATGTAACTATACAAACACTATGCACTTATCTGCTTAGTGTTTGGAATTCTACCTGGAAGTCAACAAAACAACACTTTTTTTTTTGCATTTAAGCCAAAACTCTTCATTCATGAAGGTGGAGTGATGTTCAGTTGGGTAGAACATGCAGCACAAATTAATTAAATTTAGTATAGTGTAGTGACTCCAACTGTTGGACCCTCAGTTGGAGTTTGGATTTCAACATGACATACTTAGGGCCTGCCCGCACTGCAGGCCCTTAATGCCATCTACGAGCTTGATCCTTAACCACCTAGTGTCGATCACAGTGACGCCAGCAATCTCTGGTTTGCTATTTATATTGTTTAGGTTGCTATGCGTCTCTGAATCCATGTAACTTTTCTCCTCCCCTGCCAATGCGAACTGTGCACTCATTGACTCGAAGCATGTGTGGATTTGAGACTCTATGACATAGCATTACTTTGTTTTCTCCCCTTTGCTGCTTGTTGATCTTATTAAAGAATAGCAGGTTGGTGTCTGAGATTCTTTTTCTCTGAGTATTTGTATCTAATTGATTTTTTTATCTTGTAATATGCTCTTATAATATTTAGAAGGTTCGAATTTCACTAAAAAGAATAAAAATTAGCACCTTAAAGCTTAATATTTCGCCAACAGATCCGTAAATCGAAAAATGGTTTTCGCACACCCACATTGTTTTTGAACGACCTATCCAAAGAGATAGACGAGAAAAAATCCTCAATTGTGTATGTAAAGTGATAAGTAAACGGTGCTTATTCGTTTTTTAGATATTAGATTTTTTTTAGACCCTATTTTTCTATTTAAAGCTTTAAAAGCTATGAGATCGTGTATATTTTAACAAAAATACAATAACTACTTTCACTTTCATTTGACCACTAAATGACGTCATAGGCTAGGCTGATTAGGAATAGGTCCATTGCAAAAAAATATATAAAACATATTGTTTTTGCCTTATCAATGACAATATATACAGGGCTGCCGGTACGGGTACATTTACCGAATTTCACGTACCTAATTTTGGGTATTTTTGTGAAAATCGTGTATGAAAATGCATTTAATTTTTTCCGATGTTTTCCGAAAGTAAATGGAAAATTGTAATATAAACAACAAATAGATTGCGATTGCTCATCAAATGAATATTTATTTCTGCATTTTGAGCATTGTGATGTATCAAAAAATATATTATCAGCAAAAAACTCTCAATACATTGTACATAAGTAGAATGACAAATTTTTTGTGAATAAATTCTTGTTGTTGTATTTTTCGACAACATATTTGTATTTTTTCCTAAAATTTAACTTGCGTGAGCGTTGAATAAAAACGGGAATAAATAAATAAAATAGAAATACATTTAAATTATTTTCTTTTTCAATCTAGAATATCCGATTTAAAAAGCACCATTATAATAGGTATACATACATCGTCATGACATGAATCCTCGAGGTGGTGTGTCTCAGTATGAACTGTGAAATTCAATTCACAATCTAAACTCATTCACCCACGTTTCACCGATGAGTATCCCTGCCTGCATGATGGGTAACAAAGACGCAGATCAGATACAACATTCCCGTACGGAATCTGAACCCGCACCCTCTGGATTAGTGGCCGAGTACCTTATTGTAGGTTGAAGTCATTATAAACTAACGAATTAGGAATTCCTGTTAATACATTTATTTAAAGATATGTGATTAAAGGCTAAAATAAATTGTTTGTAACATTTTAAAAAGAAATATACAAATCGGATTATTTCTGATTCGGTTTCGGGTCTTTTCGTGTTTGACTGCTGGTAACATTAAATCTGTTACAATGATAGACCTAGTACAATGAAGATGTTGATGTCTAATGCCAATCATAGTCGTAAAACCATTACGTTCAAATGATCTTCACAACAAAACAAACCTGCTCAGGCTTGCACCCCAGCCAGACTCCACATTACTTCCTTGCACTACTTCCGTTTTAAGAGTTCTCATTTACTAAATGGTAAAAAGGATCTACACAATATTTACAGGGTGGATTCATAAATAGTTTTAATCTTAATCTTCTTAAAATCATTATCGTATTCTTCTGGTTCAGATTTAGTTAATACATAAATATCGAATCAAAATAATGTAAATTTTGGCTGTTGTTGTTGATGCAGTCAAACTTCAAACGTCAAACCAGAACCAGTAGACAAAGACTTTGTTCTTTTTTTAATGTTTTTAGTAGTCAGATATAAGGCAAAGGTATCAATCTCTTCATTCTCTATGAATAAAAAGGTTGATTTAGCTTACTTCATGACGTCACCACAACAAAACTTTGTAATATTATTAAAAATTAACTACTATTTAAAATAAAGATATATATATAATACATTTTTTGCTTATTTTAGCCAAATATCCATTAAAAATAAATAAAACCAGTGTACTTTACATACCCAATTTACATGTATGGGAGGTACCAAAATTTTTTTTGCTACTTTTTTCAATTAACAATTAACGATACATGACCCACCCTAGAATTATTTTCACTTATTATTGTAGGTCCATATATATCTTCCAAAATAAGGTTAATTTTAACTAGGTTCAAACTGATTTTATTTTATTTTAACACTTTTGTACACGTCTGTACGAGGATTGGTCAAGTGAGAACTTTACAAATAATTAAATTTTATATTTCGGGGACATTCGGAATGAATGTATGAAAAATCAATTCGGGGAACTTAGAACTTGGGGACATTGGGCATCACCCATCTTCTCATACGGATGACAAAGATTAGAAATGGGACTTTAAAATTTTTGTATAATTTATTTGAATATAACTTTTTTGAACTCCTGAAAGTTTGTTTACATTCTTATCTCGTCTCCTTGGCCTTACTTTAAAATCATTAAGTCTAACTTAGCTTGTTACCATAACAGTCAAAACAGGCTTCGATACATAAAGTACATATCTGTTATGGTATCTGGGGGCACAGTATTGCCCCCGCCAAGTCGAGCTAAAAAGCGGCACGGCCGTACCATCCTTTTCTCGAAACAGTTCAGGCCATTATCGACCCCCTATATCTTCGTTGTGGATAAAACTAGAAGCCTGAATTTTCAGTAACCAAACAGGCATTGTATAACCACGGTATATTTCAAATTTCATTCAATTTGAACCAGTAGTTTAAGAATTATAACTAGTAAAAGTTTCTCAATTTTGTCACTCACTCACTGACTGACTGACCGATCATCAAAACTCTAAGGCACTTCTAGCAAACATAGAAGCTTCAAATTTGAAATACAATTAGTATTTAGTGTATAAATCAAGGAAAAACTAAAATATTTTGCAATTTCGGTATATAAATATATAGGATTACAAAGTTACATTTGCAGTTGTAAGTAGAAGGAACCGGAAAGGAAAAAAGTAGGACTATGCAATCGCACTAAATAATCTAATTTAATATAATATGTATTACCTATGAGATACATTGTGTTTTCATGCGATCGCCAAGTCAACATAGGCGCGCGCAGGGTCTAGAAATCAGGTGGGCCCAAGAAGGGGGCACAATTTTCAGCTGTTTGTTATTTTATTATTCCGTCATCAATACATATAATAAAACAGTAGAAACCGCTGTGTCTGTACATTGAAGAAAAGTAATAGAAATAGAAAGGGGGTGACTAAAGAAGAGTAATAGAACACAAATCAACGAATTTTAGAATTCTGTCTGTCTGTCTGTTTGTTCACGCACGTCTCTAAAATGACTGAACAGATTTTCATGTAGTTTCCACAGCTGTACAGAGCTCAATTGGGAATAGAATATAGGCTTTATTTCATTAAAATCGGATCTCGGAAAAAAAAGTTATCGTCATTTAAAGATTTTTTCTACTGGTAGTAATTGGGCGCTTCTTCATTGCACGGCACGGCCACGGTACGATACACGGCCACGGCACGACACACGGCTACGACACCAGTGGGAGCATTTTTGTAACGGCCTGTCGTCGGCAGAGCAAGTCCCACTGGTGTCGTGCCGCGCCGGCTTCGTTTCGTTACGCATGTGTTGTGTACACATACAAGCTTCCTTGTGTGCGTGCGAGTGGCGTGAGCCGTGTCTAGGGTTGCTAAGTTTTTTTAGAAGAAATACCGTAGTATGATTTCAGGGAAGATAAATATTAAAAAAAAGAGTATATTTTATTAAAATTTGTGAAACTGTATTATTCAGTGCTTTATGCACAAACATAATCGTACTTGTCATAAAATTTTGCTTGGATTTTCTTAGGGTAATTACATTAGTACTGTAAGAAATCAAGTTTGACAGCTGAAGACTCTTCCAAAGACACTTTTTGTGCCTTGTTCTAAACCCTCAGCTGTATTTTCGCTGCCTGGTGCTATTTACGTTTACGTTTTATTTCACATCGAAATTGACCTTAAGGTTAAAATAAAGTATTTTCATGTATGTACTTTATTGCTATTCAAAAATATACAGTACGGAGACCCAAAATAACGTAAGATACTTTATTTTAAAGTACGGTTGGCAACACTAGCCGTGTCGTGCCGTGGTTGTGTCGTGCCGTGGTCGTGTCGTGCAATGAAGAAGCTGTTGTCTAATGAAGAATGTGTCGTCGACGGCTGTCGAAGCCGTGGCGGTGTCGTGCCGCGGCCGTGTCGTACAATGAAGAAGCGGCATTAGAAGAGTAGCAAATAATAATTACCGCACGTTTGTAAAATTTGGTTAAAATGCAGTTTGGGCTTATTTGATTGGTAGTTATTAGCACTTTGTTAAAATATGGTGACCAGGGTCTGATGATGGGTCTGGAAGGTGGGTACGGGATCTCCTCAACGAACAACAGCAGACCCTTCGAGTTTGGGCTTATTTGATTGGCCTTTATTAGCTTTTTGGTAAAAATGGTAACTAGGGTCTGATGATAAGCACTTTGGTAAAGAATGGTGACCAGGGTCTGATGATGGGACTGGAAGATGGGTACGGTATCTCCTCAACGGACAACAGCAGACCCTTCGAGTTTAGGCTTATTTTATTGGTATTTATTAGCACTTTGATAAAACATGGTGACCAGGGTCTGATAATTGGACTGGAAGATGGGTACGGGATCTCCTCAACGGAAAACAACAGACCCTTCGAGTTTGGGCTTATTTGATTGGTATTTATTAGCACTTCAGTAAAACATGGTGACCAGGGTCTGATAATGGGACTGGAAGATGGATACGGGATCTCCTCAACGGACAACAGCAGACCCTTCGAGTTTGGGCTTATTTGATTGGTCTTTATTAGCACTTTGGTAAAACATGGTGACCAGGGTCTGATAATGGGATTGGAAGATGGATACGGGATCTCCTCAACGGACAACAGCAGACCCTTCGAGTTTGGGCTTATTTAATTGGTATTTATTAGCACTTCGGTAAAACATGGTGACCAGGGTCTGATAATGGGACTGGAAGAT
Organism: Ypsolopha scabrella; assembly: GCA_910592155.1. NCBI lineage: Eukaryota > Metazoa > Arthropoda > Insecta > Lepidoptera > Ypsolophidae > Ypsolopha > Ypsolopha scabrella. Next base: position 7,704,873 of record OU342964.1, read on the forward strand.
GGGTACGGGATCTCCTCAACGGACAACAGCAGACCCTTCGAGTTTAGGCTTATTTTATTGGTATTTATTAGCACTTTGATAAAACATGGTGACCAGAGTCTGATAATGGGACTGGAAGATGGGTACGGGATCTCCTCAACGGACAACAACAGACCCTTCGAGTTTGGGCTTATTTGATTGGTATTTATTAGCACTTCGGTAAAACATGGCGACCTGTGTCTGTTGATGGGATTGGAAGATGGATACGGGATCTCCTCAACGGACAACAGCAGACCCTTCGAGCTTGGGCTTATTTGATTGGTATTTATTATCACTTCAGTAAAACATGGTGATCAGGGTCTGATAATGGGACTGGAAGATGGATACGGGATCTCCTCAACGGACAACAGCAGACCCTTCGAGTTTGGGCTTATTTGATTGGTCTTTATTAGCACTTCGGTAAAACATGGTGACCAGGGTCTGATAATGGGATTGGAAGATGGATACGGGACCTCCTCAACGGACAACAGCAGACCCTTCGAGTTTGGGCTTATTTGATTGGTATTTATTAGCACTTCGGTAAAACATGGTGACCAGGGTCTGATAATGGGACTGGAAGATGGGTACGGGATCTCCTCAACGGACAACAGCAGACCCTTCGATTTTGGGCTTATTTGATTGGTATTTATTAGCACTTTGGTAAAACATGGTGACCAGGGTCTGTTGATGGGACTTTTTGGATTTGTCAAAGCTTTTGACTTAGTCTCCCATAACGTGGTATGGAAGAAGTTGCTTGAAATAGGATTACAAATGAGTTGGGTAAAATTTTCATGTAAGTACTGGAATCAACATCAAATCGACGTTGTGAGGTGGACAGACATGCTCGATTTATTTCGATTTAAGTTTAATGAGGCCACGTCCTGCAGCTCTCACTTTGGAGTCCTGGGTTTCTTCTATAATTTTTTCCACGTATGAAAGTGAATGGTGCAATGCGGTCTGTTGTGTAAAGTAGAGAGGGCCCTCACTCAATCCCAAACGCGATAAACGATTTTCTTGTTTGAATCCCTAACCTACCATATTTAAACCTAAGGGGCACTTTGAACCCAAAGAGGGCACGCGACGGCGGCGTACGAGAGCAAATGGTGCGTTGCGGGGTGTGTTGTGTAAAGAAGAGGGGGGCCCTCGCTCAATCCCCAGCGCGATATTTAAACAATTTTCTTGTTCGAATCCTTGACCCTTGACTTGACTTGAAGGGGGCACGTGGTCTGTTTTCAAGGTGGGCACGTACCCGCCTGTGCCCACCCTGCGCGCACGCCTATGCAAGTCAGTCTATGTATTTAAAACGTAAAAGATTTTTAATATTCATATGGTCACTATAAGATGTTGTTAGGTTACCCAATTAACAGAAGGTCCTTTAATTAGGGACTGAATGAATTAACCGATTTTGATTTAGATGGATCTCACAACTATTTACTGTAGAAGAAATAAGTTGTGAGACTTGTTTTTTTTTACAAGTTTTGTTTTTGATGGCATGTTTTTGTTTTATGCAATAAAGACCCAAATCTTATGTTCATAATGGTGTCGATTCGTTGTAACACGACTTAACTTATTTGACAGGACTAAACTTAATTTAAGCATTCTATCTGTTTCTTTCTGTATCGAAAAGACAAGGACTGGATGCTTAAAATAAGGTTAGTCTTGTCAAATAAGTTAAGTTGTGTTGCACCAAATCTACTTGTGTGAAAATCATGATAGTTTCAAATCAAATCAAATCAAAATATTTATTTTTGCAAAATAGATACATTAAGTATACTTTCTACAAGTCAAAGTTAATTTACACAATATAATATATCTTTAGAATATAAAAAAAAATATATAATAATACGGGAAATAAAATATACACCTGCATTAATAAATGATAGTCGTAAGTTTTTAAATAAATAAATAAATAAAAAATAAATAAAATAGGGGAATCTAGGAATAAAAATATTATATATACATAATACAATGAAGAAATAATAAAAACGGGAAATACATACAAAAAATATTAAGGGTGGGCTACTAAAATGTAATAAAGTTATACACTTGCATAAAATATAGAAATATAGGAATAAAAATATTGTATATACATAATGCCTAACCATCCGCACCATTCGATTAGTATTGCTAAGAAGAAGGGCAAGAAACTTAGCAAACATTCCTTTTTTCAAAATAAAACATATGATACAAAATCATATACATACCTACTCAAGTAAAGGCATAAAAAAATATAAGACTGCGGGAATTAGTCACGAGAAAAAAAAAATATCTTAGTCAACCCGTCTCATATTGTCTATTACCTTTAACAAAGTAAGTTTACATATTAATTAATTTTAAGCCTTTAGAGGAATCGTACAGTATTAAAATATGCTAATTATTAATTACAATATTGAATAAGATTATTATTATTTATTACACCATGCTTCATTATCATCCAAATAATCATTGATTTTATAATAAGCTTTCTTAAGTTGTCCCTGCTTAATATATACTTTAAACTTATTTTCAGGCAAACTAAGGACCTCCTCTGGAAGCTTATTGTAAAATCTTATACCATGTCCTACAAAAGAGGTACCTACTTTGGCAAGTCTTAATTTTGGAAAAGCTAGTTTATGTTTGTTTCTGGTTTCAACAGAGTGGTGCACACCAAGCCTCGGGAAATTATCAATTTTTTTTCTGACATATCTAATAACTTGATAAATAAATTCACATGGGACCGTAAATATATTAATTTCTTTAAACTTTTCTCTTAATGAATCTCGGTACTTCATGTTATAAATAGACCGAATTGCTCTCTTTTGCAAGACAAAGACTGCTTCTATATCCGCGGCTCTACCCCACAACATTATGCCATATGACATAATGCTGTGAAAATAACTGAAATATACTAATCTAGCAGTATCTTCATCAGTAATCTGCCTTATGCGTCTAACAGCGTATGCGGCTGAACTAAATCTACCACAGAGAGCTTCTATGTGGGGACCCCACTGAAGACGAGAGTCTATAGTAATACCTAAAAACTTAGTTTCGTTAACTAACTCCAGCTTGGACCCCTGCAAAAATAAACTGACATCTACTTGAATTACATTTGGTAAAGTAAACTTTATACATTTCGTCTTTTTTGCATTTAGAACTAAATTATTTGCAGTGAACCACTCAAGAATCAGAGAGAGGGTTGAATTCGCGTCATCAAGTATATCGTTATGTCGATTCACTTTAAAAATAAGTGACGTGTCATCTGCGAATAGAACTATCTCAGATAAGTCTCTAACTAAGTAAGGAAGGTCATTTATGTATATTAAAAACAATAGGGGCCCCAATATGGAGCCCTGCGGAACACCCATTTTGACTAATGCTCCAGATGACTTTACTCCATTAATGTCTACCTTTTGAAACCGCTCACTAAGGTATGACTTAAATAACGCCAAAGATTTACCCTTAACTCCATAGTGATCTAATTTACATAAAAGTGTTTCATGATTAACGCAATCAAAAGCTTTTGAGAGGTCACAAAATACACCGGACGCATCCTGCTTTGCTTCCCAAGCGTCAAATATTATTATTATTATTATTATTATTATTTATTATACACAAGCAGCTATAAGCTGATGATGTGTATGTCACAGCACTTTATGTTTTTATTTATTAAAAAATTTGTCCAGTCTATTTTTAAAGCAGTTCACTGAGGTAGCACTTATAACACTGTCAGGCAGTTTATTCCACTCGTGAACTACACGGTTAGGAAGGAAATGTCTACGTGGGTTGCTTGCACATGTCGACGTGTTAATTTTAAGATGGTGACCTCTCAGATGACGATTTTGGTTCATCTTGAAGAGTTCCCCCAGCGCGGGAACGTCATAGTGTCCAGTGAGCACTTTGTATGTTTCGATGAGGTCCCCACGTTGTCGTCGTTGCTCAAGTGTAGTTAGCCCGAGTTCTTGCAGACGTCGTTCATATGGTAAGTCACGTAAAACAGCTACCATTTTTGTCGCTCTTCTCTGAACTCTTTCCAACATATTAATGTCTTTTTTGAAATATGGACTCCAAATTTGGAAAGCGTATTCCAATAATGGTCGTAGGTAGGTTTTATAAATCTTTAGAAATAGTTCCTTGTCAATGTAGCTAAATGTTTTTCTGATCATGTAAGTTATTGAGTTGGCTTTTTTAGTAACTTGAAGAATGTGTACATCCCATTTCAGATTACTTGTTATTGTAACTCCCAGATCTTTCTGTGATGTTACTATCTTTAAAGACTTTGAGTCAATTGTGTACGAAAGTTGAGGATTTGTGTTACCAACGTGCAAAACGGTACATTTATCCGAGTTTAATGTTAAAAGCCAATCTTTAGTCCAATTATTGATTCGATTGAGGTCATCTTGAATAATGTTGTGAGAGATTAGTGGATTTCCCATTATCTTGGTGTCATCAGCAAACAAGGATAATCCACTTTTAATGATAACCTTTAAGTCTGTTAAGAAAATTCCAAAGAGGACGGGGCCTAGTACGGAACCTTGGGGAACACCACTGTGGACAGAATGAGAGTCTGAAAGTTGTTCGCCGACTCTGACTTTAAATTTCCTCCCACTAAGAAAGTCCTCTATCCACTTCAGAAGATTCCCACGTATTCCAAAGTGTTCCAGCTTTGCAACTAGTCTTTTTATCGGGACACGATCAAACGCTTTTTCATAATCCAGATATATTATATCAATAGGCGCATGCTCATCCCAGTTCTTTGTCCAGTAGTCTAAGCAGCATAGCAAGTTGGTAACTATTGATCTACGGGGTACAAATCCATGTTGCTCCTCAATTATGATCTGTTCTCTAGATAAAAAGGTTCTAATTTGTTTTGCTATTATTTTTTCCATCGCTTTGCAGGAAATACATGTTAAACTTATAGGGCGATAGTGACTTGGATCAAGCTTATCTCCTTTTTTATAGACGGGAGTGACCTCTGCTTCTTTCCAGTCCAGTGGCACTTTCCCTTCTCTTAAAGACAAGGTCATAATGTGAGCAAGTTGAGAAGAAAGCAGGCTTTCACATTCTTTTAAAAATATTGCTGGTAATCCATCTGGTCCCATTGCAGTGTCATCTTTGAATGTATTAAGTGTCTTGGTTACAACTTCTGGTGTAAAATCTATATGTTCAAGTGAGTTTTCTACGTGAGGACAGCATACACTTGGTATAGGTTGGTTAGGTGGTTCCGTTACATAAGATTTTTCAAATTGTTTTGCAAAAATATTCGCAACATCACTATGGTTACCAGTAATTTTTTGTGATATTTCATCTCTCAATGACGGGGGAACAGACACTTTAGAGGTAAGATGTTGGCGCATGTACGCATAAAAACATTTCTTGCTACCATTTACAATACCTGCTTCAAACTTAACTCTTGATTTCCTCACTTCATTAATTATTTTATTATTTAATTTTCTATAGCTTTCATAAGATTCTTTTGTTTTAGAGAGCTGGTAGAATTTCCATTTTTGTAATTTTTCTTGTGTTAATTTAATAATTTCTGGTCCAATCCATGGTTTTTTATTATTTTTATGTTTTTTTATTCGGGTGAATGGTATTTTTGTTTCAATTGTTTTATGTGTGACAGTTTTGAATTTCGTCCAAGCTTCATTTGTATCAGATAAGGTTGTACAATTCAAATCGTTTAAAAGTAATTGTGAAGTAATAAGTTTATAGTCAGCGTTATAAAAATCTCTGCGAGGCTTCTTTTCAACTAAGCCATGGATATGATCATTCTGAATTTGCACTTTGCTAAGCAGAACCAAATGGTCACTTTTGCCTATGGGGGGATTATGAATTACCTTGGTACACAAGCTTTCATCATTGCACAGTATGAAATCTAGCAAGGACTCTTCGTCATTTCGCTTCCTAGTTATTTCAGTCACTAACTGATGTAAGTTGGTATTGGTAAGCAATTCTATAAATTTTTCATGGAGTGCATTGTAGCCCTCCAGCTTTCTTAACGGCCACTCGATATCTGGGAGGTTAAAATCTCCAGCAATGAGTAAATTCTCTTTTTCATCAGCAGCAGCTTTCTCAATTGTCTCAAACAGAAGCTTATCTGAATCCTTTAAGTCATAATGTGTAGGACGATACACACCGCCAATAAGCAATTTAAAATTTCCATGTGCTTGACTAAAGCAACTCCTGCATCAGTGGTTGACCTCCCTTTAGTGAATCCATATTGTTCACTGTGAAACAACTTATTTAAGTTAAAATGAGATAACAATTGATTAAAAACAATTTTTTCGAAAATCTTACTAAATACTGGTAAAACTGAGACCGGTCTATAGTTGGAAGGGTCTTCATTGTCGCCTGATTTAAAAAGAGGGATCAATTTACTCAACTTCATTAAATCAGGAAAGACACCATCATCTACACATTTATTAAAGATTAAAGCTAAATATGGAGCTATTAAATCAATGATACAGCTTACAACTTTAACAGATAGGCCCCATAAGTCCTCGGTTTTTTTAAAGTTAAGAGATTTAAATGCTTTAATGACAGTTTGTGAATTAATATGCTTTAACGCAAATACAGAATGGCACTGAGGCACGTGATCACTCAAAAGATCCTGTGCAAGTCTTGGACTTGATTTTAAGCTTTTAGTTGTCAAGGAAGGAATGTCAGTAAAGAATTGTTCAAAGGCCTTCGCAACTTCTTTATCTCCTGTAAAAACTTCATTGTTAATGTTCAATTTTAGTTCATTATTCCGTTTGTTACTCTTCCCAGTTTCAGTATTTATGATTTTCCATACTGCTTTTACTTTGTTATCGGCCATTTTAAGTTTTTTATTCAGAAATATACTTTTTGCTTTTAAACACACTAATTTGAAAGTACGTGAGTATATTTTCAAATGTTCAATAAATTCAATATTATTATTGTAGGATTTTATATCGTACAATTCGTATAAATGATTTCGGCTTTTGTAAATACCTGGCGTTGCCCAGTCACTAAAAGTGATTTTATTACTGTTAGAAACTTTCCGCAATGTAAACGTATTTTCAAATTCTTTGGAAACTATGTTAAACAGGTCTGCAAAGAGAGCATTTAGATCAATTGGATGTTTTGACTTTACTATAAATCATACGAAGTATTTTCTTCCAGGGCCTCCGAGATTGCTGCCGCTCTATCCGTATTGGCAAGATCCTGGTAGAGAGTGACACAGACACGCATGAAGCTCATGTTGTTTATGCCAAGTTCCCTGAAGATATTGCCAGGAGGCAAGTCCTGCTAATGTACCCAATTATGTCAACTGGAAACACTGTCAAACAGGTAATATTTAGTGATTTCTTCACCATTACAATGGAGTGAGATTTTTTTAAATCTTTTGTTGCTTTATTAGGGTTCCGTACCCGAAAGGTGCCAAACAGGACCCTATTACTAAGCTTCCGCTGTGTCTGTCTGTCACAGGGGTCTAACGCTTCAGCCGTAATAGGTAACCGGTTGAAATTTTCACAAAATACGTATTACTACGGCCTCTAACACTACAAATTTAGAAAATATGAAAATGGTGGTCCCCATAAAAGAAACCTTGAAAATTTATATTCTTTTTTAGGAAATTGATTTTGATAAAAATCTGCTATCAATATTAAAGATACTTTCCTTCTACCAACTGCTTTTTTCCGTCCTGTATCTGAACATCCATTTTCGTTTTCAGGCCGTGAACGTCCTCACACAGCATGGAGTTAAAGAAGAAAGAATTATTCTATCGAACCTGTTCTGCACCCCAGCGGCAGCGCAGGCCGTCGTCGATTACGTGCCCAAGCTGAAGATCCTCACATCTGAGCTACATCCTGTGGCACCAAACCATTTCGGGCAAAAGTACTTCGGGACAGACTAATATGTTGATGAATTTGACACGTAGATCGGCTTGCACAACGTGTTTAACGCCCAGTACAACGCTGGTATTTAGAAAGAGATGGACGTATTTAGAAAAGTGCGCGTCTGAGTAGAACAGTGAATTTATTAGGATTCGGGCATTCGGGACACGCCAGGATTACTGTTATTCTATTAATTCTGCTGAAACCTATAATATTTGTAGCTATTATTTAAATCAATTATTAGGCCGTTTGTTTATATCAAGAATCCTCCTCAAGCTTCATTTATAGAGGAACCACACAGCTGAAGGATCGCCCGCGCGGCAAGAGGTAGGTGGGGGAGAGAAATGTTCAGGTGTTTCGTGGGCGAAGCGCAGGGGCCGCGGCAGGGAGCTCAAACCACATCTCATCTCTCAGTGCACTCGTGGATTTTGCCCACAGAGTACCTTTAGATATAAGGCACGCGTCTACATGCCGGCATCGGACGCACCGCAGTAATCGCATCAGACGGATTTTTTGAGACGAATTTTCAACATTGACATTGACAAGTGGCATCTGATCCACTGATCTGTTTATGAAATCAGACCTTCACTTACCAACGATTACTAGACCATAAACACTACACACTACCCTCTGTCTGAGAAACACTCCCAAAGAAAAACCCGCTAATGAAAAACATACAACAGAAGTGGGAGGGGAGGAAAGGTGGACGGAGTGGGCGTGCGAGTGCGTCCACTGATCGGCAATCCGAGTGACGTCATCCGCACTAAACGGAAAAGTTGCCTCATCGAGAATCCTCGCCGACATTGCCGACAGTCCGATGCGTCCGCTCCGTGCGCTGCCGATAAGTGGACGCGCTTGTATGGCAAACCATACAAAGAATACAAAAATCCGTTTGATGCGGTCACTGCGGATATACTTGCCGTGCGCACTTGGATTATTTGATACGGACGTTTGGAAAAGAACTCCACGACATGAAAATCTTCCCAAGATGAATAGACGCTATAAAATTGACAAGAGCATTAACAAACAAGCCAAACAAATGGTGTAATGGTTTTTTAACGTGTATTCGTTCTTTAAATTAAGAAAACAAGATCATTCTTATACGGATATATGCCCCCACCTACCTCATGCCGCGCGGGCGATCCTTCAATTGTGTGGTTCCTCACGTGAGCGCATGCGAAAATTTGTTTTGTATTTATAGGGAAAACTGCTTCCGGCGTAAATCTGCCTAACATATTTAGCTCTTCAGTAATGTGACAGTTCAATATTTATTGTTATGTTACGATTGTGTTTTAATTTAAATACTTTTTTAACCTTAGGGGGGCTTTAGTTTTTTTATAATTTATGCATGAATTGACCAGTTGATCAAAATAAGTACTGCCTGAAGTGATATATGGTAGAACTTTCATCTATTTGGACTAACACGAGATAAATATTTAAAAAAGTATCCGCATGTCGATAAAAAAATAGAACAAACGAATCAATTGTGTCTGTCACCCGGACACGCGTTTAAAAAGCATGCGAAATGTTAATATGATTGCAATTAAACAATTACCGTCAATGGTGAGTCAAATAGATGGTTTCACTATAGCTAGGGATATTTTTTAATACTACAGATTCAGTGCTTATTGAATTCATCATAATTGAGCACTATAGCGGAGGTCAACGCTCTCTCTCTAACCTCGCCCGTATGTCGGTGCGTTAGGGTTCACGCGTTTTTGTTTGGAACTCAATTATTTCCCAAACTAAGGCTGTCCGCGGGTATGACTCTTGGGAAAAGTGGTTCAGTAGGGTCAGTAGAATATGTGATTTCATTTAATGGTAGCAGTCATTTACACCCAGTATACGGTGACTTTTAATTATACAGCCAAAGTCATACTGGAGGCTTGGTAATACGGATCGATAACACTTTGCTAATTTCGCAAAATAAAATCTTGACGTGCCATAGTAACTGACTCGGGGCTGGGCTTGCGTTTGTAAGGAACACGAAAAGAATAATTTACGAATATCACTAAAAGCGTCATCGAACCTTGTTACTGAGCACTTACCGAGTCTTCAGTAAGAATTTGGCTGTATCAATTAGTCACCTTATATATGTATCTGTACCGCCCGGTAAGCGAGAGGTCCCGGCTTCGAGTCCCGGTTCAGAGCTCCTCACGTCCAGGTTTACTTTTCTGATTTTCTATACCGCGATGATGTAAATTTAATTTGTTATCTCCTTGCGATGGATAAATCGCAGTGTTTAAAATATAGACATTTATTTATATAATAGTTTTGATACATAAAGTATATTATTTATTTAAAGTTAATTTGTCAAGGCTATTCTATGAAAACATTATACTTATTTAAAATGATCTTACTAGATAATAAATTAGTCACGAAATCCAAAAAGAATTCACGGTGATTAAAAAATGTATGATTACGTTGTCGAATTAGGTATTAAAAAAAGACAATCCTTGTCAAATAGTTGATGGTTTCACTATAGCTAGGAATGATTGTAAATGCTACAAATGCAGCCCTTATTGAAATTGGCAATATTGAGCATAATGTATTTGTCTGTACAATCATACATACAAAAATAATTAAATGATGAGTGAGGAATTGTATTATTTATTTTAAATTAATTTCTTAACGCTATTCTATGAAGATACAATTATTTAAAATGATTTTACTAGATATTTAATTGGTGATGAAATCTAAAAATAATTTATGATTCATAATGATAATGACCATCATCAAGAATTCATGATTACTAAAATCGAAATTATATCCAATTAAGTTTAAAAAAAAAAACAAAACAATTCTTGTCATATAGATAGATGATGGTTTCACTAAAGCTAGGGTATATTGTCTGTGGTTAGGGATAATTTTAAATGGTCAGATTCAGTCATTATTGAATTCAGCATAATTGAGCACAATATTAAAGTATAATCTCTGTAAAGTCATACATCCAAAGAAAGTAACATAATGAATGAGAAATTGTATTATTTATTTGAAATTAATTTGAATTTTTATTCTAAAAAGAATTTATGACTCATCATCATCATCATCAGGAATTTATGATGACTAAAAATGAAGTTATGTCAAATACAAACATGACTGTATCCTCTAAAGGAACGCACTTAAATAAATATATTTTAAAGCTTATTTGTCTTTTAATTTTGATATTATGACTTTGGACAAAATATGATAAAATTATTTAAATTATGATTGATAGACAGACAAAAATTACTTGCGAGGAGTTGGTTGCTTTTCATGAAAATATAGGCAAATAATAATTTATCGCTGTCCGTTCATACTTCAGACGAACCATGGTATCCAAGCGTGTGCCTACACTCAGCGGGACCCCATGCCCTATGACGATGCTAGTAGTTGTGGGAGTTGTTCTATCGAATCCAATCAAATTTTTAATGGGGTCCCGCTGAGTGTGGGCACACTATCCAAGCGTTTCTCTCTAAGAAAGCTCTATTTTAAAAGTTTGACAGGGAAACATAAACATAATGACCCAGTCTTGGACCCGATTTCACCATACCCTAATGAGGGTAATGTCTGATTTATGAAATAAATAACAGGTAGTCAGCAAAGCCAATCGTCTGTTACCAATCTAACGAAACCCTAGAGTAGTCATTAAGTTTAACAACTGATTAAGGAAAGTAAACATTCGTTATAGCATGGTGGGACACTTACTAACTTCACCAGTCCGTTAAATTATATAACAGGGGTGTCAGCTAACTAACAGAGTATGGTGAAATCGGGTTTTAATCTAATAAGCACACTAGTATATAACAGGTTTGCTAAATTTTCGATACTTGTAAAACCAAGGACGAGGAGGAATAGAAAGCCTGAAGAAGAAAGGTAGAAGGCTGCAAACGAAAGAAATTGCAAGAGAAACAACTCCATTCATCATTCCAGTTGGACAACATATGTTTATCAGGAATGGTTAAAAAATCCATAAAGATGCTATTACTGTTGGAGATTCCAAATTTTAACTGAAAAAGTTACCTTGATTTCTTACATACTAAAAGTCAAGTTTGACAGCAGAAGACTTTTTCAAAAGACACTCTTCTTGTGCCTCGTTAAAGCCCCCTCCCCCCCTCCTGTCTATGATAGTGGGTCTCTGCACTGTATTATTGTTCCACGATTGGATTGGGATTCAAAAGTACCGTTTACATAATAGTACAAATGAATTTATTACTTAGGTACTTAAGACCATTAAGTTAAATAATTATCTAATTTTTACGTTTAATGTACTTATTGATGTTTATAAAAGTTTATTGATCAATAATATTGCTTCTCCAAAAAATGAAATAATCGCTGATTTAGTTGTCTGAACTTTTTTTGTTTGTATACTAGCTGATAAAGATATTAATTGTACCGATTTAATTATTACCAAAGATCATTCATTAAAGCGACATTTTGAATGTTGTGGAATTGAAATTACAGACAATAATATAATCATACTATGTATATACCGAGTACCTCAATCTGATATTGATATATTTTACACCAAACTCGAAGAACTCCTGTTTGCTCTATCCAAGAAAGATAAAAAACGTATAGTTATCGCGGGAGACTTGAATATAGATACGCTTAAAATCAACAAATTCTCTACATTACTTAAGGATCTTTTTACAATGTATAACATGACAATGCATATAACGGAACCAACAAGACAAAAAGCTTGTATTGATCATATAGTTAGTAACATACCATCAGCAAAAGGATCAGTGCATAACCTGGGTCTCTCCGATCACAATACTGGACAACTCTTAGAAATTCCAATTAAAATTAAAAGATCAAGGAAACACTGGTTCGAAGAGAAGAGAGACTTTAGCATTGAAAATACTGAGAAATTCCTCGAATGTATGGCACGTCTTTCATTCTCTGAGGTACTTGTTTCTGAGGATGTAAATGAAGCATTCAATTATTTTCATGATACCTTATTGCTTTTCTTCAATCTGTGTTTTCCTAAAATTATAGTTAAAAAGATCATAAAACCCAATAAAACTAGATGGATCTCAAAAAGTATAAAAAAATGCGCTAACAAGAAACGTCAATTATACTTTCAATACCAAAGAGCAAGAACCGACAAAGAGAATGCAAAAATTAGATATAAAACATATTCTAAAATATTGAGGAAATGTATTTTACAATCTCAAAAGATTGGTAATCGCAACTATCTAATTAACTTCAATAACAAATGTAAAGCTGTTTGGAACTTAATTAAAACTAATACACTCGGCGTCAAAAAAATCGCACCTTTTGAAAAATTTACTTCAAACCATTTTAATTCCTATTTGAAACCAAATATGAGAGAACTATTTGGTATCAATTGAAAGGGCATTAAACGACCTTGAAATAAACAATCGTTTCATTTTATAAACGATAAAAATCTCTCGAATATCGTGGTATTAAGAAAAGTATTGCTCAAATACGCGTTCAAACGGTCGCTAGTTGCGCTACATAAAAGGGGTATAAAAAGGTAATTACACGTCAAATGTAGGTGGAGGACCGTTTGTACGCTCGCAGTGCTCGGACCTACTACCAGTTCCTCCTCTCGCTTTCTCGCCGCCTTTTCTCTGAAATTGCCGTCGCGAGTCGCGCCGCACATCAGCTGCGGAGGGGAACTCCTACAAAGAGCACCTGAGTAGTGGTGCCGATCACCGTACTACCTACCTCGGCCTTCCACAAGCGGATCTCACCGAGGAAAGGGGTATGGAGACTGGCGCATACCACGACTCATAGGTCGCACGGCGTAAACCCCCCCCCCCGACAGCCTCCGCTCCCTTACAATGAGCGGAACAAACAGCCCTTTTCAGGGCTCGCGTTCGCGATCGGACAGCCCCTTTCAGGGCTTGGACTCCGCAGTCCAGGACGACCGCACTGTCCCGGAGGACTCTTCCTCCTTGGTGACTCTGCCAGTCGACCCGGCCAACCTGAGCCTCCCCTCGTCTTCACCGAGCTTCACCCCCCGTCGTGCGCACACCTTGCACGACATCTCCACCAGCACGGAATACGCTCTGCCTTTCGTGCTGGAACAACCAGGATCGCCGCACCGTGGGCACGAGCTAGACGAGATAATTACATCCCGTCTACGCCACAACAATTGCCTCACGGAGGGCCTCTTGTCAGTCATGGAGGAGTACCTCCAGAGACGGCGGCACGAACTCCGCGGTACTCGCGACCCCTCATCTGAGGACGTGGCCCGCCGCGTCGAGACAGCCCGCCAACTGGCCGCCTCACTGCCGCTGATACTGCCCCCCCTACCCCAGAGGGAGAGCACGAAGAGGGCGCTAGACCACAGCGACTCTTCGGGTACCGGCCACACGCAGAAGCGCATCTGCGATGGACCCTCTCCCGCAAGCCGAAGCAAGCTGCCGGCCACGTATGCTGCCATGGCCGCAAGGCCATCGCATACCCATTTCACCTCCCGGCTGCCAGTCGCACAACGACCGCGCGCCACACGCCCGCCGTTCCCAAACCCGGACGCCAACACGCCGCTCGCCAACCGCGCCGCCCCCAAGCTGCCTACGACTCGCCAGCCGGCCCCGGCCCCGCCCACGCAGCGCACACCCGCACCGAAGACGCCCGCACCGCGCGCGTCTACGTCGCGCACGCCACCCCCCGTGCCGCGCGACCGAGCGCCGCCTGCCCTCGTGCCGTGTGCGACCGCGTCACCCGGCCCCACGCTGCCCGCCCCCGAGCCGCGCGCGCCCCCGCCGCCCGCCCCCGCGCCGCGCGCAACCACACTGCGCACACCTGCGCTGCGCGGCCCCGCGCCGCCCGGCCCCACGCCACCCGGCCTCGCGCCACCCGCGCCGCGCGCGCCTGCACCGCCCGCCGTCGTACCACCTGCCGTCGTGCCGCCTGCCGTCGCGCCGCCTGCCGTCGCGCCGCGCCTCCCCGCGCCGCCCGCCCGCATGCCGCGCCCCCCCGCGGCGCCCGCCCGCGTGCCGCGCCCCCCTGCAACACCTGCCCGCGTGCCGCGCACACCTGCGCCGCCCGCACCCGGGCCGCCTGCACCTACCCCTGCACCTGCAACCCAGCCAGCCACAGCCGCGGCAACCCTCCCGGCCAAGCTGCGCTACCCGCCACTCATCGTGGATAAGCTGCCCAACTGGCAGCACCACATCCGCGAGATCGCTACCCAACTGGGTAGAACACCAAGCGCCCGCGCCTTCCAACAGGGAGTGCGCTTCACTCCGACAGCTGACGACGAGTACCGACTACTCCAGCGGTACCTCAACAAGCTCGAAAAGGACCACGGAGTGAAGTGGTTCTCTTACTCCCTTCCCGCCGAGCGCAGCCTCAAGGTAGCGATCCGCGGACTACCAGTCAACACCGAGCCGGAGGAGCTCGCAGAGGCACTGCTCGACCTCGGCTTTGAGGTCGAGTACTGCAAGCCCATCAGGGCTAGAGCAGGGCGCCCCGGCTGCATCTTCTACGCCCTCATCAAGAAGACGCCAACCCTGATCCCGGCAATATATGAGCTCACTGAACTCATGTATATGCCGGGAATCAAAATCGAAGCCTGGAGAGGAAAGAAGGGGCCCGCCCAATGCCACAGGTGCCAGCAATTCAGGCACTCCTCTCACAACTGTCACCGTACCCAGGCGTGTGTACGCTGTGGCGGGGAACACTTCGCTAGAGAGTGCCCCCGACCTAAAGAGGATACGCCTACGTGTGTTAACTGCGGAGGGCCACACGCAGCAAACAACACGTCCTGCCCCGTGTTCCGCCAGGAAACACGGAACAAGAAAGCCGGCACGATGGCCCTAACGGCTAAAACACCAAGCCGGAAGGAGCTGCCTCTTGCCGATGAGAAGACAGCCCCGGCCTCTCTCCAAGCCCAGGCAAACCCGCCCACGGCCAGGACGGACGCCTTCAAGACTCGGCGTAAGAGGGGCGGAAAGAGGAGGAGGAAGAACCCAGTGGCCGAACAACTGCAAGCCACACAGGCACCGGCTGAAACCCCAGCCGAAACCACGACGGCCCAACCGACACCCCCGGCTCAACTATCCCAAGAGGACATGACCAAACTGGTCATGACTCTACTCAGTTTGCCGGAGCTCCAACGATGTGTAGCCACCCTGCGCACTCCACAGAGCTCCACAAACTGAGGATAGTTCACTGGAATGCCGAGTCACTCACGGGGAAGAGACGTCTCCTCCACCACTTCCTCAAACAGCAGAACGTCGACATAATGTTGATTAGCGAGACTCATCTGGCAGAGCGGATGAAACTCGCGATCCCCAATTATGTCGTCTACAGAAAAGACGAGATCTCAAGCCAGACGGGGACCACCTTCCGAGGCCTGGCGGTCCTAGTCAGGAGAAAGATCGTCCACCAACCCATCACCTTCAAGGAGTATAAATCCATGTACGCCCTTGGGATTGAACTCCAAGTCGCCGGCAGCGTGCTGCGACTCTACGCCACTTACAAAGCTCCTCAGGAAGACTTCGTATTCCAAGAACTCCACGAGCTCCTAGACTCGCAGCAGCCGACCATCATCGCCGGCGACCTAAATTCCAAACACCCGGCGTGGAACTCCACGAAGGTGAACCCAGAAGGACGAAAACTACTCCAAGACTCCATCGCTCACCACTACGACGTCATCGGTCCGGACGAGCCCACTCACTACTGCTCGCACACTGGACTGGGGGACGTTCTAGACGTCGTAGTGTACAAGAACCTCATCACACCGCCAAGCCAGGAAGTCCTCCCAGACTTACCATCTGACCACAGGCCCGTCCTCCTCGTCCTCGAGGACCAGCCGACCAGAGTCTCGCCTCCAGCACCACGTCGGCACTACAACTGGCCGGCCTTTACTTCCGCTCTGCAGGAAGCCGCCATCTCTTCCCCCGTCACCGTCCCTGAAGATGTGGAGAGGCTGACGTCTGAGATCACCAACTGTATCTGGGACGCGATCGACATCTCCTCGCACACCGTTTCGAGCACACAGAGAAACCAACCTCTCCCTGCTCGAATCCAGGCACTACTCCGCGAGAAACGCCAAACCCGGAAACAGTGGCAGCAAACACGCTGCCCGATCCTCAAGACTCGCCTCAACACACTAACAGCGACGGTGAAAAAAGAGCTGACCCTCCACGTCGAGGAATCTTGGGAGCGCCACGTCGAGTCAGTGGGTGACCACGTCCCCTCCGTGCATCGCCTATGCCGGCAGCTGTCTACGGCCCCTACCCCCGTTAGACCTCTGCTGGGCAGCGACGGCCTCCCAAGATTCAAAGCCCAGGACCGAGCCGAAATATTTGCTGAGAGCCTAGAAGCCCAGTTTAAGCCAAACCCGACCGACGATGTGGATCACGTCAGAGCAGTCGAGTCCCACCTCCTCGAATACTTCGAAAGGCAGATCCCCGCTGATGAGGACCCTGTGGTCTTCTCGCCTGGCCAGGTGCAGCGTCTCATCCGCCGCACCAAACCCCACAAGGCCCCCGGTCCAGATGCCATCACAAACATGGCGCTCCGTCACCTTCCTCCTCGGATGGTGGCTGCCATGACGCGCCTGTTTAATGGCATCATGCGCACGGGGCACTTTCCAACCCAGTGGAAAGTGGGCCACGTGATCATGCTGCCCAAGCCAGGCAAGGACCCAAGAAGACCAGAGCACAGTCGTCCCATCACCCTCCTGAGCAACCTTTCGAAGCTATTCGAGAAACTCCTGCTCTACAAACTGACACCCCACATCACTCCCCGCCCGGAACAGTTTGGTTTTCGAGCGGCCCATTCGACAACCCTCCAACTCACAAGAGTACTGCACCACATGGCGGTAGGCCTGAACAAGAAGGAGTTCACCGTCGCAGTACTCTTAGACATGGAAAAGGCCTTCGACAGAGTATGGCATGAGGGGCTGCTATACAAACTGTCGACATCCCCAGCCCCAAGGCGACTCATCAGAGTTGTGGCCTCCTTCCTCCTGGACCGCCGCTTCAAGGTGGTGGTGGAAGACGCCATCTCCGAAGAGCGCCCCATAAGAGCTGGAGTCCCACAAGGAAGCTGCCTTTCACCAGCCTGCTATTCCCGATACACCGACGACATCCCTCTCGGAGCGGGAACTGAGCTCGCTCTCTTCGCTGACGACGCCGCCTACTACGTCTCATCGTATAAGGCGACCCATGCGGCAGTGAAGATGCAGCGCACGCTCAACCTGCTCCCAGAATGGCTGTCCAAGTGGCGCCTGTCGGTGAACGTCGGGAAGACGCAGGCCCTACTCACCAAACGTGGAAAGCACCAACCACCACCGCTGAAGCTACAGGGGGTT
This sequence comes from Ypsolopha scabrella, assembly GCA_910592155.1. Classification (NCBI taxonomy): domain Eukaryota; kingdom Metazoa; phylum Arthropoda; class Insecta; order Lepidoptera; family Ypsolophidae; genus Ypsolopha; species Ypsolopha scabrella. Next base: position 7,723,008 of record OU342964.1, read on the forward strand.
GAAGTCCCCTGGCTCCAAACGGTGAAGTACCTCGGAGTCACCATCGACCGCGGGTTAACGATGAAGAGTCACGTGGACAACGTAGTCGCCCAGGTGAAAGTAGCTAGAGCAAAACTCCGCCCGCTTCTTTCATCCAGTCTCCCTCTGCGAACAAAGCTCGGGATCTACAAAACCTACCTCAGATCCCGCCTCACATACGCAGCGCCGGCGTGGTACGCCCTAATCTCGGAGTCCAACAAGAAGAGGCTCCGAGCCCAAGAGAACCTGGCTCTGCGCTACATAGTCGGCGCGCTTCGCTATGTGAGGAACGCTACTATCGCGAGGGACCTCAACTTTGAAAGCCTGGACGACTTCGTCCGACGACTGGCGGCTGGGATGTTCGACCGTGCGGAACACAACCTGTTCCAGCACATTCGAGACCTGGCACCGCACCATGCGCGCCCACCCGACCGCCATCGCCTGCCACGTGACCTCGTCGCAGACCCTGCGGCGTAACTCCTCACCACAGGACCACACGAACCCACCACCACTACCACAGAGTGCCCCTCCAGGCACCAACACCGATGACCTGCCCATAGTGATGGGCAGCGGTAAAGACCTCAGGCAGGGGGCCACAGCCCCGAAACTGAGTCCCCACGCCCCCACCAGGGGAGTGTGAGAAGACCTTCGTGATGAAATGTAGGTGGACCGCTTGTACGCTCGCAGTGCTCGGACCTGTTTTCGGTTGCGAATTCGCCCAATATTATTTATTAATATTATCGCGAATTGCGCCCGCGCCTCAGCTGCGCGGAGGGGAGCACCTACCTTTTAGAGCGCCTGAGTTGTGGCGCCGCTCGCTGTGCTTCCTACCTCGGCCTTCCACCAGCGGAAACCACCGAGGAAAGGGGCATGGGGACTGGCACACGCCACGACTCATAGGTCGCACGCGTAACACCCCCCCCGCAGCCGCCGCTCATTGTAAATAACAACAGCCCTTCTCAGGGCTCGCGTCCCAACAGTCCTTTTCAGGACTCCTACCACCACGCCACCACCCAGTCGTCATCCCAGGAAGTAGACCCAGCACTCCTGAGTCTACCCAGGGGATCAACGTCGGACTCCACCCCCATTAGTCGTGCGCACTCGCTCCACGACCTCCAATGGGGGGCCATCAGCACGAGCACCGAGTACGCCGTGCCGTTCGCGCTCGAGCAGCCGGGGTCTCCGCGCCGTGGTCTTGAGCTCGACGAGATTATGACGGCTCGACTGCGACGTGCTAACTGCTTGACGGAGGGACTCCTACTCACGATGGAGGCCCACCTTCGCCAGCGCCGGCTCGAACTCGCAGTCCCAGGCTCCCCAACAGCAGATGCAGCATTGGCGTCATCTATGCCGCTGACTCTGCCCCCCCTCCCCCCAAGGACGAAGAGAGCGCTCGACACGAGCAGCCCTAGGACAGAGAGCACGGAGAAGCGAGTCTGCGACATGCCTTCTCCCGTGCCCTACTCCTATGCCGCCGCCGCAGCCACCCCCCTGCAGCAATGCCCGGATCCACCGCGTGCAGCCCAGGGAAAAGCGGCATCGCGCCTCCCAGTCGCGCAACGAGCGCGACCTGACCGCCCACCCCTTGGGTACCCAACGCCTCGCACCGCCGCGCCGCGCGCCGTCGCGCCTCGCACCACCGCGACGTCCTCCGTCGCGACGACGCCCTCCGCCGCGACGCCGTCCGTCGCGACGCCTTCCGTCGCGACGCCCACCCTCGCGACGCTCACCGCCGCATCGCCCGCTGCCGCGACGCCCGTAGTCGCGCCGCCCGCCGCCGCGCCGCCCGCCGCCGTGCCGCATGCCGTCGCGACGCCCGCCGCCGCGCCGCCGGCCTCCGCGCCGCCCGCCACCGCGCCGCCCGCCGCCGCGCCGCCCGCCACCGCGCCGCCCACCGCCGTGCCGCGCACCGTCGCGACGCCCGCCGCCGCGACGCCTGTCGTCGCGCCGCCTGCCGCCGTGCCAGCCACCGCCTCACCATCCACGGCTGCCCCCCTAGCACAGGCCATGCCAAGGAAGGCCAGATATCCACCGCTCGTAGTGGATAAACTACCAAACTGGCAATTTCACATTCGTGAAATAGCGACCCAACTTGGCAGAACCCTGAACGCGCGCGCCTTCCAGCAAGGAGTACGCTTTACGCCCACATCGGACGAAGAGTACCGCCTCCTCCAACACTACCTCACCAGGCTGGACAAGGACCACGGAGTAAAGTGGTTCGCGTACTCCCTTCCCGCCGAGCGCAGCTTGAAGGTGGCGATACGAGGACTCCCCGTGAACACCGAGCCGGAGGAGCTCACCGACGCCTTACTTGAGCTCGGCTTCGAGGCAGAATATTGCAAGCCAATACGGGCCAGAGCGGGTCGCCCGGGCTGCATATTCTATGCCCAACTTAAGAAAACCCCAACACTGACGCCGGCTATATATGAAGTAACAGAGCTCATGTATATGCCAGGCGTCAAAATCGAAGCCTGGAGGGGAAAGAAGGGACCTGCACAATGCCACAGATGCCAGCAGTTCCGGCACTCCTCACACCACTGCCACCGCACACAAGCGTGTGTACGATGCGGCGAGGAGCACCCTGCAAAGGAGTGCCCACGCCCCAAGGAAGAGCCGCCGACGTGTGCTAACTGTGGAGGGCCCCACGCAGCCAACAACACGTCGTGTCCTGTGTTCCGGAGGGAAGCCCGGAATAAGAAAGCCGGTACGGTGGCCCTGACGGGCACTGCTACCAAGCCCAACCCACTGCCCTCGCAACCCAACCCTACAGAGGAAAGGATAGCTCCCTCCTCACTCACGGCCCAGGCAAATCCGCCTACGGCCAGAACGGACCCCCTCAAGCCACGCCGCAAGAGAGGGAGGAAAAATAAAAAGAAGATGGCTGAGCAGCCCATCCCTGCACCGGCCCCTACCCCAGCCACTACTTCAAAGGCCCAAACCGCACCTCCGGCACAGCTCTTCCAAGAAGAAAAGACCTTGGAACTGCTCAAGGCCCTTCTAAGCCACCCGGACGTCCTTAGATGCGTAGCCACCCTCCAGCTACAACAGAGCTCCAGTCACTAAGAATAGTGCACTGGAACGCCCAGTCGCTCACTGGGAAGAGACGACTGCTCCAGTTCTTCCTCAGAGAACAAAACGTCGATGTGATGCTTATCAGCGAGACCCACCTGTCAGACAAAGATAAGTTCAAGATCCCTAACTATTATGTCTACAGGAAGGATGAGCACTCCCCCGAGACTGGCCGAGTCTGGCGAGGCTTGGCGGTCCTGGTCAAGAGGAGGATAATCCACCAGCAAATCGCCTTCAAGGAGTACTCCTCAATATACGCTCTTGGAGTCGAGATCCAGGTCGCTGGCGAAACGCTGCGACTATTTGCCACCTACAAGGCTCCTGCCCGGCGCCTTGACTTCAGGGACCTACACGATGTCCTCAACGCGCCGCACCCTACCATCATAGCCGGCGACCTGAACTCCAAACACCCAGCGTGGAACTCCGCGAGGGCGAATGCCCAAGGACTCCGACTCCTCCAGGACTCGATCTCGCACCACTATGACGTCATCGGCCCCGGCGAGCCTACTCATTACTGCCCGCAAACGGGGCTTGGAGACGTCCTGGATATAGTGGTGTACAAAGATCTGAGAACACCGCCAAACCAAGAAGTCTTTATCGACCTCCCGTCGGACCACAGGCCAGTCCTTCTCATTGTGGAGGACATGCCCACCCGGGTCTCGCCACCTGCAACACGTCGACGGTACAACTGGCCCGCCTTCGAGGCCTCCCTCCAGGAGGCATCCATATCCTGCCCCGTCACCAACTCCGAAGATGTGGAGAGGCTGACGTCTGAGCTCACTAGCTGCATCGAAAACGCGCTGGAAACATCTTCGCACACGGTTCCGAGCACGGGAAGACTACAACCTCTCCCCGCTCGGATCCAAGAACTTATACGCGAAAAGCGACTGATTCGGAGGCGCTGGCAGCACACCCGCTGCCCCACGCTCAAGACTCGCCTCAACGCTCTCACGGAGAAGGTGAAGGCTGAACTCGACGCCAACGCTGAAGAATCTTGGGAACGCCATGTCGAGTCCATAGGCGAACACGTTCCCTCTGTACATCGCCTATGCCGGCAGCTGTCCACAACCCCAACTCCAGTCCGACCGCTGCTGGGCAGCGACGGCCACCCAAGATTCCGAGCCCAAGATCGAGCCGAGATATTCGCCGAGAGCCTCGAAGGCCAATTTACGCCAAACCCGACAAACGATGTGGAGCACGTCAGAGCAGTCGAGTCCCACCTGCGAGACTACTTCGCTGAGCCGACAGTCGCTGAAGAAGACCCCACCGTCTTCTCGCCTGGCCTGGTGAAGCGGGTGATCAACCGCACCAAACCCCGCAAGGCCCCAGGAGCTGATTCCATTACCAACCTGGCGCTCCGGCACCTACCCCCTCGAATAGTCGCTGCCGTGACGCGCCTCTTCAATGGAATCATGCGAACGGGGCACTTCCCTACTCAGTGGAAGGTCGGCCACGTCATCATGCTTCCAAAGCCAGGCAAGGACTCCAGACGGCCGGAACACAACCGTCCTATCACCCTGCTCAGCAACGTCTCAAAGGTGTTTGAGAAACTCCTGCTCGGGAAACTGACGCCCCACATCACACCCCGCCCGGAACAGTACGGCTTCAGAGCTGACCACTCCACGACCCTCCAGCTTACCAGAGTACTGCACCACATGTCGGTAGGCCTTAACAAGAAGGAGTACACCGTTGCAGTACTTCTGGATATGGAGAAGGCCTTCGACAGAGTATGGCACGAGGGCCTGCTATACAAACTGTCGACCTCTCCAGCCCCTCGGCGCCTGGTTAGGGTCGTGAAGTCGTTCCTAGCTGACCGCCGCTTCAGAGTGGTGGTGGAAGACGCCATCTCCGGAGAGCGCCAGATCAAAGCTGGCGTTCCACAAGGAAGCTGCTTGTCCCCAGCCTGCTACTCCCGGTACACCGATGATATCCCTTTGGGAGCGGGAACCCAACTCGCTCTCTTCGCCGACGATGCGGCTTACTTCGTATCGTCATACAAGCCCTACCACGCTGCGGCGAAGATGCAGCGCACCCTGGACCTGCTCCCAGACTGGTTGTCCAAATGGCGACTATCGGTCAATGTCGGGAAGACGCAGGCCCTCATCACCGGAAGCACCAAGGAACCACCACCACTCCAACTCCACGGAGTCGAGGTCCCATGGCTGCCCCACGTGAAGTACCTGGGAGTCACCATTGACCGGAGACTCTCAATGCGGAAACACGTGGACAACGTCGTCGCCCAGGTGAAAGGAGCGCGAGCAAGACTGCGACCGCTCCTGTCTTCAAGCCTACCTCTGCGTGCGAAGCTCGGGATCTACAAAACTTATGTGAGATCCCGCCTCACGTACGCTGCGCCGGCATGGTACGCTCTAGTCTCGGAGACGAATAAGAAACGTCTCCGAGCCCAAGAAAACCTGGCCCTTCGCACCATCGTCGGCGCGCCTCGCTACGTGAGGAACGACGTGATCGCGAGGGACTTGAGGATCGAACGCCTGGATGACTTCGTCAGCCGGCTCGCGACGGGGATGTTTACGCGCGCAGAGCATGCGCCGTTCTCACATCTTCGAGAGCTGGCGCCGCACCACGCGCGCCCCCCCGATCGCCGCCGCCTGCCACGGGACCTCCTCAAACCACCGGACGAGAACACAGAGCCGCCCGACGTGACCCGCGCGTCCGCGACGACTGCGCCCGCGCCACGCGCCCCCGCGCCGCGCACCCCCGCGCCACGCGCCCCCGCGCCGCGCACCCCCGCGCCGCGCACCCCCGCGCCGCGCACCCCCGCGCCGCGCCCCCCCGCGCCGCGCGGCCCCGCGCAGCGCGCGCCCGCGGTACTCGCGTCGCGCGCGCCCACGCCGGACACCACATAAAAACCGCGGCTCCTCCCTGAGTAGAGCCGAACTCCTCCCTGAGTCGAGCCGTGCTCCTCGAGAGTAGAGCCGCAAAACACCACCGGACAAGACAACCCAAGGACATGCCCATAGTCATGGGCATCGGAAGACGTCTCAGCAAGGGGGCACCCGCCCCGAAGCTGAATACCCACGCCCCAGAAAGGGGGATGTGAGAAAACCAACGGTAAATGTAGGTCATTCACTATCCAAACTTTGAAGGTGACACACGTTAAGCGCACAAGTAAAAAATACTACCCTCAACATGGATACTACTCCTGAAGAAGCTGCACAAGTTCTTGCACTGCTGCGCCGAAGGGTGCGGCAGTGTGATATTGCCCGGCAACTCAACCTAAGCCGTTTTGCTGTTCGAAGAGTAGTCCAGCGATTCCGGGAGACTGGTGGCTTTGTCCGAAGACATGGATCTGGGAGACGACGCTGCACATCTGAAAGGGATGACCGCTTCATAGTGTCGACGAGCTTGAGAAACCGGTTCTCCAATGCTGTTGAGATAAGACAGGAACTCCAAGCAGTTCGCGGGACAACTGCAAGTGACTCTACGATTAGAAGAAGATTAACAGAGAAGAAAATAGCCGCCCATAGAGCTGCTACAGGCCCAAGATTGACTGTAGAGCATCGTAGATCCCGCTTGCAGTTTGCCCGCGATCACGTCGATTGGACGCTAGACCAATGGCGAACAGTTCTCTTCTCAGATGAGACGAGGGTGTGCCTTTTCTGTAATGACAGGCGAAAAAGAGTGTACAGGAGGCAGGGGGAGCGATTCGCACAAGCCTGTATTCAAGAAACTGTGGAATACGGGGGTGGCTCCTGCATGTTTTGGGGCGGCATATCTTGCGACGGCAAAACTGACCTTGTATGCGTTTCCCGGACTGGAGGTGCTCGCGGGCAAGGGTCGCTGACTGCTCACCGGTACATCACAGAAGTCCTGGAAGAGAATGTGGTCCCATATGCTGGTTTCGTCGGCCATGGGTTTAATTTGATGCACGACAACGCTCGCTCCCACACCGCGTTTATTGTACGTGACTACCTTCAAGAGGTTGGGATCCCTATCATGCAGTGGCCGGCGAGAAGTGCAGACCTGAACCCGATAGAGCACCTTTGGGATGAACTGAAACGGCAAGTTGGGTCACGAGATCCTGCTCATACCACCCTCCAGGACCTGCAAGAGGCCGTAATTTCGGAATGGGACAGCATGCCACAAGATCAAGTCCTGAAATTGGTTAGGTCTATGAGAGATCGAATGGAAGCTGTTATCAGGGCAAGAGGAGGTAACACTAGGTTTTAGATTACTTTTAAGAATGATTTTGTGATTTTTTCTGAATAATTAATTCTTTTGTTGTAGAGCGTAAATAAAGATGATTTTTCTTTCCCATTCAACCTGTATTTTTTTTATGCCCTTGTAATGAAAAACACTTTTTTTTTTCAATATTTAAATAGTCTGTTTTATTACCTTTCAATTGATACCTAAAAAATCCCGCGAAATTGGTTTCAAATAAGAATAAAATTTGTTTGAAGCACATTTTTTAAAAGGTGCGATTTTTTTGACGCTGAGTGTATGTCTCATCATGCATCTGAAAAAAATAGTATAGAGGAGTTGACTGTCAATGGAATTAGGCGTGTTTCACCTGCTCACATAGTTACTTCATTTAATGAGTTTTTCATAAGCAGTACCAATATTCAAAATCCAGGGATGTCTGAAAAGACAGACCTGGAAAATCTCTCATCTAACATTTACCTATATCCTACTGACCCAAAAGAGGTCCGACGAATAATAATGTCGCTTAACAACACAAACTCTGTAGGCTATGATGAAATACCAACAAAATTATTAAAAAGATGTGCCATTTATACATAGGTAACACTAAAAGTTTCCGGAACTGGCCACTTACATAAACAATATTTAAAAATTTATTGCAACATTTGAAAATAGAACTCTTTGGCTGTAGAATGCAGTTTGTTTCATCTGACTGTCTTTTGTTTTTACCTTGTGGCGCCGTTTAAAAAATTGTGTGTCTGCATCAACATGGATTTAACTCGGGAAAATTTTCGTAGTATGATTTTCTACGATTTTAAGTGTAATTTGACAGCTCAACAGAGCATCGCTCGGCTTGAAACAGCTTTTGGCAATGAAGCACCATGCAAGACGACTGTTTATAGCTGGTTTGCAGAATTCAAGCGTGGTCGTATCAATCTCAGTGACGAATCTCGCGATGGTCGGCCGTCCACCGCTGTGACCAACAAAAACATCGATGCTGTGCGCCGTATGATTGAAACAGACAGGCATGTGACCTACCATGAAATTCGCGCATCCTTAGAGATAGGCATGAGTCAAATACAATCAATCCTACACAAACATTTGGGTGTGAGAAAGCTGTGCTCGCGGTGGATCCCACACAACTTGACCGAGGCTCAAAAAACGGACCGCGTCACTTGGTGCAGTGCCATGCTTACCAGATTCAACGAAGGTGCGTCAAATTTGGTGTGGGACATAGTAACAGGTGACGAAACATGGATTTATTGCTACGATCCCAAAACAAAGCAGCAATCGAGCGTATGGGTCTTTCAAGATGAGCCGAAACCAACCAAAGTGGCGCGCGTGAAAAGTGCATCTAAGCGGATGATTGCTTCTTTTTTTAATAAAACTGGACACGTGGCTACTGTTGCTTTAGAGAATCGTCGTACCGTGAATAGTGACTGGTACACGACCATTTGTTTGCCGGAAGTTATTGACGAACTCCGTAAAAATAACCGTAAACGCCGTATCATCCTGCACCACGACAATGCTAGTTCTCACACGGCCAGACAGACAAACGACTTTTTGAAGACGAAAAATGTAGAACTCATGAGTCATCCTGCATACAGTCCCGACCTGGCACCTTGTGACTTTTTTCTGTTCCCTAAAATTAAGAACCAATTACGCGGTCAACGATTTTCATCACCAGAAGAGGCTGTCGAGGAGTATGAAAAACACGTTTCAGAGGTCACCACAGGGGAGTGGCACAAAAGTTTTCAAAACTGGTTTGATCGAATGAAAAAGTGCATAGACGCCAAGGGAGATTATTTTGAAAAACAATAAATTCATTTTGTACCTTTAATAGTATTTTTTCATATTCATTCCGGAAACTTATAGTGCGTCCCACGTATCTCACATGCTATGTCTCATATTATTAATTTATCTCTTACTCAAGGTAAGTTTCCTGAAAAATTAAAACTTTCAATTGTAAAACCTCTCCATAAAAATGGTGATAAGAAAGACCCAAACAAATACAGACCCGTTACACTCATAACTATTCATTCCAAGATATTTGAAAAAATATTTCTAAAACGACTTAACGGCTACTTGAACAGGTTTAATATAATAGGGCCAGAACAAAATGGATTTATAAAGAGCAAATCTACGACCTTAGCCAATTTTCAACTTATTAGAACAATAACAGAATCTATAGATAATAAAATACCTATCGTAGCCTTGTTCTTTGATATGAGCAAGGCTTTCGACTTTGTGCACCATAACCTGCTTTTGAATGAACTAAATAAGTATGGGATACGTGGGGTTGCAAACAATTGGGTAAAAAGCTATCTTCAGGATCGTTTTCAGTGTACTGAAATAAGTCGCCTGGCCGAAAACGATAAAGTTATCAAATATAGATCTGAATACAAACTCAACTGTTTTGGAGTTCCGCAAGGCAGTATATTGGGGCCAAGTTTGTTCTTATTATATATTAACGATCTTCCAAATATAACTGACCATGAGACCATATTGTACGCAGATGACACAACAATTTTAATAAAATGTAAGCATAAGTCAAAATTTGAAAATTATATTAATGAAACAGTAATTAAAATAATTGACTGGTTAAGCAAAAACAATTTACAAGTTAATATCAGTAAAACAAAATTAATGCAGTTTCATACAGATAGAGCTCGCCCAGTGGAACTAAATATTAACTACAATGGCACGCAAATAGAAGAAGTTAATTCGACTAAATTTCTTGGTCTCCATATTGATAAATACTGCAAATGGAAAATACATGTTGAGATGGTCTGCACTAAACTGAATAGGTTTATATTTGCTCTTCGACGTCTAAGGGAAGTTGTTTCATTACAGGTCTCAATTACGGCCTATCATGCATATGTTGCATCCATATTACAGTATGGTTTGATTCTGTGGGGCAATTCAAGTGAGGTGGACAGAGTATTTAAAATTCAAAAAAAATGCCTCCGAGCCATATGTGGGGTACATTTCAAAAAATCCTGCAAACCACTGTTTATGAAGTTGAAGCTATTACCATTACCTTGCCTATACATTAAACAGATAGTCATTTTTGTTCGTCAACACCCTGAATATTTCCCTCAAAAGAAGGAAGTATCACAAAGATCACAAAGAAGTAAGGTAGGTGACAGATTGTTTATCCCCACATGTAAACTAAGAATGACACAAAAAAATGTTTATTATATGGCTGTAAAAGTTTATAACGCCCTACCTGATGGTATTAAAAACTTACCGCATAACGAATTTAAGCGTAAAATAAATACATGGTTACTCGACCACTGTTTCTACTCTGTGAAGGAGTTTTTTGCTTCTAGGGAGAATTTGAAATGATGTCGATATTTGTATTCATATTCAATTTTAATACTATTGACATGACATTGTTTTATTATTATTTTGGACATTGTAAATATTATGGAATTTTATAATTGACATGTTTAATTTACCAATTTAAGAATGCATGCTAAACTAGGTAGGTACCTAAATATTTGTACGCCTTCATTGGCAGATTTTTGAGAACAAATAATCTACCCTTATGTAACATCTAAATGTACACACCAAAAATTGAACAAATAAACGCTGATTTGATTTGATTTGATTTGCTGAATCTATACTCAACTGTTTTATAAATGAAATCTTTAAATTTTATTTGACAAATCTGTCACTCTTTGGCATTGATGATGAAGTTGATAAACCCATGAGTGATTGATTATCAAAACAAATGGCGAGCTGACAATTTTTTTCAAGAATTATCATTTTATTTTAATTCCACGAAATATTATTTTGTTAAAATGTTACATTTTCCTCACATTATAATTTCGCAGTACTAAAAAAGTTTTTAGGTACTTATTTTTGCACATCCTACCTTTGGTAACTGTCATTTCATACATTCGCGTAAAGTTGACGATCGCACCTCATTCCCAATCCAAACGTGGAACAATAATACCAAGAACTGTAAGACCAAGTCTGTACCAAGAAGTCGTACCGTTGTCACGTTGACACAATGATTAAGTTTATTTTTAAGCTTCTTTACCTACTTTAGTTTGTCACTTTGACACATATTAATGACACTAAGTACCGCATGTACTGCCTGCCTGCTGTTTAGGCTCTATCTGTGAAGGATTTTAAGCGCTACATCGCTGCAAAAAGAACTACCAATAGGTAACCTGTCATGCTGGCGTCCGTACTTCATAATTTTAATCTAGTAGCTACTTGAAATCAGAGGGCGCTGGAGACACAAAAATGCCCATGTTAATTTTCAGTAGCCTTAGCATGAAAACATTATGGTTACGTTTAGTTTTAACGTAATGCGGTTTTGTATGGAATCTGATAACCGCTCCTAGCGGTCAGTAGCGGAACTTATCAGAATTCCATACAAAACCGCGTTACGTTCAAACTAAACGCAACCGTAATGTTTTAATGCTAAGGCTACTGAGCATGAAAACATCACGGTTACGTTATAGTTTCGTTCACGTTAGATTTTGTACTGAATCTGACAATTACCCCTAGCGGACAGTAGCGGAACTTTTTAGATTCCATACAAAATCTAACGTGAACGCAACAATAACGTAACCGTGATGTTTTATGCTAAAGTTATTTATCGTGTGTATTGCGAAAACCGTAACCTTCTGTAAACACTAAATTCTGATTCTGAAGGCTTTAATTTTAGTTTTAGAGCTGTCAAAACTTGAAATTTTCCAAAGTAATAAAGTTTCTATCGTTACCCCCAAAGAACTATTTTGGAATGAAGAAAATTTCGTTTTGACAGCACTGAGACTAAAATTAAAGCCTTCAGAATCGGGTTTTATACGCATCTAAAATACTTAATTTTAATCTATACTAATAACTCGCCTTTGCCCGCGGCTCCGCCTGTGTTTATTCAATCGCTGCCTCGTTTTCGGTTTGGGCATTATTTTGTGAACATGACCCATAGCCTATATATTGACCATCACTACGAGTATAATAACAACAACCGCATACAAATCTGTTCAGTGGTTCTCGAGTGAAAACGGAACATATATACATACAGACAGACAGACAAAAATAAAATAGTTTTGGACTCAGTACCTACAACTACAATAACCTATTTAATTTAAAATTTTACAATGTATTTAGTATTCCATAAATAAGGTGACTTTAATTTATGCAGCCAAACTCTTACTGAAGACTCGTTAAGTGCTCAGTAACAAGGTTCGATGACGCTTTTTGTGAAATTCGTAAATTATTCTTTTCGTGTTCCTTACAAACGCAAGCCCAGCCCCGAGTCAAATACTAAGTGGAGTCAAGATTTTATTTTGCGAAATTTGCAAAAAGTATTATCGATCCGTGTTACTGATCACTTACCAAGCCTCCAGTATAAGTTTGGCTGGATAAATTAAAGTCACCTTACATTGACATGACATTTTTACTGGTACTTTATTATTACGTGGGACGCACTAAAAGTTTCCGGAATGAATATGAAAAAATACTATTAAGGGTACAAGATTAATTTATTGTTTTTCAAAATAATCTCCCTTGGCGTCTATGCACTTTTTCATTCGATCAAACCAGTTTTGAAAACTTTTGTGCCACTCCCCTGTGGTGACCTCTGAAACGTGTTTTTCATACTCCTCGACAGCCTCTTCTGGTGATGAAAATCGTTGACCGCGAAATTGGTTCTTAATTTTTGGGAACAGAAAAAAGTCACAAGGTGCCAGGTCGGGACTGTATGCAGGATGACTCATGAGTTCTACATTTTTCGTCTTCCAAAAGTCGTTTGTCTGTCTGGCCGTGTGAGAACTAGCATTGTCGTGGTGCAGGATGATACGGCGTTTACGGTTATTTTTACGGAGTTCATCAATAACTTCCAGCAAACAAATGGTCGTTTACCAGTCACTATTCACAGTACGACGATTCTCTAAAGCAACAGTAGCCACGTGTCCCGTTTTATTAAAAAAAGAAGCAATCATCCGCTTGGATGCACTTTTCACGCGCGCCACTTTGGTTGGTTTCGGCTCATCTTGAAAGACCCATACGCTCGATTGCTGCTTTGTTTTGGGATCGTAGCAATAAATCCATGTTTCGTCACCTGTTACTATGTCCCACACCAAATTTGACGCACCTTCGTTGAATCTGGTAAGCATGGCACTGCACCAAGTGACGCGGTCCGTTTTTTGAGCCTCGGTCAAGTTGTGTGGGATCCACCGCGAGCACAGCTTTCTCACACCCAAATGTTTGTGTAGGATTGATTGTATTTGACTCATGCCTATTTCTAAGGATGCGCGAATTTCATGGTAGGTCACATGCCTGTCTGTTTCAATCATACGGCGCACAGCATCGATGTTTTTGTTGGTCACAGCGGTGGACGGCCGACCATCGCGAGATTCGTCACTGAGATTGATACGACCACGCTTGAATTCTGCAAACCAGCTATAAACAGTCGTCTTGCATGGTGCTTCATTGCTAAAAGCTGTTTCAAGCCGAGCGATGCTCTGTTGAGCTGTCAAATTACACTTAAAATCGTAGAAAATCATACTACGAAAATTTTCCCGAGTTAAATCCATGTTGATGCAGACACACAATTTTTTAAATGGCGCCACAAGGTAAAAACAAAAGACAGTCAGATGAAACAAACTGCATTCTACAGCCAAAGAGTTCTATTTTCAAATGTTGCAATAAATTTTCAAATATTGTTTATGTAAGTGGCCAGTTCCGGAAACTTTTAGTGTTACCTATGTAGTACTCGCCTAAGCCTGCGGCTCCGCCCGCGTTTATTCAATATTTGCCCCGTTTTCGGCTTGGGCGTTATTTTATGAAAACCCTTTATAGCCTATAAGGGACCTACCAGGAACCCTAAGATAGTAATAAAAAAACCGCATCTAAATCCGTTGAGTGGTCTCGAGTTGAAAGCGTTTATTCAATCTTTGCCCCACTTCCCTTAATAGCCTACATAGTGTTGACCGTAAGCCTAAACTCAGTCTGTCGAATTTGCCTTCTCGATCGTAAAAACCCAGCCGATTCTGAATATTATAGTTTTAGTGCTGTCAAAACATACTTTTCTTCATTTTAAAATAGTTCTTTAGGTACTGTTGACAACATAAGCTATATTATTACTTATTATTATTACTTTGGATAAATTTAAGTTTTGGCAGCACTACTAAAATATTCATGGTTAAGATTCATATCTACTAATATTGAAACGGCTACTGACGATTTTTTATAGTCGGATTTCGCCTGACTAGTTTCACTGTATTAGTACAGTTTCTTCGGAGGCAAACAGGATATCTCATACGGGGCCCGAAAAAAGGTCTTGACAGACACACGGATAGACGAGGGACGGACGGACAGACGGACGGACAACAAAGTAATCCTGGGTTCTGTTTTTTCTTTTTGAGGTACGGAACTCTAAAAATGAGAATAGTAACCCGGTGTTAGGGTATATTTTGTCACAGGGTAATTATTGTAAAATCAGGATATTATACTGTAATTCAAATTGATGTACATTTATTATTTTTTTATTATTCTTGAAAATAATTTTTTCAAGCTCTAAAGAACATATTTAAGGTCATTTGATATATATTTTGTAAAAATCTATCCAGTGGTTTTCAATCTACAGCAGTTCAAAGTCAACTCTAAATTGTGACATTTTTGGATGTTTTCTCATATTTTGTTTGACCAAGTAGTAAAAATGTTATAGTATGTTATTTATTTGCAATCTACTCACAAATACCTTTCATTTGATATCCCACATGATATATTTAAATGAAAAATATTGTTTTTACTGCATCAAGGGACTGTAGACTTGAGTATATGGTTTTAATTCCAACTCGATACCTCCACGCGTTCCCGAGATAAAGGGTGTTGAGAGACAGATAGACGGACAACAAGGTGATCCTATTAAGGGTTCCGTTTTTTTCTTTTGAGGTACGGAACCCTAAAAAGGGGAAATTTCAAAAAATAAAAACGAACAATAACTTTTGTATCATTTATTTAGTTTCATTGTTTATACAATCTATGAATATAAAGTTTTCGATCAGATCACACAGCTACTCGGTTCAAAAAGTGTACATATATAATATAAATTTTCAACATTTCAATAAAATAATTTACCCTAAGCGATAACCCTTATATAGTGATCCCCAATCATTACAGTGGTCTGCTCGCGCATGCGATCCTTGCCTTGGCTAAACACAGATGTTATATTCTTATAAATACACGAAGTCATCACTAAATATATTATTATCTTGTAAAAATAGCGATAACCTTCAATTACATTATTGTAACAAGAGTGATTCTTAATACGAGAACAAAAATATTTTATAATTATAATTTATTAGTAAAACTACTATGACTTTTAACGTCACTTACATGTTAGAAAGCGATTCGCCAGATGGAGTATTACATGGCAACGCATTAAGTTTAATAATTAAGTTTAAAATCTCACAGACGTATATAAATGTGACACACAGTGATATTCCAACGACATTACTTCGATAAAATTAAATTAATAAATGTCACTTACTCCGGTTGAAATAAATACTTAACATATTAATCGTCAGTTAATCCTTAAACCTATGTTATGACGCAGTTTAACATATCAAGCACTTAAGATCCTCTCGGATCTATAGATCGATAAACTAGCAATAAAATCAATAAAAACCTCTACCTATCTGGAAACTCCAGACTAGTATGTTAGCACTTTACATAAATGTTGTGAAATATATTTTCAAATACATGTACAACATAAATTATACCCTTGAAATTGACTTAGATATGTTATTAAGGCATATTCGTGTGAATCGCGCTAGGTAATTTGATATAACACCTAAAGGACTAATACAACAGCCAAAGCGAAAATTATATAAAACGAATAGCTTAATGCATAATAAAAGTCGAGATTTACCATAATAAATAACAATAGACGACTTGCAAATCACTGATGGATTCGTGACAATGTTGTATCTCAAGCTGAACAGCCAAAATATATAAACAAACACCTTAAATTTAAATTTCGGTAAAAAAGAAAGCGAAACGAAATACTAACAGATATTTTGTGCATCCACATTTTTTTGTGATTTTTAAAAAGTTTTCGTATAAAAATATCTTCGTTAACAATCTAGAAGTAACAATGAGATTGTAACGTCTAAAACTTGACTTTTCGGAAACGAGTGACGTCAAGGAGGTCGAGTAGCTCATCGCTCGGCGGCGGCTCTCGCTTATCGGACAAGCACCAGTCTCTGGCGCTAGCCACTATCGGGAGGATTGCTTTGTCGCTGCACAAGACAAGCAAACGCATCAGAATCATTCTGCTAAGCTTGCTCATGCAGCTCTAGTGGATGGAAGCGAGCGAAGGCTAAAGGCGGAAGCGTATTTACATGAGCTTCTGCTTGGCGCATTCGGGACAGATGATATCCTGTCCGTCGGTGATGAAACCCTTGCCCACGAGCGAAGTCTTGCACTGCGCGCAGATGAAGCAGTCGTTATGCCAGTGTCGGTCTTCGAAAGAGATGAAGCGAGTGCCCCCGATGCCTGGAAACGGAAAAGATCAAGTTTAGCATTTATTTTGAAATATTTATTAGCCTGATCTAAGATTTGACAAGGTTAATTGTTCCAATCGATTCTAATCAGCGGGCCTATTATGTAACAACGTTTGCCACCAACCAGTTGGCAAACGACTCATAGATACATAATCTAGGGCCTGGAAGGCAATTCCGGGATCGATCGAAACAATTCGATTGTCGAGATTAAGTTCACTCTTCAATTTCGATACATTTTCTCGATTGATTTCTCGACAATGGTCTAAAACTGTATTCTAGGTGACACTCGAGAAATATGTCTGTCGAGTAAACAACTCGCTCCATTCTCGGCCTGCGAATTAAGGCATTTTCGTATTATAAAATACCAATCGCACTTTTAATTTAAAAGAACAATTTGTGTGTATGTAATAAAAAAATACCGGTCAAGTGCGAGTCAGACACACGCACCTAAGATTATTAATGAGTATTTCGTCAGTTTTGGGGAAAGTAAAATGGTAGTTAAAATCTTAAAATCACTGTTTATAAAAAAAAATACTAAGCTATACTAATAATAAAGTAGAAAAAAAGTCGTGATTATTATCAATTTTTTTTATCATTTAAATTTTTTCATGATTTTTACTTTTAGAGTTTTACGTGAGAATGAAAGGAAAATTATAGCAATTTAAAAGATAAAACACAAATAAAAAAAAAATCTTTAGGAATAAAAAAAATTAAAAAAAATATTAATAAAATAACAATAATAATAATAAAAAAATCGTTAAAAAAAGATTTTATGGAATAATAATAAAATATTTCTATATAATATTTATTTTTATTTTTTAATAAATATAGGATATGTTTTCGGTTATATATAATATTAACACAATATAACCGTAAAACTAATTAAATATAAATTTAAAATTAAATAAAAGTATTTTATTATTATTTTAGGAATGAGAAAAATAAAAAAGAAGTAAGTATTATATTATAAAATAATGATACATTTTTAATTTATACTAATTTTTTTTTATAATATAATCAATTTAAAAATAGTTTTCGGTTATATTTAATATATAATATGACCGAAAACTATTTTAATATTTATGAGATAATATAAACAAATTTTATGTAAAAATATTTTATTATATCTATTTTACTTTTTCAATTTTCTCATTTATGTTCAATCTTTTTTATTTGCTATAATTTTCTTTTAGTTTTCACGTGAAATCCTTGTCCCAAAAATTTCAAAAGGGCGATTAATTCCTTTATAACTATATTTCCCTGCATCATCAGTATTTGCTTACGTAAATTAAATAACAACAAAGCCAATAAAGGTAGCCAAAGTCAAATTAATTTGTTTACAAAAAAGAAAACAAAGAAAATCTGAAAAACTAAAATTTGCTAATTTTTGTAGTTGCAACAAGCGATCGAAACTTCTATCTCGACTGCTAGACGTCCTGGAAGGCAATTCCGGGATCGATCGAAACAATTCGAGTGTCGAGATTAAGTTCACTCTTCAACTTCGATACATTTTCTCGATTGATTTCTCGACAATGGTCTAAAACTGTATTCTAGGTGACACTCGAGAAATATTTCTGTCGAGAAGACAACTCGCTCCATTCACGGCCTGCGAATTAGGGTATTTTCATATTATTCAATAACAATAGTACTTTTAATTAAAAAGAGCAATTTGTGAGTATATTATAAAAATATAAGGGTCAAATGTGAGTCAGACACACCGACCTGAGATTATTATTTATTATTTAGTCAGTTTTTGGGAAACTAAAATGGTAGTTAAAATCATACTCATCACTGTTTATTAAAAAAATTATAAGCTATACCAATAATAAAGAAGAAAAAAAAGTTGTGTCTATATTAAATATTTTTACGATTTTTTTATAATTTGAATTGTTTCAAAATTTTTACTTTTAAGGGCTTACGTGAGAATTAAAGGAAAATAATTATAGCAATTAAAAAGATTTAACACAAATGAGAAAAAAATTCTAAAGGAAAGAAAATAAAGATTTTAAAAAAGTTAAGATGATTTAATGAAATAATAATAAAATATTTTAATATTTTTTTTTGTATTTTATAATAACTATCAAAATAGTTTTCGGTAAAATATAATAAAATTTTTAATGTAATATAATATTTAATAATATAGTATATAACCGAAAACTATGTTTATATAAAATAAAATAAAAAAGTAAAAATGATAAAATAAAATAATTATGTTTTTTATTTAAAATTTATTTTTATATAATATAATAAATGTAAAAATAGTTTTCGGTCATATTTAGTTTATATATGATATAACCGAAAACTATTTTAATATGTATTAGATAATATAAATAAATATTAAATCAAAATATTTTATTATGTCCATTTTACTTTTTTTTATTTTTCTTATTTGTGTTCAATCTTTTTTAATTGCTATAATTTCCGTTTAGTTTTCACGTAAAAGCCTTGTGCCTAAAATTTCAAAAGGGCGATAAATTCTTCTTATCCATATTTCCCTGCATCATCAGTATTCGCTTACGTAGATTAAATAACAACAAAGCCAATAAAGGTAGCCAAAGTCACATTAACTTGTTTACAAAAAATTAAACAAACAGATTGTAAAAAAATAAAATTTACTACTTTTATAGTTGCAACAAGCGATCGAAACTTCTATCTCGACAGCTATAGACCAGTCTTGAAATTTCGACAGATTTACAGTCGAGAAATTGACGAAGCGAGATCGCTAGAATAGCATTTTTATGTTTTGAAGCGAGATTTACGAATTCTCGCTTGGTTTCTCGATATCGAGTTTTTTTCGATTGCCACGGAATTGCTGTCCTGGTCTCTAATTACCATTAAGGCCTGCTGAAATAAATGCCCCAAAGTATTACAAAGTAGGCGCAGCGCACTGGGAACAATTGACCAGCCAACTAGATGAAGTAGTTATAAGAACTTGGACCTGGAGATATTAGAACATACCAGTGATGGGCTTGGTGCATGAGGTGCACCTCTTGGCGAAAAGCTCGCCGAAGCAGTCAGCGCAGTACGGCTTCTCATCGCGGCTGGTGAACCGTTGTCCAGCTAGCGAGGTGTTGCAGTTGGTGCACGTGAAACACTCACGGTGCCACGGCTCATTCTTGTAGGTGACTCCGCCTTGTGTTATGATCTGGAATTAGAAGACGGACATCGGTTGGTTAGTAATGATTTGTCTGTCAGATATCTACACATAAGAATTAAAAAATATCCTGACTAATAGATCTTTTAACCCGTAAGCCAAACGGACGGACCTAGGAACATTGACATTGGACTGTATAGCTTTCTTGTATGACGTAGACATCCGCTAGAAGGGATTTTAGGAAATTCCCACGGGATCGAGAAAAACGGGATCCACGTGAGAAACTCTGCGGGAGCACCGCTAGTTTCACTAAAAGGCAGATTATAAAATTCGAGAAAAAATTGGCTAAAAGACTAAGTTAAAGAATGGTTACTTATTTTAGAATGCTCCGGATATCAAATATCATTATCGCTAAATACGCGTATTTCGAAAAATTATAATTGTTTAGATTTTTAAGCCAAGTAGGCATTCAGTAGGTCGGTGTTCTGTTACCTTGGATCTTTCTCTTATCTAGGTGGAAATTTTACTTTGTTTAATTAATATGTAAACTTACTTTGTTAAAGGTAATAGACAATATGAGACGGATTGACTAAGATACATTTTTTATCATGACATAATTCCTGCAGTCTTATATATTTTTATGCTTTACTTGTGTAGGTATGTATTTGATTTTGTATCATATGTTTTTTTTGAAATATGAAATGTTTGCTCAGTTTCTTGCCCTTCTTCTTAGCAATACTAATCGAATGGTGCGGATGGTTAGGCTTTATGTATATATAATATTTTTATTCCTATATTTCTATATTTTATGCAGGTGTATAACTTTATTACATTTTAGTAGCCCAATCTTCATATTTTTTGTATGTAATTCCTGTATTTACTTATCAACTTATTTGTTCATTGCATTATGTATATATAATATTTTTATTCCTAGATACCTCTATTTTATGCAGGTGTATATTTTATGTCCCGTATTATTATATATATTTTTATATTCTAAAGATATATATAGTTAAAATTAACTTTGACTTGTAGAAGGTATACTTTATGTAAGTATCTATTTTGCAAAATAAACATTTTGATTTGATTTGATTTGATTTGATTATAGAACTTATAGGAGATTATAGGTCAAAAGCACCCGATGTATGCGATATCGTAGGACTCAAATGAGGAAGAAGAGAATAAGGGAGACATGCATACCTTGCTGCACTTAACACAGCGGGTAGCGAACTTGTCCTCGTAGCAACCAGCGCAGTAGATCTCCTGCTCCCGAGGGATGAAGCTCTTGGTGCCGATGGGGTTCTTGCAGACCACGCAGCAGAAGCACTTCTCGTGCCACTGTCGCGTCTTGTACTCCATCTTCTTGGTTCCTGAAAGGACAAACATTCAGCAATCGTTAGATCAGATCATCAAAAACAAAGAATGTAGCGCCACGGTGGTGAACATATCGAGGGTAGGTATATACTGCGAGAAACAGCTAAGTGTACGTTTTATAGTTATGAGAAAATCTGATAGGTTTCAATCTTAACAGGTATTATATTGGTAAAAATTGAAAAAATCTCACGATAAACTTAGTATTTAACTGGTTTTATCAGAGCTGTTTTATTATCTTATTTTCATCTAGGTATTTTGTCACTCAGTCGGTTTTCACGTATCCCCTTGATATTAGAAGACGTTCGGAAGGCATTATTTGGGTAAAGCGAATAAAAAAATATACACAGCAAACAAGAAGACATTACAGGAAAATAACGATTTAAGAGACGCACAAAACGTCAAGTCAATTAACCTACATAACTCATCACCAGCCAAGGTAAGAAGTGAAGTCATTCATCAGCGTAAAATGATGTTATCGACCCACCGCAAGCCAATGAGGTTCTTTTACTCGTATACCATCGATAATTTGGGTCCCTATCACAATAGAATCTGGGTGTCTATAATTTCAATACCAACATGGTTTTGGCTATTAAACATGTTAAAGTGTTGTAGGAGATAAAAACACGTTTTATCATACCTAAAAGGTCATTAGGATAGTATTTATGGGAATACATTGCAAAGAAACTAATTAATATGTCTAGAATAGCTGCAAGATAGATATATCTCTAAGCTTTTAGAAAGTCTGCAAACATGAATATGAAATGTGTAGCGTGCTTGGGATCCGTCAGGAAATCTTCGACAGCCCCACTCCAAGGTCATGTCTCCCGCTTGCATGCGGTTTCAGGTCCTTGGCAAAAAGGATGAATATTTCTACAATGCACGCGAATATGTAGATTTCAAGGCTTATCGAACCGATGTAATACATGTTAGGTTTTCAGTAAAATGATGCATCAGAGACAATATGAATTTAGTCAAACTTCTTTTGATCGTAACTAAATTTTGTTGAAACCGATTATTGTATGTCAGCTATAAACTGATAATCGTATATAACAATAAACAATAAAAACATCTTGAATTCGCTTATTCACAAACGAATTCATGATAGGGATGTCGATTCTTTCTAATAAAGATCGATCATGAGATCGATTTTCAAATAGTGGTGAAAAAATCGATCCAAAAAAATAAACGGTACCTACACAAAAGATCGATTCACAAAAATCGGTTCAAAATCGGAACACAATTAGCGTTAATTACTTTTTATTTAGGTTGGTAATCCAGGTAAAAATTCATAAGCCTTATTTTTTCTCGAGTTTATTGTAAGTAAAGTTAATTGTTTTCTAATAAATAAAATATTAATTAAAATATTTGATAAAGTGTTAAAAAGTAACTTAAAATGCAAATACATAAACATAATACAAATACAAAATACAATTTTTATTCGATTATTATTCTGTTAATATTATGTAACAATATTTCTGAGTCTCAATTACCCACTCCAACTTCCTATCTTCAAATGTAAGGGTTTTCATAAATAATAATTTTGAATTTTGAAATCAAATACTTGCCAGAAACGTAATTATATTTATGTACTTTTCGTTTAAATTTCCTCGGCCCCGATTAATCGATCTTCGATTAAGTCGATTTAAAATCGACATCCCTAATTCATGACAACCATAATATCCTAATAAGTGGTTGTCCGATGTTAACCAGAAGTTTAAATAGAGAAAGTTTTGCTTCCCGAAACAATGTTATCGCGATTTCTCATACAAATGTTGTTGCGTGCCAATAACAAATAAGAACAAGATTTTTCCGTGACTAGTATCGTTGGTGTGTTTTTATTGGATACAACGCGAAGTTTGAGAGGGTCTTTAACCTTTATTTTTGACGGGATTTCGTCAAGTTCCCTTACATTCGTCAGAAAATGTTACTTGTGTTAGCCAGTACGAGTACCTATATTTCAAGACCACTGTTATTCATGAAGAAGACATAACAGGAAATAGTAGGTGTCTATCAGTGCTAGTCAATATACGATACAAGACTACTTATCTGAAAGTCAATACTTTGTTTACAAGTTTTAAGTACCCACCTATCTATTTCTATTAATGCGACGCATTGGAAATTTTGGCGACATGGATCTCCATTTTTCTCAGCAATAAAAAAACCTATGTAATTACCAATTTATATACCTACTACATTAAGAATTTCATTGATATTGTTTTGCCCGAAGATTTTGTTGATTGATTAATTTTCATAGCAGAGGAAAAAATATTTAGAAAACCTCTTTTAAAACAGAGATTTATATTTTACTGACAAACGGGAGCGAATGAAGCCTCTAAGTTTTTTTATTTAAATTAGTCTACAAATACACTTCAATATGGCCGATTGGATTTATTAAATTACTTATAGTTGTCATTTTAAATGAAATATATTGTTTTGCCGCATACGACCTTACGGCATTAGCTAGTTCGTGAGCGCATATTTGTATGGAGTAAGTCCCCCTCACTCCACTCCCCTAAGGCGCCGATTTGAAATTAAAAGTTTATCAATGCCTCCCTTTAACGACACGGCACAAGTAAACAGCCAAACTCATATACAACGGTAACAAGACCCAAATGACAATTTCCAAAGATGAAATTTTGTTGTGTTAGATTTGGACACACATGGGAGAAAAACCGGCCAAGTGCGAGTCGGACTCGCACACGAAGGGTTCCGTACCATTATCTACAAAAACGGCAAAAAAATCACTTTTGTTATATGGGAGCCCCCTTTAATATTTATTTTATTCTGTTTTTTAGTATTTGTTGTTAAAGCGGCTACAGAAATACATCTGTGTAAATTTAAACTGTCTAACTATCACGGTTCATGAGATAGACAGACGGACAGCGGAGTCTTAGTAATAGGGTTCCGTTGGTTACCCTTTGGGCACGGAACCCTAAAAAGATAATTTTCACCTTCTGTTTTTCACTGGTATTTAAGCTTCCTCTATGAACTTGGCGGCATGAGCAAACCTTCTTAATTATAATTACCTATCACTAAGACAATCAGATCCGTCTTACAGATTAAAGTCACCACATAGTAGTTCAACAGTAGCTGTATTATGTTCCCGATATTTACTATTGTTACCATATAAAGGCGGTGAAAGGATTCCACCACAAAAACTGTCTAGGAATCAATTACTGTACTCAAAATGATTTGGTTTGCAAATTAATGTATTTATGGCATTTCGGTCCCTAGAGATGGGCACTTAGGTGACTAATAGTGTGTAGGAGTAGGTAACTAGACCAACAATTATCATAACACCTTATATTATACACTGTGGGACATCTACATATAACGGTAGCCTTTGAAAATGGTGTAAAAAAAAACCAAGCCATTGTATTGATTTCGGTATTTAATATGTACGGCTGTCAGAAAAAGTTCCAATTATTAGGCATTTATTTTCCGGCATACTCACCATGGTCTGCACCTACTTTTAAATACCGGGTGTAAATTGACTGCTACCATTAAATGAAACCACATATTCTACCGACCCTACTGAACCACTTTTCCCAAGAATCATACCCGCGGTTACCCTTAGTTTGGGAAATAATTGAGTTCCAAACAAAAATGCGTGAACCCTTAGGCTACGAACAAGGAGACGCGGAGCTTCAAGCGGCGCGGTGCACGTAGACACAAACATACACCGAAGTATGGGGCGCGCACCGCGCCGCCTGACGCGCCGCGTCTCCTTGAACGTACCCTAACGCACCGACATACGAGCGAGTTTAGAGAGAGCGTCGTCCGTGAAGCGACGCGACGTCGTCCGTGAAACGACGTCCGTGTTCGCGGGTATGATTCTTGGGAAAGTGGTTTAGTAGGGTCGGTAGAATATGTGGTTTCATTTAATGGTAGCAGTCTATTTACACCCGGTAGATAGAGGTTCCCGTTATTTAGCGGTACCTTAAAAATATGGAGGACATAAGTTGATCGTTATAGTACCTACATTTAATTCCAAGTTTTTAAATCAATTGGAAGTGCCCTATACGTTTTCACGGTGAGCGAATTTGTATGAAATTTATTACGTAAATGGCAATAACTTGTTTCGCGTTGATTTAAAAGCCACATTTTTTGACAGCACCGTGGGGCCATAGACTGCTGTAGGAGGTATTAGTTTCAACTTGATACCTCTAACGGGACCCGAGAAAAAGGGTATTGACAGATAGACAACAAAGTGTTCGTATAAGGGTTCCATTTTTTCATTTTGAGGTACGGAACCCTCAAAAGCCGATGAAACATAGATGGATGATACAATAAAAATGTAAATAAAAATACTATAAATAAAGTGAGCAGTGAACTCCAGTCAAGACAATAAACGTTTATGGTTTTATTTCAGTTCTGAACAGTTGTGTTTGTTTTCTAGTAATATGAACTTCATACTGTGAAGGCACATGGAGTGGTGTGCTCAACCACAAGAAATATAATCAGTCCATGCTAAGTTTTTGTGGTTATTGTCTGTCCGACTCATATGATTTGAGGTTACAGTATAATTATTTATTTTATTATCGTTTAGAAGAGGAAGTAATTCTGAAACAAAAAAATACAAAGTCACGTCTCTAAAAATCTATGACTAATTAGTTTGTTATCAATTTCATAGAGAAAGCTTTTAGTAACGCCTAACAATAAACCCTATGCTTAAAATTCTAACGTTTATCAAAACTGTATGTAAAATACAGATTGGAGATCTGGAGAGAGCCTTACTTCGTCGGCCTCGTAAAATTGCCCGTACTATAACAATAATTATTTCTGTAACCTGTTTTTACCGGTTTTCACTTCCCTAATCTAATATAAAATGATTTGCAATGGAAAGAGACTTTATGTTTCCAGTTTTCCAGAAGTTATATTCATGTAAAGGGAATTCTATTTTTGAAATCATCAAAGGAGACCTTGATCAGCCTTCAACGTGTCAGTATATCGCCAGGTGTGACATTTCGTTGTAAATTATCGGATTACCTAGTTTCGTGCGCGTGGGCAAGCGAGTAGGCAAGTCGGCGCGCGCGCGTGTTCCGATGCGATTTGTGAGGTTCGCTTTGGTTCTATCTCTGATAGATCGAAATTATAATATCTATAAGTACAAAGCTATTCATACTCGTAAGACTGTTGTTTACAGGGATATTTAAAGTGCAAGACTTGATAAAAGAAGTGTTTATTTTTATAAGGCGCGATCGCGCTCAATAATGTATATTGTTTTTAAATTGTTATCGATAGCTAAAGGGGCTACAATTAGTTCTTCTTCACTTTTATAATGAAGGAGATACCTTTATGTCGTCGGCAGATTGTAGGATTCGGTATATCATCATCTGCCCAGAGACGACGTACGTAGTAAAAACCGGTCAAGTGTAGGGTTCCGTAGTTGCCCGGCACATATAAGTTGGTCTACTAATACAGACCGTGCCAAACTTCTGGTCCCATACATTATAGGGGACCAAAAGTTTGGCGCGTCCTTCTCGTAAACCTGTAAAGCCTACTAAGCTGTGATAGTTTTTCTTTTAAATTCATTATATACTCTACTTCTCTAAATTTTTATCACATTTCTATAAACAACCGTTTAGCCGGCAGGGGTGGGGGGGGGGGGGCTCCACACTACCTAAAATTTTCACTTTAAAGCTTAATGTTTCGCCAACGGATCCATAAATCGAAAAATGATTCTTACACACCCACAATGTTTTTGAACGGCCTATCCAACGATACCCCAGACTATGGGATAGACGAGAAAAAAAAACATCCCCAGTTTACGTGTACGAGAGGTACCCTTAAAAATTTTTACCATTTTGTCGGCGTGAGTAATATTTATATCCATGCAAAATTACAGCTTTCTAGTACTAATAGTCTCTGCGCTAAGCCGCGGACAGACGGACATGGCGAAACTGTAAGGGTTCCTTGTCGGACTTCGGAACCCTAAAAAGGAGTTTTTGAACAAGTATTACTCCCAAACTACAAAAGATATGGTTCTGAAATAAATACATGTTGTAAACAAAGCCTTTTCCAAGGCGATGTAACAGCCCAAAACGCGATAGAGAAAAATTAGCTCAATTGCAAAATGAAGGCTATTTTTTCATTTAAAACAAGCAGATTATCGAAACTAGTAAAGTAAAAATAACAATGATTACTGTTTTAAGCATGTAAACATATTATCTAAAAAAAATCTTTAAAACGCACTTGTGTGTATTTATATTAAATTTTATTCATTGAAAAACAGCATTATCCACTCTCGTCTTGATTTACCGCTCTGCTCAGACGCGCGCTTTGTCGGATATGCTTATCTCTTTCGTTGTGCGATCGACCTACTACGCCTTATTTCAGAACCATATCTATTGCAGTTTGGGAGTACAACTTGTTCAAAACTCCGGTTTTACTACCTACGTCGTCGTCTTAAAACTAAGCGGGTCGCCTCGCTCCGCTCCGCTTCGCTCGACTTCCCAAAACTATGATCACAAGCACCTCCCTCACTCCGCTTGGCTCCGCTCGTTGTCGTACCTATTTTTCACTTTTGATGAAAGATTAATCGGTTTCATATTTTACGATTGCCGACTACATATATACTTTTACATAGTGCATAGCTGGCGCAACTAATTTCATGAAGCAATTAAAATGAGAAATGAATTGCAGAAATGTTCATACCAGTTATAAGAAACTGAAAATTTTACAATACATTGCATTGTACATTTTTCGCTTAATGAATGCCTTGTCGTCACCAAAATTAACTCAAGGATCAACGAAAAAAGGTTAATTACTCAGTTTAAATTGAAGTCAAGGAGAGCAAATAAAATATTTGGTGACAAAATTATTAAAGTAAACGTACATTATCGGTAAATCATAATCAATTTAGCGTTCTAAATGGAGAGAATATTCAAAATTCATCAAACTCTAAACAACATTGCAACAACATTCTTGCACAGTGCAAATGAGTAAAAAGGATACGGTAATAAACGTAGGCTTAACTAACTTATGATAATTCACCTTATAAGCAATATCCAAGTTAATTTCTAAATGTTTTCAATCCAAGTTAGGTAAGGTAACGACAGAAAACATAATATCAAGACAACCAATGGGCTCATCTAACCAAGTTTGCTTTACAAATCTCGTAGGTATGTTAGTTCACACTGTTTGCATAGAATACAATGCTGCCCACGCTCTGGGGCTGACATCTTTATGAAGTCACGAGGACGCGTACCATCGACGTCTGCTCATGGATTAGAGAGATAAATTGCCTATTGAACATTGAAATGTCCTATAATACCGGGTTAAATTATGATAATGAACAAAAATATTGTTATTTCGACTAAAACCCGATTTTTGGTCGCTTTGCCCGTAACGAGTTCACACAACACTTCTTTGCTACAGCTACGATACGTCATTTGCTATGTGGCGCAGTTGTAAAGAGGACAACTGGGAGATATGCTACGCTGCGCCGTAGCAGTAATATTATTGATTGGAGTTTGTATTCTGTGTATTTACTTTTGAAGAAAAGTGCTGTTGACCTTCCTGTGTAATTTTCCATGAGAGTACATAAACTGTCTTGTTAATGTTTACGTAAAAGTATAAAAGCATAATATTTAATTGTGAGTATTTGAAGTACATACACATGTATCATGTTATATAGTATAAATATCGTACTCAAAAGAACTATCTGAGATATATATTTTTTTAGAAATGGGATGTATGTATAGCAACATATCCGTGTATATGTTGTCGTCGGCAGATTGTAGAATTGGGCAGATGGTAAAGTATGAAACCTAAAATCTTTAACCAAAAGTAAAAAATAGGTGCGAAGACGAGCGGAGCGAAGCGAGGTGGAGCGTGTCATAAATTTGGGGAGCCGAGCGAAGCGGAGCGGCCAGGGCAGATCATGATTTGCCCGATTTTACGATCTGCCGACGACATATGTCAGGAAATACTCAAATATCTACACATTTTTTAAACATGTATGAGTAAATATTAGATAATTTTAAACGTGTTTAACTTCATTAGTCACTTAATGACCGAGTCATTGTCATTGTTAGCCTTATGCGCTATTAACTTTGGCTACACAAGTTTTAAAAGCATTCATTTGTGTATCTTTAATATTGCATTGCAGTTGAATTTCGTCAATCTTTGGCTTCACTTCTTACCAGCAAACAATCTCTCTTTTTGCAATTTTGTAACACTGTGTTTGACAACCAAGAACCAAGTTGCATTTACTTTAGAATTTTTAATAAAAAATATACTCAATTAAAAACAATATTTTAATGCTGTTGGTAGATATTATTATTAGTAATGTTAATATTTGATCATTCTTGGTTTTATGGCGTCCCTTGGCTAACTCGATAAAAAACGTTCAGAAAAATAAAAATATTGTACAGACCTTAAGAGTCGATGCTTCAGATAATTAACGAAAGATAATACAAAATATATCGTCACGACATGAATCCCCGAGGGGGTGTCAGAGGTGTTCCGGGTGTGAAGTCACAGTCCACACTCAGCACACCCACGTTTCACCGACGATTATTACTTCCCAACGTGATGGGTGGTGAGTCCTATTGTCTTTTTTCGGACACATACACGCTTTTACGGGGCATGCAGGTTTCCTCACGATGTTTTCCTTCACCGTTCAGCAAGTGGTCTAAGTATTAAATATTCTGCACATAAATTCCGAAAAACTCATTGGTGCATGCCCGGCCGGGGATCGAACCTGGATCTCAAAGATTGAGAGGCCAGCGTTCTACCTCTGAGCTACCGCCGCTTTTAACGAAATTACAATAAATAATTGTAATTCCCAAAAAACAAATTCGTAAAAATAATATACTATTGTCATTTATTTTAGATTCTTAGAAATTCACTTTTTAGGGAAACCAATTTGTTTTGAAGCTAAAAAATAATCATGTTTTTTCATTTAGTACGTTATTTTATTTTGGTCATTTTGGCACGGAGGTCGTGTAAGTTTCATACACTAATACTATACATATATACAAACAGCATGTAATTTAAGAAATCCCTATTCCTACTTCACTTTTTGACAAAAGGGTACATTTGAACACAAACGAAGGAAAACTAAAGTTAAAAGAAAAACATTAGTATGCTAATAAAAAACTGACAAGTATGCTAGTAAACTTTAAACTTTCGCGATTTTCACACATTATGAACTTTGTATTGGGGTCTTAATTGCGTTGACCATTGCGGTATGTTGTTAGTCAACACGATTAAGACCCCAATACAAAGTTAATATTGACAAGTATACTCACCAGTGGCGAAGGGTGAACATTTTTAAAAGGGAAGCCAGAAAAAAATCTCCTTACTCAGAAAAGCAACTAAGGAAAACATTTTTTTTTCCTTTTCAACTCCCTGTCAGCTAAGTGTATTTGCCGTATATTGAGATTTATGGAAATGTTTGACAAGAGCACGGAATAAAGAAATGTGTGTACGTAGTTTGGATGCCATTTCCTAAACAAGCCGATGGGAATCGTGTTATATGGACCCTTATACTCACTGCGCTCGATAGTGATAGTACCAACGTTAAATTATTGCATCTTTTTATAAAATCTAGGGTCTAGTTTTGAGCGTACTATAACGCTGCTTTCTTCATTCATAATTTCATTGATTTGGTTACATTCAAGCCCAAAATGCAGCTTTTAGAATCATCCTCTTAGTACCTACATGTATTAAGCCAGTTTACTTTAAGTGACCTCCAATGGGTTACATCACGTATTTGAATAGGTATTGTAAAAAATCTGCTATAACTTGTTTTTAAGGCTGAACATAGTCTCGGAAAAAGCAATCGGTATTTTATAAAGTCAATTACAGTTATGGAGTTTGTTCCCACGGAATATTTCATGTTCGGAACCGTAATTGGTAAAAATAGAAAGCAATAAACGCAGACTTATCATTATTATTGCTTCTAGAATCAAGACTAGCCTTCAGGCCTTAATAAACTATTTTATTTGCTGCAATATTTTGATATTAAAAAAGTTTTGTGGCTGTTATTTCTTGACAGGCTATGTCAAAATAATATATTATCTACATATAAAAGGTGACATTTTTATATGCAGCCAAATTTATACTGGAGGCTTGGTAAGTGATCACTGATCAGTATTACGGATCAATAAAAAAAATTGCGTAATTAGAAAAAGACAATTTTGACTTTCCAGCATTGACTCGCGGCTGGGTTTGCGTTTGTAGGGAACAGGAGAAAAATAATTTTCGTATTTCCCAAAAAGAGTCATCGAACTTTGATACCGACTACTTACTGAGTCTTCAGTACAAATTTGGGTGTATTAATAGATGTAATCTTATATAGGCCTGCATCAATTTTAAAATCACAAGAGGGAAAACACGGCGATTTTCGTATGTAATGAGAATTAAGGAAAATATTGTATTTTTTAAGACTTTCACCATTATCTTCCTGTGGTATTTAGAAGGCTGAAAAATGTATTTATTAAATAAGTCTCATTAGTTATATATACTAATATATACATGACATATTTATTAATGCTTCGTCGGGTGCCTAAAGAAAGCGAAAACAAAACCAAACGATACTACATACGACGAATTTTATAAAATAAAACCTAATCTTCAGAAGTTTCAGGTCTGTAGGCTAGGATTACCTTGACATAGTGACGCGAACTTTCTATCAAAATCAGAAATCTTTTGTAATGTATTCGAATCGAATGCACACCGACAAAGATTTATGCTCCCAAAGCGAGCTCGTAACATCACTGCATGAAAATAACTATCGAGCATTTTACGAAGGCCTTCACCGTTGTAGTTGCAGTTTATACGCCTTCATGAAACACGAATAATTCGTACCATACATATTTACGAGGAATTTTCACGCTCGATCATACCGTTTCATTTCATGGCTCCATGATCAAACCTTATCATCCACGTGCATTCGCCGTGTGCACCTGCGCAAGGCTTGATAAGAAACTCATCATGGCTTTGTTCCGATTTGCATTTGAAACTCCAATGCCATATAAAGAATTGAATAAAGTTCAGTTCTGAAATGAGAACACGTATCATGTTTTTTAAAGTAGGCGACGTGTCAGCGTGCGGCCGTGTAATCAGTTATGATCTGCGGCTAAGCAACGCTTGGTATGGTAGTCTTTGGATGGGTGACCTTTAGTGGCATTTACATCTGGGTCTTTTCATGCCTCGGCACGTAAAGCTGTTGGTCCTGGCTAATATCAAACGATAATGGTCGCTAAGCCATGTCAGTGTTTTCTGAACAACTCTGACCATGTTGGCCACAAACCATACGACAAAAACGGTAAAAAATGGAAAGCCTTGTACCAAAGCGTCGTTGTATATATATACAACCACGGCGTAACTCCAGAACGGCTAAGCCAACTGAGTTGAAAGGCATGTAGTGTAGGTGGAGAAACAATGTGGGACCCCGGAATAAATACAAGAAATATTCGACGACGTGCATTTGAAACATTTTAGAATTCGTTTAGCGTGTCTAGCGAAGCGTCTTTTTCAAATAGATCGTATTAAGAGTATGTTTATTGTATAGAATATGTTTTTTTTAGATTTCTGTGAAAGAACATTCTCATATACTCAAAGACTACTGCCTCGAGCTGAGACATGAAGATTGGGTATACCAGGGAAAAATAAGAAAGATGTTGATGGCGTTATTAAGGTCGTTGGTTATACTCGATGTATTTTGAGAGTCGATTCAGCAGACGTTTAAAATTGTGAAGGTTTTTATAACAGGACTCCACAATACGAAAAGAGGGCAAAAAATGGGTTTGCGAAAGCAAATTAATTCAAAGATATTCATTCATTCAGCAATAAAATCGTAATGAATTAAAAAGAAAGATGCAATAAAGAACGAACCCAACACACAAATTGAATTTCCGAAGCTTTTACGACTTGTAAATCTTATTATTCATTCCATCTTTTCTTACATCTTTATACATTTAATATAATATATAGGTACGTATACGTTGCAAATACTTTCACGTATACACTATGACTCCTTTTTATTGAAATTTATTGTATGTGAACCGAGGTTTTAATGTTCGTAGGAACAAACCATCATATCTGATAGCTTTACTAAAAGTGTGCTGTTTTAAAAAATATTTTCCTGCAGTGGTAATTTAAAGTCTTCTTTTCGAATAAGTAGTACAAAATGTATGCGTTAGTACGAAATTATGATTAGCAAAGAATATTCAGGGAAAAATCTTCTAAGATATCAACAGACCAACGCTCGGCCAGTACTACTTTTCAAAAAGTCTAAATTTAGAAAAAAAAATATTAAAGATATCTTAATGGCGAGATTGCGACTTTTTGGGGATAACGTAAAAGAGAGTTCAATGCAATACAAAGTAATTCTAAAAATGTCACTAACGCAACGTTGATATTAAAATAAGATTGCATACTTTCCAAAGAGATACGGCTTCTTGTTTTTCTTTACATCCCAGACAGTGTTAAAACGCTCGACGACGCCATACGATTCGCTTAAGAGGCTATGTAAATAACATAGGGGTGCTCTTTTTCTGTTTATTTCATAAAATACACCGAAAATTTTATAAATGGTATGTCTCTGTGTTTTAACTATATTATCTGAGGTTTTGTTTTTGGAAAACACATTTACATTTTTCACTATAATGCACTTTTCCTCATCGCTTGACGTGCATATAGGAATCATGTACAGTACTCAAATATATACCATTATAGATTTGCTTTTGCCCGCGGCTTCGCCCTTGTGTTATTCGGTTTATCGACATGCTTTTTTCCGGGATAAAAAGTAGCCTATGTGTTAAGTTAGGGTATAAGCTATATCCATTCTAAATTTCATCCAAATCTGTCCAGCCGTTTCGGCGTGAAAGAGTACCAACATACACACACACACACACACAAACTTTCGCATTTATAATATTAGTGTAATGAATTTTGGAAACTTTTTACAAAAATAGAAGACATAATCTTTCTCTTTAACCCTGAATCCGCCCTCACTGCGCGTTTTTTCGCTGCGAGTAACATTGACAAAAATTAAATTCACTGTAGAGAATGATTTAGGTAACTTGTTACTTGGCATATTATCTGACGGATTACTCAGAAGCCGTCAGCAAAGAGCCGAAGGTCAAGGCAGACCGGCCACCATCTGTCCCGATATACCGCAGCCCATATAGAGACGCGGGTAAACAGCCTGGCTTTTACATGTCATGTGACGTCATCGAGGTGATTTCGTGTTAATTGGTACAGTCGGGAACACAATTAAGCACCGTACTCCAATGTGTTACAGATGATTTTAGAATAAATTTGGGCCTACGTTTGTATGAGTGCAGTTTGAAGACTGGTTTGATGGAGATGGAGATGGAGATGATTTAACTATCTACTCGTATGTAATTGGCAGACGGTTGGAAGAGTTTTATACGAACCAAATCAGAGCCAAAGCTATTATAAAAATTCTTGGAAACCATACAAAATCTGCGCGATTTGACTGTCTTTTATGCTTTAGAAAAGTTTTATAATCGCCGATTTAAAAGGTTAACTGCAGCCAATATGCAGGTGTCTCTTGTTAAAAAAAGCATAACCCTGTAGCAGCGAAAACATTTTTTACGCACTGCACATGTCCTTTTTAGGGCAAGCCAAGTTCACACCTGACATTCAGGCTGGTTGTAGCTGTGTCTTGCTGACCTACAACTGTTGTAATAAACTGTAAAAGCCTGGAAAACGATCCGTCTGTTTGTATAGGACTGCATGAGTGTTTGTTTAGACGTGGGGCATTGACAATCTGGGGCTATTATGGCACGGGCGGAAAACTTGATAAGATTGGGTTGATTTTAAAAGGGATTTTCTACAGATATGTAATGGAGTTTTGATTGAAAACCTATAGAAAGTGTTTCTTATATGCTATAGTTTTTATTTGATGAGATTTAGTCACTCCACTTACATAGCATAACATTTATGATACTGTAAAAAGAGGTAAATAATATATTGAAAAAAAAGATAAATTAGCTCAAGATATATTTCGGGCACTACTGGGCCCGCTTCAGTTGAGAATCAATCATCTCCATTAGGGCCCGAAATATATCTTGAGCCAATTTCTCTTTTTTCTAATGTTTTAAAAGATTTTATTTTGTATTTTATTAAAAGAGTTACCTTTAAAGAGGTAACTCTTTTAATAAAATACAAAATAAAAGATTTTAAAAAAGCACATATATTATTTATCTATAAAAAAAATATGAAACTGTAAACAAATGTCGAACGACTGATATTGCGAGTGATAATGCCAGAATAGCCGTCCTGGAGCCCTGTTTTGTTATCAAATTTCATCATCCATCGCTATCATTTTAA
This sequence comes from Ypsolopha scabrella, assembly GCA_910592155.1. Classification (NCBI taxonomy): domain Eukaryota; kingdom Metazoa; phylum Arthropoda; class Insecta; order Lepidoptera; family Ypsolophidae; genus Ypsolopha; species Ypsolopha scabrella. The sequence continues at coordinate 7,758,567 of OU342964.1, forward strand.
AAGGTATCGTGATTGGCTAGAAATAATGTGTGACGTAAAGCGATAGATGTTGAAGTTAGACAATAAGGTCTATGCTCGGTGTTGGTAGGGCTTCATTTTATATCAATCTCTAGTTTTCTAATTCTGACATTGGCTCATGGTTTGTCGTAGTTTATTCTATGTTTAGAAACTCCGTCTCTGTGGTCCAGTGGCTACAGTACTCGACTACTAAGCCGGAAGTCGCGCGTTTAAACTACGGGGGTCACATTTGTGTTTCGTTTAGATGCTTCGGAAGGCGCGCTATGCTTGTGCTAGAAGTACGGCGACAGGGCTCATCACCCATCATGACGTAATAATCATCGGTGAAACGTGGGTGTGTGGACTGCGACTTATATTTCACAGTACATACTCGGAAATATCTCTGACACCCCCTCGGGAATTGATGTCGTGACTATGTATAAAGGAACTTAAAAAAAACGGTTCAGTAAGTGTTGTCGTGTAGAACTGACTAACGAGTACTTATTATTTATTTACCTTATTGTTTTTAGAATTCGTATTGTATTGCTTACGTGAAGTGTATTTCAATTTTTGAGTAGTATCGATAGTTTTAGGCTTGGCGGTTATTTTATCAACACCCCTTATATGATTGGTGGTAAGATAATAAAAACCGCATCCAAATCCGTTGAGTGGTTCTAGACTTAGAACGGAACATAAAGACAGAAAAATTGTGTTTCATCCTTAGTACAACACTAATAACCCATTTCATTTAAAAGGCAAACATTATCAATGTACAGACACGACTTTCATAATTTTGCACTGTTCCATCTATGTGATTAATTTGATGAATTATATGAAGCGCTCACAAATTTTATTTTTGATTGTATTAACTTTCACCAGTATTTGTGTCCACCCACGGTGATAATTTGTAGAAAGTTATTGTGTCCTTGCGTCAAAGTAATTAATCATCAATTGTTATAATCCGTTAGTTAGACTCCTACACATTGTATATTATTTAAACAACCACGAGTTTTCTATTCGGCTCCAGAAATCAAATTATTTGTTGAATTATCCAAATGTTAATAATATTTTTGATGAAATAAAATATTGATTGCACAAGTGGGCTTATTAATTTATTCCATGTTTAACTTGTGTGGCGTTGACGTAACCCGTCCATTCATTGACGAGGTTAATAAATTAAGCTGAAGACATTTTCATTACCTTCATCATTTGAAATAAAAAAGAAACCACAACATTTTCGAAACCTACGAAGATCTTTTTTTTCTTGTCAATATTTACGATTAGAAAACCGTTTCAAGGAATTGCTTTCCTTAACTGTTTTTAGTAGAAAGATTTTAAAATAAGCGTGTATATATGCTTTATTGAATAAAAAAAAAATACTTTTATTTCCATAGTCAAACCTATTTAGTTTTCTTGAACGCATCCTAAATTGTACGACATCACTTCCTGTTAATACTTAAATATTTAATCGATTTACACGAAAACAACCGAATAAAGATTTCTATCGGTGCTTTTTGGCGGTTCTCAGTAGCGATAGACGTTTTTTAGTTGCCAATAATAAAGTGTAAGTGTATTTTTGCATCGTTACTTTTTCTTGTTTTATGATGAATCCTTAAAAATAAGCAGGCATGGCATTTGCAAAATAAATGTCAACATAAAATTCTAAAGGGCCGAAAAAGCTGAAAATATCTTTTGCGAGGTTAAAGTGGAGTGTTAGAAGGGCTGTTGGAAAATGTCGGCGAATTATGCAGTGTAAATAAATGTACATTTTATGCAAAAGTGGTCCCTTCGTCTCATTCGTTGTGTTTAACGATCATAACAGATATGTCACTAAAGTTAATGGTGCTATTAGTTTTATTTTCAAATAAATAAACTACATGGCATAAAGGATAGGCCTTTCACAATAAAAAAAACATTACATTTATTAACTGAATATTATTATTAGAGTGCATTACAAACTAGAAAAGATCAAATGGAAACAAATGTATTAACCTTATGTTGTATAGGTTGAAAAAGGCTTCTAAAGTTCTAAATACATATTCTGCAGAAAATCATTTTATATCAATGATGACCCTGCACACGTTTATAAAATTAACGGACTTCCACGCATAAATTCAAAATAATGAAGTATAAAATATATTTGTGCAGTTATGTTTCATGAGAAGTTGTACGGAAATGAAGAAAATGTTATTTCTGTAGTAGTTTCAAGCAGGCCTTTTGCTGAAGTTTAATATGCCTTTTTATAGTTAATTCAAGTGCAGCATCTGTAATATACAGTTATAAGAGCTTCTCATGGAAGTAGTAAAATCATATGTAAAGATACTTTATTTCCATTAGGTTAAATAGTTTAATTTTTAACATTTGTCCATCACATCGTTATGATCAATGATTTAGTTAAATAAAAATAAATTATAATAATATGTTAAAATAAATGTTAGATTTGATTTACTACTAGACTCTACACTAATAAAGTCAAAGTAGGTGAAGGTTATAAACTAACATTTATTACCATTTTGTAAAGTTATCATCGAATTCGTAATAGGTGATGTCAAATATATAAGGTGACTTTAATTTATGCAGCCAATCTTATATTGGAGGCTTGGTAAGTAATCAGTAACACGGATCGATAACACTTTTTGCTAATTTCGCAAAATAAAGTCTTCACGTCCCATAGTAATTGATTCGGGGCTGGGCTTGCGTTTGTAAGGAACACGAAAAGAATAATTTACGAATTTCACAAAATGGGTAATCGAACCTCGTAATTGAGCACTTACCGAGTTTTCAGTAAGAATTTGGCTGGATAAATTAAAGTCACCTTTTATATTATATTTATTTGAATAATTTATTTTGTAAAATAGGTAGATACATAAAATGTCGATACGATACGAATATCTAGCACTTACATTACGGGTATAGGTATATACAGTTGGACCTGCTTTATCCGTATTTTTTCTCGTAATTACTTGTTTGAGTATGTTCTTTTTAGGTGGTAGAGCTGATGCCGCGGCTCGACTGTGGAGGTACCACCATCTTACTCGCAAATCCTCCCGAAGTTATTCGGGGGAGAGTAAGAGAACAGCTCTTAGGCAAAACCAGGCGGCCCACCATTGATTGCTTGGGACCGCTGGATGGCGGTTTATCCATCCCCAATTGCCAAGCCTTATAGGGCAGCGGCGTCACTGGTGCAAGGCACCGCGCTCACCAACCCGCCTGCCCAGCGTGTGTGAGTATGGGCATTTCTTCCAGGAGGATCGCCAAGAGTGGCGAAATCCTGGAAAGGCCTATGTCCAGCAGTGGACGAAACAGGCTGATGGATGAATGGATGGTATGTTCTTTTTGTTGGACTTTGTTTCTGTCGATGAATGAACATAAGCATTCAAATCACGAACTAATTCGAGTACCATTGTTTGCATGGGACAACTACTTATCAATAGTGACAAAGTTGGGGACTATGTTGACATCATCTCAACATTAGGTACATATTATGTACATTTAACTTGTTGGTTAACATTCGGTGGACTTTGATACAAAATAAATCTTTTGATGATTCATAATTTTTCTAAGCGAGATTTTTTCAATAAATTAAAATAGCAATGACAGAATTAGACAATTAATTACGGTTGATGCCTTCATTCTTATTTAGACAAATAATAAATACGAGTGTTGATCAAATAGCTTGAACTGTAGGATTGTTCTTTTTTATGTTATCTAAGTCGCAACATGTCACTAGTTTGTCTGACCTTAACATTTAGGCAACAGTTACGGATTGCATACGTCATTACTATGCCAAATAACTTATAGTCAACCCGCTAATATACTCGCCTACACCCTATATTATTTTTATATATTTTCTCAACATAAAAAACTGTTTTTATACAAATTACAATACCATACTAAGTACTTTCATTCTTATAAAACCAGTTATATGTGAAAGTTCGCCACTTTCCGCACTTTATGAATTCAAAACACATTAAGAAGATAGGTGTATTAAATTGATAGCATTATTGACCTTAACCGGTCAAGCCACAGTCGTTTTCGAGCACTTCTACTTAACAAAAGTGTTTTAATGAATTCTCTTTACCGTAAAGATCTGTAAAAATATTTCAACATGTGTTTAAAAAATAGTTATAATGAAAAAGACCTGCAATAGTTTTCTTTGAGTCTCCGAGCAAGCAGTCATCTTTGAGGGCGCAACAGAACTTTTTGTTTTCTCTTTCAGCTGTGGCATTTGGCAGGAACATGGATAGGATGGCCACGTCTTCGTTGTTCTCCCTTGCTCTCCGTATCCTGTCTTGTCCTACTGTTTTCGTTTGTAAATGCAAACGCCTTTTGAAATCATCACTCAATACATCCGCCGACATTTTTATTTACAACAAAAGTCTTTTAAAACAAATGAAAAAACGCGCGAACTCGCGTAGTTTTGAATTTGGAAGAGAGCGTCGCGATTCAAGTGTAGGCTTCGCGGCCAACCGTGCGCTACTGAGTGATGCCACCTTCCTGCTTGATGCAGCGTTGTGTCAGCTAAGCTGTTACGAGCCGTAGGCACTGGGCAGCCTCCGATCTTATTGGACATAATTGATCCAATTTAATTGGAAGAAATGGTCAGGAAAGCGGCGGGATAGAAGAAATTAAGTAATCAGACTAATCAGGAAGAATATTAATTGGAACCTCGTTTTGAGAAAACTTATTGATTGCTAAATGGTCTTTTAGGTCATTTGAGATAGGCCAGACCTTGCTAGTCTGTGACTGTGTTGCACGTGCAAGCTGATAAATTATTGTGAATTACCTACTTTTAAAACAAAGAAGTCTTACGCATGGAACTTTTTACGTACTTAAATAAAATAGGCAAGACGAGCATTAAAATTTGACTTTTAATTTTATTATTATAACTTAATATAGGTATATTGTTTAATGAATAATCATGCTATATTTTATGAAAATGTTAGACATAAAATTTATTTCGTTGTATTTTTTTTACGTTTATCACTTTGAGCATAGCCTATCTAAACAATTGAAACTGTGTGTGGGAACAAAGTTTGCGTGTTAATTGAGCTAAAAACAAGATTTCATTTTTAAAAAATCAAGAAGATAATGAATTTGTAATGTTTGTGAGAACACCAATTAAATGATTAATTGAAAATAAATTGTAAAAGTTATCTAGTATCAGTGAAAATGAATTGAAAACTACCCCTTGGAAAAAAAAAGTTTCGTTGCAGTGATCTCAGAATTCTGAGCGAAAATTACTGTTTATTTTTCGGACACCATGGCTATATCGTTGTTTTAAATGCAAAATCGAGCATTTTTCAATATATACCTTAGTTTTCGATAAAAGCACGAATTACCCGCACAATAATGCCAATGTTGTGTTTTTTTAATTTCTCATATGGATATGCATGGTTGCAACTCGCGCCTATACCTGTTTATATACGAATATGAAGTTAGTTGTAGATAAATTTAATGGTTGCGGTGATCTTGAGATGGACCTCAGCTAAATGGATTTGACATCAGGCCGTTAAACGGGCAATTTATCTGCAAAGTGACTTTGGCAACCTACACTTGGTTACTTTAACTGCCGTTTAACTATTTGTCTTATTTTATTGTTTATTCTTAACTTAAATATATACTTTTATTGTTTATCATTAGGCCAGATAAATTGTGTTTGCTTTTAAGAAAAAATCTAATATTTCTAAGAAAATGCCTAGAAATTGGTGCAGCTCCAAAGGGGCTCATTCCAAAAATACCGCTTCACACAACATGACCCTAACAAACTACAGTAACGCCTTCAATACAACATACGTTCTTTATACTCAATATACCCTTTTATGTATCCACTATAAAAATAATCTAGACGCTCTCCTGAAAGTTACCCTTATAGCATACCCACATCTCTTTCTCCCTGTTCAAAATTTACTATTTAAAGCCAATACCAATCTTTTTATGGAAAACGTCAGGCTTGCAAAAAAGCTTTTCAATCTACAAACATATTATAGGCAAAATAATATAAAACTACCTATTAATAAAAATGCAATTACTGAACTTCCAAACCTCAATCTAAGTCCGACAGACCTATCGAACCCTTTCTCTATACCCCCACCTCCGCCAATTACAACTAAGGAAAAATATGAAGAAAGCCGTATCTTTAATCTAGACTCAGACCAGACTTAAGACCAGGGTGCCATAAAAAGCAGCGCCATCTTACGATTTCCGGTACGTCTTATCCCTGGTATTCTAAACAAATATCGGGATGTTACGGCCGGAAATAGCGAAATGGCTCTTCAACCAAAATTGTTTAGGTTTTCATATCTTTTTTTTTTTGTTTTGTTTATGTAAGAAAGTAGGTTAATTAGTCATAAGATTGTATATATTTGTATGTTATTTTTTAGATTTGTCATTTATTCGACTGATGCCGGCCCCAAAGTGGGCCGAAATATATTTCGAAAAAACAATATCTTATTATTTTTGTCTCAAAATGAAGAAATAAAAAGCTTTATATAGCCAATAATATATATATTTTACTTTTAAGAAACAAATATTCAAGATCTGATTACACAACCTCATTTTTAGGGTTTCGTACCTCAAGAGGAAAAAACGGAGCCCTTATAGGATCACTTTGTTGTCCGTCTGTCTGTTCGTCCGTCCGTCTGTCTGTCAAGCCTATTATCTCGGGAACGCATGGAGGGGAGGTATCGAGTTGAAATTAAAACCATATACTCAACTTTACAGTCCCTTGAAGCTGTGAAAAAATCAAACTTCTAAGTTAACGTAAAAAAAGATACGGCCGTTTATGCCGCAAAAAACGTGTATTTCGGCACTCTCAGGGGAATCAAAATTTATATAGTATTTTCCGTTGACCTAGAACTATGAAATTTGGCAAGTAATACTACAAATTTAGGGAAAAATCTGAAAACTATACATTTGTAATTAAATAATAAAAAATATAGTCTTTAACGGAATCCTCGGTGGGTGAGTCCGACTCACACTTGTCCGGTTTTTTTTTAATACTGCACATCATAAAGTTGCAGTTTTATAAATTCACTGGTATTAAATTATTCTCGATGTTATAAGAAAAGTTATAAAAGCTTCAAGCCAGTAAAACAGGAGAAGATACAAGAGAAAAGTGTAGAGATGAATGTATCTGTTACTACGAAATCATAAAACAAACAGCATCTCATAAAAGTGACGGCGATACTTAGTTGAAATGATAAATATTTTCTTAGTTCTTTCTACAAAAATCTTCTTGAACTGTGAAGTTTTGAAGATATTTTTATAAACACTAGGGTAGAAGTAGACACAATAAAAAAAGTCTTATTAAATGAATAATGTGTGTATTAGACATTTTGATCCTAATTAGGCATCATATTCAAAAAATAATAATCAATTTACTCATAGAATTTAAACTATTATGGAAATGAACTTCTATATTAGATATTTGGCGATTTATCCATCGCAATGAGATACAAATATACATGATATAACTGCGGTATGGAAATGCAGCAGAGAAGTGAATCGGGATATGAGGGGCTCTGATAGGGATCAAAGGATTTACATTGTAGATACAATCACTCTTTTCTCGGTGTTTAATTGTGTAGAATGAATTCCTTTTAATTAAAAAGGAAGTGTCACCATATGTTTGATTTGCACTTGCCATTTATAAGACTTTTAGTAATAATACAAATTTTTTTTTTTTTAATACGTACTTTAGTTAAACTAACTAATATGTATTTTTTGTTTAGTAATTATTATTAAGTATTAATATTATCATAATATTAATTTTTTGCGAAATAAAACTCTTTATTAGCTAAAGCTACTTCTTCTGGCGTTGCCCCATTACCATTTCATCGCTTTTTAGCATGCATACTCTTCTTGTCAAGACATGCTACTTCGGAATTCCACTTTACATTTTCACAAGCTTTCCGAATCCCATTCATCAGAAACCAACCATCAACCACAGACCCATGCTCACGTGTTATAAGTAAGAATTATGATTTGTGTTGTATGGCAATTTACTCATCTACATCTTGCGCTTAGATCATTAATTCTTTAAGCCGTTTCTCATGTTAATTCTGTTTATGCAGATTGTCTTTGTTATTCACGATTTTTGTATAAATTTGTATTAATAATGAGTGATTATTCGCGCTTTCTTTTTTAGGTTTTTAAATAACTCAAGTATCACTTCCAAATTGGACAAAGGTCGTTTAATTTAAGAAAGCTCTTAGGGTTGTTTGCGCGCGTGGCGAGCTTTTTGTAAAGCGTTTATTATTGTAAGGATTTGTAATATTTACCGGATGTAAATGTTAATGGACGGGTGCTTTAAATAAAGTCACGTATTCTACTGATCATACGGATCACCATTCCCGTTGTTTCAGACACCGATATATTATCGCAAGTCAGAAAAAATACTCGTATCTTGTTGGGAGCAATTTTTGGTCAGTATTCTATTATTCTTTAAATATATGCATAAATCATCATATTAACATTTAAAAATCTAAACAGCAATAAATAAAACCGAGTTGCCTGATAAAAAGTAAAACAATAAATTATTTGACACCCAATTCTATGATATAATCCTATTTATTTGGATCTCATACACACCACATGTATCTTTAAAACTGAAGATGGCAAGGTCGCTCAGATCCTATACAAATATAAGATGTCCGACAGAATTATTGATAGCGACATTATTCAAAATTATACAAATAAATCTTCAGAGAAGTTTGCCCACACATCGTGAGTCAGATAGGTAGTACAATATTGTAGACTTATTGTCAGGTATACTATAGGTATGTGTCATCTTTAAAAATATTCATTAGGTTTTTAATCTGTTTCACTCCATCGTTTATTCCAATCTATTGTAATATAATTACCCTGTTGCAATATACGAGTATCCCTTTCAATCGCAATTATGTTGGAAGTTGTATGGTTTCATGATTTGATGTCCCTTAGTTTTCATAAAAGCTCTCTGATTAAGAAAATCCCTTGTTAAATTGATTAGATCTAAGATTTCATATAAACATAAGATAAACATTTATAATTGTCAGCGTGAGATTGTAAAATCCGATAGTTTATAATTCCAGTACCGCGCTATAGTACTCTCATTAGTGAAATTTTAACTGAAACTTATTTAAGATTAATTTATGTTTTAGCTGGAGTCCTTCTTTGCTTTGATTCCCACAGTGAGAAGCTGTCAGGTATTTTTAACAAATCTATAGTTTAAGAAAAACCATAAAACAGCATCTGAATGACGCCCACTGTTCTTCCAAAAATACGGATGATTGAACCGAACCGATTCGCCGGCACCTAACTCTTAAGACGCGGAAGTGACCTAACCATCTGAGTCACCATGGATACTTGCTTCTATACCACACTTCTTATTGCAACAATTAATGACACGCGTCACCATGGATACTTGCTTATATACCACACTTCTTACTGCAACTATTAATGATCTGAGTGCCTCTTTTAGGACTTTTTAGCACTTTAAATTTCATTTTTTTCATCGATTTTGTCGATGTACATTTTTTTCATGTGTCAGAATCATCGCCCTGAATCGAACTAGAATTTATACCTATACTAATTTCAGTTTTTTATAACCAACTGTTTTATTGTTATCAATTTCTTAAATGTAATTTTATCTGTGTCCCTGGTAGAGAAAAAATAATTTAGTAACATTCCTTAAAATTGAAACACATTTTTTTACGGTTAATGTGTTTTATGGTGTAGATAATCCTTATACGAGTAATATCATAGTGTTATAGCTAAAGTAACGTATGCATGAGAATATGTTTGTCTTTACATTGACTTCAGTATTTTTCTTAAATAAAGTATTTGTTAAATTACGTTATGTAAGTCAGGCTTGATTCATAACACTTAGGTAGTCTTTAAGTATAGGTAGCGTTGCACTGCTCACTCAGCAACTTAATCCCTGCAATTGCTAGTTTAGTAGACGAATTCTTACAAAAAATTGAAGTGAAGTTTTGTAGACTAATTGAATTGAATAAAATCATCTATTTAGGATACGATAGCGGTACAAGTAACGGTTACCGTTACGGATTTCCAAGAATTTCGCACAGTTGCTTTTGTAGATAATGGCGATAATTTGTTTTATTTGAAATTGATTTATAATGGCAGCTTTTATTTTGTCTAATAATAAAGTAGGAAAAATGTCGTGGCTGTGCACTGAATATTTTTGCGAAGTTTTAAATAAAATGGGTTGTTATATTAGTATTGCACTGTGGCCAAACCTACAATTTCTAGAATTTTTAGTCTCTGTCTGTTCCGTTTTAACTCGAGAACTACTTAATGGATTTGGATGCGGTTTTCTCTATTATTATCGAAGTGACCCTGGTCAACATACAGGCCCCAAGGGGTGTTGATAAAATAAACACCAAGCGGAAACTTGTCGATAATAGTTTTTTATATTAAAGACACTTCCATGCGAGCGAAGCCGCGGGAAAAAGCTAGTAAGGAATAAATAGATCTTGTTGAGCTCGCCTTAGTTTCGCTGAAAATAAGAGAGGGTATATCAAACTGGACGAAGTGCTATTATTATTCAAAAGAATCTCTCTTGAAGCGTGACATCAGAAGTTTAAAATTACATTATTACAAGCAAAAATAAAGTGACAAAAACTTAGGTATGCAACGTGGCAATAAATAACAGAATGATTAATTAATCACAATGAATCACGGTTGAGCAGCGAGCTTTTTTACAGGATTGAGAAAACATGTATATATTGTTTTATGGAAAGAGTACCTAACACATAATAAGTATGTTATACAAAATATAATTGTATGTGTGTAAAAAAAAACCTTACCTATGTGATGATAATATATAGACGTAATTATGTCATAATTTGTAAATTTATAGAAAACTTTCCTTCCATTTTCAAGATTTGTAGAGCGATATAAATGTTGGCAAAAGCAACTACATTATTAATACCACTGTTAATGTTATAATCATAATTTTCGAGAGCATTCACTACATACATTTCGTAGGTACGTCTCCACAAGAAGTTTTCAATCACATGAAAACCCATATAACTAAATAAGAGTGATTCTGTTTGGCTTCTTATTTGTATCATCGTAATTATCGACGTTGTTTAATTTACGAGTCAGTATTGTTTTATGACTTGTTATAGAGTCTTTAGTAAAAGTTTGTGACTTTGTGTTGTTCTAAATGTTTTTGTGTAAGATGATCTTTTGTGGGTACGTAATTGTGTTTATTTATTGATATTATGTAATATTGTTGTGGTCCTTTTGGTTTTAATATGCCGGTTTCAATATATTCCGTTTTAATGTTAATAAAAAATGCGTTGCGAATAACACTTGTATTCTATTTCTGGATAAATAAATGAACACGTCCTTTCAGTAATTAATTAGACATGACAAGATTTTTCTTATAAGATATTTTATGTAATTTCCTCCGACTTGTTTGGTTAATTGTAAAATTAACCTTATTATAATATAAGTAGTCACGTACTTCATGCTTTATTGGAAAATACAATACTTGTAGTACATATAGATGGCGAGGCTATGTCAATGGCATTGGTGAGTTTTTTTTAACCCGTCTTGGGATAGTTGAATCACCTTAGCACGTCTTTATAAAGGCAGAGTAAGTCTCACTCGATATGGTGAGATTGGACAACGGGTATCGGTTTACATGATCACAGAAGCAAGTGATAAGTTATCTGTGGTGATTTTGTATAAATATTCTGGACGGGGAGGTAGTGAATTTTCTGCTAACATACATCTGAGGTATCACAACGAACAAACAGGGTGGTTGAATTTGGTGAATGAATTATTTTGGAATATTCGGTGTCTCTTTAGGGATTACACAAAACTTTCACTGTCACTTTGAGAGGAACATGTTGCCATAAAAAATTGCAGGCTATTCTCCTATTACAGTAAAGTTGGTTTCCTTATCTAGCGTTCAAAGTAAATAGAATAAATTCAAAGTAAATAAGAAATCGCACGGGAGCGTGAGTTATGGTAATTAGAAATACATTATTGTGATGTTTTGTCCATATAATCTTGTTTAGCCATTATTAAAACCTACACACTTGTAATTACAATGTTAATATACGACGTCTTGATTTTATTTGCATGGTTACAATGTGGTTTTAGTTTACTTCTGATTTTCCTGTAACGTCTTCTTTAAAATTAAAGTAATGTTACTACGAAGAAAAAATATTAATTAGGTTAATATTAATAGGCGCGTTTACGAAAACGAAATATACATGACTGTCACAGATCAGGTGGTTTTCTTGACAATAAAAGCAGATGTGAGGCTTATTTCCAAATTTATCTGTATAATTGTAGTTTTATTAACTGCTGTAAATTTTATGGAGCTTCAACATCAAATTCTAGATACCGGCACGGATCTTGAGCCCTCGATCCTATTGTCTGCCAAAGATGAGATCCTTGAAGTGCATGCTGGGGAGCGAATAAGAAGTGTACTCACCAGCACGGAAGACCTCGCCGCAGCCATCGCAGCGAGATGCGAACTGGGCATCGTAGCAGTTGCCGCAGTAGATCTTGTCGAGCTTGGAGCCGAACTGCTTGTCCACCAGCGAGACGCGGCACTTGGCGCAGAGGAAGCAGGCTTCATGCCAGTGCTTGTCTTTGTACGACAGATCCTGGACGAGGAATAAGGGAAGCTCGTCAGAATGGGTTTCATTACTTGTACAACAGATAAAGTCAGAGAGTTATTCGTCACATTAGTGAAAAAAAAACGATATAATGACATTGAAGTTTACGTATGAACATAAAATGTTCTGTAGCTTTATCACTCGAATGATCACACAAAAGTGTGAATTGCGAGGCAATTGTTATTTAAATTTTTAGGGATATGGTTTTGACGATAATTTAATGTTGTGGTTTGTGAAATTAAGTAATACGCATCATAGCAAAAATGAATTTTGCTGTTGGTATTTAAAATTTTAACGATATGCACATGTGTTACGCTGACTAAAATTAACTACTAATAACATAACATATGTTATTATTTTAATAAAATGTCTTTAAACCTTGAACTTGACAAAAGAATGATGACACTACAAATAATTGTTATTGATGTGATGAACTTCGATTCATAAGACTCTTTACAAGGGATGTGTAGTTGGTGGGTGTGATTTAACGTTAAAAGGTCCTTAAATGTAGTTTTTTTAGGACACACAAGTTGAAAGAAACATGGCCTGGTTTAATTGAAATTTCCGTATCTGTAACATTGCTTGTTAATGAATGTGGAAATCTATCAAAGCCAAAGGCATAACATAGTAGGGAATGAATTGGAAATGGGTAGCGAGCAATTAAGTCCTACACGTTCATCACGTCATCTGAAGATCAATCGTTACCCGAGATTCTAGCCCGACATAAAAGTTGTAATAAATTTTCACCCGCCGTCGTCGAGCGGTGGCGAAGGCGTGCGTTCTTGAGTTTCAAAACAAGGAGTGAGTCCCCACCAGTTCTATTCCTGGCCACGACGCTGCGAAAGCTACAGCACCGGCATTTAAAACTTTATGTCGTAATGTCAATAAAATATGAATGTTTATTTTGGACGATTACGAAATACAATACTTTGGGAACTGATTCACATAAATCTCTAAAGAATCGTCTGACAGATCCAGCCACAGTATCTCAAGGTTGATGAAAAACGAAAACATTAGAATAATCACGTATCCGACCCAGAAATAGTTTTCTCGTGGCAACAGACGATGTTGCTTCTTACTTTGTAGTTTTTATAGTTTAATTTTGTGAAGGAAATTCTAACAGAAATTAACAGCTGCTTTCTCAGCCAGTTTATTATTTTAATCTCCCGCTTAAAATTCCATTTCAATCCTTCTGTTTTTCAAGAGCAACACGTAACCGACTGTTACATTCGTTCTAATAAATGACTTCATTGATCCTTCCGACATTGTCAACTTGGTCGATGCCATTTCAAATTCTACGGCAAGCCAGATCGATCAATCGACCTTGGTTACCACATCAAATGGGTAGAACAATAACAGAGAGTAAACATCGGAGGAGTTACAGCTGTTGACCTGACAGGAAAAGTCATTCGGCGAGTGTTGAGATAAATGTTCTGTGTTTTGGCGGGTACGTTAGAGCTTGGCAGCGAGATGATGCGAGCCGTGTGCACATCAGTAGCTTTGAACCACGCACTCAAGGAATGTAGGCCGACTGGAGTGACATAGCTAAATTTGACCGGGGTGTAACAAAGCGAGATACGAATGCCGAAAATTTTTATCATACCAATCAGAGTAATGCTTTCTTTTTCTTTTAATGTTAAAGTTGATAAATAATAAGAGGTAAACAACAGAGTGGAAAGTTTTTGAGATTGTAAAGTTCATCGAAGATCATATAGGTGATATTTAAAGAAAAATGGTACAAAGAAATAAATTTAAGATTATGTCAATCAATATGACGCTAATTACTTCAATAAGAGCTCATTTTTAGCACTAAGGCCACTTCGACATTACATGTATGTAAACAACGCTGTACCAGGATTCATAACTCATCAAACTTATTTGTTGAAATTTACATCCACAATAAAACTTTCATGATTTGTAAATTTGAATTATGAATTATTAAAAGTATTTTTGGAACAAGATGATATACGAGTATAAGTGTCTACATTAAGAGCATTTGTTGATTGATGGAGGAAACATTTACGTGAAAATGAAAATAAAATTATTACAAAAAAGTATTCAGAGATGAAATAAGAAATTGTACATACGTAAAGGAAAATAGGTAAAGTATACCTTGGAGTCAATGCCAATAATCTTGTTGCACTCCTCGCAGCCGTTGGCGAAGACGCTCTCGTAGCACTTGATGCAGTAAGGGTGCTCATCACGCAGCACGTAGCGCTGGCCTGTCAGCGACTCATCGCACTGCCAGCAGCAGAAGTGGCCGCTGTGCCAGTCCTTGTTCATCGCCTTCGTGTACTCGCCACTGAAAATTAGCTGCAACAAATAACAGATCCTGTTAATCATCCTATCCTAGACACATCCAGGTTTCGGGTATTGGGGATGCAGTATTAAGGTGATAGGTACCTCAAATAAGTTCGGGTATGTGCGGGTGGCCAATAAGGAGGGTTCAGACACAAATTTGTTTGCGACATGTCACTAAAGAGGTCGAACACGATCGCGATATCGACACTTGGCTACGGAGCACATACACTTCGGCGACACTAAGCTACACTAGGATCGGGGGAGGTTGGCCACCACGACACATACCCGTCATTGTCGGTGCTGGTGGCGTTGGTCTCCTGGATCTCGGTAACGGTGACCTCGCCATCCTTGGATTCTCTACGCTTGGAGGTCTTTTTGACCTTCCTGGTCTTGCGTTCGGTGGTGGTGTATTGGACTTGAACGTCTACGTCGGCCATGGCAGTAATCGGTGCTGCCTAAGGATTGCGAATACGAGGAAAGCGATATCACCGGACGCGGTCGCGACCCGAATTCGAATGGCGAGTAGGCCCCGGATCGCGTTCAAGAATTATTCCAGAATATTTAGTGGCGCACGGCGTTCGCGTCTCGGAGGGGGGAGTTTGGGATTTAAATTTGGAAGAGTGACGGAGAGGGCAGGTGCGCAGGCGGTGTTTCCGAGCGGCTCATACGTTTCCTCCGATCCTCCAAGCCGTGACGATAGCTCTGAATCGAATACCGCCCTGACGCGTAGGGACTACTTTCTATATGTATGACGCTAAGCCATATAAACTAGTTACAGGCATTGTGCCGCGAACTTCAAGTCGCCTTATCGCTTGGCCGAGGTTCAACAGCCAGCATTTGGTTAAAATTATTTCTGAACGAGTGAATGAGCATTGATTTATGATGACGTCTGACGCGTTTGATGCAATTATAATGGATCAATCCGTTTAAAATATCTTTAAAAATTAAACGTTAATAATTTTAATTTATTGAGCTACCAATATAAATTGCATCTTGGCTTGTAATGATGGTGTTGAAGTACAACCAGACAGTTAACGTATGGCTGACAATGAGACTGATATTACCGAAGTGATTAAATCATCAGAGAGGCAGTTGTAGAAACTGGCTTCACCGCGATCAAATCAACTAGTTTAAACAATAATACAAATAAGCAGACTTTAATACGAGAATTAAAGGTGTTTGCGTATTCCTGTAAGGTGGCAAAATTATATATCTCATAAATGTGTTTTGATTGTATCAGCTAGTTATAAGGTTACACAATAGTTTTTGTTTTTTGTAATAATGTTATTCTATTTTTCAATTTTAGTTTTCGGAGATCAATTAAATTAACCAATTGGTGTTATTAAACCAATGAACTCTCCGGATAGAGCAATAATAATTTGTACAGTCAGCATAAAATTCCAAAACTTGAAACATCACATATCTAAACATAAGTTTTTGTGTTAGCTTTTGAAGGCATGGCAGTAAAAAGGTTACAACACTCGTCATTTTATGTAACTACCATTAAGTTTCGAGCCTTATTTACTTTTGGTCCATTTCCAAGAAAGTGTGAACCAAGAAAGTACGATGTCATGTTTCGTAGATAAACGTTGATCGGTACCGGTCGATGGCACATCAGCCTTGGGCCTTCGTACGCACCTCAAGGTCTAGGTCGTCGTTTGCCTCATTCATAGGTTTATTTATAAATTCTTCACTGAGGTTTGTTCTCCATTCCTCATTACAACATTGAACACCTGAACGTGGGAGAATCCCTTTACCTTCGAATCGATCGGTACTCTGACAGCTGTTGATGCTCGCTTGTTTTGGTTCCGTAAACCTTCCTTGAGGTCCCTTTTCCTGTCTGATATATTATTTCATGCCATAATTTTGATATACATACAAAGACTAGTTTACTTAGTAAACTGTTTTAACATATTTTGTACGAGTATATATCATACATCAAATAATCAGAAGATTTCGTTTCTTCCACCTCAAATAAAAGACGTCACGTCATTATTCTTTTTTAATTTATGATTGTAGTATGTTGTTAGAGATACGTTACTCAAAATGAAAAACCGGAACCCTTTTAGAACCACTTTATCCATCTGTCAAGCAACATCCTTTTCCTCGGGCCCCGTGTGAGATATTTACTTGAAACTAATACCTTCTGCAAAAGTCTACGGACCCATGGTGTTGTTAAACAATCAGGCTTCAAAATCAACGCAAAAAAATATTGTCCTTTACGCAAACAATTTCATAAAATGGGCTCACCATCAAAACCCACAGGGCATTTACAATTGGCTAAAAGATTTAAAATTTCGTTCACAAGGGTATTATATTATTCAAGAAGCAATATGTCCAACTTAATTTGATTCTTTCTATACGAGTATCCTGAGTTAATTGATCGTAAGTGTCAAGCTAAGTTGAACATAACTGCACGTGGAATAAGTTTGTGTTTTAAATGGTATGTACGGAACACTCAGGGCATGGGTTCTATTCGCACTTGACCGGTTTTTTATTCTCCGTAGCAACGAATCACAGTTACATTCAAAAGGTGAATACAAAGTGACTTTAAGAATCACTATAACTCAAATTCAGAATTATCATCGTGCGTAAATCTATCATTCTTACTTACGAGAAAGTTTTCTTCAAAATATTAAAATAGTATTTGTTTATCTAGAGCTGGACCAATGGCTTGGCATCGTCTTCTAACGATATTAAATATAGATCTTTGACGAATTTATCTCAGGAGAAAATAAACTGAGGAATATGCAAGACAAAACGTTATACTGTTTATTAGATTGCTGTAAGGTTGTTTAACAGCTGTGTGAATAATTGGAATTGTTTTATATGAGTAAGTATATTTAAATTATTTTTTATGAGCAATGGCGATTGAAAAAGCTATTTTGTTCCTATATTTCTCTATTCTATGCAGGTGTATAATTACATTTTAGTAGCCCAACCTACATATTTTTTGTATATATAGGTATGTCCCTTATTACGGCGTCACTGGTGCAAGAGTTTCGGCACCGCCCTCACCAAACCTGCCCAGCGTGTGTGAGTATGGGCATTTCTTCCAGGAGGACCGCCAAGAGTGGTGAAATCCTGGAAAGGCCTATGTCCAGCAGTGGACGAGACATGCTGATAGATGTCCCTTATTAGTATATATATTTTTTATATTCTAAAGTAAATTGTAAAGATTAACTTTGACTTGTAGAAAGTATACTTTATGTATCTATTTTACAAAATAAATACTTTGATTTGAGTTTCGAAATACAAGCAATTATTTTTCACTTTTATTCGGAAGCTTCGATCATCAATAACTTGGGAAGAAACGTTCTAGAAAATGTAAGGGAATTCGTTAATGGAAAACAAATTGTGTATTTTGAACAAAACTAAATACTTATCATGAAGGTAATTATCTATTTAATGCAAGGAAATCAGTCAATGCAATTCTAATCAGTTTGAAAACGAATTGTGTATTCTGTAAGAAAATCTAAATACTTATAACGAAGGTAATCGTCTCTTTGGCAAGCTGCGAACTATTTGGCTTGAAAGTCTAAGGAAGTGGGAATCAGGAGCATAACATAAGAACTGTCTCGAGAACAAATATAGCTGCAATGATAGCTCTATTTATCTCCGATAGAAGATCGCAATAAAAATGAAGAATTATCTATTTTACGAATTCTCGAAAATTACGCATAGGATTCAGATAAAACAGGCATATACGTTAATAAGATATGGTAAATCTTATACATATCTACTATCGTGCTGATACTATTGTACATATGGTATGGATATCTAATGTTTTTATGTAGTGTTTGAGAATTAATGGCTATTCTCTTTTTCTTAGTTCAAAAATAACATGTTTTTAATATTGTATATGTGTAAATCTAAATTTTGTAGCATCAGTAAATTATTATTTTACTTAAGTGTACCATTATGTTAGGATTAGTGAAAAAACTTGTCATTGGTGGTAATGTTTACTCTGTTTTATATTCAAGTTACTCTGTGCTGTAAGTTTTCCTTAAATATAAATAAATAAATTAAAAGGAGCATTATACCTAAAAATTCTGGTGGTAGCAGAAAAAAGTACAATCACAAATATTTCAGTCCGACACGTATTGTAAACTTTCTTAAAATTGCAAATTGCACCTCTTTAAGACTGAGCTTTCTTGATCGTCAGGAAATAGTTGTTTCATGTGACTGATTTACAATGTTGTTTTCAGTATTTCAAAGAATACTTACACCTTTGTTGCCCACAAGTTTCCGCTTGCTTCGACGTTTTTATTTCAGTAAGAAAACAAACACAAAAATCTGTGGCTTCCTCTCAACAAGATCTATTGTTATAAATTTGTTTTGGTGTAACGAACCGTTAAATTACGTTTAAATTCACTTGTTTTCTTACGCATTGCAAGTAGTCTAAAAATATATACTCTTATATAGACCGGTAAGGGAAAATGGAAATTTTAAATAATCGAAACCATGTGCTCTCCTACTGATCACATTGAACATCATTATTGCTACTTCGATAACAATATCTTATACTGTGACCTCATGTTGACAGGATTATATTTTTACCAGCGGGATAACCGTATACGTACGTATCTAAACGAGATCTGATTGATATGAATTGGATTTTACCTTAGAATACATTATTACTCTGAGGATTTTGTATAGTAGTGATGACTTTAGGATTTTGTAGGAATTTATATCCAAACAATATATAGTTTTTTTTTACACTGTACGCAGCGGCGCGGCGTGAAGAGTTCCTGACTACATCAAGGATTTCCTGACACGTTAAGAAGTTCCTGACTACATTATGGAGTTTCTGACTACATTATAGAGTTCTTGACTACATTAAGTATCGATTCTTAATATTTGGAAATAAATCACAAGAAATAACTCGAGCGTCTTGATTAAGATCTCGTCGAAGATGTAAACAAATAATACAAAAACGTATATTCTGTAAAATCTATGTAATCCAAATATAGGTGGTAGAGCTGGTGCCGGGATAAGGGATGTACGCCCAATAAAACAGCGTTAATTCAGAATTCAAAAGCAATAAACTTTTTTGCGAAAATTTGTCCACATTAAGAATGTGTTTCCGCTATTTTATCTGTAAGAATTCTTAGTGATAAATGTTGCATTTTGTCCCATGCAAGATGTTCAAGCCAAAGCGAGTCAGAATGGAAAAACGCTTTTTATTATTCCCCTATAGTAGTTCAAACAAAAGTAATAAAATCTTTTGTCTCATTTTGATCGAGAAGGTATAGTGCGTTTCATCAAATAGTTCCCTGACGTAAAGTTGGTGCCCCTTTTTTGGTAGCTAGTTTAGTTTTTTCTGTTTTTCCCCTGAAGCGATCAGATCAAAGAATAAAGAATCCTATTTCTCAGTCATTGGATTGGATGGATTTAAACGGAATCGGATTGCATTGCTACCAACATTACGTACGGAAAAGGAACTATTTGGTGAAACGCACTTTATGTAACTTTTCCATAAAGCAGCTGCTTTTTTTCGCGATTTTATGGTTGGGTCTACAGAGTAAAGGTTGTTCGTATATACGAGTACTATCGTCTCCGCAACATCTTCTTAAAACATATACATAGAATTTCCATATAATAGAAAAAGCTCGAGAATAAGTAATAATGATGCAGAATGAGCTCTTTGTAGAGCTTATTCTTGAATAAGTGTTCGTTAGCGTATAAATGGCAGACTTCTTCAAAGCAAATACTCGCATTTTTTTAGATCGTCGGTTGTTTCTAAAATGTTTTTCATGATTTATACGGTAGGCACTGTTCATACCCGTAATCGTGTAAAAGAATTTTTTGTCCCACACTCATTTTTTTGATAAGATTGGCAAAAAAGGGAAGATAAAAAAAAACTCACTGACCCAATTAACTTATCTCCCTTTGTTAAAGACATCAAACAAAACCACTTCGGAAGAACAAAATATAAAGTAATACGAAAAAATGTACCTCTTCCTTTTTTGAAACCGGTTAAGGTATGAAATAAATGCGTTTTATGTGTATTTGCGAAAATTGCTTACTAATAATTATGTTTTAACAAGAATATAATGTAATTTTATGCAATATATTTTGATTGCATTACATTAAAATTGTAAACATGCTGTAAAGTTTGTTAATGGAATGCAATCAAAACTCTATGCATAAGATGAATTAATTTTCTTGTAAAAACACAATTATTATAAAGCAATTTTCGTGAATACACATAAAACACATTTATTGCAAACTTTTTATTCAAAAGTAAGTAAAACAATATAAAGATGTGCATTTTGTACCGAGATCCTCTGTTACCCCCTTAATAAGGACTTGAAATTTGGAACAAAAATATAATTAATTTCCGTAGCAATATGGGTATTCAATTGTATTAAAGAGCATAGGTATTATAAAAATATATAATTTAGAAATATAAATAAGTTTATTTTGTAATGTACATATACATATAGCACACGTATTACAGGTCAGGTTAAAAATAAATCCAATATGCAAATTTACTTAAACTGATTAAAATAATAAACTTACATGAACTAAAAATAAAGGAATAAATTAATTATGTATAATGCAATAGGTATGTGATAAATTTATATGTATTGAGCACACTAAGTGCACATATGTTAATTAAATAAATAAATGCCTAACTCCGACTATTCCCTTAGTCTTGCTGAGAAGAAGGGCAAGAAACTTAGCAAGATATTACTTTGAGAAATTTTAGAAAAACCGATAAAGAACGTATGTCTTTTATGTGCCCCTTATCCTCGAAACTGGTCCACCGTAAAATATGAAAAATAAAACCTGACTTTCCCAATCATAGTCTTGGGGGTCAGACTCGCACTTGACCGGGATTCTTATTTTTATTTTTGTCAACATTAGCCGGGAGACCGCGCGGCGTAAGATTTAACCCTTTAAGAATGTATAGGAAATGTTTACTTTCATTTTAAACGTATGGAGTATTTAGTAAGTAAGGAGAGTACATGGTATTTCTCAGGTGGGTATAATTTATTTTAATTAAAATAATCTTAATAGGAAAGCAGGGTCCATTGGAAGAAATTTAAGTTTTATTATAAAGGACACTGTTGTAGAAAAAAAAACAAGTATTCAATCAAAATTAAAGCGACGTTTCCTAAGACTGAATATTAAAATAATAAAAGTTCCTCCTGTAACTAATTATTTAAAAGATCAAGATCAATAACGGAATCTGTTCTATTATATTATATATTGTTTGTATTGTACAATTTTATTGAATGCATGCTTTTTTTTTAACTATTTATTTTTGTTTTAGTATATATATTTGATATATTTATCTACCTGCTTTAACCGTGTTGTGTTCAGTGAGAACAAGGACACGCTGAAAAACAGCGCTGTGCAGATTCACACTCACAGCAATATGCTGAGCTTTGCCCTTTTTGTCGCCAAACCCTTTAATTTGTAAAAAATGAATGTACCTACTTAAGTGTGTTTAATTTGGGACAAATAAATTTATTTTCTTTCTTTCTTTCTTTCTCTAATCCACTCTGTATAGCCACGCTTATCCTTTGATCAAAACGTACTCTGTCCTTTTATATGCCACTTTGCTTTGGGTTTCCCTTTCATTATCTGTACATACAGAACAGAGTAATGCGCAAGTCAGATGTACATTTTTCTTCCGATTTTCAGTTTCTTCTAAAAATATTGTGATCCCATACAATACAAAGAAGACTCACTTGCTGAAAGTTCGTATTTCCCTACACTTTCTACACAAGGAGTAAGGTCACGTGGTACGTCTGGTTGCTCGGCTATAGATTTCTATGTGCATTGTAATATGGGCGCACTGCAAGTATTAAAGTAAGAGCCAAAACCAATAACGTTCAAATAGACAACTTTTTCGGGGCGGCTATTCCGGCATTATTGCGCATTCGCAATAGTTATCATCACTCAATAGATATTTTGTTTAAAGTTTGATATATGCCATCCAGCGAGGCAATGCCACCAGCCTTTTGGATACCTTGCCCAACGACGGTAGCGATCTAGCCAGCATATTTTATTTGTTCCATTAAACGGGTATCCAAAATTTCCCTTTCTTTTATTTATTTGTATAATATTTAAATTGCTAGGTAATTTCAATTTTTAATTAGTTTAGTTTAGATGTAAATTGTTATTTAAGTTTTAGAATATTTACTGCATTGAAAATATATGCCATACGATGGAAATTAGAGTGACTAAACCACATCAAATAGATGCTATAGGATTTAAGGAATGCTCACTAAAGGTTTTCGATCAATAAAACCAATACTTATCCGTACAAAATCCCTTTTTAAATCATCCGCAATCAGTCTTCGCAAAATTGCGCACGTCGCAGAATTGAGGGAAAGCGGGCCTATTACGTATCTTTGGATCGGTTGCCAACTATGGTTGCTATTCACCAAAACCAGATAAAAAATTAACTTTCAAAATAACCTTTAATGGGTATTGAACTATTTACTAATTGTGATTGTGACGTCATTTCAAGTGCGAATGTATTCTCAGATAAGTGGATATGTATGTTTTCGACGATAGGCATTCGGTTTGGCAACTGACCAGGGGGCAGGTTTCTTGTATGAGGATCCCTCTTAATTTCTTATTATATTTTATTATTTGTCATGATAGAGGCCGTAGAAATATGTATCCTGTGAAAATATCTACTTTCAAAATTTCTACCTTTTACGGTTGAACAGACAGACAGCGGAGGCTTAGTAATAGGGGTCCGTTTGACACCCTTCGGGTACGAAACCCTAAAAAGTTTAGCGATAATCCTATATGGTGAAACTCGATAATACCCACAAAGCCTATTTATTATTCATTTATTTAACACACCCACGAAATACATTACAGCCACAAATCCAATGCGTATAACATGGTAGACAAATTATTAACAAATTTATTTACCCTAAGAAAAATAAATGACATCTTGGAGATATGAAGTCGTGAAGATATGTTTTATATAGGTATACCGGGTTGGTATTCTAGCTTTGATTAGACCACATAATTGTTGGAATAAGAACATGTCCAAGTTTTTCTAGGAATGTCAAATAAAAAAACTGGCCAAGTGCGTGTCGACTTCGCGCACAAACCACCCCAAAATACGGGTATGGAACCATAAAACATTACGGTAAATAACAAAAAATATAGAACAAACCGCTGATATAGTAGCGCCAGACAGACAATTTGGTGCTCAGAGGAGTATGGAACTAAATTTTTTATTACCGATTGTTTTATTTTAGACCTATATTACCGTTTTTAAAATAGAGTCGAAAAAATAACTATGAAAAAAAATATTTTTCGAGGTTTTTGGATGGGGAACCCCTTGGGTATAGATTTATTTTTCATTTTGATTATTTGCCATGATAGAGGCCACAGTAACACGTAGTTTGTAAAAATTACAACTGACAACGCTATTACGGCTGAAGCTGTAAACCCCGATGACAGAAGGATGTGCGCGCTGCACAAAAAAATATTTGGAAGTATTTTTTGTTAAAAAAAATTATTTAGTTCTTTTTCCACGTAAGAGACGTTCGCAAATAACTATGTCATAATGCACTATTTTTGAGTTAATAAGGAGGATTTTACGATATGAATGTAGATACATGTATTTCATACAAATATAATAACAGTAAGATCTTGTAGCATCGAAATCAGAGCTGAGCTCCTTTTTGTATTTTCCTCGACAGATGGGTCAAACGTGGTTTATGTAATTAGTGATGAACGGCAGGCCCTAGTTTAATTTGGCCTGCCTGTTGATCTTCGGAGATTACAAAAGCAGTAAAATAAAACTTGTTCAGTATTATCAGTAGTATTTGTCGTGAACTCCTTTTATACTTTTACTCTATTATTTCTGTAATTTTTAAAAATACGTTTTCTTCTTTCTGTCATTGTCTGTCATGGTCTTGTACATATAAAATGGTTCTCTCTATTCAAGTTCCTTTTAATTTTTAACAAATAATATCAGAAAATACAGTCCACCATTTCATCCGTTTCAGTATTAGTAATATATAAATACTTGTTCCTGTGTTATAAGGTGGTTTTATCTCCGTTGTCTCGTCCAGTCGGCCGCGTGCCATCTTCATAGACAAGTAGGTCGAGGCCCTCGCCACCATGTCAAAGTATTTTCGGAAGAATTGTGCAACTATTTTAATCTCAACGAGGCTTAAAAGTTAGAATTTTCAGTAAAGAAAATTTTGGGATTCACCAAGCCAATTGGGAATAAACACAATCTAAAATTTCAAATTAAAAGCCAAACAATTAATGCCTCTTCAAATACTCTACCATATCCTTTATTCCTGTTCTATAGGGAAAGGTTGAGCCATTGTTTTAATGGTACTGTTTCAAAAGAAAACAAATGCAAAGGGGAATAATAATAATTTAATATGTTTTACATTCAGTCATGCTCATTTGAAGCTTATAATATAAACAAGAGTGCATTGCGACCGTGCTACGTTAATGTCGAAGCGCAACTAGTCTCCGGAGCTACCCCAGAAATCGTCAATGTCTTCCTCTTCGGTTACCTCGTTCTGTTTGTCGATCGTCTCCACTCGTTCCTCCTCGAAGGAGCCGAGCTTCGAGGGGTCCTTCAGGCGCGGCTTCAGCTCGGCAGTGTTCTCGCTTTCATCGGGGACGCTGACCACCGACGCCTGGACGCTCCACGCGTCACTTCTTCCTTCCTTTGAGTTTTCTCGCGATCGACTTCTGGAATGAGAATGCGCCGCAAGGTTAGGAGTGCTTCCGAAGCCGGTGACGTTTTCGTCTTTACTCATTCGTTCGAACTCAGCTTCCTCGAGTGACGTGAATATCTTAAGTTCCTCCTCGCGCGAGGCTCGCGACTCTTTGGAGGACGTCGTCGAAGATGACGAGTGACGTTTTTTGAAACTTCTGCGCCGGCCACTCGGGTCGCTTCGTTGCAACGGTCGATACTTTATTCCATCAAGTGATCTACAAATGTACAATAGGAATGAGTCGGTTTATTGTACAGGGAAACAATGAACGTCAAACTTCATGCATGGTTGCAATGAGCGATATGTTCTTCACTAGTGACGTCACGGGTGATAATCATATAACTACTCAAGTCACTGATGAGCGAGGTTTATGTAACGCTACGTGTGAGATGTGGTGCGGTGCACAACGAATACTGAATAATAACCTTAAAAAGTCTTCGCTAAAAATGGGATCTCCTTCTTTATTGTCAGAACCATGGAGATGTATTTCGGGCAGTGTCTGCGAGGCGGGGCTTAAGGGACGATAGTGCCAGGTAAGCTTGTCCTTTGAATCAGACCTTTGGCTTCTGTTGTCATCTACACTGTGTCTGTCAGCGCTTCGACGCTCATCTACCCTTTGTTGGTTATCAACGCTGGGTCGGTCTTCCACAGTTTTTCTATCATCTGCACTACGATATTCTACATTGCGTTGATCATTCACACTTCTTCGATCTTCACTTTTCCGTTCTTCCTGGCTATGTTCATCATCGCGGCTACGCTCGAAAGAATTTCCCAAAAAACGACTTGGATCTGAAATATTTTCATAAGACGGTGTAGTGGATCTATTTCTCTGTCCGACATTGAAGGATTCTGACGTATTTGTTAATAGGGTTTTCGTGGTCGAGGTTGTGTACCTTTCAGTCTTGTTACTACCGTAGTCGCCGTTAACGTGAGAGCTGTTGCTATCAACAGAATCTTGGCCGAAGCTGGATATTTTGGTCGAAAACAAGATGGCGGCGGAGTCGGGCTTGCTGCCGTCGTAGTATTTGACAGCGGCCGATCGGAGAGAGCCGTCCTGGTTTTCAGTCAGGCACAGGTACCCCTGGCCACTGCTTTGCACCCAGTCGCACTTCGATGTCGGATTAGCAGACTTGTTGAGCAGCCCCGTGTAGTACTCGACCAGCTCGCTGAAGTCAGGTTCGGACTCAGGTAGCATCCCCGCCAGGATGTGCTTCATAACTTCTATCGCCTCCAGCGCTCCCGCGTAAGACAGTATGGCGGAAAACAACAGTCCCATTTTAGATTCACGAGTCACTGGTGCACAAGTGTAAACACACGTCGGTTTAGGAATGTAGGCGGGTATAGGAGAATTTTCTGAAATAAGGCAAAATTATCTGGGGGAAGGCGGGGACGTGGGGCGTGCGGGTTGCAACGATAGAACACTGAGACAAGATTTGAACAACTGAAATAAAAGTGATAACGGTGCCAAAGATTTCAATCCACATTTAGCATATGTGTTTGGCTGAGTGGCCAGACATAATCACGGTTATGCGAATAGTAGTGTGACAGCTGATGCATACGTTATTAAACCAAGGTCTTTAGGTTTATTGTTAAACGTACAAACTAATGATAAGTAAGCAATGATTTATGGAAGCTTGTTATATTCCACACGCTGTAACAATACTCAATACTCCATCTATTCAGTAAAGTATAGAAATATAATTTCCAGAACGTAGATAACCGGAATATTAAAAAAAACCGGTTAATTTCGTGTCTGATGGAAAAATGCACTAAAAATAGGAGCATGGCGTTGGTATTTTTAGCCCAGCTATCCAAGATCAAGCTATTCATGACGTCAAAGTTCATAAAATAGAAGCATGACTTACTATTATTTTGAGAGTTCCGCAAAACAGTTCATTTTCTTACGGCTAGCAACCCTGCTCATGAAAATCTATTTATAGAATTATAGGTAAAGATTAAATGTGTATTAAAATTTTAATTGAGAGAAGAGATCGTTCTGGAGAATCTCAAAATAGATTTTGTTTATAATTGACACACCGAGTAATTTTTTACAAAGTTGTTTTATGTTCCAGCAAAAACTTATTTTGGGATGATGGGGAAAGTGGATGCCCAGAAAATGGCCCGACCAACAAACAAGCATTTTCAAATAATCCTGACATGTAAATTTACATTTAAAAAAAACCGGCCAAGTGCGAGTCAGACTCGCATACCTAGGGTTCCGTAATTCGACAGTTGTGGGACCAGTCAGGAAGAAGGTATTTAAAATCTTGCCCATAACTGTTCATAATAAGAACTAAAAAAATAATTGATTGTACAAAGAGAGACTCAAATATTTGTAAACCGTAATCAATGACATTATGTACAATGTATGAAACCGGTAAGGGAAATTAATATAAATAAGTGGACAAGTACAAGTGTTTATCAAACAAAAAATGTACAATGTCATTGACCATAATAGAAATAATACTCGTAAATGAAAAATTCAAGTTTGTCATTTTGCTATCGTGAATTTCTCACCCGCTATATATTTCCTATAATCTTTACGTAATCCGAAATTACCATGATTTTTTTCATATTTTTTGGGTAATTAGTTTCGGAAATAAGGAGGGGACATGATTTTTTGTGGTTTTTCAAAGATTTCTCGAAATCAGTGCCAGTAAATATAATAAAAGTATGTACATATTTTTATAATCAGCTCTTTAAAATGTACAATTTGATACCCATATTGCATTTTTAGTTTTTTTTTTCTCTCTTTTATATTGGAAATATTTTGAACAATTTCAAATTTTGAAATATATTTTTTACACCATGTTATGTAGGAAAACGAATGCTACTTTTGTGGCTAACTTCAAGTCTTTATCTTTAACGGTGCTAAAGTTATGAGGCTGTGATATACGGACGGACGGACAACGGAGTCTCACCATAAAGGTTTCTTTTAACTTTCAGGTACTACGGAACCCTAAAAATACAAAAATGGTACGTAACAGCAGGTGAATATGTAAACAATCAAATCAAAAATTAAGACAAGATAATGTAGAGTACAATTTTATAATAAAAATGTTGCACAGCACCAATTTTTCAAGAAGTGCATGCGCTTTTTAGTCCTACAGAAATGAGTTATTAGTTATTTAATAGACCCTTGATAATAGTGTAAAACCGAAACCGGTTGGGATAAATATAATTACTGTGAAACAAACAAGTAGGTACAGGTGCAGTTAATCATCATGTTATAATTTTGTAAGTTTTTTTAATTTCCTCGCATTAGTGATGAAATAGTGATGATTAGAGTATTACACACGGGTGTAAGTGATGAATTGCACCCTCGAACTATATGCACCCTCGCTTGCTTCGCTCGCTCGTGCGCCTAAATATCTCAGTTGCAATTGATCGCTTACCTCCCTTGGATAACAATCTACAATTACACCGTCGAAATTGTTATAAAATTGTAAAGCATGCTTTACTACAGTCTTTGAACATATAAATACAAAAGTGATTCATTTTTTTCCTTTCAAGTTATTCACGTCAGTTATAATATAATTGTTCCACGATTGGATCGGGATTCAAAAGTACTGTTTGCATAATAGTACAAATGAATTGATTACTTACAAGTAGGTGCTTAAGCCCATCAAGTAAAATAATAATCAAATTTTTGCGTTTTATGTACTTTATAAAAGTTTATTGATCAATAATATTGCTTCTCCAAAATATGAAATGATCGCTGATTTACTTGTCTGAACTGTTTGATGAATCTATTTTCAACTGTTTTATAAATGACATCTTAAAATTGCATTTGACAAATCTGTCACTATTTGGCATTGATGATGAAGTTGATGAACCCATGAGTGATTGATCATCACAAATGGCGAACTGACAATATTTTTTAAGAATATCATATTATTTTAATTTCACGAAACATTATTTTGGTTAAATGTTACATTTTCTCCACACTTTAATTTCGCAGTACTCAAAAAGTTTTTACGTATTTTTGCACATCCTACATTTGGTAACAGTCATTTAATTTTCATACATTCGCGTAAAGTTGACGATCGCACCTCATCCCCAATCCAAACGTGGAACAATTATACAAATATCTAGTCCTCGACCAAATCAATGGAACCCATTTATAAAACAAAACTTGACTTACAATATAAATGATTTTTTTATTGTTTTTTTAGTATTTCCGCTGGGCTATTTGGAAATATTTGAGGTTGAATTTATGAAAAGTTTATTACAATTAATCCCTTCGCTCGCGTGGAACTGTCTTTCAATGAATGTATCTTTTATTTGCGCGCATGATAAAAACTATTATCGACAGTTTTCGCCTTTTCGGTTATTATAATATATGTTAAACAGGGTCAATGATAATTAAAAAAACCGCATCCAAATCCGTTGAGTAGTTTTCGAGTAAAGACGACCCTTGTTAACATATATAGGTTAGTTATTAAGGAGTGTTCATAAAATAACGCTCAAGCCGAAAACGGGGCAGAGACTGAATAAACGCCGGCGGAGCCGCGGACGAAAGAATAGTCAGTTATAATGACGGAGGCATCAAAAGTTGCTTCATTAGAAGTCTCAAAGAAAAGTGAAATGGACACAAATGATTGCTCAAAACTCGGTTTGAATATCGGTTATAAAAGTCTTATTAATTGGTAAATTTTTTGGATTTATAAAAAAAAACCGGCCAAGTGCGAGTCGGACTCGCGCACGAAGGGTTTCGTACCATTATCTATAAAAACGGCAAAAAAATCACGTTTGTTGTATGGGAGCCCCCCTTTAATATTTATTTTTATTCTGTTTTTTAGTATTTGTTGTTATAGCGGCAGCCGAAATACATCATCTGTGAAAATTTCAACTGTCAAACTATCATCACGGTTCATGAGATACAGCCTGGTGACAGATGGACATACGGACGGATGGACAACGGAGTCTTAGTAATAGGGTCCCGTTGGTTACCCTTTGGGTACGGAACCCTAAAAACGGATTGGACTCACTTTTATACTGTGCTAAAAGGGAGGCACAGGTCGAGCTTTCGATGAGATTATGACTCATCACCATCAGGACTCTTCGGGAGTACTTTCGCGAACGGCGGTATAGTTTACTGTGACGGCGGTCAGTCAAGTACTCGTTTTAGGGTTCCGTAGTCCGACATTGTTTTAGTCCCCTCTAAATACGACACTCCAATTTTAATGAATGTGCCTATGAATTACGTACCTATTTTTTTATTAATCTTATTAATTAATTGGGCACAGATTGTATTGTACTCGTCTCACAGTTATAGAAAGAAAGAAGAAAGAAAAAATGTTTATTTGGTACCAGAAATTACTCAAGACTTTTACCTAGTTGTATTTACAAAACATCTTATAAAATATTCTAACTACTTAAAAACTAAATGATACCAAAAAGGTCTCCGCTCAGCATAATATCGCAGCTACGGCCACGACGCTGATTTTCAGCGGATGCCCATGTTTTAAAGTTGGGTTAGCAGTTCCAGTTATACCATTCATAACATAACAAATAACACACAAGAAACAGAACAACCTACCGCATACGATTCGTGACTGTCCTACGATCAGCCTATTCAAGAAGAAGCTTAAAGAGCATTATTTATAAATATTTTTCCCTTTAAAATATATATTTATTTATTATGTATGCAGGTATATACACTGTATGTATTTATGTTTATATTTGGTATATACTAAATTCTTGTTTTAAACATATATTTATGAATACTTTTGTTATGTAGGTTTATGCCCATGTTTATATTACAGTATTTAAGTATGTTTGTTCTTTTTATATTTAAGTAATTATTAATTAATTTATTATGTAAGTATTTATTTAAAAGTTAGGTATATTTATGGTAGTTTTAAGTTCATATTATCTCCACATTTTTATTTTTTATATCACTTGTTTCTTTATGTGTGCACATTTGATCACACACTTTTAGTTAATATTTCCTTAGCATCTAGGTTTTGCTGGCAGAAATCTCTCTCAGAGATAAGCTCGCCTATAGCACGTTTAATTTATGACTGCTTGTACGTATAACTTTTCTGTGCAATAAAGAATATGAATATGAATATGAATATGAACTTTTGTAAAACAAAAATGAATAAATAACTAAATATATATATATTATATTTATCTATAAAAATACAATAAAAATAAATATAAATGAAAACATATAATATACTTTATTTTATACAATATGTAACGAAAAAATATCAATTAAATTGCTGCTTCTCTTTTTGGACATTGATTAAAAATCTTTTATACCTACATCTGAAACTATTTACTGATGGCTAATGTCCAACTTGTGAGATCTACCTTTACAGTTGATGAAAGATTGAATAATTGAGTCGGTAAGTTAAATGTATATGTTACGGGTAATACTAGAAGATAGGGTAGTATTATAAAAAACTTCGGGGGCTCCGCTACGCTTCGCTCGGTGCCCAATTTTTATTAACATGTCAAGCTAACACGCTTCTCCTTGCTTCGCTCGTCGTCGCACCTATTTTGGAGTTTTTTCGGGCTTTACCCGTAACATATATATTTGGAATTGAAATTTACTTTTTTCATTCATTCATAAAGCTAAAACTTTGTTGTAATTTGTTACAAAGTTCAATGAAATAAACTACTTATTTATCACAAACGACTGGTACGTCAAGTCACAAGAGCTATCTACCGAGTAAATATAAGGTGACTTTCGTTTATCTAGACAAATTCATACTGGAGACTCGGTACATGGTAAGGTTCAATGACCCCATTTACTAAATATGAAAAATATGTTTAATGCTTCTATACTTGTTCCAGAGAATAACCTCAATTCAATTAGTATATGAAGTCTTAATTTTATTTTGCGTATTTCACTTACAGGTAGGGTCGCTGTACCTTGCTCCTGACTACTTACCGAGTATAAACGGAAGTCACCTTATATACATATCTTAGAGCCGATTTTGAAGGCTTTAGTTTTAGTTTGACATACATAACATTAAACTTAAGAAGAGCCATTTTCAAGTCACCATTTAATAAACGTCAAACTAAAATTCTATGTAGTTTGATAGCCATAATTTACTCAACTTAGTGATTTTAACTTGTTTTGGTAATTTTAAGGCACATTTTAGAGCTGTCATTTGATTGAATTTAAAAAAATTAGTTCGATTCAGGAGGGTTTATAAGAGTTGCTAATTTTAGTTGGTGTGCGCTTCAGAATATCAAAATATATTGCTGTCACTTAAAATTACGTTTTTTAGTAAGTTTCTTAGCTTAAAATTAAAACCTTCAAAATCTGCTTTATTGTACAGGTAAGTTTCCAAATTTTCTAGTTTTTAATTTGAATAAAGCCTTTTATTAATGTTATATTATAGTTTTTAGTTTCAACATGCTATGAAAATTAGTTTTTGTTATATATAATGTACTATAACACCTAGATCACATTGTGATAATATTGCATAATACTAGCTGTGCAATATTGCAACTTTGAATTGCAACGTTCAAAAGTTCGCGACAATGTAAAATGGCTAATGCACCATAGGAATTAAAAGCGCATTTCCCATTGTCACAAACATTCAGTTTCCTCCTTTGTGCAAAAAAATATACTATAGTTAAATGCAATTTCACAAGTTATCAAGCGTGATGAGTGATGAATGATGACTTGATGAGTGCATGATGAGCCCTGTAGCCGAACTTTGGGCACAAATATGGCCCCATAGCTCATGTGCCTTCTAAAGGATGCGTACCGTGCACAAATGTGCCCTTACGGGACTTCAACCTAAGACCTCGGGATTACTGTTCGGGCGAGACGTTATAAAACACAGAGTGATATTTTTTTTTAAAAACCTTTATATGCGCCGCCGGCACTTTCGGGGAGTAACTTTTTGCCGTTCAGGGTCATATATGTCCAATTGTCAGAAAGTCCGGGATGCCTCGGTGCAAAATGCATAACATAATATTTCTTACTCTTGAATAAAATGTATGCAATAAATGCGTTTTAAAGCAATTTGCGGAAATAGTTTACAAATAACAAAAAAATAATACAATTTAATGTATTACATTTTGTTTGCATTACAAACAAACTTTAAAGCGTGTTTTCAGTTTTTATGTAATTAATGCAATCAAAATGTAACCCATAAAATAATTGACCTCTCATAAGCAACTAGACTCACAATCTCGCTCAAAAAGTGTCCGCGATGCATCTTGTCACCGCTATGGGGTGAAAAAATCGAATGATGATTTCGTACAACTGACACTGCATCTTATGTTGACGACATAACGTCTTAATTTGGTTGAAGATTTTTGCTACTTTGCTCGTCGCACGTTCAGACACTTTCTGACGAACTTTTCTTACGAGACTGTGTGTCTTGTTGTTTATAAGAGGTCAATGCATAAAATGGAA
The DNA here is from genome assembly GCA_910592155.1 of Ypsolopha scabrella. NCBI lineage: Eukaryota > Metazoa > Arthropoda > Insecta > Lepidoptera > Ypsolophidae > Ypsolopha > Ypsolopha scabrella. Next base: position 7,792,625 of record OU342964.1, read on the forward strand.
TAATTTTCATGTGATCACCTAACTATTAACTAGCAATTTGCGCGAATTGATATAAAACGCATATATTGCTTACTTTTTATTCAAAAGTATGGAAAACAATATTACGATGTGCATTTTGAACCGAGATCCTCTTACCACCTTAAGCGCCCTTTTGTATATAAAGCCGTAACAAGAACTGCCAAAGGTAGCCGCGCCAGTGCTAAGAAAGTCGTAAAGTTCGGTACAGCTCGTAAGAATAACAATTATACACTACAAGGATAAGCCAAAAGCACACAACAAGCTTTAAAATTGAAACAATCAAATTGGCTGCGGCAGAATCTGAAGTATTCAGGAATTCAGGTTTCAGTCATAGGTTTGTACACAAAATTAATTTGTAAGTGTGCTCGCCGCGCTTAGTTGTAGAATATAGCATCGACACAAATAGCCGGGTTCTACAAATATTTGGAATGCTTACGAATGTTTTGGAACTTCCAATTTTTTTTTTATGTCGTCATCGGTTTGGAATTTTGGATTTAAGAATAGTCTTCAGGGAATTTTCTCTTAGAAGTTTTGCTCTCACTTAAATTTTTATTTCTTAGTATTTTTATTTAAAGACAAATAGATTTTGTATATAAATGGATTTATAAAAAGATACGTAAAAAGATCAATTAATTGGTAATGCTTGCCAATCTGTTGATGATAGCTTGCGGTTGTATACAACCAGATTTTAGTACGATAAGAAGTAGGTTACGCGGCAAATTTTTGCCAAGAGATGTCTTAAGCCATGTACAATGATAATTTGCTATCAATGCTTACGTACCAGACATGCAATAATAATCTATTATTAATAGTAATATTACTAATAGTAATCATCTATATTATTATTAATATATCTATATTATTATTTTAACATTTTCGAGACTGAAAACAGCGAGATTAAAGCAATTCGGAGTCTTTCAACAAAAAGTAAAAAATAGGTGCAACGAACGACAAGCCAAGTGGGAGGAGCGTGTTAGGCTTGTAAATATTTGGTATGATCGCGTAATGGGACTGTATTTACATCATAATTCGGGTTTTCACGAAACCGCCATCATATGAAACATATACCTATACTATACGGTAGTCTCTCGTGAATTACCTTGACTTTAAGTTGGAGAGAAATCCAGTACTTTTGTAAATATTTGGTATGATCGCGTAATGGGACTGTATTTACATCATAATTCGGGTTTTCACGAAACCGCCATCATATGAAACATATACCTATACTATACGGTAGTCTCTCGTGAATTACCTTGACTTTAAGTTGGAGAGAAATCCAGTACTTTTGTAAATATTTGGTATGATCGCGTAATGGGACTGTATTTACATCATAATTCGGGTTTTCACGAAACCGCCATCATATGAAACATATACCTATACTATACGGTAGTCTCTCGTGAATTACCTTGACTTTAAGTTGGAGAGAAATCCAGTACTTTTGTAAATATTTGGTATGATCGCGTAATGGGACTGTATTTACATCATAATTCGGGTTTTCACGAAACCGCCATCATATGAAACATATACCTATACTATACGGTAGTCTCTCGTGAATTACCTTGACTTTAAGTTGGAGAGAAATCCAGTACTTTTGTAAATATTTGGTATGATCGCGTAATGGGACTGTATTTACATCATAATTCGGGTTTTCACGAAACCGCCATCATATGAAACATATACCTATACTATACGGTAGTCTCTCGTGAATTACCTTGACTTTAAGTTGGAGAGAAATCCAGTACTTTTGTAAATATTTGGTATGATCGCGTAATGGGACTGTATTTACATCATAATTCGGGTTTTCACGAAACCGCCATCATATGAAACATATACCTATACTATACGGTAGTCTCTCGTGAATTACCTTGACTTTAAGTTGGAGAGAAATCCAGTACTTTTGTAAATATTTGGTATGATCGCGTAATGGGACTGTATTTACATCATAATTCGGGTTTTCACGAAACCGCCATCATATGAAACATATACCTATACTATACGGTAGTCTCTCGTGAATTACCTTGACTTTAAGTTGGAGAGAAATCCAGTACTTTTGTAAATATTTGGTATGATCGCGTAATGGGACTGTATTTACATCATAATTCGGGTTTTCACGAAACCGCCATCATATGAAACATATACCTATACTATACGGTAGTCTCTCGTGAATTACCTTGACTTTAAGTTGGAGAGAAATCCAGTACTTTTGCAGATTAATAATTTTGGAGGATCAAAAGATTTTGGGGAAATAGGACATTATTAAGAAAAGTGTCTATTTTGATACTCATTGTTTGAGACTTTAAGAAAAGATTAAATACTTATTTTATTATTTGATTTTTGCGTTCCAAGTGTTTGGGGGTTCAATTTATTAAATGCCAGTTTTAAATGCTCCCATAGTTATGTATGTAACGTTCAATATTAAATATTAAAAATACCTATCCATCCATCCATCCATCAGCCTGTTCCTTCCACTGCTGGACATAGGCCTTTCCAGGATTTCGCCACTCTTGGCGGTCCTCCTGGAAGAAATGCCCATACTCACACACGCTGGGCAGGCGCAAAAATACCCAGAAATACTGAAAATACATAATATCAAGTCTGAAATTGCGTCACAGATAGAGGATAACATTTCCCATAGATACTCGATAGAAACTCATAAAAACACGATTTTGGAAAAGCAATCGTCTATTTACTATCTTATGGTGAATTTACGATTGAGTCTTGAAATTTTACGAGTCATATATTGCGATATTGATTTAGATCAATAAGTATTGTTAGATTTTCATAACTGGGTCAGGCCTGTAACGTATTATAAGTTACTTTGGGCTAAAGATAGTTTGTGCAGACATGAGTGGGTTCACTGTATGCAACCCCTTCAAAGCTCCTATCTTCATTTATATAATATGCAATAATCTACATCAGAATGCTTACTCTAAATCTAAAATGAATTGGCAAATCCGGACATATAACAGAAACATTTTTAGGGCCTATTACAATGTAGGAATTCAAACAGAATACAAAGGAGACATTGACACCTATTCTCGTGTAGCACAAATATTAGGTTTAGAGCTGCCATAACCTAAAACTTTTCATTGCAAATTAGGCTTTAACGCAGATGGATAAAAGTTAAGTGAGCTTGTATTATTTTAGGTTACATTGACCGCAATATTTAACTTTTTTATATTTCTGATCATTTTAGTACAATACATGACACTAACAATAAATTAAAAGTAATAATGACTACCTACGTTTTCCTTACAAGAAAGATCGACACACTGAAGTTAAATGGCGTGTTTTTTGGAAAATTGCATCGTTTTTAGGGTTACGTAGTCCGACAAGGAACCTTATAGTTTCGGCATGTCCGTCTGTCCACGGCTTAGCTCAGAGACTATTAGTACTAGAAAGCTATAATTTGGTATAGGTATACATAATAATCACGCCGACAAAACGGATCGAAAAACTTTTTTTTAAGGGTATCTTCCAAACACATTAATCGGGGATGATTTTTTTTCTCATCTCTACCGTAGTGTGGGGTATCGTTGGATAAGTGGTTCCAAAACATTATGGGTGTGTGAAAACCATTTTTTGATTTAGGGTTCCGCTGGCGAAATATTAAGCTTTAAAGTGCTAATTTTTGACAGAGTCATGTGAATATGTGGAAAAATTCACAGAAGTAGTATATAATGAAGTTAAAAGGAAAACTATCACAGCTAAGTCCCCTCTAAACACGACAATGTATGGGTCGTTCTTCGGGAGAGCAACTTCCGAGCGGACTAAAAGAAGTTTGCGCGATCTGTTTTAGTAGACCAAAAATGTACTGGGCAACTATGGAACCCAATACGCACTTGGCCGGTTTTTTTAACTATACATCAAGTTTTTTACACATGAGTGCATTTCTTTAGCACGTTAATTTTTTTATATTACAGAACACTCTACACGTCAATAAATATAAAAATACAAAAATTAAACTGCTAAAAAGCGCGCTCATGTCTTAACTCAATTTTGGCCTCTGTCGATTTGTCTCGTGAAGAAAACGTAGTTTTAAGTTAGTGTCCTGTTTTTTTAACCAAAATAATGAGAAATATAAAAACAATATATAGTTAAATTTTTTGTTATTATTGGGTAAATTTTCTTAGCTTATCGGTACGGTACCCCTTCTTTTCCGAATCGGTCGAATTTATAAATTGGCTTTGGTACACCACTAAACTTTTAGTTAAAAGATTAGGAACAAATAGATTAAGATTTTTAAATTTAACAACAGATTACTATACCAAACACTACTCTAGGAAAGCCATGTATGTAATATTAACTTTTCTCAATTTTTCTGCCTTAGCTGAATCCTAACGCCGAACTTGAAAAAAAAACCAACACGTCTAACGTTTTTGTCTAAAAATAGCGCATTCCAAGTGGCAAGGTCATAGAATAGTGAAAGTTTATAACCGAGTACGGCGTTGGGCGGGTGGCGGAGGCGGGCGGGCGGGAAACTGGGGAAATCTGACACCGATACCGGCGCGCGCGCCGCTAGTGACGTCACACGCGGGCCGTGCGCAAGAGCAGCGGTCTATGGTACGTGCGATGGAACCAGGGCTGCGATAACATGAACTATGGAATCGTCGACGGGATCAGAAGCAATTAAATATTATGTTATTATTCATAATAATATACTCTGATACTTGGTGTAGATTAAAGTTACGATTTTGAATTAAATAAGGATATAACTATTTAAAAGTTTACGATAACGTCAGTAAATATTGACGTGTGAAAATAAGATTTATGAGTGTATTTATTGTGGTCCTACTTTAAATTATGCATTTCCCAGAATAAGCAAATTTATGTCATTCCCGTGAAATTAGAATAGAAATAAAGATATGTGATTCATGCTTGTCTATGAAACTGATAGCGGTTTGATAACAAGAGTGAGGAGTTATTGACCTGAGAGAACGAGTATAAATAGTAGAAGTGTGTCGCTTCTACATAGAGCCATCCTCGGTGATCCCGAGGTGTCGTGGCTGGCAACGTCATCGAGTTTAAAGAAACATCGGTAGTTGGAATTTTTCATATTGTTTTTTGTAAATGTATTCTTTTTTTGGTTGTCTGCGGAGCATCTTGGCAAGTGAAATGGCAGACGATGATATTTGTACGTATTAATGTAATTCATGATCTGAAATTTTAATTTAAATTTTAGTACAATTATTTTCTAGACTAATTAGTTTCTTATTTTTAACGGTTAAAAACCTATAATTTTATATGCATTCGTCACTTTGCAGCGATAATTTTTTTATAATTTAGGATGATGTTCGCCTCATAATCATAAAGCTTTCTGTCATCGTAAAAATACGAAACTTTTAAAACATTTACAGATTTTAAAAGCAAATAAAATGGAAATCTCTCGTTTTTTAACAAAAGTTATTAATTATGTTATTATTAAACAAGTACATATGTTCGTAAATCTTTGTATGTAAGTGTAACAAGTATAAAATTAAAATAAAAAGTATTTACTTTGTAATTTTGCTTTATTCCTGACTGTTTAGATAAAACGCCCGCCCAACACAAGGGCGGGCGGTGTCAACTAAGTTCCGCCCAGATGGTGGTTTTATATAATTAGGTAGCTAATTAACAGTATAAAAACTGATTTAATTTCAGTAGGAACGTTAAGAGTTTTTTTTTACGTACATATGTCCTCGTGAAAAGAGCTCGTGAATAATGTGAAAATGTAAAAGCTACGTCCATTACAGTCACGAAAAAAACTTTATGAATCTGCGACAGATGATTTACAGATGTTTACTTTTCTGACAACTATTGGCTGAGGAACAGAAACAAATGATTATTTGTAACAATATATTGAGCTAATGAGCTGTCAACGAGTTAAGTTTTTTTTGTTGGGTGCAAATTTTATACAACTGGGATGTGGTTTTATTAGGAAATCCAGCTTTGCACAAGTTTCAGATAAATTTATACTCTTTACAAAATATAAGATGTTTTTATTAAAATTCCAGAAACAATTATAAAAAAAACTTAGCTTTTCTGATGGACAGGAACGGATAGATGTAACCGCATATCAACCACAAAGACCTCGGATGGAAAACTACGTACAGGAATTGTTGAGATACATAATACGATCTGTGTTACTTACAATTTACGAGAACATAATAAATTAAAAGAAAAGCTTATGCTACCGCCCTCTAGCGCCGAGTAGCGAGATCAAACATGAAAGTTTCGCGGAAAATTGTGAAAACTTACGACTGGCTGAAGCCTCAAACCAAACACAAACACAGAGTGAAACGGTTTCACCATCTTATTGGATACTGCTGTCATGTCAATAAAACATACAGTGTGTGCAGTCACGTAAATTCAAGATAAGCATGAAGGTTTCTAGGTAATATTAATTTGTGCATAGTTCATGGATTGGTTGATTTATTTAGAAAATTTATTATTTTCATATTTTGTTTTATTTTTAATAGACGCATCTTACTTAAATCTTATCACCATGAAAGTACAAACTGGTAATTTTTAAAATAAGTTAATATGGTAAAAAATTACAGCTTTAATAAGTACGAGTATATTTATTTAGTAATCTTGGCATGGATAGTTTTATAATCTTGTAGAAGTTTAGTACCAGTTATATTTCAGATATCCATGTATAGATCGGTATCAGACTGATAGACAAGGATAGACAGAAAACACTCACGAAAACCTTGTGTCCTTTTCTAAGTGCACTTTCAAGTTTCCCACACAAAACCTCTTTGCACGCAATTCAAAAATCGAACCTTCTATGAAAAGTAATTATTTTTTAATTTATGGAGGCAAGGACTGGAGCGTACCCGGTTGATCACGGAACAGGATTGAAGAGACTAGACGACCGCTCTTCTAGTTGTCGCGCGTGTGTGCGTCAATTATATTTATTACATCGGAGAACTAGCGCCTATAAACAATGTTGGACGACACACGAGTTCAAAGAGATCGATCACTATTCAGAAGATTGAACGGCACGTCAAGGGTTCCTGACATTCTTGGAGATGAAACGTGCGTGAGATTTCCGTGTGCAAAGAACTGCTAAATACGTTGCGAGTTTTGAAAATTCCTAGTTGACTTAAAAAAAGTATATTAAAATAAAAAATCAAGTTTTCTGACACATTCGTGAAAAATATACGTTGAAATGTAACAATTTTCATGGAAGTATTTTGCACAATCACATGCTAGATAAGACGATACCAATACTTGCAAATCTTAACAGCCGATTATAATTTACACGTCGGTGAACGACAAACTGTTTGAAATTTTAGGCCAGCTAATTTTCATTTGCAACTAGACATGGGTTATGAAAATTGCACATTTAAACAAACATAAGCGTTAGTTTCAAATTTATTTGTGCACTACAATTATACGTGAAATTTAAGCCATTTTGCTAACGAAAACTGGTGATAGTACTGGTGAACAACTTTTACTATGACGACAACCCTGAAATCGTGAAAAAAATATCAGCTGTTCCATAGAAAAGTTAAATACCTACTCGACCCAAATGTATGAAACAGCTGTTGTCTTCATAGTAAAAGTTGTTCATATGGACGAGTACTATCACCAGGTTTCGTTAACAAAATGATTTAAATTTCACGTTGTATATTAAACAAGAAACAATAGCATACAATAAATAACTGTACCTAAAAATCCATCCAAATATACATAGGATGAGGATAGTCAATGTAGATATCTCACTACTTGTTTGTTAATTTGTGTACAGTCTAATCATAGTATATCTATATACTTACCTTGAAATATCTTCCGGAATTGGATCGTTTTCGGTATTTGTTTCAGTTTCCTTTTTTCCAACTAGTCGCGTTTTCTAAACCCAATTCTAAAATCCAGGCCCATAAAACAATTCACTTTAAAGGCAAGTAATATTGCTGAAGTATCCCACTACACTGAGCCGTGAGGTGTGAGAGTAAACTGCCTATAGGTTTAAAGTTTATTTTTGTTTCCAACACGCATTCCTCCATACTTCATTATTGAGATTGAATGAGTATTAGTCGTGTCCTTGAATTCAGCAAGCAAATCAAGGATTTTGATCTACAATTGCCTTCAGTAACTAACCTTAAGTGAAAAATTATTTATTTATTGGAATTTTTTATTTGCTAACAGTGTTAATTTAGAGCATGGAAAGGATAGCGTACAAAAAAAGGTGCATCAGATCGATTTGGGGGCTAAAGCCACCAGATACTTCCAAGCCCCATTTTATTAGTCTGGGGTTACTTACTTTTCCTTCTCTTTACATATACGAGGGAGCGATCTTTGTTAAAACAAATTCATACTTGTTTATAAAGGCATCCGAAACGCATCATGCCAGCTCCATTAGAAGTCAACATAGACATAAATTAAATACGCAAAAAACCAAAACGGCATTAATGCATAATAGCATTTTTGTATAGCACCGAAGATTCTTAATAAAATTCCGAATGGCATTAAAGATCTAAATTTAATATTTTTTTAAAGAAACTTTTGGTACTTTTGGTGGGAAAATCTTAGAAGAAAGAATTTTTGAAAGCATTTTTAGATGATGTATAAATGATAATAACAATAAATTAATTTTGATCTTCATTTTATGACATGCCTTATATTATTATTTTTTTATTGTCGTTTTATTAAATTAAAATAAATGTTATTTAATTATTATATATGGTTTTGTACAATTATATAATTTTTTAGATACATTTTTATATGTTAATAGACACGCACGACGTATGTTAGTAAACAAGTTATTTGTATGCTGTATTGTATTTGTATGCCTCTTCACGGGCAAAACACTATGTAAATGAATACAAGAGTACTATTGCGTCTATGCTAATATCAAGCAATTACCAACCTGCATATTAAAATTCTCCTATGTTAACAAATAAACCATGATTGATTGATTGAGGGTTTTCAAATGATAACGCCCCTGCCCTGCCACGGTTAAAAAGATATTATTTTAAGAACCGTCACACTGATTTCTTCTAAATAAATAAATTAAATATTTTTGCCTCAACAAAACAATCACGCTCAATCAATCCAATAGTTTTTGTTGCTAGGTTTGTAGGAAGACGGATAAGCTCCGAGAATTTGCTAACAAAAATAACAATGTCACGATATGAATCCCCGAGGGGGTGTCGGACGTGTTTTCGAGTATGGACTGTGAAATGTAAGTCATAGTAGACTATACACTCACGTTTCACCGACGATATCACGTCCCAGATGATGGGCGGTGAGCCCCATCGCGGACTTCGGTACAAAATACTCGTATATGGACCCACAGCTTAACATGCCTTCCGAAGCACGTAAAACGAATACAAAGGTCACTCACACTCACACATATTTTCACTCACACTCACACATATTCTCACTCACACTCATACACAAAATACCAATACTATTCCATTTTATTACTTTTGGCATGCTTTAATAACTTAAAAATAAATAATGTATATTTTTTATGTTTTTTTGTTAATGTTTGTTTTGCAACTTAATGTCAACCTCCATAAGTTAAATATATACTTTATACTTTTATGGAAGTCCCTGCAACAGTGTGATTAGAAATAATATGATGGCGTAAATAAGGATTTTTGTGTTTTGTAAATGTGCTCTACTTTCGACCTCCGGATTATTATTATTAGAGTACTCGAAGCACTAGACCATAGAACCGGTCTACTTTACAGTGTTTATTTTTTGACAGAACCCTGAAAACTAAAACGATTTAGTAATACTGAATCATAGAGCCGCGAGTGGGTGGTAAGGGGCGGTAGGAACTAGTAGGAAGCGGTGGTTTGTTTACTTCGGCTTAGAGATTTCATTTCGGGCAAATTGTTTGTTTACGTTTTAAATATTTATGCAAATACAAGTATGTTTACGTGTTTTCAGTAATTTTGTTTTACATCGAGAGCATATTTAAAGATTCGTGGTTAAGATTCATACTGATATTGAAACGGCTACTCACGACTTTAATAGTCAGGTTATGTGCATTATTTTCCGCTGGGAATATGTTCGGTTTATTGTCAGTCACATCTCTCGTCGCATAGGTTGGCCATTCATTCGAAATTTAAAAACCAAAACAAAACATTTTTTTATTCTTTTTTGTGTTCTATTAGTGATTCTGATTCATAGATTTCAATAAAGCAGGGGGTTCATTTTCAACCTGTATAAGGTGTCTTTGAAATAGCCAAATTCATACTGGAGACTTTTTAAGTGATGATGGGTAACAAGGTTCAATGACCTTCTTTGGGAAAAAAGCAAAATAAAATAAGGGCTTCCTACACTGACCCCGGATAATTCATAAACAAGTATAGGGGCATAAATAATATTTTTATAGGCTGTCCGAGTTATGTATCAGTGACAGTTCGTAATTTTCCGTTTCACCTATACTACTCACACCATACTACATACACCCAGGTGCAAAATAAAATATTAGGTTTTAGAAATACTGTACGAGTATATCATTATTGCAAAAATACAATAAATTATTTATCTATAAATCGAAATAATAATCACAGTGTATTCGTTAAATTAAACAAAGAAAGATTCAGAAAAGAATAATGTCTCTTTGCTACTTGATGCGTGGATCGGAACGTTAACCCATAGGGACTGACACTACATAATCGAAAATACATCGATGAATCGGTGCGGCCATCATATAGAATCGCGTCAGTATAAGTGCATCTTGTATGCGGTTTGTGTTTTCGTTGCTGTTGCTTTACGTGCTTTTTGTTTTGTTATTGTTGTTTGTTTTTGGTAAAAAGCCAAGAAAAACAAAAAAAAATCTTTCATCTCTCAAGCTCGGGAGTTATTGGTTCGTTTAATTTAATTAATTTAGAAATTAACAAAAAGTAGTTTGGATAATCAAAGAGCCATCAAATAAAAAATCGATTTGATAGCCCTTGTTAACGTTCTCGATACTTAAAAAAATCGATTCTATTTCGTTAGGGCACATAACTATAACTGCCAACTTTGAACTGCCACCCATATCATATATCATATATCATGAACATACTATAGTATTTCGCAAAAAGTGTCATTGAAACTTGAACTTGGCCAGTCTCCGTTTGGTTACATAAATCACAGTTATATTAATACAAAAGATTTTAATACTAATATGGAGGAAACGAAAGAGCTGTGTCAGGATCGTAGCAGATGGTGACCTGTAGCCTGCCTATCCCTTTGGAAGACAGAGACGAGTATAGGTACGCATGTAGTTTAAATTTTCTGTTGAATGAGAGCACGCGCAACTGCACTACATTAATAATTGCGTCGGATACGTCATTAGTGCATGTTATAATTATACTGTATGTTTTATATACGTGACCCACATTGCCCGGTATTTGATGGCTGGTTTAAAAATAAGACCCCTTCGAGATTATATTGTTGCGGTGGCCTTAGGGCCACAGATTAATCGTTGCCTCGTTTAGGTTCCGGTTCAACCAGACTCCGACATGCGCTTTGTAGGGAAATAGAATAGAAAATGGAATACAATTTGTATGAAGTAGTAAGTATTGTTTAGTGATAGACAATGAAACAGTTGTTTTGAGTCAATTTTTACGTTGTTGGCCATTATCTGATTGATAAAAGAACAGTTTAATTTAATTTATTGGTACATAAGTTTATAGAACTGACAATAGAGAGAACCTAGTCTAGTACTACTTAGCACTGGTGGCATAATTCCACAACACGTAAAGTTTAATAGATGTTACCTTTACTTATTTATATTACTTCATGGAACATTTCACAATATTAATTCTGAAAGAAAATACGAGTACTTGGTACACTGTTGCACTTCGTATACTATTGTTGAATGAATATTTATGAAGTTGTTGTGGTACGGACAGAGCCCAGGAACCTGGAATCGACCATCCTGTTCGGGAAAGTTGAAAACTGTAGACCACGTGGCCTCAGATTGGCTGGATGGGTTGACCCACTCAGACTGGTGTGGTGGCATACCCTGAGGCCTGGCGGAAGACAATCCGGGCTGTTGCAGTTTGAGGGATTACGAACTTCAGTATTAAGGGACAGACTAAAGAAGAGGATATTGAGTTTAGCTAATTGATTGAAGTTTTCATCTATTGGAAAATAATTGCAGTTTCCCGCATCTTTAATTAAAACTTTTGCAAGTACGTAGTTACATAGGGTACGATATTCTGTACAGATCTCCTGGCAAATGTCAAGTCGGCGAGATAGCATTCACTGGACCAGAATAACTGACCATTGTCTTGACTGTTTTATTTGGGATTGCTGCAATTTCATTCCAAATCGTCCGTGGCCATTTAATCTAGATAGGTATATCATTCTCGGACATTTAACCCTTTTTTAAAGCGGAGAAAATGATACGAACGAACCTAAGTTTGAAAACTTTAAGATATGTGACATAAGCGCTCCATTCAAAAAAAGACATTGTGCCTGTTTATTTAATTTTAATGCTAGTTTGTTGTTATACCACATTATATTGCAGGTTAAGCGTTGAAAGTTGACGATGACATTCTGAGGCCAAAAGACGTACGCTAGTATCGCACTTTCAGGGCTTTACAAGTATCGAATCTAGGACCCCGTTTAATTTATTCCTAGCAAACAAAAAGCATTCTTAAACAGTGGCGTGCATAGAACTTTTTGTTGAAAATGCAATGAGACGGTCAAGTTTGACAATAAAAAAATGAAAAAAAATTAAATGTCACTCTGAAAAATAATTTTTTGTATGAAGCCAGAGTAGGCAATGCCTACCCTAGAGTACATGATTTCATATATATATTTTTTATTGGTTTTTATTTTTTTCATGTTATTTTCCGGCAAAAAGTTCTATGCACGCCATTGTTCTTAAAAAACTGATACGCTTAAAGATTTTTACCAACTTTATTGGTTTGCAGGTTCGCATAAACATTGCCAAGCGTTGCCATGGTAACATGAAGCTAAGCGGTGGTCCGTCAAATTCTTCAGCCCATCAGGATTTTGAACGATGTGCCCTAGTGCCCGATCTGCCTTGCTTGAGGCAAGTCCGGGCTTGGTGACCAATATTGGCAAAACAGGTTGATTCAAACCGTTTCAGTTTTCACCTTAGATTTATGTTTCACATAAAGCAAGAATGTCTCGTTACGTATACGTACCTATAAAGGAGGGTAAGAGTCTGAAGGCACATACTACTTTCCTTAGAGTAGTTGGTACTCTTTTCTGCCTCTTTCACGAGCTTGCACTTTGTAAATTAAATTTAAAGCTGCATACATTTGCACATGTCATACAAAACAAAAGTTTATGATAGATTTAAATTAAATAATTTTTAATTTTTTGTAATTATATAAATTAGGCCGTCAAGGCAATTCCAGATACACAATCAAAGTGAGATTTCTAAAACTCGAGCCATAGTATAAATAAGTAATAGTATTCTTTCTCCATACAAATGGGCCGAAACGAACCCCCCCTCCCAAAAACTCGGTACACCTCAGTTTACGACAGTCGCGGTCGCACCGCAGTTATGTACGCACGTTGTCTCTGTGACGCTCATTTTCGTAAATTATGGCACGAAATTACAGAGTATGTTATGCATTGTATGGTTGCCTAAATACAACTTTTACAATAATAATATAGCATTATCAAATACGTAAACAGTCAGTTGCCACAGTATAGGTAACAACAATAGTTTAACTAGGCGGTGTCCTTGAAATCAATACTAATGGCCACTCGGTGCCTATAACGCGCTAGGGCTGCCAAATGACAGTTTGCGTATATGATAATGCTATTTTATTATTGTAAAAGATGTATTTAAGCAACCATACAATGCACAACATACACTGTAATTTCGTGCCATAATTTTCGAAAATGCGCGGGAGTGTCACAGTGACAACATGCGTACGTAACTGCGGTGCGACCGCAACTGTCGTAAACCGAGTTGTACCGAGTTTGGGGGGGCGGGGGTTCGTTTCGGCCCGTTTGTATGGAGATAGAATACTATTTGTTATTTATACTATGCCCTAGCGCGTGTTTAGGCGCAGAGCGGCCGTAGGTATTGATTTCAAGGACACCGCCTAGTTAAACTACTGTTGTTACCTATACTGTGCTCGAGCTAAAAATGTATGAAGTTCAACAGATAAACAGGTTTTTACGGTCAAGAAGGCTAATTAGACAGACTAAGAATAACCTCCCAGGACTTTACAAATTGGAGTTTCGAGTTAAAAAGGAACAGTTAATTATTTACATAATTTCAGTGTTATTTCTATAAAATAGATTTAGTTTCTTAAGAGAAAATGAGCTGGCTTAATTACGTATTTCACAAAAAGAGTCATCGAACCTTGTTACTGTCTTCAGTAAGAATTTGGCTGCATAAATTAAAGTCACCTTATATACATAATATACAGTGTTAGACAGGAAACCGTCCCGAAATCCCATATATATACCAAGAAACTTCCCACGAAATAAATCGTAGACTTATTTGCTACGCCGTAGCACAGAACCAGTAGCCTTAGCATGAAAACATTACGGTTACGTTTAGTTTGAAAGTAACGCGGTTTTGTGGGGAATTCTGATAAGTTCCGCTACTGACCGCTAGGGGCGGTTGTCAGATTTCATACAAAACCGCGTTACGTTCAAACTAAACGTAACCGTAATGTTTTCATGCTAAGGCTACTGTTGCATACAAGCATGGACGAATTCCATGATACACGTTAAATCTATAGATTAGTTACGCGCTACGGTTCGATATAAGACGATATTACGTTATCATTTATTTGTCAAAGATCATTTATATTAAATAAACTTTGTTCTTAAGCTTTAATATATAAACTTTATTCTTAGGGTTCCGTCAGGAATGGAAACCTTTTTAATCACGCACGAAAGAAAGATAAACTATTTGTTGAATTTTAATTAATTTGATATTTAGAATTGGAAACGCAAACTGGTGATAGTCATTTCTACATGAATAAATTTCGCTATTTTGCCAAACTAGTAATCACAAAAGAAACATCTGCTATTACATATACAAATATACAATTTCGTCACGTAGGTAAAACTACACGGGTAAGACACGGGTCCTTACACAATTACTGAAAAAATATTGTCAGAGTAGAAATGAAATAAATATCGGCTGTTTGTACATCTAGAGGACGAGGGCAAAAGGACACGAAGTTTTTGTACACTTCCTTCTCACTTCGTTTTCCAAGCTCTATAGAAAAAAAAAAGTTCAAATATTAAGGCACTCACCTCGTCACAAGCATGGCATCTGGGTTTCAGTCGTTCAGCGTAATGCCTAGCGCAGTATAGACGCCCGTCCAATGCGCAGTATGCCAACTCTACGAGTAGTTCGTCACATTCGCTGCATGAAAAACACGACGGGTGGAAAAGTGCCTGAAACAAATGGGAAAAATTATAAACCTATGTGTCCCTTTTTTCACAATATGTATAAAATATTACTTTACTGAATTAAAAAACTCCTAGCGACATCTAGTGTTGAGTGGATTGAACTAAAAGATATGAAGCGCCATCTATCAAGAGAAGAATAAAACTAACAGTCTTCCTGAAAGCCACTAGATGGCAGTAAAATAAGCGTCATCTTGCGTGGAGTAGCTAGGACTATGAGTTCCAGACAGTTTGATAGATGGCTGGCAGTATAAAAGTACAAAGAAAAACATCAACATACGTCTTCGCCTATCCGAGGAGCTTGAACAGCAACAGTTCCACTTCGAATAGTTTTGTTGCAGCCCATGCACTCAGTTGAAACGCCGTGGTGTTGCAAAGCTTCGCCTGAAAAAGTTCGCAAGTTAATTTGGGTCTTCCTACTCACCCCTAGATGGCGCCACTTTACGATTTAAGCTCACCAATGTCAAGGGCGATTTCATTCCTCGCCGCAATGAAATCCTCGTATTGTTTTCTGTGCGCCTCGTCTATATGGGTGCAATGGGCTAGAGAGAGGTCTTGTCTAGGTAGCTGGGACGCTAAAGCCCTTGACCTCCAGGCCCGCCAGGCTGCAGCGCCCGTGGCTCCAGGGATTGTTGGTGCTCGTTCTCCTAATGATGACCAATAGAGTTCCGTCTGAAAATAATTAATATTTATAGGTTCAATTCGTTTATTGGTAGTGCGTTTCTTAACCGCACGTTTTGGTGATTATAACCGCATCTGAGACCGATTTTTTAAGACGTGTTTATGAAAAGGTAGGTTTCAAGAATCCAAAGAATTATAAAATCCAAAAACAACCATTTGTAGATTTTTGCATTCTTAGCCCTAAACACCTTTGTAACATAACGAGTGTTGAAAGAGATGTGAAAATACTAAAATACCTGTCACCTTCTTTGGGAGAAACTAATAAAATTAGGGTATTCTAACAATAAGGTATTTATTTTCTAAACATGAATGCAAAACAATAGCATTATTTTACCTGGAACACGCGAAAAGTACCACTATTTCTTCGGTGGGAAAGTGTCTAATTTGAATTCTGTTCCCAATTAGGCGTGTTTTATTTTACGTACCCAATTCAGCATTAAAATTATTAACATTCAGCACTCTAACGAAGATTATATACTTAATTTTAAATTGGTGATTATTATAATAGTTAACATTTATTGTATTCGATTTAAATATAACTCTTTCCATTTTTTAAAGTTTTTAATACCTCTCTCTGTAAGTATCATTTTTGCGTGACGTGTGTTTTACCCTAGATGAAGACGGGAGTCCATTTAACAACAAGCCACCCCGTACGCGTCTGCTTATGTCGGACGATTACCTATACGTCTTTTTGTTAAAAACCTGCATAAAAACTAAATTTTACGTACACACATACTATACAAGTATGCACACGCATGTCTCCCATAGGAGTTGGCAGAGACCACAGGTTTCCATCTGCTCATCTGCTACTCAATTTTAACACTGAATATATATAGCTAGCTTCTTTTACAAATAATAAAATCAATGAGTTGTTCCCAGACTTAATTTTTTTGGATCCGTGGAGTCGTTTTGTTTTTCATCCAATTTCATAATCAGGGAACCCTGTTCTGTACGCTGGGGCTAATTATGGAAAAGAAAATCGTGCTGCCAAAAAGCGTAGTGCGGGGTAGTCTTCTGCAGTAAAAGTTACACCTCGTCTTCCTCGTGCCTTGGGGGATAGGTAGGTACCTGTTTAGCAGTGAGTCCGGGGGGCGCCCAGTCATGCGAGTGATGGTTGTTAGCCCGCGTGGTGTCCCTCAGACCCAGCCGATCGCGCACGCTACCCAGCTCCTCGTGGTAGACGGCGTGTTGGAGACGCTCGCACCCACATGACTTGCAGGTTTTCCTGGTGAAGTAACAAAAAGCATTATGTGAGAAACTTTTGTTGTTTTGTCTGTCCGCATTGGCGCTAATGTGGGGTTGTAAGGCACTTAGGAAAAGTCTACAGTCTACTCGAAAGCCAAAAACTCGAGAAAAAAGAACTTTGGTTGTCCTTGTCTGGAAGAATTTTATTTTTCTGGTTGTAAGATTCAAATTCACGGGTTGACACATTTATAATAGGTATAAGCAGATGTTCACTAACACCAAACACAATAGTCGTAAGAAAATGTCGAGAATAACGTAAAACGTCAGTTAACAGTTATCAAATGAACACCTAAAACGTTACAGCTAGTTTAAGCTGTAACATTCAGATTATGTTTTTATTGCGAAATCCATCGCTTTGGAATACTCTAAATATTATTATTAGAGTGCATTACAAACTATAGGCTGTCCGAGTTATCAGTGACAGTTCGTAATTTTCCGTTTCACCTATACTACTCACACCATACTACATACAACCAGGTGCAAAAGAAAATATTAGGTTTTAGAAATACTGTACGAGTATATCATTATTGCAAAAATACAATAAATTATTTATCTATAAATCGAAATAATAATCACAGTGTATTCGTTAAATTAAACAAAGAAAGATTCAGAAAAGAATAATGTCTCTTTGCTACTTGATGCGTGGATCGGAACGTTAACCCATAGGGACTGACACTACATAATCGAAAATACATCGACGAATCGGTGCGGCCATCATATAGAATCGCGTCAGTATAAGTGCATCTTGTATACTGTTTGTGTTTTCGTTGCTGTTGCTTTACGTGCTATTTGTTTTGACGTTTGTTACAGTTTTTGTTGATTTTTGTTTTGTTATTGTTGTTTGTTTTTGGTAAAAGGCCAAGAAAAACAAAAAAAAATCTTTGATCTCTCAAGCTCGGGAGTTATTGGTTCGTTTAATTTAATTAATTTAGAAATTAACAAAAAGTAGTTTGGATAATCAAAGAGCAATCAAATAAAAAATCGATTTGATAGCCCTAGATAACGTTCTCGATACTTAAAAAAATCGATTCTATTTCGTTAGGGCACATAACTATAACTTCCAACTTTGAACTGCCACCCATATCATGATAAATCGAACATACTATAGAAAAGATAAATTAGAAACAAATGTACTTATGAGAACTGTGAGTTTCTTAACTGTCTGAAGCAACACATATTGTAGCGACGACAGCGCCATCTGTTTCTAAGAACAAGGCGTGAAATCACTTATCGCCCTCGTGAGCGTTTAGTATGTGCATTACAAGCTGTTCAGATCAAATAGTTACAAAATATTCGGTGGACAAGTATGGTGGAAAAATTCAATGGTCTAGGTAAGTGGTGCAATTGGTAGCGCGCTTGTCTTAATAACAAAAGGTCGCAGGTTCGAATCACGCCCCGAGCAATTCTTTGAAAATTCATTTGTTTCTAATTTATCTTTTCTAGTTTGTAATGCACTTTAACAATAATGTAACATTCAGCTTAATAAAGCCGGTTAGATCTAGAAATAATTTGGTCAAATGCGAGTCCACACAATACGAGTACGGAACCCTAAAAAATATAGTACAAAAGAATAATATATCTCTCGTAGTAACAACAGGTTAAAAAGTGATTCTACGCAATTATGATTCCAAAGACGTACACAAAGGACAAAAAGACGTCGTCTTAACAAAGAAGCATTGCTCCTTCCCCCAATAAGACAATGATCGTATGACGATTCACTTAACTGAGTTAGTCTGCACAGGGTCGGAGTGATCGCAACAGAATGTTAAGAATGAGAATCATGACAAGAACTATTCTAATTTGGAGGAAAAAAGTAAGTATACCAGCAAACCGGTGCAGTGTCGGAATAAACACCAGAGTTAATTGTCTTTTGATTGATTCGTTTCATTCACTTTCTGGAGTATCAAAACAATATGTTATTATTACTTCATATAATCTCTACTAAGATACTGCTTTAAAGGTCTGCGTACTAGGTTATGTTTACAATAGAACATGTTTAATTTCACGACGAGCGGAACCTCCAACTATATTGCACGGTCTCGGTTAAAATAGAATCTGTATTATATGTATTTGTATACTCAGTGACTTCGAGATGGTATTATGATATGATAGTGGTATCAGTATTAACATATTATGTATTTTTTTCATGGGGAGATGAAACTTAATTTCTTGTTTGTTCTGAAGCTTTAGAAAAAAAGTTTTACATTATGATGAAAAAAGTTTAAAAGCATGTTGTTCAAGTTTTGATGCACGTCACACTGTGTATGCTAGTGTTGGTATTTGCTAAAAGCAGATAACTTCAATAAATTAATTTTGTTTTTTTTTTGTTGTATTTTGTCGAACCGCTCCAATCTTCTTATGTTTCTCAATCTTCTCTTCTGTATTATGTTTGTGTGTCTTGTCTATCCGTATAAATATTCACTTATTAGAGTACCCCCTCACTTAATTAACAAAAGGCATACAATGCTTCTTGAGGGTTTCGTTGTCATCTAGAGAGTTTTGGAAATGTGTAAGGGTTAATTTCTCTGTGACAAACTACAAGTTGGAGGAATAGTGATAAAGATTCAGCGTGTGTGAGCCGCGGATAAAATACTATTACTTAGAATATTCTAATATTAGTAAATAATACTTAAAACAGTTCAATGGCAAGTAATTTCCCAACAATCACCAAATTTGACACCTCAACAATTCCGACGTTCACTCACTCACCGCCCCGACTCCACCCCTGCTAAGACCGACTTATTCAAATGCTAATAACCGACCGTGTATGTCGGTCTGTCGCACAATGCTCGTCGGAGCAGATGATCACGATTGTCGTTCAAGACGAATCCTTGCGTCGGCAATTCGTTACTTCTGAGAGGTTTTATGTTATGAATCCTATGTATGGTAGGAGATTTATCGTATGATCACGGCACGATCCGTTTTGGTTTCCGTTGTCCCGTGGGAACAATGTGACTGATCGATAAACAACGACTGAAACAATAGGTACGAACCTTTGGGTCGATATACAACTTTTCTCCCGTTTAATGTATACATTTTATCGCCTTTGTGGTACAGTGGTTCGAACATCTTGACCACTAGCCGGAGGTCACGGAAATCAAATCTCGTAGTTTGTTTTCAGAAGGTTTTCAGTCTACGTGTTTCGGACGGCAGGTTTAAGGTGAGGCTATCCAGAGAAATCTGTCCTGCTCCAACGCTTTCATTTGACACTTTTCTATCCTGCTCAGTCAGAGCGTTTCGCTCAGAAAACTCGCGGTTTCGAGGTGTTTTTATTTATTATTTTGGAATTAGAGGGATGGTTGTTTAATATGACAGCCGTTGTATATCAAATTTTTATATTGTTATTTTTTTATTATATTTATATCATAGTTTAGACCTATCTTTGCGATTTAATTGGATCGATCAAAATGTGAGTAATCATGTATCGAACAGCCGAAATATTAAGATCTAAGAGTGAAATATGATATATATTTTTTGCAAAATTTAATCATGTCTATTTATTGGTTTATATTAATTTGAAAAAAAGACAAAATGGGATAACCCCCCTTAACTGTGGGTACTTCAGGGATGAAGTACGGCGATAGGGTGCATCACCATCACGCTGACTCGTAATAGGGTCATTTCAAAAATAATGCACCCCTTGCCTTTTTGGGTGTCCCATTCGTTTTTTTTCTATTTCCAGGCTATTATCCACGGAAGTTTCTTATTGTTTACTTAAATAAGAAAATAAAATGTAAAGGATATATGAATATAATCTGCAATATTCCGCTAAACAATTCTTGTCGTGCTATTCAAAATGCAGACTCGTGCACCGCCCGCCCGCCCGCATAAAAACATGCAACAAGCAAGCGATACAAGCAAAGCAATCTTAAATAACAAGCAAGAAAACTTAGATTGCTTTGCTTGTATCGCTTGCTTGTTGCATGTTTTTATGCGGGCGGGCGGGCGGTGCACGAGTCTGCATTTTGAATAGCACGACAAGAATTGTTTAGCGGAATATTGCAGATTATATTCATATATCCTTTACTTAGTGATGGACTTCCGCAAGGTAACGCCTTTTTCAATTAATCAAAATAAGATGTATCTGACCACCATTTACAATAATTGCATTTTAATACATAACATATTTAATGGATTTATCGATTATTGAAAATACTGAAAATGACGGTTTCATATTGTCCCATCGGCGAAATTTGTAACTTGTGACTGCGTTTTAAAACATTTTTCTTCTATATAGATTTTCTTGTTGTTAAATGAAATTGTAACTTGAGTTTTATTTAATATTAATAATTTATTTAAATAATGAATAATTCTCGAAAAAATCATTTCAAAGCTTGTCTCACGATTTCACATCTTTGAGACATGTCTACTTTTGTAACGGTCATTACTAAAACAACTTGCCGAAAAATGTGAAATAATTTAGGCTGGAACAACACTACTCAGGAATATGTCACGTTCACTGAGCGGCAGCTTTGAGATTAGTCGAGAAAGTGCCGTGCCCAGCATCGGAAGAATTCTCACACTTTTGTCGCAAAAAAATTGTCTCGTTTTGTTACGAATTATACTAGGTTTATTTATATTTTATCTCTTTTGTAATAACTGAAAATGAAAAATGATTTATCTATAATAGGAAACTTTGTACTGTTTATAGTTAAATCTGTGAGGAATTTTAAAATAATTCAAAATTTCTATGACAGGGCCCTGATTTTGTTACGTCTTTTTTGTTACGAAACTATAAATAAAAATACAAATAATAAAAACAAATAGCATTATATAGGGTGAAATTTAATCAACCGACCAAATTCATACTAGAAACTCGGTTAGTGATCAAGAACTAGGTTCAGTAATCCTTTTGGCCTATTTCGAAAAATATTTTTTTTTTCTCCCGTACTGGTTGGACTAGTTTAAGTACAATTCCTAGTGCAGGTCCTACGGGTAAAAAATTTTTTTTTTTCGAATTTCACCCGGAGGGTCATTAAACCTTGTTCCTGATGACTAACCGAGTCTCCAGTATGAATTTGGTCAGTTGATTTAATTTCACCTAGTATACAAAATATTTTTTGTGAACATTAGAATGTATTCAATTTATAAGGTATTTGTAAGGGAAATTTAAACTTAATCAACACTTATTTATTTTTCCATCTTTCACGGATAGGGGTGCATTATTTTTGAAATGGCCAATAAATTGTCGGGAAAACGTGGTTGTACGGTGCTGGGAAGTAACTCGGTCCCCCCTCGGGGATTTAAGTTATGACGATACATTAGAAAATATGAATAACATTGCAATTCGCTTCAAAAGAGAAGCTTTACACGTTCGGGATGGAATTTTGAAAAACATATCGAGAAACTTACTAGTTAAGTCATAAAAAATACATAGTTCTCTCTTAGGATCATTTTAATTAGACAAACACACAAGAACACAATTGATCAAGTTTTCGTTTCGTTCGCCTATTATGTAACAAAATGAGGTAATAAAAGGTGACAAAAAGAAAACATTTTCCGATAACAAGCTTCTGGTAACAAACAACTTCAGTGAGATCAACGATCGTAGAATAACCCAACCCAACACAGAGGATTATTACTGAGACATTTATAAACAAAAAACAAATGTTGTCACATTTCTCTGAATAAGATTAGATAAGGGGCTGTTCATTTATTACGTAAGACGATTTGGGGAAGGAGGGGGTCAGAACAAGTTTTATTTTTTCTTACATGGGGGTGGAAGTGTCTAGATTGTTCTTAATAAGATCACAAAAGTAAGCGAAAATTACATTTTCATTTCCGATTCACATTTTGAGTAAAACAATGTATTATCGATTCATATTAAAACATTGCTTTTTTATAACATAAGCCAATGCGTTTTTATATTTTTCCTACTTTTTCTTCTTCTTACGTAAGCTTGAAGGGGCAGAAGAGGTTCATCCAAGTCTTATATTTTCTTACGTGAGGGGAGGGGGGGTCGGAAAGTGGTTAAAATTGTCTAATAATAATAAATGAAATGTTTGTGGTAGAGCTGATGCCGGGCTCGACTCTGGAGGTACCACCATCTTAAATCGCAATCATCGCAAATCCTCCCGAAGTTATTCGGGGGAGAGTAAGAGAACAGCTCTCAGGAAAAACCAGAAGGCCCACCATCGCCTGGGGCCGATGGATGGCGGTATATCCATGCCCAATTGCCGGGCCTTATATAAAACAGACTGGTGACGGGCAGCGGCGTCACTGGTGCAAGGGTTTCGGCACCGCGCTTACCAACCCGCCTGCCCAGCGTGTGTGAGTATGGGCATTTCTTCCAGGAGGACCACCAAGAGTGGCGAAAGTCCAGCAGTGCACGAAACAGGCTGATGGATGGATGGATGGAAAAACAGCCCCTAAATTTTGACACTCGTTTTTCAATAAGAAGTATTAATGTGATTACGCGACCATACTCGAATGTTAAGTTAGTAGAACACATTCTAATGTAAAAACAACTAAAATTAGAAGTCAAAATATTATGAAAAAATGTTACTCGGAAATATAATGTATGGTTATCCCAGCTATTCGCTTAGGGAACAAGTTTAAAATAGTGGAATCAATAATAAAATTTATTTCGCTTGATCTAATTACCTTATCTCTTTGGGTGAACATGATTTATTAGGATTTTACGAAAATCACCAAAGGTGAACTTCAAAAAATATGTATATATAATTTAGAATGGTTTTCATAAAATCAGTGTTTATTCTTCTTCAAAATATTAAATTATCGGGGTTAGATTAAAAGTCAACCTGTATAGGGTCCTAATATTCAAAGTGAAATAAAATTCAACAGGTGATAGAGTAGCGCTAATTGACTCTTCAAGCTATATCGAAAATTAAAAAAAATAGTTTTAAGAAAAGTCAGCTGTTTGAACGACTTTGTGCTGGGAAGTAAGTAAATATTTGCTCAAAACATTTTTTTTTCTTGATTGTGATCATTAGTTAACGATTCCTGACTGAACTAATCTACCCTAGAATTATTTTCACTTATTATTATAGGACCTGCTATAAGGTGACTTTCGTTTATATAGCCAAATTCATAATGGAGACTCGGAAAGTGTTCAGGACCAAGGTTCAATGAAATACGAAAAATTATTTTATGCCTTTATACTTGCTTATTTTTAAAAAAATTAATATAAACAAATACCTAGGTTTTCAAGAACAACAGGTTAAAAATAAACTAAAGGTTTGCTCTACCAAGTTGAAGCCATTCTGGCGGTAATAGGTTCTCGTAAAATCAGTACAATACATAACCCATCTTCCTAGCATTGGCTAAAGGCCTAATTAGTCTGTTCATTTTGAAATTTTCCGTAGATAAAGAAAATCCAAATCGTACAATGCTCCTGTACTGACTTTGTTCACTGATTGGTTTACAATTATTATTATTCAAGCGAAGACTGTTTTTACAATTTCGTACTAAAAATTGGAAAATGGAACCGTTATTGGTGTGTCTGACTTGTGTGTCATTTGTATGTCTATATGTTTCTAAGACGCAACAGGCCACTAACTTGAAATTTGGCATGCATACCTTATAGGTATTTTTCCGCATGTTAAGCATTATACGGAACTCTCCGTGCGCGAGTTCCACTCGCACTTGACCGCTTTTACCTAAAACGGTGTTTATAAACATGATAAACTCATTGTCACAAATTTGTTGCTGCTGTTAACATTGTATCTTTACA
The DNA here is from genome assembly GCA_910592155.1 of Ypsolopha scabrella. NCBI lineage: Eukaryota > Metazoa > Arthropoda > Insecta > Lepidoptera > Ypsolophidae > Ypsolopha > Ypsolopha scabrella. Next base: position 7,817,613 of record OU342964.1, read on the forward strand.
TAAATATTGTAAGAATTACATCACGCATCGAAATTACAATAGCAATCGCTCATTGATACACGAAAAACAAATAAGTGTTAATTTAATTGGAGGCCAAACCCAAAGGCTGAAGAAGAAACCTATAATCATATATTTATGTTTAACTAGCTACCTCTGCATCGGCTTCGCAAGTTAAATTTTCGCTCAAAAAGGGAAACTTTTTAATCTAAACTAAATGGTGAAGGATTTTAGCACCCCAAAACCCAAAACTGTATTTCTGACAACTTGATTACGGAAATTAGATATTTCTCTTAAAATGTGGATGTATTTTTAATTTATACATATAAACGTTCTAGATATATGTACATACGTAAAATATTCTAATAGTAAAGGAGCCCGCGTACAAAAGTGCTGACGTTCCGAAGAACTATAAAAATATGTGAAATCGATTGTTCACTTATTTTTAAGTGAACAACGAATGTACCGTCAGTATGTTGTGGGTATGAAAGGGCTAAAGGTATTTGTTTTTACAAAATAAAACTTTTTTAAGAACTTTGAAATTCGGATATATGATATTATGTATACCAAGATAGACGATAAACTCAGTCAGATGTATCTGGGTGGAAAAATCGTAACTGACGCTATATATATGTACCTTTATTTTACTACAAACTGACGACTTTTTCACCCACATATACAGGTGTAAATGCAAAGTCAAGAATCCCTTTAGGGTATGAAAGTATACACGATTCTGATGTCATTACGAGAAAAAAATATATACCTTGAATTTTCAATGGATATTTTCACCAAAAATTCCATCATTTTTCTAAGCTATGGCTACGCAGCTCACCGGCCTCCCCCACACACCTAATTGCACCCCGCACCCCGCAACCCGCACCCCTTATCCGAGTGGCCAGCGACCAGTGAGGGTGTCCACGCGATTAGTGTATGTTGAGTAAAGAAAATCGTCTTATTATGAGGTACTGGTACTTTATTTAAAGACCCCAGTATTTAAAATAATATCTTTACCGATCATACTAACACACCCTTAAAGGATTCTTGCCTTTGCTTTTACACCCGGTGTAGTGTATTAGAATAATACTATTAAGATATCTATGAATAATACCATTGAGATATCTATGGTTTATCGTCAATCCTGGTGTAAATATTATCATTTCACATATTGTCAAAATTCTTCAAATCCTCAGCACTTAACTCCATGGGCTTCCTAACTATACGATGGTCAAAAGCGCATTCAAATCCACAGTTTTTAAGTTATATGATAAAAAAAGTAAATACATAATTTCATTTTCATACATAATATAAGTGAACACACAGACAAACGCAGCGCGCAGATTGCGATTGCCTGAGATAGTTTACATTTAATAGAACTGGCACCGTGTCTTCGTAGTCAACAAAAGTTAATACTGAGAATTCCACTTTGCTTTTTCTATGTCAGAAACCTTTTGCGATGAAGTTTAGAATAGATGTATTAAATTTTTTATTTTTTTTTAATTTACCACTATAGTATAAGAAGGGTTCAGGGTAAGAACATGCCTTGTTATATATGTGAATAATTTAAATAGATTTTTTTAAATATTTGGGCTAGAATAAACATGTGGATAACTAGATAATTAACAGATTTTTTTATTTTTGCTTGGTCAAATGTTGATTTTGCTATTTTTGCTAACCTCTGCCCTCTACGAAGCGAAAATGAAAAATCTATTTACACATATATTTATCCATTTACAAATATATTAATTTAAGCCCTTCTTTACAATGTGACAAAGCACGTCCTTTCCCTGGACCCTTCTAAGGTGTCTTTGATTGATATAGCCAAATTCATACTGGGGACTCGGTAAGTGGTCAGGATCAAGGTTCAATTACCGTTTTTTCAAAATGCAGAAAATATAATTTGTCCCCTGTAAGCTTCCATCATCAATGATAGGGGACTTGTTCAAGAAGAACCTCGGGTCAATTAGATAGGAAGCCTAAATTTCATTTTGCGTTATTGTAATTATGAAGCCTGTAGTCGGCGACTTGAAGTCAGTCCGCACTGACTGGATGTTATTGGTTGGCCCGAACGTTCATTTCCCGAGCTCGTACGGAACTAACAGCAAGTGAGAAGCAAGCTAACGCGAGACAACATTCATGTTTTGAAAAAACTCGAGAATGATTTTGGTGGTTCCTATGATTTCAGGAGAAATATCCCATAAATCGAAAAGAAACAAAAATATTTTTGAAAATTATAAAATATACTATGCTGTGAAACTAAAATTATTTGATTTGTTGTATCGCTTCTAGAAAATTACGGTACATAAACATTCATCAAAATATGTTTAAAATCCAGGACTTTTATACGCTTGTAACTTTTGTATGTATTTGATTTTGATAAATATTTTAGTTTCAAGTCATGGATATTGTATGGGGGATATTTTGAAAAATAAAAAATAATAAGCAAGTACCTATAAATAAGGAAATGATCAGCGAACTGAAATAGAATCGCCTTAACATTAGTTTCATGGAATGTTCGACTAGGCATATCCCTAGCAATAATAATAATATCATGGGACGAAAATTATTCTGTCGTATGGAAACAACACCCTTTTCTATGATAAATCTATTTGGACAATCGCTTGTTCCGTCTTGCTTTTTCCGAAAGGAACAAAATAATTGTTACTACCTGAAAGGATTGCAAATTGTATGCAACTTGGAATGCATTCATTTTGTAATATTTCATCAGAACATACTTATTCAATGCCTTCTTCAAAAAGCGTGGCATTGAAGGAATTTTTGCAAGTCTACGCTATTAGTTAACTTTGAATGATTATGTTGATTCAGTCATCGATTTTAGATAACAAATAAGAACAATAGGTATGGAGCACGATTGCCCCTTTTGAAATTAGAGGGATTGAGAAGATTTCTTAGATAATAAATAAAATCATTCACAAAATATTAAATATACTTAGTAATTTTTTTTTCTATGAATACTTGGGGTATTTCCTAGAAACAAATATCTTACATTAAATGAATATTTTTGTTACCATCCAAATCCGATTCTAGGGCAAACTAGATTTTCGGAAATCCTTCAGCGCAGGAGAGAGCCGGTAGGTTAGGTTAAAAGATTGGATATCGCATAAACTTGTTTTTTGTATGCGAATCCAGAACCACTTTGGCCTAGGCCAAACTAGTTTGTCCTAAAATCGGGTTGAGCTGGTAATATATCTACTATATTTTTCAAGCGTCGGGATTACATACTAGATGGCATAGACAAAATTACGCTAGATGGGAATGAATATCCACTATTATTTTTGAAGCCTTTCTTTTCCTTTGAAGCCATTTTATTTGCTTTCCTTTACTATCAGTTCAATATGATTTAAGAATATCTGATCAATTGATCAGTAAACGTAACTTAATATCGTAATATATACCGCATAGGTTGCCAGCACCAGAGTGAGCGCATGTTTTATTTGCGTTCACTGGGCACCACTCAGCGAAAGTGTATCAAAGACAAGATAGAACGAATCTTTTGACCTTCACGTCCCCTGACCATAGAGAATGGTTGTTATTTTTAGACTCTACATTTAAGTGAGAGGTCAACGGAACGGAACAATCTCTCATTTTACAGTTTTATTTGTTTCCTATCAGTAGGAAGCTGTTTAAATGCTGATGGTAATAGTAATAGAAGTGCCTACTGAGATAAGGTTTAAAAGGTTGCTATTTAAATCTTTATTGCAAGAGTATTAAGATTCTTTGCATTGGAATAAATAAGAACTTCTGTGTTATCGAACCTTCTATAAAATTCAAAAGCTCTATTACATTTTTGCATTGATGTAATTGTGCTATATTTCCCTGTAACTCTTATAAATCATATCATATAAAGTATTGCCAAATACAAATATTGTAGTGAGAATCGGGTACAAGAAACATTTTTGTGAAACCTCACCAAAATGGCCTTCACTAAAATGTAAGAAAACAACAAAATTCATTGCTTAAAAAAAAAGAAACTGCACATGCACATTGCACAATTCCTCTTTGTAAATTAGTATGCAGCCTGTTGACAACTTTGTTGTGGGAGCCAATGACTAACTACATATGCTTACTGCCGCCGATAGTCAATACACACGGGTCATTGACTTTACAAGCAAACATCCTGTATTGCCATTAGAAACATATTTTGAAAAACTTGTCTATTACAAAATGATCCATAATGAAAGATTTTTCCGATGGTACGTTAATTTGCCACATAAGCAATTTTTTTTTCTTTATGGTATTCCAAACGGTGGAAATGTTCATTGTGTAGAAATACTCTGGAGAAATTAACTGTTTATAAAGGTACCACGACGAACGCTTTGTGATTTTTTACAAAACAACAAAGATAAAAATACAAATAAAAATAATATCTGATTCGAACTTTGAGGTCCACTTAATGAAGCATTTTAAAAATAAACAATAGGTAATAAAAAGACAATTACTTATGTAATTTCTCATATTCTTGCATTATGCATACTTCAATGAACATAATTGCCGCCTCTGTGTCGCAACAGAAGACTTTAACGGCAAGTAATCCAAATACTCAAATTGTTTCCGTCATAGCTCTGTTTGAGGGACCACCCATTTTATTGTAGAATTCTATAATTTGGTGACTCTTAAGTCTAAGGACGTAGAGTTGAAAAGGGATCCGCGGAATGTGCGCGAGCAGTTGCTCCTAACTCGTCATTTCTCTATTTGTCGCATAACCCTATTGCGTCTTCATAAAATAATATATTTTCGACCGTGATTTACCGTAGAGAATTGGGTCGTGTATTGCCAAGGTCTATTTCTGTTAGACTTCATTATTCATTTTCCGAACCCGAATATATAAACATAGTCTTAATAGCTTTAAAAATATTCAGAAAATTTGTCGCGCTAGTTTTGAAGGCCTAGATTGGCAATCTGGCGAATCTCCAGTTTACATTAAAACTCTTCTACCAAAGCCGTCGTTTTTCAATGAGAGTGAATAAGATACAGTCACGAGAGATTTCTTTTTGTTCCAATCATAATACATTTTTTGATCATATTTAGATTTCATGTCTTCTATTAAACTTAGGCTGACTGTTCCTCAAGCTTTCCGATGAAGGGTTTAAAAGATGAGAAGGTGGTTTATTCGGACAAGATTCCTTGTTGTATGATTTATAGTGAAATCCATGGCATCCATCAATCCATCTACACAATATTAAAAGTGCATTACAAACAAGAATATATCAATTACTACGTTGTTCAATAAAAAGTAATAATGAGATGTAAACTCCTTGAAAAGAAAAAAAAGTAAATACTGGCAGACAAAGCTCATAAAAAAATATTTTCTTTTGTTTTTTAAAACGGAAGTCTTTTGTTTTTGTAGTGTCGGAGCAAGTTCGCGCCGTAATAAAATAGCTGTGCTTGAAAAAATTTACTAAGGAGCAGGTAGGTAAATCAAGACTTAAAGAGGAACAATAAGGGTCAATGCTCCTCCATATTCTTTAGCTGCGCGATGGTGTGCTGAGTTTAAGCGAAGAAGATCTTCCACTAACGATGACCCTCGCTCTGTCCACCCTACATCAGCAGTGACCGAACAAACCATAAAAAAAAGTTATAGTATGGCAGATCGTCGGGTTACTGTTCGTTTTATAGCTAAGGAAGTAAAGATTTTGATAGTGTTTATAATATTATTTACGACTATTTAGACATGAAATAGGTGTCCTCGCGCTGGGTGCCTAGAACGCTTAGTGAGAAGCACAAACCAGACCGAGGACTTCTCAACGCTGCTTGGATTTGTTACAACAAGATCCTGACCAATTTTTGGCTCGATTTATAAGTATGGATGAAACATGGCTTGACCATTATGACTCTGAAACGAAACAACAGTCCATGACTTGGAAGAGACCGTCATCTCCAACGCCTAAGAAATTTAAGACAATTCAATCCGCCGGTAAGGTCATTCTGGAACAGCCAAGGGGTAGTAATGATCGAATACCTCAATCATGGGGCTACTATTACGGAGACTTTATGCACTGAACAAGTAAAACAATTGCGAGACGAAATATGCTAGAAACGGCGTGGCAAATTCACAAAAGTTGTTTTGTTTCACCAACAAGATCCAGTCCAGTGTTGCGATGGCTGCCATTCAAGATGCTGGCTTTGAACTGATGGAACATCCGCCATATTCACCGGACCTTGCTCCCAGTGACTTCTATCTATTTTCGCGGTTGAAAGAAAATCTCAGAAGCCAGAAATTTGAAGACGATGATGCAGTGATCGCCACCATAATCCGTGTAAGAGTTTTGAAGGGGACATAAAAAAGAAGAGTTTTTAAAGAAGGGTATTTTATGTATAAACCTAAACGGTGACTAAGTTTAAAAAAAAACATCTGTTAAAATATTTGTCTTACTTGAAATTGAACTTAATTTTATAGATTATCTTTTCTAGTTTGTATTGCACTCTAAATAATGTGTTATTTCTTATTTTGTCTCCCCTTCACATCTTGACAAGCACTGTATAATCATTCATGTTTAACGTGTTTATCTTACTGGAATCGGTCAATTTAATTTACAATTCTGGTCTGATGACGTCTACAGCGCGGACGCAAATGTTTAAATCTTCCAGATTTATTTCGCGGGTTCCAAAACATTAACTTTTGACAGACTGGACTGACACACTGTGAATAAATGACGATTGTAAATCAGGAATAGATTTACGTCTGTTTTCATTGGACGTACAAAATGAAAGTTAAATGATTAACTATTTGTTTAGATGTGTGCTAATTTGCAGATACGCTGTTCTTTCTGAGTTCAGTGAGTGTAATTACTGGTACTGATTTGTACTTGCTCAATTGTGTATACGACTTAATATTATTATATATTTAATCGAATGTAACAACACGATTGAAAATATATCACTGGTTATACATAGACAGCTTGAATGAAGTCTGAAATGAAGCTCTATATATACATAAAAAGGCAAAAGCAAACGTTACCTTATGCATGTAATTTACGACACGTTTCCCTAAGGGGGTGTCAGATGTGTTACTAAGGGTTGTTTGTTACTCGAACAGAGATCAAATCTTACTAATAGAGGTGATGCTGATAGCGAGAGATCGCTGTACTTGGGCAATACATGGTTTCAGCAACTCGTGACTAAAGAAATTTACACATTACTTAAAAATCATTTGCGCACGCCTGTTAGGAAGTCGCTTTCGGATCTTTTGATTGAGAGTCAAGCAACCTGCCTGCCCCCTGAGCTACAGCTGCATTTATTGTAACTTATTTTCTTAATACAAATAAATAATTAGAATACATTGATAAAACGATATTTTTTTAACAATCTGTATAGTTGTACAGATTCAATTGCCACTTGCCAGTAAGCTGAAACTCCTGCAGACCATACGGTGTTGAGATTATTTGGTACGGTCCGATTTATCGTTAATTTATTTTATGACAAGTATGCGATTATGTTTTTGTTAGCAAGTCAATTTTAGAATGAAAATTATAATTAAATTAAATTTATAAAGGAGATTTTAAATAAAGCAGGATACAAAGGCCATGATGATAATGAGATTAAATCAATCACATTTGGAGATCTTTTTATTAAATGATCTTTAATTACTTTACTAATAATCACCATGTAAATAGGCTTGAAACTTATACTATAGTCAATGAATTACAATGCAATTATCTTTTAATTTACAAACTTCGTTAAAAATTTAAGAAATTTTTGATTTTATTCCTTCGTATACTAACAAATGTCATCAAAATTTATTTTGTCAAGGTCCCTGCGCATAGCATTGACATGTGTTGTGTACACTATATCAGAAGTTTGTTGGATGGCATGAAGCCTGGTTGCCTAGTTCAAAAAAAAAATAAAAAATAAAAAATGGTATAGTTTTACTATTGTTCTAAAATTATATTTTATTTATTTATTTAGTTACTTATCTTTTTATTTTTAGATACGTATTTTAAGTTATAAAGGTAGTTTTAGTTTATACCTTTCTGTTTTGTTTGTTATTTATTTAAGTTAAATGGATTACAATATTTCTATGTTCGTCGCCTTTTTTTATTGTATTTCAAGATGTTCCTTGTTTGAAATTTAATTTTCCTTAAAACTTGCATAGGACTCAACCACAGAAGATTAGTTTACATTTCGAAATACACAGGTATTTGGTACATTGAAATAATTTCTATGAATGTAGGACTGTGGTTTTCATTTGTAACATTAGCACTTTGTACAAACTACACTACGAAATTAAAGTGACTTCATAAAATGATTGGATTCCATATTTTATTGTAATTTTACGGTTTAGTTAAAAATTATTATATAAAATGTCTTCATCAGAGTAATGATGAGGCGATATTTTTTTTATTAAAATTTTATGTTTTTGGTGCATGTAAAAGTATACCGGGAATTATGTTAGTGACGTGTTGTAACAATTTAATCACGAATCACAGATTGAGAGTTTGTTTAGTATGACCAGTGTCGGATTTACGCCTAGGCCCACAAGCTTAGGGGCCCTACCTACCCAGCTACCCCGACTAGGTAGCTTGCCTGCCTGTCAGGAAGAAATAATGTTATAGAAAAATAATGGTACACATTTTTTCAAATATGATTCTAAATGTTAAATAATCATACGAGCATATTATACGCCGCGTATAACGACCGTTGACGTTCACTGTAGTGACATACATAGCATATAATGCATTATTTCTGATATTTATCACACTAATATTATAAATGCGAAAGTTTGTGTGTGTGCGGGTGTGTGAGGGTGTGTGTGTGTGTATATTTGTTACTCTTTCACGCTGAAACGGCTGACCGGATTTGGATGAAATTTAGAATGAATATAGCTTATACCCTAACTTAACACATAGGCTACTTTTTATTCCGGAAAAAAGCATGTCGTTAAACCGAATAACACGCGGGCGGAGCCGCGAGCAAAAGCTAGTTTTTAATAAATAAAGTCGGTTAAAAATTGTATTTTTTGAACTAGTGCATTTTAATTATAAAATTTCTAAAATAGCTTCGGCGTGGGGCCCCAAATTTCAAGTGCCTAGGGGCCCTGGGTCTTTAAGTTCAGGCCTGAGTATGAGCACTCATAGGCGCCCAGCACTGACCCCCTAGAAATACGGGATTCATTGAGATAAATATGCTTTTTCCAATTTAATATATTTTTTGGTTTGAATGTGATTTCGTTGTGGAGTGTTCCACCCCCCCGCCCCAGCTACAAATTCTTGTTACACCAATATGACCAGTAAAGCATGTGGTTTATGTTTCAGGCTGATACACACATACATATAATATTATTATTAGAGTGCATTACAAACGCCCTCGTGAGCGTCAGTATGTGCATTACAAACTAGTTAGATCAAATAGTTACAAAAATATTCGGTGGACAAGTATGGTGGAAAAATTCAACGGTCCAGGTAAGTACCTCGGTGGCGCGCTTGTCTGGGAAACAAGAGGTCGCAGGTTCGAATCCTGGCCCGAAGAATTTTTTCAAATTCTTGTCTTTACATTTGTTTTTAATTTATCTTTTCTGGTTTGTAATGCACTCTAATAATAATATTTAGAGTATTTCAAAGTGATGGATTTCGCAATAAAACATAACATACATATAATGTAGAAAGATCAAAAGTTTTAAAGTTTTACAAGTAATAGACAAGATAAGGTTAGAAACATAAAGCTTGAAAATGTTGATACTGTTGTTGGCACTTGGTGGAATTTTTTAGGTATAGGTTTTCGGATGGTATTACTAGAACTGATAAATTTACGATTTTCTACCTTACAAAAAGTGTAAGTGTCATTGATTCTAGATCTAATTATAACTATATCCTTTGTAAATGCCACCTAACCCAAATCGGTCAGAAAATAAATATTTTTTTGGGATAGTAAATATAATAATAGTTGCGCTTGCGTAAAGTCGGCATTTTCCGCACTTTTGCTATAAAATATTATACGAAACTCGTGCGAGAAACTTTTTCTCGACTCGTGTGATTGCAGCACTCACCTTCGGCTCGTGCCGCAAACTCACACTCGTCAGAAAACGTTTCATCGCTCTCGTATCGTAATGTACTATTCTTTTCATTATACAGAGTTTCAGGCTTATTATTTCCATTTTTTTATTTTCTTAAGTGTTTAGCGACGAAAAAAAACAAGAACCCGTTCTCATGATCATTTGATTCTGGTGCTATATTCGTAGAGTATCATACAATACGATTAAAATCAGTTAATGATTCGGCTTTTCTCGGATATCATCGCCTAAATCCCGAGACGGAAATGACACGAAATACATTACCGCGATTTCTTTTAAGTAGCATTCAATTTGAAGTATCATAAACGCAATGTATAGCACCTGCCAAGATGACATTACTAACCGGTAGACCTAAAACATTTATTATGCAGAAGCGACATGAATTTGAACATTCATTATTTACTGAAGCTATACTTGTATACAATATATAAAAAAATACATATATAAGTCAATATTTTACTGTTTGATGTAAGTAACAGTACGATATTACGTCGGATTAATTATTATTTTTTATTGACACTAAGAAGTCATACTGTCAAAATAGTCAATTATTTTCTTATTTCAATATAAAGGTTGTGTTAGTTTTGAGCTACAAAGGAGGTTTTGTTGCTCATATCGTTCTGGTATTGTATTCAATAAGACAACGAGTAATATAATTAAAGGTCATATCTGTAAATTGATAACTCTATGTGAGAGATGAGGGATTCACGACAATTACCGAGGTTGGCCGAATCGTTAACTGATTTTAATCGTACTTGTATCAATATTCATATTCAATCGTTTATTTGACCTATACAGTAGCAGTTCTTAAAATTATTTAAAGTTCACATTATGACCCCGCTGGGGCACAGCGATATTTAGAAAGAGGGGCTGAGGCAGACCGTCGTTAGTTAAAATCTTTAAAATATTCGTCTAATGTGTAGTAGGTTTTATCATATTAGCGCATTAATTTACATTTTGGGAGAGTTCAAAGACATTCTGATGTGTTATGTGTTGCACACGCTTATGAATATTAACACGTACTGACGTTTCTGTCAAAAAGTAGGAGTTAACATGGTAAACAATAACTTTTGAATATTTCCTACCTATAACAGTAATTTTATTGCAAGCAATTAGAATTTAAATATACAATCTTGAACTTTTTTCTGTCTTCAATTGCCACCATTATGGACACATTTAAATAAATTTATATAATTCTTATCCGACTTCAGAAAAGGAAGACGTTCTTAATTCGAATGTATTTTTTTTCCATATTTTTTTTTAGTACTTAATGTTCATATCTAGAAGTCGGGGCATTTATGAATCCTATGATATAGCAACACAAAAACTTCTACTAGAGAACATAAATGTTTCAGGAAGAAAGTAGTCGGCAAAAGTGTTATTTCGCGTCCATTATTTAAATATTTTAAACTTTTTAGTGATTGTCTGCAGTTACTCGTACAGTGGAGCCCGCATCAAGCTATACACATTGAGTATAAGCTGACCTCTCATTGTACGGGAAGCCTATACAATGAGAGGTCAGCTTATACTGAAAGTGTTTAGTTTGATGTGGGCTCCACTGTACATTTAAAAACGGTTAAAATTGATTGTTTATGTTAATGTTATCGTAATATTTTCCAACATAAAAGTGTCTTCATCTAAGAAAGTAAAATCAATTTATACATTTCAAAGCTCCTGCATAAATTCTTGGCGGCAGATGAAGGGAGACGGGATGGAATTGACATTTCGAGGTCACTACACGTCAAAATAATACGGTTGATATTGGCCAGATGAAGAAGTTTGCAGCTTCTTGGGACAGATACTGATTTCGTTATTATAACGTTAGATTCTCTTTTGGGGTATCTCTGATGGGTAGACTCGAAATGAGGAGATCCGTCGGAGATCAAAAGTAACCGACATAGCCTGCAGAATCAGTAAGTTGAAGTGGCAGTGGGCAGGCCATATTTGTCGCCAACATGATGGCCGTTGGGGCCGAAAGGCTTTGGAATGGAGACCATGTACAGCACAGCGTAGTGTAGGCCGACCTCGTGCCCGCTGGACCGACGACCTGAAGGACGTTGTGGGTGACGGCTGGATGAGGAGGACGGATGACCGCAATGAGTGGCGAAATTTGGGAAAGGCTTGTGGCCAGCAGTGTTACAGGTGCAGGTTACTTATCCTTCAGAAATCACTTAGTAAAATACAAGCATATAACTGTATGGTTGAAGAAAACACTTGTACTGTTTCACAAAATTATTGTATTATTAAACGTAAACGGTTGTCATCCTGTTTTCACATACATGAACAGCTTTTGTGATATACAAGTACATTTATTAAAGCCTAGAAAATGCCGTTAAGGCGAAACTAGTCGGAAATATAAACATAATAATTTTGTGAAACAGTACAAGTGTTTTCTTCAACCATGATGATGTTTCACCAAGTGCCGACAATCGCAAGTATTAACTATATAACTAAATATATAATACGCACGCATTATATAATATGTAATAAAGTAGTAAAGAAGAAAGTCGTGTCTGTACACTGTATATTTTTATTCAAAAATTTTAATGTTATTTGTTATCAGTATTGTAAGCCAAAAATACAATTTTTAGAATTTTTGTCTATCTGTCTGTAGCTATGTTCCGTTTTAACCCGAGAACCACTCAACAGATTTGGATGCGGTTTTTTTATCATCAATAATCATCATCGTAGTGACCCTGGTCAACATATAGGCTATAAAGGATGTTCATAAAATAACGCCTGAGCGGAAAACGGTGCATATATTGAATAAAAGCCGCGGGCAAAGGATAGTCAGTAAAATATTTACATAGTAAAATATTTTAATATCTCACGAGAATAAAAAACACTCCGTACTTATATAATTTTCATGTTGTGCAATTATTTATAATAGAACAACCAAGTGACAAATAAAAAATGAACCGATAAAAATGGTGTATACAATGAAGCTATTAAAAAATACAAATTTTCGCATTGTTCTGTTTCTCAGTGAAAATACTAAGACGTTATTTCACATTTTTGTGTGAGTTTTTATTGTTTGTGTTACCTGTGAAAAATCTAATCGTACATTTACTAGATGTGTTTACTGTGACAAACGACAGATTAAAAATTACTGTTTAAAACATTATGTGGTACTAGCCTTTGCCCGTGGCTCCACCCGCGTTCTTTCAATCTATGCAACGTTTTCGGCTTTGGCATTATTTTATGAACACCCTTGTAGCCTATATTTTTACCAGCGTCACTACGATGATTTTTACTACGTAAAAAAATCGCATCAATTCTCGAGTTAAAACGGAACATACATACATACGGACAGACAGACAGACAGACAGACAAAAAGTCTAAAATTTGCTGTTTCAGCCTCAGTAGATACTAGGTACAGTCGAAATTTTTGTGAGGTATTCCTTTTATTATATATTATATATTATTAATCACACTAAACTAATATTATAAATGCAAAAGTTTGTGTGTGTGTGTGTGTGTGTGTTTGTTACTCTTTCACGCTGAAACAGCTGAACGGATTTGGATGAAATTTAGAATGGATATAGCTTATGCCCTAACTTAACAAAAAGGCTACTTTTTATCCCGGAAAAAAGCATGTTGCTAAAACGAATAACACGCAGGCGGAGCCGCGGGCAAAAGCTAGTTAATCATAAATATGAAATATTATTTTACTTATTCAAGTATGTGCACCTGGTCAACCACATAATCCTAGCTGAATAAAAAGTATATATTATCAATTATATTAATATTATTAATTTAATAATCAACGACACAGATCGAAGGGTGGATACCTCACTTGGTCAACAGACCGTACAATACCAATAACTAGGGTTGCCATAATTTCCAGGAACCAATACGGGACGTTTTGACACTTTCGATGCCCAAATGCATTATTTAACACACTCAATTACACAAAAGCATGCATAGTGAAAGACAAACCACGCGTTTTCTTATCTACCCTCAGATCTCATCGGTAGTGGGCATCAAAACTACCAAATAAATAAAATAAAAGAACCTAAAGTGTTTACTTATATCAAAGTTTTATTGGGTAACAATTTTTTTTATGAAATTTCCATTAGTTCATTTTGTCGCCCACTCATGTTTTGAGATTGATTTCACTTTTCCAATGATCTCATTTTACTTTTTAATATAATAATGATACTGGGAATTATGTCATTTAAAAATAATAATGACAAAAATATAGATTCTCTACCGACAAACTCTTTCGTTCGTCCATCCATTCTCACCTATGAACCATTCCCGTATTTTGTCAAAATTGATTAAAAACGGAACAAATACGGGACCTGTAACGTGATGTTCACATACGGTACGGACGTATGGCAACCCTCCATCCATCCATCAGCCTGTTTCGTCCACTGCTGGACATAGGCCTTTCCAGGATTTCGAAACTCTTGGCGGTCCTCCTGGAAGAAATGCCCATACTCACACACGCTGGGCAGGCGGGTTGGTGAGCGCGGTGCCGAAACCCTTGCACCAGTGACGCCGCTGCCCGTCACCAGTCTGTTTTACATAAGGCTCGGTAATGGGGATGGATAAACCGCCATCCATCGGTCCCAGGCAATGGTGGGCCGCCTGGTTTTGCCTGAGAGCTGTTCTCTAACTCTCCCCCGAATAACTTCGGGAGGATTTGCGAGTAAGATGGTGGTACCTCCACAGTCGAGCCCGGCATCACCTCTACCACCTGCTCTTTAACCAATTTAATTTAAAATTTCGCGAAAACATTCAGTGTACAGAAACGACTTTTTTACTACTTTATTATTAGTACAGATGTACGGTGCATGTTTTCCAGTTCCAATTGGACGTAACTGCATATCAAAATTACATAACCTTAAACGGAAACGTTTTTGGCTGTTAAATTGTTTTAAAATAAATTAACGCATACACACTTTCTTTGTTTTACGTCGGTAACAACTTTCTAGACTTTCTAGGTGTATTTTGGAATTACAAATTATGCAAATAAGTTTTGTGCCCCCATGTTATTGCGTAAAAAGACCTACTTTAGCGTACAAACGAATTGGCGCCATACTATACGGGTGCATGATATTTTATAGATCTCTACTAATAATAAATTAGTACTTCAAAAGACGTGACTGTACATTGAATATTTTTGCAAAATTTTAAATGAAACGGGTTATTAATACTGTACTGAGGCAAAAACTAACATTTTTAGAAGTTTTGTCTTTCTGTCTGTCTGTCTGACTGTGTGTATGTTCCGTTTTAACTCGAGAACCAGTCAACGGATTTGGTTGCGTTTTTTTTTGTTATCATCGTATCTGGTAAACACATCTAGGCTATACGGGGTAACGTTCAAGCTGAAAACGGAGAAAATATTAAATAAACGCTTTTAATTAGAAAACCACTCAACGAATTTCGATGCAGTTTTTTTATTATCATTGTAGTAACCTTGGTCAACACAAGAACTATATATAATGGATGTTCATGAAGTAACGCCCAAGCGGAAAACAGAGCAAAGATTGTATAAAGGCGGGCGGTGCTGTGGGCAAAGGTCAGTAAATAAATAAGCGTGTATGAATAGCATGACTCTTCTGTACCGAATACAGGCGTCACTGATTTGTTTTTCCATCGCAACTAAAGCATAAAAGCGTATCGAATCTCCGCGACCTTTGGCATGCCAACCCAGTCTAATGGCGGGCAGACCCGTGCCAAGCCCATCATATGCCACCATTTAGTTACAATCACAGGGCCGCTAAGACAACAATTTCACTGTAACAGCCAATATCGAGTTCGTAAACATTAACGTTACGTTGATGGGATTTCGTACTTTCTGCTGGCAACATTTTATCGCACTGATAATGGCCTATTTGCACATTTTGACATAATTATTGCACTGCTGATCGTCAATATCGTCGAAACTCTTTTTGAAGTAATGTTGGATTTAATTTAAGGCGACTATAGTCCTCAAACTGCGAAATAGAAATGCAGCAATATAAAGTTATACGGATGGCTACGTAGTTCGATAAATATAGAATCAAATGTAATAGTGAAATGTTTATTGATGACGTGTACAAAATATTTGAGGCTACCATATTATAGATTTTTCTTAAAAATATCTACAAAAGGATATATCTCATAATAAACATGCCTTGCGCCGAAAATACTTCACAAACCTTACAATTCATCCATGAGAAAAACAATGTATTCGCTGATTTTTAGGGTTCCGTACGCAAAGGGTAACCAACGGGACCCTATTATTAAAGCTCCGCTGTCCGTCCGTCCGTCTGTCTGTCACCAGGCTGTATCTCATGATCCGTGATAGTTAGATAGTTGAAATTTTCACAAATTATGTATTTATGTTGCCGCTATAACAACAAATACTAAAGCCGGCCTAGTGCAAGTCGGATCCGCGGACTCCCATACAACAGACATGATTTTTTTGCCGTTTTTATAGATAATGGTACGGAACCCTTCGTGCACGAGTTCGACTCGCACGAGTTCGACTCGCACTTGGCCGGTTTTTTTTTACTAATGTGTACCAATTTTACGATCTCAATTAAGACTGAAGGTATCCATGAAATGTTGTGTTCGCTTGCGGAAAATTTAGTAAATTTCCCAACGATAGTCTCCTTATAGTCCACCAGATGAGTTTGCAACAATTACTAGTTCACGAGTCACATTTTTTAGGTTTTAATGGACACTAACCATTCAATAATTTAATATTTTCTAACAAATCTTGATCGGGGGATGAGTATTTTGTAAACGGTATGAATAACTTAAAGGGAAAAAAATTTCGCATCACTTTTATAAACATTTTAAATATTTCATAACAATTTCAACAATGTAAATGAATTTTATAAAATTTCGAAGTCGCTATTATTATTCTTGCAAAAAATAAAATAAATTTATTTACATTGTTGAAATTGTTATAAAATCATAAAGCATGCTTTACTACCGTTTTTGAACATATTAAACGTTTACAAAAATGATTTGTATTTGTTTTAATTTTTCACATTAGTTTCAAATATTTAGTCCTCTACCAATATCGGTTACAAAAGTGTACCACTTAGTAAATATCGATACAATAGAACCCATTCATAAAACAAAACTTGACTCGGAAAGTAGCTGATTATTTTATTGACATTAATAGTATTTCCGCTGGGCTATTAAGGCGAAGTCGTTTAAGGTGGCAGACCTAGAAAGAGAATAAAATTTCAACCACAATCAGTTCACCCCGATACCTTTAACGATGCAGGCATTCCCGACCGTAATCGCACCATTCCGTGGTTATGGCCGGCCGATATCCGCTATCCCAACTTTAGAGCCCCTAAAACGTTTTAATGTGCCCATCTTGCGCAATTTGCGTGAGTGTTAAAAAAATACCACGATCGTTCTGGAGACATAAAAGTTTACATGCGGGCGAGACAACACCTAATTACTCGAGTAAAAGGGAAAGCCAAAAAATTCAAGACTTCAGACAAAATGTCAATTTACCAAAAGTCATAAGTACTGAATCAGAAGAACGTGACTCGACTGATAAATTATGGAAGGCCCGAGGAAGGTACCCGTGTATCATAATCGATCTTAGCATGCATTGCCTGTAGTACTTGCAATCATCTTCTTTAATAATTCTCTATACATTCACTTCAATTAGATCTCATATTCTAATCTCGCCATTCTTACAATTTTAACCCATCTATCCATCCACCAGCCTGGTTCGACCACTGCTGGACTGACGGACTGGAATGAGCCTTTCAATGATTTCGCCGCTCCTGGAAGAAATGCACACACGCTGGCAGGCAGGTTGGTGGGTGCGATGCTGTCAATGATAAGCCGAATAATGATAAGTCGTGTAAGCCTGATCAGGAGAGTGGTTACGGGCATTTGTTGACATGTCGGCAGAGAGCTGATAAGCCACGGCCGAAGTTTACCACCAGTTAAACTATAACTTTTATTATCATTATTATGTGCTAAATGAAGTTAAGACCAGGAATCTAGAAAGTATATAACACAGTCGATCACCGCGAGATTACAAATCAAGTGCCAAAGCAAATCACTCACCTAATAACCATATCCAGGACATCTTCCCTTTCGAAGACCTTGCAGTAAAGATGCAGTATCTTCAGACAAGCGTACTGAAGACCAGTCCAGCCGATCTCCGAAGACTTGAGGGCTTGATCCCAGGGGCAGTTCTCGTGTCTCGACAGGCAGAGCATGCCTTCGGAACGAGGACCTTCGGTTTCCGTTGGAGGCATTTAAGCTAGTTTTGGTAACTTTGCACTCGGTACACTCTTGTTTGTATGAGGAACACTGTTGCACATATCGCTTTTGTACAACGCACTGTGAGTTGGATCGACTGCTGGAAGCCGATGACGAAATGACCGATAAGAGTTATTTATTTGCATAAACTAACTACATAAATGTGTGCTAATTTATGATTTTTCTTCCTGTTTTGTAAAGTAATGGCAAATTTAAATAGTTAATACAATAGAGTTATAAGATTCTTTATTGATTCGTGAAGTAACTGTAAATATTAGAGTGTTAAAGAGTAAATCGTCCAATAACGAAATAAAACAACTGTTGGAATAAGTTGAATCTCTTCCTGTTGTCGGAAGTTCCAATTCAGACAATTACTCTGTTAATGTCCATCGCGCGCATGGGCAGTGTTTGTGTCTTTAAATAAGACGCGTAAGCGCATTGAAGTGAAATCATTAGCATAAGACATGATATCAGACATGCACGTCATGCACGGTAGTTTTTGTGATAGAATATTGTTTACAAATATGTCGATCAACAGATTTGAGAGGAAGTTGTTGAAAATAGAAAGGACTTTTTTAAAGTAATAAATCGCAGCCTTGTATATGTATATTTATTAGATATATAGGGTCCTACAATAATAAGTAAAAATAATTCTATGGTAGATGATCACATTCCAGAAGAAAAACATTTTTTTGGTCAAATAATTTTTTCACTTTCCAGTAAAAAGTGGTTCAATCAGCTATAGATCTAGGTATAGAGAACCAAATTTCTATGAAAAGGTGAAAAAAAAAATTCGCGCAAAAAATCATTTTTTCGTTGAAAAGTGATCTAGTCTATCATCTCTTAAATTTTTTCACTTTGAATTATAGGACCTTATATAAATACAACGTCAATAAAAAGTAAAATTGGTATAAATAGTGACACTGAAAAGATAAGACTCAGGATCGATAAAAATCCATTTCAAAATAAGAATGCGATGCTATAAAACTAAACGGTCACATAAAACAAGTTAACCAGTATTAAAGTTTTAAGGCCTTCCCTGAACGCAACGAGATGACCGCTTTTGGTCAATGTCCCAAATGATGTTTATGTATTACTCAAATGATTCATTAATTAGACTATAAAAGGATATTTGACTTTATACGACCTATGAGACCATATTTGAAGGGCCACTTCGTGCAATGTATGCAATCTTGATTTTGTTTTTCAAATGCTGTTTCTGCTCTTTTTTTTAGCAGTTCGGGCTGAGATAAATTATGTAGCTTAGTTCAGCCCATCTATTAGCTACTTCGAATGACAAATTGATGTAAATTTAATTATCACTTTTGAATGAGAGAGTGACATACATATTATTGTTTAAGATTTTAGATTGTATCAGGTAGTTGTATAATATTATTCTTTTGAAAGTATTGTTTTTTTATTAATATATATATGTATGTACACTTTTATATATAGGCAGAAAAAGAAATAATATTTTGGAAGTACCAACAGAAGAAAATGCAGTACCGATTTAAAATAGAGTTTCAACGAGAATGTAAAGTGAGATTGAAAAAATTGCAAGAAAGAAGCATTGTAAATGATACATAACATGTTCCTATAAAAGAACATTCTTCAAAGCAACATAAGCGAGTTAATTCTAATAGGAGTCAGGTGGATTATACTGAACCGTAAGAAACTGTTACAGTTTAGTAGGTCAACGTAAGAAAGGGTACCAGGTAGTTTACAGGAATTGCGTAAGGCTTCTGATCTGGTCTAGTCAGAACCAACTGGGTCAGGAGTATTTGCACGTGTGTCTTGCAAATTAGAAGTTTCGACAATGTGTCTGGCAGTCTTTCAATAAGTATTGGCAAAATGTTAACGAAAATCTTCTCTTGAAAAGAAGCTCAAGTGTGTAGTGACAGCTAACTACATATTTTGTAATGTAATGACATAATTTAAAATAATGACCGCTTCTGTCGTCTAGTGATTCGAACGTTACAACCTCTCAACCGGAAGTCGCAGATTCTAAAACCTATTTGGCTTAGTTCTGTGTGGTTCAGAAAGAACTTTACCTTGTGGATCCATAATTCACCCTGAATAGAATTAAACGTTGGGACTTAATAATCGTCAGTAAAATGTAGAGCGTGGATTGCAACTTGCACTACCCAGTCCATACCCGGAAACATCTCTCACAAACCATCAGGGATTCTGGTCATGACGATATATTATAGGGTAACCCCTGATCACTACCGAGTCTCCAGTATTAATCTGGATGCAAAGTCACCTTATACTGGGTGTTAAGATGATAACCTTTTTCCTTAAAACGGGGTGTTCTACCCATCAATATAAACAACTTTTAATATGGTGCCAACCCCGAAATCGCGAAAACAAAATCAGCTGTTCCATAGAAACGGTAAATACCTACTCGAACTAAATGTACGAAACAGAAGATTTTTCTTTCGCGTCTTTTCAGGGTTGGCCCCATACTAAAAGTTGTTCTCGTTTTAAGGACAAAGTTTATCATCTTAACATCCTGTATGTATATGTAATAAAATCTTATAAAAATTGCAATCTTACACCCAACCACAAATTTACCGTATTTTCCCGGGCTAGCCAAATTTCTCATATGATCGACCCAGTAGCCATTCTAGAATTATGCTGTGGATGAATACACTGAAGCTTGGTTTTAGTTTCCGTTTCAATAAGAGTATTTCAATTTTAATATGTGTTACTCGTATAATGCCATACCGTACTTAAGATTTAGCTTATTATAGTTTTTGCCCCCTTTTAACAACATGCTTTTTTTCGGGATAAAAAGTAGTTAGGGTATAAGCTATATCCATTCTAAATTTTATCCAAATCCGTCCAGCCGTTTCAGCGTGAAAGAGTGACAAACATACACACACACAAACTTTCGCATTTATAGTGTAACTAATTTAATAATTTCACGTATTACTTTTTTATGAGGGTGGCGCTGATATAAAGATTATACTTGAGTGACAATTATAGCTTTTGCAAAATAAGACTTATCCATTTTCCATGCTATAGTGATAATGGTTGACATAACATCTAGTTGTACCAATTGTTATTTTTTTCAAAATGAATTTATACCTACATTCACATAACCATTCGAATTTTAGCAAAAAACTATAATAAATGAGTATTTTGAACTTCCAAAACAACATAGCTGTGCGATGATAGTTATTACTTACCTGACAGACGTGCAAATCTACGAATAAATCATTAGGTATCATTAAAATCAAAAATATTGGTTCTCAATATAAATAAAGAACTTCCGCAGGTTTTATTTGAGATGCGCATTGACACGTTTATAGACTTCAGCATCAATGATCTCACTCGGAGGATATTTACCAAGAACATCAAAGAAATTGAACTGTAAAAGAAGTATAAACTTTACTTCTGGCTTCTATACAACTATTTCTTTATAGCACATTTAGTTTAAACACTTAAATGTTGACAATGTGCAGGTGTGCGTCTTGAAATTTTCGCATTTACATGTTATGTATGTATTTTTTAAATGGTCACATCAAAATAAAAACATAACAAGTCAACCCCTTTGTAACAACTGAATAAAACTTGGGGACAAGTTTATCACAATAATTATCAGCAAATAAAATAATTTTAACGTCAATTTTGTCATCACGGGTTTTCCAAAAATAACCTAAAATTTACTGCGCACGTCTGGACAGTGCTCCGTCGGACTTTGGGAGTTGGACAGTTTCAGCTAAATAATTTACTGGGTTCTTGATGGTTTGAAATCATAATGACGTTGTTTATCTTGAACCATGTTTCCGTTACAAGATTAACTAAAATTGTCAACTGCAATTATTCAAACACGTACCATCAGGTATGTAAAAAAATGTTTATCTTTTTAACGTCCCATGACTGTACAGTACACATTCATTATTAAAACGATAAAGACATAAAAGGCACATATTTTCGTTATTCCTATACAATATTTTTCTTAAATCACACTCATATAATATTATAAAAGCGAAAGTTTGTGTGTGTGTGTGTTCATGTTTGTTACTCTTTCACGCAGAAACGGCTAAACGGATTTGGATGAAATTTAGAATGGATATAGCTTACACCCTAACTTAACACATAGGCTACTTTTTATCCCGGAAAAAAGCATGTTGTTAAACCAAATAACTCGCGGGCGGAGCCACGGGCAAAAGCTAGTATAATGATAAATTAAAACTGCTATAGAATTTTCATTTTTAGAACTGTGGGCGAACAGCCCGGCTTTGTCCAAAACTGTTAACCCTTGATATCACCTTCTATTTACATAAACTTTTTTTTGAAAATGTGTGCCGTACCTACGGATTCTATAGCAAAGTTTGTAAAATGAAAAAAATAAACTGGTTTACCAATCACTAGTGACATAATTAACGTAATAACTGATATTTTATGAAGATAGCATATATGAAGATAGAGAGAGGAAATAAATAAATGTTTGAAAATGCTTTTATAGCGAAATCAGTTAGGTAAATCAAATAAATACAGTGGGCAAGTGCTTTTCAATCAAAATGTATCGAAAATTCCACCAAGTACCAACAACACAAGTATCAACTTCGTAGAGTAAAGATAAGTTTCTAATAAGTATTATCTGTTTTTGGGCCAAACAGGGCAAGACGTATAGAAATGAACCTTCCCCTCGTTCCCACAGGACACTTAGTTTGACATTAAAAGGATAATAAAAGTTTGGTTATTTGTCGTTTCATTACAAAAATAAATAAAATTAACAGCAAATTTGGCAGACACTCAAATAACGTGTATGACGCGGTTATAGTGGTCTGGAGACATCGATGTGAAGGAGATTGCCCCCTGACGTGCCAAAAGCATTAGTATAAAACTAGCCTTCGCCCGCGGCTCCTTCCGTGTTTATCCAACCTCTGACCCATTTTCGACTTGGACGTTATTTTATGAACATTCCTATATCCTTTATTTACCAGGGTCTCTACGGTGATAATAAAAAAGGCCGCATCCAAATCTGTTGAGCGGTTCTCGGGTTAAAAGCGTTTATTCAATCTTTGCCCCGTTTTCGGCTTGGGCGTTACTTTATGAACAACCTTTATAGCCTATGCGTTGACCAGAGTCACTATGATGACAATAAAAAAACCGCATCCAAATCCGTTGAGTGGTTCTCGAGTTAAAATGGAACATTCATACATACTAATATTATTATTATTAGTATTTCTAAATTATAAAATAATATTATTAGTATTTCTAAATTCTAAAATAATACAATTACCTAATAGAGATTTTTTAGTAAAGTATAAAAAAAACAAAACCCTTAGGCCTACCATGAGTTTTGCTTACTATACACGTTACCGTCTACTTAAAATATTTTGTTTGAGAAATGCTGGTTCCTGTAGTAAGCCGCTAGGGGCGCTGCACAATTTCTCATATAAACATTTTACGCAGACGTTAACAAAACTCATGGGAGGCCTACCTCTCTGTATTACCAATACCGTTTATTACATTTGAAAGCATGTGAGTATACATAACTATAAACTAAATCGGAACAATTATACAACATATTCCTAAACAGGGCACAACACGCGCATAATAAAACGATATTACCAAAATAAAGCTTTAATAGGGCTATTATGAGGGAGTGGCGTCGAGTCCCTTGACCGCGACTAATCTCAATGATAATTCCTTGCGAATTAAATATAGGTATTATACTTTGGTAGATACTGCACACTACTTACGTGCTTTTACATTAATTATAATTAATTATGTAATTCATGACCCATGAGCAATAGTTTAACCGAGTAAGTACTCGCCGGAGAATACATACGAAGTATTTTTACTCGTTGGAATAATAAAATAGGTATGATATTATTGGCAGTTTGTTTTTTATGTATTTTCTATAATTATATTTCATGGCAGTCCATTATATGAATAATGGCTGTATTATATTTATTATATATATATGTATACCATGTATTTATTATCTGTGTAAATGAATAATGGCTGTATGTAAATGTGTTATATATATATATATGTATATTATGTATTTATTATCTATGTAAATGGCATTTATAACTATATAAATTTATACCTATTTATTATTTTGAATTAAATAAGTAATAGTAAGATGTAGATTTAGTTATGTAGATTCACTTTATTGGTTATTGTTTTCTTTATCAAATATTTATTGTTTGTCCCACCTGTGCATTTTATTAATAATTATTTCTTCACCACCCAAAGGATGGCTGGAAAAACTTGCTCCTAGTAATAAGTTCGCCTTTGTACAATACTGTGTATTCTTTACTTTTTAATTTTATTTCGTGTGTACATTAAAGTGTCTATTCATTCATTCATTCTAATTTATGACATACGTGGGAATTGAAGATTAGCGTTTGAACTTCTTGGCAGCATTTTTTGAAACACTTTACATGACAACTGTAAATAGAAGAAATTAAAATAAGAAACAAACTGTAGCCGCATTAGAGAAAACGAGTGGTTGCGTATAAACGTTGCCTGCATTTGACAGGCTTTCCATTGGACCTCATTACTTAAGAAGCCGAATTAAGCCAAAAAGAGAAAAATAGAGCTAGGTATGGAATTTATAGAGAAAAATTCAGGGCGGTGATGATATATTTCATTTATTTTATAGAACTAAAGACGGTTTCGAGATAAGGAAATTTATTTGAGAAACTTCGCATCAAATGTGCGCTATGTCATGGCGAAGAGGCATATGATCAGTTTATTCTCCGGATTGGTAATATTTTATAACAAAACCATAAGAAATAATGGTAACGACCAAAATTTAACTCTTAGCTACGAACAGTTTTACAGATAGTTTGATATACTCATAAGCTTATTTTTATGATATTATAGTAGCTTCAAAATAATAGGATTATCATATTCGAGATTACGAATACGACAAATCTCAAAATGATCGTAATCACGAATATGAAAAATCCTATTATATTAAAGATATTAATCATTACACTATTTGTAAAAATTGTTCGTAGCTAAGAGTTGTTTTTTGGGCGATATAATTATTTCTTTTGATTAGGTTACAAAATATTACAAATCCAGAGAATATTAGCCTCTAATACCAACGATTAAAAATATAAGTAAATTTTCCAGCCTTACTAATGGCACTAGACTAGATGATTAGATTAAATAACAAGAATTTATTTTCGGTCAAAAACGTGGCTTAGCCAGTGGCCTTTTCAAAGAAACTTACCTATAAAATAATAAAATAATTTTGACCAGAAAAGTGGCTGGCTTTCGCCTGCGCAATAAAGGCACTGGGACTCGTAGACCAAGAATATATTGACGGTTGAGCACGAAAAAAGTTAGTGAATTCGCGAGTTGTGATAAGACCTGGGGAACTTAGTGGTACAGCAATCGCCCTGTAAGCAAGAAGCCCTAGTTCATTGGTCTTCACATCCAGATTTACTTTTTCTTCGTTGCCATACCAATTAAATTCCTTGCGATGGGAAAATCGCAGTGTCAAAGAATAGAAATATATTTCTATCTAAGCGACCATGGTAGTTTCCACTAAGGAGTTCCCATGTCTAAGCTTAAATGTCATGATATTATAAGAACTCAAAGCTTAAGTATAATCTTTCTATAGTGACAGTTGGAAAAAAAATCGTACTCTTCCATTGTTTATCCGATAAATATAAATATAAAATATATACATATGGATAAATACTGAGTGAATACTACTTGAGTCCCCTATATCTTATATAATGTAAATTTTTAACCCTTAGTGGATCTGTAGAGTTGTTGATAGTAAACGTGGGTAGTTTTAATAGTCTCGAGTCTCGCCACGTGCGAGCAAAGGCATAAGCATGAAATTAAAAAGCTTGTGCTGAAATTGAGAGCATTGATCGACGAAGCTTGTTTTAGACTTAAAAAATATTTCCCTCATAAATTTGAGACTAATTAACCCATCAAGGATTTGAACCACGACTTTGCCTGGTATGTATTGTTTACTTATTGTTCTACCTTTCATGAAAAATTGAACAGTTTGAAGTATAGATGCAACCGGAGGACGGAAGGCACCAAAAGCTAAGTAGTTCCTGTGATACCAAATCTATACTTACTAATAATAAAATAGTAAAAAGTTTTATTATTTATTATTTTTATTATTTACCATCTAAATAACGATCACATTAAGGTGGTAACGGAGAATCTCGGTGCAAAATGCACATCATAATATTGTTTTCCTAAAGTTTGCAATAAATACGTTTTATAGCAATTCGCGCAAACTGCTTGTTAATAGTTAGGTGATCACATGAAAATTATTCAATTTTATGCGTTAAATTTTAGCTGCATTACATTACAACTGTAAACACGCTTTTAAGTTTGTTAATGTAATGCAAACAAAATGTAATACATTAAAGTACGTAATTTGTTTGTGAAGACTTTATTATTAATAAACTAATATATATTCCCGCAAGTTCCTTTAAAACACATATATTGCATACTTTTTATTCAAAAGTAAGGAATACAATATTATGATGTACATTTTGTACCGAGGTAAAAAGTTACAGCCTTAACTACCATTTTTAGAATTTTTGTCTGTCTGCCTGTATGTAAATGTTCCGTTTTAACTCGAGAACCACTCAACAGATTAGGATGCGGTTTTCTTTACATCATTGTAGTGACCTTGGTCAACATATAGGCTGTAAGGGGCGTCGATAAAATAACGCCCAAGCCGAAAGCGGAGCGGAGGACAAGGGCTAGTAAACAACATAAAGAGAACACCATTTTGGACCAATATATATATATATATTTTTTTTTTCATTTTTGTAAGGATGTCTTGAACATCCAGAAAATATTTTCTTTAATCTGACTCTATTGCCCGTCTCGCACATTCATATACTCGTAAATTTGATATTTAAGTAAACATAATTTGGTGCCATGGGGCAAGGGGCAAAATTACAATATTGATTAATGTACAATTGACAATAGAGGTGTTCTATGTTTGTAGCGGTAATGTGAAGAGTAGAATTTAACCTCTCTCCGAGAATTTTCATAATAATTTCGCCTCGAGCAGTCGCAAAAGTAATCATAGTTTGCTCCATTCCCAAAAACATTTGAGAAGTAACAAAAGTTTGCCTAAAAATAGTTAAAAATAAATAATGACATAATTCAAAATGACAGCACAATAGGGAGTGAACCGTACTCGAACATAATACAATTACTAACACTCTCCGTCACTCTCGCAAGTTTTAGTACAGAAAAGCTCTCTCACAACTCACATCACAACTCTCACAAGTAAAGCTTTTGTATAAGTATTACACACACGCTATTATTGCATTTCTCCGTTACCTGTACAACAACTTATAGCTGTTGTAAAAATAAACACGTACTTTTCTGCTTAAACACGCACCATTACACACCTTTGCAAAATGCAAGCAGAAATAATAAAAAATCTTACTATTTTAAGTCACTAGTTACTACTTTTACCAGTTGTAATTTTATTTAGAGAAATGCATTTTTTTATTAGCTTGTTTCTTTGGAAAAGAGTTTCTCACTGTCACCGCGGTATTGTCCTGATTTCTAGATAAAATTATTGTTCATCCATGGCATAAGGTATTTTTTAAAGGAGGGCTTATTCCGACTTAGTCTTTTTTCTTTTCAAATTCATTTTGGACCATGAAATTGTGAGATTTTATCTCTGAAAAAAATATCTTATTTAGATACATTCTTTCTGCAGTTTTTTTGACGGTTCAATTTGCGATAAGGTACACATTGCTCGATTGAAAAAAAATCAGAAGCTTAATTAATTTTTAAAGATTTTTTAGTTTTATACAAAATTTATTTAACCAAATTATATGAAAATTACATATAATTAAAGAAAGGTACTTTACTAAGTATATCAACGGATATATTTTTTTATTTCACCGTAAATAAGTTATTCGAAAGAAAAACGTGTTATTTGAGAGTTCGCGATGTTTTCGTTGTCGTTATTTTAAGCAATAACGAAACGTCATATAGTTCAGTTCTACCTGACGCAGAATGAGGTGATCATTAAGAGGGATAAAATCTGTGTCATGTGCTCCAATATCAGGTAAGTGGGGTTAATTTAAACAATATACATACGTATACCCAAGCTAAGATGAGAACTAAACCATCATTTACATTTTGGCTAGTTGGAAGTAAACTACCGTTACTATTTAGCCGACTACTGTACTGTACCACATGACACACGTTATCCACTCTACTCTCCCAGCTGCTGTCTTTAGTACTATTTTGTAACTGTTTACATTAAGCTAGTCATGTTCTTATCCCTGGTTCTCTACCATTTACTCTACCCGTGTAAACTAGGCATTAAAAATTGTTACAGAAAAATCTCTATAACCAAATTTGACAACTTTTAGTAGATTTCTGTTTTTTGGTGGATTTGGAGCAAAGGTATTGAGGATTTAGTAACGCGTAATACCTATGCACAAGTATTTTTAAGTACAAGTATTTCACGCTACCGGATCTTCAATCCCTTTGCTTGAAGTCTACTAAAAGTGGTAACGCTGATCCTAGTGCCTAGAACCAAAATGGATCAACTTACTACTATTTTATCCTGTACCGAGCTACTAATGTATTCAAGGCTAAGCTGTATTCTAGGCACAATTATATTTACTTTTACAATTTTCCAAAAGACACTAAATTTTTTAAGGTAACCTGGCGGAATTCCTTTCGTTCTACTGTTTAAGGACTTGAAATTCATAACACAACGTCTACTTTAATAGTTTTAAGCTACTCTAGATAAAATACTTATCACTAAATAAACAAAATTTGATAGTATGTTGTAAAATCAATTAAATTATAATCTTCTTTTTAACAGTTTTCTTTCATTTCCCTCCTTTTTATCTATTTTTTTGTCAGTAAAACTTGCAATTTGTGATGACTCATAAGCATGAATGAGTTATTGAACGAGCGAGCGGGTTCTCCGAGTCTACTAGAACAATCCGGCGTTTGTATGTATGAATGTTTGTTCGACAATAACTCGAGTATGGTTGATCGGAATGTCATGAAATTTGGCATACGAGTAAATAAGGCAAAAAAAAAGTTAGAAAAAAGTTTTAAGTTCGAACTTGAGCCAAATTGGTCAAGCGCGAATCGGGCGAGCGCGAGTTCACAGTTCGGGGAGAACTAGTTTAAT
The DNA here is from genome assembly GCA_910592155.1 of Ypsolopha scabrella. Classification (NCBI taxonomy): domain Eukaryota; kingdom Metazoa; phylum Arthropoda; class Insecta; order Lepidoptera; family Ypsolophidae; genus Ypsolopha; species Ypsolopha scabrella. The sequence goes on from OU342964.1 coordinate 7,847,006, forward strand.
AAAATTTTATCTTTTATTCATGAAGCAGTGAAGAAAAGTGTAGCATTTACAAGTTCGTTGCTATAGAAAAGTTTTCGTTTAAAATATGATGTAATTTGGGATGATGCTTTGAATTTTACAACGTAAAGAGGTAAATATTTTAACAAGCGCTAAATATTTTTCGTAAACATTTCCATCGCCTGCGTCGGTTTTCACGATCTTACTGCTTGTATGTAAGTTTGTACCTTATGGGCACTGAACAACAATTTCTTTTTGTAGAAATCAGTAAGAGATCCAAATAATCTACTAAAACTTAAATTGTCACTGAAATTCAGATTTGAAAGGGCTTTAACTGCTGGTAACCTTCAAAGCCACAATCAAGGGCCGGTTTAATTCAGATGTTATTTGTATCAAAAATTTGAAAAAAAAAATACTTTGTAAACTACAGAATATCTTAGACGATGTAACTTGATTCGAATTTTCATTTTTTATTTGGAACTTTAACAAATTAAATACCAAAATAAGGTCCAAATTGGGACTAAGATCCGATTTAATTAATTAAAAGTATGCAAAAAAATTACTTCAAATTTAGACAAATTAAAGAATACCCATGATTATTTTTGAGGAATTTTAGTTATGATATTTGTAATTAGGTATATTTTAGCGCGTTCGTCACTAGATTCCCCGTCGAGCGACGGAGATATCAATACGGGACAAGTCATGCGAGTGAGTGAGACGCACGTACCCGGGGTTACCAGCAGTAATTGTCGCCTCTAAGGCATACATTTCTATGTTTTTGAGATGTGAATAACCATATCTAATGCAAAGAAGGAGAGTTCTACGAGTAGTTATCATTTCCTAAAGAACACGCGTCAAAATTCATAACATAACAAAGTGCATATTATTTCAAACGAACTGGTTCCTAGAACTATTTGCTCTGAATGCTAATTAGTGCAGGACTAAACAATGGAATGTTACCTTTGTATTTGTTAGTAAATGTCACTGTAATAAACCCTAATGAACAGGGCAAATAGGGCCTTAATGGATGGGGGAATCCATTAACGATGGAGGCAAATATCTTTCTGGCTTATTTGACGCTTTTACTGATAAAAAAGAAGACGCCAATGAGTAATAGTTTATACTTTGCCAAGGGAATTTTTAGATACATATTAGATCTTTGGAGCTTACATGTTATTTAACAAATTTAAAATTAACTTGTAAAGCTTTCGAATTACCCGTATAAAACAACATTAATAATAAATTAAAAAGTTATGTCTTGTACACTAAATATTTTTGGGAAATTTTAAATGAAATGGGTTATTAGAATTGTGCTGAGGCCAAAACTACAATTTTAAAATATTTGTCTGTGTTCGTATGTTCCATTTTAACTCGAGAACCAATCAGCGGATTTGGATGCGGTTTTCCTTATTATCATCGTAGTGTCCCTGGTCAAAATATAAGCTATAATAAGTGTTAATAAAATAACCGCCAAGCCTAAAAATGCCGATGATATTTTGCACACTTCCACGCGAGGAAACCGCGGGGAAAGCTAGTAAATGTATAAAGTCATGAATTGATGTGTGTGACCAAACCAAACCCAACAAAATTGATCTAGTAGATCTCATGAGGTACCTGGTAGACCCGAGGACATACAGTTTGTACTAATGCGTTGATTCAACTAATTGATATTCATGACAAGTTGGTTATATATCCTTTTTATAATTGCACCTATGAATCAGATTACGCGTATATAATAAATAGTTTAAATTCCAATACAGAACGCAGAGACTCATAAGTTTTGAAATATTGGATGGATTCGATTGATGGTTCTTGGTGGAATATCATCTTGAATAAATTATACACAAATTCTTGTACTTTTATTCCACATATATTTATTTTTATTCTAACTTAGGCTACCGGTTTCGTATTACATCATCGGGCCAACAAATTATTAATTATTTAACATGACAGAAAGAAAACAAAAAAAAACATTTTAGGTTAAAAATTTAAAATAAAATTTTTTTCTTTTGTTTTCTTTCTGTCATGTTAAATAATTAATAATTTGTTGGCCCGATGATGTGTAATACGAAGCCGGTAGCCTAAGTTAGAATAAAAATAAATATATGTGGAATAAAAGTACAAGAATTTGTGTATAATTTATTCATAAGTTTTGATTTATATATTTATAGTTTGCAAAAAAATATTTATAATAGTTTGCGGATCCTGAAGGATTTGCTGACTTGCAGGTCCAGGGCATTTTTGATTTTAGGGCAATATAAGGGTTGTATAAAGAAAAAAAAGTTAGCAGTTTTCGTCAATAATACTAATGAATTGAATTAACGAATGAATGTCGATAACAATTTCATTTTTGTCATACCCTTGTTTCTTAAAGACTAATTAAATACAGAAAGAAAATGAATCTGTAGCCGAGTGGTGGAGCATATAGGACGTTAAATTTTGATGGAAGAATTGATCAACAAAGCTAACAAGGTGAACTACGTCACAATATTTTCAAAACTATAACGAATACGAAAGCATTCTTACGCCCATTTACGTCAAAGAATCAACAGTTTGAATTCCTGAAGATATGGTACGTACGTTGTGAAGTCATAACTGAAAGAGGTTACTTACTGCAATACTTGTGAATCAAGCTAATCCTAAAGATCGATGTATAAGGTGACATTTATTTATGCACCCAACTTCATACTGAAGACTCGGTAAGTAGTCGGGATAAGTTAGATGACCCTTTTTGGGAATTCATATTTTTTTTTCCTATTCCGTACAAACACAAGCCCCCAATACTATTGGAAGCAAACATTTCATTTTTCAAATTACGCCGAAAATGTTATTGATCCATGATACTGATCAGTTGATCACTTACCATACCTCCAGTATAAATTTGACTGAATAAATAAATGTCACCTTGTACTCGTATACAGGTTGAAAGTGAATTCCCTAGCTTTATTGAACTCTATGAATCGGAATCACTAATTGAACACAAAACCGTAATTTTTTTTTGTTTTCTATTTTTTTTAAATGGCCAACCTATTTGACGTGACATGTGACTGACAATAGACAGTACATATTCCCGGCGGTAAATAATGCGCATAGGCTATGTACACATAGATTTTGTCTCTGTTACCGGAGTATTAGTGCTTCTTTTGACGGTCGATATCTTTTTTAGGGTTCCGTAGTCCGACAAGGAACCCTTATAGTTTCGCTATGTCCGTCTGTCCGCGGCTTAGCGCAGAGACTATTAATACTAAAAAACTGTAATTTGTCATGAATAGAAATATTTATCACGCCGACAAAATGGTAAAATAATATCTCGAAAAAAAAATTTTTTAATGGTACCTCTCGTACACGTAAACTGAGGATAATTTTTTTTTCTCTTCTATCTCATAGTGTGGGGTATCGTTGGATAGGCCATTTAAAAACATTGTGGGTGAGGTGTGTGAACACCATTTTTAGATTTAGAGATCCGTTGGCGAAATATTAAGCTTTAAAGTGAAAATTTTAGTTAGAGTGGAGCGTCCTCCCCCCCTGCTGGCTAAACGGTTGTTTATAGAAATGTAAAAAAATTCACAGAAGTAGTATATATAATGAATTAACTATCTATTGAAAACTATCACAGCTAAGTAGGCTTTACAGGTTTACGAGTACAGGTCGCGCCAAACTTTCGGTCCCCTGTAATGTATGGAACCAGAAGTTTGGCGCGGTCTGTATTAGTAGACCAACTTATATGTACCGCAACTACGGAATCCTACATTGCGCGTAGCCCGCAACGCACTTGACCGGTTTTTAAATTATGAATCATGGCAAAAGTAACAAAACATGTATTTTTATTTCGAACATAGAACAGTTTCCTTTGTTATAGATAGAGGGTTCATTTTCAACCGGTATATTCTGTTATCAAAGTTCTAAAACATTTTCAATCTCAGATAAATAAAGCATCTCCAGTTTGACGTACCAAATGTCAATTTGCATCTAAAATGAAACCTGGAATATCAATAGTTCATCTCTTGAATAAAAACTTGATCCTGAAATAATAGTTTCGTACTCGTAGATCTGTCAGCAAATACATCGTCTAATGGTATCATTGCATTTCATTTCCTAAAAATCAAATAAATTACAAGCGAAGCGAAGAGAGCGTTAATGACATGTAAATAAATTCGGGAGCCGAGCAAGTCCGTCTGTATGTTCCGTTTTAACTCGAGAACCACTCAATAGATTTGGATCCGGTTTTGTTACTATCATCCTGGTGACCCTGGTCAACACATGGAAACATAAGGTGTATTGAAAAAATAACGCCCAAGCCGAACGGGGCAGAAGTTTAAATAAACGCGGGCGGAGTCACAGGCATTAAAATTTCGGTTTTCGGTCCGTCAAACGAAACAAAAGTCATTGCACTAATTTAAATGGAAACGGAAGTTAAATGTTGGATAAGGTTATATTTATGTAAGTATCAATGCTATTGCATTTCAAACATTGCGTTGGTCGCGGGTGGATTGTTAAATGTTGTCTCAATACGGCTCTCACAGATGTCGACAGTGGATGTAGTGGAAATTTCCTAGACAATGTACATTTATTTATTTTATTTTTATTTATTTAATTTAACAACTAACACAATCATTACAGGTTGAAACCTGATGCAACAGTGCAGGCATGGAACACAATCTTAAGAACACAAACGCTAAAAACATATCCAATATAATAATATTAATATATACATAAATTAAGGATAGCTCAAGTAATATAATGTCGCTCTTGTGAACTCACTCAACGAACACGAAAAAAGATCGATGTGTTGTCCAACCTCATATATATCATATACATATATGTTTCGGGTGATGCTACAAAAATGGGTAAAACTAGGTTTACCAGGATAAACTTAGAATTACCCAAGCTGTTTGGGCAGAGTCCAAAAATTCAGCGTTTACCTAGATTAGCTTAGGTTTACCCGACGCTGGTTGGGTAATTTTAGGTGTTGGAGGTCGCCCTGGATTCGCTCGGCTCCCGAATTTATTAATTACTAACTAGCCTTTGCCCGCGGCTCCGCCCGCGTTTATTAAGTATTTGCCCCGTTTTCGGCTTGGGCGTTATTTTATGAACCCCCCTTTATAGCCTATGTGTTGACCAGAGTTACTACAGTGATAATAAAAAAAACCGCATACAAATAAGCGTCATACATACATCATACAGACAGACAGACAAAAATTCTAAAAATTGTTGTTTCGGCCTCAGTACAGTACCAATAGCCCATTTCATTTAAAATTTCGCGAAAATATTCAATGTACAGCAGACACGACTTTTTTACTATACTTTATTATTAGTATAGATAGAATACTCTGTCACCTAGGTAGTCTACAGAATCGGTACCTATCTAGAGATATGAAATCTAACATTCCGATGCGCGTTTTATGCAAACATAAGGAGTTGATTTATAAACATGCATAGAAAAATCCAACAAGGGCCACAATCAGTGCATTCACCAGAACAACATCATTTTTACGTAAAATAATGGATATATTTGTTTTTTTTTATTTTTATTTTGCTCACATATGTCAGACTTGTGTTGTACTTCCATTGAAGTATAGTAACTCAATAGGTGCTTCTAGAATTCTAACGGGATGGTTCTATAATAGTGATCTGAAAAACATGACTCCTGCGTTTGTTGTTTTTTTTTCAGCTTTCCCAGGCCTTAAAAATTAAAGGGATTGAGCTGCACAGGAAGTGTGTAAAAACATATTCGGTTACACTTTTGGTAAAAAAACATGAAATTTACGTTTATTGAGGGTTTGTTCTTAAGATACGATTCAAATTTTAGTTATAATTTAGCATAGATCGATCCAATTTTTAGTACTAACTTGGCATAGATCTAGATAATGTCAATACACTCAGCCTTAAACAATATAAAAACATTTCATACACATCTCACAATTTTGTGTTTGCATTTGAAAGGAGATTTGGCCGTAATAGATGTCCTTAAAAATTCTCGCAAATCCAGTAAATGCAAATTTCCTTTTATCAGCAATAAACACACTGTATTTTCAACTCTGATACAACCCTACCTGAAAATCAAGTATATAATATGGTCACTTATACTTGCTAAAGACAAGCGAGCACTAACCCCAGCTATAACCAAAACATCCACTTGACTCACCAGAGAAAGTGTGACTCAGCTGCTTTGTCCCAAGAGTCGAAGCGTACTCAGACTCGGCCATGTTGTCACATGGTTTTTTTCAGTGAAAATTAGACTTTATCTAAAGAGGGAAAGTGCCTCTTGACCGGAGAAGATAACGTTTTTATGAATAATCATAATAATTCACTGTTTACCTTTAAATAAAAGTAATAGGTAAAGGATGACTATGAATGATGTGCTGATGGCGAATACTTGTTATTATATACGTATTGTAATTTTAATGCTATGGTTTTTATTAGAAATGTACTGATTTATTTATTCTCAGGCTTGTCTTAAAACAAAGAGTCTTGATAAATAAAAAGTTGACGTTAGAAAAACATCATTCAAACCGACATGAGCATTGAATTTTCATTAGACAATATTTGGTTTGTAATTAAGATATTCATCCAACGCTTTCATTTTACACTTGCATATCGCTCAGAAAACTCACTATTTCGTGGTGTTTTTATTAGTTTTCAATGTTTATTATAATAATTTTATCATACAATAAAGTGTTTTTTAGCTGAAAATAATTTATAATTGAACAACTTTCGTAATTATTTTAATTCAGTGAAGTTAAATAAATTGCTTCAAATTCCCATCATAATTTAAGTAAATAAAGAAATAAACAAGAATATAGGTATGTTATTTTTTTATAAATATTTGAATGACCCAGAACTTTATTTAAAATTAAGCATTTTTAGGTTAAGCAGGAATTCCCTCGTTTAAATTCTTAGTTAAAACAATAGTAAAACAATAGATCCGGGACCTCTATTCTGGCACATGCGAAAAAACTGCCAAGGCAGATTTCGAGTGATTTTAAAAGGGATTTTCTACAGATATTTTTTGTTAGAAATCTATAGGAAGTGTACCTTATATTCTATAGTTTTTATTTGATGACATTTTTTCTCTTTACATTGCATGCATTGATGGCACATTAAATTTTAAATGAAATGAGTTATGTATATTTATGTGCTATTATGAACTATCTATAATATTTTGAATTTCTTGTCTGTCTGTTCCGTTTTTACTCGAGGCCTACTTAACGGATTTTGATGTGGTTTTCTTTAGTATATAGGTTATAAGGTTGATAAAATAACCGCCAAGCTGAAAACAATACCACGCAAGCGAAGCAGCGGGCAAAAGCTAGTCTTCAATAATCACATTCAATATTTTGTAAAACTTGCAAGATTTACAAAAACCTAAGTATTTGGAGATTTAGAATAAATATATACATAAGGGTAGATGACAATTCACTAAAAAATCTTCATCCCAAGTCGAATAAAAATTCAATAAATAATCAAATTGTCATTTCAACAAAATCTGTTGCCACATTTTCTTAGACAATTAAACATACTGATCTACCAAGCAAAGCAAATGTAGAACTAATTGATAGCAATTAATATTCAATAAATTAATTAGTTGCAATTGATAAACCGAGTGTCCAAGATGAGTTGATAAGAAAGAGTAACGTAGTCATTAGTTCAGTTGATTATTTGAACAAAGGTAATTGAACCCGTGAGAATATTGTGCTAAGTGATTTGTAAACAAACCATGAATCTACAATTTACGATTACGAATCAGGGACATAGGTCCGACGATATCTGATAAATCAAAGTTTTTCCACGAAACTAGAGACAAAAATCCACTAAACCAAAGTCTCCAATCTAAACCTACAACAAAAGGAATTAATTTAAAAAAACAAAAAGTTCGATTTTTCCTTGTGCTAAACCGGGCTAAATACGCTTAGTGAAGGCTTTTTACCTCATAGTAACACGTAAGAATAAACATTTATCATTCAAAATATGACTATTTACATACTAGTGCACCAAATTACCACTATTTTTGCAGACACGATTGTTATTAAACTTGTAATATCAGCTGCTTATCGCTCATTTCGTCACCGCTTCCTTTGCAAAATGAAAAAAAGAAACAAAACACAATCACTATTTCGGAACACAATCGAAAAAGCAACTCACGGGCCGGTTAAAATTTTTCTTTAAAAAGGAAGAGCGCGCAAAACTCGTTCGATGTTTGAAAAATTCGCAGCGCAGAGCGTCACGCGCGCACTCGCGTCGCCTTCGCGTTCAAATGACAAATGCGCATCAACGGGTTGCCGGCATTTGTTTACCTCTGATGTTTTGCTCGGCCTTTACTTTTGGATAAGTACCTACCAGACAATCACTCTATTATAAAATCATACGGGTAAAGGTAAACTAGCATGATATAGCATGATTGGGTCTAACATAAAGTACTAAGACATAAATACAACTAGGTCCTCTTATTTTACCTTCAGGATGTGTTGCTCAATAGGTAGCGCTTGAAGGAAAGTCTCAAAATAAGCCAAGGGCCTCTGCCCTCCACCAACCAACGCCTTGTGTCAAGTATAGGGACTGCCCTCTACTCTTCATTTCTTATCTGAGTATGGTCGAACTTGAACTGGCGGAAGGACGGATGTTTTTACGGTTGCCTTTATGACACCGATAACTGCCACCATGTCCACGTGCTATGCTAGGGCTGCGACAAGCTCAAAATATGAATTTGCTTCTAATTGATCTTTTCTTGTTTGTAATGCACTCTAATAATAATATTTAGAGTATTTCTAAGGAGATTGATTTAGCTTATAATAGGTCGTGCGTCCAAAAAAAATCCCTGATGTTACTTTGAGATAATTTAATTTTTTAAGCTATTTTGGAGTGACGATGCTTCGGAGAAGACGTTACATGACTCTGCCTTTGCAAAGATCTATTAAATTCATTTTATAATTCATGTATTTTTGCTTTACAAAAATATATGGCTTCCAGTTTGTTGTAGGTTTTGAGCATGCTCTTTTGTGGACTTTATAAACGGCAGCTCAAAGCCAAATTGGACGAAGGTAGCGTCCCGAATCACTGATCTGAAAACTCCCGGACTCTGAGACACTCTAAGTTTCATTCGAACCGGACCAATTTTTTCAAATATCTAATTTATTTCGAGACCTGTCAAATGTAAACTGTAAGCCTTTGTTTTTCTCACAGTGTGATTAACATTATTATGATATTTTGTGGTAGACATATTAACGTCCGATGACTTTTTCCGACAAACCTATTTAAATTAATGTTCCATGATATGACCATTTGAAGCTTTCTATATCCACTAATAGAGATATTAGTGGTGAGAGCATTATAAATATATACATATGTTAATGATGGACAAGACATCATTTATAAACAAAATCCCTTTCAATAGAATCCGGCAATAATGTAAACAAACCAATTTAAACACGAGTACTCCGTAATTACCATAAACAAATAGTAAGTATTAATCCTGATCATATTCACATCTCAAGGAACCATACATTGTTCTTACAATCATTTCGACACCAATAACTTCTTTATGATAGTTATTTCAATAATAAATACTCAGACGACGAAAATTTCAGTAGTTTGGTTGAATTTCATATAAATTTTTTAATTATCAAAGTCTTATTTGTCTTTGGAAAGTTAGTGTTTTTCACAGACGTATAATATAGTAGCAGACCTAACGTAAATAATAAACGCATAGAGACGACGCGTGGCAATTTTAGCTCCGTGAACTTCGGACCGTTTTAAATATAAATATTGCTTGTTTCCAAACAAAATATATATACCAAGAGATTAGTTTAGGAATTAACAAATATGTTCCAAGCATAAGCCAGCCAAAAAAACCCACTTTTATACGTTTCTTCATACCATGAAGCCTAAATGTAGGTTATTTTTTGTATGGAAACTTGCCACGCTATTTTATCTTTATGTTTACAATACAAAAAATACAAAATCATTTATTTCGCCAACTTAAACATACTGTTCTTACAGTGGTTGGAGTCTCCTTTTAAGTAGACCTGTGATAGGAGACCCCGCTCTTCCGTACCACTTTATATAAATGTATGCTTATGGGCACAATGTTTGGTCTGCTACTTAGTAATAATTATATGTCTGTGGTGTTTTTCATTGTTTTGAATTGATTTTAAAAAGATTTAAACATTTTAATCAATGCTAGGTACAAGAGTATGATCATAGACAACTGTCAAATAATTGGTTTGTTTACATTATTGCCTAAATATATAAGGGACTATAAATATTTCTGAAGTAATCCAAGATATTTGGCCTGAAAACTGGCAGCCCTAAGCCCAATCGTAGGAAGGTAAAAGAAGATCTGACGTCACACACAGCGCAGGGAGCGAGTCGAGATAATGGAGTGGCAGTGATAACAAGCCTGAGTCATTGCCACGTTTAATGGGGCTAGAAACGTCTACGTGAACTGGAGCATGCGGGGGTTTATGGAGTTATATCTAGAAAGAGAAACAGATATAGCTTTGCGTCCTTTGACCGTTTAATAAAATATAAACATAATATTGTCACGACATGAGTCCCCGAAGGAGTATAAGAGATGTTTGCAAGTCACAGTTCACACTCGTACACCCACATTTCACTGACGATTATTACAATCACCGTGAGGGGTGGTGAACCTTATCGCCGTACGTCGAGAATTATCTATTAGATAATTTATACTGTAAGGTGTGACTCCTTGATGGTACTTCATTTCAACACTAATAAAAGTCTCCGTGTACAAGTTCCACTATGTATTAATTAATTAGCGACTAGTTTAGTTTTTTTTTAGTGTTCAACTCTTTAAGGAGATCTCGTCGCGCCTGTTCGACGCTTCCGGTAACCAAAGGGCTGGGGCATATTTTGGTCATCGGATTAGCCTCGCGATCCAGCGAGGCAATGCCACCAGCCTTTTGGGTACCTTGCCCAACGACGGTAGCGATCTGGCCAGCATATTTTATTTGTTCTATTAAATAGGTGTCCAAAATTTCCTTTTTTTATTTATTTGTATAATATTTAAATTGCTAGGTAATTAAAATTTTTAATTAGTTTAGTTTAGATATAAATTGTTATTTAAGTTTTAGATTATAATATTCTCAATAAACAAATACATACCCGTTTCGTCTTTTAGACATCTTCTGGAAGATGATAGAAGATGTCTAAAAGACGAAACTAGTCGTTAATGAATAAATACAGTGGAATTAGTGTTAATCTATTAGACCCACAGCCTAACGTGCCTTCCGACTTACGAAGCACGCAGGCAAGCACAAATGTCTACGGAATTTGAATTTAAACCCACCACACCCGAAATAGTGGTTTAAACCAAAAGACCACAGAGGAGGACAGTTTGTCTGCAGTGTAAATTAATCACTGGCCGGAAATTTTGGCACCATGCGGCATAATCGTACACGAATGGATCTCTGTAAAAATAAACTGTATGTCTGTCTACATAACATAACAGCTTTTATTTCGCACGAGTGAGTATAACGAACACTAAAATCTTTTATTAGGGTTCCTTACTCGAATGGCTATAAGTAGGCGGAAAGAAAAGCGATTCCGATTTGTAAGAACAAGATTGCTGCCCTTTTTCGCTACGACGGCGGTCATCATTGGTTATCTCACACATCCCCTCTGGGGCGTGGGTATTCAGCGTCGGGGCGGGTGCCCCCTTGCTGTGGTGTCTTTCGATGCCCATTACTATGGGCATGTCTTGGTGATGTTTTATCCGGTGGAGTTGGCGGCTCTACTCTCGAGGAGCACGGCTCGATTCAGGGAGGAGCTCGGCTCTACTCAGAGAGGAACCGCGGGTGTTAGGTCCTGTCCGGCGCGAGCGCGCGCGACCCGTGTATCACGGGCGCGCGCGGCGCGGGGATGCGCGGCGCGGGGATGCGCGGCGCGGGGATGCGCGGCGCGGGGATGCGCGGCGCGGGGGCGCGTGGCGCGGGGGAGCGCGGCGCGGGGGCGCGAGGAGTTGGGGCGCGCGGCGCGGGGGGCTCGCGGCGCTGGGGAGCGCGGCGCGGGGGCGTGCGACGCGGGGGCGCATGACGCTGGGGAGCGCTGCGCGGGGGCGCGCCACGCGGGGGGGCGCAGCGCGGGGACGCGCGGCGCTGGGGAGCGCGGCGCGGGGGCGCGCGGGTACGACGGCGGTGAAGCAAGCGCTACGACGACTCTATAATTTTTTCGCTTTGCAGGTCCGCTGCGCCGTAGTATGGAAGCTTATTTATGAATCGTATGAACGAAAGCGAACGTTTTAAAAACAAAAAAAGTATAAATAACTTGCCTCATATTTACTTATAATACATATATTCTAAAAATACCCGATACCTCGGTGTCTCGAACCTCTTTGTCCGGAAAAACTTAAAAACGGCTTTAAGATTACTGTAGAACTACGGGAAAAATGTGAAAAATTTTGGAAGAGGAAAAAAAAATTGGTGGGACATGAAATCAGAAAGGAGCGTATTTCCATCCGGGCTGCATTGCCGGAACCCTTTCCCTATCTATACTAATAAATAATACTAATAATAAAGTAGTTAAAATGTCGTGTTTGTACATTAAATATTTTTGTGAAATTTTGAGGCCAAAACTAAAATTTTTAGAATTTTTGTCTATCTGTATGTATGTCCCGTTTTAACTCGGGAACTACTAAACGGATTTGGATGCAGTTTTTTATTATCATCGTAGTGACCATGGTCAATACACAGGTCATAAAGTTTGTTCAAAAAATATTGCTCAAGCCAAAGTATTGTTTGTCTGTATCATATACGCCCGACAAACTTCCGTAATGAATTGATATGTTCCTACTATCCTACTTCCTATCCTACTAATATTATAAATGCCAAAGTTTGTGCGTGTGTGTGTGTGTGTGTGTGTATGTTTGTTACTCTTTCACGCTGAAACAGCTGAACGGATTTGGATTAAATTTAGAATGGATATAGCTTATACCCTAACTTAAAACATATGCTACTTTTTATCCCGGAAAAATGACTGGTTACTGTAGGATAGATCAATATCATAGAAAAATCAGCTGTCTAATTAGCGCGGTCCTTATCGTTTGTGGTAAAATAAGACAAGGCTATGTTATTTCATACATCAGAAGTCTAATTAGCGCAGTCATTAATCGTTTGTGGTGAAACAGACAAGGCTATGTTATCTCATCACACTTCACACTAATATTACAAATGTGTAAGTTTGTGTGTTTGTATGTTTGTTACTCTTTCACGCTGAAACGGCTGGACGGATTTGTATGAAATTTAGAATGGATATAGCTTATACCCCAACTTAACACATAGGTTAATTTTTATCCCGGAAAAAGCATGTCGTTAAATAGAATAACACGCGGGCGGAGTCGCAGGCAAAAGCTAGTCTATAATAAAAATACTACACGTTATATTTAGGTCGCGCTATCTCTCATTGTTTGGTGATGAAATAATGAGCTCTCATTATCAGAGTTAGGCATGGACGTTGTCCTTGTTCTCTAATAGGTGGCAGATAAGGTGGCTGTAATCACCACTTTACTATGTACAACAGATAAGCTTCTACGGAAGAGGTATGGATTCCTTCGAAAAAATTAAACGCTTATGCCATGTTTCGATGTTTCATAGTGAAATACAAAAAAAATACGTTGACGTCACATATAAAATTGTATGTATGTGTGTGTGTAGAGCGAGCAGAGGAGACTGCGATTTACTGAATACGGGTAGTTTGGTTCTTAAAAGAAATACTTAGTCATCAAAAACAAAACTTGTAAAAAAAAACAAGTCTCGCAACTTAGTTCTTCTACCGTAAAAAGTTGTGAGATTCATGTAAATCCAAGTCGGGGTAATTTATTCAGTATCTGTCTTAAGTTATTACATAATTAGCTAACCTAACAACATCTTATAGTGACCATATCAATATTAAACATCTTTTATGTTTTCAATAAAAATATTGACTTGGCCATATTTATATGGGATTACAAAGTTATTTATGCAGTTGGCGTATTTAGAGAACTGGACCGAAATTGCAAAATATTTTAGTTTTTCCTTGATTTATACACTAAACACTAATTGTATTCTAAATTTGAAGCTTCGTTGTCTGCTAAAAGTGCCTTGGGATTTTGTAGATCGGTCAGTCAGTCAGTCAGTGAGTGAGTGACAAAATTGAGAAACTTTGACTAGTTATAATTCTTAAACTACTGGTTCGAATTAAATGAAATTTGAAATATACCGTGTTTATACAATGCCTGCTTGGTTATCGAAAATTCAGGCTTCTAGTTTTATTCACAACGAAGATATAGGGGGTCGAAAATGGCCTGAACTGCTTCGAGAAGGGGATGGTACGGCCTGCCGCTTTTTAGCTCGACTTGGCGGGGGAATAAAAATGTTATGAATTCAATATCAAGTGTTGCGGAGGTAGTGATGGCTGCGATAGTACTGATATATTAAATAGATAATACCCATAACCAATTCACCCTAAAACAAATATGTATTATAGATTTCAGGTGTAAAGAATCCGACTCTGGAGCTGATACGAGACCTAGTAGCCTTAGTATAATAACATCCCGTTATAGTTGCGTTCAGGTTAGATATTGTATGGAATCTGAAAAGTTCCACTACTCCGGTTGGGGCGGGCGGTTACCAGATTCCATACGAAGTCTAACATCAACGCAACTAACCGTGATGTTTCATGCTAAGGCTACAAGTATTGTCGCCAGCGGCCGTCTGCGATCCATTTCCAAATCGTTCAATTGGAGCTGCTGAGGATCTATGACCTGACCACAGAGTGTCAGTACAGAAGACGGCTGTGGAGCTACTCACAGATGAGCTTCGACGAGTAACAGGGTGGGCGGGGAATACTGCGCATCAGCTGACAGCTAACAGCTAACTTTACGCGGCCTAGCTACAGCCCACCATGAGTAAGTTCGAGTCTGGATGCTCATAAGGTCATAAGCGACTGCGTGAAATATTCTGTATAACAAATTCTATTCCCTCTCATAAACCGCTATACAATTTTTCATATAAATATTTAATTTAGTCGCTAGCGAGTACAGAGGCGTAAGCCCGTAAAGACTACGCTGCACTAGCCCGGAAGGTAGTGAGTAGTACGTACATATATTATGTTCTCTTTGGGTAGTTGATATCGTTGCTCTGTCTTGAGCCAACATTAGAGGCTTTCTTATCCTGAAATCGTTCACCCTTACTTTACTCCAAATGTCAATAGCTTGCGTCATAGTAAACACAGAATAGTAAGCTATCTTCACAGAGATGTCGCCCGCGCGGCTTATAAGTGTGCGAGCCTGCACGTACGAATCACAACACGCACACAACGACAATATCTCAGACGGTTTCTGGCGGTGTGACTAGGGGCGGCTGCGCTCCGCAGTCGCGCTTACGTACGCCGCACTACAAAACAGATAGGTATTTTAAGGCCGCGCGCCGTTCGTCGCATCGCCGCAAAATAAATTGACGACCCTGCAGCAGTAGGTATTTATGCCTCGCACGGCGCGGGAGTTGTTCTACTATTCCGTTTTTACTATGGCTTGGTGCTCGGGTGGCGATGCTTCCTCGCAATCTAATTAGCTCGGCAGAAAATCTGAAAACTAGAAAATGGTTAAAAACGACATATCAAAAATGGTTTTCACCAATGTGTAGTGACATACCTTATTAATTTCATTTCATATTTTATAGGTATATAAGTTAGTGTGTTATTCGGTTTAACGACATGCTTTTTTCCGGGATAAAAAGTAGCCTATGTGTTAAGTTAGGATATAAGCTATATCCATTCTAAATTTCATCTAAATCCGTTCAGCGTGAAAGAGCATTTATAATATTAGTGTGATAAGGGCATTTTATATAAGTTGTGCGAAGGTGTAATTTTTTCAGTGCCACAGTATTTATTACTATTATGATTGCCTATGTTAATTTATTGTTAAACTTTGTAGGAATAAATATAAAGTATTATGCATTTCTGAAATAAATGAACATTTCGCAACAACTATAGACCTTTTAAATTTTATTGTTCAGTTTAA
The DNA here is from genome assembly GCA_910592155.1 of Ypsolopha scabrella. NCBI lineage: Eukaryota > Metazoa > Arthropoda > Insecta > Lepidoptera > Ypsolophidae > Ypsolopha > Ypsolopha scabrella. Next base: position 7,863,018 of record OU342964.1, read on the forward strand.
CGTTTAAATAATTTAATAATAATAAAAAATAATAAAAAAGGTAATTATTAAAGTTCATCGAGACTTGACAGAACTTACGATATTTGCCCACGCTTTACATTTAATATGGGTTTAACCTAGACAGTAAAAATATATATGAAAAAGTGCAAATATTAAGAAAAATTGGAAGTGATAAAGGACTTTGATTTTTAAATTTATTGAACCGTAAGTAATTATTTAGCGGTTGGAATATCTTCCTTAACCCGAACTAATAAAGTTCAATTTGCAATGTACGGTTTGAAAAGGGAAGCGGTCCATTTTATAAATTATTTAACCGTAAGTCATCGGTAAAAGCTCGGAAATTGATTTTTGCTGCATATCGTGAATTCTGTTTAAACTACGGGGGTCACCTCGCTCCGCTCCGCTTCGCTCGGCTCCCTAATATGTACTTACATGTCAACCTAACGGCTCCTCCTCGCTTCGTTCGTCGTCGCAACCTATCCCTAGCGGTCGAATAAATTTAAAAATAAGGAAGCCGCTAACGGCTATTTATACACTTCCAGAAAAATTTAAGAAAGTCAGAAAAGGAAAAATAGCTATTTATTGCGGTTTTTAATGTTTATTTAATAAAAGATGGATACATTGATATGTGTTATTATTTATTAATTATTTATTATTCAAAGATATTTATTTCTCCTTTTTTCATATCGCACACTAAAAAATATCTTAACAACAACAAAAAAAAAGAAGTTTGGAGCCATACCACCTTTTATTTGTGAGAAATAGGTAGTCCAGGAGTAAAAAAGTTATCGACTTTAGATCCGAAACAGACTTCGATTTTCTGATTAGGCGATATTTTTTATTTGGAATTTCTCTTTTCGTAGTTTATTTTATTTAACAAAATTAACCGGATTATTCGGGATAACAAATTATTCAAATCAACGGCAATGGACGCCGCCAGCAGGATGGTTATCAGGGGGTGAATCTACATACATTATATAATATAATATTTATTTGTGTTTTTATAATTGTATGAATAAATATAAGAAAGCATTTTCATCGCCTCATAATGGCCTTACTATTCTTTTTTTTTATCTAAGGCAGGGGTGCAGTACAAGTGCACCCCCCTGCACCACCCCTCCCGGCACCCGTCAACGGCCCTTACTGTTAGTCCTAAAAACAAACATATACAAAGGTACCGTGATGCCATCTGTTGTCAACAAACCATCCACACATTATATTGCGACTTGCGAGTTACGGCCGTTGAGCTGGGATTCTGGGATTGAATCAATAAGAACCGCAAGCTTCTGCTACTCCTCAATAGATGGCAGTATTCATTTCTATAAAAAAATGTACTTTCTTTGTAGAACCTAACCTCGAAAAGGGTGGAATCCAACTAATGAATAATGAACCAACAGAACAGAAAATGAATGGTTAATATTAGGGCGGGTTATTAGTTTTGAGCACTATTGATTATTCGAAATCAATTAGTAGGTAGGTATTCGAAATCATTAGTACCTAGGTATATAAGTATTATTCCACCTTTAGCCGGCTCCTTACGAATAACCGCTAATGTAAAAGCAAATGGAAAGATGAAATAATATGATGAACGATATTATATGCAATATAACTTTAAATATGTTATAAATAAAATAATCTTTAAAACTTGATACTTACATAAATAAGGTGACTTTAATTTATGCAGCTAAATTCTTACTGAAGACTCGGTAAGTGCTCAGTAACAAGGTTCGATGACCCTTTCTGTGAAATTCCTAAAAAGAATTCTTTCGTGTTCCTTACAAACGCAAGCCCAGCCCCGAGTCAATTACTATGGGAAGTCATGATTCTATTTTGTGAAATACGCAAAAAGTGTTATTGATCCGTCATACTGATCACTTAACAAGCCTCCAGTATGAGTTTAGCTGCATAAATTAAAGTCACTTTATATATTTCGATACTTATTGGACCGTCATTCGGGATTAATTCAACACGAATGCAAAAATAGGTGCAATGACAAGAAGGATTTTTGCGTATATGAATTCTGTTAAAACTAATTGGGGTTGCCTCGCTTTATTCAGCTCTAAAATATATTCATATAAAACTACTTTTGACTCTTTGTTGAATAAATACTGTATCTTTCCGTTTGATTTTACACTTTTTGCTGTCGGTTAGTTGTTATTGTTAAGTTCAGCCGGCTAAAGATCAAATAAACTAACATTAGCTAGTCTAAACTTAAATTATCACCAGACTTATCATTAACCGTAACATATGTAGGTATATCGGTAATCTGAATAATCTGGTATTTTATAGAATACCTAGGTATAATCTGTAGTCGGCGGCTTGAAGTCAGTCGCGCACGGGGTCGTTAAGCGTGCTATTTCATTCTACATTCAACTTCGGATTATAGAGCACTGACTTGTAACTTTTGTATGTATTTGATTTTGATAAATGTTTTAGTTTCACGTCATGGAATATGTTGAAAAAGAAAATATAATAAGCAAGTACCTATAAATAAGGATATGATCAGCGAACTGTGCTAGTATTCGGGCGAATAGAGTCGCCTTAAGGGGGTAACTTTTAACCTCGGTACAAAATGCACATCATAATATTGTTTTCCTTAGTTTTTAATAAAAGGTATGAAATAAATGTGTTTTAAGGCAACTTGCAGAAATAGTTTATTAATAATAAAGTCTTCACAAAAAATGACGTATTTTAATGTATTACATTTTGTTTGCATTACATTAACAAACTTCAAATCGTGTTTACAGTTGTAATGTAATGCAGCTAAAATGTAAGGCATAAAATTGAATAATTTTCATGTGATCACCTATTAACAAGCAGTTTGCGCAAATTGCTACAAAACGCATTTATTGCAAACTTTTTATTCTAAATTAAGGAAAACAATATTATGATGTGCATTTTGCACCGAGATTTATCTATCAAATATCGAGTCAATGCCTACATACTTGCTATGCAGGTATTGTATAGAATAATTGTATACTGATATATATTACTAAATAATGTACATACTGAAACAAGGCTTTGTTAGGGTTTTCTTTTATTAGAATAGCGGCGTTAGTTCTGATTTTGTTCGACAGGACCCTTTTGGCGTGTAGGCGACATTGACAAAGGTGTGAAACAAGGACCTACGTTTTATTAGGATCTAATCCCCGCTCCAAAGGGCCTTGTCGCTCGATAACATCAATACGTGTCATGTAGATCCGGTTGTTATCAGTAATGTATCACTTTACACTGTACGTTTTTCAGCGAACTCCATTGCTTTAGAATGTACTCTACGTAAACAGATAGAGTATTTGTGTACCACCAGACATCTCACAATTTTAGTGGATTTATTTTATGGCTTATATTTGAACCTGTATTATTTTTTCTCGATGTTTCCATTTCACCCCACGATATTAGAACCATTTTACTGACTGTAGCGGGCCGAAATGAATTTCGAACTTAAACTCGCAGGTTTTATGTAAATTGCTGGCGTGCAATATACACAATATTTTATCTAACATATAGTAAAAGAAGAATTTAAAAACATTTCGCTTTTGCTACGTTCTACTATATTATTATCCATCCATCCATCCATCAGCCCGTGTTTGTCCACTGCTGGACATAGGCCTTTCCCAAATTTCGCCACTCATGTCGGTCCTCCGTCCTCCTCATCCAGCCACCCCCCGCAACGTCCTTCAGGTCGTCGGTCCAGCGGGCACGAGGTCGGCCTACACTACGCTTTGCTGTACGTATATTATTATACATAGTAGAACTACACTACGCTTTGCTGTACGTATATTATTATATGTAGTAGAAAAAAAAGTATTGTACATAAAATATATTTTCTTAGTTTTAAATAAAATGGGTTTTTATATTAGTATTTTTTAAATTTTTGGTTGTCTATTTGTCTATCTGTTCCGTTTTAACTCCAGAATCACATAATGGATTTGGATGCAATTATTATCAACCTTGTCTTATAAAAGTTATAAATGGGGTATGTTGATAAAATAACTTCCAAGCCAAAAACTGTCGATAATATATTGACTGAAAGACACATACACGCAAGCGACGCCGCAGGAAAAAGCTAGTGAACTATAAAGTGTCTCGCTCTACACAAAAATAAATATTTAGTAAAGTCGTTGCAACATGTTACATGCAAAACGGTTTCCACTTTTGTGAATAAGTAGAAAAAAACTGACCCTCAAAAGTAATAAATAAGTTCCCAGAAGGGATCGAGTACAAAATCAATGAGGGTCTATTTGAATAACTGCAATGTAAATGGGCTGTTCATTTATTACGTAAGACAATTTTAACCACTTTCTGACCCCTCCCCCTACGTAAGAAAAAATAAGACTTGGATGAACCCCCTCCCCCTTTTAATCTTACCTACGTAAGCTAAGTATCTACCAAAATTGCAAAAAAAGTAGAAAAAATATAAAAACATGTTGTTTTATGGTATAAAAAAGTAATTTTTGCTTACTTTTGTGACCTTACGTGAGGACAATCTAGACGCCCCTTCCACCCCCATGTAAGAAAAAATAAGACTTGTTCGGACCCCCCCCCTTCCCAAATCGTCTTACGTAATAAATTAACAGCTCCAAATGTTTATTTTTGTATCTTTTCAGTCACGACAAAAACACACCACACCACGGTCTACGTTAATTGGCACACCAATAAAAGACTTGTACTTCTATTTCCTTATATAAGGTGACTTTAATTTATGCAGCCAAACTCACATTGAAGGTTTAGGGATCGATAACACTTTTTGCTGATTTCGCAAAAAATAATTAATTGACTCGGGGCTGGGTTTGCGTTTGTAAGGAACACGAAACACATACTGAGACTTCTGTAAGAATTTGGCTGCATAAATTAAAGTCACCTTATATTTTATGTAATGTAGAGCGTTACTTAAAATTCTATAAATAACTCAAGATTGAGTTCCTACTGTAAGTAAGCCTTGTTTACGTTTTAAAAATAAAATGTAATTAAAAAGTAACTGAAATCACAAATTCACCACGGTACGTGTTAATTACTCGCAGCATTTCAATAAAATACTAGTATTTCTATTTCCACATGCATATATGTATGTAATGTAGAGCGTTTTTTACCTTTTAAAAACACAAAGTAATACTAATTACAAGATAACTGAAATTGAAAAAAAGTAACGTAGTATTTATACTAGGTATATTACATGTTTATTATGTTTTTGTACAATTCAAGGCACGCCACCGTTTTAGTACAAAATTTAATAATCCGTTTCTCAGTTGTTTTTAGTAATAGACCAAACTATGTGACCTCTATCATCTGCTGCTGGTATTTTAAAAGGCACCATTTTGCCAAAATTTTGAATATTAATTTTGTTTTAAAGATATCAAGCTGGACAGATTTACATACAAAGTTGTTTTCTTGCCTCAGATTGTACCTATATCAAAATTTAACATTTCAGCCACATAGCGACTTTGTAAATGCCTGTATTTAACTATAGAGGTCTTATACTTTAGTCTATAACGATAAACAACAGAGAAACGGGTTATCAAATTTTGTACTAAAACGGTGGCGTGCCTATGCGCCTTAACCAGAAATACAATATTGAACTATGAACATAAATAAATTACAATTTATGCCAAAACTATCAATAATAAGCTTTAAATCTTAGAATTAATTAACTGTCTTTATCAAGTAGGCAGATGTAAAAAAAAAACATTCTATCCGTGTTTTTTAAGAATACATAAAAATATACTCAACCTATATGACGCACTAGACATACCTACAATGAAAATCTTAGCATAAACAACAATTTTCTAAACTAAGCAGTCTTTACAATTTACAACATAATAGTAAGGTCACGCATTTACATTTCATAAAAACGGGTACTGTAGCTCATTTAGTTCATCTCGCGCTGGTCGTCACCACTGACTCCTGCGCCACCGGGGCATGCGCGTGCGCTGACACTCTAGCACAACACTCACAGTTGACAGTCATTGAACGCACATTATTATTGTTGTTCTTTTTCCTTCGCACCGCGTAATTCCTTTCCCGTGATGGGAATTTGGGGGTTTTCTTCTTTTCATGAATTTCCGGCTGCGGCTCGGTTTGGCTCCCGATGATACGTTTATACACATCTGCCCACTCCAATTCCTTTAGCGACAGGCACATGATAATTGAATAAACACGTTCACGTGTCACGAAGGTCAGCGACGCCTCCCAAGCGACTGTTCAGTTCGACAGCTTGAATTAATATGGCAGCAGCAGAAATGTTTTTGTCATGCGCTTGCGTCGACGACCTCCAAGCACTTACTACACTTAAAGCCGTCACTTGTTTTGTATTGTTATAAATTTTGCAACGTTCGAGTTCGTTGATGGTTAACGATGAAATGGGTAAACAAGTAAATGACCACGACCACGCTGATAAAGTTATCTTTGACCCGGACATAACGACCGACGCTTGCCGTAACGATGTGTATACAACACATGTACGAGTAAGTAAGAAATATCAGTGTTGTTTTGAGATTACAATCAGTCATATTTAAATGAACCGAGACAGATTAGATAAATCGATAAGCATAAACAAGAAGTACAAACTGTATCAGATCAGGTGATAGATTTGTATGCAGAAATGTAGACATCTCAATGTTTTCCTTGTCTTACCTGCTATACTTAACTCTATGTGTCTAGGTCACAGAATGACTGTATCCTTTACTCGTTGAACAAATGTATTACTTCCTACGAGTATTTGGCATTGGGAGGTAACGACGACGTGACCTATTAAAGATGAAATGACTGAATTGAACATAGCTCTCAAAACGTTCTAGGGATGACTTACCTCCATGCATGTGGTATAAATCCAGGGCATAGCTCCGGGCAGTTATCACAAGGTCTGCCCTCTGAGACTTCCTTTATCCGCACTCCCTGTGAACAAAGAAATGTATTTTAGACAATGAGTTGAGTGGGTCAAGTACCACCTCATCAATAAACCAACCTCGCCTGACCCTATATCTAAATCATTATTTGTAGCGTTTAGATTGAATCGCTCAAGATCATTTGATAGATAATCAAAATCATCAGTATTTTGGTTCTGTGATGGTTCACATTCGCTATAACTGTCTGAGGAAGAAGAATATTCACTGTCTTTCCTATTTGACAAGAACATTTTGAGTATTCCAGTCTTTTCACCCCAAAAATTTGTATTTTCTTTTTTAAAGTTACTGTTTTTACGGCCTCGCTTTCTATGAATTTTAAAAGGCACTTGTTTTAGTCTAGGTGGTACTGCGTACGATAATTCCTTAAAGGTAGATTTTTTGTAGAATTCATCATATTCTTCTTGGGATATTCCACAGTGGTTAATAAAGTAATCTTTTCTTATTTGCTCTTCTCCTTCAAGATCTCTCCAGTAAGTTTCTTTCTTTCTAATCCCTAAATAATAGTCAAGATCATTTTCTCCGAGATCATCACTTATGTCGTTATCATTGTCTTCAAATTGTTTATTGAAACAAATACGTCCATTTTGCTGGGCCTCTTCTAAAACCTTCTCTAGGAAGCGATACTTTTTTGTGTTTGGCATTGTTTTCTTCAGCAGATTAGCCGTGTTTGATGAAAGGAATTTAGTTGTTCTTTTATATACAGTGGCTACAGATTCCCTTCTTCGCTTCATGTTAATCAAACACGTATTATTTTTTATTGTTAACTTTTGCTTAATAGATTCCAAGTATCTTTTAAATCTCTTCCTTCTTTTGTTCCAGTTCATAATCTCTTCAAAATGATTTGCATAAAAGATAGAGATAAATTGTTATCTTTTGTTTTTCCATTTTGTTAAGAGATCTGCTATCCCAAAGAAACGTTGAATCCAACTAGTCTCGGGCTATGGAACACTAGATGTGAAGCTTTACGATTTCCGTCCAATCGGTAAAGTGAGGGACAGTGGTTACCTGCAAATGGGTGAACTAGGGTGGCCGTGTGATCTTATGTGTTCAGTTAAAAGTAGATCCGTATCATACGTTGCTTGTCCCCTCCCTCGCCAGTTTTATTGTGCGACGAGGGAGGCAGGGGTGGTCATCGGATGCGGTGACATTGTAACAGCGGGTAGGTCATCCTAGGGCGTGGGCTCGTTATGGGCAAGCAAACAGCTCTATATGTGATCATGGCAAATGTCGCTACGAATGGTGACACCCTTGGGAACAATAGGCCGTGATATAATTTGCGAGCTAAATGAGACTTTAACAACGTCTGTTTTTTTATAGATATAGGTGATTTGACATTTTGATGAGAAGAAGTTATTTTAACATTTTTTTTGTGGGTATTTTATAGTTTCCCAAGGTAAGTTTTATTGTACTTTATCTTGTACTTATTGTGATAATAAGAGCGAAAATTGGATCTGCAAAAGCATTCGATAATAAATCCTATTATGGACTAGATTAACACGGTGTTTAATTTTCATCGAGTTCTCTTTGATTATTACCTCTTAAATTGATGATGCGGTGTATAGGTACTGCCGTCATATAAAAGATAGACAAAACACAACCCGCAGAAACAAATATTGAGAAAATGAGTTTACACATATATATACCTTCGTTTTGAAAAATTTATACTTATTATAATGTATGTAAACGCTGTTAATTTAATGTAGAAAGTTATGTATGTGTTTAATTTTAAGCACCAGTATTTTTTCAATATCTAATTCATCTTTTCTAGTACGAATGGCATTAATAACGCAATATGACTTTAGACCTTACTATTTTATTACAATTTGGACACTGTCCCTAAGATGAAAGGCCACTCTGACTTTTGGGCTTTTACTATTAGTACCAATTTTAGTAGTAGATATTTCTTCTGCGGTAATATACTGTTCATAGGGGCACTAAAACTATCTAAAAATAACTAAATATTTGCCAGTAACGTTCTAAGTTTATTTGTATAAAAATATGTCTTTTCAATTTTCACCTTCAAATAGGCAGCTAAATATTTTCGTTGAAGTTTTCCCTTTTCGCTAAAAAGCTAAATGTAAAACAAAGAAAACCGACCAAGTGCATGTCGATACCCACCGCGCAGTGTAGGGTTCCGTAGTTGCCCAGTACATTTTATAAGTTGGTCTACTAAATACAGATCGCGCCAAACATCTAGTCCGCTCAGAAGTTGCTCTCCCGAAGCACGGCCCATACATTGTCGTGTTTAGAGGGGACTAAAAGTTTGGCGCGACGTACTCGTAAACCTGTAAAGCCTACTTAGCTGTGAGTTTTCCTTTTAAATTCATTATACAACGTGAAATTTAAGTCATTTTGGTAACGAAAACTGGTGATAGTACTCACTCATCCTTATGAACAACTGTTACTATGAAACCAATACTGAAATCGTGAAAAAAAAATCAGCTGTTTCATATATTTGGGTCGAGTAGGTATTTAACTTTTAACAGCTGATATTTTTTTTCACTATTTCAGGGTTGGCTAAGAACTAGGTACAGTAATCCTTTTGGCCAATTTCTAAAAATAATTTTTTTTGCTCCCGTTCCGGTTGGACTAGTTTAAGTACAATTCCTAGTGGAGGTTCTACGCGTAAAAAATTTTTTTTTTCGAATTTCACCTGGAGGGTCATTAAACCTTGTTCCTGATGACTAACCGAGTCTCCAGTATGAATTTGGTCGGTTGATTTAATTTCACCTAGTATATGTACATACAACGTCTGCGAATTTTTCCACATAGTCATAGTCCTATGCAACCGTTTAGCCGGCAGGGGGGGACACTTGACTCTAACAAAAATTAGCAGTTTAAAGCTTAATATTTCGCCAACGGATTCCTAAATCCAAAAATAGTTTTCACACACCCATAATGATTTTGAACGACCTATCCAACGATACCCCACATTATGGGATAGACGAGAAAAAAAAAATCATACCCGATTTACGTGTATGGGAGACATTCTTAAAATTAATTCTTTTTTACCGTTTTGTCGGCTTTATTAATATGTTTACCCATACCAAATTACAGCTTTCTAGTACTAATAGTCTCTAAGCTAAGCCGCGGACAGACGGACATGCCGAAACTATAAGGGTTCCTTGTCGGACTACGGAACCCTAAAAAGAGGCTGACGCATTTGTTTTCCTAATTTGTTAATTAATTAATTATAAAATAAGTTAAACTACATACATAATAATTAATACGTTAAACTAAATTTTTCAAAATCGTTTCGTTTATGGTGTAACTTAGGATAAATAGGTAGTTGTTTTTATTATTTTTGAGGAAAAAATAAAATCTAAATGTGGTTTTGGCACTATGCGAAAATAGTTAGGCTTTTCTGGCAAAGTGTGTTATTCTATGCATTACTTTGTACCCTCACCTAAACTCACCTTAAAATAGTTAAGTTTTTTTTGACATAAAATGCCATCTATCGGTAAAGGTAAGCATCATTAGTTACTACAGTCCACTACCACCGTTTAGGTCATGGTGCGAAAATACTTGTAACGCCATCTTTACTTCATTGGAAAAGTCTCGTTTGGTAAAAATACATTTTTCTAAAAAAATACAGTGTCTAGCTAATTTTGGTACCCATAGAAAACCATAATGATATGATCTCTTGATGACACTACCTAATATTCAAAGACCAAAAAATTGTGCGAGTATCAGTGTATTTATAGTTCTGCTACTCGACAACAGATGGCGCTCAAAGGATCATGAATAAATGCCTTGAAGTCCACAGTGTTCGAAACTTCGAAACAGGCTGATGTTTATTGTTTAGGAAGTGCCTCAGCTGCCAGCGCCGGTTGCTGAATTGGCTGCCGGCACTGACTTTAGAAAAAGAAGAGGGAAATGGGGCTAGCATACTAAGTATAGGGCTAGGAAGGATAGGATAGGAAGTAATGTTGGGTCTTTATAGTCATAGTAAAAAAAAAACATTCACCAAAAGGAAAAAAATAGGTGCGACCACGAGCGAAGCGAGGAGGAGCGTGTTAGGTTGACATGTAACATAAAATAAGGAGCCGAGCGAAGCGGAGCGGAGCGAGGCGAAGACGTCCCTAGTTTTGACAGTAACTCAAATTTGTATTTTCAAGTCACCGATTTCAACGATTTTCAAAAAAAACAAACTTTATACGTACACAATCTCACACTTTGAAATTTAACGTCCTTTGCGCGTGGGAAATTTCTACCGTCAGCGCCGCCGGTATCCATTAATGGGGCCGGCGTCGCCGGCAGCCGATGTTTTTGATCTCGCTGCCGGCAGTAATGTACTGCCGGTTCCCAACGGCGTTATTTTTGGGTGCCGGCGCCGGCAGCAAAGGCACTCCCTATTGTTTATTCTTAAAACTATACTTGCAACGAACCTTACAGATCCAAGCATAGCTACTTTCTGTAAGTACGAATTTTGTAAAAACGATCACAATCATAATCAAAAAGTTCCGCTTTAATTAAATTCACTAATATGAAAATACTATTTCCCATAAGATTTTAAATATGAAAGATATGGTATTGAAAATATCTGAACTATCGTTTTTGCAAAATTATCTTATTGTTTTCATCAACTTATCTATCGAAAAAACATTTATGTGATTTAAGTATTTCACGCTTAAGGGTCATTTCAAAAATAATGCACCCCTTGCCTTTTTTGGGTGTCCCATGCATATTTTTTTGCCACGGAAGTTTCTTATTGTTTATTTTAATTGAAATAGGCTATTAGTATTGTACTGAGGCCCAACCAATTTTTGTTAATATTTGTCGGTCTGTCTGTCTGACTTTCTGTCCGTCTGAATGTATGTTCCGTTTTAACTTAAGAACCACACAACGGATTTGGATGCGGTTTTCTTTGTAATCATCACAGTGACTGGGTTAGGGGTGTTCATAAAATAACCAACAAGCCGAAAAAGGGGCAAAGAAAAAAAAAACGCGGTTGGGTGGAGTCGTGGGCAAAGGCTCGTTAAATATATATTTTTTTTAATTGACTAAGGTTATCAGATACCCCGTACCCTTATTTTCTCTGCATCGCAACGAGACATGTCATAATGACCATTAATAAACGTATCCGTATCTAAAAGGTAGAATTGAAGCTGGAAAAGCTTAAATCATGCAAGGCATATCGAGTCTTAGAGATTTACACATCCGTCTGAGCTGGGTCTTAGACGCTTTGTGACTATCGAGCTTATTCAAGCAAGTAAATAAGCTTTCGACTTTGTGAAAAGTATTAAGGTGCATATAGCTGAGTTTGTCTTGACCTCGAGGTCGCCAAAAGGTATCGGAAGAATTCACTTGGCACATATGTACTCTGGGTCAATCTACGCTGATTTAGCCCGGTAGAACCCCGCCACCTTGTGGCAGCGGGTTACTGCTCTCGCAGTTTCACGCCGCCGCGCTTCGGAAAAAAATTCATATCGGCTTTAATTTACCTAACATCTCAAGTGTGGTATCATTTTATTATAGATAGAGGATGAGAAATTCATTTTTTAAACAATTAATGCACAGTTTCATACAAAAATTTAAAAATATTTAAGAAAATATGTAAATTGGACAAATATTTTTTACATTCAACATTCAGTAACCTTAAAAAAACTAAGTTTTGTGAGTAAATAAAAATACAGTTGTAAAGAATATTTATCGAGCTTAAAAAAATATATACTTTATATGCACTAACCATAGAAAATCTACCTAAAAAAAATCTAACAATTTACGCGACGGTGGCGAAGTATCTTCTAAATCCGTCACGCAAGCTAAGTTGAACGTATAATTTTTATCAATGGTACTAAATAATTAATTTTGTTATGTCGATACAGCATTATTAAATTGAAATAAAACATTTACATTAAAAACAAAAAACATTATACTGTAAATATGCCACAAGGTGGCGGGCATCTACCAGGCTAAATCAGCGTAGATTGACCCAGTGTACATATGTGCTGAGTGAATTCTTCCGATACCATTTGGCGACCTCTCCATACATTGGGTGACAAGACAAACCTAGCTAATAGGCATGCCACCGTTTTAGTAAAAAATTTCATAGATAACCCGTTTCTCTGTTGTTTTTAGTTATAGACCAAAGTTTAAGACCTCTCCTATAGCTTAATACAGGCGTTTACTATCTGGCTGAAATGTTAACTTTTGGTAGAGGTACAATTTTAGGCAAGAAAACAACTTAGTATGTAAATCTGTCTAGCTTGATATCTTTAAAACAAAATCAATATTCAAAATTTTGGCAAAATGGTGCCTTTTAAAATATCAGTACCAGATGATAGAGATCTTATACTTTGGTCTATAACGAAAAAGTTTTTTAACAAATAGAATTCAATATATCTACGTTTTACATAAATAGGTTTATATGTTTACAACAGTCATTATTGTAATTTTTACTTTTTTTGAATTGAAAACAGCCTTCCCTTTGCATTTTTTTTTCGATGCAGCGAAATTTTTCTTAATTTGGCTAGCTATGTTATCGTCTTGGAAAGGGCCTCCTTTATAACATGTTTTTTTTTTTCAGAACCCCTATCTATTGTAGTTTGAGAGTACTACTGTTTTAAATATAGGTGGTAGAGCTGATGCCGGGCTCGACTGTGAAGGTACCGCCATCCTACTCGCAAATCCTCCCGAAGTTATTCGGGAGAGATTAAGAGAACAGGACATCTAAAAAGGCCGACTTGGGTGAATCATAAAATGATTTGAAAGTAGGACAGAGATAGAATTTATTCACCCATGCAAAAGAGACGGCAATAGAACAGAATCATAATATGATTCATCCAAAGTGGCCTTTTAAGGGGCCTGCTCTCAGGCAAAACCAGGCGGCCCACCACTGCCTGGGACCAATGGATGGCGGTTTATCCATCCCCAATTGCCGAACCTTATATAAAACAGACTGGTGACAGGCAGCGGCGTCACTGGTGCAAGGGTTTCGGCACCGCGCTCACCAACCCGCCTGCCCAGCGTGTGTGAGTTTAGAAAGTATATTAAAAACCTGGTACAAATCCACACCCAATTTAACACTCTGTTGATAAATAAATTGTTTTAGTCCTTTTATCGTTTCTCCTTAAAATAACTTTATTGTGTAATGTAATTTTCTACGTAATTTAAGATAAGTTCAGCGTCTCACACAATTCATAAATAACAATTCTACTCGCTCAAGATTAAAGAATAACAGAAAACTCAGATACAGTAGATTAAATTACTGGAAAAAGGAAATTAAGTTGATCTTTTACATACTGCTTGTCTTTTGAAGTTTTTCGGCCCGACGGTTGATTAGAGCAGAATAGACAATAAAAAAAATTTGAGCAGGAGTGAAGCTTAGCATCGTATCGTAGCTTAGCCCCTTAAGTATCAGAGTCATCAATAAGTGATAGCTAAAGATACGAAGATTACGAAATTCTGACCTTAACTTGACTATTCTCGCAAAAAAATTCACACGCTTTAATTTTCATGCGACTTGTTAATGGTGCAGGTGCACAAACCTTCATGATCCACCTGAAAGCACTTATATATGGCCTATATAATCTACTTCCACAAAAAAGTGGTCGGTTAAATAAATTTAACTTTTTGGAGTCCGTTAGTAGTAAAAAAATAGCTACTAATTTGAAAATTTGAATATGGAACCTTTTCTAGATTTCTGGTGAACAGAAACGTGCTTGGGAAACTTTCACTCGATAGAAGATAATTATTGAAATGAGGTCTTCAACACATTTTCAAACGTGACGAATAGAAATCATGTAGAGAACTCACACATATGTTATTAGATGGGTTTTAACAATATCTAGATTTTCGTTAAACAAAATTTGCAAGCAATGTAACCTTTTTTTTATAGAAACAATAAACCAATTTTCGCTCCTTCGTCCTGAATCCGTCCCTCCCACACAGCGCGTTTTCCCGCTTAGAGTGACAGTGACCGTTGAAAGATTCACTCATCACCGTACGGAACTATACGGCCACGACTATTTCCGTCACTACCTACACTGGCATAAGACTAGTTTTATGGTTTAGTAGTTGAAATTTCTCGATCAATAATCTGGAGGTGCCATTTGTGTTTGAAATGCGTGTTATTCCCGAAGTAAGGTGATAGGGCCACCACCCATTACGGTGGGACGTCATAATCATCGGTGAAACGTGAGTGTACAAGTTTGGACTGTGGCTTTCACGGTCTTTACTTGGAAACACCTATGACACCTCGGAGATTCATGTCGTGACGATGTATTTTTGTTGTAATTTAGAACAGCGTAAAGTCCAACGAGCTTTTCTGACCCTGTAAGCCAAACTAAAATGACCTCTATATTCTAGAAACGACAGTCCTCGTCACCGGGTCAGATAAGTTTGTAGCCCTATACACCTTGTTCGCAGTAGGTTGCTATTTTGCTACGTTCCGTTTTGCAACATCGGCTGTCAAAGATACACCGTACGACTGCACAGAAAATACCTTATTTTTCCAAACAGAAAACGGTTATGAATCCGCAAAACTGTGCTACAGTATTTAAGCAGTATTTTGTCTCGGCAGCTGGTGTAAAATAATTACCCACGCCCGCTCGGTACGTAAACACGCACTAGGGCTGTCCACTGATTGTTTTAATTGGGTTATTTCTGCTTCGGATATAGATGAATTTAAACATCCATAACAATATGCGTTAATTTCGTGCCATAATTTACGTGATGCGCGGAAACGTCTCACACTCCTGCAGTCTTATATTTTTTATGCCTTTACTTGAGTAGGTATGTATATGATTTTGTATCATATGTTTTATTTTGAAAAAAAAAAAAAGGAATGTTTGCTAAGTTTCTTGCCCTTCTTCTTAGCAATACTAATCGAATGGTGCGGATGGTTAGGCATTATGTATATATAATATTTTTATTCCTATATTTCTCTATTTTATGCAGGTGTATAACTTCATTACATTTTAGTAGCCCAATCTTAATACTTTTTGTATGTATTTCCCGTTTTTATTTATGAACTTATTTCTTCATTGCATTATGTATATATAATATTTTTATTCCTAGATTCCTCCATTTTATGCAGGTGTATATTTTATATATTTTTTTATATTCTAAAGATATATTATATTGTTAAAATTAACTTTGACTTGTAGAAAGTATACTTTATGTATCTATTTTGCAAAAATAAATATTTTGATTTTGAGTATTTAGTATATGGTTAGCTATTATTATGATATAGTAGGTATATATATTATTGTATACATTAAATATACCTTCAATGTAGTTTATGTACGTGTATTAACTTATTAAGTATATATACCCAAATCCTAATTTAATATATTGTATTTTCCTCACTTAAATTTAACCATTTTACTTATTTAATATATTCTAACGTGCGATAATCGTAACCTACATTGCAAAAATAAAGTATTTCATTTAATTTCGTACGTTACTGCGGCGCACTCGCGACTGTCGTGTACCGTAGTTCACCGAGAATTGGAAGCGCGTCGTTTCGGCCGTTTCTATGAAGATGTAATACTGCTTAGTTTAATTATACTGTGACTGTGATTTGGACGGACACATTTACAAAAATGGAACGTATCGTTCGTTTTCTGTACCCAGTACCTTGAGGCTATGACAGTTTGCTCTTATTTCATTTTGTTGGTTTCAATGCATATCTAAATAGGCGAAACAAAAAGGAGTAAACATGGCATTCGCAGCTGTCCATTGAATATTTTTGCGAAATTTGAATTGGGTTATTTATTAGTGTGAGTATTGTATTGAGCAGGGACTAGGGGGTACTGAGGATAAAACTTTTTTAGAATTTTCGTCGGTCTCTTAACTCGAGAAAAACCCAACGGATTCGAATACAGTTTTCTTTATTATCTTCTTAGTGACCATGGTCAATATACAGGCTATAAAGGATGTTGATCGAGCAACCGCCAAATCGAAAACAGTCTATACTACTAAAAGATTAATAGATATTTCAACGCAAATGAACCCTCGGACCAAAAGCTGTCAACGATACAAGGTGATATGATAGCACAACCCACACAAACCCGAGACACGTGGGATGTTCCAGCTAGTGGGACAAAAGTTGCACAGAATCTTTGGGTTGAGGTCAAAGTTGTTTTTAGGAATGACGCTTATAAGATGGCGGAAAACAAACATTCCAAAAATAAAATAAAAGAAATCAATAAGTTTTTTCAAATTGATTGCTGTGCTTATTCTTCGTTACTTAATGGAACTTAACATACACTGCTATGAAATAAAAAGGCCTTTGAAGATAGCGATTTTATCCAGAGAAATCAGTCCTGCTTCAACGCTTTCATTTTACACTTTTCTATCCAGCTGAGAGGGAGCGGGCCGCTCAGAAATCTCGCGAATTCAATGTGTTTTTATTTATTACTAGCTTTTGCCCGTGGTTTCACCTGCGTTGAATTAATTTTTGTGTACTCCTATAAAATCAGTCAATATTATTCGGACTGCTACCTACAGTAAACACAGCTGGTGAAATGTGTGTGTTATGCGACTCTGTTTCCCATTTTGTGTGTTTCTTTTATAGCTTTTCCATGGGAACAAAGGGAAAAAGTAGTTTTTGTCCTATTCAAAGTCTAGAACTACATTTATACAAAATTTCAGCCTAATCGGTTTCGTAAGCATGACGTGAAAGGGTGACACATCACTTTGAAATTTGAAAGCTCATTTTCATCCCATGGGAACTGATTTATGGGATAAAAAGAAGAGGTCTAGAACTACATTCATGTAAAATTTCAGCCCAATTGGTTCAGTAAGTACGGCGTGAAAGAGTAACAAACATCCATACATCCATACTTTCACATTTATAATATTAGTGGGATTTTGGAATTAAGAGGATGTATTTTTAGAACGGCCGTTTTATATCACATTTCTCACGACGTTTATTTTAGTATAATTTTTATTTTCTAAAACCTCATATAACTCCAAGGAAATGGTATTTATTTATTTACGTCAATGTTTAGGCGTATCTTTGAGATTTTATTGGATGCAGTAAAATGCAAGTAATCTTCGAACGGCCGAAATACTAAGTTCAAAGAATGATACAGTAGAATCTGGATATAACGCACCGGTCAAATGAACAGCAAAATTAAGTCCCACAGAGTAAATTGTATGAAAACCTAACTCGAAGTTGCGTCTGGTCGTTGAAAACGGTTAGTCGTTTTAAGCGAAGTCGTATTAAACATTCACAAACTTCACTGTATATAACATATATTTTTCTTTAATGTAGGTAATTATTACATCACGATGAATAACAATACTTGTACTCGTTTCACAATAATTATATAATATTAATCCCAACTGGTTTCCGTATTACACCATTATCAAGGGTTTTTTTAATAACTAACACATTTTGCAGGATATATTGTGGGTAAATTGGTTCGGAGTGCAAACAATGAAACAATAAAATTGATTAACGACGTATTTCATTGTTTGCACTTTAATTTTATTGTTTCATTGTTTGCACTCCGAACCAATGTACCCACAATATATCCTGCAAAATGTGTTAGTTATTAAAAACCCTTGATAATGGTGTAATACCGAAACCGGTTGGGATTAATATTATATAATTATTGTGAAACGAGTACAAGTGTTGTTATTCATCATGATTTTATCGAAGTTTCACTAAGTGCCGACAATCGCAAGTATTAATCATATGTAATTATTACAGTTTCGCGGTTTAAAATGAATTTGCAAAGAGATTATTTCTTGATAATCATTATTCACTAACATTTATAATTGCAATTATCGGCACATGTGAAACTTTGAAAGCATCTTAAAGAAAACACTACTTGTAAGTACACTGTTTCACAATAGCTACATGAGTATAATTATATATTTTACTTTGTTAACTTTGCACCCGTACGGTTTCCAATAACAATTAATTTTCAAGGGCTTTTTAGGTTTTAAAACGCAACCACGTGCTGTAAACAAATTATGTTCAATAAATACTACAATAGGTGTAAAGTGATATGTGAAACAATGAACGAGATTGTTTTCTTCAAGATCGTCTTTTTTAGGGTTCCGTATACCTAAAAGGTTACAAACGGGACCCTTTTAACTGAGCCTCCGCTCTGATTGTCCGTCTTCTTAATTTTTTTATTCACTGCCTCATCTTGCATAAGTGTTTATTCATATGTGTATGTGAATAATAATGTAGACAAACAAAACAGAACTGCAGCTATTGTTTTCACAGGAATGCGAACATGACACCATAAACGCATTTCAACATGGCTCCTTCGATAAAAGGAAATGGCAGGAATAACAACGCTGCAAAAATTTACCTACAGGACGTGAAATTGAGAGGTACCATAAAGGTGACATTCATACTGGAGACTTCATAAGTAATCAGTAATGGATAAATGAAATATTAACGAAATTTGGAAAATAAAATTTTGATATTCCTCAGAGTATTGACACGTAGTTGGACTTGCTTTGGCGAGGAACAGTAAATTTTTTTCTCGAAGTTCCCAAATAGGGTGGGTCATCGAACGTTGATACCGACTACTTACTGAGTCTTCAGTATGAATTTAACTGCATAAATTAATGTCACCGTATATGTTATCAGTTATCTTTAACATACGTATACTCCTAGTTCATGCAATTTTTGTTTGAAAATTAAATTTCGACGATAGCCACCCGATATTTCTAGATCCATTAGCCATCGATGACCAAAAAGGGTCATAGAGCCCTAATACTAATATGTCACCTTCTATACAGGATGTAAATGCAAAGTCAAGAATCCCTTAAGGGTATGAAAGTATACACGATTCTGATGTCATTACGAGAAAAAAAAAATATCTTGTATTTTCACCAAAAATTCCATTCTTTTTCTAAGCTATGGCTACGCAGCTCACCGGCCTCCCCACACACCTAATTGCACCCCGCAACCCGCACCCCTCATCCGAGTGGCCAGCGACCAGTGAGGGTGTCCACACGATTAGTGTATTTTGAGTAAAGAAAATCCTCTTATTATGAGGTAATTTATTTAGAGATCCCAGTATTTAAAATAATATCTTCACCGATCATACTAACACACCCTTAAAGGATTCTTGACTTTGCTTTTACACCTGGTATAAGGGGACTTTAATTTATCCAGGCAAATTCTTAATGAAGACTCGGTAAGTGCTCAGTAACAAGGTTCGATGACCCTTCTTGTGAAATTCGTAAATTATTATTTTTGTGTTCCTTACAAACGCAACTCCAGCCCCGAGTCAATTACTATGGGATGTCAAGTTCTATTTTTTGAAATTAGCAAAAAATGTTATCGACCCGTGTTACTGATCACTTACCAAGCCTCAAGTATGAGTTTAGCTGTATAAATAAAAGTCACCATATATTATTCATTTTAATATGGCAATAGGTAAGAGCGAAAAGTAAGTCAGTGGCACTTTTTTCGATGGTACACCAGACATGTACCATCGAAGAAATGGCCGCAGACCTACTTTTCGTCCGTATTGTAATGCCAATAAGAGCGAAAGTAGGTCTGCGGCCATTTCTTCGATGGTACATTGCATATTCATTACGCAACTAAATTTCCGTATAATCGTTGCTTCTTAAATTTTATTGTTTGTACGCACGTTTTCTTAAATTACTCAAATAAAAACTAAATAAAATTAGTTTTAGAATTCTCAAGTAACTTACTTTACATTGCAATAGATACCTAGTTCATACTTTCTGGGGTGTAAAACAATAAATTTTTTGCACCTCCACCCTTCGAGAGAAAAATATTTTCGAGATAATAGAACCCTTCTATGTGGGCACTTAAGCATCATGGACAGTCATATAACACGAGTCAAATCATAATTAAAGGTTCCCTTTTACCATTTACAAAATTATTATATATAATATTTTTATTCCTATATTTCTTTATTTTATGCAGGTGTATAACTTTATTACATTTTAGTGGCCCAACCTTAATATTTTTTGGATGTATTTCCCGTACATATTTATTTATCAACTTGTTTGTTCGTTGCATCATTTATATATAATATTTTAATCCTAGATTTCTCTATTTTATGTAGGTGTATAGTTAAATTTTTGTAGCCCAACCTAAGTATTTTTTGTATGTATTTCCCTTATTAGTATATACATATTATTTTTTTATATTTTTGTTTTCTAAAGATATTTATTGTGAAGATTAACTTTGATTTGTAGAAAGTATACTTTATGTATCTATTTTACAAAATAAATATTTTGATTTGATTTTATTTGAAAATAAATGATGAAAAATATATTTAAAAAAACTCGACCGCCGGAATAGAGATATAATTCGGATTTTAGTGCAGTCGGGGGACATACAAAACAACACGTATCCAGTGTAATAGTCCCCCGATTGCACTGAAATCTATAAGGATTCTAACGATACCACACACTTTGAAATCACTTCAGGCATGGTGGAATTAAGAGGATAGGCCCCGAAAAACCATAATTTATTCTGCCGTATTTGAAGAATCTAGCAATACAAGATATTTGAAAAAAAAAATTGAAATTCAGTCAAGAATATAATGCACACTCTTATCGAAACAGAATCTTCAGATGTCATTCCAACATTGAATCACAAAAAACCAAAGACGACTCCAAAAAAGTTTTCATGTCGAGTTTTAACATTGTTTGAGCAAAATCGTATTATAAAACTTTAATAAACTTTGAACGCACAGATATTTGATACAAAATCCAGTTTTTTTTTTAATAATAAAATTCGTGATAGACCTCGTAATTTTGTTTTTTTTGCAGAATTCGTCCCTCTCGCACTGCGGGTCTTTCCGCACGGAGTAACAGCGATCAATGCAATCGGAACCTATTCTCTTAACAAAAATACAGTAAAATTCTTTTTTGGGGTCGGTGGTGTAAAAACAAGGCAGATAAAAAAAAGCGAATTTTTCACAATTACACAATCTCAGGATATAACAAAGTAAAACTGTAATAAAACTGAGTGCGCTTGTACCGAGACTTTCCTTATTTTCCAACCCCACATTAAAAAAGATTAAGCATTTATAAAATTAGAAAAAGCACTTTTTGTCTAATCGTCACGCGATTTCCATGGCGCACCCGCATCGGCATGGCGTGACGTGACTGAAATTAAGCAAATTAGCATTCTGGGTGCGTCTACCAGCTAAAATACATTTTTACTTACCCTGTAGTCTTAGCATGAAAACATCACGGTTACGTTATAGTTGCGTTCACGTTCGATTTTGTATGGAATGTGAAAATTTCCACTACTGTCCGCAAAGTCTACAAAGTCCTCTTAACAATTTACATGTGTATTAAACCATCCTTTGCTTACGACGTACCTGTACTTAATTTACTTTTTGAGTATGTAAGAAAATCCACCTCAAGTAAAAGTTAAGTTAAGTTTAAGCACTACCTCATCTTCAAAGAATTCGACATCAAGTTTCATTAAAAGTTCCAAGTGAAGGCAAGCAAGATGCAATACCGGGGTCTGTTACTTTAAGTTTTAACTTTTTTAATGATGAAACAAAACACGCTAAATTATTCGTTAGTACGGGCGTGTAAGAAGTGTAACAAGTTCAGTGGAAAGTAATCTGGTGTTGCCATAGACTTAAGCGATATGCAGACAGACAAAAGTAACGTAGTCGTATGTACTAATATAGGTAATTTTAAAGTCGCTGAAACTGAATACTATCGACTCAATAGAGATCTGTGAAGAACGAGACAAGGTTATGTCAAGGTCAAACTATCGAGGTTGTATAAATCCGTATAATATAACGTGGAAGAAGTTTCTGAAACTTGAATGTAGGTAGAGATAGCTGTCTTCGTCGTATTACAGATTAGCTCCATGTCAATCGAAAAGCTAGCGATTTAAGAGGCGGCTTACACTTTCATGCGAAAATCAAAAATTCCTAGCGCCCAATTTACCATCTTAAGAAAGACTTTTGAATACTATATGATATAATAGTTTTATTCCTAGATTTCTCTATTTTATGTAGGTGTATAATTAAATTTTTGTAGCCCAACCTAAATATTTTTTGTATGTATTGTTTCCCTTATTAGTATATACATATTATTTTTTTATATTTTTTTATTCTAAAGATATTTATTGTAAAGATTAACTTTGACTTGTAGAAAGTATACTTTATGTATCTATTTTACAAAATAAATATTTTGATTTGATTTGATTTGATCATGTTAAACGTACACCAATCTTTCGCATTGAACATTAATGTATCAAATATTTGCAAATACTACTCTATATTTTTTGCAGTGATCAATCTTCTACACCTCGTTTACAGAAAAATAATCACATTGCCAACTTCAAAGAGCTAATAAATCTTTCATTCAATTTCAATAGCTTTGCTGAAAAAAATTGCCAAAACATCAGACATATAAATTCTTAGGAACATAATGTACTAGAATTTTTCTTTTTTGACACATTAACTGTTGAAAAAAAATTGTTCCGTCAAAGTTTCTGATTAAGGCATTGACCTCTCATAAACAACTAGACTCACAATCTCGCTCAAAAAGTGTCCGCGATGCATTTTGTCACCGCTATGGGGTGACAAATTCGAATGACGATTTCGTACAACTGACATTGCATCTTATGTTAACGACATAACGTCTTAATTTGGTTGAAGATTTTTGCTACTTTACAGTTACAGGTTCGGACGTTTTCTGGCGAACTTTTCTTAGAGACTGTGTGTCTTGTTGTTTATGAGAGGTCAATGAATTAATGTCGTCAGTTTACCATTAAATAAAGCATAATTACAAATAAAACTCAAACTCAAACTCAAATAATTTATTGCAATGTCACAAGTTTAGAGGATCATACATATTTATAAAAGTACAGGTGACGCCCTGTTGGGGCATAGCAATCATGAGAGGGCAACTGGATGCCTTTTAAGTACATAATATTAAAGATTATTCCTAGGTCAAGTAAGTTAGTACTAGTTAGCATAATCATTTAGTTAAATCTATGTTAAATTTGTTAGTATTGTTATATTTTATTCAATTTTAATTAATTATTCACAATAATATTACAATTTATTACAAATTTATTCAGTCATTTAGAAGAGCTATTGAAGTATTGATTTTGTATTGTCATTAAAATATTCAGTTAAATTGTAATAGCATTTCTTTATGAGGAATTTTTTTAGGTTACTAATAAACAAAGTGTTTTTTTCTATATTTTTTAGGTAGTTTGGCAGATGATTGTATATTTTACTCAGCATGTGATGGGGCCTGGTTGACACTAGTTTCATGGTTGTTAGTGGTATATCTATTTGATTTTTATTTCGATTGTTTCGTTTATTGTTCACCTTAAAAGAGTATAAATCAGTGTTCTTTCTGACAAATTTACAAGACTCCAATATGTAAATACAAAATATAAATTTAATTTCACAATCGAATTCTGCAATTATATTGACAATAATTCGATTAGACCGCAAAAATTACAATCCAGAGAGGCATTCCATACAAAATTCGTGATTTGGTGAATGGCTCTTAAATCGTATTCACACGATTATTTGCGAGTATGTCCTATTAGATTAGACTTTTTAAAAATTTGTATTGAAGTACGACTGTTTCAGCCTCCAATTTATCACATGTACGTTCGAAATTTGCTGAAGTACGATTCTCATAGATTTACCATTGGGAACCATGCAGTAGACTCTGTGGTGATTTTGTCATTGCCAAGATTAGTTCTGAGCCAGTAGCGGGTGTGGAAACTGCAAACAAGCCGGATCGGCGTATAGACCAGTTTGGAAACCATGGCTGCCTCAGCACGCCAGCTGAACTTTTCCACAAACTGCGTGCCGGCAATTTTACTGTCGAATGGCAGCAAGATGACCAACGAAAGGAAAATGACCAAACTTAGGAAGATAGAAAAAAAAACAATTTGTTTTAATTCATAAAATAAAATGTAAAATGTAGGAAATTTTCTGTACAATGAAAAAAATTGTTTTAGTTTCTGAATCAAATGTTTTATTTAGTTCTCCATAGATACAGAGTGCAAACTTATTCATTATCTTTTTCTAAGGGCTTAATCTGTGTCCCCACTGAGCATAATTCATCGAAAAACGCTCTTCCAGCGCAGAGTTTTTCATTTCGTTTCTCAGTTGAATGAAACTGCACTGCTCTCATCTGGCTTGTATAGAAAATAAGATATACTGATGTGTTATTATGCTTTATGAATTATGACACTTATGAGTAAAATAAATAAAACATGTTAGTTAACAAGCACTGAGTACCCACAGAAATGTAATCGTTTAGATCAGGGGGTTTCAAAGTCGGGGGCGCAGAGATCCTTCAAAGGGGGGCGGGCCACCTGTGTAGTTAAGGAGCTTATTTAGACATACACAAGAAACGATGTTCGTAAGTAGGTATAGTGTAAAATGGATGCAAGCTGGATGAGCTTCAAATTCCAATAAGTATCACCAAACTAGTTTTCTATGATTTTTATGTACCTAACTTTAATAAGCAATAAAAATACTTATTTTGTTATTTAACAGTATTTTGTCTGGGCAGAGGGAAATGCAGAATTTTTTTTAGTAGGAAGGGGGGCGTCTCCCAAATAAGTTAGGGAACCCTTGGTTTAGATAGAAAGCATGTAAAAGAGAGTACTTAATTTCCGCTAAATTGAATGAATGAAAAATACTTTATTGCACAAGAACATCATAAATGTACAGAGGCGAACTTAATGCTATTTAGCATTTTCTTCCAGTTAACCTTATAAATTATATAGTCAGGTTACGTAGCAGCTGATAAATAATGGCCTAAGAGCAGACATTATAAAATCTTGACTTTGAGAAACTTTCCTCAAACAGAAAGTTTTATAATGGTGCAAAAAATATCCAGGTTACAGGCTCCTAGTAATTATTGAGTTACTTTAAAGTTGAGCTTGAAGCTCACTGGGGATATTAAAAGAACCATTTTGATTTGAACTTTTCTGTGGTTTAATATTGATTCATGTTTCAGTGTGGCCCAAGCAGCAGACATATTTTACAAGGTCCTGACTCCATGCATACGAAGTCATGGGCAAAAGCTTAAATCAATACGAGTATTACGAAGCGATCGAAACATTCATTCCACTGCGGGTACCTAATTGAAATTTTTATAAGGCGGTATTACCCTGCTGCCCTAGAAATAAAGTATCTCAATTAAAATGTTAGTTTCAATTTCCAGTCTTGTTTAGTTTAAAACAGTCATTTCGCTGCATAAAACAATTAACCAATCCCATTACCAACCTCTCTTAGTAATTGAATAGATGCTTTGCACAGAAGGCTTTCTAATTAGAATTTGCTGCCTAGGCTACATTCCCAATTGTGCCCGTCAAATACATTTTTAATACAATCAACTCATGAGCACTTTTTTAAGTACAATCAAAATTCTGAAAATAGAACAATAAGTTCAAGAGACACGAAAAACCTGACATTAAGAAACCTAAGAAAAATATAAAAACGGGAGAATTCCCCCAATCATAGATAATCCCCCAATCGAGAGAAGAGAGGTTATGCGCTTATTATGTGTGCTATTGTATGTATGTGTATTGGTACGACACCGCAAATCAAGAGTCTTATCACAAAACGGACTTTGTCTTTGACTAGTTATGATATGAGAGAGAAATTATCTAGGATTGTATTTAATTTAAATATACAAGCTGAAATTTAGGTGGTTTTGGAAACAAAAACTGGTGATAGTACTCGTCCATATGAACAACTTATATAGGTACTATACTTTTACATAATTTCTCTCTCTTTTCTCAAAATACCCCCAGATTGACAACTGAGCAAATTTGCCCCCCCCCAACCCCTTTATTTTGTTAGGTTATGTTTTTGTGTATTTGGCCTTAATATTAAGTAATTTGTTATCTATTTTATATCTGCTATGTATCGCTGTTGATTTCTGTATATAATTAAATAAAAAAATAAAAATAGCACTAACGCTGAAATAGCGAGAAAAATATCAGCTGTCTCATACATTTTGGTCGAGTAGGTACCTATTTAACTTTTCTATGGAGCAGCTAATATTTAAGGGTTGGTTCCATACTAAAAATTGTTCATATGGATAAGTACTATCACTAGTTTTAGTTTCCAAAACCACTTAAATTTCAGCTTCACATAACCAAATTCATATTGGAACTAGGTGAGTGGAGAGTAGCAAGGTTCAATTATCCTTTCTGTAAAACACGCAAAATGAAATTTAGAATTTCTAATAATTGACTCGAGGTTTTTCTTGAACAAGTACATACATATAGAGGCATATAAAATATTTTTCGTATTTCGCAAACAGGATCATTGAAAATTGGTGAGCAGGGATGATAAAACTGAAGTAATTGTAACTGTATGATGACATTTACACTATAATCAAAATCATGAATCTCCTACGATGCCCTATTAAAGTCGCTCTGTCGTCTGTCAAAATTAAAATCAATCAAAATATTTTATATACAATGTAAGTCCTTAAAATAATTTCAGCACCCCATCCTACCGTCTCTCGGCCTACGAATTTCGGTGTGCTCTTAAACACATGATTTATTAAAGTAAGTTGGCTTACATTGTTGTGAGAATAAAATATATAATTAGATAATAATGTCAAAAAATCATATTGATGTAAAAAAACGGACAAGTGCGAGTCGGACTCGTCCATCGAGGGTTCCATTTTTTATGATTCAATTACAAATATATAGTTTTAAAAATGTTTCCTATACTTGTAGTATAATATGGTATTACTTGCCAAATTTCATAGTTCTAAGTCAACGGAAAATACCCTATAGATTTCATATCAGAAGAATGAACAGAGATTTTTAAACAATGTCAAATTAATTTTTGTTTTGTATGACTGTACACCACCTGCCAGGTTTCGCCAAGGTCGGCCAACATTTTTGAGACTTACTTTTTGTCCTGCTTCCCACTGTGTCATGCTAGTACTCAATGAGTTAAGGTTACTGACTATGCTCTCATGGTCTATTAATAAACCGGATTATACTGCTTGTTATATAGACGCTAGTTTTCCTAAATAATAAATAAATAAAACATCAGTTTGAACATCATATTCCTATCTTCTATTGTTACGAAGATATTCAAAGACAAATTTAGTATGTTTCTACTGCAGCATCTCTAGTTGAATCAGCTCTTCCAGAGTTACGAGTATGAGGTTACAACCGAATAAACAACATTATATGAAACAAAATAACAAACAGTATAACAAACAACGAACAACAAAGACAGTTACTTTCTATCGCTAGTAAAAATACTATTGCGGGAAAACGAACGGTCATCTTTGCAAGAGTTTCGCAAGAGATTTTGATGATGAAGTTTCTGATCACTTACCGAGTCTCCAGTGTGAATTTGGCCGCACGAATCATATTACTACAAATTAAACCGTGAAAAATCTAATCATTAACAGAATATCACATAATTCGTTTTGCATATTATTTCATAAGAGTTTCTTTGTGAAGTTTTTTAGTAGGTAAAAGTACAATACAGCAGCTTTACCGGTTGAGGCTCCTTGGAAGAAAAAAACCGGCCAAGTGCGAGTCTGACTCGCGCACGAAGGGTTCCATACCATCCATCCATCCATCAGCCTGTTTCGTCCACTGCTGGACATAGGCCTTTCCAGGATTTCGCCACTCTTGGCGGTCCTCCTGGAAGAAATGCCCATACACACACACGCTGGGCAGGCGGGTTGGTGAGCGCGGTGCCGAAACCCTTGCACCAGTGACGCCGCTGCCCGTCACCAGTCTGATTTATATAAGGCCCGGCAATTGGGGATGAATATACCGCCATCCATCGGTCCCAGGCAATGGTGGGCCGCCTGGCTTTTTTACCTGAGAGCTGTCCTCTTACTCTCCCCCGAATAACTTCGGGAGGATTTGCGAGTAAGATGGTGGTACCTCCACAGTCGAGCCCGGC
The DNA here is from genome assembly GCA_910592155.1 of Ypsolopha scabrella. Lineage (NCBI taxonomy): Eukaryota > Metazoa > Arthropoda > Insecta > Lepidoptera > Ypsolophidae > Ypsolopha > Ypsolopha scabrella. The sequence continues at coordinate 7,891,783 of OU342964.1, forward strand.
ATCAACTCTACCACCTAACATATCATTATCTATAAAAACGGCAAAAAAATCATGTCTGTTGTATGGGAGTGGTTATTGATTGGTTAGCTTAAATAACAACTATCGAACTACAAAGTCCCGTCGAGCGAGATGCGTTGACTAAGTAGCACCAGTGACGCCGCTGCCTGTCAAAGTAATAATTAAAAAACCGCATCCCAATCCGTTGATTGGTTCTCGAGTTAAAACGGAACATACATACCTACATACAGACAGAAAATAGATCTAAAAATTATTGTTTCGCCCTCAATACAGTACCAATAACCCATTTCATTTAAAATTTCGCGTAAATACTGGGTGTTAATATGATGTTGTAGGACCCGGAAACTGGCGATAGTACTCGTCCATACGATCAACTTTTACTATGGAACCAACCCAGACATCGCGAAAAAAAAATCAGCTGTTCGATAGAAAAATTAAATACCTACTCGACCGAAATGTATGAAACAGCTGATATTATTTTCGCGATTTCAGGTTTGGCTCCATAGTAAAAGTTGATCGTGTTGACGAGTACTATCGCCAGTTTCCCGCTCCTACAACATCATATTAACACCCAGTATTCAATGTACATACAGACACGACTTTGTTACTACTTTATTATTAGATAGTGTTTGAATCTTGGTTTGCATGAAAATTATTTTATATGTGACCGCCTCTATAGCCGAGTGGTAGAGCGCTCGCCCACTCATCCAGAGGTCGTTGGTTTAATCCCAATGGTGCATGTTAATTTGTGTACGGTCTGCGTCCTTCGAAAAGTAAAATAAGCTGTTTGTCCATTTGTGCCCGAAGTACGGCGATAGAATATTACCAACCCATATTTCACAATTTAACCCGTGATTATAATCAATACGACATGAATCCCCGACGAGGTGTTAGAGGTGTTTCCAAGTGTTAAAGTGTAAAATGCGAGTCACAGTCCACACCCGCTTTTCACCGAAAATTGTTACTTCCCAAACGTAATGGGTGGTGAGCCCTATTGCAGTATGAAACGAAGTTCAAGTTGGTATTAAGACAATTTTTAAGTAATATACTAAAATCAGCACCCTGACACAAAGCGATACTCTCCATCGCGAATGGTGCGCTGTCATCCATTGTAGAGTTTCAGATTTGAAGGTCAGGTGGCATAATTTAAATTTTCAAGTAATACTCAGCAATCAACACCCTAACCCAAAGTGATAACCACAATCTTGAATTATGTGCTATCATCCCTTGAGGAGTTCTATGGTGGTAAGGTCAGAATTGAAGTTCAAGTGGCATAAGAAACCACTTGTACCACACTCTGGTTAATAAATCATATGAATTAGACGGAACCTATCATTTGTCATTTCCTAAGCTAAACAAGCATGTCACAAGCAAATGTCTCGTTTCTTCATACTTTTAGACATTCATGCTTTTATTTCGGCAGAATCATTTACATTTAGCTTGATTTAATTAATTGAACATCACTTGATTAATGGAAATAACACCGGGTCAAGTTCAGGACTAGACCTGCCATTCACCTTTAAACGATTGATGGTGTATGTTGTATCTCCTTAATGGAACATTTAAACAATAATAGAAAAAATTACTTTGTTCCACTGATATATTAAAAACAAATACCTATTATATAATATAAAAAAATACATTTGTCTTGAACTATAACTACATAGGTAACACTAAAAGTTTCCGGAACTGGCCACTTACATAAACAATATTTAAAAATTTATTGCAACATTTGAAAATAGAACTCTTTGGCTGTAGAATGCAGTTTGTTTCATCTGACTGTCTTTTGTTTTTACCTTGTGGCGCCATTTAAAAAATTGTGTGTCTGCATCAACATGGATTTAACTCGGGAAAATTTTCGTAGTATGATTTTCTACGATTTTAAGTGTAATTTGACAGCTCAACAGAGCATCGCTCGGCTTGAAACAGCTTTTGGCAATGAAGCACCATGCAAGACGACTGTTTATAGCTGGTTTGCAGAATTCAAGCGTGGTCGTATCAATCTCAGTAACGAATCTCGCGATGGTCGGCCGTCCACCGCTGTGACCAACAAAAACATCGATGCTGTGCGCCGTATGATTGAAACAGACAGGCATGTGACCTACCATGAAATTCGCGCATCCTTAGAAATAGGCATGAGTCAAATACAATCAATCCTACACAAACATTTGGGTGTGAGAAAGCTGTGCTCGCGGTGGATCCCACACAACTTGACCGAGGCTCAAAAAACGGACCGCGTCACTTGGTGCAGTGCCATGCTTACCAGATTCAACGAAGGTGCGTCAAATTTGGTGTGGGACATAGTAACAGGTGACGAAACATGGATTTATTGCTACGATCCCAAAACAAAGCAGCAATCGAGCGTATGGGTCTTTCAAGATGAGCCGAAACCAACCAAAGAGGCGCGCGTGAAAAGTGCATCTAAGCGGATGATTGCTTCTTTTTTTAATAAAACTGGACACGTGGCTACTGTTGCTTTAGAGAATCGTCGTACCGTGAATAGTGACTCGTACACGACCATTTGTTTGCCGGAAGTTATTGACGAACTCCGTAAAAATAACCGTAAACGCCGTATCATCCTGCACCACGACAATGCTAGTTCTCACACGGCCAGACAGACAAACGACTTTTTGAAGACGAAAAATGTAGAACTCATGAGTCATCCTGCATACAGTCCCGACCTGGCACCTTGTGACTTTTTTCTGTTCCCAAAAATTAAGAACCAATTACGCGGTCAACGATTTTCATCACCAGAAGAGGCTGTCGAGGAGTATGAAAAACACGTTTTAGAGGTCACCACAGGGGAGTGGCACAAAAGTTTTCAAAACTGGTTTGATCGAATGAAAAAGTGCATAGACGCCAAGGGAGATTATTTTGAAAAACAATAAATTAATTTTGTACCTTTAATAGTATTTTTTCATATTCATTCCGGAAACTTATAGTGCGTCCCACGTATAAGTTCATACTACCTAGAAACTAAATTCATATCAAACTTACGAGTAAGTGATTTTTTTACTATACAATAAAAATTTATCGGTAGGTATCTGAATTTTAGGATATTTTTCTGTTAAATTATTAACGCGTCAAATTGATGAGTATCAATACTGCGAATTTTCATGTTTTTATAGAATATCAGTATGTACAGCCAGCACTTTAAGCAGCTAGTGAGAGGGTGGCAACAAATGTATCGGAACAATCAGCTCTATATGATTTATTTATTTATGGCTGTCTTCTGTTCTATTAATAAATATATAATAAAATATATGTCTGTCTGTCTATGTTAGTTTATAATTTGAGAACCACTGAACGGATATTGATCCGGTTATCATACCATTGTAAGTGAAAGGTATCTTGAAAAAAAAACCTATTGGAAGATAAACAGTGACTCATCTACTTAAGGTTGTTGCGACGAGTCTCGTTCCTAAACGCACAATGATTGTTTTTCTTATTTTTAAACAAATAGTATTAAATAAATGTGAATTATGCAAATATTTTTATGGATATTTGGCTTTTCTAGCAAAATTTTGTTATTTTATGCATTACTTTGTAAATTATCCTGAAAAACAACTTTAAACAGGCTTTTTCTTTATACAAGTTTAAATGATAGGTATGTACCGATTTAAAAAAAAGGGAAATTCTGTTTCAGCCAAAAGCCGAGTAATTGAAAAAGACTTAGTTTTTCGAAGACGCGTGAGTCGCGTGACATTTCGGTTGTCGTAACAGAAACTGCTCAGTAGCCTTAGCATGAAAACATTACGGTTACGTTTAGTTTGAACGTAACGCGGTTTTGTATGGAATTCTGATAAGTTCCGCTACTGACCGCTAGGGGCGGTTATCAGATTCCATACGAAATCGAGTTACGTTCAAACTAAACGTAACCGTAATGTTTTCATGCTAAGGCTACTGGTAACCCAAGCGTTTAATTTTACAAATAGTAGATAATTTGGCCATGCGTGAGTCGGACTCGCCCACAAAGGGTTCCGTACCACCTCACAATCCGAGTGTGGAACCCTAAAAACATTATGGTAAATAAATGGTAGCGCTTGACAAAAAAAATTGCGACGTCTACGAAATTTATTATTATTAATTTTGAGTATGTCCTACAATTAAAAATTGTCAGTATGACCTTCTTTAAGCAAGAGCCAAAACAAATAAAGTTTAAATAATGCAACTTTTTCGAGGTTTCTTGTATGACGACACCAGTGATGACACTAACACGCATTCTGTGAAAATTTAAACTTTCTACCTATTACGGTTGAAGTTGTAGACCTCTGTGACAGACGGACAGACAAACAGACGACGGAGGCTTAGTAATAGGGTCCCGTAAAAAAGCGGCCGTGGGCAGTTTCTCCCTCGGTAGGAGCGGAGTAGTGTGCAAAGGCTTAGTCATGTACAATATGTATATAATTATGCATATTATGCAGGATCACGTCTGAAGTATCGGCACTATACAACACCAATATTGTACAAACATAACTGGTATGTGTAGTGATTAGAGATGGGTCTGCACTTGATTTGCCGCTACAAGAACGAATGCACCATCCATCCATCAGCCTGTTTCGTCCGAGAGAAACCAATATTATGGTTTATTGGTATCGATTGGGCAAATCCTACTTCCTACTAATGTCCTACTAATCCTACTAATATTATAAATGCAAAATTTTGTCCGTGTGTGTGTGTGTGTGTGTGTGTGTGTGTGTGTGTGTGTGTGTGTGTGTGTGTATGTGTATGTGTATGTGTATGTTCGTTACTCTTTCACGCTGAAACGGCTGAACGGATTTTGATGAAATTTATAATGGATATAGCTTATAACCTAACTTAACACATAGGTTACTTTTTATCCCGGAAAAATACATGGTTCCTGTAAGATAGATCAATATCATTAAAAAATCACGTGTCTAATTATCGCGGTCCATTTCGTTTGTGGTGAAATAAGACAAGGCTTTGTTATTTCATACATCAGGTGTCTAATTAGTGATAAAGACAAGGCTATGTTATCTCATCACACTTCACACTAATCTTATAAATGCGAAAGTTTATGTGTGTGTGTTTGTTTGTTACTCTTTCACGCTGAAACGGCTGGACGGATTTGGATGAAATTAAGAATAGATATAGCTTATATTAACACATAGGTTACTTTTTATCCAAAAAAAATCCCTAAGTCAGCTCAAAAAAATCCTAAAACGGCATTATGACTTGTATTTTTAAAGATTTAAATCGTAAAGTTCGCGAGGATATTCTGCATACATTACTTAAGACACTGGAAGAATTTTTTTTTACATTTCCTAATTCAAAATAACCGAAAGTTTTGCGTTCGCGGCAGTTGATTAGAAGGATAAACAATTGAAAAACAAAAGTGTTAGAGCAGGACTGAAGTTTAGTTTTGTACTGTACTGGGCCTTAAGACTCAACACTAAACCAAGAAGCAACAAAAATTAATTTCTTACAGGTTTATCGGTACTTGAACTTTTAATCCTTACGGGACGGATATCTATACATTATATATATATTATGTCTTTTATATTTTTACTATTGTTCTTTTTTCCACTCCTTGGGTTAAGACAATAAGACAATAGAAAAATGATTTTTATTACATGTCCTAATGTAGCCGAAAATTCAACATAACTGAACTTTTCCGTGCGTGGCAGTCGATTGGAGCAGAATGGACAATTAATAAACAAAAGCGTTTGAGCTTTACAGATAGATTATCGATACGGGAAGGATATACATTATGTCCTATGTTCTACCTAACTATTATCCAAAAACTGCTTTTCTAGTTGAGTAAATCTCTTTCGAAATTACACCGCTGAACAAGGCCTTAAATGGTTTGATTGGACCAAACAAACGCCTGATTGATAAATTGGAAATCAGACGACCGAATACCGTCATAGTTGCAATTCAGATCGTGGTGGCGGGGACTCATCGACAATATCTAGCTGGTATGTTGACTCAGTTGGGTCAAGCTTCTGCGGAACCCGGCGCTCAGAGACGTGAACGCTAATGCGGATCCCTGATATGCAACGGAACTTACTATGCTTCCCGATCGATGAAGATAATACATCTAATAAAGTTTCTCTTTCTAGGTCATTACTCGAATATTCATGTTATTTTACTGTATATAGGTATATATGTAATGGGCGTTTCTATTTCTACTATCCGATACAAAATAAGAAGGTTTACCTACTCGTATACAAGTGGAATAAAGCGACAAAAATTTAACCCAACATCTCCTATACTAAAAATAAAGTAGTAAAAAAGTCGTGTCTGTATAATTAATATTTTTACCGCATTTTAAATTTTTTATTTTATTGATATTGTACAAAGGACAAAACTACAATTTCAGAAAACGGGGTAGACATTGAATAAAGTCGGTCTGAGTCGCGGGCAAATGGCTAGTCAATACATATAATAAAACAGTAGAAACCGCTGTGTCTGTACATTAAAGAAAAGTAATAGCAATAGCAAGTGGGTGACTAAAAAAGAGTAACAGAACACAAATCAACGATTTTTAGAATTCTTTTCTGTATGTCTGTCTGTTTGTTCACGCACATCTCTAAAACTACTGAACGGATTTTCATGTAGTTTCCACAACTGTACAGAGCTAATTTGGAATAGAATATAGGTTTTATTTCATTAAAATCGGATCTAAGAAAAAGAAGTTATCGTCATTTCAAGATTTTTGGAATTTACTTTTCTACTGAAAAAGAAGTTATGGTACGGGATCTCCTCAACGGATACAGAGTTCGAGTTTGGGCTTATTTGATTGGTCTTTATTAGCACTTTAGTTAAACATGGTGACCAGGGTCTGATGATGGGACTAGAAGGTGGGTACGGGATCTCCGCAACGGACAACAGCAGACCCTTCGAGTTTGGGCTTATTTGATTGGTCTTTATTAGCACTTTAGTTAAACATGGTGACCAGGGTCTGATGATGGGACTAGAAGGTGGGTACGAGATCTCCCCAACGGACAACAGCTGACCCTTCGAGTTTGGGCTTATATGATTGGTCTTTATTAGCACTTTAGTTAAACATGGTGACCAGGGTCTGATGATGGGACTAGAATGTGGGTACGGGATCTCCTCAACGGACAACAGCAGTAGGCCTACCATGAGTTTTGCTTACTATACACACGATAACGTCTGCGTAAATTATTTATATGAGAAATTGTGCAGCGCCCCTAGCGGCTTACTACAGGAACCAGCATTTCTCATACAAAATATTTTACGCAGACGGTAACGTGTATAGTAAGCAAAACTCTTGGTAGGCTTACAGACCCTTTGAGTTTGGGCTTATTTGATTGGTATTTGGTATTGGTAAAAACATGGTGACCGTAGCATATTGTCGTTCAAAAATCATATTCCTTTGTTTTCCTTATTTCCCATTAAATCCATTCGATGCGGGCGGAGCCGCGGGCAAAAGTTGGTTTTATATTATGACGATTGAAATAGGCGTCACTTTGCGGAAGTCCCTCATAAAGTTACGTCTGCTCCTCATGTCTTACCTACCGAGAGGCATGCATGTAACCGATTACCAAAATTATACCTAGGGCTATGCCAAAAAACCTATATGGTAGCCAGAAGATAGAATGTTCACCAATTCTACAAATTATCTTTAAATTATATTCAAATAATTTCCTTATAAAAATAGAAAAAATATAGTTACCCAAAATAGTCAACAGAAAGTTTATTGGGGAGAGGGGGAGGGTGAGGGGTCCACCTCTCAATTTTCTTCCTAGAACTTAACTTGACATTCTGCTAAGAGCTACAGGTGTTGCCTAAATCCTTTTCACTTGTTACCCTAATTTATGATCACAAGTAACCTAACACGCTCCTCCTTACTTCGTTCGTCGTCACCATTGACCTCTCATAAACAACAAGACACACAGTCTCTAAGAAAAGTTCGTCAGAAAGTGTTCGAACCTGTAACGTGCATAGTAGCAAAAATCTTCAACCAAATTAAGACGTTATGTCCTTAACATAAGATGCAATGTCAGTTGTACGAAATCGTCATTCGAATTTGTAACTTCATAGCGGTGACAAAATGCATCGCGGACACTTTTTGAGCGAGATTGGAGTCTAGTTGTTTATGAGAGGTTAATGGTCGTCACACCTATTGTGACTTTTGTGACTGAACAATTACGGACGACATTTGATGATAATTAGAAAGCCACATTTGGTTAACATTTTATTATTTTGGATACCAAATGTAGTTTTTGCTAAAATACCTGCAATATTTTGGTTAAAATATATTTAATTTGTAGCTTAAGCAATTCTACGGGTATATTACTTTTGTATGAGTTTTATTTATTTGTAGCTAAGCTTTGGGTTAAAAATCTTTTTGATCATCATTGTCAAAGTAAAAACAGAATAGTAGAACAACTCCCGCGCCGTGCGAGGCTTAGATGCCTACTGTTGCAGGGATGTCAATTCATTTTGCGGCGATGCGACGAACGGCGGCGGCGCGTGTTGTACGTGAGCGGGACTGCGGGCGCTGCCGACCCTAGTCACACCCCCAGAAACCGTTTGAGATATTGTCGTTATATTGTCGTATATTAGCCGCGCGGAGTACATCTCTGTGAAGATAGCTTACTAGTCTGTTTTTGACTACGTCGGTGAACGCCGCGTCGTCGTCCCAAGAACGACACTTAACTCACCTAGTATCGGTGAAACAGTTGTCATATAGTCAACAATAATAAAACGCGAGTGTCAAAGCCGGTATTCCATAATCATTTAGTATGTCAGCTCACGTGAGTTTTAATAATATTATTGTAGCGTTATTTTTAAATAAGCGTTAATTAAGAACATTCCTTCACCCTTCTTGGAAAGAAAAATTACCATTGAAGTCCCAAGGAGCATAAAAATTATTATTAATAATGTCTATGCCAAGGAGTTATGTTCTGATACCTACACTGTTTTAAGGCTTCAGCTTCAGTATTGTTGTAGTGGTAGTACAATCTGTGTCTATCGTCTCTAGCGCGATGATTCCCAAAGTGGTGTATATCGACCCCCAGGGGTCGACTCCGACCAGCAAGGGGCCCAAGAGAGCGAATTTATTTAGCTAGGGCATCACCAAAATGTAGGCGTTCCGTACAATGCACCTAGCAGAGATTTTACCTACGTACGAACCTACATGATACTTACGTGTAATACATTTAGAAATTACCTACTTATTTAATAAATAAGTACGTAAATTATATATTGTACCTATTCGCTTATGGTCACAGTAGACTCTAAAAAGCCGCGGTGCAGATTTGTACCGCCTGAGCTTTCCCGGACTTTGTTAGTTTGTTTATAAGTACACTTTACACTTCATTTTTATTTATAAATGTTCCGCTCTTCAATAAACTCTATCAAACCGAAGAGGAGTTATAATTAAGTTTATTTTGTCACAATTTAATATGAAAAACCGGCCAAGTGCGTGTCGGGCCACGCGTAGTGCAGGGTTTCGTAGTTGCCCGGTACATTTTCCAAGTTGGTCTACTAATACAGATCGCGCCAAACTTCTAGTCCCTACATTTAGGGGCGGCTAAAAGTTTGGTGCGACCTGTACTCGTAAACCCGTATTGCCTACTTAGCTGTGATAGTTTTCCTTTTAAATTCATTATAATACACTACTTCTGTGAAATTTTTCACATATCTATAAACAACCGTTTAGTCAGCGAGAGGGGGGGATAAACAACCGTTTAGTCAGCGAGGGGGGGAGACGCTTGACTCTAACAAAAATTAGCACTTTAAAGTTTAATATTTCGCCAACGGATTCCTAAATCGAAAAATGGTTTTCACACACCAACAATGTTTTTGACCTATCCAACGATACCCCACAATATAGAACAGACGGGAAAAAAAATCATCCCCAGTTTACGTGTATGGGAGGAACCGTTGAAAAAATGTTTTTTTCAGATTTTATTTTACAATTTTTTCTGCGTGATTTATATTTATATTCATGCCAAATTACAGCTTTCTAGTACTAATAGTCTCTGAGCTAAGCCGTGGACAGACGGACAGACATGGCGAAACTATAAGGGTTCCTTGTCGGACTACGGAACCCTAAAAAGAGAGGTATACGCTACTGAAAACAGGAAAAATTGGCATGCTTCGCAACGAAAAAGTTTGAGAACCTCTGCTACCGTCCCGAAGCTTCATGCGTTTTGTTTTTTGTTCAATAATCGCCGACAATGGCCGATTAGGGAAAAATAATTCTAAAGAAATATTCAAGGTGGTCATTTGTTCCGCCGATTGTTTTAAATTATCCATAAACAGCAGAAACAGAAAACACACAAAACTGGTTCTCCTTCTAATTTTAGCAAAGCAAATATTTTTACTGCATGTTTTCTATTTTTCATTCCATTTGCCAGACATCAAGAGCTGCACCAAGTCTTTCTTCCACGTCACTAGCTGAGGACCACTATGAGTAGTTACTGTTTCTAGTTTAAGAGGGGAGGGGGGGGGGGGTTATCCCTACTTTGTCTTTTTACAAATTCATTTTAGACCATGAAATTGTGATATAAGCATTAATGAAACGTCATAGAGTTCAGTTCTACGTGACGCAAAATGAGGTGTGCTCATTACAATGGGCCCATGACGACGCTGCTCTTGCGTCGCTTCGTTTACCGCAACATCAGTTTTGTATGGAAGGGGCGGTTATCGGATTTCATACAAAACTGCGTTACGTTCAAACTAAACGTAACCGTAATGTTTTCATGCTAAGGCTACTGGTGCGCCCGAAGATGGCTAACGTAGCAAACCCCGCGCTTAGCGCTCGTGAGTATCCCGTCTACAAAATAAAACATAATTTATCTTATGATAAGAACTACTAAACATAAGGCTTGTTGGGGAAGGATTGAGGTTATGTATCACTACGCTGTGATGTGACTATATAAGGTTCGGTATGGTGATGGTAACGAACGATGTTGCGGTAAACGAAGCGACGCAAGAGCAGCGTCGTCATGGGCCCATTGTAATGAGCACACCTCATTTTGCGTCACGTAGAACTGAACTCTATGACGTTTCATTAATGCTTATATCACAATTTCATGGTCTAAAATGAATTTGTAAAAAGACAAAGTAGGGATAACCCCCCCCCCCCCCTCCCCTCTTAAACTAGAAACAGTAACTACTCATAGTGGTCCTCAGCTAGTGACGTGGAAGAAAGACTTGGTGCAGCTCTTGATGTCTGGCAAATGGAATGAAAAATAGAAAACATGCAGCAAAAATATTTGCTTTGCTAAAATAAGAAGGAGAACCAGTTTTGTGTGTTTTCTGTTTCTGCTGTTTATGGATAATTTAAAACAATCGGCGGAACAAATGACCACCTTGAATATTTCTTTAGAATTATTTTTCCCTAATCGGCCATTGTCGGCGATTATTGAACAAAAAACAAAACGCATGAAGCTTCGGGACGGTAGCAGAGGTTCTCAAACTTTTTCGTTGCGAAGCATGCCAATTTTTCCTGTTTTCAGTAGCGTATACCTCTCTTTTTAGGGTTCCGTAGTCCGACAAGGAACCCTTATAGTTTCGCCATGTCTGTCCGTCTGTCCACGGCTTAGCTCAGAGACTATTAGTACTAGAAAGCTGTAATTTGGCATGAATATAAATATAAATCACGCAGAAAAAATTGTAAAATAAAATCTGAAAAAAACATTTTTTCAACGGTTCCTCCCATACACGTAAACTGGGGATGATTTTTTTTCCCGTCTGTTCTATATTGTGGGGTATCGTTGGATAGGTCAAAAACATTGTTGGTGTGTGAAAACCATTTTTCGATTTAGGAATCCGTTGGCGAAATATTAAACTTTAAAGTGCTAATTTTTGTTAGAGTCAAGCGTCTCCCCCCCTCGCTGACTAAACGGTTGTTTATCCCCCCCTCTCGCTGACTAAACGGTTGTTTATAGATATGTGAAAAATTTCACAGAAGTAGTGTATTATAATGAATTTAAAAGGAAAACTATCACAGCTAAGTAGGCAATACGGGTTTACGAGTACAGGTCGCACCAAACTTTAAGCCGCCCCTAAATGTAGGGACTAGAAGTTTGGCGCGATCTGTATTAGTAGACCAACTTGGAAAATGTACCGGGCAACTACGAAACCCTGCACTACGCGTGGCCCGACACGCACTTGGCCGGTTTTTCATATTAAATTGTGACAAAATAAACTTAATTATAACTCCTCTTCGGTTTGATAGAGTTTATTGAAGAGCGGAACATTTATAAATAAAAATGAAGTGTAAAGTGTACTTATAAACAAACTAACAAAGTCCGGGAAAGCTCAGGCGGTACAAATCTGCACCGCGGCTTTTTAGAGTCTACTGTGACCATAAGCGAATAGGTACAATATATAATTTACGTACTTATTTATTAAATAAGTAGGTAATTTCTAAATGTATTACACGTAAGTATCATGTAGGTTCGTACGTAGGTAAAATCTCTGCTAGGTGCATTGTACGGAACGCCTACATTTTGGTGATGCCCTAGCTAAATAAATTCGCTCTCTTGGGCCCCTTGCTGGTCGGAGTCGACCCCTGGGGGTCGATATACACCACTTTGGGAATCATCGCGCTAGAGACGATAGACACAGATTGTACTACCACTACAACAATACTGAAGCTGAAGCCTTAAAACAGTGTAGGTATCAGAACATAACTCCTTGGCATAGACATTATTAATAATAATTTTTATGCTCCTTGGGACTTCAATGGTAATTTTTCTTTCCAAGAAGGGTGAAGGAATGTTCTTAATTAACGCTTATTTAAAAATAACGCTACAATAATATTATTAAAACTCACGTGAGCTGACATACTAAATGATTATGGAATACCGGCTTTGACACTCGCGTTTTATTATTGTTGACTATATGACAACTGTTTCACCGATACTAGGTGAGTTAAGTGTCGTTCTTGGGACGACGACGCGGCGTTCACCGACGTAGTCAAAAACAGACTAGTAAGCTATCTTCACAGAGATGTACTCCGCGCGGCTAATATACGACAATATAACGACAATATCTCAAACGGTTTCTGGGGGTGTGACTAGGGTCGGCAGCGCCCGCAGTCCCGCTCACGTACAACACGTGCCGCCGCCGTTCGTCGCATCGCCGCAAAATGAATTGACATCCCTGCAACAGTAGGCATCTAAGCCTCGCACGGCGCGGGAGTTGTTCTACTATTCTGTTTTTACTTTGACAATGATGATCAAAAAGATTTTTAACCCAAAGCTTAGCTACAAATAAATAAAACTCATACAAAAGTAATATACCCGTAGAATTGCTTAAGCTACAAATTAAATATATTTTAACCAAAATATTGCAGGTATTTTAGCAAAAACTACATTTGGTATCCAAAATAATAAAATGTTAACCAAATGTGGCTTTCTAATTATCATCAAATGTCGTCCGTAATTGTTCAGTCACAAAAGTCACAATAGGTGTGACGACCATTAACCTCTCATAAACAACTAGACTCCAATCTCGCTCAAAAAGTGTCCGCGATGCATTTTGTCACCGCTATGAAGTTACAAATTCGAATGACGATTTCGTACAACTGACATTGCATCTTATGTTAAGGACATAACGTCTTAATTTGGTTGAAGATTTTTGCTACTATGCACGTTACAGGTTCGAACACTTTCTGACGAACTTTTCTTAGAGACTGTGTGTCTTGTTGTTTATGAGAGGTCAATGGTGACGACGAACGAAGTAAGGAGGAGCGTGTTAGGTTACTTGTGATCATAAATTAGGGTAACAAGTGAAAAGGATTTAGGCAACACCTGTAGCTCTTAGCAGAATGTCAAGTTAAGTTCTAGGAAGAAAATTGAGAGGTGGACCCCTCACCCTCCCCCTCTCCCCAATAAACTTTCTGTTGACTATTTTGGGTAACTATATTTTTTCTATTTTTAAAAGGAAATTATTTGAATATAATTTAAAGATAATTTGTAGAATTGGTGAACATTCTATCTTCTGGCTACCATATAGGTTTTTTGGCATAGCCCTAGGTATAATTTTGGTAATCGGTTACATGCATGCCTCTCGGTAGGTAAGACATGAGGAGCAGACGTAACTTTATGAGGGACTTCCGCAAAGTGACGCCTATTTCAATCGTCATAATATAAAACCAACTTTTGCCCGCGGCTCCGCCCGCATCGAATGGATTTAATGGGAAATAAGGAAAACAAAGGAATATGATTTTTGAACGACAATATGCTACGGTCACCATGTTTTTACCAATACCAAATACCAATCAAATAAGCCCAAACTCAAAGGGTCTGTAAGCCTACCAAGAGTTTTGCTTACTATACACGTTACCGTCTGCGTAAAATATTTTGTATGAGAAATGCTGGTTCCTGTAGTAAGCCGCTAGGGGCGCTGCACAATTCCTCATATAAATAATTTACGCAGACGTTATCGTGTGTATAGTAAGCAAAACTCATGGTAGGCCTACTGCTGTTGTCCGTTGAGGAGATCCCGTACCCACATTCTAGTCCCATCATCAGACCCTGGTCACCATGTTTAACTAAAGTGCTAATAAAGACCAATCATATAAGCCCAAACTCGAAGGGTCAGCTGTTGTCCGTTGGGGAGATCTCGTACCCACCTTCTAGTCCCATCATCAGACCCTGGTCACCATGTTTAACTAAAGTGCTAATAAAGACCAATCAAATAAGCCCAAACTCGAAGGGTCTGCTGTTGTCCGTTGCGGAGATCCCGTACCCACCTTCTAGTCCCATCATCAGACCCTGGTCACCATGTTTAACTAAAGTGCTAATAAAGACCAATCAAATAAGCCCAAACTCGAACTCTGTATCCGTTGAGGAGATCCCGTACCATAACTTCTTTTTCAGTAGAAAAGTAAATTCCAAAAATCTTGAAATGACGATAACTTCTTTTTCTTAGATCCGATTTTAATGAAATAAAACCTATATTCTATTCCAAATTAGCTCTGTACAGTTGTGGAAACTACATGAAAATCCGTTCAGTAGTTTTAGAGATGTGCGTGAACAAACAGACAGACATACAGAAAAGAATTCTAAAAATCGTTGATTTGTGTTCTGTTACTCTTTTTTAGTCACCCACTTGCTATTGCTATTACTTTTCTTTAATGTACAGACACAGCGGTTTCTACTGTTTTATTATATGTATTGACTAGCCATTTGCCCGCGACTCAGACCGACTTTATTCAATGTCTACCCCGTTTTCTGAAATTGTAGTTTTGTCCTTTGTACAATATCAATAAAATAAAAAATTTAAAATGCGGTAAAAATATTAATTATACAGACACGACTTTTTTACTACTTTATTTTTAGTATAGGAGATGTTGGGTTAAATTTTTGTCGCTTTATTCCACTTGTATACGAGTAGGTAAACCTTCTTATTTTGTATCGGATAGTAGAAATAGAAACGCCCATTACATATATACCTATATACAGTAAAATAACATGAATATTCGAGTAATGACCTAGAAAGAGAAACTTTATTAGATGTATTATCTTCATCGATCGGGAAGCATAGTAAGTTCCGTTGCATATCAGGGATCCGCATTAGCGTTCACGTCTCTGAGCGCCGGGTTCCGCAGAAGCTTGACCCAACTGAGTCAACATACCAGCTAGATATTGTCGATGAGTCCCCGCCACCACGATCTGAATTGCAACTATGACGGTATTCGGTCGTCTGATTTCCAATTTATCAATCAGCGAAACTATAAGGGTTCCTTGTCGGACTACGGAACCCTAAAAAGAGAGGTATACGCTACTGAAAACAGGAAAAATTGGCATGCTTCGCAACGAAAAAGTTTGAGAACCTCTGCTACCGTCCCGAAGCTTCATGCGTTTTGTTTTTTGTTCAATAATCGCCGACAATGGCCGATTAGGGAAAAATAATTCTAAAGAAATATTCAAGGTGGTCATTTGTTCCGCCGATTGTTTTAAATTATCCATAAACAGCAGAAACAGAAAACACACAAAACTGGTTCTCCTTCTTATTTTAGCAAAGCAAATATTTTTGCTGCATGTTTTCTATTTTTCATTCCATTTGCCAGACATCAAGAGCTGCACCAAGTCTTTCTTCCACGTCACTAGCTGAGGACCACTATGAGTAGTTACTGTTTCTAGTTTAAGAGGGGAGGGGGGGGGGGTTATCCCTACTTTGTCTTTTTACAAATTCATTTTAGACCATGAAATTGTGATATAAGCATTAATGAAACGTCATAGAGTTCAGTTCTACGTGACGCAAAATGAGGTGTGCTCATTACAATGGGCCCATGACGACGCTGCTCTTGCGTCGCTTCGTTTACCGCAACATCGTTCGTTACCATCACCATACCGAACCTTATATAGTCACATCACAGCGTAGTGATACATAACCTCAATCCTTCCCCAACAAGCCTTATGTTTAGTAGTTCTTATCATAAGATAAATTATGTTTTATTTTGTAGACGGGATACTCACGAGCGCTAAGCGCGGGGTTTGCTACGTTAGCCATCTTCGGGCGCACCAGTAGCCTTAGCATGAAAACATTACGGTTACGTTTAGTTTGAACGTAACGCAGTTTTGTATGAAATCCGATAACCGCCCCTTCCATACAAAACCGCGTTACGTTCAAACTAAACGTAACCGTAATGTTTTTGTGCTCAGGCTACAGCACCGTACCGACTAGGAGTCGAAGTACTTAGTCACCGTCGAGCAGATCATCATCTTATGAGGACAACATAAATAGAGACAGCGAGACCAGACACACTGCATTTTATATAACAGAAGAATAGCTTTCAATTTAAATCTCAACATTCACAGTGGCAGCATGCATTTTGTAGTCACGTTTAGGAGATGTAATGAACTGACGTTATTTGTTATTCAAATGAGACTAAAAGGTCAGACAACGACAGATAATAAGTTACATAAATACACTGATTAATTTGTATGCAACCTTATGAATATGTACAGTCGCCCACATTACAGTGGTAGCCCTTATCACGCAGTGATATGGGTTAAAGCCGTGTGAACATAGGTGGATTCAACTGCACACGATTGTACGCACATCCCATTACTGACATCACTTCTCATTTTAGATTTGTTTATCAATAGGCTTTGGGCTGTACATTTTATTCGCAGTATAATCTTAGTTATTTTCTACCTTTGTATCTTACCTTAATTACGTACACTATAACCAAATCTACATTTATTTGTTCGTAACCTCTTGAAATCAAATATGTACTATATAGGCTGTCCCATATTTTTCGAAGTATTTAGTTTTAAACACATACCTCTTTTAATTACAAAACACTTGAGAATTAAATGAAATGAAATTAATGAAATGAATACTTTATTTCTGCAATATAGGTACATAAATACGCTAATCGCACGTTAGGATTTATTAAATAGGTAATAAAAATAATTAAATTTAAAAGAGGAAATACAATTTATCAGAATAGGTTTTGGGTTTGCTTATATTTAATAAGTAAATACACATACATGAACTAAAATAAAGGTATATTTAATGTATACAATTATGTATATACGATTTGATAATAATAATAGCTACCCATATACTAAATACTAATAGGTTACATAATATAAATACATGCCTAACTCCGCCCATTCGATTAGTTTTGCTAAGAAGAATGGGCAAGAAAGAAACTTAGCAAGATCATGTTATGGTGAATGGGCCCTATCATTTTAGCACCTGTTTTTGTTTATTTAGTCTATGGCCCTGATACTGATACGACATCTATATTTTTATAATATGTTACGGGTAAAGCCCAAAGTCAGGTAAAGTCCGAAAAAAGTCAAAAATAGGTGCGACGACGAGCGTGGCGAGGAGGAGCGTGTAAACATTGGGCGCTGAGCGAAGTGGAGCGGAGCGAGGCGACCCCCGAACTTTTGTATAACATTACACGGGTAAACCTAGGTTTACCCTATCTTCTAGCATTACCCGTAAAATATACTCAAACTACAATATTAGATCTGTCTTTGAACGGCTACTCCTTCTATACGGGTGGTCCAACACAAAAAAATACATAATAGGCATAATATGAAAAACAGCGCTGTTCGAATCATTGCTTATGATCCGACAGCATTGCTGAACGCATGACCTTTTGTCAAATTAGCTTAAGATTTTATCTATTATTATAATTATGTTATTTTATTTTTTTTCTTGTTTGGCAATAAATGATATTTTTCTTTCTTTCTTTCTTTCAATATAGTCAAAAATATATTCCATGTTTAATTTAAACAAATTGTCAAAACTATTGCAAACTTCAAAAAAGAAGAGGAATTCTTCTATTGCATGCTTATTCGCAACCTCCCCCCCCCCCCCCCAGGACACCGCGCTCACCAACCCGCCTGCTCAGCGTGTGCGAGTATGGGCACAGTATTATTAAATTACACTGTGGTATGGGCATTTCTACCAGAAGGACCACCAAGAGTAGCGAACAACGCGGCCATTGCATTGGGCTTTGGCAATAATGTACAACGTTCTTCACAGGGTCCTTGCCTTGCTGGCCAAATTCATACTGGAGACTCGGTTAGTCATCAGGAACAAGGTTTAATGAACCACCAGGTGAAATTCGAAAAAATATATATTTTTGTCCGTAGTGCCTACACTAGGAATTGTACTTAAACTAGTCCAACCATTAAGGGAGCAAAAAAATGTATGTTTCGAAATTGGCCAAAGGGATTACTGAACCTAGTTCTTGATCACTAACTGAGTCTCCGGTATGATTTTGGTCGGTTGATTTAATTTCAGCCTATATAATATAGAACTTCGCAAGTTTTCATAGTCAACGTATAAACTTTAACTATGAAAACCTCCCAAGTCCTACATTATGGATTGGAGTATTTTGCGCTATTCCATAAAGTTTCTGATCCCGCCAACCACCCCCACTTGATAAACTAACCCTGTACATCATAGCAAAATGCGCTATTTCAAATATCAAGATAAAGCAAAGCCTGTATGTACAACGTATGTTTAAGACTTTCTTTGCTTTACTTTACTTTCATAACCAAGGATAAACATGGCTACACAAACTCGATCCGGAAACAAAAACACTACTAGAATATCCTCCTTTAAAAGTGTGTTTTATTATTGAACAAACTCTCCTCTTTTTGTCCTAATATTTGTAGAATAAAAGTAAAAGAATTTGTGTATATTATATTTTTATTCCTAGATCCCTCTATTTTATGCAGGTGCATATTTTATGTCCCGTTATTATTATATATTTTTTTATATTCTAAAGATTTATATTGTTAAAATTAACTTGACTTGTAGAAAGTATACTGTATGTATCTATTTTGCAAAATAAATATTTTGATTTTGATAACGAGACAAAGCATTCCAAACTGTGCTTCTCCAATCACGCATAAATCGCATCATTTAAACAAGGGAAGGGATAGCGGGAGGTGGCACCTATGACAGCTGCATTTAGTGATGGGGTAATGGTATATTTCAATTTTCGGTAAAAAAAAACAAGGATGTGTTGAGTAAATAAAATATTGATTTATTAATTAGACCCGTACACGTCATACAAAATACGATACAATAATACAAATGGCCAATGTCCCAAATCTGCTTACAAAACAGCCATAAAATGTAGAAAGTAACCAGTTTAATTTATTTTATCTAAATATAATCAAAGCACGAAAAAGAAAATAGTTTGGAAAGAGAGGGAGCCGTTACGATTAAGGAGAGTAGAACCCTTTATTTATTGATTACAATTCAGCCAATATCACTCCTCGTTGAATTGTCTTAAATAGCCAATCCCTTGAGCTCTGAACAAAATAGAAACTTATCCTGTAAAGTCTTTATAACAATTTTATATGCGAACTAGCTTTTGCCCACGTCGTCGTATGGATTTTCATGGAAATAAGGAAAACAAAAACTTACTTCGTTTAATTAATATGTAAACTTACTTTGTTAAAGGTAATAGACAATATGAGACGGATTGACTAAGATACATTTTTTATCATGACATAATTCCTGCAGTCTTATATTTTTTATGCCTTTACTTGTGTAGGTATGTATATGATTTTGTATCATATGTTTTTTTTTGAAGAAAGGAATGTTTGCTGAGTTTTTTGCCCTTCTTCTTAGCAATACTAATCGAATGGTGCGGATGGTTCGGCATTATTTTTATTTATGGTTTATTTAGTTCATTTTTCAACACATTGTTCATTGCAATATGTATACCTATATATTAATATTTGTATTCTTATATTTATATATTTTATGCAGGTGTATAACTTTATTACATTTTAGTAGCCAAACCTTCATATTTTTTTTGTATGTATTTCCCGTATTTATTTATAAACTTATTTGTTCATTGCATTATGTATATATAATATTTTTATTCCTAGATTCCTCTATTTTATGCAGGTGTATATTTTATGACCCGTATTATTATATATTTTTTTATATTCTAAAGATATATTATATTGTTAAAATTAACTTTGACTTGTAGAAAGTATACTTTATGTATCTATTTAGCAATATAAATATTTTGATTTGATTTGAAACAAAAGAATATGATATTTTGAACGGCAATATGCAACGGTCACCATATTTTTACAAAAGTGCTAATAAATTCCAATCAAATAAGCCCAAACTCAAAAAGTCTGCTGTTGTCCGTTGAGGAGATCCCGTACCCACCTTCCAGTTCCATCAGCAGACCCTGGTCACCATGTTTTACCAAAGTGCTAATAAATACCAATCAAATAAGCCCAAACTCGAAGGGTCTGCTGTTGTCCGTTGAGGACATCCCGTACCCACCTTCCAGTTCCATCAAATAAGCCCAAACCCGAACTCTGTATCCGTTGAGGAGATCCCGTACCATAATTTCTAATTACTACCAGTAGAAAAGTAAATTCCAAAAATCTTTAAATGACGATAACTTTTTTTCCGACATCCGATTTTAATGAAATAAAGCCTATATTCTATTCCAAATTAAGCTCTGTGCAGCTGTGAAATTTACATGAAAATCCGCTCAGTAGTTTTAGAGATGTGCGTGAACAAACAGACAGAGAGAAAAGAATTCTAAAAATCGTTGATTTGTGTTTTATTGCTCTTCTTTAGTTACCCCCTTTCTATTTCTATTACTTTTCTTCAATGTGCAGACACAGCGGTTTCTACTGTTTTATATAAGTACTAGCTTTCGCCCGCGGCTCTGCCCACGTGTTATTCGGTTTAACGACATGCTTTTTTCCGGGATAAAAAGTAGCCTATGTGTTAAGTTAGGGTATAAGCTATATCCATTCTAAATTTCATCCAAATCCGTCCAGCCGTTTCAGCGTGAAAGAGTAACAAACATACACACACACACACGCACAAACTTTCGCATTAATAATATTCGTAGGATAGGTATGATAACAGCAACATAAAAATCGAAAAATAATAACCGAAACAAGTATAATACCTATTCGTCGATAAATGAAGTATAACATTGTTTTATTGATACTTAAACTTATGCACAAATAATTACGAAACTTGGTACACATTTAAATGTCATAGGTGCCATCTCCCGGTGACCCTACTTTAATAACAATAATAAATTCTTTATTTCAGCCCACTATTTAAGGGCCCCTTATAGTTAATACCGTAAAACTAGGAATACATATTAAAATAATTAATGTAACTAAAACTAACACTTGTAGCCTTTTGTCAGGATTTTATTTTGTATCGCTTCGATCGATTTCGTAAGCGTCGAAATACGATACCCTCAGGCCCGAAGTCAGCACTTAGGAAGACATGAGCATAAGCTGCTGATTAGTGCTGATACACGAAGTTTGAAGGACAAAAAATCTTTTTTCCTTTCAGACTGGAGTGCAACGATCTGTACATTCAAGTTTGCCCCAGTACGACCTGCACACATTTCGTTAATGTGACGGATTACCTAGATTAGATTTTAGAGACGGTAGATCAAATGCTGTGGCATTTTTGCTCTACAAATATGTACTTATAACCGGTGAAAATATTATATAACTAGCAAGTTACATAAAAGGCAAGTAGGCGGTAAACAAACGTACCCAATCAAGTTCATAGACAATGGTCTTTTATGTGCTCCACATCACAATAGCCTGGTTGATATGTGACTTATTAATATACAAGGTCTCGGTCAATGAGCGATTTCCCCTTCTTTTGTGATCCCGTAGTATGTGTACGCTGTTGTCATAGCTTTTAACGTACAGGGTGTTAGGAAAAGTACTTCGTTCCTTTAAACCATGTGTCCTATAGGTATAACAAAGTATGTTAAAAGTGTTTAATTTTTATTTTTTTAATATAAAAAGAATGAAATATTTTTAAAACTTTTCATTAAATTTTTCAACCCTAGTTCAGAACGCAATAGATAGATAGAGATAGATGATAGACAATTGCAAAAAATCGGCGCGTAAGAGAAAGGGATATTCATTTAATTTAATAATATAAAACAAAATAAAAAAATGAAATATTTTATTTTTTTATATTTAAAAAGAAATTAAACACGCTTAGCATAATTTGTTATACCTACAGCACACGTGTTTAAAGGAACGAAGTTTGTTTTTTGTTTTTCAGAATTCTTTATTAAATAAAAACAAAAAGTAGCACACAACAAGACACTGTCAAGTAGGTACTTAAACTAATTTAGGAGTTACTCCGTAGGCTTATACGCCTCTTAAAGCTTATAACATGAGTATAATAGAATTTTACACATAATTAACTACATACAAAAAATCACAATACATTAATATATGAACCTTTTGTGAAGGTTTCAATTTGTGGCCTCACGTAACTTAAACTAAACTGTTTAGTTTAAAGGAACGAAGTACTTTTCCTAACAACCCGTATAACATGTCGATGTGAAGTTCAATGAAAGCATCGAAATTTTAAAATAACCACTATTTTCTAATGCCTACCTTATGTTTTTCATGATTTTTCCGAATGCTAAGAGGATAATAACTGTTAAATTCCATACCTGAAACAAATTAAACAGCATTTTAAAAGTTAGGTTGGTTCAACAATTGACAATAACTTATATATTTTACTAACAGTGAAAACTCCATCAAAATCCGTTCAGCAGCGGGTTTGTAAATAAAAGCAAATATGCCAAGACATACGTTTTATTATAAGGGATTAATTTAAATACGGGTATTCTAATTTAAAAAATACTTGGAAATAGTATAGGAAATCCAAAGAAAATATGTACGTAGGTATGTACAATTCAAGTCGGCATTTTTGCTCGCTATATTTATACATTTACATACAGGATTTTAAATGATAATCACCTATTAACCACTTCTACTATGGAGCCAATAATAAAATAGCGAAAAAAAATGCTGTGTATTGAAAAGTTAATCAACTACTCGATCAAAATATAAGGTGACTTTAATTTATACAGCCAAACTGTAAAATATTCTTTTCCCGACCCGAGTCAATTACTATGGGACGTCAAGATATTATTTTGCGAAACTAGCAAAAAGTGTTATCGATCCGTGTTACTGATCACTTACCAAGCCTCCAGTACAAGTTTGTCTGTATAAATTAAAGTCACCATATATGAAACAGCTGTTTATTTTTCGCGGTTTCAGAATTGGCGCCGTAGTAAAAGTTATTCATATTAATAGGAAGAATACCCTGTTTTAATGGAAAAGGTTATCATTTAAGCAACCTGTATACAAATGTAAAGCGAAATATATAGCGAAAAATAAAATGCCGACTTGAGTTATAACAATTAAATACTTAAATAAATACTATTTTTGTGACTTCTTGAGCCTTTAAATATAGCTAGTTATATGGATTATATTATTATATTGGGATTCAGAGCTGGAAGTAAGGACCAGAATTGAAATAGCTAGAAACACCTTTCTGAAGATGAAGAAACAGCTAACAAACAGAAAAATTAATCTCAAGCTGAGGTGGAGATTGGTAAAATGTTATGTTCTCCCCGTCCTTATGTACGGATCCGGAAGCTGGGCCTCAAAACAGAACTTGATAAATAAACTTAGAGCCTTTGAAATGTGGATTTATCGAAGAATGCTTAAAATTAAATGGACAGACAGAGTTGCAAATGAAAGAGTTATGAATTTAATGAACAAAAATTTGGAAGTAGTTACAACAATTAAAAAACGCAAAACGGCGTATTTCGGACATATTTATAGACATGGAAAATACAAATTAATACAACTGATTGTTGAAGGAAAAATTTAAGGAAAAAGAGTTCGCGGTAGAAGGCGAATATCATGGACTAGAAATATAAGAGACTGGGTCGCAGTGGAAAGCACAGATAAACTAATTCGCATGACAGAAGATAGGGAAGCATACAGGAAAATGGTCGCCGACCTCCGGGATATGGAGATGGCACTTGATGATGATGATGATGGATTCCATCCATCCATCAGCCCGTGTTCGTCCACTGCTGGACATAGGCCTTTCCCAAATTTCGCCACTCATGTCGGTCCTCCGTCCTCCTCATCCAGCCGCCCCCCGCAACGTCCTTCAGGTCGTCGGTCCAGCGGGCACGAAGTCAGCCTACACTACGCTTTGCTGTACGTGGTCTCCATTCTAAAGCCTTTCGGCCCCAACGGCCATCATGTCGGCGACAAATATGGCCTGCCCACTGCCACTTCAACTTACTGATTCTGCAGGCTATGTCGGTTACTTTCGGTCTCCGACGGATCTCCTCATTTCGGATTCTATCCATCAGAGATACCCCAAGCATAGCCCGCTCCATAGCTCGCTGAGCGACCTTAAACCGGTGGATTAGACCCTTTGTAAGAGATCACGTCTCAGCGCCATACGTCATCACAGGAAGGACGCACTGGTTGTACATCTTAGCCTTTAAGCACTGCGGTATTGACGACGTAAATATGTGACGCAACTTTCCGAATGCTGCCCAACCCAAGCATATTCTTCTGCTAGCCTCAGCGTCGAAGTTGTTTTTATCCAGCTGTATGACTTGACCCAGATAAACATATTTTTGAACAACTTCGATGCTGACATTGTCGACGGTTATTGGCCCTTGGATGACGTGACAGTTGGATTATATATGTATGGAAACAAATAAAAAAAAAAGCTACCAATTAAATACATTTCTTTGGTTTTCCTATACTATATTTCCAGATGTTTATTTTTTTGACAAAAAATCGATTTATTGATACCTAAAAAGCCACTATGTCAATGCCCATTTGGATTTATATTCGATTACGGTTCCTGCATGTTAGTAACATTCTCAAAAGATTATAATCCTTATGAGTATTGATATAGTGGCTATTTTGGTATCACTAATAGACATGTCATTGAGAAAATAAATGCTTAGAAATAAGGCTAATATGAAAGTGTATGTTCAATTACAAAGATACAATTTCCTGCATAAGTACGAGTAATTAACAGCCAAGAGAATAATATTACGCTGTTCTCATTAATATGCAGAATATTCATACACTTGAAGCTCTGACTTGGTATCTATCTTTGCTTACTTTACATCATGTTTAGGGATCTGCACACATTTACAATGCAAAACTGACTAACCTTGCACTATGTTAATTAATTACAGTTACACCTTTAAATTAGTGGCGTTTTCAAAAGTTCTGCTCCCTGAAAAATATACATCGACAACCCTAGATGTATTCTGAAATAAATGTATATAAACTTTTATTGCTTGATTTTTTATTTTTGTTTTTTATAATATTATTATAAAAAATTATTTCAAGATATATTTCGGGCCCTACTGGGCGCGGCATCAGTTGATATAATAATGGCATATTTACAATGAATCTTTCTTTTTAATACTCATTGTCACCGTGTCATTATTATTTGTCATCATTCCATTATAAATATGTCATTATTATATCAACTGATGCCGGGGCCAGTTAGGGCCCGAAATACATCGGGATTTTTTTGTTATTTCTTAATATAAAATTTTTTATTTTTTTTATTTTCATTAATGTGTTAAACCCTAGTTCAGAATGCAGTGGATAGATAGAGATAGGTAATTGCAAAAAACGGCGCGTAAGAGAAAGGGATAATAATTGAATTTAATAATATACAATAAAAAAAATGAAATTTTAATTTATTTAAAAAAAATTAAACATGCTTGACATATTTTTATACCTAGAGCACACGTGGTTTAAAGGAACGAAGTACTTTTCCTAACAACCTGTATACAGGTTGGTCCAAATAGTGACGTCAAATATTTTTTTATTGATTCCTCACACCTAGGTGTATCCGAAAATATGCCATGTATGTTCCGCGATTTTTGGTAGTTTAGAAGGTATGATTTTTTTATGTTTACTTGCGAATTTTCCACCGCAGCGGCTTAAAAAAATCATGACTTTTTCTGTGGTAAGAATTTTGTACATATTTTTTTGAAACATAACTGTCTTTAGTCACTCTCGCTTACGTGAAATAATAAGCTACAAAAAATCCATACAAGCTGCCAAAAAAAAGTTCAAATTGAAATTTTTTTGATCGAGTTGGGCAATAATACTTTTACATACAATACTTTTTCTTAACCAATTTTTACCTAACTTACTTTGGAAGCCGATATCATCGTAAAATGGCCCATAAAGAAGCACTTTTTTTATTTCTTGGTAAGCTGATAAACTGCTTAAGTTTTTAAAATTAGTTTGAACCTATGAAACATCCATTTTGTAATTTTAAAAGAATTTTGAAAATTTAACTATGTCCAACACGATCCAAAAAATTGAACTTTTTTTGGGTAACTCGTATGCATTTTTTGTAGCTGATTATTTTACGTAAGGAAAAGTGACACAAGACAGTTATGCTACAAAAAAAAATTGTACAAAATTCTTACCGTAAAATAAAGTTATGATATTTTTAAGCTGCTGCAGTAGAAAATTCGCAAATACACATAAAAAATCATAAATTCTAAACTACCAAAAATCGTGGAACATACCTGGCATATTTTCGGAAACACCTAGGTGTGAGGAATCTATAAAAAAATCTTTGACGTCACTATTTGGACCAACCTGTATACAGGTTGTTAGGAAAAGTACTTCGTTCCTTTAAACCACGTGTGCTCTAGGTATAACAATATGTCAAGCGTGTTTAATTGTTTTTAAATTAAAATTTCAATTTTTTTATTGTATATTATTAAATTTAATTATTATCCCTTTCTCTTACGCGCCGTTTTTTTGCAATTACCTATATCTATCTATCCATTGCGTTCTGAGCTAGGGTTTAAAAATTTAACGAAAATTAAAAAAAAAATATATTAAAAAATACACGCTTTTTTATACCTACAGCACACGTGGTTTAAAGGAACGAAGTACTTTTCCTAACAACCTGTATAATAGGCATATTTTGAAAATATAAAATCTACAAACACACACAAGAAATTAAATTTGCGCCATAATTCCATAATATCTTACAGTTAAACAAAGATATTGTAGCCGTTGTCATTTCATCAGCGAACGACATCGATCACCGCATTTCATTCAAAGTTTTGACGAAATAAACTTACCTATTATCTCTGTTACTCTGAATTTGTGAAAAAAAAGGTACGTTATATTTAGTTTGAAGTAATACAGGTATCTTCATAATAGAAATAATGGAGTAGTTATCAGGGTTCCGTATCCGAAGGGTGCCAAACGGAACTATTACTAAGCCTCCGCTGTCTGTCCGTCTGGCACAGGAGTCTACACCTTCATCCGTAATAGGCAGAAAATTGAAACTTTCACAGAATACGTGTTACTGTGGCCTCTATCACGACAAATACTAAACATTTCAAAATTTAAACCCAAGGGTCCCCCCCATACAATAACCTCGTGTTAATCATAGCGCCATTTGAGATGACTTGTTTGACAGCATTTACCGAGGATCATTGATTAAGAGTAGCTTGTCAACCTTTCTGCACCCTTTATTATGTGATGGTACCACAGAGTAACTTATAAACTGGGAATGGTACGAAACCCCTTGTGCGCGAGTCCGGTCCGTACTTGGTCAAATTATTTGGGATTCTAGATGTATAGAAGGTCAGGAAGATGCTTAACTTGACTTAGTTCTGTGAACAAGTAATCTAATTTGTTCTCCTTATACGGATGCTTCGCCCAATGAACACATTTATTGTCTGCTTAAAATGGCGGTCACGGTCGGAAGCTAATGCTCTCGCTAGCGGCCGAATGGCTGACCCACTGAGACGTATTCGCTCCACGTGCAAATGAGATTGACGTATACGGCTCTGAACGTGTAATATTATTTTATTACATTACTAGCTTATAACTATTATCGTCAGTGTTCGGCTTGGTGGTTTTTTTATTATTCTCTCATCACCATCCATCCATCCATCAGCCTGTTTCGTCCAATGCTGTACATAGGCCTTTCCAGGATTTCGCTACTCTTGGTGGCCCTCCTAGAAGAAATACCCGCAGGCAAAAAACGCTCGACAGGCGGGTTGGTGAGCGCAGTGCCGAAACCCTTGCACCAGTGACGCCGCTGCCCGTCACCAGTCTGTTTTATATAAGGCTCGGCAATTGGGGATGGATATATCCCCATCCATCGGTCCCAGGCAACGGTGGGCCGCCTGGTTTTGCTCTTTCACGCTGAAACGGCTGGACGGATTTCAATGAAATTTTGAATTAGCTTATACCCTAATTTAACACATAGGCTACTTTTATCCCGGAAAAACCGTCACCGTTTGTCGTTAAACCTAATAACACACGGGCGGAGCCGCGGGCAAAAGCTAGTAACCTATATGTTGATCAGAGGCATTACTATAATAATACAGATTACTGCATCCAAATCCGTTCGGTGGCTCTTGATTTTTTTTAATAGACGAGGAATTTATTTTTGATTGTGTAATGCCTAATATGTATTTTTTTTCAAGTGTTAAGACCACCCGTATATAGGAGGAGTAGACCTTCATAGACGGATCTAATATTGCAATTTGAGTATGCACACTCGTACGCACCTTGAAACTTTTTTCGTATCTCAAAACATTTCTTAATGACCTAAGGTAATTTTTGTATAGAATAAAGCATAGTTACCATGAAAAATGTCATGTCAGAATAAGCTACGGTCTTTAAATCGAATTCTGCAATTTTATTGGCAATAATTTCATTTAATTGGACTGAAAAACAATCAAAATATCACTGCAAATTTCAAAAATTTACGATTTCTTAAGGGTTTATAATACCTCACTTCACATCGCATGATCCTGTTTTATAGCAACAAATACTGCAACAATCACTCTGAAATTAATATATGATAAAGTTGAGGACTAATGCTATTTCCATGCTGTTGTTCCATTAAATTTTCTCGATAGAAAAAAAATACAAAGTTACCTCCAGACCGTACAATAAGCCGATAGCATTCAACGAATACTTAAAATGAGATCTGAAACTTTTCATAATTATAACTGATGTTAGTATCTATAAAACAGCTGCAGACTGTTCCATAAAATGACAAAACCATCAGATTAGAGTAGGATAGACAGTTAAAAAGCAGAAGCGTTAGAGCAGGACTGCGAATTGAGGTATTATGGGTCCTTAATGACCTAAGGTAATTTTTGTATTCAATAAAGCATAATTACCATGAAAAATGTTATGTCAGAATAAGCTATGGTCTTTAAATTGAATTCTGCAATTTCATTGGCAATGATTTCATTTAATTAGACTGAAAAACAATCAAAAAATCACTGCAAATTTCAAAAATTTACGATTTCTTCACGCTAAATTACAATAAAGTAGTAAATATCAATAAATAAAAACATGTGTGAAATGGGTCTTAACGGTATTGGTGGATCACTCATTACTCAGTACATTAGATAATGGAAGTGGAAGTTCTTGTAATTCTGGTGACCGAGTAGACTCTTAATGGAAGTGAAGTGACTAGTCTGCCACTATCCATCATTCAACTATCAGTCTATGTTTGTCTTTCCATGATTTCGCCACTCTTGGCAATTCGGTCGTTCTTAGGGTTATGTACCCGAAGGGTGCCAAACGGGACCTTATTATTAAGCCTCCACTGTCTCTCTGTCTGTCCGTCCATGCGTCTGTCACATGGGGTCTACAGCTTCAACCGTAGTAGGTAGCCCGTTGAAATTTTTAAAAAATACGTGTTACTATCTCTAATACGACAAATGAGAAAAAATTGAAAAAATTTAACCCAAGGGCGGTCCCCATACAATAAACCTCGTATTAGGATTAATGGCAAGATACTTGTGAGGCTTTAGGATGCGTTCAAGATATATTGTTTTCGTATTTTGTGATGACGTCGCTGAAGGTTAAATGAAAATGGTTTTGGAAACGAAAATATTGGCGAAGACAAAAGAAAAACATGATCTGCAAAGTTTCTTGCCCTTCTTCTTAGGAAGACTAATCGAATGGGCGGAGTTAGGCATGTATTTATATATGTAACGAACGCATTAGTATTTAGTATACGAGCTATTATTATTAAATATCATATCGTATATACATAATTGTATAAATTAAATATACTTTATTTTAGTTCATGTACGCACGTGTATTAACTTATCAAATATATGTAAACCCAAAACCTTATTTGATATTATATTGTATTTTTCCTCTTTTAAATTTCATTAATTTTATTATTAAATATAAAAAAAACTTACTATAAAAAATAAAGTATTCATTTAATTTCCTTCCTTAGATAATTATGAGAATATGGGTTATTTTATTAGTTCACGGTTTCCAAACATCCGAATATTT
Organism: Ypsolopha scabrella; assembly: GCA_910592155.1. Taxonomy (NCBI): domain Eukaryota; kingdom Metazoa; phylum Arthropoda; class Insecta; order Lepidoptera; family Ypsolophidae; genus Ypsolopha; species Ypsolopha scabrella. The sequence goes on from OU342964.1 coordinate 7,922,436, forward strand.
CAGAGAAGTACAGTATGACGCACTTTGTTGATTAGGACAACCACAGAACAGAATAATAATTATTTTATCTTCTGTGAGGACACCGAACGTCCAATTAAACATGCCTCTTTATAAGTAACACTTAGTTCGAATTATTACTTAAATATTTACTTTAACTAGTTGAGCTGCTTCAACAGCCGCCACTGTTTGTTGATTGACATATTCAAGTCATCTAGCTAGAGCACTCGAGCTTTTATGTATCATCAGGGAAAGTTCTGCTAACCTTTTTTTTTCTCGGATTAAAATTGTACAAGCTTTATCGAAGTATCGAAATAGCACCATTATTGCAAAATAACAGATTTTTATTATCTTAAGGAAGAAGGTTTCAGAAATGGTTTATGCAGTATAAAGGAAATGTCTACCCGTTTTATCGAACTTGGCTTGACACTTTTAAAAAATCCTAGCTTGGCACACTGCCGTGTGCATAAACGTACCCTACACGAAAATTTTAACTAAATCTAGGGTACTACCTGGTATCTGGGTAATACCTACAGTGGCCTGCATAAAACTTTTTGCTGGAAATACAATTAGACGATCAAATTTGAATATTAAAAAAAATATTGAAATGATGCCTGAAAAACCTGAAGCTGTTTGACGGACGACGCTCTCTCTAAACCTGCCCATATATGTCGGTGCGTTAGGGTTCACGCATTTTTATTTGGAACTCAATTATTTCCCAAACTAAGGGTGTCCGCGGGTATGATTCTTGGGAAAAGTGGTTCAGTAGGGTCGGTAGAATATGTGGTTTCATTTAATGATAGCAGTCTACCCGTTTAATAGTTTTGTGAACAAATGTCTTACAAGTCAAGTCTGTGAAGTGTGTTCCACCAAGTGCCGTCAATCATAAATTTGCCAATCGAAGTGGCATTGCAGTTGCAATTAGTTTTAGGGCATTTACAACTTCAAAGGGCAACTTCAAAATAACACTAATTTGGGAGGAAGACGACGCACAGTGATCCCAATTTGAAATGTTATGGACATAGGGCCTCATAATATGGAAGCCAAACCTGCGACACTTTGCTACATTTTGAGAAAAAACAAACGTGAAAGCTTCATACAAAAACAAAAGAAGTTTTTTTTTATCCCGAAAACTATCACTTTAACAGAAATTTATCAATCAGTATTTGTGACTTGAAATATAAATATATATGTCGATAGTCTGACAGGTCCATGAAATTTCAAACTGGGATCACTGTGCGACGCACATTAAAATATACATATGAATATGAGATCTTGCGTTTTAGAAAAAAAAAGGTTATTTCGAAGGCGCGTGATATTTCGAATGGTCGTAACAGCCACGACTCAGTCAGAGCGCGATTTCTTAAGGGGTAACGTTTCGAGCTCAGTGCAATGTGCATAAAATAAGTTTTTTTAGCTTATTTTAAAATAAAATGTATGAAATAAAATAGTTTCATCTTATTAGAGACACAAATATTTTTATACCATTCCTACTCTAAAAAGCTTATTTTATTCACTGAAAACAGTGAATAAAAAGGCCTTTTAATCACTATTTTGGTGTTTGAATTTAGAACACACCAATATATTCGATCTCCATCTCAATGCTTATACAACCTCCTTGCGCAAAAATACTCGATACAAACTCCTTGCGCAAAGAATACTCGACATACAAACTCTTTGTGCAAATAACTCCTTGAGATTTGATTGGTCGATATTTGCGACAAGGAGTTTAGCATAAGAATAAAAACTGTTTCGTGTTGTTTGCTGCCATTACAGAAAAAAATGGCGCTATTTTGAATACTGTAAGTTGTACGAACACAAAGTTTAGTGTTACTTTATAATAAATCGATTGAATATGCATTCAAGTGATGAAGAAGATGTGTTACCTGAGTTTATGAAAGAGAGGGCGGCCGATATAGTAGAAAACTGTATACCCAACAAATCACGGCTCGTTTACATCAAAGCCTACGATGCGTTATGCAAATGGAAAAATGAAAATCAAACTTCGGGAACATTTTCAGAGTCTGTTTTCCTAAATTATTTTAACCTTCCTTTTTTCTTTATTAAAAGTCTATTTTCGCTTAAATTATTTCTTTTTCTCGTAGTCATGGTATAAAGTATGGTATGCAACTCTTGAATAAAGTACGGATTTATATTGAGGGCCATGTATCACTCGCGTCGCTTAGGATTATAACACCTGAATCATTCGCTACGCTCGTGATTCATCTATGGCCCTCGCTTTAAATCCTTCCTTTATTCACTAGTTGCATAATATACTATTATAACGTACTCGGAATAAAACTCGAGGATGAAAAATTTAATTTTGTCATTTTACTATCGTGAATTTCTCAACCGCTATATTTTTTCTGTAATCTTTACATAATCCAAATCACCATTGTGTAGGCTAGTGAATGCTATTTTTGTAGCAAATTTCCAATAAGTTATGAGGCGGTGACATACGGACCGACGCGACGGTCGAACAACGGAGTCTCACTATAAAGGTTCCTTTTACCTTTCAGGTACTACGGAACCCTAACAATAGAATATGATTAAAAAAATGTAATATAGGCAAAATAAATGAAAAAAAAGTTGGTACTAAAAAGTTTGTACACCAATCAAGCACTATTTGTTGCGCCATCAATAATAAATCACTTTCTTCTTGATATGATAATCTACTACTGAATTTACATTTAAAAGCAGGGACCTTATAACTCATAAAAGCTCTTCAGAGTGCTAGTCTAATCTAATTGATGAAGAAAAGAAATAGTGCTTTTTTGTTTTCTGTATACTAATACATATATAAAGTAGTAAAAAAGTCGTGTTGAATTGAATACATTGAATACTTTTAAGCAATTTTATATGAAATTGTAGTTTTGGTCTCAGTACTGAAACGAAATACTACAATAAGATGAATTATGTTATGTGGTAGAGCTGATGCCGGGCTCGACTGTGGAGGTACCACCATCTTACTCGCAAATCCTTCCGAAGTTATTCGGGGGAGAGTAAGAGAACAGCTCTCAGGCAAAACCAGGCGGCCCACATTGCCTGGGACCGATGGATGGCGGTATATCCCATCCCCAATTGCCGGGCCTTATATAAAACAGACTGGTGACGGGCAGCGGCGTCACTGGTGCAAGGGTTTCGACACCGCGCTCACCAACCCACCTGGCATTTCTTCCAGGAGGACCGCCAAAAGTGGCAAAGTCTTGGAAAGGCCTATGTCCAGCAGTGGACGAAACAGGCTGATGGATGGATGTACAAATTTCATGTGAATAAACTTTCATTGAATTTAACCTGGAAGGCTCAATGGCCATCGATCGTCACTCATGGCACAGTATTACGTATACTGTGCTCAAGGGGTCCCGGTTCGAGCCCTAATTTAGAGATGACTTCTGTAAAAAAGTCGTAAAAAAAGATTATGGACAATCCTAAATAGCTAAAATTTGTTGCGAAAAGAAATACTAGGTACTTGTAAAAAGACATCTTCAAAAAGAAATCAAACCTCTTATTAAAAAATAAATATATTCCCCATAGTCTTTCAAGAAGCAGGGGGAAAATATGACTCAATATTTTTTATTATTAGTATAAATTTATTGTAAAAAGCAATACTACTCGTATAATAACGTATAAAAAAAGTTGTGAAACCTTTTACAGAAAAATATAAATTATTTCCTATAATTTTTCCAGAAACTGAAGGACAATATGGGTCGACATTTTAAATTGTTAGCCAAAGTTGTGAAAAGGAATACTAATCGTATAATGACGTCTTAAAAAAAGTTGAGAATCTTTTAATATAAAAAAATATTCCCTATATTTTTTCCAGAAGCCAAAGGGAAAACATGGGTGCCACTATTGGCCGGTCACATGTTTATCTCAAGGCTAAATGGTGGCTGCGGTTTTGCCGGCTGCTGGTAGCTTCACATATTTTATGCATAAGTTACTAATTACAAGTGTGCGTTTACTTAAGTATATGTTTGTTTTCAGAGCAATCGCATTAAAGGCGAGTGGTGTAATATAATAACGTATCCTTATTAAGCTTTAATACATTAGTTTGTTTACATTTTTATTACATTTATAATAATACTAGCTGTTTTATTACGTGAGCTGTTTTTTCTTTCGGTATCTATCGTCTGCGGGTAATGATTTACGTAGGTTTTCGCTACGTCCATAAAAACTTATTTTATTTATGACTAATAAATTTCTTCTAAAAAAATAATCATTATCTGGCTTGGTTTGCTGGATGATAGTTTTGAGATAAGCTCGCCACTGTACACATTGCGAATAATTTGTCTGTACAATAAAGAATTCCATCCATCCATCCATCAGCCTGTTTCATCCACTGCTGGACATAGGCCTTTCCAGGATTTCGCCAATCTTGGCGGTACTCCTGGAAGAAATGACCATACTCACACACGCTGGGCAGGCGGGTTGGTGAGTGCGGTGCCGAAACCCTTGCACCAGTAACGCCGCTGCCCGTCACCAGTCTGTTTTATATAAGCCCCGGCAATTGGGGATGGATATACCGCCATCCATCTGTCCCAGGCACTGATGGGCCGCCTGGTTTTGTCTGAAAAATAACTTCGGGAGGATTAGCGAGTAAGATGGTGGTACCTCCACAGTCGAGCTCGGCACCAGCTCTACCACCTAAAAATAATGAAATAATTAAGTACTACCTAATTATGGGTTACATTTACTACACAATTCATACGAACACAGATAATATCCAAATTATTATTTCTCGCATTTTTCTCCGTCAATTCCTGTGGTTTGCTTCGAATGAACATACCCAATAAAAACTACTTACATTCGAGACGAGACAGACAAACAACTTTCTGGTTCCATAAATTTCAACACCTTTTAGACCTCAAAAACTCATATGACGTAACTGGTAATTAAGTTTGTTTTAAAGTAATGATTACTCAACATATCTAATATTTTGTTACAATTAAGAAATATTGAGTAATCAACCACAAGTATTGGAACACAAAGATAAACAAAAAACAAACAATTAAAAATGGTTCTTTGTCTGGAATTTTCTTTTTTTCAAAAACTCATCTTACGTAATTATTATTGGTAATTAAGTTTTTTTGAACTAAATTAGTCAACATGTCTAATATTTTGTTACAATTCACAAACATTGAGTAATCAAATCAACCACAAATATTGGAACACAAAGATAAACAAAAAAACCGGCCGAGTGCGTGTCGGGCCTCGCGCAGTGTAGGGTTCCGTAGTTGCCCGGTACATTTTATAAGTTGGTCTACTAATACAGATCCGGCCAAATTTCTAGTCCGCTCGGAAGTTGCTCTCCCGAAGAACTGCCCATACATTTTTTAGTGTTCAGAGGGGACTTGAAGTTTTACGCGACCTGTACTCGTAAACCTGTAAAGCCTTCTTAGCTGTGATAATATAAGGTGACTTTAATTCATACAGCCAAATTCTTGTTGAAGACTCGGTAAGTTCTCAGTAACAAGGTTCGATGACACTTTTCGTGAAATTCGTGAATTATTCTTTTCGTGTTCCTTACAAACGCAAGCCCAGCCCCAAGTCAATTACTATGGGACGTCAAGATTTTATTTTGCGAAATCAGCAAAAAGTGTTATCGATACGTGTTACTGATCACTTACCGAGCCTCCAGTTTGAGTTTGGCTACATAAAGTCACCTTATAAACTACTCCTGTTAATTTTTTCATATATTCATAAAAACCGTTTAGCCGGCAGGGGGGATGGGACACTTTACATTAGCACTTTAAAGCTTAATATTTCGCCAACGGATCCCTGAATCGAAAAATGGTTTTAACACACCAACAATGTTTTTATCGACCTATCCAACGATACCCCGCACTATGGGATAGACGAGAAAATAAAATCATCCCCAATTTAGGTGTTAGGGAGGCAAACTTAAAAAAAAACAGACTTTATTTTACAATTTTTTTGGCGTGATTAATATGTATACCCATGCCAAATTACAGCTTTCTAGTTCTAATAGTCCCTGAGCTAAGCCGCGGACAGACGGACATGCGGACATGGTAAAAGGCTTCGCGACACCAAACGCGGTTCGTGCGCGGCGCGGAAGCGGCGCGGGGCAGAAATAGCGCGGTAGACGGCACATTGAACGCGGGTCTAATTAACCGTGTATCATTAATTAATTGTCTGTGTACAATAAAGAATAAAGACCGAGACGCTTGCGATCTGGCAATTTTCTCCCATCGTCTACATCTACACTATATATTATATAGTTTTTGCCCGCGGCTCCGCTCGCGTCGAAGAAATTTTCGTGGAAATAAGGAAAACAAAATAATTTGATTTTTTGAACGACTATATGCAACGGACACCATGTTTAAGCAAAGCGCTAATAAAGACCAATCAAATAAGCCTAAATTCGAAGGGTCTGCTGTTGTACGTTGAGGAGATCCCGTACCTATCTTCCAGTCCCATTATCACACCCTGGTCACCATGTTTTACCAAAGTGATAATAAAGACCAATCAAATAAGCCCAAACTCGAAGGGTCTGCTGTTGTCCGTTGAGAAGATCCGGTACTCATCTTCCAGTCCCATCATCAGACCCTGGTCTCCATGTTTTACCAAAGTGCTAACAAAAACCAAACAAATAAGCCCAAACTCAAAGGGTCTGCTGTTGTCCGTTGAGGAGATCCCGTACCTATCTTCCAGTCCCATTATCACACCCTGGTTTCCATGTTTTACCAAAGTGGTAATAAAGACCAATCAAATAAGCCCAAACTCGAAGGGTCTGCTGTTGTCCGTTGAGGAAATCCTGTACCCATCTTCCAGTCCCATCATCAGACCCTGGTCACCATGTTTTACCAAAGTGCCAAGAAGTGTGTCAGGATCGTTGTAGATGGAAATCTGTAGTCAGATTATACTCATACAGTTTTCTCGTATGGGAAAAAATCAATACATAAACCTGGCTGTAATCACTTTTTCAAGCTAAATATTAGCAAGAGGTGTGTCCGGATCGTTGTAGATGTAAATCTGTAGTCAAATGAAACTAATATAATTTTCCCGTATGGGAACAAATCATTACTTAAACCATAGTATTTAATGTATCTATGCTTAAACCTGGCTGTAGTTACTTTTTCAAGCTTTATATTAGCAAGAGGTGAGTCAGGATCGTTGTATTAAAATTAAATATGGCCTATGTTACTCAACAATAGTGTAGCTTTTTACAAAAGAAAGAATTTTCAGAATCGGTTCAGTAGTTCCAAAGATTACCTCAAACATACAAACAAACAAACAAATCTTTCCTCTTTATATAATAGTGCACATGTAGAAGTGTAGATGTAGATTAGTCTAAGCTAATAACATAAACGTACATTCACCAAAAGAAACTTAAGTCATTCACCTTATAGTGCACGTTCTTTGTTAGAAAAAAAACTTCAATAAGTAAATCATAAAGCTCATAAGTACTGGAAACTTTTCTAAAACAAAGAACCACACCACAAAATAAATAAAACGGATCTTGAATTTTTCAATAGGAGGTATTTGCGATACTGTGAAAATTGTGTGGTCGAGTCACAGACATATAATTATTACTAAGTAGCAGACCAAACATAAGGATTGAATAGCGTGGCAAGTTTCCATACAAAAAATAAGCTACGTTGAGGCTTCATGGTACGAAGAAACGCATATAAATGGATTGTTTTAGCTGCCTTATGCTTGGAAAATATTTGTTAATTCCTCAAATAATCTCTAGTATATATTTTGTTTGGAAACAAGCAATATTTATAATTAAAATAGCCCGAATTTCACTAAGCTGAAATTGCCACATGTCGACTCTATGCGTTTATTATTAACTAGTTTTTGCCCGCGGCTCTGCCCGCGTGTTATTCGGTTTAACGGCATGTTTTTTTCCGGGATAAAAAGTAGCCTATGTGTTAAGTTAGGGTATAAGCTATATCCATTCTAAAATTCATCCAAATCCGCTCAGACGTTTCAGCGTGAAAGAGTAACAAACACACACACAAACTTTCGCATTTATAATATTAGTGTGAAGTGTGATGTTAGGTCTGCTACTGTATTATACGTCTGTGGATCGAGTCCATTTTTTGGTCACGTAAAGGGGTTAACTAACATTAAATAAAACAATATAAATTGTTTTTTTTTTTTCAAATTAAGGTTCCGTATTCGATGAGTACCGAATTTTTCTCCGGCGCTAAGACGGAGCCCCTACTGCTGTCTGTCCGTCCCGTCCGTATGTTAGGGTCTCTAAATGCAGGTGGAATAAGTAACAGATCTGAAATTTCGATATTTCATAAAACATGTTAACCGAAAACCGAACATTTAGTTAAAAATGAAATGAAATTAATATTTAGTGGTTGGGAATGCAAAAGGTGCCATTTTTTTTGTTCCGGCTTGTCATTCTCTAGAACTCATTAAGTAGAGAACAAATATCTTGTTTACTTTTATTTTTATCTCCAAATATTAAGAAATGAGGGGCCATCAAAGTTACTATTTTTAGAACAGAATAGAATAGAAATCGTTTATTTGCTGTCACAATCACACACAAGTTCACACAACACAGGAAAAAAAACATAACAAAATAATGTAAACAGTAGATTCAAGCAAAAAATAATAATAATGATAATTTTTACACAAAATAAATCATTTGACATACATTTAAACAAAAACAGTACCTGTACCTAAATCTACTAAAACGCAAGTTGTTGTTTGTTTCGGGCTTCTCTCAAAAACTAAACTTGTTAGAAATGTGGAATTATCTGGTTATTATGTGTCATATATATAATGTAATTAAACGACAAATACTGTAAGAAAAAGAGGTTAGGTGTTACGTGGCCAAATACTCGACCAACTTAATTTTGCAGTTTTGTTTCATACATATTGTAGGTACTGATAAGCCTGTAATTTTCATTAAAATCGTTTAAGTCTATAACTTATTAGAATGGTACGGAACCCTCAGGGCGGGAGCCCAGCGAGCCTATTGTGTAACTTAGTGTCGGTTGCCATCTATGGTTGCTATTCACCAAAAACAGATAAAAATTAACTTCCAAAATAACCTTCAATGGGTATTGAACTACTCGTATTGTGACGTCATTTCAAGTGCGAACTTGTTTTCGACAATAGGCACTCGGTTTGGCAACTGACTACGATACAGAATCAGGGGGCTGTTCACATTTGACCAATTTTTATTTGCAAACGGTTCTGTTTCATTAGGGAAGTTGTTCAGTTTGTTAGTACAGTATCGGGTAATCGTGGCACCGACTCATGTATACGTATACTCGTAGATATACTCACCTCTATAGGTGAAATTAAATCAACCGACCAAATTCATACTGGAGACTCGGTTAGTCATCAGGAACAAGGTTTAATGAGCCTCCAGGCGAAATTCGAAAAAAAAAATTTTTTCCCGTAGAACCTGCACTAGGAATTGTACTTAAACTAGTCCAACCAGTACGGGAGCAAAAAAAAATATTTTTTGAAATTGGCCAAAAGGATTACTGAACCTAGTTCTTGATCACCAACCGAGTCTCTAGTATGAATTTGGTCGGTTGATTAAATTTCACCCTATATACAAGATGTAATAGTACCATATAGGTAGATATATAACACTTGACTTTGTATATAGATATGTGTATACAGTTACCGAGTTTCAATATTTTTTATTATCCTCATGAGCATACGTCAGACTCGTTTTCAGTGAAATTTTCAATTTGTGTAAAGTTTTCATGAGTTTCGTTATTTTATGTGGACATTATGACATGAAACAATTTGGCTTGCTAGTTGGAGGTAGTGTGTGTAAGCCCGAGGGTATATATTTCCTGGTGTTCCGTCCATTCGCCTGTCTGCCTACCGTCCGTCCGTCGCAGGAGTCCATAGCTTCACTTCAAGCATAATAGGTAGACAGTTGATTTTCACAGAAAACGTGTTATACAAATACAAAATAATTTATTGAGCCATAGAAAAATACACTAGCATGCTAACTTATATAAGAATGCGCTAATAATATATCATCAGAGAAAAAAATACAGTCCCTGTCACCTACACAGACCTAAAAAACCGTCTCGAGAGTGATAGTTACCATAAAGCGGCCAACAGCATTTGAGATACAACTGATAAACATTTAAAAAAATATATATATTGAAAGACTGGCCTCCATCACTACAAATAATAAAAATAGCTTTATTTCAATGTTTTTGTTCCAGATTTATCTTAAAAACGGTAAGACATAAGCTTCAAATTTGATCATATTGTCTAACATACTATATCTATAGTAAAGCAACAAATAATCAAAATTAAGGGGTTTCGCACTCAAGGCGCTAAACAAATTTTAGCGCCTTGCTTTTTATCACCTTGATGTTGTTCTAGCATAGATATTGTTGTTGTTTACAGTAATGTTTTTAGGATTTCGTACTTATTGTTGTATGGTGGTACAGAACCCTTTGTGCGTGTGTTCGACTCGCACTTATAGGGTTTTTTTTCCTCTTTTATAGTATCAATCCGTCCGTGGTATCAATCCAAAGACCCGCGCTCCCTTTTCAGATAACTTAGTTTTACAGTTGTGAATATAAAGTAATTTTATTTTCATTAAAGTATCATAATCATCTAATAAGTAATCAGCGCATTTAACCTTGTAGTTGACATAAGAAATTTTACTAACGCACATAATTTAACCTTTAGTTAATCGCGTCACTCTCGTCCCACGCTACCCTGTTAAACAACTCGGTACACTGGCCACACACTGGACAACCAAATTACTTAGACCACGTAGCTGGATGATAATCACCTCTTATCTGTAGAACTTAAGGTCACATTAAAAGCCTACTTACCAAGGTAGTTCTCCACGCGCGAACGCCCTAAGAGCGCGTCGTGTCGGCTTCGGTTCACTGCTAAAGGCCCTTTTAATAAGGACTTAATTTGGCTGAATATAAATGCCACCCTTCTCTATTTTAGTTCTTTACTTAGAACTTATAAGCAGATTGATACAACCATGTTACATGTGGGAACGTTCATTAGTTACAAGAGTTAAAACCATGTAAATGAAAACTGGTACGGAGGCTTTAGAATAGAATTTAAGAAGGACGTACTTCAGCGTATTTGGAATATCATCCCCTGAGGGGATGAAATAAGGAATGAAAGTCTAAATATATGTGAATTTTGTTAGTTTTGTAGTTAAAACCATGAAAATTGGTATACAATCTTTTGGTTATTAATTAACGACATGTTTTAGAGTATTTGGAAATTCATCCCCTACGGCAGGGATCAGCAATTAGTTTAGTTGCGGGTCCGTTTATAACAAAAATAAATCTGTCGCGGTCCGTTTGCTAGATGACAAATAGTTAATGAAATCAGAATACTTTATTATTAAGGATACATCAAAGGAAAGTAAGTACCTAATATGAATGCGAAACATTTTAACAATTTGACTTCTGGGTCCGCACAAAATACAAATACAAATACAAAATATTTATTCGGCTTAAAATAGATTTGCACTTAATAGGTAAATTTAAAATAGTAGCAAGAACAAAAAATTATTATAATAAAATATCCTATTTAGGTGGTAGAGCTAATGCCGGGCTCGACTGTGGAGGTACCACCATCTTATTCGCAAACCCTCCCGAAGTTATTCGGGGGAGAGTAAGAGAACAGCTCTCAGGCAAAACCAGGCGGCCCACCATTGCCTGGGACCGATGGATGGCGGTATATCCATCCCTAATTGCCGAACCTTATATAAAACAGACTGGTGACGGGCAGCGGCGTCATTGGTGCAAGGGGTTCGGCACCGCGCTCACCAACCCGCCTGCCCAGCGTGTGTGAGTATGGTCATTTCTTCCAGGAGGACCACCAGGCATGGCGAAATCCTGGAAAGGCCTATGTCCAGCAGTGGACGAAACAGGCTGATGGATGGATGGATGATCCTATTAGCATTAACAAATTATCGTGATCACTATCATCTGCCTGCAAGACCGTCCTGCAGAGTGATAGGACATTTATGCGATCCACATGGCATTCATGTTCAAATAGGTCGGCGGTCCGATACGGACCCGGGTCCGCCATTTGGTGACCCCTGCGCTACGGGGTTAAAATAAAGGATTTAAAGTATTAATGATTTACTTATAATTTAGTATAAATAAAAGTCACCTTATATATTACTGTATTAATTAAATATTACACAGGTTGTAAATGCAAAGTCAAGAATCCCTTCAGGATATAAAAGTATACACGATTCTGATGTCATTACGAGAAAAAAAAATATACCTTGAATTTTCACCAAATATTCCATAATTTTTCTAAGCTATGGCTACGCAGCTCACCGGCCTTCCCACACACCTAATTGCACCACGTAACCCGCACCCTTCATCCGAGTGGCCAGCGACCAGTGAGGGTGTCCACGCGATTAGTGTATTTTGAGTAAAGAATTGTCTTATTATGAGTGCACTGGTACTTTATTTAGAGGTCCCAGTATTTAAAATAATATCTTTACCGATCATACTAACACACCCTTAAAGGATTTTTGCCTTTGCTTTTACACCCGGTATATTATAGCAGCGGTAGAACGCTGGGCTCTCAATCCATGAGATCCAGGTTCGATTCCTGGCTGGGCGTGCACCCATGAGTTTTTTGGAATGTACTGAACGCTGAAGGAAAACATCAAACTTACTTCTCATATAAACGTTCATTCTCTATCTATTTTATCTTTTGATTGATCTACAGTTAAAAGATAAGATACCTTAACAACATTGATTTTAAACCTCTTTTTATCCTCTTTAATTAACAGCTACTTTGCTTTTGGTTCGATTTCCATGTCACAAAAATTAAAAAGGCCAGTCACCACCTTGATTTCCATTAGGTACAAAATAGCATAACACATTATTAGCAAGTTAAAAATATACAAAGGGACATAGCTCAGCTTGATGCTATCATAAACAAACTTTTGATAGCGCTGGTTTTCACCTACCCCTATTAACATAGTTCGAAACTCCGGTTAAGTAAACGGATTTTCTTCTAGAACATTTCGCTAGTTTCAGTGTGGAAAAGTTCTGTGTTTTCTTCCACTTCCTTGGCAAGACGGAGCCCTATTATTGTCACTCTTTCGTCTCTCCGTCGAACTTTCCGTATGTCACAGATCTGAAAGGATGTTGTGTAAAATGATGACTCAAAACTGAATTATGAAGTAAAATTTAAATTAAATAAATTTTCAGTGGCCGTACATGAAAAAGGAGCCGAATTTTTTTTTCCGTCAGTGGTCTAGTTGAAATTGAAACCATACACTCAGGTCTACAGTTCCTTGAAGCTGTGAAAAAATCAAACTTGTAAGTTTACGTAAAAAAAAGATACGGCCGTTTATGCCGCAAAAAACGTATATTTCGACACTCTCAGGAGAATCAAAATTTATAAGGTAGTTTCCGTTGACCTAGAACTATGAAATTTAGTAAGTAATACCGTCTTATACTACAAATATAGGGAAAAATCTGAAAACTACACATTTGTAATTAAATCACAAAAAATTATAGTCTTTAAGGGAACCCTCGGTGGACGAGTCCGACTCGCACTTGTCCGGTTGTTTTGTATATTATGTGCCATATACTATACATATTTAAACAACAAATACTGAAAAAATGGTACGGGGTGCGTATTTAAGGGCGCGTGTCAAGTTTTTTAATCATAAACAAAACAGAACACAAACCCGTGTACAGTTGCGTGCCTTTCCTTATTCGTTTCCTTATTCCCCCTTATTAGAAACGGTATCATAATGTTTTATAGAAATATGATTCGTCTGTAACCTTGCGTCAGCAAGTAACAGTGTGAGACACAAAAAAATATCTACTGTGAATCACATAAGAAATTAGAAGGGCCTAGTAACTAATCTAGTTAGTCCCATGATAAATAAAAATACTAATTTAATTGGTGACCCTAGTCTGGACCTTTTCATAGTCAGCCGAATTTTAGTTTGTATGGAACAAAGAACATGGACGAAATGTGCGACCGAAAGAATCGGCGCTCTCGTATTGGTTTTTGTGTTCCTACACAATGAAATGCGCCGACTTCTTGATTACATATGTTTCAGGAAAAAGGAAGGCGAAAAAATAGTTATTTCCGTACCATAGGTCAGTATATAATTATTTAATTTTTTTTGTCTATGTCTGCTGTAACTTTTGAAGTGGGTTACAAATTTTTTGTTAAAATTCCATTTATTTGACGCTTTTAAGCGATGATGGGTTAAATTGTGAAATATGGGTATAGTATTGTAAAGACGCTGTTTAAATGAAACGAAAGTCGAGTAACAATGTTTAAGTAGTGGACTACAGTGAGCACCCTGATACAAAGAGATTGCCTCAATCGCGAATGGTGCGCTGTCATCCAGTGAGGAGTGAAACGAAGGTCCTGACATTACTAGAAAATAGTAATCATACAATGAGCACACTAACACAAAGTGATTGAGTTATATGTTGTCATCCGTTGAGGATGAGGCCAGGATCGAAAGTCAAGTGGGTATATGACAATTTTCAAGTAACACTCTGCAATCAGCATCCTGGTACAAAGCCTTTGCCTCAACATCAAGTGATATGCTGTCATCCGTTGAGGAGTTCCACTGTCCATCACTGAATACCATTTTCATATCACGACCAAACTAAAATGGGACTAACATGCAAACCCACAAAAACAAAAAAAAAAACAATTCATTAAGAAATGCCAGAGTTATGGACTAACATACTCAAAAAATCAAAATATAAAATACAGTCGCAATGAGAACCTCCTCCTTTCTTGAAGTTGGTTAAAAATAAGTTACACGGCGCACTACTTTCGTAACAACCCACAGAACATTAAGATTAACCATTGTTACCATGTTCCTGTAATGCAGACAGGGTATAAAAAAAAAACATTCTGTACTACGTGTAGCTAAGAGCCCTGAGGCAGTGGCGTTTTGGTAAGATGTTATTTTTGGGGTTCTTTCTCTCAAATAAAAAACGGACTTTTATAGAGTCATCTTTATTTTTCATAAAAACCATAGGATCATCTTGATTTTTTGTTTGTCAACAAAGATTGTGGAATTTGTTGACAAACGATTCTGGCTCGTAAATAATATTAAGACCTATTTATTTCCTGAAGATAGATTAATTTCCGAATCCGGTTGGGAAAAGGTAATAATGTATAAATGGAACAAGGTTTTTGTGAAAAATCAAGACGTTGTCTATGTTTCATCAAGTGCCAACGATCGCAAGTATTTTCTAGGATCATTTTGTTTTCCGTCTGTCTGTCTGTTTGTCTTACCAACTGTCAATACCATTTTTCTCGTGCCCCGATAGGGATATCAAGTTGAAACTAAATGCCTTCTACAGAATTCAACGCCATAGTGCTGTTAAGAAATCAGGCTTCTAAGCAAGGACTTATATCTTATAAGATAAACGAACCCTAATAGGATTTTCCTATAATAAATGACCGATGGTACCCAAATAACACTTTTTCCGACTTCTAATTTCCTGAAACATAAGTTTTCTGGTAGTCGGCGCTCTCATTTTTTTTGTGTTGCATATGTTTCAGGATGATAGAAGTCAGCAAAAGCGTTATTTCCATACCATCGGTAACTACTTAATTTTTTTAAACTTCTGCTGTTACAATTGAAGTCGGTTACTATTTTTTTCATGAAAGTTCACTTTATTTAAATTTTTTAATGCTGACGGGTTGAATTGTAATATATGAACAGGTCCAGTGTACTGTCAATTTTCAAATAATGCCCTGCAAACAATACCTTCACACAAAGTGATTCCTGTAATCCCCAGTCATCCATGGAGGAGTTCAATGGTGAATTTTTTCCACCGGGATTGCCGGTAAGTGGAAAAGGGGCCAATCTCGAGTTATGTCCTGTCTTCCGCTGTTCATTCGCTGTTCATCCGTTGAGGAGTTCTATGGTGATGAGGCGAGGATCGAAGCTCAAGTGGGTGGTATACTGACACTTTTCAAGTAATACTCTGCAATCAGCATCCTAACACAAAGTGATTACCACACCTTGAATTATGTGCTATCATCCATTGAGGATTATATTGTGATGTCACTAGATTTGAAATACAGCAGGCCTAACATGGTTGCCATTTTAAACACCATTTGAGATTAAATTCTAGGAGTTTACTGTCAAATGGTGTTTGAAATGGTGTTAAAGTGGCAACCATGTTAAGCCTGCTGGTGGGTAAATTGACAAACTGCAATCAGCATCCTGTTGAATAATCCTGATTAACGAAGACCTTTATCAGATCATGAACACACATAAACGGGACCTAACCTTCCAAACAAATAGAATACAGCGAAAATGGGGAACTCCTCTTTTTTGAAATCGGTTAAAATAAAAGCGAGAAGCGAATAAACGGCAGTGCTTAAAAGGTTTTGTTCACCTATAATTATATATTTAATCAAAGGATAACAGAGCCTTCGCTAGTTGAGAGTTCAACAGTCTTCGTGTAACAAGCTCTTTTTAATTAATTTTTATACAATTACATGCAGTGGAATCCTTGAGCAAGGTTTTTAAAATTAAGTTAGTGTGTATAAAAACATCAAGCCTGTCGAATCAGCCTTGTCGATCGTAAAAATCCATTTTATCAGTCGAACTCCATACGTTTTTAGATCGAGTTTAAAAATCTCGCTTCAATTGTTTCTTCGGAATTGCTCCCCGAGTCAGTTTACAAAATTATGCCTTTTATATGGCACTGTAATTTTCTTGAAATTTGAACTGTTGTTAATTATGTTTTTCGGTCTAATTAAATGAAATGGTCAATAAGATTAGTTGGACTCGATTGGTTGAACGTTGTGTAGGTTAAAATGAAATTTTGATTGTAATTATGCTTTATTCAATACAAAAAACGGTCAAGTGCGAGTAGGGCTCGTGCTGGGGGTTCCGTACATACAGTTTAAAACAAAAACTTATTCCATTATGACTGACCAACTTAACATGACACTTACGATCCATTAAACTCAGTGTATCCAGGAGGTCTAATTAAAGTCTAAAAATCTCTTTGAAGAATAAAATATAGGTATTTTTTTTCCTTTACGTGTGCTATAAAATCTTTTATAGTATTTATTTATCAACTTATTTGTTCATTGCATTATGTATATATGTATAATATTTTTATTCCTAGATTTATCTATTTTATGCAGGTGTATAATTACATTTTAGTAGCGCAACCTAAATATTTTTTGTATGTATTTCCCGTATTATTATATAATATTTTTTTAGAGTTTCTAGGTTTTTGTTATTTAAGATATATATCGGTGAAATAAAATATATTATAATCAATAAAATATGCTCAAGATATAATATATTTCGGGCCCGGCATCAGTTGAGTATAAAAATATTGACATTGACAATTAAAAATTATAATATATACAACACATTTGGCATAGACAAACTAAGAAACCTTATTGATATTTAAATTTAATTTCTTGTATGTCTGTCTGTAAGTTCTCTAAAAGCTAAATATGTACAAAAAACTATTATGTCTATATTCGTCTGTCTGTAAGTTTAAATATATTTAACTATTTACATTTTAGGTTTGTCCGTCTGTCTGTAGGTTAACTTACAACTATATGATTGTATTTTAATTATGCTAGGTCTTTATAGGATTTTTTAGCTGGGAAGATTTATATCTTAAATAACAAAAAACTTATGAGCTTTTACAGCACCTATATAGGTATATATATAAAAACATAACAAACCATAATTTATTCTTCTTTGTTTGAAGAATCTAGCAATATTAGATATTTGAAAAAAATTTGGACTTCTATTATGCACACTCTTATCGAAACAGAATCTCCAGACATTGAATCATAAAAAATCAAAGATGACTCCAAAAAAAGTTTTCATGTCGAGTTTTAACATTATTTGAGAAAAATCATATTATATTAAATTAATTATATTGAAATTCTGTATAAACTTTATTAAACTCTGAAACGAACAGATATTTGATACGAACGTTAGTTTTTTTTTAAATAATAAAATTCGTGTTAGAAATCGTCATTTTGTTTTTTTTTCCAGAATCCGTCCCTCTCGCACTGCGGGTCTTTCCGCACGGAGTAACAGCGATCAATGCAATCGGAACCTATTCTCTCTGGCGAAATTAATCGGGACAATTGAGGAAGTCTTTTTTTTTAACAGTTATTGTGATAAGATAAATAATAAATGTTACAGTACATGTTTTAACAAATTTATGTGTCTAATGTTTTGGCCATGTTTTTAGCAAAGTTATTGAATTTGATTGAAAGAAACTGTTTGATGTTGATAATGTGATTAACTTAAAATGATAAATATTAATGCACGAAAATGTGGTGGAAAAAAAAAAAAAAACAAATTAGATGCGTTTTGCAAATAAAAGTAAATTATTTTTATATTCTTAAACTACATTAAAATTAAAATAGGTCCAACGATGCGTTTGTAGTAAAGTTTTAGGGTTCCGTACCCAAAGGGTAACCAACGGGACCCTATTACTAGTTACAGTTACAGTTAGTTACTGTCTGTCCGTCTGTCTGTCTGTCACCAGGCTGTAACTCATGAACCGTGATAGTTAGACAGTTGAAATTTTCACAGATGATGTATTTCTGTTGCCGCTATAACAAAAAATACTAAAACCGACCAAGTGCGAGCCGGACCTGCGCACTCCCATACAACAGACATGATTTTTTTGCCGTTTTTATAGATAATGGTACGGAACCAACTCCACCTACGAAGTCCAACTCGCACTTGGCCGGTTTTTCTAAAATTAATACCGACACGTCTATATAAGGTGGAATCGAAATACCTGCCACGGATGAAATAGGAGATACTATTATGTTTATAGATTACATTAGTGAAGAAATTTCGTACCCCGGAATAGTTAAATAAATTTGAGAAGGTAAAGTAATTAAATAAACATTTTCTTCATTCTGCATAACGTGGTTCACAAATTACGCTTGACGAGTCGTTTAGTCAATGATAACAATTGCTATCTCTTTCTAACCGTTCAATGAATGAAATCAGCTGCTCAGTTTGTCTCTACCAGGTAGAGATATTTGTACCTATTCTGTGTAGCACAAACTTAAATGTAGAGTTGTGAAAACCCAAAATAATACAAGCTCATTTAACTGTCATCTCTCCGCGTTAAGGTCTATTTTGCTATGAAAATTCTTGGGTTTTTTTAGCTCGAAATTTAAAAGTGCTACACGAGAATAGGTGCCATTGCATGCCTCTCCAATGTGCTTACGCTCACACGCAAAGTAGATGTAAATACGAAATACATTGCAAATTACTCTTCGTCATTGGTCATTAAGACACCGGTAAATTAACTAATTAGGGTACTGTTAAATTTCCAAACGGCTGGATCTGTTGGCTAACCAGTACCTAATAATACGCAGGCAAAAGTTTAAAAGTGCACTTACCAGTTATTGCATTCCTCTAATTCATTCCGCAGATAAAAACTGATGTAATAAGATGGTAAACTTCTCATCACACTTAAAGCCGGGTCTCCTGATTATGTTTTGCCGTAGGTACACATTACACAAAAACATTATGTTCTGTCTTTGCATTTTTACACCAATTGTACCTTATTTACACCAATTACACCTTAGCTACAGTTATTTGCATAATTTACAACAGTATTATTTATCTACAAAACTGTTGCACAAGTCCGCCTTCGCGTTGCACACAAATGTAGGCACGCTTGCGTACATGTCTTTGCACTTTATTTAAGGTGTCAGTTTCACTTTTTACTTGCTGAAAAGCGCGCTTGATGCGCCTTTTTAGTTCTCGCACAGTTCTAATATCATGTCCGGTTTGGCCGTACACAGGGTCCTTTACACGACCCCATAAAAAAAAGTCTAATGGGGTTAAATCAGGCGAGCGAGGAGGCCACGGCACTGGCCCTCCTCGGCCGATCCACCTCTCGCCACCGTACCACACACCATTCAAATAGTCACGTACGTTCACAGCGAAATGAGCTGGTGCTCCATCATGTTGGAAGTGCAGTCCACTTATTTCTTCAAGAGGAATACGTTCCAACATTCTGCTTACACGGGTTCGCAGTAAGCGAAGATATGTTTCCCCGTTCAGTCTGTCCAAGAAAACTGGTCCAAGAACTCTATTGCCGAGTATGCCCGCCCACACGTTAACACTAAATCGTATCTGGAAGTGGTCAGGCCGAACAACACGAGGATTCGTCTCAGTCCAAAAATGCGCATTGTGGATATTGAACATTCCAACCCGTGTGAAAGTGGACTCATCGGTCCACATAATGTTGCGACGTTCTTCTCTAATCCAATGACAAAATGCGAGTCGAGCCGCGTAGTCTTGTGGCTGCAATTCTTGCACTCTTAAGAAGTGGTAAGGATGGAGCCCTTCCCGATTAAGAAGTTGCCGCACGTAGAAATGGCTTACATCAAACACTCTAGCAGCGTCCCTGGTGCTAGCAAGAGGGTGACGCCGGAAAAAGTCTAACACTTCCTCTTCAAATTCGGCTGAGTATCGAGGCCTGCCTGCGTCAACCGGAGGCGGGTCAAAGCGACCATGCTCTCGAAATCTGTATACGGCGTCCAGAATGGTATGATGGCTCACTCGTACACCAAATCTCTGCTCGTATAGGTACTGCATGCGCGGTTACGTTGTTACACTCGCGGTAGCACGATACCATCTCAAGATATTCTTGATTTGAATATCGTGGTCTAGGAGGCATTTTTAAAGAATGCGCGCGAGATACGCACCTCTGCGACCAGCGAAAACAGCGAACTGGGGTGGGGGCACAACAACAAACAAAAACAAGCGCGTGCGACGAAAGGGGTAGTGGGGGACGGGGTGGCGGCAGGCGGTCTGCCCTTTGACTATTTGACGAGCGGCTCGCTCGGATAGAGCGGCGTCCTTTGACAACTTCATTGAAGTTTTGCGACTACTACCTAACGGTTTCATACAATTAAATGAATTTCATTCATTGAACGGTTAGAAAGAGATAGCAATTGTTATCATTGACTAAACGACTCGTCAAGCGTAATTTGTGAACCACGTTATGCAGAATGAAGAAAATGTTTATTTAATTATTTTACCTTCTCAAATTTATTTAACTATTCCGGGGTACGAAATTTCTTCACTAATGTAATCTATAAACATAATAGTATCTCCTATTTCATCCGTGGCAGGTATTTCGATTCCACCTTATATAGGTGCTCTAAAAATATCTGCCAGGGCTGTAATGAGAGAGTGTAGTGTGTATATAGATTAGAATAGTAACGATATTTTATTGATCTAACGTCATAAATTTTTTCATACAAAATATGTGCGTGTAGGTTAGAATTGATTTACTTGCATGAAACCGTCCTGTAATAACACAAAACAGTTGGAAAGAGATAGAAATTATTTTCATTGATGAAACGACACATCGCTCGTAGTTTGTGAATCACTTTATGCCGAATAAAGTAAATATTTATTTATTTACTTTATTTTCTCAAACATAAATAACTATTCCGGGGTAGAAAATTTCTTCACTATTGTAATCTACATACACAGTACTATCTCCCATTGCAGCCGTGGCAGATATTTTTAGAGCACTCTATATACAGTCGTAACTGTAACCTTCTGACTAATCTAGTCCATCAGTGTTTGAATGATGTCAACGTGTTTGATTTCTCGTGGATTCTCTGTGTAGGTTACCTTTTATTCGTTTACATAGAGACCGGAACATTTGGATTCCTCGAGCTTGAGCTACATTTGGGGAACGTTTTTGTTTAGTTATGAAATCGATACTTCCGCGGACAGTAAATATTGAACGACTTGAAACACGTAATGACACAAAGTCATATCCGACCATAATACAACATCTTTTCCCGTTACTGCTTGTCTGTAATCAAAACATGAGATATACCCGCACACTTTTTCATGTGGTTCCAACGATCTTCCAAGCCCTGGAACATCGTTGTACGGTTTTGTTTTTTTGGTCAATGACATAATGTCTTTAAAAAAGACTTCTTTATGCTATTTGTGTACCACTTTTCCAAAAGGTGAGGTATGCGTTTTTAGTGGTAAAACGTTCCGATTCATTAAGTCTGTGAAAAATTGGCACCTAACGAAAGTCACAATTCTAATTTCATGCTATCACCGTGTGTGTACCATGAGCAAGGAAATCGTTTCAAAAAAGTCTTATTAGATCAATGTCCCTGGGTCAGTGATCGCAAACGGCAAACGTAGAGATTTTTATCGTCCAACTGTACAAGGTACGGTTTGATGGTTTCTTTCTAGCTGTCAGTCGATATCCAAGATGCTTTGGACAAGTCGGAGATCGTTTCCAGTATAAAACAAAATTGATCACGGATACATATCTTAGAATATGTGCTTTAGATCCGTCATGTTGAAGTCTGTCTCATTTTTAGTCTTACAATTGGGGCTCCGCCAACTTGCTTGTTTTTGAAGAATGAATTCATCAAATAGAGGGGGCTCTCAAGGAAGCTTACCAGCGTCTGGTCCCGAAGGTTTCTGCAGCAAGTCTGTCTCATTTTTAGTCTTACAATTGGGGCTCCGCCAACTTGCTTGTTTTTGAAGAATGAATTCATCAAATAGAGGGGGCTCTCAAGGAAGCTTACCAGCGTCTGGTCCCGAAGGTTTCTGCAGCAAGTCTGTCTCATTTTTAGTCTTACAATTGAGGCTCCGCCAACTTGCTTGTTTTTGAAGAATGAATTCATCAAATAGAGGGGGCTCTTAAGGAAGCTTACCAGCGTCTGGTCCCGAAGGTTTCTGCAGCAAGTCTGTCTCATTTTTAGTCTTACAATTGGGGCTCCGCCAACTTGCTTGTTTTTGAAGAATGAATTCATCAAATAGAGGGGGCTCTCAAGGAAGCTTACCAGCGTCTGGTCCCGAAGGTTTCTGCAGCAAGTCTGTCTCATTTTTAGTCTTACAATTGGGGCTCCGCCAACTTGCTTGTTTTTGAAGAATGAATTCATCAAATAGAGGGGACTCTCAAGGAAGCTTACCAGCGTCTGGTCCCGAAGGTTTCTGCAGCCATAACCGTGTGGTCCGATTACCGATTCACCTCACACCTGTACTGCCACTTTAGCGTTGAAGTCTTCTATAACAACGTAATATATGTCTTGGTGGTATTATATCTGGTCCTAATTATGTCACCATAGACAGCCTCGACTACATAAATCGGAGTCTCTCGACGCATGCCCATACCTACACTTGAGTGACTTTCAGAGAATATCTCTTGCTAAGTCTAAGGACAAGATAGAGTAGAGATGTCGCAGGCATCTGTTAAAATTCAGTGACTTAACTAAATAGGCTTTTGGTTTAAATGGTGGTCATAAAAAAAATAACCGCGAAGGTTCTTACCTAACCTAAGCTGCCGCCTCTCTTCTGCCTGCGACAGAGACACTGCCGATTTCTAACACGTTGCTAGTGAGGTATATATTGCTTGCCAACTCCACAACAGACAGCCCTAGAATATGCCAGTTGATTCTACCTAACTCTGACTCGAGCTCAGCGAGGTGTCTGTCTTCTCGTAACGTCCGTGTATTGTACGTCTCCAAAAAGAGTCGCCGCCGGTGTTGGTGGCCATTCAACCGGAGGTTCTTAGCACCCCCTGCCCTGCCGTTACCGCGATCGCCACTGTAGTCGGAACAGTGGGGCTGCTGGGAACTGGGGGCCGTTTATTAGAAGCGACTAGCGGCGTACATCATCACGGGAAGATATGTCCATATTCGAACACGCTGGGCAGGCGGGTTGGTGAGCACGGTGCCAGAACCTTCGCACCAGTGACGCCGCTGCCCGTCACCAGTCTAGCCCGGCAATTTGAGATAGTTAAACTGCCATCAATAGGTCCCAAGAATGGTGGGACCCAAGAAGAAGAAGAAAAATATTAAGTTGTGCATTTATGATCGAGACCGAAACGAACCCTTACGATGAGGTACGGAACCCTAAAAATATGCCCGAAATTTGTTCAGTACGATCAGCAGCGTATATGTACAAGACAAAATACAGAGCTACATCTTTAACAAGACGAGTTTACCAACGGAAGGTCAAGGTCAATGTTGTGTCGGTCGCTGATATTGCTGGTTTGGTGTCCCGTACACATACATCTGACCTCCCTAACTGGTTTAGGGTCCTATATTTGGGTTCGAAGATTAGCTTAAAGATATAATTTTGTTTCTTTGCTTTATTTAATCATATTATATTATATCAATTTATCATATCATAAACTATTCCTGAAAAATAATAATACAGATATATCTGGTATAATTTCATTTATATTATTTGCTCCATTCTTATGACCTTAATATAAAGGACAAATAATATATCTATTGTGTAAATACCTACTTATGAGACAATAACTACCTAATCAATTACGCACAGTGAGTGTTTACATTAATGAATAATAATACAAATAACATATGATTTAAGTAATTGTTTCCAATATCCATGAATATACTGAATGCATTTGAACTCTAAACATGTGTTTTTTGCATGACAAATAAAATTCCATTCAGATTTTATTGCATCACAAATTAAAAGCTATTCACAAATACCAACATGAAATGTTCATTGTTCAGATATGCACAATATATGCATAATACTTACCTATTATATATACAAATTAAAAAAGAACGACTGATTCTATTAACTAACACACAGTAAACAAAATCATACATACCGCTTCCGAAAATGCACTTTTCGGTCTTCGAGCCGGCGTTCCATTCATGATGAACAACTTCCAAGCAAATCGGCAAACAGAGTAATCAAAACCGACCAATGGCGTCACTCTAACACTTTTTCTAACTGCCAACACCGCACAAAACACACTCTACAAGTGTCACACAGACAACTGTCAAACTTTAACACTCGAAGTTGGCACAAACTTTCAAGAAACTTTTCAGTTCTCAAAACAAGGACAAAACATTCACCGACAGGATTCCTAAGCGAAATAGAAACAGCTGCTAAATGCACACGATTTATTTCCAAACGCATAAGTAGAGTGCACCGACTCCGAAGACAAAGATAGAGTCGGAATGCGTGAAATCAAAAGAAACCACAACGTGTCGTGATGGAATGGGATTCTGCAGCGTTTTGTTTACATTACACGGGGCTGGCCGCGCGGTATTGGCACTCAATTTAATCGATGACTTCATGCAACTGGTTGTTGATAAGCTATCGTCGAGGAGGCGAAGTGTCGCGAGTTCTCGACGCGCTTCACTCGGAACCGGTATCGAGAGTGGACGAGTGGGCGAGGCGAGGCGGGCGCCTGTTCCACTGTGCGACTTGTAACTGTGCTGCTTGGCTTGCTTATCCAACCCGCGCTCGGCGCTCACTCCACTCACGCCGCCGGTCGCCGCACTCCTCGGTCCCTGCATTTTTTACACCAGCTCAACGGACAATTGGTTAGCATTTGGAGGTTAACTTTTGAACCGTCTCGCTCGGCCACGAGGAAGGACCGCCCGCCGAGCCCCGCCGATGACAACACGAAGACTGTCTTATCTACAGACTAGACATCCACACAGACAGATTTCGTTCGAATGTAGAGCATATAACTGATAATAAAACTATGTAATGTCTTTAACGCGACTCAACAAAACCACACAAACAAGCGAGTCATTGCCATACGTATTTACATAATAGCAGCTGGATCATTTACCATGTGATTCACACCCGCAAGCCTATTTACATGCTAAATTTAGTTGTCCCCTGCTTAATTTGACTGCGCTTATGCCACGCCAGAGCCAGCTGATGTCATTATGTGACGACTCACAATCTCTTTGATAAATGGATCGCGGCTATCATGCACCCACTTATGGTGGACCGTGGAATTCCTTCATCCTTTGTATTAGGTTGATGATGGTGCGAATGGAACGAAGGGACATTTTTTATTGGTCAATGAGGCGCCCCAACAGAGAGAAGCTTTTAAGAGAATAGGTTCCGATTGCATTGATCGCTGTTACTCCATGCCGAAAAACCTGCAGTGCGAGAGGGACGAATTCTGGAAAATTATCAAAATGACGACTTTTATCACGAATTTTATTATTTAAAAAAAAAACTATAGTTTGTATCAAATATCTGTTTGGATAACAGTATAATAAAGTTTATACAGATTTTAATTAATAAATAATATAATATGATTTTGCTCAAATAATGTTAAAACTCGACATGAAACCTTTTTTTGGAGTCATCTTTGATTTTTTATGGCTCAATGTTGGAATGACTTCTGAAGATTCTGTTTCGATAAGAGTGTACATTATATTCTTGACAGAAGTCCAAATTTGTTTCAAATATCTAGTATTGCTAGATTCTTCAAACAAGGAAGAATAAATTATGGTTTTTCGGAACCTATCCTCTTAATGGCGATCTATTACTGACTGGCTTTACTGACAAGAGGGAAATACTTTTCGAAGATTCGTTTATGTTGTATACCGTTGATATTTCTGATCCTCAAGCTTAGTGCGAGCAAGACTCACGCCCTGAGGGTTACGTAGCATTAAAATTGAATTACTTAAATAAAAATTACAAACTTATAAAAACCAACAAAATTTATGGAAAAGAAACTACAAATTTGAATTGGGTGAGTATTCGGATACCCTGAAACTACATTATAAATTGGATTTTTCAGCATTTTTGTTCTTTAAAGAAATTATATTCCACTTCTAACTGGAAAGAAATTTTTATGTCTAGGTTTATAACCGTAAGAAATAATTGAATTGAATTTTTAATTCAATATTCTGTCAACATTCTTTACAAATTATCAAAATTTCAGATGTGTAGCTCTGTGTACTAAAACTTTTAAAGCTAAGTTTAAGGCAATACTTCTACAGCGACAAAAACAAGGTGAAAATTTGAAGCATCCTCTTAAAGTAAATTTTCTTTTAAATATATATTATTAAGTAAAACATTTTATCTCCAAGCAAATTGTAAACATGCCCCTCATCTAAAACTCAACATTCACTACACTACATTAAACGTATTTTAGTTTAAAATAATAGTCACTATTCTTTCTTACACATACATAACACTACACATCAGACACTTTACACAATTACAACCGTTCTTTTTTATTGTGTACTTACCCCTAATACTTCTTATTGCTCTGAACACTACCTTATGAGCTGGGGATTACTGAAAACCAGCACTGCACACTGTATGACAGCGTCACAAAATTGCTGAGTTATTCCCATTTGTCCAAATGTTTTCTTTATGTTTAAATGTTTATATTTTGTGTATGAACTGTTTGTGTCTTTTGTTCTTTTTTATTTTAATTTGATTGCACTAATTTTTTTCGTGTGTTTGGCAATAAATATTTCTTATCTCTTATTATTTCGTATTTCTCTTTCCGTCTACGAGCTAAAGACCCATGACATACGGACGGACAGACAGTAAAGTGACATCTTCGTCTTGCCCTTTGGGCGCTGAACTGACCAATGATTGAATTTGGTGAATTTTAAGCATTTTCACCCACTATTATACGGCATAATTATGCCTGATTGTGTAAATACACAAAAACAAACAACCTTGTTAGTGTTGAGTCTACATGAAATGAAACTTCCAAACATGTATGAATCTTCATTTGTCTAGTTTAACTGTTTAGATCATTGTGATTTTAGCGTTAATATTATTATTGCTAAGACAGCAGCTGGAAAGCAAGCCTGTATAAGTGATAAGTAGGCAACGAACGGTTCATACGATCCTAACTTTCACCGATGAAACTTGTTTCTCCGAGCCTGGTTGTTCTTTCTCCTCTCTCTTTAGTTTAGAAAACAGTGACTTTCTGAAATTGGATTTCAATTGACATGATAAGAACTAAGAAAAATTATGAAGACTGATAGGAACCAAAATTAAACAATCCACTTTTATCAGTGGAGCCATAATACTAACATACGTCAAAATTACACCTAGCATTGTCTTTCTAGGGCAGAGTGGTCAAGATCTACCTTCTCTACTTGCATTTTACAAGGTGACCTTCGTTTACATAGCCAAATTTATACTAAAGACTCGGCAAGTGGTCAGTTCAATGACTTTATTTGTGAAATACGCAAAATATTGTTATGCCTCTATAAATAGACTAAAATTGCACTAAAGTGCACTAAAGTGCAATAACAACCTAGACTTTTTATTAATAAGTGTTAATTTATTGTGCGTATTTCACGAAAAGGGTAATTGAACATTGATCCTGACCAAGTCTCCAATATGAACTTGGCTTTATCAACCATAGTCAACTTGTATAACAAATAGAATTCGTCCGTTTGTAAGTAAGCAGGTTAAACATGTACTATAAGGTGACATTAATTTATGCAACCAAATTCATACTGAAGACTTGGTAAGTAGTGGGCATCAAGGATCGGTGACTTTTTTTTGGGAATTCGAGAATAATTTTGAAATTTTAATCCTGTTCCCTACAAACGCAAGCCCAGCCCCGAGTCAATCCATGGAAAGCAACAATTTTATTATTATTAAATTCGCAAAAAAATATTGGTCCGTAATACTGATCACTCACCAAGGCTCTGGTATGAATTTGGCTACATAAATTAATGTCACTTTGCACACTTATACCCGTAAATTTGCTAACATTTCTGTTTCTATTCAAGCAAATGTCTGAAGAAAGATTTACTTAGAATAAATAACAACATCGTTTTACCTAAAATTACTAAAATAGATTTTCTTTATTCTGTTCTAGGATAAACTGTTTGTCTGAGAAAGTTTCTAATGTAGGTAGTAGTTACCAAAAGCTAAAGATTCCTCTTTCGTGTCGTGAATTTCAGTCCATTACGAACTGAGTAACGGTACCTAATATTATCTATACTAATAATAAAGTAGCAAAAATTTCGTCTCTATACATTGAATATTTTTGCGAAATTTGAAATGAAATGAGTTATTAGTATTCTACTGAGGCCAAAACCATATTTTTTAGAGTTTTTCTGTCTGTCTGTGTGTATATATGTATGCTCTGTTTCAACTCAAGAACCACGTAACGGATTT
The DNA here is from genome assembly GCA_910592155.1 of Ypsolopha scabrella. Classification (NCBI taxonomy): domain Eukaryota; kingdom Metazoa; phylum Arthropoda; class Insecta; order Lepidoptera; family Ypsolophidae; genus Ypsolopha; species Ypsolopha scabrella. The sequence continues at coordinate 7,951,363 of OU342964.1, forward strand.
GGATGCGGTTTTTTTCCTTATTATCGTAGTGACCCTGGTTAACATAATAGGCTACAAGGGGTGTTGAAAAATAACGCCCAAGCCGAAAACGGGGAACAGATTGAATAAACGCAGGCGGAGCCGCGGGCAAAGGCTAGTAACAAAATATATGTACTAGTTACTTGAAAATCACAATCTGGCCAATGGCAAAACTTTTGTTAGAGGCGATTATTACTTGGTTCATTGGCCAAACTGTTCCGTTTGGATATTACAAATCTGACAGTTCATTTGGTACCAGAAAAATAAAGAGTAAGGGCGGCTTGCACCAAAATCTTAAATCTCGATTTTATCGTTAAACCAGGTTTACGATCTGTCAGTCAATACATTTCTGTCAAATTAAACTCAGCTTAAGTCCTAAATCTAGATTTAAATATTGGTGCAAGTCGGCCTTAATGTTTTTATAACTAAATCCTGAATCCTGACACAGGTTGCACCGGCACACGCTCTACATGCTCGTTAAAAATTTATAGTAGTGTATAAAATAATTACTTTCAAATTCATTTGTAATAAGCGTGTCTTTTAAATACACTTTACCGTAAAAGCACCAAATGCATTTTACCAGAACTTCCCAGTCGCGTAAATTACGCAGACCTTTCTGCTTTGAAAATAACAACGAAAAATATGGCGAGGACGCGAAAAAGGTTTTTTTGGAATTTCCTAGATTTTTTGTTAAAATATACTCTTCATTACAGGTGGGGTTTGCAGCACTGATGCTCATCTGTGTAGCTAGTAATTCATGTTGGCGCTATCACTTCTTTAAAATCTTTTTTCTAAAGTCATAGATTGTCGGTTCAACAAGATAATACAATACTTTTGTAACGGAAGATTTATCTATAAGTAGCAGGGTTTGAAATTATCAAGATAAATATGCCCTCATTATCAATGATAATTATCCCTTCGAACCCTGGTAAGTAGTAAGCGTAGTGATCCCACAAGGCGGCGAGGCGCCCCGGTATACGCCAGGCAGTGAGACCTTTGCACCAGCAGCTGGTAAACGATTTGGCCAAGTGAGAGTCGGACCCGCGCACAAAGGAACCGTACACCACCCCACAATGCGGGTATGGAATCATAAAAACCCTACTTTAATAATAGAAACAGTGCCGGATTAAGCCAGCGCGGGGCCCGTAGTATAAGCCAACAAGGGGCCCTTGGTACAGAATTGATATTAGTACCTACTACTTGTTAATGTAATAAATAATAAAAATTCTGGTACATTATGTTTCAAAAAAAATACATTTTTTGGCAATTTTTTCCAGCAAAGTTATTGAATTTGAATGATCGCAGTGTCAACTTCAAAGAGCTAATTCTTCTCTTTGAAGTTGATAGTGTGATTATTTTTCTGTAAACGAGGTGTCGAAGATTAATCACTACAAAAAAGTTGTATTTGCAAATGTGTTTCATTCATTCATGATGTTTCACCAAGTGCCAACTTAATAATCAATAAACTTACGTCTTTTATTTCAATATATTAATTAGACGGACCGTGGGTGCTACACCACCAATAACAATCTTACTTGGTAGACTTTTTGCGCACAGACGCGGGGCCCTCCTAGGCGCGGGGCCCATAGCTTCTGCTAGTCTTGCTACCTGGTTAATCCGGTACTGAATAGAAAATTGACCCATCACCCAGGTTCGAGGTGCCGGTCGAGATGCACCATCAGGTTTTCGAAGTTTGTAGGCATAGTATTTGTAGACTTATCACTAGCTGAAGGTGAAGTAGACCTGTGTAGGTATCTTTGTGGCCGAAGTACGGCGATAACTTACCTTTACCACAGAATCTTTATCCCTTTTCACGTTGGGACGTTAAAATCGTCGGAGAAAAGTAAACTGTTTTAGAGACAGTCTTCACTTTGAAATAATTAGGGCAAGTGCGAGTCGGACTCGCGCACAAAGGATGCCGTACCACCGGGTACGGAACCCTAAAACATTATGATAAATAACAACAATATGCGTGACAAAGCAGCATCAAGGCTACAAAAAACAAGGCACTAAAATGGTACCGCCTGACAAAAAATTTGGCACCGTCTGCGTACAGAGCCACTTTTTATTATTTTATATTTTAGTTTAGAGTAGTTATATCCTGCAATCAAACTAAATTTAAAACTTGTATGTATTAAACTAAGAAATAATGCACCTTTTGAGGTTTCTTTGAATGAGGATCCCACGTTAATTTTTTTAAATGCTTTTTGTGAAAATTTCAACTTTCTACCTATTATACGGTTGAGGCTGTAGGCCCCTGTGACAGACGGACAGACAGAGAGACAACGGAGGCTAAGTAATTAGGGTCCCGTTTGGTACCCTTCAGGTACGGAACCCTAAAAATACCTCTGACACCTCCTCGGGGGACATATCGAGATGTCTTTATGTTGGTTGTTATCCTCGAAAATGAACCAGTTTCCATTAAACAGTAGTCTGAAGTAGAGATGCAACGAATATTCGGCAACTATTCGCTATTCGGCCTATTCGGACATTTTTTTAATATTCGGTATTCGGCCGAATAATAGACGGTATTCGGCCGAATACCGAATACCTAATAATGAAAATAAAAACACATTTTAATCAGAAAGTATATATGTATTTGGGAAGATGGCAGAAAAACTTGTTTTTATTAGCTACAATTGCTTCATAAAAAATTGAAAATATAAACGAATTTTAATCAGAAAGTCGGTATATATTTCGTAAGTTGGCGGAAAAACTCGTTTTCATTCACTTATTCACTACAATCTACTACGTAAGTATTAATAATATTTAAAATTAATCAGAGGTAGATTATTGAAGTTTAACATTTTCAACTGTTCGTTGTAAAAAACTTGTATTTAACTAAATTAAACACACATTGACAGTGTGCTCAAAAATGAGCTTTCTTCCACCACCCCGTCGCCCCCGCGTGCCCCCGCACCGGGACGGGTCGTAACGTAATCTGTACGAGTGTACGCGCGAAATGCACAGATCTCTCACCAAATATTCGGCCACCGATTATTCGGCGCTTCGGCCTAAAGCGCCGCTGATATTTGGTATTCGGCCAAATCACTATTCGTTACATCTAGTCTGAAGTTTACTCGCTAGTATGGATCACACTAAAACAAAATCTGCGCGACTAAATAATGCGAGTATATTGGTCGCGTAATTAAGAGAATAGGTTCCGATTGCATTGATCGCTGTTACTCCATGCGGAAAGACCCGCAGTGCGAGAGGGACGAATTCTGGAAAAAAATCAAACTGACGACTTTTATCACGAATTTCTTATTTAAAAAAAAACTAATGTTTGTACCAAATACCTGTTCCGTTCAGAGTTTAATAAAGTTTATACAGAATTTTAATTCGTAAATAACATAAATATGATTTTGCTCAAATAATGTTAAAACTCGACATGAAAACTTTTTTTTTAATGATTCAATGTCGTCTGAAGATTCTGTTTCGATAAGAGTTAATATTCTTGACAGAAGTCCAATTTTGTTTCAAATATCTAATATTGCTGGATTTTTCAAACAAGGAAGAATAATGGTTTTTCGAAACCTATCCTCTTAAAGTGCTACAAGAATCTCGCGTGTAATCCGGTGTAATTTTACAATTTACCGTTACGTTGACCGAGAGCGCGTGCGCAGCGGCGAGCGCAGCGCAAACGTGAGACTGGAAAGTAGATCGAAAACGATACTTAAGATAGACAAAAATAATAAATACAGCCAAGTTCATACTGGAGGCTTGGTAAGTGCTCACTATCACGTATTGATAACACTTTTTGGTAGTTTCGCAAAATAAAATGTTGACCTCCCATAATAATTGACCCGGGGCTGGGTTTGTAGGGAACACGAAAAATATAATTAACGAATTTCACAAAAAGGGTTATCTTAACTTGATAAAAAACCGGCCAAGTGCGAGTAGGACTCGGACATTATCTATAAAAACGGCAAAAAATCATGTCTGTTGTATGGAAGCCCCCTTTAATATTTATTTTATTCTGTGAAAATTTCAATTGTCTAACTATCACCGTTCATGAGATACAGCCTGGTGACAGACAGACAGACGAACAGCGGAGTCTTAGTCATAGGGTACGGAACCCTAAAAAACGAAACAAACATACGCAAATATTAACAAAAAAAAACTATCAGTGAACTTTAACGTACTTATGAAGACCCAATTAAAAAAAAAATCTTTAATGTAATTAGTAAATGTAATGAATAATACACAATCTGTCCTAGAATTAGCATACATGCGGGATGTTCAATTGATGGCGTCAAAGTCAACAACATCAGTTACCCGGACGATATGGTGCTGCTGAGCCCGTCGATCAGCGCGCTCAGGAAGCTGTTGCACGCGTGTGAAACCTATGCACAAAGTCATTGGTTGAAGTAGAACACAAAAAAGAGTGAGCTCCTGGTTTTCACCGCGGGCAGCAGCTCTCTACAAGACGCTGTAAGGGACTGCATTGACGAGAGTCAAGCAGCTCAAGTACCTGGGCCACATTGTGACAGAGGACCTGAAAGATGAACGGACATTGAGCGCGAACGTAGATCGTTGGTGGTCAGAAGCAATTTGCTCGCCCGTAAGTTTTCTCGTTGTACAGAACAGGTAAAGATTACACTTTTCAAGGCAATTTCAAGGCGTTCTGTGACTCTTTTTACACGAGCGACCTGTGGGTGAGATACATAGAACACCTGCAACGCTCTACGAGTGCAGTACAATAATGCTTTCAGGATGCTTTTGGGGCTGCCGTGGCGCTGCAGCGCGTCCGGCATGTTTGCTGAGGCGCGAACCATGATTTTCACGCAATTATGCGCAAAAAAGTTGCTTCCTCATGTACAGAGTGTGCGGCAGCCAAAATACCATTCTGAAAGTAGTGGGAGGTAGGTGCGGGTGTCTTATCCGCCATCACTGGACGACACTACACACTAAATAAAGTCATATTTATTAATCAACATTATATCGTTTTTATTTTCTCTTTATTTTAATTTTATTGACATGACTGTGTATTGACTCTCTTAGGGATTTGTAATTTTTTTATTTTTGTGTAATTTCTCGTGTTATCTTATAGAACCCAGTCCTGAATTAAATGATTTTTTATTTATGGTTATTATTATCATCACATAATTATCTTACAATAATTACATATTACATTGCAGATGATAAATATTGATTTCCAAGAGGTTAAATAAATTATACTAAAGTTAAACAGAATTTATCGTTTGACCCAAAAAAAAAAACGAATTGCATAGTATTTGCAGTTCGCAGAGCTCAATATTAAAATGTCCATGTCATATTTCCAACTAAAAAGCTATCATATCACCTTTGAGCCAATTTATTGTAACTTTCAGTCAGAAGCTCGTATTTTAGCGAATATATGTAACAGATAAATCATAAATTTCATTATTGCAGGTAGAATATTTAGGTATATTCCAGTGTGTTCGCAACTTGATTTCTTATCAATACGGGACGAGTCGTGTGAGTGAAACATTTTTTCTTGTTATAGCAGTAATTTCAGACATAAAACTCAAGCCTTTTAGACATAAAACGAATTAATTAATTAAAAAGGCATCGTTTTCAAAAATAAAATCTATCGAGCGAAATGTTTCCAATTAGGTAACCGATGTGACAACAGAAAGACAAAGGTCTGCAAAAACAGGTGTCCAAGTTTTACATTGATCAGATAAGTAGTTGACTCAGCCGTTGAAAGACCAAAAACTTCAATACTACCAACTTACCATGAGTTTAGGTCTCAATACTCGCTAGCAACTGCGTAAAATATTTATATGAGAAATTGTGCAGCGCCCCTAGCGGCTTAGGAGAGGAACAAGAATATCTATGTAATACAAAATATTTATATGAGAAATTGTGCAGCGCCCCTAGCGGCTTAGGAGAGGAACAAGAATATCTATGTAATACAAAATATTTATATGAGAAATTGTGCAGCGCCCCTAGCGGCTTAGGAGAGGAACAAGAATATCTATGTAATACAAAATATTTATATGAGAAATTGTGCAGCGCCCCTAGCGGCTTAGGAGAGGAACAAGAATATCTATGTTGTGCAGCGCCCCTAGCGGCTTAGGAGAGGAACAAGAATATCTATGTTGTGCAGCGCCCCTAGCGGCTTAGGAGAGGAACAAGAATATCTATGTAATACAAAATATTTTATGCAGTCAGTCGCTGACGAGTATCCAAGTACCCAAACTCTTGGTAGGCCTACACTTCAGCTCTGCCCGCGCTGCAAATTTATTCTCCAAGGGCATATTTATCAACCTACTGTGCTCTCATTAATAATACATAGTCTAAAATTATTCTCAAAAAACACATTAGCTTACAATAAAATGAACAATTTACTTATTCTCTTTGAAAACAATTTATTTATACTTAAAGGCCTGAATGGTATCTATTAGAAAAAAAAATATATATTTGTAGCCGATTGGTAGAGCGCTCAGCGCTCACCTGCTAACCCAGAGGTCATGAGCTCAATCCCCGCGGTGCACATTAATTTGTGTTCAGTCTGTGTGCTTCGGAAGGTCCATTTGTGCCCGAATAACGGCGATAGGCCCACCACCCAAGTAACAAAGAGTGATGTAAATCCAAAATTATATCGCTTAATATATACTCTATAAGATTTTTTTCTGACTTTATATTGCTATTTAGCTCTATAAGCCAATTAGTAACATATTTAAGTATACTATAGGTAGTGCTATACAGCTTTGATGCTGCATTATAATTTTGTAATGTTTTTCAATAAGACTGTTTTATTATTAATTAAATTGAAAAAACAATAACTTGCTGTCCAGTAACGGAGTTGTAGGTCTAAATAGCAATAATGTTATAATAATTTATGATGTGCATCTTGCACCGAGATCCTCTGTTATCTATCACCTTAACCTGTGTCGCAGAGCCACATAATCTCTCAGCGGATAGTTATAATTACGTAGACTTTGCATGAATGACAGATTGATGTGTGACGAGTTATGTTTGCAATGACGTTTATTTACAGTACACAATACATATTTCCCTGGGGTGAGAAGCCTCTATACCTTCGTTTTATCGAAGCTCGATACGCCAAATATGAAAACCGGGAGCGCCGCGGTGCAGCCAGGTCAAACGATCAAGTCGCCGAAAGACGCAGATGCTAATTCCCTGGGGACACAAAATACAATAGTAATTAAAGAACTGACGGCTGTTGCTTGTGATGGCATAAGTGTTAATTAACAAAAACCGGTCAAGTGCGAATGTAACTCCCGTTCCGACTTATAAATCACATTTTCCGGTGAGCGCTATCCACTGTGTTTTGAAAACTTACTTTTTTTATTCATACATTCTAGGTGGTAGAGCTGATGCCGGGCTCGACAGTGGAGGTACCACTGAAGTTAATTCGAAGTTATTCGGGGGAGAGTAAGAGAACAGCTCTCAGGCAAAACCAGGCGGCCCACCATTGTTGCCTGGGCCCGATGGAGTGCTGGTGACGGGCAGCAGCGTCACTGATGCAAGGGTTTCGGCACCGCGCTCACCAACCCGCCTGGCCAGCGCGTGTGAATATAGGCAATACTTCCAGGAGGACAACCAAGAGTGGCGAAATCGTAGAAAGGACTATGTCCAGCAGCGGACGAAACAGGCTGATGGATGGGTGGATGAATGACCTGAGAGTATGACTGTGAGTCTACTTTTAAAAATGTCTTTCATCGACCAGTATCTCTTCCATGTGTAACCGATCCTTCTTTCTACTTCTTCTTTGCACCCTATATATTAGCACCTTTTTATTTTACACTTACAGTGGCTGCTGAAATTAATTGAATAGATTTCACAGCAGGAGACTGTTTATATGTCTATAAATCAGTGTGGTTGGATGTAGAAGTTTGGTGCATAGTCCATTATCATTGAAGAATCGCGTCGAGTTGGCTAAGAGCCATCAGAAGATTATCCTGTAATTCATCGGCTATCGCAGGACGGTCTCCCTGTGCAGCGCAGCACTGCCAGGACTGCCAGGCTGTGTCCACTAAAAACGACGGTCTGGTAAAATATTGGGTATTAATCTTAAGCCAACAATTTTAGGTTATGAAGTGTCAAACCCTTTAAAATCGTTATTTGTTGCGGTACTTACTGATGTCAGTCTGCATCACTCCTGTTCACTGCAATAATCATCTTCGATGATCTATAAAAATGTTTAGGCATCCATCCATCCATCCATCAGCCCGTGTTCGTCCACTGCTGGACATAGACCTTCAGGTCGTCGGTCCAGCGGGCACGAGGTCGGCCTACACTACGCTTTGCTGTACGTGGTCTCCGTTCTAAAGCCTTTCGGCCCCAACGGCCATCATGTCGGCGACAAATATGGCCTGCCCACTGCTACTTCAACTTACTGATTCTGCAGGCTACGTCGGTTACTTTCGATCTCCGACGGATCTCCTCATTTCTGATTATATCCATCAGAGATACCCCAAGCATAGCCCGCTCCATAGCTCGCTGAGCGACCTTAAACCGGTGGATCAGACCCTTTGTAAAAGACCACGTCTCAGCGCCATGCGTCATCACAGGAAGGACGCACTTAGGCATGACGGAACTAAATTTATTGAAAGATACTAAGAATATTGCGCCCAAAAACATGCCTTAATAACCATTTGTAAACCGAGCATGTCGCATAGACCATTTAAAACCTAGTAAGAATGTCCCTTGCTAGGTTTTAAAGTGGTTGATGCATCTTACTAGGTTTTAAAATGGTTTTTTAGGCAAGTTTTTTTCGTCATGGTGTACTTACTAGGTTTTTTTGAAATTTATTTTGGCTTCCAAGCGGGTTTTTGCGGTTTTGACGATGCAGTTTCGTGGGCAATCACCTAAAATGATGTATAAATCAAAAACCCGTTTTTTTCTACATGTGTCCCTTGCTAGGTTTTAAAATGGTACAGCCGCCATGTCTAGATCATCTTAGCCACAGTATAGGAAGCAACAGTAGTTTAACTAGCGCTGCCAACTGACTGTTTACGTATTATATGATGCTATATTATTATTATAAAAGTTGTATTTAAGCAACCATACAATGCACAACATACTCTGTAATTTCGTGCCATAATTTACGTAAATGCGCAGGAACGTCACAAAGACAACGTGCGTATGTAACTGCGGTGCGACCGCGACTGTCGTACGTAACCCTAGTTGTACCGAGTTTTGGGGGGGTTCGTTTCGGCCATCGGCCCGTTTGTATGGAGATAGAATACTATTATTTATTTATACTATGTCTTAGTCAGGACACACATATACCTTTTATAATGCCTTAGTTCCTATAAATTATATTTTTGTATGAATATTGCAGTTTTCTCCATAACAGTACATAATTATTTCCAAAATCTGTGAAATCAAATCAAATCAAAATATTTATTTTGCAAAATTGATACTTAAAGTATACTTTCTACAAGTCAAAGTTAATTTTAACAATATAATATATCTTTAGAATATAAAAAAATATACAATAATACGGGAAATAAAATAAACACCTGCATAAAATAGAGGAATCTAGGAATAAAAATATTATATATACATAATGCAATGAACAAATAAGTTGATAAATAAATAAGGGAAATACATACAAAAAAAATGCAGGAGTAAATAAAATACTCTAAAGTTTGGGGTTAGTCTCAGTAAGTTTCCTTGTAGCTATAGCGGTACATTGTAGCTGCGCTTTTTGCCCCTCCCAACTTTTCAACCTGTCTAATCCAACAAGATTCTGAGCAATGTTGAATTTTTCACAAATATTTGTGTGTCCCTGTGGGCAGTAAATACTATTTTGATTCACCGTGAGTGTGCTGCCAAAATCACATTAAAAAGGATACTACGTACACAATGTACATAATGTATTTTTTTCTATTAATATTTTATAACTTACTTATTACGAGTATATTTAGTCCTTAGTAATAAGCTGTATATATATAAATAAATAAATGTTCCTCGATTAATATCACAACGAAGTCTCACCACAGTGTATCCAAAAAGAAAAATAGACATTAACTCAGAGATTTTTTTACTATTATATTTGTAATCGTTGTACAATTAATAAGAAATTTGCGCATTATCTATATTCAATAATTCTATAATAATAAAGCAAGTAGTAAAAAAGTTGTGTCTGTTCATTGAATATTTTAACTAGTGTCCAATACTAATATTAGTAAACGAATCGTACTGAGGCCAAAACCACAATTTTTAGAATTTTTGTCGTCTGTCTGTATTTATGTTCCGTTTTAACTCGAGAACCACTCTACGGATTTGGGTGCGGTTTTTTTACTATCACTGTAGTGATCCTAGTCAACACATAGGCTATAGGATGTTACTAAAATAAAGCCCAAGCCGAAAACGGGGAAAAGATTAAATAATAGCGGGCGGAGCCGCGAGCAAAGGTTAGTCTATAATAAATTAGTAAAAAGGTCGTGTCTGTACATTGAATATTTTCGCAAAATTTCAATTGAAATGGGTTATTGGTATAGTACTGAGGCCAATTTTTTGAATTTTTGTCTGTCTGTATGTTCCGTTTTAACTTTAGAACCACTCAACGGATTTGGATGCGGTTTTTTTATTATCACTATAGTGACCCTAGTCAACACATAGGCTATAAGAGATGTTCATAAAATTAGTTCCAAGCCGAAAACGGGGCAGAGTTTGAATAAACGCGGGCGGAGCCGCGGGCAAAGGCCAGTGGTCAGTAAAATATAATTAGGCCTATCGAAACATTCAGTATAAACACCATCAATAACAAACGATAAAAACGTACAAATAAAATGATGGGATTTTTCAACTGTAACAACACAATTTTGCTATTATTACGTAATCAAAAACAAAAGCTTCACTAGGTAACTCTTTTCTTAGGATTTAGGGTTCCGTACATGAGAATAAAAAACTGAACCGCTATAATATTATGGTTATATTTTATATGTTTTACTCGGTTTGTTTTCCGACTGTCTGTCAAGCAAAATCCTTTTTCTGTAAAACAACTAAAGTTTAAGTTAATGCCAAAAACTAGCCCCAATTGTCCTGTAAAAAAGTAATTGCAACAAAAAGTGAGTGACACTTAAAGTTGACTTAAAATATTCTTATTCTTTATTGTACACACAGAAAATAAACATTTACAACACATATTTAAACAAATTAACATGCACAGGGTAGACTTGTCTCTAAGTAGAGATTTCTTCCAGTGCTTTGGGGATAAAAGAAAATGATTTATATAAAAGTAGACATACATACGTGTACGTACGTAATAAATAATTTATACATAAGTATAACAAACTACTATTAATGTAAAAACTTCCATCCATCCATCAGCCCGTGTTCGTCCACGCTAGACATAGGCCTTTCCCAAATTTCGCCACTCATGTCGGTCCTGCGTCCTCCTCTTACATACCTTATAATAAATATAAATACTAATTCATCATAAATATATAAGTACATAATATGAAGAAAAAAAAAAACATAATATATAAATACTTACTATAGACTTTAATATAATAAAATAATACATGCTATCTATATAACTAAATACCCAGGAAATAAATACACAAAATTTACACAAAAGTAAAACAAAATAATATACAAAAGAATAAAGAAGTTATGAAAGTGATAAAAAGTGCTCCCTATGCCGTCTTTTGAATACATTCAGCGATGGACAATCACGAATGTTCGAAGGGATAGTCTGACAGCCTCAACCGTGAACGACTTGCTAAACGATGCAGAGTATACATATATATAAGGTGGAATCGAAATACCTGCCACGGATGAAATAGGAGATACTATTATGTTTATAGATTACATTAGTGAAGAAATTTCGTACCCCGGAATAGTTAAATAAATTTGAGAATGTAAAATAATTAAATAAACATTTTCTTCATTCTGCATAACGTGGTTCACAAATTACGCTTGACGAGTCGTTTAGTCAATGATAACAATTGCTATCTCTTTCTAACCGTTCAATGAATGAAATTCATTTAATTGTATGAAACCGTTAGGTAGTAGTCGCAAAACTTCAATGAAGTTGTCAAAGGACGCCGCTCTATCCGAGCGAGCCGCTCGTCAAATAGTCAAAGGGCAGACCGCCTGCCGCCACCCCGTCCCCCACTACCCCTTTCGTCGCACGCGCTTGTTTTTGTTTGTTGTTGTGCCCCCACCCCAGTTCGCTGTTTCCGCTGGTCGCAGAGGTGCGTATCTCGCGCGCATTCTTTAAAAATGCCTCCTAGACCACGATATTCAAATCAAGAATATCTTGAGATGGTATCGTGCTACCGCGAGTGTAACAACGTAACCGCGCATGCAGTAAACCTATACGAGCAGAGATTTGGTGTACGAGTGAGCCATCATACCATTCTGGACGCCGTATACAGATTTCGAGAGCATGGTCGCTTTGACCCGCCTCCGGTTGACGCAGGCAGGCCTCGATACTCAGCCGAATTTGAAGAGGAAGTGTTAGACTTTTTCCGGCGTCACCCTCTTGCTAGCACCAGGGACGCTGCTAGAGTGTTTGATGTAAGCCATTTCTACGTGCGGCAACTTCTTAATCGGGAAGGGCTCCATCCTTACCACTTCTTAAGAGTGCAAGAATTGCAGCCACAAGACTACGCGGCTCGACTCGCATTTTGTCATTGGATTAGAGAAGAACGTCGCAACATTATGTGGACCGACGAGACCACTTTCACACGGGTTGGAATGTTCAATATCCACAATGCGCATTTTTGGACCGAGACGAATCCTCGTGTTGTTCGGCCTGACCACTTCCAGATACGATTTAGTGTTAACGTGTGGGCGGGCATACTCGGCAATAGAGTTCTTGGACCAGTTTTCTTGGACAGACTGAACGGGGAAACATATCTTCGCTTACTGCGAACCCGTGTAAGCAGAATGTTGGAACGTATTCCTCTTGAAGAAATAAGTGGACTGCACTTCCAACATGATGGAGCACCAGCTCATTTCGCTGTGAACGTACGTGACTATTTGAATGGTGTGTGGTACGGTGGCGAGAGGTGGATCGGCCGAGGAGGGCCAGTGCCGTGGCCTCCTCGCTCGCCTGATTTAACCCCATTAGACTTTTTTTTATGGGGTCGTGTAAAGGACCCTGTGTACGGCCAAACCGGACATGATATTAGAACTGTGCGAGAACTAAAAAGGCGCATCAAGCGCGCTTTTCAGCAAGTAAAAAGTGAAACTGACACCTTAAATAAAGTGCAAAGACACGTACGCAAGCGTGCCTACATTTGTGTGCAACGCGAAAGCGGACTTGTGCAACAGTTTTGTAGATAAATAATACTGTTGTAAATTATGCAAATAACTGTAGCTAAGGTGTAATTGGTGTAAATAAGGTACAATTGGTGTAAAAATGCAAAGACAGAACATAATGTTTTTGTGTAATGTGTACCTACGGCAAAACATAATCAGGAGACCCGGCTTTAAGTGTGATGAGAAGTTTACCATCTTATTACATCAGTTTTTATCTGCGGAATGAATTAGAGGAATGCAATAACTGGTAAGTGCACTTTTAAACTTTTGCCTGCGTATTATTGGGTACTGGTTGGCCAACAGATCCAGCCGTTTGGAAATTTAACAGTACCCTAATTAGTTAATTTACCGGTGTCTTAATGACCAATGACGAAGAGTAATTTGCAATGTATTTCGTATTTACATCTACTTTGCGTGTGAGCGTAAGCACATTGGAGAGGCATGCAATGGCACCTATTCTCGTGTAGCACTTTTAAATTTCGAGCTAAAAAAACCCAAGAATTTTCATAGCAAAATAGACCTTAACGCGGAGAGATGACAGTTAAATGAGCTTGTATTATTTTGGGTTTTCACAACTCTACATTTAAGTTTGTGCTACACAGAATAGGTACAAATATCTCTACCTGGTAGAGACGAACTGAGCAGCTGATTTCATTCATTGAACGGTTAGAAAGAGATAGCAATTGTTATCATTGACTAAACGACTCGTCAAGCGTAATTTGTGAACCACGTTATGCAGAATGAAGAAAATGTTTATTTAATTACTTTACCTTCTCAAATTTATTTAACTATTCCGGGGTACGAAATTTCTTCACTAATGTAATCTATAAACATAATAGTATCTCCTATTTCATCCGTGGCAGGTATTTCGATTCCACCTTATATATATATACATACATACATACATATATATATATATATATATATATATATATATATATATATATATATATATAAGTAAATATTGGTAACCACTCTTTTCAAGTCAAGTATACGGAACCCAAACTGCAAGAGCCCCACTTGCTTTTGCCCGATATCATGTTCTTCGAAACTCCTCGTAAAAAAATACTATATAAAATTGGCAAAAATAAGTATTATTAGACGCAATTTTTTTTTTAATCAAAATCTTTTTGTTTATTTTTGTCGCTTCCTACTTTATTTCATTTTTTGTTACTTCCAAGTTACTTGCTCTATGCTTCCAAGTCATAGAGTTCCAAGTCCTAGAGGAAATTGCAGCTTTATGTACCAGGTAATCGGAAAGTACCCCATTACCCCATAGGTTTGGATAAGGAAGCGAAGACCGTATTGTTCTTAAAATGTAAGCTATCAAAAGGCATACTTTTATGGGTTCCATAAAAAACTGACACCTTTGTAGTGAAGCTTCGATATCTGCCTTTCTGTTCGCAGCATATTAATAAAACCCTAGGTAAATAGTTTATTAGTCAGGAATTTAACCCACGTGATTTTCTTTATCGCTAAGACAATAGATCGCTATCCAGATCACAGCTCGGATGCATCTAACAGTATTTGTATAATACAACTTTTTTTTTCGACCTTTTTTTGATATCGAATCGCAGACATGGCTGTACAATACACTTTTGTCAAGGTTATCTGTTACGAAGAAAAATCTATATTTGTAAAAGGAAAGTTACACAAATAGGGACCCCATTCGATCAAATAATAGAAGTCAAGGATCTCTAAGGCCCTCGATTTCTATACGAGAGGATACTTGTTAAGCTTTTAACTTATAATAAACGTAATGCCACACGGGGAAGAAACTTTACGTAATAAGTATTCTGGAGGAAATTTCTACCATACATAGATGGCGTATACTTGTAACTACAACCTAAAGGTCATCAGTTCCAAAATTTTAGGTCAATCTACCACCCAACGGGACTAATGCAATTATGCACGTATACGATTGTGCTTTTGTGACATAAATAAATGTTCTTTCTTCTTTTTACGTCACGTGTAGGCTTGATTTTTAGCCGCTAAAAACTCCGAAAAGCTGTAAAACAGAAGTACCTACAGCGTTTACTAGAGGTGGTAGAGCTGGTGCAGGGCTCGACTATGGACCATATATAAGATATACCATTTTACTCGTAAACCCCCCCCCCCCGAAGTTATTCGGGGGAGAGTAAGAAGACAGCTCAAGGCAAAACCAGCGGGCCTATTATGTAACTTACTTAGTGTCGGGTGCCATCTATGGTTGCTATTCACCAAAAACAGAAAAAAAATAAACTTCCAAAATAACCTTCAATGTATTGAAGTATTTACGAATAGGCATGATGACTAAAAAAAATTTATTAGTCCGTCAGTAAGATTATCAGAAAATATTGGACACGTATTTTTTCTTTTTTCAATTAAACAAACAATGATGAATATATAGCCTAGGTACAATTTTACTTAGAAGTGACGTCATTTTCCCCCACTCCCAAACTTTGACGCGCTTTATCTCTGTCATTTTTTATTTCATTGACAAAAGAAAAAATACGTGTCCAATATTTTTTGATAATCTAAATGACGGACTAAATAGAATAATATTTTGTTTACCCTGTGTACAAGCCTATTGTGACGTCATTTCAAGTGCGAACGTATCCTTAGATAAGCGGATATGTATGTTTTCGACGATAGACACTTTGTTTGGCAACTGAGCTGGTGGCCACCATTGCCTGGGACCGATGTCCGATTGATGGCGGTATATCCATTCAAAATTGCCGGGCATAAAACAAATTGGTAACGGGCAGCGGCCTCACTGGTGCGAGGGTTTCTGTACCGCGCTCACCAACCCGCCTGCCCAGCGTGTGTGGGTATTATGAGGACCGCCAAGAGTGGCGAAAACTTGGAAAGGCCATGTTCAGCAGTGGACGATACAGGCTGGTGGATGGATGGATGAACAACGTTTACTATGAAGCCAACCTTGAGTCGCGAAAATATAATCCTCTGTTCCATAGAAAAAGAACATACACTAGTGCTACCATAGCCTATTAGCCTCTAAGTGTATGAACAGATTTAGCTAGAAATAAACATATCTTGTTAAAGGTTTCCTTTCATTTTTGCATTGGAAGTTATAAGATAATATAGTATAAACACATTATAAAATAGAGTAAAAATATTAATTACTTGTATAAAAAGTAATTATAATAAATTATATAAAAAAAAATATTATGAAACAATAAATTACAAGTTTTCGCAGTAGACATGTTGAAAATTAATGGGAATATTAGAAGAGACCGGTCAAGTGGACTCACGCCCTAAGGGTTCCATACCATTTACTATATAAGTTAATATCTAGACTTATATGAAGTAACTTTAATTTATGCAGCCAAACTCATACTGGAGCCTTGGTAAGTGATCAATAACACGGATCGATAGCATTTTTTGCCAATCTCGCAAAAAAAATCTTGACGGCCCATAGTATCTGACTCTGGGCTGGGCTTGCGTTTGTAAGGAACACGAAAAGAATAATTTACGAATTTCACGAAAAGGGCCATCGAACCTTGCTCCTGAGCACTTACCGAGTCTTCAGTAAGAATTTGGCTGCATAAATTAAAGTCACCTTATATATAATTTTCTTCAAAATTGATTTATTAAACGTCTTTGTTGTTTGTTTACATACATACTACGTGTGTACAATAAACATACATTTTACAAAATTTTACCTAGTTCAGTTTTTTAATACTAGACACCGTAACAATTGGACGCCCCAATTTTTATTATTTTGAAAGATACAAAAGAATAAATAAGTGTGTAATTTATATTGTGAGGTAATTTTAGTTTAGAATAAGTTTTTGTTTTTTATGTTTTAAGATATTGTAATTATTATTATAAAGAATGAAATATAATAATTTGTATTCTAATCCTATTCAATGGAGCTCCAGGCAATGACATCCAACATGGCATGGAAATGATTTTTTTTTCTCCTCCTGTATGGGACACTCCCTGAAATTTTTTTAAACTATTTTTTGATTCAATATTCGTTTTTGGGTAAACATTCTACACAACATATCCAAATTTCAGTTCTCAGAGCTGGAGACCCGTGACATACGAACGGACATACGGACGGACACCAGAGTGACATTAATAGGGCTTCGTTTTGCTCCTTCCAAGCCCTTTAATATATATATAACTCTTTACAGATTCTACAAAGATGTTTTTGTCTAAAAATGTCTGCCTTTTTGGAAAAAAATAAGTTTTCGTGAAAAAACCCATCATTTTTGTTTCAGACATAATGTTACTCTACTATACGTTGTTGATCAGTTCGTTTAAAATAAACCGGCCAAGTGCGAGTCGGACTCGCTCACGAAGGGTTCCGTACCATTATCTATAAAAACGGCAAAAAAATCATGTCTGTTGTATGGGAGTGCGCAGGTCCAAGTTTAGTATTTGTTGTTATAGCGGCAACAGAAATACATCATCTGTGAAAATTTCAACTGTCTTACTATCACAGTTCATTAATTATCTATAAAAAACGCAAAGAAATCATGTCTGTTGTATGGGAGTGCGCAGGTCAGAGTCGCACTTGGTCGGTTTTAGTATTTGTTGATGTAGCGGCAACAGAAATACATCTTCTGTGAAAATTTCAACTCTCTAACTATCACGGTTCATGAGATACAGCCTGGTGACAGACTGACGGACGGACAGCAGAGTCTTAGTAATAGGGTCCCGTTGGTTACCCTTTGGGTACGGAACCCTAAAAACTAGGTGCAAGAGAGGCGTACAAAAGGGCAACTTTACTAACCTTCTGAGAATGTTGCTTAAATGTTTCTGAATTGATACATCATAGACAAATCACAAAGGTATATTACGTAACCTACACACAACAGATGATGTGTAAATAAAGTGGAATAACTAAGTTGGCCCGTGGGTAGATCTACCAAGCTGTTGCTTAGCACTTGGCACTCGATCACATTAACAGCTGTGCCTCTATAACAACCTTTATTTCTGTTGCAGAAAAGTATTTTTAGCTTGCCCGAACTGCACTAGTCTGCGTGTAGTTTTTCAATAAACAATGAGTTCATACTCGAACCTAAAAATGATTCCGTCATCGTGAATGATGCTTGGGTTTAGAGTTCCATCGATGGTTCATAAAACCTTGGCTGGAACTGGAAAATATTGCATCAGCGTTCCACTGTCCAATAGATTTATACTGAATTAAAATGATGTCATTTGAGGAAAGTAGAGACTATTGGCACGGGGTAAAACTGTGGTATTGGTATCCAATTGTTTTTACTGTGCTTCTATACATATTTATTTTACACTAGCTTTTCGCCCGCGGCTCCGCGCGCGTTTATTCAATATCTGCCCCGTTTTCGGCTTAGGCGTTATTTTATCAGCACCCCTTAAAGCCTATTATGTTGACTGGGTCACTCACTACAATGATAATAAATAAAACCGCATCCCAATTTGTTGAGTGGTTCTCGAGTTAAAGTGGAACGTACATACATACAGACAGATGGACAAATAAAAATAAAATTTGGCTTCAGAAAGAATCTAAAATGAGGAGATCCATAGCCTGCAGAATCAGTAGGTTGAAGTGGCAGTGGGCAGGCCATATTTGACGCCGACATGATGGCCGTTGGGGCAAAGCGTAGTGTAGGCCGACCTCGTGCCCGCTGGACCGACGACCTGAAGGACGTTGTGGGTGGCGGCTGGATGAGAAGGACGGAGGACCGACATGAGTGGCGAAATTTGGGAAAGGCCTAGGTATGTCCAGCAGTGGACGAACACGGGCTGATGGATGGATGGATTTACATTATTTAGTATAGATAGAATTGACACACCCAACCCCATACAAGAAACTTCGAAAAAGTAGCATTACATATTTAAACGTTATTGGTTTTACATACAAGTTTTAAATTTTGTTAGATTGTAGGACATAATATACTCTAAGATAAAATAAAAAATAATAAAAATTAGGGTTCTATACGCAGACGGTGCCAAATTTTTTCCCAGGCTCTGCCATTTTAGCGGCTTGTTTTTGTAGCCTTGATGTTGCTTTGGCATGTACCTATATTGTTGTTATTTACCATAATGTGTTTAGGGTCCCGCACCCGTATTACAGAACCCGGTGGTACAGAACCGTTTGTGCGCGAGTCCGGGTCGCACTTGGCCAAAATGTATTCGATTATATTTATAATCCGCGCATTATTCGTATTTTCTATAATTATAACAGTTATGGCGTTGATTCTCCCTTTACAGATCCACGGACCGACACATGACGCAATGACCAACTGTTTGAAATATTTAATACCGGATGTAAAAGCAAAGGCAAGAATCCTTTAAGGATGTGTTAGTATGATCGGTAAAGATATTATTTTAAATACTGGGATCTCTTAACAAAGTACCAGTACCTCATAATAAGACGATTTTCTTTACTCAAAATACACTAATCGCGTGGACACCCTCACTGGTCGCTGGCCACTCGGATGAGGGGTGCGGGTTGCGGGGTGCATTTAGGTGTGTGGGGAGGCCGGTGAGCTGCGTAGCCATAGTTTAGTTAGAAAAATGATGGAATTTTTGGTGAAAATTCAAGGTACTTTTTTCGTGTATACTTTCATACCCTAAAGGGTTTCTTGACTTTGCATTTACATCCTGAATACAGAAACGACCTTTTTCTGTTTTATTATGTACAGATGTAAGTAGATTTGTTGTGCTGTAAGTTTTCCGCATAAAAAGAATATTATAATAAAGTATTCTACCGGTTAAATACCAAATAACAGTAAAACTGGAACTGGACTGGTAATATTCCCGGATGGCACTTTACAGAATCTTGTTCCACTCGACCGCTTCCCTAGAACATGTTTTAAAGAACTTTCACTGGAATTACCAATGTGACGAGAGTAGAAACGGCCATTGCGTTCGAGCTTACCTATCTAATAGTATCTTCAAAATGGGTGGAATTATTTAAAATCTAAATAGAAAACTTCACGCAGCACTCCTCGCCAAAACCTTCCACCGCGGGTCACCGACCGACCTTGGTCAGTCGAGCGAGACCTTGAGTCAGCTCGCGGACTGCGTACCTGCCCAAATTGAACCTGGAGAAATAGAATAAACAATGAATGGGTTAACAAATATTTATGGTCTGGACAATGAGGTCGGGAACAATTCCTATTTTTGTAAATAAAGCGTACAATGGGGACAGGCTTGGAGGTAGTGAGGCTGTTATAAAGTTTTAAGAGTACCTACTCAGGTTACCAACTACAAGTTGCAAAAAGTCTATGTACGTTTCCCGCCAAGCCACACATTATTCTAACTACATGATGATGACATACATAGCTCAACCGCTGGTAAGCCGATCGTGAATTAAGGGGGCAACCAAAGCTCAAGGGCTTGTATTGGGTCTTTCAACGGTTTTTGTTTTAATATGCTGAGTCAACGACTTATCTGATCAATGTAAAACTTGAACACGTGCTTTTTCATACCTTTGTCTTTCCGTTGTCAAGTCGGTTACCTAATTGGACACATTTCGCTCGATAGATTAAATTTTTGAAAATGATGCCTTTTTAAGTTATTATTTCGTTTTATGTCTAAACAGCTTGAGCTTTATGTCTGAAATTACTGCTATAACAAGAAAACATGGTTTATTTTCCGATGTCAGGTGGAAAAACTCCTACATCAAATGCTTTTTCGTAAAATCCAGAAAAACCTCTAAAATTCACTAATTGTGCTTGCCGCCAGCGCGCGATGCGAGCTTTCTAATGTAGACTTTCTGACAACATACTGAAGTTCAAAATCGCTCAGTAAGATTATCGTGCACCAGGAGTAAGGCCTTAAAGGTTTTCATTTTTTAGAACGGTTTACGGAGAAGAGCAATACTTCTAAGTACCTACATAATATGACGATAGCTCTTTTATAAACAACCAACAGTGTGACGCATCATCACAAACTGTTGTATGAATTCGAGTCACAAATTTTAATTGCTGAATGATTTTGTGGCACAAATTCCGCCGATGAATTAATTCAACGATCCGGCACACGCCATTAGCCACGGAGGCCATACTCACAAGGCGTGTAAATAGTGCTCAAGCACTGTGCTTCGGTTTGTGTTTATAACTTGAATCGTTGTTGAAAATACATTATCATTAGTATCACAACATGATTTCCCGACGGGCTGTTAGAGGTGTTTCCGTGTGTACACTGTGAAAAGCAAGTCATGATCCACGCTCGTACGCATCCACGTTTAACCGACGATTAGTACCAGCGTGATAAGCTCTATCCTCGTATGTTGAGCCCAATAATATGGGCCCACAGCTTACTGTGCCTAAGCAGTACGCAAGCCCAACACATATTTGACCCTGCGGGATTTGAAGCCGTAAACTCCGGATTAGTAGTCGTACTCTAACCAAAACATTAGACCACAGGGGCGGTCATCAAAAAACTGTCTCTGGTGAAAAACGACATATCTAAAAAAAACTTTATAGGATAGCCAAAAAACAAAATTTATTCCACAAACAATATTTCGCGCGCAACAGTCCTCATTTTGAAGCCGAAATCAAAGTGTCATGTAGATAAGATTAAGTTCTTTCTCAAGAAAACTTACCATCCTAGAGATATATTATATTTAATTTGGCACCATAAAAATTATGCATTGTTAATACGCATTACGATTTAATAAGTAGATTTTGTGCATTTTACGAAATGTATTGTATTTGAGTGTCATAAGAAATTGTAGAAACGTGAAAATCGGCCTTATTAAAGTTACTACATATTATTCAACATGAAGTGACATTTCAGAACGCGATCTAGCTCTATTTAAACCATTGTGTATAGCAAAAAAATGGATTTAACCATTTTGTTTTACAAAGATAATAACGATAACATTAAAGATAACAAAGAAAAGAAAATTCTAGTTAGACCATTATGCAGAGAGAAAAAAAATGTAACGTGGTATAAAACACTTATTTTTGGCCTAACTAGAGTTATGCCGTTATTCACCGGACTGCATTAAAATGTGAAATCCTCCCTAGCAGCCAAAAGGTCAGACCAACCACGAGATGGGTCACTCAAAAAAATACCTAGGTAGGTTAGACTTGGAAATCTTGGAATCATGCTATTTAAAGAAGTAAAACTGAGTACTTTTAGAAGGGTCATACTCCCCTGTATTAAGCGATATGAAGATACTTAATCTTATTCTAAAAGTAACATACATAAAAATAGACACACACTTTGTATCCATGATAGCTATGGTCACAGCTATAATATTGGTTGGGGAAAAAGTTTCTTCGCATTTTATATGAAAATTCAAAACATTTTTTAATAAAGTTTATTTACATTTAACTAAAGTATGTAGGTGCCATTTTGTTCGATAACTTTCTGCCATCTTGTAGGTAGGGACATGATCCCATTACTATAGAAATTCTGGGGCTTCTGATCAAAAAACCGCGACAAGTGGTTTTGGCAGTCCTCTCGTGATGTTAAACTGACACTGCCTAAAGAATCCTGAAGAGACTAAAACGAGTGGAAATCTGAAGGTGCAAGGTCAGGACTATACGGTGGATGCATTAATACGTCCCAGCCAAACTCTCTTAATTTTTGCTGAGTGGCTAAAGATGTGTGAGGTCTAGCGTTATCATGATGAAAAATCACACCCCTTCTGTTGACTAATTCCGGCCGCTTTCTCTCAACTTCTTGCTTTAATCTCATCAGTTGTTCGCAGTAGAGTTCAGAATCGATGGTCCTGCCTGGCGGTAACAGCTCAAAATGAATAATGCCCTTCCAATCTCACCATACACACAGCATTACCTTGTTGCGAGATAACCCGGGTTTCGCCAGTGTCTTTGAAGCCTGACCAGCCTTTGATCACGACCTTTTTTGCACGTTCTTGTCGTACGTGATCCACTTTTCATCACCAGTTATCAGGTTTTTCAAAAATGGTTCGGTTTTATTACGTCGTAATAAAGAATCACAAATGAGTACACGGTTCATTAAGTTTCTTTCAGTGAGCTCATGAGGCACCCAAATATCGAGCTTTTTTGTGTACCCAGCTTTTATCAAATGCGCCAAAACTGTTTTGTGGTCAATCCCCAGCTCTTCAGCTACATCGTAAATACTGACATGCCGATCTTGCTCCACTTTTTCAAAAATGGCATCCATTTTATCCATCCGTAACAGGGCGCCCAGAGCGAGGTGCATCTTTGACATCAAAATTTCCGGTTTGAAAACGCTTAAAGCCAATTTGTGCTACTCTCACAGACACTGCACTAGGTCCATAAACATCACAAATTTTTTTCGCTGCTTGCGTTGCGTTTTTACCTTTTTTGTAGTAAAATATTAAAATGTATCGCATTTCTTCATTAGATTCACTCATCTTAACAGTAAGAAAAACAAATGAAAATCACACATTTTACCTAATTTGAATTTGGAATTATCTTTTTTAAAATTTAAACTTTTTAATAATACCAAAACCAGCCAGATACAAATGGTATAGCCAAAGAGATTTTGTGATAAGTTCATACATACTATTTGCGAAAAGAGTTTTTCTCCAACCTATTATTATTGGTAAACGAACCAAGCCGGTAAAGTAACATAACAAAAGTTGTTCGACCGTAGGTAACTAAAGTTTTGAAGCTCGTCAAAGCTGCAACTTGCAGATAATAAGGAGAGTTCTATATATACCTAATATATATCGATCTCCAAAGATTCAGAGAAGTCATTCCAAGTATATCCCGGTACCTAGTGCTTTCAAAGTGTTCCAGACTTGTGGTACATACAACCCATTCATGAATAAGTCTTCTTTGATACGCACCGAGATCTTAGAAGTAGATGAAGGAATTCCAAGAATATTGTATACTAACCAGTAACAACATTGCTACTTGCTAGTCAATCTTTAACCTTTTTTTTCAGGGGAAAAATTGTCAACTAAAATATTTGATACTTGGTTTACGGTTAAGTACTGTAACCTTAATTAAAATATTTTTTGAATAAAATAATAAATGCTTCCCAAATCACGGCTAAAGGATGCTGTTGGTATGGAAGTAGGTACAAGGAAAGCGGAAGGAATTTTGCTAACCAAAAACTAAAGCACCCATAGTTAGGCAGCCTACTCTCGTGTACTCACGAGCCCGGCACTCAACATTCACATCATAGTAAGCCTATTTTCTTTTGTAAGTCCACATAACACTTTTAAAGCGTCGCCATTGCTATGCTTCAGTTGTTTATTAGCGGCGACTCCGTCCTCTTTTTGCTGTACGTCTATGGCCGTTGGTTGTTTGTCGAAGATTTCCTGCAGCATTTACCTACTTACTAAGGAATTCTGGCATAAAAGTGGATAAATGTACCTTTTACCCTAGAATTTATCACTATTGCTACAATTATAATTTCTGTATACAACTGTCTCGTAGAGTGCTTGGTGGTTGCTACTTAGTAACGTCATCTAGTGGCGAATAGCAGTACTAAACTGTAGACCTACGTTCAAGAAAATACCGTAGCTAGCGCTATCTATGAAATAACTATTGCACTAGTCAGTAGTGCTACTCTGTACAAAATGGCGCTACTTATATTCAGAAGGTGTGATTTCTTCTCCTCAAGTTTGTTAGCAAAAGTCCACGTAACCAAAACAATTATTGTTTTAGTGTCCAAGTAACTTAAACACGGGTCAAATACAACAACCATTGCCCAGCTTGATAACATACATACGTACCTATACTCACGCCTGTCTCCCAGAGAGGTAAGCCTCTGCTTACTACAGATTTCCATCTGCTACGATCCTGACACACCTCTTTTGCTTCTTCTACATCCATCAATCTATTCATACAAGCTCTTCAATATGACCATATTAATGGATGTAGAAGAAGCAAAAGAGGTGTGTCAGTATCGAAGCAGATGGGATATTCCGGGTTCTTTTTACTTTGCCCTGCTTCGTATGTCTCCTATTTGGTCGGCATACGTCCTTCTAGGGCGGCCCGGTTGAGCTTTATCTTCCACATACAGCATAAATATCTTTCGTCACTCTATGCTTGCATTCATCCTCTCTATATGCCCAAACCACCGAAGCATTCCTTTTTCTATATTTTCTTTCTTTTTTTCCTAACAAATAATCAAATAAAACAGAAATATTCCCAGCAAAAGTAAAAACATAAACAATACAAGCAAATAATGACAATTTTACATTTGTAATTTTGATTGGCGCAGGTTTAGTAGCCAGGGTAATTTAAGCAGGTTTAAAACAACTTAAGGCGAGGCATTGATAAACTTTTAATTTCAAATCGGCGCCTTAGGGGAGTGGAGTGAGGGGGACTTACTCCATACAAATATGCGCTCACGGACTAGCTTATGCCGTAAGGTCGTATGCGGCAAAACAGTATTTTTCATTTAAAATTACAACTATAAGTAAGTTAGTAAATCCAATCGGCCATATTTTTAAAATATAAATTGTATTTGTAGACTAATTTAAATAAAAAACTTAGAGGCTTCATTCGCTCCCGTTTGTCAGTATAATAGAAATCATCAGAAGAACGTAATTTTGTAGCGTTATTTTGCATTTTTCAGTTCGTCTGGCTCACTAGTTTTAGAGCCACAATGGTTCATTTCATTTCAATTCACAGACAGAAAGAAATTCTAAAAATGGTAGTTTTGGCTTCCCGACAATACTAATAACCCAAAAATAAAAATAAAAAATATATATAATATATGTACAGACACGATTTTTTTACTACTTTATTATTGTACTAGCCTTTTACCCGCGGCTTCGCCCGCATTTAATCAATATTTGCCCCGTTTTCAGCTTAGGCGTTACTTTACGAACACTCCTTAAAGCCTATGTGTTGACCAGGGTCACTACGAAAATCATAAAAAATACGCATCCAAAACCGTTGAGTGGTTCTCGATTTAAAAGCGTTTATTCAATATTTGCCCCATTTTCGGCTTGGGCGTTATTTTATGAACACCCCTTATAACCTATGTGTTGACAGGGTAACTAGGATGATAATTAAAAAAACCGCATCCAAATCCGTTGAGTGGTTCTCGAGTCAAAGTGGAACATACATACAGACAGACAAAAAAACCAAAAACTGTTGTTTCGGCATACCAATAACCGATTTCATTTAGAACTTCGCAAAAATATTAATTGTACAGACACAACTAACTGTTTTACAACTATTTTATTGGAAATGAAAAAAGAAATGAATGAATGTGACATTTATTTATGCAGCTAAATTCATTCTGGAGTCTTGGTAAATGATTTGTATCACAGACCAATAATATTTTTTGTGTAAATTGAAATAGTTAATTATGACTTTCCTTAGTATTGACTCGGGGCCGGGCTTGCGTTGGTTGGAAATAGAAAAAATGTATATTTTTGAAGTCCCCAAAAAGGGTCACCGAACTTTAATACTGACTACTTAGCAAGTCATCAGTATGAATTAATTTAGCTGTATAAATAAATGTCAACATGTCAAATGTAACAATGCACTGCAGCCATAAGCATTGTATAATATTACACAACGATATTTTTGTTTAGGAAACTTGATACTTTGATAAAACTGTGTGTGTCAGATGAAAAAACTGGTTTACATTGTGAACGTGAGCTTACGAAGTTCTCTGCTTATTAATTTCAAATATTTCGTACTTTCGTAGGTTTTAGAAACATCTTGTGCTTACTATTGGCCACTAGCCCTAAATTCCAAGTTGTAGGGTGCTCACAGATCAACAGGCTGTCATGGGACTTCAGCAAAATCTATGAGGTCGCTACAGGACGAATTTCAGTCAAGGGGGGCGAATCCGGAGTAACAGTCGAAGCGTGATTTCTAAAACTCGAACTAATAGTAGATTATACAAGGGAGGTACCTGATATATTTAGGCGCACGAGCGTATAGAATATATATATAGTTCGAGGGTGCAATTGATCACTAACACCCGTGTGTAACACTCTGCTTTTCATCACTAATGCAAGGAAATAAAATAAAGTTACAAAATTATAACATGATGATTAACTGCACCTGTACTTGTTCCACAGTATTATGATTATCCAACTTTTCGGTTTTACGCCAATAACAAGTAAATCAATTGTGAAATTATGTTTGCAACAACATTTTTTACAAGATATTTTTATTGCCGCTATTTTATTTTCATGTGACTTGTTTTTTGTGCAATCCTGTCTTGCTGGCCAGTCTGACTGTTTGTTTTAAAAATAAAACTAATTTAGTTGCTGTGTTAAGTCATAACATAACATAACATAACATATTTACATATATATGCAACGCAAGTCACATTTTTCCATAACAATATATACATAAAATACAGAATAACAAAATAAAAAGGAAATAGGCAGAACAGATATTTTCCATTGTCATTTGGCGAGACTAGTGATACACAGTTAGTGACTGTAAATTTACTTACCTCCCTAGGTAGGTAAATCAAATTTACCTCCCGCATTTCGATTACATTCAGAGCATAAGTGATGCAAAATATATGGATCTTGACAGAAGGCTACTTCCAGAGACTGAGAATGGAATAACCCTTTTGTAACTACTTCCCAGAGTTTGTTCCTTATAAGCGACACTATCGGGTGATGCAATAGTATACAGAATGTATATTTTTTGAAAATCAGCGGGATTAATTACTAACTAGAGAAATAATTTTTAAATATTATTTTTTAGTAAGGAATCTAATGATGCGGTTTGGTTTTCATCAAAATCGGCCTTGAATCTCCTTTGACAATTTTTTGCTATTCTCTATAGTTTTGGATTTTGCCATCCACACCTACTTGAAGAACTTATCCTGTATACTAATTATATTAACATGTTTTTTTATCGAAGAGCGTATTTTATAAATTTACTAGCTTTTGCCCGCGGCTTCGCCCGCATGTTTTTCTGTTTAACGACATGCTATTTTCCGGGATAAAAAGTAGCCTATGTGTTAAGTTAGGGTATAAGCTACATCCATTATAAATTTCATCCAAATCCGTTCCGCCGTTTCAGCGTGAAAGAGTAACAAACATACACACACACACACACCCTCACACACCCTTGTTTGCTGAATCCTAGATGTGAGGCGTTTGATTTACACCCGGTGTAGTGCCCAAAAGCGAGACCTTAGTGATCTATGCATATTTTTTATTACTTATACATTTTTTAAGCTTGCCTAGTGCTTTCCCACTCTACAAATACAAATACAAAATATCTTTATTGGTAAAACATAAATAGTTTACAATAATCGAGTTGTTGAAATCACCTTTTAAGCATACAATGCCTGTACCAGGTGACTCCGCTCTTCTATATCTTCACATAATTCACTGATTTTGAAAACAAGAATTTTTAAAAAGAAGTTTAATAAAGATAGCTATTGTTAGATATTATAAATATGTTATGTAGGTATATTTGTGTGTGAGAAGTGATTTTGTGTGTGACTCTAACCATCTATTCCATGTATATCTATCACGTTTACGATAACACACACCCAAACCCGAGGCGTGCACAATTGCGAGACTCCGCCTCATATTTATGTGTTTGAACATATGGTGTTTGTAAACCGCCTCGGATTTGAGTGTGTGAATACGATTCGGTTTTGGTATTGCCAAAATCACAAAATCGAAACCGCTTTATTTTAAGCTATTTTTGTGTGTAAGGAGGCTCGGTTTCGACAATGTCAAAAGCATAAATATGAGGTCGTCTCTTAATTATGATACGGTTGCATGTCAAGGCTATACTATTTTCCAAAACGCCAAAAGAAACAATTATTCACACCAGTCTGTTCACAGAACATATTTTTTTCTCTGTGAATTTGTTGCTATTCAAGATTTAACATTCATTTATTTCAATCACATAAATAGGTATTTAAAAAGCACTTTAACAAGTTAATCATTTCAATTAATAATGTCTAAATTAAAAATTAAATTATATTATGCAAAAGTCAGAAATTTATTCAGGAAAAGCTGTACCCGATATAGCATTCAACACTTAGCGCTCGTTCAGACATGCGGGAATCGTGCGTTTACGAATCGCGCGGTTTCAAACCGCAAAATTGTGATGCTATTCAGACACGCGCGGTTAAGTTTCAAAATGGAGGTCGACGAAGAAGTGTGTTTACTGTGGTTGCTCCTTAAAAAAAAGAAAAGAAAAAGGCGGTATTGGGTGCATCCAATATTACGTGACCGACTAGTACATGGTCAGTTCGTAACGTTATATCCCAAATTAAGAATGTATGATAAAATTTTTTTTGACTATTTGAGAATGTCAATAAAATCTTTTGATGAACTAATTCAACTGATCCGGCAAGATATTTCATGCTCTGAAACGCATTTGAGGCCAAGCGTGTCACCGGAAGAGAAACTCGTAATGACTTTAAGGTAAGATTTATTTATTGTTCTTCAAAATCAGCATAAATATTTTCTATAACTGTAGAGGACTGAGAGCCAGAACTAAATTGCGATGGTGACGGTGACGGTGCCGGAACAGGAGGAGATGATCCAGATGTAGTAAAATATCCTTGCGGGCTTGTATACTGTTGTCCTTGCCAATACGTAGGTGTGATCTGCTGAGTATTGTAGCGAACAGGGGGTGGTAAGCTTTGTCCTTTTTGTATCACTTGAAGTAATTCAATTTTGGTTGCTAAACACCTATTTTCTGGTACTTTTTTGAGTTCTTTATATAACGACAAACAAAAGAGTTTGTCGTCATATTGCTTGGTAATACTATTTTCTTGAAGTTCATTCTGAAAATGTTTTCGTGACTCGATACTTTTTTCTATTAAAACAGCTATTTTTTCTTCTGGCACTTGTGTTTTCTTACGTTTAGGGGGACGTATTTCAGTGGCTTCGGTTGCATTGGCGTTTAGTTCACTTGTCTCCTCACCGCGCGGTTATGTCTGAACGATTACTAACTAACTCATATAAATAAGACCCGCGCGATTTCCATGCGATTCTATAATCGCGCGGTTCCCGCCGTTTCTGAACTAGCACTTAGCAACCGAGCAACTTAAATAGAAAAAAATATGATTATTACAAAAAATATGGATATAATTATATTTTATAATTATAAGGCATTTTAAATAAAAAGTACTTTATTTCGTAAAGTATTCGTTTATTAAACTATAAAACCTACGAATAAACCATATAAAACATATATTTTTTATTGTTCTATTTAGTCTTTCATTTTTACAATCATTTTATTTTATATATATTTATATAAACACGTTGTCTAATAGCCAGATATATTTCGACAATTATTATTGTCGGCATCAGTGGAATACACATAAAATATAATATTATAATAGTATGTACATGATGTAAGATGTTCTAATGGTGTGGATGATTGACAGACAGAAAAATCCAAAAAGAAGAAAAAAGAAAAAAAAAATAATAATAATAATAATTGTATGGGCTTTTTGTTGTAGAGATGCTAAAATAATCTATTTCTGTTTATTTAGACCTGGACCGTAATGGGCACCAAGCGACCACATATAGGACCCTTCCCATGTTTTGAGTTGAATGTCTGTGAGTGGTGGAGAGAATGATTCTATGATGCGTGCGGTGAAGCAGTTATTAAAAGTCAGGTTGTGAAGTCGTGTGTGGGTAGGGATGGGTAGAGTTTTGTTTGGGTTGGAGTCTGATGGGAAGATTATTTTTGGTTTCGCCAATGTAAAATGCAGGACAGTGCTTGCATTCCAGAAGGTAGATGTAGTTAGATGTTTTACAGGTGCTGTTGGGTTGGACATGATAGGTATGTGATGTGTGGTGTGTCTCAATGGTAGTGTCGGTAGTGTTGATGATGGCGCATGTTTTACAGCGTGGCCGTCGGCATGGTGTAGTGCCAGGTGATGTGATTGTGATCTGAATGGCTGGTTGTTTCTTTGTCTCGGTGACAATGGATTTAATGTTGGGATTTTGTTTATAACTGATCTGGACGTTGTGAGGTAGAAGGTCTTTTGTTTCATCGTTTTGTGTCAGGATGGGTTGAAAGTCTTTTATAAGTGTTTTAAGTTTGTAGCTTCCATGAAAGTATGTGGTGATGAGGCGTGGTTGTGTGTTAGTGTTTTGTGTATTTCTGTCGTTATGGTATTTGGGTTGATCGTAAATATTAAACTTTAAACTTTCGCAATTTTTACACATTATTAACTTTGTATGGCGGTCTTACTTGCGATAACTAACAACATATCTTAATAGATATGTGCTTGACGTTTCGACGCCTCTGTAGGCTGTCATGGTCACAAGCTAACTGACGAGAGTAGCAGCAAAAATGTCCTTGGCGAGCCGGCGGTAGGTAGCACTTTATTTTTCTTTTTCCTACCCGCACTTTGTCTTTTGTTAATTAATTGTTTCTTTCGTCACACACGGCACACAACACTAACAGCATCGAGGCAAACCCTTGCGTCCAATCGTAAGTCAAATTAGTTCTCCTACAAACGATCTAGCAAAACACGTTGCGGGAGTACTGCAGTCACTGGTTGGAAAGACATCATCTTTTGTGAAAGATTTTCGCCATTTTGCTACGATAATTACAGATATGAAGCTGGAACACAGTCAAGTCATGGTGAGTTTTGATGTTGAGTCATAATGAGATGATATGTATGAGAAACATATGTAATTGAAACACTTAAGTATATCTTGAGAGCAAAAACCGTACTTAAAATTTAATTATAATTCAAACTGTAACACCGAATTATATAACACAATGTTATACAATATATAGGTACAGAATACAGATCGTGCCTTCTAGTTTGTTCTAGAAACGAGGGATTCAACTAAAAGTTTTGTGCAATCTATACAATTTCCTCAGGCAATTATTCATCCATAAGAAATTTAAAAACTGAATCATTTTCTGAGATCAAAATAGGAACATTTTTTGAGATCAAAATAATAAGTTAAAATAATATAATTAAATACTAAATCAAACGGTATATACACATTTTTATAAACACACGACCTGTCAATGTTACCAAAAGCGAGGCGAAAATTTCAATGCCTCTGATTGGGTCGTCAAATGTATGTTTCTGACCAATTAAAGGCCGTAGATTTTGAAAATAAACTCAGATTATTCATGAAAAAATGTGAGACCGCCTCGCTTTGACAGGCGCCTCACTTTTGGGTTTGTAAACGGACAAAACGTCTCACATCTAGGACTCCACAAACACACAAACTTTCGCATTAATATAATATTAGTGTGATTAAAGTTATAACAATAGGATTTTAATTACAATCTACAAAAAAGTGTCTTATTTGAAAATAAACTATTAATTTATTTATACGAGATTTACACATTCAGATCATATCTGTTTTAATATGTGTCAGTTTATGAAATAAAAATCACACGGATAAGATTATTTGCAATATTCACAATAAAACTATTATATAATTTATTATTGTTCTTAATTGACAATTAAAAACAAATGTACTAACACGTATAACTAAAACAAAGTTAAAATTTAAATAATACATAAAAGTTTTTATAAAATGTGGCAAATTTCATTAAAACATTGAGATTGAGAATTCAATGACACATTTTTGATTTTTTGGGGTTTATTCACCTTGTCAGGCAGGCAAAGGTCTTAGACCATACAGCCTTGACAACACATTCTTGAAAGTGATGCCTACAAACATTGCCGTAGCGGGGAATATGTAAAAATGTTACCAGCAAATCCTGATTATGAATGTTATTTTTCTATTGTTTTAGTTTTTATTTATTATTGTTTTTTATTTGACGTTTTATGAGTAAACTAGCGAACTAAATGAAATAACGTTATTAGTGTCAACTATAAAGTTTTTACGTCCTGCGTTAAAAAATATTGCTTATAAATATATGCGCCTAGAAATCTTAGCCAGTATTCTTGAAAAAAAGCTGAATCATAAATTGTTAAAGCCCTAAACATTGCATAAGCATTTAGAAACTTATTAGAGAGAAAATAGGAGTTATTATAGAACATGTGCAAAAAATCGTAACCAATTAAGAGTGTAATTTTGGTAATTTCTAGTCGACCGGACGTGCACCTTCTGTCATGCATGTTATGGAAAGCGTCCGTAAATACCTTTACCGAAGAGGGGCGATGATTCTTACGCGCATAGTTTAAATGGCACTTCCGTAAGTATTTTAAATAATATAAGCTCACTCATTTAATTTCATCACAGCAATATACCAGCAGCAGACTTCAACAAGAACAAAACAGAACTATCTCCTTCTGTAGCCTTAGCATGAAAACATTACGGTTACGTTTAGTTTGAACGTAATGCGGTTTTGTATTGAATTCTGATAACCGCCTCTAGTGGTCAGTAGCGGAACTTATCAGAATTCCATACAAAACCGCGTTACATTCAAACTAAACGTACCTAACCGTAATGTTTTCATGTTAAGGCTACTTATAAATAAACCCTCAAAAAAGAAAACTTTTATCTAATCAAATTAGTAAAAATTTGCTCTAGCCAAAACTGAAATGGAAATATTATTGGCAAACATCCAAACTGAAAAAGTAACACAATCCATCTTTAACATTTACACCAAATTCCCAAAATGAACCTCCACCAAACCACCCTAGAGAAATGCGATGACCGGTAGATTGATAACCTATAAGATCCGAGATAAAGCCTTTAAGTCAGAGGAAATATTAATTTAATAACTTGGCAAAGTGCGAGTCAGACTCATGCACAAAGGGTTTTCGTACCACCCCACAAGACGAGTGAGGAACCCTATACTGAGAAAAATGTAATTTTAGCTTCATTATAAAATAGCATTACATAAGTTTAAAATACGGTGAATTGTTTTTAAATTTGGTGATAATTGGAAAATATTATGCTATAATTGTTTGAGGAAATAATCGAGTTAACGCAATATTATGATGACAGATCACCGTAAAATTGGTCACAGAAAATATTGTATATTATCATTTTCGTATTACATCATGCCTTCCCTATAAAAGAGGTCCGTCACACTACGGTATGCTTACTGTCACCATAAAAGCTGTGACGGGCGCATAATTCTATCTGCTTCCTACAAAGTCATAGTAACAGTGCGTCATATTATAACGCTAGCAGCAGCAACAGTAGTTTCATCGTATTTTGTTGTGATGTCCGTATGCTCCCTACTTTACGTGAATCATCATAATTTTAGCTGAATTTACTTTATTTTATGATGAACAGTTTTCTGAGTGTAAAAACATTTATAGTGAAAGTCCCAAATGCAAAAAAACCTCGGAAAATTTACATTTTTTAAAGTTATTTGTTTCAGCTCTATCCTAAAGACAATACATACAAGTTTCAAATGTGGTCAGATTGTTGTACATATTCTAAAGTAAAACAACAAATAATGAAAATTAGGGATCAGTACTCAGTGGGAGCCTTATTGTTTGTCAGGCGCTACCATTTTAGCGATTAGCTTTGTGTCGCCTTGATGTTGCTGCGACTTCAATATTGTTGTTATTAACGATACCTATTGTGTGGTGGTACGGAACCCTACGTAATAATAATACCCTATGTACGACTCGCACTAGGCCAAATTATTTCTTTTAAACTAAAAATGATCTGAATTGTAATAAATCTATATAATGTACCTTTATTACATAAACTAGCTTTTGCCCGCGGCTCCGCCCGCGTAGAAGAGGTTTTCGAGGAAATAAGGAAAACAAAAGAATAGGATTTTTTGAACGACTATGTGCAATGGTCACCATGTTTTACCAAAGCGCTAATAAATAGCAATCAATTAAGCCCAAACTAGAAGGGTCTTTTGTTGTCCGTTGCGGAGATCCCGTACCCACCTTCCAGTCCCATCATCAGACTCTGGTCACCATGTTTTACTAAAGTGCTAATAAAGACCAATCAAATAAGCCCAAATTTGAACTCTGTATCCGTTGAGGAGATCCCGTACCATAATTTCTAATTAAAAGAAAAAAGTAGAAAAGTAAATTCCAAAAATCTTTAAATGACGATAACTTTTTTTTCCGAGATCCAATTTTGATCAAATAAAGCTATTATTCTATTCCAAACTGAGCTCTGTACAGCTATTTAAATTACATGAAAATCCGTTGAGTAGTTTTAGAGATGTGCGTGAACAAACAGGCAGACAGACAGAAAAGAATTCTAAAAATCGTTGATTTGTATCGTTGTTTGTGTCTTCTGTAGTCACCCCATTTCTATTTCTATTACTTTTCTTCAATGTACAGACACAGCGGTTTCTACTGTTTTATTATAAGTATATTGATTGATGATGATTTCTGTAGGTAGACGCCGCATTTTCGGACTTTACCAAAGAGGTTTTTACCCGGGCAAACCTAGCTATGCCCATTTTTTTGGCTTTAACAACCCACAATTAAACACAATAATTTATTTTTTCAAGTATCATACGGAAGTACGTGAGTTCGACTCACAGAACATGATATATTTTAATAAAAATTAGTTTTCAGTTAATATTTTGTAAATCACGACGGGAGAAAAAGCGCTGCTTGGCCGGCTTATCGGCGTGCGTTGACCAAATGGTTGGTTATGTATCAAACTGTATAATTTTAATCTGACCATAGATTTCCATCTACAACGATCCTGACACACGTCTTTCTAATATTAAGCTTAAAAATGTGATAACAGCCAGGTGTAAGTAGTTACTTTATTGTACACAAAAATATTATTACACATTCGCTTAGAAATATGATGTAGATAGGCGAGCTTATCTCTAAGCAAAGATTTCTTCCAACATACTATCATTCGTGTACACTAAACTACATAACATAGTAATAAGTTAAATAAAAAAAAATATTCACGTATACATGTACATACAAAGTACATAAAACACTATGTGAATGTAAAAACTTAGTAACTACTTGGTTAAAAACATTGAATTATAACGAAACGGAGAATTTATCTAATGTCATTGAATAGCATTCGTAAATATCATACAGTTATCAATCATCATACTTAACAAAAATCAATACAACATGTTACTATGGTTATCTTCAACCTACAAACTGATATTGATTTCAAATATTAGGTATTGCAGAAAATTTAGGTATTCACACACAGTCACAGACATTTCACATCCACATACACACCCTTCTTAGTGGCCTTTTACATCCGATCCCAAGACAAGTCATAGAGCTAGGAAGGATACACAAATAAAAACACCAACCTTCATGCATACCCCCTATCATAAACATTCACACACACCCTCACACACCCTAGTATGTACTAAATATTAAAATTTTCTTTGTATTAATTTGTTAGGCACCTTTGTAAGTAAAAGTATATGTTTTGTTTCTTCACTTAATTTTGTATTTTTAGCTATAGGAAGAACGGGGTTACAGGTGTTTTCATACCCAATAGAAGAACTCAAACTTAGTGTATTAATTGTTGAAGCAATCAATCAATCAATCAAATCAAATCAAAATATTTATTATGCAAAATAGATACATAAGGTATACTTTCCAAAAGTCAAAGTTTAACAATATATATCTTTAGAATATAAAAAATATATATAATAATATGGGAAATAAAATAAACACCTGCATA
This sequence comes from Ypsolopha scabrella, assembly GCA_910592155.1. Lineage (NCBI taxonomy): Eukaryota > Metazoa > Arthropoda > Insecta > Lepidoptera > Ypsolophidae > Ypsolopha > Ypsolopha scabrella. The sequence continues at coordinate 7,988,036 of OU342964.1, forward strand.
AAATAGAGGAATCTAGGAATAAAAATATATAATGCAATGAACATATAAGTTGATAAATAAATACGGGAAATACATACAAAAAATATTTAGGTTGGGCTACTAAAATTTAATTATACACCTGCATAAAATATAGAAATATAGGAATAAAAATATTATATACACATAATGCAATGAACAATGTGTTGAAAAATTAACTAAATAAAAATAATGCCTAACCATCCGCACCATTCGATTAGTATTGCTAAGAAGAAAGGCAAGAAACTTAGCAAAAACTCCTTTTTTCAAAAAAAAACATATGATACAAAATCATATACATACCAATCAAGTAAAGGCATAAAAAAATAAAGCATTTTGATTTTTATTTTACGTTTATCTTTTTTTGCCCCCGCGGCTATTCACTACAATTATGTAGATTGTATACTCTGGTGCGCTCAGTGATTACTAGGAAGATCGACTACATTAGCCGTCTTTGAGCACACCAAGCCGTAGGAGCCGAAGTAGTGGAGCGAGATTCCACTTTTTCGAATTTCATCTTCTAATAGTTGAATTACTTTGAAGCGATCGATAAGTAGCTCAAATAAAATAAATGCCCCCGCATTAAATTCAAAATTTAACAAAATGTAAGGGAGGAAACATAATTTTTTTCATATTTTACTTTTTTGTATTTTTGTTGGAAAAAGCTTTATGTAAGTTTAGTATAAAAAATATGCATCACTTAGCATGTCTAAAATTTAATTCACAGAATTTCTCAATTTAAGGCATTTTTAAGAGATTTTAATTTCGTACGACCTTGGAAAAAAAGTTTTTTATTCCATACATTTTGTAAAACTTTGAATCAAATGCGCGGGCAGTAGATGCAGTCCAATAATTTTTATTTAATTTAATTTTATTTGAGCTATTTATAGGTCGCTTCATAGTAATTCTCCTTTTTTTTTAGAATGTATTATAATTTTAGTATAATTTTAATTAAACCATTCTACTATTACAACATGAAATTTGAAAAAAGTGGAATTTTGCTCCACCATGACCAAAAGCGGTCGGAGCCGCTCATCATCAACTACATTGAACAGGGGGGACTTATGTCTCCTTTGCTCTTTAACTTGTATATGGATGCGTTGATCGGAGAGCTCAGAAGTCCTGTGATGGGTGCCACATTGGTGGATTGTGTGTAAACAATCTTAGCTTTGCTGATGATTCATCAGGTCGCAAGTTCTGCAAGTGCTTGCGTGACTCTCAGCTGCTCCTGTACAAATCCTATTGTATGACTATATATGCTCCACAACTATGGTTCTCATACACAGTTGAAAGCTTTAGAAGATTTGAAGTTCAGTAGAATGACTCTTTTTCGTATTCTATTCCGTCTGCCAAGTGCGTTAGAAATGTTCGCCCAGGCACGTCTCCCATGTGCTGCTGCAGTTATTAGACAGCGTGTTGCTAGTCAAGCGATTTTGTCATCTTGTAATGTATATAATGTTAATGTTTTCGAATATTGTACTAAAAGCTCCCAATTTTGATCTTCTAAATCCGGCAAAGTGATTAATGATTTTAGATCTAAGTTTAATCTTAAGTAGACATATTTTATTATTAGTGCTTAATGTAATTTGTAATTTTATATGGACCCCTGGTCTGAAATAAATAAATTATTATAATTAATATAATTTTATAATACATACACTTTTACATACTAATAATTAGTTGTCTGTTTATCTGTCTGTCTGTCTATCTGTCTGTCTGTATGTTTCGTTTTCACTCGAGAACCAGTCAACGGATTTGCATACAGTTTTCTACGATCATCATTTTTATCATCGTAGTGTCCTTGGTCAACATATAGGCTGTTACGGGGTGTTAATAAAATAATCACCAAGCCAAAAACGGGACAGATATTCAAAAAAGGTGGCGGTAGCCACGGGCAAAGGCTAGTAAATAATAATACAATGCAACGTTCTGAGAACCACTCAATGGATTTTGATGCAATTTTCTTTGTAAGCTCCACTTTAAAAATTTCTGCGAAAAGGTTTTGGTACCTATATATCATCACGCTGAGTTTTACTGAAACATGCAGTAGGTTTGTCTTGATTAGTCGCATGTAATCCGATCGTCGGGATTCAAATAACTTACTGGTAAATGTTTTTTTAGGAGACTTCTCAAGTCTAAGTTTATTTGATCGGTCTTGATGAGTATTTTTGTGGAACATGATGACCAGGATCTTATAAAATGGGACGGCCTAGGCGTAGCTATAACTTTCTCATGGGGGAGTGTCCAAGGATCCAAAAACCGGTCAAGTGCGAATCAGACTCGCATATAATTCAACAGTTTTGGGAACAGTTAGGAAGAAGGTATTTAAAATCTTGCCCATAACTGTTTATACCGGGTGTAAAAGCAAAGGCAAGAATCCTTTAAGGGTGTGTTAGTATGATCGGTAAAGATATTATTCTAAATACTGGGATCTCTAAATAAAGTACCAGTACCTCACAATAAGACGATTTTCTTTACTCAAAATACACTAATCGCGTGGACACCCTCACTGGTCGCTGGCCACTCGGATGAGGGGTGCGGGTTGCGGGGTGCATTTAGGTGTGTGGGGAGGCCGGTGAGCTGCGTAGCCATAGCTTAGAAAAAGAATGGAATTTTTGGTGAAAATTCAAGGTATATTTTTTTTCTCGTAATGACATCAAAATAGTGTATATACTTTCATACCCTAAAGGGATTCTTGACTTTGCATTTACAATCTGTATAACTAAATAAAAAAATAATTGATGGTACCACAAAAGAGAGACTCAAATATTTTTAAACCATACTCGAAATAAAACTCGTGAATGAAAAATTTAATTTGAATTTCTCACCCGCTATATTTTTCCTGTAATCTTTACGCAATCCTAAATAATCATGTTTTTTCATATTTTTCGGTCCACCAGTTTAGGGGGAGGACATGCATTTTTGTGGTTTTTCAAAAATTTCTCGAAATCGGTGCCAGTAAATATAGTAAACGTATATATTTTTACAATCAGCTCTTTAATATCTATAATTTGATGCCAATATTGTATTTTTATAAAATATTTTATCCATTTCTTTTACATTCTATTTATATTTCTCATTTGTTATCAACTTTTCTAATTGCTATAGTTTTTCTGTAATTGGCAAGTTATCTCTATACATATAAAATACAACGTCTGTCTGTCTGTGTGTCTGTCTGTTTGCTCGCTTATAACTTGAGAACCACTCAATGGATTTTGATGCAGTTTTCACTGAAAGATAAAGCATTTCTTCGGGAAGGTTTAAGGGTATATAACATCACGCTATGATAAAGGGGAGCAGCGCAATGAGAATTTTAGTGAAACATGTGGAAGGTTCGCCGCCGTAGCGCAGCGATCGTTGCGGGTTCAAATCCCATTGGTAAAATCTGTTTTCGCTTTTTATTTTTTATATTTTTATTTTAGATCAGATAAAATATTTTATTTTGTAAAAATACATTAAACTGACATTATATTTATCCTTTTACCCTGGCGCTGAAAACAGCTCAGCTAGGAGAGTTTCCACTGATTGTAGGTACATTATGATTTTAGTAAGTTTTGTACTGTAACAATATGAAATAAATATGAGGCCAAACTAATACTGGAGGCTTGGTAAGTGATCAGTCACACGGATCGATAGCACTTTTGGCTAATTTCGCAAAATAAAATGTTGACTCCACTTAGTAATTGACTCGGGGCTGGGCTTGCGTTTGTAAGGAACACGAAAAGAATAATTTACGAATTTCATAAAAAGTGTCATCGAACCTTGGTACTGAGCACTTACCGAGTCTTCAGGAAGAATTTGGCTGCATAAATTAAAGCCACCTTATATAATATATATTGCTTTTTTAAGCTTTTCCGTGTATTGATTAAGCAAAGATCAATAACAAAAATATTTACATTTTCACAAGTTCCTAGACAACGCCATCTCTGTGAAAGCTATCCTGGATAACGGCTCAGTGGGCTGGCGTTGAAATGGTTTTTATTGTAATATACTAGATGGCGCTGCATGTCTCGAAATATCGGATGCTTTAATGCAGTCAGGTTCAACTCACGTTGAAGTTTGTCTACACTATTATTTTATTTTATTGTTTAAAGAAGTATGATTTGTTTGTTTGTATAGGGTGTCCCGTAAGTAGTGCTCCAAACGAAAACCATAGATATCTGAGACCATGCCCTGTCAAAATAACTCAACATAGGTTTAACAAATGTCGCATGGTTTTCGAGATTTTTGAACTTTTATGAAATTTCTAGTATTTGCTACCCTTAGTTCATTTTTTTAATTTAATTAGTAAAACTGGAGCAAATTTGACTTTTTTTGTTATGATATATTTTGTTAACAAGTTTTTCTATAATACGTATAGCACTGTTTTTCAAAAATGGTCATAGTTTGCCAAGAACAAATTTTTGAAAGTAAAAAAAGTTACCATGAAATTGTTTCAACAGCCTTTAAAGGTCTGTTGTTTGAAAAAAAAGTATGGAGACCTAAGTGCCCATCAGCTTGAAAAGTTTTATGGCTTATATCAATTGAAAAAAAGAAAAAAAAATATGAATATATTACCAAATTGTTGTTGGTATTTTAAAACCGACGGGGACATTTTGTGAAAAATTTCATCTTCCAAATTTAATATTTATTCAAATTGTAGGCCTTGCATCTGGTGCAAACTTGCATAGAAATATGAAAATAAAGACAGACAATACTAAAAAAATAATGATCATTCGTTTATTTAAAAAAAACTTAAATTTTACAAAAGGTGTTCGAAATGCCCACCAGCTGCCCTGATACAGGCTCTGCATCTCCTAACAAAAGAACGCTTGATTCTTCGTGCGTAGCCAGCGTGTGAAATTTCTTGAGAAGCTGTCTGGATACGCTGTCGTAAATCTGCTATGTTATTAATAGGTCTCTTGTAGAATTTAACTTTTATGCATACCCAATAAAAGAAATCTAGAGGATTTAGGTCAGGTGACCGTGCAGACCAGAACTACTGAACCGATTATAAAAATTCTTTCGATAGTTAAAAGATACACTTTCGCCGAGTAACATATTTTTTTTTATTTAATAAAAATGAGTTTTCAGTTCGAAAATGCAATAACTAATGACTTTACAAATTTTGTGAATCAAGTGGGAAGAAAAAGTGCTGCTTGGGTGGTTTATCGGCATCGGCGTGCATTGACCAAATGCTTAGTTATATTAACTATGTATGTAGGTGAAAAAAAACTGTCGTTTTTCAAGAAAACTGTATCAGTTTAACTAGTTTAACTAGATCCTGACACACCTCTTGCCAATATAAAGCTTGAAAAGTGGTTACAGCTAGGTTTAAGTACCATATACTTTATTGCACACAAAAATATGATTACACTTTCACTTAGAAATGAGATGTATATAGGCGAGCTTATCTTTAAGCAGAGATTTCTTCCAGCGAACCCCTTTGATTAGTAAAAATCATAATAAATAAATAAATAATTAGACATACATGCGTTCATTTACACTAAACTACATAAATACATACATGATATCTTACATAAATCATAATATACCTCTGATATATGTACAAATAAAACGCAACGCCTGTCTGTCTGTCTGTGCGGTCACTTATAGCTTGGGAACTACTCAATGGGTTTTGATGCAGTTTTCATAAGTAGAGTTGTTTTTTTCGCCAAGGTTACAGTGTATATATCATCACGATATGACTAAGGGAAGCACACAATTAGAGTTTTAGTTAACCATGTGGTAGGTATGTACGCCTTGCGTAGTCGCATGTAGTCCGATCGTCGGGTTTCATATCATCCACTGGTAAACGTTTTTAGAAGACCTTTTAAGTTTAAGTTTATTTGATCGGTATTGATGAGTATTTTTGTAGAACATTGTGACCAGGGTCTAATGACGGGACTGTGGGAAGTGGGTACGGGATCTCCTCAACGGACAACAGCAGACCCAATGAGTTTGGGCTTATTTGATTGGTATATATTAGCACTTTGGTAAAACATGATGACCATTGCATATTGTCGTTCGAAAAATCACGTTCTTTTGTTTCCACGAAAATCTCTTCGACGCGGGCGGAGCCGTAGGCAAAAGCTAGTGACCTATAATCGTAATTTTTTTCATATTTTTCGGTCCTCCAGTTTCGGAAATAAGGGGGGGGACATGCATTTTATGTGCTTTTTCAAAGATTCCTCGAAATCGGTGCCAGTAAATATAATAAAAGTATATATTTTTACAATCAGCTCTTTAATGTCTACAATTTGATACCCATATTGTATTTTAAGAATTTATTTTTTAGTTTTTTCACTTTTGTATTGGAAATATTTTGAACAATTTATTACCTTATTATTTAGACAAGTGAATGCTATTTTTGTGGAATATTTCAAGTCTTTAACTTTAAGGGTGCTAAAGTTATGAGGCTGTGACATACGGAAGGACGGACGGACAACGGAGTCTCACCATAAAGGTTCCTTTTGTACCTTTTAGGTACTACGGAACCCTAAAAATGGAAAATAAAATGTTGACATGAACAAACACGACACGAAGGCACTGAACTAATATACTGATACACTGATATTGGTATGCTACTGTCGTCCTTGCATACTGTCGTTCCAAAAATATGTTCCTTTATTTTCCTTATTTCCACGAAAATCTCCAGCCAAAATCTTCCACGAAAAGCAAGTTATAAATAAATGAGTAGCGTAATTATATTGGCATGCAGGTACGGTCAACAAAATAATTACCCTTTCCGCTCTTATGTCTTTTGCAAAAGAGACAAAAGTGTTTAGCAACTTAAGCAACAACGTACTATAGTGTCATAAAATGCTTGACCTAATTGGATTCTAATCTAACCTAAGCCATAAAACTTAAACTTAATCACTTATTCAACTTTAAGTAAAGGCATTAGTTACCTGCTTTGAAATTTATAAGCTTTAAATGTTTAGAATATTTCAGTATTTGTATATAAATTTTATTATTTTTACTCGTGCATTAATCAAGATACATAAAGTTAGTACCCAACGGAATCATATAGGCCGAAAAATACTTAATTTACGAAAAGTTTTAGTGAGTACTTAGACATTCGTATTAACAAAATAATACATTATGTGTAAAGAAACCTTGCATGCTGCGGCTCGGACTTCCAAATGTCAACTCGTTTGTAATAATCTGCTTACCACCCTGATATCACAATGTATTATTAACATATTACTGATGCAAATAAAGGCGTTCCAGTTCATTGGCCCTTTGAGGTAGACAATTTCGCTCCATGAAACTTTTTTTAATTATAAATTAGTATTCAAAGATTTTTGAAAAATCGCCTCCATGAAGCGTGAAACGAACGGTGAAAATTAAAATAAATAAACATTCTGTACTTTTATGGTACCGATTAAGGCTAGATGCACAAATTCAAATGAGCATATCACATTGTGTAACTTGGTTAATCGGTATAGTAAAAATAACGTAGACAGTAAACTATAGGGGATAGATATGTATCTTGGAAAAAACGCAAAATCTTTAAGTTCGCTCGATAGAAAAAAATTACGAAGTTACCTCTAAATAACATGTTTTTCGAGTGGTAAAGGGCCTTCTTTAAATCATACATCCTTGTAATTTGTATTAAAATAAGTTAACAAATTACATCCTCTGCTCGTCTTAGAATATCTTAAAAATTTCATCTAGAAGCAGAGTTATTAAATAAAAACACAGATTTTCGTGGGCGCGTGTTTCTTGGTGGTTGTAACAGCCACGGCTGAGAGCGCGCTATTTTAAACTAAAAGGGAACGTTGTAGAGTTCAGTTCTGATTGATACAAAAAGAGGTGCTCAATCTGACCTTATATGCACCCTTAAAAGGGCCAATAATATGGATCAATTCTGCCTAAACAACCAGGAAGACCATGAAAGTAAACATTCAATTACAAAATTTGTTAAGCAAAATAAAAACTTTTCCTTTCATTTTTAGGGTTCCGTACCTCAAGAGGAAAAAACGGAGCCCTTATAGGATCACTTTGTTGTCCGACCGTCCGTCCATCTGTCTGTCAAGACCATTTATCTCGAAAACGCGTAAAGGTATCGTGTTGAAATTAAAACCATATACTCAAGTTTACAGTTTCTTGAAGCTGTGAAAAAATCAAACCTCTAGGTTAACGTAAAAAAAAGATGCGGCCGTTTATGCCGCAAAAAACTTATATCTCGACACTCTCAAGGGAATCGTCATTTAAAGGGTTTCGTTTTCGTTTCAATTCCGTTGACCTAGAACTATGAAATTTGGCAAGTAATACCGTCTTATACTACATGCATTGGAAAAAATCTGGTAACTATACAGTTGTAAAAAAATATAGTCTTTAACGGAACCCTCGGTGGGCGAGTCCGACTCGCACTTGTCCGGTTTTTCTAATATATTTCTATACATATTACATTACTTACTTACTACAAGGAATATCATTTCAAGTATTTGATTTTAGTAATAATAAAACCAATCTATATTGGTAATAGGCAATGAGCTTTCGTCCTCGTAGGTAATAGGTACTAGAACTTTAATGAATCTCTGTTAAAAAGAATGTTGTTGGTGATGGCTTAATACAAAAATGTTAAAAATAAAATACAATATAACTTTATTTGCACACCACACAAAAGAACACAAAATTATAGAAAAATTAATTTATAAGTTACGTGGGTACAATAAGGCGGCCTTATCGCCTATAGCGATCTCTTCCAGACGAGAAAAATCTGGTTAAAAAAGAATTTGATAAATAGGCGGTGCATATTTTTTAAATAAAAAATGTTTAATAATGGAACAGAACGCTTGAAATTCAAGACTGTTTAATAAAAGTTTTATTATTCAGATGTTAACTTTACTTCCTTTAATCTAGGATACAATGTTATACTTAAAACTGGCCCTTTCGAAAAGCCTCATAAAAATGCAGGTTTTTTTTCACATTTAGCTTGGTTGATTCCCGTTCACGAAGGCAGTTATTGCAAACCTACTTATAAAAAAATATGTCTCTTATAAGTTAAAATTGCCCATTCTCAATATTTAAATTACTTTCCCTCCATAGCCCATTGCGATGGAAACACTTTCCACTTTGATATACATGTATAACTTACGGTGCTAAATATGTTTACCTGACTATTTTACTCTGAACTAGCCTTTGCCCGCGGCTCCGACCACGTTTATTCAATCTCTGCCCCGTTTTAAATCCGTTGAGTGGTTCTCGAGTTAAATCGGAACATGCATACATACATACATACAGATAGACAGACAGACAGACAGACAGACAGACAAAAATTCTAATTAATTTATTTTTGTACCAAGTACAATACTGGGTATATCCAAGTTATCCAAGAAGTTATTCGGGGGAGAGTAAGAGGACAGCTCTCAGGCAAAAGAACCAGGCGGCCCACCATTGTCTGGGACCGATGGATGGCGGTATATCCATCCCCAATTGCCAGGCCTTATATAAATCAGACTGGTGACGGGCAGCGGCGTCACTGGTGCAAGGGTTTCGGCACCGCGCTCACCAACCCGCCTGCCCAGCGTGTGTGAGTATGGGCATTTCTTCCAGGAGGACCGCCAAGAGTGGCAAAATCCTGGAAAGGCCTATATCCAGCAGTGGACGAAACAGGCTGATGGATGGATGGATGACAATACTAATAAACCTATTTCATTTAAAATATTTTAAGACTTTTTTAACCACTTTATTGTTAACTAGTATGATGATGGCACTGCACTAGATTTTGCGTTGTTGGACTTTTCTTTCCGTTAAAATTTCTTAAAGTTTTTATCCTTTTGTACATAAAATTAATCAGACCTTAGCTAGGAACAATATTGGTTAGATCTCATTTACTAATTTTAGCGGGTAATAGGCCAATATAATTTAATTGGTCTTTAAATAGTTTAAATGTGTGTAGGTTATATAGGTAGGTACCCAATATTTTATAGCGGTTTCACATTACTTTACGTTACGTTACGGTTTTAAAATTTTGTGTTGCTATGGTACCTACTCAGTTTTATAATATGTTTTCATGCCATTCGGTAATGTTGTGGTCATATCGTAAAACTGGCCATATCATGAAGTATGAAATGAGAAATTTACGACAGTCTTTCAATAAAAAGCAAAAAATTGATGCGATGACAAGAGACGCGGAGCCGAGCGAGGGTAGATGGCAGGAATTTTCCTGACATGTCGGGAACTTTGATCCTCTGTCAGGAAATCAGGAAAAAATTGGAATTGTCAGGAATTTTTAAAAGAGAATGAATTAGTATATTTGTTTAGTTCCACTGTGTTTCCAATAGAAACTCTTAAAAATCTTGCTGACCGGAGTCATGCAGACATTAATATTAAATTATTACGAAAATGTCAGGCAATTTTTTGAATTACCAGGGATTTTATGAGGAACTCACGCTACTGGATCTGGTAACCCTAATTAAAGACGATGCCTTTAGTTTTAACAGATTTCATGATATGGCTGCTGATCATGAAATGGTCAATTCTACGATATAACCACGCACGACTTACACACGCCAAATTAAAGCTATAATATTTATTCTTGTTTAAATTTATTCACTCTATAAAAATGCATTTTCCGCAATGATTCCTGCACAAACATACCTTTCATTCATACACACTACAAAACCCTTTACGCTTTTTGGCAGAAACTAGAAATTAGGATTACAATAAGTGCCTTCATTCATTCAGTGAACGAAATAAAAACCATCCACATCTAATCCAACTAGCGGCGACGTGCTAACACTGCTAACACCAATCACCAAACACGTCACAAAACACGAAGAATTTTATCTATGATATAATTCAAGGCTCCAAATACTTTTCATCGAATGAAAACCGATTTCACGTGTATTTTGTTACGCATGACCACCTACCACCAACAATTCGTATGGAAACCGTGCCAGCACCAGTCTGCTTATACCGCTAGAGTTGGTCGGACGCGCCGCGCGGGCCCGACACCCGCACCTGCCGATCATCCAAAAGCTGAATAAGAACGATTCAAAAATCGAACACCTGTCCCACCCCTATCGACCTACGGGAACACTCGTGTAAATACAAGTGATTTTTCGTGGATGTGTTCTACCTTCACGAGTTCCTGAAGAAAAGCCGGTAACCACGTGATCGCGAGGTAAATAAACCTTCATGATAATTGTAATCTGAATGCGTTATCGACGTCCTTTTTGTTAAGGTGATAAAAGCTAATCTGTTTAAGATCTAGTTTTCAGGGACCCGTCGAAAATATATACCCTAATAGTGAGGCCTTGTTCTACAAAGTAACCATAACGGTTTAATAATATACAATAACGTGTAAAGAATTGACGTAAAAATAAAAATGAAATCTTCAGTGCGATAACATTTCAAAAATTTACGTGGGTAGCCAAATGCGAAATTATACACAGGCAATTTTCATTTACGGAACGTACATTGCGTACTACGTGGTACTTGACGGTCTTTTTGAAATCGTATTTGAAAAGTATTCTAATTGCGAATAATAAAATTTCGATCTGTGATCTTTAACTATGTCTATGACTATGTAGCAAGATTACGCGCGAGAAAACAGGAATGATTCTCATAGAATGCTCAATCACCGCATAAAATAACGCCTCGATAAACGGGTACATAGGGTGTAAAAAGACTACTGCGCTTATAAAAACTGAAAAAAACAACTGTATATTTTCATATTTTTAACATCCTTATTATTTGAAGAAGAACAGAATACCGTTTTAACAACATAGTGGTAGGGCCCTAAAAGCATACAATGATTTTGAGTGTCGATCGTTTGGCTGCGTTCAGTTATTGCTTTTGCTGAATTCCTCGATCAGTTTTCTCAGAAGTCTGGCTCTGGCAATAAATATTGTTATAGCCGTCAAATAAATAGATGACATATTTATACAAGGTGACTTTTATTCAAACACACATAAATAATTGTGCACATTATATTCATTGTATAATGTTGCGCCTAATTTTTGTTCCCAATAATTAACACTGCCAAATTTCGAGTTGGTCTGAGAAGAAACTAAAGATATAGTCTTGAGAATTTAACATTATTATTTTGAAAAAGAACGAAATATTTGAAAAAAAATGTCTTGAATAAATATTTATTTGGCTGAGTGCGAACATTAAAAATATGCTGGAGACTAGGTAAGTGATTAGAAACAATGCAATAATGCTTTTTTATGCAAGTCGAGGTTGAGCAAAAAACAAGATTAACAAATATAATAAATTTAATGCCTTTCCAATGACTCAGTATAATATTTTTACAAAATAAAATTCAACCTGTATAAGTGTGTACAGGTGGATACCTAACAAAACGTCAAAATTATGTTTATGTTATCGTGTACAAAATAGAGCATGTTAAATCTAAATGAAATTTTAATGACATTTCTACAGCTTCTATTAAAATTGTATACATTCAACGATGCGTTTGAAATGGCAATTCAATTAAAGTTTATGAACGTAGTGTTACAGAATCACTTTTAAGATCACACAAATCAATTCAAAAAGTGAAATTTACTCGGACTATTTTGTGACCAAATCACTTCTTCTGTTTGAAATTAAAATACCACTGAAAAAAGTCCCAAAAGAAAATACTTTTTATAATAAAAACAATTTTAAACAATAATAATTCTAGAGTAGATCATGTTCACTGGATGGTCGTTCACATGAAGAAGAAAAAATTTTTTTTCATCAAATAATTTTTTCACTTCCCAGTACAAAGTGGTTCACTGACTTTCGATGGAAAGGCGAAAACAAAAGTACGTGCATTTTTTTTTCCTTAAGTATGGTCTATTGGGAATATTCTAACACCTGTAAAAATTTTTTTTACTGAATTGTAGGACCTCACAACGGGCTTACCCTATTAAACTGATGAAAAGCGTCTATAAGACCTAAGATGAATCGCGCTCGCCCGGAAATCAGGAGAGTCAAAGCGGGTGGGGCGATAATCAGTTTGTCCAGCGACTTCCGCAAAATCTACGTAAGTCGGTAACGGAAGGATGACTGACACTACGCTACTGCCTGCAACCACACTCCCGGTACAGCTTCTTGTGACTTCATGCCGGAACACGACGGGTCGCTTGGCGGCACGTAATTAGATAAAACGGAAACAGCTATAGTTATTATTTCAATTATAATTAAAACAATATTAAGAGTGCATTATAAACTAGAAAAGGTAAAACAAACAAATATTAAATACTTCAGAACAGGATTAGAACCTTAGACCTCTTGGTTTTTGCAATTGCGCTACCGCTATACGCTGAATAGTCTAGTTTACAATGAACTTTAATGTTTAGAGTATCTAAAGCGATAAATTTCCCTTTAAATCATATAATCACGACTAATAAATTATTAGAGAACAACAACTACTTCTAACAGGATAATAAAGTCGATTCTGAAGGCTTCAATTTTAGTGTAAGTGCTGTTAATATTATTTTGAAATCAAGAAAATTTAGTTGGTACAGCACTAAAATTAAAGTTAAGAGAATAGGTTCCAATTGCATTGATCGCTGTTACTCCGTGCGGAAAGACCCGCAGTGCGAGAGGGACAAATTCAGCAAAAAAAAACAAAATTACGAGGTCTATCACGAATTTTATTATTTAAAAAAAAACTAAAGTTTGTATCAAATATCTGTTCAGATACGAGTTTAATAAAGTTTTTACAGATTTTAATTTATAAATAATATAATATGATTTTGCTCAAATAATGTTACAACACGACATGAAAACTTTTTTGGAGTCATCTTTGATTTTTAATGATTCAATGTTGGAATGACGTCTGAAAATTATGTTTCAATAAGAGTGTGCATTATATTCTTGACAGAAATCCGATTTTTTTTCAAATGTCTATTAGTAAGTATTGCTAGATTCTTCAAACAAGGAAGAATAAATTATGGTTTTTCGGAACCTATCCCCTTAAGGCCCTCAGAATTGGGTTTAATAGGGAACTTGTAGACAATGGCGGATTTCCCCTAAGGCCGACCAGGCTCGGACCTAGGGCGGCCAGCTATTAGGGGCGGCTAATCTACGACGTCGGGGCGGTTGTCAAGTATGAAAATTTGACGGAATACGGATTTGAATGCGGTTTCCTGTATTATCATTGCAGTGACCCTGGTCAACATGGATCCTACAAGGGGTCTTGATAAAATAAAACCCTAGTCATGAACGGGGTAGAGATTGAATAAACTCGGGCGGAGCCGCTGGTAAAGGCTAGTGAAAATAACACCCTTTTATAGCGAGTTCAACCCAATGCAGTGCCAATTTTCATACACCTTTACATTTCTACGTTGAAAAGTCGGGGGAAAGGGCGGCTGGTACTGAATGGCCTAGGGCGCCTAAGAGGGCTAACCTCTGCTTGTAGAGATACTTCCATACGAGTAAAACCTTTAAAGGCATTATGGGGTGAATGAAAGGAAACTAACCGAGTGGCACAAACTGGAGACAAGCCACTGATTTCTCCAAATACGCCCGGCGCACTCCCCTGGACAGTTAGACCAAGATCCAACTAACTAACAAAACGTTTCACTTCAACTGTGGTGGCGGTCATGGCTTGCCACCACCCTCATGGCGAAACCGTGCCACCAAACGACTAGCCGTGTTCCGACTTTCTGGGCTATCGCTCTTCATCCCCTTCATCGACGACATCGACATTACGTAAGTAGGTATAAAAAATCGTATAGTATATGATTTTGTCCTAAATGTTTTTCTGAAAAAAAAGGAATGTTTGCTAAGTTTCTTGCCCTTCTTCTTAGCTGTACTAATCGAATGGTGCGGATGGCTAGGCATTAATTTCAATTTAATGTCAATATAATATTTTTATTCCTATATTTCTCTATTTTATGCAGGTGTATAACTTTATTACATTTTTGTAGCCCAACCTAAATATTTTTTGTATATATTTCCCTTATTAGTATATATATTTTTATATATTCTAAAGATATATATTGTAATGAAGGTGGTAGAGCTAATGCCGGGCTCGACTGTGGAGGTACCACCATCTTACTCGCAAATCCTCCCGAAGTTATTCGGGGGAGAGTAAGAGGACAGCTCTCAGGCAAAACCAGGCAGCACACCATTGCCTGGGACCGATGGATGGCGGTATATCCATCCCCAATTGCCGGGCCTTATATAAAACAGACTGGTGACGGGCAGCGGCGTCACTGGTGCGAGGGTTTTGGCACCGCGCTCATCAACCCGCCTGCCCAGCGTGTGTGAGTATGGGCAAATCTTCCAGGAGGACCACCTAGAGAGGCGAAATCCTGGAAAGGCCTATGTCCAGCAGTGGACGAAACAGGCTGATGGATGGATGGATGATATATTGTAAAGATTAACTTTGACTTGCAGAAAGTATATTTTATGTATATCTATTTTACAAAATGAATATTTTGATTTTTATTTTTTGATTTCGACGTTTTCCTTCAGGCGTGGTCATGGTTACAGTATCTCGTAACCAAATGATGCACAAAACTACGTTCTAATGCGATTTGCACATTCTAAGCTCTCTGTACTAAGATACTCTATCTAGAGCGGGACTTCCCAACCGGTGGGGCGCGCCCCCCTGGGGGGGCATAGAGAGATCCTTAAGGTGGCATAATATATTCGGACATATTAACCTACCTAATTACAATTACCAGAAGAAGTCCAAGAAGAATGTCTGGAAATGAAGGCAGATTCGACTGTAAAAGATGACTTCCACCTGTTGACATTGGAGAAATTTTGGATAAAACGCTTCCTTCGTTGCCACTCTTGCTTTGCGAATACTTCCGCCATATTCCTCGACTTACTTATGTGATAATAGAAAAATATTGAAATTACTTGTACGTTGTTCCACTAGTATTACTTATGTAAAACCGGATTTTCAGCATCAGTGCAAATTAAGACTGTTGTCTATAAAAATTTGATGATAGCTTTATCAAAAACTGAACCAGATATCGACCAACTGGTTCAGAAAATGCAGGCGCAAACATCACATTAATAAAATAACTATAATTAATTTCCATTTTAGTTAGTATTCAAAGATGTGGTTTAATTATTGTCATAAAATGTAATCGTGAAAATAAATAACGTGTTTTTTATTAAAGCAATGGAAAACAATACAGGGGGGCACGAAACATTTTTTTATAATCCGGGGCGCGCCAAGCGATAAAGGTTGGGAAACCCTGCTCTAGAGTCTAGTACTACAAAGCTGTAATTTGGCGTGGGTATCACGCAGACGAAGGGTCAAAATAAAAAGTAGAAAACAATTTTTTTGCGTACCCCCCCTAATAATAATAATAGAATTCTTTATTGCACATAAAAATTGTACACAAGACGAACTTAATGCTAATTAGCATTACCTTCCAGTTAACCTTTGGTGATGTGGATAAATTTGGGTAGTGCCGAAAGAATAAGGTGATATTTTAATGAGTAAAACCTAAATATTTATAGATAAAATATATTACACATACATTAAAAATAAAAGATTACATTACTTTTGAATATAATTGCTAAATGAAAAAAAAAAAATGAAAATTTGTTTATTTTCTTCACTTACAAGTGTAGCTACATAGTTGATAGGGTATCCTTTTAAGTACATAAAATACCTGTGCCAGGATACCCCGCACTTCCATATCTAAGTTTTACAAAAATAAACGTGTCTTAATTTACAATTTTACATTTTTTTTTTAAATTAAAAGTTATTTGATTACTTGCAATAATTCCTCCACTTCAATATAATTTAAGTTTCTTAACCACGCAGTGACTGTATTTTTACAGTCATATAATTTAAGTGGGTAGATAATATATATATAAATATATATGTAAATTTATATAATATATACTAAAGATCTATAATACTATATATAATAAATATTTATATGCTACACATTTAAGACAATATTCTAAACTCATACAAAAGAAGAAACGCAACCTGTTAGTCTTTTGCGTATTTTAAATCTTTTGCATTTGAAGAAAGTGCTCATGAACTCTATTTTTAAAAACAGTAATTGTTGGAGACTATCGAATGCTAAGTGGTAGATTATTCCACGAACGTATTGCAGAAATTGTGAAAGAATGAGAGAACATGTGAGTTTTATATATTGGAGTGCGCAAGAGTAAATGGTTCTCAGAATGCTAAAGTGGGGATGATTTTTTTTCGCGTCCACCCCTCACAGTGTCGGGTGTCGTTGGATAGTTCATTCAAAAATGTTGTGGGCATGAGCAAGCTATTTTTCGATTCAGGGATCCGTTTGCGAAATATTAACCTTTAAAGAGTTTAAAGTGCAAATGTTTGTAAGAGTGAAGTGTCCTCCCCTCTGCCAGCTAAACAGTTTTGCTTTTGTACATATATGTGATAAAATGTATGGCAGTAGTATAAAACGAAGTTAAAATGAAAACTATCACAGCTAAGAAGGCTTTACAAGTTGAGGGTGTTCCGACCAAAAGAAGCTAAATCGGCAGTCACGGTTAAGTTGACTTAATAAATATTAAAAAAATCATATTTAGTATCACAGAAAATATATTTACACTTAATCTGAAGCAAAAATTATAAATAATTTATAGTTTCAAGATTCAAGATTCAAAGATTCAAATTTGGTAAAAAATATGAATCTTGAATTTTGAAAGAATTATTTGAGTTTATAAAGCAAAACTATTTAAACTAAGCCCAAAATGTAACAAAGTATTGGCGTTTAGGTCATTTTAACAACTTAACTGTAGAATTTTATCCCAAACTTAATTTCAAACAATCACCAAAGTATAAACTACAAATTGTCCAACTTACATTTTAGAAATATTGCCTGGCAATTTAAATACGATTAATTCAAAATGTACCACAAATCCGCCATACATTTTTAGTATGGCAGTAAATAAAACTGACCACGATAAACACGACCACGAGAGTACAAAGCGAGGTGTCTAATCGTCGTACACTCGGCGCAGCCCTAACGAGTAAAAGTCGACGAACTTATTTTTGCGGTTTTGTTTTATACATCTTCATAAATTTCATAGGTTAATTTCATTAATCCTACTCATACTTGACCAGTTTTTCCTTATTTTTTTACAAAATTTTCCACTCCCGACGTTTTCAACTGAATAGCTGAAGTTATGGTGCCACAAATGTTTTGTGGTGCCACTGCACTTGATATTTCATACAAGCAACTAAGGTTACGCCAAGTTTACGATTGTTTGGTCTCCGATACTCCGGTGACGAAAGAAACAATCGAAATCTTTGTTTTGTCAGCCAATGATTAGTTCTCGAGAATGTCGACTACGAATTCCTCCCGCCAGATCGATGTCACGCCCACGATATAGAATTCATTCAGATTTTATGATTACGTCATAAATAAACACGCGGCAGTCTTCAAGTCTTGGACCGATTTTTTACGAAAATCTAAATAGTGAGTAATTTGTAGAAATTATCTTCTTTAATAATTTATCAAAACAAGTTTGAGATCTATAACATTACTAGCTTTTGCAAGCGGCTCCACCCGCGTGTTATTCGGTTTAACGACATGCTTTTTTCCGGGATAAAAAGTAGCCTATGTGTTAAGTTAGGGTATAAGCTATATTTACTCTAAATTTCATCCAAATCCGTCCAGCCGTTTCAGCGTGAAAGAGTAACAAACATATATACACACACACACACACAAACACCCTCACTCACACCCTTTCGCATTTATAATATTAGTGTGATGTGATAGTGTGATACTATTTTAGGGTTCCGTACCCGAAGGGTGCCAAACGGGGTATTATTAAGCCACCGCTCTGTCTGTCTCTCCGTCCGTCTACAGCCTCAACCGTAATTAGTAGAAAGTTGAACATTTCACAAAATACGTGTTTACTATGGTCTCTACCACGACATATAATAAAATATTTAAAAAGAAAAAATTATATGCAAGAAACCTCGAAAAAGTTGCATTATTGAAACATTATTGGATTTGGGTCTTACTTAAAGACGGTAATATACGCAATAAATTTAGTAAGATTGTAGGAGATACTCTAAAGAAAAATAAAAAATAATAAAAGGTAGGGTTCCGTACGCAGACGGTGCCAAACTTTTTGTCAAGCGCTTTCTACCATTTAAGCGCGTTGTTTTTTGTAGCCTTGATGTTGCTTTGGCATGCATTGTTGTTATTCACCATAAATGTTTTAGGGTTCCGCACTTGCGTATTCTGGAGTGTTACGGAACCCTTTGTGCGCGAGTCCGACCCGCACTTGGCCATATTATTTATTTTTATTAGTCTTCACTCTCGATGATGGAAAATCTCGGTTCTTTTGTTCCAACTTATTTTTACTAAAAGTTTCACTGCGGATATGAAATATAAAAATTATTTATAACGATAACATTATAACAAATATGTTTAAACAAATTTGGACAAATAATGAATGATTATGTTTATGAGCGTTATATTTTATTTGATTTTATATTGCCACAAATCATCCCGATAACAATCAAACAGCGTCCAAATCTTGGAATTCAATTCATTGGCCATAAATTAAATTTCGGTCCATGACAGTTAACAATCAACGGCTGTTGTAGCGACATCTTGCGCATTGTTGTCCATCTGTTACAAATTGATTTACACCCAAACTTTGCTAACCGAAATTAGAATTTATTCCAAGGGAATAGAAACTATGACGCTGGTGTAAATTGTCACCAACCACTCCATTGTATTATTTGTAATTCCCTTCTTCACGCACTATTCATATTGAACATACATATGACATCATCTTAGACCATTTAACACGGGACCTGGCAAAGCGCGACTCTTAGTACTGAAATGTTTCTGCCGTTTTCCACGGGAGGGGAGGTAAACACGCACAGCACACATCTACTCATTCACGCACACTCCTGCGAAAAGTTGATATGTCACACAAACACAAAACTCGCACACAAGCAAACTTACGTGAACAATTTGTTCATGTACTTCGGCAGAGGGGGATAAGTGCGCTTGCTTGTCCCGTGTTATATGCTCTAAGGACATCATAGCCAGTTTTATTTGAGCAATGAAAGCGACAAATTGCTAGCAAATACCTACTACATACAGTAATCGCTTAAAAACCTAAATCAGTAAAGGAACATTGTCGTTATAGGTAGGTATAAAGTTGTGAGAAAGTCATGTCTGTACATTAAATATTTTTGCGTTTTAAATGAAATGGGTATCGTCATAATTTTTGTATGTCCGTCTGTCTGCTTGTATGTTCCGTTCTCGAGAACCACTCAACGGATTTGGATAGTTTTTTTTTATTATCATCTTAGTGATCTTGGTTAACATATAGGTTTTAAGGGGTGTTGATAAAATAACCGCAAAGCCTAAAACTGTTGATAACAGTTTTTATCTTACGCGCAAATAAAATATACGCTGATTGAAAGACACGCAAAATTCCACGCGAGCGAAGCCAAGGGAAAAAGTTATATATTTATGAAATAAAAAGTATTTGGCCCAATGCCGCCACCTACACGTGTCTGCAAATAAGGCGGAGTAAATCATTTTGAAACATTTAAATTAATTGTTTACTTTTAATGCGGATTTTTATTATGCATTATTTCGAAGTCCATTTTAATGTCAATCAGAATATGAGTAGGCACCAATATTACCTTTATAACAATACTAGCTTTTGCCCACGGCTTCGCTCGTGTGGGAGTGTAGGTACTTCAATCTTTGAGTAGTATTGAAATTTTATTATCACCCCTTACAGCCTTTAAGTTGACCAGGGTCACTACGATGATAATAAATAAAATCGCATCCGAATACGTTGAGTGGTTCTCGGATTAAAATGGAACATACAGACAGACAGACGACAACACGCTGGGCAGGTGGGTTGGTGAGCGCGGTGCCGAAACCCTCACACCTGTGACGCTGCTGCCCGTCACCAGTCTATTTCATATAAGGCCCGGCAATTGGGGATGGATATACCACCATCCATCGGTCCCAGGCAATGGTGAGCCGCCTGGTTTTGCCTAAGAGCTGTTCTCTTACTCTCCCCCGAATAACTTCGGGGGGATTGGCGTGTAAGATGGTGGTACCTCCACAGTCGAGCCCGGCACCAGCTCTACCACCTGGTACATATACGAGTATGCTCATACTAAAACGTTCAAAATCGAATACATTATCATCAACTAATATCATCAGCATCACTAATAAGCTCAATAGCCTTATAACACCAGCTATCACATTAATTGATTTACGACTGTATTTTTAGTGCAAACAATTTTTCACGCAATCAAATATTCGTTCGTCTTAATTTATGGGATTTATCATCGTGTCATGGTGTATTAAATATGGCCCATTTCCCAAAGTCCTTATTCTTCATTAAATCGACAGCAGGAAATCAGGATAAATTGGCAAATTGTCGATGAAATTATTTATTACTCACGATACCTATTCCATCTATCTACATTGGCGCTGTCATAGGTATACATCTTCTAATATTAAAGCAGTAAAATATCGTGTCATATTTTGAAAAATTTTAAGTGGAATGGGTTATCTTATTAGTATAAACAAAGTTTTTTAGAATGCTTGTTTGTCTGTCTGTACTGATTTGGATACGGTTTTCTTTGTTATTATGTAGTGAAGTGACCCTGGTTAACATAATAGGCTATGAAGAGTATTGATAAAATTACGCCCAAGTTGAAAACGGAGCAGAGATTAAACAAAATTGTGTCCACTTCAAGTAAGGTGTGAGAACAAAATTAGATGGCTCCGTGTCCGCTCCGAGCCACGATCTGGACTGCATAGATTAATAGCGATAATAATAACTAAGAGGGTTAAGGTGGTTAAACCGAATCCCGGTACAAAATGCACGTCGTAATATTGTTTTCCTTACTTTTGAATAAAAAAAATTGCGTTTTAAAGCAATTAGCGGAAATTGGTTAGTAATAATATAATTAGGGTTTTACATTCAAATTCTATCATTTTATTATTTACATTTTGATTGCATTCGATTAACAAACTTAAAATAAAAGCGTATTTAACGTTGTGATCGAATGTAATCAAAATATAAGACATAAAATAACATAATTGTAATGCGAGAACCCTACTGTTAGTAATCAATTTTCGCTAATTGCTTTATAACGAAATTTTTGCATACTTTTTATTCAAAAGTAAGGAAAACAATATTATGATGTGCATTGTGCATTTTGCACCGGGATTCGGTTTAACCACCTTAAATGAATACTTTAATCGCGAATACATGTACAAAAGAACATTGGACGCAAATTATTCTGCCAATGACACGACAGTAATACACAAAGTTTCAACCGTCATATTACTCCTACAATTTGTTCGCGCTACAGAATCACACGTAGGGTGTAGGGTGGACATAATTTGCGTTATCGACCAAACATCTGTCACCATCACCGGAGCCGCCGGGTAAATACATGGTATTGCAAATATCTACGTAGAGACAGACGCGTGGGGTGACCGGATAGCAGCGAAACTAGCAACTCTTGACCAACAAATGAAACTGATGCGAAACGTTTATGACGTCACAAATCGTACCTATCAGGGTGGCCAACTCAAGGCAATATAATCAACGCAAGGTCCCTCATTCCCATGCAGAGTGAATCGGACCATCATAATGTTTTGTAGATAAATAAAACTGATAGTGAAAACAAAAATAAATTTGAAAAGCGGTATCTTAGCTGTCCTAGTTAAAGTTACGAGATATTTCATTGGATGTATTTTTTTTAACGTATCAGAAGACTGATATTTTTTATATTTATAATCCCCGTAAATTTATCCCTAAAATATTAGCCCCCTAAAAAACCCATTCCACATCTTTCCCTCAATTAAGGGGGAAAACCCCTAAGTTGGGAACCCTGGTACCTTTTGGGACTGTAAAACAGAGCGAGTAAGAGAAGCGTGGGTTATTAAAATTCTATTTTATTTGGACGAAAAAACTGCTGCATTCCTTTTAGTGTTTCTTTTTCGGCAACATCGTCTGCAAGCTGGCCATGACGACAGGTGCAGTCTGGCAATTTTGAAATAAGTTATTTGAAACCAGTTTTTCCCTCTCTTTCTCTCGCACTCAAATGGGAATATTCCTGTAAGGGAACTTGAACAACCATTCTTGTTTTGGTTTATGTTTTTATGTGCGCAAAAAGTCTTTACTGTAAATCTTTGCCCGAAACTGCCACAGTATACAAAAGACGAAAGTATCATCAGTGTTGTCAATAGGCTGATCTTTGTCCCCTTTCACATTATAGAACCCCAAAATGATTTTTTTATACTAATATGTCTCTATACATGAGACACCCGAATTTTATGTCCCTGACATGACATTTACGATTATTGGTATGGCTTAGCAAACTGAAGCAAGTTCCTTGTGTTGAATTGATTTATTTATGGTGTCGCGGGTCAAATGGATGGATTGTGAATTATGATGCAGATGTTGCCAGTTGACACTGCCGAAGTAGACTTCTCTTATCACTTATCATCACTATCACTTATTAGCTAGCACGTAATTACATATATAGGTATATCATTAATATATGTGAACATATTGATTGTCACAGTATAACTATTAACTGGAGCACTTGAATTTTTAAATTAAAATCTTTTATAGACATCATAACAATGTGCGTTTTTTTATCAATATTGTTACAGGTCTAATGAGAAATTTTGCGACTTCGGCATTCGCGAAATCTATGAATAATCGTATTATTATTATTAATGACGTCTTATGACAAATTAATACTACATTTTGTGGACTTGTCAAAAAGATAAGGAAAAACGAACTTAGCCGACAAAACACGAAGTTGTAATATTTCTTACTATAGCTGTAGCTGTATTTAACGCATAGACAAGAACTGTCAGTATATCTATACATCTATAGAGACTATCGTGATGGCAACTGTACCTTTAGTTAAGGCGCTTAATCCCTTCAACTACTGCCAAATAGGTACTTTCTAAAGCCTCTGCCTCACTTACAGCTGGACCAAATGGCTTGAAAAAAATATATATGAATTATTAACTCTCAGAAGATATTTTCAACATATTTTGGTTTCGTAAGACCAAAAATTCCATATAAAAAACAACCGAAAGATGTTTTTTGGAAATATTTACACGCCAAAAAATTGAGAATATGTAGAACTCTAAATTCAACATATCTCAATTAAATCCAGTGATATTTTTCATAAAAGATATCGAAATATGCAATATTTCAATGTCAACGGCTGAGAGGTGCTCCCACGGGGGCAAGGCGGCAGTCATACACTGGCTGCTGAAGGTCGTTGGCGTGGGTAAGAGCCTTAAATACATTGGTACGTACTTGGTAAAAAGTGGCTCTACGTAAGAAACTGACTGATTAAGAGTCACTTTATCTTCCTTCAATCTGTAAAGATTTCCCAAAAATAAGAACCTAACTACAATAAACACTGTAATAGCAAAAAAGGCAACAAAGCCAAAGAAACACCACGCTGAAATCACTAACCAACACTTCCTTAATCAAGTTTTCCTAAACCTCCGCAACATTTATACCTAAAACTATAGCACTAAAATCCCCGCATACCTAGTCTTTTAAAATAATACTTGGTGGAAGTTGATAGTTGAGATTGTCGGCACTTGGTGGAATTTATCAAACATTGTTGTGATGAAAAAACACTTGTACTTTTCCACGGATAATATTTAATACTACACTACCCAACCGGTTTCACTATATAAGCATCATCAGGGGCTTTTTAATTAACTAATATACATAATTATTTATTTAAACAATGATTCTGTTGCTAGATGTCCGTGCAAATAATTAATAATTATGTATGATGATGCTTATATAGTGAAACCGGTTGGGTAGTGTAGTATTAAATTTTATCTGTGGAAAAGTACAAGTGTGTTTTCATCACAACAATAATACTTGGTGCCGCAAACCGCTAAAAGTCAAGTTCACGACTTTCATCCCATTGTTCGCTGCGCCAGCGCACATAAAACATGAAAGGATATCGCGTTACTTATGATAACAAGGGGGCTTCCTAACCTTACCAACAAGACATGATATTTTTTCAAAGAAATATACGTACAACAACCTTAGATAAAACAAACCCTCGCGCAAGTACCCGCTCCCCGCGCTTTGCCCTACAAATATAGGTCCAATGGACCTGTTTTGTGCCGCTTGTCTCGCTCGCTTTACTGTCAAAGCTTGTCGCTCTATCTCTGTCATTCGGTGGCGCTGGCTTAAAATAAAAAAGATATCCATTTTTCAGTTGACGATTTAAGAACGTACCGTATCCTCCTTTTGTTACAACAATGACAACAACGCTTTACATTTAAGGCTGTACCTGAGCCTAGAACATGAACAAAGCCAGATTTTCGAGGGTTCTTTTGAAGAAATTAAGACTATATTTAATATTGAAAAAAAAAAAAATCTTTTATCTAGGTGATCTACTTATAAACAATGTACTAATATTTATACTTTTGTCAAAAAAAAAAATGTTTACCACCCTCTTTTTTTTGGTTTTCAAACGATCGTTTCAAGAACGCAGCCAAAAGATCGACTTGATTTTTTTTTCATAAAATTGGTAAAAGAAATATAAAGGTTTTCTACCTAAATCCAATATTTTTTTCCCTACAAAATATTTCAGTATTAGCTAAAAACCCTCCGATCTGCTGTTTCGTGCGTAATTATTAGTATTACGCGTCCTAGACAAATAGGTCGATTAGCTAACCAATAATCACCTCTATCAAAAGGTAGTAAAGTATTTGACATTGGCCTTTTTGTGTTGGACGTGTCATAACATTCTTTCCTAGGCTACGCCGTACGGTCGAATTCCAGCTTACTATGCTAATCCGGAAGTCGTCGCGGGTTCAAGTCCCATGGGCACAAACATACATAGTGTCAGTTCCCGATGCTTCCACGGCTACTTCCTGCGTTCTCAGAATATTACGCTTACATCCCTACACTACAATAATATAATAAGAATAACAGTGCCTTTAAATTCCCCACGGCACAATAAAATAGCCATGTATCTTAAACATAGCGCTTGCAGATTTTGACGGAAGGCTAGAAAGGGCGTTCACTGTTCAGATGGAGGATCGCTATGGAATTCCCCATTAACGGTTTAGATACAGATCAGCCGCGGCGTGTTTACCTTCGAGTCCAGAATCCAGATTTACTCGTATCTAATCTGGACTTCTGTCACTTCCGTGAACTTGGAATGTGATAATACCTGAAAACGGTTACCTACTACTCAGGGCTGTACGAAGATACAATACAGTCTTCAATTACTACCAAATCTGCAATTCAGTTCCATAATTTACATTTAATGTTCTTGAGCAATTTCTCTATTATTGGTACTTGCTAGATTATTCAAAATTCTTTTGGCTCAATGTAAATAAAAGCACAGCTCACATTATGACAGCAAATATAGTGTGAACTAATAATCTGTTTATCTTTTGAGACACTCAAACCTAACCAGTTTTATTTTGGTCTGTTTGTATTGAAAATATTCGTCTTGAAATTCACGTCTTTTTACATTAAAATGAACATGTTATGTGTATATTATGTACTTTTATTGCAGAATCTATGTATGTTTAGAATTCATAATCAAAATCAGAATGCTTTGTTTGTGAACATAGTATTTTAAATTAAATATAAAAATTACTTAGGTGGCGGTTTATGAATGCTATGTTCTACCGCAAAGGAATACAATTATTTGATTACAAATATACAATCGATTTGATTTACATTAAACTTATTTGTATTTATACTATGGGGCCGTTCAAGTATTACGTAAGCAGATTTATTACAATTATTTACCCCCCATCCCCCTTGTCAGCAAAAGTAAGCAAAGCTCTTACCCCCCCCCCATGCTTACGTAAACATTTTTCAATTATAAATTTTTTTTTTTTTATATTATCATGTTATAATTATAATTTTAAAAATAAGAAAATAGATTTAGGATAGAGATTAGATTTTACTGATACAGTATTCAACATAGAGTAAGGGGCAAAAATATACCGATGACGTAATCATCATCTAGACTCCCCTACCCCCCATGTCATCGAAAATAAGCAAATCAAAGACCCCCCCCCCCATAGTGCTTACGTAATACTTGAACGGCCCCTATCTAGAAGTGGACCTCACTAAAAATACTGCATTTATTTGTTACATTATACCTCTTATTATGAAACAGAAATTACCGTACCAATAACTTACTGTTTACTGTTCTGATAAACAAATCCCATCAGACGACTAAGCATCTTAATCCAGCCTGCCAAACACCCCATCTCAACACTAAGAGGACAGCAAATCACGAATTCCCCAAAACATGTTTTTTCTCCAATGCAATAAAGTTAACTTTGGATTGACACCACTGACCAGGTAGGTTGACAGGAAGCTAAGCATCAACGGAAGTGGCAATCCAGCGTAATCCAGTTAGACCTGACAGTAACGTCTTGAGTTTAATTCAGAAATGCCAGTTATGCGGTCATTTATGTTTTGTATATCGATAAATTTTGTCGGTTATCTGGTCACTACACGGTTCATTTAAATTTTCTGATACAAGTAGCTTCTAAGCAAACTTTTTCTTATTTTATATTTCTTTTTTGTAAAAAATTACTAGTTAAAAAAAACTTGGGAAATTATTATGGTCGTCATATCATACTTTTAATTATATATAGGTATGAAACAAATTATAATACTTATAACTTTTGTTCGAATATATACATTAGTTAGAGTTTGCCAAGGGAACTAAAGTTTTTACTGGACAACAATCGTATTGTTCCAAAAATCTTAAACAGATTTTTCCTATCATGTAAATAAAGCTGTTGATTCGGTCCTCAAAAACAAAAAAAGGAATCTTAGGGCTGCATATAAGGTCGGATTGAACACCTCATTTTGCATCAATCAGAATTGAACTCTACGACTTTTCCTTTTAGTTTAAAATAGCGCGCTCTCAGCTGTGGCTGTTATGACCACCAAGAAACACGCGCGCACAAAAACCTGCGTTTTAATTTAATAACTCTGCTTCGAAATAAAACTTTTAAAATATTCTAAAATAATCTGACGATTTCATTTGTTAACTTGTTTTGTAGACAAATTTCAAGGCTGTATGACTTAAGAAAGGCCCTTTAACACTCGAAAAACACGAAATTTAGAGGTAACTTCGTATTTTTTTTCTATCAAGCGAACTTGAAGATTTTGAATTTTTTCTAAGATCAGCCTATCAGTCCTATAGTCAACTGTCTATATTATTTTTACTATACCGATCAACCAAGTTACATAATGCGATATGCTCATTTGAAGTTGTGCATCTAGCTTTATACGGACCCTTAAGTAAATTTATTGATGTGTGTATTATTTTATTACCTTTGTGAAGAAAGTTGCGGCCCAAATCAACACTGTTCTAGATGAAAAAATGATGTAACTGAACTAGATGACAAAAAAATAATTCAGCTAGATACAGCACGACTCGTACCAACTTGGATTAATTTCACTTTCGTCAAACAGATTAAAAAACAACTTGCTAGATCTACAAGTGGTATTATTAACTAAATAAGGAGAGTTGTTGCAGATTGATTGCGGATTCCATCTCCTAATGTAGAGGTGTCGCACTCTCGATACAAAATAACTTTTATAGCTGCGTTCATACCGAACGGCATTAAAGACTCGGTATCTGCTCATGATCAGACACTGAGATCAAAGAAATTTTATTTTGGCGCCTTAGGTAAAATGTCTCGATAGAGGAACCAAAAAATGTAAAAAATATATGTATACTGGGTGTCGTTTTTGTCTCCAGTATGAATAGGACTTTATTAATAAAAGTGTGTTTACGTAAGAGCGGATAGTACTTGACGTCCAAATCAATGTGTGTAAAAAAAGCGCATATTTTGCCTCAGGCTCGGCTATAGTATCCTCTAAAGGGTAAAATACGTTTACGGTTGTGAAGCTGGTAGAATTTATATATTTACAAAATTATAATCTCCATATGTTGTCTATTTCTTTACCTTCTTTTTTCTGTATTTACGGTGCATGCCTACGCTAAATTAGCAACTCGAGATATCGTCGCTGCGCATTCAAATTCCGCTATGTAAAAAAAACAACTTTCTAGTGTTTATTTTAAGCAGTTTAAATGGCATCAAAAACAGATAAAAAAGTACATAGCAGATTTTGCATGCGCAACGACTTTAGTACAAAATTCAACGGAAACGACATTGAAATAACATTCGTATCAGCGCGTATTGGAAAGTGGCTGTTACGACGCTCGATCGCTGCTCCTCTCTATAGCGCAAAACGGGAGAAAATTATCCTTAGCACAGGGACGCGATGGACGGAAAAAAATTTTGAACAATAGTTTTGTAGATCTAAGAATTTTCTATAGTATAGAAACACACAAACACACATATACATGCACACTAATCACTCAACACACACAACCCTTTAGTTTTTAATACGGAGTCTTGCTTGCGTCTTTTTATTTAAATCTGTTCAGTAGTTATAATTATGTTTCTCGTCTTTTAAAAGATTTTGTTAGCGTAATGAAATCCGTCATTGGCACTATTTGTTGATGTTATTT
Organism: Ypsolopha scabrella; assembly: GCA_910592155.1. Classification (NCBI taxonomy): domain Eukaryota; kingdom Metazoa; phylum Arthropoda; class Insecta; order Lepidoptera; family Ypsolophidae; genus Ypsolopha; species Ypsolopha scabrella. The sequence continues at coordinate 8,017,527 of OU342964.1, forward strand.
TTATGTTATATTTAAAACTGTACTTGCTGTGGATTTTTGTTTATAAATAAAACAAATAAATAAATGGTGAAAGAATCATTAAAATCGCTCTAAGCATTCGGAAGGAATAAGAAATTTTTTGCGTAAATCATACGAAACTTTCGACATCTTTCGATATATTTTTGACAAAAGTAAGGACAGTTTTTTTTAAGGATGGAATGCATTGTTATGTTTTGCCTATTATGTATTTTTTCAAGTGTTTGGACTATCCGTATAGGAGGAGTAGGCCTTCAAAGACAGTATACCTTTCGCAGGAAGTTGGTTAAATCAGGCAGAAGAGAGGCGGTACCTTAGGTTAAAAGTTTAGGTATGGCGACTTGCGCCACACGTAGTGGCGTGACCGCCATACGTAACCTTCGTGGTAAAATTTCTTATGACCACCATTTAACACCATTTTAACCAAAAGCTTAGTCATTTAGTTGAGTCACTGGATTTAACCAGATTACTGCGACATATCTACCATGAGCTTTGGTCACGATACACGTTACCGTCTGTGCGTAATAGCACATTATGATACAAGTGAGCTGCTTTGGACATTACAGTCGAGGCGGGATTGCAGCCCGAGCCGAAAGGCGAGGGCGTAATGGAGCCGAGAGTGTAATGTCTAATGCTCACGCGTTTCATACGACGTTTTTCAACACACTTGCGAGGAAAAATAATAAAATTTCACTGTCTTATTTTTCCACATAATCGAAACCACAGCTATGAATTGACAATTTTCTTTGAAAAGAGATTGGCGGAGATTTTGTTTATGCGCGCAGATGGAAATAGAGGCACTGACGCATCCGCCAGACAGCTAAATATTGCCAAACAGCCAAATATTAAGTAATAACAAACTGAATATTTTTTGTATTTACAACAAAAATTTGAGTTAATTGTTGATAAAAATAAATAATTTGATAAAATTAAATTATTATTTATTATATTTTAACTAAGACAGTTTATTTATTCGCAAATTACTATTTCTCAAGACATCAAAACTGTTTGCTAAGATTTAAAAAAAAACATAAGGTAAAAACACTAGTGCGATAATATAAAGTAAAAAGCACGCGTGTTCAATATGCTGCATTATGACCAGAAGAATTCTGCAATAATGGCCACTTTATAAGCAAGTGTGTTGAAAAATATTTTTCAATACAGTTGCTCAAAAAGTGGCGTATCGCAGGGACGTATAGCATTCGGGATGTGGGCTATTACATACTCGAGCTTTTTCTTTACCTTTTCCGAACTCGTGCGTTTTCTTTCCCAACTGTCAAAATAATGTCTATTAAAAAGAAAAAACCAACCACTAAGTTTTTACTAAAAACTTGTTTTTGCTGCGCCTTGGCTCGGGTAGACATTTGTCGGAACTCTTTGCAATGACAGGCTTTCCGCACTTGTAATGAAATATACTATTGTATGAGAAATTGTGGTTCCTCTCGTCTCGGGCGCTGCACAATTTCTCATATAAATATTTTACGCAGTCGTTAATGTGTATCGTGACCAAAACTCATGGTAGACCTACAGGTCTAATATTTTATAATACAGTATGAGTATACATTCACCTTAAGTAATTGTAGCAGTTATTCAAGAACACTAGTGCGTTTAGTGGTAACAAGTTTACATTGTAACCGAAGCAAAATAAACGTGATTTGATTAACCTGCCCAAAACCTACGAAAACAAATACTGTACCCAAATCGATATGCCTGAAATATATACCTTAATATTTAATCCTACTAACAGGATACAGGCCGACACGTTTCTTACACAAAACATTCTAAGTTTGGAACCTAGATATATAGCTATTATGCAGTTTGAATTTGGTATCCGCTTGGCATCCGATCTATAATCACAAATGTGGATTATAATTTTACCGAACGATGCTTTACTTGTTCTGTTTTCAACATGTCACGCTTAATTGTGATACTTGATACTACGACTGTGTAAAGAAAACACAAGAAAACGAGGTTTCTATGTTTCAATATTTTTTCGTTATTCTACTTAAAAAAACATTTCGTTGAATCTTAAGTCACAATTTCTCTTTCAAATCTAAATTTTTGTATAATTCGATTTAAATATTTCGATTTTACGACTTTTTGTTTTCAATGTTATTTATTTCCCAGTTGCGTTGACAGCTTTCCAGTTGTTTTTGTAATGTCGTGGGTCCATTGAGCTGGTGGTTAACCCACTGACCATCGTGCCGTTCCTGGCCACCACTCTGCCACTGTCCTCAGTCCACCGGACATGGACACTATTCAGGAAACAATTAACCAAATTTAAAAAATTACTTTTTATTGAAATTATACGCTTGCAGGTACTTGTCCACAAAATTATAATGTATCTCACTACACCCAACCGGTTTCGCTTATAAGCATTCTCAAGGTCTTAAAAGCAAACATATTACAAAAAGATTGTTTATATGTTACATTCTTTTAAATTAGAGTGAAATAAAGATCTGAAAAAATAAGCATGTGCCTGATTGTACCGTCAAATAAATTAATCCAATTTCCTCTCCTATTATACCTTTGAATATCTATACCATCACAATCATACGAAAACTGGGCGCGCGGATTTCCTACGATAGTACGTTTCAGCGCGATCTTCTAAGAATGCCTCCATCAAAAACATTCCTTCGACTGAAACCATACGAATTTCAAATAAAAAGATTTAGTTATTGCGAGCGCCCGTTAGAAGATGACACCGTGGGGATAACAAGTAGAAAATCAACACTGCCTGAAGAAAGTCTGAAAGACAGATGTACTAAACGAGCGAGCGGAATGCTTTGATCTCGGCCGGCCATTCATTTCCATGTTGATATTCTTTCTAGTTCCCTAAATCTGGGGAATTAACTGATATTCGTAGAATACTTACGTTACACAGATATTACAAGTTATTTGGATGTTTTTTCCTGTTTCGTCTAAATGGAAGATAGGGAACATGCTCCGGCTTGAATTATTCTTCTTCTATCGCCTGCCCAGCGTGTGTGAGTATGGGCATTTCTTCCAGGAGGACCGCCAAAAGTGGCGAAATCCTGGAAAGGCCTATGTCCAGCAGTGGACGAAACAGGCTGATGGATGGATGGATGGATGCATACTTAATAGCGAACAAGATTTGTATTTTTATTTGACAAGTGAAGGTTAAGCTTATAATGTCAATGGATCTGTCAGACAGAGAAATTTGCGATTGTACAACGTACGCGTTTCGAGTGGTAAAAATGTTTTCTGGGACCCATATGGAATATACCCCAACTAAATGCTTTTCAGCAGGCTTTTCAGTTTTAGATTTATGCCACCTGTCGGTCCCACAGGCACGGAAGCTCTCCTATAAAATTTTGACAGATCTTTAAAAATACTAAATTTGTAACTTACGGAGATTTTAATCTTCAGTATAGCAATACTATGAGTATGTATAGCTCTATAAGGAGTTCCTATATGAGTATAATTCCATTAATTCTCATTAACTAGGTCGTTGAGCTTCTGTAAACAAATATTCAAACGAACCATAAAATTGAACTGGCTGTCTCTTCATTTAACTTTTTAAACACCTAATTAGAGTGATAGCTCTATAAATTTTGTCATAATACTCATTTTGATGGTCATTATATGACTACCACTTAACTTTGATAGGCGTGTCTGGTCAATAATACACTTTATAAATATATAAATATTCAAATTAAATTTCTGAATTTATGACATACTCTTAGCGCCTGAAATATCTCATTCATAAGCTGTTCATAGGTATAGAAGGATTCCTAGGATTTTTTTCTTTGATAAATTGTTAATGTGAAATATATAATAACTATTCCAATAAAACATTTTGTTTGGGGAATAAAAAAGTTGTTTGGTGTAATGTGACATTTAACCGATGTGTTAATTTGTATCATTTTGTCTGTTAAGACCTTGAATAAAGAAAACATTTTAATAGTTTTTTAATTATTTAAAACGCTTACTTTGCTTAGAAGTTTTTGTTAGTTTTGTATAATAGATAACCGAGTATTTTACTTTGGTTCATCAAAACCTTGAAAGTCTTATGCACTTTCGGCAAAGATAATTATTTGCATACATGTGTATATAACATTTCAATTTAATCCTTCCTCAACCTTATATAGTTGAAGATATCTTACATTATTATATTAATTGCTGCGTAAGCGCATTCCTTCTTCTCAAATTGCGATGTGGGAACTTATGTATGACTGAGGAGCTATTTAAATAGCGAGCGTGGTGTGAAATAGGTATGACATTGTCAAGGCATTGAAATACCTGGACCATGTGTGACCATATTCGTAGTAGACTATGAACTTCTACTTGTATTGAGTAGTATCAGACCCGTTGGACTAAACCTCCGGAGTTCCATAATTCGCTTTCAGTAAAAAACTCCACCCAACACAAGACTCCGCTTATTTAAACAGATTGTAGATCAATTCCACCTTTACTTAACTAAAAGGTATTTTTTCTTTTCAAAGTGTTACCTCAGTATAATGCAATTTATTTAATGTTTCTTAACGGAAATTATAAGAATAACTTGTATTAACTTTTAAAAAACACGCTCAATTACCTGTTGCCTAACATTTTGACCATCCAATCTTAAATTTACATCTTAGTTACCAAAAATGATGCATAGTTAAAATTGAAATTTGTAGGTTGATTTAATGAAGTCCAGATCATAGGGGACTAATTTGGAGGGTCAAGCGTACAGGCAATAACTCAGCACAGGTGGTCCAACTATTGCAAAATGATTGTACAAAAGCGGCCGGGCTTATGTCTCATGCTGCATCGAGGATGCCCGACAAGGCCGGATGAGATCACCCGGTATTTAGAGAAAGTAAGTCACGTACCTGCTGAAAATATACGTGGGCCTGTCGCTTTATAGCTTGATGTTCCTCGTGTTGCGATGTAGATATATGTAGGTATATGTTTGACAAGAAATGTTATCGTCTATGAACAAAAAACATATGACCCAAGATTTTCCAGATCATGAACAGCACGGACAAAGCCTCGTGGTTTTTGTGATGTCGTTTTTTTCCTGATTGTTATTCTTATTATATATCAATAAAATAATAAATAAAAATAATTGTTTTAACGTGATTATGAAAGTCTGCTTAGAGAAAAGTGGATAGTCATCATAATTTTCTACATACGTTTACGCTGAAAACTTTAACAGATTGTAATTACTACATGTAAATAGTTGAATTTATTTCAAATATCGCTATGCCTTAGACATGACTACAAAATCTTTTCTGTGTTGTATCTTGTTAATATGTCAACTTTATAGTGCCACCAACATCACGCTTTATTCAAACAAGAATTTTACGACAACCGCTATAATATATTGCGTTTATCATTGACTTCTTGATATATTATGATATTACTCGTAAGTGTTTTAATATTATTTTCAAGGAAACCTCTCTTGATATGATTTTAGAGCCGGAAAAATTCCTCGAATTTTGTACGCTCTTATTTCAAAAGTTTTTGTATTGAATATTCAGGCAGCTAAATAATACATTTACCAAGCTTTTCGTGTACCGTTGTTGGAAGGTGAAACAATGACCTCGTACGCATCTGTGTCAACTTCAGATCTTGAATGTCTCTACCAAGTGTAAACACAGAATTACTAAATGATTGCTGCATTTAGAAGAATCCTTTGAAATATGAGTGCCTTGCTTGGTTGGCGGACACCGTTTTGCATTTTAAAAGACTAATAATTCATTTTCGTTTTGCTTTATAAATATTAAAACGATTGACTGATTGGTTTGTCTTAAATATTTGATTTTATGAATTTTTATGTTTGATAAATACAAACCTTTATTTTTTGTGGAAAAATATAATTCACTTGAAATTAAGACATTGCTGTTACCGTGTGTGCATAATTCAGAACAATGTCAATATAATGAATAAAATTTTATTTTAGTACCTTCCGTCTAGTCGAATAATGACAATGGCACAAACATTTGATGACAGATTGATAAACTGTGTGATTTGAGGAGTCAATGTTGTCCTTTTGATACCCACGTTGATCTTGGTTTGGTCAATAATAATCAGAAGCACCTACGCTTCACCTTACATGTACATTTTAGAGCAATCGAGTTTATAATCCATGAACGTCATATTGCTTTGGCATAACGTTGAAAATTGAGGGAACAGCATTTTGCTACTTCGTCAAATGACAGCATTTTGACACCTCTCAAGGAGATTAAACTGTTTGTAATTTACCAGTAGTTTGTAACTTTAGCTGCTTACCAAGGCTACATAAGTTGATACCATAGGCCGATTAGCAGCTACCAGTCATTTTATCCGTGACATCTTCGACTATTTGTGAGTCATAATCAAATGGTGTTTGGGCCTTTAATTTTGATGTCACGTCGATGCGATTTTTATTTTGGCGGTGACGTGTTATTTGCATTTAAAATCGTTCCACGCAAATACGCAAATTGCACGGTTCAAACCGGATTTTTATGAAAGCCTACAATTTAATGAAAATAACTAGGGTTTTTACTTAGTAAAAATCACCCTTTTTTTCTATCGGGAAAAATTGTCAATTAATCATGGATCACTCAAGGACTGGGCTTGAAAGAAATTTGTAAAGCTAATAGTTTGACAGTTCTGTGACAGCTCTGTGTAAGTGACAAAAGCCTGAAATATAATACCTATTTTCGGAGTCAAGGTTATTTTAAACTATGTTTAACCCTATGCATCTTGTATCGAAAATGATACAAAAGTCTTTTATTTATTATATGCATAATTTTATTTTTAAAATTATAATTACCTATATGATTCAAGTATATGAGCTAAAAATATGTTTGGCAACAGCTTTAAATTTTTTTTTACTTTAAAATTCTCCTATTTATTTTTCTTTGTTTTTTTGTATTTTCTCACATTTTGAAGGGAAAATTGCTAAAGAGAGTTTTTGAAAAAAAAAATCTAATGAATATTCTGCTTGTATATATTTTTGTGGTTTTTTTATATTAAAATCAAAAATAGTTCAGCTTTATGAGTAGGTAATTAAAAAATAAAATAAAAATGACAATTTTATAGCAAAAATTAATATCTTTTTTTTTTCTTATTTTCATGTGTAAGATCCACCGTTCTATCAAAAATATTTTTTTTATTATCTTTTTCATAGTTTTTAGGTATTTTTCTATCACTGTTTTCAATTTCATGCAAAAATGAAACCTCATGCATTTAAGGGTTAAATTCAGTAAAATCAAGCGAGATAGTACATTTTAAACTCCTGTAATGACAAGAAAACGGTTCATAAGTATGTCAACTTACAGAGTATCTAAGTAAACCTGTAAATGAATACCTATACTATATCTATTCAGTCGGTAGCCGGTACACCAGAGCAATAGGTTGGCGTGCGTGGCTGCCCTGACACAGTTTTATTTAACACTAACCTGACGTCGATATGTTTGTTTTAGAATACTAGAGGACAACCAGGAATACGTTTTGTAGACCAAAATATAGAAAAAACGGAACGTTTTAAATTACCAACCTGCCAACATAACATCTGATTAATAAAGATATATTATGGCAATTAAAAATTAATTACAACAATAGAACGATTATATCTTCTTTTATACCCAGCCTAGCTATAAAAATATTACACATATCCCCAACAATTATGATGATTTAAGCAACCTACCTTTAACCGTGACCCACAAAAAATGACGTCATGTTAAAAGCTGTACGCATTGAAATGAGCTTAAGCTAGCCTTTAATCTTAATAACTATATAGTTGTGTATGATGATAAATATATAAACAAAGTGTAAAGTTGCTTTATTTTAAATAACAATAGAAACTTAAATAACATAAATAGGTAACCTAAAATACTTAAAAATATTAAACTACTAAAAACTAAAATACTTACCAAATAAAAGCTATAAGTAAAAAATGTTTGCCAGATCGCTGCCGTCATGTGGCAGAGTCCCCAGAAGGCTGGCGGCATTCCCCTTTTGGATTGCCAAACTAAGGCCGATACATCTAAAAAATAAATTAGATAAGTATTTAATTTAAAAATATATATTAATTCAATACGAATTCGGTAATTTTTAAACCTCAATGTGCTATTTTTGTTGGCTTGTTTTTGGAATAAATACATCAATTTAGGTATACTATTTCAATATCATACAATTTTCGTGATTCTAAATCGATTTTAAAAGAATTTTAGTATTATTTGGATGTTGTCATCATAAATATTAGTTTAAGGGCTTACCTTTGGTCTTTTAACGGTTTTTGATTTAATATGCTGAGTCAGCTACTTATCTGATCAATGTAAAACTTGGACACGTGTTTTTTCAGACCATTATCTTTCCGTTGTCAGCTCGGTTACCTAATTCGTCACCTTCGTTGCAAAGTGGCGTATCTAATAAAAAATTTACTCGATAAATTTAATTTTGAAAATAATGTCTTTTTATGTTATTAACTCGTTTCATGTCTAAACGGCTTGAGTTTTATGTCTGAAATTACTGCTATAACAAGAAAATATGGTTTATTTTCCGATGTCAGGTGAAAAAACTCTTAATTTTGAAAATATGTTCAATGTACAGACACGACTATTTTACTGCTTTATTATTAGTATAGATTAATATACATACTAGCATATTTATCGATCAAATACATCGAGACGATGACGCTCTTCTGATAGTAGCGAAGTCGGCGCACGCGCATGCCTCGTAAAATATAATGATTTTTTGCGCTATTTGTGTCAAACACCTCATAATAGATCTCGTAATCGATTACAAAAGAAAATCTCACTTTTTGTGGAATAACATCACCGGTGAATGGGACAAAAAATGTTTTATAGTCTACGTTCGCCTGAGGCTGTCCTTATATTTTTAGAGTTCCGTATCCAAGGGTTAAAAAGGAACCATTATGGCGAGAATCCGTTGTCCTTCCGTCTACTCGTATAACTTAGTTTTAAATTGAATTAATTTTCCCACATAACTGTAAAGATGCTCCAAGTTTCGATACCATTTACTGGAATTAGTTTCGATTAGTCTTCGAAAAAAAAAAACAACTTATGCCTATCCTTATCTTCAAAACCAAGGGACCGAAACGTATGAACCATCGTTGTCAAAGATTGAAAATTAAAAATGAATCTAGCTTATTTTTTATAAATATCGGAATATGAAAAAAAATTCACGTGCTTTTAAAACTCATAAATCTAAGAATAATTTCGTTTATATAGCCAAATTCATACTGGAAACTCGATAAGTGGTCAGGATCAAGATTCAATTACCCTTTCTGTGAAATACGCAAAATAAAATTTAGACTTCCTATACTAATCGAGTCGAGATTGTTCTTAATCAAGTATACATAGAGGCACAAAAAATATTTTTCATATTTCGCAAACAGGGTCCTCAAATCTTGGTCCTGACCACATACCGAGTCTCCGGTATTATTTGGGTATATAAACGAAAGTCAACTTATATATTTTTAGGCATAGTACGGAACTCTCGGTGCTAAGTTACATTCGCCATTGACCTTTTTTTTTTCATGTGATCTGTGTGATGTTAGGTGATGATAACGATAAGTTAGTAACGATCTGCCACTACTCACATTATTTTCAAGTTATCTAATAAAATTATCACATGCGTCAATGTTTAAATAATCAAAAAATGGTGTTCACCTCTACTAGTCCGCGCTGCTCCAGTAAGAAAAGGCATAAAAAACTGTTTTATATTTTACGAGCACAAACCAGCATGACACAATAGTAATAATACGTGACTTTTGGGACATGAAACTTGCACGGAACCCAAGAAATTCGCTTAGGATTCAATCCGTGGAATTGGTTCCATGAATAATTGGGAAGAAGCCGCAAAATGTTGTGTGACTTGATTTAGTAAATTGTTTTTGGCGGATTCTGGACGCTCGTGTTTTGTTATTAGACCACTGCATTCTATAAAATACTTATGTACCGAAGGATCCTTACAGTCTTACAGCCCTACCACATTTTGAGACCGTCAGAGCCTGAGTGGGTGCCTCTATATTTAAACATTTATTGTGTCTGGAAAATATAGGCTTCTCTGATTCTGATGGTTATAAATCTACTTATAACTTATCAAAAAAAATATATATATACAGGCTGTAAATGCAAAGTCAAGAATCCCTTTCTGGTATGAAAGTATACACGATCTGATGTCATTACGAGAAAAAAATATATACCTTGAATTTTCACCAAATATTCCATCATTTTTCTAAGCTATGGCTACGCAGCTCACCGGCCTCCCCACACACTTAATTGCACCCCGCAACCCGCACCCCTCATCCGAGTGGCCAGCGACCAGTGAGGGTGTCCATGCGATTAGTGTATTTTGAGTAAAGAAAATCGTCTTATTGTGAAGTACTGGTACTTTATTTAGACATCCCAGTATTTAAAATAATATCTTTACCGATCATACTAACACACCCTTAAAGGATTCTTGCCTTTGCTTTTACACCCGGTATAAACGTATTAACCCGGACGAATGGGATTTCCATAGACACTGTCTATGTCTATTAGAAAGAATAATAAAATAAAAAAATGCTTCCATATCACTACGTCATTCCATCCAAAAATACCTACACTTAGAGACACAACGTAAAAACAACATTTTGATACCTCCATTGCTGGTTATTCTCAATGTCACTTTGATAGTTGGTTAAACATGTCTTTTCAAAATATCTCAGCGAAAATCAATATTATCGAAATGCCAGCAGGTCTAGTGATTAAAGATTTTATGAATAATTCAACAAATATCAAAGTTTGCCGCACACGTGGTTGGCCAGCGAATACTTTGACTCAGAAACTATAATTTTGTTTTCACTAGATTTAGCTAAGAGTGTACTTTATTTACTATAAAGCATTTAAAAATAAATTGGGTTTGTCAAATGAACGAGCTCTGCGGCTTTTTAGCATTATTTATTCTTGCCGCTTCTGTTTATTGCGTAATAAATTCGTGCAATAACTATTTATTTGAAAAGCTTAACAGGGGCTTCATTCGTGAAATGAAAAACGTTGTTTAACTTGGTTTGTTAATGTCGGTCGTCGACATATCGTAGAATTGGGCATTATATGATCTGCCCAGGTATATCGTATAATTCTGTTAAAACTAGGAGCGGTTGGCTCCCCAAATTTATGACCACAACGCTCAAGCCGAAAACGGGCAAACATTGCATAAACACAGGTGCAACCGCGGGCAAAGGCTAGTAAAATATAAATATATAATTTTATAAACAGAGGTTAATAAATACGAAAAAAAGAGAAATTTGCTCCAGATATATTTTTATTTCTTATGTTAACTGATATACTTCTCAACTGAAGCCGGGCCTAGGTCCCGAAATATATCTTGAGCCTTTGTTTCGTGTTTATTAACCTCTGTTTATAAAATACTAAGTAAAAGCTTTTAAAACAGCATATATTAATTATTTATTAAAAATATATAATCATCATAGAAGAGAATATAACAAAACGTAATTCAGAAAACTTAATACAATTATTGGTGCATCATGTCAAGTGCCTATTAAAAAATAAAACTTTAAAAGACTGTATGTTCATTGATATATGTATTATACCGTATGCGCCATAATCGCCAGCTTTTCTTTAAACTGTCAATAAAACAATTTTATCTTACAATTAATCGAGTTGAATTATATTCTAAATTCCGATAGATATAATGCGGTCAGTTAATTCTGAGCGACTGTGTTTCCGGCTATCAAGAATTGGTAATTATATTTATATATCGGCATTTAGTTCGCCCCAGATGCGCCTGCACATGTATGAGGTGCATTATTTAGACAGATGATGCAATAAGTGCACTATCCATATAAATTGAAAGCTTATCCTTCTTCCTGGTATGATTTGATAACATTATAAATGTTATTTATGTTAATATTTGACCGCCTCTTTATTGTGGTCTAGTGTTTTATGTTTCTTGACTACCTTTGTGTTGGTCCCAATTGTGCCTGAAGTACGCCGATAGGACTGACTCCAATGGACATCATGTCGGCGACAAATATGGCCTGCCCACTGCCACTTCAACTTACTGATTTTGCAGGCTAATTCGTCACTTTCGAACTCCGAAGGATCTCCTCATTTCGGATTCTATCCATCAAAGACACCTCAAGCATAGCCCGTTCCATAGCTCGTTGAGCGACCTTAGATCGGTGGATCAAGCCCTCTGTAAGAAACCACGTCTAAACGCCATACGTCATCACAGGAAGGACGCGGTACTGACGACGTAAATATGTGATTCAACTTTCCGAATGCTGCCCAACCCAAGCATATTCTTCTGTCAGCCTCGGAAATACCTCTAACACCCCCGGGGATTCATAGTGTCGTGACGATGTACCTAATTTATAAATGCTAGTACGAGTTGTACTTTTAGATTAAATATACTACTATTAAGTCTATTTAAGACTTGAATGCAACGAGCTATAGATACGTCGTTGCTTAAATTGTCGACCCTGGCTGTGGATCAGGAAATGACGTAAGGTTTTTAACAAGATGTCATTTAATGACGTGATAAAAGTGACAAATCTGTTAAGATGATTTAATAAATGATTTCGCACTTACGCAACGGCACATCAATTTGTATTGTTAACATTTAAAAATAAGCTTATTTAGCATAAGCTTTCATATGTAAATGCTGTTTTGGAATATTTAAAACTATTTAAACATTTGCGACGGTCAAATCTAGTTTAGTCATCGTTTTTAGGGTTCCGCGTCCAAAGGACAAGACGAATACTTGTTAATGTCTCTCTGCTGTCTGTCCGTTTGTCTGTCCGTACGTCACGGGTCTCTAGCTTTCAGATGGAACAGAATGTGGTGTAGAATGTTGACCCAAAATCGAATATTGAATTAAACATTGAATTAAATTATTTGTCTCATACATGAAAAAGAAGCTGATTTTTTTTTTCTTCTTACCCCGCCAAGTGGGGTGTTATTGTCTAGAACACATTGAGAAGAGATTTTAATTTAAAAAATAAAGAATTCAAGGGCCATCAAAGTTGTCAGCTTTAAACAATTATAAATTTGAAATTTTCTGTATAACATGTCAAATCTCGTGCCATAACAATAAATACTGAAAACGCCGAATTTTTATGTAGATTTAGGGTTACGTACAAGAATACTGGACCATCTTAATTTTGCAGTTTTGTTTCATACATTTTCTAGGTAATTTTAAGTTTGCAATTTTTATTAAAATAATTTAAGTCCATTAATTTATTTGAATTTTACGGAACCCTCTGGGCGCGAGTCCTATACTCCCAGTTGACCTTTTTTTTATTGTTAATTTCTGTTTAACACATCGTGCCATAGATAAATAATGCTTTGTGAGCCTTTTTTAACGCATTATATTTTTCAGATAATATCAGTATCTATTATATCAGACTACTCGCAATAATCGTGCTGAAGGTTGGTTTACACAGATTAATGGTTGAGTTAACGATGGATCAGTTTACAAAATATCAAGTTCCACTATCATGATGACATAATGATGTCACTTGTTGCACGCATCGGCACGAATGATTGAATGGTCGCTGATGGATACAATGATGCAGTTTATTACTCGTTCATTCATTCATTTGAATCACTTCATCTGTTTGACGGCCGCGAAATTAATGAAAGCTGTGGTGCAGGGAACTGATGATTTATGTTTTAAAACTCTGAAAACCTCCAGTCTTGACAGAAAGAGAATTATTTAAAAGCTGTTTCAAATTTTCCAAAAATGATCTGTGTTTATTTCTGATAACTTACGCAGTTTTCGGTATGAGTTTGGCTGCATAAATCGTTATCGAATCAGTTCTAAAAAATATATTTTTTGTGTCTTGTTCAAGCTTTGACAAAATAATACCTATTTTGTGAGTATCGCAATTGTTTCTGTTCATTTTCCAGTCTCCAGTATGAATCTGGTTGTAATCAAACAAAATCTTCTTATTCAACTCTCAACTTTACATATTAGTTCTTAAATTCGTTGATTTCTAAACGTTATTTAGAGTGGATTCGAATCCCGGTTCAGAGCTCCTCACACCGAGATTTATACTGCGACGATATAATGTATTTTTATATTTAGAGTATATCAAGCATTTCTAGTTTGTAATGCACTCTTAATAATACAACAGAACTAGTTAAAATGCATAATGTAAGTAAACAACAATAAATTACAATAGCACCAATAAAAAAATTCACATAAAAATATAGCAATAATGTTATACAACAAACCTAACGATAATGCCTCTCCTTGCACTATGAAATTCCAAGAATTAATCTAGTGATAAAGTGTGATAAAGCACTTACCTACTTAACATATCTACTTATCTTTTTCAGGTAACTGTTCACCAGAATGAAAGAATGAGTAATTACTAAGATGTGGTACAGACCTGTAAGTACTTCTACAGGATGTAAATGCAAAGTCAAGAATCCCTTTAGGGTTTGAAAGTATACCTATACACGATTCTGATGTCATTACGAGAAAAAAATATATACCTTGAATTTTCACCAAAAATTCCATCATTTTTCTAAGCTATGGCTACGCAGCTCACCGGCCTCCCCCACACACCTAATTGCACCCCGCAGCCCGCACCCCGTATCTGAGTGGCTAGTGACCAGTGAGGGTGTCCACGCGATTAGTCTTTATGAGGTACTGATACTTTGTTTAGAGATCCCAGTATTTAAAATAATATCTTTACCAATCATACTATTACACCCTTAAAGGATTCTTGCCTTTGGTTTTACACCCGGTATATTCATTTAGGCTACGTATAGACTTATAATCTATATATGTATATTGTTGGGTTACCGCAGAATTTTCGGGTATCTACCCACAATATAGGTAAGAGGAGCAGATCTTAAGAACCCGCTCCGTATGTTTCGTCTGTTTGATGCGAAGCATTATTTTAATTATTTTTCTTGTCATTGGCGCAAAGTTTTTGTAAAAATCGGGGACATACACCATATTATATTTATTTCATTCAATTGTTTCTCCTTTGCGCGTTATTTTGATACTTAGATAATAATGAATGACGATTCGGAGCGGGCTCGTAAGTAATAAAATAACTTGCAAAAGAGAAACAATTCAATCAAATAAATTCTAGGTCTTTATTAAGACGGCCAATATGAAGTGGTGTATGTCCCCAGTTTTTCCAAAAACATCGCGATAAAGGCCAGAGAAATATTTAACATATTGTTTTCCATCAAAGTTGTTGTCGTCGCGGACCGGGCTCTTAAGAACACATGAAGGCATCTACATAATATATTATGTTCAATTGGATTTAATGTTTCGGTTTAATACCTTGGAGAAACATCAAAATAAGATGATCTTAATTTCATATAGTTTCATAGACATGAATTCGCTTTTAGGGTTCCGTACCCCAAAAGAAAAAAACGGAACCCTCATAGGATCACTTTGTTGTCCGTCTGTCCGTTCGGCTGTCCGTCTGTCTGTCAAGACCGTTTATCTCGGGAACGCGTAAAATTATCGAGTTAAAATTAAAAGCATATACTCAAATCTACAGTCCCTTGAAACTGTGAAAAAATCAAACTTCTAAGTTAACGTAAAAAAAGGTACGGCCGTTTATGCCGCAAAAACGTATACATCGACACTCTCAAGGGATTCAAAATTTATAGGGTATTTCCCGTTGACCTAGAAATATGAAATTTGGCAAGTAATACCATTTAATACTACAAGTATAGGAAAAAATCTCAAAACTGTACATTTTTAATTAAATCATTAGAAATCATCGAGGTTAAGCAACGGTAATTATTATATTATAAATAACTTTTACTAATTTGTACGGAACCCTCGGTGGGCGAGCTCGACTCGCACTTGTCAGGTTTTTTAAATATAGAAAAGTATAAAACAAGCATTTAAAATAATTTGATTGAATGGCCAACTGTAGGTTTATTTTCTAAATAAAAAACAAAGCAAATATCGAATTTAATGCATATTCGTCAAATAAATCCTGCACAATGTTAATGAATGCAATAAAATGATATAATGAATTCGATAAAGAACTGTTTGCTCTAACTTCTGAGCTAACTCACAGATAGCATGACTTATTCATTAGACAACACGCGAACACTTGTGTCTACTTGGAAATAGTGTTGCTATGTGGGGATTCCAAATAATCCCTAATCCGATAGATTCGTAACTAAATAACCGGCTAGAAGTTGTGTTCCCGAATTTCCTAATAACTAAAATAACCTTATTTCTGCCTTTTAGTATATACTAATTTATGCTAAAACTATTCTGAATAAATTTTACAGTTAATTCATTCAAGGCCCTAAACTTTGCCAGTTCGAACTGAACAATACGGTCCCAAAGACCCAACTTTCCCTAAATAGTATCAACTTAGCTTAGTTTTCGCCAACAATAAACTTCAGATCTTTCAAATATTATTATTAGAGTGACCAGAAAAGATAAATTAGAAACAAATGTAAGTACAAGAATTTGAAAAAATTCCTCGGGCCAGGGTTCGAACCTGCGACCTCTTGTTTCCCAGACAAGTGCGCTACCAATTGCGCTTGTCTGGGAAACAAGAGGTCGCGCAGGTTTCTAATTTATCTTTTCTGGTTTGTAATGCACTCTAATAATAATATTTAGAGTATTCCAAAGCGATGGATTTCGCAATAAAAACATAATTTCAGATCTTTTGCTTCCGTTTCCCAAACTCTTTTAATTTTTTATTGGTTATTTCCAATTACCATTGATATGTCATATTTCGTTGATATATCTTACTATTTTAGACACGCAGATATTCCCTACATTTGTTAAAAGTAATTATACTGCTGGCAATGCTTAGTTGAATACAGATACAATTATCAATTAACTAACGACTGGTGAGTGTAGGAAAATTGTTGTAATTACAATTACAATCGCCAGCGCACTTGAAGGAACGCGACTGCAATTAGAAAAACTCAGTTGAAAGTGCCGACTGACAGCGGTGCTCTATCGAAAGGTGCCGTTAAATTAAAGTGATGTCTTTTTCAACGCTGAGCGCATGCTAGCCCTTTCCAGGCATCGAAGGAATGGTTGTATTTTTTGCATTACATTTATATTTTACTCCTGATTTTTTTCATTCATGCATGTGTTTTACTTTATTAAATTTAAATAAGCTAAACTCTTAGATTTTTTTTTTACTCTGTATTATATTGAGTTCATATAGTTTTTTTTAAGCAAAATTTACGTGTAGTATGTACCTATATAACATCAATAAATCTATTTCTATTTATATTTCGGCGCAGGGTTGTATTTCACTTACATATTTCCTAGTCAAGACGTATGTACGTTTGTCCTCGATTTCTAAGGTCTGATGTTTCTCCGACCCTACAGAACGCTGGAATTATTACACAGGAAATATTCCAACCATCCACACATCGCCCCTGTCCCTTAATTTGGAGCACCAACTTATCTCACGAGCTACATACCTTGAGCAAGACAAATAAATTACGAAATTCCGAAACGGCTGTTGCTCATTTAAATACGAGTAAATCCAACAGCCTCCAAGGATTATATTACGAAATACTCGCTTTGCGATCTGATAAAGAGCCCAACGGTTACTTTCTCCGTGTCATTTAAAGGCGTTCGTTTTTTGAAATAATTAAGGGGCATGTAGTCGAGTGTCCGCTTTAAATTTATTAAGAGGACGTCGTGCACCGTTTTGATTGATAATGCTGCACTTATCTCGGCAGTGCCGGAGCGTGTAGGGCAACCGGTCCCTTTGAGTGTGTAAAAGTAAAATTCTTTACAAAGGTACAAGTAAGTATTGCATTGCATCACAACTGCTTGCATAAAGATAATTCATTTAGCAGCCACTCATTTTTTATTTTATTTATCGGATTAATGCAATGAGTAATTTAGTCCTTGACCCTTCAAGCACAGAGGTAGATAAATACCATTTTTCTGAAATAGAACCATGTAACCCAAACCAGAAAACCTTTAATTGAACAAGTTCTATTACCGGTTTAGATGATGGTGATGTTAAAATTAAACTTAGTTCAGATTTTATCAACTATCCTTGTGGTCAGTTACACGCTGATTTACCGCTAATTAAAACTTGTCAGTTCTTATCTAGGTAATATTAAATTTAATCGAAGCTTGTACTTCTCTAGTAATGGCTAGTTACAACGGTATAACAGCTGAATACACGACCAGTTTAACCGTGGGCTAGGCAGGGTTCTTGTAAAACCAATCCTAGAAGTGATGAAGGTGGTATACGCGGAAAAGGTGTGTCAGGATCGTAACCTGGTCCCTGGGAGACACATCACTCAGTATATGTAAATTTGTATGTGATAGATAACCAACATACGCATGTTATATTGTGACGAAAACAACCAAGCGAGACGGAAAACTTCAAAAACAAAAAAGTACCTACCGCTTCTGTTATTCACGCATTTGTAACTCAAAATCAAAAGCCAAATTTATTAAAAACTTTCCTATACTAGGCCACTATTTAATATGTCCACAAAAGCCTTAAACCTGAGGTTACGTAAATCTTGCAAACTTCCCCCAGGCAGATGCGCGCGCGCATCACACAGCAACGCGGAAGAGGCGGCCCGGGATAGATTGCAACTTGCAATTGCAACGCCTTCAGCCATGCACTTAGCTCGAGTATACACATTACACTCACATGAGTGTCATGTTCCATGTCTGTCCCATTCTTACTTTATTACTATGTAGTCTTTTGAGGCACATAAACTCTATCCTACCCATTGATACCGATGCTTTGGTCTCCACTTTCTGTTTTAGTGACTCATATCATAATGTAAACTTAATTATTTGCTTCCATTCAAGAGGTTATCCGATATCCTTAAGAGGCTATGTAAATTTTATTTTTTCACTCTCACTCCAAGCGAAAAACCGCGTAGTGCGAGAGGGGCGGATTCAGCGCAAAAGAGAAACAAAAAGTTTTTTAATTTTATAAAAAAAACTTAAATACCTAGCAAAATTTCCAAAATCAAATATCTAGATATTGTTAAAACCCATCTAATGAAACCGTAGATTATATAGTCAAAATGCATATACCAAAAATTCATTACCATTTTCCGTTTACTTCATGAAATACACAGAAACAAAGCATCCGTATATTTTTTAAATAGCGCCTTAAACTATCTTATTACAACAACAACAATTAACTGTCTTATTGCGCTCTTTTCATTTCATGAAAAAACCCTCCAGATGAACATAAAAGTGCAGAAAAAATACTTTGGGTCAAAAAACTTTTTGAAACATTATCTGGGAAATAATAGAGTTCTTGGAATATTATCGTATATAAATAAAATACCTCGCTCGCTCACCAACCCGCCTGTCCAGCGTCTGTGAGTATGGGCATTTCTTCCAGGAGGACCGCCAAGAATGGCGAAATCTTGGATGTAAATAGGCCTGCCTATGTCCAGCAGCGGACGAAACAGTCTGATGGATAGATGGATGGAACACACAGTATATCCAAGCGATGCAAATAATCTTTTCACACTGATTGTTCATTATTATAATCATACATCTATTCTACATCCTTATTAACCAAACAAGACAACTGTTGTCTAGCCAAAGCATGTCTATACCTTCCCAAAAATCCCACAGCACTATCTCTCCTGAAAGTAAATTAAAAAGACCGTGCAAACAACCCTAGAAGACCATAATTTATGTAAAAGATCAACTGGTTGGGTTAACTAGAATCGTTGACCGTTACCATAATTGTGTATCCCCTATCCACGAGCAGTCTTAAGTCTCGTTACGTACATTAGTGGGAGCACGCGATACCGATTTACGAAACGTCATATAACTGATGCCCTCGCTAGTAGAATTTGAACGTATTCGAAAATGGACTTTATGATAGAAGCAGGATTTGTACGCCTAATATTTTCACAAAAAACGCCTGTTTGTGGAAAGCCTTTGTAGTCTGTCGAAATAATGTTGGAGGAAAGTTCATTTTAAAATGCATATTTTGGTCAGAACGTTTATTTTTAGGGTTCCGTACCAGAAGGGTACCAAACGGGACTCTATTACTAAGCCTCCATTGTCTGTCGTGTCTTTCCGTCTGTCACAGGGGTCTACAACTTCAACCATTATAGGCAGAAATTTTAAATCTGTCACGACAAATAATAAAATATTAAAATCAATTAGATTTAAGGGAAATACAAGAAACTTAGAAAAAGTTGCATTATTTAAACGTTTTGGGTTTTGGCTCTTACTTAAGGCGACAATTACTGCCGGTGACTCCGGGTGCATGCATCTCACTCACTCGCACGACTCGTTCCGTATTGATATCTCCGTCGCTCGACGGGGAATCAAGCTACGAACGCACTGAATTGAAACGAATCTTGGGTTCGAATCGAGTCTAAATTTGGACCTTATTTTGGTTTTCAACTTTTTTGGAATTCAAATTTCTGATCAAAATATATCATTCTAGACATTCTGTAGTGTATAATGTACTTTTATATATTTTTTTAAATTTAAATTACATCTGAATTAAACCGGTCCTACCGGCTACCAGCAATAATAGCCCTCTTAAAACACGATAATACATACAAGTTTTAAATTTAGTCAGATTGCAGGACACACTAAAGTAAAACAATAAATAATAAAAAGTGGGGTTCCGTACGCAGACGGTGCCAAATTTTTTGTTAGGCGCTACCAATTTAGCGTTTTCTTTTGTAGCCTCGATGTGGCTCTGTCGTGTATTTTGTTGTTATTTACCATAATGTTTTTAGGGTTCCGCACCTGTGTTGTGGTGTGCTACGGAACCCTTTATGCGCGAGTCCGACTCGCACTTGGCTAAAGAAAGAAAGAAAGAAAGAATAGTTTATTTGTGAACATAGGAAATGTATGTACAATTTATAAATGTCACAACAAGATGTTAGGTATTAATTAAGAGCACTATGTTCTACCTGACGGCGTACAAATATTGAATGGTTTTTTTTTTAATTAAATTATTCTGTTACATGCACATGCAAATACATAAGAAAGGTGAATTCAAATAGGAATGTCAAAATTCTTGATAATATACATAAAATGTCTGAAGTAGATATACAAGTAACATTCAAAGAAACGTACACGAGTAATTAAAATTAAAAGTTATCATTAAAGAAATTATCAATTTTATAATAGCATTTATCAAGTAAAAACAAATATAATTTATTCTTAAACTGTCTAAAGTTCAAATCTCTAATGCTGGTTGGAATTTTATTAAATATTTTCGCAGCCATACAGAATATGCTATTCCGCATATTAATTTCACTTTTTAGATGGTAACAAAAACATTTTATGATATCTGAGAATATCTTTTGCGATGCACGCAATCCTCTAAAGAATAAGTAAGTCAGGAAAAGTTGTCAAAAGAATGTGGCAAAGAATATTGCATGTCGGAATGAGTCTCAAGATTACCCATATCATCATTTATTGTCATGATTCTGTCTAAATGTCTCTCTATTATTTATTCATTGACATTGATTCCCCTAATAATTGGGATAATTCTTCGCTTCATAGTTCCATTCTTATTTCAATTTTTGTTTGCTGCTTGATCAAGAAAATATTTTGTAGTGTTTCCAAAACGATCTATTGGAAATGGACCAATACCTTGTTACTCGTAGCTTTACATAATTACTTATTTTTTATATGAACTTTTAACTTGTCAAGGTAGACCCGTATCATTTTATCTAGTTCTTTAATAATAAAGAACATGAAATTGTTTAGCTATGATAGTTTTGAAGGTAGCATGGTATTTGGGCTACAAAAGAAAATAGTTTTGACTGGTTTTTAAAACATAATTCATTACCTAAAGAGCTGCATCTTTTGTTGTAACTGTGTATGTGTACAACTTTTTCAAGTGTCAGTTATAAATATAACATTCATTATGAAAAGAAAATCATGATAAAAAGTAATCAAACAGTACACAAATTAAAAAGTAAAACAAACTACAAAGTTATTATACTAAAGTACTTGTATACTATGAAGTAGATTCTTATTTTTTGAATAAGGAAAATATATACTTAGTTTTAAAGCACTCATAGTTTTAAATTAAAAAAAGAGCTAATTTGTGGTCTTCTAAGGTATTGTCATAAAAATGTAAGAAATAACAAAAATTAAATACTAGCAATATTTAAGAAACATTAATCATTCAAATTCGAAGAGCATTAAATTCAATAAGTTTTTTTTATACCTAGCTGGTATCAGATTTGAAGATGTTTTCTCGCGAAGGACTAAATTAAAGCTGCAATTGAAGTCTCAATCCCAAAAGCATTGTAGGAAATATGCGAAGCCATTTCTCATACTCCTTCCTTATCAATGCAGTGTCAGCTATGCAGATAAACAATATTACCACATTTTATTTTAAATTCCAATCCCTAATCCTTTTTTGGAAAATTTGTTGACTGCTTAATTTTCTGTTTAAAAATAAAATAATAATAATAAAATTCTTTATTGCACAAAAATATATATTATTGTACAAAGGCGACTTTAATACTAATTGGTATGTTTAATTGTGTAATATAATAAAAAGTCATTGATTTTTATCATGCAAACGTTTTCAACTCGCGCCATAACCAAAATAGCAGTTTCCCAGATCTGCCAATCTTCTTTGGTTCCTTGCCATTTTATGATCTTTGTTTGACCTAATTTCTCATATTCATTAGTTTTACTTTCAACGAGCTATGATAAAACTATGTAGGTTACAAAGTGGTAACTATTCGAGCTATACCTACTGAAACGTGACTTTACAGCAATGTTAATATATCAGCTAATAAGTGGACATTGTTTTCAAAGGACGAACGGTGTAAAACTTTACGCAACTGACGATGTTCTCGTTGCTATATTTCATTTACCTGTATGGCGACTACAACATTCAAAATTTCAACAGATTTTTTTATATGGACCTATGTTTTTAGTTTTACAATTAATTCAGAAAATTGGTGTTTTAAACATTTTTTCATTACTGATGATTTGTATTTTAACTAAAAGTTCGGGATCTAAATTCGGATGTACGAGTAAGTTAAGAAAATCGAACAAAGCTCTTTTACATTTACTAACGGCAAATACTTCAAGTAAATTTGAAAATTCAACGAGGCTCCTTTACTTGGATCATGGACGAATATCCGAATATAATATTATATACATATTATTATTATTTACATTCACTAACTGGTAAGTCACTCGTCTAGCTAAATGGCCATGGAAAATATCTGTTCTGACGGAGGATCTCGGTGCAAGATGCACACCATAATATTGTTTTCCTTACTTTTGAATAAAAAGTTTGCAATAAATGAGTTTTATAGCAATTCGCGCAAACTGCTTGTTAATAGTTACGTGATCACATGAAAATTATTCAATTTTATGCGTTACATTTCAGCTGCATTACATTACAACTGTAAACACGTTTTTAAGTTTGTTAATGTAATGCAAACAAAATGTAATACATTAAAGTAGATAATTTTTGTGTGAAGACTTTATTATTAATAAACTATTTCCGCAAATTGCTTTATAATTATGACAGATTTATTGCATACCTTTTATTTAATATGCATTTTGTACCGAGGTAAAAAGTTACCCCCTTAAGGCGCATGGGCACGCCACCACCGTTTTAGTACAAAATTGGATAATCCTTTTCTCAGTTGTTTTTGGTTATAAACCAAAGTATAAGACCTCTATCATCTAGTACTGATATTTAAAAAGGCACCATTTACAGGGTTAAAAAGGCAACATTGACAGGGCGCAGCTGTAAACAGCTTTCTTATTGTCAAATTGGCCAAATATGATGTAAGATGATGTCATTTCTAACCAATCCTGGCGCGTTTGAAGGCGTTTGGGATGGATGTTGAAGTTAGACAACAAGGCCCCTGGTTACATTTTACTAGGAAGGATAGTGCAGTTAGTTCCTATTTTGGCTAAATCCACCAATCCACGCGGCAAAAGAGTTTTGTAGCCAAGAAGTTTATTACCATCTGGAGCGCTAACTTCCTATAATAAGGCCACGCCAGATATGACCTTAAAATTCTTTACCCTTCATGAGTAATAGAGATAGAATGCCACTCGAAAAGAATAAAGTGTCATGAGTAAAAGAGAAGGAAGTGAATGAAGGTCCTTTATTTGAGCGTGCGCGTTTCAATAGAGGTTTGCACTCCAGATAGTCGTTCAAAAACTCACACTGGGCTTGGTTTCGCATCCGGGTTACTACACTAACCGACACCGACCGTTCAAAAATAGTAGTGTCGCTACACTGCACCGGTTTCGAAATTTTCAACATCAACTCTGAGCAGGGTTCGCAAGGTTTGTATGAGGACGTCAAAGTGACAGTTAAAAATCAATACAAAATCTATTGGAAATATGTGAAATGACATTTGGAGTGTAGCAACTCGGCCAAACCCTTTCAAAAACTCAGTGTTGCAACCCTAGTGTTCCTACCCAGCCTAGGGTTCATTAATGAACGCACTTCTGCTCGGGTTACAAATTTCTTGCTTGTCGCCCTATAAACATTATGATATGATGTATCGCAGTGAGGTTATCATGACGTTACTTTTATCAATTGGCACAGTTTGGCATATGACAAGATAAGGATAATCGGTCGTTGTCGCACATCTCTTATCGATTGTCTCGAAAACCGATATAATGAATTTACCCGGAAAACCTACATACATTGTAATAAAACATGTGATGTCTCAGCCTATGCTATCTCGTCGCTCGTCTTTTGGGTACCGTACCCGAAGGGCGTCAAGCGGGACCCTATACTAACCCTCCGCTCTCTGTTTGTTCGTCCGTTCGACTGTTCTCACAGGAGTATACTGATTCACATAACACGTGTGTGACTACAATCTCGCTCAAAAAGTGTCCGCGATGCATGTTGTCACCGCTATGGGGTGACAAATTCGAATGACGATTTTGTACAACTGACATTGCATCTTATGTTAACGACATAACGTCTTATTTTGGTTGAAGATTTTTGCTACTTTGCACGTTTATGAGAGGTCAATGGTGACTATTTTAATTTTATCGTTTATTTGAAAAACCAACGGCGATTACGCAATGAGATATTACAGTAGTTAGATACATAAGGCCAATAACTATAGTATCCGGGAACAAATTTAGAAAAATAAAAAGATATAGGTTAAATTTTTCGGTTCTCATTCCAAAAAATATCGAAAACTTAGCATTTCTATAATGTTGTTTGTTTCAGCTTTATTTAAAAAATGGTAACTCATACAATGGCACTTCCGTTTCCGTGCCAGAGGGCGCAAAAATGTCTGCTCTACCATTTTAGCGCCTTATGTTTGGTGTTATTTTCATTTAACATAATGTTTTAGGGTTTCATACCCGTATTTTGAGGTGGTACGGTGTCCGTGCGTGAGTCCGACTCGCACTTGGCCGGTTTCTTATATCTTTACTACCTTTATTTGGGTCATGAAGGATTTCGAACACCTTCCATCTGTAAATATAACTACTACCTGAAAGACCAAGAGACAGAGCAAAATTCGATGCCGAATCAAAATAAAACGAGTAGCCTTAGCATAGCAACGTACGATTATTTCGTAAGGAATCTGATAACCTCCCCAAGCGGGCAGTAGTGGAATGTTTCAGATTCCATACGAAATGTAACGTGAACGCAACTATAACGTAACGATGTTTTCATGCTAAGCTACAGAGCGAATCACAAAACTTCCGCATTTAGAATGGTTAACAAGAAAAAGGGCCACGACAGAGACGTTGCGATTTCTTATCGGAGTACCAACATAATGTGAGATTAAATCCTTATCATAAGTAGTTACTTGATAACGCCGCGTGCCTTCCTAGGGCAAGAAAACATGACGCAATGCCTGTTTAATTTGTATATTCTACACAATCTTGTTTTTCTCTAGCACTAGTTATTACATGGTATATCATGAAATGAATAATTATTAAATTTTAACTTAGAGACAGTTTATTTATTCGCAAAAGCTTTACTATTTCTCAGACATCAAAACTCTTTGCTAAGATAAAAGAAAATACTGTAATGTAAAAAACACTAGTGCGATAATATAAAGTATAAAGCACACGTTTTAAATATGCCGCATTATCACGCTAAGAACGCTGCAATAAGCGCCACTTTTTAAGCAAGTGTGTTAAAAAAATTGTTTTAAAAGCGATGCCATATTTGAAATGCTAAGTACCAAATAGAACAGCTTCATATTGATAAATTAAAAGACGCCGTATCATTTGATTGCAGTTTTACCGTTAAGCTAAGAGTGGTATAAAACTGAACAATAAGGCATTGAATATCGCCACCACACCTTTTCATATCTGCACCGGGATCTAATAACTATTTTATGTGCCTATTGTGTATTAAATATTTATTTAAGCCAAATGACAAAATTAATCGTCCATTATTACGAATCGGGACGGCTATTCCGATACTTGCGAAGGCCGAAGATGCGTGTCAAGCTTTTAAAATAAACCTTCTGCTCGAATTCATAACATGTTTTACATGTTTTGTAAAGCCTACTTAGCTGTGATAGTTTTCCTTTTAAATTCATTATATATACTCATACTACTTCTGTGAATTTTTTCACATTTCTATAAACAACCGTTTAGTCAGCTGGGGGGGCGCTCCACTCTAACTAAAATTTTCACTTTAAAGCTTAATATGTCGCCAACGGATCCCTAAATCGAAAAATGTTTTTCACACACCCACAATGTTTTTGAACGACCTATCTAACAATACCCCACACTATGGAATAGACGAGAAAAAAAATTCATCCCCAGTTCACGTGTATGAGAGGTAGGTACCATTCAAAAA
Source organism: Ypsolopha scabrella (assembly GCA_910592155.1). Lineage (NCBI taxonomy): Eukaryota > Metazoa > Arthropoda > Insecta > Lepidoptera > Ypsolophidae > Ypsolopha > Ypsolopha scabrella. Next base: position 8,044,279 of record OU342964.1, read on the forward strand.
AATTTTTTTCAAGATTTTATTTTACCATTTTGTTGGCGAGATTAATATTTATATCTATGTCAAATTACAGCTTTTTAGTACTAATAGTCTTTGAGCTAAGCCGCGGACAGATGGACAGACGGACATGGCGAAACTATAAGGGTTCCTTGTCGGACTAAACTATAGTTAACTAATCAACTCTCACATTTAAAACTAAATACTGATGAAGTTGATTATAGATTGACTGCTCAGTTCATGAAAACAAGAAATAAAATAAATATAATAAATATCAAAAAATTCAGTTTATTTATCAATTTACTATTAATTGCATTATGTATAGTAATATTCTTTTTCCAATAAGTCTTTATTTTATGCATATTTATTAGCCGAACTTAAATATACTCGTAGTTTTTTTTATATATTTCCCGTATTATATTTGTTTCATCATAATATAATATTGTTTTAATATATATTGACCTGTAAAACGTATAATTTTTGTATCTATTTTACAAATAAACATTTTGAATCTTAGAATATAAAAAACCAGTCAAGTGCGATTAGGACTCATGCCCTAAGGGGTTTCGTACAAACAAACTCTATATATCCAAAGGAATTAGGCTAGTCTTAATTACTTCTTGAATGATTAAATAATACAAGAGCAGAGCGAGTTAGGTTCACATGTAAATAAATTTGGAGAGCTGAGTGAAGCGGAGCGTAGCGGAGTGGAGCGGAGCAGGCGGCCCCCTAGTTTTAACAGAAATACAATCTGCCTAGGCAAATTATGACATACCGAAATCTACAATATGCCGACGACATACACAAATAGTGAGACTGATCTTGTGATAAACTTTAAGGTGTATTTTAAAACCGTAAATTTATCTTTTAAGTTCTTTAAGAAATCGTAAATTCACGACTTTGAAAAATCCAACTATTTTTATGGTACTGAATTATAACAAAAAAAAACCAGACAAGTGCGAGTCGGACTCGCCCACCGATGAAACCCGTAAAATTATGGCCGCGCATACCGTTGCTTAACCTCGATGATTATTTTTTCATGATTTATTTACAAATGTATAATTTTAAGATTTTTTCCTATACTTGTAGTATTAGACGGTATTACTTACTTGCCAAATTTCATAGTTCTAGGTCAACGGGAAATACCCTATAAATTTTGATTCCCTTGAGAGTGTCGAAATATACGTTTTTTGCTGCATAAACGGCCATATCTTTTTTTACGTTATCTTGGAAGTTTGATTTTGTCACAGCTTCAAGGGACTGTAGACTTGAGATATGGTTTTAATTTCAACTTGATACCTCCACGCGATCCCGAGATAAAGGGTCTTGACAGACAGACGGACGGACAGACGGACAACAAAGTAATCCTATAAGGGTTCCTTTTTTTCTTTTTGAGGTATGGAAACCTAAAATCACAGTTACATTATTACGAATGCATTGTTCAAGCTGAGGGTTGGTTTTCTTTTGCATCATAATTTTTCTAACGACATCGTTACAAAACTGAAGATATAAGCCTTTATAATCTACTCGTATACTATAAAACTTATATACTTATACTTAATAAAGAAGTAAAAAAGTTATGTCTGTACATCGAATGTTCTTCCAAAATTTTAAATGTATTGAAATAGGCTTATTCTACTGAAGCCAAAACTATCACTTTTAAAATATTGTCTGTCTGTCTTTATGTTCCGTTTTAACTTAACCACTCAACGGATTTGGCTGCAATTGTTTCATTATCATCGTAGTAACCCTTGTCAACATATAGGCTATAAGGGGTGTTATTAAAATAACGCCTAAACCAAAACGGAGCAGAGATTGAATACACGCGCCCGAACCTAGTAAAGGCTAGTCGTAAATGATCGTTTTGTGGCATTTTGTTGCGAAAATTCTGTCCACATAAGGTGGTTAATATATTCCGGAAATTCTGCGATATGATACTGTACATACAAAGTGGGTTACAGGTGTTTGAATAGCTATTAATATGACAAATATGATGGTCTGTTGACTGAAGAGTCATCAACCGAGATGACTAACGGAGGCTTGTGGTGACATATGCCTCTGTTTATTTCTCGTACTTTCTGTCGGGTTGACTGAGAGAAAATGCTTTTGTCGTACATGTAACTTTTGTTTTGTACACTAAAGTATTAATAAAGAAAAATAGGTTTTTGGTGTTAGTATTTATTGTTACAGCTCTTCTAGGAAAATGTTTATAAAACATTTAAAGTTTATTATAATTAGATTTTTTGTGTAAATAACATAAATAGTCTTGATAACTTATTCTTTATTTATGATTGCACAGAAAACACGACGTTTAAATAGTCATCACACTAATATTGTAAATGCGAAAGTTTGTGCGTATGTTTGTTACTCTTTCACGCTGAAACGGCTGCACGGATTTGGATGAAATTTAGAATGGATATAGCTTATACCCTAACTTAACTAATAGGCTACTTTTTATCCCTAAAAAAACATGTCGCTAAACCGAATAACACGCGGGCGGAGCCGCGGGCAAAAGCTAGTATAATAATAAAATAAGAAACGTGACATACTGTATATATATCTGGATGACGATTTAAATACTGTGTTTTCTCTACATATATAAATATATTTTTGAAATGAAAGACATGTAATGCAATAAGTAAACAAAACACAAATTTATTCCACGAGCAGTTTAAACTTATTTGGTCGTTAACTTTACTTGACACCGACGATCTTTTAATCTCTGTGTAACCAAAGGGTCTAATTAAGTTGGTTATATAATATTGAATAATTAAATACGAATATTCCGATTTTTCCCTAGACGTTTGCTATAGACCTAACCTACCATGAGTTTTGCTTACTATACACGTTAACGTCTGCGTAAATTATTTATATGAGAAATTGTGCAGCGCCCCTAGCGGCTTACTACAGGAACCAGCATTTCTCATACAAAATATTTTACGCAGACGGTAATGTGTATAGTAAGCAAAACTCATGGTAGGCCTACTGTGAAGGGTATTTCAAATTTCTAAGTCAACTGAATGAACCCTATAGGGTTTCATGGTGAGCCAATTTGTATGAAATTAATTACGTAAAGGGAAATAACTATTTTCGCGTTGAGTTATAGTTGCAGTATAATGGGGCCTTAGACTTCTGTAGGATGTATTAGTTTCAACTTGATATCTCAAACAGGGCCTGGGAAAAAGTATCTTGACAGACAGATGGACAACAAAGTAATGTTATAAGGGTTCTGCTTTTTCAGTTTGAAGAATGGAACCCTAAAACATATTTTATTAGAAAACTAATTATCAAGTCATTATCAAGACAAAAGTGTTTAGCCAATAATTCTATAGTATTAAAATATTTATGCTAATTCATTATTCAACCTAAAGAAATGCTATTGTAATGCATAATTAGGTAATAGATTTCACAATGCACTTTGCTAGAAGAACTAAACAATAGGATGTTTCAATTGACACGGGCAATATTTTACAAATTTTGTAACTTTTGTAGATGGTGTTGCATACTGGGTAATATATCTTTACATTTTAGTTGTCAATATTTTTAATTTTGTTAATTTTTATTATAGTTCAAAAAACCATATCGTCACGACATGGATCCCTGAGGGGGTGAAATGCAAGTCACAATCCACACTTAGAACACCCGCTTTTCACTAACGATTATTGTGTCGTAACCTAAACGGGATGTGCGGTAAGCCCTTTCTATAATTTCCTGTCGCCATAGTTTGGGAACAAATGGCTTCTGAAACACACAGACCGGACACAAATTAATAGCACCGCACCTGCTCTACTACTCGGCCACCGAGGCACAACGATGTAGTCATTCTTGCATGCCATAGTAGAGGTATCTCTCTACTTAGTAGCTAAAGCATAGTATAAATAAGTAATAGTATTCTATCTCCATACAAACGGGCCGAAACGAACCCCTCCCAAAACTCGGTTTACGACAGTCGCGGTCGCACCGCAGTTACGTACGCACGTTGAATCTGTGACGTTCCCGCGCATTTTCTTAAATTATGGCACGAAATTACAGAGTATGTTGTGCATTTTATGGTTGCTTAAATACAATTTTTATAATAATTACATAGCATTATCAAATACGTAAACAGTAATTTGGCAGCCCTAGAGCGTGTTTAGGCACCGAGCGGGCGTAGGTATTGATTTCAAGGACACCGCCTAGTTAAACTACTGTTGTTACCTATACTGTGGCTAAAGTTAAACTACAAATAATATTCTATCTCATGAAGTTCATTTGGCTATGGTTGTATAAGTGCGTGTACACACACTTTTTTCTAGTGTATGTAACCTCGGGAGCGCTACAAAACGCACCACACACAAAAAACGCGCTTATCTGTACACGACACTAATACAACCATAGTTAAACGGACTTCGTGAGATAGAACATCTGTAACTAATATTCATATGCAACAATTCTAACACATATTTTATTTCTTTCACACTCATCAATCAACTCTCTTAGCGTAACTTCTTATTCCTCTAACATTTAATTATTGTTACCCAATTTTGAATGAGATATTATTCCGTGATTTACCAAAAAGAAGTTTCTATAGCCCTAGCATGAACATGTCACGGTTACGTTATAGTTGCGTTCACGTTAGAATCCGTATACAGGATGTAAATGAAAAGTCAAGAATCCCTTTAGGGTGTGAAAGTATACACTATTCTGATGTCATTACGAGAAAAAAACATATAGGTACCTTGAATTTTCACCAAAAATTCCACAATTTTTCCAAGCTATGGCTACGCAGCTCACCGGCCTCCCCACACACCTAAATTGCACCCCGCAACCCGTACCCCTCATCCGAGTGGCCAGCGACCAGTGAGGGTGTCCACGCGATTAGTGCATTTGGAGTTAAGAAAATCGTCTTATCTGTACCGATCATAATAACACACCCTTAAAGGATACTTGCCTTTGCTTTTACACCCGGTAGAATCTGATGTACCGGACAGTAGCGGAACTTATCAGATTCCATAGAAAATCTAACATGAACGCAACTTTAACGTAGCCGTGATGTTTTCATGCTAAGGCTACTGAAGTGCTACAAATATTTCTTTACAAATGAGTTTACGAGTTCGTATGAGAGGATTGACCGCGCGAGTGATCTCAGGAGCGTCTCGTTCGGGTGATGATGGTCTTGAATGAAGTGTTGTAAAGTAGACAGTTTTTGTTCGTACAACACATGTGATGTCAGATGACGTTATGACATATCGGCGTCCATTCACAGATGACTTGTCATCATCATACATTTACATACATTACTCTCGTTCAAATAAGAGATATTTCTCGGCCCATTTAATTGTGTAACTTTGTATTAGGAACTCGTACACTTTCTCATATACGATATTATTATAGTTTCTTTACCCTGTCATCCTACCAATAACATACTATTTACATGACTTTTATAAGTATCGTGAAGTCAAAATGCTGCATTTATAAAAACAAAACAACCAACGGCTACTCCGCAATTTTCAAATAATTTTTACACACTACAAAATAACGTTTTAACAGATTCCTTCAGGTATTTTGCCAAATTACTCTAAATTTATTCCATTTTACGTACCCAAATTTAAACTACACGAAAAACAATACATATAAGGGGACTTTAATTTGTACAGCCAAATTCTTACGGAAGACGAGGTAAGTGCGCAGTAACAAGGTTAGACGACCCTTTTTGTGAAATTCGTAAATTATTGTTTTCGTGTTCCTTACAAACGCAAGCCCAGCCCCGAGCCAGTTACTATGGGTTGTCAAGATTTTATTTTGCGAAATTAGCAAGGATCCGTGATATTGATCACTTACCAAGCCTCCAGTTGAGTTTGGATGCATAAATAAAATTCACCTTATATTTTGATGATCAAATATATAAATGAATACTGTAGACTTATACTCGTATCAGTGTTTCAAATAAGGCTCAATTACTGTTTTTGCAATATTATATTGTGCCCCCATACATGTTCAAGCTTAACTCAGGCTTCGAACAGTTATCAAGGCTCCGAACAAAGCTGATTTGGTATCTGAAAATCGATATTCATCATCTACATACAAGGACTATACCAACACCTACATACTGTCAGTGGACGGTGTTGACTATACCGGGTGTATTAATGACGTACACACAAAATTATACAACATGCTTTACGATTATACTGAAACTCCTCTATAGAAACAATTTTGAAACAATGCGAAAAGAGAAATCACTTGCCTTTAGAATATGAGGAGTAGGTATTAAAAATGGATAGTAATAAAGCCTCCGAAAAACAAATTAAATCCCAGCGAACTGCTGCACACTGTAATACTATCTAAGCAGCGGTAAAATTAGCTACCGAAAAATATACTAATTTAACTGTGTAACATCTACCGACAAAATAAATAAAAAATAGCGAACTAAAATTCCTTACGACCACCTGGTCATAGCCTCCGAATAAATTACTGAACTTCCGAAAAAAATACTAAGTTAACAAAAACAAAATTTCTGCTGGGCCAAAAAATTGTGGTTGGTTGACATGAAAATAGATATTGGGAGCCGAGCGAAGCGGAGCGGAGCGAGGCGATCCCTTAAGTTTTAATAGAATTCATGATATGGTCAGGCAACTTTGAATTTTTATTCGGAAATTTACGACAAAAAAAGATGACAATAGTTTTTGCTGAAATGTTTTCGCTGGTGAAATAGTGTTATGTCAGCTTTTTGATATATAACTTTTTCGAAATTTTCTGTATTTCATTCGGTAGTTTTTGGTAGTTGGTAGTTTATTTATTAACACGGAAGTTTTTGGTAACTTAGTATTTAAAGCAGTAACATTCCATTCATAAATTTAACATCCTTATTTTTAATTTAGTTTTCGGAGCTTTTATTACTAGCCATTCTAATTATATGGGGAGTAATTTTTTTTGCGTCCTTTCAATGGTTTTTCTATGGAAGTGGTTTAGTATAATAAGGAGAGCATATGGTTTAATTTTCTGGGCACATCATTAATATATTGTGTATATTGTTATGTAAACGGTATTGTATAGAATTATTTATTTCACTAGAACAAAAAACAATTTGTATGTTTTTGTTTCAATAACAAAATGAGACTACCTTTACTTATTGCGTGACATAACTAAAACATGAAAACATCACTTAGCTAAAATGCGGTTAAAACAATCATAACCAATAACTTCTTGTCCGTATTTGGTTCTTCCTAGAAGAGATTGCTTCCTTATAGCTTTGCTTTAAAATTAACACATGGTATTATTGTATTCCAAATAAATATAACTGCTCATAATTGAAGATAAAGATTCCTAAAGAAAACATAACATGAATGAAACTGCTTTGAGTATAATTCAACTGCAATCGTATTAAACTCCAGATCATGACTTAAGCTGCTAAGAAGGCCCGTTGTAATTATCAGTAGTTGCATCAACTGGCACGCTGCCCTACATCCACCCTTAACACCTTTACCCAGAAACTTATAAAACCGTTTCTCCCATCGACCTTTCTAAACACACGGCATTCAATGCTCGTTCTAACAGCGGTCTACCGACAACACTGCAACGGTAAAAAGTAATGCACTGGGAACAAAGTAAAATATGCAAATGCTTTTGCGCGATTTTGAAGTTTGCAAGTTTCTGATACTGCCGGAAATGCACCGGTAAAATACCATCACGACTTTCGTTTTAAGCGCACTGTAGTCGGTGGCTTGATTGAAGTCAGTCGCGCACGGGGTCGCTATGCTTGCTATTTCATTCTACATTCAAGTTCGGATTATAGAGCACTGACTGACTGTTATTGGTTGGCCGGAACGTTCATTTTCCGAGCTCGTACGGAACTAACCGCTACGCGGTGTGAGAGGCAAGCTAACGCGAGACAAAATTCAAGTAATGAAAAAACTCGAGAATGGTTTTGGTTGGTTCTTCCTATGATTTCAGGAGAAATATTCCAAAAATCAAAATGAAACAAAAATATTTTTGAATGGTATAAAATATACAGTTATGCTGTGAACCTAAAACTATTTGATTTGTTGTATCGCTTCTAGGATATTACGGTACATAAACATTCATGAAAATATGTGTAAAATCCAGGACTTTTATGCGCTTCTAACTTTTGTATGTATTTGATTTTGATAAATGTTTTAGGTTAAAGTCATGGATATGTTAAAAAAGAAAAAATAATAAGCAAGTACTTATAAATAAGGATATTATCAGCGAACTGCGCTAGTCTGTGAGTTCAGGCGAATAGAGTGTTCTTAAGCAACAAAATCGGTTCTATTCCTAGTGAATAAGAGTTAAGCTATTTGTTTTAAAGCCGTAAAGTGATAGTGAAATCATGATTGACGGTCAATAGGATCTGGTAAGTTGAAACTGTAGAAGCAACTTCGGGAAACTTAACCTACTAAAACTTTTCTCAATTGACACACTTTTTACATAATTTTAAGACACCTAGTGAATGTTATAAATGTAAAAGATTTTTTTGACTGCATTTCAAGAAAACATAAGAATAGATTTGCACCATTGTTTTCCAAAGTGTTTGAATAAAACTGTGTCATTAAAGTATAAACAAAGCACAAATGAAAATTACCATGCCGGATGAATGATCACATCATAGAATAATTAATTGTGCAAGATTGGGCAATATTAGATATAGTCCAAATAAAGTATTCCATTAATAACCTGAATTTTGCCTTAGCATTAACGAAATACACGAAAATCCTAGGGATAGCTTTCAAATTTGAGCATCATATGTAGGGAAACTGAGCCAAGGAATGTGCTATCTTTAAGCTCACATAAAAGCTCAAACATCTAGAATTTCTTCATGAATCGTTTAATTTAAAAAAAGAGAATCCATTTATGGTGTTTAAGTTATGTGACTCGAAATTTCTTTTCGATAATTATTACACAAATTGACTTCATTATGGCTCACGGAAAATTAGGTATATAAATCAAATGCACCTTTTGTACATAAAATAAAAGATCTGTTCCCACAAATTTGAATAACAGCAAGTCAGTTTTATTTCAAAGTGTAATTTTATTTCGCCATTCTATAAACAGAAGATGTTTAGCATGCCGAATAGAGAATCCTGTGTATGTACTCGTATTTAATCACGTCCCCAATTTGACCGAATATGTACGGGTAAAGCCCGAAGTCGGGTAAAGTCCGAAAAAAGTCAAACATAGGGAGCGTGTTAGGTGGACATTAGGCGGCCAATTACAAAAGGAGTTAAAATCTATTTTTTTTCCTCTCATACATTTTGTTAAACTTCGACTCCTTGGGGCAGTACAAAACATTAAAAGAATTTTATTTACAATTTTTTTATTAATCTGTTTTCTTGTAGCAACTTTTTTGCACCCAGGCCTACCCTATTATGCAGCCAAACTTATACTGGAGGCTTGGTAAGTAATCAGTAGCCCGAATCATAACACTTTTTGCTAATTTCGCAAAATAAAATCTTGACGTCCCATAGTAATTGACTCGTGGGTGGGCTTGCGTTTGTAAGAAACACGAAAAGAATAATTTTCGAATTTCAAAAAAGGGTTATCGAACCTCGTTACTGAGCACTTACCAAGTCTTCAGTAAGAATTTGACTGCTTAAATTAAAGTCTCCATGGGTAAGTAGATAGGTTAGCTTAGCACGTCTCTTTTAAATTTATCATTTGAATAATTAAATTAACTTTGCACCGCAAATTCACGTGCATTCATTTATAAACTAAATGTAGTTAGTTTTACGCTTATTTAAGGCGCAATACGTCCATCACACAGCGAAAGATATAAAAATATCTGAAAAGTGCGCGTCCGAGTAGTGCGGTGAATCAATAAAAGGTTGGATATTGCTGTTTTTAGTGAAAAATATTTAAAAATTCTCACGAAAGCGTTTAAAAAACGTATTTTAGATCATATGTTTACAACAATCATTATTAAAATATTAGTTTGGACGGACTACTGTTTTGAACTGAAAAAATAGACTTCACTTAAATTTTTTTTCGATTCAGCGAATTTTTCTTTGTTTTCTCCGTTTGTCACGTTTTGGGCTTTGTTATCGTCTTGAAAAAGAACTTATAGAATGTTTTTTTTTCCAAACCCTATCTATCTATTGTATTATGGGAGTGCTACTGTTTTAAAGTCTCATTTTTACTACCTATGTCGCCTTAACGCAAGAATGTGGCTTCTCTGGATATAAAACATTGTCCCAAAAAAAGAGAAAGCTCAAGAAAAAACGAATACAACAAAATGAAAAATCAACAATAGTACAAAACATATCCTTTTTAATAAAATACTAAATACTCTTGTATGATTTGAGGAAATATTGTTGTTTTAGCGAAATATGTTATTCTAAGTTCAAATTATATCAATAACTCCGTTTATTCAATCTGGACTCGTTTTCAGCTTAGTCGTTATTTTATTAACACCCCTTATATATTGAAACATACATACAGACAAAAAATTACAAAAATGGTACTTTTGGCATCAGTACAATACTATAGCCCATTAAAAAAAAACAATTTACAGCCACGACTTTTTTACTACTTTATTATTAGTACAGATATGAAATCCAACATATTTTTATGTTGATAAATTGAATATTATAATGCTATTGAAACGGCTACTCACGATTTTTATGTAGTCAGATTTCGCCTGACTAGTTTCACTGTATTCATACAGTTTCTTTGGCGGCAATTTGCCGTTTCAATAGAATTATGAATCTAAATCACGAATCTTTTAGCAGTAAAATTATGTTGATTTACTTTTCTTTTTATGTTTTCTGATTGATACTGCAATTCCGTATGCAACGTCGACTTTCTACATGACTCCTGTAAATATAGTAACCGGAATTAAAGTCCATTTGTCAGTGTAAACTAAAATGCATTTTATTTCCCGAATCAAGTTACTACTGAGCTTTAATTATATACAGCCGGGTCTTTTACATTTTCTTTTTTTCACGTTCCATCTGAAAAAGTTCTTCAGCGTACACGGTTCACAATTAAAAGGTTCCCAGTAAGTAAGTAGCCTTAGCATGAAAATATCACGGTTACGTTACAGTTGCGTTCAAGTTAGATTTCGTATGGAATCTCAAAAGGTCCGCTGGGGTGGGGCCATTATTAGATTCCATACGAAATCTAACGTGAACGAAACTATAACGTAACCGTTTTCATGCTAAGGCTACAGGTTTCCTTTACATATTTATATGTTGTTATATGAATCACGCTAGAACGATAATGGTGGTGATATTTAATGTAATTTTCTGTGATGTCATTTTCTTCAAACTTGACTGATGTGATGTGATGACGGTCCACTAAGGATCGAAATATATTTCAAGTTAAAAGTATTATATTATTTATATTTATATTTATATTTATTAATATATCCAACTACATATATATTTATTATAGCATCCTTCAAACTTCAAACTTTTATTGTTTCACAAACATTACATCTACACAGCGCTGATATTCAGTATTGTATTGTATACGAGTATGTATATTGTATACTTAGTTTCATATTTGCAGTAATGTCAAACGGAAAACTAAGGGAAAGGGCTTATTTTTAATAAAATACCGTTTTAATACACCTGCTCAATATATGATAGATAACGTTTAGCGTGCGTAAAATGACACATTTCGCACTCGTGCTTTTTATTGTTTCTACTGACGCAATCTAGGGGAAACTGGTGATATCATTTAGTAAGCATGTAAACCTTTGTTTTACCTGTCATTTTGTTGGTATTTATGGAAGTGACCGGATACACTAAAAACTGTTTAAGAAGAGTATCTTTTAAAATTTTTAAAACTTAAATTATTATTAAATATGTTATATAAGGTCCTACAATTCAAAGTGAAAAAAATTTAAGAGATGATAGAGTGTCCCTAATATACCACCTCCCATAGAAAAAAAAAATTTATGCGCCAACTTTTTTTTTCGCCTTTCCATAGAAGTTGAGTCAGCTGATTGAACCAGTTTGTACTGAGAAGTGAAAAAAATATTTGGACAAAAAATTTTTTCTTCTTCTGGAATTTGATCAGTTAACGATACATGATCTACCCTAGAATTATTTTCACTTATTATTGTAGGACCTTATATATGTTAAATTGTAAAAGATGTTTTAAAAATTTAAATAATTTTAAACGTCATAATTTATATTATATTTTAAATATCTTAGAACTTATTATTAAAAAGATGTTAGAAAGAGACATTGGTCTTGTAGTACAGATTGGCGCCAACCAGACTGCATCTTCTTCTGTCGACTTGTCTGTTTTAATTTGCAACAAAATTGCTTTTATTTTATTATTTCATGATTTTTCGCAGGTGTATTAAAAAACGTCGTTTGATATACGTGCGAAAGTGTTGATATTTAGAATCACAACTGACTTTTTTTGCCGAGACGCAGTCGGGGTCAACCTTTTCGCACTTGCATCAAAATGCATTTTATTTTCCTTACGTTAATTAAACTTTAACTAATCATTCCAATACATATTGGTAAAATCGTCGAGTGCAGATATGTGTTGTAAACACAAAGAATATATATACGACACGGTTATAAAAAAAAACAGTTTATTAAAAATGAGCACTTTTTATAGTTTACCGTAAGTCATTGCTTCCTTTTAAATAATTTTAAATAATTGATCTTTTTAAGCGACACTACCGGATGGTACAATAAAATACAGTGTTTTTTTTTCATCACCTTGTTCGATTCTCGGCAATGGTTTTTTTTTAAGAATTCTGTTCATACCGTTTTGGTTTGTTTGCATGGAAAATTGCTTGCATGGACGGATACTGTCGCCAATTTCCGGCAGTATATTATATAATATATAATATCCATTATCTGTATCGTCACAATTTTAATAGTTAACTAACACAAATGGTCGTATTAGTCATCAAAGTTGTGTAATATTGATAATTTCTTCAATTTACAAGCGGTTTAGACCGATCGTAAAATAATTTTAACACCTACACAGATCGAGGCCGTTGCTCCGAAAATTAAGGATTATTCGAGTTTTCGTTTCTTTAGTCGAAAAGTGGCTAATTAGTTTTATGACCAAACTGCCGGCACCATTTGCATAACCCACGAAGTTTGCGAGACTCGGAAAATATGAAGTTTAAATATCTGGTGTTTCGGGCATTGTTATAATTAGTTTATGAACGCGACTGTACCGTAGCGTTTTGTTGCCAGCTGTAGAATTAAATAACAGTGTCACGGGGAATTTCAAGGTAAAATCTTAAGGTATTTGCGACAGGTCTTATTTATTTATTTATTTATTTATTGGAACACGTAGTAAAAACAGAAAAGGATACATATTTTATAAGATCGAACTGATGTACAGGTTATTAAATAAGTATATGTCTCCTCAATATACTCACTAATATACATTGTAATAGTAAGATGTAGATTTAGTAATGTAGATTCACTTTATTGGTTATTGTTTTCTTTATTAAATATTTATTTGTTGTTCCACCTATACATTGTATTAATAATTATTCCTTCACCACCTAAAGGTTGGCTGGAAGAAATTGCTTCTAGTAATAAGCCCGCCTTTGTTCCCACAATAGTGTGTATTCTTTACTTTTTATTATTTATTTTTATTTCGTGTATTTTTCAGATAGAATAGAATTTCAGATAATGGATATCTAATAGGTCAATCTTGTCCCCAAACGCAAAACTTATGATTGTTTTTCTTATTTATTTATAAAAAGTATTAAATAAATGTGGTTTATGGCACTATTTGACAAAAATTTAATATCAGTTAGTCTTTTCTAAAAAAGATACCCGTCGCTACCACCTTAATTTAGGTTTAAATAACTAAATATTTGCTAGCTTTTTCTTCGCAAGATTAGATTTTTTATGATTTTATACGTTACCTAAGGGCAGAAGCTAACCAGAAATATTTTTTTCACCTTAATGAAAGTTTCCAACATTTATTGCTCCGTAAAAAAAACTGCCTATTCATACATAATTTGAGAGGTGTTTTTTTATTTATTATATATTCCGCTGGCGTGTTTTTTTGGGAGAACTGTTCAATATAATCTAAAGAATATGTGGTTTTGTTCCATTTAGTATTTACTGAGCATGAAAATTCCTTGGTACACTTGGTACAGAACCATCTCTAGCTAAAGAAAGATATTACGATGCTAATAATTCACTTAGCAGGGAAATAAAGTAACCCAGATTGCAATAAATATTAAAGAAAGGGCATCGCAATTAATAAAATCGTTATCATTAACCGATCGATAATCGAGAGATTTATGAATGAACATTTATTTTTAAACTTCGAACGAATGCATGACGTCATCTGACCCAGAACACCCGACCTTTGCGGAGCTTAATTTTATGCAAGTGGCTTTACTCGACAGTGGACCACCATTTTGTGAATAAAGTTGCTTCTCTTTCTTATTTGGGTGCGATCTTGATAAAGTACCTGCGGACGGGAAAATAAGCGATTGAAAATATTTTATTTTGGTTTTATTGATTAAGATTGTTTTAAGATTACCGCCGTTTCAAATATTAATAACTATACTCTAAAATGGAAAAATAACACCATTATGTCATTCTTGTGTTTATCTATCTCTCCGTAAAGGTATCAGTGTTGTAGCCAAAACTGACTCCTCTACCTTTTATCCTTATTTAAATCTTATGTCTGTTAATAAATTTAAAAACGTCGGAAAAGCGAAAATCACAACCGTGAACTGTGAAATACAAGTTAACACTTGGTACACCCGCTTTTCAGCGATTAATATTGCGTTCCAAACGTGATGGACGGTGAGCCCTATCGCTGCACTTCGGGTAACTAACCGTGCCTTTAAAGCACGCCGATCTAACTCAAATTAATTTGCACCGCGGGTATTGAATTTAACCCACGACCTATGGGTTCGAGTCGAGCTCTCTACCACTTGGCCACAGAAACGATTGACGTAAAAATTTCAGGGGGGTTATCCCGAATTTGTATCTTTTCAAATTCATTATAAACCAATAAAAAGCGATGATTAAATTTTGTAAAAATATATGTCGTATTTCACTTTTTGATCTTAATACTTCGGCTGATTGCTTACAACACGATTACTTACATTTTCCTCGATTCAATTAAATCGCAAAGATAGGTCTAAACCTTGTACCAAAATAAACTTTGTGAAAAATGTGATATAAAACGGCTGTCATATTAAAAACCCGTCCCTTGAATTCCAAAATAACGAATAAAAACACCTCGAAACCGCGAGTTTTCTGAGCGGCCCGCTTCCGCTGAGTAGGATAAAACATGTTTATGTAATTGTGTAAAATTAAAGCGTTAGAGCAGGACAGATTTCTGTAAGGGCCTTAAAAAAAAGTTATGTTACAGAATGTCACGTAGGTATCTCTTTACTTTCGAAGTCCGGCTTAGTCCGGTATAAATCGTAAACACGGACCGGCGGCGTTTTGATCATTATTTACTCGCGGCTTTCGCGGCATCGAATGTGTTAAATATTTTTTGCCGCGATAATGAAGTCGCATGCAGTTTTGTTTTACATTTACTTGTTTATATTCCGTGAAAGACTTCCTTGAAAAATTATTCCGTCGTACACAATACGGTTCCGACGATGTTAGATTAAATTTTTTGAATTTGAATTTTAATGTGATTTGCAAAATGGAACACCATCGAAAAATGTTCACGTATCATTGTGTCACTTATTATTTATGGACCTTTAACATCAACAGAGACTTCGGTATATCCTATCGGGGCGATTCCGGAGAAACAGTCGAATCGAGATTTCTAAAACTCGAGCTAAAAATGTACGGAGTTCGATAGATAAAACGGGTGATACGGTCGAGAAGGCTAATACGACAAATTGACAATGCACTGCGTTTTTCCGCCGCACGAAACTGTTAACCTATGCAATCCGTCTATGAACGTATACGCACTGTGAATAAAATTCTTGTACGTCGCCATTTTCTGTTTTAATCGCAAAAACGTGCGTTAAAAATACGCAATGCAGGTTAGCCCTGGGATTCATTTTTCAGAACCCTAAAAACTAATGAGGTGCGGCGACGCGACGCTGTATTTACAACTATGACGTCACATTAATTTAATATTTAGGCTCTTTTTAGACTTGGTAGGCAGTTATAAAGGCATTTTGCCTTTGATAAAAGCTAATTGGGTATTTCCCGTTTCGTTATTCAGTTCTATTCCTACACTTTCTATTCTTTGTTCTTTATTTTAATTTGTTTTCACAAAAACAATACATTTGGGATTCCGACCATGGAAGCAGTAAAACTAAAAGGATCCGTGACCACAGCCGTCTTAAATCTTTAACGGTTGTCTAAACGCAAGACGCAAGACTAAACCGCTAGAACAGTGGCTTTCTACTATAGGTAGCTAAAGACACGTCTTTGGATGAGCATTTTCAAAATTTTGGGCAATTTACGACTATTTTAATTAAATTACAGTTAGTTGACTTCATAAAATGTGAAATATATGTATTATCCTTACTTACTTTATTACTGTGAATTTATGGCATAGTTTACGACTTTATCCATACTAAATCGAAACAAATAGAACATTTTTCGTAAGTTTTGTTCTAATACGGTTCAAGGCTGATCTAGGGGTAGTTTTGGACAAAATAAATTAAAGTAAATTTTATGAAAGTTAAAAGATTGAGACAGGAATTGTGATTATTCTGTGCATTGCAAGATGCAAATTCTCTGAGAAAATTAAATCTCAGGCGGAGCTCGAACCCGCAACTCTGTCTATCGCGATCCAGCGATTTATCTAAAATATTTAATTTATTTATTTCGCAATAAATCTTAGGGACTATCATCTCATCGGTTTAAAAATTAAAGTTTAATAAGAAAATCTTGGGAATTGGTTATTTAAACCTTACTGAAAAAAAAATACAATAGTAAAACAATAGAAATCGGGACAATATAACCCATCAGTCCTGTAAGGGTTAACCCGTTCAGTCATCTTTTTTGATAGCAATCGAAGAACAATAAATTTGGAGCGCTCTCGTGCCCTGTGAATTTAGACGGGTTATATTTATATGCGCAATTAAAAGGTAAAACATAATAAAGTTTGCTCTGCGTTCTGATCACAATTTCTTTTTTTTTAATTGACACAAATCCGTTTCGTTCCGTTAACCGAAAGAAACTTAAATGCAGGCAAACGCCTCTTTAAAACTTCACATCTCTTGTCTGAACCAAGACTAACCGCCGGATCTTTAAGGTAAAGTGGGCTATACGCTTATTTACGTTACTTTGTCAATGCTCTCACTGTCAGCCTGTTAGGTTAACTTTTACCTTGACTACAAACTCGTAAGTCCGCTTGTATGCAATGTTAGAAGTTTTAAATAATTCATTTAGGAAAACACATGCTTGTATGATTCTCTATGGTTTTAAATAAGTAGGACTAGCCTGAGCACGATATAAACAAAACAAATGAGCTGGCCTGAGGCTAGGTAGATAATACACGTGTATTAGGTGTGTCTTGTTGCAATAACCTAACCCAACCCTTTTGTGCATACAATAGCAGTAAAAATTTTGTTGTCTATATAACATCAATTACCCGTTGAAATATGCAGCTAATATTCTGTGCTAAGAGTACCGTTTTATCAATAATGAATTGTTATTAATACCTCCAGTAACCTCCACCTTAATGAACCCTTCGATCAGTTATAGATAGATCTCAATCTTGAGACCAGCATGAAAACGTAACGGTTTTGTTAAGGCTGTACCTGACCCTAGAATATAAAAAAGCCAGATTTTCGAGGGTTCTTTTGATGAAAGTGGGACTGTCTTAATATTGTGAAAAATATATTTGATTTATTGATCTTTTATCTAGGTGATTTACTCATAAACAATGTACTAAGATTTATACTTTTGTCAAAAAAAATGTTTTCTGCCCTCTTTTTTTTGGTTTTCAGACATTCGTTTCAAGAACGCGTTTAAGAGATCATCTTGTTTTTTTTTTCATAAAATAGGTAATAGATATATAAAGGTTTATTACTTATATTACTTATATTATAAAGGTTTATTACTAATATTTCAGTATTAGCTAATATCCCTCCGATCTACTGTTTCGCGCGTCAATCAAATCAAAATCAAAATCGGCTTTATCAAAAGCTAAAACTTATTTGACATTGGCCTTTTTGTTTTGGACGGGTAATAACATTTTTTCCTAGGGTATGCCATACTCTAAAAGTTGCGTTCACGTTAGATTTTGTATGGAATCTGAAACGCTCCGCTATTGTCCCCTGGGGCAGTTATTTCCCTACGAAATCTAACGCGAACGCAACTATAACGTAACCGTGATGTTTTCATGCTAAGCGTTACTGGATTCGAATCCTGCTGGTTGCCTAAGAGGGCTATAACTACTGGTGACCTTGAAAAAGCCACAATGAAGCTTAGGCTTCATTCGGTTGTTAGTGAATAAGAAAAAAAAAGATTTTAATCAAGAACTTTTACTGAATAATTACCAGAACAAAGTCCAAATTAAGACTATGTAAGACCAAGATCCGATGAAATTAATTAAGTATCCAAAGAAACAAATTTAAACCAAGTCAAATTGAAGATATTATAATAAAAATGAGTTCCCTTGATCATTTAGGAGAATTTTAGTTATTATTATTTCTAATTATTTATTTAGGTAAATTTGTCATCAATGTGAGAAAGTGAGACGCATGCACCGAGGTCACAGCAGTAGTCCATCCATCCATCCATCCATCAGCCTGTTTCGTCCACTGCTGGACATAGGCCTTTCCAGGATTTTGCCACTCTTGGCGGTCCTCCTGGAAGAAATGCCCATACTCACACACGCTGGGCAGGCGGGTTGGTGAGCGCGGTGCCGAAACCCTTCCACCAGTGACGCCGCTGCCCATCACCAGTCTGATTTATATAAGGCCCGGCAATTGGGGATGGATATACCGCCATCCATCGGTCCCAGGCAATGGTGGGCCACCTGGTTTTTTGCCTGAGAGCTGTTCTCTTACTCTCCCCCGAATAACTTCGGGAGGATTTGCGAGTAAGATGGTGGTACCTCCACAGTCGAGCTCGGCATTAGCTCTACCACAGCAGTAGTAATCGCCTTAAATCGTTTTCCATATTACCGTGGCTGAACTCTCAAATAGGTTGCTAGACTATTTGTGTGCAACTGCGGCAACCGAAATGACCGATTAGTCGAAAGACAGGATCGCTTCTCGTGCACTCAGGCGCATGTTTGCATCACAATGAAGATGGGCTTGGACAAGATGACGCACTGCTGTGGTCAGGCTTTGACGAGTCAGAAAGGTATTTACATATCGTTGACATCATTTACTTTATATACAGGAAAATAAGGACGTTTTCCTTTTTCGTACTTTATTTAAAGAACTTACAGTTTGAAGCATAGCCCAGCTAGTAGGTAGCCTGAATCTGTAGTATGCACCAATAAAAATAAAATAAAATAATATAAGTTCATGAATTGAGATTTCTTACATTCACAATATTAACACGTCGGGGCCCCGTATTAATTTTAAAAAGAGAATATCAAGATTTTATTATTTTTAAAATAGACTATGCTATTACAAGGTGTTTGAGTGTGTGTGGAGGAGAGGGTGTGTTTGTAGTATTTCCCTAGGGAAAATTTCAAGGTTTTGTGTAGTAACTACAAGAAGCATATATTCTATTTGTACGGTGATGAGGCTGACCCCTTATCACAATAGGACGTAAAAGTCGTCGGTGGAAAGAGGGTGTACGAAAGTTGACTGTTCTAATAGACCACACCCGCATAATCTCTCCCTCAGGGATATAGGTATGTCATGATGACATGATTTTTGTTATTAACATAGTTTCTAAAATTACATTCTTTTGCAACTGTAAAAATCTCTGGTTGAAGCAAACACTTGTACTGTTTCACAAAGTTATTATATTTATATTTCCGACTAGTTTCGCCTTAACGGAATTTACTAGGATTTAATAAATGTACTTGTATATCACAAAAGCTGTTCATGTAAAAATCTCTGTAACTACTCGTAATTTCTATTAAGGTTCTAACTTAGAACTTCTAAGATTGTCTCAAGGAAGTTTTAATGGAATGGGACATGCGATTTTATTTCTATAATGCAATTTTAATCCTAAAAATAATGCCTAATGGTTTCATTAGCTACCATTTGTCACAATCATGTCAAATCAGTTGACTTCAGTTTGTTCCGTAATTTGAAAATAAAAGCTTACACAGGTGCGTGTGAGTTTTTGTTCAAAATGTGAAGTACCAACCCTAACACCACGATTAGACGAAACTTTTAGAAAGAATAACCACCTCTATTTCCAGTCATTTAAGAGTCTTGTTGATTACCTAGATATCTTGGTAATCTGGAAGTCGATTAGCTCTAGGCGCCACGCGGCAGACCAGAGACCACCACAGTTGCCTGATAGATGGCAGACTACAGATGTCTTTTCACACTTATTTCATTCAATAAGTAACCCTAACACTAGAACATATGATTGGAAATGCAATACTTGCTCATGAATACTCATACTCATGATATGTAAAGTGCATTTTTTGTTTTTCTATTATTGTGTAATTTACGTACACTTTCATACAAATTATTACTTATAGACCAACATAGGTCGACTTTTAATCTCCTCACCCCGATTTTACATTTGAGAATTTCAAATTAATTACTTAGGGGGGGGTTTCCAGACTTAGTCTGTTTTCAATTTCATTTTAAACCAATAAACAGCAATGATTAAATTTTGCAAAAAAATACATGTCATATTTCACTCTTTAATCTTAAGGAAGTGACTAGAGGACCGATAGCGGTCCTTTGATTTTTAAAATTATTGACCCGTAAGTCATTATTTAGCTGTTGGAATATCTTCCTTAGCACGAATTAATAAAGCTCAATTTGCAATGTACAGTTCAAAAAAAGAAGCGGTCCTTTAATTTTATAAATTATTGAACCGTAGGTCACCGGAAAGCGCTCGGAAAATGATTTTTTCTGCATGTCGTGAATTCTGTTAAAACTGTTCGCTCCGCTCCGCTCGGCTCCCTAATATCTACCTATATGTCAACCTAACCGCTCCTCCTCGCTTCGCTCGTCGTCGCAACCTATCCCTAGCGGTCGAATAAAACTAAAACTAAGGGAGCCGCTAACGGCTATTTAGTCACTTCCTAATCTTAATATTTTGGCTGTTCGATACAAGATTACTTACGATTTCCTCGATCCAATTAAATCGCAAAGATATGTCTAAGCTATGATCTAAATATCATTTCATTTGAGCTTTACTAAGCTTTGGTCAATAAAACTTATACTAAAATAAACGTCGTGAAAAATCTGACATAAAATGGCCATCATATTAAAAACCCATCCCTCTAATTCCAAAATAATAAATAAAAACACCTCTAAACCGCGAGGTTTCTTAGCGGCCCGGCTTCCACTGAGCAAGATAAACATGTGAAAAATGAAAGCGTTAAAGCAGCGCAGATTTCTCTGGAATTTTTTTTTTCTCTCAGCCCTTTGGTTATCTCATTCGACGCATAAGCATCGCTTAGCGAGGTTTTCTCAAATGAAAAACTAGGGATTATATCCTCATACTAAATCAGATATCACAAGAACTGTGTTTAGAATTATAATCAGCTTGTTAGGCGATCCAAACGTTTCTTAGAACTTCCTTTTTGTTATTTCTCTTGAACATTACAATAAAACATTGTCGTGCCGATGTCAGAACCAATTGCCTCAATTTGATATACGGCGTACGAGTAGAGCCACTTGTAAATTTCTTTCAATTAGTTACCCGGAATCTAGGCCCGACCTTGCAAACTAAAATTACTTTATTGAATGATGTCAGAATCATAATCCTTTTCACTCACTCCCACTTTTGATCTGAATCCCGTGGTTCGCTGAATGAAATCTGGGCAATAAAACATTTAGCTCGAAGAGAACACCTATATACACCTACAGTGTGTAAATAAATTTGTTTCACTCTCAAATTTATAGTTGGCTATGTTCTGTAAGGCGCACTACTGACTGCACGGATCTCTTCGGCCACCTCGGGCTGAACGGCATCTATAAAGATTCATTTTATTTTATTAGAAACCTACAGTTTAAGGGCCTATAATACCTCAATTCGCAGTCCTGCTCTAACGCTTCTGCTTTTTAACTGTATATCCTACTCTAATCAGATGCAGCGCATGCAAAAACATCAGTTATTTTGAAATCGCGGCTACACTGATGGTTTTTTCATTTTTAACAGTCTGCAGCTGGTTTATACCAATATCAGTTATAATATGCAAAGCTTCAGATCTAATTTCAAGTATTCATTGAATGCTATCGGTTTATTGTACGGTTTGGAGGTAACTATTTGTAATCTCTATCGAGAAAATTTAATGGAATCAAGTTTTCACAACAGCATGGACATAGCATTAGTCCCAGTGGCGTAGCGTAGACTAATCTAGACGTGGGCGAAGTCGCATCAGCGAGGCCCTTTTCTTTCAGTACTTACGATATGATAGTGTGAGAAATATAAGTGCGTGGAAGAAGAATATTGAAAAGCATACCGATTTGAGAAAAGTATTTATTTTATAATTTGCGTAAGTCATTCTTTACAAAAATAATGCCTTTCGGCTCTTCGATTAGCTAAAATCCTCTAGTAAGGATTTGTAGTTGATGGATGAATCAATGAATGGGTCGCGGTCTTTGCTGGTACTGGTAGTTGAGTTCCAACTAGGGCACGCCACGCCTAGCTACGCCACTGATTAGTCCTCAACTTTATCATATAATAATTTCAGGGTGATTGTTGCAGTATTTGTTGGTATAAAGCAGGATCATGCGAAGCGAAGTGAGGTATTTTACACCCATAAATGTACGACAAGGAATTAGTTCAAAAATTAGACACAATGAGGGTAACATAAAGAATATATAAGGTGACTTTAATTTATGCAGCCAAACTCATACTGGAGGCTTGGTCAGTGATCAGTAACACAGATCGATAACACTTTGCCAATTTCACAAAATAAAATCTTGACGTCCCATAGTAATTGACTTGAGCTAGGAATGCGTTTGTAAGGAATACGAAAAGAATAATTTACGAATTTCACAAAAAGGGGAATCGATCCGTGTTACTGATCACTTACCAAGCCTCCAGTATGAGTTTGGCTGCATAAATTAAAGTCACCTTATATATGTGCTATTAGATAGAAAATGTTCGTCAAGTCTTATTTTTAGTTGATATAATTTATAAAATTAATATTATAAGGTGACTTTCGTTTATATAGCCAAATTCATACTGGAGACTCAGTATATGATCAGGACCAAGGTTCAAGACCCCGTTTGCTTGGACAAGATGACGCACTGCTATGGTCAGGCTTTGACGAGTCAGAAAATGATGTCAAAAAATCGTTGACATCATTCACTTGATGTATAGGAAAATAAGGATATTTTCCTTTTTCGTACTTTATTTAAGTAAGCCGTAGCACAGTTAATAGGTAGCCTGAATCGGTAGCATGAACCAATAAAAATAAAAAATAAATTTATATTAATTTATGTATTAAGATATTTTACATTAACGATATTAACACGTCGGGGCCCCGTATTAATTATGAGAACTGAAGTACAGGAACTCCTGCACTTCCTCTTGGAATTGCATTTAACCAGTTAACTAGGTAAGTACTTGAAATATTTGAAGAACTATTTAGTATTAATTTAGAAAAGAGAATTATAATTATTTATGAAAAATAATATGTATTATTAGAAAGAAAATGTTCCTCAACTCCTATTTTTCGTTGATATGATCGATAAAATTAATATTATAAGTAACTTTCGTTAATTTTGCAAAATTCATACTGGAGACTTGGTAAGTAGTCAGGACCAAGGTTCAATGACCCTGTTTGCGAAATAAGAAAAAATTTTTTTTGCCTCTATTCTTGTTCAAGAACAACCTGGACTTATGTACATAATAGGAATTCTAAATTTTATTTTCCGTATTTCACAGAAAGTTTAATTGAAGCTTGGTTGACTACATACCGATTCTCCAGTATGAATTAGGCTTTATAAATAAAAATCACCAAATATTTTAAATTATCACAGAATCACGGAATATTTTTTTTTGTACACAAATGGAAAGTTTTTAATCCCTGCAATAAGAAATGGTGCTATAAGAACATTAAGGGGGTAACTTTTTACTTCGGTACAAAATGCACATCATAATATTGTTTTCCTTACTTTGGAATAAAAAGTAGACAATAAATGAGTTTTAAAGCAATTTGCGGAAATAGTTTATTAATAATAAAGTCTTAACAAAAAATTACGTATTTTAATGTACTACATTTTGTTAAAAACAAACTTAAAACCGTGTTTACAGGTGTAATGTAATACAGCTGAAATGTAACGCATAAAATTGAATAATTTTCATGTGATCACCTAACTATTAACAAGCAGCTTGCGCGAATTGCTATAAAACGTATTTATTGCAAACTTTTTATTCAAAAGTAAGTACTCGTAACACAATATTATGATGTGCATTTTGCACCGAGATCCCCCGTTACCACCTTAATGCGGCATGTGAAAATGGCCCTACGGATTAGGGTCTCTTCGGACTGTCACGGAATTATCCTTTTATCGAAAGTCTGTCGATACGTTGTTTGTTTAAGTATCGGTGAAATAATTTATTGAGAAAAAAATATCTTTTGTACGTAATCCTAAATTTCCTTTAGTATCTTAGCGACACGATTTACAATTACAACTGCTGTGTAAAAACTAAATGCTTTCCATTTTATTATATTAATACATAAGTATTTTTACTATTATGTTAGCTTTTATTTTCATTTTGAATAAATATAAACAGTTATAAAAACTATTACATAAATAACAAAGATTATTATTTTTTCAATATATTTCGGCCCACTTTAATTTATTATTAATAATAATTTAATAGTTTTTAAAATATCTCATCTACAAGGGGTTTTAAATTCCAATAGCTTTGGTTATGTAAAATAATTTTTATGTTATTATTAAATTTTATTTAGTTTTTATTTTAGTTAAGGTTTTTTTTAATAAGATGACTCACGTTTATGTAGCCAAATTCATACTGGAGACTTGGTAAGTGGTCAAGACTAAGGTTCAGGTCTAAATTTAATTTTGCGTATTTCAAAGAAAAGTACTTGAACTTTAGTCCTGACCACTTATTGCCGAGTCTCCAGTATGAATTTGGCTATATAAACGAAGGTCACCTTATATGTACATGTACTTAAAGTAGGAAAATATTTTTCTAAAACAATTTTATGAGTATGTGCAAGAAAAATAATATTTGTCGAAAGCCCAAACTCTAAAAACCCTTTTGAACGAACAATTTTTGATGTAAGGTGACGATGGTAAACCAATACGTCCCTTTCCTCAGCTCATCGTCAAATAAGTCACGGCCGGAGGGCGCACCAACGATGACGTCACAGTTTCTTATTTACAGCAAAGCCACGTTTACGAATAACGGATCTCGAATTTTACGGTCTCCTTGTCACTAAAATTAAACTGGTTAATGTAAGCCAGCCCTTGGAGGTCACAGGCTGAAAGTAATTACAGTACACGATAATTATAGTGATGTGAGCCTACGGAAAGTAATGGATAATTTTGGAAAATTATTCGTAACTAGCCTTCGCGCACAGCTTCGCCCGCGTTTATTCAATCTCTGCCCCTTTTTCGATTACGGCGTTATTGTATGAACAGCCTTTATAGCCAATATGTTGACCAGGGTTACTACAATGATAATAAAAAACCGCATCCAAATCCGTTGAGTGGTTCAACGTTGAATGGTTCTGTACTACATACAGACAAACAGACTAAAATTCTAAAAATTGTGGTTTTGGGCTCAGTGCAATACAAATGAACCCATTTCATTTAAAATTTCGCAAAAATATACAGACTTTTTTACTACTTTATTATTAGTATAGATGTTATATCACAGAGGTAATATTAAATAGAACACTTTGATTATACTGGCTGGATGTAAATAGGGCTTCTTCCAAAGTGCTACAGAAAATTAGGAGAATCGAAAAATTACATATTAACACTCGAGACACGACTACCATTTAAAATAAACGTCAAACCTAAATAATTTAGCTAAGTGACACACACAAAACTCACTAAGGGTTCCGTACTGCCACACAATATAGGCATAGAACCCTCAAAACATTATGGTAAATAACAACAATATACATGCCAAATCAACATTAGGGCGACAAAAAACAAGATGCTAAAACAGTGGCGCGTGACAAACAATTCAGCATCATCCGACCGAGTACGCCACCCTCATTTTTATCATTTCGGCGTTCATATTGCAAAAGGTCTTATGTCACCGGAGGTCAACTTTACAGGAGAGCAAAAAAATGCGGCGAGATTTAAGTTTACCTTCAATTTACGTATATTTAGGTTTATTGTCCAGTGTTCATTGTTAGAGTTGTAAAATATGTATTATGCCTTTTTCATTGTTTTTTAATGACATAGAACGAATTGAATCTTAAAACATCCTTTTTTGACATAGGACCTTTTGCAATATGAACTACGATTTGTTGTTTTACTTTAGAGTATGTCCTGACCAAATTTGAAACTTTTATGTATTACCGTATACAAGTCAGAGCTGGAATAACGTTAAAATAATTCTAATTAATGGAGGCTACAATACTTAACACGTATTCTGAGAAAATTTCAACTGGCTACCTGTAACGGCTGAAGCTGTTAGTAATAGGTGGATTATCTCTGGAACCGCGAAACCGATTTTGAAAATTCTTTTTCACACCACCTGCTCGACAATGTCCAATTACATATCATGTAACCTCAACGTAAAGTAAAGCATTATTTAACAACTTTATATCCCTTAAGATATGCTTTATTTTAAAATATTTTAAAATAAATAAATATTAATTAAAAAAATATTTTAAAATAAAGCATATCTTAAGGGATATAAAGTTGTATGAAACTCCCTAGGGAATAAAGTCATTTGAATTTGGAAGGTGAAACTTGTGGAAATCTCTAAGTAAAAAAATGCTTATATTGCATTGTAAAGAGGTTTGTACGAAAATTGAACTGGCCACCATAAGCAGAATTTAAAAAAAGGTACGTTTACAAAGAATGTGAAACAAAAGACGGTGTTTGGTGCTATAATTGTCAGTAAATTTTATTGCAATATTCATATTGATAAAAAAATGTCGAGCGATAGTGATTCTACTCCAGAGTTTATCAAAACAGACGCTTTAGAGATTATTATTATTAATAATCTACTACCGGAAAAATCAAAACACATATACGAAAAAGCATATGACGAAAATACTTAATTTATGGAGCCCTGTCATTTTATTGTCTCGCAGAAGGTGTGAAAAGTAGAGTATGCTCCTCTGGAATAAAGCCTGTCTTCGTCTTGGGCAACTTGAACCCCTCGCTTCACTCAGGACTCTATACAACTCCCTCGCATCTGCTATTACTGATACCATGGTCAGACTCTTCACTTTGATATAGGTTTTAGTTTTTTCCCTGAGAAGGGGCAGTTCCCTGGGGACACAGCCATTAATTACATTCACGTGGGTAATCTTTGGAACTACTATTTTTTTTTTATCCTTTCACTAGTTGTAATGGTTACACTCTTCACTTGGACATAGGCTATAGTTTGTTCCCTGGGAACGGGCATTACCTACTGACATTTTCAGAAAACACATTTACGCAGGTGTATCTGCGACCAAAAGCCTAGAATTATTAAACAAACACTCACTTTCCTGACCCAGTTTCACCGAATACTAACTAGACTCTAGATCAGGATCACACACAACGTAATGTTCCAGTAATGTAAGTACCTTATGAACCGTGTAGTCTTTGCATCTGCCGCCAGCACGATGCAGTCTTACCAAATAAAGACGCCTACAGACATGAGGTAACATTATTCAAACTATACAATAACACCACTCCACGCTCCGCTTGCCTCACCTATCCACTTCGCCCTTTTCAAGTGCTTCAGTCGAATACGCGGCCGAACTAAGGACCAAGGACCATAAGTATTAAATTGTGACTATCGAAAGATCACACAGAAAAGAGCGGCAAATTAAAATACAAAAAACTTCTCGCGATATTATTACTTAGTATTTTAACGTTCTGCCTCAAGATGAAAACTTCTCCTGTCTTGTATTTTTCAACTCTTTACTCAACTTGAATATTATACTTAAAAAGGAAAAAAGACATCTCTTGCTAAGTTTCTTGCCCTTCTTCTCGACTAGACTAATCGAACGGGCAGATTTAAGAAAACTTAGGGGTGAAGAGGAAGTAACACAACATATTTGATGAAATACGATACGAGTAAAGTGCCTTTTATCGAGTTGACTGCAGTATCATTATTTTTGGGGATGCCAGCTAGTTTCAAAAAATAAAGCCCGGTCTTTTATTTCAATACCGAGACTATACCAGAAGATAACTTAGCAACGTGTCCGGGAACACACTAAAATTAATTTAAAAATAAGAACAGTGAAGGTAAAATTCAGTAAACAATTCAAATCACCCATTAACACGTTTACTGACGGAAAAAATACAACAGATTTCTGTTACATAAGACGAACTCGTTCGTTTATAAGTGAACAGGTTAACAGCAAATGGCGATGAGGATTATGATATGATGAAATGATTATTAATATTTTCTTATACTTTGGTGTTCCGTTGCAGGGCGAAGGCCTCGTTACATCAAAATGTAAGCCATAAAATAACATAATTTTAATGCGAAAACCCTGCTATTAGTAATCAATTTCCGCCAATTGCTTTAAAACGAAATTTCTGCAAAAGTTATGAAAACAATATTATGATGTGCGTTTTGCACCGATATTTGGTTCAACAGCCTTAAATACACCCCTGTACCAATACGTCTTACTATCTCGAGAATTCTCTGGGGTCGTTTGCATCTGAAGTGGGCATTACCATGCGCTTTGTTCTCGCCTGGAAAATGTCTGATGCATTATGTCGATTGTGACGAGAGAGAGTTCACAGCATTTCGGGGAATCATCCGACTAGACTCGACTCGTAGACTCGTGTTAATGTTTCACTATTGTGCTCTAAACTGTAAGATACTGAACGTTTTTACTCTTGTATTTTTAACTAGCTATTAGGAACCCTTTTTCCCGAGTGGGCAACCAGATGGCTAAACATTTTTAAAATGTTAGTTACGTACCATCGAAGAAACTGCCTCAGGCATACCTTTCGCTCTTATCACCATTAAATAACGGGTGAAAAGTAGGTCTGCGGATTTTTCCTCGATAATACTTACATTCAATCTAGTTATACAACCTCTTCTATCCTGGGTGCCTTTTACTTTGCCCTTCTTCAGTATGTCTCCTATTTGGTCGGCATACGTCCTTCTAGGGCGGCCCGGTCAAGCTTTACCTTCACTCTACTTTCATTTATCCACTCTAAATATATGCCCAAACACTAAATCTTCTTTCAGGCCGCAACGATCCCACATGTCGATATTTTTCTCTTTATCATTCAATGTCAAACTCCATAATATATGGAACGCATTTCCACTGCATTCATTCTACTTCGATGCTCATCTTACTACCATACACAGTGTAGGAGCCAACACTCCATTATGAACCGCCAACCGTGCGTTTGAAATCACACTCTGACAAAAATGTTAATTGAAATTCTATTAAAGTTATTTTAGCAAGCCACATGAGTATTTAAAATTACGTCATAGAATTTAAGTTTTCTTTGATATTCGCAGTGGTTCCAGTATATGTTTCAGAGATTGCATACCAAATATCTAAACATAAACAAATTTTATTTTTAGATGTTTTATAAACGCACATAGACAGACTGAGAGATAGTACCGTATAAAGTATAAATATTTATTTTATGTTATTATTTTTGGGTCCCTAAGAATTCAAATAACAAACTGTCGACAGGTGAAACAATTGTGCTAAAGGGAGAATAATCTACCAGACTTACCACACTAAACTAAAGTGAACCATCAGATAACCGCAAGAACCTGCATGTTCTAGGTTTCTCTGTAAATAGACAGGAAAGTGTCATTTCCGTGCTCCTTTCCTTGTGTTCCGACACTATTTCTATTGAATCGGCCATTGTGAAGCCAGGCTAACAGTTTTACTACTACCTATAGCTATTGCAGCTCAGAGGTGCAATTGTGTAAGTTAATCGTATTCAAATTGATTGTCTTATGGCTATTCGGCTAAGAAAATTAGCCCGTTTGACAATTGAAATCGTACATTTTCGGCTGTCAAATGAATACAATTGTCTTGTTTTGTGTTTGACAACCAAAAACGTACGATTTCAATCGTCAAACGGGCTAATTTGCTTAGCCAAATAGCTATACGACAATCGAATTTGAATACATTGGCTTACACAATTTCACCTCTGAAATGTGAAGCATGAAATTCACTTAGCACCGCATAGTAACACAGATCTTTTTCAACAGTCGCTATTGAACATTATTTAGAGAAGAAAAGAAACACTATAATGTAGGTAAGCTATTCCCAGCAAAAGCCTGATTTAGTCTGTCAGAATAAAATAAATATTAAAGGGAGCTCCCATAAAACAGACATGATTTTGTTGCCTTTTTTATAGATAACTAGCTTTTGCCCGCGGCTCCGCCCGCGTTTTATTCGGTTCAACGACATGCTTTTTTCCGAGATAAAAAGTAGCCCATGTGTTAAGTTAGGGTATAAGCTATATCCATTCTAAATTTCATCCAAATCCGTTCAACCGTTTCAGCGTAAAAGAGTAACAAACATACACACACACACACACACACAAACTTTTGCATTTATAATATTAATTAATGGTACGTGACCCTTCGTGCGCGAGTCTGGTTGGTTTTTTTTTTTTTGCTTTTTTCTTTTGAATTAATTTTAGACTGTTAGGTATGGAAACGTTTTCTACATATTATGAGATGCAACAACTGTACCTAGCAGACTGCATCTTCAATTAGGTTATTATTGTGTAGTTACATAAGTATCCCTTATCCCGCTTGACATAAAGCTTAGAATGAAATGAAAACTATTCAGATATCCATGTTGTTCCCTTTTCCTTGGCATTGTTCACTCTCATGCTCAGTCGAATCTGCGGTCTACCCGCAGTCTCACGTTACAACGTTCTTGAATAGCAGAAGACTTTGACTTGTATACTCAACCATGAATAGCAGGCGCATTAGACAATCAATATACGTCTGTATTGCATGTAAATAAAAGTGTAGTCTTTCTTGTAAAAAAGTGGAGCGAAAGCATCTATTTTTGGATGGTTTTGCATGGTCTACTGGGAATTTGAATGATTTTTTTGTCGGTTTAACTTGTCAGTAACTCAATATCTTGTAATTCATTGGAAGATTATTGTCTATAAAAGTATATAATTTAATTTTTAGGGTTCAATATCCAAAGAACAAAACCGAGCTCTGTTGTCAGTCAGTTCTCACTCTGCTATCCGTCTGTCCGTACATCAAGAGTGTCTAGCCCGAAAACGGAGTGAGTTGCAGATCTGAAATTTGGGTGTAGAACGTTGACCCAAAACCGAATATCGAATTAGAACCGAATTATAATATATTTTAGATGGGTCTCATACATGAATTCCGTTTTTTCTATATATGTGGTGGTAGAGTACCAAATATATATATTTTTTTATAATCAAAACTGAAAAAATGGGGCCCCATCAAAGTTGTCAGCTTAGGTACCACCATTTTGTCACGCGGTCTATCTCAAAAACTAAACTAGTAAATAATTTAAAGTTTCTATGTATTATCCATATACGTATTTAAAAAATAAACACTGATATTTCATTATGGAAGAAGTGATTCGTGACCACCTTCATTCTGTATGAAACAAAACTTCAAAATTAAGGGAAATGAAAGGAAATGAAATAAGTTTGTAACCTACCAGCACTTTCTCTTATTGGTTTATTATAATATGGAATATTATATATTATTATAATGGAATTCTTTATACGGGCGCGTTTGTTACGCAGTAAATTAACGATAACATTCTTGCGAGAATATTAGCAATATATTACAATTTATAACATTCCTTCACCTTTACTTCACGAAATATACGAAATTTCTCAATAAATTTTCTTGCTAGGAAAGTTTAGCTAACACTCTCTATTAGAAGAGAAATGTAGAGAAATTGGCATCATTTCTGTATCAAGATTTATAGCAAACGATAAACTGCAAACCGGTAACTGTAAATTTCGAAATGGGCATCATTGATCATTCCGACGTTCTCGTGAAGGGCTAGATCATTGCACATTACAGATGAATTAATTTCCAATGCAATGGTATAAAATTAAAAATATTGTATCACCCAAACGAAATAACAAAGCTTGAAAACTATACACTGCAATAGCAATTGAAGAAACAATCAAAGTATTAGTTTCATATAATCTATATATTATATACTTATCTATTACTAAACAATTATAATATAAATTATGTATTTTATTAAATATTTTAATTATATACGAATAATACGTTGGACCGTATAATTGCAAATGAACAGTAAGCTTGCGAGTGTTTGATATTGGTTTACAAGATAGGATAGACACTCTGCCGTTTATCCGTCCGTATGTCACGGGTCTCTAGCTAGTTCATAGATTGAATGAGTTACATACCTGAAATCTGGATATTTCGCCTAGAATGCAAAATCGAATATTGAATTTTGAACTCCAGTTAAATATTTTTTCAGGTGTGGTTCCATACAATATGAGCAAAAACAAAATATTTTTTTCGGTCTAGATTGAATTCTATATATAATAGATTGAGATATAGAGCTCTATATTTCTAGTAGAGTAAAAATATACATTTTATTCGTTTTTATCTTCGTAAATAAAGAAATGGGGAGCCGTCAAAATTGACAGTTTTACAACATTTTTGTTACGGGGTCTATCTAAAAATAAAAATTGTTAGGAATTTGGAATTTCTGTATATCGTGTACTATTTTTAAAAAACAAATACCGAGAACACCGATTCGTAATTTAGTTTGCAAGCTTTGACGAAAATAAACAAACAAAAAGTTAATTGATCGCATGTATGTACGGAACTCAAATAGAGCGAGGCCCAACACGCCCTTGACTGGTTTTTTAATTCCTCGGATAACTGAGTCAAAATTCTAGCAGTTGTAGACACGCGCTATGGATAGACAGACGATATTGCCCGCTCCTTTTTTCGCTCTATAAAATCTTACAACAAGAAATAAAATAAGACTTTGAATAAATAATATTACAATAATACATAGCATATTATGCTTCAAGCAGTGAAACCTCCATAAAATTTTGCGCTTGCTAGATATACTGACTAGCCCTTAGGTGTAAGTTACCCACTCATTTCGCGTCTGAGCCTTATAATTTCCTAGCCGCTTCGTTACAAGAAACCATAATAATCTGCGTTGGGGCTCGACTTTCTTCAATTTAGGTTACCTTAGAAAGTACATACATACCCACTTACAGCTGATGGAGATACATAGCTGGGCAGATTTAGATAAATCCACTTTAAGGATTAAAGCTACAATCGCCTGTTCAATTAAAGTTAACGGTGCGCCAAAGATTAAAAGAGATTAAATTTTATTATTTTCTTGTTTCAGGAAAAGGAGTTTATCATCAACAGTGAAAACCAAATCTTAAATAAAAACATTGTTAAAAATGGTAATCATTTTTAAGCACTTAAGGAGATGATAATCATTTTAATTAGAGATGACGCTATCAGAGATCTTAATACAAAGTGTGAATTTCAGTGGAAGTGTATCTTCTAAGTGAAATAACGGTGTTGTGCAGTGAAAGTTTAGTGTTCAATTTACTAAAAACAGTTTAACAGTAATAAAAATGGAAGCTTTAGAAAGGCGGGGAAAAGTCGCGGCTACTGCTGCTATCTTATTCATCTTGTTCTGGTCACAATGTAAGTATTTTTATAGTTATAATAACTTTCTTGTAAGAGAGAAGACCATAGATTAATATTGAAAACACTTTACTAAAAAATTCCAATTTAAAACTGTCAATAAGCTCAAATCCTACATTTTTCTTTTAAAAATAGGTTGCGTATTAGACGACAATGGCAAAGGCGA
Organism: Ypsolopha scabrella; assembly: GCA_910592155.1. NCBI lineage: Eukaryota > Metazoa > Arthropoda > Insecta > Lepidoptera > Ypsolophidae > Ypsolopha > Ypsolopha scabrella. Next base: position 8,078,284 of record OU342964.1, read on the forward strand.
TGCGAAATGTCAACAAGTAAAAAAAAAGAATTTGGGTGGTCGACCTTGGACTGCAGACGATTTTACTTTAAGGTTTCTTGCATTCTGCCTACGCGCATCTTTTTGGGTAATCAATCAAGGATAATGGAACAGCTAATTATGTAAATACATTTAAATTTGAGCAGATTTCTAGAGATGAAACAGAATCAGTAAAATTCTTAATGTTCAATAATTATTCTAATGTTTGTCAGTCTCATAAATAGGTAGTAAACAAAAAAGACAACTGTCTTGAGCACTTCATTTTTATTGCAATAAATTTACCATAAAAATGTATTCAATTCAGGCGGGATGTGCTTATTTCACAGTGAATTTCCGTTTATTTTACTGCGTTTACATATTGGAGTTATTTTACATATTTTATTACCAACGTAACAATTGAGTGGCATATCAAAATATATATTTTCAAAAAAAAGTTTTTTCTTAAGCCGGGATTCCATCACATCGTGTTAATATTTGCAGTTTATACGGATAAATGCCATAACATCCTCACACCTTATAGTATTGACCTTTACTTGTAGATTCTCAGACGCATACCTCACCTTATACAATAGAGGGTGTAAACTTAATTATGTACTTCATTTCAGAGGCTTGTTCTATGATCTTGAAAAATCAATAATATTTGTTCAGAAACATATAAGTTCCCAAAAAACATATTTTTCTGGTCTTCTTATTTGTTCTCATTATCGCTAAAGTCTTAGCTGAGCTAAGACAATAAGTAGATCGCAGTCCAGGTTGTAGTTAGAATCTATCTTACAGATTAATTAGGCTTTAGAGACATGATTCATAATAAAGAAACTCATTCCATTGAAAAAAAAAAGTACTCACCTAACACGTGACGGAAAGTAGAGCTAAAATTCGCAGAAATACACAATATACTCTTTATAGGAACTATGAAATTAAGTGTTCGCCCAGTATATCCATAAGAACTAGTCTCACAGGGTTAGTGCTTGCAAGTTAAAGGACGATACATCAATAGAAATCCTTATATGTAAATAGTATTAAAGAGAAGTTGCTATCATCCGCAAAAAGCCTAATCGATCAACCTTGATAGGATGATGACAGATATCTTAATAAAACGGGTTATATCTGATGGAATTTCACAAATTTGCTGCAAATCTTGAAAGTGTTAATTTCTGTACTTCTGTAATAATTTCAGTTTGCCAAGTCACGAAATTCGAGATAGTTCCGTGTTCAGGATCGATTTTCAAATTACAACAAATACAGTGATTGAAAAAACAAGCCACCAGCGGCCGCCAATATTAGTAATAAAATTCATATCTGTCGTGTATCGTGCCGCAATTGGGCATTAATTGACTCACGTACGAGTATATTTATTCTTCACACGCTCCGAAGCCAACTGATTGCAATGAGGATGACAAAAGTCCACCTTTAATCCACCATTACGCCGATGAACTCCCGGATGTCCAAATGGGTTAGATTATGATAGCTCTTGAACATGAAAAACAACATGGCGCATGGCGAAGACGGCATCACAACTGAACTTCTGAAAGCTGGAGGTTACCCTATACTCAGTGGACAGCTGCAAGACCTCTTTAATGCCGTCATTCGTACTGGAACTACGCCAAAGGAGTGGAGCAAGAGCCTAGTCATTTTATTTTTGTAAAAAGGGGACAAACTATAATCACCAATCGCGCTTCTGAGCCACACCTACAAGTTGTTCTCAAGAGTTATCATAAATCGACTCAACGATTCGACGACTTCCAACTTCCAGAGCAGGCTGGGTTTTGAAAAGGCTACAGCACCGTAGACTACATTCACACGCTAAGGTAGATTATCAGCCTTTATGTCATTTGTAGACTACGAGAAAGCTTTTGACTCCATCTAAACTTTGTATGTTCTGCAGTCCTTGCAGCGATGTCAAGTTGACTGGTGGTACGTGGAGATGCTGGAATGTCTTTATGACTCCGCTATGATGTCCGTCCAAATGTGTACTACAAACAAGACTAATACACCATCAGCGTGGCGTGAGACAGGGAGATGTTATTTCTCCAAAACTGTTTACCGCCGCGCTGGAAGACGACAACAGACTGGAATAGACGACCCATAAACAAGAATGGAGAATACATTTCACATCTTCGCTTCGCTGATGACATAGTCATTTGGCGGAAACGCTGCAGGAACTGGAGCAAATGGTGCGCGGCCGAAGTGATTATTCGAGACGAGTAGGTCTGCGGATGAATTTGGATAAGACTAAAGATCATGTCCAACTGCCACGTCTTCCAAGGGCCACTAACCGTCGATAATGTCAGCATCGAAGTTGTTAAAAATATGTTTACCTGGGTCAAGTTATTCAGCTGGGTAAAAACAATTTCGATTCCGAGGCTGACCGAAGAACATGCTTAGATTGGACAGCATTCGTCAATACCGCAGTGCTTAAAGGCTAAGATTTTCAACCAGGGCGTCCTTCCTATGATAACGTACGACGCTGAGACGTGGACTCTACAAAGGGCTTCATCCACTGGTTTAAGGTCGCTCAATTGCTAAAATCAGCAATAAAGTGACCGACATAGCCTGCCGAATTAGTAGTTGAAGTGGCAATGGGTGGGCCATTTGTGTCGCCGACGTGATGGCCGTTGGGGCTGAAAGGCGTTATAATGGAGACCACGCACAGCAAAGCGTAGCGTAGGCCGACCTCGTGCCCGCTGGACCGATGATTTGAAGGATGTTCATCAATGCCTAACTTGGCGGCCGCTGCAGGAATCTACTTACTGTAACGCTCACGGATAAATCGACCTTTAAACAACGTAGTTTCATATTTTTAAGGTTTTGATGTATTCCTTGTATTTGTCAGGTAAAGGCGTCGAGGGTCACAGAAACTCAACGAAGATGTCCTACGTGTGTCCACCACAGTTCATCAGACTCGGGCACAGCTGCTATTACTTCAGTGAGACCAAGGCTACCTGGCAGAACGCACTCTTTGCCTGCAAGGTAAGCAGTCACATCGTCATCATTATTAACATTACCCAAGCGCCAGTAGGATAGGTAGATACTGTAACAATAGCTAGGTGAAATGATCTCTACGTCCCATAAAAAAAATTATTCCCTGATTGTAACGAAAGCAAGATAATTATCCCAAAACCGATACAATTGTTACTATATTATTTATATGGTTGTTGATATATCATATTTATATATAGGTGGTAGAGCTGACGCCGGGCTCGACTGTGGAGGTACCACCATACTATTCCCGAATAACTTCGGGGGAGAGTAAGAGAATAGCTCTCAGGCAAAACCAGGCGGCCCACCATTGCCTGGAACCGATAGATGGCGGTATATCCATCCCCAATTGCCGGGCCTTATATAAAACAGACTGGTGACGGGCAGCAGCGTCACTGGTGCAAGGGTTTCGGCACCGCGCTCATAAACCAGCCTGCCCAGCGTGTGTGAGTATAGGCATTTCTTCCAGGAGGACCGCCAAGAGTGGCGAAATCCTGGAAAGCCCTATGTCTAGCAGTGGACGAAACAGGCTGCTGGATGGATGATATATCAGCTTGCCAGTAGATAATGAATAAAAAATTTACGTAACTTCAATTTTGAAATTTTTGTTTATTTAAAAACTCCAAATTACTTATTAATATACATAGGTAACACTAAAAGTTTCCGGAACTGGCCACTTACGTAAACAATATTTAAAAATTTATTGCAACATTTGAAAATAGAACTCTTTGGCTGTAGAATGCAGTTTGTTTCATCTGACTGTCTTTTATTTTTACCTTGTGGCGCCATTTAAAAAATTGTGTGTCTGCATCAACATGGATTTAACTCGGGAAAATTTTCGTAGTATGATTTTCTACGATTTTAAGTGTAATTTGACAGCTCAACAGAGCGTCGCTCGGCTTGAAACAGCTTTTGGCAATGAAGCACCATGCAAGACGACTGTTTATAGCTGGTTTGCAGAATTCAAGCGTGGTCGTATCAATCTCAGTGACGAATCTCGCGATGGTCGGCCGTCCACCGCTGTGACCAACAAAAACATCGATGCTGTGCGCCGTATGATTGAAACAGACAGGCATGTGACCTACCATGAAATTCGCGCATCCTTAGAAATAGGCATGAGCCAAATACAATCAATCCTACACAAACATTTGGGTGTGAGAAAGCTGTGCTCGCGGTGGATCCCACACAACTTGACCGAGGCTCAAAAAACGGACCGCGTCACTTGGTGCAGTGCCATGCTTACCAGATTCAACGAAGGTGCGTCAAATTTGGTGTGGGACATAGTAACAGGTGACGAAACATGGATTTATTGCTACGATCTCAAAACAAAGCAGCAATCGAGCGTATGGGTCTTTCAAGATGAGCCGAAACCAACCAAAGTGGCGCGCGTGAAAAGTGCATCTAAGCGGATGATTGCTTCTTTTTTTAATAAAACTGGACACGTGGCTACTGTTGCTTTAGAGAATCGTCGTACCGTGAATAGTGACTGGTACACGACCATTTGTTTGCCGGAAGTTATTGACGAACTCCGTAAAAATAACCGTAAACGCCGTATCATCCTGCACCACGACAATGCTAGTTCTCACACGGCCAGACAGACAAACGACTTTTTGCAGACGAAAAATGTAGAACTCATGAGTCATCCTGCATACAGTCCCGACCAGGCACCTTGTGACTTTTTTCTGTTCCCAAAAATTAAGAACCAATTACGCGGTCAACGATTTTCATCACCAGAAGAGGCTGTCGAGGAGTATGAAAAACACGTTTCAGAGGTCACCACAGGGGAGTGGCACAAAAGTTTTCAAAACTGGTTTGATCGAATGAAAAAGTGCATAGACGCCAAGGGAGATTTTTTTGAAAAACAATAAATTAATTTTGTACCTTTAATAGTATTTTTTCATATTCATTCCGGAAACTTATAGTGCGTCCCACGTATTATATATAAAAAATGGTTTTTGATAATATCTTGATACCGTACTTAATGATTGACTTAGTAGCTGTTACAGTATTACATCAAGTTTTACCTTCAAACCACTCCCAAAGCATTAAAATATACATTTGCATGTATAGCTGAACCATTACTAAATTCAGTTGTTTTAGGTCAGTGTTAAACTAAAACTAGAACTTGAGAAATGAGCTTCGTGTTTAAAATTATAAACTGACTTCTACTCATAACTCAGTGAAATAAAATCACAAAGAATAGTTATTTAGATGAAGCAATTCTAATTCGCGTTTAATTTGCAATAAATAAAAGTAGAATCAATTGGACTACAATTTACAATCTTTGCGAAAAACAGCTCGTATGACAATTGAGCCATTTTGTCAAGAGCAAAATGTTAAGGCCGTTCCACTTTAATTTTACGACTTCAAACGATAAATTGAAATCAACAGCTGGATGGATATATAACGTTAAATAAATTAAAAGGTCCCGAGTCAATTACTTGTTAAAATGTAATAATTATTAAAATTAAAGATTACGTAACGGAGTTTCATAATGGATTATCGTTGTGAATGTACCAATTACAGAGAGTTTCCTGTGACTTGTTCGTGAAATGTTTGCAAAACCTATGGCAGCCGAAGCGAATCATTTGCATATGAAAGAGGCAGAAATAGATCTAGACTTCGCGACACGGCGTCAGTCCATCGACTCAACGAATGCGTAATGTGATGCAAATCTTTCTCATTTTAGGCTTCGTGGAACCACACAACAATAGTATTGATGTTTGTTGCACGAACCGGCTCCAAACCAAACAATCAAATAACTGTTTCAATGAAATACTGTGGAGATTTGATCTACATCTGATTAGCTACACGTGTCTGGTTTAATGATAACCGTGATCGCGGTAATAAAGATGGACATGTACATTCCATTAAAAGTTTTTAAAATAGATTCGAATGTATCAGAGTGATCGGTAGACCACCGAGGCGTCGCGGTGCGTAGGAGCCTCGTAGATGTTACAAACCGGACAGCTACAGAATGTTTACTGAATTTTATTTAACTTTCACGCTTGTTATTTTTGAGACGATCCAATTCAAACATTCGCCTAGGCCAAGTTTAAAAAGAAAATTAATATTTCTTTTGTAAATATAACACGTTTATAAAATGTTCAGGCGTGTTTGCGGTTGGTTTCTCACACGTCGTATCTATTGTAAGCTGCTAATTTGCCAACTTCAACTAATGTAAATAGACAATTAAACGAAACTGTGAATAATGGTCACCATTTCTTTTTTTATGTTTTATTGTTTTTGTTTCCCGGAATTTCTTATTTTCGCGATTTTCTTGTCTAAATTTAATAAATAACATATTTCTAGATTGGATAAAGACCATATTGCACTTTCCAGTACAACAAGTTTGGCTCTATAGGAATTTAGTAAAGTGAATTCAAAGCTGGAAAGCGTGCATTTTTTTTCACATCTTTAATTTTTTTATTACTCTGCGTAACGCCGCCTCATAATCTGGTGTTACACGGTAACCCACAGCAGCTAACAGGAAGAACCATAAACTTTTATCGATATCCCAAATTATTCTGACAGTGTGCCAAATTTTACTTCGGCGAATGCAGGTAATTATTAACAACATACCGGTTGAAAATTATCCCTCTAGCTGTAACAAAGACAACTGTTCTATGTATGTTCGAAATAAAAAATACATGTTTTGTTATGTACTTTTGTCATGATTCAAGATATCGACCGTCAAAGGAAGCATTAATACTCCGGTGACAGAGACGACGCTCTATAAAACCTATTGTCAGTCATATGTCACCCCGCGTAAGTTGGCCATACATTCGAAACTGGAAACAAAATAAATAAAAATAACAAAAAGCTTTTTTTTACGGTTCGTGTCTGTACATTGAATATTTTTGCGAAATTTTAAATGAAATCGGTTATTGGTATTGTACTGAGGCCAAAACAAAGACTGAGTCTTGTTAACTCTGGTCAACAAATTAGCCTATAAGGGTTGTTTATAAAATAAGTGCCGAGCCGAAAACGGAAAAAACGCGGTTTCAGCCGCGGCTAAAGGCTAGTACTACATAAAAAATAGAACTTTAATAAATTTAATAAAAACCTGCAAAGCCGAGCCAAAACTGATTTAGATTTCCTCTTTGAAATTAATCATGATGTTTTTTTTTGCTTTTTTAGCACACAAAATCAACGTGTAAGCACAGATCTGAAAAAAAATTCAGGTCCGTGTGAGTAAGACACTCGTACAGTAGTACCGATAGTGAAATAGAACTATGTATACGTTTGGTTTGAAACCACCACGGTATTAAACATTCATGAATGGACATAGCGTCACTCACACAGCTATCTTCGCAACATCATAATCCTCATCACACGTAGATACGTTCGTAAATCGTTATTTTCACGGATGTTAGTCACCGTACCGGTGCTGGCCTTCGTTTACCTAATTGAAATATATAAATAAATATCTCTCACATTCTTGCCTCGGTCGATTGGGCTCATTGCAGTGTTGACATCATCTCCACAACCATCTTCGAGAGTACTTACTATTTGATTGGAATACAGCGACTTATCAGTGTCCTAGTGAACTTATTTTAAAGAATCATCTGATTGACAGATGGAACAATTGCGAACGACCTAATTGGCATTGATAGTTTGGGAAGAAACGTGACGAAATGGTGGGCAGGATACAGGTTCTCATGCCAATTATGGCTCTTGCATAAACATATAATCATATCTAATTGACTAAACAGCTCCTTGCATGTCCATGCAAGCTCACAACCAGTCAGTTACGCTTTGCTGAAATATTTCGATTAAGGTCGATGACGATATCAGTCCGATGTATGATAATGAATATGGCTTGCTTGCACAGATGGTCATAGTGTCTCTGTAAACACAAGTAGATATCAACCTACATACGATCACGACATTGAATAATATACGAGCCCATACGGTTTACCTTTCAGCACTTGTAAGCGTGAAATGGAAAGAATAGGAATTGGCATTGAATTTCTATTAACACATGTGGTGTTAAAACAAAGCTAGCAATTTCATCCTACTGTTTGTTTTTGGGCGGAATTTTTCGACGTATTAAGATTTAAGACACCACACGAAGCCAATAAAATTGATTGGTAATTATTTTCGTCCACAGACGGGGTCAAGTACCGCTGGCGAGCCTGCCTCTAGAACACTATATTGATACAAAATAGATTGAATATCAATAGCTAGAATTATAACATCGATGTCAATGAACCACACGTCTGTCCATTTTATTAAAGGCCATTAGTGAAACGACTGTTAGACTAAACAGCATAAAATAACAGATACATTCCTAAAAAACATGTTATGTTTGACCTAGTTAATGATTTTGATTTTCGTTTAAACGCTAATGATGTTATTTCCAAAGCGCCATGGATCAAATCGTCCTTAAAGAGCTGTCAGTTACAATTCCCAGCTGTCAAGATCCTATCTGGGGCAAGTTCATATTGAGGCCAATTGTGCCACTTTGCGAAATCTAATTTTATTTGTAAATCCAAGGACCGCACATGGGGTTTGAGAATCGCCATAACGTGTTTAGTCTGCCTTCGCGATGTGTGTCGCCTGTAAAACTAAAGCTTCACTAGAGCTCGGTTCAATTTAACGGTCGCATTCTCACGTCTTCATTCGATCGAGTTTGCCAACTAAATTAGGTGATGAGCTAATAAATACGTGGAATCTATTACTGAACCCTTTTATTGACTTTTGTGGATAGAACTGACGTAATTTTTCCGTCATAAATCTGATGCTCTATTAAATTAAAAATTTTCTCCCATACTTTCTTCTAAGATTAAAGTGTCCAATATTCTTTATATTTTGAATATTCTGTTAGACAGAGTTGTTGTTGATGAAGCGTTTGTCATTTACAAGCAGTGTAACGTCTTAATCGTCAGGTTTGGATTGTCTTTTTGCATCTTCAGTGTCTGTGCCAACAATAGAAAGACACAAAGTACAAAACATGATCGCAGCTTAACACCCGGTGTTCTGTCGTGGAATTTGCAAATTGCAATACTTTGAAACACCTCCAATGAGTAGGTATACGTATAAAATTATAAATACTATGCATATGTACATAACGTTGAAACGTTTTGATTTCCATTCATTTTGAATAAAAATCTCGTCTGGCTAAGATCTTGTTGTTACAGAATCCTAAATAATCTACAAAACCTTACGCGTAGACCACAAATTTTATGACGTGGACGTTATCTCCATAAATTTCTATTTATTTTGCTATTCCTCTTAATTATATATTTAACGAAGATATGCTTAGATGGTATTTTAGGTAACAGTTTAGTTTATTTGAAATCTGATCACATTCTAATATTACATTAAAGTATATTACTCAATCGCAATTATTAATTGGTTGTTCTGAATAGTCCTCATGACTGGTATTCATGTGAGACCACGCGTTGCCAACATTCAGATACATGACCGATGACATTGGCACGCCTTTGATATTTGAACGACTCTATTCGGTATTTCTGATATGGGTGCATCGGTTTCTTTGCTTTTTTGTTGGAATTTCGACTAGATCTAGTTCTTGAATATCTGTAGCATTTTATTGTACTTAAGCATTTCTAGGAGTAAAGCTATATTTGTTTAATTATTTCTTCTTATGTGATTTTGTCGGTACTTTGTTAAGATACATTTATGTATAATAGGAACAATATTTCATCAATACGTTTGAGTATAGTTACTCAAGAGTATCATTATTAGTAAGGTAGGACTCATCTATGAATATTTCAGTGTTGATAATAAATCAAAGGTATTGTAATCAATTCATAAAAGTTGTATAAAAAATTCTTGAAAGCTCTTCCCTAATTGCGATAGCGTTATTGCTTATTACTTCCGTCCACGCACATGTTTCAGTAATTGCATTGCCGGTACTGCACCAGGATTATCCGGAGATTTATGAGTATGTGTCAGTGCAGTTACCGTCTATATTTACTCTTACAATCGTTAGTTTAGACGGACAGTCTTAATAGGTTCTTACTATTACAACTGTTGTATAACTTTCAAGTATTGTCTAAAGGATTTTTGTGTCTGTTTTGCTTAAATTTCGTAATTTATTGTAGTATCCCTGTAGTCTAGTTCTTTGAAAGTCTCGACCCTTCTTCCGGAGGTTGCAGGTACAAATTTCGTTGTATTTGGTCTGCGTGCTTCAGAAGGCACGTTAAGGTGGTAAAACCAAATCTCGGTGCAAAATGCACACCATAATATTGTCTTCCTTACTTTTCAATAAAAATTATGCAAAAATTGCATTTCAAAGCAATTAACGGAAATTGATTACTAATAATAGGGTGCTCGTATTAAAATTATCTTACATTTTGATTACATTCGATTACAACGATAAATACGCCTTTAAGTTTGTAAATCGAATGCAATCAAAATGTAAATTTAAAACTATAGAATTTGAATGTGAAAACTTAATTGTTACTAATAAATTTCCATAAATTGCTTTAAAACGCAATTTTTGCATACTTTTTATTCAATAGTAAGGAAAACAATAATCTGATGTGCATTTTGTACCGAGATTCTGTTTTAGCCCCTTAAGGTTTAGGTCTTTATTTGTGCCCAAGGCCCACCACCTATCACGCTGGGACATTATAACCGTCGGTGAAATGTGCAGTATTTGTCTATATTTATCCCTTATCGCTAGTTTGGTAGATGTTCTGTTTAATTAGTTCTTGTAACTGAATGCAATATTTGTCAGGCACTTTGATTTATGTTTATTTATTTGTTGGATTTTTATCCGAAATAAATTATTTTGATTTTGATTTGATTTTGATTGTGTTCATACATCTTCATAAAAAAGACAAGGTTTATTTGTCACATTAAATTCGTCGTTTATTTTAATTTAATAAAGAAAAGTCAAAGAGCAGCAGTTATTTAAATAATATGTAAGTATGATTTCAGAGTTTCAATAGTGTGTGGTAATAAATAAAGTCAAATTATTTGTAGGTATTTGCCAAAAAATATTTTACTAGGATAAAGTTCAATTTTCAATAATTTATGTTCTTGTCATTATATTTGTTACAATTAGAAAAATTATACGTTAGAAGAAATTATGACTTGGACGACATAATATTGTGTATTCATCTTGTTTAAAAATAATACTCGTACATGGATTTGTTATTTTACCAGTTTAACGACACACATGCACAAATATTTACATTGAAAAGACAACAGTAAAAAAGTTATTACCAACTAAAACAACCATTCTCAGATGACAAATCTCTTTATCAATGACAAGATGGATGATCCAGTGCTTGACAGAAGTTCAAAAATCTAATACGGTAAAATATTTTGGCGCCAGTTCGCAACAGCTCTATTTTTTACTTTGTCATGAAGTAGTAAAGTCTATTTTTCATTGCAGATATCTTACGGAGGCTATTTAAATTTTATTTTTGTTACTTTCACTCCAAGCGAATAAACGCGTAGTGCGAGAGGGGCGGATTCAGCGCAAAAGAAAAAAATGATAGATTTTTAATTTTATAAAAAAAACTAAAATACCTATCAAAATTTCCAAAATCAAATATCCAGATATTGTTAAAACCCATCTAATAAAATATGTTTGAGTTCAAACATATTTTATTAGATGGGTTTTAACACGATTATATATATATAATATACACGATCCCTATCCGTCAAACGAGGAGAAAAAGTGTGTTTGAAGACCTCATTTCATTAATTATTTCTATCGAGGAAAATTTATTGAAACGTGTTTTCCAAAAACAAAACCCTACATTATATAGTCGAAATGCATATACCAAACATTCATTACAATTTTCCGTTTACTTCATGAAATAGACAGAATCAAAGCATCTGTATATTTTTACATAGCGCCTTATACATGACCGTGATCTTGATCACGATCAGATTACCTTCAATAGTGATTGCATATTCGATGGATATGTTTGCGAGATCGATAATGATGGGGATGTATTTTAAACTTATCATATCATCATATTCAATGCAAATTGTCGTTCTTCTTTCATGCATGTGAGACAATCATGTATTATACAAATAATGATCTATAACTAGATAAATAATGTATAGAATACAAACTATTTCCTGTTTATCATATTTGTACGCAAAAATGGGAAAAGTTTGTGTGCTTGAAAAAATAACCATCTGAGTAGAAATTTTTAAAAATCGTCTGATATTTTACAAAGTAATTTTGTTCGGTAATAATTTTGTTATTTTTTAGGGTACTTATACATACTTATACTAACTTATACAATATAAGGTGACTTTCGTTTATATATCAAAATTCATAGTGGAGACTCGGTAATTGATAAGGATCAAGGTACAATGACCCTTTTTGTGAAATGCGCAAAATAAAGTTTAGACTTCCTATACTAACGTAATTGAATCGAGGTTTTTCTTGAAAAAATATAGAGAAACAAAAAAATATTTTTCGTATTTCGCAAACAGCATCATTGAACCTTGATCTTGCCTACTTACCGAGTCTCTAGTATTAATTTGGCTACATAATTATAAATCATTAATTTTATTAACTTAATCTATTTTATATTTAATCAATGTAATGAAGTGTGGGAAAAGGTTTTTGTTTTTTGTTAAATAATGTTAAATAAATAGAAATAATCTTAATTATAGGTGAATAGTGTATTAATGGAATTAATTAATATTATTTATATATTGTTTTAGATATAATATACATTTTGGAAGGACCTAGTCTCCATGTTACCAGCGAATCCTAGTATGGAGGCTAGTGCCACAAATTATTTTGTAAAGTGGAATTTTTTGTTGGTCTCAATAAATATATTTCATTTCATTTCATTTCAAATATATTTCATATTTCATTTCACCTTATAATATTCTCCAGTAAACTCTCACTTTCTGCTCTCAGAAGAAATTTACTATAATAAGGAGTTGACACAATTATAAACATTAGAATTTTAGGAGCTGACAAATAAACTCACCATGACTCTATTTACTTACAAAAGCTTAAAGTAATTACTGCAACTTATAAACCTGTAGAGGAGCACGGGTGGTTAAAAACAAAAAACATCTAAGCGCCTTAAAAACTGCCAAGGCTAAGTTTGCTAAATAAATACTTTGAGGTTGCTGACTTTAAACATTGCGGCCTATTCCTGTGTACTCTGTGTAGATAGTCATTAAGTCTAAGTGTATTTAAACATTATTATTAGAGCTTTATCTAGAATCCTTTTGACATTCCGCATTCCAATTGGACCGCCAACACAGTCTTGTGGTCAACTATGGAAAAATAAGATCAGTGACTGGACCATGGCGATTTTATTAATTTGAATCTTTTTAGAGAATTCCGGCGAGGAATACTTCAGCTTTTTAAAGTTCCGTACCTAAAGAGCAAAACAGAGCTCTATTAATGTCAATCTACTGTCTGTCTGGGAGTATATTTTTGAATCATTCGAATTTCAATTTGCATATGAATCCGCATGATTCGCATACGAAAACTTAAAATTAGTATTGTATTCGTATGCGAATTGAATTTCGAATGATTCAAAAATACGCTCCCTGTCCGTCCGTATGTCACGGGTCTCCAGCTCATGGACGGAATGAGTTACAGACTTGAAATTTGACATGTTTTGTGTAAAATGTTGACCGAAAACCGAACATTGAATTGAAATTTCAAATAAATACATGAAAAAAGAGCTTTAGCTTAAAGCTTAGTGAGTAGAGTAAAAATATTATGTTATTATTTTTTATCATCAAAAATAAAGAAATTCGGGGCCGTCAGAGTTGTCAGTCTTAGACTATTTTTGTTACGGGGTCCATATCTAAAACCAAAATTTGGATTAGCATAGTACTTAGTACTTTGTTTGTATGTATGTATTTATGTATACTAGGGATACCATATCATCTGTTCATTTTTTTTCACTTTGAATTGTAGGACCTTATATACCTCCACTATGTACCATTTATTATTGTTCCACGTTTGGATTGGGATGGAGGTGTGATCGTCAACTTTACGTGAATGTATGAAATGACAGTTACCAAAGGTAGGATGTGCAAAAATACGTAAAAACTTTTTCAGTACTGCTAAATTATAATGTGAAGGAAATGTAACATTTTATCAACATAATATTTAGTGGAATTAAAACAAAATGATATTCTTAAAAAAAATTGTTAGCTCGCCATTTGCTTTGATGATCAATCACTCATGGGTTCATCAATGCCAAATAGTAACAGATTTATGAAATAAAATTTAAAGATTTCATTTAGAAGACAGTTGAAAATAGATTCAGCAAACAGTTCAGAGAACTAAATCAGCGATCATTTTATTTTTTGGAGAAGCAATATTATTGATCAATAAACTTTTATAAACATCAATAAGTACATAAAACGCAAAAATTTTATAATTATTTTACTTGATGGTCTTAAGTACCTAAGTAATCAATTCGTCTGTACTATTATGCAAACGGTACTTTTGAATCCCAATCTAATCGTGGACAATAATACTTTATTTGAAGAACTAAGACAAAACACCGATTCATAATGTAGTAAAAGGCTTTCGAACCCGAATACTTGACCAACTTAATTTTACAGTTTTGTTAAATTAATTTTGTAGAAAATGAAAACTTGTGATTTTACGTTCAAATTATTTACAGTCTATTCTAAGTAATTCCAACAATGGTACGGAAATTATGTTTTTTTATTGCGAAATCCATCGCTTTGGAATACTCTAAATATTATTATTAGAGTGCATTACAAACCAGAAAAGATAAATTAGAAACAAATGTAAAGACAAGAATTGGAAAAAATTCCTCGGGCCAGGATTTGAACCTGCGACCTCTTGTTTGGTAGCGCGCTTGTCTGGGAAACAAGGGGTAGGTTCGAATCCTGGCCCGAGGAATTTTTTCCAATTCTTGTCTTTACATTTGTTTCTAATTTATCTTTTCTGGTTTGTAATGCACTCTAATAATAATATTTAATGGTACGGAATACTACGGAACTCTCAGGGCGCGAGTCTTACTTACACCTGACCGGTTTAATTTTTGTATTCAATTTGTAACGTTGTCGTGTGACTGCCTAACTGCGGTTGGATTGACGGTACTATAACAACCTCACACACGCTATGTGTCTTACTAAATATGTATAACTGCTATAATTAAAGCGTTTAAGTTTAATGAGTAATAAATATTCATTCGATTATGTTAAATAACTTTCAAGTGATCGAGGTAGAAGGGGTGGAGCTATTCGCTTAGGTAGATATAGTTACTCGAGTGCATTGGTTTGGTTTTTACACGAGGTGATGATGAAGCTTTATGGTTGCAACCGCTGATGTAAAAATGTTAAAACAACATTCCACCGCGCCGCTACGGGACGGTCTGAGTATACTTTCAAAAGTAAACTGAAAAAGTATCTTCTTGACTTACAAAAGTCCTCGCCTCTATACAACTAGAAACTGGATTGCCTATAAATTGTTTCATCTATTTAAAAATTATCGTTGTATGAATTTATTTATTTTATATATTTATAGATATTTATTACCACCTACATATATTATATGTATATGCATCATATAATATATTGTTATTTATGAATATGTAACGCTATGAAAACGTGTACAAGATACTCGCGTTTTTTTTTTGTTCGTGCGTCAGCTACGCGGGCTCGGACTGAAATACAGCGCTGTCGATCTTACGTAAGGTTACAGCATATGCTGGCTGAGTATTGTTATTTAATTTCCCTTTGTAATTTCTTTATTATATAATTGTATTGTGGTAGGTGATTAAACGGATAATCTTGAGAAATAATATATTACAAGAAATATTATATTTACAAGAGATTTTCCTAAATCTGTCGAATACTGTGCTATAATTTCTCGTTCCAAGATATTTTCGATTAAGGGATCCGTCACCAAAATGAGAATTATGATTTCTAATGCTGTTATTAATATAATAAAAATGAAAATTAAGATAATTGGGAAATTAAACAGCATTTATACCATAATTTAGAGTACATTACATACTAGAAAAGATAAATTGAAACGAATTTCAAATATGGCAAATATTTTGAAAAAATATCTCGATCCTTACGAAAATTCGGTGTAATTCAACGATCCGGTATGAAGACCTCGGTGGCGCAGCCGTAGCGCACTTGCCGTGAAAACAAGAGATCGTGGGTTCGAATCCGTCCTGAGGTATATTTTCAACACACTTAAGACACTAAAATCGGCACTTTTTGAAGTTATTTACCTGGTTTTCAGAAGAAGCCACTAATTCGATAAATTAGTATATAAATATGGGTCCCTTTTTCTAGTTTTATTGAATACAGAAACGCGATTGCAGAACTTTTGCTCGACAGAAATAATTATTGAAATGAGGTCTTCTTCTACACTTTTTTTCATAGTATGCGAAATAGGAATGACACACAGACCTGAACGAATTATAATTATAATTAATTTAATTAGATAGGTTTAACAATATCTAAATTTTGTGAATGTGAAATTTTGATAACTATTTTAGTTAATTTTACATTAACTTAAAACCGACATATTGCATTTTTTTCCGGAATCCGTCCCTCTCGCACTATGGGTCGTTCCGCATGGAGTAACAGTGACCGTTGAAAAATTCTTTGTTCCAATTGATCTATGTAATGCACTCTACATAATGTTACTCTAAATAATGTTAAGAGTATCCAAAGCTAAGGATTTTAGCATTTATATCGTTTCGATTGTAAAACGATAAATCGTGCAATTATTTGTCCTCGAGTAAAGTCAAGAGCGTGTGGCTTGTTGTGTAATTAATACAATATGCTAATTTTCTGCTGCATTAATCAGACAGCTCACCTGATAAGTCAACGCATAGGAATGAGATTATACCCATCAGGGAATGATGTCACCACTCACGTCACCCGAGTGACCGAGATTGGTACCCAAGGGGTACATCAACTGATAGTACCGGACCGACAGTAATGGACTGAAAGCTTTTTTTGGTTATCTTTCCGTATGATACCTTCTCACGACGACGCGACGGCGCTAAAAACAACTACATGTTTTGCGCCGCTGCCGCTATGACTATTTTAGATAGTGCAAGCAGGAAACGAAAAAGAACATGGAGCCTTTTGCCCTTTTGAGTGTCTGGAACCATTTTCGGAACACAATCTTCTAGAAACGCGTCTTCAATATTTTTTTCATCTGCTCCGCCCAAGCGTTAGTCTAAAGTAAGTGTGCTAAAACTCGGCTACTCATTTTGCGTACTAGAAATCATATAGTCCATTTTTCTCAGTCCGGCGGGTCACTATTACCCGGTGGTGCAAGGAATTTTTACAAGTCGGCGCAGTGTCAATTGACTCAATTTGACTCTTATACGTTTCACTATTCTGCGAGAATGTTCTTATTTCGAACTATCCCGAAATAGAAGACTCTGTGTAGAAGAACTAAAAAAGTGTACATGTATGTATGTACATCGACCATTAAATTTTCATTTATGAGTTGGTACGGGTACTATGAAGAGTACTATGATAAATTGACTGAAAACCAGCGTTCGAGATTAATCTCCAACATTTGCTGAGCCAGGGAAAGCTTAATATTTCACAGTACATGCGACAACTTTTGTATCCATCCATCCATCAGCCTGTTTCGTCCACTGCTGGACATAGGCCTTTCCAGGATTTCGCCAATCTTGGCGGTCCTCCTGGAAGATATGCCCATACTCACACACGCTGGTCAGGTGGGTTGGTGAGCGCGGTGCCAGAACCCTTGCACCAGTGACGCCGCTGCCCGTCACTAGTCTGTTTTATGTAAGGCCCGGCAATTGGGGATGGATATACCGCCATCCATCGGTCCCAGGCAATGGTGTGCCGCCTGGTTTTGCCTGAGAGCTGTCCTCTTACTCTTCCCCGAATAACTTTGGGAGGATTTGCGAGTAAGATGGTGGTACCTCCACAGTCGAGCCCGGCATCAGCTCTACCACCTACTTTTGTATATTGTTTTGATTTGTTTAAAATGTTGTTTATGTTTGTATTTTCTTTGTTCTTTTTCTACTATACCTATATATTTTTTAACTGCCTCGTTTCGTGCAGTGTCTGTATAAATAAACGTTTTTTATTATATTCTCTATGTATAGCTAGAATTCTTTGTATACCTTTCTGGGACATGATGAGTACATAGGATGGCATATGATAGTCGTCCGTAAATAATTTTTTTTATATCACAAGACGTCACAAAGTTATTGATACTTTTAGAAGTGGTGGTAACTCCGAGCTGTGCTTATGATCGTACAATTTAAAAATAGATTAACCGAATTGAGCAGGTAGTATACAATGAATAAGTTATGGATACACTGAATTGAGTATAGTGCGACTCTATGGCGCCATTTCTGACGCCATCTCGTAATTCTATACATGAGTATTAACAGTTTGACTACATTGCGAAGAGCGTGTTACTATGTACTTTATATTTTAGTACATTTCTTACAGACACGAGCCATGAATACTTATTATTACATCGACGCCTATTGTAGGAAAATTGTTGATCGTATATAAGGTGACAAATTCCTAACTAGTTGTGTTATAAATAAAGATATAATTGCTATACTAGGTGAAATTAAATCAACCGACCAAATTCATACTGGAGACTCGGTTAGTCATCAGGAACGAGGTTTAATGACCCTCCAGGTGAAATTCGAAAAAAAAAATATTTTACCCGTAGAACCTGCACTAGGAATTGTACTTAAACTAGTCCAACCAGTACGGGAGCAAAAAAAATATTTTTCGAAATTGGCCAAAAGGATTACTGAACCTAGTTCTTGATCACTAACCGAGTCTCTAGTATGAATTTGGTCGGTTGATTAAATTTCACCCTATATATATAGCCTTTTCTTTTCTTTAAACATTGGTACCAATATATAAATAAAATAAAAACAGATTTTTCAATATATTTCGGCCCCTTCTATGAGGCCGTCATCAGTTGAATAAATGACAGTTAACATTAATTTATATACGGGTAATACAAAAACTAGTTGTGTGTTTGAGATAGACCCCGTAACAAAATGGTCTTAAACTGACAACATTGATAGCCCCCATTTCTTTGGTTTTTACAGATTGATATACCAAACCATGGACCTCGGGTCTAGTATAAAATTTACCAAAAAAGTGTCCTTAATGAAGTGTCAAAATATTAAGAAACAAAACATTTTAATTTGAATCTTAAGAACCCGGTCCGCGACGACGACAACTTTGATCAAAAACAATATATTTATATATTTTTCTGGCCTTTATCGCGATGTTTTTGGAAAAACTAGGGACATACACCACTTGATATTGGCCGTCTAAATAAAGGCATAGAATTCATTTGATTGAATTGTTTCTCTTTTGCGAGTTATTTTATTACTTACGAGCCCGCTCCGAATCGTTATTCATAATATCTAAGTATCAAAATAACACGCAAAGGAGATGAATTGAATCAAATATATTTTAGGTCTTCATTTAGATGGCCAATATGGACTGGTGTTTGTCCCTGATTTTTACAAAAACATCGCGCCAATATCAAGAAAAATAATTAAAATAATGCTTCGCATCGAACAGACGAAAAATACGGAGCGGCTTCTTAATTCTGATTGACGTGTGATTGACACCCTTTTTTAATTTTCAATGGTTTTGACTCTCTTTTGGTTCGGACACTTTTGAGCACAGACCCGATGTCCACTTGGTGTACTACCAAGTCAATGGTTTTACAGATAAAAAAGAAATTGTAATTTTTTTCGCCTCCTGTTTCATTTATAGGACCACCCCTTTGAAATAATTAAATTTTTAATTCTTTATTCGGTTTTTGTGTCAACACTACATAACATACAAATGTCAGATCTGTAGCTCATTCCATCCACAAAGACCCGTGACATACGGACCGACAGACAGCAGAGTGACCATTAATACTCTTAACTATGAGAGTGACATGGCTCCGTCATGCACTTAGGGCGCGGAACCCTAAAAATCAGCATGTATTTGTGTGAAGCACATGGGGGCGTAAAAGTTGACGCTGAAATGAAGGTGTATTGACTGTTTACGCTCGAAACCACCCCTAAAGCCACTTATGTCGTGAAGATACGTTCTATTGTGTCAAGCATGTCATCACTATGGTAACGAGTAGGCGGGATGACGCGACGAGACGCCGCCGACGACTTCACAAGTTTGTTGATACAAACTTGATGTTGATGCGGTGAAAAATAGGCTCCTAATTTGGGAATGGCGGTATACATTCACGATAAAGTAAACTATAATCCTAACGCGCCACGAAAGACGTTCTTATTTCAATATTCTTAGAGACTTCGACGCGGGACTTCTTTGGTGGCGCGAGCTTTACTTTCATCTCTGTTCATTGCTTGCGTAGGTTTTGTGGAAGTCTCTATTGTGAATCTAAAAAGTTCAAGTTATAATATAACGTTGACTAGCCTTTGCCGTGGCTC
This sequence comes from Ypsolopha scabrella, assembly GCA_910592155.1. Taxonomy (NCBI): domain Eukaryota; kingdom Metazoa; phylum Arthropoda; class Insecta; order Lepidoptera; family Ypsolophidae; genus Ypsolopha; species Ypsolopha scabrella. Next base: position 8,098,692 of record OU342964.1, read on the forward strand.
TGCCCATTACTTTTTTTAATCTTTGCCCCGTTTTCAGCTGCGGTTATTTTTTCAACACCCCATATAGTCCATATATTGACCAGCCCTCTTATTGTCTAACTTCAATATCTATCACTATCACTATCAAAAGTGTCGTGATTGGGCAAAAATTATGTGTGATGTCATTTCTAGCCAATCTCGGTGCGTTTGAAGGCGGTTGTGATGGATGTCGAAGTTAGACAATAAGGCCCCAGGTTCACTACATTGATAATAAAGAAAACCGCATCCAATTCCGTTGAGTGTGTTGTGTCGGTACAAATATCGAGCGAAATATCAGCGCTCACAGCAAAGTGGCTGTTACGACGTTCGCTGCGTCTCCAAATAGCACAAAATAGGCGAAAATTGTAGTTTTCACATGGACGCAATAATTAATTCGAAAATTTTATTTGTGTAATATTTAACTTATCAAATTCTCTAACCATTCGTGTTTTGCTCGAAAATAAATAACGTCAATTTGAGGTGTAAATACATGAAATCAGTAAATATTTCTAACTTCAGTCATTATTTCGAAAGCAAATATCTTAAGGTATTCAAAAGTTAGACAATAATTGATTAGTGAAACTGCACGGCAATTTATTGGAGATAAGTGCAATATTTTTTATTTATTTTTATGTCTATGTACAAACGAGTTAAAAGGAAGCAAGAAAAGGCTTCGCACAGCATTTTGCTGGGGGACCCATCTTAAAACGGAACATACATACTACCATAGACTAAATTGTTTAGTCTATGATACTACATACATACATAAAGACAATTCAAGACATGTTTTAACCTCAGTAATACTCTTAACCTATTTCAATTAAAATTTCGCAAGAATATTCAATGTAGAGACAAGACTTTTTTACTACTTTATTTTTAATAGTATAGATGTAGGAAATTTTTGACTCACTTTGGAAACTTATCAGTCTTATCACAGTAACAATAAAATTCAGACTGCTTCAGTAGTTGACGCTTTGTTTACAGATGCACTTGGAGTCCAAGCATATGCACCTTTATTGGATGTGACGTACGACGAACTAACTATCTATAGCTTGTTGGATGTGACTTAGTACGGCAAGGTTCTGCAGTAGTTCACGATTCAGCTTTCACGATTTTATTGTAAATATTCCAAAACCTAAATTAACTAAAATCTATGATATCACTTTCAAGTTGTTAGATTTTCGTCTTAAAACGCAACGGGAATGTAATTGTGAGTTCAGAAACTATTTAACCCAGTTGGCAAGGCAGCAATATGAACCATGTCATCATATAATTCATCCTGGTTTCTCCCACGCCTCATGATTTCGAACGTAAACAGAATTCAAAAAACTCATGTGATAATGCACATTACACACACCGGGAACATGAAAGCAGCCGGTCTTAGTGCTAGATGATTCCAGATTCCGAATTTTTCACGCTTGTCCAGATAGCCGTTCATAAATTAACACTTTGTCAGGTTCCGACACTGACAGCAGGATAGCGTATACAATTTTCAAAGCGTGCGACGGAGATGGTATTAGACCCCGTGTTGAGACTCCTAATTTATGAACGCAGCCCAGAGGTAAATCAGAGGTCGTAGGCTCAATCTCCGCAATGCACAATAACTGGTTAAACTGTTGGTCCATTTTTACCCGAAGTACGGCGATAGCTCACCGCATCCATCAAGTTTGTGGCCTAATATTCGTCGGTGAAAAGCGGGTGTAACAAATGTGGACTATGACTTGCATTTCACAGTCTGTATACTTAGATAGAGGTATATTATGTATTAATAATCATGTAAATAATCTGAAAAAGAGTGTAAAGCATATACGTCGTGCACAATGTAGGTTTCGTCAATTCAGATGTGATATCATAGAATTTGACTATCCCACGTTTGTTCTCAAAATGTGACGTCACCAATTATTATCTTTATTTCTCCGCATCCCAGTTTGATTTCTCAAATGTTTACTGTTCAAATTTGTCCCCCCTACCACCAAAATGGGGTTTGGGTGTAACAAAAAAATATTGTGACACTGGCCACTAGCAGTCAGCATGCCACTGTTGGCCCTGAGCCAACTAGATTCAGCTCTACAGTGCACTGCACTTGCCAGAATCCACGATAGCCTATACAGTAATCTGTTGTGATTTGTTGGTCTGTGACAGTGATTGAAGTCATACCTCCTCCTCCATCAGACCTCCATTGTGGAGGTTCTTGACCCAGCTGGTGACGAATCTGTTGGCTTCCAACCATTACAACAGAAAATCAACTTACAGGTGATTTAAGAGTTTTATGTACATCTGCATAGCTAACATATATTCAAATAATAGAGAAGTCTTGTCTCTCGAAGAACCGTGTGACCAATGGAAACGCAGGAAAGCTGTGTCACGTGACCATCACCTCGATAAATGACTCGTCCTGCGTTCCCATTGGTAAAACGCTTGGTCGAGAGACAAAACTTCTCTATTATAGTATGTTCGATTTATCATGATATGGGTGGCAGTTCAAAGTTGGCAGTTATAGTTATGTGCCCTAAGGAAATAGAATCGATTTTTTTAAGTATCGAAAACGTTAACAAGGGCTGTCAAATCGATTTTTTATTTGATTGATCTTTTATTATCCAAAATACTTTTTGTTAATTTCTAAATTAATTAAATTAAACGAACCAATAACTCCCGAGCTTGAGAGATCAAAGATTATTTTTTGTTTTTCTTGGCTTTTTACCAAAAACAAACAACAAAAACAAAACAAAAATCAACAAAAACTGTAACAAACGTCAAAACAAATGGCACGTAAACCAACCGCAACGAAAACACAAACCGCATACAAGATGCACTCATACCGACGCGATCCTATATGATGGCCGCATCGATTCATCGATGTATTTTCGATTATGTAGTGTCCGTACCTATGGGTTAGCGTTCCGATCCACGCATCATGTATCAAAAAGACATTATTCTTTTCTGAATCTTTTTTTGTTAAATTTTACGAATACATTGTGGTTATTGTTTCGATTTATAGATAAATAATTTATTGTATTTTTGCAATGATGATATAAATTATTTCTAAAACCTAATATTTTCTTTTGCACCTGGGTGTATGTAGTATGGTGTGAGTAGTATAGGTGAAACGGAAAATTACGATCTGTCACCCATATCATGATAAATCGAACATACTATAGTTTCATCTATGCTAGCTATGCCGGTGTAAAAAGTGTATCATTTTGCTGATCATACTCGTACAAGTGTACAACTATCCCAAAAATACACGATTTATTAAATTTGTGCTCCCTTCAAAATATTATTCACTAGGAGGAAATTCGTACCCTTTTTGAGTGTCGATTCGTGCCGTCCAACTTAACAATAGTTAAAGAAAAAAGAAAACTTTATTTATTTCACATTGGAGTACTATCAGTAACAAAAGTCATTTAAGAAATACGTAGGTTTATAAAAATTATTTGAGCTATTTTCAAGGCCCTAAATAAAAATTTGGATCGCACAATGATGTTGAATGTTTTGAGATTACTAAAATTAAAACATAAGTCTGAACATCAGCTCTATTTTTCTAATTTTTATTTTTTTCTGTGTTAGTAGTTAAGTTACTAGCCTTTGGCCGCGGCTCTGCCTGCGTTTATTCAGTCTTAGTCCCGTTTTCCGCTTTGTTGTTATTTTATAAACACCCCTTATAGCCTATGTGTTGACCAGGGTCACTACGATGCATGATAATAAAAAACTAGTAATAGATAATAATAAACATATCATAAAGTAAAGCGTTAATTTTATAAAAATTTAAACAGACTGAAATTTTCATTTTTTACACCAACTGTATTTTCGAGATGTCAATTATAACTAGTAAATAATTTCAACGGAGCACTAATCGCCACTGGTAAAAAACAGCGGCACGAATCGCCACCAAAATAAAAAAGGGCACGAATTTCGCGGCACGAATGTTCCCCAACCCGTTTTTTTTTATTCGCCCTCCCTCGTAGTGGGGAATCCAAAAAATTCTTAAAATGCGGAATATATATTTATTTTGTTTGTTTATTATGTGAATAAAATTAGTCTCTTGTTGAAACAAAATCTGAAAAATTGTTACAATTACAGACCCCGAGCCTTAACCTTAAGAAGCCTGTAGTCGGCGGCTTGAAGTCGTCGCGCACGGGGTCGCTATGCTTGCTATTTCATTCTACATTCAACTTCGGATTATAGAGCACTGACTGACTGTTATTGGTCGAGCTCGTACGGAACTAACCGAACACGGTGTGAGGGGCAAGCTAACGCGAGACAACATTCATGTTTTGAAAAAAACATTATAGTACATGAACATTCATCAAAATATGTGTAAAATCCAGGACTTTTCTACGCTTGTAACTTTTGTATGTATTTGATTTTGATAAATGTTTAGGTTCAAGTCATGGATATTGTATGGGATATGTTGAAAAACAAAAAATAATAAGCAAGTACCTATAAATGAGGATAGGATCAGCGAACTGCGCTAGTATGGGAGTTCGGGCGAATACAAGTCTGAGTTCAGTTTAATCACCAGCCGATCGACGCCCGGCGATCATGATATCTCTTTTGCTCGCATTGAAATTGTATATGCTATCCTGCTGTCAAAGAATAGTGGGCGATCAAACTGAACGTGGCCCAGCTGTAACGATTCAAGCACTTCTATTTCCCGCGTACAATATGTTCAACTAAAATGAAAGTCATGACGACAGACGAGTAAAACACGGACCGCCCATTCCGTGATCGGCTAAATTTATTCTTGGAAAAATCGGGCAAGTGCAAGTCGGACTTGCGCACAAAGGGTTCCGTACTACGGAATACAGAATCCAAAAACATAATGATAAATAACAATAATTAACCACATGTCATAGCAAAATCAAAACGACAAAAAACAATAAAATGGTAGCGCTTGACAAAACCTTCGGAACCCTCAGAGTAGAGAACCCAAATTTTTATTATTTTTTGTTTTACTTTGGAGATGCACTACGATCTGTCAAAATTTAAACTTGTAGGTATTACCGTTTTTAAGATAGAACTAAAACAAATAACGCGGTTTTTTTTCGATGTTTTATGTAAGGGGTATTTTGTTGGGTTCTAGCTTCTTGAATTTTTATTATTTGATAATTCATTATATTATTTGATTTCGTAATGCCAACTATAATGACCCGTTTTTTGTGAAATTTTAAACTATTTAGGTAGCTACGGCTGAAGTCCTGTGACAGACGGACGGACGGATGAACAGACAACGAAAGCTTAGTAATATATTGTCACGCTTGACACCCTTCGAATACGGAACCCTAAAAACGTGTACGTTGAATATGATACGGGTTCTATCAATTATTCTTACTCTTGGCTGGCTTCTTATAAAGGGTTTTAGGTTATAGATGTATATTATCCCACAATAATAAGTGAAAATAATTCTGGGGTAGATCATGTATCAAATTCCAGAAGAAGAAAACATTTTTGCTCAAATGATTTTTTACGGGCAGCGGCATCACTGGTGCGGGGGTTTCGGCACCGTGCTCACCAACCCGCCTGCCCAGCGTGTGTGAGCACGGGTATTTCTTCCAGGAGGATCGCCAAGAATGGAAAGGCCAATGTCCAGGAGTAGACGAAACAGGCTGATGGATGGATGGCTACTCACGATAATCCCATTTGCCTCCGAAGAAACTACGATTACAGTAAAACATTTTTATTCATAATTTATCATTATACGTCAGGCGAAATCTGACTATTACACCCTGAGTTGTTGTTTATATGAATTAATTATAATTCTTTATTATATGTGGAATTTGTGGTAGTTTTATTCTTACAATTTCTACTTCGTAACTAACTCATTTTAATAAACGATACGGAACCCTCAAGGCAAATCTTACTCCCACTTAACTGACTTTTTATTTCAGTACCAATGCAAAATGTAAACACGGGAAATCAAAGAAAATGCATTCATGAATAGAATGCGGCGATTCAACTTTATTTCTTTCAAGTTTCCGGCATTTAATGAAAATTGAACGCTGAGACGTTGCCAATTCTCTAACCTTCAAACCCAATTCCCCAAATCAATGAACGAAATAAACCAACACTTGATTTAGCTGCCATCGATCAATTTGTAGATAATTTATTGGAGAAAAGTTCCGCGTGTGATAACTGATAAATCATCGTTGTGCGTAAGCGCACCCAGCTTTTTACTAGCGGCTCTATTATTTTCTAAACACAAGGGAACCACGATTTAAATCTAAAATCCCGCCAAAAGATTTACGACTATTTTGATGTTTCTCTATATTTAACTACCCTGACGCAGTTACCGATTATGCTAAATGTATATACAAACTGTAATAAATACAAGTTTCATATAATATGTAAGCGAGGACTCCTTTGCGCAATTTTGTTACATTTTTGCATTAATACTTCAACATCAATCTTGAATATAAAATGGTTTATGGCTCCGCATAATTTCAAGACTGGTCATTAAATTCTAAGCCATATAAGTAATTTGAATTAATACAACTAATTGCTTCGAGGCAGGCTAATAAATATATTTATATTTAGACTAGCTTTTGCCCGCGGCTCCGCCCGCGTGTTATTCGGTTGAACGACATGATTTTTCCCGGGATAAAAAGTAGCCTATGTACTAAATTAGGGTATAAGCTATATCCATTCTAAGTTTCATCCAAATCCGTCCAGCCGTTTCAGCGTGAAAGAATGACAAACATACACACACACACACACACACAAACTTTCGCATTAATATTATTAGGTGTGTGTGATATATAACAATTCGTAGGTACTTAGTAACAAGGCCAAAGAATTTGTAGAAGTCGAATATACCCGACCCAAAAATGTACCTTCAGTTACACCGACTTTCAGTCGGAAAATATTGCATATTTGACAAATTGAGAACCTCCTTTTTTAGTGTTTCGTAGTCAACAAAGAACGCTTAGAGTTTTGCCATGTCCGTCTGTCTATCCCCGGCTTATCAATAGAAAGCTGTAATTTGGCTTGGGTGTAAACTAAACATTAATCACGCCGACAATTTTGACACTTAGCGATTTTTCATTTATCGTGGTAAGTTTATAAAAAAACTAGAAGAAAAATAAATCTGTATGTGACGAGGTGTAAGCCTGCAAATGTAGAACGTCTTAAAATAAAGATCAAAAATATTAATGAGCCCACTAAACAACATCTTGAAACCATACTTCACGTTATAGAAAGACACATTGTCAAAATACAGTCATAGTTGCGTCGTACATCTTCTCAGAATATCAATAACTGGCCTCGCAAAGTTCAAACATTGTCGAGCGAAGCTAATGGGGAACAAAGCGCCGCTCTTTAGAAATGGCAAACATTAGCATGGTGCTTGAAAGTGGGCCAACTGGCAATAGACGCCCCCAAGATTTGCCTGATTGTGCGGTACCGAGTACCGAGGACCATTTGTGATGATGATGTTATAAATTGGTGTCCCGTTCATTGATTACAACCTATTACTACATTATTAACTGAACAAGCTTCAATTCTCGCCAAATTCTGGCGCAAATCCTAGGTTTGCCAGATGATGGGTATTCGTCTGGATTGTAAAGATTTTTCGTAAGATGTCCAGACTTCCGACAAAATACAAAATCTCCCGACAAACAGCTTATCGTAAAGTTTCGTGCGCAATTTATGAGTAAAATTATTGAATATAGTCCACGAAATGGTTAAATCCTATTTTGTAACCAAGATGTGAATTTCACTGTAAATCAACCTTGATTACGAATCTTGTAATTTCTCCATTATATAACATTTTGAAATATGACCATTTATCAAACTTCACTTTACTCATGAAAAATTCGCATTTGTTGATTAAAAAGAAATTGAGAATATCTCCTCATCTTACGTCACGTCTAACACACATCATTTTACTTAGGATTTTTTTAATGCTATCTTGATAAAATACATTATAATGCCTCACAAAATAAAATTTCTTTTCTTCTTTTTTTTCAAAAACATAAAATGTATTTGTAGTTTTTTATATTTTATATACTGATTATGAAACAAATTCTTTTTATTTTTAAATGTTCGCGTGTTCATAATATTAAAACAGCAAATACACTTGCTATAGTGTCCTGTAATATAATATATTTTCTTTTTTTTTCCAAAAGCCTTAACAGCTAAAAAATATAATATCATAATAAATTTGTTGACTCGAAAGAGCAATTTAGGTGCTAGATTTGAGTTAGTAAAGCCAATTCACCCAGAAAATTAACACATTAACATTTCTGTTGAAAATTTTTTTACACTGCATTATACCACAATACAGAAATACCCTGAACATTTGAGAATTTCAAACTAATTCTTAACTATGAAATGGAGCGCCGTGATTGGGTGATTCGTCGCCTAAGTGTCGCTTAACTAAATTTTCTTAATTTAGAAACTGACCCAAATACATTTAGAATTAATAAATAGAAAATAACGAGTAAAAATTTACAAATATTAATGTTTTTCGTTTTAGTTATTATCAGTTTAAGATATTTTTCTAAGAAACTAGGTCTGTGTGTTAAGATAAGTCCAAGGTCTTGTTTAATAACCTATTCCTCAGCTCAAAGCGTAAAATTAACCACTTCATCTCCATCTTCACTACAACAATGTAAGGAAGTATTATGACACAAACTTAATAAAATAGCAATTTTATTTATATACTTTATTATTCACAACAATAATATATTTCAAAATGTAGAACGAAGCGCGACGTCATTGTACGCTTTGATCAAGATTTGGCGGCTCAAGGGCGGTTTAATTAGATTTATTGATGTTTATTTTTAGTGGCTCATCAATCTTGGACCACATGCTATTTAGTCAATAATATAGAAAGAAAGGTGATGCATCTTTCCTTCTTTCCTCTTGTAGGAATAAAATTGGGGTGTATGGTCAAAAATCTAACTCATAACGGTGTGCCCGTTTTGTATTAAATTAATGGCCGATTCTGATAGTTGCTTTTTCCAGCTTTCAAGTTTAGACTATACCATTATATCTAAAGATGTAGCGTGGAAAATGGTTTTTCTTTTTGAGATTGTATTTGTTTTAGAAGAGTTTGATCGCCACATCTATTCCTGAGGGGGTGTCAGAGGTGTTGTCGAGTGTGGACCGTCACTTGAACATTTAAAACTCATACACCCACGTTTCAATCACGATTTTTGTTCTACCACCATATATATGTATAAGTTTTCAAGTAGCGTAGTTCTTTTTTAATTATATGCCTACCAGTGGCGAAGGGTGAACATTTTTAAAAAGGGAAGCCGGACAAAATATTGTTTTACTCAGAAAAGCAACCAAGGAAAACATTAAAAAAAATTTACTTTGCAACTCCTTGTCAGCAAAATGTATTTGTCGTATTCATGAAAATGATTGACAAAGCGAAGAGCACGGAATAAAGAAATGTACTATGGATGCCATTTCCTAAACAAGCCGATGGGAATCGTGTTATATAGACCCTTCGCCACTGATGCCTACCTACATACATGTTATGACTGAGTGTAATAGTAGATCTAAAATTGTTTCAGGATCGTGACAGCAACTTGACTGTGCCAGCGCGGTGGGAGGACAGAAATCTTCGGAACTATCTCAATAAACCCAGTGTTGGTAGGTCTAACAACCTTCATCGTAAATCTAACGCCACAAATCAAATACTCTTAATAGGTTTATTAATTGTCGTGCCAAAACTCAGGTCAAATATGCAGGACACAAGTAGTTATCATCTTTTGAAAATTCTGTTAGCAGTCGACTGTTGACCAACGATCTCTTTGTGGGTAAATTAGGTCATTTACACCGAAAAATGTTACAGACTAAATAAATGCAATATATTTATTAAAATGTTACATCACGTGCATTTTCTGTACTTTGAAGCCACATTCCGATCGGTCGAGCTTTTAATTTTGCTTATAAAAATTATATATTAAATCAAAAATTTTAGTTTTTTTATTAGATTTTATATAAGTAACTGCCACCAATATACGAATCGAGATGAAACTTTTGCAGCGGGGTATGTTGAATCCAGGCTCTCATAAAGACTATATTTTTTGGCTAAAATCAGCGAAGCCGTGGCTAAACATAAGCCTGTAAAAAGATGAACAGACGGGCAAACGACAAGTAAGTTCCAATTTCTTAGCAGAATTAAAAACAAAGCAAAATTCCGGAATTTCTGCTAAAGAATAAAATTTAAATCTTCCAGAAAAAGCAAGCCGCTGGATCGGCGGCATCTTCGACTACGGAGCGCGCTCTTGGAAATGGGGAGGGGAGTTGCGGCTGATGAGGTACCAGTCCTTCTCCAAGATGAAGAAGATGGCGCCCGAAGAGCTGCAGTGGCACTGTATCGCCATGATGCCGGACCTGCTCTACAGGTGAGACTTCCAACGTTTTATAGGCATATAAAGTTGTGAAGCAGATTCTAGCTCCAAAAGATTGAAGTTGGATACATAAGAGAAGTAGATCTGCCTCCTACGTTAGTTTAGTACTGCTCGTTTATTCTGGCAATGATGTGGAGTACCGGTAGAGTACAATATCATCAACCCATATCTGCCTGTGGGTATTTTACAAGGTGGCTTGTAAACCTTAGGATTAAAAGGGGAGCCTGATTAATTACATAGTACTCCAACAACCAAACCGGACACAAATACCCCCAGTAAACAGACGACATTTCTGTGCCGCCGCAGTATAAGGGGAGGGTTGCGTCCGAGCACTGGGTAAATTTTTAGGCTGATGATTATGACGAATTTATATGGTACTCATAATAATATTCCCGGTGCGGATTTTTTTTTATTTGACGATGTACCCATAATGCTGCAACGTTGATCACTGCAATATATAGGTAAACAAATAACGCATTTATTTTTATTTTATTTTATTTTTTACGCACTAATAAATAGACATCGGGTCTGTGCTCAAAAGTGTCCGAACTAAAAGAGAGTCAAAACCATTGAACATTTAAAAAGGGCAACAATCACACGTCAATCAAAATTAAGCCGTGCAGCAATGACATACGATTCAAATTAAAATGTTTTGTTTCTTAATATTTTGACACTTCAATAAGGATACTTTTTTGGTAAATTTTATACTAGACCCCAGGGCCATTTGGTGGGACGTCAATGTTAGTATCCTAATACATAGATTTACGGCAAATCCATATAACAAACTTATTTAATTAGATCATCGGTATAATTCATCGCTTATACTGGTGTAATCTACGGCCTCTATATATTTTATCTTTCTTTTGGCAGAAAACTCAATTTTGAAGCTTTCCACAACTTTCGTTCCAACGACAATAATAGGAAGTAAATAACGAAATAACTTTCGGACCTTCGAACACAACTGCCAGGACCGTTATCTCAAACGAATAAGGTTTAAAAGAGGCTAACAAAAAGCAGCTAAAGTTATAAAGAGGGAAAGCGATGTAGATAAACATGGTAAACTAATGGGACATGGTAACAGTCGTATTTAAGATAAACTAATATAAACGGTTTGTTAACGGACGATATTTCTCATAATGTAAGTTCAGCGGGAACCACTTTCGTTTAATGGCTGCTGTTTCAATAACTTGACTATTTCATTGTGGTAATGGCCCCATTTGCAATAAAATATTGAAAGTGTTTAACGATTGTGTGCATACCTAATACTAACAGAGGACGTCCTGTTATTTAAAATAAAAGTAAATAATTAAAGATGTGTCGTAGAGAATGTACGGGTCCTTTCTATCATAGATTTATTCTGCCTGCAAATACGATTTTTATCTTAGAAATCTGGGAGTTTATTTGTAATTAATTATTTACTTACATGCAAAACAACTGATGATGGATGCGACTTGTGATTGTGTTTTATGTAACTTTAAATAACTAAGGCATGTATTTGAGCATCTATTTTTTGATATGTTTTCATTTTTGTTAGTTGGTTTCTATTTTCTGTTGTTTTTTTTGTCCTTTTATCTGGGTTCGAATTTATCGTTTATTAGACTTGTATTTTTTTATAATCTTACCCTTTATCACAGCAACATGTGTCTGGTATAGTGCACAAAAACTTTCAAGGGTATCTCTAAAAGAATATTAAATTCCATTGTACAAATTCATTGAGATTACATTAGGCAAAATATAAAAACATAATATAAAAATTAAGAAACGGCTAAAGGACTAGCATTCAGTGCCAGTAAAATAAAAAAAATAAAAACTTTAAAGCAAGAAAATCTGTCCTAAGTACCTAGTGCGTTTGAGAACGAGACCCGTTGGTATCCACCCTAATAGGCTCATCCGTTTTTGAGTCATGTTAGTTACGTAGTAACGAAACAGACAAGCAGCCGTACGTACAGACAGACACCGACTATTTATATATTTTCAAAAACCTTAATAAAATGCAACACAAAAAACAGGAATGTAAAATACAAACAGACTAATAAATTCGGGTGAGATATTCAAAATTATAATCACATACAACAAATGGCGCATGGCGTACATAACGACATCAATACTATATACGAGTATCTCCTTAGATCGTAAAAGCAAATCTTTACGACAATAAATTATCCAACGGAACTGTAACGGGTCCTAGCTATATTATATTTAGATTAACTGTTAGACGACAGAAATCATCTAAACGGCTGCAATATGTATAATTATTGTTAATAAAAACCGGCCAAGTGCGTGTCGGGCCACGCGCTATAGGGTTCCGTAGTTGCCCGTCGCAATATGCGGACTTAGAAGGGCGCTGTTTGTTTGATACTATTAACATAGTTTAATTGAGTTCACGGTTTAACGACTAATAACGTCTAAAAACGGGCCCACATTTGGTCGACTATAACACGTCACATTATAAAGCCTACAGGCGACGAACAAGGAGACGCAGGGCGTCAAGCGCCGCGGTGCGCGAAGCGGGCCGCCGGAAACACAAACATACACCGATGTATGGAGCGTTCAAGGAAAAGCGTTTTTGCACGCGTTCGTTTGAATTGTAGCGTCGCATGCGACGGGGGACGCCGCGTAGGACGCGGCAAATGAAGCGACAGGCGACGCCGCGATTGACGCGGCGGGTGAAGTAACAAGTGATGCAACGGGCGCCGCAGTGAACGACGCCGAGTGCACCGCTGCGGAATTCGCGGCGGATGCAGCGGCGTAAACCGCTATTCCGTATGCCCCGCTCCTTCATAAACAAAACTAACGTCGTGTCTCCTTGAACGTACCCTTAGCTGCGATAGTTGTGAATTTTTTAACATAACCAAAAACATCATTTTAGCTGGCAGAGGGAGACATTTGGCTCTAACAAAAATTTTGCACTTTAAAATGGATCCCTGCATCGAAAAATAGTTTATAGCACACCGTGCGTAAAATGACCACTTTACGCACGCTGCGCTTGGGTAAAGTCGGCATTTTCCGCACTAGTGCTATAAAATATTATACGAAACTCGTGCGAGAAACTTTTTCTTTCGGCTCGTGCCGCAAACTCACACTCGTCAGAAAACGTTTCATCGCTCTCGCATCGTACTATTTCACACAGTCACAATATTTTTAAACTACCTATCCAATGACATCCTACACCATCAGATAGATGAGAAAAAAAATCATGCCCACTTACTTTACGTGTAGGGGAGGTATAACAAAATTTTTTTTTTCTTATTTTACCTTTTCGTCGGTATACCCAATTACCCATGCCAAATTACAGCTTTCTACTACTAAGAGTCTTTGAGCTAAGCCGTAGACAGACAGATAGACGGACAGACTAGACATGGCGAAACGAGTTCTTGTTGACTACGGAACCCCAAAAGGTACAATAAATACAAAAGGTATTCCAATTTCAACAATGAATATATATTTGCACGGTTGCATAAACACAATTTATGAAAAATATATTTCATGTCTGTCTTTATATCTTTATGGCTAAACGTTACTTTTTACGCCTTCGTTTTTATGTCCATTAGTCTGCTCCAGATCTAGTTTTAGAAGTAATTAAGCACTAATTTATTACAGTCACAGAAACTTCCCACTATTATTAAAGTTTTTAAATATAGCCTTAGTAGAAAAAAAGCTTGTTTATGTCTTTTTGTGTCTTGGTTTTAGAATATGGTCGACGATAGTAAACGCGATCCCGTCTGGCTCACCTAAGTTCAAGGCCAGATGGCGAATTCTCGAGCAGAATGGCCATAAATCCTGTGTACGAGACGCCAGATTTGGCAAATCGTAAAATGCTGAATGGAATCCAATCTTAAATCTCATTCCTTCTGGTCGTAAAATAACAATGACTACGGACTCTTATAATGGCTTACAAATATTTAAAAACATAAATATAATTAATGTGCGACCAATGAACATTGAAATTTCCATGTAATCTGTAACTTACGACCTCCTGCTTCGATGTGAGGGTGTAACCAGCGTGTTTACGAATAGCACCTAGGCTCTTACCACATGTCATGTGTCCGGTACTTACCTTCGTACATGTTAAGATTATGTTTTAATAGGGAAATCCATTGCTTTGGAATGCTCTAAATATTATTAGAGTGCATTACAAACTATAAAAGATCAGTAAGAAACAAGTTTAGACTGTGAAATGAAAGACACAGTCCACCCACGTTTATTCCGTTGCAGCGTGATGGGTGGTGAGCCCTATCGTCGTACTTCGGGCACAAATTGACGTAAACGTGACGAGTAACGTGCCTTCCGAAGCACGCAGACTGAGCACAAATGTGCCTCTGCGGGATTTGAAGCCGTGACCTACGGATTAGTAGTCGACTAATAGTTTATGTTAATAGGTGATAGAGCTGATGCCGGGCTTGACTGTGGAGGTACCACTATCTTACTCGCAAATCCTCCCGAAGTTATTCGGGGGAGAGGAGAACAGCTCTCAAGCAAAACCAGGCGGCCCACCATTGCCTGGGACCGATGGATGGCGGTACATCTATCCCCAATTGCCGGGCCTTACATAAAACAGACTGGTGACGGGCAGCGGCGTCACTGGTGCAAGGACCAAACCGCCTGCCCAGCGTGTGTGAGTATGGGCTTTTCTTCCAGGTGGACCGCCAAGAGTGGTGAAATCCTGGAAAGGCCTATGTCCAGCAGTGGACGAAACAGGCTGATGGATGGACATTTATTCGTATCTTTCAATTTCAATAAAGGTGGTCACTCACCGGGAGCATTCGCGTGTAATGTAACAGTCAAACTTGAACAAAATCGAATCTTGCATTGTTACACTACACGCGAATGCTCCCGGTGAGTGACCACCTTAAAAGCTTTATAAAATGAGCAATTCAACTGAATGCTGACAATTATTACATCATACATAGCGTCATTTCGCTGACGAGTATGTTTTATATTACAGATGGGCACCAAAAAGCTGTATCGAACCTCGCCAGTACATCTGCCAGACGAAGCTGCGCAAAGTTCCCAAATCCAAGATCAAGGAGTTGAAGCGTCGCTGGCAGAGGATGGGCAAGATCAACGAGATCACCGCACCCAGCGTCAGCAGAGAGGTCAACGACCCAATCAACAATGACGTCACGGCCAACCCCCTGAGGAACCCGAAGTCTTACGATGTCAGATCGAGTCCTCTCCGACTGGGGCCGAAGTACGACCCTCGATCGAACGCGATACGAAACGGGCTGCGACCCAACGAGCTGAGAAAGAGGTCCAAGGGTCCGCATCCACAAAGGAGGCTGACCAGGCCATTCCCAGGGTAAGCTCACTTTGACATAAGATACATACTGGCCACTTAGATAAACAAACACATGTTGTCACAGCGTGAGTCCCCGAGGGGGTGTCAGGGGTGTTCTCAGTGTGTTCTCATTTGAAATTGCAAGCCACAGTCCGCACTTGGTATCTTGGTTTACCCGCTTTTCACCGACGATTATTATATTCCAAAAGTGATGGAGCCCTATCGCTGTACTTCGGTCACAAATAGACCAACAGCTTAACGTGCCTTACGGGCCTATCCAAGATTACGCCGCTCTTGGCAGTCTTCCTCGAAGAAATGCCCATACTCACACACGCTAGGCAGGTGGTTTGGTGAGCGCAGTGCCGAAACCCTCGCACCAGTGACGCTGCTCCACGTCTCCAGTCTGTTTTATATAAGGGCCGACAATTAGGCATGGATATACCGTCAGCAATCGGTCCCAGGCATGGTAGGCCGCCAGGTTTTGCGTGTTGTCCCCTTACTCTCCCCTGAATAATTTCAGGGAGGTGGTTTGCGGGTAAGACGGTGGTGCATCCACAATTGAGCCCAGCAACAGCTCTACCACCTAATTTTAACATCAAGTCACATAAACCCTTGCAACTTAATATTATTTAGAAAAAAATATGTCGTATTTGTAATTGAACTTTTTAATCTTTCCCAGCTACTCCTGGAACCGACTCGACCCTGAAGGATCATTCCAGTACAACGCGGCTTTACTCCGTTCGGGGAAAACTGGCTTGTCACCGCAGCAGGTCAAAGGTCACATCGCCCGCTTGATGCATATGCGGGACAAGCAGCTTCGGAGACGACGCATGCGCGAGAGGGTCAACCGAGAACGACTGCAGAATGACAGGCCCAGCAATGACACGCCGAAACAGCCACGACCTTTAGTCCAAGTACACGCCAGGACGTACACCATAGACAACAACATCAGTGCTCTCCATCCTAAAATGATTGTGGAAGAGCTGAATATGCTACCTCCGCCTCCTTCGGTCACCTTGCCGAGGAATACTAGAGGTGCGCGTATTTATCACCATGGTTAACAAAACTCTCTAAAAAGTATTATCTATGGTCTGTGTAAGTAATACGCTACTGAGTACAAGTAGGTTTTATAGTCGATATTCCATTTTTGTCGGTTGTTCCTCGTGCTTCGTCTTTAATAAGTTGGAATCTGAATGTGAACCGTGAAGTGTTATTTTTCTTACTTTGGGAAGTACTGTGACTAAAATGCATTCAGATTTCAACAATGTCTATGTCAGTATTGTATGTGCTATAAAATATAAACTGTTGAAAGTTCAACAACGAAATAACTTTGCTCGCAATAGAAATCAGAAAAGTATAAATAATTCAGATCTTTGTAACATTGGTTAAGAGCCGTATAGCAGGCGGACTGTAAAAACCCGCCTTTTTTAAGTAATCATAACTGGATGCTTAAAATTAAACTTAACTTAATGATTACGCCACAAACCCTAAATACCTATGTATTGAGTATAAATAATTCAGATCTTTGTAACATTGGTTAAGAGCCGTATTGCAGCCAGATTGTATAAAAATACGCCTTTTGTAATTATTTAAAATTAAACACATAAATTACAGAAAAAAAATACGTATTACTCTATACAACCTAAATGCCTATGTAATGTGTAAACTGTCATCGTTAAGTTTTCATTGGTTTCTGTAAATTTCTATTTTAAATTAATTAATTAAATCGAAATTTAGGATTCCGATTTATAGAAATTTTGCGATAAAGTATACACAATACATAGGTATTTAGGTCCTCCAAGGTAATAATTTAGAAGATTTCATTTATAAAAAGGCGAGTTTTTTATAATTCGCCTGCACTGCGGCTCTTAAATCTATGAGTAATTTTACCTACACTAGTCAGTAAGAGTATTTTAAAATCTTTAAGACGAAAACAGTTCACAAACTGTTTCAAACCTAAGTACATAGTAATTTAATTTTCTCATTACACCTTAGAATTAAGCTTAGATTTGTATGAATATTTATTTTTCAAATCTCTTATTTACTATAATATTGATTTGGATTTTTATAAAATAAGCAAATATTTAAAGTGTCGTACATAAAATTGGCATTTCGTTCTTTAGAATATAAATAGGCGTAACGTAACGTAACGTAACGTAAGATGTCTTAATTTTGTGACAACTTTTAAATTCATACACATAGAGTCCTCGCATTTATTTAATAACATTTTTACTAATTGTTTTATTTTATTTTAAGTGTTTATTTACAATTTCGTTATGCTTTTGAAGGTAAAGTTGTAATAATTAATGTCAAAATGTCATTCGAATATGATTTTTTTACCGATACTTCATATTTTCTATTTTCTTTAAAGATATGTTGTAGATTCTCGAAGTCTATGTGTCGTCAGCAGATTGTAGAATTGGTCATATCATGATCTGCCCAGGCATAACGTATTTCTGTTAAAACCGCTTCGTAACCCCAAATTTATGGGGATTTATCGCACCTATTTTTCACTTTTAGTCAAAGATTTTCGGTTTCATACTCTACAATCTGCCCATCGACATAATATATGTATAATACTAAGATTTACAGTGTAAAAATGTTTAATAAATGTTTTTGTTGTGTAAACTAGTCTGACAAATATAAGATACATGTAGAAAATAACTCTGTTTAATATTTTGATAGTGATGTTTAGTTTTGTCTACCTTCGTATATATGTACAGACGCCAGCATGTCAGGCTACCTATTAACACTTCCTGTTGCGACCTCATAGCCGCATAAGGAGGTCACTTATTACCCCGGTGCAAAACGCACATCATAATAATGTTTTCCTTACTTTTGAATAAAAAGTATGCAATAAATGCGTTTTAAAGCAACTTTCTAAAATAGTTTATTAATGATAATATAGTCTTCACAAAAAATATGTAATTTAATGTATTACTTACATTTTGTTTGCATTACATTAACAAACATAAAAGCGTGTTAATGTAATGCAGTCAAAATGCATTAAAATTGAATAATTTTAATTTGATCACCTAACTATTAACAAGCAGTTTACGCGAATTGCTATAAAACGCATTTACTGCCTACTTTTATTCAAAGGTAAGGAAAACAATGTTATGATGTCCATTTTGCATCCTCTGTTACCACCTTAAATCGCTTAACTGAGGGCGACTGTACTTGTCTACATGAGTATTCAGTGTCTCCTTTTCAAAATAATTCAAAATATATTTCGAGATATTAAATATTTAAATAATTACAAATTTATTTTTGCTCTTGAGCGTTTAGGTAAGTAAGATTTCTGTAAATAAAATTTATTCTAATTTCTCTTTCATGTCGTACGTACGTGATTAACATTTAAGCTTCGAAGAAATACGAGTATGTTATTTGAAGATCAAATAGATGTTTACCTAATTAAGATTGGATCATAAATAAAGAAATTATTATCCGAAAAAATGTTTTAATATTGCTCCAAAACGAGTATACGCACTCTTACGAATTTTACAGTACGTACTATCACAAAGGAAAACCTATAATGATAAACACACACATATCGTCACGACATGAATCCCTGAGGGGGTGTCAGAGTTGTTCCCGAGTGTGAACCGTGAAATGCAAGTCACAGTCCACACCCAGTACACCCGCGTTTCACCGACGATTATTACGTCCCAACGTGATGGGTGGTGAGCCCTATCGCCGTACTTCGGGCACAAACGCGCTTTTTAGGGCATGCAGGTTTCCTCACGATGTTTTCCTTCACCGTTCAGCGAGTCGTAAGTATTAAATACTCTGCGCATAAATTCCGAAAAACTCATTGGTGCATGTCCCGACCGGGGATCGAACCTGGATCTCAAAGCTTGAAAGGCCAGCGTTCTACCCCTGAGCTACCGCCGCGCCGCTTAATCCAGAAATGTTCTTCAAAATATTATTTTTTTGTACACTGAGATAATAATAACAATAAATTGTATTTTCGAAATGTATTTCGACCCATTTTGGCATCACAATATCAGGAACCCTAAAAACATCATCGTAAATAACAATAATACAGATGCCAAAGCAACATCACGGAGCTCAAAACATTCGGCTGTTTTTTTTAAATATTTCTTTTTAGGGTTATGTACCCGAAGGGTGCCCAACGGGACCTTATTACTAAGCCTCCGCTGTATGTCTGTCTGCCCGTCCGCCTATCACAGGGGTCTGCAGCTTCAACCGTAATAGGTAGAAAGATTACATTTTCAAAGAATACGTGTTACTATGGCCTCCATCACGACAAATGATAAAATATTCAAGAAATTTAAATCGTAAAAGTTGCATTTCTTACCGTCATTAGTTTTGGCCCGTACTTAATTATGGTAATACAGGATGTAATCATGACGACATGCGCTACTGATCATTCTGAACTATTGATAAAACGCGAAAAAAAATAAAAAGTTCCCATAGAAAATGACAAGGGGTATTAAAAGTTTGTATGGGGAAGTGGTTCGGGATGATCAGTAGATCATGTGATTTAATTTAATGAGCACGTCATAATTACACCCTGTATATACCAGTTTAAAATTTTAGTTATATTGTGAAACATACGCTAAAGTAATACACTACAAATAACAAAAATAGGATTCCGTACGCAGAGGGTGCCAAAATTTTTGTCCGTTAACATTTGAACGCCTCGTTTTTTGTAGCCTTGATTTTCCTATTGTTTTTATACCATAGTGTTTTAGGGTTCCATACCCATATTTTGTGGTGGTACGGAACCCTTTGTGCGCGAGTCCGACGCGCACTTGGCTAAATTTTAATCTTTACCAATACTATGCATAAAGTACAAAATCAAGTATTACATTTATCAATCCCGGGTCGGCGTCGACTATTATGGGAATGATATTATGATTTTATACCAGCGTTTGCTCGCAGCTTCGCCCGCGTGGAAGTGTCTTGATTTAATCGAGCGTAAAATAAAAACTATTATCGATAAACTTGGATATTAGTTTCTTACAACCCTTATCGCTTATATCGACCCTTCGAGTATCAAATGTAGTAAAAGCCAAAACACAATTTTACAGGAGAAGCAAAAAACGAAATTTGGAAAATTATTTTCTTTGTAGTCTTTTTGTTTCTTTAGTTTTATACTATCAAGGTCAACCAGTAATATCTTTTTGAGTTCTTTAATAATAAAAAAACATCTTGATATCAGTTATATATGTACAGTTAGCAAAAGATAAAGATATACAGGCCCATTACAAACACTTTGATCCTAAGACCCACAGGTAAGTGATAGATGAGATGAGGTATACTAGGTCAATACATACACAGTGTCCTATTGATCAAAGATCAAATCAAGATCAATCAATCAATTAAACAAGATTAAGATCAAAGTGTTTGCGATAGGCCTGGATAACTTAATATTTTGCTGACTGTATATATAATACCTTCATTATTAAAAGAAACTCATGATAACAAGTTAACAAAAGTACCCAAATTATCTTACAAACTACAAAATTATCAAAGTACCCGGAGCAGTAGAGACTTAAAAAAAAGAAAGCTTTAAAAGCCCATGGATTTAAAAAAACCGGTCAAGTGCGAGTAGTTCTCTTGCCCTGAGGTTTAAGTACCATTCAAATAAGTTAGTAGAATTAAATAAAATTATAATAAATATTACAAACTTAATTTTACAGTTTTATTTTCATACATTTATTTGACCTATAGGTTTCAAACCATTAAAGGAAAATTTGGTCTTTTACGACAAATATGCCAAGCATATTCTTGTATTTTTCTTTAAAAATACGTATTTTGCCACATTTCATTTTAAATTTTTACGTCAGATACAACTCATGTTTTGGAAAATTTGTTCAGACTGTAAAAAATTGGTTTTACGAATATATATTTTATATTTATTTATAATAAACTAATTATAAGAGCACCAAAAAAGTAAGACTGCGTTAAACGCCATCTAGCGACGGGTAGCTGAACTAATTAAATAATAATTTTTCGAGGAATTAATAAAATTAACAAACATAAATCATTAAAATCAACAAAAATGAATCAAATAAATCTTGAAACGAATACTGAAATTAAATTATAAATTAAAAGTTGGGTCCGTCGGTCGCTGCCCCCGCCGCTGCGGTACAGACAGATTTCTATATGACAATGTGTTCTATCGAGTTCGTTCAGAAAATGTAGTCTCGGTACCTGTCAGTCTGTTCGCTGCATAACTGAAAATAATTTGGCCAAGTGCGAGTCGAATTCGCGCACAAAGAGTTTCGTACCACCACGCAATACGAGTGCGGGACTTTAATTTTCATTATTTGTTGTTGTACTTTAGTTAGAGTATCAACAAGAATCTGACCTAATTTGAAACTTGTATGTATGTATATAGATAGAACGCTGCAACAAATACCGCTAAAATGCCATTTTTTCGATGGTTCTTGGTTCATGTCCCCGCTTGGATTTCAACTTCTTGAATATTTTATTATATTTTGTCATAGTAACACGTATTCCGTAAAAATTTAAACTTTCTACCTATTACGGTTGAAGCTGTAGACCCTGTGACTGTGACAGACGGACAGACGGAGGCTTAGATTACTAAGGAGGGTCCTTTGGCAATCTTCGGTTACGGAACCCTAAAAAACAGCCAAAAGCGATTCATTAAACTCTTTTAATTTATGAACCTATTTAAGTCTTATTCTTAACTTTGATGATAACTGAAAAATTTATGAATTTAATTACTTAGAAGAAAAGCTTTTAGGATTAGATTGATGGATGTGGAAGCGAAGGAGGTGTGTCAGGATCGTAGCAAATGGAAATCTGTAGTCTCTGTCTACCTACCAGTTTGGGAAACAGACTTTAGTATCTGGTATGTACATATGTTGATGAAATAATACTCTGTCGGAAAATCCAATAGTTTTACGGTAATTCATCTATAACTCAATTTCTGCTAACTCTATTAAAATCTAAATTTTAGTCAGGAAGCTAGAAGAACAGAGGGGGAACGGTAATTTGTAGCAAATTTTGAGTTATATCACGAAGCCCACTAAGCCAAAAACTTTCTAATATATATTTTTGGAATCCATACGGGTCTTTCAAATGATACCTTACATGATAAGATAAAACCTTTATTAAAACTTTTTTATCATCAATCTGACCCCTATTTTAATGAATAAAGAATATTTATTCTTTAACTGGCGATATATGTAGGTGTCCATAAGACCTATAACATAACGTCAAATTTCAAATTCTTACCCTATAAAATTTTTTTAAAAATCCTCTGTGACAGACTGACGAACACGAGAGTTTTATATGTTATAATAATTTATGGGTTACGTTTTCTCTTTGGAAGTGACTAAACGACCGCTAGCGGTACTTTGATTTTTAAAATTATTGAACCGTAAGTCATTATTTAGCTGTTGGAATATCTTCCTTAGCACGAACTGGTAAAGTTAAATTTGCAATGTACAGTTCGGAAAGGGAAGGGGTCCTTTAATTTTATAAATTATTGAACCGTAAGTGCTCGGAACATGATTTGTGCTGCATATCGTGAATTCTGTTAAAACTACGGGGATCGCCTCGCTCCACGCCGTTTCGCTCGACTCCCTAATATGTACTTACATGATAACCTAACTGCAAAAAAAGCGGTGGAATAAAATTAAAAGTAAGAAAGCCGCTAACGGCTATTTAGTCACTTCCTTTCTCTTATATGGTGCGGACCCCGCAAAATGGCGGGGCCGTTTATGCTGATTATTATTTGGTTTGTACTTAGACACAGGGCTACTTTGAGATCCGAAGAAATTTTAGCATGCTTTAGTAAAAACAAATCTGAGAAAAGCAGTCGCACCGGTCGGAAAAACGCTACCGCACAGGAATTTGGCTAGTTTCCTCTATGGAAGATAAATACCTAAATAAAGGTTACCGTTGCCCTGTGTAAAATAACATAATGAAACATAGATCAACGACCGACCGTCGTCGTCGCGTTGCCAAATCACGTGGATTTCAATCGACGAAGCTCTGAAGATATTCCACGATACGGTTGCTATGGTAACCGCTGGCAAACAGTCCACCGCCGTCGCATGATAAGCTCACCAGTCGCACGCTAAAACCCCGATTCTGAAACCTGTGTACGAGCCTTTGAACACGGAATTAAGTCGAGGCATTGATAAACTTTTAATTTCAAATCGGCGCCTTAGGGGAGTGGAGTGAGGGGGACTCACGAACTAGCTTATGCCGTAAGGTCGTATGCGGCAAAACAGTATTTTTCATTTAAAATGACAACTATAAGTATATATTGAAATGCATTTGTAGACTAATTTAAATAAAAAACATAGACGCTTCATTCGCTCCCGTTTGTCAGTAAAATAGAAATCTCTGTTTTAAAAGAGGTTTTCTAAATATTTTTTTCTGCTAGAAAATTAATCAATCAAATAAATCTTCGGGCAAAATGATGTCAATGAAATGTTTAATCTAGTATATAAATTGGTATGTTGTTTTATTGCTGAGAAAAATGGAGATCCATGTCGCCAAAATTTCGTGGCGTCGCCTTAAGGCCTTGAAATATCTATATTTATCTAAATCTATATCTACAATAATAAATTTGTAAGAAATTCGTATCGGTACGCTAAATATTTTTGCGAAATTTTCAGCAAATTAGGTTATTTATTAAATTATTCTTATTAGTAGTGATTGCACATGAGCCAAAACTAGTATTTTTAGTCCGACTGATCCTTTTTAACTCGAAAACCACTCAACGGATTACGATGCGTTTTTTGTTATCATCATCGTAATGATCCCGATCACCATACACCCCTTGCTTGGTGTTCTACTTGGTGTTGAGTTCTACTGTGTCAGCTCGTTATCATCATCGTAATGATCCCGATCACCATATACCCCTTGCTTGGTGTTCTACTTGGTGTTGAGTTCTACTGTGTCAGCTCGTTATCATCATCGTAATGATCCCGATCAACATACACCCCTTGCTTGGTGTTCTACTTGGTGTTGAGTTCTACTGTGTCAGCTCGTTATCATCATCGTAATGATCCCGATCAACATACACCCCTTGTTTGGTGTTCTACTTGGTGTTGAGTTCTACTGTGTCAGCTCGTTATCATCATCGTAATGATCCCGATCAACATACACCCCTTGCTCGGTGTTCTACTTGGTGTTGAGTTCTACTGTGTCAGCTCGTTATCATCATCGTAATGATCCCGATCAACATACACCCCTTGCTTGGTGTTCTACTTGGTGTTGAGTTCTACTGTGTCAGCTCGTTATCATCATCGTAATGATCCCGATCAACATACACCCCTTGTTTGGTGTTCTACTTGGTGTTGAGTTCTACTGTGTCAGCTCGTTATCATCATCGTAATGATCCCGATCAACATACACCCCTTGCTTGGTGTTCTACTTGGTGTTGAGTTCTACTGTGTCAGCTCACTGAATCAGACCTTGGTAACGTTATGGTATGTGGCTTTTATGGTCCCATTATGATTATAGCCTGTGATATTACTTGTTTTAATAAAAGATGTTTATTAGCTTATTTACGTTAAAATTATTTGTCAATTTATTTATGGGCTATTATATTTTAATGCAATTAACTTATTTTTCTTATTTTTTTTTATCTGTTTTAGGTAATATAGTATTTGCCCTCGGCTTCAAAGCTAGAACACGTATTTGTTTACTCTCTGTCATTTAATAAAATTACTGGCGTATTACGGCTGTCTTTCGGAAAAAAATTACGATACAGTGGAAGTGTACAGTTATTCAATCATATTTACATATGTGCAGTGGTGTTAAATCAGTGATTGATACATATTATCTAAATTATCTAAGCAATTACTCATATCGAATTCTACACGTCACTCATTAGCCGGTTGTTCTATGTCAAGCAACTTCTACTCTTAGGTGTGCGGACGACGGGTGAGAATCGCTTGCGGAGCGCTTGTATGACGACGGATACCGGTTCGAGTCGCCTATCAAAGATCAGCGAGTTTCGACTGTGAGCGTCAATACCTATCTACACTCGGCATCTGAGAGGCTCCCTGTTGTTGGAATAGACATAACATAACACGGGGACAGCTAGACCTTTCTACGGAGCTTGTATCTGCGATAAATTAATAAAATAATGTCCTCATGTGATAAGTGCAATAGGGCCGTGGCAGATCCATTGGCGTGTAAATTATGCGGAAATGATTACCACTCTAAATGTGGTGGTGTGAGTGAAGCTGCTTTCAAAGCCATGCGTTCGGATGAGAAACTGGATTGGTGCTGCTTAAACTGTCGAGAAAAAGGAAAATTTGAGTGCATCATGGATGAACTAAAGAGGTTTCGTGCTGATTTTGATGTAACATCTAGAAAAATTGATAAAGTCAACGATAAGCTCTCCAAGTTGACCGAAAGGATTGACACCATGGAAAATCGTATAAACATTACTGAAACTAAGTTAGTGGAAGCGAATGAAAAAATTAGCCAACTCCTTCAAGAAAACGACATACGTGACCAATTCCTGCGCTTAAACAACGTGGAAATATCGGGAATTCCCATACAGAAAGGCGAAAATTTAAATAACCTTGCCCTAACATTGTGTCGCAAGGTAGGCGTAGATATTTCACTTTCCGAAATTGACACCATACATCGTGTCAGGCGATTTGATTCGGGGAATGTAGCCGGCGATGCAGCATCGCACTCCCGTCCTCCCGCCATCATCATGCGTTTTCTGCAGAAGAGAAGGAAGGATGAGGTCCTCGCTGCAGTGCGCGCGCGTCGCGGTCTACGAACCTCGGACTTAGAGATTGCTGGACCTCCCGTGGACATCTTTGTAAATGATCACTTAACGCGTACAAATAAGATATTACTTAAACGTGCCAGGGAAGTTAAAGCTGAAAGGAACCTGGAGTTTTTATGGGTTCGTGACTGTAAGATTTTCCTTAGAAAGAATCCAAATTCAAAATCCTTTAAAATTGCCAACGCTTCAGATTTCGATAAAATAAAATGACTTTTCTTATCTATTTGTTTTGTGTATGTTGTGCATTATTATGGTAACACTATAAGAACCTTGAACATAAATTTCATTTATTCTTCACGTTATAAGTTGCAGTATTTTTGTACCAGTGTGAACATGTATATCTATGCAGGTATGTGTATGCAATCTTATTGTAAATTACTGCATTTAATTTATTGTGCTCACTTAAACATAAAGGGATGTACTCGTGCTGGAAACCGTTTTAATATAAAGTTATGCTTCTTTTATATACCTATAGGTATATTAAATCGTCTTATAAATTATAAATTTTGTGTTATTCTATTAATGAATTGCTCATATTTATCGTGTATTGAGGATGAAACAGATTGCTATAAATTCTACGGTATTTTTCATATTTTATGTGTTGTGAGCGTGCATTGGTCGACTTTTCAAATTTCATCACTAATTTTTTTTTTAGGTACGTTTTTGATTTTAGTTAGCGATGATGGCTCCACAGAGTAAACTTAATATTTACTATCAGAGCGTAAGAGGGTTGCGCACTAAATCAGATGTTTTTCTTTCTAACGTGGTAAAAAACGAATATGACGTAGTTATTTTGACAGAATCTTGGTTGAATAACGAGTTTAGTAGTAGGGAATATTTTGATGATCGTTACGATGTTTACCGCTGTGACCGTACAGAGGTAGAGGAGTCTGACCGCCGAGGTGGCGGCGTGCTCGTGGCTGTACGCCGAGAGTTGGGCTGCATCCGTCGGGTAAATTGGTGTGCACACCCACCTCTCGAGGAGTTATGGGTGAGTATCCCAATATGTCACCGTACCGACTCATTGAATCGACGTAAATATTTGCATATTGCTTGTGTGTATTTACCCCACAAAACAAGTAAAAATGAAACAATGCACCTCGAATGTTTGTCACGATTTTTTGATAACGCTTGCAAAAATATATCGAGTCATCCCGACGATTTATTTTTCCTGGCAGGCGATTATAATTCAACCTATGCGTCATGGAATACACAATGTGACGGTTCAAAACACTTATCTTTGTCAACCAATAATGATAAAATTGCAACTGTAATTTCTAACTTTATGTCATTTTCGGATTTTAAACAATATAACTGGTGTTTAAATATAAATGCTCGGATCCTTGATTTAATATTTTCAAACAGTAATTGCATAGTCTCACCATGCGAGTTGCCCCTTACCGGTGAAGACTTGAACCACGTATCTCTTGATATAGACCTTCATCTCGGACAATCTTTGCAGAAACTTCTAAAGCCGAAATGTACTAACAATTATATTTTCAATAAAGCAAATTTCGCCGGTATTTCTGCCGGTTTGAGTTCATTTGATTGGAGTTCATTAGAAAATCTGTCCACTGATGAATCTGTCTCTGTTTTTTATTCAATTTTAAATGATCTTATTAAAGAGCATGTGCCTAGGCGTAAAATTTATTCATGCCATCGCTATCCACCCTGGTTTTCCATTGCACTCATTAAGTTAACTAAAGAAAAAAGAAAAATTCATAAAAGGTGGAAATCTTATAGCAATCCTCTTGACTATTTAGAATTCAAATGTTTAAGAGCTCGACAAAGTAAAATGGAAAAAGAATGCTATGACTTGTATATTAGTTATGCCGAAAATAATATAAGTAAATCACCAAAATATTTTTGGAATTTCATTAAGTCAAAATCATCATCTAATGGGATCCCGGATATTATGTCATATAACGGTAAAATTAGTAATAATGGAGAATCCATTTGTGAATTATTTAATGAATATTTTGGTTCAGTTTTTATTACAAGCGACGGTACGTTACCGAATATTCCTAGCTGTGCATCATCTTCATCTGTTGATGTTACTTCCATTAACATGAATGAAACAATAGTTCTTAAACATCTTCAAAAACTTGATACAACAAAAAGTGCTGGTCCTGATGGCATTCATCCACTCATTATTTCTAAATGCGCAAAAGAAATGGCTAAACCCCTTGCTTTAATTTTTAACAAGTCTCTAAAAGAGGGATGTTTTCCAGATGTCTGGAAACAAGCATATATAACACCAATCTTTAAGGGTGGCGACGCAAATGAAGTTCCTAATTATAGACCTATTTCAAAGCTATCTTTGATTGGTAAAGTTTTCGAAAAAATTGTTACGCTTGAGTTAAATCAAATGGTCAAGCAACATATATCAGGTAAACAACATGGTTTTATCAAAGGTAGGAGTGTTGACACAAACCTTGTTACCTTTACTGATTTCATTTTGAATAGTATGGATGATGGATATCAGGTGGATGCCGTGTATACCGATTTCTCTAAAGCATTTGATAAAATTTCTCATAAACTATTAATTTGTAAATTGTATGAGTTCGGTATACACGGCGATCTTCTTAGGTGGATTAAATCCTATATCAGTAACCGCAGCCAGGCTGTTGCTCTTAAGGGGTATACATCAACATTTTTACGCGTGTCTTCTGGTGTTCCACAAGGTTCACATTTGGGCCCTTGCCTTTTCACTATCTATGTTAATGATATTTCAGACAAAGTTTTCAGTGCTAATAACCATCTGCTGTACGCAGATGACACTAAAATTTACAGTGTAATTCGCTGTATTAAAGATAGTGAAAACCTTCAAAATGATCTTAGTAATTTTGTTGACTATTGTAATCAAAATCAACTTATTCTAAATTTTAATAAATGCTACACCATTTCTTTTAGTAGAAAGCTTAATCCACTTAACTTTAATTATAATTTATCGGGTAATATTTTGCAGCGGGTAAGTGAGATTAGAGACCTAGGTGTAACTTTAGATAGTAAACTTCATTTTAATCTTCATATTGATAAAATAATAAATAAGGCATATAAAAAATTGGGATTGATTTTGCGTCTGGGTAAGCCCTTTAAACGGTCAGATACCTATAAAATACTCTATTTTGCATTTGTCCGCAGTCTCTTAGAACACTGTTGTATTGTGTGGAATCCTCAATACGTTGTCCACATCGATCGTATAGAAAAAATACAAAATAAGTTTTTAAAATCCTTAGACTATCGAACTGGTAACTACTTTGAGGATTATGCTGAATCAGCTACCCGTCATCAAATACCTTCTCTTGCTAAGCGCCGTCAATATTTGGATGCTTTGTTTTTGTTTAAAATTATCAACGGGAAAATTGACTCACCTACTTTACTAGAAAAAGTATTTTTCTATTTGCGCAGACCCTCTTCACGTTCTCGTTACCTATTGTTTAATTCTTTATGTCGAACCAACTACGCTAGCAACACGTATTTAAGACGAGTTTCTAAACTTTATAATGATAAACTAGAATCCACAGACATGTTTTCATCCAGTTTGTATCAATTTAAAAATCTGCTCCGTGAAATTCTTTTCTAATGCATACCTACCATAGAAATGTCATCTCTTTGTTTCCGAAAACAGGTTTTAGTAGTGCTACGAACCAATGTTAGCTCTTAATATAAATAAAAATAAGAACGTGTTTGAATTCCTTCTATAGGTGTGTTTTTGTTAGAATTTTGTCTTCACTGTTTATTATCTGTAAGGACCTGCTATTATAAATAATAATAATAATTACCTTAGTCAACACCTTCATGTATCTAAGTTATTTGTTATTCTAAACATCATTGTTTTTTCTAAATTTCAGTCATTTTTCTTTTCATGTCAGTGTGTTGAGTATGCATTTATTTTTGTAAACTCCTGAAGCCTAGCGGTCAAATCACTAAAATATCCTTTTGTTGTACCATTTATGAAACATGTAGTCCTTTTGTTTAATATTTAAGTTTATCATCTTAAGTTTAAGACGTTTTGTT
Organism: Ypsolopha scabrella; assembly: GCA_910592155.1. Lineage (NCBI taxonomy): Eukaryota > Metazoa > Arthropoda > Insecta > Lepidoptera > Ypsolophidae > Ypsolopha > Ypsolopha scabrella. Next base: position 8,129,137 of record OU342964.1, read on the forward strand.
TCTTATAAAATAAATAAAATAAAAATAAATAAATAAAATATAAATAGAATCCTTATTTAATAATTAATAAAATGACTTAATTTTAAATAATTACAGCTTGTAGCAAGATCTTTTAATATAATTTAATAATTCTGATTAATCTAATGATCTTTAACAAATCAGGGCGTCGAAAAAAACTATTAACTAATGAATCGGTTCTAAAGTAAACTTTTCCTGTCAGTGTTTTTATTATTAATCTAATTTATTTATTAATTTCGCGGCAAAGGTGGAAGAGCTGATGCCGGGCTTGACTGTGGAGGTACCACCATCTTACTCGCAAATCCTCCCGAAGTTATTCGGGGGAGAGTAAGAGAACAGCTCTTAGGCAAAACCAGGCGGCCCACCATTGCCTGGGACCGATGGATGGCGGTATATCCATCCCCAATTGCCGGGCCTTATATAAAACAGACTGGTGACGGGCAGCGGCGTCACTGGTGCAAGGGTTTCGGCACCGCGCTCACCAACCCGCATGCCCAGCGTGTGTGAGTATGGGCATTTCTTCCAGGAGGACCGCCAAGAGTGGCGAAATCCTGGAAAGGCCTATGTCCAGCAGTGGACGAAACAGGCTGATGGATGGATGGATGGATAAAAACATTTCAAATTATTGTAGTTAAGTAGTTCATATCTGAGTAAGTAGCCTTAGCATGAAAACAACACGGTTACGTTATAGTTGCGTTCACGTTAGATTTTGCATGGAATCTGAATAGTTCCGCTACTGTCCGATGTGGGTGGTTTTAAGATTCCATACGAAATCTAACGCGATGTTTTCATGCTAAGGTCCACGCACAGACTATTATTATGACGCCTCGAAAGCACTCCAAGGTGAAAAGAATTAAAAGTCAATTTACAGTGAACAGCCAAAGTGATGACGAATTTGACTTAGGGTCACTCACCATACATAATATAAAAGGTGACTTTGATTGATACACCGGGGACTCGGTAAGTGTAAGTAACAAGGTAGATAAGTCTAAAATACGAAACTTGATGAATTTTATTTATCTATCCGTCTTCGAGAAAAGTGGCTGTGTGTGACAAACAAACAAACAGACTGCTGGACACAAGTAGCATGAGGCTTATTTAACAACGAAGTTGTTTCAGTTAGGTAGGGGAGGAAGAAGGCTGAGCATACGTGGAGATAGGTGGAGGGAGAGGGTGGCAAGAAGTCAAGGATCCATATAACACGATTCCCATCGGCTTGTTTAGGAAATGGCATCCATAGTACATTTCTTTATTTCATGCTCTTCGTTTTGTCAAACATTTCCATAAATCTCAATACGACAAACACTTGACTGACAGGGAGTTGCAAAGTACAACATTTTTCATGTTTTCCTTGGTTGTTTTTCTGAGTAAAGCGATAATTTTGTCCGGCTTCCCTTTTTAAAATGTTCACCCTTCGTCACTGGTAGCTATAGATATTGAATAGTCACCAACTTTAAGCTAAGTAGGAGATAGTGGGTAGGAAACGTTCGGATGGTTGAATTATCAGCACTTACGCGCCATTATAATAATTTGATTTTGCTTGGGGTTGGGCTTAGGTTACATTGTGGCATAAACAGTATTTTCTGAATTAAAAAATGATAATTCGTCGTTTTAGGGTTCCGTATGTCTGCTCGTCCGTCCGTCCGTCTGTCTGTCAAGACCCTTTTCTTAGAAACACGTGGAGATATCTAGTTGAAATTAAAACCATATACTCAAATCTACAGTCCCTTAAGGCTGTGAAAAAATCAAACTTCTAAGTTTACGTAATAAAAAGATACAGCCGTTTATACCGCAAAAAACGTATATTTCGACACTCTCAAGTAATCAAAATTTATAGAGCACAACCCGTTCACCTAGAACTATGAAATTTAGCAAGTAATACCGTCTTATACTACAAGTATGAGGAGGAATCTGAGAACAATAAAATTGTAAGTAAATCATATAATATTTATAATATATATCTACCTACAAATTTGTACGGAACTCTCGGTGGTCGAGTCCGACTCGCACTTATCCGTTTTTTTTTAAACTTCAATAGGCAATTTTTCTCTGCTTTTCAGAAAAAATACATCAATTTAGGCATGTAATTTCAATAATACTCTTTTTCGTGCTTTTAATCCGATTTTGGGTGTTTTTGCCAAAAATTGAACATTACATTTTTGTCATGTCCTATGACTTTGAATATATTAAAAACAAATATCTTTTAAGTTTTGTTATAAAAAATATATTTTTCTAGCTAGTATAGAGATTAGTTCAATTAATTACACCTAAAAACAATAAAAAAATTCAAAAACCACCTTAACTAATTAATTCCTTTAAAAAATTCGGACTTTTTGCTGTGTCACATACTCCAATTGGATAAAACATGTTTCGATATCTAATTGCATTGGAGTTTTCAATACAATTCAATTGTTGTAAAACTTGTCCAGTATTATAAATGTTTTAATGAATACGCAATTTCAAGTGAAATTTGGCTTATTATTAATAATAATTGAATACGTCAATACTTTTGAATACTGTCCAAGATATTAACACGAAATCTAATAATTATTTTATTAATTTAACGACACTGTATTACGTAAGGGACCGCCATTTGTAAAACAATCAGTGTTTGCCCGGTTTTTGTGCTAAAACGTTGTGTGTATTGCTGTGGTACACTTTTCTATTCCAGGAACCGTGACCGAGATTAATGAGCTAAGAAGCAATTTATGACTATTTAAATTATGTACTATGATCGTAAAGCGTATTTATCACCAAGTCGATTTGTGTTAAGTAATCTCAGCTATAGCAACAAAAACAAGTACAAAACTGTGTTATAAACATGTTGGCAAGCTTTCCTTTACTCCATTCCGAAACTCAATCAGTGGTAACGTATAGGGTGGAAAGAAAAAGTAACGGAATGAAATGCAGATGCAGATACACTGTCATTAGTTTGTGTTAAGGTGTTAATTAAAGGGCATTACTTGAAAATATACACTTACTTGACCTTCTTTTTATATCAACAGCCCGTTTACAAGGCTACCTATATATTTGTACCCATGTTTAAATGGCATTATTATGTAAAGATTATCACAGGCAAAGAAGGGAAGAGTGGTACGGTGTATCCACAACTTTTCAAATTCCATCAGTTACCATTACTTTCCTTTTCGAAACTGTCCCATAAAATAAGAGTTACAAATTATTTTATTTATTACGTCAATATAAAGTAAAAGCATAGTTTTGTTTTATAAGTAATATGGCGAAGAAATGGTTATTTTATTAAAAAATATCACTCTACATAAAGGCTGATTTTCACATGCTCTAACTAAGCAAACAAAAATGGGTGCAATATCAACCTATAGGTGACGGAATGTAGCAATAGCAAATATTGGTAAAAAAGTTTGTTGAAAAGTTGTTTTTTGGTTACTTGTAAATTTTTTTTCTTTTTGAGGTTTGTTTTTAATTAAAAAATGTATTTAGCTTAAACTATGTATATTTAATTAATTTTGAGTATTTTTTCTTAGTCACGGAATGGAACAAACCAAGGTTCACATATTAAGTCATATAATTTTTGTGTTAGTGGTTATTTAATTGTGATCTTACTTAAATTACTTGGAAAATATTATAATCTTTCAAAAAACGTCACAATACTGGCACTTTTTTGACAAAAAGTCTGATGGATGATTGATTTAGCTTATGTACAACAAAATACGAAAACGCCCTTTTATAAGCATTTTAATAGTAACAGGAAGTGACGTAATCATATAAGGTTGAATGTCAGCCTCCTTGATACTTTAAGACGCGTTCAAGAAAAATAAAATATGCCTATGGAAATGTGGGATGATGACGTCACTGAACGTGAAGTGAAAGCCATAATTTTATGTAAATTTTCATAAATGATTTCATATAAAGATTGTGTATGTGCATATTGTACACTGTACCATCACCAAGGCAGTTAACTTAACCAGTTTCAAAACCTTATTGCTTGCATGTGGCGATCTCAGCTAGCCCCGCCTTTTACTTTATTTACCAATTAGAGTTTATGAGAGACACTTTTTATGGCGTTTTTGGGTTCATCAGAGTCCATCGGTCACTTTAGTCAGACTATTGGTTGACAAACATTAGCAGGGTGGGACCTAGCGGAAGTTCCCGCGAGCCACTGCACACTAAACTGACCATTAACCCGTTGGATTACGTGCATTTTTGCAAATTTGCAAATTTTCCCGCCAATTTTGTTTTTGGCTATATCTCCGGAACTAGTTGTCCAATTCTAATGCGGTTTTGTTTTTCTAAAACTAGATAAAATTTCCTACAAAAAAACATTTTTTTTTTGTTTTCTTCTTGAAAAAATCTTAGTTATATATATGAATATATGTATATATACTATATATATATGTCTATTCAAATTTTATAATATTGTAAAAAAATTTAAAGAATAATAAAAAAAATGAAAAAAAATATAACTCTACACATATATTTAAAAAAAAAATAAGATTTGGGCCTAGAATAACAATCCACAACTTGTTTCATATTATTATATTTTTTTTTATTATTTTTTTTTGTTGCTCGTTTTAATAGCTTTCGAAAAATACCCATATCACTAGGTTTATAATATATTAACGAAAAATAGTATTTTTTTACTTATAATTCGGCCTAGGCGTGACGATCGTCACGACTGTGACTCTACGGGGGTGGTCAGGCGGGAACCTTGGTGACTGTACATATTTTGAATTTCATGTGATATTTTTAAGTATTGACAAACCTTTCATAACGTGCTTATAATTGATAATATGGTGAATAAATATCTTATTTTTATTCATCGCTTTTTTCATAAATTGGTGAAAAAAAGCGGCCATTTGGACCTAGGTGCTGGTTATTTACCGAGTGTCTATACCTATAGTCTGACGTTGGGTTTGTAAATCGAAGTCAGACATATTTTGACAAATCGAGAGGATATTATTTATAATTAATCAAAGATCATGTTGGAAAGTAACTAAAATTATACTTATACTTGACACGTACAAGTTTCGTCAATACGAGTATTCGCATCAAGAATTCACATATCAATCTGAACATACAGACATACATGCCGAATTTCATTATTAAGCAACAAAGTATGAGAATGAATACTTTATTACTGAAATGTAATTTTCTTTAGTTCATGTCAAACTAAATGAATTTAAAACGAATACAACATTAAACTAAATTGAGTTTTGGGCTCACTTATGTTTCATAAATTATTACACGTACATGAACTAAAATACAAAGGTATATTTAATGGTCACAATAATGTATAAACGGCACACATGATAGCTACCTGTATACTAAATACTAATACACTGCATAATATATATTATATTATAGTACATTACGATACGAGAGCGATGAAACGTTTTCTGACGAGTGTGAGTTTGCGGCACGAGCCGAAGGTGAGTGCTGCAATCACACGAGTCGAGAAAAAGTTTCTCGCACGAGTTTCGTATACTATTTTATAGCAAAAGTGCAGAAAATGCCGACTTTACGCAAGCGCAGCGTGTGTAAAGTGGTCATTTTACGCACGTTGTGCTATAAAATACATTAAATAATATACATTCCTATATATTCAAATAATCAAACATTGACACGCTATAAAAAGTCTTTTGGAAATTTCCAAGCAACACCACTGGAACGTGAGGAAATATTGAGGAAATAATACTTACCTACTATATACTCGATAATACTACAAAAATTTTTTCATCACTCGATTTTTACTTGTTCTCGTAGCGCATGAGACAGGTCGTAGCCCGTAAAAGACCATCAACGCACGCACTCGTAGCAACGCTACGAAAGAGAGTGTGCTACGAATATTATGATACAACCAAAACAAATTTATTCAGTTTACTTACCTGTTTAAAAAGTTTTATCTTTGTAACACAAATTAAATGAAGTATAGGATTAAGCTTGAGTTATGCTTCAATTCAATGTTACTAAATGTAAAAAAAAAACGTTTTGAGTAAAATGGTTATTTGCTAGCAACTGAAGATAAGTAATTTATACACTTTTAAATTTTAAATTTTTAAGTGAGTTTATACGTTTATTTGTTGTCACCTCATTGAAATTTCTACTTCATATTTTGTACCTTTAGTTCATTGACCTCTTATTAACAACAAGACATGAAGAAAAATTCACTCTAAGAAAAATTCGTCAAAAAGTGTCCGAACGTGCGACGTGCAACGTAGCAAAAAACTTCAACCAACTTAAGACGGTATGTCGTTAACATCAGATGCAATTTCAGTTGTACGAAATCGTCATTCGAGTTAGTCACCCCAAATCGATGACAAAATTCATCGCGGACACTTTTTGAGCGAGATTGTGAGTCTAGTTGCTATGAGAGGACAATGCTTTAGTTTCAAGTTTACCTTTAAAAATGAAACTACGGGATTGGAACCATTAATTTAAAAATTATAGTGCTAATAGTGTATCACGTAGAGAACTAATTCATACCTACTTTAAAAATCTGTCTTTTAGCACCAGAACCAAAACTTTTCAATTTAGGTACCGTCGTACTTAAACATACGTTTAGGTTTCACGTTTCCTTTCGTTTAAGAATGTACACAGACTGCCCCTGAAGAAAGTCAACTTTATTACAATGGGGTAAGTTCTTGGGTAGACGTTTTAGCTGAGAAATAAACCGTATATACATATGTACGTATTTCGTAAACATCACAATGTAGGTCAGCCGGGCGATTAGCTCCTCCAAAGCCTATGTTTGTTAGTGTTTACCTGAATTAAGGTAAATTGCTCGTGTACATTATCTGCTAATACAAGCTCGATAGTTCTAAATCTCGTCGATAGGTTAATTGAAGGTCAGATATTGCAGCTTTGCAACTGAAATCGATGAAAACGTATATAAATACTCGAATCTATAATTTCTAATTTGTTTCTAAAATATCTTTTCTAGTCTGTAATGCACTCTAATAATATTTTAATTAATTTAATAATTTCCACATTTTCATACATTCCTAAATGTAAATAAAAAACCGAAGTAATATTGCAATCACATCATTCACGTGTAAGAAACTAATAGAACTCCCATAAAAAACCTTTAAGCTGTATAATTGCATTGTTACACTTATGTAAATAGCAGCCTACCGCTAAATTAAAACACACATGCTAAGCAGTAGTACAGAAATACATTATTAAACACACATGCTAAGCAGTAGTGCAGAAATGCTAACCTGCTAAGGTAAATGTCAAGCACAGACTATCTCAGTTACCTACCTTTCTATATTCAGTACTCCGACACTCAAATATACAGAAATCTATTTCTGTTGTGGGGTTTACTGTTTCAGGGACCGAATAGCATCCACTAAGAATATCTCAGTTTAATCTCTTTTGTATATTATCTGAGTAGTTTCTTTAGAAAAGTAAATAACCGAACATCCTCTTCCACCGACCATTTTAAGGTGGTAACGGAGGATCTCGGTGCAAAATGTTTTCCTTACTTTTGAATAAAAAGTTTGCAATAAATTCTTTTTATAGCAATTCGCGCAAACTGCTTGTTAATAGATAGGTGACCACATGAAAATTATTCAATTTTATGTGTTACATTTTAGCTGTATTACATTACAACTGTAAACACGGTTTTAAGTTTGTTAATGTAATGCAAACAAAATGTAATTAATAATTTTTTTGTGAAGACTTTATTATTAATAAACTATTTCCGCAAGTTGCTTTAAAACACATTTATTGCATACTTTTTATTCAAAAGTAAGGAAAACAATATATTGATGTGCATTTTGTACCGAGGTAAAAAGTTACCCCCTTAACATATCAGTGATAGGGTCACCTCATCTTTCGGATTTCCGTACATAAACCACTAGGTTCTTAAGAGGAGCATGTGAAATAGCGAGGGCGCCTCGTATTTGCAAATATAATGTGACATAATTTATACAGCCAAATTCATAACTCTGTAAGAAATCGGTATTATTATGTCCTTTTTTGGAAAAATTTCTGTTCCCCATACAAACGCAAGCCCAGCCCCGAATCAACTTGCTTTATACTACGGAAAGCAGACATTTTATTTTTCAAATTTTGCAAGAGTTTCCTGGTCGATAATACTGACCAGTTACCATGAATTTGGCTGCATAATTTTTTATATTTTTTATTATAAATTGTACAGTAACAGATTATTAGCACGTGGTTAACGGGACCGTCAGTTTAATGTAAGACAAGCATTTTAAAATATTCCTTATTCACGGACGAAAAGAGTCATGTTCGTTCTGCGCTACCTTTCCGCTGTACACGTCATCAAGTATGACGTCACTGCTCATTCCGATGGATTAGATTATACATACATAGGTGGCTATATATGCATAATGAAATGACACACACTTTATTTAGTCGTCGAAATAGCTGGAAATAGTTGTAGAATTGTATTCCAATTCATAGAATAGGGTGACGTTTCTTTTTATTACATTGTGAAACTATGAGTAATGGTTTCTTACAATAAGTTACGCATATTTGTTAGTTTTAATAACACTGTGGTGTGTGAAATGTGGTTAAATAATATCTTTTCACACAAAAAGCAACAGAGATATATACAACCGTAAATTATTTGAGTGGATACTCCTTATGCCACCTCTTTACTCAATAACAGAAGATGGAATCAATTGCGGATAGATATCATAACAATGCATTATACATACGCATTAACTTTTCAGCATAAATAATAACAAATAATAAACGATTTAATATTGTTATCATATGTAATAATCATAAATCGAATTATTCTTCCTTAAAAAGTTGTTCCCACTACGTAAACATTTCAACATTTTTCCATTCGAGATGCGAACAAAGAAATGGCCACATCAAAACTTGAGATTGATTTATCAATACTTGTACATCAATATACAACATAATTATATGAATGCTTGGACGATAATGGAGCACGGTGATATAATAATAGTGATCTCGCTGAGTTGTTCGAAACTGATTTTTAAATTTAAGTAGAGATTAAACTAATTTAATCACGAGAATCATGATTTTCTGTTGCACGAAACCTCCAATGTAAATATTTAAGCAACCTTTCTGAATTTAAATAAAAACCTATCAAACTCATGATTATCTTCGAAATTACGTTGTTCGAACAAAATTTCATCTCCGTTAGCGCCTAATTTGACACTCGATTCAATTAAAATTTAAGTGGGAACTATCCAGTACTTATCCCGCTAAATGGGAAGATGGCTGCCATGTCACAGCTGTTTTTGATCAAAGTTTACCATTTGTACCGATAGTCGGCGCAGTCTTTCGTAGTTTTTCCAGAAGTTTTGCTGATTTTTACAAAAAAATCATAACAGAAACGAGTGATTGCAGACGATAGGTTCGATCCCGGGCCGGGCATGCACCCATGAGTTATTCGGAATTTATGTGCACTTACCACTTGCTGAACGGTGAAGGAAAACACGCACCGTGAGGGAACTTGCATGCCCTAAAAAGCGTGATTTGTGCCCGAAGAACGGCGATGGGGCTCACCACTCATCACGTTGGGACGTAATAATTGTCGGTGAAACGCGGGTGTGCCGAGTGTGGACTGTGACTTTCATTTCACAGTTCACACTCGGAACACCTCTGACACCCCCTCGGGGATTCATGTCGTGACGATATATACATAATACTATAATATAAATACTATTCAAGTTTGGTATAACCGATTAACCTGTATTAGTATAAGTATTTATGAACACGCAGTCAAAATACGAAAATTTAGAAGATTTGTGAATGGACCATTATATTTGTTCTTGGCACCAACTGGAGAGCATACCAAGATCTTAATAGGTCTTCGACCAGTATCCTCAGGGTCTCCGGTTAAATACCTACCTACCTACTTGATGAACTATATTATGCCTACCTAACCTAAAAATGAGGACTAATATTCTGTACAAATCTTCCCTCCCATGAGCTGCATACGTATGTTTACTATGATCGCAGAACATGTTGGATACAATCATTGCCCTCGTTATCTTCAGATGAAGTGCGAAGACCAAGAGAATATCATGATAAAGAAGATATTGCTTCGATCGTTATGCAAAAATATATTATTTTCTTTAGGAAGAATACGAACAATGCTGTTTGTTTATGTTTTTGACAGTATGGCAGTTGGAGATGTTATAGGGAGCACGTATGTTCTATATCGGTGGCAAATTTACGAACTATTTCTAAATTAGCTTTAATTACCAACGCCATAAAAGTCATTAACATACGGTGGCGCCACATCAAAATTAGAAATAATGCGGCTTATAAAAATATCGTTCATGTCAATCATTCAAGTTTAAAGCTGTTCTATTCTGTGTACAGATTAATTTTATTTTTACATCGGGAACACTTAATTATCATTTAAAGGTAAGTAAAAACATTTCGAACAACAGCTTTAAGTTTAATAATGAGATTACTTAATCTTGAGATTAGTTCCCAGTTAGCTAACGGAAAATTAGCGGCGTTTTCGTGCAACTCAGCGTAATAATTTTACACTGTATTGATTTTGATTTATAATTTGAACTTTGTTTATTTTATTGACAAAATCGTAGTTAGTATATTTTCTAATTTATGATTCCTCTAACTGAACGTTAATTAATAGATAAACTGACAGTATAAAAGGTGATCGACTATAAGAGACTGGCAGAGAAAGTGATTTTTTTTCCTCATAATTTCCTCCTGTCTTGCATTTTTTCCTATGTAACTTTGTATTTTTATGTAAATAATATAAAATGGGAAAATATAAAAAAAGGAAAAGACATGTACTTGCTAAGTTTCCTACCTTTCTTCTTAGCAAGATTAATCCACTGGGCGGAGTTAGCCATTGTCTATTTATTTAACATATTTGTATTTATGTATCCTTCCTGTGATGGCGTATGGCGCTGAGACGTGGTCTCTTACAAAGGGCCTGATCCACCGATTTAAGGTCGCTCAGCGAGCTATGGAGCGGGCTATGCTTGGGGTATCTCTGATGGATAGAATCCGAAACGAGGAGAGCCGTCGGAGATCGAAAGTAACCGACATAGCCTGCAGAATCAGTAAGTTGAAGTGGCAGTGGGCAGGCCATATTTGTCGCCGAGATGATGGCCGTTGGGGCCGAAAGGCTCTAGAATGGAGACCACTTACAGCAAAGCGTAGTGTAGGCCGACCTCGTGCCCGCTGGACCGACGACCTGAAGGACGTTGCGGGGGGCGGCTGGATGAGGAGGACGGAGAACCGACATGAGTGGCGAAATTTGGGAAAGGCCTATGTCCAGCAGTGGACGAACACGGGCTGATGGATGGATGGATGGTATTTATGTATAATATCAACAGTGTTGTATTTATTTTATTACATTTATTTTTTATTCCTGCCTATGTACGAGTATTTTATGTATGCAAGTGTATTTTATAAAATTTAAGTAAGCCACTTTATTTTTATTATATTAAGTCAAATTGTTTGGTTTTCTTACATTAAAATATACTATAATATCGTATAATAAATGTGAATTGTGTACCTATATTGCAAAATTCCAATCATCAGATAAACTAACTGTGACATTATCAAATACCTCACACATCAAACATTTTTTCAAACTTAAGTTCTTACGTGAGGTAGGATTCACCTACGAGGGCAATAAACCGTAAATAAAGTAAACAACCTTTTAATAAACGGGATCATTACCTTAAATGAAGTTCACGACCACAAATCTTCAACAGAGCTAGTTCATTGACATTTGAGAGTTCCACGCAAGTCTCTCCTCCATTATGTATGGGGGTTGTTCTTCAAGTATCGCACCGGATTTATAACTACTCTGAATATTTTCAGACGTATTCCGTTTAAATATTCAGTGTCATTCACCTCTTTGAGAAATAACCTTCTGGTTTTGAGGTGTAGCAGAAACATGAAAGTTTTATGTATGGAAATTGGTCGTTTAGTTGCCAAGCGAGGTAATAAAGTATTGTAGATACATTCAGTGCAATAAAGATAAAACTCTAAGGTTGAATGTACTACCGTTTAATTTCGTTTATAAATAATAGTTAAATGATAACATGGTACAATATTCACATTGCCGCACAGGCTTGTATTCTTTACCCATTTCCGGAAACATGGTAGAGTTTGAACAGTTTAAATAAATTTAAACTCGCTACGCTAGTTATGACTTTATCGTTTCAAACATGCTAAAACAGAACAAAGGAAAAGGCAAATATTATCATAAATAAACGTAAACCCAAGTTTGGAACAAATAACAAGTAAATTTATAAGCACCAATAATTTTTAGGATTTTCTAAGCACTGTACACGAACGACCGCCTCGTCCCGATGATATTGTCATAAGAAGTTGAGGTGGAAGAGCTGATGCCGGGCTCGACTGTGGAAGTACCACCATCTTACTCGGAAATCCTCCCGAAGTTATTCGGGGAGAGAAAGAGGACAGCTCTCAGGCAAAACCAGGCGGCCCACCATTGCCTGGGACCGATGGATGGCCGTATATCCATCCCCAATTGCCGGGCCTTATATAAAACAGACTGGTGACGGGCAGCGGCGTCACTGGTGCAAGGGTTTCGGGACCGCGCTCACCAACCCTGCCCAGCGTGTGTGAGTATGGGCATTTCTTCCAGGAGTGGCGAAATCTTGGAAAGACCTATGTCCAGCAGTGGACGAAACAGGCTGATGGATGGATGGAAGAAGTTCGACTTGTCCTATCCATAATCATAATTATAAGAATCATAACATTTAGTATATATAACTTGCCTCTTGCTAAAGGAAAACGGTGAAGGAAAACACTGTGATCAAACCTACTATGCCCCCAAAACCACGTATTTGTGCCAAAAGTACAACGACAGGGGATAAAGCTCACCCCCACAAAGTTCACCCTCTATATTACGTTAGGAGGTAAAAATGGTCGGTGAAATAAGGGTATACGAGTGTTGACCATTTGAATGATAGTCTACACTTGACAAACCCGCAGGAAACACGTTGTGACGATATGTTGTTTTTGTTGCGCTACTCGAAATTGTATAAATAATTTTCTTCCTCTTCCATTTTTCATCGGTAAACGGCATAAAATCGATTACTCGGTCAAGGTATGCCACGCCACTCACCCTCAGCAATGATGGTGATGATGAATGGTCTCGAATGCACTTGGTAATGTCGGCACTAGTTCAACCTCGTTAACTTTCCCTGAGTCAAGTAAGACAAACTTAACGCTGAAGGTGGATCGCAATGAAAGTTTAGGCTTAATTTGGTACATAATAAAAACCATAACAAATTCATTAAAATGTCAAGGAAAAATCAATTGAGAATAAAAAAAATAAAATCCCTGCGTAATAGAAAACTCAACAATAGCATAGAATGGAAAGAAAACCGCAAAACGCAACACTTATTATTATAACTTTTTCTATCATTGTTAGTGGTTGAATCTGTCCAGTATATAAAGACCCGAGTCCTTAAATAGTACAGCCTCATTTAAGGTTTGTTTATAGAGTTTCGGGGGGCGCAGGGGGGACTTAAGTATGATGGTGGTGTTGGTGGTGGTTTCCTATGGGGTGCCACGTGAAGTATCCAGTGGTCAGTCGGCGCGACGCGGTCAGAGCGGTCGATCCGTGGTACTGAACCGAAAACACGTAAACATTGGATTTTAGCGCGAAAACACCATGACAGATGACATACCAGGTGATGGCATAGTTTTTAACAGACTTGATTTGATTTTCGAGGCTTTCTGGGTATACTGGTTTTTGGGTTATGAAAGGTTTCTGTCATTATATGTGTGTTGAAGGTATTTGTGTATTGTGATGGAAATTGTGATACGGTTTTTATTCTGGTACGCTGACTTGTCATGATGATCAATACGCAGTGTGCTTCTTCGGCGTTCTCAATTTCCGTATCATTTATTCCGTTATTACGTTTATGAAAACTAGCGCTTACTGTTCTTGTTTATTGAGGTTACGTATTTCTCGCTCGTTTGACCTAAATCTCGGTCATTTTCATAGAAAATGCAATGCTTAAAACCCGATAGTCCAAGTTACCAAAATAAACAATTTTTTTAAATGTATTTTACATATTTAAATATAACTTTGGATAGTTCTAAATAGTGTATGCCCTTAGAGTATGCATAAGCATACTCTAAGTGTATGCCTTACTTATGTTTTGATATGATATGATATAAACGTCAAATTATATTTTATCTTGATCGTTGCAAAATAAGCAAATATGTTTACTAATCGTTTTATGTTATTTTTCTATCCCTAATTTCTACCAAAATAAACAATTTTTTAAAATGTATTTTACATATTTAAATATAACTTTGGATAGTTCTAAATAGTGTATGCCTTACTTACGTTATGATATGATATGATATAAACGTCAAATTATATTTTATCTTGATCGTTGCAAAATAAGCAAATATGTTTACTAATCGTTTTATGTTATTTTTCTATCCCTAATTTCTACCAAAATAAACCATTTTTTAAAATGTATTTTACATATTTAAATATAACTTTGGATAGTTCTAAATAGTGTATGCCTTACTTACGTTATGATATGATATGATATAAACGTCAAATTATATTTTATCTTGATCGTTGCAAAATAAGCAAATATGTTTACTAATCGTTTTATGTTATTTTTCTATCCATCGACACAGAGATTGGTTATTTTCCTCTATGCTGATCGATCGATTACTTCATCTATGAGGACAATGTTTCCTTTTATACTTGTATTGATATGACTTATGATCACACAAAAATTCATGCTTACTCGAAACCTTTGTTTAAAACATACATAATTAATACATATTATAATTATATATAGAGTTACAAAAAGTCTTTTCTTTGGTCTAAACTAAAAACATTATTAGTGAGATCATATAATTTGTACAGTCAACAAAAAAGTCTAGTCGAGCTCAGCAACGATGCAGCTATCTTATAAATCTCATACAGCTCGTTTTTTACCTGTGAAATTTCCATACACATAAACTAAGTAGCCCTTAATGTTGGTGTTGCATGCAAAGCTTTAAGCTTAAAGCAAAGGGGACAAGTTCTGTATTTATCAATTAAATCTAATAAAGTGCTGCCACTTTAGAAAAAATAACATTTCTTATTTACCAGAATAAATTTAAATTCTGCTCAATGAAATGTCTATAATAGCAATGAATCTTAATAACATATATTTAAAATTTAAAATGCAAAGTCTAGCAAAACCAGTAGCTTTTAGAATAAGTTAAAATTTCAGCTATGAATAGACGTTGTTTATGAAAACTTTACTATTTCTAGCATTTAATTGAACAGACTTTAAATAAATAAATAATTATTCTGTTAAGTAAGAAATTATGGTTTTCTAATGTGGCAGCAAGGCCTTGAAGCCCTGAAACTTTGGATTTTAATAGTATGACGTAACAAAACTTTGTTGTCTCTTCTACAGTATTGACATGTACATGTAGCTCTGTAGGTAGTAGAGCTGATGCAGGGCTCGACTGTGGAGGTACCACCATCTTACTCGCAAACCCCTCTTCTGGTTATTCTGGGGAGAGTAAACAGGTGGCCCACCATTGACCGATTGATGGCGGTATATCCATCCCTAATAGTATGGCGTTATATGAAACAGACTGGTGACGGGCAGCGGCATCACTGGTGCTAGTGTTTCGGCACCGCGCTCACCAACCCACCTGCCCAGCGTGTGTGAGTATGGGCATTTCTTCCAGGAGGGTCGCCAGTGGACGATATAAGCTAATGGATGGATGGTAGATTGGTAGTCCAACGAGAGTTAAAGCGAACACAGTAGGTACTCCGATAGATAAACTTAACTAAACTTCTCGAATATAGTGTAATTCGTTTTTGTTATCTAACTTCAAACAGACGAAGGTTCTGATCTTAGAGTACTTTAATTTAAATTTAAAAAATACTCTTATGCCTATGGTTTTCGCGACCTGCAATTGAATGAACTAGTTCAAACGCTAATAAATCCGGTGACCACGAGGAAAACAAGGTCATCTAATAAGTTTAAGGAAAGTAACGACGCCGTTAAAAAGTAAGCTTTTAGGTCAAAACGTAAAGTCACGGAAAAACGCAGATCTGGCTTGTCTCAGTATTTTTACTTCGTAAATTTTTCGTGTATTTACATATGTATTCATAGTGGCGATAGATGAGTCGGTAGGACGCTTGACTGACATCTTAAGAATAAGGTTCGAATCCAGCCGACTTAGAATTTATGTGCATAGTCATAAGGTGACTTCCACCAAATTCATACTCGATCAGGACAAAGTTCCAACGACCCTTTCTGTGAAATACTCAAAATAAAATGTTGAATTATCGAGGTAGTTCTATAGAGGCAGAAAAATTTTTTTACGTATTTCGCAAACAAGGCCATTGAATCTTAGTCCTGATCACTTACCGAGTCTCCAGTACGAATTGGGCTATATAAACGATAAAATTCTTACCAAAGATTCTGTAAGTGGTCAGGACCAAGGATCAAATACCAGTTATGTACCTATAGTTTCATACACTACTTTATCTCAACTCATGACTACTAACCTGTTTTCATAATTTTTGTAAATGTGTAGTTATCAAATTATTTATTTCTATCAACAAATTCACTCAATTATTTGTTGTAAATACAAAAAATATTCAGTTTGTTAATATTTAATATTTGGCTGTTTGGCAATATTTGGCTGTTTGGCGGATGCGTCAGTGCCTCTATTTCCATCTGCGCGCGCATAAACAAAATCTCCGCCGCCATTTTTCAAAGAAAATTTCTCAATTCATAGCTGTGGTTTCGATTATGTGGAAAAATAAAGTGAAATTTTGTTATTTTTCCTCGCAAGTGTGTTGAAAAACGTCGCATGAAACGCGTGAGCTTACTTGTATCATAATGTACTATTATAGCATTATGTTGTTCGGAGACCTTTACTATATTTTTTTGTGTTTTAGACACGTTCATGAAAAATATTTTTATTTATGCCAGTAGTTTTGATTTTACGATATGAGGTCAGATAAAACATTTTTTATGTCGCAAATTGATCATTCAACCTTGGTCCTGACCACTTACTGAGTCCACTACGAATTTAGCTATATAAACGAAAGTCATCTTAATATTTAGGTTGGTAGTTAGCTGAATAGTCAACTAACATCGTGCACTATCACTATCAAACCTGCATGCCCTAAAAGTGGGTATTTGTGCACATTAAACTATAGTAACTACACACAAGGTTAAGCACATGGCATAGGCAATATTGAACACCTTATTTTGTATCAGGCGAAAATAATATTTACTATGTTGCATTTTAGTCTACAACCGCGCGCTTCGTCCTGGCAGTTACGACGACAGAAATGCCTCGCGTTCGTGAATTAAACATATTATTTGGATATATTTATCTATGTTTGCCGTGAGAACTGCAATTTTACGGAACAGCAATAGGTATCAATAATACCTATTTTACTATGTAAAAACCGAGCGAATCTGTTTAATAACACAAGAGAAATTAATTTTTTAAACATGAAATATCATGAAAACTGAGGTTTACAATTATTTTTTGTGGTATAATTATTTGATTAATTTCATTATGATTGCGTAACTGCACTTCACAAAAGATCACTCAAATAGGTTGGGGAAAAACTCTTTTCGCAAATAGTATGTATGAACTTATAATAAAATCTCTTTGTCATTAAAATAATAAAATCATTTGTATATGGCTGGTTTTGGTATTATTAAAAAGTATAAATTTTAAAAAAGATAATTCCAATTTCAAATTAGGTAAAATGTGTGATTTTCATTTGTTTTTCTTACTGTTAAGATAAGTGAATCTAATGAAGAAATTCCATACATTTTAAAATTTTACTACAAAAAAGGTAAAAATGCAACGCAAGCCGCAAAAAAAATGATGTGATGTTTATGGACCTAGTGCAGTGTCTGTGAGAGTAGCACAAATTTGGTTTAAGCGTTTTCAATCCGGAAATTTTGATGTCAAAGATGCACCTCGCCCTGTTACGGATAAAATGAATGCCATTTTTGAAAAAGTGGAGCAAGATCGGCATATCAGCTGAACAACTGGGGATTGACCACAAAACAGTTTTGGCGCATTTGAAAAAAGCTGGGTACACAAAAAAGCTCGATATTTGGGTGCCTCATGAGCTCACTGAAAGAAACTTAATGAACCGTATACTCATTTGTGATTCTTTATTACGACGTAATGAAACCGAACCATTTTTGAAAAACCTGATAACGGGTGATGAAAATTGGATCACGTACGACAAGAACGTGCGAAAAAGGCTGGTCAGGCTTCACAGACTCTGGCGAAACCCGGGTTATCTCGCAACAAGGTAATGCTGTGTGTATGGTAGGAGTGAGCGTTACGGAACGTAACGTGTTATTGAAACTAGTTATTTGCAAAATAACGGGTAACGCGTTTCGGCCGACAAATGGAAGACGTTATTTTAGTAACGAGTTATTTTGTATTGTATGAAATATGAAATCACTTCTTGAGTCTTTGCTAACTGTGAGAAACGTGGCAGAAGCAGGTAGTTATAACCTTTTTTTCAAACTGTTTGCCCGTTCGGTAGTAAAATTTTATTGTATGCACGTGGGGCAAATTTCTAAATTCCTTTTTCAAGTACAGTTTGTAGAAACAATGAACAATAGATGCACAAATCGTTAGGCCTACTATTCAGTGTTCCCGTCATTATTTAAAAAATATATAAACTTTATAACCTAGACCACTTATAATTGCGAATTTGGAAGGTATTTGATATATTGATATATTTTGATCTTCCGGACATCAATATCATTTGTGAATAACTGCCAATAATGCAATACATAAAATATTATTAACAGAAGAAACATAACTGAATCAATAATATTTACCTAAGTTTCTTAACTTTGGTGGCAGGTGTGAGTGCATATGCAGCATGTACTTACTTTATACTTAGCTGCTGACAAGAAGGTGCTCACAATACTTTGTTTAAACATTATTTTAATTAAAATATGGTCTAGAGACGCCGAATTTAAATTAAGTAGTTTCAAAACCAAAATTATATTTTAGCACATCATACAAAACATCGCATAAACAATCAAAAAGGCGATATTACCTAAAAAAATATATTTATGTAACTTTATATAAATATCTTATGAAATATGCAAAACCTAACTGATAACTTAAGATGGCAATACTTTTTTCTTTGCATTGTCCGTTATATGAACAAAGGAACCTTAAATTGAGTTTTTGCAGGACAATATGTTTGCAACCTTATTAGAAAGTGATACCAATGGTTTTAGAATGATGAAATAGTTGAAGAGATTGTGGTGCTTACAAAAAAAAACACAGTTTTAGGAAGTTTGAAAGAATAACAATTTGAAATGTGTCCACGCTTCCTATCAGCCATTTGGTAACTTCCAAATAAAAACACTGCAATAATGAAAAAACTTCGTTATAAAACTTCATTATGAAGATGGCACCCAATGATGATGAGTTTGCAATAGATTTCTCAATATCAGGACTATTTGTACAATAACAATTTGCATAGCTTTTTATTGCTTTCAATATTTTCATGAAAATACATAATTTACATATGCCTCGATTGAGTGTTTTATTGAGTCTAAATAAATAATAGACAAATTTATTAAATAATTTGCAAAGAGTGTTATAAAAATGAATCGATCTAATACGACTGTTCTATAACGAGTTGTTCTATTCATGAAGGATAATGCCATCAAAAAGGCAAAGTGTAATATTTGTGGCGATAGTTACATATAATTATAAAACAACAACGGCTAATTTGATGGCACGTTTAAGAAAGAAACATATTGATGTGCACCAAAGATGCGATCGTACCGCGTTATTCTGTTTGTCTGTAACAAATAAAGTGTCAATAAATTAAATCAAATTTTCTACTAAAACGCCATTTGTACTTAGTACAAAAAAGACTATTCAACCATTTAAAAACTTATTAAATTACATATCTTCTAGTTATTCTGTATTGTAATGTAATACATGTTGTACCTATGTATGTAAAGTTGGGTGATACGAAACTTGTAACACTACGCCTAAAAATCTGCCTACCCAAAACTAAATACCATTTTGGTAAGAACCTGTGTTTAAATAACTACAAATTCAAATAAAACATTCAAATAAAAGAAACGTAATTTTGAACCTGTTACCGAAAGCGTCCTCGAGGCGTGATGCTCAAATTCCGTCAACTTCAGTTTCCCTGGAAATAACGCGTTACTATAATAACTCGTTTTCAAAACAGTTATTGGCTATCAGTAATTTCTTTCGTTTCGTTACCGCAGAAACACGTTACGACCCACCCCTAGTGTATGGTGGGATTGGAAGGGCATTATTCATTATGAGCTGTTACCGCCAGGCAGGACCATCGAGTCTGAACTCTACTGTGAACAACTGATGAGATTAAAGCAAGAAGTTGAGAGAAAGCGGCCGGAATTAGTCAACAGAAGGGGTGTAGTTTTTCATCACGATAACGCTAGACCTCACACATCTTTAGCCACTCGGCAAAAATTAAGAGAGTTTGGCTGGGACGTATTAATGCATCCGCCGTATAGTTCTGACCTTGCACCTTCAGATTTCCACTTGTTTCGGTCTCTTCAGAATTCTTTAGGCAGTGTCAGGTTAACATCACAAGAGGACTTCCAAAACCACTTGTCGCGGTTTTTTGATCAGAAGCTCCAGAATTTCTATAGCAATGCGATCATGTCCCTACCTACAAGATGGCAGAAAATAATCAAACAAAATGGCACCTACATACTTTAGTTAAATGTAAATAAACTTTATAAAAAAATGTTTTAAATTTCAATATAAAATGCGAAGAAACTTTTTCCCCAACCTAAATTTGTTTCAAAGGACGGCCTTATTCGGACGGAGCTTCTTCAGAAAACTACAATCGAAAAACTTGAAACTTTTTTTTCTTGCTTCATGTTGACTCTAACGAAAGAGTGTTTGTAGATTAATTCTTTTATGTGAGGTTATCCAGAGAAATTTGTTTGTCCTGCTCCAACGCCTTCATTTGACACATCCTGCTCAGCGGAAGCGGGCCGCTCAGAAAACTCGCGGTTTCGAGGTGTTTTTATTTTGGAATTAGAGATCTACGATTAGAGAGATTGGTTTTTAATATGACGGCCGTTTTATATCACATATTTTTCACGGTGTTTATTTTAGTATAACTTTTATTGTCCAAAACTGAATACAGCTCAAATGAAATGATATTTAGATCATAGTTTGGACCTATCTTTGCGATTTAATTGGATCAAGCAAAATGTAAGTAATCGTGTATCGAATGGCCGAAATATTAAGATCAATGAGTGAAATATGACATATATTTTTTCATAATTTAATCATCAATATTTATCGGCTTAAAATGAATTTGAAAAGGGACAAAATGGGACAACCCTCCCTTAACAGCTTATCGCGAACCCCACTTGTCTAGCGAAAAACTCGCACGTTTTCTCTAGCTATCTAACGTCAGATCATTTCGATAAGACCCGGCCGGCTGGTGGCAGCAATAAAAATAGAAATTACCGACCTTCGTCTAGACCAAGGAACCCTTAGAGTATTAACATAACTTTTATGTATTATGGAAATGAGGTTGTACCACAGTGTGCTTATTAACTTCAAAATAAATTGTACGTTAAAATCTAGATCTAGACTCTCTAGATGTGTATTTGAGGTGGAATGCCCCTTAGGCCTTAGACGAATCATTATAAAGATAAATTTAGAAATAGGAGTAGTGCGCGCAGAATCAGATATTAAATGTATAAAATATTGTTGAGTTAATAAATATAATTTTCTTCAAAAAACCCGTTAATGGCTTTTATTTGTTAGTTTTTATTTTTATTAATTAACACACATAAATAATATTAAGAAAAATGTGCTATACTATTTATGTGTGTTAATTAAAAAAAATAAAAACTAACAAATATTATTGAGGGACTACAAGATTTAATTTTCTTTTATTAGCACTGGTGGACAATAAAATATACCTATACACAAGCAAATAAAAAAAACCATTTCCCTATAAAATTTAAATACCTATGTTTCTTTGGCAAAGTTATTAAGTATGATCAGTAGATATTATGAAATCAGTCTATTAACAAACGGCATAAACCGATGAATATACAGCTATTAGTTTTAACGACTATAAAATATATATTTACGATATTGTCCCCAAACTATTTTCAATGTTATCCCACGTACGGTTAACAGATCCAGTAACGCGTCAGTTCCTGACAAAATCCCAGATAATACAACAAATTTCCTGACATTTTCGTTAAGGTTTTTTTGTTAATGCGGAGGTTAACACGATTTTCAACAGTTTTTCTAATAAACTCAATAAACATAATAATTCTTACCATTAATTCATTCGCTTTTAAAATTTCCTGACAAATCACATTTTTTCCTGGTTTCCTGACAGAAGTCTAAAATTCTCATGAGTACTAATGAGATTTATACACATTTCCTATGAACCTACCCAAATTCATCATACGTGTTTAAAATTCATGACTACAATAAGCTTTCCAAATAGGAGGGCCATTTTCATAATGATATCAATCTCCATATTTCAAACTATACTAAAGTTATACTATACTTCTCTATTCTTAACTTCAAGGTTGATTCAAGAACGGAAGTTTCGTGCGGCCAAAAATTTCAGCTTACACCTTTTTCTTCATTATTCGTGGGCAGTCGTAAGTAGTAGCTAGTGTTGATGACGTCATTGGTTTAGTAGAGTCATCATCCTTTGTGTGGATTAAATAATGGTACTATGACCTAAGTTAGGCACGAAATTTTAAATTTAAATGGACGCTAATTGATAAATGTACAAAATAATTTGTATTTTTAATGAACATTAAAATAACTTAAAAACTACATACAATACATCAGCAAACCTAAATAAAAATTCAGTTAAATTCAATGGTTGTTAAATATAGTTTTCAATAACACCAATAACTGAATTTTGTGGATTTTGAAACCAAGGTTTACATTTTTTTTTTTCAACAGCTTTCGGAAGAACTGCCTTATTTTTGGGCCTATAGGCACTATCTACTCCGATGCAAAAAATTCGTAGTGATATTTATTTATTTCAGAGCTATAATAACAAACGAATAAAATTAAAGATTTCTGTTTTAGTCTACTATTCGGGTACATAATAAATATTTGTCATATCCATGAAGTGACGTTGATTATACGGCATACATATTGTCCGAAAGTCGGCTCTGGGTAGCCATTACAGTTTATTCACATTTCTAAAATACAGGGTTATGAGCTAAAGTAGCTATTTTAACAAGACCAAAATAATCATGGATGTTTCAAAAAGTATGCATCATCAAAGGCTCAATCAACTAGTAACAACCAACCTGATTAGGCACCATTATAATTTTCTTCAAATAGTCCAAATATACGAACACTGTCGCCGTCTTCGAAGACTCTAATGCTGAGATTTTCTGCCTTCATTCGGTTCAAACTTAGCGCTACTTTCGTATTACATTACTTTGCTAAGTTTAGGCTCTACGAACTTTACTCGGATAAGTGAAAACTTCAGAACTTCAGAACAACACTTTACCGTTTCTATCGCCTACATGCTTATTAATTTCTTACAAAACTTTTATACTAAGGGACATTAAGTTACCTTTAGTTTTCAAGATAATAATTTACATTTTCTTAAATTGGGAGGGATCCAAAGGAAATATATACAAATGTATATATACGTTTTCCTTTTTTTATTGTGGCATATTTTATGTTTTACGTCCGTGTCTTCGCCTACAGAGATTCAGTTTTTTTGTTATTCCTAGGTAACCCACCCAAAATCCTGAGATAAAAAGTAGGTATGTATCAGCCTAATATGACTAGCTCGATGTAAAAGTTTCAGAGTAATTCGTTGATTGATTGCAGAGCTTATAAGCTTACAAACAAACAAAACAACTTTCAAATAAATATAAAACGATAGGATCGTCGTGAAAGACAAACAATCGCCATAACAGACTCACTTAGACTACACCTCTGACACCCTCACGGGGATTCATGTCGTGAAGATATATTTTTATTTATTTTCATTTAACTGTTTCTATTATTAACGTAACCAACTTTCCGACAGACACTGGCGCGGTGTTCACATTCGGCAAGTCCCACTTCGCCGACAACGAGCCGAGCCACTTCTTCATCAAGAACGACCCTGTGGTGGCCATCTCCTGCGGAGACGAGCACAGCGCTGTCATCTGCCGTAAGTTGTGTCAGGGGAGAAGCTTTTTGGGGAAAATCTTCCCTCGAAAATTGTAAGCAAGAAAATAACAGGGCTAAATGAGTTTTGATTATAATTTAAAGGTCCTTTTTATGTATAGGCTTTGTAATTTTCTTTTGACAAAATCTTACCTATCTAGTTCCTCTGTGACAAAGTGGACCCCTCCTTTCCCCTTCACACACACACACACACACACACCCTAATACACAATAAAAACTAACCAAGCCACATTAGTTAGTTTTATGCTACAAATTATATTTATACTTTAGTTCTATTTTAAAATTAAAGGGAAAGTAATTCTATTTCACGGCAAATTTTTTGATTAAATTCTTTAGGGTTATATCATATGAGATTTTAGTTGCTTCTGGTGCGAAAAAAAGAAAATCTTTTTAAAATAGGTAATGTAATCACATTATACAATTAAAAATATTCTAAGAAACTACGTCATTTGTAGCACTAACGAACCTCGTAACTTACCTATTTCGTAAGTTCTTCGTAGCACCTACATACATAGCTCTGAGCATACTTCGTACGTTGTTCGTAGCGGCACCGTAGGTCTTAGTACACCTCTCTCATAAGTTGTTCGTAGCACCTGCGTAGCTCTAACACCTAACGTACTTTTATAGGCCGTTCGTAGCACCTCCTTAACTGTAAATACATAATTCGTGAGTTACACCAACGGAGCGCTTCCTCATAGGTGGTAGCACCGACACGTAGCCCAATCGCGTAGCATACTTCCTTGCAGAACCATCGTAATATCGATATTGCTCTATAATACACCTTTAGGAAAAAATAACCGGAGTACATCTTAGGACTTAAGACATCTGAAGCACCTACGTAGCTCTCTTCGGTCGTCCGTATCAACGTAGCTCTAAATACATAACTCGTAGGCCGTTCGTAGCAGCAATGTAGCGCGTTGCATATGTTATTCCTCGAAAGTCTTTCGTAGGATAATCCCACAGGGGCAGAAATATCATAACAATATTATTATATTATTATCTATTGCTCACACATAGATATCATACAGGAGTCATTGCTCACAGGACATTCAAGCCAAACTTCTTACTATCTCGAAGCATTTTCGTATCGATCGTTGTACCGTTATTTATCTATGTAAGGTACTTATGCAGTCAAAATCTTACTGAAGACTCATTAAGTGCTCAGTAACAAGGTTCGATGACCCTTTTTGTGAAATTCGTAAATTATTCTTTTCGTGTTCCTTACAAACGCAAGCCCAGCCCCGAGTCAATTACTATGGTACGTCAAGTTTTCTTTTACGAAATTAGCAAAATGTGTTATCGATCCGTGTTACTGATCACTTACCAAGCCTCCAGTATGAGTTTGGCTGGATAAATAAAAGTCACCTTAAATACATTATGTTAATTTGATAACCATTATCCTTCAAACAGACTGTTCATATAATGGGTATGAATGTAGAACTCAACCTTTTGTTTCAATTCAAGCTACGGTAAGTAGCAGGTTGTGTTCTAAACAACCCGCTTTATGTACAGAGAACGGCCGAGTGTTCGTATTTGGCGGCAACGCGTGGGGCCAGCTGGGGCTCGGACACAAAGACGAGGTCTCGAGGCCGAGCTGCGTCAAATGGCTCAAGCCACACCGGGCGCTCTTCGTCGCCTGCGGGCGGGCGCATACCGTCTTCGTTACTGGTGGGTTAGAGTCTCAGGTTTATGGTTACTATATAGGGCACCGCAAGAGTGGTTACAGGCAGTTGTGTCGTCATTCGTCCGTTATCGATTTCCATACAACACCTGCTTTTACTCTCCCACTTTCGGGGCGACCGCTCTTCATCCTAGATCTTAATGATGCCTTACATCAGGCGCGGTAGATGCCAAGCATAAAAAACTAGGGCAAAAATAACATAAAGTTCATTATCTATGAAGTACATGGAAATGAGTAGATTCCCTTCAAAAGCAAATATACAAAATCCCTTATTATTTAGCTTTTTAAGCTAACATTTCTATCACAGTATTAATAAAGCTAGCAATTGGTCTTCTCCTTCAATCTGATAGTTAATCTTCAAATGTATATTCGTTATGAAATTAGATTAATAAAATGATCATGAATAACGATATTTTTTTAGATTATAACACTTATTTTCATTCAGATAGTCACGCCGTCCACACGGTGGGCTGCAACGAGGAGGGCCAGCTCGGGACGGGAGACACGGAGCACCACACCGTGCCGCAGTACGTAGAGGTCGAGTGTGAGGACATGCAGGTCAAGCAGGTCTCCGCTGGCTCCAACCATACCGCCATATTGACAGGTATAGTCCTAGTATCAAGGCAAAATCTGTAGATTCACTTTTGTTATGTTTTGTAATGGAAATAAAAGTGGTACAGTGTTAGTGGGGTGCTTCAAAAATGTATGAAAAAACATATTTTTCGAAATATCCATGGGGCACCCCTTTATTTTCTTCCTTAGGTTAAAAAACTTATACTGTATTTTTTTCAGAATTTTGGAAGTGGTTTTAGGGATCGCTACCGGCCACGAAAGTATAGGGTGATGTAGAGGCGGTAAAATTTAAATAAGGGCAGCGGCGTCACTGGGCAAGGGCTTCGGCACCGCGCTCACCAACCCACCTGCCCAGCGTGTGTGAGTATGGGCATTTCTTCCAGGAGGACCGCCAAAAGTGGCGAAATCCTGGAAATGCCTATGTCAGCAGTGGACGAAACAGGCTGGTGGATGGATGGATGGAAAATATAAAATAAGGTATTTATTATACTAATTATTGAAAAAATAACGAATTATTAACAATAATTAACATATCTTATCGTTACATTCATTCATGTTAATAATTCGTTATTTTTTTCAAAATACTAAATATAAATGTTTTTTTCAAATACTTAACTTTAAATTCTATCGCCTCTAAATCACCCTATACTTTCGTGGCTGGTAGCAACCCCTAAAACCACTTCAAAAATAAATAAAAAATACAGTATAAGTTTTTTAACATATGGAAAAAAATAAAGGGGTGCCCCATGGATATTTCGAAAAAAATGTTTTTTCGTACATTTTTGAAGCACCGTAAGCGTTAGTTTTGAAAGCTACCGAAAGAGCTGTAAAAGCTTACATAGATATTTAGTTGATACATTTTTGTGATCGAAGTCACTTTGTAATTTTCCAAGATGGAAGCGTTTAAAATCCACTTACCGAGTTTCCAGTATGAGCTTGCCTATATATACCAAATTCACCTTATGTGTTCGAAAGCAATGAAGTGAGATTGACCTGTTTTATTTCAAAATAAATGTCCCATATTTAAAATTTAGCAAGAGCCAAATTATTGCATATTTCTATAAAATTCGCATTTATTGCTTGCAATGCTACTATCCAATATGTTTTATTAGCTTATTACTTTTACACCAAAACTTCGATCCTTACAATATGGTCCACCTATCACTTTGATAAGTCCGCTCTAAGAAGTAGGTATATCCGTCTGTCAGCAAACTCGAACGCTGGGCCGGTCAAGCTGAGATTTCGTATAGGTACCATGTAGTTGCACAAATAAACTGAGACCCCGAAAAAGGTGTCAGATTAAGGACACGAACAACGCACTCTTGAGAGACTTTCTCTAGCACTTTGTTCTCGTATTGATCAAAATTTGACTGTCGTCATGCAGAAAGCGGTCGCGTATTCGTGTGCGGCTCCAACTCGGAGGGCCAGTTGGGGCTGGGGGAGGACACCAGGACCTGTCTCCGGTTCACCGAGCTCAAGTTCATGGAGAAAATCGCCTTCGTCGAGTGCGGATACTACCACACCGTCTTTATCACTAGTCAGCATCTTTACTATTTATTCAATCTATACTTAGGGGCATTACGTCACACGAATTTCATGATTTTTGGACCCCTCCCCCTCCCGTCCTTATCACAGGTGGTCACATTTGTGTGTGACGTCACATATTTTGCATTTTTCTATTTAAAAATTATTTATTAAGACCTAGCACTTCAACAATCATTTAAATATTTCTATTTAAAATAAATGAACAATAAATATTTTAAAGTTTTTATAATTTTTTAGATTTTCATATGTGACGTCACAAAGCTTATGACTCGTCCCCCCCCCCACCCTTGTCACACTTTGTAGACCTCCTCCCTCCCCCTAAATGTATGACGTAATTTATGGTGGCCCCTAATAATAAAGTTGTTAAAAAGTTGTGTCTGTACATAGAATTCTTTTCAAAATTTTAAATTTATTTGTATTGTACTGAAACCAAAACTACCATTTTTAGAATTTTTATCTGTATGTATGTTGTTCTTTTTTAACTCGAGAACCAGTCAACGGTTTTCTTTATATCATCGTAGAGACTGTTCAACATACCTATAGGCTATAAGGGGTGTTAATGAAATAACACCCAAGCCGAAAACGGTGCAGATATTGAATACGTAGCCGCGGGCGAAAGGCTAGAACAGCATGAATCCCGGGGCGGTGTCAGAGGTGTTTTCAATTGTGGAGTGTAAAATTCAAATCACACGTTTCATTGAAGATTATTACGCTTCAGCGTAGAATGTTCATAGCCTTACGCCTTATAATACAGACCCAGGATTTAACATGCCTTCCGAAGCACATAGACCGAACACACATTAATGTGCATCAGAGGGATTGAACCTCTGGGTTAGCAGGCGAGCGCTCTACCCTACCACTCGGCCATAGAGGCGGTCAAATACTATATCTATACTAATAATAAAGTAGAAAAATGTCGTGTCTGTAGTCTGTACATTTAATATTTTTGTGAAATTTTAAATGAAATCGGTTACTGGTATTGTACTGAGGATAAAACCATTTTTTTAAATTACTTACGTTTGTGTGTATGTTCCGTTTTAACTCGAAAACCACTGAACGGATTTGGATACGGTTTTTTTTATTATCATCGTAGTGATCCTGGTCAACACATCATAGACTAATAAAGGCGTGTTCATAAAATAACGCCTAAGCCGAATACGAGGCAAAGATTGAATAAACGCGGGCGGAGCCGCGGGCAAAAGCTAGTCCAATAATACCGGGTGTAAAAAAGCAAAGGCAAGAATCCTTTAAGGGTGTATTAGTATGATAGGTAAAGATATTATTTTAAATACTGGGATCTCTAAATAAAGTACCAGTACCTAATAATAAGACGATTTTCTTTACTCAAAATACACTAATCGAGTGGACACCCTCACTGGTCGCTAGTCACTCGGGATGAGGGGTGCGGGTTGCGGGGTGCAATTAGGTGTGAGGGGAGGCCGGTGAGCTGCGTAGCCATAGCTTAGAAAAATGATGGAAGTTTTTGTGAAAATTAAAGGTATATATTTTTTTCTCGTAATGACATCAGAATCGTGTATACTTTCATACCCTAAAGGGATTCTTGACTTTGCATTTACACCCTGTAATACTATGAACATAAATTCCGAAAAACTTATTGGCGCGTCATTCTGGAATACGAATCCCAAATACCTTGTTTGTCTACTCACTCGTACCTACTGCAATCGTAATTATTCTTTTCCTTTTAGCTAAAGGAGTAGTCTTCGTAACAGGCGACAATGAAGGGCAGAAGCTTGGTATTCCAAACACCGCCACCAACGTTTACATCCCCGAAGTCCTACCCATTGACGTACCGATCAAGGACGCCTGCTGCGGGGCAAATCACACCTTCCTCCTCTCCATGGACGAAAGCAAGATCTTAGCGTTCGGGTCAAATGAGGTGGGGCAACTAGGAATGCCGAAGGACGTTGAGAATGTGACGGAGCCCACGGAAATAGATATGGACAAAATGTTTGACGGTTACCAGCTGAAGTTGGTGGCCTGTGGGGCTATGCATACTGCTTTTGTTACTGGTAATTGTCTTTATTTCCCCACTAGTTCACAATTAGGGCCAGTGAGTGAACCAATAAACGCCTCATTATGATTATGAACATTGTACTGGGGTCTTATTCACGCAAAAATATGTCAATCGCACACCAAAAGAGATCAACATATCTGAAAAAGGAGTGTCCGAGTAGTTCGGTGAATCAAGAAAAGGTTGGATATTGCTGTTTTTCAGTGAACAAAATTTAATCACACTAATATTATAATTGCGAAAGTTTGTGTGTGTATGTTTGTTACTCCTTCACGCTGTAACGGCTGGACGGATTTGGATGAAATTTAGAATGGATATAGCTTATAACCTAACTTAACACATAGGCTACTTTTTATCCCGGAAAACCGAATAACACGCGGGCGGAGCCGCGGGCAAAAGCTATAATCATCACACTAATATTATAAATGCAAAAGTTTGTGTGTGTGTGTGTATGTTTGTTACTCTTTCACGCTGAAACGGCTGAACGGATTTGGATGAAATTTAAAATGAATATAGCTTATCCATCCATCCATCCATCAGCCTGTTTCGTCCACTGCTGGACATAGGCCTTTCCAGGATTTCACCACTCTTGGCGGTCCTCCTGGAAGAAATGCCCATACTCACACACGCTGGGCAGGCGGGTTGGTGAGCGCGGTGCCGAAACCCTTGCACCAGTGACGCCGCTGCCCATCACCAGTTTGATTTATATAAGGCCCGGCAATTGGGGATGGATATACCGCCATCCATCGGTCCCAGGCAATGGTGGGCCGCCTGGTTTTTTTGCCTGAGAGCTGTCCTCTTACTCTCTCCCGAATAACTTCGGGAGGATTTCCAAGTAAGATGGTGGTACCTCCACAATCGAGCCCGGCATTAGCTCTACCACCTCAAGCTTATACCCTAACTTAACACATAGGCTATTTTTTATCCCGGGAAAAAGCATGTCGTTAAACCGAACGGAACTTTTGAACGGACTTCTGTTGAACTAAAGAAACAGCCTCCACTTTGCAATTTTTTCCGATGCAGCGAATTTTCCTCTATCACGTTTTGGGCTATGCTTGAAAAAGGCCTCCTATAACATGTTTTTTTTTTTCGGAACCCTATCTTTTGTAGTATGGGAGTTCTACTGTTTTAAAGCGTATTTTATAACTACCTACCTCGTCTTAACAGATATGTGCTTGACGTTTCGACGCCTCTGTAGGCTGTCGTGGTCACAACACAAGCTAAAGGAGTCAGCTCAACAAGGTTAGTCAGCTTGTGACCACCACAGCCTACAGAACAGAGGCATCGAAACAACAATCACATATCTCTTAAGGTATGTTTTTATTCAATGTGACCAAGACTCGAGTACAATGTTCATAATGTGTGACATCGTGAAAGTTTAGTAATAAACGCCTCTATCAGAAGCTAATAAAGTCTTTGCCACTGGCCTAATTGTGATGGTCTGGCTGAGATTCAGAGTGCATTTTGAGTCCGAACTCAATGTTACAAACGTCACTCTAGCATGAGATCACGTCGCTTTTTGACGTTTGTAAGATTGAGTTCGGAATCAAAATGCACGCTGAATCTCAGCCTCAAAGTATAAGTATAATATAATTTTCGTTAGTTTCAGTAAATGTTCGTCTGTCTGCAACATAATAAACTATGATATAATTAAGTATACAAGTTATTTTTGTATTATTGCGGTCTATAACACGCAAAAGTACATCTGGACGTGACCGTAATATTATGTAGTATATTCAAAGCGGGACTAGCTTAACTGTAACTTATTAATAGTTTGGGCTGAAATATTGTTAGTAGGTGCAAAATTATACAGAGATCTAGAAATTACGGTGACGTCACATTTTGAAAACTCCATTATAGTGTCAAATGAAATATTTATAACCTGTCTACCTCTACTTTTACTTCTATTTGTAAACGACAGAAACATGACGAACTTTTTCTAACTAACAATTTACTTTTAGTGTTTCTAGTACCCACCTACAGCTACACGCATGATGATTCCACAACTTTCACTACATTATCATAATATTTTTATGGCAGCCTTTACACAAAAAAAACACAAAACGATACAAGTCTGCCTATTTACTAAAAGTGCCGTCTAAACCCTTCAGAGGTTGCTGCAATATTGACGATCAATTTGTAACTTACCGGTTACCCCCATAAGACCCAAGGTTAATTAGTCTACGTAATAAAATAACACAACGAATAACAAGCAATAAAGCACTAATAAAAAAAGCCCTTCAAAAATCAATACCCTAATTCCATTTTATTTAATAGGGTTGACTTAGGGTTGCACAATTATAGGTACCAGCAGGTCTAACATGGTCTAACAAATGTATAGGATTTACTGTCAAATGGTGTTTAAAATGGTGTTAAAGTGGCACCATGCTAGCCCCCCAGGGGAACGTTTCATAGGACTCGATCGTTTTCAGTTCGGGCCTCACTTTCCCGGCATTAATAAACTACAGGCATCTAACCAAGTATTTTATAAAATTCGATAAAGTAAATACTTTGATTTCTCAAATACTTCAATAAATTTCTTACCTATCTTGTATAACCCTAATCGAACGTAAGGCGTCACTCTATTTTTCGTAATTTTACGAGCGACCCAATACATACCAAACCTAGCCATTACGTATTCAAATTTACTTTGTCACGTCAAACCTATAACTAATCCACGCTCGGACGGACGGACTTTGCGTGTTAGTGCTATTTTATTGTTCTAGCCGCACGAACGTGTATAGGCTCTTGATTGATTTATACCTTGGATTTTTACCATTTTTCAAATATCCTTACAGACAACGGACTGCTATACACTTGCGGCGAGTCTCGCCACAACAAACTGTGTCTGGACGAAATCGACGATGCAAACAATTCTACCGAGTCCTCGCCCAATCAATACCTGCCGAAGCGGGTCACGTCGATGAATGGATTCATTGTCGACAACGTAGCCTGCGGCGGCTGCCACACACTGCTGACAGCCACGAAGGGATCCAACTCAGACTTCACAAATAACGACTTCAGTGTCGTCAACGAGGAAGCTAGGCAAATTTCGCTTACGGAACTACCCCCTCTGCAGAAAATACCCTCAGCGTTGACTAAAATTGATCTTCCACACGCAACTGAAGACGTCATCATCTCGAACGTCGAAACTCCGAATCCTGACGGAATGAACGGAAACCCTCCCTCCGGGGACGATAACGCATCGATCGATTCTCTAGAAGCGAACGTCAGCGGCTCCCACATTGTAAACATCAACGACCTTGAAATCGAAAACGGTAGCACTCACGACATAGACGAACTGAAAGACGAAAACGAAGCTACATCCCCTATTGAAAAAGCCGAAGTCATGGAAATTATTGATAGCATGGAAACGATGGCTGAAAATGCAGTTAAAAAAGTCGACGTTGGTGTCAAAGAAGTCACTGATGCAGCTACAGAAAAGATTGAAGCAGTACAAGAAGATATGGTAAAAAAGATTGAAGCTTTAGACCCGGGCCACAAGTGTCAGGAAATAAAATCACTTGGCATTCCTGACAAAATAGCTGACATGGCAAACTCTCCTCCACCCAAATCTCCAATTCTGCAAGACTTGTTAAAGGTTCCAGATCTAACGCAAATAGGGATCGACAGTGACGATGGACAAAAGAGTGTCTCTAGTATCAAATCTGAAAATGAAACTATTCCATGTGAATCTGATAAGTCAAGCCCGCAAGGCAAAACAGCTAAAACCCAGGCTGTTCTTCCGATAGTGAGAAGCGATGACACAATAGATAGTCCTGTAGAGCAAGGAACGACCGAGGATGCAGACGTCGTAGTCAACAAACTTGAAGAAAAAGGGAGGTTCGCCCGCATGTTTCAATCCATGAGGGATAAAGAAAATTCATGCATGGGTAAAGGGAAAGTCATTGAAGAAACTGTAGAAGGTATGTAAAATAAAACTGATCAAGTGTGTGTGAGACTCGTGCCCTGAGGGTTCCGTACATCGCGTTTAAAACCCTAAATTATTCCACGAGCATTTATTAATGTCCAACTTAACTTGACACTAACGATCTATTAAACTCTATGTATCCAAAGGGTCTTATTAAGTTGGACCACAATTTCTTCTTATATACGCAGTTTAAAAATTCATACAGTTGTCACTGAGCTGTTTAAGGGACTTGCGGGGCGAGGCGACGAACTGATCTGCGGGCCTATTATGTAACTCAGTGTCGGTTGCCATCTATGGTTGCTATTCACCAAAAACATAAAAAATTAAGTCTCAATATAACCTTCAATGGGTATTGAACTATTTACGAATTGTGACGTCATTTCAAGGGGCGCCGGGCGAACGTAGGCACTCGGTTTGGCAATTGATTTTACGATTGTTCGAAAATTGTATGTAGCTCGGTGGCTTAGCTCCCGCGTCTCGCCCCGCACTATTGCTCTGTCTGGGCGCTTTCGTTGGATACCTGATGGATTCTTCAACTGTGATGTAGTGTAGGTAAGTTTTTCCTTGAAGTTTACTTAAAAGACCTAACTGTTAATGGAATTTCAAGTTTCTAACGCTGAGTTGTTCGAAACTAATTTTAAATTTTAAGTAGAGATTAAACTAATTTAATCACGAGAATCATGATTTTCTGTTGCACGAAACCTCCAATGTAAATAGTTAAGGCTGAGTTGCACGAAAATGCCGCTAATTTTCCGACAGTTAACTGGGAACTAGTCTCAAGATTAAGTAATCTCATGATTAAATTTAATACTGTTGTTCGAAATGTTTTTACTTCTAAATTATAATTAAGTGTTCCCCGATATAAAAATAAAATTAATCTGTACACAGAATAGAACGGCTTTAAACATGAATGATTGACATGAACGATATTTTTATAACCCACGTTATTTCTAATTTTGATGTGGCGCCACTGAATGTAAAAGACTTTTATGTTGTTAATATTAGAAGCTAATTTAGCAATAGTTCGTAAATTTTCCACCGATATAGAACATACGTGCTCCCTATTACATCTCTAACTGTCATACTGTCAAAAACATAAACAAACATCACTAAATTATCATTTAAAGGTAAGTAAAAACATTTCGAACAACAGCATTAAATTTAATCATGACATTACTTAATCGTGAGATTAGTTCCCAGTTAAGTAACGGAAAATTAGCGGCGTTTTCGTGTAACTCAGTGAAAAGTATAAATTTGCCAATTAAGCCAATTTGTATGAAATTGATTACGTAAAAGGCAATAACTTTTTTCGCGTTGAGTTAGAAGCCTGATTTTTAATAGCACTATGAGGCAATAAACTTCTGTAGCAGTAGCAGGTATATTAGTTTCAACTGAGAACTGGCCCGAGAAAATGGATCTTGACAGACGGACAATCCCGACGCTACGTATCTACTTAGTTTAGGTTATAGTGGACCGCCGATATCAACCTTACGTTATAAAAGGAGGTCCTGTGTAACTTCAACTCAAACTTGACTCAAGAATGAGTTCAAGTAATCACTTTCCCACTTAAGGGCAGCGGATCGCACCGCTGGTGTTATCGACTACTGTCAACTAACAGCAGTACCTGTGATCGTCACGTTTTACCGCAACAGGCACAGGTCACCCGACATCGCACCCTCCTCATCCGCGCTCTGCCTACCTGTGTCAGCGACAATAACGCCTTAAAAGGGTCAAGACAGGATAACCCCGAGCAGTACCAAGCGCTGCTCATCCGCCGTCAAACAATATATGACATGATTGACTCAACTAAGTGTTGTTGGACCCGCCAGAGAAGCTGGCTCCCTCATTATCCAAGGAGGTACTCGGAGCTGCTCGCACGCTCACCTCGCGGAATAAAAATGCACGAAACATAATTACGCCAAACCCTTGTTCCAAACGCTATCTTGACCTTGCGGCTTCGATAACTCCTACGCGGACGGGTGACCCGGACAAACACCTCTAGCGTCGGGTTGTCTAGTGACAGACGGACAGCCAGACAGACGACAAATAGTGCGTTCCGAGTCAAGACAATAACTCTATTACATCGCGTCTATCGTCATTCCGAATCACTGGTGGCCGTGCGGCGTGAGTAGTTTGATGGTACTTTAAGTACTGTCAGCGCCATTCGAAACCCGGCCAAATTGTTTTTTTAAGGTACGGAACCCTAAAAACGGCGACGAAGACCATCCGAATCTCGAATGCATATTTTAAGAAGATTGTTTTCTTTTACAGAGACAGTCCATAAGGGAATTTCTGGAGCAGAGGAGACGGTCCACAAAATAGAAGAGACAGTTGAAACCGAAATAAGAAATCAGACCAACTCGCGAACCTGCACAATATTATAAGAGAATCTTTCGTCTTCTCAAATTAATTAATGTTACCAATAAAGTTTTTATCATTAATGTTTGTTAACTGCCTTCGATCATTTACTGCCACTTATACAGGAATCCTTATTATTAATTTAATTAAACGCAATTTATTTTAGTACTTTTTTTATAAAATACCAAAATATTCTCTGACTGAATGGACACATAAAAATAAATTTAAACAATGCAGCGTTGCCAGGACATGAATTTATAGTAGTGATCAAAATCAAAGCTACAATAGGTTCCAAAAGTTAAAACTAAATACAAAGCTTAATGTATAAAACACAATAAAATATTGTAATCATTTTGGGTTTCGTAGTATTACTTCGAGATTTTATATGAACTTTTGTTTCTCCTCAACATGGATGATGGCAAAAGCCTCAGTATAAGTAAATACAAACATACATCTATGTGACCATAACAACAAACACCATACTCAAGCACAGCTTTAGTATAAAATCAGACTTTGTTTTAGAAGAATCCGTCCACAAGTTAATTACAAAGCAACATTTCGAAAGATTAAACTCTTATATTCCAAGATAAACATCAACCTAAAGATTACTACTTCTGTTAAATAAAAACTTTAAATAACTATAAGTAACTTGACGATAGCGCGTGTGACAACAACAATTACATTAACACGTGCTTTTCAGCACAAAAAAAATTGCTTGAAGGAAAGTTGTCTCAAATCACCAGCGTCAATGCGAGTATAGAGTTCAGTGAAACTAAACAGTGTAAAGATTCTTGGTCGCTGAACTGTGCTTGACCATGGTGTCTCTGTGAACTTGGAAGCCAATCTTTCCGTGAATGCCGAGTTGCTCTTTCAGTTTCCTGCCGATCTCCAAGTTTCCTTGCTGTTTAGATGCATCAGCTGTCCACACACCTGAAACAAAATACAAGTTTATTGGTTAAATAATATACAAGGTTAAATTAAATTAGCTGGCAAAACTAGAAATGCATGCAAATAGTGCATGTCCATTACTGTCCATATGAACAACTTTTCTATGAGGGTAATGCAAACTCTGCTTTCACTACTAGACTAGTTGGCTGATCGGGGCAATTAGTATGGGAGGAAGAAAAAAAAGGTTGCGATTTTCGCTTAGCCCCCATACAAAGAGTTGTTCATATGGACTAGTCCTACCTATGTAGGATATTTACCATATAGTACACCTTGAAACTTCCCCCAGCCGGAAACCCTTTTTTTTGAGGTATGTTGGTACGTTTTTAAATCGTACGCCCTTAATTCACTTCTGCATCAGCTCTGGCGATGTGGGAAGTGCAGCCCCTCCGCCCTTGCGTAATAAAGCGCAGGCACTATGCTCACCTCCGCGGCTTGGGCGACCAGCCTCAGCCTGTACGGTTCGCACAGTTGCCTGCGCTTTACTACCGTGGACGGTCCCTCTCCGCCTCCGGGGTAATAAC
Organism: Ypsolopha scabrella; assembly: GCA_910592155.1. Lineage (NCBI taxonomy): Eukaryota > Metazoa > Arthropoda > Insecta > Lepidoptera > Ypsolophidae > Ypsolopha > Ypsolopha scabrella. The sequence goes on from OU342964.1 coordinate 8,166,951, forward strand.
CACAAGACTATACCTATAGTGGCAGGGTGCTCTGAGTCAGTTTTTGAACAGTTTTAACACCAGTACAGAAGTCAGTTTTTGAACAGTTTAAACCTACCAGTTCAGGAAGTCGGTTTTCAGAGTGTAGTTTAAACCATTTCACGTATTTTAGCTTTGGCAGCTCTTAGATTGAAGGAATTGCGTTTCTGTTAATCGTGATTTTAAAAAATCACAGCTACGGCAAAAAAAAAAACATTAAAAGGGTTCAACAACCCCCTCCCATTTACATAATAAACCTAACCTGTGTTTAACATCTATACCCAACCCAAAATATTATTAAATTAATAAGAATAATAATAATAATTGCTAGTAGTCGAGTTTATCAACATGACATGATGATAACCAGCTTTAAAAGGAGATTAAAGATACACTGACAGACTTTGGTGATCATGTGACCTTCAGCAGCTTTGTTTAAAATGAAGACAAATCATCTTAGAGTTTGTGCCACCTTAAAGTCCGATGGATTAAGGCATTTTAGATCATATTTCAAATTCAATAATGACTTTGTTGCAGGACTTCAAAAGTGGAGGTTTAGACCTTAGGTCATTGACCTCCCATAAACAACAAGACACACAGTCTCTAAGAAAAGTTCGTCAGAAAGTGTCAGAACCTGTAACTTGCATAGTAGCAAAAATCTTCAACCAAATTAAGACGGTATGTTGTTAACATAAGATGCAATGTCAGTTGTATGAAATGGTCATTCGAATTTGTCACCCCATAGCGGTGACAGAATGCATCGCGGACACTTTTTGAGAGAGATTGTGAGTCTAGATGTTTATGAGAGGTCAATGCCTTAGGTCCATCAATTATAAGTTGTCCCAAGACAAACTCTAGCCAGCATTGGATTATACATATTTATTTTGTAGTAGAAGTAACAATGAATGTATTTTATAACAAAATATTATTTTTATTCATATTTCACTCACCAATTTTGTCTAGCTTTTGTCTTACATTCACAACAGCTCCGCAAATTTCATCAGCATGATCAAAATTCTCACCAATCAGTAAGAGAACCTGAAATATTTACAAAAATGTTCACTCTTACATCTTTTAATGTAAATATCACCTAATACCTCTATCTGAAAAAATCAACAATGTGCAGAATCATGCACAATATAATAAATTAATTTATCATTATTATCATGTTGATGATGAAAAACTATAGGTTTGTCATGTAATTGCTCATATTCTTAGTTTTGTTTATGAAACCCCAGGAATTATAAAGGTGTTAAAAGCATTCCTCATGTTTACTTACCACATCAAGCCAGAACCGGTCAAGATCAGAATTGCGGTGTTTCTTTTCAAGATTGATAAGCCATCTACCTCCCATTTTGTTGGCATCATCTTCCCACATCGGCCGAATGCCTTGTTTGAATACAGCATAGTCATGTCCCTGACGGAGCTCAGACGGCAGCTTTATATGGTGGTACAGTCTGTCAGAATCATTAGCAATTAATAGTCATGGTTATAATCATAGTAGATATTCCCCAAAGTTGATTTGTGCTAACTTACCTCCAGAAATCTTCAACTGTATCGAATGTGGTCAGCTCAATAAGATTCTCCTCCCAGGTCTTGTTTCTGTCATTATCATAGAACCAAAGACTCCATGTGTTCTGCAGGGGATGCTTAATAAGGAACTCTGGTGGGATCTCGGAATTGCTGTTGGTCTTCACCTCAGTAGTGGCGGAGCCCTTGAATACACAAGCCATCATTGGGTAAAATTACAAAATCCTAACCTAAAATGTACCTCAGTAATACCGAACTATCCAACTGTAACTCTAAAATTCGCAATTGTTTGACTTTCAAATAACACTGCCAATTTATTGGAGCAATTATAACAGCGAAAACCGGGTGAATACAGAACAAATGTTAGGGAGAAAGTTGGTAAAGCCACATCAGCAGGGAGCTGCTATAACAAAGAAAGTATTTGATAATGTTAGTTATGGCGGTAGAATTATTTCGAGATCAAGTTAAATATTACATTCTACCCACTTCTACTTCCTCGGTATTATTTCCAGCCATGTCACAAAAATCTCGCGACAAGAATTTTTTGGGAAAAGACAGCTTTCAGCGCTGCAAACTTGACAAAACAAAAACCTTTTTCTGTCCGCCAACCGGCTACCGTTCGGAATAAAATCCGATGTCATTATAAAGTTTACAATCACCGTAAAAAATACCCACAGTTGATTAAATACTTGCGTGAATGCGATGTACGATAAATGAATACCACTAATCGATGACTTATTGCAACTTTTTGTAGAAGTCTCAGTGAATATGTTTCAGATAAATAAATGTTACGATGGTACAATCATAAGCCCATCACTTGGTGATGTTGAGGCCTCGTGTTTTGTGGAGGCCAGGGACGCTTGGACGCTTGCCTGTCCCGGCGAGAGCCTGCCCACAGATGTAAAATCTCAAAAATTATGGGACGAGCCGATCTGCATCAAGGTTCAAAAGAACCTGATAAATACCACCACCAATGCTGCGGACCGAGCTCATCTTCTTGCAGCTGGTGAGCGGGAGTAGTGGCTGCACGCTTTACCATCTGTCGTCATTGGCACTCAGCTGGACAAAACAACTTTTTCTTTGGCTGTAAGTCTCCGGATCGGCGCGGTGCCAGGACGAACGAACCTCACCGCTGTCGATGTGGTGTCACCGTCGACCAGCTTGGACACCACTGTCTGTCCTGCAAAAGGAGTGCTGGACGGCTGTCACGGCATGCCAGTCTGAATGGAAATCCATCGGGCCCTTGCCGCCGCTGGAGTCCCAGCTGTACTGGAGCCGAACGGCATTGCACACAGCGATGGCAGGAGGCCCGATGGAATGACACTAATTCCTTGGAAAATGGCAGGTCGCTGGTATGGGACGCCACTTGAGTCGACACATTGGTGGCGTCCCATATTCAAGCAACCGCTGCTAAAGCTGGCGCTGCGGCAGCCACGGCAGAAAGCTTCAAGAGGCGCAAGTATGCAAATCTCTATAATCTGCGCCTTTTGGAGTAGAAACCTTACGGCCGTGGAGTCCAGCCCCGATGATGATTTTTAAAAAACCATCTTCGCGGCTGGTCGATGTTTCGGGAGACCCAAGGGCTGGGGCATATCTCGGGCAGCGACCGGCAGCGTATTAGCCTAGCCATTCAACGGGAGAATGCTTCCAGCCTTTTGGGGACCCTGCCGATCGACGGTGAAGATTTAGAGAAAATATTTTATTTAGTATATTTTTTTTGTACGTTTTAGGTAATTTTAAGATTTTTGATTGCTTAGTTAGGTTTAATTTTATATAAGTAATGTTATTTTTATTTTTATTTTTTTGCTAATAAAAGATCCAGATAAGTAATTATATACTCGAGGCACACGCACAAAAACAGTTCGTATGACAGACAGACAAGACAACCCAAGCACAGTCTAGCTGTGTGTGTGTGAGTGAGTTTAGCACAGTTTAACTTTATACATACTCGTATAAGTTTTGTTTTGAGATGTCGTCAGTCGTATCGTATCGCAATAATTGCCAATTTCTTATTTATCATGAGCTGTGTAATGTAACCGGTTCAAACAAAGATATTCGAAAATATTTCAAATAGGTTATTTCAAATAGGTCAACTTTATGTAATTTTGAACTTTTTATGTAATAAAATTTTGACCAAATTGATATAATACAATAAAGCCGATTTTGAAGCTTTTAGTTTTAGTTTGACATACCTACATATTATTATTTAGGTGGTAGAGCTAATGCCGGGCTTGACTGTGGAGGTACCACCATCTTACTCGGAAATCCTCCCGAAGTTATTCGGGGGAGAGTAAGAGGACAGCTCTCAAGCAAAACCAGGCGGCCCACCATTGCCTGGGACCGATGGATGGCGGTATATCCATCCCCAATTGCCGGGCCTTATATAAATCAGACTGGTGACGGGCAGCGGCGTCACTGGTGCAAGGGTTTTGGCACCGCGCTCACCAACCCGCCTGCCCAGCGTGTGTGAGTATGGGAATTTCTTCCAGGAGGACCGCCAAGAGTGGCAAAATCCTGGAAAGGCCTATGTCCAGCAGTGGACGAAACAGGCTGATGGGTGGATGGATGGATACCTACATAAAATTAAACTTAGGTATGGTTAAAACGAAGAGCCATTTTCAAGTCACCATTTTATAAACGTCAAAGTAAAATTTTAGTTTGAAAGCCATAATTTACTCAACTTGGAGATTTTAACTTGTTTTGGTAATTTCAAGGCACATTTTAGAGCTGTCATTTGATTGAATTAAAAAAAATTAATTTGATTTAAGAGCGTTTAAAAGACTTGTTAATTTTAGTTCCTGTGCCCTTCAAAATAGCAAAATATTGTGCTGACACTTAAAATTACGTTTTAAAAAATTTTACGTTTTAAAACCATTTATTTTACTAAAGTAAGTTTCTTAGCTTAAAATTAAAACCTTCAAAATCGGCTTTAATATACGTCTAGAGTAAATGTACGTTATTTATAAAGTTATTAATCTTTGATGAAATAAAAGAGTTATAGAGGTCATATTATATTAACAATAATGATGATTAAGCATGTTAAATAATTTTACGAATATCGTTACTTATTATTCATTCATTTCGATGATGAAAGTTTTATTAATTATTATTACTATGTGAAGAAATAGCACAAGAAATGGTTATGGCAACTATTTATTGGCAAGTTTGGCATGGCAGCCCACACTATAAAACGTCAAACAAACGTCAACGTCAATCAATCACAAAATCTTTCATTGCGGTGCGGCTGAAAATTGAATTTTCCCAGTTACCTCTGCATATCCAGGACTCTTGAAACTTTACAAAGCCGCAAAATGTCTGTCCAAACTATACTTCTAGATTTCTCCATCGATCCTGCCCGATTGGTAGATGAAAGTGGACAAAAAGCTGTATTTTCCCAACTGGAAAATGTCTTGAAAGACTATATTCCAAATCTTATTTTAGCCACTGATATTAAAATAGATAGTGGGTCTCTGAAGCTTCTAACTGGAAAGAAAGGCACTACTGTGTCTGTAAGGATGTTTGACCGGGGTCTCGTGACTGTCAATATTGAATATTACAAGGAAGAAAATGAGGAACCATTAATCAATTTCAAAGTGAGTTGGTTTGGATTTTTTATGCTAACCCCTAAAAATATATGCAAGCTGGTACATCACATGGTTACATTCTAAATGTAGAAAATTACAAGGGCCAAATTAATTTGCAGTTTTAAATTGAAAACTAAATCATGTGTTATGTTATTCAATTTGTTTGTAACCTTCAATATCTACATATTAATGATCAAGGTTGAGCGTAACCATTTATTTTCTAGTGCACTAAACTACTGGAGAGCTCAGTAAGAGTTACCTTGGACTGTGAAAGAATAAAATTATTGCCAACACTGAAACGAGGCTACAAATATGATGTTTACCTCACTAGTTCAGGTTAGCCACTCAAATGGCCCTGTTAATATGTTGACCCTATTTTATATTTCACTGTATGCTTTCCTTCTTATTCTAACACTTCATTTTTATTTATATATTAAAAATAAAATCATAAGAGAAAATAATGTTTCAATAAGGCTCTAAATAAAGATATTAAATAAAATATCAGACATTTCTGGCTGTCTGTAAATAGTAAAATGGAGTTTATAGTAAAGGCTCTCATCATTTTGGGTTGTATCAACACATCTTTTGGTATCAGAAAGGTTCTGTTTTGCACATCAAATGCTTTCATGCATAATTAGCAGTGATCGGAGTAGATAGAGTGATTTTAGTTCATAGATCTCAAACATATATGCTAATATGGATATGCCTCCAAGTTTCCGGATGAGGATTAAAAATAGTTGCATTATGATAATAATTTACAATTTATTCATTGTATTAACAATAATTGATTTTGTTTTTTTATCTGTATTTCTGGTACTTTCCGGAAAAATTGCATGTCCATGTTATGATATCATGATGCAAGTACATAAAATCACTACCTACTCAGATCACTGATAATCAAAATCGTTTTCGACAACATATTTTTCTCAACAAACAAGGCAACTTTTTTGCATCAAAGCAATTTGTCAAAATGAAACCCTAAAATCTACTAAACACATTACAGTAGATAACATTAAAAAGGAATAGAACCTAAACACAGTATCACTTCACAAGCATTAAGTTCCTTTACTGCTTTCAGAATTCATTTAATTGGACTTTCTGCTCTGTCTTTATTGCACTTATTTTCACTTGGTATCCAGATCTAGGTTCATGTACTATTGTAACTAGACCTAGTTTATCTAATATTAGTATCACTTTATCATTTGTCTTCAGTTGATATGTTTATAGACCAGTTATTATGTTCTCAGCATGTGTGACACCATATTTTTCATGTGCCCAAGTTATTTGCCAATTTTAATCTTTCCAGTACTTAACCCATCTCCAGAAAACGCTCAACCTTACAATTTGATTTATTCAACTAATAAGCCCATTGGTTAGACTACTATTGACCACAGAAAAGAACACTTTATTTTCAAATCTGCATGACCAATTTTACGGCAATTATATTTGGTTTGTTTCTCCTTTTTATTTTTTGTCAATAGTCGGCCAGGATCCTGGAGAATCAGCTGAAAAAGTATGTGACCTTCACAAAGTCCCAGGCATATTGTCCACTAAAGCGCTGCTTATTCAGCAGGTACTATCCATCTTCAGGTAAGAGTTTACTTGTTTAAAGCCATAAAGATTACAAGGAAATTAGTCTTACATGCAGTAGGTGTAAAAAAGTGTAATCTTCATGGTTTTGTGTAAAATAAATAGATAGTCAAGGCTTATTTTACATTTGCAGCTTAAACTCATTTCATGATCTATAAATAAAAGCATGGTTGGTTTTTTAGATTTTCCTTTTCCTATTATGTATTATGTATATTCATGTTCCCAATACTGTTTTCTTATGATATCTATTGTATATTTAAGTATTTGATGTAAGTGCTTTTTAATTGGTACTACCTTTACCTTCTGTGAACCAAGTGGGGTCTACAACAGTAAAGCGAAAATCTCAAAAACTGTGAAAGGAAGGGGGCTGCGTCATAGTAAAAACAGACTAGTAAGCTATCTTCACAGAGATGTCGCCCGCGCGGCTTATATGTGTGCCAGCCACTGCGAGCCTGCACGTACGAAACACAGCACACAACGATAATATCTCAGGCGGCTTCTGGCGGTGTGACTAGGGTCGGCTGTGGTCCGCAGTCCCGCTTTACGTACGCCGCGCTACAAAACAAATAAGTATGGAAGCGTTTCAGAACGTGCGATCATAGTGCGAAATTTCACTCGTTTATTAGAAAGAGAAGACCTATATAAGAAAAAGAGAAAGAAAAATCTGGTTGCAGGTGGCACAGTGTGATTTTTGCATTACTCCAAAGCATTTCAAAACACTTTCGTGCAGCTGTTCGTTTACCCTCGGTTTAACTCGGGTAAATTTTTGAACGCTCTAGGGTGAAATTCGCATCACTCCGAGTGAAATTCACTCGTTTCCAAACGGAACTTAGGTATTTTGTGGCCGCGCGCCGTTCGTCTCATCGATGCAAAATAAATTGACAGCCCTGTAGCAGTAGGCATTTAAGCCTCGCATGGCGCGAGAGTTGTTCTACTATTCTGTTTTTACTATGGCTGCGTGGAGGGATATTGCGCAGGTCATAGCTGACTTCACGCGTGCCTTCTGTACTTCTGTAATTGATTTTATTTATGTACTTATACTTATCTAAACTTCAAATAGATTTATCTGCAGTAAAAGATAGGCCAAAAAAAAATCAAAAGGTTTATTCATTCACAGAAAGTTTAACTTAAAACTTGTGCTTGGGATCACCTTTTAAGCAAAATATTGCCTGTGCCAGATGACCTCGATATTGCCTGTGCCAGATGACCCCGTTCAAAAAAGAATTATCATTTCAGTTAGTAAGGAACTTTCTGCTTCTTTAAAAGATTTTAGGTACCTATATTTAACAATACTGTGTTATTATTAGAAATTTGTAGGTTTACTTGTAAACAAATTCTAAAAAATTGCTACAGATAATAAATAAATAAAAGCTATTTCTTAGGAACTTAGGAGCATATTGTATGGGGTTGCAGGGACCTCATGTAGTTGACGATGCAACTTTATTCATCTTGTTCACGGGAGGTTAATGTAGTTTAATCTTATAAGAGTTTAGTACAAGAAAATAATAATTTATTCCACCGTAGATTAGGTAGTTACCTATTTGTTGTATATTTTGGTATTCAAATAAATATTGTTTATATGTTCAAACTACATTTTTTCATTTCAGATGAAAGGCTACTGGAATATGATATTGATGGAGTTCTATTCGATGAACAATCACCATTTCAGAGAGTGCAAATTGTTCATTCTAAAACTTTGGGCAATATGTTGGTGCTAGATGATTTGCAGAGTAAGTTAGTTCAGACAGTTATTTCACTATGTGCTGTTATCTAAACTCTGATAAGCCACATCCAAGTAATAAGTTAGAAATTGAATTGAACACATTTTTCAACAAAAATAATATTATCATCAAGTAATAAGTTAGTCTTTGCGGCGGTGTGACAGGGACGCCGGCAAAGACCGAGTTGTAACGGATTATACCTTTTGTCGTTGTTGAATCTTCCATTGCTCACTATCCAGAGCCAAATCCCGCAATTCTTGGTTATTTTTATCCTTAGTTCTCTTCCTCTTTTTTCTTATATATTCTATGATGACTTTTATTAAAAACAGTAAAGAGAAGAAAGATGTTTGGGCACCAAGGCCAACTTAGGCTTGATACTTCAATAAAAATGTAAATATAAGTAGGTAATATTTAAGGAGACATTTATTTTGCAGCCAAAATCATACTGAAGATTCGGTATCAAGGTTCGAAGTTCCTTTTTTGGAAATTCGAAAATTATATTTCTCCTGCTCCCTACAAACGCAGGACCAGCCCCGACTCGATAATATGAATAAACAAAAATTCATTTACCAAATTACGCAAAAAAATACCGATCCGTGATACTGATACTGATAGATAACTTACCAAGCCTCCAGTATAAACTTGGCTGCATAAATAAATGTCAACTTATATATCTGATGTCAATACAAACTTGTGTAAACTCTTTAAACTGTTCCTGCCTTTTCCATGTTAGGTATATATATTTTTTTAACATCAATCTTCTTAATAACGTAACTTTGCTTACAGATATTTCTGAGGCTGATCTCGTTTACACTGAAACTCTAATGCAAAGAGGCAAAGAAAGCTATGAAGGCAAAGAAATTGTGATCCTCGGTAAGATATTTTTTTATATTTCCTACGTAAGTCCATACATTCAAGAGAAAACTTTAAGAAAGCTTCATTATTTTCTCGTCTTACGAAGATTTGGCAAAACTGGCAACAGCTTCCGGAGATGATGTCCATCAAGACACAGTTTATCACCAAAGACAAAGTATAATAGGATGTTTTATAAAGATTAATGTTCTTGAAATCTGATTTCACATAAACACCAATTTAAGATAATTATGTACTGTCTTACACAGATAAGCGCTATCCGTAAATAAGTTTAAATAATCAAATGCATTTCTACAAATTTGGGCCGGCTTTCTAAGCTCAAATAAACGCTAGCTATAGATAAATTAACGCTATTTCAAGAATTTGATATCGAATCGATTACGATACGGCACATTAAGTTTCACTAACCCGCCTATATTACATACTTTAAAATAATCCTTGGCCATTGCATGTAAAATATTTAAAATTCCTCTAAAATCATATACGAAAAATTGTCGAGTATTGTTAAGTATATCTTACACCAAGGACTGTCTTAGTTTATCTACTCATTAAAGTTGTCCCATTGACTATGGTGGACTATCTTCCTAACGTCCAGATTTTTGTTCAACGTCCTCCTAATGCCCAGAATCCCACAAAAAGACCCTCGCCGACTTGGGGTTAACGCCCAAAGCAAATTTTTTTACATAGAGATTTTTTGTTTCCTACCACTTAGGTAAATATGCTATTAAGTTGTCCTTGAGAGGCTTGGGCTATTTTTTTTAAATTCTGCGTGTTAATCCCTAGTCTGCACAAGGTCGCTTTGTACATTGCATAATATTCTCCTTAAATTTCACCGGGTTACTTGAACAATTTAAGGTGGTGGCGATGGTGCTCTCTTATACGAATTACTAAAGGAGAAACCGAAATTCGTTTGGATGTTGGAAATAGATGAGCTTGTAATGACCGCGTGTAACAAATACATGCGCTCGGTGTGCGGAGATGTACTTGAAACGAGAAAGAGTCCCAACTTTGAAGTAAATCTTACAAATATATTTGTTATTCGATTTCCTGTCTCCTTCTTTCTTTCTTCTTCTTGTGTTTTTTTGTTTCTGTCCTTTGTGTGCACTGCAAATTGTTGTTCCTTCTTGTAGTTTGGAAGTCGCATGGTCGTATTTGATATCAGTTGTGAAGAGTGTCGATTCCACATTAACAAAAATAATTCTGTAATTGTCACAACGACTACGTTGCTAGTTTACCCTAGTTGCTAGATAGTATCTAGGCATGCATGAAATACTAAATATTAAAAATATTTTAAGTTATATTATAATACTAAATCTTAGTAATAGAAGTAGTAGATTAGTGCTTCAATGTTAAATGCTTGATAATGTTGCTTTAAGGATAAAAAAATCTATGTACTTTGAATATTGTACACAAAAATCCACAAAATAGTTCACCTTTAAAGTATTTGCTACCTAGATTTTACTTATTGTGCAATATATTTAGCCATTGGAGGTAAGTTTAAAAAAAATTACAAGCTCGGCTAGGCCAAATCCCACTTCTAATCTGATTTAAATGTTTTAACAATTAAAGGTATGTTTAGGGTCCCGCATCGCAAAAGGAAAAAACGGAACCCTTATAGTATCACTTTGTTGTCCGTCTGTCTGTCAAGACCCTTTATCTCGGGAATGCGTAGAGGTATCGAGTTGAAATTTAAACCATATACTCGTAGACTTGAGTCCCTTGAAGCTGTGAAAAAATCAAACTTCTAAACTAACGTAAAAAAAAGATTCGGCCGTTTATGCCGCAAAAAACGTATATTTCGACACTCTCAAGGGAATCAAAATTTATAAGGTATTTCCCGTTGACCTAGAACTATGTAAATTGGCAAGTAATGCCGTCTAATACTACAAGTATAGGAAAAAATCTTAAAACTATACATTTGTGATTAAATCATTAAAAAAATCATCGAGGTTAAGCATCGGTATGCGCGGTCATAATTGTACGGGTGACCAAATCTTTTTGTAGATTTTTTAAAACTTTTACTAATTTGTACGGAACCCTCGGTGGGCGAGTCCGACTCGCACTTGTCCGGGTTTTTTTATATATTATATAAACTGTGGTTCAGATCTTGCGTTTTGGGCTTTTGCTTTTAAGTTAAGGAAGTATGTTTTGGGTAATTTGGTGCAGTTAAATAGTAAAACTTAAATTCTACTAAAACGAGTTCGGTATCATATTAATTTGTACTAATAATATCACCAGTCTCGACCCGCTGACCCAGTTCGAGTTCCGTTGGCGAAATTAACGTGTCCTAAACTTAGAACGTGTCTGATGAAACTAAAGTCCCTTTCAATAGAATCCGGCAATAATGTAAACAAACCAACAAACCAATTATTTGACAGTTGTCTATGATCATACTCTTGTACCTAGCATTGATTCAAATGTTTAAATCTTTTTAATATCAATTCAAAACAATGAAAATCACAAACTTTCCAAAGACAAATAGGACTTTGATGATTAAAAAACTAATATGAAATTTGACAAAACTATTGAAATTTTCGTCGTCTGAGTATTTATTATTAAAATAACTATCATAAAGAAGTTATTGGTGTCGAAGTGATTGTAAGAACAATGTATGGTTCCTTGAGATGTGAATATGATCACGATTGATATTCAAATGTAAGTAATTACTAATTACGGAGTAATCGTGTTTAAATTGGTTTGTTTACTTTATTGCCGGATTCTATTGAAAGGGACTTTAAATAGATCAAGATTTTAAAGTATGAAACGTTGTAGCACCCAAAACAAACAATTTATTGGAAAAACAAGTGAGAAAAATACAGTAAAACATGTTGGTCTTCATGAACACCACTTATTATGAGACTAGCCTTTGCGCGCGGCTCCGCCTGCGTTTATTTAATCATTTAATCACACTAATATTATAAATGCGAAAGTTTGTGTATGTTTGTTACTCTTTCACGCTGAAACGGCTGGACGGATTTGGATAAAATTGAGAATGGATATAGCTTATACCCTAACTTAACACATAGGCTACTTTTTATCCCGGAATAAAGCATGTCGTTAAACCGAATAACACGCGGGCGCAGCCGCGGGCAAAAGCTAGTAAAATAATAACATCAAGGGTTCCGCCGACAGACCGTTATATCTGCCTTATTTTTGTTAATATATTCTGGAAGCTAAATATATATTTTGAATTATTTTCGATAAATATAAGGTGACTTTTTTCTTGAAACGGGGTATCCTACCCATAGATATTAACAACTTTTACTACGCGGCTAACCCTGAAATCGTGAAAACAAAATCAGCTGTTCCATGGAAAAGTTAAATACCTACTTGAACAAAATGTAAGAAACAGTTGATTTTGTTTTCGCGATTTCAGGGTTGGCCCCACACTAAAAGTTGGTTATATTGATGGGTAGAACACCCCGTTTTAAGGACAAAGGTTATCATCTTAACACCCAGTATAACCAAATTCATACTGGAGACTAGGTAAGTGATCAGTACCAAGAAGTGTCCATATTGGGTGAAATTAAATCAACCGACCAAATTCATACTGGAGACTCATTCGTCATCACAAACAAGATTTAGTGACCCTACAAATGTAATTTTAAAAAAATTACCATCAAAAGAGCAAAAAAATATATTTTTCGAAATTGGCCAAAAAGATTACTGAACCTAGTTCTTGATCACTTACCAAGTCTCCAGTATGAATTTGGTCGTTTGATTTAATTTCACCTATAACACGATTCCCATCGGCTTGTTTAGGAAATGGCATCTATACCACATTTCTTTTTTCCGTGCTCTTCGCTTTGTCAAACATTTCCATAAATCTCAATACGACAAATACGCATAATCTAACAGGGAGTTGCAAAGTACTTTTTTTTTCCGTGGTGTCTTTTGACTAGGATATTTTTTTGCCCGGCTTCTCTTTTAAAAATGTTCACCCTTCGCCACTGGTACCAAGGTTCAATAACCCTGTTTGCGAAATACGAAAAATATTTTTATGCCTCTATACTATAAAGAACAACCTCAACTCTATTATTATAGGAAGTCTAAATTTCATTTTGCGTATTTCACTGAAAGGGTCATTGAACCTTGGTGCTGACCACTTAGGTACCGAGTCTTCAGTATGAATTTGGCTATATAAACGAAAGTCACCTTATATATTTCGGACAACTTGGGGGTCGTACTATTAAATAATTAATTAAATGGATATATTAATTTTTTTATCTTTCACAATTTAAAATGTTGATGGTTGTGATTGTCGGCACTTGGTGGAACTTATTATACATCTTGTTAAATAAGACACTTATACTTGTCCACATGATTATAATTTAACTTAATACACCCCTTAAGTTAAATTATAATCAATCATGTGGACAAGTTCAAGTGTCTTATTTAAGAGGATAGGTTCCGAAAAACCATAATTTATTCTTCCTTGTTTGAAGAATCTAGCAATACTAGATATTTGAAAAAAATTTGGACTTCTGTCAAGAATATAATGTACACTCTTATCGAAACAGAATCTTCAGAAGTCATTCCAACATTGAGCCATAAAAAATCAAAGATGACTCCAAAAAAAGGTTTCATGTCGAGTTTTAACATTATTTGAGCAAAATCATATTATATTATTTCTTAATTAAAATCTGTATAAACTTTATTATACTGTTATCCAAACAGATATTTGATACAAACTTTAGTTTTTTTTTTAATAATAAAATTCGTGATAAAAGTCGTCATTTTGATAATTTTCCAGAATTCGTCCCTCTCGCACTGCTGGTTTTTCCGCATGGAGTAACAGCGATCAATGCAATCGGAACCTATTCTCTTAACAAGATGTTTCACAATTTACTTTGAAATCTTGATCGAAATATCTTGTTACCCACTCATCTTAACATTCATGGGTTTGGCTTAACACAAAATAGTTTTAAGACATTAATATTTTTCCTAACTGTAAATTTTTAACAAATGATTATTTGCGAAAGTTGCTCTGTGTGACCAGTAGAACATTTAGTTTTATTTCATCGATATCTATTAACATCCCATTCCATATAGTATTAAGCCAATGATGAGAAAAAAATTGTTAAAAAGACATGATCTTGCTAAGTTTCTTGCCCTTCTTCTTAGCAAGATTAATCGAATGGGCGGATATTTATAGTTTATTTTTCTATCAACTTATTTATTCATTGCATTATGTAGGTATATACAATATTTAAATTTTTTACTCTTGTTAATATTTGGTTAGGCATTATATTTATTTATGGTGTATTCAGTTTATTTATCAACTTATTTATTAATTGCATTATGTATAATAATATTCTTATTTCAATAAGTCTTTATTTTATACATATGTATTACTTTTTTAGACCAACTTAAATATATGTATATTATATTTCCCGTATTATGTTTGTTTCATCATATAATATTGCTTTTATAAATTAGATTTAACCTGTAAAACGTATACTTTATGTATCTATTTTACAAATAAACATTTTGAATCTTTTAATCTTGAATCCAAAAAAGTAACTATATGAAATAAAACCCCATTTTCCAGATAATAGTAGAAGACTGCATGCTCACCGTGAACAAGTTCATAAAGGAAGGCAAGAAGGTGGACTACATATTCGGCGACCTGACCGACATCCCCATCTCTGAGTCGGCTTGCGGCGAGCTCTGGGAGTTTATGATCACCATCCTCAACTCCGCCTTCCAGATACTGCGGCCCACCGGGAAATTCATGACGCATGTAAACGAATATTACACTTTTTAAAATGCTTATCAGTGCCGGACTAAGACGGCGCGGGGGCCGTAGCAAAAGCGAACAAGGGGCCCTTGGCACAGGATTATTATTAGTACCTACTAGTTCTTTCTTCTGATTTATTTTGGTAACATCGATTGGCGCGGGACCCCAAGGCCCTAGGTCCGTAGCATTTGCTACTTTTGTTACGTGGCTAATCTGGCACTGATGATAATTGAGGCGATGAGAGCCGGAGTGGCCTATCTTTTCCAGACACAATTGATTATTAATTAGGATGTACAAGGAAACAAGCAGTCCTTAATGCAATCACACCGTCCTGGAATTACGATTTAGGAAGTCAGGCGATCTAAATCATAATTTGGTCAAGTGCGAGTCAGACTCGCGCACGAGGGGTCGGTACGAACCCTAAAAACATAACAACAATGCCGTTGCAACATTAAGGCGACAAAAAACAAGGCGCTAAAATGGTAGCGCCTGACAAACAATTCGGCATCCTCTTAGATACGGCACCCATCTTTTTTTGTTGTTTTATAGAGACTAGGTTTTGCCCGCGACTTCGTCAACGTGGAGTTCGGTTCGCCACCTTAGGGGGTGAATTTTCAAAAGTCCTTTCTTAGCGGATGCCTACGTCATTACAACTATTTGTATGCCAAATTTCAGCGAAATCCGTTCAGTAGATTCGGCTGTGATAGATGAGATTTTTACCGACATAGCTACCGATACCGTCAAAAAGCAGCTGCTTATGTTAGAGATGCAACCGTAAATTATTTAAGTGGTCATTTTAAAATGTTCATTATTCTGATCAAATAAGCGTTAACTTAT
This sequence comes from Ypsolopha scabrella, assembly GCA_910592155.1. Taxonomy (NCBI): domain Eukaryota; kingdom Metazoa; phylum Arthropoda; class Insecta; order Lepidoptera; family Ypsolophidae; genus Ypsolopha; species Ypsolopha scabrella. The sequence goes on from OU342964.1 coordinate 8,182,841, forward strand.
CATGAATAACAACAAATAATGAACGATTTAAAAGATATATCAAATTATCCACCGTTGAAACAAATTGTTCCGGAAGTGATGTAAAAAGTATCCACTTCAAAAAGAAGCTTAGGCAACAGTCCATAAAAGCTTGGCCTACGAACTGAAAGGCACTTCGATGCAAAATAACGTGGATGTAGGGAAAATTTGATGACGTCAGACCTTGGGCGAATCAATCAGTAACACGAATCGATAATTTTTTTTCTTAATCTCGCAAAATAAAATCTTGGTGTCCCATAGTAATTGACTCGGGGCTGGGCTTGCAATTGTAAGGAACACAAAAAGAATAATTTACGAATTTCACAAAAAGGGTTGTCGAACTTTGTAATTGAGCACTCACCGAGTCTTCACAAAGAATTTGGCTGCATAAATTAAAGTCACATTATATATAAATTTATTATTTCTATCATAGTTTTGTGTCGAAGGTGTTTCTGGGTGTTGATTGTACCAAGCGTGCCCAATGTACGTGCGTACACACGAACTACACAGCACGCACACTCGGTAATATCTCAGCATGCCAGAAAGGCGCGAATCGTAGCCGCGCCACGTCGTCGTCGTCGCGCTTAATTAATTCTCACGCCAACCAGCCACAAGTAACTGGTCATAAATCTGAGCTCATATGCTATATTAATCTATTTTATCTAACCTCATATCGTAAAATCCTCATTACGAACTCAAAACAACGGGGTTAATGAAAAATATGTCTCCGAACAGTATAATGCTATAAAAAAACTTTTTCTGAGATTACAGTACATGTGATACTAACGAGGAAGGCAAAAGGAACTTAGCCCATACAGCAGGGCTGCCAGATGTAAATCAGAGAATCGTTCTGCAAAAGGCAGAAAAATTGTATTATATTAAATATTTATGTAAATGTTGTAATTTGGAGGCTAAAACAATCGCACACCAATACAAATTTTGAAAAAAACCGATCGTACATGCTTGCAAATAATCGTAGGAGTGCGATTTAAATCGTACATAAATGTCAGCCCTGCCATACAGCCATGTCTGAGGTTTAATATCATTACCAATGAGGTTTTTAAATAATGTTCTCCAATACGTAGAAAACAACAACGAGGTTACAGTCAACATTATTTTCGGCCAGGTATTGTCTATGTCTTACAGCGCGTTGGACTCAGTCTCTCAATAGATGAACTGAACTGTATGTTGCGCCATAGTTTTCGAGGAAATGTATTCATTATTTACTATGGTTTTATGGGTCAGCAGGGATGGTGATTATATTTGATTCCACCTGACATTCTGGAAATAACGACGACGGAAATGACGTATTTAGAACAAGCTTTTACAAGAAAAATCAAAAATGGCTAACGAAAAACTTACCAAGATTATGGAAACAAGTTAGTAGGCATGAGTTTAGATAAAGTAGTGTATGAAACTATTCATAACTAGGTATTAAAACACTTGTGTTTTTTATAACCTTTTTATGTACCAGTTCCATATACTACTATTAGTTATGTATTTGGAGTTTGTTGTCATGTAAAGATATGAGAATTATAATGTTACTGGGTGGGTCGTGATTAGTAATTCGCAGCGAACATTGATTCCTTGAGAGAAAATATAAGAAATTATTTAAAACGTGATGCATACGTATCCAAATCTTTTGATTTTTATTAGCTATAAAACTAAAAGAGACTTCATCCATCAATCCATCCATCAGCCCGGTTTCGTCCACTGCTGTACAGAGGCCTTTCCCAAATTTCGCCACTCATGGCGGTCCTCCGTCCTCCTCTTCCAGCCGCCACCCACGACGTCCTTCAGGTCGTCTATCTAGCGGGCACGAGGTCGGCCTACACTACGCTTTGCTGTACGTGGTCTCCATTCTAAAGCCTTTCGGCCCCAACGGCCATCAAGTCGGCAACAAATATGGCCTGCCCACTGCCACTGCAACTTAGTACTGATTCTGTAAGCTATGTCGGTTACTTTCGATCTCCGACGGATCTCCTCATTTCGGTTTCTATCCATCAGAGATACCCCAAGCATAGCCCGCTCCATAGCTCGCTGAGCGACCTTAAATCGGTGGATCAGGCCCTTTGTAAGAGACCACGTCTCAGCGCCATACGTCATCACAGGAAGGACGCACTGGTTGTACATCTTAGCCTTTATTGACGTAAATATGTGACGCAACCTTCCGAATGCTGTAAGTACAACCCAAGCATATTCTTCTGTCAGCCTCGGCGTCGAAGTTGTTTTTATCCAGCTTTATCCAGTTAAACATATTTTTGAACAACTTCGATGCTGACATTGTCGACGGTTAAGTGGCCTTTGAATGACGTGACAGTTGGACGTGATCTTAGTCTTATCCAAATTCATCCGCAGGCCTACTCGTCTCGAAGAATCGCTAAGGCCACGCACAATTTCCTCCAGTTCCTGCAGCGATTCCGCCATTAACACGATGTCATCGGCAAAGCGAAGATGTGAAATGTACTCTCCGTTTACGTTTATGCCTCGTCCATTCCAGTCTAGTGTTTTAAAGACGCGCCCCAGCGCGGCGGTAAACAGTTTTGGGGAAATAACATCTCCCTGTCTCACGCCGCGCTGAAGATGTATCGGTCTTGTTTGTACACCCTGTACTTGGAGGGACATCGTAGCGGAGTCATACGGACACTTCAGCATCTCCACCTAACGCCAGTCAACTTGGCATCGCTGCGGGGACTGCAGAACAGACCAAGTTTCGATGGAGTCGAAGGCTTTCTCGTAGTCCACAAATGCTAGCATAGGGGCTGATTATACTCTTGAGTTTTCTGTATAACCTGCCTTAGCGTGTCAATGTGATCCACGGTGCTGTAGCCTTTTCGAAACCCAGCCTGCTCTGGAGGTTGGAAGTCGTCGAATCGTTGGGCGAGACGATTCGTAATAGCTCGAGAACAGCTTGTGTGTGGCCCAGGAGCGCGATTGGTCTATAGTTCTTTAAGTAGGATTTTGTCCCCTTTTTGAAGAACAAAATGACCAGGCTTCTGCTCCACATCTTTGGCATAGTAGTACCTGTACGAATGGCGGCATTAAAGAGATCCTGTAGCTGTCCGAGTATAGGGTAACCTCCAAATTTCAGGAGTTCAGTTGTGATGCCGTCCTCGCCGGGCGACTTGTTGTTTTTTAGCTGTTCAAGGGCTATCTTAATCTCACCCATTTCGACATCCGGGAGTTTATCAGTGTAATGGCGGAGTAATGATGCACGTTTGTCGTCTTCATCGCAAGCAGTTGGCTTGGGAGCGTGTGAAGAATATAGGAGCCCATAAAATTTCTTGATTTCGGCGAGGATTTCTGGCCTAGAGGTAACGGTTCTATTGTCAAATGTCTTCAGCTTCGTCAGATTAGTCCTTCCTAAATGCTGGGCAAAAACTTTTGAGCCTTTGTATCGCTGGATCGTGTCTTCAATGACGCGAGTGTTATGTTGGCGCAGGTGGAAACGAATTTTCCTTTTAACGCGCTTGTTAGGAAGGGAGTAATCTGCAGAATCTGAAGACATTCCCCGTCTCTGCCTCATCAGGTCCAAAGTTCCACTCGATATTTTGGACTCCTTATTCCTTCGCTCTGGCTTAAAATATGACCTGCCTAAATCGCGCACGACATTCGTGAAATTGTTAGCAAGCTGGTCAACGTCTTAAGTGGTTTTCAACAAGGCAAATCGGTTCTGAAGTTCCATTTTGAACTTTTCGGATTCCGCAGCGGTTTGGCGCAGGGAAGGGCGGAGCGTAGGTTTCATCAGACAGTTTCCCTCAAGCTGTAATTCGATATTCAGATGCTTCGGACAAGTCGGTGATCACTACCGGTACAAAACCTGTTGATCACGGATACATCTTGGATCATGTGCTTTTGATCCGTCGTGATGAAGTCTATCTCATTTTTAGTCTTACACCATCAGGGCTTCGCCAGGTACACTTCCTTTGAGGCTTCTTTTTGAAGAATGAATTAATCAAATAGAGCCCCTGGCTCTCAAGGAAGCTAACCAGCATCTGGCCCCGAGGGTTTCTGCAGTCATAAATCAAGACTAAATAGATATAATAAAAGATACTTAGCTATTAGGAAATAGGGACAACCCTGCAACAGTAGGCATTTTAGTCACGCACAGGGCCGAAGTTAGCCTACTATTCCGTGTTTACTACTCTTATGCTAGAACAATCAACACTGATAACAGCGTCTTTTTTTCACGGAAGATTTTAAAGTACCAACGTGATATGATAAGTAATTATTATCGCCTTAATTCGTACACAATAACGCGGTTTTTAGAGCATGCATTGGTTTTACTGAACGTTTTCTTTCACCATCAGAAAGCAAATATACTATGCACACATGCATTTCGAAAAATTTTGATATTGGTATGCTTCATTTACCATGCACCAAGCTGAGCGGCCTTTAGGAATCGAACCCCAGGTTTCAAGATAAGAGTCCGGCGTCCTACCAACTGAACTCTTTCTGCTATTATACTTCACACAAACCTTCTATATCCTTTGGACGAACGAAGGAAGTCGTCGATAATGGCTAATAAGATGAACTGTTTCTCCCAGGGCAATGGCGCGACCTGCCCCGAGTCTCTCGAACTGTACGAGCAAGAGCTTATAAAGCTGAAGCCAGCGGTCCGGTTCACGAAGAGCAAAGCCTTCGTCCCGTCCTTCCTGGAAGACTGGATCTTCTACCAGATATCCTTCAAGAACACCCACCAAGGTGATGCTTAACAACACCCCTCCACCAAAGAGTACACCATTCGTTCCTCGATATACACAACTAATCTTAGTCATATAAATGCCATATTTTTAGTCAGTAACGGTAGAGTGCTAATTGCAATCCACATGAGGCTACGTTCAAAACTGAGGCCCAAGTATCGTCCAAATGCAACTGTGTTACATGTTTCGTATTTAGTTTTTAAGCAAAGTAGCGATGCTAATGTCAATTTAGTATTATTAAATGTGTTTCGAAGTTCTTTGTTAGACGCTGTATTAAGATTTTTTGCTTGTTCTTTGAAATGTTTGATGATTAATAAAACTATTACAAATTTACGCTTTGCCAGTTTTTGTTAATAAAACCCAAGGGTGTTTAACCTAATATATTATATTACATGTAATAAAGATATGATACAAAATAATGGTAATGGAAAACAACACTTCAACTTGCTGCATAATTATTGATATTTTCAAGCAGGTTATTTATTTGTAGAACATACGAACTGATCGTCAAGTAACTTTGCGAGTTTAGACCCGATTTCACCATACTCTGTTAGTTAGTTGACACCCCTGTTATATCATTTAACAGACTGTTAAAGTTAGCGAGTGTCCCACAATGCTATAATTTCCTTAATGAGTTAATAAACTTAATGATTGCTCTAGGGTTTCGTTAGATTGGTAACAGTTAATTAGCTTACTGTCACACAGACCCACAGCTGTCGGGATCGGCCATGTTTGCTATTTTTTACATTGTTGTCGTGGCTACCGGCAACTGACCTATCTCGAAGAATCAATTTTTTTTAACATTTAAACCATCAAAACAAAATGTAAACCGATCTCTATTGAATTCAACAGAATAAATGGAATTTCAAATCAGTCGCCTTACCAAACACGAAACTTCTAGTACGACTAGTGAAAAAAGTGCCCGTGTGCGCAATAATGACAAAACAAATAATGACCTTTTGTTTTGGTTGGCTTAGAATGATTTTTGAGTCATTCGCTTAATGTTTGATTTACTAATGGCTTGTTACATTTTCGACATGGGACATACAAAATTAACAGAGATGTTAGTGTCCTTGTTAATTTTAATCCCTCATTATAAAATGTCTGATTTATGAAATAGCTAACAGGGTATGGTGAAATCAGGGGCCTTATCGTGTAACTTTAAATCAGTGGCAATACCTTTGATCTTGACATTTAAAGTATGGTACAAATGTCAAATTAAAAGGTATCGCGATGGATTTAAAGTTAGACAATAAGGCCCCAGGTCTAAAGTTGAATACACCCCGGCACCATTTTTCGTCAAAAATTCACAACTGCTTTACCCACTCGCAAAGATACATGACGAGTATCGTATGTATTTAAAGTTTTATCACCATTTCATAAAAAAGCATTCAAGAAATAAACCTTATAATGTTACTGTAAAACCTAGAAGCTTAAATAATCCTAGGGTTCACTGGTCAATCTATACACAACTAGCAAGTTTCCTATCAGTTTTGAGCGGTAACTCCTAGAATTTACCTCGTTTCAAGGTTTTACAGCACATAATTTTATAATACAAGGACAGTATAAAAATTGGTGATCTTAGCGCTATGTACACAGAGCATTGACTATTCGGCTTGCCGTAGTCTGGCAAGTCGCTGCGTGAGTTCGTCTTGCTCTTGTGAGACAACAGTGGAAGCCCCCACTGAGGTGCTGGGGATGCCAGATGGTAATTCCATGTTGAGCTCCAGGCTGGAAAAAGATTAGGGTTTTAGATGAAGGTGCTAATTTAGTCTCTATCTGTATTTTTAAAACAACGGACCTCCTTTTTGGTCTAGTTGTTTAAACATCTAGAACAATAGTCCAGGGGTCACGGGTTCAAATCCTGGAGCACATTTGTGTTTGGCCTGCATGCTTAGGAAAGCATATTAAGCTGTGGGACCACATTTTGTGCGCGAATTACGGCAATAGGGCTGACCACCCTAAGATTTTGGACTGTGACTTGTACTTCACAGTCCATGGTTGGAAACACTGACACCCTCTTGGTCTAGCAGTCATTATGGTCAAGTCAACGTGAATAGGGCTGAGGCAGAAAATTCCATTTCGGAAGTGCATTTAGGATAAACATGATATGAAATTTGTAAATTAAACACTAACCCAGCCTCATCTGCCACTTGCTGCAGCAAGTTATCAACATCGCCCTGAGGTACAGATGTTGTGGTTGTTTGTGACATGGCATTCTCCATGTATGAGGACTGGACGTCCAGGTCTTCAAACTGGCTCTCAAATTTGTCCATCAGTGTTGATATCTTCTCCAAGTTCATTGATTTCATTGCCGCATCCATTGCCTTTACTACTCCAGCCATTGAATTTGTGACCTAGAAGAAGCAGGGATGAGTCATTGCAGGAACATATATTATCTGTTCATTCGGGAAAATACTGTACTTAATTTACTTCAAAAACCACAAAATGATTACTATTAACCTATCGAGTCAATTGGAAGTTCCAGATTTGTTAATACTTAAGAATTTACTCTTGAATATTTGTGTGTTAGCTTGGCAAAGAACACTGGAAGCAAGATGTTTATACATTTAACTTGAGACCTAAATTTGTAACGTACTTTCCGACAAATATGCTACTTATTGATCGATACAGAATAACAGCAAAAAGAAATAGTTTTTTTTTGTTTTACTTTGTGCATTTCGAAATTATTGTATTTGTTTTTGTTTAACCACTGAAGTCAACTGCAATTTTCAGTTCTTCAAATTAATACGTGTTTTAAGATACTAAAAAATAAAGTGCCACTTCTTTGAATCTAGGCTAGGCAGAGGGATGTGTGGGTACCACCCAGTATTAGAAGTTAATAAGTATACCTTTCTAGTTGTTAAAGCAGTCTGAACTCTGCTTGATACAGCATCAACTCTTGCTGACATTCTCAGGTAATTTAGAGCTTGATTTTTCTGTCGTATTGCATTCTCAGCATGTATTCTAGCTCCTTCCATGTTTCCCTTCTGTATTGCCTTCTTTGCTTTCTCTTTCTCTAGTTTTTCTTCTTTTTCACATTTTTTGGAGTTTCTTTCCAACTCCTTGACAGCAAATTTTAAATTAAATAGATGTTCTGGTTGTGCATTAAGAAAATTTGTTAACAGGAGTTTATGGTAATACAAATCAAGATACTAAATGGACCATGGAACGCAGCATGTTAGTAGTAGTCTATCCCATACAAAATCAGTAACAACAAACTCAGAAAAAAGACTTTAAAAAAGTATATACTAACGAAAACAAATATTCTTATGTGGAAATGGGCAGAGCATTTTAGTAGACTTCAGGACAACGGGTGAACAAAGGTACTAGCAGATTGGATCCCATGCAATGGAAAAAGAAATCAGGGTAGATAAGTTCGATAAGATAAGCTAAATTGGGAGCTCGATGTGTCAGTACAAATATCGACAGAAACGACATTGAAATAACATTCATATAAGCGTGCATTGCAAAGTGGCTGTTGCGACGATCTGGGGGCACGGGAGTGCCCCCGCCAAGTCGAGCTAAAAAGCGGCACGGCCGTACCATCCTTTTCTCGAAGCAGTTCAGGCCATTTTCGACCCCCCCTATAACTTCGTTGTGGATAAAACTAGAAGCCTGAATTTTCAGTAACCAAGTAAGCATTGTATAAACACGATATATTTCATTTAATTTGAACCAGTAGTTTAAGAATTATAATTAGTCAAAGTTTCTCAATTTTGTCACTCACTTACTGACTGACTGACTGACCAATCATCAAAACTCCAAGGCACTTCTAGCCTTCGATTGGTCGAAGCTTCTAGCAGACATAGAAAGCTTCAAATTTGGAATACAATTAGTGCTTAGTGTATAAATCAAGGAAAAACTAAAATATTTTGCAATTTCGGTACAGTGCTCTAGATGCACCAACTGCATAAATAACTTTGTAATCCCATATAAATATAGTTGCAATCCGTACTTTGGCTCGGTCGGTCGTCTCCTAGCCGCGGCCGCACCAATGCTAACAAAAGTGAAATTGACACCGCAATAGCGACCTAGTTCCCGCTTCCAACCATGTCTGCTACAGGCAGGCGCTCCGATACCAATGTGGTAAATGAGCTGCTCGCCTTCGTGCAGAACCGTCTGGACGTGATGGATGAGGTCAGCGTCATGCAGATCTGCACCTCCAACTTCAAGGAGGCCGAGATTAGTGCTGCTAAAGCGCTGTTAGAAAAGGCTGCCGTAACCACCGTGCGCCTTGCAGCGAGGCGGGGAGACGGACAGGGAAGAAAGGACCTACAGGACATCTTCCGTGTCTTCAAGGAGACCGATCCGGATAATGTCCCATCATACGTAGCCAAGGACCTCAACAAGTTACCACCGGTGACATTTGATCATGTCGATGTCACCCGACTCCTTAGGGATATCGCGCTGTTGAAGTCTGACGTCACCGAACTGCGAGGCCGGCTGGAGGCTTCCGAGAATCTTTGTGCGGAGTTGCAGCATGAATTGACGTCACAGCGCAGTGCAAGTCCGGCGCTGCCCGCGCCCTCGATACAGCGTAATTCGCCGATGCAGCGTGTCGACGGTCAGCAAAATGTCGCCTCGCCTCTTAACGACAGCTTATGTGCAACTGGCCCAGTTACATCGAGGGTCAATGACCCTGCAATGCCCCAGTCAGATATCAAAAAGATGCCCTTAAAGACAGCTCCACCGGCTGCGGCTAGCAAAAACTCCGAGGAAGAGATAAAAGCCCGCCGCCACCATCGCCCTCGTCACAGCAAGCAGCCACCGCCGTCGTCAGTGCCTAGCTGTCCACTCCAGAAACAGCTTCCCGCGCCCACCCCCGCCGTTTCTGCTGCTCCCGCTCCACGCCTTTTGAAAGCGAATACTGACAAGGATGGCTTCACCCTCGTCGAAAACAGGAAGCGTCTTCGTCAGAATCGCAACAAGCGCGGCACCGCCCCTGCAGCTTCATCCGATCTGAAGGCTGCAGAGCCCAAAGTACAGATATACCTCTCCAGAGTGCACACCAGTGTGACGCTAGACGATCTAATCTATCACATTAAGAAAATGGGTGCAGGTCGTACTGGGGCAAACATGAATGTACAGATCGTTGCACTCCAGTCTGAAAGGCAAAAAGATTTTTTGTCTTTCAAACTTCGTGTATCAGCAGCTTATGCTCATGTTTTCCTCAGTGCTGACTTCTGGCCTGAGGGTATCATATTTCGACGCTTTCGGGAAGCGATACAGAATAAAATCCCGACAAAGGGCTAGAAGTGTTAGTTTTAGTTACTTAGTTAAAAATAATGATTTTAATATGTATCCATAGTTTTAAGGTATTTATGATATGGGCCCTTAGGGGCCTGAAATAAAGAAATTTATTATTATTATTATATATATAGGATTACAAAGTTACATTTTCAGTTGTAAGTAGAAGGTACCGGAAAGGAAAAAAAGTAGGACTATCTACAAAAAGAAATATGATGCCATCAAAAACAAAACTTATTTTTTATAAGTTAAACAAGTCTCGCAACTTAGCTCTTCTACCGTAAAAAGTTGTGAGATCCATGTAAATCCAAGTCTGTTAATTTATTCAGTCCCTACTTAAGGGACCTTCTGTCTTAAGTTATTACATAATTAGCTAACCTAATATATTATAATGACCATATCAATATTAAAAATCTTTTACTTTTTAAATAAATAGATTGACTTGGCAATCGCACTAAATAATCAAATTTAATGTAATATGTACAAATTACTTGTGAGATACATTGTGTTTTCATGCGATGGCAAAGTCAATCTATTTATTTTAAACATAAAAGATTTTTAATATTGATACGGTCACTATAAGATGTTGTTAGGCTAGCTAATTATGTAATAACTTAAGGCAGAAGGACCCTTACGTAGGGACTGAATAAATTAATTAACTGACTTGGATTTACATGGATCTCACAACTTTTACGGGAGCAGAACCAAGTTGCGAGACTTTTTTTACAAGTTTTGTTTTTGATGGCTCATACTTTTACTTTTCATATAGGATAAATTTTAAGTTTTAACCATCATTATGTTAGAGTATTGTATTGCTTGTGTGTGTGTGTATAGGATTAAACCGAGTTTTTTTTTTAATTAAACAATTGGAAGTATTTTAATAGTTTTTATAGCACACCGTGCGTAAAATGTCCACGCTGCGCTTGCGTAAAGTCGGCATTTTCCGCACTTTTGCTATAAAATATTATACGATACTCGTGCGAGAAACTTTTTCTCGACTCGTGTGATTGCAGCACTCACCTTCGGCTCGTGCCGCAAACTCACACTCGTCAGAAAACGTTTCATCGCTCTCGTATCGTAATGTACTATTTTAAACTACTTTAAAGCATTTAAAAGGTATTTATTTACTTGTTGTAGGTTAAACCTTTTAAGGTCTTAAAACATCACAATAACAAGACATTAGTCATTGGTATCAATTCGGCGCAACACAACTTAACTTATTTGACAGGACTTTAATTTTTCTTTCTGTATCGAAAAGACAAGGACAGGATGCTAAAAATAAGGTTAGTCTTGTCAAATAAGATAAGTCGTGCTACACCGAATCAACACCATTAAATGTCTTACTTAATGTTTCAAAATTTTGTAATGATCATATGGGCAGTTTAAAACAATTTAAAAACAACTCAAAAGGAGCTTAGCTAGGGCAGTCCTTAAGATGGCGAGACACTTGATAAATACTACCCACAATGGTGGAGAGTGGCTCTACGTAAAGGCAAATGGAAAACCTTGGGAGAGGCTTACACACAGAAATGGGTGACCGACTCCTAATAAAAAAATAGACAATTAACTTATTTATTATTGAATTATAGGCATGTTTCTGTTTATTCCTTTAGATTATTATAATTTAGTAAGAATGACGAGAAGATTAAAAGGTGCTTGTCATTAAAAAAAAATGTATGCCTGCATCCCCAATAGTGGCACCCTTACAAGATCAGATGTGTGAGAAAAACTTGAATATGTTAGCTCTATTGATCGCTTCAAATATCAAATCGTTGGTGCAGTGGGTAACCACATTAGATGCTAATAATGAGGTTCAGGGTAGAAATCTTTGTCAAAAGCTTTTACTATTTTTGTTTTTTTATTTTTTATTGGGGCCAAGTTCAAGAAATACTTTTAGAAAAAGTAAAAAAGTGGTGCAACTCAGAAATCATGCCAAGAAATTTGCTGGGGCTTACACGTTGCTGTCAAGTAACAAATTTATTTCCTTTTGAATTGATAATTAAATGCAAATTCTGAAAATCAAGATCTAATTCTGGAATAAGAGCATAAGGCAGCCAAACAATATTTCATTCATTAATTTTGAATATATTTTAGGAAGTATATAAAGTGCTGCTAGCAACTGTTAATTTTATTAAATAAACTTTTAAATAGTTAACATTATCCCAAGAATATTTATTTATTTTACATTATTCTGTACTTGTTTTTCTGTATGCAATAAAGAATTTAAAACATTTCTCGGCGTTTTGCAGAGACAAGACAGTGTGAATGCTAATCCAAACTATATTTCTTTTGTACGTAGGTCGAGACAGCGTGAATGCTAATCAAAAATTATTATTTTTTTGTACTTAGTACCATGCTGTGCGAGTATAGACAGAGCAACGATGTGAGCGAGATAGCATGAGATCGGTCACCATTTATAGATGGTTTCTTTATCTCCACAGGTTATACCTACCCCAACCACTGATAATAAAATCCTTCTTGAATTTCAATTCACAGCACTGCATCCGAACATAATACAGTACTGCTAGCGGCAATATACAGTCTTCTACAGGAAATGTACTTATAGCGCCCATGCATACACTCCCTATAAGTTTTATGCATATAGTACAAGATATTAAATGTATCTAACTTGCTAGTAACATCAAACCCTTGTGAAATCCTCGAAGTTCCCAGTTCTATTAAGTGATCAGAGGGAGGTTTAAGCTTGACTTCAGCAAAAAAACATATCTCGACCTTGCACACAAATCTTAATTGTTGCTTCAGAAAGGGCAATTCGAAAAATTATATGATATCTATAATATACACACGTACTTACTTATTTTTATACTATTGCTTACACACACATGTAATAATGTACTGACAGACACAAATAAATAAGTTTCATTTGAAAAGGATACTTTCCATTGCAGACGAAGACATCTCGTTACCCATTGAGAATAGTATAAAAATAAGGGTGGATAGGTGGAATGATCCACAATATCTGAAGTTCTTGTAAATTGTTAAATACTATCAAAATTAGGAAATCACTTCAGGAAATAATTAATTTGAATGACTAATCGCAACAAATTGCAAACAAAACTGTATATAAAATTGACAGATTGTGTGTTGCCAGATAAAAATATAAATATATATAGATATGGAAAATCCTCATAAACCATAATCCTTGAGAAAATTATGGATTTCCATGTAAAATTTTCGTAAATTAAATAAAACGAAATTGTTAATTCAAGAATAATTACATCATCGTCTGACAAGTTATTATTATTTGTAGGGCCAGAATTTAAGATGCAGATGCAGAACATTCGATAGTTCAAAACATCCACAAAAAAAAAACGAAATTATATGAAACTAATCTTTGTCCACGTTTATAAAATTTTTGCCCCGTTTTCGGCTTGGGAGTTATTTTATGAACACGCCTTATAGCCTATGTGTTGACCAGGGTCACTACGATGATGATAAAAAAAAACCGCATCCAAATCCACTGAGTGGCTCTCGAGTTAAGACGAAACATACATACGGTAACAGATAGCCAGACCAAAATTCAAAAAATTGTGGTTTTGGCCTCAGTACAATAACCCATTTCACTTAAAATTTCGCAAAAATATTCACAACAGACACGACATTTTTACAACTTTATTATTAGTATAGAAGATTATTTTTTATGGAATTTGGTAAAAAATATGGTTTTAAGCAAAATTATGGTGCCATAGCTCAACATTATGTTTTATGGGATGGTTCAGTTTGATACCCGGGGATCATGACATCTCTTTGGCACGCGTTGAATTTGTTTAAGCCAATGATTAATTCCTCATTGGTTTAAGCTATCCTGCTGTCACTGACAGCTTAGGATAGCGTTCTGTTATAGTCTGTCAGTGATAAGCGGGCGATCAACTTCAGTTTGATATGCATGTTCTGTGGATTGCAGTGTTGCCAACAACTCAGGACCTGATGTCACCATTTAGTAGTTCGCTCCGAACTTTGAACTGGCATGGGCACTCGCCCGATTCGCGCTTGACAGATTTGACTCATGTTCGGACTAAAAAATTCTTTGTGCCTTATTTACTCGCCTGCCAAATTTCATAATTTTCATAAATTTCATAATATACTCGAGTTATCTTTGAACAAACATCCATTCATCCATCAGCCTGTTTCGTCCACTGCTGGACATAGGCCTTTCCAGGATTTCGCCACTCTTGGCAGTCCTCCTGGAAGAAATGCCCATACTCACACACGCTGGGCAGGCGAGTTGGTGAGCGCGGTGCTGAAACCCTTGCACCAGTGACGCCGCTGCCCGTCACTAGTCTGTTTTATATAAGGCCCGGCAATTGGGCATGGATATACCGCCATCCATCGGTCCCAGGCAATGGTGGGTCGCCTGGTTTTGCCTGAGAGCTGTTCTCTTACTCTCCCCCGGATAACTTCGGGAGGATTTGCGAGTAAGATGGTGGTACCTCCACAGTCGAGCTCGGCATCATCTCTACCACCTTGTACGAACAAACATACATGCATATATACAAACGCTGGATTGTCCAAGTAGACTCTAAGAACTCGCTCGCTCGTTCAATTAATACATTTATTCATACCTAGTGTTTACTAAAGTTTATGTGTAGCTGAAAAGTAGTACAATTGTCGCGTTTAACAACCTCGCATCGCTGCAGCGATGAACTGTGCATCCGCTGCAAAGAGTTATAAACGACCATTTCACATGACTTTGACAAGCATCGAGCAGCGTAAATAATTTGCCAATCTGTGCAGCGTATAGGCTGTGTATCATTTTGACGTATGGCCGTTTAACAAATCCATCGCTGCAACCGTTGCACAACTCATCGCTGCAGCGATGCAAACCTGTTAAACACGACAAATAATAACGTGACATTTAAACATTTATACTCGTAATTTATCTTTCTTCATCTGCTTCTAGTAATATTAAGACATCAGCTAGATTTTCTCCATCAACGACAACGTCACCCGCGCCGGTAACATTAGTTTTACCTACTTATTTTTATATGCTGGTATTTTTTCCCATTCAGTGTCGAAAAGTTTGCCCGCGAACTCTGTAGTCAGTAAATAAAGTTAATTGTGGTAGTTATTAACAGTAAAGCAGATGAACAATAAGACAATATTGACAAAATGTTCTTAAGGCTATATTTATGATTCGGAAAATTTTAATACCTCGTCCCTGAAGTAGCCTAAAGGGTGACTTAGGGCGACCAGTCACCGCAATCTAGATTTTTTTGTCGCCGATTATCGTGCTGAGTAGCCAAAAAAGGCGAAAAATCGCCTACGTTTGAAACTGGTGGATTGTTTGACAATAGGGTTTTGGTTGTGTTACCACCGTAACTCGCGATGGCAGCGCCACCCAGGGTAAGCAAGGCGCAACTCTAGAACGCCAGAGTCTAATCTATGCGTTAGGCGGACTATAATGTTTCGATTACTATCAATGCTTTACATTAAAATAAATCTATACTATTACGTGATCATTGTGTCCTTACGATAGATACATAACAGAATTGTCGATGAGGATGGAAAGTGAATTGATTCGTGAGAAATCAATCTAAAACCAAAAAAATGCTTAAACATAACCTCAGTGTGCGTGTCTTACCAAATGTTCCCTATCACCTAATTTCCGTGACCCAGGGGCTCCCAGTCCTGTGGTGATAACCCGCTCCACAAGTTCCAAGTTTGATTTCCTTGCACTCCTGTGTTAAACTTACCACTACATCCACCTGCAATCAAAAAAATGGAAGAGGCAAATCTCACCCAAGTTTTAGCACAGATCGTGGATACGATGCAGCAAATGCAGGTACAACAGGTTAATTTACAACAAGCCCTAACTCAGGACAGAAGTACATTAGCTTCAATAAGCGGTATTAACTTACAACAATATGATGAAGCAAATGAAACATTTGCCAGCTATTTACAAAGGCTGCAAAATTACATTAGTCTGAAAAATGTTACAAATGATACCACAAAAAGGCAAATATTCCTAAACTGCATTGGACCAAAGTACTATCGGATCCTAAAGAAGATCACAGCACCCAAAACACCAGAAACTAAAACCTGTAATGACCTCATAAAGCTTTTAAAGGACCATATCTCACCAGAGCCCGGTGAAGTGGCTCAGCAGCATAAATTTTGCTTAAGGACGCAGCACGAGCATGAAACTATTTCTAATTATGTCGCTGGCCTAAAAGAATTAGGAGGATAGTGAAACTTTATCTGCAGCAATTGCAATACTTAAATATTTGAAACCCACTTGCGTGTTCAGTTTATACGGGGGCTGCGGAGTGCTGAAATTAAAGAAAAATTGCTACAAGAATCCCCAGATATAAAGTTCGAAAATATTGTTAAAAAGGCATTAGCAATTGAAATGTCAAAATGTGAAAGCAAAGAAATGGATCAAGAAAACAATTCTAACATAAATAAAATATCATTGAAGAAAAATACATACACTAAAAATACAAATTTGAATAAAACTACAACACATTCGGAAAAAGGACATACCAAAAATAGAAAATATATTGCTATAGATGTGGAACAGAAAAATATACAGCGTATCAATTCAGGATAAAGCAAAAGTTATTTTGTAAGAAATGTAATACAAGAGGGCATGTACAAAGTGTGTGTTTTAAAGAGCAAAGGCAACTTGATTGGGAGGTTAATGATAACACATCATTGGAGGAGATGAACGATGAAATATATGAGATACACAAATTACCTATCCAGAATTCTACATATGAGGACAAATTTAACATTTCATTAAAATTAAATGATAAAATACACACTTGAGAACTGGATACAGGAGCGGCTATGACAACATGTTCAGCAGAATATTACAAAAAGAACTTTCAGGACCAGAAACTACAAAATACTAAAATAAAATTGAGAACTTATACAGGTGAAATTATACAGCCTATGGGAACTTGCAACCTGAAAATAAGATACAAAAATAGAGAAATATATGATAGTCTGTTCGTCATTGACAGAAACGTGGATCCAGTCGTGGGAAGACTGTGGATAAGGAAATTAAACATACACTTTGATGTACACAAAATAAACACAGAAGGAGATATGACAGAAACGGAATTCAAAACAAGGTTGGAAAAATTAATAAAAGACTACGATGAATTATTTACAGAAGACATTGGAGAAATAAAAAATCACCAAGTGGTGTTCAAATTAAAAGAAAATGCCACTCTAATATTTTTAAAACCCAGACCAGTGCCATTTGCACTTAGAGAAAAACTGAAAGGAGAAATTGATAGACTAGAAAGAGCTAAAATCCTGGAGAAAGTCACTTATTCGGAATGGGGCACATCTGTGGTACCTGTAGCAAAACCAAAAATTTTCAAGATGATAACTACCCTATTCCTAGAATTGAAGAAGTGTTTGCAACACTAAGTGGAGGAAAATATTTCTGCACGCTGGATATTAACCAAGCATATCTACACATGAAAACTGACGACCACACTGCAGAAATGCAAGCCATCAGCACTTGTAAAGGCATATACAAGGTAAGCCGATTGATGTTTGGTATCAAAATTGCCCCAAACATATGGCAAAGATACATGGATCAGACGCTGGAAGGATTGCCAGGTACAGCATGCTTCTTCGATGATATTGCATTACAAGGCCATACATACACAGAATTGCTTGAGAGAATGAAAAGTTTTTCAGAAACTTCATGAATGTGGCTTACATCTGAGCAAAAAGAAATGCTAGTTCTTCCAAAAGTCAGTGGTATATTTAGGACACAAAATAGATGAAAACGGACTACACCCAACAGAATAAAAAATAAATGACATCAAAAATAGTTAACGTCCAACTAATGTGTCGTCATTGGGAACATTCCTAGGGCTAACAAATTATTATCAACAGTTCATTCCAAATCTTGCAACAAAATTAAATCCTCTATAAGAATTACTGAAAAAGAACAAAAAATTCCAATGGACAAGGGAGTGCCAAAATATATTCGAAGAACTGAAAAAGGAGATTGGAGGTAGAAAAGTACTTGTTCCATTTCATGTGAACTTACCTGTAACACTTGCAACTGATGCATCACCAACTGGATTTGGAGCAGTATTATCGCATATAATGCCAGACAAAACGCAAAGACCCATAGGCTTCGCCTCAAAATCACTATCAAAGGCAGAAATAAGTTACAGTCAGCTTGACAAAGAAGCGGCAGCTTTGATATGGGGACTCGAAAAATTCTTTCAATTTTGTTATGGCCGCAAAATTACTCTGATTATTGACAATCAACCATTGGTAAAAATTTTACAACCCGAAAAAACCACGCCGGCAACCATAGCAATAAGACTGACTACGCAAACTTTTTGGCTGGATTCGACTATGAAATTAAAGTAAGAAAAACTACAGAGCATGCTAACGCTCATTACTTCTCAAGAATGGAACATTCTTCAAAGAACACATCCGAGGAAGAAAAAAAAGTGACAAATGATGATATATTCTATTTAAACCAAATAGTAGCTATGCTGGTTACACTAAATACAATCAAGAAGGCTACAGCTAAGGATCCTGAGTTACAGAAACTTTACCATGAAATACAATCAGGTGTTGAAAATACGAATAGACTGCATGAATTTTCTTTACAAAACGGCTGCATTTTTTATGGAGTCAAAATAGCTATACCAAAATCTTTACAGCACCAAATATTACAGGAACTGCATACAGCCCATACTGGAATAGTAAAAATGAAGTCCTTGGCACGAAGCTATGTCTGGTAGAAAAATATTGATGATGACATAGAAAACATGGTAAAGGGATGTAAACCTTGCTGCCTTATGAAGGAGAACCCAGCCAAGGTACCAGTACATAATTGGGAGTACCCTAAGGAACCCTGGAGCAGAATACATACAGACTATGCCGGAACTTTTATGAACAATTTTTTTCTTGTAGTAGTAGATGCCTACATCAAGTGGTTGGAAGTTATACCCACTTCATCAATAACAGGAACAGCAACAATGAACATATTAAAAAACCTGTTCACCACTTTTGGATGGTGACTTTTTTACCAATTAGTGTTGTTTCAGACAATCGGAAGCAGTTTCGTTCAGAAGAGATGCAGAACTTTTTAAAAGAAAGCAGAATACAGGCAAAATTTACAGCACCGCACTAACCAGCAACAAATGGACAGGCAGAAAGATATGTTCAAACATTTAAGTACAAACTAAAGAAAATGTTAACCGAAGAAGGAACACTACATGATAAGCTTTCAAAATTTTTGACAATGTACCGAAAAACACCAAACAATAGCACAGGTGTTAGCCCTGCGGAGATAATGTATAAAAGACTATATCGAACGAAAATAGACCTGGTAAAAAGAGACCCTGTAGAATTGAAAAACCACGAAAGAGAAGAATTCAAAATTAATGAAGAATTAAAAAAAGGAGAAAAAGTACAAATAATATTATATGATGATTATAAACGGAAGATAGGGATAATAATCAACAAGAAAGGGAAACTGCACTATGAAATAGATGTCAATGGAAAGATACATACAAGACACGTGGACCAAATAACAATAACAGCTTGTCAGCAGGAAAATTATATTCAACCACAGGAGAATGTGGTATTACCAGGAGCTACGACATATAGAGAGAAAGAAAACCAACCAATAACAATTGAAACAGAAAAGTCAGTAGAGAAGGAGGCTACAGCTGCAGAAGAACCTCCGGTACAACAGAACTCCTCTTCAAATGGAGACCAAAGGGAAGAACCATTAAGAATACCAATTGAAGAACAAGGCACCACCATGGTGCGTCGCAGTACAAGAGCTCGAAGGGCCCCGGAGCGATTTAATCTATAACAAGGGGGAGTGTTACCACCGTAACTCGCGATGGCAGCGCCACCCAGGGTAAGCAAGGCGCAACTCTAGAACGTCAGACTAATCTATGCGTTAGGCGGACTATAATGTTTCGATTACTATCAATGCTTTACATTATAATAAATAATACTATTACGTGATCATTGTTTCTTTACGATAGGTAATAACAGGTTGGACTATAATAATGAATATAGTAAATAAAACTCCCTATTTTACTTCCTCAGTCAATCAAATCTGGCAGCCCCGTTCTCGATATCTTGAGCGTTCCGAAAGAGGATAGCAGTGTTAAAACTACTCACGCCCATCAAATCATTCCGAATGGGAAATGGCGTCAGTCACTGCTTAAACTTATGATCTATTCGGAACTCTTTAAAGCTGAGATTCAGAGTGCATTTTGAGTCCGAACTCAATCTTACAAACGTCAAAAAGTGACGTTATCCTCTTGAGTTCGGGCTCAAAATGCACTCTGAATCTCAGCCTTAGATACGACGTGGATGATGTGATGACACTTGTCAGTGACAGAAAAATTAACCCTAACCAAAACTTTAAGAAATTTGATAACGTTACGTGAATACCAACAAAGGGTATAAAAGCTCCTTTGGAGCCAAACCTGAACTTGCATGCCGCGAAGCCGAACACGCCGGTGTACATCTCCCACCTGCACTACAGCACTAAGGTGGATGACATCGCGGAGTACGTACGCAAAAAGACGGGATACCCGCCGAGGGTGCAGTTGCTGGAGTCGCGCCGCAACGTCAACTTTTCGGCGTTCGTGGTGCGAGTACCGGACTGCTTTCTGCACCTCGTCATGGAGGAAACCTTTTGGCCGCAGGGCGTGTGTTCCGTCTCTTCCGCGGACAAGTGCCACAGGACAGCACAAAGACATAATACAAAAGTGAAGTGATACTAACATAGTAATAAGCTTTATTAACTAACTCGATTTTGTTATTATCAATATACTGTAATATATGTTAGTTTGTAAGGTATTTATCTATGGGCCACATAGATGCCTGATAATTTGACTTGATGATTTGATTTACCTAGGTGTTGTGCAAGAGTTATTTGCGCCTCATTGAAAGCAATCAATTCGTGTGGGTTTGTTCTTTCGTCAAAAATCCTTTTTTCTGGGCTCGTAATTATTTGGTACCATAAACTTAGGTCCAAGAAGCGAACCAAAATCTCTGATTCATCGTTTAATATTAACCTCTTATTCTACGAATAACCTATTTTTGAAATTGCCGCCGGCTGGCTGTCACTTTAGATAGATCACTCACAGTGCTTACGCTCAGAAGCATGGGCGATGATAGCACAACATGGTGGCCGTAAGATTCAAAGATTAAAATTGTTTATTTGTAAAATAGATACATAAAGTATGCGTTTTACATGTCAAATCTAATCTGTATAAAAATAATATTTTACGATGAAACAAATATGATTCGGGAAATATATAAAAAAAAGTGTATTTAAGTTGGGCTACTACACGTGCATAAAATAAAGACTTATTGGAATAAGAATATTATTATAACTACACAATGCAATTTATAAATAAGTTGATAAATAAACTATATAGACCCTAAATAAATATAATGCCTAGCCAAATTAACTATATGCCTAGTAATTATGTCATTCATGACGTCATAACAACCATTTTAGGGCTATCGTTATCGGGCTCACAATGACTCGGAATGACGATAGACGCGGTGTAATCGATTATGTTTTGACTCGGAACGCGCTGTCCCTCAACTCGATCACAACACTGAGCATAGATCACGATTTATTTAAATAAATTTTTCATTTCAGGATATTTACATTAATCTGGAAGTATTTAGCCCATTGATTACAAAATGAAAGTTACAGTTAAGAAATTACAAGGCGGTGAATGCAGTTTAGATGTGAGTGTGTGTTTCTAGGTAGATTCTTCGGTTTTCCCATACGACTTTAAAATTTTCTTAAAAATAAATACTTACACCTACATATTTCAGTGAACCAGTTTTGATTTCAGGTACTTTCAACCACCCTAATATCAGATATGAAGAAAGAAATAGCTTCAAAATTAGGAATCCCTGTTGAAGAGCAAAAGCTTTTACTACTAGGAAGAACATTAGCAGATGAGCAAACGGTAGAATCATATCCTTCCATAAAAGACGGTACAAAACTAAACCTAGTGGTAAAGAAACCTGATGGTCTATTTGAGGTCTCAATCAAGTATTTCAAGAAACTTGGCATGACAGATGCGGAGGCAACAAATGCTGCAAATAAGCTTCTCAAAGTTCTAGAAGAGAAGTTCAACAAGCTGTCCTGGGATGACATTGAGAGGCTTGCACATGACTGTTTGCTTAGCGAAGGATGTCTCATAGAAAATGAAGCTGCATCAGATGTGTCATATTCATATGGATTGTAGTTCAGTTAATTGTGGATTCATGTTTTTAATATTCATTAAGTTACCGTCATAAAATAAACCTAAAATTTGTTCATTTATTGACTGTTTTCTGACTAAAATTTAGAGGAATTTACCAAAACTTGATCACTTATAAGTAAATAATGTAAAAATTCTGTTTTGAATATTTGTTTATTTTCATTCATACTTACATCACAAATTACAGTTTAGGTGGCAAGTAACACTAGCTTTTGAGACATTTTGATTCAAGTGCCTGTATTCGCTTAATAACTAATCCTTAAATAGTCCCAACCATGATGGAATTTTACCTTTAACATTTCTTACTACAGATTTTACAGCTTAGGTACTCTTTTGAAGGTTCTTTCATATTTAATATTTGTGAAGGTATCATAAGGCTGATTCTTCAAATTTGTCCCAATTTAATGAGATTTTCGCATGGGTGCATGCTTGGTGTGTCCGTTTTGTATAATAGTAAATAGCTGTATAAATGGTATGCTTGATTAAAACCATCATCAAAACCATGCAGTTTGTTTTCAAGGAAAAATGACTAAATTGAACAAATCTGAATCGCCCATAAATTATGGCGACAACATTGACCTCCCGTGACCAACTAGACTCACAATCTCGCTCAAAAAGTGTCCGCAATGCATCTTGTTACCGCTATGGGGTGACAAAATTGAATGACGATTGCATACAACTGACATTGCATCTTATGTGAACGATATAACGTCTTAAAGCATTGACGTTTTCTGACGAACTTAGAGATTGTGTCTGGTGGTAAACAAGTACTCAATGGTGTTGATTTGGCGCAACACAACTTAACTTATTTGACAGAACTCAACTTATTTTAAGCGTCCTGTCCTTGTCTTTTCGATACAGAAAGAAAAAGACAGAATGCTTAAATCAAGTTTAGTCCTGTCAAATAAGTTTTGTAACACCAAATCGACACCATTATCAAAGACTGGAAAGCACTTCTATCCAGATTAGTTATTAAACGAGGCACTAATTCCATTAAATCAAACCTGCACTGAAACAATCACAACCATTTAAATGAGCCTAAGATCATTTACTGTTACCCTACATACTAACATTCAGAACCGATTTACGTATTAATATCAAGACAATACCAAGCATTGCTTCTTGTTAGATAAAATAAATGCATTTGATATCCAAGTAAAAAAGTTTGATTTTAAATAAAAAATACTGACTTATCATCACAACGCTTTTGTTCAATAGCACATCGAAGTTGCGTTGTAAGCATAGAAAGTTACAAAACTAATTTAAAACTAAAGGTTTCCTTTTTGTGAACAAAATCTTAAATATAATACATAATATTGCGAATTTCTTAAAAAAATATTTTACAATTTTATCAAGTTAATATGCTCAGGTTATGGAGTCGTGGTAAAACGATCCATTTAAATTTACTTCTCCGTACTTTGATGATCCTTTTCTCAGTTGTTTTTCGTTTAGACCAAAGTATAAGACCTCTGTCATCTGGTACTGATATTTGAAAATGCACCAGTGAACAGATTGGACAGACAGATTTACCTGCATACAGAGTTTTTTGCCTTAAATTGTACCTATACCAAAATTAAACATTTCAACCAGATAGTGACTCTGTGAATGCCTGTATTAAACTATAGAGGTCTCAAACTTTAGTCTATAACAAAAAACAACAGAGAAACGGGTTATCAAATTTTGTACTCCGGTGGCCTTCCTATGCGCCTTAATTCTTGAAATTGATACTACCGATATGTACTTCTGTTATCAAATGCATGATTATCATGATACGAGATCAGTTTGTTTTTGAGTCAACATGGTGACTTTTCCTTTGACACAGCTGCAGACTGCAGATGCCAGTCGGGTAAACAACCCGCTTTGCCATGACTCGGTAACTCAAGCTTAGAAAATATTACATTGTGATATCAACGTCATAAGTAGTGTTTGCAAGCCGGAGCTGCAGACAACCATATAACATTTTTCAATACATTTGAGCGAGAACATGAAAAAATAACACAAAGATATATCGTTTCAGAGGATTGCAAATCAAGCAGTTCTTGAATAATAAGCACCAAAAAGAAACATTGCTTTAGGAATCGGATTAAGATCCAGGTATCTATGACAAAATCAGTCAATCGGAATCGCTGTCGTCGTCAGGGGATGATTCCGATTCGGAACTATCTGGATGGTTCTTTGTGATTTCAATGCAGTTATCCGCATCAGTCAGTCTTTTGAGCGATCGCCCTGCGAACAAGAAACAATAAAATTAAATCAATACAATAAAGTCGATTCTGAAGTTTTTAATTTTAGTTTTAGTGCTGTCAAAACTTAAATATTTCCAAAGTAATATAGCTTCCGTTGGTTAAGGCCTTACCCCTGGTGCACGATAATCTTACTGAGCGATTTTGAACTTCAGTATGTTGTCGGAAAGCCTAAATTAGAATGCTCGCTTCGCGCACTGGCGGCATGCAAAATCAGTGAATTTTGGAGGTTTTTCTGGATTTTACGAAAAAGTATTTGATGTAGGAGTTTTTCCACCTGACATCGGAAAATAAACCATGTTTTCTTGTTATAGCAGTAATTTCAGACATAAAACTCAAGCCGATTGGACATAAAACGACATAATAACTTAAAAAGGCATAATTTTCAAAAATAAAATCTATGTAGCGAAAAGTGTCCAATTAGGTAACCGACTTGACATCGGAAAGACAAAGGTCTGAAAAAACACGTGTCCAAGTTTTACATTGATCAGATAAATAGTTGACTCAGCATATTAAAACAAAAACCGTTGAAAGACCCAATACAAGCCCTTAACACTGAAGAACTATTTTGGGATGATGAAAATTTAGTTTACACAGCATTAAAATAAAATCCTTCAGAATCGGCTTTAGCGCAAATTTCTATGATTTTGTGAACAATTTTTCGTTTTAGTATTTTGTAGTTCATTGACAATACATAGGTAACACTAAAAGTTTCCGGAACTGGCCACTTACATAAACAATATTTAAAAATTTATTGCAACATTTGAAAATATAACTCTTTGGCTGTAGAATGCAGTTTGTTTCATCTGACTGTCTTTTGTTTTTATCTTGTGACGCCATTTAAAAAATTGTGTGTCTGCATCAACATGGATTTAACTCGGGAAAATTTTCGTAGTATGATTTTCTACGATTTTAAGTGTAATTTGACAGCTCAACAGAGCATCGCTCGGCTTGAAACAGCTTTTGACAATGAAGCACCATGCAAGACGACTGTTTATAGCTGGTTTGCAGAATTCAAGCGTGGTCGTATCAATCTCAGTGACGAATCTCGCGATGGTCGGCCGTCCACCGCTGTGACCAACAAAAACATCGATGCTGTGCGACGTATGATTGAAACAGACAGGCATGTGACCTACCATGAAATTCGCGCATCCTTAGAAATAGGCATGAGTCAAATACAATCAATCCTACACAAACATTTGGGTGTGAGAAAGCTGTGCTCGCGGTGGATCCCACACAACTTGACCGAGGCTCAAAAAACGGACCGCGTCACTTGGTGCAGTGCCATGCTTATCAGATTCAACGAAGGTGCGTCAAATTTGGTGTGGGACATAGTAACAGGTGACGAAACATGGATTTATTGCTACGATCCCAAAACAAAGCAGCAATCGAGCGTATGGGTCTTTCAAGATGAGCCGAAACCAACCAAAGTGGCGCGCGTGAAAAGTGCATCTAAGCGGATGATTGCTTCTTTTTTTAATAAAACTGGACACATGGCTACTGTTGCTTTAGAGAATCGTCGTACCGTGAATAGTGACTGGTACACGACCATTTGTTTGCCGGAAGTTATTGACGAACTCCGTAAAAATAACCGTAAACGCCGTATCATCCTGCACCACGACAATGCTAGTTCTCACACGGCCAGACAGACAAACGACTTTTTGAAGACGAAAAATGTAGAACTCATGAGTCATCCTGCATACAGTCCCGACCTGGCACCTTGTGACTTTTTTCTGTTCCCAAAAATTAGGAACCAATTACGCGGTCAACGATTTTCATCACCAGAAGAGGCTGTCGAGGAGTATGAAAAACACGTTTCAGAGGTCACCACAGGGGAGTGGCACAAAAGTTTTCAAAACTGGTTTGATCGAATGAAAAAGTGCATAGACGCCAAGGGAGATTATTTTGAAAAACAATAAATTAATTTTGTACCTTTAATAGTATTTTTTCATATTCATTCCGGAAACTTTTAGTGCGTCCCACGTATTAAAACTTAGTTCAGTTAGAAAGTCTTGAATAAAAAAATAATAGGTCGGGGAAAAAGTTTCTTCGTATTTTATATAAAAATTCAAGACACATTTTTTCAAAGTTTATTTATATTTAGTATAATATATATGTACCATTTTGTTCAACAACTTGTTGCCATTTTATAGGTAGTGACATGATCCGGTTGCTATAAAAATTTTGGGACTTCTGATCAAAAATTGCGACAAGTAGTTTTGACAGTCCTCTCTTGATGTTAACCTGACACTAACTAAAGAATTCTGGAGAGACCGAAATAGGTAAAAATCTGTGGGTGCAAGGTCAGGGCTATATGGTGGATGCATTAACATTTCCCAAATTAGTTCCCGCAATTTTTCCTGAGTGGCCAAGGATGTTTGTGGTCTGGCGTTATGATGATGAAAGACCACAGCCTTTTCCCAGCCCTGAAAGCTTTGAATGTAGTTTTCTTTATTTTCTCTAAAATCGACGATGAGTCCTTTGAGCAAATTTCTCTATTTACAATAGTTTAGATTTTTTCCATGCTGTACTACCTGCCCCATCTCAACGCGTTACTCTGTATTATGTTGCAGGGCAATAGGAAAAAAAGTAATTTGGCTAAGATTCTGTGATTAGGGAGACAACATTTATGACAATAATCACTTTTATTCATACTACAGTCTGGGTTGTGGTCAAAATTCTAGGATAACAGCCTAAAAATCTCATTCAAACGCTATCTGCCAGACCTTTCAAGACCTGCCAAATTTCCGGGATCTGAGCTATTTCACGTCTTTTGTTATTACCCTACGATATATGAGGTCCAAAAATTTAAAGTGAAAAAAATTCAAGAGGTGATGGAGTATCGCTAACAGTAACAGACCACCTTCCAAGGAAAATAAAAAAAATTGCACGAATCTTTCTCTCTTTTTTTTCATAAAAATGTAGTCAGCTGTTTGAACCACTTTGTACTGGGAAGTAAAAAATTCTGCGATATAAAAAAGGACCGAAAATTTAAAAAAAGAAAACGAGAGAATATGTAATTATCGCTCGCTAAAATACCACTTTACAAGGAAAAAAAATTTCACGAACTTTTTTTCACTTTTCCAAGAAAAAAAAATAATTTCGTCCTCTGATTGAACAACTTTGTACTGGGAAGCAATTTACATGGCCAAAAATTTTTTTCTAATATGCGGTACACTATCAACTCTGGAATTATTTTCACTTATTATGCAGGACCTTATATTATAGAGATAAATGTCTTACCTATAAGTGTAGTGAGCAGTCTATTTTCGTTTCCGGGCGGCATGTTGATTGGTCCAAGCCTCTTCGCTAGCTCCCGCGCCCTGTCCGCGCCTGGGACTAATACATACAAACGTATTTTAATTTGGATAAAGCATCTTAAAATGATGACACCCGTGTTTCTATTATACTCTGAAAAGGGTGCTACCATTATGAATTGGGCAGTATCAATCAGTTACCATACATGTCAATAAAAATTATTATCTTATACTATTTAACCAAAACTATACATAAAATGGAACAGAAAATTTTTTTGCGATATCATTGTTGGTTCCATAGTAAAAGCTTTTTATTTATTTATTCCAACTAAACAGCACCTGCGTTCGCTGGCCGCGGCCGTACATGCAAGGTTTCTGGCCCACTATAGTTTATTTAAAACTCACTTATTGTGAAATTCACAATTTATAATAAAATAGTAATGAAACTGGTACATAAAAAGGTTATTAAAAACACGAGTGTCAGTTTAAAAACGAGCGTAGGCGAGTTCTTTAATAGTACACAAGTGTTTTGTTTTAATACCTAGTTGTGTATAGGTATAGTTTCATACACTACTTTATTTAAACTCATGCCTACCTTACTAACCTGTTTTTATAATCTTGGTAAATTTGTCGTTATCCATTTTTGATTTTTCTTGTAAAAGCTTGTTCCAGTGTTCGTAATTTCCGTCGTTATTTCCAGAAAAAAAATTATCATCACCATCACTGCTGTCAGTAATTTTAGGGCAAAATAATACTTTTGACCCATAAAACCACATAAATAATAAATATATTTCCCCGTAATGTTTACGGCGTAAACTATGGCGCCGAGAACAGTACATCCATTGACAGAGTCCAACGCGTAGCAGAGTAGCACGCGCCGCCGTCAGCCATAAACAATACCTGGCCGAAAATAAAGTTGAACCGTGACCTCCTTAGGGTCGCAATATTGTTTGTTTTATACGAATTGGAGAATATTATATAAAAACCTCATTGGTATTTGATATTGAACCTCAGACTTGGCTGTATGGGTTGAGTTCCCTTTGCCTTCCTAGTTAGTAGCTTATGTACTGTAATCTCAGAAAAAAATATTTTATAGCATAATGTTGTTAGGAGAGCTGTACTATAGTTTAATATTTTTCTATTTTAGAGGCGTTCATGAAAAATATTTTTCACTGTGCCAGTAGTTTTGAGTTCGTAATGAGGATTTTACGGTATGTTGGTATGATCAGCTATAAAGGTCTTGGCCCTTGAGATTTAGTGGAGGAATCAGTGAGGCCCTCAGGCTAAAAA
Source organism: Ypsolopha scabrella (assembly GCA_910592155.1). Taxonomy (NCBI): domain Eukaryota; kingdom Metazoa; phylum Arthropoda; class Insecta; order Lepidoptera; family Ypsolophidae; genus Ypsolopha; species Ypsolopha scabrella. Next base: position 8,211,865 of record OU342964.1, read on the forward strand.
GTTTGGAAATCCCTGTTATAGACGAGTACAATACCACAGTTTAAAAATCCATTACAGTTGTCCAATACCACAGTTTAAAAATCCATTACAGTTGTCCAACGAAATCGTTTGGACGAAACGGTCGTGCGGGGCGAGGCTCCGAACTGCTTGTTCGAAAATTGTATGTAGCTTGGTGGCTTACCTCCCGCGTCTCGCCCCGCAGGCCCCGCACAATTTCTCTGCCTGAGCGCTTTCGTTGGAAAACTGTATGAATTTTTAAACTGTGACTACACCTTGACCTCAAGCGCTATACCGCGCCTTAGGTAGCTGCTAGTAGTAGCTGAGCGGGAAGGAGGAGGGGGGTCGAGCAGCTGTCATTTCCTTCGGCAACGTACGTTCCCCCCGCCGCGTCTGTCACCACCCAAGACGCGAAAAAGCGCTTGCGGTCAAGGTATATAAGGTGACTTTAATTTATACAGCCAAACCCTTAGGCGACGAACAAGGAGACGCGGGGCGTCAAGCGGCGCGGTGCGCGTAGCAGGCCGCCAGAAACACAAACATACACCGATGTATGGAGCGCGCACCGCGCCGCCTGTCGCGCCGCGTCTCCTTGAACGTACTCTTACTGAAGACTCGGTAAGTGTCAGTAACAAGGTTCGATGACCCTTTTTGTGACATTCGTAAATTATTCTTTTCGTATTCCTTACAAACGCAAGCCCAGCCCCGAGTCAATTTCTATGGGACGTCTAGATTTTATTTTGCCAAAATAGCAAAACGTGTTATTGATCCGTGTTACTGATCGTGATCACTTACCAAGCCTCCAGTATGAGTTTGGCCGCATAAATAAAAGTCACCTTACATTATCTAGTTATCGGTTTTTCACCTGAGTAAGTAAGAGTAATAGGTTTATGGTAAACTTGACGTTTACCTCTGGTGCCTTCTTGGCTGGAGTCCTCTGTCATGGAGACTCGTTCAGTTCTGTAGACGCCGGTCACGAGGTCCCACACGAACAGACACTGGAAACGTTATTGATAACTCTATTTATTAATTAGTTATTACCAACACTACCGAGTGGGTGCCAGATGACGGCTATAGACGCGTCGTGACGGCCAGGCAGACCAAAAAGACGATGGCGGGACGATCTCTACTCATTTTACCGGGGTGGTTGGAATTAGCACACGACCGCGATGTGTGGTTTCAGCAAGGGGAGGCCTTTGCCGAGCAGTGAGACACTGTATTTAGACACTTTTACACTTTTTTGTATTATTATTATAATTTTATTTTTTTATTAATTAGTCAATGAGTACCTTGTTTCATTCGACTGTTGACGGCAATATACGGAAATACAGTCAAAACCGTTTATAACGACATTGAAGGGACCGTATAGTTGCCGACGTTATATCCGATAGTCGTTATATGCAATACAGTCATATACACAAGTACAGTAGTTATATTATCATATCTACCTAGTTATCTATCTAGTATAGGTATAGGTTATGTATGTAAAAGAGTCAGAACAGACATAAAAATATTTATTACGAAATATGTAATTAGAATACAAAATGTATTTAGCTGCTAGTTACGGGTTATAAAACTACACTAGTTTTTAAAGTAATCAGTCATTTTAGTCTGTCATTTTTTTAGCCCAGTCTTAAATATTTTTTGCATTTTACGTTTCATACTCCTCAAGGTATGAGTATCATCAATATCAAACTGTTCGTTAAAGGCAACAAATTTCTCCAAAACTGTTACAGCGTTAGAATACGTTTTCCTCTTTTTTGCGACATGATGATAACACATAAATGCACAGTCTAAACAACACCAACACTTTTAAATCCGATGTTGTTATAAGCGGTTTGTTTACTGAATAGTTTACTAGGAATTCGGACGGGACCATACAATCTGGCTGTAATAACCGATAGGTCGTTGTAAACGATGTCGTTATAAACGGTTTTGACTGTATATCGAAATATTATAAACATATTTGTATTTTTCAATATTAATATAAATAACACTTAGGAGGATACAAAAAAAACGCTACACATTACTTATTGCCGAAATAAAAGTATGTTTGGAACTGAGGTCTATAGATTCGAAATGTCCACCGAGTCCGTCTTTATAGCAGGGTTAAAGTGTAATAAAGCATTTCAAAATGGCAAAAAACCATGCAAAGAGAACACATCTTCCGAAACCAAACTGAGGACATGGCTAATGCAAAGGGCCTTTTATGATATTAAGGGGCTCACAATGCTAAACGTCAGTTATGCATCGGATTCAGTTCCGTTTTATGAAGATGACAAAAAATAAAAATATATGTTTTTTACTCGTGTTAGAACTATTTAATAATTACAATTTAAATATACATACTTTTAATCTTCTTATAATTAAATTTCTTTTAAACAAGTATAAAGAACATGATAAAACCGTTTCAGGTCACGTACCTATTTAAAAACCAATTTAAACTAAATTAACACACGCGGATACTAAAAAAAACCGATCTTTTTTAAAAAGTATAATTTATGTCCTAATTCCTAATATAACCGCAATTGTATAGTAACTGAAGTTTTGCGTGCACGGCAGTTGATTAGAGCAGGATAGACAATTACAAAATAAAAGCGTTAGAGCAGGACTGAAGCATTGTGGACCAGGAATGTTATATGACAACCTCGAAAAAACAACCTTATTACAGGTAATACAGTAAACGTTACATGTTACAGGTAACGTCAATATAATATAAAAATACGAACTAATATAACTACAACCCATCTGCCCAGTGTGTATGAGTGTGGGCATTTCTTCCAGGAGGACCACCAAGAGTGGCGAAATCTTGGAAAGGCCTATATCCAGCAGTGGACGAAACAGGCTGATGGATGGATGGAATATAATTAACCTGCAGAATTATTGCGATTTTTTGCATTTTCGCCAATTTTTCCCGCCAATGTTGTTTTTGGCTATATCTCCGGTAGTAGTTGTTCTATTCTAATGCGGTTTTCTTTTTCTAAAACTACATTAAATTTCCTACACAAAACAAAATTATTATTTTTCATCTTCGAGAAAGGGGGGGGGGGGGCCTTTCTCCTAGAGAAAGTTTTTGTTACATATATGAATATTATGTATTTATACTATATGTATGATGTCTATTCAAATTTTATAATATTGTAGAAAAATATTAAGATTTTTTTTTTATATATAACTAGTTATAAATATGGAGTTGATGCTCGTGATTGTTGGCACTTGGTGGAACTATCGATACATTTTTGATTGAAAAACACTTGTACTTGTCCACTTATTTATATTATTTCCCTTACCGGTTTCGCTGTTATAGCATTGGAGGTTGGCCGTAACTCGCGTCCGTCAGTTTACCCTAGAGACCTGACACGTGACCTCCAGGTGGTGCTAAACGAGTTACAAACTTTCTTTATTTATCCGACCCAGATTTATAAAGAAGTCTCTGACTTTCGGGTTGGAGACACCCTAGCTGGAACTACGGGTCCGGCTGGGTTTTATTGGGTACTACGGGAGTCAGATTTGAGCCGACCTGATGCTTGCTTATGCTCGCGGAAGGTGTCTGACATGGGTATGGACTCGTAGTGGCATGTTATTAGTTTCGGCTAATAACTTAGTGGTTTGAACTGCAGGGGTTCGAGCACGTGTCTGTCCGGTATAGCTTGTCACCGGACGCTCGTCTCCGTGAGCAGTTAGCATTCCCTAGTAGCGGCGCTTGGGCGGCCACCAATGTGAACGGGTTATGCGGGGCACGTGAGTTGTCCTCAAGTTGTCCGATGAACACTGCTGGCGTATGGACGCGTGCATTCGTGTGCGCGACCGTGCGGTTTCAGTGGGAGGACTTCATCTCCGGCACTCTATCTGGATATTAGAGGAGACAACCCGACGCTAGAGGTGTTGTCCGGGTCACCCGTCCGCGTAGGAGTTATCGAAGCCGCAAGGTCAAGATAGCGTTTGGAACAAGGGTTTGGCGTAATTATGTTTCGTGCATTTTTATTCCGCGAGGTGAGCGTGCGTGCAGCTCCGAGTACCTCCTTGGATAATGAGGGAGCCAGCTTCTCTGGCGGGTCCAACAACACTCAGTTGAGTCAATCATGTCATATATTGTTTGACGGCGGAGGAGCAGCGCTTGGTACTGCTCGGGGCTATCCTGTCTTGACCCTTTTAAGGCGTTATTGTTGCATACACAGGTAGGCAGAGCGCGGATGAGGTGGGTGCGATGTCGGGTGACCTGTGCCTGTTGCGGTAAAACGTGACGATCACAGGTACTGTTGGTAGTTGACAGTAGTCAATAACATCAGCGGTGCGATCCGCTGCCCTTTAATGGGAAAGTGATTACTTGAACTCATTCTTGAGTCAAGTTTGAGTTGAAGTTACAGAGGACCTCCTTTTATAACGTAAGGTTGATATCGGCGGTCCACTATAACCTAAACTAAGTAGAAACGTAGCGTCGGGATTGTTATAGCATTGTCAAAGGTTTTTTGGTTGTACATATGTATATTGTACGTAAACAACCAAAAAACCTTTGATAATGCTATAATAGCGAAACCGGTAAGGGAAATAATATAAATAAGTAGACAAGTACAAGTGTTTTTCAATCAAAAAAGGTATAAATATATATATAATTTAAAAAAAACAAGTAGGCGTAAAATTTGGGTCTCAAATTACAACCCACAACTTTTTAAAATTATTATTTAATATATACAACATATATTTTTTTGTTGCCCAACTTTCTAGCTTTCCAACGATACCCATATTACTATATATAAATCATAATAACTACTCATAAATAATATTAGTCCACACACATTAAGTTTAGTCAAGATCTTGGCACGATGAAATTCTACTGGTTAAGTCGATTTTAATTAATTTTAAGCTTGAGTCGCAAATGTTTTATAATTTAGTACAATGAAATGAGTTTGAGTATATTTAATAACTAAAGAAATGAGATGAGAGTACCTCAGCTGCATACTGCCTCCGATGCATCAAACAACCCGCACTGACTTCTTTACAAGCTTCGCATTCAACGACTGAGCTATCCTTGTCGCTCGCCCACAGCCACATTGCACATAACTGAAAAATAAACAAATATTGTTTGAAATTTACAAAAAAGGCGGACGATGTAACGCTACTCAACAACTGAAGCACCCTTGTACGCACGAGCCCAGCACGCACACATCCACATCATGTAAGTCAATAATCCATAGTAATTCCACTCACACTTGTAAACTGTAGTGTGTGTAGTTGCTTAGCGGCGACTCTGTCCGCGTTTTTAGGGTGCCAAAAGGAACCCTATTACTAAGTCTCTGCGGTCTGTCTGTCACAGGGGTCTATAGCTTCAACCGTATTAGGTAGAAAGTTGAAATGTTCAAAAAATACGTGTTACTATGGCCTCTACCACGACAAATAATAAAATAAAATGAAAAATTTAGAGGGGTCCCCATACAAAAATATCCTAGAGAGATAAAAAAGCAACTTACACCGGAGAGACAGCCACTCGACTGGCACACATCGATGACATGGCAACCCCAATCGAAGCAATAGATGAACTTCTTCATGTTAATCTTGCACAGCCTGCCGCACACCTCATTGCACAATAGCTCCGTGTCGAGCGACCGTTGTGTAGCTCGTATAGTGAGGGGGGGATTATCAGAGTTCATCCTGATGCGGTCCCAGGCGTTTGAGCTGACGGCTTGGAGCGGGCTGTAGCCGGCTCCGTGAGCTGTGAGGTGAAGCGCTACGTGGTACCCCGATATACAATCGTCTGTAAAGATGGAAACTAGTGAAACAGTTTTCATTGGGAATTTCAGCCTTAAGGCGAGGCATTGATAAACTTTTAATTTCAAATCGGCGCCTTAGGGGCGTGGAGTGAGGGGGACTTACTCCGTACAAATATGCGCTCACGAATTAGTTTCTGCCGTAAGGTTGTATGCGGCAAAACAGTATTTTTCATTTAAAATGACAACTATAAGTAATTTAATAAATCCAATCGGCCATATTGAAGTGTATTTGTAGACTAATTTAAATAAAAAACTTAGACGCTTCATTCGCTCCCGTTTGTCACTAAAATAGAAATCTCTGTTTTAAAAGAGGTTTTCTAAATATTTTTTTCTCTGCTATGAATATTAATCAATCAACTATATCTTCGGGCAAAATGATGTCAATGAAATGCTTAATCTAGTACATAAATTGTTAATTACATATGTTTTTTTATTGCTGAGAAAAATGGAGATCCATGTCGCCAAAATTTCGTGGCGTCGCCTTAACCAATCAAGTGCGCATGAACAAAAGTCAAGTGGCTATTAAGTCTGCCAACTACCATAAAATGAAATTTTATGTGAAATTAACATATGAAATCATAACCATAGTATACTATGCCATAACAAAGTGGTTACGGGGTTATCAAAACAATGAATTAACGCGTAGCCATGTTTACAATACATTCTGCAGTAATACCTTTGTATGTTTAATATGTCCCTTTACATTTGAAATTCGTTTGTTTTAACATTTCCAAAGAAAGCTTCTCGGTCTTTTCTCGCCACTCGCCACATACAATCATCATTCCTTAGCTTTGGATTTCCACCGGTGAAATCAAGAATCGTGTTGAATTTGTTCCAAAAACATTCCATCAAACCTACAAGGATGCGAAAAATCTACAAACACCATCTTGGAAAATTCGCCCAATTCAATCGCGCAGTCCCATTAAGGCGGGACAAACATTGCGAATAATAATTTGTAAATGTACCTATCTTATTTATTGATTGTTTTTTTGGTTATGAATAAGTATTTGATAAGGTAAAGTATTTATATATCTGCTTTTTTTAAAATCACAATTGAAAGAAGAAAAAATACGACTGTCTACTGTTTATATGATCGCAATGCGTAGCATTTCTTCTCGCTTTTATTTAATGTCATGCTACTTACTAATTACAAGATTAATTGTTTATTACAAGTATGAATAAAGTAGTAAAAAATATAATGCGGTTTTTTTTATTTGGGCCTTTGCAAGGCACAATATATGTGTATTATTAATTTATTACATATGACGAACATATAGAAATAGTTTTACATCATTACGACATACATCTTGATGATAAGATTTTTGCTGTTTACACATTTGTGCCATTATTTGTTTTGTATTTTGGTTTGTATGTGATCTCGTTGTATGGAGTTTTATCTCTATTTATCTTACTGCGACCAATATTATCTTCCTCGAGAACTATACTTGTTGATGGTTTCATAAGTTGCAGGCAGTGGCCGGCCCCCCAGCTAGCAATCCTAGTTACGTCAATGCCGCTACGCCGCCTTAGTAGGCAAGCACCAACGGGCAACGGGTTTCTTGCTCTTTTATTGTTCAATTTTAAGGTGGTGAAACCGAATCCCGGTTCAAACTGCACATTAATGATGTGCATTTTGAACCGGGATTCGGTTTCACCACCTTAAAATATTCCTTATTTTTGAATTAAAAGTATGCAAAAGTTTTAAAACAATTAGCGGGAGTGGATTACTAATAATAGGGTTCTCGCATTAAAATTATGTTATTTAATGCCTTACATTTTGATTACATTCGATTACAACGATAAATACGCTTTTAAGTTTGTTAATCGAATGCAATCAAAATGTAAATCATAGAATAATAGAATTTGAATGTAGTTTAGGTACCTAAATTAATCTCTCGTATATATTTTGTTTGGAAATTATATCTAAAAAAGCCACTGAGCGAAAATTGCCTCAAGTCGACTCTATGCGTTTATTATTAATGTTTGGTCTGTATGTCTGTGGACTATTTAAACAAAATAAAATATTCTATTTTTTTGCATAAGTTTATAAACATACATACTGTTACGTAGTACCGGCGGCGCACGAAACAAAAATCTCACACATCATAGAACGCGTAAGAAAGTTCGTAAATAATCTCAGCGCGGATGACGTGTGGACGCTTCCAGGCCAAGGTCACAACTGGACAATGCGAGAAGTTTCCGCCATTCCGAAATGTCTCGGACGAAGAAGTGAGAAAAAGCATTCGGGTTGGAAAGGGACGGATACAGACTGGAGTCCTTGACACGCTGACGTGAAGCGTGACGCGCGTTCCATAATGTGCGAGAGGGTTCTAGCGACATCGCATCACTTGAACTAGAAAGAAGTGGGAGCAGAAAGCATTCGGGTTGGAAAGGGATGGATATAGGCTGGGATTCTTGAAATGCGTTCCATAATGTGCGAGAGGGTTCTAGACAGATCGCAAAGCCAGCGTACGGTATAAAAAACGGCACGGGTAGCGGTCGACAGTCAGTTCAGTGTTAACTATGAGACAAAGCGGAAACTCTAGTGAACTAAAGGACAACTCTAGTAGTGACTAGTGAAGTGCGACTGTATAGAGCGAATATAACCCGGTAACGATTCTAGTTAGTGGTGAGACATTTTTCAAATTATAGTACGGACAAATTAGACATTCCAGCGAGTCCACTGAGTTCAGTTAATAATTCCAGTTGTTATTTAGTTTCAGTTGTGTTTAAATAGTGTGTGTGATTACAAATAAAAGACAGTTAGTGGTTTTTGGTACAAATTGGTATAAAATTAATTTATCCCGAACCCCAGCTCGTAACAATACATACATATACTCACGCCTGTTTCCCAGAGGGGTAGGCAGAGACTACAGATTTCCATCTGATACGATCCTGACACACCTCTTTTGCTTCTTCTACGTTCATCAATCTCGTCATACAAGCTTTTCTATTCCGGGTACTTTTTACTTTGCCCCTTTTCAGTATGTCGCCTATTTGGTCGGCATTTAATAATAAACCAATGCAAAACCATCATGTGCTTGACATGTCACAAAAAGCGTTTCTGGCAATCCTTATTTTTTGACAAGTACAAAAGGCCATTTTCATGAAAAAAGAAGAAAACGCTTTACTAGTTTGAAATATGATCTAAATTGGCATGGTGAGCAAGGCAAATAAAGCAATAATTTTCCAAAATTAACGGGTGAATTTTGGCCAAATAAACAACGAAAAACACTGTTTTTGAAGTTAATAAGGTCCACAGACTATCGGACAAGAGATATGAGTTAATAAAACATTCGTACGCGTCTTAACAACTAAGTTATGACGATTTTCCGGAAATCCCCGTTTAGGGCTTTTGCTCACTTTTGTGGTTAAGGGGGTAACTTTTTACCTCGGTGCAAAATGCACATCATAAATATTGCTTTCCTTAGTATGCGATAAATGCGTTTTAAAGCAATTTGCTGAAATAGTTTATTATTAATAAAGACATATCACAAAAAAACAACCTTTTCATCGGTTTTTTTTTGTTTTAGAGCTGCAGAGTGCTGCACTATAAAGGAAAGAATAAACTAATGGAACATTTCAAGATACATACCTTCCGAATCCGTCAAGATGGATGTAATCTCGTCATCGCTTTCAACAAAGTATCGTGTGAAGAATTTACTGCATTTCGAATTTCCGGAATGAACAAGATAAGGGTCTTGAGGACTAAACACGCAGTCTGATAGCGTCTTGGACGTGTTGTCGTGGACAGAAATTGTTTTTAGGGAGCCATCGTCTAACATCTCCATAACCCTGTACTCAGATTCGCTATTCTGATCAGAGTCTAAATCTGATAACCCCGAGGTTTTTAATTCAGTGCTAGTTTCTGGTGAGGGTGGTCTCGGGCTGATCTGATTGTGTGCTCTTAAGATAACGCTCTCTACTGGAGGAGACTTGGGCCTTTTTGGTAAGCCCTTGCTTGTGTTATTTATAAAATACTTCCTGTTACTCCTCAACACTCTAAAAGGTACAATATTTTCGTTGTTATCTTCTGAGAACTCGTACTTCTTGTCCGCTAGTCGACGTTTACGGAACATGCTCAGTTTCTCGCATTTCGTTTCCGCCTCCTCGACAAACTCGTACGCTTTGTCTGCGATCGTTCTATGAGTTTCGTTGAAGCGCGACATGCTTTCTGCGGGCCTCCGCCGCGGCGACCTCAAAGGAGGGCTTATCAATGTCCTTATTGAGGGAGAAGGACCCTCCCACTCCTCCATGAGATTGTGAGATATCGATGAAGCTTGAATGCAGAGCTCTTGGCCCATCATCTCAGGTATCAGCACAGGTTTCGACAACTGATACGGCTCCACTTCCAAATCGGAGAAATCAGCCAGAATATTCTGTACAACATTATTCTGATACTTGGGAGATCTAAACACCGCAGAGACATCCGACGCAGGCGTACTAGGATTTGTTTCTATTGAATTTATTACTTCTTCTTTTTCCACTGAGTATCTACTCGCTTCTTGTAGTTCGTTTCTTTCTTGGTCCGGTTTGACGAGATCTATTTCTAGTATATGAATAAAATCTGTGTAAATTATGATTTGATTTGAGTAAGCTAGCTGCACCACCGGCTCATACATGCTCGAGTCTGATGTGCAGAAAAACTTTGTGTGAATTGCGAAATTGTGTTCTAAACACCTTTTACCCCAGTTCAGGCCATCTAAAAAAGAAACAACTCTATGTTAATAAACAAGACTTAGGTACCACGGGGGCGAGTAGAAGCATTAGTGTATGGGTTCTTTCGTGCCTTTGAAAACACGTTAGGCCGTTGGTCCCGGCTTTTGTCGAAAGATAATAGCGCCCTTCACATCTCTAACATCAGGTTGCCCACTGGCCGCAAGACAAGAAATAGAAGTACCAAACAAAACCAGGAGGATTGAAACTAACCTTCTTCCTTCACCAGGGCGGCACATTTCTTACAACCTAATCGAGGTACACCTATAACACTGAGGTATGACTGTTCAGTGCAGGAATCCCTGGAATTTAAAAAGCAATTTTAATTAGAAATAAAATTCAAAAGGCTAATAATAAAAGCTCTGAAAACTAGATTATACGGCCAAGTGCGTGTCGGGCCACGCGCAATGTAGGGTTCCGTAGTTGCCCGGTACATATAAGTTGGTCTACTAAATACAGACCGCGCCAAACTTCTGGTCCCATACTTTATAGGGGGCCAAAAGTTTGGCGCGACTTGTACTCGTAAACCTGTAAAGCTTACTTAGCTGTGATAGTTTTCCTTTTAAATTCATTATATATACTACTTCTGTGGATTTGTTCACATTTCGATTAAAAACCGTTTGGCCGGCGGGGGGGTGGACGCTCCACTCTAACTAAAATTTTCACTTTAAAGCTTAATATTTCGCCAACGGATCCCTAAATCGAAAAATGGTTTTCACACACCCACAATGTTTTTAAAAGGCCTATCCAACGATACCCCACACTATGGGAAAGACGAGAAAAAAAAATTCATCCCCAGTTTACGTGTATTTTACCGTTTTGTCGGCGTGATTAATATTTATAGGTATATCCATGCCAAATTACAGCTTTATAGTACTAATAGTCTCTGCGCTAAGCCGCGGACGGACAGACGGACATGGCGAAACTATAAGGGTTCCTTGTCGGACTACGGAACCCTAAAAAAGAGGATGTTCAATTTATGCATGTTACTGCTTTAAATACTAAGTTACCGAAAACTTCTGTGCTAATAAATAAACTACCAACTACCGAAAACTACCGAATGAAATACTGAAAATTCCGAAAAATTCGGCTTTTTTGTCGTAGATCTCCGAATAAATATTCAAAGTTGCCTGACCATATATCATGAATTCTATTAAAACTAAAGGGGTCGCCTCGCTCCGCTCCGCTTCGCTGGGCTTCCAATATGTATTTACATGTCCAGCTAACACGCTCCTCCTCGCTACGCTCGTCGTCGCACCTATTTTTTGACTCAGCAGGACATTTCTTTCGTTAACTTAGTATTTCTTTCAGAAGTTCAGTAATTTATTCGGAGGTTCATAGTTTAAACCAGGTGGTCGTAAGCAATTTTAGTTGGCTATTTTTTATTTATTTTGTCGGTAGATGTTACACAGTTAAATTAGTATATTTTTCGGTAGCTAATTTTACCGCTGCTTAGATAGTATTACAGTGTGCAGCAGTTCGCTGGGATTTAATTTGTTTTTCAGAGGCTTTATTACTATCCAATTTAAAATACTGGCTGGATTTTTAACCACTGAAAATGCCATAACTAGAGATGTAGAAGAATACTATATTCTTAGCTAGAGATAATTCTTGTCGATATGACCCACTTCATTTGAAATTAGCAAAAAATTCTTGCTCTGATATAATAGTAAGATTCTTTACTTGGACATAGACTATAGTTTGTTTCTATGGGACGGGCAGTTACATTATTTGTAATTTCTGGAGCTACTAAAACTGTTTTGAAATTATTTTTACTGTTGTAATGGTTCGACTCTTCACGTAGACAAAGGCCATATATGTTAGTTTGTTCTCTGAGTATCTGTATCTTTATACTTACGCAATTCCATAAACAACAAGGACTGCAGGATTGTGTTTCCATTGTGCTATGGAGATGGCCACCTTGCTATCCACCAGATCATGAGAAAACAGCGGCACATTGTGTACCCGCTTCACAACCGTGCCCGGCACCCAAGAGAGGAAGTGGAGTCTAGAATAAAGCATATATAAATATAATTAGCATAACCGCCTCTGTGGCCTAATGGATCGAGTATTTGACCTCTTATCTGGAGGCCGCGGGTTCGAATACCATAGAGAAGAACTTCCAGGCAGTGGCGTGCATAGAACTTTTTGCTGGAAAAGCAATGAGAAGGTCAAGTTTGAAGATAAAACTAACATGAAAAAAATTAAAATTTAATGTGAAAAAAAAATGTTGTTCTAATTCATGTACTCTAGGGTAGGTAGGAGGCAGGCCTACCCTGGCGTTAGTCAATTAATGATTTTTCAAAGTGACATTAAAATTTTTCCATATTTTTTTTATTGTCAAACTTGACCTACTCATTGCATTTCCAGCAAAAACTCCACTGCTTCCAGGGGACTAGTTTTTCACTCGAACTACTATGAAAAAACCACATTGTCCAATGGAACTACCATGGGAGATGCATATGGGAGACGCTATAAACTTCTGAAATTATTTTTTTTGGAAAGTTATTGGTTAAGGGAATATTGGATTGATAAATATCTGAAAAATATTTTTAGGTACTATGCAATGTCTATGGTTAATAGTTAAGGAGCTGTTTTATTTATTTATTTATTTTTACATAAGAACCTTAGCCTACTTACAGTGCTTGTCACCAACTCGTAAGCTAAAACAGTCTTGTTTTCAACAACATATATTACCAAACTAAATATTAAAGTAATAATAAAACTAAATGCTTAAAAAAACTCTTACATAGGCTATAAACTTCGGTAAATTGACATTAAAAATGTCAATTTCCGGATATTTACTGATGAGCAAATTTAACAGTGTACACGCATGGAAGGTGGGCGCAAAACGAGCATGCTGTGTGCGTACCACACCCGTCGCGAAAAGCAGGCGCGACCGCAGCACCCCGTACCTTTCCGGTGCCGCCAGCGCGCAGCCCGCGAGTGCAGCGGGGTCGTCCACTCGGTTGTGTAATAGCAGATAATAGTGCACTAATAACGCTAGCCTACGTCTCAGCTCTAGGGTGTCTACTCCTACCATTCCGACCACGAACATGGATGGGAATAAATAGGGATAATACCCATACATTTTTTTATACAGGTATCGAGCAAATTTACGTTGGACTCTTTCCACCATGAGCTTGTATTTAGTCTCGTGTGGGTCCCAGATGATTGCGTTGAACTCTAATTTACTTCTCACATAGGCATTGTATAACGCTACAATGGGTCTCGGATCCTTAAACCTAGCAGTTTGTCTCATTACAAAGCCTAGTGATTTATAGGCTTTCTTACAAGTCAACTCAATGTGGTCATTTAAAGTCAGTTCACTGTCATGTGTCAGTCCTAAGTCTCGTATTTGTGAGACTCGTGCGAGCGGGGCTCCAGCTATGGTGTAGTCCCGAACAGGTGGAGTACGAGACCTGGTAAAAGTCATGGTCTTACACTTAGAGCCATTGAACTCCAAGTTGTTCTGTTCACTCCAGTCTACAACACTATCTATATCGCTCTGAAGCGCCTCCACATCATCTCTATCACCTATACTCAAGTATAACTTCAAATCGTCTGCAAACATCAAGCACTGAGCCGTTCTCACAACCCCTGGGAGATCATTTATCATGATCAAAAACTGTGTGGGCCCTAGAGTGCTTCCTTGACTTACACCAGAAAAAGTTTCATAGGAATGAGAACGTATACCGGCCAATTGGACATATTGTTCGCGATTGGCAAAATAGTTGGCAAATAATTTTAGTAACTTTGGGGTAAAACCTATAGCAGCAAATTTTCAAGGAGCACGTCATTATTGACGCGGTCGAATGCCTTTTTAAAGTCAAAATAGGCCACATCAGTTTGCAGTGACCTATCCATAGACGTTGTAGCATAATTAACAAAGTTAATTAGGTTTGTAGAAGTGGATCTACCTGCACGAAAACCGTGTTGGCAGTCAGAAAGGAAAATCCGTATCTGTTGCATAACTCTGTGATTAATCATAGACTCATAAATCTTCCCAGGGACTGAGAGCACGGCTATAGGCTTATAGTGTTCTACTTTAGATCTGGAGTCACCCTTGGGTATAGGTGTTACTCTGGAAGTTTTCCATTTACGCGGATACACAGAGAGCTTCAAAGATAAGTTACATATAAATAGAAGTGGCTCTTCCAGGGTCGATAGGCAGTCCTTAACGACGTAAGGCGGAATTCCGTCTGGACCTGGAGAGGATCGAGCTTTTAATCGCCGGACAGCATAACGAAGATCGACAGCCGTGAATCTGTCGATAGCGACGCGTGACGAGCTCACACCAGGGCCGGCGCTCCGCTCGGCGGCCTCAGCGTCCAGTGTCGGTCGGTCGGGAAGGAATACCGAATACCTGTTGCCTTTACGTAGTCAATTTTATTGACAGTGCTTTAAAATTGTAAAGGAAAAGGTTTGCTATATCTCTTGAACTAATGTTTAGATTTCTTATAAAACTTAAGAAAATGAATAAGGCAGACATCCATTCCTCTGATATTCAAAATTTTTTTTACTCGTAATCATATAAATAATTAATTTTAAATTAAAATTTATATATTATTGGCTATTTAAAGCTTTTTATTTCTTCATTTTGAGACAATAATAACAAAATATTGTTTTTTCGAAATATATTTCGGCCCACTTTGGGGCCGGCATCAGTCGAATAAATGACAAATCTAATGACATAAAAATATATACAAACTTATGACTAATTAACCTACTTTCTTACATAAACAGAACAAAAAAAAAAAATGGAAACCTAAGCAATTGACCTTGCTATTTTCGGCCGTAACATCCCGATATTTGTTTAGAATACCAGGGTTAAGACGTACCGAAAATCGCAAGATGGCGCTGCTTTTTATGGCATCCTGGTCTTAAGTCTGGTCTGAGTCTGGTGTCATAATTAATTATTAATTAATTAATTTTTTTAATTTTAATTTTAGTTTTTTTAATAACATTATATATAGCTGCAATACGGTGACTGACTCACTCACTCATTGACATGGTTGTTTGGTTGGATGGAGGGGAGCAACGTTTGTATGATGTAGGGGGGGGGTGGTAGAGTGTCTAGGGCCAAATTCTAAAAGTCCTCATATCCATTTTTCCACATTTTTAACTAACAACGCCAACGTGTTCAGCGCTTCACTGCGACCATAGACAATGTGTTTTATTCCCCTAAGAAAGCTCTAAGTATGGAAACGATAAATCCAAAAAAAATATTCTTGCCTATTTTACAGTCAAGAAGTCCCTTAAACGCATTAAATCTCTTTGTCCTGCAACATGAACACAAGAAGGCTTTATGTCCAATTATTTTTATAAAAAAGTCGTTTAGTCCTGGCAATATTAAAAAGCAACAATCATTTATTATTTACTGAAAACCTCAGAACAACTGAAAACTATTGCCACAAAGGCCCTGATGAAGTCATAACAGCTCTAAACGATTACTTCCTCTTCCCCCCGGATCACTGAGGCGCTCAGACGTGTGACCAAAGTAAACCGTAATAAGAATTTATCAAAAATCAGAGTCCCTCTTATACCGGACGGAAAGCTTATTTGCTCTAAATCATCGATTGCTGTCCAGCCGACTTGACCTCCAAGTCGCTATAGACTTTGTTACACTGGACGGAAAGCGTTTTTGTTCGAAATCGTCGATCGGTGCCCAGTGAGTGTGACCTACCGTGCAAAGTGAACCAGTGCAAGTGCTTCGACTTAGCCGCTAATCGTGTTTTTATCTGTTGCTTATTTTAAAGTGAAAATTAATTTAATTAAACTAAACCTCATCCATCGGAGTTACCCAAGGTGATCAAAAGACGAAGAAAAGGGCAGAAAGTAATAACTAGTTACTCCTTACGCCAAGAAAGAGTTAAGAGTGAGACAACACGGAAAAGTGCCGCTCACTTGCCTAAATAAACGAAGGAGCAGTAATTCGAACGCTTTAAAAATGAATTTGGAAAGAACACCTCCACAACAAAATATTAATTCCGGCCATATTGGACAAGCGGTAAAAGCATCTAACATGGAAAATACTCTAAATAGATCGAGCTCTGACCCAAACCTCTCAGTGCACAATGCAGAAGTGTCACCTATCAGTTTCGTTTCTCAACGAAACAAAAGAAGGAGAGAGGACGATTTCGATACCTTTAGGGAAGAAATGAAAACTTTGATTCAATCATTGATGTCAGCTCAAGCAAACGAACTGAAAAAAATCACTCCAGTAGTAATGGAAATTAAACAATCCAACACCAACATAGAAAACTCTGTAGCGTTTCTTACATCGCAAAACGAAGAATTAAAAATCACTCCAGTAGTAATGGAAATTAAACAATCCAACACCAACATAGAAAACTCTGTAGCGTTTCTTACATCGCAAAACGAAGAATTAAAAATCACTCCAGTAGTAATGGAAATTAAACAATCCAACACCAACATAGAAAACTCTGTAGCGTTTCTTACATCGCAAAACGAAGAATTAAAAATCACTCCAGTAGTAATGGAAATTAAACAATCCAACACCAACATAGAAAACTCTGTAGCGTTTCTTACATCGCAAAACGAAGAATTAAAAATCACTCCAGTAGTAATGGAAATTAAACAATCCAACACCAACATAGAAAACTCTGTAGCGTTTCTTACATCGCAAAACGAAGAATTAAAAATCACTCCAGTAGTAATGGAAATTAAACAATCCAACACCAACATAGAAAACTCTGTAGCGTTTCTTACATCGCAAAACGAAGAATTAAAAATCACTCCAGTAGTAATGGAAATTAAACAATCCAACACCAACATAGAAAACTCTGTAGCGTTTCTTACATCGCAAAACGAAGAATTAAAAATCACTCCAGTAGTAATGGAAATTAAACAATCCAACACCAACATAGAAAACTCTGTAGCGTTTCTTACATCGCAAAACGAAGAATTAAAAATCACTCCAGTAGTAATGGAAATTAAACAATCCAACACCAACATAGAAAACTCTGTAGCGTTTCTTACATCGCAAAACGAAGAATTAAAAAAGAAAATAGAACTATTTGAACAGCAATCCAAGAAGGACAAAGAGTATATTACTATCTTAGAAGATAAAGTCGAAGATCTGCAACGTGGAAGCCGTAAGTCAAACTTTGAAATTAAAAATGTACCTAAATTTCCTAAAGAAACCAAAGAAGACCTAATACAAATGGTTTTGTGCCTATCCAAAAATATACAATGTCCAATTATGAAATCAGATATTAAAGATATATTCAGAGTGCAAGGAAAAAAGGAAGGGAATGGCAACACCCCAATTGTAGTCGAGACTTCGTCGACCATTTTGAAAACTGAAATCTTGAAATCGACCAAGGCATTCAATTACAAGCGTCAGCAAAAGCTTTGTGCTAAGCACTTAGGCCTGACCAAAAATGAAGATTCACCGATTTTTGTGTCTGAACAGCTGACTGCAAAAAGCTCTCGACTGTACTTTGTCGCACGAGATCTCGTTAAATCAAATGAATATAAATTTTGTTTGACTTCTTACGGAAAGGTTTACCTGAGAAAAGATGAAAACTCACGGATAATCTTAATTAAAACTGAATCTCAAGTTCATAGCTTAAAGCAAAGAATATGACTTTTAAAAAATTATAGAATGAAATTTAGTAGTTCTTCTGTAAGTCATAATATAAATTTTGTATTTTTTATATTTGTAATCATAGTAATCTTGTTCTTTGTTCAGATTAAATTAAATCAAAGCTTGTACCTCACGCTTCTCAATCTTAATTTATGCATACACATTCCTACATACTCACAAATAAATCGTCCTACAAATATATACACACGCACTTACATAATCTCACACTTACATAATATATTGAACACAGCTCCTTACAACAATCCACTTACTCATATTAATATGTTTAGCGCGATCACATTTAAAACCATTCATATAGATATTATCAAACCCAAACACACAAATGATCAACTGTCATCCAACAAGCATTATTTAGATCTGGAAATGACAAATAAACAATTAAATATATTTAAACATGAATAGCTCACTCCAAACTGTAAATGAAATAGACAGTACTGAAATTGCACAATCCTGCGCGATTTCACCCGATGATTTTTCCGTAAAAATGCACACACTAAATACCGATTTTACTATTATTTCACAAAACATCAGAAGTGCCTCAAAAAATTTGGACAGCTTACTGATTACTCTAACGCAGTTTAAATTTGACGTCGACTTATTGGTCTTAACTGAATGTAGACTTGACCCAAATAAACCTATACCGCAGGTTAGTAATTATAAATACTTTTCTACCACTAATCATCTTAATCAATGCGACGGGGTTATTATATATGCTAAAAATGACCATAAAGTAGGTGTGAAAGAAGTAATACTAATGGATGCATCGTGCCTCCAAATTACAATAAATGACCTAACTATTCTCTGTATCTATCGCTCTCCCTCTATCAAAAGGGCTGAAAATTTCATTGATTCTTTGAATAATTACTTAATTACTATTAAATCATGCAAAAATATCATACTGACTGGGGATATTAATATCAATATCATACATAATAAAACTGAACAAACATATGACCGCTCAAATAGATTCAAATACCTCAACATGCTAGCCATGCACGGGATACTTCCAGGTCATTCGCTTCCTACTAGAATTAATAATTGTCTAGATCATTTTATGCTAAAGTTAAATAAGAGTAATAAAAAATCTGCTTCAATTGCTGTACTAAACACTACTATAACAGATCATCGTCTAATTTTCTTAAAGCTTTCAAACGTAATAACCACTGACAAACCATCTAAAACTAAAACTTTTATTAATTATGATAAAGCTTTGGACACTTTAAAAGATAATAATCTGTTAGACTTATTATCAAATAATGATCCCACTGTAGTAACTGACACCTTATTACACACACTAAGGAAAAGCTTATTAGATAACACCTTAACTATGACAATCCCGTGTAAAAATCGTATAATTAAACCATGGATGACATCGGGCGTTTTGCGCTGCATCAGAAACAGAAATAAGATGCAGGAAAAGTTGCGTGCTGACCCCAATAATGCGATCTTAAAAATAACATATAGAAGATATCGTAATTATTGCAATAATCTCATCAAAAAACTTAAACGAAAATACGAGAGTGATCAATTATCTAAGGCTACCAAAAATCCTAAAACTCTATGGAATGCTATTAACAAAATTACTTATCGTAAACGTAACAAGACCGAAAATGTTGAATTATTGGACATCAAATCGTCTCCGAGTGAATCTGTCCAGCATGTAAACAGTTACTTTGCTAATGTTGGGAAAATTTCTAACAGTACATCGAGGCCACGGAATACTTCTAATCACTTACCAACATTTCAAAATTCATCTTTTGTGTTAGCAGATACTAATCCCCAAGAAGTGTATACTGTATTACTAAACCTTAAATCTGACAGTGCCCCTGGCTGGGATGATATTTCAACTCAGTTTCTGAAAATAGCCCACGTTTTTGTTGTTCCAGTTATCTCACACCTGGCTAATCTGTGCTTTAACCAAGGCATCTTTCCAACAGCTCTCAAAAAAGCAATCATTATACCTGTGCACAAGGGAGGAGACAGAGACGATCCTAGTAACTATAGGCCTATTTCTATTCTGCCTGCTATTTCTAAAGTTATAGAAAAACTAATTAACACACGCGTAGTAAATTATCTGAATAAGTTTAAAATATTATCTGATTCGCAATACGGGTTTAGACATGGACTTTCTACAGAGGATGCTGTATCAGCACTTACTTCTGAAATCGTAAATCAAGTTGACAAAGGAAACAAATGTCTATCTGTTTTCCTTGACTTAAAAAAAGCTTTTGACACTGTCTCTGTCCCCATCCTTGTGCATAAACTAGAACAGATTGGTATAAGAGGTGTCCCTCTAGCTTTATTGATTGACTATCTTAGAAATCGCAAACAAAGTGTTAAAATCACTGGATATATTAGTCAGGAATCTGAAATTACATACGGAGTCCCACAGGGGAGCGTGCTAGGGCCAACATTGTTTTTGATATATATCAATGACCTATGCAATATCAACATCAAACAGGGACACTTATTTTCTTACGCAGATGACACTGCTGTTGTTTTTGTTGGCAAAACATGGGATAAAGTACGCAAATCTGCAGAACTGGGACTTTCTGAAATTTCCAACTGGTTAAATGCCAACATTCTTACATTAAATTTCGCAAAAACTCATTACATTTGTTTCACAAAATATAATATTACACAACCGGAAAATAACTTTCAAATAAAGATACATACACGTAATGACTCTCTTAACCCTGATTGTTCGTGCACCTTAATTACTAAATTAACATGCATTAAATATCTAGGGATATTAGTTGACCAACGCCTGTCATGGCATGCACACACGGAACTAGTTATGAACAGAATCAGGAAACTCATTTGGACATTTAAAACGCTTAGACACGTTACCACAAAATCCCTTTTAAATCAAATATACGTTTCCCTTGCTCAGTCAGTTCTGGTGTATTGTATCTCGGTATGGGGTGGGGCAACGAAGATGAAGTTCTTGGAATTAGAAAGAGCACAAAGGTCATTGCTGAAAGTAATGTATTTTAAACCCTACAGATTTGATACTAAAGACCTCTACTCCCTATGTGATCTTCTGACAATAAGAAAGCTATACATTCTTCACGCTGTGTTGAAACTGCATAAGAATTTACCTTATGACCCAAATGTTCAAAGCAGAAGACGAAAAGATGTTGTTGCTCCTGTTATAACTATAAAGTCAACCTTTGCTCGTAGACAATATGCCGCTCAGTCCACCCACCTCTATAACATAGTTAATAAATATATAAAAATCTATCCTATGACTCTTTTTGACTGTAAAAAATCTCTCATATCTTGGCTGAAAGATAAGAACTATGACGAGACAGAAGATCTTTTAAAAAAGAATATATGAAAAAATAAATATATATACATATATATAAACATATAAAATACATTAGTAAAATAAGGAAATTAATTGTATTATTAATTTATTAATAATCCAAGTTATTTACAGTACTAAATTCACTTGACAATATATACTTGACTATTAATTGTGATTGCCTATAAAATCCATATTATTTACATTTTATCACTCTTTCACTTGCGTACATAAATAAATACCCTTTTACACTTTTATTTTCACACATAACATATTACACTTTTCTTCACACATCACATATACACCATACTTGCACTCACACTTACTCTCTCCCTCACACATACACACTCACACATTTACATTTTTATAACAAATTTAATTTAGAACCTTTCGAAATACTTAGATATTAAGCAAAATTTTATAATGTGTAAAATGTTTTTGTTTTCTTAAATTTTGTTTTTCTGATTTTGTTTTTGTTTTTCTTATTATTAAGATTTTTATAAGTTAACTCTTATTCATATACCTATCTAATAGTATCTGTTAGATATGGAAGAGCGGAGCCTCCTATTACAGGTATCCATTTTACTTAAAAGGAGACTCCAGTCCCTGAAAATGTAATTGTACGACTAAGAGTGAATAAATATTTTTGTATTTTTTTGTATTTGTACTTAGATACATACAAAAAGCCGGAACATAAACGACTGGAGATTTTTTGCAACAACTGCTTTAGTCAGAACAAAAACCGTTATATTTTTACATATCTCGATCAGTTGTGCTCAAAGGGTTTGTTTCAAGATGTGGTGATTCATTATCCCATTTCAGGCCACTCAATGATGCCTATTGATAGAGACTTTGCTCTTATCGAACTCAAAAGGCTTAGGAAACAAACTATGTACAACCCTGAATACTACGTTCAGCTGATTAAAATGAGTAGAATTCAAAACCCTTTCGATGTAGTATTTTTGGAGAAGAACCTTACTAAAATCGGTAGTGGAAAAACAGTTTAAGTAAAAGACTTCAAAGGTTTATACAACGATTATATAAAAGCTGTTCCAGGAATATCCACCTGCCGAGAAGTAAGGTTTTCCAAATTCAATCGGCCCTCACAACGTGAATCAATGACAGGAGCATTCAAACCGATTTCGCTTTATCGTGTTGGGGTCGGAAGAGTCATCAGAAGAGATCCCAGTGACGCATACAATAGACCGATACCATTGAAACCTGCTAAAGTAAAAGATATATTACATCTGCTCCAGTTTGTACCAGAAGCAGAAAAGTATTACTTTGAAAACTTATATCCTACAGAAACTAACGAAGAAATGACTAGAGAGTCGAGTGAAGAAGAGAGGGAATAAATACTATTATTGATAATTGATTTTTTTGTGTATATGTGTATTAATAATTATGATCTTAATCGATCGAAATAAACGTCATTCTATTCTATTCTATTCTATATCAGAATTATATTTTAGCTTTCGTAAATTTGTTAATAAGACGTAGATTTGATAAGGGAGATCTCGTAATGTTAAGCTAAAAGTCTCCTAGTCCTCTAATTTAAGCCAAAAGTCTATTAGTCCACCTTGTTACAGCTAAGTCCAAATTCTATTGATGTTGATTTTATAAAAAATATGTATGTAACGTGTGGAGAGTTATGTTCAAAATAAAAGTCTGATTATAACCTATACAATATAATTTAATTTTTGGCTCCAAACAGCATGACAACATTTCCAGGTCAATTTCAAAACTTATATGTCAAAAATACAAGAACGCCATTTTTGGACTTGAGGACTTTTAGAATTTGGCCCTTCAATTCTGACTGGGGATAAAATCTGACACTTTCATATTTTTTTGGGGGGGGAGGGGGGTTTCGGCGTTTTCCCAAACCCTGTTTTGTATAGGATTCTTGTATGGGATTCTTCATTTCGAGCTGGCGAAGCCAGCGAGACTCAAAATTACTACTGGTGGCTTTTATGGGAAAATACTTTTACTGGTGGTTTTGGCTTTTATGGGAAAAAATTCATACTGGGTTTTCAGTCGTTTTTTTCGTAACCCCCCCCCCCCCGCCCCATTTTTGGTACTATCCATGGAAGTTGACGTATTTGTATGGGAATAAATTCCTGGTGGGTTTGTATGATGTAGGGGGGGGGGGGTTGTAGGTTGTCTAATTGGGACTGGGGGAAAAGTCTTAAATTCTTACTTTTTCCAATTTTAGGGGGGGGGGGGGATTTTCGTTTTCCCAAACCCTGTTTTGTATGGGATTCTTGTATGGGATTTCTTCACTTCGAGCTGGCGCAGCCAGCGAGGTACAAAATTACTACTGGGGGGTAGGCGGTAGGAATTTTGACTTTTTGCTACTATCCATGGATTTTTTTTTTGTTCGTATGGAAAAAATTCATACTGGGTATTCGGTCGTTTTTTGCATAACCCCCCCCCCCCATTTTTGATACTATCCATGAAAGTTGACGTACTTGTATGGGAAAAAATTCCTATCTGGTATTCGGTCGTTTTTTTCAGAACCCCCCCCCCCCCATTTTTGGTAGTATCAATGGAAGTTGACGTATTCGCATGGGAATAAATTCCTACTGGGTATTCGGTCGTTTTTTTCGTAACCCCCCCCCCCCATTTTTGGTACTATCCATGGAAGTTGACGTATTTGTATGGGAATAAATTCCTGGTGCGTTTGTATGATGTAGGGGGGGGGGGGGGTTGTAGGTTGTCTAATTGGGACTGGGGGAAAAGTCTTAAATTCTTACTTTTCCAATTTTAGGGGGGGGGGGGATTTTCGTTTTCCCAAACCCTGTTTTGTATGGGATTCTTGTATGGGATTTCTTCACTTCGAGCTGGCGCAGCCAGCGAGGTACAAAATTACTACTGGGGGGTAGGCGGTAGGAATTTTGACTTTTTGCTACTATCCATGGATTTTTTTTTTGTTCGTATGGAAAAAATTCATACTGGGTATTCGGTCGTTTTTTGCATAACCCCCCCCCCATTTTTGATACTATCCATGAAAGTTGACGTACTTGTATGGGAAAAAATTCCTATCTGGTATTCGGTCGTTTTTTTCAGAACCCCCCCCCCCCATTTTTGGTAGTATCAATGGAAGTTGACGTATTCACATGGGAATAAATTCCTATTGGGTATTCGGTCGTTTTTTTCGGAAACCCCCCCCCCCATTTTTGGTAGTATCAATGGAAGTTGACGTATTCGCATGGGAATAAATTCCTACTGGGTATTCGGTCGTTTTTTTCGGAAACCCCCCCCCCCCATTTTTGGTAGTATCAATGAAAGTTGACGTATTCGTATGGGAAAAAATTCCTACTGAATATTCGGTCGAGTATGACATTTTTGGACCCCAAAATTTTCGGAACCATTGCCGGGGTCCAAAAAAATAAATTTTAAAATTTTTAAAAATATATTTTGTTTCTTCCACAGACTGTTTGTTTTAACCTAGCTTTTTTGTGCAAATTTTTTGCGATTTTCAAGAGTTTTCAATTGTTTTGGAGCACAGTGTCAAGGTTTACGTCAATAATGTGCATTTTAGGGTTATTGTTTATTGGCTGGGATGTTATCAAAAGAAATCAAATAAAAAAATTCTAAAATATTGGCTGGTTTTTGAAACACATTTTTTTAAAGATTACTTTAGAAAAAAGGCTTAAATTCAAAATATCTCAGAAATGGTTCATTGATCTTTTCTACAACCCCTTCAAAGGATTGCATCTAATTACCAATCATCCTGTATATGTAGGTATATTTGAGGGGGGGACAGATCCCCCCCCGCATAGGGAATGTATATGAAATGCATACCTACTTTTTTATATCTTATTTTGAGGTTATATTTTCAGTTCAGAGGTCACTTTTTGACATAAATTCACTTCTGCATTGGCTCTGGCGCTACGAGAAATGCAGACCCTCCGCTCTTTCATAACAAAGCACAGGCACCCACGCTCATCAGCCGCTACGGCTCGCACGGTTGTCTGCGCTTTATTAGGGCGGGCGGGGGCTGCCCTCCCTCCGCACCTCTGGCTTTTCTTATACACTCTAGGGGTAGTAACCACAAGACTGTATAGAGTCAGCGTGCTCTGAGTCGGTTTTTGAACAGTTTTAACCTACCATACAGAAGTCTGTCAAACTTTTTTTTTTCACTCTTTTATGTTCCATTAATGACAATTATAAGTACATTTATGACAACAAAGTGTTAACACTATGTAAAATGAACAAAATTGCATTCCATTTAATACTCAACTAAATTACAAACAATTTGCAACAAATAAAAAGTTGATAAAAAGTTCAAGACCCAAAAAAACCCCCACAATATCATTTATATAAAAAATCAGGTGTCCTCCTGTAAGACCCAACCCAAAAAAACTGCGAAACAGAATGATAGATGCGCTCAAACATAGCCTTATTCGAAATTAAAGGAAGCTACTGCTTAAATCAAAATGGCTGCTAGCCAACCAGTGTTGCGTTACTTTTCACACATTTTTACCAGCTTTTGACAACTAACCTCTTGACACTATTACGAAATTAACAGAATTTCATTCCGTAATACGCATATTTTGAATATTTTATTTTTTATCATAACAAATTAAAAAATCTTTTCCGGTAATAAAAAAACAGTGGAAAAGGTTTAAAGTAAAGTCAAACCATCCCCCTAAACTTAAATCATGATTAAAATCAAGTACCAGATGTCTATTAGCCAACCCCTTTTTATTGCTGTAGCAAATTTTGAATGCTTTTACTGCTGTCAAAACAAAAATTTTGCAAATAACAGTATAGTCAATATGATAATGTGGTCCTAATACTGCCATGATATGGAAGAAAGCGCCTAAGTGACATTTTTGTGAAAATGACTTTCTGGTATGGTTATATACATTAAAAATAACCTATCAACCTGTCTTAAAATGATTCCCCGAGGACTTGTAGACTATTCCCATAAGTCCTAGGGGAATCACTGTAAGACAGGTCGATAGGTTTTTTAATGAGTATAACCATGCCAGAAAGTCATTGATGTCACTTAGCCGCTTTCTTCCATATCACGGCAGAATAAGCACTAAAGCCTTCAAAACCATGCTACAAATCATGTCAGGGTAGAGCGAAAACTTACGTGTACTTGGCACTCTCTCTAAAGTTGACATGGCTCGTGCTGAAGGTGAAACTAAGAAGGAATTGCCCACACTGAGAGAAACCCATAAAAATATGATCCCTGAGATATGTTCTCGGCACGATATCCATGAGGCAGAACCGCAGTCGGGGCGGAATGCGATCAAACATTTTAGGGCATTTTTCATGTTTCTTTCTTGTTGTTCTTCCAAGGATCTAAGAAAAACAGTATTCAGATTTTTAAAAAGACAAATACTCATCCTCTATGTAAGTGGTGATGCTATTTTGATACGTATAGTTGATATAAAAATCCTGTTATAAATTCAGTTACCATTTTTAACTAAGATCAAAGCCCAAAAGAGGAGAAAAAAAACTAGTTTTTAAGAAAGCCCCTAATTGTGTCCATGAAATTGAAGTCATACTCACTTCTCTGTTGAACAGTTTGTGCACGATATTAGTGCCATAGCTTGAATCAAATTTTAGGCTATTTGAATACGATTTATCTAATATGTTTTTAGCAAAAGTGCTAGGATAACCAGATGCAGAATCCATGTTTGTTTGATTTTGATTTGATATTATTTTGAGTTTGACAGTATTGCAGTGCTACCAACACTGCCAAAGAAAGGACAAACAAACCATGCAGGATGCGTTCGGATTGATCATCGCGCGATGCCCACTAACATTCCAGATGTACGCGTATTGTTTCTTCCCTCGCGTATGTACACATGCATTCTCATACATAGAGACTAACATTATAAAAATGGTTGTTCGCGCTAGTAGTTAGTGCGAAGTCTGTGCGGTAGTGTGCGTGCGCAAATCCTAGCTGCGCCACAGCCCGCGCGTGTTCTTCTCGGATAGCCGTCGCGCGTGCCACACGCTTCTCGAGGTGCGCAGTGCCACGCCATTTTTGATCCGCTCAAAAACATTTTCCTTGTGGACCACCAAAGACTGTTACCGTGTGTGTAGTGACATCAGCTCCAGCAGGAAAAGACCCCCAGCGCTAAATCATCGACTCGCCGCAAGTTTGCGGCCATTTTGGAGACAAAGGAAACCAGCAACCAGGTCAGTGCCAGTGCCCACATCCCATATTGTTTCTCTCTCTCCATATCTCCCACACATCAGCACGTCATCCTTAATGCCAGTCATATTCTTGCAGTCATATTTTGTTCCTTATTCGAGCCGTCTTGGATAATTCCCTTCGATCCGTTGAATCAGCCCTATGTTATACAGTCCACTTTTGTTGAAATCATTTTTTGTTTGACCAACAAACAAGCGTTCTCCCCCCCGCCTGCTCAGTTTCGAGTTATTATCCTGCTCAAAACTCAAAAATATTTTACTACCAAATCCACTTACACAGTTCTAGAACATTCTTTGGTTCCCAACCCAATTACCCACATTACATTTTCTCATTTCTCAAGGTTACGCTTAGCCTTCAACTCGTGCCCGTGTCCTCATTTGCATAAATCATCGCACATTTACATCAAATACTTTTATAGACAAGGAGCCAAACAGTGAAACATTTTGGTTATCAGTGCGTCCCTGTGTATATAATAATAATCAGCTCTTTATTTTACTATCATTTTACTACTTAGTCTTACATACATACTCAGAATATCCTTCTGAGCATACATAGTCTATTTTGTCATATAAAATTATATATATAGAGTATAAAGTATAAAGTGAAATTTACATATGTAGTGCACCCCTAGGCTACTTACATCACAATTTCCTTTGTTCGTCATAGTTTATCATAGGTATTTGCATCAAACCAGTTTTGTGGGTCTTACCCCCAAGTTTTATAATAGAAACAAAATTGTTTTTTACGGTGGATTTTTCGTGTTTGTATATTGAAAACTGTATACATCACAATTTCCTTTGTTCGTCATAGTTTATCATAGGTATTTGCATCAAACCAGTTTTGTGGGTCTTACCCCCAAGTTTTATAATAGAAACAAAATTGTTTTTTACGGTGGATTTTTCGTGTTTGTATATTGAAAACTGTATTGTATACAATACAATACAAGGTCTGCCCATTGTGTGTAATTATAATATTAATAAAGTCTGCAAAAAACTAGCAAGCGCAAACTACGCTTTACTAAAATTAAAGTCTCTTGTTAACAGAAAAACCCTCATTGCTGTTTATTATGCCTACATTCAATCTATTATAAATTACGCTATCACAGTATGGGGAAATGGAGCTGATATAAAACGAGTCCTAATTTCTCAAAAAAGGGCAATAAGAATTATAAACGGGCTACACAAACGTACGTCTGTACGAAGTTATTTTAAAAGAGACAAAATTATGACCGTAATTTCATTATTTATTTACAACTCTTTGATCGAAACTTATTTACAAAAAGACAATTTACCTAAAAAAATGGACATTCACAGATATAATACAAGAAATAAAGAGAAATTCATAACACCAAAAACTAGACTAAAAAAGACGCAAAAACAAGGAAAATATATTAAATTAATTATGTTTAATAAAATACCTACAGCCATTTCAAAGTTGCCGCTCTTGGAGTTTAAAACGAGGGTGAAACGTTTTTTGGAAAATAAACCGTTTTACTCGATTAATGAGTTCTTGAATTTAAAGCTAAAGACATGTTCATTTTCTGATTATACAGTTAAAATATAAATTTATTTTTAATTATGACATTTTTAATTTATTTTTAATTTAAGCCATTATTTTATGTAAATTTTTATAAATTACATTGTGCATGTACATTTTACATATTTTGTATTTCGTGTAAATTTCTTATGTATTGACAAACCTTTTATAACGGACATTGTTATATGGTGAATAAATATCTTATCTTATAATGTTGTTTAATAGTACGGTTCAATAAAATAAAGCAAAGCAGTTTGCAATAATTTGCGCAACTGAATTTGCCAGGCGTTTTCTGCTTTCATACATATCTCATAGGTGCGTGTTCATTTATGTAAGCATTTCTTTTTTGTATTTCGGTTATAACACATATACGGCTCGTTCAGTTGCGGTAATTCAATGTTACGGTGAAAAGTTATAGCCGGTCATTTACAAAATTACCCAGGTGAAAAGGGAAGGTGTTTTTTTTCGTTTATTTTTTTTCTCTTCTCTCATATTTCTGCTCTAATTTCTGCTCTGCTATAATTTGTTCAAATTATACAGGCTGCTGTGTTAAAACTACACAGCGCAATCATACAAAAAAAAATTGATTGAAAAAAAAATTTTCCTTTCGTCTTGTTCTCTCTTGTGTTCTCATCTCACATAGAGATTGTTCAATAATTTCAGCTCAAATGTTATAGGCTGTTACAAAATTTAAAAAAAAATTTTTCGCCTTTCGTTATTGTTCCCTTGTGCGGCCACATATAAGGACTGTTCACTTTTTGCACATGTACAGGATGTAACAAAAAAAGTTTTTTTTTAATTTGTTTATATTTAGGGTTCCGTGCGCAGGTTATTTGTGTATTTTTTTAAGGCTACACGTTGCGTTACGTGCGTGTTTTCTGAGCCCAGATACTTGTCAACACACAGTTACACAATAAATTAACGACACACCGAAAGAAGTTAGAGGATGTCTTCTAAGAGATTCTCGATGATGGTGATCTGCCCGACGAAACTGAGGCCGCGTGTACAACCAGTTTTGAGAAGGTGTTCAGCGACTATGACGAGATCGTAGTGGCGTTTCAAAAGCTCGACGCGTCGGCGTCACCTCCGCCCAAGTCTACCCCCCTCCTGGCTCAGCCCCGCCCACCGGGGTCCTGCCGAAGATTTCACTACCCAAATTTTCGTCCAAAGTAGAGGATTGGCCCTCCTTCATAGCTATTTTTCGGAGCCTCATCGAGGAAATGGCTGAAGTTTCCAATTCCGTAAAGCATCACTTTCTGCTCTCCTCTCTTTCAGGTGAGGCACTCAGCATAGTGTCTCATCTTCAGCCCACCAACGAGAATTATGCAGTGGCCATGGATATTCTCACCAAGCGCTATGAGAATCGTCGTGTTCTCATCGATCGATTCGTGGATATAATTTTGGGGCTACCACAAATTGACATCCGCTCAAACATCCACGCTTTATTTCTCACCCCGCTCATGTCAGTGCAAAGTGCTCTCCTACATTTGGATCTGCCCATGAAGGAGTCAGATTATGTTGTCGTATCCATAGTGGTACGAAAACTCCAAGGTGAGCTCCGTACTCTTTTATAGCGGAAGTACGGATCTCGCGCAACTCTGCCCACGCTCAAGAACCTCATTGAGTTCCTCGATGAGCATGCACGCTGCGTAGAGAATGAGCTGTCTGGCGTAACGTTCCAGGCCGCTCAGTCCTCCTACGCTCAGTCGCGGCCTACTACTTCAGGAAGGCTTGCTCAGCTCAGCCAGCTGACACAGCCCACTCGAGGTATTCCACATCTGCCCTACTAGGCTCGTCATGAGTTCCGCCCCATAGCTTGTCAGCAGGACGGCCGCTTCCCCCATCCCATTCGTCAGCCATTTTTGGCATATGAGACAGCGCCAGTATACTCGGCTCAATCATCCCCTTCACCCACGTGCCGACAAGATAATTCTGCTCAACCTTCATCCCCTACTGGTGGCATGCCATGCCCATACAGCCGGACTAGGGTACATAAGTTCATCGCCTGCCCACAGTAAAACAACCAACCTGTGGTCAACCGATAAAAAATAATAATTTTTTCATAGTTTCAGACTCATGATATTTAATTTCAGTTTCAGATATCCAACCAAAGTGTAAAATATGTAAATCTGAAACTAGCCTAAAATAGTCTATGTTCCTTTTTATTTTTGATTGAGCTCCAACTTCCGTTGCCGGTGAGTTGGCCCCTTTTTTTGTGATGACAGGCTTGTGTTGCGTTGTAAAATGTTTGCAAAAATTAAAGTTTAAAGTATTCAATCAGCCTGGTGTTTACTTTGTACAAGTTCCCGTCCAAACCCACGCCGCAGATGGTTTCTCTGGAAATCCCAGTTCTACACACAACCGGTTCAAGGCCGGTGGGATTTTGTAAACGCACGTAACCGGTGCCGACGCTATTTGGGCCCTCACTACGAAAATGAGTGCAGATCTGCGCGATCATGTAAGGAGTGAAATGACCACCACACTTCACTGCATCGCCATGGGGCCGTATCTCCTGTACACTCATCGGCTCATTTGCTGCCTCCTCATTTACGTGAGCAGCCCAGGCAACGTCCGGCTAATGATTTACCGGTACCCTTCAGCACATGCTCAGGCCCCAGTACCCCGTGCCTCATCTCAGCCCAACACAACCCCTCGGTCGCGCTCGCCAAATAGGTCATGGGTACGTAGTCGGCGTTGACTACCTACCATCACCGAGCACTTTGAAGGCGAGGACTCAGCACACTCTTCTCTCACACACTCAACTCATCCCCACTCCACAAATTCGGCTCAAACACAAAATTTAGGCGACTCTGCACAACGTGTAAAACACGTCACTCACACACCAATATTATTGCCAACCGTATCGCTTAAAATTAAAAATGATGAGTGTCGATGAGTGTCTAATAGGGTTTGTGCACACACAAGAGTCAAAGGCATCCATCAGAATTTTAGGCCAACCTACACATTGTGAAACACCTACGATCACGGCCACAGCTTATATACTAAAGAACGTAACTGGGTACCTACCGCTAGAAAAGGTTCCAGATCTCGCTCAGTTAACAGGTCACCCACCCATTCCTCTAAACGATCGACCCATATCGTCTCTCAGACGCTTTCAGCTCATCCAAGCCCTTTCTCAGCGCTTTCGGACACTCTGGTCTAGGTCCTACCCCCATACCCTGCAAACCCGCCCTAAATGGCTCTCCTTGTCTTCCCCTCCTCAAGTGGGTGAACTGGTCCTCGTCAAAGAAGATGACCTGCTTGCACTCCAATGGAAGCTGGGGAGAATTCTCCGCACAATACCCCTAGTAGCATTTTCCGTTGGCGTTCATTCGCCAACGATCAGCAAACCGATGGGTTATAGTTAGTTAGTTGGCCCTCATAGAGCCGACATTGGCCCAATGATACTAATATTAGGAATATAGCCACCCAATAACTAACAATGGGCCAACCGTAACTTCTGCTACCATTGGGTGAACAATGTTGGGATAAAGCATTGTTAACGACGACGTAGGCGCAATGTCATAAACCGTATGATTTTATTTGTATTAACACAACTATTTTATAAACTGTACGTATGAAATATTGACCTATTTAAAATTCAATTCAGTTCAATACGGAAAAAATGGCTGGCAACACTATATAGGCCCTACGGTCACAGTATGTACAATATTTAGCGGGACAAATGCGGGGGTAGAGGGGATAGGCAGCGCCGGAACTGGAACTGGAACTGAACAAAAAGTATGGCTTGGCCATTTCATGGATCCATTCTCATACCAAGCTCAAATATTAATGAATTAAATGACAAATTAAATCTGACTTTAGACACAATCTTTGACATACTTAAAAAATACAACTTAACTCAATTTGACGAAAACAAAATTAATTCAATTCAAACCCTACCTAAAAACACCCCTACAATTATCATATACCTACGAAAATACTGTATTAGAATCAGTACATACCCTATTACCCTATTAGGAATTGACTTAGATACAAATATGACATGGAAACCACACATTCAGAACCTGAAAAAATAACTCTCCTCTTTTACTTACGCTCTTTATCAATTAGAACGAGCTACTGACTTCGATACTACCCTTACGGCTTATTATGCGTATGCACATTGTAGGTTGTCTTACGGAATCGTGATTTGGGGAAACAGTTATGAGATTGATGAAGTATTCCGACTACAGAAAAAATGCATCATAATACTTACAAACATTGAGCAAATGATCTCTTGCAGACCCTATTTTGTCAAGCATCAAATATTGACCCTAGTATGTATTTACATATTGGAGTCCTGTAAATTTGTCAGAAATAACACTGATTTATACTCTTTTAAGGTGAACAATAAACGAAACAATCGAAATAAAAATCAAATAGATATCCCACTAACAACCATGAAACTAGTGTCAACCAGTCCCCATCACATGCTGAGTAAAATATACAATCATCTACCAAACTACCTAAAAAATAAAGAAAAAAACACTTTGTTCATTAGTAACCTAAAAAAATTCCTCATAAAGAAATGCCATTACAATTTAACTGAATATTTTAATGACGATACAAAATCAATACTTCAATAGCTCTTCTAAATGACTGAATAAATTTGTAATAAATTGTAATATTATTGTGAATAATTAATTAAAATTGAATAAAATATAAAAATACTAACAAATTTAACATAGATTTAACTAAATGATTATGCTAGTACTAACTTACTTGACCTAGGAATAATCTTTAATATTATGTACTTAAAAGGCATCCAGTAGCCCTCTCATGATTGCTATACCCCAACAGGGCGTCACCTGTACTTTTATAAATATGTAAGATCCTTTAAACTTGTAACATTGCAATAAATGATTTGAGTTTGAGTTTGGAACTATTGCATGACATAATATTATAAGTCCATGGAAGTGTCTGTCTGATGGCCGCGAAACGGCCAAGTCGTACTTTTTGATTTTATTCACTTCCTCAGTTCAATACGAAAAAAATGGCTGGCAACACTATGTAGGCCCTACGGTCACAGAATGTACAATATTTAGCGTGACAAATGCGGGGGTCGAGGGGATAGGCAGCACAGTTCCATTTCCGGCGCTGCCTACCCCCTCTAGGAAGTGAATAAAATCAAAAAGTAGGACTTCGCCGTTTCGCGGCCATTAGACAGGCACTCCCATGGACTTATAATATTATGTCATGCAACAGTTCCATGGAACGGCCAAGCCATACTTTTTGACGAAAATGTAGGTTTGTACAGTTAGGGCTTGCAGAGTTAGGCCTTGGAGATCTGATAACTTTTTAACCGTGAAAGCGTTATGAGCTTCTGTGTCTTGGCGACCTTTGCATGAAATGTTTTTGATGGGATTTCATTTCTTTTTGTAAGATGCTCTACTTTCTTTTTCAGGCTGCATTTCTTGCGCCTCAGTGATGACTTTTTTATAGCCCCCTTTCAATCTTTGCCCCTTTTTCTTGTTGGTCTATTATTTGCAATAAGCGATAGATCAGGGCTGCAACGGCAGTGACATGGCATTGTGAGGAGGCTACGATAAGCGCGCGCAACGCGCTTAATATCCTTCCATCCCCTCACTCCTTGTATCACGGATATAATTAATTAAGGTTCCTGAAGTGTGTCAAACGGGACCCTATTACTAAGCCTCCGTTGTGTGTCCATCTGTCACAGGGGTGTAGAGTTTCAGCCGTTATAGATTATTATTTATTTAAAACACACATGATATACGTTACTCACATATGTCCAATCCGTATGACATGGTAGGCAAATTTTACAAATTTTAGATATCCACTGGATTACTAATTTTACAGATTACCTACCTACCTGTTACTATGGCCTCCAACATGGCAGATAATAAAATTAAAATAATACCCAAGGGTGGTCCCCTGCCCTTCCTTATTTCTGAAACTAGAAGACCGAAAAATATATAACAAGTCAAGGTAATAGGTGTATTGAAAATATTGTAGTTTGAAATATTGCAAACTATGACACACTAAAAATCGTGTACTATTCTTATTTTGAAAGTATTTTAAGATATGGGCTTGAAATTTGGGGTAACTGTACAAGTATTAAAAGTGTTTTAATCCTTCAAAAGAAAGCAGTCAGATTAATTGATAAAGCATCATATCGTGATCACTGCAAACCTTTATTTGTTAAACACAAGATACTTACAGTAATCGCTCTTTATATATACCTCGTATGTAGTTATATTTTTCAAAATCGACATAATTACCGAACTGTAGGTGAAAATCAGAGTAACCTTAGAAATAGCAATCACCTTAAAGCCCCTATGGCAAAATATACAACCTTTAACAAAAGTTTGAGTTACACTGGGATTAGGATTTACAATAAGCTTAGTAATGATATTAAGGACAGTGCAAACCTAAAAATATTCCAAAAAAGTTAAAAGCGTATTTGTCGGAAAAACCTTTCTATAATATAAATGAATATTATAATGATTGATAATTTCCTATTTTTTATTTAATTTCAATGAAATTTTCTGACAGATTAACTGAATTTTTTGATCTTTTTGATTTTTTTAAAGTACCTACCTATAACCATTTCTGACATATTAATTTCCTATTTGTTAATAGTTTTGTTACTATGATTGTTATAATAATTATTTTCATTATTACCTGTACTTGACATCTTCATTGCTTTAATTTTTTTTTATTTACATATATTCTATTTACTCGTGAAAATGTAGACAGTTAATAATTTCGGTTTACCTATCAATATGTGATTTATTTACTTTTTATTTTATTTTTATGAATCGATTTTACTGTGTGTTTTATAAAATGATTTGTGTGCCAGGTGTGGCTTTAATGTACAAATAAATAATATGATTATGATTATGATTGAATATGTATTATGTAAAGATTACAGGAACAATACCACTGTCAAGTTAATATAGGGTCCCTTACCCAAGAGGGTGTCGAATTGTTTGTAAGTCGCAAGAATTTTAGGGCCTTGTTTTTTGTCACTTTGGTCGTTTTATGGGGTGGGGGGTTGGAGGGCAAAATTAACAGGTATTTTCATATTTTCGTTAGTTGTGTACAAATCGTAGCATTCATACCAAATTTCAGATTTCTAGGACTTTTGGAAGTTGGAAATATATTTTTTTAATAATAAAGAACCGGACTCCCCTTAAGAGGGTTTGGAGGATGAAATTTATAGCTTTACTAATTTATTTGTTGTTTGTGTGCTAATCCTAGCCAGAATAATAATTTTAAGCTTTCTAGGACGTTTGGAAATTGGGAATATATTTTTTTAATAATACAGAATCGGACTCCCCTTAAGTTGGTTTGGAGGGTGAAAAATACAGATTTCTGAATTGATTTATTGTTTTTGTGATAATCCGAGCCTGTGTACTAAATTTCAGCTTTCTAAGACTTTTGGAAGTTGGGAATATATTTTTATAATAATACAGAATCGGATCCCCTTAAGAGGGTTTGGAGGGTCAAAGTTAGAGATTTCTTAATTTATCGGTTGTTTGTGTGTTAATCGTAGCCTGCATACCAAATTTCAGCTTTCTAGGACTTCAGGAAGTACCCTAGAGGTTTTGATGATCATCAGTGAGTGACTGAGTGAGTGACGAAATCGACGTATTTTAGGCATTAATAAAATTCAAAGTATAAAAGCTAGACAAATGAAACTTATCGTGTTTAATGAGACTGCTTACTGCATCTTATCTTGAGAATTTGGTATCTCTAGTATTATCCAGACCGAAGCTATGAGGGTTCGAAAATACGACGAAACGCTTCGAGAAAACGTACGTAGTACCCCACCCACTTTTGGCTCGTCTTGGCGGGGGGCACTGCCGTGCCCCCAGATATCGATGTGTTCCAAGAAAAGACCCGGAACCTACACTAAATTCACTACAAATTTATTTAAAAAAATGCAATACTGACAAAACTAGAAAGCTGTTTCTATTTGTTGTTTTATAGGTATGTTTACATTTACATAAAATGATTAAATACATTTTGACAAAATAGAACAATCAAATCGCGTCGACACTTTGACACGCAAAACGGAATAGTATCCACAGAACACTTAAAAAATTAAACTGTCAAAAAAATCAAAAAACGAGACGTTTTGTCGCTTTTTTCGTTTTAATTTTATTACTACTGTAGCTTACATAAACTAAATAAGTAAGAGATATTTAAAAGTTATACATAAATAAGAAAGGTTTCTAAATATAAGAAAAATGGAGCCTATGACCCTTGGAAGTCCTACGCACTCCCCATCGGGAAGCCCAAATGTGGGATATTTACCTCCTTTTCTTTTGGGAGAAATAAACCCTCCAGCTACACCTCGCACCAACAGCTTGTCCCCTACGAAAGGAAGAAGCTTAGCTTTTGGTATGCTCACTCCTTTATGTCAAACTCATTGAATAATTTCAATCATAAACTAAAGAAATATTTTTGTGTTTCTAGGGTCTCCAACTGGTCCACAAACTTCGACGCCTGATCAAAAAGCCTACCGCCAGAGCTTGTCGATGCATCAACATGCCTTGTACAACCAACAGACAATATTTTCAAACATTCCAGCATCTCCAAATATTTCATACTCAAGTAAACCCAATGGTCCGCCTATAGAGGATCTTTTTGACACCATTAAGAGTAACGAGCAATCTGGAAATAAGTCTCTGTACCAAGACCATAGTTTTCTAGGCTATGGCAACAATAATTCATTGATGCAGAACTCTTATGTTAATCATTCCTTAAATAACCACTCATTGCAGTCTCCCTGGCAAGAAGGATGCCAGGAGCAAGATGAGCATTGGGTCACTGTTTTTGGATTCCCACCGAATGCGGCCAACACTGTTTTGGCCAGATTTAGCAACTGTGGTGCCATACTTGGTAAGCAAGCATAGATTTATTTTGGTTAAAACTTTCATGAGTTAACAGCAAGGATTTGAAAAGCCAGTTTGTTGTCGTCTACCTATAATTTACCCAATATTATTACTTATTAATTTTTATTTCATTGTTAATTTTTATTAATTTTCACCCAATAAAGCCGATTCTGAAGACTTTAATTATAGTTTTAGTGCTGTGAAAGCCAAAATTTCTTCATTCCAACATAGATCTATAGTGTCACCAACAGAAGCTATATTACTTTGGAAAAATTCAAGTTTTAGACAGCACTAAAACTAAAATTAAAGCCTTCAGAATCAACTTTATTATGTATACAAAATACGAGTTTCAATAAAGGTCTAAAAAGTATCTACACAATGAAGACCCATATTATACTATTCTGTGGTCACAGGGCATGTGCAGCTTAGAAGTAGTTTTTTATTTCCATTTGAAACTTACTTAAACCTAGAATTATTTTAATCCAAAATTACATTTGTGTCCAATTCCAATATAACAGATAAGCAATACCCTACTCAAGGCAATTGGGCCCATATCCGTTATGCCACAAAAGCTGAGAAGGAGCGGGCAATGGCTCTAAGTGGGCGTCAAGTATTGCCAGGAGTCATGGTTGGGGTTGTGGAGTGCCGGGAACCTCCTCGAGTTGCTGTCACAAGTCCTGGCATTGGAGTCACTTCACCTGAAAGGTGAGGCTTATGACAAAACGTTGAAAAAAAAAATTGCCATTGAATTATTTATTTCAATCAAATTATTTCAGTATGATAACTTCATCTACTTATTTATCTGCAGGCAAGGGGCTGGCGCCAGGTCCCTATGTCCAACACCAATCCCATCAGCACCAGTGCCTCAGAGGTCCAATGGCATTATTTCTAAAGCATTGGACTATGTGCTTGGATGGTGACACCAACCAACGTTTAGTGAATGGTTAAACCAGTTCCAGGATTATTACTGAATGAATTGATTCACTTTGCCTCCCAGACTTCAAGTGACAACATAAAAAGAAATTATGTTTTGTTTATATTTATACCATTTAAATTTCCTGATTATTTCAAATGAAATCGAATTTCAATAATGTACAAACACTGTGGAGCTTAAGTAGCCTGTATAGACTTGATTTACATCTTTATGCCATCCCTTAATTACGATACACGAATTTCATGATTTTTGGAACCCTCTGTTTCTGTCACATTTGTGTGACCACTCTCTCCCCTGGTGTGATGTCACATATCTTTCAATTTAAAGTTTAGAAATTCAAACAGTAATTCGAAAATTATAAAATCAATAAGTCAAATATTTTGGAAAATTTATAAAATGTAACAAATCAAATGAAAGATATTAAAATAAAATAATATTATAGATTTATACATGTGACGTCACAAAGCTTATGACTCTCCCCCGTCATGTCAAACTTTGTTGACCACCTCAACTCGTGGCGTAATTTATGAATGGCCATATGCTGCAGTAAATTAAAACCATGTTACTTAAATATTAATATTTTATTTCTATACATAAAAAAAACTTACAATAAAACTTGTATTATTACAATAATAGTGTCCAGTAGTTATTAGATAATATTTTTTTATGTGGGACTACATATATGATTTCACATTATCTGCATTCTGGAAGCAGATCTTTGTATGAACACAACTTAAGAGCCAAAACCTATATTAAATTCAAAAGTGCTTAAAATCTATACAAACTATCTAGATATTAAGAATAGTTCGATGTACCATCAATAAAAATGCTGTTGAC
Source organism: Ypsolopha scabrella (assembly GCA_910592155.1). Taxonomy (NCBI): domain Eukaryota; kingdom Metazoa; phylum Arthropoda; class Insecta; order Lepidoptera; family Ypsolophidae; genus Ypsolopha; species Ypsolopha scabrella. The sequence goes on from OU342964.1 coordinate 8,251,638, forward strand.
CCACTTTTCTATTTTATATAATACTAGCTTTTGCCCGCGGCTCCACCCGCGTCGAAGAGATTTTCGTGGAAATAAAGAAAACAAAAGAATATGATTTTTTGAACGACAATATGCAACGGTCACCAAGTTTTACCAAAGTGCTAATAAATACCAATTAAATAAGCCCAAACTCGAAGGGTCTGCTGTTGTCCGTTGAGGAGATCCCATAACCACCTTCCAGGCCCACCAGCAGACCCTGGTCACCATGTTTTACCAAAGTGCTAATAAATACCAATCAAATAAGCCCAAACTCGCGGGGTCTGCTTTTGTCCACTGAGGAGATCCCATACCCATCTTCCAGTCCCATCATCTGACTCTGGTCACCATGTTTTACCAAAGTGCTAATAAAGACCAATCAAATAAGCCCAAACTCGAAGGGCCTGCTGTTGTCCGTTGAGGAGATCCCGTACCCATCTTCCAGTCCCATTATCAGACCCTAGTCACCTATTTTTTACAAAAGAAAATGTTTTATTATGAAAATAAAATAAAAAATAAAAAGTGAAAACAAATTTTACCAGTCAGGGTTTGAACCTGCGACAATCGGCTACGCTACGGCAGCGAACCTTCCATGTTTTACTAAAATTCTCATTGCGCTCCTCCCTTTTGAAATGTCATGATACATAGCCTAAAACCGTCCCGATGCTTTATCTTTCAGTGAAAACTGCATCAAAATCCATTGAGTGGTTCTCAAGTATTTTTCATGTATGGGACTCCTCCTGAATGTTCATTTAATTAATCTTTTTATTCTATATTCGGTTTTGGTTACATTTTACACAACAATTCCACATTTTCAGATTCAACTCATTCCATCTTCAAGGAGACCCGTGACTACTAGTGTTGCCTGACGACCCGATTTTCGGGGGTCTGGGGACCCGTCCCGATTTACTCCAGCGGGGCTATTATGTAACTCAGTGTCGGTTGCTAGCTATAGTTGCTATTCACCAAAAACAGATAAAATATGAACTTCCAAAATAACCTTTAATGGGTATTGAACTATTTACGAATTGTGAAGTCATTTCAAGTGCAAACTTATCCTTAGATAAGTGGATATGTATGTTTTAGACGATAGCCACTTGGTTGGGCAACTGAGTTAACGATACAGAATCAGGGGGCTGATCGGGACGCGCGTCCCGATTTTTCACTGGCTGATAAAAAACTCATATAAAAGTTTGAAACTGCTTGTTTTGTGCTCTGTTTTCATTTCATCTGTGGAAGCGATGTCAAACACACACTAAAGATTCCTTAAAGGGTGTCTATGATTTGTGCTATTACTAACTAAATCGGTACTGAATTTTTTAGTAATAGGTTGGTACTGAAAATAATAGATCTACTATCAAAATGTAATAATCAATCACTTTATCGAAACTTTTATTCCTGGAGTGAACTATTATAATAGTATACAAAAATAAAAGTCCCGACTTGCTAAGTGACTGAATCAGACCCCCGTTCATTAATTAACACTTTCGTCAGGTTCCAACACTGACAACAGGATAGCGTATATAATTTTCAACGCGTGCGACAGAGATGGCATTAGAACCCGCGTCGAGACCTAAATTAAGGGACCTCGGGAACGCCCAGCTCAAACTCTTGGACTTAGAAAGCTGATATTTTAGAGAAAAACCCTTTATAATGTTGACAAGAAATAAGGCCAGATTTTTCTATTAAAATAGGAAATGAAACTTTGTATTGGAAATAAATTTGTTTCATAGTTAAAAATTTTGTATTAACACTTTTTGTTAGAAATTAAAAAATAATACATTTTGGAAATGCGGCTCTGCCTTCGGTGTCGCTCTTAGACCATTTAACACGGGACCTGGCAAAGCGCGACTCTTAGTACTGAAATTATTCTGCCGTTTTCCACGGGAGGGGAGATAAACACGCACAGCACATATTTACTCACTCACGCTCACTCCTACGAAAAATTGATGTCACACTAAATCAAAAGCTGCAACACAAACACAAAACGCGCACACAAGCAAACTTACATGAACAAATTGTTAATGTACTTCGGCAGAGGGGAATAAGTGCGCTTGCCTAGTCCCGTGCTTAATGGTCTAAGGCGTCACTAGACACTTTACCAGAGGATAAATTCTGAGAACAAGAAATAGTTACGTCCGCGATTTGGCCTTTGAACTCGCCGAACATACTATTCTAGGGCAACAAATTAGTTATTAAAAATAACTATTTCGAAAAACGTGGCTCATCCTTTGGCCTCGCCAAAGACACGTTCCAGTATGATCAATTCAGAGAACAAGTATTGTTTCGTCCGGAATCGCGGCTCGGCCTATACAATATTAAGAGGTCAAATGACCTACCAAAAAGTAACTATCTCACGGAAAGGCGGTTTGGCCTCCGGCCTCGCCAAAAACACTTTCACAAAAGATATCACAAAAACCAAACATACTTCATACCAGAGTCAGGTCAAGCATGACAAGCATAGCAAGCAAACATAAAATTAAGGATCTGAAAAATATTTTCATTTTCGATAGGACTATACAAATTAAATTAACGTGGGCAAAGCCGCAGGCAAAAGCTAGTTAATAGCATAATATAAGAACTAATGGAGTGCTATTTGTTTAATTTCACGTTAAACGCGTGTTTTGCCCACACACTACACAAGAAAAATATTTTGCAACACATTTTTGTTGATAAAAAATTAAATTATAAAGATAAAAAATGCGTAGTGAAACAATGTTTTGTGTAGACACCGACATTATGTTTTTATACCTATGTGTGAATACGTTTTTGTGTATTTTGTAAGGCATAACACGTTGGAGACCCGCTTTAGACATTCTGAAATTTGATTATATCGTATTTTAGATTGGAAGTTTTAAAGAAAATTACTATTATATTTTGACCACTAAATATTTAAAATAATCTTTGAATTATATAAACCTAGTTTTTTTCGGCCGTCCCGATTTGAAAACCAAAATCCCGATTGTTTTATCGTTCCGTCCCGATATAAGGCACAGTGGACCTGGCAACACTACCCGTGACATACAGACGGCGCGGCGTCGCGGAACTCTTAAAACGTTACATATATGTAATAACACAAATATTTTGTGATTATAATAACAGACATAACACGAAATATTTAATTTTAGTCACTTAATCGACCAGCAATAATATGGCTTGACGGGTAAGGCAAATCTATATTTCAGTTTTCGTATTGAACTCAAAGTTAAATAAGACACTACTTATTATTTTATATTTAAATTAATTATTGGTTGCATTAGATTCCATCGCTTTTATAGTTAATTGCTATGAACAAAGAAAATACCTATATTTATGGAAAATACAGTAATGTCATTATTTAGTAACTAGGTTTCTCAATGCCATCTAGCGGATTCCACGTGCATTTCCTGCCCATCCCAGATTCTATTCAATGAACTCTACGTTCCGTTTTTAATGTCAGGGTGTTTGGTGCACTGCGCACCAGATGTGGCTCTTCTAACATGCAAACACAGAGATCCAATATATAATACATGTCTGTGCATGCAAATAATTTTTTTAGTGACTTTAGTTAAACGTAGGTTTTAGTAATTAGTCGTAAGAATGTCGTAAAATAAGGTTATATATATTTTAACTCAATTAAAATCATTTATTCGACTGATGCCAGCCCCAAAGTAGGCCGAAATGTCTTGAAAATATTTAAAAACTTCTTATTGTGTATTTAAGTAACTCAGTGAAAAGCTTACAAAAGCAAAATATTTACATTTATTTGATATTATTACAATGGAAAACCTACTAAAATCACGATGTACCTACAATCAGTGTAAACTGTTCTTCCTGCGCTGAGTCATTGTTTTCAGCGCCAGGGTACTTGTATTGTGTAAAAGGATAAATATAATGTCAGCTTAATTGTTTTTTTAAAAGAAATTATGAGCCTAAAATAAGAAAATAAAAAGCGATTTTTTTTACCGGTGTGGGGGATTGAACCCACGACGATCGTATACGCTACGGTGGCGTACCTATCACATGTTTCACTAAAACTCCCATTGCGCTGCTCCCTTCTGTCATAGCGTAATGATATATAGCCTTCCCGAAGAAATGCTTTATCTTTCAGTGAAAACTGCATCAAAATCCATTATGTGGTTCACAAGTTATAAGCGAACGAACAGACAGACGTTGCATTTTATATGTATAGAGAATAAGAGATGTTTTTAATAATAAAATAGGCATATAATAATGTCTTGTGACATTATACATATTGAGGTGCTTATTTTATTTATCACTGGCCTTTGCCCGCGGCTCCACCCGCGTTTATTAAATCTTTGACCTGTTTTCGTCTAGGGCGTTATTTTATGAACACTCCTGGTGGCCTGTGTGTTGACAAGTGTCACTACGATGATAATTAAAAAAAAACCGCTGTGACTCTCCAGTTAAAAGCGTTTGTTCAGTCTGCCCCGTTTTCGGCTTGGGCTCAGTACATTACTAATAACCCATTTCATTGAAAATTTCGCGAAAATATTCAAGGTAGATACCCTATTACTAATACTCTGTCTGTCACTGGGCTGTATCTCATGAACCGCGATAGTTAGACAGTTGAATTTTTCACAGATGATGTATTTCTGTTGCCGCTATAACAGCAAATACGAAAAGACAGAATAAAATAAATATTAAAGGGGGCTCAATGAACGCGATTTTTTGCTCGTTTTTGCTCGATATTGATAACGGCAACAGGTAAATGCTTGAAATATTCACAGAATATTGAGTTATTTTATTCACTTTAAAAATAAATAATTAAATTAAATAAAAAATAATATTTAAGGGGGCTCCCATACAACAAACGTGATTTTTTTTCCTATTTTTTTCTCGGTCTTAATAACAATAACAGGGGACCTGAAATATTAACAATATATTTAATTTATGGATACAATTTGGAATTGAGCAATAGATTTTATCAAAACTATCCGAAAAGTTAGAATAAAATTTTACAGATGATATACCTATTTCTGTTTCCTGCTTTAAAACAATAAATACTAAAACAAAATAAAATAAAGTGGGGCCCCATACCAACAGACATGATTCTTTTGCCGTTTTTATAGATAATGGTACGGAACCCTTCGTGCGCGAGTCCGACTCGCACTTGGCCGGTTTTTTACTACTTTAGATGTCATATAGGAATTTTTTTTTCTTAGTTTTCCAGTAGCGGAAACAGGTATACGGTCATTATGGTCATCTGCTCGTTCTACATGCAAATATGTCTTGTCGCCTCCCACCAAACGAAATAATGAAAATGTTACATCATTTTAGAAAAATATATAAAGCAAATACTAGTAGTCGTAAAATACGAGGCAACATACAATATTGCTAACAAACGTATGCTTATAAAAGCATAACTCCGCTTCCCTTCTGTCTAGTGAGAGTTAATATCCCTGCCTGTAACCACACCCTAATCTGAAGGCCAGAAGGCCGAAGTAGGTATCTTATGTAGGGGGACACATTGGGTGTCCAGTCAAAATAAAAACATTTTTGGTCACTATCATGAAATCCATCTTTGAACTTTTGTTTACCATATTTTCTTTTATGATGTCCTTGTTTATGAAAAGCACTATGTATGCCTTCATGGAAATGGCAATTGATGGCCGTAATATACGTACTAAGATACCTTCGATTAACTTCCCATAACAACTGCCTATTACGCGTACTCATCGCTCATGTTCTAACTATCTTATCAGTTTATTACCACGGGCTAAAAGTGGGCATTAACATTTTTCTTTGATAGTACATGTCTGGATTCCTGTCAACATAACCAATGTTATTATATTACCAATTTGGTACAAAGGTACAAATCAATTTACCAGATTTCAATGGACCTTAATTTTGATAGTAATGATTTAGAATTATTTTCAAGAATGAGAGTAATTCTACAGACAAGGTTGGGGTGTAGATAAGGGGGACTATGGGAAAAAAAATCAGAAATCTTTCAGTGTTTAAGTGAGCATGTAGGTTAGGTATGGCGAGTTGCAGAATGTAGTAGAGTGAACATTGTGCCCCATTATCGACACTCTGACCCACAATATATAAACTAATCTATGAACATTAAATTACTTTGGCTGTTCTATTGTTGCATTAGCAAGGTCAGTCATCTTTGGGTACTTAATGTTATGTTTGTCAAGTTCGTTCTGTGACCACAGGATCATTCTCAGCAGACTGCACAACTTGGGATTGGTGTACTCTTGATTCTCCATTTTTAGAATAGCTGCATTTAATTCACTTGCAATCTGTAAAAAACGATGTTTTTGCTTTAAAATATAAATTGATAAATACATGACATGTCCTCACACCTGTCTCACAAAAGGGAAGGCAGAGACCACAGATTTAAATCTTCGATCCTGATACACTTTTTTGCTCCTTCCACATCCAGTAATCTTTACATGTGCCAAGATTGTCTTGGTCCTGTGATGTTTCATCAGGTAGGTACCTCATTAACTAGTATTTGATGAGCCAGAAAATTCTACCAAAATTTGGATAACAATGCCTTGAGTTTTAATGACAAGCAAAAGAAATTATTTTTTAATTCATGGTCCAAATGTCATGGTAGAATGAAACTTCATAAGATTGATTAGATCACCTTACATAAGGTCATACAAGCTCTTCTGTTCTGAATGCTTTTAACTTGAGGCTTCTAGGATAGGCTGGTTGAGCTATTCTTTCCACTTTTCCATCAAACACAATTTTCATCACTTCAAAACAAGAAAGGTTTAATTAATTCCTTATGCCAAATTTTTAAGGCTGCATATAAGATTTAACTCACTTTTTGACTATGTGAAGGTAACAGGAGATCAGCAAATGGCGATGCATGTGGGTCAGGAAATGCAAGTAGGGCCAGGGAGCGCTCTAACTCTGTCAGTGCGTTACGGTCAGCTGCTCCAGCCTCAGCCAGGGTAGCACTTGCAAATGCTAGGGCTTCTTCAGCTCGTCCTGCTCTGATCAGCTCTAGGAGTTGTAGTTGCTGTCACAAAATGTGAATATGATAATTTGAACAGTTGCAGCTAATTATGCAAGCTTAGTTCCCTCAATAAACTCAAATATCTGTCTAACTTAGACCAACATTCATTTAAATGGCTTTAAATCTGTTAAGTTCTCATTATACTTACCATTACTACTTGGATAAAACAACTTAACTACGAAGATACTGAAAATTTACTAAAACCAATATCATAAATATTCACATGTCTCAAGTTATCGCAGTCTAACCCTACGGAGAACAACACCGACAGGCCTACCCTAACCCTGCTTAATCTAAACTTTTATAATGTTACTCATAAGAGTCATTCTCAAACGGTAATACTTTTATAAACTGGCTTCAATTGTCTTTTTTCTTCGCACCTTGGAACAGTCGATACTTTTTACTACCTACCCTATTTGTGTAAATTGTGATAAAATTGGTGGTTATATCTCACTTACATCAATTACTACTATCCAAATTTAAAATATATAAAAGTATTAATATTATTATTATATAGGGTCCTGAAATTCAAAGTAATATTATTAAGAAAACAAAAGAGGTGATGGAGTATCGCAAATAGACCACTTTCCGCCGAAAGTTCAGTTAGCGATACACAGTCTTCCCTAGAATTATTTACACTTATTATCGTAGGACCTTATAAACTATATTTAATACTTTTTTAAACATATTATTATACATATATACCATGGATTCTTAACCACGCAAATGCAAATACGCTTACACACGCACACAGACACACACCCTCACACACACCTACACACCCTTTCACACACCACACACAAACATATTATGTATGTATAACCTCTCATCTTTTTTTTTCTTCAAAAAAAAGGTTTCTGTTAATTTATTAATTTATATAATCTGTAGTTGTAATACCTACAAACAGCACAAGAATAATGTAACAACTAGGGAAGAACGGTCCCTTCTAATACAGGTTTTGTTAGCTTAAAAGGAGGGTCCAAAGTACTTATAAATTACTTGTGTATAAATAAATAAATTTTGTATTTGTATTTTGTATTGTATTACTAAAACAACAGTAAAACAAAAGATACCAGGCAAATTCAGGGCTTAGATAAATTTCTTTGGTTAATATTTTTAATAAACCAAAAAGCAATATGATCTATTTGAGCTGGGCAATATAACACAAAATTTCAAGTTAGCAATTTGAAAATATAGTAATTTGCATTTGACTTGAGTGGTTACAGTTTATTTTGATCTATGGATAATATTACCTGTAAGTGAAAGTACAAGTATCGGTCATTGTCAAGCAGCTCAGGATGTAGGGCATTCACCATAGCAATGGCCTCAGGGATGCGACCTCCCTGCACAGCCTCGCGGATCATTATCCGCTCATCAAGAGAGCTACACAGAGCTGGCTCTTGGAGACCAGCTTCTTGTTGAAACTTCAGTGCTGCTTCTTTAAAACCCTCTGCAAATAAGAACAAATTTTAATTACATACATGAATTTTTCCAGGAGGGCACAGACCACAGGTTTTCATCTGCTACGATGCTATAATTCTAGTCTTCTATTATGGGAGTTTTTGATTTTGCTCTTCACCAGTATATCACCAATTTGATCAGAATATGTCCTACGTCGGCCAAGCTTACCTTCCACTTTACCATACATTTCTTTTGTCACTCTTCTTTCATTCATTTTCTATATGACCAAAACACTGAAGAATCCCTTTTCTCTATCATTCACTGTCAAAACATGCATACCCCATTCAGAACGCATTTTCTGGACCATCTATTTCTTTTGTCACTTTCATTAATTTTCAGCCCAACCCCAAGATTTCAGTTTTTCATGCAAAATAGTTGGCATGCGTCTGTCACGCTTCACGCGTTTGAACGTGGTAGATGAGCACGAAAACCAAGTGCTAAAATGTGAAGAACGATGCTTGCTTACCAGTTACTAAATAGTTCATGATTAACATATTCATGTCTGTACGAGAGATTTGTAAATCGTCACTTTTGTTACGATCATAGGATTTTTTTTCCTGTTTGTCGTTTGAGGTGGTGGTTGAAGAATCAAAACTCATTTTCTTTTTTGTTCAAAAGGAATGAAGAAAAGAAAATCGCTTTTGTGTATTATTTTTATGATTTTGACTTGTCAGCCAGCTGTTGGTTTTATTTTGATTCCGAAATTCAATGCTGTTCTAGCAACGTTTCAATACGTACTTGCAAATTATAGTTTTTGTATTTACAACGTTGAGGAAAAATTAATGAATCTTACTTGTCAAAAACCTAAACCACCAACATACACACAATAAAGCCGCGTTCAGATTATTTATTACAAGAATAGAGCGAGTCTGAGGCTGACATTCAGAGTGCATTTTGAGTCCGAACTCAATCTTACAAATGTCACTTTTTGACGTTTGTAAGATTGAGTTCGGACTCAAAATGTACTCTGAGGCTGAGGTTCACAGTGCTGTCGTTTGAGCGCAACTCTAGGTGGCTAAGCAGAGTTTGAATCCCATGCTCACACAAATTTTGTATTCACAGACAAGTTTGGACTTTTACTTCCGTTGTGCTTAGCCCTTAGCCGAGTTCACATTTCTAATACGTTTGTTACTAGATAAAGATGGGATATATAAAGTTCAAACGAGTAAGTGAAACAAAAGAAACGTCATTTTCATGATTTGTAGATAGCGCTACTGTAGCGCTGAGTTCGGCTTGAGTGTCCGATATCTAGGGCTGAGATTCAGAATGCATTTTGAGTCCGAGCTCAATCTTACAAACGTCAAAAAGCGACGTGATCTCATACTAGAGTGACGTTTGTAAGATTAAGTTCCTATTGAGTTCGGACTCAAAATGCACTCTGAATATCAGCCTAGAACTCAGCCCGTCTCATACTCAGCTTAGCCAGAGTTAGAGATGAGTCGCAAAATTCGCGTTTCTGAATTTAAAATATGTGTTGAGCATGAGATCACTTTGCTTTGTGACGTTTGTAAGATTGAGTTTGGACTCAAAATACACTCTGAATCTCAGCCTAAGAAAAGATGCTTACCGAAAAACAGACTCATAGTCATAGATACCTTAATTACACCTTATTAGTATTACAGTCTAATAAAATAACACCCACCACCAATGATATTTTATAATTCAGTGTGTAATAGTATAAATAATGGTAGGACCACCACGGGTTCTCAATCTTGAGAACCAAGTTCGAATCCTGCCGGTCGAGCATGCACTAATGTGTTTTTCATTTTTCAGATACTCGCGTCCGGGCGCGCGGTTCGCAACACTTTATAAATAGATCACCGTAAAAATCCGCCCGTTCTGTCCGCTGAGTATATTTTGTTACACTGAGCCAAGTACAAACAACATTGCGAGCGACTCGGACTTGGGGTATTTTATTCCCTAAAGCACCATACATTTTGTCATCACAGCGGCCTGTCCGCGCGTCCGGGCCACTTGCTATAACTAGGCCCTAAGTGCACATCATATGCAGGCATACCACTAACATGCATGCATGCATGCCTACTAACATCACATCACATGCAGGCATACCACTAACATGCATGCATGCATGCCTACTAACATGTTAGTGGTATGCCTGCATGTGATGTGCACTTAGGGCCTAGTTATAGCAAGTGGCCCGGACGCGCGGACAGGCCGCTACTAACTTGCATGCATGCATGCAAACAATTTCGCTTCTGCCAATCTGCTACCGACATGAGCGGCCCTCTGTCATGTTTTCACTTAGTATTCGTATTTTGGCCCTGTCGGCAGAGACAATGTAGTCACCTATTTACTGGCTTCGGCTGTGGCTTGTCAGCCTCATGACGAAACCTTGCCGCCTAGCGACTCGTCATGATGTTACGAGTGGCCGTACCGGGGGGTGATAGTATCAGTCATTCGTCCGGTACCGACTTCCGTAGATGTTTGTGGAAATACCTGGAAAGACTGACTGTCACTCTCTGTTTCGAGGGGAGCGCCCTTTGTTGTTGGATTTATCGACGATTTCCATCAGGCGCGAAAGTGGCGAAGCGTAAGATGTCTGTATATTAAAAAAAGATATAGCAGGGGCTGAATAACCTAAAAACACGGTACATTTATATTACGGTATATCATACCGTTATATTGGGGGAAGATAAAATTATATTCTAGTACTGAATTAGCACCCTAGGCGGTATGAATGAATAAATGACACTTTATTCTACAAAAAACAAAGTTTGGTAACACAATTTTGCACAAAGGCGGACTTATCACTAAGAGTGATTTCTTCCAGCCAACCTTTGGGTCGTGAAGAAATTATAATAACTTAAGTAAGTGGGGACAGACAACAATGAAATAAAAATTCAATAAATAAAGTCAAAATAAAATTGTCAATATACAGACTGTAAATGCAAAGTCTAGAATCCCTTTGAAAGTATACATGATTCTGATGTCATTACGAGAAAAAAATATACCTATACCTTGAATTTTCACCAAAACTCCATCATTTTACTAAGCTATGGCTACGCAGCTCACCGGCCTGCCCACACACCTAATTGCACCCCGCACCCCTCATCGGAATGGCCAGCGACCAGTGAGGGTGTCCAGGCGATTAGTGTATTTTGAGTAAAGAAAATCGTCTTATTATGGGGTACTGGTACTTTATTTAGAGATCCCAGTATTTAAAATAATATCTTTACGGATCACACTAACACACCCATAAAGGATTCTTGCCTTTGCTTTTACACCCGGTATAATTAAAATAAATCAAAATACTTGTATATTATAACAAAATTGCCTACCCATTATAACTTACAGTATAATAAATACCATAAACTTACGTACTTATTTAAACAAGAATATATAAGTAAATGCATATATACTATACACATATATATATATATATATATTATTAATAGACTAAGTATAAATAAGATACCAGACTAGACTACCAACCTATAGAATTCTCATAGTGAGATCTGACATTCTTCTTCAATATCGCCTGTGTGGACGAGACACGAATCTCAGTGGGTAACTCGTTCCAAAGACGTACAGCCTTGACCGCGAAAGACTTTCCATAAGCAGCAGAAATATGCCTTGGGACAATAAGCAGTAGCTTCTCTCTGCAGCGTAAAGATTTTAGGTAATTGAATTTAATGCGAAGATATTCGGGAGCAGAAGGATCATTTGGGAGGTATGTCATTAAGGACAATCCTTTATTGTCCTGTAAGTGACATTAAATTGATATTCATGGAGTGCTGGTTTGATAGCTTCCGCTTCGTAGCATTGCAGTGGCATCATAGTGGTGGCGTCGTAGTACGACCGAAGCCCAGCAGATGTCTTGTGGCTCAGTGGCGGAAGTGTCATAGTGGACGTCTTGTCCCTCGGCGCTGGCGGGAGTGTCCCAAAGCGGGCGTCGTCGTCGTCATATTGTCGATGTCTTGTAGCTTGACGGGAGTCTTCTAGCGGGCGTCGTCGTGCTGACATCCTCGCTGATTGGGCTGGGATAGACCTGGGCACCTCTTCTCTTCTACGCACCTTCCATAATATGCTGTCTCCTGCGTGCGCTGTTTAGTTGTGCGGGTCTCGGAATCAGTTGGATATTTTTGAAAAATATCAGGAACGACGCGACGTCTAGTTGCTTTTTTGGTCTTCAGTTTTCCTGGATTCGAGTTGGCGGGTCGCCATGAGGTATGTCGAGGGTTCGTTAATATGAACTCATTATGAAGTCAGTATTAGCTCTATCTTTATTGCCTTAGAACCTACACAACTAGGTTTTGCTAGGGCTCCGCCCGCGTCGAAAAGTTTTTCATTGAAATAAGGAAAATAAAAGAATATGATTTTTTGAACGACAATATGCAACGGTCACAATGTTTTACCGAAGTGCTAATAAAGTCCAATCAAATAAGCCCAAACTTGAAGGGTCTATTGTTGTCCGTTGAGGAGAACCCATACCCACCTTCCAGTCCCATCAACAGACTTTTGTGACCATGTGTTACCAAAGTGCTAATAAATACCAACAAAATAAGCCTAAACTCGAAGGGTCTGCTGTAGTCCGTTGAGGAGATCCCGTACCCACCTTCCAGTCCCATTATCGGACCATGGTCACCACGTTTTACCAAAGTGCTAATGAAGACCAATCGAATAAGCCAGAACTCGAAGGGTCTGCTGTTATCCGTTGAGGAGATCCCATAATCACCTTCCAGTCCCATCAGCAGACCCTGGTCACCATGTTTTAAAAAAGTGCTAATAAATACCAATCGAATAAGTCCAAACTCGAAGTGTCTGCTGTTGTCCATTGAGGAGATCCAGTACCTACCTTCCAGTTCCATCATCAGACCCTGGTCACCATGTTTTACCAAAGTGCTAATAAATACCAATAAAATAAGCCCAAACTCGATGGGTCTGCTGTTATCCGTTGAGCAGATCCCGTACCCACCTCCCACAGTCCTGTAATTAGATCCTGGTCACCATGTTCTACAAAAATACTCCTCAATACCGATCAAATAAACTTAAACCTGAGAGGTCTCCTAAAAAAAACATTTACCAGTGGATGATTGAAACCCCGACGATGAGACTACATACGTATGACTACGCAAGGCGTACATACCACACGATTAGCTTAATGAGTGCTTAAAGAATTTTTAAAGTCAGTTCAGTAGTTCTAGATATTACCCATTATATGCAAACAAACAAACAAATCTTTCTTCTTTATATAATAGTGTAGACAAACCTTAACGTGAGTTGATTTGAACCAGACTGCGTCAAATTCGATATTTTGAAACATGCAGCGCCATCTAGTGTATTAAAATAAAAACAATTTCAACGCCAGCTTACTGAGCCGTTATCCAGGATAGCTTCCTAAAGATGGCGTTTTCTAAGCACTTGAAAATAAAAATATTTTAGTTATTGGGCTTTGCGCAGTCAAGAAAAATAATTTCTGCTTTAATATTCTTTTTAAAAAAGGAAATATTTTATCTGAAAATAAAATAAAAGAATAAAAAGTGAAAACAAATTTTACCAGTCGGGGTTTGAACCCGCGACGATCGACAATGCTACGGCGGCGAACCTTCCATATGTCTCACTAAAATTCTCATTGCGCTGCTCCATTTTGCCATAGCGTGATGATACATAGCCCTAAACCTTCCCGATCAAATGCTTTTTCTTTCAGTGAAAACTGCATAAAAATCCATTGATTGGTTCTCAAGTTATAAGCGAACGAACAGACAGACGGACGGACAGACAGACAGACAGACAGACAGACAGACAGACAGACGTTGTATTTTATACGTGACGCACGCGAAGTGACCTCGTTACACGCATACTTGAGTAAGTGTGTGTGCAGTATACTACAATTTTTTTATTTTCTAACTTTGACTCTTCATACTGTGAAAAAAATGTACTACGCTTAACTGGCAAGTAATTTTAAATAAGTGTCGTTTCTTAAATAGTAAAACAATTGCCATGTTTTACTTTAGAAAAAGTATATTGCTATTCTACTGTAAAAGAAGCTCATATTAAAAATATTTAAATACTTAGAAATTTGAATGAAAACACTTGTTAAACTTAAGTGGTGGGTATTTACTAACAAAAACTAATTGAAATTAGAAGCATGTGTTCAAACTGCCTGCCACGGCAACCTTTTAGACAGGACTGATGAGTTTCACAAGTGTTTTCATTCGAAAATCTAATTATTTAAATATTTTTAGGATGAGCTTCTTTTACAGTAGAATAGCAATATAATTTTTTCTAAAGTAAAACATGGCAATTGTTAGAAAATAAAAAAAAATAAAACTTATAATCCGAACAAAAATGTTTTTTTTTTTCATTACAAACGCGTATCATATTAGTTTTATTTTGAACTAGGATCAATAGCAGGGCTATTCAAGATTGCGAAACAAAAATTAGAATCTTGGAATATGGAATTGTGTAGCTGTGGCACTGAAAAGACTCCTCTAAGATGTCGAATTTTGCGAAATTCATAAAAGTATCGATAACTCGAAAACTATCGACTTTTTACTCAGGTCATATTTTGATATTCTGGAAAGTTATGAGCTGGCCTATCAGCCCTCCAAGGGATAACGTTGACTTTTGGGACACCTGTATATACATTTTTTGCTTATTTTAGCCAGATATTCATAGATATAAAACCTGTGTACTTTACATACCCAATTGGGTTGTTTTTATAATGCAGAAAAAAGCTCATTTAAATGTTGTTAAAATTGTCGAATATAACTGTTATTTCAAGTAAAAGAGATTGCAATGCAGAAAGTAGCGTAAGGGAATTAATTATATTCGTTAGAAATCCTTTGTTCCTGTTTAAAATTTATTACATTTTATTAATTTTCTAAGACTCCTATCTGTCTGCATTCATGAAATACAAGTTTTTTACAAAGAACAATTGAGAATGTTGAAATTCAATAATCTGCCTCTGATTGATTTTAAATATGAATAATACTTACGTAGTTATTTACATAGCAGATTGTAGGGAATAAAACAAGTTTTTCTGCCATCTTACCAAATATATACTTTCCGATTTAAATGTGTTTTTATTTTCATTATTTGGTATTCGGCCGAATACCGAATATTTAAAAAATGGGCGAATACCGAATAGTTGCCGAATATTCGTTGAATCTCTAGTTAAATTACTTTATTTAATAAATTATTTGACATTTTATTTTATTTTATCCGTCATTTTGACATTTCATATACAACATTTAATTAATTTTACACCCTTGACTTTAAAATTAGTCCTATTTAATTATTTGACTTTAATTTTACATGACGGAAAATTTTCCTTACTTTTAGGGTAAATAATTTGACCGTGAACACTGATTAGTAGAAGACTACCCAACGAAAATTTTTATTGACATTTGGTATTAATTAGTAATCAATTGCCCTGTTATTTTTCCCATTAATATTTACGATTCGAAAACCGTTTCGAGGAATAGCTTTCCTTAAGGCGGTTAAGCCGAATTCCGGTGCAAAATGCACACCATAATATTGTTTTCCTTGCTTTTGACTAAAAAGTATGCAAATATTGCGTTTTAAAGCAATTAGCGGAAATTGATTAAGAATAATTAGGGTTTTACATTCAAATTCTATCATTTTATGATTTATATTTTGATTGCATTCGATTAACAATCTTAAAAGCGTATTTAACGTTGTAATTGAATGTAATCAAAATGTAACGCATAAAATAACATAATGTTAATGCGAGAACCCTACTGATAGTAATCAATTTCCGCTTAATGCTTTAAAACGCAATTTTGGTATACTTTTTATTCAAAAGTAAGGAAAACGATATTATGATGTGCATTTTGCACCGGGATTCGGTTTAGCCACCTTAACTGTTTCTAATTTACAGATTTTAAAATAAGCGTGCGTATCCTTTATTATTTAAAAAAAAAGCGATGTCTTTCATTTGACCTCAGTTACGTCATCACAACACATTTCCATACGGAAAAAAAAAAACATTTCTAGAACGCAACAAAAAGTTTGGCAAAGATCTGACATTAAACCAAATATGATGACGTAGTTTCCTGTAAAAACTAAATGCTTATAAAATCGGTGTAAAAGGACGAAAAGTTTTTATATTCAAATCACATTCCTAAATTGATCTATTTATTCCGAAAAGCAGACAATAATAGCACATCGATGTTTAAAAAACAACTGAATTACTACCCTAATGACTGGTTTTACCAACCTTATTCTAAGCGTCCTGTCCTTGTCTTCTCAATACAGAAAGAAAAAGACAGAATGCTTGAATAAAGTTTAGTCCTGTCAAATAAGGTTAAGACGTGTTACACCGAATCAACACCATTGTTATCCTGTTTTCACATACATGAACAGCTTTTGTGATATACTCGTACATTTATCAAATCCTGGAAAATGCTGTTAAGGCGAAACTAGTCGGAAAGATAACTATGTGAAACAGTCCAAGTGTTTTCTTCAACCCGTCATAATAAATAATAAATAAATAAATAAATTTATTTGATTCCAAAAAATTAACATAACACAGGTTATACATATAGAAAGAACTCTGCTTAACAAACATATTTTTGTGTATCACATATGTAGCATCTGCTGCTGAGTAGGTTGTTAGCCTGTATTTCAGCATACAGCGCCTCTATCCTCAGATATATAGTTATATTACAAAGCCCATTTTAAAAACAATTCAGGCGTGCAAGGAAAACAAAGGATATAATCAAATATTAACAAAATAGAAAAAGGATGTAAATTATAAATAATAAACCATGTTAACTTCAGTCCTCTCTGTGTGTGAAATGAAGATGTACGTGAGTGTGTGTGAGAGGGTGAATAGTATGTGTAGTGAAGTGACTGACTGTTAGATATATAAATATTATGGAGGTTAAAATATATACATTATAATTTGTATTTATTCATACATTTATACATCGATAAATAAATGTAGCCTTAAGTAAATAAAGAGTCTTCAATTAGGCTAAACAAAAATTTAGTTATAAAAATTCAAAGAATTACAATTTTATTTCACAACGGTTAATATTTTTTCTGTTTCATTGTAGGATATTTTTTGGAGCCAATTTGTCAAAACCTTTTTTGATTCTCTCCTGGTCAAGGTATAAATATTCAGTATTTTATTAACTTTATTGTATAGGTAGGGACCTAGGAAGGGGTAATATCTCCGAATAAAAGAGGTTTTCATTGAGATTCCCATATTTTGATCACACACTGCATATTTTCTTCGCCTAGTTAGATGATCAGGATTGTATTCCAACTCACTATGTTGTTTCATCACAATGCTAAGCAAAAAGAGCTGCCGCACAGTTAGTACTTCACAATATTTGTAAAGGAGCTCAGTTGAGTAGATATAAGGTTTAAAAGTACACACTTTTAAAATGGCTCTTTGTGCAACTTCTAATGGCTTAAGCGTCGTTTTTGGTACGCCACCCCATGAAGATATGCAGTAGGTGATTAGTGACTGACATAGAGCAAAATATATTTCTTTCAGGTGATTAGGCTCAATTACGTGTCTCAAAGTCTTAAATACGTAAATTAGTTTACGGGTTCTGTTACTCATTGTTTCGATGTGTTGTTTGAGGTTGACATTATCGTCCAATACTATGCCCAAATATTTAATTGTTTTAGACTGAACCAAGGGTTTACAAAGACTATTACAAACCGACCCAGGAGAAAAATAGCAGCTATGTGCAATCAATTTAAAATCGTCCTGAGAAGTAGTATTGCGTATTGAGAAAGCAAGATATTTAGTTTTATCCGTATTTAGGGTGAGGACGTTATCATGAAGCCATCTTTGGATCATGTTAAAACCAACTTGGGCAGATTCATAGGCCTCTTTCCATGTCTTAGCAACGAAAGTGAGTGCAGTATCATCTGCATAAGAAATGACTTTTCCATGAAAAGAGTTGAGACTTAGGAGATCGTTAATGTAAACGAGAAAAAGAGTTGGACCAAGAATGCTGCCTTGTGGTACTCCGTAAGTTATTGGAAGGTCAATACTAGTGTGAGGACCCACTCTAACATACTGGGATCTATTGGACAAGTAGTCTGTTAGAAGTCTTAACTGTATACCTCTGACGCCAATAGTTTCAAGTTTTTGTATGAGAATGGGGACAGAGACCGTATCAAACGCTTTGGATAGATCTAGGAAAATTGATATACATTTATTTCCTTTGTCCAGGTTAGTTGTAATAAAGTCGGTAAGATTGTTAACAGCATCATCTGTGGATCTTCCTTGTCTAAAACCAAACTGATTATTTGATAAAATTTGTTTAAATGATTTTATAATATATTTAATGCATATAGGTAATTGCATTTTCGTCGTAAATTAAAACTTTTTTTCGACCTGAGATTCTATTACGCTACCGGCAAATTTTCTGAAAAACACCCATTAGAAATTCTGGTTCCTTACCGCTAGGGGCGCTGACATTGGCGGATTCTGGGCTACGTTCATAAATTAGGGGTCTCGCTCGACATGGGTTCTAATGCCATCTTTGTCGCACGCTTTGAAAATTGTAACGCTATCCTGCTGTTAGTGCCGGAACCTGACGAGTGTTAATTTATGAAACTATCAGGCAGGCATCATGGGCATGAAAATAACTTGAAATTCTTTGCATACATTAATTTTTTTTTGTTTGTGATATTTTGGTGCTAGCCCAGAGCCTTGCCAGAATGGCCCCCATAAATGGAATTCTGGATCCGCACTTGGGCGCTGTACTTTCTTACATAAATATTTTACGAAGTCGCTAGCGAGTATCTAGACCTAAAATTATAGTTCAGTGAATTAGTTTTTAGAATTAAAACCAAAGGTTTTACCGGACCTTTTAAATGGCAACTTTTATAAAAGTGGTATTGATGAAGTAATTAGATTACGATATTCATAAGTAATAAAACTGTTTTGTTTTGCTAATTTATTTTCAGTTCTTAAACGCCAATAACTTACTAGTAATGAGCTGATAATACAATTTAAAAAAGACCTATCCTAATTTTTATTGAATAATGCTTGGTAACAATCATAGATCCTCCTTGAATTCAATAAAAAATTACAACTAAATAAAATATCAAAGAAACAAAGTCTCAATAATGTTATTAAAGTGATCAACAGCGAAGTTACTGTTTTTATATACTGATGTATGAGATGTTTAAATAGTTTGAGCACTGTGGTACAGTACAGTCAAAGAACATTATTGAGAAACTTAAGAATTTTTATTAAATAAAGCTAATAATATAATCTAACAAGCCTTCAAGTTATCAGGGAAGATATTTATAAATATTGTTATCTCTCTAACGTTTTCGATCGGTAAAAATTCCTTGGGAAATAAATAAATCAGCGAAGCCAATGGCGCGTTATAAAGTAGAACATATCTTATCGTAGACAAGGGAGTTATAGAGTTGAGGATTATTCAAATTTAAATATTAATTTTAACGCAGCTCAATTTTACAAATCGAAAACTTATCAAAGAATACACACTACAAGTAATGAACTTATAATAGTTGAATCTTTTGTCGCCATTTTGTCATTTCCAGTCGTTCGTTACATAACATGACTAACAACAAATTCATCCACAACTAAATAATAATTTAACCTACAAAGTATAATTCGACACTACGTAAATGTGTAATCAAAATAATTATGGCTATATATTTGCATAAGAACTGAGAACTATGAATTTGCACAGGCACTCTGCGTGAATTTATTGTGTATTTCTAGTAACTACTAAAGAATACTTCACAATTTTAGAAAATATACAAAATACTTGTTACAATTCAGTTTTGTCTTTGTGGTCAGCTTTAAACCAGTCTATTCATAACATTGTATACTGAACTGCAAATGAACATTAGCCAAACCCTTTGTCATCCACTCTGATCCTCAGTCTATGAACACAATTTATCCAGCAAACCTTATCTAAAGCATTATAAGCTAATTTATGTTATGTGGCATGAACAATGTTTGTGGAATTTAGCAAGTCAATATTGTAATTATTTAGTTGTGATAAGGCTAGAACCAAAGTGAGGCTGCGCCTGTGTCTATTTGACTTCAATTACGCTGGTTAGGTTTGGTTTAGTTCTCGCTGTAGCCATTGAAATGTACTTATCTGGATGTCCGTATAATTTAGCTATTATGTCCTCACATATTTAATTGGTGGAATGCTATTCTTTGTCCAGAGATTTTGATACTACAACATTAAATGTACTAAACTCCACTTTGCAATCACAATATCTTGAATTCCATCAGGAAAGTATGCATTAAAGGTTGCCTGCATATAATCACATAATATACCAAAATATGTTTGTCTTGATATATTTGCAGCGTTTGAACTGCACCGACCCAGTTTCCGTCGTTATTAGGAGAGATCTGAAACAATAAATATATAAATATCAATAACCAAAGAAATTAAAGGTTTGTTTAATATACATGTAACTAGCTTATGCCGTAAGGTCGTATGCGGCAAAACAGTATTTTTCATTTAAAATGACAACTATAAGTAATTTAATAAATCCAATCGGCCATATTGAAGTGTATTTATATACTAATATAAATAAAAAACTTAGAGGCTTCATTCGCTCCCGTTTGTCAGTAAAATATAAATCTCTGTTATAAAAGAGGTTTTCTAAATATTTATTTCTCTGCTATGAAAATTAATCAATCAACTAAATCTTCGGGCAAAATGATGTCAATGAAATGCTTAATTTGGTACAGTAGTACCACAAAAATAAGTTACATCGATGTACCAGCGCAGTAGGCAATTTTTTGAAAGGAGCGAATTTTTATAGACCTGTTACAGGGCAGTACGTTTGCGCGGGTAAATTCCTCATCGATCATTGGTCGAATTTATTTGCGCCATTTTGACGTCCGCCATTGCTTAGCAGAACGTCACGTTGTCATTCGTACAAACGCTGAGATATAGGTACGTGTCAGTACACTTGAGGACAAAATTAAGTGCATCATTAGTCGATATATTTTTTAAAGTCTTCGTTTGAAACAGAACAGCATTTAAAAGGTCAATCTAGGCAAATTGTATAGATGTGTGTCAATTTATGCAAAATTAAGAAATATATTTTCCTTCGATTAAGTAGTGTCTTTGAAAACTAGCTTTTGCCCGCGGCTCCGCCCGCGTGTATTCGGTTTAACATGTTTTTTTCCGGGATAAAAAGTAACCAATTTTTTATTTATTTATTCCACTTTTTTACATTTACACACATATTTAACAACACATTTTAACAAACAGAACAGACATTGTGTACAAAGGCGGCACTTATTGCTTTTATCAATATCTCCCAGGCAACCTTTGGGTGGAAAGAAAAGACGTTAACTAAATTAAACTTAAAAAGGAAAAAAATACTAGGGTGCTATTTTATCAAAAATATAATTTTAACATATTAATATAATATTTATATTGTTTAACATAAACATACTTAAAAAATACATAAACATACAAAGATTAAAATAAATTAAATAAACATAAATATATAAATACTTATACATACTTATACATATGAAAAGTCCTTTGTGAAAGAACCTATCAACCAACCTTTACCAAACATTGGCAGTCCTGCTGTGGCAAACTCACTTGAGCAGATTGACTTTACACCTGAAGCCGTAGCAAGAGCATTGAATACCCTGAATGATGACACAGCAATGGGCCCTGATGGAATACCGTCAATCCTACTGAAAAGATGTAACCGTGTGGTATGCGGGCAACTTGCTCACATCATGAGTCTGTCTTTTAAAGATGGGAAATTACCGCAAGATTGGAAAGAGGCAATGGTTACCCCCATTTACAAAAAAGGAGATAAGCTCGACCCGGCTCACTATCGACCAGTTTGCTTAACATGCATACCATGCAAAGTAATGGAAAAAATTATTGCTAAACAAATAAGAGAATTTTTGTCCAAGGAACAGATCATTATTGCTGAACAACACGGATTTGTGCCTCGAAGATCCATAGTTACTAACCTGTTGTCTTGCGTAAACTTTTGGACAAAGAATTGGGATAAGCATGAACCTACAGACATAATTTATCTAGATTATGAGAAAGCATTTGACCGCGTCCCCATAAAACGATTAATTGCAAAGTTAGAACATTTTGGAATTCGGGGAAAACTTCTTCTGTGGATAGAGAACTTCCTTAGTGCACGAACATTCAAAGTCAGAGTAGGAGAAGAGCTTTCCAACTACTTCAATGTTTACAGCGGTGTTCCTCAAGGATCTGTATTAGGACCAATCCTATTTGGAATATTTTTGACGGACCTAAAGGACGTTATAAGATCTGAATTGTCCTTATTCGCTGATGACACCAAAATAATGGGAAACCCGCTAATATCCCACCAGATGATTCAAGATGATCTGAATCGGATAACTCAGTGGACCAAAGACTGGCTTCTAACTTTAAATTCTGGGAAATGTACTGTCTTACATGTTGGGAAAAACAACCCATATTTACCATACACAGTTGACTCAGAACCCCTAAAAACAGTTACAGCACAGAGAGATCTGGGAGTCACAATAACAGACAATCTGAAATGGGATGCTCACGTTCTTCAACTAACCAAGAAGGCTAACTCTGTAACATATATGATAAGAAAAACATTTAATTACATCGACAAGGCTTTATTTTTAACAATCTATAAATCATATATACGCCCACTGCTTGAATATGGCTTTCAAATTTGGAGTCCCTATTTTCAAAAAGACATTGTCATGTTAGAGAAGGTTCAAAGAAGAGCTACCAAAATGGTTGTAGGTTTACATGACAAGCCATACGAACAGCGATTGAAAGAACTTGGTCTTACCACGCTGCAACAACGCAGACAACGCGGTGACCTTATAGAGACATATAAGATACTGACTGGGTGCTATGATGTTCAAGAACTTGACAGCCTTTTTAAAATGAACAAAAACCAGCACCTCAGAGGTCACTCACTTAAAATCGTTGGATCAAAATGTGCAAGCAACCCCCGTCGACACTTTCTGCCTAACCGTGTGGTTACCGGGTGGAACAGTCTACCTGAAGCTGTAATTAGTGCAACCACAGTGAACTCATTCAAAAATAAATTAGACATTTTTTTAAAGACTAAAGTGCAGTGATATACACAACATCAGCTTTGAGCTGCTTGTGTATAAACAATAATAATAATAATAATAATAATAATACACAAATAATAATAGGGGTGGGATATTTATATTGAGTGCTATTTTGATGGGTATTCAGAATGAAAGAAGTGCTTCACTTTGATCTAAAACGGTAAACGGTTCCAGAGTCGCGCAGCATGAAAAGTAAATGAATCATTATAAAAACCTGTTTTCGCTTCTGGAAGAGCTAATGTTTTGTTATTGCATTGCCGCATCACTCTACCATGATCGGAATGGATTGACATGAGCTATGGATTAAGTTGTTATGGACTGACTTTTAAAACATACCTGGATCTAATTAGGCAATTACAGTTGAGAATTATTAAACACTTAGTAAGTAAAAATATCAAAGCTAAATATAAGGGAGAGTATGAAAAATTGTTTACAGTTTGTGAAATTCTCCCAATAAAGTTCCTAAACCAAATAGACATTTCACTAGAGCAGTAAAAATTGGCAAACTATCACAGCCATCATCTAAAAACTATTATGGAGAGAGAACTCGGAAGTACATAAATATCCTCTCCTACTGGAAGAAAATAAGTTAAAAATTGGCACCCTAAAACATAAATTAAAAAATATATTGTTATCTTCCCTTACATAACTAGAACTTATTATATCTTACATAATGATTTCCTACAAATATGTATATGTTTTAAGACTATATAGTATTAGATTTTAAGTACCTTCTCTTAATCAAATGTTAGAGCGTATCGCCAACAAACTGCTTAGCAGTTTGGCGAAAATTGTAAAGTATATACTTGTGTAAAATTCTGTTATAAAAAAAAAAAAAAAAAAAATGAAATTAAAAACGGAATGTTTGCTAAGTTTCTTGGCCTTCTTCTTAGCAATACTAATCAAATGGTGCGGATGGTTAGGCTTTATGTATATATAATATTTTTATTCCTATATTTCTCTATTTTATGCAGGTGTATCACTTAATTACATTTTAGTAGCCCAACCTTAATATTTTTTGTATGTATTTCCCGTTTTTATTTATGAACTTATTTCTTCATTGCATTATGTATATATAATATTTTTATTCCTAGATTCCTCTATTTTATGCAGGTGTATATTGTATTTCCCGTATCATTATATATATTTTTATATTTTAAAGATATATTATATTGTTAAAATTAACTTTGATTTGTAGAAAGTATACTTTATGTATCTATTCTGCAAAAATAAATATTTTGATTTGATTTGATTAAATCGTTCTCGCAAGTAACAGGGAGCAGAGGATTGTTAAGGGCCCCATAAAGAAGAGAAAGAATGTGAGCATTTCTGCGAAGACGAATGGGGAGCCAGTTTAACAGCGAACGGAATTGAGATACATGGTGGTCATACTTGCGAAGAGAGAAAATAAAGCGAATACAAAGATTCTGAAGACATTCAAGTTTATTGAGAAGTTCCTTGGTGAGGTCTAAGTGACAAAAGAGTTCGCATAGTCTAAAATAGGGGGGAGAAATGATTGTGCTATCATAATTTTGATTTTGATTGGCAAAAAACTCTGCAGGCGCTTCATTGCGTGGAGGGTACCGTATATCTTCCTACTCAGGAGTTCCACATGAGGAGCCCAAGAAAGTGTTTTCTCAAACATGGCCCCTAAATTTTTGACAGTATCACTGTATGATATTACAGTATCCATAAAAATAACTTTAGACATTTGTTCATTATCAACTTTAACTAGCATTCTTGAGCTGCCAATGACTATTGCTTGCGACTTGCTAGGATTTACTAGAAGACCGAAAGCCTTTGCCCACGCCGCAAGTACCTGTAAGTCTTTATTCAAAGATTTAATGGCTTCATTAAGGCCCTCTACAGGCGCACTAACATACAGTTGTAGATCATCAGCATAGAAGTGGTAGCGAGAAGATAATTGTTTGGCAAGGATGTTTATAAATATGGAAAAAAGTAATGGAGACAAGACGCCACCTTGCGGTACACCAGGTATTAGCGGGCACCAATCCGAAATGACATCGTTTACTATTTTCCTGTGTTAAGTTAGGGTATAAGCTATATCCGTTCTAAATTTCATCCAAATCCGTCCAGCCGTTTCAGTGTGAAAGAGTAACAAACATACACCCACACACACAAACTTTCGCATTTATAATATTAGTGTGATAGCATTTGCCCGCGGCTCCGTCTGCGTTTATTCAATCTTTGCCCCGTTTTCGGCTTGGGCGTTATTTTATGAACACCCCATATAGTCTTTGTGTTGACCAGGGTAACTACAATATACTTAAGAAAACCGCATCCAAATCCGTTCAGTGGTTCTCGAGCTAAAACGGAACATACATACAGACAGACAGTCAAAAATTCCAAAAATCTAATAGCCCATTTCATGCAAAATTTCGCGAAAATATTCAATGCACAGACACGACCTTCTTGCATTTTATTTTATTTCTGATGATTTAATGCCTTGTAGTCATCATGGTGAATCTTTTTCATTGCCACGCAATGTACATTTCATAGGCGAGATAGCATGAGTTCACCTGCTGTTAGATTTTCATCCGTATATGTAGTGCGACAAGGTCTTTATTGAATTGGTGCGTTTCGGTTTTAATCGGCATTCGTTGCCACCCTTCTGCGTCGACTAACAATGCCGATGTAACTTATTTTTGTGGTTTACCTGTACGGTATTTTATAAACTTACAGCTGGGCACGAGATCCTGATGCATGTGGTGTTCAGCGTCCATGCTGTGCGGCATACAGGTCGTCGGAGGTCTGCGCTGCACCTAAAAATAAAAGAATGAGTACTGAATTAGATACTAGGTAATGAAGATTTAAAGAGATTCAGGTATTTAGATAACAATAGTTAAATTAAAAACACATAAAAGATAAATTGATTATGGTCCTACAATTTAAAGTGAAAAAAATGGAACAGGTAATTGAGTATCCCCAATGGACCAACTACCAACGAAAATTTTTTTTTGCGCGAACTTTTTTTTCGCCTTTCCTGAGCTATTTGTAAATAGTCCCTTTGTGTATACATTATGTAGGTTTATTAAAGTAAATAATATTAAATTTTGAATATTTATTTATGTATTGTTTTGTGGTGATTTATTGTTTGTTGTTTGTTCTATTTATACAGGGTGTCTCATTTAAATCGGTCAGTATGGGAAAGTCTGAAACTATAAGACATACGAAGATCTGTTCTTAGGAACCATGTCATCGATTTTAATAACAAGAAAAACTGCATTCATACATTTAAAAAAAACTGTATGCAGCTCGGGAATCATGTTTGAGACATCATGTTTCATAGAGCCATTTACTGCTTAAGACCTACACAATCGATATCTAAGTAGAAATAGTGCAAGTTTATTTTTTTCAAAACAACCGGGTTCGATTCCTGAGCTGCATACAGGTTTTTTTTAAATGTATGAATGCAGTTTTTCTTGTTGTCAAAATCGATGACATGGTTCCTAAGAACAGATCTTCGTATCTCTTCTAGTTTCAAACTTTCCCATACTGACCGATTTAAATGAGACACTCTGTATAACTATCTTTACTAACAAGGTTGTAGTTATTGTATATTGTTTGTGCTGTCCAATTTTATGTAGGTATTGTGATGTCCTTTGTTTTAGGTACTCGCTTTGAAGATTGCATTACAAAAAAAAAGTCGCAGATCAGCCCACAGTGCGCTTTTTTGCTTATAACTCGATATTGGCGGAACTAATGTGCGGAGACACATTATCTGAGGCCAGATAAAACGGCATTGAATTGAATTGAATTAAACCACTTTGCCCTGGAAAGAAAAAAAAAATCTTAATTGCCATCAGTGAACGATACATGAACTACCCTATAATTATTTTCACTTATTATTGTAGGACCTTAATATTAATTAGTCCCCCCGCCAAGACGAGCCAAACGAAGCGGGGTACCTTTTCTCGAAGCGTTTCGTCATATCTTCGAACCAAGATAAAACTTAAAACATGAACTAATAATACCTGCATAGCAGACAATACTTTCTAAACTCGGGGCCGATGAAACATTTGCATTAAGGGAATTATAATAATCAGTAGCCTCAGTGGTCTAGTGATTTGACTACTAAATCTTTCAGGAACACATTTGTGTAAGGTCTGCGTGCTTCGAAAGGCACATTAAGCTATGAGTCCAATTTGTGCCTGAAGTATCGTTGGTGAAAGGTGGGTGTACGAGTGTTGACTATTACTTGCAATTCCCAGTCCACACTCGAAAACACCTCTGATACCCCCTAAGGGATTCATGTCGTGATGATGTATTTTATTAAATATATCAGTGGTTTTTATATGTAATTTTCAGTTGCTATAAGCAGAAAGAACATTTTAATAGCAATTTATGTATCGCAACGGTTTATGAGCGCTCGGCGAAAGTGGTGGGGGACTAGCGCATGTGTTCATTCGCGCACAAATTTACCAAGTGCGATAGAGAAACAATGACTCACGCAGTCAAGGTCACCGCTCATAAACCGTTGCGACACTTTTAACAGAGGCAGAGCTTTATCAACAACAACAACAACAACAACAACAACAACAACAACAACAACAATACAACTTTATTTGTACACCATAAAAGGAAAGAAAAAAGAAAAAAACATAAACATTTAAATATCTAACTTAGGAAACAAAGAAATATAACTTACTAACTTATTAGGTAAGCACAAACAGGCGGCCTTATCGCTCAAAGCGATCTCTTCCAGACAACCTTTGGGTGGAAGAAACTGTTCAAAAGAATTACTGACATGGCGGTGTACTAATTTTGTGTTAAATACATATACAAACATGTATCAATGGATATATAGTATTATAAATGGTAATATACTAGTAAATAAATACGTAATAATATACACATATATATATACATATATACATACATATATATACTTATATACTACATACATATTTTATTATATATAGAGAAATCACATTTCGGTAATCAGAGTGTGAGGTAGTGATGTTTAACTAGTCTCTTGAAGACAGGTAAGGAAGGGGCTCTCCTGATAGGTAAAGGAAGATCATTCCATAAATAAACAGCTTTTACTGAGAACGAATTGTTAAAGAAAGACGATGAGTGCACCGGCGTGGCAAGAAGCAGATTTTGAGAGGACCGTAAAATGCGGTCATGAGTATCATGAAGAAATCTAAAGCGAGTTTTAAGGTAAGAGGGAGTTGAAGGATTATTTAAAACGGAATACAAGAGAGACAGGATATGAGCATTACGGCGACGACGAATGGGAAGCCAATTTAATCGAGAACGGAATTCAGAAATATGATCGAATTTGCGAAGACCAAAAATAAACCTAATACAGAAATTTTGAAGACGTTCGAGTTTATCAAGTTGGCCCTCCGTAACGTCAAGATAACAAACATCGGCATAATCGAGAATAGGTAGTAGCAGAGAATGTGCAAGCGCAATTTTAGTAGCAGTCGGAAGGAAGTTCCGAAGCCTTCTTAGAGCTCCTGCTGCCGCAAATAATTTCCTACAAACTTCATTTATTTGTGGATCCCAAGACAAGCAACTATCTAACAGGAGACCTAGATTTTTTACTATGTTGCTGTATGGAATTATTGTCCCTTCAAACATAATATTAGGTAGCAGTTGCCAGTTAATCCTGGCTGTGAACCAGGGACTACCCATAATAATAACTTGGGTCTTGTTGGGATTAATCTTTAAGCCATATTCACTACTCCACACAGACATTCTAGATAAATTTGAATTGGTTGTAATTATAGCTTGTGAAAGATCTTCCAATTTGGCTTGTGTGTAGATTTGGAGATCATCTGCGTAAAGGTGGTAGGAAGAAGATATGAACTGAGAAATATTATTAATATATATACTGAAAAGTAGAGGAGATAAGACGCCACCTTGAGGAACGCCGGCAGTAGTGCTGCACCAATCAGAGAAAATATCATCAATGCGGATGCGTTGCCGGCGTCCTCGTAGATAACTACGAAACCAGCCAATCACCGTCGGAGATATGTTAAGAGAACCAAGCAGTCCTAGTAGAATAGATTAATGCTTTATCAGCATTTTTATAGCCGTTTGTTACATTTTGTTTATAAATAAATACGAATTGTCCTACAAATATGAATCAAAATCCATAATTCTTACTAACTGCAAGCCACACCTTTTTGGAATCTTGCAAGCTTATGACTTTATGACGCAAGAAAAAAATACAAACTAATCAATTTCGCGATGCAAAGTTAGCATTGGCATACATTTGCAATTAAAAACAAATTGTTAAGCTAGCTCCTCAGGCGTTCACAAAAGAAAAGTCCAGCACTTGCCGCGACTCGCCAAGCTTTGCTGATGTGTCGGTATTTCGGCACGAATCTAAGAAAACTTCCGAGATGTCCACACATTCCCAGCGGCGCCGTACAAACCTTGTCAAGAGGATGCATACATAAAACAATGTTGATGCTTGGTTTGCTGTTACTGGCCAAGATATTTTGACAAGTGACTTAGCAAGAATGTGGCAAAATTGTATTTTATGCAACGGTGACATAATCATAATAGATGAGGACGAGGGTCCCTATGGCTTATTATGTCACAGTTGGCCTCAATGTTTTATCTTTTCAACGTTTCATTAAAAATTTGAAAAAGAAAGCGCCGGATTCATTTTAAGTTTGGTAATTTAACTTTTCCTCAAGCTCGAAACAAATACTAGCCCCTGATTAGTTATCTACGCAGTCTAACAATAATTTGAGCCAATGACAGCGTAGAAACATAAAACATATTTATTGTGAAAAAAATCGGTTTCCACTACGTTGACAAACAGCGTAGGTACTTGTAAAACTGTTTAAGATGTTGTAATTAGCTTGAGGATCGTGTGGTATGGGAGTAAATAAAGCTTCTCTACAAATAAAGTGTAATGTATTTCTGTTTGTTTGTTCCTTATAACTTTAGGACCACTTTGAATCCGGCTGTTAGCATAGTAAAACAAGTCGCGAGATTTGAAGATTCATTACCTGGTCGGAGCCACACGCTACGTTACTATAACTTATACTTAGTCTAGGTTATAGTGGACTGCCAATACCAATTCGAGGTTATTGATAGGAGAAAAAAAAAGTTTCCAACAATCGCGACGAGGGCCAGTAGCCAGGAGATCTGAAGGTGCCTTACCTGGTCAATGTTGAAGCGCACGAACGCCTCGTACTGTTCAGCGAGCTTGGTGCTGAGAGCGGACTCGTACTCGGCGCGCAGAGCCGCTTCCTGCTCACGCAGCATCCTCTCGCAGATCATGCGCACCTGGTACGTACCAGATCAATTATATACGATAGCAAATGTACATATAATAATCATACATAATATCCGTCTAAATGTAATATAATTAGCATGATAGAGATGATAGAATAAGCATTAAGTACAAAAACTGGTCTTCAAACAGAATTTCAAGTTTTTAAAGACTAAAAGTACCCTACACATTTTCATGGTGCATGGTGAGCAAATTTGTATGAAATTGATTACTTTTCCCGCGTTAAGTTAGAAGCCTGATTTTTTAACAGCACTATGGGGCCGTAGACTTCTGTAGGAGGTATTAGTTTCAACTTGATATCTTTAACAGGCCCGAAAAAGGACAGACAGACGGACAGACAACAAAGTGATCGTAAACTTCAAACTTTCGCGATTTTCACACATTATTAACTTTGTATTGGGGTCTTACTCGCGATAACTAACAACATACCTTAATAGATATGTGCTTAAAGTTTCGACGCCTCTGTAGGCTGACGTGGTCACAAGCTAACTGACGAGAGTAGCAGCAAAAAAGCAGCAGGCTTTGAAACATCAAGCACATTAAGGTATGTTGTTAGTTATCGCGAGTAAGACCCCAATACAAAGTGATCCTGTAAGCCTTAAGAGTCTAAGGGTTCAGTTTTTTAATTATAAGGTTCGGAACTCTAAAAATTATGATTGAACTAGAATACAAAATAATTATCTCTGAAATTGGCAATATTACAATAATGATGACCGCCTCTGTAGTATAGTCATTCGAACATTTCAACCACCAACCCGTAGGTCACTGGTTCAAGTTCCCTAGCTCCACATTAGTTTTTGGTCTGCATGCTTCGGAAGACCGTGGCTCCATATTCATGCCTGTAGTACAGTGATATAGTTCACCACTCATCACACTGGGACATAATAATTGTTGGTAAAATGTGGGTATACCTTTGCGGAGTGTGACTTGCATTTCACAATTCATACTCTAAAACACCTCTGACAATGTCTGTTTTTATAATAATATATTTACAGAAATAATTTTTCTACAATCATTTAGGATTATAGGACCCAAGTCCAATTTTTACGCTTCTAGAACTGGAAAAAATATATGGTTTGCAGCTAAGAAATTCTTAAGAGTTTCACACTACACATTTCATAGGGGAGTCAACTGTCCACCTTAGGTCTGAGAACCCAGCAGGTATTCTACCTCATCATTTGAAATCAAATTTTGGGATTGGCATGGCCACCTCTTAGCTACGATAATCTTAACACCCTGAATTTATACCCAATTTTATCATGCGAAGTTGGTAAAAAGTGAATTATGGATCCTGAATCTATCATACAATAATTGACCCCTTTTGAAACTAGAGCGAACTCTCATTGTCAGTCCAGATTGTGGTTTGCATTCATCTTGCAAATTAAGACAGTTTTTGAACCTCAATTACCTGTTTGAAAGTAAATAGGGCCCGATTGTGGACCTTCTGTGAGTTGTGAGCGGATGAGGAACGGTGAGGCGGAGAGGCGTCGCCCTCACTGCCACTGGATGAGGAGCATGACGCTGCGACACCTGAGGCAAGTTTCAGCTGGCGGCGCCGTTGGAGCCGTTTGATTTCATCACATATCTCTTGTGCCATGCGTTCTGAAAATGAGAAATGAATTACATGTCAAAATTAACTGGTCATGTGTGAATAGGGATCCTGCCCTGAGGGTTCCATACCTTATTCCACAGCATGGACAGTTATTAAGCCCCAACTTAACTTGTCACTTACGATCTCTATGTATTCAAATGGTCTTATTAAGTTGGTCATTGATAACTTCTTGAACAACCTACTTGTGAACAGAATTTTCAGTTTTTAAGTCTACTGGACTTTTTATGATGAGGAACTAGAGAGGAGGAATACTGCACAAGTGACAGTTAACTTCACATCCACCTTCTTGGTTGGCCCAAATTGTATTAGTTAATTCATAGCATACCTAATACATACTGAAGTTTTGCCAAAGTCGGTGTTATACTGGGGGTCATCTGCAATGTATTGGTTTGGTCAACTTAAATAAAATTAATATACATATATACGAATTTCTATTTCCTTTTATGAGGTGACATCATTGCAGGTTTTCTGTATTTTAAGATTAATTTAAGACATGCATGCAAAATTTCACATGTAATGGCAATTTTTAAATTTTTATTTTAAAAATTTGCATCTTTGAAGTAATTATTTTTTGTGGCATGTAAAAAAAATACACTGAGACTTAACGTTTTGTACTGTAGTAACTATGCCTGTGTCATAAATTTGTTGTTTTTAGAGAATGTTCTCACAAAGAAAAGCTTAGTCCCGTGGTGACTGTAACGGTAATTTTAATTCTGAATAACAACAAGGTATGAAAGAAAAGACTTAATTTTCCTTCCTCTACTATGCCAGGTATGTGATTTTAGGTCCCATTGTCACCAATAAGGTGTTCTCCTCTCATATTAAAACAAAGAACCAGAAATATCAATACAACATAGGTTTGGAATTTTTTTATTGTGAAAACTAATACTACTTTTTCCTCTATTAAGATCACTTAAAAACTGTTTTGATCAATTATTAATAAAAGCTGAACATATTGCTTCCTTTTATTTTCCTTCTTTCACTTCCTAATTAAAAGCGTCTGTCCTTGTCATTTGACATGTAAACAATATCTTGAACACTGCCAATCAAACACATAGTGATAAAAGACGTACAGAACAACACATTTTCACTTGAATTAATCAAAAGTGTCATTGTTGAACCGCTGAGCGAAGAAAAACCATATTGCTTGTAATTTCAACAGTTTTCTATTTATTTTCCTCACAAACAGAGGAAAGCAAATGTTCTACACTTTATTCAGGAGCAAATTTATTAAAATCTCACTATGATATAAACTTAATTTTGCTCCCTTGTGAAAAAATTTAATGTTTCCAATTCTAGCTATATTTTTTTGAATTTTGTTTTTGTTGTTACAAATCATAATTGTTAAATATTGTGATAATTTCAATATCATTATTCTGATAAAAAAATAAATGAAAAATGTATCACAATAGCTAATCAATTTACATCAAGTGTTCAATGTACATTTTTGTGCAATTCATGTACATATCTCTTTTATTTAATCCATTTCATTTTCATGCACGTCAGTGCATTGCAGTTTACAAGTGTGGGTACCTTATTTAAAGATGGTTTAATTATGCTTTTCAATGGTGCAAAAACAGTGTTTGAAGGGTGTTTACCATGCTGTATATTTTGTCTGTGAGCAATCTGACCTTTATAACTCACTTTTAAGGTCAATTTAGTTAACTGTTATGTCTGTCATCTATCAGAAATTAATGGATAATGCCACTGGAAAGAATATACTGCAGTGGAATGAGTACAGCTCGACTCAACAGAAAAACTTCCTTTCTAATAAGTCTGTCAGAGACAATGTGGAGAGCTGTCAATGAAGAATTGAAGGTGACAGGCAAATCCTATTGCCTATCACCTTGAATTTTTCGTTAACAGCCAAACCATGAGTCTGCTGCTTTGAACCCCCAAAACAGGAAGACCGTGATAGAAGCCCTGAAGGAACCATGAAGCAGATCAAAAACTATGCTTTTTATAGAATTAATTTCACATAATAGCTCAGGTGCATAAAACCTAATCAAACTAAAACCATAATAAAACTATTATCAACTTTATACAATTTTC
The DNA here is from genome assembly GCA_910592155.1 of Ypsolopha scabrella. Lineage (NCBI taxonomy): Eukaryota > Metazoa > Arthropoda > Insecta > Lepidoptera > Ypsolophidae > Ypsolopha > Ypsolopha scabrella. The sequence continues at coordinate 8,286,124 of OU342964.1, forward strand.
ACGTTCAACTTATTTAATTGCACCTTTATCTACACCTCTAGCTATGAATTCAATTAGCTGCATAATTAGGATTAGTACTCAGCTTAGACATGAAATTCTGAATGTATTACTAAAACACAGACATCTTGAATAGGTGTTGCAAGATTATTTTAAGTTAACTTTAGGTACCTACCTACACAAAGCATGTGAAACTTATGAAGAAATTTCGCAAGCTAAATCAAACGTGAAGATTAGAAAAAATAACAAAAGGGAGGATGGCACGCAAAAGCATCAGTTTACTTTAGCCTTTGTATTAGCCATCTCTTTCTTTCGTGATATAAATATTCAATGATGAGGCAGGAAAAAAAAACAATGGCGTTAAAAAATACAGCTGTACTTCATAACAGATGTAAATCTGTAACGAGCTATTTAATGCAATATACAATAAAGGAGCCAGATTTATCACAGAAGATAAATAAAAATAAACAAACCTGGTGTTAATTTCACAGGTGCTGAAACGGTGTCTCCGAATGCGGATGAACTCCTGCTTTCAGAAACTTTAATTCCAGGACTTGTACTTGGACCAGCAGCGAATGGGGCACATCTTCGCCTTTTAGCAGGCAGTTGTGCCATGGACTCCCAGTCCAAGTTTCTTTTGAGAGTAGCGCACGCCATTTTCTTTTCTCCGCCCAAAGAAGAACGAACGTCCTCCGATTTTATTTGATAAGATTCTTATTTGTAATTTCGACAACAATAGTTCACGAATGGAAAATAATTGCACTATGTAACGTGAAAATGCACTGTGTTTAATTTTCAATTACGAAATGACCATTTTATGCAAGGATTTCTAAAAATATTTTGGATTTATTAGTCAAGTTCTCTTCCAATTCCAATTCCAAAATTACTTCACTTTTTTTAGTTTTTGTTGTTGTAAAATCAGTAACACCAACTGCGCAAAAAAATACCAATACCATAGACAAGTCAAGTCTGCTTTTAATTAATGTCACCCTCACACATTGGTCAAAGTGTCTGATAGGATAACTCGACTTAGAATTTCTTGTTAAGACTAATCTATGATTGTTGTCTTTGTACTGCCTGCCAAGTGTCAAGCGTGTGACAATACGATAGTAAAATTGGTGTTGTCATCACAACTAAATAAAAATCTGTTTAGCATCCAAAGCCGTTGAATCTTTTCGTTAATACTTCCCGTTCTCAATTTTAACATGGTAGCAGAGTAATAAAGTACAAAGAAGGTGCAAGATAGTTATACTCCGGGTAAGACTGAAAAGTTGCAGCGAAATTTGTACCAGTCTGTATAAGGCGATTGCAGAGGCTTCCAAGGTACAAGTAGGGCTCCTGGATGGAAAGGACTATAAGCATTGGAAGTATCGAATTGAAACTGTGTGCAGGGGCATTCCCGGTGCGGTAGATATTATCGAAGGGAGATTGCGCAAGCCCGAACCACCAGCAGCAACGGCCGACAAGGATGAAAAGTCTAAGTATGAGAAAGAACTCGCAGATTTTTATACTAAAGACAGTACAGTACTAACGCTACTTACAACTAATATGACGAATGAAGTACTTGACCAGATAATGCGCTATAAGAGTGCTAAAGAGGTATGGGATGAGCTCGAACGCCTTTATTGCGGCAGCGCAGAAGACAAAAGTTACGATCTTTGTATAGAATTTTTCAATCACAAGAAAGATCCTGAGCATGATATTAAGAAGCATATTTCTGCTTTGAAAAATATTTGGCATGATCTAAATAGCCATTTAAAAACAAGTCTGCCAGATAAACTGCTAATATGTAAAATTCTCGGCACTTTGCCGCATGAATTTTTTGCTTTTAAGTCAAGTTGGCTTCTTGTGAATAAGAAAGATAGAACAATTGAGAATCTAACTGTCCAGCTAATATCCTTTGAGAAAGCCTTAATGAGCAAAGAAGATAGCACAAATTCTGAAGAAGTATTAGTCGTGAAAACAGAGAAGTTCAAGAAGAAAACTAAAGTTTTTAACTGCAACTACTGTGGTGAAGTTGGGCACCGAGTACGAAAATGCCTAAAGTGGATAAGAGATGGTCGACCACCGAAGCAGTCAACAAGTACAAATGTTAATCTGACCGTGTTAGCCCTTGAAGACAAGCTGCCCATTGATAAAACAAATTGGTACGTCGATAATGGTGCGACAACCCATGTGACAAATAGAGGCAACTTTTTCGAGAGCTTTGAGCACTTCAAAGGTTCACATACAGTTACTACTGCACACGGGCAAGCCATAGAAGCCATAGGAATAGGCGACATTCGTGCTGAAGCCAATGTCAACGGTAAAGTTGAGCAAATTTTTGCTGAAGGATGTCTGGTATGTTCCTAACATCAAGAGAAACTTGTTTTCAGTTCTTGCTACGCATGACATTTCGTCAAAGAGTACGTTTGAGTCTACGCCGAAGCAATGCGTACTAAAAATAGATGGAGTCACCAAAGTTATTGGGACAAGAGATATCAAGGGCGGGCTGTATAAGCTGGAGCTAATAATCAGTTATTAGCTGATTGGAGCTAATAATCAATCTATGATTGTTGTCTTTGTACTGCCTGCCAAGTGTCAAGCGTGTGACAATACGATAGTAAAATTGGTGTTGTCATCACAACTAAATAAAATTCTGTTTAGCATCCAAAGCCGTTGAATCTTTTCGTTAATACTTCCCGTTCTCAACTTTAACATTTCTAAGTCTATGGGATAACTAGACAGACTAAGGCTGAGATATTTTTATTACTAAACTTTCACGATTTCACACATTATGAACATTGTACTGGAGTCTTAGGCTGAGATTCAGAGTGCATTTTGAGTCCGAACTCAATCTTGCAAACGTCAAAAAGCAACGTGATCTCAGGCTGAGATTCAGAGTGCATTTTGAGTCCGAACTCAAGAGGAACTCAATCTTACAAGCGTCACTCTAGTATGAGATCACGTCACTTTTTGACGTTTGTAAGATTGAGTCCGGACTCCAAATGCACTCTGAATATCAGCCTCATACTAGAGTGACGTTTGTAAGATTGAGTTCCTCTTGAGTTCGGACTCAAAATGCACTCTGAATCTCAGCCTTAGAGTGCATTTTGAGTCCGAACCCAATCTTACAAAAGTCACCCTAGTATGAGATCACATCGCTTTTTGACGTTTGTAAGATTAAGTTCCTCTTGAGTTCGGACTCAAAATGCACTCTGAATCTCAGCCTATATCGCTCTAACTTTAAACAAGTTTTGCTATATTTCAATAAATCTAGGATTCTTTCGTAATAAATACTTCCTTTGCTACCGGGACTAATACTAAGTATATGAATACATACATATTCAACATAACAATATGACTCAAATTTAGGTTGGAATTATACAGGGGTCGGCTCTCGAAGTGTTACCAATTCAAAATGCTGTAATTTTGACAATTTTCTTTCTTTTTATTTATAAACTTCAATATAAATAATAAATAAATAAAAATCGTTTATTGAGCTAAAGAAGAGTTAGGTACAAACCATTTTCTCAAATAAATGAATAGACACTTATATAATCAAAAAATTGACAATTGATGCCTAAGCTAAGTTTAGTTAAAAACTTGTACGATAGACATCAATGTCCCCTTACGCTAAGCTATAAATAATGAACAAGGCTGTACTGCTTGTTGTTATATAGAAAGAAAACATTTAAAATTAAAAATAAAAAGTTATTGTTCGATGTGGCCACCTTTAGCGCGAATAACAGCATCGAGTCTGTCCGAGAAGGCTTCACACGCTGCACGAATGTGGTCTGCTGATATTTTGTTCCATTCTCGGCGAAGAGCAATCTTTAAGGCGTCGACTGTCTCATATTTTTTTGCTGACACTTTGGCCTCTATAATTGACCATATGAAAAAATCCATGGGATTTAAGTCCGGTGAATATGGTGGCCATTGTTGCGAAGAAACGAAGCTCGGAACTTTTTCTTGCAAAAAAATTTGGGTTTCACGGGCTTTGTGGGATGGTGCCGAGTCTAGCTGAAACGTCCAATGGTTTCTACCAAATTTCTTACGTGCCCAAGGTAACAAAGCATCGCTTGAAATCTTTTCACGGTAGATTTGCTGGTTTATCTTTGCACCCTGCTGAAAACGAGAGGTGAACGTCCCGTAGCAGTTACCGCGGCCCAAACCATCACTGATGCTGGTGCTTGCTTTCGCAGAGCAATTCGTTGGTCTAAATTGTCGTTTGATTTACACTTTAACCATACGCGATCATTTTGTTTGTTCACATATTGCTGAACCGTAAAATTTTTTTCATCGGAAAATACCAAATTTTCAAGCTTGCTATCAACGTGCATGTGCTTTAACTCCTTAGCTCTTTCTAGGCAAACTGCCTTTTGTGAAAGTGTCAAGTCTTGCACTTTTTGTATTTTGTAAGGCTTCAGTTGTAGTTTATTTTTTTAATATGCGTCCTATGCTCGGGGCAGATACATTAAGACTTTTCGCCAATTTAACTGCGCTTTTTCGTGGATTTCGTTCAATTCTAGCCTTTACCTTTCGAACCATTTCTGATGATGTTGCTGTTGTTGGATGTCCACCTCCATGGCGTTTCTTGATGCTACCCGTATCATTGTAACGCGTGATGGTCCGATACACAAACATTTTATTCAGATGTAAATGTCGTAGCGCATTAACAATGGCTGGTTGCGATTTTCCAGCCAAATACAAAATAATGACACTGTGGCGTTTGAATTCCATCTGGATAACTTTTTTCAGCAGCGACGAAAAACAATGAGCTTCTGTATGTTTAGGAACAATACAATAGACTTACGACTGTGAAAAAATGGGCGCCATATTGTAAACAGTTTGGTTGCTATAGCAACTTAAAGTTGGTAACACTTCGAGTGCCTACCCCTGTATAATAATTTGAAAAAAAAACTTGCTAAGTTGTAGATTGTATAATAGTAGTTATAGCAGTTTTGTTAATAATCTTTAGTGTCTATTACAGCTTGGCCTTAAAGAGTAGAATTTTAAAAAATATGAACAATTTTTTTTTCTGCATGGTACCTCCAAAGACACTGTTTAGAGAACAAGACTGTGCACTACGATACGAAAAACGAGCCGAGCGAGATGGGTGTTGGCACTCGTTGGTCCCTTTTTAACACGTTAGAAACTCAACAACACTATAAGTATATTGTACATTATTATATACACTGGCAACTTGCTAGACAAGGATACACGAGTAGCGACAACTATCTCGCTCGGCTCGTTTTCGCTTGTAAATGGTATCATAATAATTACATCCTTATTTCTTAGGAAATAAAATCTAGTTTACAGTCTTGTTATCATATAATGTCTTTGGTTGATATCTCTAAGGAAGCGTTTCAAATCATGCGAGCATAGTGCGAAATTTCACTCGTTTATTAGAAAGAGATAGATATATATATATAGGAGAAAGAGAAAGAAAAATCTGGTTGAACCAAACAGGCGGCCCAGTGTGATTTTCGCATTACTCGGAAGCGTTTCAAAACACTTCCGAGCAACTGTCAGGTAACAGTTCGGTTACCCTCGGTTTAACTCGGGTCAATTTTTTAACTCTCTAGTGTGAAATTCGCATCACTCCGAGTGAAATCCACTCGATTCGAAACGAAACCTAATTCTCTATACAATTTGTGTTGGTTGGCAACACAGAGTACCTTCAGATGTTGGCTGGCTCAAAAAGACACCGAATCCAGGGCCGTAAAACACATTAAAAAAAATTAGATGTTGGCAACACTTTAATTTAGTCTGTCAAATATTTTATTTCGGAATGAATTTTTTTGTAAATTTGTTGTTTTTAATAAATATAAGTGTATATTTAGGATGATTTGGTAGCCTTGTCTGTCTTTTATTCAAAAGATATTATCTTATGTAGCCAAGATGTGGGTTCCCTTGAAAACTTGTAAATTGGCAGTCGGTAAGTTGGTCCTAAGTATTCAATTCAATCAGCAATATCCTGTGTATAGTGAATCGGACAGCGGAAATGTATTATAAGCTATGAATTCTAAGTACTTTCGTAGGATAAAGCTATATCATACATTACAATAACCTTACCTGAACAGTTGTGGTTATAGTTGCAGGTATAAATTTTGCATTTGATAAAGACAAAGAATGTTTGTTTTCATGGGCAAAAAGTTATGAATTTTGTTGTTTTGTTATTTATAGCCTCAAGATGATGTCTGATTCTTCAGTGGAAGTTGCATCTCGTTCCTTAAATACAGCTCTTTCGTATTTAAATGTCTGGCTTCAGAATAATGGCTTATCTCTTTCGGTCTCGAAGTGCTGTGCTGTTGTTTTCACAAGAAAACGCTCTATCCCTGATGTAGTAATTAAAGTAGAAGATAATATCGTACCGTTTGAAAGTAAGGTAAAGTTTTTGGGGATAATTCTTGATTCCAGACTTTCTGGCGTCGCCCACTTCTCGTACGTTGCTCAGAAATGTGAAAGAGGAGTGAACGTCCTTCGGGCGCTCTCAGGGGTATGGTGGGGTTCCCACCCTTACTCACAAAAACTTTTATATAATGCATTAGTTCGTAGTCATTTAGATTATGGTAGCTTTATCTTAGATCCATGTAACAAGTCTGAAAACGAAAAAATTAATAAAATTCAAGCAAAATGTCTTAGAATCGTTTTGGGGGCTATGAGATCCTCACCGAAAAATGCTGTACAAGTTAAATGCGTGGATCCCCCTCCTCACATTCGGAGACAGTATTTATCAGACAGGTTCATGTTTAAAATTTCCCAGAACCCAAATCATCCTCTTTTGACAAAATTAGAATCTCTTCACAATTTATTTTCGCAATCAGGCTTTAATTCTGTATTCGATCTTCCCTGCGTTCTCAGAAGTTATATAAGCCTCTCTAAAATTCCTAATCGTCTTGTTAAATTACATATTAATCCCCCATTTCATATCCCGTATGAGGCTTTAACTTTTGTCCCAATGGTAATCATGAATTTTGGCATTCAAAAGGATTCGTTAGGGGCTGACAGAACCTTTCATCGAATTTTGGAGAAGGACTGGCAGGGTTGGCTGACCATGTTTACTGACGCTTCCAAGTTAGCTGATGTGGGTAATGTTGGTGCCGCTGTCTGGATACCTAGATACAAAATTATTCTGAGCTTCAAATGTCCCCCTGAAGCTTCGGTATTCACTGGTGAAGCTATTGCAATTTTGGAAGCTGTTTCTTACGCAAATTCTCATAAATTAAATAATACAATAATATTTTCTGACTCTTTAAGTTGTCTCCATTCCATACTGGCAAATCCTTTTAAAAACAAATCTCGTTTTCCTATAATCCTTCAGATTAGGGAAGCACTTTTTCGGTGTAAGGAACAGAATCTTGACATTGTCTTAGCTTGGATTCCTGGACATAGTGGCATACCTGGTAACGAAGTAGTTGATTCCTACGCGAAGAGTGCCGTTACATTGGGTGTTTCCTCGCACTTCCATATTTATCATCATGATATTCTGCGTTTGGCCAAAACTAACCTTGATGAAGCTTGGTCCAAGGCTTGGATTGAATCCCAGAAGTTCAAGGCTAAACATTATGCTGGAATTCAACCTGTAATACCAAAACGGCCGTGGTTTTTTAAATACCGCGATGTTGATAAGTTACAGACATCTATAGTTTGTCGTCTCCGACTGGGACACGTTTGTTCTCCTGTGTTTTTGGCGAAAATCAGGGTAAGGGACCATTCCTTGTGTGAGTGTGGTTTAGATGAGGGTACAGTAGATCACATTTTTTTTGATTGCCAAAAACTGAAATTCTCGTTGTACAATATCCTCCCTACTGATATCCCTCGCCCCGTCAATTTCAACTTTTTGCTGACCTTTGTAAATAGTCCCTTTGTGTATACATTATGTAAGTTTATTAAGGTAAATAATATTAAACTTTGAATATTTATTTATGTATTGTTTTGTGGTGATTTATTGTTTGTTGTTTGTTTTATTTATAATTAGAACAAACTATCTATCTTTACTAACATGGTTGTAGTTATTGTATACTGTTTGTGCTGTCCAATTTTATGTAGGTATTGTGATGTCCGTTGTTTTAGGTACTCGCACTGAAGATAGTGATAAAATAAAAAAAAAAAAAAAAAAAAAAAAAAGTCGCAGTTCTGCCCACAGTGCGTTTTTTTGCTTATAACTCGACATTGGCGGAACTAATGTGCGGAGACACATTAACGGAAGCCAGATAAAACGGCATTGAATTGAATGATATTCTAACTTTATAAAAATAGAATAGAATAGAATATCAATTTATTTATCTGCCACAACACTATACAATTACATTTTAAAACAAATTTATAAAATCAGACATAAGGAAATAAAACAAAAGAATAAAATAACTAAAACTATAGTATGTTCGATTTATCATGATATGGGTGGTAGTTCAAAGTTGGCAGTTATAGTTATGTGCCCTTACGAAATAGAATCGATTTATTAAGTATCGAAAACGTTAACAAGGGCTGTCAAATCGATTTTTTATTTGATTGATCTTTTATTATCCAAACTACTTTTTGTTAATTTCTAAATTAATTAAATTAAACGAACCAATAACTCCCGAGCTTGAGAGATCCAAGATTATTTTTTGTTTTTCTTGGCTTTTTACCAAAAACAGAACAAAAATCAACAAAAACTGTAACAAACGTCAAAACAAATAGCACGTAAACCAGGCCGCAACGAAAACACAAACCGCATACAAGATGCACTCTTACCGACGCGATCCTATATGATGGCCGCACCGATTCATCGATGTATTTTCGATTATGTAGTGTCCGTACCTATGGGTTAGCGTTCCGATCCACGCATCATGTAGCAAAAAGACATTATTCTTTTCTGAATCTTTTTTTGTTAAATTTAACGAATACATTGTGGTTATTGTTTCGATTTATAGATAAATAATTTATTGTATTTTTGCAATGATGATATACATTATTTCTAAAACCTAATATTTTCTTTTGCACCTGGGTGTATGTAGTATGGTGTGAGTAGTATAGGTGAAACGGAAAATTACGATCTGTCACCCATATCATGATAAATCGAACATACTATAGTAACTAAAACTAAAAGAAGTTGGGTTGGTATAAGAAATCCCCAATTTTCAAGCTGTTGTACACAAGAAACTATTAAGGTCTGTACATCGGCTGCTTTTTTATGGACTGAAAATATTCATTTTCCTTTTCTCAGTGGTCTCTTATCTTCATTCCAACCATCATTAGATCATCTTACTCTTAAAAAACTGTTCTGTCCTGGTTGCTCCTTTTTGAAAGCCTTAGAGAGCTATCCAAATCAAAAATATATCACAGTTAAATAGAATAAGAGAGGTTTAAATTGAATGTATTCAAAATCAACTGAAACTTTTTAAGCAAGGGTGAATTGTTAATATTTTCCAGCTGTTTACAATTGGAAAGGAGATGTTCGCTGTGGACTTCCTCTTGAAATTGGAGATTCAGTGCAGATTTTAGAAGAAAATGGAGGTAAATTATACAGTTTGACTTAACTTACTGAATTTATAGTCTAGAATATTAAAAGTAATGTTATGCACACTGTTTATAGTGTAAGTAAAATATATCTATTTTGTTTCCAGGATGGTATCGAGGTTTCTGTACAAAGAATAGATCTTCGTGGGGTATATTTCCTTCAGGTGTGGTCTCGCAGAGACCATGCTCTGTCAAGGGGTCAGGTGCAAATGCCATTGCTGAGCCTAAAGATGACCCTCTAGTCCGTGAGATTGCCTCTGTCTTGAGAGAATGGGCTAGACTATGGAAGAAGCTCTATGTGGTTAGTTATTTTTATAAATATTCTTTGAAATGCTAATATAAAACAAAGTTTTCTCTTTAAGTACCTACTGGGTTTCATGAATAACTAACAAACAAAGATGTCCTTCTTTCTGTTTCTTCAAGCAAGCTGAAAAGAAGTTTATATTGAAATGCAAATATTTGTCATTTTCAATTTAACCATAATTTGCATTTGTTAACTTCTGTTTTGTTTTTGGGGCTTTGTAACTTTTGAAGATGTTTTGTGATTTAGTCACATCTTAGTTGTTATTTAAATAAGCAAAACTAATGCTTAGTCAGGTTGCAGAGTCATGTAACCTAGAATGAGAGAACAACTAATATTTTATCATTGATTCTAGTATTGTTTGATATACTGAACCATATACTGTGGGGTGCCAGAGTGGTTCCCTTTCGCAATTTAAAATATTGAAAGTCAAAAGTCATTGGGGTAAAAAAAATCTGAACCATCTATTTGATTGTGAATGAAGGAGAATTGGTCCACCTAAATCAAATATTTGTTGTTAGATAAATTTTTTCTTATGTGCAGATCTTTGTACCGGTATATTGCATCTTTTCAACCATACAAAAATAGCTATTCCACATGAAATATGTTTCTGAAAAGTGTAAAATAATTTTACTTTACAGAAAGTACATTTAACTTAGTATAGTTTCCTTTCACTAGAAATAAAAATTACAGGATATTTTACAGGATACAGACTTTACAGGATACTGATAACAATAGAAATTACAAAATATTACTCACAATGTTAAAGAATATTGTAAAATTCAAAGTCAGAAGTGAAAATTTCACTATCACTGTCATTAAATTGAGCTTCCTGAGTCTTCACATTGCCACACAAATCACTGCCTTTACACATGCAAAATTCTGTACAAGGAAGACCTAGTATGTATACATCAATGAGGAAGACCTCCATTGGCACAACTGGAACTTGCTGTTCAACATGCCTTCTCACTTGAACAGCTACATCTTATACTCTTCAGTAATTCAGGTGGTGCCAATGCTCTGTTACTTGGAAGTAGAATACCATAATCAGTTGGAGTCAAAGATGGAGGGAATGAAGATGCTGCTGTGTTGTGTGCTTGCTTGCAAATAGCTTTGTTGTATATGGAGTTGAAATGCCTCTGTTGTCAGAGAGAGGTTCTTAATTTTAGGAGGAATGTTCTTAGATAACCGTACTTTGTATCAAACTTCTGTTATGAACTTCCTTCTTGTAGCCTTAGCAATGTGCAAGGAAGCGTCTGCACTCTCTTATACATTGTTGCATTAAAGATTCTATACAACTTAAATGCTTAACTTCCACACCAGATCTCAAATCTTACAGCTTTAGATTCATCCAATTCAAGAAAGTTGTGAAGTGCCAGTGAGACAATGTACTGCTAACAATGAGTCTGCTTGGGTTCCTAGATTATGAACTGTTGCCGCTATATCTGAGAGCTTTTCCATGTCAACGGACTTTACTAATAAAAAAATTTTTTATTGCTCAAGATAATATTTATGTACACAGGTGAGCTTAGTACTATTTAGTATTTCTACCAGCTAACCTTCGGTAGTGAGGATGTTGTGGAATCTACAAGGGTAGTGCCATGTATACGAAATAGTATTTGTTACTTTTTGTTATTATTCAGTCTCCTCTGTATACTGTAATTTTTATTTTTAGATAATGAAAGCTATAAAAATATAAATGTACTTTCTGTAAAGTACAACTGTTTAGCACGTTTCTGAAACATATTTCATGTAGAATCGCTGTTTAAGTAGTGTTGTAAATGTGGATTTTGCCTTATTCGTCCAAGATTTCATCATTAAAAGGATCTGCACATAAAAACATATTTCGTAACCTTTCGACACACCATTTGATCTCTTAAAATATGTCATCATCGAATCTTCTTTAAATACGCTATAGATAGACAGACACTGAAGCTTTGCTATATTTGTTCTTTTACGGAAATCTAATTATATATTAATTTGATGAGCCAAATTTTACTAGGCAGCCTTGTGGCTATGTATACTCTGTATGCGAATTCTTGCATTAAAAACACACCATAATCATAAGCTTATTATTGGTTTAACAATAATCCTAATTGCAGGTCTATTTAATCAAGTTATAACCATTCGACACATCGTCTGCCGACTTATTTCATTGAGTGTTAAAACGCCATTATTTATTTATAATTCTTATTTTTTTATATTACACTAGCTTTTGCCCGCGGCTCCACCCGCGTCGAAGAGATTTTCGTGGAAATAAGGAAAACAAAAGAATATGATTTTTTGAACGACAGTATGCAACGGTCACCATGTTTTACCAAAGTGCAAATAAAGACCAATTGAATAAGCCCAAACTCTAAGGGTCTGCTGTTATCCGTTGAGGAGATCCCATAACCACCTTCCAGTCTCATCAGCAGACCCTGGTCACCATGTTTTACCAAAGTGCTAATAAATACCAACTAAATAAGCCTAAACTCGAAGGGTCTGCTATTGTCCGTTGAGGAGATCCCGTACCCACCTTCCAGACCCATCATCAGACCCTGGTCACCATGTTTTACCAAAGTGCTAATTAAGTGCTTATTGATATAAGTAATATTTAAAGAAAATAAAAGGCTAAATATAGCAATTATATCTTTATTTATATTAAAATAAAAACAATTTCAACGCCAGCTTACAAACAATTTCAACGCCAGCTTACTGAGCCGTTATCCAGGATAGCTTCCCAGAGATTCTAAGCACATGAAAATAAAAATGTTTTAGTTATTGGTCTTTGCGTAGTCAAGAAATATAATTTCAGCTTTAATATTTTTTTTACAAAAGGAAATATTTTTTCGAAAAATAAAATTAAAGAATAAAAAGTGAAAACAAATTTTACCAGTCGGGGTTTGAACCCGCGACGATCGACAATGCTACGGCGGCGAACCTTCCATATGTCTCACTAAAATTCTCATTGCGCTGCTCCCTTTTGTCATAGCGTGATGATACATAGCCCTAAACCTTCCCGAAGAAATGCTTTATCTTTTAGTGAAAACTGCATCAAAATCCATTGATTGGTTCTCAAGTTATAAGCGAACGAACAGACAGACGGACAGACAGACAGACAGACAGACGTTGTATTTTATACGTATAGAGATACAGGACTTTATTTAAAAAAAAATAGTTTTATAATGTTCCACATTGTGTATGAGTTTCAGTTCCTTTAAATTATTATTATTATTTTGTTTTTTCGTGTTATCAATATGATTCCGTGGATTCCATAAATGATTTCGGTATCCTTAAATTCAAAATTGGTAGGTGTCAAGTTCATATTGACGGCTCTCCACCGCAAAGCTTACATTAATAATTTTGTTAGTTCCCATCTTAAATCCATCCTTGGACCAACCCTGTCGAAGAAAATCTTTTGTTCAATATCATTCAAACAGAAGGCAAGAATTAGGTTTTAACAATAATTACGTCACGACGACGTAGACGGGGTGCAACCATTCATATCGGCATAATAAACACTTCTAGAGTTGAATTTCGTGTGGTACAAGTAGGGCGTTTATGATTTAAAAAAAAACATAAAGATAACATTATTAAATAAAAAATAATATATCGTCACGACATGAGTCCCCGAGGGGGTGTCAGAGGTGTTCCGGGTGTGAACTGTGAAATGCAAGTTACAGTCCATACGCGGCACACCCCCTTTTCACCGACGATTCTTACGTTCCAACGTGATGGGTGGTGAGCCCTATCGCTCATACATTATATATTATACATACATTATTTTGCAGGCATTTCGTACTTTAATGAAATACCATGGCTTATTTATTAAGGAAATTGCTCGATTTTGCAGATAATATTGAAGAGCGACTTCAAAATTTCTGTATAAGATTCATTTTTGGACTCCGTAAATATGATCGCGTTTCGAAATTTCGCTCCCAGCTTGGCTGGATCTCTATTCGCTCACGTCAAAATGTTCATATCCTCTCCATCCTGTACTCTGTTCTTTTTAATCCTCCTTCCTATCTCAAGGAACGTTTTGAGTTTCTTCACCAATCTCATGAACGAACGTTGCGATCTTCTGAAAACATTCAGTTAAAAACACCACCACACTCCTCGACTTTCTATGGCAAATCATTTACAGTTGAAGCTGTGCGTTTGTGGAATGCTTTGCCTATTTCTATAAAATCTTCTCCTTCTTTGGCTATTTTCAAAAGACGAATTAAATAATAATTTTCCTCCCATAATTAAGATACGAGTATGTTCGTAGGTATATTCATCCCTCTCTGATAATGGTATTATGAATATATATTAGTATATATAATATGATATATCCTGTATTCTTATGTATATTGATATGTAGATTGTTTTGTATTTAGGTTACTAGTTTAATTAGTTTATTTAATACGTAGATATTATCTTTACACCACCTACACCTTATTCTCTATTTAACATTATCTTCCACCCAAAGGTTGTCTGGAAGAAATCGCTTAAGCGATAAGACCGCCCATTGTACCCTTTCTGTTAAAATATTTTGTAATTTGTTTTATTATGGTGCACAATAAAGTGTAGTTATGTTATAATACAATGCTTATCTACATCTTTGCCGAAAAATGAACAATTGTCGTTCATAATTCTGAGAGGACTGCAACAAGCTGATAGTAAGGGTTAGTTTGTCATCGTAGTGACCCTGGCCAACACATAGGCTATAAGGGATGTTTATAAAATAACTCCCGAGCTGAAAACGGGACAAAGATTGAATAAACGCTTTTATAAGTCGAGAACACTTAACGGATTTGGATGCGGTTTTCTTTATTATAATTGTAGTTACCCTGGTCAACACATAGGCTATAAGGGGTGTTCATAAAATAACACCCGAGCCGAAAACGGGACAAAGATTGAATAAACGCTTTTATAATTCGAGAACACTCAATGGATTTGGATGCGGTTCATAGGCTATAAGGGGTGTTCATAAAATAACGCCCAAGCCGGAAACAGGGCAAATATTGAATAAACGCGGGCCGAGCCGCGGGCAAAGGCTAGTACTTAAATAAATATATAATAGCTATAAATGAGCTTTTTATTTTGTTTGTAATGATAGATAAGGTGACTTTAATTTATACAGCCAAACTCTTACTGAAGACTCTGTAAGTGCTCAGTAACAAGGTTCGATGACACTTTTTGTGAAATTCGTAAATTATTCTTTTCGTGTTCCTTACAAACGCAAGCCCAGCCCCGAGTCAATTACTATGGGACGTCAACATTTTATTATGCGAAATTAGCAAAAAGTGTTATCGATCCGCGTGTTACTGATCACTTATCAAGCCTCCAGTATAAGTTTGGCTGTATAAATTAAAGTCACTTATATACACAGTATAACTTTAAATATAATGGATTTGGATGCCGCTTTCATCGTATAAAACCAAAAAAATGTTAATGTTTATAAGTGCATAATGGTCGCGCAATACTCGGTCGGCCGATCCAGCTCCAAGTAATCTACCACAAATGAGAAAATTACAGCAAAACACCTGTCGCATTTATCACCATTTTGCAATGTAGTCTGAGCGATGCAATTCGTCACATCTTATAAGACGCATAAAATAAGCAGGAAATGTTCTCTCTGACTGTCGTAATGTCACGTTTCCTGTGTACGATTACCTTTATGTATCTAGGCTTACTGCGGTAAAGATTTTTAGCTTCCTATGCCATTGTTTAATTTACGAGGATAATACTCGTAAATAACAATAATAATTGGTACTGAAAATTATTTAATAGGTAGGGGAAAAAGTTTCTTCGCATTTTATATGAAAATTCAAAACATTTTTTAATAAAGTTTATTTACATTTAACTAAAGTATGTAGGTGCCATTTGTTCGATAACTTTCTGCCATCTTGTAGGTAGGGACATGATCCCATTGCTATAAAAATTCTGGGGCCTCTGATCAAAAAACCGCGACAAGTGGTTTTGGCAGTCCTCTCGTGATGTTAACCTGACACTGCCTAAAGAATTCTGAAGAGACCGAAACAAGTGGAAATCTGAAGGTGCAAGGTCAGGACTATACGGCGGATGCATTAATACGTCCCAGCCAAACTCTCTTAATTTTTTCTGAGTGGCTAAAGATGTGTGAGGTCTAGCGTTATCGTGATGAAAAACCACACCCCTTTTGTTGACTAATTCCGGCCGCTTTCTCTCAACTTCTTGCTTTAATCTCATCAGTTGTTCGCAGTAGAGTTCACGATGGTCCTGCCTGGCGGTAACAGCTCATAATGAATAATGCCTTTCCAATCCCACCATTTACACAGCATTACCTTTGCGAAATAACCCGGGTTTCGCCAGAGTCTGTGAAGCCTGACCAGCCTTTGACCACGACCTTTTTCACACGGTATTGTCGTACGTGATCCACTTTTCATCACCAGTTATCAGGTTTTTCAAAAATGGTTCGGTTTCATTACTTCGTAATAAAGAATCACAAATGAGTACACGGTTCATTAAGTTTCTTTCAGTGAGCTCATGAGGCACCCAAATATCGAGCTTTTTTGTGTACCCAGCTTTTTTCAAATGCGCCAAAACTGTTTTGTGGTCAATCCCCAGTTCTTCAGCTACATCGTAACTACTGATATGCCGATCTGCTCCACTTTTTCAAAAATGGCATCCATTCTATCCGTAACAGGGCGCACAGAGCGAGGTGCATCTTTGACATCAAAATTTCCGGATTGAAAACGCTTAAACCAAATTTGTGCTACTCTCACAGACACTGCACTAGGTCCATAAACATCACAAATTTTTTTCGCGGCTTTTGTTGCATTTTTACCTTTTTTGTAGTAAAATTTTAAAATGTATCGAATTTCTTCATTAGATTCACCCATCTTAACAGTAAGAAAAACAAATGAAAATCACACATTTTACCTAATTTGAATTTGGAATTATCTTTTTTAAAGTTTTAACTTTTTAATAATACCAAAACCAGCCAGATACAAATAGTATAGCCAAGGAGATTTTATTATAAGTTCATACATACTATTTGTGAAAAGAGTTTTTCCCCAACCTATTATTATCTTACTTAGTTGAACTAAAAGTTGTATACCATAGGTTTATTTCAAGATCAAAGCTCATTTACCTTATTGTCTAACTTCGACATCCATTGCAATCACCTTCAAACGCACCGTAATTGGCTAGAAATTACATCATAAGGAAGGAGCCTTTCCGAGTGGCGAAAACTGAGACAATGGTGTCGATTCGGCGTAACACAACTTTACCTTATTTGACAGGACTTAACTTAATTTAAGCATTCTGACTTTTTCTTTCTGTATCGAAAAGACAAGGACAGGACGCCAAAAATAAGGTTAGTCCTGTCAAATGAGATAATTCATGCTACACCGAATCGACACCAATCACTGATTACTCTAATTTCGCCTAACTCACTCTGAACAGATCAACCAAGACACAACTAATTAACAAATTCTATTCAACTGGCGGTAGACTTGGCTTTTCACCACTCTCATGACGAAAACATGCCGCCAAGCGACTATTCGTGTTCGCATGTGACGTCATTGTCATTAGTAGTCGTACCAGGGAAGTGGTTCTGGGTGAGTGGTCTCATTCACGCTTTCCACCAGGCGTGTAATGGTCAAGAGTAACGAATAAAAGTATGAGAAAAAGAAACTGTTCTTTGAATGTCTTCAGAATATTCGTTATAGAATATAATACAATTTTCGTTGTGAGCTTCAATTACTGCTCATTCCTCTTCGTCGTCACTTTCACATTATCTCTCACACAAATCCATAGTATCATCAACAACCCCCCCTTTAACAGATTAACTGACGCGTTCATTTTGAGCACCTATTTTCAACGGACAGAATTTCCAGGTACCTAACATAGTAGACCAAAGCTCGATATACACTGTCTGTCCCTCTTTAGGTAGATCAACAGAGTTTAGGTAGATGACACAGAGCACTGTATCAAGCGCTATCGAGCTCGATATGGTTTGCTATGTTAGACTAGCTGATCGCACATTGTTGTGAACTCGCTGCCTGTAAGCATTCCCTCTTTGATCTGAATATTGTATAAAATACGACTGTTAGAGCACTAATTATCACTTTTATGGGTATCTTATGTATTTATTTTATAGCAAGTAATATTGTATGTTTATATCGTATCATTTGTCATTATTATGTTTGTATTATAGTATAATACTAGTATTATATTATCTGTGGTATAAGTATGAGTATTTACATTTATTATGATGTATTATTTTGTAAAGTAGGTATTTACATAGGTATATTAATTTACACATCTGTATCTACCTTTTCATTAACAATTTTCTTATCCCCGGAGGAAATAAACATCTTAAAGTGGAAGAAATATCTTCTTATAGAGATAAGTTTTCTTTTGATGGTTTTAGCTTGAAATAAGTTTTTGTGTACAATAACGAATAAGAATTACCTGGAGGACAATATCGAGCTCGATAACCCTTGATAAAGTGTCCTGCTTGTATCACTTTGTTAATCTACCTAAAAAGGGACAGAAGTCTATGGTCTACCATGCTAGAGGTGCAGCAATCCTTTGCTGTCGCTACCAAACGAGATCAGTATAAAAGGAATGAAATGTGAAGTTGATCGGATAATCTATCAGTGAATAATTTGTTGTTGTTTCAGGAGCGCGAGACGTATCGCTTCAGCGCAGTCGCGAAGGTGATGCGAGAGTTGCTGAGTGGACGTCGCGCGCTGGTAGCCGGCACACTGACGCAGGACCAGACGAGGGCGTTGCGCCTGCGCCTCGTCGCTAAACTAGACTGGGGGAACCGGTGAGTCTTACTGACACACGTGAATACACAAAACCGTTTATTGTCGATGGTTCCTTGTTTTGGAACCTTTAGCAGACCACTAGCACTCAACACTAGCGAAGAGATTTAATTACCTACTACTACACGAGCACCAGCCTGTCCGCACACGTTTGTGTGTGTGCGTTCATTATTCTAGGGCTATCAGCAACTGCCAGCATACCGATCGAGAGGGACAATGTTATACTTGAGCAATATCTTTCCAATTTAGCGTTGATCGTTTTGAATAACTTTGGAACGACGGCGAGATTTTATATTGATTAAAATTGTACAGTGGAGCCAACATCAAGCTAAACACATTCAGTATAAGCTGACCTCTCATTGTATAGGCTTCCCGTACAATGAGAGGTCAGCTTATACTCAATGTGTATAGCTTGATGTGTGCTCCACTGTACATACATAATCTCGACGCCGACGCAGCAAACGGGCGGTATTCAAGTACTGCCCATTCTCCAACATCCTTCTGATTTCCGGGCGACGTTAAACTAGCAGAGGGAGAGGTGAATGTTGCTTCTTTATGCAGTAATAGTTTATATTCTTTTACTATACTTGACTTAATTTAATTTTGCTAAAAATTTCAATTACATTACATTATAAAAACGAGACAGTCATTTCGATTACAATACATTACGTCATTACATAATTAAAGTTTACATTTCTCGTCTTTTCAATGAACAAAATGGAAAGGTTGTTTAGTCGCGCTTGGCTCATAGCGGATCTTTAGTACGATTTATTGACTTTTCTTGGACACAACGCTAGATTCGGAATAGTCCCATTTCACAATGAATTTCAGAAGCTTCATGGCTGTCCACTGGACCGCAACTTAGGAAGAAATGCCGGCGGCTTCGAAGTGGCCCTGCAGTCGCACTATCTCCAAAATAATGTCCTCTCTAGAAAAATCTTCATAGATTTTTGTCAGATTAGCTCAACTAAAACCAGGTGATAGAGCTGATGCCGGGCTCGACTGTGGAGGTACCACAATCTTACTCGAAATCCCCCCGAAGTTATTCGGGGGAGAGTAAGAGAACAGCTCTCAGGCAAAACCAGGCGGCCTACCATTGCATGGGATCGATGATGGATGGCGGTATATCCATCCCAAATTGCCGGGCCTCATATAAAACAGGCTGGTGGCGGGCAGCGGCGTCACCGGTGCAAGGGTTACGGTACCGCGCTCACCAACCCGTCTGCCCAGCGTGTGTGAGTATGGGCATTTCTTCCAGGAGGACTGCCAAGAGTGGCAAAGTCTTGGAAAGGCCTATGTGCAGCATTGGACGAAACAGGCTGATGGATGGATGAGCTCAACTAGTCGTATAACTTGAAGTTGTTCTGTTGGCGTAAGCAGAGTTTTAGGCTGCACAACACCAAATGTTATGAAAATGTTATCTATAGCTCTGTAACGATGCAATGGTCTAATTCTTTGTAAAATCTATCAAAACATTCTAACATTGCTCTTTGCAGTATTCTCCTGTTAAAAGTTTTCGAAATATACTCCTTCTTCTTTCAATTGAAATATCCAAGTACTCACATTTTCTTGTTTTTTAGGTTTTAATTTTTATTTGTTGATTTACATATTCTTTGCTCGCGACATTAACAGAAATAAACCACATACATATACTCTCGCCTGTCTCCCAGAGGGTTAGGCGGAGACTACAGATTTCCATCTGCTACGATCCTGATACACCTCTTTTGCTTCTTAGTAAGAAAAAAAACAGTCTACAAATTACGAGCACGCACTACATTAAGAACCCGCTCCGTATTTTTCGTCTGTTTGATGCGAAGTATTATTTTAATTATTGTTCTTGTCATTGTAGCGATGTTTTTGTAAAATACAGGGGATTGGCCATCTAAATGAAGACCTAAAATTTATTTGATTCAATTGTTTCTCCTTTGCGCGTTATTTTGATACCTAAGTATTATGAATAACGATTCGGAGCGGGCTCGTTAGTAATAAAATAACTCGCAAAAGAGAAACAATCAAAAAAATTCTAGGCCCTTATTTAGACGAGCAATATGAAGTGGTGTATGTCCCCAGTTTTTCCAAAAACATCGCGATAAAGGCCAGAAAAATATTTAACATATTATTTTTCATCAAAGTTGTCGTCGTCGCGGACCGGGCTCTTAACAACTTGCTCGTCCCCCGCCCCGCTTGCTGCGCGTGCTAGCGGTTGAGCAAGAATTTTCTATATGCTGCG
The DNA here is from genome assembly GCA_910592155.1 of Ypsolopha scabrella. Taxonomy (NCBI): domain Eukaryota; kingdom Metazoa; phylum Arthropoda; class Insecta; order Lepidoptera; family Ypsolophidae; genus Ypsolopha; species Ypsolopha scabrella. The sequence continues at coordinate 8,306,921 of OU342964.1, forward strand.
CCGGATGCGGACAGTTTCCTCAGTCAATGTGCGCGGGCGCAGAGTCGAGTACCACCCACTGTCACCCCTTGGTGCTTGGCACCCGGGATGGACCGTCCCCCCTTAATGCCGCCATGTTGGGAATCCAGTTTAATTTGTACAGGTTTTATCTATCTAATAATAAAATCATCTTCATTTACTTCATGTGAAAACACAAATAATAATTGGGGGACAAATTTTATTCAGGTAAAATAAAGCACTGCTTCTCCGTACTCCAGAATATTCCACTCACATGTATTCCAATTCCTTCACTGTGTCAGCAATTCGTCTTTGGAATAAACGTTCACTTCATATACGGGAGGTTACATCGGTGACTACTTTTACGAACAAGGTAACACTACCTTGATCTACAGAACAATCCACATTGTTAAGTCTGATTAACTCCTTAAAAATACTATCCCCCGATTTCACAATTGAGAATTTCTAGTTAAGTAGTGCTTAACTTTCAAATGCAGCGCTGTGATTGGCCACTTCGTCACTTATGTATCCACTTAGCGAGACTGGCCTTATGGCTTTTTTAAATATTGAGTATTACTTAAGGTGGTAAAACAGAATCCCAGTCCAAAAGGCACATAATAAAATATTGTTTTCCTTCCATCCATCCATCAGCCTGTTTCGTCCACTGCTGGACATATGCCTTTCCAGGATTACGCCACTCTTGGCGGTCCCCCTGGAAGAAATGCCCATACTCACACACGCTGGGCAGGCGGGTTGGTGAGCGCGGTGCCGAAACCCTTGCACCAGTGACGCCGCTGCCCGGCACCAGTCCGTTTTATATATTCTTTTTGTGCAATAAATATTCTAATAATAAGGTCTTAAGACCTATTTTACAAAACTACGCTTTTTGTATGGCGTGCTTTTATGTATCGTAATTTTCTTGGAATTTGGAGTAATGTTTTTCGGTCTAATTAAATGACAGGATTATTATTATACTTTATATATATTTAAAGTAATATTATATTATATCATACTAAAATTAAAGTAATTATATTCGAGTCTAGGTTATTCTGTCACGAAATTTTGATTGAAATTATGCTTTATTCAATACAAAAAATCGTGGTGAACTGGCGAAAAATTAGTCTTTTTTTGACAGGTAATGAAACATTTTTAACAAAGTAAAAGAGCTCTTTCAAGTTGACAGTATGAATATTATTTAATACAAAAAAAATAATTTGTAAATGTAATATATTAACTGTAAATACGAAAGTTATTAGGTCTATGTTTAACATGTGTTCAAAATTGTAATGATATTAAGATGGTAAACTAGGTGCTGGAAATTTTGGATTACTCGCATGAAAATGTAAAGCAGCCCTTAGACCCGATTTCACCATACTCTGTTAGTTGACACCCCTGTTATACCATTTAACGGACTGTTTTAAAGTTAGTGAGTGTCCGTCCCACCATGCTATAACGAATGTTTAATTTCCTTAATAAGTTGTTATCAAATCAAAACAAAATATTTATTTTTGCAAAATAGATACATAAAGTATACTTTCTACAAGTCAAAGTTAATTTTAACAATATAACATATCTTCAGAATAAAAAAAAATATATAATAAACTTAATGAATGCTCTTGGGGTTCGTTAGATTGGTAACATACGATTAGCTTACTGTCACACAGACCCACAGCTATCGGGATCGGCCATGTTTGCTATTGTTTACATTGTTGTAAATGGCAACTGACCTATCTCGAAGAATCAAAATGTTTGACATTAGAACCAGCAAAAAGAAATGTAAACCGATTTCTATTGAATTCAACAGAATAAACGGTATTACATTTATTTTGTTTTGGTTGCCTTAGAATGTGAGTGAATGATTCTCGAGTCATTCGCTTACTGTTTGATTTACTAATGGCTTGTTACATTTTCGACATGGGACAAACAAAATTAACAGAGATGTTAGTGTCCTTGTTGATTTTAATCCCTCGTTAGGTAATGTCTGATTTATGAAATAACTAACAGGGTATGGTGAAACAGGTCAAGGTAGTTGAAATTTAAGAACCCCGATTAATATTACTTTTTACTGGTTTGGGTTTGCCATTTGCTAGTTGACTGAACATCAGGTGATGTCGCCTCATATTCTTGTACTAACATGATCGCTCACATTGTTACGGAATAGAATTATTCGTTTTTCCCTATTTGTATAATTACTAATACATAATTTACTAACGGGGGTGGTAAATGATAATGGGGCAAATAAAACGCTTTGATTTTACAAATTTGTTTAATTCAAAGAAAAATCTGAATCACTATGAAAATATGAGATAATGCTGTCAAAAAGTAAAATATTCAATTCATATCGAGGACTATTTCAGGAATCATAAAATGTCGATTACATAAATCTTAAAACCTATTTAAACTTAAAACGTGCGTAGTTTTTTTTACGTAATATGTTTTGTTTATTATGCTTACTATTATAGTGTAGAAGCTAACGATGGAAAAAAATAACTTTCAATAGGAGATTCCGGGAAGAAATTAGTTGGTCTATTTTCTAAAACGTCATCATTATGTATATGGCTAAAATGACTGATAATATCTTAATACTATAACTAAATTATAGATAAACTAGAAAAAACATAGATTGGTCCTGTAAAGGAATGTAGGCCTTTTTTGCTGGAAGACTGGAAATGCAAACCTGGTGTCAATTATTTTTATACTCAAATACACATATTATACAAGGATCTGATATATGTAATTAATGGCACAATAATTTGAGTAATTTACATGAGTATAAAATTATTCACTAAGTTTTTAGTACCTTTCAGAGCTTGCACCAAACACTTAACACTATTACATAATTGAGATGCATTATGTAACTGATATGTTTCTATTTGCATAGAAAGTAATAATTAATTCATTTACAGACAATTCGATTTATCGGAAAAGTAAAAACACAAATGTCAAGATTAGTAACTACCCTGCGCGAGGCTGGCATGAATTGAAATTATTTAGTGTCTATCTACTTACGTCTAATTTGTATCAAACCATTCCAACCTGGGCTTATTGGCAAATGTTAGTCACTTTGAAAAAATCCCAAAAAAATATACTCGCTACAACAGTCTTCACCAATGTCTTTTATAACAATAAATTCATTTTACACTTCAAGACTTCCCTAATTTCGAATTAATAACTATTTATTCACAATCTTTCAACCATCATGCATCAAAAATATTTTTTTACACTAAAATTGAGACCTAAATTTAAAGCTCAAGCTTAGACGACGAAGGGCAAAACGTGGCGGAATTTTTCATTAAAATTTTACAATTTCCTAGACATATTTCATTAAAAACGGAATGTATATGAGTTTCCATGTCGTAACTCTATGGAACATTATTATATGAAACGTTACGTATAATGTAACTTGTCGTAATATGAGCATCATTTTAAACGATTAAGAGCAATACACAAAACAATATTTACCTCAGTTTTCTGAAGCGGAAGCAATTTATAATAATTCAAATAAATGTCCAATCATTTCTCCATCAATAATCTCTATCACTGTATATTCGTGTATTGCTCTTATAGCTGTTGTTGATGTATCTTACGTCTCCGTTTCCTTGGAGAATTTGTCAATGTCAGGGTATATGGGTGCCATCTCGAGGGTGGATGGGGCTGACGGCGCGTTGGATCCGAGGTGCAGTCTCCGAGATAATTCATCTAGGACTTCACCGAACACCCGCATTGACATGTTCTGACCCAGAAAGTGGAGTAGTAGGAAGTCACCCACCTAGAAATGAGAATTAGATTATTATTTTTCAGTTTGTGATGTAAATTGTCATTGGGTTGAAGGTTCAAGTGACAGTCTAGTCCATATTCGCAACATCTCTCTCATCCCTGATGAACTATTTTTAGTTTCCAAAGATAAGCCTAAGATAGTTGACCTTCGTTTATGACGTTTTGAACTGAACACTGTCCTAAATTTCCTTAGAAGTAACAATTACCTGAGTTTTCCTAACAAGCGCCTCAACACCATTAGGCGTTCCGAAACGGAACCGCCTCTTCAGAATTGTCTCACGGGTGCTCGGCAGAAGAACCACTGCCGCCGAGTAAACCAGGGCCAAGCCTGACACCACTGACAGAATGATGAACCTGAAGCACACAACATTTAAACAATTTATAATATGATGATTACGAAAACTTCGCCGTAGACAAAGTCGTACTTTCATGAATAAAAACCATCGTATTAAGTTTTGGTAGAATGAATAGTGCAAGGTTTATGTGTGGTTTCTTTTAACCGAAGATTTCTTATTCAGGTAGGTGTCATTTGTTTAACTTTGCAAGAAGGCACAGGTCCTAATGATGAGTTATAATAATTTCATCGAAAGCTCGATCTGTGCCTCGTTGCACAGTTAAACTGGTGGGTCGTATCCGTAAACACAACATTTATGATGTGAACTCACTCTAATTTCTCATTTTTCATATAAAATACTCACCAGAACCACAAGAAAATGAAGATCTTTTCGTTAAGTATGTTCAGGGCTAGAACGCAGAGGGCATCATGTTTCTGGATCGATCCAGAAGGACCGAACTTGTGGAACGTACACTTTGTGATTCTCGGGAATATCTCGATCTGAAAATTGAAACAGCACATCATTTATCGAAGATTTTCATTGTTGTTTATTTTCAGCAGAAACTAATTATAATAGCTTAAGATGAGAACAATCTGTATGACCTAAAAGAGAAGGGTCTTACCATAGGATCTGTACGTAGTTCCTGGTTCATGTTAGAGAACTTAACGACATCAGTGCCGTATGTCAAGAAAGCCCCGCCGAGGAAGGTGTCTAAGAAGAAAATGTTGCCAACCTGCGAAAACAATAACCATTTACTGAAATAACCTTCTGTTTCAAGGTGTAGAGATTTTGGGTTGGGAATGAAATGCTTACCACATTGATAAAGTTGAGCACTTCGCAGAAGAAATATCCAAACGAGTAAGTATTGTGCATGTGCAGGGTCTCGAGGAGGTATTGAACTAAACGGTTCTGAAAATTTAGAAATAATGTTCATTAACATTTCATCATCTTACATTAAGAAAGCCAGAGCCATTATCGTGTTGTCCAACGATCGATTTATAGAAAAATCGGGAAATATTCGGACATAGTTTTGCAAAAATGTTTACGTAAACTTGTCTTTATATTCATCGACATATTCTTCGCAATTTTACACCCTAGACTTCTGTTGAATTTATCATGGTATATTCTTATAACGATAATTAATAATATATGCATGATCTTCTTTTACACATAGACTAGAATAGAAGCCATCTCATTTGTCACATTGTGAAAATTAACACAATTTTTATAAAAACTAAAGACATAATAATACACATATAACAAATTGGTCTAAGGGTACAACAAAAATCCGTCGATTTTCAGCCTTAGCCTGTACTAAATAAATATAATTATACCGGGATGTATATATACTCGTATATCGAGTTATCTTAATAACATTCATATATTTTTTCCATACCTGACGTTTGGATCTATCGTCTGCGATATTGGCCACGGTGCCTCTCATCCCGTCTGAGATCATGCGAACCTTGCCTTCTTCCCAGTTCTTCCAAATCCAGTGAGGAATGTAAAACAGTAGACCCTGAAAATGCAAAATATTTTTCAAAATTTCAATCTGTTTATTCACCAATCTTTCCGTATCCAATTACCACCTAGCCTTTTGGGATTCATTGTTTTGTATTCACATAATCTTTTAAACTCTTAGTTAATTTAGGACTATTCTATTAGTCTTCAGCCTAACTGACTTGCTCGTCCCGGCGACTGTAATTTAGAATAAATAGTAACAAAATCTCACCTGGAAGAACAACATGAAAGGCACCCATTGGTAGTATGCATGGATGCGCTTCTCCTCATCATAGTCGCTGCCCAGGCCCGGGTGCGCGATGCCGTGGTTCGGCGCGTTGGGCAGCGTAAACGTGTACGTGATCCAACAGAACGTGTTGAGAACATGGGCTGGCACCGCGCCGTCGTTTATACATGAGATCGGGTCACCTGAAAGCGGATTGTTCAGAATTAGTTAAGCTTTGTCTAAAAGGGACAGAGTAGAGTAGGTCTCCAAATGAAGCAGTACGACGACGTGTGTTCATTAACCCAGACTTATTAGGAAGGAGCATTCAACTTAGTTCTTTAAAGAAGCCATTAAGAGTATTTGGTCGTTAAAATTGTAATAGGCTTTGTGTTTCCAACTTCCCACGTGCCCTCGACATTGCACTGTCGGAGATGGCGGATGACGCCAATATCAGCTTTAATGGCACTGCATCTGCCCCTACACTTTGACAAAGTTATTGATACTGTTGTTTTAAAGCAAAAAGGTCTTTATTTCGTTCCGCCAGGGGATATGAAGAGCTATATTTGCCGGTCTATCTATACCTGCCTCATTTGCGGCGACCGTGACTCGGTTCACCTTGCTCGATGAATTGTGAGGGCTCCAAAGGTATTTTATTGAACCGCCGGCAAGTCCAGACTGGCATTTTATATTGCAGATTAATTATTTAATATGATAAATTATTTACAGGTCATCGCGGGCTAAGAGAGTTGTTCTTCATTTTAATCTATACGATGCTCATTAACATTTCTGAGTGTATCTAAATTCGTTTACGATTTCATTTGTCAACATCATCTGGGATGGATTGGGGCCAAATAACAGAAATAAGGCTAGGCCTAAAATTGGATGTGTCATTCTAGTAGTTGATAACGATTGTGTTGTAATTCATTGTCATCGTGTAGGTTTGGTACTCTTCTGTAATGCTGATAGCAAGGGACGGACGGGAGCGTCACAAGTACGCACAAAATGAATCATTTGCATTACTAATAGGGAACCTCTCGAATATATTACGGTAGGGAAGTTGATGTATGTTAATACGGTTTCAAGAACCGCGACCCGTGACTAAATATCGTTACAAGTTTCTATTTGGTGTCAACACAGAGTTAGATCATTACATACTAATAGACAGTACAAAACGGAAAGGTAAATTTATGAACAAAGGCTTGGCAAGCAAGGAAATATTGATTCATGATTATTCATTATACATACTATTATGTAGAAATTGATACAGGTGCGATTGGCAAGTTGGTACAAACAATGAGTTTTGTCCAACAAAAATAGTAAAATACCGTAAGTCATTTTTAGGGTTCCGTACCTCAAGAGGTAAAACCAAACCCTTGTAGGATTACTTTGTTGTCCGTCTGTCTGTCAAAGGTCAAGACCATTTATCTCGGGAATGCTTGGAGGTATCGAGTTGAAATTGAAACCATATACTCAGCTCTACAGTCCTTTGAAGCTGTGAAAAAATCAAACTTCCCAGTTAACGTAAAAAAAAGATACGGCCGTTTACGCCGCAAAAAAGGTATATTTCGACACTGTCAAGGATATCAAAATTTATAGGGTATTTTCCGTTGACCTAGAACAATGAAACTTGGCAAGTAATACAGTCTCATATACACATTGGTAATTAAATTATAAAAAGTATAGTCTTTAACGGAACCCTCGATGGGCGAGTCCGATTCGCACTTGTCCAGTTTTCTTTTTTATGCCAATAGCAGTAGATAAAAAGTCAACAGTTTTTGTATGGCACCTACAATGAAGAGATGATGATTGTGGCTCTTCATTGGTTGAATCGATTGATTAAACATTGTTAACTATACATACTTATATGCCCAACTGAAAGCGGTTTTGAATCAGTACTGTTTGAGGTTGTTTATTGAGTAACTTTGTCAGAAGACAAACAGTTGCTCCACGTATTCTAAACTAATTGTAAGGTTATGTTTTGTTCTTCAAGATGTTTAATAATAATGGCGAGTACTTGCTCTGTGCAATGTTAGTTATCTCAACGAGTAATAAAAATATAATAAATCAGGTTATTCTCGTTGTTATGGTAATAACTCGCTAATGGGCTTTTAGCAACAGCCCTACAAACCTTGCGAATTTTGAATCTAGTCGAGTCTACGTAAGCGTTTAATTCGCGTGTAGGTGCTCACAGCTTGTTTACTAAACAATAGTGTGTAGTAGGCGCGCATAGGGGTATTGCAAACACGTGTGATAAGAACGATTTTCAATCGATGTATTTTGCGTCGCCTTGTACCAGTGTATACCTATATAAAACACAAGTATTTGGATGTAGAGATATGAACTGTGGCTGCGGGCTCTTGTGTGTGATTGTGGGTCACGGTAAACGGCGGAATATGTCTAGTACAAAACGTACAAGTACACATATTATGCCATTTAAACGTGTAGGTACATAAATGTTTCTTAGTATTACTTTAAAGTTCTATTTTGACCCACTATTCAAGTTTGACCCTCGGGCATTTGTAAATTATTGAAACCTTTGGCGAGACATTAAAATAGTTTTTTTTAAGGTGGTCGTTTCGATCTGGGTGCAAAAGGCACAACTTGTGATTGTTGATAATAAAGTTTTTATTTAGCATAATAGGCTTGTAGACAGGGTAAACAAAATATTATTCTATTTAGTCCGTCATTTAGATTATCAAAAAATATTGGACACGTATTTTTTCTTTTGTTAATCAATCAAAAAATGAGACAGATAAAGCGCGTCAATGTTTGGGAGTGGGGGGAAATGACGTCACTTCTAAATAAAATTGTACTTAAATGTGACGTCACGCGGAACTTCAGCGGGCTATATCTTCAGCATTTTTTGTTTAATCGAAAAAAGAAAAAAAAGGTGTCCAATATTTTCTGATAATCACATTTTTTAGTCATCATGTTCATTTGTTTGGTTTGCGTAAATATCCATACTAACTTTAAAGTTGTTGTGGGCTTTAATTTACAACGTAATGCATAAGGGGGCGTTCATAAATTACGTTACACATATTTGGCTGAATTTTGACTCCCCTTCCCAATGTCACGTGACTTTTATCATGAGTGAAAGATAAATAAATTTATCAACGAATTATTTATTATACTAATGTTGGAGGACACCATTGTTAGAACGCAAAAATCAGAAGGAAGATTTACACTAATTCATCCATCCATGGACTGCTGAGACTCTCTTTATTAAATCGCAAATTGTCACGTGACATTTCTTCAGACCCCCCTACCCTCTTCGTGACACGACGACCATCCCCCCTCCCCTAATTAGCGTCAAGTAATTTACGCCCCCTAAAACAACACAACTTTAGTGGGAAAGCTTAATTGACATTTTAACTATGGTCCCAAATCGCCATAAATATAATTTATTGAATAATTTTTATTCAAAAACAATCATAAGTTGTGCATTTAGCACCGAAGCCGAACCGTATCCCTTTATGTGAGTTTTAGTTACACTATCAAAATCATGTTCGTAATTTAGGGAAAATATTTCGGAGAATAAAGTTCAACAATAACAAAAATTCATCATTGTGTTATTGTTGCAATATTTTCCTGCCACCGCACCAGCATTGTTCTAAAAACTCGGTGATTTTTTCGTAACTGACGTACATACGAAACATGACGTACATGACGTACCTAGGGACTTTTTGGTAATCAGTGCAAATATCCAAATATGTAGGCTATGAAGCTAATAAGAAGACACATTAACAATGCATGCCATACACTGATCTATACATATAAGGTGACTTTAATTTACACAGCCAAACTCATACTGGAGGCTTGGTAAGTGATCAGTAACACGGATCGATAACACTCTTGGCTGATTTCGCAAAATAAAATCTTGACGTCCCACAGTAATTGACTCGGGGCTGGGCTTGCGTTTGTAGGTAGCACGAAAAGAAGAATTTTAGAAAGTTCACAAAAAGGGTAATAATCGAACCTTGTTACTAAGCACTTACTGAGTCTTCAGTAAGAATTTGGACGTATAAATTAAAGTCACCTTATATAGTGTATAGCAGTGGCGAAGGGTCCATATAACACGATTCCCATCGGCTTGTTTAGGAAATGAAATCCACATTAAATTTCGTTATGCCGTGGTCTTCGCTTTGTAAAAATTTCCATAAATCTCAATACGACAAATACTGCAAAATATTGCAAAATACATTTTTTTATGTTTTCCTTGGTTGCTTTTCTGAGTAAGGCGATATTTGTCCGGCTTCCCTTTTTGAAATGTTCACCTTTCGCCACTGGTGTATAGAATAATACTATTAAGATATCTATGATGCCATAAGACATAACCGCTGGCCGTATCTTTCAATCAGTACTAGAGTTTACACCTCTTTCGTCAGCCTTACCCCCCACTACGGCAGAATGGCTATAAGTTATAATATGAGTAGGTATGTACGAGTAGCAACAATTCCCACAAAAACAGGTAGCCGTTACGCTTATTCTCAAATGGCAACGCTTGGTTATCACTTTGTTTGCATTTAGCTGCAACATTTTGATTACTCACACCTTGCAGTTGTTTATGAGAGCAATCACGAATGCCGACGTTGCAGTTGCAAGTAACACAAAGCGCACCTGATGTAGATAAACCCAGCTACCTGACCTAGTAGGGCTGAGTCGGGGCTTTCGGCGCACATAGCAACCGATGAGGTCATCATGACCTATGATGGGACGAGATAGTTCTTTATTGAGTACTAGGTACGAAGAAAAGAAAATAAATTAATGCAAGGTTTTTCCGCTTGAATATTTCCTTCTAGACTTTTAGATGAAAAAATACATATAAACATAAACTCACGCCTGTCTCCCAGAGAGGTAAGTAGACTACAGATCCTGACACACGTCTTAAGCCTCCTCCACATCCATCAATCTATGTTTATGAAATATATCTATATCTGAACTAATATAACACTGAAAACGGCAAAAAAATCATGTCTGTCGTATGGGAGTGCGCAGGTCCGACTCGCACTTTGCCGGTTTTAGTATTTGTTGTTATAGCGGCAACAGAAATACATAATCTGTGAAAATTTCAACTGTCTAACTATCACGGTTCATAAGATACAGCCTGGTGACAGACGGACAGCGGAGCCTTAGTAATAGGGTCCCGTTGCTTACCCTTTGGGTACGGAACCCTAAAAATAAGCACAACATTCCACATAGGTACAGATACTTAAAGTACGATTCAAATTAACAAGTTAATACAAATAATACATACTTGAGGTACTATTGAGGAAAAATCCGCAGACCTACTTTTCACCAGCGAAAAGTACGAGTAGGCCTGCGGCAGTTTCTTCGATGGTATGTAGTTCTATCTATGAAACGATTATTGAAACCGTAATGTATTCATTTGTGTTTTTGAAAATGTTGATAAATGTGTATTTTCTCAGAACAAGTGAAAAACTAGAGAGTTACTTAAAGTGGAACACCAAACCCATTTCAGAGACAGGCAAATAGTAATTAAGAGCTATTGCTCTTTAGAGATGTTTAGTCAAGCTATCACTCTCATTTCGTAACGACGAGTATGTTATCAGTAGCGATGATTACTTTATGTCCTGTTTTATGCTTTACGATATGGTTAAGGCTAGTCTGTTCGCAGTAAAACGTACCTTAATTCTCTGATAAATTAAGGCGTCGCAATAAAAAAAAACAGGAGCAGTAAATCTTCTATATATTCTAAATCAGCGATCGTAAACAAAACGAATTGAAAATATATGTTTCTTTTTTCATCATTGTGAACTACCGGGTGTAAAAGCAAAGGCAAGAATCCTTTAAGGGTGTGTTAGTATGATCGGTAAAGATATTATTTTAAATACTGGGATCTCTAAATAAAGTACCAGTTCCTCATAATAAGACGATTTTCTTTATTCAAAATACACTAATCGCGTGGACACTGGACACCCTTACTGGTCGCTGGCCACTCGGATGAGGGGTGCGGGTTGCGGGGTGCAATTAGGTGCGTGGGGAGGCCGGTGAGATGCGTAGCCATAGCTTAGAAAAATGATGGAATTTTTGGTGAAAATTCAATGTATATATTTTTTTTCTCGTAATGACATCAGAATCGTGCATACTTTCATACCCTTAAGGGATTCTTGACTTTGCATTTACATCCTGTATAATGATATTTTGTGCAACTATTACAACGTTGGGACATAATAATCGTCGGTGAAACGAGGGTGTACCGGGTGTGGACTGTGACTTGCATTTCACAGTTCACACCCGGGAACACCTCTGACACCCCCTCGGGGATTCATGTCGTGATGATGTTATTTTTGTTATTACGTAATGAGGGTTATTGGGAAACGATTGCTTGGTTCTGAAAGAAGATAGGCTGAACGAGTGTCCAAATACTTAATTATGTCACAGTTGGACTCAATACTTTATCTACGATCATCTTTTCAATAAACAATTTCGTGATCCATTCGAAAAAGGAAGCGAGAGTTTTTGTCCTATATGTTTAGGCAAGACTCTTAGCTGTTCACACTAATTGTAACAGATTGACGCATAAGAAGGTGTTCCGTGCATGCATGGCAGAGACCCTCTTTGCCTACCCCTAACCAAAAGAAGAAATAGTCGCTGATTGATTATATAATGTTATAATAAATTGGGCCAATCCCATCGCGTAAAAGCGGAGTTATGTATGAACATTGGTTTATGCGATACTGACAAGTGACGTATTAGAAAACTGTTTCAGATTAACTTATTGTAGTGTGGGAGTATTTTAAACTAGTTCCCTCTTATCGTCTAATTTCACTATCAATCGCTATATCCTTCAAAAGCGTCGTCATTGGCCAACAATGATGTGTCACTGATGTCATTTCTAGCCAATCACGGGTGCGTTTGAAAGCTATTGCGATGCATGTCGAAGTTAGACAATAAGGCCTGATTTGTTGATTGTATGTTATACGATACTATTGAGAACAGAACCACGAAGAAATAAATTCACGCAATGATCCTCTTATTGTGCCCAGGTTAAATGTATAAGTGGTGGTGAATTGAGAGCGCGTGATAACAGCCACTTATGAACAGACATACGAGTCGGCTCAATTTTGTGCTGATTGTTTTAATTGTTCTTATTCTTCATCTGGTGTTTACCAATTAGCATAAGATTTCAATTCATTTTCTTGTACTTGGATTTATCTAGAGATCAGTTAATGGCTGAGACCGGATACCAGTTACAAGTAGTAAAATAATTAAATAGGGTTGTAAAAACAGTTGAGGATAAAAAAAATTATACGTTTAGATTGATAAAAGAATTTATATGATTGTAGGTATTTAAGTGGATACTGAAATGAGTCTTGCAGAAACCAGCAAATCCTGACCTAAATCACGTTCGTACACAAAAGGATCTAAGTTCAATGACACAATTATTAGTACCATGAATTGTATGAAATGGCGTTAATTCACGCCTCTCTGTTTGTTTGTCCAAGCAATTCGTCAATATGATGTTTCAATTTGGGTAACTGTTACGCTGAGGGTTTCCTCACACTCAGATGTTGGAATAATGACCTGAAAATGACTCACTCTTTTACCGTACTGCGGGGCGCTCTGTACGGAGATCAAACTGTTAGATCTTTGTACGTCTGGGGAATTGAGACTCTAGGTTAAATTACGTTCATTGGGTCAGTGGAGATCAGAAGGAAAAGTAATTAGACCGACTTTCACTAGAAGGTTAATGTTGATATGGATGCGAATGATGAATGAAAGGTTCCACTCTAAATGCTAAACACTTTCACGGCCAACGCGATGGAATTAGCGCTTCTTGTTAATATTTTGGGTACGAAATTGATGGTCTATTGTTTGTCACTCAAACCACAGAACACGTAAAACGCATTGTTTGCATATTTTTGTTCACGTCGAAGCATTTTATGCAAAACATTACAGGGTCAAATACCTTGACAGATATCAACAAGTGGTACTCACCTATGAGATTATTGGCAGTGACGAGTATACAGCAGAGGAACAGCATAGCGGAAGTGATGCGGTAGTGCATGCGAAACACCATGTTGTCTATGACAGCCTTGTCGATGAGGTACCGGACTTTCACAAACCCAGCCACCGATGATACCAAGCCCAGCACCGCCATCTTGCTGGTACTCTTTGTTGACTAATGTCTACTGAAACAACGAAAAAAAAAACGTTGGATTATATTGATGTTTACTCGGGGATAGAAAGAGGATAGCTATAAATATATTTGGTGCCGTTTAAACCGGCATGCATCGTGACAAGTGCCATGCGCGTCCCATTCCAAATTAGAACGTAAACGGTAAACTTTATTACGTACGGCTTGGATTCAACGAATGTGTGCAACAGCTGTCTAGCGACGATGTGTTCGTTATAAAACGTATGTTTTGCTTTTATTGCTCCTTTTGCTTTTCATAAACATGACGATCACGTTACTTTTCCGTCATCATCTCTGATATAAAACATTCTTTAAACAATATCGCTCCTAACGAATTCGTACCAAACCGAGCCTTGTCGAAGTAGTCTTGACATTTAAGACGCATGTAGTAACAGGTACCGAGCTACATCTCTCCTCAATCAATGACCTCACAGTATAATTTACGGACGCTGCTACCTCACGCCCACGCCCTCGCATTAAAGTATTGCCTCCGTCTCTTTTAAAAACTAATATTTTCTAGTCTGCTCTTAAATAATCCTCGTTTTATTAGTGATGATGATAGACGTGTAGTTGCTTTTATTGATTCTTTTCATCGTTTCCTTTTTTTTGCGATGTTCTTATAATTCCGCTGCTGCATCTACGTATGTTGATATATCGTGTGATTGCTTTACTTAATTGTTGCTATGTGATCTTCGTTGGTTGTTATGAAATACGATTCTGATGAAGTAACGTTCATGAGAGACAATTCATCCTCTCTAAATGAATTCAGCCTTGGTGACTTCTTGATCTCGATCCTACGCGCTATGGCATGTCCCGAGTCGCTATTTAGGTCGCCAGTACAGGGCAGATGTTAATAGATGACACTTATTTATTCCAAATAGTCTAGTGCTACCAGCAACTTGGAATTTTTATTGAGGAACCGGGTCCCAGCGATGAATCGCTTGGGCAAATTGTTGTTTCGTGAAGTGGCTCACAATTACCTGGGTCAATTTGAATGACATTGGGAGTAGGGTACTCTACTGTGCTGTTATATAGATAGGTTATTGAGATATATCTAGGCTCCACTGCAGAGATCAGTTAAGAAAGGAGTGGAGGATTTGAATAAATTTGCCAGTTGATGAAAGTAGTAATCGCGTTATGAGCGGTCGCTGTGGCCGCGAGTGCTGCGCTCGCGCAGGGCCGGGTCGTCGACCGCTCGTTGCTCTTGCGCCTCCTGCGTTTCCAAACGAACCCCCGCCTCGCGTCTCTTCTCCGCTTCGTTCCTGTTCTGATGCATCGCATGGCAACGCGAATTTACGCGGAAACCAGTTTCTTTGCGACAATCGCTGCCCGCTTTGCGCGTCGCGATCAAGAATCGATTAGTTTCGGCTGAGGAGATTGTATGTTTCTACTGTAAATTTAAACTCATGAGTTTTGACTCAAAACTTTTGAGCCTCTTGGGAGTAATATCTGACAAACTTAAGAGGGCAACATATGATTATTTAAATTTCCAGCTGTCCGTAACTCAATTTGGTGAAAACACCGACAAAAGAACTAGGCTTTAAAGAGCTTATATCATATTACAAAGAACTTCTTAATAAATAAATTGGGGTTTAGACAAAGCTGGTAATACGGTTGACTGATAATGGGTCGGCGCGGGAGTGCAGGTTGGCTGCTTGCATTCCTCTGTTTATGACAGGTAAACAACGCCGTGGTGGGCTGTCGGCCCTGAACCTGCATTGTAGCGCACTTTACTGCATCCTTGTCTGTTACCAACCACTTGTTACTATATAAGCGATATGAATCCTGTACAAAATGTACCTTGTCCCTTTAGTTATAATTATAATTTACTTATATACGAGTAATATACCTACTTCAGAAGAATTAAGATTAAAATTGCCTTTGTTAACCTTATTCCTACTTTGTTCTAGCTCATAAAAAATAAGATATCCAGGAATCGTTAATTACCATGCTACTTGCGCTGGTGGGTCCATAATTGACTGGTTTTTATCTAGAACCGCCTCTACATTATCAGCTGCCGTTGCTATTCCGAGTGGTCGAGCACGCGTTGACTGGACGCACTCGGCTGGCGTTCAATGGACACTAATTACGGTGGACGAGACGAGCCGCGTTTCTCCATTACATTAAACGTCTCTGGCTCTTTACTTTGTATGCACTACGGAAAACCTCGTGGGAAAAGAATGTCAAACAGCCTCTCTCGAACTAGACAATACCTTTCAATACGCTTCGAACAATAAAGCTTCGTTACCTGGCTCCGGTTCTATTATTACCTATCTGTAATGCCTAATATCGGTAATAGTAAGAGCGTGTCGAATGGATACAAACCGATTGGTTTAAAATTCATTTCGAAACTCGTGTGCAGTTGGACGGAAGAGTATAGTGTTGTCGCGAGCCGACTGATGTAATTTACGTGTAACTCGGACTCTCACGCCCGTGGCAATTTGACGGAACGGCCGGGGTCTGCCGGCGATGACGTCTCATCATCTCGCGTTCATGTCTAACACAATTAACTCCCATTGACTGGTAGAAGTGGTCCCCCCCGCTTCCCGCATACCATTGTTTACATTGTTATCTACATTACTTAGACTTCACTCGCCGTTCAACTTTACATCGATAAACTTTCCACAGGCTTATTACATTTTACCAGAAATGTGGATAGATGAGAGAGGTTGGATTTTTTGTTGACTATTTCCTAGTACTTGATAAGATAAGTTTAGGGTTTGACAGGGAATATCGTAACGTGGTGTGGTCTTCGTCACATATAGTACTGATAATGATATGTACACACGGAACTAAGCTTTTGAGTGGGTTGTGGTTACGACAGTGGGGATACGGATTATGTTTCATAAAGATATTGGTTACTGAGTCAACTTAAACAGTGTCTCTATGACACTGCTGTTTCACATCTGTTACAATATGACTTTGTTCAGTAATCTCTTTACCCAACATTTTCTATATTTCTATCTAAGGTCAGAGATACGCTTGGCTATCATTTCTCAGAGATACTTCGACAAATATGCGTGCTGTAGAAGTTGCTTTGGTAATTGATATCGCGGGTATCAATACATACGCAATGAGGATTCCGTTTATCGATGCTCAGTTTATGAACTATGAACTTGCCTACTTATAATTATTCTACTCGCATTTTAAAAACGACCGTATTCCTTTTTTACTAAGATTTCAAATATGTAAGAATACCAATGTAAGCAGGTCTTTTACAAAGGTTATCGGCCGATGGCGCCCCAGGAACATCAACGATGCAGGTGGCGCTGTTCGTGCTCCGTGACCAGAATTCAATGACTGTGACCTGTTTAAAAACTGCTATTTAGCTCAGCACCACTGAGAAACGTATGCGCCAATCCTGGGAACGTACGACTTAAAATACATTAACATTCTATTTACCTCTTTGTATGAATCGCCTAACGTGGTCATTACAGTTACAAGTAAAACCCCACGAAAATATTCATCGGTTTTTTGAGTCATATGTCGTAACTGAAGGAGCCTAAAATCACTTCAATAGAGCAATTGAGTTCGGATAATAAATTCATTTACAGTTCATAATGATGACCCGAGTGGGTTTCTTATAAAGAATTTTTAAGGGCTACAATTCTTTTTAACACCTGTATTTAAAATTTCGACAAGGAATGATGACCAGGAAATCTGAATTAAATGTACAGTGCGGTGTAATTCACTAATGATTTGGTAAATAATTAAGTATGTGTGACAGTAAACATAACCCAGTTACGTTAGAGGTCTTGATAAGAAAGATATGAGTAGTTTACAAGAAGAAAATCTAATTTGAAAACCAACGCTGATGCGGAAGTCAATTTATACCACCAATAGTTTATATGGTTTTTAATTGTTTGTAAAATATCCGGGTTGGTCTAAAATTGGTACGCTTAGCAGCGGTCATTCATTCCACAGTTTCTGTTGTATGGACATGTCCTTGGAGCTTCTTCTGAACATCCATAGACCGTGCGATGTGATGTCACGTGCTCTCCACGAAATACTCGCGAGCAATTTATACTAATTAACGGGACTTGAAAATAAATTGCCTTATCGACAATCTCTTGACACAATCACAGACATTATTCGCCCTCTATTTCTTAATTCTGTTAACTTTAATTGTCCATTTAATATAATCTTTCGATCTTCACGTGTTGTTTGTCACTTTAGAATCTTCTAGTGAGTCAACAAATTTAAATTCATGTTTTGTGTGCTACTACATAACATTTGACATGACATGGTATTGAATTTGGACGTCGCAGTTCTTTGTCCATTCTATTCAAATATTCCCCGCGAAGGGAGTCGCGTCCTTCCCCATTTTCTCGGCGCTCTCAGGTAAATGGGGACAGCCCGCAGCCGGCTACCCGTCTGTTACTCATTCAATGATCCCTTCTATTTCATAATGGTATTCGTTATTGCTATCAATAGTTTTAGTTTTGACTTCTGTGTGATCACTACTCACAGTTTCTAGCTCAAGTTTACAAGAAAGTAGACAGAAAAAAAAAGAACGGGGATGACTGTGCACAAGGCTTTTGTTCCCTGCGCATACCCATATGTATGCCTGTCAAACGGCATTCCTCACGTCGTTGTCGATACTAGTTGTGCATGCTTCGAATCTCTTCTTAATCCCAATATTTTGTAAAACAACTCACCTTTTAAATCTAACAGTTCTTTTCGAACGACTCCGGTTTTCCAAACTTTATGTTCACACGTAGTTTCTAACACAACATCACAAACACAGCTCTAGAGTGTTGATTGCACGTTTTCATACCGGGTTTAAGTCATCGTATTATTGTTTTGAAGTAACGCTAGAACAGTTTTAATAAAGTGAAACAGATTTGAGTAAAACGAGTAGCAATATGATGGCGGGCGGCATACACCAGCCCCGCACGGGTCGAGCACACAAACTGGAAAGTAAGTGCAGCCGGTCGGCCTCTTGCTCTCGCGCAGCGCGTGGATTACTACCGAACTCTGCCGGTGACGACGTCTATCTCTCTCGCTCCGACACACGAGTTCGCCACATGCCCTTCTCTTTTCTGAAGTCCGAGCGAATGCACAGTAGTCAGTATCGAGAATCCACTGGTGCTTTGAAGATTGAGAAGAACGAGTTCCGTCGTGGTGCGGCTCTTGGTTGGCTTGATCCGTCTCGCTTTACCTTTTCACCGCGGAGTCAAAACTTTATTAAAAATGTTTTATGGCAATTTTTATGTAAGATTTATTCAAACTAGTGTGAGCTCCAATAAGAGACAGTAAAGCCAATTCTGAAGGCTTTAATTTTAGTTTTAGTGCTGTCAAAACAAAATTTTCTTCTTTCCAAAATAGTTCTTTAGTACCAACAACAGAAGCTATATTACTTTGTAAAAAATTAAGTTTTGCAAGCACTAAAACTAAAATTAAAGCCTTCAGAATTGACTTTAATGGCTCGCAGCTGTTGATTAAAATGATCTTTAATTCATCATTTTAGTACGCGCAATTTGGTCGTGATTTGTTATTTAATTATGCTTGTTTTGTTAATATTATTAGTCATAATTTTATTTACTAATAAAAAATTTAACATCATTCATTAATCATTAGAAGCGCGATCGTCATTTCATTTTATGAAGTAGCACTTGCAATGCTAGTTGATCGTGCGCGTGAGAACCGCATATTTTGGTGTAAATGTCTTAATTCTGGTGTCAAGTCGCCGGCTGACCGTGTGTCATTGGATCGGCATTTGGCGGATCTGGCCGATCTACCTGTTCAGGCCGAGACTCTCATTCATTATATGTAGCTTATCGGACGCCGCGCCGCGCCGGTGAGTTCTTAAAGAGTATACATCAAAATACTCGTATATCACCAATATTGTGTACATGAACGACTCAGATCCGACTCTTGGTGCAGAGATAAAAAGAAAAATATGTAGTTTACGAGATATTAAAAATTTTCTTTGCGAAAAATCTATTCAAGATCCATCTTGAAGCGTTTGAAAAAAAAAGTACACACAGTAGGCTAGATAGTAAAAAATTAACTTAGTGGCGCAAATATTAAAACCAAAAACATATCTCTTCATTAGAAGTTCGCATTGCTTTTCGAATATTTTACATCTTATATAATCAGAAACTGGCAAAAATTCTTTTAGTGTTTTAGGACCAGAGTTCGTTGTGCCTAGAAAATTCGCTAAACTGGATGTACCGGTTCCAGACATCCAGTATCGCGACACAGATTGATCGAAAAATGCTTATCTTTTTTAGAACTCTTTTTTCTTTGAGAGGTTTTTTTTGTTCTGGGATTATCTTCATTTTTTCAGTGTAATGGTATTCCTAGACGTTGCACATAACACATAAATTCAAGCTACGAACTTGCCTGCTATTGTTTTCGCAGTATCGAGAAAAATCTGCCTA
The DNA here is from genome assembly GCA_910592155.1 of Ypsolopha scabrella. Taxonomy (NCBI): domain Eukaryota; kingdom Metazoa; phylum Arthropoda; class Insecta; order Lepidoptera; family Ypsolophidae; genus Ypsolopha; species Ypsolopha scabrella. The sequence goes on from OU342964.1 coordinate 8,327,300, forward strand.
AGAAAATCTTTACCATCGTGATTTCAACTTAGGAAAGCAATAATTTACAAGTTATAGATATTGTTAATATTGTTATATACTATAACAAAAGACGTGTATATATCACATGAAAAATAGTACCTATAGCAGTATTTATGAATATTCATGGTGATTCATGTAGTTAAATAAAACTGACTAATGATTTATTACTAACAAAAAACTGTTAAGCAAATTTTGTTAGGTTCGTCATCAACTCATCAGCTCATCACTCATCACCGCTCTATCACCCTTAGATAGATGACCTAAAACAAATTGACATTGGATTGTTTTTTATTGTTCTGTAGCTTTGTCTTGAACATAAAACAATATTTTTCAAGTATTTAGTTCAGAAAATTTATTAATGTGGAAAGTCCACGAGCTCGTCTTAATATTAGTGCATAGCCCATTAACGTGACAACAAGTCACCAAGCCAAGCAGCTCCAGCCCGACATGAAACTCGGTTACCTACAATGTTATCTTCACCTTCCTTCTCATTCCAATAATTCTTAAAAGCTTTTAATAAGGCTTAGTTTCGGTTGCGATGGCTGAACAGTGTTATTTGTAGGTGCGTAACTGGTTTGGCGACCTTTCTTTGGTTGCAGAGCTCTGTTTCTGTTTGCATAATAAACTAGCCGAATTAGTGAAGCGTCACGTTTGCCTGTCTCACGATATTTGTCGTTATTGTATTGTATCGCAAATATTTGATTTCAATTATTAGTTTCAGATTTATGTCTTCATTTTGCGCTGTCAATGATTCACAATTTTGTTACTGGAATTCCTTCTTATTCGTTATCTCCAGCAACTTCTCCGTTTTTATTTAGCAATTAAGGTATATGAGAAGAGTAAAAGTTGAGTAGGTTTAGGATTCGCCATTGTCTTATATTACATTACTTGCTTTGAAGTGAATAATTCACAATCCTATATTTCTAGTAATCAATGAATTTGTAGCATTTAATTCCTACATAATGACAAAATGAAACAAGCAATTATTTTTCTATTAGGATACTGTATCATTAATACAGTATTATAAATGAGTGTATACTATATAAGTTGACATTAATTTATGCAGTCAAATTCATACTGAAGACTCTGTCATTTGTCGGTATCAAGGTTCGATTAACCTTTTTGGGAATTTCCCAAAAATATAATTTATTCCCTGCAAACGCAAGCCCAGCCCCGAGTCCCGAGTCATGGTCAATAAATACTAATGAAAGTCAAAATGTCATTTTTAAAATTTCGCAAACAATGCTTTCGATCCGTAATACTAATACTATTCACTTACTAAGCCTCCAGGCTGGTTAAGGCTGCAAGTGTATACATTAATGTAATTTGTATATCGGTTGAAAATGAACCCTCTAACTATAACAAAGGAAACTGTTCTATGTTTGAAATAAAAAATAAATGTTCTTACTTTTGTCATGAATTCATGATTCGTAATAAAAAAAAAAATATATCGACCGCCAAAGAAGCACTAATACTCCGGTGAGTGACAGAGACGACGTTCTACAAAACCTAATAGTTAGTAGCCTTTGTGCATTATTTACGATGAATATGTACTGTCTATTGTCAGTCACATTTCGCGTCGCACAGATTGAAATTTTTTTCAAAATATGAAAAAAAAATAAAAAAATTACGGTTTTGTGTTCTATTAGTGACTCTGATTCACAGAGTTCAATAAAGCAAGAGGGTTCATTTTCAGCATGTATGTACAATTACAGTATTATATGTAGAAATATATTACATTATCTTTCTGGAAAGTTGCAAAGTGCGAAATCTACCAAAGGAATTCCAGTCGACGACGTTATTATACGAGGTTCATGTTGATGTAAACTGAAGTTTAACTTTATTCATTTAAAGTTGAGTCTACTTTGAGTTCAAAACTGATTGTTGAATCCTATGCACAATCTTTGTTAGCATTTGGTTTCTTATTTGTAGCATGTTAAAGGTTACTTTTTCAGTTTGTTGAAGAGGTTGGCAAGTGAAGTTTATAGGTAGATTGATTGAAAGCTCAGATCTCAACGATATTACGTGACCGATTATCCGCTCATCTAATTTGGCTTTTAAAATAGTTTGTCTTAAAAGCATTGTTATTGCTTCGCAAATCGTTTGCAATCTTCTACGCCTGCCTCTCAACGATTATTAAAATTTGGAGAATCGGTCGGTTTAATTTCAAGATCGTTTGTTTTTTTCCCGTGTTTCTCATCCCTTTTTGTGTCTGAGTTGATCTATGATTTGTTTTAGAACTTCTTGGGAGCAGTTTATTTCATTTGCTTCTTATCAAAATTTCTAAGTTTGACATGGAAAAGCACTTTGACAGGTTGGCATGTATCCGGTATACTTTGTATATTTGCATAGTGATTCATAAAATTCTCACGAAGTTCCTATTCAATTCGAAACGAATACTTGCGGATATTTTTTTCTACGTGGAACTCTGTTTCGACAATGTCCTGCGAATTTCAATTTCCTTGATGTCTTTATGGTTTGGGTTTCAAAGCTTCTTCATTTTAAAGTTTATTGTCAAACAAAAGCTAGTATTCCGGTCGTTAAGTCTCGGTAAGATGCTGATTGTGATGTTAAGTCTCAATCAAGTGAGATACAAGATTTACGAGTGGGGATAAGATCATAAAAGTCTGAACTATGCTGTCGGTAAAGCGTCTGATTAGCTATTTTGTGTCTAAATACTGTACTTATAATAAAATAGTGAGTAAGATTTTGTCCGGAAAAGAAAAACGTATTTTAAATTATTTCTTCTGGGGACCAACACAACAAGGCAAAAAAAAACGTTCTTGTAAAGTAAAAACTAATGAACGCATTTGAATGAGGTTTTCACTGTTGTGTGCATGAATGTCCAAAATATATATATATTTTAAAACTTTAGTATCAATGACACATTCATAAGTGTATGTAATACATTTACCCTCTTGTAGGCGCTATGTATATGTCACGATACCTCTTACAATGTGTTGGTTGGTTCATGGGACCCGTACGAGATAGTGCTGTGAAATGAGTCACGTATTGGGAGGTCCATGCATGCATTCTTGGCAAAAGCTAGTAGGTATTTAAATCTCTTGACTTTTATTCTTTGGCAAGTAGGTATATCAATTATAGCAGGTACATCACGTCGATGGTCGACGAATCTCACTGGCGTATTTGCCGTAGCCTTCGCCTGATTTCCCATGAGGTGAATAAGTATAATATGGTTATTAACCTTCCACGAAATAAGTGAATCACTCCTGTCTCAGACTGCAAGATCTTGAAGGTAAAGACTTTCTCTAGATGACAAGTTGCACGACAACGCGGTTCAGCAACATAAAAGTTGTGTAAAGTGCCACAATAATTGCGCAAAATGCTCTTTTAATATTGGATGGATTCGATTGATGGTTCTTGGTGGAATATCATCTTGAATAAATTATACACAAATTCTTGTACTTTTATTCCACATATATTTATTTTTATTCTAACTTAGGCTACCGGTTTCGTATTACACATCATCGGGCCAACAAATCATTAATTATTTAACATGACAGAAAGAAAACAAAAGAAAACATTTTTAACAAGCAAATATTTCTTCTTTTTTAAGTTTACCTTACTTACTTGAAGTGGAGCAAAATTTGCTATTTCTCAATTGTACGCCAACACAACTCTAGTAAAATATAGGCATTGGTATGCATAATTCTAAATGGTACCGAAAATCATGGTCAGCAAGTTATCTAAAGCAAAAGAAAATATAGCAATATAGTCCACCGATCCCTCTTTTTTACTAATTTATTGCTATTTGCACTCAATTCAGCTATCGACACTTATATTTCTTGGTTTAAGTTTGCTTTGTAACTTGTTTCAGAAAGCTCGGGTTGGAGCTGGTCCCGAGGCGAGGAGCTGAGGCTGTGGAGCCAGAGGATATGAGCCTGGTCGACCTCTACAGAGTACACGTAGAAAGTGCTGAGCGGGCCGCGGCGGTGAGTTCCAGCTTCTAGTATGGTCTATGTATTTGGAGGTTGGGGCTACTCACGTTCGTCAGTCATTGAGACCCAAAACTTGATTTCTGGGTGGTGCTAAATGAGTAACAATGTACTTTATTGATTCACCTATGTGATAATGATAAATAAGTTTATAATTCTCGGGTTACAGACGCCCCGACCGGAACTACGAGCGTGGCTGTTTTTTTTTTTGGAAGTTAGACTATAGTTAGAAGTCATCACCAGCAGCATTCTACCTGATCACTCGTGTTCGTAAAATTTTGCCATCGTATTACTGTCGTTGGTTGATGTTTGTCATACATGTACCAAGACGCCTGAACGATGCTTAGTGATTATGTCATTATTTTTTCACCATTACTATTCGAAAAGGGGTTATTGGTTCACCAAAAACAGTGAATAAAACGCTCTTTTCCTCACTGAGTGAGAACAAGTAACTTTTTAAACTTTTTGGATAGGCAAAGGCATGGCAAAGGTATCTGTACCATACAGCCATCTTAAAACATAATCACCCGAGAAGCTATAAACTATAAATCTTGCAATCACTACATTTTATGTTACACAAATATGCCCGAATAAAGCATTTTAAATTTGGAACAAGCGTCAATGCACAATATAAAAAAATATCTTACCAAACGTACTGGCTGGCCGCTTGGAAAAAAGACAAAAAAAAAAAAAGAACCGCCATTTTTATGTTTTGTTCTCTTATTAATTTACTATGTACCGATTGGTTGTAAGTATAATAAAATTTGATTCAAATAGTTAATATGGTACTGTTTATTTTCTCATAGTCAATGGTGAAAAGTAGAGTACATAACTCGTGAAAAAAAAATTCCATCTCGGCTCTTGGATCTCTCGCTCCGCTCAGGATTCTACTCTAGAATCCTTCGCTCCTCTCGGGATCCACCTTTGAGCCTCGAAAGAAATTCCCTTTTTTTTCACTTGTTGTGTAATCTACTAATGATCATCACAAAATCTGGTGATAGTTTTAAAACGTCGCAGAAAACTAGGCATAACAAGAAACGTATGTAAAATAGTTCAGTGTGCTATCTAATGTATATCAATAGTCACCTTATGTGGACAAGAAACAGGCACATTTGACTGTACCTTGAACTTGTTTGTCTTTGTTCATGGCAACGTTATTAGATGCACCGTAAATGGTCGGAAACCAATTTTGGCTTAGAACAAATACAGTAAAATTAACATTTATGTGTAATGTTTTTCGACTAAGGGTAATTGATACCGCTTCTTGTTACTTTATGCCACCAATTCAACCAAAACAAACATGATCCGTTTGATATTAGCACGAGAAATTTGTGTCTACTTATGGTATTGTAGAATTGACTTCGTATTTTGACTCCGCAATGTGATTCGGTTTATAAGTAGTGCACTATACATTAGAACCCGTGTCGAGACCCCTAATTTATGAACGCACCTCAGGGTAGCGCGTTGAGATGGGACAGTATGGGGAAAATGTAAATTATAAGAGAGAAATTTGCTCAAACAACTCTCGCCATCGATTTTGGAGAAAATAAAAACTGCATTCAAATCTTTTTGAAAAATGACTATTTGCTATCAAAATTAATGTATGTATACCAGAGAAAACCTACAAAAATTCTTATATCAGAGAGAGATGATAATTTTAAAATATATAAATATATCGTCACGACATGAATCCCCGAGGGGATGTCAGGGGTGTTTCGTGTGCGAACAGTGAAATGCAAATGATAATTTTATGAATACTTAATACAAAATATCTTTTACATAAATACCTTAAGCAAGTAAAAAGTACCTAGTATATATTCAAAGAAAATACATACCGAAATAAGGCATTTCTGTTGATTTGGTGCAGTATGGGGAGAGTATTTGCAAGACTTGGTTCTTACAAGCGACATTATCAGTTGATGACATAATATCATTTTATATTTTTTTCTCAATAAGCAGGTTCGATTCCCAGCTAAAGAAATTCATTTTTCTAAAAGTTTTGTGTTGCAGTTTTTGTTTGCAACAGAATCGATGACGAGTAAATTTCTCAATCTCGTGTAGTATAGATTTTCCGAATACTGCCCCATCTCAACGCGCTACTCTGTATAATAGTAGTTGCATACTCACACGCATGGTTTATCAATAATATTCTTTAGTTGCCTTTGCCCGCGGCTCCGCTATTTTACTAGCCTATGGTTGACCAGGGTCACTACGATGCTAATAAAAAATAACCGCATCCAAATTCGTTGAGTGTTCTCGAGTTAAAACGAAACATATACACATACAGACAGACCGACAGACGAAAATTGAAAAAGAAAAAAATTGTTTAGCCTTATGTATAATTAATAACCGATACCAATTAAAATTTCTTAAAAATAATCAATGTACAGACACGACTTTTTTACTACTTACTTTATTATTGGTATAGATTGCCACTAATTGTCAACGTGTGTCTTAGACATCAGATATGTAGTTCTGTACTATAAGTACACAGATCTTTAAAAGTAAAATAGCAAATCCAGCAGATAGTTGCAGGCGCAGCTGCCCTATATGGCTGCCAGTTTATCGGTGTAATTCTAGATGCCAGGTTTTACAACCTCTTTCACCTCTATTTCTGGAACCGTTAGTGGCTTGTGTCGTACAAAACTTTACGAATAAAACTTTGTGATGGTAAACCAAATATTCTTGCATTTTGTGAATTAACGCGACGCTTGATGTTTAAAAGCTGTTAAATTGCGATAAGTATGAGTATGACATGTGATCAATTTTACATTATAACTAGCTTTTGCCCGCGGCTCCGCCCGCGTTTTATTCGGTTTAACGACATGCTTTTTTCCGGGATAAAAAGTAGCCTATGTGTTAAGTTAGGGTATAAGCTATATCCATTCTAAATTTCATTCAAATCCGTCCAGCCGATTCAGCGTGAAAGAGTAACAAACATACACACACACACACACAAAAATTGGCTGGCCAAAATTCGGTAACTCAAAAACTAAAGCAGATATTGACTTGGTTCCGATACTCATATTTTGCTCCAAAATTGTGTATTCTGGATACAAAACTTCCTCTTATAATATTTTACCGTTTTAATGCTACGCTCCAAGATATGTGGGTCCACTAGAAGGATGTCCGTTCACCGGCTACGGGCTGAAACTTCATAAACAGCATAGTTGGGTTCAAAGTGAGTATACCAAACGATGTACCATGTAAAAATATTTAGGCACAAAAAAGCATAACATTTGAATACATATTAACAAAGTTATAAGCCTTGAAAGATTTACAGTTTCCATCTAGCGGGTGGTTCTGGATTTCCAAAAGTACCTACTGTACCTACGGTTCAGATTTTTGCATGAATACTTGGCTCCAAATTTGTCAAATTGGCACTAAAAATATCAGCATCGTAGGTATCTTGGTCGTGGAAAAATTATCGATTTCGTGTTTACCCAAAAAATATTTAAATTTAACGAAAAAGTGGCGACGTTTCCTCTCTATGCATCTATTGAGTCTTATCAAAGTAAATAATAAAAAATGAACAAAAGTCACCTTATTTAACCACCCTTTTGAGCAAGTTAGGAAATCCACCAACTATGCTGGTTATGAAGTGGCCGATGAACGGACATCCTTCTAGCGGACCCACATATTTTACGGCGTAGTATTAAAACGGAAAAATATTATAAGATAAAGTTTTGTATCCAGAATACACAATTTTGAAGCAAAATATGAGTATCGGAACCAAGTCAATACCTGCATTAGTTTTTGAGTTACTGATCTGTCTAGCGGCACATAAAGAAACATTTCCACAGCTGGCGGTACTGTGGCACCTAATTTTCCTTTGGCATACAGTATTGGCAAATTCGGAGCGAAATCATGATATAAGTGAAAATCTTTTAGAAACTTAGGGTCCGCCAAACCGACGAACACGCGATTCTCTATTGAAACGTTATTGAAAGCAAACCATTTTTGAAGAGATAGATCACTGGTGATGAAAAGTGGATCACTTACGACAAGTACGTTCATGGTCAAAGGGCGGTCAAGAAACAGACTGTGGCAAAACCCGGATTAACAGGGGTTATTATTATTTATATTAGTATTGTTCTGAAGCCAAAACTAAAAATTTTTATTAAAAGTTTTCGCTCGAACGGATTTTGGTGCAGTTTTCTTTATTATCATCTTAGTGACCCTGGTCAACATATAGACTGTAAAGTAAAGAGGTGTCGATAAAATAAGGCCCAAGCCGAAAACTGCGCAGATATTTTTTGCGGTGTCCGCTATGCTTTGGTGCTTTTTAATTTATGCTCGATGGTAAATTTCACTGGATTGAAACCTTCCCTTGTCTTAATGGGTTTTTAGATTCCATAATTTATATATATTTTTTGTAAAAACCTTTATATTACACATAACATATGATTCGAAGACGGATGTACAAAATCATATTATTGATTTTTTTGACATCGATTTCTTTGCAATTTTTTCAAATCGTTTATGTAGATTTTTAAGACATCAATTTCTCTAAAATTTTCCTTCAGCACGAGTGGCCTCGGGCAAAAAAAACACTAGTTACGTTGATAAAGATAAGAAGATCTAGACCCAGGTCACACTGTGATCGATCCACTTGACTGCCATTTCTCACGCTTTGTTATTTCAACTGTTCTCGAACACCTTTAAAGTCTATATCATGCTATAACTGGGGTCGTGAGAAACGTGTACAGGTTATAGGATTCTAACAATATATCATACGTGAAATGCCGCCATTATCACTACATCTCTCCCCCTGTAATCACGAGTTGCCTATGGTAAGGTAGTACACCTGTTCTTGATTATACTATCTCGGGTACTTTTTATTTATTTATTTCCTCCCGACTGCTTTTTGGTTATGCTAAGAATAAAAACAATAAGAAAAAAAAAACACTTTTCGAACGTGCGGTTGCCTTGAATGTATGGCATTTCCCCTTAGTCTATTCGATTTTTATGCAATTGTAAATCGTCAGAATTTTTAAAAGATTTTAAATATGCTTATTATCTTCTAGGGCAAAAAATTATTCTTTTAATAAATTTCTAGGGCAAGAAACAGGCTCTTCCTGTGTTCTATTTTCAAAAGTAAAGGCGACCAATGGTCGCCGACCATTGCTGACCATTTTGAGAAATCATAAATTGATTCATTCAGTCGCTTGTAGCTGTTGCTTTGAATTTAAAGTAATAAAAATTGATCATCTTGCTTTGATGGAATCTATATACATAATCAATCATATGAGTTAAGCATTAGACGAATAATCAGATTCTCTCCAAAAAAAAAACATAACTATATGTAATTAAAATGATTAATTGTATATTGCAGTGGCGAGGAACGCTCCGCCGCGCGGGGGGCAGTGGAAGCAGCTTCAACTCGGGAACCCTAACGAACACTAGCACTCCAAATGGCACGACCACCACTTCGGTACAATCCTACCACCTAATGTGCAGCATGCGGGACTTCGGGCACACGGCCGGTGGGGACGAAGCCGAACTGCTGCTTTGGCTCCACGACGCGAGGAGAGCGCAGCCCTTATCAGAGAGATTCAGAGTCAGGATAGCGAGGGACGGGTTCTCAAATTACGTGGATAGATTGCACGCGAATAGCACGCTTTTTGCTGTAAGTGTCCATTATCTATTTCCGTTTGTTGGTTTGCAGGTTACCGTGACTTAATTAGTTGTTAATACGCAGCAAGACTGGACAGTAGCACGGCTTTTCAGAAAATTGCTTCGGTTAAGTGTAGTAATTTCTTAGTATTTACAGTAATGATTTTAAACATGTAAATAGCTGTACCTGTCATAAAAACTGTTTCGGAATGAAATGATTAGCGAGCTCGTAAAGGAATGCATTAGTGAACTCGTAAAGTCTGCTTTGACCTAGACAACAGCTGAAAAATTTAGTGAAAACAAATTTGTTAATGAATGACACATAAGTATTGTACTGAACCCAAAACTAAATTTTTTAGAATTTTTGTCTGTCTGTCTGTATGTATGTTCTGTTTTAACTCGTTACCCCTCAACGGATTTGGATACGGTTTTCTTTATTATCATAGTGACTTTAGTTAACATATGTAAGAGGTGTTGATAACGTCCAAGCTGAAAACGGAGCAGAGATTGAATAAACGTGGACGGAGCCGCGGGAAAAAGTCGAGTTTACTATGAAACAAATGCACGGTCAAGGAGCTGACTGGTTATGCAATTCATACTTTTCCTTGTGTAAAGTTTTATACTCTCAACATATCGGTTGAAAATAAACCCCATAGCTATAATATGTTCTATGTTCGAAATAAAAAATGCATGTTTTGTTACTTTTGAGAAAAGATATCGACCGTTAACAGAAGCACTAATACTCCGGTGACAGAGACAACGCTCTACAAAGCCTATGTGTACATAGCCTATGTGCATTATTTACCGCTGGGAATATGTACGATCTATTGTCAGTCACATGTCGTAGCGCGTAGGTTGGCAATTCATTCGAAATTTGGGAAAAAATAAACATTTTTTATGGTTTTGTGTTATATTAGTCATTGTGATTGATAGATTTCAATAAACCTAGGGGGTTCATTTTCAACCTGTATATTCCAGGACCTGTCGACGACGGATCTGTCGCGCGAGCTGTGGCTGGTGGCGTGGGTGGTACGCGTGGGGCGGTGGGCGGGTGCGGGGGGCGGCGGCGGTGGCACGGGGGAGCGGCGCGGGCCGGTGGCGCGACGTCCGCTCGGCGCTGCCGTGCTCAGCCTCGCCGACCTGCTGCGGCAGCCCGCGCACCAGCCCGCTGAGAAGGAGTATACTTTCAAGGTACAACTCGGACAAGTTTACTGCGGCCGCTCATATTACTAGTTATAACAAAATTAAATAATATTTTGTTCAATTTATTCTAAAAAATATATTTATAACAATATCATTGAGACAAATACATTATGTCGCCGCCGGCGTGCGAAAGAAACCACACCAGTACAATGCACTATGGCGGCGCGTATGACGAGATGCCAGCGGTGGCGTCCAAGCCACTGGCGATCGCGTCTGAGCCGTTGGCGGTCGCATCCTAGCCGCTGGCGGTCTTGTACGACGTTTTGAAGAAACCAAGGCTTGAAATTTACTAACGAGTTATTAATTATTAGTTAGTCTTATTTATTAGTTTCAGTAATTACGGCCTCATCGAAGAGGCTGAAATATGATATAATCAAATCAGATATATAATACAGTTGTCCAGCGGCCTGTGTGAAATAAATCGCCTTTGTTTACATTGTTATTAATTAAAAATTATTCTTACATTCGTCACAATCATTTTGGAGAAAAAGTTTCTTCGCATTTTATATGAAAATTCAAAACATTTTTTAATAAAGTTTATTTACATTTATCTAAAGTATGTAGGTGCCATTTTGTTCGATAACTTTCTGCCATCTTGTAGGTAGGGACATGATCCCATTGCTATAGAAATTCTGGGGCTTCTGATCAAAAAACTGCGACAAGTGGTTTTGGCAGTCCTCTCGTGATGTTAACCTGACACTGCCTAAAAAATTCTGAAGAAACCGAAACAAGTGGAAATCTGAAGGTGCAAGGTCATGACTATACGGCGGATGCATTAATATGTCCCAGCCAAACTCTCTTAATTTTTGCCGAGTGGCTAAAGATGTGTGAGGTCTAGCGTTATCATGATGAAAAATCACACCCCTTCTGTTGACTAATTCCGGCCGCTTTCTCTCAACTTCTTGCTTTAATCTCATCAGTGTTCGCAGTAGAGTTCAGAATCGATGGTCCTGCCTGGCGGTAACAGCTCATAATAAATAATGCCCTTCCAATCCCACCATACACACATCATTACCTTGTTGCGAGATAACCCGGGTTTCGCCAGAGTCTGTGAAGCCTGACCAGCCTTTGACCACGACCGTTTTCGCACGTTCTTGTCGTACGTGATCCACTTTTCATCACCAGTTATCAGGTTTTTTAAATATGGTTCGGTTTCATTACGTCGTAATAAAGAATCACAAATGAGTACACGGTTCATTAAGTTTCTTTCAGTGAGCTCATGAGGCACCCAAATATCGAGCTTTTTTGTGTACCCAGCTTTTTTCAAATACGCCAAAACTGTTGCGTGGTCAATCCCCAGTCCTTCAGCTACATCGTAACTACTGATGTGCCGATCTTGCTCCACTTTAAAAAAATGGCATCCATTTTATCCGTAACAGGGCGCCCAGAGCGAGGTGCATCTTTGACATCAAAATTTCCGGATTGAAAACGCTTAAGGCGCCTAGGCACGCCACTGTTTTAGTACAAAATTTAATAATCCGTTTCTCAGTTGTTTTTCGTAATAGACCAAACTATATGACCTACATCATCTGGAGCTGGTATTTTAAAAGGCACCATTTTGCCAAAATGTTGAATATTAATTTTGTTTTAAAGATATTAAGCTGTACAGATTTACATACAAAGTTGTTTTCTTGCCTCAGATTGTACCTATATCAAAATTTAACATTTCAGCCAAATAGCGACTTTGTAAATGCCTGTATTAAACTATTGAGGTCTATACCTTTAGTCTATAACGAAAAACAACAGAGAAACGGGTTATCAAATTTTGTACTAAAATGATGGCGTGCCTATGCGCCTTAAACCAAATTTGTGCTACTCTCACAGACACTGCACTAGGTCCATAAACATCACAATTTTTTTTCGCGGCTTGCGTTTCATTTTTGCCTTTTTTGTTGTAAAATTTTGTACTAGGCGTTTCTAATTATATGTCTACCACTGTATGTTATTCTGCGCATGATATTAAAAAAAAAACAAATTAAGAGTAGTAGTCTATGCATTCAGAAAAAAAACGTACCCGTATACAGGGTTAGTGGAACAGTACTCATAGATTCTTAACATCAGTCAAACATAAATCAAAAAGGCTCATTGTGCCGAGGTGTATGAGAAGGTAAATGATTTATTACGAAAATAAAAAAAAGGGCTAAATAACTTTGTAATGTATTTCAGGTGTACCAGTGCGAAGAAAAGGACTTTCACCAGTTACACGATATGTTAATACGCAAACAGACAAATAAATGCAACGTTCTACCTGGACAGCCAAATTATGGTAAGAAAACTTCTATGCATTATAAACCTGTAAAAACGACGTGGAATATGACAACACGTATTCAAATCATGTATTCATGTGTCATCTTTACTAGTTATAGGTCCATCTTGATAGTTATACAAATTGAAAAGGCTGAAAATAATGATCAGTGGCCTTAATATGAAAAGATCTTAGGCTCTACATTAGGGAAGAAAATGATTGATTTAGAATTTACTGAATCTTAGGCTACCGATATATAAACCTGGTAGAAGCGTCTTCCTGACGTCGGAGCTGGAATTACTCTCTACGGTGTCGCAGGTAGATCCGTGGCTATCACTGCGGCTTCAACCCGAATCCAAACAGGATAGCCGGGAAAAGATGGAAGATGAAAAATGGAAAAAAGGCCTGAAGGGTCGCAGGAAAATGAAAAGAAATAGGTTCAATCAACTCCGGCACAATTGTGGCCGGTTTTATAAATCCCAAAACGTTCCTGGGATAAGAAATCCAACGCTTACTGGCTTTTTTCACCAAGTTTTTATTTTGTTCCGATGACAGTACTCCAAGATGTTACAAAAATAACAAAAAATCTACGGCAGCAGTCATGGAATTTCCAAAATTTAAAATTTTCTGAAAGCTCCTACGATAAACATAAACAAACCTGTATAAAAAAGGTTGAATAATGTAGCGATTGCTACAGTATGTATGTAATTTCAATAGATAGATACTACAAATACTGAAGTACCTCATTATTTCCAGGTATCGTAGTAGCTTTAAGACTATTATCGAGCGCGGGCAGCATATCCGAAGCCGTCACTTCCGGCGCCACGATCACGCCCAAGCGAGGCTTCCCTGACGTCATCATGCCCGGTGACGTCAGAAACGATCTCTACCTCACGTTGGAGAAGGCGGAGTTCGAGCGAGGGGGCAAGAGCACGGCCAAGAATGTACTGGCGACTGTATCTGTTCATGATAATACTGGACAGGTTATTGAGGTACGATTTATTCAAAGGATAATGGTAGTTGGCGGCCCGCAATTTTCTCGTTTCAAGGTGACAAAATTCATGTCGGGTGCTTGGTAAGAAATCAGTATTAGGAATGACTGAATCAATTGCACCGATCCCAGCGTGGCTTGACCAGACTCGATTAATCGAATTAACCCAAAGATTTACACTAGTCCCTAAAGTCCCATGTTTTATGGGATTACGGAAACCATTGCATATTAAAGAGTAGACTCGGGGCACTGTATTAGTGTTTTTTTTTTGTATTTTATTGGAAATATTTTGATTTTGGCTTTCCATAATATTGATTTGAGGCTGGGCTTGCCTCTGTAGGAAACAGGAAAACAAAGTTATTCCCCAAAAATAGTCATGGGACCTTGATACAGACTACGTACCGAGTCTTCAGTATGAATTTAGCTGCGTGAATTAATGGCACCTTATATAGTATATTGTTGAATGGGGTAAAAAGGAGATATTACTTCACCTTAGACACGAATTAAAAAATACTACTTTCCCCAAAGGTAAAGTGCTATTCATGACTATGCAAGAAAATTGGATTAATAATGTAAATAATTTCTACCGCTTTTTATAATGATGATATGGTTTTAGGACTGCGTATGGGGTGCAAGCGGCACCGGGGCAACTTCGTACGAGTCCGTAGTACTGTATCACAACAACAGCCCTGCGTGGGGCGAGCAACTGAGGCTCACTGTACCGTTGGAGACATTCACTACCGCACACGCGAGGATTGAGTTCAGACATTGTTCCAGTAAGTTAAGTTTTATGTATTCCATGTAGCAGTGGCGAAGGTGGTGAAATAACACGATTCCCATCGGCTTGTTTAGGAAATTGCATCCATACTACATTTGTTTATTCAGTGCTCTTCGATTTATCAAACATTTCCATAAATCTCAATACGACAAATATATGCTTGGTTGACAGGGAGTTGTAAAGTACAAAAAATTTCATGTTTTCCTTGGTTGTTTTTTGATTAAGGCAATTTTTTTTGTTCAGCTTCCGTTTTTAAAATGTTCACCCTTTGCTACTGCTATGTAGTGCATTGGGTGATGGCGGCATCGGGGCAACTTTGTACGAGTTCGTACTTTTTTATGTAGCAAGCAATTATGAAACTTTTTTCATTTCTTAGTATTAGACGTACGTCTGTGACATTTATTTAAACAGCGCCATCTGCCTAACTTTCGTGACAAACTATAAAATATTTTCTTGCAGCACGGGACAAAAGTGAAAGGAAACTGTACGGGTTTGCTTTCGCACGACTGATGGAAGTAAGCGGTGCGACACTGAGAGATGGCGCCCACGAACTTTATGTGTACAAGTGTGACGATCCTTCCAAGTGAGAGACTTTTCTTTACTTACAGGATTCTTCCTTATACTTATTTATTTACCTTTGTGTTTATTCAATAACATGATCAATAATTTAAGAGACTAGCTCATGTCGGTGTAGCATCTTCCATCTTTCTCTGTCCAGAGCCAAAAGTGACTTTTTAAACGTTCTTGACAACGTTATAATAAATAACATAAGGAATCGTGTAAAATAGAAACAACTACTTAGGTTTTATCCAGTGGAATTAGGATTTAAAGTAACACCCAGTTCCACAGCACAACTCTCCCTCCTTTCTTCTGTTTGCTATTCTAGCTTGTATCACAGGGAAAAAAATTATATCTAAAGTTTATACTAACCACATTCCTGTACTTTTAGTAATAGTACATTCCTGCTTAGATCAGGAAATCAGCAATCCAGGACGACTAAGTTAAAAGTCCGAGCCCGTAGGGTGAAGACTTTTATATACGAGGCCAGGATTGCTATTTAATGGTCGAAGCAAGTAAGCAAGTATAGTGCTTTTCTCAAAAATAAAATGAGAAATTTCATGTTTTTCATGATAATAAGTTACATCAAATATAATAAACTGACTAGGAAATATTAAAAGTTACTTACTTTCTCGTATTTCGGCGATTAGTCATGTTTATTTTTATTGGAGTTGATGCTCGTGATTGTTGGCACTTGGTGGAACTTTTGAAACATTTTTTGTTTGATAAACACTTGTACTTGTCCACTTATTTATATTAATTTCCCTTACCGGTTTCGCTGTTAAAGCATTATCATTATCATTTTTATTGGTTTCTACAGCAAAGCATTAGTGGAGTACAATCTATATCAGGGCCCGCTTCTGAACTCATTTTGTAATTTATTTGCACAAAACACTTTTAAATAAAATATAAAGAAACGTAAATTCCCGCTTTTACGCAACTTTTTATTATTATTGCCAGCTGGGCAAAGGTATTTACCGCCATGCAGCCTTCTAGCCTTCATGGACAACGCCATGTAGAGGAACGCTAAGTACTAAGAAAAAAAAACAACGAGAAAAACCTCCTTAGTCTCTTATAAACATGGACACGGATAGTTTTAAAAGGGAAACATATGAACTATACTCTGTGAACATATGGTATGTAATGGATTTTCATACGAAATTCCTGGACAGTTATTCAGATTTCCTGGACACTTTCAATAGCTCGCTAGGATGAAGTATTTTCTGGTAGGTCTTTACAGTATGTAATGGTAATATTACAATGTATTTTTGAGAAAATCATTATTACGCTAACACTTTGTATTGTCATCATAATGAACAGAAAGCTGAACTTAATTGCACTGATGTAAACAATATGTTATTTTATTAAGATCTAATTATAACTTATTCCTTTAAAAATGCCATAAAGGCGAAATCGGTCAGGAAATAAAAATTTCGTGGAATAGTGAAAGTGATTTTCTATTTTTGACTTGCAAACACTTGTACTTGTCCACTTATTTATATTATTTTTATTTATAAAATCATATAAATCAGTGGACAAGTACAAGTGTTTTTCAGTCAAAAATGTATCAAAAGTTCCACCAAGTGCCAACAATCACGAGCATCAACTCCATTGATTTTCTATTCATTATGTATTCCAAGTTCCACTATCAAGTGCCAATAATCAACAGTACCAATATTCTGTATTGTCATCATTATCTATCTCGTATAATAAATTTGCAGTAGTAATAAAGTCGTGTCTACGCATTTAGTATATTTGCGACATTTTAAATGAAATAGGTTGTTTTGTTAGGTGGTAGAGCTAATGCCGAGCTCGACTGTGGAGGTACCACCATCTTACTCGGAAATCCTCCCGAAGTTATTCGGGGGAGAGTAAGAGGACAGCTCTCAGGCAAAAAAAAACCAGGCGGCCCACCGGGCGGTATATCCATCCTCAATTGCCGGGCCTTATATAAATCAGACTGGTGACGGGCAGCGGCGTCACTGGTGCAAGAGTTTCGGCACCGCGCTCACCAACCCGCCTGCCCAGCGTTTGTGAGTATGGTCATTTCTTCCAGGAGGACCGCCAAAAGTGGCGAAATCCTGGAAAGGCCTATGTCCAGCAGTGGACGAAACAGGCTGATGGATGGATGGATGGTTGTTAGTTTTATACTGAGGCAAGAACTAAAATTTTTAGAAGTTTGTCTGTCTGTCTGTTCCATTTTAACTCGAGAATCATTAAATGAATTAGGATGTGATTTTCTTCATTATCATCGTAGTGATCCGTTGGTCAAGATATGGGCTATAAGTTGTGTTGATAAAATAACCGCCAATCCGAAAACTGTCTATAATTAAAAGTCACTCCCACGCGAGCGAAACCGCGGGTACAAGCTAGTTTATAAATAAGAGGAGAATCTGGCTCCTGAATCTTAGTATTAAACCAGTTGCTTGCAAATAAAATCGTATCTTTATGTTGGAAAGATGTTATAATAATAATAATAAATTTTATCCACCCACATAAAAAGCGTATCATGGTATAGGTACCCCAACACTTGGTGGATAGATAGCTTGACTTTATAAGAGGATCATAATGTAGTTCAAGCATGAAGCAATAAGCGAATGAAAATACTCCTTGCGTTGTTTATGAATGCTGTTTTTGATTGATTTTTACTTTTTTTGCAATTCCAGGAAGTTCAAGTGGGATAAAGTTATTTAAGTTCGTTGCACAATTAATTTTTCAACACACTTGCTTATAAAGGGGCCATTGTTCCACCATTCTTAAGGTCATCATAATGCGGCATATTAAACACGCGTGCTGTTTACTTTACATTATCGCACTAGTGTTTTTTACATTACAGTTTTTTAAAAATCTTAGCAAAGAGTTTTGATGTCTTGAGAAATAGTAAAGTTTTTGCGAATAAATAAACTGTCTCGGTTAAAATATAATAAATAATCATTTAATTTTATCAAATTATTTATTTTTATCAGCAGATTTTTGTTGCAAATACAAAAAATATTCAGTTTGTTAATATTTGGCTGTTTGGCTGTTTGGCGGATGCGTCAGTGCCTCTATTTCCATCTGCGCGCGCATAAACAAAATCTCCGCCGCCATTTTTCTAAGAAAATTGTCAATTCATAGCTGTGGTTTCGATTACCTATGTGGAAAAATATGACAGTGAAATTTTATTATTTATGAAACGCGTGAGTATTAGACATTACACTCTCGGCTCCATTAGGCCCTCGCCATTCGGCTCGGGCTGCAATCCCGCCTCGACTGTAATGTCCAACGCAGCTCACTTGTATCATAATGTACTATTAACAGCTTCCTCTTGAAACTGCGCGGATGGTCCCTAATTTTAAAGATACAAATGTATGGGATTGCTCCTCTATAATACCTCATTGTCTCGCCCCCACACGAGCAATCTAATAGTGTTATAATGTTCAACAAATACTTCCATTCCAGATTATGTTCAGCTAGTTACCTGTCCCTGCCCTCTTGTGCCAACGACCAAGGCAAACTCGCGTCGACTAACGGCGTGGTGCCCTCCTTCCAAAGAAGTTCCAAAGAGAATTGTGTGATAAGCACTTTGTTGTGCTCTACTAAATTGACTCAGAACGGTAAGTTGCTTACTAACATAATAACGACTGATTTCACATTTGAGAATATTAGGGATGAAATTACATATAATACAATGAAGCGCTGTAAATTGCTCATCCGTCGCGTTACTATCGCTAGCGCGACTTCCACAAATCAGAAACTGACCCTAAACTTAAGGGATACTTAACTACGCAATGTAGCTCTGTTATTGGCTGATTCTTTATTAAGTGTTGTTGAAGGAGGTTTTCTCAATTCAGAAAATGGCTCTAGGCTAGGACTTCATATTACGTGGCTAAGTCGACTTACAAATTATATAAGGTGCTACAATTCAAAGTGAAAAAAAATTAACAGATGATAGAGTTTCCCCAATGGACCACTCTACAACGAAAAAATTTTGCGCGCACTTATTTTTCCACATTTCCATAGAGTCAGCTGATTGAACCACTTTTTACTGGGAAGTGAAAAAATGATTTGACCAAAACATTTCTTTTTCTGTATTGTTATATTGTTCCACAATTGGATTGGGGTTCAAAAGTACCGTTTGCATAATAGTACAAATTAATTGATTAGTTAGGTAATTAAGACCATCAAGTAAAATAATTATCAAATTTTTGCGTTTTATGTACTTATTCATGTTTATAAAAGTTCATTGATCAATAATATTGCTTCTCAAAAAAATAAAATGATCGCTGATTTAGTTCTCTGAACTGTTTGCTGAATCTATTTTCAATTGTTTTATAAATGAAATCTTTAAATTTTATTTGACAAATACGTCACTATTGGCATTGATGATGAAGTTGGTGAACTTATGAGTGATTGATCATCAAAACAAATGGCGAGCTGACAATTTTTTCAAGAATATTTTAATTCCACGAAATATTATTTTGGTAAAATGTTACATTTTCTTCACATTATAATTTCGCAGTGCTGAAAAAGTTTACGTATTTTGGCACATCCTACCTTCGGTAACTGTCATTTCATACATTCGCGTAAAGTTGTCGATCGCACCTCATTCCCAATCCAAACGTGGAACCATAACATCAGTGAACGATGCATGATCTACCCTAGAATTATTTTCACTTATTATTGTAGGACTTTTTTATCATATGGTGTGAATTCAGTAGACGATGCGTATGGCAGTTGAATCAGTTTGAAAACAAATAAATTTGTTAACAACCGTTACTAGTTATCTTAGCAATTCTCAATTTATTTCAATTCATCGCATGTAAAATAAGTTCCTTGTGATTAGCGATAACAATTAAATGCGCGCATTCAGATTCGCGATAAACCAGTTTTATGGTTCTTTCACACGCAATTCTAACCATGTTACGTCTGCGTTATTATTATTTAGAATTTATCTTTTTGTAGCATCTTGAACATCACTTTGTGGGTATAAAATTATGGATATGATTTTGCCAAGCGTGAAGCGTTGTCTTCATCAGTTCAATTAAACACAAGCAAGACATGCTCGTATTTGTTTAATTCAGTATTTCACGGTCTACTTTTTGTTAAAAATGACTTAAATCTTAACCCTAGTTAGTTTCAACACTCCGTTTTTAAACGTTGAATTTCATGAAAGGGATCAAAATAAATACATGATATCTCTTTGAGGGTTCCGTTTGGAAACGAGTGAATTTCACTCGGAGTGATGAGAATTTCACTCTAGAGCGTTCAAAAATTTACACGAGTTAAACCGAGGGTAAACGAACTGTTACCTGACAGTCCCCCGGAAGTGTTTTGAAACGCTTCGGAGTAATGCGAAAATCACACGGGGCCACTTGATTAGTGCAACCGGATTTTTCTTTCTCTTTTTCTTATATAGATATTCTCTTTCTAATAAACGAGTGAAATTTCGCACTATGATCGCTCGTTCTGAAACGCTTCCTAGGTGTATACTCGGGAGTGGCTAGGCCGATTCAGTTAAAATTTCGCATGTAGGCAGGGAATTAATCTGGGACCCCAGGAAAAACAGGTAAATGTATGCAATGATGTCATATTTCGAAAATATTTTAGAAATTTTTGTGTGATATTATAGCAATTTTTTTAAAAAGTTACTTTATATGGTGACCTTTATTTATGCAGCCAAACTCACACTGGAGGCTTGGTAAGTGATCAGTAACACGGATCGATAACACTTTTTGCTAATTTCGCAAAATAAAATCTTGACGTCCCATAGTAATGGACCGAGGCTGGCTTGCTTTTGTAATGAACACGAAAAGAATAATTTATGAATTTCACAAAAAGGGTCATCGTACCTTGTTACTGAGCACTTACCGAGTCTTCAGTAAGAATTTGGCTGGATAAATTAAATTCACCTTATATTTTTTAAGACGTACACTTATAGTTTTTTTCTTACAGAGGACCTGCTAGCCCTTCTGCAATGGCGGGCCAGACCTGAAAAAGTACAAGAAACTCTATTACGAGTGTTGCGATTAGGCGACGGACTGAGTTGCGAAGAATTAATCAAGTTCCTTAGAGATGTATTGGACGCGCTTTTTGCGCTGTTTTCTACAGAAGACGGCAATAGGTAAGTGATGGAATAGTTACAGGGTTTGGTGGAAAGTATACAAGGTGACTTTCGTTTATGTAGCCATATTCTTACTGGAGACTCGGTAAGTGGTCAGGTCAAGATCAATGTTCAATGACCCTGTTTGAAAAATACGAAAAATATTTTTTGTGCCTCTATACTAGTTCAAGAACAACCCCCTAATCAATTAGTATAGGAAGTCTAAATTTTATTTTGCGTATTTTACAGAAAGGGAGAAAGGGGCTGTTTGACTCAGTCGACATATTTTGTTTTGAAGCTTGTTCCTGAAATCTTACCGAGTATCCAGTATGAATTTGGCTATATAAACGAAAGTCACCTTATATTTTGCAGTGGCGCGCATAAAACTTTTTGCTGGAAAAGCAATGAGAAGATCAAGTTTGACAATAAAAATAACATAAAAAAAAATCAAAACCAACTTGAAAATAAAAATTGTATGAACTCATGTACTTTAGGGTAGGCAGTGCCTACCCCCGGCGTCATAAAAATAATGATTTTTCAAAATGACATTTAAATTTTTAAATATTTTTTGACTTCTTATTGCATTTACAGCAAAAAGTTCTATGCACGCCACTGATATTTTGGATAACTATTCACATAAAACTCGTAGTTGTTTTAAAATATATCGTCTTGTGATTGGTTGCGAATCAACAGTAACAACATGTCTACGCAGAATACACGGTCGTAAGGATTGTAAACATTTTATAAACTAAAGCAATACTCGCGTAAATGTCCATTTATAATGTTTTCAATTGTATTTTCTAATAAAATAACACATCACAGCGAACAGTTATGTTTTTTAAACAATAGGCCTTTGCAATACTACGTTCCTTTGTTACGTTTATTAGTTTGTTTACCCATGACCAATAATATTTTCTTTGGTCCCACACGTATGTACGTGTTACCAACCACTTGTAAGTGCATGTTTATGTTTACTTGGTTCAATTGTGTAACAGGTAAAAATATTATAACATATATAAATATTTATTACATTTAAAACATCACCAGTCATAAATCTCCTTTCATAAATTGACTGTATTATATAAGGTGACATTTATTTATCCAGCCAAATTCCTACTGGAGGCTCGGTAAGTTATCAGTTTCACGGATCAATAACTCTTTGCTAATTCCGCAAAATAAAATGTTGACCTCATGACCTACCTAATGTAGCAATTTTTTTTACAATTCACATTATATAAGGTAAAATTTATTTTTAGAGGCAAATACATACTGGAGGCATGGTAAGTGGTCAGCATCATGGATCGATAACACTTTTTGCTAATTTTACAAAATAAATTATTGGTGTCCCATAGTAATTGACTCGGGGCTGGGCTTGCGTTTGTACAGAACACGAAAAGAATAATTTACGTACTTCACAAAAAGGATCATCGGACCTTGATGCTGAGCACTTACCGAGTCTTCATTACGAATCGGCTGCATAAATAAATTTCAGTTAGTATATATTTTAATTATTTTAACGATTTATAAAATTGATCGAGATGGTTCATAGCTTCTTAATGTTTGTTCAGCAAAACTAGGAAGTAATCCACGGTTGGAAGTCGCGGGGCGTTTCAGCCATTGTGGTGCCAGTAGGTAGGGGGTAGTCCATCCATCCATCCATCAGCCTGTTTCGTCCACTGCTGGACATATGCCTTTCCAGGATTTCGCCACTCTTGGCGGTCCTCCTGGAAGAAATGCCCATACTCACACACGCTGGGCAGGCGGGTTGGTGAGCGCGGTGCCGAAACCCTTGCACCAGTGACGTTGCTACCCGTCACTAGTCTGTTTTATGTAAGGCCCGGCAATTAGGGATGGATATACCGCCATCCATCGGTCCCAGGCAATGGTGTGCCGCCTGGTTTTGTCTGAGAGCTGTTCTCTTACGAGAAAAATAACTAAACCCTAAATAACTTCGGGAGAATTTGCGAGTAAATTGGTGGTACCTCCACAGTCGAGCCCGGCATCAGCTCTACCACCTATATAGTTCTGAAGTTACTGCAATCACAATAAACAAACAGTTATAATTTTGGACGTCAAGTATTTAATGCTTAAGGGGGAACCGAGGTTCCGTGTATAGTACGGAACCCTAACAAGCAAGGTGTGGTTTTTTCCAGTACTCCTCACTCGGGCACCGTGTTCCTGGTGCTGGTCTCTATCTGCAGTCTGCTCGACGAGAGCCGGTTCCAGCACTTCAGGCCGGTGCTCGATGTCTACATCGAAGAACATTTCTCCGCTGCTCTCGTTTACAAGTACGTTATTTAATTATTATGCGCAAACATTTGGTTTTAATTTACAAGTAAATACTTTGTCAACGAAGATTTTCCGTATGACTCCTGGGTTCCTGAATTTTGAACTGTAGTTGGAAAATCAGCTGAATTGACCAGGCGTTCCAGGAGAACCTTCGTTATAAAAGTTTCCGACCTTCCGTATTTTGACGGATACTTAAATAAATAATCTAATTTAATGTAATATGTATTACTTGTGAGATCCATTGTGTTTTCATGCGATGGCCAAGTCAATCTATTTATTTAAAACATAAAATATTTTTAATATTGATACGTTCACTCTAAGATGTTGTTAGGTTGGCTAATTAATGTAATAACTTCTTAAGACAGAAGGTCCCTTAAGTAGGGACTGAATAAATTAACCGACTTGGATTTATATCGATCTCACAACTTTTTACGGTAGGAGAACCAAGTTGCGAGACTTGGTTTTTTTACTGTTTTTGTTTTTGATGGCACTATTAAGAACGAATCCAAACAGGTCATTAATCTATTCCCTTGCAGAAGGATCAATTGGTCTGACATAGTTTTGTAAGAGGTTAAGAGTTTCGTTAAAATTTTAGGGGCCTCCTATCATCCGTCCAGCACTGCGCCGAATGGGCGGCCGGGGCCGAAGGGCAGGAGCCAATTAGAAAGTGTCTGCGCTCGCTCGGCGTCGTCTTTCGATTGGCTGTCCGATCGAGGCAGCTGTTTGCAAGGGCGACTGGCGGCCAATACGAAGAGAGTTTCAAAAGAGATGTCAGGGCGGCTTTACATGCGTTGGTGGCGTTAGCGCAGCATCCGCATACGCAGCATTTGGCGCCTGCCCAGGTGAGTTTCGATATTTTAGTTTCTTGTTTTTAACAAACAGTGAAGTAACAGTAACAAAGAGTAATCCTTAAAATTTTGTTCGTTCTCCTGAAGACTGTCATTGTGTACCTTTAAAACTTCTAGGCTGATGAGCTGAAGCTTGGCATGTTAGTGGAAAATCAAGACAAAGATCCTACAACATATCGGAAAAATTATCGATAAACAACTCCTCATAATACGAGTTAACATCTAGCCAGATTGATGGAATCTGTATGTTATGTGCGATGTATACTGGATTGACTTATTGGTCTGTAAACATTTTGCAGGTGGCGCTGATGACGTCATGGGTGCACGTGGCAAAGGAGGTCGCATCAGCGCTTGGGCCGGTGGAGGCCGCTCGCGTGTCATCCTCCTTGCTCGACGCGCCCGCAGCTAATGCTCCTCCCGCTTTAGCGAGAGCTCGATTGTCTGCCTCGCACGAGATATTGAAGGGCCCTTTGGGACAGGATCCAGGTAATTACTACTATTTTTAGGGTATGTTGGTGGGTAATTCAATATAGACTACGAGCCATAAGCAGTACCGGTTGGGAAGTATATCAGATATATATCCTAAATTAAAATTTATTTCTAAAACATATTTGTTTTGAAACGGCCACAAGCTGGGCTCGGGCCAAGAATTTGACTTGGATTAATCTTGTTTATCTTTACACTCTAACTAAGCGAAGCGCAGTAGTAAACTTGTTGTATAAGCGGACAAATTATTGGATCTGCCACGAAAACGAGTGCGTCAATAATGCTGATGCAGATGAAAACGCTAATATAGATCATAACAAAACCAGTAGATGACCAAAGTTGTATCAACCTATCAGAAGTAATCCGGGGATTATACTTTTGCATCAAATTTCAACTTAATCACAATTCGTTAAGATTGAACACTAATACTTAGAATGTGTAAAGCACTCAACCGGAGGGCTTCCAATGGTGAATCGAGCGCCCGTAGTATGATGACGCGCGACTTCGTTTCAAACCAAAATAAGCGATTGTGCGCGATAAAACGAAGTGGCGCGTCATCATGCTACGGGCGCAGGTATTGTTTTATCGACACGTACTTTAAATCCGCAGAAGCCCGCAACATCGTGTTACGGACAGCCTGCCACCACTTGCGCGTGCACCTCGCGCGGCGCGACGAGCTCGGCCAATGCGCCGAGATGCTCTCCGAGCTGGTTGCGTTGTTGTGGAAGAGAGAGGACGAAGACGACGTGACGGACCCGGACGAGTTCGACCCGGACGTGGACGTGCTGTGTACGAACACGCTCGACGTGCTCGTTGAGACGGTCCTGCATCTTATTGGTGGGAACTCGCCGGTGCTGGTGAGATACATCTTTCTATTCCATTTTAATCTTCGACATAATTTTGTAAATTTTGGGTGGCCTGTTTAATAAAGTGTATTTTCAAAGAGATTATATCTAATTTCACATATTTGCCCAGTATATTTGCAGCGTCACCTGCGCAGTATCCCCCCACTCACCCCACCTTCCCCATCGAGGCTCTGAGAATGCGATTGCGACGCCATCTATGACAAACTTTAAGCCCGCTTTTTTTGTATTGACCCGAATCTATCTATGAAAACTTTACGAAGAAACTTTTTTTGGGTTGCTTTTAAAAATGCATGAATATTCGTAGACGTAGCAGATTCAAAATATTTTGAAAATTTCCTAGGTGTATCTACTACAGCGTGTTCTCTCTTGACAGAACCCATTCATTGTGTAACTACGTATATAATCACAAACTACCATTTCTCGATTTTTGCTCTTCAGGGTTCAATGGTAGCTGGTCTGCTCGGTTGCATGGAGCTACTGAAACCAGCTCATTACCAGCGACTGTGGAGCCATCTCGCGCCGCACCCGCACGACCGGAAGCCGCTGAAAGACTTCCTGATGCGAGCCTTCCTAGTGTTCAGACATCTCATTGAACAAGACGTAAGAGTTTATTTTTATAAGAAAAGCCTATAGTTTTATTTTGCCTGATAAATGTTCTGTAAAATTGTATTGTTGTCATTTTACCTGAATACGATTGTTTACTAGTAGACATAGACAGACATAGACATCATTTATTGGCCACATTATAACAGCTTACGTTATACAAGGTAGGTCATATAAACATTCTTTAACAAATAGAATTTCCGAAGTATGAAGTGGCATTCGCATGTCTTTTTAAAAGACATACGTCATAAATGAGGTATGGGTAAAATGTACATTAGTACATTACTGCTAAGACCAGGAAATAAGCAATCCTGGACGACTAAGTTAAAAGTCCGAGCCCGTAGGGTAAAGACTTTTATATACGAGGCCAGGATTGCTATTTAATGGTCGAAGCAAGTATAGTGTTTTAAAAAAAATAAAATGAGACATTTTAATGTTTTTCATGATAATGAGTTTTATCAAATATAATAAACTGACTACGAAATATTAAAAGTTACTAACTTGCTCGTATTTCGGCGATTAGTCATGTTTATTGTTATTCGTTTCTTCAGTAAAGCATTAGTAGAGTACAATCTATATCAGGGCCCGCTTCTGAACTCATTTTGTAATTTATTTGCACAAAACACTTTTAAATAAAATATAAAGAAACATAAATTCCCGCTTTTACGCAACTTTTTTTTTATGATTGCTAGCTGGGCAAAGGTATTTACCGCCATGCAGCTTTCTTCATGGACAACGCCATCTAAGAATGCTAAGAACTGAGAAATAAAACAACGAGAAAAACGCTCATTGCGGTTACATTTTAAGTATTCAATTGTTTTCAATATACCTATAAAATCAATAAAAATTATATATTTTTGTTATTGTTATTGCAGTTATAAAATATAGCAAACATTTCTACATTCTAAACATGAAATTGTAATTCATTAAAACATAGACGCGGATAGTTTTAAAAAGAAAACATATGAAATGTACTCTGTGAACATATAGTATGTAATGGATTTTCATACGAATTTCCTGGACACTTAAATAGCTCGCCAGGATGAAGTATTTTCTGATAGGTCTTTACAGTATGTAATGGTAATATTACAATGTATTTTTGAGAAAAAATATTTGCTATCGGGTGCGGTTATGACTTTTAACAGAATAATCTACTTCAGCTATCGTTGTAATGTCGGTAACTAAAATAAACTACATAAACCGAACAAACCCGTATGGACTTCGTGACCGACTATAAACCACAACACATTCAACCTACCCTCATAGTACTTAGCATTGTTGTTCGTTGTGGCCTGAAGTTAAGCCGCACAAAACGTTTGACAGCCCATTTTTCCCAACGATTTTTGATATTTGATGAAATTCCGTGACTAGGGTTGCCAGATGATAAAGGAGGGCAGATGGGTCTAAAAAGGAGGATTTTCTGTAGAAAAGGAGGACATTCACAAATTAAACGATTTTTTTATATTTTATCAATTTATTTTAATCATATTTAGCTGAGCTGCCAATTTTTGCAAGAATTTCTTGACTTTTCAAGAAATACTTATGAAAATCATCACAAGTCATGTTTTTAAAGTTGTATTGAGTAAGAATGAAAGATTTAACTGACTGCAAATTTAGTCTGTTCCTCTCTTTGCTCCATTGAGTATTAATCAGAGAAAAAACTCTTTCCACATTTGCGTTAAATGCGCTTATACAAAAATAAAACTCGCAGATCTTGAGCAGTTCTGAAAAACATTCAATGTTTTTAGCACTTTTGAAGTAAATTTTCCACTGCTCGTGCAACTTCAAATTATAATACGCACGCTCGTTAGACCTTTGACCACGCATGCACGCACGTCGCACGACACGAAATTTTGGACGTTTTCAAAAAGGAGGACTTACAGTAGGTAAAGGAGGACTGGAGGACAAAACATGGAAAAGGAGGACATGTCCTCCTTTTGGATACCATCTGGCAACCCTACTCATGACCGAATCGTTGGTGTTTATTGTAGTTTTTGTGGACTCATAACCGCACTCCTCGAGGAAAATTTAATCAGCTCAATTTTTTTCACTTTGAATTGTAGGACCTTATATATTTTATGTATTTTGGCCTATTTAACTAAAAAGACCTGTTTTGCACTTGTGTCAATGTTCTACCAAAGGTGCGATTTGTTTTGTTTCAGGTTTTCCCTGCAGACTGGATGGTGTTGCGCGTACAAAGCTGCAAGGTGCTACTGACGGCGTTACAGGATCTCGCTAAACCATTGCTGGAGAGGTTCATGGGAGAAGAGCCGCCTCAGTTTGATTCACAGGTACGTTATATGGTTATTAGAACAAACGTGACATGTTATATAACTTTTTCGAAAATTAGAAACTAATGTATTTTTAAAATTTTTGTTAGTTAGTCTCGCAAATTGTGATTTATTTATAATTAAAATCACTTAATACTCTTAATGGTTGGGTTTTAGTCGCTGAAAAGAAAAGGTGATATTACTCGACTATACGAACAAATTTTGGTATGGAGATAACACTGAAATCACGAAAAGAAGTTAACTATCCCAACGTATCCTTCCCGTCATACGGGGTTCAGGATGCTGTACAGACTTGTGATGTTTGCAATAGCTGTGGGAAACTAACTACAATCAATCATTTGTATATAAACGTGATCCTTCTAGTTGAATAAGGTTGTCGTAGACTAAATCCTCCAAACTGAAGATGAAAAAAACTGTTTCATTCATATTGGTCAAGTAGATATTGTCCTTTTCTATGGAATAGCTGATATTTTTCGCGATTTTAGTATTTGCTTGTACAATTTGTTCGAGGAGTGGGTATTATTTTCGGATTTTAGCGACTAAAAGTCCAGTCAGGCGATCAGTCCCTTATAGATTAGATATTTACTATCCGTTGGCACACTAGGTGCATCTCATTCACTAAAGCACACAGATGTATGACAAGGTCCTATCCTAAGAGCATCTGAAGCGGATAGTATGTTGTTATTCCAGCTTTGGTCCGGGTACATGGAGCTGGGCGTCGCGCTGGTGACGTCGAGCGCGCTGCAGCCGGAGCGGTGGGCGGGGCGCGGCCCGGACAGACCGCGCATGCGCGCCGCCGCCGGCCTACAAGTACTCGCTGTATGGAGCCGCCTCGGTAATTGTTACTTTTTACCTCTTACCTTATAAATGTGCTTACGTAGCCGAAAATTAAATTTATGGTGTAATTTTTGTTCATCTCCTTGTGTAGATTGGTGAAATTGCTTTCAGAATTTGTTTTAATAATAAATGTAGAGTATCATTCCTAAAAATGTAACATTGGCAGAGAATTCTTACAATTACAATTCTGTAACAAACTGCTTATTTCCCTCCCCGTAACCAGTCATGTCATACATAAATTGTTTGGTTGACCTCGGCGACTTTGGCCAATTTTTATTTAAAGCGTGTTTATACCCAATTGCCGGGCCTTATATAA
Source organism: Ypsolopha scabrella (assembly GCA_910592155.1). Classification (NCBI taxonomy): domain Eukaryota; kingdom Metazoa; phylum Arthropoda; class Insecta; order Lepidoptera; family Ypsolophidae; genus Ypsolopha; species Ypsolopha scabrella. The sequence continues at coordinate 8,357,286 of OU342964.1, forward strand.
AACAGACTGGTGACGGGCAGCGGTGTCACTGGTGCAAGGGTTTCGGCACCGCGCTCACCAAACCGCCTGCCCAGCGTGTGTGAGTATGGGCATTTCTTCCAGGAGGACCGCCATTAGTGGCGAAATCCTGGAAAGGCCTATGACCAGCAGTGGACGAAACAGGCTGATGGATGGATGGATGTGTTTATAGTTGCTGTGTGGGATCATTTACAAAGTAACAAATACAATAACATAAATTTGCTAAAAAAGCCTAATTGACATTAACTATTGTCACGTAATGCCATAAGCCCCATTTATATAATTGTTAAAAAATTCTACATTGTGCGTTTCAAAACAAGACCTAGAGCAGCCACCTCAATTGAAAAACGAAATTAGGCAAAGGATTTGTTTGGACGTGTTTGAATCGCGTCTAAAACATAATGTTAACTCCAGGACCAGCCCAGCTCCACTTGGTCCCTGGCGCGGTGGGGGCCCTCCTTGAGATCACCCTCGTGGGGGAGCTGCGCCGCGCCGCGCTCGGGGCCCTCGTCTCGCTAATGGCGGCGGAGCGGGCGTCCACCGGCTCCGCGCGGCGGACCGAGGCGGCGCTCGTCGACAAACTGGACTCGCTCGTGGCGGACAACAAGGCTGACGATCATTACAGGAGACTGTTCGATACTGTGTAAGTCACTTTTCATTATAGTCCACTATGAGATGTAAGTTTTTATAGAGATAAGAAACATTACGAATGTAATTAAAAACAGGATAGAGAATATGTTTGGGCATCTACTTAAAGTCGCCGTCAATAGAAATTGTGGACTATGTAAACAAAGCGCCATGTTGGCTTTTTCTATGAATAGGTGAACTATCTAGAGATGGGTAAGTATGTGATTAAAATATGTTAGGTGCTTAGTTAATTTTCTTTATTTGATTCATCGCTAAAATATTCTGATGAATCGCTTGTCAAATCGCTCACGTTAATTACAAATGGTTCCGTCACAGCGTCGGTGGCCGTATCTATTATCCCATCCAGTTGTTTCATTTTTTCTTCTACTTTTAGGACATGAGCTACACATTTTGCTCACTGTTCTGGCCCGATCCGCGCCAAACCTTCGTCCAACAAAATCTTCACATCGTCCATTTTGAATGTTTTGTTGTTCCTTCCAACGTAAAATTTTACTTGCGCCCATATCAACTCTATCGGGTTAAGCTCGCAATGATATGGTGGAAGTGCAACACTGTCACATTTTTCGATGCCGCCAACTCATCTACATACATTTTTTTATATTTTTACTTGTCTACTTTAGCTATGAGATTCGCTTTGATTTCGGTTTCTTGAAATTTGATTTCTTTTTCGCGCAACCAGTTTTGAATAGCCTCCTTCCGCCAACTCTTGTTGGGCGCCTTTTCGATTTGACGCGAATGCTATGGAGCATTGTGCATTACTATTACGATAAAATCAGTAAGAGAAGCCAAGTCGTTAGAATACCGAAAACACAAAAGATTTTAGAGCAATGCCGGAAGATCACACAGCTCTCGATAGAATCACACAACGTTTATGTCAAAGAATATGAAGTAACGCTGTCAGAAAAAATTAAGGAATAAAATAGCATCACGAATAAAATAGGTTTATATTCAAATAGATTCGTACATCACTAATTTTCAAAGACAATACAGATTCGATGAGAAAAAAATATGACAGCAATCTCGACGCAGTACAGAATTGACTATTGATTCTATGATTTTCCGTAATTAACTGGTGATTATTGAACATTTCATGATGAAATACAGTGCATGGCAGGTAAGACTTGATGCTTCATGATTTGGAATTATGTTCAGTGAGACTCCGTGACAGAACCTTGAGAAAAATTGAGAAAACGGTTTGTTTACATAGTCCACAATTTCTATTGACGGCGACTATAGGCGAGTTTCTTTGATCAAAGTCGTAGTCGACCATATTTAGACAAAGGCAGCAGTCGCATGTTACCAAGTAATCTAGAAGGATCTGGCTCTGGACAAAGAACGATGGAAGATGCTACAACGACAATTGTTGATGAAATTTTCATTTTGCTGTGAGGTTCTTCAAACTACAGGTGCAGTAAGCTACTTTTTATTGCTAGTTTGAGGAATACTAGCGAAACAGCAACAACAATCCTTTTTTTAACGACCAGACCCCATGGCCAAACATAGTGACAGTAGCCTGTACGAACGATGAGATTAGACACTTGCCACTGCGGGGATCAAATTCGCGCCGTTCCGATTAGTAATCTTTACTCAGACGGGTATTACCTGCTAAAGTCGGTTATTATGACTAATAATAGCAGATGGAGATCTATAGTCTCTGGCAACCGCCTTAGGAGACAACCGTGACTATTATGTATAATATTTCTTTGGATTGTGCAGGTAATTCTTACTATTGCGCTTTATTCTAGCGAGTTACGCTCTCCTTAAATGCTTAGAGACAACTAATCATTTAGTTTTCTTTTGTGCACTAACATTTGTTCGACGGCGTTCTATTTGTGAACATTTACTAATAAGATACAATTTACATAATATTTCTATTGTTCACGCTGTTCGTTCAGGGAGCACTTGAGTTCTGTGTAAGTATTCGCATTTATGTTTTAATGTTGTCTTGTTGTGTTGTACTTTAGTACATTGTAGTAGCATTGGAATCTTTTGTGTTTTTATTATGTTTCACATCGTTGATAGATATCGCAGTACGTTAACCGTCAATTACTGTGTTTGTATTTGTTTTTTGTCCTATTTAGAATTAATAACAGGCTCCGTCCTATCTGCTTATATATAGCTCTAGTAGTCATCTAAAGCGTTTGTTGAAAGTTAAAATAAAATAATGTTTTTCTGATGAAATTTTACCTCGAAATAAGCACTCTATTTTCTCTCTAGTAAATTTTTACATGTTTTGTTTATACTAACTGAATGGTTTTACTTTGGTGTCACCAGGTGATCAAGATCGTGATCAAAAACAGGGTTGCGTTCAGTTTGACTGTCGGACGATGCCACCCGTCTAACTTTGACAGCAGGATAGCATATACAAATTCAACGTGTGCAAAAGAGATCGCATGATAGGCGGACGTCCTCCGACGATCAAACTGAACGTAGTTCTGTAGCGATTAACAGGCGCCCGGAGATGCGACTTTCTCTTAATTCTTTTGCGCATCTACTGCGTTCGAATAAGCAATCAAAATGGAAAAGATTTGATGATAATTTCGCGTCACCTTTGTTTATTTTAAAAAAAAGTTGGAGACAGCTCAATTTGTTAATCATAGATGCGCGATGCTTTAATGAGATTAAAACGGAACGTAGCTTTATTTACCCAAACTTCCATCCCCGTCGCCTGTAGACCACAGGCGTATCGCGCACGGATTTGTTTTTCCAAAGTTTTATTAAAACACTTATGGGTGTTTCAGGCTGATGGAGCGTGTGTCAACGGAAGGTTGGCGCGAGGCGGGCGCCGCGTTCGTAGGCTGCGTGACGCGGCTGCTGGAGCGCCTGCTCGACTACCGCGCCGTCATGCAGGGTGCCGAGCACCGCGACAAGCGCATACAGGCCACCGTCAACCTGCTGGTAACTAATGGCTTGAACAAGATACATTTTAGATCCTAAAATCTAGTGAATCTCTCACTCAACCGCTCACTCACACACGCACGCACTCACAAAAAGCACTCACTCAATGATTGCTTTTTATCTCTTAGGGCTTCAAGAATCAAATGAATGAATATTCTGTTTTGTTTCAGAGCTTCTACAAGAACGAAATCGACCGTAAGGAGATGTATCTGCGGTATGTTTACAAGCTCCACGATCTGCACATCTCTTCAGACAACTTTATTGAGGCTGGGTGCACACTATTGGTGGGTAATATGCAGACCGTTATAACATACAGACAGCGCGTTGTTAACGTTGAAAATCTTTAATTGAATCGTTTCGTTGATAATACGTTATGTACAATTTATTTAAACGAGGTACTACTGAGGTTAAAAGCATTATTTCATGCACATTTGTTCAAATATAACTTTCTAATAATAAAGTTATTTAGAGCTGACCAGGGTACCTAGCAGTGGCGAAGGGTACATATAACACGATTCTCATCGGCTTGTTTAGTTCTAGGGCGGCCCGGTCGAGCTTTACCTTCCACTTATGCAGCATATATTTCTTTCGTCACTCTACTTTCATTCATCCTCTCTATATGCCCAAACCGTTATATGTATATTTCGCTATTTCAAGGTCTGGTAATAGTTTAGTATACCCATTACATTACAATAAGTGTTCATGCTGTTTCTCCGGATTCTGTTTTCATGTAGTATCTCGAATTTTCCATTATTAGATGTTAGGTGCTTTAAAGTTTTGAATAAATATTGTTCTCAGTTATACGGTGAAACGTTGAGCTGGGAGAGCGATCAGATCGGCGTCGACCCGGACCACCCGGAAGTTCCGGAATGGAAACGCAAGGAAACCATCTACAATCAAGTGTTGCAGTACTTTGATAGAGGAAAGGTTAGTTAGACAAGGTCCCACCAGATGTCATATTTCCTAAACGTACAAGGCAACTGAAGCATACCAATGGCGGCGGTTTAAAAGTGTGTCAGTGGACTTAATATGAAAAATAGGCTTATTATGATGTGAATGTGTACGTGCCGTTTGGTGAGTACACGTAGGCTTACTATTGGGTGTTTAATTTTTTGGTTAGCGAAATTCCTTCTTCCTTTTTTGTACTTCAATGCATGTTTTTGTATTTTTAAATATTCAAATTTATCTAAATAACTTAGACCGCCGCCACCGTGGTATCGTGGTTCGACGATGTAGTGATACTCGTAGGGTTCTCATTTTATTACCACGGAACTCTAACGGGACTTACCCCGACTATTATTACATGGCGAGAGTGGGAGAGCCTCGGTCAGTCAGGTGATCGAGAAGTAACCAATCACAGAGCTGCTAGCGGTTGCGATGTCACAATTTGAAAAGATGGCGTCATAAAAAAATGAAGTTTGCGCGGCGCGGGCGGCGGCTCGACGACCGGCGCGCCAGTCAGTTTTGCAGCGAGCCCTAGCGGAATCAAGTCGCGTAGTTCTTCAGACCGCGCGAGCGAAAGCAGTCACGTGCCAGTACACGCGACGCGGCGGCAACAGAGAGGCTCCGCCGAGATTTGGGCCCCTGGGAAGCTCGCATCCGTCTCCCAGCCTTCCAGCCCTGGAGTGGTTCCGGTAGCCTAGGCAAGGCTTGCCCCTGAAGTAACGCCCTGAGAGTCTGGAAACGCCTGGTATCGTACCTTAGGGTTCCGTGCCGTTAGAGTGTAGGGTCTCGCTTAAGTCTGGTTGTAGGACCTAAGTCCTAGCCGCTAGTTATCTCTATCCTTTGAGCTTCCTTACTGTCTGGTGAAATATATACCCTTATGTACAGCCATTGTTGTTTGTGTGTGCCTCCATTTTCCAGTTAGGAATATGTCACCCTAACTTGCTCAACAAGACCAAACCCTAGACCCTGAGATAAGTCATTGCTCTACCGACTGAAGCCGTGGCACTGGGCAGCTCACAGTTCGAATCCTGTGGTTTCTTAGAGAAGGCAGTCTATGCAGTTAGCGTGGGGAACGTCAGCTTCGAAACCCGACGGCTTCCCTCTGCACTTTAACCGTGACAACGACCATATCCGTAGGTCGCGGGTTCAAATCCCGTTAGAGCACATTTACCCCGCCCGCCACCCGGCCACCCGCACCGCGTCTCTCGCGATGCACTCGCGCTATTTCGTTTAAAAAAGTAATTCCAGCGCTTTGCTGGAGTTGCGAACATAGGAGGCAAGGGAGTCGTCTTGAACTTTTTGGAAATGTCAGGTACTTCTTGACTTGTTACTTTTAAATGTATTTTTTTAAACGCTTATACTATTAGGCTATTTGATTGCTTTTAAAAGGTGAATATCATTCTTTATCTTTTATTAGTCTGGTATATGAAAATATTATTTTGTGATAAAAATAAAACTGACTGTTTTTAAAGATATCTGATGTAATATCAGTGAAGTAATAATTGACCTACTGATCATACTGACCATAATTGAATTTACTAAAAGGAATATGTTAAGTATTTATGTATTTCATTGAATTTATTAATTCATTTAACAATATGCCTGTTTAAAATGTACCGAGCTATTAAAAAATACACGTTTTGTTACTTTTGTCATGATTAATAATAAAAAAATATAAGTGATAGAGACGACGCTCTACAAAACCTATGTGTTCATGGCCTATGTGCATTGTTTACCGCCGTTCATTCAAAATTTGGAAAACAAAAAAAGTGAAAAGTTTGTTGTACGGTTTTGTGTTCTATTAGTAATTCTGATTGTTAGATTTTAATAAAGCTAGGGGTTCATTTCCAACTTGTATAAGGCTTGGTAAGTGATCAGCTTGACGGATCAGGAACACTTTTTGCTAATTTCGCAAAAGGGGCATCGAATCTTGATACCGACTACTTACTGAGTCTTTAGTATGAACCTGGCTGTATAACTAACTGTCACCTTATATTTGATATTGCATATAATTTGCATTAAAAAAATCATGTACAGTACAGTTTATGGTTACAAATACATGGATAAATAATAATAGTTAGTGAAACTCAAAACATAGGTAATATAACTCCTCACCGGATGACAGCACATAACACGAGATTTCGGCAATCACTTTGCGTGAGTGTGCTGATTCCAGGGTATTACATGGAAATTGACAATATACCCAACGACCTTCGATCCTGGCTGCATCATTATATAGAATTCCTTAACGGATGACAGCACATAACTCTCAATGGCAACAATTGCTTTGTTTTGTTTTAGTGTGATAATTGCAGGATATAACTTGAAAATTGTCATTATGCCAAGGGACAGAAATCAGAGTGTTTACTGTGTAGTCTACCCATTTTTTACAATTTATTCCGTCAACACGAAAAAGCGTGAAATAAATACACTTTTAACAAAAAAAACTGAATTCAAATTTAATAGCAGACATTCACTAAAACGTTTAAAGACCTGCAGGTCTACCACGTAATTCTGATTGTCATGGGTTTGAACATCATTTTGAACTTCATTACCATTACCAGAGTCTGAATCGGACCTATTTTGTAAAAATTTCAATGACAATGAACATCATGAACGAATGAAAATCTGCGTTTTGTTTATTCAATTTAGTTATGGGTTGATGCGTTTTCGAAGTTATTATAAACCAAGTTATTCGTAGATATGAGCACCTATTTAATTAGTCTGATCCTCTTTTCGTATTGAAAAGAAGTTTTATAATGTTTCTTATTGTTTTATTTTCAAATTTATCACTTAACGTAATAAATGCAAATGAGAAATGAATAACCAAACGCACATGACAAAAATAACCTCCCTCGAAAAGTTTCGTTTTCATTTCTATTTCAAGTTTGTAAATAAAAGTAAGTAAGTATACCTACCTACTGTTGTGTTTTTCTTCTATTTAATTTCAAATTTCTGGGAAAATCAATATCATAACATAAGGCAATGTCAATTTTTCTTTACTTTTTACCAAAATCTGTAGAAGTTTTGGAAAATCAACAGTGTAACATAATACAGTGCCTGCGGAAGAATTGAGGAGGAAATAGACATTAGAATACCAAAGCTTCATGCAATGGGAATTGGATGGAATAGCTCCAAGTGGAGAGCCAACCATCCGCCTGACTGAGCCCAGCAGGCGTCCCAACTCAACATCATCAATACAGTGCCTGTTTCTCTTTTTGTTTTACTTAAAACAATCAAATATTATGTTTCAGAATGCCAGCACACAGACAGAGACAAGACATTTTCATGGAGAACTTAGACTTGGCTGTAGTGAAGGTGGTGAACAACATCGCAGCACTATTAGCGAAGCAACATGTAAAGTCTCAGTGGAAATGTATTGTGATTGTGAATGAAGTTGGACTTGGCTGTCGAAAAGATGGTCAACAATATTGGTACAATGTTAACCGGGCAATGTGTTAAGTCACAGTGGAAATGTATTGTGATTTTGAATGCAGTGTTGTTAATGAGGTAATTTAGCAATTACTTAAGTTAATTGTTAAAATAGATGATAAAAATCTAATATGTAAGACTTGAGGTTTCAGTAGGTAGGTACTTACTAAAAATAAGTGTGTTAATACATAAATAATAACCAGTGCAAAAGTAGTGTTTTATTTCTGAAATTCCATGTAGGTTCAAAATGATGTTATTCTGAGAAAAGTATCTAAGTTTGACAAGATTATAAAAGAATTAAAATCTGATAGTATGGAAAAAAACATTTAGTTGTTTGGTCTAAATATAAAGGGTATGAATGAAAGTAGAATGACAAATGAAAAGAATGGTAAGGAAAGTGGAAGATATAACTCTACTTGGTTGTCCTAGAAGAACATTATGTGAGGGGTATGCCAGGGCCGCGTTCATAAATTAACACCACACAGGTTCCAATGCCATCTGTCGCATGCTTTGAAAACGGTATACTCTATCCTGCTGTCAGTGTCGGAGCCTGACAAAAGTTTTAATCAGTGAACGGAGGTCTGAGTCATATCAGATGGAAATCTGCAGTCTCCACCTATACCTTTGGAAGACAGGCATAAGTATTATGTATGTATCAATCCATCAGCCTGTTTCATCCACTGCTGGACATAAGCCTTATGTACTTATTATGTATTCAATCAATCCATTCAGGAAGATGATGGGACGAAAAAAGAACAAGTCATAGCCAAAACAGAAGCCATTTATTGTTCTGACAGTGATAAAACCTAACATACACTTTATTTACCAAAGGCCTTATATCCTAAGCAGAGTAAAGAGGTGTCCAGAAATTCTGTGGGCATCCTAACTTAATAACATTAAATGTGATCTAAAACTGACAATGTTAATTGATCAATACCTGCTTTATGTACATAATTATCTCTAGTCATTAAATATTAATTTCAGAAAAGGGTACATAATACAATAATACTATTTATTCATACTTCAGATATTAAAATAGACCACATAATATACTTAATTGAGCAGAATTTGCAGAATCAACACTTAAATTAAGTCTAAATACAAAAAAAAACAACCAAAAAAAATTACATGTCATGTTTACAATAAACTTATCAATATAAATAATTTAATTACAAAATTTAGTAAATACATGTACCATGCATTAGTCCAATCACCTGTGAAAGACTATAAGCTATAGTATTATTGTATTATATACCCTTTTTTAAAATTAAGGTACAAACAGCGACTGCTGCAAATTATACATTTCTTATAAATTACACTAAAATTTGTTAAAACATAAAAAATATGGTATACAAATAATGAACATATTCTATAACTAATTTAGATGTCAACTCCTCCACAGCCTATCGACCAAAGCAACTCTTCCCTCATCAATTCGTTTATGGTCTCCATGGAATGGAATTTGTGGAGGTGGACGCTGAAGATCCATGCTCAGTGCATCCAAATTAATTCATCTCATGTTTTGGAAAGTATTAAATACCACTATGACATTGAGTGAGTGGTCTCTTCATGTTGAAGGATGATTCTTCATTGTCCTTGGGGCAAATGCACAAGAAATCCAAACTTCTCCATAAATCTTAAAGAAAATGCAAATAATATTAATGTTGTGTGTGAAGATTTGAAATATTACAGTCTTTGTACTTGATTTTAACAACTACAAATTGAAGGTATTATTATAAATCAACATTACCTTTCTGAAGTTTCATTCCCTTTTGACTGAGATCTTGGAAAATGAATATATTTTTGCAAGATATGTGGTGGATTCAGCTCTTCCATAACTTCCATCAGACAATCAGACATTTTGATTGTGAAAGGTTTAGGGAGTTGTTTTTCCCTACGTGTGTCGCCTTGGTAACACTGGCATACATCTGTAATGCTACCAGAATCTGTAAAAAAGATGTCAGAAACTTCACTGTTATGTTTGATAATTTAATTACTCGTTTACACAGTAAGCTGTAAACTTCAATGTTAGGCTTGGTTATTTGATTACAGAAGTACACTGAAGTAAGTAGATGAGTAACACTACATTTTCTTGTTTGGTTTGGTTGAAACTACAATAAACTACCTTGATTTCTGGACGCACTGCAGTGTTTTTTTCGTCGCAAAGTTTCGTGAAATTGGCATGTGACAATAAGTTTGGGTTGGGGTGTAGATAAGGGGGCACTATGGGAAAAAAAATTCGCATAATTTAGTAGGTAACAACAGGCCATACCTTTGAAAGGCGAAAGTTTTCCGTGAACGATATCTCTGGTAGAAGATTAGGTCGCTGGGTAGAAGCATCGGCCTGCAAATATCTTTCTGCATCCTTCGCTGGATTCTTTCCCTGGTTTTTAGGTGTTCCTCCTCCGCCGGCCGCAGTCAGCAAGTACGCTCTCGCCATTCGATTATTAGAACAAAAAACACGTAAACAAGGCACGAAAAGTTATATCTACGAAAAACCAAGCATAGTAGATTTAGGTACCCCACAATATTGCTGGAAAATACCAAAATTGTGCAAATTTATTATGAACACCGGAGCTCTGGTGGTCCGGCTTTCATTTGACATTTCAAAATGGTCATGAACTTGGTTTTTTTTTTTTTTTGTTACGCGATACCAATAATTGTGTTCAAACGTCAAATATGTATGAAAATCATTCACTCAATTGACATGGGCTTGAAGACCATCACAATTATTTTACGCGGTACGACGAAGCTCAATAATGGGCTTCAACTGTCAAAACGAAGCCCATTACCATGATCATCGAATTACGTGGTAGACCCGCTGACCGATGGTACCAAAATTAACAACATCTTATAGTGACCATATCAATTTTAAAAATCTTTTATGATTTAAATAAATAGATTGGCGATGGCTACTGACCGATGGTACCAAAATAACACTTTTGCCGACTCCTTTCTTCCTGAAAGATATGTTATTTAGAAGTCGGCGCATTCCCCATACTATAGAATACAAATACCAATGTGAGAGCACCGACTTCTAGAGAACATGTCTTTCAGGAAAAAAGAAGTCAGCAAAAGTGTTATTTTGGTACCATCGGCCAGTAGCCATCGCCAATCTATTTATTTAAATCATAAAAGATTTTTAAAATTGATATGGTCACTATAAGATGTTGTTAGGTTAGCTAATTATGTAATAACTGAAGACAGAAGGTCCTTTAAGTAGGGACTAAATAAATAAACGGACTTGAATTTACATGGATCTCACAACTTTTTACGGTAGAAGAACTAAGTTGAGAGACTTGTTTTTTTTACACATTTTGTTTTTGATGTCATTTCATTTTTTTCTTTTTTGGAGATAAACCTACCTTTTTTCCTTTCCGGGACCTTCTACTTACAAATGTAACTTTGTAATCCTATATATTTATATGGGATTACAAAGTTATTTATTCAGTTAGTGTATCTAGAAAACTGGACGGAAATTGGAAAATATTTTAGTTTTTCCTTGATTTATACACTAAACACTAATTGTATTCCAAATTTTAAGCTTAAATGTCTGCTAGAAGTGCCTTGGAGTTTTGATGATCGGTCAGTTAGTGAGTGAGTGAGTGAGTGACAAAATTGAGAAACTTTGACTAGTTATAATTCTTAAACTACTGGTTCAAATTGAATGAAATTTGAAATATACTGTGTTTATACAATGCTTGCTTGGTAACTGAAAATTCAGGCTTCTAGTTTTATCCACAACGAAGTTATAGGGGGGTCGAAAATGGCCTGAACTGTTTCGAAAAAGGATGGTACGGCCGTGCCGCTTTTTAGCTCGACTTGGCGGGTGCACTGCCGTGCCGCCAGATAATGAAGGTACTCTGTAACTTGGAATACTTATTATTATTATTGTACCGAATAAAAATAAATCTTTTATTTGCAAAAATGTTTATTATAATGATGGACGTGATGACATACTGATTTGATTTGATAAGTGCGCATAATATTTTAAAAATGCTTTCAAGTCCAACTTTCGTCTTAGGACTGCTGACGCTTCTGAGCACTTTTCTGCCGATTGCAATTTACGATTTTTAGATGTCATCTGAATAGAAGACACTGCCTGTGTGTTTTTTTTGGATGTCGTGGGTCTACTCATTCGGGAATTAAGCAATTCATATAAAAGGAAATAGTTTTGGTTCCATCTCTCCTCTCCGAAATTCATCGTCTTCATCCAGGATACATTTTTAGTTTTTTATCGCTATACCATACTCAAAAAGACATTTGGTCTCTTTGTAATAGGCATCTGCCCTTGAGTACCAATCCGAATATTTATTTATTAGCATCTGCAAAAAAAAGAACATTTGTATTCCGTATGATTAGTAACCGTAATTATAGGTAAGTTATTTAAAAATGAACAAATAAAACACTAGTGCGGTAAAGTTAACAATTTAGACGCATATAAAATAGGAATTTACGAGCACTTGCAATAAAAAATAATTATAAACCATTTTACCTACAGTTCTCCATAAATTAATGGAACAGACACTGGATTAGTTTTGATGGCGACTCCATAGGTTCTCTATAATCCGGACACTTTTTGTTCCTAAAAACAAATGAATTTCTTATTTTGATAAAAATTCACTTTATACCACCTACCTAAGTAGGTACTACATTTCTGGCAATTTTGATTTATCATTAAATAAATTATCAATTCATTGGTTAAAATCATAATTAGGAATAAAAAATACATATTCTTTGCGGAAAACCAGTAATAATCGTAATTAAAATTATGCAATTAAACATTATTAAACAATTTTGTTTGTTTGTTTGTTTAAAATTATGCCGATTTGTAGTAAGTAAATGTGACTTTGGATGATATAGTCAAATTCATACTGGATACTTGGTCAGGAGCAAGATTCACTGACCTGACCGTTTCAGCGTAATACGGAAACTATTTTGTATCCCTATACCAGTTCAAGAATAACCCCGAGTCAAGTAGTAAGCCTTCATTTACGTATTTCACAGAAAGGGTCATTGAACCATGATCAGTTGGTTACTTACCGAGTCTCCAGTATTATTTTAGCTATATCATCTAAAGTAACCTTATCTATCGTCCTGTTTTCGACAAAGCATAAAATCAAAATACACTCATCTTAGTAAACCCATTATTTATTTATCAAACGATATCAAAAAAAAGCTCATAAGTATGTTATTATTAGGTATGTAAGAAAATACTTACGCCCTAGCTTCCCTCATATGTTTTGTTAAGATTCTACGAACCCGGTCTTTCTTTCCCTTGGTATTTTGCTTGTTTCTCATCGTAAGTAATCTTTCGAAGTCACTTGCAAATTCATCATAGGTCCTACTCGCTCGGCGCACAGAGCGGTACTGAGGAACGATACGCGAGCATTGCTATTATAAGTCGAAGTGCAGCGTCGTAAAGACGATAATTGCTTGCGCATTTAGAACGTTTTTTGGCTCAGAACTAAATGACGTAAGTCTCAAAACTACTATAATTAATTACAGTAGTAATATTGGGTTAAAGTCATTCGTCGACTTAGAACTGGTAATAAACAAGATTTTCGTATTGTACGTAAAATATGAGACACAAAGATCAAATGGATTAAACACAAAACCAAAAAATCACTCAAAAAGAGACTATTTTCAAAAATAAAATCTATCGAGCGAAAGTTTTCCAATTAGGTAACGAAACATACAACAACAAGATAAAGGTTTGAAAAAACATATAAATAAGTTTCATATCGATTGGATAAGTGGTAGATTCGGTACAATCGTTCAAAAACTATTGAAAAGAGGAAGGCCTCCTCTTAAGCTATGATCCGATATTTGTGCCCGAAGTACGGCGATAGGGCTCATCACCCATCACGTCGGGATGTAATAATTGTTTATGAAATGTTGGTATACGAGTGTGGACTGTGACTCGTATTTCTCAGTCCATATTCGGAAGCACCTCTGAAGCCCCCTGAGTGGTCATGTCGTGAAGATTTATTATTTAAACGAGTACTTTCACATGGATCAAAGCTCCTGCCGTTATTTAGTATAGAGATAATCTAATCTTAAACTGCACCCCACTCCACCTACTTTTTTATTCTAATTAATGAACTACTATATTATATCATATTATTATACTTCTAATTGTATCGTATATATTTATACAATATTATGTAACTATAATAATAATATAATATTATAGTGTTTTTATAATTATAAATGAAAACGTAGGTGGAGTGGCGTGCAGTTAAAGATTAGACGGACCCTACCTCCTTACATAGTTTCAATATTTATTTTTTTCAGTGTTGGGAAAAAGGGTTGCCGCTACTCCGGGAGCTAGCCATGCTGTACGAGAGTAAACTGTGTGACTATGCGCGTCTCGCTCACACACTAAGACAACATGCGACGTTCTTGGATTCGGTGCTGACTCCCGAACTACGACCCGAACCTGAGTACTTCAGAGTTGGCTTCTACGGGAAAGGGTGTCCGCTGTTTGTGAGGGTAAGTGCAGTATTGTTTAATAGTACATAGAAAACTAGTTTTAAATTACCCTATCAGCGCGCCGATGATAAGGCATTGGCCAATCAGCGCTATTTTTGTTTTCGCAAACAATTTAAAATAAAGAAAACTGGCTGAATAAAAAAGTAAACCATAAACAAAAAAAACTAGATCTAGCGTTCCAGTATTTTTCATAATCGAGTACTAACTTCTCGAGTGGCTTTATAAGCAAACGATTTGGTTCATAGGTTTAGAAAACTAGTTTTGAATTACCCAATTAGTGCCCCGATAATAAGTCATAGGCCAATCAGCGCTATTTTTGTTTTCGCAAACAATTTAAAATAAAGAAAACTGGTTGAATGGAAACGTAAACCATCAACAAAAAAAACTAGATCTAGCGTTCCAGTATTTTTCATAATCGAGTACTAACTTCTCGAGTGGTTTTATAAGCAAACGATTTGGTTGATAGGTTTAGAAAACTAGTTTTGAATTACTCAATTAGCGCCCCGATAATAAGTCATAGGCCAATCAGCGCTATTTTTATTCCTGCAAACAATTTAAAATAAAGAAAACTGGCTAAATAGACGTAAAACCATATACAAAAAAAATCAACCAATAGCCGCGAATTTACGCAATAAATATTTTGTAAGAATTTGATTGTGTTTCTTGAAAATGGATTTTAGTAGCGAAAGTGACGACAAATTAACATCTGAAGAAATAAAAAATGTGGAAAATGAAAGCAATAGATAGAGTTTGCCTCCATAATACGGTTTTTGAAAATCTATAAGAATTTCATCACTTGGAAAACCGAGCGTATTTTTGGCTTATCAAATTATTTTGATTATCTCTCGAATAACGTTTAATATTAATAACTGCACGAACGTAACTATTCATTTTTATAAATAAACATTTTTGGATTATTTTGACTTCAATTCTTTATTTGGAAGTTGAAAGAAAAGCAGATTATGAACCTCGCGAAACTAACACTCGGTGCAATAAAAAGTCACTTTCTGCTCGATGCAACAATCTACTATTTCTTTTCTAGTCACGGATTCTTAGGCCGCGACGATTGCTTATTTATATCGATATTTTCCTCTATTATTTAACATCAAACCACACATACTTCGTTATTAAGGAACGCGTTTCCATTAGTATATTTATTTATTTTTAGCGACTTGAATTTTTTATCTCTTTAAACAATTATGTCCCTTCATTTGTATATTTGTAATTCAATAATAAAAACTTTCTTTCTTTCTAGCAATCTGTACTATTGTTTTATACGCGATATGTTGTTCCAGAACAAACAGTTCGTGTACCGAGGCTACGACTACGAACGCATCGGCGCGTTCACTCAGCGCATACAGACGCAGTACCCATCGGCGCACATACTGATGCGCAACACGCCGCCCGACGACACCATCATCGGCTCCGATACACAATGTACCTCACCGATTTATTTACTACTAGCACAGTTTGAAAATCCATACAGTTGTCCAACGAAAGCGCTCAGACTGAGCAATTGTGTAGGGCCTGCGGGGGGAGATGCGGGAGGTGAGCCATCGAGCTACATACAATCTTCCAACAAGCAGTTCGGAGTCTCGCTCCGTAAGCCCCGCATAACCGCTCCGTCCGAACGTTTCCGTTAGATAACTGTGTGGATTTTTAAACTGTGTTACTGGTCTTCGACTGGTTTTCCTTCGAATTGTGTCACCGAGATGGTTAATATAACTAGTCCTGCCAAAAGTTCTGTCCCTCACATTAAGTTGGATATTTTTCATCCCAGACTGAATCTTGTAAAATTAATGAATGGAATTTTTTGGCTAGCTAATCAAACACTATTAAACAAACAATATTATAGCTGCTCAAAGCAGTGACCATTAAAAAAAAACTATCATTGAAGCGTCCGAAGCAGTCATCGTAAAACACGCGACACAATTTGAGCTTTTCGCCTCATAGCTTTTTCATAGCCTTTACAATTAGAATTTGTGGTAAGGCTTAAAGCTGACTATTTTCTCTTGGAGATAAGTCAATAAACATTGGAAAACAAAGGAGTTTGAAATATTTTGGGAGCCATTTTACAGCACCACTGTCATGGATAAATCAAGTCAAAAGGAAGTCTAAGAAAAAAAAAATGTGCCTAGCGATTTTACTAATTATTTTGAGGATTTATAGCTTATAATAAAAATATATTGTCATTGTCTATCCTATCATTGGCATAAAAATTCAACCTTTAACTCGTTTTCACCCATCCCAATGGAATTATGTAGACCCAGAATCAAACCGTGTTTTTACAATATAGATCTGCTACTTGGAGACTCGTTAAAAAATACATGTTTTATAATATTAGATTACAATCACTTGTTTATTGTAGTTTGAAACCTACTCGTTCCTGTGGATATAGATTTGACGTCTAGGGTTTTCTTGGAACCTTAGAACTATCCATAAAAACAGGGACAGAACTTATGGCAGGACTAGGTACAAGCTCCCTTTACAAAAGAACCTTCTAATGTAACATAACCACTTTAAATTCCGTCTGATGATTATTTAATTATAAGACAAATTGTTTTTTTTTCGTGTATAGTTGCTATAGTATATTTTATTTCACTTTTACCGCAAATAGAGCTGCTAATTCCTAAATTCATCTATACTATTGCTGCCAAAATATTGGACGATGTGTGTTACCGTAAAAAATATCCAGTAGGTTATATACCAAGCTTGTCAGCATTTTAAATATAAGCCAGAATAACTTTGTTCGGCGGCCTATTAGTCTTATCATAACTGACACCCGTAAATCTACCTATTATCATTCCCTTTGTAGTAAGATGGCTGACAGTCATTTCTTAGGTGTTCGACAAAATTTAAACTCTGTTTTATGAATACCAGATCTGTACCTTGTTTGTTAAAGTCTCTGGTTTTAAAAGGACAGTTTTTGTCATTTTTTGATGTCCAAGCCATGATAAATTAAATACATCAAAATATCAGTTCCAAATGTTTTGTAATGGCTGAGAAAAAAATAGATGCGTGCCACCAACATTTTCAATGCGTCCTCTTAACCTCTTTATTGATTCAAACACAGACATACAAATCTGCAACGTGAAGCCAGTGGCTTCCCGACGTGTGTGGCCGTCGGGCGCGCCGGAGCAAGTGAAGCGATTCTACGCGTGCAACGAGGTCGACACGTTCCTCTGTGACCGACCGCTGCACAAGCCGCCCATTGATAAGGATAACGAGTTCAAGGTAGCTATGATAAAACTAGTAGTTCGCCCCGAACTGTGGACTAGCGGTTGACCGATTTGGCTCAAGTTTGAACTTAAACAATCGATTTAATACTCGAGTTATCGTTGAACAAACATTCATACAAACATACAAACGCCGGGTTGTCCAGCCTATTCTATGTTAACATGCACTTTAATAAAACATTTGCTTATCTTTCCTGGAGTTTCAGCCACATTTATCCGAAATTAAAACCTTCATCAACTAAGCTGAAACGTTAAGCGCAGATAGACACCGCGGCTAAGGGTTTATTTTTTATTTTTGGCAGGATCCATAAAAATATGGTTTTCTTCAGCCAAGCTTGTTTATCAGAACTTTAAACTAGTAGTTTGCCCCGAACTGTGAACTCGCGCTCGCCCGATTCGCGCTTGACCGATTTGGCTCATGTTCGAACTTAAAAATTCTTTTTGTCGTATTTACTCGCCTGCCAAATTTCATGTTATTCCGATCAACGATACTCGAGTTATCGTCGAACAAACATACATACATACAAACTCCAGATTGTTCTAGTAGACTCGGAGAACTCGCTCGCTTCGCTCGCTCGTTTAGTAAACACTTTTTTTTACAGAGCCTATGGATTGAAAGAACGACATTAGTGACAGAAAACACCTTACCTGGCATCCTTCGGTGGTCGGAAGTTATCTCACGAAGCGTCGAAGAACTGACTCCAGTTGAAGTGAGAAACCACACAAGTTATAATAATGTTTTTCAATGCAATAACTTACCCGTAACGTTTAAAGCTCTTGCTTATCGTTTATGTTTCAAATCGTCCTCGTAATCTATTGCCTGCTTACCGCACTTGTAGCATAAACTACTATTGTGTAAAACTTAATCCAGGAAATGACCTATATAATTTTTTTGTAGTTTGCCTGTGAAACAATGGAGTCAACAGAAAGGGAGCTCCGAAACCTAATATCTCAATACACGGCGGAGCCAACTCGCAACATCAATCCGTTCTCGATGCGACTGCAAGGGACCATAGACGCGAACGTTCAAGGCGGCATCACTAAATACGAACAAGCATTCTTGACTGCTGAGTTCGCGAGGAATGCTAGTCCTTGTGAACAGGTATATCAAATTCAAATACTTACTTCATTTTGTAAAATACCTATAATACACATGTTACACGTCGATAATAATCTTAAATCAAAAAAACCGGACAAGTGCGAGTCGGACTCGCCCACCGAGGGTTCCGTACAAATGATTAAAAGTAAAAAAAATCTACAATAGGATTTGGTCCCCGTACAATTATGACCGCCCATACCGTTACTTAACCTGGGTGATTTTTTTATTATTATTTACAAATGTATAGTTTTAAGTTTTTTTCCTATACTTGTAGTATAAGACGGTATAACTTGCCAAATTTCATAGTTTTAGGTCAACGGAAAATACCCTATAAATTTTGATTCCCTTGAGAGTGTCCAAATATACGTTTTTTGCCGCATAAACGGCCTTTCCTTTTTTATACGTTAACTTAGAAGTTTGATTTTTTCACAGCTTCAAGGGACTGTTGACCTGAGTATGTGGTTTTAATTTCAACTCGATACCTCCACGCGTTCCTGAGATAAAGGGTCTTAACGGACAGACTGACCACAAAGTGATCGGAAGGTATGGAACCCTAAAAACAATAGAATAATATAAAATTGTAAATATAATACGAGGAAATACTACGAAAATATTTAAAGTTTACGCTTGCTGAAAATAATATCAAAAAATTCTATTTATACTAAGTAAAAAATAAAAATATTGTACGAGGGGGCGTCTTTAAGTTCGCGGTATCGGGGGTAAGACGTGGAAATAAAAATACAAGTTTATTTTTCCTTTTCAATATATTCACCTGCAACCCTAATACATTTTTCAGATCTTTCAATTAGCTTATGTATACCCTCGAAAAAATCTTTGTCTGAAAAATAAGCTGAAACTGCATCCTTCACTTCTTCATCGCTTGAGAACTTCTTCCCCCGAAGTTCTTTTTTCATTTTTGGAAAGAGATAATAGAGGCGTTTTACCTACCAATAAAACGCTTATTAAATTACTTACCTTATTCGAAGCTTAATAGATTGAGATAGGCACTTCTAGTTTCCCGCGCTTTTTCGCTTTCCTTTTCACCCAAGGGGCTCCGTCATGGTATCATGACGGTATCATGATGGTATCATGTCCGGTTTATCCTCCTTCCTCCACGAGGCAGAGGCGCGTAAGAAAACGCTCGCGCCTTGTACTTCATTGCGTCGAAAAACAACAGGCAGAAATTACCCTATTAAGCTTCGAATAAGGTAAGTAATTTAATAAGCGTTTTATTGGTAGGTAAAACGCCTCTATTAAATCCCTTGACCGTTATTCGAAGCTTAATAGATTGAGACGTGTTTGTTATCGCCTGGTGGAGGAGGATGCCAATGTGAAGTAGCATGTAAGAAAGGGACTAATGGATAAGAAAAGTATATATGAGCGAATTGTTGGTGTTTGTTATAACGAAAAATAACAATAGTATAATGAGCAAAATATTGTATTTCATAAATATTAATTTTAAATAGGCAAGCACAAGATTACATAATCAGTATCAATATTCAACCAAATATGATTTTGGTATCATATTAAATAATTAAGCATGAAGCAAAGGTACATCTTCAATAACAACAATAATTGAAAAACAAACATAACTGTAGGGAGCACAACTTTCTTGATAATAATTAACTATACACAATTTCATAAACCCATAGGAAATCAAATATAATTACCTACTGCATAGGTTCAAATAAGTTAGTGATACTATTATTTGATACGTTTGGCATGACCTGCCGTCTATAGAAACGATTAAAAGTATTACTAGACCTCCAGTTCCCTCTAGATAATATATCGTCAAGAGGGAAATTGTCTGACCAATTTTTGGACGCCACAGCTGAGCGCACACTCCCAGGTGTTGCAAGAACACCGGCCTCTCTCAAAATTGTTTTTACCCAGCCAGCAATTATTGTTCTAGAGGCCGCCTTTGGTGGACCTCTAGTACTGATAAACAAATTAGTGCATGCCGCTAAATCACGCCTCTCTTTTAATAGGTGTATAGTTCGCTTGATCCTATAAACAGGATCGAGATTCTTATCTGCTGCATTCGTGGACAATTTCCAACCTGATTGTCTATGGTCAGCGGAGTCAGTCTTAGAACCAAAAACTGGCCAAAATGTCACAGTGGAAGAGTTTTCAATATAATGGTCTGCATCAATATGTAGAAGGGTTAAGTCATGAACACGCCTACCAGAACAAAGTAACAATAACATAGCAGTTATTCTAGATGCCAAGAATTCGCTATTATCTGCCTCAGTAGACAAGTTTCGAAGATACGCGACAACTGTATCTATATTCCAAATGGGAATCTTACGGGGTACAGGTTTCTTTAATGCGATGGACTTTAAAACGTGTTTAACTAAAGTATGCGAACTTATTTGACCAGAAATATCTGCATCGCATAAAGTAGAAACGACTGATTTGTGCAACAAAATTGTATTATACGACAAATTGTGTATTAGATGCAAATCAGCTAAATATTTTGCAACAACTGACCCAGTGGGTTTGAAAGGATCAATTTCATGACTCTGCGACCATTGTAACCATCAAGCCCATGCCACTTTGTACGTTTTGATAGTAGATGTTCGCCAGGAAGATTTTAGTAATGTAATTTATTCCTCATTCCACCCCATGATGTTTTTTTTTTTTTGACCACCCCCACATATCCACACCTCTAGTGTCATGTTGCGAACATCCCGCGGGGCTAGCCCTGTCGAGGTGTCTATTAGGTGACACTCGAGGTTGTAAATCGTGAACGGGGCTGCTAACGCCCTGGCTTTCAGGTCTGCTCGCCAAAATACCCGTTCCCAGCGAGGTACCACCAGCAAATAAATTCCTTGTGCCTGGTTCAGATGAGCTAACACTCTGGGTATTAAGTATGGTGGTGGAAACATCCATGCCAATTGAAAATTCCACGTCAGGGAAAAAGCATCGTGAAACATTGCTTGTTGGTCGTGTAAGTCTAGTGTCACATAATTCTCTACAACATGTGCTGTGTCTGAAGCAAACAGGTCTATGAGGGGAACCCCGAACTTCGCAAATAACATCTCTGTGCACTGGGGTAACAGATGCCATTCTGGGGGACGTAGGTTTCGAGAGAGATGATCGGCATGGCAATTGTATTTGCCGGGAAGATGAAATGGAGTTAAATGAATCAGATATCGATCCAATATTTGAAAAACATCGTGAGTGAGCTTCAGTAATGAAAGAGATTTTGTTCCCCCCTCGTTCCGTAAGTAGGAGACTACGGTTTTGTTGTCGCTTTGTACAAGAACTGTGCTCTGTTGGAGGAAATGACAACGATTTTCTAATACTTTTAGCACTGCCAGCATTTCCTTCATATTGCAATGCAAATGTTCTTCCGATAAGGTCCACGTTCCTGACATAGGAATATTGTCTCTTTGGGCTCCCCAGGCACGGTCTGAAGCATCTGTCGTCAAATAATGCGTCGGAGGCGCAGCATGAAGTATTGAGGGACAGTGGCAATTGTGTAACCACCATTGTAGATTCCTTCGGACATCCTGTGGAAGATGATGGAGCTTTCTCGATGGTTCTTTGAGCCTCGAGTTCAGGAATAGTAACAATGCTCGGTAGTTCAGTCTGCCTCTTGGGACAACAAAACTTGCAAAATTGAAGAAACCCACTAAACTGCGTAAGACATGTATGGTGGTTTTGTTTCGCTGCAGTATTTTTGACACTTTGGTTCGAAGTGCAGTTACCTTCTCTTGAGGAAGAGACTTTTTGTTTTCCCCGGGATTCCATCTCAAGCCTAAGTACACTAAACTCTTTTGTGGGGTCGTTTGTGACTTTTTGAGATTGACCAGCCATCCTAGTCGTTCTAGATAACTGAGTAACATGCTCACGTGGTCGCACAGAGTTGTTCTGTCCCGATGAGCCAACAAAAAAATCGTCTAAGAAGACGGATTATCCGAACCCCTAGGTTTCGGAGTATTTGAGCGATCCAATTGGTCAGAGGCGAAGGTTTTTGGTGCCGTGCTGAGACCGAATGGTAGGCATGTCATTTCCAAGATTTCACCTTTGTAAATTAGTCTTAGAAAGCGCCTGTGGCTCTCTGCTACGCCCAAATGAAAATAAGCCTGGGAAATGTCCACTTTGCACAGCCAGTCCTGAGGTTGAAGAAAATCCGGTAATTGGTATACATTTATTAGATTGAAAGGGTCTGTCAGCACATACTTGTTGAGAGCCTTTAGATTGAAAATTGGACGTACAGAGCCGTCGCTTTTTGGAATGAGAAAGACCTTTGATACAAAGCTTGGTAATAACTCTACTGGTTCGAGCACACCCTGACTCTTCATCTGCTCTATAGCTTTGGACATGTCTTCCGACACCGGAGTATCGAAGTCCCCCTGTGCTAGTCTCGGCATTACTAATGGTGGTTTTTGGAAAAAGGGTATGCGATAACCTTTTATGATTCGAAGCAGATATAGTGGAGCTCCCAGCCTTTCCCACTGGCGGTAATAATGTGCTAACTGACCCGCTCGGAACTGGATCGAGTCAATACCTTTTCTTTTTGCCTCCGTGGTTGCCAGCGGAGGGTGAGTTGGCCAGATTTGTTATGAAAATTCGGTCTTCTATTTTGTTGTGCGCGCTGTGATCGAAAATTGTTATTATAAGAACCACCTCCGCGGCGGTCATTACTCTGACATCCTTGCGAAGGACGATAAAAGTTAGCACCCTGCGAGGGCACTTTGTTGTTAGAGCCAGAATTTCTGGTACCCTGCGAGGGACCATTATAAGAAACAAACCCTTGCGAAGGGTTCTGCTCTCCAGCCTTACTTGTTCCTGCTTGCGGAGCGGAGCTACTCGATTTAATTGGCCAGAAAGCTTTTCTCACTCCACCAGCTTTCTCAAGCGAAGTCGTGAAACTTTCTGCATTGAAAGCATTTTGGCAAGTTGGTGGTATTTTTCGCAAAGCAGATTTGACAAGAGGGTCACGCACAAAGTTCATTATACCATCTCTTCTCATTTGTATTATCTCAGCGCGGTGACCGCAAATAATTTGCATCAAGGCCCCTGACACTTTATGAAATTCCCCTTGAATAAAAAATTCATTTTTTTTTTTTTTATTATTATTGAGATCTCCATAGCTCGGGTTGTCACTATCACGAAACCACGTTAGAAGACTTTGGAGGCTATTTTGTAAAGCTTCTCTTTGTTTTAATGCACAAAAAGTCAGGGATGCAAAGGTCTTATCTGCATACGCTAAATTCCGCAAGGTATCATACGCTTTTACTTCGTCATTCATTTCCAACCCTACAAATCCCGGAGTAAGATTATAAAGTTTTTGAGTATCGGTATAACGAACTTCGCACCATTCCTGCGTATTAAAACGCTGTATGTCATTTAAGGATTTTACAAACTTCTCAGGCGCTTTGGGAACCGGCGGGTTCTTTTAACTTTATCTCTATGTCAAAATTAATGACAGGCTCCATTTTATTTAAATCATCAGGTATATCCTCATAAAGCTCGCCACTGACATTTGGATCAACCGAAAAATCATCCTCAATGTTGACAAGAGGACTCGCTTCATGATCGTTATTCTTACTGGATAATTGACTACGCAGTTCACATACCTGTCTGGTCAGCTCCTCTAACCTTTGATTGTTGCGGCGTTCTCGTTTGCCCCCCCTTCTTTTGTTGCGTCTGCGGCGAAAGCGCTTATGGCGACGAGCTGAACCCGATGAAGAGCTCGAAGTCGATGAGCTGGTACTGCTGCTGCTCGAGGAACTCGATGCCGACCTTCCCCTCCGCCTGCGAGGCGGAGGTGGAGGTGGCGGCGCTTCAGGTCTCGGTGATGGCGGCGACGGTTGCAGCACTTGTGCTGGCGAGACCTGCGCACGTGGTGGCAATGGGGCCAGCCCACGTGGTGTCAGCAGGGCCTGTGGGACCCTCGCAAGAGATGGTTGAGGGGCTTGCCCACGTCCTGGTGGCGCTTCGTCGTTAACATCCATTGTTCATATAAATATAAATCCTTGATCTCCTTGATATAATAAAAATCAAAAGATAGAAAACTATGAAAAGGGAAATTATTTAAGCAGAAAATTAAAATATCAGTATTGGTTGAAGCTCAACCGTTCGTAGCGGGAAACAAGACGCCAATGTAGTACAAGGCGCGAGCGTTTTCTTACGCGCCTCTGCCTCGTGGAGGAAGGAGGATAAACCGGACATGATACCATCATGATACCGTCATGATACCATGACGGAGCCCCTTGGGTGAAAAGGAAAGCGAAAAAGCGCGGGAAACTAGAAGTGCCTATCTCAATCTATTAAGCTTCGAATAACGGTCAAGGGATTTAATAATCACTGGGAGTCGGGTCAGGACTGTAGGGTGGATGAACCAAAATATCGAAGCCCACCTTATGCGGGGAAGCCAACGCAACACGGCTCTTGTGCACAGGCGCGTTGTCGTGCAGAAGGAGGACACCTTTGGTTAATTTTCCCCTTCTTTTTTCCTTGATTGCTTCCTTTAATCGCTCTAAGATTGAAGCGTAGTATTCTCCGGTTATGGAGACACCTTTATCTTTATAATCTATCAACATTTTCCGGAGTGGTCACCTCGATCGACCGTCTTGGCCGAGGATCATCTTCAAGTGAGGCCCTGCCTTTCTTAAAAAGGGTATGCCACTTATAAACCATGGTTTTACCGGGGCAAGACTCCCCGTAAACGGATGACATCTCTTCTAGTATGGTTTGAACCGATTTACCTTGCTTGGTAAGGAACCTTATGACAGCGCGGTGCTCGATTTTCTCCATTTTTCACCATGTTCTTCCCAACTGAGTTGTTTGATCGACGATAATTCAAATAGTAATGGCCCGATTAAAACAAAACATTCTATTTATACTAATAATGAGCTACTTAACCAGTTACGACTAAGGAAAGTACCCTCATTGATTAATTACCTACCCATTCCGCGAATATAAAAATGCACCCTCGTATATACCTATGTTACATAATGTAATGAAGTAAGTTGACAGCAGTGGCGAAAGGTTCATGTAATACGATTCCCATTGGCTTGTATAGGAAATGGCATTCACACTACATTTCTTTATTCCGTGCTCTTCGCTTTGTCAAACATTTCCATAAATCTCAATACGAAAATTACACTTGGCTGACAGGGAGTTGATGCAAACATGTCTTAAGCATATTTTTTTATAATTTTTCCTTTTTTTTAAGTAATTTGGCTTATGCTATACAAAGTTCTTAACTTATATAAAAGGCTTATACTGTACAAAGTATTTAACTTAGTACGTTTACTGGCCAGATGGTGGATCGCGGCTGGTGGTAACGTCTTCCTTTTATTTAACTTGATAACATTCGAACAAACACTCTCACCCGGACACGACGTAACGACGTAAATGTCGTCTTCCAGGCGGCTGCGTCAAAGTTGCGAAGACTGGTGTCATCTCAGTTAGCGGTGGTCGACGCTGGACTCGCGCTGCACGGCCGACTGGCGCCTGAGGAGGTGAAGCCATTACACAGGTATGCTATAAGTCGTGGAATTTCAACTAGAAATTCGGTATTTTATACATACTAAACATTTCAACTTATTGTGAACGATTGTACAAAGTGGCATTAATTTATGCAACCAAATTCGTACTGAAGATTAAGAAGGTGCTCAGTATGAGGGTTCGATGACCCTTTTTGTGAATTTTCGTGAAAACCCAGCCCCGAGTCAATTATTATGGGAGGTCAACATTTTATTTTGCGAAATTGGCAAAGAATGCTATCGATCTGATCATATAACAAACCTCCACTAAGAATTTGGCTGTATAAATTAATGTCAACTTAAGGCACAGACGTATAATATAGTAGCAGACCTAACATTTATAATAAACGCATAGAGTCGACGCGTGGCAATTTTAGCGCAATGAACTTCGGGCTCTTTTAAATATAAATATTGGTTGTTTCCAAACAAAATATATACTAGAGATTAGTTTAGGAATTAACAAATATGTTCCAAACATAAGCCAGCCAAAACAACCCATTTTTATACGTTTCTTTGTACCATGAAGCCTAAATGTAGCTTATTTTTTCTATGGAAACTTGCCACGCTATTTTATCCTTATGTTCAGTCTGCTACTTAGGGCGGCTTGCACCAATATTTAAATCTAGATTTAGGACTTAAGCTGAGTTTAATTTGACAGAAATGTATTGACTGACAGATCGTAAACCTGGTTTAACGATAAAATCGAGATTTAAGATTTTGGTGCAAGCCGCCCTTAGTAATAATTATATATCTGTGTCTGTGACTTAAGGTGACTTTGGTTGATAAAGCCAAATTCATACTTTTCAGGACTAAGGTTCGATGATTGCGCAATAGTATTGGTTTGTGCCCTTGTATGAATTACCTGGACTCAGTATAGGAAGTCTACATTTTATTGCGTATTTCACCCAAAGGGTATTTGAATCTTGGTCCTGAATCTTGGTCTTGACCACTTGCTAAGTTTCCAGGATGAAATTAGCTATATTAACCAAAGTCACCTTATATTTTGACACGGCAGGTTTTGCTGTGACGACCTAGGTGACGGCGATGAAATGCACTTTTAAAACGGATCTTACAAACCTTCAAAAGAAAGTTCTTTTTATTTATTGAAAGTAATTTGCCTTGTTTTCTATATTAGTACGTGGGACGCACTATAAGTTTCCGGAATGAATATGAAAAAATACTATTAAAGGTACAAAATTAATTTATTGTTTTTCAAAATAATCTCCCTTGGCGTCTATGCACTTTTTCATTCGATCAAACCAGTTTTGAAAACTTTCGTGCCACTCCCCTGTGGTGACCTCTGAAACGTGTTTTTCATACTCCTCGACAGCCTCTTCTGGTGATGAAAATCGTTGACCGCGTAATTGGTTCTTAATTTTTGGGAACAGAAAAAAGTCACAAGGTGCCAGGTCGGGACTGTATGCAGGATGACTCATGAGTTCTACATTTTTCGTCTTCAAAAAGTCGTTTGTCTGTCTGGCCGTGTGAGAACTAGCATTGTCGTGGTGCAGGATGATACGGCGTTTACGGTTATTTTTACGGAGTTCGTCAATAACTTCCGGCAAACAAATGGTCGTGTACCAGTCACTATTCACGGTACGACGATTCTCTAAAGCAACAGTAGCCACGTGTCCAGTTTTATTAAAAAAAGAAGCAATCATCCGCTTAGATGCACTTTTCACGCGCGCCACTTTGGTTGGTTTCGGCTCATCTTGAAAGACCCATACGCTCGATTGCTGCTTTGTTTTGGGATCGTAGCAATAAATCCATGTTTCGTCACCTGTTACTATGTCCCACACCAAATTTGACGCACCTTCGTTGAATCTGGTAAGCATGGCACTGCACCAAGTGACGCGGTCCGTTTTTTGAGCCTCGGTCAAGTTGTGTGGGATCCACCGCGAGCACAGCTTTCTCACACCCAAATGTTTGTGTAGGATTGATTGTATTTGACTCATGCCTATTTCTAAGGATGCGCGAATTTCATGGTAGGTCACATGCCTGTCTGTTTCAATCATACGGCGCACAGCATCGATGTTTTTGTTGGTCACAGCGGTGGACGGCCGACCATCGCGAGATTCGTCACTGAGATTGATACGACCACGCTTGAATTCTGCAAACCAGCTATAAACAGTCGTCTTGCATGGTGCTTCATTGCCAAAAGCTGTTTCAAGCCGAGCGATGCTCTGTTGAGCTGTCAAATTACACTTAAAATCGTAGAAAATCATACTACGAAAATTTTCCCGAGTTAAATCCATGTTGATGCAGACACACAATTTTTTAAATGGCGCCACAAGGTAAAAACAAAAGACAGTCAGATGAAACAAACTGCATTCTACAGCCAAAGAGTTCTATTTTCAAATGTTGCAATAAATTTTTAAATATTGTTTATGTAAGTGGCCAGTTCCGGAAACTTTTAGTGTTACCTATGTATAATGACAATGTATATTTTACAGGCGTTTAGTAGAGCGATTCAACCAACTTAGACAGAACTTAGGACCTGGCCTAGCGCGAGCGAGACGTCAGCTTTCAGAAAGTATTGTCAAGTAAGTTTATTACTCACTTAGGGTAATAGTTTGTTTTTTAAAAGAAAATAGCCTAACCATAATGTATTTTTTTTATTTCAGTACTCCACTACCACCGGTTCCTGCCATCGAGAAACGGTCACAGAGTATCCAACAAAATGAAAGCTTCTACGATGATGGGCATCTGTATAACAAGCCAATTGTGAGATATTATCTGTTTATATTTTATCATTTACACGAATAGTAACTTGAACTTTTTGCTTGCAAGAGGACAAATTTGTCTAACATAACAATAGATTTCTGTTGTCGTTATTTTTTGGTAGTCTGATGGTTTGGGGATCTGATTCGATCAGTTTCATAAATTTTATTAAAAAATAAAAAAAAACAATGATAAGTTGTGCATTTTGCACCAAAACCGAAATGAACCACCTTAATACTTGAGTATTTATATTAAATTTATTAAAATTATAATAAAATTGTTTAATTCATAATTTTTTAAAGAAAATATTTTTATTAAAATGAAAAATAATAAATTAATTGAAGCAATTCATATTCTCAATCTACTTATAGTATCTACCAATCCGTTAACATAGCGTTTATTTGCAGAACGTAAGTTACGTTGTCATCATGGCAACTTTCAAGAGCGTATAAAACGACTCGTTATATATAAGGTGATTTTCATTTACGTAGCCAAATTAATACTGTAGACTCGGTAAATGGTCAGGACCAAGGTTCAATGACCATGTTTGCGGAATACAACTGATTTTGGTGCCTCTATACTTGTTCAAGAACAAACTCTACTCAATTAGTATAGAGAGTTTAAATTTTATTTTGCACATTTCACAGAAAGGGTCATTGAACTTTGGTCCTAACCATTTACCGGGTCCCCAGTATGACTTTGGCTTTAAAAACAAAAGTCATTGTATGTATATTATGATTCGTTTGGTAAACTCGCCTAAATACTTCATCCTCCAGTACTCTGTGGACGACTCGTGCGACCAACAGAGCAGCGTGATGTCGAGCAGTCTACCGAACACGGCGAACGACAGCCGCTGTGACGTCACCAGCGTCGATGACACCGGCTCTATGACGAAGTCGGCGCCTCCCCTCCCTTCACGACCCAAGTCCGGCGACCCGAGAAGTCCGACTCGACCCCCGCTAGAGAAATACAGGTAAAGCTAGAGAAAAGATGATACAATTAGTTACGGAAGCAAAATACATCGCAGGTAGTGGCCAGACGGGAATGGCCTTTACCAGAGTACCGATATGGTTATCACTGATTTCGAGCCCAAGCTACAAATCCCAGTTACGCCAATGACCCAAATAGAAATATATGATGTTAAATTGAGATGGAGCTTTTTAGCGCGCTAAAGATTGTCACTGATATTGTGAAACGATTGACCAATAATCTGAATTCCATAAAGGAACAATACCATAGTAAAAACAGAATAGTAGAACAACTCCCGCGCCGTGCGAGGCTTAAATGCCTACTGTTGCAGTGTTATCAATTTATTTTGCGGCGATGCGACGAACGGCGCGCGGCGTACTTTGGAGCGCTGCCGACCCTAGTCACACCGCCAGAAACCGCCTGAGATATTGTCGTTGTGTCCGTGCTGTGGTTCGTACGTGCAGGCTCCCAGTGGCTCCCACACATATAAGCCGCACGGGCGACATCTCTGTGAAGATATAATACTATTCTGATAGAAAGATACTATTCTGTTTTACTATGACAATACTTTAGCGCGCTAATAGTGCTGTCATTTTAGAACGTAGTATTTCAAGTAAATTTATATGATACAGGGACTCGATGGACGGCGAGGTGGAAAGCCGTCGCCACAGCCGCGCCTCGTGGAGCGAGCCCGGGGATGCGCCGCCGCTGCCGCCCAGGGTTTCTGGTAACTACTTACTTACACCCTATCTGTCTGTCTGATTGCAGCAGACGTAACATCAACGTACATCATAATTGAAACTGCAGAACCATTTGTTATTTTTACGTAAAATTTTGTAAAGTCTTCTCCATGACGCGTATCTTGAAACAAAGTAAGAAGCAGTTTTTATTAATATTTTATTATTAGAGTCCATTATAAACCAGAAAAGATAAATTAGAAACAAATGTAAAGACAAGAATTTGAAAAAAATCCTCGGTTCAGCATTCGAACCTGCGACCTTGACAAGGCGTGAAATCACAAAACGCCCTCGTGAGCGTTAAGTATGTGCATTACAAGATAGTTAGATCAAATAGTTACAAAAATATTCGGTGGACAAGTATGGTCGAAAAGTTCAACGGTCTAGGTAAGTATCTCGGTGGCGCAATTGGTAGCGCGCTTGTCTTGATAACAAGAGGTCGCAGGTTAGAATCCTGACACGAGGAATTTTTCAAATTCTTGTCTTTACATTTGTTTATAATTTATCTTTTCTGGTTTTTAATGCACTCTAATAATAAAATATTTAGAGTATTCTAAAGCGATGGATTTCGCAATCAAAACATAATCTTCATTAATATTGTTTATTTTATAGGTGATAAAAGATCTTGGGGCGACGCGCCGCCCTGCGTGCCGCGACGCGCTCACAAGCACGCCTCCATGGACGAGGCGCGGGACTCGGGCGTGGAGGTGCACAATTATAGCAACGCGGGTCACCATCGACCCAGTATGAATGGTGAGTACGTAGGTGACATACGTTCGTGGTGTGAGACGCCGCTCCGAGTGTTGGGACGTACTTACAAACACGCCTCTATGGACGAAGCGCCGACTCGGGCGCGTGGATGTGCACAACTAGTATAGCAACGCGGGTCACTGTCGACCCAGTATTAATGCTGAGTACGTATGTGACAAACGGCGGGCGAGGAGTCGTGATGCACAATTTTAAAGAGGAGTGAGATTATTTAAAATAGTATTTACATAAACATGTCATTTATCTACAGTAAACTGCTAAGCAATAGACCGAACGGGTCAGTCACACGGGAAATTTTGTGTACTCAAAATACCACCTCTCTAATAACAACACGGGTCACTATCGACCCCGTATCAATGAAATGTATATAGGTGAATAATCGATCAGCATATAATTATCCACTTTTCTCCTCATATATAACCTTAATTGAATTTATTGTTTCATGTGTATAGATCTGGACCTAAACGTGGACTCGCTGCGCTACGAAGAGATAATATCAATGATGTCTGAGCCACTGCGCGTGGACGAGGGCGAGACTCCACCCCCCATCCCCCCCAAAGGCCTCGGCCACTTGAGCAGCTTCGACTCCGGACATCACGAGAACGGTGACTCGCATTGTTAAACTGTAAGAATCTCTTCTGGTCACTAGCATTTTCATATAAGTCATAAATAACGCTCATCACTTATGTTATGATGGATGAAACAAGCTTTTGAAAAGTAAAAATACTTTTTATTACGATGAGTAATGATATGGAATTGTTTTGGATAGTTTTGTTTCCGGGATAATAAAGGTTTCAATGTTTAATTAAATGATTAATTGTTCAAACTTTGTTTTCTACGAGAAAAGATATCTTGCATGAAATTGCTGGTGACTATTTAAAGTTTCATACAACAGGCACCTTAGTGTAAGCTATTTGTGCAAGCTGCGCTGATTACGAATGTTTGTTCGTCGATGCTGGTATGCCCTTTTATAATAAAAAATGTGACCATCCATAGACGTCACTAGGTAGGGGCCCGGGGCTCCAGCTACAAGTCCGAGTTACGTCAATGTGACCATCCCTTACGTAATTAATCTATTATAAGTTGCAAATCTCAATGCAGAGACTATATAATTTACAGCTATAGTGGCACTGATAAATCTTGAAACAAAGAAAATACGAGTTTTACAATACGTCCCTATTTTGAACGCCTGCTCAAAAGCTACAAGCAATAGTTTACTCTCAGTCCAGTTTGCTATTTGAATAAGAGTAATGTTTAGAATTATGTTGATGTAGGAGGTACATGTTTTGTGACGTAAAAACGTTTTAATCCATTATTTTTGTGCATATCATTACATTGCGTAAGTTTGAGATTTTAGTTAAAAAACAACAAGGAGAACTGAAGTTTTCGTTTATTTAAAAGTACATTTCTTGTGAAAAGCCATAAAATAAATGTTGTACAAAATCTGTAAGCAGTATACCAAGATTGTATGATTTTTTTACTATTATTATTTAAATTTAGGAAGTTATCTTGTGATTATATTTTAATCATGTAGCCATGATTTCACCGGAGTTAAAATATATTTACGTTTGACATGCCTTAATGGCTAAGAAAATAAATAATTTTAAATGAATTTTAATGAAATATTTCGTAGTCGTCATTATTTTCATAAAATTGTGTGAATTGAAATTGGAATTGAATGGTATCTAGACTGAAGATCATATTTAGCAGAACTGAAAATAATGGTCGAGATAGAAAACTTGTGTAAAAATAAACTGTTGGTCCCTTTTGTTATGTTATGGAGCATTACTTTATGCAAGTGAATGCGTTGTCGAGGTATCCAAGGTATGTAAAAAGAAACCGTTGGATTTTTTTGCCGGCCTAAATAATATCCTTTAAAATTATGTCGTTATTAAATCTGTATGTCGTAGACACATTGTGTCCCAAGTCCATTTTAAAGTTTAAATATCATTTTAAGTTCGAAATGGACTGCACTGACAAATATTCAAACTTCAAAATGGACTTAGGTTAGGCTTAGGACACAATGCTTCCGACATACAGAAATATTTCTCGGGTTCTGCTCCTGTTTCCCACACACAGTGATTCCATCATTAAAACTTGAAAAAAAAAAGTTTAGTCGACTATTCTCTTCGTTCTTCTAAATATGTGTTTTGTTTAGAGGTCATCAGACGAAGTGCTCATATATAATTTTATATTTTAATAAATTTCGTGGATTTCATATTTTTGTGATAATTTTGAAAAACATAATTCCTAAGCAAAAGTATTATTATTATGAAACACTGCGTTCGGTAATTTAGTAACATAAGTAGGTAAGTAGTTTATCTTTTCAACTTTTTAAATAACAGTGTTGATTTGGATGACTTTGAGGATCGTACACATAGAAATACTTAAAATATAAAAGATTCAATGCAAATTTAATTTAATTAAATATACTTAACATCAAATATCAAAGGCCTAAGCGCAGTAAATAGCTGCTTGCGCTGCAACTGTTCTTGGCAAAGTTGAAGAACAGGTGCAAGCTGGTTATCTCTGTTCCTTGCCCAAAAAGTCTGGTGTATTTTATTGAGTTATTTTTGGGTTGATTAGTCAATGTTCAACTAGAAGAGTTACCTAGATTTTACTGTGCTTGGGTCTTTTCTTAAGGACAGAGGTCATGAGCGCGCATCTCAGTTGTAGGTGTGACCAAATGTAATGCTATTTCATTTCGCTATTGCGTGACGCTCGATGAAACTTGCGAAGGCAAAATACCATCGCACCGATTTCGTTGCGGGCAGAACAATGAATAAGTGTGTCGGAAGAAAAAAACATGGTTTGTTAAAATTTATCGAAATAACATTTTCGATGTCAATGTAGTATACAGGTTGTAAATGCAAAGTCAAGAATCCCTTTAGGGTATGAAAGTATACACGATTCTGATGTCATTACGAGAAAAATAAATACCTTGAAATCTCACCAAAAATTCCATCATTTTTCTAAGCTATGGCTACGCAGCTCACCGGCCTCCCCACGCACCTAATTGCACCCCGCAACCCGCACCCCTCATCCCGAGTGACTAGCGACCAGCGAGGGTGTCCACGCGATTAGTGTATTTTGAGTAAAGAAAATCGTCTTATTATGAGGAACTGGTACTTTATTTAAAGATCCCAGTATTTAAAATAATATCTTTACCGATCATACTAACACAACCTTAAAGGATTCTTGCCTTTGCTTTTACACCCGGTATAAGGTGACTTTAATTTATGCAGCCAAACTCATACTGGAGGTTTGGTACATGGATCTATAACACTTTTTGCCATTTTTGCAAAATAAAATCTTGACGTCCCATAGTAATTTGACTCGGGGCTGGGATTGCATTTGTAAGGAACCCGAAAACAATAATTTATGAATTTCACAAAAAGGGTCATCGAACCTTGTTACTGAGCACTTACCGAGTCTGTAGTAAGAATTTGGCTTCATAAATTAAAGTCACTTATATATTTTTTCATTTAATCTAAAACAATAAAAACTATTAATTACTCTTAGTAAAATTCCGTTTTGGTGGACAAAGGAGTAAAATTTTTGTGTTTAGTTTTTCTTTTTGTGAAACTATTATTCAATTTCCCGATTTTTAGTTCCTTAGGAATAAAACATTTCATAGATATCTCACAACTTTGTGTTTACGTTTTTATGGAGATTTGCGCTTCATGGCTGTCCTTAAAACGATTCTTCAGTTTTGTAACGAAATCGTAATAAAAACAAAATCTCAGGTAAAAACGATGTACACAAATAATATATGCAAAACTGATATTTTGTGATATTACTCGTATTGTAGTTTCTTTTGGCGTGAATTTTGGGTTTTTAGGCATTTACAGCTA
This sequence comes from Ypsolopha scabrella, assembly GCA_910592155.1. Lineage (NCBI taxonomy): Eukaryota > Metazoa > Arthropoda > Insecta > Lepidoptera > Ypsolophidae > Ypsolopha > Ypsolopha scabrella. The sequence continues at coordinate 8,392,608 of OU342964.1, forward strand.
AATGAATGACTATGAAGAATGCAAACATAAGGTGGTTTTAGTTGATACAGCCAAATTCATATTCAGACACTCTGGTTCAATGGCAGGATTATTTTGCGAAATGAGAAAAAGATATTTTGTGCTAGTTCAAGAAAACATCAACTCCATTAGTATAGGAAGTCTAAATTTCATTTTGCGTATTTCACAGAAAAGGTCGTTAAACATTGGTCTTGACCACTTACCGAGTCTTCGGTATAAATTTGGCTTTAACAAGCAATCACCTTATATTTCAAAGGCACTTTAATGTCCCAATTTTTTTTTGCGGTCTTGTGCATTGTTATTAAACACCTTTTTTAGCTGTGATCTAATTTTTGATCGTTATTCCTTATATCCTGTGATTTCATTCCGATTCTGAAGAATCGATTAAAACATACTAACTGACCAGGCCAATGGCAAAGATTTTTTTAGCTTTTGATAGAGGCAACTGGTTGGCTCATTTGCCCTAATTGTGATAGACGGTTAGTACGTTTACCATTCTTTGTTAAGTTGGGTTTGCTCAAGGAAATATTAACAATAGCAATTTTTCTTCGTGTCATACTCGTTAAAACTGTGTTGTTAAGTATAAGTCTGATTTTCATAGTTCTTATGGTGATTTTTACATGCAGTTTAAACTTTGTAAATGGTGCAATTTAACTTAGTTCTATGTTATGCAACAATTTTTGTTTTTTGTATTTTAAGTTCATCATACCTATTATTAAGTTATCATCGTTTTCGCAGTCGTACACGGTTCTATTCAGACTAAGAATGAGCTAGCTTCTTATTGTTGGATCTCGCTTCAAAATTGCTGTAAAATATCTATTTAGTCAAGTTTTTCCTATAAAGAATACTTACTGTTTTCCACATGAAAATTAATGGTCTTTCCTGTAAGTCTTTCCAATAACCAAGTGATATTTTCTTACTATTTATACTTATTGTAGTTTTTTAAAGTTTAACTTTTAAGTGTAGGCGTTAAGTTCACAACTAACAACTAGTTAAAATTTCAACGAACAATATCTGATAATATGTATTTGTATACAATATAACTTTTAATATAACACTATTTGGGGTTGTCTATTATTGGTAACTCATTTACCTATAGAAAGAAGTGTCAAAATAGTCTTACTAAAACTGCAAATTAAATTCTGTTTGGGCTTTGCCTGTAATTACATTTATTTATGTGTAACTGTGTAATGCTTTGTTATTCAGTGTATGATCAAGTTTAATAAGAAATTGTAAATACTTATCAAACTTAACTCTTATACAAAATGTATATTTAATAGGCAGCCCCTATGTTTGCTATAACTATTTCTACATTTTGTTGGAATATTTGTACACGCATTATTATACTTAATTTCTTGACGTTTTCTACATTTTGCAACCGTTTTATATTATAAGCTGTTTTTATACTATATAGTTAATATTTTTACATCAAGTTAAAAGTACATGCAATTTTCATAAATTTTGACATTTAATGCACTAAGCGATGAACCTACAATTTATGACGTCAAATGTACTGGGTACAAAATAAGCACTGATTTAAAATTAATTTTATAACCGATGTTTTATTTTATGTGGTTCTTGGAATTTCGATAGTGATAAAAAATATTTTAATGTGTTTATTAAAATTAGATGTGAACCAAAAATTTACAACTATTTTTATTACATTTTAGCATAAATTTTCTATTTTTTTGCGTATATCATATTAATCAAATTAGTCATTTTACGAATGTAGATGTAATTAATCATTATATTTTATTATTTTATCTTATTGATAATCTCGTCGTTTGGAATTGTATATGAAATGAAAAAGTTGGATTTCGAAAAACGTTTTAAAATCAGTACAAAATGTATAGTTACTAGTTTTGTGCTGAGATCTCACAAGTACTAACTAAATGTATAGTCTCCTCAAACCTTGTCCAAACTGAAATATTAATTGGCTTAGGTTGCGGTCTCCATGGCAACGGGAGTCGGGAGTAGCGGGCGGCGGCGCGGCGACATACTTACATAAGCTTAGTTTAGACAAGTAGAGTACCACGGGTAGTAGTCGAGTACCAGTCATAACATTAGCTTACAGTTACAGAATAATACGAAACATAGTAGCTAGGAGAAAAAGAGTTGATAGTTGGATAGAGTTGGATAGCCAAAATGTAAACCCTGCTATACTGCTGCACATGCGGCCCCGCTGCCATTGGGAAAGCAACCACCAGAAAAGACCGCATTGGTTTGGGGATTGCTTTATGGTGTAATGTTAATCTAAATTAAAACTGTAATGACGTCATTACCAGGTCTCATTGGAATCTAAGATAATCTGTAAATGAATGAATGAATTGAATAGATGAATCATATACAATTTATTTTGTTTTATTTAAAATACTGTCCTTTATTGTAAAATATAAATTGTTCGTTGTAATTAATTGTATTCTTTTACACTTTGACTTTGATGTCTTTATTTATCATCCTATATTTGTATTTAAGTATATTTGATTACTTTGAATGATTGGATTGTCTAGTTTTTAAAGAGTTACTTATTTTAATTTCTATATAACGTATATGTTGTAATAGGGTTCCAAAATACATATTTTGGTTAAGACCTTACTATTTAAATGATACAATATTTAAAAATATACATATAATTTTTCATATATATATAACCCAAAAAGCCTAAAAAAAAGAATTTTCACAAATATAATAATATGAATGCCTTTCAAATGACCAGGCCCCTGCGGGTTCGTGACTGAAAAGTGTACCTACATGATAATAATAATAATAGCCTTTATTAATTTCCCATACAATTTCCAATTTAAATTACACTTACAATGTACAGAAAAAATAATAATTATAAATTTAATTATGAATTAATGATTACACAGTATAGTATAATAAAAAAAATTCGTTAAATTTAATATTATCATGTCACTTCCGATTGGTGGGATACCCATTTTAGGGCAAACAAAGGCCTCCTCCATTCGATGCCAAGTTTTTCTTTCTTTGGCTAGTCTTGTCCAGATGACTCCAACAAAGAAGTGATGTCCCGCCATCGACGTCTGGGCCTGCGTAAAAATAACATTGACGAAACCCGTGCAATGCCAGATTTTTTATTTAATCTTTGTTTCTACAGAAGACGAGCGGGCAGGCAGCTTGTCATGCGAATCGGCTATTGATTATTGTATTTAGGAGCGAATTTCTAAATAATGAGCGCTATTAGCCGGTAATTGCGGGTAGTCAGCTCATGGATGCTTAGCGCCGCCCCCCCTTGTCTTACACGGTAACATGACGCGAGATATGGACGCTCAAGTGGGATAGGATGAAAATATTGTAATTTGGTCCTCGATTAATTAATTTCACAGAGTAACTGTGATCGATCGTAGGTTTGGGTTGTTGTAAATTCGCCACAAACTAAACTCGTCACATTTTTTGTACACACCCATTTTTCGCACAGACAACAGAAAAATCAAACCAAAAATAAAATAAAAATGTTATTTATTTAGTTTTCATACTCACAGCACTGTGTGGTTGCAATTGACTGATTTACTAGCAACATGCCAAATAGATAATATTATAAGGCATTCGAAAATCGCATTACTTTCATGAATATTTTGTAATAAATCACAGTAACAATCACTTTTTTTACTACATAAAATCAAAGTTTTGCTTACAACTAATAACGCATTTACCGATACGGCTAGAAGGAGATAGATACAGCGAGAGAGCGAGCGCGTGTTATAGCGTGAGCGCGTGTGCAGGGGCGCAGAGGGAAAGAGAAAGAGAGCATTCATATAGGTGTTTTTTCTTGTATAATGTCGGGTGCTAAAACTAATAACGTTGCTTGCTTTGGTACTTTACACAACAATGATATTAATTGAAACCCTAAGAAAAATAAATATACAATATTTTTATTTTTATCAATGTTTGATTTTTCTACTGTCTGTACGAAAATGGCACGAATTTACAACAACCCGTAGGTTTTATGTCTCACGAAAAATTCTCCGACGAAAAACCCTTCAAACTGGATCTAATGAGAAAATAAAATCTCGGTGTTGGATCCGGTCAATAGATCTACTGAGAATGATGGGAAAGTCACTAAATATACTTATAGGTAACGCAGCGGTGTAAGAGCGCTGACCTTGACTGCGCTAGCCATTGTTTCTCTATCGCACTTTGTAATTTTGTGCGCGAGTGAACACATGCGCTAGTCCACCACCACTTTCGCCGAGCGCTCTTAATTCGTTGCGTGACTTGTACATGATGTTCATAAAAACACCTATTTAGGTAACACTTTGAATTCCGTAGATTTTTGGAGTTCCATCTCAGATAAATTGGAGCTCTTATATTAATTCGTCAAAGCTCGTATGTCAGTCCGTTTTTCTCTACTTAAGACAATCATATCTACCTTCATTTCATTGTTTGTATATATCTTAATACCAGTGACATCTAAGTCAGTTTTTTGTTTTTTTTTGTTTTCATGTAAAAATAAGTGTTTTTTGACCTCGGCAAGTTAAAGGGTGTTAAAACTATGATAGAAATAAATTTCTATATTTTAAATACTTGGCGATTTATCCCGGCTTCGAGTCCCGGTTCAGAGCTCCTCACGTCCAGATTTACTTTTCTGATTTTCTATTTAAATTTAATTTGTTAAAGGATGTTACTTGCACAACTAAGTTGAGAAAATATTTCTTATAAAACTCCCCCCTTTTTTCTGAAAGTATGCGACCGTAAAGCAATTCAATAAAGAACCTATAATGCTTTTTATTTATTTAAAAAATTACTAAAATCCGAAGCTAAATCATGAGTGTGCTCCGATCGATGTTCAGATCATCTGACCGCCTGCGTCTGACATCGATGACTGCTCAATAGGGCGTCCCCGTCCTACCATAATGGACGGTGAGAGCCTCTTGACAAAATTAGACGGACGCGGTAATGATAGCCTGTAGATATTCACTCCGTGCCCGCCGCATTACAATGTGTGTGTTGTTACAACATTGCTTTTAGGTAACTAATAATCATTACACTTACTTACTCGGCTAATGATTGCGTTAATTTGCCTTGTTCTTGCCTGTTGAATAAATAATTTCGGCCTTATTTATGTTCTATAATATTCTCATAGCTCTATGATTATTCTTCACGAGTTTCTCCAGAGATGTGATTAAATTATAAATTAGGAAGTTTCTACCGGGCAACGTAAAACGTTTGATTTGCTAATTTGCCTAAAGTCACCTGATCTCGTTGTATTCGTTTGCTTGAGAAACAAGAACCCCCTCTAAATATACCGCAGTGATACCTACGTACCCTATCCTATCGTCATCATCCTTAAGAAACCCTATAACCTTTAACTAGAAAACAGCATAAAAATCTATTCCTTAGTTCTCGAGGTTATATTTTTAGATAAGGCAACATACTATAAAATACTCTTACAGACTGACGAATTGATGTCTAAACGCGAGAAGAAGAATCGTCATAACTATTCTTTGCGCGAAACTGTTTGAATCATGTGGTAGAGACGCTATTTCTTCATAAAAAAAAGATAAATGGTATGTATATATGAATCAAATGAAGAAATATTTTTTTTCCTCAGTGCTATGTTCCGGATGGACTAACTAATGAATAACCAAATATAATTTCTTGTTGAATAGACCCAACGTATTAATAACATACGACTTATTAACTTGTAAAAAGTTTTATAAAATAAATGTCCATTGAAACTGCGAGTAATGGTAGGTACGTTCGTAAGTGGGGAATAAAGAAATAAAACATTTAATAGAGTTCATGAATGCACCTGCTTCCTTGATCATTAATAACAACTTTAAACGTCTGTGCTTATAATGAGACCTACTTATATCAAATCTGGAGAATTTATATTTGAAATAAATACTTAATCCTGACTATTCCTGACCTAATAAACTACGTGCAGTAAGATGGGTGACCAGTAAGTTCCACAATCTACACAAACGTACCTATGATGTCCTTCCATCCATCCATCCATCCATCAGCCTGTTTCGTCCACTTCTAGACATAGGCCTTTCCAAGATTTCGCCACTCTTGGCGGTTCTCCTAGAAGAAATGCCCATACTCACACACGCTAGGCAGGCGGGTTGGTGAGCGCGGTGCCGAAACCTTTGCACTAGTGACGCCGCTGCCCGTCACTTGTCTGTTTTATATCCATCCATCCATCAGCCTGTTTCGTCCACTGCTGGACATAGGCCTTTCCAGGATTTCACCACTCTTGGCGGTCCCCCTGGAAGAAATGCCCATACTCACACACACTGGGCAGGCGGGTTGGTGAGCGCGGTGCCGAAACCCTTGCACCAGTGACGCCGCTGCCCGTCACTAGTCTGTTTTAAGGCCTGGCAATTAGGGATGGATATACCGCCATCCATCGGTCCCAGGAAATGGTGAGCCGCCTGGTTTTGCCTGAGAGCTGTTCTCTTACTCTCCCCCGAATAACTTCGGGAGGATTTGCGAGTAAGATGGTGGTACCTCCACAGTCGAGCTCGGCATCAGCTCTACCACCTACTGTTTTATATAAGGCTCGGCAATTGGGGATGGATATACCGCCATCCGTCGGGCCCAGTAGTAGTAGGTGGTAGAGCTAATGCCGGGCTCGACTGTGGAGGTACCACCATCTTACTCACAAACTTCCCGAAGTTATTCGGGGGAGAGTAAGAGAACAGCTCTCAGGGAAAACCAGGCGGCCCACCATTACCATTGATGTCTATTATAAAAGTTTATTCGTGAGTGTCACAGGCAGGTGTTAATGATATTTTCTACGGTCTCCAGGATCCGTTGCAGTAATTTTGAGGTGTATACAACCACGCGCGAGTTGAATGCAGACCCGAGGAATGCGCTGAATAATATACAAAAGCTGTTCTCTCTACATTCACAACATACAGGCAGGTGCTCCCGCCCTTCACCTCGGCCCCTGACTACATTCAACTCGCACGCTGACTGTACGAATCTGGGATATTGCAAAAGTTGACAAGTTTTGATAGAGACTGGCGAAGGGCAGCAAAATAGGTGTGAGAAACTAAACCTGTGCCAAATAGTGAGCGTTCATAATGATTGCTACGTAAATGAAAAGTTATGGATTTAAAACTTGATAATTACTTCTTTGCACATTGCTTTAAAAAAAACTTTCTCCCACAAAAATACGTGTTCACACTGCTCATGCAATGCTAAAAGGTGTGTTGTGTACATTTTCAGGTGGTTTGTGCACTGTAAACGGCGAGATCTCGTGTCGAGGACTATTACCTCCATACCTTCACACCTTTGTGTTATTTTTATACCCGTGGTACATACATATAGGTCCCCTATCAAACCGGGTGGTTGAAAAATTTAATCGATTTATTGTTTTGATAAAATGTTTTATTTTACAAACTTTTTGCAAAAAAGGCGAGGGCTGGAAAAACAAGAGAATAAATTAAACGTTACTGTGGCATTCCGTGACAGAAAGTTTATAAAGCAAAGCAACAGAAAGTTTAGAAAAAGTCCGTGGAAACAAATTAAAAATGTCTCAGCTTTTAGAATCTAATCCAGATACGATTAACAAATACTTGGACAAGCTCGGCGTGTCGAAGTGGCGTGTGGTGGACGTGATTGGGTTAGAAGGTGAGGCTCTGTCCTGGGTCCCGCGCCCAGTTCTCGCTGTCATCCTATTGTTCCCAATTTCTGAAGCCTACGAGCTCCATCGCTGCGCTGAAGAAGTGGAGCTGCGTAAGAAAAGCTCTGAAGTCCCTAAAGACCTGTTCCATTTGAAACAAGTCCTCAGTAATGGCTGCGGAACCATTGCTCTCGTTCACAGCGTTGCCAACAACGTCAATAAGATTGAATTAACTAACGGTCCGTTGAAAACGTTCATCGATGATGCCAAGAATCTCGACGCGTTGGGTAAAGGAAACATGCTCGAGCAATCCAAGTGGATGTTTGAGACATACAAGAAGATCGTTGGTTCAGGAGGCAGTGGGGGCGAGCAGGACGGGCAGGATGTGACGGTAAATCATCATTACGTCACATTCATACACAAGGACGGCAAGCTCTATGAGTTGGATGGTCGAAAGGAGTTCCCTGTGGAGCATGGACCGACTAACCCTGATAATTTACTGGAGGACGCAGCCAAGATTTGCAAGGGTTTCATAGCTAGGGAGCCAGATAACATCGGGTTTAATGTGATGGCTCTCGTTCCTGCTGATTCTTAAATTTGATGTAAATTTTTTATTTTATTTCTTTCATAAATATGAGATATATTTTTAACTGGTGGCCTTTTCAATGTATATGTATGTTATTTTTCAATGCAAGTGATCTAATTATTTCTTCTAAAATGGCAACAGTAAACATAGGTTGTGCACGCACCAAGATAAATCCTGCTGTAGCAGAGGCAAGTTTACTTCACACTGTCTACGACTTACAAGCCCTACATCTCAATTAAGAGGACGGCACACTCGCAACATGAACCCTGCATTCCTTCCTTGAATTCCCTATATTCGGAAACTAATTAAAAATTCGCTGCGCCTCCGTGCTTCGGTCTTCAATCGGGGCGATATAACTTCATTTAAAAACGAGCAATCTTGTCTGAGATAAGAGTTGGCGAGAAAACAACGAAGAGCACCGCGCCACACGCCATAGCCGCAATCCGCAGTCCGCAGGCCGTAGTCCCTCCGCTCTCCGCGACAAAAAGATAAACAAACCCACGCAAGAACTCGAAACTTTTAAATGGAACGCGGGAGAATTCGTCGCGTTAACTATGTCGATACCGGGAAGGACGCGACATCGGTAAGTCACGTCACCAAATAAATGACGCTGGGGCCAAAATAAATATATAAATATGTGTAAATAAAGAAAATAATACGCCGGGGAGCCGAAATGCTTTAAATATTCAAATGAAGCGAGCGGAGGTGAAATACGAAGGTGCGCCGGTCGAGTTGAGCCCAATTAAATCGGTGCCACTGAGGTAGAAATTAAAAACAAAAGGAGGATGACGGGGGTCCAGCGCGCATTTTTCTCATGAGTATTATTAGCGCGATGTCAACCCACAAAAAATGGACTTTTAGTGTCTCGTCGTGCCCGCGATCATTATCGATAACATCCTCAGTTTTGTATATCGTGTTGTGATAAGTTTGACGATGTTCAACTCGGACATTTTGTTGACATTTCCACTTGAGATGGAATGCAAATAAGACCGAGATTAATATTCATTAATTTTGAAATATCTGTCCGAGATGCATTTTATAATGGACTGGTATTTTGTTTGAGATAGGGTACAGTTTGTCAATCAATGGACGGTACAATGGCCCTTGGTGAGAATAAAAGCTTGAAAAACAAAACCTCAAACAACAACGTTTAGGCACGGTCATTCATCAGTCACTGAACCGGGCGAGGTGCCAACTGTGAGAACAGGTTTCATATTTGCCTATAAATCAATTATGGACATGCTCGCTTTACACCCTATTATTGTACTTCTTTCTTTGGTGTATGATAAATTACAGCGTTTAAGTAGAGACAGATGAAAATTAGAGACTCAGTGTTGTAGGTTGTGTGTGTCCTTAGAATAATCTTACTAAGATTGTCTTAGGTTGTTATTTAGCTGAATACAAATACGAAATAAATCAATTGCACTTACCGGTTGAAGCTTGTCTGGGTAGAAGTAGGGGCTCTGCACAGATGAAATCAGTTGTCCATGACAACTATCCCCTGGAATGTGCAGGAGATGTTCCGAAAATGCAACACTTTCAATCTAAGATTTCCAGCGGGAAAAGGGTGGCGCACTACCTTTCTACAGGAAATACCCACCTATACTTTTAGTGTAACCCATGATTCATCTTAAAGATTTCAAAATGAGATTTTTTTTAATATGCCACGTGTAACTGTACAGGTGTCTGAACAATTTTCCCAAAGAAACAAACAAGGGCAAAAAAAAAAACGGTCCGTACAGTATTAAAAGTAATTATAGAAAGGATAGCTACTATTTTTTTCTTTTACGCGTGTATGTGAGAATAGTTCAGTATGATCAATCAGTGGAGTATGTGGTTTTATTAAAAGAGACCCGATAAAGTAGAATAGTGCATTTCTGTCAAGGGGTATCGTAAAAGATCTACGACTGACATTTGTCAGATAATTTTATCTAAAAAAAATGCTTCCCTTTAAAATGAAAGGAAAGAACATAATATTATAGGAGGTTACGACAAATCTGATAATAAGGGAAATGGCTGAATCTGGGTTCACATGGTAAAGGGTAAAGGGCTCTCTGATGCCAAATATGGTGGTCTGGTTGCGCGAAGTGGTTGCGTAATTATATGGCGCTTAAAACATTTTCTTATGATGACCATACTTTATGTCCTAACTGACCGACAAATGGTCTATTTCATCGTATCCTACTTCATACTAATATTATAAATGCGAAAGTTTGTATGTGTGTGTGTGTGTGTGTGTGTGTGTGTGTGTGTGTGTGAGGGTGTGTGTGTGTGTGTGTGTGTGTGTGTGTGTGTGTGTGTGTGTGTATGGATGTGTGTATGTTTGTTACTCTTTCACGCTGAAACAGCAGAACGGATTTGGATGAAATTTAGAATGGATATAGCTTATACCTTAACTTAACACATAGGCTACTCTTTATCCCGAAAAAATGCATGGTTCCTGTAGGATAGATCAATATCATTGAAAAATCAGGTGTCTAATTAGCGCGGTCATAATGGTTTGTGGTGAATTAAGACAAGGCTTTGTTATTTCATACATCAGGTGTCTAATAAGCGCGGTCCTTTATCGTTTGTGGTGAAATAAGACAAGGCTATGTTATCTCATCACACTTCACACTAATATTATAAATGCGAAAGTTTGTGTGTGTGCGTGTATGTTTGTTACTCTTTCACGCTGAAACGGCTGGATGGATTTGGATGAAATTTAGAATGATATAGCTTATACCCCAACTTAACACATAGATTACTTTTTATCCCGGAAAAAAACATGTCGTTAAATCGAATAACACGCGGGCGGAGCCTCGGGCAAAAGCTAGCCTGATTATAAATGCTCTCACTTATGATTACTACTAATCGACACTCTAATCACTATTGTTGTCATTACCAGATTTGTTGTTACTCATAATCTATAACTACATAGATTGACAAATAAAAAATAGATGACGGAATACTAAACAGCAGATGCGTATGCAAGTGTTTTGAATCAGATGTGTCTTCACAATTCAATTGAACAACCATTACAAACTCGTACTTATTTAATCTCACGATATATGTATGGTAATAAGGGCTTACCCATTAAAAGGAGATTAATTAACACCCTATTTGACCTCCGACGTTTACAACGCACCCACACGATTTATTCAAACAAAATGCGTTCTTTTTAGACAACACTTACTATGTATTACAATTATTATTACGATCAACCACTTATGCTTTTATAAACACCACTTATATCGCTGACGATGAAGATTATTCTGTTTAAATTACATTGCCCGATTACCAAAGAAACACTGCATCTGTATCTTTAGTAAGAGAGTAATGGATACGCCCAGTGGTGAAGTGTAAAATTGTCCCAGTAAGTAATGGTACAGTTGCGTTCTAAAGCCACGACGGGGCGTCCGCAGCAGCCTACCAGCGCTCATCGCTATTCAATAAGCCTCATTTATTGAAATTACATAATTTGTGTGTGAATAATGACGAATGTGATGGATCTTCGTTGGCGATGTGTACGACTTAAACGCGATTAACTTTTGACCGCGCTAGTATTAATAAGCTGTCTACACCCAACTGTTTGGTACTCGAGTTGTAATGACATGAAAATAGACGACGACCTCCTTAGGAGTTCATTGATGGATTCAAATGGAATATCTTACGATTATTTGGTTCGTTCGACTCTAAGTCTATGTTCAACTTTGAAATAACATAAAAGAAAAATGATTTATTAATCATAAATATTTAAAAACGGATTGGACTCACTTTTTTAACTGTGCGAGGAGGCACAGGTCGAGCTTTATTAATCAGTTTCAAATTCACTTAAAAACCATAGGTTCAAATTTATCCAGTGCGAATACGAAAACGTATTTTGAAAACACACAAGAATCTTGTATCACGTTGAACCTTATGCATAAAACATAACCTTATGTAGAGTATGGTGGACATGATGCTGCGTACATATGTATGTACCTACCTGTATAGGTATATAGAAGTGGGATGGTATGTATATACATGTACGTACACGAGTCAGGCCGCGAGCTCAGTGTTGCAAGCTCTCAGTATTACCTTACTAAGTCTATGCTATGAACGGCACGCTACGATGCTACGAGGGGCTACGAAAATTCGTAGACATAGCGTTACACATACTTCTGTGATTTTATATTACGATTTTTTTAAAATACTTTTGTGAATTACTAATATGTACAGACTCTTAGTATTTCGTTTTTCTTTATCATTTTGTCAGTCCGTGGCATAATTCGAGAACGACTTGGGATTTTGCCATGTAGCTAGGCACTGAATTACACTGATACTGGTTAAAATAAATATATATTTAAATTATTATATCAACTGATGCCGGGCCCAGTAGGGTCCGAAATATATCTTGAAATTATTATTTTTTTATTCTTTTGTGTACATATATACTTTAATATAATAAAAAACAAAAATAAAAGACCACGCTGGTAAAGTTTATATACATTTATTTTATTTGTTAAAATAAAGAAATTCTATTTGGAATTTTGGAATTTCTATTACAATTTTCTGGTAGTGTTTTTTTTTTGGTGTGTTCTAGGAATGTATTTTTCTAAATATGGCAACCCCGCCATGCGCCCGCGCAGCCGCGATGCCTGTTTACGATTTCTGAGAAGAGATTGAGTGGTACGGCACGACTCCGCTGGTCCTCTAATCCTAACGGTAAATTACCCAAATTAAATTAAATGTACGATGTTATAAAGTGGGAGAACTAATGTTTATGTTGAAATGAATTGTTATCAGTTTTCCAACGTATTATTTAATCTAACCAACAGTATTTTGGATTTATTGGGCTATATGTATATTTGTATTGATATATATAAAAAATAAACGTATACATTGACAAATTTAAGAACGAAAACTCTTATCCTCGCGGGATCATTGAAAAAGTTGGTCCTGCACTGATGTTCCACTGTTCACCTGAAAATTACAAGCGCATCACATTTTCATCATCATTAATTTACTTCACATTTTATTAATATAGTAATTTATATTTATATTATTTTATATTTTATTAATATGTGAGGTGGATTTAGTGGCGGATCCAGAGTCCAACATTTTTGGGAAGGGCTGAGGGTCAGCTTCGTCGAACTATTTCAGAAAATCAGACTAAATACGCAGATTCTGCAAAAGTGAGCAGAACATTCAAAATAGGAAAACCTATTCCCGTTCAGAGCTCCCAACATTCAGATCAACTTTTCTTCTGCGTTTCTACACTGCAATGTATAATGTTAATAAAAAAACATGTTTACTCGTAAAAGCTAATAAATTTTATTTAATTTTCAAAAGACATCGCTAGCTTCGGAGATGGCTTCAGCCCCTCAGCCAGCCCCCCCCCCCCCCCCCGGAATCGCCACTGGGTTTATTTAAGCGTCTTCTTAATCATAAATATATCCATACTGATTACCCGTAAAGATTCTAAGATTCAAAATGTTTATTTGTTAAATAGATACATAAAGTATACGTTTTACATGTCAAATCTAATCTGTATAAAAATAATACGAGGGGTGGCTGATATAAAATCTCCTTTGTTAAAGAAAGTTTAAAAAATGTTACTGGCCACTATATTCTCGTATTCTTTGTTTATTCCTTTTTTAAAAATTATGACACTTATTTGTTTCTACGAGTTCATTTTTTTTTGTCGCGTCTTCGTTTTCATCAAGTTGCAATAAAATTAAAAATGGATAAAATTGAGTATCGCGCTGTGATTAAATTCCTCGGTAAAGAAGGGAATACGCCGACGCAGGTCCGAGAGCGCGTGTTTAAGGTGTTCGGAGATTCATGTCCTTCCGAATTTGTAATAAAGTTTTTGTCAAAGCAGTTTAAACAAAACCGTGTGAGCTTAGAAGACGATCCCCGTAGTGGAAGGCCCATTTCTGCAGTTACCGCAGATAATGTGGAAAAAGTGAAGAAACTGATCCTTGCCGATCGGCTAATTAAGCAGTGGGAAATAGCTAGAGATGTTGGCATTAGCAAGGAACGAGTTCATGAAATAATTCATGAACATTTGGGAATGTCCAAGGTGAGCGCGCGTTGGGTGCCTAAAATGTTGATCCCGTTTGATTAGCAAAAGCGTGTGGAATGTTGTCAGTCATTTTTAGACTTGGTAAAGGATAAAGGGGAAGAAATTATCTTGCGAATAGTGACCTGTGATGAAACTTGGATTCGTCAGTGGGATCCCGAAAGCAAACAAGAATCGATGCAATGGAAATTTAAAGGGGAAAAACCACCAAGGAAGTTTAAGGTCCGGCTGTCAGCGGGCAAACTAATGGCAACCATTTTTTGGGATGTTGAGGGGATTCTTATGATATATTACCTGCCAAAAAACACCACGATGAATGCTGAATACTATGCGAACTTACTTGACCAGCTATGCAAAAAAATAAAAGAAGACAGGAGGGGCAAACTTAGCAAAGGCGTTTTGATTTTGCATGATAATGCACCCGCGCACACGGCCTTTAAGGCGCGGTCATCTCTGACAAAAAACGGCTTTACAGAGATCAACCACCCACCCTATAGTCCAGACCTGGCTCCCTCTGACTACTTCTTATTTAAAAATTTAAAGAAAAATTTGAGAGGGCGCAGATTTTCAACAGACGAAGAGATGAAGGACGCTGTGAATGACTATTTTGACGATCAAAATAATAATTATTATTTTATTGGTATGATGTCACTTATTGACAAATGTCGTAAGTGCATTTCAGTTGCAGGGGACTATATTGAAAAATAAAAAATAAATCATTAATCCATGTATTTTTTTTCATAGTCAGGTAGATTACTTTTCAGCCACCCCTCGTATTTTATGATGAAAAAAATATGATACGAGAAATATATAAACAAAAAAACTATATTTAAGTTGGGCTAATAAAGTTATACACATGCATAAAATAAAGACTTATTGGAATAAGAATATTATTATACATAATGCAATAAATAAATAAGTTGATAAATAAACTGAATAGACCAAAAATAAATATTATGCCTAACCAAATATATACTAACATAAGTAAAAAATTAAAATATTGTATATACCTACATAATGCAATTAATAAATAAGTTAATAGATAAAAAACTATAAATAGATATAATGCCTAAATCCGCCTATTCGATTAATCTTGCTAAGAAGAAGGGCAAGAAACTTAGCAAGATCATGTCTTTTTTTTTAATCAGTATTTTTTTCCCAATATGGGTTAATATTATTAGTCTTTTTAACTTATATCAAATTATTATACTAAACAAGGTATTAATCTTTAATAACTAAAGGATAATAATATAAAAGATAGAAGGAAATTATGTCATGGGGAAATAATACATCTTAGTCTACCTAATGAGGTAGTAAGTTAAAATACTAAGCAAAACCTCGTCTACCTGTCTCATATAGTTTATCACTTTCTTACATTCAAATTATCAACTAATAAATACTAAGTTTAAGTTATAAAATGTTCATGTCAATATGTAAAAAGAAATGTTAAAATAATATTAAAAAACAATCTAAAAATATTAGTCTACATAAAAACAAAAGATTTGAAAAACACAATAAATTGGCTAAGATAAGTTTGTAATCATTAAAATAATCAAAACATGTTTAAATAAATACAAGGTGAGATTTATTTATGCAGCTATATTCACACTGAAGACTCAGTAAGTATCATTTTCCGTTTACGTACAAACGCAAGCCCAGCCCGAGTTAACTGCTATGGGAGAACAATATTCAATTTTGCGAAATTAGCAAATACTGTTATCGATCCGTCATACTAAAAAGCCTACAGTATGAATTTGGCTGCATAAATAAACGTTACCTTATATTTATCTTTAGAAAAACTTTGATACTTTTGTAACATCTTTAATACTACTTCTTATTCAACTAAGACTAATCCTGTTTGAAAAACGAACATTCCTGATTAGTTCTTAATTTAAATAAACAAATAAAATGAAGTGGTTCGTTCACACGTCCGCATCCGAGGCGGCTCCCGTAAACTCAGGAGTTGATCGATAAATACTCGCCGATTATGACCGAGGACGGTCTCGTTATTACTGCCGATAGTACTTGGATTTCGGAATCGGGATTATCAAAAGATTTCTTTCCACTTCGTTCGAAAATACTGACTTTATTTGCAAAAATGTATTTCGCGTAGTTTTTCGTACGATAATTTCTTATGTAAACGTGAAATTGAAATAAATTTTACATCTGAAAGCATTTTAATATATTTGCGTATTTAATTGTGAATAAACAGTTCAGTTCAGAGAAGCTTAAGGATAATCTTTTATATCGCCAAAATATTTAATTTAATACTTAGATAAGATAAGATAAGATTTCATTTACTTGGGAAAATTGCTTCTGCCTAAAAGCCTTTTCGAGGCATAGTTCTACGAGCAATGGATGATCAAAACGCTAGGCTATTTTCCGAAAATATCTTTCTAACGAATCTTAAGAAACGATCTAAAGAAAAGCCATATTTCGGCCATGCGCAACCTTTTCTTTTTAATAATAAATTAGAAAAAAATTAGCAGCGTAACCTAAAACATGAATTTATTGTACCTATGTATGAACACTCGAATTTTCATTTACATTTTTGTATTTTTTCCAATATCTTTGTCAGTATATGAGGTGACTTTTGTTTATATGACCAAATTCATACTGGGGACTCGGTAAGTGGTCAGGACCAAGGTTCAATGAACTTTTCTGTGAAATACGCAAAATATAATTAAGACTTCTCATCTCATACTAATTCAGTCAAGGTTGTTCTTGAACAAGTATAGAGGCACAAAAAATATTTTTCGTATTTTGCAAATAGGGTCATTGAACCTTGGTCCTGACCACTTATCGAGTCTCCTGTCTGAATTTGGTCATATAAACAAAAGTCACCTTACATTTCTAGAAGGTGAAATTTAAGTCATTTTTAACGAAAACTAGTGATAGTACTCGTCCATACAAACAACTTTTACTATGGGGACAACCCTGAAATCGCGAAAAAAAAAACAGCTGTTTCATACATTTGGGTCGAGTAGGTATTTAACTTTTCTATGGAACAGATGATATTTTTTGGCGATATCAGTGTTGGCTTCATAGTAAAAGTTTTTCATATGGACGAGTACTATCACCAGTTTTCGTTAGCAAAATGACTTAAATTTAACGTTGTATACTGGCTGAATTTGCATTTACGGACTCGTATAGAAGAAATATTCGCCTCAAGCTTATACGTGTCCGACAAAAGCTTATTTTCTGCTCTCGGCAATAACGTACTCTTAATTAAACATGTGTAATCCAGTAAGCACCAAAATGGCACTAAAGATAAAGGTGAAGGCCCATGAGAAATCATAAAATTAATTTTGTTTTAGTTTATGTTTAATCTGACAATTGCATCGAAAAATCTTTTATCTACTCCCTTAATACAATAAGGTAATTACACGATCAAAATAGTATATAGTACTTAGTTATGTGAAGTTTCTTAAACTACTTTATGTAAACTCACGCAATAGGTAATTACCTACCTGTTTTCAGAATATTGGTAATATTTGTAGTAAGCCATTTTGAAATTTTTTTGAAGAAATTGTTCGTTATTTTCGTCACTGTTTCCAGAATGTCAGGTGGATTCAAATTATCATCACTATCACTGCTGTCATTTATTTTGGAGCAAAATAAAGCTTCTATATATTGCACATTATGAGTTTGGCTATTGTTTTATTGGTTCTACAAATAACATTGTAATTTACAACATTAAAAAAAAACTTATTCTAAACTAAAATTACCTATCAATATAAAATACATATATTTACCTTTTATAATATTATATAAAAAACCTTATTGAAATTAGATATTAAAACCTCAGACATGACTGTGTGGGCTAATGTTCCCTTTGCCTTCCTACTTGGTGTAATTGAATTGGGAAGTGACTAAAGGGTCGCTAGCGGTCCTTTAATTTTTAAAATTATTGAACCGTAAGTTATTATTTAGCTGTTGGAATATCTTCCTTAGTACGAACTGTTAAAGTTCAATTTGCAATGAACAGTTCGGAAAGGGAAGCATTCCTTTAATTTTATAAATTATTGAAGTGGAAAGTGCTCGGAAAATGTTTTTTTCTGCATATCGTGAATTCTGTTAAAACTACGGGGGTCGCCTCGCTCCGCTCCGCTTCGCTCGGCTCCCTAATATGTACTTACATGTCAACCTAACCGCTCCTTCTCGCTTCGCTCGTCGTCGCAACCTATCCCTAGCGGTCGAATAAAATAAAAACTAAGGTAGCCGCTAACGGCTATTTAGTCACTTTCATTGAATTGTAATAGCTGAAAAAAATAATTTATCGCTTTATTTTGGTACGAAAAGTATGCTATAAATTAATCTTCGTTCCAAATTAGAAAGGTTAATAAACGAAAAATGTCTACTATTTTTGAGTTCATAATCAGGATTTTACGATGTGAGTTTAGATAAGTTACCTACATCTGTCCGATGTAAAAAATCGATGTTATAATATAAATTATAAAACCGCGATTCTGCGATGTGATTGGCCCAATTTATTATAACACCGCTTAGACAACCAATCAGAGACTAATATTAATTCAAAGCCCTAGCCCAAGGGCTAGGCAAAGGTGTCTGTCATACAGCCTCGAATGTTCCTACAGAACACCTCCAATAAATTAGTGACAATTAGGCTGAACAAAGATCCTTGCCTATGCAAGTGTATTGTGTATGCATTCTGTTTAGTTTGATCCTCTATAGGATCAATTTTTTTTTGTCTTGAATTTGTAAGTTGAAAATATCATAAATATTGTCACGCGAAGATATGTATTTCTATAATAAGCTATAGTTAGCTATTTGGACACTCTTAGCTAGCTTATTACGAAACGAACAGAGGCTCCTATGGTTGCACAAAATACCATTTTTTTATAAATGTTTCTAATGTCATTAAGCACGACGATAAAGTTTAGTCTCCCCAACATTATTACAAAACGTCTCATATCTCCAAAGTATCATAGAACAGTATCGAAAGCTCACACCAGCCTCATTAAATCTAAATGTCTATGGGTAACTGTTCCAAGACTCGTCGAATTCGTGTTTATATGTCCAGTTAATTGGTGAGCTGCAGTGACCAGGGGGGAGATGGTGTGTGGTGAAGTGGGGGGCAGGAGGGGATGGCCAGTAGATTAATGAGCGGCTACTGCTGCTTATCGAGCAGCATCTGGCGCATGACTGATTGTCTGTCGTGTGCTCGCACCGGCTTTCAAGTAGTGATGTGAAAGGTATCGTTGGTCTTTTGGTGTGCTTCAAGGAAATTTTCAAACATCTCAGACAATTTCGCTAAGCTATAATGCGGCTCATAAGATATGGCTTCTTTATTTGATCCTTCCACTGGATTAACTAGAGCTATTTGCTTCTCATATGGTGTGGCTTATCATTATTTGCAGAGATACATTTGCTACTACGAACTTAATAGTAGATGATTCGTGGCTGACAAACTTAAGTTTTTATCGAATTTCTCATGTTGTTTCTGCAGTTGGTATTCTTCATCGATATACTAAAATTCCCCACATAGCTGGCCCATCCCGCACAGTCGTGATATGACAGTGGTCGGACCGCGGGCTCCAGCCAGCACCGAGTAGATGAAGGCTTCTCAGAAGTCATACTCATCGGCATACCTTACGAGCGACCAACCTTCATCACAGGGATTTGGATTCTCTCACCTTGGATTTGGGTTTTGGACCCAAGCGTAATGGGACTGTTTTTACGCTATAATTCGGTTTTCCAAAAAGCAGTTTCCGTCATCTCACGACGACAATAATATACATATTTTATAGTGTGGTATAGATTAAACAGAATACAAACTCTCTAGAAATAATCTAGCTTAACCGAAAGCATTTTTCAAGAGTTCCTGAGATAAATTGTCTTAAAATTAGTAAATAATCAAATTACATATGTATATCAGTATATTTTTTGTTTGATATATTTTCCATATTTTAATATAATTACTACTTGGACGAATTTAATAGTATGGTTTATTAATAGTATGTTTTGAATTCTCAACGCGCTATATTTAGCTCAAAATCTTACCTCTGACCTACATAAATTTGCTTTGCCTTAAAAAAAAAAAACAGAATATTCTTTCCACACATTTCGGATATTTTAAGCTTTAGCTCCGACACTTGAAACTTTGAAGGGTTTTGTAAAGCTGATTATTAGCTGAGCATGTATGTATACAAAGCACTTACAAGCAGAGTAACATTTAAATATGGGTCGTTTTAAACGGTTAAACCGAAACCTCGCCGCTTTTTCCATACTCTTGAAATATTTAAGTTTAGATGAAACGACGTTTAGATGGTTCGGAGGCCGGTGCGCCGGCGCATTTGGATTAATGTCGGACATCAGTCGGTCGATTGTTGTTGTTGCTGGATAATGTTACTAATGAAGTAGGCATTGCAAACCTTGGGAAAATTACGGTAGCCAAGGATTTTAATTCTCATTTTTGGCTATAGATTAAAAACTCGCGACCCCAGACTTACACTTACAATCCTGAATAATTTTTGAAGTGTATTAGGATGTTTATTACTTACAATAGGTTATTCTAGTGTGTGGAGCCCGGCGAAGTGCAGCCGATTAAAACAAATTTGTTATTTGATTGTAAAAACAATCATGGACAAGCCTTTAAATACACATAACAGAATGAATTAGTTCTGATTATATAAATCTGAACAAACTGTTTTTTGACGATATAAGCACGAACCACGAGCTGGATCGGCAGCAACTATGCACACATAATTAATTGTTTATTTAAATACAAAGGCTAATTTAATAAGTGACCCGACTCCCAAAATGTCAAAGCCATACAAGTAAAAAAGGACACAAAACATAAAGAAGAATGGCGTCCGAGCACAAATAAACGGAACGCCCAGGCTGGTGTCATGGGAAATCGGAGTTTTTTTGTTCAAATAAATTGGGAGTCATTTTTAAGAGTAGCTCTTTTTTTGGGTATTGAGCTCTGGTACAATGGGTGGACAAGAACGGCTGTTAGGTAACATTTTTAACATCATTATAAGTGAAAAGCTGTGACGGATCGCCTCGGCCGGGTCACACCGAGAGCGTTGCAGGCTTGGTGTGATCACATCCTATCGATGCGTGGCTGCTTGCTGCGCTTCCCAGAACTTGAAGACAATGTCTAATTTATAACGAGGCAGCGTTTGATATTAACTTTATTACCACCTCAACTACGACCCATTTATTTTACTGAGATCACAATTTTTATTTTACAGATATTTTCATATCTACTGCTCAAAGGCAACGAGTTTGAGCATTAAATCAAAAAGTCTACGATAATTACGAAGGAATTCAATAAACAAAGTATGGAGACATGTGAGTGAGGGTCCCCATCTCGGCTACCGTGTCGTATCAGATTCGGTAGCCAGCCAGTTCCTATCTGGACCATTAGCTTATCGTCACTGATCGACAGATCCGAGGCTGAGCAAGCGACGGTCCCAGATACACCCGTCGATGATTCAAATATGATAGATAGTCATGTTGCCTTTATAGCCTCCAGTCGAAAAAAAAACTCTACCTATCGATAAAAGATCTGTTTTGTCTCGTAACTAGAGGTCAGAATTCTGAGATTTCAAACAAAAAACCGAGACATCGTTAAAGGAGAAATACCTTGCATATTTTATTGAGCGATACATTAACTTCTAAACGTGGAGGATAGCTCAGTGGGAATATGGACGAAGTGGCCTTTAAATATTAAATTATGTTTGGATTTACCTTAGATTTCGTGCATTATGTTTGTTTTAGGTTCCGGAAACCTATGAGGATTTCGTTTGCGAAGAGTCGGCGTCTGTCTGTCTGTTCATGGTACAAATATAGAAAGACTTGGTCAATTGAGCTGAATCAAGGAATACAGCAAATTCTTAATGATGACTTTCGAAATATTTTGGAAATTTAGTTAGAGTAGACACCTCAATGAAAGAAGTGAAGAAATGAAGCGAATTTTCTAAAAGATTAAATCTTATTTGACGGAACCCTGGCGTTGTTTGCGATGAAAACTTTAGTCTGTTTTTTGTCATAGTTTAAATGCGGTCAGTAGTCCTCGGTCAAATGCCAGACTTTCACGCAAAAGTTGCATATATTTTTTTTATTTACGTATTTGTAGTACTAATAATAAATCTTTACTTATGTGAAAGTGACATGCTTCATGGCCTTAAGGGTACGTATCAAAGTCTGAAGAAAGGCGATAGGCCCATTATATATCAGGCTAGGACGCACGTAAGTGCAATCGTCGGTAAATAACGAGTATTTGGCTCAGTCTATACTCAGGACACCTGTGAAACACCCTCGGTACAATTACAACAATGGTACAATTTATGGAAATCCTCCTGTTGTTTAAAAAAGAAACCGGTCAAAATTCAAATGCCGTTATAGGACCAGGTGGTTCTGTACCATTTAAAAAGTTTATATATTTAAATTAGAACTAAAATTACAAACTTCCTATTAACCTCGAAAATCAGTGAAACAAAACTGCAAAATTGAGTCAGTTAACTCTCACTCCACATAGAATTGATGTAAATTAATGATTTTCGGTTATTTTTATTCACTCGAAGACCTGCTTCACGTCAAATTTCAAGATTGTCACCGCGAAGTCACCTTTAGATTTTGGTGATCAGTCAGTGAGTGGAATTTTTGGTATTAATTGGTGGTAAAATTTATATTGCTTTAAAGTAGTAATTTATTCTTGCGTTTGTCGGCACTTGGTGATGCTTGGAAAGCATCAATTTACTTGTACTAGTTTTACAGATCTGTGAAAAGAATATAAGTGAATTTTAATTATGAGTAAACGAGTAACTTAATTTTATACAGCAGTAGAGGCTATATACCTTAATTATTGAGAATAAGGGCATTAAAACACGGACAAGCAGACACATAGATAGACTATAACAAAATCACAAAAAGACAGATAACAAAATGATCCGTTTTTCCATGATGAGGTACGGAACCCTAAGAAAAGAAAAATCTCAAACATATTTTAATGATATAAAAAGACCTAATGTAAACTTGTATCATTGACTAGCATTGATTTATGTTTTTGTAACAAGCAATTTATAATTTTATTATTTTTCTAGTTGTCATAAAATAAACCATATAATAAAGCTAAACAATAATTATATAACTTAACTGAGTAATATGTACGAATGTAGATACTATTATTAGATATTATTTATTTATTTATCCGCGAGGAAACCTGCTTGCCCTAAAAATTTGTGCCTGAAGTAAGGCTATAGGGCTCACCACCCATCACGTTGGGATCTAATAATCGTCGGTGAAATGCGGATGTACCGAGTGTGGATTGTGACTTGCATTTCACAGTTTAAACTCGGGAATACCTCTAACACTCCCTCAGGGATTCATGTCGTGATGATATGTTATTATTTAGATAAAATTGTACTAATCAATCGATAATAATGAAACTTTTTTGCCCTTAATTAATAAATAGATTAAATAGATCAAGTTTGTTTGTATGTAAGCGATAATCTCTGGAGCTACTGAACCGATATAAAAAAATCTTTCAATAAAATAAAGCTACATTATCGATGAGTAACATTGGCTATAGTTAGGTCCCTGGGGATGGGCATTTCTCTAGGCCCATAGCCATTTGCGCAGGTTATCTCTGGAACTATTGAACCGATTTCAAAAATTCTTCCAATATTATAATGCTCAGACTCTTCATTTAGAGATGGGCTATTGTTTGTTTCCTGGGATCAAGCAGTTCCCTAGGTACACAGCTGTCAATTAAATTCAAGCGGGTAATCTCTGGAAATTTTGAAAATTCTTTCGCTGTTGTAATGGTTATGGGCTCTTCACTTAAACATAAGCTATAGTTTTTCCCTGGGGATGGACGGGCAGTTCCCTAGGCACATAAACATAAATCATTACGAAACGGACTTTGAAAATTATTTCCCTGTTGTAATGGTTATCTTCACTTGGACAAAGGCTATTGTTTGTTACCTGGATATGGTAACATACAGTGGCGTGCATAGAACTGCTGCAAATGCAATGAAAAGGTCAAGTTTGACAATATAAAATATGAACAAATTTAAATATCACTTTAAAAAATCATTATTTGTATGACGCCAGGGTAGGCACTGCCTAGCCGTACATGATTGAATCCAACTTTTTTTGAATTTGTTTTTATTTTTTTCATTATATTTTGATCGTCAAACTTGACCTTCTCATTGCTTTTCAATAAAAAAGTTCTATGCACGCCACTATGGTAACATAGCCTCAAAACGTAGCTACGAAACTACTAAATCGATTTTGTACATTTTTCTCTTTATTAAGTCTCTTCACTTGGAAATAGGTTGTAGTTTGTTTCTTGAGGATGGGCAGGTTCCTAGGGACATAGATACAGGGTCAGACATATAAAATTATTTTCACGAGACAAATTCAAATATTTGATAGGACTACCCAAAAAAAACAACGCAGGCGATTCCGTGGGCAGAAGCTAGGTAGTTTATATTTTCTGTACACTAAACTATGTCAGTATGCAAACCTGTATACGGTCTATAAATGATAATAAGTATAATAACTATTGACAGTTTTAATCTCAAACATTAAAAAAAAAACTAAAAAACTTACCTTTAATTTATGCAATGTGTACTTACTTTCTTAAAGTCAATCAGGGCTTCACCACTTATAATAATTAATACGACAGCTTACCTCATCCAATTAGTATGCATTGGTAATGGGTCTTAAAGTGGCAAGGCTGCCAGCGGGGGGCTGAATGGGGCGCTACTGGACCTTGGAGGCCTGGAGGACCCGGGGGGTAGGTCCAGGAGACCCGGGGGCAGTCCCACGATCCACTCGTGTTGGGTTATAAAACTGAATTTTATTGTTTGTAATTAAAGGATGGTTTTGTCACCGGAGTGCTATCTTATTTTATGTTGTTTATGAAGGATGCGTAAAGTTAAATTATTTTGTTCTTGTTTTGCTTTGTTCTAAGTCGGACTGAGGATTTAAAAGTCGTTGAAATATTTTTGGAAATGAAAATTCCTTTTAAAGGCTAATGCTGCGAGCAATGAATTTATAATAACGGTGATACGGTGGAAATATTTATACGGGCTCACTACCTAAAGTAAAAATCACTTATAAAGCAAATTTTTAGTTGTTGATTTATAGACTTAGTTGTTGAAAAACAATCCAAAATAATAATAACGGTGATACGGTGGAAATATTTATATGGGCTCACTACCTAAAGTAAAAATCACTTATAAAGCAATTTTTTAGTTGTTGATTTATAGACTTAGTTGTTGAAAAACAATCCAGAATAATAATAATTTGCTACGGAAAATACCAATAACTAGACAAAATAAGCAGCGGGTTGTGTTAGAGGTAAAACCGTAAATTATTAAAGTGGATATACTTCTTATGCCGCCTGTTTACTCAGTCAATTACAGACGAAGGAATCAGTGGCGGCGCATTCGCTTACGAGGTTATTTAAAACTGTGAAATATAAGTTGCAGCCAACACTTGGTACACCCGCCTTATACCGATGAATAACTTTTAGAATTTTTTTAATCATTTCTATCATACTAGACTTATCATGAAAAATAACGAATTAGTTATTATTCATGACAAGCTTAAGAGGCTATGTAAATAAAATAGTCATGCTTTGTTTCTGTGTATTTCATGAGCAAATCGACGTTCTTGTATGTTAGTTTCTACCGATTATGTCAAAACTAATGTTTTGTGTTTTGTTCGGATACTCGTATTTCTTCTTGAATTTATTGTTACTGCTTGTCCTTGTTTAACAAAAATAATAATAATAATGTATAACAAATGTTTTGGTAAATTATTGTCAAAATCAATGTGCCTTTGTTCAGATGTTTACTTCTTTTTTATAAACATACTTAGGCACCCACTTGTTCGGTACTCAATATTTATAATATAATTAAACACTTATTTCATTCTGCACAACTGGAAAAGCACTGATGCCTATACTACGGTTTTTACTATATTAGGCATCAGTAGCCTTTTCATTAGTGCTGAGGAACATGACACTGAAAAGTACTGTGTTTTTGTATTGTATAACATATGTTAAATAGCCTAATGTTTTGTTCAAATTGTTGATGGTAACAATAAATATTTTCATTTTTCATTTTCATTTTTCATTTTCAACTTTAAATGAACCAGTTCTGTTCAACTGTTTTCTCTGTGTTGGGAGCTCCTTTATTTTCTCAATATAACAGTGTAAATATTTCTTGACTTTTTACATGAAAGCTGTCGCCATAGAACACCGCACTAATTTTATAGCGCATTAAAACCACCTTATGGCATTTTGCCGCCAAAAAGCTAATCTAAGAGGCATCGATAAACCGTTACTATCTAAACCGGGCATAGTAAACTGAGTATATGACCCATAAACGAGACCACAAAACTTGGTGTCGGGGGCACTAATCGGTGAGATGATATGCTTGCCACGCCTACGGTTTTTTTCAAGATTTCGCATTTTATAGGTAGGAGAATTGGAGCTCCGCTCCCTTAAACTTAATAATTAAATGATTTTAGTAAATCAATATACGAGTTATCAATGGCCCATATTCCTAGTTAGAAAACTGGAGAATCACACAACACAACATTTGGAAGACTTAGTGCCGGCCTTTTCAGCCTCGGGTGGCGCTATGCAAACCAGACATAGGATAGTTAATTTAATAATGTATTAGATTTAATTTATGTTAGATAAATCATGTGTGTATGTGTATGAGTTTGTGTTAGAGGGTGTGTATGGAGATATATACCGGGTGTAAATAGACTGCTACCATTAAATGAAACCACATATTCTACCGACCCTACTGAACCACTTTTCCCAAGAATCATACCAGCGGACACCCTTAGTTTTGAAAATAATTGAGTTCCAAACAAAATGTGTGAACCCTAATCAGCTTCAGTTTCACGGACGACGCTCTCTCTTAACTCGCCCGTATGTCGGTGTGTTAGGGTAAAAGGGTACTTGGGAAAAGTAGTTCAGTAGGGTCGGTAGAATAATAATATGTGGTTTCATTTAGTCGTAGCAGTCTATTTACACCCGGTATATATATTTTGTTTTTGTATAAGTATTTTATATCTTTCTTTATTAAATGTAAAAAAACATATATTGTAGAGCAAGGCAAAATGTTGTTTATTCACGGTCCCTGAAATATAACCATCGGGGGAAATATAGGAAAAAAAGAAGCGCTATGCGACAGTGGCGTGCATAGAACTTTTTGCTGGAAAAGCAATGAGAAGGTCAAGATTTGTGATAAAAATAACATGAAAAGAATTAAAACCAACTTGAAAAACAAAATTTTTGTATGAAATCATGTACCTACTCTGGGGTAGGCAGTGCCTACCCTGGCGTCATACAATAATCATATTTCAAAGTGACATTTACATTTTTTCTTTATTATCAAACTTGACCTTCTCATTGAATTTCCAGCAAAAAGTTCAATGCACGCCACTGCTATGCGGGGTTTTAGTTTGAAAATGGAACAAATTTGTATGAACTATCGAAAGGATAGACTATCTGGTAGTTTATGTAATTAAAGAACAACTCTCACTTAAAATGTGGATGGTTGTGATTGTCGGCACTTGGTGGAAACTTATTAGACATCTTTGTTTGAAATTACTTTAGTTATTTAATTTGAAAATAAACAGAAACAACACTAAAGCGATGGAACCTCTCTTGTCGGGGAGAATCCGTCGATATCTTATTGAAAAATAAGAACATATTAAGGCGCCTAGGCACGCCACCGTTTTAGTACAAAATTTGAAAACCCGTTTCTCTGTTGTTTTTCATTATAGATTAAAGGTATATACCTCAATAGTTTAATACAGGCATTTACAAAGTCGCTGTGTGGCTGAAATGTTAAATTTTTATATATGTACAATCTGAGGCAAGAAAACAACTTTGTATGTAAATCTGTCCAGCTTAATATCTTTAAAACAAAATCAATATTCAAAATTTTGGCAAAATAGTGCCTTTTAAAATACCAGCACCAGATGATGGAGGTCATATAGTTTGGTCTATTACGAGAAACAACAGGGAAACGGATTATTAAACTTTGTACTAAAACGGTGGCGTGCCTAGGCGCCTTAAGAGCTAAAATAAATCATGTAAAAAGACTAATAAGGTGCTTATGCCAATCCTGCTGTGATACGACCTTGTCGAAACTCTTAAATTCATTGCTTGAAAAGGAAAATGCAGTGAGTAATGCAAAATACCAGCCTGATTAGCATAAATTATTAAGCACTGAACCAATACATAATTATGATAATAATAAAAAACTTGTTTTAAAAATAGTTTAACTTCCAAATGCCAAATTATTATAATCACTGATAACATAAATAGCATGCAAAAACGTCACTTTGTTTCCCACGGAAAATTGCAGTATTTTGTTCAACTGTGACATAATGAGGGCCATTGGAACACGCTGCGAGTGTCCCAATGCCTAATTATTTCCAATCGAACATAATAATTTATCTATGGCCATCAAAAATATCGAAAATCCGAAGACGGATGAAACTTTTTATCACCTATTCAGTTAAAAATGTCTTGAAAATTTTAAATATTAATCTCGGATTAGTTGTTTTTATTTCATCCTGTAAGCTTAGGCGATAATTTTTGTTCAGTCTAATAGTCAATATAATTTACAATTTAATATTTTAATTTACATATGTAACAGGTGTTCTGTGGGAGCATTCAAGGTTCCATGACAGAGATACTACTTTGCCTAGCCCAAAGCAAAAGAAGAAATTTTAGTAGCTGATTGGTTATCTAAACGTTTTTATAGTAAATTGAGCCAATCACAGAGCAAATTGGCGGTGTTGAATATATTGTTTATTATATTATTATATTATATTATTGAATGTTATAATATATAATATATGTATTACAGCAGCAGTTTTTAACGTTGGATAAACAGTGTGGGTACTTATGAAACCAGTTTTGATGTTGTATTACCTTATTTTAGTAACTCTTAAATTATGGAACTTTACTAAAAAGTCTTAACACAATTTTAAGCTTCTTAAACTTTACAGATAAAAAAACCAAGAAGGAAATGAAAATGGGTTAAGCATGTTTTTTTATACAAGCAACAAGACACTTGAATTTATTTGTTCTGAGTGTAGTTTATCCATTTCAGCGCGTTTTTGTAGCGCTTGCTGGCGCTCGGGCTAGAAACTTTACACTCGACAGAATAAAAAAATATTTCTACTCGAAATAATAATCTGCTATTGTTCGAATACCACAAATAAAACATGGTATACATACGTTATCATATGAGTATTTGTAATATGTTGTTAGGCTTCCGAGACAGGTACAACTTGTCAGGTTCTGTGCTTTCTTAATCACCATGGGGACGTCTGCAAGGGATTATGATTGCGATATCCCCTTTTTATGATTTTTGCAATTATTATATCATTTATTTTAATTGAGTTTGAGTTCATAGTTTCAAAACGCTTGTAAAAAATTAGCTAAGTTGCTTCAAAGCGATACAGGAACATGAATCGTTGCCGCTACCAGCTCTGTCTGGACGAGTTTTTCTTAGAAAATTCATCGATCATTCGTGTTTAATATGAAACATGTCGGCGACTTCTAGTCGTGATAACGTATTAAACATGTTAATTATTAAAACCGTATCGTTCTTTGGAAAACTTACCCATGTGCAGCGAGAGATGGCGCCTCTATACGTCTAACGATTAATTAATGCTAATATAATAAATTAATTAACGAAGGTAACCCCGCTCGGGCGGCTCCAGTTTTTCTTCTGCCACGACCGTACTTACGTATTTGTCGGAGCTACATTTTTATTACCAAAGCAGCATTCCCTTTTTTACAGAAACCCTCTCCATACGGTAAGATCCCGCTCGGTCTACTTCTTTAATTTTTATAATTAATTTATTAAAATTAATTATGGACATCGGCCGAACCTTAATTGGGAGCATGTTATGACAGTCATTCATATTTTATCGATTAAATCGGTGTGGTATTTGCGTTTAATTTATGTCATATTTTCTCATTTGTTTTAGCGGCAATACTGAATTGTGATACTGAGAGCTTGGAACGTAGCGATAAGCTTAGAATCTCAGCTGAAGAACATTATGAATCGGTAAAGTATTGTTTTTGCTGAATATGTCCCCATTATGAAGACAGACATAAATGGAATTGACAGCAATTACAAAAAGGCAGTCTACTCGAACAGTTTGCTATAAAAACTTGAAAAAACTATTCTACTCACATCGCCCTAGAAGTATTTCATTGAAGTGATGCCAGTTTTCTTTTACTAGTACTATTATGAGAATATGAGATGGCATTCCTGGGAGACCATAACGATATTTATTTTAATTAAAGTGGCTTACCGTTTATAGTTATTATAATTTATACAGCTTGACTATTAAATAGTCAGAATTATTCTTTGCAGCCTTCTAATTATTTTTAACCTAAATTTATATGTTAACTTAGTTAATGCAATAT
Organism: Ypsolopha scabrella; assembly: GCA_910592155.1. Lineage (NCBI taxonomy): Eukaryota > Metazoa > Arthropoda > Insecta > Lepidoptera > Ypsolophidae > Ypsolopha > Ypsolopha scabrella. Next base: position 8,423,311 of record OU342964.1, read on the forward strand.
TCTCGTTTTTTAGGGCTCCGGAGTCCGACAAGGAACCCTTATAGTTTCGCCATGTCCGTCTGTCCGTCTGTCCGCGGCTTAGCGCAGAGACTATTAGTACTAGAAAGCTGTAATTTGGCATGGATATAAATATTACTCACGCCGACAAAATGGTAAAATAAAATCTTGAAAAAAATTTTGTTTAAGGGTACCTCTCATACACGTAAACTGGGGATGATTTTTTTTTTCTCGTCTATCCCATAGTGTGGGGTATCGTTGGATAGGCCGTTCAAAAACATTGTGGGTGTGTGAGAAGCATTTTTCGATTTAGGGATCCGTTGGCGAAATATTAAGCTTTCAAGTTCAGAGAAGTATATAATGAATTTAAAAGGAAAAATTATCACAGGTCAGTAGGCTTTACAAGTTTACGAGTACAGGACGCGCCAAACTTTTGGTCCCCTAGAATGTATGGGACCAGAAGTTTGGCGCGGTCTGTATTAGTAGACCAACCTATATGTACCGGGCAACTACGGAACCCTACATTGCGCGTGGCCCGACACGCACTTGGCCCGTTTTTTTAATAATCAGCTTTTACTTACTTTACTAGTTCTCGTAGCGAACCGCTTCTACGTAGCACGTAGCTCACAAGCAGAAGACTTCAACGCGCGCGCCCACCTACAAAGTGCTACGAAAGTATTTACTTCTTTTATTGGTTTGTCTGTCTGTCAGAAAGGTGTGTAACTCTATAAAACTCCACGTATTTGTTCTTCTTATATATACATATATACTATATCATAGTATTGTGTTGCTTCATTGATTTGATACGAGATAGCACTTCAAAAAGAAGAATCATATATTTAAATAATAATTAGAATTATATCATTGCAGTATACAAACGCACCAGAAAAGTTAATCTGGATGTGATGAGCTCTGAACCGGGACTCGAACCCAGGAACACTTGCTTACCGGGCGATTACTCTACCAACTGAGCTATCCAGGTCTTAAAGTCTTAACACAACTTGCGAATTACCCAAGTGCTTTCCTATACCGCAATTATATGTATATAAACTTACTTTATAGTGAGCCATTTTGACGTCTAGAGGACGCTAGCGTATTTAGAACAAGTCAAAGACCATTATTGTTCTACCGTCACCTGTTACATTATCGGATACTTAAGAATACACTTTACTCTTATCGAAACAATTAATAATGATCTATTATTTTAAACACTTGGCGATTTATCCATCGCAAAGATATACAAATTAACATTAAATTATAATCCTACTAATATTATAAATGCGAAAGTTTGTGCGTGTGTGTGTGTGTGTATGTTTGTTACTCTTTCACGCTGAAACGGCTGAACGAATTTGGATGAAATTTAGAATGAATATAGCTTATACCCTAACTTAATACATAGGCTACTTTTTATTCCGGAAAAATGCATGGTTCCTGTAGGATAGATCAATATCATTGAAAAATCAGGTGACTAATTAGCGCCGTCCTCATCGTTCGTGGTAAAATAAGACAAGGCTATGTTATCTCATCACACTTCACACTACTCGTAATATTATAAATGCGAAAGTTTGTGTGGATTTGGATGAAACTTAGAATGGATATAGCTTATACTCCAATTTAACACATAGGTTACTTTTTATCCCGGAAAAAATCATGTCGTTAAACCGAATAACACGCGGGCGGAGCTGCGGGCAAAAGCTAGTATTTTATATATATTTAAATATGATATTTTAAATAATATAAATTTATTTCTATCATAGTTTTTATTGAAATAAAAGGTTATCCTCAAAAACTTAATTGCTTTAGGTAAAGCTTTATGAGTACGCAATTAATTTAGATGTTTCTATATCATTAGGCAAGAAAGCAAAAACGAATTCGAAAAGAAATTTCAGCAGGCACCACGCGTTTTCATCAGTCCGAAGTCGTAAATATAAAAGTTGTGCCGCACATAATAGAACGAGTACTGGGGGCCAATTTAACAGACTTATTGTCTCCGAGTGTAGAATGCGAGACACGGCCGAGGCTGAGGGGACCACAAAACGAGCAAGAATCCGGAGTCTCCGAGTCTACCGATGGTACAAAACAATGGTATTTAATCAACGATGATAAATGCCGTATTCATCCACGTTTTTTAAACAGTCTTATTGTTTTGGCGGGAGCTTACCGTGGAATACGGAGATAACTCGCGGCGGAGAGTGGCTTAGCTGACAAATTGGAATAAAAGGAATATTTATTCGTGTCGTAAGAGAGAGGATCGTGTAGCCTTCGGATGTCGAGACTCCGCTCCTTCTTTGCGGAATTGTAAATAAAATGCACTCTCTCTGAGTATTCTACAGTTAATGCGGACGCAGAAAAATTACTTACAGTATTAAACATGCCAGGCGGTTACTTATGGCTACCGGGCTCTAGAAATATCATGATTTGCATAAATATTACTGTGTAATTTTGACTCGAACGTATAAAATGTGTCTGTGAAGATGTTTATCCCATGGTTTTAGCTTTTAACGCTTCAGGAATTATGTCTATTGTTACAGAAAAGGATCCAGTATTATAGTAGCAAGTGCTCAACGATCGGACTGCTAAGCAGGAGCATTCCCATACCATTAAACATAATATTTATGACGCTATGGGAGATATATTAGCGTTGCAAATATACGAAAGCGCATCGTCTTCAGTTTTGTATAAATCACGTATTTGTTGAAATAACACGAGGGAAACGATCGGCATCTCGTGTAGTATGGACTGTATGGTCCCGAGTTCGGAGGCGCTCGTAAATTTGTGCGGTGAAACAGCAGGATGCCGGATTGCCCTTCGCATTGAGGGTCGGCGACGGATAGACCAACTTTTGATTTACAACAATGTTTTCTTCTCGACGATACATACCTGATGTATTGCGTTTATCCTCGATACGCTTAGATTTCAAAGTCACAATGCAATGACACTCGTCCATGCTCATACATGTACTATCGAGTACGAGTGACAAGGAGAAAGTCAATGTTTCTAATGCGCAAGCGCCTGACCTTTTGCGAATGTAGTCGATAACAAAATTGACAAGTTTCTTGTCGCATATAAATAATAGCGTCTCAGAAATAGCACTAACGGTGTGTCTTTTGTTCGATAAGATTCCTGACAATATACAAAAACAATTATGGCGGCCGGGAATGCTGTACGTCTGTCTTGGGATTCGTTTTGGCGCTACGAGGAGGTTGGTGCGGGCCAAGGCATTATGCGTGCCGATAAATATTTATGCAATTTATTCATATCGAATCGGTGGTCTTTGGATGCCTATAGCTCAGTAGTTGAAGGCAGAGTGCTCTGGTTTTATCGGGTTTGATTTTGGGAGGAGTTGTTAAAGGCGAGTTTGACGATGTTCTTACAACTATTTTGTCATTTGACAATTGCACGGCTATTTGACAATTGTATGCCTTTACTATTATGATTTTAACCTTTCGTGATAGCATCATGAGGACTACACTGGATATGATGACGTGTGGTAAACAGTACATGTAAATGTCAGCTTGCACTTACATTACTTAGATGGGTAATTCGATCACAGCCAAAAAAGTAATTGTTGACAACATTGTTAGAGTATTGTTCGATAATAAAGAAAGAAGAAATGTAAATATAATTCTAACTATAATTTCTGAAAAATTAACTAAAATGTATGCCTATTAACATGGTGAAGGAAAAAAAGGAGGACTTAGTTCAATAAATAAATTATATAATAACTGACTCAGTTTTATTGATTTTATTTAAATTTAATTAATATTCCAAGAAACATTTATAAAAATAAGGTTACATGCAAGTGTATATATATATTTTTATTCTTGCTTGAACTATATTCAAAGTTAATAAAATTAGATATCTTATAGTGATGTCAAATTCGCTTGTTGTGCCAAAGTACTTCTAATGTTATATCATCTCGCCTATCTCTTTGTCTGTATCTACCACGCTTATAACTTGCTTGAGAGCCACTGTTCGGATTTTTATTTCATTTTATTAAATTTTTACAATGCGCCTTATCTCGTTATTCATAGACGAATCAAAGATAATATTTAAGAAAATACTATGGCACGTTTTTGTGTATGACTATGTATCCTGCGGACTAGTACTTTCTCTATGTTGCGCTATTACAAAATCACAAATTGCTAAGAAAGTAAACTCAAAGAAAATGGGGTAAATTTCTTTTTTACCGTGGGCAGACCTACGCGTAAAATACTAACAAAACAGAATGGTAAAAAGCCGTTTAAAAAAATTAGGATGTGAAGTAACAAAAAAACTGACGAAAAAATTGGATATTAAAGTTCCCCAAAAATTCAGAGTGAAGCTACTTCATATGAAATGTGTGGAATATCAAACGCAAAAACAAAAGCAGATACAATAGGAGCCGTGGTATCGCGAGGCTGCGAGGATCGTTGTCAAATCTCGTATCGAGCGGTTTCGGATCGCCAGCCATCAGTGTTGCAATAAATACGTCCACGGGTGACAGGAAAAAAGGCGGGAATGCATGGTGTCTCCGCGACGCGCCCGGCGGTCTCCGCCGCATGAATTTGATGCGCTGGCGCTTTTTCGCGGACCCCAACTCATCTTTTGTGTGTTATGCTTGGCATCTGTCTTTGTTTTTAGGAGCGATGCTACGGAGCACAGTTTCGTGCTAGGATCTGCGGTGACCTGTGAGCGTGCAAGATTCCCAGCGCGTCGGCGGCGTCGGTGCTCGGCTATCAGATGCGCGCGCACGTGACGGCATCCCGCGCTCCGCCCCACGCCCCTACTCTTCTCGGAAACGTAACAGCATCTTCTGCTCGGCCATTCTGCGTGTCTCCACGTCTCTCTAACTACACATGCTTCCCTCAATGCTCGTTCAATGTTGGACGTGATCTTGCGATGTCACTGCTCCTTGGATGCGCCGGTTAGATACGTGCGCAATACTCCACGCGTGAGATTTTGAACTGTAAGCTCTGTAATTCAGATTAGGAGATGCTCTACATAGATACATTGCAATACTGTCACAAAGAAAAGGATTGTCGATAAAGTTTGGGCCTTTTCCAAGTCCAAGTGCGGTTTGAAAGTGGAATGCGAAGCATCGGCAGGATGTATCGAGGTCATCGCGCGGAGCGTCGGCGGCGGGACATAGAGCGATCGTCGGATGCCGCGAGACCCTTGAATAATTCGCGTTGTTGTTCGGCGCCTGTGTTAGCAATTGTCGCGCGGACAACGTTTCACGATAGCATCGTGCCGCGAGTACGTGCGAGTAGCGGGCCGCCACCGCCGCCGGCGCCGACCATCCGCGCACGACGATCTAGATCGCGGCATAGCACTGCAAAGACATAGTCCGAGCCCGCGACGGATAAAGACTTCACTGGCGACATGTACGCCCCTCGCTCCACGCTGGTATGTCTTTGAAAAACGCGAGGCAAGCCCGTGCGGGTAAACTATTTCACACTATCCACCAGCCTGTGACGCCTGCGCTGGTATGGCTCAAGAATCTCCGGGAAGATACGATTCTATATTTTCATCGATTATAGCTTCATTGCATGGATAGATATCCATATCAAAAGCTATCGTATACTTATCAAAACTTTACTGTGTGAACACATACATATGAATGTTGCTACTGAGATTGTTAGCGAGCGCAAGAAAACTTGCGCAAGCGGCGTCTCTTCTCTTCGAGAGGAAATTTGTCACTTTTGTCATGACAATGATAATAGCTGGAGAAAGAAAATTCAATTGTGCCATATTGGAATGCACGTTGGTTTTTGTAAGTTGTAAAGGTCCATCGCTGGCGGCGTCAAACACGACACGTGACGTGATGCGTCAGCCAACCACCGCTGGTCTGAGCCACTCTTGGGTGTTATGTGCATTCCCTTGTTTTTCTTCTTACAATTATCACGAACTTGGTGATGGTCATTATGTTTTTGTGGGGTGCAATTACTTCGGTATGTACTTGAGTTTTATTGTTGCTACCTACTTTGTCGCTTCTGAGAATAATGTTTAACCAGCTTGACTACGATTAATGTCAGAACTTATACGCAAACATATAGAAAATCTGAAATCAAATCGTTTAGGAAAGCCTCATATGAGATACTTTTAATAAAAAAAATATATAAATATTTATTTTTATCAAACTGTTAGATAAAATCTGATCGACATGCGAGCATTTTTTTTTTAATCAATACAGCCTATATTCTGAGCGTTCGATTTACATAAAAAAAACTGTAGCGCACCTCGATCCTTCTCAAATTATAGTGTTTAACCGTTTTAATACAACGTTAAGAAAGTTGCGTAAAACTTATAAAATCGTCGGACTTTTATAATATATGTAACACAGCCTCCTGGGGACCATTAGTCAGGGCAGGCTTGTTATTAAATTCGGTCCTATTTATTTATTTATGAGCATGTTCATTGTTTGCGATGATGCCCAAACCTCGCTTGTGTGTCCAGACTCACCGGCTGTATTAAGTAGGTAACGTATAACTTTTTGCTACTCCCTTATTTAAATTACTGTAATACGTTTTGACGACCATATTTAAGGAGGAATCATTAGCTGTGCTTTTTAAATTATGTGTTTTACATGTACTAGAACTTTATTAGCCAAGATATGTACATATACTCTGATATTTTAACTATAACACTCTGTGCTGCACAATGCTATAGTGCTAAGTTTAGTACCACTATCTAGAAAGTCGGTCGATGAGCAATAATGAGTATCTATTTATATACATAGGTACATATACACACTTTTTCGAGTAAACCGCGATACTGGCGAGTAGCCAAGAGTTGCTAGATCTTACCTTTAGAAGCAAGCTGAACAGAACCATATAAACGAGTAGAATACCACTATGAATATAGTTCATATTAGAGCTCGTATAGTGTACTTCATAGTCCATATTTTGGTATTCAGTCTGACAACCTCTTTGGCATTCATGTCATGAAGAACTCAAAAGTCTCGAGAAATTACTTAATCTTTTGAATACTAAGGTAAAATTGGCCTCAATATCCCACAAACCAAGGCGTGATTTCGTCTCCGCTAGGCGTTACAGCGAGCTGTGAATATTAACATGGTTAATTACATACATCGGGCAGTGATCACATAAATATCGGATCGTGTGCAACACGGACATCGAAGCACGTTTATCATTTGTATGGTGTGGGATATTCAAACGCACTGGACAAGTGGCCGGCCCGCCCTCCACCCGAGGCCCACATACTCCACGGACGCAGCGATTTATTAATGTACGTAAATAAATAAATCATTGGTACGACATCTGAAGATATGGAAGTGTGAAATGTCTCATTGAACTCTTTGGTAATGACCGTGATGACCTTGACCATCACTGTCTCCCTTTTTCTGAAAAGGTGACTAAAGACACCATTTTAGTCGTTCAGAAACCATAGATATTCTTGACAGCACGATGTTCTTAGTACATTATATATAAAAAAGTTAAAATTCCTCGACTCACCTCACAGGAACTTACCTATATATATTTCACTCCAGTATTTTGCATGTTGCGGATATTATCTTATACAGAATAAGCAGGGAAGTAACAAAGTTAAGTATTATTCCTATCTCGCAGATTTATCTCGGTTTTCTGGTATTCTTCCTCGACTAGGGCTGTCTTCGGTTTACGAGAGGCGATCGAGCACGAATCGAGTTTTCCAATAATAATTTCATACTCGGATCGACCGATGCCGATGGGAGTATCGAGCCCCGCATCTTGCCTTTGGCCACGCGCTCCACGCTATGTACCTACGAAGCCTTATTAAATGCAAAATATTGCATCTTTACATAAGCAATCTCGTTAACATTACATTACCAATATTTTACAAGGGCGCTTTATTCGCGAGTGGTTTTGCTTTTGTTTCCATTCGTGTGTTTTGCGTGTGCTATGAGATCGAGTTTTTGTGGATAAATAAAGTGTCGTATTTTTAAAAGATCTTCAGTTTATCTAAGACAAGATCAGTTAGAGTAATTGGTGATTCATTAAACCATAGCATAAAGTTTGTTTCTTTAAGTCTGCGATTTTTTTTAAAGGAGTTTTTAATGGAAATTGGGCATTTCTTTCAGGCAAAATCTTAAAATCTAGGAAGGCCTATGTCCACTAGTTGACGAAACAGGCTGATGCATGAATAGATGGAGTTTTCAATAATTATTATTCTATTTAATCAGAGGGTCCGGATTTGAGTCCTATAGCCATATATTCATTATTTATATAGCATTTAGCTATGAATTGTTCTGAAAATTGAGTTGAAGATGTGTTTTTACTTAGACGTTATTTTGTATGCGCTGTAAAGATGAAAAGTGGGCTAGTGGATGTTTTGTTAAATTACTCGAATCCTGCTACAAAAGCTACGACCATGTACTATGCAACATGCTTCATAGCAATTTAATTACATCAAAATTCACATCTAGCTCTACTTTATCTTTTTGTCCCTTTGTTAATACTTAGTTATAGAATGCAACAACTTTTTGATCTGGTTTTTCACAATAGGCTCAGAAGTTTATTGAAGAACACGATTATTATTAGCTATGTTAAAATTAATGGGAGCTGAAAATTTTTGTTGAGAATATTGGAGATGACATTCTTAGACTGTCGAATTAGCCTTTTCAACCGTAAAACCCATTTTATCAATCGAACTCTATACATTTTTAGCTCGAGTTTTAGAAATCTCAGTTCGACTGTGTCTCCGGAATTGCCCCCAGAACCTCAACATCAACACAAAAACAGCAGAGATTATTTTTCAATAAATGCATCTTCTAAAATGCAATCTATATAAAACACGTATTTTGTTTAAACTATACTAAACGAACCTTGACGGAGTTATTATCTTTTTATTCAGGAATAAAATAAGTATATAAATAATAAATATGATCTTCCAATCATTTCTTTTTAGTTACTTATGTATTCGTACTGCACAAGGAGCTACAAGCTGTAAACAACGTTGCAGGCATTAGCAGTCATTATTACATGAAAATCCAATAATGAAATGAAAACAAAAATGTTCCTTTCTCCGTTGAAACTAATGGCTACTCTAAAATTGTAGACTGCCCAGTCTATTTTTTGTCCTTTTGTGCCGTTATTTTTTTCTTCGAAAGTTATTCAGTATCATCATTAAAGTACTTTACTACTACTTAAGTACTACTTTAAATTACAATAAAATTATAAAATTGCTTAAAAGTTTCAGTGTGATAGTTACACCACAACAGTCATATTGTGTAAACTAGTTGCTGAGATATTACATATGCTTAAACTGTTTATAATTTGTGAATTTACAAAATCTTTTGACTGTGACAACCTGAAAAATTAGTTCATAAAATAACGCCCAAGCCAAAAACGGGGCAAAAATTCAATGAACGCGGGCGAAGCTGCGGGCAACGGTTAGTCACTAATAATAATAAGTCATTATATATTCTGCTATGTATACATAGTTATATTATGTATAAAACACACGCAGCTATAGTAATAATATTATATAGACGCACTTTCGTTGTGTTTTAAGGTATTTGATTGAGAAGGTAAGAAGAGGTGATAATAAATGACAACAGGGCACTTTTTACTACCAAATATATTGTTAAGAATGTGAAATCAAAAAATCAATTTTAGATCGAGCCAGACGTGTAAATTCTTACGAACCATCCCCCACTACATAATATAAATTTGCAAACTTATTTGAAATTATTATAACACTATAATGTTATGCATATTATTTACCTTTAAACATTGTTATGTTATTATTATTTGAATATTTTTTTGTAATTAAATAATAAATTAACATACTTAAGAATTATGCAATACTAACCAATGTGTGTAAGGTGTTTATTTTATTTTCTAAATCTTATTTTAAAATTATTTGCAAATTACTTCTGGTGATATTATGCAAATAAACGATATAAATACATAATATAAATACGCACTTGAGTCAGATTCGATTTACTCATACCCGGTATAATCTAACATTCTTATATATATATATCTGTTGCAGGAGTAACGTTCTTTAGTATAATTGATTAACGTTTGAAAATATAAATAAAACTTTACTTTTAGATTTTATTGGAAGACGCTTTGCTCTTTTTCAATGAGTAGTTTTGAATTGATTTTTAAGAATGAATGAATGCATTTTTAAGAATTATAAAAAAAAACTTAAGGAGACCCTCAAATCCCTACGGTTTTCTAGTCAGATATAATTATAGGTAAGTCAATATTGGTAAGATACTAAAATCGGTATCAATAAAGTTTTCACTCATAGTAATGCATAATGTAATGCGGCTAGTTTCTAAGTTAAGAACATCTTGTTAAGCAATATTTAGACGACGAATCTGCTAGTCACAGCGCTGCATTTCAAAGTTAAGCATTGCTTTACGTAAAATTCTTAAATGTGAATTCGCGGGAAATACATTTTTATGATACCTACATATGTATTTTCTTATATTGGCTGATGGATTGGGTTTTTTATTTACTGAATTCAGTCCCTTACTTTTGATCTGGCAATCGTTTGAACAAACGCATTCGTTTGCTAGCAAAAACCTTGTCAATGCCGGCATTACGTGTAACGAACTCTTGAATGATACCAGTTATTCTAGCTTCAGAGTGAAGCTTGAATGAAACTAGTCCTATTAAATCCTTAGTTTGGGGTCGGCGCATACTGCCTACATCTGTCACAATTACCGGCCGCACCTGCGCCTGCGACCATCTCCGACACATTTACATAAAACGAAATCGCCCCGTGGACTCTGCACCACGGAATTCAGAATATCCATAAACGTAGCTGCCAGCATTCCGAGGGCCATACTTAAAAACAAAATTAAAGGGGATAGCCGTACGATAATATGAATTAAAAATAATAAAATAAAAAGAGGAGTCACGGATCGCCTCGAGTGTATCTTTTTTAAGGCTTTACGAACGCAGCCTGCGAACAGTCGATAGTCGCTATCTCCTGACAATATCTTTGACGAGTTTTTTTATGCCGCATTATTTTGAAATGAACTGATTATAAATGGTTGTTGGGCGATTTAACGCCCAATCTAATTAGGCAAATGATATGTGTTTTCGTTTTACGCTTGTTTGAAGATAGCGGTTAGATCGCTATTTATCAATTTTATCGGCTGGTTTGTAAGATGTGCTTGCGTCATAATTATAGTGCTTAAGTATTTGTGATTCGTTTCCTATCATCACGTCAATACATGTTCCTAGGTAGACATATCTTCATTATGGAGGTTAATGTGATGGAATCAAAAGGTCACTAAGTAAAGCTGCATAAAATTTAATTTGTAAATCTAGTTTATATTTTTGAATGTACAAATGGCTCTACTGATAATATATATTGCAGAAGTACGGAAAGTTTGATGAACCCTCAGAAAATAATTATCAGTGATTTGTGTATTCTATCGAAGGTTCCATTAATCTTATGATATGTGGTATTGAGACTGGATTACTAATGTAGGAAAGTTCATCACATATTTATGTAGAGTCGCGAATATCGGACGTGTAGATCAATCACATTATATAGAGACTTGTCATTGCAGCCACGTTGTTCTTTATAAAATTTAAATTACTTACATACGGACATGGTCCTTGTTCACACCGTTTTGAAGTACGCAAAAACTGTAAAATATTCAGCCATTCAGCGGAAGATCCTTCATAACGCCCGTCTTCAGGCAACATCATAATTTAACAAAGCAAAAAGTGGTGCCTCAATAAATAAATCAGTGATTTTTTCCATCCATAAGTTAAGAAGTCCAGGCGGGAAATCGGATGGAAGTCGAAGCAGAACTTTTAAAAAAGGAAACTGCTCGTGCGTCGGCGGGCTGGGCGGTGATTGGCGGAGGCGGCGGGGGCGGGCAGGCGGCTGCGCCCGATTGGTCGACACGCTCACACACACTGGTCTGCTCATCTCGAGACGCGAACAAATAGATTTTTTAAACAAAAGCAATTTTCCTATTCTTCATGCTGTGCAGCAGTTTCTAGTTTGTTTTTGCTCGGTGACGTTTTGTATTGTTTATTGTATTCCGCTGAGCCCTCGCGGTTAATTCTCTCTGGTACCTACCAACTACGGGAGGCTTCGATGTATTGTGTTGCTCGAGGCCGCATGCAAATCCTGTAAAAAACAACAATTGTTATGGAAAACAAACGTCCCGTGTCTGTGAGCCAGTGTTTCCTTCAAGAGTACCTACTCTGCTGGGTATTACATTATTTTAGTCTAACTTAATTACCCTTAGATAGATCTTCATCTTGTCATAACTTGATGATAAACTAACAATAGGCTTTTGAGCTCTGACAATGGTTTTCATTATAGCTTTTTAATTTCCGTTGGGAAAAGAAAATCTCTATTTATTTAAGCTTTTATTAAGATAATCGTGAAGGTAATGTTGCTGCTCAAAAAGCTATCTTGATTTTTGTATTCGCAATGAATAAAAATTAAAAACCTTTCTTTTTTTTTAAATTAATATCTCACAATAGGTTTTCGTTAGATACATGTGAAACTTTGTGCTTTTTTGCAGATTTTTCATATAAGTTGCTTTTTAGAATTTGTTTGTATATTAAATTTATAAGTAGTTTTTTGTCGGACGGTTTTTTATAGCTCTATGGCAACATTTCAATCTTGAATCATGGTACTTAAGGCTACCATTTCCTTTTACTTTTAAGTGAATAGCATGTTTCCCTGCAGCCACAGCCCGCATAATAATTTGTGTTAAGATAATAATCGTCATGCCGTAATCTGTATCAGTGCAGCCGTGGTCAGCATGTTGATCACCTGGAGAAAAACTCGTGATCTCAGGTAACCTTATGATCTGAATTATTCAGTGGTTAATTTCAAGCTTAATCTTCGAGTAGCTGGTCGTTTGAAATTTATTTAAGTCTGTCGTCATGGGAGCGAGAATCTATTTCAAAAACAAAGCGTAGCACATTTATATAGCAGTGTAATTTTTTTTTCGAAATCCGCTTCATCAACGAGAGCAAAGCTCTTAAATTTATGTTTGTAAGTAGCGTCATTCACACAAATTAAATCAAGTTTATCTGAAAAATTAACGAGGGAAGCTACTGCTCGTACAAAGTAGATGCGAATAGTTTCTGCCATATCTGTAAATACTAGTCTTATGAATTCTTTAGTAAACTATCCCTACACAAAATATTGGTAAATCTTTTTACTAAACCTAGTTATGTCAATACTGCGTTAGCGAATAATGAATTTTATTTTCAACGCCATTGTTAACTAAACTCATTTAGTAAAAGAAATACAATTTGTATTTGAAATGATTTTGCTTTTCAATTATACGGCAACTGAAAGTGCCTGAGAGAATTCTCCTTGATCATCATAAAGATGGACATCGTTCGTTACGCGTTAATTCCACGACAAACGCAGGTAATTAACATGAGCAAGAGCTAGCGAGGCCTGTCTCACGACTGATGAAATATTCTAATCATTCGCAATGGGCGCATTGTAAAAACGCGTCGTCGGTGCGAGATGCGTGATAAGGCCGGTGTCACACGAGTACGGGGCACAAATGGCCGATTGTGCGCCCGCACACGGCGGCGCCTGCGTACTTTGCATAACAAAGGGCGCAATTTGGAGGAAAAATGGCCTCAATCTCGACAAATCTCAGAGGTGCTCCCGCGCGTGATACTAATGCTCGGATTTGGCTGCGCCTTCGTGGGATGACGAACCTGCATTGATAGATGAGGAAATGTCAATGCATTGTGTCCCACCGAGGTGGTCTGTGGTGGTGTTTGAAATAGCTGTCTGTTGGTTGGATGATTTAATAGCTGCTGTATAAACATATGAAAGCCGTTCCCACAGGGACATTCCATCATTAAAAACAGATTGTTTTGTTATGAATATTAATACCGAGTTTTAAGCATGTTATTATGTACAAAACCTCAAATTTCATGTTTATTCTGTACCTATATTTGAAAACTTGTAAAGGGCCTTCTGCTATTTGATTTTTTAAGTATATACTTGATCATATGTCTATGCTGTAATATTGTCCAATAAATAAATTAAACCTTAGTAAATTTTATTTAAATAATTTAAATTTAATGTTAAATTTTAGGTGGTAGTGCTGATGCCGGCCTCAACTGTGGAGGTACCACCATCTTACTCGCAAATTCTCCCGAAGTTATTCGGGGGAGAGTAAGAGAACAGTTCTCAGGCAAAAAAACCAGGCGGCCCACCATTGCCTGGGACCGATGGATGGCGGTATATCCATCCCCAATTTCCGGGCCTTATATAAAACAGACTAGTGACGGGCAGCGGCGTCACTGGTGCAAGGGTTTCGGCACCGCGCTCACCAACCCACCTGCCCAGCGTGTGTGAGTATGGGCATTTCTTCCAGGAGGACCGCCAAGAGTGGCAAAATCCTGGAAAGGCCTATGTCCAGCAGTGGACGAAACAGGCTGATGGATGGATGGATAGTAAATAAAATTGAAGATTGGCCACAAACCTACCCTTGCAATAAATTACCCATAACATTGACAATTTTGACATATTCATACATCCTACTTTTAGGTCATCAATGTATTAACTGTTTTATTTAGCAGAGTGGCTTCATTGATCCCAGCAATACCTATCTATATAGTGGTCCGTTATCACTGTTCAGATCTGGCAATGTCGCTAATGCATCATATTTGTGCAACGTTTAATCATCCTGACTGATGACGAAGATATAACAAGTTGCTGCATTAAATATGTGGATCATCGAGTGTAAGTTGTAATGAACGAGCTTATAGCTTTGAGTTTGCTTGTAAATAGCTTAGTAACTTAATGAAGGACAAAATAAAAAGCTTTTAAAAGTTAACATGAAAGCTTGCATGCCGTTGTAGTAACGTCAGAATTAAATATTTTCATATAATGTTAGTGGATAATTGTAAACAAAACTTGTGATTTTGTATCTTAATTTCACTATTATAGACGTAATTTTGAATTAACAAGTGCGTCAAACAGACAAACATTGATCTCTAATAAAATTATTGATTTAGGCCAATAAATCATTAAAATTTGCAAAGAAAAGCTGTGAACTTTTATTGAGAGATTTATGCATTTTTATTTATTTGTCTGATACAAAATCACCATTTTATTCAAACAGAAATCCTAAGGTACCCATACGTAGTTAATCCTCGTTCATAAGTATAAACACAAAATCAATTTCTAAACAAAATCCCCCAATCTAATTAACGCTCCCTCCGAGCCCCATTCTAATTGGCAGACAAGTTTCAGACGAAATTACAAGAATCTCCAGGCAGCCGCTGCGCTGCCAGCGACCGGCGACCGGCGACCAGATGTTAGAAGAACCTCACTACGGACGAGGAACTGCAGATCACGTGAGATAGCGCCTCTACCTCGCGCCTCGGCATGTGTCTTTTGCTTCAAGCTCAACTTACACGCTTAAAATGCATTTCACGATCGTAAATTTAAATTTTATCGAAATAGTTGAAATATAAGAGCGCCGTGGAAATGTTGCAAATGAATAATGTGCGCCGTGAGCGCTAGAACAGCTCGGTTTGTGTGAACGTGTGCTTAGTTAGCCACAACTCTAATGGCAGATCTTGATACAATCCAAACGTACTTTCAGCCATTTCTAATATTTATATTTGATGTTGGAAGGTAGTTAAACGTGCTTTTGTAAGATTGTAGCTGCTATAACGGTGTCTCTACTTTAGTCGTGATTTTAAAAGAAGTATTTACTCAGCAAAGGGGCAATACAAAGGAGCACCTATTTACTTTATACCTAAGTATAGTTACACACATGTATTATACACACGCCTGTCTCCCAGCTACGATCCTAACACACCTCTTTCGCTTCTTCCACATCAATTCCGTCAAGTTTTCTGTTTTAAAACGAGGTCTATCTCAAAAACTAGACTTCTCTACATTGTGTGTCATATACTGTTTTAGCCATACCATCCGTCCATCCATCCATCAGCCTGTTTCGTCCACTGCTGGACATAGGCCTTTCCAGGATTTTGCCACTCTTGGCGGTCCTCCTGGAAGAAATGCCCATACTCACACACGCTGGGCAGGCGGGTTGGTGAGCGCGGTGCCGAAACCCTTGCACCAGTGACGCCGCTGCCCGTCACCAGTCTAATTTATATAAGGCCCGGCAATTGCGGATGGATATACCGCCATCCATCGGTCCCAGGCAATGGTGGGTCGCTTGGTTTTTTTGCCTGAGAGCTGTCCTCTTACTCTCCCCCGAATAACTTCGGGAGGGTTTCCGAGTAAGATGGTGATGGTACCTCCACAGTCGAGCCCGGCATTAGCTCTACCACCTAGCCATACCAAAGAAGCTTAACTCAACTAAAAGTGAAAAGCACAGAACCATTTCAATAATATCAAATCATACAAAACAGAATAATACCAAAGGTCGAAGAAGTAAATAATCGATAGGGTGTGTCGAAACATCACTTTTTTCGAATTTCATGTTAATAGTATCCATTGCTTCCATCGCGTAAGCCTATTTGGTCTGATCCCAAGCTACAGAAGCCTTTCGATATGATCGTTGAATGGAGAAGAAACTGGCTGGTTGAGGATTGTCCAACTGCTGCCATACCGGACCCGTCTGTCCCATCGGCAGGGTTTCAGGAGAGCCGTAAGACCTGGGCAACTCTGAACCGGCTACGTACGGGTGTAGCTCGATATAACTATACCAGCTTCACAAATAGGGCCTAAAAAGCTCACCAAGCTACGACTTTGGTGCACCAAAGCAAACCGTAGCACACATTGTGGATGATTGCCCGACCTGCTGCTTTCCAGGAGGCCTTGCCGAGTTACATAACCTCACTCCGGAGGCGAAAAAAATTGATCACACGACTTAATATACAACTTTAAATAATTATGAAAAACGGAAGAATAAACAAATGCCATATGATGATGATGATGATAGTGAAGTTACTAAAATTCTGAATCAAAAGCGGGGGCAGAAAATGTAGTCCAATATTTTTCATTTTATTTAATTTGTGCACTTTAAGATAAGATCTCTTCTTCATATGACATTAGAAATAAGTAGAACTTCTAGACACCCTAATGATCTAATATGTATGGATTTAGAGAAAGGAGAGGGACACGAGAAGTAATTTAGCTCTGAGACTAATAATAGGCCGATAATAATACAGCCATTGCGTCCATAGATTTCGAAAAAGCGTTTGCCAAAATAAACTGGGAGATTATGATGAAAGTGCTAAAGAAAGCGGAAGTAGACTATAGAGGTAGGAAAATTAAATACAAACTTTACATAAATCAAGATACGATTAAAGGACTATCTATTGGCAGTCAAGAAAGCAGTTTTTAGATTTGTTGATGATATCGTAGTTCCTTCAGAAGATAATAATACAATCGGAAGAACTGCTTAAAACTTTTGACAGGGTTTTTTAGTAATACAGGCTCAAAGTGAACTTAATCAAAACTAAACTATTTCTATCCAATAAATTTTCCTCTAAAGCTGCAGTAAAAGTCAATAATGTACCCATCATGCAAACAAACAATATGGAATATGTTTATTGGCAGTATCATAATTATAACTGAAGATTATTATAGATGCGCAGCAGATATAAGATGTAGGAGTTATGGTTAAACAAGTATTCAATAGAAAAAGATCTAAAATACCAAAAATAGTTGCATTCAAACATATATATTATTACACAAATAAATTATTTTGATTTGATATATCTCGAGTATAGCTCTATATGGCGGCGAAACTTGAACTACATAAAGAGAGAAAAAGAGTGAAGGCGTTTGAAATGTGGTGCTATGGGATAAGTTGAATGGAAATGGTCACAAATGAAGAAGGAGGGAGGAGAAGGATAATGATAAAATAGAGAATAGGAGTGGAACAATGGTCGGACGCATTTACTCAGACAACTACTTTTTATAAAACATAATATTAGAAGGGAGAATAGGAAGAAAGAGAGGAAGAGGAAGACCCAGAATGAGTTATGTGGGCCAATTAAAGGAAAAAGACTGGAGTTGTGTCAACTGAACTGTAGGAATTGGTAATGAATAAAAACTCAATGGTTGCTTTTCTCTTAAATATATGACTATTGTTTTTAAACAACAAATGCTGAAAACTTTTTTATAATGCCGTTTTAGGGTTACGTACCCAAAAATTCGACCAACTTAATTTTGCAGTTTTGTTTCATGAATGTTGTTAGTGTGTTTTGTTTAACTTATCTGAATGTTACGGAACCCTCAATACGCGATAGCTTCTCGCACTTGACAAAGGTTGTTAAATTAATTTGAATCTTTAAGATTAAATGAAATTAGACCAAAAAGTCTTAACCACAATGCGGAGTGCGTCACGCGAGCTCGCGCTATGCTATGAGTGGAGAGCGCGCGCGCCGGCCCGCTGCGGTTTCCGACTCGATGGGCAAGGCAATCACCCTGTCAACAACGTGGATATCGTTTATTTATTTATCAGCCTCTTTGATTGACATAATAACGAAGTTTTAGGTTTTTAAGGTCGTCATCTGTTGTTTTCAGTTGTTGCTTTGTTTGTAAAAATATTAAAGTGAATCACCTACCAATCAATTACATGTTTAAAAATACCCTGACTAACTGACTGATCTATCAATTCCTAGACCAAACATTTGGATCAAGGAACATGGAATTTGGACTTGATGTTCCTTGTCTAAGATAAACGTCCTCTAAGAGGAATTTTAGGAAATTCCCACGAGATCGAGGGTAATAAAATCCACGCGAGAAATGCTGCAGAGCCTCCGCAAAAATAAATAAGTAAAAGCTAGAATACCCTAACCAAACCCTAGAGTCCAGGCCCCAGACTATACGGCTAGACTTATGGACATGAAATTTGGGCAGTTAGTTCTTTTTATCTAGACATCCACTATGAAACAAAAAAAAAAAAAAACACTATGAAAGGATTTTTCGAAAGTCAACCCTTAAGAATAAAATAGGGGATGATAATCCGTACGAGAATACGTTATTTTTGTAATTTAAACCAACGATACATGTATTTTCGTCGCAGGTTTAAACCATAAAAATTGGAATTTGGCCTTCTGTTTACATATTAAGAAGAATTAAGTTCACCATCTCCTAGGGGGTGTCAAATAGAGGATAAAAGTTTGTATCGTAATTCCGTGAATCTAATTATATATGAGGTTAAAGTAAAGGATGGACAAAATATTAAAGTGAATTATAAATAAGTACTACCAATCAATTACATGTTTAAAAATACCCTGACTAATTGCCTGATCTATCAACGCCTAGACCAAACGTTTGGATCAAGGACTTGAGGTTCCTTGTATAATGTAAACGTCCGCTAAGAAGGATTTTAGGAAATTTCTACGAGATCCAGGGTAACAAATGGAATGGAACAAACAAACAAATTGGAAGACGAAGGATGCTGATATGTAACTTTTGAAGAAGCAGCTATTTAGATTCCGGACTTAAACTATGTACGAGTATTACGGGAATTAATTGATGTTAATATTTTGTCAGTTGTCCGATACTTAAAATCTTTGACAGCTAATCAGTAACATTTTATACATATGGTAGAATATGTACGTCAGAATTTTTTTAAATCGGTTTTTAGTATTCTCTACCCGAAGGGTGCTAAACGGGACCCTATATATTACTAAGCTTCCGCTGTCTGTCTATCACATGGGTCTATAGCTTCAGCCGTAATAGGTAGCCAATTGAAATTTTCAGGAAATACGTGCTACTAAGGCCTCTAACAATAAAAATAGAAACAAATATGAAACCCAAGCCCCATACAAAAAACCTTGAAAAAATCAATTTTTTCATGGTTATTTAATGGTAACACATACAAGTTTCAAATTTGGTGATATTTATGTCCATACTGTACTTTGTAAATTATAAAATAATAAAAATTAGGGTTCTGTATTCAATGGGTGCTGAATTGTTTTTCAGGCGCTATCATTTTAGCGGTTTGTATTTGTTGACTTATTGTTGTTATGGCATCTATATTGTTATTATTTACCATGTTTTTGGTTTTCGTACCCGTATTGTGTTATTACGGAACCCTTTGTGCGTGAGTCGGACTTGCACATGGCCATATTATTTTTTAAGATTTACATATTGATCTTTATGAAAACTATACAAATTATCATCTTTATCGGGCTTGTAGTTTTTTGTGATGTTCCATGGAGCCAGAAGTCTTTATATTTTGTAGTTGTCTGTACGTATGTATAGCTGTACTTAACATTTATAGGGAGACCTATAATTCTGTCGCAGGAAATTCATTACAAGAATTAATTGAATTATTACAACTACAATTATTAACGTTCCTACACCGTTTTGTCAGTCATGTTTCTACTTTTTGTGTAAAAACCCCATTGAAATTGCCCTTTTAATTGCGACCCCACTTAAGCGATAATGTCATTCAAGAAGTTACTCTTCACACCTGCAACATGTCGGACGATGGAACATGACACCTAGGGTCTTTTAAACCGTAGCAATACTAGCTCTTATTACAACAGTCTTTAAAGTCATTATCCTACTTAAATCAGAATGTAGTGTCCGAATAATGAATGGTACAAAAAGCTGGATAGTTGATGAAGGGTTACCAGATTTACACATGGCACGAAGATACTAGATACTCTATACCAGGTGTTAATGATCTATTGGTCCATCCATCAGCCTGTGTTCGTTCACCGCTGGACATGAGCTTTTTCCAGATTTCGCCACTCTTGGCGGTCCTTCGTCCTCCTCATCCAGCCGCCACCCACAACGTGCCAATCTGTTGGTATCTACTGAAAATACATATTTTACTGATCATGCTGAAACTTTCACAAAATTTACTCCAACAAAGATAAAGTCTTACAAATTTAAAATAAGTAAAAGCACGTTTTTTCCGAAAAGTTGTTCGTTCGGTATCTAGTAAAATAATTAATAGTTGCATTACAAGACTGAAAAAACCAGTTTCTATTTAAAAAAAAATCTCAAGTAGGACAAATATTTTGGGAAAATTCCTCGGGTCAAGATTTGGGCCTGCGACCTCTTGATTACACGCCAAGTGCTCTATAATAAAGAGTACCCAATTCGATTGATTTCGCTATAAATTGTATAATAACAGTTAAATTTGAATTTTAGGTTATCAACAATCCTATTTAGATATTTCACAAAAAAACTATTACAGTTACAACTGCTGTTTAGCTGAATTTGATGGTTTTGTGCCACTCAGCAGACTGGTGAGAAATGACTTTATGTTCGTATATGTGATCCAAATTATAATAAAATGGAAACCTTGATGTGGAAGCTTTACGGTCTGTCCGCTTAAAACATAATTAAAATATTTAATGATATCACATTGCGAAAATATTTTATTAAATTAATTTAATTCAATTATTTGATTAATTATTTAATAATGTTTGTGTGAAGCATATTTTCAAATAGTTACCTTGTGACGACGTATTTGATACTCTATAGTTTTTTTTTCTATTTGAAAGGGCGCGCTTTCACGTATCTTGCGCAGAGCCTAGTTTGCCGCAAATATTTACAGACTTTTTCTTTTTTACTTTTTATAAGAGGCATTGAGAGCAAGACCCAATTGATTTTTAATTGTGACTGGAAATGTTAGGCCCTTCTTGCTCTCAATGCGTCTTGATTTTATGTGACACATTACATAATATTAGTTAGAAATGAAAGTGCTGTAAAAAGGAGAACCTGATACGAGTATAAGAATACATCAAAAGAAGAACTACGACGATCTTGCGCATCTACGTATACTGTTCACTTTACTACTTTACCGGGGTTTTTCAATAATCAGACAATCACTATTTTCCAAACACAACGATTGTTTCATAAAAAGCCACTGGAATGTTTTAATAAGGACCGATTATTTATGATCTGACACTATAGGCATTAATGATAATCAAAAGGTGTAAAGCAAGATAGCGTACACAAAGAGTTGGAAATAGTTCTTTCAGAAGTTGAAATGCGGATCTGATTAGTGAACCGCTGTGAGACAAGTATTTCGCGTGAGAAAGCTTCATTTGGACTCAGAGCAGAGCTTGTAGTCTTGCGTCACATAATTTGTTATGGCCCACCTCGGAATTTATCAAAATTCATATCTAACCGGAGATCGTGACGTCGAACCGTTCCCCCAACACAACCTGGAAGCGACGCTGGCTTTTTACCGACAGACCAACAGACAGACAGATACACAGATAACGGACAATTAACCGATGCGATCGCACGTTCGAAAGCGAAAACTGACTTCGTTTCGCGTAATTTTCGCCGTTATTTGCATTCAAATCGATTTTTTACAGTCAAAGGATATGCGTACACGCATGTTCGAAATGCATGTCCAATTAGAATTGAAATACTTAATTAAAGGAAGCATCGAAATTATAATAACGCGACTTTCGCATGAATCTAATTTCGTAACTTCCGTTGATGGTTTTGTTTTCACGAAATAAAGATGAAAAGATTATTTTATTTGCTAAAATGGCGGGCGGTGAGTCCATTATTTATTACAACAAAAGGTGTCCTAACTCTCGCGTGTTGTTTCGTTAGTTTCAAAATTGCATTCACTCGACCGTATTTATTAAATTTTATTCGAATTCATCTAACTTGCGGGAGATCATAATTGATCTGGTTTGTAAAAAAATATTGAATTGACTTTAAAATTCAACATAGAAAAGTATAGCGATGACTAGCGGATTCTGAGTAACTAGCAAAAAATTAAATGTAAGCAGAATGTTCTGTGTCTATAGGTATATTTCGAACAAATAATTGTTTTTACCTCAATATACATCCCACATCCCACTAATCCCATCCCACTTCCCACTAATATTATAAATGCCAGAGTTTGGATGTATGTACAGATGGATGGTTCCTAATTTAAATGATGAAAGGGATGAACTGTAAGCGAGTAAGTGGGATTGGCTGAAAGTAGAATATCATCTTTTCCACTACTCGGGTTAGGTTGTTCCTTCCGTCTGGAACAGAACGAACCAGAGTACTTATCAATTATGAACATGCTATTGACTCATCAACATTGCTTTGATAAGCAAAAGTGTAGCTTCTTATTTCGTATTTTGTTATGCTTTCACGCCGTAGGTACTAAACCGATTGGGCTGAAATTTTGCATGAATGTAGTTGAAAATAGGACATAAGCTATTTTTATCCCATAAATCAGTTACCATGAGATGAAAATGAGTTTTCAAGTTTCTATAGAAAAGTGATGTGTCCCCCTTTCACGCCGTACCTATTGAACCGATTGGGCTGAAACTTTGCACAAATAAAGTTCTAGATCTAGAATAGGACAAAAACTACTTTTTATCCTATAAAGCAGTTCCCATGAAAAAGCTATTAATCGGACATACAAAATTGGAGACACAGAGGTGCATAACACACACGTTTCACCAGCTGTGTTTACTGTAGGTAACAGTCGGAATAATATTGACTTATTTTATAGGAGTACACAAAAACTAATTCAACGCGGGTGAAACCGCGGGCAAAAGCTAGTTAACAAAACAAAGGAATTGAATGTAGTGAAAATGGTCAAGTGTTCGCATTTTTACCCATGATGATCGGAGCAGGTTAATATGTATCTGGAGTAAGAGGTTGTTCGGTTGTGTGTTTGTTGTAGGTAACAGTCGGAATAATATTGACTGATTTTATAGGAGTACACAAAAACTAATTCAACGCGGGTGAAACCGCGGGCAAAAGCTAGTTAACAAAACAAAGGAATTGAATGTAGTGAAAATGGTCAAGTGTTCGCATTTTTACCCATGATGGTCGGAGCAGGTTAATATGTATCTGGAGTAAGAGGTTGTTCGGTTGTGTGTTTGTTGTAGGTAACAGTCGGAATAATATTGACTGATTTTATAGGAGTACACAAAAACTAATTCAACGCGGGTGAAACCGCGGGCAAAAGCTAGTTAACAAAACAAAGGAATTGAATGTAGTGAAAATGGTCAAGTGTTCGCATTTTTACCCATGATGGTCGGAGCAGGTTAATATGCATTTGGAGTAAGAGGTTGTTCGGTTGTGTGTTTGTTGTAGGTAACAGTCGGAATAATATTGACTTATTTTATAGGAGTACACAAAAACTAATTCAACGCGGGTGAAACCGCGGGCAAAAGCTAGTTAACAAAACAAAGGAATTGAATGTAATGAAAATGGTCAAGTGTTCGCATTTTTACCCATGATGGTCGGAGCAGGTTAATATGCATTTGGAGTAAGAGGTTGTTCGGTTGTGTGTTTGTTGTAAGGGTTCCGTATCCAAAGGTGCCAAACGGGACCCTATTACTAAACCTCCCCTATCTGTCAGTCTGTCCGTCTGTCAAAGGGATCTACAGCTTCAACCGTAATAGATAGAAAGTTAAAATTTTCACAGAATACGTGTAACTATGGCTGCTACTATGAAAAATAATAAAATATTCATAAAATTGAAATTTAAGGGCGTCCCCATACAAGAAATCTCGAAGAAGTTGCAATTTTTACGTTATTTGTTTTGGCTCTTACTTATAGACGGTAATACATACAAGTTTTAAAGGTCAGGTAGTAGATAGTTGTAGTACACACTATATAAGGGCTCCGTACGCAGACTGCGCCAAATTTTTGCCAGGCGCTACCATTTTAGTGCTTGTTTTTTGTAGCCTTGATGTTGCTTTGGCATGTATAATGTATATTGTTTTTATTTACCATAGTGTTTTTAGGGTTCCACCCCCGTATTGTGTGGTGGTACAGAAACCTTCGTGCACAAGTCCGACTCGCACTTGGCCAAATTATTTCATTTTTGAGTCTGGAAACTAGAAGTTTCTAAAATATCTCCTGTTTACCGGACATATTACATTACCCTTATCACTTCGAGTTTATTGTCATCTCTATCACCCGTAACATAACATAAATCTTTAAAAATCCCTTCTGATAATGTTCAACAAGAAAAGCGATTGGACATAGTAAAATAAATAAATTAAGAGGCTATGTAAATTTCATTATTGTCACTTTCACTCCAAGCGAAAATACGCGCAGTGCGAGAGGGGCAGATTCAGCGTAAAAGAGAAAAAAGTATGTTTTTTAATTTTTTTTTTAAGAATTAAAATATCTAGCAAAATTTCCAAAATAAAATATCTAGATATTGTTAAAACCCATCTAATGAAATATGTTTGAGTTCTGTAAATGATTCCTATTCGTCAAATGAGAAGAAAAAGTGCGTTCGAAGACCTCATTTCAACAATTATTTCTATCGAGGAAAATTTATCCAAACGTGTTTTCCAAAAACAAAATCTTAGATTATATAACCAAAATGTATATACCAAAAATGTATTACAATTTTCCGTGTACTTCATGAAATACACAGAAACAAAACATCCATATATTTTTTACATAGGCTCTTAAGTACCTGTGGACAATAGTTTTATTAAACACTAGCTTTTGCCCGTGGCTCCGTCCGCGTGTTATTCGGTTTAACATATGTGTTAAGTTAGGGTATAGGCTATATCCATTCTAAATTTCATCCAAATCCGTTCAGCCGTTTCGGCGTGAAAGAGTAACAAACATACACACACACACACACAAACTTTTGCATTTATAATATTAGTGTGATTCTGTATAGTGTATAGTTATCCACTACGAGTAAGTGCCAACAATCAAAAGAATCAACTACAGTAAGTACATAATTTGATTTATTATACGTTTAGCTAAGGTATCCAGCGTTTCCTAAAGTGTATTATATATCCTTTATTGTACACACGCAGAAACTTAAACTAACAATTACAAAAAAGATAAAAAATATGCACAAAGGCGAGCTTACCTCTTCAAGAGGTTTCTTCCAGCCAACCAGTACTGTGGTGAAAGGTTACATGAAATAGGTTGGCAGCAAACATACAACAGGATTTTTACAACACAAAACTTATTCTACACAAATAAAAAATAAAAATTATAGATATAAATATAATGGATATGAATAAATAATGTATATATACAAATATTATATTATATACCTACTTAAATAATTTAAAATACATACTTAAATATTACACATAAGAAAGGAAGTGCTCTTTTAATTTACGTTTAAATGAAGATACTGACGGACTATCTCTTAGAATCTTAGGCAGTGTGTTCCACATTCGAGCTGCTCGAAATGTAAATGATTTCGCGTAAAAGTTGGTATTACATTGAGGCACTTGTAAGGTCCTCAGGTCACATGATCTTTGAAGCCTGTCACGAGGGGGAAGAACACCGAAACGTTCGCAAAGAAACGAAGGAGCATAGGGGTTATGTAAAATATTATACAAGACGCTAATAATTTGCATATTTCTGCGAGAGCGAATTGATAGCCACTTTACTTTGCGCCTGTACTCTGTAACATGATCATAATTGCGTAGACCAAAGACAAACCGTATGGCAAGATTCTGGAGACGCTCAAGCTTGTTGACAAGTTCCTCAGTGGCATCCATGAAGCACACGTCAGCGTAATCTAATAGTGAAAGTAACAAAGTTTGTGCAAGCATGACCTTCATTTTAACAGGCAAAAAATTTTGGAGCTTTTTAAGCGAATGAAACGAGAAGTACATGCGTCTACTAATTTCATTGATATGTGCTTGCCACGATAAATTGGCATCCATGAAGACGCCAAGGTTTTTCACCTTGTGAGCAAAGGGAATTATTTCACCAATATACGACACGCATGGTAAAGTTCCGAAGATGATGGTATCTTTCAAACGCTTACTACCATGATGATGACTTGAGATTTTCAAGGTTGACAAGAAGACCGTAGTCTTGCATCCACTTCAAAATTGAAATCAGATCATCATTAATGGCATTAATAGCTGCCGAAGCATTTTCCTAGTTAATACCGTCACCAACATCATTCCCAGCTCTAACTGCATCGAAATGACGATAGATTTGCAGATCATCAGCATATAGATGATAATTAGAGACTAAAGTGCGGGTTATCTCACTAATGAAAACTGAAAAGAGAAGGGGAGAAAGAACTCCTCCCTGAGAAATACCAGCACTTAAATCAATCCAATCTGATGAAAATTCATAACTGAAGACACATTGGTGGAGTCCACGATGGTAAGAGCTAAACCAATGGATAACGGTTGAAAACACATTATCACAACGAAGTATACCAAGCAAAATATCAAAATCACCGGAATTAAATGCACTGCTGAAGTCAAGTATTGTGACAACGGTAAGCTGTTTGTTATCATCAGTGACTTTCAACAGTGCAGTGACAGTGCTATGAGAAGGACGAAAGCCGGACTGAAGCGGACTAAGAAGATTGTTTTTGAGAAGATACGAGTAAAGTTGCTTATGTGTATGTAGGTCGTGACCCACTACTGGGTCACCCCGGTAGTGGGTCACGACCTACATACAAGGCAAGCTAATTTTTAGTCAGTCATGAAGTAATTTAACTTCAGGCCTATATACGTAGAATTATTGATTATCGATAACAATTGATTTACAACAGACTTCCGTCCAAACATGGCGTGGATCCACTCAACTTACGAAAATATCGCTGCCGCCACTAGCGGCCACTTTGAAATGACATACTTGTACATCAAGTTAGTTTAATTATTCTATTTTTGCTTAATTTCGCATAGTAAATTCACTCTATTTTAGTGTAGATACACAGTTTCTGCTAATTTGGCTGTCCGTTAAAGAAATATATCCAAATCTATATAATGAAAATATAAAAGTATTTCTTCCTTTTTGTACGTCATAGTTATGTGAAATAGGGTTTCCAGATGGTCGGTAATAAAATAAATACTGAAATAAACTGCAATAAATCTACGCTTAAACTGTGTTGATGAAAAATCGAAAGCAAGCATTCTTCGTACTAAAATTGCTCCGAGAAATTAACTGTTATACATGATTAAATATAAGCAAATTTAATAATGAATATACCTTCACCTCTCTCTTATGTCACCAAGTCCCAGTGAGCCCTCAACCTCTATATTTTATTGAATGGGTCACCATTAATGTACTTCAAGCACAAACACCTGTTTTACAATTTCAGCCTATAATGCCAACATCGGAATTATGTAGTACTATAGTAGATTGTGCAAGTTAACAATGTTGTCAATTTCAAGGATTTCCTCAGTAAAGCAAGTGCAAATCTAACCTGTTATTTAGACTAATGCTTTGCTGGGTTGTTAGTGGTGTGCTTGTCTCCCGAAATAATGAGCCTTTTTCTCGGGAACACACTGTTCTCAAAATTCTTAGGCGAAGTTGTCATTTTTAGGCAAAGTAGGAGAACCACTGGTCTGCATGTTGTAGATTGTGGGTAGTTGTCAGTCGCAGTCGACTGGTCGCTCGCTGCACGCTCCACGGCCGGTAAAATTCTGGCCAATGAAGAAGGCGGGCATGAAGTTTGTCACTTGGCGTCGCAGTTGCCCATTCTCGGAGCGCCGACGAGGAAGATGGAGCGCGCGCAGGTGACTGACAGCTCACTTCACGCACGCTTTTGATCTGTTCGTTTGTATTTATCCAATTCGGTTTTCACAAACCTGTGCACCTCTAATCTAATTGGGATGGACCGAACACTTTGAGTCTTATTTCATGTACCTACTCGTAGATCGATGAAGTTGAAATGGAAGTTTATTTCTTTTGAATTTTTATTTTCCATAGAGAAGTGTGATGTAAATTTTTGGTAGTAGAATGTACTAGAAGTATATTCTTTGCGGGGACGTTGTCTGAGACAGGTAAAGTGGCAAAAAATTTAAAGTGGAAACCATAAATGAAAAATAAATACAAAATGGTATCAAATTATTTGGGAATTTTTTTGGAGATAACTAGCAGACAGTCCTATACCGGGTGTAAATAGACTGCTACCTTTAAATGAAACCACATATTCTACCGACCCTAGTGAACCACTTGCGGACACCCTTAATTTGGGAAATAATTGAGTTCCAAACAAAAATGCGAGAACCCTAACGCACCGACATACTGGCGAGTTTAGGGAGAGCGTCGTCCGTGAAACCTGAAGCTGTTTTAATGTTGTTAAATAACAAGTATAGAGGCACTTTTTTTTTCATATTTTGCAAACGGTTTCGTTAAATTTTGGTCATGACAACTCACCGAGTCTCCAGTATGAATATGATGTATAAGCAAAATTTACCTTCAATGTATGTGCATACAACATATCCAAGTTCCCATTTGGTAACAATCTTGGATATCCAGACTTTCAGCGTAGCGTGCAAACATACATCGTGTAAAAACTAAACCTTTTTACCTTTTGAACCCTGAATAGTTTTTTACCGACGGTTTCATTGAAATGTGCATGTGCACGCTCAGCTCTTATTACCACAGCGTAATGATGTTATCCAAAAATATATTTGAAAAATCTTTGTAAGACTAATCTATTTATGGTTTATTTATCTATTAACTTATTTATTCATTGCATTATGTGTAGGTATATACAATATTTTAATTTTGACTTATTTTAGTATATTATATATTTGGTTAGGCATTATATTTATTTATGGTCTATTCAGTTTATTTATAAACTTATTTATTAATTGCATTATGTATAATAATATTCTTATTCCAATGAATCTTTATTTTATGCATATGTATAACTTTATTAGCCCAACTTAAGCCCAGTTTTTATATATTTCCCGTATTATATTAGTTAAATCATATAATATTATTTTTATAAAGATTAGATTGGACATGCAAAACGTATACTTTATATACATATCTATTTTACAAACAAACATTTTGAATCTTAAATCTTTAGACCGCATTAAAATTTATTTTCGGATTATTACCGTAACAATAAAAATATATAAAAATAAAAGCTTTAGTATTTTAAAGCATTTAGAGAGGGAGGACAGATAGAAGCGCATAGAAGGGGAAAGAAGACTTCGACCGGGCTGTACGCTATACAGACGTCATCTAACTATAGGTAATGAACTTTGCCTACCATGAGTTTTGCTTACTATACAAGTTACCGTCTGCGTAAAATATTTATATGAGAAATTGTGCAGCGCCCCTAGCGGCTTACTACAGGAACCAGCATTTCTCATACAAAATATTTTACGCAGACGGTAACTTGTATAGTAAGCAAAACTCATGGTAGGCCTACTGAAGTTATATCAAAAACACAGACCTTACGATTTTGACGATAATCCCCGATTTCACGTTTGAATATTTTAAGTTTAGCGGTGTTTAGCTATGAAATGATGCGTTGTGATGGGCTGAATCGCCGCCTAAGTATCGTTTACCGAGATTCTCTTTGTTCAGAAACTGGCTAAAAAATAATCAAAATTTATAGTCTGTCAAAAAAGTTTTGAAATGAAAATGAAACTTTAATGAACTTTATTGGACTAAAAACTTTCAAATATTATAATTTAGGTAATATAAGTATGAAATAACAACGCGGTTAACTCGATTTAACAGTTTTTGTACTTGTCTGTTTGATGTATTTTATATATTTTTAGGTTTCTGATACACCTTCGTGTAAAATTGCATGGCATGTTATGTTTGATTAAAAAATAAAATAAATAAATGTAACCAGGCGAAAGAAAAATAGTTTCTTCAATATTCATTTCAACACTTTTTTGACAGAATATATATTTTAATACACCTGCTCAAAATATGATAGATTACATACCTGTTTAGCGTGCGTAAAATGACATATTTCGCACTCGTGCTTTTTGTTTTTTCTACCTACTGACGCCATCTAGGGGAAACCGGCCACATCATTTAGTAAGCATGTAAGCCTTTGTTTTACCGGATACACTAAAAACTGTTTAAGATGAGTATTTTCAAACTTTTATATTTTATTATTAAATATATTTATATCTCAAATTGTATAAGATGTTTTAAAATTCAAAACGATTTTAGACGTCGTAATTTATAATCTTATTTAACTATCTTAGAAATTATTATTAAAACGATTTTAGAAAGAGACATTGTGAATGGCACCAACAGCGCTTGTTTTTCTGTCGACTGGTATCTGTTTTGATTTGCAACAAAGTTGCTTTTATTTTATTATTTCATGTAATTTTTCGCAGGTGTATTAAAAAACGTCGTTTGATACACGTGCGAAAGTGTTGATATTTGATGATATAAAATTCAATCGTGACTCTAAATATCAACCTTTTCGGACCGATCGTTCGCACTAGTTCCATTGCCGAGTTCCATGATGGAACTACTGCGAATTTTCCAAAAAATTTATTCGCAGTAGTTCCATTACGCATTATTGATTGCTACGAATGGAACTACCGCGAATACCAAAATTAGACTCATTGACTTGCATCAAATTGTACTATTTTCTCTCTCTAAAGTTAGACACGAGCTCCATATTTTCAACTTCAAAATATCACGGCTGTTTTTCATGGCTACGGCCGCGCCGCGTATCGGATCGCTCAGTATCGCGCGCTATCGCGACAACAATGACTTTCTGACTCGCTGGACATCTTCAAACGAAACACGAGAATTATACGTACTATTTTTCATCTCTTTTGTTCAAATAATTTTTTGTTTAATGTTGAATAGAAAAATTTATGAATATTTATTACTGGGAATGCGTAATCAAAGTTCATGCTATTTTAAGCAATCCTTGTTATATACATAATAATGTTTAGTGTCTTTTTGTTTTTTTTCCCTTTTCATTCAGTTCCGTGATTTTCAAATTATGCTAGAGGCAGATTGTCCAAATTGATTAGAGGGCTGGTGCTTACCTTGGCCAGAGAATTAGTCTGGCCATCCAGAGGGGTAATGTACCTACCTGCGCCCAGTTTTTTATTTATAGCCTTTAGATTTGTTTGATTATATTTTAGATTATTATTATTTTTTGGTTAATAACCATGAATTTAAATATTATATTAAGGTACAAAAATCAATGATACATACAAATCCTCTGACAAACTATTTTTTTACAAGACTGCGGTCCAACCCGCATCTCTGCCTATCGCTGGACGGTGCCTTATCCAGTTTGACTACCAAGATCTACATGGCTTTTCCGGATTTTGTAAATACATGAAATTTTATTACATGAGTTAACTGAATAACTTGGTAGTATTATTGATTTACATTTCTCCGCTCGAGACTGACTCGTAGGTATTCGCAAAGTCGGAGCTTTTGTCGATGTTTTTGACTGTTTTCATTGCTTTATTTGGGCGGTTTATTGTTGTTGCTCATCATTTATTTACACCACAGTACACACAGTTTTCAGCATATTTTATTGTGATGGCAAAAAGTGTTGTTTGTTTAATAATGTCGGTGTATTTGCAGACGTAATTTTACATTTTGTTCCTAACGAAACAACGGTAAAACTTGGTAAAATTCAAGTTGTCTAAAAATTTAATAAGCAGTTTTATTAAACAAGTCACGTTTACTTACACATATTTTCTCAGCATGCAGAATTAACAATATTTTTTGGTGTCCGTTTTTGTTTTTTCTCTTTGAATCCATCAGTGTCCAGGTTACTTTTTAGGATAATCTGAACATGTTTCTTTATAACCACTATTTGTTTTTTGATGATAATTATGTATTAAGTTGAAATTCAGTTTTCCCTTTTTCAGAATTGTTGTTTATTTTTACTATTCACCTTAGAAATTGTAATTACAATATACTGACTAAATTATGTAAATCTAGTTCTAACATGGCACTTTTGATGGCGCTGCAGTATTTAAGAAGAGAAAAGTAAAGAAAACTAATTTTTACAAAAAGTTTGTTTATGAGTTTTATAGATTAAGCAGTTCAGTGATGACGTCATAGCTAGAAAATGTACCAGGTGGCAGATGTCCACCTAAGTCCAAATTACTTACTAGGACTAAATCTCAGCATTGCAGTCAGTTTCAGGACTTGAATAACTCACAGACAGCGTCGTAAGAACTAGACTGACTAGGTTGATAACGGGCGCCGAAAGATTTTGTGTTGTAGAGTCATTTTAGGGTTTCGTACCTAAAAGGCAAAACGGAGCCCTCTCAATGTCACTCTGCTATTTGTCTGTTCCTCTATCCGTCCGTATTTCACGGGTCCCAAGCTCATAGGCGGAATGGGTTGCAGATCTAAAATTCGGATATTTTATGTAGAATGTTGACCTACAACCGAATTTTGAATTAAAAATTAAATTAAATATTTAAGTAATTATATTTACTTAATTTATTGGTAAGGAATCCTTAGGGCGCGAGTCCTACTCTCACTTGACAGTTTTTTTGAAGTTTTACCGCTTTGGCTGTTTATATATTTATATAATTATAGTGCTTTTTATTGCCAATATTTTTTGGTGTCTGGACATTCATTACCTTTGTACCTGTAGGGCAAAACTAGAGTTGGTTTACATGTGTCGAAAATTCGAATAGGGTAAGATGATTACCTACTAAATATCCGTTTCGTGTTTCCCATGCATCCAGTTGTGAGTATAGGTTACATCAAAGATTTTAAATAAGAATATAGTGAAGTCGTCTTCAGAAAAAAATGGTGAGATCTAATGTAGAGTGAAATACATAAAAATCTAGCGTTTATATTGAGTTGAAAACAAAAATACATTTTTACACATGTGTTAAAAAAATGTTTGGCTTTGTAATGTTGCAGCACATTAATGTGACGGCTACTGCTATTTACAAAATAGACCGCAGCAATTATTTTTTGGAAGTGACAAAGCGGTCCTTTGATTTTTTAAATTATTGAACCGTAAGTCATTATTTAGCTGTTGGAATATCTTCCTTAGCACGAACTAATAAAGTTCAATTAGCAATGTATGTAATGTTCGCTCGGCTCCCTAATATGTACTTACATGTCAACCTAACCACTCCTCCTTGCTTCGCTCGTCGTCGCAACCTATCCCTAACGGTTGAATAAAATTAAAACTAAGGAAGCCGCTAACGGCTATTTAGTCACTTTTTTTTTTTCGTCTTAATTTATAATTAATGTAGGCTGCACATTTGATTTGAATGACTGACTTGCATCACAGACTTCGTGGAGTAAACTCCTCTACGACTTGCATTCACATCGAGATATCTTTCAATAATTGCAAAAGTAAAGGTCCATGACAAGGAGGGGGCTTTTTTAAAACTAATGGACTTAATAATTACAGATTGAGAATTTCAAATTTCCTTGTAAAGTGATCTGCTTACTAAATAAATTTTAGCTGGTATTATTTGAAGCGGTAAATGTATTAATTATTATGCCTCAGTCGTTTCTTCTATTCCCTGGTCTAGAGGTAACGAGGTTTCCACTTTTCGGTTATAAAATCCGTTCGATTTCGGTTTCTAATACTGACACAACAATGACGACATACTTCGTAACATCTCTAATCAGAGCTTTACAAAGGCAAGTTGTACATTGTATTTTAATTAATTGTTATGGCCGCAGTAAGCTGGAGGTTCTGAAACGGTCGGTTAGCATGAAAACTGGGACATTACAGTTTAACCTGAAAGTGACATAATTATGTTACCGCCAAATAGGGGAAATGTAATCGTGCCAGGGAATGTTGGGAATAACTACGTGTAAACGCAGACTTGTTAGGTCTTTTCTTTGAATGTTTATGGGTTAACTTATGTTTTCACAATTTATTTTAAGCCACTTCAAATGCCAAACCTATTTGGAAGTATATCGAGCCGTTAGCCTTTTATTTCACACTAAAACTTATAGATTAAAATAACAATCCAGATTATGGCTGGGATCCGTCTAGAATTAAAAAATCATTTAAGCATTACGTATTTTGAGATAATAGAAGACAAAATTAACATTGGATTGTAGGGATTAGTAACATTTTTATGATATGAAACTGGACACAAACTACAAAGGTATGAAGGTACAAGGACTGATAGAGGCATCGGTTTGAAGCCCGGTCGTGCCAGCCGCTCGTTACAGGCTGCTCTATTTACATACTAATGAAACGGTCGGACATGCTCGGACGGAGGGCCGAATTTAATTACCCACCCTGTGTACCACGTTTATGCATGTTGAAGGAAAACTTTGTGGATATCTGAATATTTATGTGGGTATGCCAAACCATGCGAATAAAAATTGATGTAAATAAGGTATTGTTATTTTTGTGCTTTTAACGTTTTTGGTTACATTGAAACTATTGAACGAAATTTTTATAGGGACTTAAGCTTCTTTTAAAATTGTTTTTCTTGTATTTGTTCCCTATCTTAGGTGTTATTTATATATTTTTTTATTTTTCTGATAAACATTTATCAGTCACAGGTGTTACTGGTTTGGGTTTCTCAGAAAAACAAAAATAACATTAAAGATTATGTTTTTATTGCTAAATCCATCGCTTTGGAATACTATAAATATGTTATTATTAGAGTGCATTACAAACCAGAAAAGATAAATTAGAAACAAATGTAAAGACAAGAATTTGAAAAAAATCCTCGGGTCAGGATCTGGTCTGGGAAACAAGAGGTCGCAGGTTCGAATCCTGGCCTGAGGAATATTTTCAAATTCTTGTCTTTACATTTGTTTCTTATTTATCTTTTCTGGTTTATAATTCACTCTAATAATAATATTTAGAATATATACAAGGCGTTAATTACTGCTGGTTACTTTAGGTCCGTGCGTCTCACTCACTCGCAAGACTTGCACGCTCTGACCTCTCCGTCGCTCGAGGGGGAATCAAGCTGCAAGCGCGCTGAATTATAACTAAATAATTCATTACAATTATTGTAACTAAAATTCCTCAAAAATAATCAAGGGAACTCATTTGTTGTCATAATATCTTTGAGTTTTAAGTTGTTTCTTTGCGTACTTAATTAATTAAATCTGATCTTAGTCTTATTTTGGACCTTGTTTTGGTATTTATTTAATTTGATTTCTCGATAAAATATTAAAATACAAATTAAAGCATATCATTGAAGATATTCTACAGTTTATCAAATTTTATAATTTTTTATTAGTTTATCTTTTTTTTTCTTATTTGACATCGGAAATCAACCGGCCCTAAATGGCTTTTTGGATAGAACCTTTTGCTGGAAAAGCAACGAGACGGTCAAGTTTGACGATAAAATAACACAAAAAATAAAAAACCAATTTGAAATTTTTTTTTTCTATAATATTATGTACTCTAGGGTAGGCAGGCAGTAGGCATCATACAAATAAAGATTTTTCAAAGTGACATTAAAAAAAAACATATTTTTTTTATTGTCAAACTTGACCTTCTCGTTGCATTTCCAGCAAAAAGTTCTATGCACGCCACTGTTTTATGGTCACCAGCAGTTAAAGGTACAAGATAATAGTAATTTAACTTTTATATCTTTTTTACAAATATAAAAGCTTTCGTTATTGAGGATCCAAAATTAAGTTAGAAGGCTATAACGTCAGTATCTCGATTAGCTGTTATTGTCGATTGACATAAGTAACACATTCCAAAACCCCGAGTTTGGGTACTTGTGGTTGCTACGCACAGTGTTACCTTTCACCTCGATGACTGGATGTTTCGCCAGGTCCACTCACCTTCGACTCTGATGAATAAGAAATCAGCATCACACATGCCACTCCCGTGGTGACGAGGGAAACCACAGCCCACGTTTATTTTAGGACATTATTTTGTGTCCACGAACATTTTAGCGATACTGGAATTTTTACAAGATAACTACTTAATGAAATTATTCAGTTTGTGTGCATGTTTTCCGGCATACACAACAGTTTACGTCACAAAAGTCACAACGAATGAGTTTCTTAGTACTTTACCGGTTGAAAATGAACCCTCTAGCTATAACAAAGGAAAATGTTCTATGTTCGAAATATAAAATACATGTTTTGTACATTGACCTCTCATAAACAACAAGACACACAGTCTTTATGAAAAGTTCGTCAGAAAGTGTCCGAACGTGCGACGTGCATAGTAGCAAAAATATTCAACCAAATTAAGATGCAATGTCACTTGTACGAAATCGTCATTCGATTTTGTCACCCCATAGCGGTGACAAAATGCATCGCGGACACTTTTTGAGCGAAATTGTGAGTCTAGTTGTTTATGAAAGGTCAATGGTTTTGTAACTTTTGTCATGATTCATAATTTAAAAAAGATATCGACCGCCAAAGAAGCACTAATACTCCGGTGGCAGAGACGACGCTCTACAAAACCTATGTGTACATAGTCTATATGCATTATTTACCGCCGGAAATATGTACGGTCTATTGTCAGTGAAACAGGTCGGCCATTTTTTTTGAAATTTGAAAACCAAAACGAAAAATTAGAAAAAAAAAGCTTTTTTTTACGGTTTAGTGTTCTATTAATAATATTGATTCATAGGGTTTATTTCAACCTGTATAACATTATAAAGCAGCGGTATAGTCGATAGGAAGGACTTTCAAATATGAGACCTGGGTTCAATTCCTGTCGGTCAACCATAAACCAATGAGTTTTCGGATTTTATAGACTTACCACTCGCTGACAATGAGGGAGGGCACTTTGATGCAAACCTGCATGTCCTAAAAAGCGCATATTTGTGCCCAAAGAACGAAACACGTTAGTACGTTAAAATTATGTTTATATTGCGAAATCCATCGCTTTGGAATACTCTAAATATTATTATTAGAGTGCATTACAAACCAGAAAAGATAAATTAGAAACAAATTTAAAGATTCTTTGAAAAAATTCCTCGGGCCAGGATTTGAACCTGCGACCTCTTGTTATCAAGACAAGCGCGCTACCAATTGCGCCACCGTGATACTTACCTAGACCGTTGAATTTTTCCACCATACTTGTCCACCGAATATTTTGTAACTATTTGATCAGACCAGCTTGTATTGCACACACTGAACGCTCACGAGGGCATCATGTGATTTCCCGCCTTGTTCTTAAGAAATAGATGGCGCTGCCGTCGCTACAATATGTGTTGCAAAAATTTGTTTCAAATTCTAGTCATCATATTTGTTTCTAATTTATCTTTTCTAGTTTGTAAAACACACTAATTATAATATTTACGTTAAAATCGTCGGTGAAAGGAGGATGTTTTGGGTCTTGTGGTAGTGAAAGTCCCAGCTTTGAAACACCTCTGACACTCCCTCGAGGATTTATGTAGTGACATATTGTGACTATTTCATTGACCACAAAACTAAATTTTATATTTGCGTTATTGACAGCTCTTTTCTTCCGATTCATGGCAGACTCATCAGTTGGTGTTTGTGCATGGTGACCCTGTTTGTTACCCAATCCCTCGCGTTCCCCGCGGTTATTGTCTAATGAAAAGTAATTAACTGTCGATCTGCGCATTGACAGACACAATGCCTCGGTGTCCGGCCGGCCGGCCGCCGAGTTAAACAGGCGACGCTGACTCGGCACTAAACTGGACTGCGTCTCGGCTTGTTGTAACATACTTCATATACTGTATTTATAAGTTGATACTCTATATTATGTTGATACATTATTGAATTTTTTATAATAAAAAATACAAGTACGATTTTTATATCCGACAAATTTTATCAAAACGTGATGAAAAGAAAGTACCTAAGTACTAAACTTATTAAGACAGCATGAAAGCCCTTACGTTTAAGCTCTTATTTTACACTTGCATTTTGATTTTTAGGGTTCCGTATTCAACAAAGAACCCTTATAGTTTCACCATGTCCATCCATCTATATTTGGACATGTGAAAAAATTCACGGCCGTAGTATATGAGTTAATAATAATAATAGTCAGCTAAACTCAAAACATAGGTAGTACTGGTCTATATGAACAACTTTTTCTATTGGGGCTAAGCGGATTTCGCAACTTTTTTCACTTTCTCTCATACAAATTGATCATATCAGCCGTCTGGTTTACTATGAGAAGGCGAAATTTTTTTTTGAGAATTTTTTTATACTCCCCATATAAAAAGTTGTTCATATAGACGTACCTATGTTTTGAGTTTCGCTGACTATTATTATTTAACCTTGTATAATAACTAAATAAAAAGGAAAACTATCACAGCTAAGTAGGCTTTACAATTTAACGACGAATAGGCGACCAACTTAATTTTGCAGTTTTGTTTCATATTGGAGTTCATATTGATTGATTATACAGTTTGTGATTTTTAATAAAAATATTTAACCCTCAGGGCGCAAGTTTTACTCGCATGGTTTTTATACAAGTTCATGATGTTTAGGGTTCCATACTTCGATTAAACGAAATACATCTAATATCACATATCATATCATATCATACGTTACACAAGCAACGAAGGATTCATCCATCAGCCTGTTTCATCCACTGCTGGACATAGCCTTTCCAGGATTTCGCCACTCTTGGCGGTCCTCCTGGAAGAAATGCCCATACTCACACACGCTGGGCAGGCGGGTTGGTGAGCGCGGTGCCGAAACCCTTGCACCAGTGACGCCGCTGCCCGTCACCAGTCTGCTTTATATAAGGCCCGGCAATTGGGGATGGATATACCGCCATCCATCGGTCCCAGGCAATGGTGGGCCGCCTGGTTTTGCCTGAGAGCTGTCCTCTTACTCTCACCCGAATAACTTCGGGAGGATTTGCGAGTAAGATGGTGGCACCTCCACAGTCGAGCCCGGCATTAGCTCTACCGCCTATCACATTACACACAATCAATCATTTTAATAAATATTTTTACTATAGAGTTGATGCTTGTGATTGTTGGCACTTGGTGGAACTTTTGATACATTTTTGATTGAAAAACACTTGTACTTGTCCATTTATTTATATTATTTCCCTTACCGCTGTTATAGCATTTTCAAAGGTGTTTTTTTTTTAATTTTTAATCAAAATTTTCATTCACTATTTGACAATATTTTACTGATGACAACCCCCAAGTGGGTTGAATTATGTTTCAATAAATATTTTTATTTATTATTGATGTTATTAAACACTTATAAGTGTATATATTTATTCAAAAATAAAACTCCATCAATCAGTAATTGAAGAACCTAACTCTTGTTGGTGTAACCAGTTTTCACTGCTCCGTATTTGGGAAAACTCATACATAAACCAGTGGTTCTTCTCTTGCCTTCAAATCAATTTCTACGATATTTACCTACGATAGGAAATAAGTGGTATTATACCTCGTAGAGAAATCTGGATCAAAGTTTTTATATTTTCACTATCGTAGAGGGCCATTTTTATGTAAAGGAGTTTTTTTTATCTCTTATACTTAATATTTATTGCCTGAGCTGTGCAGTCAATTATGATATAATGCTACAATATTTTCAGTTGATAAGATAATACATGGTTTTATACTTGCATCCGTTACCTAAATAGATTAAAAAGAAAACTAAAAATACATATATTGTTGACATTTTCTAATATTTATTGAATAGAAAAATATAAAAAGAGCGCAACAATCTCAGACCAGAGGCAGAAATGTATTAAAGTATTTGGAATTGGTTTTCTTAGGTTCTGTACCCGAAGGGTGCCAAACGGGACTCTATTTTACATTTTATTATTGAAATGATTTTCAAAATCGGATCTGTCGTTCCGGAGATTACTCCCTACATCCAAACTCACAAACATCTTCTCTTTATAATATTGGTGTACATATAGACAATAATGGAACATGAACGAACCGAAAGTTTATTTTATTTCATACGAGTATATTGTCAAAGTGGCACAATACGCGTACGAAGAGTATGAAACATATTTATTTCTCTATCAGTACTAATACTGATAACTTATTCGAAGTACCTAGATGTCACTAATGATGAATGATAAGGTATATATTTAATCAGGAATGCGGAAGAGCATTCCGTTGCAATGAATAATGAATCAGTAATCATTGTAGATATCTTCCGGTTAGTTAAACTGCAAAGAAGCCGACAGCCGCCGCAATACTATTGTAGTGATTTATGTTAGTAACGCAGAAAAATACTAATGAATCAAAGTTGAACGCTGCTAGTATCGTGTAAAACTTCAGCACAGCTTTCTCAAGTTAACAGAGTAATGTACGGACTGAAAATATATGGCCCATAGCCGATGCGTGTTTCAAGTAAATATAAATGAGTAGAATTTGTCTTTTATGAGGCTGAAACAATTTGGCACAGGTATCTAACTGGCTTTACGCGTGAGGGAGCTCGCACGCATGCATTCAATGCAATAGTTAGGTAGCGGGTGACGGCGGCGCCCGCGCAGGCGACGCGTGAAGATGCCGAGATAGCCAACCGCCCCACCACATGTCGCCCCTTCGACTCCTATTCCTGACTACACCCGAACATAAAACTACACGTTTAAGTAGCATGTTGGTAGCAAAGTGAGTGGCTTTTTAGGTAACAAAGCTCAAGAATAGGGTACCACGTCTGCGAGTAGAGCGCTTGCGTATCAGCGCTGCGTGCGCAGGCATTTGCACTTGGGTTAATTAATTTTATGTTGTTGTTCATGGTGTAGTGTGTATTGCATTGGAATCTGTACGTATATCTTGGAAAATTTTGGACTATCTTCGAACTCTGCCAATTAGTAGTCTTGTACCTCGTATCAAGTCTTCCAATCGCTTATTGACACTGTCAAATGCATGTGTCCATAGTGGCTTGCGAGGGAACAATGTAACCGGACCTGGCAGAAGAGCCGATTGCTTTCCGATCAGCCGAGTACCCAAGCGGTACCGTTAGTAGACAAACTAAAAATTAAAATAGCTAAACGGGCGGTAGAGTGGTGTATCGCCCGCTAAGGAGGGCAATTGTAGCGCGCAGCGGGCGGCTGACTCTCATTATTTTATAATAACACGGATAGTGGGCGCTCGGAACCTTCGCGTCATGCTGCGGCAATAGGCACCTCGGCCACGGGACCAAATAACTTCAAATAGGCGACTCTTACCGAATTAATTGCCTGATTCTGGGCGGTAACTCGTCAGCGTCCATCTGCAGACAACACTGCGTCCACTCAAACCGTTCCAATCAGCTTGATATCGTGATGAGGACAATACTCCGCTAATTGTTTCGTTGTGCTTTTCTGGTAAGCTGTTTTGTTAGTGTAGAGACAGTAAAAAAATAACAAAAATATGCATTAGAGTATCGACAGATTAAGAATTAGTTAATACTCAAGTAGATGCTGTAATAGTATCAGGCAATAATAAGAATCGAAAACAAGCTGTCGAAACAGTTTAGCTCTAAAACATTTGTTCCAGCCAATATAGTACTCGATCCGAAACGAAGATTATGCTAAACCGTGTACAGACGTGTCGAACGCAACATATCTGAGATCGATATAAATCATCTTATTAACTATTGTTTCGGAGGTGTGGTGTGAAACGGCCGAGATGTTATCGATTTAGATGTGTTTTAAATTAACATAATAGGTTTTGTGAATGAGTATTGCCTTTCTGTTTGTTGTGCTGTACCGATCGAGTTTTATTAGAACTAGAAACGTTTAGTCCTCAAGATCATCTTTATAGCCAATTGTTTAAGCGGAATAGTAATTTTACTATGGGAAGGTATGAATTCCTGATCTGCTTCGTCATCGCTGATGCGGACATTGACCTCTACCAGGAAAATCAAACGAAATACTTTTTTTTCAGTTCTTCTTCAATGCTGAAGTGTCTGAAAGTGAAGATCCTTGTCATGTCTTCAGTAGACCCTTTTTGCGGGTTAAACGGCCGTGATATGGCATCGTTGTTTCTCATTAACTTCTGTATCGTCGTCCTCGTACACATTGGAAATCTATACTAATAATAAAGTGGTGAAAAGTCATGTCGGTTCATCGAATATTTGTGTGAAATTTTAAATGAAATCGGTTATTAGTATTGTACTGAGGACAAAACCACAATTTTTAGTATTTTTGTTCCGTTTTAATTCGAAAACCACTCAACGGATTTGGATGCTGTTTTTTATTATCATCCTAATGACCCTGGTCAACATGGCTATAAGGGGTGTTTATAAAACAATGCCCAAGCGGAAAACGGGGCGGAATTTGTTTAGTTCTTAGTATTTTAGTTTTAAGTTCCCATTAATTGTTTTGCCCATATTCATATTCAAACAACACCATGTAAATGACATTGCAATAAATAATTTGAATTGAATAAACGCAGGCGGACCCTGGGGCAAAAGGCTAGTTATAGATATTATTAACACTAAGAATACATACAGCGGTGTAATTGTAATTAAAAAAATACAAACAAAACTAAAATTAAAGGTCCAGAATCTGCTACAATGAATACTATTAAGCTTGTGTAGCGCTAATACAAAGAATGATGTATGGTTTTTATTATATTAGGATTCAAATTGCTATTAATTTTGTATCGGGAATGAATGACCGGTTCCTTGTTAGGAGACTGAATAATAGTGAAATGCTGACTCATCATAATACAAGCCAAGCTCAACTGTGTATAGACACACGAAAGTCCGGTGTCGGCTCGAACTTACAAGCTCTACCGAAATAAAATGATTTAGCATACTTTAAAGCTTGAAACCATTGCTACTTTTAGCAGGAAATTATCATTTAAATGCTTAAAGCTAAATAATATCTCTAATCAGTGTGGGTAATTTATGTTTATTTTTTTCTTTTTAGACAAAAATTGTTCCGGTAAACCAATCAGGACTTTCTACCTCCTCTAACAAATGTTTGATA
The DNA here is from genome assembly GCA_910592155.1 of Ypsolopha scabrella. Classification (NCBI taxonomy): domain Eukaryota; kingdom Metazoa; phylum Arthropoda; class Insecta; order Lepidoptera; family Ypsolophidae; genus Ypsolopha; species Ypsolopha scabrella. The sequence goes on from OU342964.1 coordinate 8,466,692, forward strand.
CAATGCAGCTTGCTAAAGATTCTTTTAAGTTCCTTTTTAATTGCCTCAATTTAATTTATGTTCCATCCTCATTGCTTTTTGTGGCCAGTGGTGTAGTCATTTGTTTTTATAGTTGCTGCCCTCCCTCCTCGGGTCGAAGGGAAGTGATTGTCATAACATGATTGAACTTTCCTACGATAAGTAGCAAAAAGTTGTTATAGTAATAAAGTAAAGGATTATGATGAATTGAAGTGAAATAGCTTGTATAGTAGTATTAGCGTTTTGTATTTCCAGAAAGATGATATCTAAGAAAAAAGTTCGGTGTCTGATAAGATCTTTTATGTTATACTAATAATAAAGTAGTAAAAAGTCATGTTTGTACGCAGAACATTGTTTCATAATTTTATTTGATATGGATTATTACTTAGTATAGTGCTAAAGCGAAAACTACCATTTTTAGAATTTTTGTCTGTTGGTTTGTACCTATATAGGTATACATGTTCCGTTTTAACTCGAGAACCACTAAACGGATTTCGATGCGGTTTTTTATATTATGTTTGACTCGGTCAACTTATAGGCTATAAGGGCTGCTGATAAAATAACGCACAAGCCAAATAAACGTGGGTGGAGCCGTGGGCGAAAAGCTAGTAGATGATAAAGCTGCAAAAATTGTAGAGTGAATTTTGTAAACTAAAGAAACTTAGAATATAAAGTGTATTAGTGACGTCCTGCAAAACTAGTTCAAACTAACCTAAAAGATTTATTGTGTTGAGATTTTTGTTGTATGACGTTTGAAGTCTGTTTGTCTTTCTGTATGCTCACGAGTTTCGTTTCAACCACTCAACGAATTGAGATGGGTTTATAATGTAACGTGGCTTAATGACCTGGAACTGAGAATATCATACAGAACACGTTCGTATTTTTTGCAATTTTACACTAACACTTGAAAACCAGTATCCAATATCAATATCCAATATCTAAAAATATACTTTGGTTTTAACAGGGGCACACAACTATATTCATCTATTTCAAAAATATATACCTAAAAATACACTTTTAAGTCAAGCATGCGCCTGCTATTATTAAGTGAATCCATTTTGAGAAAAATGAGTTGGATGATCTAAAGACGTGTAGTACGACTGACACACATAGTTCCAGATAACCCTTCTGAACTCCAGTATACTAACAAGGACATTGCCAATAAAGCAGAATGTACTTAGTAGAATCTTTGTTGCCAATCGTATTAATTCGTGCTGTGTTCAGCCAGATAGGTTTAAAAAGTCATTTCAAGTCCCACTCTCCAGCGCCAAGAACTTTCGAACTTAAAAAAATTCACTTATATTTTTCGAGTAATCTTTTGAGTCTGAAATAGCAAACTAACTTCCAAAATTTGTTAAATACTTTATTTGCATGTTAAAATAATTTGCTAAGATAGGTCATCCTCTTGAAGACTTAAATTTACATCAATGAATAACAATTTTTAGTACCAGCTTTAGTACTACCCGGGTAGAGGTGTGTACGATAGGTAGGTTTTGCAGAGTCCAGCCCGAAGGTGTTAATGTGGATGGCAACAGCTATTTATAAAGATGGGAGATGAGCAACGACCCATCCCAGGGCTGGACTCTGTGAAACTCCCTTCGAAGGGCTATTCTGGATGTAGGTAGCAAAAAGCTGCAAAGATATTTTTGTGACCTTTTCATATTATTTTAAAACTTGTTAATTGGTAAACAGACTTTTACATTATGAACAAGCATTGATTAAAAAGGGCACCGGGAAATTGTGTAAACCATTTCATGAGCCTGAAAGCCTTGGTTAACGGCTTACACAGAGGATTTGACTTTGGTTAGGTATTACATTTATTTATGGTATATTCAGTTTATTTATCAACTTATTTATTAATTGCATTATGTATAGTAATATTCTTATTCCAATAAGACTTTATTTTATGCACGTGTATAACTTTAGTAGCCCAACTTAAATATAGTTTTACATATTTTGACATGTAAAATACTTTATGTATCTATTTTACAAATAAACATTTTGAATCTTTGAATCTTATTTATTGTAATGGTACATTGACTTTTTTCTATTTAAGGGAGTAAATAAAAGCCCATGTTGTAAGAGACGACGTCTGAAAAGCTTTTAATATTTTGTTACCTATAACTAACGTTTTTAATTTGTTGATATCAAATGCCCTTCATTCAGGGAAAGAACAAAAAATTCACATTTTTAAGTTTTTTAGCAGCATATTTGTTGTTATTATAGTTTCATTTCCTATTCCCTGTTCTTTGCTTGGACCCTTCGAACAATAAGAAACTCAAAGAGCCAAAAACTGTGCAGGAGATTTTTTTATATAATAATACATTTTTAATTACTTTTCTTTTTCTCAATTTGAAAAGAATAACAGTTGAAACATTTTATAGTATACGAGTACGTTACAAAAATAATAAATAGGAAAAAAGTTAAACAAAATTGCTCAAGATATATTTCGGGCCCTACTGGGCCCGGCTTCAGTTAAGATGTTTGTCAATTAAATAGTATAATAGACAAGGTACGTATTTACACAGAGAAGAAAGAAAAAAAGGAGGTTTATTTACAATTATATAAAATACACAATAAAAGCCTTTTAAAAGAGCATATATTTATTAATTAAAAAGTTAACTCGCACATGCGAAAGTAAAATACTAATTGTAAATAAATCTCCCCTCTTTCTTTATTCTCTCTGTAAATACGTACCTTATCTATTTTACTATGTAATTGACATACGTCTAAACTGAAGCCGGGCACAGCAGGGCATATATCGTGAGCAATTTTGTTTTACTTTTTTCCTATGTATTACTTTTGTAACGTATATAAAATACACAATAAAAGCCTTTTAAAAGAGCATATTATTTATTAATTAAAAAGTTGAAACATTTGAGATAAATACACATACTAAAATCATAATCATAAATAAAAGATTTAATGGACGAGACTTAAATGCCCCATTTCAACGCACGGTCCTTTCTCTATGATAAAAAAATTATAGCTCTGGGCCACCGTATCATATCGATATTAACATGACGCTATTTTGGAGACCCTGCCCTCTTTGTAATTTTGTGGTCATATGGCCAGATGATGGCACAGTTTTCAAGGCATTGTTTCCCACTACAATATTAAAAGTTTAATGTAGATCTTTCTTTATATTAGAATAAGAAGTAATGTACATCGATTTCATTACTTCCAATTATACATTTATCCATAATGTAGAGTTCTAATCACCACTCTGCTCACCACCTCATTTCATACACATAAAGTTCGCTACAAAACGCTTATAAATCGTTCCCATAATCCTGCGCAATAGTACGAGAATCGCCACTCGCTGATCGGATAGCGCTGGCTCGTTAGCATTATCTGTGAGGGCGTGCGCGCGCGCCGGCCTTCGCGCCCAACGCGGGGTAATTGTTGATGAGGAGGGAAGTGTGAGGGAAATCGGCAGGTATTGGTCAATGAACTCTACGTATCCTGAGAACTCTGAATGCTGTATAGAAGAAAATGTTAATATTCCTGTAAAATTAAACAGAAACCCACACATATTTTACCATTTAATATCAGGTTAAGGGCGGACTACAGACCTTATCGGTAGAAATTTTTAATAAGTAATGATAGAATGATAAAATTTTTCAGTAAAGTATGTAGTATAGATAACATAATAGGTAACTAATTATTTGTGTTATTGTTTCTTCAATGTTAATAAGCTTCATTTCGAATACCAAAGAATAATCAAAAAAGGATTACATTAGTATTGTATTACACCCAGTATGTTTGAAACATTTACGGCCTTTTGCTTCTCTCGCTTACTTATTTCAGTGATTTTAAGCTTTTTTCATGCTACTTTCAGACTTATACAGCCTTTTTAGTTATTTACATAATTCACTTCGGTAAACGCTCTCCCTCTGCAGCGTGTTGTGTGTAATTCCCTCGAGATTATCAGCTAAGCGAACATGTCTGCAGTGATTAGTTGTGGGATTGTTACAATAAATAACATCTCATTACAATGGAGGCGATATGGCGGCTCAATGAGATCGAACGCGGTATTTCACGCGCCTTTCCTGCGCGCGCGCCTGTACGGTTCGTTCGGTGGTTACAGGGACGCAATAGGTACAATTCACATAATTTTTTTTTTGGTAAAATTTTCGTAAAGTTTTTTAATACTCAATCAGATAACTCGGATCCTAAAGAACGTAGTAGTCATTATCAATCCTCCAGATAAGTAAATATAACCGTAACGTTGATAAATAACGATAGATTGAAATGGTGGCTAAAATTCCCTAATGAGTATGATAACTGACACAGGGGCGTTACTTTTATAATTTTGTCTTCTAGATCAAAAATGAGCCAACAGGCTTTTCTTAAATATAAATAATATGGAGAGTTTTTCCAAGTTTCAGGACCAATGTCAAAATTAGCTCCCGAGTGTCCATTTCGGTGGAAGGTCCGGTCCTGCACGAGGCGTAGAGCTGGTCGTGCAGTGTGGATCCCCTGCAGCGGGGGGCGGAGCGGCGCGGGGAGGGGCACGCCATCTCGTACTGACGATAAATGGGCCGTACGACCACTGCCATGGGCAACGTGCTCTGTTTTGCGCACTTCTAATGCCAAATTCTTGAGATATGGCAAAAAAAGAATTAAACTTTTGTGAATGCATTTACTTGTACTCACATATGAATCTCTTCATATACATAGATACACGTATATGTTTTGGGGAAGGAGATAATGAGGAAAGGAAAAAAGCTTACCACTGTTACAATACAGTCATGACTTAATTTTTTGGAGAGTATAAGGTGCTATCAGTAAATTTTACTCTTGCGCGTGATAATAAACGTTTAATATCATTTCATGAACCACATTTTTTGTTGTTTTCTTTGTTTTGCCCAGAGCGGCCATATAACTATTGACATAGGAAGTATATTAACATAAGAGAAAACTTCTGTAACTTTACAATCATCCGTACAATAAATTTTGTTTTTTTTCGATGTTGGCGCCATTCTATGTTCCTGATACCAATTTCTACTCCTTCGCTCGTGACTCTACATCGTACTAAGATCGGTAGTAATAGAAACGACGTCGTCCTCTCATCCCCCGATAATCGATTCTAACAGAATATTGTATCTCCTGATCATGCAATTTATATCTGTTTTGTTATCGTACGTATAGTTTAATAAAAGGCGATAATTAAATGTTGTAGTTGAGTTGTTTATTCTCTGCGGTGCCGCGCGAGGCGCTGGCGCTCCGCCCTCGAGTTGCGCCCGCGCAGCCGAGATTAACGAGTTACATCTCCCTGCCAGTACATAAACTATGGGAATAACGTTCAATTTATTCGAACGGAAATTATTTGGACTGCATCAGCCGGGATTGTGGGAAGGCGTTGAAATTAAGAAAGTTAAGAGCAACTGATTCATTCACTTTTACACCCAAATAAGCTGAACTCTGAAAACTTGTGACCACACCACTAGATGCGCTCAGATGGTAAACCTACATGATCAAGTAACAATATGAGATCAATGTCATTCTATAGTTCTAGTCAGCCCTTTGATTAAAAGTAACGTTGGCATTTCTGGAGCTTTCAAATCCTCGAGTCAAAAGCTTATAGATTGGATTAACGTCCTGTCATTAGATCAACAGCTTTACGTCCTTTTTGAGGCATGGTGATATTCAGATGATTCAAGGACATGTTCCTTCTTAGGCTAACCTTCAGGGATGTTCTGCAAGCAAACTTTCAAAATCAGCATCGTCATTGCCAGGAGGAACGCAAGTGTAACAAGCGAACAATGTTTACTCCTCTATCAGTCCAGTCTATAGAGACTTCATGACGTATTCCATAAGTAGTTTTGAGGGGCTGAAGCACATACATGTCCTTTCTGTAGAAATTTGATGCCCCATTGCCACCAGCATAACAATAAGTCAAACTAGTAGTACCAAATTCCCAAGTGTAACAGTAGACTCAGGCTCTAATAGGACGTGTACCCTTTATTGGTCGAAGCGTGTAACTCAGCATCCTCTGCGGTCGTCTCAGCAGAGTCTTTCGCGCTGGGTCAGCTGGCGGCGATGCTATTTAGCGCACGCAACATGGAATTGGTATTTTTCATATTTGGTGAAAAGCGAGTGTACCAAGTGTGAACTGTGACTTGCATGTCACACTTTACACTTGGAAACACCTCTGATATCCCGTCGGGGATTCGTGTCGTATCGATTATAGTCACGGGTTGAATTGTAATATATGGGTAGTTATTGTAAGCGCGTTGTTCATATGAAACGAAGTTCAAAGTGATATTATGACATTGTTTAAGTAGTATACTATAATCAGCACCCTGAAACAAATCAATTCTTGTCATCGCGAATCGTGTGGTGTCATCCATTGAAGGGTTTCAGATCTGAAAGTCAGGTGGCGTAATTTTAATTTTCAAGTAATACTCAGCAATCAGCACACAGTTCAAGGAGTTCCATAGTGATGTGGCCGGGTTAAAGTTCAGGTGGCATTTTAACAAATTTCACTTAATATCCCGCAATAAGCACACACATAAGGTGAATGCGGAAATATCGAGTTATGTACTGTCATTTATTGAGGAGTTATGGTGATGAGGTCAGGATCGAAGGTCAGATGCGTTAAAATCAAATTTTCTAATAACATCCTGTAATCAGCACTACGTGTAACGTGGAACTTCTCAACCGATTACTCGATATTGAGGCAACGCTTTGTACCAGTAGCCTTAGCATGAAAACATTACGGTTACGTTTAGTTTGAACGTAACGCGGTTTTGTATTTTGTATTTTGAAACGGAAACATGGACAGAAGTTCATGCCAAATATCTACCTAGATCTATCTGTCAATATTTATTTAGAATTTTATTTATAATTTTATAAAACATTAAGACATTTTTTATTCAGGGTAGGGCCCGAAATATATCTTACGACCATTTTATTGTCGTATACCTTTATATTGTCACTATTAAGGTGACATTAATTTATGCAGCCAAATTCATAGTGGTGGCTTGGTGACTGATCATATATTATCATATATCCTTGAGATCTCTCTTATTGGACCGTATTACGTAGTCTTACAAGCACTCCTCGATGAGTTAAGGATATGGCATACGCAAGATTAAACACCTTATTTTGCATCAGGCGAAAACAATATCCCATCAAATACATTTCATATAAGGGTCGCCAAGACACAGAAGCTCATAACGCTTTCACGGTTAAAAAGTTATCAGATCTCATGTAGAGCCAAGCCCTTAACTCTACAAGCCCTAACTCTACAAACCCTACATCTTCGTCAAAAAGTATGGCTCAAAAAATAGACACTCCCATGGACTTATGATATTATGTCATGTAATCGTTCCATGAAACGGCCAAGCCATACTTTTTGATTAATAAAATTCAACGTATAAAAGCTAGACAAATGAAACTTATTGTGTTTAATAAGACTGCTTAGTGCATCTTATCTTGAGAATTTGGTATCTCTAGTATTATCCAAAAAATACGACGAAACGCCCCGAGAAAAGGTACGTAGTGCCCCGCCCGCTTTTTGCTCGTCTAGGCGGGGGGCACTGCCGTGCCCCCAGATTTATTTTAGTCTACAATCGCGCGCGCTTCGTCCTGGCAGTTACGACGACAGAAATGCCTCGCGTTCGTGAATTAAACATATTATTTGGATATATTAATCTATGTTTGCCGTAAGAACTGCAATTTTACGTAACTGGAATAGGTATCAATAATACATATTTTACTATGTAAAAACCAAGCGAATCTGTTAAATAACACAGGAGAAATTCATTTTTTAAACATTTAATATCGTGAAAACTGAGGGTTAATTATTTTTTCTGGATTAGTTATTTCATTCCCCCCATCCATCCCATCCATCAGCCTGTTTCATCCACTGCTGGACATAGGCCTTTCCAAGATTTCGCCACTCTTATTATATTTCATTATTACATTATAATTAGGTAACTGCACTTCACAAAAGATCACTCAACGTCATATATTTGTTTCAAAGGATAGATCTTATAGCTTCTTCAGAAAACTACAATAGAAAAATATAAAACTTTTTTTTCTTTCGTCATATTGAAAGAAAGAAAGAAAGAAAAGCAATTTATTTTAAATACCTCCAACAATACACAAAATAGACATGAAAAATCACACACAACTAGAATTAACAAAGAGTAAGAATGTATAACATAATAAATATAAGTAGCAGGATTTTAACATTTAGAAAAAGGTGGTAAATAAAAAGGGATTCAACTCAGCTTAGTGCTGCGGTAAGTGCCACAGCGCTGTTATTCTGTTGAACCCTGAAACTAAAATTAAAACTTAAACTATACCTATGCTAGGTGGCTTATATCTAAGGATTGATTTATGAACTAGGAATTGGAATGTGCAGGAAGTATGTATATATAATAAAATATATAAAAATATATATCTACAAAAAATAAATATATAAGAATATATAACAACAATTTTTTCTTGATTAGGGTTATTTTTGTTTTTCTAAAATTGACTCTTAATGCAATAATAGTTAGAGATGGACGTAGGGTAGTGAATAGTATAATATTCAGGTAGTTCATCCGTTGGCGACATGTTGTAGGTATCTGTACAAAAATATTTACCTTCTTAGCAGTTTTATTTGAGGCTTGAATAAAAGTTGATTTTCTATTATAACGCCCGATCCTGAACACATATACGAGTACCATCAATTTGAATTTCTTTTCGAATTTTTACAACAAGTAAACAAGTGAGTATGTAACGACTGCGCATGAAACTTTCTGTCTGTTATAATTTGGGAGGTCTAATCCCTATTGAAAAATTATTATTAATCTTGTTTGGGTGTCAATATACCGACAAAAAAATATTTTATTGAATTTAAAATTTAATCAAATATGACTAACCGTCTCTGTAGTCTAGTGGTTCCAATACCCGACTATAATCGCGTGTTTGAATCCCGTAGGGGCACTGTTGGTTAAATTTGGGACGTAATATAATCGTCGGTGAAAAGTGAGCATGTGAGGGTGGACCGTGACATGCATTTCACAGTCCATACTCGGAAACACCCCCTCGGGGATTTTAATGTCTTGTAGAAATAAAAATAGTTTGGAAGTTGCAATTTCAACCAACTGTTAAAAGTATTTGGACAAACATTCTTTATTAAACAAAACTAGATCAAAATAACACAGAAAAACGTAAATTTATTTTACATTACAGCGAGCATGCAACGAACAAAAGAAAAAATACGCGTCTGAAAAATTTTGTTCCAAATCTCAAGCATACTGGCAACAAATCAGTGTAGAATGGGTCGTTTAGCCTCCTCGTTGGCCTTAGGGGTACGGGGAGGGGGTATTCATGTTTACTGTTCACCCTCTTTGCCCCACCTCTGAACTGTTTTGTACATTTTTCCACCGCGACACTTGGACGTTTGGGTTTTAACCTCAAATTTAATTTAAAAAAGGGTTTTGATGTATCTTGTAGTGATCTGGTTTATTAGTTGTAAATGTAATATTAGTGTTTGTTATATTAGTAGGTATAAGTAAGTCGGTAGGTATATACCTCAAAGTCACTTCACCAGGGATGTCACTGTTTAGACAGACATAATCATAGAAAAGTTTTAGATAAGAAGTACTAAGAAATCATTTATCTTTCATTAATAGTCATGATATTTTGGAACAGCTTCCCAAGCTGGTAAAATTCGAAACATGTTACATACAAGGGTTTTTTTAAGGATACTTACCAATTTTTCATCTGGAATGACCATAGAAAAGGAATCTTATAATCTTTAAGCCCTAAATTATTTTTAGCTTTTCGTGGATGTGGTATTCTCTGGTAATTCCGCGCCGCTATGAAATGAAAACCCATAAAAATAATGTACAATTTATGGTCTTCGACACGCGCCACCTTAACATTGCCGTACGTACACCACATAGCTTTAGCACATCAATCTAAATAGTATCGTTTGTAATAATGACATAACATTTTCAATTTGTATCCTTTTTAATTTGATAAATAAAGTAGGTGGTAGAGCTAATGCCGGGCTCGACTTTGGAGGTACCACCATCTTACTCGCAAATCCTCCCGAAGTTATTCGGGGGAGAGTAAAAGGACAGCTCTCAGGCAAAAAAACCAGGCGGCCCACCATTGCCTGGGACCGATGGATGGCGGTATATCCATCCCCAATTGCCGGGCCTTATATAAATCAGACTGGTGACGGGCAGCGGCGTCACTGGTGCAAGGGTTTCGGTACCGCGCTCACCAACCCGCCTGCCCAGCGTGTGTGAGTATGGGCATTTCTTCCAGGAGACCCGCCAAGCATGGCGAAATCCTGGAAAGGCCTATGTCCAGCAGTGGATGAAACGGGCTGATGGATGTATGGATGGGTTATATTCGTCCTCTTGAAATTCGTACCGCGTAAATTTCTTCCTAAAAGTATATATACTCGGTGTAAATTCGTCCCTTTTCAAAAAATATATACATTATGTGAAAATTCGTCCTCTTTTTGCGTGTCGATTCGACCCCTTCGTCTTAAAAATGGAGTTTATAGGTTTCTATTTATTTTATATAAGAGTACGATCATAATTATTCACTATACAAAAAAAATTACCACTATTTGGTTTGAAAATATTTTGTTGATTATAAATTGTAAGAAATTTATGTAAGTATTATTTTTAGTTTAGACTTTGTAACTGGACATTTTTTTTCATTTGTATAATGAATGTTGTAGCATTTTTATTTTTATAATATATGTGTGAGTATTTTCAAGTATGCTTTAGTTGAAGTTATACAAATGGTTGATTTTTAATAAACAGAATGTTGATTGCAAATTTACTTTTATTTTGTTCTGAATTTACTTTTCACTTTCATTGTACTATCGAAAAGAAATAACATTTCTAAGTACCTAACGGATATGTATGTTATGAGTTTACCTCACAGTGTTTTTATTTCCCATCAGCGAATATAATTAGTAAAAAAATATTATGCTCAATGCACATAGATTTCGAAAATTCTGCAGCATTCAAACCCAAATCTCGATATTCCGACAACATCTAATTCGAGCCATAGTTACCGCTAGATTTTAAATATATGTACGTAAATGTCAAAGTTTAAGTTGTTCATATCAAATACAGGGTGACTTCTAACTTAACCCCGATAATATAGTATTCTGTAGAAGAATACAAACTGGTTATATTAAAACCATTCAAAATTATTTTTTAAAGTTGGAGCCCTTTAAATATTTTCGTAAAATCCAAAGAAATCATGGTCGCTCGAATATAATTAGATCGCGCGAAGTTATTTTTGTTATTGATCCCACAATTTTCAACTTTTTCCGTATGGGAATGACTAGGATAACTATAAATTTCATTTCCAAGTAACATTTTTTAATTGAGCGAAGTGAGCGAGTTCTCCGTGTCTACTGCAACAATCCGGCGTTTGTATGTATGAATGTTTGTTCGACGATAACTCGAGTATCGTTAATCGGAATATCATGAAATTTGGCTAGCAAGTAAATAAGGCAAAGGGAATTTTCAAGTTCGAATATGAGCCAAATCGGTCAAGCGTGAATCGGGCGAGCGCGAGTTTACTAGTAATTGAGGCACTGGACGCTTACGAGCGAGTTCTCATCGTCTACTAGAACAATCCGGCATTTGTATGTACATATGTAATTATGTATGTATGTAACTAGTAGTTCGCCCTGAACTGTGAACTCGCGCTCGCCCGATTCGCGCTTGACCGATTTGGCTCATGTTCCAACTTAAAAATTATTGTCGAACAAACATTCATACATACATACACACAAACGCTTCGCTCGCTCGTTCAATTATGTATGTATGAATGTTTGTTCGACGATAACTCGAGTATCGTTAATCGGAATGTCATGAAATTTGGCTAGCAAGTAAATAAGGCAAAGGGAATTTTCAAGTTCGAATATGAGCCAAATCGGCCAAGCGCGAATCGGGCGAGTGCGAGTTCACAGTTCGGGGTGAACTACTAGTAATATTTTTACTTTTAATTCTAATTGTTTTTTACATTTAAAATGTGTTTACTAACGTTTCACCCGTAGAGTCACAGTCGTGACGATCGTCACGCCAAGGCCGAATTATAAAAAAAAATATTATTGTTAGTTAATATATTATAAACCTAGATATGGGTATTTTTCAAGCAACAAAAAAAAAATATATAATAATATAAAAAAAAGTTGTGGATTGTAATTCTAGGCCCAAATTTTTTTTATATATATGTATTTTTTTTTATTATTCCTTATATTTTTTTTCAATGTTATAAAATTTGAATAGACATATATATATATAGTATACCTATACATACATATATTTATATATATAACTAAGATTTTTTCAAGGAGAAAGCCCCCCCCCACTTTCCCCAAGAAAAAAAATAGGTTTTCTTGTAGGAAATTTTACTTACCAAGATTGATTACTTAATACTTAATACTTACTCAAGACTCCAGTATGAATTTGGCTGCGTAAATTACTGTCATCTTATATAAGGTGACTTTCGTTTATACAGCCAAGTTCATACTGGAGACATTTACCGAGTCTCCAGTATGAATTTGGCTATACAACGTGAAATTTAAGTCATTTTGCTAGCGAAAACTGATGATAGTACTCGTCCATATGAACAACTTTTACTATGAAGCCAACCCTGAAATCGTAAAAGAAATAACAGCTGTTCCATACATTTGGGTCGAGTAGGTATTTAACTTTTCTATGAAACTGCTGATATTTTTTTCATGATTTCAGGGTTGGCTCCATAGTAAAAGTTGTTCATATGGACGGGTACTATCACCAGTTTTCGTTAGCAAAATGACTTAAATTTCACGTTGTATAAACAAAAGCCACCTTATATAATGTCCTCTTGACCTCCCACAGTAATTGACTTAGGCCTGGGCTTCCGCTTGCAGGTAACACGAGAAAAAATATTGACGAATTTCACATAGAACCTTGACACTGAACCATTACCAAGTCTTCAGTATTAATTTGGCTATATAAATTAATATCACCTTGCATATACCTATATGTGACACGGATCGATAGCTGTATAAATTAATGTCAAGTCAAGGTGAAATTAAATCAACCGACCAAATTCATACTGGAGACTCGGTTAGTGATCAGAAGAAAGCTTCAATTACTCTTTTGGTGAAATTCGATGAATTTTTTTTTGCTTCCTTACTTACTGAGGAATTGTACTTAAACTAGTGCAACTAAAAAGGGAGCAAAAAAAAATTTTTTTCGATTTTGGCCAAAAGAATTACTGAACCTAGTTCCAGATCACCAACCGAGTCTCGAGTATGAATTTAGTCGGTTGATTTAATTTCAGCCTACACAGGGTGTAAATGCAAAGTCAAGAATCCCTTTAGGGTATGAAAGTATACATGATTCTGATGTCATTACGAGAAAAAAAAAATATATTGAATGTTGACCAAAAATTCCATCATTTTTCTAAGCTATGGCTACGCAGCTCACCGGCCTCCCCACACACCTAATTGCACCCCGCAACCCGCACCCCTCATCCGAGTGGCCAGCGACCAGTGAGGGTGTCCATGCGATTAGTGTATTTTGAGTAAAGAAAATAGTCTTATTGTGAGGTACTGGTACTTTATTTAGAGATCATAGTATTTAAAACAATATCTTTACCGATCTCACTGACACACCCTTAAAGGATTCTTGCCTTTGCTTTTACACCCGGTATAGTTAACATTCTTAAATTAATTTTATTCCTGTTCATCTGTCAACAAACCCCAATTAGCCTTTAGCTTGACAACACCATATTAGGTCCTAAGTACTCAGCGCGAAACTGCAACATTGAAAATTAGAAACGCATTCCTTTAGCATGCACACACAGAGAGATAATTATCTCCATACAAAGAAGTATTGTCCCCACCAATAGAACAACAAAAGTTGCAGCAACAAGCGACAAGTGTACAATTCTCGGAATACCTAACTAATGTTAAGTTTTTTGTCTTTACTGCAACATGGCCCAATTAAGGGCGGGGACACGATGCTGGGCCCATGTAGCTCTTCGACTGCTTTCTTATAATTTATTCGCGATGGGGAGTTTTGTTTTGTGCCACTTTTTGTTGCGAGATCGGAATCTGTATCGTAAACACCTTGTTTAGTGGTCCGCGAGCTTTAAGGAACGTATCGCGATGATAAACTTGCTGTGCCATATTCTAGATATTACTTAAGAGTTCATATGATTGCATGTACACAAATTTACTAGAAATAAACTGAAGTTTCAATAATTTACAATGTACGATTATGTATGCTAGTAGTTTTCTCTAGACTGTAGATCGATTCAAGCTCCTATAGTGTATACGGAGTATGAGCATTTGGCCATATCAGTGGCGGGGCTTAGATCAGAATTAAGTAAAGTTTTATAAAAAAAGCTAAGTTATATGCGGCTTTTTGAATGTTTATTTTAAAGTTGTTCTCATTGCAAAGGAAAGCATATGTTGCATTTTTATCCCTTCATCTCTACGTATCAAATTGTTACCCCTATGGGATATAAAGTACTTAAATATAATTTTAAATATATTTTCGTTCACTAGTACCCATCGACATTACCGAAGGGCTCCGAGCAGTTCCGAAGCGCAGCCGATTCTCGGAACCCTTTAATTGCATCGACTCCGGCGCAGATCGAACGTTTAAAACTTTAAAAATATATTTTTATTCCATTGAGTCCGAGTTCAAGATCGTGTTTTTATTTTAAGATACTGGACGTTTTGTTTATGTAAATTTTACAAGATCCACTGAAACTTCTCAATTAATTAAGCGAGTTGACATATGGATACAATTAATTGATATAATTTATACTATTATGACTATTTATATGATTAATTTACTAAAATATTATGCATGTAAGTACCTACCTACAATAAAAAGATTAGTAAGTTTTCTGGGAAATTAATGCCCAAAGTTAAGAGGTTGTATGTGTTATTTCATACATTACGCGAATCATGCTAAACGTTTGTATTTATCACTTGGATAGCGGAATTTTAACTGGTAGTAGGAACTTTATTATAAGTAAGCTAATTATTCAAGTAACGTCCTTTAGAATATTTTGGTTCATATCAGACGCTATTAGGTTTTGTTTAAAAATGTCGTAGTTTAGCTTCGTATTTTAAATTTTAATTGGTGATATAAAAGGCAAAACAAACAGCCTTGGCCTAAGTATTTCAATGTGAAAATTGTGGCATACTAGAACGCGTGCGTCGCGCGACAAACGCATGTCTTCACATGCGTGAAGAAAATAATCGAAAATATCTAAAGAACTAAGGAAAAGAACCCTTAAACTTAGGCATTAAAGATTGGATTCTATTGCTTGGCTAGAAATAATCAGTACGCCTTTAAAATTCAAGCAATTTAGAAGTTTCAAGTTCAATGTTTTGAGTCTAATTTGGCTCACATGAAGTGGAGAAGGAAACCATTCGCGAAATGAGTCCATCCTCATCTCTCCCACAAAATAGGCTTCTATTTTATGGTGAGTAAGATGTGAAGTAGGTTGCAAGGAGAGGTGTGATGTGCTAAGGGCTGGAGTGTCAGGATTCGTGCGCGTAATGAGGTGAAACAATTCAGAGTGCGGCCGGACGGTGGTGTTGCGTTTTTGTTGCGATCATGTCGCCTGTTTGCTCGCGATCTCGTTAGGACGGACACGAAATAGGGGAATTGAAATACATGCATCTTCCTACTTTGTTACATTCTACCCATTGTTTAGTTAAAGACTTTAAATTGTAGTAAATCTAAGGAAAATTTGCTTACCTGTATAGCTGAATTTGAACTACACAATACATTCGTTGGTCAAAAAAATGGACGCCTCAGTATATAAAAGCTTCCTTTGTATTCTTTATCTTTAGTGTCACATAATGCAGTTGTTTTTTAAAAAGTATTTTTTCGTAAGACGGGAAGCAAAGATAAGCTTTCACATAAAAGCTGCAATGCTAAGAGCTTTCATATACGTGTACAGTTTGTTAACTAAAAGAACTTACTCCAAGTACATATTACTACTAATTTAATATTATTTTTTAATTAATTGCGGAATTATTAACTCAATAGTAAATTGAAAAAACTATGAAGTCCTGACATTATCAGACAAACCTAATTGCTCACACTTCAATGTTCAAATTATCTTTACATTATCTACCTGACAGATAATGCTTGAGACTTACTTCGCCTACTTATTACTAGAAGCACTTACAATAATCGGATATGTGATAATCCAGCAGGAGTCCGTTAAACCAAATCGCCCGCGGGTTCCGCTGTCACTATTTTACACCAACCACTCTTTTATAATCGGTGCAGCTTGACCCCTAATAAAAAGAGACAGGAATAGTCAATTTGCATCAAAGCCTGCAGGTGCGAGAGAAACGGGTAGAGCTAACCGTTCACAAGGTGCAAGGAACAGAATCGATCAGGTGGTATTTGTTTAAAACAAGGTGCTCTATAACTGTCTTTAGGAGCGCAGTTAAATTTATACTCATTTTACTGCTTCTTTTAATAAACGTCTGTACAAAATTAATATATGCGGTCTTTTTGTGTATTATTCGCTAAATAAAAACTTGAGAAATATGAAAAGGCGGCTAAAATTTCTAATTATTAATAAGTCAAATTTAAGGAAAAGATAAGTAAATCTGGATGCTAGGATTTCTGTACCGGGGCATTCAAAGTAGAAATTCATAATATGGTTTTGTATTGATTTTATTGTGTTTTATTTGTATAGTGCATTGGATGGATGTGTAGTTTGTAATGCTATTAATAAACCGGGTGCAAATGAACAGCTATCTTGAAATGAACCCACATACCTACTGATCATACTGAACCACTTTCATTAAGAAACATAACCGCGTGAATGAAAAAAAAAACTAGTCAAGTGCGAGTGTAGGACTCGTGCCCTGATGGTTCCGTCGTTTAAAACAACACAAACGTATTTTCACCAGCAGTTTAAATGTTCAAACTAACCTGAAACTGACGATCTATTAAACTCAATGTACCTGTGGTGGCCATATCGTAGAATTGATCATTTCATGAAATGATCGACAACATCGTAATGTATGAAATAAGAAATTAACGAGAGACTTGCAACAAAAAAACAAAAATAGGTGCGGCGACGACCAAAGCGAAGAGGAGCATCTAGGGATTTTCGTGATTATGAGCCAAGTGAGGTGGAGCGGAGCGGAGCTAGGCGGCCCTTTTAGTTTTAAAAGATTTCATGATATTTGAGCGATTATGAAAAGATCAATTGTACGATATCCATCCATCAGCCCGTGTTCGTCCACTCCTGGACGTAAGCGTTTCCCAGATTTCGCCACTCTTGGCGGTCCTCCGTCCTCCTCATCCAGCCGCCCTCCAAAACGTACGGACAGGTCGTCAGTCCACGATATGGCTACGATATTGCTACGACAAATCCAAAGGGTCCAATTAAGCTGGTCCTTATTTCTATTGAATAACAAAATATCGGTAAGATCTAATTGTAAACGAACTTTTAAGTATCAAGTCAACTAGAAATACGCTAAAGGTTCTCATTGTGAGCTTTGTATGAAATTTATTATGTAAACAAAAGTAACCTTTTCCGCGTTAAGTTAGAAGCTTGATTTTTTAACAGCACTATGGGACCGTAGACTTCTGCAGGAGGTATGAATTTCGACTTGATAGCTCTCGGGGCCCAAAAAAATGGTCTTGGCAGCCGGATAACAAAGTGATGGTAAGGGTTCCATTTTAATTTTGAGGTACGGAACCCTGCAAAGGAACTGCCCACAGGTTTTCAAAATTATAAAGGAAATGTGAAAGTATTTTTTTTGTTTCCGCAGGTATGTTTCTTTGGAAAAGTTGTTTATTATAATCACTTTCCTTATTTTTTTTTTTTTTTTTTTTTTTTTTTTGCGCCCAAGCAAAAGGCACCCTCCGGAGGTCTCGGTGGGAGGGAGGTGGAGAATGCTCATAGCATACCAACACAGCCGACTGCATTGGTTATGTGGGACTCACTAGAAGTGCCTACCCACTAAACTCCACCTAGTAAGTTGGTTTGGCCCTGGAGGGTCTTAAAACCTTTATCTGAGCGACCCACCTTTGGGGGGAAGGGGGTGCTAGCGGGGTCCTAAAGGGACATCCGCTGGGAAGGATCCCAACAGGGATCTATACTAGTTGGAGGGAAGAGCTAGGCTCTGTATGAGTGGCTCGAGCTTTTAGCTCATCATGAGCTTTTTGAAGCCTATTTAAGTCTTCTGAGAGTTTGTTAGGGGGATCGGTGAGGACGTTTCTCGGCCTTCGAACCTTGTAACGAGATATAGTCGGAGCAGTGTACGAAACTGTCTCGCGTACTAACGGATTGGGGTGTTCTTCGGCAGATTTGAAGAATGTCTCTGAAAGGGATTTCATGAATTGTTGGAGGGTGGGCAGCTCTAAGTCCCGATGGAGGTCCGCGTTGCGCACGTACCAGGGTGCATTGGCCGCTTTCCGGCAGAATAGATTTTGGGTTACCTGCATTTTATGCAGGATATTGGGTTTCGCATGTGCGAAGACGGGGGAAGCGTACGTTAATACAGGTCGGATGCAGACCTTGTATAGTGTTCGCTTGTTTCTGAGAGACATCTTACTGTGTCTGCCTAACATGCTGTTCAGCCTGTTCAGATAGAAACGGGCTGTACGCGTCACTCTATTTATGTGAGGTTTGAAGGATACTTTCCTTAAAAGATACCAACTCATTTATACAAAAAATGTTCAACGTAATTTTAGGGTTCCGTACCTAAAGGGTAAAAAGAAACCATTGCGATGAGACTCGTTGTCCTTTTGTCCGTCCGTATGTCACATTCTCATAACTTTTGAACTGATAAAGATAAAGTCTTGAAAAAGACTTGAAATTTGGCACAAAAATATAACTAATTTGTTCACACAAAGAGGGATAACAATAATGTTGAAAAATTCAAAATTTTTTGATTAATTTTCACTGTAAAGGGGAGCAAAAAATAATTTATTTCTTAATATCTGTAATTCCAAGATGGTTATCAATCTTAAGTATTATAATAACATATATGGGTTAGTTTTTCATGTGGACGTGGATGGCGAAAAATGTTCAAAGGAGTCGATTTTGATAAAAATCAGAACTGAATAATTATTTTGAAAAAATAATTTCATTAGTCAAGATGCATAATTAGATTTTTTGTGTCAAGTGTGTGTCCCCCACCTTATCTCTGAACTGAAACTTCAGGACCGAAAACTGAAAAAGAAACGGTTACTACGTAAAAATATATAAATATAGTAGTAGTAAGTAATTTAGAGAAGAAATTGAAGCTTTCCTTGCAAAATTTTACCACAAATGGTACATTATTTTTTTTTCAATCATCACGAACGCTTGCATCCATATCTATGCTTACAGCGGTTACAGTTGTCATATTATATGTATCACTAAAAGCTTTAAAAATTCACTAATTATTTTTTATGTATCGTTAAATGCCACATACAAGTACGAGAGTAAAAATACAGAATTAAAAATCCTACTAATATTATAAATGCGAAAGTTTGTGCGTGTGTGTGTGTGCGTGTGTGAGGGTGTGTGTGTGTGTGTGTGTGTGTGAAATTTAGAATGAATATAGCTTATACTCTAACTTAACACATAGGTTACTTTTTATCCCGGAAAAATGCATGGTTCCTGTAGGATATATCAATATCATTGAAAAATCAGGTGTCTAATTAGCGCGGTCATTAATCGTTTTTGGTGATATCACACTTCACACTAATATTATAAATGCGAAACTTTGTGTGTGTGTATGTTTGTTACTCTTTCACGCTGAAATGGCAGGACGGATTTGGATGAAATTTAGAATGGATATAGCTTATACCCCAACTTAACACATAGGTTACTTTTTATCCCGAAAAAAGCATGTCGTTAAACCGAAAAACACGCGGGCGGAGCCGCGGGCAAAAGCTAGTGAATAATAAAAGTCAAGTGCGAGTGGGACCCGCACCCTTAAGGTTGCACAGTGCACTCTTATTGTATTATACGTGGAATTGAAAAAATTATGTGGGTAGATTATATTCATTTTGTAATACAGTTCCCATCAAAAAAATTGAAACACCACCAAGACTTTCTTTCTGGCGACAAATAACCAAAAAAGAAGATTAATTCTTTAAAAAAAAATAGAATTTGGGACGTCAGTATAGGAAATTCGAAACCTTTTACTACCTACTGTTGTACGACGTTTTAATTTTTTCCGCATAAAACAATATTTTTGTAATAATCCATTAAAACACAAACTCGAGAAGTGTTTCGATTTTTTTGCTGAGAAGTGTATTATAAACTTAGAGGTCTGTTAGACACCACGATTAGTTTTCGCTTAAAACGTGAGTATGTACTAGTTTTTAAGAAAACATTATTTGCTGTAAATCAATTAATATTAATTATCTGAAAAAAAATTGTTTATTTATAATTCTACACAAGAGCTGCGTTAAAACTGATCGCCGGATAACACTCGTCTCAGACAGCAGGATAGCTAATACAATTCAACGCGTGCAAAAGAAATGGCTTGATAAACTGGCGTCGTCCGACGATCAAAACTGAACGAAGCTAAATAAAATTAAAAATAAATACTACTTGTCTAATGCTGCAAAAAGTGTAGGTTTTTTATTATTATATGTCCAACCGAATTTTAATTATATTGTAATAGATAAATAATCTCAAAAAATATTACTACAATTCAGCCAGGACGGTTTGCTAATAAAAATAAAAATCGTTTTTCTATCTTCTAAAATCAACTCACATAAACCTGATAGTAAAAATATTAATGAGTAAGTAATTATATCGACTTGAAACCCTGCTATTATGTGAGCTAACTGATTCTATAAAAATTGCAAAATGTAAACTTTTTACAATTTAAGACATTTGCGTGTATTTTGACAAGACAGAGCTATAGTTACGTCGGATTATATCTTTACAAGACACATCATGACGTCAAAAACAAGTATTAGTAAGAAACAAAACAGAAAGATATGAAAAGTGTAAAATCTATCGGCTATTGGCGGCGCGGAACGTGAAATTGGGTACGTACATACCTACAAAGGTATACAGCATTCATCAAGCATACCAAATTGGCTATTATACAAATACTACATAATTTATGGTATAAAATTGTTCAGTACAAAGTTCAAACAAATTAAAAAGTTAAAAGGAGATATATTTCGAATGTGCTACGCATTTCGTAGCATATTTGTAGAGTTCGTAGACGCAGCGTAGTAGATATAATTTGTTGATGTTTTTTTGTCTATTTGTGTCATTATCTTACTGCAACTGTACCATTACACATATATTATATGAGCTGAAGTTGTAGCGACGCTCTTTGTATATATGTTACGGGTAAAGCCCGAAGTTGGGTAAAGGCCGAAAGAAGTCAAAAATAGGTGCGAAGACGACCAAAGCGAGGAGGAGCGTGTAAGGTTGACATGTTAATAAACATTGGACCCCCGAAGTTTTGTATAACATTATCCGGTAAACTTAGGTTTACCCTATCTTCTAGCATTACCCGTAAAATATACACACCAGAAACTTAGTAGTAGAGTCGCCCACACTTTAACCCACCCAAAAGTGGTTCTTATTAGGCCGTCAGTGCGACTATAACCGAATAAAATAGATAGTTTATATAAATATCGGATTATAATATCATAAATTACTCGGTATTTTCCTAAATGCGAACAGAAAAACATACCAAAAACACATACATCCTGAATTTAAAAAAACTATTTTAAAATCGTTTAAAAAGAGTAAACTTACCAAATTAATTTATTAACAGTTAGGGTTTCGTGCCCGAAGGGTGCCGCACGGGAAATTACTAAGCCTCTGCTGCCCGTTGGTCCGTACGTCCGTCCATCTATCACAGAGGTCTACAGCTTCAGCCGTAATAGCTAGCCAACTGAAATTCACAAAATACGTGTTACCTCTATCACGGTAAATAATGATCCCAAACATATGCTTTGAAAATATTCATTTTTTATAACGTAAATTGATTGAGAAAATTATTTAAATTGTAGTACATACTCTACAAGGTGTAAAAGCAAAGGCAAGAATCCTTTAAGGGTGTGTTAGTATGATCGGTAGAGATATTATTTTAAATACTGGGATCTCTAAATAAAGTACAGTACATCAGAATCTTGAATACTTTCATACCTTAAAGGGATTCTTGACTTTGAATTTACACCCTGTATAGTGAAACGACAAAAAATAAATACTCAGACGGTGCCGAATTGCATCTTGGCTATCATCTTAGTTACTAGGCAAGACACTTTAAATTATGGGTGTCCGTACTGATCAACATCCTATTGAATAGTATGAGGGCACAAAACAATACCTTTCTGATTTATACATTTTATAAATAGTATCTATGGTCTAAAAATACTCGGATGCCTGAACTCAAAGAGCCCAGTTACAACAATTTTCCAACTTTGTTCAGTCCTTGCGATCAATAGCCACAAGGTATTTCTAGCCCTCTCTATAAGCATAGTAGTTAAAAGGTGCGTGGCAAAACTTTCCGTTTTACACCCCCCGGCACGGAACTGACGTATCCCTCCCCTGTCCCCTTGCCCCCTTCTCAATCAAGGTAGTAAATGCAGGGCAAACTGTTAACATCTTTAGGTACAGGTGTTTCTGTTCTGAAGTGCGTATAACAGTTCAAACCATCGTTAAGTTTTGCTTTATTTATATTATTGGTAAATGAGTGTAATGGTTAACAACGGAACTTGCAATATGTTAAGATTAGTTAAAGATTAAACACATATGATTTTAAGATAAGTGTGAGGGTATACAACAATGCTGCAGCAATCAATAAAATAACTACGCTGTTTACTTTACATGTGTATGAAGGACTTTTAAAACTTTTAAAAACTTTTAAATGTATATGAAGGACAACCTAGAAATCTAGGTTAACATTTTACTGCAATCAGTAAAATGTAATATTTTAGTTACACTGCATGTATAGGACAGGAATTGATTGCTCTAATATACATAAATGGCCTACAATACACCTAATTAGAAAAGACAAGTAAAGATGGCACGTGGCGCACATCACACAGAGACATCTCAATGGCCACACATTCACACACACGTGGACATGAAGGCAGCTGAACAGTTTTGGTTTCCTCAGGTTTACACCTCGTTGAACCAGCACCGGAATTTTTATACTCCACTTCACAAGAGATGGTCATAGATCATAAAACGTTCTTTGTAACCCTACCTAGTTTGTGGTGTAATTAGACGTGGTAAAATAATCATTTCTGTTATCACTATGATAATTTATTTAAAATGTAATATATAAGCACAACAAAAATTTGAGACAGCTTAAAACAATTAATAAAATGAAAATATTAGAATAGAGTTTGCAAATGAGCACTGGCAGTGAACTGTAATTTATAACATGAATATTTGTATTTTTTTTTCAAGTATAGCAAGTATTGAATTTTTTCACCTTTAGGTAAAACGTATATTAGGAATTGCGATGCATATCAAAAAGCAAAATCGTTAAAATTAACTTCATCCAACAAAAACTAGTAAAAGGGTTCATAATTCAATATCGTATCATCAATGACAAAATTCAGTGATATGACATAATTTTTTGTCGATCCACCTGCTGCGTTTCGCACTTTTCCAAAGTCCGTTACAGCCCATTAGCATACTTTAGTACAAAAAGGGAATTATTGCCCCAATACTTTGTTCTTTAATATTCAATACCACCAAATTATAATTACACCAGACCTTCCACCGAATGCATTAAGGGTCGTTTCTTGGAATATATTTTAATATTAAAAGCGAGGGAAGCCGTCGGCAGGTGTATTAATGCTATTAAGTTTCAGATATTCTATACGAAAGCTCTGTTTGTGACCGGGAGACGTTCTACGTAAATAAGGAATTATAAGAGGTTTAATGATGATACTTTTGGTGTCGGCAGCCACGTTATCTGTCGCCTGGGACGGACTTAGGAAGAATTTACCAGGGGGCTTGGTAGCAGAGACCCAGTAGAAATTCGATACGCGTTGTTAGATTTCCGAATAATTATTATCATAATTAAATCTAAACAGATACTCACGATAAATAGCCATACTCAAATATCTCAGTGTCAAAGGGTGAATCGTCGTGTTATCTTGTTTGTGTCCGAAGAAGCTATACTCATTACAGCGAAGGAAGTCAAGTGATACCTGACTATGCATACATATATCGTTAGTACACATTCACAATAAAGAATATGCATGTAAATTTTTTAATGCACAAATCGTTAATATATGATCAAATTAGGGCTATGAATAAGAATTTACAACTAAATTATCCATATTTCATAGTTATAAAATCTCTACAATTCAAACGGCTGCCATTTTAGCGCGCATCAAGTGACGTCACATGATACTGCTCTTGCTTGCGGTCTATGGCGAGTGGCCGGTTTTTTATTATTTTTGATTAAAACAACCTATTAATTTTGTAATTTTATATTAGAAACCTAAAAACCTCAAAACCTATTTGAGGGTTTTATTTTACATTTTTTAATTTTGAACTTATTATTTTATGATGAAATGTACTCACTTTGTTACAAAAGGCAGTAGCCAATTGTGACGCGTTTTGCATTTGCGTTTCATTTCATCTAAATGTTGTATTAATTAAATGGAAATAACTATAAAACTATAAAACATATATATATATATATATATATATATATATATATATATATATATATATATATATATATATACAGTCTTTTTGCTACTAAGTAAATAGAATACAAAAAACGCAATACATTACTTATTTAAACAACATGCATATTCTCTATTGTGGCATTGAGAACAAGAACAGAGAAATATTTCCAGACATAATAAAATCAACTGTGACTGGTAAATCACGAATCTTTCAATATTAAAATTATTTTTATCAATCATCTATCAAATTATTATCAAATTATTTTTATCAAATTTCTGTTCTGATCTCTTTATGCAGCTTGAACGTCTTTTCGGGATCAAACATATTTTCGCGTCCCCGCATCATCCCCAAACATGCGGCGCCCTTGAAAGAAGCCACTCTACTCTGAAAGAGTACCTCAGGTCTTATGTTGACGAAAATAATCAAACTTGGGATCTCTATCTAAATACTGCCATGATAGCATATAATTCAAACGTTCATTCTACAACTGGATTCTCTCCTCATGAACTTCTTTTCGGGTACAAGCCCTATATTCCACAAAGCATCGATTCTTTGGAAAATAACTCTTATTCCGATTACATACGAGCTCTCAATCATAGACTATATTATAGTCGCCAAAGGGCTCGTGAAAATATCGAAACCTCTAAAGAAAAGTCAAAAAAATATTATGACTCCCATACTAAACCTATCGCTTACAAAATAAACGATATGGTTTACCTCCGATGCCATCACAAGCAAAATAAAGCCTTGTCTCCAGTCTGGAAAGGCCCTTTTAGAATTGTAAAGCTTAACGGCAATCACTCCGCAACTTTACTGATAAATAGGAAGTACGTTCGTCATCACTTTGATGAATTAAAGTTTGCTAATTCCACAACCTAAAACTATGACTTTTAATTATATTTCAGGACAGCTATAGCGCTGTGTCAAGGCCGCTTCGTAACGCAAATTCAAGGAAGCCCCGGCCTTTACTTCGATGAACTGCAGAATCTTAAATTTACAAATGATCAATGGAATGTAGTCACATATCTCGACATTACTCATATCCAACCGCATCTGAATAAAGTTGAGTCCACATTTGAACAGCTATCTACGTTATGTAATAACATTATTTCTTCAAAAGTTCAAGTTGACTGCAGCAATAGTATAAACTCACTGAAAAGCCAACATGTAAACAATGTGAAAAAATTCTCCTCGATTTCATACCTTATCTCAACTCAACAAGCAAACCGCTCGAAGCGAGGCCTTATCAATGCAGGAAGCTCATTATTAAAAATATTGTTCGGAACTTTAGATTCAGATGACGCAGACATGTACACTAATGCTATTCATCAGGTACAGTCGGACGAAAATAAGTTAGCACATCTTATGAAAGAACATACACGTCATTAAGTCAATTATATCTACTTTCAATAATTCTATGTCCAAGGTGAATGAAAATGAAAACCGTTTAAATATTAACCTTCAAATTATTGAGAAGTCCCTTCAAGAAATAGGCAATTCAAATGATAAATTAGAAATTAAATCGAAACTTAGTTTACTTCTTAACTCCTTAGAAAGTATCATTATATCCCTATCTTTTGATATTGATGATTTAAATAATGCAATATTGTTCAGCAAAAATAATGTATTGCATCCAACTGTACTAAGTCCATATAAGTTATTCACAGAGTTGGATCAAAATAAGAATAACTTACCTAAACACTGCGAACTACCAGTAACTTTATCTCTTCAAAATATACATGAAATCATAGATATATCTAGTTTAGTCTGTTTCTATAATTATAATAAAATAATATTAGTTTTAAGGATACCGCTCGTCCTTCCTCAAACATACAATCTCTTCCATGTTATTCCACTTCCAGTTCCCTACGATGTCTCGAAACCCGATACCTTTGCACTGGTTGCACCGAGTAAGTCTTATATCGCTATAACTAATGATAGAATGTTTTACTCTCTATTCGATAATCTTGATAATTGTAAGTCGATAGGCAAGAAGTGTTTTGTGTGCGTGTTGGAAAGCGTATTCTCGACAATCGCTAACCCTACTTGCGAGACAGTTTTAATCAGTGAAGTGATAACAACATTACCTAGAAGTTGTGAAACGAAACTTTTACACGGCTCTATTGATATTTTTCGCAAGTTAAATAATAATAGGTGGATTTTTGTTCAGTCAGAACCGGGTAAATGTCATATTACCTGCGAATCTGAACCCAATAATAATGATGAAATATTGTTTGGAACAGGAATTTTAAGTATTCCCAAAAATTGTAAGGCTTTCTTTAAAACTTTGCAATTCAGTTACAGTGAATCTATTACCACAAATATTAGTCTGTATATTTCAAATTTTACTCTGATTGATGATGACTGCTGTGAAAAGACTAAAATAAATAAAACCCTTGCTAATCTTCCTTTTGTGAAGTTAAGTAACGTAAATAATTTAAATTCATTACTTCATGCAAGTATTCAGCTGAATGACTTAGAAAAGGAACTAAACAAATTGGAAAATCCTTCACATTTAGTAAAGTACAGCACTCACTATCTTTCTGCCATTTATGTTCTTATTGGTTTAGTTTTATTATACATGTGCATTAGAATAAGAAAGCTTTTTTGTCTTAGAAACCCTAATCATTGTGTTCAAATCTATAACCAGTGTAAAAACAGAAAATCTAAACATTCAAGTTTATGTCCCGTGCAGGATGTTTCATTAGGAAACCTAGATACAGAGTCCTCGAGCCAGGACGAGGACATTAGAGTTAAGGCACAGCCAACGCCAGTGAGGCGCAATATTATTATAGAGTAATTCTAAGCTATTTTTTGTTAGCCGACTGGAAAGATCAAATAGTTGAATTTCCCATCACTTTTCCGTGATGTTCAATTCTATCCGGGGGGTTGTTATGATACAATTTTCCCAGCTGACTATATAAAATAAAACTGATGACCTGTTCGGTCATCAGGTTACATTGCTGTTTCTCACACTTGTATCTGGGCTTTGTCGTCAGACCGGTTTTGATCTTCCTAGCGGACACTTGTGTTTTATTTTTGTAATTGAGTTTCGGGAATAAACTTTCTTTTGGGGTAGTAAATCGTTTTTTTTAAAAAGCTACCTGTGACCCACCCCGTAATAGTTCCCCATTTTTTCCTTTTGACCTCAAAACGTAACCCTAAAAATTTGATGTGTTTGGAATAGCGATAGAACAAGTTTCACAAGCAATCGAGTATATTAAATTCGAAGAATTCTGTCTCCGGAAACTATTCCACTGATAAGGAATCTGATGTAATTAAATTTTAAATAAATGTAATTAAACACCTACTAGGATTACCCGCTCGGAATTCTATACAGAGTCTAATACGACCCTGATGTACGGAGACGAATTTGTGATAACCATACAGGGGTGGATTAAGGGGGTAACTTTTTACCTCGTCACAAAATGCACATCGTAATATTGTTTTCCTTACTTTTGAATAAAAAGTACGCAATAAATGTGTTTTAAAGCAACTTGCGGAAATAGTTTATTAATAATATAGTCTTACAAAGAAAATACGTATTTTAATGTATTACATTTTGTTTGCATTACATTAACAAACTTAAAAGCGTGTTTACAGTTGTAATGTAATGCAGCTAAAATGTAACGCATAAAATTGAATAATTTTCATATGATCACCTAACTATTACAAGCAGTTTGCGCGAATTGCTATAAAACGCATTTATTGCAAACTTAATTTAATTCAAAAGTAACGAAAACAATATTATGATGTGCATTTTGTAGCGAGATCCTCCGTTGCCACCTTGAGGAGCCTAAAACTTGGTACTAAGTGCTTACTGCCCGGTAATGTCATTGAGTCGATTTATAAAGATCAACTTTTGAAATTCCGTTGTGTTAAGCGAGTCCAGAATTGTGGATGTTTAAGGTATAAACTGCATATCAAAATACTTTTGCATAATAATTTTAAGCTAAATAAGTACAAATAATTTTTTAACAAGAACTACTGATATGTCGCTGTGGTTCAGAGTCTAGTCTAGAGATCGTGGGTTCATATCTCGTAGAGACACACTTTGGTTGTCATCCGGTCTACTGCGCGCATCGGGAGCAACGTAAAGCTTGAGGAGGCAATACACACATCTCGCTAGGACATAATAATTCTCGTTGAAATGTAGGTACTTAACACCTCTGACACTCCCTCGAGGATTCATGCCGTGACGATGAGTTTATGTACACTGACTGACTATAGCTTTAAACTAAACGACGGGCATACAGGAAAAACTGAAATATAGTTATGTATGATAGATGATTGATAAAAATAATTTTAATATTGAAAGATTCGTGATTTACCAGTCACAGTTGATTTTATTATGTCTGGAAATATTTCTCTGTTCTTGTTCTCAATGCCACAATAGAGAATATGCATGTTGTTTAAATAAGTAATGTATTGCGTTTTTTGTATTCTATTTACTTAGTAGCAAAAAGACTGTATATATATATATACATATACATTGCGTTTTTTGTATTCTATTTACTTAGTAGCAAAAAGACTGTATATATATATATACATATACATATATACATATATACAGTCTTTTTGCTACTAAGTAAATAGAATACAAAAAACGCAATACATTACTTATTTAAACAACATGCATATTCTCTATTGTGGCATTGAGAACAAGAACAGAGAAATATTTCCAGACATAATAAAATCAACTGTGACTGGTAAATCACGAATCTTTCAATATTAAAATTATTTTTATCAATCATCTATCATACATAACTATATTTCAGTTTTTCCTGTATGCCCGTCGTTTAGTTTAAAGCTATAGTCAGTCAGTGTACATAAACTCATCGTCACGGCATGAATCCTCGAGGGAGTGTCAGAGGTGTTAAGTACCTACATTTCAACGAGAATTATTATGTCCTAGCGAGATGTGTGTATTGCCTCCTCAAGCTTTACGTTGCTCCCGATGCGCGCAGTAGACCGGATGACAACCAAAGTGTGTCTCTACGAGATATGAACCCACGATCTCTAGACTAGACTCTGAACCACAGCGACATATCAGTAGTTCTTGTTAAAAAATTATTTGTACTTATTTAGCTTAAAATTATTATGCAAAAGTATTTTGATATGCAGTTTATACCTTAAACATCCACAATTCTGGACTCGCTTAACACAACGGAATTTCAAAAGTTGATCTTTATAAATCGACTCAATGACATTACCGGGCAGTAAGCACTTAGTACCAAGTTTTAGGCTCCTCAAGGTGGCAACGGAGGATCTCGCTACAAAATGCACATCATAATATTGTTTTCGTTACTTTTGAATTAAATTAAGTTTGCAATAAATGCGTTTTATAGCAATTCGCGCAAACTGCTTGTAATAGTTAGGTGATCATATGAAAATTATTCAATTTTATGCGTTACATTTTAGCTGCATTACATTACAACTGTAAACACGCTTTTAAGTTTGTTAATGTAATGCAAACAAAATGTAATACATTAAAATACGTATTTTCTTTGTAAGACTATATTATTAATAAACTATTTCCGCAAGTTGCTTTAAAACACATTTATTGCGTACTTTTTATTCAAAAGTAAGGAAAACAATATTACGATGTGCATTTTGTGACGAGGTAAAAAGTTACCCCCTTAATCCACCCCTGTATGGTTATCACAAATTCGTCTCCGTACATCAGGGTCGTATTAGACTCTGTATAGAATTCCGAGCGGGTAATCCTAGTAGGTGTTTAATTAAATTTATTTAAAATTTAATTACATCAGATTCCTTATCAGTGGAATAGTTTCCGGAGACAGAATTCTTCGAATTTAATATACTCGATTGCTTGTGAAACTTGTTCTATCGCTATTCCAAACACATCAAATTTTTAGGGTTACGTTTTGAGGTCAAAAGGAAAAAATGGGGAACTATTACGGGGTGGGTCACAGGTAGCTTTTTAAAAAAAACGATTTACTACCCCAAAAGAAAGTTTATTCCCGAAACTCAATTACAAAAATAAAACACAAGTGTCCGCTAGGAAGATCAAAACCGGTCTGACGACAAAGCCCAGATACAAGTGTGAGAAACAGCAATGTAACCTGATGACCGAACAGGTCATCAGTTTTATTTTATATAGTCAGCTGGGAAAATTGTATCATAACAACCCCCCGGATAGAATTGAACATCACGGAAAAGTGATGGGAAATTCAACTATTTGATCTTTCCAGTCGGCTAACAAAAAATAGCTTAGAATTACTCTATAATAATATTGCGCCTCACTGGCGTTGGCTGTGCCTTAACTCTAATGTCCTCGTCCTGGCTCGAGGACTCTGTATCTAGGTTTCCTAATGAAACATCCTGCACGGGACATAAACTTGAATGTTTAGATTTTCTGTTTTTACACTGGTTATAGATTTGAACACAATGATTAGGGTTTCTAAGACAAAAAAGCTTTCTTATTCTAATGCACATGTATAATAAAACTAAACCAATAAGAACATAAATGGCAGAAAGATAGTGAGTGCTGTACTTTACTAAATGTGAAGGATTTTCCAATTTGTTTAGTTCCTTTTCTAAGTCATTCAGCTGAATACTTGCATGAAGTAATGAATTTAAATTATTTACGTTACTTAACTTCACAAAAGGAAGATTAGCAAGGGTTTTATTTATTTTAGTCTTTTCACAGCAGTCATCATCAATCAGAGTAAAATTTGAAATATACAGACTAATATTTGTGGTAATAGATTCACTGTAACTGAATTGCAAAGTTTTAAAGAAAGCCTTACAATTTTTGGGAATACTTAAAATTCCTGTTCCAAACAATATTTCATCATTATTATTGGGTTCAGATTCGCAGGTAATATGACATTTACCCGGTTCTGACTGAACAAAAATCCACCTATTATTATTTAACTTGCGAAAAATATCAATAGAGCCGTGTAAAAGTTTCGTTTCACAACTTCTAGGTAATGTTGTTATCACTTCACTGATTAAAACTGTCTCGCAAGTAGGGTTAGCGATTGTCGAGAATACGCTTTCCAACACGCACACAAAACACTTCTTGCCTATCGACTTACAATTATCAAGATTATCGAATAGAGAGTAAAACATTCTATCATTAGTTATAGCGATATAAGACTTACTCGGTGCAACCAGTGCAAAGGTATCGGGTTTCGAGACATCGTAGGGAACTGGAAGTGGAATAACATGGAAGAGATTGTATGTTTGAGGAAGGACGAGCGGTATCCTTAAAACTAATATTATTTTATTATAATTATAGAAACAGACTAAACTAGATATATCTATGATTTCATGTATATTTTGAAGAGATAAAGTTACTGGTAGTTCGCAGTGTTTAGGTAAGTTATTCTTATTTTGATCCAACTCTGTGAATAACTTATATGGACTTAGTACAGTTGGATGCAATACATTATTTTTGCTGAACAATATTGCATTATTTAAATCATCAATATCAAAAGATAGGGATATAATGATACTTTCTAAGGAGTTAAGAAGTAAACTAAGTTTCGATTTAATTTCTAATTTATCATTTGAATTGCCTATTTCTTGAAGGGACTTCTCAATAATTTGAAGGTTAATATTTAAACGGTTTTCATTTTCATTCACCTTGGACATAGAATTATTGAAAGTAGATATAATTGACTTAATGACGTGTATGTTCTTTCATAAGATGTGCTAACTTATTTTCGTCCGACTGTACCTGATGAATAGCATTAGTGTACATGTCTGCGTCATCTGAATCTAAAGTTCCGAACAATATTTTTAATAATGAGCTTCCTGCATTGATAAGGCCTCGCTTCGAGCGG
Organism: Ypsolopha scabrella; assembly: GCA_910592155.1. NCBI lineage: Eukaryota > Metazoa > Arthropoda > Insecta > Lepidoptera > Ypsolophidae > Ypsolopha > Ypsolopha scabrella. The sequence continues at coordinate 8,499,184 of OU342964.1, forward strand.
TTTGCTTGTTGAGTTGAGATAAGGTATGAAATCGAGGAGAATTTTTTCACATTGTTTACATGTTGGCTTTTCAGTGAGTTTATACTATTGCTGCAGTCAACTTGAACTTTTGAAGAAATAATGTTATTACATAACGTAGATAGCTGTTCAAATGTGGACTCAACTTTATTCAGATGCGGTTGGATATGAGTAATGTCGAGATATGTGACTACATTCCATTGATCATTTGTAAATTTAAGATTCTGCAGTTCATCGAAGTAAAGGCCGGGGCTTCCTTGAATTTGCGTTACGAAGCGGCCTTGACACAGCGCTATAGCTGTCCTGAAATATAATTAAAAGTCATAGTTTTAGGTTGTGGAATTAGCAAACTTTAATTCATCAAAGTGATGACGAACGTACTTCCTATTTATCAGTAAAGTTGCGGAGTGATTGCCGTTAAGCTTTACAATTCTAAAAGGGCCTTTCCAGACTGGAGACAAGGCTTTATTTTGCTTGTGATGGCATCGGAGGTAAACCATATCGTTTATTTTGTAAGCGATAGGTTTAGTATGGGAGTCATAATATTTTTTTGACTTTTCTTTAGAGGTTTCGATATTTTCACGAGCCCTTTGGCGACTATAATATAGTCTATGATTGAGAGCTCGTATGTAATCGGAATAAGAGTTATTTTCCAAAGAATCGATGCTTTGTGGAATATAGGGCTTGTACCCGAAAAGAAGTTCATGAGGAGAGAATCCAGTTGTAGAATGAACGTTTGAATTATATGCTATCATGGCAGTATTTAGATAGAGATCCCAAGTTTGATTATTTTCGTCAACATAAGACCTGAGGTACTCTTTCAGAGTAGAGTGGCTTCTTTCAAGGGCGCCGCATGTTTGGGGATGATGCGGGGACGCGAAAATATGTTTGATCCCGAAAAGACGTTCAAGCTGCATAAAGAGATCAGAACAGAAATTTGATAAAAATAATTTGATAATAATTTGATAGATGATTGATAAAAATAATTTTAATATTGAAAGATTCGTGATTTACTTATATTTATATATATATATACAGTCTTTTTGCTACTAAGTAAATAGAATACAAAAAACGCAATACATTACTTATTTAAACAACATGCATATTCTCTATTGTGGCATTGAGAACAAGAACAGAGAAATATTTCCAGACATAATAAAATCAACTGTGACTGGTAAATCACGAATCTTTCAATATTAAAATTATTTTTATCAATCATCTATCAAATTATTATCAAATTATTTTTATCAAATTTCTGTTCTGATCTCTTTATGCAGCTTGAACGTCTTTTCGGGATCAAACATATTTTCGCGTCCCCGCATCATCCCCAAACATGCGGCGCCCTTGAAAGAAGCCACTCTACTCTGAAAGAGTACCTCAGGTCTTATGTTGACGAAAATAATCAAACTTGGGATCTCTATCTAAATACTGCCATGATAGCATATAATTCAAACGTTCATTCTACAACTGGATTCTCTCCTCATGAACTTCTTTTCGGGTACAAGCCCTATATTCCACAAAGCATCGATTCTTTGGAAAATAACTCTTATTCCGATTACATACGAGCTCTCAATCATAGACTATATTATAGTCGCCAAAGGGCTCGTGAAAATATCGAAACCTCTAAAGAAAAGTCAAAAAAATATTATGACTCCCATACTAAACCTATCGCTTACAAAATAAACGATATGGTTTACCTCCGATGCCATCACAAGCAAAATAAAGCCTTGTCTCCAGTCTGGAAAGGCCCTTTTAGAATTGTAAAGCTTAACGGCAATCACTCCGCAACTTTACTGATAAATAGGAAGTACGTTCGTCATCACTTTGATGAATTAAAGTTTGCTAATTCCACAACCTAAAACTATGACTTTTAATTATATTTCAGGACAGCTATAGCGCTGTGTCAAGGCCGCTTCGTAACGCAAATTCAAGGAAGCCCCGGCCTTTACTTCGATGAACTGCAGAATCTTAAATTTACAAATGATCAATGGAATGTAGTCACATATCTCGACATTACTCATATCCAACCGCATCTGAATAAAGTTGAGTCCACATTTGAACAGCTATCTACGTTATGTAATAACATTATTTCTTCAAAAGTTCAAGTTGACTGCAGCAATAGTATAAACTCACTGAAAAGCCAACATGTAAACAATGTGAAAAAATTCTCCTCGATTTCATACCTTATCTCAACTCAACAAGCAAACCGCTCGAAGCGAGGCCTTATCAATGCAGGAAGCTCATTATTAAAAATATTGTTCGGAACTTTAGATTCAGATGACGCAGACATGTACACTAATGCTATTCATCAGGTACAGTCGGACGAAAATAAGTTAGCACATCTTATGAAAGAACATACACGTCATTAAGTCAATTATATCTACTTTCAATAATTCTATGTCCAAGGTGAATGAAAATGAAAACCGTTTAAATATTAACCTTCAAATTATTGAGAAGTCCCTTCAAGAAATAGGCAATTCAAATGATAAATTAGAAATTAAATCGAAACTTAGTTTACTTCTTAACTCCTTAGAAAGTATCATTATATCCCTATCTTTTGATATTGATGATTTAAATAATGCAATATTGTTCAGCAAAAATAATGTATTGCATCCAACTGTACTAAGTCCATATAAGTTATTCACAGAGTTGGATCAAAATAAGAATAACTTACCTAAACACTGCGAACTACCAGTAACTTTATCTCTTCAAAATATACATGAAATCATAGATATATCTAGTTTAGTCTGTTTCTATAATTATAATAAAATAATATTAGTTTTAAGGATACCGCTCGTCCTTCCTCAAACATACAATCTCTTCCATGTTATTCCACTTCCAGTTCCCTACGATGTCTCGAAACCCGATACCTTTGCACTGGTTGCACCGAGTAAGTCTTATATCGCTATAACTAATGATAGAATGTTTTACTCTCTATTCGATAATCTTGATAATTGTAAGTCGATAGGCAAGAAGTGTTTTGTGTGCGTGTTGGAAAGCGTATTCTCGACAATCGCTAACCCTACTTGCGAGACAGTTTTAATCAGTGAAGTGATAACAACATTACCTAGAAGTTGTGAAACGAAACTTTTACACGGCTCTATTGATATTTTTCGCAAGTTAAATAATAATAGGTGGATTTTTGTTCAGTCAGAACCGGGTAAATGTCATATTACCTGCGAATCTGAACCCAATAATAATGATGAAATATTGTTTGGAACAGGAATTTTAAGTATTCCCAAAAATTGTAAGGCTTTCTTTAAAACTTTGCAATTCAGTTACAGTGAATCTATTACCACAAATATTAGTCTGTATATTTCAAATTTTACTCTGATTGATGATGACTGCTGTGAAAAGACTAAAATAAATAAAACCCTTGCTAATCTTCCTTTTGTGAAGTTAAGTAACGTAAATAATTTAAATTCATTACTTCATGCAAGTATTCAGCTGAATGACTTAGAAAAGGAACTAAACAAATTGGAAAATCCTTCACATTTAGTAAAGTACAGCACTCACTATCTTTCTGCCATTTATGTTCTTATTGGTTTAGTTTTATTATACATGTGCATTAGAATAAGAAAGCTTTTTTGTCTTAGAAACCCTAATCATTGTGTTCAAATCTATAACCAGTGTAAAAACAGAAAATCTAAACATTCAAGTTTATGTCCCGTGCAGGATGTTTCATTAGGAAACCTAGATACAGAGTCCTCGAGCCAGGACGAGGACATTAGAGTTAAGGCACAGCCAACGCCAGTGAGGCGCAATATTATTATAGAGTAATTCTAAGCTATTTTTTGTTAGCCGACTGGAAAGATCAAATAGTTGAATTTCCCATCACTTTTCCGTGATGTTCAATTCTATCCGGGGGGTTGTTATGATACAATTTTCCCAGCTGACTATATAAAATAAAACTGATGACCTGTTCGGTCATCAGGTTACATTGCTGTTTCTCACACTTGTATCTGGGCTTTGTCGTCAGACCGGTTTTGATCTTCCTAGCGGACACTTGTGTTTTATTTTTGTAATTGAGTTTCGGGAATAAACTTTCTTTTGGGGTAGTAAATCGTTTTTTTTAAAAAGCTACCTGTGACCCACCCCGTAATAGTTCCCCATTTTTTCCTTTTGACCTCAAAACGTAACCCTAAAAATTTGATGTGTTTGGAATAGCGATAGAACAAGTTTCACAAGCAATCGAGTATATTAAATTCGAAGAATTCTGTCTCCGGAAACTATTCCACTGATAAGGAATCTGATGTAATTAAATTTTAAATAAATTTAATTAAACACCTACTAGGATTACCCGCTCGGAATTCTATACAGAGTCTAATACGACCCTGATGTACGGAGACGAATTTGTGATAACCATACAGGGGTGGATTAAGGGGGTAACTTTTTACCTCGTCACAAAATGCACATCGTAATATTGTTTTCCTTACTTTTGAATAAAAAGTACGCAATAAATGTGTTTTAAAGCAACTTGCGGAAATAGTTTATTAATAATATAGTCTTACAAAGAAAATACGTATTTTAATGTATTACATTTTGTTTGCATTACATTAACAAACTTAAAAGCGTGTTTACAGTTGTAATGTAATGCAGCTAAAATGTAACGCATAAAATTGAATAATTTTCATATGATCACCTAACTATTACAAGCAGTTTGCGCGAATTGCTATAAAACGCATTTATTGCAAACTTAATTTAATTCAAAAGTAACGAAAACAATATTATGATGTGCATTTTGTAGCGAGATCCTCCGTTGCCACCTTGAGGAGCCTAAAACTTGGTACTAAGTGCTTACTGCCCGGTAATGTCATTGAGTCGATTTATAAAGATCAACTTTTGAAATTCCGTTGTGTTAAGCGAGTCCAGAATTGTGGATGTTTAAGGTATAAACTGCATATCAAAATACTTTTGCATAATAATTTTAAGCTAAATAAGTACAAATAATTTTTTAACAAGAACTACTGATATGTCGCTGTGGTTCAGAGTCTAGTCTAGAGATCGTGGGTTCATATCTCGTAGAGACACACTTTGGTTGTCATCCGGTCTACTGCGCGCATCGGGAGCAACGTAAAGCTTGAGGAGGCAATACACACATCTCGCTAGGACATAATAATTCTCGTTGAAATGTAGGTACTTAACACCTCTGACACTCCCTCGAGGATTCATGCCGTGACGATGAGTTTATGTACACTGACTGACTATAGCTTTAAACTAAACGACGGGCATACAGGAAAAACTGAAATATAGTTATGTATGATAGATGATTGATAAAAATAATTTTAATATTGAAAGATTCGTGATTTACCAGTCACAGTTGATTTTATTATGTCTGGAAATATTTCTCTGTTCTTGTTCTCAATGCCACAATAGAGAATATGCATGTTGTTTAAATAAGTAATGTATTGCGTTTTTTGTATTCTATTTACTTAGTAGCAAAAAGACTGTATATATATATATACATATACATTGCGTTTTTTGTATTCTATTTACTTAGTAGCAAAAAGACTGTATATATATATATACATATACATATATACATATATACAGTCTTTTTGCTACTAAGTAAATAGAATACAAAAAACGCAATACATTACTTATTTAAACAACATGCATATTCTCTATTGTGGCATTGAGAACAAGAACAGAGAAATATTTCCAGACATAATAAAATCAACTGTGACTGGTAAATCACGAATCTTTCAATATTAAAATTATTTTTATCAATCATCTATCATACATAACTATATTTCAGTTTTTCCTGTATGCCCCGTCGTTTAGTTTAAAGCTATAGTCAGTCAGTGTACATAAACTCATCGTCACGGCATGAAATCTCTCGAGGGAGTGTCAGAGGTGTTAAGTACCGTACATTTCAACGAGAATCTATATGTGCCTAGCGAGATGTGTGTATTGCCTCCTCAAGCTCTTACGTTGCTCCCGATGCGCGCAGTAGACCGGATGACAACCCAAAGTGTGTCTCTACGAGATATGAACCCACGATCTCTAGACTAGACTTCTGAACCACAGCGACATATCAGTAGTTCTTGTTTAAAAAATTATTTGTACTTATTTAGCTTAAAATTATTATGCAAAAGTATTTTGATATGCAGTTTTATACCTTAAACATCCACAATTCTGGACTCGCTTAACACAACGGAATTTCAAAAAGTTGATCTTTATAAATCGACTCAGATGACATTACCGGGCAGTAAGCACTTAGTACCAAGTTTTAGGCTCCTCAAGGTGGCAAACGGAGGATCTCGCTACAAAATGCACATCATAATATTGTTTTCGTTACTTTTGAATTAAATTAAGTTTGCAATAAATGCGGTTTTATAGCAATTCGCGCAAACTGCTTGTAATAGTTAGGTGATCATATGAAAATTATTCAATTTTATGCGTTACATTTAGCTGCATTACATTACAACTGTAAACACGCTTTTAAGTTTGTTAATGTAATGCAAACAAAATGTAATACATTAAAATACGTATTTTCTTTGTAAGACTATATTATTAATAAACTATTTCCGCAAGTTGCTTTAAAACACATTTATTGCGTACTTTTTATTCAAAAGTAAGGAAAACAATATTACGATGTGCATTTTGTGACGAGGGTAAAAAGTTACCCCCTTAATCCACCCCTGTATGGTTATCACAAATTCGTCTCCGTACATCAGAGGTCGTATTAGACTCTGTATAGAATTCCGAGCGGGTAATCCTAGTAGGTGTTTAATTAAATTTATTTAAAATTTAATTACATCAGATTCCTTATCAGTGGAATAGTTTCCGGAGACAGAATTCTTCGAATTTAATATACTCGATTGCTTGTGAAACTTGTTCTATCGCTATTCCAAACACGATCAAATTTTTAGGGTTACGTTTTGAGGTCAAAAGGAAAAAATGGGGAACTATTACGGGGTGGGTCACAGGTAGCTTTTTAAAAAAAACGATTTACTACCCCAAAAGAAAGTTTATTCCCGAAACTCAATTACAAAAATAAAACACAAGTGTCCGCTAGGAAGATCAAAACCGGTCTGACGACAAAGCCCAGATACAAGTGTGAGAAACAGCAATGTAACCTGATGACCGAACAGGTCATCAGTTTTTATTTTATATAGTCAGCTGGGAAAATTGTATCATAACAACCCCCCGGATAGAATTGAACATCACGGAAAAGTGATGGGAAATTCAACTATTTGATCTTTCCAGTCGGCTAACAAAAAAATAGCTTAGAATTACTCTATAATAATATTGCGCCTCACTACTCTAATGTCCTCGTCCTGGCTCGAGGACTCTGTATCTAGGTTTCCTAATGAAACATCCTGCACGGGACATAAACTTGAATGTTTAGATTTTCTGTTTTTACACTGGTTATAGATTTGAACACAATGATTAGGGTTTCTAAGACAAAAAAGCTTTCTTATTCTAATGCACATGTATAATAAAACTAAACCAATAAGAACATAAATGGCAGAAAGATAGTGAGTGCTGTACTTTACTAAATGTGAAGGATTTTCCAATTTGTTTAGTTCCTTTTCTAAGTCATTCAGCTGAATACTTGCATGAAGTAATGAATTTAAATTATTTACGTTACTTAACTTCACAAAAGGAAGATTAGCAAGGGTTTTATTTATTTTAGTCTTTTCACAGCAGTCATCATCAATCAGAGTAAAATTTGAAATATACAGACTAATATTTGTGGTAATAGATTCACTGTAACTGAATTGCAAAGTTTTAAAGAAAGCCTTACAATTTTTGGGAATACTTAAAATTCCTGTTCCAAACAATATTTCATCATTATTATTGGGTTCAGATTCGCAGGTAATATGACATTTACCCGGTTCTGACTGAACAAAAATCCACCTATTATTATTTAACTTGCGAAAAATATCAATAGAGCCGTGTAAAAGTTTCGTTTCACAACTTCTAGGTAATGTTGTTATCACTTCACTGATTAAAACTGTCTCGCAAGTAGGGTTAGCGATTGTCGAGAATACGCTTTCCAACACGCACACAAAACACTTCTTGCCTATCGACTTACAATTATCAAGATTATCGAATAGAGAGTAAAACATTCTATCATTAGTTATAGCGATATAAGACTTACTCGGTGCAACCAGTGCAAAGGTATCGGGTTTCGAGACATCGTAGGGAACTGGAAGTGGAATAACATGGAAGAGATTGTATGTTTGAGGAAGGACGAGCGGTATCCTTAAAACTAATATTATTTTATTATAATTATAGAAACAGACTAAACTAGATATATCTATGATTTCATGTATATTTTGAAGAGATAAAGTTACTGGTAGTTCGCAGTGTTTAGGTAAGTTATTCTTATTTTGATCCAACTCTGTGAATAACTTATATGGACTTAGTACAGTTGGATGCAATACATTATTTTTGCTGAACAATATTGCATTATTTAAATCATCAATATCAAAAGATAGGGATATAATGATACTTTCTAAGGAGTTAAGAAGTAAACTAAGTTTCGATTTAATTTCTAATTTATCATTTGAATTGCCTATTTCTTGAAGGGACTTCTCAATAATTTGAAGGTTAATATTTAAACGGTTTTCATTTTCATTCACCTTGGACATAGAATTATTGAAAGTAGATATAATTGACTTAATGACGTGTATGTTCTTTCATAAGATGTGCTAACTTATTTTCGTCCGACTGTACCTGATGAATAGCATTAGTGTACATGTCTGCGTCATCTGAATCTAAAGTTCCGAACAATATTTTTAATAATGAGCTTCCTGCATTGATAAGGCCTCGCTTCGAGCGGTTTGCTTGTTGAGTTGAGATAAGGTATGAAATCGAGGAGAATTTTTTCACATTGTTTACATGTTGGCTTTTCAGTGAGTTTATACTATTGCTGCAGTCAACTTGAACTTTTGAAGAAATAATGTTATTACATAACGTAGATAGCTGTTCAAATGTGGACTCAACTTTATTCAGATGCGGTTGGATATGAGTAATGTCGAGATATGTGACTACATTCCATTGATCATTTGTAAATTTAAGATTCTGCAGTTCATCGAAGTAAAGGCCGGGGCTTCCTTGAATTTGCGTTACGAAGCGGCCTTGACACAGCGCTATAGCTGTCCTGAAATATAATTAAAAGTCATAGTTTTAGGTTGTGGAATTAGCAAACTTTAATTCATCAAAGTGATGACGAACGTACTTCCTATTTATCAGTAAAGTTGCGGAGTGATTGCCGTTAAGCTTTACAATTCTAAAAGGGCCTTTCCAGACTGGAGACAAGGCTTTATTTTGCTTGTGATGGCATCGGAGGTAAACCATATCGTTTATTTTGTAAGCGATAGGTTTAGTATGGGAGTCATAATATTTTTTTGACTTTTCTTTAGAGGTTTCGATATTTTCACGAGCCCTTTGGCGACTATAATATAGTCTATGATTGAGAGCTCGTATGTAATCGGAATAAGAGTTATTTTCCAAAGAATCGATGCTTTGTGGAATATAGGGCTTGTACCCGAAAAGAAGTTCATGAGGAGAGAATCCAGTTGTAGAATGAACGTTTGAATTATATGCTATCATGGCAGTATTTAGATAGAGATCCCAAGTTTGATTATTTTCGTCAACATAAGACCTGAGGTACTCTTTCAGAGTAGAGTGGCTTCTTTCAAGGGCGCCGCATGTTTGGGGATGATGCGGGGACGCGAAAATATGTTTGATCCCGAAAAGACGTTCAAGCTGCATAAAGAGATCAGAACAGAAATTTGTGCCACAGTCGGTAACTATCATTTTGGGAATTCCTACATGGGAAATAAAGTGAACGAGACGTTTGGCTGTTTCTTCAGCCGAGCAACTGACCATAGGATAGGCTTGTGAGTATTTGGTTAAATCATCCTGCAGAGTGAGAATGAATTTATAATGATGTTCCAGGGTCTCGGGCAGAGGACCGACAAGGTCAAGAAAAAGTTTTTCATTCGGCCTAGTGGCAGTGGAGGTAATAATCATAGGGGCTCGGTTTGTTTGTCTTAAGGGTTTGTTGACTTGGCAAGATTTGCAATTTTTGACATAGTCTTCGATGTCTTGACGCATATTTTTCCACCAATACATCGATTTAATTCTTTCAAACATTCGAGTAATTCCGGGGTGACCTGCGGAGGGTGAGTCATGATTTTCTTTTAGAATGCGTTTGACCTCCTCAGGTGTAGGGTATAGGATATTGTTTCGGTAAATGTTTATTTTTATACCGGTACCATGAAATAGGAATGCGAGCATATTATAAAGCTTCGTATATGAGACTTTATTGAAAGGGTCTTTAAAGTCTGAAATTGCAAACTCCTTTTCTTCTTGAAACCAAACGACTATCATATCTCTATAATTACGAAGCATGTTAAAAATATCCTTGTAAGTATATTCATCATAGTGATGTACTCGTAAGAAAAGGTGAGTAAATAGATGCTTTTCATTGGATGTATTATAGCTATTGAGGAGTTCACGTTCAACGTGTCGAATATCAGGGTCACCTTTTGATATTTGTAATATTTCTGAACAATATGGGATCGACTCGTCTAAATCTATTGAAGTAGGATATACAATTAATTTACACTTAGCCTTGAGCAGCGATTCGTTATTTTCCTTGATAACAGTGTCGTAAGAAACAGTGGATTGACGACTGACTTGTAAGTATTTTTCGTACGTTTCTAGATTTGAAGGACTAGTAGTTTGATCGATCGGTAGGATCGGGTTACGTGATAACGCGTCTGCGTTGCAATTTATTCGGCCCTTTCTATATTCAGGCGTATAATCGAAGTCGGCGAGCTTAAGGCGCCAACGCACTAGTTTTGAACTATGGTCAGTACCGCTGCCTGTAAGAATCCATAATAATGGTTTGTGGTCCGTTATGATTTTGAAATGGTAACCGAATAAATAGGGTCTAAAGACTTTAGTACCGAAGACAACTGCGAGGAATTCCTTTTCCGTTACAGAATAATTGCCTTCAGCCTTATTCAGTGTCCTTGAAGCATACGCGATAGGAAGGTCCTTTCCAACTTCACCTTGACTAAGAATCGCTGAAATTGCGTGAGATGATGCATCCGTAGTAAGAATAAAAGGTTTTGAAAAATCTGGATACTGGAGAATAGGTGCGGTAGTTATTTTCTCTTTAAGTGTATCGAAAGCTTTCTGTTGCGAGGACGACCACTCGAATTTTGCATCCTTTTTTAAAAGACTTGTTAGGGGTTTAGAAATATGAGAGAAGTGGTCGATAAAGCGTCGATAATAACCTACAAGCCCGAGAAATGATTTTATGTCTTTCGGAGACTTGGGAATCGGGAATTTAGTGACACAATGCACTTTTTTAGGATCAGGTTTCACACCGTGTTCAGAAATGATGTGTCCGAGATATTGGACTTCTTTACGAAGAAACTCGCTCTTATCAGGCTGTAGCTTAAGGTTATGTTCGCGTAACTTCATAAATACCAATTTTAGTTTAGAAATATGATCTTCAAGGTTATGGCCAAAAATTACTACGTCATCCATGTATGTGAAACAGTGTATTCCTTGAAGTCCTGTAAGGACGATATTCATCAACCTTTGGAAGGTAGAAGGGGCATTTTTTAACCCGAAGGGCATTCTCGTGAATTCATAGTGTCCTGCTAAAGTACCAGGTACACTGAAGGCTGTTTTTGGAGCATCTTCATCTGACATATTAATTTGGTGAAAAGAGGACGCTAAATCCAGCGTTGTGAAATATTTGCTGTGACCTAACTGATCTAGGATATCCGTAATGTTAGGAATCGGGTAGGCGTCACCTACAGTTATCTCATTTAATTTTCTGTAATCAATTACGACGCGCCATTTTTTTTTACCAGCTGCATCTTGTTTTTTCGGGACGACCCAAATTGGGGCAGACCAAGGTGACATGGAAGGACGAATTATTTTTTGATCCAACATGGATTTGATTTGTTTGGCCACTTCTTCTTTATGAAATTCGGGAAAACGATACGTTTTTGCATGAATGGGATTTTGTGAAGTAGTCTTGATTTCATGTTGAATAGTTTTAGTAGTAGTAAGATGATCTCCTTCGAGATAAAAGATATCAGTGAACTCAGAGCAAAGATTTCGTAACATGATTTCTTCTTCTTGATTAAGATGTCCGCATCTGAGCTGATTTTGAATTTTATTTTCGCGGTTTGAGTCAGAGGTCGTAAAATAAGAGACTTCAGTTTGTGAGTTGGTGACGTCAATATTTTCTAGGATATAAGAGACTGGCTCTAGGGTCAGCGTGATTTCGTCTAACTTGACTTCTTGGTGAGAGGCATTTAGTACCGAAATGGTAACCTTTTTATTAGGTTGAACACGAACGAGGCATTTTGAAAAGTAAACATTGGGATACTTTCTGAGATTAGTATTAAGAATCAACCCTTCTTTTAATTCAGGATTTGTAACACTACATTCAATAAACATTTCACTTCTTGGAGGGATAACGTTTATTAACTCAGAATTTTTCATGTCAAAATACCGGTTAGGGTCATCTAACATGATTAACCGTGATTTTGAATATTGGATGGATACTCTATGGGCATCAAAGAAGTCACTTCCTACTATACCATCGTAGTCTAAATTTACGTTATCTACTACATGAAAATAGTAAGGAAAACTATTGTCGTTATTTAATTTCAAGTAGAGGAAAAACTTTCCTAGGGTTTCTGAATAAGAGCCTACGTCATTAATGCCTTTAAATTTGACAATATGATTTTCAAGTACCGGTAATTTGGATAAAGAAGATTTTTTTACAAGGCAGATAGAGCTACCGGTATCAATTAGCAATCGAATGGGTTTATCTGTGTGAGAAGTTTCAACCTCGATATAAGGAAGCTTAGGGCTACGAGATGGTAAGACGTCAAAAATATAACCTTCCGACTCGTATTTGAAATTGTCAAGAATTTCATTAAATAAAGATTCAGTGTTATTCGGCCCATTATGGCCTTGATCTTGATACAGAGTAGAATTAGTAATTTCAGGGCTACAACCTGGAATAAGAGACAGAGACGATTTAGGAGTTTCAGGTTGGCCCGAGCAACGATTCAGTGATTTAGAAGAGCCCCCCAAATTAAGATTCAGTGACGATTTAGAAGTTTTGGGTTGACCTTCTGATTTAGGATTCAGTGAAGATTTAGTAGATCCAGAATAACAACCCTGTTTACGATACAGTGACGATTTAGTAGCGGGTTGTTTACCTGAAAAAATATTAGTGCCTAAAGCATCAGGTTGTCGTTGGCACGACGGCGACACCTGATCCTCTAGTTTAAATCCTCATCCGTGTTTGATTCGTGTAAATTGTAATGTTCACACGGTAAGTCTTCAATTTCGCCAAGTCCATCATTTATTTCAACATGTTTATTTTGTTCAACAGTTTGATTTTTATTTTTATGACTGTTGTTATATTGCCTTTTTCGGCACTGTGAGATATGGTGTCCCTTATTTTTACAATACGAACATATTGGAGTTTTTGATGATGGTTTTGACGAATATTGTTCGCTTGATTTCGGCGAGGAATGTTCAGGCATTTTTTTAGATGATAAGCTGCCTGAAGAATTTGAAGGCTGAGAAAAGTATTTTTTATTTTGAAAGTTCCGAGAGTACAAGTTTTGGATCTTTTCTTCTTGCAATGCTATATTTACGGCAGCATTCAAATTTTTCGGCTCTCTGCATCTGACAATTGTGCTTAAGCGGGGATTAAGTCCTAGAGTGAAAGTGAAGAGTGCTAAGTCTTCCGTCATGGCAATACGACCAGCCAGTTCTTTTTTTAAACTTTCAGAATTATGAATTTCAGTCTGAAGGCTTGTTAAACATGTTTCGATTCTCAAAGCAAATTGGGATACTGATTCATTACTTTGTTGTTTACAATTTTGCAAATCCAAAAGGAGGTGATTATAATGCTTGGTTTCTCCAAAATTTTGTTTCAAGAATGACTTAAGGTCATTGAAAGTGTCAAAGACTTTATTAGAGCATGCTATTTGAGCTTTGCCCTCCAACTTTGAAATTATAAATTTCAACAAAAGCGTCTTTTGATTTTCGGCCGCAAGATTTAGGGCATTTTGACAATTTGTCAAAAATGCTGGCAGCGTTTCCCTTTCTCCTTTGTAAGAATTTATAAAATTGCACAAAACTTGTATAGGGAAAGCTTCAGTAGTCAAGGTCGGAAGGGTTAGTGTTAGCTTTTGTTTGTCACTAGTAGTAGGAATTGGAGATGTCATCTTGGAAATAGAAGGGTTGTCTCTAACCTTTACAAATAGAATGTTTTACTCACAAGGCCGCGAAAAAGGGAGTCAGAAGAACCTTCATCAGCAACTGGGATGCGACGGCTTAGAAAGCAAACGTTTGCTTGCACGTAGAAGTCGAGCAGCTTCGACGGTTTTGTTGCAGCAGCGATTTGCCACACCAGTGACAAGGGTAAAGGCGAGGAGAGTTGACCCGATGAAGTTTGTGATAGGCAATCAGCAATAGTGAGATTCTTGACGAGTGGCCTGCCTACACAGACCGCAGCAGTAACCTCGAAGTTGAGGGGAGATGCAGAGACGATTTTGGAGTGATTCGGCGATGACTCAGGAGGACTCGAGAGAAGATTCAGTGGAGAGTTCAAAGATTCAGCGGTAGTTTTCCACACTTTAGTTACACACTTTAGATACACACGCACACATGTAGAGTTTTACGAGGTTGTTTTGACCCCGGAGACACGATTTTATAAGTATTTTGGCACTTGCAAACACGAAATGTGGGATGCTGGCACGTTTTGATTTACAGAAAGTTTTCATCCAGCGATCCCACTTCTGACACCACTATTACGGGGTGGGTCACAGGTAGCTTTTTAAAAAAAACGATTTACTACCCCAAAAGAAAGTTTATTCCCGAAACTCAATTACAAAAATAAAACACAAGTGTCCGCTAGGAAGATCAAAACCGGTCTGACGACAAAGCCCAGATACAAGTGTGAGAAACAGCAATGTAACCTGATGACCGAACAGGTCATCAGTTTTATTTTATATAGTCAGCTGGGAAAATTGTATCATAACAGAACCCTTTAGGATCACTTTGTTGTCCGTCTGTTCGTCCATCCGTCCGTCTGTCAAGACCCTTTATCTTTGGAACGCATGGAAGTATCAAGTTGAAATTAAAACCATATACTCAAATCTACAGTTCCTTGAAGCTGTGAAAAATTCAAACTTCTAAGCTAACGCAAAAAAAAGATACGATCAAAAAACGTATATTTAGACAGTCTCAAGGGAATCAAAATTTATAGGGTATTTCCCGTTGACCTAGAAGTATCAAATTTGGCAAGTAATACCATCTTATACTACAAATATGGGAAAAAATCCTAAAACTATACATTTGTAATTAAATCATAAAAAAATCATCGCGGTTAAGCAACGGTCATAATTGTACGGGTGAACAAATCTTTTTGTAGTTTTTTTTAACTTTTACTAATTTGTACGGAACACTCGGTGGGCGAGTCTGACTCGCACTTGTCTGGTTTTTTTTATATATATAATTTCGTGATGTAATCTCTGCTAGGTTCTCGTTTTATGCTATCAGGTATATTTTTATAGACCGTATCTTGTTATAATATTGTTTCAAGTGAGACTCGGGTATTAAAACATGCAACCTTGACTCTGAAACCTTATCAACAAATCTTATGATAAAAATATATCGTTACGGTACATATCTCCTTTTGGGCGTCGGTGTCACAGGTGTTTCGGAATGCGGGCTATCACTAGAAAAGGCTCTTTTACTGACCACTTTTACGTCCCAACGTGAGGGGGGATGCCTTATTGCCGTACTTTAGGCCTTTGGTTACAGATACACGCATTTTAGAGCTTGAAGGTTTACCTATTAGTTCCTTTCACCATCGTTCAGCAAGTGTAAGTACTCAATTGAACGCCGCGCGCGCGTGTACTCCCGAAGAGTCCTGATGATGATGAGTCGTTGTGCCTCCTTGCACATGCAGTTAAACAAGTGGAGAAAGAAAGAAGAAGAAAGAAAGAGATCACAACATTTATGATGTCAACTCATTCTAATTTTAATGAAAGTATAACACTAAAGCCGATTCTGAAGGCTTTTATTTTAGTTTTAGTGCTATCAAAACTAAATTTTCTTCATTCCAAACTAGTTCTTTAGTGTTAACAACAGAACCTATGTTATTAAAAAAAAAAGTATTGACAGCACTAAAACAAAAATTAAAGCCTTTAGGACCGAATTTAGTATTCGCATAAATTTACTGCTACGCTTGAAAATATCACAGAAAACATTACAGAATAAAAAAATAATTTTTCTATATACCCAAATAAATTCCCCATTTTGAGTATCCCAAAACCTACATATATTTTTTTTTGCATATTTGGAGCACTTTGCTTAACTTTTATTGTTTTCTTAATTGCTGTATTTTGTATAATAGATAAGTATTATCTTACTTCATTAACGTGTAGTGTCTTATTAGTTACATATGTCACGGGTAAGACCCGAAGTCGGGTAAAGGCCGAAAAAAGTCAAAATAGGTGCGAAGACGAGCGAAGCGAGGGGAAGCATGTTAGGTTGACATGTTAATAAACATTGGGCGCCAAGCGAAGCGGAGCGGAGCGACCTCCGAAGTTTTGTATAGGATTACTCGGGTAAACTTAGGTGTACCCTATCTTTTAGTATTACCTGTAACATATATAAATCGTGACTTTTTTATATAGCAAAACCTACGCTGTTTTCGCAAACAGGGTCATTGAACCTTGAGCCCGAGCACTCACCGAGACTCCAGCACGAATATGGCACTTTTATTTATACGTACATATTTATACTGAAGACTGTGCTCAGTATCAAGGTTAGATGACCCTTTTTGTAAACTCATAAATAATTCTTTTCGTGTTTCCTACAACCGCAAGCCAAGTCAATGATTATGGGACGTCTATATTTTATTTTGCGAAATTAGCAAAAAAGTGTTACCGATCCGTGATACGGATCACTTACCAAGCCTACAGTATGAATTTGGCTGTATCAATAAATTTCAACCAGTTCTCGTAAGAAAAGGGAAGGAAAAGGGTCATGCTGAAAACCAGCGCTGTGCTGTGAATCTTGGATTTATATGCGCAGCAAACGCTGAGGATGTTCCCTTTTGTCGCCAGCGACTTCACTGTGGTTTATTTAAGGTAGGTATTCTTTTTCCGTTTTTTTTATATATTTAAGTATTTTGGTAGTTAGTTTTATTTATAGATAAATTGTTATTTAAGTTTTAGATAATTTATTTAACATAATATGTATTACTTGTGAAAAAAAAATGCTTTTATTGTTTTTTATATTTATATCATTGCTATTTGTGATGTATAGTTGTTATATACGTAAATTTTATCGTAAGTAGTCATACATTTTACATATTATAACAGTATTTAACAGCTTTCGACAAAATACAAGATGCAAAATCAATCGTATATTGAATAATTGGTAACGAATTTCCAAAAACTCCAAGTTTTAATACGTACAAAATACTAAACAAAACTCTTAATTAAATCAGTAGATAGTCTGAAACATATTAGTCTGTGTAAAAACTAAAAGGAATCTGTTTAAACGAGATGAACATCAAAAAAGCGTTTTTTTTAAGTAAAGAAGCGTTCACACTTGAGTGAAGCGGGCGCCGATCCCTCACACCTAAAGCTGGTCATTCTGTCCGCAGGGCCGGCAATAACTCGACGAATAATGACGGGATTCTGAAACGATATAGTTTTCCACTTGACCGTAAGAAAATGCTGTTTTACGTCCAGAAAAAATAATGTGACTTCTTTTACTTCATTGGATTTGTAGATTGGGTGAGGATTTTCTTATTTTTATTTTGCGAACGGTGCACGATCTTGTCGAAATCTTAGAAATAGACGTTCTACTTGTAGAAATGGTACAATTGGAGACTTTGATTTATACACCCTAATTCATATTGCTAACTGATCAAAAATTTGACTCTTTTTGCCAATTTAAATATACATATATATAATTTAAGCTTCCAACTGATTGACGCGTGTTTTGACTTAAATATATTATGTTATTTATAGAATTTCGCAAAAACAATAATAGGTAGGTACTTGTTTCTATTGTTAGTATTATTAGGCTTTGCGTCTGTTAATATTACTCAGCTTCATGTTTCTTTTTACTGCATCAATCAGAGTGAAGTATTTACGTATAGTGATCTTTATTATACCCAATGATATTATAATATAGGCTCATACCTAATCCGCGTTTTACTTGAATATTTATACAAATATATTCACAAATATTTAAATCATCCGAATTTTATTCTTTTTGCGGTTGTAAATCTCTATATCTTTAAATAGTTTCTGATTTATCTGAACATTATTACAAAGAAGTCTAAAATCAAAATTAAAAAAATATGAGCCAAAATTAATCTTGGTCATTTGTTTATCTTTAGGTACTTCCTGTGTAGAGAAGGTATGTTGATGTCAATAACAAACTCTACTGAATGTTTCATGACATTTTGATCCGAAGCTAGCGCCAGGGTCAGCAAAGATAAGAACCCTGTAAGACTACGTCATTTTCTATAACTTTCACAGCTTACTGCATTACAATAGAGTCTATATTCCTTCGTATAGCGTGAACGGTAAGTGGGTCCGAGTATAAGTCCGAGATTGATTCTCGGATCAGTGGGATGCAGCTGCTCGAGTGTGGACGATCCTTTACTCACGACTCGCTGGACACTATGACTAGATGTCCTTAAAGGATTTCAGAAGTTATTGTCTTCGACATGTTTGAATAAGGGTTACTTTATTGACAGATCACAAGGTTCACTTAATTGTTCCACTTACAATTTGTAGAAATAAAAAGTTTCGTTCAAATACCTGTAAAATAACGCTTGACCCAGCAATAAATGTTGGTGTAAGAATTCTTCAGTGCCTATAATTTAGTGAAGTGAAAAGTTTCGTCACCTCAGGGGGTAACACTCAGACATTCCGACTTGTAGGTGTAAGTCTCGAATACTCGGCCGCAAGCCGCAGGCCGCGGGTCATAAATCCAAGAGAGTGATGGCGAACTTTTTTTCGCGCGACATTTTTTCCCGCGCTAGCGGCTAATATATCACCGGACAGCTCTACACGCCTGTGACTTATGCTTGCAGCATTGCCTCGGAATACTTAAGAGAAATTCGCACGATTTCACTATTGACGCATCTTTTGTTGTTCCATTAAAACTTTAAATGCGGCGAGGATTTCGCCGTTTTTTCTGAGCTTAGCCGCAAAGACACGTGATGAAATGTCAAGTCGACCGTAAAAGATACTTCCTCAAATTCTAAAAAGATCATCCGCAAACATTGACGGTACATCAACAATGTCACCCTTGGAATCCCCTTCAGTAACCGCAAATAAAACGAGCTTATTAACTAAGTTAGAACCGACCCCGGGGAGCGTTCTATACGATGTCCATTCTTCTGAAATGCGATTAAAATTGAATAGCTCCATATGTCTGGTCCGGGCTCCGTTCCCGTTGCGTCACAATATCACGGCTGGATGCACTTTCAATTTGCTGGGAGATAAGCCGGAGTTTCGGCGGGGTTTCTCTGTAGAATGGCGGAATTGATCCGCTGACTTATAGCGGGGAGCGAGACGCGACGAAGATGCATCGCAATTGGTCAATCGCTATGAATTTTGTCTGAAAGACTTGCTAAGCTCCGATGAATGGATCGTATTAGGTAATACCTTTTGAATTTGTCTTCGGTAGTTGTAGATAATTCTTAAATGTATATGACTTCAATCAACACTTTCATTTCAGGAAATATTCAAGTGAAACAACGCAGAAATAATATCAATATTGATAATTTATTCACAATTTCATTAAAATACACAACTTCACAATGTTTTGTTTTAAAAACTAAAAACTTTAGGTAGGTACAGGATATAGTTATAGGCTGATTTGTAGTGACCACTATTTAACACAGTTTTGTATTTTAATATATATTTTAGATTTTATTTTCTATAAATGTTTCATTTATACATATTATATGTACAGATTTATGTTTTGTGGATCTACCGATCGTATTTTAGGTGAAATATACTTTTCTGGTTTCTATAATCTACTAGCATCGCGGACATGCCGCAGCGCCAAAATTGTGTATTTGTAAAATAATGTTATACTAAGCTGTATAACGACATATTGGATATTTTAAAAACACCTTTCATGAATTTGAAATCAAAGTATATTTCACCAAACCATCCATATTTTATTGTATTTATGGCCACTCAATCTTAATTTTACACTGGTATTTGTTTATACAAAATTTCATAATGTTACAAATCTCACGACAGTTCAATATATTTTACTTTTTACAATGGTATGTAATTGATTATACATTTCAATCAAATTCAGTGGCCAGTTATTTTTCCCATTAAGTATAAATATATTAGTATAAATATATAGGTATAGTACATAAATCAACTTTGTAATTTGTGTGGTATGTTTTTATTGTAAATAAAAATAAATTTGCAAAGGGCTAATCAATATAACTGTTATTATTTACAAGTCTGATGATTTAAACTAATTTACATAAATAACTATTGCATTTCAATATCGACTAAAAACTAATAAAATGTACAAAAACTCTAGAACTTTCCTCGATTACTGTCTGAACACATCACAATTCCTGTGCCAGCGGCCATCTTTACTAATTTTACAAAATAATTAAATTAATTACAAAAACGAAAACAAACTATACAGGAACGGAATATAAATTAATTATATATGTACAAAATACACAAATTCTTTTTGCTGAACAATAGTTATACTTACATTTAAATCGATCTAAATCATTATCGACCTTAATTACTAGTATAATACTGTACAATTTCGCTAGTTACTTCATTTTGTGTAAAACACAGTTTTAATACTCGTCAGTAGGTAGGGATCAATCTGCTAAGTCTATTTTCACGGAATAACCATTTACACTGGGACATATGTTTGAGCTGTCTGTCTCTTAGATATGTTATTGTATTTAATCGAAATGTCTTCCATAATTCAATGATGACGAATATTTATTTAAGTCAATTCTGTTCAACAGTCTTTTTAAGTATGCGACGTGTTTTAGAGGGTGAATCCCCGAACAATTATTATATTTAAGTCTATAATTATTTTTAGCTAAGTGAAATCACAGCAACTAATATCTTCACGCGTCTGAATTTATGTTTCAGGGCAATTCACGAAACAAATAAAGTCAATTGTCAAATGCGTAAAATCACGTGTGCTTGAGGAATCAGTTCACTGATTTGGTTTACCCGATTGCGCGTGGACGGGAGTAACTGCACGATGTATTTGTCGTATGTGTGTGTTTGTTATTAGTTTCTTAATGTAGGCCCGATTCTTCGGTAGGCTTATCACGTGTACTCACTTCTCCAACCAGTCTGTAAAAAAAGACAGAAATATTTATATTTTTTATATTGGTAAGTTTACATAGGTAGTATCTACAGATAACGACAATACGTATGAATCTGCGTCATATTCAATCGCGGCAAGCGTCTTGGGCACCCTGCCATGCGGCAGCGACAACTTTGACAAGATCTTTTATTTACTTTAAAGTTTCGATAGGTTTAATTTTAATTGTATATTTGGACTATACAGATTGAAAGCTTATAAAAACATTCAAAATAAAATAAATTTAAAAAATCATAAAGTTAAGTTTTATTACCAAATCTATCGCTTTGAAATACGCTAAATTAGATCAAACGGTTATAAAAGAGAAATGGAAGAAGAAAAGAGAAATTTTTGGAGAAATTCAACGGTTTAAGTACCTCGGTGGCGCAATTGGCAGCGCGCTTGTCTTGATAACAAGAGGTCACAGGTTCGAATCCTGGCACGAGGATTTTTTTCAAATTCTTGTCTTTTAATTGATATTTTCTAGTTTGTAATGCACTCTAATAATAATATTACATAGTTTTTACTGAGTATGTTGTTCGTTATACGATAGTTACAATATAATGGACACATTTTTTAGTGTGTTCGAGACGAAATAAGACTTGGGCGGGACTAGTCCCTTCAACTTACCATAGAGTTGAGCTGCGCGAGGTGATGGTGGTGGTAGGGGTTGTGACTGGCTGGCGGAGGGGCGAACCCTTGGTGCGGCGCGCCATACCAGTGCGACATGTGGGCCGCGGCGGGGTGGACCAGGCCCACTTGGTGCTGGCCTGGAGGACAAAGGCAACGTTAATGAATCTACCAGAATAGCCTTTTTCTCTTTGCATCGAATCACACTACACATTTCGACGTAATAATCTTCGGTGAAATGTGGGTGTGATTTGCGGTTCACAGTCCATTCTCAGAAACATGTTTGACATCCACACGGTTCAAGTCGTGACGTTTTATTTTTTTAAATATAAATTTTATGTTTGGTGCTAATAAGTGTCTCTCCGCTACCCGCAGCATGAAAATTGCAGACAGTTCTCATGAAATCGAGTTCGCAGTATTTATTTTCATGATTTTTTAACCAATGATGTTTACATTTTGATGCGGTATCATAGGGTATGAGGCTGGGTTTGGGGGCATGGCGCTGTTTTATCCCCACATCTAGCCAAAGACAATGGAAACACCGAACCGACTTACCAAAGTCCATAGCCGATGGGAAGGCTGAGCCCCCGAAGCCTTTGGTAGCGTCTCCGAGAGGCTTGATCATGTCTCCCATGACACCTCCGAGAGAGAGCGCGCAAGCCCCTCCCCCCATCCCCATACCGCCCTTCTTCTTCTTACTCTTGCTGCTGAGCTTGCGATTCCGCGTCTGAATGCCTTCCTTCTTCATCGTCAGCGGTCGGTTTACCTGGAACAAAGGATATTCAACTGTAATACTTGGAGTTTTTGCCTACTTTTGCACATCTGCTGACTATTGCTGTCTCTCTCTGATAATCTGATTTTATAAAGGTTGATAATTGTGTCGATTTGGTGTAGCATGACTAAACTTATTTGACAGGACTAACCATAATACAGCGTCCTGTCCTTGTCTTTTCGATGCAGAAAGAAAAAGACATGCTTAAATTGAGTTTACGACAGACGTATAATATAGTAGCAGACCTGACATTAATAATAAACGCATAGAGTTGACGCGTGGCAGTTTTAGCTCAGTGAACTTCGCACTCTTTTAAATATAAATATTGCTTGTTTCCAAACAAAATATATACTAGAGATTAGCTTAGGAACAAATATGTTCCAAAGCCAGCCAAAACAGCCCATTTTTATACGTTTCTTCGTACCATGAAGCCTAAATGTAGCTTACTTTTGTATGGAAACTTGCCACGCTATTTAATCGTTATGTTCAGTCTGCTACTTAGTAATAATTATATGTCTGTGTGTAACACCGAATCGACACCAACACAGAGCACATAAAAAGAAATAGTGGTTTCTCTGTGCTAGATAATGTGTATTTTTTTATTGATAGTACCTACTATTTAATTTCTCATCACTTTATCTGAATTATGTACAAAGTGTTTTTTTACTAATAATTATTTTTTTTAAATAGGCGCTGTATCCTTTCAGTATTTAGACCCGATATGTTATTTAAGTTTTGTGGCACGAGGTTTAGACATCTTGTGAATAAAAAATATATTGATATGATTCTGAAAGGAAAGTAGAGGTGAATAATTACCGCTATAATCTTAATGAGGCTTTAGGTAACTCGTAAAAACGCTTCCTTAATCATTTTATATAGCTTTTGCAACGACCTAAAGATTGCAATTCACGGTTACACTTATAATAGTGTTTCCTTTTTATTGCTTTGACATGACATTTAGAGTTATAAAAAAGCCGACGTACCCAGTTAGCATGCTAACTAAGGAGTATAAAAGACAGCCGCTGCCATAAAGTGCACAAGGCACAATAGAGTCCTGCAAAAAATATGCAGCTGTTTTGTGCGGCGGCGCCGACATGCGTAAAAGTTACATACGGCGCATCCTAATTATTGCACTGATGCACTCCGCGAAGGTTTCGGACTCTTTACAACCATGCGGCACTTGACGGTTGGTGATAAAATAGTTATAATTTAGCCTTTATACGGTAGAGGTGGGATACAATGGTATTCAAGCGAATCTATCAAGGGTATCTCATGTATCCCTTCATTATCGTTCAATATGCCATCACTGGCCAAGTTTACATGTTCGCTTAATTAATGCCGAGGTCAACATTCTCGGTCAGTTTGCGCACGTCAGTGGCCAAGTTCTGGGAACAGTGCGTCACGGCGTCAGACGGACGGACGGACGGACAATGCCTTATTCATCGCGATCCCGGGAACTTGGCGGCGCGTGTGTTGCCCTAAACGCACGATTTCATTGCGTTTGCGCATGAGATGCGCTCGGGATGCTCTGGTTTTGGGCGACGTGATTGTAAAATTTGGTTATGATACTCATCATTAATGATAATTTTATTTATAGTTTTGGACAAAACAGATTATTTCTCCAGAGGATATCTAGTTTCATCGGGATCCCTTACACAAGCCCTCATTGCGTATCAGACTTGGTACTCTCAATTCTCGGGAATCTCCCGGGTCAGTACTGCTTGCGTGCCAATTCTGCCCTCATCCCGCAGTACCGCGAACGGCCCACACAATTCGCGCCGCATACCGCGCCGGGCGGCGTCTGCAGCCAATTGAACCAATATAAAATGCATTAACATCACTGCACAATTGCAGATGGTGACAGATTTAGCCTGCTGTTTGTTTACGACCTCAAAACTGGGTCACAGAAGCCTTTGTTGAGACAGACAATTCTGATGATGATATCTTGCATTGTCTATCGTACCAGACTTCGGGCTGCAATTTTATAGTAATGTAATAGTCAGTTGATGAATTACGCTATTAAAATTCACCAGCAAAGTATTTTAAGTATTTATAAGTAATCTGTTCCTTTTTACAGTTGATCGTTGAGTTAATCAGTTGATCATCTCTGAATAAGGTCGAGTTCAGACTTCCACGTCAACAAACGCCATGTGAACGGATTTCGCATGCAAATAGCACAATGCCATGTACGGACTATCATTCCACAGTAATGGGTGACGGTATATAAGCAACCACGTGTGTGAAAGGGACGCAAACACAGAGGGCCTCGACAGACATGGCTGAAATTGCTTAATAACTGACCATTATGTCAAGTAAATTAGCTACATCACGTCGCAAGCCCCCATTTTGTGCGTAGTAGGTACTGTACGTATTTACCTAACCTAAAGGGATGCCTTATGATGACAAAATTGTGTATTCAAAAAATATATAACATAAAACAGAATTATAATTATATTTGTAGACGGAAAACGGAAAATAAAACTAGTTAACTTGTACAGGAAAACAAGCTCTTATTATTGTGAAAATATTCTCTCTTATGATTGCTGGGTTCACAAGAAACAAAAAGAATAGGCACAAATGGGAAAATTGTTTTTAAAGCCTTGTTATAAGTAGTGCATAAACAAAGAGCTGAAAGATTGTTGCCTTTGTCCGATGGCGGGCAAGTTTTCATTCCTTACGAGTCATAAAAGCGGGCGCAGTCGAGAAAATGTGTATAGCGCACGCGATCTACCCAGTGAGTGTAGTCGGGACAAGTTTACGTGCCACTTTAATACTGCAGTAATTTCTAAGATTCACATTAATATTTAAAAATTGTGAGCTACGTAAGATGCTTATCAAAACATGGACACAGCATTTATCATTGTAATAAAATAAATATGACACTTAAAAAAGCTTCAAGCGTTGGATCAACTACAGAATAATATTTCTCGTGACAAATCGCAAAAACAACTTTACGACGACTCAAACATCTATTTAAGCAAGTTAAAGTAAAATAAAATATAAAGCTAATAAAGGTGAAGCATCAAAATCGTAAAACTGCAGACGTTAAAGCGAGAAGCCACGCGAGGCCGCTTCGAGTACAGCTCATATCTAGCCAGTTAGCTCTGAACTTACGGGTTTTACAAGTTGCTGCTATAACACTGCTTTATAGCTTCGCTAAGTAGTTACAATATGGAGGAATTTTGCTTGCAAACTGCGTGTTTTTGATAGGACGCCGCCTCGTAGACTGTGGGAAGGGCGTAATGACGCCCTGCGACTATAATTTTGTTGATAATTGTTATTGTGTTCTTCTGTGAACGCAGAAATGATTTGAATATTCTAATGGGTTTTCTCTATTAGGTTATGGCACTTAAGTTGGCAATTGAGGACATTATTCATAGAGTCAAGTAAGTACTAACTTAACAACTTTGTATCTTTTATGCTTTCATGGACACACATCATCATATAGTATATATTTTTGCAACATAAACGAAATACTGAAATACCAACTTATTGGTAAATATTTTTTGTATTATAATTATGTTATGTTAGACACACTATGACCATCAAAAATGTCATCTTCGTGTGACATAAATTATAATCTATTCATTAAATTATAATATATCTACTCTATTCAACAAAATCATGAAAAATAAAAAATAAATGGGGTGTTATTCTTTTTTATACTCTATTTCATATAACATTAGAAAAAAGCAGATAACAGAAGCAGGGATTTGAAACTATTTCATACCATGCACATTATTTAATTTACTAGAAAACACTGCGTATTCTATAATTTGGCTTCAAATAGGTACTATTTTACGCCGAATGTTAATTATTTTACCATTTATGTGCACAAATATAGAGACAAAGCAAATTATAAAACGTACTTAGTACAAAGAGAGCATTTTGAGTCACTCACTTTTGACTCACTAAAAAGTCAAAATAAATTAACAACAAACCGTGTTGCTTAGCAACAGATTACATATAAGGCCGCGACACGATAATCGGATAAAATTAAAACGTTATACTTTTGCCGATTGTCACGTCTAATGCCACGAATTTTTAATTGAATGCTTCCTTAAAACGATTAGAGAAGCCTGCTTCTTTAGGTCTTTCAACAGGAACATTTTGTAATTTTGTTGTTTAGAATAATATTTCATAGCTTGGAAGGTCCTTTTCATTGTAATGAGTTAAACATAAATCGTTATTTCAGGTCATGCATTTAATAATCGTTTAGATGGTTATGCCATACAGACTTTTACACATAAAATGACACAAAACATTCATGTTTAACGTTTTTCGACACAATTGAGCATTCGAGGCTGCATGACAAAGATAAATGTTTGCCTAGCCTGAAGAAAAAGAAGAAATACTAGTCGCTGATTGGTTATCTATGCAGTGTAGCAATAAATTGGGCCAATCACAGCTCAGAAACGCGGTGCTACAATATATTGTTAGTTACTTCGGTTTTCGCAATAATGACATATAACGGGAAAAAATAATTTTCCATATTCTAATTAGCTTATTGTAGTATGGGAGTAGATAAAATGCATAGAGTGCAGGTTCATCAATAATTACGCAACCTAATTTATTACCTACTCATTTAAAATCTTATACAAATTGTCTTCTACTTTCAAACTTATCTGTACAGTCCTTAAATCAGTAAATAGTTGGTATATAGAAGAGTTTCTTAAAGTGGGGTCCACGGACCCCTTAGAGTTCGTGACATGAATGCCAGGGGTCCACCACAACCAGTAAGTTCACTCTTAAAATATTTATTATACCGAGTAACAGCATCATACTCATTAACTTAGTTTTCATACAATTTAATTAAGTATTAATTTAAACTAACCAATAAAAGTGATTTTTAATTTTATGCCTTGAATTTCTTTTCCTTCAATTTTTTTTCGACAGAGCTCCGTTTACTTTCTTTAATTATGAAGGGGATCTGTGCCTACAAAAAGTTCAAGAACCACTGGTATATAATCTTAAAATCATTCTTAGGTACACGATTTTTGGAATCTACCATAAATATTACAACACCTATAATATTAGGCAAGAGATTTATATTATAGCTACTAAATTATATTTTCCAAAACAAGGAGCTTTTTTCTAAATCTAGGAGTTAATAAAGAAGGCTTTAATAAATTGATTAACGCGTTACTTTGCGGAAGGCCAATTACAGAGAAATAAAACCAGTACCCACGTCATGAGGCGAGCTCGCTTTATTCGTGAAAAGTGACGCTTTAAACTCAAAATTAGTGCGTACCGAGTGCGTGCGAATAATTACGTTAGCCGTACGTTTCTAGATGCGTTATCAGTGCGACGCGAATAGCTGAATAGCACCAGTTATAGCACTATCGCCACCATCTGCTGCATAAAACCGTTCAAATGGGAAAATAACAGGCTTCATAATGCAACCATGGAAAATGTTGCACTCACTTGTAAATTTTTCTGACATTAGAAAGCCTTTATATCATCTAGATAATTAAAGGAAAACACCCTTCAAGCTGCGTTTGAACAAAGCATTGTAAATCAAACGTGCTCTAAATGCATTGCCGCAGAAATTCTTTTTTATATTGCAACCATTAATTAATTAAACAATAGATAGAGGTATGTAGGACGCATTCAGAAGATACTAATTGCTGTGAATGATACTTTCAATAACTGAAACGCCCCAGCGTTTAACTAAGTGAATATCGTGAACAAACGAGAACAATAGAAGCTAGGGTATTCCCCATAGGCATACGACAAAAATTAAAAGAATTGGTAGCTAATTACGGGAAAAAAGTCTATGCAGCAATTATCTAGCAAAAACTTTTGTATAATAGCTCTATTGAAATGTATCGCGCCATTATATGGCAATATATCAAGTTTTTGTTGCCTTCTTTATTGCAAAATTATCCTCGATACTGGCTCAATAAACACAAATGAACCTATTAATACCATTTTATTTCAACTGTCATGTTAGCTTTTATTACTAAAAATTTTGTTCACAAGACCTCGAAAGTTTTTCTGGATTGTTTTTACGTGATTCACTCGATAATTTGTACCTAAATTTAAGTTTCTCTACACAGAAGGTACTATATAGCTAACATTTATTAGCCAAGAATCTTTTTTCGAGTATTTTACCACTAGGCAAAGAACAATAAAAACACCATAATAAATCCTCCATATATTTAATAAAAATGTAAGAGTCGGTATTTAAAATAATAAAATCGTTCTCGTTCACATAAGAAACTCGACAATTAATAGAGAAAAGGTAACAGTCATTATCCGCTATAAAATGTTATTTCAATCCCGAGTACCCATCAGGGTATGGAGTACTGCAGTCTGTGCTTGTTCGTGAGACGAAACGTAATGGCTGCATGCACTGCTGTTCACAATTAACAACTTAGTCTTTTGTCAAATTAACAAATTAAAATAAAATAACTTTCCAAAATTATGTCATTCATTAGCTATAAATACACTTTTCGTTTCTCATTTTACGAATATAGACATATTTTGCTTGTTTTAAGCGTTATTTATTTATTTATGATGATAATAATTATATTTCGGCCCGCGGTATGGGGTCGTCATCAGTCTCATTTTAAATACAGTAAATATGTTTATAGCACACCGTGCGTAAAATGACCTTGCGTAAAGTCGGCATTTTCCGCACTTTTGCTATAAAATATTATACGAAACTCGTGCGAGAAACTTTTTCCCGACTCGTGTGATTGCAGCACTCACCTTCGGCTCGTGCTGCAAACTCACACTCGTCAGAAAACGTTTCATCGCTCTCGTATCGTAATGTATTACTCTATTTGCTCAAATATGTTGGGAGTAAAGTATGCAGTTTCAGTTATATAGTAATCATATAACATAATAATAATAACTGTTCATGTTAGACAAAAATAATACAATTGGTGAACTAATCTAATAACAAATTTAAAATTATTTTTCTTTAAAGGGTTACCTTAACTCATAGTCTTACAATATTAAAGGGATACCATTATTTCAATATTACCTATACCTAGTTCCACGTTTGGATTGGGAATGAGGTGCGATCGTCAACTTTACGTGAATGTATGAAATGACAGTTACGAAAGGCAGGATGTGCAAAAATACGTAAAAACTTTTTCAGTACCGCGAAATTATAATGTTAAGAAAATGTAACATTTTACCAAAATAATATTTCGTGGAATTAATATAAAATGATATTCTTAAAAAAATTGTTAGCTCGCCATTTGTTTTGACGATCAATCACTCATGGGTTCATCAACTTCATCATCAATGCCAAATAGTGACAGATTTGTCAAATAAAATTTAAAGAAGTCATTTATAAAACAGTTAAAAATAGATTCAGCAAGCAGTTCAGACAACTAAATCAGCGATCATTTCATTTTTTGGAGAAGCAATATTATTGATCAATAAACTTTTATAAACATCAATAAGTACATAAAACGCAAACATTTGATAATTATTTTACTTGATGGTCTTAAGTACCTAAGTAATCAATTCATTTATTCATATTTCGGTACTTTTGAATTCCAATCCAATCGTGGAACAATAATACACATATCGAAATTGTATTATGTATGTACCGTACCTATGATGAAAATGAAAATTACAAAAAAACTACATTTTAGTAAATAATGGGAAAAAATATTTGCTGCAAATCCTTTTAACTACGAAATGGTTCATACATACATCCATAATTTATCTAAAAAAAGTGAAGCCTCTATTTCCATTTGTGCTTCGTCAACAGAGTAAGTCTTTAAACTTTTGCCAGGGTACCTAGCATGGTAGAATATATCTAGCTTTGAGACCTCGATATACCACTTTCTGTCCCTCTTTAGGTAGATCAACAGAGTGAAACAGAGCTCTGTATCAAGCGCTATCGAGCTCGATATGGTCCTTCATGTTAGAGGTGCAGGCCAATGAGCTAGCTACTAGAGTACAATACGCCGACTAGGCGACTTCTTACTATATAAGGTGACTTTAATTTATACAACTTTCTTAGGTTATATCATAGATTATACTCTGACTCACTCGGCCCACATTAATAAAGTCTGCAAAAAACTAGCAAGCGCAAACTACGCTTTACTAAAATTAAAGTCTCTTGTTAACAGAAAAACCCTCATTGCTGTTTATTATGCCTACATTCAATCTATTATAAATTACGCTATCACAGTATGGGGAAATGGAGCTGATATGAAACGAGTCCTAATTTCTCAAAAAAGGGCAATAAGAATTATAAACGGGCTACACAAATGTACGTCTGTACGAAGTTATTTTAAAAGAGACAAAATTATGACCGTAATTTCATTATTTATTTACAACTCTTTGATCGAAACTTATTTACAAAAAGACAATTTACCTAAAAAAATGGACATTCACAGATATAATACAAGAAATAAAGAGAAATTCATAACACCAAAAACTAGACTAAAAAAGACGCAAAAACAAGGAAAATATATTAAATTAATTATGTTTAATAAAATACCTACAGCTATTTCAAAGTTGCCGCTCTTGGAGTTTAAAACGAGGGTGAAACGTTTTTTGGAAAATAAACCGTTTTACTCAATTAATGAGTTCTTGAATTTAAAGCTAAAGACATGTTCATTTTCTGATTATACAGTTAAAATATAAATTTATTTTTAATTATGACATTTTTAATTTATTTTTAATTTAAGCCACTATTTTATGTAAATTTTTATAAATTACATTGTGTGTGTACATTGTACATATTTTGTATTTCGTGTAAATTTCTTATGTATTGACAAACCTTTTATAACGGACATTGTTATATGGTGAATAAATATCTTATTATTATTATTATTCAACCAAACTTATACTGGAGGCTTGGTAAGTGATCAGTAACACGGATCGATAACACTTTTTCCTAATTGCGCAAAATAAAATCTTGACGTCCCATAGTAACTGACTCGGGGCTGGGCTTGCGTTTGTAAGGAACACGAAAGGAATAGAGTTGATGCTCGTGATTGTTGGCACTTGGTGGAACTTTTGAAACATTTTTTGTTTGATAAACACTTGTACTTGTCCACTTATTTATATTAATTTCCCTTACCGGTTTCGCTGTTAAAGCATTATCAAAACAATTACTATTTTTGTACGTAAACAACCAAACAAACCTTTGATAATGCTTTAACAGCGAAACCGGTAAGGGAAATTAATATAAATAAGTGGACAAGTACAAGTGTTTATCAAACAAAAAACGAAAGGAATAACTTACGAATTTCACAAAAACCGTCATTGAGCACTTACCTAGTCTTCAGTAAGAGTTTGGCTGTATAAATTAAAGTCACAAAGTCACCTTATATATCGTGAGTAGAGCCGTTCATAATTAATCAATCAAGAAATAAAACCAAAATGACTAAAAAAAATAAAAAATTGTTAGCGATTATTGCCTTTTTAAAAAGGATATTCAATTAGGCATAGACCCTAATACCTCGCCGCATACATTTTTTATAGGCATAAAAGGGCTTTTTTTAGATTTGTAACTGCTGTGAGTTGAATAAATTATTAAAAGAAATGACGAATTTAATTTATATACAATTTATTTATTTATACGATGGCATTAATAAAGCTATACGATTGATCCCGTGATACGCAACACGTTTCAATTTCTTTCCGAAATCATTATCAAGCGAGCGAGTGTTTGTCGTTAAAGGAAATTTTGTTATTTTATTACAATTTGAGATGATGGTCACGTTGTAAAAATTAAGAAGTGTCAACACATTGCAATACTTTTTATGAAAAAAAAAAACGATTTTTGAAATTGTACTTAATTTATATAATTGTTGATATATAATAATAATTGAAAAAAATACATATATAATTTAAATGACGTGTACTGTAAAACTTGCTATAACACAACTTGTAAATGCAAATCTGTCTTTAAAAATAAAACACATTCAGACGTGACTTCACCAGTCTTAAGCCACTACCGCAATGTTCCCACGAAAAAAAAAAGACAACCAAACGGTAAGAGCTGCAAGAGTTGCAATTAAAAATGGCGAAATGCTCTCGAAGACGGGAGAGATGTGGCGTGGCGAGAAAATAAAGAAGTCTGGTGGCAATTGGCCGAAGCTGGCAACATTGGTGGCCGCCACACGCGAGCTACGGGGAATCGCCTTACGGGGTGAAGAAAGTGTGGCAAATGTAGGTCATTTCAATTTAGAGGACCAGATTTCTAAAAAAAAATAGTAATCAACGATATCCATGAACATGATTTTATAGAGCCCGGCTTAACTATATGAACAAATTAAGAGTTAGGCCTATCCAGCAACATAAAAAATGTTGTCCTTTTTAGCAGTAGCACAAAAAATTTTGACAAAGTACAGCTACTAATGTCTTAAAAGGAAATTAAGGGTTATAATTTACGTTACTGTTTTTGTGGGGAGCGGCGACGACGGCACCAAATACTGGTAATTATTAAAGCAGTTAGAACGGCCCGCTGAAAACCATCCAAGTATTAAGTATTTTATGTGGCTGCCCGTTTTTGTGAAGAAGGGGTGAGAGCACGGTTTGTGTATCAAAAATATAATGGAAGATATTCATACTCCCTCTAGGTAGCAGCACGATTTCCCAGAAGGGAATGTAATTTTTGTGCACCAAGCTTTTGAATTTCATACACGGTACGATTTTCTTTATAGGCCTAGACAATCTGGAAATAAAAGTACTCCTTTAATTTTGAAATCTCTTATTAAAAGACTTGGGAAAAAATCTGAACCCCAGATATAGATATAAACTTCTTCACTCTTACGCAACGGGCAACCCCTTCGATCAAAAATATTTCTTCGTTGACGGGTGAAATGACAAAAAGTGAGCGGTTCTTTTTAGTGATGTTTCAGAATTAGTTCCGCACTGTTAGCGTGCGCCGCAATCGTGCGCAACCGGCGGTGGTGGCGGCGGCGGCGGCGGCGCCAGCTCTCGGGTAAATAAATCTCTAATGCTGAGTTTCCTAATAAAATATTTCAAATTGAATTGTGTTTTATTAAAAAAGTTTGCGAGCGATAACCTAAACATTTAATAAACCACTAAGATCTTTAAACTACCGTTCGATTTGGCGTGATTCAAATACGACTAACGCACGAAAACTTAATAATTAAGGATGTGCCTCAAGATATGTCGATGAAATGCTGTCGTCGAAGCTGTTTGATGCGTTCACGTGATTAAAATAAATACTCAGAACGTCTTCCCGGCGAAGACAGCTGCTACTCCGGGGGATAATTGAAACGACGATTTATTCACCCGCCAAATTTATCGACACCGCCGATTTATAGCGCCAGCGCAGCCCTACAGACCACTTATTATTTTAACATTTCATTTGTGACAGGCACTTTTACGTTTACCAACGGTAACGGTGGTACATTTCATAAGATACTACAAGCGTGCTTTAGTTCAGTAACATTTTCTTAAGTTGATAACAATACAAAATCCCATTACTTTTGTATCAAGATGTCTATTTGCAATTAACATTTCAACACGACAACCATTAATAAATCTGATTGTAAGTCAATACAGACGTTATCTCTTTAGAACGACATCGAGATTCGATGGAATCGTTTGTTTCAACTGCTGTGTTCATAATCACCACTTGTCGTTTAAAGTACTTACCTAGTGGTTTTGGTAATTTCCTACCAGATTCATTCTTACATTAAGACAAAACGACTCGCTGTTAAAGCGGAAATCCGTCAGAGCTCTGCTGCACGTGTAACCTATTGTTAGTAAACATAAGTAAATTATTGTAGATGGAAAAAACATGAGACAGCCATATACCGTAAATCAGAACACAGAAAGAAAAACCTTGTTTTAGTAGCATTCTTAGTCACTCATGCTATATTTTCCTTCACTAGAGCTAGTTAATCTCTGTAAAGGAGGTTTAGAATATTTTTAATGAAGATGGTATATGTGGCAAGTCACTGCAGCTCGCACCTCAAAAACAATTATGGAAAACAATAAATTTGTATGTTTCGCGCCTGTGGCAGGGAACCTGGTCCAATTAGAGCAGGCCCGCGTCTGCACTAAATCTCTGAGAGCTACCACGCTACACTAATTCATACACGCCCGCCACCGAGTAGCCGTTACTGTCGACGTCGACGCGAACTTTAACAGCTTCTCGATTATCGATAAATCCTCGCTGCGGTTGCAGTACAACACTACGATGAAATATGGCCTGTTGCGTCGTTTGCCTTAATTCGCTCCGGTCCTTTTTAGTTTGTACTGGATTTATTTTTGAAATTATTTGCACCGTGTAACTACCGTTCTTTTGATTGAAATGAGCATCTGCTTTTTATAAAAATATATCATTTCCCACAATAATTGAGTTGAATAAATTAAATTAATTGACAATTATTTCTCCAAAACACTTAATAATTTGAAGATGTAAACGTCTCCTGCTGGTCGGTCGTTGTAGACGCGTGCGCACGTTCATAACGCGGGAGCACCTGCCTCTAAGCCCCTTGTAATTATTCCACCACTTATTATATGATTATATGAGTTTTTTGGTGCTTTCAATCAAATTACACCTTGAGTCGACCACTCGATTGCGTACGAGTGAGATGTCATAAGAATTCGTTTTTTTTATGTTTGACCGTTGTGGTGACAATTTAAAACGAAGGCTAAATGCTTATATCATTATCATTACTCATAGCCTAATATTTTTATAGATTTTCCTAAATAAGGCATTTATTTTGGTTTACACATGCTTTATCTTGAAAATCAACCATAAGTATTTACCACCAGACTTATGAGATTAAACAAAAATATTCTCTCCTTAACCTAAACAAAAACTTATTTCAAGAATTGTCACACCTGACACCTTTACCGAGAAGTAATTACAGACCGACATTAACGTAACATTATTTTAAAGCAAATAATTGCAAGAATTCTAGAGCAAGCGCGTCACAGATCACCTGCATGATAAGGCCGCGTCTCCTTGGATTCTAAATTTGAACTGGCGTAAATTGTGCAGCGTGCTCCGGTCTGCACTCATGCGCAACGATTGTGTGATAGCCGGCCATAAATAAATAATTAGACGCAGGAGACGAGACGGAAGTAGGAGAGGGGAGGGGGAGGGAACCCGTAGTTTAGAGATGGTATCTCTAGCAACCGCGCTTTGTGTCAAACGTCAGATGGTTATCTGGTAGATGTTTACAGATGTTCGGCGGAGGGGTATGGACGAATCTCTCGTGGACGCGGGCGCAATTGACCAGAACAACTAATGCGGTAGATATGCTGTGAATTTATTATGTTCCTCTTTGTCTCATTTAGTTAGTAGAGATGTCAAGTTTTTTGTTGGTAAACATGAAGTAGAGCAAATCAGCCGTATTAAAGTTTGCATAAAACAATTTTTTGCTGTAGGTATTGTAAACTAGGATAAACAACACATCAATGAATTAGCCGTAGAATAACACCAAATATAACGAAAGAAAAAGTCTAACCACTGATTGTAATTAATAATTTAAATCAGTGGACGGATTATTTGCCTACCACATCCCCAATACTCGTAGGTATGCGGTATTGAAACCAGAAGAAAAGTAAATCTGGATTATGAAGAGCACCGATGGATGTAGATTATTTGATATAAAAATCGCCAAGTGTCAAAATATTTAAATTTTAAAACAAAATATTTTATTCGTAAGGTATCAATAACGAGCACAGTATACAAAACCATATTTATGATTCATGTAACTAGAAGTCCTCGAGGTGTATTTTGGATAAGCTATATATCAACTGTAGATGGCGCTGATAGGCAGACGGCCAGATCTCTGATCATCATCGCATGTGTCGCCATCAGTGACCAGATTTAACATCTAGCATCTAAGAGATGGTATTTGTATCATTTATATGATGCTCTATCATCTTCACTCTTGAGGTATTTCTTCGTTGTTGACGTAACTTTCCTTCAGATTTTAAGAACACATTTTTGGTTATTGTATTTTTTAAATACATTGTAAGGAATAATGTGTTGACGTTCGATACAAATATTGGAACCGTAAACCGATATCAATAGTTACAATAGCAGGTCTTTAGAAAGGAATTAAGGACCTGAGGCGACAAAAGGTTGTCGAAATACTATTGCAAATTGCAAATATTATGTGGTATATATACCTATACTTATAATTCTAGAGGGTATTGCGAAGGACAAAACGTTATCTACACAAATGATCGCGACCCTAAGTGCAGCTGCCTTTCATCTATACTACCAAGACGATTTGTAACCAGTCAAAAACTAAAACATAAAGTCTTTTGTTTTACTTGTCCAAATAGAAGCTTTTACGTTGAAGTATGATACACAAAGAGGTTAACTTTTAATCACTTTGTCTAGTGAGACGCCCATTTTCACGAAAATTTATTACGAAAACAGTAAATCAGCTGGGAATCGCTTACTAAACAGAATGGGAGCTTAGACTCATGAATAAAAACATCCTATTTAGCGTGCATTCTACAAGTCTTCGGAAACGAATTGACGAAGATACAGACAAACGATTTGATTCCTTTGTGTCTTACAATCAAGATACAAAATTGTGTATAAAGTTTATTGGGCATATCACTATTTAGAAATGTGGGGCAATTCTACGCAAACGCATTTCCGGCCTAATGCTGCCGGGAAAAAGCCATTTAAAACAAAAAAGAAAAAAATGGTAACGTGCCGCGCGCTGGACTCTTCCGGTGGGCGCCATTTTTTTCTGTATTGCCAACAGATAAAATCTTTCCGGCCTACTGCACGGACACCCGCTCTTATTCCTTTTGTATTGGTTCATTTTTGTGATCATATTTGACAAATCTAGGTATCTTAATCGATATTAATATTATGTAATAAAAGCGAGAATTGTCTAAAATCTTATGCTAGGGTAAAAACTTTTACCCCACGGCACGGGAATGACTAACTCTACCAACTTGGCTACCACGATCAGCCCAATTTGGTCAAATTTACTGCAAAGTACCCACTACTGTTTTGCGAACCGTTTTTTGTGAGCCCATTACAGTACGGAGTCGGATAAACAATGAACAGTAATAAAGGGCATTTACACGGGCACGAATTCAACGGCCGGCCGAACTTATGTAAATGGGATAGCTGTTCAATGTTGAATATTCAAATTGATGTCATTATAACATTCGGCCGAATGTACCCGCCACGTTTGGCCAGTGGCCAGTCGCATGTGTAATGTAATGAGTAAATTAAACACATTTTACTTTTTTCTTTTTTTATCTAGCACGCGAGTTTAAGCTTGACTCAACATTGTTTCGAATTCTTCATTGTTGTTTCACAAATAGAGAAATCTGTTCTTTAAATTAAACTATATCTTGGTTTTTTTTAATTGCCTTTATCTGTTACTAAGCGCGTCTCATTCGCTCTAAAGCTTCTTCAGATTGAGCATCATAAAAGAAAAGCACAAGAAAAAACGGTGACTGTCAAATTCCCTCGGATGTTGGCTGAACAAAACAGCACTTTAGCCGAAAAAAAAAACAAACTAGAAGAGCGTTCTCGATTCAAAAATTGAATTGATCGCTCCATTGTATTCCAAATGTATCATTTGAGCTGTTATTATGTTCCCTCTCTCTCTAATTCTCAATACGGACTGGTAATCCAATACTTTTGTATGGAAGGCACTTAACAAGACGAGCGCATGAGGTCCGAAACGTGTTATTGGTACTAAATAATTGTTTTTATGATTAAATTTAAGCTTTAAGTAGCTTTGCATCTAAAAACAAGTTGTAAGTAGAAACTTAAACTTATTAAAAATATAAACAATAGTTATTAAAGAAGACAGCAAGAAATAACTTTCATTGCACAGAAAAAAACATTTACGTTTAAAAACAAAAAAAAAAAATATTAGGCGCACAAAAAGGTAATAGCCTATAAAATAGAGGAAGTAACGAATAAACGAGCGTGATAAATTAAATAAACAAATTCACAAAAACCTCAAACAGACGGCAGCTTTGCGGTTTGATCCGACAGGTACGGCGGGAATCGAACCCACGCACTACGCCGCACTAATCCTATTAACCAACCATTGTGCACAACCAAATAAATAATTTATTTTCGATTGCATTCAATTTGATCTCAAAGATGTTCTCCCAATGGATCGTCGTGTCACAAACTTGCCTACTCATGGATTTGAGAAGTAAACTTTGTACCCTTGGGACCTGTTTAAAATCTTGTAACAAAATATTAAAAACCTGCCGCAGTATTAAAAACAACCAACTTTACATTTTGATTTGACCAGTAAACGAAATAAATCAATACAATCAGTCACAAATAAAAATCCCATGTACCGAATCGAGACCTAACTTTCCCATATCAATCAAATCAAACAAACTGTATCAGAATCATTTCCTCCGTTCAAAATGTTGTGTTTAAAAACAATCCTACAAAAAACCCTCAAGTATGATCGGCGTAAAAGTACAAGATCCCTGCCGGCATGTATACAGGGGCAAAAGAGGCAAAAGTATCTTTGAGGGGCAATTTGAAGCACAATAGACATTTGTAGCCACTCCACGCACAATCAAATCGAGTTTAAAAGAAAATATTTAAAGCAAACATACAAACTTGAATATTGTTCACGGGTTTTGTTGTCAGATTTTAAAACTTTGATACTTGAATTGCATGTTTTTCTTTTGCTTGTGTATTTGTGGCTCAAACCGGAGTTCCATGCTGCATGCATGCAATCTTGTATTGCACGATTTTGTCTTTTTATTTCTATTTAGTTTTATTGTCGAAATAAGTTACTTGCCTGAATGTGGTTTTCTATATAAACGACAAGTTTTAATATTAAGTTAACAGTTTCTAAAACTATTTTAAGAACTCTGTGAAATTATTATTATAACAAAAGTTTTGAAAGTATCAAGACTGTATAAAGATATGACATAACAC
This sequence comes from Ypsolopha scabrella, assembly GCA_910592155.1. Taxonomy (NCBI): domain Eukaryota; kingdom Metazoa; phylum Arthropoda; class Insecta; order Lepidoptera; family Ypsolophidae; genus Ypsolopha; species Ypsolopha scabrella. Next base: position 8,538,897 of record OU342964.1, read on the forward strand.
AATAAGCTCATGATTTGTTGTATGAATTGCATTTTTTTATGAAATTGATCACTTTAGACGCGATTCGAAATCGATCTTATAAATCTGTCTGTCTATTTTATTTTATTTTATTGCATAAAAGTCATTCCAGAAAACAGTTTATAAACGAGAGAAATTTAAACTAAACAGGACAATATACATTAGAGTAAAAAAGTTTTTTGGCAAGTGAAAAACGACGCTTTTCAATAATCATAAGAATAATGTCATAAAGAAGAAGAAAATAATAACGATTATTTTTCATCATCCACGGCGATATCCACTTACCTACCCACTATAAAAATCGTCGGTGAAAGGTGGGATGTAAGTGTTTTGACAGTTCACACTTGGAATCACCTCTAACGCTTCCTTGGGATATTATGTCGTGACGATAAATTGTGATTTTTCTTAAAGATTGCACTTTATTGGCTAAGCGTTAATAAAAAAATAAACATAGTACAAATAAATGAGAAAAAAAAAGTACCTAAATGAAAAAACTTGCAGTAGCGTAATATTATGCATCTCTCAAACTCAGTAGCAAAATGTCGCGCTTGCTGTGACAATGTAAATATGTATAGGGGGCGGACACACCCAGCCCTCAGACATTTCCGAATTGCTCCCGTTGTTCCTGTCATTATTCCTTCAACTACTTCAGTAGCATTTCTTAGTTCTATTGTGAACCTTCCGAATAATTGCGTGTACCTTTGTGAGTGTACTCTAAAAGGGCAATAAAGTATACATTTCAGAGAGGAAAAAAAACTCGAGTGGTAAAAAAAGAGCGGCTTTGATATTGAAACGACGTCATTGTGTGACTGTATAGTTTTGTTTGCTCTCAATGTATCGATGACTGAATTTGCATAGAATTGTTTAGTTATTGTTTTTAGTAAAGGCTGTAAGAATCGTGAGAAAAATAGGTTATAACATTAATTATTTTTCTTTTTTCTATCTCATAAATTTGAACGATGTAGTTTGCTTTTAAAAATACATATAACGTATTTTACCTCTATAATAAGATAAGGTGACTTTAATTTATGCAGCCAAATTCTTACTGAAGTCTCGGTAAGTGTTCAGTAACAAGGTTCGATGACCATTTTTGTGAAATTCGTAAATTATTCTTTTCATGTTCTGTACAAACGCAAGTCCAGCCCCGAGTCAATTACTATGGGACGGACGTCAAAATTTTATTTTGCGAAATTAGCAAAAAGTGTTATCGATCCGTGTTACTGATCACTTGCCGAGCCTCCAGTATGACTTTGGCTGCATAAATAAAATTCACCTTATATAATAATATGAGTTATGTGACATATAAACATATCAGAAAGTTTCACAGCAAATGGTAAAACATGCCCTTATGTATTTTTAGTTTTGAAATTTTTAACGATTTTTCCGGTTTTCAATTGTTTCGCAGTCTTTTGTTTATTTTTAACGGCCAGTATTATTCGCGATTTGATTATATCTGTTAACACATTGTGGCTTGTACCTCCGCAGTGAATGAAGGTCATAATTCATTGCAGACAATCGCACAAAGTTTTATCACATATTAGCCTGGTCTCGAGGGTTCGCCGACGTGTATTACGGACCCCTAGTTATCTGTCACGAAGATACTGTCATCTCATCCCGAGGGAGAGAGTTCCGTAGGGATATATTTAGGGAATTTAGAGGGCTGAAGTTATTTTATTCCTTTTGAATTGGTTTTGTATAAGTTAACTACAGCTTAAGGGTGGTAGGGAATTAATTTAATCAAACTTTTACTTCCTTGAGTGATATTTCTTTCTGTTTCTCATTTTTAGAATAGTTAGGTTCTTAGATTGCTTCTTGGTTTTCTTGAATATGAAAATTATTATTTGTAATGGTATTGTAGTTATATAGAATTGTGTGATAGATATTTTACTACAATCCAAAATCTTTGTTTATCAGAATGAAAAAAGCGTTCTGGAAAAATATGAAATTATTTAAATAAATATCACAAACCGAGTTTATGAAACCACTTAATCTTCCAATCATACTGAACAATTATCCCAAAGAAACGGACACACACAAATGAAAAAATATTTTCACGTTTCCTTATCTACTAATTTCGAAAACTGGGATTTTTTTATGGGAACGTATTTGTTTTTTAATTCTGCCTATATATTTATTTGGAAAAGCTTAATCACTACAATCAGCAGATTATGTAGTTTCATTAAAAAATATCTGCCCATTAACACCCTGTATGAATATATTGGTTTTTCTGGTAACAACTTCCATTAACGTTTCAGGTTCTTGTTGGTAGGTTGCAATAGTTTTCCCACAGCATCAGTTCTCCAATTCCCCAAAGAGGTAGTAGCGGCATGGTTAGTGATGGGTAGTGGAAAAAATTCGTTCGGAAAAGAAAAGAAAAAAATTGTTTCCATTCGTTTTCAAATTTTTCAAATATCTTTCTGAAATTTTTCCTAATGTTAAAAATTCACTGATTAAAATTCATAATTAGACTGAAATATAATCAACGTTTATTCTTTTACAAATATTGGGAATGATGAAATTTAAGGAAATACACACGCCATTTATATTTACTTTTGTTTAGGCTGAGGTTGACACAACACTGTCATTTCGTCCTCATTAACATGTTTTCCAAGTTTTAAAATATGACGATAAAGCAAGTTTCTCATGCACAGTTACACATTGTAAATCCTCCATAAGTTAACTAGCAGTTTTAAGTAAGGTGTGATTTTAATGATTATTGTCAAAATTTTACACTGAACAACATTTTTCCATTATATGTCCATTTATTTATTTTGTAAAATTTCCATGATTTGAAAAGCTTCTGAAAATTGCCCATCAGTAGGCCTGGTACTCACATTGTGCAGCTTGTAGTAGAGTCCGCACGCGTTGCAGACCGGCTCGCCGTTCTGGTTCCGCCGCCACAGCGTCGTCGTCGTCGTCTTGCAGTTGGCGCATGACGTGCCGGCCCGCCTCGCCGCGCTCTGTAACGACTGAAACATAACATTATCTGTTACGGCTGTTCACTACTCGCACACATTGCCTACCTATCATAAATAAAACACGTCACAGTGTGTCCCTAAACGGGTGCCAGGAAAATCTCGAGTGTTATAGGATGTTTATCGGGCACAAATACATGCTTTCAAGGCATGCACGTTTACCTCACAGTGTTTTCTTTCACCTTCAGTAAATGGTAAGTTTACAAATATTACGCACAAAAATTTCTTGATGGGCAAAAATCTAACCCGGGTCTAATATTTAGAGTCCGACGTTCTATAGAATGAGCTACCCTGGCTAGTAAATAACGGTTACGATAAAATAAATGAAATAGATCTACGACTCTGCTACGAGTAGGTTTACGACATTTTTTATAATTCGGACCGGTAACCAGAAATATTTTTATATCCGTCCCTTTTTCCAAAGATTTCTAGGATTCCTTAGAATAACAGAAAGCTACAGTGTGTGTTCGCGGCGCAAACCAAGAATGGCTAGATCGATTAAAGTGGTTTAGCATTTAGTTTGATGGAAAAAGTAAGTAAAATCTTCGATGACGTCACACGCAGAGCTAGCTATTATAACAAGACATTCTTATTGCAAACGACACAGCAAAAACAACGAGTTTATTTTACTAAGAATATTATTGGAATAACAATTAAAATGTTTTTTGCAGTGTGCAAAAGACATTTTAATTGTTATTGTAATAATATTCTAGTATTCTTCACAATCGTTCTTAGTAAAATAAACTCGGTGTTCTTGCTGTGTCGTTTGCAATAAGAATGTCTTGTTACTTGTTAGAATAGCTAAAGTTTTCTCTCCGTGCAAATTAATATTTTGGAATTTGATGTGGATGAATTAATAATGAATTCTACGGAACTCGCATATCGTTTACAATGTAACTCGACAAACTTCTCTGCTACTTTACAAAGGTCTTATTACTACATTATTTTACTTATTTTATTATTTAACGAGTACAATTCAAAAATAACAGCAAGAATTTATGCAACAGCACATATGCAAATACAACTATCACCATAAATATTAAAGTAAAACAATCATAGTCAATAAAAAGGCACAGGATGCAAAACAAAGCGTCTGACAAGGAGGCACCCGCTCGAATCAAAAAAGCGAAGTAGCTATCGGTTCTTACGCACCTGCCCATTACTGGCCGTCAATCAAACAAAAAATATACTCGGCATGCGGTGGCCGCATCACACTGAGTCCACAAAAGTGCCTCACTCAATTAAAAATGCATTTCGACCAAAGAAAATAAAAACCCGCGCGCAATCCCACTCATAATAATAAATCCATTAATTTGTCATGTCATTTATCGAACAAAAAGTACTCGATTTGGATAAATAAAGCATGAAAAGTTAACTGTATTAACAAAGAAGTTTGTCGTCTACTGATAAAGTATTGGCAACATTATTATGAGGCAGATGCGTGAAACTAAGTTTGATTTAGTTTCACAATAAAAATTATTCATAATAAAAATTGCACAATAAAGAGTATTTGTTTGTTTGTTGTTGTGTCTGTTAATGGAATATGTATTTTCGCGAAATTTTAAATGAAAAAATGTGTTATTAGTAGATATTTGTATTGTACTGTGTAAAATGGAGAGGAAGTTGTTCGGTTTTAACTTAAGACAACTAAACGGATTTGGATGCGGATTTCTTTATTGTCATTGTAGTGACCCTGGTTAACATATACCTATATAAGAGGTATTGATAAAATAACCAATAAGCTTACGAGCAAATAAAAGATTCTTCCACGCGAGCGAAACCGCAGGAAAAAGCCAGTATAATATATATAGAACATATCTCTGATGAACGGGTCCAAATCTCGGTAACTAGAGTCTAATATAATATACGCTGGCGAAGATTATCGTCGTGACTGTACCGGCGATTGTTCGGTTTAATTCTCTAACTGACTGGAGTTTATCGAAGAAATATCGTACCCTCGTGATCGGAAGTGGTTCACGTCTATATTACTTTACTTGAGAATTGAACTCGTATTGTAACTAACTTCATGGTGAAATGAATGATTGTAATAACTAGTAGAGTGCATAATTTTTCTGAGAGAATCATGAAAAAGTATTAGCAAACATTTAAGCAATGGTTTCCATTGCATTGCATGTTACGGTAAAGGAATTACAGTCGTATGCGAGTAGGAACGTTAGAACTTTATGTATTCTCATCCCATTCAGCTTATTAGACAAGCGTTCGACACGACAGTACACTGCATATTGGAATATCTAAATATTAAATGGTTCGCGTCGAAATCTGCCGCGTCATGGCAGCTCCTTTGTATCGGAATAAGATTAGATTTCTCAGAATTAGCCGTGAGATGTACCCACGAGTCTTCCCACCGACGAGATTCTGTAGTTTGTGTCGAATTAATTCTAGATTTTATGACTCAATTACCCAAACCAATTTTATAATCTGCAGATAAGGTTTCTCATCAGGTTATAACGGCACGCATCATCAGAGGGGAGGGGGTGCGGCGCCCCTGGGAGACCAGTAAATCAGCGGAGGGGCCGCGGCTAAGCCGATTACAGGAGTCAAGCGGCCCGAAGGGGGCCCCTTTTATTTCCGTGGAAAAACGGCTGTTTACTCGTAATTTTATGAGCGAATTACTTTCGCTCCTCAAGCGCTGAAATGACTGGAAAACGTCGTAAATTTTATGGGCGGATTTATTCGGGTCATTTTTTATGGGAGTCGCTTCAGATTTAATACTCCGAACGCGCACTAAACCGCCTCGAAACGAAACGAAAATAGATGGTAAACTCGATGTCCTCCGTTTAATTTATTATAGGGACATCCACGGATCCTTCTGTATTCCCACAGAAGAGTTTTATTAATTATCAAACCCATTTCACTGTCAACAGCATTCCAGAGTCGGATCGATAATGTACAGAGAGAATCAAAAAACAAGAAATAAAAAAGGTTGTCACTCGCACGCCGACATTGTTCGGAGATAAAAAACTCAAACAAGAGATACTCTTAGTGTTCAGGAGGCTCCGTAGATAATGGAAGTGCTTTAATTTTCAGTGTTGTGTAAACTCAAAGAGCATGCGCCGTGTGACGACATCAAGGGGCCCCTTTGTCACAGGATCGGACTAAAAACATCCCCTTTGTCACCGATCGGACTGAACCCGTGGAGCATAATAGACTTGTGTCTCTACCAAGTGGACATTTTCAATACAAAATAAGAGCATTTGAGTAAAATACTCTCCGTTTACTATGTAATTGGAACGCTTTAAACTCAGTCCCATTGTCGTTTTAACGATATTCATTATTTTAATATCAGTATTATGAATGTTGTTCACAACGCAATGGGAACAGCCATTATGTTAATAAACCAATGAACATTCTGTTAATTTATCAGTAGCGAACACATCAAACGAATTAATCTCGCATCACTTCACACGAACTTTGGCTAATTCAATAAACCAGCGACATTAAAACATATTTCCATAATGGCCCACCCTCACAGATCCGATCGGGCTTATCTCCCGACCCTCTCCTCAAAACACCTCCTAATCTAATCAAATCACAGCCTCCGCCGTTTTCTAATCTGCCTACCTATCTATGTTTAAACATAAAATAATACTACAAAAAGGGATGGAGACATCCCCTCATATATTCGCAACACAAGCAAAATTTAACCTACCCGGAAACTGCTTTGATATGCTTTTACATACACATCTGTAGCCGGAAAGTACAGACTTATGCGCTTTCACACATAGACAACCCTTAACCTATACACGACACTCATAGCACACACAAAGCCCGTATCAGCGTATCTACGCCATCTAGATCCCACTACGGGAACCCCAAGGGGGAGGCAATCCATTTACCCAAGATAACTCCTCATTGAAATTTCCCTCTTGTTAGTATACGGTTAGAGATCACAATCGCATGGCAAAGGCCCCTGTTTTTAAAGGTTTACACGGCCCCTAGCAGTGAAAGCGCAGAATCGATGTAGCCTTTACCTCTCGCCCCGCACCAGTTTTTCCGGAGTTCCGTCCTTATCTGGCCGGGGCGATTAGATAAAGAGAGATAGAGCGTGAAAATAAAGATTTTCATCGTGTTCACTCACACGAACAAAGTTTCAGCTGTGTAGAGACGCTTCTGTGTATGTATTTACGATATAAAGGGTTGGTATGTCTGTACGTATATGGGCGGAGAGCTTTGCAATAGAGCCGGGGTCGACAAAACTTGATGTACCTAGTGGATCTTTTGAGCCTTTGAGAATATTATCCAAGCTTTCGTTCAAAGGCAAAACTTACGACGCTACGACGTGAAATGTGTTGGTTAAATGATGTAAATGGAATTTAGTCAATCTCGAAAGCACGAAGTTTGTAAAAACGTGTTGACTGAAAACACTATGCGATTAAATCAGTTGACTTGCTTGGAAGCGTTTATGATCAGATCCAGCTCTTGAATGGCGTCATAACAACGATTGTAAAATAAAGAAAGCCGATGCTCGTAAAGTTTTCAAATTTTCACACGAAGATGCTACTCTCCCCCCTACCCGCGGCCCGCGCTCCTCCCCCCTCCCATCGGGTGCCTGAACCGCGGAAGCCATGTTGGGAAATTCGCTTTACGATTTATTTGTGTGCGGACCATAGCGCCACTGCCTTGCCTGTGTGCTTCGCGAGCCGTGGAGGAACAGAGGGAAATGGGCTCCGTGTGAAATTCATTTAAGCCCATTCATTTTAGCTTCGCAATTTGTTTGTCTACTCCGCTTCTTTGTGTAAAATGCACGCCGCCGCTATGCAAATCGATCAACGATCTATCTTTACGTATCGCTTTCGAATCAGACAGCGGTAGAGGAGCGGAGGAAAGTTTGACCGAGTTATTGTAGTTGCGTTCAATTTCGGTTCATGGGCCGTCGAATTTCATAAATCCGTTAGGATAACAAAGCGTGGCGGTTGCCCAATAGGAGCCATCGGGCGATACCGATCGCGGCGGGCTCAGATTGACACATCAAACCGACTGCCGCTTATGCACCTGGACATACTTGACCATTGAATAGCTCAAAGCAAACTCACCCTTATTACTTATGCCGAAAGGATATGTAATGAAATAGTTGGCTTGTCTCTACCGTCTCCACAAGATTCGAATCACGACGTATTCCAAATCGTAATCGAACCTGCCGTGACTGTCTACGTTACTGCTAATGGCAAATTCTTTGTGCATTTGATCTTAATTGAAACTTACATCGCTCTTATAAATAGACCAAGTATACATAGATAGATATAGATAGGTAACATTAATAAAACCACACACTTTAAAGTACAAATAAAAAGAAATGACGTCGCCAAACAATATTCATACCTATTGTCCGAAAAGAGGCGTCAATTTCTCTGATACGAGATTCAAAATAAACAAGTAAATTTGAAGGATTCATTTTCATGTTCACCCGATATGTATTTTAATCAGCCATGCGTCTATTGATAGATATAACATTTCATGGCGTCCTCTTTATAAGTTTACGTCAAAAGGGGAAACTTTTACAACGAAGCCTCAGTGGTGTCTGGCGGCCTCATGTGAAGTTTGGCATGCAAGCAGATAAATTATCCGGAGAAAAATAAACAAGATCTTCGATAACGTAAACAACTTATTTGAAAATTCGTTTGTTAAAAATCGAATATCTTTCACCAAATGTTTCAAATAGGTGCGACGACGAGCGGAGCGAAGAGAAACGTAGGTTTACATGTAAATAAATTAGACGAGGCGAGCGAAGCGTGGTGGAGCGAGGCAAACCCCCTAGTTTTAACAGAAATATACGACCTGCTTAGGCAGGTTATGATAAGCCGAATTTCACGATATGCCGATGATATATACATTTTATGGGACTGGTGTTAGTTTCCAGCTGTCAGCAGCGGGCGCAATGGATTATTCCAGAGTGAAATAGGTACTAGCATTTTTTTAACAAGACCTTTGTAAAAAGTCTGTAAATTAAATTCATTGTTTCAATTAATTCATACACAGAATATAAAATTAATTGTTTCATTTGATTATTTTAGTGCATGTCATAAAATGTTAGCATTGAGCGGCGTGTGAAGACTCTTAGGTCTATAGTTTGAGAACTGCACACAATAGGCCCGATATTAAGTTGTCTGTTAGTATATAAAAATGCAGACTTTTACTCGGAATAGTTCGCTAATTAGTTCGGGCAGAAGTTGATGGATGATGCGCAAGAGCATTGCAAGTAGAAACTAGAAAGTTACGTGAAACGCACGAAAATTCCGCGAAGTTTGTAACTTAATAAAGAAATGTGTGTTACTTATAACTTTACTTTATAAATTAATAAAATGTAATTAATGATCAAAGTAGAAATTTCATAACTGCAGGCTAATCCGCTGATTCTCGAAAAACTAAAAATTGTCTATCGGTTTCTATGGTCGAGTAACCTAATTGAAATGTACATATGTGCACTTGCACCTTTCATTTATAAACCCTTAACTAATATGTTTAATTCTCGTGTATACTAAATTACTGATACAATAGTAAAACAATAGATTGCAGTCCAGAGCGTGGCTCAGATCCATCTTACTCGATTGCGGCAGATCCGAGAATTAATTTGCGTTTTTTTAAATGAATTATTTTAGCAGAAATCTATAGAAGTATTTAGATACCCAATTTATACATACAATTTGTTCGTTTCATTCGTCTTTGTACCTATTTATTTAATTTTGTCACTAAAATGTCCGGTATTTTTAATATATCCATCCTTTTCAGTATTTTTTAAAATCAGAAATAGTATCCCTGGTTATAGCAGAAATATAAAGCTAAGCAGATAATCCTTAATCCGACCTACTCGCAATCAAAGTTTCATCAAGTCCTCAGTTAGCTCTAACCAAGGTCAACAGATTAATTTACGTAGTATGCGCAAATAGCAAAGAGACATTTATGCGCGGGCGCAGATCATCAAATGATCGATGGAGACATTCTGGATGCATCATCGTGTCGCAGGACGAGGCCGACTGATAGCATCTCATGGTGTCAGGGGAAACTGGAATTTATAATGTATAGGGGAATTTCTTTATTAATTATGGAGAAATTTAAATTAATCACCCTCAGGAAAAAAACTACTAACAAATACTATAAAGAAGTCTTTTGGCTAATTCTGTAGAATACATTATGATTATAACGGATTAAAGTCCTTAGCCGTCAACTTTTTATCTTACGATGTCTATTCTTGAAAGTAAAATTAACTTTTAAAAGTGAACAAGTTGTATTTTTTGTACACAGACGTATTTAATTAAAATAAAATTGATGTAGGTGAAGAAAAAGTTTTCAGTTTTAGCTGTAATGAGCTTTCCATATTTATCTCACCTTAGCTTGGTTGTCTGACACAAGATGGCGCTGAAGGACTTAAAACAACTTTAACTCATGCTCAAAATCATGGTGATGTTGTATATTAACATTAAATAATATTTTGGATGATTATACCAACGTGATATATCAAAAACCGGTCAAGATCGAATAAGACTAGCGCCCTGAGGATTCCGTACCATTCCAAAACGTTAATAGACTTAAATGATTTGAATAAAAAATACAAACTTATCATTAACTAAAAAATGTATGAAATATAACTGAAAAATGTAGTTGGTCGAGTATTCAGTTACGCAACCCTAAACCTGTAATAAAAATTGGCGTTTTCAGTATTTGTTATTGGCACATAATATACAAAAAGTTCCAAATTCCGAACTAGTTTGATTTTTGACAGAGATTCCGCAACAAAAATGGTCTAAATTTGACAACTTTGTGGCCCCAATTTCTTTATTTATTTTTGTTTTGGAGATTAAAAAATAAATAAAAATAATTGAATACAAATTTATGAGTTCTAGATAACGATATCCCACATGCCAGTGTAAGAAATAAAATATTTAGGCTCCCTTTTCATGTATAGTACCCCCTCCTGAAAATTAACTAAATACATTTTTAGTGCAATATTCGGTTTAAGGTTAATATTTTACATAACATAGCCAAATTTCAGATCTGTAGCTCATTCCGTCCGCAAGAGACCCGTGATATACGGACGGACAGACAGACAGACAGCAGAGCGAGATTAACAGAGCTCCATGTTGCCCTTCGGGCACGAAACCCTAAAAATGTGATAAGTTTGAGAAAATATTATGAACCCCCCCATAGGTTTTCTTATGTGTGGAATATATGATGAATTACTATAATATCGATATGTACATTTATTTGTAACCATTAAATTATTTTAAATGAACAAACGATGGCAGCGAACCATTATTTACTTGGCCTTTTCTATTAAGGGACAGGTGCACAAGATTAGCGACATACGAGCGACAATTTAAGACGTTAATAAAATAAGACACGGACTTAAATAACATAAAGCTGGTTCAAGTTAAAACAAAATTACAAAAGTAACTTGAAATTATGTCCGGGAGGCGACTAACTGTTGGTAATTCTCTTTAACTCGCGTCTCATATCGAGGAATTAGCATTGAATGGTGACCCTACCGCACGATGCGCGCGCCGCGGTACTCTTGGAGCAAAATGTTTGATTTAGGTAGCAAAATCAAGCCACTGAAGCACAGTGCAACATGATTTATATTGAGGTTTAAACTTAGGGATTGATTGTTTGGATTTGCAAAAAATGTTAAGAAATAATTAATATCGTTCAAAAAACTATTTTTAGCTAAAAAATTGTGAAATTACATTGTTTAGAGATTATAAATCCAAATATAAAATCAAAATCAAAATATTTATTTTGTAAAATCGATACATAAAGTATCCTTTTACAGGTCAAATTTAATATTTTAAAAAACAATAGAATATGAATAAAATAATACGGGAAACACATCTGTATGCCGGAAGCATATATTATAAGTGGTCGGTTTCGATTGAAACGATGAAAGATTTATGGTCTATATGAGCCTAAAGTATGGCGATAGGGCTCACGAACCATCACGTTTGGAACGTAATAATCGTTGGTGAAAAGCGGGTGTACCAGTGTGGACTGTGACTTACATTTCACAGTTCACACTTCGGGGATTCATGTCGAAACGATTTTGTAATTTTTTGTGTTTTATACATTTAAGTAGTAGCTTCATTCAAAATCATTGGATTTTCTATTCACGTAAATAATTGAAAAAAAAATGTGCTTATTAAAATAAAAAGATAAAATTACAAGTTTGATCTCATGCAGTAATTTAGGAAATTCATGATTATGGAAAATTCAGATTTTGAATCTTCTATAATATCAATAACAATATGATCTTCTATGTAGTAAACTATTTGTATCAATTTGTTTTTAGCTAATCAGATTTTTTGGCGTTTATTTCCTGAGATTTTGTTACAAATCCGAAAGATCGACCCTTAAGCACAAAAATTGAATACTTGACACATCATTCCAGTTAACCCATAAAAATAAATAAAAATTACTCGATTTAGTTGCAGCTGCATTACCCTCTTATCTCCATGAACGTATAACGTTCGCGTGTAAAAAAGATTAACAAATTAACCGGCACCATCTTTATTAATAATTTCAATAACTATTACATATTAGTCTCATTATACACATTCGATCCAAATATTACCTTGAAACAATTAATCAACGAAACAGGTGTATTAAGAAATCGTGAGTGAATGAAAGACAGCAGGGTTTCGTAGCAAAGCTGCGTGGTCGCGGAAGTTGTAAATACTTGGCCGCCGCACGCGCAGCTGCCGCCGGCCCCACGACCAATCCAGACAACACAACATGCAAATTTTTATACCTTTATTACAATTACACCTTATAGTAGAAACTTTCTTGTGGGAAAACTTGTTAGTGAAATAGAGAATGCTTTGTGCACAGGATCGAGAGACGAAGGATGTCGGAGGGGTCACGAGGTCAGCACTCGGACAGTTTAGCACCGCGTCATATTTATAATTACCAGCGAGGCAATGGTTGTGCACTAGCTGGCCCGGGCCGACTCCACACCGCCTCCGATAAATCAAAATTTTAAATCACTGGTGGGCGGGCCGACCCGGCCGGCCAGCACCGAATAAAATGAAATTAAAAATAAAATAATGAGAGGGGGCCGTGCGCGTCCTGAGAACATTTTAAAGATATTTCGCTTTAGTTTTTTTAATTAATACCTTGTTAAAATTTAATATTGAGAGCGTATGCGTTATTACAATGGGTGTGCGTGAGATTTTAACTCGCTTTCGGTAACTTATTGAGGGTTTACGGAGCTCTTTTATTGGATCATTTTTTAACGAGAAATGATAAGCCTCGATGAAGAGGCAACAAGATCATTACGTCGGTACGCGAGGAGAGTGCTTATTTCTGCATTAATTAAATCAAGACTTCTCGGAATCAAACGACAACGGGATGCTTTTTAAATGTTCCATCGTTACTCCCAGCTTTAGAAGCTCTGCGAAATAAACTTATTTTTTTTTTACACACTGAAAGCTTCTGTTTATGTCGGGAAGACTATAGCACTTATTACCTAAATACGATATGTATAAGCGTTTGCTAAACTCGTATTGCAAACATGGTTGCGTATAAAAAGTTTAGGTGCAAAAAAACGTTTGCCAGCTAGAGGAGGCTAAAACGAACTACAAATTCGAACATCTAAACAGGATTTAAGCAATGACTAATCAATAATCTCTTATTAAACATTCGTTAATATGCAGTATTTTAAACACAACCCATCATATGTTTTAAACATTGACGGACGGACGGGCAGGCAGTAGCACGGGTGCTTCCAACTTAATGCATTATCATTTAAGATAAAATCAAAAAATATTCTTTATTTTGTTTGTTCAACATTAACATCTTATATAATGGAAGTAGTTCTGGACTGGATTCAGAGATTGATTTTGAATTTTGCTATTCTACCAGTCACATTTTGGAGCCAATTCAAAAGACGTTGAAAGCATATTTTAAAAAGATAAGCGACCTGTATAAGATATAAAAAAACTTTTCTTCACCGTGATGATTACGTCGTTAATAAAATGAAATTAGTAAAATTATATTTTGTTTTATGTTAAAAAACCTAAAAATCTTCGAGATAAGCAGCTTTACTTACAAGGTTATTCAATCATCAGATAAACTACCGGTTTTTATATTTGTCTAGCAGCTTTTAACTACACTATATCTTACAATATTTATTGGCGTTAAAAACGTTGGATCAATTTAAGGAATTGGCCCATTTAGTAATGTAATGACACAAAAAATATTTGTTTTTTTTTAATTCTTTTACCAGCTGTCTCTTTCACATGTCCGTAGGGTCATGAACCTCCCTCATAGAGACCTTGGCAAATCAAGATAAGTTCCGTGGATGTATCGGAGCTGCCTCGCCCGGTAGCAGTCACCGCACGCGTGGCTTCACTCTGACAGTTGATATTCGGACAGACGTAATGTTGAGCGGTACACTTTAATATGTTTTAATAATTTCCACGACGCAACGCACGATGTAAGGAATAATGACAATCATTGGGCCGAGATTGACCTCTGCGCTTTGAACGTTCAGTTTCGTTTTGTTGTTTTGGAACACACTGTGGTTTGGTCTTTGAACAAAATAAAAAGAAGTGATCTTTACAAAATATTATTTAGACATACACTGAAACATGTAAATGACGACACAGTTTCGACAATTTCAGAAATAGCTCATTGTTTGCAAAACTGGTTTTCTTTTTTAACACAAAACCAGTTTTGGAGCTTTCAGTTTAGTTTTTACAATCAAATTTCGGTTTCAGCTGATTCAGTCACATTGCTGAACAGTTGTGTGTATTTTTAGATAACTTCCAGACATTATGAATAAATTATGAATAAAAAAAATTGTTATAACAAATAATGTTGTATCGTTTTTGCAATCTTACATAGCTGTGTTTTGATTTTTAGGGTTTCGTTCATACGTCCAAATGAAAAAAAAATGAACTTTTTTAGGATCACATTGTTGTCCGTCTGTCTGTCTATCTGTCAAGACCCTTTTTTTCAGGTGCCGTTAGAGATGTCAAGTAGAAACTAATACCTCCTACAGATTTATAGGGCCTAAAAGTGCTGTTATAAAATCAGGCTTCTAACTCAACGCGAAAAAAGTAACGTTACGTATGTAATCAGTATCATACAAACGAAAACCTGTAGGTCACTTCCGCAGTTGACTTAGGAGCTTGATGTTCCGTTCCAATTAGGTTTTTTGGCACAGGTCTAGGAAAAATCATATATCTAATTATCCAAGAAGAAAAGAGTTTAGTTTTATATAGAGTTTAATAGATGGTGAGTGCCAAATGAAGTTGGACATTATAACTGCTCGTGGAATAAGTTTGTGTTTTAAATATGTACGGACCGCTCAGTGCACGAGTCCTACTCGCATTTGACCGGGTTTTTCCCACACAACGATATCATAGATCTGCTCGCTGTTTTATCCAGAAAAGCTTAAATACGTGGAAAGAAAATTTCAGGGTCTTGACATCAAGTGATATAATAATATGAGGTTACGATGAAAGGTTTAAAAGCAGAAGGCAAGAATGTGAATCGAGAAATAGTAAACATATTTTCAGGCACATTAAAATGGTCCAAATTTACGAAATGTTTTTTTAAATAATAACATAAAAGAAAGTAAAAACTAATTTTGCAGAACTTACCATAAATAGTTATAACTAGTAACTCAATTGTATTTGCCTATTTAGGTTGGCACTGTTTTATGTAATGCGGTTTTATATAAACTTCGTTCATTTTAAGGTGGTTGCTGCGGGCCTCGTTCCAAAACTCACAACTTATTGTTTTTCTTATTTTTGAACAAAAAGTATCAAATAAATGATTACTATACTTGTAAGATATTTTATTCAAAGATATTTCGGAATTCTACATCAGGGTAAACATTATAAGTTTGCAATTCTTACACCGTAAATTGTCACAAAAGGTTAAAAGTTCTTTAATTTCTCCACAGCTTGACCGAAAACGTTTAATTAGTTGAGTTGAGGACCCAAGTTGATATTAAAACGAATTGTATTACACACGGGATAAGGTCAAAGGCTGCAGTATATTGGACAGGTGGAAGACGCGTGCGCGGGCGCAGGCCACGTCTGTGCAACTTTAGTTTATCACCGTCATTTACCTGCTTACCAGCCCTAATGGCGACGCTAACTGATACAAGAAGTGTTTGTTTTTAATAATGATTAGCCTACAGCTGCTGCCATTGTCCATTCTGCATTTTATTGGATCAGCGATGGTGTTCTTTGTTGGTACCTTTATTACTTTTGAGAACTAAATAGCAATAATACCGTGGCTAAAAATACAGAAAAACATAAACATGTTTTTTGTAAGGAACGATTACTGTCGATACCTTCTAAAAATAAAGTAGTAAAAAATTAATTTCTGTACATCGAAGATTTTTGGGAAATTTTAAATGAAAGTGTTATTTGTTACTTAATAGTATACTGAGGCCGAAACTAAATTTTTTGGACTGTATGTCTCTCTGTTTCCGTCTTTCTGTTTGTTCTGTTTTAACTTGAGAATCACCCAACGGATTTGGATGCGGTTTTCTTTATTATCATCGTAGTGGCCCTGGTCAGCATTTTAGTCTTTAGAGGGTGTTAATAAAATGATCACCAAGCCGATAACCCGCCGATACTACTCAAAGATTTAACGTTTATCTTACGCGCAAATATAAGTAACTTGATTGAAATACACGTCAAGGGGCAAAAGCTAGTGAAAAAAAAAATAGTGTGAGAAAGTAAAAATTGTAAAAGATAAAGAGTTTTCTGCTTAGAAAAAAAATAACAATATGAACACGGTAAAACCCAATTAAACATAGCGAGCTAATTCAGTAAAACGTGAAAAGAAAAACGACATAAATTAAACATTTAATATTTTATTTTTATGAAACTATTTTACGCGCTGCAAACTCCTTAAAACCTAAGAGTAATTTTGCAGTTACAAAGGGGTAAAAAAACACATTATAATTAGTGCAATTTCATTAAACTAATTAATTAAGGTAATGTACGCACTTAGGGACCGTGAAATAGGTATTGTAAGAGTACTTTTAAACTTTTTTTTATTAATTAAGGGCACGCGTGTCTGTCTCATTCTTATGCAATTCTGCTCGCCCAGCTCTATTAATAAAGTAGGAATTTATAAACGAATTAATGGTTTTTGCCCACTGTTATGTTTATTTAAGCAAGGTGTGTAAATAGCTCTTCTAGATTTATAACATTGCATGTTTAGTATTCCATTCATACCTTTTGTTGGGTGATTACTATAATACGGCATTTTTATTATTGCTAAATTACGGTTCTTTCTATTCAAACACTATGGTTATAGCAATTTTACGATTTAAAAGCAAATTACGACTTTTCGCTGTCACAGAAATAAAGTCTAGAATTGAGGATTAGTTCAACTTTTAACCTTTAAATATAGGTCAATGAGGTTTATGAGTATTACTAGCCTCTCGCCCGCGGCTCCGCCCGCGTTTATTCAGTCTCTCCCGGGTTTTCGGCTTGGGCCTTATTTTATGAACACTCCTTATTGCCTATGTGTTGAACGGGTCTATGTGATGACAATAAAAAAAAGCATTCAAATCCGTTGAGTGGTTCTCGAGTAAAAACGGAACATACAGAAAGTATTCTTAAAATGGTAGTTTTGGCTTCAGTACCCTTGAAATTTTGAAAAAATATTATAATTATGTACTGACAAGACTTCTGTCCTACTTTATTATTCGTATACATTATATATATAGAATATAATATCATTGATATAGGTAAATGAAAATTGTAAAGCTATAATATAACTTCAAATATATATAAATAAAAGAACACTGTAAACGTTATATTATATCTATATCCATCCATCCATCCATCCATCAGCCTGTTTCGTCCACTACTGGCCATAGGCCTTTCCAGGATTTCTCCACTCTTGGTGGTCCTCCTGGAAGAAATGCCCATACTCACACACGTTGGGCAGGCAGGTTCGTGAGCGCGGTGCCGAAACGCTAGCACCAGTGACGCCGCTACCCATAACCAGTCTGTTTTATATAAAGCCCGGCCGCTGGGGATGGATAAACCGCCATCCATCGGTCCCAGGCAATGGTGGGCCGCCTGGTTTTGCCTGAGAGCTGTTCTCTTACTCTCCTCCGAATAACTTTGGGAGGATTTGCGAGTAAGATGGTGGTACCTCCACAGTCGAACCCGGCATCAGCTCTACCACCTACTATCTATATCAAATCCTACAAAAATAAAAAGCTCCATCCATCCATCAGCTTGTGTTCTTACACTGCTGGACATAAGCATTTCCGAAATTTCGCTACTCTTAGCGGTCCTCCGTCCTCATCCAGCCGCCACCCGTAACCTCCTTCAGGTCGTCGGTCTAGCGGGCACGAGGTCAGCCTACGCTACGCTTTCCTGTACGTGGTCTTCATACTAACACCTTTCGGCCTCAACGGCCATCATGTCGGTGACAAATATGGCCTGCCCACTGTCACTTCAACTTACTGATTCGACAGGCTATGTCGGTCACCTTTGATTCTCTCGAAAAAGCTCAATTTGCACAGAAGAACAATTTCTTGGTAAGTGAAACTGCGTATCTCCGCTTAATACACCACAACAAATTAAAACTCCTTAACAAGACAAAACCCCGATTCGGATTCCCGCGCTCAGTAAACAAGGGTGGCCCATCGAAGTTAACAATACCGATTAATTATCGAGCAAACCCGACGACTCAAATATACCTGTCACTGTACCGAACGTTGAGGTCCAATTTATATGGGCTCTGAACAAAGGTAAAGCGGTGAACACAATGGTAGGAGAGGGCAAAACGAGCAAAACGGGGACGCGTCGTCGGTGGCTGTCGCAATGTGCGTACACGGCCGGAACATTGCTAATTTAGAATACTCGCTGGTAATTTTTTAATTGTACCGTGTGTGTTCTGGCTTCAGAACTCATTTGATACCTCCATTGAATTTGCATCTGATTGCTTTGAGGCATTTGGTCATTTTTAACAACGCTTATATTATGAATTGTTTGTTCTTTATCTTACGCGACAAATTGGCATTTTTAGTTCGTTGCTAGTTCGATGTGAAAATACAAGCTACTTTCAATCCCGTTTTTTGATAAACTTGCCGTGAATGACACAACTGCTATTAATGTAACAAATATAATTTTTCTTAAATTATCATAATATTTTACTTAAATTAAGGTAGTTTTAGGTAGAAAGCCGAACAAAATTCTCCGTTCAAATATTGCTCATATTTTAGAGGGAATACGCGTATTATTTGCTATGTAAATGTGTCCTAAATACATGCGAACAGCGCGGCAGCGGCGCGCGCGCACGTTGTTGACGCGCGGACCACCAGGACGCACCGCACTGCGCCGCGCCGCGGTGTCAACCAACATTCACAACTCTGCCGAGGTTCAGGGCTACCACCACTACTTCTAAACCGAATCAGTCCAGAACCAGTGATTCTATTTCCTTTGTTAATCTTGCTCTGATAAGCGAGCGTGGACATATACCTACGTATACAGGAATACGTAAGTTAAATGTTACGAGTGCAATTGATTTTATAGATTTAAAGATTATTTGACGCTGGATGATTTTAAGTGGTTGGATTGAACGGCGTAAAGATACTTATGAATGAATATAGGTAGATATTAAATAGTTTCCTGTTTTAGAATTTTGATTGATTTTCAAATAAGAAAAAGTTTGCTGTTTGAACAGAACACGAGTTCAAATTGACTTATGAGAATTATGGTAACGGCCATACATCCATCCATCCATCCATCCATCAGCCTGTTTCGTCCACTGCTGGACATAGGCCTTTCCAGGATTTCGCCACTCTTGGCGGTCCTCCTGGAAGAAATGCCCATACTCACACACGCTGGGCAGGCAGGTTGGTGAGCGCGGTGCCGAAACCCTCGCACCAATGACGCCGCTGCCCGTCACCATTCTGTTTTATATAAGGCTCGGCAATTGGGGATGGATAGACCGTCATCAATCGGTCCCAGGCAATGGTGGGCCGCCTGGTTTTGCCTAAGAGCTGTTCTCTTACTCTCCCCCGAATAACTTCAGGAGGATTTGCGAGTACGATGGCGGTACCTCCACAGTCGAGCCCGGCATCAGCTCTACCACCTATAATCATAATACTTATAAATAATACAAGTGGTTTAAACCCCTATAGAAATAAAAAACATCTGTGAAGTGAAACTTTGGATAATATACGGATTGCGTCCATGTTTTGACCCCTTTGTTTTTTTGGGGGCTGCGTTTTGAAACCATAGCAAAATTTTGTTTAATTTGGCTCTACTTTAAAATTAGATTGAGAAATCATGGTCTAACTTCCTTGTTTCAACACATCTGATGATACAGGATATTTTATCAGAGTCAACCCTGAAGCATCAGTAGCGTGGCGCGGCGACAACCAGAGCATTGTTAGTCGGAGCCCGCCCTCTGCCCTGAATAAATACATTCATATTGCCACTCGAAACATCTGAAATCAATGCCCTCTCCTCTCGGGAAACGCAAAAACCTATACCTCACTGCCTTTACATTCATCGGCTTCCAATAATGTAGAGTCATTTATTATGTAAGAATCGGAATTACATAGAAAATACCTTTGTATTTAGGTTGAGCAGGCTGAAAGAACAACTTACTCCAATCAAAAATCTTTAATCGGACAAAATCAACGCAATCCGTCGCATTCAACGGACCAAAAAGTGGGAAAAACATGGCGCTAAACCGCGAAAGTGTGTGTATTTAAACGCCGAATCGGAGATTCCGTTGCACAAAAAGCGGCCAGCGTCCGCTCATTTAAATTTTTCCAAAACGTGAACACAATGGAACAGATTCAAAACGTATCATGGTTTTTGTTCTATTTTTAATTTTGAAATTTAAAAAAGGAATCCTGTTCAGCGAGGCCTGTCACATCATTCCCGCGCTGCTAAGTGACGCCGGACGCACGTCACTCCACTGGATATGTATGTTTTATTTTCTTATAAATCGAACTCGTTCGCGTTTTAGGAGTCCTTTGTAAATCTGCTTCGCAGTTGGTCATATTATCGTGATCAGTTGATCATAATTATTATTATCTTATAAACATATATACACCGACTACCTCACGAAAGCTCATATTAGTTAAATAGGTTGGGGAAAAACTCTTTTCGCAAATAGTATGTATGAACTTATAATAAAATCTCTTTGGCTGTACCATTTGCATCTGGCTGGTTTTGGTATTATTAAAAAGTTTAAATTTTAAAAAAGATAATTCCAAATTATAATTAGGTAAAATGTGTGATTTTCATTTGTTTTTCTTACTGTTAAGATGAGTGAATCTAATAAAAAAAATCTATACATTTTAAAATTTTACCACAAAATGGTAAAAATGCAACGCAAGCCGCGAAAAAAGTTTGTGGTGTTTATGGACCTAGTGCAGTGTCTGTGAGAGTAGCACAAATTTGGTTTAAGCGTTTTCAATCCGGAAATTTTTATGTCAAAGATGCACCTGCCTCTGGGCGCCCTGTTACGGATAAAATGGATGCCATTTTTGAAAAAGTGGAGCAAGATCGGCATATCAGTAGTTACGATGTAGCTGAAGAACTGGGGATTGACTACAAACCAGTTTTGGCGCATTTGAAAAAAGCTGGGTACACAAAAAAGCTCGATGTTTGGGTGCCTCATGAGCTCACTGAAAGAAACTTAATGAACCGTGTACTCATTTGTGATTCTTTATTACGACGTAATGAAACCGAACCATTTTTGAAAAACCTGATAACTGGTGGTGAAAAGTGGATCACGTACGATAAGAACGTGCGAAAAAGATCGTGGTCAAAGGCTGGTCCGGCTTCACAGACTCTGGCGAAACCCGGGTTATCTCGCAACATGGTAATGCTGTGTGTGTATGGTGGGATTAGAAGGGCATTATTCATTATGAGCTGTTACCGCTAGGCAAGACCATCGATTCTGAACTCTACTGCAAACAACTGAGGAAATTAAAGCAAGAAGTTGAGAGAAAGCGGCCGGAATTAGTCAACAGAAGGGGCGTGGTTTTTCATCATGAGAACGCTAGACCTCACACATTTTAGCCACTCAGCAAAAATTAAGAGAGTTTGGCTGGGACGTATTAATGCATCCGCCGTATAGTTCTGACCTTGCACCTTCAGATTTCCACTTGTTTCGGTCTCTTCAGAATTCTTTAGGCAGTGTCAGGTTAACATAACGAGAGGACTGCCAAAACCACTTGTCGTGGTTTTTTGATCAGAAGCCCCAGAATTTCTACAGCAATGGGATCATGTCCCTACCTACAAGATTGTAGAAAGTTATCGAACAAAATGGCACCTACATACTTTAGTTAAATGTAAATAAACTTGTTTTGAATTTTCATATAAAATGCGAAGAAACATTTTCCCCAACCTATAGTTGGTGTGTTTCCAAAACTTCTCAAAGGAGACAAGCTGCATATTGTAAAAAACACTACCTACAAATAGAGATCATGAAGTTTTTAATAAATTACTTATTCCGTACTATCGTCCTTAGGCGATGAGGTCAGAAAATAAAATGATCAATTTTTCTATTGTTCGCAATCTTGTTAAAGTTACTGATAGGGATCAAATCCTGAAAATAAATGAATTGAATTAAAGGGAATTAAATATTTATTTGAATTTTATTACTCTTTAGAAGAAGAATAAAAAAAATAATTAGACGATCACTTCACTCAACTCAACAAAATCGATTTTATCTGAAACAAGGCAAAAAATTATTGGCTCGTGAGCAGGTACTAATAAACGAAAGATACATCATGAAATATTACATCCTATGTATTACATTTTTACCTCAATGTTTGCATCGGTAACTTACATACTTGCTGAAAAGTAATAAATCTTTATACATATACAAACATAGATATACGGAATTGGGTATCATTGTTTGATCCGTGATTATGCTAATCCAGCTTTCCTGTTTGCCTGTTACGCTTAATGCCTCAGATAGCGTATCACGTCTAATAACGCCTATAAGCATAATAAAGCTCCATGTACACTGACGTCAACCGACGCGCGACACGCCGCGATTGACGCGCGTCCACTGTGACGCTAAAAGGTCTATTGTATACGGTGGGCTCGTTACCACAGCCGAGTCCAAGACCGGTCTTGATTCTTTAACACGCCGCAGGACAATGTGATCACTCTATACGTAGCCGTTTATCTTTCGAACATTGCCTATATCAGACGTATTAGCTACCGAATGGACTGTTTCGATGTTTCCTCTACAATTTATGATGATAATATAAAGGCAATAACTTTTAATGGTATGATAATTTAATTATTTTTCAATGATTAGTGGCGCGCCACGTACCAATAAATAATTACTATCGTAAATGTAGATGATTGATTGAAATTATTCCCATCCATTGTCCATAAAATGAGAAAACATGATTTAATTGGTCTTATATGTAGGAAAGCATACAATACATATAATTTTAATATTGTTACCGCATTGTAAGGCTATCGGAGCGTAAATCGGTGTGATCGGAATCGGGAATAGTGTAAGCCACGTCAATTACGCGTCGAGTGATTCGCGCCGATGTGCTGATGCGACGATACATATGCAACAGCCCTTATATGTATTTAGGCAGACCAAGCCACGGAAAACGTACATGGTTACTTTTAATATTGAAAAGACAAAGGAGAGATTACATATATATATAAGGTGACTTTAATTTATACATCCAAATTCTCACTAAAGACTCGGTAAGTGATCAGTAACAAGGTTTGATGACTCTTTTTGTGAAATTAATAAATTATTCTTTTCGTGTTCTCAACTAACGCAAGCCCAGCCCCGAGTCAATTACAATGGGACGTCAAGATTTTATTTTACGAAATTAGCAAAAAGTATTATTGATCCGTGTTCTGATCACTTACCAAGCCTCCAGTATGAATTTGGCTATACAAATAAAAGTCCACCTCACATATCCGTAAAGCAGAAGCTGCAGATTTCCATCTGCTACGATCCTGACACACCTTTTTCCCTTCTAACGTTTATCAATTTTGTCATACAAGCTTTTCTATTCCGGGTGTTTTTGACTTTACCTATAAATATGTGACCATTTTGGTCAGCAAACATAGTCCCTCTGCGTCGAGCTATACCTCCCACTTGGCACTATGTTGGTTACTCTACTTTCATTTATCCTATCTCTATATGCCCAACCAAACCACCGAAGCATTCCTTTTTAGGCTTCCGAACCCAAAGGATGCCAAACGGGACCCCATTACTAAGCGTCCACTGTCTGCTTCAACCGTAATAGGTAGAAAGGTGAAATTTTCACAATATACGCGTTACTATGGCCTCTACGACGACAAATACTAAAATATATAAAAAAATGAAGGGGTGTCTCCATACAAGGATTTGTTTTATTCGTTGTTAATGTTCACAGGTGGTAGAGCTAATGCCGGGCTCGACTGTGGAGGTACTCTTACTCGTAAATCCTCCCGAAGTTATTCGGGGGAGAGTAAGAGGACAGCTCTCAGGCAAAACCAGGCGGCCCACCATTGCCTGGGACCGATGGATGGCGGTATATCCATCCCCAATTGCCGGGCCTTATATAAATCAGACTGGTGACGGGCAGCGGCGTCACTGGTGCAAGGGTTTCGGTACCGCGCTCACCAACCCGCCTGCCCAGCGTGTGTGAGTATGGGCATTTCTTCCAGGAAGACCGCCAAGAGTGGTGAAATCCTGGAAAGGCCTATGTCCAGCAGTGGACGAAACAGGCTGATGGATGGATGATGGATGTTGTTATTTGTTGCATTATTTTAACGTTGTTTGTTTTGGCTCTAACAATAAGTAAGTTTTAAATTAAGTTATATTGTAGAACATATTCTAAAGTAAAATAAAAAATAATAAAAGATGGATTTCCGTACGCAGATAATAATTTTATGACATCTATATTGTTTTTGTTTACCATAATATGTTTTCGGGTTCCGTACCCGTATTGTGTGGTGGTACGGAACGCTTTGTGCACGAGCCCGCGTTTGGCCAAATTATTCTAGACACTAAATCTTCTTTCATCATTGATTGAATACAAAATCAAAACATATAGACAAAGAATTGTATTTCATTCAAATAAGAATAGTCTAATCAAACTGTAACCAATTGGAATCAATAGAGAATAGGACTTAAATAGAAGCAGTGTTCGTATTAGAGTGAGTAAAGGGAAGTGGGCACGGCAGACGCGGAAGCAGCCGGGCCGTGTAAACTGCGGCGCGTGGGCAGCCTACACTACACACCGGTGACAAAACACTCGCTGCAGGGATTTAGTGCTTCCGATACCGTTATATATAGGTACATAAGGATACTAGAAATTATATACATAGGGATACTTAAGATAAACTATTAATGTGTTTTATGTCAAAACGGCTTGAGTTTTATGTCTAAAATTACTGCTGTAACAAGAAAACATGGTTTATTTTCCGATGTCAGGTGAAAAAACTCTAACATCAAATACTTTTTCGTAAAATCCAGAAAAAACCTCTAAAATTCATCGATTATGCGTGCCGGCAGCGCGCAAAGCGTGCGTTCTTATGTAGACTTTCTGACAACATACTGAAGTTCAAAATCACTCAATAAGATTATCGATTTGTCGATTTTGGATTTATAGCCAAGTCGTTACAAGCGAGTAATCAGAAATAAGGTCAAATGACTCCAAACTCAAAATTCTCCCAAACTCCCTTTTATTAGGGTTTCGTTCCTCAAATTGAAAAATCGGAACCCTTATAGATAGGATCACTTTGTTGTCCGTCTATCTGTCTGTCTTTCAAGACCCTCTTTCTCAGGCCCTATCAGGGATATCAAGTAGAAACAAATACTTCTACTTTCTTACAGTAGTCTATTATTATTAAGCATCTAACTCAACAGTCGTGAAAAAGACTTAATTTCTTTACGTAATCAATTAATTGGCCATTGGCTCACTATGAAAACCTATAGAGTACTTACTTCCAGTTGACTTTAAATCTTCAAATTCCATTTACCTATTTTCTGTTCTTTAAGAAGAAATTCAATACAAACTTAATTAGATCATTTGGACACGTTCTTGTAGAGTTTAATAGACCGTAAGTGTAAAGTTAAGTTGGACTTACATAACTGCCCATGGAACAAGTTTGTGTTTTAAATGGTATGTACGAGTCCTTCTCACGCCGTTTTTTTTTTGTTGGATCTTGAATTGTAGGAACGAATGTAACAGAATTTCCAAAAATCCAAGAGTTGTATCGGTCATTTATCTCGTGAGTGAGTTTTCAGTTTGAATTTGGCTGTCATCTTATGGTACATAAACAAACATCTGGGTTCGTTTTACGCAGTAAGTTTAACACATTCAAAGCTGTATTCTATTGAAGCGTGCAAGTAAAGAAATGAATGAATAGCCAGCAGACACAAAAATGAACGTTTTCTGCTTCTGAGACGAATATGCAAATCGAGATCGAAATACACAAACCCACCCCGAGGCATATGTCCCGATATCAAATATTGAACGGAGAGCTTATTAAATATGCTTATAACAGTGCTTCTGCATTCAGCCAGAAGTGGCATCATTAGTTAGAGACACCCTGGCTCTGCAAGGCCACAATTTGAACAGCTTCGGACGCCTCTGTAATTGTGGCCTGCCACTTCGCACCACGTTTATTTATTTCTATTTATAAGGCATTCGAGTCCTAATTATATTGGCTGTGCGGTAAACCATGATTTGTGTCGAGGTTTTTGGTGGCTCATCGCTTTTATAGCCTTGGTCCCGTTGGACGGTCAACTTTGGATACTGGCTATGAAAGTATTGATAAAAATACAATTGATGCGATTGTTGTACTAATATGTTTGTATCATTTGTTGATTTGTACTATAACTGCAAGGTAAGTTACAAGTACAGTCAGCAAGGCAAGTTAACGCACCTGACCACCTTAAATAACAGTTATTGATGTAAATGATAGAATGGAAAATATGTCCACAAATTTTATTGATTGATTTCAATGTCTACTCATTACAAAGTTCGGTTTCTGATGGTTAATCTGTAGAATCTCATTCTTAAATGATAAGAACAAGATCGTGGCCCAACTCTTCTTTTTATACTTTACTTGCTTTTGCGCGTTTTATTCGGTTTAACGACATACATGTGTTAAATTAGGCTATGAGCTATATCCATTATAAATTTCATCCAAATCCATCTAGCCGTTTCAGCGTGAAAGAGTAACAAACATACACACACACACAAACTTTCGCATTTATAATATTAGTGTGATGTGACTTAACTTGAAATTTCAAATATGAAATCGGGGAAAGTGAACCAATTTGAAAGTCCTACAGGTCCAGTAATATTGGTCTACTCCCGAACAGTTGGTGCTACCGCGCGCGCTGACGGGTTAATGACAGCTCTGGCTTCCTGCTTGTATGTTAATTGTCGAGAGGAAGTCGATGGGCACCCGCAATATTTATTAGATCGACTTTTGGTTTTGTTTCGTCGGTTGCGTCATGGTAGCCACTAGCCACTCGCCCGGCTGTCAGTCAGGCGGGAGTTAGCCAGGAGATTATAACGTAGCGCGGTAGTTTGCTAATGCCATTCGGAATTTTAATGCATTTAATTGATGTGGTGGCTCACTGTAAAAATATAAAGGTATATGCCAGCTTAACACTTTGTCAATCAGACTTTTTATTCAGAACACAAAATCCAATATTTAAGGGGCCACCTTTTATTTTTCAACGGTTTTTGCTAAAACATCCTAAGCCAACTACTGATTTGATGAATATAAAACTTTAACACATGTTTTTTCAGACCTTTATCTTTCGATAGACATAGCCGTTACCTAATTGGACAAATTTCACTCGATAGCTTTTATTTTCGAAATAGACGCCTTTTTAAGGTGTGAATACGTTTTATGTCCAAGCGGCTTGAGTTTTATGTCTGAAATTACTGCTATAACACGAAAACATGGTTTATTATGTACAGACATACCAAAAATGTCGTACATCAAATATTATTCAGTAAATAGACGAAATTAGTTTTGAGACTTACATCCTTTAGTTCTGAGTCGAAGCACGCTCAAAGGTTGCACTCGATTTTAAACTTTATAAGCACTACGCGTCGAGATATGTAGCAACGCTCGCCGTCAATTTGTCAGTATTGCTCGTTGCGTTGTCAGCGTCGGACCTATGACCGTTTTCTTATCACGCATGCGCACCCAGACACGGGACGAGAATACTATTTTACTTGCTCAGCGGAGAATACTAACCCATTCTTTAGTAACTAAGTATTACATATTCAAATACATACTGCGATATCATAAAAAAAATGGGAAACAAGAGGAACAAAATTTATGTTGTTAAAAGAAAGAGAGCTTATCAAATAAAATATATGAGAGATGCGAAGCGGTAAGTACCTACCTTCCCTTTCACTATGTTATAAAAAAATGTAGCTCCTTTCTCAGGGTTCTGCACTCCAAATTTTTCAAAAGAACCCTCATACTCATGATCTGTCTGTCTAGTACGTCTTAGTAATTATCTTATCACATACAAGTACAATCTCTCTGCGATCACTGATATATCGTAAAAGTAGTAGGTACAAGTACCTATCTGCGATGAATAAAGCTACTGACTTGAAACATGTTTCAAATTCGCACTCACTCGGATTTTATCAGTATGTAAGAATATTATACAACGTTTGAATACACAAATATCATTATAAACTACCTGCAGGTAGGTACATTTTGATGCAATTTATATAGGTAATATAATTTCTTTCTTCAATATCATCATAAACTATGTACCTACTTAGATATAATATTAGGTAGGTACGAGGGGTGGCTGAAAAGTAATCTACCTGACTATGAAAAAAAATACATGGATTAATGATTTATTTTTTATTTTTCAATATAGTCCCCTGCAACTGAAATGCACTTACGACATTTGTCAATAAGTGACATCATACCAATAAAATAATTATTATTATTTTGATCGTCAAAATAGTCATTCACAGCGTCCTTCATCTCTTCGTCTGTTGAAAATCTGCGCCCTCTCAAATTTTTCTTTAAATTTTTAAATAAGAAGTAGTCAGAGGGAGCCAGGTCTGGACTATAGGGTGGGTGGTTGATCTCTGTAAAGCCGTTTTTTGTCAGAGATGACCGCGCCTTAAAGGCCGTGTGCGCGGGTGCATTATCATGCAAAATCAAAACGCCTTTGCTAAGTTTGCCCCTCCTGTCTTCTTTTATTTTTTTGCATAGCTGGTCAAGTAAGTTCGCATAGTATTCAGCATTCAGCGTGGTGTTTTTTGGCAGGTAATATATCATAAGAATCCCCTCAACATCCCAAAAAATGGTTGCCATTAGTTTGCCCGCTGACAGCCGGACCTTAAACTTCCTTGGTGGTTTTTCCCCTTTAAATTTCCATTGCATCGATTCTTGTTTGCTTTCGGGATCCCACTGACGAATCCAAGTTTCATCACAGGTCACTATTCGCAAGATAATTTCTTCCTCTTTATCCTTTACCAAGTCTAAAAATGACTGACAACATTCCACACGCTTTTGCTAATCAAACGGGATCAACATTTTAGGCACCCAACGCGCGCTCACCTTGGACATTCCCAAATGTTCATGAATTATTTCATGAACTCGTTCCTTGCTAATGCCAACATCTCTAGCTATTTCCCACTGCTTAATTAGCCGATCGGCAAGGATCAGTTTCTTCACTTTTTCCACATTATCTGCGGTAACTGCAGAAATGGGCCTTCCACTACGGGGATCGTCTTCTAAGCTCACACGGTTTTGTTTAAACTGCTTTGACAAAAACTTTATTACAAATTCGGAAGGACATGAATCTCCGAACACCTTAAACACGCGCTCTCGGACCTGCGTCGGCGTATTCCCTTCTTTACCGAGGAATTTAATCACAGCGCGATACTCAATTTTATCCATTTTTAATTTTATTGCAACTTGATGAAAACGAAGACGCGACAAAAAAAAATGAACTCGTAGAAACAAATAAGTGTCATAATTTTTAAAAAAGGAATAAACAAAGAATACGAGAATATAGTGGCCAGTAACATTTTTTAAACTTTCTTTAACAAAGGAGATTTTATATCAGCCACCCCTCGTATATCAACTAAAAATGTGATTATTTTCTTACAGATCGAGAAAAGATAATCAAAAAGATAGCTCAGATGATCTGAATGAAATTAGGTAAGTGATCTTTACGCGGGAGATTTCTTTGAGGTCAAAGGATGCGACACAGGTGGATGGCATCAGTCTTTACCGCGTAAATCTAACACTTACTGTACTGTAATAAGAGTTCATTCAGGGTACGCGTTACCGCCTGTTTCGAACGCGATCTCGAGCGAGCCTTATCAGTTCTCCCGTGTATTACGGCGCTGTCATAAGAACTACGGCGTGTTAAAAATGGAAAGTCATTTGGTACGAATTTTGTTGTCGATTGTAATATTGTTGATTTAACATTCCAATAAGGGTCTAAAATGACAT
The DNA here is from genome assembly GCA_910592155.1 of Ypsolopha scabrella. Lineage (NCBI taxonomy): Eukaryota > Metazoa > Arthropoda > Insecta > Lepidoptera > Ypsolophidae > Ypsolopha > Ypsolopha scabrella. Next base: position 8,569,348 of record OU342964.1, read on the forward strand.
GACCTAAAAGAAATAAAAATAACAAAAAGGAAAATTTACAGTTCTGTCTGAACACTCTAAATATTTATTTTTGTTGTTTTTTCTAGGTATAACTCAGAATAATAAAGTATAACCAAAGCGAAGGTACGACGAACATCAAACTTTTCTGATGTCTGTCTAAGTCTCTGTATATATATTTCTTTCATCTCTATAAAATGTAAAAACTACTATGTATCGAATGTGGGTACCTATTTCATTCAAGGTTTTACTACTTTTATTTCAGCATGCAACCTCCATCTGATGTACCGAGTGTGGACTGTGACACTCATTCCACTTTGACAGGAAATATAAATGTAAATAACACGTAAGTTCTATAAAACATTATTATTTTGATCAGTACGTGGCGGCAGGCCGCGCGCAGGGCCTGCTATAACCTAGGCGCTCTGCTTTGTGGCGGCGTCGCCACGCCGACACCGCACGCTTTGGATCTGCGACCGCGAGACGGTATGTATTAAAAATATCATGTTGCCTAGTAAATTTATGAAACAGAGGAAACGATAAATGCAACATCGCAGATAAGTGACAGTGGATTTTTCTTAGATAGTACATAAGATGGTACAGAGTATTACTATGTATCCATCTAGTTCACACTACCAAAGTTATGTTTTCTTACAGAAACGTCAACACCTCCGACCAAAGGCATTATTCAGACCCGCACCCACAAGCAAATCCTTATCCACAGAGAAGAGTTACGGCGAAGCATGCTAAAAACCAGATGTTGATCCCGAGGAACTAGAGCTTCTGAAAAACACGTTCCTGAGCAACTTAGAGAAAACTCAAGAGCAAAGGTCAAAAATTGAAAAAGAAACCATTCTTCAGAGGGATTGTAGTGAATGGTTGGAGTTGCGGCGGCAACTACTAACGGCGTCTAACTTCGGAAAAATAATCAAAAAAAGAGAAACTACTGGGCCATAGTTAGTGCGTGCACTTCTCTATAAGCAAGATCTCAGCAATGTAAGATCAATAAGACACGGAGTTGCGAATGAAGCTAATGCACTCCATCAGCTGTCAATTCAACTGGGGATTGCCATAGAGAACTGCGGATTATTCATTGATGCTCAGATTCCGTACCTTGGAGCAACACCGGATGGACTGGTTGGAAATGATAAAGTCGTGGAAATAAAGTGCCCTTTGTCAGTATACAACCAGAATTTGAAAGATGTAGATGTCTTAAATAAATTACCATTGTTCAAAAAGAAAGACGATGCACTGGTATTGAACAAAAATCACGACTGGTTTTATCAAGTAAGTAATTTAACTTTTTGAATCTACATAGATCTAGTTACTATTTAACAGATTTCTTTTCAATTTCTTCATGTTTTATTTTTTCAGGTTCAAGGCCAGTTACATATAGCACAAAGAAAAAGTTGCATTTTTGCTATATGGTCTGGCGAGAACAACCCTCTGGATGTAGAAATTATTGAAAGGGATGACGAGTTTTGGAATAAATGCATGGTTGAAAAACTTAAATCATTTTACATAACCCATATCTTACCAGAATTGGTAGATCCTAGGCATTCCAGAAATCTACCGCTTCGTGGTACCACCAATTTAAAACAAAATTCATCAAAAGTTACTGGAGCAGACCTGAGTGAAAATGAGAAGAAAAATAGTTCCAAAGTAATCAGTTCTGTTCTTACATTTCAACAAATGTAGAGCAGGCAAAATAATAAATTTAATGTCAAGATTTGCAAGTGGAGTTAAAAAGGATTTGTAGCGTCACCGTGGCTATTCAATCTTATGGACAGTTGTTTAAATGATTTAAAAGAGCGTGTATGTGGACTGAAGTTAGGGGAGTTACTTATCAAATGCCTCTTATACGCCGATGACCAAGTGATCCTTGCTTCATAGACGGATGAGCTGCAAGAGATGGTAACAATTATGAATGATGATGCCTTTAAAAATAAAGGAATGAAAATTATCGTTAGTAAAACAAAGGTTTTGGTGCTAGAGAGGGATGAAGAGATTACTGAAAGTACTGCTCAGATTAGAGACGAGGAAGTAGAACAGGTTAAAGAATTTGTGTATCTTGGTTGTCTATTTACGCGCAATGGAAAGTGTGACGGTGATATTGAAAGAAGAGTGAATGCGGAAGATAAAGTGAACGGAGCCCTGCACACGTTTATAGGCAGCCAAAATGTGACTGCAAAGGCAAACAAACATATCCATACAAACTTGAATCTCCTATTTTACCCTTTTAGGGGTGAAATTTTGAAATATCCTTCCTTATTCCATTTTAAATGGAACCTTTATGCAAAGTTTTAGCTTTCAAGGGTTAGGGCGTTGATGGGTCAGTGAATGAGTGAGTGAGTCAGTCAGTCAGTCAGTCAGTCAGTCAGGACTTTTCTTCTTATATGCATAATAATAAAGATTGTAATAAGTATAATAATTATAAGTAGAACTTTTCTAATATTATAAAAACATAATAAAAACCTGTATTTCAGCAAATAAATATGATCTTATTTCTTATTGTTACCATTTTTTCCAGTAAATAAAGTTATTATACTATCATTATTATGATCCTGACAAAAAAAATGTTGAATGATTGATTCTTTTTATTTACACTGTAAGTAAAATTAAACTTTTTAGTTTAATGTTCACAGATCGTATAAATAGGATTAAATTATTTATAGCGAAATCTTTCACTCGAGAAACTCTAAAAATTATTTGAGTAAGACAGAAAAATCAATCGGAAACAAATTCTCAGATAACATTTTATTTGGGACGGGCCTAGAACCGAATTTTTTTACATTTTTTTTTCTGTTTGAGTTTTTATGTTACTATGCACTCTAATAAATTATTATTATTATTGTATACATTTTGTGTAAGCCTGTAACATTTACATAACGCCGAGGTGCGGCGCGGCGCCGCTACGCCACCCAAAGTTGATCGGCGCACAGTCGCCGCCGGCAAATACGAATCGGCGCTCACGTCTACAAAATATAGTAGGTACTAATGTAGTAGTTATTTAAAGAAACGATAAAAACGGATATAGGTATTATTAATTATTATGTAAACAAATGCGACAATGGTAAAAAGTTTTAAATTTTCCTTATATTCTTTAAATGTATTTTTAAACTACCGTTTTGATCTTAATTATATATTTCCTTATAATATTTGATTAAAAAATATGTAATGTCAAATTTTTTTAAAACATTAGTACCTATTAACCCACTTTGCTGATTTAATTAATTTTTTCCAATAGCTATGCAACATTTCGCACGCAAACGCCTCTAGCGGCGATTCGAGGTAACTAAAATCTGCTTGCGGGGAAGCGGGGAGGAAATCACGATTTCTGACGGGCCTGGGCCGGGCCTTAAGGTGGTAACGGAGGATCTCGGTGCAAAATGCACATCATAATATTGTTTTCTTTACTTTTGAATAAAAAGTTTGCAATAAATGCGTTCTATAGCAATTCGCGCAAACTGCTTGTTAATAGTTAGGTGATATAAAAATTATTCAATTTTATGCGTTGCATTTTAGCTGCATTACATTACAACTGTAAACACGCTTTTAAGTGTGTTAATGTAATGCAAACAAAATCTAATACATTAAAGCACGTAATTTTTTTGTGAAGACTTTATTATTAACTAGCTTTTGCTCGTGGCTCCGCCCGCGTGTTATTCGGTTTAACGAGATGCTTTTTTCCGGGATAAAAAGTAGCCTATGTGTTAAGTTAGAGTATAAGCTATATCCATTTTAAATTTCATCCAAATCCGTCCAGCCGTTTCAGTGTAAAAGAGTAACAAACATACACACACACACACAAACTTTCGGATTTATAATATTATAGTGTGATAAATTATTTCCGCAAGTTGCTTTAAAACACATTTATTGCATACTTTTTATTCAAAAGTAAGGAAAACAATATTATGATGTGCAGTTTTTACCGAGGTAAAAAGTTACCCCCTTAAGCAGTCGTTGTTATTATAACAGTTTTACAAACCGGAAGCCACAACTTTAGTGTTTGGTTTCTCCTAACTCAGTTTCACGAAGGGGTTCACTAAATCACGAAATACCCCGAGTGTTGATTGTACATGTCAAGCGAGCAACATTACACTCCGTGTTTCTGAGCCTCGCAATTTGAGGCCTTAAATCAAAGAGGACGTCTTCCGTCTGCGCGGACGCATCTCGGCTACCGATAAATTAACTGTTCGGAGAAATTAACGAGCAAATCGAGCAATTTGCGAGAAAGAAATTCGCTAAGAAATCCATAGACATAAACGCATTCAACAACGGAACCGTAAAATTGCATTTTGACTATTGGGTAGGTCTAATACCTGGTTTACACGGGTAGAATAAGTGGTAGAGTACCAGAGATAAAAACTGTAATATAATAACCGTTTCAAAATAGTACCAAAGATAGTTGGGATAGTATAGTGGATAACGCATGCGGTAAAGTACTTAGTTAAATAGTACGCTAGTTACTCTACTTGTAACTATCCAAAATGTAAGTCATATTTTTACTGAGCTATTCAATATCTCTCTTTTACAAAAATATGCAGTTTAAAAATTCTTTTGTAGATGATTATAAGAAAACCTTTTGTGACTACTTATACAACGTGATATTTAAGTCATTTTGCTAACGAAAACTGGTGATAGTACTCGTCCATATGAACAACTTTTACTATACAGCCAACCCTGAAATCGCGAAAAAAATATCAGCTGTTCCGTGGAAAAGTTAAATACCTACTCGATCAAAATGTATGAAACAGGTGTTTTTTTTTCACGATTTCAAGGTTGGCTTCATAGTAAAAGTTATTTATATGGACGAGTACTATCACCAGTTTTCGTTAACAAATTGACTTAAATTTAACGTTCTATATGCTATCTGCATGCTAAGTGATGTCAAGAAAACCCAAGTTAATTCAACCCTTTAGTAATAATGACACATTGCTATAAAGTTGAATGTAGGGTTATCATTTTCCTATCCGATTTTAAAACGTCTTGCAACTTATAAATAAGACACCTTAATCCACTATTGGAGGTCAATCATGGGCTTCATATTATCATGATCACAGACATCTTATTACAAAGTACACAGCCCATACAAAGGCAAAAACAACAAAATTAATCAGGCGAAGCGAGTCTCAACCCTATCCAGAGCGGTGAATCGATTCTCCCCGCCCCGAGTCGCGTGAAATCGAGCTCGCGTTCTAATTCCAAATCGATCGTTTACTCGCCACTCGGTCCGCGTCGTTCGATTACCTTAATGTATACAAGCCCTTATTCTATTAAAGAAAGGCTACCGTCTCCTAACGAACTCATCTTCAAGAACTATCACACGCTTATTAGATACACTAATAAAGATTATCTTTAATGTAAATTGTACAGCATTTCTTAAGTCACGTCGAGCTATTAAAAAACAAAAGCATGTCAGATTATATTTTGACAAGAATATAAAACACAAGCGCATGGACCCGAGTTAGAATTTATCGTCGCCCGAGGGCTTGTTTCCTCGTTATTAATATCGACATTAATGCTGTCCCAATATCCTGGCCATAAATGTCACAGCCACTGGCGCCTAGAACAGGTAGAGCTCAGAACTATAAAAATACGTACACAAAAACATACAATTCCCTACACAATGCACGGTGACTCAAGAGTAAAAAAACGTTTTAAATTTATAACACCTCCCGTTGCCCGACCACCGGTATAAAAATCCTAAGAATTGTAATTTTTCTTACAAAATTTAGTGATATGTCAAACCTTTTCGACGTGGCAAATAAAAATGTACGACGCAAAGGCGAGGGAAAAAACGAGAACTCGGGGTATTGCTAAAACAAGGGAAGGTTACCATATCAATCAAGGCGTTGACAAAAGTCGATGTCTTTTTTTCTGGATCGGAGACTGAGCTACAAAAAAAGGTCAGTGTTTATGAAAATGCAATAAAAACGAGTCGCAGCGACTTGCAACCGAGTGTAGCTCACTGAATAGTTTAAGACAAGGAGTTTGTAACACGTAGTTGGGAATATGAGCCTGCGGAGTCAGGTTGCAGGAGCCTGTCCGGTGTTCAAGTTTAGCTGGTGATGTTGTACTGTACGGGATCCAGAGCTACTAGATTGTTATGTATATTTTTAACATACTTATCTTGAAACTGATGTAATGTAAACACTTTCCTGTTATAGATAATATCAAGAAACCTTTTCCTTTCGTTTAACAAAACAAATTATTTGTTGGTCAATTAATCTATTAACATTTTTCGTAGATTGCAATTTTTAGGATTTTATACTGACGTGATTTTTTTTCCTAAATTTCAATTCAATTAAATTCATTTATTTATTCAAAACAACAGTACACAACACAAAGCAAAATACAAAATAAGGATAAGTACAATAAAAATACACAGTTAAGACATTACAATGGCCCCCACACTAAGCAAGCTTGTCCAGGGAGGCCAGCGGTATCTTGACAAAATATAACAAACCTCGGCATATACAGAAAATATCAAACTATATTATATATCTATGCATTACACAGTACAATTTTTTTTAAAATGGTAAGTAAGTATCTTAAATAATGATAAACCTATAAAATGACATGCACAGACTATTATAAAATCAACATAGAAGAAATAAAATACATAAACTACTTGGGAATATATAGCAAAATTTAAATTTAGTTCCCTAATCGAATTTAAAAGCAGGAAGACATCTTTAAAACATTAAAAAGCAATATTTCCCCGGAATCGAAATCCTAACCTGACATCCACCTGTGCTGAGACGTATCCAGGTAGGAACGGGCAGACAGAATGAGAAATATGTGAGAGAAATATTGCTAGAGGCAAGCACCCCCGCGGCGCCGCTGCCTGTGTCACTCAGGGCTTGGACACTAGTGATGTTACTATTATAGACAGGCTCAGCCATAGATATTTCTTACATACAATTTTATTATTGATTGGAATTTCACTTCTTTTTTACAGTATTCAGGTTTGAATTTAAATAGAGAGTTCAAAGCTTAAACGATATAAAAAATCATCCAAATATATCTGAGCTATTCCGAAAATATTTATAGTTGATAATAAAATTGGTATGTTACACAATATGGAAACACAAACTATTTTAAAATAAAGTCCAATGATCTTTTAAAAAATAAACATATCACAATTATATTTACTATTACCCAGTATTATATTTACTATTTTATATTATTCTATTGTTTTAGGGTTCCGTAGTCCGACAAGGAACCCTTATAGTTTTGCCATGTCCTCTGTCCGTCCGTCCGTCCGTACGTCCGTCTGTCCGCGGCTTAGCTCAGAGACTATTACTACTAGAAAGCTACAATTTGGCATGAGCATACATATCAATCACGCCAATAAAATGGTAAAACTAATCAAAGAAAAAAAAATTTAAAGCTACCTCCCATGGCTCCCAGACACGTAAATAGGGGATGATTTTTTTTTCTCATCTATCCCATGGTGTTGGGTATCGTTAGATATCTTATCTTTACCTATCGTTAGATAGGTCATTCAAAAGCATTGTGGGTGCGTGAAACTATTTTCCGATTTAGGGATCCGTTGAAGAAATATTGAGCTTTGAAGTGCAAATTTTTGTAAGAGTGGAGTGTCCCCCCTGCCGGCTAAACGGTTGTTTATGGATATGTGAAAAAATTCACAGAAGAAGTAGTAATTCATATATAATGAATTTAAAGGGAAAACTATCACAGCTAAGTAGGCTACTGTTTTACGAGTACAGGTCGCGCCAAACTTTTAATCCCCTCTAAACACGACAATGGAGTCGATTCGGTGTAACACGACTTAACTTATTTGACAGGACTAAACTTATTTTAAGCGTCCTGTCCTTGTCTTTTCGATACAGAAATAAAGGGATAGAAGGCTTAAATAGGGTTAGTCCTGTCAAATAAGTTAAGTTGTGTTACACCGAATTGCCGTTCTACTAAATGTATGTAGCTAGAAGTTTGGCGCGATCTGCATTAGTAGACAAACTTATAAAATATATCGGGCAACTACGGAACCCTACACTGCACGTGGCCCGACTTGCACTTGGCCGGTTTTTTAAGATTATTATCGACGTGTGAAATGAGTAAGTACTACCTACATATCTACATATTTTATAAAATAAATTTGTACCTTCCTTTTACCAAGTATTTGATATCTTTTATAAAAATATGACCCTTTTGTGGATTTTATTTTCTCACGTAAATCTTTTAAAACGGCATTGATCTAAATTAATTAAAAGCATTTATTTCTAACAATTTAATAATATTGCTTCACAATAACCACAAAACCGCAGCATTATAAACATACCAAACATATTTATAATTCCTTAACTTCAACTAGTACAATCAGAGAAGAGACAACTAACCAAACTCGATATATTATGATCTCTTGAAAAAGGTTAAATAACTGTTGCCACCAGAAAAAGGCAAATTTAAAATGGCATAACATAACACACTCCTTGGTAACGATAAATAACTGAGACTTACAGTAGTTATTTTGTAAATTTTTACCAATACCAACTTAAAAGATTTAAGATGTATTTAATATTACAGGCAGTATTTTTTGTTAAAATTTTGAACAAAAACGAAACTTTTTTACTGAAACGACGTGACCGCAATTATTCGTAAACGTCCTGTGCTGTGATCGATGCCCCAAGCCTCGTGTCCCACGGACCCACAGACTATAGACAACACTACTGCGTGATTTGATTTAAAAAAATAATACAGACATTGTTTTCACGTTCTTAACTGGCCGTTAAGAACACGTTCGAAGTTTAAAATGAATTCATCTTTACACTTGTTCTTCCTTAGCAGTGAGGAATTGGTTTCATATAATGACGTCACTAGTAATCATTCATTCAACTAGACAGTGTGGGGCCAGATACCTATATGGCTATAGAATTCTTATTGTAATAATTTATTTGGTAACACACTAGGATATGTTTGGAATGTCAAATAGAAAAGTTCCATGACCTCGGACTTATGCAAAATTAACAGCGTGATATCCTATCAAATATATGATATGATACGTTGATATTTTATGTTGCTTCAAATTAATCTCATATTTAGGCGAATTAATACCTACCCATATTTAGCTGTGTAATAATTAATACAGATTTTAACTTGGGCACCGCGTTGATGTCTTTTGTATTAATTTTACATACTACTGGAGTGTTTAGATATTATATACTAAATTTTGGATTATTTAGATGCATACTAATACCAACCCTTCCTTTGTTCTATTTAGATTTAACATTTATGACTATTTTCGCAGAAAGCATGCGTATACGCAGAGAAAGACTGACGGAGATTACATATTTGCTACTATGCGTTACAGAAAGAAGGAAAAGAAAGAAAGAAAACCTTTATTTGTGATGATCTATATATAATTTGGTTGGACGAAGCCACGATCGTGGCTTGTAACTTTTTTTTTCGTGGCTCAACTAAACTTAATCGGAGGTCAGGCGTCCGTGCATATTTTTGTTTATTATCTACTAGCCTTTTGCCCAGTTTTCGACTTGGGCGTTATTTTATCAACACCCTTTATAACCTGTATGTTGACCAGGGTCACTACGATTGAGTGATTCTCGAGCTAGACAGACAAGACACAGACAGACAGACAGACAAAAATTCTAAAAATGGTAATTTTGGCTTCAGTACAATATTAATAACCAAACCATATAAAATTTTGAAAAAAATTTCAGTCTACAGCCACACTTTTTTACTACTTTATTATTAATGGGATATGTAGATTGTATCATTTGCTGATTATTTTTAATCGGTCTTATTTCGCAAGCCTTGATCGCGCTCCATACCTATATATCTTTTGTGCAATGTGTTCATTCATTCATTCATTTGGTTCTTCGGTGTGATCAAAAATCGATTTGAACAGGTTAATGCTGCTTTTTATATATTTGACCAATAGAAGGCATGCAAATATTAGAATACTTATACAATTTAACAGAATACAGGATTGATTGAAATTTCAGTTAATAATACAGAAAAAAAAATCCAGAATGCATTTAATTAAGAATGAAATTACGCATGATATTATTAATCATTTATAATCGTAAAATATGTCTCAGTTTAGTTGTTATATCACACTATTATTACAGTTAAATTTTAAATGTCAAGAAATTCCTTGACAAAAAGAAGCATTTGCAAAGAGTACGAGCCAATAAACTGTACGCTAGATTGCTTAAACTTTTCTTTTACTTTTGATATATGGCAGTTTTATTTGTTATCTTACTTATTTGTTCACTCTCAGATAATAGTAATAAGATATTGTATTTTCGAAATATATTTCGGCCCACTTTGGGGCCGGCATCAGGTTTAGTTTATATTGCCAAGCTTAATATGGCCAATAATATATTTTTTTTAAATTTTATCTTACTTATGAAACATTATTCACATTAGGCCTACCGTTTGCTTCCGGCTTCGCTCGTATTGATTTAAGTTTCGCGTCTCCTATTGTTGGCACCCTTTGCGTAAAAACTACGGAATTAATGAATAATTTGACTGCGAATAGAACATAAAAAAGCATTTATATTCAAGTGTTATCGTCTTCGTCGCATAGTAGGAAAAATATAGCGCGATGCGCTCATAACGCATGCGCGGTTTAGTGCGCAGTTCGCAGGGCGCATGCTCCCGCGCACGGTTTATGATCTGCGCAGAACACAGGTGCGCGTGCGACCGGCTCTGTTCTTATAACTCCTTGTTATACGAAGAAATTTATTATTACTATTTATTGAACTGAGCGTCTTGCGGCCATTGCGTTCATATTTTGTTTTTAATTGAATTAGCGCAATATATAATAGATATGAATAAATCGATATGTAGCAACATTACCACAATTTTTCACTTGGGTCTAGCGTAAACTAATTCACAAGTTTACTATGCTCGTCATCAGTCAGTGTTACCTGAAATATTGTCTTAGGGAGGAGCACCGAAAACGACGCTTAAGGCTGTACCTGAGCCTAGAACACGAACAAAGCCAGATTTTCGGGGGTTCTTTTGAAGAAATTAGGACTCTCTAATTATTGAAAAAAATTTATTTGATTTATTGATCTTTTTATTGATCTAAATAATGTACTAAAATTTATAAATTTGTCAGAAAAAAAATGTTTTCCACTCTCTTTTTTTTGGTTTTCAAACGTTCGTTTCAAGAACGCGGCTAAGAGATCAACTTGATTTTTTTTTCATAAAATAGGTAATAACAATATAAAGGTTTTCTTACTAAATCCAATATTTTTTTCCCTACAGAATATTTCAGTTTTAGCTAAAAACCCTACGATATGCTGTTTCGCGCGTAAATATTAGTATTACGCGTCCTAGACAAATAGGTCGATTAGCTAACCAATAATCGCCTCTATCAAAAGCTAATAAAGTATTTGACATTGGCCTTTTTGTGTTGGACGGGTAATAACATTTTTTCCTAGGTTATGCCATATTCTTAAGCAACTGGAGGTCTCACAAGAAGTACACGTACCTTCAAGCTCTTCCTCTATCCAAGAGCACTTCACGAGTAGGTACTGCGAGGTCTTGACTGTACGCCAGCTATTTCTGCTCAGTATTGTACTAAAAAAACATACCGAACTGGAGTACAACCAGCCCCTAGATTATGTATCTTTAATTCGGTTCCCAACTGGTTGCCATTCTAAGGATTATTATTTTATTCGTACGTTCATAATTAAAGGGTTCACTAACAGATCACTACACAGTGAAGGCAATTTTGAAAGTTCCGTTTTTATCAATTTTTTTGTGTTTGGAACCGGTTGGCAACCGATAAAAAGTTACATTATAGGCCCGCTGAACCATTACGTTGCCATAAATCCAAAAACTTCCCTTGAATACACCTGCTCAAAATATGATATATTACGGGCCTATTTAGCGTGCGTAAAATGACATATTTCGCACTCGTGCTTTTTGTTTTTACTACCTACTGACGCCATCTAGGAGTAACCGGCCTTATGACATTCCGATCAACGATACTCGAGCTATCGTCGAACAAACATTCATACATACATACAAACGCCGTATTGTTCCAGTAGACTCGGAGAACTCACTCGCTTCGCTCGCTCGTTCAATTAAAGAAAGAGACTTTGATCTGTGTAGTACAGATTGGCACCAACCAGACTGCGTGTTCTTCAGTCGACTTGTATCTGTTTTAATTTGCAACAAAATTGCTTTTATTTTGTTATTTCATGTAATTTTTCGCAGGCGTATTAAAAACGTCGTTTGATACACGTGCGAAAGTGTTGATATTTTTCGCACTTGCATCAAAATGTACTATTATTTACAGATATCACATTTTTCTTGGTCCTTTCTAACACAATAAAATAAATAAAATTCTAAACATTTACCCTATCACTAAAACAGCGTTTTTCAAATTGGCTTCAAAAACTTTCTTATGATGACACCTAGATGATACCTATTATCCGTTGTTGTTTAAACATATGATGATTATGTAATATATGTATACTTCATTAGTAATTACTATATACGGGTATCTTACTCACGCTCTCACACATGCCCCCATTGCACACAAACAGAGGACCTAACTTCCTTTACATCTCAAGTTAATTTTATTTAATTTCAAGCTGTTTTCATTTATTTTTTAAGTTTGAATTGTTCCCTTCGTCTTTGGTATTATAATATACAGGCTGTAAACATGACGTGCTCATTAAATTAAACCACATGCTCTACTGATCATCCTGAACTACTTCCATAGAAAAACTTTTAATAAAACGCGAAAAATAATAAAAAGTTCTCATATAAAATGACAAGGAGGTATTAAAAATGTGTATGATGAAGTGAATTTTTAGAGCATGTGGTTTAATTTAATGAGCTCGTCATGATTACACCCGCTATATATAAGGTGACTTTAATTTATCCAACCAAATTCTTACTGAAGACTCGGTAAGTGCTCAGTAACAATTAAGGTTCGATGACCCTTTTTGTGAAATTCGTAAATTATTCTTATTATGATACGAACGCAAGCACAGCCCCGAGTCAATTACTATGGGACGTCAAGTTTTATTTTGCAAAATTAGCAAAAAGTGTTATCGATCCGTGTTACTGAGTCTTACCGAGTCTCCAGTATGAATTTGGCTATACAAACGAAAGTCACCTGTACTCGACTGACCGCCGTGGGCAAAAGTACTCCCGAAGAGTCCTGATGATGATGAGTCATAATGTCATCGAAAGCTCGACCTGTGCCTCCTTGCACGGTTAAAAAAGTGAGTCCAATCCGTCTTTAAATATTTATGATGTCAACTCACTCTAATTTTAATGAATGTCACCTGATATGTTGAAGTTTAAGCACATTTTAGTTTATGTATCTTTATACTACGAGCAATAAGCATGTTTGCGATGGGAGCCCGCGATTACGATATAGCATTTTTATTTGCATGCATAAAGTATATCTTTGTTACTGACCGCGCGTCTGCTAGTTATCATGATAATTTTACAGAAAGAAGATGGTTTGTATTTTATACGACATCATACAGAAAAATTATTACATTATTAAGTCTTGAGTAAGAATTTGGCTGCATAAATTAAAGTTACCTTATCAGGTAATATGTATGTAAAGAAACAAAAATAATTTTTTTGCTTCTCTATACTTGTCCAAGAACAACGTCGACTCAATTAGTATGGGAAGTCTAAAATTTTATTTTGCGTATTTCACAAAAACGGTCATTGAACCTTGGTCTTGACCACTTACCGAGTCTCCAGTATTAATTTGGCTAAAAAAAACGAAAGTCACGTTTTATATGTGCGTATGCATAATACTCATTTAACTCCTCATGTCATTCTCCATAACATGAAAAAATCTACTTGTCATAATGTTTATAAAGTGACGAAACGCTAATTAACCTAATATTGTTAAGCCGCAAGTCCGACGGCCCACACAAAATACCTTAGCTCATTTGTATTGTCAAAATTTTCCCACTCCATAATGTTTAATTCGTGTCAAGTGCGTTCGGGTAATTGGGCTAGTCTAATAATTATGAATAGGAATAATACTTTAACTTCTTTGTCTTAGTTTAAATAAGAAGTCTGATTGTCTAATTACGGTTTGATTTGGACAAGGTCACAGTTTCTTAATGAAGAGTTAATGGCCGAGACAAATTTGGACTTTAAATTAGGTTTAACCGCAACGTAACGTATGTGGCCTGACGTCATGTTACAGTAAACATTTCGTTTTATTGTGAAAATTTGCGATTACTTCATCTATACTAATAAATCTAATAATAAAGTAGTAAAAAGTTTGTGTCTGTATTTTTGCGAAATTTTATATGAAATAAGGTTTTAGTATTACACTGAGACGCCAAAATTACAATTTTAGAATTAAATCTGTCTGCCTGTCTGTATGTTTCATTTTTACTTGAGAAACACTCAACGGATTTGGATGAAGTTTTCTTTATTATCACCGTAGTGACCCTGGTCAACATATAGGCTATAAAGTATGTTAATAAAACAACCGCCAAGCCGACAACTGTCGATAAAAGACACTTTCACATAAATTAAGCCGCGGGCAAACAGCGGTAGCAGTCACAGTCAAACGCTTTGTTAAAAAGCACTGTCCCCAAGCCTTCTTACACCTACACTTACAACTCTACGGTCAGACAATGCGTCCTGTGATATAACATTAGAGACAAAATTTGTCTTTGCAAGCCATCTGTGGAGCTAACACGGTTCACCGTTAACGGATACGCCCAGGAAGACATCAGATTCTCAACCCTGAGACACGGGTTCGTTAAAACAAACTCATACTGGAGCCTTAGTAAGTGATCAGTAACACGGATCGACAACACTTTTTGCTAAATTCGCAAAATAAAATCTTGACGTCCTATAGTAAGTACATACTTGAGTCGAGGCTGGGATTGCGTTTCTAAGAAACACGAAAAGAATAATTTGCGAATTTCACAAAAAGGGTCATCGAACCTTGTTACTGAGTATTATCGGGTCTTCAGTAAGAATTTGGCTGCATCTACTGAACGGTGAAGGATAACACTGAGATATCACGTGTATGGTGACATCGCGTTTGCCCCAAAAAGCACATCAATGCCTGAAGCAGGGTGATAAGCTTACGTTGGGACTTTAATCTCATCGCTTAAAAGAGACTTTTCAACTATTATTATAAGGAGTTCACACTTGGAAATACCCTCGACATGACATTCTGAGGGGATTAGGTCGTGTCAATATGTTTTGCTTTTTAAATTAGGTATTGCATGTTATTTACACACTCCTGCAAACCAGCTAAATCCCAAACTCACAAATTCAAAGTATGGTTCATATTTTTCAATTCATTTAAAAATAGGTAAGTTAACAGTTTCTAAAATGCTTGGTTTCATTTGTCAAAAAGATTTCTTTAATGTTTTAGAAGAACGCGAGCACTTTCTTGCAGGATTAAGTATCACGAAAGCGGGATTAGCAGCGAACGCTCATTGTTTGGTATTCTCACAGTGAAAATAAAAGTAAGAATCCAATTTTTTTCATGCCATTCTAACGGTTTTTAATACTGTATGTGCGTTCAGAAAGATTCCACTCAAACATCCGGGTTTGAAAATTATACCTACTACAAAATATTTTTTTCAATTTAAGGTAATTTTAGTATTATACCAACAAATAGCCTTTATTGCTTTTATGTAAATTTAAACGCTATATTTGTTATACGAGTCCACATAATGCAGTTTTAAGAGCCGTGACGACGACAATGTGTAACTGCCGAAGTTCGCCACGAGGTGGAACGACCGAATGAAATCATAACGCTCCAGTATTACGTAATTTGGCCAACAAAAGGCAAATATTGTGGGCCATTCCGGCGCCATTCCGCTAGTTTATGTCTCTGAGAAGGGCATTAAGGTAAATTGTACAATTGTGCGCACGGGCCACTCGTTAAGGCCCGCCATGTTTGCGACACGTGATGCCCCGGTTGATGGCCGAACGGCCGAATGTCACATTGTTTTATCGCCACAGATTAAGGCGCGTGTTCCCGCGTCATTCGAAAATAACTTCCATTGATGAAGTTATTTCTCTTAAACGGCTTACTTAAAAAATATTTAAAAAACATATATCATTATTTAAAGTATAAGAAACAATCTCATTGCAGGAAATTATTCTCGCCTATAAGAAACACCTTGAAAATATTTCCCAAAGTCAAGCTGTGTTTGGAATAAAATTGGCTATTTCTTGGAAACCGCTAATGTTATTTGTATGATTCTTGCACTAAAATACAAAAAAAGTATAGTTTATAAAACTCATTGCAGGAAATTTAAAAATTATGATTTACAGCAGAGTTAATAAATAAAAACTAAATATATTGAGAGCGCGTGGCGTCAACGTTGCCGTAAACGCAAAGTTTCGGAGCAGTCGATAACAAAATCAAATGCACCTTGCAAACGTTCATTTTGACTTTGTTTAAAATATCTCATGGTTATTGGAGGCTACAAGGGCCTTAAACGCACTCGAAAATTTATGGCGGACATGCACAGGCTAGTTTGGGGTTTTGACGTTACTAGCTCAAGTTGAAGGCCCAATTTGTGAGTGACCATAATGTGATGTCGTGTCGGCCGGTCGCGGTCGCCCCGCCCCGCCTTTCTGCTGCTGCCCCTTTTAGAATGAAACCTAGGCCAGCCCCGAGAAGAAGTACCTACTTTTTTATAATAACTCAAGTTGAATTCTAAGAATCTACGCGTTTTGGTAAAAGAATTTGAGGTGAACTTTTGGGAATTTAAGTGATCTCAATGTGGATCTTATCTCGTACAAACATTAGATCGGATTAAGATTAGCGAATCAAATATGTGCGTCAGCCTTAGAGTAAGAAACTTGCGCTTTCATTATGCTTCTAATCACCATTAAAATTTACTTAAGTATGTATTAATTTTATTTATAACCATTTTTGTGTTTATACTGAGAAAATGTTTAAAAATCCCGTTAATATGTTCTTGGAGATAGTTAAGGATGAAGTTCTTTTACAGCTACGAAGAAAATTGGTCGGATTCTTACACTCACCAATCTTCGTTTGGGCTTGATCAGGGGTCTATTCTGTCCATTCATTTTGTAGTACAATCCACAGGCGTTGCAGAGATAGTGGCCCGTGCCGTCTCGTCGCCATAGGGGTGTACTCGTAGCGCCGCAATTCACGCATTCTCGACCCTCTGTCGTGGACATAAAGGTTAAACTTAGTTGTAATATAATATAAATTCTAAACTTTAAAGGACTGTGATGAACGGATTTTAATGGAATACCTAAAGGTTTAATATTGAATATCAAACTTTCAAGCATTTCATTTACGAGTAGATGCTAGTTTGCTAGTTCTTAATTTTAATATTTTAGCTTTTTACAAGGCAGAAAACAGTTACTGAAACAATTTATTTTATAAAATTTTAATGTGAAAATTCTATAAAAATATGAAAGGTGAGTCTAATCCATTTCAAAATGGAATTAATTTGAAAAAATCAAATAGTAAAAAAAGTACCAACATCATTTAGTAAACACAAAGAAAAAAACAAAAAAGCAGCATTTTTTGAGTTGGCGAAAACAAAAACAAACAAAAAGCAGATTCCTTAAGACATTGTGTTCAGTGAGTGATTTACCTGTTTCCTGGCAGGCTGGGAAAGATGACAGAAAAATCACATTCAGAAACATTACAAGTCAATTTCACTAACTAAACATGCACAACAATAACAGCAAAAACGATGTCCGTCTCTTAACACCTCTACTAAATTATATTAAAGTCAGAATTGTGATTCTTCTCGTGCTTTTCAGAAATAATTTCAATTAGGTCGTAGTGTAGAATGCTACATATTTATTTATGATTTCGTACAAACTCTCTTAAGAATTAAATGATTATCCTGAGAAGCACAAAATGTTTAAAACTGTTACTAAGACAAAAGAAAATAGTTAACATGTTTAATAACATAGTCGAAGTACTTAATGGGCGCGTTCCACATGAAAAAATCGACTATGAAAGTAGAAATAAAAAAGGGAAATCTGGAGAAAGGTTATTTATGCAACGAACAGTGCATTTTAGCAGTTTTAGTTACTTGTAAAGTGGATTATAGTAGAATTGCTAGTTTTAAATCTTTAGTTAAATTCTCGCCTATATTTATGGACTTTACGGAATTCGTGTCTAATAATACCATAACTCAGCGGAAACTAACACTTGTGGAGTTTTTCTTTGTTCTAGTAAATCGTATTTATATTATCCTTGTATATATTCTTGTTCTTCGGTTTATCTCGCAGATAATGGAATAATATTTCATCATTTCTTGATTTAGTTGAGTTATAAAATTTCCTCTTATTCAACAAACATTCATAAATCTTTAACATTCAATTAAGATTGTGGGTTATCTAAGAAATTGCCGGAGAAAACTAACAATAAAATACTGCAGTCAATAACGCGTCAATCCGATCCAAGATAAATATTCCAAGATTGCAGCAACAATAAAGCGAGTTACTATAAAAATAAATGGTTGTTACAAAAATGCCGAGAGTCCGTAACCAGAGCAGAACAGACGTAGCAATAAAGTAATGTACGAACATGCTAATCATTTTCGCAACAACCTGTTGTAGATAAACTAAAACCATTTTGAACACGAATCATAACATCCGGAAGTTTCGTTATCGTACAAATTAGTTATGTCTGGGCAACGAATAAAACGCATTTTAACAACCTCTTAAAATCTTAAACTATAAATTAAGAAAATATTCTACTATGGACAATAAAACTAGAATCTAACTGAACACTTTGAAGACTACGACTGCTGTAATTTTAAATAATCTAACTACTTCTACATTCCTAAATAAGCTAAATACAGCCAATTGTCATACGCTGAAAGACATGCTTTACTAAAGGAATGAAATTATCTATTTAGTTATCATGCAATTATTAAAAACCTGATCCCAAGAGATGAGCCATCCTCCGGGAAAATAAGCATAAGGTAATTAATTCTTGATTATATCACTTTTTGCAACGGTTAGATCTTTGAATTCCTGACAAATAGCTTGTAATAAATCTTGTAATATCCGATGCTTCGTATTACCATGATCCTTCGGTTGAGCAAGGAGGATGTATTGTGTTCACAGGTGGGATGCGCAGCCGACGCCCACTATCTCTCTCTAAACTCAATTACCGAACAGATGATTTACCGAGATCGAATTTAGGACTTTAATCTCGTTACTTTTTCGCATCCTCACTTAAAAATCTTATTGAATATCTCAAACTACAAGTATATTGGCTAGTTTATTAACGATCGTGGGAACGGGGTGTGATCTTCTTGTTACCAGTTTTTATGTTGTTTCTGAATCCTGATTACATTCTTTTTGGAATGGTAAACAAACTGCGATACCGGTGTAGAGATGTTATCATATCGATGAACACGATCACTTTATTCGATAAGCTCGATATCGTTGTGCATCTAGATCTGATTGCCCAAATCCCTAGACGCACGCGCCGCGCTGAATAACCAACGACGACGACGTAAGGATCGACGACAGAGGTGAAAGTGAAGTGATCTACCCGCTATCGATAGAAAAACAGAGCTAAACGCCCTAAAATCTGTTTTACGAGCTCACGGCATCGTAACCATTCATCTTTTTTATGTAAAACCAGATCACAACCCACAATTAAATCCCCGGACCTTATCGAAAAGTTATTGCGATCGACCCGACGACTCACTTTTTGGGTTAACTCTTTATTTTTGTTTTGTGTCGATAAAGCCTGTAATTTGTTCCGGAGATTGTAATAAATAAACACCAATAACGATTATTAGGAAAAAATAACAGGATAAGAGAGCGAGCCAGAGTTTTATGGACGCGTGTCTCTGAAGTGACGCGGACTGCGGTGTAACGTCTCTATTGGTAACTGTTTGTGAAAGTAACGCAGCCGCAGCCGCAGCCGCCGGCGGCGACTAGTGGTGCTGCACAAGATTTACAGCGGCTTGCCCCTCATACATACACATTACACGTATTAAACTATTTCGTGATTAATTACCGTCAGCGTTAATTGTTCGATCCGGTTCAATCGTGCCGATGACTATTTTTTCTGAACATTCTTTTCTCTAACATTTGTGTTTTGAGATTGATATGAATCTAGCCATCCGAATAACAGAACGGTGTACGTTTAAGGAGAAAGGGTAAGAAATGTTAGCGAAAAATTCCGGAGCGTTTTTTCAGAATTAGAATGGCGTTCGCTCTTTATAGCCCGCAGTGACGTTCGGTCGTGACGAGGCTGGCTACGTGACGGAGATAAAAGATTTTCATCTGCCATATTTACGTTGCCGAGTGGGCGGTTTTTATTTTTCGAGTTGCTCTCCAGGGCTCTTCAGTTCGACTCGAGTGTGCGGAGTTTTCACACGGCGCGCATGGGGAAAACAACTCAGTCTCGATGTGATCAACTATCATACTGTTGCAGGAACGCAGTCACGGAGTGAGTGAGATGCCGACATTAATATAACATAGCTGTTCCTTATTCGCACATAAACTTGCCGCAAATCAAGTTGTAACATTTTAGGCAACAATTTTTGTCTGTAACGGCTCTGACAGTTTAAGAATCTGCGGTGTCCTTAATTTAAGTCAGTCCTCAGTCCAAAACTTTTGAATAATACGACGTGGCTCAGCTATAGATATAAACTTGTCCTAAATTATAAAAAAACTCGATATAAAGACGTGGTATTACTATGAAATTAAACTAATTTAACCGCGAATTCTTTAAGTCGTACACAGTAACCAGAGTAACATAACAACTTAATCCCTGCAAAAGCAGTGGGTAGCTGTTGAACTGAATCGCGGCGCGACGTTGCAGTTTCATGGGAGCCGGCGTCAAGTGGTGTTGACCCGACTATAGTGTTGTGCTCCTACCCTCGATATTGATTAAACATCCATGTACTAATGTAATTTAAATTAAGGTCTGATTCCCGCTCACCGTGACGAGAGAGCACCAGTCCATCACCACGTAACGGAGCTATTTTGCATACAAACCATTAAATTATTGTTCAAAACTTATTCTTTGTTGCGCCACAGCCTGCCGTTATTACGCCTTAATTACATGTCTGTATGCAAATAGAAAATAATTTTAATGGAAGGAGACGTGCTTGCTGCTACTCTTCGGTTCTGCTGAACGTGTTCTGCTGAGATACGTGTTCTTCGGTGAACCTTACAGCAAATTATGTTTGAACTTCGTACATTAACGTACGTGCCATCCAGAGAAAACAATTTATGTTTATTGTATACATACATGTAAGTACAGTAGACAACGTTATGTAGTAACAAAGGATGTAGATCACTTAGCACAATGCAGGTCATTATATCGAACGTATTAATGAGCGAACGGTAGATAATTTGAGGCAGAATAAAGCCATTTTCCATGGTGCTGTGCATCCGTGGACGGACGGACGAACTGCGGTCATATTTGCGAAGATTTGCATTCGTTATTAGCATTTAACTCGAGCATAATTACCTGTGGCGATGCAACCAGTTGCGAGAGTTGCACTTGATGCAATTAGGAAGGCATTTTTTACCGAAATATGTTTTAAAATACTCGAATTTTTGGCCTTATTTAAAAATATGCGAGTGTAAGTACATAAAAGCGATGCAAGGTCCAACGTCCCCTAACACATAAATAAATTCTGAGTAATTTAATTAATGAGAGACGTGGCGCGACATAAAATGCAAATTCAGAATGCAATTGTTGTATCCCACAATGTTGTGTGTCGCTGACCGTGACGGGTTTTGTATAACTTTACCTCACTGCTATATAAAATGTATGGCTGAACCGAAAATATTACTTAAACGTTAAAATATTTCATGTTTCCAAATAGTTTCGGCTGCATACTTTTACCCAAAGATTTTATTTCGATTTCTTTTATTTAACCAAACCATTGGCCGGTATAAATTAAACAAACTATGTCATGTAAATAAATCAAATTAGTTTTTGTTTCATTATAAGTATGTACTTGCTGGTATGTAACGATGTAAGTTACACAATTTACAGGTATTATTTAGTGCCCTGCCGCCACAGGTTCGCATGTTGTCACACTATTATGGTCGTCGCAACAATAGAAATGGCGTCGAAACTAAAATAATAACATGTTAGAGAAGCTGACTCCATTCCTGTGGACTGCCGATCCGTGTAGCACGGATCGAGGTACTCGCACTGGGTACATACCTCCGTGTAGCACGGAGGTACTCGCAATGGGTACATGCCTCGGTGCTTGGGTACTGCTGCACATAAAGTCTCTCAACACTTGTATTACAGAAATTCCTTTACTTTTTAGTTACATGAAAGATTTCTAATAATGATTTTATGTATTCTGAAAACTCTTTTTGACCAATACATTTGTTACTTTATACACTAAAGTAAAAAAAGAACTACACCACTGCTTTTTGACGGACAAACCTTGGTGCTTTTTCTATGCAATGTCAGAACATATGAAGTTTATTGTACATTATTATTTACACATTTTCTAAATCTTGTTTATCCCATTTAAAAAAAAACATTCACCAAAATAATTATTTATACTTTACCATACCTATACTTTTACTTCGTGCCTGAAAACAAAAGTTTGCTCAACTAAACCTCTCATCAAAATTAGTTTCTTTTATCAACGAGTATAACTTTTTACGAGTAGGTAGGTACCATCCCCCATCAAGGCAATCTAGAAAAGATTATTTACTAAGTTAGGTTTTATATTCACATTTAAATACGATAATTTTGTCCATGCGATAATTATTATGTTTTTCGTTGAAATATTTTAACGTTTCATTTTAGGTTAATTTGTTTTGTAATTAGTTTAGATTACTTAAGTTACAAGTACAATAAGAAGTAACATTCAAACCTTCAAGCATATTCGTTATATTGATCTTTTCCTATGACAACGGTACCTCGCAGCACTCTACTAATTGGTTGCGCAACAAATTGCGGGCAACATGTCGCCGCTGACGTGGCTCGCATGCTGATACCTCTATGAGGACCCTCCCTGTGGTCGCCAACCCGCATCTCATGATCAAACGTGGATGGGTTACCAACTTATTCCCTGCTTTAATGTCGCTCCTTGCTGAAAATATACTTAATTAGGGCCAAAATATTCTCAGAGAACGGGTTAAAAATTTAATAGCTTACTAAATTGCTAAAGCTTTTCAAAATAAATACTCCGTGCCATAATACGGAACTTAGATGTTATTTGGGTTAAAACCGATAGAGTCATATCATAGCTTGACCCACATACAATATGAGTAAATTTCTATTGCCTATACAATTAGCGAGGTCCATATTTAACGCCTGAACGACCTATGACCTAACCATGCAGCCTATATTTACCATCAAATCTTTTTGTTTTATAGCAGAAATATGTTGGTAGAGCAGTGGAGGCTCGAGGTCAGCCAACAATGGAATGGGCCACATCCGGCCGCCTGCATATTACCATACCGCTTCCAGTCCAGTCAAGAGGAACTGCTAGCTAGCTACTTACTCTTATGCACCTAGTACTACCTAGATAATGCAGCTTATTTATTGACAGCCTTAGGCGATATAGAGGTAGAACTTAAAGGTCAAGTTGTCAAAGCTCTGTAGGTAAAATTAATCAAATATTTAAATTAATTTTCAAATTGTTGGAATGTATGTAGTTCAACTTAAGGAACTTTTCTTTAGTCCATTTTAAAACGAAATGTGTTCTAGGAACATCTATATTCTTACTGCCAGCTTCATACATAAACACGTTATTCCCAGAATTCTTCAGAAAAACTAAACGAATTCAGTGCGAAGTGTTGAAACGACACTATGTTTAGTTTGTAGATCTATTGATTGGCTAATAGCCACGTATCGCATATGCGAATTAGGAACTATTAACGTTTTTACAACAATTACTCGAGTAAGTAGCTCGAGAGTCAGCACAAAAACGGGCTAACGACGCGTAAACGCCGTGTAAATTGGTTCTACAGACATCGCTTGTAAAACAAACAATTAATTGCAAAGATTTCGTACCACTAAACGGAATCTTAAACTGAACAAATTGATTGGAGAAAAAGTAACCACACTGTAATGTGGCAAGAAAGAGAAATTACAACGCCTCGTTACGATTAGAAAGCTTTAAATCTCTTTTGTCTTGAGAATCTTTCATAATCATAATAAGACAAGGATGACACGTCTTTTTTCGTGAGATCTGAACATGTTTATTCACTTAAAACTTTTCCACGAAAATATTGAACGAAATAATTACGCGGTTGGATCTTCATGTAATCAATATTAGCAGCCATTCTTCAGTCTAATTATTCTGTCTGAAGACTCAGACAATGAGCGCCGGCCATTTTGGTTCCCTCCTGTTGTCATAACTATGAGAGCAATAATTATTTAAAAAATTAAAACAAAGCCGCCCGCTAATGCAATTATTGTTGCTCAATGCTTTGTTGTAGTGTTATACGTTAAAATATCTGGCAACTCTGGATTGCGAAACACCGAGAATTCAATTCAGTTGGGTTTAACAATACTCGCGTTAAATTTAAAGGTCGAACACAACACTGTGGTCATATAAATTGCTACTATATGCCTGCATGTTTTTGTAAGGTTAAGTACGCTCGCACACATAAAAATACCATATTATCTATTTTCAAACTAAAACATTACCTTCGTAATTCCTCATAAAAGCTTGTTTTTTATGATCTTGTAATACGCATACTCTCGCAAATAAACTTTTCATTTCATTTTTGTAATAATGACAAGGAAATGAGTAAGTGATTAAAGCTTCTTTTCTAATTTCGTAATATCTCGAGAATTAATAGAAACTTATAACGTTTGTTTAATTATGTTATAACAATAGAGCTTGCAATTAAATAATGAGAATCTGGCGTTTATTTGGTTAACATCAAAATGGTGCACATCTGTTCACATGGTCGAATAACAATGACTGAAGAAGTCGTAACACGACACGACTCTCAAGGAACTTCAGACATGTCTACCAGACGAGTAAATTTGAGGAAAGTAAATCTGCATCTTAATCAGTTTGTAAACAACGCTAAGACCATGAATTAACACGTAACGGACAAATATTTCATTTACATTAGCGCTCACTTTGTGCAAACTTATTGTTTCTTGCACGGATGCGTAAATTATGTGGGAACGTCACTTTGCCGTGATTATTATTCACTAAGGTAATCTTAACGGTAAATGTTCATTGTGGCACGAGGTAAAATAAAAAAAATAGTCATCTGTATATGAAGGAACCGGAAGAACACAAGAATATTAGTGCAATTATTTTAGTAAGGCCACCACCAATGTTTATGTATTACCTGTAACACAAGCGTATGTGGTTAGTTTTTGCAACACTTAATGACCCCAAGCCCGTGTTAGTTGTATAGTAGCAACGTATACAGCGATGCCGTGGACAGATTAGCAGGACACATTCAGTGCCGCACGGAACCCGTGATTCAGTGAAAACGCCTCGCGCTTATCCGACCACATCACCTCTCAGTTGTAATTACTCCACAATGACATTTGGAAATATTAAATTCCCGATTCCTATCGGTTTATCGAATTAATAAATCGCAATTGTCGACGAGACAATCCACTTTGAGATTCTAATTACTCGGAAACTATTACAGCAGCAGTTTCGTAAAGCCGTAGATAAACGAGTCTTGAAACGGCAGGAGATATTTGATCTAGCCTGGGAGATTAATTCTGTTTACAGGATGAAAGGTAATCTATGGCAACCACTATGATGAACTCGCAGACCATTACCTTATTATTTCACGGTGAACAAGTGGTAATGGTTAATGTGGTGCATGGTCGGGTAAGCGATCGACGAGTGTTAGTGTGTGAGTGCGCGTTAGAGCGGTGCGGTGCGCGGGCGCAAGGCTCGGGCCACTCACCGGCGCTCGTCCGCGTCTTGTTCGGCCGCGGCTTGTTCTGCTGCTGCGAGCCACTAAACCCCTTCCCCTGGTAGCCGTAGTAGTCGCCGCCGGCGGCGTTGTACTGCGCATTGTACTCCCCGGAGGGCTGGCTCGACTCCTGGGGACAGTTCTCCGCTTGCGCACCTTCGCGCTGCTTGGAGGGCGGCGCACCCATCATGGGCTTCACGTCCCCGCAGAGCGGGAGCTCCTGCTGTTGCTGCATGAAAGCGACGCTCATAGCGGTAGCGTGCGCCACGGCTGCCTGGTAGTCCTGCTGGCCGAGCGCCGCCGCCGCCACCGAGTCCGGAGTGGAGTCCTTGGGAGGCGTAGGGGGAAAGGAGAAGAGGGGGTGAGGATGATGGTGCTGGGCGGGGGAGAGGGGCTTGTCGGCCTGCGCGGACTCCTGCTGGAAGCCGCTGCCCCACGCCCCACTTGCTAGCCCCTTCGACTCGAGCCAGGGGTGAAGCGGTGTGTGGAAGTGCGGCCTGCACACTTGCCCGCTTGACCCGCCTAGGCTCCGACCTGCGCACACAAATAAAATATTCTTTAAAAGGTGCTTAGGCATAAATCTAAAATGTTTAAAAAGGTATGAAACAAACAGTTTTATACGAGCAAGCGCGGGGGCGGCGCCTGTAGTAGGCCTAGTTCGAGTTTGACACATGATGGTTTCATAAACAAAAGTCAGATATTTGCTTCATCACATTTTAATAAACAACGCAACGAAATATAAATAAAAAAGAGCATTTCATATAATGTAATCATAATTAGCACTAATGTTTCCATTTATAGCAGTTGATAAAGTTGTATTGTAACGTTACAAACATGACTGCAGTAAGTTTAATGTTTCTTGATGTCATTAAAGACATATTCTCAAGGGGTCACCCCCCCCCCCCCCCCACCTACTGTTATACTCAAATTAATATCATGTTTAATCTGACCGCTGATCTTTCACACGACATCTTCATCTTCCAAATATTGTAATTTGTAATATTCATGAGCATTTGTAGTCTAATGCGTATTTGATAAACAAATAATGGCCTCCATTTTCGTGCAACGTTGAATGGGTGCGTCCGCCGTGAAACCCGGCTCAGTTTTCCGAAATGTTTCAAAAGCGCCGTGTCATAACAGAGAGCAATTAAAATTGTAGGCCAGCTGGAAATTTCATTAATTATGTACATAATGGGGCCAGTTTTGACTACACCGTGATGATTTGTTTGCGAACAAGTCCTGTTAAAAATGGCGCCGTGATTTACTCAAACGACACTTTTACTTCACTCCTCTCTTGTTATCATGCTGTGTTTACCTTTAATTGGAGTTACACTCTACTCATTCTATAGGCTAATTGTAATTGTACGTTGAAAGTGTATCATCTGTTGGTAGACCAAATAAATAAATAAAAAAAATAAAACGACATAAGAATGACAATACAAATTTTCATGTAGAAGTAGAATGTAGGCAACTGAGTAACCAATACCAAATCATCCCCTACCCTTTTCAAAACATTTCGACAATTATTATTTAAAAGAGTGAAAGCAAACATATGTGCGAGTGCGTAGGGTCGCGCCGGGTGCCCATGTTAATGATTTCTGAGCCCGTCACTGGTTTCCATTGGTCGATTTGTGTGGGGCCCATCCCTTCAGCGAACCTTAGGGACTTGATACACCAGAGAGAACAATTGTCTGAGCCCTGCGGGTAGTTAATGGTTAGTTACTCACAATCGACCGGCTGCGAAAATTATGAGTCTAGATGAACTTTCTTTTGATCAACGTGGAAAAATTAATCCGCCAAATCTTGGGACATATCTTTAAAAAAAAAACAAACAAGTAGGCGGTCAACGTAAGCAGCTACTGAAATAAACCTCCTATCTTCGAATCTAGAAAACGTCTGTCCTTGAACAACGAAAATCAATGTTTACAAAACAAACAGTACTCATAAAGCACTCTACAACAAAATATTCGTCAATGCCGATGTCGCGTCGATAGAGTACAGAATAGGTAGTAATACCCGCATTGACATAGATCCAGGTGCCGATCGCAGTTCCTGGTTATCTCTGTCGAATATCTCTATCGTATCGGTGATCTCTATCGCAAGGGCACCCGTACTCCATGACGGCTAGGGGATTGAACTCTGTGCTGACGATCGAGGCCTAAATCTTACAGCTTCTGGTGTACAAGCTGCTGAAGCACACTTCGACTGTCTAGGTTATAAAAAAGCTTGATTTAAAAATAAATCCAGAACTAATGGAAATACTGGTAGGTAATTTTCCCAGCCATACTGGACGTATCGATCAGTCATCAATCCACCGTCATTACACTAATAGTACAGGAATAAAACAATAATCAATTGGAGCGACATCAAATAAAGCGGGTTGTACACGCATTCAGCAACGTTTTGACAGTACCAGCGACAACTGGAGCCACCCCTCAACGTTAGGCCCGGGCTACAATGGCCCGGCGATGGCGGCCCGATAACGCGCGTATGAATAATTTCCCTTATCGCGCCATCTCACCACATGCCCTACCTGGCCACCGGTGCTTTTTATTCATTAGAGGGCTGCCTATTTTGGCCATTGTGCTAGATACGACCCTTGTATACCACTAAGCTCTGATTGTTCAGGGATTTCGTGTTTTACTGTGAGGATTAGAAAACAGAATGTGGAGGACGTAAATGCAGCGGAAATTGAATTGGACTCATTTGCGTTGTCTCTGAATCTATGTTAATGTTAAGGAGAATGGTATCAAAGATCTAGCAAGGGAAATATCTTTACACAAACCCTTCAACCCATATCTGTCTAGCAACCGAAAGTAATTTGTTGTCCAAAATCAAATTAGGTAAACCCCGCACATCAAATCATAAACCAATCACGGCGGCGTAGACAAGCCTCCCCGAATGTTCTCACAGCCGGCGCCGAAACAAAACACCGGAATTGAACCCCGACCTGGTACCCCGTACCCCTCATGACATGGCACCCCCCTCTGTCCCCCAACCCCGGCAGATGCAGCTCCAAGATCTTATCAGGACATCGCGCCACGGGGAACTGCAAGTGTTGTTAAAATTGACGATGCCTCCTCTACCAGGATTGTTTACTCTGTGTAACGGTTTTTATGCAACCCTTCTTCTTTATTGTTCGTTTCGCTACTATTTTTCGTTGAAAATATGTGGATTTTATTCTGCAGCTGCTGCAAATAAATGCTAGAAAATATGCTGCATCCCTTAAATTTTGCATCGTCTCTTTTAAATTATGCTAGAAAAAGTACCAGCAGCTTATGAAAATTACGTTAATCATCACATGACAATTTCACTTTCTAAAACATGTGATAAAAAATATATTGCCTCCATTTAGCCACCCTTTACTTACGGCATCACAAAAGCATTAAGGCGTGGTCAAATCGAAAGTGAGCACCCTTCTTTATAATATTCCTTCAAACGGCCCGAGGCGAAAATTGCCCCTTTCGATGAACTGCCTCGTAACTGGTATGTGCGTCATATACCCGGTCATACACCGCAGGACGTCTTCCGGTAACAATGTTATGGTAACATAACTCTTTAGGTCCGACCGTGTATTGTTGCACCCCAAACATGGTAGCGCGGTATTTGAGTCCCTGCTTCGTTTGTCAACGACGGCAAATCACGAAGGTGCACATCGTGAGAACTTTCTCGATGGAGCTTCAAGGTCAGGCGGCCAGCGTCGTCCAGTCTGCGGAGGTTTATTTGCACACCGTGACATCAGCGCATCCTCATGCAAACAGCGTCTCTGCGCGTGTCCTGACGCCTCTACAAACCGCACACCAACTTATCCCTTCCTCTCATTGTCTTTAAACCTCTTATCCTTTGTTCCTCATTACTGACTTCATCATCGGTCACTCGTGACCTCTAAACTCATAACCGTAGCAGCCATATTCCCTCGACAATCGACCCCTGTGAAATGTCCGACGTGTTAGCGAATGATAAATGTAGGCGTCGATATCGAGTATCGGATCTTGCCGTTCGCACGCCGAATTAATTTTAATTTATTGATCGTCGTATCGACGCTGAGTATTTTAGCTGCCTAACGCTGCAACGCTCGTTGAATCGTTTTAAAGTATGTACAACATCCACCTATGATATATTTATCCTTAGATCTAGGACCTTGGGTTTGGCTGAATACGGAAAATATTTCTAAAATGTGAAAGGTAGACAGACTTCAAACTGCCTTCCAGTACTTACTCGTTCGTTTAGCATAGAACGTATGTACACGATTTACAATTTTCTTAACGTATAAAGTACATAAAGGTACCCCATTCCCCATGTCTCCATACAAAACTAGCCCGCATTTCAATTTGTTATTTCCAATTCAACATTTCTGCTTAATGTATTTAAATTTAATACGATATAACGTGGGAATTTATGCAAGTCTAAATTCCTAGAACTCGTAATATACCAACTAGATGATGAGAGCTACTTCAGTTAATTTGAAATAAAAAAAGATACAGTTTATTTATAGCTCAATAAAGTAGCCAAAACGGTTGCGAATGTGTTTTAAACGAACCGTAACTGTTCGTGTGACTGTTAGGACGCATTTTTTGACTTTGGAAATTAATATTATCCATTGTCATAGAAGTAACGTTACTTAACATGTGATTCTAGATAAAAACGTGCAGTTTCTTAAAATTTGCAAGACAATGCACAATATGTCTTTGAGCTCATATAAAATAGATTCCACCAGGGACGGACTGCGGCAGCCTGAAATCGCTCACTAATTAAAATGCCCCTTTTTGCAAGAGAACCAAATGAAATAATAATAACTAACGTATGTAAATTAAAACCGCAGACATGTTAGCGTATTACTCACTCGACATCGAGTACATATTGAATAGATAATAAGCTCTATTTAAACAAGAATTTCAACTGCGGTAGATATTCAAGTAATTCGTTTCAAACGTCCTAAAATATTTTACGAGCGACACGCGTAGTCGCGTACCGAATTGTAAGTGTATCGCGCGGGCGGTCACCTCGTTCGATACTTCTGATTGGATTATAATGCTTTTATATTACTCGTACCTTTATTATTATTACAACGGCCCACTGACTGCTACCGAGTGTCATCTGACAGGTGACGTCGGGAATAACAACTAGTGTTGCGGGAGGCGGAAAAGCTGTCAAACGGCGTTGAAAGCTACGAGGCAATTTATAGTTATCGGGGTTTATAGCTTCTACACTACAAACATGTTATGTTTACGAACAAATTTTCTTAATAAACATAATTTATGAGTTATGCTAAACACAAAATAATAATATGAGTCAATATTTTCCATGTTATTCACGACAATTTGTGTTTGATATGCTTTCAATACCTGTTAAGACTTGATACTTATGAAAGATTGAGTGTTCAGTTCACCCAATGCAAAAATAAAGATAAAAATTCAAGATCGTAGTATTTTTGATGACAATAAATTGTTATTCGATATTGGTGGGAACTTCATGCCACAATATGACGCCACAGAAGGAGATTAAGCACTTAACTTGACATTCACTTAGATGAATCCACGCAACCAAATGGTGTTCTGTACTTGAATTATACATTCAAATTATGGTGCGCTCACCCATCTTGAAGGATTAGAGTTTGAGTAGTCCAATCACATTGACAATGACGACGTGGGTGTCTCGGTGATTTATAACTATGACATATCGAGCTGTGGCTTTTTGACTATACCAGTAAAACTGGTAGTACACTCGTTGATGACTTTAAGAGGATAGGTCGCGCTTGCATCAATCACTGTTACGTCATGCGGAAAGAACCGCAGTGCGAGAGGGACGGATTCCTGAAAAATTGCGAAAATGACATCTCCACAAATTTTGTTATTAAAAAAAAACTTAATGTTGTTTGAAATATCCCTTAATTTGAGTTTAATTAAGTTTATACAGGTTTAAGTCCATAAATTTTGTTTAGACCCGTTTTTTTTTTATTTTCTCAATATTGGAATGACTTCAAAAGATTTTCTTGCGATAAGAGTGTGCATTATATTCTTGGCAGAAGCATTTATTTTTTCAACATATAAACTTGCTAGATTCTTCAAACTAGAAAGAATAAATTACGGTTTTGCGTGAACAGTGCTTTTAAGTAATATTCTGTTACATGAACTGCAAATATAAGAAAACGGGTTTATATATTCAGCTCAATATTCGAGGACTTTCGTGGTTGGAAATATAGCGAGATGTGCAGTATAAAGTTTAACATCCCAAGAAATTCATGTCATCGCCATCACATCTTCATAACGAGATTTAACTGCTAGTGGCTTACACACGTCGTCGTATGTAACGAGATGTTACGACAATTTGTTCTCTCTAGCAGACCTTGTTGAAAGAATTTCTTTGCATACAGGACATGTTATTTCAAGTGCATGCGCACTGCATACGCAATGCACAACCAACTCATTGGAACTCGGGGTAAGAATTATATTGTATTTTTATTTTATTTTCTTACGAACTCATCACTTCTCATTAAGTGGCGTTTGGAGAATAACTTAACATCGCTAATGTCCGGACATGAATTTTATTGTTATTGCATTTTAATAAATTTTCATTGTTTAGGACTTGTCAATGGCTCTCTCGAAATAGTTCTCAGAATCGAGGAAGGAAACAGGATCTTTATTGATGGAGCTTATCGAACGGTATTGGAATTAAAATAAAAGACGAAATGACTAGACGGCTGCAAGCGGGACAGGTTCAGTCGGTTGTGGCGTTTCGAAATGAGGGTTCATAGATCTGTAAAAATTACGTTTCGGACCGCGGCGAGTGCGCGGTGGCCACCGTCGGATATGTCACGCTACACTTGTGATTCAAGAGATCAAAGAAGCCGCCGCCGCTCATACTCGGACCACTTCTTACTATGCCGGCTGCGTACGCGCAATAGCACGAAAACAAACTGCCTTATAAAAATTTCCATTACATCTCCGCTGACAGCCAATGAGTCGGCTCACAGTTCACTGTACTCTATGCAACCGTAGCTTGGCTTTACTGTACGCCACTAACTATATAGTTAGTAATATGATCGAGCAATCAAAATATAGTACTAATCTAATCATGTACATATTCGCACATAAACTAAGCACCAACGGAATTATTGTCCAACATGGTAATAATATTCGTCATACAGATCAATATATCAAATGACAGGGTCATGCTCAGAACTCTGCAAGTATCGCCATCACGTACCCCGCTCAACAAGCACAAGATACTTGCGTGATATGTTAATGTGCTGCAGCGCCACGGCATCACAGACGATATGACGCTGCGCCTTGTTATCGCCTGATGGATTACCGTCTTGCCACTGTCTACTACATACTTACTGATTACGTGCACTCTCACTGACGCGGTGAAACTTTGATCGATTCCTCTCTTAGTTTTACAGCTGTAACTAGATATTCTTTATGATTTACTTTATTAGGTGGCCGTATTGTATTTCAAGTCATTCAGGCAATAACCGTGCCAATAAGACATATAAAGTCAGCAGGATTCTTGTAAATATTCATGGGGGCAGTTATTAATAACGACAGAAGACACGATTTGAGCACAATATGAGTCGTCTGAATAATTTCCATAATTAATAACCATGCGTCGGTCACGATACCTATCGTTAAACGTGATCTTGTAAATAACAGCCTCCGAGATATGCATTTTCAAAGTAAATCTTTTGTCCGGGTAAATTGTTTTACAAGGTACGATTTATTGGACATAGGAATAGTTTCTTGTAAAATTACAAGTTGGTTAGCGTTAGCTGGGCGCTGCGCTGGTTCTCTCTGACCCCGCAATCTTGACAATGGCCGGCCGGGGAGCCTGCGCCTGCGACGACGGAGTGTTTCTGTAATAATGCCTATAATGACGGCGCCGGCCAGCAGCCTGCTTACATAACCGCTCGTGACTCGCGCATTACGGTATCGAGAGAAAAATACGAGGGCACAAATAACAGGGACGGACTGGGACATACACCACACGTGATGCTTATCTGCATTGTTATTTCAATTGTACATTATTTATATTTTAATTGATTGTTATCTTTTTAACTAATAATAAACATATTTAACTCGAATTTAGAAAGTGAAACTCATACTGCGTATTTGCAACACAATTTCTCAGTGGAATTTCAGTTTATTACCAAAACAAACTACGCAATAATTTACGCTGAATAGTAAATTTAATTAAGAGAAAATTCAACATTGCAAGTATCTAGTTTCAATTAACAGTTGGCCGCTATTGGAGGATAGAAATGGTATCTGAAGTAACACGAATCACGCGAGCGAGCGAGCGAGGCCAATACTTTGATCAGTCGAGGAGAACCATTTTAAATCAATAAAATAGGAAGATAGCATAATTGAAGCTGTTTGCCATTTATAAAGCAATAAAGCATTTTACATTAATTCACTTTTTCCGTTTGTACTATGAAAGGCAAGGTGAAGTAAAATATGCGATTTTTTACTCGTACAATAATTGAGCACCGAGGCACAAATCCGTTCCTGGGTATGCAGCGTAAACCCGTTCACGGATCGTCAACAACCTATAACTTAATCCCACTTACGTAAGTAACCTCGTCTAGTTAATACCAGCTACATGTTGCTTTGGGTTCACACTATTTTCTTTAAGCAGTTTGTTTACCTTTAAAAAGTGACCTCTAAAAACGCAACCACCGCTTAACAAATATTGCCTGTTATAAGTTTTAAAGAATTTCATTATTTAAGTAAATTAAACGTTATCTCGAATTAATATATTTATATACAAATAACCTTACTCCAGATTATAAATGGTGACCATTACATACTGATTACATATTACCTGCTAGGTAAAAGAGCCATATAAAATAATAATAGAAATCTAATTGACACCATACATCAGTATAATGCGAGTCAATGGCTCGGTCAGTTCGCCGACAGGCATCTAATGTAACATTATAATCTCAGATAATAAATCAGAGGCAACATTATTACTTACTTAGTGGATATTTTAATCAATATTATTGCGCTCGTGGTGACAGATCGCTGCAATCGACTGTTGCGAGTAAAACGATCAATAAGAGACGTAGACGCATTGGGTTGTACGCCTCGATTCGACAACTCCGGTCCTTACCTACCTAATTATTATTGGAATAACTTAACACCTTTTACATAGCTATAAAATAAATTTTACATCACATTAATAGGCTATAAATCTTTGAAAAGAAATAATTCAAAGACGGCAACTTTAAATTCAAGTTAAAGTAACTAATCATAATAAAAATTGGCGGTTGTAAAGGCGTTAGATCGAGGAATGCACCTGCAGCCGAGACGTTGCGCCCGCGACTCTGATGACGGTTATTTGGCGCATCGGCGCAAGCGCAGCCGTCTCGTAAACTACACCCGGGGTATCATATCATACTCGGAGGTACTGTACTAGGCCATATCGACTTACATGGAGCGAATGATGCTTCAAATAAAATAAGCTAATCTTAAAGAGTCTGTCAAAGTACATCGTACAAGAAAACGTAACGTTTTTGAAAATACGCTTCTTGAGAGACCCAACTTAAATTTCCAGAATAGGACGTCATCGAAGATTTTACATGCTTTTCCCGGATGTCAGAATAATTTTACAGCTAGGTGGTAAATTTCAGCTTAGTACGTTCTTAAATAATGCCGCGAACAGACATACGAAAGTTGTTCATCAGACAACGAACCATCGTCATGAGTTCCTGTTTTTTGTCGGAAATCTTAGTGCTAGCTATACACACTGATATTCTGTAAAAAGCTGCAAATGGTGTTAGATGAATGAAAATCGGTAGTTACTATTGATTTTAAGGCTCTGTGTCAATCTGACACGTAGCAAACACTTTACAAAAAAATATAATTGAAACAAAAATTCCTAAAATTTAAGCGTTTGTTTTCATTAATTTTTCTAATTCATATGACAAAACCTCAGTTTTCTGAACATCGCTAAAATTTTATCAAAATATATACTCTATGAGCATAAAATTTGCGACTTAATTGCTACGCGGGACATCAGCGAAAACCCCAAAACAAAAAGAAAATGTGACTTTAGTGAAATGGTTCTTAATAAGTGATCTTTAGCTGAGTGTCGATTTTATGTTCGAAATAAGAGGAAGCTGATTGGTAACTTCGCATTAAAAATGAATGACATTTTATTAAATAATTTTTAATAAGACTGCACGTCAAAAACTACTTTTTTGCTGTGTAAAAAAACAAACGCCTAAAATTTTGAATGTTTTTTTTTTCATATTTACTGTGACAATAGCCAAGTTGTTGCTGAAGAATCGGTGAGTAGCCGATTACACTTTTACTCTTTTTGGGAAATACAAAAAAAGGTTTTCCTGTTCGCTGCAAACGAACCCAAGTTTATACTATGGAAAGTCAAAATTGTATTATTTAAATTTCGCAAAAGATGGTATTGAATTTAGCTATATAAATTAATACCACCGACTCATTGCATGTGTATTTTTTGCGAAATGATTGCTACTTGTCAAATTGAATTAGTATGAACTTAAGATCAATAGTACCGATTTTCATCAATTTGACATCGTTAGCAGCTTTTTTTAAGCGTATCGCTAGGACTATTATTACTGCATAATATAATGCGCTCTCCGAAACAAAATACGATGCAATGAAAAAAAAATACATTATAATATACGTTTTAAACTTTAATCCTTATCAATATCTTATCAAAAGGTCGCTGTGATTTTACGTGAAATCGCAGTCACTCGAAAGATATCGTCAGGTTGCGAAAAAGATAACATTGTACGAGTACAAACCCTACCACTCACTGAGACAGTGCATAATCGTCTCTAATATAAATCGATAGGAGTCTCGATATTGATCGAGTTACTATGGGGGGCTATTTAGGAAGGTCGGGGCGGCGCTCCCGGAACTGATTCTAAGTACGGCTCTGTGTCGTAATATTTCCCTTGAGGTTGAGCTATCAGTTACTTGCTTGTTTAAATTATACGAATAGTTAGTCCCCACAAATAATACGGATCTGTTGTCTTGTTTGTAAAATAATATCGGTTTAAATTAAATTGTCTTTAACAGAAGCGCAATTACATTAATGAGATCAGAACAGAAAATTATGATGACTTATTAATATAATTGTGGTGCAAATATGGCTATCTGGACACACGTGTAGGTATTTTAATCTGGTTCGTCCGATCCCGACTCAAAAGCTACAGTGACCGAACAAAATAATTAACCGTATAATAACAAAACAGAAATTTAATTTCGTTTTATCGTCCCAGTAACACTAGGCTAAGAATTTCAACAAAAAGTGGTACGGAACGTTACTTTGAACGGTTGGCGAATATTTCAAATGTATTTTTAATTCCACGGCTCGGGAAGTTGGACTATAAGCTCGGTTCAGTACCGAGAAGCAACGGGCAGGCAGCGACCGAACGTGTAGACGCGGGTTACGTCAAAGATTACCATACGGATTGGTACACAAGTTTACTGTATTACCTGCAATAGATTTCGGAATGAAATGTGACTATTGAATTTGCTTAGGAGCATTGAAATACGTGTTTTTGGCATCCTCATGGCTGGAAATGTTTAGAATTATGAAACTTGGATTACTAGACTCACGGACACAAAACCTTGGGTAGTAATTTTACGCATCGCATTTACTTTTTGATACATTTATGAATTTGTATCATTTTACTTTATTAAAACATATATATATTATTAAGATAACAAATGTAACAGATACATACATTGGTTAAGATAACATACATCGCAGTACGTATCTACACACCTGCCCCACTACAAAGGGGAGACAAATTGTAGTTTTTAACAAAGCAAACGAGTGTCCATTCTTTAGCTGCGGTCTAGCAATGATTCTATGTCGCTGGTAGCCGTTCACGAGCGGCAAGGCATAAATCATGGCGGCCAGGAAATCATTCATCCTCAGTAATGTGCTGCGAAAATAGGCTTCCACGAGAAACGAAAACCTCCGCTCGCGACCACGTTAACGCACTAATGCTCTAGAATAAAAACGCTAAGCGTTTTTGACGCCTTTACACTCCATATTTGTAGCACAATTAAGGGGTTCAAAGCATCACATGGAGGTATTATACGGAAATTTATTTAGTATCATTTACATTTTAATTCCATTTTCTATTAAGTGTGTACTAATTTCTCGGAATAACCGGAGCGGAGTTTGGAGACTTGGAGAGCCGGTTCCCATGACATTTTTGACATAGCATCTGCTTGACTAGGAATAACTGAGGCTTCAAGTATTCCCATCGGGACCCATGTAACCGCAGCTTGTATGTATGACAAATCGTGACAAAACCACCG
Organism: Ypsolopha scabrella; assembly: GCA_910592155.1. Lineage (NCBI taxonomy): Eukaryota > Metazoa > Arthropoda > Insecta > Lepidoptera > Ypsolophidae > Ypsolopha > Ypsolopha scabrella. The sequence continues at coordinate 8,607,537 of OU342964.1, forward strand.
ACTCATCTACTTCGCTTTTCAACCCCCGTTCGATTATCATCTCTAATGTTTAGAAGATAAGATCTCAGGTAGTGGTAATGTCTGGTTAGAACTGTAGAAGAATGCGAGAACCGCGGCCGCATGCCGGCGCTACCTTCATCCATCAAGCTCCGTGCGTATCACCGTCACCATGGCAACCGACCGGAAACACGGCCGACCCTCACGAACCTTTAAATTAGGCAAAGACACTTAATTCTTTACTAAATTATTAATTGTTCTAAAAGGCACTAAGTGATTTAGGAAACAGTTTACTTAAGAATTTGGTAGCTGTGTAAATAAATATTCATAAGTAAAAAAAGCGCGGGAAATCGTGTCCGAATATGTCGCGAACGCGTAATTACCCATTATCATGCAAACGAAGCGGAAAGCTAGTTTCTCTCCTTTTCCACCCTCCTAATACTTCCATAGCGGCCTCTCGCTCACACGTTCATGGTCGCCAGATTTTAATATCAAATATCAATATTTGGATGCCATCAATCAAAGTTAATCACGCGAAAGATAAAAGCAAAATGAATACATTAAGTTGTTTAGTGGAGTCGCGTCGTGTGCACTGGTCTGTGCCCGACTAGGGTTCTTTTTTATTGTAGAACCTAATAATGACCGATTAAGAAAAAAAACGTTGATGGGAACCCGTGTACACAATCTACGAACATAATAAGTACTCCAACATGACGTAGGCAATTCTAGGTTATTAATTAGCTATTAATAATACGAAGGGCAGTATTTTTTCAAATCCTTTGGGCATATTCATTCTTTCGATTCAAAAATAGAATCTCTATTTCAACGAACGATAGTCTAATTTAAAAAGTAATTAGGTCAACTAACTCTTCGTGTCTGAAGGCAATTGCGATCGATGCCATTAGAATTAGAACAAATTTTTAACAGCACTCGTAAAGTAAACAACTGCTATAAAACTAAGTTGGAAGTTCCACTGAGTTACTAGTTTCTATTGTGGAACTAGTGGAACATCGATTTTTCTTTGTGTAGGAAGATATCTATTTTTGCATGGTTGAAACGGCTACCATTTGCTTTAAGTAATCGATAGGGTAGATGGGTGGTTATACCTATAGAGGTAAATAATCGTATTTATAATAGGTTGAGTTTGCTTATGCGTTTTTTGTGACCGGCCACGGCGTAATTTATATTTTTGATGGACTAATTTGTATTAGTGCAAAAACACTTTACCTACAAAGGCAATCGGGACAAATTTTTCTTACTAGCCTTTTCCCGCGGCGCCGCCGCCCTGGCCCGTTTTCGACTGGGGCTTTTTCTCTCAATTCGTACTATTTTTATATGTAAACTTAAAACATAAAGTTTGGACCCTCAGAGTCTCAAAATTTCGTAAAAGCTATTTGACCAAAATCGATTTTAACGCTATCTTCCTCAGTTTTGCGCGCTTTCAAAGTGTACATTTAAAACCGAAATTTTCAACAAAGGATGCTTTATCGGATGTTAAAATTTATAATGAAAAGTGGTAAATTTAAAGTATGAGCATTCCTATTTTTCGGTTTTCGGATTGATAAGATTTCAAATCAGATATCAGTTTGAAAGAAAATTTTAATTTAATGCTCTTTGGATTTGAATATTTGTAGTGAAACGTTGCAGTTTTTTTACTTTTTTTATAAAGATACCGTACAAATTAGGAGAAATTGATAATTTTGCAAGACAATTTGTGTAGTTTTTCATAATAACAATTTTTCAGGTTTTTAGTGAGCTTTGTGAATTATTTAAATTACCTTAAATTACCGGGTCTTTTATATCGGGCGAAATTAAATCAACCGACCAAATTCACACTGGAGCCTCGGTTAGTGATCAAGAATCTTTATGGCCAATTTCGAAAAATTTTTTTTTGCTTCCTTACTTTTTGGACTAGTTTAAGTACAATTCCTAGTGCAGGCACTAAGGGGCAAAAAAATTGTTTTTAATAATTTTACGTGGAGTATCTTAAAACCTTGTTCCTGATGACTAACCGAGTCTCCAGTATGAGTTTGGTCGGTTGATTTAATTTCACCTAGTATGTCCTTGAAAAACTTATACAAAACACAGTCAGGAACAAAACCAGCAGCTCCTTAGGTAATGAATTAGACTTTAAAAACCAGTCAAAACCATTATTTTTGTGGTAAAAGCCATGCGAACTGAAATTATTATAGCTACACAACTTCAGGTTTTTATTGATAAAGAACACAACAACTTGAACAGCTTTTGTGACAAACTCGTACATTTATAAAACCTGGAAAATGCCTTTAAGGCGAAACTAGTCGGAAATATAAATACAATAATTTTGTGAAAGAGTACAAGTGTTTTCTTCAACCACGAACACAACAACAATTACATAATAACAATAATAATGATAATATAAAAGTTCATATAAAAACAAAAGACTATGAATAAAATAATTTTCCAAATTTTGTTTTGCCTTTCCAGCAAAATTGTGTTTTGGCTTTTCCTCGATTTAGACACTGGAAGGGTCAATATTTTATTTATATAAGGTCCAAAGAATGTTCTTGTTGCAAATTATATAAACACATCAAATTAAATACATAAATGTTTATTTAATTTGCCTGAAGATGTTTTTAAACGAAACCGGTCGCTAGCAGAGGAGAAATAAACACTGTGGAACTAGTACAAGTAAGACTTTTCATTGCTTAAGAGACCACTTTCCAACGAAAATGTTTTTTTTTCTCCTTTCCATAGAAATTGAGTCAGCTGATTGAACCACTTTGTAATGGTAAGTAGAAAAAAAAATTGATAAAAAAAGGTTTTTTCCTCTTTATTGTGATCAGTTAACCCTACAATTATTTTCACTTATTTTTGTAGAACCTTGTATATTTTTTTGTACTTAGACTTAGTTATTTCTCGCCACACTAACGTAACGATGATGAATTACATAATACAGGACATGTTTTTTTTTTGCAAAATAAGCAGGTTTGGTTCCCGGCTTAGGTAGTTAATTTTTCAAAAACCTTTGAATGCAGTTTTTGCTTTATCCAAAATTGATGACGACAGTCCTAACTTGTGTACTTTTTGTACTTACATGTACTGTTATTTTCACGTACCTACATGACGTCATTGCAAAGCGTAAACAGGCAGTTGCTCAGTATGAGTCATTCATCTCTTACCGATTTCGGTAGATATTGCAGAAGTCCCTAGACGGACAGATTACTGTCTCGCCTGTCTACTCTCCCTCTTTTTGGGCGAGCACATTTCATCCTGGTTCTCACCAACGCTTTTCATCAGGCGTGATTGTGGCTAAGCGTTATAACTTATAAGCCTATTGAGCCAAAAATAAAAAAATCATGCAGGTTAAGGTCCGGTTGCATCACATTCTCCAGCAACCGCAGAGTTAATTCTCTGTTAAATGTTTTGTGACGGAACCCAGCCGCTTCTAATGGATAACGGTAGTTTGACTTCATTAATTGTTTTGTCCGATTTAAACTTTGACTTCGTGTAAGCCGGGCTAGCACTACGTTTGGTTCTTTTTGCCGCATTTACATTTTAAGCTTCTTCGATAAATATTTCAGGTCTAACTAAAAAAAAACTTTCGTGTATAATTTAGCGTCTTTGATAAACATTTCAGGTATATCTACAAAAAATCTTTCGTGTATAATCTAGCCTGAGTTCAGGTAACCATTTGTCTTCGATAAATATTTCAGGTACATCTACAAAAAAATCTTTTGTTTATAATCTAGCGTCTTTGATAAACATTTCAGGTATATCTACGAAAAATCTTTCGTGTATAATCTAGCGTCTTTAATAAATATTTCAGGTATATCTACAAAAAAATCTTTCGTTTATAATCTTGGGGCAGCTAATACGTGTACGTACGTATCATGGTAGTGCTGAAACTATAACAGGTAGTGGTTTACAGTTTAGTGAAAAGTTTCTCCTTTTATGAATTTACGAATTTTTCGATATTGTAACGAGAGATAGAGTGTTTAAATTTGTATGTATATTATTATGGGCATTTGAGACGCAAAATGAGGTTATTATAACTAAAGCACTTCATGACCTTTATTACCTCACACCAATCGCTTAAAATAAATAATACTTATGTTTTGTGTGCATAAATGGAAAATATATTAGTTAAACAAAAGTACCCGGGGACAGCTTTTGTAAGAAATGAGAATTTAGGTATCATACATCTTATCCGAATTTTGATCTTGGGCTCAGGTACAAAGTGACCAAAAGAAAAAAGTTCACTCACAATACCATAGCTTTGAAGTTACTGTCAGCCCTGTAGAACAACTGAATTCTGAAATGTGTAATTGTGTCGGTAATTGACAAAATGATAAGGTTTCTTACCTGACTAAGCTTGGGCTATGAAACCCTTGAAGTTTCAGTTACATGAACACAAACTTTTTATAGAATAATTGTACCCGTACACGAGTTTGCTGGATTCAAATCACAAATATAACATATATTAGGCTGTGTAAGGATGTATACGAGTAATACCTCACTTCGCTTCGCATGATCCTGCTTTATACCAACAAATACTGCAACAATTACTCTGAAATTAATATATAATAAAGTTGGGGACTAATGCTATGTCCATTCTGTTGTGAAAACGTGATTCCATTAAATTTTCTTGATAGAAAAAAATTACAAAGTTACCTCCAAACCGTACAATAAACCGATAGCATTCAATGAAGACTTGAAATTAGATCTGAAACTTTGCATAATATAACTGATATTAGTATAAAGCAGCTGCAGACTGTTCCGTAAAAATGAAAAAACCATCAGTGTAGCCGCGATTTCAAAATAACTGATGTTTTTGCGTGCGCGGCATCTGATAAGAGTAGGATAGACAGTTCAAAAGCAGAAGCGTTAGAGCAGGACTGCGAATTGAGGTATTATGGGCCCTTAAGTAAAATGGGGATTCATTCATCACAGTAACCATTGGATAAATTAAACAATAACCGTTAACACTAACCTGATAGACCTCTGACATAAATTTACACACTGCTCGGGAAACCCAGATCAAGGTGGAGAAAACATCACAGCTCGTCTATAATATTAAATTATTTATAATAATATATATTGGCATGATTTATCAACAAAAACAGACATCGTAGTTGCTTGGTGGTGCCACTGTCGAACAAAATAAAAATCGGCTAATTGTAAATAAACCTCAGTTTTTTCTTTCTTCTCTCTGTGAATGCGTACCTTATCTATTATACTATGTAATTGACATACATCTAAACTGAAGCTGGGCCCAGTAGGACCCGAAATACATCTTTGTTTTACTTTTTTCCTATTTATTACTTTTGTAACGTATATAAAATACACAATAAAAGCCTTTTAAAAGAGCATATTATTTATTGATTAAAAAGTTAATATGTAAATAGCATTCTAAATTTAATTTACTTACAAGCCTGAGTAAAAATTACGGAACATACGCAATCATGAAAATTTATATTTTTCATAATGTAAACTATCGAGAATCAAAATGCTATCACGGACCGTACAAATAAACGTAACTTTCGCTTGGTATGCATTGATATAAAAAGGGTAGATACGGTACGTTCTTTTATCGTCAACTGAAAAATGGACCTCGTTTTTTGACAAGCGCCACCGAACGACAGAGATAGAGCGATAAGCTTCGACAGTGGCGCGAGCGAGACGAAGCTACAAAATATAGGCCAACTATTTGCAGTGCCGCGCGCGAGAAGCAGGGGTACCGCATCTTCCTTTTGTTTTATCTAAGTTGTTATCTCGAAGAAATTCACTAGAATCGAGATGTAAGTTTATATTATAAAAATAGGCTAAAATATAGTGCGTTCAGGATAAAGATATTAAGTTAACTGACTCATCATCACCTCTTATTTCTTAGCTATAGGTTTTTACGGGTAATATTTGCATATATGCGTATACTGACTTGGGTTGTAGGCCTTGGTATATTAGTGCCTCATTTCAGAATTCTAGGTTAACGGAAAGTATAAGAATAAATGAAGAAAGTACCATATAATTTTGATAAGCGAGTTTATTTTATAAATTTCCGGCCGTATCTTTTTAAACCATATTTGTTATTAATTTTTCATATTTGTAGCTATTTCTTAGAAAAAGAATCTCCATAGAAAGACAAATGGACAACACATGATTTCGTTATAAACTTCTGAGTTCACAGAACCCCAAAAAGACTTACATATTTAATTGACTTTATGCAGGTGGAGCTGCAAGCATAAGATGATAATTCTTCCGACCAAGTTCGGTCACGGCGACTGTTGCGGCTGTGGAGGGCGTCGGTCATGTGCCCTCATGTGACTTGTGTAGCCTATCTTGTTTGTGAAAGTACGGTTGCACAGGCCACATGTTAGTTTTCCATTGCAATAGTTGTATTGAATAGTAGCAGGTGGTCTACACCGGAGTTCATCACGTCTGGCGTCAAGGGCAGCTCTTCGTTTAGCCTCGAACTCGAAGGTATCAGCGTTGACTGTATGCCGCCACGTGGCTCGATCTTCAGCCTGCTCCTCCCACGTTTCTGTACGTCCTTAAACCTAAGGAACTGCCCGCCTTGTTTGCGTTTTCCGTTGAGAAGTTCGCAATATAAGATGCGTTTCGCCATTCTTTCCTCTGGCATCCGTCGCACGTGGCACACCAGCGCTTAAGATAGTGTGCCGATAAAAATAAGTGAACGGGAATGACATTAATAAAAGCTACGAGATACTACGATGTTATGAGCGCTACGACTGCTACACCGTAGCTGCTTGTTCACGTCACGCTTCAATTTGAAAGTTTAAAAATAATTGGTAAGTTTAAATTTGTATAGCTATGCACATTCCAGTTTAAGACTACCTATTTCAAAAATCGGTAGTCAGGTTATGTTATGGAAGTCATAAATGTCGTATGCATTATATATCAGCTAAAAGGACATGGGTAAATTAATTATTATTCTAGTAAGGGTATACATTCTTTTTAGGGTTCCGCACCCCAAGGGTGCCAAAGGGGAACCTATTACTAAGCCTCCGCTGTCTGTATGTCTGCCACTGGGATCTACAGCTTCAACCGTAATAGGTAGACAACTGAATTTTTCACAGAATATGTGTTACTATGGCCTTTATCACGATAAAAAATAGAAAAAAATTAAACCCGATTATCTGTGATTCCTACCCTCAAAAATCAACAGTGCAATAGATTATAAAAACAAAGGTTTGGATCAATATAAACTATTAATAATGCAATTCAGGGTAACGAAGATATTTGAAACCTCGCTCTCGTAACATAGAACAGAATAAAGCTACTGAAACAGCACTGAAATTTAGATTGCTTAACAGCGCCACCTTGCAGCAGCCATCATTGAACTAATCAAATTTACACCGTCGCTTGTTGGTCATTTGTCTTGTCACTTACTATATTTTGCATTTAAGTACTACTCGGTACATATAGATAGCGCTACTGTTTATATTTGGACACTTACCTACGGAAGCAGTTTATAACTTCATACATTAGAGGTTTACGGCTGTCTAAGAGCTGCATAAACAATGAATCTTAAATGCGCTATCTGTGAAGACACGGCTGAGAAAGACATCTTAAAATGTAAAAAATGCCAAAAATTGTATCATTTTGGCTGCCTAGAAATGACAAAGTTGGATTATGACAAGATACTGCCGATGAATAGAATTAAATGGGTGTGTACGGAATGTAAACCAAAGAAAAATGAGCCTAATCAACTTACAAGCAGCCCAGCTTATGTACCATTAAAGTGTCAGTCACAGGACTTTCCATCGTCCATGGTTAATATGGATACCCAAGCTTTCACGGCTTACTTCGATAAAATGTTTTCCACACAGAGGGAGGAGTGGAAGGATTGCCTGAAGAATATAACAGATCGGTTGGATAAGTGGGAAGAAAAACTCTCATTTTTTGAGACACGGTTGACTGACATAGAGAGTAACACACTTAGGTTGATAGAAGAGAACCAAAGTTTGCGCTCTGCATTGGTTACCCGAGAAAAGGAGATCGAAGGTCTTAAACTAACCGTAACGCAACTCGAGGATGACCTTGAAGTCTCTCTTACATCTATCATCTATCATTACAGGTTCTTAACCTAATGCGACAGTGTATTTCCATAACAAAGGATACCAAGTGTAACCTTTGTGAATTCGCTTAGCGTACAAGAAAACAAATCGATTTCCTCCGCGACCATGTTGAGAGTGTGCAGTGCACGCGTTAAGGGCGTCTTGCTCAGTAGGTTGGTGCGAGCTTTCGGCACCACCAGCAACCGCGGCCGCCGCCGCCGACCCACGAACCCGTCAGGCACGCACAGATCTACTCTTCTAAGCAACTCCGGATTATGTGTCTTCCCGTTAATCAATTTAAACAAATAGCTTACTAATGCTAATATCCTACGAACTCGTAGCTCAACGTATCCCACCATACCTAGTATAAATAGAGTCGGGTACATGAGTGGGTAAAATGGATATACCCCATATTGTCTAAAGTATAAATATCTAATAAATTTGTTTTGTATTTTCTCCATCATGAGACTATATTTAATCTCATGAGGAGCCCAGATGACTGCGTTGCTTTCTAGCTGACTCCTAACCAATGCATTGTATAAAGCAATTATGGCCCTAATATTCGTAAAACCATGCACTCTGCGTAATATAAACCCTAAATTTCTAAAAGCTTTTTTACAGATTTTAATAATATGCTCCCTAAAGGATAAATTTGTAGTAAATCTCACCCCAAGATCTCGCACTTCAGTTACTCTTTTGACAGGTCCGGAATCTCTCCTCAGTTGTGAAAGAAATTGAAATATCTGGAATACCAGAAAGCAAGTCAGAAAACTTACTTCACATATTCAAAACTGCAGCAGTAAAATTGGGGATCGCGCTGGATGACAGAGATATTGACTACGGTAAAAGAGTAGGGCCCTACAAGAACGATACTAAAAAGCCCCGCCTCACAGTGATAGGTCTAACGCGTCGCACTCTGAAAAATGACATCCTCAGAGCTGCTCGAATTCGACGGGGTCTAACCAGCCACGATCTTGAAATATCGGGAAAGCCAATCGATGTTTATTTCAATGAGCGCCTGACTAAAAAAAAGAGGCAACTCTTTACGGCAGCTCGTGCACTGAAAAAAGAATATAACTTTAAATTTTGCTGGACCCGTGATGGTCAGATCTACGTTAGAAAAAACGAGAATTCCAAGGTTGAGCGAATTAACACTGAACTGGACCTTGATCGTGTTTTTGGCAGAGATATATCAGCCTCAATCAGTAAATAAGTTTGGATTTAACATTATTATTCTGTGGTTGCTTTATTTTTATATTACTGCTAATTTACTAAACAAAGAAATGACTTTGCCTAATAAATTGTGTGTACTTTTAGTTTTCATAAATAACAATTTACGTCTCTACTGTTGCATTTGCCGAGGTCGAGCTACGTACTACGTATTTACTTATAATAATATATATATAATATTTCAAGTATTCGTATACTTTAACAAGAGTGTCAATATGCTGTACATAAAGTATGAATCTAACACAATTATATCGTTAACTTCAAATTATGTAATCATTGCATATTTATGTAAATCATTATATTTAATACAATTTACTTATTTCAATATTTACGTATCAATTTATATTTATATGCATGTTTGTATAGACACTGTTGCATCAAGACATTTAATAAAAATTAGTCTAACTAATATCTCTGAACATTCTTCTAAAAAAACACATTTACCCTTACATTACTACGATGCTTGAACTCAATCAGCAAGAATTTTGTTCCGAAATTGATAATTCCGAGATATTTAGCACATATACACTAGATTGTCTTGAAGATTGCAAACCCTTAATTGATAAAAACTGCTTAAATATAATTACTTTTAATATTCGTAGCATCCATGAAAATTTCGACGATTTTTTGATAATGCTTCATAGGTTAGATATAGACTACGACATAGTCGTTCTTGTGGAGTGTTGGCTTCATACTAAATGTTATAGTCCAAGAACTATTCCAGGCTATAGTCTACATACCTCATCAATATATAAATTCAAGAGTGATGGTGTAGCAGTATACTGTAAACAAAGTATCGCCATTGATGTACAGGAAGTAGCAATTATTGATTCAAATTCATTATTAGTTAAAATCAATAACAATATTGCAATTCTGTGCATTTACCGCTCTCCTTCTTTAAAAAATGCTACTGACTTTTTAGACGCTTTAAATAATGAATTAGGCAAGGTCAATAAGTCATACAACAATTTATTCGTAACTGGGGATATTAATATAAATATTGCTATTGATGGTGACAGTGACAGTGACACCAATGCTATAGATTATGAAAATATTCTCATGACGCACGGACTATGTCCTACTTCGCGGAATCCAACCAGATTGAGAAACTGTCTTGACCATTTTATCGCCAGGCCAAAGAATAAAAATAAAATTAAAAGCCTTACCATTAGAACGGACACAACTGATCATTCATTAATTATAAATAGTATTGAATTGAATACACCACAAAAACATCGCTGCAATACTACTACAACCAAAATTGATTTCCAAGCTTTAACGAAAACTCTTAGCTCTACAGATTGGACTGATACAATCAAAGAGACAAACGTAAATATAGCTACCTACCAGTTTATTACAAAGCTACAATCGTTAATTGCATTGCATACTAGGACTATTGTTCGTCCACACAAACTCCGCTCTGTGAAGCCATGGATTACTGAATCTCTTGTTAAATCTATAATAAAGAGGGACTTACTTCACAAGGTAGCAAGACTTTCTCCAAACGACCAGGCTATTCAAAAAACTTACAAATCTTACAGAAATATTTGTAAGATTGCAACTAAAACTGCACGTGATCTATATTTTGGTAAGAAAATTGAAACAAATAAATTTGATTCTAGAAAAACCTGGAAAATCATAAAAGAGGCAGCAGATATAGAGCAAGGACCTAAAAAAACTGCAGTGTCTCTTCTTGATTCAAAAAATACCAACTCTGAATCTGTTAATAGAGTCAACAATTATTTCTGCAATATCGGTAGGAAACTTGCACAATCAACTCTTGAACGCCTTAATAAGACAGAAAATGAACTAACTAAAAAAAACATCCCATCTGTAAAACATTCAAACTCTTTTTTTTTACTACCAGTTGACGCCAACGAAGTTCTTGGAGCAATCCAGGGATTAAAACATTCGAATGCTGCAGGTTGGGATCAAATTAGCAATGAAATTTTGAAGAAAATAGGATACCTTGTACTTGAGCCTCTAGTAAATATATTCAATTTAAGTTTTTTAAACGGCATCTTTCCAGACTCATTCAAATTAGCTACTATAATTCCACTCCATAAAGGAGGTGCAACCAAGAATGTGCAAAATTATCGACCAATTGCATTATTGCCCACAATCTCTAAAGTGCTGGAAAAATTGGTAAAGAGTCGTCTAGTTAATTATTTGGAAAAGCATAATCTTTTATCGGATCATCAGTATGGTTTTAGACACAAACTATCGACAAGTAATGCTCTAGATGATCTTGTTAGCTCTTTGGTTGATCAGTTGGATGACGGAAAACGCTGCATTGGTGTGTTTCTGGACCTGGCCAAGGCTTTTGATACAGTATCTATTCCAATTCTTCTTAGAAAGCTGGAAAGCCTTGGCATAAGAGACCTTCCGATGCAGTGGTTCCGTACTTATCTTGAGAACCGGCTTCAGAGGGTAATCATTGATGGCACGATCAGCGAGAGCATGCCAGTGGCCTATGGTGTTCCACAGGGCAGCGTTCTTGGTCCTATTCTATTTTTAGTATATATTAATAACCTGACAGATCTTAATACCGTTGACGGAAGAATAGTGTCTTTTGCTGATGACACTGCCCTTGTTTTTTCAGCTTCATCTTGGGATCTTGCTTTCAAAAAGGCTAATAAAGGTGTTGCAGTTGTAAAGGAGTGGCTTGATGTGAACCTTCTCACGCTCAACATTACTAAAACGAAGTATTTATGTTTTAGTAAAACAAAGCACACGGAAGCTGACTATGATTTTCACTTGAAGCTACACACTTGCAACAATCATCTGCAATCATACAGCACACAGTGCCAATGCGAAATAATTGAGCGAGTAACCAACATACGGTATCTTGGCGTTATTGTAGATGATAGACTCAACTGGCAAGCTCACATAAAGACCCTATCAGGTCGTGTAAGAAAATTATCGTTCTTCTTTAGGTCAGTCAGGAACATTCTCAACTCGAAGCTAAAATATAGTGTATATTTTGCAATGTGTCAAAGTTTGCTTTCCTATTGTATCAGCTCTTGGGGTGGCGCGGCAAAGACCCATTTTTTAGAAATAGAGCGAGCTCAACGAATGGTTATTAAAGTGATGCTTAACAAACCATTTCGTTATGACACATATCTTCTACATAAAGAAAGTGCCATATTAAGTGTACGAAGATTATTTATATCAAACATCATTTTAACATCTAGCACATCCTTAGAAATGTACGCTCCAAGCGTTAGTACACAAAGCAATAGGTCAGCAAGACTGGAAGGAAAACTTTCCGTCCCTAGAATGGGTAGTAAATTTGCACAGCGTTTCAAAAAGTTTTTGCATCCCTTTATTCATAACCAAATTTATAAAGAAATTAAGTTGGCAGACAAATCAAAATTAAAACTCCAATTAAAAAGAGAGTTGAGTTCTTGGCTTCTAGCAAAATCGTATGAGGAAGTAGAAAGTCTTTTGGATGTCATTCAGTAAACAATCATCTTATTATTATTCTATTGTTTTGTTTTGTATTTATTTATTAAAATTGTCTTAACGTTTTTGGTGTCACTTATATAAAGTAGCAACATTTTTGTTTTTTTTTGTTAATTAATACCTTCTTTTTGTTGTTGCTAGCATTTTATATATACTTGTTTAAAATCATGTACACACGAATACACATTGTTAAATATTTATTTATTATAACATATATATTTATTTTATAAAAACATATTTAGATTAAAGTTTAATTTATATAAGTTAGCACGGGTGGGCGCCTTCTGGCAAAAAACACTTTTGTGCATCCCATGAAACGGAGAATTCTGGTATGGGAGCACGCATATTCTATTCAGTGACGTGTATCAATTTAGTTTGTACAAAATTTTAAATATGGATAATATTTCATTTACTTAATGTGTATTTTAAGTTAACATCACATAAGATTTTTTTTTTAAAGTTAACCATAGGCTAGTTTTTTTGTTTGTACCTACTAACATTTGAGAAAAATAAATTTGTATTTGTATTTGTATTTGTATAAAAGAATAAAACTCTAAATTTGTTCTCATCGGGAACCGAATGTTTGTTATGCGCTACCATTTTAGCAGCTTCCTTTGATTGCCTTGATGTTGCTACGACATTTATATTGTTGCTATTTACCATGTTTTTAGGGTTCCATCCCCGTATTGTGCAGTGGTGCGGAACCCTTTGTGCACTCACACTTGGTCAAATTTTATTTATATTTTTAACTTAATCGATAGAGTTCCCTGAGCCGCCAGCCATATTGTCGGAAATCGGTTGTAAATCAATTGTTATCAAAAATTAATAATTTTACTGGTTAAATAAATAAATACAACTAGGTAAATTGCTGATTCACGATAAGCAGGGGCATATATATTTTTTTTCTAATTTATTTTTCTATCTTTTAATGCACTTTAATAATTATTAGAATTAAGGAATCAGAAAGGCTTGATCGTAAGTGCGCGTGAAAGATTGTCGAGTTATAAAACATTTATTTGATTACGTGACTTATTACCTCGTAGTTTGTTACTGTCATATTTCAATTGCCATTTTTATTTATCTTTTTAAACAACAGTTTATTTTTAGAAACCCCGGCAAGATTTCCAAATCGCTAGTTGTTGGAAAGCGATGGAAAGTCGCTCACGTCTGGAAACTTCTCCACCAATATTCCATTTCCGAAGCATCGCGTGCTCTGTGCACTCGCCTGTACACTGTACCTACCTACTGTCGAGGAGAAAAGTTGCTGTCTTTATTGGTTCGAAGGTAGCTCAATTTAATTTTTTTATAAGAATTTATAATCTTTATATCAGTCTATACACTTATAATAAAGCAGTAAAAAAGTTATGTCTGTACCTACATTGAATATTTTCGACAAAATTTAAACGAAATGGGTTATTAGTATTGTACTGCGGCCAAAACCACAATTTTATAATTTTTGTCTGTCTGTCTGTCTGTCTTTCTCTGGCTGTATGTATGTTCTGTTTTAACGTGAGAACCACTTGACGGACTTGGATGCGTTTTTTTTATTATCATCGTAGTGACCCTGGTCAACACACGAATTATAAGAGGTGTTCATAAAATAACGCCCAAACCGAAAACGGGGCAAATATTGATTAAACGCGGGCGCAGCCGCGGGCAAAGGCTACAATAAATTAACACACTCAGGGTCAGCTGATTGTGGCGTTTCCTTAATTTTGTGCTGTTTTATAAGAAGAGTAATTTCAAGTCTCTCTTTCAATTTTAACAATCCCTCTTTGTAGTAGGTACTCGACTATGACTCTCGAGGTCCCGGGTTCAAATCCAAAGGACGCAGACCGCAGTGGATCAATATTTGTGCCTGAAGTACGGCGATATGTCTTACCACTTATTACGCTGGGACGTAATAATCGTGGGTGAGACGGGTGTACGAGTGTGGACTCTGATTTATGTACATTGCACCTCTGATACCCCCTTGGGGATTCATGGTACGAAAATGCAGACAATGTTTTTTTTTTTTAATTTTGAACTGATAGCACCAAAACAAAGTAAATTTTTGTCATAATATCCATCTATAATATATACAACGATTTTATTGGTTAGCACAACGTTTGTACAAGTTACAACTATATGAACAAAACAATTGTGTATTTTTTGTATATATATATGTATGTTTCTAACCAAGCAATCAAAAGCTTTTAAAACGTTAAACGCTCATAAAACTAAATAATAAATTATGTAGAATGAGATAGACGAGGAAATCCAGAAACACGGATCAAACAGAAGGAACATTAAAAGGTGGTACTCGTATACCTACTTATAGCAACAACAAAATTGTAAGCCATTTAATATGAAGTGTCACTTTATATAGTAATACCCACTTCGCTCCACGACTGTACCCACATAATGGCCAAACTTTGTTTAAGCACCGGTGCGTATTGTTGGCCCAACTTAAATTATACATGTGTTTTAGCGAGTTCGTATTATTTCATTATACTTTAGTTTGTGTTTCGTTAAACAAAAGCTATTGGAAAGGAATTTCTTTGTAAAAGGTAGAGCCATTTCTGCTCCACGCAAGCTACAAATAAAAAATAATAGCTGCACGATTGCTTTTCTTCCAGCAGTCTCGTTAAATGTCTTTACAACATGGCTGTTTAATTAGCACAACTTCATTTTACGAAATAGAATTAACAGATCTGTTAAATGGTCCGATGGCCGTCGAATTTGTGCTCAGTAACGAAAAATAAAGAAATTTAAATATTTCCGTTGGAATCATTAGGCTGGTATGGTGAGTGTGCGCTGGGGGAGATGTCGCGGCGCACGCGCAGGCCCCGCCTCCCGCACTAATTGCGCCAATCTGCGGGACGCTACACACGCACACATGGACACCTCACACGCATCTACACGCGACGCGTATCGCACGGTGCGTATATGACGATTGACGACATAAAATGCCATAGATCCTGCGGAATAAATTATGCGGCATTTAGAGAATTTCTCCAGTTTCAGAACCACACATAAGTTGCTAAAGCTAACGCCGTAAAGTGAGAGGTACCAGGTTCCAGTCCTGGTTCATAGATCCTCACATTCTGATTTACTTATCTCCTGCGTTTATTCATAATTATATAATTATGTTAATTTGCATCTCCTTGCTATAAAAATATCGCCAAGTGCAAAAAATAATCTATTAGGGAGGAGCAAAGAACAGTGCAAAAATATGACTGCTTCTATTTTTATACAAAAAATAGTTGTCTTAATAAGTCTAAACTAAATACCAACAAACAGGACAGTACGAGTGGCTCTATCAATGCGAAATAGCAGACAGACAAAATTAGAACAAAACCAGTTTAATACGTTTAGTGATGTGCAGTCCCGTTAGGTTCGTTTATTTTACTTTTTAACCGACGACGAGGGTAATTGGAAAAATCTCATTTAGGTACATCCAACCCTTCTCCCAATGGCCTTTGTTAGGAAACTTTAGAACTTAAGAGTAGCAGATGATAGAAAAAGAAAATGAACAATTCTAAAGCTATTGTAATATTTGATGAGAATTTGTAGCTGAAAAGGAAATGCAAATGGGTTCCCTACGACGGTTACTGATATCTAATTCAATAATTAGTTAATACTAATAAGATATACATGAAAATAACGACAAATAGCTATCAAAAATATATACAGAAGGAATGTGAAAGCTATACGAATTAATGTGACATTAAACTTAAGAAGATTTTCTGCAACTCTCCTTAAATCTTTACCTCCTCGGCCGTTGTTCTACAATAAAGTTTCCCGATACAACCGAACCAACCAAACACGATCAACTCTCAACTTGTTAACCTCAACCGATTGAATGGAAAATGAGCTCTGATATCAGAGGTGTTAAGTCTTAATTTAGTTGATGATGTTTCGATACGAGTGAGTCCGATATTGTCATTGCTCAATAGGTGTGAAATTGGCGATTTGCCGCAGATACGATGCCGACTGTGCGGTGTGCCGATTGAATTATGTGTGTTTTTGCCGATGTTTTTGTTTGTTCCTTGCGCTCCGACGTTACGTAATGGGACGTAACAATAAACAATGTTTTAAATGGTCAAGATATAATTATGTACCCGTTTCAGTTAAAAGAGGCCAACTTTTTGTTAACATTAACCTGTATGACATCGGAGGCCACACTTCGAAAAGTCAAATTGCAACACGCAAGCGCGCGACGGATTTCGAAACTACGACTATTGTTTTTTGGTGTTTGATACAGAAAACCTCACACTGGACACTAAACCGAAAATAATAAAATTCGTTTTAAAGAGGCATTGAAATAAATAATTTTCATTCCATCATCAATTCCGAGGCGGCCAAGCGTCACGGCTGGTTCGGCCTAACATAAATTAGGCTTGTGCGTCAAAATCGGAGGCCTTATCGAGTTACAGGGACAGAGGTCCGTAACCATGACAGCGAGTTCTTTAAGCAAACAAACAAAAAACAAAAGAAATGCTATATATCTTGTACAAGGTTTTTGATCCCTAGAGACAGGCCCCTACGTACTGGAACTACGTCTCTCCTTAACATTCCAACACACAATACTGGTGCGTATGGTAATTCTTTTAATGTCCATGCAGTCAGACTTTGGAATGCTCTTCCTCATTTTATTCGCGACTGTCGTACTATCAGTTCTTTTAAGAAAATGCTGAAAGATCACTACCCCTCGCTTTCAGATTAAAAATTATTATATATATGTATATTTATGTACTTTATTATATAGTATGTATATTAATGGTATTATATGGATGTAATAGTAAGTATTGATATTTTATTATTTTATGTTTAGTTTAAACTTTTCGTATGTTAGGCAATTTTTATTAATAACTGTCTTTTTTTGTGCACGTGTATGATTACTCTTTTGTTATATATATTTTTTTACTCTTTCCTTAATGGTTTGCTGTAAGAAATCTCTTATTAGAGATAAGCTTACCCATATGTACATATCTTGTTACTGTTACTTTTTGTATTAATGTTTTGTGTACAATAAAGAATAACAATAAGGTGCTGTGAATGAGCTAAATCTCTGGACTACTTGGCTTTTAAATGTCAAATACTTTTGTGAATCAATCGGTAAACGACACATAAATGTGTAACTAATGCCCACCAACTGTGGGATAAGATATTATTTTATAGGCTGCAGTTCGCAAAGACAAGTCTAGGTATAAAATATCATGGACAAGTGTCATAAAAAGCTTAAACTCCAGGTGAAAACGATCTGCGTTGTCATCACAAGTTTTTATGTTTCTTTCGCACTTTATGCTTAAATATGCGCGTTACTGTTGACTGAGTGTGTATTTTTACCAATCTGATAAACATAGGCGGACTTACAAATATACGTAAAAAGTTTTAATTAAAAAACTTATTTGTTAATCTTGTAGTCGATATCAGTTTGGGCGATATTACGTGTAATCGAGTCGCTGCCGTGTTCCCGACAAATGAATTTACACTGAGATACAATCAAAGTGCCACAAGAAGCTTCATCGTGATACTCGACACTAACATGATAACAGTTTCACAAACAAGCCGAAACCTCGCCCCAGTCCGGTCCTCTGGCTCCACGCACACATAAACTAAGCACGTTACTGGCCGGCCCGAACTCGACGAAATCAATTCCCGGTTCCGATTCCGAGAAATGACACAGTTTCTTAAGTGTCACATCACTACCGACGCACAGCGAAATAAATTCTAATCATTCCCTCTCCCGCCCCACACCTAAATTCCACCCTTAACACTTCCAATTAAGACTTAATTTCGGACGTAAAATTGTCGAGTAGTTAAAATATAAAGAAGAGCCACCTGTCTCCACGAAAATCTTTATGGGGGCTATAAAATTTAAACCTCAAAAGGAGAAAAACAAAAAAGTATGGATTATTCCGTTTTTTTGTCGGGCGAGGCCCACTTTAGATCGTGTTTACCTAAGCTGTCACCTTACGAATTTCGATTTTGACTGGTCGAGCTTGGGAATTAATTGTAGAGTTGGGAGAGATGTGGAGATAACGTGAGGTGGACAGCATCGGCCTACCGTTCCGAGTGAGCAATTTGCTTAATGCTGACGGTTTCGGCTGCTGGCCTAAAGGTCGAAAGAGGGCATCCGTTTCAATAAAATTGTTATGACTTTTCAGATAATTATGTATGTACACCGTGATTTTTACTGTACAAGTTTTTCAGGAGTTTAGCGTGTTTTACAAAGCCATGAAAATCTGCCAAGTGCATGTCTTACACGTTTGTACGAGTTCTACCGATGTGGTATATGCAATCAGCAATGGAACACACATGACTTATACTTTATATAATATCATCCAACACTTTGTTTTTTTTTTTCCTTAGGTTCCAATGTAATTTTTCATTTGAATACAAAATTTCAGCTCTATCGTTCTTGAGTTATACCATGAAGGATTCTTAGTCCGGGTTTGTAAAATGGATACTACAGATAGACAGACGCCGAACATAAATTTCTTGACGAAATCCGAAATAATTACGGAATAATTTTAGACAAATTCTTAGGCAAAACCAGGCGGCGCACCATTGCCTGGGACCAATGGATGGCGGTTTATCCATCACCAATTGCCGGGCCTTATATTAAAACAGACTAGTGACGGGAAGCGCCGTCATTGGTGCAAGGGTTTCGGCACCGCGTTCACCAACCCGCCTGGCCAGCGTGTGTGAGTATGGGCATTTCTTCCAGGAGGGCCGCCAAGAGTGGCGAAATCCTGGAAAGGCCTATGTCCAGCAGTGGACGAGGCTGATGGATGGATGGAATTTTAGAAAAGAGGATTCTGCGTACGAGTAACTTAAATATAACAAACAACGAGTAAATTAAGGAAACAACAAAAAGTGTCCACTGACCGTGAGAGCCGACGGCCGCCGAGTAAGGCGCATGCATCTGCTGGTGGTAGTATCTGGCGCGGCTGTGATGCCCACCCTCGAGCGGCGAGTGGAAGAAGCCGTCCCCGTTGACCTCGCCGTTAACATCGGCCGCGGCTGGACTGCCGTTCACGCGGCTCTCGTACCACCGCTGCTGCAACGCGGCGGTCCCCGCGCCGCCGCCCGCGCCGCCGCCCTCGCCACTCATGTCCATGACTGTACCGGCCTCACAAACCATGCATCGCGTTTATAAAACCGCACTAAAAGTCCTCGCTATCGACATAGTTTCTCAATTATTTTTTGCAAGCGAGCTCAGTCTCATTATTTTATTGCGTCCGGGATGGGAGCTGATCGTATCTGGAAAAGAAAAGTTTTTGTTGAACCGTTGACATAAATTATGTAATTAGGACAATTAAAATTTAAACTCCATGATAAGCCTCTAAGTGTGGTAGGAACCTAAAGTTAAAGAACCTTTAACTTTAAGTTTAATAAATACAAGTTTTATTGCAAACAAGAACGGTGACAGAGAGGAAAGGTCGATTCTATCAATAGGTTAGCTATCCGATAATTAATTAATTAATTAAATTAACACAATAGGTACACTTGGTATTAAAAAAAACAAGAAACAATTTAACCTACAAACCGAACGTGCAAAGAATAAGAATAGGTTTCCTTCTATGACATTCCACGTTTTTTAATCCCTCCCCCTCCCTAAAACAAATTAAAGAAAAAAAAGTTTGGGTATTTATTGGGGTTTGTCCACCTAGTTCTACTATTTTGGTAGAACAGAATGCACAAAAAATCCATTTTGTTCTACTGCTTGGTATAACACCATGGATGCGAAAAAGAATATGAATGTGTAGTCCATCTAGTTCTACCAGTAAAAATTTGGACTATTCTGCAATAATGAGACATATAACATTTTTTTTCTATTACTGCTCGGTATAGGAGTAATATATATATTGCTCCTTCGTTCGCACTAATTGCATTGCGCCGAGTTCCATGATGGAACTAAAGCGAATTTTTATAAAATTTGATTCGCCATAGTTCCATTGTCGCATATTGATTGCTACGAATGGAACTACTGCGAATACCAAAATTAGATATTCGCATTAGTTCCATTCAAAGATTCTTGATCTTTTTAACTCTTGGTTTCTGACAGCTGTCAAAATGAAAGATAATATTTTTTTATATAGATTTTATGACATCATTTCTAGGATTTTTTTTTCTGAAAATAAGGTATTTTATGGATGTAAGTAATTAAAATTTACCTATTTTATTTCATTTTCTTTATTGGGAAACAAACAGTTATCATTTCTTACATATGTAGTGAGAACATTATAGCTAATAATTTAACCAAAAACCGTTTTCACTTAACAATTTTAAAACCAAATAAAATTAATGCACGACAAATGGGCATGTTTCAGAAAATTTGTCCATGCGAAAATTACGCATGTCCGGTGACTTTAAAAATTTATAATTTGGCATAAATTATTATTTTTTGAGTTTTACGTAATTATTGTACTTAATTACCATATTTTTAATAGATTATTAAGGGTAAAAACCCTGCAATTACCTTTAAATCTTAAATATTGGCGAAAGGAAGGAGGGAGACATGCTATTTTGGTATGTCCCACATCTACCTATTCAACTTTAAAGGGAAAAACAATATTGTTGTCTTTCTCGGCAATGTTTGCGTATTTTCTGAAGAAATACTTTAATTTTAATTTTTGCATGTTAAACAAGCTGTTTATGATTAAAAATATAATTTAAATACAAATTTTGTGTTGTCCTACAAGATAGCATGTAGTGGAAATTCCCCCTACGCTACGGCAATTTTTAAGATATTTATTTGGATAACCTACCAAAACAATCATGTTGTTCAATTGCGGCAATTTTGTATTTGTCTTTTTTTTTAGGGTAATTTGAAAGAAACAAATGATTAAAATGGTCGCGTCACGACTGAACTATTTTTTTTTCCAATACGAACGGAGTTTTGTGAAGTAATTTATTATGAAACCATAACTTTCAATTTATAAAGATGTATAGTTTAATTTAACTTGTATAAGAGCAGAATCCATAATCAAACTACGAATATTTTCATCTATTGAGCAGTAATTTTAGTTTGAAAATATATTACATAAATACGTCACATCCTATACGCCACGATTTTTAGTATTTATTATTTAATTTTTGGGTGGAATTCCATTACGCTTTGGACAAATTTTCTGAAAAACACCCAAATACACAACATGCAACACTAAAAATATCAGCACAAACAATATAGCCAATATGTAAAAAAACAATCAAAAATAAACAAGGAAAGAAAAAAATATAATATTACAATATATTATATGATAATTTATATAAATAAACCCTTTGTAACCGCCGCGGTTAAGGGTAACGTGACTTTACTTGGCCATCAAATTGAAACAAGGGATCAGTGTGATACTGGTATTCTATACTACTACTATAATCACAGAAAATCAGGCACGGTGGACCCAAATCAAATACGAATACCACGCGGGCGAAATTTTTTAACTATATTTTTTTATTTTTTTTTGAATTCACGTAAGAATGTATTCTACTACCATGTAAGTAACTAATTGTCATATGTATTATTATTATACCCACGTAAAATTTGACAGTTCCCATTGTACATAATACACTTGATATAATTATACGAATACCACGCGGGCGAAGTTTAATAATTATTATATTTTGATAATAATTTTATTTTTGGCAGTGTTACTTTTATACACTACTCCACAGTTTCAACCGCAATGGGTAGAAAGTTGAAATTTTCACAAAATTTGTGTTATTATAGCCTCTACTACGACAAAAACTAAAATATATTTTAAAAAATGAGGGGAGTTCCAATACAAGAAACCTCGAAAAATTCGTTATTTGTTTTGGATCTAACGTAAGGCGATGGATATGGCATATATTTTATAACCGCTCATATTAAATGTCATGTGATCAAATACCCCGTAACAAAAATGGTCTAAGGCTGACAACTTTGATGGTCCTCCATTTCTTTATTTTTGGAGAAAATAAAATTATATTTGTAAATAATCTACTCTACCCAGTAAATTCTAGACAATGTTATACCAAACATTCCGAGGTAATAAAAAAAAATCTGCTCCATTTTCATGTTTTTTTTTCAGGACCACCCTGAAAGTTAATTTAATTCAATTTTTGATTCAATATTCGGTTTTGGGTTAACATTTTACATAACATATCCCAATTTCAGATCTATAACTAAGTTCATCTGCAAGCTAGAGACCCAAAACATACTCGGACGGACAGACAGCGGAGCTACATGAATAAGGTTCCCTGTTACCCTTCAGGTACAGAACCCTGAAACACTAAAAACTCTAAAAACAAATTCAACGCGGGTGAAGTCGCAGGCAAAAGCTAGTATTTTCTTTCTAAAGGACATATAGGTACATGGAGTAGATGTTTAACTTTTAAAAAACATTATATTTATTTTTAAATCACTAAATTGACGTTTATACATTTTTGTCTTTACGTAGATAAATAAATCAGATAGTGACTTGGTACACTGTTTTACAGTTCAATTCAACAAAAACAAGAATTGAGAACACTCGAAACGAAAGTAAAATCAATCAAAGGTCTTATCAGTAACATAAAATGAAGTCGGTGCTATTTCAAAAACGGCAATCAGTTAAGATAACAATACAGTGTCTATCAGTGGCCAGGTCGCTATCTCATCGCTCCAAATACGATTATCTGATAAAAACGACAGGAAAAAGACGCCGCAAATCACATGCGCTCCTGTGGCTTTAGTCAATACCACTGTGATTTTATTGCTAATTTATTTACTGCGGGTACTTTAAAATAATATTATATTATTTTAAATCTGCATCTAATAAAGTAGTAAAAAAGTCGTGTCTGCTGTACATTGAATATTATCGCGAAATTTTAAATGAAATGGGTATGTATAGTACTGAAGCCAAAGCCACATTTTTTTCAATTTTTGTCTCTCTGCCTGTCTGCCCGTCTGTTTGTCTGTATGTAATGTCTGTTTTAACTCGAGAACCACTCACCGGATGTGGATGCAATTTTATTTATTATCATCGTAGTGATCCTGGTCACACGCTCAAGCCGAAAACGGCGCAAAGATTGAATAAACTCTTTTATCTAGAGAACGACTCAATGGATTTGAAAGTGACGAATCTTCGAAGTGACCCGGTGTTTAATAAAAACGCCCAACCTGAAAACGGGGCAAAGAATGAATGAAGGTGGGCGGAACCGCGGGCAAAGACTAGTTGATAATAATAAATTGGGAATAACTGTGCGACTTTAATGTACGAGTATCATTAAAATATTGAAAATAATAACTCGGTATTTAAGTTATTAACATCCTAATGTCTCGCGATCCAGTGATAATACAAAACCGTATCCAAATCCGTTCAGTGGTTCTCTAGTTAAAACGGAACAGACAGACAAAAATTCTAAAAATGGTTGTTTCGGCCTCAGTACAGTACCAATAACCCATTTCATTTAAAATTTCGCGAAAATATTCATAATTCATAATAACTTTATTATTAGTATATACCTTACATACATAAATAGTTGTGTTTTTTTATATGATAAATAAAAATAACCAATATATCTTAGGTACATATCTACATATAATATTAAAACTACCATACAAATTATGAAGAAAAAAATTCTTAACAAAAAGGGAACTTATTATCACTGTACTCATAAAAAATGAAGAGGTACAAAATTTTGTTTCAAACTTTCAGATTGTTTCAAATTCCATATTTTTATTATTCCATAATGCGGACAAAATACAGATAAAAGGAACATACAAAACTACAAAAAAAAAATTAAAAAAAAATCTGGGCTTGTCTCTCGAACATTCTGTAATTTTTTTTGAGTACATAAAAAAGGAGAAAAAACGTTTGTTTTGCTGTGGATTGTCGGGTTTTTAGAACTCATCGAGAAAAATACAAATATATTTAAATTCTTTTTTATCCTCAGTCTTAAACAATTTTTGTTACGGGCCCAATGTTAAAAACAAAATCACTTTGAATTTAGAGTTTCTGTGTATTATGTTCCACTATATACCTACGTATAACAATACTCAAAACTCATTTATCATGTCAAATGTTTACATGTCAACTCATATTATACTCAACTGATGCCGGGTCCAGATCGGACCCGAAATACAGAGTGTAAATGCAAAGTCAAGAATCCCTTTAGGGTATGAAAGTATACAGGATTCTGATGTAATTTCGAGAAAAAAAAATATACCTTGAATTTTGACCAAAAACTCCATCATTACTCTAAGTTATGGCTACGCAGCTCACCGGCCTCCCCACACACCTAATTGCACCCCGCAACCCGCACCCCTCATCCGAGTGGCCAGCGAGTAAAGAAAATCGTCTTATTATGAGGTACTGGTACTTTATTTAGAGATTCCAGTATTTAAAATAATATCCTTACCGATCATACTAACACACCCTTAAAAGATTCTTGCCTTTGCTTTTACACCCGGTATATCTTGAGATTATTGTGATTTGTTAATTATATAAATTTTATTTTATTATAATTATACTAGCTTTTGCCCGCGGCTCCGCCCGCGTGTTATTCGGTTTAACGACATGCTTTTTTCGGGATAAAAAGTAGTCTTGTGTTAAGTTAGGCTATAAGCTATATCCATTCTAAATTTCATCCAAATCCGTCCAGCCGTTTCAGCGTTAAAGAGTAACAAATATACACACACACACACACGCACTCAAAAACTTTCGCATTTATAATATTAGTGTGATGGTACGGAACCCTTCGTTGCGCGTGTCCGACTCGCACTTGGCCGGTTTTTTCATCTATCTAGGATTTATATTTTGGTTAGCAATTAATATGTATGAAATAACACAGCTTTGTCTTATATCACCACAAACGATAAGGGACCGCGCTAATTAGACACCTGATGTATGAAATAACAAAGCCTTGTCTTATTTCGCCTCAAACGATTAAGTACCGCGCTAATTAGGCACCTGATTTTTCAATGATTTTGATCTATCCTACAGGAACCATGCATTTTTACGGGATAAAAAGTAGCCTACTATATGTTAAGTTAGGGTATAAGCTACATCCATTAAAAATTTGATACTCGGATTCCTAATATAGTTTGTAAGATGTTTACAAAACAAACAAAAAATGTACTGGTCATGTGCACGGAACCCTAATGCTAATAGAGAGAAGCCCGACTCACATTTGGTCAATATTGTTTCTTTTAAACTTATGAATACATAATCAATTTCTACTAATAAAAATTTGGATGATTGATCAAATTCATCAAATCTTAATAGGTAAAACGTAATCATTGCAGAATACAAATCCGTATTTGTTTTTGATAATCATGAGGGCCACTTGAATCACCCACTACTAATATCGGAAAATAAATATGAGTTTGTTTGTAGTACTAGTAGCGCCTTCTACCGGCACATATCGGCTATCCTTTTTAATCAATTAATTTAGAAAGTAATTCATGGCATCAGCCTGGTCCGTTCACCCAAACGTAGGCCTTTTCAAGATTTCGCCTCAAATCAAATCAAAATATTTATTTTGTAAAATAGATATATAAAGTATACTTTCTACAAGTCAAAGTTAATCTTTACAATACATATATCTTTAGAATTAAAAAAAATATAGATAATAATACTGTTTAAATTAAAATATATATATTATTGGCTATATAAAGCATTTCATTTCTTCATTTTGAGACAATAATAAGAAGATATTGTTTTTTCGAAATATATTTCGGCCCACTTTGGGGCCGGCATTAGTCGAATAAATGACAAATCTAAAAAATGACATAAAAATATATACAATCTTATGACTAATTATTAGGTATAATAATACGGGTAATACATAAATAAATCTAGGAAAAAAAATATTATCTATACATAATGCAATGAATAAATAAGATGATAAATAAATACGGGAAATACACACAAAAAATATTTAGGTTGGGCTACTAAAATGTAATAAAGTTATGGCGATCATCCTGGAAGAAATGCCCAATACTCACACCCGCAGGGGCGCGTTCATAAACTAGTGGTCACGACACGGGTTCCATTGCCATCTCTATCGCACGCTGTGAAATTATATACGCTATCCTGCCGTCAGTGTCGGAACCTGACAAAGTGTTAATAGTTGGTGTGCGCGGTGCCTAAACCATCGCACCAGTGACGCCGCTGCCGGTCACCAGTCTATTTTATATACGAGTAAGGGCTGGAAATTGGGGATGGAATACCACCAACAATCGGTCCCAGGTATGATGGGCCACCCTGGTTGTGCCTGTTTGAGAGCAATATATGGACTTTAATTTCCAATTTGATCCGCCTGAACAGATAAGATGGTGGCACTGCACAAGTATATTTTTTTTACTACTTTCCCATATAAGTAAACAGCCTATTTGTTTGTTTTGTTTATAACTATTATGTTATTATGATCATTAAATAATTTTTAAACGGCAAAAAACGGCAACGGCCATCTTGTTTTTCTGTCTCCTCAGATTGGTAAGTGTACTCATTAGTTAATATTTATTAAATCAATTTTTCAAACAATCCAAACTCTATATTTTGGTATACATGCTCATTATATCTGGTATAAATAACATTCTGATCTGTATATCTTTTACTGAGAAGTAAAATATAAAGTTGGTGAGAGATATACTGTTATTTTTACCCACTCATATGAGCTCTAGGTATGTTTACCAAATCAAATAATCCCTAATATCCTTATTGATAACATTGTCACCTTGATGTAGCTGCTGTATATAGATAAACGAGTACATTCATTGGAGCCAGTTAATCGTTTCTATTTCCTGTATAATTTCTAATTGAATGTATAAAGCAAATAACCTCCTCTTCGCTAAGTTGGGCAAAAAAATATAATCATTTTACCTTGGATGGTGTGCAAGTATATGCCATTTTCTTAACAATCAATCATAACTGAGATAAGATTTATCTAATTGATTTTATCTAGGACTTTATTTCAAAACTCCTTTTATTAATAAACCTTAGGTACCTAAATAAAATCATACTCTCTAAATAGAATAGTAACAAAAATGTAATGTTGATGGTTGTAATTGTCGTCACTTGGTGAAACTTATTATTATTATATATAGCAATTAATGCATATTACGCATACATAGCATCTTCATTACGATATGGGTTAATCTTATGGGGTAACTCATCTGATATAGATAGGGCTTTTAAAATACAAAAAAGTGTTTAAGAGCCATATATGGTATGCATTTTATGGACTCCTGCAAACCAATATTTGTAAAACTGAAAATGCTTACTTTACCAT
Source organism: Ypsolopha scabrella (assembly GCA_910592155.1). Lineage (NCBI taxonomy): Eukaryota > Metazoa > Arthropoda > Insecta > Lepidoptera > Ypsolophidae > Ypsolopha > Ypsolopha scabrella. The sequence goes on from OU342964.1 coordinate 8,635,532, forward strand.
GCCTTTATATCAAACAGATTGCCATTTTCGTACGCCAACACCCACAGTACTTTCCTAAAAAAAAAAGATGTAAATCAAAGAACACAGAGAAAGAAGGTAGGGGAAAGAATAAATATTCCGATTTGCAAACTAAAAGTCGTGAAAAAGAATGTCCGACACATGGCTGTTCAGGTATTTAATGCTCTACCTGATGAAATTAAAGAAAATTTAGAAACAAACTTCACGATTTGCTTATAAAGAACTGTTTTTATTCTTTGAATGAGTTTCTTGGTTACAGAGAAAATTTAAAATGACACATTCAAGCATTCTTTTTTTTGTATTTAATTATCAAATTACATATAATTATAATTTTATGTTAATGCCTATGTAAACATGACATGTATTAGATAATATTGTATATAATTTTAAATGACATAACCTGTCAATTATGTAATTTAATATTTGTACGCCATAACTGGCAGATTTTAGCGCACTGTATATACATTTTTAACATCCTTATATTTTACCAAAAATCGAACGAATAAATATTTTCTGTTTCTGTTACATCTTTGTTTTATCAAAACATGCTTGTCTACAAAATTATTTTTTTTGCACAATCAAGTGTTCTAAATATTTAAACAAAGATGAACAAAAAATACACTAACTTCAAAATGAAATAGACAGTGCAGAAATAGTATGACTCTTTTTGATCAAAAATGACTAAGCATATTATTATTAAGAACCTGAAAAAAATTAGATAAAGCGTTTATTGAAAACAAAAAACTAACGCTAACTCTCAATATTTACAAAAAAAGAAGCATATTACAAAAAGTTATACAAAATAAAAAAATATGAGAAAATATTTTAGAGGTCTCTCCGAAACTAAAAATCAAATGTAATGATTTTTTGACATTTGGAGGGGGGGGGGGTTTCGTCGTTTTCCCAAACCCTGTTTTGTATGGGATTTTTCACATTTTTAATTTCTTCGCCAGCTCGCCTACCCACCAGTAGGAATTTTGACTTTTTGGTAGTATCTATGGAAGTTGACGTATTTGTATGGGAAAAAATTCCTACTGCGTATTCGGTCGAGTACAACACTTTTGGACCCCAAAATTTTCGGAACCAATCCGGGGGCCAAAAAAAATATTTTTTTGTAATGTAAAAAAAAAAATATTTTAGCCATATCTCCGCGACGGTTCGTCTCGGACCCCCCAAACTTGGACCCTGGGGGTCCGAAAAAAGTTATATTTCATTTTAACAAAATGTTATCCAAGGCGCGAAAAAATTTTTGTTTTGGCCATCGCGGAGAACGGTTGGACTTGGAACACCCAACGTTGGACTCCTGGGGTCCAAAAAAAATCTCCTTCTTTTCCAAGTGTCAAATCTTTTTCGACCCATATCTCCCAAACCAATGAAGCTAGACCCCTGTTCATGGGGTCCGTTTAAAAGGGCTCGACGAGATCTACGCGAACATAATATTTCCGTCAACCCTAATTTCATCAAGAATGAATACGAACAAAGCCAAATGATTATAGTCGCCATCATTATATATGTAAAAGCATCTGATTCTGTGAAACATTTCAATGATGTCCATACGAAGGATGTTCATTATATGTATTATAAAATATATAAATATTGTTTTATATATAGTGTGCGTTCATCAAATCACCTCTATTCACTAATACTTCTAAAAATAAAATGCTTTTAAATTATGTTATTTTATACCAAAAATAAATAAATAAATTTTCATAAAACATCCCATTCCTTAGAAACCTAGTTCTTAGTTTTATTTTTTTCTAGCCCAGCTAGCCTAAAAGTTACCGTGCTACGAGGTTTTTTTGGCGCATGAATATAAATTCAACACTCTGTATCATACGATACGAGTACCTAATAATTTGAATGTGAAGTTTGGCATAAGGAACCTGCTTCCCAAATTTCAGGTTTATAGGTTGAATAGTGTGCAAAACGTGGGTAATAGATACTTGAATCCAAACGCAAAAACAGCCTTGTCGCATTGTAGAGAGAGGTGAAGTATTAAGTTTTCGACTCCTATCATAATTTATCAAATTACACAAACTGTCAGATTGTCTCTCCCTATAAAATTGTTGTTCCATTTTGGATACACTCCTGCAATTATTATGATGTATGCTAGGTGAAATTAAATCAGCCGACCAGATTCATACTGGAGACTCGGTTAGTCATTAGGAACAAGGTTTAATGACCCTACAGGTGAAATTTAAAAAAAATGCCCGTAGTGCCTGCACTAGGAATTGTACTTAAACTACTCCAACCAGTAAGGGAGCAAAAAGATTTATTTTTCGATATTGGCCAAAAGTATTACTGAACCTAGTTCTTGATCACTGAGTCTCCAGTATGAATTTGGTCGGTTGATCTAATTTCAGCCTATATACATATCGCTTAATCGAGATATTAAACCGGCCCTTGCTGAGTTTTTGAGATAATGTTACTTTATTTAATATGATGAACCGGTAACATTAAAGGATAGCAAGATATTAATTAATGGTACAAATGACACTTGAAATTTGTACATTAACTTGAAAATCACTTCATCCGAATTGAAATTGGTTCTTTTCATTAGTACTATTGATAATATAGATTAGATATATTAGAGGATAAACACTATGTGGAAAAACACATTCAACTAATCGCTGAAAGCGACCCAAAATTGTAAATGAAAAAAAATCAACATCTTTCAATGAATTGGAACTCTCAAATTGTAATTGTAAATGATATTGATATGTGTAGATTTATAAAGATTTTTTCGCACCCTATTTCGTAAAAAATACAACATACTATGGTATATACTTCGAAATACACTACATCTAAATTTGTGCTGAAAGTTAGTATTTACATAGATGAGCTAAATGCATTGATGCCCTATGAAGATAGTAATGGTAATCTTCTTCTTCTTATCGTTTGGGCTGCAAGACCTATCGGCTTGACAAGCCTGGTGTCAGAGTTTTTAAACCGCCTTACGGCCTCTGACGTGGTTTATGTAACGACCACTCTACTCATAGACATAGGATTCGCTTTGGTACATCCTAAATCTATGACTCTGCTAGAAAGAGGCCGGGACCAACGGCTTAGCGTGCCTTCCGAAGCACGAAATCATCTAACTTTTCAGACAAATGATTCAAGCCTGCAATGTCCTAACCAAACTGAGAACAATCCACAAAGTGGCTTTCCACTATGTGTGTCCCCCGCGGGAATTGAACCCACGACCTCCGGGTTGGCAGCCCAAGGCTCTCACCACTAGACCACGGAGGTTTTAATGGTAATGTAATGAGTAATGACCATAAACAAGGCTGAATTACCCATTTTACTGAACTAAAATTTTGACTTCCAATAAAAACTGCGTTGAGTTTGGGCTTGTACAAGTAAAAAAAAAATATTATAAATTTTCAAAAGTCGTCAACGTTTCGTTTCCAATACTCAGTCTCCATTATCGTTTTGTCAGTATAAATCATAGACAAGCTAGAATTAATTTGGGCAACGGCTGAATATCGTCGTTGGTTAATCATCATTAGACACACGTTTATAGAAATATAAGTGATTTAAAAGATCTTACCAACTCGTTAGATTAGATTGTATCTTCAAACAAAACTAACTCAGTATTACAATAGGAAAATCAATATTTACTGTAACAATTATATCACAATCAGAATCACCACCCCGCTATCGGACGATCGACTGAATGATTTGCAGATAGTCGAATATATCACTGAAAAAATCACACTTTACTTTATTTATCACTTATCGCAAATTACTTACCGTTGATTCGTGATTTTTAGGTTATATCAGTCGCCAACGAAGATAAATGATAGCGGAAGATATAAATGTATTTGCGAAAATAAAATTGTTTTTATACGTAGAGGAATTTTTTGTATGAGATATGATATAAGTGTCATTACTTATCTTTAAAACGATATTAAGTATGTACCTATATATTGGTCTATTTTTTTTTTTGTGCAGATGAAATAGTTATAAATCCAGATAAATTTGTTTTTTTTACGTCTTACTCAAACTTTGAACTATGCAAAAATATTTAAATCCTGCTTTTAATTTTGTAGACAATAGAGAGTACCTATTCATCTACATACCAATAAAACCATAAAAATGGCAATAAAGAAGTAAGAAATACGTGTTGAATATTTGTTACAATTTTAAATGAAATGGGTTATTTATTATACTGTGTTATTAATTATTATATTGTACTAAAACAATTTATTTTTTTATTTTTGTTTTTTGCTTTGATTTCACTCGAATACCACATTGTAGTGATCCTGGTCAACAAACGCTATAAGGGGTGTTGATAAAATAACGCCCGGGCCGAAAACGGGGTGGAGATGAATAAACGCGGGCGAAGCCGCGGGCACAAGGCTAGTATAAAAACATTTCTCTAATACATCGCCTTATAACAATTATTAGATCTTTACGCAATAAATAATTGAGTATCTCCAACAGAAAACATTACATTTCTTTTTGCAAAATCCAAAGGTGACAACCATAATCAACTCATCTTTTATAACTAGACTGACTTAAAAATAACTCTATTTACGTTATAAACAAGCCTAACCGCATACATCCAACTACCAAGTATGTAGTCCCTAAAAAAGTTTCACTCTTATTTACTAAAAATAAAGGTCATTTTGGAACGTTCCATAGGTCTTAACGTTGTGGTGGTATAGTAACTCCATCGGTGATAGTCCAAGGAAGAATGATCGATGCGTCGCGCAAGATAACACAGAGATATGGAAAAGGTACTTTAAATTAACTCTGTCTGAATTATCTTCCAATGCATATCTTATTTATAGATAATCATAGATATAATTTTGTTATTTATATTGTATAACAAGTACCTATTGACTTTGTAAGTATAAAGAGTTACAAAATAGACAAAACTAGTTATATTTTTTTCTGGAATACATTACTGCCTAGCTTCCTAATGCCGCATTTTTTTAAACCGGTCAAGTGCGAGTAGGACTAATTAAATTATTTAAATAAACATTACAAACATTAGAAACTGTATAAAACAAAAATGCAAAATTGAGTTGGTCGAGTATTCGGGTACTTAACCCTAAACTTGTATTAGTATTTATTGTTTAAAAACAGAATAATAATCAAATCAATAATCAAATAAATTTATTCAAAAAACCAAATAAATTAAACTTAAAAATTAAAATAATTTGTAACTTATCCATAGGTTTACATAGAAAGACATTCAGAAAAAATAGTATTTCTACCCTCCGTGCTAGTAAAACTGTAATACAGCAGGGTAGCTTTCCTGTCCTTTAGATACAATATTATTTCTTATGGTAGTAGTGCAAGTCGTAAAGTGCAGGCAATATTATATTTAATTATTGATAGTGCATGCATTAACAATAAAAATAAAAATAAAATAGATATATTAATAAATAATAACATAACATAATAATAATAATACATTCTATCATAATTATTTATAAACCAAGTATTTATCTTAAATATATTAAATAAATATTTATAATAAATATGTGTATATTATAATTTATAATTTTTTGACCTGTTCTGGGTGTAAATTACTTTTGAGCACATAATATACAGAAAATTGCAAATTTCTAACTAGTTTAGTTTTTTAGATAGACCCCGTAACATAAATAGTCTAAAACTGACAACTTTTATGTTTAAAGAAACAAAACGTTCAAAATTTCTTTGTACTTACTCTACTTAAGTTCTAGACAATGACAACTAACATGCAAGCGTAAGAAAAAAAAATCGCCTCCCTTTTCATGTATGGGACCCCCCCAGAAAATGTTTCTTATTTAATTGTTAATACAATATTCGATTTAACTCATCCGTCTGCAAACTAGAGCAGAGATCATAGGGCTCAGTGCTGCCCTTCGAGTACGGAACCCTAAAAAAGCCAATTACTTCACGTTAATAAAATAATATGGTATATAACAAAAAACTATTAGAATAATTTATATAATATTATAATTAATACATAGTATGTATATTGAAATTAAAATAACAGAGATGATAGTTAAACATACTATAAGATCATGTCTTTCTTTCTTTTTTAATATATTTATCCTTATTTTTAATATTGTTTTTACAATGAGTAGGTTCCTACTATAATATAAGTAAAGGTATAAAAATACAATAAGGAATTCATGTCATGAGATCTTCAAATTAATTAAACTAAATCATAGATACTATGACCTTAGAATGATAACACTATGACATTAAATGAACTTACTATTAAAGTAAATACCATTGTTTTTTATTTTAATCTCTACAATCATCCATTTCCACAAGGTTTTTTGAAAGAAATCTTAATAATTATGTTCAAAAAGCATCTTTCTGATAATGGTAATAGAAATAAAAATTTGCTTACACGATTAAAACAAGTAAGCAGTAAAACTACTCTATACAGTACCAATCTGATTCCAATCATGATCCGGATCATACTGGCAGCCCCATGTTGGAGCCACCGTGATGATAAGTCATCGATGATTACCAGCAACTCCGGCGCAATCGGCAACATTGTTCCACTCACAATCCAAGGGCTACATTTTATTTATGCAAATCAAATTACATATTTATTACTTCTTCTTGAAGCCGTGAAGCGGTTTTCTTAAATGATTTTTGATCTTTGCTTCAGCGGTTGCATTTTTAATGACTATCCATTTTTTCATATTAGAGGTGGTAGAGAAGTTATTCGGGGGAGAGTAAGAGAACAGCTCTCAGGCAAAACCAGGCGGCCCACCATTGCCTGGGACCGATGGATGGCGGTATATCCACCCCCCATTTGCCGGGCCTTATATACAACAGAATGGTGACGGGCAGCGGCGTCACTGGTGCAAGGGTTCCGGCACTGCGCTCACCAACCCGCCTGCCCAGCGTGTGTGAGTATGGGCATTTCTTCCAGGAGGACCGCCAAGAGTGGCGAAATCTTGGAAAGGCCTATGTCCAGCAGTGGACGAAACAGGCTGATGGATGGATCCATTTTATGTCTATTATTATATGCATAGAAATTAACTTCATGTTTCGGGTATAAACGGAAGCTCAAGTTTAGTGAGGCGCAATATTGATCAAACTGAAAAAGTCACACCAACACATGTCCATGCCAACTTTTAGGTTAGAAAATGGCATATCATACCAAATATCATCGGGCTTCTATTTTAACGCGTGTGCGGAAGATCTGTTTGTGAGACAACAGCTATTTTACATGACCATAAAACGGTATTATCTTTGCGTGCTCAAGTTGACGAATATTTGTCAAATTGTTTCTGAACTAATGGTTTGCGTAGCTATGTTTTTTAAGAAAATTGTTGGCTTGGTCAGTGAAATGTGTGGTTTTATTCAATATTTACTGGCTAGGCATCAACAGTTAGTATTTAATCTTATATTCAGGTTAGTTATTGATATTAGTACTATATCACTGGTTAAATCAAAGTAAAATATTTAAACGGGTATAAATCCGTAGATACATTTACATTGTTTTACGCCGGAAAGTAAGTTTCAAAGTAAATTTATTTTATACTTGTTGTTAGAAAAAATAAGATACCGTATACCTAAGTATAACTTCAAGAGCCTGATAAGATATAATAAAACATCCAATGAACAAATTATGAATGATTTAACAAACAAGTAAAGTTCACACAACAGATCTGCTTATCGACTCCAAGTTATTAAGATTAGGCGTCCAATAAAGATAATTGATTCTCTGTGGACCTCCCCCGGAACAGAAAAAATAAATAAAATCTCTTGTCGGACAAAATTGGGCTTCTATCGAGCCTTATCTAAAGCGGGGAAAAGGCCTACGCTAAGAGATCCAAGCGATTCTTCGCCTCAAAAAAACATTTTTTTAAATTACATTAAATTACTTTAAAATAAAGACTGGTACTTAGTAAAAAATAAAAATAATAGGTAATATGGATTTTTTGAAACTAGCATCTATTGTTTTATGGGTCTTACATATATACTCATAAAACTCGTATTTTAAACGTCCATATTAAACTCTTAAATTACCCATTTTCCCATAATGTTATTGACAACCTAAAAACGATTTCTTTCATGAGACATACATTTCGAAAAATACTAATTTGTGTACTAACTTTTGCAGAATAATATTAAATTAGTTTATTTTTAAAATTTAATCAACCACGATTAAAAAAAGTCAAAGATACTCATTAAAATCCTTTAAAAAAAACACATATACATTGTTACTAGCAAGTCACTTTAACGAAATAAATACAATAAATCCCTTTTTTATAAGCAAAATGCATACAAAACCAACTGTACAATAACAAATAAACAATGTTTACTTAAACTTTAAACTGTATCAGAGGCCACAAACTACACTTCATTTTATAATATTTTTTTATTAATCTTTATGATGGATTCCCGATACGGTTTGATCGATGCCTTTTAAAATGAACGTTTAACGATTATAATTTATTGGAACTTGATTTTTTTATTTAAAAAAATCATTTAACTTTGATAAGTCCCGTAACTGTATATCGGTGGTGTAAAATAGCTTAGATAAATATTAAATGTTATCTGACTACTCTACTAATTGTGGACTAACAGTTTTATTCATTAAAAAAAGTTTTTTTTAATTGTTTTACATTAAACAGTATTTTCTAAATATTCAAAATAACTTTTTAGAAAATCAGAATGTATGAATTGTATACCTACCTAATTTAGTAGATACCACTGCCTATACAGCATTATAGGCGCATTTTGGCCGTTACAAATTTTCAACCTTATTAACCCACACACAGACAAGGTAATATCTACCAAATTTTAGACAATACTAACTTATGCCCGCGGCTTTGCTTGCGTTGAAGTTAAAGATGAAAACTATTATCGACAGTTTTCGGTTTGGCAGTTATTTCATCAACAGCCCTTGTAGCCTATAGTTGACCGGAAAACCGCATCCAAATCTGTTTAGTGGGCCTCGAGTTACAACGGAACAGACAGACAGAGAGACAGAAATCCTGAAAATGTTACATTTTGGCCTCAGTACTATACTAATAACATAAATATTATCAATACAGAGACACTACTTTTTACTGTTAGTTCAGAAGATATATATAATTGTATATATTGTACACATCCTATTTTCGCCAAAAATATATATTTCTTCGGTCCTCTTTCTTCAAATATTAATAATTGAATATAGTTTTTTTAATATATGGCATATAACCTAAGAACTCGTAAATACTTATTTGGTCCCTCTATATATCATAATATTCACAGGATATGATGACCATTGCCATATAGACAAACAATTATTAATAACCAGTTTATGTGAACAAAGTTCAAGCAAATATCACTTCTATTCTAACTAAAAAAGAGCATATTAAAATAAATATTCAGTACATATGTAAATCCGTCGCCGGATGCGAATCAAACTCTTGTACAATTTATCGATTGGTTATCAAATACTACATCAACATTCAAAGTAAGTTCAACATGGCGTCTTTAGTATTGTAACAAAAATTAAACAATATTTTTATTTAAGCCGTTGGCAGAATTTTTAAATAAAAAAGCGAGTAAATAGTTTCAGTTTTATTATTGAAAAAAAAGGTCTTTGTTATTTTTAGAACTTTGGCTTTGCGTTGATGTCTTTTGTACTGAGAAGCCGTAACTTGTTTTACATTGTTTTTTAAAAATGCTTAGAAGTACTCTTGAATGTTCTGGAGATAACTTTACGTTTAAAAAAATACTGCTGTGTAAGCCAGTGTTATTTTTATAAGGGTAAGCTCCTGTTTACAAAATAATTAGATACTTATTTTATTCCTTAGAACTTTTTCTTTATATATTTAAAGTGGAGAATCAATAGATTTATCAATGGAACTGATGCCGAGCCCAGGAAGGCTTGAAATATCCATCCATCCATCCATCAGCCTGTTTCGTCCACTGCTGGACATAGGCCTTTCCAGGATTTCGCCACTCTTGGCGGTCCTCCTGGAAGAAATGCCCATACTCACACACGCTGGGCAGGCGGGTTGGTGAGCTTGAAATATATCTTGCTTTAATATATTTATGTGTATCTATTAGTGTTTTATTTAACATAGAGATTATTTATAGGATATACCTAATAAAATAACATTTATATTGAGTGTGAGATATATTTCGGGCCCTCTCCTGGGTCCGGCATCAGTCACAATGGGGTATGAAAAATAATAATAAATAAAATATAAAATGTTATTACATACTAACCTAAATCTAACCTATTTATGTGTAATAAGTATGTATATGTGCTATCAAAAATCTTGTATATTTTTTGATTATACTATATAAACAATCATAATAATAACTTCAAACTTGAACACGACCAAACAACCAAGCATACCCTCCATTTACAAAAATAAAACACTCAGTTGGTTGTCTAGTTTATGAAAAACCTAGGTTTTTAATAGGGTTCCGGATGCTGATAAGTTAATCTATCAAAAACATAGGTGAATTTATCTAGCTACAATTTATTTTACATTTTTGTATTCTAATTAACTGTTTTTATGCCTAAATATATTTGATATATGATTACCTGACCAAAAGGACCTACTTTTGGTATGTTATTGTATATTTACGTTTTCAAAGTTGTCTTTGCCGTCGGCCGGCTCTACATTCTAATTAATTTGTTATTTATTTTAATTATTTCTAAATGTTTTGATTGAAATGAACTTTATATTTTTATAAAACGTAGTTACAGTGCTATTGACATTAAATAAATAAGGTTATAAAGAAAAAAAAATGTAGAGCCGACAAAAAATGTGAAATTTAATTGCATGATGCCACTGATTGCAAGTATAAAATATTTTACTCTGTAATGCATTTATTTTAATAAAAGGAAGGATTACTAAGCGTTCCCTATCAATCTTATTTAAATAATAGATAGTAATTTTGCATTGTTCATACCTCGATTGTCCTTATGGGTAGATAATCACTTAATCGCCGATCACTATCACTAATTATCACTGTAAATGTCGCGGAAAGCCTCAAACGCACTGAAATCATGAGCTCCATCCCGGTGAGAGGTTCATTTTCTTTTCGAACGGGAAATTCACAGTACACTTTACTACAGATGTCGATTAGATTGTTTACCTAATAAATATTCAAATGTAAAGATAATCTAAATCGCGGTTGATAGGTTTAAAAACGGTTTATAATCGGTCCAAAACAGCGTCCATGTTATTTGCGCAAGCGCACCGTGCAGCCGCTACAAAACCGTCGACACACGAAGCGACGCCGCTGGGACGCGACCCGACACTAAACTAGTTGACTGACTTTTTGTTGTGATCGCGCGCGCTCGGCCTTTTTCGGGCGTGCTCGGCCCCGACGACCGGAGCTCGGGTAAACTCGGTGCACGATTGGTCGAGACGACGGCGGGCGGCTGGCTGGGGCGGGGCCGCGGTTTAATGGGAGTGTTCTCTTTTTAAATTTTCTTTTCTCTTTTTGGGCGGGAGTGCGATGGTGTGCGTGAGCCCAGTCGGCGGCTGGCGCTTGATGGATTGTAGTCTTCGCCACAATGGAGGCATTTTTGTATTTATTATGGATGGTTTTAAGCGTCACTCGTATGCTTGATTTTGGAATTGACTGTGGTGCTATTGGGACTGATAGAAATAGTGTCATTAGCGCTCGCTGCTTGATCTAAGTTACGCTGTCTTTTATTTTATTACATAGATCGAGATTTCCTTTTAGCAGAGTAGTACCTTTATCAAGTTTACCAAATTAAAAACATCTTACGTATAAAAATAAAATTTGTTTTAAGATACTCCACTTTTATTTAACAGTAGGTATTTTCTATGAAACTTGTCGCAGTAAGAACTTTCCCAGTTTCAGTAGCGACTCCGCAAACTCTACATCGTCTGAAACAGAGGGCGCTGTGACGTCACGTGATTTACAGCGCGACTATAAATCTGAGCCGCGACACGACGCGGGTTACACTGGAACTTGAGGAAAATTACACAATAAATAGTAGAGGAAAACTCTACCATGGAAACAAAATTACATTAAAATTATGATTATATTTTTTTTTTATATTAGGTATCTGTAAGGGATCATATTATTAAATTCAACAAATAAATTAGGTCATCATGTTACTTCCACAACTCAAACTGAGACTCTTAAAACATCCATGTCACAAGATAAAGCAAAATTTATTTTTCAATCAAAACATCTTTATATTTTTTTGCTTTGATTTAATATGCAGTAGATACCAACATATTCACAAATATTTTGTATTCTTTTTACGTGACACATTTAAATATACTATAGAGCCAATTGTGAAGGCTTTTATTTTAGTTTTAATGCTGTCAAAAGTTAAATTTTTCCAAAGTAATATAGCTTTTGTTGTAAAGACTGAAAAACAATTTTGGAATGAAGAAAATTTAGTTTTGACAACACAAAAACTAAAATTAAAGCCATCAAAATCGGTTTTAATACCTACGTAAATAAAAAAATGTAAGGCCACATATAGGTGTCGCTAGCTAGAGACCCCGCAGCCCGGGTCGCTCCCGCCAGCGCTCGGTGATTTACTTCTGTGCCATAAATCTGTCTGTGTCACTTAGAACACTGGAAGCCAAGACGAAGAAAATTATTATAAAATAAAAGCTGATTTCTACAGTTGGTTCCATAAATTACGAAGGATAGAAAAATTGTAGAGAAAATCAGAGCAATAGAAAATGGAAATTGCCTTAATGAAACATAATGTTTATTTTATACAAGGTGACATTTATTTATGCAGCCAAATTAATACTGAAGACTTGGTAAGGGCTCAGTATCTAGGTTCGATGACAATTTTTGTGAATTTGGTGTTTTTTATGGAAATTAAGTCAGGAAAGAAATACCCTGAGAGAGAATAAATTTACGATAGGATTCGTCACGGAGATGTTGTTTGAAATGAAACAAAATATATTTATTCATATATAATATAGTTACAATATATATAATTACTAATTACAAACAAAAATAAAAAAAGAGATTTGTTGAGACACATATTTTATAATTTATTGCAAGTATGCTTAAAATAAATTATACTATAATGACACCTATTCTCGTGTAGCAAATATTAGATTTAGAGCTACCATAACATAAAACTTTTCATTGCAAAATAGGCTTTAATGCAGATGGATAAATGAGCTTGTATTATTTTAGGTTTCTCAACTCTAAATTTAAGATTTGCTGCACGAGAATAGGTCACAGTGTATACACAAAAGAAAAAAATATTTCAAGATATATTTCGGGCCCCAATGGGCCCGGCATCAATTTATATAATAATGACATATTAAGAATGAAATGATGGCAAAAAAACAAGCTATATAAGTGTATATACATTTAATTTATTAAGCTAAATTATGTAATAGCTATACCGAAGTTAAAATTAAATATTTATATAAATAACAAATGTAATGCAATTAGTACATCAAAGTTAATATATAAATAAATATGTATAAATACGTTAAATAAATAAATATTAAGACTAACTCTGCCCATTCGATTAGTCTTGCTAAGAAGAAAAGCAATAAACTTAGCAAGTTCATGCCTTTTATTTTTTTATATATATTGTTTACAAACGTGGGTAATTAAATTAACTCAAGGGATAAGGAGGAACTTATGTCATGAGGAAAAAATATAATTATTTCTTCCTGTCTCATATGGTATATTGCCTCTTACAGTCAGTTCAAATATTAATTAACGTTAAGCCTTTAATTGTCCACCATCCAAATCAACAATTTTCTCCACTAAAACTAGGTATAAATTAGTAAGTAAATAACTAACACTAAAATTTTTGCACAAAATTATTTTCTAACTAATCCAAATAAAATATTTCTTTCATTAATTTATTATTTAAAGCTTGTTTGAAAATCGGTCATTACCGTACCAGGTGGAAAACGTTGTTTAGATCTAGGATGAAGCGCGGTCACTCCGAAAGTGGAAGATTGGAAGCAAGCGAGGCGTTTTCAGTCTGTCCAGGGACTACGCAAAATTTACGGAAGTCGGTAACAGACAAATGACCACTACGCAACTGGTCGAAGTATTCAGGATGTGCGAAGCGTAATTGGAGTAATCAGTGGTTGTACTCGTATCTCAGTCATCAGTGGTTGTATTTGTATCTCAGTAATCAGTGGTTGTACTCGTATCTCAGTAATCAGTGGTTGTACTTGTATCTCAGTAATCAGTGGTTGTACTCGTATCTCAGTAATCAGTGGTTGTACTCGTATCTCAGTAATCAGTGGTTGTACTTGTATCTCAGTAATCAGTGGTTGTACTCGTATCTCAGTAATCAGTGGTTGTACTCGTATCTCAGTAATCAGTGGTTGTACTCGTATCTCAGTAATCAGTGGTTGTACTCGTATCTCAGTTTATGCCGAGGGAGACTCATTTCGTGTATCGTGTATTCCATGAAAATACTGAAATAAGAATACTTGGCCATTCCATACATGAAAGAAAGAATGAAAGAAAATTAGATTTATTCATCACACCTAAACAAACACAAACTATTTTAAAATTAAAATTACTTAAAATACTTAACATAAAAGAAAACAATAGTTCAAATATTATAAAATGTGACGAAAAGGGGCAGACCCAGCATCTGCTGTGAGCTGCAGAGCAGCAACACAGCGCTGGTTTTCAGCCGGTCCCTGTACATGCACTAAACAAAAAAACAAACATTTTTGCAGGTAGCTATTCACTAAAACTATTAACTAAATATATTTAAATATATATTAATCAAATGGGCAACTAATATAACAAAATAAAATGAAACTTATACCTATACATATTATGCCAAGATAATGTCAAGGTTAATGATAGGATTCTTTTAAATAGTAGATACTCGTAGTTTGTAAAACTGGTACATAGAGAGGTTATTAATTAGAGGAATCTCAATCACACTTACACACACCACCCCTCACTCATTCACACACTACTAAACATTTTTTTTTGTTAATCTAAGTTGCAGTCTAGTAAGGATCCTCACTGGACTTCGAACGACTCTTCGAAGAGCGGTGTTTCCGACTACAGGTATTCTTTTACTCAAAAGAAGACTATAACCACCTGTAAATTTCTAAGATTATGTTACTGAAATAAATAATTTTGTAATAAAAAACAAGTGTGAGTTTAAAAAACGAGCCTGAGGCCAGTATTTTAATAGTTTCATTCGATCAGTGTTTTAATACCCTGTTATTTTTAGCTCCATATACTATCTAAACTTATGCAAATTTTTATTTTACGTATTTCGTAAACAGGGTTTTGAAACCTTGGTCCTGAGCACTTACCGAGTCTTATTAAGTCACTATAAGTCTTGACGATATGTTTCGACACGCCTGCATTCAACTAGATGAAACTGATAATTAAAGTTACTGCCCATTCAACTCGCAACTTAGAACCTAGGTAGTACCTATATAATACTCTACACAGGCGCGGTCGCAGCTCATGATTTTGGGGGGGGCGGGGGGCCATCTTGGCCCAAGTACAGTTCAAGAGGCTAACTTTAACAGTAAAGCAGGTCAAGCAAATAACGAACTTTTTTAATTAAATGAAAAATCTCAGTCACAAAACAAATTGAAGCCTTTTATTAATTTTATGAGGCATGCGGCCGCCGCCAAATTTGGTTTGCTCCGTTTGAATTACTTTTTATTACGTTATTTTGGGAATAGTCATACAGCTGGATAAAAACAACTTCGACGCCAAGGCTGACAGAAGACTATGCTTGGGTTGGGCAGCATTCGGAAAGTTGCGTCACATATTTACGTCGTCAATACCGCAGTGCTTAAAGGCTAAGATGTTCAACCAGTGCGTCCTTCCTGTGATGACGTATGGCGCTGAGACGTGGTATCTTACAAAGGGCCTGATCCACCGATTTAAGGTCGCTCAGCGAGCTATGGAGCGGGCTATGCTTGGGGTATCTCTGATGGATAGAATCCGAAACGAGGAGATCCGTCAGAGATCGAAAGTAACCGACATAGCCTGCAGAATCAGTAAGTTGAAGTGGCAGTGGGCAGGCCTTATTTGTCGCCGAGATGATGGCCGTTGGGGCCGAAAGGCTCTAGAATGGAGACCACGTACAGCAAAGCGTAGTGTAGGCCGACCTCGTGCCCGCTGGACCGACGACCTGAAGGACGTTGCGGGGGGCGGCTGGATGAGGAGGACGGAGGACCGACATGAGTGGCGAAATTTGGGAAAGGCCTATGTCCAGCAGTGGATGAACACGGGCTGATGGATGGATGGATGGACGTTATTTTGAGTATTTTTGACTTAGACGTTATTTAGGCAGATAATAATTTGTTTGGAATGTTCGTAAACCGTAAAGTTTTCGGGAATTTTCGAGTTGATATTAGTGACTTTGGGGGAGTCATGACTCCTGTGCCCCCCCTCAGACCGCCACTGACTCTACATCAGTATGAGTGTCTTGGGACAGAAGGCGTTTCACGTGATTTACTTCGGAGCCATAAATCCTGCCAGTGCGACGCACACAGACTCTACTTCCTCATTTACACGTCAATTAGTACAGTTACCGCTGCACACTAACCGACAGTTTTGCCTGGAATAGATATGTTTATTTTAATTGCTACAACACTTATAAAATATACAAAACAATACCGGGTGTCTTGGTAAAGCAGAGTAAATTGATAAGTACTAGACGTTCCGTGTTTTCAGGTAACGCCACTCTACTTAGGCCGACCTGTACAAAGCAACTTAACACGGTTAACTAGCTTTTAAATGCTTCGTCCTTATTATATCAAATCATAGAAATAAATAGTTAATAAATTAAACCACTATACCTTATTGGAAACTTTAGGTAAAATTGCCCTACAAAACTATTTTCGGAATCCCGGAAAACGATAAAATAAACCAGTATTTTTTTTTTTCAAATTTGATTATAAGAATTACACGATCTAGGCTAGCTAGGCTGTTCTAGCAAAGCTTTGTTATTTTATATATTACCTACGTTGTAAGTGATCCTGCACAACAACCATAAACACGCATTAAAGTTGTTCTGCAGGATAATTTCTAACAATTTTACTAGAAAAGCTTAACTGACATAAAACTATTGTCGCGTATTGCCATAAACCACATTTCATTAAACTTTTTTTTTCATGAGTCAGATTTAACAATTTGTGTATTTGTCGCCAACTTTGGTTAAATTACCCTAAACCCAAAAATTTTCATTTTCCACGCTCTTTATTTTTCATACGACTTTATTAATTTCGTGATAAATGCCTTGGGATGATAATTTTATTACGTAAAGCTATAGAAAAGACATGTAATACATATTACGAATCCGGGCAAAAGGTTTTTAGGGTTCCGTACTCTAAGGGTGAAAAACGGGACCCTATTACTTAAGCCTCCGCTGTCTGTCTGTCCGTCCGTCTGTTACAAAGGTCTACACTACAGCTTCAGCCGTTCACGCCTAAACTTTCACAGAATACGTGTAGCTATAGCCTCTATTATACCATGACAAGAAATAAAAAAGAAAAAAAAAACTTTTTTAACGTTATTTGTTTTAGCTCTGTCTTAAAGACGGTAATACATACAAGTTTTAGGTTTGGTCACAATATGGCTTTTAGCAATATTTATGGTCATATTTAAAAATTTAACAGACTTAGCGAAAACGAAAACTGAAACGGGGAGAGGCGAGGACAAAGAAGAGAAGAAGAACAGACTCGAAAAATTATTTAAAAACAAGCATTTTTAGATAAAACACGAATTCCCTCGGCTTAATACTTTTATTAGATTTTGACAATGATATTTTGACACGTACAAGATATTGTATAAAAGAACACTAAACTTGTCCCATTTTAGTATAATATTTTTGGTAGGATTAATTTAATGTGCGAACCGTAATATTTGCTGAAGCACGTCATGTCAGCGGAAGCCCCAGTCGCCGCTAACTCGTGAAGGCATTAGGTTAGCGAGTTTAACGACTAGAGTCAAGTTAGCGGTGCTCCGTGATTTATACAGCCTCTACGATAAACCTGTCTCTTAGACAAGGAACGGGAGGGGAACTGAATTTCGACTTTATGGAACCTTGTACCAGTTAGGATACCTCCCAGCTTTTGACACTTTCAGTTGTTGACGTTTTGGTTTCAGATTACAGTTTTGGGCTTTGATAGTGGCGCGGTGATTGATAAGGTTCTCTAGTACCTAAAGTTTTCTTTATTTATTTCTTGATTGATAAAGCAGTACGAACAGAAAGAGGCACATAACTAGTTCTTAGATTGGTTGATAGATACAGATTAAGTAAACACTAAATCCTTAAACATACTCACTATCAGTTTCTTGGCATTATCAACATGGACCAGTCATTTTGAAAACACATAAGATCATTTAGAATATATTATGACAAAACGAGAAATCCATTATTACCTTTTCATTAAAAACCTTATCATCTTGTCAATACATATCGCAGATAATGAAGTGCTCTCGCAAGTTAGATTTATAAATTTCCAAAAAGTTCTTAAGGGTCAGTTCATGAAATTTCTAATAAAAACACAAGAAACTACATAACTACAGATACCTATAATCCGTAAAAACTAGCTCCTAGCTGGAAGCTAATTATACTAGTAATGCATTGATTTCATTTACTATTGTATGTACGCATCATAAGAAAAAAAAATTTTTATCATGGTTTTTTAGCTATAAAACTAAGCTGTAAATTTCTTGAAAAAATCTAAATTCACGACTATCGCAAATGAAATATTACCTGCGATAATCTTATAAAATATAAATTAAATCGATATATATTATGTAATATAATAAAATAAAAAAATACAGAACTAAATTTTAATACGGGGAAATAAAATTAAAAAACAATCGCCTTACGTAAGTTTGAAAAAATAATATTCTTGGAAAAATAAAAATATGGTAATAAATAATAAAGGTTATGCCTAAAATACAATAAAGTTAATGTTTTAATAAATACAAATACGTTAAATAAATATATATATTTCGTATACCAACTACATTACGTTATTATTTTATTTGGGTGATTTGGGGGTTATAATTATTATTTCTCGTTATTTCGTTACAAATCTGAAGAATCGGCTCTTTATAGGATCATTTTGCAAAAATTAAGGAAATGACAGCAAAAAAACTAAAACCAAAACCTTCTAGCTTCAATAGCTACCTCCTAGTATAACAGTTTTCAACGTTCGTTCTAACATCAACTTCATCCTAGACTCCTAAAATGAGTAGTATAAGTAGGTTTATTAAGACCGCAACACCCACTCTTTTCTAAGCAGACAGACAGTCTGAACCACGTTTAACCCCTTTGAAATGTAAAAAGCATTACGGAATGAAAAAACAGCACTTATGTACCCAGCAACGCTGATAAACCATCTCCCGTACAAAGAGCACAAAGATACAATGCCTCTGAAAGGGTTCAAGAACGCACTTTTAAATTAACTACCTTTCCAACCAAAAAGCCTTAAATCACTGATTTTCACCAAGCCAATATCAACCCTAGTAAACAAAAGAGAAGGTCCAAATTCAGTGGGAAATATATATGATATAAAATATTCCCGGGCGCAATCTCCTATTTAAAATAAAGGGCCGTTTACATTTTTCCTTTTCATGTCATTGTCTGTGTGCAGAGAATGCTTGCAACCGTCACGTTCCAATTTTGAAAAGTGTCGGAACAAAATGTCCGCTGTTTTGTGTTTTCCCTCTTTTAGACATGAATTTCGTTTAGTAATTTATTTTACAGATGTTTTTTCAAGCCTTTGATGTTACTTCGTTTTTACTATATTTAGCTTTTTCCCGATATAGGAATTTTTAAATTAATGGAGCAAAAGAAAATGCATTATAAAAATGATAAAACATTCTTTTCTTTTTCATAGAACCGTACTCTTATTTGTACTTATCCGAAACATAACTGTCTAGTTATGACTAATGTTAAAAAAAATGATTGTATGAGAGCATGATTCGTAATTATTCACATCGCATTCCAGTCTCGAAAATAAGTATCATTCGAGGTACAAACAAAAAATAGCCGTAGATACAAGCTTCCATCAGCAAAGTCTGAGAGCCGAATTGTAACATCAGTGCACAATGTTTACAACTCAACAAAACGAAAAAATAACAAAGGAGCCGAATTTAAATTCCA
Organism: Ypsolopha scabrella; assembly: GCA_910592155.1. Classification (NCBI taxonomy): domain Eukaryota; kingdom Metazoa; phylum Arthropoda; class Insecta; order Lepidoptera; family Ypsolophidae; genus Ypsolopha; species Ypsolopha scabrella. The sequence goes on from OU342964.1 coordinate 8,655,630, forward strand.
GTCGAACTTTGACACATGTCTGCCACCATAAACAATGGAAATTCAAATCATCGTTGTGTTCGACATCCAGCGGGCTCATCCGCGCCGCCGACCAGCCTCGTGCTCTATGCCTAGTCTATAAATAGGAGCCTTTTCTCTCGCTTTTTCTCTTCAGAATTTGTAGTCGAGATCGACCGATAAGTTATCTCGTGTGAGACGGGCTCAATATCCACAGATGGCCTTGCTCCATAATCTCTCCACGTAGAATTTTAGACATTTTTTGCCGATGCTTCTTTGAAAATCTCGCTTTGTACCCTAATAGGGACATTATTTTGACGTGGAGCACCCGACTTAATACGTAAACACTGATTGACGACAGATAAGTAAGACAAACGGAATCTCAGTATTGGTATTCGTAATTTTTTGTGCGCGCGCGAATTTGAGGTCGGATTGAGACATTTAAAAGTTTTACCCAGAAATATAACGGCAGCTGCACAGACCTGGTATGTTACCCACAGCTTTGCCTCTGTGACAAAAGTGCACTTGTTCGAGCTTGCTAGAATCTAGATCGTTCTATCCTGCACTTTCTTTTTTCGCGCAACTTTTACAATTTTAATCTTCTAATTTCTTGTCTGTGCTAAAGTTTCGTTAGAATTGTAAAAGTTCTCTTTAAGTAACAAGGCTAAATCTTGATAAGATTTTACTTCAATTCATGAAACATTATATTTTTTTAAGTTGGAAATGATATACTATGATAAATACTACACCTATATTAAGTCGTAGTTATGAGTCTGGCTAGATTAGATTCAGGTCGCACGAAATGTAAACTACAAAAGTCTGTAAAGTGTACGGCATACCACATCAACAAATGGTTCTGACAATTGATACCTAATCCTTTTTTTTCGTTGATATATTTAAAAGATCTCCATAGCAATATATATAAATATTAATAAAAAAAACAATTAATCACTTATTATTATATGTGTACCTAAAATCTCTAATTTTCGTAACATATTGACGACACTTACATCAAATACAAATAGAATAGAATACTTTATTTCAGGCCATTATAAATCCATATTGGTTAGTATTTTTCTTACATAACTAAGTTAGTAACAAAATATTAAATTGTACTTACATTTTTGATTAGGAGCAAGATGGATAGCCACCCAGTGTTTGAAGATGGCTATCCAGCTTGTCCCTTAGTACAGACAAATGAGCTATAGTTTTTCTTTGCGCGTGGCATTATTCGTCACAAAGTTTGAGAGTTCACAACTCTATAATTCACTGAGCTAATCAAAAATTAAATAATACTTTTTATAGAATTTGTAATATTTTAATAACATAAAAATATAATTGACTTCTTGTCTTTTAGAATTAATATTATATAAATAAGGAAACATAAATCAAAAGTAGTTTTTCAAGATATATTTCGACCACTTGATGTGGTCGGCTTCAGTTAAATTATATAGGTACTCGTAGAATTAAATAATATTTACAATAATAAGATATAAAAAAGATAAGATTAATGATTTGTTCTTGTAAATGGAAATGAATAAAATCAAAATCAAATTTTAATTTAATAGTTCCATACCAAAAAAAAGCGAAACAGTCAAGTGCCGTATTCTCATCTATCTGTGTGCAATACAGCTGAAAAATGCTAATTATAAATCAAATCAAAATATTTATTTTGTAAAATAGATACATAAAGTATACTTTCTACAAGTCAATGTTAATCTTTACAATATAACAAACCGGCCATCGGGTCACGTGCAATGTAGGGTTCCGTAGTTGCCCGGTACATATAAGTTGGTCTACTAATACAGACCGCGCCAAACATCTGGTCCCATACATTATAGGGGGCCAAAAGTTTGGCGCGACCTGTACTCGTAAACCTGTAAAGCCTACTTAGCTGTGATAGTTTTCCTTTTAAATTCATTATATATACTTCTATATACTACTTCTGTGAATTTTTTTACATTTCTATAAACGACCGTTTAGCCAGCAGGGGGGGGACGCTCCACTCTGACCAAAATTTTCAATTTAAAGCTTAATATGTCACCAACCGAACCCTAAATCGAAAAATGGTTTTCACACACCCACAATGTTTTTGAACGGCCTATCCAACGATACCCCACACTATGGGATAAACGAGAAAAAAAAATTATCCCCAGTTTACTTGTACCAGAGGAACCATTAAAAAAATTTTTTTTCAAGATTTTATTTTACCATTTTGTCGACGTGATTAATATTTATATCCATGCCAAATTACAGTTTTCTGGTACTAATAGTCTCTGCACTAAGCTGCGGACGTCTGACAGACGGACATGGCGAAACTATAAGGGTTCCTTGTCGGACTACGGAACCCTAAAAATATATACTAATAAACAAGGGAAATACATACAAAAAATATTTAGGTTGGGCTACTAAAATGTAATTATACACCTGCATAAAATAGAGAAATCTAGGAATAAAAATATTATATTTATATACATAATGCCTAACTATCCGCACCATTCGATTAGTATTGCTAAGAAGAAGGGCAAAAAACTTAGCAAAAATGGTTTTTTTTTCAAAATGTTATCCATTAAACCGTGGACAGATACACTACGCACCGTGGATAGAGGCTTCGCTATAGGGTTTCGGTATTGTTTTATAGAACCCTAAAAGTCACTTAAATTCCGCACATACCAGTTAAGTGAGCACTTCGCTACAAGAAATAGTTAAACAAAATAGTAACAAATCCAACATTAAGTCGTTTTACATTACAATAAAAAGAAAATTCCGTGAATTTTCCGAGCGGTGGGGCTGCCTGAGGCGTTTATCAGGGTTGCTACTTTGACGTTTTGGTAGTGTAACTCGTTGGGTAGTTATTAAAGAGAACAGCGGCTCTCAAACTTTTTAGGGTTCCGTACCCAAGGGTGCCAAACGGGATCTTATTACTAAGCCTCCGCTGTTTATCTGTGTGTCTGTCCGTCTGTAGGCAGACAATTGAAAATTCACAATTTAGCGATACGGAACCCTTTGTGCGCGAGTCAAACTCGCACTTGGCAAAATTATTTTACTTACCAATTATTTATCCTTTTGATCACTTACATAACACTAGATATTAAAAATCATACAAATAGATATGCGAAGAGGAATCCGCAACTCACTAAGCGAATGATATTGAGGTAAATTAATTTCCCTATCGTGCCTACTAAGCAGCTTGGTGGTATACTTTGAGAAGCTTTGTGTACCTCTAGCTAGAGGTACGCTTGCCACAGTCTGTGAGCCACTGTTATAGAATATTAGAGGTGTATTTTCTATTTCTATGGGGTTTAAATAAATGGAAGCAAATTATTCTAAAGCACCGTATGGAATTTCATTTTACATTGTTTAAATAATGTAGACATTATTATTATGTCTATATGGTTTCAATATAAATAAAAATAGTGCGTGTCGGGCCACGCGTAGTGTAGGGTTCCGTAGTTGCCCGGTACATTAATTGATAAGTGGGTTTACTAATACAGATCACGCCAAACTTCTAGTCCCATACATTTAGAAGAACGGCCTATACATTGTCGTGTTTGGAGGGGACTCAAAGTTTGGCGCGACCTGTACTCGTAAACCAGTAAAGCCTACTTAGCTGTGATAGTTTTCCTTTTAAATTCATTATACACTACTTCTGTGATTTTTTCACATTTCGCCAACGGATCCCAAAATCGAAAAATGGTTTTCGCACACCCACAATGTTTTTGAACGACCTATCTAACGATATCCCACACTATGGGATAAATGAGAAAAAAAAATCATCCCCAAGTTACGTGTACGGAAGGTACCCTTTAACGGTTTTGTCGGCGTGATTAATATGTATATTCATGCCAAATTACAGCATTCTAGTACTAATAGTCTCTGAGCTAAGCCGCGGACAGACGGACGGACGGACAGACGGACATGGCGAAATTATAAGGGTTCCTTGTCGAACTACAAAACCCAAAAAAACTATACCGAAGATATTCCTTAAAAATTTAAATCGTTTTCTGTTTTCATCTTCTCACAGCAATATTCAACTAAAAGACCATTGATATAACAAAAGGTAGATACGGTACCTTCTTATATCGTTAACTGAAAAATGAACCTCTTTTTTAAACAAGCGCCTCTGAATGACAGGGATGGAGCGACAAGTTACGACATTGGCGTGAGCGAGACAAGCTGCACAAATCAGGCCCATTGGGCCTATATTTGCAGGGCCGTGTGGCAGAAGCGGGGTACCGTATCTTCCTTTTGTTTTATCTGAGTAAATACATAACATCTGGGATCCCGGTGAAAGTAAAACTCACGACAATCCCTGACAGGCCACACTTGGTACACGCGCTTTTCATCGGTTTCCTTAAGGCGAGGTTATCCAGCGAAATCTGTCCTGCTCCAACGCTTTCATTTAGCACATGTTTATCCTGCTCAGTGGAAGCGCGCTGCTCAGAAAAATCGCAGTTTCGAGGTGTTTTTATTTATTATTTTGGAATTAGGGATGGGTTTTTAATATGACGGCCGTTTTATATTACATTTTTTAAGAAATATATTTAAGTGTAAGTTTTATTGTCCAAAACTTAACATAGCTCAAATGAAATTATATTTAGATCACAGTTCAGACCTATCTTTACGATTTAAATGGATCGAGGAAAATGTAAGTAATCGTGTATCTAACAGCCGAAATATCAAGATCAAAGAGTGAAATATAATATATAATTTTGACAAAATTTTATCATCGCTATATTATTGTTTGAAATTAATTTGAAAAGAGACAAAATCGGGATAATCCCCCCTTAACGCCCCAAAAGTGATGGGTGGTGAGCTCTATCGCCGTTCTTTGGGCACAAACTTTCTGCAGCACGGAAACCGATCACAAATTAATGTGCACAGCGGGGATTAAACCCACGTCCACTTCGTTAGCAGGCGAGTGCTCTACCTCTACTCAGCCACAGAGGTGATCTAAACGATTATATTAATTTATTATTCTCCTATTTTTTACTCTGACCCCAAAAAAAGGAGTGTATTGTTTTCAGGGTTCATGTGGGTATTTTTCTTAATTCCACCATCTCAATGCCTGAACCGATTTAGAAGTGTGTGGTACCGTTAGAATCCTTAAAGCATCCTGAGTGGAATAGGCTATAAATATATCCATTTATCTATCAGCCTGTTTCGTCCACTGCTGGACATAGGCCTTTCCAAGATTTCGCCACTCTTAGCGATTCTTCTGAAAGAAATGCCTATACTCACACACGCTGGGTAGGCGGGTTGGTGAGGGTGGTGCCGGAACCCTTGCACCAGTGACGCCGCTGCCCGTCACCAGTCTGTTTTATATAAGGCCCGGTAACTGGGGATGCACATACCACCATCCATTGGTCCCAGGCAATGGTGGGCCACTTGATTGTGCTATGAATATATACAAAAAAATATTTTATATTTTTTTTATTAAAAACACGGCTGCCGGAATATTAATTTAATTCAGATTTCAGTGCAGTCGGGGGACTATTAAATTGGATACGTGTTGTTTTGTATGTCTCCCGACTGCACTTAAAACCGAATTAAAACTTTACTCCGGTAGTCGTGTTTTTAAATATTTTTAGCATTTATTTTTATTAAAATTCGTATCTACTATTTGTATTTTAACCATGACGGAATGGAACTAACATCCACGTTAAGGGTAAGAAGTTGTTTATTTTTAAGTGTTTGTATTAATATTATTTTGGTGAAAAAGATATCTGGTATGTAAAGAAAAGTAAAACATAATAATTAATATTAAATTTTTAGCGAACAAGTTTCAGATAAATTTTTACCCTTACACCTGTATTTAGTAAGGATGCAAATAAATATTAAACCCAAACGATGCCGTTTATTAAATTATTTGTATCACAATCTTTCAGTATCTAATTGCAATATATTTCTTTATGGTTTATTTATCTACTTATTTATTCATTGCATATGTAATGAATATATAATATTTTTATTCCTATATTGCTTTATTTCATGCAGTATAATTTTATGAAATTTTAGTAGCCAAATTTAAATATATTTTTTAAGTATTTCCAGTATTATATTTCTTAAGCATATTCTATTGTTTTTTTAAGATTAATATTGACCTGTAAAACGTATACTTAATGTATCTACTTTACAAAATAAACAATTTGAATTCGCAATAAACCTGCACAAAGTGAACAAGGTTATGCAGCGAATGGCGTGAAACAAAATATGTGCCAAAGTTAAATAATAAAAGAAAGCTCGCGTGGCCCTAAGTGGCACTCGGGGAAAGTGCCATAACTCCAGCTCACCTTGCCGAGCTTAATTATGGCATGCTTTTATTTTATACTTCACACTCACGTTCACCATAACATATATATTCTGTATTTATCAACAGCATAAACTTTCATATGTGTTCGCTTATAGCAATAAAACACCCTGCAAGTAGCAGCGGAAATAACATTTTTATAGTCCGTAGCTGACGAGACAATTCCTGTACCTAACCCTTATCGGGGCAACTTAGCAAACAAAACATCGCATCGGGCAATAAGCATAAAACAAAATCGTTTCGACCCCACACACGACTACGCCACTTGGAAAAATCCCTATGGATTTTCCGCGCGGGCTGCGGGGTGCGCGGGATGGGGGGAAGGAACGTAAAAGAGAAAAGCTCCGAGTTTTTATCTCGGCACCATAAATTTTATTCGTAGCGTGATTTAGTGCGCAGATTGCCCCTCTCGCCCCTCCCGCCCGCGCCTACGCCTCGCCCGGGTAAGGCTGCTAGTCATTGTCAAAATTATTGCACCCCTATCTACCGAACGGTTTAAATATAATGTCTCCGACACCTATCTGTGCTTGCAACCCGCTCTGAGGAGATGCGCCGATAGGTATGATCTTATCTCTTGTGCGGATAATTGAATACAAATTTCTGCTTCGACTGTTGTCTATATAACTATCCGAGTATGCTAATCTCTTTGTTGCAGACAAATGGTTACGCAAGTTTTACTTTCGTCCATTATTGTGAACTTCCACCTGACGTAGTTGCAATGGTATCTCAAGCATGAGTAGCTAACACTATAAGAGATAGCCGCCTCAACACTACGTAATGCAATATCAGGGCATGGCGCCAACAACTACCCAAAGAACAAACTCGAAAAAATTACTCCGCCGTCCTAATCCCACATTTTTGCTTTAAGCGTAAATCTTACTTATTTGTCAATACTGGACCACAATGGCGCCCAAATACCCTTACACTGGCTGAAAGGCATTATACACGCCTCATAATACTAGTGCAATTCAGAAACTGTTAAGATTATAATACGCTTTTGTTAGACTCTTGACAGCTCACTTTGTTTTTTTTTTTCGAAGCTTTATACGCGCGGTTTCGTGTTGCCGCGAATAGTGCGTTTTTCAGCGCGAAAGTGACATTTTTTTTTCCTTTTTCTGGTGAATCCTCGATCACTATCGCTCGGGCGTATTTTATGTAAACACGACAAATGTGGCTTTAGATATAGACGGACGGACAGAGAGAGGTAGGTATCTGCAGATGCGCCAGCATTATTTTTATTGTCTATGGTTCGGCTGCGGGTTCGAAGGCTCGCATTTGATCCGGGCGGGTGTACACAGTGTTATCTCGGATCTGGTTTTATGAAACCCTAAATTTACGAGTGCGAGGGGTGAGGGGGGACATTAAGCCGCCACTCGTCTCCTCGTCGCCGATCGCTGCGACTTTTGTCATCGAAGCAATTTATGACGAAGCACGTCGCCTGCGTCCTCGGGTCGGGTTACGTTTTCAATCGTATTGCGGAAGAGTCGATCGATAGGAAATTCATTGCTTTATTCCGTATTTGTAACCCATAAATTAATAAAGGGTTTTTATCATTCAGACAAAAACAACTACAAATTTATTTTCGATCAACAAACGGACTTTAAAATGGATTTCCTATCCTTAAAAGTGTGAAAAAGGTATCCCAAATTCAAATTACCAATATAATCAGCTTTTTTGAATTAGCACCACTCACTCTCTTGTCCGTCCGTCCGCGCCAGCGTTTTTTTTTTTTCTATTTTGTAAATATTTGAAATTCGACACGAGGTTAGGTCTTCATAACGTGCACATTATATCGCCAGCCAATCATTACAAAAAAAATCCTTCCGACTAAAATGGGGCGTTAGTATGTCCCAAAGAAAAAAACGTTTTAATTTAAATATTGGATGAGGTATCAATTTCTACACCTAAGAATTATAAAAAAAAAATTTGTCCAGTGCTACCTAGCAACAGTTTGGCTAAAATTTAGCTTTCCCCCTGATCTCCTAGGTTTCTAAATTTTATATTTTTATTTCGTTTTATTAGCTGTTTAGTTATTATTACCGGAAAACTGCAAGTTTTTTCGAGTGTAATAGTTCTCCAGAATGCGAAATAGGTACGAAATCTTAATTGTGCAGGCCCGACTCGCTTTTAGCCGGTTTTTTTTCATATTATTTTGATAATATACGATTTTTGCGTCATTCTAACAACAAAAGTTAATTAATTATTAAATATTCACTGTCACACAGGGAGACGCGAACATTTGATAAATTATTTTAGATTAGCAACTTAATTAGTTCAACGGCAAAAGTCTTAATTGCCCAGCGTACCGGGTTAGCCCAGATAGGTCCTGCCAGATCCGCTATAAATTACGGGAATAAATCCCGGGAAAGAAAAATTGCCCGTTGGAGCACATAATTCTTGCGTTGTCACAGGCCTCCTTATCGCGCCAATACCGGATTACAATGCGATTTTTATTTTCATCCCTGTATTGCGGGATCCTATTTACTTTTGGCCTTTTGCTGGTTTGCTCACGTAACGGATAGCCTTGTAGATACGTGTACAAACGAGGGTTTTAATATTCGAATCTGTAGCATTCAGGACATAAAATGTTAGAGACGGTAGGTATGTTTCACCCAGGTTGTTAATACTGCTTGAATATAGTTCTTTATCAATAGTGAAAGAACACTGTCTATAAAACCATTGGATGAACCTTCAGCATCTCTAGCATGAAGGACTACAATACAGTGCTCTGTCTCACTTTGTTGAACTTCCTAAAGAGGGACAGACGGTGGTGTATCGAGCTGTCAAAGCTCGATATGGTCTACCATGCTAGAGGTGCAGATTGTCTTATATTTTCTTTATCCTTTTGACAATTCAAACAAATTCTGTTCCATTTTACTTGCATTACGTGTAACCGAGGTTTATAAAACCGGCCCTATTGTAAAAGTTCTATTCGTTGTGAGAGATCGTACCAACTTATAAAACACTGATATATCTCATTTTCAATTTATTTTTGGACAAATCTTCATTGCTGTAACTATTATGATAATCATGTGACACTCCATAAGTATTATTGTCATATTTTTCGTATGAAAAACATTACAATAAACTTTTAATGGACAATGACAAATGATTCCTTTTGAAAATATTGAGACGTCACTCGCGACTATTGTCGGCCAACAATCGAACAAATTCACGAAACTGTCTGAGAAAAAGTGAACGTTTTGGGTTAGCACGAAATATTGTGACATAGTGAATAGACAAGTCAGTTAGATGTGACAAGCTAATGATCCTCTAATAGCGATCCTTGAGGCGTGTATCCATGACTCTGCATTATTACCCGCCTACTCGTGATTATGTTTAGAATGCAAACTTTAACAATTCCATAACACTCCGCGTTTGATGCTCTTCTTAGCAAGACTAATCGAATGGGCGGAGAAAGGCATAATATTTAATAATTTAACGTATTAGTATTTTGTTATATTTCATTTTTTTATTAACTTTGTTGTATTTATTGCATCTCATTTATTATTTATTCCTGTTTGTTAAATTTAAGTAAGCCAAACTTTTATTATTTTGGTTTTTTTTTGTTCTGTGTTATTTTAAGTTAAATTGTTTTTTGCTCTGTGTTGTAATACGTGTATCCATCCATCAGCCTGTTTCGTCCACTGCTGGACATAGGCCTTTCCAGGATTTCGCCACTCTTGGCGGTCCTCCTGGAAGAAATGCCCATACTCACACACGCTGGGCAGGCGGTTTGGTGAGCGCGGAGCCGAAACCCTTGCACCAGTGACGCCCCTGTCCGTCACCAGTCTGTTTTATATAAGGCCATACCGCCATCTATCGGTCCCAGGCAATGGTGGGCCGTCCGGTTTTGCCTGAGAGCTGTTCTCTTACTCTCCCCCGAATAACTCGGGAGGATTTGCGAGTAAGATGGTGGTACCGCCACAGTCGAACTCGGCATCAACTCTGCCACCTAGTATATAATGTACTCTGTATATAATGTACTCATATTATATCAATAAATATATATTTTTTATAATATATTTTATATTAACAAAACTTAAATAAACTAATTTAAAAAACTAAATTATTCTACAAAATAAACTAAACTATAATATAAATATATTTAATTTCAAAGAGGTAAGAATAGAACTAAACATTTTTTTTATGTAATCCAAGCGTCTCTTGCTTACCGATCATCCAATCAATACATCTTATTATAAACACCAATAAATCCGAATTCTCACAAACCCGCCCGCCCGTAATCTGTATTATTCGTTTTCCATTAATTGCATAACAAATGCGGTGACATCGCATTGTACTAGATTTATTACTTTCTTTGTGCTCCTACAGTAGCCATGGCCAATGTTTACATTACTACCAAATAAAACATGCTCCCGCTTTTGCATACTCTCGACCGTATCACGACTAGAGAAGCACGGTTTTCAAATGGCACAAATGAAGAGGCAGCTTGTCAATGTGTATTTATTTTGGTTACCAATATTATTTATTTATTTATAGTGCAGATATTGTTGTTTGTGCTTTGTGGCCACTTCAATAGCACAAAGCTACAAAATTGTCTCTAGTATGCAAACAATAAGTTGAATTCAATTGTGTAAATGTTAACAAACTTACTTTAATAGTACAAAATATTTTAAATAAATATATACAATTATGAATGTATTCAAGTCAGGTTTCATATTAAAAACAACCGGTCAAGTGCGAGTCAGACTCGCATGCCTAGGGTTCCGTAATTCGACGGTTTTGGGAACTGACAGTCAGGAAGAAGGTATTTAAATCTTGCCATAACTGTTTATGAAAAATAACTTTTAAAAAAATCGATTGTACTCGTACCACAAAAGAGAGACTCAAATATTTTTATACCGTACTCGAAATAAAACTCGTGGATGAAAAATTAAATTTTGTCATTTTGGTAACGTGAATTTCTCACCCGCTATATTTTTCCTGTTATCTTTACGTAATCTCAAATTACCATGATTTTTTACATATTTTTTGATTCATTAGTTTCGGAAATAAGGGGGGGACATTCATTTTTTGTGGCTTTTCAAAGATTTCTCCAAATCGGTACCAGTAAATATAGTAAAAGTATATATTTTTATAATCAGCTCTTAAATATCTAGAATTTGAAACCCATTTTGTGTTCTTATAAAAAAAAACTCATTTGTTATCAACTTTTTTTTAATCGCTATAGTTTTCCAGTAATTGGCTAGTTATGGCCTATAATCTTCATTTTTTACATTTTTTTCGGTCCATCAGTTTCGGAAATAAGGGGGGGACATGCATCTTTTTGTGGTTTTTCAAAAAATTCTCGAAATCGGTGCCAGTAATACAACGTGAAATTTAGGTCATTTTGTTAACGAAAACTGGTGATAGTCGTCCATATGAACAACTTTTACTATGGAGCCAACCCTGTAATCGTGAAAAAAATATCAGCTGTTCCATAGAAATACCTACTCGACCCAAATTACAAATAAAATATATATATAATATACAATATATTCAAATTATGATAGTGAGATCCCATAATCACCTTCCAGTCCCATCAGCAGACCCTGGTCACCATGTTTTACCAAAGTGCTAATAAATACCAACTAAATAAGCCTAAACTCGAAGGGTCTGCTATTGTCCGTTTAGGAAATCCCGTACCCACCTTCCAGACCCATCATCAGACCCTGGTCACCATGTTTTACCAAAGTGCTAATAAATACCAATCGAATAAGTCCAAACTCGAAGTGTCTGCTGTTGTCCATTGAGGAGATCCAGTACCTACCTTCCAGTCCCATCATCAGACCCTGGTCACCATGTATTACCAAAGTGCTAATAAAGACCAATAAAATAAGCCCAAACTCGATGGGTCTGCTGTTATCCGTTGAGGAGATCCCGTACCCACCTCTCACAGTCCCGTCATTAGATCCTGGTCACCATGTTCTACAAAAATACTCATCAATACCGATCAAATAAACTTGAACTTTTGAGGTCTCCAAAAAAAAACATTTACCAGTGGATGATTGAAACCCCGACGATTAGACTACATACGTACGACTACGCAAGGTGTACATACCACACGATTAACTAAAAATCTTATTGAGTGCTTAAAGAATTTTTAAAGTCAGTTCAGTAGTTCTAGATATTACCCATTATATGCAAACAAACAAACAAATCTTTCTTCTTTATATAATAGCTTAGACAAACTTTAACGTGAGTTGATTTGAACCAGACTGCGTCAAATTCGATATTTTGAAACATGCAGCGCCATCTAGTGTATTCAAATAAAAACAATTTCAACGCCAGCTTACAAACAATGTCAACGCCAGCTTACTGAGCCGTTATCCAGGATAGCTTCCCAGAGATGGCGTTTTCTAAGCACTTGAAAATAAAAATATTTTAGTTATTGGTCTTTGAGCAGTCAAGAAATATAATTTCAGCTTTAATATTTTTATACAAAAAGAAATATTTTTTCTGAAAATAAAATAAAAGAATAAAAAATAAAATGTGAAAACAAATTTTACCAGTCGGGGTTTGAACCCGCGACGATCGACAATGCTACGGCGGCGAACCTTCCATATGTCTCACTAAAATTTACATTGCGCTGCTCCCCTTTGTCATAGCGTGATGATAAATTGCCCTAAATCTTCCCGAAGAAATGCTTTATCTTTTAGTGAAAACTGCATCAAAATCCATTGATTGGTTCTCAAGTTATAATCGAACGAACAGACAGACGAACAGACAGACAGACAGACAGACAGATAGACAGACGATGTATTTTATATGTATAGAAAATATGACTCGCGTGCACTGACCTCTATAGAACATAGTACATTTTGATGCAAGTGCGAAATGGTTGATATTCAGAGTCACGATTGAAAAACAGTCGGGACGAGAAATATCAACACTTTCGCACGTATATCAAACGACGGTTTTAATACACCTGCGAAAAATTACATGAAATAATAAAATGAAAGCAATTTTGTTACAAGTCAAAACATGAAAACAGATACAAGTCGACAGAAAAACACGCAGTCTGGTTGGCGCCAATCTGTACTACAAAGAACAATGACTCTTTCTAAAATCCTTTTAATAATAATTTCTAAGATAGTTAAAATATAATATAAATTATGACGTCTTAGATCGTTTTGAATTTTTAAAACATCTTTTACAATTTAATGTACATAATATATTTAATAATAAAATGTGAAAGTTAGAAAATATTCATCTTAAACAATTTTTAGAGTATCCGGTAAAACAAAGGTTTACATGCTTACTAAATTATATGGCCGGTTTCCCCTAGATGGCGTCAGTAGTAAAAACAAAAAGCACGAGTGCAAAATATGTCATTTTACGCACACTTAACAGGCACGTAATCACACTAATATTATAATTGCGAAAGTTTGTGTGTGTCTGTGTGTGTATGTTTGTTACTCTTTCACGCTGAAACGATATATTTTATTTGACTGGGTATAATATATCTTAAATAACAAAATAACTTATGAGCTTTTAACAGCACCTATATATTTTTTACTTTATTACATAAGAAATTTTGATTGAACGTCCTAATGTAGCTACAATTAAAACATACATTGAGTTTTGCATGGGCAGCAGCAATTGATAAGGGATAGACAAAAAACAAAATAGCTGGAGTAGAGCTAAGTTTAGCATTGTAGAGCCCTTTATTGTAGTAGTTACATATATCTTAAGGTTCTTTCAACGTTAATCCATTTGACTTGCTTTAAGGTGATTAAGAAATGCACAACCTTTAATTGTATTGTATTATAAAAAGTATTAAAAAATAGTAGTTTAAGAAACTGGTACATAAAAAGGTTATTAAAAACACGCGTGTCAGTTTAAAAAACGAGCCAATGTCGATTTTTTTAACAAAACACGAGTGTTTTATTACCTAGTTATGTATAGTTTCATACACTATTTTATCTAAACTCATGCCTACTAACCTGTTTTCATAATCTTGGAACATTTTTCGTTAGACAATTTTGCTTGTTCTTGTAAAAGTTTTGTTCCGTCGTTATTTCCAAAATGTCAGGTACAGTCAAATATCATCAACATCCCGGCTGTCAGTAATTTTACAGCTAAATAATTCTCTTGACCTATATAAAACAGTAAGTAATAAATATCGAAAACTATGGCGCAACAAACAGTTTATCCATTGACAGACCGAGTCTAAGGCGCCGTAAGCCATAGACAATACCTGGCCAAAAATAAAGTTGACTGTAACCTCGTTACTGTTTTGTATGTATTATGTATCGGAGGACATTATTGATAACCTCATTGGTATTTGATATTCAATCTCAGACATGGCTGTTTGGGCTAAGTTCCCTTTGCCTTCCTAGTTAGAATCACATGTACTGTAATCTCAGAAAAAGTTTTTTTATAGCATTATGTTGTTCGGAGACCTACCTATATACTATAATTTAATTTTTTAGAGACGTTCATGAAAAATATTTTTCATTATATCTGTAGTTTTGAGTTTTGAGTTCGTAATGAGGATTTTACGATATGAGGTTGGATAAATGTAGTTTACGGCACTGCGCGACAACGTTTAATGTCCATTTGTGATTTTTTTGTGTATATGTGTATTAATAATTATGATCTTAATCGATCGAAATAAACGTCATTCTATTCTATTCTATTCTATTAGGCTTTTCTAGCAAAGATGTGATATTTTATTGATTTCTTTGTAAATGATCCTACACAACAACTATAAACACGCTTTAAAGTTCTAATACCGGATCATTTAGAAAGTAATGCATAAAATAACTCAACTTTGCTAGATAGGCATAATTGACCTTAAATAAAGTATGCCAACATCATATGTGTCCGTAGTATTGAGGGTCATAGGTCATCAGATCTTGGCCCCGTCTACAGAGACGACGTAGTCACCTATTCAGTGGGTAGGCTTCGGCTCGTCGTGTTCCAGCATGCCGTCATGAGTAGCCGTACCGAGGGAGTAACTACGGGCAGTTGCGTACGTTAACGACTTCAGTGGATCTTTGCGGTAGTCCCTGGAAATACTTATTAACGCCTCAGCCGCTGTCACTCTTCCAGTTTCTGGGCGAAAGCTCTTCATCCTGGGTTTTATCAACGCTTTCTATCAGGCGCGGTAATGAACAAACGTAAACCCACTCGACGTAGAAAAAAAATGATTTTTTAATCACAAATTAAAATATTTTAATACAATATTTTATACTAAATTTCGCTTTTCAACAGACTTCAATAAAGGAGGTGGTTCTCAATTCGACTGTATTTTTTTTGGGGTATGTTACTCTGAACTCTGGCATATTAAACCGATTAAAAAAAATTGTTTGGAAAGGTTTGCTTCCAGGTAGTTCCCATTTTAGTTAGGTCGTGATTTGATGATGGTCTTCAGAGATAGGCAGCAGAACTCCTCAACGGATAGCGGCATTTACTCGATATTGAGGAAAATATATCCGGCATTTGTTAACCGATTTGTTTTTTTTTTCTTCTTTTGTTTCGAATAATTTGCTTCCAGGTAGGTCAAATTTTAGTTTGGTCGTGATCTGATGATGGTCTTCAGAGATAGGCAGCAGAACTCCTCAACGGATAGCGGCATTTACTCGATATTGAGGAAAATATATCCGGCATTTGTTAACCGATTTGTTTTTTTTTTCTTCTTTTGTTTCGAATAATTTGCTTCCAGGTAGGTCAAATTTTAGTTTGGTCGTGATCTGATGATGGTCTTCAGAGATAGGCAGCAGAACTCCTCAACGGATAGCGGCATTTACTCGATATTGAGGAAAATATATCCGGCATTTGTTAACCGATTTGTTTTTTTTTTCTTCTTTTGTTTCGAATAATTTGCTTCCAGGTAGGTCAAATTTTAGTTTGGTCGTGATCTGATGATGGTCTTCAGAGATAGGCAGCAGAACTCCTCAACGGATGGCGGCATTTACTCGATATTGAGGAAAATATATCCGGCATTTGTTAACCGATTTGTTTTTTTTTCTTCTTTTGTTTCGAATAATTTGCTTCCAGGTAGGTCAAATTTTAGTTTGGTCGTGATCTGATGATGGTCTTCAGAGATAGGCAGCAGAACTCCTCAACGGATGGCGGCATTTACTCGATATTGAGGAAAATATATCCGGCATTTGTTAACCGATTTGTTTTTTTTTTTTCTTCTTTTGTTTCGAATAATTTGCTTCCAGGTAGGTCAAATTTTAGTTTGGTCGTGATCTGATGATGGTCTTCAGAGATAGGCAGCAGAACTCCTCAACGGATGGCGGCATTTACTCGATATTGAGGAAAATATATCCGGCATTTGTTAACCGATTTGTTTTTTTTTTTCTTCTTTTGTTTCGAATAATTTGCTTCCAGGTAGGTCAAATTTTAGTTTGGTCGTGATCTGATGATGGTCTTCAGAGATAGGCAGCAGAACTCCTCAACGGATGGCGGCATTTACTCGATATTGAGGAAAATATATCCGGCATTTGTTAACCGATTTGTTTTTTTTTTCTTCTTTTGTTTCGAATAATTTGCTTCCAGGTAGGTCAAATTTTAGTTTGGTCGTGATCTGATGATGGTCTTCAGAGATAGGCAGCAGAACTCCTCAACGGATAGCGGCATTTACTCGATATTGAGGAAAATATATCCGGCATTTGTTAACCGATTTGTTTTTTTTTTCTTCTTTTGTTTCGAATAATTTGCTTCCAGGTAGGTCAAATTTTAGTTTGGTCGTGATCTGATGATGGTCTTCAGAGATAGGCAGCAGAACTCCTCAACGGATGGCGGCATTTACTCGATATTGAGGAAAATATATCCGGCATTTGTTAACCGATTTGTTTTTTTTTCTTCTTTTGTTTCGAATAATTTGCTTCCAGGTAGGTCAAATTTTAGTTTGGTCGTGATCTGATGATGGTCTTCAGAGATAGGCAGCAGAACTCCTCAACGGATGGCGGCATTTACTCGATATTGAGGAAAATATATCCGGCATTTGTTAACCGATTTGTTTTTTTTTTCTTCTTTTGTTTCGAATAATTTGCTTCCAGGTAGGTCAAATTTTAGTTTGGTCGTGATCTGATGATGGTCTTCAGAGATAGGCAGTGGAACTCCTCAATGGATGACAGCATATCAGTCGATATTGCGGCAAACGCTCTGTACCAGGATGCTGATTAAGGTGTTCCTTGAAAAGTGATATATATCCACCTGACCTTCGACCCTGACCCCATCACCATAGAACTCCTCAACGGATGATAGTAAATAATTCAAGATTTCGAGAATCACTTTGTATCAGTGTGTTCATTGCAGAATATTACTTGAAAATTTCAATTTTGTGTCCGCGACTACAATATCGGTGCGATAGTATTGCCTTCTCAAGTTTCATTGAGCGTGCATGTAATGGCGAATTGAAATAGCATAACATTTAGTCTCGCTCGCACTGAGTTGTTGCATACCTTTTATATTTTGAGTAAAGAAATACTTTGTACGTATTTAATATGTAAACATTGGCATGTAAGTTAAAGGTTTTTTCTAGAGATGCGCCGAGTACTCGGTTATTACTCGGTACTCGGCATACTCGGCATTATTTTTAGTACTCGTATTCGGCCGAATAACTCGGCTCAAGTGACGAGTTACTCGGTAAAAAATGTTGTGTAAGAATAATAGAAAAATCATTGTCCTATTTTTTACAATAATAATAATTTAAAAAAAAACACTCTTAATAGGTAATCAAATCAGCGTTTATTAATATAAATTAGGTACATGTAGCAAAATTAAGAAAAAGTAGTCAACAATCATTAATACTCAAAGTTTAACCGAGGCAAGTTATGGTGAAGGAATAATAAGCACTCTGCCCTTTCTAGTAATAGTCTGTCCCTTTTCTCCTCATACACATAACCAGCTGCCAAAAATTGTCACTTACTGTATACAATCGTACAAATTTAGTAAAATACTCGCCACTGGCCAGGGCTATACGGATTTTAAATGATGTGGCACTTCTGACCGACATAATGAATTGTTCTATGACAGAATTTACAAAAATATTCCTGAATGTATTGACTTTGAAGACATATTAAGATCAACTGATTATTTAAAATGTCTAGTAGATAAAAAAAAATGTATTTCTCATTATGTAGTTATTTTTAATTTTTAATTGCTGACTGAATTGGTTATACACTGTAATGGTTTGCAATTTGTTACTTAAATAAATAATAAATAAATAAAAAAATAATAATAAACAATGCCTGCTGGTGCACATAAAAATATGTTGGCGTTATGTGTGTACGGTTTGTAAACAAATACAAATGGCAGTTGTCTGATGCGAGGAAACGGCGGCGCACAGTGACTACAACTTTTCATGGAATTAGTGATGAATAAAAACAACTTTACTTTTCAGATTGTTTGTTGATGCTAGCTAGCGTATTCTACTAATTACGACGATGATTTAATTATTATGATTTTTCTTTCTAATACTAATATCTTAGCCAATAAACTACATTGTTTATGTGTTTGTATGGAGAAAAATACGTTTGGTCAGTTTTATCAAAAGTGTCAAAAAGTCTTAACATATAGATTGGACATTCTAATAGTCTGTATGTTAAGCTATCACCATACCCAAGGAGTGGCCTCGCAAATGCTTGAAATCGTGGCAATTTACTGACCAACTTAATAGTGTAGCTGGCTCCATGCATTTTGCTTCGTAACATAAGTTTGTTGCAGACATTTTTGGCAATTTATAGAATATTTAGTATGTTCTCTATTCCACACCACCTAGGAGGTTGAATACGAGGCGCATTTTCTGTTTAAAGTGGTGGCGATACGCGTATTTTTTTACCACTACACGATACCACTACAAAAACAACACGCCTAGTATTCAACTTCCTAGATGATGTGGAATAGAGTAAATAGTAAATTTTTCTAAAAATTTCCAAAAATATTCGCGACAAACTTACGTTACGAAAAAAAATCTATAGAGCCAGACACTATTAAGTTGGTCAGTAAATTGCCACGATTGCGAGCATTTGCGAGGCCACTCCTTGGGTATGGTAATAACTTAACACACAGACTATTAGAATCTTCAATCCATATGTTAAGACTTTTTAAGACTTTTGAATAAACCAACCAAATTTATTTTTCTCGATACAAAAAAAAACAAAGTAGTTTAAGAAAAAAATTATTGGAATTAAATCTAGAAAAATACTTAGTAGAATACGCTAGCATCAAAAAACAATCTGAAAAGTAGAGTTGGATTTTATTTATCACTACTTCCACGAAAAATCGATGTCAGCTCACTGTGCGGCGGGATACGGGGGGCGCATCTCGAGATGATGTTTAACCGTGTTAAACTGAACCGAGTAAGTCGGCAGAGTATTCGGTTCGGTAAATATAAAACTGAGCAATACTCGGTCGGTACTCGATTACTCGGTAAAACTCGGGTCGTACTCGGCGCATCTCTAGTTTTTTCTTATAAACTAGGTGAAATTAAATCAACCGACCAAATTCATACTGGAGACTTGGTTAGTCATCAAGAACAAGGTTTAATGACCCTCCAGGTGAAATTTGAAAAAAAATGATTTTTTTTGCCCCGTAGTTCCTGCACTAGGAATTGTACCTACTTAAACTTTTTTTTCGAAATTGGCCAAAAGGTTTACTGAACCTAGTTCCTGATGACTAACCGAGTCTCCAGTATGAATTTGGTCGGTTAATTTAATTTCATCCTATATAAGGTGACTTTTATTTATGCAGCCATACCACAGTATATACTATAGCCATACTAAAGGCTTGGTAAAGTGATCAATAACACGGATCGATAACACTTTTTGCTAATTTCGCAAAATTCTTGACGTCCCATATTAATTGACTCGGGGCTGGGCTTGCTTACGAATTTCGCAAAAAGGGTCATCGAACCTTGTTACTGAGCACACACCGAGTCTTCAGTAAGAATTTGGCTATATAAATTAAAGTCACCTTAATAGCACCGAAAACAAAAACACATTTATAAATGTGTATTATCGATAAATATATGATAAATCATTACTTATATCTGAACATGACCATCACACTCACACTAATATTATATAGGTAAATGTGAAAGTTTGTGTGTATATGAGAGGGTGTGTGTGTGTATGTTTGTTACTCTTTCACGCTGAAACGGCTGAACGGATTTGGATGAAATTTAGAATGGATATAGCTTATACCCTAACTTAACACATAGGCTACTTTTTATTCCGGAAAAAAGCATGTGGTTAAACTGAATAACACGCGGGCGGAGCTGCGGGCAAAAGCTAGTTCAATAATAACATTCAGAAGTGATAACCAATTACCGAAGAAATTCTATTCACATTCTGATTTCATCTCATTCTTTTACAAAAGACAGACAGCGCCACCCAAACAGCCCCCAGAATACCGTCTACCCCAAAACGATTGCACGCTCTATTAGAATTGGACACGGCTTGCCTTGTTTCCAAACACGCCCATAAAATACCATACCGAGACATATTTATTGCAATACGAGATCATTTAACGATGTGAACGCAATTCGGAACGCAGCCGCGAAAGATAATTCGGTCAAAGTTTAATTCGTTGACAAAGATTCAGAGTACTTCCTAATCGCTCGGGTGTGTTCGTTCAATTTTATGTTCGATTTAATTGTGAGAAAACCGTGCTTCGTGCTACTTTTGCTATAAATTTAATGGGATAAGTAGATAAGAAAAACGTTTTGCAACCCTCTCTTACTAGCTAAGTATAGGGCGTAAAATGAAAACTGATACCTCACCTCGGTATAATAAAATACGAGTATTTAACTGTGAAAATTAATACCTACCTACTAAAATTAAAAATACCATAGTATATTAAGATGTGTTAGATAGGCAGCTTAGTGCCGAACAACCTGCAATACTATGCCTATGTTACTCTTGTTAATTTCTGCGGGACTATTTTACCCATTGAGGGGTTGATGTTCTTAAAAATCTTCTCACTGGTCAACAATGTTTTTTCCAGAAAG
Source organism: Ypsolopha scabrella (assembly GCA_910592155.1). NCBI lineage: Eukaryota > Metazoa > Arthropoda > Insecta > Lepidoptera > Ypsolophidae > Ypsolopha > Ypsolopha scabrella. Next base: position 8,676,908 of record OU342964.1, read on the forward strand.
GATATTTTAAAATTCTTGCAGAAAACTGTGTGCTGAATCCAAATCTGAACTCAGATTTTTTCTATCAGGTCTCAGTTTTTTTGAAATCAACTTTAAGAATTGAAATTTTCCGTTTCTTTAATGCTTCTGAACAATTTTTTACTTATAACAAATGTATTTTATATATTTATTTTTCATCATGACAAGTCCTTAATCAATACTTATCAAGGTGAAAACAACAGAATTCACGATTGAACCTTATTTTTCAAAATAAATAATATTTTGTGAGAGCTTGTTCTGTCCATAAATTTCAAGTCTTTACTATGAAAATTGGGTGTGATTGTTTTGAGACATTAAATCAAAAACTAAGCTTGGTTACGTGAATCTTTTTATGATACAATTAAAAAGAACTACTGAGAAAAAGTATTATTGAAAATTAAAGCCCAAAAACTAACTGTGCTAAGCGTAAAGCCCCACCAGAAGTAGTGAAATCACGAGATTGAGAATGTGTGAGTTTCATTCGGATTCCGCACACAAATTTCTAATATAATTTCAATAATTCGTTTCTGGGACAGAAAATTTATACAATTTTGTTGACCAGTAAAATTAATGTTTACGCCACAAAAGGAACCTTCTGTCCAAATTTCATGTTCCTAAGTCCAGTCGTTTGGTCCAGCTAGGCGTTGATAGATCATGGTATTTTTTCATTATTATACAGTATTATTTCACTGATGTAATACGAAGTTAGATCTTCACCTAGAAGACTAGAGTTTGTTCCTTGGGTAAGCGCAGTTTGCAAAGGACACAGCTATATTGGCGCGGGTTATTATCAACTAGCTTTTGCCCGCGACTTCGCCCGCGTCGAAGAGATTTTCGTGAAAATAAGGAAAACAAAAGAATATGATTTTTTGAACGACTATATGCAACGGACACCATGTTAAACCAAGGCGCTAATAAAGACCAATCAAATAAGTCCAAACTCGAAGGGTCTGCTGTTGTCCGTTGAAGAGATCCCGTACCCACCTTCCAGTCCCATCAGCAGACCTTGGTCACCATGTTTTACTAAAGTGCTAATAAATACCAATCAATAAGCCCAAATTCGAAGGGTCTGCTGTTGTCCGTTGAAGAGATCCCGTACCCACCTTCCAGTCCCATCAGCAGACCTTGGTCACCATGTTTTACTAAAGTACTAATAAATACCAATCAATAAGCCCAAATTCGAAGGGTCTGCTGTTGTCCGTTGAAGAGATCCCGTACCCACCTTCCAGTCCCATCAGCAGACCTTGGTCACCATGTTTTACTAAAGTACTAATAAATACCAATCAATAAGCCCAAATTCGAAGGGTCTGCTGTTGTCCGTTGAAGAGATCCCGTACCCACCTTCCAGTCCCATCAGCAGACCTTGGTCACCATGTTTTACCAAAGTGCTAATAAATACCAATCAATAAGCCCAAACTCGAAGGGTCTGCTGTTGTCCGTTGAAGAGATCCCGTACCCACCTTCCAGTCCCATCAGCAGACCTTGGTCACCATGTTTTACTAAAGTGCTAATAAATACCAATCAATAAGCCCAAATTCGAAGGGTCTGCTGTTGTCCGTTGAGGAGATCCCGTACCCGACTTCCAGTCCAATCATCAGACCCTGGTTACTATGTTTTAGCAAATTGCCAAGAAGTGTGTCAGGATCGTTGTAGATGGAAATCTGTAGTCAGATTAAACTGATACAGTTTTCTCGTATAGGAAAAAATCAATACATAAACCTGGCTTTAATCACTTTTTTATTAGCAAGAGGTGTGTCCGGGTCGTTGTAGATGTAAATCTGTAGTCAGATTAAACTGATTAGTTTTGCCATATCGGAAGAAATCATTACTTAAACCATAGTACTTGATGTATCTATGCTTAAACCCGGCTGTTGTCAATTTTTCAAGCTTAATATTACCAAAATGTGTGTCAGGATCGTTGTAGATGGAAATCTTTAGTCAGATTAAACTGACGGCACACTGATAAAGAAGCTAAGCAGGGTTTTTTCTCCCGTCATGGTTCACAAATACTGAATTTTCAAACTGAAAACTTACTTTTGTTTAAATAAAATATAGCCTATATTACTCAGCAATTGTGTAGCTTAATACAAAAGAAATAATTTTTAGAATCGGTTCAGTAGTTCCAAAGTTTACCCCAAACATACAAACAAACAAACAAATATTTCCTCTTTATATAATAGTGTAGATGTAGATAGTGTAGATGTAGATGTAGAAGTGTAGATGTAGATGTAGATAGATAGATGTAGATGAACCGATTTTGAAAGTTTTTCATCCTGTTGTAATGGTTAGTCTCTTTAATTGGACATTGGTTATAGTTTGTTCCCTGGGGGTGGGCAGTATCCTAGGGACATAGAGATAAGGTCAGTCATATAAAATTATTTTCATAAAAACCAAATGTCATTCCGAAAAATATTAACAGATTCGATGGGACTACCCAAAGACTAATCAACGCATGCAAAGCCTAGTAAATGATAAAAACAAGAATCTTCCTAAAAATGGTGGTATCCAAAGTAGCAAATAATTTTGAAAGAAGTCGTTGACTTCATAAAAAAAATGTTTATTCAACAATGAAAAAATCGGCCGTTCAGTACTCGTGTCCTCAATGATGATGTATGATGATGTATGATGAAGTGATGCCGGGTTACATCATTTAATTAAATTGACTTGAATTATTGTGTACTAGCTTTTGCCCGCGGCTTCACCCGCGTTGAATTAGTTTTTGTGTACTCCTATTGAAACGGATGAAATGGTGGACTGTATTTTCTGATATTATTTGACTATTTGTTAAAAATTAAAAGAAACTTGAATAGAGAGAACCATTTTATATGTACAAGACCATGACAGATAATGATAGAAAGAAGGATACGTATTTTTAAAAATTACAGAAATAATAGAGTAAAAGTATTATAAAAGGAGTTTATAAAATCTGACAATATTTTTCGGACTGTAGCTACAGTAAACATAACTGGTGAAATGGGTGTGTTATTGGTCTGTGTGTCTGTGTTTCGCATTTTGTAAGTCTCTTTTATAGCTTCTCCATTGGAACTGATTTATGAGACAAAAAGTAGTTTTTGTCCTATTCTAGATCTAGTACTTTATTTGTGCAAAGTTTCAGCCCAATCGGTTCAATAGGTACGGCGTGAAAGGGTGACACATCACTTTTCTATAGAAACTTGAAACCATATGTTCATCCCATGCGAACAGATTTATGGGATAAAAAGTAGCTATTAGCGAAATGGATTTTTTTCAGAGTTTTGATACTTTTTTTATAGGAAAAGGGGCCGGGGCGCAAGTAAATGAAAATATTTTCTTTAATTATATATTTTTTAGATATCAAACTATTGACATGACTAATGATGACACAATTCAAAAATTTACAAAATTATAAAAATATAAATTATATAAAAATAAAACTCTTTATCTGAATGGTCAGTCATCGGCGACAGTAGCCTATGTCCTATTCTATGTCTAGAACTACATTCATGCAAAATTTCAGCCCAATCGGTTCAGTAGCTACGACGTGAAAGAGTAACAAACATCCATCCATCCATCCATACATCCAAACTTTCGCATTTATAATATTATTATACATATTATAATTATTATTATTTCACCTAGAACTGAAAATGAATTGATTTTAAAGCAATATGACGCTATAGACGCATTTCAACTAACTCAAACCGTTTCTGAGAAAAAGAGCTTTGATACACGGATAAACACGGACAACAAAGTGATGATCTACGGAACCCTAAAAAGGACGGTGATCTCAGACTTTGTGTACACTTTACCCTACATAAAGAAATAGTTTTTTTATATATTCTAAAGTACAGAAAAGAAAATCATCCAGATATTGTGCTCAAAAACTGGGAAAAGATATACTCGCGAAGATATATACTATACGAGAGTACGAAATTTTAAATTACTCTTTTCAAAGAATGATTTTACATTAACTAAATCACAAACTCTTCTGAAAATATACATTTTAATACTTGGCATAAAAAAACGGAAAGTGATCTGTAAGACCAAAAAATTTTTGAATAGTTTTTATTTCCAATTCGACTCCTTCGAGGATATCGTATAGATTTTTTTAAGGACATTTTTACAAAATTATGAATTTTTCGCTGTTTTTTCGACACTTTTTCGCCACATTTTCCGATAAATACATCAAATTATGTTAGATGTTTTGTGTAGCTAAGATATCTTAAACCTCAGGGCTAGAGTATCTTTTTTCCGCAAAACACTGTTTTTATACAGTAAAACCTTGCGCAAAAACAGAGTCGAGTATCGGTACCAATATCTCAATGACTGGTGAGCTTTGTTCAAAAAGAAAAATACCCTGTATAGGAAAAAATTCTAAATTTTATGCGTAGCGTGAAAGAAAATTTTAAACAAACCTCGACAATAAATAACTTCAGTACGCTTGCTGTATCACGAGAATCTTAAATGTAGTTTACTTAGTAATTTTAGTTTACTTAGTAATTTTCTCAGATTTGTTGTCAACTTACGTAGTCGTCCACTTATCGCAGTCACTTTGTAACAGCGCCTTTAAACTGCCCCATATTAACGCATATTATATCTACATATTGATTAGGGTGCCATCAGGGAAGTACCTACCGCTAACACAATAATCGCTTTTTTACCATTACAAGAAAGTGTGCTGCCACAAATTTCCCCGATAGTACCTTTCATGATGATAATATGAACATTAATATAACCTCATGTCCATAACTTATGATTTTGATGCTCCTACCACCATGTTGTAACGACCACTTTGAAACAAAATTGTAGAAATTCGATGATATTTCCAAATCATATTTATGTTAGTTACGACTACTAAAAATATCGCTCCTGGCCTTCTCAGGTAGATAATATTTTGCCTAATTAGTTTAAGATTATTATAGAAATATGTTAGTACTCCACCTGGCTTCACCTGGTTTTTATACTTCACTGATTATTGTAAATTTATAAACTATTCCTCAGAATTCTCATAATCGCTAAAATAATAGTAAAATAGTTCAACAGTGCAAATCGTTGCTTTGATCCATCATACTTTGTAATGATTTTTACGCATTTACTAAAGTCGATTCGGAAGGCTTTAATTTTAGTGCAGTCAAAACTATATTTTTTCCAAAGTAATATAGCTTCTGTTGTAACCAGTAAAGAACTATTTTGGAATGAAGAAAATTTTGTTTTGACAGCACCAAAATTAAAGCCATCATAATCGGCTTTATTATTTATATTACAATTTCAGCCTGCGGATTCGTGCCACACTGTAGATTTAAAAAAGCATATTTAAAAAAATGATTTTAAACAAACAAACTGAAAGACTTTCTGTATCATATTGTAGCTAAAGATGGTCCAAGTTAAAGATAGCCACAAAAATCTTTCGGAAGCTGGTGATGCTTATCTTGTTCGCCTTGTGAACAAGGATGTTTAGTGATTAAATATTCATATTTATATTTTTATTGCCCCTGATAGAGATGTTTTTCAATAGGTTTGTATTTTGATTTGAAATAACTAAGAACCTTCCACGATGTTTTATAAATTAGGAAATATTTTATATAGGGATGCGTTCATTTGACATTACCAGTACTACGGGCCAAAAATATGTATATTAAAATTTAAAACTTCTTAAGCAGACTGATGTTATTTCACACTTTCAATTTCATTTAAACCTTTCATGATCAATATACAATCCACTATTAAGAGGATTCGTTTCGGTCTTGGAGCAAAATACACAAGCTATGATTGTTTTTCTTACACATGGTAAAAAAAATGTGACTCATGGTACTTCACCATTTTTCCATGTGGTATTTAATAGTTTTATGCAAATTAGGCTTTTCCAGCAAAATTGTATTATTTTGTACATTACGTGGTTTAAAGTTGGTAAAGCTATGGATATTCACGCGAACTATAATCAATAAACTGGCGCAATTTGGTAAAAAAACCATGATATTAAACAATAGTCGCGAAATAACATAAAACGCATTTATTTCATACTTTTTATTCAAAAATAAGAAAAGCAATAACTTGTTGTGCATTTTGCATTGAGACCGAAACGAACCACCTTAACATCTAACGTCTACGCATCTTCAGGTAAATGCACTAAAATTAATTAAGGGGCTTACGTACCGTGGCCTGTGTCTCCCCGGTGGGACCGCCCGCGCGCTACCGTCCCGGCGGGGAGCCGACGCCCGCCGCGTGACGGCTTCATGACCACAGCTTCCCGGAACCAAGACGTGACTCCGGGATAGTGGCTGGATAGGTAAGGGAATGCGGGATGTTTTGTTTTAGTTTTCGTGAAATGGGACTGGGAGTACTTGATGGTTACGTGTTATGAGATGTTTCGAATTCCTTGAAGTCCATTTTTTTGGTTTTCTTGGAAAGGAGTCTGCTCGTGCTTTGTTTTGATTAATGTATGACTCATTCAATTTATGAAATAAATAATTATTGCAATTTTTTAAGTTAGTGATACTAAAATTATATTTCTACAACGATTGTACTAGATAGAGGCCTTGTCAGCCCCTGACTCTCCGTTTTGCTCTGCAAAGTGTACTTTTTCGTCATCTACATGTAGGTTTAAATGTCAGAAAAAATGCTATTCCTTAAAAAATACAGTACCTAGACCTAGGGTACTGGATAAGAATACTAACGTAAGTCTTACCGGAGTAGAATTTAAAAAGTAGTTTGATACTATACCGGGTGTAAATAGAGTGCGACCATTAAATGAAACCACATATTCTACCATCACGGACGTCGCTTCACGGACGACGCTCTCTCTGAACTCGCCCGTATGTCGGTGCGTTAGGGTTCACGCGTTTTTGTTTGGAACTCAATTATTTCCTAAACTAAGGGTGTCCGCGAGTATCACTCTTGGGAAAAGTGGTTCAGTAGGGTCGGTAGAATATGTGGTTTCATTTAATGGTCGCACTCTATTTACTCACATAATTATTTTTTTCGTACATGAGAACTCATTATTTAGGTCAACTACTACCAATTCTTTTTCAAACTAAATACTTTTGTTATGAAATCTTACAGGGTTACTTTTTTATCTGAGTAACATATTAGTTTTATCTTATATTAATGACTACAAATAAAAACAGAAAACCTACGAAATAAATATATTTACCGCGTGAATGAATGAATGAATGAATGAATGAATGAATGAATAGACACTTTATTGTACACACGAAATAAAATTAAATAATAAAACGTAAAGAATACACAGTATTGCACAAAGGCGGGCTTATTACTAAGAGCAATTTCTTCCAACCAACCTTTTGGCTGCGACCTCATAAATTGTGCCCATGGAAGTTATACCTATTCAGGGGCTGACAAGTGCAATGCAAACGTGCTTGTAGCCTGCATACTAAAAGCTTTTTTTAAAAACATTGAAATTTTAAGCAATAAAATTAGGATCGCATATGGGTTCTATTATTGCAATAAGCATAAACATTGGCCAGCCGGCGAGTGGCCCCCCACTGTGCACGCATCGTCTACCTCTGCAGTCATTGTTGTCAAACGGTGGGCCCATAGATAGCCCATAGCCATGATGAGTTATCACCACCGTGAAGCAGCCCCTTAAATATTTCATCGATTTTATTGTGGCACCAATGTCAACCGCGTCTCGTCGGGGACCTATAAAGCCTGTCATATATTTTTTGCGCAATATCGCATCTCATGAATGTTGTCCCACACTGAATTTATATTTGACTCGTCGCCTCGTTGTGCGCTTGCGCATCAAAAGGTGCTCTTTACAAGTTTTTCCTCAATCGAGTCATAAAATATTATTGTTTGCTAGACGAAAGTTAAGAAAAAGTTACTTGGCGAAAACAGAATAAATTCAGTCTTTAGGAGCATTTACTCGTAATGTTGGCTATTTCTCCTGTTTCGCGGCGCTAGCGTTTTTAGACATCTGTCACAATTGGTAATATCCTGAATATATTATAACTGCTCATATATTAGATAAGACTCTGGTCACAACAGCAACTATTTCGGAATTGCACACAGGTTGCTCTTTTATAGATAAACAATTTAAATGCAACAAGTTAAATCGAAAATAAGTTGTCAAATACTTAGTGTATAATCAGTTAATTCCAGCATCAGCTCTATCATACAATTAAATATAATCAAATCAAACACAAAACCTAACCTAGTATATTGTATTTTTCTTCTTTTAAATTTAAGTATTTATTTGTATTATTTAATAAATCCTAACGTGTGATAAGTGTATTTATTTATGTACCTACATTGCAAAAGTAAAGTATTCATTTCATTACACAAGAAAATGTTACAGTAAGAATTATGATAGGTATTATGGTATATATGGTATATTATGGTAGGTGTTAGAGCTGATGCCGGGCTCGACTGCCATCTTACTCGCAAACCCTCCCGAAGTTATTCGAGGGAGAGTAAGAGGACAGCTCTCAGGCAAAACCAGGCGGCCCACCATTGCCTGGGACCGATGGATGGCGGTATATCCATCCCCAATTGCCGAGCCTTATATAAAACAGACTGGTGACGGGCAGCGGCGTCACTGGTGCAAGGGTTTCGGCACTGCGCTCACCAACCCGTCTGCCCAGCGTGTGTGAGTATGGGCATTTCTTCCAGGAGGACCGCCAAGAGTGGCGAAATCCTGGAAAGGCCTATGTCTAGCAGTGGACGAAACAGGCTGCTAGATTGATAGAAGAATTATGAATCAGAATATTTCGCAATCCAAATTTAAGCAACACTGCCGCTACACGTACTATATTATATTATGACTGAGTTAGTAGACAAAGTACTTGTTCAAAGAAAATCAATAAAAGGCTTAATACTTATTTTATTATTATACAAACAGAAAATGGAATAAAAATGTTTCCTAAGGCTCGCAGTGTCATCTATCTAACCCGTGCTCGGCAGCCTTACCTACGCTCTCACGAAGAAAAAAAACTTCTTATAAAGAGATAAATTATTGCATTATGGCTTTTTGAAAGAGTCCACTGCTGCTGAGAAATGACAATATTATTAAAAAGTACGCGTCTTTGTCACACCATCTTTTTGTGTTCGATATATTGTCGCTATAATAAATGCTGCCCCTTTATGGGTCGACCATTGTGCTCCCAGCTTTTGTGGACATTATTAAATATTTTTTAAAGAGTTTTATTAATGGTGGGCGTCGTAAAGTGAATGTTTGATTTATTTTTTCGACGCGTGTTCACGTTGAATCCTTCAATCAAACTTCTCTCTCTCATACCTTCTGAACTAACGCAATGTTATTTCTTGCACAAATTTAAGTACGGCGACTTAAGTTTTATTTAACCTAATTATTTTTTTACGACAGCATTAATGCAATAATAAAACCCAAGAACAGATTGAGATATCGTATTCGTTGTTTTGAAATTCGACTCTCCTTCCACCCTTCAACCGCATCTTCTCACATTCGATGCTATACGCAAGGATTCATAAAAACACTTTTATATTGATTTAGTTGTGTTTATTGTGTTTTTATGTGAAGATCATATTGCTCTGACAGGTACTGTAGGACTGTACACTTCGTTTATACTTTTTGCTCCCACTAGCGATATAATCATTTGAAATTGTAATATTAACACCTGCACGACGACGGTAAAATTTTGCTTTAAACGCATTGGTATTCTAATGTGAAAAAGGTCTTCTTTGATATGCAAATCTACAAGTTCTGCTCCTTTCATAGTAAATACTTGTCAGTATTAAGCTATGAGCAAATTAAAGTGAGAGAATCAAATAATATAATGATTTTGTAAACTAATAAAAGTAATCAAATTTACTTATGAACCTCTGCCATTGAATACAGTCAAATAAAGTGTTTAACGGAAGTGGTCGAAGTCAATAAATAATGAAATAATATCACAGAGTGTTTAACAAATGGATAATCCGTGCTTTGCCACTAGTGCTCGATCATCGGGCAAAGATAACGGCCCAATAAGATGTCCAGTTAGGTATATATATATAAAAAAATATAATCATTGAAATATCCAAGATGGGCATTCCGAAAAATCTTTAACCCTTATTAAGTTAATAATATTTATTACCTATTATTTATATAAATAACTCGAGACCGGTGCTATGAATGGTCTTGTGGCTCGAACGTGTCAACTATTCGCAGGTTGTGGTGTGGATTTCAATCCCGTAGGGACAAATTTGTGTTCAGTCTGCGTGTTTCGGATGAAATTGCACGTCCATATTTTTGTCCAAAGTGTGTACGGCTATAGGGCTCACTCCCCATCACGCTGAGACGGAATAATTGTCGGTGAAACGTGGATGTGGATGACTTCACAATTTATATTCGGGAACACTTCTGACGCCCTCTCCGATATCCACGTCGTCATGTTATATAAGGTACAATGGAAAATCAATCGTAAAAGAAAGCTTTGTTAATTTTTTTATTTTTAATAAATATAATATGATAAAGTTGTTAACAAAACCGCAATAAGATGCTTAATCTTATTGAATTTTTCCGTGTTCTAAGGCATTCAGAATCATATCTGTTTTAAGGCAGGTCTGATTCTGAAAGAATAAGGTGCTCTAAAAATACATACATCTCCCATTGCAGCCGTGGCAGATATTTTTAGAGCATATAAAATACTATTGGTAAATAGCATTGTGATTAGTCGTGAATTACTTTTACTGCTTTATTCGTTATCGCATGTAGGTACAAACCCCATAGCATATCTCATTGAACTATCACACCTGTCTTCATATCTCCTCTGTGTCACACCACGGAACCCCCACAGCCACTGCCACCGCTGAACCTGCTACCTTCACTGCTGGGTATTCATCAACTCCAGACCTAGACCGAGACTCTTAGCTGCTTTCATTAATCAACTATGGTCACTATTGCCTTCGATATAAGAGTGTAGCCGAACGCTTGATGGGTTATAGACGACTGCCTACTGGCTGTCGTGTGACTAATATCTCTAATAAGAATAGGGACGTACGTATTGGCTTCTACTTAGAAATTACACACTTATTTTTCGGATAGGTACTTGCGCTATGTGGTTGTAAAGAGATTAAGACAAATATTATACTAGCGAGTTCTAGCAAATTTAAAAAATAGTTTTTCAGTTTTCGGCATTCGAATTTTATCGAAAGTTTCCGAAACCTGAACGACAAAACCCACTAGGATTTCGGTACAAACATACACGTATATTTGATAACTAAAGGATAATGATCATATAAGATAATACGAAGCCATGTCATATCCTTATCCATCCTAAAAGAATCCGACGGAACGGCCCCCTTAGCTCCTCCAATAAGATTTTAAAGACTATCAAGTGTGTGTCGTTATCTTTAAAGACCACCACCATATCGTGGTTTTTACCTTTGGATCTTATGACCTTGAGACTAAAACTTATTTTTGAGTGCAGAACAGCAAGATAAAGTTGGTGCAAGTTCACAGTAATGGTAGTAAAATGTCGTTAGTGTTTCGTCGAGTCCCCACTGAAGGCGGTATCGGGCTGCCACGGACTGCGTCTATGGATAAAACGGAAAATTTAGTGTATACAGGATGTAATCGTTAAGTGTGACCAGGCGATTATTCTGGAACAATTACAGATATCAAAAAAATTTAAACTGATGTCGGAAGTACGTTACCTTATCAGTGAAATGACATCAACAACTTTTTGAAAATCAAACGAGAAGTATCCAAAATTTTGACATTAAACACTCCCATACATTTAGTATGAGATTTGTAGAAAGGTTTTAGTTTCCTTATAATAGTTATAGTTATTATAATAGTAGTTACGGAATAATCGCCTGGTCACACTTAACGATTACACCCTGTATAATGCAAATAGTCGTGTCTGTACATTGTATATTTTCGCGAAATTTTAAATTAAATAGGTTATTGGTATTGTACTCAGGCCGAAATAACAATTTTTTGAATTTTTGTCTTTGTGTCTATCTGTCTGAGTGTATGTATGTATGTGCCGTTTTAACTCGAGAACCACTCAACGGATTTGGATGCGGTTTTTTTTATTATTACCAAAGTGACCCTGGTCAACACATAGGCTACAAAGGTTGTTCATAAAATAACGCCCATGTCGAAAACGGGGCATAGATTGAATAAACGCTTTTAACTCAAAAACCACTTAACGGATTTGGATGCGTTTTTTTTACTATCATCGTAGTGACCCTGGTCAACACATAGGCTATTAGGGGTGGTAATAAAATAACGCCCAAGCCATAAAATGGGGCAAAGATTGAATAGACGCGGGCGAAGCCAATTTCTTACAATGTCAAATTTAAACCTGGAGCCCAGAACGAAGTAGGGACTAAAGGTATAGCAACGCTGAATTAATTATAGCTCGAAAGAGTACTCCAAAGTAATCACTCGGTCTTACAACCCATATCGGTCACTAATTTTTTTTACAGCACTCTGACAAATGTGAAAAAACGAGGTATGGGACTAAACATATAGGAATCAAGGTGAAGGCATTTTAGGAAAGAGGGGTCGACAATTTTTTTATTAATTTTAGGTATTACGTATGTATATATATATCTTTCATCTCTTCATCAGCTTATCCAACCATTGGCATATAAGTATTATTTATTAATAATTCATACCCTCATACGTTGTACCTTAATTATAGGTATGATCAGTAGAATATGTGGCTCTAATTTTCTAGCACGTCAACTAAAACAGTAAACAATTTGGAAGAACAACAATTACACTTCCGTTCTTGTTGTTTGGCTTGACCAAATCCTCAAGTCGGTACAAATAAATATCATTTAGCCAGCAAAAAGCAACGGTAAATCAGCTGGTTGACGCTGGACCCTCAATCATAACACCAGAGTTCGAATCCTACCTGGAGGTCTAGCGTGTATAGTGAAGAATGTGAGACTGGAGAATTGCGATTGTGTGCATGCACACCATTGACATTTTGGAAAACAACTCTTATAGCAGTCCAAGCCGGGTCTGTTTTCAAAAAATTATGGTTTGACTTTTATCTTATTCTTCTTTTGTTACGATGTATACTTTATGTTTCCATGATTTTTCAAAAATAGGCCTTGCCTGCACTGCTATAGGAGTTGTTTTCCACAATATCAATAGTGTGCATGCACACAATCGCAATTCTCCAGTCTCACCTTCTGCATTGTACCTTGATTTTGAAGGTTTATTTTTTCTTTTTTATTATCTCCACTTGCTGAGCGATGAAATAAAACGAAGCGTGTATTTGTGCTTGAAGTATGACAAAAAGACTCGTCGGGATTTATTAATTGTCGGTGAAATAAGTGTTAGCTATTCCAGAGACAGGAACGCTCGAAAAAACTTAATTTCAAAAACATCCAGTATATGAAAAATACATGAAGCTTTTTTACCTTGATTGCCGCCTGCCGCTCCGCTCATGCGCATGGCCGGAGTGGAACGAGTAGCGTAGAGACAAAGAACCGAAGACCTCTGGAGACACATTGCGTTCAGAACTCTATAAACTGAATGTGCCATTTGGAGGAATCGGCTGCAGATACGTATTCCGGCAATATGAACAAAGGTTTGATAGGGATTTTTTTAGTTTGGGGCTTATCTTCAAGTATTTAAAAAATATGCTAGTATTTTTCAAGATGTAGTGACCAGAATAGAAAAAAAATATTTGGCCAAGTGCGAGTTGGACTCGCGGACAAAGGGTTCCGTACCACCACACAAAACAGGAAAGGAACCCTAAAAACATGATAAATAACAACAATAAAGATGCCATAGCAATATCAAGGCATCAAAAAGCTACTAAAACTATAGCACCTGTCAATTAACTCGGCATCCTTTGAGTAAGGAACCCAAATTATTATTATTTGTTATTTTATTTTAAAGTATGTATAACAATCTGACCAAATTCGAAACTTGTGTGTATTACCGTCCTATAAGAGAGAGCTGAAGCAAATAACCTTGAAAAAAATTGCAATTTCCCTTTGTTTTGTTTTTCATATTTTTATTTTGTCGTGGAGACCATATAGTAATACGTATTTTTTGAAAATTTCAACTGACTACCTTTTACTGCTGAAGCTGTAGACCCTTGTAACAGACGGGAGGACAGACAGACAGCGGAGGCTTAGAAGTGGGGTTCCGTTTGGCACCCATCGGGTACGGAACCCTAAAAAGGGAATAAAGGGAAGAGGACAATAAATTGAAATAAGACTGGTAAGGGTAAGAAAGCAGAACTCAACCGGGCCGCCTCATAGACGGACACAATACGAGTACCAATCAAATTGTCGGCATACTGAAGAAAAGGCAAGAGAAAAGCATCCGAAATGGAAGAGCTTGTATGACTAGATTGATAGATGTGGAAGATGTGGGTCAGATAGTACCAGATGAAAATCTATGTTCTCGGCTTGCCCCTTGTTATGTATTTAAGAGAATAGGTTCCGATTGCATTGATCTCTGTTACTCCATGCGGAAAGACCCGAAGTGGGAGAAGGACGAATTCTGTAAAAAAAAAACTAAATTTTGTATCAAGTATCTGTTCGTTTCAGAGTTTAAATAAGTTTATATAGAATTTTAATTCATAAATAATATAATATGGTTTTGCTCAAATAATGTTAAAACTCGACATGAAAACTTTTATTGGAGTCAATGTTGGAATGACGTCTGAAGATTCTGTTTTGATATGAGTGTGCATTATTTTCTTGACAGAAGTCCAATTTTTTTTCAAATATCTATTATTGCTAGATTCTTCAAACAAGGATGAATAAATTATAGTTTTTCGGAACATATCCTCCAAGGATTTTGTCTAAAAAATATTTTTTTGTATTTCAGCTACTCCAAAAAATACAGCCACTTTCTTCACATTATCTATAGTATATCTGAATAAAGTAAAGATATTTTAAATCCGGTACAATTTCCAAAAAACCTAATGAGACAATCATGTAAGTATATTAGATTAGATAAAACATCCCACAATATAAAGTATGCCTATGAGTTATCCGAAGAATCCATAAATCTAATAAGACAGTCTGTCTTTCCTGTGATTCCAGCTATAGGTATGAGATAAAACATCCCATAAAACGCATTGTACTATTTTCAACCCTACCACCCACCCCGCGACACCGGTGGTCGGATTGACCGCAGCACGTGCCCCAATTCAACCCTCAAAAGCTCTCGAACGAAGCTTCCGCGACAAAAACAACAGCGCCCTCTAGACCTCAAGTGCAAACTAACCTCTTCACAAATCGGAAACATTTAAATACCCACCAAGTTTACCTTTAAATATCAAGCAATTTAGTCTTTATTGCAAGTAAATTAGGGTTGTAAAGTTGGGTATTTTGCCCTGCGCGTGCGCAGCTGCGCATAGCACGCGCTCTTAATGATATGTCCTCGAAGCTTTGTTTTAGTGGAGCGTAGTTACTGTAATGCGGTGCCGGTGGTCTCTTCAATTAGCATTTTGTTGATATACCGAGTATCAGGAGCGTTGGCAGATGTTCGTGACAGCTTCTAAGGTTTGATGACTTGAAGGAATCGAGGAGTTGGTCGATTATTTACATGCGCATACAATAAACTAAATTAGCAGCTCGATGTGTATCGATCGGTACAAATATCGACGGAAGTCGGAAACAATATTAAAATAACGTTCAATTATATCAGCGCGCAATGCAAAGTGGCTGTTTCGACCGTGCGTTTCCGGATTAGGCAAAATAGTGATAAATAATACGTTTCACAAGGACGCAACAAACGAAAAAAACCGGACAAGTGCGGGTCGGACTCGCCCACCGAGGGTTCCGTTAAATACTATATTTTTTATGATTTATTTATTTATTTTAAAATGTATAGTTTACAGATTTTTCCCTATACTTGTAGTATAAGACGGTATTACTTGCAAAATTTCATAGTTCTAGGTCAATTTTATTCCCTATTTATTCCCTTGAGAGTGTCGAAATATACGTTTTTTGTGGCTTAAACGGCCGTATCTTTTTTTACGTAACTTTGAGGTGTGATTTTTTCACTGCTTCAAGGGACTATAGACTTAAGTGTATGTTTTTAATTTCAACTCGACACCTCCACGCGTTCCCGAGATAAAGGGTCTTGACAGACAGACGGACGGACGGACAGACAGACGGACAACAAAGTTATCCTAAGCGGGTATATTCCTACCAAGTTTGGCACTGCACAGTTCATACTTATAAAAACCATTGACACCCCTCAGGGATTCATGCCGTGACGATAATGTTTTCGTTGTTTTAACCTTATTACTAAGCCTCCGCTGTCTGTCTATGTCTTTCGGTCTGTCACAGGGGTCTACAGCTTCGACTGTATTAGTCAGTTAAAATTTTCACACCATAAGATTTACTATGGCCTCTATCAGGACAAATAAAAAATTACAACCAAAAGGGGTATCCCATACAAAAAAACCTCGAAATCTTGGTACTTCTTAAACGTTATTTGTTTCATCTTTATTTTAAAGACGGTGATACATACAAGTTTCAAATTTGGTCAAACTATTTAACATGCTCTAAAGTAAAACAAAAAATAATAAAAATTTGGGTTCGTACTCAGGAAGTGTCAATTGATTGCAGGCGCTACTATTTTAACGCCTTGTTTTTTGTCACCTTGATGTTGCTTCAGCATCTATATTGTTGTTATTTACCATAATATTTGTAGGGTTCTGTAACCGTATTGTGTAGTGGATAGTGAAACTTTGTACGTGAATCCAACTCGCAATTGGTCTAATTATTTTTTACGAGGATAATCTAAACTGTAGGAATTTGTAATTCCCGAATATTATCTTCCATATACAATATACATATTTTTTTTTATTTTTTATTTTTTATTTTGTAACAGAATTTTACACAAGTATATACTTTACAATTTTCGCCAAACTGCTAAGCAGTTTGTTGGCGATACGCTCTTACATTTGATTAAGAGAAGGTACTTAAAATCTAATACTAATAGTCTTAAAACATATACATATTTGTAGGAAATCATTATGCAAGATATAATAAGTTCTAGTTATGTAAGGGAAGATAACAATATATTTTTTAATTTATGTTTTAGGGTGCCAATTTTTTACTTATTTTCTTCCAGTAGGAGAGGATATTTATGTACTTCCGAGTTCTCTCTCCATAATAGTTTTTAGATGATGGCTGTGATAGTTTGCCAATTTTTACTGCTCTAGTGAAATGTCTATTTGGTTTAGGAACTTTATAGTCTTTAGTGTAGTAAATTTCCAAACCTATGAGATATTTAACTTTCTGGTTTACTGGGAGAATTTCACAAACTGTAAACAATTTTTCATACTCTCCCTTATATTTAGCTTTGATATTTTTACCTACTAAGTGTTTAATAATTCTCAACTGTAATTGCCTAATTAGATCCAGGTATGTTTTAAAAGTAAGTCCATAACAACTTAATCCATAGCTCAGAAGTGAGTCAGCAAGCGCATGGTAAACAATGTACAGGGTTCGTTTATTTAGTATTCTACGTAGGTGATAAAATTGTCCTAAAACTGATCTCAATCTTTTGCAGACTTCATTAGTATGTAGTTTCCAATTAAATTTGTTATCTATTAATAATCCTAAATATTTAAATTTATCTACTATTTCTAAACCTTTGCAGTCACACCCTTGTTTATTTTTATGAAAACAATCGTAGGTGTGACCTAATATTTTAATATCCGAGGGTTGTAAGTTTTTGGCTTTCTTATTATACGGCGAACATATGTACATACATTTCGTTTTATTTAAATTCAAAATGATGCCATTATCATGCGCCCATTTACAAATATTGTCAAAGTCCGCCTGTACATTGCTTACCATCTCCGGCATATTATCTTTCCCAGCGTACAGCAGACACATGTCATCTGCGTACATGTAAACGTTGCAGTTATTCACCACGTTCGACACACTGTTCACGTGCATGATGTAGCCGACCGGCCCATACACAGAACCGGTTGGCACGCCCAGCCTGACAGTAGCTTCAGATCCAGCTGTTCCATTGATCACCGTGCGCAAAGTCCTGTTGGTTAAATAATTACGGAACCACTGATTGGTAGGCCCACTGTTACCGCATTCATCCATAGCTTGTAATAATTGCACGTGATCCAGTGTGTCAAACGCTTTTTTAAAATCAATAAATATTGCCAGTACCTGCTGCCTATCGCTAAGTTTTGTGTTTACATAATTAGTGAAGTGCGTCAGAGCCGTATTTGTACTGCGACCCTTTCTGAACCCGTGCTGAGCTTCAGATAACACCTTGTGATGCTCCAAAAATCCACCAACTTGCTCAATTACAGCTTTCTCCATTATTTTGTTGATAACCGATAAAATGGCAATGGGTCTGTAATTCGAATAATCTAAATGGTTTCCTTGTTTATAAATAGGTCTTATTAACGACTTCTTTAATACATCGGGATATATACCCTTTGACATGCACATATTAATAAACTTAGCCAAAATTTTACTAATTTCCGTTTTTACATACTTTACATCTTGTACTCTAATTTTATCTATGCCAGGAGCCTTTTCACGGCTTAATTTATCAATTATTCTCTCAACTTTTAAGGCACTTATATTTCTAAATTTAAATGATACATCAATCTTCTTAACATAAGTAGAACGTTCCAAAAATTCAGTTATGTTTAATATTTTGTATTTCTTGGGTAAATGTGTCAGAAAAATTATTACAAATGTTACGAATATTATCCGTTTTACCTAAATATTTCATTAAAACATTATCCAAATTACTTTTTTTACGGCCCAGCCATTCATTTATATTAGACCATATTTTTCTAAAATCCCCGTCACAATTTTTTATTTCATTTTGTCTATACTTATTATATATAGGTACGTATCGAAACAACAAATACTGAAAACACCGATTTATAAATGTAGTTTGTAAGTTATTAGCAAAACAGGCAAACATTTTTTCATTCACGGATTGTTTTTAAAGACATCTGAACGCAAACAGTGAGGTTTTTGATCAAATTACTTCTCATTTTTTAGCAGTTTAATTTAACCGGCTAGCGACAGTCATAAGATAAATTAATAACGATCTCATAACTTACTAATTTCTACTTTTAGCCGAAGTGTTTTGAAAATGCTGAACATTTCGTTTCCATAGCTGCTCTATTTGCTTTATTCTTAATTGAATCAATATTTTAAAACAATTTCAATAAATGAGAATAGGTTATGTTCATGACAATAAAAATCTTAACAAAACAAACATTGTCTGTTCTGTCATCGCCTGTGGCCCCAAATTACATTCTGTTGCTACAAAGAGAGATACTAAACTTCAAAAACAACTAATTTTGAAAATATATAATACTTGTAGACACAGCTTCAGCCATAAATTTGTGAAGTTCTAGGTTCTACTCGAAGTTACTGCTGCTTTTGATTTATACAAGTTTACAAAGATTTAATTTGAGCTTGAAATTTTATTAACTTAATTGTGACGAAGTATGAATCAAATGCGTAATCACATAAGGACTGAAACCTTTTATCTAAAATTTCAAACAAAATTAATGAATAAGAAAGACATGCAATGTTAATACCAATGAGCTATGGTAATACATAAAATGAATGAATGAATATACTAGTAAATACTATAAAATTTTCTATATAATACGTTATTAGTTACATATTTTGAGGTTGAAAGTAAAATGTTTACCACAAATTCTATTTTTTCTACCATCACACTTACGTAATACAAGTAGATATATACCATGACGGTCGCTTCCCTCGATTCCCTTCACCTCGGAAGCCTCCCAGCGGGGCTGAAGGCTTTGTGCTCAGATTTATGGCGCCTTCTGACCGACCGCCGCGAGCACTGAATAACTTTCACTGGATACCGGCTTTCAGGCCTTGAGGGATGGCTGGGTTACTCCTACTTCATTGATCAGTGAAGAATAGTTCTTTTGGAGATTACGTCTAAAGGTACTGTAAAATATTCATTATTTTTTGGTACAAATATCGTTCACAAATAGTACACTCTGTGTACTACGCGTAAAAGCCCAACAAAGAAACCTTTGTCCCAAATTTATGTAAATTAAATTGAATAGAAATATACAGGGTAAGTGCCGTATAAATAAATGTAGTGATAGTATTAAATATTCAATTCTTGTATCAAAAACCCTCACCTACACATTGTATAAAAAAAAATCACCAGCAGAATTATATAGATAAGTGATAGATAAGTATTCTTCACGATAGGATAACACAATCTAATTGCACTGATCTTATTTAAAATTCAAAAAGGACTTTCTGATCCACAGACAAGATAGGGATTGCAGTTGATAGCGGGTTGCACTCAAACAGACTCAAATACCTACTTATACTCATAGTAGACTAGCCCATTCCATTACGATCACAGCAAAGGCGTCTTCTTTGAGACAAACCAAAATAAGCAAAAATGAAATTGCGAGATACGGTCCGGTAGTTCTTCCCAAGAGATCAGCAATGTCACCAGCCACAGATTCATTATCTGCGGATTATCATTCCAAATACATTTTATTGCATTATTATAACTATTTATGTACATATAATTTTTTCTAATAAATCAATAATATTTTTTTTCATAAAAAAACATTCTCCGTTATTTAATTCTTGTTAAGACATTTCAATGAGCTTTGCGAGACAAAAGGTTTGGAAATGCTTTAGACAGGGTTTTTAGTAATGGGAACAAAACTAAAATAACGCAAAATTTATCTAAAATTAAAACTAAAAACGACCAAAATCTTTAAGCAAACTAAAAACCTCAAAGTAATTGTCAGAATTGTTCACCGTAGTTTCTGGTGTGATGAAAAACTAATATCACCCAGGAAAGGAGCGGTCTTGGATAAACATACAAAAAGAGTAGGTACATCGTTTGAAGTCTCCGTACAAAGAAGCGCAAGGGCGGGCGGCGCCCTACGCGATCATATCTTCATATCCAAACTGCCAAGCGCAGATAACGTTGTTTATGTATGCGTGTGTCGAGATTTGTTGCCAAAAATTATGGTTAGGGGTCAGTGAGATTAGGTTAGTCTAAATAGGATGCGGAAAAAGAACAACAAAACAGTTGGGCATATCATAATCTCATGCGGTAAAAAAATCATACAGTCTTTTCTTTCTTTTCTTGATAATAAATATCTTCATGTCTACAAATCTTTGTTCTTTTTGGGAAATTATCAGAAATCCTGAAAAATGTCCCCTGTAAGCGAGGATGCGGGTCGATACCGCCGCCCCCCGCGCCCCGCAGGTGCGACGAGATAATCCAAGATGGCCGCCGAGATAGGACGTGACGTCACAACCCCCGCCCCCCGGCGCATCCTCGAGGCCTCCGCCACCCTCCTTGGAGGCTTCACAAATCCGCTTCTGTTCAGCGTACAGTTCGCAACGCCAACGCACAATTTTTGTAATATTTTAACGCTCCGTTTTTTGGAAGTAACACTTATTTTTACTGATTGACACCTATGTTTTTTTTACAATCAGCTGATTAACTAAAATAAGAATAAAAATATGTTTTTGAAGTAATGCCTAGCAAAGTAGGTAAATTACATCTGAAACAGCAGTGTAATGCTGAAAGTAGTTTCATGTAAAACATGGCAGCAACCAAAATGAATTTAATTTACTAAAGAAGCAATTTTGTTAATGTTATATGAGTTGTATTCGGTCCTAGGCATATAGTGGTTTCGAAATGTTGTCATTGTGCTACTGATTACTTGAAAATATTGAAAAGTCAACTAAGCGCGATAGTAGGCATCGTGCTACGAAATCATATTTACATGTTTACTCGAAGAAAATTTCTTGGAGTATTTTGATGTTCTTAGGGTTCTAAACCTCATAATGAAAAACAGGATCACTTTGTTGTCTGCCTGTCTGTCCATCTGTCTGTCTGTAAAGATCCTTTTCTTCGGGCCCTGTTAGAGGTATCAAGTGGACTCAAGAAGTCTACGATCCCATAGTGCTATTTAAAATCAGGCTTCTAACTCAACACTGAACAATTTTTTTAATTTTTTTTATTTATTTGCTTAAGAAACAAACAGCCACATACACAAGTTATTACAAATGAATATAATTAAATTAAGCCTAAAGTCTCATTAATTTACAAAAATGTATATTTCGAATAACAAGCGAAGTTAACTAAACATAAATAAGTAATACACTAAACATTATTATTAGAGTGCATTACAAACTAGAAAAGATAAATTAGAAACAAATGTAAAGACAAGAATTTGAAAAAATTCCTCGGGGCCAGGATTCGAACCTGCGACCTCTTGTTATCAAGAAAAGCGCGCTACCGACTGCGCCACCGAGGTACTTACCAAGACTGTTGAATTTGTCCACCATACTTGTTCACCGAATATTTTTGTAACTATTTGATCTAACCAGCTTATAGGGCACATGATGAACGCTCACGAACGCTTTCTTGCCCTTCTTCTTAGCAATACTACTCGAATGGTGCGGATGGTTAGGCGTTATGTATATATAATATTTGTATTCCTATATTTCTCTATTTTATGCAGGTGTATCACTTTAGTACATTTTAGTAGCCCAACCTTAATATTTTTTGTATGTATTTCCCGTTTTTATTTATGAACTTATTTCTTCATTGCATTATGTACCTATATATAATATTTTTATATTTTTATTCCTAGATTCCTCTATGCAGGTGTATAGTTTATTTCCCGTATTATTATATATTTTTTTATATTCTAAAGATATATTGTTAAAATTAACTTAGACTTGTAGAAAGTATACTTTATGTATCTATTTTGCAAAAATAAATATTTTGATTTGATTTGATTTGATTTGACATCTAAAAATGGTCATTATATAATCGGCAAACACGCCTAACGAAACTATTTCTTGCATAGCACGTTTTACAAGGAGCAATGCTAAACAAATTCTTTGTATGACATGCACGTTCACATTTGCGAATAATTCTAAAGTGTATTTGCATACATACGTCAATGTAGTCTTGCCTATGGGACAGTGGCGTGTATAGAACTTTTTGCATGCAACGAGAAGGTCAAGTTTGACAATAAAAAAACTTTGTCACTTTGAAAAATAGATATTTGTATGACGCCTGGGTAGACACTGCCTGCCCTAGAGTACATGATGTCATGCAAAAAAAATATTTTCAAATTGGTTTTTCTTTTTTCATCTTATTTTTATCGTCAAACTTGACCTTCTCATTGCTTTTCCAGCAAAAAGTTTTATGCACGCCACTGCTTGAGATAGAAGTTGAACTTTATGGAGGTATAATAGTCAAGATAAGCATAACCTGTTCTGTAGTCGAGGGTCTTCACAAACTTTCTGTAATTTCTCGACTCTATCAATATGACTCATATAAAATGGATGCTAAACTGAACAAGCAAACTCCAATCTACTACGAACAAAACTATTGTACAGAATGTTATATGTTAACGGGTCCTATCGCCCTTTACGTAATCAATTTCATACAAAACGGCTCACCATGAAAACCTATAGGGTTCTTCCAGTTTCTTAATTAACTGGAACTTCCAGCCTAGTCACAACTAGTTCTCATATCATATATTATATATCTATCAAAAAAACCTGAAAATTATATACCTATATTTAATTATTCAAGAAGAAATATTCAATCAACTTAATTAGACCTTTTGGATAGGAAAAACAAATTTTATACATATTTTTTCTAAAACAATAAAACACATTCGGATACATTCTTGGTAAAAAAAACATAAAATTTACGTTTATTTACCCGTAGAGATCTAGATAACGTAATGGACACATCTTAAAATCATACAAAATCATTCCATTTACACCTCACACTCTTGTGTATGCGTTTGTATGGCTGCGTTAGCGACTCTATGCGCCCGAACTCCCATACTAGCGCAGTTCGCTGATCATATCCTTATTTATAGGTACTTGCTTATTTTTTTTTTCTTTTTCAATATATCCCATACAATATCCATGACGTGAAACTAAAACATTTATCAAAATCAAATACATACAAAAGTTACAATCGTATAAAATTCCTGAATTTTACACATATTTTGATGAATGTTTATGTACAGTAATTTCCTAGAAGCGATACAACAAATCAAATAATTTTAGTTTCATAGTATATTTTGGGTAGGTGGTAGAGCTAATGCCGGGCTTGACTGTGGAGGTACCACCATCTTACTCGGAAATCCTCCCGAAGTTATTCGGGGGAGAGAGAGGACAGCTCTCAGGCAATAAAACCAGGCGGCCCACCATTGCCTGGGACCGATGGATGGCGGTATATCCCATCCCCAATCGCCGGGCCTTATATAAACCAGACTGGTGACGGGCAGCGGCGTCACTGGTGCAAGGGTTTTGGCACCGCGCTCACCAACCCGCCTGCCCAGCGTGTGTGAGTATGGGCATTTCTTCCAGGAGGACCGCCAAGAGTGGCGAAATCCTGGAAAGGCCTATGTCCAGCAGTGGACGAAACAGGCTGATGGATGGATGGATGGATGGTATATTTTATACTATTAAAAAATATTTTTGTTACATTTCGATTTTCGGGATATTTCTCCTGAAATCATAGGAACCACCAAACCCATCCCATATTTTTGATTATCATTATTATCTCATAATTTTTCGCAGGTGTATTAAAAAACGTCGTTTGATACACGTGCGAAAGTGTTGATATATCTCGTCCCGACTGTTTTTTGCTTCGTCTGCGTCTCGGCAAAAAAGTCAATCGTGACTCTAAATATCAACCTTTTCGCACTTTCAACAAAATGTTTACCCTTCTCTTAAAATAATCAGAATTGTAAATAACCAGATAAATGGACGCTGGTATCCCTGGCATCTAAAACTAAACGTATGCTAAACAAAGATCCAAGTTTCAAAGATGTGGATTTAACTGACAGACTTCAAATAATTTCCTTATTATACCGGCGAAAATCTGTGCTGACCGTACCGCTCAGAGGGTAGAGAGAGAGGCGGCTATATGCGCTGAGCTATGGAAGAGGTTATCTCGCTAGATACCGCGCTATCTAAATCAGTATTATCGCGCGCCACCGCCGAATAATTATTATTAGTACTGCGGTCTATAGCTCCGTCCCTTAGGTATACATTACATGGAATTAAATTGGAGATAGCATTATGTTGGGTGGGATGGGTTTATAATTTTGTAGACTTACCTCTACAGAGAGCTAAGTGCAAAGAACTGCATAATGCCCGAGAACAAAAATATGCATTGAGGTTCACATTGTTTTCTATATTCTATAATAAGCTTACGTACATACATACTCACGCCTGTCTCCCAGAGGAGTAGGCAGAGACTACAGATTTCCATCTGCTACGATCCTGACATACATATTTTACTTCTTCATCCATCAATCAATCTAGCCATATAAGCTCTTCTATTCCGGGTACTTTTTACTTTGCCCTTCTTCAGTATGTCACCTATTTGGTCGCCATACGTCCTAGGGCGGCCCGGTCGAGCTTTACCTTCCACTTGCGCAGCATAAATTTCTTTCGTAACTCTGCTCTCATTCATTTTTTCTATATGCCCAAACAACCGAAGCATTTCTTTTTCTATTCTAGTTACTACATCTTCTTTGAGGCCGCAACGATCCCATAAGTCGATATTTTTCTCTGTATCATTCAATGGCAAACCACACATACTCCGTAAGGAACACGTTTCCACTGCATTCAATCTACTTCGATGCTCATCTTGCCAAACCCAACATTCACACCATACATAAGCGTAGGAGCCAACACTCCACCCGCCAACCGTATCTTTGCAGTCACACTCTATAATAAACTTAAAGTAACACGACATTGTCATGCGGTTTTAACAAAATCATCAAGTTTTATTAAACTTAATCTTCAACAGAGCTTTTTTAAATTATTCAACAAATTCTTTACCAACCCAAAAGTGGCATCAAACAATAAAACCCCCGAGTGTCCTTTCTGCAGACCAACTTGTCCTGATGAGGTCGATAAGGCACACCATCGGTGCTTGCGGGGGCTGCGGGGCCCTCTGTGGGCTCTCCAGGGGCCCTACAAGGTGCTCCATGAAGAACAGTTTCCTCGTTCAGGGCTCTGCTAATTGCTCTCCAGCTTTTGTTCAGGTGAACCCTGGATTAGCAGTTAATGGAGGATTAAGCTGTTACGTGATTTTTTTGATGATTTTCATGTGCATTGTCTTTTTACCATTTTCAAAAGTTCACAATTAGTCCCGTAGATATTGTTTAACAATAAGAAATTTCTATTAGTTTTCGAGAGTTGACAAAAATAAATTATGCAAATTAGATTTTGAGTTTTAAGGAAATCAAAAGGCACAGTAGGTACATTATCAACATTTAAGTTCTTTTTTTAGGGTTCCGTACACAAAGGGCAAACGGAGCCCATTTTTTAATAAAAATTCATAATACCGGGTATTTTTTTAACTTGGCATTTTGTAAAAAAAGCTCTGGCGGGTGTCAATATCTAGAAGTTATTAGGAGAGCCATGGTAGAGCTCAATTTTTTTTTCCTTTTTTACTCTTCAAAAATTAAGAAATGGGAGTCAGTTCTTAGATCATTTTTATTACGGACTCTATCATAAAAATGAAACTAGTTAAGAATATGGAATTTTCTGTAAATATACAGTTACTGTGTTTAAACAAAAAATATTGAAAACACCGATTTTTAATGTAGTTTTAGGGTTAAGTACGTGAATACGTTGTTTCATGAATTTTGTAGGTAATGACAATAAAATTGTGCCCTTGGGGCGCCAGTTCTACTCGCAATTGAATGTTTTTTTCTTCTGTTGTTCATCCCGGAAAAAAGCAAAATTCTATACTTTATACAAAGACTACACCAAATTAAAGATGATAAAAATCATTTTAGCTGACTACTATTTTGCAGGCAATTTTCAGATATAGAAAAATCAACAAAGCAAAGTTACTGTATTTTTTGTTACGTAATTCCATATTTATTTTAAAATCTGGGGACACGGCAGTGCCCCCGCCAAGTCGGTTTAAATATTTTTTCAACTAGTACTAGGGGGGATCAAAAAGTACTGAGAACGACATATATACTCCTTGGTAAGAAAAAAAAAATACTGGCAGACATAGCTCAGATATTTGTAATATTAATAAAGAAAAAAAATCTTCGATTCTCTTTTGTTTTTTTTCTGAATGTAGTCATTTGCTTGCTTGCTTCGTGTCGGAACGTGTTCTCGAAAATGAAGAAAAACGAAGTGCGAGCCGTTATTAAATAACTCTGTTTAAAAAAGTTTACGACGCAAGAGATTCACTGCGATTTGGAGGCAACATTAGGAGAGTCTGCTCCGCCGCCGTATTCCACTGTCGCAAGGTGGGCTTCTCAATTTCGAGTAGGGAGAACGAGCACGGAAGACGAACATTGTCGTTATATTCATCGACGTCAGTCACCCAAGAAAATGTTGTGAAAGCCGGGAAAATTGTATTAGGCGATCGAAGAGTTACCATGCGTTACTTAGTCCAAGAAACGGGCATTTCATATGGAAGTATTCAATCCATATTGAAACAATCTTTGAATATGAGAAAAGTCTCCGCAAGATGGGTGCCGAGAATTTTAACCGACAGTCAGAAACAAAATTGATTTGACATTTCGAAGACATTGTTGGACAAGTTTCAAGAAGATTCTGAAAACTTTTTGTCTCGTTTCGTAACAATGGACGAAACATGGGTCCATCATTTTGATCCCGAGACAAAACAGCAATCTTCGCAATGGAAACGCCCATCATCACCGACCCCGAAGAAGTTTCATGCCTCAATATTTCGGGACTCAGAAGGGATATTGTTGATAGGATACGCTCGGGCGTGGAACCACTATTACTGGCCAATATTATGCAGGTTTAATTCCCAAGTTGAAGAATGCCATCAAAAAGAAAAGGAGAGCGAAACTTCGAAGGGGCGTGCTGTTTCATCACGACAACGCACCCGCGCACAGCTCGGTGGTTGCGATGGCTGCCATTCAGCAAGCTGGCTTCGAATTGGTTGACCATCCCCCTTATTCACCAGATCTGGTTCCTAGCGATCTTCATCTGTTCCCCAAATTTAAAGAATACTTGAGGGGAAACAGGTACGAAGACGACAAAGAGGTGATGAATGCCGTGGAGAGCTTTTTGCAGACAAAACTTTTTTTTGAAAGGGATTAAAGCCTTGAAAGGCGCTGGACTCGGTGTATAGAGAGACTCGGAGACTATGTAGAAAAATAAATTATTAAGTTATCAATAGACATTTTATTCTATCTCATTCTTACTACTTTTTGATCCCTCCTTGTACATTAACAACCTTTGCTAGAAGGATGTGTCAAAGTTCATTACTTCGGCAGAGAGTTGCAGCAACATTTGTGTTAAAATTTTGCAAAGAAAGAATATAAAAAATACTGGCTGGTTGCAAATATTATGCAACTTGACACATTAATCGCAAGTTGATACAAGCAAGCAACAAGACACTTTAAGTTTATTTATTATTACGTAGTTTAAAAAAAACCGGCCAAGTGCGTGTCGGGCCACGCGCATTGTAGGGTTCCGTAGTTGCCCGGTACATTTTATAAGTTGGTCTAGCAACACAGATCGCGCCGAACTTCTAGTCTCATACAATTAGAAGAACGGCCCGTATTGTAACAACGAACAAAGTATTGTCGTGTTTACAGGGGATTAAAAGTTTGGCGCGACCTGTACCCGTGAAATGAAATGAGAAATGAAAATGAAAATATTTATTGTTACCATCAATTTGAACAAAACATTAGGCTATTTAACATATATTATACAATACAAAAACACAGTACTTTTCAGTGTCATGTTCCTCAGCACTAATGAAAAGGCTACTGATGCCTAATATAGTAAAAACCGTAGTATAGGCATCAGTGCTTTTCCAGTTGTGCAGAATGAAATAAGTGTTTAATTATATTATAAATATTGCGTACCGAACAAGTACCTAAGTATGTTTATAAAAAGAAGTAAACTCGTAAACCTGTAAACCCTGTTGTGATAGTTTTTCTTTTAAGTTCATTATAGTACTTCTGTGATTTTTTTCACATATCCATAAACAACCGCTTAGCCAGCAGGGGGGACAATTAACTGTAACAAAAATTATCACTTTAATGCTTCATATTTCGCCAACGGATCCCTGAATCGAAAAATGGTTTTACACACCAACAATGTTTTTAAGTGACCTATCTTACGATACCCTACACTATGAGATAGATAAGAAAAAAAATCATCCCCAATCTACATAATGAAGAGTGCAGGGGAAGAACAGGGAATGTCACATTTTTTCAACTTTGTGTTTTTAATGTCAAAACATAGTTTTTTTATTTAAGTCTCGTTTTCAATCACAAAAAACTGAAATACAATAAGGGATGCAATGCAACCAAAAGTACGTTTTTCTATTGGCCTGAATGTGAAACAACCGGGAAGACGATTTTTTATTGCCCTAATAATAAAATAAACGCAACGTTTATTTTAATTTTTTCGTATTATATAAAGTAATAAATCAGTGAAAATATAAGAAAATATATTTCATGTTTGGTACGAATTTTTTTAAGTATGTAAACTTTCATTTGTCACTTGTCACTTGTCCTTTCAAAGGTTTAATGCGTTTTTCTCGAAATGTACTCAGTTGGACATTCCCTGTTCTTCCCCATGCGTTTGGGACCCTTAAATTTTTTTTCCATGATTTTATTTTACCGTATTGTCGGCGTGGATATAACACAGCTCTACAAAATAAAAGTTTTGTTTTGTTGCCCTGGATATCATCGCAAATTTTTACGTTTTCAAGTGATTGAAAACACGAATATATTCATGAAAGTTCTCAATGTGCTCGTATTTTCATGATTTTTGCATATCTTATATTTTGAACTATTTTACTGCTGGTCTTTGAAAAGAGATTGTCCCTCGAAAAATTCTAAAAGAAAAGCTCATAAAAGGCGTTTTATGGAAATATAAAATATATTTTCGATATTTTCCTCTTTATTTACTTCGATGTATCCTAATTTCTCAAAATATTAATGACACTATAAATATATCTGTTATTTTATTTCTCGGTTTTTGATTTTTGTAATGTAAAATGAAAATAAAGATTTAAAAAAAAATCAGAGCAAATCTAACAAAATCATTGATAGTTTCATGAATTGTGTGCATAAATGGACCCAAAATCATTTTCATATCTGGGGCAACAAAACCACTGTAGGCCAGTGTAATGTATACTCATGCTAAATTACAGCTTTCTAGTACTAATAGTCTCTGAGCTAAGCCGCGGACAGACGGACGGACGGACAGACGGACATGGCGAAACTATAATTATTACTTGTCGGACCAGGGACCCTAAAAAACGATTATTAACCTTTCTTAATATGTCATTTCCCTTGCGTTTCTATTATCTACTTACAATTTTTCACATCAGATGTGTTTACTAACATGAGTCGGGTACATTCTTCACGAATATGAAGACCAAAGTTGGACATAAACATAAAAGTTATGAGGACATTGCGCTGCGAGTACATCATCTGGCGTATAGCCAGAACCCTTGTACAGTGGAGACCACACCAAGCTATACACTTGCAGTACGACATTAGCCCCTACAGAGAAGAATATAAGATAGGTACAAAGTCCGAAGTGTCTAACTTGATGCGGTCTCCACTGTACAACGTTTATCAAAAACTTGTCCAACTGAACTTACAAACCACATAAGCAAAGAGGACTTCGTAGCTTTCTGAAATATCTTCCTAACTGTTAATGTTGTTCGAATACGTCATGATTTCATGTATGTAGGTACGATAGTACTATAATTAAAAGACTTTCTTTTGAACCGCTCGTCTTTCTTAATAAGAATACATTTATTTATGGCTTATCTAATTTAGAGCATGATGCTTACTGCTAAATAATACACAAGTTCCCAGGTTAACGTTTATTACGAGACTGCCCGCTGAACATAAAGAGCGCTTACCCTACCAAATACACAACACCTTCACCCTTATTTACTACTTACATAATACAAATAATTAGCTGCTTAGTTAACAATGTTATTTTTAACTTAATATTACTGCTGGCTGGATAAACACAAACATAATACATATATTAAAAGGAGAACAAATAAACAGTGACATATATTTTCTGAAACATGAACATTAATTAATATTTACAATAAGTACATAACCAAATTACAAATCTAGTCTATTTCTTCCAACCCATATCGTTTTGGTGGATTGCGATTCCTTATCGGATACCTACGTTGACGCATCTCGTGTTCAGGTTCATTGGTTACGGTTGTGGTCGAATTAGACGCGCGTATAGTTGCGGACGCAATGGGTTTACACACGGTTTGAGTGGTAGGGCCCGAAGCCACCACCTCAGCCACCACCGGCTCATCATTATCTGGCTGAGGTGAACTCCCGCCACTGCTTCCCCTTACACTCTCCTCGCTCCGCTCTGGTTCCTCGCCGCTGGTCATAGGAATTGTTAATGACTTACGCGAGTTCTTACTGACCATATTTTGTTGTGTTTTATCAAATCGTATCTCCGTAGAAGAGAGGCCCTTATCTAAGTCGCTCGTAACCCTCTGTTTAAGCTGATCAATATGTCTGTGAATTTCGGTTCCAAAAATAGATCTAACGCAGTAATCCGTATTTCCTAACTTCCTACTAACAGTACCCGCAACCCATTTATCAGGAGTTCTACTCGAATATTCTCGGTACCAAACCGACGCTCCCGGTTGAAGCTGACGGTGTGTGCCGCCCGCATCTGCCTCGCTGCGTGCCTGCCGCGCGGCGACTCGTGCCTCCCTATCAGGTTTCAAATTGTCTAACCTCATACGAAGACTGCGGCTCTGCAGTATATTAGCGGGACTATCACCAGTAGTTGTATGCTCGGTATTTCTATAAGCCAAAAGAAACCTACAAAGCGCTGTGTGTACATCTAAGTTTTGTTTTAACGCCTTCTTTATTACACGCTTACATATTTTGACGGCATTTTCGGCCGAGCCGTTTGAGGCCGGATGAAATGGAGCCGAAAAGATATGTTCAACGTGGTTATGACGCAAAAAAAATTGGAATTCGGAACTGAAAAACGGTGGGCCATTATCACTAACTATTTGTTTAGGTAGGCCAAATCTAGCCCATAATTCCCTTAATACTGCTATAACTGCCTGTGCCGTAGTTCTTTTCATAATTATCGCTTCAATCCATTTCGAACATGAATCAACAACGACCAGGTAAGTAGTTCCATTTATAGGCCCTAGAAAATCTAAATGTAGCCTAGACCATGGGCGCGACGGCCAGGGCCATGAGTGGGGGGCGTGCCCCGGCGGTGCGTCTGCCACAACGGCGCACACTCCACACGCACGACACTCTGCCTCTACAGCCTCGTCAATGCCTGGCCACCACACATAGCTACGTGCAAGTGATTTTGTTTTTACTATGCCCATATGGGGGTCATGGAGTTCCGTAATTACTCTTTTCCTACACGACGCTGGTATTACAACGCGGTGACCCCACATAATACAACCCAATTCACAGTATAATTCATTTTTCCTAGTGAGATACGGTTTTAATTCCCTAATTTCAACTTCTTCTGGCCACCCATCATTTATGAAACTTACTACCCGACTTAGGATCGGGTCTCGGCAGGTTTCTTTTTTAAGAACACTATAATCTAGCAACAGAGCGTCTGTTGAAAAATGTAGGTAAGTTTGCTCAGGGATGTCCTGCCATTCTGAGACTACCTCTTCTTTTTGTGACCTGATTAGTCGGGAAAGTACATCAGCGGTATTTTTGTCGGTTCTAACATACTCAATAACGAAATCATATGCTGATAGCTTGATTGCCCACCGCTGCAACCGACTAGCCGCAGCACTAGGAATGCCAATATTAGGTCCAAAAATGCTTACGAGAGGTTTATGGTCAGTTCGCAGCACAAACCTTCTGCCATATAGGTATTGATGAAACTTTTCGACGGCGAAAACAATCGCTAAAGCTTCTTTGTGTATTTGACTGTAATGAAGTTCGTGTGTGTTTAGCGACCGCGAAGCGTACGCGACGACTCGCTCCTCAGCGGCGGCGGCGTGACTGCCGCCCCCTGGCGAGCGTTGCGCCAGTATCGCGCCCAAACCGCGCGAACTCGCGTCTTCTGTCAACACGGTTTCCTGAGATATGTCAAAATGAACCAGTGCTGCAGAACTGCACAAATACTCTTTAACCCTCATAAAAGCGGCGTCTTGTTTTGTCTCCCATTTCCAATGTTTTCCCTTTTTTAAAAGATTGTACAGAGGTGATAAATGTGTGCTTAAATTTTCGATAAACTTCCCATAGAAGTTTACCATGCCTAAAAATGATTTTAATTCTGAGACGTTGGTAGGACAGGGCATGGTAGTAATTGCATTTACCTTCTCTGGATCAACCCGGACCCCCATTTGATCGATAATAAAGCCTAGATATCTGACTTCTCTTGCTAAAAATTCACACTTGCTTTTTTTTATTTTTAGACCGTTTTTGGACAGAATCTCTAATACTTCCTCAATTGATTTTAAATGACTTTCTAAGTCTTTGTTTTTAATTAATATGTCATCGTAGAATATCACTACATTTG
Organism: Ypsolopha scabrella; assembly: GCA_910592155.1. Lineage (NCBI taxonomy): Eukaryota > Metazoa > Arthropoda > Insecta > Lepidoptera > Ypsolophidae > Ypsolopha > Ypsolopha scabrella. The sequence continues at coordinate 8,710,424 of OU342964.1, forward strand.
GCACATTTTTAAACATATCTACCATTATTTTTTGAAAAATTCCTGGGCTCGAAGATAGTCCGTACACTAATCTCGAATATTTGAACAGCCCCCTATGTGTGTTTATCACTGTGTACTTTCTAGAACCTTCTGATAGTTCGCATTGATTGTATGCTTGGGACAGGTCTAATTTTGTAAAAAATTTGTTACCACTGAGATCACTAAATAAATCCTCCATTTTTGGAACCGGAAATCTATTAACAGCTAAGACTTTATTGAGGGTTACCTTATAGTCTGCGCATATTCTCAAGCCACCGTCGGCCTTGTTTACCACAACCAGCGGCGTGGCCCAGTCGGAGTGGACAACGGGCTCGATGACGCCAGCCCGCAGCATCGCGTCGAGCTCCGCGTCGACCCGCGCTCGCAGCGCGTACGGCAGCGGCCGCGCGCGACAAAATATAGGTTCGGCTCCCGCACGGACACACAGCTCGGCTTGGCCCCCCGTGTATTTACCCAATGTACCGTCGAACAATGAATCATGCCTGGAAATAATTTCGTTTATGATTTTATTTTTATCCAAATCACTAACAGATTCATGGTTTTTAAAAGTGTGTAAATTAACTTTGGGTATTTTTACAGGTATATTTAATTCAGATAGCCACTGTCGGCCCAACAAGCTAGTGGTTCCCCGGTCTATCACATACAAATCCAGTGTTTTGATAGTTCCACTGTAATTAACAGCTACCTCTATGTAACCTAAAGGCTGAATAGTCGAACCGTCGTAAAACTTAAGCGCCAAACTACACGGTTTCAAGTCTAGGTTGCTAAATAACTTTTGATAAACACTATAACTAGTACAAGATAATGCCGAACCCGTGTCAACTTCCATACTTAACAAATAATTTCCAACTTTAACAGTTATACACACCGGTTTATATTTGTTTAACGACATTTGGTGCATAGGTTCCTCCTCCTCGCTTCCTTCACGCACATCATCGTAGTCGTCATTGTCTCCGTAATCATCTTTGTTCGAAATGATATTAACTTCTCGTTCCTCTAGCGAGTGCAATGGCGCTCGCTCTCTGCCCCCCCGGCCCGCGCCGCGCAGTCCCCGCGCGCGCCGTGCGCCCGCGCCTCGCCACGAGCCGCGCTCGCTCGCCGCTGCTCCCGCGCCGAACCCGTCCACGCGCCCACCGCGTGATCCTCTTCGCTCGAAGCTACCGGCAGATTCCGCCGCTTCCCCCCGTCTCGAATGATTGTAACCGATCCGCTTGGATTTTCTGGGACACATTCTTCTTAAATGGCCGATTTCTTGGCATCCGCTACATATGTAGTCTTTATATGGACAGACAGTTGCCTGATGCTTATTGTCCCCGCATCTCGGGCACACATCGTTGAACTTATGTATTCCTTCTGCCCGCTCCCCACCGCCGTATTCCACAATATTAGCATCCCGTTCAGCGGCTTCCAGCGACAATGCCAACGAAACTGCACGATTGTATGGCAAATTTTGTTCTGCGAATAGTCTTTGCCTGATAATTTCACTCTTAAGGCCACAAACCAATTGATCACGAAGATTTTCATCCAACGCTGTTTTGAAATCACAATATTTCGATAGCTTCTTCAATTCTGTGACGTAATCGGCTATTGACTCACCCGCGCGCTGTCGACAACGCCTGAATTTATATCTTTCTGCTAACTCTGATGGTCTTGGTTGTAAGTGGTTAGCTAATAATTCCACTGCACTATTAAAGGTTAAGGCTGATGGCTTCGAAGGGCTGGCTAATGTTGATAACAGGTCATAAGCTTCATCTCCCATAACCGAAATCAACGTAGGTAGTTTCAAGTCATCGGTCACTTTGTTCACGAGAAAATACATTTCTAGTCTTTCGATATAACCAGACCAGTTTCCACTTTGCATCACAAACTCACGCATTTTCCCAACCGACATTTTTATGCACTATACTGTCTGTAATTATACTAAAATTCGCAATTTTATTTTCTTAATCCTCGTACGCCACTGCTAAATAATACACAAGTTCCCAGGTTAACGTTTATTACGAGACTGCCCGCTGAACATAAAGAGCGCTTACCCTACCAAATACACAACACTTACAAACCAAAATTTTTACTTCGATATGCCTATAATATATTCTATTATATGCACTTATGTAACTTCTTAAAAATAAATTTAAATAATAAAGATAAGATTACGTAAAATATAATATCCAGGTTCAGAATGAGTAGAAACTTTTATTATCCAGAAATGTCGTAGCATGAAAAAGTATTAGTATATGTTATAAAGATAATTTTAAAAAAACTTCAATTTCTAATTAAAACTGAACTATTTCAATGGGTTATTATAAATTTATTTATATTTGTGGTAGGGCTGATGCCGGGCTCGACTGTGGAGGTACAACCATCTTACTCGAAAATCCTCCCGAAGTTATTCGGGGGAGAGTAAGAGAACAGCTCTCAGGCAAAACCATGCGGCCCACCATTGCCTGGGACCGATGGATGGCGGTATATCCATCCCCAATTGCCGGGCCTTATATAAAACAGACTAGTGGTGGGCAGCGGCGTCACTAGTGCAAAGGTTTCGGCACCGCGCTCACCAACCCGCCTGCCCAGCGTGTGTGAGTATGGGCATTTCTTCCAGGAGGACCGCCAAGAGTGGCGAAATCCTGGAAAGGCCTATGTCCAGCAGTGGACGGAACAGGCTGATGGATGGATGGATTATAAAATTTTAATAATATACATAATTATATAAAATAGTTGTGCACATATACAAAAAATCAATCTTTATTTCAAGTTTAATCTGAACAGTTGCGCAGACACAGGATTAGACATTTGACATACATCTATTCTACATATTATTTCAACGAATTGCTAACGTTAAATTTTCAATTGAATGTTGGTTATTTTAATTTTCACAGTAAACATCTGATTGGAATAGTTTAGGTGGTCGGTAAAGTAAAGGCGTCCACACACGATGCACGACGGAAATGGCGTCTAACCGGATATTGTATCGCGCCTTCATCTCCGGCCCACTTCCGTTTCCGCACCCCTCGCCCCGCGCTCCGCTCGTGCGTCGCCTAATTACTTCTCCAATATATAGATCTGCCTGGTGCCTACTCACTCTCGTATTAATCAGTTTTTTTACTCGGGGATACTCGTAACTTTTTATCTTTATGTTTTCCTAACATTCCAATGAATAATAAAAACACGGAATATGTTTTTTTTGCAATTCGCGGGAAAAGCTCAACAATAATTAGGTTTTCATAAGAAAATTATGTCGGTTTTCGTGAAAACCTAATTATTAACAATAAATTATTATTATAAATTATTAACACTATGTAAATTTGTGCGAATATACTATAAAACGCATTTATTGCTTAGATAGATTAGACGTGCACTTTGCACCGAAATAAAAAGTTATCTCCTTACAGTTACTATTTGAGTGCATTACAAACTATAAAATATCAATTAGAAAACATCCATCAGCCTGTTTCGTCCACTGCTGGACATAGGCCTTTCCAAGATTTCGCCACTCTTGGCCGTCCTCCTGGAAGAAATGCCCATACTCACACACGCTGGGCAGGCGGTTCGGTGAGCACGGTGCCGAAACCCTCGCACCAGTGACGCCGCTGCCCGTCACCAGTCTCTTTCTTTATAAGGCCCGGCATTTTGGGATGGATATACCGCCATCAAACGGTCCCAGACAATGGTGGGCCGCCTGGTTTTGCCTGGGAGCTGTTCTCTTACTCTCCCCCGAATAACTTCGGGAGGATTTGCGAGTAAGATGGTGGTACCTCCACAGTCGAGCCCGACATCAGCTCTACCACCTATAACGAAATTAGAAACGAATTCCAAATATGACAAGAATTTGAAAAAATCCTCTGTTCAGGCTTCGAACCTGTGTCCTCTTGCTATCACGATAAGCGCGCTACCGACTGCGCCACCAAACAGTCGCTAACGCACCTTACTATAGTACGCGACATGACGGGAGTGCGGGTATCTTGAACGATTCGTCCAAGGTCAGTATGAAACGGCCCGCACTTCCGCCTGCCGTGAAATATATAACGTGACTTTAATTTATGCAGCCAAATTCTTACTAAAGACTCGGTAAGTGCTCAGTAACAAGGTTCGATGGCCCTTTTTGTGAAATTCGTAAATTATTCTTTTCGTGTTCCTTACAAATGCAAGCCCAGCCCCGAGTTAATTACTATGGGACGTCAAGATTTTATTTTGCGAAAATAGCAAAAAGTGTTATTGATCCGTGTTACTGATCACTTACCAAGCCTCCAGTATGAATTTGGCTGCATGAATTAAAGTCACCTTATATAGTTGTCTTGTCTTTTTAAACTTGTTTCTAAATTATCTTTTCTAGTTTGTAATGCACTCAATAATATTTAAAGTAATCAAAGCGATGGATTTCGCCATAAAATCAATCAAAGCATTACAGTTTGATTTCGATACAATTTAGTGTCAAACACAAAGCATATGACTTCATATTTCACCAAGTGCATAATCCGGTAACACTAAACTACCATAACTTATGAGCCAGTAATTTACAATAAAAATCAATTTGAATGTGCGGCAGCAAAATAAATGGCTTCTAACTTACCCCAGAAGTCTCTAAACGAATTAAGGCAACCCCAAAAACGATGCAATCAAAACAAACCACAAACGATGTGGTTGTATAACATCTGTATCTCTTGTTGATGGGGTTGTGAATGTGGTGCCAAACTGTCTACTAGGAATAATGACAATATTGACTAGAAGAACATGTGTCAACTAGTCAACAATATTAACATTTAAGATGAAAAGTGGGTGTTTAATAATTCACCGCTACAATGACAATTTCTCTGACAGTTTGAATCTAACTTAAATAATTAGCATGCCACAACAAATGAAAAACAGGTTACTTAATTATATATAATCTGTTTATTAAATGAAACTGATTTTCCACAATCTTATGGGATCGTAGCAATTTCGTAGCACAATTACGTGCTACGATGTAGCAAATGTACATTATGTTTTGGGTAGGGATACCGTTTAGAGCTACGAATAAAGACAATTGTTATTTTATTAAACCGTTTAATAGTATTTTTTGTTTGATAAACACTTGTACTTGTCCACTTATTTATATTAATTTCCCTTACCGGTTTCGCTGTTAAAGCATTATCAAAGTGTTTATCAAACAAAAAATGTTTCAAAAGTTCCACCAAGTGCCAACAATCACGAGCATCAACTCCGTTTAATAGTAGTTTATGCTAAGAGTGCGTAAAGGAGGCAATAGCTTATACGAGCAACGATTTTAAACACGAGCGATAAGCGAGTGTTTTAAACATTACGAGTAAGTTATTGCCCTTACACACGTGTATCATACTACGTTTTGCAATGCATAGTGTGAGTAAATAGATTAAGCTTAATTAAAGAAACAAACAAATCATAAATACTTACTTCAAATGAACTTTAGACGGGCATTCTTTTTCTTTGCACGCAAGTTGCCAACTTGACGTAAATAAGCTGCTTTCAGTATGATGCGTTCGAAGGCTGCTTTCAGTCATACATAACATAATTCGACTCCACCCACCAGCTTATTCGAATTATGTAAATAACAATGGCTGCCTAAAATTATTCTTTAGATACAAAGAATTTTGTTAACAAGGAAGACCAACCGACAACGTTGTATTTTTTTAAATAAAATTTACAGAGAATGCAAGTGGCCAGTATCATTTCGCGAACTCGCATATAAAAACTTTTTGTTAAAAAGTTCTTATTCATATTACGATTAAATTAGGTAACCTCCTACCAAGAAGTTTATTTTAACCAGATTTCAGGATCCTTCTTATCACCTATATATTACCAAAATAAAAGCGGCGGTAGCTTAGGGGTAGAACGCTGGCCTCTCAATCTTTGAGATCCAGGTTCGATTTCCGGCCGGGGCATGCACCAATGAGTTTTTCGGAATTTATCTGCAGAGTATTCAATACATACAACTTGCTGAACGGTGAAGGAAAACATCGTGAGGAAACCTGCATGCCCTTAAAGCGTGTGTTTGTGCCCAAAGAACGGCGATAGGGCTCAACACCCATCACGTTGGGACGTAATAATCGTCGGTGAAACGCGGGTGTACCGGGTGTGGACTGTGACCTGCATTTCACAGTTTACACCCGGAACTCCTCTGACACCCCCTCGGGGATTCATGTCGTGACGATATATTTTTATTTTTTATATATTTGGGGAAAAAGTTTCTTTGCATTTTATATGAAAATTCAAAACATTTTTTAATAAAGTTTATTTACATTTAACTTAAGTATATAGGTGCCATTTTGTTCGATAACTTTCTGCCATCTTGTAGGTAGGGACATGATCCCATTGCTATAGAAATTCTGGGACTTCTGATCAAAAAACCGCGACAAGTGGTTTTGGCAGCCCTCTCGTGATGTTAACCTGACACTGCCTAAAGAATTCTGAAGAGACCGAAACAAGTGGAAATCTGAAGGTGCAAGGTCAGGACTATACGGCGGATGCATTAATACGTCCCAGCCAAACTCTCTTAATTTTTGCTGAGTAGCTAAAGATGTGTAAGGTCTAGCGTTATCATGATGAAAAACCACACCCCTTCTGTTGACTAATTCCGGCCGCTTTCTCTCAACTTCTTGCTTTAATCTCATCAGTTGTTCGCAGTAGAGTTCAGAGTCGATGGTCCTGCCTGGCGGTAACAGCTCATAATTAATAATGCCCTTCCAATCCCACCCTACACACAGCATTGCCTTGTTGCGAGATAACCCGGGTTTCGCCAGAGTCTGTGAAGACTGACCAGCCTTTGACCACGACCTTTTTCGCACATTCTTGTCAACGTGATCCACATTTCATCACCAGTTACCAGGTTTTTCAAAAATGGTTCGGTTTCATTACGTCAGAATCAAGAATCACAAATGAGTACACGGTTCATTAAGTTTCTTTCAGTGTGCTCATGAGGACCCAAATATCGAGCTTTTTTGTGTACCCAGCTTTTTTCAAATGCGCCAAAACTGTTTTGTGGTCAATCCCCAGTTCTTCAGCTACATAGTAAATACTGATATGCCGATCTTGCTCCACTTTTTCAAAAATGGCATCCATTTTATCCGTAACAGGGCGCCCAGAGCGAGGTGCATCTTTAACATCAAAATTTCCGTATTGAAAACGCTTAAACCAAATTTATGCTACTCTCACAGACACAGCACTAGGTCCATAAACATCATAATTTTTTTCGCGGCTTGCGTTGCATTTTTACCTTTTTTGTAGTAAAATTTTAAAATGTATCGAATTTCTTCATTAGATTCACTCATCTTAACAGTAAGAAAAACAAATGAAAATCACACATTTTACCTAATTTGAATTTGGAATTATCTTTTTTAAAATTTAAACTTTTTAATAATATCAAAACCAGCCAGATACAAATGGTATATCCAAAGAGATTTTATTACGAGACAGGAGTAGATACTCACTGATAGAACGTTTTAAAAGCGTTAACGCCGCGCCGGGTTTTTACGCAACGCTTTTTTAACTCTCGTGCTAACCAGGCCAGAGTTCAAGTTAATAGAATGATTTGAATAAAAATTACAAACGTATCAGTACCTATAAAATGTATTAAACAAATACTATTTGCGAAAAGAGTTTTTCCCCAACCTAAAAACATTGGTTGGTTAAGTTTCATCAGAATTTTCAATTTGTAAAGTTACTACCTACTCAAAATGTCGTCTAAACAGTTTTCATTTAATTTCATCAATCAAACTGCACGCAGCCTATGAACGCATCAAACTGAATCTGTCATGTCTATCTTATCTATGGTACACAAGATAAGACTGGCAACTGTTTTCAATAAATTAAAAATTATGTAGAGAAAACAAAACTAAAAATAATTAAAAAAATGAAAACATTGAACACTCGTGCGGTAAAGTTGACTTTGACAACGGATTAGACGCATATAAAACTTTACGAGCACTTGCATTGAAAAAGTATATTTTATAACATTTTAAAGCGATATGCAACCACGCATATTGGCGCGGCGCGGCGATGAGAACAAAAACTGTTTTTCTATTTACTTATTAATTCTGGTAAGTAACCATTGACCTCTCACAGGAGAGGACATTTTAGAATATTTTAGATGACAAGAGTTCAGTTTTTTAGTGTCAATGCATAAAAATACATTATTGTGGTTTGCAATTTATATTTACTATAATACCATGAAAAATACTTTTCTATTCAGTAAATATTTTAATTATTATTCTTACGGAGTTGATGCTTGTGATTGTTGGCACTTGGTGGAACTTTTGATTCATTTTTGATTGAAAAACACATGAAAAAAACATATAAAAATATATTTAATAAAAAAACTAAAATTCAAACAATAAATCTAAATAAATAAACTTTAAAATTGTTTACTTAATTCTATTTTCCCTTAATATACCCTCTTCTATTGAATGATACCAAAATTATTCTTACATAACTATTTACGCATTGTATTATTTTAGGCTTCGAGTCTGTTCAGCCACCTGACATTCGAAAACAGTAAATTAAAATTTTCACCTAATCGCGATTTCACCCTTCCTTTAAAACACGTAGTATAATCAGCATTTTCCTATTTTAGTTTACGAGTCGAGTATGATATATAACTTATACATCATGTACGGATCTTTTGTATATTAAATTAAAAGCCGGCTAAGTGCGAGTCGGACTCGCGCACGAAGGGTTCCGTACCATTATCTATAAAAACGGCAAAAAAATCATGTCTGTAGTCCCCCCCTTAAATATTTGTTTTATTTTAATTAAATTATTTATTTTTAAAGTGAATATATAACTAAATATTCTGTGAATATTTCAAGCGTCTACCTGTTGCCGTTATCAATATCGAGCAAAAATATCACGTTTGTTGCATGGGAGCCCCCTTTAATATTTATTATTATTCTATTTTTTTGTATTTGTTGTTTCTCGTATAGCGGCAACAGAAATACATCATCTGTGAACATTTCAACTGTCTAACTATCACGGTTCATGAGATACAGCCTGGTGACAGACTGACGGACGGGCGGACAGCGGAGTCTTAGTAATAGGGCCCCGTTGGTTACCCTTTGGGTACGGAACCCTAAAAACCCATAAAATATACTCTTATACACAGAGAGAAAAAAGATACGTAATTCCGTAGCCCACTTACGTATGTGAGGACCAATTCAGGACACTGTTACTTAAGTACCCGACAACAGGCCGCGTAAGTAACCGGCAGTTGTGCCAGAACCCGTAGTGTACGTAGCCCTCTCCATTACATATACCAGTGTAGCCTACTTACTACGAAGATGTAAGTACATTACGTCATGCTGTCTCTTACATACTGGTGTAGTGAAAGTGAAAGTGAAAAACATTAATTTGAGCCGTAGTCTACGTACTGAGCATATATAGGTGCATTACGTCATGATGTTTCTTACGTACATACTGGTGTTGCCTACGTACTATGAAGATGTATGTGCATTACACCATGGTGCCTCTTACTTACATACTGGTGTGGTCTACGTACTGTGCAGATGTAAATGCATCCCATAATTTTGTTTCTTACGTAATAATGGTGTAGTCTACGCACTGTGCAGATATATTAGCATTACGTCATGTTGTTTCTTACGTACATACTGGTGTAGTCTACGTATTGTGCAGATGTAGATGCAGTACGAAATGGTGCCTCTTACTTACATACTGGTGTGGCTTACGTACTGTGCAGATGTAAATGCATTACGTCATGTTGTTTCTTACGTGCATACTGGTGTAGTCTACGTATTGTGCAGATGTAGATGCAGTACGAAATGGTGCCTCTTACTTACATACTGGTGTGGCTTACGTACTGTGCAGATGTAGGTGCAATACGTCATGGTGCCTCTTACGTATATACTGGCGTTGCCTACGTACTGTGCAGATGTGGGTGCATTACGTCATGTTGTTTTTTACGTACATATTGGTGTAGTCTACGTATTGTGCAGATGTAGATGCAGTACGAAATGGTGCCTCTTACTTACATACTGGTGTGGCTTACGTACTGTGCAGATGTAGGTGCAATACGTCATGGTGCCTCTTACGTATATACTGGCGTTGCCTACGTACTGTGCAGATGTGGGTGCATTACGTCATGTTGTTTTTACGTACATACTGGTGTAGTCTACGTATTGTGCAGATGTAGATGCAGTACGAAATGGTGCCTCTTACTTACATACTGGTGTGGCTTACGTACTGTGCAGATGTAGGTCCATTACGTCATGGTGTCTCTTACGTATATACTGATGTTGCCTACGTACTGTGCAGATGAAGGTTCATTACACCATGGTGCGTACTTTGCAGACGCAAGAAGCACCATGACGTAAGAGGCAACATGACGGAGTGCAATTACATCTGCACAGTACGTAGACTATAGGAGTTTGTACGCAGGAGGCACCATGACATAGTACACCTGCATCTACACAAATAGATTACATAGACCACATTAGTATGAACGTAAGAGGCACCATGACGTAGTGAACCTGGATATGCACATTACGTTACACAGGCTACATCAACATGTAAGGAAATTCAAAATTAGCACCAATGCATTAGCAGCGATTAATATAGAATGTATATATTAAAAAACAATAATGACTACTTGTAACGTATCTACAACACTGCACCAATATCGTTACACAACATATTGCACCAAAATACACCATAGAATTATATTAAAGAGGTTCGTAAGCATATAAATAATAAGAAAATTATAAATTATTGTTTTATTATTGTGTACTAAAAAGAAAAAAAAACTTAAATATTTTTTAGATCTTACAAAGTTCCAGAACAGCAACCCGTATGGATAGGGATCAAACTGATAACTACCTGCGACATGTACATAGCTAAGACGAGAAAGTAACTGACCACCGACTTCTAAATTGAGAATTTCACTAAATACCCAAATACTGTAGTATACTGCCTGTCTCTTCAGGTTTCTTAAAAAAAAGTACGAGATTTAATGGTACCTACTTCATTTACTCAGTTAAATTCTCAATTTAGAAACCGGCTGTAAGTCTAGTTGACAATACTTAAAATATAATAATTATTATAAGGTAATTTTACTTTTTAATTAGTTTAGTTTAGATATAAATTGTTATTTAAGTTTTAGATTACAATAATAATATGTAGTTATCTCTATTTACTAAAAATTGGCTGAGGTAAACTTAGGTAAACTTACTAAATCAGTTCTAGGTTAGCTAGAATTACATTGACAGCTTGCGTCTTTCTGTCAAATTTTGTTGTAATCCCGTACATTCCTATTTGAATTGTTGTCCATATGTCCTCAGACTCTTCAGGGTAGAATGCGCCTGTCGCTTGAAATATTTTAAAGGCACAATCAACCGCCGTAATCAGTTTTTGAAATTTGTAGAGAGTGTTATTGATAGCTACATAAGCTTTCCTTATGTCAGCTGCCGATGAGCCCACGGATATGACGTAGGGCTGTATGGTGCGTCCAATTTTTTTGAACTTCTCCGTTTTTTCCAGGATTGTAGTGGTCACTTTGCTTTCGTTGACAACTTGAGAGACGAACCCTTGGCTTATCTCGGCACGCGATGGTTTCCACGTTGGTTTTTCCTGCTTACGGGTCAGTGAAACGTTTATCACCAATGGCAGCACCATCAAAGCTACATTTGTTGATGTTTCTGGGTTGGTATCTGTAACAGTAAAGTATTGGGTTAAAATGGTACATGAATTAAATACATTATACAAATCAAATACAGAAATTAAATTCAATGAGAATGAAATGAATCCACTTTAGTAAATAGGTACCTACCGTCAACTAGACTAAGCAGCTCACGTAGCGTGTTAGTTACGTACTTGTCGCGGGCAGTTTTCAGTTTGCTCTTGGCATACTTGAGGATATCTTCTTTCTTCAATAAAATTTTTGAAAATAAATTGCCACCTTTTTCAAGAAACATGTGATCAAAATCCTTGAGTAGCTGTAAACAAACCAATGTTGATCAGTAGAGTAGGTATCATCAGTAGGCCAAGCATACACCCATAGTATAATGTATGAAAATGTAGGCAAAAATGTAATAAATGTGGTATGTATAAATAAATATAAAATATTCTGAATCATGTCAGTTGTGTGTGTGTTTCTTTGATATTTTTTATTTTAGAAATGCTCTCACCACACCAGGCGTCAGCTTACGCTTCAACTCCTCGATTTTGTTTTTGAATTTTATGCATTGTCCTATTTTAGGAAATAATTCTTTTATATCCCCGTCTTCAAGTAAGAGGACCGTGCTTATATCCAACTAATTATCTGAAAAAAAAAAAATGTAGTAAAGGCACATAATCTGGGGGCACTCAATAATCTAATTTAATATAATATGTATTACTTGTGAGATACATTGTGTTTTTATGCAATGGCAGAGTCAATATACATATTTATTTAAAATATTAAAGATTTTTAATATTGATATGGTCACTATAAGATGTTGTTAGGTTAGCTAATTACGTAATAACTTAAGACAGAATGTCCCTTAAGTAGGGAGTGAATAAATTAACCGACTTGGATTTACATGGATCTCACAACTTTTTACAGTAGAAGAACTAAGTTGCGAGACTTGGTTTTTTTTACAAGTTTTTGATATGATATGAATGATATGCCAGAGACTTGTCTACAGTCGGTCTGCCTGCACCAAGAAATAGGACTGACAGACCTTGCGATTTGTCTTACAAGTCGATTATTACAGGTATTTAGCTGGGTTGGTGGTTCAAGTTGTCAACTGCAAGAAACCAGATATCTGATTCAAAACAAGTTGTTGCGTTTATAAGGCATTATTCTAAAACTTGACTGACTCAAGTAAGACTGAAAGAATTTAAAATCGCACAAGACTGATGGATGAAATACTAACTTACGAACGAATGGTGGAATACTGATGGTGTTCTGGACCACTCAAGAGTAAGAATCTTGAAACTAACCTCGAAAAATTCAATCACATTCAATCTTCACAATTAATTTGTTGAAGAATTTCTTCAACACACAGTTCTATAACTGTCGTCGTCTTGGGTTCGACCGGCGCCGGCGACGGCGACGCTACAGCCAGTCACCCAATGACCCTCTTCCCACACTCCCAGTGTCGTCTTCACTCATGGTGAACTTACTCTCCAACCACCAGATTACGGAAGAAGACTATGATGTGATGACACAACAAACAAAACAAGCCGCGTTTCGGAAGTAAAAGGTCGCCTCGCTCGCCGTCACAGCTTCATAACAAACAAAACACAACGAATAAAAATAAGACAGCCCGCCCGCCCTGCCCCCGCTCCCCTCCCAGTGTTGCCACCTCTATTCTAAGAGTGAGTGATTTATTTAAAATACGTATACTTACGTGATAATTACTGATGGTGTACGTTATAATTTCAAGTCAATATTTAACATTTAGGCACAAAAAAAATTAATTTGGAAAAACTTACTTAGAGTAGGTAGGTTCCGGGCGACGGCGCAGCGCCTCACTTAGCTTCTCACTTGCGTATTTTTAAATCCATGGACGGGTCTTCCAACGAATCCTTAGCACTGATTGTCTAAAACCTGGCCGCTTTAATAAAAATACAATTGTATTTTATATAGCGATGGGCGAGTCGAGTCATTCAACACGAATAACTCGAGTTAACTTGGAACCGAGTCAACTCGAGTTGCCTTTGTGACAACTCGGTCATTGACTGCTGGTGATGACTCACTTTTGCAGCCGAGTCGAGCGAGTTACCGGGTCACCCCGAGTTGCCTTCGTGACAACTCGGCCCGAGTTCGACTCAGTCGTTAATGTTGTCAGCGACTCGCTTTTACAGCCGATAAAAGCGAGTTACCGAGTCACCCGAGTCGTCCCGAGTCAGTCAGTCAGCTCGCTGTCGTCGGTGAGTTCATACGTTGCATGCAACTCGCTCGACTCTCACGGCAAATTTTGTAAGTAACTCGGTTCACTGTGAACAAACGTGTGGCGTGGGAGTTTTTTGAGAAAAACAATGGGCAGTCCTCTGTGCAGAGCAATATTTATTCAGCCAAGAATGTTGATAATACTTTACTCAATAGTTTTTTACTTTTAATGTTGATTTTTATATTTTATATCGTCAAAGTTGAGTTTGATCAGTATTATATTTTTATTGTTGATTTTTATATTTTTTATCGCCAATTAGTTAAACGTGGTTAGTATTTATATTTTGATATTGATTTTATTAAGAAAAAAGCAATTACTTGACTGATCAAAACAAAGCCATTACATTGTAATAAATAGGTAACATACAATTAAAGTGTAAATAAAATAAATTGTTGTTTTTCTTAAATGTACAACCGAGTCGACATTACGCGAGCTTACACATTTACTCGAGTAAACTCGATTCCAAACTCGAGTTGACTCGCTGCGCAAAGCAAAACTACCTAGGTTGGAGCCTTTATTGGACATTCATTTTAACTCGAGTTGAGAAAAATGCGAGTTGGCCCATCGCTAATAATGGCAACCTGGTAGTTTTCTTATAGGCACTCAGGTTTGGAACCGCGTTACTGAACTAATACTGTGTGTAAGTGTGTAAATTCGCGTGTTGTTGACTCGTTACTCGTTTGTACATATAACAAAAACATGAATTTATTTAATTTAAACTAGCGTACTTATTACAATGTAATGGCTATTCTTAGATCAGTCAAGTAAGTGCTATTTTCTTAAAAAAATCAACTTTAAAATACAATACTGATCAAACTCAACTTTGACGATATAAAATACAAAAATAAACATTATAAGTATAAAACTATTGAGTAAAGATATAGGTAGTGTCATATTATGTTCAGCCATTAACACACTTGTAAATGGCTGAACATAATATGGCACTGCACAGAGGAGATCCCGTTGTTTTTCTTAAAAAACTCCCACGCAATACTTTTGTTGCTCCCTGGAGGCATATTCTTCACAATATTTTCACAGCGGACTGAGTTAGGTAGGTAAGTACATAATTTGCCGTGAGAGTCGAGCGTGTTGCAAGGTATGAACTCGCCGACGGCAACGAGCTGACTGACTCGGGACGACTCGTGTGACTCGGTAACTCGCTCGACACGGCATCAAAAGCGAGTCACCGGCCGCCAGCATTATGTAAGAACCGAGTCAAACTCGGGCCGAGTTGTCACGAAGGCAACTCGGGTTGACTCGGTTCCTTACTCGACTTAAATGACTCGACTCGCCCATCGCTAGCCTTTATTATAACCGAGTCAAGCAAACTTATCCTTCCACAACTGAACTAATGTTACACATAATAAATCAATACTTATTCACTTTTGATTTTTATATATTACTAAATAAATATACTTAATTTACGGAGCCCTGGCTTTTTATTGTCTCGCAGAAGGTGTAAAAAGTAGAGTATGCTCCTCTGGAATAAAGCTTGTCTTCCTCTTGGGCAGCTTGAACCCCTCTCTTCACTCAGGACTCTATATAACTTTAGGGTTCAATATGCCGCCCGCGACGTAAGACACTGCTTTATTCCCTTAATGCATAATCTACTATTTTACTTTACTTTACACTTCTTATGTAACATCCTCAGCTGTGACTGAATTAAAAGAGAAAGGCTCATGCTCAAGGGTAGGCAAGTTGTCTAAATAAGTAGGTAAGAGAATTAGATTTGGTGAACAAGTCTACCAAAGTTGGCGGAGTGGTAAAAAAGCTGTTAAGACCATTAAGATCTAGAGATTTATGCAGTGTTAGAGAACGAATCCTTTTCAAGTCACTAGAAAGCCCGATTCAGGAGCAGCATGCTCTACCGCAGCCCGGACACTGAAAATCAGAGGTTGAGACATCTGCAGGGGGTTGATGCATGAAGGCTAGGAGGCATCAAACCCACAGAACATATCCAAACAATAATCGTACCTAATTTTAATTTTCAATACGATAAGGTAATTTTGCCCCACACTGATTGTACCGACTACGATAACAATGTCAACAAGTGCGTTATTATGTGACACAATACTGGCAATAAAGAGTAAAACTTACACTTTTCGCCTCCATTAAAGTGATGCTGTTGCATACGTACGGTACGTAGTCCGTTACAGGAGTAAGTAAGCCGAGTCGAGTACGTATAATGGTACCGCATACGTATTGTACATAGTGCCGTACAGAAGCGTAAGTAAGACAGATACTTAACGTACGTAGCAGCGTACAGTAATAATGTAACCGCAAACATATCACACGTAGTCCAACACAGGAACTTATAATGCACCCGCATACGTACTGTACGTAGTGCAGCACAGGAGTTTAAGTAAGACTGATACTTACTGTACGTAGTAACGTACAGTAACAATGTAACTCCATACTTACCGCACGTAGTCTAACACATGAACTTATAATGCACCCGCATACGTACTGTACGTAGTGCCGCACAAGAATTTAGGTAAGACGGATACTTACTGTACGTAGCAGCGTACAGTAAGAATGTAACCGCATACATACTGCACGTAGTCCAACACAGGAACTTACAATAATCAACCCGCATACATACTGTACGTAGTGCAGCAAAGGAGTTTAAGTAAGACGGATACCTACTGTACGTAGCAGCGTACAGTAAGAATGTAACCGCATACATACTGCACGTAGTCCAACACAGGAACTTATAATCCACCTGCTGTACTGTACGTGGTGCAGCAAAGGAGTTTAAGTAAGACGGATACTTACTGTACGTAGCAGCGTACAGTATGAATGTAACCGCATACATACCGCACGTAGTCCAACACAGGAACTTATAATGCACCCGCATACGTACTGTACGTAGTGCCGCACAAGAGTTTAAGTAAGACGGATACTTACTGTACGTAGCAGCGTACAGTATGAATGTAACCGCATACATACCGCACGTAGTCCAACACAGGAACTTATAATTCACCCGCATACGTACTGTACGTAGTGCAGCAAAGGAGTTTAAGTAAGACGGATACTTACTGTACGTAGCAGCGTACAGTAAGAATGTAACCCCATACTTACCGCACGTAGTCTAACACAGGAACTTATAATCAACCCGCATACATACTGTACGTAGTGCAGCAAAGGAGTTTAAGTAAGACGGATACCTACTGTACGTAGCAGCGTACAGTATGAATGTAACCGCATACATACCGCACGTAGTCCAACACAGGAACTTATAATCCACCCGCATACGTACTGTACGTAGTGCAGCAAAGGAGTTTGAGTAAGACGGATACTTACTGTACGTAGCAGCGTAGAGTCAGAACGTAACCGCATACATACCGCACGTAGTCCAACACAGGAACTTATAATGCACCCGCATACGTACTGTACGTAGTGCCGCACAAGAGTTTAAGTAAGACGGATACTTACTGTACGTAGCAGCGTACAGTATGAATGTAACCGCATACATACCGCACGTAGTCCAACACAGGAACTTATAACTCACCCGCATACGTACTGTACGTAGTGCAGCAAAGGAGTTTAAGTAAGACGGATACTTACTGTACGTAGCAGCGTACAGTATGAATGTAACCGCATACATACCGCACGTAGTCCAACACAGGAACTTATAATCCACCCGCATACGTACTGTACGTAGTGCAGCAAAGGAGTTTGAGTAAGACGGATACTTACTGTACGTAGCAGCGTAGATTCAGAATGTAACCGCATACATACCGCACGTAGTCCAACACAGGAACTTATAATGCACCCGCATACGTACTGTACGTAGTGCCGCACAAGAGTTTAAGTAAGACGGATACTTACTGTACGTAGCAGCGTACAGTAAGAATGTAACCGCATACATACTGCACGTAGTCCAACACAGGAACTTATAATCAACCCGCATACATACTGTACGTAGTGCAGCAAAGGAGTTTAAGTAAGACGGATACCTACTGTACGTAGCAGCGTACAGTATGAATGTAACCGCATACATACCGCACGTAGTCCAACACAGGAACTTATAATCCACCCGCATACGTACTGTACGTAGTTATGTACAGGAGTTTAAGTAAGATGGATACTTACTGTACGTAGCAGCGTACAGTAAGAATGTAGCCGCATACATACCGCACGTAGTCCAACACAGGAACTTATAATACACCCGCATACGTACTGTACGTAGTGCCGTACAGGAGTGTAAGTAAGACGAATACTTACTGTATATAGTAACGTATAGTAAGAATGTAACCGCCTACTTACCACACGTAACCCAATGCAAGAATTTATAATGCAGTCGCATACGTACTGTACGTAGTTATGTACAGGAGTTTAAGTAAGATGGATACTTACTGTACGTAGCAGCGTACAGTAAGAATGTAGCCGCATACATACCGCACGTAGTCCAACACAGGAACTTATAATACACCCGCATACGTACTGTACGTAGTGCCGTACAGGAGTGTAAGTAAGACGAATACTTACTGTATATAGTAACGTATAGTAAGAATGTAACCGCCTACTTACCACACGTAACCCAATGCAAGAATTTATAATGCAGTCGCATACGTACTGGAATATGAGGCTTACTACGTATTTCATGTTGTAACACCATTGAGAATGATGCACAGTCTTTATACTGGTGTTCCTGTTTTATCATTAAGAAGCATGGTGTGGCTTATAACTAGTTCAGTATGCAGCTTCATTGCTAAGTAAGTGACAACTAAATTACTGATGCGACACTCGTAAGCAGTATCTCGTTGCAAGGTACGTGGTACGTAAGCTGCGACTGGATACGTATACGTAGCTTTTTTTTCTGAGTGTAGAACTCCTCTTATTCATTGTTCTTTTAAAACGTGCGCTATCTGCCTACAGTTTGCCATTTTAGGGTTACGCATCGCAAAAAGTGAAGTCTTTTTAACTTTTTGTTCGGTTTGTTTAAATTAATATAATATATAATTTAAATAATATAATAAAATAAATAAAATTATATAATTTAATTTTTTTTTGAAAACTTAAGCATGTTATTGTAGAACTATTCATTTTAATTAACCTGTCTAATTTCATATGAGCTTCTTATCAATATTATAAATGTCATTGCTCCTTTCGAGCAATATACTGAGTAAGGGGTTTATCTGTATAGGAATGAACTAAACATGAACTAAAATTAAAATTAAAGTTTTTAACATTTCGTGTAAAATGTGTGTTTGTATGATGGGTAATTTTAGGTTATGTTTAGTTCATTGCTATCTGGAATTATTCTATCAAAATTATTAATATTAATAATGTAATAATATTAATAATTTATTATTATGGAATTATTAGGAAGAAAAGACAACTTGTAGGAATATTTAAAATTATTAATATAAAATTCAATCATATTTCACAAAAAGAAACTGTTCTCCTCCTCGGAGTTAGCTCCCCGAAGCTGTCAATGTCAGATTTTGCGTATTTTAATTTGATACAAATATTTCACATCACGAAGTCCGTCTGGTTATGGTTGTGTAGTGCGTGCACTCTTTTCTAGTGTGTGTAACCTCGGCAGCGCTACAAAACACGGCGCACACACACAAACCGCACTTATCTGTATGTACATGTCACTACTACAGCCATAGCCAAACGGACTTCATGAGATACCTAGAACATCTCTACCCAATATTTTGTTTTGAATTTTTACTAAGAGAACTATTATAAGCTGACCGAACTCACGCTTGACCGGACTCGAGTTACCGCGTTATCTCGGTGAGTATAGGAAGAGGAAGTGTAAATTAGGAAATTCGCGCAGGCGCGGTGGAGTCGCGGCGCGTGTGCATTGTCTACAGTCATGCGCGTACATCGAGCGATCACCTCCTCTCACTGTATCGCTGGAGTCTGAATGACTGCGAATTATTTTTGATTGTCTCTTTGTAGGGTCCCGTAAATAGCAAAAACCCCTTTTTGCTAAACCTTTCCGTCCATCTGTTTGCGGCATAACTCGAAAACGGCAATTTGGCATGAAGTAGAAAATTACACCGGTGGCTTGGAAAATTCAGTTTTTAGGGTTCCGTAGTCCGACAAGAAACCCTTATGGTTTCGCCATGTCCGACTGTCCGTCCGCCTGTCCGCGGCTTAGCTCAGAGACTATTAGTACTAGAAACCTCTAATTTGGTATGGATATACATATTAATCACGCCGACAAAAAAAAATTATGGATATTTTGCATTTGGACAACGTCTCTGACAACCCTTCAGGGATTCATGTCGTGGTGATATATATAAATAATTTTCGTGTTAAAATTTAATTGGATTTAAATAACGAAATTACTCTTAATTACACTAATCTATGTATATCTATACTAACAAAAAGGTAGAAAAAAGGTCGTGTCTGTACATTTAATATTTTCCCGAAATTTCAAATGAAATGGGTTATTGTTTACTACTGAGGCCAAAACTAAAAATTTTTATCTGACGGTCTGTCTGTTTGTCTCTCTGTCTGTATGTTCCATTTTAACTCGAGAACCACACAACGGATTGGGATGTTTTTTTATTATAATCATCGTGACTCTAGTCAACATACAGGCTATATTATAAAATAACCGCCAAGCTGATAATGGGGTAGATATTGAAAAAAACGCAGGCGGAGCCGCGGGAAAAGGCTAGTTATAGTATAAATTTAACTAATATCTGTGATTTAACCCCTATAACAGACGAGGGAACTATTTTTATTTACAGATTTAGATATCCTTAATGTTATAGATAGTTTAATTGATAGCAGATGTCGAGTTCGTCCGACACTTGGTACATCGGAGTCTGATTGAGCTCCGGTTACTTTAAGAGACACCCTGGGGTGCTCTACCCCTGCCGTACACCCAGCATGCGCCAACTATACAGAGTTTTGTTTTTCATTTAGTTTTTATCCTATCTGTGTGTTAGATCCGAGTCATTATCTGACTGAACTGCAATTTATTGATTTAGCGACAATAATAAGCGGAAAAAAATAACTTTGTATCTCTCGCGCATGCTAGAGTTGCAATAATATAATTAATATTTTTAATTAACACACATAATGTTAAAATATAGAATATAAATTATAAATAAAACTTAGCTAAATTAAAAAGGGTAAAACTAACCTAAAATCCTTATTAAACCTACAATAAAAATTAAATAAACTTAATAGAAAATCCTATCTAAATCGCTACCGTCATGTGGAAGGGTACCTACAAGGCTGGCAGCGTTTCCTCTTTGAATGGCCAGGCTAATTCTCTGGCCAAGATACACACCAGCCTTCGGGTCCCCACAAACATCGATCAGCCGTGTGGATAGTTCTTTAAAAAGGAGTTTAGCATCGGGACCCCACGGCCCGAGGGTCTCGACCCCGAAATGCACAAATATGCAGTCCGAGCTAAGGGCTGCATACTTGCGCCTCTTATTTCCCTCGGCCGCTGCCGCAGCCGCACCAGCTCTAACGGCAGTAACACCGGTGTGGGACGGTGCTAGTGTGTCAACACATGTTGCATCCCACACCAATGCTCTGCCGTTCTTCCATGGGATTAATGTCATCCCATCGGGCCTCTTGCCATCGTCACGCAATAATTGTACTTGTTTGATGAATGTTTTCAATGCACTGATTTAAATTAACTTATGGGCAATTATTAACTGTTTCATTGAAAAGGAAATGTTTAGAAAAATACGAAATGAAATTATCAATCCGGAAAGCGGTCGTACAAGCATTTCAATTGTTTAAATCAGAGGGAAAGCTACTTATTATATGAATCAGGAACAACTGACACACTCGAAAGTTTTTACTATTTTGTAGATATTAATCTACTACTACCAATCCAATGACAGAAATGATACACTTACACAAGCTCCGAGCAAAAACGTGTTAATATGTTTCCCAGCGATAATGACACCGGTTTTTGTTCTCATTCCTTTCGCGATCGTTCATTCAAACACAATTACATCTGTTAAATAGCAAAACTAAACTATTAAGAGGGCACCATCCCGCGCCGCGACGCTGACACCCTCCTCTAACTAGAAGCGAGGGGACTTTTATGAGGGGGTCGAGAATACAAAGAATAGCTGGTTGCCAAGCGGTCGTCTTTACTGATTGCCTTCATTAAACCACACACGTTTAAATCTCTAATTAAAAACTGGTCAAGTGTGATTAGGACTCGTGCCTTGATGTATCCGTACATACCGTTGAAAACACAAACGTATTCTACGAGCGGTTATAAAGGTCCAAACTTACTTGACACTTCATAATTAAGTTGATTGTACGGCAAAGCGTAGCGTAGGCTGACCTCGTGCCTGTTAGACCGATGACCTGAAGGTCGTTGTGGGTGGCGGCTGGATGAGGAGGATGGAGGACCGACATGAGTGGCGAAATTTGGGAAAGGCCTATGTCCACCAGTGGACGAACACGGGCTGATGGATAGATGGATGGATGAATATCCAAAGAGTCTTATTAAGTTGATCACGTATAACTTCGGAAATAATTAAAAATGGGTAATTTTCTGAATTTTCCCTTTGTGTAAACTCAATTAGCTAACGTTATGGGAAATTTTAAGCTTCCAAGTACCCTGAAAGTGGTTGAAGTTTTATATGAGTGAGTCAGTCAGTGACAAAAATAGCTATTTTGAGACGTGAATATCTCGAACACTATTAAAGTTTCATTTATAAAATTTAGGATTTTAAATAAGGTCCCCGACTTTAATAGACATGTGAAGTTGCAACTTCGCAGGTCGATCTGTCCCATAATGACACAATTCTATTTCGACACAATTTAAATATACCACAATCCTATATTGTTACACTCATGCATGATAAATGTAGGTAATCAAAATAGGAGTAGATTATAATTTATCTTTCTATTACTAATATTAGAAACGTTTTGTTTGTGTTTGATTTATTTATTTATAAACGTAAATAAAAAGAAAAGAAAATGCTCAACATATTTCGGGTTCTACTGGGTCCAGCATCGGTTGAGCAGTATGCCTTACACTGGTGCGCGGCCGTTTCTTTTAGAACTCGGCCCTGGACACGCTGCTGCGTCTCTACATTCTGATCAGAATTAAAAGTTTCTAAGTCAACTGGAAGTGCCCCATAGGTTTTCTTGGTGAGTTAACTTGAATGAAATTGATTATAACATTTTTCTGCGTCATGTTAGAAGCCCAATTTTTTTCACACAACTGGCGCCATAGACTTCTGTAATAGGTATTAGTTTCAACTTCATATCTCTGAGGGGGTCTGAGAAAATGGGTCATGATAGATGGACAAAAAAGTAATCGTTTAAAGGTTCCTTCTTTTTATTTTTAGGTACGGAACCCAGAAAATATATTATCAGTTTTATATATTATTATATATATATTTCAAAAGAAATACTAGAAAGACTGATTATATTCGTCTTCTTTGTACTTAGTTAAGATTGAAACTCCTAATCCTCGGGCGGGCAGGGAGAAATTCATAAATTAATCAAACTTTGAAACAAAGATCATAACTCCCACGCAACGAGTTTCAGAAAACTTAAATTACTCTTTTTTCCGCGTTATGAGTGCGAATAATCTTCTTGACGGGCTGCGAAATTGATGGCACCGAAAAAACTGACGCGGATTCCGAGTAAGTTTTTACGTCAACCGAGTTTCACTTAAAGAAGTTTCCACATCCATTTCGGAAGTTAGGCTGGTGCGACAGGCTGACAAATTTTAATGAACCCAAGAGGGCTGTTAATGTCTGCCTCGACGTAATGGGAAAACTTTGAAGCCTCTTCTCTACCCCATCTTTGAGACTCCGCTTTGTCGACGCACACGAATTTTGACTACCTAATACGTTTACGGTTTGTTTAGAAAACATATTAAGAAAGTTCACTCAACAAAACACATTATGACTTGACAACATGGTGGAAAATAAATCTGAAGATTCTCACACAATATGAAGACTTCACTTCGCCATACTTCTGGCACCAATACATGCTTTTTATTAGGACCTGCAGGTTTCGCTGTGTTTTCTTTCATCGTTAGCAAGCGGTGAGTATACAAATTATATGCAAATAAATTCTAAACTAATTCCTGCATGCTCGAATGGCACATTCGAACTTGGGTCTTAAGGGTCTTTTCTCCGAATTCGTAACTTACTTCGTAATACTTTGTAACCAAATCATAAGAAATAATTTTTAGCTACGAACAATGTGCACAAATAATTTAATATACATACAAACTTATATTTAATGATATTATGGTAGCTATATAATAATTGGATTTTCGTTATAACGATCATTTTGAGCTTTTTCGTATTCGTAATCACGACTATGGAAAATCCTATTATTTTTCAGCCACTATAATATCACTAAAAATGAGTTAATGCGTATATCAAACTATTTGAAAACAGTGCTCGTAACTAAAAGTTGGATATTGAGCGTTACTGTTAATTCTTATGATTTTGTTACAAAATATTACAGATCCGGAGAATAGACTAAGTCATTCTCAGTCCAACCGACTGAGTTACGCCTGCTTTAAAACTAAAGCCTTCAAAATCATTGTTCCCACAACATTTCAGTAACCCGATAGAGTGAACAATAAAAAGTGCAATCATTTTGACGTGTGTCATTTTAACTTGTTCACTTTAACTATTTTAAAGTCGGGTGTACATTACAATTTACAATTTATTTTTGGGCCAGTGACCAGCGGAAAAAAGAATTAGGGGTGTGCGTCGGTGATTGTGATTTAAACGGCAAACTCCCGTCGAGGGCGGCACAGGGCCTCATCCATCATACGCTTTACATATGTTTGAATAAAGCCCGTGGGAAAAGGATTTCCTCTCAGAAGTCAACGTTGCACTGCACTAGTCTAACTAGGGTGACTCTGATGTTCAAATTAGCGAGAGACGTTCTAGCTTGACGGTTGCAAATTTTATAATAAGCTTTTTATAAAAGATATTCTTCAAGGCGAACGAAGTACATAATACGACGTCCAGATTATTGTGCGTAAGTGGGGGCGGAAAATAATGTTAAATAAGTACATAATACGGGCCGCTTATTAAGATTGTCGTTATTTACAGAGCAGCGATTCACTGTGTCCCTCTCTATGACATTATACATTTTCGGCGTTATTAAGTTAAAAGTTATAGCTAATGGGAATATAGTCCCACGTTTCCCAAGCTCCATGGTATTCCTAACATACAAATAGCGGATTAGGCCAGTTTCGCAAACAAGGCGTCGCCGGCGTGTGCCCGAGCCCTTACTGCATTAATGTTTATTAGAACACTCCGCTTTGTTCCACTGTTCAAGTCAACAGCTGGATTTATTTATAAAAGCTAATGCGACGTGATGAGTTGACGGCTTTGCGTAATGTGTAATCAAGTCAGCGAGGAAACTTATTTAAACTATTTACATTGAAAGTACTAAGTACCACAGTCAGGCTATCGAGTCGTGGCGCAAGGGTACCAAGTGTAAACATGCTATCGACTGGACTTAGATTCCAGAAACAAAAATGTAGCTCTTATTTCATAGCAATAAGAGTTACCGTTTAGAGTTTATAGAGTATATCTGTCAAATTTATCGAATCGATGCTTACGTACTGGAATCGCACACTAAAAATTGTAAAATTA
Source organism: Ypsolopha scabrella (assembly GCA_910592155.1). Taxonomy (NCBI): domain Eukaryota; kingdom Metazoa; phylum Arthropoda; class Insecta; order Lepidoptera; family Ypsolophidae; genus Ypsolopha; species Ypsolopha scabrella. Next base: position 8,735,943 of record OU342964.1, read on the forward strand.
TAAAATTGTGCCACGGTTCTCTGGCCAGACCCTACTTATCACAGATTCATAGTGAGTAATTGTATTTTAAAACCGAGCTAGTATTGAGCATGTAAAATACATGGTCAAATTCAACGATTTGAGGTTGGCTCCATAGTGAAATTTATTCGTTGGATAAACACTATCACCAGCTTTCGTTTCCAAAAGCACTTTAATTTTAGGGTGTAGCAAGCACTTCAGGTGCAAAATTACTGATGGGACCTGGCGGGAAAATGATCTTTTCAGCCCATATCTAAGTAAAGTACCAGGGGTGCATGAAAAGAGAGTGATTACTCCAGATACACCGCACCCAGGGTAGTTAGATCAAGACCCAACTGACAAATCCTTTCACTTCAACTGGTGGTAGGCTTCGGCCGTAGCTTGTCACTACCCTCATGACAAAACCATGCCGCCAAGTGACCGTGAGAGTGGTTGAAGGCACTTACGTGGTATCAGTCATTCGTCTATTACTGACTTCCGTAGATTTTACTGAAAAGTGGCGAAAGGCATTTATTTGCCACAAAAAAGAAATACACAGAAAAATAAATCAAGAAACTACAACTAAGTGGCAAAAAGTGGAAAACTCAGCAAATTATGCTGCTTGTCGCAAGCAACTCACAGCGCTGATTATCAGTTTGTCCCTGAAGCCTAATAACTCCCTGAATAACGCCTCGCGTGCTCTTCCGTTTTATGGGCAAGGCCTCTTCATCCTAGATCTTATCGACGCTTTCCATGAGATGCTGTAGAGGCCAAGCGTAAGCTGTAAGCCCCGGGGTGTAAACAAGCTTACCGAGTCTCCAGCATAAATGATATCAAAATCGGCTATATTTAGCGCATCGACCGCCTTATCAGCTCCAGTCATCCAAGGCCATTGCCGATGGTAATCAGTAAGAAAACGAAGGGCTTTGCTCGAAGGGGAGCGTCTTATCTGGTGAACCATGCGTCCATTACTGATGCTTGGTTGAGCTACTTTTTATCTTGGTCCTAGTGTGACTCCATTATATTAATATTTACTCGTGTCATCCGGAAACTTTTCCCGACTACTTTGCAACAGTAATAGGCAAGATTTTTGTCTCTGTACATCTTATTTTTACTCTGATTCACATAAATTGAGTCTAACCGTCTATGCTATAGAGAAAACAATGAAGTTGTGCTTTTGCTACGAAGTGCATGCGGTGCTACGCCGTAGCAAATACTGCATGGAAATTCAGTATAAAAAGTGTATTTATAACGTCCTTTATAACTTAAATCATATGATATCCTAATTATACTGAATACCTTCTATTTTATGGCATCAGAAACGACATTTAAAAAAATGCTCATTCCAAAAATTTCCAGTTGGAAATATTATTTGTTTTTTTTCGAAATGTCAAAGATAAACTTTTGCCCTGTTTTCTAGTGAATTAAATTATTTCAGTGCTTGCTTCATCTTGTTATAAAAGACTTGTAGCTTGAGCTTTTGATAAATCAATCGTAATATATACAAACAATCCATATATTTAAACCTCAAACAAACCTATAATAACTACTTATTGTATTTCTCAGTCCGTGACTTTTCACACCATATCTCATTACAGGAGGCAAGCCACAAAGCATTCTCATTACCAACGTTTCACTTTACACTTCCTGCCCATTCGTGTGCAATCTGTAGTGTGCAAATCCGTTAATCTTGTTTGGAGGGTAGTCTCGAAGCCACGTGGCGCCACGTGGCGGGAAATCGAACTAATCTTGCGTCGGCGGCCATCGCGCGTGCGATACGCCGATAACGCCAAGAAACTGCCATTCATTCCCGCGCTTTTGTCGCAAACAATCACTTATTTATTTATGATATTTTGCTACTATTCAACCTGCCACCCCTCTAATATGAAACTGAGTTAATGCTTACTTCCATCCACATCGCTGGAGTATTTAGGACGCATTTCCTAAGGGGGGATTCTAAGTAAAGCCGATTCTGAAGGCTTTAATTTATGTTTTAGTGCTGTCAAAACGAAATTTTCTTAATTCCAAAATAGTCCTTTAGTGTTAACAACAGAAGAATACTACTATTATATACTACTTTGGAAAAATTTGAGTTTTGAAAGAGCTAAAACTTAAATTAAGGCCTTCAAAATCGACTTTAGTAACAACAAAAGCTGTAATCAATCTTGCGTCTCCATAAACCCTATTCAATCCATCCATCAGCCTGGTTCGTCCATTGTTGGACAAAGACCTTCCCAAGGTTTCGCCACTCTTGGTGGTCCTTCTGGAAGAAATGGCCATACTCACATACGCTGGGCAGGCAGATTGGTGAGCGCGGTGCCGAAAACGTCGGTCGCACGGAGTGATACCGCTGCCAGGGTGTGTAGGGGGCGGCAATTGGGGATGGTATACCTTCGGAGGGGTTTTCGAGTACCTCCACAGTCGAGCCCAGCATCAGCTCTACTACCCAGTAGAGCAAGAAGCCATGACTACGAAAGTACACTAATAATATAGTAGTAATAGTTGTGTCTGGAAATCGAATATTTTTGCGAAACTTTAAATGAAATGTCTTATTATGATGTACTCAGCCAGAAACTATAATTTTTAGAATTTTTGTCTGTCTGTCGGTCTCTCTGTATGTATGTTCCGTTAAAACTCGAGCAACACTCAATGGATCCGGAGGCGGTTTTTTTTTAAATTATCATTAAAGTACTCGACATACAGGCAGGAAGGGGTATCGATAAAATAACAGCCAAGCCGAAACTGTCCATAATAGTTTTAAAATGATACATTGATTAAAAGACACGTCCATGCTTTCGAAGCTACGGGCAAAGGCTAGTATATAAGGTGACGTTAATTTATATAGCTAAACTCATACTGGAGGCTTGGTAAGTTTTCAGTAATACGGATCGATAACACATTTTGCTAACTTCGCACAATAAAATCTTGACGTCCCATAGTAATTGACTCAGGGCTGAACTTGCATTTGTAAGGAACAGGAAAAGAATAATTATTTATGAATTTTACAAAAAGGGTCAACGGTCCTTGTTACTGAGCACTTACCGAGTCTTCAGTATGAATTCGGCTGCGTAAACTAAAGTTACCTTATATAAAAATTAACAAACCCCAAAAATTTACAGAAATAATGTTTATATCTGCAGAGAGGTAACTTAGCATAAAAAACATACCGTCACGACATGAATGCCCGAGAGGGTGTCAGAGGTGTTTCCGAGTGTGAACTTTGAAATGCAAGTCACAGTCTACACCCGGTACACTCTCTTTTCACCGACGATTATTACGTCCCAAGGTAAGCTCTACCGTCGTATTTCTCAACTGATCATACTGAACAGCTTTCGCAAAGAAACATACACGTGTAAATGAAAATACTTGCTTTTACAACACTTAGTAGTAGTAAGTATAAAGAGGAGAATAATTTGTTTTATTTTTAGTAGTTAGTATGAAGAGGAAAACAATTTGTTTTATTTGTAGTAGTTAGTATGAAGAGGAGAGCAATTTGTTTTATTTTTAGCAGTTAGTATGAAGAGGAGAACATTTGTTTTATTTATAGTAGTTAGTATGAAGAGGGGAACAATTTGTTTTATTTTTAGTAGTTAGTATGAAGAGGAGAACATTTGTTTTATTTTTAGCAGTTAGTATGAAGAGGAGAACATTTGTTTTATTTATAGTAGTTAGTATGAAGAGGGGAACAATTTGTTTTATTTTTAGTAGTTAGTATGCGGAGGAGAACATTTGTTTTATTTTTAGCAGTTAGTATGAAGAGGAGAACATTTGTTTTATTTTTAGCAGTTAGTAAGAAGAGGAGAACATTTGTTTTATTTATAGTAGTTAGTATGAAGAGGGGAACAATTTGTTTTATTTTTAGTAGTTAGTATGCGGAGGAGAACAATTCGTTTTATTCGCACGCGTATTTTTCTTGGGAAATTATGTGGTTTCATTTAAATATACTAGTCCATTGTCACCCTGTATATGTATTGTGTATTAATACTATGTACAAATCGAAAACATAATTGCCCTAGTGTGGGGAACAGTAGAGGTAGGGATGGTACTGGAAGGTCCACAAGTTTTACAATCTTACTTTTACGTATTTACCTAAATAATGTGTTTATTGAAAGTCTCCTCAATGAAGGGCCTAGAAATAGCAACGCACTATCTAACTATCTATACTTCTATAGTAATAATAAATAAATAAACAAAAAAGTCTTGGCTGTACATTGAATATTTTCGCAAGTATTTTAGATGAATTGGGTCTTATGAACTACTGTGCCCAAACCCCAAAGTTTTAAATTTTGTCTATATAGGGTGAAATTTAATCAACCGACCAAATTCATACTAGAGACTTGGTTGGTGATCAAGAACTAGCTTTTGGCCAATTTCGAAAAATATTTTTTTTTGCTCCCGTGCTGGTTGGACTAGTTTAAGTACAATTCCTAGTGCAGGTTCTACGGGAAAAATTTTTTTTTTTTTGAATTTCACCTGGAGGGTCATTAAACCTTGTTCCTGATGACTAACCGAGTCTCCAGTATGAATTTGGTCGGTTGATTTAATTTCACCTAGTATGTTCCGTATGTTAACTCGAGAACCACTCAACGGATTTGAATACGATTTTTTATTTTCACCCTAGTCACCTTTCTCAACACGTAGGCTGAAGGGTAGTTCGTAAAATAGCGCCCAAGCCGAAAACGGGACAAATGTTAAATAAACGCTTTTAACTCGGGAACCACTCAACGGATTTGGATGCAGTTTTTTTATTATCATCGTTGTTGGTCAACAGTAGTAATAAGGAGTGTTCATAAAATATCGCCTAGGCCGAAAACGGGGCAGAGATCAAATAAACACGGGCAAAGGCTAGTATCGAATATAAATTCACCCAGGCTTTGAGACTCAAAAAACAATTAGTTAAGGCGACGTCACGAAATTTTGGCGACCTGGATCTCCATTTTGCTCAGCATAAAAAAAACATATGTAATTACCAATTTATATACTAGATTAAGCATTTCATTGACATCATTTTGCCCGAACATTTAGTTGATTGATTAATTTTCTCTTTTGAAACAGAGATTTCTATTTTACTGACAAACGGGAGCGAATGAAGCCTCTGAGTTTTTTATTTAAATTAGTCTACAAATACACTTCAATATGGCCGATTGGATTTATTTAATTACTTATAGTTGTCATTTTAAATGAAAAATACTGTTTTGTCGCATACGTCCTTACGGCATAAGCTAGTTCGTGAGCACATATTTGTATGGAGTAAGTCCCCCCCACTCCCCTAAGGTGCCGATTTGAAATTAAAAGTTTATTAATGCCTCACCTTAAATGTAAACCGAAGATGTCCCGAAGATGTGAGAAAACTATTTAATCAAGATATTAAAAACAACCGTTTATTGCTTGTAATTTGCGAGTTATTCCTGTAGACTTAGAATATAACTGGTACCTACTGTATGGAATATAATTCTAAGTCTATGAATATAATTAGACTAGAATATAATTCTAAGTATATGGTTAATCTAGAATAAAATACTTTAAATAATTAACTTACACTTTTTTTCCTTACCCAATTAGGAGATAATGAGGAATACTAACAATATAATCATAGAACACTGCCAAATAGACTGAAAACATAATTATCGGAGGATATATTTCATAAAGTACCTATAAGGTAACATTTTACCGCGGTCCGTTAGGAAAATTTTCCAGTTAAGCGCACATAATACCTTAATTTGCAGTCCTGCTCTAACGCTTCTGCTTTTTAACTGTCTATCCTACTCTAATCAGATGCCGCGCACGCAAAACATCAGTTATTTTTAAATCGCGGCTACACTGATGTTTTTTTTAATTTTCATGTTATTGTCTGCTTTGATATTAGTATTTTAGTATTTTACATTAATATCAGTTATATTATTTAAAGTTTCAGATCTAATTTCAAGTATTCATTGAATGCTATCGGTTTATTGTACGGTTTGGTGGTAACTTTGTAAGTTTTTTCTATCGAGAAAATTTTATGGAATCATGTTTTCACCATTGCGTTGACATAGCATTAGTCCTCAACTTTACCGTAATATCAATTTCAGAGTGATTGTTGCAATATTTGTTGGTATAAAGCAGGATCATGCGAAGCGATGTGAGGTATTAATATACACTCATAATAAAATAGTTGCAACGCCTCAGTCCGTTGGGGAAAAAAAACATTAATTTTATAGTTGCATCTGACCACTGAGCCGACGGGAACATTTGGCGTGATCCGATGCAACTCCGTAACGGACCACTGAGCTGATGGGAATAACTCCTTATTGCAGGTGAAAATAGATATTTTTGCAAAGAAGGCTGTTTAAATAACTAAAATAATTATAAAACTTTAAACAATGAAACGATGAATAAATTATTAATTTTATTCAAAACCCGGTAAAAATCCGAAGCGACAACTGTCAGACGAATTTTAACGGTATCCAGACAGCGTTATAAATCGCACTAGCCAGGCCAGTGTGGTTTTCGCATTATTCCGAAGCGCTTCGAAACACTTCCAAACAACAGTCAGGTAACGGTTCGTTTAGCCTCGGTTTAAGTTGGGTCAATTTTTAACGCTGCTGATAGCCGTTCATAAATTTACAATTTCGTCAAGTTCCGACACTGACAGCAGAATAACGTATAGAATTTTCAAAGCGTGTGACACAGGTGGCATTAGAACCCGTTTCGAGACCCCTAATTTATGTACGCGGCCCTGTAGGGTGGAATTTGCGTCACTCCGAATAAAATTCACTCGTTTCGAAACGAAACCTTGTTTGACAGTTGAATGACAGATTGACAGTACAGTAGAGTCCGCTCCACTAGTCTTTATTGACTTTGGAATATGAACCCAAATGCAATTCGGAATTCAGTGGTGGCGAGGACGCTACATGGAAGCACTTCAGAACGTGCGATCATAGTTCGAAATTTCACTCGTTTATTAGAAAGAGACAGATCTACAATAGGAGCAAAAGAAAGAAAAATCTGGTTGCACCAATCAGGTGGGCCAGTGTGATTTTCGCATTACTCCAAAGCGTTTCAAAACACTTCGTCATAGCCGTCTATGGATGGAGATGGCTATGCTTTCGTGCAACTGCCAGGTAACAGTTCGTTTACCCTCGGTTTAACTTCGCACTGTGAATTCGCATCACTCCGAGTGATTTTTGCTCGTTTCGAAACGAAACATAACAAAACATAAACATAAATATGACAGTTTATAGTACATACTCACTCTTTGCTTTGATGGTGACAGTTTTCGAAACAGGAAAAGAAAAACCTCAGAAGAAGAATTCCAAACAAAAGAAAGATTACGTTTTACCTCCGTTTTACTTTGCTGACAAACAAAACATATTAATTATCAATGGGCGAAGAAGACGAATACGCATGTGTAAACAAAGCCAAACTCAGGATCAAAGATGATTCTGGAATCAAGAAGAAAAAACGGAAGAAGACCAACAAAGAAACAGAAAAAGTGATACAAGCCGAAGTCAAACAACAGGTGAACCAGGACAAACGAACCAAGGCCGAAATTGCCTTCCAAAAGATGCAGGAGAAAATGGTAAGCACACTTTTAAACCCATGACTTAGCACCCACCAAAGATCAAGTGCAATTTAGTGGCCCCTGGATCTTGAGGCGAAGAATAGATTTATCTCTATCAAGCCATGAAATGGTCACTGTTGTTAAGTAGACACAACTGAAAGATATCTGGGTTGTCATTTAAAAAATGTCCACGAAGGTCAGGAATGGCAGCCACTCCACTATGTTCAATGACTCGCCATACCTTACCCACCACCTTACTTCTACGCTAAAAGATTTCTGGATTGCAAAGATTTTGTATTTTTTCCGAATTTCTCTAAACCTTCATAGTATCCATAAAACACAGAGGTTGTCTGATGGCTCTTCACCCATTTGATATTTATGTGTCTTGTACAAAGGGTTTGAGGTTATATCATGATTTTTATACCTTGATATCAGATTTTTATTAATTCTGCTTCTATAGGTTAAACTGAAAGAATACCAGAAGATAAAATACCTATGTAGTATTTTTTGTTTGATAAACACTTGTACTTGTCCACTTACGTGTTATCAAACAAAAAATGTTTCAAAAGTTCCACCAAGTGCCAACAATCACGAGCATCAACCTATGTAGTACTTTAACAATCCATTGGGGTGTCGAAGGAAAAGAATTACGAAGCTACCTAACAGTTTGACCTGTCAGCCTCAATGGTCTTCCCCCTTGTATTTATTGAAGTGTAAGTGGCAAAGTCATAAAAAGAATATTGTCACTCCATGTCTTCTCATGGGTGTTGTAAAAAGCAACATAAGGAAAAGGTATGCCAACAATCTATGTCTCTGTAGTATTGAGGTCATTGGATCTTGGCCCCACCTGCAGAGATAATGTGGGCACCTATTTAGTGTTGGTAGACTTCAGCCATGGCTTGTGACCACCCTCATGACAAACCCATGCCACCAAGGGACTCTTCGTGTTCCGGCATGACATCATGAGTAGCCATACTGGGAGAGTAGTTACAGGCACTTGCATGGTATCATGATGATATCAGTCATTCATCTATTACTGACTTCAAGAGATTTACGTTAAATTCTTGGAAAGACTGATTAATGCCTCGCCTGCTATCATTTTCCCAATTTCTGGGCAAGCACCTTTCGCAGTAGGTCTGTTTCGACACTTTCCAGTAGGTGTGGTAATGGCCAAGCATAAGCCCAGTAAAAATGTGAAGAAATTGTGATATACGAGGCATGCCTTTTAAGTTTTCAAACAAAAACAACTGGAACCTAATAGTACTTTTTATTGTTTTTCAAAGTATTCTCCATGTAGTTTACAACACTTTTCCATTCGCTCGAACCAGTTATTAAAACATTTATTCCACTCCAAAATGGGGGTGTTCAATATGGCTGATTTGAAAGCATTGACTGCTTCTCCACCGGACTGGAACCTTTCACCACAAAGAGTTTTCTTAATTTTAGGAAATGTAAAGAAATTGTTAGGGCTTAGGTCAGGACTGTATGGAGGATGGTCAAGAATTTCTACGTTTTCCTGCTTCAAATACTCAATCGTTTGATGAGCGCTGTGTGAGCTTGCGTTGTCATGGTGTAGGATGATGCGTCGCTTTGGGTTAGATTTCCGAAGTTCGGCGATGACTTGTGGTAAACAAACTGTGGTATACCACTCTGCATTAACCGTTCTACGATCTTTAAGTGCAACTGTCACAACATGCCCGGTTTTCGCTACGAACGTAGCCACCATTTTCTTCGAAGTGCTTCGAGAGCAAACAACTTTAGTCGGCTTTGGTTCGTTTTGAAGACCCAGATTGTGGATTGCTGTTTGGAATCAGGATCGTAAGCATAGATCCAAGATTCGTCACCACTGATGATGTCGTACACGTGATTTGACTCTCCTCGGTTGAACCTTTGAAGAGTTTTCTTACACCATCTGACGCGGCCCTTCTTGTGATCGTCGGAAAGCAAATGCGGGATCCAACGGGAAACTAGCTTTCTCACACCAAGCGCCTCATGGAAGATCATCTGAATGGTTGTCCCTGAGATGCCTAATAACGCCTCTATCTCCTGATATATCACATGACGATCTTCGAGGATTAGATCTCTCACAGTGACAATGTTATCTTCAGTGAAGGCGGATTTTGGACGTCCTTCACGAGATCACTAAGACTGGTATAGCCACATTGGAATTCTAAATAACAGCGTTCGGCAGTCCGCAGACAAAAAAATTATAAATTCACCGAATTTGAATATTGAGCTGTAAACGACAGAACTTAAAAGGCATGCCTGGTATATAAGTAACATACATTGCAACATTTCATCCTTTTTAAATAGTTCTTTTTTTTCTTAAGAGGGTGACAAGATGAGATGAGGCAATCAATCATCATCATTCTTTCTAAAAGATCTAGCCCTTCTGAGCACATAGTTTCATTGTAAATGTTGTAGTGTAGTACTAAACTAAGGCTCAAAAGGTTTTTTTTTTTTTCAGCAAAAGCAAAGGATTCTTCAGAAGGCAGAGATGACTCACAAACAGAGAGTGGAGAAGTTCAATCAGCACCTCGACAGTTTAACTGAACACTTTGATATACCTAAAGTTTCTTGGACTAAATAGAGTTGTACCTCTGTTTTTTTATGGATTATCTTTCGTTATGAAATAGCATTAACATACCCATAAATGTCATTATTACTAAATTAAAAATATAGATAAACACATATAAATAATCCTTTATTTGTAAAACTTTTTTGTGATAAGAAAAATAATGGTATTTTATTTAGTTTTGCTATATTTCATTTCAAATATTTATTAAAATAAATCAGTCAGTTTTGAGTTTCGAAGTTTTGGATAACATTACCTGCAGAGCCGTCTTTAGCCCATGTAGCGCCTGTGTGCAATCATAACCCTGGCGCCCTCTAGTAGGCGCGCGGTCAAAATGGAATACTTACAGTTACATTTTCACCAATGAACGGAAATCCAAGTGCAAATGTTGCAATTTTAAGTGCACAACTAAAAAGCATTTTTAGGAAGGAAGGGGTTACAAGAATATTAAGGCACAACTTTTTTGTTTCCACGTTGAAACAAAAGTTATGGTGTAGTGCCACAGTGTAAAAATCATACGGTGATCTAACGCTTCGATGTCCGCGAAAATGCAGACAGCATCTAGCTAGACAGTAGCCTTAATGCTAGGATAATAGAGACTGGGCCCTGGCTATGGTTCGACTATAACACCGGCTTCGGCCATAACACGGGCCCAGGCGCAGGGTCTTTGAGAGCACTGGGTCGCCGCGAGTGACCATGCTCTTTCTTTGCAAGTATCGCGAGCGGCGTTCGGCGCCCCCTAAGACCCTGCGCCCGTGTGCGCTGCACACCCTGCACTATAGGTAAAGACGGCTCTGATTACCTGGGTAAACCTAGATTAGCCCTATCTTCTAGCATTACCCGTAACAGATATACATATGATATACCATTAGATCGTACGTATTGTTTGTGAAATACAAATCAATAAATATTATTATTAGAGTGCATTACAAACCAGAAAAGATAAATTAGAAACAAATGTAAAGACAAGAATTTGAAAAAATTCCTCGGGCCAGGATTCGAACCTGCCACCTCTTGTTTCCCAGACAAGCGCGCCACCGAGGTACTTACCTGGACCGTTGAATTTCTCCACCATACTTGTCCACCGAATATTTTTGTAACTATTTGATCCAACTAGCTTGTAATGCACATACTGACGCTCACGAGGGCGTTATGTGATTTCACGCCTTGTTCTTAAGAAACAGATGGCGCTGTCGTCGCTACAATATGTGTTGCTTCAGACAGTTAAGACATTCACAGTTCTCATTAACTAAGATTATGTTTTTATTACAAAATCCATCGCTTTGGAATACTCTAAATATTATTATTAGAGTGCATTACAAACCAGAAAAAATTAATTAGAAACAAATGTAAAGACAAGAATTTGAAAAGATCAAATATAGGTAGTTACAAAAATATTCGGTGGACAAGTGTGGTGGAAAAATTCAACGGTCTAGGTAAGTACCTCGGTGGCGCGCTTGTCTGGGAAACAAGAGGTCGCAGGTTCGAATCCTGGCCTGAGGAATTTTTTCAAATTCTTGTCTTTACATTTGTTTCTAATTTATCTTTTCTGGTTTGTAATGCACTCTAATAATAATATTTAGAGTATTCCAAAGCGATGGATTTCGCAATAAAAACATAATCTTAATCAATAAATAATTTATTAATTTGATTTTTTCATTCTGTACATTTTATTTTCATTAAAGAGTAGTCTAATTAATATGTAAAACAATGCAGTTAAGTGAATTTGGACGAGTAGGTCAAATTCTTAGAAGGACATATTCTGTGCTCGTCAGTTTCTTATTAGGTCAAATTCGGTGTAGGTCAGATTCTCATCAGGTCTATCTAGTATGTTTCAATTATGAAGGTGTAGTAAGGTGAATGCTATGTGAACCATTGGCAACCCCATATGCAGTGCTACCATTTTTTAGCCAGGGGACTTGTTATGGTCAACAATCTGTATAAGAATTCTGTCATCTGGCACTGATATTTTAAAAGGTCATCAAAACCATCTATTGTCAACGTTTTTAATATTGATTTTGATTTAAAGATCAAGGCGGACAGGGGCCCATAATATATTAAATTCTCTTTGAGTTATTTTTTTGCCTTAAATTGTACATATACCAAAATTTTACATTTGAGCCAGATAGTTACTTTGTAAATGTCTGTATCACTTTATATTCACTGCCTGTATTAAACTATAGAGGTCTCGAACTTTACGAAAAGCAAGAGAAACGGGTTATCAAATTTTGTACTAAAACGGTGGCATGCCTATCGCTTTATGTGTAACCTTTGTTTTCTTAGTCTGCTTGATTTTTTTCTTTTGTAAGTGGGTGGATGTTTCAGTAGTCGAGTTATTAAATTATTGGAAGCAGAATAATGCATTTGAAGTAAAAGTTAATTTTAATTAGCTGTCGCGGAACCTTATCTCTCACACACCCCCCCTACACACACACACACACAATCACCCCTACATACCTCCCCATTCCCTATTATAATTAGCTGTTTTATTATTATATTATTTTATTTTATCTATCTACACTATTATATAAAGAGGAAAGATTTGTTTGTTTGTATGTTTGAGGTAAACTTTAGAACTACTGAACCGATTCTAAAAATTCTTTCTTTTATAAAAAGCTATACTATTGCTGAGTAACATAGGCTATATTTTATTTTAATAAAAGTATGTTTTCAGTTTGAAAATTCAATATTTGTGAACCATGTCGGGAGAAAAAACGCTGCTTAGCTGCTTTATCGGCGTTCCTTGACCAAATGGTTAGTTATACGTGATGAAACCGGTTGTTTTTCCATACGAGGAAACTGTATCAATTTAATCTGACTAAAGATTTCCATCTACAACGATCCTGACACACCCCTTGCTAATATTAGGCTTGAAAAAGTAACTACAGCCAGGTTTAAGCATAGATACATTAAATACTATGGTTTAAGTAATGATTTGTTCCCATACGGGAAAACTATATCAGTTTAATTTGACTACAGATTTACATCTACAATTTGCGGACACACCTCTTGCTAATATTTAGCTTGAAAAAGTGATTACAGCCAGGTTTATGTATTGATTTTTCCCCATACGAGAAAACTGTATGAGTTTAATCTGACTACAGATTTCCATCTACAACGATCCTGACACACTTGGCACTTTGGTAAAACATGGTGACCAGGGTCTGATGATGGGTACAGGATCTCCTCAACGGACAACAGCAGACCCTTCGAGTTTAGGCTCATTTGATTAGTCTTTATTAGCACTTTGGTATAACATGGTGACCAGGGTCTGATGATGGGACTGAAAGATGGGTACAGGATCTCAACGGACAACAGCAGACCCTTCGAGTTTGGGCTCATTTGATTGGTATTTATTACCACTTTGGTAAAACATGGAGACCAGGGTCTGATGATGGGACTGTAAGATGGATACAGGATCTCCTCAACAGACAACAGCAGACCCTTCGAGTTTAGGCTTATTTGATTGGTCTTTATTAGCGCTTTGCTTAAACATGGTGTCCGTTGCATATAGTCGTTCAAAAAATCATATTATTTTGTTTTCCTTATTTCCATGAAAATCTCTTCGACGCGGGCGGAGCCGCGGGCAAAAGCTAGTTTTCAATATTTTCTTAAACTTTTATGTAGTAACAAATAATTTTGGCACTTTTAATTGTAAGATTAATTCTTTGATAATTTTGTAATAATTTTGCGTCCGATATGGAAGAGGTTAGTGCTTGTGCTACAGGTATTTTATGCTTATCACAGGTACTGAGGTGGTAGAGCTGATGCTGGGCTCGACTGTGGAGGTACCACCATCTTACTTGCAAATCCTCCCGAAGTTATTCGGGGGAGAGTAAGAGAACAGCTCTCAGGCAAAACCAGGCGGCGCACCATTGCCTGGGACCGATGGATGGCGGCATATCCATCCCCAAGAGCTGGGGCTTATATAAAACAGACTGGTGACGGGCAGCGGCGTCACTGGTGCAAGGGTTTCGGCACCGCGCTCACTAACCCACCTGCCCAGCGTGTGTGAGTATGGACATTTCTTCCGGTAGGGCCGCCAAGAGTGGCGAAATTGTGGAAAGACCTATGTCCAGCAGTGGACGAAACAGGCTGATGGATGACAGGTACTAAAGTGAAATTATTATGTTACTTATGTTTTTAATATGCCAATAAACTAATTATATTATTATTATTAATATAATATTAGCAGATTGTTGGTAATAAGAAAAATATTTGTTGAATACATAGAAATGATTTATTTATTTTTCTAGATTGCGAACACAATTTATATAAAAATAAGTATACAAAGGTATGGTTGATTCTTTTGGACGGCATTATAAGGAATGTAAAAAAGTAACAATCTGTGATAAAAAATATCAAAATTAAGTAAATAATAATGTAACATCAAAACACATCACATCACACGTCTTAAAGCTCAACTTTTAAAAATATATTTTATTGGATGGAATAAAAATGTCAAAAGACCCTAAATTATAATAGTTATATAATTAAATACAAAAAATAATAAATTTCACTAAAATTAAATTTTAGGGTAAAATATAAAGCTTGAGATTAATTTTACTGACAAAAAAATATTGCTTAACTTATACACAATACAGTGCAAATAAGTACCTACACTTATTCCTAAAATATATCAAGTCATGATAAAACTTCTTTTAAAACCAGAATACGGTAAAAAAATCCTGTATTACAGAAAAATATGGTAAAAATCAGATCATTTTATATACTTAGAGTGAAAATAAGGCACCTGCACATACGACTTTCATTATCAGTCTATTAACTACACTCACAGTTTTTTGTTGTACTGGTATTAAGGCACATTACTGGAATATGTTAACTAATACTGCCGCAGCCAATACATAGACGCTAACAGTTATCGCGTTGGCCCCACCTCCCCGCCAGAAAGAGTAACTGAAGGAAAACACTTTCACGTAGTTCTCCTTGGTCGACCAGGGGTCGCTGCCGTCGTCGAAGTGCATCGGACATTGGTCTCTTTCTCTCTCGTACTCTTCCATTTCGACGGCGACGGCGGCGCCCTCTGTGTAGTTCCAAGAAGTCACGTCCTGTTTGAGATCGCAGTAGGGCCCGAGCGCTTGAGACATGAGAACCCTGGAGAAGAGATTGTTTCAGTGATCTTCTGAAGACAGAACAAGTCAATCCATACATATAAGGTAACTTTCATTTATATAGCCGAATTCATACTGGAGACTCGGTAAGTCATGGTCAATTTTTTTTTTAATTTTTCTACCTTTTTTTTTATACCATGACGTTTTTATACTTTATGATGATTTGAGCAAGACAATATACAATAACAATAACGTTTTATCTTCATACTGTACTGAGGTTTTATCAAATAATCCGTCTTATGATAGTAAAATAAATAAAATTATTTATTCTGGACTTTTCCTTAAAC
This sequence comes from Ypsolopha scabrella, assembly GCA_910592155.1. Taxonomy (NCBI): domain Eukaryota; kingdom Metazoa; phylum Arthropoda; class Insecta; order Lepidoptera; family Ypsolophidae; genus Ypsolopha; species Ypsolopha scabrella. The sequence goes on from OU342964.1 coordinate 8,751,477, forward strand.
ACGGGTGAGGCCAAGAGAAAAAGATAATTACGTAAATCTCAGCAAGATAGAATGTCCAATGCGATATCTATTCAGATAACATTACTTATTGTCTGATTAGAAACTATGATAGAAATAAATTTATATATTTTAAACAAATGGAGATTTATCTATGGCAAGGAGATAAAAATTAACTTTCGACTCCAAATTAAATTTCAAAGCCCTTCATGTTTGCGATAAAGGTAGAAAATTATCAGCCCTAGAAGCACTCGAAATAAATAAATTATGCCATTCCAATGTCAACCAAATATTAAATAAACAATTAGACGTTAATAACTCACCACTGCTTCAATATTTTAAATAGCTCATTTTGTATTTTGACATTGGCTCTTATTTGACATGAAACACGATTGAATCGTTTGACATTTATCTGACTTGACACTCAATTACACATTTATTTTATTTAAAAAAATCAACATTTACTGACATTTTAGCATATTGAATCCTTATTTTTGTTTTTAAGATATTTATATTTTTCTTTCTTCTACCGTGTTAACTTTATTTTTGTTATATGACAACCCCATAACTAATTCTACCATTGCCAAACCTTGCCACAACGTTGGATATTTAGGATAGTGTATCTATGGAAACTTATGAGTATTTTATACGTTATATTAAGAAATTAAAATACTCAAATGTTTCTGTTGTAGAATTTGTTTGTCCTACCCGCATGCCAAGCGATTCATATATTGTACGTAAACAACCAAACAAACCTTTGATAATGCTTTAACAGCGAAACCGGTAAGGGAAATTAATATAAATAAGTGGACAAGTACAAGTGTTTATCAAACAAAAAATGTTTCAAAAGTTCCACCAAGTGCCAACAATCACGAGCATCAATTCCATAAAAATTAACATTATATCATTGCGGTATAGAAACGCAGAACAAGGATAAATCTAAAGTTTGTGTATATAATAGTTTCTCTTACCTATTAAGATCAGCCCGTTGGTACACCCAACACCTGTACTTTGAGAAGGGGTCCAATTCATCGTATGTGATTAAGTAAGACTTCAGATTCTCCTTCCAAAATCCAATACATTTCATCTTGTAATCAGGATCAGAGTAGATATCCACAGGTCTACCCAAGTAGTCCACAGTCAAACAGTAGTTCTCTTTAATCGTCATGGTCTTTTGATCCGTATCGCAAACCGAGAAATCTGATATGTTCAGTTTGCAATACAAGTTCGGTCGAGGACTTAAAGTGACACCGCCGAGGATTCGGGTCTCGAATCTAACGTCTCCCTTTTGTGTAAAGTTGAACTTTCCAGCTACAGGGCATCTTATAGGGACTGGATCTTTTTTCAAGAAGAGATCGTACCGCCATTGCTGTTTGTTTGGAAACTGAACCCAAGAGCAGACAGTATGGAAGTTGCTTTGTATCATGGCGAGCCCTTTCCGGTATCTGATCAGGTTGTGGTGTTGTGGAACGAAGTCGAAGCAGACGTAATCTTTCTGACAACCGTCAACTGTGAGGCGGGCCATCATCACTCTGCTATCTCGCTGCTCTCTGTAAATAAATAATTTAGATTTAATGGATGTAGGATATCAGGATAAATCAGAGATGTTTCAGGTGGTAAGTGATAGTTTGAAGACTAATACAGGCACGTATCCAGACTTTTGTTTCGGGGGGAGACATTCATTGAAACAGCAATGTGAATTAAGAAAGAAACCTATGTAAAACGTATACTTTATGTATCTATTTTACAAATAAACATTTTGAATCTTGAATCAGAATCACTGTACTATACCTAGTCGGTGCTTAAATTCTGTCACAAACAAAATTGGCTATAAAATGAAAACTAGTCATGATATTCTAAAAAAAGTTTTTTTTTAAAAAAAGGTTATTTAATTAGCTTACATTAAACACAAAATTTATTCAAAATGATTGCCACCATTTTTCACACAAGCCTTCAATCTTCGAGGCCAATCATCAATAGCAGCACGGACCATATTCATGTCGATATCCGCCACTGCTTTAATCAATGATGACTTTAGGCTGCTCAAATTTTTGTGAGGTTTAGAACAGACCTTCTCCTCCAATTCCTGCCAAATTTTGTAATCCAGTGGATTGAGGTCAGGGCTAGTAGAGGGCCAATCTTGATGCCTTATTAGCTCGATATTCTGGCGCTCGAACCACTCCTGATTTGTTTTGGCCTTATGAGCAGGTGCGGAGTCCTGTTAAAACACAAATGGCCATCCTCCAAAGAGTGTCTGAGGAAGATCTTTTACTATGCGACCTAAAACCGTGTCTTGGTACACTTTTGCACTGGTTTTGACACCTTTTTCACAATAATACACCTCAGTAGGGCCATAGTAGGACACTCCCAACCAAATCATGACTGATGATGGATGATGGCCGTGCTGCACTCTAGGAATGGCATTTCCAGCGGCCGCAGAGCTGGTAGCGTACACCCTGTCATTTTGTTTGTTGTACTTCTCTTCGATATTAAAAAATTTCTCGTCTGTAAACAGGATATCGCGGTGTCTGTTTCTTGCGTACCGCTTTAGCAAAACTTTGCATTTTTTGGCTCTCATAGCTATCAGACGCGCGTTCAGAAGATGTCCACTCTTTTTTCGGTAAGCTCGTAGTCTCAGGTCTTCATTGAGTGCTTTTTTACGGTACTTCTGGTTAATCCCATCTCCAAAGCCATCAGTTTCTGCTTGCGGACGGGATTTCTTGCAATACGCGCCTTGATTGCTTTGATGACCCCTGGAGTCCTAACGGAACGAGGTCTGCCAGTTCTTTTCTCGTCATCGACACTAGAGGTTTCATAGTACCTCTTGATGGTACGGTACACGAACTTCTTCGTGATTTTTAATTTTTGAAGCAAGTTGAATATCGTCTTCGGTGGATGGCCGCAACGATGCAATGTTATTACTGCTACTCGGTCCTCTTTGCGAGTCCACTCCATCGTAAAAAATGAACGAATGTAATTGTGATTTGGCAGATTATTAATCAAAAAATATGTGAAAATCGAAAACCATTTCATTTTTTTTTCTAGGTGTTCTATTTTTAAAATAAATGGCCAGTGACAGTATTTAAGAACCGACTAGGTATTATTCAGAATCAAAAGTACCGTAGCTACCTTTTTTATTAAAACGTACTTTAATGTACTTTACAGAGGTCATGAATAAACATTCCCGGTCCCGTGTATATGTCACGCCAAATTTCGGGGTGGGGGGGGGGGATAAATCCCACCTATCCCCCCCTGGATACGTGCTTGGACTAATAGTTGTGAACCTGTGAGGAACTACTTTTTTACCTAAAATACTTCTAAATCTACATTTTCTCAACAATAGTAATAAAAAAGTAATAAAAGTGTCCATTAGCATACTTATAGTTCAAATCTATCCATCCATCAGCCCGTGTTCATCCACTGCTGGACATAGGCCTTTCCCAAATTTCGCCACTCATGTCGGTCCTCCGTCCTCCTCATCCAGCCGCCACCCACAACGTCCTTCAGGTCGTCGGTCCAGCGGGCACGAGGTCGGCCTACACTACGCTTTGCTGAACGTGATCTCCATTCTAAAGCCTTTCGACCCCAAAGGTCATCATGTCGGCGACAAATATGGCTTGCCCACTGCCACTTTAACTTACTGATTCTGCCGGCTATGTCGGTTACTTTCGAATAGTATTATATTATCTGTGCTTTCGATCTCCGACGGATTCTATCCATCAGAGATACCCCAAGTATAAGATACCCCCAGTAGTTCAAATAGAAAGAGATATGTAGGTTGTGCTTATGACATAGAAGAAATAGTAATACTAACGTACGTCATACTTTTCAAAAACTTATTAATATTCTTCAAAGATTTTTATATTATAGTAGCTTTAAAATAATGGGATTTTCCATAGTCGTGAATACGATCTTTTTGAGATTATTCGTAATCTATGCAAAATCCAATTATTCTGAAGCTACTATAATATCACAAAAAAGAAGATAATGCGTACTTAAATCAAACTATTTGTAAACATTGTTCGTAGAGTTGGATTTTGGGCGTTTCATTATTTCTTATGATTTTGTTACAAAATATTACAAACCTGCGGAATAAACCGTTAAAAATTTTTACTTTCGTCACAAAAATTTAAGATCTTAACATAATGCAAATTTTGAATAAAAGGCCAAAATTATAGCTGAAAAACGGGACATCCTGTAAAATATAGGACAGTAGGTCTCCTCCCTTGGCGGAGGAGAACAGGCCTGCTTAGACAGGCTGAACCAAACGAATGCCCTCTGAAGGGAAACCTTAAATATGAAATATAGCAAATTTGACTTTAAGGAACCTTTTTTTATTTTTAATGTTAAGGAAAACTGCACTCAAAGAATTAAAAAAAATCACCTGCATGAACCGGGAATCGAACCGGACAAATATGTAAAAAAAACAGCCTGTATTTTTATGATACGATCGAAAGGGTCAAGCATTAGAATCAAATTCTTCGAAGTAACATAGTATCGTAAATTAAAGGAAGACCATGAAATTTAACATTTCATTAAAATAGAGCGTGTTTTTTTACACATTTGTCGGGTTCGATTTCCGGTTCAGGCAGGTAATTTTGCAAATTTCTATAAATGCAGTTTTTATTTATTTAAAAAATAAAATAATGGTTCCTTTATGTACAATTAGCTATCTTCAATATTCAAGGCACTTTCCCTCCGGGGGGAATTCTTCGTTTGGTTCACTTTATTTATTCGTATGGCATTAAAAATAATATATAAATTAACATGTCAGGAAAAAAGAAACAGCAGTCATATAATTATAATTGGATGTCCAGTTGTCTTAGCCATTTGAAGGCGTCGTCAGTCAGGGATATTAAGTGTTCAGGGTTTCCGGGATAGGACCTCAATGGGCACTCACGTAGAATGTGATGTACTGTTTGTTTCTCGGCACCACAATCACATTGGGGAGATGTTGACCAACCACATAGATGTTTATAAGAAGCGCTGCGACCATGTCCGGTGCGAAGTCTGTTCAGCTGACACCATTCCTTTCTAGGTAATTGAAAACCACTTGACGGCGTCGTCAGTCAGGGATATTAAGTGTTCAGGGTTTCCGGGATAGGACCTCAATGGGCACTCACGTAGAATGTGATGTACTGTTTGTTTCTCGGCACCACAGTCACATTGGGGAGATGTTGACCAACCACATAGATGTTTATAAGAAGCGCTGCGACCATGTCCGGTGCGAAGTCTGTTCAGCTGACACCATTCCTTTCTAGGTAATTGAAAACCACTTGACGGCGTCGTCAGTCAGGGATATTAAGTGTTCAGGGTTTCCGGGATAGGACCTCAATGGGCACTCACGTAGAATGTGATGTACTGTTTGTTTCTCGGCACCACAATCACATTGGGGAGATGTTGACCAACCACATAGATGTTTATAAGAAGCGCTGCGACCATGTCCGGTGCGAAGTCTGTTCAGCTGACACCATTCCTTTCTAGGTAATTGAAAACCACTTGACGGCGTCGTCAGTCAGGGATATTAAGTCTTCAGGGTTTCCGGGATAGGACCTCAATGGGCACTCACGTAGAATGTGATGTACTGTTTGTTTCTCGGCACCACAGTCACATTGGGGAGATGTTGACCAACCACATAGATGTTTATAAGAAGCGCTGCGACCATGTCCGGTGCGAAGTCTGTTCAGCTGACACCATTCCTTTCTAGGTAATTGAAAACCACTTGACGGCGTCGTCAGTCAGGGATATTAAGTGTTCAGGGTTTCCGGGATAGGACCTCAATGGGCACTCACGTAGAATGTGATGTACTGTTTGTTTCTCGGCACCCCAGTCACATTGGGGAGATGTTGACCAACCACATAGATGTTTATAAGAAGCGCTGCGACCATGTCCGGTGCGAAGTCTGTTCAGCTGACACCATTCCTTTCTAGGTAATTGAAAACCACTTGACGGCGTCGTCAGTCAGGGATATTAAGTCTTCAGGGTTTCCGGGATAGGACCTCAATGGGCACTCACGTAGAATGTGATGTACTGTTTGTTTCTCGGCACCACAATCACATTGGGGAGATGTTGACCAACCACAAAGATGTTTATAAGAAGCGCTGCGACCATGTCCGGTGCGAAGTCTGTTCAGCTGACACCATTCCTTTCTAGGTAATTGAAAACCACTTGACGGCGTCGTCAGTCAGGGATATTAAGTGTTCAGGGTTTCCGGGATAGGACCTCAATGGGCACTCACGTAGAATGTGATGTACTGTTTGTTTCTCGGCACCACAGTCACATTGGGGAGATGTTGACCAACCACATAGATGTTTATAAGAAGCGCTGCGACCATGTCCGGTGCGAAGTCTGTTCAGCTGACACCATTCCTTTCTAGGTAATTGAAAACCACTTGACGGCGTCGTCAGTCAGGGATATTAAGTCTTCAGGGTTTCCGGGATAGGACCTCAATGGGCACTCACGTAGAATGTGATGTACTGTTTGTTTCTCGGCACCACAATCACATTGGGGAGATGTTGACCAACCACATAGATGTTTATAAGAAGCGCTGCGACCATGTCCGGTGCGAAGTCTGTTCAGCTGACACCATTCCTTTCTAGGTAATTGAAAACCACTTGACGGCGTCGTCAGTCAGGGATATTAAGTGTTCAGGGTTTCCGGGATAGGACCTCAATGGGCACTCACGTAGAATGTGATGTACTGTTTGTTTCTCGGCACCACAATCACATTGGGGAGATGTTGACCAACCACATAGATGTTTATAAGAAGCGCTGCGACCATGTCCGGTGCGAAGTCTGTTCAGCTGACACCATTCCTTTCTAGGTAATTGAAAACCACTTGACGGCGTCGTCAGTCAGGGATATTAAGTGTTCAGGGTTTCCGGGATAGGACCTCAATGGGCACTCACGTAGAATGTGATGTACTGTTTGTTTCTCGGCACCACAATCACATTGGGGAGATGTTGACCAACCACATAGATGTTTATAAGAAGCGCTGCGACCATGTCCGGTGCGAAGTCTGTTCAGCTGACACCATTCCTTTCTAGGTAATTGAAAACCACTTGACGGCGTCGTCAGTCAGGGATATTAAGTGTTCAGGGTTTCCGGGATAGGACCTCAATGGGCACTCACGTAGAATGTGATGTACTGTTTGTTTCTCGGCACCACAGTCACATTGGGGAGATGTTGACCAACCACATAGATGTTTATAAGAAGCGCTGCGACCATGTCCGGTGCGAAGTCTGTTCAGCTGACACCATTCCTTTCTAGGTAATTGAAAACCACTTGACGGCGTCGTCAGTCAGGGATATTAAGTCTTCAGGGTTTCCGGGATAGGACCTCAATGGGCACTCACGTAGAATGTGATGTACTGTTTGTTTCTCGGCACCACAATCACATTGGGGAGATGTTGACCAACCACATAGATGTTTATAAGAAGCGCTGCGACCATGTCCGGTGCGAAGTCTGTTCAGCTGACACCATTCCTTTCTAGGTAATTGAAAACCACTTGACGGCGTCGTCAGTCAGGGATATTAAGTGTTCAGGGTTTCCGGGATAGGACCTCAATGGGCACTCACGTAGAATGTGATGTACTGTTTGTTTCTCGGCACCACAATCACATTGGGGAGATGTTGACCAACCACATAGATGTTTATAAGAAGCGCTGCGACCATGTCCGGTGCGAAGTCTGTTCAGCTGACACCATTCCTTTCTAGGTAATTGAAAACCACTTGACGGCGTCGTCAGTCAGGGATATTAAGTGTTCAGGGTTTCCGGGATAGGACCTCAATGGGCACTCACGTAGAATGTGATGTACTGTTTGTTTCTCGGCACCACAATCACATTGGGGAGATGTTGACCAACCACATAGATGTTTATAAGAAGCGCTGCGACCATGTCCGGTGCGAAGTCTGTTCAGCTGACACCATTCCTTTCTAGGTAATTGAAAACCACTTGACGGCGTCGTCAGTCAGGGATATTAAGTGTTCAGGGTTTCCGGGATAGGACCTCAATGGGCACTCACGTAGAATGTGATGTACTGTTTGTTTCTCGGCACCACAGTCACATTGGGGAGATGTTGACCAACCACATAGATGTTTATAAGAAGCGCTGCGACCATGTCCGGTGCGAAGTCTGTTCAGCTGACACCATTCCTTTCTAGGTAATTGAAAACCACTTGACGGCGTCGTCAGTCAGGGATATTAAGTGTTCAGGGTTTCCGGGATAGGACCTCAATGGGCACTCACGTAGAATGTGATGTACTGTTTGTTTCTCGGCACCACAATCACATTGGGGAGATGTTGACCAACCACATAGATGTTTATAAGAAGCGCTGCGACCATGTCCGGTGCGAAGTCTGTTCAGCTGACACCATTCCTTTCTAGGTAATTGAAAACCACTTGACGGCGTCGTCAGTCAGGGATATTAAGTGTTCAGGGTTTCCGGGATAGGACCTCAATGGGCACTCACGTAGAATGTGATGTACTGTTTGTTTCTCGGCACCACAATCACATTGGGGAGATGTTGACCAACCACATAGATGTTTATAAGAAGCGCTGCGACCATGTCCGGTGCGAAGTCTGTTCAGCTGACACCATTCCTTTCTAGGTAATTGAAAACCACTTGACGGCGTCGTCAGTCAGGGATATTAAGTGTTCAGGGTTTCCGGGATAGGACCTCAATGGGCACTCACGTAGAATGTGATGTACTGTTTGTTTCTCGGCACCACAATCACATTGGGGAGATGTTGACCAACCACATAGATGTTTATAAGAAGCGCTGCGACCATGTCCGGTGCGAAGTCTGTTCAGCTGACACCATTCCTTTCTAGGTAATTGAAAACCACTTGACGGCGTCGTCAGTCAGGGATATTAAGTGTTCAGGGTTTCCGGGATAGGACCTCAATGTGATGTACTGTTTGTTTCTCGGCACCACAATCACATTGGGGAGATGTTGACCAACCACATAGATGTTTATAAGAAGCGCTGCGACCATGTCCGGTGCGAAGTCTGTTCAGCTGACACCATTCCTTTCTAGGTAATTGAAAACCACTTGACGGCGTCGTCAGTCAGGGATATTAAGTGTTCAGGGTTTCCGGGATAGGACCTCAATGTGATGTACTGTTTGTTTCTCGGCACCACAATCACATTGGGGAGATGTTGACCAACCACATAGATGTTTATAAGAAGCGCTGCGTCCATGTCCGGTGCGAAGTCTGTTCAGCTGACACCATTCCTTTCTAGGTAATTGAAAACCACTTGACGGCGTCGTCAGTCAGGGATATTAAGTGTTCAGGGTTTCCGGGATAGGACCTCAATGGGCACTCACGTAGAATGTGATGTACTGTTTGTTTCTCGGCACCACAGTCACATTGGGGAGATGTTGACCAACCACATAGATGTTTATAAGAAGCGCTGCGTCCATGTCCGGTGCGAAGTCTGTTTGGTTCACTTGTATATGTAGACGTTTTCACTGAATAAATGAAAGTCGAACAGTTTCAATATCAAGGTTCAATACCTGCAAACGTAAATGGTCCTCCGGTATCTCCCCTGGTCAGGGTAGTAGGTCTCGATGATGTGCGTCTCATTGATGACGACGTCCGCGTCGATGTTCGCCGTGTTGATCCACTGCCCTGAGAAGTTCTGCGGCAGCCGACACCCTGGCTCCACCACTTCAGACTGGGGGCAAAGATACTCTTGTCAAATAGACGTCTGGCCATGGACATGTTTCCGTTTTATAAGGAGACGTAATATAAGTATACAAAATAACAACAGTTGTAATATAAAAAGCTAAATCCATCACTTGGGAAACTCTAATTATATTAGAGTGTTAAAAGATAGAAAAATCAATTATAAATAAATTCACAAAGAAAAATAATATTCTATCTCATGAAGTTTGGCTATGGTTGTAGTAGTGATGTGTACAGATAAGTAAGTTTTGTGTGCGTGTGTGGCGTGTTTTGTAGCGCTCTAGACAGAAAAGTACGTGTGTGTGCACGCTCTATTACATTCATACCCGAATGGACTTCGTTAGAATATCTGCAACTATGCCTATCGCGGGCCAGCACCTTACTCAGTTTGTCCATCGGGATCTATATACCACCTAGTAATGCACAAATTAACACTCACGAGGGCGTTATATGCATTTTGAGTCTCGATCTAAGGAACAAAGATGGCGCTGCCGTCATTACAATATTTGTAGCTTCTAAACTTCTAAATATAGAAGATTTGTTTTTATTGAATTTTCTATCTATAGTAATGCGTTCTTATATTCCAGGAGATATTCTTAGATCCTATATTTTGGCCCGAGGGCATAGTATTCATACGGTACAGGGAGCCACGACCAAAATAACAAAATCCCTTACTGTAAAAAAAAATGTACCGACGCTTTTTTTCTCATTGTGTTATATTATTAATGTATTTTAATTACAATATAACAATTAAAAATAATGTAGGCCTATGTCGAGTAGTGGACGAACTGCTGATGGATGGATTAATGTATTTTAGTTTCTTATGTGCCCTTTGCTTAAAAATAAAGATATTTATTGTTATAATTTTTTTTGTATTAATAATATTAAAAGAAACATACCTTGACGGGAGTAACCCTATATCTCTCAGGAGACTTTTCAACTGTCTTCAGCGTGTTACACTCGGATGTGATGGAAGCTCCGATGTAGAGATCATCGTCTCGGTTCTTGAGGAAGCATCTGTATCTTTCATCTTTACGCGACTCTTTCGTATTCGCGACGGCAAAGAAGTGGTTTTTGTCCACAAACCAATGCCCTAAAAATTGTATAATGTTGTTTTATTAAGATGTATGCAACAAATACCGGGTGTGTTAAATGAAACCACATATTCTACCGACCCTACTGAACCACTTTTCCCAAGAATCATACCGTGCCCACCCTTAGTTTGGGAAATAATTGAGTTCCAAACAAAAATGCGTGAACCCTAACGCGTGCGAGTTTAGAGAGAGCGTCGTCCGTGAAACCGCCGTAGCGGTGCAGCATTCTAAAATAGATCTTCCACCTAGTCTTTGAGTTACAGTTGAATATCTTTTTCTTTGAAGATTTGCGCGGTTTTCTTTTTTCGAATAGTTGTTCAGTATCATCAGTAGAGTAGCACTCCATTTACACCCTGTATATCAACAATATGAAACGGACAGTCCTGCTAACTGTCATTTTTATAAATAAATGTAAGAGAAGAATTTCCTCACCTAAGCAACTATACTCCACAACTCCATCAAAAGTATTAGACATTCCTGGGCATTTCCTATACGTTATATTGAACTTCTGATTCGTGATCAAGAACTGGGTACCAGCTGTCTGACAAGACTTGATCTGGTTGTCGGGATGGTTGCATTCACCGGTGAATCTGAATCGATTCTGGTAGGCAAAATGCCATACACCTTCCAGAGATGAGCGACAGTTCACCTGAAAATAAATATTTTGAGTTACATTCACTTTTACTTGTCCATTATTTAAATAAACAGTATTCATCATGCATCTGCTGACATATTCCTCCTTCACACAATAAATAACTCTTAGTAAGGATACCGTTTAAAAATCTATACAGTGGCCCAATGAAAGCACTCAGACAGAGCAATTGTGCAGAGCCTGCGGGGTGAAACACAGTAGGTTAGCCACCGAGCTACATACAATTTTCGAACAAGCAGTTTGGAGTTTTGCCCTGCACAACAGCTCCGTCCAAACACCTTCATAACTGTATGGATTTTTAAACTGTGGTAAGGGTATGTATACAAACCTAAATAAAATAAAAATATATCTACATGCATCATAATCAACTTGAGGGACTTTTTAGTTATCTCAAGGGAAGGCTTATCAACATTCTTATCCTTGGCAAAATCATAGAAATACTTACTGGTACAGAATTTTCTGAGAAAAGTGTGATAAGTTGTTGCTGGGGATTGAGACCCCTACAGACTCGCTCGATAGTGGGCTCTTCATCAGGAGCCAGGTCTACACAAGGTGTTTCTATCTTCTCCAGAACATTCACTGTTCGGACAATCAGCTTCACACAGTAGTAGCAGTTTGTATATTGAAAAACCATTGTGTAATTTACATGGTAGTCGGCCTTTATGTTCACGCATTGTCCTCTGGAATAAATTATGCATATTAATACACACTTGCTCAAATTACACCTTTCAGGATAATAAAAATAAACTTTGAAGAGGCTAAAGAGATAGTCAGGATTGTAGCTGATGGAAATCTGTATAGCAGTGGCGAAGGATCCGTATAACACGATTCCCATCAGCTTGTTTAGGAAATGGCATCCATACTACATTTCTTTATTTCATGCTCTTCGTTTTGTGAAACATTTCCATTAGTCTCAATACGACAAATACACAAAACTGACAGGGAGTTGTAAAGTAAAAAAAATATGTTTTCCTTGGCTGCTTTTCTGAATAAGGCATTTTCTTTGTACGGCTTCCCTCACCTTCGCCACTGCTGAGTCATTCAAAAACTCACACCGGCTTGGGTTCGTACCCCGGGTTCCAACACTAAACCGTTCAAAAAATGACATGGGTCGCAACCAGGCTGTTCTAAAATAGCAGTGTCGCTACACCCGTGTTGAATTTCTCAACACCAACTCTGAGCAGGGTTCGTATAGAGATGTCAAAATGACAGTTATAAATCAATATGAAATCTATTGGAGATATGTGAAATGATGTTTGGAGTGTAGCAACTCGGCCAAACCTGTTCAAAAACTCAGTGTTGCAACCCAGGTGTTCCTAGGGTTCTTTGATGAATGCACTTCAGTATAGTCCCTTTCAATAGAATCCATTTGACAGTTTTCTATGATCAAATTGATCATACTGTTGTACCTACTAGGTGTAAACTCGTCCCCTTTTTTGGTGTAGATTTGTGCCATACAACTTGATAATTAAAAATCTTAAATTTATTTCACATTGGTGTCCTACCAGCCACAAGTCATTTCAAAAATAATAAATAAATAGAAGTAAAAAAGATTAAGTTTGCTTAACTTTGCTGAAGTCCAATGTCGATCACAAAATTGTTGAATGATTAAGAAGTACTAAAATTAAAAGGAAAGTCTGAATAACAGCTACATTTTTCTAACTATCACTATTTTGTGTTACTAGTTATAAGAATAAACATAATTATCATGTAATATAAAGCATTAATTTTATAAAAATAAAAACAGACTGATAATTAAATTGTTTTATTAATTTATATGATTTTCACATTTTACACCAATTGTACTTTTCTATTTTTTGAGAAGCACTGGCAATTTACAAGTAAATAATTTAAACAGAGCACTAATACACACTGGTAAAAAACAGGGGCACGAGTCGCCACCAAAATAAAGAATTGCATGAAGTTTAATAGTCAAACAGCCTTTGCACGTGGCTCTGCCTGCATTTGTTCCATCTCTGCCCTTTTTGCCTACTCTACAGCTTGGACATTATTTTATGAACATCTCTTATAGCCTTAGGCTGACTTTCAAACAAACCCGATAATATTAGAGATTATTAAGGAACATTGGAAGAACACATTTTCAGTGTAAGAACAATTAAAACTAAAAGTCAATATAATATTAAAAATGTTACTCAGAAATAAAATTTATGGTTATCCTAGCCAAAATAGTAGAATCAATAATAAAAATAACTTCACCCGATCTAATTATTTTATCTCTTCATGAGTGACCATGATTTCTTTGGATTTCACGAAAAACTACAAAGGGCTCCAACATTAAAAAATAATTAAGAAAATGGTTTTGAATGGTTTTAATTAAACCAGTTTGTATTCTTCTACAAAATACTAAATTATCAGGGTTAGGTTAAAAGTCAGCCTGTATATTGGCTAGGGTCACCAAGATAATAATAAAATAACTGCATCCAAATCAGTTGAGCGGTTCTAGAGTTAAAACGGAACAACCATAGAAACATACAAAATTTCTAAAAATATTTGTTTAATATGTATAATAATATATATATAATACTAATAACACATTTCATTCAAAATATCTCGAAAATAGTCAATGCACAGACACGACTTATTTACTTCTTTATTAGGTATTATTATAGATTTGGCTAGGCCTTACCTTCCAGTCATATCACTTGCATTGATATCTGTAATAGTCTGCTTCCCATTTTCTAATGAGAACCATGTATTCCTGAGAACTACTGGTATCGTGCAGTCAGCAGAAATATAGGAAACTAGAAATAAAAATACGTTAAATCGTTGGGCGTTAACTCTTGTTTGGTTGGAATAATAAGTTGAAACTATGAATAACCACTTACCTCCAAATAAAAGTAAGGGGAGAAGGGTGAATATATTTAAGTTCCTCATCATTTTATCCATTTTTCCTTACGCATTTATTACACATAAAATAGAATTTGCAAAAATAGATAACCCGACCCTACCAAACATTCTCAGAAGTGACTACGGTACCGCTAGCGGCCCTTTGATTTTTAAAATTATTGATCCGTAAGTCATGGGAAAATGCTCGGAAAATGTTTTTTTCTGCATATCGTAAATTCTGTTAGGACAATGGGAATCGCCTCGCTCCGCTCCGCTTCGCTCGGCTCCTAATTATGTACCATGAGCAAGATTCCCGTCTATCCAGTTTCAAAACTTTGTTGCTTGCATGTGGCGATCTCAGCTAACCCCACCCCGCCTTTTATTTTATTTACCAAAGAGTAAATATGAGTCATATACACTCATTGGCAAATAAAATAAAAGGTTGGGCTAGCTGAGATCGCCAAATGCAAGCAGCAAAGTTTTAAAACTGGATAGGCGGGAATCTTGCTGATGGTACTTACATGTCAACCTAAACGCTCATCCTCGCTCTCGCTTCGCTCGTCGTCACGTCGCGACCTATCCCTAGCGGTCGAACAAAATTGAAACTAAGGAAGCCGCTAACGGCTTTATAGTCACTTTCTTTATATTTGTTTTTTTTTTTTAATGTGTTTTACGGCCCTGGATTCGGTGTCCTTTTGAGCCAGTCTGATATTATTTTTTTCCCATTTATACAGATTTTTATTTTCACTTTTATAGGTTTTCTACAGTATTTAAAATGTATTTGTATAGAAACTATGATAGAAATAAATTTCTATATTTTTAAACACTTGGCGATTTATCCATCGCAAGGAGATAACAAATTAAATTTATATCACTGCGGTATAGAAAATCAGAAAAGTAAATCTGGACGTGAGGAGCTCCTCACGTCCAGATTTACTTTTCTGATTTTCTATACCGCAGTGATATAAATTTAATTTATTTGTATAGAGGTTGATAAAATCTTTTGTCAGACAATAGTTTTTTCAGTTCTTTTGGTGCATCACAATCTATTTCTTGTAATTCAGAAGCTAACACTAATCTGTTAACACCAAATTGTTGACATTTGAATATCAAATGCTCAAGGTCTGCTTCTTCTTGTCCACAATAAATACATTTCGAATCTTCAGCCAGGTTAAGTCTTTTCAGGTGAGTACGGGTTTTGCAGTGACCAAATCTCATTCTGTTAATTGTAGTTATATATTTTCTGCAATTAGCCGCTTTATCTCTATTGTACCAAGGTTGGGCGGGCGGGTTTCCTTGGATCTTAAAATACCATCTTCCTTTTTCTTTGCATGTTTCTTTCCAGTACTCACACCATAATAATTTTAGGTTCTGCGACAAGTGTACATGTAGGTCAGTGAATGGTATCTTCAGGTCTGTGGAATGGTCTTCATCATAAGGATTTCTGGTGGCTTGATCAGCAATTTCAAATTTCTAATATTAAATATTAAGTAATTGAGATTGTATCGAAAACAATTATTTTCTAATGCTAATAATACAGATAGTGAATCTGAGAAGATTATTATATTAGTTATATTTAGACTATTTACATGAAGAAGAGCTTTTTAGATGGCATAGCATTCAGCTGTAAAAATACTACATTTAGTATCAATTTTGAAACATTTTGTAATCTTAAGTTGAGGGTCATAGAATGCTGAAGTAACATTATTATTGGTTTTGGAACCATCAGTATAGAGTGAATATAGATGATTTTCATCTAGGAATTTTAGTAGATCATTTTGATTATAAATACCTTGTCTAAGTATAGCTATTTTATTTACAAGGCTGAAATAAATATATATAATTTAGCTATATAAAGCCTTTGGTTTCCTTTAACTTGTATTAATAATAAAAAAAATATTAATTTTCGAAATATATTTCGGCCCACTATGGGGCCGGCATCAGTCGAATACTTAAAAGACATAATGTAAAAATGACATGATGATATGTACAACCTTAGGACTAATTAACCTACGAATCTACTAACCTTCCTCTAACATTAATTATGGAAAAAAATAAAAAATATATATATTAAATACCAAAAATAAAAATTATTTCGGTTGAAGAGCCATATTGCGGTTTCCGGCCGTAACATCCCGACATCCCGACATTTACTTGGAATATCTTCGATACGTACCGAAGACCGCAAGAAGACACTGCTGTTTATGGCACCCTGGTCTTAATATATACATACATGTAATATTTTTGTGAGTCAGGTTCAGGTGTCCATAAATAGTCATCGTCTGATGTCAGTGTTGTTTATTAAGTCCTGGTCCGTAGTGCGCACCAAGTGACCATTTTTAATAATATAGTTTATGTGAGCATTAAAAGATAACTTTTGATCCAGCCAAATACCCAGAAATTTCTGTTCAATCATCCATGGTAAAGAATTATTAGCATATTTTACAGAGTAGTTGCTTTCATCATATTTCTTGCTAAATATCATTACACTACTTTTGTCAGCACTAATATTTAGTTTTAATTTATTTTCATAATAATTATGAAGCTGTATAAGTGCCTTATTGAGACTATTTACTGCTATATTTACATTTTTATTTACAGTGTATATTAACAAGTCATCAGCAAATTGTAAGAATTTAATATTTCTCTCAGTCAGATATTTATTGATTTGACAAGTGTATAAGTTATACAATAATGGAGAAATGGTAGCTCCTTGCATGCATCCTTTATACACTTGTCCAGGTCCATGTAGGATGTTATTAAATTTTACATACATGGTTCTATCATATAAGAATTTAAACACCCATTTACAGACATGTCCCGGTATACCTACTTCTGACATTATCTGGGTCAGGATTGAAGGGTTAACATTATCAAAAGCACCTTGCATATCTAAAAATACACAGACTGTAGCTGAGTGACTATGAAAGGAATTTTTGATGTCAGTAATAAGAGATGTGAAACTTTCTGTTGCACTTCGTCCTTTTCGGAACCCAAACTGTTGATCTGGTAATATTTTGTTACATTCTATATAGTGGTCTAATCTAGTTTTAAGCATAAATTCAAAAAGTTTACCTACACAAGAGGATAATGAAATTGGTCTATAAGAATTAAAATCGGTTGCTAGTTTACCTGGTTTTAATATTGGTATAATACATTGTGTTTTCCAAGATTCTGGTATGCAGTTTGTGTCCCATAGCAAATTGTAAATTTTTAAGAGTACTTTTTGTGCATTTATGTGCATACTTCGAATTAGTTTGTATGGAATATCATCTAATCCAGGTGTTGTGTCTTTTCTAGATTTAATTGCGTTTAAAAATTCTTCTATAGTAAATGGTTTAGAGAGAAAAGCACATTTTTCATTTCCTTGTTTACAAAAAATTTCATTCAAAGCTATTTCGTCTATGTATTTTTCAGATGGAGAGGATGGAGCATACTTGTCGATGAATGAAGGAATCCATTCATCATTCTTAGGGTTTTTAGGTAAAGAAACACGTTTAAACCTTCTAATATAATTCCATATAACGCTAACTGGAGTATATCTATTAAAGGATTCGCATAACTTAGTCCAGCCATTTTTTTTCTTTTCTTTGAGCAGTTTTTTTTTTAGGGCATCTAGTTTTTTATAATTAATATAATTTGCCATTGTTGCATCTTTTCTGTAGAAATTTAATGCATCTTTGCTTTTTTTAACGGCATCTGAACACTCATTATCCCACCAGGGGACTTGTTTTTTTAAAACATATTGTGTGGTTTTTTTTAATTTTGGTATAGTAATATTTTTAATTTGATTTATACCTTCGCAAAATTCATTGTAACTTTTTAAAGGGTTAGCATAATCTATTGTATATTTACTTAATATTTTTTCTGTTGCAGATGTATATAATGACCAATCAGCCTTATTATAAATAAAACGTTCCGTTGGACTCCCTATTTCATATTTTTCTACTGAGGTGTGGATATCAATAATTGTTGGATAGTGATAGCTACCCATTGCATCATCATGCACTCTCCAGTCGCAAAGAGGAGCCACAGAAGGGCTAACACAAGCAATATCAATAGCAGAAGGATTTTTTGTTGGACTGCCTACTGTGGTCGGTGTACCAGTGTTTAGAATACATAAGTCTGATTTATCTAAAATATTATAGACATCCTTGCCTCTAGTCTTTGTTGTAAGGCATCCAAATGCAATATGATGAGCATTGAGGTCACCTGATAGCATTAATGGTTTTGGTAAATTATTTATTATTTGTTTTAATCTTCTACCCTGAAACCGTCGACGATGATTATCATCGGGAGGTGGACTATAAGTGCATAATATTGTTAAATTACCAACATTAGTTGATAATATTATAGCTACAGATTGCATAAAGTCGTAATAAGGAGTTGAAACAACTGTATATTTAAATTGACTTTTAATTAAAATACCTACTCCACATCGTCCATCTGCTCCATTTTGATTTATAAAGTCATAATTAGGAATTTTGAAAATATGTGTTTCTCTCAGCCACGTCTCATTTAACAAACAAATATCTATATCATTATCAATAAGGTAATTAATTAGTAGGGGTTTTTTATTTAATGCGCCTTCAATGTTATATTGTGATATTCTAATATGTTGTTTATCCATGGTTAAACACAAGAGATTTTTTCAGAACTTCTTTTATGCTATTAAATGTTATTGGTTCAGTATCACTTGAATTACCCAGCTGAACTAAAGTTTTTACCAAAATTGTTATAATATCTTCATTTTTCAAAATTATTTCTGCCAAGTCTTTTGTGTTTAATGTTTCATTTTTCTTTATTTCAGTTTCTGTATTTTTGTTTGTCTGAACGGTAGACGGTCTGTCTACAGTCTGAACTTTTACATACTCAGTGGTTTGAATAGAGTTTTTATTAATTACATCATTTTCAAACATTTCTTTTGTCATTGTCAACTTTGGAAAATTGGTGCTATAATTAGAAGGATGGAGGTTTCCATTATTTTTTAAGGAGGCAGTTACTTGAGCATAGTTCTTTTTGTTATATTTTTCTTCTATTTTAATTTTTTTGATAGGGCAATCTCTAGAAATTGCCAGGTGAGGGCCCTGACAATTGATGCACTTTATAATTGCCTCCTTATCACATGTAGAGAAATGGTGTTCTCCGGCACACACTGAACATTTTTGGGTTGATTTGCAAAATTTAGCTCCATGATTGAATTTAAAACATTTGTAACATTGCAATAATGGAGCAACATACTCAAAGACCTTGAATCTATATAGATCAAGGTATACAAAGTCCGGTAATTGTTGGGATAGAAATGTAACACTTACAGATCCATATGGCACTATTGTGCCATTCACCTTATGGGTAAAACGTCTGATATTTATGATCTCGTACAGAGATGAGAGTTTTTTAAATAACTCCTCGTTGCTGATATTCGTTGGCACGAACCTCAGAACGCCGATGATTTCCACTGACCTAGCTGGTATGTACGCCTTGTAATTATATTTTTTCAAAAAGTTCTCATTGCACAGAAAATTGTTGGCATGAATATTTTGTGAAAACGTAATGCCCAATTTATTTGCGTTGACTCTTTTAATACCCACCACGCCCTTAATTTCATTTTTGAATAAGGTACAAATCATGTCTGGGTTCTTGTTCCCTAGTCTCTCACCTTCATTGGTACTTTCGACATAAACAATGTATTCAGTACTCACCTGATTCTCAGGGAAAATACGTTTATAACCTGGTTTATTGTATGGTTTGTAGAAAACTTCATTATCTTGAGAGTTCTGAGCACCTTGAAGATAAGCATCATCACCTCTACCACGCTTTGTTCCCGTAGGGGTTGAAGAAGAATCTTGCCCAGGGGGCTCAGCCCCCGTAGGCTCTTTCATTTTTACAAAAACTCTATGCACTGTACAATTTTTATTTACACTTATCAACTTAAAATATTACAGTTTTACAGGAGAAAAATATTTTCTGAAAAATCTTTTAACAATTCCGCCTTTACGTTTCAAAAGCCCGCCAAAAAGTCCCCTTTATATTTGATTTTTTTTTTTTGTTAATTGTTTTACGGCCCTGGATTCTTGTCCTTTTGAGCCATTCGTTTGTTTATTTTTCAAATAGCATTTCGTTTGTCTTTTCACAATTTATCCACTGTGTTTTTAATATAATTAAAAAGCGGCATATAGAATTTTGGTTCAGCTAATAAGTCTTGAAGTCGCGTAGGAACATCGCCGTCATCACAGATTTTTTCCAGTTCTGACACAAGTATTAGTCTGTGAATTCCAAAATTTGGGCAGTTAAAGATGATGTGATCCAAATCGGCGTTTATAAAGTCACAGTAATTACAGGAGGAATCTTGTATTATGTTAAGTCTTTTTAAGTGAGAAGGAGTTCTGCAGTGGCCAAACCTCATACGGTTTATTGTGGTAACAAAATTTCTGTTATCTATCTGTTTATTTTTGTTGTACCATGGTATACCGGGCGGGCTTTTCTGTATTTCAGCATACCATTTACCCTTTTCTTGGCTTAATGACGTCCAACATTCCTTCCACAGTTCTTTTATTTCTTTATTTATTTGTAGGTTATAGTCAGTGTAAGGGACTTTCAATAATGAGGAGTGGTCTTCATCGTATGAGCCTCTTGCTGCTCTGTCCGCTTCTTCATTACCTGTGATGCCTTGATGGGATGGCACCCACATGAAACTTACATGAATTTCCTTCGTTTTTAGATTATATATTATTTGCCTAATTTTATATGTTATGTAGTTAACATTGTATTTAAACACCATATTTTTTAAAGCTGATATAACACTCTGGGAATCTGTTATTATTAATACTTCAGAAACACTTATTTTAGTAATATGTAGTAATGCCTGGTAAATAGCATAGCACTCGGCCGTAAATATACTACAATCATTGTCTAACTTACAACACACTTTAAATTTGAGTTGTGGGTCATAAAATGCAGATGTAACAGAGTTAAAAGTTTTTGAACCATCTGTAAATATTTTATACTGTTTTTTTTTGTCCTCCATATAATTAGAGAACTCAGTTTGATTAGCAACATTAGATGATAAAATTTCATATTTATTATTAATAAGTGCATTCAACTCAACATTATATAGAGGTAATGGAAAACATTTGTACATGTTGTTAGCTAGTGTTTTAATGTGTAACATAATTCTCAACATTCCAGGAAGTTGGCCTGCCAATATTTGTGAGCTACAGATATGAGGCTGATCAACCCTAAATTGTAGAGCAGCATTTGGAAGGAGGCTGTTAATTACCAGAGAATTATTAGAGGAGAGTAACTTTAGAGAATATCGTTCAGCAATTTGAAGTCGTCGCAAGATCAAAGGTAATATACAAGCTTCAGATTCCATTGCATAAATAGGTGTTGAACACATGGCTCCAGTAATTATTCTTAAAGCCTTATTCTGTATAACATTCAATTTATGAAGTAATTTTGAATTAGCATTCCAATAAGCAATTGAACTATAATCAAAGTGACTTCTCACTATACTTTTATATAACATGGAAAGTATTTTAGGATCAGATCCCCAATGAACCCCTGCTAGGGATCTCATTATGTTTAATCCTTTACATGCGTTACCAATTAGGTAATTGATATGTGTGTTGAAATTCAATTTTTCATCAAGATAAATGCCTAAAAATTTCTTTTCTTTCAATAAAGATAATGGAGTATTGTTATAGATAATCATATTACTTAACTGATATGGCCTTTTACTATAGATTACCACTGCACTTTTATTGGCACTTATGGTTAGTTTTAGTTTATTAGTATAATAATTATTTACATTAGATAGTGCATTATTTAAATTATGTACAGCAATATTTACATCTTTGTGTGCAGTGTAAATTACAAGATCATCTGCAAACTGTAAAAACTTTATGTTCCTGTTAGTTATGTATTGAGACATTTGACAGGTATAAATATTATACAATAATGGGGATATTGTAGCGCCCTGCATTGTGCCTTTGTAAATGCTGTGTGGCCCATAAATAATATTATTATATTTAACATACATGCTCCTGTCATATAAAAAAATAAAAAACCATTTACAGAGCTTCCCGGGAACTCCAATATCATCTAAGATTGAAATCAATATGGAAGGATTCAAGTTATCGAATGCACCCTGTACATCCAAGAATGCACATACAGTAGCAGAGTGACTATGTAGTGAATTATTAATGTCTGATATTAAAGTAGAAAAGCTTTCTAATGCACTCCTTCCTTTACGGAATCCAAACTGTTGCATAGGTAGGATGTTATTGGTTTCAACATAATAATCAAGCCTTATTTTAATCATATTTTCAAATATTTTGCCTATGCAAGATGACAATGAAATGGGTCTATACGAATTGTAATCATTGCTTGGTTTGTCAGGTTTAAGTATCGGAATAATACACTGAGATTTCCATTGCAAGGGCATACTTTGGCTAGACCAAAGTAAATTAAATAAATCTAATAAAACCTTTTGTGCATTGCTATGTAACCTTTGTATTAACATATAAGGAATGTCATCAAGTCCAGGAGTAGTATTTTTTCTGGAATTTAGGGTTATTTGAAATTCATTATATGTAAATGGTTCACAAAGAAACTTGCTTTTTTCAGTGCCACTTTTTGCAAAGATGTTATTTAAACTAATAATATCTATATTTTTTTCAGGTGCTAAAGCAGGTGCAAACTTTTCTATAAAGGAAGGAATCCATTCATCATTTTTTGGTGGCTTATTAATGGAAGCTCTCTTAAATCGTCGTATGTAATTCCATATGACAGAAATAGGTGTGTATCTATTGAATGACTCGCAAAGTTTACGCCATCCGTCTTTTTTCTTCTCACTAAGTAGTCGTTTTTTAAGTGCATCATATTTCTTATACTCTATATAATTTGTAATTGATGGATAGTATCTATAAGCATTTAAGGCTTCTTTACTTTTTTTTACTGCTTCTAAACAGTCATCATCCCACCAGGGAACAGGTTTATGTAGTTTTACTAGTTTGTCTTTTTTACAATATTTAGGGATACATTGTTCTCTAATATTGTTAAGTATATCACAAAACTGATCATAACTATTTAAGGGGTTATCAGGATTTAAAACTAAATTATCAAACGCTTTTTCTGTTACAGATGAGAATTTGAACCAGTCTGCTTTATTGTAGAGGAATTTGTTTGGGGAATCGCCTACTGTATATTTTTCAACAGTAGTTTGGATATTAATAAAAGTAGGATAATGATAGCTTCCCATTGGATCGTCATGAACTGTCCAATGACATAGTGGAGCAACATTGGGAGATACACAAGAAATATCAATGCTTGATGGTCTAGCCGTAGCCGTGCCTACAGTTGTCAAAGATCCAGTATTTAACAGACATAGATCACTGTCGTCTAATAAGTTGAAGATATCTCTGCCTCGGGTGTTAGTACTGTGACAGCCGAATGCAACATGATGAGCATTAACGTCTCCTGAAAATAAGATTGGCTTTGGAAGTGTACTTATAAGATTCCTGAGTTTATGAACCCTTAAACGTGTTGGAGGTGGTGGACAATATGTACATAATATAGTTAGTTTACCTGCAGTTGTGTGTAAGGCAATAGCTACTGTTTGTAAGTAGTCATAAAAGGGTGTTTGTATAATATCAAATTTATAAGTATCTCTAATGAGAATACCTACTCCGTGATGTCCATGTTTCCCATTTCGGATTATGAAATGAAAACCAGGGATGTTTATTTTAGTCGAATCTTTTAGTCTAGTTTCGTTTAATAAGCAGACATCAACATTTTGATTATTGAGAAAATCAATCAGTAAAGGCTTTTTGTTATTTATACTCTGTATATTAAATTGACAAATTCTAATAAAATTACTATCCATCAAAGACAAGGGATTTTTTTAAAACTTCTTTAATGTTGTTGAATGTAAGTGGTTTGGGATTAGTAGAATTGCCCAGCTCAACAAGGGTTTTAATTAAGCTCGTTATAATGTCATCATTTTTTAAAATTCCTTCAATTAATTGTTTTTTATTAAAAGTTTCAGTTTTTTTTAATTGATTGTCAGTTTCCATTTGTTCAATTTTCTTATTAGTTTTATTTAAATGAGTATTTTTTTCATTAAACTGTTCCGTTCCTTTTTTGGTTTTATTAATTATTTCGGGTACTAAAGTCGGTTGTGGTCTAGGCTTTGGGAGAGCAGGAAATGAGTTATTTTGTAAAATATTAGCATAACTGCTTGAGTTTTTTTTCTTTTCTGCAATCTTTTTTTGTTTGATGGGACAATCTCTAGATATTGCTAGGTGAGAGCCTCCACAATTAACACACTTTATAATATCTTTATTGTCACATTTCGAGAAATGATGATCAGATGCGCAGATGCTGCATGTCTGAACACCTTTGCAAATCTTGGCACCATGATTAAACTTGAAACACTTGAAGCATTGCAACAAGGGTGCTACATACTCATTAACTTGGAACCTGTACAAGTCTAAGTAGACATACTTGGGTAGGACATTTGCGAGAAATGTCACGCTCACAGATTGGTATGGTTTGATTTCACCATTGACCTTGCGTTGAAACCGTCTAACACTTATTATTTCAGAATCTGCCTGCAATTTTCTAAATAATTCTTCGTTTGAAATAGTAGTTGGAACATATTTTAGGACCCCAATTTTCTCAACTGCTCTTGCTGGAATGTAAGTCTTGAAGCTGTACTTCTCTTGGAAATCCCCATTTTTTAGGAAGTTGTTGGCGTTATTTGCCTGGGTAAATATAACGGCTATTTTGTTAGCATTTACTCGATGTATTAAATGTATACCTTTAATTTCGCTTTGGAGTAATGTGTTTAATAAAGAGGGGTTTTTATTGCCCAACTTTTCTCCCTCTTTGGTACTTTCCAAGTATACCACAAATTCTGTATTTACCGAGTTTTCTGCAAAGACTCGTTTGTAACCCGGTTTAATAAAAGGTTTATACATACTTGTATCCGGTATAAGTGCATAATTATTAGAAGATGCCTCTACATCAATCTCCTCCCTGCCTCTCTTTATTCCAGTATGGGTGGCGATATAATCCGGTGGTTTTTTACCCCCTGGGGGATCATCCCCAGGAGGGTCATTCATTCTGTTTAACACTGTATACACTAAACAAAGTTTTTATACTATTTATAAAGAAATATGTACAGCTTTTGACTATAAAACAACTTTTTAAAAATTTGTTTGAAAAAAGACGTCTTTATTTTTTGAAAGCCCGCCAAAAAGTCCCTTTATATTTGATTTTTTTTTTTTTTTTAATGTGTTTTACGGCCCTGGATTCGGTGTCCTTTTGAGCCAGTCTGATATTATTTTTTTCCCATTTATACAGATTTTTATTTTCACTTTTATACGTTTTCTACAGTATTTAAAATGTATTTGTATAGAGGTTGATAAAATCTTTTGTCAGACAATAGTTTTTGCAGTTCTTTTGGTGCATCACAATCTATTTCTTGTATTTCAGAAGCTAACACTAATCTGTTAACACCAAATTGTTGACATTTGAATATCAAATGCTCAAGGTCTGCTTCTTCTTGTCCACAATAAATACATTTCGAATCTTCAGCCAGGTTAAGTCTTTTCAGGTGAGTACGGGTTTTGCAGTGACCAAATCTCATTCTGTTAATTGTAGTTATATATTTTCTGCAATTAGCCGCTTTATCTCTATTGTACCAAGGTTGGGCGGGCGGGTTTCCTTGGATCTTAAAATACCATTTTCCTTTTTCTTTGCATGTTTCTTTCCAGTACTCACACCATAATAATTTTAGGTTCTGCGACAAGTGTACATGTAGGTCAGTGAATGGTATCTTCAGGTCTGTGGAATGGTCTTCATCATAAGGATTTCTGGTGGCTTGATCAGCAATTTCATTTCCAGTGATACCCTTATGAGAGGGTATCCACATAAATTGCACTGCCGTACCATTCATATTTAAAGTATTAATTAAATTTCTAATATTAAATATTAAGTAATTGAGATTGTATCGAAAACAATTATTTTCTAATGCTAATAATACAGATAGTGAATCTGAGAAGATTATTATATTAGTTATATTTAGACTATTTACATGAAGAAGAGCTTTGTAGATAGCATAGCATTCAGCTGTAAAAATACTACATTTAGTATCAATTTTGAAACATTTTGTAATCTTAAGTTGAGGGTCATAGAATGCTGAAGTAACATTATTATTGGTTTTGGAACCATCAGTATAGAGTGAATATAGATGATTTTCATCTAGGAATTTTAGTAGATCATTTTGATTATAAATATCTTGTCTAAGTATAGCTATTTTATTTACAAGGCTGTTGAAATCTACCTTGTATAATGGCCACATGCTATCTATATACATATTTGCAGCATGAGATTGTTGTAAGTGAATTATTATTCTAATTAGCTCTGGTACATGTCCAGATAAAAGTTGATTGCTATTTACATAGGATCCTAAATTACTTATTTCAAGATTTTTTTGTGGAAGAACTCTATCTAAAACACATCTATTGTCTGATGATATCATTTTTAAACAAAATCTTTCAGCAATGTATATGCGTCTGAAATGCAGTGGTGGTATGCATGTCTCACATTGCATAACATTTATGGGTGTTGAGCACATCGCTCCAGTTATAATTCGTAGTGCTTTGTTTTGTATAACTTCCAATTTGCGTAGCAATGTGAGACTCGCATTCATGTATGCCAGTGAGCTATAGTCAAAGTGACTACGCACTATACTTTTGTATAACATTGATAAAATTTTTGGGTCTGAGCCCCAATGCACTCCGGCCAGCGATCGCAGCACATTGAGTCCTCTGCTGGCATTTTTAATAATATAGTTTATGTGAGCATTAAAAGATAACTTTTGATCCAGCCAAATACCCAGAAATTTCTTTTCAATCATCCATGGTAAAGAATTATTAGAATATTTTACAGAGTAGTTGCTTTCATCATATTTCTTGCTAAATATCATTACACTACTTTTGTCAGCACTAATATTTAGTTTTAATTTATTTTCATAATAATTATGAAGCTGTATAAGTGCCTTATCGAGACTATTTACTGCTATATTTACATTTTTATTTACAGTGTATATTAACAAGTCATCAGCAAATTGTAAGAATTTAATATTTCTCTCAGTCAGATATTTATTGATTTGACAAGTGTATAAGTTATACAATAATGGAGAAATGGTAGCTCCTTGCATGCATCCTTTATACACTTGTCCAGGTCCATGTAGGATGTTATTAAATTTTACATACATGGTTCTATCATATAAGAATTTAAACACCCATTTACAGACATGTCCCGGTATACCTACTTCTGACATTATCTGGGTCAGGATTGAAGGGTTAACATTATCAAAAGCACCTTGCACATCTAAAAATACACAGACTGTAGCTGAGTGACTATGAAAGGAATTTTTGATGTCAGTAATAAGAGATGTGAAACTTTCTGTTGCACTTCGTCCTTTTCGGAACCCAAACTGTTGATCTGGTAATATTTTGTTACATTCTATATAGTGGTCTAATCTAGTTTTAAGCATAAATTCAAAAAGTTTACCTACACAAGAGGATAATGAAATTGGTCTATAAGAATTAAAATCGGTTGCTAGTTTACCTGGTTTTAATATTGGTATGATACATTGTGTTTTCCAAGATTCTGGTATGCAGTTTGTGTCCCATAGCAAATTGTAAATTTTTAAGAGTACTTTTTGTGCATTTATGTGCATACTTCGAATTAGTTTGTATGGAATATCGTCTAATCCAGGTGTTGTGTCTTTTCTAGATTTAATTGCGTTTAAAAATTCTTCTATAGTAAATGGTTTAGAGAGAAAAGCACATTTTTCATTTCCTTGTTTACAAAAAATTTCATTCAAAGCTATTTCGTCTATGTATTTTTCAGATGGAGAGGATGGAGCATACTTGTCGATGAATGAAGGAATCCATTCATCATTCTTAGGGTTTTTAGGTAAAGAAACACGTTTAAACCTTCTAATATAATTCCATATAACGCTAACTGGAGTATATCTATTAAAGGATTCGCATAACTTAGTCCAGCCATTTTTTTTCTTTTCTTTGAGCAGTTTTTTTTTTAGGGCATCTAGTTTTTTATAATTAATATAATTTGCCATTGTTGCATCTTTTCTGTAGAAATTTAATGCATCTTTGCTTTTTTTAACGGCATCTGAACACTCATTATCCCACCAGGGGACTTGTTTTTTTAAAACATATTGTGTGTTTTTTTTTAATTTTGGTATAGTAATATTTTTAATTTGATTTATACCTTCGCAAAATTCATTGTAACTTTTTAAAGGTTTAGCATAATCTATTGTATATTTACTTAATATTTTTTCTGTTGCAGATGTATATAATGACCAATCAGCCTTATTATAAATAAAACGTTCCGTTGGACTCCCTATTTCATATTTTTCTACTGAGGTGTGGATATCAATAATTGTTGGATAGTGATAGCTACCCATTGCATCATCATGCACTCTCCAGTCGCAAAGAGGAGCCACAGAAGGGCTAACACAAGCAATATCAATAGCAGAAGGATTTTTTGTTGGACTGCCTACTGTGGTCGGTGTACCAGTGTTTAGAATACATAAGTCTGATTCATCTAAAATATTATAGACATCGTTGCCTCTAGTCTTTGTTGTAAGGCATCCAAATGCAATATGATGAGCATTGAGGTCACCTGATAGCATTAATGGTTTTGGTAAATTATTTATTATTTGTTTTAATCTTCTACCCTGAAACCGTCGACGATGATTATCATCGGGAGGTGGACTATACGTGCATAATATTGTTAAATTACCAACATTAGTTGATAATATTATAGCTACAGATTGCATAAAGTCGTAATAAGGAGTTGAAACAACTGTATATTTAAATTGACTTTTAATTAAAATACCTACTCCACATCGTCCATCTGCTCCATTTTGATTTATAAAGTCATAATTAGGAATTTTGAAAATATGTGTTTCTCTCAGCCACGTCTCATTTAACAAACAAATATCTATATCATTATCAATAAGGTAATTAATTAGTAGGGGTTTTTTATTTAATGCGCCTTCAATGTTATATTGTGATATTCTAATATGTTGTTTATCCATGGTTAAACACAAGAGATTTTTTCAGAACTTCTTTTATGCTATTAAATGTTATTGGTTCAGCATCACTTGAATTACCCAGCTGAACTAAAGTTTTTACCAAAATTGTTATAATATCTTCATTTTTCAAAATTATTTCTGCCAAGTCTTTTGTGTTTAATGTTTCATTTTTCTTTATTTCAGTTTTTGTATTTTTGTTTGTCTGAACGGTAGATGGTCTGTCTACAGTCTGAACTTTTACATACTCAGTGGTTTGAATAGAGTTTTTATTAATTACATCATTTTCAAACATTTTTTTTGTCTTATTTATTTCTTTTGTCATTGTCAACTTTGGAAAATTGGTGCTATAATTAGAAGGATGGAGGTTTCCATTATTTTTTAAGGAGGCAGTTACTTGAGCATAGTTCTTTTTGTTATATTTTTCTTCTATTTTAGTTTTTTTGATAGGGCAATCTCTAGAAATTGCCAGGTGAGGGCCCTGACAATTGATGCACTTTATAATTGCCTCCTTATCACATGTAGAGAAATGGTGTTCTCCGGCACACACTGAACATTTTTGGGTTGATTTGCAAAATTTAGCTCCATGATTGAATTTAAAACATTTGTAACATTGCAATAGTGGAGCAACATACTCAAAGACCTTGAATCTATATAGATCAAGGTATACAAAGTCCGGTAATTGTTGGGATAGAAATGTAACACTTACAGATCCATATGGCACTATTGTGCCATTCACCTTATGGGTAAAACGTCTGATATTTATGATCTCGTACAGAGATGAGAGTTTTTTAAATAACTCCTCGTTGCTGATATTCGTTGGCACGAACCTCAGAACGCCGATGATTTCCACTGACCTAGCTGGTATGTACGCCTTGTAATTATATTTTTTCAAAAAGTTCTCATTGCACAGAAAATTGTTGGCATGAATATTTTGTGAAAACGTAATGCCCAATTTATTTGCGTTGACTCTTTTAATACCCACCACGCCCTTAATTTCATTTTTGAATAAGGTACAAATCATGTCTGGGTTCTTGTTCCCTAGTCTCTCACCTTCATTGGTACTTTCGACATAAACAATGTATTCGGTACTCACCTGATTCTCAGGGAAAATACGTTTATAACCTGGTTTATTGTATGGTTTGTAGAAAACTTCATTATCTTGAGAGTTCTGAGCACCTTGAAGATAAGCATCATCACCTCTACCACGCTTTGTTCCCGTAGGGGTTGAAGAAGAATCTTGCCCAGGGGGCTCAGCCCCCTTAGGCTCTTTCATTTTTACAAAAACTCTATGCACTGTACAATTTTTATTTACACTTATCAACTTAAAATATTACAGTTTTACAGCAGAAAAATATTTTCTGAAAAAACTTTTAACAATTCCGCCTTTACGTTTCAAAAGCCCGCCAAAAAGTCCTTTATATTTGATCTGTGGGAGTGCTGCCATGTCCAAAATCTGGACGACAGGTGACAGTGTTACTGCTTAAAAAATACGGGAGATTCTACGAAATTACGGTGATTGGGCCTGGAGAAAAACGGTAAAAATAACGGTGAACTACTTTTAATAAAACAACGATTTTAAAACAAAAATTGCTTTTTATTCGAAAAACTCGAAAATTATGGCTGCCTTAACTGGAATAAAATCATTTATTATTTAATTACTTACTCGTTTAGTTATTACCAATTTAATATTAATTTATTAGCAATGTAAAAACAAAAAAACTATGGTAAAACCACAAACATACAGACTAAACCTAAAGATTAAATAGCGTTGGCAAGTTTCCATACAAAAACTAAGTGACATTTAAGCTACATGGTACGAAGAAACGTATAAAAATGGGTTGTTTTTTCTGGCTTATGCTTGAAACATATTTGTTAGCACCTTAACTAATCGCTCGTGTATATTTTGTTTGGAAGCAAGCAATATTTATTTTTATAAGAGCCCGTAACTCACTGAGCTAAAATTGCTTCAAGTCGACTCTTTGCATTTATTATTAATGTTTGGTCTGTATGTCTGTGGGTAAACACATTTTTTATTTGAGATAAGCACCTAGAAAGCTTTCGATTAATTATCGATAAATCGATTGTTTTATTTTAACTAACTCAAACTATCGATGTTTAACCAACACAAGTGGGGAGTACCCGACTACAGCATAAGCCCAAAAATATTGTATAGAGAACTAGACTGTGCACTACGAGTGAGATGGGTGTAGGTACTCGTTGGTCCTTTTCTAACATGTTTGAAATTGTATATATTATATACAGTGACAATTTACTAGATAAGGACATATAAGTACCGACGGCTATCTGACTCGGCTCGTTTTTCACTTGAAAATGGTATCATAATAATTACAACCTTATTTCTAAGGAAATAAAATCTAGTTTAGTTGAGCAAACTTTAGACAGTGCACGGTCTAGTTCTTAAGCTGAGATTCAGAGTGCATTTTGAGTCCGAACTCAAGAGGAACTCAATCTTACAAACGTCACTCTAGTATGAGATCACGTCGCTTTTTGACGTTTGTAAGATTGAGTTCGGTTCGGACTCCAAATGCACTCTGAATCTCAGCTTAAGACAATGTCTTTGCATAAACCCGACAAAACGACCTTCAACAGTGCGTTCCGAGTCACGACATAATCGATTATATTGCGTCTATCGTCATTTTGGGTCACTAAATGGCCGTGCGGCGTGAGTACTTTTTTTTCTCTATTTGGCCATTGGCTTGCTTTCTGCCAGCATTTTCTGCCAATATCAGGTAGTCAGAAAATCACAATTTAAACACTAAAAACGACCACGGAAAAAACAAAAAAAAGCTGAATATACCTGAAACAAACACAATACAGATAAGACAACACATTTATAACCTAATGTCACTTAATTCTATGAATTTCTTCAGGACGAAAATAGCTTTTTTACTTATGAATGACAGCAGGAAATTCATCACATCATTATTATCATCGGGAAGGGAAATATTGCATGCACTCAACCAATGGTCTCCATTTATTGTTAATAGGACAATTAAAGAAAATATGGTACACAGTCCCCTCCTCAGTTTGACAATCACACACTGGAGTTTACACGCGCAGTTTAAATTTAAAAAGTTTGACATGGGAACATTTATGACCCAGTCTTAATCTAATGAGCACACTAGTAACACGTTTGCTAAATTTTCGGAACTTGTAAAACCAAAGGCGAGGAGGAATAAAAGGCTGCAAACGAGAGAAATTGTAAGAGAAACAGTTCCATTCATCATTCCAATTAGACAACATGTGTATATCAGGAATGGTTAAAAGATCCTGGGAAAAATTTTGATAAAATTTGGAATCTCCAATAGTAATAGCATCTTTAGCTAAATGATCCACAATTTCATTACCAGTTATGCCAACATGACTGGGTATCCACGCTAAAACAACCTCAATATTTTTACCGAAACAATATTATAACAGCTCTTTTATTTTACAAATAAAAGGATTTCTGCAATTTTTAAAAGGATTATTAAAAGCGGCCTGAAAAGCACTGAAGCAGTCAGAAAAATTAATACCGGCGATATTTCATTGTCAGCAATATAGATCAGAGCACTCGACAAGGCAATACATTCACCCGTATACACAGTCGTAGTGGAAGGCAATCGATGTTACTCTATAACATTAAGTTCTAAATGGATAAAAGCAGCACCAACTTCCACATTCTCCTCCAATTTGGAAGCATGAGTGAAGATCTGATTCCAGCCAGACCAATCAGAATCAATAATCCTATTGAACGAAACATTGGCATGAAGCGACTCCTTGTCAATTCCAAAATGTGCGACCCTAGGAGAGAAACAAATAGACTCATACGCTGCATTATACATTGAAAGTTTACTAGTTTGATATATAGGAGCAGAAATATCTTGCTGTTTGCTATAACTTTGAAAGTTTGCTATAACTTTGAAAGTTTGCCATAACTTTGAATCAAACATGGGATGACCTTATTTTGCCAGTAACGCTTGGAACAGATTAATTAGGCGAGGGGTTTAGTTGGACTATACGGTACACATATCGATCAGAAAGGTATTGCCTTCTCAAATGTAACGGCGGATCATGAGCCTCAACTTGCAGTGCACGTATAGGTGAGGACTTCATGGCACCAAAAATAATGCGCAGGGCTTTGGCTTGGGGAGCATCTAACTTTTTCAACCAAGTTTTATTACATGGTTCTAGAACGAAAGTGGTGGAATCTAGATGAGACCTGATAAGAGCATTATAAAGGAGTTTTTATGAGTAGGGATGAGCATTGAGCACCCCACCATGAACCAGAAAGTGCCCTCAGCATATTTATGTTCTTTTCACACTTACTGACAATATGTGATCCTTTCCAGTCAATTTATTGTCCATTACTAATCCTAAAAATTACATTACATAATAAAATTATTAATTTAATTTAATTCAAATCCTTCGACTGACGACGACCACAAGCTGGTCGAAATATATATCGAGATATTTCTAAACTTTTTTATTTATTTAAATATATGTATATTAAATCTCACTCAATTAAAGACTTTAATAGTCATTTATATAATATTTATTGAATTATTACTCGCAAATGCGATATTATAAAAACTCTTTAAAAAAGCCACATAATCATAAAAACTTGACTTTATCTTCAACTGAAATAGGATTGTTTTTATATGTCACTGAAATATCAGGTCTAATACGTGCTCAAACAATAATCACACTTTTGGACGGAGACAATTCCAGACCATGGTGGACGAACCAATCACCCAAAGATGACAAAGAATCTGTAATGCGTGATGCTGCTTCTGTAGGATTACAATTGTTGCTATAAAGGCAGATATCATCAGCATACTGTAAGATTGAGCAATTATCCCTAATAATTGACATTGCAATATCAAGCGTATACAGATTAAATAGTATAGGGCTTAAGACAGAACCTTGAGGAAGTCCTTTCCAGACATGACTAGTGGCGATAATGTCCCTATCGGACCTCACATTGATTATTTGACTGACCATTATATTACATATAATGAGTACTAATTTGGACGGAATACTCAGCTGAAGCAATTTGCCTCTGAGCACGAAAATCAGTACATTGTCATAAGCCAAAGATACATCTAAGAAGGCCCCAACTACCGACTCATTACGTGAAAAAGCAATCCTAATATCTGTATACAAAATAGAGTGACTATCACTAACACTTCTTCCTTTCCTGAAACCATGCTGCGTGTCCGGTAGTATTTTCAACTATCCAATCTAATCTATTTTTTATTAAGTGTTCTGCAATTTTACATAAGACTACTAACAGAGCAATTGGTCTGCGAGAATCCGGTCTATCCGGTTCTTTACCAGGCTTGGGAATCGCAACAACTATCTGATTTCTCCATTGTTCTGGAATATTCCCCTCATTATACATACAGTTAATTAAAGAAAGGTAGTATAACTTATACTGTACAAGTGATATTAATTTGGAGCATTCACCAAAAAGGAGTATGGTATACCATCCATTCCATTTTCAACTCTGACAAGGAAAAGAGAGCTGACACAGTATTATCTGGGACTGAGAGATTGTATGTCATACAGAGTTCAAATAATGAGGGAACATACGGAGGTGCAAGTTTATTTAAAAATACTTCAGACCATAAATTTACATTTGTGTTAGGTGAAGGGGTAACATTACTGGCCGACCTAAATTTTATGATGTTTCTCCAACTATAGTTGGATGAATGTCAGGAGAAACACTCTCACAAAATCTGTTCCAGCCTTCACGTTTCTTTTTTGTTAACATGCGTTTACATTTAGCCTGAGTTATGCGAAATGCAATAAAATTGACTAATGTCATGGAATTTGCAAAACTTATCTCAGCATTTTTCCTGCCACTAATAGCCCTAGAACATTCTTCATCTCACCAAGGAGGAGGGGGATATTTACGGGGAGGCTTTTTTAATGGAATAGCCTGTTCTGCAGCAGAATGCATGATTGATGTAAGGTCCTTATAACATACCTGCATATTTTCTGACGCAACAAGAGGAAGTAAAGTAATATTGTTTTGCTTTAGCAAGCCCAGTTTGCACTACCTATGCGATATTTTAATAGTGGATTGAAAGTTACCTTTGGACTTTTTGAGGAGAGTGTAATCAAAATAGAAGAATGATCACTAAAAACGGCTCAATATCCCAAGTTAGTATAGAAGCTAAGGAAGGTGACCAAATTGACAAATCAACTGCAGATGGTTTTAGGAGGAGAGAAGTTTTACGGATAGGACGTCCATCATTAATAATGCAAAGATTTAATTCATCAATTAAATCAACCAACCTGAGGAATCGCAATCGATCGACCCCAAACATGATGATGGGAATTAAAATCACCAAGGATAAGGAGAGGAGATAGGAGAGCTCTGATTATATTTCTAACATCATTTATAACATTTACATTATTAGTTTTTGGATCAGGTAGATATATGCTGAGGACATGAAAGTTAGAGACCTTAGCGGCAACAGCATAAATATTACTGTTGAAATTTGGAATTGTGATACGAGTGTATATAAAATTATTTTTGATAAGGATGGCTGTACCATCATGACCATCTCCATGACCAAGTGGTCTATCATGCCTCAGGCATGCATAACCTGGGACATGGAAGACTGAGCTTGGGTTAAGCCAAGTCTCAGATATAGCAACATCGATGCGACTGTACTGCTGAAGCAAGAGACCAAGCTCATGCTTCTTAGGCCGGATACTTCTCACATTCCATTGAATGATTTATTCCATTTGAGTGAAGTAAATCAGAAGGAATAACAACTTTCTTGGTAGCGATGGACGGTAATGGTAAAGGGAAGCTCGAAGAGAAAATAGAGATCAAAGAGTCAAGCAGTTTGACTAGCTGATCATACGCACCGGAAGAGTCAAGAAGGCGCTGGCTTAGAGCACAACCATTTTCAGGAGCAGGAGGATTGTATTCATTAATTAAATCTTGGTGACTTCTCCTGTCATAATCAGGTTGAAGAAGAACTCTCTGTTTGGGTTGCATAAACACAGTTTTCCGATATGACCTCCGAGTTGAAGGTAATTGAGACTGACCTGACGAGCTTTGTGGGAATTGCCCGGATAACTGGGATATTTGAGACACAGGAGGGGAGAGAACACTGGCATATGACCTCCGAACAGAGGGATTTTTTGGAATGCTTCTTGAAAAAAAATTGATTCTTGTGTCATAGTAGTTTTGATGGACTTTTGGCTTCCTTGCTCTGGACAATCTCTAGAGATAGCAAAGTGTCTACCTGAACAGTACATACAAGTGGCAATCTCGACCTCAACATCACAAGTATCACCAGCATGAGGCTGAGCACACCTGTAACATCTCGGCTTTGAACGGCACTGTGTCTGCACATGCCCATGTCGACAATATTTAAAATATTGTATGACTGGATAGTTATATAGTATTGCGTAAGAAATAAACTCTTTCTGGAAGCTTTTGTCCATCAATGGTCAGCACCACCGTCTCAGTGGGACGCCATTCATGCCCACCAGCCTCAGTCCTGATCTTCCTATTTAAACGTCTCGCTTTTACTGCACGTCCATATCTATTTGGGATAGACACAAAATCTAAAATTTCCTCATTATTAAATTCTACTGGAATGCCACGGACAATGCCCATTCTACAAATATTATATGTTGGAATGATTGCCTTCAAACCCATTTCTTCCAAAATTGTATAACTAAGGAAACTGTTAGCCCCAGACCCCGACACAAATTCTACAGCAACCCTATTACGTCCAATTTTCTTCACTCCGTCTTTCTTCACATGCGGAATATTATTTTGAACCAGAAGCAGACCAACTTTTACTGGATGGAGGTACTGTCTTGAGGAATTTTCTTCTGCCTTAAACACATGGACGATGAATGGACCTGTATCAGCGATTAGATATTTTTGTCGTAAAGGTTCAAATGCTACAACAGAACCATTGTTAAGACGGGGAACTTTTGATGCTCCATTATCTAAATCCACATCTTCAGGACGGTCTCTCTTTTTAGCACTCATGTCAACCTGAACTGGAGTCGAGGACTGTGATACAATACCGTTGGCGAAAGTAAAACATCCTCGTTAATTGGAGATTTTGGACTATAATTTAAAGGTCCCGGATCTGGATCCAGAGGCACTTTCGGTGGATCACTCATGATTCCACCACATAAACACAAAAATATTAGTTAACCAGCACCAAACAATACTCACGTGTACAAAACAACAAACAAACAAATATATCCAGCCACTAATTATTTAAGTTATGAGGTTAGAATGCGAAAACGTGATTCAACCACAAACGCCGATTACAGAATGTTTGATGGTACTTTTAGTGCTGTCAGCGCCATTCGGAACACGTAACTAGTCAACTCATTCATTCGTATGGATGCGTTCATAAACATGCGATTTGTTTACAGAAAATGTTTTTAATCGTTTTACGGCTCTGATTTCGAGACCTTACCGGATTACGGTAGTTAGATATCGTCACCGTTGTCCTGCTTCAACAGTAGGTGGTAAAATTTTGCTGAGTACCTTATTACTTAGTATTAGTAGTATCGAATCGTCTACGGTTTGTTCAAGTGGAATGATTTTCTGTTTTGAACTAGACTTGATCATTGAGGTAGTTCTTTCGATAATTCGGAAATTTCCCCAAAGTAGAGGTAATAGTATTGTGTTTGTCGTCATATCCTAAATAGAGTGATTTTTTCTTCGTTTTATTTTACTTGACGCATCCATCTGGACAACATGTCTACTTTTCAATAAAGTTATTTGACAAAGTAGGAACAAATTACAGAATTTTCTTCGTGGCTTTTACGTTAAAAAGATGACGATATTCCTGCCTTTTGCAAAGCATGCAAAGCGAAAATATTAAGTAGATTAGCATCCTTAAAATAATATGCAAATACTTATTAAAATCAGTATTTTTATTGGGTTAGTCGGTATATTTCAGTATTTTTTTAGGTGCCTCGGTATTTTCGTAAAATTTAATCTGGTCACACTGTACAGTGGAGAGAGACCACAGGCAGTACAACATACATGATCATTAGGGCCTCTACAAAGAAGAAGTGTCTAATTTGATGCGGTCTTCACTGTAATAGTTACGGTTCCCAACTTGGGGGTTTCCCCCCTAAATTTAGGAGGAAAAGATGTGGAATGGGGTTTTTATGGGGCTAATATTTTTAAGGGTAAATTTAGGGGGATTATGAATATAAAAAATGTCTTTTGAGGAGTTTAAAAAAAGTTAGAAAAAGCATAATATACCGGGTGTAAATAGAGTGCGACCATTGATTGAAACCACATATTCCACCGACCCTACTGAACCACTTTTCCCAACAGTCATACCCGCGGTCACCCTTAGTTTATGAAATAATTGAGTTCCAAACAAAAACGCGTGAACCCTAACGCACCGCCATACGGGCGAGTTTAGAGAGAGCGTCGTCCGTTTCACGGACGTCGCTTCACGGACGACGCTCTCTCTAGCATCGCCCATAGATAAGAGTATAAACCGGATTCGCCCATATGTCGGTGCGTCAAGGTTCACGCGTTTTTGTTTGGAACTCAATTATTTCCTAAGCTAAGGGTGTCGGTGGGTATGTATGACTCTTGGGAAAAGTGGTTCAGTAGGGTCGGTAGAATATGTGGTTTCATTTAATGGTCACACTCTATTAACGCCCGGTATGTTACGTTTATTTAATAGTCATCTGTAATAATCTGTATGACTTTAAAAGTACTTCAAATGAAACTGTTTTTTTTTTCGACCTACTGAAATTGTGTAAATAAAGACTTTTTTTGGGGGGATTTTCACAATGAATTTTGGATATTTTGGTTTTAGTAAGGGGTAAAAAAATTTAGGAGATGGCAGTCCTGTGGTCCTGTGTGCGCAGGGGCCGTAAAACACATTAAAAAAAAAAAAAAAAAAGTGTGTGTGCGTCTCGTTTCGTTTGTTGTGTGTATAAATTTTGAGAATTTTCAGATTTCAGTTTAATAAAACAACTAAATTGTACATACATAATACGCTAGCACTTTTATGATGCTATAATGGAATTTAAATGAATTACTATTAAAAATCGTCTTTACTTTTGTAACTTAAGTATATAAAATAAAAAACCGACGATATGGGTCGGCGCAAGTCGAAAAGGAAGCCTCCTCCAAAACGAAAGGCTATAGAGCCTTTGGATCAGCAGTTCAACTGCCCTTTTTGTAATCACGAGAAGTCTTGTGAAGTCAAAATGTAAGTCCTTGAAAATTATTTCTCATAAAATAACCTTTATGTACACTAGCCGATTTAAGTTTTATTGCTGTCAAAAAGTCTGTTATACTGTTACATAGATTGAGTTCAGTACAAATGTTTTGGGTGTTGATAAGAGAGCATTATGGGTAAATCACAGACATGTAATTATTACTAAGTAGCAGACCAAACATGAGGATTAAATAGCGTGGTAAGTATCCATACAAAAAATAAGCTACATTTAGGCTTTAAATATTATTATTAGAGTGCATTACAAACTGGAAAAGATAAATTAGAAACAAAGCAACAAATGCTTGGTGGCGCAGTTTGTAGTGCGCTTGTCTTGATAACAAAGAGGTTGCAGGTTCGAATCCTGGTCTGTGGAATGTTTTCGAATTCTTGTCTTTACATTTGTTTCTAATTTATCTTTTCCAGTTTGTAATGCACTCTAGCAATAATATTTAGAGTATTCCAAAGCGATGGAGTTCACAATAAAAACATAATCCTACATTTAGGCTTCATGGTACGAAATATTGCATAAAAATGGGTTGTTTTGGCTGGCTTATGCTTGGAACATGTTTGTTAATTCCTAAACTAATCTCTAGTTTATATTTTGTTTGTAAACAAGCAATGTTTATTTTTAAAAGAGCCCGATGTTCATGGAGCTAAAATTGCCATGCATCAACTCTATGCATTTACTATTAATGTTAGGTCTGCTACTATGTTATACATCTGTGGAGTAAATAGGTAGAAAACCAGCAGCTGCAGTTGCTGTGTAAACTTATTGTCTGACCTCTTGTTTGACACTGAACAAAATATTTTTGTTTTCAGGGATCGAGCACGAAATACTGCTCGAATACAATGTCGAGTTTGTTTGGAGGACTTTCAAACCACTACCAATGTCTTATCGGAACCTATTGATGTCTACAATGACTGGGTGGATGCTTGTGAGAGTGCTAACTAGGCTAATTGTTTATGGATGTATAACTGATATTTTAAGCCTTTTTATAAAATGAAGTGTCTCATTACATCCTGTTGTGATCTTATCCTAATAAATATGTAAAATAATCTTTCATGTGATTTTTTTGTATACTATAGATTTTTTTTTTGGGGACAATCAACCAGTTACAATGTGGTTGTAAATTTTTATATTGTTTTGTTATTTTATGTGAATGGTCTTGATACAAAACCAATCTGCATTTAAACATTTTGGTCAGAGGACAGGTTTTTGGGGCTTGTATTAAAGTAAAACAAAATTGCCACATCTGTTGAGTAACCAATAATTTATGAGTGCAGTTTAGAAGTGCCACTTCTGCAAAATTTGTATAATGATGACCAGTAAAAATTGGTGAAGCCAACATTGGTGCCAGGTCTAGGCTTTCATTGAAACCCACATTAGACTAAAATTACTTAAAGAAGGAAAGGAGCTTATTTTAAAAACCATAGAAAAAAATTATAAACCATTCTGTGTTATTTTAACAATTGATACTATTGACTAATGTGCAAGATTAAAAATTTCGCATTAATTGATAAGCATGTCAGTAGTTCAGATGCTAGAGCGTCTACGTGGCGCTCAATGTACGTTTTTCCTTTTTTTTTTGTGATATATTTGTCCCCAAATTATTTTTATCAGGCAGAGATAAAAATGAAACAGTGGAGAGTAATTATTATTTTTATTTTTCAACAGTAACTTTCCACACCCACATTCATATTTCATTTTAACTTACATTCACAGACAAATTGATGGACTTAGCAACATTTATCACTACTGAGTAAATTTTTCTAAAGCTTCCTATACAAGCAAGCAATACATTATAATCAATACAAACTGTTTAAGTACGTAGAAAGATTAAAAGATGAAGTATAATGACTAAATGTAGAATGGAATGTATATTTTAATAGAAGACCATTATGATGATAGTTAAATAAGCAAGATAAAATAAAAGATTTCTGTCAAAAAAGGGTCAAATTTTCAATTATTTTATTCTTAAACTGATTTACAATTTATTGCTCTTGATTTACTAAAGATATGGTAAAAGGCAGCATAAGTAGTTATGGTTAGTTACGTAATTATAAATTCCAACTTTACATGATTGAAAATATTATTACACTTTTGTATACAGGTAAAAAGGACCTGGTATTATTTGCAAATGATATAACAAATTTTCAAAATATAAATATAAAATTACAGTTTCACTGTTAATTGCAACAAAACATAACTCTCTATTAACTCGTGTTAATATATATGTAAGTATACCTATAGACAATCATACTATAATATGTAACGGTTTTTTTTTCAAAATCTAAATATAGATTTGTTTAATTTCCACAGATGCTGTCAACAATAACTGTGCCAAATAAAATATCTGAT
The DNA here is from genome assembly GCA_910592155.1 of Ypsolopha scabrella. Classification (NCBI taxonomy): domain Eukaryota; kingdom Metazoa; phylum Arthropoda; class Insecta; order Lepidoptera; family Ypsolophidae; genus Ypsolopha; species Ypsolopha scabrella. Next base: position 8,793,499 of record OU342964.1, read on the forward strand.
GTGCAAGACTATCTCATAAATCTAGTATATTTTCATTGGCTATTCTTGTACTCATGGCTAAGTTTAAACTTCCTTTGAAGTGAATCTCTACTCTTCTTACCTCTATAAAAATCAATATGTTCATTTAGTGCATAATATTATTCATTATAGATTTTCAAATTGACAACATTATCCCTTAAATAACTATAAATTATTAATTGTATATAATAATATGCCTATTTAAATAAATAAAAAAGACAGCATCAAGCTGCATTTCATACTTACAACAAAAAAATAAATAAAAATCGCTCTTCATGAATTAGTTTACATTTCAGACAAATTGAGCTATTGTCTAGCATAAATATTAAGCTAACACAACTTACAACCCCGGGAATTCTGTAACCATGTCATATGTGGTAAAATACGCGGGACATCCGAAAACTACCACTATGAACAGAATATTTACACAAGGTACTGGACGAACTGGACAATATGTTACAAACGGGACATGACATGGTTACGTGAGCCGCATACCACCTAGCCATCGCAAGTGCTAAGCTGTGTAAAGATCATCGGGTGCCAGAATAGCTCAAAATAAAACAACCACACTTGACAAAAACAGGATGCGGTGCAACTAATTTAAATGTATTAACTCCTTTTCTTATTGTGGAATGTCTATTGTCATGCTTTGATTTTTTCACAAGATGCTCTTTTCTTAAAGATGTATTCTTCCCTCGATTCGCAAACATCAATTAGATAAATAGGAACAACAATACTGTCGATTATTTAGAAGCATACTTCGTGTCCACACAAAAGCGTAAATAACGAAGCCTAATAATAAGATTCTTGAACAGCTATTTAGATAAGTTGAGTAAATATTAGAATGTTCAAAACTTCCCCATGTCTACGAAGGAATCATACTGCAGATCTGAGTTCTCGGATGTTATTTGGTCATCTTCCATGTTGTGAAGTGAAGTGAGGCTTTTAATGTGAAGCAAGTCTGTGTCACATACTGCAGTGGAATCAGAGCTGTCACTGTCGCTATCGATATACTCATACAGTCTACTTATATTTCTCTGCTCAAATATGACACAAGCTTCTGGGAGATATGTGAATTCAGCAGATTTCTCTTCTATTTTAACAGCATCAAACGAGTTGGATAGCATCGCGTCATCGTATGTGGACATGGGAACAGTTTCGAAGTGAGATGAACTAGCTTCTTCGGTGAACCGACCAGAATCCCCTACTTCGGATAAATTGAGAGACAGCGTTATGTCTTCGTTCGCGATCAAGCTCTCAGTCTGAACGTGAGAACTTGGAGTATCAACAATATCTTCAACTTTAGATCTATCCGGACTCAAGTTTATGTCTTTAGAGAACGACGTGGAATTATCGTCGGAGGAGTCAACGTCTGCGTTCAGAGTCGCTGTATCGTTGCCCTCCTCGATCTGCAAGTGTTCCGAATCGTCACATTTAGTAGAATCATCGCTACTATCTGAGACTATCAGGTCTATACTCGGATCGTCGAGTAACGCTGTTTCATTGCAAGTGGACATTTCATCTTCAAACACGATCTCTACGCTCCTAATTCTTCTTAGAAGCGGGATTTTGACTGGTGACATTTCATTTCCCTTGGCCGTTCTTGCTTTCTTGCTGTTTTCTGCGTATGATTCGGAACATTCGCTGATATCGTCGTAGTCTATCTCGTAGCTTCTTAGGTCTGCTGCACACGGGGAGCATTCCGTTATCTTAGCATTCTTCGGTGAGTGAGTGTGTGTGTGAGTGTGTTCGGGCGTATGAGTGGTATGCGCGTGTAATCCCTAAGGTTGCAATGAGTCCTAGTGTATGGAAGTGCCGAGGTCCAGGCATCCTTCCTCCTGCATCTTGGTCAGAAATTTGAACACTCTGATGTCCTCCTCGGTTTGTTTGACCATGTCCACGATAGCGAGAAGCTTCTTGATGCCGATGAAGATCCTAAAATTAAAAAGGCGACATTAACATCTTATCTGAAGTCTAACCGATCAAATAGTGGCGTGTCTATGGTACCTGCATTTAAAATCTCTATCTATCGTAAATGGGTGGTTTTCATGATTTTATGACACGCGACAAGTACTTTAGTAAGTAGTTTGCAAGTGCAAAAGCCGCGTTGCAGAAAAAATCTACTTTAATATATTTTGAAAGCTACGTTTCTTTTTTGGTGAACACGTCACTCTCTGGCACCAACATCACGTGCTCCGGCTGGGACAGGTTTGACACGTGCAGGACTCAGGTGAAGCAGTAATGACTCACTTGGCGCCCCGCAAGTCGTGTTGTATCTTCTGCAAGTCATGCTTGGTGAACGTGTCACTCTCCTCTCGCACCGACATCACGTGTTCCGGATGGGACAGGTTGGACACATGCAGGACTCAGGTGAAGCAGAAATGACTCACTTGGCGCCCCGCAAGTCGTGCTGTATCTTCTGCAAGTCATGCTTGGTGAACGCGTCACTCTCCTCTCGCACCGACATCACGTGCTCCGGCTGGGACAGGTTGGACACATGCAGGACTCAGGTGAAGCAGTAATGACTCACTTGGCGCCCCGCAAGTCGTGCTGTATCTTCTGCAAGTCATGCTTGGTGAACACGTCACTCTCTAGCACCAACATCACGTGCTCCGGCTGGGACAGGTTGGACACGTGCAGGACTCAGGTGAAGCAGTAATGACTCACTTGGCGCCCCGCAGGTCGTGCTATATCTTCTGCAAATCGTGCTTGGTGAACGCGTCACTCTCGTCTAGCACCGACATAACGTGCTCCGGCGGGGCAGGTTGGACACATGCAGGACTCAGGTGAAGCAGTAATGACTCACTTGGCGCCCCGCAGGTCGTGCTGTATCTTCTGCAAGTCGTGCTTGGTGAACGCGTCACTCTCCTCTCGCACCGACATCACGTGCTCCGGCTGGGACAGGTTGGACACATGCAGGACTCAGGTGAAGCAGTAATGACTCACTTGGCGCCCCGCAAGTCGTGCTGTATCTTCTGCAAGTCATGCTTGGTGAACACGTCACTCTCTAGCACTAACATCACGTGCTCCGGCTGGGACAGGTTGAACACGTGCAGGGCTCAGGTGAAGCAGTAATGACTCACTTCGCACCCCGCAGGTCGTGCTGTATCTTCTGCAAGTCGTGCTTGGTGAACGCGTCACTCTCCTCTCGCACCGACATCACGTGATCCGGCTGGGACAGGTTGGACACATGCAGGACTCAGGTGAAGCAGTAATGACTCACTTGGCGCCCCGCAGGTCGTGCTGTATCTTCTGCAAGTCGTGCTTGGTGAACGCGTCACTCTCCTCTCGCACCGACATCACGTGCTCCGGCTGGGACAGGTTGGACACATGCAGGACTCAGGTGAAGCAGTAATGACTCACTTGGCGCCCCGCAGGTCGTGCTGTATCTTCTGCAAGTCGTGCTTGGTGAACGCGTCACTCTCCTCTAGCACCGACATCACGTGCTCCGGCTGGGACAGGTTGGACACATGCAGGACTCAGGTGAAGCAGTAATTACTCACTTGGCGCCCCGCAGGTCGTGCTGTATCTTCTGCAAGTCGTGCTTGGTGAACGCGTCACTCTCCTCTCGCACCGACATCACGTGCTCCGGCTGGGACAGGTTGGATACATGCAGGACTCAGGTGAAGCAGTAATGACTCACTTGGCGCCCCGCAAGTCGTGCTGTATCTTCTGCAAGTCATGCTTGGTGAACGCGTTACTCTCCTCTCGCACCGACATCACGTGCTCCGGCTGGGACAGGTTGGACACATGCTGGACTCAGGTGAAGCAGTAATGACTCACTTGGCGCCCCGCAAGTCGCGCTGTATCTTCTGCAAGTCATGCTTGGTGAACGCGTCACACTCCTCTCGCACCGACATCACGTGCTCCGGCTGGGACAGGTTGGACACATGCAGGACTCAGGTGAAGCAGTAATGACTCACTTGGCGCCCCGCAAGTCGTGCTGTATCTTCTGCAAGTCATGCTTGGTGAACGCGTCACTCTCGTCTAGCACCGACATAACGTGCTCCGGCGGGGCAGGTTGGACACATGCAGGACTCAGGTGAAGCAGTAATGACTCACTTGGCGCCCCGCAGGTCGTGCTGTATCTTCTGCAAGTCGTGCTTGGTGAACGCGTCACTCTCCTCTCGCACCGACATCACGTGCTCCGGCTGGGACAGGTTGGACACATGCAGGACTCAGGTGAAGCAGTAATGACTCACTTGGCGCCCCACAAGTCGTGCTTTATCTTCTGCAAGTCATGCTTGGTGAACACGTCACTCTCTAGCACTAACATCACGTGCTCCGGCTGGGACAGGTTGGACACGTGCAGGGCTCAGGTGAAGCAGTAATGACTCACTTGGCACCCCGCAGGTCGTGCTGTATCTTCTGCAAGTCGTGCTTGGTGAACGCGTCACTCTCCTCTCGCACCGACATCACGTGCTCCGGCTGGGACAGGTTGGACACATGCAGGACTCAGGTGAAGCAGTAATGACTCACTTGGCGCCCCGCAGGTCGTGCTGTATCTTCTGCAAGTCGTGCTTGGTGAACGCGTCACTCTCCTCTAGCACCGACATCACGTGCTCCGGCTGGGACAGATTGGACACGTGCAGGACTCCGGTGAACGCGGACAGGATCTCCATGTCTTCCATCACTTGTCTAAGAGAAGGAAAAGGGTTTTTTTTTTAATAATGTTAAAATTGTTAGATACTAATAATAAGACTAGTCACTGTTAAAAAAACTCGAAGTGAGTTTAATTTTTAAGCTACATACATTTACGCATTGACGCAGTGAAGGATTAACATAAAATAGATCGTAAAATAGGTGTAGACAAACGTCATCGTATAAGTGTCTTTTGGATGATTTGCAAGATAATATAACGTATCAGCTTTCATCACCATTAGAACGGACCACAGTATTATGCTGAATCAAGCCTTTTTCTGGCCACAGCAAATGCATTTACTCCTTATTACTGTCGTATATTTTAAGGAGACATGCTTTGTTAGGGTTCCGTAGTACCTAAAAGGTACAAAAGGAACCTTTATGGTGAGACTCCGTTGTCCGTCCGTCCGTCCGTCCGTATGTCACAGCCTCATAACTTTAAAACCGTTAAAGATAAAGAATTAAAAATTTACACAAAAATAGCATTTACTTACCTACATAATAGGGTACAAAAAAATGGAAATTATGTACTTGTTCAAAATATTTCCAAAACAAAAAGGATAAAAATAAAAAATAAATGATTAAAAATACAATATGGTATCAAATTGTAGATATTAAAGAGCTGATTATAAAAATTATATACTTTTACTACATTTACTGGCACCGATTTCGAGAAAGCTTTGAAAAACCACAAAAAATGCATATCCCCCTCTTATTTCCGAAACTAATGAACCGAAAAATATGAAAAAGATCATGGTTATTTTGGATTACGTAAAGATTACTGGAAAAATATAGCGGGTGAGAAATTCACGATAGCAAAATGACAAAATTAAATTTTTCATCCACGAGTTTTATTTCGAGTACGGTATAAAAATATTTGAGTCTCTCTTTTGTGGTACAATTTATTTCGAGTACCTACGGTAGACGAATATTTGAGTCTCTCTTTTGTGGTACAATCAATTCTTTTTTTAGTTATCATAAACAGTTATGGGTAAGATTTTAAATACCTTCTTCCTGACTGTTCCCAAAACTGTCAAATTACGGAACCCTAGGTATGCTAGTCTGACTCGCACTTGACCGGTTTTTTTTTATCTTAATAAACATGTATAAAATAATACCTCCGGCTGCTAGTACAAAGAATCAGCAGCTTCCGTCCTTTAGGCGGTTCCTTCTTCAACAGCACCAAAAGTGCTTGCAGGGTCAAGTTGGAGTATCTCGGACCAATGGGTCCGTAGTCCAGAAGTCGTTCGATATTGTCCACCAGGATACACGACAGAGTCGAGCGGTACGCGTCGTCAAAGAACTGTGGACAACAATTAAATTAAATATATTTTGTTGCCTTCACAGTACACCCACAAAACGGGCCTAAATTTCAGTTCTAAAAAGATAAATTTTCTGTTTAACCTGATAAATACACAAGCCAACCACGCTTTTTTGGTGCTTAAATATTTTTTGGTTTCTAGTTTATATTAATTCAGCACACCATTGCTTATAAGATTAACAAAATATCGTCCAAGCACCAAAAACCTTGTTGGCCTGTGTTACATGTATAACAGTTAATCACAGTTATATGTAATTTAAAACTGAAACGGCAAAAATGAAGCAGAAGTCTCAAAAATGCCAAAAAAGCAATCCGCCATCACACGCTCGCACTAAAATCTCACGCACCAAATTAGTTGACTCCAATCGTCATTTGGCGTAGCGAGATAGGGGCTGGGCTGGGCACGGCCTCCCAGAAAAATGTATTAAATATTAAGAATTTTTGCGTCCTTTATAATGAATTATCTCAGAACATGGCATTGTAGATTAACTCTCTTCAACACCGCGGCGACGATCATTCATTTTAAACAAAACAAATTTTGTCTCAGGCTGGCCCTGCCCCCCCCCACAACAAAAACCTCGCTACGCCAATGCCAATCGTGTGGTAGGTCATACCTTCCTGATCTGCATACACTTGGAGGCCTCAGTGAAGCCGACCATGTCCTCTGGGGAGCACACCTTCACGAAGGGGAAGTCGGACATCTTGGCGAGCTCGGCCGCCAGGGCCGTCTTGCCAGAGTTGGGCGGTCCTTCCAGCAGGACCGATACTAACCCTGTAAACCGATTAGCATGTGATATCTACAGTTCTACATCTACACTATTATTATAAGATCCTACAGTTCAAAGTGAAAAAAATTCAACAGATGAGAGAAATGTATCCCCATTAGATCACTTTCCTGCCAACAAAAAAAAATTTTGCGCGCACCTCTTTTGTTACCTTTCCATAGTAATTTAGTCAGCTGATGCAGTCACTTTATACTGAGAAGAGAAAAAATTACTTGATCAAAACATTTTTTTTCTTTATTGTGAACGATACATGATCTGCCTTAGAATTATATTCACTTGTTATTGTAGTAGGACCTTATATAAAGTTCGTATATAATAGATAATATCTGTAACTACTGAACCGATTCTAAAAATTCTATCATTAATAAAAAGCTACACTATCGCTGAGTAACATATTTTATTTTAATAAAAATAGGTTTTCATTTCGTAATTTAAATATTTTTTAAATCAAGTCTGAAGAAAAAGCGCTGCTCGGCTGGTTCATCGGCGTGTGTTGACCAAACGGTTGGCTATACGTGAAAGAAAAACCGGTCTAATAAGAATAGGACCCGTGCTGTGAGGGTTCTCTACGCAGTTTGAAACACAAACCTATTCCAAGTGCAGATAATTCGACCAACTTTACGTGACACTTAATCCATTAGATTCTATGTATCCCAAAGGTCTTTAATTTGGTACTTTATTTCTTCTTGAAATACGGGAAAACTGTATCAGTTTAATCTCTATTACGGCTGAACGTTTTGACCCCTGTGACAGACAGCGAATACTTAGTAATAGGGTCCCATTTGGTACCCTTCGAGTACGGAACCCTAAAAATCGTAAAATCAGTGCCAGGCTGATACTTCTCGAACAAGAGATCTTCTCTATATTGAAAGATTTGCCATTTATAATGCGCACAGAAATTCTCGAAAAATAGCCGAAACATTATAAAATGTGCACTAGCGTTTAGAAACTTATCGGAGAGAAAATAGGAGTAATTTTAGAAAACGTCCACTATCTGTCATGGACTTTATAGAAAGCGCCCGGGAATACTTTCGACGGAGAGTGGCGATGATTCGCGCGTTATTCAAATGGACTACTGTACCAAAGACAATATAATCACTATGTTCTACTATACTAGACTGTCGAACAACAGTTCCCTGGATATTTATCCTGCGTTTGCTGAACACTTCAATTGCGCGATGTAGGTTTATGAAAATGGTCGCTTATAATTATAACTCAAAAACCAATTTACTGGTGGCATAAGCACAGTTAAATAATCCATACAGTTGTCCAATAAAAGCGCTCAGACAGAGCAATGATTTAAATAATTAAAAGATCAAGATCAATAACGGAATCTGTTCTCTTATATTATATATTGTTTAAATTGTACAATTGTTATTTAATGCATGCTTTTTTTAACTATTTATTTTTGTTTTAATATATATACAGTCGTGGTCAACTAATTAGGGACAATCTCTAGTTAAGCCAAATTGTGAATTGGCGTTTGCACGTTAATATGGACATTGGACCTACGCCCAATGGCAACATGTATTATTCTCTGACGAGACCAAGGTTAATTTGATTTCTTCAAATGGAAGGCAATACGTACGGCGTCTAGTAAAAGCGGAAATGAATCCAAGATTCACAAAAAAGCAGGTGAAACATGGCGGTGAAAACATTAAAATGTGGGGTTCATTTTCTGGACGTGGAGTGGGACCTGTGAGGAAAGTTCAGGGTAACTTAGACCAACATCAATACAAGGCAATATTGGAGGAAACGATGCTTCCCTATGCTAAGGAGCATCTCCCTATTATATGGACGTTTCAGCATGATAACGACCCGAAACATACCGCCCGTTCAGTCAAGTCGTTTCTTACCAGTCAGTCAGTATCGGTGCTAGATTGGCCAGCAAATAGCCCGGACCTTAACCCAATCGAGCACCTTTGGCACGAAATCAAGAAAAAAGTTGCCACTTATCGTACCACAACTTTAGATGAACTTAATTAAGCTTTTTGTGAGGCATGGGCAAACATTCCTGTCGAAACATGCCAGAAACTGATAATGTCTATGCCACATCGGTGTCAAGCGGTAATTACTAACAAAGGTTTTGTTACTGGGTACTGATTTTACACGTAATAAAATGGAGCTGTTATAGTACATTACGATACGAGAGCGATGAAACGTTTTCTGACGAGTGTGAGTTTGCGGCACGAGCCGAAGGTGAGTGCTGTAATCACACGAGTCGAGAAAAAGTTTCTCGCACGAGTATCGTATAATATTTTATAGCAAAAGTGCGGAAAATGCCGACTTTACGCAAGCGCAGCGTGCGTAAAGTGGTCATTTTACGCACGGTGTGCTATAAAAGATATTATAATACTGCAGATTATTAGTTTTGTTTAACTCTATTTTTCATTATAGTTTACTGTCCTTAATTAAATGTCCAGCTACAGAATTATACCTTAAAATTGAATACATGTTCAACCTTTGATATTAAATACTTTTTTCTATTTATTTATTCTTTTATTTACAGCCATTTATAGCATAATAATCGGACCATATTATGCAAATAATAGGTGCTGAGAAATCAAAAGAGGGAGGTAAGCCTTTCGAACAAGCAGTTCAGAGTCTCGCCACGCACATCTGATCCATCCGAACGTCTTCGTTGGACAACTGTATGGATTTTTGAATTGTGGTATAAGGCTAGTCATAACATAAATCTGACCGCTGCTTTCTGTAGCTTTAGCTTGGTTGATGTACAGAAGCCCATCTTCCAGTAAAGAGGCAACGGGCGAGCCCCAGTTGATGATGCCACGTGACAGGAAGTGCTCCAGCGCTTCCGCTGACGAACCGAAGGCCTGCGTACAAGAGAACACTTCCGGTAAAACCATACTCAAAGATAACAAGATCTAAGATTATGTTTTTATCGCAGAATCCATCGCTTTGTAATACTCGTAATATTATTATTACAGTGCATTACAAATTAGAAAAGATAAATTAGAAACAAATGTAAAGAAAAGAATTTGAAAAAATTCCTCGGGCCAGGATTCGAACCAGCGACCTCTTGTTATTACGACAAGCGCGCTACTAATTGCACCACCGAGGTACTTACGAGGTAATTTTTACTTGTCCACCGAATATTTTTCAACTATTTGATCTAACCAGCTAGTAAGGCACACACTGAACGCTCACGAAGGCGTTATGTGATTTCTTGTATTTATATACCTATTTGTTTCTAATTTATTTTTTCTAGTTTGTAATGCATTCTAATAATAATAACAACATCTGTTTGAAACGATGGGTGGCAATATACAACGTGAAATTTAAGTCATTTTATTAACGAAGACTGGTGATAGTACCCGTCCTTATGAACAACTTTTACTTTGAAGTCAACCCTGAAATCGTGAAAAAAAAACAGCTGTTTCATACATTTGGGTAGAGTAGGTATTTACCTTTTCTATGGAACAGCTGATATTTTTTTCACGATTTCAGGGTTGGCTCCATAGTAAAAGTTGTTCCTATGGACGAGTACTAACACCAGTTTTTGTTAACAAAATGACTTAAATTTCACGTTGTATAAGGTTGCCATTTTAGTTTTAAAAATACGATCTACGAACATTTCGGCAAATGATAATTATTAATTACTTATATTAGGAAAATGACAATTTCTAATCTTTATTTGTGACTTCAAAAAAAAAACTACCTATTTAAATTAAGGTGGTTACTCCAGGATTCGTTCCCAAACGCACAAGAATGTTTTTCTTATTTTTGTATAAGAAGTAATAAATAAATATAAAATTACTATAATGTAATATATATTATAATTATTATAAACACGCTTTAAAGTTGTGCAGGATCATTTACAAAGCAATGCATAAAATAAAACAACTTTGCTAGAAAAACTTAATGGGCATTAAATTATTGTCGCATAGTGCCATAAATCACATTAAATTATTACTTTTTATTCAAAAATAAGAAAAACAATCATAGGTTGTGCGTTTGGGAAAGAATAATGGAGCAATCATCTTAAAAAAATGTTTTGTTTTTATAATGAATGGCTGAAAAATAAAATTAATAAAAGCTTGATTTGGCGACACGACTTCAAGAGGTTGGATTAGCTTCAACACACATGCCTTGAATAAATTCTCTCTTAAATCCACTCTTGTTAATGGCACTTCATCTGATACCCCACGTATATTATCAAAATATGACAGCATCAGATATTTCCCTGGCTCTCTAGCTCTTCCGAATCAACCGATTCACAGATTCTACAAACGAACACAATATAATGAGAAGTAATCTTACATTTACAAGCGGCGGTAGCTCAGGCGGTAGAACGCTGGCCTCTCAATCTTGAGATCCAGGTTCGATCCCCGGTCGGGCATGCACCAATGAGTTTTTCGGAATTTATGTGAATAGTATTTGTGTTCTTACCTAATACTTACCGCTTGCTGAACGGTAAAGGAAAAATCGTGAGGAAACCTGCATGCCCTAAAAAGCGTGTATTAGTGCCCGAAGAACGTCGATAGGGCTCACCACCCATCACGTTGGAACGTAATAATCGTCGGAGAAGCGCGGGTGAATCGGGTGTGGACTGCGACTTGCATTTCAAACTCGGGAAAACCTCTGACACCCCCTCGCGGATTCATGTCATGGCAATATGTATTTAATCTAACATACCGGCTTGATATCGTTCTCTAGGGCGTGCAAGAAGTCCCCCCTCTCGACCAGCAGTTTCTCCATAGCCTCAGGGTCGACCTCCACTTTGGAAGACGCTTTGATCAGTCGGTTCATGGCAGTGGACTGCGCGGCTCGCACCAGGCCCTCCAGTTCAGCGCCTGAGAAGTTCTTCGTCTTCGTTGCCAGTTCCTGAGATAATAAATCTACGTCATACACAAAAAAACTGCTTTCAATGTTGAGAAAGATGTATCACTTGACATCCTAACATTTTTAAGGTAGCGTTCCAAATCACTTTTCAAGATTAAAATATTGCTCGCTGTCAGACAAAAGTAGCTCGATGCTGGTTCCAAAACATCTACTTTTAGGTTTTGGAACCAGCATCGAGCTACTTTTCTCTGACAGCGAGCAATATTTAATCTTGAAAAAGTGATTTGGAACGCTACCCAAGTTATGAGAGGATGACACATTATGTAGAGTTTTTATTTTTTTGCCACAATGACCTTTTGCCACATAAGAAAGAGGTTTGATCCTGGCCAGAGGAATTTTTTCAAAATATTATTGAAATGTGTTTCTAATTTACTTTTAGGGTTCCGTAGTACCTGAAAGGTAAAAGGAACCTTTATGGTGAGACTCCGTTGTCAGTCGGTCCGTCCGTATGTCACAGCCTCATAACTTTAGCACCGTTAAAGATAAAGACTTGAAATTTTCCACAAAAATGGCATTCACTTGCATACATAACACGGTGTAAAAAAAATATAATAATTTGGAATTGGGTAAAAGAGAGAAAAATAAAAAAAAATATCCTAAAAATACAATATGAGTGTCAAACTATAAATATATACTTTTATAACAACCCGGTTATTAAGAGAATAGTCATTGCTGGAATGTGACACCTCTCCCGCTTCCCCGCTCACCTCCCCGCGGGTCGTCCTGTCGCACCAGTACGGTTCGCGTGTATTTCATATACATTTTCTGGTTTTAGTTTCATAAATTAGGCATTGAGAACAAGAAAGGCCTAACGTTTCCAGACATAATTAATTTTTAATTGTGTCTGGAAACGTTAGGCTTTTCTTGCTCTCAGTGCCTCAAATATTCTTTGATGCTTTTTTGCACAGTGACAGCTTTTTTGCAGTGACGTCATCGACGCCAGGCCGATTCTTTTAGTAACCGAGTTGTATATTTACTGTAACCGATTTCAAGAAATCTTTGAAAAACCACAAAAAAATGCATGTCCCCCCCCCCCCCTTATTTCCGAAACCGGTGGACCGAAAAAAAATTAAACATCATGGTAATTTGGGATTACGTAAAGATTACAGGAAGAATATAGCGGTTGAGAAATATACGACTGTAAAATGACAAAATGAAATTTTTCATCCACAAGTTTTATTTCGAGTACGTTCTTCCTGCCTGTTCCCAAAACAGTCGAATTACGGAACCTCAAGTATACGAGTCTGACTCGCACTTGACCGTTTTTTTTTTCTAGTTCTTAAAGCACTCTAAATAATGGTTTATATTTTTTGTTAATGATCTGGCAGCCCCTTAAATAATGTCATTAGTATTTAGTCAACTTTATACGAGAAAATTTCCCCGCAATAGGATTTCTTCAGATATAAGGTGATATTTATTTATGCAGCCCAATTCATACTGGAGACTTAGTAAGTGATCAGTATGGGGGTTCGATAATACTTTTTTCTTATTTCGCAAAATAAAATGTTGACGTCCCACAGTAATTGACTCGGGGCTGGGCTTGCGCTTGTACGGCACACGAAAAGAAAAATTTTAGAAATTTAACAAAAATGCCATCGATTCTTGGTCCTGATCTTATACACCTTATACTACAAGGTGACTTTCGTTTATGTAACCAAATTTATACTGGAGACTTGGTAAGTGGTTAGGACCAAGGTTCAATGACCCTGTTTGCGAAATACGATGTGAAATGGAAAGATTGTCACACAACAAGTGTGCTTTCACAAATACAAACCTTGGTATCAACATCGTCAGCAATCTTCTTATACTCCCTCATTCTCTTAGTGTGAATGTTTAGGATCTGCACCCGACCTTGCTCGTCGGGGAGCCCGATCTCCATCTGGACCTCGAGACGACCCGGTCTCATTAGCGCCTCGTCAATCATGTCGCGTCGGTTTGTCATACCGATCACTAGGATGTTGTTTAGTTGGTCCACGCCTGGAATATAGGTCAGTTATTAAGTTGTATAATATAACTTATAATGTAACACTTCTGTCACCGCTGCAACTTGCAGATAAACCACAAAAATGGGTCAGGCTTTGCGTATATTGGGGCCCCTGTAAAACATATATTGTATCTCATGTTTTGGTGTATTTTTTTTTTGTTTCTTTTTGTTTCATGCCAATCTTCATGTAAAACTGTACCCACGTCTTGCTTGTACGCTACAAGCAACATTCTTGCCTTTTCTAGTAGTTTTTGCATTATATTTCCAACAAATACACATACAGAGTTAAAAACTACATTTTTTAAAGCAAAAGCGGTATGTCAGGATCATAGCTCGACCTAAAAACAAGTACAAAGTAATATATACCATCGATCTTAGAGAGCAGCTGGTTGACGACAGTGTCATGGACGCCGGTGTTGCCGCCTACAGACCCTCGAGCTTTGCAAATGGCGTCGATTTCGTCAAAGATGATTATGTGCAGCCCGCTGTTTGGTCCGCACTGTTGAAAATAAATTGATCCCATCAAAAACATAAATGTTAAATGAGAGCCAAGTTCATGCCTTGTTTGTTTACTTCAACGACAAAAGAGTTGAGATCTAAATGGGCGCCAAGTTCAATGGTCAGTCCTGAAATTTATTTATAACACCATAAAATACTTTATAACAACTTAAAATATAATTTCTTCTTATAACTTAGGATAATATTCTGAAGCCTAAGGTCTGACCTGGCTATTTCGAATCGTTACTAGCTGAAATGTAAAATTTTGGTATAGGTACAATTTAAGACAAGAAAACAACTTTGTATGTAAATCTGTCCAGCTTGATATCTTTAAAACAAAATGAATATTCAAAATTTTGGCAAAATGGTGCCTTTTAAAATATCAGTACCAGATGATAGAGATCTTATACTTTGGTCTATAACGAAAAAGGACTGAGAAAAGGGTTATCAAATTTTGTACTAAAACGGTGGCGTGCCCATGCGCCTTAAAATGACTTACTCAAAAGTATCATTTGAATAAGTAAATCATGCTGAACTATAATATGATAGTAATAAATTTCTCTATTTTTAAACACTTTGCGATTTATCCATCGCAAGGAGATAACAAATAAAATGTACATCATTGCGGTATAGAAAATCAGAAAAGTAAATCTAGCAGCACGACCCGAATAAAACTCCTTCAATTCATCTAAACAATAAAATAATGTGAGCTTAAACGTATACTTATAAAAGGGTGTACAGCTGATGCCTGGCTCGACTGTGGTGGTATCACCATCTTACTCGCAAATCCTCCCGAAGTTATTCGGGGGAGAGTAAGAGAACAGCTCCTAAACGGGCACAACGAGGTGGCCCGCCAATGCCTGAGACCGATTGATGATGATATATCCATCTCCATCCCGAATTGCCGGGTCTTATATAAAACAGACTGGTGACGGGCATCGGCGTCACTATAATGCTATTGAAACGGCTACTCACGATTTTTATATAGTCAGATTTCGCCTGACTAGTTTCACTGTATTCGTATAGTTTCTTTGGAGGCAAACATGGTTACGCGGCGGTTCCCCGTTTGACACTGTTGATTCGAAATCTGATTATGTAAAAATCGTGAGTAGCCGTTTCAATAGCATTATGAATCTAAACCACGAATCTTTTAGTAGTAAAATCGGCGTCACTGGTGCAAGGGTTTAGGCACCGCGCTCACTAACCCTTCTGCCCAGCGTAAGTATGAGCATTTCTCCTAGGATGATCGCTAGGAGTGAAAAGGCCTAAGCAGTGGAAGAACTAGGCTGATAGATGGATAAAACATAATCACAATAGCAGAAACATCGTCTTTCGTTAGCCATATCTTTCTATGATTTGAAAATGTATTTTGATGTAGAAAAACGTCTTCTTACTCATACAAATACAAATATTCTTTATTGTTTGTAGTTCACACTTTACATGGTACATTACCCTTTTAAGTTTAATAACCTGTAATATGAGAGGCCCGCTCTTTCTATGGGCATGAACATAACCAACTTACCCTCTTCTCCTCCTCTTCAGCATCAGCGAAGAGCCGGCGCACATTGGCCTCGCTCTCGCCCACGTATTTGTCCAATATCTGCGGCCCGTTCACGATCTTGGGTTCGCGCGCGTTCAACATGTTCCCGATCTGTCGAGCCATCAACGTCTTACCCGTGCCGGGCGGGCCGAACAGCAGGATGCCCTTTACGTGCTTGCAGCCTGGAATATCGTGGATTTTCAGAAATAACGCCTCAAATACTTACAAAAATATTCGATGGACAAGTATAGTGGAAAAATTCAACGGTCTAGGTAAGTACCACGGTGGCGCAATTGGTAGCGCGCTTGTCTGGGAAACAAGAGGTCGCAAATTCGAATCATGGCCCGAGGAATTTTTTCAAATTCTTGTCTTTACATTTGTGTCTAATTTCTCTTTTCTGGTATGTAATGCACTCTAATAATAATATTTAACGCCTGCAGGCTCAACATGGTTGCCACTTTAACAACATGTACATGGAATTTACGGTCAAATAGTGTTTAAGGAGCAATGTAAATTTTATTTTTGTCAGTCTCACTCGAAGAGAAAAAACGCGCAGTGCGGGAGGGGCGGATTCAGCGCAAAAGAGAAAAAGTATGATATTTTATTTTAAAAAAACTAAAATACCTAGCATAATTTCCAAAATCTAAGATCTAGATATTGTTAAAACACATCTAATAAAATATGTTCGAGTTCTGTACATGATCCCTATTCGGCAAACGAGGACAAAAAGTGCGTTTGAAGACCTCATTTCAATAATTATTTCTATCGAGAAAAATTTATTCAAACGTGTTTTCCAAAAACAAAACCCTAGATTATATAGTCAAAATACATATACCAAAAATGTATTACAATTTTCCGTGTACTTCATGAAATACACAGAAACAAAGCATCGGTATATTTTTTACATAGCCTCTTAAAATGGTGTTACAAGTTTTAAGTCTGAGGCAAGATATTAAACTGAGCCAGCCCCCTTGCAATAAGCAAGGTAACCTAGGTTTACTAACATTTTGGTACAAAGTTCCTTATCGCACGTTACACTCCAGACACCTGGCGTTTCAGAGCTAGGCCGAAAAGGTGTAGGACTTCGACTGTCACGACACTTTCGCTATAGTGTCTGTGTTTGTGTGTCTACAAGCGTGTCTATGAAGAGGTATATTACAGCAGTATAGCCGTGCGGCACACAGTGATCCCAGTTTGAAATTTAATGGACATAGGACCTCAAGTCAGAATATTGACCTGATGATTTTTTATATGATAGATGTTTATATTTCAAGTGACAAGTACAGATTGGTAAATTTCTATAAAAATCATAATTTTCCAGATAAAAAAAAACTGTTGTTTTGTGGAGCCATTCACATTGAATTTTTTTTCGTGTGTCGCGGGTTTGTTTTTCATTATGAATAATCAAGATTTGGTCGTTTTTGGAACATGACACCATCTTGGTAAAATTTTAATGCATTTTCTGTAAGTCAACATTTACTTTAATAAAATATAGGTATGTAAGAGATCCTAAAAAGTCTTAGAATATTTTATTAAAGTTCCGTTTTTATAATAAATAATAAGTAAATATAGGTGAGACTGAATAGGTTTCGGGCTTTAATTTAAGATTAGGAATTTCATGATTTGGGAATTCAGTAAAAAAGCATTTAGGAGAGTTTGGTTAGAAGCATCTATGGGTTACAATATAAATCTGGATATTTGACCACAAATTTCGCCACTTGCTTGGCATTTGATATGACGAGTGAGGTGGGAATTAGGTAGCTCACGCGGTAGAACGCTGGCCTCTCAATCTTGAGACCTAGGTTCTATCCTCGGTCACGCATGCACCAATGAGTTTTTCGGAATTTACTTGCATAGTATTTGTGTTCTTACCTAAGCCACATACCGCTTGCTGAATGGTAAAGGAAAACATCGTGAGGAAACCTGCATGCCCTAAAAAGCGTGCAATTGTACCCGAAGTACAGCGATAGGGCTCACCACCCATCACGTTGGGACGTAATAATCGTCGATGAAACGCGGATGTACCGGGTGTGGGCTGTGACTTCCATTTCACATTTCACACTCGGGAACAACTCTGACACCTCCTCGGGGATTCATGTCGTGACGATATGTTGTATGTTGTTGTTGTTGTTGTATTTTAACAGATGTGCGGTGATTTAGGAATAAAAAGAAGTTTCTTACCTAATTGTTCGACGAGTTCGGGCGGGAACACTCTGGAAGCGAAGGCTCGTCGGAAGATGGCGTTGAACTCTTTGTCCAGACCACCGATGCCCATCTTGCCGAAATCCCAATCGGGGTTGATGATGGACTGGCGCGGTTGCAAACTGGGAGGTTTCACAAAGAAAAAAACTATTGATATAATCGCTGCGAATCAAAAATTAAATACAGTCTCTATATACAGTCAATGACACGGTAGCGTACGGTCTATAACTTCAAAATTAAACATCTAGGTAAGGCAAGGGTACTATTTTCGTACCCAGTGATGAAGATTCTATAATGCATAGGGGTCAGATGCATTTCCGAAAATTTTGACTTTTTTTGTATGTGCCGCCTCTAAAGTGATATGAGTATGGGTCAAAGCAGCAGGTAACATGAATTGCTGGGGCCGCAGCATCAGCATCCAAGCTGGGGCCGAATTGCCAGAAACCTACAGCTCACGTTCTCACGGAACGATACCTAGAACGCCTAGAATAAACATACTTCTTGTAGAATTATCTGCTTTGTTGCCATGCAGCGGTCACCCGCATCTCATAGGCCATACACCGCTTTGCCACTTTTGCATAATGTGAGCATGACGCTGGACTGCAGCGCAGCATTCATAGCGGGCACTCACAAGATCCACTAGTGCTATAATTGTAGTTCTTTTTCAAACAGGAGTACTAAAGTGGGATGATACCTAAGTGCGACGTGTATCTAAATATCGGCTGACGTGGTCTCAGCATTGCTTTTACACGAGTTAAATACCTTATCACTAAGTCGCCCGATAACCTAACAGTTTCGCGTTTTGGAGAAACCCAGTCTATTTTGTTTATATCTTCTGTGTAATCAGTATTCGGTCAAGAGTCACATACTAGTTGTTTCACCCTACTAAAACTGCATCCGATCTGCATCATTGTCGTTGTTAAGACACGCTCTTATCGCGCACACAATGCCGTATGTGCTTAATAGGTATGTTTTACCTGTATACTAAAGTTACAAACTTTTGACCTGGTTTTCCCTATGAATGCCCGGCATTTATATTATGGTGTTGCGAGCTAAGACAATGCATCGAGTACAGCAATTAAACGTTGTTATCGATGTCCCAAATTGGTAGCGTAATTTTTATCGTAGGTATGTGATACGATCTATAGTGACTATGTGAACACGTGAGTGACTCCCGGGGCCCCAGTATGGGAGCGCAGGATGAATTGTAAATCGTCTATTTTCATAAGGATGAAAGTTTGACTGACGTGGTCCAAGAATATTTTAATATTCACTCGTTTATTTTAGGAATGATCCAATTACCGCGCCGAACGATAACCCGCACGCGAGGTTGTGGGGAATTCCAAATCGATATTATCCCTATATTGTTTTCTTTTTTCGGTACGATAAACAACTGGAGTGGTATAAATTGCTATGCGGGCAGTCAGTCGCTAGACACTACACGGTCAACATTACCGCAAGAACATCATATAGACTTAAGAGTCCCGTGACATCCATCCAGAACTCAAGATGCAGTCCCAAGACAGAATACTCAGTTTCCCGGTGGACACCTTCACGAGGCGCGGGCCTTCTATACCCGAGGAGGCCCCTTTCAGCCCCGGCGAAATTCTGCAATTCAATAAAGCATACAAACAGTTTCTTCAGGCGGAACGACAGCTGGACGACCTGACTTTCCTTAACGGGAAGCCATGCCCCGTCCGCTACAACTTTGATCCGACGAGGCCAGAAGAAGATCGTCTGATGGTGAACTGGGACTGGCTCATGCCCTTATTTTGGGGGCCGCCGCCAGGTGAGAGGGATCTCGTGAGGGTGCCCACTATACTGGAGTTTGTTGAAAAGAAGATTCGCTTTTCGAAGTGCAAGGCGGTCGCCGGGGACACCTGTTCCTGCGGCAAGAGGCCTAATGTAGTGGTACCACCGGGACGTGAGTGCAGGATCCCACAGCACTTTCATCATTTCTGCACGGCGCACGTCTCTGCGTGGATAACCAAGTACATGGTCCCGGCGATTCTGCTGAAAGAATCCCAAGAAATCTTTAGAGAGGTCATCCAGAAAGTGCATGAAGGTGATCCGCAAATCCTCGAATACTATTCGACGGGTGACCGGACGGACACAGAAATGTTGCTGCACTCGGCTCGCAACATCAGTGATAATAGTGCTAAATAGTGCAGCAATGCTGCTGCAATGTGACGTTCGCTTATTAAAATAAATATTTGTGTTTATAATATGTTTACTTTTTTTTTCTTGTACCCCTATGAGTGTAGGATGATGGAGAGTTGTGCAGGTAAGGTACTGAGATCATTCCCTCTGACGTTGCTTCAAGTTGAAATTTAGTTTCTCTCGTGACCACTCTATGTTAGATACAATCAAGTCAAGCTTGGACTGCACCAGATGTAACGTCTAGGTAACGTGCTACTAGCCGCTGCATAGCACGTCACATCACTAACGCAGATAAGTTGCAAGGCGTGATGATTAGCGTTATGTGCACATGGGATGCAAAGCTCCGTTATCACAAACTATGCTTGGCATATGCTTATCATATGTCTTGAGCAAGGCCTGAGTGTGCATTCGCCTCTGACTACGTGTATCTGCGACGTTTAGGTATGGAGCTGACCATACAGGAATATGAGACGTCTAAATAAGGTTTTTCTTAACTTTATATCTATGAATAACTGCATGTAAGCCGCAAACAGTATTATGACAAAGACCGGCGGCAATTGGCGTTACATCTGTAACTCCTTATGGACCGATAATACGTATGACCACATGGCACGCTATCGTTTAAATATGGAACAAACTATGTGTCACTACTCAAAAGATAGGTAAATATGATCAGACGACGGGACCTTCATCGAAATATTATTACAGGCTGCCGGCCGAACGTAAGTAGCTCCAGCGTATTACGGCAACCCACGTTTAGTTGGCACTGTCTTGAAATATTCGGGAAAACCCGTGCTATATTCATTTTATGATCTGTATCCGACTGGCGGCGTGTATTTCAAAACGAAATCAAAACTGATGAGTGACCATAGAAAATTACCGGGACATACACGTGTGCTTCATACACGTATACACCTCACTTATACTTAAGATTTGTCATTGTATAGGTGTTACAGGTTTGGTTAGACTATAATTCTAAATATGTATACTTCTCATGATTCCTGTAATGTTAGGACTATGGTATGACAGATACCTTACCTAAACACTGCACCGTACCTACCTATCGCTGCATAGCATGTCGCGGTGCCCCTCTATCGTGTTACAAAGTGTAGTGACCACGGTTATCTATGCATGGATGTAGATTGTACAACATCTTAGTGGATAGAACTAGTACAATATATTATTATCATTATTAAACTAACTACCTAAATATCTAGTATCATGAAGGAAACTGGTATGTCGTGACATTTGTAAGTCGGCATGCATTTTGAAATGAAATAACTATGTATCGGGAACAAGTTTTTTATTTTATTTTCAAAAACAAACACTCACATGCACAATATACTCAATACTGATGTACACAAATACCTAATACTTATTATATAAACAAATGATCATATCTATGATTAGCACTACTTCGGCCGGTTGAAAGTTCCACGCCACGATGCCTGCTCACGCAAAGCTAGTGCATACTGCATCAAGTGCCTGTCCAGTCGCCGCTGCTCTGCCTTCTGACGTTTTCTCTCCTCACGCTCCAAGTCTTGTCTGCGCTTTTCTTCTTCTTCTTCCGCGCGCTCTTGCTCCTTCCGAGATTTTTCCCCGTTGTCTCGATGAACGGCTTCTCCAGAGTTTCCGCTCATGGTGGATGATGATTTTGTGAATGATGACATGGTGATTTTGTTAAGACTGATCGATTGTACACAGCCTTGTGATTATGGCGAGTGTATATGTGCTAATGATTGATTGTATATGTACTTTCCTCCATTTATACTAACCCGAAACCTACCTAATAAGGACTCGTTGTTCCATAATTATCGCGAATTTTTTCCCACTTGAATAAGCTCGTTCATGAGGGATAATTCAAATACCGTGACATCATGCTGTACCGCAGTAACGACAGAATTGATAAGCAAATTAGGTAGAGAAACGTATTTTGTGGTAAAATGGCGCAATATCGATGATGTCAACGGGTAATACATGCATATATCGGCAATACCCAGTTATTTTCAGCTGAAAAGGAAAAAATTGATAAGGATAATGCATACAGTTTTACATTTTATTACGGGAGTCATATCATACACTGTGTTAACTTCTGTTAGCTAGCACAATCATGCTCCGTATGGAAAAAAGTATAGGTAAGCTTCAGTACGTGCTCGTTACGGTACAAATGCAACCAACGATTGTTTCAACTCTAACTGCAAGCACCCCGGCATGCTGAATATGCACGCAGTCTTGCTACGTGACCTGCAGTCTTACTCGACTATGTTGTATGTTCTTCGGATGTTCGGCTCCGACAAGCTATCCCACTACAGCGTTGCAGCGTGCACTCATGTCCGCAAAGCAGTTTACCAAGCGAACCCGAGAGACTTGGGTTTTTGTTGAATCGTCCATGCACACCATCGTTAGGTGATGAACACTTAATTACCTCGGCAGGTGTACCTGTACACCTTACCGTAGGTATGCCTTACCATAGGTATGCCTTACCGTAGGTATGACGTCAAACCTTATCGAACAATGGTGTATTGTTTCATTTTTCCGAACTATTAATATTTCAATAAACCCCACGGACAGGATGAGATCGGTTAATTAAGCCCGATAACATATTTAATTGAATGAGAGGAAATTAATATAAATACCATTTAAGTTCAGCGATAAGAGCGTTATCGCCGTCGCGGGTGGCCGTTCTAATGCTGTAAGAATTTACTGATATGGATGTTGCTACCTACAACCAATGCTACAACAAGGTGCACTTACAGGTTAACAGTAAAGAGTTTTTGCGCTCATATTCACAGAGACCTAAGGTTAGGCTTGAGACTAGGTCTCACTTTTACATAGCAAAACCTAGATAGAACTCAACAATCATATTTTTCCCGAGACCATGCACTGTGCATCAGAGTCGTTGCTCCGCTGTATACATTAGTAGCATCCCCCCTTTCCCCTGGTCCACCATTTTTTATTTTCACCCCGTACGCTCTTGTGTCACTGACTGTATCTCCTCACAACGCGTATGTTCATGGATCCGCTATACAGGATGTAATCATGACGTGCTCATTAAATTAAACCAAATTAAACCACCTCTTCCATAGATTTTTTTTTAAAAAGCGCGTAATTAAAAATTCACTTTCCCATACAAATTTTTAATACCTCGTTGATTTTCTATAAGAACTTTTTATTTTTCCGTGTTTTATCAAGAGTTTTTCTATGGAAGTGGTTCAGGATGATCAGTAGAGCATGTGGTTTAATTTAATTTGCACGTCATGATTACAGCCTGTATATCTATGAATATAGTGTAAAAAGACAACTACCTTTTACGGAAACCACATATGCTACTGATCATTCTGAATGACTTTTCCAAGGAAACATATCCGCGCAAATCACTATTTAAATCATTAGTTTGGGAAATATTGATAAGGAATATTTTTAAGGAAATAAGTGTGAATCTCAATGCACCGAGATACGGCTGTGTTTTGAGACAGCGTCGCCACTGAGACAGCTGTTTACGCGCAGCGTTCTAATAGACCTTCCTCCTGCGAAATAGAGTCCTTTAGTTAAAGTTAAATATCTTCTCCCTTTACATTTTTAAGATCCCTCCCTGTCCATTTACACCCGGTATGTATAAGTAACTAAGTTTTAATGATTTACGGGGTAACTCAAGGCTTGCTGAACACTTACTAACGCTAAAAATTAATTTATGTGATGGGCGTGACAGTAGGTATACTTAAGTAAATGCTCACCCCTTTGACTTCCCGACCAGGTTGAGCGAGGAGTTCTCAGCCTTTTCGAAGGTGACATTGGCATCAGGCAGCAGTCGGCCGAAGCGCACCCGCCGCGGCACCACCTTGGCGCCAGAAGTCAGGGCTTTTGGGTCCACGGCTGTGAAATAATACTACTTTGTCAACTATGTCGATACTGGAAAGTCATTTAAACCGAAATGTTAGTCAGTTGCACTCTTGCTAAGTTTCTTACTCTTCTTCTTCTTCTAATCGAATGAGCGGATTTAGACATTATACCTATTTTTTTTTTATATATCAACTTATTTATTTATTGCATTATATATATTTAATATTTTCGTTTTTTTATTTTTTGCTTATGTAAGTAGGTATATAATTTATTTAGAAACTTATATTGATAGATTATATTATAATTTTCATTCATATCCAATTTAAGTAAGCCAAACTTATAAAATGTTTTTATTGTTTTTCCCCGTATTATATGTATTGTTTTATTTTATTCAATTTCTTTTTGAAGATTAATATTGACGTGTAAAATTTGTATTTTTATGTAAATAAATTATATAAATTTGAATTTGTCACGCACTGTCACTGACAGAGCGAGCGCATTAGCTACATTTTCGTACAATATTGAGTCGTATACGAATACGCACGCAATTATAGTACTTCCTCGAACTAATGGATAGGCGGCCACATAGTATGTAGTATTAGTAGTAGTATGTAGTAATATATATGTAGTAGAACTAAGAGCTTGCAAACTGGACCGAAGTTAGTCGTGCGTGCGTATAGGTCCGACGTTCGACACGACTCCTTTTTGTTCGGTTTTATTGTCATATGGCTCTCGATCATAGACAAAATGTTCATCCATGTTCTCGATACAACATTAGACATGAGCGAACTTTAATGAGTTTTAATTATGTAAGGTACAATGGCACATAAAATTTAATTATTCATTTCATTACGAATCTACATCGAAACATGTAACAGCATAACAGTTTTTTACACTTTTCAAGTTGATTTGGATTCATACTTAGGCCATAAAGTTGACCGTGTGATGTTTAAGTTGCTCGCGTGATGCGTGATATTGATATGATATCACTTTCCCGTGTAATATTACTTTTGTAATGTTACACGCATGCCTAAAAATCTCTATAGGAGAACCCATCGAAAAATACGCAAAAAAGAATGCGCACTCAACACGTACAAGAATCGTACGTTTGGCTACTACCACGTCTGAAGGCAAGCAAGCGTTCCCTAAACCCAACCCACCCAAAGCATAGTCCGACACAACTTAGAAGTGAGTCAAGCTCGCGAAACTGATCACTGCCGAACCGAGTGTGACCTAAAAATCAATACGTAACTTGACACAAACGGAATAAGTTGTAAAATCATAACACTCAGTTCGGGAGTATTAGATTTCGCGACGCTGACCGATGCGACTTCTAAGTTGTGTTGTACTGTAACTTTTTCTAGGTAAACGGCATTTCGTGACGTCATTAGACGTGCAACACGAAGTACTCACACTCCAAGTTCTTGACGACGAGCGAGAGCACCTTCTTGTCCTGGAAGGAGAAGGCGAGCTGCTGCCCCACCGTGAACATCTGGTTGCTAAACTGGATCAGGAAGTCACGTGACATCTGGTCCGAGTCGTACGGCTCCAGGGATGTGCTGCATAATGAGGGTTAAGAGCATAAACTTGGGTTAATATTACACATTAAACATTATAATTTAGAGTGTGTAACACACTAGAAAAGATGCATTACAAATAAATTAAATGAAAAACAAATATTTTGAAAAAAAATCTTGGGTTAGGATTCGAACCCACGACCTCTTGCTTACACGGCAAGTGCGCTACTAGACCGTTGAATTTTTCCATCATACGTGTACATAGCTCTAGGTGGTAGAGCTGATGCCGGGCTCGACTGTGGAGGTACCACCATCTTACTCGCAAATCCTCCCGAAGTTATTGGGGGGAGAGTAAGAGAACAGCTCTCAGGCAATACCAGGCGGCCCACCATTGCCTGGGACCGATGTACATCCATCCCCAATTGCCGGGCCTTCTATAAAACAGACTGGTGATGGGCAGCAGCGTTACTGGTGCAAGGGTTTCGGGACCGCGCTCACCAACCCACCTGCCCAGCGTGTGTGAGTATGGGCATTTGTTCCAGGAGGACCGAGGAGTGGCGAAATCCTGGAAAGGTCTACGTCCAGCAGTGGACAAAACAGGCTGATGGATGGATGCATGGACGTGTACATAAGGGCCTTGGTCAAATCATACAATCTTGAAATTTGTATTGAAATAAGTGAATATTTGTTTACATCTTGTAAACAATACCACCTAACTGTATTTTAGAATATTTTAATGATTTCAATAAGAAGCCCGGTTATTTAATAAAAACTCTTACAGCCACGGCTCAGAGCGCGCTACTTTAAACAAAAATACATAAAAAATGTCATAGAATTTAGTTACATGTTTATTTATTTATTTATTTATTTCATGGAAAAGACACAGAAGTAAACTATACATAGAAACATTAAAGTATAAACAAATGGTTAGTTTAATTTACTTCCTCTACGCTTTCCTCAAATACGTTATTTTTGTAGGGAGTAATTCGGTGACATTTCTAAACCATTCTCTGATAATGTTAAAAAAATAAAAATAATGTTGTTTACAAAGCAATGGAATTAAATTAAATTAAAAACTAAGATAAGCGTTCATACACACGGTTACACACATTCATGCAATCTCACATATTACCATCCATACACACACACACATGCCTTTTAATTTGATATTATATTTGTGTAGTTACACAATTTCTTACAATTTCTCGTTTTTGGTGTCTAAAATTTGCCTAACTTCCTTTTTAAATTTGATTTTACTATTATTAAATATGTCTATGCTAAGGAGTTTTTTATTGTAGGAGCTGCAGATTCTTCGTAGGGGGGCTCGACAGCCTGCGTTACTCTGTGAAGTAGGTACTGAGAATAAAGTCTTAGATCGTGTAGAGTGGAGTTATACAATATAAGGTGCTCAATCTAGTCTAGCATTTAAGCACCTTTCAGTAAACCTTATATTTGCATTAGACCAAAGTTTAGACAAATAACTAGACATGTTAAATGCAAGTGGGACGAAGGTTTCAAACCGAGTGTTTCATCGCGTCGTGTCAGCTTGGAAGCTCGCCTCTCATGACAAAAAGGGCCCTCCAGTTAATAAGAGAGACTAGCTATACTAGAGTAAGCTATACGCTTACGTTTACTTGACCTAGGCGACCAAGAACTTACTTTAAAATAGGTTTTAGATCTGCTTTTATTGGAAACTGTATTCAATGTGTTTTACAATTGTATAATATGTATAGATTTTAAGGCTTTGTATTTTATAAAACAAAGAAAATAAGTTGTATTATATAATAAATAATAAAAGTAACTTGGTGTTGTTTTGTCGCAATTTAGACAAAATATATCTAACAGTCACTTTTTTATGTACTATAATCAGAATATATAAGGTGCCTTCAATTTATTTATGCAGCCAAATTCTTACCGAACACTCGGTAAGTGCTCAGTAACAAGGTTCGATGAGCCTATTTGTAAAATTTGTAAATTATTCTTTTTGTGTTCCTTACAAACGCAAGCCCGGCCCCGAGTCAATCACTATTGGAAAGTCACGATTTTATTTTGTGAAATTAGCAAACTGTGTTTTGGATCCGTGTTACTGATGACTTACCAAGCCTCCAGTATGAGTTTGGCTGTATAAACTAAAGTCAACACATACATATATCTGAAAATTCAGTAGGTTTTAGGGTTCCGAACCAAAGGGCAAACGGAGCCCGTTTAATGTCACTCTACTCTTTGTATCCGTCCTTCCGTCTGTCTGTCCGTCCGTAAGTCACTGGTCTCTAGTTCATAGACGGAATAAGTTACAGATCTGAGGATATATCGTGTAGAATGTTGACCTAAACCGAAAACTGAATTAAAAATTCAATTTAATTATTTTTCAGGGAGGGTGCCTTAACTCCCAAACTCGTACAGTACATGGAAAAGCAGCGGATTTTTTTTGCCCTCCGTTCTTGTTGCGTAGAGCTCATTAAGGGTCCATGCCACCTAAACGTGCCCCATGTGTTTCATGACAGAAAATATTTGTTTAATGAGAAATAAATAATCACACAAGTTGTCGAAGAGTTGTATTACAACCTAATTAATTTGATTTTTGCATAGAATTCATAGCAAGCTAGAAAAAAAAATCTAAAGTCACTAAAAATCACGTAAAACTGCTCTTCGCGTTCTTCCCATTGACTGTTTCTCAGATCATTTTGGAAACTGAAATTCAGTCACCTGTTAGTTAAGAGTGTACAGAATGGTGCGATTAATTTATTTATTTCAAATAAATATTGTAACTTGGTGTATTTATCCATCGAACATAATAATTCGGTATCGAAACGTGATTCTTTAGAGCGCGCGATGTTTCGGTTGTCGTAACAGCCACGGCTCAGAGCGCGCTATTTTAAACAATAATAAAACGTCACAGAGTTCAGTTCTACTTGACGTTAAATGAGGTGCTTAATGTTAGGGAGAACGGGTCCTTAAGTAGAGCACAAATATTTTTTTCAACACACTTGCTCATAAAGTGGCCCTTATTGCAGCGTTCTTAGGGTCATAATGCAGCATATTAAACACGCGTGCTTTTTACTTTACATTATCGCACTAGTGTCTTTTACATTGCAGTTTTTTTTTAATTCTTAGAAAAGAGTTTTGATGTCTTGAGAAATAGTAAAGTTTTTGCGAATAAATAGACTGTCTCAGTTAAAATATAATAAATAATAATTTAATTTCATAATTTTTTTTTTTATCAAAAAATTAACTACATTTTTTGTTGTTAATAAAAAAATATTCGGTTTGTTAATATTTGGCTGTTTGGCTTTTTGCGTCAGTGCCTCTATTTCCATCTGCGCAAAAAACAAAATCTCCGCTGCCATTTTTCAAAGAAAATTGTCAGTTCATACCTGTGGTTTCCATTATGTGGGAAAAAAAGACAGTGAAATTTTATTATTTTTCCTTGCAAGTGTGTTGAAAAACGTCGTATGAAACTCGTGAGCATTAGACATTACACTCTCGGCTCCATTACGGCCTCGCCATTCGGCTCGGGCTGCAATACCGCCTCGACTGTAATGTGCAACGCAACTCACTTGTATCATAATGTACTATTTTTTATCTTCAATAAAGATAGGGACCAAAAGTTAAAATTTTAGACCTTTTTGTTACGGAGTCAATCTCAAAAATTAAACTAGTTACGAATTTGAAATTTTTTGGAATAGGTAGATCTACTGAGGAATGTATTATATTAAACTTTTTACGGTTTGAAACAGATTTAGAGATTTGATAAGTACTTATTTTAGTAACGTGACGTAACCATATGAGGTTGAATGG
Source organism: Ypsolopha scabrella (assembly GCA_910592155.1). NCBI lineage: Eukaryota > Metazoa > Arthropoda > Insecta > Lepidoptera > Ypsolophidae > Ypsolopha > Ypsolopha scabrella. The sequence goes on from OU342964.1 coordinate 8,822,666, forward strand.
TCGAATTGTTCAAGAAATAAAGTTCTTTTCACGAAAGAAATCCCCCGATTAAAGCATTTTCGTATTTATTAATTAATAATAAGTACTTTGACAGGGGACTTCATTTGTGAAAAGAACTATAATATAGGGTGAATTTCAATCAACCGACCAAATTCATACTGGAGACTCGGTTAGTGATCAGGAACAAGGTTCAGTAATCCTTTTGGCCAAATTCGTAAAATGATTTTTTTGCTCCCGTACTGGTTGGACTAGTTCAAGTACAATTTCCTAGTACAGGTACTACGGGGCAAAAAAATTTTTTTTTCGAATTTCTCCTGAAGGGTCATTGAACTTTGTTCATGATTACTAACCGAGTCTCCAGTGTAAATTTGGTCGGTTGATTGAATTTCACCTTGTATAAAGAACATTGATTGACGACGTCGCTAAAGGTCAAATGAAAGACATCACTTTTTTTTTATTAAACAAAGGAACTTAGGTTCTGTTTTGAATCGAGTGAATTTCACTCGGAGTGATGCAAATTTCACCCTAGAGCGTTCAAAAATTTACCCGAGTTAAACCGAGGGTAACCGAACTGTTACCTGACAGTTGCTCGGAAGTGTTTTGAAACGCTTCCGAGTAATGCGAAAATCACACTGGGCCACCTGATTGGTGCAACGTGATTTTTCTTTCTCTTTCTCCTATATACCTATAGATCTATCTCTTTCTAATAAACAAGTGAAATTTCGCACTATGATCGCACGTTTTGAAACGCTTCCTTAATATACACGCTTATTTCAATAAAGCCGATTCTTTCATTCCAAAACAGTTATTTAGTGTAATCAACAAGCACTAAAACTAAAATTAAAGCCTTCAGAATCGGAATCGGCTTTAAATATCTGTCTGGTACAAAATATACAAAAAATCTTAATTGCGAGTAGAAACGTTTAAGGAACGCTATTTCTCGAAACGGTGTGACGTCAAAGTGTAGCCCCACCTTGAAATTTAAGTGTGGTCATCACGTGAAAGGAAACCAGACATGAGAGAAAACGGTTTTTGTATTAAGTTTTAGGGTGAGTACTTGTTGTAACCCATTTTTCGTGGAATCTCCGGTATCGGTTGCGTAACAAACAACTGACATGACAATTTCACTAAAATACATAGTCAATAAGGATAACTTACGCCTTCTTGAGCATAAAGTCAACTTCCAATATGATGCTGCAGAGGCACTCCGCCTGCCTGGCATTGAAGGGCTTGACGTCGAGAGGCTGTAATGGATATAAGCAATGTGAGAAAAGTGAGCAGAAAAGCAGAAACGAAAGCTCAAGATTTTGTAAGACTTAAGGGGGTAGGAACCGAGACTCCGAGGCGAGCGAGCGTTTTAAAACCGTTCTTAAGGTGGTATAATATTGTTTTCCTTACTTTTGAATAAAAATTATACAATAAATGCGTTTTATAGCAATTCGCGCAAACTGCTTGTTAATAGTTAGGTGATCACATGAAAATTTCTTCAATTTTATGCGTTACATTTTAGCTGCATTACATTACAACTGTAAGCACGCTTTTAAGTTTGTTAATGTAATGCAAACAAAATGTAATACATTAAAGTACGTAATTTTTTTGTGAAGACTTTATCATTAATAAACTATTTCCGCAAGTTGCTTTAAAACACATTTATTGCATACTTATTAGTCGAAAGTACGGAAAACAATATATGTGCATATGATGTGCATTTTGTACCGAGGTAAAAAGTTACCCCCTTAAGGGTCCGTATAAGGCTAGATGCCCAAGTTCAAATGAGCATATCACATTGTGTAACTTGGTTAATCGGTATAGTAAAAATAATATAGACAGTAGACTATATGGCTGATGTACTGATCTTAGAAAAAACGTAAAATCTTCAAGTTCGCTCGATAGAAAAAAAATACGAAGTTACCTCTAAATTTCATGTTTTTTGAGTGTTAAAGGACCTTCCTTAAATCATAAAGCGTTGAAATTTGTATTAAAAATAAGTTAACAAATGACATTGTCTGCTCGTCTTAGAATATTTAAAAAATTCCACCTATAAGCAGAGTTATTAAATAAAAACGCAGATTTTTGTGGGCGCGTGTTTCTTGGTGGTCGTAACAGCCACGGCTGAGAGCGCGCTATTTTAAACTAAAAGAAAACGTCGTAAAGTTCAGTTCTGATTTATGCAAAATCAGGTGCTCAACCTGACCTTATATGCAGCCTTAAAGCGCAAGCAATACAGGCTCCCGTCCAACGACGGCCGAAGCAGGACTGGGCGGAACGCGCGCGAAATTAGGTACTTACTATCTTCGTATTGTTAAAACAAATAAGATATTTTGAAAATGTAAAGTGTGTATGTTACAGAAAACATGTGGTTCCGTTATTATTCAAAAAACTGATGACCTTCCATGAAGTATTTACACCTAACTAAGGGTTTATGTTGTGTTTTAGAGATAACTTATTTTAATTTATTTTCTTTCGAGGGAACTATAAGTGATCGTTTGTCTAAAGTGTATGATTTATGGAGTGAATCCTTAAATTGCATATTAATAGCATAACTGAAGCTTCAGTAAATAATACCTAACGATACAGCAACGAATCAAACGACCGCAATTATTTATCTAACTAAAAGCTCGATACCCGTTAAAGTGAAAGTGTTGTCAGAATCGTATATGGGCATCTATAGCATAGTATAAATAGTATTCGATCTCCATACAAACGGGCCGAAACGAATGCTGAAATTCAGAGTGCATTTCGGCTGAGATTCAGAGTGCATTTTGAGTCCGAACTCAAGGGGAACTCAATCTTACAAACGTCACTCTAGTATGAGGTCACGTCGCTTTTTGACGTTTGTAAGATTGTTGAGTTCGGACTCAAAATGCACTTTAAATCTCAGCCTAAATGAAGTTGCATCATGCTACGGGCGCAGGTTTGGCTTCATACCAAACGATGTTTGTATAGACGAGTATTATCATTATTACCTACTTATGTGTTTTTCGGTTTTTCAGTGACTACCTACTATTGCATGACATACATTACAAGTTTTATTAGGTATTGCATGAGACATAAACCAAATTTGTTTGATGGTTACAGTTAAGTTTATGACTTCCTTCACAAAAAATGTAAAGTAATGCTAATGCTGATGACTCATTCCTTGTTATGAGTGATTTCATCACAAGAGTGATTTCATCACTGTCTGGTAATTTGATTCAAGTTGGACGTGTTTCACTTATTTTTTATATTCAGATTTAGGGAGATTTTTCGCTAAATAAAATGATATTTAGCTCTTACCTGGCCAAGGGACAGTATTGCCCATTTCCTTTGAGGCCCTGAGAAGCCGATTGTGCCACGGTCAACTCCATTGTAGAATTTTACACTGAACAGGAAAGTGGTGGATGGCCCAGTTGATACTTCTATGTGCCTAAAAATAATGAAACTAATTAATAAACATAATACTTACTAGTTACCTGACAACTTGGTGGTATAATGGGTTATTCCCATTGCTTTCATTTCTATTGTTCTCTTGAAATTTTAAAATACATGCACTTATTCCCACTTGCTTCCAAAAAATATTTTTTAGAGAAATCATTTGTTTCCAAAAAGCCTGAGAATACAGTCAGCAAGAATAAAGATAAAGATATAAATAATAATTCCTAACAATTATTTGTCATAGCTATAAGAATAATGCTTCTGGATGGAAATGTGCTAGTTCCGTTATTGTTTGCAATATGCTACTACTTAATTTTCCGAGATAGTAGGTAAGCTTTAAGAACCCCAGCATACAATAACAGGCGAAACATGTAAAAAATTTACAAAATATCAGCACTAAATCCTTCATAATCAAGTGACATATCATGGCATCAGTTGCAATCAATTTATATACATTTTGTTTTAGAAAATTGCCGATTGTCAGAAGAAAAATGTCTTTAGAATATTTATTTAGGGTCTTTAATGCGATGTATTTTAGTACCTTTTGTTTGAGAATCTAAACAAATATTATAATGTTTACAAAACGTGAGAGTTTAAAGTTCAAAAATGTCTTTATTTCATAATCTGAGATCTACTACATATTGTAATGGAGAAATTTTCATATTGAGTCATGAGATACTCATAGTTTTTGTGATTGCTAGGATCGAAGTTGAAACAGGTTTTCTTACTAGTTAAGCTGACTGTGCTAGACTTTTGGAAACAAATGGGAACGAATTTTTTGAAAGCAAAATGAGTTTTATAAAAGGCCAATTTTGGAAGCAGTGGGAACAACCATATAATAATGGTTGGAGTGTAAGGGTGTAATAAGGGGTAATAAGGGTGCACTATGATGAAAAAGCTTTGAAAATTTTCACATGGGTATATTAAAAGTTATTTTATTTTTTAAATGTTCTCTAAAATATATTGAAAGTTAATTTAGTTTTATAGCAAGTGCGTTCACATAGGTAGTTATCTATACAATAAACTTACTTGACATCACTGGGAAAGTCATCAGGGTTGATGAGAGCGCAGTTGGTTAGGGCGAGCTCGTCCGATGGACATTTAGCTGCCTTCATCCGCTGCAAACATAATAATACATATAATAATAATAAACACAATATACAAAATACAAAACCGTAACTATACCAAGGTATAACCAAAACTTTTGATACTGCAGTTGAAAACTATTTTTAAAGTTTCATAAATCTCAATGTCTTTTCTGAGGAAACCTTGATGAATGATAATCTAGAGTTAGTAATTATATAATATTAATAATCTATACTAATAATAAAGTACTACAAGTTGTATCTGTATATTGAATATTTTTCCGAAATGTTGAATTAAATGGGTATAAGGTTTCAACACTCTAAACCCAGACTCTATGTAAATTAGCTCAGTATAAGTTTATAAAATAAACATGCAACTCCAAAACTTTTTAATTTTCATATATAATATTCAAAAGTCCCATATCAAAACTTTAACCATCAGAGGTGTTATTGAGTGTGGACTGTCAATTTTTTGATGAGCCCTTTACACCCTTTCTAGGGTATGGAGGTGGTAAATATTCAAATATTATGCTATGTAACAATAGAGACAGTGCAAACACTTTGATCCTTAATTATGGTTGAGGAACACTTGGTCAGTACATACACACATGCACTTTTTATTACATATTCTTCATCTCATCAATCACTCTTCCTAATTTTACCTATTCTATTTTGTTGACCATACATAAATTCAGAACAACTCAATGCTGCATCCTAGACCTGCAAAATTCGGACCTAAGGCTGTTTATTCAAAGGCAGGAGCCCTACTGTCTAAGCTACACATTGAAATTGAAATACAGTTTAAAGTCACTCAAACTGACAGATACCATACCTACCTACCTACCCTTGTTTGCAGAACTCCCGAGAAGGTTTAAAAATCAAACTTTACCATACCCACAGCCTATCGTAGCCTATCTGTCATTGGCACATCTTAGAATAAGGCATATTATTTTCTGCCCCAGCATATGGTAATTCAATAGGGGTGTAAATAAGGGGACACTATGAGAAAAAGACTTAAAAAATGTCAAAATCTTTCAGCATAGAAGGTAATGTTAGAACGGCAAGTCACAGAAAATAGTGGGGAACTGCCATACATATTTTTTATGACAGCCCAAAAATCCTTCAGTGCAAAGATTGCGCCCCTTTGTCGACACTGACCCATAATTCTGTTTTAAAAATATAGGGAACACCTCGCTCTGCTCTGCTACCAGTTGGAGTGTAGCAAAGGTTGTGCAAGCGATCTGACACTTAGAAAAATTTAGGCATCATTATCCAAATTGTTAAATAAAAAAATAAATAAAATAAACATTTATGAATAAGAACTAGGCATTAACCTATCGCAGACAAAGTGGAATAGGTACTTATACGGAAAACCCTCGTGAACAAGACTTATTTGCAGACGAATCGAAAGAATATTACTCACCAAAGAAGACATTCTGTTAGATTTTTATTTTATTTACCAGGCACTTTGCCTTTGCACACTTTTTGACAGAATAAAATCACGTCGGTCGGATAAAATGACAGTTGTCTGAAACCGAGAAGTAAATATTATGAATTAGATCGTATTACAACGAAATTAGATATATTTTACAATAAAACGTGTCTGAACATTTTGTAAAAACGATCAATACAAAACATACCTACTACGGAAGCTCATAATTTTAAGAAAGTGACTAATTAGCCGTTAGCGGCTTTCTTAGTTTTAATTTTATTCGACCGTTAGGGATAGGTTGCGACGACGAGCGAAGCGAGGAGGAGCGGTTAGGTTGCCATGTAAATACAAATAAGGGAGCCAAGCGAAGCGGATATGTAGAAAAAATCATTTTCCGAGCACTTTCCGATGACATACGGTTCAATAATTTTTTAAATTAAAGGAACACTTTGCTTTCCGAACTCTACATTACAAATTGAACTTTATCAGTTCGTACTAAGGAAGATATTCTAACAGCTAAATAATGACTGACGGTTCAATAATTTAAAAAATCAAAGGACCACTAGCAGCCGAATGGCGCTAACAGTAATAAAACTACCCGTAAATTACTCACACCCATCAAGTAACAGTTGTCGCGTTTAATTAAACTTTTTTAGGAAACACAAAATTCTAACTGTAAACAATCTGTACATTTATATGATATCGATCAAAATTTTCAAGAGTAAATACAAATACAACCTTTATAAAGACATTCAGACACATCTTCTAAGAAATGATAAGAAACTTGCTTTGCCTCCTCTGAACTATACCCACACAAAAATTTTAATTATACTGGACCAAAGATATGTAATGCACTTAATAAGGATATTAAAAACTGTGATAATTTAAATGTATTTTATAGCAAACTTACGACGTTTTTATTAGAACGACCATCTTACAATTTAAATGAATTTTTTAATTGAAATTTTATTGATTATTATGACTTGCTTTATGCTAATTATTTATGTATTAAATGTAACATAATTTCTTATTTACTTGTTTTGTAATTTATCAGTGTCATATGTAAATTCAAGTTGCAAATGTCTTGTAGATAAGATGGGCTCTCGTATTCACTGTATCGTTAGTTTTAAGTTAATATATAATAATTATTTTTTGGATGCCTTGATACAATGTAAACCTTTGCATGGCTTTGTAATCCTGAAAATAAACGATTCTGATTCTGAACAACTTTGCATCAGAGCCGCGATGAATTGTACCACCGCTGCAAAGAGTTATAAACCACCATTTGCATGACTTTGACAAGCAGCGTCGATGCAGGGTTGTTATAATAAGCGCGACAAGTGATTTGGAATGACGATAGTCGCGATATAATCTATTATATTGTGAGAGGGAACGCAAGCAAACGAGGCAAACTCGTTCTTTATCTGAGCAAGCAAAGATAAATATAGGTTGTACTCTCGGACCAAGGTTGTCCTACTTAAAATAACAATTTCGTCAGGTTCCTATACTGACAGCATGATAGCGTATACAACAGAGATGGCATTAGAACCACAGATTAGAACCCGTGTTGCGACCCCTAGTTTATGAATGGGAGGATCCAGACCGTTTGAAATGAAGTAGTAAAAAAGTCGTATCTAAAATTTTTATTAGTATTGTTACGTAGTATCGGCACACGAAACGACAATACTCGTACTTGTGAGATGCCAGAGTCATTTGCATACAAACGCGTATATAATTTTGTAGGAAATCGGACACACAGTGAGGTGCGCCCACGCTCAGGTCAGGTTCGTGACTGATTGACATTCCTCCTTGCCGCGGTTCCTCCCATTCAACCGCGGGAAGAGACAGATGTATGGAGAGAGACCGGGACAAATATATATAAAACTGGAGAATTTGACTCGTGGTTTCTCCTGTCGGTGCGAAAAACGATCTTTCTAGTGTGTTCGAGCACAACCACCTACTCGAGAGACCTAGCCTAGCGGGACCCCGCGCCAAGTATAAAAGGCGGAGCGAGTTGCGGGCGGAGCAGTCCTGTGTTAACTACGAGGCGAAACGGAAAGTGACTCTAGTAGTTGAGTGTTAACTACTAGCCAAATCGGAAAAGCGGAAAACTAAAGCGTGACTCTACGGCTAAGTGAAGTGCGACTGTATAGAGCAAATATAATCCAGTAAAGATTCTAGTTAGAGTGGCGAAATATTGTTAAATTATAGTGCGGTCAAATTAGTCAGTCCGGTGAGTTCATTGAGTCCAGTTTGTAATTCCAGTTGTTAGTTAGTTCAGTTGTGTTTTAATAGTGTGTGTGAACGCAAACAAAGACAGTTAGTACTTTTTGGTGCTAATTGGTATAAAATTAATTATCCCGAACCCCAGCTCGTAACAGTATTGTCATGAAGCAAAACTAAAATTTTTAAACTTTTGTCTCTCTGTATGTTCCGTTTTTACTTGAGACCACTTAATAGATTTGGATGCGATTTTCTTTATTCTAATTGAAAAAACACGCCTGACGTGGAATTATGACATGTTTTCTGTAGAAAATCGATTCCGAGATTTACAGCCTAGAATACTACAACCAACCATAGCGCAGATAAAAAACAATAATATTTTCGTTAATATTATTATAAAATGCACATTAATCTTTATCTTAGACATAAATCCAGACATAAATAGTTAAAAACTTCGAAATATGCAAACAATGTTGTTTGTTTGGCACAATTTGAGTTGTTGTGACTTTGTGACAAACAAAAAATCCGGCCACGATGACGAGGACAAGAAACAAATCTCTTATCTCCTTTCACATCTGTTAACAATAAGGGATCTCGCTCTAATACGAAAACGTCATTACTTGACTCCATCTACTCGTTCAATGTCTATGGCCTATACGCTGCAGAGAGCAGCGGAAATTATTTGCGCTGCTCGATGCTTGCATCGATGCTTGTCAAAGTCATGGGAGATGGTCGTTTATAACTCAGAAGATTCTTATTCTATGGTTTATAACTCTTTGCAGCGGCCACAGACATTATTTATTGGATGTCTGTGGCAGCGGCTATACAGTTCACCGCTGCAGCGATGCATCCCCACGTTCATAAATTAGGTCTCGACACGGGTTCTAATGCCATCTCTGTCGCACGCTTTGAAAATTGTAGACGCTATCCAGCAGTCAGTTTCGGAATCTGACGAAAGTGTTAATTAATGAACGGAGGTCAGGTCAGCGGGGCTATTATGTAACTCAGTTTCGGTTGCTAGCTATAGTTGCTATTCACCAAAAACAGATAAAACATGAACTTCCAAAATAACCTTTACTGGGTATTGAACTATTTTTTGTCATTTGAAGTGCAAACTTATCCTTAGATAAGCGGATATGTATGTTTTAGACGATAGCCACTTGGTTTGGCAACTGAGTTTACGATACAGAATCAGGGGGCAGGGTCGTTATACGCGACAAGTTTATAAGTTACTCTATGGCGACAAGTCATGGAGGTGGGGCTAATTTCCATCAAAGACATTGTATAATAACAAGACTGTGCACTGTCCAATTTTTGCTCAACTAAACTAGATTTTATTTCCTTAGAAACAAGGTTGTAATTATTATGATACCATTTTCAAGCGAAAAACGAGCCGAGCGATATAGCTGTCGCTACACCTGTATCCTTGTCTAGCAAGTTGCCAGTGTATATAATACATACAATATACGTCTTATATAATGTTGTTGAGTTTCTAACGTGTTAGAAAGGGACCTACGAGTGCCAACACCCATCTCGCTCGGCTCGTTTTTCGTATCGTAGTGCACAATCTTGTTCTAGGTATAACCAATGTCTTTGAGTTCCATTAGCCAATTTAAAAAAAAAGAGGATGCGTTGCCGCTAGCAGTGCCCTTGAAGTGGGATGAAATTGGGGTTGCTCGGTAGTTCCCGATTTCCATCCGTTCAAAAAAAAAGAAAAGAAAAAATGCTGAAAACTACCGACCTAATTAAATGAAAATTCCGAATTGGGTAGGTAGTAAATAAATAACCAGTTTGAACGAAACTGCTAAGCCGATTTTGAAGGTTTTAATTTTAAGCTAAGAAACTTACCAGAAAACGTAATTTTAAGTGACAGTACATATTTTGCTATTCTGAAGGGCACAGCAACTAAAATTAGCAAGTCTTTTTGACTTACTTAAATTGAATTCACAGATTATTATACCACAGATTCGAATGCAACATTTACCAAAGTTTACCGGTAATTTCATTCGATCAGTATAGAAAGCTTTTATACTTCTACTTCTAGGTGGAATTATGAGTATGTTGTAAATCATTTTATTTCAATATCTAAGCCTTTTCTCCATAGTTTCACACACTGGAACAATGGTTTTGGAATACTTTGTGTTAAAATTGCTCAAGAAAAATTACTAAAATAGATTATTATCAAAATTTTATATAAATTTTTCTGTCAATTCATACTTGACAGTTATAATTGACACCCTATAACTTTTACTCGCAGGAAGCAAAGCTTTTTATGTTTGGTTTACTCTTGAGACTCAAAGCCTGACTAGATCTGACATCCCATAACCTTACTCGCAGGAACTAAAGTTCTTCAGCTCTGGTTTACTCTTGGGATTCAAAGCCCTGCAGCTCTGATATCCCATAACTCTTACTCGCAGGAAGACAATGCTCATCAGCTAAATGGTTAAAGTAGCTCTTGGGACCCATGACTCTCTTCAGCCATGGCATCCTGCATCTCATAGGGAAACAATACTCAGCTACTCATAGCTCTTGGGATCCATGACTTTCTTCAGCTATGGCATCCCGCATCTCATAGGGAAAAAATACTCATCAGCTACTCATAGCTCTTGGTATTCATGACTCTCTTCAGCCATGGCATCCCGCATCTCATAGGGAAACAATACTTATCAGCTACTCATAGTTCTGGGGATCCATGGTTATCTTCACTCATGGCATCCCGCATTCCATACATCCCCAGAACTTACCATTTTATCTTTGTGGATCCAATATCATGGACCTCTTTACTTATTCATCCCGTGTTTTTCCACATCTATTGATGTGGGACACCAGGATATACCTCTTTTTGTCAGTATTCGTAACAGTAGCAAGGAACCTGAATTATACTTAGCATTCAAGAAAAAGAATTTCTCGAAGTTGAGACGCCGAAAATAACCACAACCTTTTTTAACACAACTCGTAATTTTAGCGGGAGTGTTTTATTATACCATGAGCGGGAGAAACTTGCTCGCTTACCACAGAAAATCTAGAATCTATGTCTAAATGTTACCATTATTTATAACGTAAGGAGTTTCGCGATCAACGGCTCTCGACATCTTGGTTATTGAGAAATCTGTCATAATGAAACGTATTAAAAGTCAATTTACTTTTCACTGGTGAGCCATATCTATCTTTTTTAATTATTGCCCTTTTATAAACTTATAACGTTACTTTTTATTGCCAGTTTTAGAATGAAATTTGTTTTCGAGAGATATATATATTTTTATTTATATCTCACTCGCAAATCCTCCCGAAGTTATTCGGGGGAGAGTAAGAGAACAGCTCTTCGGCAAAACCAGGCGGCCCACCATTGCCTGGGACCGATGGATGGTGGTTTATCCATCCCCAATTGCCGAGCCTTATATAAAACAGACTGGTGACGGGCAGCGGCTTCACTGGTGCAAGGGTTTCGGCATCGCACTCACTAACTCGTCTACCCAGCGTGTGAGAGTACGGGCATTTCTTCCAGGAGGACCGCCAGAGTGGCGAAATCCTGGAAAGGCCTATGTCCAGCAGTGGACGAAACAAGCTGATGACTGGATGGATATTTTTTATTTACCTATACTGAAAATTTTAAGAGAGACTAGCTTAAATATAATATTTTTTTTTTTTACATCGATTTTACTAAATAAAGATTATTGTTAGATCTCAGAACAATTTGTCTTTGGATTTTCCAAAATGTTTTGTTATTATTTATGATGTCGGTAATCATAGTAACATTATTTGCACTGAACATTTCATTCCGTATAGTGCCACCAATTTAAGAATATGATGGGTGGATAATCCAACTGAACAGATAAGTTGGTGGCACTTTAATGTTCTGTGATTATTTGAATCAGGCAAGCGTTCGGTAATAACATACCGTAAATCTGTTAGCACTACTTATTCTCGTGCTGTCTCTTTCTTACGTATAAAAAATGTTAACTTGGCAACTAATAGCGTTTTAAGCTGAAAACAACAGTGTAAGTTATTGAACGATACTTGTTTACTATGAAAATTTTGATTTTATTCAAGGCGCCACTTTGGTCTTAGTTTTCTTCGAATTACAAAGCAAAATTTCCTTACACGAAGTTTTGTGTGAATTTATGGAAACATGTCTCAAAAACTGAATATGAATTGTTGAAAGTGTGGAGTATCGCAACACAGTCATGGCTAAAGTGTCCCTTATTTCCAGTTAACTCTGCCGGAAAAAAAAACCAATTTCTTCCAGTAAGTAAAACGACAAAAAATGGCTTGCATACTTTTTCACCTTACACGTGCATTATACTGACAAAATTATTATAATTTACATAGACACTAATCAATTTTAACAAAACAATTTCAGAGCTTGGGCAAAATATTGCTGCCCTGACTACGCATGGTTCTCAGGGGCGGATTTAAAGAAATTGGGCAGAAGCCACAAACTTCTCTTGCAGACACTTTGATCTTGTCCGTTTTTCTCATAAAAAGCCTAAAAAGCTGCAATATCAAAAACTAAAAACCACGATGTGGTGCGACTTACATTTTATGAGAAATGACGCTATTGCCAAGCTAATTATATAATTTGTAAAATAAACGGGTCATGTTTAGAGACTGTCGGTAAAACACTGGCCTCTCAAAGCCCCGGCACCTTAGGCTGAGATTCACAGTGCATTTTGAGTCCGAACTCAATCTCACAAACGTCAAAAAGCGACTTGATCTCATAATAGAGTGACGTTTGTAAGATTGAGTTTGGACTCAATATGCACTCTGAATCTCAGTGTACGACAGTAGAACGTTGGCCTCTCAATCTTGAGACCCATGTTTATACACTGGTCGGGAGGCAAAAATTAGTTTTCGGAATTTATGTGCATAGTGCTTGTATTCGTACCTAATAATTGCCACATGCTAAACGGTGAAGTAAAAGGAAAAGTGTAAAAAATCTTGCATACCTACATACATATACATACGCCTATCGTCCAAACGGGTAGACAGAAACTACAGTTATCCATCTGCTACGATCCTGGTATACCTCTTGTGTCTCTTCCACATCCATCAATTCTACGGTGCTTCGATTAAGAAAAAAATTGAGAACCACGAAAAAGTCCTAAAAGGCGAGTATTTGTGCCAGAAGTAGGGCAATAGGGATCACCACCTGTTACATTTTCTTACAATCACCGGTGAAATGAGCATATACGAGTGTGAACTATGACTCACATACACTCCACAGTCCATACTCGAAAAACACTTCTGACGTCTCTTGTTTTGTATGTTAATAGATTAAGGTCTAAATTATTGCTAAGTATTTTGTAATGTTTGGATAAAAATATAATAATATATTTGTTTTCTCCAGGGTTTGTTGGGTCTGCTACAGCAATTACCCCAATTGATGCCAAAGCACGTGAAAATCATAAAATTTAGTTTGATTAAATAATTCCCTATAATTGTAGCTTAAATGTTTATACTAAGCCAAACCATCAAAAATTAGAATCAAATAAATTCCTTAGCGCACTTGATTAATATTTGTAAGTCCTGAAAATATTTCTGTTTTTGACCAGTTTGTATGTGTGTCGACCTTAGAGTTTACTCTAAGGTGTCGACTCTTTAATATTGAAAAAAAAAATGGTGATGAAATTAATTTGCATTTTTTTACTAAAATTCTCATTTGCTCTCTAGACAAATTTTTACATATTACTAGGTCTTGTTGATATAATAATTATATCAATTTGATAATTCTAAAATTATTTTATATTCTTATTTTTTTTATATTAATGTAAATGGACTATTTTTTATTACAAAATAAATCAATATATTTACTAAAGATTATCTTTTCATTGGCAAACAGCAACAACTTTCTTCTTAGAAACATAACGAAACGTAACTTTCATTTACATAAAGCCAGTCTTTAATAGAAATGTGTATTTTGATCAATAAAATATGTTTTCAAAAATACATATTTTTAATTATGATTTGCTTCAAGTAAATGAAGGTTAGGTACGTTTTTTCAAGAACAAAAATTGCTTTTGGATTAAAATTTTCCCGCCCCGCTCATTCGTATGTCACGTGATTTTGGAGATAATATCAAATGATTTATGATTGGCTACCGCTGTGTACGTTGTCACTGCTGTGTCGTAATTTGTACTAGGCTACCGTTCTTATCTCGGTAGAAGAGTACTATAATCTTTGATCGCGATCGTCGTTTTCGCGACAACAGTGGTGTGCGATAGATAATAGTATGTTTTGACTGTTGGTTAATAGAATCTAGTGCTATTACACCCTCCGCACCAACGATTTGATATTTGAAACAATCAATCTAGCGAAGATATTCAAGGTTTCACTTGATCTTCACGTGATCCCTCGCGGCTCTGCAACCAATAATATCAGAGCACCGCTAGCGGGAAAGTATACACATAGGCCGGGTTCCGAATGGCGCTGACAGCAAGAAGTACCATCAAACTATTCACGCCGCCGTCCGGCCACTACTAATTTATTTCATCTGTGCGCACGACTGTGATTCGGAATGACGATAGACGCGATGTAATCGATTATGTCTTGAATCGGAACGCACTAATACACACTTCCAAACAGTGCTGCCGTTTTGGCATTTTTAATGCTAAATTTGGCATATTTTATCCTTTCGCAGCATGCATAACTCAAACTTAGAATATTGCATGTTTTTAACATATTTCAGGGATTCAAACATTTTGATTAAAAAAGATAACTTATTAATTACGACCATACGAATATGCAACTTTTTGGACACTCAGTGGCAGCACTTTAAGGGAAATCCCCTGCATAGCTAGCACAGTTAATATTGTATCGACTGTCATCTTTTTCTAAACCTCTATCGTAAACCATGATTGTTTCCACTTAGCTAACATTGTACTTGGGAAAAAACGAGATAGAGATGCTGATACAGTCTGTATCTACTTTATCGCGTTCACAGAACTGTTTGTCGATGAATCGAAAGAAAAATCGATTTTTTGAATGAACGAAACCTCTTCCTGATAAACGACTAATTTAAAGAGTCTTTGTTGCACTTTAGAAGGCATGTAAAAATGAGAGTTTTGGAAATGGCAGGACAGCATCAATAATCCGGTGTAATTTTTGTTAGAAGTGACTAAACAACCGTTAGCGGCTCCCTTAGTTTTAATTATATTCGACCGCTAGGGATAGGTTGCGCGCGTGCGACGACGAGAGAAGCGAGGAGGAGCGGTTAGATTGACATGTAAATACAAATAAGGGAGCCAAGCGAAGCGGAGCGGAGCAAGGCGGCCGCCGTAGTTTTAACAGAATTCACGACAAGCAGAAAACATCATTTCCCGAGCATTTTCCCATGACTTACGGTTCAATAATTCATTAAATTAAAGGACCGCTTCCCTTTCCGAACCCTACATTGCAAATTGAACTGTATTAGTTCGTGCTAAGGAAGATATTCCAACAGCTAAATTAAGACACACGGTCCCATAATTTTAAAAGGGCCGCTAGCGAACCTTTAGTCACTTCCATTCTTGTTTACTTTTCTATTTTCATGCATTATAACCTCTCAAAAAAGTAAATGTGAAATGAAAGATATTTAATGGTAGGTACCATTAAATATCTTTGGTGAAAGTCATTTTAATATTCTTATTATTTGACTATTTCCCAAGTGTAAAGATGAATTTTTCGAATAGGTATATAATATCGAAAACTTAGATTCGAAGATCGAATAATAGCGAGTCGGGTCGGTTTTAGAAAAAGAAATAGATACATACACCAATTTATTTTATAGATCCAGAAAGAGAATCACGGAGGCCCAACAAAGAATTTTGGTGGATTTACATATAGCTTAAAATAAAAATGAGTTGCTTTAGTCGCACAACATTATAAGGCCTAGCCATTTTGTGGTTTTTGGTCTGTTAATCGGTTAGTCGATCAAAACTCCACAAACGTATGATATAATCCACACATTTTCCACAACAAAACAATATTCACGCTCTATCGAACTCTATCACCACCTCCTTGGGTCGGTGATACAGCTTTCCTCCAAAAACGTCAAAAAGTAGAAAGAAAAGTGTGGCAATGTTAGCTAAAGAAGAAAGAAAAAATTAAAAAAAAAAAGGTTTCTTTCGATCTGTCAAAATAGAAAGACTTGCTTATTTCTTGGTACAATGTTAGCTAAATAGAAAGGACGATAAGATTGGCTGCCATCTTGGAATAACTGTCAAAATCGAAGAGATACAGGCTCTATCGAGCTCATATCGACTGCTATGCTAGCTACGCTGAACTTGAAGACAACTTCTTGAACTTCCATTCCGTACGTTCCAAATTCACTAAAAAGATCGCTTAAGTATGAGTGAATGAGAGACGCTTTAAAATATACCTATATACTTTGTAAGTGCGTAAGGGATAGCATGAAATTGAATAGAATGAATGTGAGCGATGATTTGGACTATTTTATATATAGTATCTTTCAGCTAAGAAGTCACGGCTGGCACTTCTAAAAAAAGTAAGGGTGTATGTTCATAGTAAATTACCGACATGCATGATACAACTACGAGTATGGTTTTTCAGTTCCAAATAATACTTCTAAAGTCTTAATCCAATACACAACATTTCAAAATTGTTTTATTATTACAATCAAATTACAACCAATTTATTGCGTTCACTAATCCTTAGGTTTTTAAATAACATATTGATACATCATTTTATTTCACCGTTATGCACTAGGCCTATTTTTTCATAGTGACGAGACGAAGAATCGTTCAATTAACATAACATAACATAACATAAATACTCTTTATTGTGCACCATAATGAAACAAATTACAAAATATTTTAACAGAAAGGGTACAATGGGCGGTCTTATCGCTTAAGCGATTTCTTCCAGACAACCTGTTTTAATATCTACGTATTAAATAAATTAATTAAACTAGTAACCTAAATACAAAACAATCTACATATCACTATACATAAGAATACACGATATATCATGTTATATATACTAATATATATTCATTAATCGGTAAGCAGCCGATCAATCGCATAAGTAACAAGACTCATTTTAGCCATTTCATTTATAGGGTTCCGTACCCAAACGGAGCCAATGATACCCTTTTACTAAGCCGACGATGACTGTCTTTATCCTTCCACCTATTACTAAAATTAGCACATTTACCCAGTTTTTAGTATGTATTTGAGATATTCAACTCAATTTTTTTATGGCAAAGGAAGCCGGTGTCGACTATTCTGCCAGTGTCACGTAATAGATTGCAAACGCACTATCCGATAAAATATATACAACAAAGAGGATGACCTTGTAGATGCTGAAACAAACACAACATATAAGTTAGTAATAGATACTATACGTATATAATATAAATATGAAAGCTTATAAAAAGGTTAGTCACACAAAAATAAAACTTAAATCCATCACCTATAATTTAATTTCATTTTCTCTCACAAATCTAATTAAAGCCCTTATAAGATCCTTTGAAAAATGAGAAATCATAGTAGAAAAGTTTGCAGGAAGTTGAATATTTATTTTTGGGAGTAATTTGTATAAATCAAAAGACTTCTGGTTCAATTTACATTGGAAAAATATATGGTTAAGGTCACCATCTCCTTGTCCACATTCACAAAGCGAGTTGTCACGGATTCTGATTTTAATGCAAAAATACTGGAGTACAACAAAAACCTAAGCGCAGCCTAATAATAACAGAAATAACGCGCTTCGAAACTTTTTTAAATTTAAAAAACCATGGCTTACATTGAACCACTGGTTGTCCCTGAGCATAGAAGGAGCCTTTTCTTTTGCTACTCCTGTTCCAGTCTTCGTTCCAAGATGAATGAATGTTTGTTTTTGCAGTATTCATAAGGTCATAAGAAATGTATTTTTTTTTGTATGTATTATGAGATAGACGGCCTGCATTCTTTCTTTCATGAAAATATTTATGGTATGATTGTCATGTTGACACCTGACTCGTTAAATCTGCAACATAACAGAGTATTTCTTTTCACAAAAGAACGCTTCTGTAAAAGTACTTAATGTATCAATGAATAAATACGAAAGTACCTTAATCTGTGGAAGTTCTTCACGGTTCAACATTTAATCATTATAGTTTTCAATTTTGAAATAGGTCGAAAGCTGTGAGCCTGACTTGTATTTTGAAATTATTTGAGTGAAATCGTTATTTATTGTATTTATTTTGTTACTAAAATGGTAAATACCATTAAAAAGAGTTTGCTGCATAGACAAGCGCGTGAGTTTTTTGTGCGTCTACGAGACTATTTCGAACGGGAATCGCTTAATAACGGACCGTTGTTGCCACTATCTCAAGTATGTGAACGAGTATCTGCTGCTCTTGGTCTCAGCCGAAAAACGGTCTCCCGTATTATTAAGGAAAAATTTGGAAAAGAAACCACTGAGGAGAACATATTAAAATCGCCAACAAAGAAGAGGGTTAAAAGGCCAATCGTTACACAAGTGGACAGTTTCGATGCTGATGCCATTAGAAACCATATTTATGGTTACTACAGCAGGAACCGACTTCCAACTCTCCCTAAATTAATGCATACTTTACGAGAAGCCGGATTATTTCATGGCAGCACGACTTTCTTATGGAGAGTATTAAGAAACATTGGCTTTAATTACACTAAATTGATAAAAGAAAGATTTTGATGGAACGAGGAGACATAGCACTAGCTAGATGCAATTTCCTACGCGCAGCAAAGTCTATCAATGATTGGGGTAATGTCATATTTTTAGATGAGACCTGGCTAAACGCGAATCAAACTGTTGGTAAAATATGGACAGATGACACTCCACACTCTTCAAAAAAAGTACCCAGTGGTAAAGGGGAAAGGTTGATTATTTGTCAGGCGGGTTCATCGAAGGGATTTTTTCCAAACTGCCTTCTTGCTTTCAAATCCACGAAAACTTATCGCCTTTTACGACATCCATGAAAAGATTTAGAGTGACAATAAGCTCATCCAACAGAACAATGACGTAATTGCAAAAAACTCAAAAATGAATTTTTATGTCAGAAGTGTGCAATAGTGCAGCTCTTTATGTGGAAAAAATGACATATTTGTAGTTTCAACGCTTTTCAATAGAGGGCTTAAATGTCGTTTTTGAATTGGTTACCATTTCGAAGCAACATCGGCAGATTGGTCAATTGTGCGGGAAGCCCCGTGGGGTGTTGTCGCTTCTGGAGCTACACTGACGTAAATGTAAGTTATGACAAACTATTACTCGACCGATGGCGAAACAACGACATAATTGAATTGTTTGTAAGTTTCATGTCAAACATTCTGTCTTAATTAACAATGCGTTACATGACTGTTTTTGAAAAAGTGTTTTAAACTATACACATATATGTGGGCGCAAGATTTTAATGATTTTGTTTAATTGTTATTTGGGTTACCCAACTCGTAAGTAAATTAGTCTTTAATTATTATGTATCTTTAATAATAATTAACAATAGTCACTTTCTTATAAGTTAGAATTTAATCAATAGCATAGACCTATATTTGACAAAGCTGTGTGACAACTTCCTTCTGCGCCTTCCGCGCCATTTTATAAAATGTGTTTATTCGAGCAATTTATGTGTAGTTATTATTTACTATCTTGTTATCTGTATGATTATGGTTTTATATCGATTATAAACTAAATAATCAAAAAACTCTTATTGTTTGTGAATTTCAATATGTTGGTTAGACATGCTGCTAATCAAAACACTGTCTGATAATAAATATAATTTATTATCTGTAGGTTAATTAGGTTTTTCTATATTGAATTTGTTTCTTAAATCACAACAGTAATATTTCAGTAATTTGTTTTAGTAAATTTTGAGTATTGTGGATAATAACATAAATAGAACGGCTTTATTGACTCTGTGATATAAATAGAAGTGACGCCTTTGTTTGGACACATTTTTCTCTGCGACTTTTCGAATATACTTGTAAGAATATTCCGTCTGCATTTTTCTTCATGGACTCCCACATCAATGTCTCGGGGTTTGCGCCGACAGCAGCGGTGGGATCACCCCTCGCGTCCTCCGATTTCGACCACGCTACTAACGAACTTGTCGAAGAAACGGACCACGGCCCGGGCAGCTCTGCAACCGGACGAGAGATGGCTTCAGTCAATTCAAGTGAATCTGCGACCGGACGAGAGACAGCCGATGCTAATGCCGTCAGATCTGCGACCAGACGAGAGACAGCCTACGCTAATGTCGCCAAATCCACGACTGGACGAGAGTTAGCTGGCGCTAATGGTGCCACCAGCTTTGCGACCGGACGAGGGACGGAGCCAGCTCATGGTTCCCGGTTTGACAATCTTGGAGCGCATGCCGAGGATACTACTTTCACCATGAACCAGGTTATGAGTTTGCTTAATTCAGTTACAAAACAAGCCGCTGCCAGTGCAGTTATGGCTGCTCTGTCTGCTGAAGCTGCCCCATCACGCTCTTGTCGTGATTTTTATCTACCGCCTTTTGACCCCGATATTCGATCCCACGATATTAAAGATTGGTGTGCCAATATCGACCAAACCATAGCTAAGTTTAGGATACCGCCACATGAGGCACGGATGAAGGCTATTCTTCAATTGAGGGGTAGAGCTAAAACATGGGCTGACACGTGGTCCCTTCATTCCACCACGTGGGATCAAATGAAATCCGAACTAATTCAATCTTTTGCTAGGGAATTCCGCTATGCCGATGATGTCTTGAAGTGGCGAGCATACACATCGGACCAGGCGACCACATATGCGGAGTACGCTACTACCGCATGGACGCTGTTCGGGAGGGTGCGACCAGAGGCTACGGATGCAGAAGTTGTAGAAGCCTTGATTACAGGTATTCACCCTGACTATGTTCGCTCTGAGCTTTTGAGAAATACTCCTATGTCATTGTCTCAATTAGTGTCTGTATTGAGGACGTTTAGAAAACGCAAAATAGACAGTTTAAATAATGTTTCGAAGCTTAATTCTGACAGTAAGAAACCGCGTGGTGCTGGGTTAAGCAATTCATATAAACGCAACACAATTACTTGTTTTAATTGTAATAAAGTAGGGCATCGATCCCGAGAATGTAAGGAGGTGGGTAATCAGAAAACTAATTTCATTCCGAACTCAACCCAGTCCCCGACAGTTCGGTCCGGTCTAAATTTAAATTCTACCCACGCTACTACTGTTAACAATAACAATAAGATTTACGAATGCGGTTATTGTCGCCGCAAAGGTCATACAGAAAAAACTTGTTTTCGACGCCAAAGTGATGAACGAAACAAGTCTGTAACTAAGTCAATCATTGTGTGTTCTTCAAACTCACGTAGCACGATACCGATTGAAATAAATTATAAAATTATGTATTGTTTATTTGATACGGGTGCAGATTGTTCACTGATTCGGGAAAGTTTCTCTAAGACAGTCCCCGGTAAACGAAAATCCGTCAATGTTACATTTTCTGGCATTGGTGGTTGTCCGGTATTTTGTAACACAAGTATTACAACGCGTGTGAAAATTGATGATGTTGATCTCGAATTAGAGTTCTTTATTGTAAAAGATAATCAAACTCAATTTGATGTTCTAATTGGGTTTGATTTGCTAAAAATTCCCGGGCTAATTGTCACCATTTGCAAAGATAACATATCCGTAAAACGTTCGGAGCCTTCGCTTATAAATCAGTGTACGGATTATGACTTTATTACGGACTTAGATACTGACCTTACTGAACAGACGGACCTGGAAACTTTGATGTCCGTATTAAGAGATTACAGTGATAACTTTGCGCTTGGTAACAAAGTATCTGAAGTAACCACGGGTGAGCTAAAATTCGACTAAAAAATCCCGATAAAGTCGTTTAGCGCCGTCCCTATAGGATGTCTCCATTTGAACGCGAAAAGGTTAAGCAAATAATTAATGATCTCAAAAGTAACGATATCATTCAAGATAGTTCTTCACTATTCAGTAGTCCCATTTTATTGGTTACAAAAAAAGGACGGCTCTGATCGACTTTGCATCGACTATAGAGAGTTTAATTCAAACACATTACGAGACCACTTTCCACTTCCCCTCATTGCTGACCAAATTGATAAGTTGGGGAAAGCTCTATATTTTTCATGTCTTGATATGGTGGCCGGATTTTACGGTATTCGCGTGTCTGTAGACTCTATAGAGAAAACTGCATTTGTGACGTCCGATGGGCAATATGAATTTTTGCGCATGCCCTTCGGGTTGTGTAATGCACCCTCTGTTTATCAACGGGCAATAAATATTGCCTTAGGTGATTATAGAGACACCATAGCCCTTTGCTACGTTGATAACGTAGTTATTTTATCTCTGACTGTCGAAGAAGGACTACATAACCTTAAATTAGTTCTAGACAGGCTGACTAAAGCAGGATTTTCATTAAACATTTCAAAATGTTCATTTCTCAATACCAAAATTGAATATCTGGGCAATATAATAGAAAATGGTACTGTAAAGTCAAATCCAAAGAAAGTCCAAGCTTTAGCAAACTGCCCCGTACCAAAAAATGTCAAGGAAATTCGCCAATTCAATGGACTAGCCGGCTATTTCCGTAAGTTTGTACCCAATTTTTCTAAAATTATGGCCCCTTTGTACGAACTTACTAAATCTAATGCAACATGGGAATGGACGGAGCGCCATGACCTTGCTAGACAACAAGTTATAAGTTACTTGACATCGTCTCCCCTCTTGACTATATTTGACCCGAGCTTAGCGACTGAATTACATACTGACGCTAGTGCCATTGGCTTTGGCGCCGTATTAGTTCAACGACTAAATCATAATTCCCTAGTTGTGGCTTACTTTAGTATGCGAACAACGCAATGTGAAAGCAAATATCACTCATATGAGCTTGAGACACTCGCTGTAGTGAAATCAATCAAACACTTTCGCCACTTTTTGTATGGTAGACATTTTAAATTGGTTACCAACTGCAACTCCTTCAAAGCTGCCAGACACAAGAAAGAGTTAACCCCTAGAGTTTATCGCTGGTGGGCGTTCTTACAAAATTTTGACTTTGATATAGAATACCGAAAGGGTGAACGATTATCACATGCAGATTTCTTTAGCCGGAACCCTGTGACGATCCCTGAACCTAAGAAAAATAATAAAATATGTTACCAGTGTCACGTTTCTAAGCCCTTGACTTTTAGTGTAAACGCTGCCACACTAGATCACAATTGGCTCCTTATCGAGCAAAAGCGTGACCCAAGCATCAAAAATATTGTAGAAAAATTATCAACTGATGCTCTTCCTCAAACTATAGCTGACACTTATGTTGTCACTTCTGATAAGCTACTTAGAAAAAAGATACAAATTGATAAGAAAACAAGAAAATTGATAATAGTACCGCGTTGCTACAGATGGAGTCTTATCAATCACTATCATGATAATTTACAGCATTTTAGCTGGGAAAAGGTCCTGGATAAGATACGCGAACAGTATTGGTTCCCTAGTATGTCTAGATTTGTGCGAAAGTTTGTAGAAAACTGTGTCAGTTGTAGAGTGAGGAAAGGTGCTTCAGGGGCCCGACAAGTAGTTCTTCATCCTATAGATAAGGTAGCGATTCCTTTTCATACGGTCCACGGTGACATAACAGGAAGAATGAATGGAAAACGCAACCAAATGGAATATGCATTTGTTTTTATTGATGGATTCTCTAAATATGTTCATATGGTTTACACCAACGACCGAACCACTGAATCCGCTATAAAATGCTTCAAAGATCTCATCACTATTTTCGGAACTCCTACGCGTTTTATAACCGACCAAGACAAGAGTATGACTTCTTCTGATTTTAAGCTGTTTTGTGTAAATTGTGGTATTCAGCATCACGTGGTAGCAAAAGGTGCAAGTAGAGCAAACGGACAGGTAGAGCGCCTCATGAAAGTAATTAAAGATAATATGTCTGTTGTTGAACTCGAAAAGCCATGGCACTTTGCTCTACAGGATTTACAGTTAGCTATTAATTGTTCGATGTCTAAAAGTACTGGAAAGACTCCACTAGAAATGTTGCTGGGTAAAAAATGTTCCCCCCCAGGTCTAAAGCTCATACAAATCGACGATGATGAGTTCATTGATGACTTAGATGCACAGCGACAAATATGTAAGGTTAGGATGGACGAGCGATCTTCTCAGGACAAAAACCGCTTCGATAAAGGGAAAGCGCGCATAAAACCATTCAGTGTTGGTGATTACGTAGTTTTGCGCCGCCATGAGCGTCACACAACAAAACTTGGTCCAAAATTTGAAGGTCCCATGGAGGTTATTGAAGTTTTACCTAATGACCGATATAAGTTAAAACATGTAAATCTTCGTGGTTGTTCTGAAAAGATCGCATGTTATGACTTTCTCCGACCAGCACCATTGGCTCAGACTGATCCGTTTGAAGTAAGTGATTCTGAGGAGGAACAGTCCGTGTGGGCGATGGTGAATAATGGCGGGGAAATGCCTGTTGATCGGGGTGCATCCACTTCTGGGAACACACTTGGTGAATGATGGTCATGATGTGAGATGTGCTACTTTGAGATAATTTTATTTATGCTAATCTTGATTAATGTGATTTTTGTATTTTTAATTTGTTTATTATATTGATCCAATCTCCCGTACCCAACGCTGGCTGGCCACCGTGCGTTTCCTTTTCCCGGTCTTGTATTGGGCTAGATCCCAGAATGGGTGACGCCATGTGAATTTATTGGGCTAGATTCCAGGCTGGGTGATGCCATGTGAATTTGTTGGGCTAGATTCCAGGCTGGGTGATACCATGTGAATTTGTTGGGCTAGATTCCAGGCTGGGTGATGCCATGTGAATTTGCTGGGCTAGATCCCAGAATGGGTGATGCCATGTTGATTTATTGAGCTAGATCCCAGGATGGGTGATGCCATGTTGATTTGTTGAAATAGGATGAGTGTATCCTGTGTTAATTTAAATTATGTTACCCTAAGGAAAGGGAAGATGTTTTATTTTGTTTCTTATATATAGACTAGATCCCAAGGTGGGTTATTTCTGTTTTAAATTGAAATATTCTTGATACTATGATGGCTCACTGCATTTTTGTATATATGTGGTTGTTTATTATAATATGTAAGTATAGCGCAGAGAGCGCGCTGAATCAGAATGGCCGTGTGGGCGCAAGATTTTAATGATTTTGTTTAATTGTTATTTGGGTTACCCAACTCGTAAGTAAATTAGTCTTTAATTATTATGTATCTTTAATAATAATTAACAATAGTCACTTTCTTATAAGTTAGAATTTAATCAATAGCATAGACCTATATTTGACAAAGCTGTGTGACAACTTCCTTCTGCGCCTTCCGCGCCATTTTATAAAATGTGTTTATTCGAGCAATTTATGTGTAGTTATTATTTACTATCTTGTTATCTGTATGATTATGGTTTTATATCGATTATAAACTAAATAATCAAAAAACTCTTATTGTTTGTGAATTTCAATATGTTGGTTAGACATGCTGCTAATCAAAACACTGTCTGATAATAAATATAATTTATTATCTGTAGGTTAATTAGGTTTTTCTATATTGAATTTGTTTCTTAAATCACAACAGTAATATTTCAGTAATTTGTTTTAGTAAATTTTGAGTATTGTGGATAATAACATAAATAGAACGGCTTTATTGACTCTGTGATATAAATAGAAGTGACGCCTTTGTTTGGACACATTTTTCTCTGCGACTTTTCGAATATACTTGTAAGAATATTCCGTCTGCATTTTTCTTCATGGACTCCCACATCAATGTCTCGGGGTTTGCGCCGACATATACTATTGGAGAATAATTAAGAACAATTTAAACAGTATTCTTAAACAATTACTAATATCCTCAATACAAATAACTGTAATATTTGTAGGCATGTATCCTATTTGAATTTATACTGGATACTGGGTTAGTGACGAAGAACAAAGTGCAATGATGCCTTTAAGAATAATTAAAAAAAAAAACATTTACACTGGCTTAGTTCAAATACAAATCCTATTATAGGCAGTACAAAAGCAAAAGTTTTTTTTTCGAATTTCACTGAACGGGTCATTAAACATTGTTCCTGATCACTAATCGAGTCTTCAGTATGAATTCAGGCAATTCATTAAATTTCATCTTATACTGACGTATTTTTTTCGTTTTCTTTTTTAAGAATATTATCACCTTTAGGAAATCAATTGAATCGAATTCATTATTGCTATAATTTCACTGTAAGTTTCTTGGCATAGCTAACTCTGCTGCCTTAAATCTGTCAAATAAGTCAATGTAAAAAAAATATAATTATATTATACTAATAGTAATGCTTGTATGCACTCGTATTACAGTGAAAGTGCTACTAGTGGTTATGTGGTATTAATTAAATTTTATATTTATCACGTGTTTCAGGTCACCAACGTCAAAAAACAAACGACGTCATGTTTTTTTTGGCACGGAGGCTTCACAAATAGAGGAGCTGTGGAAATACTTCTATGCTAATGACCTACAACTGTATGTTAAAGCGCCTGTAGAGGGCCTTAATTAAGCAATTAAATCTTTGAATAAAGTCCAACAGGTACTTGCGGAATGGGCAAAGGCTTTCGGTCTTCTAGCAAATCCTAGCAAGTCGCAAGCAATAGTCATTGGCAGCTCAAAAATGCTAGCTAAAGTTGATAATGAACAAATTTTTAAAGTTATTTTTGTGGATACTGTAATACTATACAGTGATACTGTCAAAAATTTAGGGGTTATGTTTCTTATAACACTTTCTTGGGCTCCTCATGTGGAACTCCTGAGTAGGAATATGTACGGTACCCTCCACACAATGAAGCGCCTGCAGAGTTTTTTGTCAATCAAAACCAAAATTATGTAAGCACAATCATTTCTCCTCCCTATTTTAGACTATGCGGACTCTTGCGACTTAGACCTCACCGAGGAACTTCTCAATAAACTTGAACTTCTTCAGAATCTTTGTAATCGCTTTATTTTCTCTCTTCGCAAGTATGACCATGTATTGTAATTCCGTTCGCAGTTAAACTGGCTCCCTATTCGTCTTCGAAGAAATGCTCACATTCTTTCTCTTCTTCATGGGGTCCTCAACAATCCCCCTGCTCCCTGTTACTTGCGAGAACGATTTCATTTCCTTTCCGATCACGGTAGAGTGATGCGGCAATGTAATAACAAAACATTAGGTCTTCCAGAAGCGAAAACAGGACTTTATAATGATTCATTTACTTTTCATGCTTCGCGATTCTGGAACCGTTTACCGTTTTCTCTACAAATCAATGTAAACTCATTTAAGATCAAAGTGAAGCACTTCTTTCATTCTGAATACCCGTCAAAATAGCACTCAATATAAATATCCCACCCTTATTATTATTTGTGTATGTATAAGTATTTATATATTTATGTTTATTTAATTCATTTTAATTTTTGTACGTTTATGTACTTTGTAAGCAGGTATGTTTATGTTAAAGAATATAAATATTATAACTATTATTATGTTAAAATTATACTTTGGATAAAAAAGCACCCTGGTATTTTTTCCTTTTTGATAGCATTTACCCCTTTTAAAGTTTAATTTAGTTAACGTCTTTTCTTTCCACCCAAAGGTTGCCTGGAAGATATTGCTAAAAGCAATAAGTGCCGCCTTTGTACACAATGTTTGTTCTGTTTGCTAAAATGTGTTGTTAAATATGTGTGTAAATTTACAAAAAGTGTAATGAACAAATAAATAAAAATAAATTAAAGTGGCACCATGCTAGGCCTCCAGATGGTTAAACAATTTCAAGTGTTAAGTTTTGATGCGGATTTTCCAAGATTTTGTATCACACAAAAATATATTTAAGTATTATGTCTCTTTTTTCTCTAAATTATCTGATTATGAAATAATAAACGACATTTCACTTAAAAAAAGCTCTTATTTAACCTTTAATCATAATTTAGTTAGGCCTTAAATGCCACAAATGTGTTTTTTTGCATTGTTTCGTGAAATAACGACGTAAGTGTAAGTTATTGATTTTTTTTATATTTTTTTTCGGTTTTGCTCAATTTTTCTTCATTTTTAACGGTGTAGCGTTAAGAGCAAAACACCAAACTAAATAAATAAAAAAAAAGAATGTGCAATGTGATTTCAAACATAGATGTAAACTCATATAGCAAACTTAAAATGCTTCTCCAGTAAAGTCGTAAAAATGTAATTACGTCATTGTTCTGTTGGATGAGCGAATTCTTTTTAGATGACGTTGCCACACACCACATAATTATATAATTTTTAAGACATACGAGTACGCTGTGTTCTTTTCGAGTCACTGTTAGCGTGATAAGATCTTTGAACTCCATATCACAATAGTTTCCAATATTAGATGTTTTGATTCGATTCTAATCTGTTTGTAATAATAATCGAAAATCGATAGAATATAGTGTCGATTCAAAGTGTCTCTTCACTAAAACTCAATTCTGAGAAGTGTCAGCCGGGACTTCTTAGATGAAAGATACTATAATTCAGTCGGACAGAGCCATTGCCATTCCTATAATATTCCTCAAAAAGTTCTGAGAATGATTGGTATGGGTAAAAATGAAAGTGGCGCTTCAACGTCACAAAACGATTTTATGATGGTAGAGATATAGTCTATGGACCTTGGGTAGCTAGCATGGTAGACCATATCGAGCTTTGACAGCTCGATATACCACTGTCTGTCTCTCTTTAGGTAGATCAACATATTGAGAGAGAGCACTGTACACGCGCTATCGAGCTCGTTATGGTTTGCTATGCTAGACTAGCTGATCTACAGATTTTAGATTTGGAAATTTTCAACAATATCAAGTTTTATATGGTTTTTGATATAGTAAATAAAGCAAATAAATTGGCATTTTATTTAGCACTTTCAAAAGGAACTTGGCATTATTTAGCATTTTTTCTGCGAAAATTTAGTATGTTTGTCAATTATAAAACGGCAACATAATGTAATGGCCGACGAAATTCTTGTCGGTGTGTCGTTTACTTTTTGTGAAAAATTGTATTGAAGTCTACAAAACCAGAGTTATTTTAAGTGTGTTGCGTATATCTTTACTTCACTCGATTTTTTACATAAGAAGATACCACGGGTATCTTCCAACAAGATTAGAATGTTTGAGCGCCGTCTCCTGCTCTGAAGAAGTACCAAGATCAACTGCATCTTTCTAACCTCTAAAAATGGACCTTCCGCAGCCACCTCAGGGTTCGTTACTGGCACAACTGGTATTTCTTCAACTTATATGTAAGGGATAACTTTGAAAAGATTTAAATTTATTTTTATTGCAGATCAAGATCTCCGAAACATAATAGACAAACTAGCCCAGTTTGTCGCCAGAAATGGTCCCGAATTCGAGAAGATGACTAAAAACAAGCAAAAGAATAATCCAAAGTTCAGCTTCCTCTACGGCGGGGAGCATTTCAACTACTACCAGTACAAAGTGACAACAGAACAAGCAAGTAAGCATGACCTCAATCTGTCGAAGTCGCAGAATGTAAGCGGTCCCCAGATCGCAAGTTCCCTGTTGTTATAAGCGAACTCAAGTGCACCTCCGCTGTTTATAGTTCTAAAGCAATCGGCGGGTGGCCAGGCGGCTCCCGCACCCGCGGGAGCCTATATGGCTCAGAACAGGCAATATGTACTGCCCCAACAGGCCGGCGGGTCGCCCGCGATGCCGCCGAGTTCGCAGCCGCCGCTGCCGTGGATCAACAATCCTTCGGTGCAGCCGGCGCCACCGCCACACCTCCCAGACCTTGACCCCATCAACACTCAGATCAACCTGCTAAAAGAGCAAATCACACAGTCAGAGAACAATCTTAACGCTCAACATGCAGTGAGTTTATTTCCTGAATTATTATTTCCAGAGCTGTGTACTATCAGAGAACAATCTTAACGCTCAACATGCAGTGAGTTTATGTCCTGATTGTATATTATAATAAATTATACAACTACACACCATGTGAAGCCAACGTTCTTATACAATTGTGACTGCATGCTTGTTGTATCCATTAATTTACTTGTTTATATAATTTTGTCAGTACAAAATAATAGAGAAATGTAACTTTATTTACAGGCTTTCTGGTTACAGCAAGGTGTTTTCTAGTCAGGCTTTTAATATTGAAATTTTATATGTTTGTAGTCTAATTTGTAGCACAAGTTCTAAAACACTATATTACTTTTAGGTATTGATTCAGCAGCAGCAGGCTAAGATCAATGAGCTGGTAATCAAAGCCCAGATAGAGACCATTCAGAGAATGGCTGATGAGAATAAAATAAGCCTCACAGAACTGGACAACATTCTACAGCCCATTATTGACACATGCACTAAAGATAGCATTTCCGCTGGTTAGTCATTAATTTACTTTTCAATCAGCTTTATTAAATAACACATTAGCAACAACATAAACCAAAGTTGTAAAGAGTCGGTCGTCATCTCGCCTGATAGAAACTCGCGGGGTGAGTTGACACCTTTCGATTTGATCTATTTTTGTTGTGGTCAACTCCCTCGACAGTGAAAATTTGAGGTAGTTATGTACAGTCATTACAAAACGTCTTTTGAAAATTTTTTATATTTATAAAAAATTCACCTTGTATATTTTGGAAAGAGATTGAGCCTTTGTATTAGGGAGTGTAGAACCCTTTATTTATTGATAAGCCACCATCACTCCCCATTGAATGACACAAAATTTAAGACCTATCGAATAAAAAAAAATTTTTCTTCAAATTTATGGCAATATGAAAATTGAAAAATAATACTTAACTGAAACTTTTTATCACCATCAACAATGAAGTATTATCTACATTGATTTATTACTCTCCTTCATAAATAATTGAAGAAAAACATGATAGACAAAAGGAAAGAGATAGTGCTATAGGGGGCCGTCCACATATTACGTCATCAATTTTTCCAGATTTTCGACCCCCCCCCCTCTACAATCATCCTACCGTCATTATCTTATGCCCTCCCCCACCCCCTCACAAAAAATGATGTCATTTCCATTAACTACCACAAAATACTTTTCCGATTTTGTTACTGTCCCGAAAATATTTTTTCCATTATTGATACTTTTTACAATTATTTTCATTACATTTCTATTATATAAATATTTTAACAGTATATAAATACACGTTCTTACATCAAGTCGCGAAAAACTATCTTTGCCTTATATTTTCTCAGGAATCAAAACATTAATTCAAGAAGTACCAAAATAGTAACAAAAGATGTACATTATGCCGTTAGTTATATAATTTAACTTGACCTTTTTAAATATTTCTTTTAAATATGATATAGTACTGTTAATAATTAATAATAGAAATATAAAATCAACGCTCAATCTGCGTTTTTTTCTCTGATGGCAGAGAAAGTGGCGTGCATACAACTTTTTACTGGAAATGTAATGAGAAGGTCAAGCTTGAAAATAAAAAAAAATTTGAAAAAATTTAAATGTCACTTTTAAAATCACTATTTATATGACGCCAGGGTAGACACTAGGCACTGCCTACTCTACCTAGTCGGTGCTTAAATTCTGTCACAAACAAAATTGGCTATAAATTGAAAACTAGTCATGATATTCAAAACAAGATTTTCTTTAAAAAAAGGTAATTTAATTAGCTTACATTAAACACAAAATTTATTCAAAATAATTGCCACCATTTTTCACACAAGCCTTCAATCTTCGCGGCCAATCATCAATAGCACCACGGACCATATTCAAGTCGATATCGGCCCCTGCTTTAATCAACGATGACTTTAGGCTGCTCAAATTTTTGTGAGGTTTAGAACAGACCTTCTCCTCCAATTCCTGCCAAATTTTGTAATCCAGTGGATAGAGGTCAGGGCTAGATGAGGGCCAATCTCGATGCCTTATTAGCTCGATATTCTGGCGCTCGAACCACTCCTGATTTGTTTTGGCCTTATGAGCAGGTGCGGAGTCCTGTTGAAACACAAATGGCCGTCCTCCAAAGAGTGTCTGGGGCAGATCTTTTACTATGCGATCTAAAACCGTGTCTTGGTACACTTTTGCATTGGTTTTGACACCTTTTTCACAAAAATGCACTTAAGTAGGGCCATAGTAGGACACTCCCAACCAAATCATGACTGATGATGGATGATGGCCGTGCTGCAGTCTAGGAATGGCATTTCCAGCGGCCGCAGAGCTGGTAACGTACACCCTGTCATTTTGTTTGTTGTACTTCTCTTCGATATTAAAAAATTTCTCGTCTGTAAACAGGATATCGCGGTGTCTGTTTCTTGCGTACCGCTTTAGCAAAACTTTGCATTTTTTGGCTCTCATAGCTATCAGACGCGCGTTCAGAAGATGTCCACTCTTTTTTCGGTAAGCTCGTAGTCCCAGGTCTTCATTGAGTACTTTTTTACGGTACTTCTGGTTAATCCCATCTCCAAACCCATCAGTTTCTGCTTGCGGACGGGATTTCTTGCAATACGCGCCTTGATTGCTTTGATGACCTCTGGAGTCCTAACGGAACGAGGTCTGCCAGTTCTTTTCTCGTCATCGACACTAGAGGTTTCATTGTACCTCTTGATGGTACGGTACACGAACCTCTTCGTGATTTTTAATTTTTGAAGCAAGTTGAATATCGTCTTCGGTGGATGGCCGCAACGATGCAATGCAATTACTGCTACTCGGTCCTCTTTGCGAGTCCACTCCATCGTAAAAAATGAATGAATGTAATTGTGATTTGGCAGATTATTAATCAAAAAATATTTAAAAATCGAACACCATTTCATTTTTTTTCTAGCTGTTCTATTTTTAAAATAAATGGCCAGTGACAGTATTTAAGAACCGACTAGGTAGAGTACATGATATCAAACGAATTTTTTTTAATGGCTTTTTTATTTGTTCTTGTTATTTAATAAAATATGTAAATATATATAAATATGTAACTTGACCTTCTCATTGCTTTTTTAGCAAAAATTATATTTTTCATGCATTTACAAGTAACAAAATAAGAAGTTTTACTCTGTACTTGGCTGGTATCTTTTTAATTTTTCCCTACAATAAATCGAATATCTATCAATTATCTTCATAAATTTGTCTATCTACATAGCACTGGATGTATAAATTATAAATAAAACTTTATTTTTAGTAGATCATTTTAGACTATGGTCAAAGATTTTGAGAAATGCTCAATTACGAAACTTGATACCTTCTCTCGCTTAGTGTGAAGTAATGTACGAAACTGTGTGTGTCGGTTTATCTTTCTTTTACGCACCAACGAAGAATCGAATAGTATGAATTTTTTTAACCTGTAGTATTATTGCGAATTTTTGCATTTTCGCCAATTTTTCCCGCCAACTTTGTTTTTGGCTATATCTCCGGAACTAGTTGTCAAATTTTAATGCGGTTTTCTTTTTCTAAAACTATATGAAATTACCTACAAGAAAATTTGGTGGGGGACTTTTTCCTAGAAAAAGTCTTAATTATATATATAAATATATGTTACATATATATATAAATATATATGTAAAATGTAAAAAAAAGAAAAAATATAACTCTATATACATATAAAAAAATTGGGGCCTAGAATTACAATCCACAACTTTTTGTACATTATTATAATTTATTTTTTTGCTCATCATCCTAGCTTTCCATTGATACCCATATCACTATGTTTATAATATATTAACCAACAATAATATGTATATTTTTTTACGATTCTGCCTAGGCTTGACGATCGTCACCTCTGTGACTCTACGGGTTGGATAATTTATGGGCTGTAGAGTGACAGGCTACTTTTCATCCCCGGAAAAAGGTAGTATTTATAATATTACGGGGTTATAAGGATGACGTCAATTTTGCCAGCCTCCCCTCCTCCTGCGTCGTACTATCGTCACCCGCAGACCAGCCCCCCCTCCCCTTCTCCTTCTAATGTGGGCGGCCTTTAGGCAAGGAAGAGATAATAATAATAATAAGCCTTTTTATTTCCCAAAAAGAACTTAAATAACATCGAATGATTTCGTAGCATGCATTAAAAATAATGTATATTTAGATTTATTTAGACATAGTATAAATCTAGAGTTTCTATCATATACAAAATTAAACTATTTAAAAAAATTATATATATATGTATATATATACATATATTGCGATAAATTTAATTGAATGTCAAACAAAAAATATTAATTTATACTAATTTAAAAATTTTAAAAGTTCTAAAAATTCTGAACTAAAAAAAATCCATTTACATTAGATTTCAGTTAATAAAATAAACATTACTAGTATAATAATTAGATGTCTTGTATTAATAAAATCGAAAATGAAAATAAATAATAATTCTAAGTAAGCATGCAAATTAATTTTCGTTCAAAATGGGCACCCAATTTTGAATGAAGGCCTCCTCCATCGAGTGCCAGAGATGTCTGTCTGCGGCTAGTCTGGGCCAGGTCGGGCCGGCCACCTTCTTGATATCGTCATACCAGCGCTGCCGCGGTCGCCCTGGTTGGCGCTTTGCTTCACGAGGATACCAATGAAGGACACGCTCTGTCCAGCGGCCGTCCGTCATCCGTGCTACATGATCGGCCCATCTCTATTTCAGTTTGCAGGCTAATAAAGCAGCATCTATCAGTTGAGTTTTCTTTCTATATTTCTTACTTTATCTTTTAACTTAATGTTTAATATACTTCTTTCAGTAGCCCTTTGAAATACTTGTATCTTCTCTATAACTTTTTTGGTCAGGGCCCAATTTTGACAGCCGTAAAGTAGAGTAGGAAGAACTGCTGTATCCATTGCCTTTTTTTTTAGAATTATTGGTAGTTAGGACTTAAAAATGTGTTTAAGTGACCAATATCTACGCCAGGCTATTTTGACTCTTCTCTCGACTTCTCTCTGTGTTTGATTTTGAAAGGATAT
The DNA here is from genome assembly GCA_910592155.1 of Ypsolopha scabrella. Classification (NCBI taxonomy): domain Eukaryota; kingdom Metazoa; phylum Arthropoda; class Insecta; order Lepidoptera; family Ypsolophidae; genus Ypsolopha; species Ypsolopha scabrella. Next base: position 8,857,683 of record OU342964.1, read on the forward strand.
ATTCTGTCCTAAGTTTGTATATTCGTCGACATATCTAACATTTTGGCCTTGCAGCTGTAGTGGTATTTTCTTACTGTTTCTTAGAAGACATGTTTTTTTTTCGGGGTTCATTTGTAACCCGCATTTTCGACTCTCTATGTCCAAAGTTTGTACCATATGCGTTAGGTCTTGATGGCTTTCACTAACGATAAAAATATCGTCAGCAAAGCGAAGGTGATTAAGGTATTCACCGTTGATATTAATTCCTTTTCTTTTCCAATTAAGATTTCTGAAAATATGTTCTAAAAGCGCAAGGAAGAGATAGGTATAATAAATCATTATAGTATATTGATTCAAACCTTTCTTAACTGACTGTACTTCGTATGTGCCGGGGAGTTGACCACGACAAAAATAGGTTGTTTAATCGAAAGGTGTCAACTCGCACGTGCGGGCGAGATGACCACCGACTCGTTCAAAATATTACTATGAATTTAATTTACAATATAGGAGACAAAAGTGGGTATATCATATAGAAGGCTCAGTTGCGATATTATATGTAAATGTGATTGTAGGAAAAGGCTGGATTTTGCAACATGCGACATCACATGATGCTGGCAAGGTGATATCCCAGCACCTCCTGCGAAAGGTGACACAGACAGGAGCAGCATTCACTCAGAAGCTTCACATCATTTACCTGGTGAATGATGTGCTTCATCACTGGTTAGTTAACTATTTTCATTTGTCCTCCTCATTTCATTTCATTGATGTTATCATGTCATATGTTTTATTACCGTGGATTTAGGATAATGTGCTTTAGTAATTCTGAAAGTTTTTACAATTTCTCGCCATTTATGCCTTAAACTATTTATCTTTTTTCCATGAATCAATTTTTAATTTATCTTAATTTCATGGAATGTAATGTTAAATGATTCAACATTACAAATAGACCATGAGGCTTTAGCCGGTAACCTTAACTCATCGAGTACCAGCATGACACAGTAAAAAAATAAATTCGTTCCAACAAAAAATAGCCAGACCAAATTATGTAATACAATGGGATTTCCTAATAGGTTGGTCAAGGCCACAATATGTCGCTGTTTGCATGCTGGTATTCGATGAGTTAAAATCTACCCCTGAATGTGACCCTAAAATTAGTCAGAAAGACTTGGCAGCTGACTCTCTTCCAAAAATGTTTTTATAGCTATACTAATCTAGTGGTATTGTTTGAACACAGTTCAGTGCTAGTACCTTAATGAGATATTATTATATGAATAAAAATCCACTTTTTTCATGACCGTAAACAACCTGCGAGGTTTCGCCAAGATTGGCCAGCTTTTTTAAGGGTTATTTTTATTTTTGTCCTGTTTCCAACAGTAACTGTCATAGTGGTACTCGATGAGTTAAGGATACCGACTATGCCCTCATGGCCTTAAATGCAAACCCCTAATTGATCTTCATTTTATTGTATTCATGATAGCCACAATGGTAGTATATTTCTATAATTTTTAAAACTATTATTCCCATCCAGTTTTACATGCACTGTTTTTATGTTCTAATAAAAGCCATAAAAGAAAGTGCAACTATGTTTTGATTGTTACATATCATTTGGAAGCCTTACAAAAAACATGTATTTTGTTGAAATTTTTGGTATGACTAATATTTTATGTGAACTTTTATATATTTGTACATTTTCTTCCTACATTTATCGTACATTCGGTGTCTGTGATACTATTATTCCTAATTACAGTGCTCGCAAAAACGCTGAAGATCTCAAGAAAAATTTGGAAAATGTGGTGGTTCCCATGTTTTGCAATGCCAGTATAGGTAACATATTTATAATAATGCCCTCGAGATTTAGGTCTTTTTGTCGTTTGTGCATTCTCATCTTCAAACTAATTTCAATAGTCTTGTGACCATCATCGCCTGTGGTTTGTGACACTCAAGTGTTCAACTCTTCTTTTTACATAAACTTCTATTCTATTTGAATTGTTAAACATAATTTGTTCTTTACGTTTAGTAATTCTGTTATTTTGTCTGCTAAAACAATGTCTGAGAATTCAGTAGGATTGAATCATTTTGTAAATAGCAGAGTTGAGCTTCAGGCATCTTGCTTAGTCTGACTCTGGCTTATACGGCATGTAGTTAATCCTCTCGCTGTTTCAGCTGTTACTGAGGAACAGGAAGCTAAGCTCAACAAACTGCTCAAGCTCTGGGAATCCAAGTCCAACTATTTCGAGACGGCTGTCATTGACAAAATGAAGAGTCCTACGAGCTCCTATCAAGAGTATCAGAACACTCTGATTACTCAGCACTCCGGTGTGATCTCACATCTGACGCAACAAACCAAATCTACATTTGAAAAGTATGTTTCTGTGTATTTAAGACCATTTATCACCTGAGTGTGTATTCTAACTTGTTGGTGTTTATTCCAGCTATCAAACACAGCATCAAGCGTTTGTTGCTCATACATTGCAGCAAATACAACAGTTGGAAATGCAAAAGCATGCTTTAGAACTCCAGAATACTCATGACCAAAATAATGATAGCATGCAGCACCAAAACAATTTCCAAAATAACTCTTACAATGAGCAAAGCTTTAACAACGAAAGCTTTAACAGGAGTGGATATGACCAAAACTTCAACCCAAATAACCAACAGTATGGCAGCGAAAGCGGGGACAACTATCCCTCAAATAACAGTATAAGTGGCAACGAAAACAGTTTTGACAGTCAGACATTTGATCAAATCATAAATAACAAGAAAAATAATGAAACAGTAGAAGAGCCCGACCTAACACACCTGCCTGATGTAAATTTTTCACAACCCCCACCTGGATTTGAAGTACAAGAAGATTCAGCATTATTAGCATTCCAAAACGGTCTTCCAGACCTGACTAAACCTCCGCCTGGGTTCCCCGCTTACCAAGATTCTTGCGCCGAAGAGTTGATGCCCTCTGTCCCTTACTTCGAACTGCCTGCTGGGCTCATGGTCCCACTAATCATGGTAAATATTATTAATCTTTAATTATTTTACTTCTCCAAAAACTTGGCCTCATTGTTATATTATTTTGCAGTTGGAAGAAGTCAAATACAGGCCCCTGGATCCAGAAAAAATTCGTCTTCCACCGCCAGCTCCACCGAATGAAAGACTGTTAGCGGCTGTAGATGCTTTCTATGCCGCGCCTAACCACGAGCGACCCAGAGACAAGTAAATATTGCCAATTTTTTTAGGATCTCGTCAAATAACCGAAGCTTCGAAGTCTGTCTATCCCCAGCATATCTCAAACACTGTTAAGCAGATTGTGCTGAGACAACTTGAATACTGTTTCTCTTTCATTATAAAAGACTGATGTCGTCGATTTCGAGGAGTCTCAAGAAAAGCGCCTACAGACAAATTACATCTACATTGACGGAACCCTTCACAATGTATTCAACATAAACTTGACAAATTACATTCACAAACTTAGTTTTCGCTTTAGTTGAAATATTCTTTACCTATTTGTTTCGAGTTCATTTGAAGTTAAAAATCTTTTACAGCGAGGGTTGGGAGAAACTAGGTCTATATGAGTACTACAAAGCCAAAAACGCAGCAAGGAAACGGAAAGAAGAAGAGATCAATCAAGGCCGAAGAGAGAAGTCAAAATCACCTTCACCCATACCTAAGGACTTGCAGAAGCAACCCACGCCACCCGGCCGCAGATATAGGTTTGTATCATTTTATTCCCATCATTCCTGTTAATTAAATGCTATTATTTTGTATGTTTGTGGCCTAGTGGTGACATTGTTGCTGATGATAATGGTGTGTTTGTCAGATCTAAAAGTAAGAGTCCAGAGAAGAAATCGCCAGCCAAATCCCGTTCGCGGTCACCCTCCCCCCGAAGACGCGTCGCTTGGAGAAGAGAAAGTGAGTAACACCCACAGTCCGATCAGTGTCAATCAAACAATGGGTGGCGCAAAAGTAATGTCATAATTTGAATTTCCTGCTCATTTTGTTATGCATCAACTCGGGAGGTGGCCATTTGAGCTAAATAATTTTTTCCAATTCATGTCATCAATTTTACACTTTTAAATAAACTTTTTATGAAAACAGAGCTCTTTTTAGGGCTTCGTACCTAAAAAGAAAAAAAACGGAGCCCTTATAGGATCGCTTTGTTTTCCGTCTGTCTGTCTGACTTTCAAGACTCTTTATCTCGGGAACGCGTGGAGGTATCGAGTTGAAATTAAAAGCATATACTCAGGTCTACAGTCCCTTGAAGCTGTGAAAAAATCAAACTTCTAAGTTAACGCGAAAAAAAGATACAGCTGTTTATGCCGCAAAAAACGTATGTTTCGACACTTCCAAGTGAATCATAATTTATAGGGTAATTTCCGTTGACCTAGAACTATGAAAAGCAACTAATACCGTCTTATACTACAAAAGTATTGGGGAAAATCTAAAAACTATACATTTATAATTAAATCATGAAAAAATATAGTCTATAACGCAGCCCTCGATGGGCGAGTCCGACTCGCACTTGTCCGGCTTTTTTCATTTATAACAAAATGGCAGCCAATTCAAATTATGACATTACTTTTGCGCCACCCATACTACAATACTTCATTGTTGCTGGCGACGAAAAGTGAATGTAAGCATGGATGAACAAATTTGTCTATGTTGTAAGTGATAAAAAGACATATCAAATTTTCTATTTTTTTCAGAACTCATGATAATTCAATGGGGAGTGATAGTGGCTAAATTATAATCTTAAATAATGGGATCTACTCTCCTAAATCTTACGGCTTCATCTCTTTCCAAACTATATTTTTCCTAGTTAAATTACAATAATTGTAATTATTAGTAAATAAAATAATTAAACCAGTAACTTTCTATCAGCTATCTCTCGGTGTCCCTAGTTTAATTAAGATCTATGTAGTAGTCTGTGGCCTCATATGACTATGTCTAGCCATCACACAGATAATTTATTTTCAAAATCAGTTCAGTAGTATATTTATTTATTTATATTATAGTTACAGACATTACCCCTTACATACAAACCAATTTTACCTCTATTTAAATTAGTGTAGATAAATTTCATATTGGTCATCACATCACAGCCATACCCGTGCACATTAAATATTAATTTTGATATATAATATGAATAAATATATACTAGGTGAAATTAAATCAACCGACCAAATTCATACTGGAGACTCGGTTAGTCATCAGGAACAAGGTTTAATGACTTATTTAACTACTTATTAAATAATTAAACTCTTCTTGAGCTATCTTATTTATATTTTGTAGCAATTAAGTATGAAAAAATAACATAATATTCGATATATTTCGGCCCACTGTATGGGGCCATCATCAGTCGAATAGAACACCATATTGACAAGTAAATAAATAAAATAAGTAAAAGTGACACTTGTGAAGAGATTTGTAAACGTTTTCTAAATAAATTAATTAATTTTTCTCAAAGTCAAAGCGTTCATTCAGTATATAGGTACAGTTGGAGCACACTTATACACGTCAAAGCAACAATTGATTACATAATATTATAAAACATAAAAATTTAATTATTGAAAATAATATTCCATAACAATGTCCTAACAATAAAATAAGATTAATCATGAATTAGAACAAAATGTAGTCACAATAAATGATAAACAAAATAAAATTAAAATTATTAAAAAAAAATTGTTCATTTCTATCCAACCACATATGGATCTTTGTCATCAAAATAGGAATCTACACTATAGTAGGACTTTTTTGTCAATGTTAATTTTATACAATTTTTAAAATGTTTCTCATTCAGATTTTGGATAAGTTCTGGAACTTTATTGTACATTTTAATGCTATTTACGACGAAGCTTTTGGAAATCCTGGCCAGTCTTGTATGAGGCACAATCAATTTGTTTCTATTTCTAGTACAATAGTCGTGAATATCCTTGTGCTGAGTGTACATTCTAAGATTTTTTTTAGCATACATAATACAGCAATATATATACAGACATGGCATCGTTATAATACTTAAATTTCTAAATATATCTCTAAGGCTTTGGCGTGATGAAAGTCAAAGCAATGCCCTAACCGCTCTCTTTTGTAAAATAAATACACGATTTGCATCTGCTGCATTACCCCACAACAATATTCCATAAGACATAACGCTATGGAAATAGCTAAAATATACTGTTTTTGTAGTTTCAAAGTCAGTAAATTTTCTTATATTGCGAATGGCAAACACTGCTGAACTTAATCTTTTTGAGAGTTGGTCTATGTGATCATGCCGTCTTAATTTAGTGTCCAAAATCAAGCCGAGAAATTTTGTTTTCTTCTGAAATGGAAGTTCTTCAGTTTCAATTTTAATCGAGCTGGTTACTTGATCACACCTCAGAGTAAACCTCATTACATTTGTTTTTGATGCATTCAGTGAAAGATTATTTATAGAGAACCATTTTTTTGTATACATGAAAGCAGTGTTTATATTATTTGTATCAGTTTTTCCCATAACAAACATGACAATATCAGCTACTCGTTTTATATAAAATGGTAAGTCGTTTACATAAACAAGGAAAAGGAATGGGCCCAATATGGATCCTTGTGGATCGCCCATTTTGATAGATGAGCCTTTTGATCTGACTCCGTTTACCTCAACTTGGTGTTTTCTGTTAGTTATGTATTAATTTAAGATCTTTATTATTAATGCCGTATTAAGAAAGTTTCGTCAAAAGAATCTCGTGGTTAACGCAATCAAACGCCTTGGAGAGATCGCAAAATATACCAATGGCATCGTTTACTTTCTCCCAAGAGTCGTAAATATGTTTAATAAGAGTTGCCGCGGCATCACAAGTTGAGGAGCCTTTTGTGAATCCGAATTGTTTTTTGTGTAATATATTGTTGATTTGAAAGTAATCTGATAACTGATTTAACTTAATCAACTCAAATATTTTACTCACTGCAGGTAGTACTGCGACAGGTCGATATTTACTTGGATCACTTTTACTTCCATCTTTGTGGATTGGAATGACTTTGCTTAGTTTCATGAGATCAGGAAATCAAAAATACTTTGTAATACCTATTACCATTACATACTGTAAAGACCTACCAGAAAATACTTCATCCTGGCGAGCTAATAAAAGTGTCTAGGAAATATGAATAACTGTCCAGGAAATTCGTATGAAAATCCATTACATACCATATGTTCATAGAGTATATTTCATAATAATATGTTTTCTTTTTTAAACTATCCGTGTCTATGTTTTTATGAGACTAAGGAGGTTTTTCTCGTTGTTTTTTTTTTCTTAGTACTTAGCGTTCCTCTAGATGGCGTTGTCCATGAAGGCTAGAAGGCTGCATGGCGGTAAAATAATACCTTTGCCCAGCTGGAAATAATAAAAAAAAGCGGGAATTCATGTTGCTATAAATTTTAGTTGAAAGTATTTTGTGCAAATAAATTATAAAATGAGTTCAGAAGCGGGCTCTGATATAGATTGTACTCTAATACTAATGCTTTGCTGAAGAAATTAATAACAATAAACATGACTAATCGCCCAAATATGAGCAAGTAAGTAACTTTCAATATTTCCTAGTCAGTTTATTATATTTGATATAACTCATTATCATGAAAAACATGAAAATGTCTCATTTTATTTTTGAGAAAAGCACTATACTTGCTTCGACCATGAATTAGCAATCCTGGCCTCGTATATAAAACTCCTCGCCCTACAGGCTCGGACTTTTAACTTACCCGCCTGGGATTGCTTATTCCCTGGTCTTAGCTACTAATTTAACTAGCTACTATAATTTATCGGATGATTTTTGTAGTGGTGTTTCTAATGTTAATTACGCTCTTCTTCCATAATATATGTTGTCACACCAAAATTAAACAAACAAAGCCACCATCACTACTATCACCAACATATATTATGCAAGAAGAGCAGTAATTATCATTAGAAACACCACTACAAAAATCATCCGATGAATTACACTTATTTGTTTATAAAAAGTTTACAAGTGTCACTTTTACTGTTTTTATTTATTTACTTGTCAATATGGTGTTCTATTCGACTGATGACGGCCCTACAGTATCGATTATATAAAATATTATGTTATTTTTTCATACTTAATTGCTACAAAATAAATAATATAGACACTTAGGTTCAGTTTTCAAATTGTTAGAGCAACTCTCTTATGTATGTTCTCTAGGTCGCCGGAGATCTCGCTCGAGGTCTCGATCTCGGTCTCGGTCTCGCAGTCGGTCTCGAGAGCGCGAGAGACATCGCTCTCACTCGCCACGGTCGCGACGCGTTGAGAGATCTCGGTCACCCACACCACCTAGTTTTGGGTAAGTATTCAAATGAATTAATGACAAAACTATTCCGAACTTTGATAAAGTTGTAAGTAAATGAAGTTACTATTGGTTACAACTTTAAGGGCTCCGTCAAAAGTGAAATTTCGGTGTCAGTCTGTCCGTTCGCGCCAGAGCTCGGTACGATTGATGCAATTGAGCTGAAATTAGGACTGCGTTCAGTTCGTTCGTCTAAAGCCGCGTATCGACTATGCGCTCCTGCTAGTCTAGCATAGCAAACCATATCGAGCTCGATAGCGCGTGATACAGTAAGAGTACTCTACTCTGTTGATCTACCTAAAAAGGGACGGATAGTGGTACCTATATCGAGCTGTCAGAGATCGATATGGTCAACCATGCTAGGTACGCTGGCGCGCGCGCGTTCAAACTCTAAGCGCAGCTGGCGCGCGCGCTTTCAAAATCTAAGCGCAGCTGGCGCGCGTGGCAACCGTTCCAGTTTGTCCACCGCCGAAGTCAACGAGAAACGAGATTTTTTAGGGCTGAGTTTGCAACAACGTGACGTCGATCGTTTGTCCACCGCGACCGATCTCGTTAGAATGGTTCAGTTCAGTCTTGCTCTAAGCCTGTCAATTAAAAATATACCAGGTGTAAATAGACTGCCACCATTAAATGAAACCACATATTTTATCAACCCTACCGAACCACTTTTCCCAAGAATCATACCCGCGGACACCCTTAGTTTAGGAAATAATTGAGTTCCAAACAAAAACGCGTAAACCCTGACGCACCGACATACGGGCGAGTTCAGTGAGAGCGACGTCCGTGGTTTTGTCCCACAGACATGCTTTCTACAAGTTCTATTAACTTATGTACACTACACATCGTATTTAAACTTTGTCGCAAAGGTTCGATTCAAAAAACTATCAAATAAAAAACGTGCGACGATTTCTAGCGGTAGCGACGAACTATCTCACAATCACATCGGACGAGATGACGACGCTCGGGTCACGGCTGGCGGCGCGTTGGACACGTGGCCATAGTAATATACCACAAAAATAAGTTACATCGATGTACCTGCGCAGTACGCACTTTTTTGAAAGGCTCGAATTTTTATAGACCCATTAAAAGGCAGTATACGTTTGCGCGGGTAAATTCTTCATCGATCATTGGTCGAATTTATTTGCGGCATTTTGACGTCCGCCATTGCTTAGCAGAACGTCAGTTGTCATTCGTACAAACGCTGAGATAATATACGTATCAGTACACTTGAGGACAAATTAAGTGCATCATTAGTCGATATATTTTTAGATGTCTTCGCTTGAAACAGGACGGCCTTTAAAAGGTAAATCTAGGCAAACTGTATATATGTATAATGTGCGTCAATTTATGCAAAATTAAGGAATATTTCCCTTCGATCAAACACACATACCCTCTCACACAAACACCCTAGTCACATAAACATATTTCTTTCAATTGTACTAATAGTATATTTTTTATTGAAAATAGCCTTTGCCTGCGGCTCCGCCCGCGTTAACACAATCTTTGCCCCGTTTTTGGCTTGGGTGTTATTTTATGAACACGCCATATTTATTTTATGTTACTACGATGATAATAAAAAAAACGCATCCAAATCCGTTGAGTGGTCGAGTTAAAACGGAACATACATACAGACGGACAAAAATTCTAAAAAAATTTGGTTTTGACCTCTTGTACAATACTAATTACCCATTTCATTTAAAATTTCGGGAAAATACTCAATGTACAGATAAGACCTTTTTACTATTTTGTTATTACTGTAAAGCAGCACTTTATTCAATTTGTGATGATTTCATGCCAATCAATATGGTGAGTCTTTTTCATTGCCACGCAGTGTATATATTTCATAGGCGAGATAGCATGACTTCACCTGCTGTTAGATTTTTATCCGTATACGTAGTTCAACAATTCTAAATTCTAAATTCTAAATTCGTAGCGGGGGCGATGAGTCCTGCACTGACTCTCCGTGATCGTGAGTATTGTGCACTTCCCCCCGGTCAGTCAGCCCAGCCAGGACAGCTCCTTGAAGTAGAGCCGAACAGCTTCAGCATGCTGACACAAAAACTGGTCCAGTGAAGGGAAGGTGGAGTTCGTCGCGATCCCTGCTTTTCGTCTTATGTCTTCGGTTGCAGAGCAGTGGAGTAGCACATGTTCCACTGTCTCGTCCTCTAGAAGGCACCCTCTACATAGAGGGCTATCGGTGCCACCTGTAGTGAAAAGGTGCTTATTCAGGTTACAGTGTCCAGTTATGATACCTACCATTTCACGTAGATCGGACCTTTTTAATTTTAGTAAGTATCGTGTTACTTTACCATTTGACTGCGGTACCATTCTTCTTGATAGACGGCAGTCGTTTCGTTCCGCCCACTTTTTGTTGTGTATGGTCAGTGTGTGTTTTCTGAGTTCCCCTCTGATTGCTTCCGCCGATGGTCGACACAGGTTAATGCCATGTGCCGTTACTTCCATGTGGGATGCTAATTTAGCAAGAGAATCTGCTTGTTCGTTACCTTCATTTCCGTTGTGTGCCCTGGTCCAGTATATATTTACCTTGCACATCGTTGATAGGTTTTGTAGTTCCCCATGACAATCTACTATGATTTTGGATCTACTTACAGGTTTGCTTAGCGCTGTTAATGTAGCCATGCTGTCTGTAGTGATTGTGACCTCCTGTATGTCGAAAGGCCTACTTGTGCAAATTGCGGTCGCTGCCTTAGCTGCTAGGAGTATACTTGCCGTCTCGGTTTGAAACACCGTTGTTAAGCTGTTGAGTGGAACTGCTTTACTGAGCCCTAGTTCCGGAGACACGTAGCTGCAACCAGCACTGCCATCCTTCCTTTTGGAGCCGTCAGTGTAAAAAGCCAGTACCTTTCGATTGGAGCTTGGTTCTCCCTGAGAGTGTATCTCGTATCTATGGTCCATTATGTAGGATTTCGGTATCCTATCCGTTCCTGTGACTGCCTCTGGTACAATCTCTAAAGCTCGTTCCAGGATTCGACAGTGATTGGTTTTTATATTGTTACCTTTCCATTGACCAGTGGACTTCACCCGAAGGGCTGCAACCATCGCCTCCTGCTGTATATGCAGATATGGCGGTGTGAGCCCTAGTAGGATGTCCAGTGCTGCGGAGGGTGTTGATCTCATGCATCCGCTAATCAGTGTACATGCCAGTCTTTGGAGTTGCTGTAGTTTGTTCTCGGCTGTAATTAACTCTGTTCTTGGCCACCACACCAATGCTCCATAAGTTAGTACCGGTCTTACCACTACTGTGTACAGCCATTTGCAGAGTTTGGGTGTAAGTCCCCAGTCCCTGCCCACTGCTCGCCTGCACTGCCATAGTGTGTTCGTTGCCTTTTTTATTATGTGTTCTACCTGCTTACCCCACAGTAACTTGTCGTCAAGCCAGACACCAAGGTATTTTACCTCCTTACTGAGAGCTAGCTGGGTACCAAATAATTTAGGAAGTTTTAGTTGACTTAACTTCTTCTTCTTGGTGAATAGAATAAGTTCAGTCTTCTGTGGATTTACGGATAGGTTATGCTTGCCACACCAGTCCTCGACTTTCCGTAACGCCAACTGCATCTTACTGCACAGCGTTCCTTCGAAAAGTCCTGATATCATGATAACTAAGTCATCTGCATAACCTACCGTGCAAAAACCATCCTTGTTCAGTTCTATGAGGAGGTCATTGATAACAGCTACCCAGAGCAGTGGTGACAAGACTCCTCCTTGAGGGCATCCCTTTGTTACCTGGCAGCGTGTCCGCTCTGATGTTTCAATGTATGCAGCGCGCTTGCTCAGCATATTGGTGACCCATTTGATAACAAGCTCGTGTACACCGTGGTTTTCGAGCCCGTGCACTATGCTGGGGAACGTGGTTTTATCAAAGGCTCCTTCTATATCTATGAAGGTTGCAAGGCAGGATTGCTTCGCTTCTATAGCCATTTCTGCTTTGTGTACAACCTGGTGTAACGCAGTTTCTGTAGACTTACCTGGTAGGTAGGCGTGCTGGTTCGGGTGAGGTGGCCGCTCTTTCAGCGGTCCTCCTCTAACGTATCTGTCACAGAGTCTCTCTAGTGTTTTAAGTAGAAATGGTGAGAGACTGATCGGTCTGTATGCTTTGGGTTGTGTGTAGTCGTCCTTGCCAGGCTTAGGGAGAAAGACTACTTTAACTTCCCTCCAGGAGACTGGGATATGTTTCCACGCCAAACAGCTCCTGAATATTACAACAAGGTGTTTTACGATGTGGTCTAGAGGCCATTGCAGTAAAGCGGGAAGGATACCGTCACCTCCTGGTGATTTGTATGGAAGGAATGTGTTTACCGCCCACTTAATTCTTTCCTCCGTAACTATGGATTCCGCTAGCTGCCAGTCCTCTTCCGAGGGGCATGGGGACGGCGAGTCCATCCATACAGAGTTATTGCTTACCTGACAACCCGGGAAGTGGGTTTCCAGTAGCAAAGCATGCTGTTCTTGTTCATTTGCTGTATAGCTGCCATCGGGTTTTTTCAGTGTCCCAAGCTTAGTGTGGTTATCACTCGCTAAGATTTTTCTCAGGCGTGAAGTTTCACTTTGTGTTTGAATGCTGCTGCAAAAATTGTTCCAGCTTTCGCTTTGTCTAAAACGTACCTCTTTGTTGAATGCTAGGCGTGCTTTCTTGTAGTCGTCCCAGTCATTGTCAAGCTTAGTGTTCATAGCTCTGTTGAAATGGTGTCGCATTTTCTTTCTTAACTTATGAAGTTTCTTGCTCCACCACCCATGTTTTTTCTCGTCAAACTTACCCTTTTCCTTGATTAGTGGGCATGACGATTCGTAACTGTTGATAATGCACTTTGTGATGGCATTAACTTGTGTTTCTATCTCTTCCACAGTGAGTCTCTTGGATCCTGTAGGTTCAGGAAGTGTCTTTATGCCTTTCTCTACAAGTGTAGAGAATTTTGTTTTATTTGTTTTCCTCGGGTTTCTATATTTACGAGGTTCATGTCTTCCTACTTTTAGTACGTACCTTAACCTTTTATGATCAGATTCAGATGTATCCTTGCTCGCAACATGCCATCCGCTGATGTATTCTGTTACTAAGTTTGTTGCTAACGTTAAGTCTATGATTGTTTGACTTCGTCTCGTTACAAAGGTTGGCTCAGAGCCCCTATTTAAGATGTTTAGTTCATGAGATAGAGCAAAGTCAAGGAAGTCCTTACCTCTCGTGTTTGTGTCTGGGCACCCCCAGACTGTGCAGTGGGCGTTTGCGTCGCATCCTATGATGAGCTGGGTCTTCTGTTGGGCGCAGTGTTTCGCCAGCGTCTCCATTTCAGGTCTTGGGATTTCTAGCTCCCCGTCAAGATATGCAGATGCCAAGTATAGTTCTTCAAGCTCCCCTCCCAGGCCCGTCCGTAGCTTGATGACTGTGAGGTCATCAGAGCACAAATGGGTTACGAGAGATGCTTTGTAGAGTGCTGGAACATAAATACACGTTCTAGTTTTTGATTGTAGGGGTGAGGTAAAGATAGTTCCCTTTAGATTTCCATAGCCACTCACCCTTCCCCGAGTTAAGTACGGTTCTTGGACAAGTGCTATGGTATTGGGTTCCTCTTCCAATGTCCTCCTTAGGGCGGCAAACCCAGTGACGCTGTGTTGAAGGTTGACTTGAAGTATGTTTATGCAGGAAGTGATTTTTGGTTCCCTATCTAAAACTTCTCCCATTTTGTGAGAGGAGGGGATTGTAGGTTTTGTAACAAATGACATGATATTCTTGTGTGAAAGCATGGCTATAAATCATGTGGTAGGTTTGGCTTTTGAGGTGTCTCCGTGCTAATCAGCCTCAGAGAGCAGCAAGTCGTCCTCTAACCGGGACATAGGGGACGAGGCGACGTCCAGACCTGATAACAGATCTAGGACTCTTTCCTCGTCCTCCATTGTCTTTCCGACCTGCGTGCTCTCGGGCATAACCGTGCTCTGAGTTGCACCATCCAGGTTGGGTGTGTCGGAAACTTTTGGGTTACCGTCGCCCCCTGACACCACTGTTGGCGTGTTGCCAATTGTAGCGTTGGAGGCAGACTTAGCACTTCCACGTAGTTCAACAAGGTCTTTATTGAATTGGTGCGTTTCGGTTTTAATCGGCATTCGTTGCCACCCTTCTGCGTCGACGAAGAATGCCGATGTAGATTATGTTTTTAATGCGAAATCCATCGCTTTTGAGTGTTCTAAATATTAGTGCATTACAAACCAGAAAATGTCTTTACATTTTTTTCTAATTTATCTTTTCTGGTTTGTAATGCACTCTAATAATAATATTTAATGCCGATGTAACTTATTTTTGTGTTTTACCTGTATGTACCGCTAAATCGGCGACGTGATCTCGTTCTCGTTGACGTCCGCGGTGGACAAACGCTCTTCCAGTGTTCGATCGACATATCTCTATACATATAAAATACAACGTCTGTCTGTCTGTATGTCCGTCTGTCTGTCTGTCCGTCTGTCTGTTCGTTCGCTTATAACTTGAGAACCAATCAATGGATTTTGATGCAGTTTTCACTGAAAGATAAAGCATTTCTTCGGGGAGGTTTAGGGCTATGTATCATCACGCTATGACAAAAGGGAGCAGCGCAATGAGAATTTTAGTGAGGCATATGGAAGGTTCGCCGCCGTAGCATTGTCGATCGTCGCGGGTTCAAACCCCGACGGGTAAAATTTGTTTTCACTTTTTATTTTTTATTCTTTTATTTTATTTTCAGAAAAAATATTTCCTTTTGTAAAAGAAATATTAAAGCTGAAATTATATTTCTTGACTGCGCAAAGAACAATAACTAAAATATTTTTATATTCAAGCGCTTAGAAAACGCCATCTCTGGGAAGCTACCCTGGATAACGGCTCAGTAAGCTGGCGTTGAAATTGTTTGTAAGCTAGCGTTGAAATTGTTTTTATTTTAATACACTAGATGGCGCTGTATGTTTCAAAATATCGAATTTGACGCAGTCTGGTTCAAATCAACTCACGTTAAAGTTTGTCTACACTATTATATAAAGAAGAAAGATTTGTTTGTTTGTTTGCATATAATGGGTAATATCTAGAACTACTGAACTGACTTTAAAAATTACTTAAGCACTTAATAAGATTTTTAGTTAATCGTGTGGTATGTACGCCTTGCGTAGTCGTACGTATGTAGTCTCATCGTCGGGGTTTCAATCATCCACTGGTAAATGTTTTTTTAGGAGACCTCTCAAGTTTAAGTTTATTTGATCGGTATTGATGAGTATTTTTGTAGAACATCTAATGACGGGACTGTGGGAGGTGGGTACGGGATCTCCTCAACGGATAA
This sequence comes from Ypsolopha scabrella, assembly GCA_910592155.1. Lineage (NCBI taxonomy): Eukaryota > Metazoa > Arthropoda > Insecta > Lepidoptera > Ypsolophidae > Ypsolopha > Ypsolopha scabrella. The sequence goes on from OU342964.1 coordinate 8,873,298, forward strand.
CAGCAGACCCATCGAGTTTGGGCTTATTTTATTGGTCTTTACTAGCACTTTGGTAAAACATGGTGACCAGGGTCTGATGATGGGACTGGAAGGTAGGTACTGGATCTCCTCAACGGACAACAGCAGACACTTCGAGTTTGGACTTATTCGATTGGTCTTTATTAGCACTTTGGTAAAACGTGGTGATCATGGTCTGATGATGGGACTGGAAGGTGGGTACGGGATCTCCTCAACGGACAATGTTTGCTAAGTTTCTTGCCCTTCTTCTTAGCAATACTAATCGAATGGTGCGGATGGTTAGGCATTATGTATATACAATATTTTTATTCCTATATTTCTATATTTTATGCAAGTGTATAACTTTATTACATTTTAGTAGCCCACCCTTAATATTTTTTGTATGTATTTCCCGTTTTTATTATTTCTTCATTGTATTATGTATATATAATATTTTTATTCCTAGATTCCCCTATTTTATTTATTTTTTATGTATTTAAAAACTTACGACTATCATTTATTAATGCAGGTGTATATTTTATTTCCCGTATTATTATATATTTTTTTATATTCTAAAGACATATTATATTGTGTAAATTAACTTTGACTTGTAGAAAGTATACTTAATGTATCTATTTTGCAAAAATAAATATTTTGATTTTTGATTTTTGGACAACAGCAGACCCTTCAAGTTTGGGCTTATTTGATTGGTCTTTATTAGCACTTTGGTAAAACATGGTGACCGTTGCATATTGTCGTTCAAAAAATCATATTCTTTTGTTTTCCTTATTTCCACGAAAATCTCTTCGACGCGGGCGGAGCCGCGGGCAAAAGCTAGTTATCGTCTGAGATGACAAGAGCTCAGTCATTTTAGTTTTCAATTTTGGCACAGGCCGTCCCATTTCAACACATATTTCTCTCCAAGCTACTTCTCTGAGCGATCTGTCTGCTATTGCAAAGCAGTTCTTTTTTCCATATTTAATTTACATTTTGACCCCAATTAATTTACAGCAAGTTTGGTTATCCGTCACTTAGAACGCAACGAGCACACCTAATGTCAACAGGTCCGTCTCACTCAAAACGCGCGTCAAATACGCGTAAAAAAACCGACAACAGATACAGCGCGTTCCGAGTCAAAACATAATTGATTACATCGGGTCTATCGTCATTTCGAGTCACTGTTAGCCCGATAACGATAGCCCTAAAAGTGACAGCCAGCCGGCGGCAATTTCAAAAATAGGTTATTCTTAGTATTAGAGTTTAAGGTGGTAAAACCGAATCTCGGTGCAAAATGCATATCATAATATTGTTTTCCTTACTTTTGAATAAAAAGTATGCAAAAATTGCGTTTTAAAGCAATTAGCGGGAATTTATTACTAATAATAGGGTTCTCGCATTAAAATTATGTTATATTATGCCTTATATTTTGATTACATTCGATTACAACGATAAGTACGCTTTTAAGTTTGTTAATCGAATACAATCAAAATGTAAATCATAAAATGATAGAATTTGAATGTGAAACGCTAATTATTACTGATAAATTTCCGCTAATTGCTTTGTAACGAAATTTTTGCATACTTTTTATTCAAAAGTAAGGAAAACAATATTATGATGTGCACTTTGCACCGAGATTCTGTTTTGCCACCACCTTAATATTAAACCATTAATCAGAGATTGTAGTTCACTTCGTGGACCTAAGTTTATAGTATTAAATAATTACCAGCCCAGAAAATAAGGATTTTTGAACAAACCAACACGTAATGATTTCTCTCAATGAAGCGCAAATAACTTTTGCACGACAACGTAGGTAAAGTAGCCTTTGTTGGTATTTATGTAACGTTAACACATTTCTACAAATTGCGGTTAAAGGTTAATTTTTCTGTCACTGACAAGTGTCATCATCCACGTCGCGTCCAAAATTAATCAAAGTTTAAGCTCTGATGGATGCCATTTCCCATTCGGAATGACTTGATGGGCGTGAGTAGTTTGATGGTAGGTTTAGCACTGCTATCGCCATTCGGAGCGCTGTAATGGAATGCTCCGTTCCAGCGGGGCTAATAAGTAACTCAGTGTCGGTTGCTATTCACCAAAAACAGATGAAAAATTAACTTCCAGAATAACCTTTAAATATTTACGAATGGTGACGTCATTTCAAGTGCGAACGTATCCTTAGATAAGCGGATAATGTATGTTTTCGACGATAGGCATTTGGTTTGGCAACTGATTTTTCGATACAGGATCAGAGGTGCGATTGTGTAAGCTAATGGTATTCATTTGACAGATCATATGGCTATAAAGTTTATAGTATAAACGTTATGGTTTCACTTGTCAAACGGCTAATTCGAATTGTCTAAGGGGTTCCTAAAGTCATAACGATGAGATGATCATATGATCGATATTTATTTATTTATTAATGATTTGATACGATTTCGTATTGTCTAAGTTTTTTAAGTTCATCACTAATGTCAAATGATAGCCATGACTCGCGGGTCATGATAATGGTATAAAAGTTAGTGTTTTGGATTGATTTGGATTAAAATTTCGGAAAAATATCTTTTATTTGGCCATTACAATTGAGATGTTTTTACAAATTAGTAGGCTGTGATTGACATTTTGAATTAAGTAATAATTAGTAGGTATACATCGATGAATATGTAGGTATAGGTACCTATACAAGTATATAAATAAATGGAAGCGACTAAAGGGCCACTAGCGGTCCTTTAATTTTTAAAATTATTGAACCGTAAGTAACTATTTAGCTGTTGGAATATTTTCCTGAGCACGGACTAATAAAGTTAATTTGCAATGCAGTTCGGAAAGGGAATTGGTCCTTTAATTTTATAAATTATTGAGCCGTAAGTCATCGGAAAATGTGTTTTTCTGCATATCGTGAAGACTACGGAGGTCGCCTCGCTCCGCTTCGCTCGGCTCCCTAGTATGTACTCACATGTCCACCTAACCGCTCCTCCTCGCTTCGCTCGTCGTCGCAACCTATTCCTAGCGGTCGAATAAAATTAAAACTAAGGAAGCCGCTAACGGCTATTCAGTCACTTTCTAAATAAATTAAGATTGAGATGAAAGCTGGCTGTAGGAGCCATTTGTATGCAGAATTGATGTAGAATGTAGGAACTTAATGTTTTTATTATTGTTTTAGGCATTCAGTGTAACCTACCCAAAGAATCGGAGAAATAAAAAATGCATTTATATTTACACAGGTTTTATTCAACAAAGTAATTCGTTGTTGTCTACCAGTGGTTTGAGTATTCAACTACTAATCCGTCAAAATCCTGTATTAGCACATTTGTGTTCGGTCTATGTGCTTCATATAATAAGGCAAGTTTGTGCTCCAAGTATGGTAAAAGGGCTTACTTACTCCTCACCACGCTGAGACATAACAATTATTGGTGAAGCATGGCTGTACGAGGGTGAAGCATGGCTGTACGAGTGTGAACTAGGAGTTGCATTTTACAGCCATGTATATGTCGCAGTCGCAGGGATCTAGTTAAATTCAGTGACTTAACTAAATGACTACACTTTTGGTTTAAATGGTGGTTTTAAAAAATAACCACAAAGGTTACGTATGGCGGTCACGCCACTACTACCCGGTCACATTATCTCGAGACCTGGCGTCGATGACGTCACGTCGCGTCGGCGCTCAGATATGGTGCGCAAAACAAGCATCCTCTAGTAGGATATTATTATAAACAATAAGATTTCCAACAAAACAAATATTGTGTTAATTAATTTAATGTAGGTAATATTATTATAATGATATGTTTAAAATGATGAAAAATAAATGAAACAATCTTGGTTAAGTGGGTACAAGAAGTGTTTATTACACAAAACTACAGACTAAAAATCTTCTTCAGAATATATGATTGGCTCGAAGGTATTACGAATTGCTTGTTAGCTTTCTCTGATTCAAAGAAAGCGAGAACTTTCAGGATTAAATTTCTTGCTTCACTGTGAATAGTTTTTCCCATATTTGAAAAAACTTTCACTGTCCCACTTCAAAGCAACGAAATAGTAACAAAAATGTCCAAACTAATCCAAAATGTCCAAACTTAACAAAAATGTCCAACGTTGCAACAAAAACAATATTTTAACGTAACAGCAATAACAAAATAACAATAAAAGTCCAAACGTAACAATGGAATGTTTAAAAATATACCACGAAAACAAGTCGACGGGTATCGGCAACGAAAGTGTACAACAACCGTACTGAAGCGCCGTGGCGAGTGCGGGGAGGTGAAAGGAGAACGGGCGGGTGGTTCGCATTCCAGCGAGGTCTCGAGATAATGTGACCGGGTTGTACGTGGCGCGACTCTCCATACCTATCCTTCTAACCTTAGCCACTGCCTCTCTTCTGCCTGATTTAACCAAATGCCTGCGACATATACATAATGTATATTCAAAACCCATAAAACAAATAAAAGAACAGAAAGTTACAATATGATTCCCTGAGAGAGTGTCAGATGTGTTCTTAAAGTGTGAACTATGAAATGCTAGTCACAGTCCACACTTGATACACCCACTTTTCACCAGCAATTATTACATCCCGAATGTGTTGGTACTGTAGTGAGCCCTAACACCATACTTCAACTTGAACCAACAGCTTAACATGCCTTCTGAAGCATGCGAACCAAACACTAATTAATGTGCACTGCTGAGAGTGACCACAAACTCCAGTTTAGCATGTGAGCACTCTACTAGTCTGCGTGTGGCCAATCATTATATATTTTTTTACACACACACAATCACTAGAATAAAGGAATAAGAGTATAACCTGTGGAGAGAAGCTTTGCTAGTTGACCACAGCGACAATCTCTCAAAAATTGTTCAACAAGTGCCTGTCACGAAGAGGCTGTGTCCCTTAGCATAGACTGGCTTGGATGTTGGTTTCTTCTACCTCCGTCAGTACCTCGGGCTTGTTACTGGATGTCTGCATCTCGCTTGCGCATTCTGCTTCTAGCAAAACTGAAAATTTATGATAAAAATTAGTAAGTACATAATATTATACTGATACATTCTTTACTTTCTTAGGTAGCATTCCAAATCACTTTTCAAGATTAAAAGATTGCTCGCTGTCAGACAAAAGTAGGTCGATGCTGGTTCCAAAACATCTACTTTTAGGTTTTGGAACCAGCATCGAGCCACTTTTGTCTGACAGCAGGCAATATTTTTATCTTGAAAAAGTGATTTGGAATGCTACCTTAGATTCCACTTAGCAAATACAACATTACTTGTGGTTTTCAATGTTGTGCTATCATCTGCCAGTAGTTGGAACTCATCACATCGAGCAACCTCTCACTATAATTCTGTATTAGTTACCGAGAGACCTAGTATCTATCTCCAACTGTGCGTTGGACACAATTCTCGCTTTGGCACTGAAATAAGAGTTGTGTTTTGTTAGGAAGATAGGTAGGTACAGTATACCATTATTTGTAGGCATTGATATAAATCAATGTTTGTAGGAAATGATTTAGGTACATAGTACATCTTGGTACAGTAGGGTAAAGCTCGAGGTTGTTTTTACTTACTCTTTGTATTTTGGCAGCTACTTAGATCTCGTCTAAAATATCTACAAAAGGACTTATTTGTATGACAAAATAACCGAGAAAATGAACACAAACACATTAGAAAGAAAACATTTTGTTGGCACTCGACACCTATTATTACAATGACACACAAATCTTAAACAAAGACAAAATATGGTATCGGTAAGGTTGGTCATGGATGGTAAATCTATACCATAGTCATGGATCGTTTATGGCAAATTCGAATTGTGTATAACTAACCATCCCATGATGACCGAAAAGTGACCGATGACTTAAAAACGTTATCATGAAATTGCGTTTTATTCTGCAGTTCTGCACTACGCAAAGTGAAATGCAATGTTTTATATTTTTATAAATTAAGTCGAAAACAAAATAATAGGTAGGGAGAAGGAGGCACCTTTGAACAATTTTTAATCAAACACCTGTAATTATTTACCTTTGCTATATTATGTCATATTTTTAGTACATATCTTTGGCATGGTTATCTGGTTACAAAATTCTTTAGTTTAAGCGATGAAAATATAAGACATAAAGCTGCTATTAGTGCTTTTAAACAAAAAGTCAAATGTTCAATTCTGCCCCATATCAGGGGTACTTTTGAACCAGAATGGGGTACCCTTGAAATGTGTCAATAATACACAGAAATTATGAGTTTACGATGTTTTATTTAATAAATGATGTTTGATTTGGAATGTTACATCATTTAAATATCAGTATTCACTTATCAACCAAGATTTTTCAAAAAAACTCAGCTGAGGCACAATTGAACAGTTCAAATGTTCCCAATGGGGTTCAATTGAACAATTCAAATGTTCCCCATGGAGATCTTGATAAACTTGTGTTATCTGGCTTACGTAGTGCAAGTTCATTGTGACGCTTCATGAACCCTTTTAGCCATTCCATACCAGCTTCTTTCCTCTCTTTCCATTTGGGTGGGCATTTACCTAGTGCATCAGCATATTCATACGCTAATGATAATGTTTGTTTATAGGTTAAACCGTAATTCATTCTTGCACTTTTCAAAATATATTCACAAAGCATTCTCTCTTCGAGTTTATCAAAAACTTGACGGGATCTGTATTTAGATGAAAATTTTTCATTTTTTGGCTCTTTGTTTTCTTTGTGTTTTTTGATTCTATAATGTAAGGTATTTGGTCTCACATCAAACAGTTCTGCGGCTCTTCTTAATTTCATATTACCACTGACAACTTCAAGGACAGCTCGGTGCATTTCCTCTTCATTAACTTCCTGAAGTCTTTTTTTATTGTAATTCCGTACCATCTTATCTGTAAAAATAAGATTTTACTTACTCAGTCGCTCGTGCGCAGCCGTTCCGTTCTGACGTGCGTTCTTATCGTGTCAAGGACAATGTCCTCTAACGTGGTAAAATGTGCTCATTGCAACATAGTTATCAATGAAGTGTTAGCATTTGTTAATAACAGGATTGATGTGATGGATGAAGAAAGCATTAGTCGAATATGCATTAGTGCCTTTTCGGAGAGTGATATTTTGACCGCAAAAAATCTTTTGTTCGATTCCGTGCCTAAAATTAAGAGCAAGATAACCAGGAAGAGACAAGGTAAAACTCTGCGGGATATAGATGACATTATCTGCCTCCTAAAACAATTAGATCCAGAAGAAATCCCTGTTTTCGTTGCAAAGGAACTGCAGAAATTACCACCCGTGTCCTTCGATCACATTGATGTGACGAGGCTTCTCAAGGACATCGTCAAACTGCGACAAGAAGTTGAGGATATTAAATCGAGCTATGTCACATCAGAACAGCTAAATGTGATAGCAGCGGACCTCGAGTTATTAAAGAAATCTTCATTAGTTAACAACTTCGACAGCTTTGAGGGTAATATCAACAAAAAACGCGGAGCCTGTGTACTGGACAGCTTTTGTTGTGACAGCGGACCAATGGGTTTACCTCATATCAACTATGAAATTGGAGCTCTAAAGCCCACTTCAGCATCCTACCCATTAGATATTTCGAAACCCGAGAATATTTCTCCAAAGGAGGTAAACAAAACATTGCATTCAAACGGCAACGAGCGCTCCGGGACGGAGTGTGTTATCAGTGCGATGAGTCACATGAGTCATACATCGCAGCAGCCTACGCCGTCGCCGTCGCCGCCGCCGCCGCCGCCGCCGCCGCCGCCGCCGCCGCCGCCGCCGCCGACCGAGCCGCCGGCTGACGCGAGACACACGGGCGAGCTGAACGCATGCGACGCGCGAAAAACATATTCTGAAGTTATTGCTCAAGAGGGAGAATGGAAGTTGCAGCAGAGAAATGGAGATTGGATTAACAAACAGAAAAATAGACTGAAGAATAGGTTTATAGGAAGTCAAGGAAAAGCAGTAACGGATCCCAAAGCGGCATTTAGAGCTGTCGAAACGAAAATTCCTTTATTTGTATACAATGTTGCAAAGGGCGTTTCTGCGTGTGATATATCTAACTACATCGAGAACAAAACTAAATTAAAGGTGACGATAGATAAAATAAATATGAAGACGCAGAAGCCCTATGATGCTTTTAAGGTTTTTGTGCCGAGGCATAAAATAGAAACGTTTATGCAGGATAACTTTTGGCCCGAAGGGGTTGCTTACCGCCAGTTTATTAACTATAGGCAAAAGAAAGAAGCAACAGAAAAACCCACGGTTCCTTGCCCAATAATAAATAATTCATGATGAATACGAAGTTTGTCACATTCAACTGCAAAGATGTTCGTAGATCGGTAGATTGCGTTAGAAAATTATGCAAATCAGCTGATATTATTGCGCTTCAGGAGACGTGGCTGCTACCACATGACTTGCCATTTCTCGGGACTGTTGAGGACGGTTTCGCTTTCACAGGCAAGTCTGCCGTGGACACGTCAGTCGGAGTACTGCGAGGAAGGCCATATGGTGGAGTGGCGATACTCTGGAGAAAGGCGTTGTTTCCCACAGTTTCGGTTATAGCGTGTAATAGTGTGCGTTTAGCTGCGATAAAGGTAGACATAAGCGGTAGATCGTTGCTTATTTTCTCAGTATACATGCCTACTGATAAGAGTGAGAACTTAGTTGAATTTACAGAGTGCCTAGGCGAGTTAAATGCCATTGTTGACAGCCAGGACGTGGAATGTGTGTACATCCTTGGGGACTTCAATGCACATCCCGGTGAGTCGTTTTCCGATGAGTTATTAGACTTTTGTAACGAACACTCGTGGTCGTGTGTAGACAGGGAGATACTACCGGATGATACGTTCACGTTTGTGAGTGACGCACACGGGAGCCGGCGATGGCTAGATCATAGTGTAGTGACTGATGCGGCGAAACAGTCTATTGTGAATATCTCTGTTTTATATGATACTTATTGGTCTGACCACATGCCTCTCCAAGTCGAATGTAATATTAACATCATTAAACCTAAAATATTAATACCGACAGTTACGTGTGACAAGGTAAAATGGGGTGAGCGTGACTTGAGCCAGATTAATAAGTATCATGAACTGTGTAACTCTAGGTTAAGGTCAATTGACTTCGATCAAACATTTAACTCATGTTGTGATATAATGTGTAATAACTTGGATCATCGAATTTTATTGAACAATATGTATGACAACATAATATCTATTCTTTCTGAAGCGGCTGAGTCTTCTTATGTTGATAAATCTGTAAGGAAACGCAATCATGTAACCGGTTGGAATAAACATGTCCGTAGCGCTCACGGTGAGGCTCGTCTATGTTTTCAGACTTGGTTGTGGTACGGCAAACCAAAAAATGGCTTGTTTTACGACCGCATGTGCGAAACAAGAAAAGTCTTTAAATCCAAACTAAAGTGGTGCCAAAATAACGAACGGCAGATAAAAATGGACATCATTGCTGAGCACCATCATAATAAAAATTTTAGTAAATTCTGGAAAAATACAAACAAGCTGATTCAGAGACCTGCCCTCCCTGTGAGTGTAGCCGGAGTACACGAGCCCACTGACATTGCTAACCTGTTTAAAGAGCATTTTAGAGTTCGATCTTCACTGGGGCCTTCGTCTCTGGGGACTCATGATGAGGCTGTTGTGAGGGAACGTAGCGTCACTATCAGTGCAAAAGATGTAGAAACTGTCATCAAAGGCATGGTCAGAGGGAAGAGTCCTGGTCACGACAGCCTCAGCATTGAGCACTTCAAGTACGCAGGAGTTCATCTACCCAGAGTGCTTGCCATGTTTTATACGCTGTGTCTTGGCCATTCATACCTACCTGAAAAGTTAATGCGTACAGTGGTAGTCCCAATTATTAAAAACAAAACGGGAGACACTTCTGACTTGGCCAACTATAGACCAATATCTCTAGCTTCTGTAATCGCTAAGGTTCTGGACAGTCTGCTTGATAGACATTTGAATAAGCATATTTTTCTTAATGATGCGCAGTTCGGATTTCGTTCAGGTCTCTCCACGGAGAATGCTATCTTTTGTCTCAAGCGGACTGTCGAGTACTATACAGCCAGGAATACCCCCGTGTTTGCATGCTTTTTAGATCTCTCTAAAGCATTTGATCTTGTATCGTATGATGTGTTATGGGACAAACTAAGAAGAGAGACCACTGTACCAGACGAGATAATATGTCTCTTTAAACATACAACCAGAAAAACAAAGTTATGTGGGGAGGAGCCTTCTCGGATGAATATGGGTTGGAATGCGGGGTCAGGCAGGGTGGGTTATCCTCTCCCCGTCTTTTTAACCTGTATATCAATAAGCTACTCGATGAGCTCAGCGGCACCAACGTCGGCTGTCATGTAGACGGAGTCAGCGTCAATAACATAAGCTACGCTGACGATATGGTGCTGCTGAGTCCATCGGTAGGCGCGTTGAGGAGGCTTCTTTCCATATGCCAATCGTATGTTGAGGCGCATGGCCTTAAGTACAACGCAAAAAAGAGCGAGTTTTTAGTATTCAAGGCAGGGTCTAAAACTTATCCTATTGTGCCTGAAGTCAAACTCAGCGGTACCTCGTTGTCCAGGGTCAAGCACTTCAAATACTTGGGGCACTGGGTTCGAGAGGACCTCAGTGATTGTATGGATATAGAGAGGGAGCGCAGGTCGCTGGCTGTCCGATGTAATATGCTTGCCCGCAGATTTGCACGGTGTACGAATCAGGTAAAGGTGACGCTCTTCAAAGCATATTGCCAGTCCTTTTACACGTGCAGTCTTTGGGTGGACTACACGCAGCGGGCATACAGCGACCTGCGTGTCCAGTATAATAATGCTTTCAGGATGCTGTTGGGGTTACCGCGATATTGCAGCGCCTCTGTCATGTTCGCGGAAGCACACACAGATGGTTTCGCGGCAATCATGCGAAAGCGCTGTGCGTCGTTGCTCAGTCGAACTCGGGCCAGCCCCAATAGTGTCCTGAAGGTATTATCTGACAGGTGGGACTCGCCCCTTCTTAAAAAGTGGATAGAGCTCCACAAGTCAATTTAATTCTAATTCAACTTTTACTCGCCTGATCTCTTACTAACACTAGTTTATAAGTTATATTGTATTACTAACACTTTATGGATCCTGTCCGAAATAAATGATTTTATTATTATTATTATTATTATTATAAATTCAATTTTGGTTAGTAGGCTAGATAAACAACACGAGATTTTTACCTTTTGGTTGGGGTGTAGATAAGGGGGCACTATGGGAAAAAAGACTTAGAAAAAGGGCCGAAAAGCGAATAATTTTCAAGTCCGGTATCGTGCCCCCTTATCGACACTCTGACCGGACTTAATCAGCAAAAATGTCTTGGGGTAGCTTGGAACACTTTCAAAGGTGCCCCATTACTGTTCAAATCTACCCCTTTCACTTTGTTCAAGTCTGCCTCAGTCTTATTTTAGATTTTGTTTTAGTTTTATTTTTCAAAACCATGTTTAATATTTATATTTTACAACTTCTATCTTCGCTAAATAAAGTAGATTTCAATTTACGAAGCACAGTACTTACCATAATCTTCAATCGGCTGAGTAAAAACCTTAAAACTGTTCCAAAAAATATTTCCGTGGCAGTCCCAAAAACAAATATGTCGACTAACTTTTTTGACACTTGTGAAAAGCACAGATTATAAAATGACATGCATGGGAATTTGTATTGCCAGCTCTAAAAATGTAGAACTATGAAAATTCGACGTACTTTAATCGAGTTATTGCGACTGTTCAAATGTGAACGTGTTCAAAGCTGCCTCCTTCTCCCCTACATCTTTTTGAGCTAACTTATCAATTTCGTAACAAAAAAGAAGATTCATCGATTAAAACATTGAATTCAAAGGCAATTATCTCCAAGAACAGTATGAAACTAAACGCAAAAGAATGATTGTAATTGAGGTTCAGCTACTCGACCACCAGATGGCGGTTTATAAATTTACTGCTATTTAACAATAGTTAGCTTAAGTAGCTTTAGTGAGCTCTCCACGGAATAATTGTTAATGTCGAAAAGAGACGGCGCTATGCACATAGTATATTTTGTCTTTGTTTATGATTTGTGTGTCATTGTAATAATAGGTGTCGGTCGAGCAAATTCGAGTTGAGTGTCAACAAAATGTTTTCTATCTGTGTTCATTTTCTCGGTTATTTTGTCATACAACTGAGTCCTTTTGTAGATATTTTAGACAAGATCTAGCTGCCAAAATACAAAAAGTAAGTAAAAACAACCTCGAGCTTAATCCTACTATAGCAAGATGTACCTAAATCATTTCCTAGAAAAAGTCAAATCGCAACTCTTATTTCAGTGCCAAAGCAAGAATTGTGTCCAACGCACAGGTGGAGGTACTAGGTCTCCCAGAAACTAAGAAACAGAATTAGTGAGAGGTTGCTTGATGTGAAGAGTTCCAACTACTGGCAGATAACAGCACAAGCATTGAAAACCGTAGGTAAGTAGTGTGGCATTTGCTAAGTGGAATCTAAGAAAGTAATTATTGTACCAGTATATATGTACTTACTACTTTTTATCGTAAATTTTCAGTTTTGCTATGGACTAATAAGGTCAGAATGCGCAAGCGAGATACAGACATCCAGTAACAAACCCGAGGTACTGACAGAGGTAGAAGAAACCAACATCCAAGCCAGTCTATGTGAAGGGACAGAGCCTCTTCGTGACAGGCACTGGTTGAACAAATTTTGAGAGATTGTCGCTGTGGTCAACAAGCAAAGCTTCTCTCCACAGGTTATACTCTTCCTTTATTCTAGTGATTGTGTGTGTGTAAAAAAATATATAATGATTGGCCACACGCAGACTAGTAGAGTGCTCACATGCTAAACAGGAGTTTGTGGTCACTCGCCGCAGTGCACATTAATTTGTTTTTGGTTTGCATGTTTCAGAAGGCATGTTAAGCTGTTGGTTCAGGTTGAAGTATGGTGGAAGGGCTCACTACCAACACATTCAGAAAGTGAAAGCGACTTGCATTTCACAGTTCACACTTAAGAACACCTCTGACACTCTCAGGGATTCATATTGTGATTTTATGTTCTTTTATATGTTTTATGGATTTTTAATATACATTTATATACAGTCGTGGTCAACTAATTAGGGACAATCTCTAGTTAAGCCAAATTGTGAATTGGCGTTTGCACGTAAATATGGACATTGAACCTACGCCCAATGGCAACATGTATTATTCTCTGACGAGACCAAGGTTAATTTGATTTCTTCAGATGGAAGGCAATACGTACGGTGTCCAGTAAAAGCGGAAATGAATCCAAGATTCACAAAAAAGCAGGTGAAACATGGTGGTGGAAACATTAAAATGTAGGGTTCATTTTCTGGACATGGAGTGGGACCTGTGAGGAAAGTTCAGGGTAACTTAGACCAACATCAATACAAGGCAATATTGGAGGAAACGATGCTTCCCTATGCTGAGGAGCATCTCCCTATTATATGGACGTTTCAGCATGATAACGACCCGAAACATACCGCCCATTCAGTCAAGTCGTTTCTTACCAGTCAGTCAGTATCGGTGCTAGATTGGCCAGCAAATAGCCTGGACCTTAACCCAATCGAGCACCTTTGGCACGAAATCAAGAAAAAAGTTGCCACTTATCGTACCACAACTTTAGATGAACTTAATTAAGCTTTTTGTGAGGCATGGGCAAACATGCCAGAAACTGATAATGTCTATGCCACATCGGTGTCAAGCGGTAATTACTAACAAAGGTTTTGCTACTGGGTACTGATTTTACACGTAATAAAATGGAGCTGTTAAAGATATTATAATACTGCAGATTATTAGTTTTGTTTAACTCTATTTTTCATTATAGTTTACTGTCCTTAATTAAATGTCCAGCTACAGAATTATACCTTAAAATTGAATACATGTTCAACCTTTGATATTCAATACTTTTTTCTATTTATTTATTCTTTTATTTACAGCCATTTATAGGTGCTGAGAAATCAATAGGGTTGTATATTTATATGTACATAACCGGTTATTGCTCTTCACTATCTTGAAAGTCCCTAATTAGTTGACCACGACTGTATATGTCACAGGCATTTGGTTAAATCAGGCAGAAGAGAGGCAGTAGCTAAGGTTAGAAGGTTAAGTATGGCGAGTCGCGCCACGTTGTGGCGTGACCGCCATACATAACCTTCGTGGTTATTTTTTTTAAGACCACCATTTAACCAGATGCCTGCGACAATACATGGCTGTCAGAAGTGTTTCTGAGTATGGACTGTAAAATGCAACTCCTACTCCACACTCAAACAGCCATGCTTCACCAATAATTGTTATGTCTCAGCGTGGTGAGAAGTAAGCCACCATACTCGGAGCACAAACTTGCCTTCTGAAGCACATACAGTGAACACAAATGTGCCCAGACAGGATTTGAGCCTATTACCTCCGGATTAGTAGTTGAATACTCAACCACTAGACAACATACCTAACGAGTTACTTTATTGAATAAAAACCTGTGTAAATATAAAATGCATTTTTTATTTCTCCGATTCTTTGGGTAGGTTACACTGAATGCCTAAAACAATAATAAAAAAATTAAGTTCATAAATAATAATGAGTTACTTACAGCACAAATGGCACCTACAGCCAGCTTTCATCTCAATCCTAATTGATTTACCTACTTATATAGGATACCTACTAATTATTAATTCAAAATATCAATCACAGGCCACAGCCTACAAATTTTTAAAAACATCTCAATTATAATGGTCAAAGAAATGATATTTTTCCGAAATTTTATTCTAAATCAATCCAAAACACTAACTTTTATACCATTGTCATGACCCGAGAGTCATGGCTATCATTTGACATTAGTGATGAACTTGAAAAACTTATACAATACGAATTATCTGTCAAATCGTATCAAATCATTCACTCATCGTCTTAAATATCGATCATTTCATCTAGGGTTGCCATCCGTCCGGGTTTCCCCGGATTTGTCCTAGTTTGAAGGGCGTCCGGGCTGGACTTCATTTGTAGTCCGGGATTAAAAATTAAAGTCTTGGGCCGCCGCCCGCGACATACGCACTGTACCCGCACGCGCCGCCGTGATTAACCGACTCGCTAAATTCACCGTCTCCCTCCCCGCCATCCCCCGCCGCTCCCTTCCTAATGAGTGCAATAATTTCTTTTCCTTTTCGTAGTTAAAGTTATGATTGTTTTCTTATGTAAAAGAAATTTCAAATAAGGCTGTTGATTAAACCTTTTAAGTTGTGATATACGATATAAGTGAGTATAGTTTTTGGTTATTTTACGTTTTAAAAAGTTTAAAATGTAACTTACATTATAGTAAGAATGAAACATTATAAGACTGAATACTAAAATGGTATTAGTAATTTTAAGACTTTTGTTTAAAAATTTGAATTTTGTTAGGTTTAATATTTTAATAAGGTTTTGTTTTTATAACAGAGTAAGAATCTTATTACAGTTTGTTACAAATTGTAAAACACAAATTATTATATACTTTCAAGTTCTGAAAAAAAATAAAAAGGTGACTTATGACCTTTTTGACAGTTTTTATTCACACTGACTATGTTTCAAAAAACCTGTTGACATGTCCGGGTTCTGAGTTTTAAAATCCGGGGTTTTCACACGTCTTATCCTGGTTGCCAAATTTTAGAGATGGCTACCCTAATTTTATCGTTATGACTTAAGAAACCCCTTAGACAATTCGAATTAGCCGTTTGACAAGTGAAACCATAATGTTTATAGCCATATGATCTGTCAAATGAATACCATTAGCTTACACAATCGCACTGATCTACTGATTTTTCGGGGGATCTACTGACTTTCCCAGAATTCTACTGATTTCAACTGAAATTCTACTGTTTTTTTAAAATAATAGCTTTAATCACATTAAAAACATAAGAATATAAATAACCTGCGTGAAAAGAAACATAAAATTATGATGGTTAGGTTGGCACTGCAAAATTGATATCGTAAAATGGACTTGGTCAAAAAAGTCATGGGACACATAGTTCAATAATGAAATTCAAAATTTGCTCTACAGACAGCGAAATAAACGGGTTTGACACAACCCCGCTAAGATGATTACGTAACGAAATTAAATATCACTTACTAGGAGTCACGGAGAAAGCGATACATAACTATGCGAGTTGGCGGAAAATCGGGAATTTGTTTTGTTTTCTTGTTCAAAAGAGTTGACTGTGGTTGGGTTCTGTGTTGTTTTTGTTTAGTGTATTGTAAAATGTCCACGGAAGTAATTTCTGGAATGCTGCACACAAAAAATTAAAAAAAAAATCGAATTGCTTTGATTCTAATATAAGCACTGAAATGTTGAAAAAACAAAACAGTAAAATGTATCACTAATATTATAAACTTTAACGTTATTTTAATACCCAACATGGTTTTATTCAACAAAATTGCAACTACTGATTTTTTTTTAAATTTCCCCATACATCTCCTGATTTTTTCTTGCCGCATCTTCTGTTTTTTTTTTTAATGGACCTGGTAACACTGGCCGTCGGTCACTTTTCGGTCATCATGGGATGGTTAGTTTTACACAATTCGAATTTGCCATATACGATCCATGACTATGGTATAGATTTACCATCCATGATCAACCTTACACAATCGCACCTCAGGAGGCAGGTTCGAGGCGCGCGTTCCAAAACGGTATCCATTTCGAGCGTCTGGAACGCACACCAATGTTCGTCCTTTTGGAGCGCAACAGTCGATACGATACGCGGCTTAACATGTCATCTCTTTTGCACGCGTGGGATTTGTATGCTATCCTGCTCTCAGTGTTAGGCGAGCGTCGTTCGACGATCAAACTGAACGCAGGCAGGACCCTCAGAAGAATAACTAAAGCATAGAAGTAGTAATAAAATAGCAATTCTTTTTGATTTCCTGAGGTATCTTTTTTTCTCATGTCATTATTTAAAGTGCCAAAAAGAGAAAATTTGCTTGTCAACATGTTTCGCAAATTACAAGGTTGTACCCGGTTGGAGGACAGACATAATTATTATTGGAGGTATGAATACTCCTAACATAACCTTACCTTATATATTTAAAATTCTTTGATAAAATGTTACCTAACAAATTATTTTCTATGAAAACACCTTTTCTTTAATTAAAAACACTAGAAATATGTTTTAATATGCGACCTGACTTCACAACCAAATAGCGTAGAATATCCGAATTATTTCAATTGTTAACTTTGTATTGGGGTCTTATTCGCGATAGGTAACAACATACCTTAATAGATATGTGCTTGTCGTTTCGACGCCTCTGTTGGCTGTCGTGGTCACAAGCTAACTGACGAGAGTAGCAGCAAAAATGTCCTTGGCGAGCTGGCGGTAGGTAGCACATTATTTTTCTTTTTCCTACCCTCACTTTGTCTTTTGTTAATTAATTGTTTCTTTCGTCACACACGACACACAACACTAACAGTATCGAGGCAAATATTCGAAGATAAATCGCGAGGTTTAAATTTCTATATTACTGAACTCCATGCCGAAGATAACTTAAACCCGTCATCCCGATTGAAATTTTTTGGGTGTTTTTTTAATTTCAATTGCTTCTCGCACAATTCTCGGGTAGTAATGGCGGTCAGTAGAAAGGGTTTTTGGGTCATGAAGTTCTATCCAGTTGTTTGAACCAGCCGTTAGCAGTTGTTCTGCAATCGCCGATTTATTTATTTGCTGTTTTTTACATTTGTAATTTAAATTGCTCCAAATTTAGTATAAACAATGTGATGAAAGAGACCTATTTAACTTGGTCGGTTATTAGAACCAAATGGAACCAATTTGACATTACGGATTGTACACATGTTTCAAAACGAAAAAAGTATGTCTAAGGATGTCCTTTTCTAGGACATACATATTTTTTATTGGAAGGAGCGGGAAAAACATACAAAGGTACCGATTTTACTGCAACTTCTATGCTTTAGTAATTCTTCTGAGGCAGGACCTCAGTAAAAAAAAAAAGATTTCAGGCCAATCAAAAAGGCGGACGTGAAGTTATCTGTCAGATGCAGTGTACCCTCGTAGGCGCTCTCAGACCCCCGTTCATTAATTAACACTTTCGTCAGGTTCCGACACTGACAGCAGGATAGCGTATACAATTTTCAAAGAGTGCGACAAAGATGGCATTAGAACCCGTGTCGAGACCCCGAATTTATGAACGCGGCCCTGAATGCACAATTGTGAGGTCGTCTGAACAAACTTTACGTCCACCTTCTTGATTGGTTGGAACTGTACAGTACTTGCAGGTAATACATATTAAACGTAAAATAGGTACAGTCAGCGAGGTTCCCGCCTGACCAGTTTCAAAACTTTATTGCTTGCATGTGGCGATCTCAGCTAGCCCCGCCTTTTATTTTATTTACCAATGAGGGTATAAGACTCATAAACAACACATTACGTCAAGTTGCTAAAATCTCTTCACCTTCCAGCGGCGGTACATTCGCGAGCACCTCCGGCGGGATAGACTCTAGCAACAAGGGTCACCAGATGTTACAGAAGATGGGGTGGCAGGCGGGCGGGCTGGGGGCCGCGGGGCAGGGCATCGCCGAGCCAATCAGCGGCGGGCACGTCCGGGACAAACAAGACCAGTACAAAGGTAACAAGTTATACAGAGTGATTGGTAATTAGATGCAATCCTTTGAAGGGGTTGTAGAAGAGAACAATTGCAGTCGATTCGACTATATGATGCCTTATGCAAAAGTGAACCATTTCTGAGATATTTTGAATTTAAGCTTCTTTCTAAAGTAAACTTTTAAAAAATATATTTAAAAAAACAACCAATAATTTAGTTTTTTTTTATTTGTTTCGCCAATAAACAATAACCCTAAATTGCACATTATTGACGTAAACCTTGACACTGTGCTCCAAAACAATTGATAACTCTTGAAAATCGCAAAAGATTTACACAAAAAAGCTAGGTTACAACAAAAAGTCTCTAAGCAATTTTCTGTGCGTATAAGCTTGAAAACATCTGCATTTTACTAGCTTTTGAATAAGGTACAAAAATCTCAAATTGACAGAGGAATGATAAAAATATGGCCAAAACAATAGGAGCAGGTAGAAAAAAATATTGTTTATTGGCTGGGATGTTATCAAATCGAAACAAATAAAAAAAAACAAAATACTGGCTGGTTTTTTTAATATATTTTTTTCCAAGTAAACCTATCTGCAGAAATTGTTATTTATTTATCTTTTTAAGTACTTTGATTTTAGTCACAGACATATAAATATTACTAAGTATATAATTATACGTCTGTGGATTTAAGTATGTTTTTTTTTTGTTTGTATGGGAAAGTTTTTCAATGATCAGTAGTAATTTATTATGTTTACATGTAGTTTCACTTTTAGTTGCCTACTCCCTATCTATAGAGATCATACAGTGCAGAAGGTGAGACTGTAGAATTGCGATCGTGTGCGTGCACACCATTGACATTGTGGAAAACAACTCTTATAGCAGTGCAGGCAAGGTCTATTTTTGAAAAATCATGGAAACATAAAGTATACATTGTAACAAAAGAAGAATAATATAAAAGTCAAACCATAATTTTTTGAAAACAGACCTTGCCTGGACTGCTATAGGAGTTTTTTCCAAAATGTCAATGGTGTGTACGTACACAATCGCAATTCTACAGTCTCAGTCTCACCTTCTGCAATGTACATGCATTTAGAAACGAAGTAGGTATGTGATAATTTTGTTGTTCCTCAGGTATTGGCGTAAACCTCAACGATCCATATGAGAACTTCAGAAAGAACAAAGGAGCAGCATTTATAACAAGGATGAAAGAGCGGGCGTTAGAAAGATCATCGTGATTGGACCCCCATGAGAATATTAGATGTATGTAAATCTTGTGTACAAGAAGATTGTGTGGTTGGGAAGTGATTTATTTATCTAAATCAACTTAATTAAAGTTATTATTAAATTTTTATTGTTGTATTACTTTAGCATTAATAAAGCACCATTAGTCTTGAAGTTACATTGAGAATAACAGACATGTTTTAATAGTGACAATTTACAATTCAAAATCATCTTCATAATTATCTTTAAATTCAGCTAACCTATCTAAGCTCTCCTTGAAGTCTGCTTCTTCCAGGCCTTCTTCCCTAAACTTGTGCAGTTTAGCAAACTTGATCCTTCCAACTTCTCTGTGCAGTTTCTCCAGCATATCTGACATGAACGCGCCATTATGATATCCAGCCACAACTGGCACACTCTCTACCTTCTCATTTGAATCTCCATTGCCTATAAACCCATATTTATTGAGAGATTCGGAAAATATTTTTGGATATGGTGCCTTAATTTCCAGTGGTTTCTTACAAATTGTAACATTTGTCGCAGAGAGGAAGTTGTTTGCTTGGAAGTACAATTCAAACATTTCTTTTACACTATTACATCTATATGCTGGTATATTCTGCTGTTCTTTGGCCTCATTTAAAGGTGCCTTCAAGTAATTTTCTGGTATCCCACGCACAGTTATCAACTGGAATATTTTGTCTGTAGCTATTTTACAACTTGGTGTGATGCAGGTGTATATAGGTTTAGTAATTTCATTTAGATGATCTATTAAGTATTTAGACTCTTTTATAATGAAAGGAAGACCTAAAGTTGCAGCTGCCAGTTTTCTCCCATAACCAGTCATATCGGTGCACAGGTCTGACAAGGTATACATGGCATTTTTATGCCTGTATTTCTGGCTCAGTGTATCTAAAGCAGATGCTAACATAGCTGAAGAATGGTAGTACAACTGGGGGTTGTAATCTACACAATCAAATGCTCTAGGACTGCCAGGTTTCCTCCAACCCTTATCCCCAGTACATAGAGGAACAAACATATTGGAATGTTGTGACAATTCTTCCATAGCAAGCGCTATGTTTATTAATCTTGTTGAATCTTTCATATTTGATTTGTCTCTTTCTTCCTGAGTGGTGGGATTGTTGTCAGAGAAGTGTGATGCAATAATAGGGAATGCTAATATTGATTTTGAGTATTCATCAGCTAAATCTTCTATGCAACCGAGCGCTAATCCAGCAAATCCATCAGTGCAGTCAAAGTTCACTTGGATACCTTGCATACTGTTACATTCCTCTACATATTTCCTGATGTTATCACTAAAATGATCTCCATAATCTGTTTTCCACAGTGCTCTTCCTTTGTTATAGATGTCGAAGGCTTGCTGAAAATATAAGAAATATTTTATGTTAACAAAAACCACAGATACAGACATTTTTAAACTGGTGGCTCTAAAATTCATCTACAGACCATTCACTATAAGAAGTCCCCCCAGGGCTCCGTTCAGATTGATCACCCGCTCATCACTGACAGCAGTATAGCAAATACAAAACCAACGTGTGCAAAAGAGAAACTGAACGAGACCCCAGGGGAATTCTTATAGTGAATGGTCTGTATGTCTCTGCCTATCTTTCCCTGTCGTTTATTTTTATCAATCTCACTTTTGACACTTCAGAGCTAATTTCACTAGGAGGCCGCCTTTAAGTGTGATTCAACCTGTACAGATACTGACAGCAAGTCCTAACTGCAGAAGAGTTGCTTGTGACAGGAAATTATGGAAGATGTTAGAGGCCTTTACAAAGAGGATTTATTTATTAGGAGATATTCTATAAGTAAGTATATAAAAATACAAGTTCAGAATAAAGGACTTATTGAATGATACTTTTTAGTATGTTTCTAAGAAGTACTTACATTATCATTCCCATGTTGATATTCCTTGATAACATTGACAGTACGAGGATGGAACCTTGGATACAGATAATCAGTCCAGGCCTGAACGTCTTTATCCAGGTTATACTCTTTGGGCGCAGCTGAAGCACCTTCAGAATCAATGTCTTTTAAGTACTCGTTTTTAGGAGGTTCTGGTTCTTCAATCTTTTCCAACGTTTCCCACGGAATCTCCTCCGCCTGTTCTGAATACTGAGGTAACCCTCCACTTGCAGGTAAAGTTCTCAAGGACCCTTTCAAATCTGCTAACAACAATCTCGGCGTGTAAGTCATTTCACCTTTTAAAGTTTGACCTTCCCTGTACAGAATATCGTTGTTACACTCAGTTTTAGCGGTGCCAGTGTAGTCAAAACTTAGTTCTTGAGTGTTCCAAAAGTGGGCTCCAATGTAATTGGAGTAATTACCAAATTGTAACGTTAATATTTCCCGGGTAGTCATCGTTGCTATGTGCTGACTGCAGCTTTTGATTTATTAGGAAACGGTTTATCAGGTCACAAACACAGTTTTTTCAAAATAACTAAATAACGTTTCATTAACATAACCACACAGGAGCACAAATAAACAACATAACATAACCTAACTTGACATTTCGTTTGATACACTGAGCAAATGGTTTGATAACAAAGCAAGCAAGGCAACGCTGTGTTCCGTTTCGCGTATGATGGCGAAAAGTAGTGATGTAACCGGTTTCAAAAATACCTAAAAAAACGGTTTCTTTCTGTTGTAATAATGTTATCTCTCTCGGTCGAGTGACTGATTCCGGAAAAAAACATTTATGATCGCATTGGATAAAAAAAAATGCAATTTGCTTTGAGGATCATCAAAAACTAACCTTTAAAAGAGTTTTAAAAACAGATTTCTTTCCCTTTCTCAGATATAGCTTTGTCTCTTTCTAGGAAACGGGTGAAATTTCGCACGGCGATCGCACATTTCGAAACGTTTCCCAGATAGCGTTAGAAATCGCACGTCTGATTTTCGCATTAGAGCGTTTTCACATTATCGGACATAATTATTTCATTTGAGTACAAAAACATAAATGCCAATGAAAAAATGTTACGAATTTTTCTTTGTGATACCTTACTTTTGACCTGTCATATTAATTTAATTACCGTATTAACTGCTTGGTTAAATTTGTCGTTCATATATAATGTATGAAAAACAAACTTAATTTTGAAATTGTCATTTCAGGAATGCAAAGGGATCTATATTTTTTATTTGGTTTTGATCATAGACATTATTATAATGTCTTTGGTTTTGATAATGAAATTTGTTATGTTTATTTCGACGTTAAATAATTGTAATTATGCACGTCGAAAAAACTTACCTCGCTGCTGCGCCACTATTTATATTTTTTTCTCAAGAAAATATTTCAGTAAGTATACATAAAGTGTATATTTATAAAAAATATATTAATTGAGCTTTCTAATACAATTTTTTACTGTTCCTTACAATGATTACTTTTTTTAATTAACTGCCCATTGAAGACGAAAGTCTTGGATACGTTTTATATTTTTTTGCATAAATCTCAGTAATTCACTATGAAATGATGTTATTTTATTATGTTGAATAGATTTTTCATATGTTTTTCACACGAAAATGATACCAATATTGTTCTTTTAGCTAAACTAGATCCGTAAGATTTTTTATTTCAGGTGCGGTGGGGGCGGACTTCCCCCCCCACCACCACCCACATTAGTGGGTGGAACCACTGGTAACCGGGCTTAATCTGCTTAGATTTATCCAGAGAACATCTGTGTCAAATTTCATGCTTTTGTCACTATCCGAATAGTCTTATGCGTAAGGGCCCGGGCTATTACAACAATCACCGGTTCTAATATCTGTTGACGTTCCGAAACGCTCACTCCTACCGTTAATAGTTCGCCTGCCTGACAGTCGGTTGTCACTTCGGAGTTTTGCCGGGTTTTGGACAAAATTCAAACCTTTAAAAATGTATTCATTTAAATGGAAAAGAGTGAAAATTATTATTGTGAGAGTTGCATTAGTCTCGTCAGAGCTCATTTATCTATATTTAATTTAGAGTATTAGTTCTAGTGCGTATACATCGATGAACTGACGATCTGTTATTCTAATCAAGCAAAATTTTACAAACTATATTTATGACCATTTCATGACAAAGTTATTGAATAGCCAAATTTGATTTTCATGAAGTTTTCAGAAGTGAGGATTATGGCGTGAAGGACACGATTCGTAGCCGGAGAGGGGGCGGCCCCTGGCTCAAAGTTAGGAAGACATCAAATTGCTTCGTTACCTTTCAAAATTTGCCAATTCTACCGAAAAGTTAGTTGATCTTTAATTAATCAACTACCATAATAATAATACAAAAATAGTGGCTACGTTGAGCAACTGACATAACAACTATTTCTGTATTCCTAATCGATTAGCCATGAAGAAAATAAATGCTTGCAGATATCGAATTGAAACCTTGTGGTGGCAGACTGCCCCCAAGAAAAAATCCCTAGCTACGCCAATGTTTTCTGGAGGTACTCTCACAAAATGACGTTTTTCAGATTTTATCTCGTGTTAAAAAATAGAGAAGTATTGAATGAATTGATTTTTATTACAAAATTGTTATTACAAAAATCATATTCAACTTATTTTGACTTAATTAATACTAATACTAATGAAATTGAACTATAACTACTCTTACAAACTATATACTATTTGAATGGATGTTGAAATACTGGCAGTGAAAAAATACAATATTACAAGTTATAATTTTATTGCGTACCGTCTAGCAAAATATTATACATGAAAGTGTTGTCCTATGAAAATCACAAATGGGAAGCCAATTTTACTACCAGATTATCATAAGAATGAACCTAACGATGGTAATTAGTAATTACAAATCTTACTCATTACATCACTGTTCATTCTGATTAATAGATTATTTTTTGTAATTAGGTTACGAATTGCAAAAGCCCTTGAAATCGGACATCGATACGTTGTATTTCTTCCTACATATATTTGGAAAGTACAAGGCACAAAATCGCGGTTTTCATTGTTCTAGTGAGAATAAAAATAACAAGAGTATTGAATTTTTTGTACCCTGAAAAATGACGGCTAGTCTTTGTTTTTTTATTCTTGAGATATAGACGGCATTGGCACTCGGGAGTTTTACTAGTAACGTTCGTTTCGCTAAGCCTTATTAAGGAAATTACACTCGGATGTCCGATTTTATGGGCTTTTTATACTTTGTGAATCGGCTGCAGTTCATCCAAGCTAGCTAGTTTATACAATTTTAACACTTATGACAGCGTGGCAAGAACTGCCAATGGGAAGATTGTTGTGAGGGCGACAGTACTTGACGATTCGCGGGATAGATATTTTGGTGTTAGATGACATACACATTTCATTCACTGAATTGTGTACAGAATATTGCTTCTACTATAGTTTCAGTATACAAAAGCACCTAATTTATAGTTACTACGCTAATCAGTTTGGAAGGTTACAAAGAAACTTTAAAATTAATTACATTTATAATAAGTAACACTAATCATAGATATTATTCTTATCAGCCATTAAAACTTAATCTTACATTTTATTGGTTCTTGGTGTAATTCTGTTGCTAGTTTGTCTACTGGTGGAAGTAAAAACTATAGTCACATAATAAAAACCTTGACAATTATTTTAATACACCACAAACTTCGTAGTCTACGTTAAACTAAACTCTGAGCCCAGACATGCATTTCTTCTATGGCTCGAACTTATTAGAAAAGTTAATAGTACCTACATTGACCAATATGACCTAGGTAGATAGGAGTAAGCAAGCAAATATGTACATACAAGGTAGCGAATCTCATATCACAGATTTTTTCTAAACGTTAATAACAAGCTTTACTTATTGAATTTTGTATTTACTTGGTACTTAGCAGCGTCCAGTTTTACTTTAATCCTAAAAATACTCAAGGTTGTACAAAAGAAACCAACTATGTTTTTAATTTACTCTGAAAATTACAAAGACGTCATGGTAAGGAGTTACTCAAGGACAAAGCGTAATTATATGCACACAGAAAAATAGTCCTTTTAGTTTAATATAAATTGTATTTTCGTATAAAGACTTGACTATTGTGTAAAAAGCAATTGAAGTCGATTCTGAAGGCTTTAATATTAGTTTTAGTGCTGTCAAAACTTACATTTTTTCCAAAGTAACATAGCTTCTGTACTTAACATATAAATACTCTATCTAGGAATGAAGAAAAGTTAGTTTGACAGCATTGAAACTAATTAAAAAGCCTTCAGAATCGACTTCATTGTCATGCTTTAACAAATACACCTATGACTTTTTGGTTATTTACACCGACAAATTATAAAAAAAAATTGTCAAGTACCATATTGTTTCCAATTTTACTTGTTGCAAGAATATGCAAAATTTTACGACTTAATAAGCGGACATTACATATTTGCTTGTCTCTCTCTCCCTCTTTCAAGTTATAGAAAATATTAATAGACACAAGTCACTACACGGAAATGGCAAATAGGTAGCACATTCCGAAATATTACTAACTTCTAAGTAATTATTTTTCCAATTGAAGAGATCTACTATCACAACCTAAGCCTATTTGCCACCCGACAATCACACCTTAACACGTTTATGTGCGCTTTTTGTCAAACATTTGCATTTAAAACATTTTTGTAATTAACACACCATATATCAACAATTTCACCTAAACTTTATTCAGTCAATCACAACAAACTTCGTTTTAAGTCTATTGTGGGCAAGTGAATATAATTTAACTACATACCTATTCGAGTTAATGACATCTGCTCGTGTTTTGACGAACCATTCTCCTAAAAAACAACGCATTTCCTATCTCTTGAGATTGCGAATTGACTACAACACATTTATTCGCACCGTAATTTCGAAATCGACCAAATGCCGTACAGTCAAGAAGGTGAGACCTGATAATTGCGTTTGGGTGCGTGCACACTTACAGTGTAGGTCAGCAGCGAAGGCGGCTTGAAGCGCGGAACGTCCGTTAGACCGTTTTTTACAGCCGATGCCGCTCCGCGTGTGGCATTACCTATAGATTCAACACGCGTTTAGTTTTTAGATTTTTTGTAATTTGTATTAGTGAAATGGCCATATATTTAATACATGAAAACCACTGCGCAGCCAAAACTTTGAGGGTCGAGACGCCGCTATTGTTGCCCCAACAGGGCGAATCATCGATAACGTAGGCGATACATTGGACGAGAGTTCAGATAAAGATGCAATGTCGGGTGTAAAAGAAATATTATACAAATGTAAATATGAAACTCGATTTTTAATTTTTTGTCTGACTGTACAATTGGGGATCATCACTCACACAAACGCAATTCTCGTCTTCTTGATTGTAGCTGTGCTGCTTAAATTTACAAATACTATAAATTTTATTCAAAAATTCTTACCAATCTTTACTCACTTTCCCAATATTTTTTCATTTGCTAGGTTTCTTTTTTTCATATAAGGGTAACTTATCAGTAGAATGTGTAGTTTCGCTGGCAGACCTTTTATATTACGCTCCTTCATTTTCGACAATATAATTACAATGTATGTATATTTGTAATTACATAAGCAATTCCCATAAAAACTGCTTGTGTCAATACTCAGAAATCTGAAGTACCGTCAACAAAAGAACTAAGTAACCAGACTAAGCGCAAAAACTTCGAGTCCAAGTCCCACAGATATGTGATATATAATATGATATATATATATATATATTTTTTTTTTGACAATACATGCGCACTATTAATCACGTATTTCCATTCATATACGAACGACACTTGTTTGTGGGGCTTAGGATCTAAGTGTTTGCGCGGGGCCTTTTTACTTAACTGTTTTGTTGACCGTACATTATTTGGGTGCAAATTTTAAATTCAATCATCTCAAAATCTAAAAGAATCAATTCAATGTATAACACCTGTAATTTTTTTAGATTTATTAATTGGGGTAAATAACGATTAATCATTTCTGGTTCTGGAAATGGAGTCTTACAAACGTATTTTCATAGATTTAATTACGCTAGCTGCCATTGACAACCTACAACATGTAACATGTAGATTAAGAATATGTAACGAACTTAAAGCGGTGGGAAATTTACATTACATACCCGATATGGTTTTTGCCATCGAATTGGGACTTTTAGAAACTTGCTTGAAATGCGAAAATGCCAATGTTACCATTCAAACAAGAGCTTGAATGACAATATCAGTTATCATTTTCAAGACGCATAGTTATTCCAAAAATGGCGATTCACTGGCAAAATATTTTTGTACTGACAAGATGGCCATACTAAGCCCAAACTAGAGACGTAAAAACTAAGTGGAAATTAATATTAATTACATTAATTATTGAGAAATAAAAAGAAAACAAAAATAGAAACATTTCCAAATCACAAGAAACTTCCAACTTCGAGAAAAGTCAAATAAAAACATTCCTGTTACAAAACAGGAATGCCTAACTACAATACAAAACTATATTACAGTGAAAGATATGTAACAAGTGACAGTTTTGTATAAAAGTAAATACACTTATCTGGTACAGACTTTGATTCCTCCAATTAATAAAAAAACACTGCTCACTTACACATTTTCGACAATACACAATAGTAACACTAAAACGACATTCACTGGTTTTCACTACACAATAAAAATTATAGTTCCAATGATACAGACAATTTTCTTACATTAAGGCGACTCGGTTTACGAGTGGAGTCTTTCGTCTGCTGGTGTGTGTCTGATTGGTTACTGGCTGGTAGATGTAGCTAGTCTTTGCCCTTTTTGCTGGGGTTACTGTAAGAAACGTATGTGTTCAAGTGAAAACATTCAATAATTTAAAGTGAGCTGCACCTCTAACATGGAGGACCATATCGAGCTCGATAAAGTGGTCTGCCTCATTCTGTTGAACTACCTAAACAGGGACAGACAGTGGTATATCGAGCTGTCAAAGCTCGATATGGTCTACTCTACCATGTTAGAGGTGCTGGAGTAACAGGCCAAGATCAGGCTAAATAAGTACCAAATGAGAACTATTGACAATCACCACAGAAAAATTAAAATGATCGACTAACGAGGAATAAAGCTTTTGCTGACAAAAACTTATAAGATTAAACATCACTGCTTATGCCCATAATATAATATCATTGTAATAGTTTAAAATGAACAATGTAGCTGATTTTAAAGGATTTAGTTTTAGGTTTAATGCTGTCAAAACTAAAATGAATATCCATTGTAATTTCTTTTAAATGGACTTAATAAAAGCTAAATTAATCCTTTAGAATCAGCTACATTATCGATATATTTTGTACTTAGTTTTGCATGGTACTTCCTTAGGGAACATTTAAATTTTCCCGGGAAAAAGCCTTGCTGCCAATTTCGGATTTATAACATTAAATTAGTAGGGACACGTAAACGTAAAATCTACATCCCCAATAGATAAACCCAGTATGTAGGTAGAGGTAGGACATGAAAGTAAAAGGCACTCACCATATTCTTCCGATAATGAGACATCCAACTTGACCGATTTTGACATATCGATGTCGATCTCTTCGTACGAGTGGTCTAAGACCTGCAACAAAAAATACAAAATAACGGTACTGAATATTACACAATTAACGAAAGAACTTCGGCTTCTGCCAAACATTGATTATTCGGACAACATAGTGTAAGTTTTCATCACTAATGCTCTGAAAGTAAGTTGTATTTAACTCGAAATGCAGGAGGTAAACAAAACTAGGGAGACAAGTAAATTTGAAAATCTACCATTGTTTCTTACAGTCACTAACTAGTAAGTCACTCGTCTAGCTAAATTTTATATTTTATCTTGTATCTTATTTATATTATTATGGAAAAATGTGACTTTCATACAATAGGTAAAAATGTTTAAAAAAAATTTCAAAAGACGTTTAAGATTTCACACAATGACTAAATAGGTTTTATTTTTAAAACAATCATACTGGCCAGTAAGACATGATTGCACAAAAAAACAACAAGTCACAAGAAAAATAACAATGGCGGAAGTAAAATTTCCTTGTTGCAAACATATTTCGGTAGGTTTTTTTTATTTCCTCGCATTATTGATGAATAGTTTTAGGTAGTTTTTTTTTATTTCCTTTTATTATTGATGAATAGTAGAGTGTTCTACACAAGTGTTAGTGATCAATTGCACCCTCGGACTATAAGCAACCTCGCTCGCTTCGCTCGCTCGTGCTCCTAAATATCTCCGGTGCAATTGATCGCTTACCTTCCTTGTATAACAATATACTATTAATTATTTGTGCAGACAATGGTGTCGATTCGGTGTAACACGACTTAACTCATGTGACAGGACTAACCATATTTTAAGCATACTGTCCTTCTCATTTCGATATAGAAAAAAAAAGACGGAATGCTTAAATTTAGTCCTGTCAAATAAGTTAAGTCATGTTACACCGAATCGCTTATTTTTGCTTTAATTTTAGTTTTAGTGCTGTCAAAAGTAAATTTTTGAAACGTAATTTAGCTTTTATTAAATTCTTTAAGTACTACATTGCAATTAACAAATTTTAGTTTTAACAGCAATAAACCTTAAACTAAAGCCCTCAAAATCAGCTTAAGTATACTGATATAATCAACAAAACAATAATTTTCTAAATATTTAAATACTCGTAAGTGTAACAAACTAAAATTTGGTATATAACGTAGCTAATAATAAAGGCTTTAGTTTTAAGTATAATGCTGTCAAAACTAACATTTATTTATTGCAATATAGTACTTAAATGGACTTAATAAAAGCTAAATAACCTGGCAAAAATTTTAGTTTTGACAGCACTAAAACTTAATTCTTTGAAATTAGGTACATTGTACGTATATTAGTACAGTATACGAGTAATTAGATACCTATATCATTGTCAATCCTTCGTTACATGTTTTTTCGTTTTGTCTTTTCCTTGAAGCTGTACAGTACCATCATCTTGAAGTTTGTTTGAGAGGTATGTATAGTAGGAATTTTCTTTAATGTCTGAATCCACTTAAGATCTTATCTTCCAATGAATGGCATTGTCATCTATTGTGAAGTTCGACCGCTAAATGAGCAGTGCATAACGAAACGCATAAACAACAAAATATTTCATGTTAATAGCAACTTTACCACCTAAACAAAAAGGCTCAAATTTGAACGCCAAGTCGCCAACGCATTTTAGATTTAATTTTTGAAATTGGAAGCGGCAGCCATTTTGTGCGTCAGTTACAGGATGATTAAGTAATGGCTTTCGGATCTTAATATCGTATACTTCTCTGTTTTATTCTGGATATTTCATAAATTTGGCCCTGGCCTACGTATATAGGATTTTGATTGCTTACCTACTATTTGGATTTTTGTGATAAGTGTGTTCGATAACGACCCCGGCTGTGTATATGTACTTTGATTTAGCGGGAATAAGAGGTACAAATGTGTAATGTACGTAATTTTAAATGTAACTTCAATAATTACCGTAGATTGCAGCCATACAATTTTTTTTTGTATTTGTAGGTACTTACTGGTTTTATTGGAATTATATAAGTATAAGTAAACATAGTTATTTAATAAATAACAAATGTGTTTGTTAAATTAAAGTTTCAAAGTGACAAATGAACTTTTTTAAACTTTAATACTCTTTTTCTTAATAACATGCGTATACATTTATATAAAAATCTTAAATCGTTTCATCCCGTGTCATACCTGTACATTGCTGCCGCTTTCAATTAAAAAAAAGTACTATCTGGAATGCGTTGCCGTTCAAATTTGAGCCATTTTGTTCGGGCGTTAAAATTGCTATTAACATAAAATATTTTGTTGTTTATGCGTTTCGTTGTGCACTGCTAATTAGTGGCGGAACTTAACAATAGAACAATGCCATTCATTGGAAGATAAGCTCTTAAGCCGATCCCGACATTTAAAAAAAATCCTACTATAATACCAGTTTAAAAATCCGTACAGTTGCCCAACAAAGGCGTTCAGACGGAGATATGTGCAGGGCGAGACTCGATCTGCTTGTTCGAAAATTGTATGTAGCTCGGTGGCTTACCTCCCGCGTCTCGCCCCGCACCAACTGTTCTGTCTGAGCACTTTCGTTGGACAACTGTATGGATCTTTAAATTGGTAGTACGGAGGGTAAGGTTCTATACAACGTTGCACTTTATTGTACTGGGATGAAACTTGACATGATTTAAGTAAATATCCACATATAGATAACATTTAAGTTAGAAAGGGGGGGTAGAAAATATCCAGAAACCAGTGTCTGTCGAGTCTAACAGTATCCTGATTTTTGTTTTGGGACGACTTTTTACTAGAGATGTAGGCTGTTATTTGAATAAATGCAATAATTAGCCCTTATCTTAGCATCACTTCTTAAATGTTAGATATTAGATATGTACTTGAAGCGTGCCCCCCCCCCCCCCCCCCTCCAGTAGAAGTGCAGAGTGCAAGGTTGGATCCACTAACGTGTCCAGACCAGTGTGACTCACCTCAATGTCGCTCAGTTCCTCGTCTTGGTCGTCGTCGGCTATGTAGGAGGTGAGTGCGGAGGGCCCGGTCGCCAGCAGGCGGTAAGTTCCTCCCACCATCCCCGTGCCCGAGACCACCTCTTCCATTTCCAGTTCACCGTCCGATAACTCCTATAATTACAAATTATTATGTTATTGGTAAGTACATTATAGGGATAAGCACGGTTATGTATTTTTCATTGATTATCTACTTTAATATTAATACTGTTAAAACTTGCGTGATTCTAAACGGATATTACACTCGCGTATGGGTGTTGTTGACTAGATGTCAACTGTTTCGCCGATACATTTCAGCACACGTTCAGCTTGATACCGACAGTGAACGCCGCGTCGTAATCGAAATTGTATCGGTGAAACAGCTGTCATTGTAGTCAATATAACAGACACCGAAACTGAGTAAAAATGGTTTTATTTTTAATGAAACAGCACTCATGCATAATGTTTTGAGTGAAACAGTAAAAAGAAAGCCACAGCACATACGAAATGAAAATATTATTATATAATTTATAATAAATATTATTTATTTATAAATATAATTTCTTCATTACTAAGTACAGAACTGTAAGACACTTAAGGGCCCATAATACCTCAATTCGCAGTCCTGCTCTAACGCTTCTCCTTTTTAACTGTATATCCTACTCTAATCAGATGCCGCGCACGCAAAACATCAGTTATTTTGAAATCGCGCTGATGGTTTTTTAAGTTTTATGGAACAGTCTGCAGCTGCTTTATACTAATATCAGTAATAGTATGCAAATTTTCAGATATAATTTCAAGTATTCATTGAATGCTATTGGTTTATTGTACGGTTTGGAGGTAACTTTGTATTTTTTTCTATAGAGAAAATTTAATGGAATCAAGTTTTCACAACAGCATGGACATAGCATTAGTCCTCAACTTTATCATATATTAATTTCAGAGTGATTGTTGCAGTATTTGTTGGTATAAAACAGGATCATACGAAGCAAAGTGAGGTATTATACACCCATAAATGAAAAAATACGGCCACGCGGCCATAAAGTGCAATTCAATACAATCAAATTTTATTCACGTACAAGTCGCCTTCTACCGTGTAACTTTGTCACTTTTTAGCACATTGAGGGCCTGCGAAGGCAAGTACTTGTAGCTTTGCACTTAGGTACTTGTGTCGAGGGAGGCCACAGTTAATGTTAAAAGAAAAGGCAAATTGGCGTGATAGAGTTATTGTTTATCTTGGCGATGGGCTAATGACTCAGCTGTAATAAAAATGAACAAATTTCCTGCGATAAAACTATTTTAGTAAGTGGTCATTAACTTTTGAGCCGTTGTTCAAAAGGAGGTAGCAATCTTTTTTATTATATATATGTGAAGTAGACGACGACGACCTGATATTTTATCTTTATTTTTTAACTTCCCGCAAAATAGAAAACATCAACGCCTTATGACCTGCTGAAGTGTTGCCAAATAACAAAAAATAAGTTCTTACTTCTGTACCAGAATCCATAATTGAAAGGTAGAATAGCAACGAACTATTTTAGTGTATGTTAAAATTTTTGCTATAAATAGAAGTTTATTAAAACTTTTGTTATTTAAAAATAGTTTAGTGCTATTTCTTGGCATTTATGTAACTGAGCAAACTTCAAATAAATTATTCTGATAAGCAAAACTTTTTTTTCAAAGTTCTTAGAGCTTTAATTTTTATGTCAGCATAATACCCAATCTGTTTTTGTCAAGCCAGATAAACACGAGTCCAAGATACAAGTTATAATTTCAGCTAACATACACAATGGCGCCAAACTGCAGCCCACGTGCTCCTTTCATAACCACGTGGCGCGATACGATCACAAGTTATATACTACTTTAGTAGTCTGCGTAACCACTAACCGATCGATGAAAGCAGTTTTACTGGCGATATTCTCGGAATTTCACTCTATTTCTGATACCAACGGTTTTACGTGGACGAGTATTTATAGGGGTTCAGTCGGTGAACGCACACGAAAAGTTTCAGAAAAAGTTAATGATAACGTCATCAAAGCCATACGCAACACTTGCGAAAGTATCACCATAGAAATCGTAAAACCGTTTTTTTTTCGATTAATTAATATTTTCACTGGTTCCTTCCTTTCAATAAATTTTGCCAAGCGAAACACAATCCTCCTTAACTATAACACATTTGATTGGATAAAAGGAATATGTCAGCTTACAGCGTTAGCCAGTAAGAGCACCAAAAGCGACTTTTTATAGATTAAAATGCGACATATAAATAAACCTCCTCCGTGAAATGTTCTAAATGATAGTGGAAACCGCATTGGAATATTAGATTTCGCGCCAAACTTAAAGTCGTCTCTGAAGTTCGTCTATGTCTATCTTTCTCTTTCATCTATCTCTGTCATCTATTTCTCTCTATCCGTTTCACTCAGTCGACTTTAAGTTTGGCACGAATTCTACTAAGTTATAACTAAATGAATACACAGACAAACGTGGATTGTGACTTTATACTATTTAGATACAAAAGAGATATACCATAACTAATTTACAATATGCCCTATAATAGCCATAATTTAATTAGGTATTTTAATATTCAGAAGAGTAAATTTCATAAAGTGTCTAAAATTTTACATTCACCTGTTCAATAACTGTTTCCTCTTCTTCTACTTCCTCCTTGACCTCAGGGTCTGTCTCCACGTCTGCGTCGATTTCTCCGTCAGGATCCACCTCGTCGATGTCTTCTGTCTCACCGTCTGCGCCGGCGCCGCTGTACTTCATCTCGCCTCGTTCTAGCGCTTCTAGGCTTTCTGGAACAGAAACATTTCTCGTATATTAGAAAAAGAAAATTAACTTTTCGCGTTGGCTCGTATTTCTCCACCTGGATAACAAAACCATGCGCCAAGCGCCTATTAAAGTAGTTTTCAATGAGAATCCGTACCGGAAGTGGTTATAGGAAGTTGCGTAGTATTATCAGTCATTCGTCCGTTATCGATTCGCGCAGATTTTGCGGAAGTCTGCCTGGTTTTACTCTCCTTCTTACCGGGCAAGCGCTCTTCTACCTGGGACTCATCGACGCTTTTTATCGGGCACGGTAATAGCCAATCGTAAGCACAATGTTAATAAAAATTTAATTTACTTAGTAAACGGTGGTTACTAAGTGGTACTTTACAATTTCAGCCCAAGTATCTTTAAATGAGAGGAAATTGTATTCAGTGTGAAAAATAGTGTTGAAGTAGCAGATAAAGATCGACAAACCGCTCGTAGGAAGATGTGGAGAGGGGATTTGTGATCTTTGACTACCAGTCCAATCTAGGTGAAAGACGAGTTTATGTAATGTATAGTACATTGTATATACGCATGCTGTAATACAGAGTAGAACTCACCTGGATAAACCATTGCCTTCTTGATTGCTACTGGGTCCTTCCGTGACCATTTTTGTACTTCTTCGTCCATTTTACCAATTTTAGAAGGATTCATTGCCCAGAGACAGCCTTTCCTTTGACTTCCATTTGTCGAAGGCTTCTCGATCTTTTCAAAACATTTATTCAAGCTAAGATTGTGTCGCACAGAGTTCTTCCATCCGTTTGGCGCCGTTTTGAAGTAGGGGAAGTGCTGGCTGAAAATAATTAATAAATTCATGAGTTTCTTTGTGAAGTCGACTGAAAAGATGACATTCGTGATTGACTTACCACATGAAGTTGTAGATCTCAGATACGGGCAAACTTCCCGTTCGCGAGTTCTTCAGTGCCATTGCTATTAGACACGAATATGAATACGCTGGCTTCGGGAATTCATTTGTACTCCTCGACAATGTATTTACATATTTAGGTTGATGACTATTCTCTACTGTGAATGCTCCACCTACTGTCGTTTTAATGATTTGTCTACTATTACTCAGCGACGAATTGTCGATAAGTATCGTAGCTTGGTTCTTTGCACTATTCGCTAAAATTGTCCTAGATTGCTGTGCGTCCAGTATGTGGATATTACCAGATATAATGGTTTTCGTTCCTAATTGCTGAGAAACTTTTTGGTTTGGACTTGAAATGGAACAGTTCTTACTATTAACTTTAAGTACTTCCGCTTGAGTTGTTTTTATTCGAACGCTTTGTGATATTTTAATGGATTTAGATTCCAAATCGCTTATTAGGTCTTTCACATGATCTTGTTTTCGCACGTAAATTACCATTTGTGTAGCTTCTTCTAATGGTTTCCTTGTGATTGGTTCGTCTGGCTCAACTTTGGATACTTTTATGGTGTTTGGTGAGAATGTGAGGTGGCTCTTCTCCGCTTTTGGACTGGGCGTGGATGTGTTGCTATCACTATTTGCTGACGTAAGCAATAGATTAGATGCCTCTTCTTTTACTATCTTTTTATTCGGCGTTTCCGCGAACGAGGAAGGCATTACAGAGTTAGGATTGACCATCACAGCGTTTGCTTCTGAACCGTATAAATCTATATTATGTACAAAGTTTGATGAATGGTTTAGCCACGTCACTGAGTTATCTGTGTCCATGTCTAATAAAGGAGGCATTTCGGAGAAGTTTAATCCTAATGAATCCTGCAAACAAGAGATATGTTATAAAGTAAAATCTCCATTTTCTAGAGACAGCGGTGGTTTAGAGCTAGCTAAGTAAACATACTGAGAAGTCTGTGATGCTGTTGAGATCTGTAGCCATTTCTGATTTGATATCCATGTCCAGCATGTCTTGGAGCGAGTCGGTGATATAGAGATCCATGCTGTCAGAGTACACCTGTGGCAACATACGATATTTGTATAATTTCGAAGAACATACCTACCAGACGTTTCATTAAGTCACCAAGTCAAAACAGTTTCCCGCCATTTCGGTGGCCTAATTTACTGTCTGATAGTTTGGCCTCGGTTGGCGGGGCAGTCGGCAGGCCTGGTACAATGAGACCACTACGTCGACGTAGTACAAAACCTGTTTCGGTCTTGTGGTATGCATGCGCTAGCCGGCAGTGAGAGAGCTAACCAGTGAACGCTTGTTTACGCTCATTCAAATTAATACTGAGCCTTTCAATAGTAAAGTCAACAATATATTGCACGTATTACGCAAACTTATAAGAATGAATGCCAAGCGTGGCTAAAGGGTTCTTATTTTCTTAAAAACGAGGTAACACATCATCCCAACTTGTTGATAGAGGCGACCTATGCCAACGCATAAAACATTGGCTGCATGGCAAGGGCCGGGAGGACCGACTTTTTTTTAAGTTAATGTAAAAAAAGCGGAACAAGTTAAAGGCACACAAGATTCGGGACGATGTTTTTGTCCATGCTTTTACTCTCAAGATAAGTGTGTTTATAAATAAACTGGTTCTGACATCGCTCATAGTTGAGTGTTTAAAAGTTTTCCTTTCATCAGCTAATGAGTGCAAGGTACCAACATAATATTTTGTTGTTTTAGATTAGGTTTATTGTATTTTGAGAATACTGGGAAGCTTCAACTTACTAATAGTGGTAGATATTTGATCTGATGTCAGTAAGTGGATGGGCGAACAAGAAAATATCAAGTCATCTCAAGACAGTTGACCCTAAGAATTGTAATAATAATAGGTACAATCGCATGTACTCCGTCACGTAAACAAAGCTGCGTAGTCATAATACGAGCACGACACACATATTTGCATGAAACCTACTTGCAGACCATTGATAAGAAAATACGAGCTCAAAAAAGTACAATATTTACTTGTACTTTCCCGCCAAATGAAACCGGAAATATTTGCGTGTGAAAGAGAGATTCACATGTAGGGTGGCAGAAAGAGATAGCGCTAGTTGACCGAAAGAGGGTGAGTTCACCCCTGATGATACTGTAGACTGCTCGTCGGGTATAGTGTGGACTCTGTCGGGATTATTAATTTACGAACCCAATTAATAGTCTGCCGCTTGCTGCTTCTACTATCACCTTCCTCTCATCTTACCATTAAAATTCATTTTTAGGGTTCCTTCTCACGAAAACAGAATCCATAATGGATCAATTTGTTATCTGTCTGTTCGTGTGTCAAAGCCCGTTTTATCAGGAACAGCTTGAGTTATAAGGTTGAAGTTAGTATCGAATACTACGAGTAGTCTAAGAGTACTAAGTCTACAGCTTCATGCAGCTGTAAAAAACTACTTTAACGCAATAAAAAGATAAGGCCTTTCAAAGCGTATTTTAAATCTAAAACTCCCACACGGTGACTGACCATCACAACCTATAAAGTACTTCCTACTAGCCTAACATGGTTGCCACCTTAACACCATTTTCAAACACCATTTGACAGAAAATATATGGGATTTACTGTCAAATGGTGTTGAAGTGGCGCCATGCTAGCCCCCCTACAGGCCTTACATGGTGGCACTTTAACACCATTTTAAACACGATTTGACAGTAAATTCCATATATTTACTGTCAAATGGTGTTTAAAAGTGGCAACCATGTTAGGCCTGCTAGTGACCTAAAATCTTGTCTGATATACTAAAGTGTGGTGTTTTGGCACAAGTGGAGGAATAAATCTAAAATTCATTAATTTCCAATACTATGTAAAATTAAACTTTACTGACTTAACTTTTCAGTTTCTTTTATTCATTTAGTATGTAATAATAAGTTTTTTTACTATTTATTTCAAGTCTATCAACTTATTTAATATAATCGTGCGGAACCCTCAGGGCACGAGTTCGCACTTGACTTTTTTTCGCGATATAAAGTACAGCATGCGTTTTACAAGGTTCCATGTAGATCGTTAAGCCACAAATAGACATAGCCCAAAGTGTGGTTGTTGGAGGTAGTTTATCTCTAAAATGTCCGTCGCTCGTGAGCTCACGACTCTTGCTAGTACTCACGTAGGTAGACCGTGAACCCGGTCTTTATTACCTCTCGAGTTCATTTTGCTTCACGTGCTCTATGAATCAGAGTGATACAATTCACTTCCTAGTTTTTTTTACATCTTATTGTAATTTAACATTCGTTTGACAAGGATTGGTGGTACAGAAAAGATTACCCGGCAGTGGGCGAAAACAAGCTCTACCAATGATGAGTGATGGAACATCTCTACTCTCTACCAATCGAAATTTTGTTAAAAGATTCGACGGTCCAAAAACGTCACAGCTTTCAAAATGGGACCGAGAAGTGTTTAGAAACCCTCGTCTTTTCTTAAAACTTGTAAGTGGGGGGCTGCAACGTGGTCGGTGGAGGCACCGCGAGGTGGCCGGCGCTCCGCCCGCCGTGTCCTCGAACCTGACCGCTCGCGCTTGCCTTGAACCCACTCCGCCGGCTGCCTAGCGCCGCGTACATCCGACACCAGAGCGTTGGAAAAACAGTCGCCACGGAAAATGGGGTGCTTGACCGCGTATCTCATGCGCGTTCGGATAATTTACTACTAAGA
Organism: Ypsolopha scabrella; assembly: GCA_910592155.1. Taxonomy (NCBI): domain Eukaryota; kingdom Metazoa; phylum Arthropoda; class Insecta; order Lepidoptera; family Ypsolophidae; genus Ypsolopha; species Ypsolopha scabrella. The sequence goes on from OU342964.1 coordinate 8,912,908, forward strand.
CATTGTGAAGCAATCCAAATAATCATTGCGCTCGAGCAAGATATTCGTTGTAATAGTAAATGATCACAAACGGATAACGGATCGATCAGTAGGGCATTACGAGTTAGATAACCAGTTTATTTCTAGGCCATACAATCACGTGGTACGTTCAGTCTATTTTAAATTATGCAAAATTTGTAGGTAGGTATTTATGGCGCCAAAATGCGAGGGAAAATTTGCAAGTCTGTAAAGTGGCTGTGGAAATTGCTTGCAATGCGCGCGCAATCTGCCCCGTGGTAGGGGGTGAAAGTATTGATCGTGTCGTGCGCTGAACGTTTGCTCCCCTCGTGTGCCCTCAACTTCCCGGTTTCAAATCAAGGAGGGAAACTGGTTTTTCTCGTGCAAAGTTTCATTTCATACTTTTCACATTTGGGGCGGTTTACGCGGCAGTGGGTCCCAGATTGGGCGCCAAAATAGTTTTCATTAGGTTATCGCAATTTCATTATTTATTTTATTCATAAATAAGATGCACGTTCATATAGAGAGTAGATACCCATAAAAACGAATCAAATATCTTGTTACCTTTTTAAAATTACTTTATTTCTGCATTAAAAAAACTTATGTAGGTCAGCAATAAAAATTTTAGTTTTTCAGAAGACAACATTATTTCCCGTCAAAAATCACGTTTCACTTGAGCAAATATACATACACAGAGAGGAAGGTATATAAAAGATTACACTTGTATGTTTGGCAGGTCAACGACTTTGAAGTAAATTCGGTCTCAATGATCAAATATGAAAAACCCCAATGTTTATAAAAACAGTGATTTTTTTTCACTCAGCGATTTTTCACTCGGAATTTATTTAAAAGTTCAGAAGATAATAAAGCCGATTCTGAAAGCTTTTATTTTCGTTTTAGTGCTGTCAAAACGAAATTTCTTTCATTACAAAATAGTTATTTAGTGTCAACAACAGAAGCTATACCTATTACTTTAGAAAAATTCAAGTTATTACAGCCTTCAGGATCCACTTTATTCGGTACATAATAATAAATCTATTAATAAATTGGTACTTAACAATTTAGAATTGCGGTATTTTTCGGTATAAAGGTATAATACTTAATCCTACTTCCTATCCTACTAATATTATAAATGCGAATGTTTGTGCGTGTGTGTGTGTATGTTTGTTACTCTTTCACGCTGAAACGGCTGAACGGATTTCGATGAAATTTAGAATGGATATAGCTTATACCCTAACTTAACACATAGGCTACTTTTAATCCCGAAAAAATGCATGATTCCTGTAGGATAGATCAATATCATTGAAAAAACAGGTGTCTAATTAGCGCGGACTTTTAGCTTGTGGTGAAATAAGACAAGGCTATGTTATCTCTTCACACTTCACACTAATATTATAAATGCGAAAGTTTGTGTGTGTGTGTGTATGTTTGTTACTCTTTCACGCTGAAACGGCTGGACGGATTTGGATGAAATTTAGAATGGATATAGCTTATACCCCAACTTAACACATAGGTTACTTTTTATACCGGACAAAAGCATGTCGTTAAACCGAACAACACGCGGGTGGAGCCGCGGGCAAAAGCTAGTCTACACTATATTATATAAAGAGGAAAGATTTGTTTGTTTGTATGTTTGAGGTAAACTTTGGAACTACTGAACCGATTCTAAAAATTCTTTCTTTTGTATAAAGCTACACTATTGCTGAGTAACATAGGCTATATTTTATTTTGATATAATTAAGTTTTCAGTTTGAAAATTCAATATTTGTGAACCATGTCGGGAGAAAAAACGCTACTTAGCTGCTTTATCGGCATGCCTTGACCAGACGGTTGGTTATACGTGATAAAACCGGTTGTTTTTCCATACGAGGAAACTGTATCACTTCGTTCTAACTGAAGATTTCCATCTACAATGATCCTGACACACCTCTTACTAATTGATACATTAAATACTATGGTATATAGTAACTGGAAAACTATATCAGTTTAATCTGACTACAGATTTATATCTACAACGATCCGGACACACCTTTTACTAATATTTAGCTTGAAAAAGTGATTACAGCCAGGTTTATGTATTGATTTTGTCCCATACGAGAAAACTGTATCGGTTTAATCTGACTACAGATTTCCATTTACAACGATTCTGACACACTTCTTGGCACTTTGGTAAAATATGGTGACCAGGGTCGGATTATGGGACTGGAAGATGAGTACGGGATCTCCTAAACGGACAACAGTCGACCCTTCGAGTTTGGGCTTATTTGATTGGTATTTATTAGCACTTTGGTAAAACATGGTGATCAAGGTCTGCTGATGGGACTGGAAGGTGGATACGGGATGTCCTCAACGGACAACAGCAGACCCTTCGAGTTTGGGCTTATTTGATTGGTCTTTACTAGCACTTTGGTAAAACATGGTACCCAGGGTCTGATGATGCGACTGGAAGATGTGTACGGGATTTCCTCCATGGACAACAGCAGACCCTTCATGTTTGGGCTTATTTGATTGGTATGTATTAGCACTTTGGTAAAATATGGTGACCAGGGTCTGTTGATGGGGCTGGAAAGTAGGTACGGGATTTCATCAACATACAATAGCAGACCCTTCGAGTTTGGGCTTATTTGATTGGTACTTATTAGTGCTTTGGTTAAACATGGTGTCCGTTGCATATAGTCGTTCAAAAAATCATATTCTTTTGTTTTATTTATTTCCACGAAAATCTCTTCGACGCGAGCGGAGCCGCGGGCAAAAGCTGGTTATATCATAATTATAAAACCTCACTGTAGGTAATAATAACCATAACTTTAAATCTTACAAATTATAAAGACTACGATAACTGTTGTAATCTACCCACCTTAGGCAAGTACTTACCCAGCTAGTATAAAATTATTCCACGGTTACGGTCGGTCGGTCGGACGGGACATTGTAACTCATTTTTTGCATTATTTTGTGAATGTCTACAATATAAAATGTGAACTACTTAAGATAAAAATGACTATATAAGTGTTTTTAATCTTGACATACCCCAAATATTGGATTTATGCTCTCAACTGTACGAAATTGCAATTTGAATGAGTGTGACGGTCGGGTCGGGACATCGAATGACCTACCCACTTAATGTTTTGGCATACCAGGTAGATAGGTATTCAGATCAACGACACACATCGAGATGAAAGAAATATTCTAACTGTATATTTTGTACTGTATATTTTTTAATTTGATAAACATTATAAGTTGGACCAATTTATCCCTAGGAATATTTAAAAACTCTAAGGGTAGGGACTCAATGTTTGTGTAATTAAAAAAAACAGACAAGTGCGAGTAGGACTCGCCCACCAAAGGTTCCGTTAAAAACTATATTTTTTATGATCTAATCACAAATGTATAGTTTTCAGATTTTTCCCTTTACTTGTAGTATAAGACGGTATTACTTGCTAAATTTCATAATTCTAGGTCATCGGAAAATACCCTATAAATTTTGATTTCCTTGTGAGTGTCGAAATATACGTTTTTTGCGGCATAAACAACGTCCGTAACTTTTTTTACGTTAACTTAGAAGTGTGATTTTTTTCACGACTTAAGTAAATGGTTATAATTTCAACTCGTTACCACCACGCGTTCCCGAGAGAAAGGGTCTTGACAGACAGACGGACGGACAACAAAGTGATCCTATAAGGGCTCCGTTTTTTACTCTTGGGGTTCGGAATCATAAAAATGTATATTTGCCATGAGAAATACATCTTAGCTAGAATTATGCACAAAAACTCAATTCAAAATCAACCCATAACTTGTTCTAAATGTTAACACTAATGTAAAACAGTAATGAGCTTAAGCAGTTAGTGACAGATTGTGGAGGTCGGCACAACGTGACGGTCGGGACAGCACTTTTCTTCAACATAAAACAATCAAATTTACTCTTGGTCATGAAGTAATCTTTTTGGATACACGGTTTTATTTGCCTTATTTCCAAAATATTAGTAATTGGCCAATTAATCATAGTTTTAAGGTAACAAACTAATGTATGTATATTTTCCAGTGACGGTCGGGACATGAAACGTATAATTGTACAAGGCGAAATAGTGCAGAAAGTTAAATACTGCTTCAAAAAGTTTTTCGTATACTAATAAAATTGTACTTTTTCTCACGCACCCAGGAAATCATAAGTGAAACAAAATGTACCAAAACAAGGTTTTGCCAACTTTTGGGAAAACCCTACTATACATAATAATAATTACAGAGCAATGATATTACCATTGAAAAAAAAAACTTTACAAATGGTACTTTATAAAAAATGTGTCTGATTCGTAAAGTATATTCTTCTGCATTAAAATAAATAAATTATTATATTTTAAATTTTTACTACATAGGTGACCGTTAGCGTGGAATGCCCCTTTAGTAAGGATTGGGATGACATATTGTTTTTCATAACATCTCCATTCAGTCTCATAAATCTGATTCCAGGAATTTTGGACCTTGTTTATCTATTGGGTTGGGCCTCAAGATATTCAAATAACACTCCAAAAATGGTGCAAAAATGCTATTTCTAATCGTTTCAGTTTTGAATCATTGTTGGCAGGAAAAGGTGGTGCTAGTTAGCTGTCTATCTATCCATAAAGTCTAGTGCGCGAGCGCGGTTTTTATTATCAACTTGCTTTTGCCCGTGGCTTCGCTGCGTTGATGTGTCTTTCAATGAAGGTATCTCTTATTTATATGCGCGTAAGATAAAACTATTATCGACAGTTTTCGGCCTGGATGTAATTTAATCAACATCCCCTACATACTATATGACCAGGGTCACTACGATGATAATAAAGAAAACCGCATCCAAATCGGTTGAGTGGTTCTCGAGTTAAAACGAAACAAACATACAAAAAAGTAGTTTTGCCGTCAGTAATAAAATAATACATTTCATATAAGATTTCGCTAAAATTATGAAATCTACACACGACATTTTTTCAACTTCGTTATTAGTAAGTAGGTACAGATTTTACGCAATTAAAGGACCAAAAATAGTACACAAGAAAAAGTTTAATACATATAAAAAAAATAACAGACGATTGGAAATTGTTATAACGAAATTCGCACCGAATGTGAATAACAAAAACAGTATTATGATGATAGCAGCCCCTTTCCCCCATGCATAACACAGGTATAACGTGCTCGTGGCTTGTATAAAAAAATACTATACCATTCAACCCAATACACTACTACAAGCACAAGTAGAGTAATACATCTCTATAATGCAACTGGATTGGTTGTTAAGGATGTAGTGGTGCAATGTGCAGCAGATGCATTTGGGTGTGTGCTGTACGCCCCAGTTGCAACGTGAGGGTGTGTGTGTGCACGTATCCATGTGTACGATGCAACTGGCGGGCGCGCTATATCTACAGACAGGTAGGTATGTCTGTCTACCTACTCTTCTCGGATCATGATGCACTCATTGTTCAACGTTTTGAAATTCTCAGAGACAGTCGGTCAGCCGTGGGAACAACTTAGCCTCAAATATACGAGTTTAGGTGATTTTATAATACGACAAATAACTTATAGACAATAAATAAATCTATTAAAAGAAACATTAGAAATAAGATATCAGCCTATAGGTAATTTGTTTTCAGTGTCGTGTACCGTCAACCAAGTATGCTTGGAAAATGCTTTGTAATACCTATCCACTTTTTGATAGATACGGTACCTTTTGTTGTAAATAATTATATTTTTGACAATTTCATAAGACAGCACCTTGATTAATTAGCTCTGTAGTATCTTAAATACTACTTGATGATGATGATGACTTAAGTAATAGTTGTATTAAGTATAAGTACCATTCCACATTAGCCTATCCCTATCTATCTTAACATCATGTAATTAAACAGGTCTTGTATATAATTTTGTTTTGAGGATGGGTACCAGAGGTGCAATTGTGTAAGCCAATGGTATTCAAATTGATTGTCATATGGCTATTCGGCTAAGCAAATTAGCCTGTTTGACAATTGAAATCGTACATTTTTGGCTGTCAAATGATTACAATTGTCTTGTTTTGTTGTAAACATACAATTTCAATTGTTAAACGGGCTTATTTGCTTAGCCGAATAGCCATATGACAATCGAATTTGAATATGATTGGCTTACACAATTGCACCTCAGCTACACAATTAAAAAAACTGCTCAAATCAGCACTATCATTTGTAGGTATGCTGCAATTGAGTACATAGGAAATAAATATAGGTACATTGGTAACACATACTGTAAAATCTCATTTATTATACAATAAAATCACATGTACAATTAATTTCTTTGCTGGTTAACATAGAAAACATGTCGGCTATGGATCTATACTGCCGTCCAAAGCAAAGATTCTGTATGGGTCAAATTTATTGAGGACGTTTTGAATTGGACCTTATGTAGAGGCATGTAATGATACAATCCCAACATCAAAAATATAATTAGATTTAAGAATTAAAATGGGTTTTTTGTCACATCACAGAACACAAGTTCCAATTCACAACTTCTTCCTACATCAATTTGACCCAATTGGCACTTTACTTTTTCTTAGGGCAGCAGTGGTGTCCAAAAGTTGAATACTTTTAATGCTATACATAGTAATAAAATAAAACTAAATAATGATTTTGATTCAGGAATAGACCAGTGGCCTAACTGTGCGACTATGTTGACAGTGTTTCTAGAAAGCAAGGCAAGAGACTAGAGAATGGTGCGGTAAAGAAGCAAAGGTAGGGTGATCGATGATATTGTAATGCAATGAAGCACATTATTCTGTACCAATTTTCCTAAAAACTTGTAGACCTTTGTACGACTATGGTAGATGATATTTCTTTGCTTGTGTATGGTCAGTGTAGAATAACAGACCTAGTGCAGAAGGAAACATGAGGACAGCAGATAGGTCTACACTTATCAACCTTGTGTATTTAAAATAAGTCTCATTGTAAGAATTTAGGTAGAAAAGAACAGTATACACTTAAAGTAACGGTTGTTCTTATCAATAAGCATACTTATTATCATCAGTAAAGATAATTTAAAAGAAAGGATAGAGTAGAATTATTTCTATAGGGCATCAATACAGTTGCTTTAGTAAATAATTTGTTAATCAATGAAGTCATTAGTTTATATTTTGGTAGGTACATATTGAATTGCTGTTGTATTTACGCTAAGTTGGGCCAGTGACGAGAACGTCATCCGATTTCCCGCCAGTTTAGTAATTCACAAACTGTCATCGCCTTGATTTGGTAATTTCTATCATACATTTTGCAAAAATATGATTGTTAATACAATGATCACGTTCGGACCACAATGAAACGGTTATAAATCACTTTTCATCCGTTATAACTAAAAACATCGAAAAGAGCGGGACATGTTAGTCGGACTATCCCATTGTTCATGTTTCTGTTGATTCGACTGCCAACCATGCCATCAAGTTTCGTTTTTTATTACTGGATTGTACTTACCGAATATTTATTCAGATAAATATCCCTATGCCCAATTGAAAAATCCGTAATTTCGCACATTTACGTTTTTACTGTCATGAAAATGACAGATTTAACACCACTCACTCCATACAAAACACCACAATGTTTTATTATTTTGTGAAAAGGTACACAAAGAACAGCGGCTTTCGTCATTGGTCGACTTTACCCACGTGACCGTCGAAAAAACTCCGCTATTGGCTGCTTGCTACACCGGATTGACGTCATAAGTCAAACTTCTGCATCACTACGAAAATATTTTTGTAATTTGTGTAGTAATCAACAAGACTATTTAGTGATTAAATAAAATACGAATTTATAGAGACATTACATATAGCTTTGTAATTATAAACTTACCTGAAATTTAATAGAAATCATACTTACTTCGTAGCTTCCGGTGAGACGACACGGTCTATTGGGACAAGATGGCCGTTGTTTACACCGGCTTAGGAGGCGGGAAGTGATTTTTTTGTGCATGAATCTTTTTAAATGATATTTTAGGACTAAAAACAAAAACTATGAATTTTACAAGAGTATCATTTTATGACTATTGGTAATATTTTAATGAAATTACTGGATTCAGAAGGCTTTGGGCAATCAGAAGCTTAAGCGCCTCCTAGCGGATAAAATTAAAACATTTTTTACGTCGCGGGAATTCAAATAAATTTTAATATTTCAAATGTTCAATTTCTAAAAAATGTTTCATCGTTTAGTTTCAACAACGCAAATACAAAAATATGTTTTACGCGTAAATGACTTATTTATATTTAAAAAACACGAATATTTGTCTTAATCAAGTTTCATACATATTAATTTATAACAATTAAAATTTTATAAAATAAGTACAGGCATGATAAAATGGATACATTTAAAATAACAATAATCAAGAGAAGGAATAATGAGTATTGATCCATTGTGTACAGAACAGCATTAAGATTATAATATTAAAGGCGGGAAATTTATAGTCATGCAAATTTTAAACAAAAACGGCGCATTTAAAAATTCTGCAACAAGTGAAAAAACACTAAAATAGGTACTTAAAATCTAATAACAAACATCCAAAATGATAAAACTAAATGCAACAGAAGAGGAAAAAGGATCATTAAAATTTGGACAACTTAACTTTTCTTTGATCCTTATACATTTTATAAGTACCTAACTTTTTTAATTTCTGACTTTGAATATAGTCATTCTTGAAGTTGACCGTTTCGCTGGACTGAGCAATAAACTTGAATTCATTAGGGCAGACTTTAACTTGGAAGTTAGTTGTAAAACCGCGACCCGACGTTGATGCTGTTGGCACGAAGGGCAGAACTTTCGGTTTTTCAATCTTATTTTTCCTCCTTTTCTCTGGTGAATCAGAGTTCAAGTAAATGCTCTCTTCAAGGTAATGTGATGGTTTATCCTTCATCTTGACAGTTTCCTCAACAATAAAAGCACTTGTTGATACAATTTTCTTATGTTTGGGTTGTTTTGGTTTAGGGTTTTCTATCTGTTCTAAGAACGCGTTAGGTAATCGGGATATTTGGATGTTGTCGAAGAAGTTCTCTTTCAAGACCTGAAACGAAAGCAAGTATTAAAAAGTCATAGATTAAATTTAACATCATAGGTATTACTATTGCAAGTATATTAATTTTTAATTTAATTTTACCTTCGTCTGTTTATGCCCTTCATCGTCTTCACGATCCTTTCGTTTCTTGCATCTCCCTAAAAATCACAAAATGTATTATAGTTTTTATATTACACATGTCATATAAAACGGTAGCTTCGTAGTACATCTAACGTCAGAATCCGAGAGACTCCGAATTAGATTCGTGCTGTTCTCAGGCAGAATCGATCAGATTTTTATTTGAATTTTCCTGAAATTTTCGTGAAATTAGATGAACCAGTATGTTCTAAAAACATTTATATTTGTGCCCGATGTGGACAGAACAAACATCAGTAAAAAATGTGTGTATCAATTTATGGAACTAGGCGTAACTTTGCACAAGACACCAGCATATGGATTACCAATTTACTAGAAGAATATTGCAAATTCATTTTACTAATTATTCTTACATGAGTGGGTAAAAGTGTTTCGACTTAAGGGGGTAACCTTTTACCTCGGTGCAAAATGCACACCATAATATTGTTTTCCTTACTTTTGAATCAAAAGTAGGCTATTAATGCGTTTTAAATATTTTTATATCACCGTGAAAGGCCGCCGCCGAGGCCAGGAAAGAGTTCAGTGGGTAGACCGATGGCGAGACGATATCGTCAAGGCTGTTGGTGGGCAATGGACGAGACTGGCGAGAGACCGACGGAAATGGCCTGGAGAAGAAGAGGCCTATGCCCAACAGTGAGTGGATGCGGGCTGATTGATGAAGATATAAAATTAAATCAACCGACCAAATTCATACTGGAGACTCGGTTAGTGATCAATCAAGAACTAGGCTCAGTAATCATTTTGGCTACCTTAAAAAAATATTTTTTTATGCTGTTTTACCCGTTGGACTAGTTTATGTACAATTCCTAGAGCAGGCACCAAGGGGCAAAAAATTTTTTTTTCTCGTTTCCCCTGGAGGCTCATTAAACCTTGTTCCTGATGACTAACCGAGTCTCCAGTATGAATTTGGTCGGTTGATTTAATTTCACCTAGTATATCACTCAACGGTACAAACTCTCGCCCAGAACGACATTTTCATACAAACAAAACCATTCCGAAGCCTCAGCTCTCAGTCAGGTTGAAATCGGAATGATTCAGATAGATCCGATAAAAGTTCGCTGGAGTGCTGATGGAGGAGGTCCAACTACGAGTACATAAGGTGACTTTCGTTTATACTATAGATAAAGCTGGAGACTCGGTAAGTGGCCAGGACCAAGGTTCAATGACCCTGTTTGCGAAATAATAAAAAAAATTTTATGCCTCTATACTTGTTAGGAACAACTTCGAATCAATTAGTATAGGAAGTGTACATTTTATTTCGCGTATTTCACAGTAAGGGTCATTGAACCTTGATCCTTACCACTTACCGAGTCTCCAGTAAGAATTTGGCTGCATAAACGAAAGTCACCTTATATAGTAAAGTAGTAAAAATGTTGGGTTGTGTATACTGAATGAATTTTATGAAATTTTAAATGTAATGGGATGGGTTATTTTATTAGTATTCTACTTAGGCCAATACTAAATTTTTAGATCGTTGTCTCTGTCTGTCTATGTATGTTCAGTTTTAATTCGATAACCACTTATAGACTTTGAATGCGGTCAATTTATAGGCTATAGGGGTGTTGATAAAATAACGCCCTAGCCGAAAACGGGGCAGAGATTTAATAAACGCGGGCAAAAGGATAGTGTTTTATACAAACATAGTAAAATCTACAACACATTATTTGGGGAGGAAGGTGCATTAATATATATGTAAACCCCTTTTGACAATTATCTCAAGATTTGTTCCGCTAATTATAGTAGGAATTTTTTTAAATGTCGGAATCCACTTAAGATCTTACCTTCCAATGAATGGCATTGTCATATATTGTTAAGTTCGACCGCTAAATGAGCAGTTCATTACGAAACGCATAGACAACAAAGTATTTTATGTTAATAGCAACTTTACCACCTAAACAAAAAGGCTCAAATTTAAACGCCAAGTCGCCAACGCATTTCAGATTTAATTTTTGAAATTGGAAGCGGCAGCCATTTTGTGTGTCAGTTACAGGATGATTAAGTAATGGCTTTCGGATCTTAATATCGTGTACTTCTCTGTGTTTTATTCTGGATATTTCATAAATTGGACCCTGGCCTACGTTTATAGGATTTTCATTGCTTACCTGCTATTTGGATTTGTGAGAAAAATGTGTTTGATAACGACCCCGGCTGTGTATATGGACTTTGATTTAGCGGGCATGAGAGGTACAGTGGAGACCGCATCAAGTTAGACACTTCGGACTTTGTACCTATCTTATATTCTACTCTATAGGGGCTAATGTTGTACTGCAAGTGTATACCTTGATGTGGTCTCCACTGTACAAAAATGTAATGTTAGTAATTTTAAATGTAACTTCAATAATTACCGTAGATTGCAGCCATATTTTTTTTTGTATTTGTAGGTACTTACTGGTTTTATTGGAATTATATAAGTATAAGTAAACATAGTTATTTAATAAACAACAAATGTGTGTTAAATTAAACTTTCAAAGAGACAAAATGAACTTTTTTAAACTTTAATAGTGTTTTTCTTAATAACATGCATATAAAATTATGTAAAAATCTTAAATCGTTTCACGCTGTATCACACATGTACCTTGCTGCCGATTTCAATTTCAAAAAGTACTACCTGGAATGGTTGCCGTTCAAATTTGAGCCTTTTTGTTCATGCGTTAAAGTTGCTATTAACATAAAATATTTTGTTGTTTATGCGTTTCGTTGTGCACTGCTAATTAGTGGTGGAACTTAACAATAGAACAATGCCATTCATTGGAAGATAAGATCTTAAGCCGATCCCGAGATTTAAAAAATTCCTACTATACAAACATGAAACTCACTTTTGTCTGGAATGTTTTTGGCACGGTCTTGATCTGTTGTTTCCGTTTGTGTTTTCTCTTTTTTCTCGAGTGTATCCGCGACTGATACTGGTCGACCTGCAGCTGCTGATTCTGTGTAAGAAATCGTTAGAACGTCGTAAGTGAATAGCTAAAAGTAAAAGTACTTCAGATACAAGCGATATCTCACTACAGAGGTCGGACGAGTACAAAATCTAAGTCGTTTCGGTTCGACACACAATCGGCACCACAAATGCAAAGTACATACGTACATATCGTCACGACATGAATCCCCGTGGGTGTCAGAGTTGTTCCCGAGTGTGAACTGTGAAATGCAAGTCACAGTCCACACCCGGTACACCCTCGTTTCACCTACGATTATTACGTCCCAACGTGATGGGTGGTGAGCTCTATCACCTTACTTCGGGCACAATTACACGCTTTTTAGGGCATGCAGGTTTACTTAAGATGTTTTCCTTCACCGTTCAGCAAGCGGTAAGTTTTAGGTAAGAACACAAATACCATGCACATAAATTCCGAAAAACTCATTGGTGCATGCCCGACTGGGGATCGAACCTAGGTCTCAAGATTTTTAGTTTTTTTTTTTAGGATTTCTGCTTCTGTATGTGTGTTACGTTTTAACTCGAGAACCACTCAACGGATTTGGACGCGGTTTTCTTTATTATCACCGTAGTGACCCTGGTCAATAAATAGGCTATAAGGGGTGTATAAATAACCGCCAAGCAGAAAACTGTCGACAATAGTATTTAACTTACACAAAAAAAAAATACATTGATGAAAAGACACTTCTACGCGAGTGAAGTCGCGGGCAAACTCTAGTAGACAATAAAGGTTACCATTCTCCAGGGCACAGGCTTCGTCATTCAGTTTGGACTTTTTATTCTTCTTTCTCTTATTTTCTACTACGCTGCTGTCATCCATCGCTTTATCTGTGTTGGACGATTCAGCTTTTACTTCACCTGAAATAAAAGAAATGTATTATTATGCTGACTACTTAAATATTTACCTAAAGTAAATTAGAACTAAAATCAGTTTTTTTCTCATATATTAACACAAACCCTTAAAAACGTCAATTTAACGTTTTTTTTACCAAAAGTGCAACGAATGTTTTTTTATCGTCACAGATAAAAAAAAATGTACTAGTTTCGCATGTAGCAGTGGCGAATGGTGAACATTTTAAAAAGGGAAGCCGGACAAAAAATCGCCTTGCTCAGAAAAACAACCAAAGAAAACACGAAATTGTTTGTACTTTGCAACTCCCTGTCAGCCAAGTGTATTTGTCGTATTGAGATTTATGGAAATGTTTGACGAAGCGAAGAGCACGGAGTAAAGAAGTATGGATGCCATTTCCAAAACAAGCCGATGGAAATCGTGTTATATGGATCCTTCGCCACTGCAATGTAGTCTAGGTTAATTTAAACAAATAACATCTTTGAAAATCTTTACAGTATTGCCAAAATATTGTTTCTCCTGACACAAGTTTTCAATTTTGTGCCTGCGACGAAATCGATGCGATTGTATCGCCTTCGCAAGTTTCATCGAGTGTGCACGTAATAGCCAAATGAAATAGCATTACATACGCCCGCAACTGTGTTGCTGCGCTCATTACGACCGTCTTTAACATATAGCGTCAAATTTGTAATGGCTCTTAATAATTTGCGACTCTTAGTGCTTTCTTTACGAATAAATTCTGGTGCACGGTAAATCCTCACATCCTCTGTGTAACTTCTGGAGTCCTATAAGAAATTATTTAGGATATGTATGAATCGGCTGTATGCGTTAATGACGGAGTTCACAAAAACGGATTTAAATATAATTTGTTACCAATCGCAACAATGGCGTGCATAGGACTTTTTGCTGGTAATGCAATGAGAAGGTCAAGTGTGACAATAAAAAAAAACACGTTTTTCCAGCAAAAAGATCTATACACGCCACTGAATCGCAATAGGTTAGTTAGCCTGTAAGGATTGTATGGCATAAAATGTACATAAATAAAAAAAAAATGTTTTATTTAAAAAAACCGAATAAACGAGGGCGAATGCTATTGCTCTAGGAGCAAAAAGAAAATATAAACAGTACAATAAAAAAATACCTGTTTTCAAATCATTTTCAATCTCAGCGCACAATTTTAATTTCTTCTTACGACCGCCAGCAGCCACTAATGAATCGTTTTCCAATTTTGATGACACTTGGGGACCATCTATAAATTCAAAAATACACATTTTACATTTTTCCCTAAAATATTTTCGCCATTTACAAAGAAGGTTCAAGAAATATTTTATAGAGCACTGAGATGTCAGCCACACTCACATATTCATACCCATTTATAAATAGAAATTAGGTAAGTTTTGTTAATATAGCCAAATTCATACTGGAGACTGTTACGCTGTTTGACAGATGAGGCAAATTACTGATGAGGATACTGCTAGATTGGTGTACTTTAGTTATTTTCACAGCATTATGTCATATGGAATGTTGCTGTGGGGTAGAGCTGCGGATATAAACGCAGTCTTTGTTTTGCAAAGGAGAGCAATTCGAGCTATTTACAATGTGAAGCATTCCTTCATTAAGAGAAAAATTCAAATTTACAAAGTTATTAAATATATCAGAAAAAATATCGATGCTTTCCCGAGGCTCGGTGAGCATCACTCTATAGACACTAGGAAGAAACAAAAATTGGCTTTTCCAAAAATTAGACTTGCAAAAGTAGGCACCCCTTTTATACATATAAAAATATAAGACTTTAATACATAGTATAAGACTACCTAGTCGGTTCTTAAATACTGTCACTGGCCATTTTTTTTTAAATAGAACACCTAGAAAAAAAATGAAATGGTGTTAGATTTTCAAATATTTTTGATTAATAATCTGCCAAATCACAATTACATTCATTCATTTTTTACGATGGAGTGGACTCGCAAAGAGGACCGGGTAGCAGTAATTGCATTGCATCGTTGCGGCCATCCACCGAAGACGATATTCAACTTACTTCAAAAATTAAAAATCACGAAGAGGTTCGTGTACCGTACCATCAAAAGGTACAATGAAACCTCTAGTGTCGATGACGAGAAAAGAACTGGCAGACCTCGTTCCGTTAGGACTCCAGGGGTCATCAAAGCAATCAAGGTGCGTATTGCAAGAAATCCCGTCCGCAAGCAGAAACTGATGGCTTTGGAGATGGGATTAACCAGATGTACCGTAAAAAAAGTACTCAATGAAGACCTGGGACTACGAGCTTATCGAAAAAAGAGTGGACATCTTCTGGACGCGCGTCTGATAGCTATGAGAGCCAAAAAATGCAAAGTTTTGCTAAAGCGGTACGCAAGAAACAGACACCGCGATATCCTGTTTACAGACGAGAAAATTTTTAATATCGAAGAGAAGTACAACAAACAAAATGACAGGGTGTACGCTACCAGCTCTGCGGCCACTGGAAATGCCATTCCTAGAGTGCAGCACGGCCTTCATCCATCATCAGTCATGATTTGGTTGGGAGTGTTCTACTATGGCCCTACTGAATTGCATTTTTGTGAAAAAGGTGTCAAAACCAGTGCAAAAGTGTACCAAGACACGGTTTTAGATCGCATAGTAAAAGATCTGCCCCAAACACTATTTGGAGGACGGCCATTTGTATTTCAACAGGACTCTGCAACTGCTCATAAGGCCAAAACAACTCAGGAGTGGTTCGAGCGCCAGAATATCGAGCTAATAAGGCATCAAGATTGGCCCTCATCTAGCCCTGACCTCAATCCACTGGATTACAAAATTTAGCAGGAATTGGAGGAGAAGGTCTGTTCTAAACCTCACAAAAATTTGAGCAGCCTAAAGTCATCATTGATTAAAGCAGTGGCCGATATCGACATGAATATGGTCCGTGCTGCTATTGATGATTGGCCGCGAAGATTGAAGGCTTGTGTGAAAAATGGTGGCAATCATTTTGAATAAATTTTGTGTTTAATGTAAGCTAATTAAATTACCTTTTTTTTAAAAAAAAAACTTTTTTTGAATACCATGACTAGTTTTCATTTTATAGCCAATTTTGTTTGTGACAGAATTTAAGGACCGACTAGGTACATATGGTATAAGACTTTAGAATAAATTTCCAAAGGAGGTTCTTTGTTTTTCAGAAAATAAGTTTAAATTATATATTAAGTAGGTACTCTTTGGATGATAGTGACGCTTGGTGTCATGAGCATAGTTAGGCATTATATGTATTTTTGGTCTATTCAGTTTATTTATCAACTTATTTATTTATTGCAATATGTATAATAATATTCTTATTCCAATAAGTATTTATTTTATGCACATGTATAACTTTATTAGCCCAACTTAAGCCCAGTTTTTTATATATTTCCCGTATTATATCAGTTTAATCATATAATATTATTTTTATAAATATTAGATCGGA
This sequence comes from Ypsolopha scabrella, assembly GCA_910592155.1. Classification (NCBI taxonomy): domain Eukaryota; kingdom Metazoa; phylum Arthropoda; class Insecta; order Lepidoptera; family Ypsolophidae; genus Ypsolopha; species Ypsolopha scabrella. The sequence goes on from OU342964.1 coordinate 8,929,330, forward strand.
CATGTAAAACGTATACTTTATGTATCTATTTTACAAATAAACATTTTGAATCTTTGACTCGGTAAGTGGTCAAGTTCAATACCTTTCTCTTAAATACGCAAAATAAAATTTAGACTTCCTATACTTATTGAGTCTGTGTTGTTCTTGAACAAGTATAGAGGAACAAAAAAATATTTTTCGTATTTCGCAAACAGGTTATGATCTAGATTGTCATAATGTTTATAGGAAATAATAGCAAATATAAGAATAAAGTGGGTTAGCATCAATTTTCAACGTCTGAAAGGCAAAACACATGGGACAACTTATAATATATTTCATGAAGGCAACCTGACACTGAAAGGGCATGCCTAACAAGCCACTAATTTCTCTCAGAAAAAACTGCTTATGGTCTTAGGTTAGGATCTATTGAAAGTTGGCGAAAGAAAGAAAAAAAACTTCAATTTGTAACCAAAACGATAATATGTACCTTGTGTTTCAGCAAATGATGATTTCCTTTTGCGTTTCTTTGAACTCGCTTCTTCAGGTGCATCATCTACGGATTCTGAAATTAAATGTTTAAAATATATAATTAGTTTCAATTTTTTTTAAATCGCAGAGACTAGGCGTCCGCTTAATTACAATAAAGCTTAATTACTTGACACTGAATTTGTAAAATAATTCCAAAACATGGCTCCATTGAACGGAATAATAAGAATATATTTTTTCAAGAAAACAAGCATAACAAAATAACTAAGTTAAACTAAAATAAGCTATGAGTAAAATCTACTTCAGGCATTTCAAACGAGCAGGTTGCTAAACTAAACTGTGTATGACCGTCTGTACTTTAGCAACCCGGAAATCAAACTACCCGAAACAGATCCTTGTTTTTTCAAGGGTCCCAGTGTAATTCTGAACCTATGTAACTAATTTCAACACATTCGGTACAGTAGTTCTGAATCAATTCCGCAGGCGAACAAATATAAACCAAGGCATTACGATAAGGGTTTCTGTTTTTTGACGAACCCCAACATAATTCCTCAAATGAACATTACCTTCAAGATCATTTTCATTGTTGGCTTCTGAAGATTCAGAATGCTTGTGTTTTTTCTTACTGCTATTGGTGATATTCTCTAAAGTATTCTCACTATATAGTTGACTAGTGGGCAATGACACGGAGAGGTTATTCTTATTCTTCTTTCTAGCATTTTCAAGGGGGAAGGAAGTGTTTGACGGCTTTTCAGAAGCATTATCTGGAAAAAGAAATGTATTCGATTATAATCTACAGCAATAAAGACTAGCCGGACAAGTTAGTATTCACTTGCGACGCTACAGGGGGCGGGCTCTTGTTGCATCGTTTGTGTGACAGAAAGATGCACTCCACAAGCCTGCCGTCCGTCCGCTCCCTGCGCATTTCGGTTGTTTTTAGGGTTCCGTACCCAAAAGGTAACCAACGGGACCCTATTACTAAGGCTCCGTCTCTCACCAGGCTGTATCTCATGAACCGTAATAGTTAGACAGTTGAAATTTTCACAGATGATGTATTTCTGTTGCCGCTATAACAACAAATACTAAAACTGGCCAAGTGCGAGTCGGACCCGCGCACTCCCATACAACAGACATGATTTTTTGCCGTTTTTATAGATAATAATGGAACGGAACACTCCACTTCGCACTTGGCCGGTTTAATAAACATCAATGTGCTAGTCTGCTTGGAATAAATAGATCAATTATTTAGGATTGTTATTTCAATATTACAATTTTACGTGCTTTTATAAATGTTGAAATGTGTTGTGATGACATCAAGGAAGGTGAAATGAAAGACATCGCTGTTTTCATTGAATAAATGATAGGCACGCTTATTTTAAAATCTGTCTACTAAAAACAGTTAAGGAAAGCTATTCCTGGAAACGGTTTTCGAATCGTAAATTTTGGCGGAAAAAAGAACAGGCCAATTGTTGTCATCCCCCGAACGATGTGGGTGAAGACTAAATTATCCAGTTTGCCTATAGTGGAGCATCTTCCGCCCTGAAAACTTTATTCAAATCTGTAGTCACTGTTGCTTCACTTTCCCACATAAAATTCAGATAAATAATAAATATAGGAAAAAGATTCTTTGGCGTCATTAAAAAGTCGCAGAATAAATGAACAGTAAATGGTTTTTTTTTTCAAAATAACCGTGCGAATTTTTTCACATTAATGAATGAAGTTTCGAAATTACTTACTGTAGTCACTCAGTTAATTCTGATTTGGGTGGATTACCCGATTGATTGTGGATAGAACCCCCATTAGTTGAGACAGTGTTGAGGGGCAGGCTGGGGGGGCGGGGGGGACGCGACGACTTGTTATCGTAATACATTTCTATGTTTACCTGAAGGATCCGGGATTGTTAATGATTCTAAAGTTTTCCTATTCTTCTTTTTGTTACTAACTAAGGAAGTGTTTATGGCATTTTCAGTCTTCTCTGTTAACTCTTTAGTTTCAGGTTCATCCACACTCTGTGATTCCGATAATTTCTTCTTCGTAATTCCTGGAGTTTCAGCCAGTACTATATTTGATTGATTATCTGGAATAAAGAACAGTTTATGAAAACACGTGTTATGAAAGAAGTCTTGGGGTAATAATATAAAATAATTTAAATTATATTAGTATATCTTAAATTCGACTGTTATTTTTGTAAAACTAAAATTATTGCATATCAATAGAATCTTTATTGGACTCTGTTTTACCTTTTGTACCTTATTTATAAGCTTTATAATTTGTCTGTTTGTTTCTTCAATAAAGCAAAATAAAATAAAAAAATAAAGTAACTACCTTCGCAGTATAAGGAAAAGTTATGGTTTAGTATAACTAAGAACCAATCTCTGAATTAAAAAAAAGTGGATACTTAAGCGACGAATCAGCTTATCACAACGCTGCACTTAATTTGAAATTCACAACTGTGAAATCGGGGGTTATAAGATAGATACTGAAGATATTCGTAGGTTTGGATTAAGAAAAAGAGTAAAGCTATTGTTAAAATATTTTTACCTATTTCTGTGGCAACAGCAACTGGTAATGATTCCGAAGCTTTCCTGTGCTTCTTTCTGTTGAAAGCTATGGAAAGATTCATTTCATTTTCAATCATTTCCGTTTCTGTTAATGATTCTGCAGCTTTTCTATTTTTATTTTTGCTACTGCTTACAGAGTTATTGCCCTCGTCTTCAGTATTTTCAGTTTCTCTTAAGGTTAATGATTCCTTCCTCTTATTTTTCTTAGTGCTACCTATACAAACATCTAGGTTGTCATCAGTCGAATCAGTGACTATATGTGATTCTTTAGATTTCTTGTTATTTTTTTTGCTGACACTATGTTCAGTTTTAGTCGTCTTTATTTCAGAAGAATCAGTGACTGTAAACGAATCTTGAGATTTCTTATTTTTCTTTTCTTTGCTGACATTTAGTTCATTTTCAGTCGTCTCTGTTGCAGAATCAGTGACGGATAATGTCTCTTTCTTGCTCTTCTTTTTACCACTGCTATTCTTTTCTGTGGCAGTAACTCCGTCTATTTGACCAATGTTCTGTAACTCTGACAGTCTCTTATTTTTTTTCTTGGAACTGCTAGTTTCTGTCACAGATTGATAAGCTACACTGATTGCAACATCATCTAAAAACAATATAAAATGCTTTGTAGTTATTATGGACTCTCTAATAAACTCATAAATGTGTTTATTAACGAATACGTCGGTTAAGCATAGCAAGTGCGTAAGCATCGATTCGATAAATTTGACAGATAAAGTTAATAAATTCTAAACGAACACTTTTACTGCTATGAAATAAGACCGACATTTTTGTTTATCGAAGCGATGTTGTTAGGATGTTCATACATGGAACAAATGGTCGATTTTTCGGATTTGTAACATAGTGCTGATTTGGTGTTATACAACTTAACTTATTTGAAAGGACTTAATTTAGGCAAAACTATGAAAGAAATAAATTTCTAATTTCAAACACTTTGCCATTTATTCATCGCAAGGAGGTAGCAAATAAAATTTAATTTGTTAATTTAGGCATTTTTTTCTTTGTGTGTCGAAAAGAAAAAATGAAATTAGTTCTGTTACACCTAATCGACATCAGTACCTTGATAGATAATAATTAAATCGCCCAAACACAACTTTCAGCTAAGAATTGGAAATTGTAAGGTTCCGGTTAGCTTTAACACAATCCGACAATTCATAAGACAGCTTAAAGAGTACATAGTAGAATAATAAAATTGAACCAACGGATAAATAAAATTTTGCCCGAGGTTTACTCCTTTGGATTCCAAGAATCGTTAACGAAAAAGAAGCTTAGCATAAAAATTATTGTAACTCACCTTTACTTTCGGTGTGATCTGTTTTGCCTTCAGTTTGTTTTAGAGGAATGAAGTTGTCTGTATTACTCCCTCGTGATTTATTTTTCTTATCTTCGCTGGTATCACTCTCATCATCCGGGAATAATAACTTTAAATCAAGAGAATCAGATGACGTATCGTCGGTTACATCAGCTTCTGTTTGAATAGATGCCTTGTTTGAATTATTTTGGTTTTGATCAGTTGTTCTTCTGTTTCGCTCTTTTGTATTCGTGAGGTTTAGTTGGTCAACGATTGGTTCCTTTTCGCTGCTTTTAGATTTCTTGCTTGGGTTTAAAGATATATTGTGGGTCTTGTTTCGCTTTTTATCTTTAGCGAGAGTCGAATCAAAATAATCAGGTAACGAAGGATCAGTAGAATCAACTTCCATTTTATTGGAAGATTTATTTTTGACCTGAGATTCAATCGTTTTTTTTCTCTTGTGTTCCTTGGTTTTCGTAAGGTTTAGTTGGTCTTCAATAGGGTTGTTTACTTTAACTTCCCTATAAAGATTTAAAGAGATATCATGATCTTTGACTTTATTTTTGTAACTTTTTTCGTTTAGTTCACTAAGCATTGAATCATAATTCTGAATGATTTCTTCGTTGCCACTACTCGAAGGTTCTCCATCGTCATTAAATGCCATCGTGGCTTGCAAAGGATCTGAAGTTTCATTAGCATGCAGCATAGAGGCGTTTTCGGTGACCTGAACCTCTTCCACATCTTGTCTTACAGATATGTTAACAGTAGATATATCAAGACTTTTCTGGGGTGTCATCGGTTCAGCTTTGATGGTATTTTTGAGAGGATCAGTCTTCTGATTAATACTTTCATTGATAACAGCAGTTATTTCATGTTCATTGAGTACCCTGCTGTTAAAATTATTGTCAAGTATTTGTTTGCTTTCATTAGCATTTCTGGAGACAGGCATATCGGCATCTGAATTTATTGCGCTTAATTCATGAAAAGAATCCAATCTCATTCTATTTTTTTTCTTTCTTGGTTTTATTTCTTTAGTGCCATCATTTGAATCATCTGATACGAATCTTAATGGTTTTGAAGCGTCTGTATCAGAACTAATATTTAAGGGAGTTTTCTTATTGTGTCTTGCTGCGTACATTTCTTTAGAGGCCTTTTTTTGTTCCTTCAATTTGCGATCATTAAATTTCTTTTTAGATTTTGCTGCCATGGTAAGTTCTTTATCAGAAATGGATAGATCATCACCAGTGCCACTAAGTAAGTCATCATCTTCTAGGTCCGAACTCACTACAAAAGAGTCAATTTCATAGTCTTCGTCATCTGAACCGTCTTCTTCGAATGAATCGGTGTTTAGCGTCTCGCCTTGTTCGAGGATCTCATTTTCTCGCTCGTATCGTATCTCAGATTCATCTCGACTGTCACCAGATTCGTAGTCTGGCCCTGAATCTTCAGCCTCATCCATGACGAGCTTATCCATCTTTTCCTCATCCGAAGACTCATCATTTAAATAGGAATCAGATTTACTTGACTTTCTGGACGCTACAGAGATGTTTTTAGTTGATGTATTCTTTGACGTATGTCTGACACTTTTTTCAACAGCCTCATCCATGACGAGCTTATCCATCTTTTCCTCATCCGAAGACTCATCATTTAAATAGGAATCAGATTTATTTGACTTTCTGGACGCTACGATGTTTTTAGTTGATGTATTCTTTGACGTATGTTTGACACTTTTTTCAACCATAATTCCGTGTTTTGTGGATATCACAGGTGTACTTGTTTTCATTACTATTATATTGCTGTTTTTATGTTTAAGGGGTGTGTCTTTATTTTCTGTAATATGAGAAAGATTTGTTTTCTTGGAATCTCTGTTTTTACCGACATCAGAGAAATTTGAAAGGTTTTCAAGCGTTTCTTTTATAGGGATAACTGGCGATTTTTCGAGATTAGTTTCTGCAATAGATTCATCATTTACAAGTGATAAGATGAGTGTACTCTTGTTTTCATTACCAGCTTTTTCCTTATTTGTATTCACTCTTTCAGAAACATCGGAGGATGATTTAGAGAGTTTAGATTTATTAGGTTTTTCAAACTCCACCTGTTTTTCTACTTCTGAAAGGTTTTCTTTCGAATAATCTGTTATTGAAATGTCCCGTGGGATTGATTCATCAATATCCATCGGTTCAACACCTTTTAGGCTGGAAATAGATTCTCTTTTTTCCTTAGGTTTACTGAGGGGATTAAAGTTGACTGACGTTAGGTCATTGATAATACCTGTGGGCATTTCAAGTCTGTTCACTACTGGTACACATTGGTCTTCACTACCTGCTTTATTACCCGTTTCCTGCGAGAGTTGGATCAGCTTATCCATGTTTGCTTGATCTTCGTTAATGTAAACAGTGATGCTATTTTTAACATCTGTAGCAAAAGTAAAGTCATTTACTGTATATTCTCCGATGTCTTTAACATTAAAAATTTCGTCTATTCTGCATTGTTTCCCTTTTTTTTTGTTTATATCTGAAGGATTTGTTACGTTTTTTTCTAATTTCGTCATTTGCTTTTTTTTCAAGTTACCCGCAGAAGAATTTGTGGTTTTAGGAAAATAGGTTTCCAGTGCATTTTCAGGCTGCTTTGTAATATTCGTAGTTTTTTCCCAGTTTTCAGGAAAATATATTTCGACCTGTTTTTTAATAGGTTTAGTTCCCCAGTTTTTGGGAAAAATAATTATTGGTTGTGTAACAGGATGTTCCTGTGGTAGTGGTTTCTTTGGTGTGTCAATAACATCTTCAGTGTCTATTATATGTTCAATCGGAACTGACTTTTTAGTTCTTTGGCGACGGTTGTTAAATGTAAGAGCTTCATTTGGAGAAATTGGTAATGATTTATCAAGAGTTAAGTTGTTGGATTTTTTAGCGAGCCTAGAACTTTTGCGTCGCCTGTTAGGCAGTAGTGCTTCATCTGACAAGTTAGGTCGTGAATAATTAAGAGGTGCGATATTAATAGACTTTTCAGCTGAGATCCCAGAAAATTGGCGTTGGCTGTTAAGTGGAATATCTCCTTTCGGAGAATTTGGTAATGATTTATCAAGAGTTAGGTTGTCCTTGGATTTATCAGCTTCATTTGAAGAGTTAGGTAATGAATAATCAAGAGATAGGAAGTCAATGGAATTTTTAACTGATGGCCTAGGACTTTGGCGTTGGCTGTTAAGTGGAACAGTTCCATTTGAGGGATTTGGTAAAGATTTGTCAAGAGATAAGTTGTTATTAAATTTTTTAGCTTTTTTGGAACTTTTGCATCCGTTGTTAGGCAGAACTGCTTCATTTGAAGAGTAAGGTAGTGAATAATCAAAGGGAAGGATGTCAATGGAATTTTCTGGAAAAGCCTCATTTGAAGAATTAGATTTGTCCTTGGATTTTTCAGCTTTTCTAGAGCTTTTGCATAGGTTGTTAGGCAGAAGTGCTTCATTTGAGGAGTTAGGTAGTGAATAATCAAGAGGTAGGACGTCAACAGAGTTTTCGGCTGATTTCCTAGGACTTTGGCGTTGGCTGCTAAGCGGAATAGTTCCATTTGAAGAATTTGGTAATGACATATCAACAGATAATTTGTTGGATTTTTTGCGTTGGCTGGTAGGCGGAATTGCTTCATTTGTAGAGTTTGGTAATAAATATTCAAGAGAAAGGTTGTTAATACAGTTTTCGGCCGGTTTTTTTCGTCTGCTGCTAGGTAAAATAGCTTCACTTGAAGAGTTAGGCAGTGATTTGTCGAAAGATACGTTGTTGAATTTGGGTGATTTTTGTGTAGCTTTTCGAGCGCCTTTACATTTTTTTGAATTTTCATGGTAGGCTGTTAAGAAAGTTATTATTTCTTTTTCCAATTCTTCTTTTGATGTTTTTTGCAAATTTGTATTTCTAGTAGTTACTTTACTATTAGAACATTTTGTAATTTTTTTCGGCACATTATAATGAGGCCTTTGTGTATGATTTTGCGCCATATTTTGTAAATCGTCATGTACAAAAAATGTTAATTCTTTTGTTTCTATAATTTTTGTAAGTGGTTTCTGGTAAAAATCATTGTGTTGTCTTGATTCATCAGGATTTTGAAAAAAAGAGCCTAGCAGCATGTGTGGATTTACTGGGATTTCCATGGTTGTTGGCTCTATTCGTGAAGCCTTTTCTAATTCTGTTACTACTGGTATTTTTTGTGGAATTTGATGTAATTCTTTCGATTTTCTCATTTTCTGCGGTATTTGTAAATCTGGCTTAGGTGCAGTTATTGATGTTTCTTTAGAACATTGTACTGTTGTTTCCGTTGCAACTTTAGCTAGAATAATAATAATTAAAATTATTATGGCTATTATAAGCTCCCTTCTAGACATCAAATATAATATTGGGAGATGGTCTTTTTTGTTTAAGGCCCAGTACGAAGCTAAACTTCCGTCATGCTCTAACGCTTTAGTTTTTTAATTCACCATGTTCACCAGGAAAATAAACCAATTTTAGTTTCAGGCAGTCAATAATTTTCAATATATTTTTGAAGTTAAGAAATAAGTGACGTATCTTGTTTCTTTGAGACATGATAACAAAGATATCCTTTGATTTGGTGAAAAAAACAATTTATATTAAGTTAAGAGGTAATGTGTGTAATCTTTGTGTCAAAGAGAAGGACGTGACGGATTCTTCTGTTCGGCAAATTGTAAGAATATCTATAAGTAATATAAAGTTATTTTGCTGCAAAAACAATGAAATATGACAAAAAAGTAAATTATCTCGAAACGGTTTTTCAGTCAGCATGGGTTGGCATAAACTTCCCATACCCAATTGTCTATCCTGCTTCAATCGACTGGCATGCACACGAAACTAGTTATTTTGAATTTATTGCTACATTAGGACATGTAATAAAAATACTTCTCCTAATGTCTTATGTAATCCACGTGGAAAATAGTCGCGAATTTTGAGATTTATAGCTTTAAAAATCCATTAATGCATTCATATTTTTTTAAGAGCTAACATTGCAATATTTTTTTCTAAGTTCATTATTTTCGTTTTCAGATATATAAATGTCTTAAGTATATACTCTTTTGTAACATATTACATTGTGTTTGAAACATGATAATTAACTGACAGTATGAATTAGACAAAAGGTGCATTTAGCTTAGTACGGGGCCTCAACCATTTTGTTCAACACAACAACACGCTAAGTTTGTACGTATCCCAACATAATATACAAGTTAACCAAAAGTTGAGAATAGTTATTTTTGTTTAAAATAAAGTACGGTTTATTACTTTTCTAAACTTTAACTTTACAGTGTTGAATAACAAAAAGACCATCATTCAATTTACTCAAACTTGTACTATCAATCGAAAGTATGTTTACATTATACGTTATCGAAAATAAGCAAGTTCAATGTATTTTAAATAACATGCTTATTAAATTAGAATATGTAATGCAATGCCAAAGGTACATACCAAAGGAGTTGAAAGTAGAATTTTGTAATTGTAATTTTTCTTGCATAGTCTGTGGAATTGGCAATTTTGCAATTTCTGGCACTTTTAGTGGAGTTTGGATTAAATGCCTAGGTTTTTGTAATTCTGCTTGTGCAAACTGCTTTACTTGGTTTGTGACCACTTCAACTGAAATAATATGGAAAATAATGAATGATGCTTTAGTCCGGAAGTTGAAAGCTATACTAGGTTGATGTGTAAATGAATAGAAACATCGATCTACACTTGATAGGCAGAAGGAGACATTCGGATCTCATGTTTTTCTGTTAATAATGCAGAATATGTTAAACAGAAGCAAACTTTTTGCTTTAATTAAAATAACATTTACATCAGGTTGATATTTTGAAGTCTTGTTTACGTGATGGTCAATTACAACGTTTTCCGCATTTTTCCTGAGATTTGTTTATTTAACTTATACGTTCATGCCACAATGTTTTTAAACATGCTGCTAGCATATTACAATTTTTCTCCAAATGAAGCTTACTAGTTAATGCCGATGTACGATAGAGAGTTAGGTGGAAATAAAACAGTATATAAAACACAATCATTGTTAGTTATTTTGGGCAACCCAAAGAAACCGACCACAGTACACAAACAATATTTAGAGCGCTGATAAAAACCTTTAAAATTGCATTTCCTGGGATATTTGAATGGGCACATGACCAAATTACAAAAATCGGGTACTGTAAATCAATGTTTTGAAAAATTTTCAGAAAAAAAGAGAATATCTACGCCCATTTAAAATCTACAGTACCCTACTGTTTAAAATAAAAAATCCAAATTCACAAAAGCAGTTTCATTTTATGTGCGACATCTTGTTTAAATTGTTAATGGTCAAATAGAAAGACTGACAGTAAATACATACCTTCGTTTTCATCAATGGCGTAAGGATTTTTCAATTCTATTTTCTCAGTCGCGTTATGTGGAGTGTTTTGTAATACTATTTGCTCTGCATCTTTTTGCGGAGTTTCGAGCATTTCTTTAGAATTTATTTTTACTGCAGCCTCCTCTGCAATTGCTGTTTTAATAAGCTGTATAGGCGGTTCTTTGACCACTTCAGCTGAAATAGTATTAAAATATTTCTAATTACACACATTTAGGATAGAAGAGCAGAATTAAAGTAAATTTGGATGTATACTTGAACGGGGACATTTCGCTTATCCGGAGATTGCTCTATCCACTAAATTACACAGATTTCAACATCAACACACCTCGCGAAATTACTCTAGAGCTTGTACTTCAATGAAATTTAGGAACAAATAGTTGTGCCGAAGAACGGCTAAAAGGCCTCACCGTCCTTTTATGTCGTGACAATTCATCACTTAATAAAATATTGCAATAATAAAGGAGAAGCGGTATGCTTCAAAGTCCAAAAGGTTTTTCTGTTCAACAAGTAACAGGGGAAAGTAAAGATAAAAAAAATATAAGCAGCTATTATAGTATACATGTTAATACTATAAGATAGGGTGAACTAATGTTATACAAAACTTGGGGGGTCGCCTTGCTCCGCTTCGCTCGGCGCCCAATGTTTATTAACATGGCTTCGCTTGTCGTCGCACCTATTTTTGACTTTTTTCGGCCTTTACCCGTAACATATAAATTGTTACTAGCTTCTAGCTTGGCCCAACTCCCAGACAAGTGTCAATAATACAAATGTATAAACGTATGAGGCACTTTTTGATGGTAAAAGCTGTCCATTTAAATCCGGTATAAATGGGCAGCGTTCTTTAAATGTAAGCTGGTCGTACTGAACAACTTTTGGAAAGAAACATACGCGCACAAATCTTCAGGGAAGATATTCAACTTAAACTTGGACTCTATCTCGCACGAGGAAGGTATATTTTAGAACGTTACGCATGTTGACGCAACGTTGCCTCAAAACACGCTCATCTCAGTGCGTTAAGGTGGTAAAGCTGAATCTAGGTGCAAAATGCACATCATAAAATTGTTTTCCTTACTCTTGAATAAAAAGTATGCAAAAATTGCGTTTTAAAGCACTTTGCGGAAACTTATTAGCAATAATTAAGTTTTCATATTCAAATTCTATCATTTACATTTTGATTGCATTCGATTAACAAACTCAAAATTATTATTAGTAATCAATTTCCGCTAATTGCTTTAAAACGCAATCTTTGCATACATTTTATTTAAAAGTAAGGAAAACAATGATGTGCACTTGCACCGAGATTTGGTTTTACCACCTATTTGAACGGGCATGTTCTTTGGAAAAATTGTTCAGTAATCAGTAGAATACATATGTGGTTTCCGCAAAACATTATACGCTAATAAAAATTTAATTAAATTTAACAATAGGCCGGCGGTATATGTATAAACTAGACAGACCCCTTAAAGTTTGGAAACATACCTAAGTTTTCGCCGGTGGAAGAAGAATTTTGTAACTTAAAATGCTGTGAAGTTTCTTCTAATTCTATTTCTCGTTGCACTTTTGCCTGAGGATTCTTTATATCTGGCACTTCAGCGAATATCGTTATTTTTTGTGTAAGTTGTATTGCCGTTTCGTTTTGTATTACATGTTTAGCTAAAACATTTGTACAGGTGACTTTCGTTTATATAGCAAAATTCATACTGGAGACTCGGTTAGTGGTCAGGACCAAGGATCAAAGACCCAGTTTGCGAAATACGCAAAATATTTTTTTGTGCCTTATACTTGTTCGAGAACAACCTCGTCTGAATTAGTATAAGAAGTCTCGACTTTATTTTGCGAATTTCACAGAAAGGGTGATTGAACCTTGGTCCCAATCACTTACCGAGTCTTCAGTATGATTTTGGCTGGATAAACGAAGGTCACCTTATATAAAAAGCGCGTCATCAAGAGTTCTGCATAAAATTTGGAAATAAAAGAAACATACTATTATCACAGAACTAAGTAATGTACGACCGAGGTATGATTATTATTATCACTCTACGGAAAGTTCATGTTAATACGCATACGTAATAGAAAGTTAGGCGGATTCAGCGACTCATTTTTAAAGCCCACAGATTATCGTCGATGTTTATGCCTTTGGTCTTTCAACAGCGCAAAATAGGAGAAAATATATAATGATACACTAGCTTTTTCCCGCGACTCCGCCCGCGTCGTATTCGGTTTATTGTTATACTTTGGAATGTGCTAGAAAAGGGAGTAAAAATAATGTCACGTCTATTTGCGACACACCAAGATAATAATTGTCCCGGAGTGTATGAAGAGCAGAAATCTAGTGCAATACGTCTCTGTAAACAACGTTCTGAGACTTGTTGCTCTCTGCGTATGTGTAGAGATTTCTTTTTCATGGCTCGGAAAGACGTAACAGGAATGCATTCATTGATAGTTGTATGATTTTGACCATTCCACGGGAGCGGTGATTATTCGAGATGAAAAGTAGCGTATGTGTTGATTGAGGGTATGAGATGTCTCCATTTCAAATTTAATCCAAATCCATCAAGCTGTTGCAGCGTGAACAAGTATCAAACATACAAACTTTCACATTTATAATATTAGTATGATAAGACCTTTATTGCATAATGTATTTATGTAGGTATGTATACTATTTGTATTTTGTTAATATATAATTATTTAAATTCAAGTAAGCCTAACTTTAACTTTCATTGTATTTCCCCGTATTAAGTTTATCTTTACAAAATAAATAATTTTAATGAGTTTAAAGTAATTTTTTATTTTAAAAAGTTCAAGCATTTTTTTGTTTTTCACAGCATTTTAATGCATTTGTAAATATTCATTCAATTATTGTGAGTTAAGTTTTTAATTTTCACAATTACGAGACACAAGTTAATAAATGTCGTATATTGCGAAATATTGTGACATTCAAACTTTAAAGCGATTCAAAAGCTTCTTCAAACGCGGTTTAGTTTCTGAAGCTGCTACTGATATCTTTCCAAAAGTGAGAATGAAATAAAATAATAATTGAATGCTACCTACTGAATGAATAGGGGTATGTAGGGGGGGTACATACCTAAATTTTCAATGGTGGAAGTAGAATTTTGTAATTCCGCTTTCTGTGGAGATTTTTGTAATTCCGCTTTCTGTGGAGATTTTTCTAATCCCGCATTCTGTCGAGATTTTTCTAATTTCGCATTCTGTGGAGATTTTTGTAATTCTTTCTTCTCTGGCACGTTTTGAGGACTTTCATGTAATTCTGGTGCGTCTTGATTTATTTCAGGAGTTTTGTGCAATTCTTTAGATTTTCTTTTTGCTTGAGGTTTCTGTACTTGTGGTTCCTCAGCAAATATTAGTGTTTCGCTTGTGAGCTGATATGCTGGTTTTGCAACTACCTCAGCTGTAAAATGAATTTAGCAGTTTAAGAAAAATATTAGGTCTATATAATACTAAAAGCAGGTTTTCTATTTGATGCGCACGTTTATATGATTGCCCGCTAATAATATTTCGAAAAATATAACAACATTTTGACTAAGTATTATTTAACAAACGGTTGACAAAAATAAAATACAGTCCTCCCAAAGTTATAATGCGCATAGAAATTATAGCCGAGCGACCGGACGTACCACGTGACCTTATCGCTTCTATAGAAAGTGTAGGGAAATACGAACTTTGCCGAGCAGTGGCGAAGATTCGTATGCGCATTATAAGTTTGGGAGTACAGTAAAGCATGATAATGTCATATTATCGTTATTCATTTGGAGTCACTTTGAACATAAGAAAACCTTTTAAAAGGTTAGCTTTCGTTTAAGCCATAGAGACTAAAACGAATTAGTTTCGATAGCTAAAACTGTTTTAATGTTTTATGTTGAATTATTTGTTTTCAAAAAGTTTGTCGCGCGAATTGTACAGTAATTTCATAACTGTAGTCTCTGTCTACCCCTATGTATGTTTCATAATTCGTACTTATTTTACTTCTATGAACATTCTACGCGACAAGCTTTTTGGAAACAAATAATACAACATAAAATATTAAATCATTTTCAGCGTTTAAAATTTATTTTATTCGTTTTGGTCAGAGGCTTAAATAAAAGCTTGTTTTTGAATTAATAATGCTATTTGGTTGTCATAAACTTTCATTTTCAAGATTTGACCCAGAAAAACTAACAGGTGAAAATAAAAGCTAGTAATAAAAACAAAAACAGAACATATCTTTTTTACTTGAATTCTATTGCTGCTCGATTTCAAGAAGGTGGCATAATTATAGAGTAACAACTTATAAACACAGATATATAGCGTAGACTTTTTTAGATCGAGCAGCAAAAGAAAGATAAAGGCATACCCATTTTTTCAACTTTTATTGTTGCCCATATCTATGGAGTAGGAATCTATCTAAGTATTCAACAATGGAAGTAATATTTTATGTTTCTATTTACCTGGTAAATCTGGTGGAGTGTTCTGTAACTCTTTCTTCTCTGCAACTGTCGGAGGAGATTTTTGAAATTCCTTAGATTTTCTTTTTGTTTGAGGCTTTTCTGTAAATATTATTGCCTTCTTTGTAGGTATATGTTCAGCTGCAATGAAAAAAAACAGGTTACCTTAGGATAAAAGGACTAAACTCCGACCGCTTAAAAAATGCGTTTCTGGCAGATTGTGATTGGATGGACACCTAATATCAAACAAGGTAAAGCACACAAAGATAATTAAGCACGCACCTACACAAATACACTCGCTTTTATCCACACACACACACACACCCTCTCACTCATACACTTTTAAAATATTGTTTCTTTTTTGTATGTTTAAAAAACTTAAAATTAAATGTGTAATGCTTAATGTACATACTTATATTATCTCATGTTTATGTAGTTCGTAGGTACTTAATATGTTTTTCAATTTAAATTTCATAACGAATTTAAGTTACGGAAGAGCGGGGCTTCCTGTTTGTTATACTTAAAAGGAAGTCCCTACAAAAGTGTAATTAGATATAATATGGTGGCGTGAATAAACATTTTGTATTTGTATTTTTTGTATGGTCGACGTAACTTATCTAATAGGTATTAACTAGATGCGAGGCGCATCTATCACCAACATGAGAAAGCTAAACACCGCATTTAGAAGCGGTGAAATTGACAGCCGTTTCTTATTTATTCAAACTATAACCAAACGTAGCTGTTCCATTTTGATTTTAAGCTCTTGATGCAGCAATAGCGTAAAACGACCAAGTGAAACCTGCACTTGCAAGAACTTTAAATGTCTGCAAAATCACAGGTTACATGACTACGGCTCATATAGCTTGAATAGATTTTCATGATATCGGTATACTTACGTAACTGTTCAGCGCCTTCTGAATTCTTTCTGGTTTTTCGTGTTTGCGGTACAGGGGTCAGTGGGCCTTCCGTGTCACTGCCTGTAATATTACACATAACGTATATTTGTTTTATTGCAAGTTAAAACACGAAAGTCAGACCTATAACCATAGCGTATTGCAGCGAAAAAGGCTACGTTATATCGCATTCCTAATAAAACAATTACCAAATAAATCAGTTTTAGTAAACTGACCAAAAAAGCAAGTTTCACAATCTGGCAACAAAAACTTCCATTTCTTCTATAATTTTGTCAAAACTTCGTATTAGGTTGTTGTTTACAGCTTAATTTTTAGGTCAGTATTTTACTTGTATTTTACTTATTAAAACTTATTTTGTCATCATAGTCGGTCGTTGTTAAGGTTACCTTTACATAAAATGTTTGTCCTGTGTGGCTTGAAAGTCCTAGGTATTAAATAGGTTTTGTTACTAAACTCCCGAAGAGAAATAGAAACTTACTAAGTATACATTTGTTTCAAAAAACTACTGCTATAGACAGATAAATCTTTGTGACCCATCACAGATAATGTTATTTCATCAAAGTGTAGATTCTAACCTAGAAAAGCTTTAAGAATAACTACCATAGTTAGTATTGACCTAAGTTGAAGATAAGAAGATGGAGCTTATCAAAATAAGTGATTAATTCTATTAAAGTCAAAAACCAATATATATAGTATCCAGATTTGCAAATTCAAGGAATTACATACCGACATTAGAGTTTCTTCTGGCAGCTCGCTTGGCTCTGGGCGAATCAACAGCTAGAAGGGTTTCTGATGTGAGGCTAGTGTTGGACCTGGTCCGGATGGTGCGTCGCGATGGGGTCACTACCTTCTCTTCAGGCTCTGTGAGGTCTCGTGATAAAGATTTTCTTCCTCTTGTTGGCTTTGGGCTGGGAATTGGAGCTGGAATCAGAGGATTATAAAAACTTATTTTGAAGTTGCTAGATTATGGCCAAAAGCTGAAGAAATGTTAATTTAAATTTCTAGGCTTTATTTTAATTTCCAGCCATTGTATGCAAGAAAGTATTAAGTTGTTAAAGAAATATAAATGAAATATATTTAGATGTGAAATAACACTGGCAGCATTCCATCTGTAACCCTAAGTGATAGAGTAACAATATTACTAACCCATAATTAATGAAGTCTTTGCCATTGCCCTAATAGAGATGGTTGAGTAGTACAAGAGTATTCTTATTTAATATTCAAATAGGGTGTGTGAAAATATGGGAGAGTATATTGCAATTCAGTGGCATGCACTCCATAGAGGCACAAAACTTCTGCCTTCCCTACAATCTGAGCATTTTTTCTGTCGTCTTCATCTGTAAACACACTGTCCCATACAATGACAATCAATGACGTTACGCATCTCCCATGACAATATATTGTCAGTATATTGTAAGAAGGCAATGGTGGTACATTTACATTGCTGTTTACATGATTACAGCTCTACGATTTATTAGAGGTGAATTTGGTATCTGACAATTTTAGTTCTTTCCTGAGGTTATAAAATAAGTTAATAGACATAAATGATTTGAATAAAAATTACAAACTTATGAAATGTATGAAAATATATGAAACAAAACTGTAAAATTAAGTTGGTGGGCTATTACTTGGTATTGATTGATATATAAAAACAACAGTTTAGCTGGCAGAGGGGTAAACTTACAACTAACTCCAACAAAAATTTGAATTTTAATGCTTAATATTTAGCAAACAGATCCTTAAACCAAAAGAGTTATTTTTACACACTTACAATATTTTTGAAAGACATATCCAAAGACACCCAACACTGGGGTACCATAAAAATGTATTTGTGAGCTTTTATTCTATCACTTTGTTGACATAATTTATATGCCTACACATATTACCCATGAAAAATTACAGGTTTCTAGGGCAAAGAGTCTCTGAGGAAAGGCACCGACAGACAGACAGGTGTACATGGCGAAACTGTAAGAATTCCTTGTTGACTACATAACCCTAAACATCAAATTATTTGTTATTTAGTTTAGGTACATGTCATATACTATAGTTACCATTCTCATCAATGTTGTCAAGCAGTGGCTTGGCAGCCAGCCTTGCTGACCTCTTCTTTGGTGTGGATGGTGTCTGTGGGGAGCTGACATCTTCTGCTTCCACTGACAACCTGCGCCGCAGTCTTGTTACTGGTGCTGGAATTTATTTTTATAGAGGCATCTCTAGTTGCAATCACCCTCAAACATAATTGTTGTGCAAATCAATGAAAATATCTTACAAAATAAAGGCAAATAACTCTGATATATGTTTCATAGAGTCTATTCAAGGTTAATTTAATCCAGAGCATAGCAAATATTTTTTTAGATGCAGTAGCTAGTACATAATTTTCTACATTTACAATACATACATTAAAGTTGAATACAATAAATATATGTGGAATAAAAGTACAAGAATTTGTGTATAATTTATTCATTACAGTTGACTCTGAAGGCTTTAATTTTAGTTTTTCCAAAATAATATCGCTTCTGTTTTAAACCCCAAGAACTATTTTGGAATGAAGAAAATAAAGTGTTTAAAAGTACTAAAACTAACAGCCTTCAGAATCAGTTTTAATATGAAATAATTATTTTATGTAGGACTCAGAACATACTTTTTATAGTATTGTTTTATTACATCAATATGATTTGGTTAACACGAGGAGTAGAGTTTGAATGCACAAGAAATTGACAAAAGGGTAGACCCTAACAGGAAGATAAAATATTATCTTTTATCCAAGAGAGCACTTACTATTAACTTAGTAGGCAACTAATTTGAGGCAGGGACGATCACTTGAGGTTTTCACAAAGAGACATTGTAGTAGCGGGAGTAGTAAGGATGTAAAGTAACGATAAAACACGTAAACGATCAACTACGTAATGGACGCCCCGGGCTTCGACCGACGCGCGTCGGTTGCGACAAAAGAATCTATTGCGTTGGAGACAAATAGCTATTTAACGATAGCTCTGAAATCTATGCATTCGTAGACTGGGCGTTATGAATAAATGTACGATAAATAACTTCTAAGCAGAAAAATAACCATTTATATAGAAAAGTGGTTTAAGTATCAACGTGGTACCCGGAATACCCATGGAAAGATGGTTATAAATAGTTCATACCTTTTACAGTGCTCTCCTCTTCCATAGTTTCAATTAAAATTATAAAACACCACAATTATTTCAATTTTTTGGTTGCGACAACACGTGCATAGAACTTTTCTTGAAGGTAAAACAGCTGTTGAAAAGCGGCGGAGAAAGAACTGTCAAATCAAAACCGACGCGCGACGCTTCTTCGTGTTTTGGAGAATAGTGGCAGCACTGGCGACCACTTCCGCTTGGCGTATAGTGATGTGTAGCTTTACTTAGCGCGTTCTGATTCAAAACATAATCGATTACAACCCGTCTATCGTCATTCCGAGTCAACGTTAGCCCGATAACGATAGCCCTAAAATGGTTGTTATGACGTCATGAATGACATCATTAGGGCCGCCATATTGTGGCACAAGTGTAATCATCCACGTCGTGTACAAAAGAGTTCCGAATGGATCATAACTTTAAGCAGAGTGATGGACGCTATTTCCCATTCGGAATGACTTGATGGGCGTAACTAGTTTTAGCACTGCTATCCCCATTCGGAACGTTGTATAAAACTCATGTTTGGAACGTACGATGGCTTTGGAATATGAATCCAAATCCCATAATCCAGCGGGGCTATTATGTAACTCAGTGTCGGTTGCTAGCTATAGTTGCTATTCACCAAAAACCGATAAAAATCAACTTCCAAAATAACCTTTAATGGGTATTGAACTATTTACGAATTGTGAAGTCATTTCAAGTGCGAACTTAGCCTTAGATAAGCGGAAATGTATGTTTTAGACGATAGGCACTTGTTTTGGCAACCGAGTTTACGATACAGAATCAGGGGGCTGATCGGACTTCAGTGGTGGCGAGGGCTCTCTGATTGACCCAAGACTTGGGATGGATGGATTGACCAATGAGTTTTCATTATTTCTTTTTTACTTTATCGTTCCGATTCATGCTTATAATGTTTTACATGCAGTTCAGCGTTGTAACTTTGTACAAGCTGAGTAACTTTATACAAAATCATGTACAGTACAAGCATGTCACAAAAACGCAAATATTTCGTTTCTCCATACTTTTAGATATTCATGATTTTGACACAGCTTTTATTTCGGCAAAATCCTTTACATTTAACTTGATTTGAAAATCATGGATTCATGGAAATAACTCCAGCCCCCTGATTCTGTATCGTAAACTCAGTTGCCAAACCAAGTGGCTATCGTCTAAAACATACATATCCGCTTATATAAGGATAAGTTTGGACTTGAAATGACATCACAATTCGTCATTAATTCAATACCCATTAAAGGTTATTTTGGAAGTTAATTTTTTTTCTGTTTTTGGTGAATAGCAACTATAGCTAGCAACCGAAACTGAGTTACGTAATAGCCCCGCAGGTCAAGTTCAGTACTAGACCTGCCATTCACATTTCTTCGTCGCTGTTAGCCTTGCTCATATTTTATGATATCTTTCGATTTTATCAAAAACAAACCAAAATAATGGAAGTATGGAAGGAAAGTGAATTCGAATGGTCCAGAATACCATAACAGCAGTTAATTATCGATTTTTTTGAAAGGAATTTTCTTTTTTAGTGTCATATAAAAGTATACATTTTTTTCTCCTTGAAACACAAACAACATTTACACCTATGAAATGGATCTTTTTAGATTGGAACATTGACAGTTTTGTTCCCAGCCGGAGCGATTGCAGCTATGGGCTGTGAGATGGTACGAGTCAAGAGCAGGCTGGTTCAAAGCTCTAGCACTGAATGCAATGAATTGGGATTTGTCAATATTTATTGTAAGCTGATTCTCCAAACTGATTTTCAAAAAATAATTTCGGTATAAAAATACCACCTGAAAGTTAAGGAACAGTATGTATCTTCATGATTTAGCCTATACTTTCAGAAAAAATAAAAAAAGGGCATGTTCTCAGAAGAACAACTTATTCTTCTGACGGCCTGTTACAAATTTATGGTTGGTTCGAATTGAATAAAGAGAAGGAAATTTTAAAGTTTTTGTTTTTTTCTCAAAATTACATTGTAGTATTACCATTACATACTGTAAAGACCGACCAGAAAATACTTCATCCTGGCGAGCTAGTAAAAGTGTCCAGGAAATCTAAATAACTGTCCAGGAACTTCGTATGAAAATCCATTACATACCATGTGTTCACAGAGTATAATTCATATGTTTTCTTTTTAAAACTATCCGTGTCTATGTTTATAAGAGACTAAGGAGGTTTTTCTCGTTGTTTTTTTTCTTAGTTCTTAGCGTTCCTCTAGATGGCGTTGTCCACGAAGAAGGTTAGAAGGCTGCATGGCGGTAAATACCTTTGCCCAGCTAGCAATAATAAAAAAAGTTGCGTAAAAGCGGGAATTTATGTTGTTTTAAATTTTAGTTGAAAGTATTTTGTGCAAATAAATTGAGTATGGCGCGGTGTGTCAAATGTTTCCCACTCACGGACGGATTATCTAAAAACGTAGCACGTTCACGGTGAGCCATTTTTCTCACAAAATAAGTCCAATTGGGTTTACTGTACGACTGCGAGATCGCGCGTGAAATTTTCAAGGTGAGCACGTGCATACGTTACGAGAATTATTAATAACTGCGGGGGCGTCGCGCGCGCGTCACCACCTACCCCCCTTGCGCTTGCGCACCCTTCCCCTATCCCATACACCTACGTTGAAGGTCGTCCTTCACCACGAAAATGTCTCGTAATAATGAGTTCTCATGACGGGGGCGTTGCTTTCGCCGCACACACAGAGTTTTGTGATACGACGCTCACAGCTGTTTTGACACGATGACGCGGCTTATCTATCAATGAAAATAATTAGCGGGTTGCAATTTGTATTGGTTTAGAGTTTATTTTTATCAACGTTCACTGAGCATAAATTATTTATGTTGTGCCGGCAATTAAATGAAGTAGTGTGACAATAATAACAGAAAATCGTGGACATATTTTGGAAAAAAAAAGTTTTTTTTTTGTTTTTTCGTCCTCAATATCGTGTATATACGTGGGACGCACTATAAGTTTCCGGAATGAATATGAAAAAATACTATTAAAGGTACAAAATTAATTTATTGTTTTTCAAAATAATCTCCCTTGGCGTCTATGCACTTTTTCATTCGATCAAACCAGGTTTGAAAACTTTTGTGCCACTCCCCTGTGGTGACCTCTGAAACGTGTTTTTCATACTCCTCGACAGCCTCTTCTGGTGATGAAAATCGTTGACCGCGTAATTGGTTCTTAATTTTTGGGAACAGAAAAAAGTCACAAGGTGCCAGGTCGGGACTGTATGCAGGATGACTCATGAGTTCTACATTTTTCGTCTTCAAAAAGTCGTTTGTCTGTCTGGCCGTGTGAGAACTAGCATTGTCGTGGTGCAGGATGATACGGCGTTTACGGTTATTTTTACGGAGTTCGTCAATAACTTCCGGCAAACAAATGGTCGTGTACCAGTCACTATTCACGGTACGACGATTCTCTAAAGCAACAGTAGCCACGTGTCCAGTTTTATTAAAAAAAGAAGCAATCATCCGCTTAGATGCACTTTTCACACGCGCCACTTTGGTTGGTTTCGGCTCATCTTGAAAGACCCATACGCTCGATTGCTGCTTTGTTTTGGGATCGTAGCAATAAATCCATGTTTCGTCACCTGTTACTATGTCCCACACCAAATTTGACGCACCTTCGTTGAATCTGGTAAGCATGGCACTGCACCAAGTGACGCGGTCTGTTTTTTGAGCCTCGGTCAAGTTGTGTGGGATCCACCGCGAGCACAGCTTTCTCACACCCAAATGTTTGTGTAGGATTGATTGTATTTGACTCATGCCTATTTCTAAGGATGCGCGAATTTCATGGTAGGTCACATGCCTGTCTGTTTCAATCATACGGCGCACAGCATCGATGTTTTTGTTGGTCACAGCGGTGGACGGCCGACCATCGCGAGATTCGTCACTGAGATTGATACGACCACGCTTGAATTCTGCAAACCAGCTATAAACAGTCGTCTTGCATGGTGCTTCATTGCCAAAAGCTGTTTCAAGCCGAGCGATGCTCTGTTGAGCTGTCAAATTACACTTAAAATCGTAGAAAATCATACTACGAAAATTTTCCCGAGTTAAATCCATGTTGATGCAGACACCCAATTTTTTAAATGGCGCCACAAGGTAAAAACAAAAGACAGTCAGATGAAACAAACTGCATTCTACAGCCAAAGAGTTCTATTTTCAAATATTGCAATAAATTTTTAAATATTGTTTATGTAACTGGCCAGTTCCGGAAACTTTTAGTGTTACCTATGTAACCTGTGACGGAATCGACTGACCAAATCAACACCTATGTAATATTATTGTACGAAACCTTTCTTGAATAAAAATATTCGAATTTAAAAAAAACTTGTAGCAGATAAAGTGCGCTTTTAAATTTACAGTAATTTCCACCTACCTAGATTTCGAATGATAAACAGAGCCTTTCCGAGCTTGTGAGGTGAAAAAAATATTTTGGATGACATTTTATATTTTAAAGAAGAGTGATGAAAGAATGAATAAAAGTAGAGTGGCTCTACCGGGCCGCCCTGGAAGGACACATGCCGACCAAACCCAAGTAACCAAAAAGTACCCGAAATAGTGAATAGAAGAAGTGATTAAATTGATGAATGTGAAAGAAGCGAAACGGGTGTGTCTGGATCGTATCAGATAGATTTGTCTTCGCAGAGACATAAGCTTATGTATACTCTAAGGGCGTGAGCATAATATAGGTAGTATGTATGTATTTTTTTACATCTTGTATTTTTTCGCTAGTGAGGTGAGTATTTGTTCAGTTGTGTTTCAGTTTAAAGAGTTGATTATAAAAATATATACTTACCCCCCCCCTCCCCTTATTTCCGAAACCGGTGGATCGAAAAAAATGAAAAAAAACATGGTAATTTGGGATTACCTAAAGATTACAAGAAAAATATAGCGGTTGAGAAATTCACGATGATATAAATCAAATTTTTCATCTACGAGTTTTATTTTAAAATGTGGTACAATTTATTCTTTTTTTAGTCATCATAAACAGTTATGGGCAAGATTTTAAATATCTTCTTCCTCACTGTTCCCAAAACTGTCGAATTACGGAACCCTAGGTATGCGGGTCTGACTCGCACTTGACCGTTTTTTTTTATCTGGCGCTTAGTGTGAGTTCTATTCTATGGCTGGCTTCTTTAATGATACGTTTTATACTTGGACGAATCGTCCAAGGTTGTATACGTAGTCGTTGTGGACAGATGGAATGATAGGCATTAGATGTACAGATAGGTGGTAGAGCTGGTGCCGGGCTCGACTGTGGAGGTACCACCATCTTACTCGCAAATCCTCCCGAAGTTATTCGGGGGAGAGTTAGAGAACAGCTCTCAGGCAAAACCAGGCGGCCCACCATTGCCTGGGACCGATGGATGGCGGTATATCCATCCCAAATTGCCGGGCCTTATATAAAATAGACTGGTGACGGGCAGCGGCGTCACTGGTGCAAGGGTTTCGGTACCGCGCTCACCAACCCGCCTGCCCAGCGTGTGTGAGTATGGGCATTTCTTCCAGGAGGCCAGCCAAGCGTGGCGAAATCCTGGAAAGGCCTATGTCCAGCAGTGGACGAAACAGGCTGATGGATGGATGGAGATGTACAGAGACCGGGACCGGGGTTTCGATTTCTTGACGGAATCCCAATAAATACCGACAGATATGTAGGTGCCATCATTTATTTTATCGATGACTGCAGTTAATGCGATAATCATTTTTCATACTTATTGCTGGAGACTTTGTTTAAAATTATGGCTAAAATTAACAATTTTCTAAACTCAACCATTCGGCCGTCCAAAATATTTGTAGTACCTAAGTCGAAAATGTAGTGAGTTGTCTTCATAAATGTTAGATTATGACTATTTATGACTCATCAAAAGCTCGATCTGTGCCATAAATAAACAGACTTTATCATTTTATTTATCTAGCATTAGAAAGCATAGTTTCTTCTATGTAAACAATAAATACATTAAATATTCTACTTGATTTTTTTATAATTTTGTTGAATAATTTAGTTTTGCTTTATCAAGTTTTTTTTTTATATTCCGTATAAAAATGGAATCCTTAGGGTAAGTCTTTGTGTCCGTGTGTGTTGTATACCTATCTGTGAGTCACGGAAACTTTTACCCGAGACAAACTTGAAGTTGAAGTTCAGAATTCCTGTGCCTATAGTTCTGCTTGCTCCGTCCGTATCAAACGGTTCCATAATCAAAGGAACATCTGTGCCCGTGTAAATCAAAACCGTCTCTCCAAGGGATGAAGCCAACGCGATGGATGTCCCTTGAGAGAAATGGGGCTAACATCGTTGAACGTAATTTCCGAAGAGGGTCATCAGGAAGATATAATGCCATTTCTGTACCCTTGATGTCTTTTTAAGTGCGGGCCCACTTAACCCTAACGGGAGGCGGGTTCTGCAGCTATTTACTGCGGTCTCAGAAGAACTAATAGAATTCAAAACTGACTGGCAATATATTTTGGGTAAAGATGAAAAATTGCAGCTATTTCAATGTCGTTAGGGGGTGATATCGGGTAATATAGAGGTGTCGGCAGACGTGTTACTAAGAGTAAGACTGTACCAGTTTACAAGTAGGTATGCAAAATAAGATTATGTTTTATTGCGAAACCCATCGCTTTGGAATACTTTACATATTATTATTAGAGTGCATCACAAACCAGAAAAGATAAATTAGAAACAAATGTAAAGACGAAAATTTGAAAAAAATCCTCGGGCCAGGATTCGAACCTGCGACCTGTTTCTTGAAAACAAGGCGTGAAATCACACAACGCCCTCTAATAATAATATTTATGCAAAATAATATAGAAAAGTCAACTAATGTACGGTAGCACAGTCGAATGTCTGGTGAGGTATCCCCCGCATAACATTCACATATGTCGTTACTAATTAGTAATATGAAATACAAAAGTGCAGCTAGGCCGACCTCGTGACCGCTGGACCGACGACCTGAAGGAGGTTGCGGGTGGCAGCTGGATGAGGAGGACGGAAGACCGCCAATAGTGGCGAAATTTGGGAAATCTTATTTATGTCCAGCAGTAAAAGAACTTAGGCCCAGTTTTTTTTTAAATATATTTCTCGTATTTTATTACTTTAATCATGTAATATTATTTTTATAAAGATTAGATTGGACGTGTAAAACGTACACTTTATGTATCTACTAGCTTTTGCCCGCGGCTCCGCCCGCGTCGAAGAGATTTTCGTGAAAATAAGGAAAACAAAAGAATATGATTTTTTGAACGAATATGCAAGAAAGAATATGCAACGGACACCATGTTTAAACATTTTGAATCTTTGAAAGGAACACAGGCTGATGGATGGATGAAATAGGTACTATTATATTTTACTTATTCAGGTATGTGTAAGTACCTGAGTCAACCAAATAATCTTAGCTGAATAAAAAGTATACATTGTTATTAATTTAATAATCAACGATATAGATCGAAGCGTGGATACCTTTACTTGGTCAACTGACGTTACTATTTGCATGTTTTCTCATTTTAGAAAACTTTTTCTAGCAAAGTACGTACGACAGCATTACAGGCTATCAATAGGCAGTTCTTATAGCGGTGATGTAGCCGTTCAAATAATTTACAAATAAGGAGCTTGTACTGCAGGCGACCGTACCTAATGAAAGAATAATTTTGTCTGCCAAAGGTTAAAAAAAGCATGTAAAAATGTGGTCTCGTTTAGAGATGGAAAACTTTGTAAAGCGTACCCTGTTCACTATGTAAGCGTGGATTCCGTCAATGCAGACGTGTACGGCATCGAAAATACTTATTATAAACTATGAAAAAAAAACTAATATACTTAATTAAGGATTTTTATTAGTTTTGCCATAGTCCAACTGTAAATGCTACAACAAAGTACGAGTAAGTAGATGCCAAATTACAGCCCATTCCTGACATAAAATATGTATATCTGCGGACGGCAGATCGAAGGACAGAAATCAAGGCTACGTTTAACAGGTTTCCTTATTTTGAAAGAACCCTAAAAACAGATCAGTTTCGTCACAATGCGGGCAGAAGACAATAGAGGTAAGCAGCGAGCGAACCGAGATCAACCATTAAAATGGAACAAAAAGTCCGCCGCGACTTATGTTTTTGCCGAATATGGCCGGTTTTCATTTTGAGAATAAAAATACTAAAATATTTTAAGAGTTATCGTACAGGGATTTGGAATATACGAGTATCTCGTATAAAGTTATTTTTGACAATCAAACAGAGGCAAAGATAAAAAAGTCATATCAAAACACCATCAAACAATTGCTGTTGTATATGTACATATACATTATACTATCGGTATATTAATGGTCGCACGCAACAGACATACTATAGTATGTTCAATGACGTATTTAGAAAACTAAATCACATGCACTACTTACTGCAGCCCAATTAATTACCATATTTCTAAATACAAATACAAATACAAAATGATGATGGTCACTACGCAGGCGAAACTTGGTATAATATTTTTCTGATTAAAATTAGATCTAGAAAGAAACCGGACAAGTGCGAGTCGGACTCGCCCACCGAGGGTTCCATACAAATTAGTAAAAGTTTAAAAAATCTACAAAAAGATTTGGTTACCCGTACAATTATTACCGCGCATACCGTTGCTTAACCTCGATGATTTTTTTATGATTTCATTACAAATGTACAATTTTAAGATTTTCCCCTACACATACTTGTAGTATTAGATTTCATAGTTCTAGGTCAACGGGAAACCCTATAAATTTCGATTCCCTTGAGGGTGTCGAAATATACGTTTTTTGCGGCATAAACGGTCGTATCTTTTTTTTTACGTTAACTTTGATTTTGATGAAATTTGATTTTTTACAGCTTGAAAGGACTGGGGGCGTCCATAAATCACGTGACGCTTTTTTTGTACATTTTTGACCCCCCACCCTCCTAGTGACACTTTGGTGACATACTCATCGACCCCCCCCCCCCCTAAGTGTCACGTGACATAGCTATTTTAATTAATCAAACTGCTATATATTTTCTAAATTAATTTTATTTTCTTAACCAAATGAAATTTAAATGATCTTACGTAATATTGTTGGGATTCATTTGAACTAAGGCGACGAATAAGGAGACGCGGGGCGTCAAGCGGCGCGTTGCGCGTAGCAGGCCGCCGCCGCGCCGGAAACACAAATAATAGGTGAAATTAAATCAACCGACCAAATACATACTGGAGACTCGGTTAGTCATCATGAACAAGGTTTAATGACCCTGCAGGCGAAACTCGAAAAAAATTTTTTTTTCCAGTATTCCTGTACTAGGAATTGTACTTAAACTAGTCCAACCAGTAACAGAGCAAAAAAAAATATTTTTCGAAATTGGCCAAAAGGATTACTGAACCTAGTTCTTGATCACTAACCGAGTCTCCAGTATGAATTTGGTCGGTTGATTTAATTTCACCTATATACACCGATGTATGGAGCGGCACCGTGCCGCCTGACGCGCCGCGTCTCCTTGAACGTACCCTAACAACCTATGGACTCGTTTTATAGGCAGGTTATATCTATTTATATATTTTTTTATTTATTACTTAATGTACATTTACACAAAACATGAAAAAGGATATTAAATTTTTTTCATAGAATACAAACATAGAATATATAACAGCAATATCTTCAAGGCAATCTTTGGGTGAAATAGTAGATAAGAAAAAAAAACATAAAAAGGTAGCGTGCAAATGAAAAAAGAAAGAATGATAATAAAGCAAAATACCTAGTACGAATCAGATGTGGATCCGCCTGAAGCAGAAGCAACAGATGAAGAGACTTCACTAAGGTATGTACCCAGCACTACCCAGGTAGTAACAGCCTCAAGTACAATTTCTCCACAATCTCCACCTACGGAGTACTAAGCGTCACTGGAGGCAAAGTCCCATCACCTATAGCTTCCAGCTTCAACGAATCCACGTCAAGCTCATCTAAATGCTCTGGCAATAAAACACCCAGTGAACTTCTCATTCTGTCACATCACAGCAGGTATCAGTACATTTTACTATCTGTAGTGTTAGTAGTTATTATGTGTATGCGGAACGAAAAATATATTTATTTACACACTACTTCATAACTGCATAATATGTTTAAATAATTGTGAGACAAATAAATTATAATCTATTCTATTCTATTCTAATAATTTATAAAATTAAAGGACCGCTTCCCTTTCCGAACTGTACATTGCAAATTGAATTTTATTAGTTCATACGTAGGAAGATATTCCACCAGCTAAATCATGACTTAAGGTTCAATAATATTAAAAATCAAAGGACCGCTAGTGCCTCTTTAGTCACTTCCAAAGAATTATTTGATCAAAAAATAATTTTTAAACTCAAAAGGAAAAAAACGGAACCCTTATAGGATCACTTTGTAGTCCGTCTGTCCGTCCGTCTGTCTGTCAAGACCCTTTATCTCGGGAACGCATGAAGGTATCGAATTGAAATTAAGACCATATTCTCAAGTCTACAGAAGGCGTCCATAAATCACGTGACTTGAATTGGGGGAGGGGGGTTAGTCGTTGAGTGTCACTAAGATGACACGAAGGGGAGGGGGGGGCGGTCAAATAAAATCACGTGACATTTTACATTTCAATGATTTTGGGTAATTGAGAACGCACTAGTCACTTCACCTCTCGATCCGCATACACATAATAACTACTAATACTGCAGATAGTAAAATGTAGTGATACCTGCTGTGATGTGACAGAATGAGAGCGAAGCGGAGCGGAGCGAGGCGACCCCCGTAGTTTTAACAAAATTTACGATATTCAGAAGAATTCATTTTCCGAGCACTTTCCGATGACTTACGGTTAAAAAACATATGAAGAAGAATCTTAAAAAAAAAACAAATAAATGAAATGCCGCTTTTTAAAAAGAAGAAAGAAAAGATTCCGCCTAATTCCTTTAACTAAGTATGTTTTCAGTGGAGTCGTCATCAGACGACTGATGACGACTCCACTGAAATAGTCGAAATATTTCGTTAATTTTTTTCATTTCTTAGTAACTGTGTTTTAAATAAAATAAAGTTATAAAGTAGTTGACAAAAAGGAATCAGGCTCAGCCTTTTGCCGGAAGTGGGAAAGATCATCTTCACAGCGCTGTTTTCCAGCCTGTCCCTGATCTCACAGATTTAACATAACTGCAATAACTGCAGGTAGTCAAGACAAAAAAAGCACGCATTAAAAATAAATATAACAATTGACGTCGGGTTTAAAAAATATAAAAAACAAGTAATATGCCACTAAAAATCGTTGAAAACAACATTAATAATCCAAAGCTGCACGTGTTATAAAGTGAACAAGGACATTTCTAGTTCTACAACAAAATTTGTAACTAAAGAAAACATACTTAGTTAGAGGAATTAGGCGGAATCTTTTCTTTCTTATTTTTAAAAAGCAGCATTTCATTTATTTGTTTTTTTTATGATTCTTCTTCATATGTTTTTTAACCGTAAGTCATCGGAAAGTGCTCGGAAAATGAATTCTTCTGAATAACGTAAATTTTGTAAAAACTACGGGGGTCACCTCGCTCCGCTCCGCTTCGCTCGGCTCCATAATTCCCTAATATGTACTTACATGTCAACCTAACCCCTCATCCTCGCTTCGCTTGTCGTCGCAACCTATCCCTAGCGGTCGAATAAAATTAAAACTAAGGAAGCCGCTAACAGCTTTTTAGTCACTTTCAAATTTGGTCTTTAGGTCGTTCGGTCCCCCGGGCTCGAGGTCGGCCTACGCTACACTTTTCTGTACGTGGTTTCCAATCTATCGCGTTTCGGTCCCAACGGCCATCAAGTCGGCGAACCATATGACCTACCTACCCACTGCCACTTCAACTGCACGGCAGGCTAAGCTGGTCACTTTCGATATCCTCGTTTTAGAGTTATCTCCATACCAAATCACTTTTTAGGGTATAAAAAGATGATTGTATGAGGAAAATACGCCTTAGCCAGGTGAATTTATTCTAAATCGATTATAGCAGATGCCCTAAGATTACTATAATGTATAATTTTCATACCAGCCCCCTTGAAATTGGTAAAAAAAGGGTTTGACGAGGAAACTCCTATAAGTTAAGTAACGTCATTCTAAATCCAATATGGCGGACGCCCCAAGATGGCGGACTAAGTTTCCATAACATCGTTATCAAATAAAAGCGTTTTCCAAGCAAAATGCTTGATGTCATTCTAAATTCAATATGGCGGACGTCCCAAGATGGTGGGCTAAATTTATAGGCGGGTGGCCAATGAAAAGTTTTGACGGGCAAAATAACGTTATATTCACTAAACGCAAAAAAAATAAAAAATAAATATGAAAATCCTTTTTAAAAACAAGCTTTTACTAACGCAATGAATTTAATTGATACGAATTGATTGGTAAGTAACGACTTACTGAAGTATATTTTCGTTACAACAAACAAGCTTTTTAAAAACAAAATATTAGGGAATCAGTTCCAGCGATTTAGTCCATGGCTTAAATAAAAGCTTGTTTTGTAAAAGGTACTTTATTTACTATTTTATTATAGCTGCGAAAAAATTCGAGTCTTATTTTTGGCTTATGTTTAAGCAATCACCAGATGTAATAAAATATAATGCCAAAAAATAGCTATAAACCGTTAAAAATAGTAAGTAACCAGAATATAATCCACATTTTAGTATGAAATTATAACCAAAAAATTTATAGCCTGCTAACCTACATAAAGCAAGTATATCTAAAATTATCGCTGAACAACCCAGAAATAGTAAAGAACCACCAAAAATAGTAAGCAATCACCAAAAATTTAACCGCATTATATGTAATTAAAAATTTAATCCAAATATGCTTCTTTGTATAGTCCTTGCTATACAAAACAACTTCGCTCGTCGTCGCTACCTATTTTCGGACTTTGGGTAGTAAAAGCAGCACAAACATTTGATTGTTTACTAATTTTGGGTTTTGAATAAATTTTTTGGGTAAGGCAGCTTATGGATACAAAATCTTTCTTTGGTGGTCATTATATTATATTTTAACCCCATAATTTTTATATGACACAGTCAGTCGAGTATGGTCAGTATAATTATAATCGATACTAAGTTTTTTTTCCGCTGGTGCTGGAATATGGCAACCAATCAACTAATTCAGTTAGATAATTCCTTTTCCATCAGGTTATACGAGGGCCATTTCAACGTTTTATTTGGCCCTTATATCAATTTCATTGTGTGACTATCTCTTAGGCGCCGCTATTGCTAAATTAATGTATTTACGTTTTGGAAGTAAAAGATTAGGAGAAGGCTGCTATTTAAAAAATTAGAAGAAGTTGCGTTTAATGAATTACTATGCCTCCTGTATTTTCAATTTAAGTAACTTTTTTAAATAAATTTAAATCGTTAATAACCGCCAAACGAAACTATAACAACACAGGCCATATTTATCGCCGACATGATGGCCGTTGAGGCCGAAGGCGTAAGAATGAAGACCACGTACGATAAGCGTATAACGTAGGCCAACTTAGTGCCCCCTGGAGCGACGACCTGAAGGACGTTGCGTGTGGCGGCTTGATGAGGAACACAGAGTACCACCAAGAGTGGTGAAATAGTGGAAAGGCCTGTCCAGTAGTAGACGAAGAAAGGCTGATGGATGGCGAGCGTAAAAAACATAGAAGACGCATTTCTAACAAATCGTTATTCGAAAATGGTACCAGGCTCTCAAAAGGGCAAAAGGCTCATAGTTGGTCTATACTGTGTCTATTGTATCTAAATGTGACACGGGGTCAGCCGTGACGTGAGTGACTGGCTGATTCAGTGAGCGTCATTGGAGCTGAAGCCATACTAAACATGAGCCCAGCACAGTTTTCATGGAATAATTTTTCAGGGAGGGGGCCCCGGCTAGGGCAAAGCCGGAAACTATAGAAAGAAAAAAATACGCCCAATTGGCGTGCTGGCGCCCAAACTGGCAACTTAGACAGAATTTTTTTGCTGCTTTTGTGTCCGCCTCTGTATAAAATGCCTAGGTATCTCTTAAGTCTGGGCCTGATTACAGAGGGAGGAATATTGGTCAAAGAGAATATATTACTCGTGTCAATGACGACGTATTCGCGATACGATACGAGGTGATTTCAACGTTTTAATTATTCCGATCAAATAAGCATTAACTTATCATGAATAATAAATTAATAACAAATAATGAACGATCAAAAAACGTATTAAATCTATAATCAGAAATAAAATTATCCTTTGTGAAAAAGGTCATTTCGGTAGTGACGTGCCCCTGAATACGAGATGCAAACAAAGAAGTATCCACTTCAAAATCTTTTTTGACGGATCGTCAAGAATGTAGGATCAGACACAGCCACCTATATAGGTGGCTGTGGATCAGGGCATGAGACGAAGGCGCTTTGGTGCCAGCCACCGCCATTACAGAGTGGAAACTTCAGCCGGCCGTAGACGCGCGCCCGACCGTGAAATTGCATACCGACTGCCTTCTAATTCTAAACGACGTGATAATTTACAAGTGTGCACTCGTTTAACACTTTATTCTAACGGTAAATTTACTTCGTAATTTTATGTTTTTTGGCTATTTTAGTGTTAAAGATTATGACGTGTTTTCTGTCATCTACTTTTATTAGTTTCAATCTCAATGTAATAATAGTTACCAACCAAATTAATGTTTTAAAGTCTAAGGCTGAACTGAAAATAATGTGGTTTCGTTGGATAACGGTATAGCTCAACTTTGGTCCAAAATAACCTTTTTTACGACTTTACTCTGTTTAATTTTCTCTGTACAAGATAGTCTAACAGGAATTTCGATAATATTAATGATACCGCAGACAGACATTATGATAAAATGGTTTAAGGCGCATAGGCAAGCCATCAAATTCTGTACTAAAACGGTGACATGCCTAATGCCTATGCGCCTTAATAATTTTTATTGTAGTACCAGCTTTTGCCCGCGGCTCCGCCCGCGTGTTATTCGGTTTGACGACTTGCTTTTTTCCAGGATAAAAAGTACCGTAGCCCATGTATTAAGTTAGGGTATAAATTTCATCCAAATCCGTTCAGCCGTTTCAGCGTGAAAGAGTAACAAACATACACACACACACACACAAACTTTCGCATTTATAATATTAGTGTGATACACAATTATTTAAATAGAGATAGACGCCATACTGAAAAATCACATTTTGTAAAATTTAATAATTATGTAGATTGATTTTGTTTCTGTTTTTTTAACACACTACATTTGGTAAAAGGCACAAATTCAACTTAAATCATAATGCATATTATACATGCATAAATACTTTTTTGGTCCCAAATGGTTTAATTTAACTTTTGAACAATACATCCCTGAGATCATCAATTGATCAGTTTTCTAGAGGCTGAACCGATACGTATTAAAAGAATTTAAGGCGCATAGGCATGCCACCGTTTTGGTACAAAATTTGATAACCCGTTTCTCTGTTGTTTTTCGTTATAGACTAAAGTTCGAGATTTTTAAAGCTTAATACAGGCATTTACAAAGTCATTGTCTACCTGAAATGTACAATTTTGGTGTACAACTTTGTATGTAAATCTATTTGTTAATTTTTTGGCTCCGTTTTCATATACTATGGAACTCCCCCTGAAAATTAATTTTTAATTCAATATTCGGTCTTGAGTCAACATTTTACTTAATATATCCAAAGTTCAGATACGTAATTCATTCCGTCTGCAAGCTAGAGACCGGTGATAGACGGACAGACAGCCGAGCGACATTAATAAAGCTCCGTCTTGCCCTTTGGGCGCGGAATTCGACCTTCATTTATCTTACGCTAAAGGTACATGATTGAAAGACACATCCACGCGAACGAAGCCGCGGGCAAAAGCTAATAAAAACTGATACTGGAAGCTCGGTAAGTGATCAGTAACACGGATCGATAACACTTTTTGCTAATTTCGCAAAATAAAATCTTGACGTCTCATAATAATTGACTCGGGGCTGGGATTACGTTTGTAAGGAACATGAAAAGATGAATTTACGAATTTCACAAAAAGGGTCATCGAACCTTGTTACTGATCACTTACCAAGCCTCCAGTATGAGTTTGGCTGCATAAATTAAAGTCACCTTATATTTTTGAGACCTAAATATAGCAAGCAATACAGCGCCCCTGGCCGCGTAGCGCTTCCAAAGTGCGCTACGAGAAATAGTAAAGCCACCGCACGTTTTGAATGATGGTATCTGTAGAGCACCATATAAAAGGTACAGTTATGACGATCTTTGTGCGCTTTCACAAAATAAATGAGTAGATGTGGAATGGTGGCCTCCTTTTCACACATTTTACATTGTAAAGCTTATTGCACATTTAAGTGCCAGCTCATAAACAGTTTACGGCTCGTGGCGGCTCGGCGATATGGAGGCATTTGTCTCCACTCTGATATGTTTATTGCTAGTTTTCTAATGTATTTTATTTATTTCCAGTATAAGATACAACAATGATATTGATAATAAAAGCGATTAATCACGAATAAACTTTCCTTTTGCGGAGTAACTAAGTATATAGGACACACCAGAATTCACAATTGAAAATTTCAAGTTAAGCGGTACTTAACTATAAAATGTATCGCTGTGACTGGCTGATATATCGCTTTACTATTTTCTTCACCAGCTAGTCTAGCAAAGCAAACATATCGAGGTCGATAGCGCTTGATACAGTGCTCTGTCTCACTCTGTTAATCTACTTAGAGAGGGACAGACAGTGTATTTCGAGCTGTCAAAGCTCGATATGATCTACTATGCTAGGTACCCTGATTTTCTTTGTTCAGAAACTGGCCCAAAGTCAACGGGTCTCAGGCGGTCCTAGTGTTTTATTTATTTATGTATATTTTCACATAATACGTAAAAAACGGGTT
This sequence comes from Ypsolopha scabrella, assembly GCA_910592155.1. Lineage (NCBI taxonomy): Eukaryota > Metazoa > Arthropoda > Insecta > Lepidoptera > Ypsolophidae > Ypsolopha > Ypsolopha scabrella. The sequence goes on from OU342964.1 coordinate 8,965,446, forward strand.
TACACAGTTACATTTATTTTAATCCGATTATCGACGTATGGTGCATGCGGAAATAAATGTTGACTTAAATAACTCGTACTATATTCACGTTTTTTTTAAGCAATGTCTGTTGGATATTGTTTTAAAATTCATATGAAATGCAAATCACAGTCCACACTTGGCACAGCCGCTTTTCGCCGACGATTATTATACCCGTCAATTTATTAAGATTTGCTCGTCCATGTACAAACTTGTTATTTCCTAGTAAAGAGGTCGGTCCTTAAGTTCGAAATTATGCCTATTATTCCTATACATAGTCGGATTCAACATCTCGAGGAATGTATTGTATTCAACATTACTTAATATTAGTTATATTGAAAAGTGAGCGCCAAGAATAATAGTTACGGACCGGGCAATGCCCATTATATTATGAAAACCTTAAAATATTAATCAGTTTATTAAAAATTAGCACTTTTCTTCAGTTTTGCCGTATAACATTACTGCCTAGAATGTGATCCTCATTAGCGACACTACCAGATGGTGCCACATTTTTTTTATATTTTTATAATTGGTCTGTGTGATGATCATATAGGCCTGACTGAAAAACAGCGCGTTGCGGTTGTCGTCGCAATGCTTATGCTGAGTCGGACCTTTTCGCTGCTTCAACTAAAAACCATTTTTGAAGTTGTTTTATTTAAGCTGTGTGTGTTATCTTTTAATTTACTTTCTTTTTATATTTTGTTTTTATTTTTAGGTGCATGTTTGTTGGCAGCGAATAAATGATGTCTTATCTTATCTTATCTTATAATATACCGTTTTTTTTAAAATATATATGTCTTCTATTCTCGGCTAGGGAAACAATTGTTTCAAAAATCCAATGAGACAGTTTCAGTCTTCTTTTAAATCGGCGCCGATCTATTCAATTTTATCCTGTAGATCGTACGCCACGAAATGTTTTAAAAACAATGATGGTATTGGATGTAAATAAAACAATTATTGATGAAACAAAATTGAACCCAGAGGCCATAGGTTTAATCCCTTAGGTGCACGTTAATCTGTGTTCGGTCTGCGTACTTTGGAAGGCACTTGCCATTTGTGCCCGTAGTACGGGCATGGATGAACAATGGTACGGGCGATAGGGCTCACCACGCGATTACGTTCGGTGAAAAGCGCCTTACCAAGGAAGCGTTTCAAAACATGCGATTATAGTGCGAAATTACACTCGTTTATTAGAAGGAGACAGATCTATATCGGAGAAAGAGAAAGAAAAATCTGGTTGCACAAATCAGGTGGCCCAGTGTGATTTTCCCATTACTCCGAAGCATTTCAAAACACTTCCGAGCAACTGTCAGGTAACGTTCGTTTACCCTCGGTTTAACACGTGTGATTTTTTATTTCTTTTCAAAATTCGCATCACTCCGAGTGAAATTCACTCGTTTCGAAACGAAACCCAAGTGAGGACAGACACCCTGACTCTGGGATATGTAAAATGTTAATTTTTTGAAAAAAATTTAGGAGCTTTTGATATTTTCAAAATTAGGTACCTACCTATCTGTAAAAATGCCTAAAAAGGGAGCTTATACGCGTAGAAATCGGAGTTCTAAGCAAACAAGGGTAACAATAAAAAAAATTCTAAAACTGTTAAATATTCGCGCCGTGGTTTGAATATACAATTCAACGAATCACAAAAATACTGGATCGCAATGCAATCAGCACCGATAGGGCTGAAACCTGACCGCGAAGACAGAAAATTGATGAGAGCATCGTTGAAAAATAGGAAAAAAGCTTCTTCTGAGATGGCTGCTAATATGGCAGACAATTAAAAAGATTGTTTTTCGCAAACAACAAGAAGAAGACTGAAGGAGAAGATTTGAGAGGCTGCGAGCCATCGACAATTCAGCCTGCGAGGCCAGAACGAAGCCCTGGCTCTCTGAGAAAAACCAAAAGGCCAGCTATTAATGAGTTCTCAACATAGACATCTTATAATATTATTGTAATGTTCTCAAACAAACATTTGACCGAACAGTCAACTGGTAAAATAAACATTTGTCACCTATTTTACCAGTTTTAATTTTACTACCTGCAAATTAATGCAGTGATATTGTCTGAAAAATATATTTTCAATACTTTTGGCGATATATTTGACACAGAAAATATGTTTAATCATAAAATTTAAACCCGTTTAAAACGTAAATAGTCTTCACAGAAAGAAACGAGAATGAATGGTTTTTACATTCTCACAGACTACCAAAACGTTTCCTTGCAATGAATTCACTTCTACAAGTTAGCAGGTCACCGACACCAAGCTAGAACTTTGGTTCCGTACCCGAATACTTATGCACTGGGTGAAGACCCAACTTTCCGAGATTGTGGCTGTAAAATTATACGTGCATATTGCGATATTGCTTTTCAGTTCGGAAGTTGGGACAGGAGAGACATTTTCCACTCTATAAACTTGATAAGTACTTATTGAAGTAAGGTGTGTTCCGTTATTCATACATGTCGCAATGCAATACAAGTTGAGCTTGTTTGTACTTATGCTATATGATTTGACGCCACTTATACTAGGTGAAATTAAATCAACCGACCAAATTCATACTGGAGACTCGGTTAGTCACGAGAAACAAAGTTTAATGACACACCAAACGAAATTCGAAAAAAAATTTTTTTTGCCCCGTTGTTCCTGCACTAGGAATTGTACATGCTAGTCCAACCAGTAAGGGAGCAAAAAAAAAATATGTTTCGAAATTGACCAAAAGGATTACTGAACCTAGTTCTTGATCACTAACCGAGTCTCCAGTACGAATTTGGTCGGTTGATTTAATTTCACTCTGTATTGTTAATTTAGAGATGTAAATAAATAGATCCCTACGAGGTATTTAAGGGCACGAGCGCAGCGAGGGTGAAACGGATTGTTTGACCCGAGTTGATCAACACTACCTTAATAATAAAAAATGATTTAGATTTCTCACTTTTTGGAAATTCATTTTATTTCATCACACTAATATTATAAATGCGAAAGTTTGTGTGTGTGTATGTTTGTTACTCTTTTACGCTGAAACGGCTGAACTAATTTGGATAAAATTTAGAATGGATATAGCTTATACCCTAACTTAACACATAGGCTACTTTTTATCCCGGAAAAAAGCATGTCGTTAAACCGAATAATACGCGGGTGGAGCCGCGGGCAAAAGCTAGTATAAAATGATTTCGTTCTCTCACTTTTTGGAAATTCATTTTATTTTATTTTAAATAAATAGAAAACACTATATTTTCGCACTGTCACCGGGAGCGCCTGTCGTAACTGCCATGTTTGAGTGCGAGTTGATAAGAACTATATTTTAATAGGGTTTCGAAAGTTAAACCACCACCAATCGAGTAACTAATTTTTCCGAAGGAGTCACTTAAACTACCTTAACCGACAGAGTAAAATTGCACGTCTAAAATAATGTTATCTAAATTCAATATTAACGAAACATATGCTTGAAAACGTCCACTCTCTGTTTCTCCTGACACTTTAAAATTTTCCGCCCGCGAACAAATCGGCATGATTGTATTCGCAAGTTTCGTGGAGCGTGCATGCTATTAATTAGCGAAATGAAGCAGCACTATCTACATTTGGCCGCCCTCACCGACTGAGTTGGGCGCGTCCTAAAAACAGACAAAAATAGCTCCTTTAAAAACACAATCTACTTTCAAGTATTCTTTTACCTTAATATTTTATTAATGACAACTTATTTAATGATTGGGCTGTACAAACTAACGAATCTCGACTAACTGGGTTAAACTACGCTAGCTTGATTGTGCAACCCTAAAGAAGGAAAGGCTTAAAATGAAGTTCATTGCACCCCACAGCACCCCGTAGCATATGTTCGTGGGTTGACCAGAAATAATGGTGGTCGATAAATCAAATCCCTATTCCTGAGACTGTCGTCGGCGGGAATGCTGAGGAGCAGCCGGGATATGAACGAAGCCTTATATTTATATTCAAATATTTGTTTACTTTACTCTCGATTGTCGGTTGCTGAGTAAGTATTTTCTTTAGTAGCCCCCTGATTCTGTATCGTAAAATCAGTTGCCAAACTGAGTGTCTATAATATCGTCGAAAACATATATGTTTGGCAACTGATTTTACGATACAGAATCAGGGGGCTGCAAAGATACTTAACCGACTATCTAAGGATACGTTCGCACTTGAAATGACGTCGCTATTCGTAAATAGTTCAATAACAATTGAAGGTTATTTTGGAAGTTAATTTTTTTATCTGTTTTCGGTGAATAGCAACCATAGTTGATAACCGGTGCAAAGATACGTAATGCCCGCAGGTAGCATAAATGGGGCTAGATTTTTTGCCTTTTAATTTTGACTTCGATGGAATAATTTTAAATGACCGTTACATTTTCGCATGAAAGTATTTGAAAATAAAACAATAAAATAAATCAGTTTTCAATATTTATTAAAGTAATATAAAAACTAGTTGAAATTACAACTGGTTTAAACTGTTCAACCATAGTAAATCAGTCTAATGACTCATCTCAACTGCTTTTCCTGTAAACGTGCGCTGCACGTGTGATTTATAACTTTATTTCGTGAATAAAATATCAAGGATTTTTTTTAAATATCCGGCATAGTGTCAGGATTTTTACAATTTCGGAATGGTAACCATATGGATACTCAAGTCACAGTTAACTTCATTATTTATTTCTTCATATATTGCCTCGAAATGTAGTATACATCGTCAATAGCCTGCCATTCGACACCAAAATTATATTTCCATAGATGTTTCATAGCCTTTTTTTTTCCTTCTGGCTCTAAATCTTTTATATTCAGTCTCTTGCATTTAATAATTATTTAAAATCTCTTGCATTTAGTCACGAACCGTTTCGTTCCTCTCCAAAACAATTATGCTTTCGTTTTTCTACTCGTATAGTGCATTCAGTATTAGCTGACGTCTTTCCACTTGAGACTTGTAATAATAACAATAGGATTAAGGCATGGCGGGTGAATTCGCCAGAATGAAACAATAGACACTCGTAAAACACGTGCGGCAGGAGGTGTTTCAAACGTTTTTGATACTTTCCTTATGTTATCTTCCCTTTAATAATATAAGCAAATAGAAGTACCAATCAGTTGTTATTTAAACTTAGAAGAGATTGTTCAGTGAAAATATTACGTCTTTCGATATGTTTCATCCTTGGGTGAAATCACAATGAAACCATGGAAAATAATTTGGAATCAGAAGAAATCACCGAGTCGTCATAATTTAAAAACCACATGTTTTAATAATAAAGAAATAATTGAATTTTTTATTGTATTTTATATACGTAATCTTTTTAAAATTATTTTATGAATATTCAAAAGTATCAACACTGGTTGGTTTGCAAGAAAACAGATAAGGTCAAAACGGCTCCTTTAAAAATGAATGGGCTCTATGAGTGTTTGGTTTATTACCCCTATTGTTTTTGTTCAAGTGGAAACGCGCCAGTTAATATTGAATGCACAATACTTACATTCGTTTCTTTCATTTTCCTTTTTAGGCGTTGCGTTATTTTTCTTCTGAATTCATCCTTATCCATTATCATCACATTAATCACTCTCCTTCATCAGATTTTTTTTTTAAAGTATTCAATTTAAAACTGCTTCCTAATTGTTCTGGTCAAATCCAACTGTAATTGACCAAACTTAGATGTGGCAGCACTGAAGTTTCTATTCAGCGATAACATAAGTATAGACTTACCTGAATTGCGATAATAATATACCTAAGACAATAAACTCTTGTCATTTCCCACAAAGTTCACACACTTACAAGTGAAGCTACCGAGTTCTTACAAAAGTATTCTTGGAGAAGTTGAAAAGAGGAACTAAGTAACAAATAAACCGTGACTTCCTTCAGTTATGATTATGACTCACCAAAAATGTACCTTTATAAGAAAACTTTTCTAGTTATTCTGCTTCCACGCCCATCCCGGATGCCTCCCTGGGTACTAATACAACCCTAACAAACAAAAAGGTAATATGAAACTTGAAAGTTACGCAAATAATATTATTTCCGAATATCATTGTACCTGGATTATCTTTTACATATTTTATTATTGGTACTTATGAAAGATGGCTACGACATACTTTTTGGGTCAGGAGCTTAAGGCGGTCTTGGTGTTATGCAGCCCATACATACCTACTTAAATACAAATATAAATATGAAAAGGTACAATGTGACTTTGCCAGTGCCATGCACGCGGGCCATCTGGATATCTATGGTGTCAACCCAAAAATTAAAATTAATAAAAATCCGATAAATGTCAGGTATGATTTTATTTAATTAAACAATTATTATGGCCAACACTCAGCTGGTAGAAGGTGGAGGTACCACCATCTTACTCGCCGACCCCCCGAATAAGAGTAAGAGGACAGCTCTCAAACAGGCACAACGAGGTCCACCATTGCCTGGGACTGATAATTGGGGTATATCCATCCTTTGTACTTGTGTAACTTGGTTCAGATTACGGCTTGTCGTAGACAGAGTAAGATTTCTGTTTATGATTCCACTTTGAGTTCAAAAGTCACCTCAAATCATTTTTAGCGGGTTCCGTACCCGAAGGGTGCGAATTCCCCCCACAATGAACCTCGTAAAAATAGCATTTTTTTTAACGTTATTTGTTTTACCACCTAGATGGTAGAGCTGATGCCGGGCTCGACTGTGGAGGTACCACCATCTTACTCGCAAATCCTCCCGAAGTTATTCGGGGGAGAGTAAGAGAACAGCTCTCAGGAAAAACCAGGCAGCCCACCATTGCCTGGGACCGATGGATGGCGGTATAACCATCCCCAATTGCCGGGACTTATAAAAAGCAGACTGGTGACGGACAGCGGCGTCACTGGTGCGAGGCTTTCGGCATCGCGCTCAAAAACCCGCCTGCCCAGCATGTGTGAGTTTGGGCATTTCTTTCAGGAGGACCGCCAAGGGTGGCGGATTCTTGGAAAGACCTATTTCCAGCAGTGGACGAAATAGGGATGGAAGGATGGTTGATGGCCAACAAGTATCTGTAACAAAAACAATTGTTTGAAGTACTTGCAGTAAATGGTATGCTGAATCCGAATGTGAACTCAGATTTTCTCTATCAGCTCTGGGTTTTTGTGAAATCCACTGAAAATATTGAAATTTTTCGTTTCTTTGTTACTTTCCAAGATTTTAGTATAAGTTATCTGTGGTCGGGTACCAATTGCTAGGGGCCGCCCCCACCGAACGCCCCCCCTAACTACGTATTCACCCCATACCCATGCGACTTGTGGCCATAAAGATTTAATGTAGTGTTTTTACTAGTAAACACTTCTTGTTAAATTCTCTCTAAAGTGGAAGGTAGAACTCGACCAAGCCGCTATAGAAGGAAGTCGTATACCGACAAAATTGGTGACATTTAATAACTAGCCCAACTGCGAGTTGGACTCGCGCACAAAGGGTTCCGTACCACCGCGCAATACACCCGTTATTATACGAAACCCAAAAATATTACGGTAAATAATAACAATATACCTGCCATAGAAACATCAAGCAAACCGCTAAAATGATAGCGCCCGAAAAACAACTCGGCACCCTATGAGTACGGAAATTATATTTTTTTGTTTTACTTTAAATTTTTACAACAATCTGACCAAATTTCAAACTTGTAAATATTAAAGTTTTTAAGATAACGTTAAAAAAACGCAATTCTTGTATGGGGACCGCCCTTAATTTTCAATTCTTTTTTTATTTGCTGTGATAGAGGCTTTAGTAACACGTATTCTGTGAAAATTTCAACTGGCTACATAATGGCTGAAGCTGTAGACCCCTGTTAGAGACGGACAGACAGTAGAGGCTTAGTAATAGGGTCCTGTTTGGCGCCTTTCGGGTAGGATAGAATAGAATAGAATAGAATAGAATAGAATTGAATAGAATATCCATTTATTTATCTACCACAACACAATAAATTATAAAAACAAATTATAAAGTCAAACACAAGGAAATAACATAAAAGAATAAAACAATGTGACTAAAGCTAAATGAAATAGGGTACGGAATTTAATAGAGAATAATGAAATGGGTGCAATATTTTTGCGAATATCATGAATTCTGTTAAAACTACGGGGGTCACCTCGCTCCGCTCCGTTTTGCTCGGTCTCTAGATAACTTTTCCTGTCTCACAATGGGACTATTTTTAACATTTATTTTTCCCCTAGTTCAAAAAGAAAAGCGATTATTGACGAGCATGTTTGAGATTTTTACTCTCTCTACCGTCAAGGTAATCGACTGAAATCAGAATAGTATCGAGCTGGTTTCCGATTTGAGTCGATATTTTATGGTAGTCTCAACGATATTCCACATCGTTGGGTAGTCTATAAAAATCGTGAAAATTAAATATCTGACTTAACCACCGAATTCGGTCGAACAGTGAACGCTATCTTTGTCGAGACTAGCATGCGCCAGAGATCCAGCGCCTATATTATACTATACTTACACTCCTAATTTTCCCATACATAACGCGTATGTTATTGCGCGGGAGAGCAAGTATGATAGAAAGATATTGTATCGAAGACGGCGCGTGCTAGACCCCGTGATCAGCGTCACGTCGCGGGTGACCCACGGGCTGCCACATTCCTCGAATAGAGATTAACTTGTCGCCCGCCACCAGGTATACTGGGCACCTTACCGCAGAGCAGTGATTTAGATAAAGTTTTCAAATTTTCATTTATTACATATTTTTTTGTAAGTTTACTTTTTATAACTTACTAGTTCTCTTTCCATCCATCCATCCATCCTGTGCCTGTTTCGTCCACTGCTGGACATAGGCCTTTTCAGGATATCGCCCCTCTTGGCGGTCCTCCTGGAAGAAATACCCTTACTCACACACGCTGGGCAGGCGGGTTGGTGAGCGCGGTGCCGAAACCCTTGTACCAGTGACGCCGCTACCCGTCACCAGTCTGTTTTATAAGGCCCGGCAATTGGGGATGGATATACCGCCATCCATCGGTCCCAGGCGATGGTGGGCCGCCTGGTTTTGCCTAAGAGCTGTTCTCTTACTCTCGCCCGAATAACTTCGGGAGGATTTGCGAGTAAGATGGTGGTACCTCCACAGTCGAGCCCGGCATCAGCTCTACCACCTTATCTCTTATTCATCTCTTTCCATACTAAACGTTAAATCAGTTAAAAGAAAATACCTACGTTTGGTGTAAAATATACAGATGTATGAAGCCCCTCTCGTATGAAGTGCTCCGGTTATCCTGGCTGAAATCGAGCCCTGTACATATTTATAACATTTATTTAAAACAGCTATTATTAGTACCAAGAACAAATTATAGTCTTCATACCTCTAGAGCTTTCATAAGCATAAATTTAGGAAGTGCGCTGTAATTAGTAACGTTCAGAACTGTAATTAGTATAATAGCTAGGATGCTGTGAAACTTCATCTTCGTGATAATAATTCCCTCCCTTCTTTAATATTTTATTATTTCAAGTTTTACCATACAAGTTACCTGCCAGGACATTCTATTGCCTGTACATGAGAAACAAGAAAATGAACAAACTACACAACAAAGTGTACAGATATCGCGGTTATTTGCGTGCGCGATGCGAGCTCAATACACCCTTTTATGTGCCAAGTTTACACATAAATTAAACGGCGGACGCCTCAAGGTAAATACTTCTACGGAACCCTGCTCCTTTTACTTACCGCGAGAAAAACAATCCACAGCGCTTGAAGATTAAGTTTAACAAAAAGATATGGCTTTTATTTTGCAGAACAAGCATTTTAATTCACAGATGGTATAATAATAATGTCTAATATCTGAGACAGTAAAATTTAAAATAATGTTTTTATAATACGAGTATATAAGGTGACCTCAATTTATGCAGCCAAATTCTTACTGAAGACAAAAGTGTTATCGATCCGTGTTACTGATCACTTACCAAGCCTCCAGTATGAGTTGGGCTGCATAAATAAAAGTCACCTTATACAAGTTTGGTAAAATAATACATAGAATATCATAGCCTTAAGGCCATCGACTAAAGTCGCAGTACGTAATAATTAGCGCGCGAGTTCGACTCACTTGACTGTATTTTTGTTGATGGGAAGTTTCCTCTTTCTTTGTCTTTAACGAGATCAGTTTGCTGTAGACAGGTTACTCCTTTGTTCGAGGTTGCAGTTCAACCGTTTCAGATGTAATGAGCACGGCAAAATAAATACTTAATATTATAATGTAGTAAATACTTATTTCAAACTTCGTGCCTTTACCGAATCCTTCTGGAAATAACGTCTTTTTTATGCTTGCAAGAAAAGCGGAATGAAAACTTACTGCAGATTGGAGCCAAAAATTATGTTGAGCTTAATAAAACCTACTTGAGTTAGGTTGTTTGGTTTCCTTTGCTGAATTTCTTCCATTTTCTGTGTTTGCTATGTTTTTTGTAACTTCGTTCAGATTACATCTTGTCGTAGACAGAATAAGATTTCTGTTTATGATTCCACGTTGAGTTCAAAAGTCACCTCAAATCATTTTTAGTGGGTTCCGTACCCGAAGGGTGGCAATTCCTCACATAATGAACCTCGAAAAAATAGCATTTTTTTAACGTTATTTGTTTTACCACCTAGGTGGTAGAGCTGATGCCGGGCTCGACTGTGGAGGTACCACCATCTTACTCACAAATCCTCCCGAAGTTATTCGGGGGAGAGTAAGAGGACAGCTCTTAGGCAAAACCAGGCGGCCCACCATCGCCTGGGACCGATGGATGGCGGTATATCCATCCCCAATTGCCGGGCCTTATAAAACAGACTAGTGACGGGCAGCGGCGTCACTGGTACAAGGGTTTCGGCACCGCGCTCACCAACCCGCCTGCCCAGCGTGTGTGAGTAAGGGTATTTCTTCCAGGAGGACCGCCAAGCGTGGCGAAATCCTAGAAAGGCCTATGTCCAGCAGTGGACGAAACAGGCTGATGTATGGATTTGTTTTAGCTATTTGTTTTATCTTAAAGACAGTAATTAATTTACTTACACTTTTCAAATTTGGTTACATTGTTTAACATACTCTAAAGTAAAACAAAAAATAATAAAATGAGGATTCCGTACATACTAAAAGATTTCTGAATTGTTTGACAGGCGGTACCATTTTAGTGCTTTGTTTTTTGACACCCCTGTTATGTCATTTAACGGACTGTTGAAGTTAGTGAGTGTCCCACCATGCTATAACGAATGTTTTTATTTCCTTAAGCAGTTGTTGAGACCCGATTTCACCATACTCTGTTAGTTAGTTGACACTACTGTTATATCATTTAACGAATTGTTAAAGTTAGTGAGTGTCCCACGATGCTATAATATAATCAGTTGTTTAACTTAATGACTGCTCTAAGGGTTCGTTAGACTGGTAACAGACGATTAGTTTACTTAGTTTACATTGTTGTCATGACAACCGGCAACTGTGACGTTTAAGGCTATCTCGAAGACTCAAAATTCTTGACATTTGAACCAGAAAAACGAAATGTAAACCGATTTCTATTGAATTCAACACAATAAACGGTATTTCAAATCAATCGCCTTACCAAACACGAAACTTATAATACGACTAATGAAAAAAGTGCTAGTTTTAATGACATTTTGTTTTGGTTGGCTTAGAATGCGAGTGAATGATTTTTGAGTCATTCGCTTAGTGTTTGATTTACTAATGGCTTGTTACATTTTTGACACGGGACATACAAAATTAACAGAGATGTTAGTGTCCTTGTTAATTTTAATCCCTCGTTAGCTAATGTCTGACTTAGGAAATAACTAACAGAGTATGGTGAAATCGGGTCTTATAATGTTGCTATAGCATCTATATTGTTGATATGTATGATTTTAGGGTTCCGTACCCCGTATTGTGTGGTGGTACGGAACCATTTGTCCTTTGTGTGGGTCCGACTCGTACTTGGCCAAATTATTTTACAAAGGGAGATTAGCATAAATGAACACGTTATCTCAAAAATGCTACTTATTGCATTGAAATAATGCAATTTTAGAAAAACCAGTTTGACCTAGATAAAACTGTACAGACACTCTTCAGCGCAGAATAGAGCCTGTAGGTCAGGTAAGTTATGGCGAATCACGCCAAGCCAAGTCATGTTACGTGGTGCGGCTGCCATAGATAACCTTCGCGGTTATTTTTTATGACAACTCACAAGCACTTTGACTTAGGCCAAACTAGTTTGTCCTAAAATGGGGGTTGGCCGGTAACAAGAGCAGTTCGGAAATCCCATATAATAGCTACTTCAGACGTCCATGTGAACTAATACAGCAACACGCGTAGTACCATGGGCGTCGGAAGACAAGAGTCTAAGGTGGGGCGACCTCTTTCAAATATCAACTGGACTTATAAGAGTAGTTGAAATATTAAAAAAACGTAATTTTGTACAAATTAAAACTGCCGATCGGTCTTACATCTCGTATGTCCGCTGTATCTGTACTTTTTGGTACTATTTTTTACTGTCCTATTCCGTTTCTAGAGGGGGGAAGCTGCCCCCCTCTGCCCCACACTTCCGACGCTCATGCGTAGTACGAAAGTGTTATAAGGAAAAAAAACAATATTATGTTGTTTTTTACACATCAAAAGATATACATATAAAGGAATTGATGTAGCATACGAGCCAATAAAGCCGATTCTGAAGGCTTTAGTTAAAGTTTTAGTGCTGCCAAAACATAAATTTTTCCAAAGTAATTTAGATTCTTAACACTTAAGGACTATTTTGCAATGAAGCAAATTTAGTTTTGACAGCATTAAAACTAAAATTAAAGCCTACAAAATCGACTCTAATGTTTTGATAAAATTATAATGTCAGTAACAAATAAATCTTTTCCGCGATTGTAAAAGGCTTTATACGTTTTTTTTTATTCCAGTGACGGTATGTAACTACTTGGCTTGGTTTAAGGACTGTATGTAAGGAGATACCACTATACAAAACGAGTTCCTCTTTTATTAAGGCAAGGTCACGTCACATAGTAACAATGCTATTTTGAAATCAATTTTTTAATGATCTATCACTACACTTTTTGCGAGACTTGTCCCACAGTGAGCAGAAAATAACACTTTGTGGTGGCACAACAGTGAACAAAAAAACTGTGGCACACGAAAACTTATGATATAACTTATAACAATACTAGCCTTTGCCCGCAGCTCCGCCCGCGTTTATTCAATCTCTGCCCCGTTTTCGGCTTGGGCGTGATTTTATGAACACCCCATATAGCCTATAGGTATGTTGAATACGGTCACTACGACGAATCTAGAGTCTCCGCCTACCCCTCCACGAGACAGGTGTCAGTGTATGTATGAATATTTCAGATAATAGAAACCACATTCGCATAATAATTTGTTCAAAACTTCGTACTCGGAGTGGTGTGCCTTATTTCTCTGTGGCCTTATTCCACTGAAAGTCACAGTTACACTGTGCGTCGTAGTCGGGTCGGCAACGTCAAGCGACGATCTGTCATTATGTCACACTAATCGCTCCGGCGATTATGGCCCACCGACAAAGCTTCATATCGACCCACTACACGCTGCTGGCCATTTGTACTGATATCACTACACGTTTCAGAAATGGAGGCCATTAATAAACAACTTGCAAAGTAGCCGTGTGACAACGTCGTCGGTGAATACCGCATCGTCGTACTAAGAACGACACTCGCCTTGAAAATGCCCAAATTGAATTGCTGAAACAGTTGGCATATAGTTAACAATAATAATAATAATACGTGAGTGTTATAGCCGATGTTTAATAATAATTTAGTATGTCAGCTCACGTGAGTCATAATAATGTATAACTCGCAAAGTTCATTAATCTACTTTCATTGCTTGAAATGAAAATCAATATTTTTTGTTGGTTTCGTTTCTCTAAAAATTCGTAAGAAGTCAAAAAAACAAAAACTTGTATAAAAAAAACAAATAGGAACTAATACAAACCCATACCACGTAGACGAATAAAAAAAACTTCTGTTCTGCTTTGAAAACGAAAAATATGAGGAAAATCTTTTTAATTAAACTTGTATAATGTTATAGAAAGAAGAAGATTGTGAGTTCCTTTGAAAAACTTCATCCGGCTTTTGCGATACGCTGAATCCGTTCATTACGCCTCCATGGATACTGGCTAGACGGACAAGTGCGAATATGTACGTTCTAATCGGTTCCAAACCGTTATTTCAAACTAGGAGAGACTATAAATTAAATGTGTCACCTACAGACTATAAATCCTACTTCCTATCCTATCCTACTAATATTATAAATGCGAAAGTTTGTGTTTGTACGTTGTTCCAAGTAATTTTAATATTTTTCTATCATTGTGAAAATGTTCCATCAAGAAGTGACAACATACAGAATCAATCGCAAAATGATAGTTTGACTAGTCGAGTGGGTGCGGATGTGGGGTTAGCTTCTCGGGGGTCACGATCCCACGGTCCTTGGTACTCGTCCTTCTTACGAGAGTCTTTCTTGGCGTGGTCGACGGGCCTGACACCCTAAAACAGATTATAACAATAGTTACTGCGTAAACCCCACGGCAAATGCTAAGTGCGAGTTGCCATCGAATGACTTTACTACTGCGTGAATCGAGTTAAGCCGGGTCTCCAGCGCACGTTTTGTACTAGTACAGACAAAACAAAAACGTGTACACAAAACATTGTTTCGCTACACATTTTTACTAATAAGCATGCAGGAGACACGGGGTTTATAAACACAAATATGTAGCGGAGCAATATACTGTGTAGACGTTTTGGTGTAGTGTGTAGGACAAAACACGCGCTGGAAACCCGACTCAACTCGATTCACGCGGTAGTAAAGTTATTCGATGGCAACTCGCACTTAGCGTTCTGAGGGCAGTGGCCTCACCATAGATATAATAAATCTATGGGCCTCACTTCCTCCTAGCCATGCGTGAATCGCAGCGATGTCACGAAGGTGTTGTTCATAGTAGCTGATGACAGATTTTAGAGTGTACCCTCCAGGTTTTGGTAAGTGGTTGAGTCAGTATAATAATAATTTGTGATGTATTGTATTAAGGCGCATAGGCACGCCACCGTTTTAGTACAAAATTTGATAACCCGTTTCTCTGTTGTTTTTCGTTATAGAATAAGGTAGAGACCTCAATAGTTTAATACAGGCATTTACAAAGTCACTATTTGGCTGAAATGTTAAATTTTGATATAGATACAATCCGAGGCATGAAAACAACTTAGTATGTAAATCTGTCCAGCTTAATATCTTTAAAACAAAATGAATATTCAAAATTTTGGCAAAAGGGTGCCTTTTAAAATACCAGTACCAGAAGATGTAGGTCATATAGTTTGGTCTATTACGAAAAACAACTGAGAAACGGATTATTAAATTTTGTACTAAAACGGTGGCGTGCCTAGGCGCCTTAATATAGAAATGTTTTAAGGTTCGTTTATCTGTTTGTTAGAAGTAGTTTTTCCGATACAGACACAGCTCTCATTTTGAAAGGAATAGTTATAAAGTTTACTTGTCTGCATCCATTTGAGGGACTTAGTGAAAAGGAGCAATTTTTTTTTATATCACTAAGTGGGTATTTTTTGAAAAGATACCACAACAAAAACTCATAAAAAATGTTGTACATTTTTGAGTAATTTGAGGAAATGTTTGATTCGCTCATTATAGCGATATTTGATGTTTTCCTAACATTTATATAATTTACACAAAAGTGCGGGACCCTCGGTGCATAGATCAAATTCACTAATTTTACCTACTTTATCAGAAAAAAAGACGGAATAAATATAAGAATTTGTGTATAGTATTGTAGAAAAAACGGTCATGATTAACGAAGAGAATAACAACAAAATGATCCTGTGAGGGATTTTTCATTCTGAGGTACGGAACTCTAAAAACTGCTGTTTTCAAATGAGTACATCGATAAGAGTCCTTGTTGAAGGAAAAAGTAATTTTATTTTGCGTTTCTGAAACAAGGTTATCAGCATTCATCATACTGTTAAAATGACATTCAAAAAATTGTTCGGAAAACTTACAACCCGGTTTATATCTGATTCGATGATGAATGCATAGTGTGGGTATATAGAGCCATTTACAAGTTACATATTCTCATTTAATTATTTCTTAAATTCTATACTGTTTTTTTTTCGACAGTCGAGCAATGAAATACCTGTCAAGTGCGAGCAAGACTCGCGCGCTGAGGGTTCTTTACCATTCAAATAAGTGACAGACATAAATAATTTGAAAAAAGAATTACAAACTTATCATTGCCCAACTAATCAAACAAAATTGCAAAATTAAGTTCATCAAGTATGCGGGAATGGAACACTAAAACTATACTAATATAAATATGTATAACAATTCCCAATTGCCAACTTGTTCAGTTTTTGTGATAAAGCCTTTCGTGACTTACCTACTTATTAATTACATAATTATTAAAAAAAAATGAACCGTTCAGTATGATCCAGAGAGATACTCGTAAGTCTTGCCGTTTTTTGCATGAAAATAGAACAAAGCTTTTCGCTGCAGATTAAAATAGTAACTATTCCTTCAGTTTTTTCTACAGTAAAAAAGCTTTCTTTGCGTACAGATTTATTCAAGAACAGCGAACAATGGAGGCCATTGTTTTTTTCTCCCGCGTGTATTGTTTCAAGTACGGAACTGTGTGTTATTCCATTCATATTGCGAGCTCCCTCTATTGTGAGAGCGCGTCGACCTCCACACGAACAATCGGCTGCTTGATTCCTCGCGGATAGCGACAGATATTGAGTCGCATGAGAGCGGATATATTGAAGGAAGTTTGGAGAGCGCTGTGACTATCCCGCACCGGGCTGCTAATAACGTAACTCGGCTCAGGTAACTCTAACTTCGCCTAAGGACAGCTAACACTAGAGGCTGTTTGCCGGTAATTGCACAACTTTGCACATCTAGAGCTTCCCGGCTCTGTATAACCCGGCTGATATAAAATCACCGCGTTCGGTAGTCACTATTATTTGTGGAGAGCAAGGAGAGGAAATCGAATAAATCCGGGCTCCTCATTTGAGTGAGTCGGTTATTGGTGGCGTTCTGATGCAGGACACGTACTGCACTTTCAGCGAGGAATCGGTCAGCGACGACGGGCAATATTATCTGAATAGCTAGCTAAGAAAACAGAAAACCTTATAGCGAAGCTTCTGTTCATCTGTCTTTCTGCTATCTAGATCGAGAACGGCTGAACCGGTTATGCTTATATGATACTAACTAGCCTTAACTCGCGGCTTCGCTCGCGTGGAAATGTTTTTCAATCTTTGAGTAAATTGTATACACAGTGCGACAAGGCTCTTTTTGCAAGGTTTACGTTTTATTACGATAGCGGATTTATTTCCGATTTTAACCTCGACTTATCCACGCGTCAAAATAGCCTTGTTGCACTGTATCTTTTAGTACAGACTTGATAGGTTGAGTTTTAATGTGACATCCCGAAAACATCAAATCGCCTGATTAAAAAAAAATATATTTCAAATAAAGCGTAGTTAAAACGAGATCACATCTAAGTTGACGAAACACCTACTTTGTATACGATATATGTACCTAAATAATATTTATATGTAAATAATATTTTATTATGTACAATGTACATCCTTAAATCTTCCAAACTAACCTTAGCCATCGATAAATATTTTATTACCATACTGATAGTTAGCTCTACTATTGATAGCTGTACTATTGTTTAGCTGTAAAATTGGTTAGCTGTTCTACTGATTAGCTATACATATAATATAATTGGATATAAGTAGGGAATAGTAGGAATGATAATGTATTTGAGGGAGGGAATGAGTCTCGAGTTCACGGCACGTTATGACCAAGTTTCAATACTTAAGCAGTTCTAGTTTCTAGCCGCAAGTTTCAGTTGGAGACACGTATATTACTTACGCAACCAGTAATTAATTTTTAATTAATTAATTTACTAAGGAAGAATAAGGCGAGGTATTTGACGATCAAGACCCAGGATTTAAACAAAATTATAATGACTATATCCATAGTAATATAAGTAAGTTCAATATTTGTTAATTACAATTAATTGTCTAAGGACAATGCGATCAGAGTTGAGGTCTTTTAAGTAATTTGGTGTAAAGATAAATATTTGCGACAAATATAAAGACAATTAGGTTTTTCAAATAACAATTGAATAACATCACGCACGTTCTGTAGAGACATTTTCACCCGTACACCCTTAGAGAACATTACCAATAGCCTCTTATTCCTGCTCCGATTATTCTCAAACGGTTTATAAACTTTTTTATGTTTCGTGAATTGGTAATTATGTTATTTATAATGCTATGATGATAACCTACAGGAACGGTTTTGAAAACAAAGATTTTATGAAAGTTTTAGAAACGTTTTACTTTTACGTTAGTCCACCGCTTACCAAAATTAATTCGCTTTGTAGTTTTTTGATATGCTGCAAAATTATGAATACTTTCGAAGACATTTACGAGTATTGCATACATTTTTAACATAAATAAAGATATCATTGCCTTTTATTTTCTTTAAATATTGGTAGTAAAATATAAATAAAATAAAAGCAGAATTTTCAATATATTTCGGCCTCTTCTATTTCAAGTGATGACGGCCTCGTAGAAGAGGCCTAAATATACATATTTAACATAATATTTGATGAATTTCAATCAAATCATTAATGTTTAGTTATCATTAATGTTTAATTAATAGTGGGGCATCTAAAAATTCAACAGATTTTTCCGAAACTATATTATTTTGTAGTTTTTTCAATATGCTGAATCGCTCCATCTAAAATGAAAGGGAGCGTTACCTTTTCAAAACTTTAAATTCTTATTTCTTGTTATAAATTTTCCAAACGAGAATTGACAAGATGTAAGAAAAAAACTTGCTTAGCAAATTAACATTGCCTTGCGTTGACCCTATAAATATTTTGCAATTGCTACCACCAGTATTAATATTCTTTTGTTTTTATCTGAGCTTGTGTTACAGAAATGCGACAAATAGACACTTGATGTAATGGATATGGGGTTCTTAGATATATATATATATATATATCATATTCGTAATAATGTTATTATTATGTGGGTTCTTACATTGGCTATGCCTTGCTTTCGAAACCATTATTATAATAGGATGACACGGAGGTTCATGCAAAGGAGTTTCGATGCTCTGTGGTCAGGATTCCATTTTTAGTGTATTTATGTACGGATATTCCAATATTAATGCTCAATCTAGGCAAATACTAAAATAAAATATGAAACGTAGGATTCCGAATACGTACGGTATTTTATAAAGCGTGAATAATTTTTTTGGTCATGTATTGTACACACGTGACAATATTTTCACAGGTTATTTCTAGTGTAGCACAACACTATTTATTTTCAGCATATATTTTTGTATTCCTTTTAGCAATCTCTTTTTAATAATTTAAAGCGTGTTTATAGTTGTTGTGCAGGATCAAAAATAAGGAAAACAATGTTAGGTAGTGCGTTTGGGAAGGAACCTTAGAGCAACAACCATAAGAGAGGTTGCTAAAAAGTTTATAAACACGCTTTAAAGTTGTTGTGGGGATCATTTACAAAGTAATGCATAAAATAACACAACTTTTCCAGAAAAACCTGATGGACTTTGAATTATTGTCGCGTAGTACAAAATATCACATTTATTTATAACTATTTATTTAAAAATATGAAAATTTATCACAGGTTTTGCGTTTGGGAACGAGTCTTGGAGCAACCACCTTAACCAGTAAAATAATTGATTTTCGATAACAATTGATTTACAATAAATAGACTGATCGTGGCTCAAGAAATTCTACCGAATAAATAAACGACATAGTCTGCAACATCAGAAAGTTGAAGTGGCAGTGGGCAGGCCATATTTGTCGCCGACTTGATGGCTTCAAGGGTCGAAAGGCGTTAGAATGGAGACCACTACAGCACATATGGACCGACGACCTGAAGGACGTTGTGGGTGGCGTCTGGATGAGAAGGACGGAGGACCGCCATGAGTGGCGAAATTTGGGAAAGGCTTAAGTCCAGCAGTGGACGAACACGAGCTGATGGATGAATTGATAGAGTGATCGGTACCTTCGTACCATCGAAGAAATGGCCGCAGACCTACATTTTGCTCTTATTACCATTACTATATGGGCGAAAAGTAGGTCTGCGGCCATTTCATCGATGGTACCTACGAGAGGATAGTAGAAATGTGTGTGATTAGTATAATCGCTCACGACATATCCGATACAGACACCGATGAGAAACATAGAAACTCTATAAAAAACCAAAAAAGCCAAAACTTCAAAGACCTTAAACCAAGAAATAAAATCATTATTATAGCTGATCAACAGGGTTCAAATATGCAAGCTAATTTACAAACTTTGGTTGGAAAGGAGTATTTAGTGACGTGTTTCTTTAAATCTAGTGCAAAGCTAAGCGATATACTTACAATAGAAAAAAAAGATATACTATCATTGCCTAAAAATGACTTTGTAATACTTATGGGTGGTACTAATGACTCTAATCCTTACGAGTTTGAGGCTAATTTAATAAACTGGATACATACTATTAGAAATACTAATATCATTGCGTGTGAAATTCCGTATAACCATTATTTAAACTGTAATCAACAAAATTATACGTTAAGATATGTTTGTAGCCAATATAACAATGTGATTTTTATAAACATGGACTATACTAGGCAAATGCCTCTAAGAAACACATTCGCATTAAACATTAGTAGATCGATTCTAAAAGAAATCTTGCATATTGAATACAAAAATAAAATGATGATGTATATTAAAATGAAAAACATGCCAAGCAATAAACCAAAGATTACCCTAACAAGGCAAAGCATTCAAACTGAAACTCAAATTCAAAGATTTTTTTCGTGAACAATAAATTACGTGTACTTCATCAGGATATTGATGGACTTATCAATAAGTCGAGTTATTTGTCAGTAAATTTGGATAACTTGTCTGATAATAATAAACCTATAGATATATTGTGTATTACCGATCATAATATGACAGAAGATGACACCAGTATACTAAATATACCCAATTTCACACTTTCTTCATTTTCCAGTAGGAACAAAAGAGAAGGTGGTACTTGCATTCTAGTAAGAAATGGACATAAATATAAAGTTTTGAAGGATATAGATAAATATAATATTGTTAATGTAATAGAGTGCTGCACAACAGAATTGGTAGAACACAATACTATAATAGTATGCGTTTACCGAAAATGCAAATACAACACAGATATTTTAACAACTCTCTTTGAAGACTTAACGGGAATTCTAGCATTGTATTGCCATAAAAAGTCCAAAAGGGTAATTCTCTGCGGGGATTTTAACATCAATATCTTAGAGAACACTATTGAAACTAATGACTTCATTGAAACTCTAAGGACTTTTAATATTAAAATATCAATTAAAGAGCCTACTAGAATAAGCAGTGGCACATGTTTGGACAACATTGCACACAATATCCGTGGTAGTAAAGGAGATGTTATTGAATTAGCACTTTCTGACCACAATGCCCAATTGTTGACATTTCCAGTAAAAAAGAAGTGCTTTATTCCATATTGGTTTATTCATAGAAGGGACTACTCTGAGGAAAACCTGTTAAAATTCAAGGAGTATTTAAGTCAATTAACCTTTAGCAGTTCGTTTAACACACAAGATCCAAATAATGCATACAATGAATTCATAGATATATTCACCACGATGTATGAGCTATGCTTTCCTATAAAAAAGGTAAAGATAAATAGTATAAGGAGACCAAAATGGATCTCAAAAGGCATAAAGATTTCTAGTGAACGAAAAAGACAATTACTATGGCGCTATAGAATGTCTCCTAATTCAAAGACTAAAACTGTGTTCAAGACTTATACAAAAAGACTAAACAAAATCATTTATTTAACACAAAAATCACAGAACAACTTTTATATTAATACAGCAGAAAACAAAACCAAGGCGTCATGGGATGTAATTATAAAATATAAATATAAAATATAAAAATATAAAAATATTTATTCACTCTTAGTCGTACAATTACATTTTCAGGGACTGGAGTCTCCTTTTAAGTAAAATGGATACCTGTAATAGGAGGCTCCGCTCTTCCATATCTAACAGATACTATTAGATAGGTATATGAATAAGAGTAAACTTATAAAAATCTTAATAATAAGAAAAACAAAAACAAAATCAGAAAACAAAATTTAAGAAAACAAAACATTTTACACATTATAAAATTTTGCTTAATATCTAAGTATTTCGAAAGGTTCTAAATTAAATTTGTTATAAAAGTGTAAATGTGTGAGTGTGTATGTGTAAGGGAGAGACTAAGTGTGAGTGCAAGTATGGTGTATATGTGATGTGTGAAGAAAAGTGTAATATGTTATGTGTGAAAATAAAAGTGTAAAAGGGTATTTATTTATGTACGCAAGTGAAAGAGTGATAAAATGTAAATATTATGGATTTTATAGGCAATCACAATTAATATTCAAGTATATATTGTCAAGTGAATTTAGTACTGTAAATAACTTGGATTATTAATAAATTAATATAATACAATTAATTTCCTTATTTTACTAATGTATTTAATATGTATATATATATATATATATATATATTTTTTTAATATATTCTTTTTTAAAAGATCTTCTGTCTCGTCATAGTTCTTATCTTTCAGCCAAGATATGAGAGATTTTTTACAGTCAAAAAGAGTCATAGGATAGATTTTTATATATTTATTAACTATGTTATAGAGGTGGGTGGACTGAGCGGCATATTGTCTACGAGCAAAGGTTGACTTTATAGTTATAACAGGAGCAACAACATCTTTTCGTCTTCTGCTTTGAACATTTGGGTCATAAGGTAAATTCCTATGCAGTTTCATCACAGCGTGAAGAATGTATAGCTTTCTTATAGAAGATCACATAGGGAGTCTTTAGTATCAAATCTGTAGGGTTTAAAATACATTACTTTCAGCAATGACCTTTGTGCTCTTTCTAATTCCAAGAACTTCATCTTCGTTGCCCCACCCCATACCGAGATACAATACACCAGAACTGACTGAGCAAGGGAAACGTATATTTGATTTAAAAGGGATTTTGTGGTAACGTGTCTAAGCGTTTTAAATGTCCAAATGAGTTTCCTGATTCTGTTCATAACTAGTTCAGTGTGTGCATGCCATGACAGGCGTTGGTCAACTAATATCCCTAGATATTTAATACATGTTAATTTAGTAATTAAGGTGCACGAACAATCAGGGTTAAGAGAGTCATTACATGTATGTATCTTTATTTGAAAGTTATTTTCCGGTTGTGTAATATTATATTTTGTGAAACAAATGTAATGAGTTTTTGCGAAATTTAATGTAAGAATGTTGGCATTTAACCAGTTGGAAATTTCAGAAAGTCCCAGTTCAGCAGATTTGCGTTCTTTATCCCATGTTTTGCCAACAAAAACAACAGCAGTGTCATCTGCGTAAGAAAATAAGTGTCCCTGTTTGATGTTGATATTGCATAGGTCATTGATATATATCAAAAACAATGTTGGCCCTAGCACGCTCCCCTGTGGGACTCCGTATGTAATTTCAGATTCCTGACTAATATATCCAGTGATTTTAACACTTTGTTTGCGATCTCTAAGATAGTCAATCAATAAAGCTAGAGGGACACCTCTTATACCAATCTGTTCAAGTTTATGCATAAGGATGGGGACAGAGACAGTGTCAAAAGCTTTTTTAAGTCAAGGAAAACAGCTAGACATTTGTTTCCTTTGTCAACTTGATTTACGATTTCAGAAGTAAGTGCTGATACAGCATCCTCTGTAGAAAGTCCATGTCTAAACCCGTATTGCGAATCAGATAATATTTTAAACTTATTCAGATAATTTACTACGCGTGTGTTAATTAGTTTTTCTATAACTTTAGAAATAGCAGGCAGAATAGAAATAGGCCTATAGTTACTAGGATCGTCTCTGTCTCCTCCCTTGTGCACAGGTATAATGATTGCTTTTTTGAGAGCTGTTGGAAAGATGCCTTGGTTAAAGCACAGATTAGCCAGGTGTGATATAACTGGAACAACAAAAACGTGGGCTATTTTCAGAAACTGAGTTGAAATATCATCCCAGCCAGGGGCACTGTCAGATTTAAGGTTTAGTAATACAGTATACACTTCTTGGGGATTAGTATCTGCTAACACAAAAGATGAATTTTGAAATGTTGGTAAGTGATTAGAAGTATTCCGTGGCCTCGATGTACTGTTAGAAATAATGTTCTCAGCCAATGTTTTCCCAACATTAGCAAAGTAACTGTTTACATGCTGGACAGATTCTCTCGGAGACGATTTGATGTCCAATAATTCAACATTTTCGGTCTTGTTACGTTTACGATAAGTAATTTTGTTAATAGCATTCCATAGAGTTTTAGGATTTTTGGTAGCCTTAGATAATTGATCGCTCTCGTATTTTCGTTTAAGTTTTTTGATGAGATTATTGCAATAATTACGATATCTTCTATATGTTATTTTTAAGATCGCATTATTGGGGTCAGCACGCAACTTTTCCTGCATCTTATTTCTGTTTCTGATGCAGCGCAAAACGCCCGATGTCATCCATGGTTTAATTATACGATTTTTACACGGGGTTGTCATAGTTAAGGTGTTATCTAATAAGCTTTTCCTTAATGTGTATAATAAGGTGTCAGTTACTACAGTGGGATCATTATTTGATAATAAGTCTAACAGATTATTATCTTTTAATTAATAATTATAAAGTAAAGGCACCAAAAGGTAATATTGATGAAGTTAAAGTTAATGGTCGTCTAAAAGACCCAAAGGAAATAGCTCAATCTTTCAATGAATATTTTGTTAATAAGGTCTCCACATGTCATAATTTAAACTCTACCATTTACAAAGTAAAAAATGCTGCAAAATCTCTCTTTTTAAGCCCAACCACTCCTTTTGACATAGAATTAATTATACGATCACTTAGGAATACTAATAGCGTAGGCCCAGATGGTATCTCAACTAAAGTAATCAAATTTACGGCAAAAATTGTAGCTCCGGTATTGAGTCATATTTTAAATATATGCATAGAAAATTGTACTTTCCCCGAAAAACTTAAATATTCCATAATAAAACCTACGTTTAAGAAGGATCATAAAAGTAATATAGATTTTTACAGACCGGTGGCATTAATATGCGTATTCGCAAAAATTTTGGAAAAAGCTTTGTACAATGGCATATATCCTTTTATTGAAAAAAATAACGTCCTTGCTCCTGAGCAAAAAGCATTCAGGAAACAGTTAGTATAGAACGAGCAATCTTTGACTTCCTTCATACATAAGGTAATTCCGGGTATGAATGACAAAAAAATTGTGACAGCTCTATTTATGGATATGTCAAAAGCCTTTGACCACGTTAACCATAATATTTTATTGAATAAATTAAGAAACTATGGCATCAGAGGCATAAATAGTGATCTCATTGAAACATACTTAACGAATAGATATCAAACAACAGAAGTGTGTAAAATAAATAGGCATACAAAAAGTGGAGAAATTTTCTCATCAAACCTTTGTAAAGTAGTAAATCGTGTACCGCAGGGAAGTGTCTTGGGTCCATTTTTGTTTTTATTATATATAAACGACCCCCCTAGTGTCATAAATCACCCAATGGTTCTTTTTGCAGATGACAGTACAGCAATCTTTATCAATAATGTCATTAAAACTCAGGAAGCTGAAATAAATGACTCTTTGAATAATATAACTAACTGGTTGACATGTAATAATTTACTCATTAACTTGAGCAAGACTAAAATTATGACATTCAGACAAAGTTTAGACCCCGAAAACATCGACATAATACATAATAACACCAAAATTGAAGAAACGGAAGTTGCCAAGTTTCTAGGAATACATATAGATTGTCATTTAACATGGAAGGCTCAAGTTGATCACATATGCAAAAAAATAAACAAAAATAGTCAGTCGGAATACCGTATTGAAAGCGTACCATGGATTTGTCGCATCAACGTTGAGATTTGGTATTATCTTCTAGGGCAATTCAACAAATAAAGAAGCCGCGTTCAAATCTCAGAAGAAGTGCATACGGGCTATTTGTAATCTAAAAATAAGAGATACCTGCAAACTTCATTTCAAAGAGTTAAAAATACTAACGCTGCCATCACTTTACACATATGAGACTGCCTGTTTTGTAAAACAAAATCCGCATCTCTTTAACAAATTCAAAAGTAAGCGTCTACAACAAATGTTTGCAGCATTTCCATCAAACACGGCTCTATTACATAAAAGTATTTTAGGTATGGCTCCTAAAATTTATAACAACACACCAAGTTGTATTCGTGACTTTAAAGCCTTTTATACATTTAAGAAAACATTAAAAAAGTTATTAATTGACAAAGCAAATTTTCTTTTGGACAATTTTCAATGATACGTGTACACAGTTATTATGGCTTTACCTTAGATTATATAGATATGACATTATTTTGATTAAAATTAAACTTTTAATTGTATCAAACATTGAAATATCATGACATGACATGCATGACCTACCTCCAAAACTATCCCTGACGAAGTCGGCAATACACAGTGTTTTATGGTTTTTGAACGCAACCTGGCTGGATTTGTTGATTTGTTTATTAGAATTGATAGGTTAAGATTGTGTTTGTATTGTATTATGTTTGTAAAAATTGACCCTAAATGCCATACTTGTCTTGTTTGTTTGAATTATAACTTTTGATTGTTTTTTTTTAAACATTTAAACTTATTTGGTTTGCTTCTGAAAAAAATTCCATGTGTATAAATATTAAGATAATTAAAGGTCAATATAAACAAGGTCAATTAAATATTTTACTTTGTGAACTTAATTATTATTCAAGATTGAAGATTATTTATTTGTGAACCAAGGGTATAAAAGTAGGTGTAAATAACAATATTATGTCTCCTCTCAGCTCTGCCCAGTAATTACAAGATTTATTTATTTACCTATCTAACGGATATTTGTTAAGACGCATAATACATACCCTAAATTACCAACTCGACGTGATTAATAATTAAAAATAATTAAATCCTGGAAAAGCCAGCACTGGACGAAACGGGCTGATGGATGGATGGATGGATTCCTAGAAAAAACAACACAGTTAACATTGTTTCATTATACCATTTTCAAGATTTACTCTTTAAAAACCTACAATTTAAAAAAACCTATCTTTTAAAAGAGTAATTACTTCCACTAAGCTTCGTAGATGGACATACCTAAAGGTAGTAACTATGTTGTTTGTGTTTACCCCTCTCTCAGGTAATGTTGGAACATATCTAGCCAGTAGCTGTAATTAGCCGCTTCACTTTGCTAGATTTTGCCTTTGAAGTTTGTCTGTACTGAGCCAGGGTGTGCTCAACAAATGCGCCATGCGTTACGAACAGCTACGAGCTACGCCGTAGCATTACAAATAAATGACTATAGAGTGAGTAGCATCAATATAGATGACTGTTTTATAAAATTATTTAGTTTTCTAGTGAGGTATTTTTTATCTGATGTACTAAGGCTATATTGTTAGATCGTAGATATTAAGCCTTAGTAACTAAGTACGTTTTATACTTGAATAAATTAAGCCTTAGTTACTAAGTACCTTTCAAGTATGAAGCTACGAAAGTCAGTACAGAGTTTTAGTTTGTTCAATTGTACTAAAAATGTTTTCAAAAATGCTTCGCTTTATTTTCGTGTAGGAAACTAATTAAATTTCATATTAAGTTTTAAGGAAGTTTTGCGTCAATGTAACTTCATACATCAGATAGCAAAGAATTTTTCGCATTATATTTAGTCTGTCGTCAAACAATATTTCCGTAACAATGGCATCGTATTTTGGATGAGATAGAGCCCGCGAGACAATGCGTTAAGTGATTCATTATTCAGAAAAAATGCTCCGTGCAAAAAATAAACTTTTATTCTCACAGAAGCGCAGAGCATGTGTCGTAAAGTTAAATATGTGAGCAAATGGGGCTCAGTGTTCCCAAACCGAAAAATAGTAAATGGTCAGAAAATCGGGAGGATTCTGGAGATTCGCAAAAATATACAATATTTCATATTCTTTCTTCTTACAGCCTTACTGGATGTACTTGGTTTTTTGTCCATATCACTTAAATTCGCAATTTTTTTACAATACCAAGAAAATACACGATTTCTCCACGATTTATTTTAGCGTTTGATCAGCGAGTCGTAGCACAACTTTATTTGACACGGGTATAGAAAAATGTCAGAGTAACGTTGAGCCACGATATCCTGGCTAACCAGATAACCAAAAGGTTTCTGCTCACAATAACCTTTAAACATCGATTGGATATACTAAAGAGAAGAGAATAAGAGGTCAAGCCTGGCTGGTGAAGCATTTAGCGTTTTGTATCGCAATCTCTTACCGCCGGCTCTCAATACCAAAGACCTTCCTTTATATTGCCAGATGTACGGAACCGATTTCATTCCTACTAATCTTAATAATTCAGCCTACAGTCTAACGAATCTCTGGTATTGGAATACCCATGAATAGTTCGTCTCATTTGAACTTGCGTCTTCGGTCCAAAAGCTTCTTACAATAAAAGATACTAGTAAATACGTAGGTATTAATATTTTTCTATTTATTTCAGAGATCGTGGCAAAAGTATTCTGCCTTTTTGATCTCACAGATGCCTTGTGCTCGGTTATTGTTATATTTGCAAAAGCAATTTCGAGCATACTTCTACTTTTATTGGACCTGATTTCAAATATTGAAATAGTAAAATATTATTAGCAACGTTCCAAGATTTTACTTCCCGTAATGGTGGAGGTACGCGCAAATGTCGCAAGATTGTTTCACTTTAGAACAGAGAGCTGTTAGTAAACAGAATATTGTTTGTAAACAACTGCAACTTCTTTTGTGGAAAGTAAATTAGTTTTGAAGTTGTTACATGGATTGCTTATTGTTATTATTTTTAGAATGCGTATGGAACCCTATTTTTTATTGTTTTTGTTTTACTTTAAAGTATGTCCTTTAAAGTATATCTGACTGAATTTATAACTTGTATGTTTAACCGTCTTTATGTAAGAGCCAAAACAAAGGTTTATGTTTAAATAATGGAACTTTTTCGAAGTTTCTTGTATAGGGACCAACCTTAAATTTAATTATTTTTTAATATTTTATTGTTTGTGGTAGTAGAAGCCATAGTGACACGTGTTCTGTGAAATTTTCTACTTTCTAATTATTACGGTTGAGGCTATGACAGTCGGACAGATAGACAGACGTCCCGTTTGGCACCCTTCGGGTACGGAACCCTAAAAATGATAACCATCGGATGTGAATGGACTGGCATCTTTAAATGAAACCATATACTCTAGTAATTATACCGAATAACTTTCCCAAAGAAACACCCTCGCAAAAATTGTTCATGTCTCCATATCCATACTAACTTTAAATACTTGCCGTCAAATGTTGTATGTTGTAGCTGTCGAGTTAAAACGGAACATACAAACATACATGCATACAGACAGACACAAAGACAAAATGTTTGAAAATTGTAATTTTGGCCTCAGTACAATATCAATAACTCATTTCATTTGAAAATTCTCAAAAATATTCAACATCAGACACGATACGACGCCTAGACAAAACGGCTGAACCTAGAAATATAAAATTGTTTCTTTATTATTAGAGTGCATTACAAACCAGAAAAGATAAATTAGAAACAAATGTAAAGACAAGAATTTGAAAAAATTCCTCTGGCCAGGATTCGAACCTGCGACCTCTTGTTTCCCAGACAAGCGCGCTACCAATTGGGGGTGCTAACTTTCTGGACAAGAACGGAAATCTTAAAACCATTTCGAGAAATATGTTTTCTGTACAGTTGCTACTTATCAGATTAATAAATAAATCTATACTTTTAAAGATATTTTAACAAAACACAATGAACTTCATTTGACTTATCTATGACGTCATGACATGACATTTGACATGCAGTGCATTCCGTGTCGCGACATAATCGATTATATCGCGTCTATCATCATTCTAAGTCACTGTGAGCCCGATAATTAATCAACCGCCAGAATTCATATTGGAGACTCGGTTAGTGATCAGGAACAATGTTTAATGAACCTCAAGGTAAAACTGAAAACAAAAAATTGCTCCCGTACCTACCTACTGCCTATTCAGTAAGTATGGAAACAATTTTTTTTATGATTTCGAAAATAACGATTGTTTGTTGCTGTTGTTGATTAAATTTCACCTTGTTTATCATAGACGAAATCCTTAACGACGCCATGTTGTGATATGCCTATGCTTCAGAGCGTTTGCACTATGAGCGATCTATGAAAAGTGCTAGCTGGCCGGTGGCAATTTCAAAAATAGGTTTTTCGAAGAATAAGAGCATTAGTTAAATCATGATTATAAGATTGTAGTTAGAAGAAATTACTTCTTGGACCTAGTAAAGTAGTATATCCTTTGTATTCACGTAACTTAAATGAATTTCTACAAATTCTGTCATCATTCATGTTGCGTTCAAAAGAACCCTAAATGGATTATAATATATATTCGCTAGTTATGGTATGAAGTAATGAACATTGCATGCAAATATGTTTAGTTTTGTAGTTTTTTCATGAACTAACTCTACAGATGAACAGAAAAAAATTGTAACTTAAAAAAAATATTAATTTTGGGGCACGTTGAAATGTATTTGTAACAATCAGTAACGTATAGCTTCGGACTTCGTAGCACATAACGTATTGTTACATATGAAGTCACTATTTCGTGAAAGTCGTAACGTACTTCACGTTTTCAATCCTATTTTACGAGAAGGGAAGTAAATAAAAGTAAATTCGTTCACGACGCGTTGACTGGAATCACTCAAGGTGGAAAGACCTAAGTACTCACGTGAACGTAAAATGAAACAATTCTCGTAACAATGAATACAAAAAAAATACAAAATACAGATATTCTATCTCAAGAATTTCAAATTTCGAACCAACCATAAATTGTAACAAGCCCCTTAGTACCTATATATTTTTTCTGAAAATATAGGCTAAATAATGAAGATACATACTGTTCTTTAACTTTCAGGTGGTTTTTTATAACGAAATAATTTTTTGAAAATCGGTTTGGGGAAATGGGAATGTGACGTAACAGACATACCGTTTAGGCTCAATAGGGAGAGTATCTTGACGTAAAGAAAGAATGAAAAAAAATAATTGAGGGATTAAACCTGAAGATGGGATTACTGAAAATAAAAAAACAGACGTCGGTTTTGACATTACTTTTTTTTTTCTTAAAGGCATAGTTCTTACGTCATCAAAGCTATTTATTCAGTTCCTGAATATTTTCATGCATATCTTTTGTATTTCAAGGAGAAAAAAAAACTTTTATATGACATTAAAAAAGTCTATTCCTTTCAAAAAAATCGACAATTGGGTGCTGTAATGGTATTCTGGACCATTCGAATTCCGTTTGGCTACGGTTGTAGTAGTGACGTGTACAGATAAACGCGTTTTGTGCGCGCTGCCGAGATTACTACGCACACTGGAAAAAAGTGCGTGTACATGCACTACGAGAACCATAGCCAAACGGGCTTTGTGAGGTAGAATATCTGTACTATGTTTTTATGGACAAAGCAAAAGAAATAAATTGAATTTTCCATCTCCGAAGCGAGGAAATGGCTGTTCGGAAATTCTCAGTCCATAGATCATTCTTCCCATTTTCGTTGTTTAAATAATTGAATTTCATGCAAACATAAGTGGAGAATTCTCTCAAGAGATATCTGAGAAAGGTATCGTCAAGTTTAATTGAAGAAACAAAGAGAAGTAGCTTTTTTTCGGAAATGTTCAGTGTAACTGTTCTTAGATGCTAGATTAAAATTGATTCTGAATGGAACTTGAAATTATAGAAGTATAATTAAAAAATCCACAAAGAATATTGTATATTATACTATAGCCTGTGCTCCCGGCTTCTCTCGTGTGGAAGTGGCTTTGTCTTGACAGTTGGTTTGGCGGCTATTTTATCAACACCCCTTATAGTCTATACATTTATTGGTCAGGGTTACTACGATGGTAATTAAGAAAACCGCATCCAAATCCGTTGCGTGGTTTTCAAGTTAAAACGGAGTATACAGACAGAGATAGATAGAGTCAAAAATTCCAAAAAAATACTATTTGTCTGAGTACAATACCAATAACCAATTTCATTTAAAATTTCGCAAAAATGTTCAATGTACAATATACCTATATAAAGTGGGTACTTTATTAAATTGTAAAGTGGGCACTTTATTGAATAAATATATACAGCTGGCACTTTATTGAATTGTAAAGTGGGCACTTTATTGAATACTTCCATTCGAATATGCATAACTAAACAATCAAGGAATATTAACCGGCGAAAAAAATCTGCCTGGATTGTTTTTAGTACACACCGCCGATAAGGTGATCTGACTTGAAAAAAATAGCAGGATTTCAATTACACTTCATTCATACTCGTATTTATGTATACATATTACCGTTACACAGTTTTATCTAAGCTGCATCTGCTATCTTCTCTGATGTAATCGGGAACCCGGAAGGGAGAAACTTAATTTACTGGTTCACCAGTCATGTACTGACACTTTAATAAAATGCGAACTACGTAGGTAGAGGTGTAATTAAGCAAGTGCTACTTGATACAAGATGCAGTTAAGTGCAGACACCATGTTGTGGGGAAAATCTACGTCAGATACAACACGCTAAAGTAGTCTTCCTTCGTATGCCGTATCTTTAGTTAGAGGAATATTGCAAAACAATGAATTTGGCCAAGTGCGACTCGGCTCCGTATTACAACACAATACGGTTAATAATAAAAAAAAATTTCGAAGATTTTGTACGGGGTCAATTTTTATTTTTTTTAATTATTTGCCTTGATAGAATCTATAGTAACACTTATTCTGTCAAAATTTCAACTATCTACTTGTAGACCCCTGTGACAGGCGGACATGCAGCGGAGGCTAATAGTAATAGGGTCCCATTCGGCACCCTTCGGGTACGAAGCCCTAAGAACGCTAATAAAAAATATTGTAAACCGACTTTTAGAACGCTACTTATTACGGCTGAGCTGTATACAACTGTAACAGATGGACAGACAGACAGACATCGGAGACCTAGTAGTAGGGTCCCGTTTGGCACCGTTTGTATACGGAACCCCAAAAACAACTTGAGTGTCCTTTTTCAGTAAATCTATCTCTAGGTGATGTGAAAATGTGATCGTTAGAATCAGAACGTGAAAATATTTTAATCAAATAGCAGTTAAATTTACATCATTGCAGTAGGTGGTAGAGCTGATGCCGGGCTCGACTGTGGAGGTACCACCATCTTACTCGCAAATCCTCCCGAAGTTATTCGGGGGAGAGTAAGAGAACAGCTCTTAGGCAAAACCAGGCGGCCCACCATTGCCTGGGCCCGATGGATGGCGGTATATCCATCCCCAATTGGCGAGCCTTATGAAAAATAGACTGGTGACGGGCAGCGGCGTTACTGGTGCAAGAGTTTCAGCACCGCGCTCACCAACCCGCCTGCCCAGCGTGTGTGAGTATGGGCATTTCTTCCAGGAGGACCGCCAAGAGTGGCGAAATCCTGGAAAGGCCTATGTCCAGCAGTGGATGAAACAGGCTGATGGATGGATGGATGATCTCCTTGCGATGGATAAATCGCCAAGTGTTTAAAAAATATAGAAATTTAATTATATCATAGTTTCGAAATAGCAGTTAGGATTTGCAGTTTTAAAATAAATAAAATAACCAAGAGAATAACCCTTTAAGATGGTTGCTCTAGATCATGTTCTAAATTTCGTTTATAAACACGCACAGAACACAATTTTGCTACAAAAGCCCAATTTACATGAAACCATTGTCGTGTATTGCCATAAACCATATTTATTGAATACTTTTTATTAAAAAATAAGAAAAACAATCATAAGTTCTGCGTTTGGGACGAGACCCGAAGCTCTCTCGTTATGACCTTAAACTGCTCTCGTTATAACATGACTTTAGCCCTTGATAATTTCTAGCGACTGTATAAAATATTTTATAATAAGAAATTGTACAACGCCCCTACCGGTTGAACGAGAAAATACCAACGAGCGAGAAAACGCAGTCGCTAACGCGAGACCCAAGCTCATGGTAGGCCTACTGGTTGCGATATGCGAGTATCCATATTATGTGTGTAGTAGAGACACATGTTTCTATGAGTTTACTGTTCCTCCGCATGTACTGAAAGGACTTAAACTACATTTCACGGCGAGCTGAAACGTTAATGTTACCGAGAACTTTTATGTTGCAATTTAGTATTCTGTGGGATCCCAGCCAGACGATCTTTATATTTTAACTGTTTAATAAGATCTGATTAAGTGTACTTAAAAAATGAGAAGCAAAAAACGGTACTAAAAAAAATATTGTTAACCGACTTTTAGAAGAAAGGAAATAACTTTATAGATAACATTTCCCTCTCCATTACAGTCGAGAAGGCTGATGAATTTTAATCTTAGGTGGCTAGTTTTCGGGATCATGCTGCAGAAGAAGAAATTATGCAGTCATAAATAACTTTCCCATTTAAAGCCTAAAATTTTAGTCATTATAATACCTATATATATGTCGCAGAAATGTTGTAATGTTCGTAAACTTACAACTTTTCTAGAAAACTTGGAAGCGTTCGGTGTGAGACGGCTTTTAAATTGACATTTTTCCTAGCAGATTTAAGGAAACTTATAGGGTAACTGATTCACCTCAGTATACTTCTAAGACGAGATTATCCGTGTTTTATGATCTGTGTTTTCGGAAACTTATAAGTTACCGAGTCGTCGTATAGTATTTGAGTTACGATTTTTTTGTCAAATCACTAGGGGGGTCGCCTCGCTCCGCTCCGCTTCGCTCGGCTCCCCAAATTTATGATCACAAGCAACCTAACACGCTTCAATTCGCTCCGGTTCGCCCCGCTCGTCGTTGAACCTATTTTTAACTTTTGGTGAAAGACTCTTCTTACAACTATACTGAGGTGGGTTAGTCACCTTATTAGTTTCCGTAAATCTCTTAGGAAACATGTCAATTTAAAAGCTGTCTTACAAATTTCCGTACGCTTGTAAGTTTCCTAGAAAAGTTGTAAGTCTACGGATATTACAATATTCCTACGACATATATATCCATAAGCTATACTAATGATAAAGTAGTTAAAAAGTCGAGTCTGTACATTGCGAAGTTTTGAATGAAATGAGGCAAAAACCACAATTTTTAGTTTTTTTTTCTGTCTGTCTTTCTGTATGTATGTTCTCTTTCAACTCGAAAACCACTCAACGGATTTAGATGCGTTTTTTTATTATTATTATCGTTGTGACCTTGGTCAACATGTAGACTATGAAGATTGTTCATAAAATAACGCCCAAGCTGAAAACGGCAGAGATTGAATAAACGCGGGCGGAGTAGTAAAAAGTCGCCCCTGTGAGAGATGGACAAACAGACAGACAGTGGAGGCACCGTCCCGTTAGGCAACCTTCGGGACCGGAAAAAAAAAATCGAGTGTAGTCCCCATTCAAGAAACCTTGAAATATTGCATTTTTTTACATAATTTATTCAGCTCTTTCTTAAAGACTGTAATACATTAAATAAATTATTCTTATTATTATTTTTATTTTTAAATTTCCTGCACACCCTCGGTAGCGCATTGCATTTACTCAGTAGGTAACGTAGAAAATTCCTCTTTACAAATCTTTGTGTTACCTGTAGTTACCAACTTAAAGGGAATTTTAACAGTTTTAAGTGAATTTCTTCACAGTCAAGTACCTACAACGTTGCTCCACTTTGTTTATGTAGTTTATTTCTTTGGAATATTACATTAGTAAAACTGTTTTTCTATGGGACTCCATTGAATTATGTTGTCTACTCTACGTAATTCTTTCAGTCCATCTAAAAAAGTCCCGGGAAAAAAATATTCCGATTAACGAAAAGATTGGTGTTGAATTGCATTTTAGTAAACAAAAAAAAAACGTTAGGTTTCAATAAAGGTGCAGACGTCTTCATACGCCGTGTCCATCTACACTACCCTGAATTGCATAATTATGTACGAGTGATCAGCTGATCTTTGTGTCAATGTGGTGGCCATATTGAATTTAATTTCATGATCCGATCGACAATATCGTGAAGTATGAAATGGGAAATTTACGACCAACGTCCAACAAAAAGTCAAAAATAGGTGCGGCGTCGAGCGAAGCTTGGAGGAGCTTGTTAGCTTATGAGCATTAATTCGGGAGCCAAGCGAAGCAGAGTGGAACAAGGTGACCCCTTTAGTTATTACAGATTTCATGACATTTGAGCAGATCCTGAAATGATCAATTCTACGATAAGGCTACGACATAGATACTGATTTTAAATATGACAGCAGCTAATTGAAATAATAAGGTATGTTTCTTTCAGGTAGATCGATATGATGTTAACGACTACTAGGCTTATTGTCGTCACATACCTACAAGCATAAAGATCGCCCTCGAAAGTAGTACAATAAAATGTTTATATTTTCCTTAGCACCCACAGGTCACAAAAATAGAGCAGAGCTCGTAGTTAATGTTGTTACTTTTGCAGTTTCTCATTAAGTCAGTGATGTGGTGCGGGTTACTTAATCTTCGTTTAAATATACCCTGGAATTTCACAAGTAGCTTTTGCTCCACAGTCACCGCTTTTAAAACGTAAGTAATAGTTTTAATGTAAATGTAAAAAGTTGCGCGGATTTACGATGAAAAATATAATTTAGAACATCCCTGCTGCGGGGCGGTTACAGGCGCCACAACTTTATAGTTTTTAGAGTTCCGTAGTACTTGAAAGGTAAAAGGAACCTTTATGGTGAGACTCCGTTGTCCGTCCGTCCGTCCGTATGTCACAGCCTCATAACTTTTTAGCAACGTTAAAGGTAAAGATTTGAAATTTGCTGCAAAAATAGCATTCACCTGCCTAAATAATATGGTGAAAGAAAAATTTTGAAAATTTTTAAATTGTACAAAATATTTCCAATACAAAAAATATCCTAAAAATACAATATGGGTATCAAATTGTAGATATTAAAGAGTTGATTAGAAAAATATATACTTTCCTTATATTTACTGGCAACGATTGCGAGAAATCTTTGAAAAATCACAAAAAAAGCCTTATTTCCGAAACTAACGGACCAAAAAGAATGAAATAAATCACGATTATAGGCCATAATTGGCCAATTACAAGAAAATTATAGCGATTAAAAAAAATGAACACAAATGAGAAATTTAAAAACAAATGTAAAACAAATAAAAAATATTTTATAAAAATACAATATGTATATCAAATTGTAGATATTAAAGAACTGATTTAAAAATATTACATTTATTGGCACTGATTTCGAGAAATCTTTCAAAAAACACAAAAATGTGCATGCCCCCCCTTATTTCTGAAACTGGTGGACCGAAAAAAATGAAAAATATCATGGTGATTTGAGATTATGTAAAGATTACAGGAAAAATATAGCGGTTGAGAAATTCACGATACTAAAATGACAAAATTACGGTATAAAAATATTAATGTGTCTCTTTTGTGGTACAATCAATTCTTTTTTTAATTATCGTAAACAGTTATGGGCAAGATTTTCAATACTTTTTTCCTGACTATTCCCAAAACTGTCGAATTACGAAACCCTAGGTATGCGAGTCTGCCTCGCACTTGACCGTTTTTTTTTTTGTTTCGTAAGCGCGTTAGAGTACGCGCCAATACTGGTCCGATTGGTTTATATTACAAATATAATAAAGACTTCGTTATCGGGGCACATTTACAAAAATGTTATTAACCTAGTTTTTAAAGATCTTCAGCTGTTATCTAAAAATGGCTTAGTATCCAAATACACGAGTAATTAAATTTCTTATATTTTTTATGAGTATGAAATCAATAAAAACCTGTCATCATAGAAGGTTTCTTATGCTCTTTACTCGTCTGTCAAAGGAGGGATAAAAAAAATGTATGTACACTGCTGTTAATTGTTTATTATGATTGTAGAAACCTTTAAAAATTCTCGTTGCGTTTTCATAGTATATATTTTTCTGTTTTAAGCAACGCTGAAAGCGCGATAAATAAAACATTTTTATTTCAAACAACATTAAAATGGCCATAACTAATTATAAAAACAGACAGTAAAGTATAAATCATTATTAGAAATTACAATTAGTAAGTGCTCACTTATTATAACTGAAATAAAATTAAAAACAAAAATTATAACTATAAAAAACTACATCCAATCTTATTTCTTCTTAGGCATTAACAGTTAAGCCATTTAAGTCAAAATTACCAACTATCGTCCTATTAATTATCCTATCCTACTAATATTATAAATGCGAAAGTTTGTGCGTGTGTGTGTGTGTGTGTGTGTGTGTGTGTGTGTATGTGTGTGTGTGTGTGTGTATGTTTGTTACTCTTTCACGCTGAAACGGCTGAACGGATTTGGATGCAATTTAGAATGGATATAGCTTATACCCTAACACACATAGGCTACTTTTTATCCCGGAAAAATTCATGGTTCCTGTAGAATATATCAATATCATTGAAAAATCAAGTGTCTAATTAGCGCCGTCCCAATCGTTTGTGGTGAAATAAGACAAGGCTTTGTTATTTCATACATCAGGTGTCTAATTAGCGCGGTCATTAATCGTTTGTGGTGATATAAGACAAGGTTATGTTATCTAATCACACTTCCACTAATATTATAACTGCGAAAGTTTGTGTGTGTGTGTGTATGTTTGTTACTCTTACACGCTGAAACGGCTGGACGGATTTGGATGAAATTTAGAATGTATATAGCTTATACACCAACTTAACATATAGGTTACTTTTTATCCCGGAAGAAAGCATGTCGTTAAACCGAATAACACGCGGGCGGAGCCGCGGGCAAAAGCCATAAATATTAGTAGAGTTAGTATTGCACTTTACGACTATCACTCAACACTATGAAACCTCAAACTGTACAGTACATCGTCTTAATTGGTTTAGCGTATAAAATGAGCACGTGATCGCTCTGCAAGGGCCCTCCATCTCTCATTAATAGCTAATTAGACCACCTCAGCCTCATCTCAGGCGTGCTTCCATCGCCTCTCTCTCTTGCTGTTTGCCTTCACTTGAGCACTGCTTACGCTGAAAGCGTAAAACAAGGAATACCTTACATGTTTGGGATACATGGTGTTTCTAAAAATTATTTTCACATACATAAATTAAGTGTGTGAGTATGGGCATTTCTTCCAGGAGGACCGCCAAGAGTGGTGAAATCCTGGAAAGGCCTTTATCCAGCAGTGAACGAAACAGGCTGATGGATGGATGGATGGACATACATTAATTTATATTCGTATTAATCACTCGCGGTTTTCTGTTTTTGTATTGCAAAATACTTCCATAAAAAACTGATAAAGGTAGGTTACAATTGCGGTTTCTACAGCTTGGATGATATTTTGTTTAAAGCTGGCCGGTGGAAAATGAATCTGCATAAAAATTTGTCAGGATACGACAACACCAACAAGTCTTTGCGAAAATTAATATAAGAATATTAATTATTTATCATATCCATTGTATCATCATACCTCTCATTAACAACTAGACACACAGTTTCTAAGAAAAGTTCGCCAGAAAGTGTCCGAGCGTGCGACGTGCATAGTACCAAAAATGCTTCAACCAAACGTTACGTCGTTAACATAATATGCAATGTCAGTCGTACGAAATCGTCACCCCATAGCAGTGACAAGATGCATCGCGGACACTTTTTGAGCGAGATTGTGAGTCTCGTTGTTTATGAGAGGTCAATGATCATATCACATATATTTAACAGGAAAATAAGCGTAATTTTGTGAAAATTCAAAAAAAGTAAATTTGCTTAACTTGGCTTTGATTGTCGCTGTTAGATTTCTTTAACATACAATAAATCTATAGCCATATGATTTTTTGGCGTTATGTCAAAGATTGTTCAGTTCAGTTTGCACAAGTCACATAGTCAGTGAGTTACACGTGACCGGTACGCCTTGGAGGTAGGTAGAACCTGATCACTTTGCAAGAGTCCTCCCACTGCGATCTCAAACAAATAGCTAATTAGAGCACCTCAGTCTCAGTTCGAGCGTGAAGCGTACCGACGACGATCTCTTGTCTCAACTTGTCTTCAGAGAGCTGTTTCACTTTACTAAAGAGGAGTCTTGCCGATCATTTTGTTCCTAATTCGATTCTAATATCTGCCGCGGCCATATTGCAGAATAAATTGCTCAAATGTCATGAAATTTGAAAAAACTAAAGGAATTTACGATCACAAGCAACCTTACACGCTCCTACTCGCTAGTTTACGTTAATTTATCAATCGCCTTTGCTCGCTGCCCCGTTTTCGGCTTGGGCGTTATTTTATGAACACTCCTTACACCCTATATGTTGACCACTACAATGATAATAAAAAAACGCATTTAAATCCGTTGTTTGGATTTCGAGTTAAAACGGAACATACAGACAGACAGATAGACAAACATTCGAGTCGAGGTTGTTCTTAAACAAAGAGGCCCAAAAATATTTATTTTACATTTTTTATATTTTATTATTTAACAAGCATAAAAACTCAGATGAACTAACTATACATTATACAAACATCTTAAAACAACATAAATTATACAATCCTAGAAAAATAAAACAAATTATGTAAATGTATGAAATTAAAGAAGAATCTACATTATTTACTGGAAACTAAATCAAAACAGACCACTAAACCAAATAAAATATTTTGTCCAGGTCATCGCTAACACGAGGCAGGGTGCCCAAGACACTGGCGGCATTGCCTCGCTGAATAGCGAGACTGATTCTTTGTCTGAAGTAAACCCCAGCTCCAGTGGCGTAGCTACCGTAGGGCCGGGTGGTGCAGTGCACCAGGGCCCCGGAGCTCAGGGGGCCCTGGTGCACTAATTTTGAAGGTCAATATAAGTTCAAGCTACGTGGAAAGAGGGGGTGAGGGCCCGATTCTTTCTCTATGCACAGGGGCCCTCGTCCACCTAGCTACGCCACTGCCCAGCTCTTCGTCGTCGTCTTAAACGTCGACCAGGCGCGACGCTATGTCCTTAGAGAGCTGTCAGGCATCTGGTCCCCACGGCCCGAACGTCTCTACTCCAAACGGCACAAACATGTAACCCTCTCCTAGAGCCGCATATTTGCGCCGCTCAAAAATAATTTTCGTGTTTTGAAACCAGGTCATTGAACCTTAGTCCCAACCACTTACCGAATCTCCTGTATGAATTTGGCTATATTAACAAAAGTCAGCTTATATATGGCTTATATATTGCTTTTTTTATCGACAGCTATTAATTTTTCAAAAGAAATACAATTTTGATCTATGAACGAACTCCTCTTTTTCAAGTATGTACAACTTGACTTGATTGTGGCATGAAGATAAGTTCCTCCTGTACGTATTGAAGTGTTCAGAGTTTCCGAGGTTTGAAGGCAATGAATAGTTGATTGTCTTCGTTGTAATTTCCTGATGGAACACCTTTTTAAACCTTTATTTATTTATTTTTAAATAAAAAAAAACTTCTTTCTACTGCTTATTTTGGTTTTGAATCCCTTGTCACTAAAAGTATTGAAATTTTTACATACATCATATACTCACGCCTGTCTCCCAGAGAGGTAGGCAGGAACTATTGATTTCAATCTGCTACGATCCTGACACATCCTTTTGCATCCATCAGATGCAGAAGCAAAAGGATGTGTCAGGATCTTCTATTCCGGCTACTTTTTAATTTGCCCTTCTTCAGTATGTCTGGTAACAGAGAATAT
Source organism: Ypsolopha scabrella (assembly GCA_910592155.1). NCBI lineage: Eukaryota > Metazoa > Arthropoda > Insecta > Lepidoptera > Ypsolophidae > Ypsolopha > Ypsolopha scabrella. The sequence continues at coordinate 9,007,268 of OU342964.1, forward strand.
ATATAATTAACTTACGTATACAATAACCTTAAACTAAATTATTCTAAAATTATAATACATTAAAAAAAACTTAACTAAATAATATAAACATAAAAGTTAAATTAAATAAAAGACTTTATTTAAGTCGTCGCTGTCACTGGGCAGAGTACCCAAGACACTGGCCGCATTACCTCGCTGGATAGCAAGGCTGATGCGCTGCCCGAGATGAGCTCCAGCCCTTGGGTCCCCTGAAGCATCCACCAGACGCGATGCTATTTGTTTGCTTTGATGCTATTGTTGCGCTCTGCCGTTGCAGCAGCCACGCCAGCCGTGACAGAGGTCGACTGGATATGGGACGCAGCGAGTATAAGTATGTCTTAGATGGGATTCCACTCGGAATCTTTCCCGATTTCGGAAAGATTCCGGAAAGATTTCCATTGAAACCACCCGACGGGTATTTGTTTGGGTATTAACGTTTTTCACTACTTTTAAGTGGTATATTAGGAGTTATCTCACGGTTTTTTATGAAGCTAGGGACCATCTTAATGTATTACAGTTCATTAGTACATGCTGAACAATAAATTGGAAAACAAAGTCATTTACCTATGTGATTTGTGCTAAAAATTTACTACGATCAGTTTGTTTTAATCTGTTTTTTGTGATTCTTCAAAAAGTACCTAGGTGTTTCTTTTTGATAATAAATTTTTACGGACACTCATCCCTAAAATAACCGAGACGAGCGTTGCTTAACTTGAAGAAACAAAGATCATAAACATTAAAATTAACGCGAATGTTCATGCGCATGTGTTCAAAGTTGGATTTGAAGTATTTTAAAATCATTATATCTTTTTATTTAGTAATAATGAGTGTAAGTAAAGAGATTAAATAAAAACTACAAAACTAAATATTTATCTCATTTTATATTTGTTATTTTATTTAGTTACACTAATTATGATTTCACCCGCATAAATACCCATTTCGGGTTGCAACCCGGGTTGCTTACTGGGAATCTTTTCGCCGCCCATCTCTTGTAGGCATACGTCCTTCTAGGGCAAACGGGCCGAACGTTTTCTTCCACTAGCGTAGCATAAACTTCTTTCTTCACTCTAATTCCATTCATCCTGTCTATAAGCCGAAAAACACCGAAGTATTCCTTTTTCTATTTTAGTCTCAATATCTTCATTCAGGTCGCAAGAATCCCGTATGTCAATATGTTTAACTCTTTCATTCAATGTTAAACTACACATACGCTTTAAGAACGCATTTCTACTCCATTTAATATTTTTTATTAGAATAGAAATAATTAGGTTTCTGAAATCAGTTGTATATTTTCCGCAACATGGCGAGTTTTTAAAATTTTCCCCGTCAAGTTTTACTTACGCTAAAATTTTAGTAGTGCTCGTGTATACCGACAACTTTCATTAAGAAGCATTACTATAATTGCAAAAAACTGCTCTTATTTGTATAACGGGTGTAAACTTTCAATTTGGGGAACAGATGAAAATCGCTAGGCGCCAGATCTGGTGAATAAGGGGGGGTGGTCCAACCAATTCGAAGCCAGCTTGCTGAATGGCAGCTATCGCAACCGCCGAGATGTGCGCGGGTGCGTTGTCGTGATGAAACAGCACGCCCCTTCGAAGTTTCCCTCTCCTTTTATCTTTGATGGCATTCCTCAACTTGGGAATTAAAGCTGCATAATATTGGCCAGTAATAGCGGTTCCATGCTCCAGGTAATCAATCAACAATATCCCTTCTGAGTCCCAAAATATTGAGGCCATAACCTTGCCAGCCGATGCCACGGCAAGAAACTTCTTCTGGGTCGGTGATGATGGCCGTTTCCATTGCGAAGATTGCTGCTTTGTCTCGGGATCAAAATGATGGACCCATGTTTCATCCATTGTTACGAAAGGAGAGATCAATATTCTTGAAACTTGTCCAATAATGTCTTCGAAATGTCAAGTTGATTTTGTTTCTGACTGTCGGTTAACATTCTCGGCACCCATCTTGCGGAGACTTTTCTCATATTCAAAGATTGTTTCAATATGGATTAAATACTTCCATATAAAATGCCCGTTTCCTGAACTAAGTAAAGGATGGTAACTCTTCGATCGCTCAATACAATTTTCTCAACTTTCACAACATTTTCTTGGGTGACTGACGTCGATGGACGTCTACAGCGATGTTCGCCTTCCGTGCTCGTTCTCCCTACTCGAAATTGAGAAGCCCACCTTGCAACAGTGGAATACGGCGCAGCGGAGCAAACTCTCCTAATGTTTGCTCCAAATCGCAGTGAATCTCTTGCATCGTTAACTTTTTTAAACTTTTACAGATATATACTACACATACTATATGAAAGAAAGAAAATAAATTTATTTGTCCCAAATTAAACACACTTAAGTAGGTACATTCATTTTTTACAAATTAAAGGCTTTGGTGACAAAAAGGGCAAAGCTTAGCATATTGCTGTGAGTGTGAATCTGCACAGCGCTGTTTTTCAGCGTGTCCTTGTTCTCACTGAACAAAACACGTTTAAAGCAGGTAGATAAATATACCATATATATATATATAAACAACAATTAATAGTTAAAAAAAGCATGCATTAAATAAAATTGTACAATACAAACAATATATAATATAATAGAACAGATTCCGTTATTGATCTTTTAATTATTTAAATTTTCTGAATACCGTCCAATATCAATCCTTCCGTTCCTCTCCAAGGTCCTCGAGCGGGCAGTCCACCATCAGTTAAGCATTTTTCTCAACAAAAACAACCTCCTTAACGTTCATCAGTCAGGTTATCGCCCTGGCCATAGTACCGTTACGGCTTTGGTGGAAATTACTGACGATATACGAAAAGGGATGGATTGTGGGAAACTAACAGTTCTAACCCTACTTGATTTCTCAAACGCATTCAACACAGCTGACTTTGACATCCTACTAGGACTGCTTGTTTCTCTTAACATATCTCCTACGGTGATTGGCTGGTTTCGTAGTTATCTACTAGGACGTCGGCAACGCATCCGCATTGATGATATTTTTTCTGACTGGTGCGACACTACTGCCGGCGTTCCTCAAGGTGGCGTCTTATCTCCTCTACTTTTCGCTATCTTTATTAATAATATTTCTCAGTTTATATCTTCTTCCTACCACCTTTACGCAGATGATCTCCAAATCTACACGCAAGCCAAATTGGAAGATCTTTCACAAGCCATAATCACAACCAATGCCAATCTATCTAGAATATCTATGTGGAGTAGCAAATATGGCTTAAAAATTAATCCCAACAAGACCCAAGTTATCATTATGGGTAGTTCTTGGTTCACAGCCAGGATTGACTGGCAACTGCTACCTGATATTATATTTGAAGGGACACTAATTCCATACAGTAGCAAAGTGAAAAACCTAGGTCTCCTGTTAGATAGTTGCTTGTCTTGGGATCCACAAATAAATGAAGTTTGCAAGAAATTGTTTGCGGCAGCAGGATCTTTGAGAAGGCTTCGGAATTTCCTTCCGACTGCTACTAAAATTGCGCTTGCACATTCTCTATTACTACCCGTTCTCGATTATGCCGATGTCTGCTACCTTGACGTTACTGAGGTTCAGCTTGATAAACTCGAACGTCTTCAAAATTTCTGTATTAGGTTTATTTTTGGTCTTCGTAAATTCGATCACATATCTAAATTCCGCTCTCGATTAAATTGGCTTCCCATTCGTCGTCGCCGTAATGCTCATATCCTGTCTCTCTTGTATTCTGTGTTGAATAATCCTTCAACTCCCTCTTACCTTAAAACTCGGTTTCGATATCTTCATGGTACTCATGACCGCATTTTACGGTCCTCTGAGAATCTGCTTCTTACCACGCCGATGCATTCATCGTCTTTCTTTAATAATTCGTTCTCAGTCCAAGCTGTTCGATTGTGGAATGATCTTCCTTTACTTATTAGAAGAGCCTCTTCCCTGCCTGTCTTCAAGAGACTAGTCAAACATCATTACCTTTCACTCTGATTACATAAATATTATTTCTCTCTAAGTATATATATTATTATTAGCATGTAAATTACCATTCATAACAATATATATTTACCAATATGTATGTATATATCTATTAATATACATTTATATATCTTTCAATATATTTATATATATATTACCTATACACAAATTTAGTACACCACCATATGAGTTATCCTCTTGACCAGTTTCTTCCACCCAAAGGTTGTCTGGAAGAGATCGCTTTAAGCGATAAGGCCGCCTGTTTGTATTTACCCAATATGTTACATTAAGTGTTACATTATTTTTTGTTTCCTTTTTTTTTTTGGTGTACAAATAAAGCTGTATTGTTGTTGTTGTTGTTGATTCTGCAGCATTATTTTTATGACCTTTTTTTGATTTGTTTTGTTTGTGCGGCAACTCTTTTTTTTGCTGATCTAAAAGTTTTTTCCTAACATGTTTTTTTAATGTAACAGCCGTCATGTACTCGTGTAGGGGTGGAGGCAAGTCGTTATTTACCTAAAGAAGGACAAATTAAGAAGAAGAAATATAATGCTCTTTAATCCTTTTTTAAACACGCTAATTGAGGGACTATCCCTTATTGCATGCGGAAGTGAGTTCCAAAACCTAATGGATTGACGGTAAAAGAATTTCCAAATGCACCGGTGTAATGGCATGGGGTTCTTAGAAGCGAGACTGTGTGGGATCTAACTTGCTTGTCTTTAAACAAAATGAACTCGTAACGCTCGCGAAGATATGCCCGGGAAGTTGGACAGAGGTATTTAATAACGGCTCGCACTTCGTTTTTCTCAATTTTCGAGAACACATTCCTACACGAAGCAAACAAATGACTACATTCAGAAAAAAAAACGAAAAATTCAGAAAAGATTTTTTTATATTACAAATATCTGAGCTATGCCTGCCAATATTTTTTTTTTCTTACCAAGGAGTATATATGTCGGTCTCACTACTTTTTGATCCCCTCTAGTATGTAAGTGAACGTAATATAATTTGTTTGGTTTCCGACTTTCTGTACGAAGAGTGCCAAAAGAGACTCTATTAGTAAGCACCCGCTGTCTGTCTGTCCGTTTGTCACAGGGGTCAAGAAAAGAAATTACAAAAAATAACTTATCGGTGGGGTTAACCCGCAAACCCCCGTTTACGCCCACGTTGTAGTTGATTCATAATTTCCATAATGTGGAATAAACTTGAATAAAAGTATATATATGTACATCTTAAAATAAAACTCAAATAAACTAATTACCTACAAATAAATAACGATCTAAAATATATTCATAATTAAATAAACAGAAAAAATTCAAAAGCTATTTCGTCTTATTTTAATCGAAGAAATACGTTTCAGCTTTTTCCCCGCGATGTCGTTTTATTTGCAATAATTAATCAGGATGGTCGCACAGTACTTGAGTAATTAAGATTAAGAGCTTTCCATTAACAACAACATGAACAGTTGTGCAAGTTTATGCAAATATAAACTCTCCAGTACAGATGGAAAGGAGTTGGGTCGGTGGGCCAACTTTTGATTAGTTATTTGCGTTATCACGTCTGTTTTGATGGTAAAAACGTGTTGCAATGGTATCATATTGCAATACAGTTGCAATAAATATACCTATATAGGTACAAAGACTTGAAGGGGATAGATAAATTAAATAAAAATGTAACGTGTTTGACAAGCTTTACAGTTGTTTTCGACTTGGATCCAAAATTACATTGGGCCTAATTTCTCATTACGTATCTAGTGCAAGCTTACAAAATTACATTGAAGATATTGGTTACTCCCATCGGCTCACTGGTCCGATGCGGAGTTGCTTACTTAAGTTATTTAAATTCATATTCTTAAACATTTGAAAAATAAAAACCATGGGAATTAGCACAGTAGAATTTCAGATATGTATTCTCATGAATGTTTCACTTTTCAAATGTTTAAGAATGTGATTTTAAATAAGTAAAAGCAACTCCGCAACGGACCAGTGACTCACTGGCAGTGAGCCGATGGGAATAACCCGCAGATAACATCACAGCGTGTGTGCGTTGTTACGAAAACACGTACTTACTCGAGCTCTATTCATTTTTAATTCTAAAAGTGGTAATAATGTCTATTTCCGACGCGAGCGATATTGAAATTGTTGTTAAACGTGTTATTGCTCCCTTGGAACAAAAAATTGATTCGCTAATCAATATTATCAGTGCTCTAAAGGAAGAAATAGTGGTGCTTAAAACCGTTGGAGTTAGTGCGGAAGCAGTGCAGACTATCTCAAAACACCGAAGCTCATCGATATTACCCGAAGTGGCTCAACGACAGCAACCATCAGCCAATAAACCCTCGCCGCGCCTCAATGCAGCAGCAGTAATAACCAACCAGCGTGAAGAGCGCAGACTTAAACGCGCTCAGAATGGAGCTGTTATTACTACGACACGCACACAACTACATAAGAAACCCTCCGAGGTACCGCGAACGCTCGAGCCGAAGTCAGCCAATGACCGGTCTGCGCCTGCGCAGAAGCCCGTGACTGCGTCTCAGCAAACTGCGTATGCGCCCACCGCGGTACCACCGTCGCCGCCACCTCCACTGACCCTACAGAAGGCCCACGAAATCTCAACACTCACAACACTGGCCGAAATTCAACAAAATGAGACTTCGCAACGTAAACTTGATGTGATGACTTCTTTGGACGGAAGACTAACGAATGAATCCGTGAATAACGATACCAACTGGCATAATGTTACCTCTAAGCGCAAACGAAGACATAAGCAGATTATTGTAGGCACCGGCGCTGGCGATAATACGCTCCAGATTAGTGAGCGCACAAAATATATGCAAGCTTGGTCATTTAAACCCGACACTAGCAAACAAATGGTCTTAGATTTTCTTAATAAAATGGAACAATCAAACGACTACTTTGTTGAGAAACGAGAATTACGAACTAATAAACATGCTTGCTTTATTATCGGAGTCCCTGAGAGCCGGTTCGCGAAAATTAGCTCGCCTTCTATGTGGCCGCTTGGAGTAAAAATCACTGACTGGTTTCTTGCCCGTCCCCGCAGTGATGAACCGCGGGGCGACTTACAACTTAGCGTGCAACACTAGCGCTCCATCTAACATCCACGACCCGACTGCAGCGCGAGCTGTGCACACGACTACAACTTCGACTGCACCTGCGATTGCAGCCGCTGGACCTACTGCCCGCTCACTACGCACTCGCTACGTCTACCCTCCGATCCGTGCGTGTAGAAAAGTTATTATAAATCACCAAAACATAAGGTCTATTAACAAAAAAACTAAACGACTCGAAGCTTTTCTTGAAAATGAAATGAAATGCGATGTTTTAGGAATAACAGAACATTGGTTAACAAATGACGAACTAAAATCCACTAGCTTAGTTAATTTTACATTGTTATCAAAATATTGTCGCCCGTGTATAGAACACGGCGGGAGTTGTATTTATGTAAAAAATGGCTCAAAAGCCGTCTCTTTGGATGAACTCTGTGCAATATCGGTTGAGCAGGTATGTGAAATATCAGCGATTCAACTTATTGACATTAATTTAATTGTAGTATGTATTTACCGCTCAAATCTTACCCACTATAATGACTTCCTTCCAGTTTTAGAAGGCTTGCTGAATAAAATTGCCGAACATTATGCAAATAGTAGTATAGTCCTTATAGGCGATTTTAACATAGATGTCTTAGTTAAGTCGACTCATCATACAAAACTTAAAGACATTCTTAACTCACACAATTTGTGCAATCTTGTTGACTTTCCGACTAGGATACAAGATGATTCTATCACTTCGTTGGACCACTTCTACACGAACATTGACACGAGCCTCGTGACAACGGAGCCGGTACGCACGTACCTCAGCGACCACTTCGCGGTCCGCGGTGTCGTGACGTGCGAGCTACCGTCTCCTCCGTGTGGAACTATCTCAATGCGGAATTTTTCCCGATCTAATAAATTGAACTTTGTGGCATCGGTGAATAGCTTTGACTGGCTGACTTTTTGTACCGCACCAATAGTAGATGTGAATTACTTTGCGTCTAGAATTATTAATATTATTACATATAATTATGACATTTGTTTCCCATACCGGCGTAAGCCTGTAAAAAATAAAGAAAACCGTTGGGTGAATGAAGAAGCGCGTAATCTTAAGCGACTTCTATTTGACTTGCTAGACATTGACACAATATATTTGGACGAACCATCTATCACTATGATTCAACAGATAAGACGTAACATCGGGGAGAAATATGACGCTGTACTAAAGAAGGAACGCACATCTTTCTTTTCTAAAAAAATTTCCTCAAGTTACAACATAAGTAAAGAGATGTGGAGCGTAGTTAATGAGGAACTTGGCCGTACATCTCGATCAGCACCTGACCATACCGACCTAATCAAGAAAACTGACGGCACCAAGTACAACTCAAAGCTTGACCTTCTGAACGCAATGAACTCGAGGTTTGTCGGTGCGGCTGTTGCATGCAGTGCACCGCGAGCGGACATTGCGCGCGTCACTGCAGCTCTGTGCAGCGCGATTGCACCGGCTGATCGATCACTGCGACTGGTACCGTTCACACAGCGTGAGGTACATCATATCATCACGAAGAGGATACCACACAAGCAGAGCAAAGACATATATGGCATATCGTGTGATCTATTAAACACTTTAGCTGAGTGTCTTGCTACGCCTCTATCCCTTCTCTATAACGAGTGCCTGAAAAGGGGAATCTATCCAAAAACCCTTAAAAAGGTAAAAGTTTCTCCAATACACAAGGGTAAAGGGAAGAAAGAAGACATTGATGCTTACAGACCTGTTGCCGTCATTCCTGCTCCCGCCAAAGTTTTTGAAAATGGCTTAAGCTCACGAATTACAGGATTTCTGAACTCTACGGCAGCCCTCAGTGGCCAACAGTATGCGTACAGGGAAGGACGGTCTACGAATTCTCTCGCCCGTGAGGTTGTTTGGAGCATATATAAAGCGCGAGAGCAAGGGAAGCAGGTAGCGTTGCTATCATGCGACTTATCGAAAGCATTCGATGTTGCAGATCATGATATCATAGCAACTAAATTACAACACTATGGAATCAGGGGACCACCACTGGCTTTACTAATCGACTTTATGACCAACAGAACTCAAGCAGTGGTTGGTGAGAGCGGTACAATTAAGTCAAATGAAATGCAAACATACGTGGGTCAAGTAAAAAATAAGGTTCCCACATTTTTTCTGGTGTAACGCATTTTTTATTATAATCGAGGAGTACACCATCTGAAAGCTTGTACTTTAAACTATTTTTCTACATAGTCGCCAGATTTTTCTATACATTTTTGCTGACGAGTTATCCACTTTTGAAAACCCTCTTCGAAGAACTCCGCCGCCAGGCCGTTGAGGAAGTTTGTGACCGCTTCCTGTACCTCTTCGTCCGATCTGAAGCGTTGTCCACCCAAGTGTTGTTTCAATTTTGGAAACAAGTGAAAGTCGCTGGGAGCAACATCAGGGCTGTAGGGGGCTTGTTCAACCACATCCCAGCCGAATTTCTCGATTAAGGCAAGGGTCTTCCGGGAAACATGCGGGCGCGCGTTATCGTGGTGCAGCCTAACGCCTTTGGTCAATCTTCCTCGCCGACGATTTTGAATGGCCCTTTTGAGTTTTTTCAACGTTTCGCAGTATCTGTCCGAATTTATTGTCGTCCCTGTAGGCATAAACTCGGTAAGCAAGACACCCTTCCGGTCCCAGAACACCGTAGCCATCACTTTTCCTGCGGAGAGCGTCTGCTTGAATTTCTTCGGTGGCGGCGATTCGGCATGTTTCCATTGTCGTGATTGCATTTTCGTTTCCGGGGTAACGTAGTGGCACCACGTTTCATCTCCCGTAACGATGGAGTCCAGAAATTCTTCGGTATTCTCCGCAAGTTCTCGAAGAAACTCCTCGGCACACTTGACGCGATTCTCTTTGTGGGTTTCTGTCAGCATGTGCGGGACCCATCGCGCACACACCTTGCGATAACCCAGTTTTTCCGTCAAAACGTTGACAATTGTTTTTTCACAGACTTCAGGAACTTGGGCAGCCAGCTCCCGAAGCGTTACTCGCCGATCCTCGAGGAGAATGCGCTCGATCTTCGCCACGACTTCGTCGGATACCGATGGCCTCCCGCTCCTTTCCTCGTCGTGGACGTCTGTGCGTCCTTCGGAGAACTCCCTACACCATTTGCGGACGTGTTGAACGCTGATGCAAGCTTCGCCATACACTTCTTGCAACTGCCTATGAATTTCAATAGGATTTACCTTTTTTGCGTGTAAAAAACGGATAACTGATCGAATCTCACACCTGGCGGTGACAGCGATTGGGGGCTCCATCTCGGATGGCTGTCAGGCCGGCACTGAGCGTCGTACTGACTTCGTCCGGGTGGGAGAATAAAGCGCGGGAACCAAGGAACACGGCGGTGTTGCAAGATTTCTCATAGCATGTCGCGCGGCGAGTGTACAGCGTTGGGAACCTTTTTTTTTACTTGACCTCGTATATTGGCGTTGCCCAGGGATCCTCTCTATCAAACATTATGTTCTCGTTGTTGTTAAATGATCTACCTGGTTCCATAAATGGTGCTGAAATCACTATGTTCGCCGATGACGTTGCAGCAATAGTCACTGGTAAAACAGTCGATGAGCTGGAGTTGCACCTGTGTGATGTTGCTAAGCAACTGGCTGAATGGTTCCATATTAATGGCCTTGTTCTGAATTCCAAGAAAACAAATTTGATGCACTTCAACCTGGCTGGACGTCCCTATCGTTCACTGAACGTAAAAATTAACGAAGACATCCTGTCTCAAATATCTACCACCTGTTTCTTGGGATTCAGACTTGATTTCGCACTATTGTGGGACGTTCACATTGAGTGGCTATGCAAAAGACTGGGAAGTGCATGCTTCGCCCTCTCTCGCTTAGCAGCCACTCTGCCTCGGGACGTTGTACGTACGGCATACTTTGCTACTATTCAGTCCCTTCTGTGCTACGGACTTGAGTTGTGGGGAAGAACAGCGGACTGGCACAGAGTTTTCGTCATGCAGAAACGAGCGGTGCGGACGATAGCCCGCATCAAGTATGACGACACAGCACGACCACATTTTGTTGAGCTAGGTATACTGACGTTGCCCTGCTTGTATATACTCCAAGTCGCGTTATTTATGAGGCAAAACCTCCACAAATTTGACAGGAGATGCGAACGTACTAGGGGCCGTGACAAGCTCCGATCAGTTTCTCGTAGGCTTGCGAAGAGCGCTCGATCGGTGTACGTATGTGGTCCAACTATTTACAACCGACTTCCAGATGACATTGCAAAAATCGAATCGTTTTCCCTCTTTAAATGTAAGTTGAAGAAATGGCTCATTCAGCAGGCATTTTATTCAGTTGATGATTTTTTAAAATAAAGTGGCTATTATTATAATTATCATAATTAGACGATGTGATGACATTAAGAATATTAAAATTATTATTATTATTATTATTATTTTTATTTTTTTTGTATTATTTGACATTATGATTTTACATTTCATACACTGTGCATGACAAATTTGCTTAGATAAATTACTTTGTGACTAGTTATTTAACTTAATTTAATTTTAATTTAATAATTATTGTTTTACTCAATTTTTTTGTTATTTGATAACAACATGACATGTAACTGACCGTTATGAATAAAGTTCTGTATTCTGTTAGATAGTCACAGAGCCCCGTTTCTAATAACGTATCGAGTGTACATAAATATACTAATTAAAGGTGTTGTTAAAAGTTACCTTATGCAAAAATATTTTGGACAGACAATAACAATAGAAGTAAAAAAAATCTTCTAAGCCCAATGGAATGTAGTAGCTATAAATAATTAATTTTTGAGTTTCTACAAAATTACCAACTTATAAAACAGACTTAACGCTCAATACACGTATATATTTGCATGTTTTACTCTTTACAAGTTATTGTCTCATTACTACATAGACCTCTGAAGACGTCAATGCATTACTATTAACAATTTTCATAGTTACGTACAAACAAGTGTGTACTACTCGTATAAACAACGTAATTAGGTGTTTGATCGAATGAGACTTTAATGGATGAGTCGTAGCGAGCGTGACAGGAACGTAATTACCAGCACAATGATTCAATTGATACCGTGTTACACACGCCTGCATACTCTCAAAGGCCTAAATTCCGAGCTTTGTTGGTTTGCTTAACTGATCCCATTAATTTACGTAGATCCCATCCCAATTGCCTACTTATATTATAAATATGAAAGTATGGATGTTCTTTCACACCATAACTAATAATCAGACTGGACTGAAACTTTGCACAAATCTATTTCTAGACCTTGAATGGATGTCTGAAAATTTTTGTCCTGTGAATCAGAGGTGCAATTGTGTAAGACTATTCGGCTATGCAAATTAGCCAAATTAACAATTGAATTCGTATGTTTTTGGTTGTCAACAAGAAAACAAGACAATCGTATTCATTTGAAAGCCAAAAATTTACGATTTCAATTGTCAAACGGGCTAATTTGCTTAGCCGAATAGTCATATGAAAATCAATTTGAATACCATTGGCTTCAATGACATTAAAATGTAATTGATTGGCTTACACAATTGCAACCCCGTTCCTATGGTATGGCAATTAAGTGTCAACTTTCTATAGAAAAGTGATGTTTACTTGTTACTTCTTCACGCCTGTGGTCGGATTAAGCTGAGTTTTCGCATTAATGTTGCAGTACCTATGGGCTACTTTTCATCGCATAAATTAGTTCCCGTGTGATGGCAATGCAGCGTCAATGTTTATGGAAAAAAAAATACTACCTACTGCTAATTTTCTAAGCACTCGTGAGATACAATATATGTTTTCCGGAGATATATTTACTTTTTCATGAAGTTTATTCATGTGTTTGATAAATCCTAACCAGGGTAGGGTGGTAACAGTTTTCCTGGCATGAATTCCGGGACTGGTGGCTCGACCAAAAAAACGTACAATAAACCATTTTTATTGATTATATTTTGTCTTATTAACGAGCCAATCAAAATCGCAAAATAAAGGATGATGGGCGAAATGGGCGTAGGTCCAACAGAACTGAAATATGTCTTAAGTGAAAGCTTATATTTAGTATTATTCAATTCGAATGAAAAACATAATTATTAACATCACTCCAAATTCTAAGAAAATTATGATCCATAGCTATAAAAAATTAATGTTAAGGGGCCCTAAGTGTTTTCATTAAAAATTGCTGTTCATTCACACCTTATTTTCTGTTCGATTCTGTTCTCGATGAGATTTTGTAATCAGATCCTGCTACGCAAGTTGATTGTCCAATCAGCGAGCGCGTCTTAAACTACCGTTGTGAAGTTAGCTTCAAGCGCGAGGGTGCACCGTGTACGAACGAGTATATAGAGCAATCTCGAGGTCTGAGTTTCAGTAAGCAAGATGTACGTAGCTGTCGCTGGTAATTTAATTTGAATGGCTCTAGAGATGTGCAGATTCATTTATTAAGTAGATCCAGCATCACCGAGCAGAGAATTACTCAGAAATGTTACTTACTCTCTACTTTCGATCAGTTTTAGGATAACTCGGCATTTTGTTTAAAAACATTTGTGAATGTTTGCTCATTGATCGTGAGACAGTTCAAAAATATGTCTAACTTAGTCAGGACGAAGTAAAATATAAAGGTACATCGCCGTTAAGATATTGACAAGATATGATCTTAAAGACGGCGAGAAAAAAATAACTCTTTCAATGCATGTAGGACTCATGAACTGAGGGTTCTGTACTTATATACCGTTTAAAATAAAAACTTATTCCACGAGCATTTATCAATGACGAGCTTAAGTTGACACTTACGATCTATTAAACTCTATGTCTCCGAAAATCCGAGGGGCCTTATTAAGTTGATCTTTTATATCGTTTTGAATAATTAAATATAGGTATTTACTTTTTTTCCAAGACGTGTGCTAATTGTGAACGGAATTTCAAGTTTTTAAGTCAACTGGAAGAACCCTTTATTTTTTCCAGATGAGTTAATTTGATTATGAAATTGATTATGTACGAAAAAAATAAATAACTATTTTTTGTGTTAAGTTGGAAGCCTGATTTCTTAACAGAGCTCTATGGAGCCGTAGACTACTGTATTATTCTGTCTTGATATCTGTAACGGGGCCCGAGGAAATGAGTCGACATAGAAGGGCAGATAGACAGGCTTTAGTTTTTCTATTTTTAGGTACGGAACTAAAAATAGCGTATTTCAGTTGTTGTAATAGTAGCTTGCCATTTTCAGATGTACAATGAAAGGTTTATTCTAAAAATAGATCTTCTGTTTAAACTAGAGTTGCCTGTTTTGACAACGAGATTAGAATAAAAAAATTCGTTAGATTTAGCGCCATTAAAGTAATTTAAAATTCATATTAATCGAAAACAACTGAAATAGCTGAAAAATACTCAAAACTTAATAACCAAAACTTTCTCTGATCTATTTTACGTTGCAATATACATTCCATGAGCACACAAAATACCGTGTTGTGAATATCAACACCTACTCGTATTATACGTGGGACGCACTATAAGTTTCCGGAATGAATATGAACAAAATGGTACAAAATTAATTTATTGTTTTTCAAAATAATCTCACTTTTTCATTCGATCAAACCAGTTTTGAAAACTTTTGTGCCACTCCCCTGTGGTGACCTCTGAAACGTGTTTTTCATACTCCTCGACAGCCTCTTCTGGTGATGAAAATCGTTGACCGCGTAATTGGTTCTTAATTTTTGGGAACAGAAAAAGTCACCAGGTGCCAGGTCGGGACTGTATGCAGGATGACTCATGAGTTCTACATTTTTCGTCTTCAAAAAGTCGTTTGTCTGTCTGGCCGTGTGAGAACTAGCATTGTCGTGGTGCAGGATGATACGGCGTTTACGGTTATTTTTACGGAGTTCGTCAATAACTTCCGGCAAACAAATGGTCGTGTACCAGTCACTATTCACGGTACGACGATTCTCTAAAGCAACAGTAGCCACGTGTCCAGTTTTATTAAAAAAAGAAGCAATCATCCGCTTAGATGCACTTTTTACGCGCGCCACTTTGGTTGGTTTCGGCTCATCTTGAAAGACCCATACGCTCGATTGCTGCTTTGTTTTGGGATCGTAGCAATAAATCCATGTTTCGTCACCTGTTACTATGTCCCACACCAAATTTGACGCACCTTCGTTGAATCTGGTAAGCATGGCACTGCACCAAGTGACGCGGTCCGTTTTTTGAGCCTCGGTCAAGTTGTGTGGGATCCACCGCGAGCACAGCTTTCTCACACCCAAATGTTTGTGTAGGATTGATTGTATTTGACTCATGCCTATTTCTAAGGATGCGCGAATTTCATGGTAGGTCACATGCCTGTCTGTTTCAATCATACGGCGCACAGCATCGATGTTTTTGTTGGTCACAGCGGTGGACGGCCGACCATCGCGAGATTCGTCACTGAGATTGATACGACCATGCTTGAATTCTGCAAACCAGCTATAAACAGTCGTCTTGCATGGTGCTTCATTGCCAAAAGCTGTTTCAAGCCGAGCGATGCTCTGTTGAGCTGTCAAATTACACTTAAAATCGTAGAAAATCATACTACGAAAATTTTCCCGAGTTAAATCCATGTTGATGCAGACACACAATTTTTTAAATGGCGCCACAAGGTAAAAACAAAAGACAGTCAGATGAAACAAACTGCATTCTACAGCCAAAGAGTTCTATTTTCAAATGTTGCAATAAATTTTTAAATATTGTTTATGTAAGTGGCCAGTTCCGGAAACTTTTAGTGTTACCTATGTACATACCATGAAGATGGTATTTTATCTGTATACTAATAATCTATTCTATATATCTATGTATACATATAATAAAGTTGTAGCGAAGACAAAACTGTAGTGTATTATTTTTTTTTAAGTGTAATTCCTGTGTACTTTACTAACGCTACAGAGCCCAAAACAGAACTTTTTGGAATTTTTGTCTGTATGTATGTATGAAAGAGCATCACGTCAAAACTACTGAATGGATTTAAATGTAATTTTTACTGTTTTATAGCGTATTATTCCAGAAGTACTATAGACTTTAAATTATCACAATATCTTATCTAGAACAAAAGTTATCGCTTGGAATACAATTTATTTGAAACTCTTAGTGGGCAAGGGTCAAGTAAAATGGTTATTATATATGGTTAATAAATGGTTATTATATATCTTCATGATTCTTGGTCACTTTAGGGAGAAGTTAAGAGGGCAAAAATTTAATAAGTTTTTAAAACGAGTTATTACATATTCAACTTACCACATATCCTTAAACCACGCGAACGAAGTCACGGGTACAGCTAGTAAAGTAGTAAAAGAGTCGTGTCTGTACATTGAATATTTTCGCGGAATTTTAAATGAAATAGGTTATTTATTAATATTGTACTGAGGCCAAAACCACAATTTTTAGAATTTCTGTCTGTCTGTATGTAAGTATGTAGGTTCCGTTTTAACCCGAGAACCACTCAACATTTGGATGCGTTTTTTTTAATTGCCATTGTCAACTCATAGGCTATAAGAGGTGTTCATAAAATTACGTCCAAGCCGAAAACGCGACTAAGATTGAATAAACGCGGGCAAACGCTAGTAAAGAATACAACGTGTATCTCTGTCCGTCTCTGAAACTTAAGAACCCGCTCCGTTTTTTTCACCTGTTTGAATCGAAGCATTATATTAATAATTTTTCTTGCCATTGCCACTATGTTTTTGTAAACATCAGGGACATACACCAGTCTATCTTGGTAATCTAAATGAATACCTAAAATTTATTTGATTCAATTGTTTCTCCTTTGCGCATTATTTTGATACTTAGATTAGATTCTGTTTCTGAGGAATGAATTAAGTTTTTTTTTGTTTTTGTTATTTTATTAAACAGTTGGGGAAATTTGTTATTGGCCTTAGTCATAGTCTTGAAATAATGTTTAGTTTTACTTTTAACAGTGTTAATTTCCTAAATAAATTATGAATAACGATTCGGAGCTGGCTCGTAAGTAATAAAATAATCTGCAAAAGAGAAACAATTAAATCTAATAAATTTTAGGCCTTTATTTAGACGGCCAATATGAAGTGGCGTATGTCCATAGTTTTTCTAAAAACATCGCGATAAAGGCCAAAAAAATATTTAACATATTGTTTTTCATCCAAGTTGTTGTCATCGCGGACCGGGCTCTTAAGCAACATGTTTACATTAATTAACAACTTGTACGACTTTTGAAACTACACGAAAAAAAAATATCGTCGTAGAATAATTTATATGAACGTATTTAAATTTAAGTAAGACAAATTTGCATTATATTCATTGTATTTTCCTTTACAGAATTTACATTAAAACCATGACTTGCAAGACGTGTATGTATATGTGTTGCACAATAAACTTATTTCTATTTTTAGGTTCCAAATTGTATTCAGCTTCACATTTCAGACCATGCTCTCGTGTAAAATATACTAAGTAGATAAATAAACACTGCTACCACTCTAATTTGAAAAATAAAGTATAAATATTACTGTCACTTAAAAACTAAGTAAAAATAATTTATTGTTTGCAAATAAAACGTTTAGTAAGAATCCACAAAGTACAGAAATAACTATTTCTGAAACTAATTTAAAACTCATTTCCATTCCATTACAGAAGCTGCAGTTGTTTACAGATAGGGCTACCAACACCTAACTAAAATGTCGACGCCGGACAAAGACCCCCAAAACTCCGAACAATTATGTGAAATCAGGAAGCATAAAAAAAAAGAAGATTTTGCAATGAAAATAAACACAAAGTTGTTTTTTTTTTCAACATATCGTCACGAAATGAATCCCCAAGGGGGTGTCTGAGGAGTTTTCTAAGTGTGAACTGTGCAAATCACAGTACACACTTGATACATCCTCTTTTCAACGACCGTTTTTACGTCCCAAATGTGTTGGGTCGTGACTCATCACATTTGGGACGTAAAGCTTAATGTGCCTTCTGAGGCACGCAGACCGAACACAAATTTTATTGTGCTCCGCGAGCATTAAGAGTATGGCATACCCTATGAAAAAATATTACTACCCGTCCAACACAAAAAAGCCAATGTCAAACACTTTATTAGCTTTTGATAGAGGTGATTTTTGGTTAGCTAACTGAACTATTTGTCTAGGACGCGTAATACTAATAATTACGCGCGAAACAGCAGATCGCAGCAGGTTTTTAGCTAATATTGAAATATTTTGTAGGGAATAAAATACTGGATTTAAGTAGAAAACCTTTATATATCTATTACCTATTTTATAAAAAAAAATCAAGTTGATCTCTTAAACGCTTTCTTGAAACGAACGTTTGAAAGCCAAAAAAAAGGGTGGAAAACATAATATATTTCTTTTGACAAAAGTATAAATTTTAGTACATTGTTTATAAGTAGTTCACCTAGATAAAAGATCAATAAATCAAATGTATTATTTCCAATATTAACATAGTCCTACTTTCGTCAAAAGAGCCCCCGAAAATCTGGCTTTTTTCATATTCTAGGGTCAGGTACAGCCTTAAACCCAGGACTTCTGGGTTAGCAGGTAAGCACTCTACCACTCGGCCACAGGAGGTGGTCGGGCGGCGGTTTTTTATAATGCATTGGTTGCCCTCTTGCTTGACCTTTTGCTAAGCAATGTTCGGCAACAGAAAAGTAAACTATAACAAAACAAATTACTCTGCCTTTACAACCAACTAAATCCTTTATTTTGTTATGGAGGTAATGCTCAACAAACAAAATGTAACAATTTTTTGGTATCAAATTAAACACTAATTAAAAATCATGAAGACGGGCGTTTATCCCAATTATTGATTGAAATATAAGATCATGTAATTATTATTAACTATGATTAGTCACCTGTTTAGTGTGGCCACGTGTGGCATGTGGTCGTCTCTGCGGTGTCAGTGGCGTTAGTGAGGATATCGCGCGGGGAGGGGAAGAGTGCGCTGGATCGAATATACACGAAACTACTCGTACCAACGCGGCATCCGTGATGATTTTATTGTACACTAGCTTTTCGTGTTATTCGGTTTAACGACATGATTTTTTTTTTCGGGATAAAAAGTAGCCTATGTGTTAAGTTAGGGTATAAGCTATATCCATTCTAAATTTTATCCAAATCCGTTCAGCCGTTTCAGCATGAAAGAGTAACAAACATTCACACACACACAAACTTTCGCATTTATAATATTAGTGTGATTTTTTCCCGTACACTGTTTGAAAACTCCGTCCGGCTACCCTTTAAACTAGAACAAATCTAGAAAATTCCAGACGGTGGCAGCCCTGTTTCCAAACAAACTAAACTCACACCTCTTTCTCGTAGTTATGAAAAAAAAACAAACAAATTGAAACAAACCTTAAGAAATTGCTAAAAAGATCACAATATTGTACTACAATTTCAGTATTCGATAAAAATCCAAGAATACATTTTACAAAATATAACAATAACTGAGCTCAAGTCTTCACTGGAATTACTTTCGTTGCGAATCCCGAACGAAATATAAAAATAACTTTACCATTTATCTTTTATTGTTAAAAACTCTTGGTCCGATCTGATTTCAAATAAAGTGAACTATCGGCGATTCGGTGCACTGCAAGCTGAACTATTAGGGATGAAATCAGTTCCGTACATCTGGCAGTATAACCGACGGACCTCCCGGTATCGAGAGCCGGGTAGCGATTGCGACTTAAAAGACAATCCAATTATATCAGCTGCACCAGCCGATCCAACTTGACCTCCTTCGCTTCTCGCCCTAGTTTGACTTGTCGATGGTGAGGGGGTATTGTGAGAGGATTTCTTGGCTCCAAGTTGCACGCTTTTTATAAGAGCAGTGAAGTCTTTGGAATTGGAAACGGAAATGGATTCATGATGTCGTATGTTTTCTACAAACGCCATCTTTTGTCATTAAAATTACTTCTTTTGAATACTGGATCGAAGAAAATTCCCATTTTGGGAAAACACCCTTTAACTCGATCCGAAATGTAGGTGCATTTATTTAGAACAAAGCCTGAACACAACGAAGTAACTGTACTTATTCCGTAGATATTTACGTTCTTGCTGAACGTATACCACCTCTACCTTTCTGTAAGAGCCGGCAAACAAAGGCTGCAAGGGAAGCGGCGTGGGGAGGGAGGTATCGAGGAGCCCCATTCGCTCACACATAGTTAACCCCACACACACGCGCCTCTGTGAGAATGGGAGAGTGATTTTTCTGCCGGGAGCAGTTTTCTACAATAATGAGTCACTTGACGCATTGTCCCGCGGGCCCCATCTCGTCCAAATTACGAAGCCATTGTTACTGAAATATTGTTCGCATATTGTTCCAGAAGAGACTGAATATATGCGAAGGAATATTAAAGTATTCTCTAGGGTAGGTTTGTGACACATTATTTTCTCAATACGAAATAGATTGACGTTGATATACAGGCTGTCCATTTCGTTCACAACTTCCATCTCAGGGGTAAGCGATAATAATGGCCAAAAACTAACAGTTTAATTTTTTTTTAAACAAAAGGTTATTTCTAAATTTTTATTCTGTTCTACGATTTTGGCACATTCGACCTTTAACGGGGTGCGAAGTAGCAATGCGGTTGGAAGAATGTTGCGCCACCATGACAAACGCATTGGACCACTTCAAGAACATTTTAGGACAAATAAAACAAGGCAAATTATTATTTGTGATTTTAAGGCTTTTTTTGGTTTAGCATGCCAGGTGACGGAGAAATCAACGTCCTATAGAATCTGTACGTACGTATCAGGCAGGATATTCAGTTAAGATGGAAAAATCTAAATTATAACAGATAAAAAGACAATGTTGGTGCAAATTTACTTAAAACCTTAGTAAACTTGGAATGGAACCCATACAGATATGGTGTACATTTGACAAATTTTCGTTCGATATAATCCAAATATCACATAAAAAAGTAATGTTAAATATTGACATGATTTTACAATATTTTAATATGGTTTAGTCCGAAATTTCCACGATGACCAATCAGGTTGCAATTTTTTCTTAAGGACTCACCTTAATATTTGTTCATCAATTGCAAACACTGAATCAGTAGTATAGATGTAAAAATAAATTGTAGATTAGCGGCATATTGCAAACAAGTTTTACAAATTGACTGACGCAAGTTTAGAGTCGTATAAACATGTATAATACAGTTAAGCAGATTGCAGGTCTCATACGCATCCAACATGCTATAATCTACGAAGTGCTACGCCGTAGCGGCTCGTAGCTCGTAGCGTACGCTGATGGAATACTTTCGGCTAATTACAGGAGCAGCGCTTGTAGCCGTGAGACACCTGACTACAGCGGATTTACAAACTATAAAGATATTTTATTAGAGGACATAGTTACGGTAAGATACTTTTAACTGAAAAGGTTGTTTTGATTTCGGCTTTTGTTAAAGGCAATTTAACAAAACAGATAGATAACGTAGTTACTTACACTTTATACTTTATATTTTACTATACTTTATTTAATAAACTGTTTTTTTTTCTTATAAAACTAATACATGACCCACAAAACTGCATGTACAGTTTGACAAAACATTATTTTTATGTACTATCCTCAGATCGTTGCTTTAATGAAGTTTATTAATTATGTGCTGTGTACTCATTATGGGTAAGATAGTAATAATAATCTACGTTTACAGTCCGTAAAATATAGCTCGAGCTCTATGACAGCTGTCAGCACTATACATATTTGAGAATGAGAAAGAGTTAGAAATACAAATTGTATAGCGCTGTTCTGCTGACACAGGGCTCAAGCTATGTTTTAGGGACTGTAAGTTCACAAAGTCCACGCATTACATAACAGATCCTATAGCATATCAGGATGCTCCACTCGGTGGGTACGGGTTTGTATTTCTACCGCCCTCGCCAGCGTCGGCCGCCTGATGTGACGTCATACAAAGCGTGTGATGTGACGTCACAAAGAGGGCGCCTGATGCACCGACCTGCAACTCTGTTGTTCACATTGTCTGATTGGAACACACCGGCCGTGGCATGAAAGAATGAACGAGATAGTAAATGTTGTTATGACCCCATTTCATGTAACAAAAAGGTTGCTGGATTTTTGTAACGTTGAGAGATGATTTAGGTTGAAAACTCAAAAAAAAACTCGTGACAGTTTACGAAATAGTATCGAGTCATGAGTCTTTCACGTAAATAAAAATGTGAGTAAAGCCCACAAAGTTATCTTAATTTTGATTGATATGGTTCTAAATTAACAAATATTGTATAGTATTGTAATTATAATGTAGTCTCTGCCCAACCACTCTGAGAGACAGGCGTGAGTATATAATTATATCCATGATACGGAAAATTACACATCTATAAATATTTAAATTGTAAAATGATTTTAACGTACCTATTCTTATAATGTGAGAATAACGAAAAAAAAAACAGCACTCAATCACTTATATGTTTTATCGGCACTGATGCCTATCGTTGTATCATTGCCTGTACAACTTTGTATTTTGTGCAGTATTTATCGGGACTCCGTAAAGTGCGACAACATAATTTACCCGGCTATTACAGCTACACAACCAGGGCTGACAGTGCATGTGCAGTGTCCAGTCCATCACAGCGCGCGGTCATGCGTCACGCACCGGACTAAATACTCCCACCGCTCTGTACACGGAAATATTGTCTGCAATTTTGGCAATTTCCGCTTGTTGATTGATTAACTTCTACGTCATCAGCGTCACGATAAATCAAATATTTCACCATTAGTGTAAATAAGGGGGACCGTTATGGAGGTTCGAACCCCCCATTATTAGGCTTGAATTTAAGTAGGAATGAGTGAGGAAGAGGTAATTCTAAATTTATTCTTTTTCATCACTAATGCTCTGAAAGTAAGTCTTATATAACTCGAAATGCGGGAGGTAAATTCGATTTACCAACCTAGGGAGGTAAGTAAATTTGAAAATCAAAAGAGGGTCCCTTACAGTCACTCGTTTTGCTAAATGACAATGGAAAATATATTTTCTGCCTATTTCCTTTTTATTTTGTTATTCTGTATTTTATTTATATATTATTATGGAAAAATGTGACTTGCGTTTATAGGTAAATATACTTAATGAAGTCTTAAAAAGACACTGCAACTACATTAGTTTTATTTTAATACAATCACACTGGCCAGTAAGACACAATTGCACAAAAAAAGTCACATGAAAATAAAATGGCGGCAGTAAAATTATCTTGTTGAAGTAATGTCATTGTTGTTGAAAACGTTGTTCCAAACATAATTGCACGTCGAAAAAAATTTAATATCCTGCAAAATGTTAATTAATAAATTATTTTATCTAACCTCATATCGTAAAATCCTCATTACGAACTCAAAACTAGTGGCATAGTGAAAAATATTTAACATGAACGTCTCTAAAAAATTAAATTATAGTATAGGTCTCCGAACAACATAATGCTATAAAATAACTTTTTCTGAGATTACAGTACATGTGATACTAACTAGGAAGGCAAAGGGAACTTAGCCCATACAGCCATGTCTGAGGTTTAATATCAAATACCCATGAGGTTTTAATATAATGTTCTCCAATACATACAAAATAGTAACGAAGTTACAGTTCAAATTTATTTTTGGCCAGGTATTGTCTATGGCTTACGGCGCGTTGGACTCTGTCTGTCGATGCATGAACTGTTTGCTGCGCCATAGTTTTCGAGGAAATGTATTTATTACTTACGCTGGTTTTATGAGTCAAAATAATTATTTTGCCCTAAAATTACTGACAGCAGGGATGGTGATTCTGGAAATAACGACGGAAATTACGAACACTTTCAGAACAAGCTTTTACAAGAATAATCAAAAATGGCTGACGACAAATTTACAAAAATTATGAAAACAGGTTAGTAGGCATGAGTTTTGATAAAGTAATGAACGAAACTATACATAACTAGGTATTAAAACACTCGTGTTCTATTAAAAAACTCACCTTCGTCTCGTTTTTTAAACTGCCACTCGTGTTTTAATAACCTTTTTATGTACCAGTTTCATAAACTACTATTATTATAGATAGACCCTTGATGGTTAGGCATTATTTTTATTTAAGGTTTATTTAGTTCATTTTTCAACACATTGTTCATTGCATTATGTATATATAATATTTTTATTCCTATATTTCTATATTTTATGCAGGTGTATAACTTTATTATTACATATTTTTTGTATGTATTTCCCGTATTTATTTATCAACTTATTTGGTCATATATAATATTTTTATTCCTAGATTGCTTTATTTTATGCAGGTGTATATTTTATGTCCCATATTATTATATATTTTTTTATATTCTAAAGATATATATTGTTAAAATTAACTTTGACTTGTAGAAAGTATATGTATCTATTTTGCAAAAAAATATTTTGATTTGATTTGATAATTGTGTAAAACCGATAAATATAATTACTGAGAAACTAGTACAGGTGTAGTTAAGAGGGGTTATCCCGATTTCGTCTCTTTTCAAATTAATTTTAAGCCAATAAATAGCGAAGATACATTTTTTTTTTAAATTTCAGTTATATTTCACTCTTTGATCTTGATATTTTGGTCATTCGATACACGATTACTTACATTTTCCTCGATCCATTTGAAACGTAAAGATAGGTCTGAACTATGATCTAATTATAATTTCATTTGAGCTATGTTAAGTTTTGAACAGTAAAACTTATACTAAAATAAAAGTCTTAAAAAATGTAATTAAAACGGCCGTCATATGAATAACCCATCCCTCTAATTCCAAAATAATAAATAAAATCACCTCGAAAACGGGAAATTTTTAAGCAGCGCGCTTCCGCTGAGCAGGATAACCATGTGCAAAACGAAAGCGTTGGAGCAGGACAGATTTCTCCGGATAACCTCACCCAAATCATCATGTTGTAATTTTGTAAGTTTTTTCAATTTCCTCGCATTAGTGATGAAAAGTAGAGTGTTACACACGGGTATAAGTGATCAATTGCACCCTCGAACTATATTTCAGGTGCAATTGATCGCTTACCTCTCTTGTATAACAACATACTCTTTACTTTGCCAAAAATATGTTTAATGAAGTAAGAAGTAAGGTGTAGTAATAATTTTTGTCGTAACAGTATCCAGTTTATTTTCCTAATTTATAATTCCTCTAACGGCATAGATAAACTGACTGTAAGATATGATAGGCGCTATGAGACAGATGGACAAAGATATATTTTTTTCTCACTAAATAAATTCCCCTTGCGTTACATTTTTTGCACTTACTTAAAATTAACGTACGTAAAGTATCTAACTTTATAAAGGAAAAAATAAATTTCAAAAAAAGAAAAGTTAAGATCTTGCTTAGTTCTTACTCTTCTTCTTATCAAGCATAATATTTATTTATTTAACGTATTTGTATTTATTTAAATAGTAATCAACTTTGTTGTGAGGTATTTGTTGCATTACATTTATTAGTTATTCGTTTATTTTGCTAATATGTTGTTTTATCAAATTAAAATAAGACAATCTTTTATAACAAAATTGTGTTTTCCCATATTCTATTTAGTTCAGTAGTTTATTATATTTTTTTATAACTGACTTCTAATAAGTGTATATAATGTACATAAATTACTTTTTTTTTATTCAGAGGAACCCTGGTGGCTATTTTGATAAAAACCAAAACTGCATCATAAGACTTTTGAAAAAATAATTTGGCTAGCCGAGAATTGAACACCCTAAATCATATATGGGTAACCAGCGGCCCGCGGGCCGTGTCCGGCCCGTTAAGGTTTTTAAAACGGCCCGCGGCGATGAATAATTTAAAATTAGACTAACATTTCACCGGAAAGTCGCGATTTGTTGTTTTCATGCAACTTATTAGCCTATCTGAGTAAAGGAGCAAGTGAGTGAAAGAGAAAAGTAACAAATAAGCAGGGATGAAAATCAATAAATCCAACTCACAAACCAGAGTAACCTAGAAAAATTTGCAAAATTCTTTCTGTCTAGTTATTAATGGAATCGATTCAGATGTTAGTAGTCTTGGATCTGAAAATTTGGCACAAGATTCCCATCTATTGGAAATTATGAAAATATTACATTGTAACTTTTCTAGTTGAACCTGCGGTTCACCGATTGCGTCGTTATTTTCGTATAAATACTATACACATCAACCTACGGCCCGCAAATTCATGAGCATATGATTGTTTGGCCCGCGACTTTCCAAAGTTTGCAAAGATCCTTATAAGCGATACTATCGGAGGGTGAAATAAGATACAGTATGTATTTTTTATATAAGTCTGTTTGATCTGCAACCAAGAAAATAATTTAAAAAAAGCTAGTGATGCAGTTTTGGTTTTCATCAACATCGGCACCGGGACTCGCTCAAGCATTTTTCGCTATTCCCTATAGTTTTGGATTTTGGCCATTTACGCCTGCTTTGAAAGCTGGCTCTGTATATTTCAAAGTTGGATTGTATAATCAGCTGTTTTATACAACCACCAGTTGTTTTATAAAGTAACTCTGTTTTGTAAAACAGCTAAACGAAGTTCAGCTGGATTATCATTGCATAACGTTCTACAATAATATTTAGATGTAATGTAAAAGGTCTTCCAAAAAGACAAAAATAATCATAAATGTTAGAGTCGAGCGCAGCAGAGCGGAACGAGGCGACCACTTTAGTTTTTAACAAAATTGAGAATATGTACTATTCAACATTTAATATCACGCTGTTTTACAAAACCGCTAAACTGTTTAAAAAAATCGTTCATACAACCTTGCGTGTTTTCTGTAAAACAGCGGAAGTTTAGTTGTTTTACTTGACTTTTCGTAAAACAACTAGTTGTTTTATCAGCCAGCTGATTATGACATCCATTTGCGACATATTTACGATATAGCCCCTTACTTGTACATACGACCCGTGTCTTTCACCGTGAT
This sequence comes from Ypsolopha scabrella, assembly GCA_910592155.1. Lineage (NCBI taxonomy): Eukaryota > Metazoa > Arthropoda > Insecta > Lepidoptera > Ypsolophidae > Ypsolopha > Ypsolopha scabrella. The sequence continues at coordinate 9,034,231 of OU342964.1, forward strand.
AAAACCCGTATCTTTCACCATGATAAAATCGGACATAAACATTCAAATTTGAAAAACCCATTGACGATTCTTCTTGCAAGAATGAAATAAAGTTGCAAATTGGTGACTTTAGCTGTAGCACCACCGGTAGTATCTGAAATAAAATATTCCAAATGGTTTCACTGATTGAGAGTATGTATAATTTCACAAGATGGCGGATGATTATTTGCGTTCACAATAATATACGTGACCTCAACTTGCGGCTAGAACTGCTCAAGTATTGAAACTTGGTCATTACGTGCTCGGAATCTCGATTGTGAGCCACATTCCGTCCCTGAAACACTAATATCTCTCTCCATTTCAATAAATGTTGACTCCAACTAGTTTCGTGCACGTTCTAATATTATATTCCAGATCAAAGGAAAAACTTATCAATGGAACATACGGAGATTTTTGAAATGATTTTACCTTTGACTATTCAAGTGCACAAATATCACCCAAACGACATACCTATTATCACAACAGCGAAATATAATAATAATTATAAATAATATTGATTGATCGGTAAAGTAAATGCAGTAAATAGGTAGGGCGAGGAGTCCGGATAATAAACGATTTCCTCTTTGTGTCTACACTAATTGAAATGGCTGTTAGGGAAATACTCAAGTGTCTACTGATGTCAATTAGATTAAGACCCTAAAATGCTTTTGTTCTTTTTTGTTTTAGGCTTAGGTTAAAATAAGTTTAAGGTCTTAATCACCTTATTCACAATTTACACATTTATCACTTGTCCAAATATAAGACAAAACTTTTGATTAACCAACCTACCAGCACCCACGGAACAGACTACTCATCGTCCAGTCTGAGAGCTATTGATTTTTTTGTAAATGTTACCATGTGTGTGAAATAAATATTTTGTATTAAAAACTAAAAGGAATAGTAGAAACTTTTGACCTGATTATCCCAATTTCTCCTGTACTTGTACTTTCTATCTCTTTACAAAACACTGTAATATTTAAAAACATAAAGAAATAAAGAGATGATCTTGCTAAGTTTCTTGCCCTTATTATTGACTATTATGTATTTATATATGTAGCATATTAGTATTTAGTACCTTATTGGTGCCATGATGTGTATCGTGTATTCAGTACTGTATGCATTGCAAACATTATTTATAGGTTTAAATTAGTTCATGTATAAATTTATTAAATATAAGTAAACTCAAAACTTAATTTAAATCGTTGTATTCCTTTTAAGTTCAATTAGTTCAACTTGTAATAAGAGTATATTATGTAGGTACCTATATTACAGAAATAAAGTATTCATTCTTATAGGTAAATAGAAATAGGACTTTGTAAATAGAAAGTCTTTTCCGACCAAATTAGAGCGGCTACGTAGCAGAGCAGATAAGCTCAGTACTTTCACGATAAAGATGTTTTTGTCGGTTAAATAACGTAAAAATTCAAGAATGTTTTCTAAACCTTTTTAGGTATTCTAAATAGGCTAGGAAACATGTAAATGGGCTAGACTGTAATATCTTAGCATATTTGTGAGCATCACGGCGGCGGTAGGCAGCTGTCTGTTGGTCCACCGAAAGAGGGCGATAATTTCTACTGCTGGTACCTGAAGGAAGGTAGAATAAATATCTCCGCGCCACATTTTCAGCCTTCGGCCAGCTCCCTCGCGTTATAGCGCAATGATTTACGTACGAGTAGCGTTAAGTATATAGAATAAGTTTAATAAGGATTTTTTTGTAAATAAATATATTGATTTAACATGAGTCTCGAGGGGTTGAAGTAAGGTGCCAGTGTGTGTATAGATAAAAATAACATAAATACCGGCCTAGATCCCTGAGTCAGCATTCACAGTCTTAAGCAGTATAATTGAACAGTCTAAGCAGTATAATAGTAAAGAGTAAAGGAAGTACAAGAAGAAGAAGAACTGGCACTCTATCTTTCTGCTGGCAGCGCTCCTTGGATCCACAAGAGGTGTTTTCCTGATTCTTCATCGCTTGGCAATCTATTACGCACAGCCCGTCATATCGCCGAAATAGTATGACAGATGTTTCCGAGTGAAGACCCTCACGGGCAGTGTCAACACTTGTACACCTTATTTTCACCGACAACTTTTACGTCTGAACGTCAGCTCTATCGACATACTCTTTAAGGCATGCAGGATTACCTTACAGTATTTTCTTCTACTGTTTAGCTAATGGTATATAAAATTTGTGCACATAAATTCACAAAATCTCTCGAGGTTTGAACCCTAATCTCAAGATTGAGAGTCTGACATCCTACCGACTGAGCGAATGCTACAGTGCTTTTATTTAAAAAAAACGATGTCCGTCGTTCGTTAATAATATACTTAAATTATGGAATAATTTGGATATAAGTTTAAATTATTCGATATTATAAAAAACAAAAAAACACACATCTTTTTATAAGAAATGTCTGACTATCAATTAATAGAAATTAGAAAATCATTAGAAACTAGAGAAGATCAAATAAAAAAAAATTTCAAGAAAACAAATATTTTAAAAATATATAATTATTTTTTCTAATTGCACTAAATAATGTTAAGAGTAGCCAAAGGATTGATTCCGCTATAAATAATATTGAGAGTATCTAAAGCGATGGATTTCGCTATAAATAATGTTTAGAGTATCCAAAGCGATGGACTTCACTATAAATCAAATAAACCTAAAACTACGTCTGTCGTTATTGATATATTTTAAATCATGGCACAATTTATTTGGATATAAAAGTCCTAAAATTCAAATTGAATTTTTTTTCTCAAATTATTTTACTGCTACAAGAACAAAATAAAAAAAAATTTTTTTTCGCGTTAACATTTTTATTTATTTTCACTTATTATTTTAGAACCTTACATATTAAAATTTCTCGGATAATACAAAAAATAAGAATATAACAGTACATAAAAAGTCATTCGAACAACTTTGTTCGTCACCGTCGCTGACCGATTCTTCGCAAAAAGTTCAGTACGTGTCCTGCATCAGAACGCCACCAATAACCCACTCACTCAAATGAGGAGCCCAGATTTATTCGATTTCCTCTCCTCGCTCTCCACAAACAACAAAGACTCCCGAACGCGGTGATTTTATATCAGCCGGGTTATACAGAGCCGGGACGCTTTAGATGTGCAAAGTTGTGCAATTACCGGCAAACAGCCTCTAGTGTTAGCTGTCCTTAAGGCGAAGTTAGAGTTACCTGAGCCGAGTTACGTTATTAGCAGCCCGGTGCGGGATAGTCACAGCGCTCTCCAAACTTCCTTCAATATATCCGCTCTCATGCGACTCAATATCTGTCGCTATCCGCGAGGAATCAAGCAGCCGATTGTTCGTGTGGAGGTCGACGCGCTCTCACAATAGAGGCAGCTCGCAATATGAATGGAATAACACACAGTTCCGTACTTGAAACAATACACGCGGGAGAAAAAAACAATGGCCTCCATTGTTCGCTGTTCTTGAATAAATCTGTACGCAAAGAAAGCTTTTTTACTGTAGAAAAAACTGAAGGAATAGTTAATATTTTAATCTGCAGCGAAAAAGAGCTTTGTTCTATTTTTATGCAAAAAAATTAGTTTATTTAAGTAAATATGAATGGTAGGGTTGCAGATGAAGGTTGGCACGTAAGTGTTGGGATAACGATGTGGCAGAGTGCGGGTAGATAGAGGATGAATAGCTATCTATGACGTTGCTGACTCAGCATTTTCCACCTCATCAATATCTCATGAGCATATACTCGTACGTAGTGTGTTTTCCACCTATGTGAATATAGATGAATGAAACGTTTACCACGTATTTATTATATAAAGTAATAAATCCAACATGCAACGTTTACATGGACAGTGTAAGTTGAGATGAGTCATGGGACAGATTAAATAGTTTAACTAAATTGTATGCTGAATTAGTTCTTATACTAATTTAATACAATTTTAAACTATATAAGATGACTTTCGTTTATATAGCTAAATTCACACTGAAAACTCGATAAGTCTCGGTATCAAGGTTCGGTGACCATTTTTGTGAAATTGTAGAAAATTTAGTTTTTCGTGTTCCCTATTACAAACGCAAGCCCAGCCCCGAGTCAACTATGGGGGGGTCAACATTTTATTTTGCAAAATTGGAAAAAAGTGTTATCGATCCGTGACCTGTTAGTCTAGCATAGCAAACCATATCGATCTCGATAACGCTTGATACAGGGCTGTGTCTCACTCTGTTGATCTACTTAGAGAGGGACAGACAGTACCTATATATCGAGCTGTCAAAGCTCGATATGGGCCACTATGCTAGGTTCCCTGATCACTTATCGAGCCTGTAAAAATAAAAAGTCTGCAGTATAAATTTGGAAACATAAAAGAAAGTCACCTTATCTACTCGTATGCAACCAATAAATAATTTAATAAGAATAATTATTTTCAGAAGGAGTTAAATTTGGGCATTATTTTTTATTACCATTTTTTCGTGAGTTTAAATTAGAATAAATAAAAGTCACCTTGTAAGTACCTATGCCTTTTTAATTTTTTTATCCAGAAAGATCTGGTAGTTCTCCATAGAACAAACAAAAAAACAACAGCGAAACTAGCTTGGTTTATTTATTATTATTAATAATTTAATATTAAAGTATAACATAACAGCTTATGATAAGTCGCTATACATTTCAAATAAAATTTTAACAGTTAAAGTATGTTTAGTAAAATTTCCTCTTAGTGTTGTCTCCAAACATCGATAGAAACCTTCTAAAGGTTTAAATTAGCATGCATAAATCAAGTAAAATAAAAAGAGGATCTATCATTCACGGTCATGGATGCGCCATCAAAGGCCTGCTGATAAATGATATGTACCGACACTCGTATGGTACGCAGCCGGTGCTACCCCCTCGCCTCTCCTCCCCCTTCGAGCTCACAACAAATGGTTGCACCACTTTATTCATAAATCATATTGACTGAGGCGAGCCAACACGCGAGCAAATCGAAAATATGTTCAATGGAGATATCGGCGTGTATACTTAGACCCTTGAATAACCCGTACAACTGTAGCGCACATATTGCGCATTGTATTTCTACGGGTGGGGTCTAGCCGACACCGTTTCTACCTATTCGTATATATTCAGTATCTGTTGGTTTAGTTTTATTTATATACATGCCAGTATTTTGTCTCGGCAGTGTCCTTGAAATAATTATTACCAACAACGGCTCGGTACATAAACACACACTAGGGCTACCCACTGACTGTTTTGTGAATTTATGTGCACTGAATGTTATTTATTACCCGTCCAACACAAAAAGGCCAATGTCAAATACTTTAATAACTTTTGATAGAGGCGATTATTGGTTAGCTAATCGTCTATGACGCGTAATACTAATAATTAAATATTTTGTATGGAAAAAGTACTGGATTTAAGTAGAAAACCTTTATAAAATTTCTATTACCTATTTTATGAAAGAAAAAAACAAGTTGATCTCTTAAACGCGTTCTCGAAACAAACATTTGAAAACCAAAAAAAACCAAAAGAAAGAAAACATTTTTTTGACAAAAGTATAAATTTTAGTACATTGTGTACAAGTAGGTCACCTAGATAAAAGATCAATAAATCAAATATATTATTTCCAATATTAAGATAGTCCTACTTTTGTCAAAAGAAACCTCGAAAATCTGGCTTTTTTATATTCTAGGGTCAGGTACAGCCTTAATTTGGGTAATTCTGGTTCTGATATAGATGAATTTAAACATCTACCCGTCCAGCACACATCTATACCCTGAACAATATAGTCGATAGCTTCGTGCGATAATTTACGTTTACGTAAATAAATGCCCCGAAGCGTCTCATACTGTCCGGGTCCAAACGTAACTGCGCGCACTCGCGGCTGTCGCGTACCGAGTTCATCGAGATTTGAAAGCGCGTCGTTAGTAGTTTCGGCCGTTCTGTGAAGACGTAATACTGCTTCATTTAATTATTATACTGTGGTTTAGCTAGCGGTGCCGATGCGGCGCGGACGGATCCACTTCGGAATATTTTATATATTTTTGCGTGTTACTTCTGAAAACATTAATATGTATGTATGCACATTACTTATATCCACAAATTGAGTTTAATAAGTATTATAAGCGGAAATTATAACTTATACACTTCTCACTTATATTATCTCGCAGTGAAGTTCAACAATAATTTTTACGAATTAAATGTAAATTTTTGTGTAACTGACGCCCAAAAGCGATCTTGAAGTTATTTTCAGGCAAGCATCGGAGGCATGGAGCGGAGAACGTAAAGTAATATTCGCTATAGCCAGATGAACTTTATCAAAGGAAACCAGAATTTTCTTCTTCTCGTAGCACCACGCAAGTTTGATTAAAATATTTATCTCCATATTTTCCACTTTCAAAGCAGAAAGTCTCTGGAAATACAGAGCTTACAAAGTTAAAATTTGGCGGGCAAAGAAGGTGTGATACACAGGGTTTAATTGTGTATTTGGGGATTGAAAATATTCGAGTCAGAGAAATAAAGCTCAGTAAAATCATAATCATTGCAAGCGAAGCTATTAGCTATTGATATAATATAATACAACCCAATTAATAATGGAGACATCATACTCATCTTATAATTGAAATTCGAAAAGATATGGTTTTTAAAGTAGTAAATACTTGTAAGTCGTGTCTGTACATTGAATATTTTAGCGAAATTTTAAATGAAATCGTACTGAGGCCAAAACATTTTATTTTTGTTTTTGTCTGTCTGTTCTGTTTTAGCTCAAAAACTACTCAACGGATTTGGATGAAGTTTTCAGTATTATCATCGTTTTAACCCAACAATACCTGAAAAATATGAGGTGACATTTAATTATCCAGCCAAAGTCATTAAAGACTCGGTAAGTGCTCGAAAATGAAATGTTGATCTCCCATAGTAATTAACTTGCGTTTTTTAAGGGAACACGAAAAAAATTATTTACGCAATTCACAAAAAGGGTTATTTTTTAGATCAGTATCAAGGTTAGATAACCCTTTTTGTGAAATTCGTAAATTATTCTTTTCGTTTTCCTTACAAACGCAAGCCCCAGCCCCGAGTCAATTTCTATGGAACGTCAAGATTTTATTTTGCGAAACAGCTTGTCTATGGCGATATTAGCAAAAAGTGGTGTCGATGTCGAGCCCGGAGCCTGCTGGGAACTCAATAATTTTCTTAAAAGTATAAAATATTACATCACGCACGTCCGATGGGTTGGAATTAAAGTAGCCCACTGCGACACTGGAGGTCAGCCAACCGCCTCCAGGCTTTGAACAGTAAGCTTTTGCCAACAGTTACAATTACATGAACAATTTTTTCACATTATGCTCTCTATGAATATCAAATAAACACTGTCTGATAGTGAATTTTACAATAGGGAGCGATCCGCTTTGCTTGTACAGTCAGCAAAAGATAAAGGTATAAAGGACGCGAGTGATACTGAAAAAGTTGTGAAAAGTGTAATTGCTCCTCTGGAGAAAAAAATCGATATCCTTATCGGGATTATAAGTGAATTATTAAAGGGAGAAATAGCCGTGCTAAAATCCATTCGGAATGTTGTGCAAGCAGAACAAAGCATCACCAAACCCCGACTCTCGGCGAAATCACCCAATGTGCCCGAATGTCAACGTGAGCCGACCACTAAACCCGTGCCGCACTCTTCTGCAGCACCCGCGGCGACCAACCAGCGGGATGGACAGAGACTCAAACATGCGATAACCGGTAACACGAATAACGTCACAATACACACAAAAAAACAACATACGACTTTAACACCGATAATATGTAAGTCGACAAAGAACATTATAAAGCCACTCGAAGCATCTCACTCGGTTGAACCGAAACCTGCCGACTCAACACCTATAGCTCCCTTATCAAATGAGACGCAACCCCTATTACAAGATCACAATAAGTGGACGATGGTGCAATCAGCCAAACACAACCGTGCTATCCGCAAACGACGGATCATTACTGGAACAGGTGCACTTGATGATAATATTCAGATTGTTGAACGACTAAGATATATTCAAGCTTGGTCGTTCAATCCTAACACGACGACCAGTTCAGTTACGAACTTCGTAAACAAGGTTGAGACATCTGAACACTACACTGTCGAGAAAAGGGATATAAAAACGAATACACACGCGTCCTTCCTCATCGGAATTCCCGAATCACTATTCGAAAAACTTACGGATCCTGCTAGATGGCCACCTGGTGTTAAATTTGTAGAGTGGTTTCAAACCCGACCCCGCGAACAGCGGGGTGAGAACCATACCATATCTACATGAAAATAACATCGCGACTACCCTTGCACCGGCAGCAGGACGATCGACGCGTACGGATCAATGCGAGATACAAGTATATCAACACACAACTGCGGGAGTGACGAGCGAGTCGACGACTGCAGTGCGTGCGCGCATTAATGTGGATCTACCCGCAACTGTCCTCCGAGCCTCTGCTCCACGCCCTACGATAGAACCGGTTACACTCAGCGCTACGACGACGCAAGCCCGACTCTGCCACCGCCGCCGCCGTCACCGTCACCGTCACGTAATTACAACTTGGCTCAAACGACCGCGCGCAAAACATCTGCGGATTCAGGTGTAATAAATGTATGCCTCCAAAATATAGCAAAACTACATGGAAAAACACAAAGGTTAGAAGTTTTACTAAAAAATGACTTAATCGAGTGTGACATTTTATGCATAACTGAGCATTGGCTCCTTGACTATGAACTAAAATCTGTAATAATTAATAACTTCATTTTGACATCAAATTTCTTTAGACAGATTAAAGAGCACGGTGGTTCTTGTATTTACGTAAAAGAGAACATTAAATGTATTGAGAATGTATCATTGACTCAGCTATAAACTGAACTCTATTGTGAAATTTCGGCTGTAGACCTAATTGACTTTAACCTTACTATTGTTTGTTTTTATCAAACAAACGTGAAAGTTACATGTAAACAATTTCTCACGCACTTGGAACCTCTGCTCGCTAAGATTTGCGAATTGGGTTTAGAATGCGTTTTGGTCGGAGACGCAAACGTCGATGTTCTCGTAAACTCAGCCGATAAAAAGCATTTATCCGATTTATTGTGCAGCCATGGTATGAGGAATTTTGTCAACTTCCCCACTCGTGTCAGCCCCCCGTCTAGTACTTGTCTGGATCACCTCTACTCCAACTTGTCAGTGGACTCGGTGCGCGCATCGCCGGTAGTCACTAACGTGAGCGACCACTACGCCGTTGTTGGGAGAATAGTCCGCCATCGTCCTGCTGCGGGTACTGCGACGCGACTCTTGAGGGATAATACGCAAATGAACAGAGCCAACCTCATTGCGTCAATTATAAGCATTGACTGGCCACAAATATGGGCAAAAAATGGAGGATCCGTTGAGAGTTTGACAACATCCGTAATAAATATAATTTTAAATAAATATGACGTCTGTTTTCCATTCAAAAAGAAAAACATCAAGAAAGGTAATTCGTGGGTAACAATAGAAATACAAAATCTTAAGTCTTTGTTATTTGACATAATTGAAATTAGCCATAAGTATCCTAATAATGACGGCATTAAATTGATCGTGCAATCTCTAAACGAAAAATATAAAAGCATTCTAGTACAACAAAGGGCTAACCATTACACTGGCATTATCTTAAACAACAAGAATACCACCAAAACTATGTGGAAAGTAGTAAATAAAGAAAGAGGAAAGAGTTCACGTCCTTGCATTGACTTTACGGATGTTGTTAAACGCTCAAACGGACAAGACTTCACAAACAAAAATAATGCGGTCGATACAATGAACGCACTGTTCGTAGGTGCAGCGAAAGCGTGCGGCTCGCCACCGGCAACGCCGCCCGTCCCCCTGCTGACCGCTCTCTTCGCCTTCATCTCTTTACTGCTGCCGAGGTCCACCGCATTATCACGTCCCGTATCGCCCTTAAACTCACTAAAGATGTGTACGATATTTCTATCGAAATATTGCACATTGCAGCGGTACAACTTTCCCCATACTAGCAGAGCTATTTAATAGCTGCATCAAATCGGGAACTTATCCACTTCCGCTTAAGCAGAGTAAGATCTCACCTCTGTTTAAGGGAAAGGGGAAAAGGGAGCAGATGAACGATTATAGACCAGTTGCGGTGGTTCCGATAGTATCGAAGGTAATGGAGAACGGGATCAGCACTCGGCTCATCGAGTATCTATCATCGGCGGGGGCGCTGTCTGACCGGCAGTACGCGTATCGCGCGGGGCGTTCCACGACTGCGCTCGCGCGCGAGGTTGTCCGCCGCGTGCTCGACGCTCGAGAACATAAGTTGCATGTTACGGTGCTGTGCTGTGATCTCTTCAAAGCCTTCGATGTCGCTGATCATAACATTCTGGCTGAAAAACTCCGATACTACGGCATCGATGGCAAACCTCACGCTCTACTCACGGACTTTTTGCGAAACAGGTCGCAAGCCGTAGTGGGAGACGGAGGCCGAGTTAGGTCACAGCCGTTAACGACGTCCATGGGGGTAGCGCAGGGATCGTCAGTATCAAATATACTGTTCACATTGATTCTGAACGATCTACCTCAAGCGATACCATCTAGTCACATACTCATGTATGCCGATGATGTTGCGGCTGTGGTACTGGCCCCCAACGTTGAACAGCTAGAAGGACGTCTAAACGACACGGCATCGCAGCTAGCAGAGTGGTTCCAAAAGAATAGCCTTGTCTTGAACCTCACAAAGACAAAGTTTATACACTTTGACCTATCAGGACACGCCCAAAAAATCATCAACGTTTTTGTGGGCGGTTCCAAAATTGAGCAGGTTGCGGCAACAGCCTTTCTTGGTTTCGAGCTCGACCGAAGTCTTACCTGGGGATCGCACATAGACAAGTTGTGCGCGCGACTGGGCAGCGCATGTTTTGCTCTGCGTCGGCTGGCACGCACGGTTCCACGCGACGTGGTGAGGACGTGCTACTTCGCAACCGTAGACTCGTTGCTACAGTATGGCACCGAGCTATGGGGATGCGCCGCAGACTGGGAACGCGTCTTTAGAATGCAGAAAAGGGCCATACGAGCAATCGTGAATGAACCACGAGATACCTCAGCCAAGCCCCACTTCAAGGCGCAGAACATTATGACGCTGCCCTCAAATTCTACATTCTTCTTTCTAATTCTACAAGTCGCGATCTATGCACGGTTGAACATTGAGCAGTTCAACAAGCATAGCGACATCCACGGGTATTGCACTCGGAACGCGGACAAGCTCGCCCCACTTAAACGCACGCTCAACAAGTCTGGCAAGTCGACTCACATCATGGCCACCTCGGTCTACAACAAAGTACCGATAGATATTAAAACTGCGACCACCGCAGCATTATTCAAAACTAAGCTGAAACGCTGGCTTATCGAGCGAACGTTCTACAATGTGTGTGAATTTATGAATTAATTGTTATTAAATGGTCATAAAGAATATGACATCAAGTAATCCTGACATAAAAATAATGCTAATTAATATTAATATTTCTAATTTAATTTTGTATAATAGAAAAGTTAAATATCTACTCGATCAAAAAACTAAATTATTCTACGAAATAAACTAAACTAAACTAAAACTACCTAGCAAAAATATTTAATTAAAGTAGATAAAAAATTGAGCCAAAATCGCTGTCGTCACGTGGAAATTTTGTATTGTATTTTTATTGACTAATTGTATTATTATAAGTTTTGATGTATGTTATATAATTAATAGAAAAAAGTGAATTTATGAATTAATTGTTATTAAATGGTCATAAAGAATATGACATCAAGTAATCCTGACATAAAAATAATGCTAATTAATATTAATATTTCTAATTTAATTTTGTATTGTATTTTTATTGACTAATTGTATTATTATAAGTTTTGATGTATGTTATATAATTAATAGAAATAAGTATGACCTGTAATTAAAAATTACCAATAAAAAATGTCTATACACAGGCTCATCGCAAACACTTTGATCCTAAGACCCACAGGTAAGTGATAGATGAGATAAGATCAAATCAAGATCAATCAATCAATTAATCAAGATTGAGATCAAAGTGTTTGCGATGGGCCTTTACCTTTATCTTTTGCTGACTGTACGTATTAAACCATCGCGCGTCGATTTATATACAGGGTTAGATTTTCAAGAGGACGTGAGTGGCCAATCTAAAAGTATAGGAAAAAGCAAAAAATGATTTATTCTAATGTAGGTAAATATTGGTACGATTGTCTCGTTCAGATGTGTGTTTATAATTAAACATCCTTTCGAAGTTGCGGTACGATGGCACGGGTAATGTATGAAAATTACAAAATATAAATGAAAAAATATTACTCAGTTTAAGAATATTACGAACGCATATTACGAACGGTTAAGTAAAAGAATATATCAAACTTCATAATTAAGGAGCCTTTCATAAACGACACCTATGTATCTCACAATATTCAAACATATATTACCTATATAATGATCCATCGGAGTACCTTCTCATACACTCTCTCGCTGACAAGTCGGCCGTCTCCGACAAACGTGTCAAATGCTATCAAAGGATCCAAGGGGCCCCCATTAATTAAGTTATGTCGCTCTGATTATAGCATAAAACGCCTCGGGCCCGCTTATTGCATTAGCTGCTAATTTACCTTCTGACACCGCCACACAGTAATATCAAAAGACTTAAGAAATGTATTAGATGGAATATTAATTTTGATTGCGTTAAAAGTAATTAACAAACTTTTCGACTTCCGTATTATTCGTTTCCACAAAGCCCTTTGTTTTTAGATGAACAAAGCTTTGCAATAACTTTTCTGGGTCTAAAGAAAGCGGTTGGACGAATTTTGCCATACATTAAAACTTCGGATTTTATACGCTCATCGGTTTATTTGGCCTCAGGGCTATGTTGACGCTGTATTTACTTTTATAACTCGGCGTTTTGGATTCGATATTTATAGTGGATATAATCCCCGATTACGCTACCGCCGTCGATTATGTAGGGAATAAAATAAACCATCAGCAGCCTAATTCTGTCTGGCTTACCGAGCACAATACATGAAGATAAAACTTAGTGAATCATATGAACTGGTGACCAAAACTTACTATTGTATTTTATAAGTTTTTGATGCGCAAATTCCTCTGCCATTGTATTTGTAATAAAGTATTTTTAATGTCGAGTTATAATGTTTAATATAGGTATCAGACAACGCAATATTAAAATGTAATATAAACGTTTAATTAACTTTATTAAAGTTTTTATAGTTATCGTTGAATGTTCTTTGCTATGAGGCGGGGCGTAGCAAGCATTTGTAGCTTTCTTGCTCGTAGACCTGCTACGTCGTAGCAAGACGAATAATGCAATAGGGGACAATAAAGTGAAGATGCAAAAAATACTTGTTAGTCAAATAGCCTTTCTGCCCAATAACGAGCCTTCGCTATAAATGATTCTAGTTTTCTGATGCAATCTGAAAGCTCTTGGAGACATTCTACAGTATTCTTGTAGTAATGCTGTCAGAATACGGCAGAAAGTTGGTGCGGGAGCCCGATCCTCAGTGTTAAGTATAATCTGGGATAAGCCTCTAATTTTCTGGTGGACCGGACACCGTGGCGGCCTGAAAATACTCGTAAATCGAACCTTTTTAAGTGTGCTTACAGTAAAATTACGTAAGCAATAAGTACCCTTAATTTTGATAACTTGAAAATTTTGTTTATTTTATATTATTTTAATATGCTATGTATTTAAAGACGTTTCAGCTGCATTAATGTCCGTTAAGTGGTACTCGTGTTATAAGCGAACAAATATACAGTAAGACATACATTGGATGTTCTACTCGTAGTACGTAAAAGAGAAAAGTTTTATATAGTAGAGTTGATATACGTAAGTATGTAGCAAGAGATACAGAAAGGCAGAAGAGAAACTAACTAATGGTAGACTTTATTGGGCTGAAAATGAGTGCTACCTTTCAAAAACTATCTTGCTGTTGCAATTTTCAACACATAAAACTTACTTTTGACTGTTTTAAAGTATTTATAACTTTCTACACATCAAAATAGGCGGGCAGGTTGCTGTATTTCGATTTTTTGGCCAGCAATGATGAATTTTATCGTATGGGGACCCCTTAGGATTTTTTTTTTCATTTTTATTATTTGCCGTGGTAGAGGGCATAGTAACACGTATTATGTGAAAATGTCAACTTTCTACGTATTACAGCTGAAGCCTTTCTGAGAGATGGACGGAAAGACAGACAGACATACAACTGAGGCTTGGTAATAGGGCCCGTTTGGCAACCTTCGGGTACGGAACCCTAAAAATCATCTAAGCATTGGCTACAGAATACAAACCCGTTTGAAAGTCTCTTGAAGAAAACATTGTTTTACACTGTTTCACAATGTTTTAACTTGTTGTCACTGTCCACCCAACCGGTTTCGAATATTGAGTCATTGTTTTTTAGGTCTTAAGGCGACTCTATATTCACCTGAACTCCCATACTAGCGCAGTTCGCGAATCATATCCTTATTTATAAGTACTTGCTAATTATTTTTTGTTTTTACTTATCCATACAATCTTACCCATACAATATCCATGACGTGAAACTAAAACATTTATGAAAATCAAATACATAAAAAATTACAAGCGTATAAAAGTCCTGGATTTTACACATATTTTGTGAATGTTTATGTACCGTAATGTCCTAGAAGCGATACAACAAATCAAATAATTTTAGTTTCACAGCATAGTACATTTGATACTTTTCAAAAAAAAAATTGTTTCATTTCGATTTTTGGGATATTTCTCCTGAAATCATAGGAACCACCAAAACCATCCCCAAGTTTTTTCAAAACATGAATGTTGTCTTGCGTTAGCTTGCCTCTCACACCGTGTTCGGTTAGTTCCGTACGAGCTCAGGAAATGAACGTTCGGGCCAACCAATAACAGTCAGTCAGTGCTCTATAATCCGAAGTTGAATGTAGAATGAAATAACAAGCATAGCGACCCCGTGCGTGACTGACTTCAAGCCGCCGACTACAGGCTTCTTAAATCAAACTACGTGCTCTGAACAAATTATGTTCATGATACAAAATGTCTAGCTAAAGTTACGTAAACCTGATTTTTCAGCTTCATCTATATCGGCGGTTCCCTAACTTATGTGGGACGCACCAAATTTCTACAAAAAAAAATTCCGCGCCTTACTCTTCCCAGATAATTATATAGTACTTTTTAATAACAAAATAAGTATTTTTATTGCTTATTAAAGTTACACAAAAATCATAGAAAACTAATTTTGTATTACTTATTGCAATGTGATTTTACCCTATTACCTACCTACGAATGTTGTTGCTTGATTATCTCTGAATAAGGTCCTTAACTACACAGGTGTCCCCAGGGGGGGCGCGCCCCCCAGTTTGAAAACCCCTGATCTAAATGGAATTAAGGTGTTAAATTAGAATCCCCAGGATTATAAAACACAACCAGCCCTTAATGTTCTGGAAAAGGGGATTAATTTTGTCCTAAAGCCTGAAAAGAACCTTAAGGAACCATTATAGGTACCAAGTGTGGAGGAAGCTATTTTACGATATAAAGTATTTGTGTATTAGGAACAATTTGGCCAAGTGTTAGTCGAGGCGCGCATAGGGCTCCGTACCCCCACATAATACGGGTATTAATTAAACCCAATAACAATATGATGAATAACAACAACGTAGATGCCATAGCAACATCAAGGTGATAAAAAAACAAGAAACAACAACAACAATTGGGTACCCTTTGGGTACGGAAACCATATTTATTGATTATTGTTTTACTTAGTATTTGCAACAATTTTACCAAATTTGGAACTTATATGAATTACCGTCTTTAGATAGAGCTGAACTAATAGACGTTAAAAAATGATTTTTAATAGTTTCTTACATAGGGATACCCCTTGGGTTTTTTAAATTATTATTTGCCGTAGTAGAGGCTACAGTAGCACATCTTCGGTGAAAATTTCGCTACGAACAGACAGCGGAGGCTTAGTAATGGGGTCCCGTTTGCACCCTTTGGGTACGGAACCCGAAAAAGTAGCCTAGAAAACAAAGAACAACGTTTTACGCTGCGTGAAAACAAGGAAGTTTTGGCGTTTTACATGTTTTCATGACCAACAAAAACGTCTTCTTTTATGAAATAGTAGTTTATGCTATAAGTGGGGTAAGCAGGCAGTAGCTTACGTTATGATTAGCTGTATCATCGTACGTTTTGTACGTAAATGAAATGTAATTAAAGAAACAATAAATACTCCAAATGAACTTTAGGCGGGCATTCTTTTTCTTTTTCTTTGCACGCAAGTTGCTAACTTGACGGAAATAAGCTGCTTTCAGTTTGATGCGTTCGTAGCTTATTTCTGTCAAGTCTATCTATGGTTCACAAGAAAACCTTTATTAAATAAATTATAAACCGGCCAAGTGCGAGTCGGACTCGCACACGAAGGGTTCCGTACCATTATCTATAAAAACGGTAAAAATAATGTCTGTTCTATGGGAGCCCCCCTTAAATATTAATTTTATTTTAATTTAATGATTTATTTCTAAAGTGAATATTTAACTAGATATTCTGTGAATATTTCAAGCGTCTACCTGTTGCCGTTATCAATATCCAGCAAAAAAATCACTTTTGTTGTATGGGAGCCCCCTTTAATATTTATTTCATTCTGTTTTTTTTTGTATTTTTTACTACAGCGGCAACAGAAATACATCATTTGTGAAAATTTCAACTGTCTAACTATCACGGCTCATGAGATACAGGGTGGTGAGAGACGGACAGAATAGGATCCCGTTGGTTACCCTTTGGGTACGTAACCCTAAAAAGAAAAAAAAACACTAGTGTGGTAAAGTGAGCATGACGACAGTTTTGAAGCATACAAAAAATACGTCTTTATTTGTACGTAATTTGCATTGGAAACTTTATTTAAATTTCGAATGTAAAGAGTGTATAACAGGATTACGAGTATATACATTGAAAATGGTACGGATAGAAAAAAGAATTCAATTATCCTCTTAAAAAACTTAGCAAACATAAGTTTTGATGAGATATGTACTGGTAAGTAGGTAAGTTCCCGGCATCAGGGCATTAGGGAGCTTTGAACAAGTTTCTTAGTCCGAAATACTACGAATGCACTGCGGAATCAGAACTTTTTACTTTGTGTCGTGGCTGATGTCTAATGAAGTAGACTAACAGAGCACTGAGTCTTTACTGGGTACCCCGTATTGTATATTAAATATACAAAAGGAAATTTTCCTCTTGGGACTTATGAACTAATATATTCCGACAAAGAAATTGGCTCCGTCATCTTTCATTTCTGTACGTTTGTGCGATCGCAGTATAACTTGAGAACGGCTATGCCAGTTGATTTGATAAGGTGTAACATTACAGTTAGGACCCCGGAAAAAATACGAAAAATCATCTATGACGTTATATCCTGTGACGTTTTTCAATTTCTTGTCTTTACATTTCTTTCTAATTTATCTTTATAGTTTGTAATGCACTCTAATAATAATATTTAGAGTGTTCCAAAGCGATGGGTTTCGCAATAAAAACATAATCTCAGCGTTCTAAAACTATTATGTACCCGGTCTCACTTACTTTTACGCTTCCTCTTCGGGAAGCACAATTTTTTTACTATTTTATTGTATAAATGTGTAAATAGGCAAAATTAAACACATTTGAATGTCTCCATAGATTATTTAGGTCATAGAAGTTGACTTTTAACAATAAATCTAATAATAGGTACATTGTAATTATATATTAGTAACTAACACAGTAACTAGCTAACAGCTTATTAGTTGAATAATATTAGTGAGAAGGACGAAGCTGTTAATTTTAACAAAGAATTCCAAGTTTGCTTACAAGATGTTAACTTTATTCTTAGGTCTGGTTCAGTTTCCCAACAGTTTCTTTATACATTTTTCAGAAACACGATAGTGTTGAAGACGTGCTTCACACGTTCACAGGTCGTGAGTGACAAAGAGCATTAGACATTTTATGACTTGTTCTGCTAAAGCTGTATACTTCTGACGACAAGATATCCAACAATCGATCAATGATATTCACTCGAATATGTTTTTCAGTGCTGTGTCATACTACAGGACACATCATCATACACATTTATTTATATTAATACTTTTTATTCACAAATAAGAGAAACAATCTCATTTAAATGTATTTAAATGTAACCACGTACTCAACTGATTTGAACAAGTTCTCCGAAGAAGAATACCCGCGCTCATCTTCAGGGAAGAAGATATTCAACTTTAAGTTAAGAGCCCATAATACCTCAATTCGCAGTCCTGCTCTAACGCTTCTGCTTTTAACTGTCTATCCTACTCTAATCAGCTGCCGCGCACGCAAAAACATCAATTTTGAAATCGCGGCTACACTAATGGTTCTTTAATTTTTATGGAACAGTCTACAGCTGCTTTATACTAATATCAGTTATATTATGCAATTTTTCAGATCTAATTTCAAGTATTCATTGAATGCTATTGGTTTATTGTACGGTTTGGAGGTAACTTTGAATTTTTTTCTATAGAGAAAATTTAATGGAATCAAGTTTTCACAACAGCATGGACATAGCATTAGTCCGCAACTTTATCATATATTAATTTCAGAGTGATTGTTGCAGTATTTGTTGGTATAAAACAGGATCATGCGAAGCGAAGTGAGGTATTATACACTTTTAAGGACCTTTTTTCTCAAAACGCTCTTATCTCGGGGTGTTAAATAAGATTCACGCAGATTTGCTGAAAATTCAAATACATGTCATGTTCATATATGAAACCATATTAACAAAGTGACCAATAGATATGTAACCACGTATATTATCGTATTGTCAGTAATTGCATGTCTATCCCTCCGGAAATTCCAGAGTCTCCCATCTACCTACCTACCTACACGTAGTGTCATATCTCGTATGTGTGCACTAATTGATTGCCAATTGAACGTCTAAGGGGTCATTACAAACCTGCTGCATGTATACCACAAAGGATCTTTCACACTTACACGCTACCAATATTTCGACACATAAATTGGCCATATCATGTCATTATTGGCAATGTCTTTGAATGAGTTATGCATATAATAAGAACCATATAACCATATACAGGCTAGCGCATTGAGATGGTGCAGTGAAACATATCCCCCCCACCTTTCTCAAAAACCTACATCACTTTCCTCACCTACCTACCAACTTTTCTGCTAACTACATCCACTTTCCGTCTCACTGCCTACCCACTCTACCTTCTCACATGTAGCTTGAACTTGTGAAACCGCGAACGACTAATTATAAATACAAACAAGGTTTGGAAGGTGTTAGTCCAGTATTAGGCCAAATGATCGTCTAGCAGCTGTGATAGGACCCCTCGTTGTGAACCGTATTTAAGTAACCCTAGTTCTTTTAGTGATAATAAGAATGAATCCGAACTCAACATTACCCAATAAGTCTAGTTAAATTACCTAAAGTATCCGAGAAGTAAATAGTTCCTCTGACCCTAGTAAATAGAATAACATCTGCGCCTAGCTAAGTTATTATATGATGTCAATACTGAATTGAAACTATCCAAGAGAATATCACCTATTAACCAGGCTTATGTAAGAGAGTGAGAGGAGTAACTGAAACTAAATATAATTCATCTAGAAGATACCGCAATTTTATGTTTTTTGTTTAATAGCCCCTACCGGTTAATTTGGGTTCGGTAAAAGCAAAAGCTTCTATGGTTCTGCTTAAGTAAAGTAATAGATGAGAAGATTATACTCCTAGATAATAAGAGTATAAGTCGAACATAAAAGCCCTTACCTTTCGGATGGGGAATAACCCGTGAATTTTTTTGAACAAAGGTTTTATTTAGTTTTATTTGAAATAGTGATTTAATTATTTAACATAGGTTTCATTTAGTTTTATTTGAAATTGTGATTTAATACTTTATATTATTATAGGCTTTAATTTTGCATTTAGTTTGATGATACATTATTTGTACCGTGCTACAGGGCACTAAGTACTTAGATATTGTAATTTGACAAGACAGTATTATTATACTGAATACTTGTAAGATTTGTTACTTTGTAATAGTAAATCGTTCATGTTGGCAAGTCTTTAATTTCTACCAAACACTACTATAGTCTCATCATAAAATCTTTCAGTAATCTTTAAATAGTACATTATTTATTTTAAGAAAACCTAAGAACAGTGATTCCCTGTCTACACACCTTGGAGGAAGAATCACTAAGAAACCTCAAGGAGTACCTACTCGTAATTAAATATCATGACCTTACTGTGGAATATTAATTACTTCAGTAAAAGCTGCATACTTCTCCTTATCACATGTCCAATCTCTGAACCTACTGAATTCTACATGAGAACAGCTCTAAGGTAGTTTATTCTAACAGAAATTTATTAGCAGTCAATACTGGATTAATTCAGTCATACAGATAACTAATTCGGTTCTACTAGTCTGACTAATTTCAATTCTTCTGAATTCCAGTTAGTAAGTAGCCGTTCTGATGTCTCAGAATCAAAGCTACAATTATATGAAAGATGTCTCACTCAGATAGATATAATTTCAGCTAGCTGGTTTCCTTGTTAGATCCAGAATAGTTTCAGCAGTATTTAAGGCTATCTCTCGGCCACATTGTACTTGAGGATATTAATTCAAGGAGAGATATATCTATTCACACTTGACGAAGTAAGATTCCTGTTCCGTTTGGTATACAGAAGATTCTTATTAGCACGGCATTGCTTGGCTAAAAGGGTGGGATTTTCCCTTAGTATGAACAAATGCATCTACTCATTACCTTTATTTTTCAGGCAATATTATTCACAAATAGAAATCATTCCTTTTCTATGGAAACCAAGCTACTTACTTTGGTAAATTTATTTATATTGAAATCTTCCCTTTTTTATAAGGAAATTATGATTCCAGAATTATTTACTGTAATTAAGACTTAGAACTGGACTTTGTTCGAAACTCTGAACTGATAGTTCTCACACCAAAACAGTTTATCTCAATAAAAGGGTATCTTGAAAAACTAGACACTCGTGTAAGTAGGAGTGTTTCTGAGCTTGAGGTCGAACCTTCTTTATCTAATCAGAGAACGATGATCACAAGTTTAATCTATCTGATAGCAAATTAAGGGCAAAACATTACTTATCTTTACTTCACAACAAAATAACTTTCAGTCACTAAAAGGGCTTTCTTGACCAGACAATCAGGGAGGCTTTCCACTGAATGCTTTCGACACATCGTTACAAGATTGATCTAAACAAATTCTGGCTTTATTAACTTCTGAAATTCGCCTATTCTTTTCAAACTAAAATCTGGAACCTAAACCGATATCCGCCTACCTATCTGACCTAATTTTCACCAGTCCGTGGTTCTACAAGAATTACCCCCTTGAAAACCTTCAAAGCCTACGGATCCTAACCTGAACGTACCTACGTGTAACACCAAGACATAATTGACTAAAACCTACACTACCAGGACCCTACAACCTTCAGAACCCTACTTTCTCTGAGCACAATTCTACCGTCCTACATTTTTCTATAATACCTGACTGTGTTCTAATCAATTTATCGTCCCTTCTTGCAACCCTACGTGAAATTCTAGCATCCTAAGATTCCTTGTAGCGTCCTAGCATTTCCGCAAGTTCCTTGAC
The DNA here is from genome assembly GCA_910592155.1 of Ypsolopha scabrella. Lineage (NCBI taxonomy): Eukaryota > Metazoa > Arthropoda > Insecta > Lepidoptera > Ypsolophidae > Ypsolopha > Ypsolopha scabrella. The sequence goes on from OU342964.1 coordinate 9,055,921, forward strand.
TGATCTGGCTGCCCAGGAATAGCCAAGAGAATTCTCAGCCTATTTTGGTGTACAACAAAACTAGAGATAAAATCTCACATTTACTTTTAATTGTGTGATTGTGTAATGCATCCTAACAAATATCTTGACTAAATTGACTATCCAAACTTTACCTGCCTATCATTTGTACCTAGAATGAGAATTCCTAGTCTGCCAAATGTGTAAAACCCAAAACTAGAGATAAAATCTCACATTTACATTTAATTGTGTTTGTGTCACAGCGGAAATCACATCCCTCAACTAGTCTAAAATAAAGAAGCGAGGCGAGTTTTCTCCTCTACGTGTACCTACTGCCTATAAACTCTCCGTGCCAGTCAGCGGGTGATTCAAGGTAAGGGCCTCATCCAACTGACCGGAAGTTCCCTATATGGTTGTGTGATAAATATATTAATATATACATAAAGACCAAAACTGCGCCACGGATGATAACCTGGAGGGGCAATGTCCGGTTCACACTTCTCTCGTGATCGCCCAGGCAACATCACATGGTAACGTCAGAAATGGGAGATATTATACGGTATAACTAAACCGCTGCAGCGTCATCTCAAAACGACTGCCCCTCCGGAGAGGTTGAAGGTACCAGGGCCGTCAGTTGTCACCGTTAAGTTTACCCAACACTGGTACCCCAAAGAGACTTCTCTTTGTTTAGCATCACATATTTTCCCTACCTATTAGCCGTCAAGCCTACTAAAAATACCCCTAAACTAAACCCAGAGACTCCCACCTTTGTCACGCTCGAAACACCGAGTAGCTCCCGCGCTAATATCCCCTCACTATTACAAAACCGCAGTACACTACAAAACCCCACGCCCAGGTCTGATATCCGCGTCCCGAAAACTGGTCTGAACGATATTAACACGAATACCCACGATTCTTAATGAGGCTTTTTCCATCCTTCCCCCGGCCAGCCGAGCCCTAGGGCTCAAAGCCTTTCACAGCCGCAACATCCAGCTTTACCTTATATTATTTAAAATATAAAGCAGACCCCAGAATTCTTAGGAAATCATTTGAAACAAGTCTCAAAAGGAATGCCCTATAACCGATCTACATATTCGTCCTTTTACGGAAATCGCCTCGAACAAACACTCGCGGATCTCTAAATTTAAACTGCACTTTCTCGAAAAGTATCCCACGCTCTAAATAATTCCGACAGAACTTTAAAGAAAATAACCCCGAGGAAAATTAATATATCTATAAAACAAACGCCCTGATAAAAATAAAACCCAAAAAAATAAATTCGCGACTAATTACTGCACTTGTATCTCGCTTGACGGACCTCGAAGACTGAACTCCGAAGACTGACCTCCAAAGACTGGGAGCCGTTCCCGCCCTACAACCACTTTTATCGACTCTCTCCCGACGCTAAGCCACGCCGCTTCCCCCGTGCCCCGCTCCCTTCTTGTCACTCCCCGTATCCACGACCCACGCATTCTCTCCCAGAATTTCCGTATTACCTTATATGGTCATGAAATCTCAACGCCGACATCCGGACTACAGCAATCATAATGTTTTCCTTTTTAGCTTGAAATAGTATTTTTCGTGATTCTAATTTTCCTTACCACCAATTATTAAGATAATGAAAATATCTAAAATTCATTTGAGCAGGTTTTACTTTATTTTGAATTAAAATACGAAAATGGGATCTGTATCCTTTACTGCTTTGCTAAATACGCCACCTAGCTGAAACAAGTGGCACTTTTGACATAGCCTTAAAACCAATTCACCTAATCTGTACTATACCAAAGTTCATGAGTTTATTGCAAGATGCCCTCTTTTCCCCCAATACTAAATTCTAGCGGGCTCTGGCAAGTTAACAATAACAGCGCCATGATGACGGAAAGACAGCGAATTATGACGGAACTTCTTGAATCGAAGTTTACCCAATTTCCCGCTACTGCGCCCCCATAGCCCGCCTTCTGCATTCCTTACTTTTGTAAAGCCCCCCAAATCTCTCTCCTCAAAAGACATTTCCTACTTCTTTTCACTTAGTGGACCCATTTCGCTTAGGAACCTTAGACACCCAGCAATCTCTAATTCCATACTATTACATAGCCATGAAATACCCGTTTTCGGCGCGAATTTAATGTTCGCGTAATTTATTATAGAAACAACATCTTTACTCGATTCACGTAATTTTCACTCTTTCCCTGCTTCCAAACATTAAGAATAAAACATCCGGAATTTATTTGAATAATATTTCTTCATTTCCTGAGTAAAATAAGGAAATAAGGTCTGTTTTATTTTCTAATCCCGGAAGTAATGCCATCTAACCTAAACAACTGATACTTTTATGTTTGTTGTAACATTCTTTTCAATGAACCTAATCTACCTCCGAACTCAAGAGTTTCCCACATATTAAGCAGATGTCGCTTCCACCCTCAGCTAATATCAAAACATCAATAGTAATCCGAAGGTAGTGGCACCACCTTACCACAAAATGTTAGCGAGTGCTAACGGAACGCCTCGATCCGAGGTTCGTTCTGGTACAGCTCGACCCTCAAAATTTACGTAGCGTAGATTAGTTCAGCCGAAGGAAATTTTCTCTTCAGACTCGCTAACATGCAGAGACCACTGATTACAAAACAAATTATTATGGCTTTTTCCAGAATGTAGTTGGGTGTGTGCGTTTTTAAACCAATCCACTAACAGAATCCCGCAAGTATCCGGACTCCAACCTCGCAATAACTTAATTATGGATAACTATTACTTCGATTGCAAGAAATCTGACGAAACGAGAGTACCGGGTTGTGAATCCAGTATGCCCTAGTGGCAATAAGATGGCCTTCTAACCCAATCCAATTTTTCGATTAACACTAGATTTGCCATGGACTATCTCGAATTCCACCAGATACCAAGCGATGAACCGCCTCATAAAGGTTATCCTTTAATTTAACTATCTCAGCTAGAGCCCTTCCCCTTGCAAGCCCCATAAGTTTCCTGGTGAGTGTGCAGTTGCCGAAAAGGGAGTAAGAGCTTCTGTATAGTGCGGGTTTATCATGTTCTTCTTTTCGTAATTTAACCTAACTCCAATTTTCCATAATAAACCGTTTGCAAGGTGTAGTGCCTCTGGTCCAAGCTACAATAACTTCATCTATACTGTCAAAACTGTTGCCTCCTTAGAGCCCTCTTTTACAACCTGCATTCTCTTTAATAAATATTATAGTATAATTTTATATTATTATACGACAATACCATTAAAATCCTCTTTCTCCTTTTTCTTCATACTTCCCAAATGTACCACGCGTGGATTTCTCTTTCTCGCCACTCTAAGGATCCACCAGCTCATTCAATACAGACTTTCCTGTTTGACCAGGTTAATTGTCCCAATGGCTCTGTAGCATGTAGCGTGTAAGCCGTTTCAACCCTTAACCCTAAATCACATCAAATAATTTGGCTCAAACCAACATTTCCTACAATTAAAACTTTCCCTAGGTCTCCCTAACCTAAATAAAAAAGATGTCCCTAGAGTTTTCTATATACCTAATTGTTCACGTTCCGTAGCTTTGCTGTTTTCATTGACATGATCGCAATTAATTTAGCTAAATTTAATGTTGATTATATCTTTAAGATTGAGACATTTCCCCCGATATCAACTTATTGTCTGCCATCTCTACTTAGGCCTAATGTCGTTGAACAACTTGCCTAATTCACGCGCCGTTAGAAACTACCTAACGACTTAATTTCTCTATATTTCTGGGCCTCACTCTCTGAAAGTTTGATACTTTCCTAACTATTTCATCATTCGATTATAAGGGTTTAAACCTTAAGAGGTATGAGATCATTCTGGCACTAACTGTGACTTTGGAAACCCTGGGGCCTAATCATAAAACCAGACTCCATGACGAGGAACCATTTACTTGAGCTAACGGTATACTTTTGTGTCTAATGTATCAGGATTTAATTAGATAGATACAACCATAAAAATGACGTATCAGATTATCTTGTACATAGAATTAACGATGAAACAGAACCAAAACTCATACTAGTAAGAGTCACGTTGCACCCGACTAATTGCGAAGATACTCGATAAGAATATTTCGGTCCCTAAATTATCCTATACCCGCTCATTTACATGTTGTTATAAAATTCTCAAGCAATAAACTAAATTCAGGCACTATCTTACAAAAGTATCTAGGCCCTCGTCAAAATGTAAAGATTTACAGTCTACTATTTGGTCAACTACTTTATCTAATCTTTAAAAGGATAATGAAAACAATCCTAGCCTCCGTAACCAATAACGTACAAGTAAATAAATTGTCTCATACTTAAGTTATTCCGCCCCTCACATAATTTCTCCTGACTCTAGAACCGCCTACTTGCATATTGCACGTCCCATCAACTAAACCCGAAACTGAGAGAATTATAGTGGTGTAATGTCTACAACATCATAGAGGTATTTAAGGCGGTAGACAATGAAGAAAGATACAAAAAAAGAATTCGTCAAGAAAAGGGAGAACGTACCGAGCATTCTCCTCCGGAATAAGTTTAAGCTTCCCTAATTAGAAATGTAAATATTACAATTGTAAATGCGCACATGTCTTTAGATCCGTCCTTTACTCGTAATTTCCGCTACAAATCACGATATTTTCCCTTTGAATTGACGTCTTTGAAATATTGCGTCACTGCATATAAAGCTGATCGCTGTAATTAAGGTCCTGCAACCAAACTGCAGAGTGAAACCTTCACGGTAGAATTCCTCTGTCTATCTGTAAATCACAGTATAGTCAAAACTCATCCTCTAAACCAATAGATTTAAAACTCGGTAAAACAGCTTAATTCACCTATACCGCATGGGGCAATCAATCCCTATAATTCATAATGGCTCAAAACCATATTTTTAATTTAAATGTTACCTAGGCAAACATGTGATATTAATAAGACGCTGCACGTTCATACTACAGGGTATGTAAAGTTTGTTCACCCGTAGACTACGATTTGAATATAACATATACCGTATAGTGAATACCGTTATCAAAAATATTTAGTTGTAGCAAGATAAAAGTGAAAAGAATAAAATTCACCTAAGCCATCTAAACCTCTTAATTAAACCCGACCCCCCTGGTTTTCGACTGAAGACGTCTTCATGGTCATAAGCCACTACGAAAGTCTCAACATGTTATTTATTATATATTATGTTAATTTTTTCACACCAATATATGGAACCCGTTTCTTTGCTCGAAACGTTTCTCCTCTCTACCATAATACCCACTTGTTTCTAACATTCTATTAAACCGTCAAACGCTATCTCTGTCATCAAATATTACCCGAAATTCATATGTATATAATATTTATACTAGAGTTCCGTACCTCAGAGTAACAATAAGATCCCATTAACTAATAAATTTAATGTTCGTCCGTTCTTCCGTCACAAAACTGTTATGGCCCTATCTCTACTGTTCGTAGCCTTCGCGCCAATAAGGTCTGTAGTATATTGTTGACTAATTTCGTAACATACATAGTACATACAAGTACATACATATATACTCATATCCGTCTCCCAAAGAGGTAGGTAGAGACCATATACTTCCGATTGCCACGACCCTAACACACACATTTTTCGCCTCCTCCACATCCATTATTCTAATTACGCAAGTTCTTATTTTATAAACAAAAGTTTATTCTTGATTTTCACAAATTCTATATAATTAAGTGATATTCCGCTAGTACCCTACTATATTTAAACAACTATCGTATTCGAGGATCGGAAAATAGACACCGTTCAAACATCAGACGAACATACTTATTCACGCCTATCTCCTGAAGGGATAGACAAATACTGCCAACTTTCATCCACTATGATTCCGACACACCTCTCTCGCCTCTTCCACTCCTATCTACGAGGTCATACTAGTTCTTCGATTTCGTATATCACAGCACCAACACAGAACCCTGCGTTTTAAATTCACTCATCCTAACTTGACCCCTATTTGACACATTCTGAAGTACATTCGAGTTTTCTCATTTTATCCATAAATCTCCCAGACTAACATCCTTTTAAACCTCCGACCCTCCAGCTTGTAAACCTGACTTCACCCTGTGTGATATTTCCATTCATTCTATCGGACAAATTCTCACAGTTAAATATAGTAAGCCACCAACTCTGTGAAACTCTTATAAATTGTGCTAGGTTACACACTCATCATTCGTAAGTCATTTATTTATTTCAATTAGTTTCAGAATAATATAGGTATGTAAAATGTGGTTACACAACTCTATACACATGACTCTCAGATTTTACAAAATACCGAATATCTAACGCTGAAACTCTAACGTATACTTTTCTCGCTAAGTTTACTTTTTTACGACCATCAAACTATACGGTTTATCCTATTACATACCGATTCCAAAGAAAATTTTATCATCAATTGAAATAAGTTATGATGAAACAATTTAGCTATTTTAATACCATGTGGGTATTATTCTTCAATGACTTGAAACTTTACTAACTTAGAATAACCTGATCAATTTATTATGTCCGCGTACTAATCCATCCTGATTAACCCATGCTTAATTGACCTAAATTTCACTCTGAGTTCTACCCTATTAAATGTAGGTATTCATACTAAAAGTGCCCTTCCGTCGCTACCCAAAAATACTTCTCTCTCATTCTTAAGATCACATCAAAAGTGAATACTATGAGTACACAAGGGCCTACCTATTTTCAAAATCCGAATCTTATATTGTTTATCTTTTATTATTAATGCAAAAGTTTTCTAAGGGGATCTCATTTAACTGAAACGAAACTCTCGATACATACATACGAGTACATACGATTCGTTGATAACCTACCCAGGTGTCCCATTTTATCAAATTCCTAATAATTTCTCTCTTATAATTGCTTAGTACCCGACGATAACCGCTAGCTTCCAATTTACTGAACTACAAATCCTCTCAACACCAGTTTAAACCTCAGCATAGAAGTAGATAAACAAAGTTATTATTTGCCTAACCACTATCTCAAGAATTTTATTTCCCCTTTCATTTACTTATAACTTCATTCAAATCATATCTCACTTAACTCCCTTTTCCTCAATAAATTTGAAACATACTTATTTTCCACACTTCTAAACCTGCTACAAAACTATTATTTCCTTTATGAACTACTAGCTTCCTCCCGCGGCTCTGCCCGCGCGCTACTCGGTTCAACGACATGATTTTTTTTCCGGGACAAAAGCAGCTTATGTGTCAAGTTGGTGTATAAGCCATATTCATTCCAAACCGCCCCAGCGTGAAAGAGCAACAACCACACACACACACACACCCTCACTCACACACACACACACAAATTTTCGCATTTATAACACCAGTGTGATGCCCTTCATCCCTTAGTAAGCAACAAGCTCTTGCATATTCCCTCAATTGACTCACCGCACCTACGCTATAACATTACCAATGAAGTTAGTCTCTTGTAACTTATTATCATAGCCCATCATCACGTTTCATTTACCGCACCTACGCTATAACGCTACCAAAGAAATTGTTTTCTCGTAAATTATCATTACCCATTCTTTATCAATCACACTACAAGGATCGAACACTCGAACCCCTTTTCACTTCTCTTATCGATGCAAGATTTTTTTTTATTTTGTAAAAACCTTTGTTTTCCCCGCAACGCAAAATATAACCAAAAGTTACAACGACATCGCAAAGCGTCACCCCAAAATTAAAATAGTTTTCCCTCAGTCTCGCTAATATTACCGATTCGGACTACCACGTCATCACTGAACAAATAAATGAACGTCATCTAACATAAAAACATTTAACAACGATCACCTTCATAAACCTCCTTTTTCTATTAGTGCATCTACCTTCCGTCCGCAAAGAACTCCTACGCAACCTTACGGAGCGACCCTCATTCTTTCAAACTTTTCATCGATAGGAGTGCAGAACAAGATTTATATGCATTCATCCACCCATTCATTACTAGGATATTATTATTGCTAAACGAGTGTGGGCAATACAAAACCGTTCTACCTGATAAATAAAACCCGTAACAGTCCGATTACTTTGCAATATTGTTAATATTCTTTGACTAAAAGTGAGCAGATGATTTCCACGGGACAAACTGAAGCTAGTATAATTTTAATATAGGCGACGACAGTCATCGAAGTACATTCGTCATATTAATAACACATTATACTAATAAATCATACGACGGCATTCACCCGTCCATGCCGTTGTCTAACTAGTGTTATTCTTTTACCGGTTTGTGATAATATCAGTAACTACTAAGAGTTGTTAAAAGAAAGTACTACTTAAACAAACTTCAAATTACCTAGTTTGATTATTTTTGTCTACCACGCGTTGGGATGTAAGTTATTCCTAACCGTTCCGGACCGGTCGTTTGCGTTTGAGATTAAAATGTGATCAAAACATTAAACACCGAATAATCAAAGAAGTGAAAGAAGGACAAATTGGACAGAAAAACTTTGTTGTCACCCTACACATCTACTCACATATCCTTCATACAGATGACTGTCCACGGAAAACATCATGTAGATGATAGATTTCTTTGATCGTAATAATCATAAGAGCGGCCCTAAAGCTTGGATTTGGATAAAGTTTATCCGTTTCATACTGAAATGAAAAATGAAGAACCAGAACGCAGCTTAAACTCGTTCAGAAAACTCAAATTTCGACCGAACAACCTATCTTGCATTTAGAAAATTGCATAATCATGCAATGTAACCTTAAACACAAATGAAATAATAAGTCTATTTTCCTTTTTTTTGGATAACACAAGTTGGTCAAACTCATCACTAACATTGCCACAGCCTAAAATGTGTACGTACATTCGCAAACCAGGTATCTAGGTGTCGCCGACATGATGGCCGTTGGGGCCGAAAGGCTTTAGAATGGAGACAACGTACAGCAAAGCGCAGTGCAGGCCGACCACATGCCTGCCGGACCGACAACCTGAAGGACATCGTGGACGGCGCGGCGTCGACATGAGTGGCGAAATTTGGGAAAGGCCCATGCCCAGCACTGGACGAACACGGGCAGATGGATGGATGGATGGATGACTACCATATCTGAACCGTAAAACTTCCTATAATATTCCCATATCCCTGCCTGATTAAATATTATTGAGCAAACTAATATGATCATAAATAATCCTTATATAGAATTTCATGTTGTTAGTTACCGAAATTATGATTTACATAGACATCATAATGAAATTTTTCAAAAATATTTCGATCTAAAAGGGAACAACGAATTTTAATATTAACTCTACGGCTCAGTCTAACATCAGTAAATATTCCCGATATTTCTAAACATTTATTCATCCTCTTCCTACTACATATTATTATGTGTTCGTAATAAGATTATAAAATAAAACACATAATATCTCATTTCTACTCGAGTCGCAATGTATACCACGTTTACTAACCGACCCGCAATGTAAACTCATGCGATTGTTTCTGAAGTGATGACGTCATCCCTAGCTGACTTCAGGTTTGTAGGTTTATACATAAGTATTTGTGCACCTAACTCACTACTAAATAAGTGAGAGCAAAACACAATCGATTCCTCACGTCCTATTTAAATACGTGAACCCTACTCCGTACATACGATTGTACATCTTTTTAGCCCGACGTACATAACCAACCACATCTTTACTTTATTCTAGTAAAACAATTTAATAGTTTCGAAAAGCACTAAAATAATACCACAGTGCTGCCAAGCAGTCCCCTACAAAGTATTTACTACACGAAGATGAAAAACATTTTCTAAAGCAATTAGAATTGTCCACTAACACTGCTTTTGCTTTTGAACGCACGGTCGCACGCGTCGCTTTCGTTCCATGAGACTAAGAACGTTTCCACACCATCCAACCCGACACCGGTGCCGGACGACGACAGCCAACATCCGATAGCCGACACCATGTGCTGTTTTCGCATTACCCGACAAAATCGCTCCGATATGGCCATTTGCTCGATAGCTTTAGTGCGGACAGGTCATTACGGAAGACTAAGACAATTTTGGATACATCCCATTGCGGAAGCTAAACATTCAGAGAGAGCATTTTATACTCTTTTTAGCGAGCTACAAAACGCACTGAGAAAGTTCTTTAATTACTTTCCTACAAGTGAATCCACGATATGATTATTTGCCAATTTATCTGACAACCAATATCAAGAAACAAGACACACATATTCGAATGGCTTTGGGGCCTACGGAAATGCAAGCGCACACAGAGACAATTTAGATATACGTATATCAACATACAAACATTATCGTCCGACGACTCACGGGCGTCCGATAGTGCCGCCAACATATCGGTGTCGGTTCTGATATCCGATACTGGATCGGACAATGTGAAAGATTACTCATTCCATACATTTTACTTGCCCCGATATCGCACCGGCGGCGTCCGACCCCGACACCGGACCGGACAATGCAAAAACCCCCAAATATGGACAAATGGACTTTGAGTCCAGGGGGTCTAGAACGAGGCACAAAAAGAGTGTCTTTTGAAAGAGTCTTCAGCTATCAAACTTGATTTCTTAGATTAGCCGAGCAAAAAAAGTGACTTTTCTTTTACTTTGGCTTCTAAAGATAAAGAGTGTCGTTTTTCGAGTTTCGTTCATTCAAAAAGATACTTTTTTGCTTATTTCCGTAGAACGGTGACATTTTGACAAACGTTTGGTCTTTCTTTTTGCCGCCTTTTGCAGAGCTAAAGTGACTTCTACTCTTCTAAAAAACAGTGACCAAATTTAGTGCCTTTTGTGAAGTTTTCGTAGGTTTTTTGTCATGAAATTGGAGTTTATGACTCAAAAACATTATAATTACAAAATACTATTACATTGCAACGACCATCATAGGTCGCTGGTACATTGTAATAAATTTTATGAGAAAACTTTCGACAAGCAAAATAATTTTCTAAAAATTCTAAATTGGACTAGGTATTAGTTATGTACTTAACTTAGGTACCTACCTCGTCATCGAGATTTCGCCAGCGTACCGCGAGCGCCCCTACCGCTCCCAGTAAGAAGGCGCGCCGAACCGGGCTATTGTTATTGGTTTCGAGACTGTGCAAAGGAGAAAGCGCCAACCACGTACGACCCAGAACTCAAGCAAAGCTCTTAGGGAGCCCAAACAGAAGCTGCGTCCTGCGAAGCCAAACACGCCTGCACTAAAACACTAAGGCGGAGGATATCGCGGAGTACGTGCTCCAAAAGATGGGGTATCATCCGTACGCCTAGTACGCCTAGTAGCCGTGGACAAGTGCCATAGGACAGCACCATGACATAGGTAATGCAAAGTGAAGTGATAATAACATAGTTGATGCTCTATTTACTAATTCAATTTTGTACCAATATACAACCTATGTAACTTAGAATATGCAAAGGAATATGTGTACCTTGGTCAAATAATCTCTCCAAATGACTAGACACACAAAGAAATCAGCAAGCGAATAGCCAACGGGTGGAGACTAGTCCCTAAAAGAGATGAAAAGTAAAGATTTGAGGCTATCAATGAAAACAAAAGACACATTTATTCTTCCCTGTCTAACATATGGGTGCGAGATGTGGGCCTTAAACAAAGAACACAAAGACAAACTCGAAAGATGCCAGAGAGCCATGGAGAGAAGCATGTTGGGAGTCAAGAGTAAAGGATAGAACTCGAAATGAAGACCTACGAGAAATTGTGTAGCACACCTAGCGGCTTACTACAGGAACCAGCATTGGCAGGTCACATCCTGCGTAGTAACCCAGAGAAATTAAGTAAAAAGATCACAGACTGGTACCCACATGAAAGAAAAATAACTAGAGGTTGGCGATGCTGGGAAAACAAACTTAAATTGACAGCCGGTCCATACTGGAGAAGAGTGGCATGGGACAGAGAACATTGGAAGGAGTTGGACGAGGCCTTTGCCATGTGGCACAGTGCTACGTGACCTAATATAAATAGTAATGAATAAAATGTTCTATAAAAATTAACTTCAAAATCACTGTAGGACAGAATAAAGGCTATATTATTGTTATACTTTGTACTTTAATGTTTGTTTGCATGGGTCACAGATGTCTGACAGTAAAATTATTTGATTTGATTCAATTACAAGCAAAACACTTCACCCATGTAATTGTTACATACCTACATATATGTTCTTGAACATCATACATACATAATACTTTATATTCTCTGATGCAAGTATCATAATTAGATAGTGTGAGTGAGATGACATATATACAGTTGTGGTCATATAATTAGGAACGACTAATATCGAAGTAACTTTCAGAAAAACAAGTTCGTGTAACTTTAGTCTTTATTACTGTTACTACCTTCAAACGACATGATAATAAAGCTATGTAAGCAGGCTTTTATACTTTTTATATATAATATGTAAAATTGTTGAACTTCAATTGATAATTTAATTAAAGTTCCATTTGAACTATTTATTTGAAACTTTCTAGCTATGGAAAAATAATTAGGAACGGGTAAAATAACTTAGTTTATTGAACTGTATAAGAAACAATTTTAATGAAATAAACAATATTTATTACAAAACTATTACAAAACACAGCTTACAAAAAGCAGTATTAGTATTTTGTAGGGTGGCCCTTGCTTACAATAACTGCCCTGCAGCGATGGGGCATGGAATCTATTAAGTTTTTACAGGTTTCATCTGAAATATTGTTCCACGATTCGACAAAGGCATCGATTGTTCGAAGGTATAGATTGTTCAAATTGCTCATCCTTTTTGCAGCCACACTCTACTTCTCTCCAAAGATTTTCGATCAGATTAAGATCTAGACTATTTGCAGGCCAATTTAACACAGTAATTTTTTGATCACTAAGAAACCTTTTAACTGAATAAGCAGCGTGTTTGGGTTCATTATCTTGCTGAAATATCCAGACCTGTAGTCCAACAACCACTCCTCAGCATAAGGTAGCATAGTTTTTCTCTCTCTCCAATATTTGCTTGTATTCAAATTGGTTTAGCATAGGTAGGTACCTTCAATCTTTTTAACTGGCCCAACACCATGACCTGAGAAACATCCACAAACTTTTATGTTTCCTCCCCCATGCTTTACCACTTTTTTCGTGAACTTAGGATTCAACGCTTGCTTAGGCGGTCTACTCACATACTGTTTACCATCAGACCTTAGTCTATTTATTTTCGTTTCATCAGAAAATAACTATTGCATTGACTTGCTGTCCAGTTGCGATATTTATTCGCGAACTCTAACCTAGCTTTTCGGTGCACCTTCGTGAGAAGCGGTACACTCCGGGCGATTCTTCCAAATAACTTTGCATCAGTTAAGCGTCTTCGTACTGTACGTGTAGATACTCCTCCGTCGCCAAAAACTTCCCTCTTTATGTGTTCAGAACTCTTGAAAGGATCAAAGCCTTTGCTGCACGAACAATTAAAGCATCTTCACGTGATGTTGTTTTTCTAGATTTAGGCTTTCGAGGTACATTATTCGTAGTATTAAACTGTTTGACGTGATTTACAACTCTCCTTTTTGCCCATGATTTCGGAATAATTATGCACTTTCAACTTATGTAGTCAATATAAAGGAGATATAAAGCGATGTAATCATAGAATACGCGGGAAACAAAAAAATGCGATAACCATTTTCGAAATTCAAAATTAAGAATTATTTTTTTCCGTTCCTAACCATTTGTCAAGCGGCCAGTACATTTAAAATACAATAGAAATTGAAGTGATAGCAGTGCAATTGTTTTGCATATTGGGTATAAATAATTAAAGCCTAGGTACTAATATAACTGTTATTTTGTGTGGTTTAAATTTGTTATCAGTAAGTTATTACAAAAGTAATAGCTACTTGTTTGTCAAAAATCGACTTTCTTACCAGTAGTTCCTAATTATACAACCACAACTGTATATATACCATCTCTATTTAATTCATTTTTAATATTTCAATGCACTTTTTTTACGCACTACACTATTATTTATTCTCAAATGTGATGGGCCCTATAGATCGGGCATAAATAGATCAACAGCTTGATGTTTTTTTCGAAGCACGCAGACTGAACAGTGATATGCAGGGCGTGGAGATTGAACACAGAACCTCTGGGTTAGCAGGCAAGTGCAGAGCAACCATTCGTTACAGAAGCAGTCAGGTTTTATTATTTATAAACAATTTCATACTTTTGCAAGAAAACACACAGTAATTTTTATGCTACCTAGCTTGAAAATTTGCCATGAAAGACATCATCAAATAAAATTTTGTGAGGGTGGAAAAAAGTGTAAAACAATATATTTGATAATTTTTATTCTTTGAAAATGTTTACTACTTATACACCTGTTACTGATAAAAGGATCTTTTTATTTGTTAGATTTCTACTAAAACTCATGTGCCTCCAGTTCCTTCCTGTCTCAAGTTCCAACCAATGTTGGTTTAATGAGGGTCAGGATTCTCTCCACCAGTAGCACAGTGGCTCTGACAAAAGTTGTCATTGCACATAGTTGACAGCAAATCCTTTTCTGAAAAGACAAAAACATCTATGTAAGATCTTATGAAGGCAATAATATGTGCTTTGCATTACAAGGTTTAAATAACCAGGGTTTGATTTGAGGCGATGCTTCTAATTTCCAATTCAATTTTGGAATCTATGAAATGCTACCTTATTAGAGTGAGTTTTTAGTTGGGAGACATTCACATTAGTTTGGTCAGTAGTAGCAAACAATATGGTACTTAGTGCAAATAAATTTCAAAAAATTTACATGGTACCCCATATCGCTGCACTTCAGGCAAAATTACACGCTTTTTAGGGCATGCAGGTTTCTTCACAATGTTTTACTTCATTGTTCATTGAGTGGTAAGTATTAGCTAAGAACACAAATACTGTGCACATAAATTTCGAAAAACTCATTGGTGGTGACTGGAAATTAAACCTGGGTCGCAAGATTGAGAGGCCAGCGAGCTACCGCTGCTTCAAACATTTAAATGAGAAGAAAGTACTATACAACAAAAACTTTGTCTTACCTTCCTGCAGTTTTCTAGCACCACTAGCCACACGATAGGGAATACCAAAGCAGGAGTCATGACCTTATAAGACTTTGAGACTTATTTAGCACATGGGACAGGTTGCAATGTCTGAAATAAAAATGATCGACATTAGCGTGTATATATGTAGGTGAAGTAGCAATCTACTTTTCCAATACTGAAATGGGATAGGAGCCAATCTCAAATACGGGGAAACTTGGAATATACTTACATCGGGGAAAGAGTAGAAAGGCAATTTTTTTCCTGTGTAAAACGAAGAATAGTAAACGTCTACTTACTTCTCCATACACTCCAACATAATTAGATTCTTCCCCTTTTTCATCAAAGAGTGATTTGTTTCCTTCTTTTCACTTGATAAGTATAAACGACAAGAAATACCTAGGTACCTATTATTTATTTTCCTTCCTTATTGATGGATAATTGGATATCTATTTTGAAATGTATGCGTTGCCGCTAGCGGTACCCTAATAAACAACGTATCAACTACGAATAAGAAGACGATATGTTGCTGCTAGCGGTAGTGTTCTTCGTTAGGATGCGGTGCCGTGAATTAAAAAACAAGAAGGAATTTTGTGTGTAACATGATATCTGTTAAAACAATGAGCCATATATTTTTAGCCCATCGCAATACATTTGAAAGCAAAAGTGAAGTTAGACAATAAGGCCCCTGGTTACTTGCATCTAATACTGTCAGCCACTGTACCAATGATTCGATATTTAAAGTCACCCATCCAGCGAATATTTTTCAGTTTATCACGTGACCTCTCACCGCTAAAGCACCGCTAACAGCATTGCATACACTTTGGATTTTGACACTCTTTTTTGTCTATACCCATTTTTTTTTTTGAATGAATGGTTGTCTGTGTCTTGGCTTCCAAAAGTGAGAAGAGCGCATTAGAGAAAAGTGTGCACATTCTACGGATAAAAAAAAGAGTATCTTCAAAAGAGCGAAGGTGACTTTCGAAAGAAAAGAGCAAAAGGCTCTTTTCGCAAATTCGAACGTGGTAAGGCCCCAGAGCCGTTAAAAAATACTAAAAAAGAAACCAATGCGATTAATGACAGTCAAAACAAACAAACCACTTTTGAATAGTTCAAAACCATCACAAATGAGATATCTCTGATATCTCTGATATCTCTATAACTAATAAATTAACTAACTTGTGCGTGCGTTGAGATGAAGATGGAATGCACCTTCAGCTCGGGACAACATTATTATGAACTTAGCGCATTCTCAAAGGTGCAAAATTGGACATGGCGTTGATGATATCAATGAAACCTACAACTACAGATTACCAAGGATAACCCAATTAACCGTGCCGAACTCATCTCATATAATGGTACGTATATTCATTTTAACCTGTTTTACAATTGCCTAATCATCAAGAACGCATTAAAACTACGTTTTCCTACACCGGTCATTCATATTGGTTATTAGTACTGCTATCTTGAGCAAACATCTATAGTATTGCAATCCAAAAGTGGCCTAAATTACCTATTCTACTTTAATAAACAATGCTCATTAGTCTAACAACATCAAACACAACCCTTTATATTAAAGTGAATTTATGCTATAGTTTCTTAATGATAAAATAGGTATAATTATTCACAACATTACAGACATTCTCCATACATTCGCCCGAAATTAATTATCTTTTTCTACTTTTCAGATACAGCCTACGATGGTTGAGTTCTAAAAGCCCTATATACATATTATGTATGACCCATCTCGCCTGAGAAGCTACGCAGGTGTATGCAATGTGGATAATCCAGCCTACTTCCTAACCAAGAACTTCGCTTCGCCCAATCGCACTAAGGAAAGGATAATAATGTGCATCTGTGTTACCGCTGAATGAATTTACTACATAGAAACTAAATATCACTCTTAAAACACCTCCGTCTCACGTGCAACAATTGAACTAGACTAACACACTCCAACCAAATAAATACTAGAAATCGCAATACAATATCCCAGCTATTAAAACATGATCACAGTGCTTTAATGAAACAAAAACACTAAAATGAATTCAAAATACAACGTTACAACCATGATATTGTTAAAACTTTATTCCGACATATGTCCTAGTAGTTAATTTTAATATTATAATCGCAAAAACTGCAATATCCTGGTCACGGCACCAATTGAAACATATCCCCCCCACCTTTCTCAAAAACCTACATCACTTTCCTCACCTACCTACCAACTTTTCTGCTAACTACATCCACTTTCCGTCTCACTGCCTACCCACTCTACCTTCTCACATGTAGCTTGAACTTGTGAAACCGCGAACGACTAATTATAAATACAAACAAGGTTTGGAAGGTGTTAGTCCAGTATTAGGCCAAATGATCGTCTAGCAGCTGTGATAGGACCCCTCGTTGTGAACCGTATTTAAGTAACCCTAGTTCTTTTAGTGATAATAAGAATGAATCCGAACTCAACATTACCCAATAAGTCTAGTTAAATTACCTAAAGTATCCGAGAAGTAAATAGTTCCTCTGACCCTAGTAAATAGAATAACATCTGCGCCTAGCTAAGTTATTATATGATGTCAATACTGAATTGAAACTATCCAAGAGAATATCACCTATTAACCAGGCTTATGTAAGAGAGTGAGAGGAGTAACTGAAACTAAATATAATTCATCTAGAAGATACCGCAATTTTATGTTTTTTGTTTAATAGCCCCTACCGGTTAATTTGGGTTCGGTAAAAGCAAAAGCTTCTATGGTTCTGCTTAAGTAAAGTAATAGATGAGAAGATTATACTCCTAGATAATAAGAGTATAAGTCGAACATAAAAGCCCTTACCTTTCGGATGGGGAATAACCCGTGAATTTTTTTGAACAAAGGTTTTATTTAGTTTTATTTGAAATAGTGATTTAATTATTTAACATAGGTTTCATTTAGTTTTATTTGAAATTGTGATTTAATACTTTATATTATTATAGGCTTTAATTTTGCATTTAGTTTGATGATACATTATTTGTACCGTGCTACAGGGCACTAAGTACTTAGATATTGTAATTTGACAAGACAGTATTATTATACTGAATACTTGTAAGATTTGTTACTTTGTAATAGTAAATCGTTCATGTTGGCAAGTCTTTAATTTCTACCAAACACTACTATAGTCTCATCATAAAATCTTTCAGTAATCTTTAAATAGTACATTATTTATTTTAAGAAAACCTAAGAACAGTGATTCCCTGTCTACACACCTTGGAGGAAGAATCACTAAGAAACCTCAAGGAGTACCTACTCGTAATTAAATATCATGACCTTACTGTGGAATATTAATTACTTCAGTAAAAGCTGCATACTTCTCCTTATCACATGTCCAATCTCTGAACCTACTGAATTCTACACGAGAACAGCTCTAAGGTAGTTTATTCTAACAGAAATTTATTAGCAGTCAATACTGGATTAATTCAGTCATACAGATAACTAATTCGGTTCTACTAGTCTGACTAATTTCAATTCTTCTGAATTCCAGTTAGTAAGTAGCCGTTCTGATGTCTCAGAATCAAAGCTACAATTATATGAAAGATGTCTCACTCAGATAGATATAATTTCAGCTAGCTGGTTTCCTTGTTAGATCCAGAATAGTTTCAGCAGTATTTAAGGCTATCTCTCGGCCACATTGTACTTGAGGATATTAATTCAAGGAGAGATATATCTATTCACACTTGACGAAGTAAGATTCCTGTTCCGTTTGGTATACAGAAGATTCTTATTAGCACGGCATTGCTTGGCTAAAAGGGTGGGATTTTCCCTTAGTATGAACAAATGCATCTACTCATTACCTTTATTTTTCAGGCAATATTATTCACAAATAGAAATCATTCCTTTTCTATGGAAACCAAGCTACTTACTTTGGTAAATTTATTTATATTGAAATCTTCCCTTTTTTATAAGGAAATTATGATTCCAGAATTATTTACTGTAATTAAGACTTAGAACTGGACTTTGTTCGAAACTCTGAACTGATAGTTCTCACACCAAAACAGTTTATCTCAATAAAAGGGTATCTTGAAAAACTAGACACTCGTGTAAGTAGGAGTGTTTCTGAGCTTGAGGTCGAACCTTCTTTATCTAATCAGAGAACGATGATCACAAGTTTAATCTATCTGATAGCAAATTAAGGGCAAAACATTACTTATCTTTACTTCACAACAAAATAACTTTCAGTCACTAAAAGGGCTTTCTTGACCAGACAATCAGGGAGGCTTTCCACTGAATGCTTTCGACACATCGTTACAAGATTGATCTAAACAAATTCTGGCTTTATTAACTTCTGAAATTCGCCTATTCTTTTCAAACTAAAATCTGGAACCTAAACCGATATCCGCCTACCTATCTGACCTAATTTTCACCAGTCCGTGGTTCTACAAGAATTACCCCCTTGAAAACCTTCAAAGCCTACGGATCCTAACCTGAACGTACCTACGTGTAACACCAAGACATAATTGACTAAAACCTACACTACCAGGACCCTACAACCTTCAGAACCCTACTTTCTCTGAGCACAATTCTACCGTCCTACATTTTTCTATAATACCTGACTGTGTTCTAATCAATTTATCGTCCCTTCTTGCAACCCTACGTGAAATTCTAGCATCCTAAGATTCCTTGTAACGTCCTAGCATTTCCGCAAGTTCCTTGACTGATCTGGCTGCCCAGGAATAGCCAAGAGAATTCTCAGCCTATTTTGGTGTACAACAAAACTAGAGATAAAATCTCACATTTACTTTTAATTGTGTGATTGTGTAATGCATCCTAACAAATATCTTGACTAAATTGACTATCCAAACTTTACCTGCCTATCATTTGTACCTAGAATGAGAATTCCTAGTCTGCCAAATGTGTAAAACCCAAAACTAGAGATAAAATCTCACATTTACATTTAATTGTGTTTGTGCGGTGATTCCCAAAGAGTCACAGCGGAAATCACATCCCTCAACTAGTCTAAAATAAAGAAGCGAGGCGAGTTTTCTCCTCTACGTGTACCTACTGCCTATAAACTCTCCGTGCCAGTCAGCGGGTGATTCAAGGTAAGGGCCTCATCCAACTGACCGGAAGTTCCCTATATGGTTGTGTGATAAATATATTAATATATACATAAAGACCAAAACTGCGCCACGGATGATAACCTGGAGGGGCAATGTCCGGTTCACACTTCTCTCGTGATCGCCCAGGCAACATCACATGGTAACGTCAGAAATGGGAGATATTATACGGTATAACTAAACCGCTGCAGCGTCATCTCAAAACGACTGCCCCTCCGGAGAGGTTGAAGGTACCAGGGCCGTCAGTTGTCACCGTTAAGTTTACCCAACACTGGTACCCCAAAGAGACTTCTCTTTGTTTAGCATCACATATTTTCCCTACCTATTAGCCGTCAAGCCTACTAAAAATACCCCTAAACTAAACCCAGAGACTCCCACCTTTGTCACGCTCGAAACACCGAGTAGCTCCCGCGCTAATATCCCCTCACTATTACAAAACCGCAGTACACTACAAAACCCCACGCCCAGGTCTGATATCCGCGTCCCGAAAACTGGTCTGAACGATATTAACACGAATACCCACGATTCTTAATGAGGCTTTTTCCATCCTTCCCCCGGCCAGCCGAGCCCTAGGGCTCAAAGCCTTTCACAGCCGCAACATCCAGCTTTACCTTATATTATTTAAAATATAAAGCAGACCCCAGAATTCTTAGGAAATCATTTGAAACAAGTCTCAAAAGGAATGCCCTATAACCGATCTACATATTCGTCCTTTTACGGAAATCGCCTCGAACAAACACTCGCGGATCTCTAAATTTAAACTGCACTTTCTCGAAAAGTATCCCACGCTCTAAATAATTCCGACAGAACTTTAAAGAAAATAACCCCGAGGAAAATTAATATATCTATAAAACAAACGCCCTGATAAAAATAAAACCCAAAAAAATAAATTCGCGACTAATTACTGCACTTGTATCTCGCTTGACGGACCTCGAAGACTGAACTCCGAAGACTGACCTCCAAAGACTGGGAGCCGTTCCCGCCCTACAACCACTTTTATCGACTCTCTCCCGACGCTAAGCCACGCCGCTTCCCCCGTGCCCCGCTCCCTTCTTGTCACTCCCCGTATCCACGACCCACGCATTCTCTCCCAGAATTTCCGTATTACCTTATATGGTCATGAAATCTCAACGCCGACATCCGGACTACAGCAATCATAATGTTTTCCTTTTTAGCTTGAAATAGTATTTTTCGTGATTCTAATTTTCCTTACCACCAATTATTAAGATAATGAAAATATCTAAAATTCATTTGAGCAGGTTTTACTTTATTTTGAATTAAAATACGAAAATGGGATCTGTATCCTTTACTGCTTTGCTAAATACGCCACCTAGCTGAAACAAGTGGCACTTTTGACATAGCCTTAAAACCAATTCACCTAATCTGTACTATACCAAAGTTCATGAGTTTATTGCAAGATGCGCAGTGTCGCCCTCTTTTCCCCCAATACTAAATTCTAGCGGGCTCTGGCAAGTTAACAATAACAGCGCCATGATGACGGAAAGACAGCGAATTATGACGGAACTTCTTGAATCGAAGTTTACCCAATTTCCCGCTACTGCGCCCCCATAGCCCGCCTTCTGCATTCCTTACTTTTGTAAAGCCCCCCAAATCTCTCTCCTCAAAAGACATTTCCTACTTCTTTTCACTTAGTGGACCCATTTCGCTTAGGAACCTTAGACACCCAGCAATCTCTAATTCCATACTATTACATAGCCATGAAATACCCGTTTTCGGCGCGAATTTAATGTTCGCGTAATTTATTATAGAAACAACATCTTTACTCGATTCACGTAATTTTCACTCTTTCCCTGCTTCCAAACATTAAGAATAAAACATCCGGAATTTATTTGAATAATATTTCTTCATTTCCTGAGTAAAATAAGGAAATAAGGTCTGTTTTATTTTCTAATCCCGGAAGTAATGCCATCTAACCTAAACAACTGATACTTTTATGTTTGTTGTAACATTCTTTTCAATGAACCTAATCTACCTCCGAACTCAAGAGTTTCCCACATATTAAGCAGATGTCGCTTCCACCCTCAGCTAATATCAAAACATCAATAGTAATCCGAAGGTAGTGGCACCACCTTACCACAAAATGTTAGCGAGTGCTAACGGAACGCCTCGATCCGAGGTTCGTTCTGGTACAGCAGGCAGTGAGGTGGGGGAAAATCTTAACTATAAAATAAAGCATGAACTTTCTATCTTTATCTATCTATAATATAATAAGTTTGTAATTAGCAGTGGTCGGAATAGGTAGAGCTGATGCCAGGCTCGACTGTGGAGGTACCACCATCTTACTCGCAAATCCTCCCGAAGTTATTCGGGGGAGAGTAAGACAACAGCTCTCAGGCAAAACCAGGCGGCCCAACATTGCCTGGGATCGATGGATGGCGGTATATCCATCCCCAATTGCCGGGCCTTATATAAAACAGGCTAGTGACGGGCAGCGGCGTCACTGGTGCAAGGGTTTCGGCACCGCGCTCACCAACCCGCCTGCCCAGCGAGTGTGAGTATGGGCATTACTTCCAGGAGGACCGCCAAGAGTGGCCAAATCCTGGAAAGGCCTATGTCCAGCAGTGGACGAAACAGGCTGATGGATGGATGGATGGGCATATGTAGTGCCATTTGGGGTGAACGACCGCAAACATTATGAATAATATGGATATAACCCCGGGATTTTTATTTTTATTTATTTGTATAGGTATTAATTTTGTTTTCTTTTATATTTAAGTAGGTATTACGATTATTTAGTTTTTATTTTTTATATAGTTCAACTGTATAGCCTATTAAATATTAAATTCTTCTATTGATTACCTATTTACTTTATAGGTAGTGATATTTCGCTTTAATTTTTAATTATTTTGGCGGAATAATAATTATATTATCAATAATAATAAAAATCGTGCCATGAAATTTGCCGGGGTTTATACGTTGCTGTCTATTAACAAATTTATTTCCTTTTGAATTGATAATTAAATGCGAGTCCTTGGAAATTAAGATCTAATCCCGGAATAAGGGCATGTCCACATTATCCTAGCATTCACTGCCTACGCCAACCACTGGTAATTAGCTATAATTGAGCTTTTTATCTGTCTTTTTTATATGACATATCATATATTTATTTGTGACTTTATTACTTGACTGATGTGATGACGGTCCAATAAGGACCGAAATATGTATCAAGCTTTAAATATTATTTTATTTCTTTGCATTGAAAGTTATATTGAATTTAAATGGTAAAGTAGTGAAAAAGTCGTGTCTATACATTGAATAGTTTAGCGAAATTTTAAATGAAATGTGTTATTGGAATTGTACTTAAGCCAAATCTACAAATTTTTGAATTTTGGTCTGTCTGTCTGTATGTTCCGTTTTAACTCGAGAACCTCTCAACGGATTTGGATGCGGTGTTTTTAATTATTATCCTAGTAACTCTGATAGGGGTTTTCATAAAATAACGCCAAAGCCAAAAACGAGGCAAATATTGCATAAACTAGCAAAGGCTAGTGTTTCAATAATAAAAACCGGCCAAGTGAGAGTCGGACTCGCGCATGAAGGGTTCTGTACCATTATCTATAAAAACGGCAAAAAAATCATGTCTGTTGTATGGGAGCCCCCTTCAATATTTATTTTATTCTGTTTTTTAGTATTTGCTCTTACAGCGGCAACAAAAATACATCATCTGTGAAAATTTCAATTGTCTAACTATCACGGTTCATGAGGTACAGCCTGGTGACAGACGGACAGACGGACAGACAGACGGACAGCGGAGTCTTAGTAATAGGGTCTCGTTGGTTACCCTTTGGGTACGGAACCCTAAAAAAACTGATTGGACTCACTTATTGTTTAACTGTGCAAAGAGGCAAAGGTTGAGCTTTCGACTCATCATCAGAACTCTTCTTTTAATGAAACCCTAGTTGTATGAATTCCACAACAACACAAAAATAAAGCATTTCCATTTATTTGACCCTTGTTTCTTTGTAAGATTTGGTTTTCGCTAGCAACAATTGGTGCCATAACACAAGATGATTTTATTTTGCAAAATGAGCAGATTGAGCAGAGTCCTTATATTGTCTAACTTCAATATCTATCGATTTCGCTATCACTTTCAAATGTATCATGATTGGCTAAACA
Source organism: Ypsolopha scabrella (assembly GCA_910592155.1). Classification (NCBI taxonomy): domain Eukaryota; kingdom Metazoa; phylum Arthropoda; class Insecta; order Lepidoptera; family Ypsolophidae; genus Ypsolopha; species Ypsolopha scabrella. Next base: position 9,080,143 of record OU342964.1, read on the forward strand.
GATCTCAAGCTAAGCACGATACATTTAAAAGCAAAAGCGATATATGTTGAAGTAAGACAATATAAGGGGGCAGATTCGATTCTCGGCTAAAGAAAGTTGTTTTTCAAGAAACTATGAATGCAGTTTTTGAGGGTCCTTTGAACAAATTTATCTATCTTTTATAGTTTAGATTTTCTCCATACAGCCCCTTCTCAACGCGCTATACCCTGTTTATATCTAACCTTCTAACCGGTTCTTTTCCTAACTGAAGGGTTCCCACAAAACTAGTTTGTCCAAAAGTAGGTTTTGGCTGGTAAAATAACATACACAGGTTGTAAATAGACTGCTACCATTAAATGAAACCACATGTTCTACCGACTCTACTGAACCACTTTTCCCAAGAATCATACCCGCGGACACCCTTAGTTTGGGAAATAATTGAGTTCCAAACGAAAATGCGTGAACCCTAACGCACCGATATACGGGCGAGTTTGGACAGAGCTCCGTCCGTGAGACCGCTATTGCGGTGCAGCGTTCTAAAATAGACCTTCCTCCTACTAGATAAAGTCTTTGGGTTACAGTTGAATATCTTTTTCTCTGAAGATTTGCGCGGGTTTTTATTTTTCGAATAGTTGTTCAGTATGATCAGTAGAGTATGTGGTTTTATTTGATGGTCGCACTCTATTTACATTCTGTATACCGGGTGTAAATAGACTGTTACCATTAAATGAAACCACATATTCTACCGACCCTACTGAACAACTTTTCCCGAGAATCATACCCGCGGACACCCTTATTTTAGGAAATATTTGAGTCCTATACAAACATACGTGAACCCTAACGCACCGACAAACCTGAAGCTGTTTCACAGACGACGCTCTCTCTAAATTCGCCCGTATGGTCGGTGCGTTATGGTTCACGCGTTTTTGTTTGGCACTCAATTATTTCCTAAACTAAGGCTGTCCGCGGGTGTGACTCTTGGGAAAAGAGGTTCAGTAGGGTCGGTAGAATATGTGGTTTCATTTAATGGTCGCACTCTATTTACACCCGGTATATATTTTTTGTATACTTCCTCTGTATGTTTGAGTTTTCGGATTACAGGCTCTGGACCCACTGGACTGTGAGGATGGCCCCTCACCGGAACCCGGAACGTTGTCTAAAGTAGCTATTCATTATGAGTCTCTACTGTATACCAGATCCAAGTTGAGGAGAGACTGAAATGGCAGTTTAACGGCTCCTTACGATAGTTTACTCCGAAGATACAAATTATAGCCCATTATCGACGATAGAAGGCTTTCACTTAAGATCAAGAGGGTTTTAACTAAGTCAATAAAGCAAAGTCGTATATACGAGTACCTATATTAAGAAAAGGATAGCAATACTGCTTAATTATCTAAGAAAGCTAATTTGTTTTTCTTGGATTTTGGAAAAAACTGGAAGATATAACTACTCGATTTTTAGAAAATCGAGATAAAGATTTATTACACTCACTTAAACTCTTTTGCTTATACTAATAGGAGTTTATGCTACGAGTGCGTAAAGGAGGCAATAGTTTATACGAGGAACGATTTGAAACACGAGTGATAAGCGAGTATCATACTACGTTTTTCAATGCAAAGTGTGCAAAACAATAAATACTTACTTTAAATGAACTTTAGGCGGGCATCCTTTTTCTTTGCACGCAAGTTTCGAAGACTGCTTTCAGTCATAAATGACATAATTCGACTTAACCAGCTTATTCGAATAATGTAAACAACATTGGCTGGCCGAAACTATTCTTTACAAGGAATGTTGTTATCAAGGAAGACCGATCGATAACGTTGTATTTTTTTATAAATAATGTACAGAGAATGTAAGTGGCCAGTATCATTTCACGAACTCGCATATAAAAACTTTTTGTCAAAAAGTTCTTATTCATCTTACGATTAAATGAGATTACCTACCAAGAAGTTTCTTTTAACCAGATTTCAGTATCCTTCTTGTTAAATATCTATACATTATAAAAAAAACGGCGGTAGCTTAGGGGTAGAATGCTGGCCTCTTAATCTTTGAGATCCAGGTTCGATCCCCGGCCGGGGCATGCACCAATGAGTTTTTCAATGGGAAACTGCGAGTATGTTGCAAAAAGGTACAATCACTTTGTTTTTGACGCGACCATGCATTCCAAATAGAATTTGGCAAAAACAGAGGTTCCAACAAGGAACGCTCGAAAACCCTAAAAAATATAATTGTATTTTCGCTCCATGAACAATTCCCATAAAATTTTAGGAGAGACTAACCTATGGGACAATCATGACAAAAATTATGAGGTGAATAAATTTCCATGTTAACGGCACGGGAAAGATTCTTTTAATGCGTACTTAAATCATTTTTATTAAGTTGAAAAAGGTTGGATTTATGTGGGTTACTGTAATTTGTGGTTGTGTCCCATAGCCGGGAAATTAGAGTGTTTTTGTACATTGAACGCAATGGGTTTTACGAAGATGGTGGGAAAGCTACTTTTGATCCATCGATATTACTTCGATAGCTACCTACTAAGCCGGTTTGGGAAAACTTACCTTAATTTGCTTGAATCAGAAATTTTTATGGGCCTTTTTATGCCATAATATGGACGAACTTAGAAAGAAAGTGGCAGACTTGACTTTTCCTAGATCAAATCAATAGTTATCCTGAAAAGTACAAAAATAGGTATGAAATAATACCGAAGCTAGACAAAATAAATGATAATTCATGTTAACTCTTCTATCCGTCGCATTTATTTCATGGGCCTGTGGGAAAACAATAATATATCCAGTTTTGCAGTGTACGTTATTTGACAGTGTGTCCGCAATGTTTCACCGGCTAATCCCTGTTAGCTGCACCGACGCCGTAGAGTAGTCTATGATGTAGAGGGCTCACTTATGTGTGACGAGAGTTTTTTTTAATCAGACAGGATTGTTACTTTTTTGGAGAATAGAATGAATTTATAAAACACTAGCTTTTGCCCGCGGCACCGCCCGCGTTTTATTCGGTTTAACAACATGCTTTTTTCCGGGATAAAAAGTAACCTATGTGTTAAGTTAGGGTATAAACTATATCCATTCTAAATTTCATCTAAATCCGTCCAACCGTTTCAGCGTGAAAGAGTAACAAACACACACACACAAACTTTCGCTTTTATAATATTAGTGTGATGTGATACATACCGTCACGACATGAATCCCCGTCGGAGGTGTCAGCGAGGTGTTCCCATGAAGCGTATAAAGTGCAAGTCACAATCCACACTTGGTACGCCGACAAATATTACGTTCCACTCGTCAGCTCTATCGCCGTAACTTAACGTGCCTCCCGAAGCACGCAGACCGAACACAAATTAATGTGTACCGCATCGTTTTGAACCCACGACCTTGCAGGCAGCGTTCTACCACTCGGTCACGGTCATAACTTATCTATGTACTCTATCTATCCATCCATCCATCAGCCCGTGTTCGTCCACTGCTGGACATAGGCCGTTTCCAAATTTCGCCACTCATGTCGGTCCTCCGTCCTCCTCATCCAGCCGCCACCCACAACGTCCTTCAGGTCGTCGGTCCAGCGGGCATGAGGTTGGCCTACACTACATTTTGCTGTACGTGGTCTCCATTCTAAAGCCTTTCGGCCCCAACGGCCATCATGCCGGCGACAAATATGGCCTGCCGACTGCCACTTCAACTTACTGATTCTGCAGGCTATGTCGGTTACTTTCGATCTCCGACGGATTTCCTCATTTCGGATTCTATCCATTAGAGATACCCCAAGCATCGATGTACTACTAATAATAAAGACTGAACTTATCTAAAAGTAATAATAATTTTACATAATTTACCGAGAGCTTATACTTTTGAGGTACCTAATTGTATTGGGTATACATATATTTTGAATCAGGCAATTTAGATTCACTTATTTAGTATACCGGGTGTAAATAGACTGCTACCATTAAATGAAACCACATATTCTACCGACCCTACTGAACCACTTTTCCCGAGAATCATACCCGCTTAAAAACTCGCCCGTATGTCGGTGCGTTAGGGTTCAAAAATTTGTTTGGATTTCAATTATTTCCTAAACTTAGGCTGTCTGCGGCTATGATTCTTGGGAAAACTGGTTCAGTAGGGTCGGTAGAATATGTGGTTATCTTGTCTAAACAACAAAACGATAAAATGCCACAAGTAATGGACACAATTCTGCAACCAGAGCCGTTAGCCGTTCCAGAGAAGGAAATTCTCAGCGGTGTGTGGGTTTGCACCTGGGTTTTTCTCGCAGAGCTATCCAAAATGCTTGGAATCGCTTCCAAGAGACCGGCAGTGTTGCAAGAAGACCTGGCTCGGGTACAACTTATTAAAACTGCTCAGGAGGATCGGTACATTTGGTTAAGTGCCCGCCGAGAACGCACAGTAACGGCTCGTAAGTTGCAAAATCGCCTACAGTTGACAACGGGTACTCGTGTCAGTGATCAAACGATCCGTAATCGATTGCACGAAGACCAGCAAACTTCAAAACGATGAGTTGTTCGAATATCCTGTGTCCAGTGCTTAACGTGCAAATCGTTTAAGGTTCTCTAGTCAATTTTTGGACTGGGGCATAAATCAGTGGGGCATGGTGCTTTTCACCGACGAGGGCAAAGTAAAAATTTTCAATGACGATCGGAGCATTAAGGTGTGAAGACAACGCGGCGAGCGATTTTCGGAAGCCTGCATACACGAAGTTGACCGTTTCGGTGGTCCCAAAGTAATTATTTGGGGCGGGCTTACATGGCAAAACTGATCTCGCTATTTTAAATGAGGGTTTTGTAACTGCTCAGCGTTACATTGAAGAAGTCATCAGGCCTCATGTGGTCCCATTTGCCCAGCGAATGGGTCCTGAATTCATCCTGATGCAAGACAATGCCCGTGCACACACAGCTCAAGCAACCCAGTCTGTACTGGAAGACTCTCACATTCAAGTGTTACCGTGGCCAGCAAGCAGTCCAGACTTAAGTCCGATCGAGCACATGTGGGACCAATTGAAAGGAAGAGTAAAAGAGAGTGGGCAAGAGGTCTACAACCAGCAGCAACTGATTGGCGCTTTGAAACGTGCCTGGGAAGAGATTCCAGCTGAGTTTTCAACATTTGATCGAAAGCATGCATTCCAGGCTACAGGAGTGCACAGCTAAAAGAGGAGGGCATACCCGTTAGTAACAAACAGAAAAATAAATAAAAAGTAAAGAGTTTTAAAATTTACCTTTCGTTGTTTGTGTTTTTTATCTCAAATTGTATTTTTTGTGAAAAGTTAAATAAGCATATTTAATGATAATTAATTTAAACAGTTGCTAGCCTAAACGGTAGAAAATAAAATTGTTTTATGTTTACGGTAATTAAACAATGTATTAATTTTATAATTTTCTTGGTACGCCTTAAAAACCTAGTGGCCCTTATTTGGTTTTGACTAGTATATATAAACAAAATTATTATTTTATGATAGACTATTATCGTTCGAATATTCTTGGACGGTGTACTAACATTTAACAATTAATAAATCTATTAGATGTTGTAGGGATCAGCCCCCCCCCCCCCAATATAAAAATCTCAAATTTGAAATCAGAGGGGCGATGAATATAATAATATCTGTGCTCGCATTGAACTCTGAACTCTCTAAATGGCCACTCAACTATGTATCTACATATTTTGTTTTTGTTAAACGACGGCAGAGGAGGAACTTTTGCTGAAATTCTCGAAGCTTCAGACGTAGCTCCGAAAGCTTCCGATTAAACTGAAAGTTCGTCGATTGTATACATTTGATGAATATTATAAGTAATTCACATTTCAGGTGCCATTGGGAATGATGATTTAAAATTATTATTCATAATGGAAAATTAACATCAATTTATGTACTATCCAATTTGTGTATTGCCAGTTACGGAATTAATATGACCTAAATGATAATGGATTCGTTTCAAACTATCCTTCAGGGAATAAGTTTATAATTTGTTCCAATGATACACCATTGGGTGTGAATAGTATAATATTGACTAAAACTATACATTATACAGCCTAGGCACGAAAGTCTAGCGGTGACCAAAAATCAGGTGTCGTGCCGGAGTAAGCGGGGCGCGGGGCGGGCGTACGTACTTATGCGTAAGCGCTGATTGGCTCCCCGACTGTACTGCAGCTAACCCCCCCGTTCACCGCTAGACTTTCGTGCCGCAGGCTGTACCTAGCGTACTGAATAACCTTTCCCAAAACATGTAGTTTATGTAATAAGATACAGACTTGAGCTTAAAGACCCTTCCTAGGGCATCAAAGGACAGTCTATTTTAGTATGCCGCGCGTAGGCAGAGTTTTTCAGCATGTGATACAGCCTTAAAGCTGTGTGAAAAACAAATACATACTAACTTACCAAATTCTATGTGTGTAGTGTGTATATAAAAGTTATTCAGCAGGATGAGTGGAATTTATGGTACAGATTAAACAATTATCATCTGCCTCTACACTCTGTAGATAACAAAATTTACTTATTTACGTATGTATTATGAATGACCTTAAAATATAAGGTCCTACAATGGAAAAAAAGTACGAGCAAAAAATTTTTTAACGTTGCGAAGTGTTCTATTAAGGATACTCTATCATCACTTAAATTTTTCTCACATTGAACTGTCGGACCTTATATAAAAGACAAAAGATAAAATGTTATCATCAACGTTATACGTTTAAACGATGTAATGCAAAAAAACGTAATCCCCAAATGAAATAATGTAGGTGAATAAACAAAGGATATTAAAATATAAAACCGGTCAAGTGCAAATAGGATTCGCGCCCTTTCTATACCACACAATAAGTTTTTTTTTAATGGATTTATATAGGTACTCGTATATATTACTTTATCAAGTGGGCATGGATGGCCAAATTCAGGAATAGCGAAAAGTACTCAAAGGAAGGAGACCCGGGACAAATTTGATGAAAGCCAAAAATGCATCACTAGATTATTGAAAATATATTTCTCCAGCCACGAATCGAACTTCAAAATAAACCACTGTGTATTATCGCAACATTGAATAGTGTCGCTTATATTAATCAAATTCTAGCTAAAGAAAAGTGCTCATCTTCAACAAACAAACGATGATTGTACCAATATGTATTGGAATGAATAATTTTGTGATGGTGAATGAGCGCAACCCTTGAAACATTGAATCCGGCTTTTCGATCAATTGATTGGTTAAAGTTTTATCAATGTAAGATAAATTAAAGAGTATTTTTAATAAGCCCATGCCTTGAGGTTGCCGTTTGACATTACTTCCGAGAATTTGATCTTATAAACGATACTATATCGGATGATGTAATAAACTGGAGTGAGTTGCAGACCATACAATTTGTATATTCTATGTATTTAGGATTAAAATTATTTTATTCTACGAGCTAAAGACCCGCGACATAGGGATGGACAGACAGCAGACAGCTTCATTTTGCCCTTTGATGCGGAACCCTACAAACTGACTCCCCCGATCAATTGAACCTGGCTTACACAAGCCCTTCATTTTTATTACCAAAGGGTTAAGCCACTTCGTATCAAGTCCGTGGGTTGAACTAAATAAGGGTTAATCGGTCGTAGAGCTAGAACAGGGCCCTAATAGCAACATGAATATCATAAATACTTGTATAATAATAAATATTGATATTACTTTCGGTTCAAACTCAATGGACTACGGCAAAGTAAGGAGTTGCCATTTTATACTGTGTTCCTCCCTTTCAGGAGCAGAAAAATCCTGAAATACTATAGTATTTTGTGCAACTGTTCCATAATGGTACGAGCTGCAGGAGTGCTCTCATTGTACTTTAATGACAGAAAACATATTTTAAAGCATTATTTTGTTAAGAAAACAATACATTAACTTTATATTTTTGCTATATTAGGGACGTTCGTAAATAAAATATGTGATTATGCATTATTTTTTGGTTCATAATCAGCATTTTATGATAGGAATGGAAATAAAATTAATTATCATACGCTTAAATATTCTAAAATTGATCTAAAATTGACTAAAATACTGACTAAAACGTTTGACTAAATTTGTTTTTATCCATCAGAATTAACTTTTTCTCAAAGAACTTCTTTTAGGATAATTTAAATTCTTGGTAAGTACTCAGATAGGAGTATGCATAAGTATATAATGTAAGTATATCCAGAAAATTTACAAAAGCTTACCTTTTTGTAGTCGTTAAGTGCCAAAGTTTCCGCCATTAAGATTATTTTTATGTCCGTAATATACAATCTCATAGCGGCCAAGTGTTTTTTTTTCTTTATAGAATGGTTGTTTTATTGAGATTTTGACAAGTGGTCATTACCAAGAGTAGTTCTGAAACAAAATTCGGATAATGTGAAATATGACAGTTTTAGTTTAGTAAAGTATTTTTACAAGTAATACAAAATTATGCTTATGGGCTAGTATTATTCTATAAGTTAGATCATAATATATATTTATCACATATGCCTATACTTGCCAAATAATTGGATGAAATCTTAAATAAATATTTAGAAATAATAATGTAGCGGCGGTAGCTCCGATAAAACGCTGGCCTCTCGATCTCTAGACCTAGGTTCGATCCCCGGTGGGTATGCACCAATGAGTATTTCAGAATTTATATGCAAGTATTTGTGTTCTTACCTAATACTTACCACTTGCTGAACGGTGAAGGAAAACATCGTGAGAAAAAGCGTGTAATTGTGCCCGAAGTACAGCGATAGGGCTCAGCACCCATCACATTGGGACGTAATAGTCGTCGGTGAAACGCGGTTGTACCGGATGTGGACTGTAACTTGCATTTAACAGCTCACACTCAGGGACATCTCTGACACCCCTCGGGGATTCATTTCGTGACGATATACATTTATATATAAATAATAATGATACTCGTACTTACTCGATTTCAACTTTATTACAAAAAAGTATGTATTACTATAAAAAACACTATTTTCAATAAAATTGACAGACACCACACTATGAACCCGGACTCAAAAGATAATACCAGACATGATTCGACCTCATCATCATCACACATTAATTCTGTAGGTAATATTTTTTATTTTTTTCTTTATTTTTAAATATTCCGTAACACACTTTTTCTGATATACTTTTTTGTATTACCTGTTTATCATTTTAGCTGTCATTTATTTGACTGATGACGGCCTCATAAAAGAGGCCGAAATATATTGAAGATCTGTTTTTATTTTATTACCAATATTTAAAGGAAATAAAAGGCTGAATGTAGCAATTATATCTTTATTTAGATTTTCAATAAAATAATACAAAACATGTAACAGTGAAATCGTAGAAGTCGGCATAATTAAAAGTGCCTAGGATCAGGGCGACACAATGGTGGCATATCATGCAATAATTTAGGCTTGGGCGATAATCCGGCAGATCGATTAACGAATTACGTTGGACTATTTATCGCATCACACCACTAATCTCTAATAAGGTACGATGTGTGTAAGTCAATCGCTTTGCCCCATTATGATTTAAATTTCTAACTACACGAGGCATTCCAGGCACATCGTATCCTCAGAAATAATAATTCGAGAGGTTGAAAGCTCCCTGCACCAATTAAAACGCATGGATTGGTTTCTTTTTTAATCTCCATCGTTATTGGTGAAACTGCAGAATACAGAATACAGAACTTTATTCATAACGGTCAGTTACATGTCATGTTGTTATCAAATAACAAAAAAATGGAGTAAAACAATAATTATTAAATTAAAATTAAATTAAGTTAAATAACTAGTCACAAAGTAATTTATCTAAGCAAATTTGTCATGCACAGTGTATGAAATGTAAAATCATAATGTCAAATAATACAAAAAATAATAATAATAATAATAATAATAATTTTAATATTCTTAATGTCATCACATCTGTCATCACTGCTTTGAGGTACAATAGCCATCCCAAGTATAAATTTGGGACGTCGACCGGGACATTTGGAATAAAAGTTGTGCATACATTGTTTGATAATTTCAAAATCAATTAATATTGTAAAAACTTATATCAGATTTTTTTTTATTTTAGCCTTCGAAATTTGTCATTAAAATTTTTGATGGGCATTTTTTAAAGTATAAAATAGCGATACCTTTGTATAAAACATAGCGATACCTTTCTATAAAACATAGCGATACCTTTGTATAAAAAATAGCGATACCTTTGTATAAAAAATCTAACACCCTAATTGTTTTAGGTTTACTTCACGTTTTCAGTGAAACTTTTCTTTTCCCATTTGTATTTTTTGTAAGTTTTTTTTTTTGTTTCGTACCCGTAATATGTGGTAGTACGGAACCCTTTGTGCGCGGGTCCGATTCGCACTGGGCCAAATTATTTATAATTAGCAATAAATTTAAGCAATAAATCGTAATTAGATATAAGCAATGTTACTTTGTACATAATTCTTAATAAACATACTTTGAACATTTCCCAATTTTCTAGTTTTGATTAGAATATAATCAGGGCACTACATTACTTGTATTTATAGGAAAATAAATATCTTTAAGAAATTAGGAAATGTCACTAAAAGTAAAATCTACAGAAGCTGAAATCAAAGCAGAGCCGCGGTCTCAAACTTTCATAAATAACTAACGTAATAAATCTTCAAAGTATATCCCTTGTAATTAAAATAAATATCTTTAAGGAATTAGTAAATGTCACTAAAAGTAAAATCTCCTGAAGCTGAAATCCAAGCAGAGCACCGGTCTCAAACTTTCATAAATAACTAACGTAATAAATCTTCAAAGTATATCCCTTGTAATTAAAATAAATATCTTTAAGGAATTAGTAAATGTCACTAAAAGTAAAATCTCCTGAAGCTGAAATCCAAGCAGAGCACCGGTCTCAAACTTTCATAAATAACTAACGTAATAAATCTTCAGAGTATATCCCTTGTAATTAAAATAAATATCTTTAAGGAATTAGTAAATGTCACTAAAAGTAAAATCTCCTGAAGCTGAAATCCAAGCAGAGCACCGGTCTCAAACTTTCATAAATAACTAATGTAATAAATCTTCAAAGTATATCCCTTGTAATTAAAATAAATATCTTTAAGGAATTAGTAAATGTCACTAAAAGTAAAATCTCCAGAAGCTGAAATCCAAGCAGAGCACCGGTCTCAAACTTTCATAAATAACTAACGTAATAAATCTTCAAAGTATATCCCTTGTAATTAAAATAAATATCTTTAAGGAATTAGGAAATGTCACTAAAAGTAAATTCTCCTGAAGCTGAAATCCAAGCAGAGCACCGGTCTCAAACTTTCATAAATAACTAACGTAATAAATCTTCAAAGTATATCCCTTGTAATTAAAATAAATATCTTTAAGGAATAAGGAAATGTCACTAAAAGTAAAATCTACAGAAGCTGAAATCCAAGCAGAGCACCGGTCTCAAACTTTCATAAATAACTAACGTAATAAATCTTCAAAGTATATCCCTTGTAATTAAAATAAATATCTTTAAGGAATAAGGAAATGTCACTAAAAGTAAAATCTACAGAAATGAAATCAAAGCAGAGCCCCGGTCTCAAACTTTCATAAATAACTAACGTAATAAATCTTCAAAGTATATCCCTTGTAATTAAAATAAATATCTTTAAGGAATTAGTAAATGTCACTAAAAGTAAAATCTCCTGAAGCTGAAATCCAAGCAGAGCACCGGTCTCAAACTTTCATAAATAACTAACGTAATAAATCTTCAAAGTATATCCCTTGTAATTAAAATAAATATCTTTAAGGAATTAGTAAATGTCACTAAAAGTAAAATCTCCTGAAGCTGAAATCCAAGCAGAGCACCGGTCTCAAACTTTCATAAATAACTAATGTAATAAATCTTCAAAGTATATCCCTTGTAATTAAAATAAATATCTTTAAGGAATTAGTAAATGTCACTAAAAGTAAAATCTCCAGAAGCTGAAATCCAAGCAGAGCACCGGTCTCAAACTTTCATAAATAACTAACGTAATAAATCTTCAAAGTATATCCCTTGTAAATAAAATAAATATCTTTAAGGAATTAGGAAATGTCACTAAAAGTAAAATCTCCTGAAGCTGAAATCCAAGCAGAGCACCGGTCTCAAACTTTCATAAAAAACTAACGTAATAAATCTTCAAAGTATATCCCTTGTAATTAAAATAAATATCTTTAAGGAATTAGGAAATGTCACTAAAAGTAAAATCTACAGAAACTGAAATCCAAGCAGAGCACCGGTCTCAAACTTTCATAAATAACTAACGTAATAAATCTTTAAAGTATATCCCTTGTAATTAAAATAAATATCTTTAAGGAATTAGGAAATGTCACTAAAAGTAAAATCTACTGAAGCTGAAATCCAAGCAGAGCACCGGTCTCAAACTTTCATAAATAACTAACGTAATAAATCTTCAAAGTATATCCCTTGTAATTAAAATAAATATCTTTAAGGAATTAGGAAATGTCACTAAAAGTAAAATCTACTGAAGCTGAAATCCAAGCAGAGCACCGGTCTCAAACTTTCATAAATAACTAACGTAATAAATCTTCAAAGTATATCCCTTGTAATTAAAATAAATATCTTTAAGGAATTAGTAAATGTCACTAAAAGTAAAATCTCCTGAAGCTGAAATCCAAGCAGAGCACCGGTCTCAAACTTTCATAAATAACTAACGTAATAAATCTTCAAAGTATATCCCTTGTAATTAAAATAAATATCTTTAAGGAATTAGTAAATGTCACTAAAAGTAAAATCTCCTGAAGCTGAAATCTAAGCAGAGCACCGGTCTCAAACTTTCATAAATAACTAACGTAATAAATCTTCAAAGTATATCCCTTGTAATTAAAATAAATATCTTTAAGGAATTAGGAAATGTCACTAAAAGTAAAATCTACTGAAGCTGAAATCCAAGCAGAGCACCGGTCTCAAACTTTCATAAATAACTAACGTAATAAATCTTCAAAGTATATCCCTTGTAATTAAAATAAATATCTTTAAGGAATTAGTAAATGTCACTAAAAGTAAAATCTACTGAAGCTGAAATCCAAGCAGAGCACCGGTCTCAAACTTTCATAAATAACTAACGTAATAAATCTTCAAAGTATATCCCTTGTAATTAAAATAAATATCTTTAAGGAATTAGGAAATGTCACTAAAAGTAAAATCTACAGAAGCTGAAATCCAAGCAGAGCACCGGTCTCAAACTTTCATAAATAACTAGCGTAATAAATCTTCAAAGTATATCCCTTGTAATTAAAATAAATATCTTTAAGGAATTAGGAAATGTCACTAAAAGTAAAATCTACAGAAATGAAATCAAAGCAGAGCCCCGGTCTCAAACTTTCATAAATAACTAACGTAATAAATCTTCAAAGTATATCCCTTGTAATTAAAATAAATATCTTTAAGGAATTAGTAAATGTCACTAAAAGTAAAATCTCCTGAAGCTGAAATCCAAGCAGATCACCGGTCTCAAACTTTCATAAATAACTAACGTAATAAATCTTCAAAGTATATCCCTTGTAATTAAAATAAATATCTTTAAGGAATTAGGAAATGTCACTAAAAGTTAAATCTCCTGAAGCTGAAATCCAAGCAGAGCACCGGTCTCAAACTTTCATAAATAACTAACGTAATAAATCTTCAAAGTATATCCCTTGTAATTAAAATAAATATCTTTAAGGAATTAGTAAATGTCACTAAAAGTAAAATCTACTGAAGCTGAAATCCAAGCAGAGCACCGGTCTCAAACTTTCATAAATAACTAACGTAATAAATCTTCAAAGTATATCCCTTGTAATTAAAATAAATATCTTTAAGGAATTAGGAAATGTCACTAAAAGTAAAATCTACTGAAGCTGAAATCCAAGCAGAGCACCGGTCTCAAACTTTCATAAATAACTAACGTAATAAATCTTCAAAGTATATCCCTTGTAATTAAAATAAATATCTTTAAGGAATTAGGAAATGTCACTAAAAGTAAAATCTACTGAAGCTGAAATCCAAGCAGAGCACCGGTCTCAAACTTTCATAAATAACTAACGTAATAAATCTTCAAAGTATATCCCTTGTAATTAAAATAAATATCTTTAAGCAATTAGAAAATGTCACTAAAAGTAAAATCTACAGAAGCTGAAATCCAAGCAGAGCACCGGTCTCAAACTTTCATAAATAACTAACGTAATAAATGATTAAAGTATATCCCTTGTAATTAAAATAAATATCTTTAAGGAATTAGGAAATGTCACTAAAAGTAAAATCTACTGAAGCTGAAATCCAAGCAGAGCACCGGTCTCAAACTTTCATAAATAACTAACGTAATAAATCTTCAAAGTATATCCCTTGTAATTAAAATAAATATCTTTAAGGAATTAGGAAATGTCACTAAAAGTAAAATCTACTGAAGCTGAAATCCAAGCAGAGCACCTGTCTCAAACTTTCATAAATAACTAACGTAATAAATCTTCAAAGTATATCCCTTGTAATTAAAATAAATATCTTTAAGGAATTAGTAAATGTCACTAAAAGTAAAATCTCCTGAAGCTGAAATCCAAGCAGAGCACCGGTCTCAAACTTTCATAAATAACTAACGTAATAAATCTTCAAAGTATATCCCTTGTAATTAAAATAAATATCTTTAAGGAATTAGGAAATGTCACTAAAAGTAAAATCTACAGAAGCTGAAATCAAAGCAGAGCACCGGTCTCAAACTTTCATAAATAACTAACGTAATAAATCTTCAAAGTATATCCCTTGTAATTAAAATAAATATCTTTAAGGAATTAGTAAATGTCACTAAAAGTAAAATCTCCTGAAGCTGAAATCCAAGCAGAGCACCGGTCTCAAACTTTCATAAATAACTAACGTAATAAATCTTCAAAGTATATCCCTTGTAATTAAAATAAATATCTTTAAGGAATTAGGAAATGTCACTAAAAGTTAAATCTCCTGAAGCTGAAATCCAAGCAGAGCACCGGTCTCAAACTTTCATAAATAACTAACGTAATAAATCTTCAAAGTATATCCCTTGTAATTAAAATAAATATCTTTAAGGAATTAGTAAATGTCACTAAAAGTAAAATCTCCTGAAGCTGAAATCCAAGCAGAGCACCGGTCTCAAACTTTCATAAATAACTAACGTAATAAATCTTCAGAGTAAAATCTCCTGAAGCTGAAATCCAAGCAGAGCACCGGTCTCAAACTTTCATTAATAACTAACGTAATAAATCTTCAAAGTATATCCCTTGTAATTAAAATAAATATCTTTAAGGAATTAGTAAATGTCACTAAAAGTAAAATCTCCTGAAGCTGAAATCCAAGCAGAGCACCGGTCTCAAACTTTCATAAATAACTAACGTAATAAATCTTCAAAGTATATCCCTTGTAATTAAAATAAATATCTTTAAGGAATTAGAAAATGTCACTAAAAGTAAAATCTCCTGAAGCTGAAATCCAAGCAGAGCACCGGTCTCAAACTTTCATAAATAACTAACGTAATAAATCTTCAAAGTATATCCCTTGTAATTAAAATAAATATCTTTAAGGAATTAGGAAATGTCACTAAAAGTAAAATCTCCTGAAGCTGAAATCCAAGCAGAGCACCGGTCTCAAACTTTCATAAATAACTAACGTAATAAATCTTCAGAGTATATCCCTTGTAATTAAAATAAATATCTTTAAGGAATTAGGAAATGTCACTAAAAGTAAAATCTACAGAAGCTGAAATCCAAGCAGAGCCCCGGTCTCAAACTTTCATAAATAACTAACGTAATAAATCTTCAAAGTATATCCCTTGTAATTAAAATAAATATCTTTAAGGAATTAGTAAATGTCACTAAAAGTAAAATCTCCTGAAGCTGAAATCCAAGCAGAGCACCGGTCTCAAACTTTCATAAATAACTAACGTAATAAATCTTCAAAGTATATCCCTTGTAATTAAAATAAATATCTTTAAGGAATTAGTAAATGTCACTAAAAGTAAAATCTCCTGAAGCTGAAATCCAAGCAGAGCACCGGTCTCAAACTTTCATAAATAACTAACGTAATAAATCTTCAAAGTATATCCCTTGTAATTAAAATAAATATCTTTAAGGAATTAGAAAATGTCACTAAAAGTAAAATCTCCTGAAGCTGAAATCCAAGCAGAGCACCGGTCTCAAACTTTCATAAATAACTAACGTAATAAATCTTCAAAGTATATCCCTTGTAATTAAAATAAATATCTTTAAGGAATTAGGAAATGTCACTAAAAGTAAAATCTCCTGAAGCTGAAATCCAAGCAGAGCACCGGTCTCAAACTTTCATAAATAACTAACGTAATAAATCTTCAAAGTATATCCCTTGTAATTAAAATAAATATCTTTAAGGAATTAGTAAATGTCACTAAAAGTAAAATCTCCTGAAGCTGAAATCCAAGCAGAGCACCGGTCTCAAACTTTCATAAATAACTAACGTAATAAATCTTCAAAGTATATCCCTTGTAATTAAAATAAATATCTTTAAGGAATTAGTAAATGTCACTAAAAGTAAAATCTCCTGAAGCTGAAATCCAAGCAGAGCACCGGTCTCAAACTTCCATAAATAACTAACGTAATAAATCTTCAAAGTATATCCCTTGTAATTAAAATAAATATCTTTAAGGAATTAGGAAATGTCACTAAAAGTAAAATCTACTGAAGCTAAAATCCAAGCAGAGCCCCGGTCTCAAACTCTCATAAATAACTAACGTTATAAATCTTCAAAGTATATCCCTTGTAATTAAAATAAATATCTTTAAGGAATTAGTAAATGTCACTAAAAGTAAAATCTCCTGAAGCTGAAATCCAAGCAGAGCACCGGTCTCAAACTTTCATAAATAACTAACGTAATAAATCTTCAAAGTATATCCCTTGTAATTAAAATAAATATCTTTAAGGAATTAGGAAATGTCACTAAAAGTAAAATCTACAGAAGCTGAAATCCAAGCAGAGCACCGGTCTCAAACTTTTATAAATAACTAACGTAATAAATCTTCAAGGTATATCCCTTGTAATTAAAATAAATATCTTTAAGGAATTAGGAAATGTCACTAAAATTAAAATCTACAGAAATGAAATCAAAGCAGAGCCCCGGTCTCAAACTTTCATAAATAACTAACGTAATAAATCTTCAAAGTATATCCCTTGTAATTAAAATAAATATCTTTAAGGAATTAGTAAATGTCACTAAAAGTAAAATCTCCTGAAGCTGAAATCCAAGCAGAGCACCGGTCTCAAACTTTCATAAATAACTAACGTAATAAATCTTCAAAGTATATCCCTTGTAATTAAAATAAATATCTTTAAGGAATTAGGAAATGTCACTAAAAGTAAAATCTCCTGAAGCTGAAATCCAAGCAGAGCACCGGTCTCAAACTTTCATAAATAACTAACGTAATAAATCTTCAAAGTATATCCCTTGTAATTAAAATAAATATCTTTAAGGAATTAGGAAATGTCACTAAAAGTAAAATCTACAGAAGCTGAAATCCAAGCAGAGCACCGGTCTCAAACTTTCATAAATAACTAACGTAATAAATCTTTAAAGTATATCCCTTGTAATTAAAATAAATATCTCTAAGGAATTAGGAAATGTCACTAAAAGTAAAATCTACTGAAGCTGAAATCCAAGCAGAGCACCGGTCTCAAACTTTCATAAATAACTAACGTAATAAATCTTCAAAGTATATCCCTTGTAATTAAAATAAATATCTTTAAGGAATTAGTAAATGTCACTAAAAGTAAAATCTCCTGAAGCTGAAATCCAAGCAGAGCACCGGTCTCAAACTTTCATAAATAACTAACGTAATAAATCTTCAAAGTATATCCCTTGTAATTAAAATAAATATCTTTAAGGAATTAGTAAATGTCACTAAAAGTAAAATCTCCTGAAGCTGAAATCCAAGCAGAGCACCGGTCTCAAACTTTCATAAATAACTAATGTAATAAATCTTCAAAGTATATCCCTTGTAATTAAAATAAATATCTTTAAGGAATTAGTAAATGTCACTAAAAGTAAAATCTCCTGAAGCTGAAATCCAAGCAGAGCACCGGTCTCAAACTTTCATAAATAACTAACGTAATAAATCTTCAAAGTATATCCCTTGTAATTAAAATAAATATCTTTAAGGAATTAGGAAATGTCACTAAAAGTAAAATCTCCTGAAGCTGAAATCCAAGCAGAGCACCGGTCTCAAACTTTCATAAATAACTAACGTAATAAATCTTCAGAGTATATCCCTTGTAATTAAAATAAATATCTTTAAGGAATTAGTAAATGTCACTAAAAGTATAATCTCCTGAAGCTGAAATCCAAGCAGAGCACCGGTCTCAAACTTTCATAAATAACTAATGTAATAAATCTTCAAAGTATATCCCTTGTAATTAAAATAAATATCTTTAAGGAATTAGTAAATGTCACTAAAAGTATAATCTCCTGAAGCTGAAATCCAAGCAGAGCACCGGTCTCAAACTTTCATAAATAACTAATGTAATAAATCTTCAAAGTATATCCCTTGTAATTAAAATAAATATCTTTAAGGAATTAGTAAATGTCACTAAAAGTAAAATCTCCTAAAGCTGAAATCCAAGCAGAGCACCGGTCTCAAACTTTCATAAATAACTAACGTAATAAATCTTCAAAGTATATCCCTTGTAATTAAAATACGTTGCAAAGTAATAAATTAGGTTTTCATAAGAAGTGTTTTAACGTAAACAAGAAGCTGCAAGCTGTACCAATATCTACCCATCTTCGGACTTTATTTTATGTGGACCATTCAATAGAATTTTCTCAATAGAAAATTTACACCCCTAACTTAGGATGGGTAACGCCTTGCCAGGCTTCGACGGTATTTTTAAACTTTTATGTGTTGTTTGTGAGTCTAAAGATTGTGCTAAAATTTATGTGCGAGGAGTTCTACTTTTTTCTTTATTAAACAATTAAGTACGGGAATTCAAGCTGGGGTTGGAGGTATTAAATGTTTGGATTTCGGATAGTCTGTAATTTTTATGTTTTATAGGTTTTCATCCATTGTTTATAAGTTTGTAAGAGCCACATACAAGATCTTGAAAACAAAGCAAATTGTAAAGATACTCGACCGTCAGTCGGCTGAATTTCAGGATCATTTATCCGTAAGATTGTAATTGGTTTTTAAATTGTGTTGTATGTTGTAAAGAACATCACTGGAATATGGTAACTAGCAACTTTCTGGTTTCATTCAATAAATCGTGGCCTATCAATCGCTATCACTACCGCATAGCCGTTACTAAATGAGGACGTTTCTTTTAAACCCCGAATAATGCACGAATATTACCTTCAAAAAGTACGATTTTTAAATGCCTCGGACAAGCATGCAGTCGGACACAAAATGTGCTTCTACGGCATTTAGACCTACGACCTCAGGAATAGTAAGCCAAAATTTGACTACATCCAAATCCGTTGATTGATTCTTGAGTTAAGACAGACAGTCAGAAAAAAATATAAAAAATATGGCTTTGGCTTCATTACAATACTAATAACCCATTTCATTTAAAATTTCGCGAAAGTATTCAATGTTTCTACAGACACGATTTTTTTATTGCTTTATTGTTAGTATATATGTCGCAGTAAAGTAGTTAAATCAGAGAGTTAGTTGAATCTCTAGAGAGTTAATTAAAGATCGACATTCAATCAAGTCGCTAGCATTTTGATTCAAATAAAGCAGCGTCGAAAACGTTTAACTATCTGTCTGACCGAAAGCCAGCGTGTTGATTGATTAATAATGTAAAACAAGATGATGGCTCTGAGTTGTTTCATAATGTTCAAACCTGACCTAACGTACTGTTTTTAAATACATTTTGACCTATCCATTATGCACCTATTTAGTATCCTACTCGGGGACGCCTCGCTCCGCTCCGCTTCGCTCGGCTCTGAGTTGTTTCATAATGTTCAAACCTAACCTAACCTAGTGTTTTTAAATACATTTCGACCTATCCATTATGCGACTATTTAGTATCCTACTCGGGGACGCCTCACAAAGGTCACCCTACCAAAGTTGAAATGCGCCTAGGAACGTTTAGGAAACTCGTTAAACGTTTCGTTCACTCACTTGTCTGACGGAACTTTAGCGACTTGATTGAATGTCGATCTTTAATTAACTCTCTAGAGATTCAACTAACTCTCTGATTTAACTACTTTACTGCGACATATAGATATACGAGGGGTGGCTGAAAAGTAATCTACCTGACTATGAAAGAAAATACATGGATTAATAATTTATTTTTTATTTTTCAATATAGTCCCCTGCAACTGAAATGCACTTACGACATTTGTCAATAAGTGACAGCATACCATTAAAATAATAATTATTATTTTGTTCGTCAAAATAGTCATTCACAGCGTCCTTCATCTCTTCGTCTGTTGAAAATCTGCGCCCTCTCAAATTTTTCTTTAAATTTTTAAATAAGAAGTAGTCAGAGGGAGCCAGGTCTGGACTATAGGGTGGGTGGTTGATCTCTGTAAAGCCGTTTTTTGTCAGAGATGACCGCGCCTTAAAGGCCGTGTGCGCGGGTGCATTATCATGCAAAATCAAAACGCCTTTGCTAAGTTTGCCCCTCCTGTCTTCTTTTATTTTTTTGCGTAGCTGGTCAAGTAAGTTCGCATAGTATTCAGCATTCATCGTGGTGTTTTTTGGCAGGTAATCTATCATAAGAATCCCCTCAACATCCCAAAAAATGGTTGCCATTAGTTTGCCCGCTGACAGCCGGACCTTAAACTTCCTTGGTGGTTTTTCCCCTTTAAATTTCCATTGCATCGATTCTTGTTTGCTTTCGGGATCCCACTGACGAATCCAAGTTTCATCACAGGTCACTATTCGCAAGATAGTTTCTTCCTCTTTATCCTTTACCAAGTCTAAAAATGACTGACAACATTCCACACGCCTTTGCTTATCAAACGGGGTCAACATTTTAGGCACCCAACGTGCGCTCACCTTGGACATTCCCAAATGTTCATGAATTATTTCATGAACTCGTTCCTTGCTAATGCCAACATCTCTAGCTATTTCCCACTGCTTAATTCGCCGATCGGCAAGGATCAGTTTCTTCACTTTTTCCACATTATCTGCGGTAACTGCAGAAATGGGCCTTCCACTACGGGGATCGTCTTCTAAGCTCACACGGCCTTGTTTAAACTGCTTTGACCAAAACTTTATTACAAATTCGGAAGGACATGAATCTCCGAACACCTTAAACATGCGCTCTCGGATCTGCGTCGGCGTATTCCCTTCTTTACCGGGGAATTTAATCACAGCGCGATATGTACTCAATTTTATCCATTTTTAATTTTATTGCAACTTGATAAAAACGAAGACGCGCCAAAAAAAAATTGAACTCGTAGAAACAAATAAGTGTCATAATTTTTAAAAAAGGAATAAACAAAGAATACGAGAATATAGTGGCCAGTAACATTTTTTAAACTTTCTTTAACAAAGGAGATTTTATATCAGCCACCCCTCGTATACATAGACAAGCCTTTGCCCGCAGCTTCGCCCACGTTCAATAGATCTTTGCCCCGTTTTCGGCTTGGGAGGTCACTACAATGATAATGAAATAAAAAAACACATCCAAATCCGTTGAGTAGTTCCAGAGTTAAAAGCGTTTATTCAATCTTTGCCTCGTTTTTGGCTTGGGCGTAATTTTATCAACATCCCGTATAGCCTATCTGTTGACCACGGCCACTACGATGATAATAAAAAAAAACGCATTCAAATTGTGATTGTGAGTGATTATCGAGTTAAAACGGAACAAACATACATACAGACAGACAGACAATCAGAGAAAAATTATAAAAATGGTGGTTTTGGCTTTTTTTAAATACTAATAATAATAAACCATTGAATTTAAAATTTCGAGAAAATATTTAATGTACAGACACGACTTTTTACTACTTTATTATTCGTATAGATTTACAATATTGAACAACTAAGCAAAATTAATGATAACTGGAAGAGGATTACAAACGAAAAATAAAAGAAAAGAATAATAGATGATCAACAAAACATGTTCTGTTTGACATTTGCGAGAGAATCGCTATCAACGTTTTGTATGCATCATCCAAAGCTTTTCCAGTCTGGAATTTTTCATTTATGGCCTTTGATTTTTATCGCGTCAACCTTCTATTGTCTTTTTCATAGGAAATGGTCTCTTTGAATCTCAGTTTCGTGTTACGTAGTCTGTTTATTTTATTAATGTTTTGTAAAAGCATAGTCTAGCGCATCCTTTTTAATAAACTTTTCACAATTCAAAATAGAAAAATTGCGCTCTTATTTAGCGGTTTCCATTTGCATCTGCCATATTAAACGCTTTTCTAAAAAAAAAGATACACCTGCTTCACTATCACATAAGGGTTTGATTGGGTGAACAGATGAAGTAATAGATATTAATATTTTATAATGCACATTTAAGAAGCAGTAACTGTATCTTATGCAAGAACTAACGTTTGCAAACATTAAAATTAAGTATAAGTATATTATCACAACATGAATCCCTGAGGAAGAGTCAGAGGTGTTCTGGGCGTACACTGTGAAATGCATTAAAATTAAAATTAATGTAAACAATTTTTTTAAAGACACCATTTATGAGAAATAGCTCTTAGTCCAATTTTCATGCAAGTTTATAATATCACTGTTGACCCAAAATCGCAAACAACTGTTTGAATAAAATAAGCATAAGTGGTTGGATAAACGAAAGTCTTAAAAAACATTTTATTTCCGTCGTTATTTTAATAAATGTCTGAAACAGGTAACACGTATAATATCTACAACATTTTCATAGAGGATCAAACATCAGAAGTATGTCAATACTGTTTTCAATTTCAACAGTTTAACACGTCAAACATGCATGAACCACGTCCTATCAATATAATTCTAAAGCCTTCGGGGTACGGAACTGTAAAAAATATCAATCATTCCTCTTCCGTATACAGAGCCGCGGGACTTGTATGAAATATCGCACGGCGTGGCTGCCACAGCCATAATCTCCTGAAAACATAACGGCGTATGAAAACTTTAGTGTCCATAAATTCCGCCAATATAACGGAGGACGATACTAAATGTTTTGGTAAATAACGTGGTGCCCTCTACCCCCGATATGCCGGTTACAAGATAAAATATACGGAAAATTCTTGGAGTAGTTAGGTCTGACCTTCCGGCAGCGCCTGAAGTACATATTTTATACACTCTGTGTGATAATATACAATAGCTAGCAGATAGTTCATTATATTATATCAGCAACGACGTCTACCTGTATGTCAAGCAGATACAAAACTGAATCAATGCGGTTTTGATCTTACAATTTTAGGGATGTTATGACGATGTAGAAACTGACAATGCAATTATTTTATTTATTTCATTCTTTACAGTGTTCGTTCAGAGTGATAAGCCCCGAGAGGACCTGTTCATCCTATGAAGATAGATAGACGGACAAAAATTTAAGAAAAATTTTATTGGCCCCAGTACAATCAATACGCAAAAATGTTCAATGTACTGACACGACTTTTTTACTACTTTAGTATAGTATATATATAGAAGATCTAAATAAATATGTTACCAAAGTATAGAAATGTGCTAAAAATGGAAGTTAAAATAATTAAAAATAATTCAATGTTACTTAAATGTAACATGAAAGAGACATTACTGTGTTGATGCCTTGGTGTTTGCAATAACGTATTAGATAGACGAGTTTAATCTCCTATGATATTAAAATAATTTGTGTGAAATATAAAAAAACGGAGGTCAAACAAACAAAAAAAAACATAACATGTGCTAATTATATCGTATATTTTCAAACAAATGATTTTCTGAATTTACGGAATCACTTAGTAAAAAAATTCTAAAAATTTTATCGTTTGGTCGTATTTTTTCATCTCTATCACACCATTTTTTGGAAATATTGGGCCAGTACTTTATAATGTGATGTAATTTGGGAAAGGCCTATGTCCAGCAGTGGACGAACACGGGCTGATGGATAAATTTATAATGTGATACATATGTCGTCGGCAA
Source organism: Ypsolopha scabrella (assembly GCA_910592155.1). Classification (NCBI taxonomy): domain Eukaryota; kingdom Metazoa; phylum Arthropoda; class Insecta; order Lepidoptera; family Ypsolophidae; genus Ypsolopha; species Ypsolopha scabrella. The sequence continues at coordinate 9,104,175 of OU342964.1, forward strand.
ATTACGAATTCGGCTTATTATGATTTGTCTCGACTGATCGTAATTTTGCTAAAACTAGGGAAGCATTAAAAAAAAACCGGCCTAGTGCGAGTCGGACTCGCGGACGAAGGGTCCGCACCATTATCTATAAAAACGGCAAAAAAATCGTGTCTGTTGTACGGGAGTGCGCAGGTCCGATTCGCACTTGGCTGGTTTTAATATTTGTTGTTATAGCGCAACAGAAATACATCATCTGTGAAAATTTCTACTGTCTAACTATCGACAGACGGACAGACGGACAGATAGACAGACAGACAGACCGACAGACAGACGGACAGCGGAGTCTTAGTAATAGGGTCCCGTTGGTTACCCTTTGGGTACGGAACCCTAATAGAGGTAGGTGCGAAGATGAGCGGCGCGAGAAGCGTGTTAAGTTTATTGTGACACTAATAAACTTCATTTAAATTTAGATAAATGTTGCGTAATAAGTTTTATAGCACACCGTGCGTAAAATGACCACTTTATACGAAACTCGTGCGAGAAACTTTTTCTCGACTCGTGTGATTGCAGCACTCACCTTCGGCTCGTGCCGCAAACTCACACTCGTCAGAAAACGTTTCATCGCTCTCGTATCGTAATGTACTATTTCTAGAAAGGTTTCCGAGCTCAATTACAATTACTCTCTGTTAAATACACAACTCGAAAGAGTGACTGAAGTAAAAGATCTTGGTGTACTTATAGATAAGGAACTTTCTTTTAGAAATCATATTGAAAAATGTACTGCTAAAGCTTATCGAATGCTTGGGTTTGTACTTAGACAAGGTAGGGAGTTTAAAAATTCAAGCACCCTGAACGTCTTGTATAATGCCTATGTAAGATCTTGCCTGGAGTTCGCATCAATTGTCTGGAATCCCATTTACAACATACATATTAACTTAATTGAAAAAATTCACAAGAAATTTATCAAGTATTTGAATTTCAAACAAAAAGGTAACTTAAACTTTAATTTCAATCCTCAGTCAATCTGCTCACTTGAAGACAGGCGAACTTGTCGTGATAAAACTTTCCTTTTTAAAATTTTAAATAACTATTTAGACTCTCCTTATCTGTTAAGCAGAATAGGATTCAAGTGTCAAACTTACAATTCTCGTAAAAGAAACTTGTTCAGCGTTCCTTTTGCTGGTACAAAGTATGTTAAATAGTACATTATTTCTCGCACGGGTATCGTATAATATTTTATAGCACAAGTGCGGAAAATGCCGACTTTACGCAAGCGCAGCGTGCGTAAAGCGGTCATTTTACGCACGGTGTGCTATAAAATAGATTTTTAATCGGGGCTTGTGATACTTACAATAAGGACTTCAGTGATATTGATATTTTGTATCTTTCGTTGGGTCAATTCAAGAGTGAGTTATATAACACTTTTATCAAAAAAAAATTAAGCATGTATTATATTTATTTTTCTTTGCTTGTTTACTTTTGATTTTTTTTTTTTTTTAATATATATAATTAATTTTTAAAGCCATTTGGCTGTACTGTTTGTGCTGATGTTTTTAGTTTTGCATGTTGTGTATTTGTTGTGAATTAATATTAATTTTATTTGTTTTTTAAATTGTTAAGTGGAAACTGTTTTTGGAAAAATTGTAAGCTATAATATTATCACTACGTATGTAAGAAATGATAACTGTTTGTTTCCCAATAAAGAAAAAAAAAAAAAAAGTTTACATGTAAATAAATTTGGGGAACCGAGCGAAGCCCCCCTAGTTTTAGCAGAAATACGAACTGGCTAGGCAGGTTATGATATGCCGAATTCTACGACATGCCTACGACATGTATAAAACGAACATTTAGGATCCGGACTGAGGTTGTGGACAGTATGTACATCAGACAGACTTATTACTTGTGTAAATTGCTCTGGGTAGCGATCGTTCGCACTAGTTCCATTGCCTAGTTCCATGATGGAACTACTGCGAATTTTCTAAAAAATTTATTCGCAGTAGTTCCATTACGCGTCATTGATTGCTACGAATGGAACTACTGCGAATACCAAAATTAGACCTATTCGCAGTAATTCCATTCAAAGATGATTGATATTTTTAACCCTTATTTTCTGAATAATTGACAGATGATTCGTTTTTTATCTAGATTTTTTGACAGATGTCAAAGTGACAGATGATTTATTTTCATGGAGATGTCTAAACAGGACAGATTATCTCTTGTTTATGACAGATGTCAAAAGTGACAGATGATTTATTTTTATGCAGGTGTTAAAAGTGACAGATTATCTCTTGTTAATGACAGATGTCAAAAGTGACAGATGATTTATTTTTATGCAGGTGTCAAAAGTGACAGATGATTTATTTTTATGCAGGTGTCAAAACTGACAGATGATTTATTTTTATGCCTGTGTCAAAAGTGACGGATTATTTCTTGTCTTGTGACAGATGTCAAAAGTGACAGGTGATTTATTTTTATGGATATGTCTAAACAAGACTGATTATCTCTTGTTTATGACAGGTGTCAAAAGTGACAGATGATTTATTTTTATGCTTGTGTCAAAGGTGACAGATGATTTATTTTTATGCAAGTGTCAAAAGTGACGGATTATTTCTTGTCTTGTGACAGGTGTCATATATTCCTATATTTTATAAAACGAGCAAACAAATGTAAATAAACAGCTCGCTTGTGTGTGTTTTGTCTGTTTTTGTATAATTTAATAATAATGAACGTAATTTAAATTTTTTTTTGTTTGGAGTATAGTTTATAAACTTTTAGAGCTTGTTTTTATTTTTGGTTTTTATAATATTATTATAATAAACAAATAAAAATTTCAAGATTTATTTTCAAGATATATCAATCAACTGATGCCGGGCCCAGTAGGGCTTGAAATATATGTGGAGTAACTCATTAATCGTTACTATAGTTAATTCATATTTAAGCACTAAATATATGTCTATTTTTTACGGTTCCGTACCAAAAGGGTCACCAACGGGACCTTATAACTAAGACTCCGCTGTCCGTCTGTAACCAGGCTGTATCTCATGAACCGTGATAGTTGAAATTTTCACAGATGATGTATTTCTGTTGCTGCTATAAAAATAAATACTAAAAAACAGAATAAAATAAAATTAGGGAGGGCTCCCATACAAAAATAAAAATGAATCATGTGTGACCTTTGACAGTTACATAAAATGTACACAAGAAATTAATCAACTCCAATTAAAAATAATTCATTTGTCACTTTTGACATCTGTAACAAAACAAGAGAATCTATCACTTTTGACACCTGCATAAAAATAAGTCATCTGTCAGTTAAGATCTGTAATTTAAAAAAAAATCATCTGTCACTTTTGACATGTCTTAAAAATAAATTATATGTCACTTTTGATGGTTACATAAAATGTACAAAAGAAATTAATCACCTCTAATAAAAAAAAATCTGTCACTTGACATTTGTCACAAAATCTCATCAATAAATGTATATTTGGTGATAAAAGTAAATTATCTGTCACTTTTGACACCTGTCAAAAGACAAGAAATAATCCGTCACTTTTGACACCTGCATAAAAATAAATCATCTGTCACTTCTGACACAAGCATAAAAATAAATCATCTGTCACTTTTGACACCTGTCATAAACAAGAGATAATCAGTCTTGTTTAGATATATCCATAAAAATAAATCATCTGTCACTTTTGACATCTGTCACAAGACAAGAAATAATCCGTAACTTTTGACACAGGCATAAAAATAAATCATCTGTCACTTTTGACATCTGTCACAAAACAAGAGATAATCCGTCACTTTTGATACCTGCATAAAAATAAATCATCTGTCACTTTTGACATCTGTCACAAAACAAGAGATAATCCGTCACTTTTGATACCTGCATAAAAATAAATCATCTGTCACTTTTGACATCTGTCACAAGACAAGAAATAATCCGTAACTTTTGACACAGGCATAAAAATAAATCATCTGTCACTTTTGACATCTGTCACAAGACAACAAATAATCCGTCACTTTTGACACCTGCATAAAAATAAATCATCTCTCACTTTTGACACAGGCATAAAAATTAATCATCTGTCACTTTTGACATCTGTCATAAACAAGAGATAATCCGTCACTTTTGACACATGCATAAAAATAAATCATCTGTCACATTTAACACCTGCATAAAAATAAATCATCTGTCACTTTTGACATCTGTCATAAACAAGAGATAATCTGTCCTGTTTAGACATCTCCATAAAAATAAATCATCTGTCACTTTGACATCTGTCAAAAAATCTACATAAAAAACGAATCATCTGTCAATTATTCAGAAAATAAGGGTTAAAAATATCAATCATCTTTGAATGGAACTATGCGAATAGGTCTAATTTTGGTATTCGCAGTAGTTCCATTCGTAGCAATCAATGACGCGTAATGGAACTACTGCGAATAAATTTTTTAGAAAATTCGTAGTAGTTCCATCATGGAACTAGGCACTGGAACTAGTGCGAACGATCGCTGGGTAGTCGTAATTTCGTTTTTTTGTCCGTACTTATCCGTATATTTTCAATTACCTTCCGCAATCGGCCTCTCGTATTCTCATTGACCTGCGACATGTGAACAAACAAACGGTGCAGTCGGCGGTTCATTTGATTAATTGTCAGAGAGTCGGATACACTGCGGTAGTCAAAGCTAACTTAACCGAATATTCCGGGCAGGCACCCTCAGGTATGCGGACGGGCCCATTATTTGAGCTTCTTTTTAATTATCTGATGGGTTGAATATGGGATAAGTGCCAAAATAATAATATATTAGTATGTATATACATTGAGCTCACGCAAATTTAAATAACGCTTTGACATTACTTCCCCGAATTTGATCCTTAAAAGCGACACTATTCGGTGGTGTAATGTTATACACAGTATGTTTTAGGGTTGCGTGCTCGAAAGGTGCCGAACGGGACCCTATTACTAAATCTCCGCTGTCTGTCTATCTGTATGTCTGTCCGTCCGTCTGTCACAGAGATCAACAGCTACAACCAAAGATACAAAAATTACATTTTCACAAAATACGTGTTACATGGCTTCTACCACGGTAAATAATAAAAATGAAAAACAATTGAAACCCAAGGTCCCCATAAAATAAACCTCGAAAAAATAGCATATCTTTGACGTTATTTATTACAGCTCTATCTCAAAATACGTACAAGTATCAAATTTATAGCCATTATTGTACTGCATACTTCAAAGTAAAACCTATTTCGAATCTTGTTTTTTGTCGCCTTAAAGCTGTTTAAAAGGTCAGATTGAGCACCTCATTTTGCATCAATCAGAACCGAGCTCAATGACGTTTTCTTTTAGTTTAAAATAGCGCGCTCTCAGCCGTGGCTGTTACGACCACGAAGAAACACGCGCCCAAAAAAATCAGCGTTTTTATTTAATAGCTCTGCTTCTAGATAATTTTTTTAAATATTCTAAGACGAGCTGACGATGTCATTTGTTAACCTATTTTGAATACCAATTTCAAGGCTGTATGACTTAAAGAAGGCCCTTTAACACTCGAAAAACATGAAATTTAGAGGAAACTGCGTGATTTTTTTCTATCAACCGAACTTAATTATTTTTCTAAGATGAATCTACGAGCCCTATAGTCTACTATCTATATTATTTTTACTATACCGATTCGCCAAGTGACAGGATGTGATATGCTCATTTGAGGTTCTGCATCTAGCTTTATACGGACCCTTAATGTTGATATAGCGGGATCTATATTGTTGTATGTATGTTCTTAGGGTTCCATACACGTATTGTGTGGTGGAACGGAACCCTTTGTGCGCGAGTCCAGCTCACACTTGGCAAAATTATTTTTAAATCAGCAGGTTCGTTTCTCGGCTAGGGAAATTAATGTTTCAAAAATCGAATGATGCAGTAGTAGTTTTTAATAAAATTGGTCTCGGGATTCCTTTGAATATTTTTCGCTTAGTTTTGGATTTTGCCATCCACGCCTCCTTAAAAAACTAATCCTGTCACAGAATAATCCGAAAAAAAACGAGCAAATGCGAAGATCCTTAGATAATTGCAGAGATCCAGATAATTAGAAATTAGGAAAGAACTTCGTAACCATCCCAAAATGATTTGGTTCCTTTTCAACAAAAAGTCAGAAATTGGTAGGATGAGGAGCGAAGCATAGCAGAGCGAGGAGGTGCGTGTTAGGTTTACACGTAAATACATTTGGTAGCCGAGCGAAGCGGAGTGGAGCGAGGCGAGCCATTTAGTTCTTAACAGAAAGTTTCCAATCATCCGGAGTTTTTCTATATCATAGGATTTTCGCGATGATCTGTTATTTTCTAAATATCCCATGACATTATGATTAAGTCACCGTATGATCATAAGATCCGATAGTTTATTGTCACTCGTGAGACTGTAATTTCACGGTTGTTTATAAATTAACTTTCGGATTTATCAATGTCACGCTGACATATTTATACGTATTTATGAAAGAATATTGTTTTGTTTGAGATTCAAATTAAGGAACTTTTTGTTAGGAGTATTCTTTCTCGCGAAATCCGTTTGGACTATTATGGTTTGGCTATATATGGTTGTAGCAGTGCGTGCACACGAACTTTTTCCTAGTGGGCGTTACCATGAGAGCGCTACAAAACGGAACACACACACAAAACGCGCTTATCTGTACATGTAACTACTACAACTATAGCCAAACGGATTTGTAAAATAGACTATCTCCACCATAAATATACTTTATCTGCATAAGAACTGAGTTGTCTGAGAAAACTGTAAATACATGTAAATCTGAAAAAGGATCGTGTAATTATAATCGTTTAACTTTTTGGGTTGTTGAGGTAACGAACACGTACAACAAGTACCCGTTGTCGAAACCTTGATTATAAAAGCATCCATTCAAATAACAAGAAACTTTAGCTGTTAACATAGCTGTCAGAAATGACTGTCACAAACACAACAACCTTTATCTCTCAGTTGGTTACCCGTCACTAGCTGGACTTCAACTAAATCCGGACTCCCGTCACAATAAAGTTAGGACAGTTGGTCGACTAGGTTTCTGGATAGCTGTCTGTATTGCCGATATTCCCAATGGAGTCTTTCTGTATTTTGATTTAAGATTTTTTTTCTGAAAGAAAAGTCACAGTTATACGAGGGGTGGCTGATATAAAATCTCCTTTGTTAAAGAAAGTTTAAAAAATGTTACTGGCCACTATATTCTCGTATTCTTTGTTTATTCCTTTTTTAAAAATTATGACACTTATTTGTTTCTACGAGTTCAATTTTTTTTTGGTGCGTCTTCGTTTTTATCAAGTTGCAATAAAATTAAAAATGGATAAAATTGAGTATCGCGCTGTGATTAAATTCCTCGGTAAAGAAGGGAATACGCCGACGCAGATCCGAGAGCGCATGTTTAAGGTGTTCGGAGATTCATGTCCTTCCGAATTTGTAATAAAGTTTTGGTCAAAGCAGTTTAAACAAGGCCGTGTGAGCTTAGAAGACGATCCCCGTAGTGGAAGGCCCATTTCTGCAGTTACCGCAGATAATGTGGAAAAAGTGAAGAAACTGATCCTTGCCGATCGGCGAATTAAGCAGTGGGAAATAGCTAGAGATGTTGGCATTAGCAAGGAACGAGTTCATGAAATAATTCATGAACATTTGGGAATGTCCAAGGTGAGCGCGCGTTGGGTGCCTAAAATGTTGACCCCGTTTGATAAGCAAAGGCGTGTAGAATGTTGTCAGTCATTTTTAGACTTGGTAAAGGATAAAGAGGAAGAAACTATCTTGCGAATAGTGACCTGTGATGAAACTTGGATTCGTCAGTGGGATCCCGAAAGCAAACAAGAATCGATGCAATGGAAATTTAAAGGGGAAAAACCACCAAGGAAGTTTAAGGTCCGGCTGTCAGCGGGCAAACTAATGGCAACCATTTTTTGGGATGTTGAGGAGATTCTTATGATAGATTACCTGCCAAAAAACACCACGATGAATTCTGAATACTATGCAAACTTATCAGAATAAAATCTAAGTGAGAGCAAGTTGTCATCAGCTTAAAACATAAAAACTATTTAAAAATCTCGACAAATGCTTTTTTGTACAGCAACGGCCTAAAATCAGCCTAAAGGCAGAAAAATAGGCACTTTTCCGGTATTAGAAGGGATATTGTGATCGCCAAAACGTAAAATGCAACATTTTAGATTTTATGATACACTGAATCCAGGTTTATCTATTACTAGCTTTTGCCCGCGGCTCCGCCCGCGTGTTATTCGGTTTTACGACATGCTTTTTTCCGGAATAAAAAGTAGCCTATGTGTTAAGTTAGGGTATAAGCTATATCCATTCTAAATTTCATCCAAATCCGTCCAGCCGTTTCAGCGTGAAAGAGTAACAAACATACACACACACAAACTTTCGCATTTATAATATTAGTGTGATTTCATAGCTGTATTACTAATCAACTAATTATAAATATCGCTGATAAAAATATGAGATGCACCTTCTTGTTATCTGTTTCTTGACTGCATTTTCAGAAATCACATAATAACAGTATTAAGATATTTATGTCATAAATACAGTTAGAACTGCAATAGCAAACAGATTCGTAAATATACGGGTAGATTGTTATATTGAAAGGTGATCGGCGCAAGAGTTTCAAGTTCTACGGGATATAAGGTCAACGGATTGAAAATATAGTATTTCTGCTTTGTGACGAATGTGTGCGTAAAGTTCTATATCAAAAACCGGACCCATAATTTTAAAGCTAGTTTCAAATGTCACAACTGTTCAAAAGGCTCCACAAACGTCGAAATAGTAAATCCCCCACACACGGGTAAACCTCCATCATCCACGAAGCCTGGACTTCACAGAACAAAGACAAGTGCGATGACAAGCTCCGGATGGAAATCCTATGTTCCTCCCCCACCCCGCCCTACCTCTCTCCGCTCTTTCCCGTCCGCTAATTGGACCGGGTTCATTCTCTGACCGGTAAATAAACGACACGTGACGAAGTATGGATGAAAGTAATTATTAATATACCTAATCTATAATAGACGTCATACGTATATATATTATGAATATACTGAGTAAAGCTAGGATGCGCAAAAGAAATTACTGCGAGCCCAAGATAAACAAGGAAAATATTAACATATACAAACAACAATTAACAAAATATTACTTGTATATACTACCTACGTCTAAACAAATAAAATATTCTGATTCTGATAATGTAGGTACGAGTATTAAATCACCGATCTTTTAATGCAGATTAAACGTATCTACTTGAACTATTCATTTATGTGCATCTCATAAAAAATTATCCGTGATTTATTATATATACATATAAGGTGACTTTCATTTATGCAGCCAAATTCTTACTGAAGACTCGGTAAGTGCTAAGTTACGAGGTACAATAACCCTTTTTGTGAAATTCGTAAATTATTCTTTTCGTGTTCCTTACAAACACAAGCCCGCCCCGAGTTAATTACTGTGGGACGTCAAGATTTTATTTAGCAAAATCAGTAAAAAGTGTTATCGATCCGTGTTACTGTTCACTTACCAAGCCGGCAGTATGAGTTTGGTTATATAAATTAAAGTCACCTTAAATATAAAAATTTATATATTTATTGATGTGTCTATTTTTTACATCATAATATATTGTTTATAAGTTGTTAATACTCGTATATATACATTTTTCATTTACATGCTCCCTCTTTACTAAATGAACGGAATTTAAACCTTTTGTAAGAATTATATTTACTTTACAAACATTTAAACATTATATGATTTGAAAGTAAATACTATCCATTAAATAAAACGTAAAATTTCGTAACAGTAGCTACGAACTATCTACGCCGTAGAGCCACGTAGCAAATGCCCGCAGGTGAAGCACCCAGTAAACGGTTGAGAACTTCAGGTTGACGTAGATACAGAGTAGGAAAATCCTACTGACAATAAACCATTGTCACGTAGTGCCATAAACCACATTGATTTAATATACTTTTTTTTTCAAACTGAAGAACAATTATAAGTTGATTGTGCGTTTGGGAACGAGACCCGGAGCGACCACCTTAATAACACGACTGTGATATCAGATAAAACAATATTAGTGAGATCACAGGAATAATTATTTTGGTCCGCTGTAAAAAAAGTAGCTACTTCTGGGGGAGGGGAGTAGTACCAAAGGGTCTACCATCCCGTAGATGTGTTTTTTTGCTGCACACTAGTTGCTACCCGCAGCTTCGCCTGCATTAATTTTGTTTGTTTAAGCCAAGAAGACAAAAGTGGAATATTTCATAACTCATAGATACCATGGGAATGTTTTTCCGGGACAGATGTCTAATTACTCCCTGAAAAGTCCTCTACCTGCCAATAAAAGTCCCGGCAAAATCGGTTCAACCAGATTTGGGTTTTGGAAACATGCAAATAACCATACGGGCATGAGAAAAAGCCTTTATTTCGATATCACAGTCATCAGTAATGAACCAGTCATCAAACTTTTAAAACTCCACTCTTTACTTTACGTTTGTTTTAATGACAAATAATTGGAATAATTGACTATTTCCTGAAAATAAAAATAAAATTTACAGCGATGTTTCAATTAAATATTCATTGTATGGTAATTAATGTGTTCGTTAAAAGTGAGGCGAACTTTACTAAAATCAATCAATAGTTTAGTACTTACTAGTAAACATCGAAGCGCTCTTGGGCGAACCAAGTTTATAGCATTTACCACAACCGCACGCATCAAACTAAATAATAGACAGAGATACACAAGGCTTTTCCCCCGGCCCCACCCGCAAAAAGAACAACAATCCTACAACACCTTTTTCTGCGACATGAACTTCTCAAAAACCTTTAAGTTCATTCAAGCTCATTGTTTAAGGACGGACGTAATGCTATTTCATTTCGATATTACGTGCACGGTCAATGAAACATGCAAACGCAATGCAATCGCACCGATTTCGTTGCGGGTACAAAATGTAAAACGTGTGTCGGGAGAAAGAAAAATGTAAAAATACTGTGAAGGTTTTTGAACATTTTATTTTGATCATTATATTATTATATTTAACATTTTATTGGTTAAAATTACGAGATAATACTTTCTATGACAAATTAGTATACATTTTTTGATTTTACTTAAAACAATAAAAATACATTCGGCTACACATTTGGTAAAAAAACTCAAAATTAACGTTTTTTAAGGGTTTGTTGTTAAGATATGATTTAGATTTACCGATTTTTATTCCCTATTTGGCATATATCACGATATTGTCAATGGACTCGATTGTCAATTTTATAAACCTAGACACCTCACAATTTGTATGGACGTTTGCATGTTGATGGCTGTCCTAAATGAACGCGAATTTCGCATAAAATTACGTTCACCCACTTTTGAATTTTAGTAGGCTGTAAAAGGAGCGAAAAGTATATCTTTCCACGACAGTCTATCAACAGCTGTGTTCTTGTTCACCTTATATATTTAGACCGCAAAACTCTGATCCACACATTGTTTAAACTCAATATGGGAATTAGGGGTTTTCTTCTCGTGTCTACATCTATATCTATATTAATAATAAATTAGTAAAAAGATCGTGTCTGTATATTGAATATGTTCGTGAAATTTTAAATGAGATGGTACACTGTACTGAGGCCAAAACCACGATTTTTTGAATTTATATCATCGTAGTGATCTTGGTCAACATATATAATAGGTGTTCATAAAAATGAAGCAGAGATTGAATAAACGCGAGCGAAGCCGCGGGCAAAGGCTGGTACGAAACAAAATGGCAAACCTAAGAAGTGCAGTAACTTTTGTTGTCTTGTTAGGTAAGTTATTTATTTTGTAAAGTCAAGTGAAGTGTAGATCTGATTAATATGTACGAGTGAGTTTTATGTTTCTTTTGATTTACAGACGTATACGCAATGTATGCTCCATTATTTTAATATGTTTTCTAAAATAGTTAGTATTTTGTAAATATCATCATCAGCCGATATCTAGCAAGATGCAGTTCAACCTGAGGATCATTGTATTGTGTTGACAGTTTCACCAAGAGTTTGTGAGAGATTGACAAACTCACTACGCTGGAAATATCACGTAGTATCCGTAGTTCACCTTGCAGCCAGCTGAAATAGGCTCGGGTGACTCTATTTTCGGTACTGTATGTGAAAGCCCCCCTCTCCACAGATATGGTTTAAACCTCGCGTGCTGGACCCATTTGAATATTATAAGGAGGTTAAAACCTGTCAGAAAGGGGCTTCCCATACAAAGGGGGGTTCTTATATACTACAATTCCTTTCTGAAGGGTAAAGGGTTCAAAGACTCACATTCGGATGCAGCCTTACTTCTTGAACTTCTGCGCTGGATTCAGACCACCAGACTCAATCTTGGTGTCTGGGCAGACAGCGTTCTCCTCTCGTCGGTCTGGCGCGTCACAGGTCTTCGACAAACTACTGGCTCATCCAGCAGCTTTTGGGAGTTTACCTAAACACCAATATCTAACCCCGAGCTAGCTCGACCCAGACCTCTACCACGATTTCCGTGAATCGTGTTAATGAAATCCAAACACATCACTTTCCACCGGCGACCGATTCCCGAGACTGCTCGGACACACAATAGGGCTCGCAATTAATGCTCATTAATTGGGTTATTTTACCACTTTTCCACTGTTTATTTCCTTGAAATACATAATAATTACTTCAACACTGGTTGAATCCATTTTTACACATATCTCCTCGAGAGCAAGATTGACAGTAAACCGGAAAAAACAACTTTGACATTTCACTTTTTAACAACCCGTGTTGCCATCTCAATAAAATAGAATCTTACACATACTTGCGCGTTCCGAACGCTTTTAAACCGAACAATCCCCCGCTCCGGGTTGTTATCCTTATCAGACCGCTAGCTTACTCAACCGGGAGCCGGGAGAGAGTCGCCAAGGCTCGTCACAGAATCAAACCTTCGACCAACACCTCAGCGGCGCGAGGAGTCTCATCCCCGCCAACTACCAATTTAATAATGCGACCACGTCGCCAATACAAATAATTCCAAATTCGCATCTTTCAATAAGATTACATCCCCAATGACGCGGCGGAGGTGGGTCTTGGCCGAGTTCACATAATAACCATGACTTAACTAAATACAATTATCTTCTAAAATGTATACATCTTTTCAAGTAATTTGCGGTACCCTTGTAATTCGTGCCGTTGTCTGAACTAACTAAAAAAGCAAACCTCTACGCGATACTAATCGGTCTAATGCAACGACGAAGGCCTCCGCGGACAACGAGGACTCTAATCCCAAGTGGACGGCCTTGGTGGACAGACACACGAATACTCACAGGTACGCCTTAAAAGTCCGAGCGTTGCGAAGGCTAGACGTTCGGACGAGGAACGGTCCCCCCACGTCCGTAGCCACTCCAGCAAAAGGTCTCGACTGTGTGATCCAATCAGCTGGCAGATCTCCTATCTGCGGCTGCATCAACAAGGCTCGCAGCCTGTAACAAGAAACACAGGAGAAGAGAACATTGCGAATTACCCGGCGAGTAGACAAAATCCAAAACTCTCGCTGTAAAATCGCCAATAACGCGCTTCATCCCGTGTGTGAGTTACGAACATGTCGGTCGGACAGCAAACGCCTCATCAAAGGCCCTCTTTGGGTAACAACAAAGGATGGCGACTTGCGTGCTCCGACCCGACGCACACCGTGCCGATGCCACCGTCGCGACGCCCCAGCGTCTCAACGCACGGTGACCCAACTCACGGCGTCCAATCAGGAACTAGTTTGGTCCCTAGAACTAGAGCATGCACACGCAACCCGGGTAAAATCTGGGGTGTCCTATCCAACTGCTGGACAGGCCAAGAAATCTGTTTCTTTAAACCACTCCGGCCCCCACTATAGATGATGCGACACCAACTCCGGCGCTGTGCAGCCCCTAGATGCGCACTCTGCAGGATTACATTCACCTGGGACGTGCCTCCAATTTAATATGAATAACTATATTCTGAATTTGTGAAACCCGGTTTCCTACAAAAATCTCTAAAGTACGTGGGGATGCGCGTAGCCATGCTCGCGCAACCTGACTATCCGATCATGCATACACGTCCCGAAATTCAACAGTGGTCCTTACTCTAACTGAATCTCCCCCCGGGGGGCCCCAACTACTAACTAATATGGTGGGCCGAAGAACTGTCCTCGGCTCCGCACCGGTACAGGGGCAGACAAATTATTGGGGGCCCGGCCCCTCCAATCCAGGGTGCATCCATTGCCCTATATATGGTGAGCGTATACACAATGCCATCCGAGGTGGTGCGTAACCCGCTGCCCTACCATATCTCGAATAAGGCGGGTGATATTCTAACCGCGGATACTCGTGTATCGGCGGAGAGTATCGCTGTGGCTCCGCCCTGCTATACTGTCCTACAGTGGGCGCAGGCACTGGTTCGGCAAACTGGGGTCCACTCATACAACCTTGAGTGGGGCCCCCGCCCGTGGAGCCCCCCCCCCTCGGGGGGTCCCTACTCGGGCCCACTGTCGCGGAAGCATGGGGTCCACTCCTAATATCCTGAGTGCGGCCCTGACCCGTGGAACCCCCCCCCATGAGGGGTCCCCCACCCGGGTCCGCAATATAGCCTCGTACCGCAGGCGCACGATTCACACCACTATCAAACTGAGCACGACTCACGCGAGGGCTCTCTCCACTCTCTGACGGGTGCGCTCCTCGTCTTTGAGAGGGGCCACTCGACGGACGTGACTGATAGGTGGACTGCGCCGCGGCTCCCCCGCTCGTGGCGTGACCGTAGGCTCCAGACCTGTTCGCACAAATTAAATCATTATGTGGCCGGCCACATTCTCTACACATTCGCTGTCTGGAGCACTCGCGCGCTAAGTGGTCCTCTAAACAAAAATAGCACAGTCTATTAATTTTAACTAATCGCCGTCTGTCCACTACCGGTAATGCAGCAAAATCATGGCACTGCGATAACGCGTGTCCTGGGCGTCCACACTGGTGGCAATTTGGGCTCTCAGCCACAGCGGCCAGTGCAGCCAGACGTGCAGCAACGCGTCCCCGAAGCGGTTGCACTCCCTGTGGCCCCCTTCGCCCCGAATTACCGGCAGGTTCCCTGAAACTCCCAGTAGGTGGCGCCACCTCCAAAGTCGATGAAGATTCCACGGCCCTAGCCTCAAATTCTAAAAACTTCATCAAATCAGCGAAAGTAGGAAGAGCCTTGTCCTCCCTTTCCGCGGTCTCACGTTCGAAATGTGAACGAGTATCAGACGGTAACTTACCCAAAATAATGTGTACCAACAAGAACGACCACTCATCCACGGGCAAACCTAACATTTTTAACGCGTTACAGGCTACTGTAACCGGGGTCAGTAACTGCGTTCGAATTTGAGCCTTATTACCTACCCTAGGCAAACTTAACAATTGGCTCGTATGAGCATCGGCCAACAGACGGACATTCTGATATCTATTATTTAATAGTTCCCACGCTATGCTATAAGAATCGTCCTCTACTCTTAAATGTTGCACTAAGCTCTTTGCCTCACTTTCTAAAGTGGACATCAAATATGCCATCTTTTGTGCGTTGGTTAAATCCTGCCTACTGTCAACCAACGAGGTGAACATATTCTTATATGCCACCCACAGCTCCATGGCACCATCAAAATGTCCCAACTCCAAAGTAGGGAGCCTACTGTGCAACGATGTACCTTGAGCTGCATGTCTTACATCAGGTGTGCTCGAAACACCTGACTGTCGCTTTTTAATCTGACAGGCGACCTGTGTGACCTCATTATAAATATCCATAATTTGATCCATGTCATTATTAGGGCTAGCCATTACCTCCGGTGGCAGCTCCTGGTCCAACAGCTCGATGAGCGCCTGCTCAGCTTTCTCGAGGCGATGCTCCATCTGTGAGTACCGCTCCAGGACTGCATCGCCCCGATCAGCTCGAGCCAACAAGCCTTGAACGCTGACAAACCAGCGCAGCTGGCTGGCCAAGATGTTCCTCGGAGAAGTCCTCGACATTGTAGACCGGGAAATCAAAGAAAATACCAACAATTAAAAACCGAACTAACTCTGGCACGAATCACAAACGTCCCTGTATACAATAATATTGTAGACCCAAATATACTAGACTCTAGTCAGTATGTTAATTTCAGTACATTAATACACAATACAACCCTGTTGTTCAATTATGCGAGTTCAACCAAAACCAATTTTTAATACTCAAATGTGTACAAACAAACACAATATCATAACTTTATGAACAAACAGACAGACCTTTTCTGTTGCTATATATCACTCAAACATTTTCAAATAAACACAATATCATAACTTTATGAACAGACAGACAGACCGTTTCTGCTGCTATATATATATAATCCATACAACATAAACCAGTTAGTTACATTTATGCTACACTTTTGACAAACAACTATGTCCAAGCCTCAATCGCAAGTGTCAAGAAGTTTTCATTCAAAATAAACAATATAAACCAAACTGTAGCACTAACTAACAGTATATCCAAAGGTAATTGGCTTCTGAAAGTATGTAATCACATTAAACACTTGTTAAAGACTAAACATACTCCAAAACAAACAAATTTAACAATTCCAAGTTGTAACATAACCTATGTACGTTGTTATAATATTATACCTAAGCGCTCGCTTAGTTAATATGATTCACTAACCAAAACTACACATTACACATTAGCCCTGCTATGTACTTTGTAATTTATATAAGCCGAGGCTTTCAACAACTATATAACTAATAATTAAGCCGCTTCGCTTGCTAGCAATGGTTATGCTGTATGAATTTACAAACTATTATAGTTTTGTCGCCGGGTTCACTAGGCTTAACCGCGCTTATAAAGTTATATGTTTATCCACAATACAACATATAATACAATACCTAAAGCTAAAGGAGCTGTGTAAATATCCTTCCAGCTTACATAAACCTATTCATATACACAGTCCGAGTACTGTAGTATAAGAAATAACAAAATATTCTATTTGATCTCGCTTTAGGTTACAAGGTTCCAAACTACCTACCTAAAACAAAGTATAATTCACAAATTATCTTAGGCCAACGGAGCTACTATATCGGTTCGGCTTATATAAACAGAATATATCTTGGTCCGGGGTTGTTTAATATCCGATATTAAACAACTTAACCGCGCTCTGCTACCAGAAAATGTATGTGAAAGCCCCCCTCTCCACAGATATGGTTTAAACCTCGCGTGCTGGACCCATTTGAATATTATAAGGAGGTTAAAACCTGTCAGAAAGGGGCTTCCCATACAAAGGGGGGTTCTTATATACTACAATTCCTTTCTGAAGGGTAAATGGTTCAAAGACTCACATTCGGATGCAGCCTTACTTCTTGAACTTCTGCGCTGGATTCAGACCACCAGACTCAATCTTGGTGTCTGGGCAGACAGCGTTCTCCTCTCGTCGGTCTGGCGCGTCACAGGTCTTCGGCAAACTACTGGCTCATCCAGCAGCTTTTGGGAGTTTACCTAAACACCAATATCTAACCCCGAGCTAGCTCGACCCAGACCTCTACCACGATTTCCGTGAATCGTGTTAATGAAATCCAAACACATCACTTTCCACCGGCGACCGATTCCCGAGACTGCTCGGACACACAATAGGGCTCGCAATTAATGCTCATTAATTGGGTTATTTTACCACTTTTCCACTGTTTATTTCCTTGAAATACATAATAATTACTTCAACACTGGTTGAATCCATTTTTACACATATCTCCTCGAGAGCAAGATTGACAGTAAACCGGAAAAAACAACTTTGACATTTCACTTTTTAACAACCCGTGTTGCCATCTCAATAAAATAGAATCTTACACATACTTGCGCGTTCCGAACGCTTTTAAACCGAACAGGTACATATCTCCCAATATTGGAAAGGCAACACCCGAATACGTAACAAACAATAAATTTATTCACGCCATGACATCAGAAATAGATTTACGTTAGTTAGTGTAGCAATAGAGGAATTTGTATTCGCTAGTGACACACTACACTAGATTACACTAATCAGTGTGATTATGTACAAATTGATTGACTGAGGCGCGACAGGCTATAGGTGGCCGGATTAAGGGGTATTAGCAGCCCCTACTGTGTTACCTCTAACTGTAGCTTAGGTGTAACAAACAGAATATGTAGTTTAATTATAGGGGCTGTGTTTTGATACCTTCTTGGAATTGGAAAACCTAGGTGTGTTACTAACTCCGCTCCTAAGTGGACATTTTATTTGTTGTGATGAAGAATAGAATAGAATAGAATAGAAAAAGTTTTTTTGTCTAAAAAATACATAAAAGTAACACAACATAATTAAACACAGAAATACATTAAACAAAAAGGCGACAGCTCAACTTATGCTGCGAGTATGGTAAAACATATCTGCACAGCACTGATTTTCAGCTGATCCTGTATCATCTACGATTAAACATAAAGTTCGGTAGGTGATACACAGTATGAACTACAACACAGCAATCAAAATATACATAAAAATACACACCAAATTACAATTTCAAGAAACAAAAATAAACCACTATTGAAAAATAACATATTTGAGCACAAAAAAATTATATATATTAGATTTTAACGGCTTTCTTGCTTTTGTTTGTCAAAAAGATGTTTTTTTAACTTTGACTTGAACGTGTGAGCTGTCACAGACTTGCGCAAAGGGGAAGGCAGATTGTTCCAGATCTTTGCGGCCGTGTACTTGAAACTACCCCTGAAGCCAGATCTTACATGTTTCGGCAAAATCGTCAAGTTTAATTCCCTACTACGCGTTTCACGACTGCACACCTCACGAGCCCAAGACACTTGTACTTTTCCACAAATTATACTTACAAATTACACTACCAAACCGGTTTCACTGTCTGCATCATCAAGGGCTTTAAATTGAAATAAATACACAGACATATTATTTCATGAATATATGCAGGCAACTAAATTATTCATTGCTTTTATATTAAAAATTATGTATGTTTTATAAGGATGAAGGACTCTATTTATCGCAATGACGTAGAAAAAGCCTACTCTTCCTGGTGTACACGCGGGACATCGGGACCTCTCATCTCAAACTGTACAGCTTTTGTACGGAATAATGTGTGATATATAATAATAATAAGATACATTTTTATTTAAGACCACAAGAGATCCATAAATGTTGTTAGTAAAAAAGAAAACTTAGACTATGCTAGTAGGTACTTGAAAATTACTGGGGTATTGATTATTTTATCGCATACTGGCGACTATCCCCACCGAATGTTTCAGGAAGGGAGAGTCAAAGCGTGCGTACCTGTATTAAATTCTTTTCAAAATTCAATTCCTCACTGGATTGCGCTACGTGTATATGTCACAGTTAAAACGCGAAATCAGTAAGAACCCGTTTTCTATAAAAAAAAAAACAAAATAGTTTGCGACGACGAGCGAAGCGACCCCTGAAGTTTTATATGGCACTAACTAGTTAAAACGCGTTCTAGCTGATTTCGGGTTTTAATCAGAAAAAAGCGTATCAATTCGAAAATCCTAAATAGGAATATTGAGAGGTTCCGGATAATTGGAACTAAGTTAGAAATAAGTACGGCGATAAGCGTGTTAGGTTTACATGTACATTCGGGAATCATGCGGAGCGAGGCGACCCCTGAAGTTTTATATGGCACTAACTAGTTAAAACGCGTTCTAACTGATTTCGGGTTTTAATCAGAAAAAAGCGTATCAATTCGAAAATCCTAAATAGGAATATTGAGAGGTTCCGGATAATTGGAACTAAGTTAGAAATAAGTACGGCGATAAGCGTGTTAGGTTTACATGTACATTCGGGAATCAAGCGGAGCGAGGCGACCCCTGAAGTTTTATATGGCACTAACTAGTTAAAACGCGTTCTAACTGATTTCGGGTTTTAATCAGAAAAAAGCGTATCAATTCGAAAATCCTAAATAGGAATATTGAGAGGTTCCGGATAATTGGAACTAAGTTAGAAATAAGTACGGCGATAAGCGTGTTAGGTTTACATGTACATTCGGGAATCAAGCGGAGCGAGGCGACCCCTGAAGTTTTATATGGCACTAACTAGTTAAAACGCGTTCTAACTGATTTCGGGTTTTAATCAGAAAAAAGCGTATCAATTCGAAAATCCTAAATAGGAATATTGAGAGGTTCCGGATAATTGGAACTAAGTTAGAAATAAGTACGGCGATAAGCGTGTTAGGTTTACATGTACATTCGGGAATCAAGCGGAGCGAGGCGACCCCTGAAGTTTTATATGGCACTAACTAGTTAAAACGCGTTCTAACTGATTTCGGGTTTTAATCAGAAAAAAGCGTATCAATTCGAAAATCCTAAATAGGAATATTGAGAGGTTCCGGATAATTGGAACTAAGTTAGAAATAAGTACGGCGATAAGCGTGTTAGGTTTACATGTACATTCGGGAATCAAGCGGAGCGAGGCGACCCCTGAAGTTTTATATGGCACTAACTAGTTAAAACGCGTTCTAACTGATTTCGGGTTTTAATCAGAAAAAAGCGTATCAATTCGAAAATCCTAAATAGGAATATTGAGAGGTTCCGGATAATTGGAACTAAGTTAGAAATAAGTACGGCGATAAGCGTGTTAGGTTTACATGTACATTCGGGAATCAAGCGGAGCGAGGCGACCCCTGAAGTTTTATATGGCACTAACTAGTTAAAACGCGTTCTAACTGATTTCGGGTTTTAATCAGAAAAAAGCGTATCAATTCGAAAATCCTAAATAGGAATATTGAGAGGTTCCGGATAATTGGAACTAAGTTAGAAATAAGTACGGCGATAAGCGTGTTAGGTTTACATGTACATTCGGGAATCAAGCGGAGCGAGGCGACCCCTGAAGTTTTATATGGCACTAACTAGTTAAAACGCGTTCTAACTGATTTCGGGTTTTAATCAGAAAAAAGCGTATCAATTCGAAAATCCTAAATAGGAATATTGAGAGGTTCCGGATAATTGGAACTAAGTTAGAAATAAGTACGGCGATAAGCGTGTTAGGTTTACATGTACATTCGGGAATCAAGCGGAGCGAGGCGACCCCTGAAGTTTTATATGGCACTAACTAGTTAAAACGCGTTCTAACTGATTTCGGGTTTTAATCAGAAAAAAGCGTATCAATTCGAAAATCCTAAATAGGAATATTGAGAGGTTCCGGATAATTGGAACTAAGTTAGAAATAAGTACGGCGATAAGCGTGTTAGGTTTACATGTACATTCGGGAATCAAGCGGAGCGAGGCGACCCCTGAAGTTTTATATGGCACTAACTAGTTAAAACGCGTTCTAACTGATTTCGGGTTTTAATCAGAAAAAAGCGTATCAATTCGAAAATCCTAAATAGGAATATTGAGAGGTTCCGGATAATTGGAACTAAGTTAGAAATAAGTACGGCGATAAGCGTGTTAGGTTTACATGTACATTCGGGAATCAAGCGGAGCGAGGCGACCCCTGAAGTTTTATATGGCACTAACTAGTTAAAACGCGTTCTAACTGATTTCGGGTTTTAATCAGAAAAAAGCGTATCAATTCGAAAATCCTAAATAGGAATATTGAGAGGTTCCGGATAATTGGAACTAAGTTAGAAATAAGTACGGCGATAAGCGTGTTAGGTTTACATGTACATTCGGGAATCAAGCGGAGCGAGGCGACCCCTGAAGTTTTATATGGCACTAACTAGTTAAAACGCGTTCTAACTGATTTCGGGTTTTAATCAGAAAAAAGCGTATCAATTCGAAAATCCTAAATAGGAATATTGAGAGGTTCCGGATAATTGGAACTAAGTTAGAAATAAGTACGGCGATAAGCGTGTTAGGTTTACATGTACATTCGGGAATCAAGCGGAGCGCAGCAAGCCCCCTTAAGTTCTTAACAGAAAGTTTCCAATTATTCCGACCGTTTTGCAAAAATCCTAGGATCTTCGGGTTGATCCATTTTCAACCTGAAAATCCTAACATGTTTTCTACCCGAATCCGAATAAAACATTTATTCAAATATCTATGGCTGAGACCATATACATCACGAACATTTTTACAAAGTGTTCATTAGTTTATAGGGAGAACAACATGGTGGCCCTATTTACTAAGTTACGTATTACGAAGTCCCTTTAAACGAAGTAACGAACGAAAGATAGTATATTATATGAATAGAAATAGATGCTTTAAAATTCAACCAGCAGCGTTGTAAACTGCCGATTGGAATACTAAGTTTCAATATTCCTAAATAAGATTACTAGCTACCTAAGTTGCACGTTATCCCTTCCATTTGCGAAGTCATTACCAGGCAACATTTCCACGAAAAGTCGAAGAAGAAAAAACAAGATTTTCCGTTTGTTTATGTAGTGAAGTTTCCGCCGAAGCTCACTTGCTGTAAGGCTTCAGCTGACATCTTTTCAAAAAGACGCGAAGATGCCGCTGATTTATGCCCGCTCGTTATTCTTACTTACGACCGACGTAAACACATGCCGTTCATTTTGCAGATAGAAACGCTGAGAAATAAAATAGATTCACAAATCCTTTCTGCCTTTGTTGCGTATTTACTCATATTAACGTGGTGTATATTCGATGGCCGTTTTCCCACTAACTGGTAATATAAGATATTGATACGAACAAAAATAAAAATAATCGAAACTTGCCAAAGGCTAAAATAAATTGCTGAAATTCTAAGAAGTGCAACAGAATCTACTGTAAAATATCACCAAGAAACTTGCCTAAAATAAAGGAATTCTTAGAGCATTGTTAAATAACGAGGGATGGATAGTTTCACTGTTATCCGCTCGAAGGTAAAGATGCCTTTTCAAAACAAATAGTAATAAGCCAGAGAAGTCGCTCAAACTCCTCCGACGGGATTTCAGAATCTTGGCAAATGTTACGAAACAGCGACACAAACTTTGATATTGTTGTTTGGACGTCCATCTCCGTGCCTTCTGCATTATTACACTGAGGTGTAAATAAATAGATAGCAAATAACCAGTTAAGTGCGAGTCGGACACGCGCCCAAAGTGTTCCGTACCTAGAAAAACGGCAAAAAAATCATGTCTGTTGTATGGGAGCTCCCTTTAATATTTATTTTATTCTGTTTTTTAGTAATTGTTGTTATAGCGGCAACAGAAATTTATCATGTGTGAAAATTTCAACTGTCTAACTATCACGGTTCATGAGATACAGCTTGGTGACAGACGGACGGACGGACGGACAGCGGAGTCTTAGTAATAGGGTCCCGTTGGTTACCGTTTGGGTACGGAACCCTAATAAAAAAAATACTACTGCTCATACCGAACAAGTTTTTGAAGAAACATGAGTGTGCACAATAAGATTTTTCTTTTGACTTCTTCACAAATAATTCCTACTGCAAATGATGTACCTATGGTGGTGTGATATACGATGTATTTAGGTGTCATATCCTCTTTATTCTTATTATTATTACTTTTTATACAGTACAAAATAACGTTTAAATAAATTACTAACCTAATTAATAATTATTATAATTCAATATGTAGTTTAAATAATCGTAGCAAATACGAGTTATTATAAGATCGCTGAGTACACCTATCTTGGATTATACATATTTTAGCACTTAAACGTTGAATTTTATGTAATGGATATTTTTTAATGTTTTCGTGTGCTATATTAAACAAATACACATTTAATAAATAAATAAATAAATATATCTTTCTTTAAATAAATGTCTTTTATGATCCGTAGAATGCATTTTCATTTAATGCCCATCTATTGTCTGTTGCTCGACCGTAGTTTCATATCTAGCTTGGAAAAGAAATCATATTTTAAAGCGACATCTTATCTGAATTGAAAAATCTCCCGCCGCTGCCGCGCAAGCTCATCAGAATCACGTTATCGGGGAGTCACGTACTTTGCCATGATGCATCAATAAAATCAGTTCATTTATCTGTACCCTCACATTATCTCACTTTCATATCGTCAGCTCTTTCGTTCTCATATTGACAGAGCTGGATGAAAATACACGCGTCGTCGTCTGTTTGATTTCGAATAGGAGGTTTTTCGCATCGGGGCGCTGACGAGGTGAACGAGACCGACACAAAAACGTGTAAAACCTCTTTACTGCTTTATAGCGTCGTTTTAAAACCGCTGAACGTTCTAATTTATTCAAGCTGTAAAGCTGGAATGGAAAATAAAAAGTCAGATAGCAGTAAAATTATAAATAAACAATGAAAACTTCCCAACATCTCTCTCCCAGGGGTAAGTTTTTCACAAAGTCGTACAAATACTTTTCTCTGACGATTAATATCCCCTAACTTGTGGTCATAGTTATAGCACAAATTTGCCGTGTGCAAATACATAATTTGCGCGGCTTTCACGGCGGCTTGAAATTTTACTCGTAAATATTGATTTATTCGTGAAAAGTTCACAATCTGTCAGTGTTATTCGCGTGGATATTTATTATTTATAATATCTGTTATCACGTTATTTTACCGAGGATACTTAAGATTGCGCAGTGCTTTCAGTACGATTTGGTTTAACTATTATATTCTTAAAGTATAGGTATAACAAACATAAATTCAGGTGACATAGATTTAAATGATGGATTTTAAATAATTATGTTTTACCTCTACAACAAGATAAACAGAAAAATCCATATTTACCCTCTTCCTCAACGACGATGTAAAATTGCCATCAAGGACTGGATCCAAAATTTAACATACCAGGAAACCGAAGATTTGCTCGACCCACTAGTCTTCCACATAAAAAAGTAGATATGGCGAGATTATATATTATATTATTAGTTTAAATACACATATACACGTCTTCACACACACTACACATTCATCCTCACCCTACGTTTATACACTACACACACACACGGTACTCACACATACTATACTCACCCTCCACTCATACACTCTCCTTTCTTCTTTTGTTTGTTATTCTCTAGAATATTAGATAGATTAGAACATAATATAAGATAATCTATTGTCTAATAGTTTTATACTTGAAATAAAAAGTAAGATAGAAAAGTAAATTAAACCTAAAATGTATACTAACCACATTTCTGTAAATTTAATAAATAATTATTACGCTAACGCTAACATTTGTAAATAAGAGGAGAAACTGGCTCCTGATTCTCAGTTTTAACTTTTTGGGAGCCAGTTGCTTTGAGGTTTGTATCTTTTTGTTACGAAATAAATAAATTTGAATTTAAATTAGAATATTTGAACATTGTTGTGATGAAAAATGTATGATAAGTTCCACCAAGTGCCGACAATCTCAACATTCAACTTCACTTTACATTTGTTTGTTACTGTTAATTTATTTCTATTCATACTAAATCTATCTATACTAATAATAAAGTAGTAAAAAGTCGTGTCTGTACATTGAATATTTTCGCGAAATTTTAAATGAAATGGGTTATTGGTACTGTACTGAGGCCGAAACAACAATTTTTAGAATTTTTGTCTGTGTGTCTGTTCCGTTTTAACTCGAGAACCACAGAACGGATTTGGATGCAGTTTTTTTAATATAATCATAGTAACTCTGTTCAACACATAGGCTATAAGGGATGTTCATAAAATAACGCCCAAACCGGAAACAGGGCAAAGATGTAATAAACGCTTTTATTACTCGAGAATCATTCAAAGATTTGAATGCGGTTTCCTTTATTATCATCTTAGTTACCCTGGACAACACATATACTACAAAGGATGTTCATAAATTAATGTCTAAGCCGAAAATGGAGCAAAGATTGAATAAAGGCAAACGGCAAAGGCTACTGTTATATAAATCTATGGGAAGTCTGATTCGAACTTATATCCGAAACCCACGCGAACGAAGTCGCGGGCAAAAGCTAGTAAATAATAAAACTAACATTTTACAAGTCATTAATTTAAAATTTAATTCCGTTAAAAAGATAAGATTTTGATGTAGCAACATAAAGTTAAGTAGTCGTTATTTCAGAGACGTGAACATTATCTTTTGGTGTATTTTTCAGATTTCCTTTTTGTAGAGTTATAAATTTTCCATCGTGGAATATTTTTTTTAGGTTTGTGGGTATTTTGATGAGCAAACTTCCTTTCAAAGTGAAAAACATCGTACTCACTCACTTAAAAGATTTATGACGTCACTTGTTCCCACCTAGACTCGGTAATATCTCTTCCACATAATTGGACGAAGCGAACTCTCCTCTAAGACGTTTTTATTGCGACAGGAAAATGAGCTAATATCGTTTTATGTAAAATGCTTTAAAATTACTTCGCCTAATTTGAATTTTATTGTAATTTGATTTCTTTTTTGTCACTTAATTTAAATAACGTTTCACGAGCATATCTACAGGGCTCGTAAAGGCCTTACAGGCTTAAAAGGATTTATCTACCGTTGACGAAATTAAAATATCAGGTAAAAGTAATATACAATGACAATATAATGAAAATAGCGAAATAAAAGTACTTTTTCACAAATGATAGCCGATTACTACTCACACGACTGAAATTTATAAGTCCATTTCTGCATTCTTAAGTCTTACTCGTGCATGCAATTTATTTGTAGTTACGTAGAAACTGCCGTTTTCATTTGTACAATTAAATTGTTTATTATTGTATCATTTTTACTTTCCGTTATAGTAGATCTAAATAATGGTTCTTTTTTGCCCGTGTTTACGAAACTCTAGATTTAAGAATGGAAACAACGGAGAGCTTTGGATGGACAAATTATAATGTTAAAAATTAATCTTTGCAACAGCAGACATTTTTTTTTGCTCTTGGAATAGGGATTGCCATCGGTCCGCTCTTTGTAGTTTGCAACTTTTTAGGCCGGCGGATTTTTTAAATTAGAATTCTTTTTCTAATGAACTGGTAAATACGTTTTTATTACAGTTAAATACGTTTTAGAATGGCAAGAGCAATTTCGTTAGCTCTGGCGGACGAGGAAAGGCTAGAGAGGAGAATGCTGCGGTAAGGTAAGTACACTATTATTGCCGCAAAAAACAGTTTATACTGCATAGATTGTCGAAACGACAATTTCTTTGGTTTTACCGTAAAACTTTTACGAAGAAATTATTCCTTTGTTGCCAACACGATCCTAAATCGCATTAATACGGCCTTTAAACAGAAATAAAGGTAGGTACATAAGTAATAATATGATTAGTTATATATGACCGTATTTTGCGCCCTTGACTCTAGAGCTTTATATTTACGTAATTTTTCAACATACTAAATAAGCTATTAAGTATTAAGTTTAGATTTCTAACCATAAAATGTACAGGTACTCTTCATGTTGTAAATGAACCTTGTATAACATTATATCTACTCTATCAGTCGGCACATATTTACCGATAAAAGAATTATTGTACACCTCAGCCCCTCCGTTAATTGTGGTATACTATAAATTTCATGTAAAATTAGGCTAATAAATTCATAAATATGATTCTTATTTCAAATTCCGATGATAACCTTTTTACAAATAGCGACGTCTTAGAAAATTGTGAGAATCCGGAAGTATAGGATTGCCGGGAAGCCGGTCCAGACAGGCATTCCTTGCTGCACCGTCCCAGCCCGAGCGGGACATCCGTCGCGAGTAGTCTTGAGACATTTCCGGGACAAGAATTTGTTAGCCGATGCAATTGTCCAACTCCGACTCGCCTCCGTGCTATGTTATGGTTGACTTGGTATGTTTATATTGACTATACGTTATGGGCCTTTACGGAGAGTAATCTTGAAACATCTGTATACGGCGGAATCTTGGAAAATGCTCCGGCTCCCCAACACAAACGTAAACCCAAGCTTTGCCTTTTCTAGACTACTGAATTATCAAAAGGGAATCTAAAAATCTATTATTAAATATTAGTAATAAATTCGTTATGATAGCACTTTTATGACGTGTCATCAAATCAGAAATATATTATGCTGACTATAGCAAGTCCCAAAATTAGGAAGCTAACGCTTCTTTTTGTTGAAATAAACTGTCAGCAAAGAGTCTTAGATCCATTTTTGTTCAGATTTCGTCCATTTGTGTGTGTGTGTGTGTCCATAGAATATTTTTTTAAATATCTGTATGAATGTTGTGTTTTCACTTAGCGGAATTATATGCGGCATATTTTATTATAATCGTAGTTACCCTGGCCCAAACATAGGTTATAAGGAGTGTTCACCAAAGCCGAAAACGGGCAGAGATATACGCGGGTGGAGCCGCGGGCGAAAGGCTAGTCATTCAAATATGTACATAGTCTTTTTTTTGCGTTCACAATTTAAGAGCTGTGCTCTTGTCGGTGGAATCTTCTCCATTCACTTCTGCACCCCGCCTTTTCTTTGACTTCTTGGTACGATACGACATTTACTTTTTCTTTCAGTTGATCCATGAATGTTGTCCTGGGCCTTCCTCTCTTTCCTTTTCCCTCAATTATGTTTTTGATATACCTAATTGCCTTGTCTTATCAGATGTCCCAATATCTTTCCCCTTCTATTATCTATAGTCTTCATAAAATTTAAATAGCCAATTAAAAAAAAAATGTCTTTTTACCTATTTGTATTGTTACCTCACAGAAGACTCACAAAACCAGAGGTTAGAGATAACAAAAAATTATTTGAGTCAAAAAAGATTATCTTTCTTGGACCCTTGTAAAAACTTTTAGACCAGAATATGAGGCCAGAGATCAAGAATATAGTTTTAGTTAGAAATGTGACTTGGCCTTTTCCCCGCCGAAAACGATGTCAATTTCATAATTTTACTTTGACATTAAAAATAATTTTGATGAGAACCAGAAACACTCCAAACCAAAAGATTTGACCAAATACGTACTATAGAATGATTAGTCAACAACAACTAAATGCTAAAGGACAGAGGTGAAACCAATATTTCAAGCTGTCAATTTCCAGAGTTAGTTGGGCGGAGCGCAGCACTGCAGCATGAGACCAGCTCTTAAACGCAAATAAATGAATTACGAGCTCCACCATCCATCAATGTCGGTAATTTTAAGATAAAGCATAATAATTTGAGCTTTCAACCACTCTATTTTTAAAAGGGCTATTACATGATTATGATTACTAAGGCCGGTGACACACTTTTATGGCAGCTAAAATTATGTTATGAAGACAAGACTAATAAGAGGTTAATAAAGCGTGAAAATTGCAAAAGTTACAAAAAAAAATATGACTGCAAACATTAGTACCCTGCGGTTTTATTTTTATTTTTTATTTTTTTTTATTTTTTTTATTTATTTATTTATTAAGGAACTTACACTATCATTACAGGCTGGACCTAATTCAATAGTGAAGTAACACATCATATACGACATCATAATTACTATACAACATACACATCCAATACCAAAAACAATTAACTTACCTACATATATTTTCATCTTACACAATAACAAAAAAAAAGAAAAAAGAAACAAGGACAAAGAGCCATAAAAAACAATTAATTAACCACAAACCTAATAGTAACATAAAATTTGCAAAGTTATCCTTGTGAATTCACCCAGAGAACACGTGAAAACGTCCGTCTTTTCTGAAATTTTATTGAGCAACTTAATAGCTCTAGTTAGCGGCGCTTCCGCAAGCAAGTTGGTTCTGGCGCCGGGCACGCAGAGCAGCCGCTCCTCGCGCCGCCGCAGCCCATGCTCACCAAACGGAACCACCAGTCTAATGCTGTCAAGTACTGTAGGATTGCACAACATTCCTCTAAATATCTTAAATACGGTTATCGCTAAAGATAGGTCTCTCCTAACCTGAATTTTGGTGAACCCAACCATACCTAAGATAAATAAGGTTGGATATAACAATGGATAGCCCGGATAGACTCCATATAGTTTTAAATACAAAAACCTTAAAAATTTGTTTTGGATCCGTTCCAGCATAAGACTATATTTAATTTCATGCGGAGCCCAGATGATCGCGTTGCTTTCTAATTTACTCCTAACTAGTGCATTGTACAATACTTTTATCGTCTGTACATTTGAGAAGCCTTGGCTCCTACGGAGTACAAATCCCAAGGTTTTAAAAGCACTTTTACATGTGTCTACAATGTGATCACGAAAAGAGAGATCCGAGGATAGCCGTACGCCTAGATCCCGCACAGAGTGACCTCGCACTAGCGCGTCACCGTCTAGCGTGTACTGGTGTTGCCTCGGTGTATGCGCGCGGCTAAACGTGATCTGTACACATTTTGACCCATTAAACTGCAACCTATTGTCGTGACTCCATTTCACTACTCTATCAATGTCCTGTTGCAGTTTAACACAGTCATTTTTATCCTTAATAGCTAAGAGCAGCTTGAGATCGTCTGCAAATAGCAAGCACGTGGCGTCCTGTACGATGTTCGGAAGGTCATTAATCATAATTAAGAATTCTAGAGGCCCCAGGTTACTGCCTTGACTCACACCTGAGGGTGTGTAATAAGGCTTCGAAAAGCTATTTCCATACTGGACGTACTGCATTTTATTGTGCAAGTAACTACAAAAAAAGTTAAGTGAATGTGGTGTGAAGCCGATAGCTGCTAATTTATTTAGAAGAATGTCATTGTCAACCGAATCAAAAGCTTTCTTAAAATCAAAATAAGCAGCATCGACTTGCACTCCAGCATCTACCGACGGTACAACATAGGACATGAAGTTGAGAAGATTGCTAGTAGTACTGTGTGCCGGACGGAAACCATGCTGAGAATGAGACAAATTACCATGAACCTCATTGTAGATACTTTTCTGTAACGTTGATTCAAAGACCTTTGCGAACACCGAAAGAACTGCCACGGGCCTGTAATCACCTACATCAGATCCCAATCTACCTTTAGAAACCGGTATAACCCTTGTGATTTTCCACAAGTCAGGGTATGTGGTACTTTTAAGACTGCAATTATATATGTGATTTAGAGGTTCAAGAAGAACCATGCGACAGTCTTTAAGAACGTAGGCAGGAACTCCATCTGGACCAGAAGATTGCTTGGGCGCAAGTCCCGCTAGCGCTGCGGCCACTTCAGCGCGGTGCAGTGCCACTAGGTGTACACGCGCTGGCGCCCCCACGCCACCGCCTCCGCTGGCAGTTGCGCTCGATGCCTCTGCGATGCTGAGACAAGGCGGACGGTTACTATAAGCTGATTGGAAAAAATTCGCAAACTGGTTGGCTCTCTCTTCTTCGGTGAGAATTACCCCATCCCGTTTTATTTTTATTTTGGTGCTATTTGATTTTTTTTATTTAATGAGACGCCAAAATGATTTTGGATCATTAGCTAGTTGATATTGTAATTTCTCATTATACTTTTTTTCAGCAAGTTCAGTATTAATTTTTACCTTCGCCCGACATTTCGAAAACTCTACGTAATCACATTGTAAACCCGTTCGTTTATAAGTTTTATGTAATTTTGCCTTCAAACGAATGTCGCGAATTAGATCGGCCGTGTACCATTCAGGATAACAGTATCTTGAACCTACAGGCTTTCGCATTTTTCTGGGAACGCAATCATCAATTATTTCTCTGATAACATAATAAAAAAACTCTAATGCAATATTGGGGTCCTTCTCCAAGTACAGTTTACTCCAATCTATTTTAGCTATTTTACTATACAGCAACGGAAAATTTGCCTTACTGAAATTCCACTGTTGTGCGATCCCGGTAACAAAGAAGTCATCAACGGCACTGCCTTGTGTTGAGCCTTTCCTCTTTTAAAGCTTTGATTTCTTCTTCAAAGCAACTGCACTTTTTATAGGATTCATTTAACTCATGTCGCAATTTGCTATTTTCTAGTGTCAAGGATGTTACAGCAGTATTAATTTCTTGTATAATTTTCATTTCCAAAATATTAAGCCTTTCCGTTATAGCCCCTTTTACCATTTCCATAATACCTGCCATGGATA
Source organism: Ypsolopha scabrella (assembly GCA_910592155.1). NCBI lineage: Eukaryota > Metazoa > Arthropoda > Insecta > Lepidoptera > Ypsolophidae > Ypsolopha > Ypsolopha scabrella. The sequence continues at coordinate 9,136,038 of OU342964.1, forward strand.
CTTCCTTATCTCGCAACTCCTCGTTACATTGCTCAGGCTCCTCGCTAGCGGCACCATTGCGGGTGGTGACTCCACGGACCGTCACATTTGAGCAGGAGTCGCATTTGAAAGTATGTTTAATTTGTCCCTGTTTTTCTCTAAAACTTGCCGAGGTAATATTCAAACATGCATAATGAAATCCTGCCTTGCATCCGGTACATCTAACCAGCTCCTGCTGCTCAATATTTCTTTTGCAAACAACACAAGCCATTTTGAATTTGAACTTCAACGGAACTGATGTGTGACCAAAACAGAGCGAGCCACTCTTAGTAAGAGTGAAAGAGCGAGTTGCACAGGTCAATGCCTCATGCGACGCGTAAACAAATTCAATCACTGTTTATTTAGTCACGAAAACAAAGTTTGGATAATTAAGGAAAAAACACAAAAATAACACTGTCCCCCACTTTCTACTGATCTAGTAATGTTAATAATTCACTTTTATACATATTTTTACCGATATATAATCCGAAATACACATTTTAGAAAATAAATTACTGGGAGCGGATTGCTTCGCCCGGTTCTTTTAGCTTTTTGTAGATAGTCATAAATACTGTTACAAAAATAAAAAACAATAATACCACATTTGAATTTGGAACCAGTCTTTCTCATAGGAATATGTATGTATAGTGTTTTAAATATATTTTTGTGGTATTAAAATGGAGTAGGGTGATAAAGAGAATCGAATTGTTGTGATAGGGCATTACACAAAGTAGGTATAGAAACAAACGCAATTTTGAAAACTCTTCATTCGCTTGGTATTAGTCGAATATTTGCATACCGAGCTATCGATAGGTACAATGAAACGTGCTGTTTGTGACAGAAAGAGATCTGGCCCTCCACGTAGTATTCGTACTAAAAAGACGATCAAAGCAGTAAAGGAAAAAAAAAACGAAAAAATCCTGTCCGGAAACAAAAGAATAAATATATAGCACCTATATAGCAGATATAGTACCATACCGTGTATTTTAACTTTGAACTTGCAGCTTATAAGAGACGTACATAACATAACTGATAATTTAAAAATGAATAGGGTGGTAAAATCAAAGCAACTTCTACGAGAATTTTTTACAGTCGAGCAACATTTTAATAAGCAGAATTACCAAGTTTATACTCAAAGCTCGTAGGGTACCACGTGGGTATTATCCGGCTTCAGTGATGGTTTGGTGGGGTGTTAGCCATCACGGAGTGACTGAACAAATTTTTTGTGAAAAAGGTATCAAAACATAGGTCCAGGTGTGTCAAGGTGGTCATTCCTGAGAAGGTGGTTAAGCCTCTTAAAAACACCATATTCCATTACCAAGAATGGTCCTTTCAGCAAGACTCAGCACCGGGTCATAAAGCTCGATCCACACGAGCGTGTATGGAAAAGAAGTTACTGACTTCTGAGAGCTGAATACTGGCCCTCATCTAGTCCTGATCTTAATCCGTTCGATTATGGCATGATCTGATTGAAGATGGCATGCTCTAAACTAATTTTCCCATTGAGAAAGTGCGTGTTTCAATCGATAACTGGCCACATATTGTTTAAGGGATGGCCAATGAAAATAATTTAGAATGGCTTCATATTTTTAAAATGCTAATAAATGAATGTGTAAAATAACGCATACTGCTGTAATAAATCTATTAATCCATCCATAACAATATTTTAGGTATTTGCACCAATAACTACACAATTTCAATATTCAATATTCGTAATCTGTCATCATTTTACATCCCTCATCCTATCCTTTAAAAGCGGTTTGCACAAAAATCGTAAATCTAGATTTATTCGCTAAATCTGGCTTAAGAAAATTTCTTTTAAACTGACCATACGTGCTAAATCTAGATTTGAATATTGGTGCAAGCCGCCCTAAGTCTCACCTTTAAGATGAATGAAACATGCTATAGAAGCCTACCCGTCAATTTGATAATAGGTTTCCCCCATCCAGCATCTGTCTGACGGACTTTATCAACGAACGTCAAATTCAATGAAACGTCGGATGAAAATTCGAAGTAATCTATATTGGCCTTTAAAGTGGATTTTCCGATAATTAATAATGGCATCACTACTTATATCATCTTTTTAACCGACCCAACCATAACCCCGTATTCTTCTACTTATTAAAAAGGCAACCTCGAAGAGTTCTTTCCTTTCACGGGTAAGGCTGATTCTAGTATGCTGATGTGTTAAATATGTCTTTGTGTAAATACTGTTTCGCATCCATGACACGCTCCCAGTGTTTAACATTTTATACATTGTTTACGAAATTTTAATTAAATTTGAAAAATTATAAAGGTAGTCTATTTAATTGTTTATTTTTTTCTTAAGGCGCACGCCTACGCTAAATTAGCAACTCGATATGTGTCAGTACAAAAATCGATGTAAACGACATTGAAATAACATTCATATCAGCGCGTATTGCAAAGTGGCTGTTACGACGATCGCTGCGTCTCCGGATAGCGTTAAGCTTTTAAGAGAAAATAATACTTTTGACATGGACGCGATGGACGGAAAAAATATGTTGAACAATAGTTTTGTAGACCTATAAATTGCCTTTAGTATGGTGAAAGAATCATTAAAATCGCTTCCAGCATTCGAAAGGAGTAGGAAAATTATTGCGTAAATCACAGGAAACTTTCAATCTATTTTTGTCAAAAGTAAAGACAGTTTTTTTTATTGAACTAAAAATTTATTTTTGTTTGTGTTATAAAATAATAATAAATAAATAAAGGACTGTTTATTTTCAGATTAAAAACCATAGGTAGGTTAGTGTTAGGCTTAAATCTAGGTTAGTAAAACAAAGGGAACATGCCCAAAATTGATTATTTAAATTATGATGCCTTGTATATATTTTTTAAGTGTTTGATCCGCACGTAGGCCTTCAAAGATATGCCTAAATTGCAGTTTGAGTATACATTCACCTTAAAGATACAAAACTTTAAAATCAGTTAGCAAAGATTACGTTGTCCAAATGCTGATCAGCTGGTGACATTTGTTTATGTTCAACTAAAATTCTTACAGAAAAACCTTCAGAATCACACCACGGGATACGTAAAAGACTCTTTACTATTCTCGGCTCGCTCATATTGGTTCAACTAATACATTTTCCAAGACGTTCCGCGGTCGAATGTGTATTCCAGTGAAATTGCATTATTACACCCGATCGCTGCGACGGAGCGCTTCCTATGAAACACTCGTTTACACTGCAAACGAGCAACGGATGAACTCTTTTGACATGATACAAGGAAATAGATGTAATAGCGTAGATCGTAGACGTCACAAACAGTAAATCAGTAATCATTTTCAAGAAATTCTGTTTTATAAGTGTATCAAAATGTGGAAATAAATAAGTACCTAAATACGGATATAACCGCCATAAAATAAAAAAATAAAAAACAAATCACGTAAAGTAACTATAGCAATGCCCAAACACTAGTTTGCAGCTAAACATACCGGTGTACAAGTGATGTTGTACTAGTTTCAATACTAAATTCACTAGTATGACAAATATAATTGCAACCCGCAATAATTAAAAATGTTTTGCATTTACCTCTATGTACAAATATTCAATCTCACGAAGTCAATTTGACATGACAGATAAGCGTGTTTTGTGTGTTGCGCGTTTTGTAGCGCTTCCGAGGCTAAGCACACTACAAAAAAAAACCGGTCAAGTGCGAGTCAGACTCGCATACCTAGGGTTCCGTAATTCGACAGTTTTGGGAACAGTCCGGAAGAGGGTATTTAAAATCTTACCCATAACTCTTTATGATAACTAAAAAAATAATTGATTGTATCTACCATAAAAGAGAGACTCAAATATTTTTATACCGTACTCGAAATAAAACTCGTAGATGAAAATTTTGATTTTGTCATTTTGTTATCGTGAATTTCTCAACCGCTCATAACTGCCAAACTCATACTGGAGGCTTGGTATCGGTAACACGGATCATTAATACTTTTTGCTTATTTCGCAAAATGTTACCTTGTTACTGAGCACTTACCGAGTCTTCATTACGAATTTAACTGTGTAAATTAGAGTCACCTTATATACTCGCACTAAAGACAGTGTTTGTCACTCTGAGCGAGACAACAAATTGCCACACCCCCTGCAGCGCGGAGTTAGCTGTAGATTCGTTGGACCCTAATAGTCCTAGCGGTATGCCAAAAAAGCTGTTAATGGTGTTAGAAGCATGAAAATCGGTACAAATAATAGTTTATTCAACATAGTTTGCCATGTAAACAAAAAGAGAACTAAATTTGCACAAAAACAATTCCCTTCTCAATCCTCATCCATAAGATTAACAGGATTATTCAAATTTACCCATTTACTATATCGGAAATAAAACGGACACTTCCGCTTCACCTTAACAACCTAAAATATGAAGACACAGAAAACCTAAGCAACTAAATACACACGAAATCGCAACTTACTTACACTCTCCATACACACGCAAACAGATACATAAACACACACGTAGTATTGTAGTATTTCTTTTTAGAGTAAGATTAATTAAAATTAGTAACAAAGTTATGTCTACTTTAATTTAAGTTCTATTATTTATTAATAAGAGCAAACTAATATTGAACAAAATGCGCTATATTGGTTTGCTCTTATTAATAAATAATAAAAATTAAAAGCCAATGTCTGGTTTATTAGAAAATATATTTATTAACTATTATTAATTTAAGTTCAAAATATTAATTGTCTTTGGTAATATAATAACAGATCTTTCAGGTCTAGTACAGGGGCCCTTGCAACTTTTAGTAAATGCTTTGTTTTGAACAATAAAGCTATTTTATTGATCATATTTATAATTAACAAACCTTTTACACAAAATAAAAACATATAAATACAATAATTACATTTAAAAAACTTGAAATTCCGGCTGTCCGTTTTATTACAGAGTAGAGTTTATTGTGTGAAAGATCACTTATTTAGAACCATTATAACTAGATGCGTAATTTTTTGTGAATGTTTTTTTGTTTTGTTGAATTTTTTTCGCCGAAGTCCTGTATAGCAGGTAAGTGGCAATTTTCATGTTCATAGAATAAGTTCCATATCCAGGTGAAGCCAAAATATCGCGGTTCGTATACACGAGTGAAGCCACAGTATCTCGGTCAAGCACAGTACAATCGTACTGTACCTCGTACACAGTACTTCGAGCGTTTATACATTTCCCGGAACCATTTGTACGTCAAGTTCCTTATTTACCCCGTATCGATTTTAGATAACAATTAAAGAACAATAGAAATGGAGTTCCATGTGAAATTCGATGGGCTTAGGAGTTAATTCGGTTCACTTTTGATGCTAACAATTTCCTATGTTTATTATCGTTTCTAACCATGGAGAAAAATTAATACATACTTGTTAATTGTCCCGCAACTAGTAGTGGTTTTTTGATTTTATAGCTAACCTCACTTGCTAAGACGACGATGCGTCTTATGATGGCAATGAACATGTAGCGGATAAATAATTTGCTGTGTCGTCGTCGTAAGATGTTGCATCGAGTGCGTAGCTGATACTGGTATCGAGTGTGAAGCGGATTATCTCTCTTGCTATGTCGTAACAGATGTTGCATCGAATGCATGGCGCATATCTCGCTTGCTACGACGACGTAGCAAATGTTGGCATCGGGTGCGTAGCGAAAATATATTTTGTTAAGTCGTACATTGACCTCTTATAAAAAACTAGACTCACAATCTCGCTCAAAGAGTGTCCACGATGCATCTTGTCACCGCTTTGAGGTGACAAAATCGAATGACGATTTCATACAACTGACATTGCATCTTATGTTAACGATGTATGTAAACTTACTTTGTTAAAGGTAATAGACAATATGAGACGGATTGACTAAGATACATTTTTTATCATGACAGTCCTTTTCCTGCAGTCTTATATTTTTTATGCCTTTACTTGAGTAGGTATGTATATGATTTTGTATCATGTTTTTTTTGAAAAAAGGAATGTTTGCTGAGTTTCTTGCCCTTCTTCTTAGCAATACTAATCGAATGGTGCGGATGGTTAGGCATTATTTTTATTTATGGTTTATTTAGTTCATTTTTCAACACATTGTTCATTGCATTATGTATAAATATTTTTATTCCTATATTTTATGCAGGTGTATAACTTTATTACATTTTAGTATGTATAGTATGTATTTGTATGTATTTCCCGTATTTATTTATCAACTTATTTGTTCATTGCATTATGTATATATAATATTTTAATTCCTAGATTCCTCTATTTTATACAGGTGTATATTTTATGTCCCGTATTATTATATATTTTTTATATTCTAAAGATATATATTGTTAAAATTAAGTTTGCCTTGTAGAAAGTATACTTTATGTATCTATTTTGCAAAATAAATATTTTGATTTGATTTGATCTTAATTTGGTTGAAGAATTTTTGCTACTATGCACGTCGCACGTTCGGACATTTTCTGACGAACTTTCTTAGAGACTGTGGGTCTAGTTGTTTATGAGAGGTCAATGAAGTCGTATCAGATTTTGCATCGAGTGCGTAGCGGATATCACACTTGCTACGACGTAGCAGATCGAGATGCGTAGCGGAAATATAATTTCCTAAGTCGTATCAGAAATCTAAGTGCGAGTTGCCATCGAATGACTTTACTACCGCGTGAATAGAGTTAAGCTGGGTTTCCAGCGCGTGTTTTGTCCTACACACTACACCAAAACGTCTACACAGTATATTGCTCCGCTACATATTTGTGTTTATAAGCCCCGTGTCTTCTGCATGCTTATCAGTAAAAATGTGTAGCGAAACAATGTTTCGTGTACACGTTTTTGTTTAGTGTGTAGTACAAAGCGTGCGCTGGAGATCCGGCTTAACTCGATTCACGCGGTAGTAAAGTCATTCGATACCAACTCGCACTTAGCATTCAGACGTTGCATCGAATGCGTAGCGGATATCTCACTTGCTACGACGTAGCAGATGTTGGCATCGACCGCGTTGTGAATATCTCGATTGTTTTTTAGGGTTTTGTTACAAGTTTCTAATATTTATATTACTTACAAGAAGAACCAAGAAACAAAACGCAACTTTCGTTTTAAATCATTTAATAAAATAAGTGATGTATTAATTTATTATAAGAACACATTGTAAGAGCAGTCGTATCAATGATAAATTAACAATATTTATGTTATAAAAAAATGATATTATGAACATTCATGTTCATTACTTCAATCTAACAGCCATCCTGCCCTTCATTGTTATTAAATTCCATTTTTTAAATAATAATAAAAAGCAGATTGATATATATTGTGTTAACACATTATTGCCCAGTTACACAACCGATCTTATGGACATTCTTGCAAAATTTTAATACATTTTATGTATTTGAAATCAATTTAATAACACCATAACAAAACAACAAAATAATATCATAGTTCGCGTCTAAACATTGCATTTAAGGCCATTTTCTACGTAACACACAACTTCACAACATTAATTTAAGAACAATTTGGATGTCGAAGCCTTTAATAAAAAGATACAATGTAAGAAAGTAAATTAAATACTTGTTATCTATGAAAACACATTGATATAATAAATTTTATTTAATAATAGACTTTAATCGTATAATTTCTGTACTCTCTATCTACATAGTTAGAAAACAACATCTTTTCCTTTTTAAGTACCGACGCTTCCTACTAGTACAACAAATATTGAGAAATGATCTATATCCCACGCTGTCATAAACCGTAGGACAAGCCGCTTTTATTTCAGTCAGTAAAACCATGCATATCAAAATATATAGCAAATTCATTTTATTGAGATATTTAATGTTTCCATTTCGGAATTTTCGTTTAGATATTAAGTTATCAAGTATTTAAAATATGACACATTTTTTAAAAGTATTTTAAAGTTCTTACTGCTAACTACGAAGCCCACAAAAAACGGTAACTCGTTCGAGTAATAAGACAAAATATAAAATAATCTGCACTGATACATTTGATACGACAAATAGTGAAATATAAAATTGTTACTTTCAAAAGACTAGTCTTTCACAGTGTCATCTTGTAAAATAGACGTGCCACGATACTATGGCACTGAAAATTATTACTCAGATAAGAGGTTAATAAAACAGGCGTATTCATATGAACAATGAAACAGTAGTAAACAAACTACACAAACGAACAAAATGTCAGGTACTTATATGTCAACATGAACTTGTAAAATATGTTACTACGTTGACGATTCAGCTGAATTTTTTATTATTTGGTCTATACCAAGTTCTGCAAGTCAACGCTTAAAAAATTTGAATAAAAAAATGCATTGCTCTCGAGTGACTAAACAAATCGATGATATGAGTACATTTACATCTATTTTCGCAATAATAATACTCATAAATAGCACCTAAGCAGATAGATGAAGCCATCTCAGCATTATTCTTCATTTATAAATTAAAATTGTTGCTAAGTGTCCTCAGGCAAGCAACTTCAAATATTCCTCAACACACTTAAAACACTTACGAGTACGTAATTAAATAATAAACTAGCATGTAAAATGGCAGAAAGTATAAAAAAGTACGAGCAGTAAGATCTTCTGTCATCCAACTAATTACATTAACACATATATGTAACTCTCTTAATAGAATTGATAAAGACATTTGTCAACAAAGATATCGTTTTCGTAAAACCACTTTGACTATCACTGAAGTTTACGTTCACTGGCCCTTTTCAAGGTAAATTTACTACACATATTTTGATCACGCTTTGTGTCTTTTGTGTTTCTTTTTGTCCCAATTTATCAGGATTAGAGGGGTGCTATCCGTTGGTAGAGAGGTCATCTTTGAGCCACTGCGGCGCCAATCGCCCAAGCCTAACCAGAAGCTTGGACAAGGCGGTATTGTGTGGAGTGTAATATCTCTTCAGGAACTTGGCAGACCGCTCGTCCATCGGCGGGTAGACCCGACCTTTGGATTTGCCGAGGCATTTCGTCTTGTCTTTACTTACAGCTTGGCAGAAGAAGCCTTTTTTGGCATCGTATCTGTGAACAAACATTTCATTATAATATAAGTAATTATTTTTTGAATGAAATGAGCAAAAAATTAAGTATCACTTCAATGAGTAATTCTTAGGGTATAATTGGAGGTCATTTTATTAAAACTACATTCGACAGGAAAAGCTCAGAAAAAAAGAAAACTAGGTAAGGCGGATTGATGTATGAAATCATCGACCCCGAATGTTTTTGTAACTGGAGTTCGCCTAATTTAAATTAGGCTTCTCAACCACAATTAAGATCTCAATGATGACAGCCTAGGGTCCAATCACATCAAGTGTTATAGTTGCAGCCCTATTACTTTAGTATGGACCTAGTTTAGAAAAAATATACATATGGGCGGCACGTAGAACAGTTTAGGTAAAAAAATGATTAAAAAAACATAAATTAAAACCCATTTCTTACGTAGGTATGTACATTAAATCAAAATTCATATAATCATGCCCGTTATTGTGAAAACATTGATTTATGGTTGCCATATCCTAATGGAATCGTTTACTCCGTTCGTCGATTACTACCTCAAGGGTCTCCGGGGAGAAGTCGAGATAATATCTTGAACATATCAATGTAAGAAATTACTCTTTAGGGACATACTATCACCAATTTTTCGGAATCTGTCTAATAGCTGTTTGACGAAAACAGCATAATTTTCATGTTCACCATTACTTAAGAAGCCTTCACTATTATATCGGAGTTGAAATACTTCCAGGCGGCCAGTCGTGAAATGCTCTACTGTTTGGTATTTTGTTTCGCGTAGCTGCCGGCCTATGAAAATACCTTTCTCTAACTGGCAGCAAATATTCTGGGAAACTTGGTCATGAGATATCAGGCCCATCTTTATCTATACATTTTAATTTATTTTTCATTCGGCAGATTGCTTTTTCAGATTTCACAATTGAAATAAAATTTGCGTCGTCTTTTCTAATGCTATCCCACATATTAAAAACAGAAATACTTAGAAAACCCTTGATAAAAAGTACGAGTTATATACCTAAGCAATAAGGCTGTGAAATCGTTACCAAGAACTCATTAAAAATGATCACAACATCATAATGTTTGTTTCTTTCATTATTATTTTATAAATACACGAACGAAACATCAAAATGGACGTGTTGGAATGTTTTGATTTAGATATTCGAATTCACCGCCATACCATTTATATAGATCAGTAACTTTTAATGACACACAACATTTAATTTTCAAAAGTATAAAAGAGAGGATAATATAATGGACGCGATAAAACCGAGCGCTAGAGTGTCAGTTTGAGATTTATGGGTAAACAACTGAAACAAATTATAAATCTTTATAGAAGGGCATTGATGTATGGGGACGGTGCAAGGTATACAACTTTTATCTTTTCCTTGGCACCTTACAGGTTTTGTGTAAAAGGTAAGGTATAAAGTAGGATAAGAGGTAGCAGGGGTTTCTGTAATACATCACTGTTTTTGAGCACCTTGCACCGCTATATTGCTGTTAGTTATTGTAAACCAATTTCAGCAGCAAAATAGAACGTAGGTATAGAATTATTGATAACATAATACATTGTGTTGCTTATTGCCCTGTTACCAGTGGCTAAGGGACCATATAACACGATTCCCAACGGCTTCCCTTTGGAAATGGTATAAATATAGTAGGTATTTCTTTATTTATCTAAAGTAAATTATAATACAAACAAAATAATACAACAGTAAAAGAAGAAAAAACGAAAAAATTCTCCACTAAAAACCCTTATTGAAACCGATTCCTGCTGTTTAACGCCGGTTTATTTATAATACAAAAAGCTTCCATACTAAGCATCTGTCTCCTTCATTTCTGCTATAGTTAACCCATACGTCCTGCTCTTTTTAGCACGCGTAAATATAGGTATGAACGTGCTGTTTTTTTCCGATTTATCACAGAGATAGTGATTCGGGAATGTCAATACAACAGGTGAATACAAATCGCATTTTTCGTCTCATGATCAAGACCTTACGTAGCTCAACGGTAAAAAAAGTGCGATAGCAATCAAGAGGTCCTCGGTTCGAAGCTCGGTCGGAACTCACTCGTTTTCTTTTTGTGTTTTTATTTTGTATGTTTTTCACATTTATTTTAGTTCAATAAATTTTGATCATTTTATCGTTCTGGTACACCTTTTCTTCACGTGTGTAGCGTTACAAAAAGCAAGCCCGCTAAAATACGTACGTCCTAAAACCTGACTAAATTTAAAACTTTTATGTATTACCGTCTTTGTTACGTTATAATTATAAGTGATTTTAGTTATTGTTTTATTGTGTTTGTGATTAGTTATCATTTATTTTGATACTACTTTCTGTGATACATTTGTATCCGTGTGGCGATAACTGTCGTTTATTCTGAACATCCCCAGACATTGGCAATTGGCATTGCATTTTAGTTTTAATGGATGGCAATAGACGGCGATATTAACGATATAATATAAACGAAAATAGTAATTGTAGGTGGGTGAGTATTATGACAATGACTTTGAATGTTACGTGATCCATGTAGGCATCCTAAATTTGCCGCCCCCCTGGGATTTCTAAAACTCGATCTAAAAACGTATGAAGTTGGACTGATAAAATGGGTTTTTACGTGTTTTCCTTGGTTGCTTTTCTGAGTAAGGCGAATTTTACAGGCTTCCCTTTTTTAAATTTTCACCCTTCGCCACTGCCTATTATACAACCGATCTTATGGTTATTCTTGCAAAATTTAGCCTATACTTTACAAATAAGTCTATATTGGATATAAACAGAGACAACATTAAACAGAATCACCTAAAAAATAGGGATCCCATATGCTAATACCTGCAGAAATAAGCAATTAACCCCAGCTCAGTCCATTAGGAGTTTTAGTGGTTTTTCCTGTTCGAACCCAATCTTCTATTAATAAAAGTTCACAAAGAGAACTACCCAGCAACTTTAAAAGTGTAATTGCTCGATTTGGAAGTCAATTAAAACCATTACCATTTAATCGAAATGAATATTAACTGATTTTAATAGTCGCTCGAATTGGAGCAAGGAAGCATAATAATTTTAATTTAAAATCCGTTTGTACGTATCATCGTTTGACCCAGTCACCACATAAGCCTTCGCTTTTTGTTGGACAAACAGAGTTACTTAATATTATGGGTGTATATACGGTGCGGGGAGGGGTTTGCGAGGGATCTGGACCCTCCTGAGCATACGCGGAAAAAGAAATATTCGCGTAATATTTACATTTTGTATCCGTTACGAATTATCCGTGCCATAAAATACAAGGTGACATTAATTTTATGCAGCCAAATTCATATTAAGGCTCGGGAAGTGCTCAGTATCAAGATTTGATGACCCTTGTAAAATTCTTTTTTTCGTTCCTTACAAATGCAATCCTAGGCCTGAGTCAATTACCGTGGGAGGTCACCATTTTATTTTGAATTTTTGGGTCCTTGGTCCCCCCCATAAGAAAGCTGTATAGCTACGGCCATGCGTAATATATTTGAAACTACAAATAAGGAGCCGATCACACCGAGTCATTCTGCGTTCTAAACAATGAGAAAGCGCGTTCTTGACCGCTGCGGTCTGTGTATAAAAATCTAAGTTATACCATAAATTACAGTGATCGGGGAACGCGGCACTGTATGTTCGCCCCCCCCCCACATCAATCCAAACGCCTAAATCTTTCGACTTATATTTAGACCGGAATCGAAACAGCTGACTTGGCGAGTCCAGGTATAAAAGAAACATAACGGGGAGCACATCATTTATAGCCAATCACGATCATTTGAAAGCAATAGTGAGAGATGTTGAAGTTAGAAAATTAGGCCCCTGTAGGAGAGGACTTTTTTACGTTAGAATGAAATCACGTTAAATAATCACACCTTGCATTAAATATAAGGTCCTACAATAATAAGTGAAAATAATTCTAGAGTAGAATATGTGATTGCATTCACGGATGAAAAAAAATATGTTTATTATTTTTTGTATGTTCCCGGTATAAAATAGCTCACAGTTGATTTCAATGGAAAAGTGAAAAAAGTATGCGCAAAGAAATTATATTTTCGGTTGAAAGTCTTATTAATATTAGCTATTCTTATTTATCTCTGAAACTTGTTTCACTTTTAATTTATTAATATAAATTATGGTGATGAGATTTCGTCGCGTCATGCGTCCGTTTTTTACTCGTAGTATCTACTACATGTACGAGGCAAGCCTTTTAAGTTTTGTCGTTTGAAGAAACAAAAACAACTGGAACCTAATAGTACTTTTTATTGTTTTTCAAAGTATTCTCCACGTAGTTTACAACACTTTTCCATTCGCTCGAACCAGTTATTAAAACATTTATTCTACTCCAAAGTGGGGGTGTTCAATATGGCTGATTTGAAAGCGTCGACTGCTTCTTCACCGGACTGGAACCTTTGACCACGAAGAGTTTTCTTAATTTTATGAAATGTAAAGAAATCGTTAGGGCTTAGGTCAGGACTGTATGGAGGATGGTCAAGAATTTCTACGTTTTCCTGCTTCAAATACTCAATCGTTTGATGAGCGCTGTGCTATACACCAAGCACAAACGAGCTTGCGTTGTCATGATGTAGGATGATGCGTCGCTTTGGGTTAGATTGCCGAAGTTCGGCGATGACTTGCGAATGATTGAGTGTTAGGCTGAAGATTATACATAGAGTTAGGCCAACGAATAGTGTCACTACTTTACCTGACAAACGAAAATGGAAAAACGAAACTTTGAAATTGAAGCACGATTCCCTGGCCAAACTATGATCTATTTTGCAAAAAGAAAATACAACAATATTGAGATAATAAGAGATATCATATTACACAGTGAACGGTTACTTAAGTTAATATTTAATAAAGAGCCTTTGCCCGCGCTCTGCTCGCGTTTTTTTTTTCAATCTCTACCCTGTTTCCGGCTTGGCGATTATTTTATGAACATCCCTTATAACCTATATGTAGACCAGGGAGCCTAACACAGCAGATCATATCGACCTTTAAACGCTCGATAAAAAATATCTATCCCTCTCCAGGGACATCAACAGAGTAAGAGATAGCACTGTATCACGCGCTATCGAGCTCGATATGGTTTGCTATGCTAGACTAGCAGGGTCATTGCGCAAATAATCAAGAAAACCACATCTAAATCCGTTGAGGGTTCTCGAGTTAAAACGGAACATACATTCATACAGACAGACAAAAACTCTAAAAACTATAGTTTTGGCCTCAGTACAATACTAATAAAATATTTAAATTAAAATTTCGCTTAAATATTGAATGTACAAACGAAATTTCTTTACTTCTTTCTAATAATAAAATACAGATTTTTTCCTGACATAATCTATTTTATAGTTTATAGCTAATTCAATATGAAAGCGTCTTTTCTACTGGGAAAGTTTCATGGTAATTAAGTTAAATACAATAACAACTAGTAAATTGTATTTTACTATTTAACATAACGTTTATGGGGCAATAATTAGCATGTTACTGATATGTAATAAGAGTTATTACTTGTTTTGCTTGTACATAAAATAAGAGGGCCATGTGGAATTTTAGTCGGGGCCTATATCGACCCCCTCGAGTCTTGTATGTATGTACTTGTATACTTAATATGACTGTTAGTGTATTTTTAGATTATAATTATAATATATAACTAGCCTTTTTCTGACGCTTTCACCCGAGTGTAATAATGGCTATATATCCATTAAAAATCGGTTCAGTAGTTCCAGAGATTAACACCTACAATCAAACAAATAAATTTTACCTTATTATAATATAAGTTTAGATAAAAGCAAAATGAACTTAGGATATATTTCAGGCCCCGCTGGGCTGATCACTTAGCATTAGTTGGGATTATTTAAGTATAGCGAGTCTACGTAAATTGACAGGATAAATATACATAATTGACTGATTACACTGAACGGCTTTCCAAAGAAACATACGGCTAAAGGCTGAGACCATTTTTATATCTTTAATTTTTCCTTACTTGAGTAGCTTGCTATAGTTAACATGGGGCGATATCTTGAGGAACTTCTGCACGGAGTTCATCACGAGGACCGGTTCAGACCTCAGCTGACCTCCGTCTATGATATGCAGCTGGTGCGAGCTAAACTCGAGCAGCCATCTCTCGAGGTAGTGGCTGTACTTCCCGGGGTTTAGGCAACGGTTCCTGTCAACAGACAAATCGTTACTTTCGGATTCACTCCGGCCGTATCACTTCAATATTTTCGTAGAAGTGTACGTCCAAAATGCTGTAGGTAATGTTAGGTTAACGAAAAATATATGTCAAGAAGAAACCAACAAAGCTTTTGTGTTTGTTGTCGTTAAAAATTACTCATAATTTGATAAGGACGGCTTTATGGCCCAAAAAATCTAGTTTTTGAAATGATCGCCAAGTATTTCGTGATACACATCATTTTCACAAAGTGGTTTTGATACCTTGGAGCTACATAAAATTCTATATTACGAACAGTTTTATGTTCGTAATACAAGAATTATAAAAACTGAAGTCTAAAGTAAAGTATTTAAGAACTCGAGCTATTTAATTTAGGAGATTTTACGTCTTTTATGTGTAATATTCTTGTTCGTTTCAGTTATTATAATGAACGTTTCTGTGTCAGACAAAGTAACTTTGTTATTATTTTTGATTTCTTTGAAGTTGGAATATAATAGCCCAGTTTACTAACAAGAAAAACAGTAATTTTATCTTTAAAGAGGCCTTCTCAGAACCATTTGTTTAGATTTGAGCACGTATACGGGAAATCAAAAAGAGATTGAAAAGTACGAGTAAAACTCGGGCCATGAAGATTCCGTACCTTTATATAAAGTTTATTACAAAGACATAAACATTGTATTTGTGCTCTTCGTACAGTGATGGGCTTACCTATTCGGTTGAGACGTAGTCATCGGTAAAACGAGTTGCCTGTTTGAGAATACATACTCAGAAAAAAACATCTAACACCCCATCTGGGATAAATAACGTGACGATGTTTTTAAAATGCGGTTCAGGCAGTTTTTTCAGTTCCCTCGCGTATCGTATCTTCCTCTGCGAGGCTCAAAGAAAAAACTCACTTGCGAAGCCATTTGTGACTAAATTCACGTCTGCCGTCTGTACCTTGCTCAAACTGTATAGTACAACAAGACTCCAACGATGTACCTCCTCGCTCGACCAATAGAAATAAACGCATTTCCTGTCTCAGGGTCGATTCGATGCCACTTCGAGCGCGTCAGTTGTTTTTGCTATTTCGTTGGTATGTGATTAATTGTAGGCACTTGTAATTCCGTAAGGATCGGTTTACGAATTAAGACGTTGGAACTTCTAAGTCTTGTTGTACTGTAGGCTTACGAAGGTATAGCGGATTTACAAAGCAGGGAAATTATGGAGTGGCTAAAAGAAGTCCTGCGGGCTAAGGCGCTAGTTACCTGAGATCCTTGAGTGGTTTTGGCGCAGAGTCATTGGCCGAGATGACGGTGTGGAAGCTGTAATTATTGGCCACAGGGTCGCCGTGAGATCTGATGTGCTGGTACCACGAGTATGCCCTGACACGACAACAGAATAAAACTTTACTTATAAAACGTGACAGGTATTATAAAAGGATTGTATGATTGTATGTATACCGGGTGATAAGTGATAACAGAGGTAAATAAAATTGAACAACATTTCTATAAAAATGAAAATTTAACTTGATTTTTTTTCGAACAAGTACGAACACTCTTTTGCCTAATTATGTAAACGCAACGAAAGCAAAAATTTGTTTAAAATAATAAACAGGTCTAACGAAAATCAATTGTGTAATGTTCAATCAATGTATTATCGGATTAATTGGCTATAAATTGTGATAGAGCCGATGCCAGACTCGACTGTGGAGGTACTATCTTCTTACTCGAAAACACCACGAAGTTATTCAAGGGAGAGTAAGAGGACAGCTCTCAACCAGGTATATCAATGCCGGGCTTTATATAAAATAGACTGGTGCAAAAAAGTTTCGGCAAAGCGCTACTAATCCGCCTGCCCAGCGTGTTTGAGCGTGGGTATTTCTTCCAGGAGGACGGCGAAGAGTGGCGAAATTTTACAAAGGTCCAGCAGTGGACGAACCAAGCTGGATTCGTCAAAACCATGTTTAAAATAATTAAATGTATACCTCTCCTAAACTTATTTAACAAATAGCGCTTATCGGAGATAGCATAAAACCATAATAAAGCAGTGGAGTACTGAGGCACATGTTTTGTAATTAATTTAACTAATTGACTCGACTACAATAACAGATAACGCGCAATTTCGCTTTCAAAATGTACTGTAATTTAGTTAGAAACTACTGGCCGAGCACATTACAAATCATCAGCCAACCTGAAATAACATTGCGCTACTGATAATCTAATTTGACAATGACTAGTGGTTTTGGAGCGCGATTTCAACAAAATTAAATTGTAGCGCCAAATCCTTGAAATAATGAATCTGTTATGGTGTCATTAATTAATTGAAAGACTACCTTAGTAATTTATGAAACTGGTACATAGAGAAGTTATTACAACACGAGTGTTAGTTAATATATAATATATAATATACAATATAATATTCTTATATATAAAATAACTAGGTAGGTATTAAAACTAACACTCGTTTTTAATACACTATTTTATCTAAACTCATGCAATACGTAATTTAAATTTTAAAACACAGTAAATAGGTAATAAATTTTCCCGCAAAATAAAGGCGCCGAAATCCAACAGAATTGAATGGTAACCTCCTTAGTCGGGCCGCAGTGTATTGTTTTGTACGTCCATCAGCCCGGTTTGTACACTGCTGGACATAAGCCTTCCCAAAATTTCGCCAATCTAAGCGATCTTTCTGGAAGAAATACCCCTACGCCCTGGGCAGGCGGGTTGGTGAGTGCATTGCCTGCGAGGGTTTCGGCAATGCACTGCTCGTCACCAGTATGTTTTATACAGGGTGACTTTTGTTTATATAGCCAAATTCGTACTGGAGACTCGGTAAGTGGTCAGGACCAATTCGCGGATTAAGAAAAAAAAATGTTTGAGCTTTAGAACTTGTTCAAAAACAACCTCGAGTAGTATAGGAAGTCCAAATTTTTATTTACGTACTTCACAGAAAGGGTCATTCAACCATAGTCCTGATCACTTACCGACTCTCCATTATGCATTGGCTGTTCAACGAAAGTCACCTTATAAAAGGCCCGGCAATAAGGTATGGATATACCATCAATCAGTCCCAGGCATGATGGGCCACCTGGTAGTGCCTGTGTTAGCTGTCCTCTTTCTCTCCCCCGCATAACTTCAAGCGGTTTGCGAGGAAGATGATGGTACTTCCACAGTCTAACCCAGCATCAGCTCTACCACCTATTGTGTTTTGTACGTATTAGGCAATATTATGAACTATGTTTGAGTTTATAATCAGGATTTTACAATATGAGTGTATGAGTGTAGGTGTAGTTTAAACTCAAAAATAGTTCATAATATTTAGAGTTCATAATATTGCCTAATACGTAAAAACATAATAGATGGTATTGCATTTTTAAACTTAAGGCTTGGCCCATGGTGCAGGATAATCTTACTGAGTGATTTTGAACTTCAGTATGTCGTCAGAAAGTCTACACTAGAACGCTCGCTTCGCGCGCTGCCGGCACGCATAATCAGTGAACTTTCGAGGTTTTTCTTAATTTTACAAAAAAGTAAAGATACAGGAGTTTTTTCACCTGACATTGGAAAATAAACCATGTTTTTTTCTTATAGCAGTAATTGCAGACAGTAAAACTCAAACTAATAACTGAAAAAGGGCATCATTTTCAAAAATAAAATCTATCGAGTGAAATGTGTCCAATTATTAAACCGACCTGACAACGGAAAGATAAAGGTCTGAAAAAACATGTGTCCAAGTTTGACATTGATCAGATAAGTAGTTGACTGAGCATAGATACTAAGACGACGCGACGTAGGTAGTAAAAACGGAGTTTTTGAACAAGTAGTACTCCCAAACTACAAAAGATATGGTTCTGAATTATACATATTATAAACAAAGCCTTTTCCAAGGCGATGTAACAGCCCAAACGCAATAGAGTAAAATTGGCTCGATCGAAAAAAAAGCAGTCTATCGAAACTAATAAAGTAAAAATAACAATGATTACTGTTTTAAACACCTATTATCTAAACCATAGCACAGCGATTTTTTTAAAACGCACTTTTTGATTTTATATTAAATTTTATTCCTTGAAAAACAGCATTAACCACTCTCTTCTTGATTTACCGCACTGCTCAGACGCGCGATTTTTCAGATATGCTTATCTCTTTCGTTGTGCCATCGAGCTACTACGCCTTAAAGCAAAAACCGTTGAAAGACCAAAGGCACGCCCTTAAATTAGATCTAGGGCATAATAGTTGCTTGTTTGTGATTTCAAGTTAACGTTGAATACCCCGTTGACAACTATTTTTGGGTTGTTTTTTTCTAATATTAAAAAGCTAGAAGAGATCGGAGAGATGGGCTTAATAAAGATAAGCCTTAAACCAAACAGTAGGCCGATGTGGGCAGATTAATGATAATGATGATTGGATTGGATTTTTATCCCCAATTACCTTAAATCACCAAACAGTAAACCTGCCCTCTTATTGTCTAACTTCAATATCTATCGCTATAGGCGTCAAAGGTGTCGTGATTGGCAAAAAATTATGTGTGATGTAATTTCTAGCCAATCACGGTGCGTTTTAAAGCGATTGCGATGGATGTCGAAGTTAGACAATAACAACTGGTCATGATTACGGATGTTGCAATTTTAGCATATGCGATTAGTTATCTAGAATAACAAAACCGGCCCCCTGATTCTGTATCGTAAAATCAGTTGCCAAACGGAATGCCTATCGCCGAAAACATACATATTCGCTTATCTAAGGATACGTTCGCACTTGAAATGACGTCACAATTCGTAAATAGATAGTTCAATAACCATTGAAGGTTATTTTGGAAGTTAATTTTTTATCTATTTTTGGTGAATAGCAACCATAGATGGCAACCGGCACTGAGTTACATAATAGGCTCGCTGCTCTTTGTAGTTTTGCTTCCAATTTAATCCCGTAATAGCTAATAGGAAAAATTATTTATGCATACTTTTTTAGTATCAGTGTACATAAGAGTATAATACTTAATGCATATCGTCACTTAGCAAACAACACCGCGCAAGTCGAAAATTGCCGGTTTTGAGATTTAAATGCCATTGGATAGAACTTTAAAGCGTGCTTCGATTTAAACAATTTTATGCATTCGGATAATTAATAGTACCTATCTAAAACACATAAAATTGAGTCTTCTAACTTTTAAATTCATGATTTTAAATAGTTTTGTGTCTCTCCTGTAAAGTACTGAAAAATTACTTGCGCGGTGTTGTTTGCTAAGCGACGATATTTAATTAGTGTCAATATTTTTTATTCATATAGTTAAACGAAATTTTTATCCGGTCTAGAAATAAAAAAGTTCACAAGATTATGGTAGCTTTTACGTAGAACGGAAGCGCTAATTTCGAATTTATTAACGTTTTCATAAAACTCTGATAATATAAAGGTAGTAAGCACATACGTCGACGCAATTCACAAAATAAATTGAAAGATAATTTGTGAATTGTAACGTATTGGTGATTCCACAAAGCTCGGGACATCCATTATCATAATCAAAATTGTTCTCGACAACTCAACTGAAGCTGTTTCTCCGAAGGAGCCGAACCCCGCCTATTACTTTCCAAAGCAAATACTGTCGTAATAATTTCACCTGTTAGAACGAGACATTCCACTTGAATTAGTCCACAGATTTACTCTTCAGAGTTAGAGTAAAAATGTTCTAAAGAAGACCCCCAAAACGAACCCAATTTGCAATCAAGATGAAGTTGAAATATTTATAAGAGAATTCTCCTCGAGGGCACTGGTGGCGAATTTTTATTCCTTATTATCGCGGGCTGAGGCAATTTCAGCACTTAAATAACTTAGATATCTTGAAAGGTCTCCGTGAAGTCCTTCATATTCAAATTAGTTTCATAATTGTTAGGTAGGTTGTTGTTATAAATATTTATAATAGTTCATTTAAATTATAGCATTGGGCGTTAATTTACGTAAGAAAAACTATAAAGATACCTTCGAGCAGTCAACAACAGTTTTGTGATTAGAGAAAATGAAATTTGAGCTTTCTGTGCAAATCGGTTAGTGAAACAGTTCGAAACTTCGAAGGTCTGAATGTTTGATCCATCCATCCAACCATCAGCCTGTTTCGTCCACTGCTGGAACTAGGCCTTTCCAGGATTTCGCCCTCTCGGTGGTCCTCCTGGAAGAAATGCCCATACTCAAACACGCTGGGCAGGCGGGTTGGTGAGCGCGGTGCCGAAACCCTTGCACCAGTGACGCCGCTGCCCGTCACCAGTCTGTTTTATATAAGGCCCGGCAATTGGGGATGGATATACCGCCATCCATCGGTCCCAGGCGATGGTGGCCCGCCTGGTTTTGCCTGAGAGCTGTCCTCTTACTCTCCCCCGAATAACTTCGGGAGGATTTTCAAGTAAGATGGTGGTACCTCCACAGTCGAGCCCGGCATTAGCTCTACCGCTTAATTTTTGATACACTACCAATATTATGATGCAGTGCAATCAAAATAAAATGAGAAATGAACAAAATATGATCATGTATTATTCATGTATCCTTTTTGAATAGGTATTCATTGAACTTACTTTATGTACAAGAATCTGAGATTGGAGTAGAAATTCTGGACGGCAATTCTGACACATACGAAAATTTATACATAAACGTATCAAACGTTTAATATAAAAACCTTCTGACCGGATTCCTAACATGTTTTTCGTGGCTTTTGAGAAGTTACAAAGGTAGAATTATCATCACACGGGATTTACCAAGCGATAAGGAATATCGTTTGAAAAATAAAGCGTGTGAAAAATGTTGCTAAAATAGCCGCCCTGGACGGCGATTCTCGCATAAACTTTCACACGTATTGCGTTTCATACGCCTCTGTTTATCGCGTCATAAATGCCGTGTGATGATAATTCTATTGAGTAGGTATAACTCCTAAAAAGACACGTAAAGCATGATATAAATTCGTACAACAGGTCTATATTTTAAAAGTTTGGTACGTTTCTTCATAAGAAGCTTATAAAAATCACCCACTTTCGGCCTTCGCAAATTCAAATTCAAATTGTCGCATGTGCGAGAATCGCCGTCCTGTTCCTAATCCGCAGTTTCAAACGATTTTATTATTCGGAACAAAATTAAAGCCATACGTATGTAAAGGTATTAGCTCGCACCATTTCTATCTGCTGTCAGATGAATTGAAACCCTAGATCACCTTTAATTACGTATACGTATCTGAAATCTAGATTTAAACAGAATTTCGATGATAAGCGACTTTATTCAATTACATTAAAAATTAAAATTACCGATTAGAATGATTATGACATGAAACCGTAATTATTTAATTACGGTTAAAAAACGTACGAGTACACGTACATAAAATCTGAAATCAGCCACTTTGTGATATCCATCTAATTTAACCCCGAAAACCTGATTTACTACGCGGGTGAGTAAGTAATATACACAAAGCTACAATGCTTATTTTAAAAAACTGCATAAAAATTTAACCAAGTATAATTGCTTTGTTAGAAGTATGCTCACAGCGCGAAGCACTAGTAACGCCGACATGTCTTTATACCCCCACTGCCACCTCACACCCCGATTGAAGGTAAACTGCACTATAGTGCATATCTATAGATGGCAAAAATTGTAGAGGTACCACCATCTTACTCGCAAATCCTCCCGAAGTTATTCGGGGGAGAGTAAGAGAACAGCTCTCAGGCAAAACCAGGCGGCCCACCATTGCCTGGGGCCGATGGATGGCGGTATATCCATCCCCAATTGCCGGGCCTTATATAAGACAGACTGGTGACGGGCAGCGGCGTCATTGGTGCAAGGGTTTCGGCACCGCGCTCACCAACCCGCCTGCCCAGCGTGTGTGAGTATGGGCATTTCTTCCAGGAGGACCGCCAAGAGTGGTGAAATCCTGGAAAGGCCTATGTGCAGCAGTGGACGAAACAGGCTCATAGATGGATGGAATAAGCTTAAGGCGCAATATATATCCATCGCACAAGGAAAGAGATAAACATAACCTGAAAACGTGCGCGTCCGAATAGTGCGGTGAATCAATAAAAGGTAGGATAATGTTGTTTTTTTATGGAAAAAAAATCAATATAAATTCACATGAGAGCGTTTACAAAAAACGCAATGCTATTTTTTCGTAGGTTTATACATAATATGTTTATAAAAGTCATTATTGTTATTTTTACTTTATTAGTTTGGACGGAATACTGTTTTAAACTGAAAAAATAGTCTTCACTTTGCATTTTTTTTCAATGCAGCGAATTTTTTGTGTCGCGTTTTGGTCTATGCCATCGTCTTGGAAAAGGTCTCCTATAAAACATGTTTTTTTAGAACCTTATCTTTTGTAGCATGGGAGTTCTGTTTTAAAATCTCATTTTTTAATACGTATGTCGCCTTAATTCATTTTTTGACATCAGTATCGGGTATATTAAAATGCCTGTAGCGGAGGTCGCGGACTCTCTCGTAAAGACCGAGCGAATCCAGAGCCGCTGAGAAGGCCAAACATTCAATCTACATCCTCATACCTTTTCGAAGGCGAGATAAGTATGGCTATGATCTTCGCATTGGGAAGCAGCGCATGTGCTCGCCGCGGCACCAGCTCTCCGTCAAAGTACGTCGCTGACTTCTCAAAGGATATCTGGCTGCTGTTACTCAGTCCTGGCGGGAAGAAGTTCATGTACCTGTGGGACAACACATGTATACATTACACCTATTTTAAGGAATGATGCCGGTAGAGTAGAACAGCATAACCCGATTTGGTTGTCTTACAAGGCGACCAAGAGGATATAAGGGGGGTGTTGATTACCTAGGACCACAAAATAGATAGGTAAAGATGGCCAACTGTGACTGATCTTGATTTTAAATACCTACTCATCACATGTATCGCAAAGCGCATGCACTCGTGACTAGTCGTACTGGCATTCGACAGAATACTACCGAGATCGTCGTACGTACACGTCTATGTGTGCGTGCGCTCGAAATCGCTGGTTGCAGGGAGCAGGCCTTCTGTACCTATCTATTTTGTGCTAGTACAGTGAAGAACACATCAAGCTATACACATTGGACTTTGTACTTACGAGTACTTTATAACCTTCACCATAGAGACTAATGTCGTACTGCAAGTGTATAACTTGATGTGGTCTTTACTGTACTCCATCCACCAATCTACATTTCATTGGGCAAACGTGGTGGACTTCTGCCCAAAGACATTCATTCATTAATATTTTTCGTAAACTTCTTCTGATTGTATACTTACAAAGTTTATATTTTAAGCTTAATTGGCTCAAAGTATTGCTAAATGAAACTCCAAAAAATCTGCTCAGTGTACCTTTCATAATGTATCGTAAAAAAATGAGTCTTTAATTATGTTTTTTTTCTGAGGCTCCATTTACATCATAAACTTCTTATTTAGCCCAGTAGCTTTTGATTTAGACCACAATAGTTAGATGAACAGATAGACACTAAGGCTTGCTATGGGTTTCCATTTCCAGGCGAAGCCCTAAAAAAATAGAAGGTACACTTTGAAATGTAAGGGGGTAAAGTATTAAGTCTGTAGACAAAAGTTGAACAGGTACGAGTATTAAAACTTTTAAAAGCTCCCCTCGTTATAACAGCAGGAAATATTGAAGTCGACAAATTCATCTATATAACATAAGTACGACCAAAACGTCAATTTTATTGGTAAGAAACAGAAAGCTTAAGAAGTTAAAGCTTATAATGAAAGCTGCATTATAATTTTATTAGTAGTTTTCAAGATACAATAGAAGGTACAGACATTTTGCGTTTTATTTAAATACAGAAAGTACATAGAGAAACTAAGGGTAATTCAAAATAGAGTTACAGCGATAATTCAGAGTTTAAGGCCGTGAAAAGGGTAGTAGTTCCGGTTTATGTAATACTTACGAAGGGCTTACTTCTATTAGCAGTTTCGGAATGTGGCGATGAATGTAATGAACAATAAAAGTTTTACGATTGGCCGCGTAGTCCGGGGCATTTGGCTCGGAGCCGTGGGAAATAATTCGTTAAGAATTTATCGCTTTACTAATTGTACATTATGTAAGAAAAAGTCTGTCATGCGAGTACGTCGTACTCGTCATCGCAGTAAGGGTTCCTTTAATGTAGAATAACCTATTTAATTTACTTTCTCAATTAAAATGTGACTTCATTGATGATTTTTCTCATTTTCCCTGGGTGATACTGGAACTCAAGTCGTTTTTGACTTATCCGGTGGGAAAACAGATATTCATTATAAAGAATTCCGATTTTTTACTTTTTTAACCACATTTTGGTTTATTTTATTGTAAATTTGACAGTTCGATTCTTATACAGAGACCTCACCCTATGTGTTCAGGGTACCAAGCATGAACATGTTATCGACTCGACGTCGATTAGATAAACAAAAATGTACCTCTTATTTCATAAAGTTGTCGTTAAGAATTTACGGAATTGGAACCAACCAAAAATTGTAACAGGCCCCTTTGTATATTCCGTTTTAACACGAGAACCATTCAACGAATTTGGATGCGGTTTTATTATTAGCATCGTAGTGACCCTGGTCAACACATAGGCTATAAGGGTGTTAATAAAATAACACCCAAGACGGAAACGGGGCAAAGATTGAATAAACGCTTTTGTAACTCGAGAACCAATCAACGGATTTTAATGCGGTTTTCTTTATTATCATTTTAGTTACCCTGGTTAGCACATCGACTATAAGGGATGTTCATAAAATAACGCCCAAGCCGGAAACGGGGCCAAGATTGAATAAACGCTTTGATAACTCGAGAACCAATCAACAGATTTGAAAGCGGTTTTCTTTATAATCATTGTAGTTACCCTGGCAACACATAAAGAGTGTTCATAAAATAACTCCCAAGCCGAAAACGGGGCAAAGATTCCCTGAACGCGGGCGAAGCTGCAGGCAAAAGCTATTAAAAAATAAAACTACATTGAAATTTTTACTTAGCTTTCAAAGCTAATGATAATGACACAGCTGATTTTTTTTCAGTGGAGTCCCCATAGAAACTATTGTTTGTATCGATGGATAGAACCATCCCTTAAAAAGGTCTATCAAAAACAACATGGCCTTTTGAAAGTGATTCCGCGCGGGACAAATTTGTCCCTTCCGCGAGTTTACCGTAGTAGCAGAGTCGGGGTACAAATGAGGGGTATCGATAAGCTAAGAAAATTGACCTCAATATGACAAAAAAAGTAACTTTATTTTTCTCATTGTTTTAGTAAAACACAGGACACTAACTTAACGCTACAATTAATTAAAAATAAAACAGACACCGTTTTCTTTACGGGAAAAATCGATAAACTGAGGCCTTTTTTTACTATATCGATTTTTTTAGACATGGGCGCATTTAAAACAGTTTAATTTTTGTACTTATATTATACGTCTAAAGAACAACATGTAAACAAATCACGATGCTAAAAAGATGCGATCATGTCTAAAAAATCTCGACATAGTAAGAGTACAATTTTCCTAGCTTATCGATATCCCTCCTTTGTCCCCTACTCTAACCACTACTGAGCTCTGAAATAGTGACCAATCGTGACTCACTGGTATCCCTGGCTCCCTGATATCTATCAGGATCCTGATGTACCACTGTCTATCTCTCTGTAGGTAGGTCAACAGGGTGATACAGAGCTTGATATGGTCCTTCATGTTAGAGGTGCAGGTGACGGCGGCGGCGTCGTCAATTTATCAGGAAAAAAAAAACGATGAAATGCGAATCGGACTCACCCACCGAGGGTTCCGTTAAAGACTATATTTTTTATGATTTAAATACAAATGTATGGTTTTCAGACTTTTCCTTATACTTGCCTTTCATAGTTCTAAGTTAACGGAAAATACCCTATAAATTTTGATTCCCCTCGAATGCTTCATCAATACATCTTCAATAAGTAAATTACTGACAATTAGGCTGCACAAAGATCCTTGCAATTTCATGAAAAAATAAAAAAATCCCAATGTATACTTTTTTATTTTTTCATTAAATTGTTAGTTTAAAATAATATAAATAAATGTCATGCTTTAACGATATTTTTGATGTTCGTAGATAAAGTATGTGTCCAACTGGACATGATCAACCATTGGGACACTTGACACCAAAACGAACGTCCCAATGGCTCGTGTCATGTAACAGTTGCAAAAATATTATTTTGTGATCCTTTTTGATGTTAATTAGTTTCACTACATGCTTCTCACTAAACATATACTTGGCTATAGCTCCAATTTTGACCACCTAAACACACGGTACGAAAATGTGGCCTAGACGTCCATCTATATTTATACAATATGCCATTCTATATGAATTAGAAAAGAACACTGGTGCAGAAAAGTGATACTTCAGACCTAGGGTCCATTACTGCTCGTTCCAAGGGCGTCATTCCAATTGCAGCTATTCGGAAATTCCAACGAACACAAATACCTGTCCGGTTATTTCGGTTTGCGGTCGCGTCGGCCTGTAGTCGGGTGTCTGCTGCAGTCGACCATTGTCGGACTTAAATTATGTAATAATCGGGTATGCCTACTCGTTATAATTATCAATTACACATCTACAAGTACTCGTGTATCTGTAATAGGCTTCACAACTAGGGACAGCGAGAGATACCACCAATGACAGCTGCGTTTAGTGAGTACATTTAAACTTTCGGTAAAAATAAAAATCAAGATTGAGTAAACAGACACGTACACTTCAAACAACATACGACACAATACGACGGCTGCTATTTATGTATCCGGAATAACAAAGTGAAACAAACATATAGCCATGATGATCGATGCACTTTTGCATACGTTGGAACCAATTTTCATAGCACTTTTTCCATTCGGATTGAGGTATCTCCAAAACGTGCATTTTGAACGCATCAACGGCCTCTTCATGGCTCTAAAAACGTTGACCACGTAATTTATTCTTCACGGTTGGGAATAAATAGAAGTTGTTGGGGGCCAAGTCGGGGCTGTATGGCGGAGGACCCGTTAATTCGAACTTTTGACCTTCCAAATACCGAGTTGTTTCAGCCGATGTGTGGCAGCTAGCATTGTCATGATGAACAAGGATTCTGCGTTATCGGTTGTTCTTTTTTATTTCTTCAAAGATTTCTGGCAAACAAATGGTCGTGTACCATTCAGAATTAACCGTTTTACGATCCTCTAGTGGTAATGTAACAAGCAACCATTTGCTTCAAAGTGCTTTTTGAACGAACGACTTTTGTTGGGTTCGTCGGCTCATCTTGGAAGACCCAAACCGTTGATTGTTGTTTAGTTTCAGGATCATACGCATATATCCAAGATTCTTCACCTGTGTAGATATTATAGACAGCTTTTGACGCACCCTGATTTTACCTTTGTAACATTTTTTTGCACCAATCGACATGAGCTCGTTTTTGGTCAATTCTCAAGTTGGGTGGAAACCAACGTGAAAAAATTTTTTTACAGCTAAATGTTCCAGTCATATTTTATGTATACTCGCATACTTATGCCCAGAGACGCCTCTATCTCGCGATATGTAACATGACGATCTTGCATTATTAGTTCCCGCACAGCATCAATATTTTGAGGTACAACAACCGATTTAGGGCGACCTCCTTTAAATTCATCCGTGAGCATAGACCGCTCACGATTATAACAGTGATCCACAGTAGTTTTAGATGGTGCTTCGTCCCCAAAAGTCGATGTAAGTTGATCGATGCACTGTTTTTCAGCTTGAACCTCGCCGAAAATCGTAAAAAATCATAGCACGAAAATGTTCACGAGTTAAATCCATGATGGTGAGACACGCAATTTTTAAAAATGACGCCACAAAGGAAAATCAAATGACAGCTACATGAAACAAATTTTATTCTTCAGCCAAAGAGTTCCATTTTACATGTAATAATTACTTTTTTGATACTGTTCTGTAACTGGCCAGTTCCGGATACATACATAGGAGCCCTTGTAATACAAAAGCCAAATGTGTCTTATAAAATAAGCTAACAAAGCAGTCATAAAATCTAGAAAGTGACGGTTTTACAAAATTTTTCTAGATATAATTAAACCACAAAAAAGAAAAAGGCGGTTAAGAAGAAGAAGTTTATTTATTGACTAGCTTTTGCCCGCGGCTCCGCCCGTGTCGAAGAGATTTTCGTGGAAATAAGGAAAACAAAATAATATGATTTTTTGAACGACTATATGCAACGGACACCATGTTTAAGCAAAGCGCTAATAAAGACCAATCAAATAAGCCTAAACTCGAAGGGTCTGCTGTTGTCCGTTGAGGAGATCCTGAACCCATCTTACAGTCCCATCATCAGACCCTGGTCTCCATGATTTACAAAAGTGCTAATAAAGACCAATCAAATGAGCCCAAACTCGAAGGGTCTGCTGTTGTCCGTTGAGGAGATCCTGTACCCATCTTCCAGTCCCATCATCAGACCCTGGTCACCATGTTTTACCAGAGTGCTAATAAAAACCAATCAAATAAGCCCAAACTCGAAGGGTCTGCTGTTGTCAGTTGAGGAGAACCCGGTCCCCATCTTCCAGTCCCATCATCAGACCCTGGTCACCATGTTTTACTAAAGTGCTAATAATGACCAATCAAATAAGCCCAAACTCGAAGAGTTTGCTGTTGTCCGTTGAGGAGATCCTGTACCCATCTTCCAGGCCTATCATTAGACCCTGGTCACCATGTTTTACCAAAGTGCTAATAAAGACCAATCAAATAAGCCCAAACTCGAAGGGTCTGCTGTTTTCTGTTCAGGAGATCCTGTACACATCTTCCAGTCCCATCATCAGACCTTGGTCACCATGTTTTACCAATGTGCTAATAATGACCAATCAAATAAGCCCAAACTCGAAGAGTCTGCTGTTGTCCGTTGAGGAGATCCTGTACCCATCTTCCAGTCCCATCATCAGACCCTGGTCTCCATGTTTTACCAAAGTACTAATAATGACCAATCAAATAAGCCCACGCTCGAGGAGTCTGCTGTTGTCCGTTGAGGAGATCCCGTACCCATCTTCCAGTCCCATCATCAGATCCTGGTCACCATGTTTTACCAAAGTGCTAATAAAGACCAATCAAATAAGCCCAAACTCGAAGGGTCTGCTGCTGTCCGTTGAGGATATCTCGTACCCATCTTCCAGTCCCATCATCAGACCCTGGTCTCCATGTTTTACCAAAGTGCAATAAAGACCAATCAAATAAGCCCAAACTCGGAGGGTCTACTGCTGTCCCTTGAGGATATCCCGTACCCATCTTCCAGTCCCATCATCAGACCCTGGTCTCCATGTTTTACCAAAGTGCTAATAAAGACCAATCAAATAAGCCCAAACTCAAAGGATCTGCTGTTGTCCGTTGAGGAAATCCTGTACCCATCTTCCAGTCCCATCATCAAAGTGCCAAGAAGTGTGTCAGGATCGTTATAGATGGAAATCTGTAGTCAGATTAAACTCATACAGTTTTCTCGTATGGGAAAAAATCAATACATAAACCTGGCTGTAATCACTTTTTCGAGCTTAATATTAGCAAGAGGTGTGTCCGGATCGTTGTAGATGTAAATCTGTAGTCAAATTAAACTGATATAGTTTTCCCGTATGGGAACAAATCATTACTTAAACCATAGTATTTAATGTATCTATGCTTAAACCTGGCTGTAGTTACTTTTAGCAAGAGGTGTGTCAGGATCGTTGGAGATGGAAATCTGTAGTCAGATTAAACTGATACAGTTTCCTCGTATGGAAAACCAACCGGTTTCATCACGTATAACTAACCATTTGGTCAAGGAACGCCGATAAAGCAGCTAAGCAGCGTTTTTTCTCCCGACATGGATCACAAATATTGAATTTTCAAACTGAAAACTTTCTTTTATCAAAATAAAATATAGCCTTTGTTACTCAGCAATAGTATAGCTTTTTAGAAAAGAAAAAATTTTTAGAATCGGTTCAGTAGTTCCAAAGTTTACCTCAAACATACAAACAAACAAACAAATCTTTCCTCTTTATATAATAGTGTACATTACGATTCAGCCACTATCACTCACCGTTTGCTGTAGTCTTTCTTTATACCTACAATAATTCTACTGCAAAATAACAGCAACATAAAAATCGAAAAATAACGACCGAAACGATTCGTACCTACATCAGTTTTCGTCAATAGCAACAATGAAGTATTACATTATTTTATTGACATCATCGATAATTACGAAACTTGGTAGACATTTAAACGTCATAGGTGCCGTCTCTCGGTGACCCTAGTTTAAAACTACATGATCGGTGACTCTGACGTCTCCCTTCTTGGTTGAAGTTTTTGAAGTTGAAATGCGTTTCGACTTTTAGTCTGTATATTTAATAGTAATTGAACACAATGAGTAGCGGCATGTGACACTTCATCCACTCCTCCTAAAAAAAATGACTTCTCCTTTTTTTTCGTGCTACGGGTCAAATTGTTTCATATGGCTAAAGATTGAAATATTCAAAATGTTTCTTTGTAAAATAGATACATGAAGTATACGTTTTACAAGTCATACACTAAGAAAATTGTTCGTCATAAAATAAAGTGAATTCTCCTAAAATTATGATGATTCACGTTAAGTAGGGAGCATACAGACAGCACAACAAAATACGATGAAACTACTGTTACTGCTGCTAGCGTTATAATATGACGCACTGTCACTGTTACTTTGTAGGAAGCAGATAGAATTATGCGCTCCGTCACAGCTTTTATGGTGACAGTAAGCATACCGTAGTGTGACGGACCTCTTTTATGGGGAAGGCATGATGTAATACGATAGTGGTAATCTTATTTTCTGTGACCAATTTTACGGTGATCTGTCATTATAATATTGCGTTACTTATCTTAAAAACTCGATTATTTCCTCAAACGTTTTAATTACAGCATAATATTTTCCAATTCTCATCAAATTTAAAAACAATTCACCGTATTTTAAACTCATGTAATGCAATTTTATAATGAAACCAAAAATAATTTTTTCTCAGTGTATCCAATCTTTAAGGCCTAAAGATCTATCCTTCCCGTTTTTATGCTTTTAACACCATTTGCAGCCATTTTGGGCGTACCGCTAGCACTATCTCCGAACGACCGACCCCCTGACGGAGTAAGCAGATCTCCATCTGCTACGATCCTGATACATCTATAAAGGACTTTCCAGTGATGGGCCTTATGTCCGGAGCTGCAGGTTTGGGCTCCAAATTATTCCAAATTCTTTTTGAAATTGAAATTATAATTAAAATTTATTGGGCTCCAAATTAAAATTAAAATTGAAATTATAATTAAAATTTAAAGTTAACCTTATTTTACATTGAATAATAATTAATTAATTTTCATTTTTATTGTTGAAATAGAAAAAAACTGTGTAATAAATAAACTGTCTAAATATGGAATAATTTGGTTTGAAAAAAAAAATACATTTGATTTGCCATAAAATACGTACCCTCGTTTTAATTTTATTGAAGGTTTTCAGCATGATCAGTAGAACATGCAGTTTCATTAGCACTGGTATAAATGTAGCGATGCCCGCAACAAAAGATTGTACCTCAATTTACTTTGCACAGAATAGTAAAAACCTGGTAACCAATACGTTCAGCGTCAGTACAGTTCTTTGCATATTTTTGTGTAATAATTCAGATAGAGATACGCCTGTTTTTTCAACTATTGATATTTGAATTAATCAGGAACTGACGTAACTACAGTAATAACCTTTTCCGTTGCGGGTGTATGTCGCATCGTCACATGCTCCAGAGCGTTCGATTTGGTAATTCCTAATAAAAGGACCAATTTGTACGTAGCACAGTGGAATGCTGACAAGTGTTGTCTCGCCCGTCCACTGTTCGTTGAGAATGTTACCCCGACTGCGGCTGGCTAGAACGGCGACGGACACAAATAAAATATTTGTACATTTCAGTCGGCGGTCACATCGGCCTGTCACTCACAACCGCAGTTTCCGATCGCGCTCGTTCTCGTTGACAATCTAACGAACGAAGCTGGAAAATCATGACCAAAGAAAATTCTTTGAAGCTTTTGTAGTTTCGTGTGCACTTTTAACGTATTTTAAAAGAGTTTTCCCAACTTAAAGTTATAAAATCTATTTATGTAACACTATGATAAGTCGTTCTTTTCAGAATTCCTCTTTCTGACACAAAATACTCCACGCAATCAGACCTTGATCACATTTCAAATGAAGAACTGTAGAAGAAAAAATATAATTTCAACCTGTTCATAGCATAGCTGTCAATTTTAACAAAAATATTTTATTACCCGGTTCATATGAAAGAAAGGAATCGTAAATGGCACCCATAGAAATCACAATATATTATTCTAATCACCCATACCATAATTATTTGCTCTCTCTCGCACAGTAGGTATATCTATCTTTAGTCACAGTTTCGTACCGCATGCAGAAAATATAGTCTGGATTTGTCTCATAAGTAGCCAGATGAAAATTTTCACAGAATAATTGTAATAGCATAGCCTATAATATTATTTAATTTTCAATGCAAGTCCTATTTTATATGCGTTTAAACAAAATTCAAATGGTCTGCCTTTGGAATATCAGAGGCCTGAACAACTTTAAGAATAACTTTTCTTCTGCTTATAAAAAAGCTTCCACAACCTTTTCATATAAATTACATTACAAAAATCGTAGCGGTGAACCTTGGATAGACAAGACTATAAACGAACTTTGCAATCATAAAAACCATTTATATAAACAACTACGTAAAGACAGTAAAAATAAAATTTTAAGATTAGAATATAATAGAATAAGAAATAAAGTCCACAATCAATTAGAATACAGGCGAAATATATACTATAAAACCGAATTTAAAAATAACTATGGTAACTCAAGGAAATTATGGGAATTATTAAATAAAATAACAGGGCGCGTCAAACTATCACTAGATGAAATAATACTTAAAGCTTTTTCCTCAAAACTGCATACAGAACAAGAAATTGCAAACAAATTTTCTGCGGAATTTGAAGCAAATGTACGCAATATACTACCAAATTGCAAAACACCAATACTTGCAGAGAAATTATACAGAAATGATACCGACATCAGTATGCACTTCCGAGAGGTCACGCCTAGCGAAATTAACAGAAGCATTAAAGCCTTTAATACTAAGAAATCCGCTGGTACTGATCAGATTAAACCTCTAGATGTTGTCAGTATATCACATAAGATCTCCATAGCCATTGCCAGACTAATAAATAGCAGCATAAAACTAGGCCACTATCCCGATGGTCTCAAGGAAGGTTGTATACGACCAATCTACAAAAACGGAAAGCACGACGATGTAGGACATTATAGACCGATAACGATACTTTCTTGCGTTGATAAAATTGTGGAAAAGGCAGTTTGCAAACAAATACAAGCTTTCTATAGACAACACAACGTACTTACCAAATTACAATATGGTTTCCAACCAAAAAAAAGCTGTACCCAGTTACTGTCCGACTTCACCGACGCGATTAACAAAAACCTAAACGAAAAAAAGCACGTCTTGGCCTTGTTTATCGATTTCTCTAAGGCATTCGATGTATTAAATCATAAGAAATTGATAAATAAGATTGAGTCTAGCGGAATAAGAGGCCCTTTGCTTAAATGGTGTGAAAGCAATGTTACAAATCGCAAAAATTATGTTAAAATCAATAAAACTCTAAGTTACAAAACCGAAGCAACATATGGTACTGCCCAGGGCTCAGTAATTGGGCCATTACACTTTTTAATTTACGTCAATGACTTAGTAAATGTCGTCAAAACCTGTAAGGTTTATCAATTTGCGGATGATACCTGCCTCATATCTGCCGATGAAAATGTAGCAAGAGGACTGTCCAAACTACAAAAAGACTTTGACAATTTGTGCAAATGGTGCCATGACGCAGGCCTTGTCCTAAATATACAAAAAACTAAAATGGTGCACATACGTTCTCCTTACATAAAAACCGACCTTAACATCGAACTAAAAGCACACGGCCATTCCTGTTTGCATAATACTTTTAAAACCTGTGCCTGCCAGTCTATAGAAGTAGTTGACAATCATAAATATCTGGGCTTAGTGATTGACAAGCACCTAAACTGGGGCACTCACGTAGACGGAGTTAACAACAGACTTCGCGCTATTCTTGCTAAGATATACATAATTAGAAATAGAATCCCGTTCCCAACTCTAATGACGTTGTATAAATCCCTCGTTGAACCCATAATTGACTATGGACTAAGCAGCTATGGCCGAACTTTTAGATCATATTTAGATCCCCTTTTATCTCTCCAAATTAGAATCTTAAAAAGAATCGTTGGCCCAAAAATCAAAGAACGATTTAGAAAAAATTTCACTGGCCTATTTAAGTACTGTGGAGTTTTACCGGTTAATTTAAAATTTAAGTATCTTTTGCTTCGAGATCATTACTTCAATTTAGATATACAACAGCCAATCTCTCATAAAATATACACCAGACAAATTGCAAAAAAACATTTGTATATAACCAAGGCCACTAACTTCTATGGTGATCGTACTACTTCACAACTTATATCCAAATTAATAAACAGCATCCCAACGGACCTGAGACAAAATATCACGCACAAAAATCTCAAGACAAAATTAAAAGATTTCTTTTTCTCAACTTTACAAATTTAAACAACCTGTAGATCATTCACCAAGCTTGAAAATAGCTTATATTTTTTAAACTAAGATATTTCCCATTGTATTCGACTTCACCTTCCTTTGTATGAATACAAGCTTATCCGTGAAGCCATCACATTCAATTATGCGCTCTAATGATAAGACATTAGAAAACATCCGGACGCCACGGATATGTTTGTCATTCTGATATAAAAATAATTATGTAGGTAACTCTGTATTTTTTAAAACGAACACGAATTTGTAAAGATACAACAAGTCTTGCAACAATGTTCACACATGTCGATCGTCTCATGTACATTTAATACGACTTTAACTTTAATTTTCTACTTTCATTTCATGTTTGTATTTGTGTGGTAGACTTAAATAACACCGCACACAAACCTCTAAGGGTTTAAGCGGTGTATACTATTGTAATATTTGTACAACTATCAGTGTGTGAAATAAATAAAATAAATAACTGCCTCATCTATTTTCTTGGTTTTCATAAGAAATTCAAACATCAGTCAAAGAGGCAGACGTGTGCGCATAACATAGCACGCCTTTTTTACATTTTTGAAGCGGTGTCAATAGACAAGAGGTAACATGCTGGCAGACTATTTTTCCGTGGTCCTTCTCATTGTTTTTAATCGAACAATTTAAGTTTGCCAAGTGTGCACTTCATATACAGTTTTTTAAATCATAAATGTAACTTAAAAAATAATATACAGCAGTCAGAGCCCTGGATGTTTGCCTCTTCGATTTTTTGTGTTTACAGGACGACTGTGATCATCAGCCCCAGAGGCAGACATGTGCGCATAACATAGCACACTTTTTTTACATTTTTGAAGCGCTGTAAATTGACAACGCATCGCCACCATGGTGGCAGACAAGGTCCTTGATGTTTCTTCGTTATTAATAACGTCTGCCATGTGTGCTGATTATATCGAAATTTTGCTCGCCAGCTCCCTAACTATTTGTATATATATATATACCTATATATATAACTGTTGTCAAAGTCAACTTTACCATACTAGTGTTGATTTTTTTATTTTATTTTGGTTTTGTTTTCCCGCATAGTGAGATGGCAAAGGGAACTTAGCCCAAACAGCCATGTCTGAGGTTTTTTTGAAAAAAGTTGCCCTTATCTTGTGTACCGTAGACTTGACAGAAATGAGCTGGTGTCAGTTTGATGCGTTCGTAGGCTGCTGCGTTCAGTTTGATCGTCCGACGACAACCGCCCACCACTGACAGCAGCCTTCGAACGCATTAAACTGAAAGCAGCTTATTTCCGTCAAGTTGGCAACTTGCGTGCAAAGAAAAAGAATGCCCACCTAGAGTTCATTTGGAGTATTTATTGTTTGTTTGTTTCCTTAATTACGTTTCATTTATTTACCCACACTATGCATTGAAAAACGTAGTATAATACACGTGAGTAAGGGCAATAACTTTCTCGTAACGTTTAAAACACTCGCTTATCGCTCATGTTTCAAATCGTTCCTCGTAAGCTATTGCCTCCTTAGCATAAACTACTATTATAGGTATTATCACCGCCCCTTTCCATACAAGTGTACACACCTAACATCGGATATAGTAATGAAGACAATCCCCGAAAAAAATAAACTAAGAAAGATTTTTTTTTTATGCTGACTACTTACATGACAATTCGGTACAACTACCAGCCGCCATTTTAGATTATTTTCTCTAATATCACAGGTTGGTTATCTTCTAAATATGTCATAAATGTTGATTTACCGCGCGTGTATTGCAATGAAATAAAATTTGTTATGATCCTGTAAAATAGACGTTGCAGAGCAAATCAAAAACAAATCATAATAAACTATCATAAGCATCCTTTTTTTTATTTTTTTATCTTATTCCTATCTTTTTTACAGTAATAGTTTCCAGTAAATGTCTCCGTTACACCATTTTTCTATTTCTTATAATAATTTCCAAATATTTTATATTTCTGTAAAAAAAAATTTCATTGTGAGGTACGGAACGGAACCCTAAAAAGCGGATATAAATACGAGTAAATGTACAAAAATACTTGAAAAGGAAAAACCTTATGAACGACTTCATTCAATTATTAAGAAATCCGCGAATAAAACACAGCAAAAAGGTTTTAAAAAGGAAAGCTACAAAAAAGGGCTATTATGAGATAACTAAAACTCCCACCACAGTTTATATTTTCGTATGCTTATCTTATCTATAGTATGCAGGTACCTTCCACGACCATCTACACTATTATGTAAAGAGGAAAGATTTGTTTGTTTGTTTGTATGTTTGAGGTAAACTTTGAAACTACTGAAGATTTAAAAAATTCTTTCTTTTGTAAAAAGCTACACAATTGTTGAGTAACATAGGCCTTATTTTATTTGAATAAAACTAAGTTTTCAGTTTGAAAATTTAGTATTTGTGAACCATGTCGGGAGAAAAAACGCTGCTTAGCTGCTTTATCGGCGTGCCCTGACCAAATGGTTAGTTATACATGATAAAACCGGTTGTTTTTCCATACGAGGAAACTGTATCAGTTTAATCTGACTAAAGATTTCTATCTACAACGATCCTGACACACCTCTTGCTAATATTAAGCTTGAGAAAGTGGTTATAGCCAGGTTTAAGCACAGATACATTAAATACTATGATTTAAGAAATGATTTTTTCCCATACGGGAAATCTATATCAGTTTAATCTGACTACAGATTTACATCTACAACGACCCGGACACACCTCTTGCTAATATTTAGCTTAAAATGTGATTAAAGCTAGGTTTATGTATTGATTTTTTCCCATACGAGGAAACTGTATCAGTTTAATCTGACTACAGATTTCAATCTACAACGATCCTGACACACTTCTTGGCACTTTGCTAAAACATAGCAGGGTCTGATGACTGGACTGGAAGATGGGTACGGGATCTCCTCAACGGACAACAGCAGACCCTTCGAGTTTGGGCTTATTTGATTTGTCTTTATTAGCACTTTGGTAAAACATGGTGACCAGGATCTGGTAATGGGACAAGAAAATGGGTACGGGATCTCCTCAACGGACAAAAGCAGACCCTTCGAGTTTGGACTTATTTGATTGGTCTTTATTAGCGCCTTGGTTAAACATGGTGTCCGTTGCATATAGTCGTTCAAAAAATCATATTCTTTTGTTTTCCTTATTTTCACGAAAATCTTATCGACGCGGGCGGAGCCGCGGGCAAAAGCTAGTTATTATAATAAAGTAGCATTTGTAGGTACATTGGAGCTCAATTTCTCGAAAGACAACATTAAACTAAACGAGGAGAATCGTATTTTCTTAACTTTGGCAGATATCGAGATTCGGGTCTCGAGAGCAGACCCTAAAAGTTCCGGAGATTTACCGCAACAAACGGGAAAGATTCTTACTTACATTTCCATTTACACATTAAGTGAACCCGCAGGTGGGCCAACCCATTTACACCTCTATTTCCCACTGACTGAGATTACTTTTAACTGGCAATGACAGAAATTAGATATTTGTGTAGAGTGGACACTTGGCGTTTTAGAGAAACATATCTACATATAGGTACCCACGCCTTCCCCACAGAGATAGACAGATTCTATAGATCCACTGACATAACTCTCATTAAATGATTATAATTAGCAAATGATGTTGTATTCAAATGATGAATGAATGAATGAATGAATGAATGAATAAAAATAAAGAATAAAAAGTAAAGAATACACAGTATTGTACAAAGGCGGGCTTATCACTAGGAGCAATTTCTTCCAGCCAACCTTTGGGTGGTGAAGAAATAATTAATAATAAAATCTACAGGTGGGACAAATGAATAAATATTTGATAAAGGAAACAATAACCAATAAAGTGAATCTACATAACTAAATCTACATCTTACTATTACTTATTTATAATAGTGTCAAAATAATCAATAGGTATAAATGATTGTATTATTGAAAGCCTGATGATGTTATAAAACGAAACGGGTCGTAGAAAACACTAAAATAGTGAAACCAAGTACTCATTTTATTTACAATGTTTCAAACAAAACGGGTAAGGAAAAGAAGAACTTACCAATCCAGTCCCTTTAGATAGTTGTTGTTATTGAAGAACTGCAACTCCTCATAGGTAGTAGGGCTGGGTAGGTTCGGCACCAGGCTGGGATGCATGGCGAGGAAGGTGTAGAGCGCTGTACTGCCGGTCTTCTGGGGTCCAATGACGAGAACCTTCGGGAGGGTGCCGCACCATTTGTTCTTGGCCCAGATGCGGCGGTGTCGGACGTCGTCGCAAGGGTTCTGTGAATCAAAGATATGACAATGGAAAAGTGTGCCAAGATTGTATGTTGCCGAACAAATAGTAGTTTCGTCAATGTGATTTGCTAGAAAAGACGGTTCATTTGATTCTCCACATGAATCTTCAAACTGTGACATTAATTCTGCAGTAACATGGCTAATTATGTTAGATTGACTTTTTTCAAAGTATTTCGTTTTTGGACGCATGTACCCTCTAATTACATTTAATAGATACTAAAACACTTCTAAATACTTTGAAAAATAGGGGACAGCCTAACTAATGTAACTCCGCACTGTTTCGCTCGGCTCCCGAATTTATTTATAATAGCAACCTAACACGGTCCCCCTTGCTCCGCTTCGTTTCGCTCGTCATCGCACCTATTTTTAACTCCTTTTTTAATTTTTATATAAATCTAACGTTACTCATCAAGCGTTGGATAGACACTTGTTTACACGAGTAACCTCAAATTTTTCGGACTTTAACCAAAGAGCTTGGATAATACAAAGTTTACCCATTCTTCTAACATTACATTAAATACTATGTATAGAGTACAAACAGACAGATACTGAAACTTTGTTTTCATTGGATTGAAATTGCAATTTTATGAAGACAATGATATTATATTTCTTGTGAGCATGGAATCCTTAAATATGAGAAAAATCTTCTCAAAATTGATCGTAGAAAAAAAATTTTTCGATATATTTATTTTTATACTTTGGGCCTAAATATATCGAAAATTTCGTATTTTTCAATATTAATATTGTAAATAAAGGCTCAAAAAGTAAAATATACATTTATATTTAAATAAACAAAATACACATAAAATAATAGCATTATGAATGGCTGTCTCGTCACCTAATATAAATATTCGCACAGTATTCAATCGTATTTAAAACATTCAGTGTGCTCCTTCGTACGTATAATATTGAATGACATGACATAACACGGTACACTATTTCCATTATAATGATCACAGCTCAAGAGAAACTGGTATAAACTAACTAATAAAACGTATCAGCTACTTGGTATTCCATAGACTCGTCAACGGGTTGATGAAGTTTTGATCGAACTCCTCTCATTATGATGCATTGCAGATCTTGGTTGCGTGACTCTTAAAGCTTAATAAAAGAAAAATAATATCTCTAGATGTTGTACTAATGTGCAAAGTCGGACTATCAAACGAGAAGATTGAAAAAAATCGGAAAATTTCAAACATGTTTTCGTATGTCATAATGTCACAGATACTCTATCACATGCACTTTTTAAGGTTCCGTACCCAAAGGGTAACCAACGGGACCCTATTACTAAGACTCATGAGTCGTGATAGTTAGACAGGTTGAAATTTTCACAGATGATGTATTTCTGTTGCCGCTATAACAACAAATACTAAAAAAAAGAATAAAATAAACATTAAAGTGGGCTTCCATAAAACAAATGTGATTTTTTGCTCGATATTGATAACGGCAACAGGTACAATATTCACAGAATATTGAGTTATATCCACTTTAAAAATATATAATTGAATAAAAAAATAAATATAAGTCCCATACAACAGACATGATTTTTTTGACGTTATTATAGATAATGGTACGGAACCCTTCGTGCGCGAGTCCAACTCGCACTTGGCCGGTTTTTTCTAGTGAGGAACCTCGGGAGCGCTACAAAACGCGTCACACATACAAAACACGCTTATCTGTACACGTCACTACTACAACCCTAGCTAAACGGACTTCGTGAGATAGAATCTGAACATACAATCTGTTATTATACAATACACACAGATGATAAAGAAATAAGATTAATTTCAACCATAGAAGTTATGCCCCGCCATCCTTCGGAATGAGACAAGAATAAAAATTTCGCGATATTAGGTGTCCACGGGATAAATTCGGGGTTGAAGGGGTAGTCAATAACATATTTGCAGAAATGATACGTAGTAAATTTCCTTGTGTGAAGTTGAGTGGGTGCACATATTTTTGGGGCTGCCATTTATCTCCTAATCCATGTTGCCAGCGAACTAAGAAAAAATTAAGTCTCATGTCTCGATAGCCAGTCTTTATCAGTAACATAATATGTTTATTATTGGTTATTGTTTGTACTATTCCAACACCTAATTTTAACGATAATTAAA
Source organism: Ypsolopha scabrella (assembly GCA_910592155.1). NCBI lineage: Eukaryota > Metazoa > Arthropoda > Insecta > Lepidoptera > Ypsolophidae > Ypsolopha > Ypsolopha scabrella. The sequence goes on from OU342964.1 coordinate 9,178,243, forward strand.
GGAAATTAGTAGTCTAGATACAGTTTCTTTGTGTTGGGACACAAATATTTGAGTTTCAGAGCTCCCAAAATTAGATTCGTTTGTTCAGCACTAGTCCATTGTTTGAATTAATCAGCTTAGAGCCCGTGCAACAATATAAATTCCGTGAATTAAGGCATTTTGGTTCGTATCTCAACGTAGATAAAGAGTTCGCCGCGGGACGTTGTTGGCGCGAGCGCTAGATGTTGTACATGCGTTTGGTGCAGCTCTAATGGCATCAAAGCTAACAAATGGCATCAAAGCTAACATCTACATAAATAGATGACCTACTGCGTGATTTAAATTGCAATAATCCGCAAATCGGGTACGATTTATGAATATTTATAAAACGAAGCAATCCTTATAACGTAAATTTTGCTTGAGAACCATTGACCTCTCATAAACAACTAGACTCAAAATCTCGCTCAAAAAGCGTCCACGATGAATTTTGTCATCGCTACGACGCGAAGTGACAAGATCGAATGACGATTGCGTACAACTGGCATTGCATCTTATTTTAACGATATAATGTCTTAATTTGGTTGAATGCATTTTTGCTACTATGCACTTCGCCGCGCCGTTCGGACACTTTCTGACGAACTCTTATTAGATATTGTGTGTCTAGTTGTTTATGAAAGGTCAATGTTGAGAACTAAAAGAATTTGCGCAAATTGTCTCGTATTTTGAGATTTTATTTTAGGAGCAACCAACTCCTAGATTGAGGCATCACTTGAAAAACATAACGCAGTAAAACTACAAATTGAATTTGTATTTATAGACCAAGAGCCTGCAGGTATTTCTTTTGAGATTTCAGTGAAATGTTGAATTCGTCTTTTAGTAAAATGAAAAACCCGCAGATTAACTGCGCAAGTCGCAATTTAATTAATTTCTTCCTTCGCAATATTTATTAAAAGAAGTCATAAAGGACTTAAAAACTCCTTGATTCAAGTCTCAGTATCACTTAAACAATAGACAACATTTGGTGAATGATCCATTAAATTTGTTTTGATCGTAACCGTAATAAAAAAGCTAGGTGTCATTTTATATAAATGCTCGCTCGGGTTTCATGAAGCTACGCTTGATTAAACGAATTAATTTTCGGAGTTTGTTGACTGGGGCCGCGCACCCTCATTGACAACTGAGTGGTTCACCATTGCAAGCTCTTAATCTATTCAAGCTTCGTAGCAATCAGAGCCATGTAAATATTGCCTGGTTCGCAGTGATGTACTTGTCAACAACAATAAATTCGTTGCTCTCTGTGTAACTGCTGCCATTAACGAACAGTTAATGGACAGTCATGAGAAAGATAGGGGACCAATTTTCATCTTGATACGGTTGCCGGAGAACAGACAGACGCCCAACACTTACGTGGATACCTCACTTTACCTTCAAATATTCCGTCTAAGCTTTTTTGACGGTTTTATAACAAAGTAAGGTATCAAATATATGAATGCAATAATTTTAACTTTAGTTATATAATATGTCACACTTAAAACTCGTTTTCCTATTGAAAACTAGTTTTTACTAAATGCCTTTGTTAAAACTAGAATTACCTAGTCAAAACTAGAATAGAAATCAAAATAGGTTGCGACGACGAGCAAAGCGAGGAGGAGCGGTTAGGTTGACATATTAATACGTTATAAGAGCCGAGCAAAGCGGAGCGGAGCGAGGCGACCCCCAAAGTTTTGTATGGCACTAACTAGTTAAACGGGTTCTACTAGTAAGAACTAGTTTTAACTGATATTCAATTTTGAGCATTAGTTAATTCTAGTTTTAACAAAGGCAATTAGAAAAGTTAAATACCTATTCGACCCAAATGTATGAAACAGCTGATTTTTTTTCACGATTTCAGGGTTGACTCCATAGTAAAAGTTGTTTATATGGACGAGTACTAACACCAGTTTTCGTCAACAAAATTACTTAGATTTCACGTTGTATACTTCTCCCCTTTACGACCAAAAATTAATTTGCTATGAATTTTGTTTTATTTATTTATTTGTTGTTATTGTTTTTACTTGCGTCTTTTTAGCAGATAGACAGGCAGAGACTACAGATCTCCATCTGCCACGATCCTGACACAACTCATTCGCTTCATTCATGTCCATCAATCAAGCTTTCCCATTCCGGTACTCCACACCAGAGAGCGATTTACTCCATAAATGGACAGTGTCATCTAAAAGTAATTTTTTTAATTCTTAAAAATATATCAGACCAAACGATTAATTTTAAACTATGGTCAAGAACTAGGGACCCCTCCTCATGCATAAACCGTTTGGATTTTGACTTTCTTACATTTTTTGTACATTTTTCTACGATACTGTAAATATACCATGGCTGTTACACCATGACATACTTTGTAAATCACACAATCTCCCCCTTTTTTACCTGTAAAGTAACTAATAGATGTGAAGTGGATGGATAAACGGTGTATGTGATATGGATAAACGAGTAGGTACTTTCTGTTGCGACTGTTGTCAGCAAAACTGAATATTCAATCAATTAACTTTTCATTCAAGGTAGAGCGAACAATTAAACATTTCAATAAAACGAAACTGGTATGTTTATTAAAATACAAGGCTTTCAAATAAGTTAAAACGGCATTACGGCATTTGGTCCACCGCGGCACGAATTAATCGTTGGTAAAAAGTGGGTTCACGATCGCTTGCAGACCAAAGTACCTATTTAATCCTTAATACCATTCGGTAGTATGATGTTAGTATTCCAAATTAATTTGATTCAATGACAAAGTTTTCTCCATTCTTATATAGTAATAGGCTATCAACGAATTCATTAGGTAAATGTAAAGACATCACGCGGCTAATTAAGGCTCTACCCTCAGAAGCTACGACAAAAATAATTGACAAACTTGCTTTGACTCCTATTGACTGGCCATAGATACGATAGTTGATTGTTAATTATTTAGATTAGACAATAAGGGAAAAAAACAATAGTGCTATCAACGCGATATTATAAGAACAATAAACAATGGCAAAGTCTGCGGTCTACAATTTTTTTTTGTATTTGGTATCATTAAGTGTGTTTTGAAAATAAGTCTTGATACTTAGATACAAATTTCAATGAAATGCGCAGTGGTAGCTCACTCAGTTGAATGCTAGTAACTGATCTTTGGATCCTATATTATTTGTGTATTTTTAAAGGATAACAGGGTGATGGACTTAAGTATAAACAAATATGTCCTGAAAACATTGACCTCTCATAAACCAAGACTAACAATCTCGCTCAAAAGGTGTCCGCGACGCATTTTGTCACCGCTACAGGGTGACAAAATCGAATGACGATTTCGTACAACTGACATTGCATCTTATGTTAACGACATGAACGTCTTAATTTAGTTGATGATTTTTGCTACTATGCACGCAACAGGTTCGGACACTTTCTGACGAACTTTTCTTAGTGACTGTGTGTCTTGTTGTTTATGAGAGGTCAATGCCTGAAAAGCTATAATTTTTGCCCTAAGTACAGCAATTGACCAAGTAATAAATAAAGTATCACACTAATATTATAAATGCGAAAGTTTGTGTGTGTGTGTGTGCATGTTTGTTACTCTTTCATGCTGAAACGGCTGGACGGATTTGGATGAAATTTAAAATGGATATAGCTTATACTCTAACTTAACACATGGGCTACTTTTTATTACGGAAAAAAAACATGTTGTTAAACCGAATAACACGCGGGCGGAGCCGCGGGCAAAAGCTAGTTGATATTATAAACTATACTTGTCAACGTCTCTATATTTTGTTATTATATAATTTTATTTTTTGGGTAAGAACAGAAACTCTTCTTGCTCCTTCATTTCTTGGAAATTATTTATTACTTATATGGAACTGTTCAAACAGCTTGAATTTTTTTAAATGCCAAATTGAAACATTATAGCAATTACCACAAAAACGTTTATGGCAGTCGTGAAATGTTGCCCTATAATTCATTTTATTCCATTGCCAAACTACGAGTATGTTTTTTATCTATATTGCTAGTAAAGAGTATTATAAATTTTCCATGTAATAGACCAAGGCTATAGAAATTACAGCAACTAGAGTAAATAGAATTCACCGTTTCATGAGATAATAAACTTTATCGTGTGGGTCATGTAATGAGTCATGGGTGGGTAGTTAAGTTTTCTAAGTTATTAGGGAGTTGTCATGTACTTTTGTCGTAAAACTACTCGTAAATAGTAACTTCCCACTAAGAAAAGAAGGTTTTAACAGATTTACATAGAGTGGAAATACTAGAATGCATTGTAACAGGTGCGCAATAGAAAGCCAGATGCAGCAAGCCACCCGGGACTACGTAGTTACAACAATTTAATTAAGATATACGAACTGGAGGATTCCTCGAAATTACACTCTGCAAACCTGAATCTGTCGTCTTTACCTGGTTAAAACGGGTTTCGTGGCATTGTGAGCATCTGATACCAACATAACAATAGATTTGTTGACACTATGCGATTAAAATGACAGCTGTCACTTTTTTCTACTAACAAAGAAGGTGATAGGTTCACATCAAAATTGTCGAGTTATAATTACAATGCAGTAGATGCGCAAAACGGGACATCACCTTATAGAAAAAAGTACGAGTTACTGCCTTACAATTACACTTTATACTTTACACATTTTATACACAAAGAGAGAGGTTAGAGATAGTAGAAACTAGTTTACTAGTATTTAGAGCTATTTTAGGGTTTCCTCTCTGAAAAAAAGATAGCCTAACAGGCTAAAAATATAAAGTTCTTGCGGCTAAGACGTAGGTAGTTATTGCCAAAGGAACCGTGGCAAAAAAAATTGTTTATGGTTATCGTGAAATATTCGTAATTTTAAGAGTATCTTATGTTATAACCAGACCCCGCAGACAGAGTTGCGTTTGCGTGGCAAATGTCGTTTCCTTGTTAGGGTTGGCGATAATGATTTGCTAACTGATCCTCCTTTAAATTGCCGGTATTTACTATCAAACAGAATAATAAATCACATTTGATCGAATGTCAATATCAATATGTGTAATGCATTTAACATTTGCGAATTTGCGATAATTTAATTGAAAAAGGTATGCTTCGGTAGTTTGGGCATATACAGAGAATGATGACAAAACAAATTTCTGCTGCGTAATTGGAAGTTAAAGCTTGAGCGGGCCGCTCTCTAGGCCGATCAAATAAGCGATATAAAGAAGAAGGTCGAAATAAAAAGTTACCGTATAACGTTACCGTTAAGTATAAAAGTTATTGATGGATGTAGAAGAGGCAACAGAGGTGTGTCAGGAGTCAGGATCGTAACAGATGAAAGTTTGTAGTCTCTGCCTACCGCTCTGGGAGGCAGGCGTGAGTATATGTATAAAATACATATCTTAATTGCACGCTGGTGTCTTTCGTTTATTACATTATGAATATGTACTCAAACATAGAAGAAAATAATTATTTCCAAATGATTATAAGTTGATCAAAACTCAGGTATTTATTACACAAAATAACGTTTTTAATTCTGCACCTTGTTTTTATTTTGACATCAATGTCAATGTTATGTCAGCCCTAAAGTGACAGTGCTATGACATTGCAACTAAAATTGCTTATATGACATAAAAGTGAGTGATTTGATAAGAATATACTCGTAGTATGAAAAGAAATGCATCACTCACCCCCCACAGCGGATTGAGCTCGTCAGGCCTGAGCTGGAAGTACTTGTCGGCAAGTTGCATCGGCGGCGCCGACCCGAGCCGAACGTTCGTCCAGCATCGCAGGAACTTGACCACGGACTCGAACGTGTAGAGGGCGAGCCGATCGTTGCCGTAGTTCGACATGTGTGTCATGAACACGTTGATCTGTTGGCAGAGGGTTCGGGTGATTCTTCTGTGTGCTGTTTTTTTATTTGGCAATACACTGTTAACCTAAAGGTGGTAGAGCTAATGCCGGGCTCGACTGTGGAGGTACCACCATCTTACTCGGAAACCCTCCCGAAGTTATTCGGGGGAGAGTAAGAGGACAGCTCTCAGGCAAAACCAGGCGGCCCACCATTGCCTGGGACCGATGGATGGCGGTATATCCATCCCCAATTGCCGGGCCTTATATAAATTAGACTGGTGACGGGCAGCGGCGTCACTGGTGCAAGGGTTTCGGCACCGCGCTCACCAACCCGCCTGCCCAGCGTGTGTGAGTATGGGCATTTCTTCCAGGAGGACCGCCAAGAGTGGCGAAATCCTGGAAAGGCCTATGTCGAGCAGTGGACGAAACAGGCTGATGGATGGATGGACACTGTTAACAGTGATGCTCTCATTACACTGAATTATTTTTTATTGTGTAAATTATTTAAAATTCCGCTAGGGAATTGACCATTTGACACAAGCATCCTATCGAGTGATTTTTAAACTCAAGCATATAGGTATTATCAGAAAGTCTACATTAGAACATACGCTTTGGGCACGCGTAATCAGCGAAATTTCGAGGTTTTTCTAGAATTTCTGAAAAAGTAATGAGAAATAAATAAAAATGGTGTACAAATGTCTTTGGTTATGTGTTTTATGAGTATGTCCTCTTTTGTAATTTAATTCTTTTTGTATTTTAAATATTGTAATTAACTGACTTATGAATTAACGAAAATAATGTAATTGCAGGGCCTTAAATTATATATCTGCATTAAGGTGGTTTCGATGGGTCTCGTTCCCAAACAGACAACTTATCATTGCAATTTTTATTTTTGAATAAAGCGTTGATAAAAAGTATTAAATAAAATGTGGTTTACAGCACTACGCGAAGCTGTGTTACTTTGTAAATGACCCTGCAAAACACTGTAATGGTACGTTACTCTTTGTGGGTATTTTATTCAGGACAATGGTTGCGCTGAGAGCACGGTAACCTGTTTTTTGTTTCTTGATTATACAAATTTAGCGTTGATCATATGGCTATTTGGTTCTACCACGAATTTAGTGACAGACGGCACGCACTAAGGCAATTTACTGCCTTATTATTTACGCCTAAGTGCAAAAGGCCTTTGTCAGCCTTTGGTTCTGTCTGTAGTATTTTATTTTAATAAAATATCGCCCAGTATTCGCCGAAAAGCTGTCTCTTTTAAGCTAATGAAATTTCAGAAGATCGATGCCCTTGTGACATTCACTGAAATTTATTCTAAATCTCCATCGTAAAAAAATTCTTTTGGTTTGAAAAAGATCAGGCAAACATCTATTACACTTTTTATAGACCATTGTCCTGTTTCAAATTAGAGCAGTTTCTTTGCAATCGAAAACAAGTGGAAACGATGCAAGAAAATGGCTGTGGATAAACAAAATCAGACTTGGGACATAGACTAAAGTCGTTTGCAATAGAATCCAACAATCATGTAAACAAACCAAATTGTCACGATTACTCCGTAATCACATACATTTGACGATCAATTATGAACATAGTCTGATTTCAACGAACGCACCATTGTTTTCACATTATCTTCAACACGATTTAACTTGTATTTATAAGTTAAATTTGTTAAAACATTTGCAACGTAAAAATTTCGAAGTATTTGACAAGCTGTCATCTTAGTTTTTTACTCATCGAACTCTATAAGTCATTGAAAAGTTAGTGTTGTTCGTAATCTGAAGTTATCTTTTATTTTTAATTTAATAAATTATTTTAATTTAATATTATTTGAATACAATAAAAATTTTTTTTCAAGAGCTTAATATAATTAACCAAAACGGATTGTATCCTAAGCCATAAAAATAATGGTTAGTTTTTAAAAATTGACAGGTGGCCATTTTGTTAGAATTGTCATTCACAGTCATTCACTGTTCTGTGGGTTCGCTGTGCATTAGTGTTTTCTGTTTCCGTTTTCTGTTTCCGATTTCTACGACTTTGAATTCTCATTTCGGACTTTTGTTTTGCTTTACGATTTGGCTGGACATATTTTTCTTGGAACGACGACCTTTGCACGGCATCACGGAAATTAAATTATGTTACAAAATACGTTGACGAGCTCGCCGCATCGAAAGGAATAACTGTGCTTCGCCTTCCTCCCTACCACTGCGAACTCAACCCAATTGAGCTCATTTGGGCACAGGTTAAGTCGTATGTTGGGAGAAATAACAAATCTTTTAAAATGGCGGAAATAAAAACTTTATTGAACGAAGGGTTGGCGAGAATCGGAGCCGAACAATGGTCGAAATGCGTAAGTCACGTCCTAAAGGAAGAGGAAGAAATGAAAAAGCTCGACGGCATTTTAGACACGGCAAGCGATGACACAGTGGTTCCATTTATAATTACGGTCACCGGCGACACTTCTGATAGTGATGATGACGAAGACGAAGATTTAAATTTGTTTTAATAAACACTTTTTTTATATATAATCAGTTTTATTTTATAGTCTATGGCTTATATATTTAATCTATTTAGTCAGTTTTATTTTAGTACCTATCCTACTATGGGCCATAGTCTATGACTTAAAATTAAAATAATTAGAAAAATAAATTAAATTAAAATTAAATTAGAACACTATGACATCACTATGGGCATAAACAATACGCTGTCAATGTCAGTCCGCCATATTTGTTTACATGATTGTTGGATTCTATTGCAAACGACTTTAAATAGTCTATTTAGTCTATGCTTGGGATTAGGTTTAACTTCTAAAACATTTCATCCGTTTGGTAATTGGAACACGGGATACAGATTCCTTTTAAAATTGGAACCTAGAAACAAAAGCAATGGATGAATTGTAAATATAGTATTTTGAATAATTTTGGAATTATTAACTGATAATTAATACTAAACGTTATCACTTCTCGACGGCACATCACTTCTGATAACAAATTAAAACTTGTTGATTCTTTGTAAGACTTAGGTTTTGTATTATATGTAATCGATTTCGTGTTACGTTATTTTGAGACCCAATGTTAACCTTGTCATAAACAGAGACGAGAGGGTACTCACTCAACTACTCATACAGTAGGGATGCTTTTGGTGGTCCTCCTGGAAGAAATGCCCATACTCACACACGCTGGGCGAGCGGGTTGGTGAGCGCGGTGCCGAAACCCTTGCACCAGCGACGCCGCTGCCCGTCACCAGTCTGATTTATATAAGGTCCGGCAATTAGGGATGGATATACCGCCATCCATCGGTCCCAGGCAATGTTGGGCCGCCTGGTTTTGCCTGAGAGCTGTCCTCTTACTCTCCCCCGAATAACTTCGGGAGGATTTCCGAGTAAGATGGTGGTACCTCCACAGTCGAGCTCGGCATTAGCTCTACCAGCTATTGATGAAAAACAATATGTTAAATATTTTTGTGGCGATAAACGCGATGTTTTTGGGAAAACTCTCTTTTGCGAGTTATTTTATTACTTACGAGCCCGCTCCGAATCGTTATTCAGAATATCTAAGTATCAAAATAATGCGCAAAGGAGAAACAATTGAATCAAATAAATTTTAGGCCTTCATTCAGATGGCCAATATGGACTGGTGCATGTCCCTGATTTTTACAAAAACATTGCGGCAATGACAAGAAAAATAATTGAAATAATGCTTCGCATCAAACAGACGAAAAATACAGAGCGGTTTCTTAACTTTCATCTGGCCCTATTATAACTGCATTTACCAACTTGTGCACGCAGCAGGAGTCATGCATGACATATCGCAATTAGCTACATTTGAAAATAGTATTTCCAAAATACTATGCCGCATACGAATATGTTTTGCAAATTTTTACAAAAAATCAAACAATTAATTATTCCTGAACTCCAAGAACGTAACCAATTTAAAATCTAAAATATCTTAGTATTTTATGAAGACGAAGTGTCAAGCTGATTAACGAGGTATAATTCTCTTAAAATCATGATCCATTAATATTAGAAACAATCAGTATCAATTAAACAAATAAATACTGACAAGTAAACTTTCCCAACGGAGCTAACAAGTGGGGAGACTTAGCAAACATAACGACTTTGCGATCGGTAAGAATTTAATTTACATCTATTAAGGAATTCACTTGCTTTTAGTGCAGGGATTTTAAATGGTAAATTGAAACTTTATGTAGTATAAAAGTGAATTACCTGGATTTCGTTTTTGTTTAAATATTGGATTTTAGGGTGGTATTTACAACTAAGTCGATTTATTTGAAAGTAGACACGCGTTGTACTGAGTTTTCAGTTGGGTGTTCATTATTTCGAAGCGGAGGGACCTGCACCCTATTTTCTAACTTTCACATCTGTCGCTTTTAAATGTGTCGTGATTGGCTAGAAATGACATAACACATCATTTTAGCCAATCACGATACATTTGAAAGTGATATCATTAGATATTGAAGTTATACAATAAGGCCCCAGTATCATCGTAGACAAGGATATAGATGGTATTCTAGTATAGTTGCCGTTAGAGATCTTGAGCACAACCGTAATTGGACAGTAGTAAATGGAAGCGGTCGTAGCGTCACCAAAAGTACCACAATTTATCTTAATGTCTTCGTGCATTTCTAACCGGATTGTTGATGACAGTCTGGAACAGCTCCCCGCCCTGTATGGAGCGGTCGAGCCTCTGCCGCCCGCCCGGGTATCGCTCGAGCAGCAATGTATGCGTGAAGAGGCCACACGTCTGTCTCGGAAGGACCATCACGCCTCTGTGCCGGAAACCACGACGCAGCCTACAAAAAAATTAGGATAGAAGAATACAGACTTTAATTTGTATTGTCATAATACATTGCAGCGTGTGTCTGTCTGTAGTTATGTTAGCTTATAGCTCAAGGACCACTGAAAGCATTGATTGTTGTTGGCCATTTGGCCTTTAAAACTTTACCGGAAAGCCTGCTGTGTTTACGTCGTTTTGTAATGTAATCTAACGGCCTGTTATAGACAGGTTTAAAAGTGTAATTTCATAAGGTTGTGACTTACAGAAGTTGAGTAGAGACATATTTAGTGTAGCAAGTCAGAAAGTAGGACCTTTCCTTTAACGCGGCCGGTGGCTCGCCTTTTGTACAATCTTGGCCATATTCAGTTTAAATATATACAAGCTGAATGGTTGAAAAGATTAAAATGTAACCACAAAGGCAGATAGATGCGATAATGCAAAAATTACCTCGTTATCTGGAATCAGTCTAGTTAGTAGGTCAACAAATCAATAACACAACATTGTTTATGTATTAAACACTGATATAATGAGTTTTACGTACAGTGTTATCATAATACCTAAATACAACAGAATTCATTATATAATGAGCATATATTGCGATCTTTATTACTCTACCTACTACTCCATCTGAATTTGCAATAACATGGATGATATTATTCAGATTTGGAACCAAATAAAAAACAATAATGATAACATAATACGTTGCTCTCAGGTAAAGATAATATATACGAATTATATAGGTACTATAGAAATCCACAAACATAAAAATCTAATAATTTTGAAGCTACTATAATATTCAAACAGTTTATTTTCTAAAATATGTACTTAAATAAAGTACACGTTTTAAAAGTCAATATTAGTCTTAAAAAAAAACAAAAGAATAAAGAAGTTTCTGTACGTCGACTGAAATTTTAAATTTTAGATTTAAGCTTTCTTTTCTTTCCTTTGCAGTTTTTTAGCCAGATAATTTGTTTTAAATAATGTTTGTAAGCAATAACAAAAGTACAATCTCTTAAGGGTGTATAATACCTCACTTCGCTTCGCGTGATCCTGTTTTATACAAACAAATACTGCCATAATCACTCTGAAATTAATATATGATAAAGTTGAGGACTAATGCTATGTCCATGCTGTTGTGAAAACTTGATTCCATAAAATTTTCTCTGTAGAAAAAAATTACAAAGTTACCTCCAAACCGTACAATAAACCGATAGCATTCAATGAATACTTGAAATTAGATCCGAAACTTTGCATAATATAACTGATATTTGTATATAGGTAAAGCAGTTGCAGACTGTTCCATAAAAATGAAAAAACCATCAGTGTAGCCGCGATTTCAAAATTACTGATGTTTTTGCGTGCGTGGCATCTGATTAGAGTAGGTTAGACAGTTAAAAAGCAGAATCGTTAGAGCTGGATTGCGAATTGAGGTATCATGGGCACTTAAAGAACCATTCACTTGACTACTAGATGCTACTAGTATGTGTTTCTTATCAATATGAATCGAGAAGATGTTCCGAATTCCAATCTCACTTACCTAGCAGGTCTCAAATGCGGATACTCCTCAGTACTAGTGACTTTGACATCCCAGACCTTCTTCCACGCCTCGAACAGCGGCTCATGGACGGGGTACACTCCCGAGTGGTGCGGCGACACGGAGTAGCACGAGTTAGTGGGAATGCCGTGCTCGATGGCGAACTGCTTGTTTAGCATCATCTCGGCTTCGAGTTGAGAGACGTTGCTGTATAGGTGGGGCTGCTGGTGGTTCCACATGTGACAGAACCTGGGGAAGATTGGGTTTATTAAGTTGGCACGCGGTACGTCTGAAGGTATTGGTTAAAATCCGTAAGTTGCTCGCACCCCCCGAGTTTTACTTTCCCTATACGAGGGGTGGCTGAAAAGTAATCTACCTGACTATGAAAAAAAAATACATGGATTAATGATTTAAACTATGATAGAAATAAATTTCTATATTTTTAAACACTTGGCGATTTATCCATCGCAAGGAGATAACAAATTAAATTTATATCACTGCGGTATAGAAAATCAGAAAAGTAAATCTGGACGTGAGGAGCTCTGAACCGGGATTCGAACCCGGGACCTCTCGCTTACCGGGCGGTTGCTCTACCAACTGAGCTATCCAGTTCTCAACATGACCTGCGAATTTACGCTTGTGCTTTCCCATACCGCAACGATATGTATAGGTACTCACTTAGTAGTGAGCCTCTTGGCGCCTAGAGGGCGCTAGTGTATTCAAGACAAGTCTGAGACTATTATTGCCCTACCGTCACCTGTTACAGCATCGGGTAGTTAAGAATACACATTACTCGTATCGAAACTATGATAGAAATAAATTTCTATATTTTTAAACACTTGGCGATTTATCCATCGCAAGGAGATAACAAATTAAATTTATATCACTGCGGTATAGAAAATCAGAAAAGTAAATCTGGACGTGAGGAGCTCTGAACCGGGATAACAGTGAGTACCTATACATATCGTTGCGGTATGGGAAAGCACAAGCGTAAATTCGCAGGTCATGTTGAGAACTGGATAGCTCAGTTGGTAGAGCAACCGCCCGGTAAGCGAGAGGTCCCGGGTTCGAATCCCGGTTCAGAGCTCCTCACGTCCAGATTTACTTTTCTGATTTTCTATACCGCAGTGATATAAATTTAATTAATGATTTATTTTTTATTTTTCAATATAGTCCCCTGCAACTGAAATGCACTTACGACATTTGTCAATAAGTGACATCATACCAATAAAATAATAATTATTATTTTGATCGTCAAAATAGTCATTCACAGCGTCCTTCATCTCTTCGTCTGTTGAAAATCTGCGCCCTCTCAAATTTTTCTTTAAATTTTTAAATAAGAAGTAGTCAGAGGGAGCCAGGTCTGGACTATAGGGTGGGTGGTTGATCTCTGTAAAGCCGTTTTTTGTCAGAGATGACCGCGCCTTAAAGGCCGTGTGCGCGGGTGCATTATCATGCAAAATCAAAACGCCTTTGCTAAGTTTGCCCCTCCTGTCTTCTTTTATTTTTTTGCATAGCTGGTCAAGTAAGTTCGCATAGTATTCAGCATTCATCGTGGTGTTTTTTGGCAGGTAATATATCATAAGAATCCCCTCAACATCCCAAAAAATGGTTGCCATTAGTTTGCCCGCTGACAGCCGGACCTTAAACTTCCTTGGTGGTTTTTCCCCTTTAAATTTCCATTGCATCGATTCTTGTTTGCTTTCGGGATCCCACTGACGAATCCAAGTTTCATCACAGGTCACTATTCGCAAGATAATTTCTTCCTCTTTATCCTTTACCAAGTCTAAAAATGACTGACAACATTCCACACGCTTTTGCTAATCAAACGGGATCAACATTTAAGGCACCCAACGCGCGCTCACCTTGGACATTCCCAAATGTTCATGAATTATTTCATGAACTCGTTCCTTGCTAATGCCAACATCTCTAGCTATTTCCCACTGCTTAATTAGCCGATCGCAAGGATCAGTTTCTTCACTTTTTCCACATTACCTGCGGTAACTGCAGAAATGGGCCTTCCACTACGGGGATCGTCTTCTAAGCTCACACGGTTTTGTTTAAACTGCTTTGACAAAAACTTTATTACAAATTCGGAAGGACATGAATCTCCGAACACCTTAAACACGCGCTCTCGGACCTGCGTCGGCGTATTCCCTTCTTTACCGAGGAATTTAATCACAGCGCGATACTCAATTTTATCCATTTTTAATTTTATTGCAACTTGATGAAAACGAAGACGCGACAAAAAAAATGAACTCGTAGAAACAAATAAGTGTCATAATTTTTAAAAAAGGAATAAACAAAGAATACGAGAATATAGTGGCCAGTAACATTTTTTAAACTTTCTTTAACAAAGGAGATTTTATATCAGCCACCCCTCGTATACGCATAGTGAATCCGTTGCGGCAAAACATGACGCTTGTAGGTACTGGAATTAGTTGACGTTTATTTGTTAGGGGGGTAACTTTTTACCTCGGTACAAAATGCACATCATAATATTGTTTTCCTTACTTTTGAATAAAAAGTACGCAATAAATGTGTTTTAAAGCAACTTGCGGAAATAGTTTATTAATAATATAGTCTTACAAAGAAAATACGTATTTTAATGTATTACATTTTGTTTGCATTACATTAACCAACTTAAAAGCGTGTTTACAGTTGTAATGTAATGCAGCTAAAATGTAACGCATAAAATTGAATAATTTTCATGTGATCACTTAACTATTAACAAGCAGTATCATTAATCAAATTTTTGTAGCCCAACCTAAATATTTTTTTCATGTATTTCCCTTATTATACTGTTTCCCTTATAATATTGTTTTCCTTAGTATACACATATAATTTTTTAATATTTTTTTTATTCTAAAGATATTTATTGTAAAGATTAACTTTGACTTGTAGAAAGTATACTTTATGTATCTATTTTACTAAATAAATATTTTGATTTTGATTTGATTTGATTTGATTTGCAGTTTGCGCGAATTGCTATAAAACAGTAAACAAAAGTAAGGAAAACAATATTATGATGTGCATTTTGTACCGAGATCCTCCGTTACCACCTTAAGTGGGAAAGTGATCACTTGAAATTGAATTTAAATTTGAGTTTGAGTTTAAGTTACAAAGGACCTCTTCTCAATAACCTTGGAGTTGGTATTGGCGGTCCACTATAACCTAAGCTAAGTAGTAACGTAGCGTGTAGCTCTGTCCCCATGCATAAACTGAGCTAAATAACCTTTAATAGTCGATACATTTCTGTAACTGGCGTTGGTCTTTCCATCAAAGTTTTCTCAGATCCGAATTTAAAATAGTCAAATTCATACTGTACCTACTAGATAATGTAAAAGATTGCACAGTTTGTGTGTACAATAGTTTCCAAAAAATACGGAGGCAAAATATGTTGAGATCTTTCTCTGAAATATGGTTATCGTTATTTATTAAGTGTTGGCACTCGGAAGAGTAAACATTGGTGCTGAAAGTGATTTATGTGAATATGGCTCGTTGATCCTTTTCATCCTTAATTGACAATAAACGACATCAGATTGGAAATGATATGATCCGGAATTGACAATGACAGAGGTGCAGTAAAAGTGCACTTGTTTGAAGCGTAAATTGTTTGATTGGAAGATTCCTGGAAGGAAATGATAGCGAGTAATTTGGGGTCATTTGGGATGTTCTTGTGATATTATCATACTTGACACTTGGCCTCAAATGGTCTCAATGGACTTGTTTAGCCTAATGATTTATACTTTTTATAAATGTTTTAAGAGATGAAAGAGGTGTGTCAGGATAGAAGCAAATGAAAGTCTGTAATCTCTGTCCACTCATCTAGAAGACAGGCGAAACTGAAAATGTTTGTATTAATACTTTCGATTATCGCCAATTTAACATGCTAAGCAACACTTTTGAAATAGGTTTAACGTTTTAATCCAATAAATCAAACCTATGATCTAAACTATCAAACCTAGTTTATCCTGAAATTATCTTAGACCCAAAACATTGGTAATTTCAGAAGTTAATAAAACACAACAAGAGCAATCGCCCGGCAAGCGAGCTGTCCCGGGTTCGAACTCCGGTTCAGAGCTCCTCACGTCCAGATTTACTTTTCTGATTTTCTATACCGCAATGATATAAATTAAATTTAATAAAATAAAAATACTAACAAAACGTGAATTCGTAACGTATTGTAGAGTCTAATCGCCTCTGAACCAACTTACCAATTAAAATGCTCCCTATTCTTGAGCAAAGCATCGTCCCCTCTGTTCTCATTAGCGGTGCCGCGGTGGAAGTACTTGGCACTGAAGCCAAGGTTGAACCGGAACCCTGGCACCAGCCGCTGAAGGGCTGTCTGTGACGCCAGGAGCGCTGACACGTCTTCCTCGTGGAGACGGGTACCTAGATAAAGAAGAAAATGAATAAATAGACTTAGTTTTAGACGATTCGTTTTCTCTACATTCTCTTTTTCTGTCTGTGGTATGTATGTTAGCTTGTCGCTTAATTCGCGTTTTTTCTCTAGTGTTTCTGCAAATTTATTCCTACTATGAGGATCTAAAACCCTTAAAGCGATGGACAAAACACATAGTATGCCAAATCATTGATTTTTATTAACTGTACAGCTTTGTTAAAATTTTCAAAGATTTCTACAAATATGTACATTTAAATTTTCAGCTGGTTCTATAGTAAACGGTACAAAATTCAACATTAGTTAATGTATTTCGGTGTGGTTTTCTGCTAGCCGTTACCGTTTGAGTATGTATTTAATTTTATAATCGCTCATTATTACTTGAGAATGAATTGATGAATTTGAATAACCGATAGCATTGGCTTCAATATTGTAAACAAAACCTGTTATGTCTTTTGGTAAATAAATAAATTCAATTCTATTCAATAGTTTTCTTTGGGTTTGAAGGTATAATTGCTGTGACTAAAGGGAGCTTTACAATTTTCTTCAATCAAGTTGTAGATACATTTCCCGATGGTAGGGATTCTATTCAGCTCGGACGTAGCCGCAGGCGAAGGGCTAGTAGCAAAAATATTTAATGTTCTTTTTGTAAATAAATTAAGCGATGAATTCTTGTAAAAATCATGGGAGAATACTTTGCGCTCTTATACCATTGCAATACGGGCTAAAGTTTACATGCAGTACACGCACATATTCCTTTTTATCCCTTTACAATTCCAACAATGTTGGCCAACCAACAACGCGGGCGTGAAGATAGTCACAAATGACGAACAAAGTTAGCCCTTATGAAAATACGAAACATACATATCTAAACAATCTCAGAGTTACTTGCCGTCACCCTATACGTAACTTCAATTACTCGCACGCGGTGTAGGTGGAAAACCCTTTGGGAAAACCCTCACAGGAATGACGTGTCAAGTATGCAAATACTAGGTTTCCACAGACATTTATTTTTTGTTAGAGAAAAGAGAATTTCCCAAGATTAGGATCATAATTGACATCGGAACATTTACACTAAGTGAAACAAAGGACGAGGGCTTAGATTTAACTTAGGTATACTTAGATGAGGGCGTACAAGGGATTTGCTAGGTCATAATGAGGGTATGTGACATATTTTAAAAGAATTTACCGTCAAATTAATGGCGCCTTCGAAGTTCGTCTTTGTCTTTATCTACATATATTTTTCTCTATCCGTTCCGACGACCGACGACGGTGCTAACTTAACTCAGGCGCCTTTAAGTTTGGCGCAATGTCAATAATAATATCAATCCGTTTTCTTTATGATTTATCTCATTTGTGTAATTTATTGTAGGATACTTATGGGGTTCCCAATCGAAGTTTAACAAGAATCTGTTCTTTACTCTTGATAAAAGTTTGGTAATTTTAAGTACCTAAATGGAGTCTTGAAATATTTTCATAATAACTGTGAATGTTACAAAAGAAGAGTTTTCACTGATATTTAATAATTAGCAAAATAATTCAACACGCACAAAAACTACAACGTAAGTTCATCGATATACATACTATCCGTTTCAGAAGCTATTAGGATAGGACCTTGTCATACCTGATGCCTGAGTGCGTTAGCACACAATGCGCATCTCATTCACTTACGCACTTCCGTCAACGTTGCTAACGCACGCAGGCATCAGGTAATAGCATCTTAAACGGAGTACATGAAAATGTCAAATTCAAAAAATTCCAATTCAAATGTTTGAATGAAATGTTTGTTTGTTTAACAAAGCGTACCACTGACCTCTCTCTCCGACAAAGATGTCATCAATGTCAACCAGGAT
This sequence comes from Ypsolopha scabrella, assembly GCA_910592155.1. Lineage (NCBI taxonomy): Eukaryota > Metazoa > Arthropoda > Insecta > Lepidoptera > Ypsolophidae > Ypsolopha > Ypsolopha scabrella. The sequence continues at coordinate 9,196,655 of OU342964.1, forward strand.
CCACCTCTCGAGGCTCAAGCTAAGCTGTCCGTGGCTGAGGTAGCTCAACGCATCGAGGAACAGGAGTCGATGCAGCCAGAATTGAAGACCAGAACCGAAGAGCACCCGCTGCACCCCGTCTAGCCGGCCGTGGTCTTGGATCACTGTCGCTAGCGGCACTCGCTCTTCTGTTGACAGAGAACGAAGATCTGATTACTGAGTACAAATAAGGGAGTTAAGATGATGAACTTTTTCCTTAAAAGGGGTTGTTCTTTCCATTTATATGAACAAATTTTACTATGGGAGCAACACTGCAATCGTGTAGTCTGTTAACTTGGCTGTCTCACAAGTTCCTAAGACTTTGGGTCTCTGTCAAAGAGCTTAAGAGGGCTATACATGCTAGTGACCTTCAAAGCCACAACAAAGAGTCGGTTTAATTTAGACGTAATCCGAAAAAAAAAGAATTGAAAAATATACATAATAAACTACAGAATCGCTTGAGTGCCTTGATTAGAATTTAGAATTTTTATTAAGAATTTGAACTAAATAAATACCAAAATAGAAATAAGATCCACATTAAGACTAAGATCCAATATAATTAATTAAGTATGCAAAGAAATAACTTCAGACTTGGTCAAGTTAAAGATATTATCGCAACAAATGAGTTCCCTTGATTATTTTTGAAGAATTTTGGTTATGATATTTGCAATTAATTAGGTATATTTTAGCGCGTTCGCAACTCGATTCCCCGTCGAGCGACGGGACGAGTCGTGCGAGTGAGTTAGACGCAAGTACCCGGGATCACCAGCAGTAATTGTCGCCTTAACTTGTAAAATCTGGGCAAAACTATTTTAGCACATCACCTACCTTATACTAGTAAAGAGGATAGCTAAACAGAACTAAACGCAAGTTGATATCATACGTGACTAAGCAAACATATCAGAACTTGTGACAGTTGTGTGGACTAGTGCCATGAACGGTTATATAATCGCGGTCCGGCGTGATGGCCGACAGTTTCTACCGTCCCCTCTAGATTGGAACATAATTGCATTCGGTACTGCACCACTGTACACAAACTCGGTTGTTGATTAGTTCTGACTCATAGTTGTTTATATGGGGTTGGCGCCAGTGTTCTGTATGAACATTTAGAATAGATGAAGATTAAATAAATGGTCGAGATGTGATTTCTCTGAGTTATGTCTGCAGGATAGTATTTTCATTTATTTTATTTTATTTTATTTTATTTGCCTAGATTATGTTTAAAATATGATTTAATTTGTCTTCTGCAATCACATATACACATAAAAATCTTAAATTTCATTTCAGTGCTTTCTAAGATTGAAAAATCGATTGAAAATATTCTCTAAGAAAAATAAATTACGGGGTTGGAACCGTATTTATACTAACTAAAGAGTTCATTACTAGATAGTACATTCGTAAATAGTTCATTACTAGATAGTACATTACTAAATAGTTAATTACTAGATAGTAACATTTTACTAGACATAGACATAGACATTTTTTATTGGTAATTTTCAATTACAGGTCATACTTATTTCTATTAATTATATAACATACATCAAAACTTATATTAATACAATTAGTCAATAAAAATACAATACAAAATTGAATTAGAAATATTAATATTAATTAGCATTATTTTTAGGTCAGGATTACTTGATGTCATATTCTTTATGACCATTTAATAACAATTAATTCATAAATTCACACACATTGTAGAACGTTCGCTCGATAAGCCAGCGTTTCGGCTTAGTTTTGAATAATGCTGCGGTGGTCGCAGTTTTAATATCTATCGGTAGTTTGTTGTAGACCGAGGTGACCATGATGTGAGTCGACCTGCCATACTTGTTGAGCGTGCGTTTAAGTGGGGCGAGCTTGTCCGCGTTCCGAGTGCAATACCTGTGGATGTCGCTATGCTTGTTGAACTGCTCAATGTTCAACCGTGCATAGATCGCGACTTGTAGAATTAGAATTGAGGGCAGCGTCATAATGTTCTGCGCCTTGAAGTGGGGCTTGGCTGAGGTATCTCGTGATACATTCACGATTGCTCGTATGGCCCTTTTCTGCATTCTGAAGACGCGTTCCCAGTCTGCGGCGCGTCCCCATAGCTCGGTGCCATACTGTAGCAACGAGTCCACGGTTGCGAAGTAGCACGTCCTCACCACGTCGCGGGGAACCGCCAGCCGACGCAGAGCAAAACATGCGCTGCCCAGTCGCGCGCACAACTTGTCTATGTGCGATCCCCAGGTAAGACTTCGGTCGAGCTCGTAACCAAGAAAGGCTGTTGCCGCAACCTGCTCAATTTTGGAACCACCCACAAAAACGTTGATGATTTTTTGGGCGTGTCCTGATAGGTCAAAGTGTATAAACTTTGTCTTTGAGAGGTTCAAGACAAGGCCATTCTTTTGGAACCACTCTGCTAGCTGCGATGCCGAGTCGTTTAGACGTCCTTCTAGCTGTTCAACGTTGGGGGCCAGTACCACAGCCGCAACATCATCGGCATACATGAGTATGTGACTAGTTGGTATCGCTTCAGGTAGATCGTTCAGAATCAATGTGAACAGTATATTTGATACTGATGATCCCTGCGCTACCCCCATTGACGTCGTTAACGGCTGTGACCTAACTCGGCCTCCGTCTCCCACTACGACTTGCGACCTGTTTCGCAAAAAGTCCATGAGTAGAGCGTGAGGTTTGCCATCGATGCCGTAGTATCGGAGTTTTTCAGCCAGAATGTTATGATCAGCGACATCGAAGGCTTTGGAGAGATCACAGAACAGCACCGCAACATGCAACTTATGTTCTCGAGCGTCGAGCACGCGGCGGACAAACTCGCGCGCGAGCGCAGTCGTGGAACGCCCCGCGCGATACGCGTACTGCCGGTCAGACAGCGCCCCCGCCGATGATAGATACTCGATGAGCCGAGTGCTGATCCCGTTCTCCATTACCTTCGATACTGTCGGAACCACCGCAACTGGTTTATAATCGTTCATCTGCTCCCTTTTCCCCTTTCCCTTAAACATAGGTGAGATTTTACTCTGCTTAAGCGGAAGTGGATAGGTTCCCGATTTGATGCAGCTATTAAATAGCTCTGCTAGTATGGGGAAAGTTGTACCGCTGCAATGTGCAATATTTCGATGGAAATATCGTACACATCTTTAGTGGGTTTAAGGGCGATACGCGACGAAGGCGAAGAGAGCGGTCAGCGGGGGGACGGGCGGCGGCTAGAGCGGCGCGTGCAGCAGGCACGTTGGCCGGTGGCGCGCCGCACGCTTTCGCTGCACCTACGAACAGTGCGTTCATTGTATCGACCGCATTATTTTTGTTTGTGCAGTCTTGTCCGTAAAGTCAATGCAAGGACGTGAACTCTTTCCTCTTTCTTTATTTACTACTTTCCACATAGTTTTGGTGGTATTCTTGTTGTTTAAGATAATGTCAGTGTAATGGTTAGCCCTTTGTTGTACTAGAATGCTTTTATATTTTTCGTTTAGAGATTGCACGATCAATTTAATGCTGTCATTATTAGGATACTTATGGCTAATTTCAATTATGTCAAATAACAAAGACTTAAGATTTTGTATTTCTATTGTTACCCACGAATTACCTTTCTTGATGTTTTTCTTTTTGAATGGAAAACAGATGTCATATTTATTTACAATTATATTTATTACGGATGTTGCCAAACTCTCATTTGCGTATTATCCCTCAAGAGTCGCGTCGCAGTACCCGCAGCAGGACGATGGCGGACTATTCTCCCAACAACGGCGTAGTAGTCGCTCACGTTAGTGACTACCGGCGATGCGATGTCCACTGACAAGTTGGAGTAGAGGTGATCCAGACAAGTACTAGACGGGGGGCTGACACGAGTGGGGAAGTTGACAAAATTCCTCATACCATGGCTGCACAATAAATCGGATAAATGCTTTTTATCGGCTGAGTTTACGAGAACATCGACGTTTGCGTCTCCGACCAAAACGCATTCTAAACCCAATTCGCAAATCTTAGCGAGCAAAGGTTCCAAGTGGGTGAGAAATTGTTTACATGTAACTTTCACGTTTGTTTGATAAAAACAAACAATAGTAAGGTTAAAGTCAATTAGGTCTACAGCCGAAATTTCACTATAGAGTTCAGTTGATAGCTGAGTCAATGATACATTATCAATACATTTAATGTTCTGTTTTACGTAAATACAAGAACCACCGTGTTCTTTAATCTGTCTACAGAAATTTGATGTCAAAATGAAGTTATTAATTATTACAGATTTTAGTTCATAGTCAAGCAGCCAATGCTCAGTTATGCATAAAATGTCACACTCGATTAAGTAATTTTTTAGTAAAACTTCTAACCTTTGTGTTTTTCCATCTAGTTTTGCTATATTTTGGAGGCATACATTTATTACACCTGAATCCGCAGATGTTTTGCGCGCGGTCGTTTGAGCCAAGTTGTAATTACGTGACGGTGACGGCGGCGGCGGCGGCGGCGGCGGCGGTGGCAGAGTCGGGCTTGCGTCGTCATAGCGCTGAGTGTAACCGGTTCTATCGTAGGGCGTGGAGCAGAGGCTCGGAGGACAATTGCGGGTAGATCCACATTAATGCGCGCACGCACTGCAGTCGTCGACTCGCTCGTCACTCCCGCAGTTGTGTGTTGTTGATATACTTGTATCTCGCATTGATCCGTACGCGTCGATCGTCCTGCTGCCGGTGCAAGGGTAGTCGCGATGTTATTTTCATGTAGATATGGTATGGTTCTCACCCCGCTGTTCGCGGGGTCGGGTCTGAAACCACTCTACAAATTTAACACCAGGTGGCCATCTAGCAGGATCCGTAAGTTTTTCGAATAGTGATTCGGGAATTCCGATGAGGAAGGACGCGTGTGTATTCGTTTTTATATCCCTTTTCTCGACAGTGTAGTGTTCAGATGTCTCAACCTTGTTTACGAAGTTCGTAACTGAACTGGTCGTCGTGTTAGGATTGAACGACTAAGCTTGAATATATCTTAGTCGTTTAACAATCTGAATATTATCATCAAGTGCACCTGTTCCAGTAATGATCTGTCATTTGCGGATAGCACGGTTGTGTTTGGCTGATTGCACCATCGTCCACTTATTGTGATCTTGTAATAGGGGTTGCGTCTCATTTGATAAGGGAGCTATAGGTGTTGAGTCGGCAGGTTTCGGTTCAACCGAGTGAGATGCTTCGAGTGGCTTTATAATGTTCTTTGTCGACTTACATATTATCGGTGTTAAAGTCGTATGTTGTTTTTTTGTGCGTATTGTGACGTTATTCGTGTTACCGGTTATCGCATGTTTGAATCTCTGTCCATCGCGCTGGTTGGTCGCCGCGGGTGCTGCAGAAGACGGCACGGGTTTAGTGGTCGGCTCAGGTTGACATTCGGGCACATTGGGTGATTTCGCCGAGGGTCGGGGTTTGGTGATGCTTTGTTCTGCTTGCACAACATTCCCAACGGATTTTAGCACGGCTATTTCTCTAAGGATATCGATTTTTTTCTCCAGAGGAGCAATTACACTTTTCACAACTTTTTCAGTATCATTCGCGTCGGAATTTGCCATTTTTACTATGGTTTGTAATAAAAACAGTCAGAGCTTTAGTCAATACGTCATTTGTGGGCAAACGCACACACACTACTAAATAGGTGTATCAAATAGCTACAAAATTCCGAAGACACTAGTGATGAAAAATCACACCAAATTTTATTAAGACTTGGAAAATCTCGGAAATCTAACACAGACAAGAAAAGAAATGTAATCCATTTACTATCCCACTAATATCATAAAGGCGAAAGTATGGATGTTTGTTACTCTTTCACGTCGTAGCCACTGAACCGATTGTACTGAAATTTTGCATGAATGTAGTTCTAGACCTGGAATAGGACATAGGCTAGTTTTTATCCTATAAGTCAGTTCCCATGGGATGGCAATGAGTAGTCAAGTTTCTATAGAAAAGTGTTGTGGCACTTTTTCACTCCATGCTTACGAAACCGATTGGGCTGAAATTTTGCATAAAATGTAGTTCTAGACCTTGAATAGGATATAGGCTACTTTTATTCCATAAATCAGTTTCCATAGGATGAAAATGAGGTTTCTATAGAAGTGATGTGTCACCCTTTCACGCCAGACAGTATAACACATATATTAACGTGGATCATTAGCATGTGCTTATTTTTTGGGTTCCGTAGTACCTAAAAGGTACAAAAGGAACCTTTATGATGAGACTCCGTTGTCCGTCCGTCTGTCCGTCCGCCCGTCCGTATGTCTCAGCCTCATAACTTTAGGACCGTTAAAGATAAAGACTTGAAATTTTCCACAAAAATAGCATTCACTTGCCTGCATAATACGGCACAAAAAAAATTGAAACTGTACAAAATATTTCCAATACAAAAGTGAGAAAAATAAAAAATAAATTCTTAAAAATACAATATGGGTATCAAATTCTAGATATTAAAGTGCTAATTATAAAAATATATACTTTTATTATATTTACTGGCACTGATTTCGAGAAATCTATGTCCCCCCCCCTTATTTCCAAAACCGGTGTACCGAAAAAAATACAAAAATTACGATTATAGGTCATAACTGGCCAATTACAGGAAAAATATAGCGATTAAAAAAAAGTAGATAACAAATGAGAAATATAAAAAAATGTAAAATAAATAAAATATTTTATAAAAATACAATATGGGTTTCAAATTGTAGTAGATAATAATGAGTTGATTAGAAAAGTATATACTTTTACTATATTTATTGGCACCGATTTCGAGAAATCTTTGAAAAAACACAAAAAATGCATATCCCCCCCCCTTATTTCCGAAACTGATGAATCGAAAAATATGAAAAAAAAATCATGGTAATTTGGGATTACGTAAAGATTACAGGAAAAATACAGCAGATGAGAAATTCACGATAACAAAACGACAAAATTACATTTTTCATCCACGAGTTTTATTTCGAGTACGGTATAAAATATTTGTGTCTCTCTTTTGTGGTACAATCAATTCTTTTTTTAGTTATCATAAACAGTTATGGGCTAGATTTCAAATACCTTCTTCCTGACTCTTCCCAAAACTGTCGAATTACGGAACCCTAGGTATGCGAGTCTGACTCGCACTTGACCGGTTATTATACCGGTTTTATTTCTTGATTGAAATTGGTTGGGCTGAAACTTTCCACAAATAAAGTTCTAAATCTAAAATAGAAAACTACTTTTTATCCCGTAAATCAGTTCCCATGAAAAAGTTATAAAAGAGGCATACAAAATGTTAAACACAGTAGCGTATAACAAACAAATTTCACCAGCTAGGTTTACTGTAGGTAACAGTCCAAAAAATATTGGCAGATTTTATAGGAGTACACAAAAACTAATTCAACGCGGGCGAAGCTGCGGGCAAAAGCTAGTGTAGAAATTGTTTTAGTTCATAGTGGAAAGGATGTTTAAATTAGTAGACAGATTTACATAAAGAACCTTTAATAACACACTCACCAATCTAATCAGTCAATATTAGTCCACTACTAGATATGACTCCAAGGGCGCGCTTTTCTATCCTCAGCTATCCTCATCCAACCACCACCGGCAATCTTTTTAGGGTTCTGTACCCGAAGTGTGCCAAACGGAACCCTATTACTAAGACTCCACTGTCTGTCTGTTCGTCTGTTACAGTTACAGGGATTTACAGTTTCAACCCAAAAAGTTAAGCCCAAGTTCCCCATACAAGATTCCTTGTTTGACATCTTTAACCGAGGTTTATTGATGATAGATGGCGCTAAGAGTGGCTTGTCAACCTTTATGCACCGAGGTTCAAGAGTAAAATGATAGATAGGGCTAAGAACTCAAAGGCGGTCATTTGTTAATTTTGTTATGTACCATAATGTTTTTAGGGTTCCGTTCGGTACCCATAATGACCGGTTTTTTTACATCGTCAGTCTAGTGAGCTGGCGGGCACTAGACTGCGTCAGCCGGTTTGTTGTTCCACTTACCACTACTGCCGTATTCGTTCTGCCGCAGCGCCCACGCCACTGGCTCATAAGTCGAGCTGTTAGCCCTGAACACGGTCCAGTGGTCGCCCGGCAGCGCACCCCAGGCGGTCTCACCGGCACGCGCCAACCGGAGCACCGGTGATGCAGGGTTCAGGGTGGCATCCTGGGAGAGGGAACGTTCCATTAGTTAGGTATTATAAATAAATAGCAAGTAGTAGAGCTAATGCCGGGCTCGACTGTGGAGGTACTACCATCTTACTCGCAAATCCTCCCGAAGTTAATTCGAGGGAGAGTAAGAGTACAGCTCGCAGGCAAAACCAGGCGGCCCAACATTACCTGGGACCGATGGATGGCGGTCGGCGATACATCCATCCCCAATTGCCGGACCCTATAAAAAACAGCATTGTTTTCCTTACTTTTGAATAAAACGTACTAAATAAATGGGTTATTCCCATCGGCTCACTGGTCCGTTGCGAAGTTGCTTTCATAAGAAGCTTAGAGTCGGCGGCTTGAAGTAAGTCGCGCACGGGGTCGCTATGCTTGCTATTTCATTCTACATTAAACTTCGGATTGTAGAGCACTGACTTACTGTTATTGGTTGGCCCGAACGTTCATTTCCCGAGCCCGTACGGAACTAACCGAACACGGTGTGAGAGGCAAGCTAACGCGAGACAGCATTCATGTTTTGAAAACACTCGAGAATGGTTTTGGTGGTTCCAATGATTTCAGGAGAAATATCCCAAAAATCGAAATGAAACAAAAATATTTGTGAATAGTATAAAATATACTAATTATTTGATTTGTTATATCGATTCTAGGACATTACGGTACATAAACATTAATCAAAATATGTTTAAAATCCAGGACGCTTTATACGCTTGTAACTTTTGTATGTATTTGATTTTGATAAACGTTTTAGTTTCACGTCATGGATATTGTATGGAATATGTTGAAAAAAGAAAAATAATAAGCGAGTAGGTATAAATAAGGATATGATCAGCGAACTGCGCTAGTATGGGAGTTCAGGCGAATAGTCGCCTTAAAGGTGGTTTATAATTATAATGCACAGATCAGTGGTTTTATGACACTAGACAACAAAAGTATAGTGTGAATTAGGTTTTTTTAGCAAAATTGTGTTATTGCATTAGTTTATTATTAGTAAATGATATTGCACAACAACTGTAAAGCGTGTTTATATCGTGCGTTTGAGAACGAGACCGGTCGCAACTAACATGCCTAAATACCATACATTTAGACTCTTTGGAGTCGTTATCAGTCGAATGAAAAATCTTTCGTTTTTAGGGTTTGCGCAACGGGACCAAAAGGAACCCTATTAATAAGCCTCCGCTGTCCGTCCGTTCGTCTATCACAGGGGTCTATAACTTCGGGCGTAATATGTAGCCATTAGAAAACGTGTTACTGTGGCCTCTATCAAGACAAAAAATAAAATATAAAAAATGTATTTCAATGGGGGTCCGTTCTCAAAAATCTTGAAAAAGTTGTTTTTTTACGTTATTTGTTTCAGCTTTATCTTAAAGACGGTAATACATACAAGTTTCAAATTCGCACAAATTATTATACATATTCTAAAGTAAAATAATAAAAATTAGAGTTCCGTACTCAGAGGGTGCCGAAATGGTTGCAGGCGCAAAAAATATTTCGCCTTTATGTTGCTTTGGTGATCTATGTATATAAAGTTTTTAGGGTTCCGTACCCGTATTGTGTGGAGATACGGAACCCTTTGTCTGACTCGCACTTGTCTAAATTATTCCTAATACTGTAGCCATACTTAGTTATCCTTATCCCGATGTTTAAAAAGTTGGTTCCATCCATCAATCATCTTTAATACGAGATTAAATTGTAAATTTCAAGTAAATTAGTAAAAGCTATAATGAAGTTAAGTATCATCGAAAACCAGCGCTATCAAAATATGTTTTTGTTATTGTTATATGTTTATTTGATATAAACATGCAGGTATGTTTTTGATAGCATATATGTAGCTGAACGTACATTTATCAGGTTATTTGTTTTGTTTGTATAATGTATGCATTGCTATTTTACAATAATACCTATGTTCCTCTATACATTTTGTTTTTCTATTATTTTCTTCGAAGGAATATCGTGAAATTAACATTTTATACGAAAAATTATAATTCAGTTTTTAATGCATATTACAATTATTAAAAAACTAAGGTAAGTACCTAAGCCAGTAAGCCTTAATCCAGGTATCAAGCAAGTTGTTCAACTGCCGTTTTCTCTTGTCCACGTCTCAGATTTAACAAAGATTTATCTCGAAACTTGCACACTAAGATTACCTTGAATACTCCACGAAGTAACTGTCTGCCAAGTTTGACGCTCAAGGTCTACAAAGTAATACCTTCAACATATCTTCACGACATACGTCCCTGACGGGATGTCAAGAGTGTATTCTCGTACACACTCGTTTCACGGACGATTTGTACGTTCTAACGTGATGTAAGCTTATCGCCGAACTTCGTCTACAAATGCACACTTTTTTCGGCCTGCGTATAGCGTTCATCACAATTTTCACTTTCACTGCTCAGCAAGTGCAAGAATACAGTTTTCATACATACCCACGCCTGTCTGCAAAAGACACACCTCTGTCGCCTCTTTCAAATCCATCAATCAATCTAAAAGTTCTTCTAATCCAAGAACTTTCGACATTGTCCTTTCTCGATACCTATAGGAACATGCTGAACCGGCAAAATTCGCACCTGGATCTCAAGATTGAGTGTGCGTCCTATTAGCTGAGCTGTTATTACCCTACATACTACAACAGTCTTTGAATCCTCACCTTTAGCCTCAAATTGGTGTGCATGAACAGCGGGAACCCCTTCAGCTGGGCTCCAACGAGGGTTTCTTCTGCTGGGGTTGCAAACCCTACGACTCCCACCGAGTATTCCCTGCAGTACTTGTCGAGGAGTTCCCGGTTCCACTTGTCCATATTGGCGTATTTGGAGAGAGACTCGAAGACGATGACGCCGTAGCGGCCTTTGTCCAATGTGGTCAGGACTGGCAGGCTTTTGCCAGCCACCTCCACCTTGTATCTGTGGGCAAAGAGAGGATTGGTCAAAACAGAACCGGTGCTGTTCAAATACCTTGGGCAGTTAGGATGGGTCTGGTATTTGCCCAACGTTTATGGTGCAACCAATTTTGAATCCTACAAATTATTTGCAGGTCTTTAAAAAGTTATGTCACTATAAATTATAATTATAATTAAAAAATATAATTATAATTATAATTTGTAATTTATGTGTATTCCACTGATGCCGACAATAATAATAGTCGAAATATATCTGGCTATTAAAAATGAAAGATCAAATAGGTCAATATAAAAAAAATATATGTTATTATTAAACTCTTAAATTAACTGAAACGTCGAGCTTTTCTTGTAAAATGAATGTCATTTGCGATTCTGTACATTTTTTTTTTAATCGGATTATTTTGAGTGTAATGTGTTTATCTCTCAGCTATAACGTCAACTTGACGTACGACATGATTGGCGAATCACATCGCGTAATAAAATTATTACATAGAACCCTATTCTCGTGCCACAAATCTTTAACCTGTCAAAACTTAAAGCGTATGGTAGGTAGGGGTACGGTTAGGTTACTCTTAAGGGTAGGGTTCTATAGGTTCATAGGTAAAATTAGTAAAAAGAATTGTCATTTTGCGATTTTTCTGCAATCCATCCCTCTCGCAATGCGGTTCTTTCGGTTAACATTGATTGATACAAGCGTGACCTATCCTTATAAGAATTCGACGCAATATGAATTTCATATCAGTTACCGAGAAAGCGCAAAGATAAAGGTTAGTCGATGTTATTTATGGACTTCATTAAATATTAACGGGCTTCTCGGTACAAGGAAAATAGCGAGTCTCTAAGTTACGGGCCCGGTAACTGTGCAGGTTATTATATTTCATTTCGCTGGAGTGTGGACAGCATACATTATTATGCCAAAAGCTACGGGAATATAAGATTAACTTTGACATTGACTTTGATTTAAAGAACTAATACTAAAAACTAAGACAAGGCCTGATGACACGTGTTCCGTTTTTTGTTTCACTCTCCGTGCCACGAATGAGTTTGAACATGTATTATCTATAAAGGTGTTGTGGGATGTGGTTTCTTATCACTTATTCTTTTTCCAGTACGAGATTACCTGTAGAAATTATAGCCGGTGTGCAGAAAACCATGTATAACAATATTAATAAACGTTAAAGCGAAAAAGGTGTATCAGTATCTTGGCGGAGATTTGTAGGCACCCCTAAGTCTATATTCTTCCGGGGACACATATTATACTAGGTGAAATTAAGAGGATATGTTACGCTTGCAAAGGTCACTGTTACTCCATGCGGACAGCCCCGCAGTGCGAAAGGGACGGATTCCGGAAAAAACAGCAAAATGTCGGTTTTAAATTAATATAAAATGAACTAAAATAGCTATCAAAATTTCCAACTAAGAAAATTTAGATATCGTTAAAATCTATCTAATAAAATATCGTTCAGGTCTGTATGTTGTTCTTGTTTATCATACTATAAAAAAAGTGTAGAATGATTAGATTTTTAGATTATTTATTTATTCAGCAAAAGACATACAGATTTTTGTTTGCAAAGAAGACCTCATTTCAATAATTATTTCTATCGAGCGAAAGTTACGCAATAGCGTTTCTGTACTGAAGAAAACTAGAAAAAGGTTCCGAAATTTATATACTGATTTATCAAATTATTGGCTTCATCTGAAAAGTAGTTAAACAACTTCAAAAAGTGCAATTTTTATCGAAATAGCCCCTTAAATCAACCAACCAAATTCATACTAGAGACTCGGTTAGACATCAGGAACACGGTTTTATGAATGATCTACAGGTGAAATTCGAAAAAAAAATTTTTGTTTCCCTGTAGTCCCTGAACTAGGAATTGTACATAAACTAGTCCAACCAGTAAGGGACCAAAAAAAAATTATTTTTTGAAATTGGCCAAAAGGATTACTGAACCTAGTTCTTGATCACTAACCGAGTCTCTAGTATGAATTTGGTCGGTTGATTTAATTTCAGCCTATATAAGGTGATTTTAATTTATACAGCCAAACTCTTATTGAAGACTCGGTAAGTGCTCAGTAACAAGGTTCGATGACCCTTATTGTGAAATTCGTAAATTATTCTTTTCGTGTTCCTTACAAACGCAAACCAAGCACCGAGTTAATACTATTGGGACGTCAAGATTTTATTTTGCGAAGTAGCAAAAAGTTTTATCGATCCGTGTTACTGATCACTTACTAAGCCTCCAGTATAAGTATTGCTGCATAAATTAAAGTCACCTTATATAGATAGGTATTATAATTTTGAAAGGGCAAAGTTTCTTACCGATTACGATGCCTTAGTATCACTGGTCAAATAACCAAACAATGTATGTACTTCATTATTAATCACTTTCAGTAACAAATGTGAATTTAAATAATATTGTGGACGTGAGTTACTGCGTATGTTTTTTAAAGACAGATAAATGTTTTGGAATTTGAAAACAGTTTCGCCTGAAGTACAACAGAAAGCTTTTTAGTATTTCAAATCCAATTCGTATGATATTGCTTTTATTTTTAACCAAGCTCAATCTATTAAAGGATGGAATGCTTTCAATCTCACAAATGGGTCACGCGTGTTCGAATTTACAATATTTACAGCGAAAACACAATAGAATTTACAGTTTAAACATAAAATACATTGTTAAGTTGACCAATGGGAGTCCCACAAAAACAAATACGCTATCGCGTCCAAAATGACTGCTATATGTGACTTTTGAAGTGATAGCGCATTCGATGAATTTTTGGCAACACTTTTAACCTACACTTAAACCATCCTGTAGTACAATCATTCTCAGGCAAGCCAGGTGTCACGAAAATTGAGAATTAATACAGTACGAGAGATAACCACATGGTCATCAGAGATGGTAGTACCAAAGCAAAGCTTCCTACAAACGCCGGTTTACGACAAGTTTGCAAAAGGTGTTGGATACGTTATGTGCGTTTGTTCTAGTTGAAATTCCTTATTTTAATTGACAATTTTGCCTCTGGAAATATTATCGAAGTGTTTTTAGGGTTCCGTACCCAAAGGGTAACCAACGGGACCCTATTACTAAGACTCCACTGTCCGTCCGTCCGTCCGTTATCAGGCTGTATCTCATGAAACGTCATAGTTAGACAGTTGAAATTTTCACAGATGATGTATTTCTGTTGCCGCTGTAACAACAAATACTAAAACCGGCCAAGTGCTAGTCAAACCCGAGCACTCCCATACAACAGACATGATTTTTTTTCCGTTTTTATAGAATGCTACATAACTTTTCGTGCGCGAGTCCGACTCGCACTTGGCCGGGTTTTTTGGTATTATTACCTAAGCATATTCTTGTGGAAGAGGTATGTAACATCTACATTAAGTCTGAGCAGACATCATTTTAGCCTGTGTCTATATTCATTTAAAAATTGATAATTGCTTACTGAATTTAGATGCGATTTTTACCGTTATGCCTAAAGAGAGCTGAACACAATTTTCAAGTGAAGCAAGTAAGAGAAAAGCAATCGAGAGCAGATCCTTTTCAAGGTGGGCGTAGCCACCAGCAAAAGGCAACTACTCTAAAATGCTGTCTTCCATAAACAAACAAACGACAATGCACCGAGAACCGTTCAATAGTTACAAAATAACAGCAGCAATTTCTCGTGCAGTCGCCGCCTAAATAAATAGTGTGTGCCGCGAGCAGGTAAAGTCGTACTGCAAATAACTTGGGATCGATAAAGCAGCGCAAGGAAAGGATCTCGGAATCGGGGCACCTTACCGGTCTGATCTAGACTTCCATCCCTAATACAGGCTTGTTATGGCCGCTTCTGCTGGCCCCAGATACACGGGCTCCTCTGGAAATTGGACCAGTTTTGAATTTCAAATATTCCGTATGTTTTGTATCCGTATCCGTTTTACGGAATAATGAAATTCCTTGTACTAAGGCGAGTTAAAAAGAGCATTTCAATATGGGTATCGAGTGATGTCCGCTTTTCGATTTAAATTCAGCATTTGGGATGCTGCCGTTAAAAGTGATTGGCAATATGGAAGATGAGTCAGTCAAAAATTTATTTCGTATTGGCTTTCGCTCGCGGCTCGTTCCGTGCGAATTTCGTTTTTGGGTCAGAAAATTGTCTGATTTCTCAGGGACGCAGCTTTTATGACAGTAAACAAAATATTTATGAGTTAAATTGCTGCACCAAATTGGGCCCATTTTCAGTTTAACGATTAAGTAACATGCTGCGGCGTCTGACTTTGAACGTTCGTTAACTTTCAATACAGAAAACAAATGAAAAAAAATCGAGGAATAAACATTTCAACTTTCGAATTAAAAATAAAACATATCGGCACGACATAACTCCCTGAGGGGGTGTAAGAGTGTGAACTATGAAGTGCAAGTCACATTTTTTCACATTTCAAGTCAAATGAAGTCTCCGATTTTCTGTATTCGTTATGTTCAATCAACATCTATTATCGGTGTTGGTGTTAGTATTTCAATCTAAGGAGCTTTTAAGTTAGGGTTCAGGTCTAAGCGATGAAATGTTCAGGGTTCGGAGGAAAAAGAAAGTTACGGGCATGAAAGTATTGCAAGGCTAACGTTTTCTCATTTTCTTCGAGTTCCTAACTGGATTGCCATCTGCTTGTCTTGCCTATTTTACCCGAAATGTTGGAGAAAAGGACTTTCTTTCACACCTTCAGAGATGTGTACCTAACGTAAACTGCAACTTCCAATGTATACTTAACTACACATGAATTTCCAAAACATTTTCGTATGTTTTCCTGAATCAGATAATGATTTATCCACTTATACATACATACCAAATTTCAGCTCCATTCATCTATTCCTGACAGATTACGAACATTCGCTTTCAATGTTTCCGTTTTTTAAACACGAACAATACACGAAAATTTCGTGACGAAACCAAGTCCTGGTATGTATTTATTTATGTATTTATTTACAATATACTTATTAAAACTTGTATTTATTTATGTATTAAATTTCTTTTTAGGTATTGTTACCTATAGTTACTAATTTAGAGTAGTATCTTCATTTAATTTGTAATTTTTAAGTTTTTACTCTTCTTGCACGCCCACCTACCTATTTATCTTGTACCATCTGTGGGTTGACTGGTAGAAAATGCTTTATGCATTAAGTCCGCCTTTTTGTACTTATTTTTTTTTGTGCAATAAAGTATTTATGATGATGATGATGAAGTCCACAAGCGAGTACTCGTGTGCCGGAATGACAGTGGCGTACTGTCAGTCTTTCGTCAGTTACGGACTTCCGTAGATTTTGCGCGATTCTCTAGACAGACTGATAAACTCCTCACCTGCTACTCTCTTAATTTCTGGACGAGCGCGTATTGTCCAAAATGTCGTCGACCCTTTCCATAAGAAGAGATAGAGGCATAGTAAAAACAGAATAGTAGACTATCTTCACCTAAAGGTACCGAGCGCGGCAAATATGTGTGCGTGCCAGTATGCATGAACCACAGCACGCACACAACGGCAACATTTGTGCCCGTTTTGCTGGTACAAGTCAGGGCTGTACCGTAGTCGCGCTTTCGCTACAAAGTCAAGAGTAAAGGACAACCCTGCAACAGTGTATTTAAGTCTCGCGAGGTGCGGGAATTATCCTACTATTCTGTATTTACCTTGGTAGAGGCCAAGCGTGATCCCATTGTATAAATGAAAAAAATAGGACATAGTTAAGATAATCAGAGTCCGATTTGAAGCATCTATAGTCCTGGCAACTCCGTTACGAACCGTTTCAATTTGGCAGCTCAAGAGCACTGAAAGCCGAGGCCCGAGCGAATGGCAACTTGCAAATAGCAATTTACCTTGTCGTTGCGAGTTGGCTGCGCTCTCCTACGGCCCACTTGACGCTCCTTGAGAACTCTTTTGTAATGTCTTCGTTTATTGCACAAGTTATTTCGTCAAGGAAGCAGAGGTCACCAGGTTTTAGGTAAGACGGTCCGAACCGGGTTTAATTCGTGCAATTTTATGGGGTGGGGTGGTACTGTGGTGCTGCCCTAGGTCCTTTTTTCTGATTAATTTTAGGTCCCAACAGTTACAGCGTGATTGATAATACATAGCGTAAATAACGATGCGTGATCAGATATGCATTTTATATTTAGACTAGCCTTTCGCCAGCGGTACGCCCGCGTTTATTCCATCTCTGCCCCGTTTTCGACTTGGGCGTTATTTTATGAACAACCCTTAACTTATAAATGTATTTATACGAATAATACAGTAGTAAAAAAGTCGTGTGTGCACATTGAATATTTTTGCGAGATTTTAAATTAAATGGGTTATTAGTATTGTACTGAGGCCAAAACCTAATTTTTTGTGTCTTCTTGACGTTTCAAGAAAGAGCATTACAACATCTTGTAAGAGTCAGCGTGTCTTTATATAAACCCTTGCATTACAATTTACACACCCCAGTGCACAAGAATATTCATTTCATTACCTATCCCATGAGCTTAGTGATGCAACGAATAGTACTTTAGTGAATACGAATATCAAATTAATATTCGTCGAATACAAATACGAATAATAAAAAATGCGAACAAAAAGCTTTTTTTTACCCAAATAAATAAAATAAACGACAGGCAAGTTTTTCTCAAGAAAATATGAAAATATAAGTCAATATGTTCCTGTGCTGTTTGTATTATACCTTGCCCGCCATAACAATAAAATAAGGAGGTGAATGAAAGCTCCGTATCTATAGCATAAATCGTGATTGTGCTAAGTATACTTTCAACTAACTACAACCCGGTCACATTATCTCGAGACCTCGCTGGAATGCGAACCACCCGCCCCGTTCTCCTTTCACCTCCCCGCGCTCGCCACGGCGCGTCAGTACGGTTAGCACTTTCGTTGCCGATACGCGTCGACTTGTTTTCGTGGTATATTTTTAAACATTCCATTGTTACGTTTGGACTTTTATTGTTATTTTGTTATTGCTGTTAACTTAAAATATTGTTTTTGTTGCAACGTTGGACATTTTTGTTAAGTTCGGACATTTTGGTTTAGTTTGGACATTTTTATTACTATTTCGTTGCTTTGAAGTGGGACAGTGAAAGTTTTTTCAAATATGGGAAAAACTATTCACAGTGAAGCAAGAAATTTAATCTTACCTACATTAAATTAATCAACACAATATTTATTTTGTTGGAAATCTTATTGTTTATAATAATATCCTACTAGAGGATGCTTGTTTTGCGCACCATATCTGAGCGCCGACGCGACGTGACGACATCGACGCCAGGTCTCGAGATAATGTGACCGGGTTGTACAGCAAATATTTTAGAACTTCGTTAATAAGCTGAGTTATACTAATAAAGCAAGGATACGACATACATGGGGAATCCCCAGTCACCACTGAGAAACGACGACGTATCAAGTCAAAGCGTTGCGTTCCGCTTCACTCAACAAATTAATGAAATGAAAATACTATATCTACAAGTATAGTCATAATAATATTCGGCAAATACGAATACTCGTAAATAAAAAACATTCGGCGAAATACATATGCAGTATTCTTATTCGTGGCATCCCTAAATGAGATGCAATGGCGGTCTATTACGGCGTACGTGGGGTCATTCCAAAACAAAGCAATGCCAGTATTTAGCCTCCGCTAATATGTTTGTAATTACGCTAATTAGTGTCCTGTCATTAAACTGGAACGCGCTTTGTTTAAATTAGTCAGCGCGAAATGCTCTACTTAGCGGTGATCCACTAACCAATGCTCATGACAACTATAGAGTTCTGCACTTCTACTGAATTTGAAACGGAACAGCATTATAAAGGAAAGAGACATCAGCCAGTTTACTTACTCGCGTCTAGATGCGGTATTTATGGATTTCTTATGTTGGTCAAAACGGAACACAACTGCATTGAGTCCTGCGGACAGTCGGACAGAGATCACGGCATCACTGTAAATGTTTAGGTTTTATGACGGAACCCAAATATGTCAATGAAATGCGTCGCGTCGTTTGGGTTACGCTGGGAATGAATGAATGAAAGACACTGTATTGTACAAAAAAGAAAAACAGAGTTTGGTAAAATAATTTTGCACAAAGGCGGACTTATCACTAAGAGCTATTTCTTCCAGCCAACCTGGGACGTAATAATCGTCGCTGAAATGTGACACTTGCAGTTCATAGTCCATACTTGGAAACACTTCAGCGCCTCCTCGGGATGACCTTCCTTCTCGCTATGACATGATTTGTAGATATTGCTTGACCCAGCAATTTAATCTGTGGGTGTCCTTAAACCAAACTGGTCTAATTCACGATAAGGGGATGCGAGTTCAATTAAAACAGGGCAATGTCACGCGTCCCTCTCTCCGACACCCCGCCGAGATAACCGAGCGCGCGAGTTATCGTGTAGCTCTCCATGTAATCAAAACTAGACCTTATTTCGGCTATATAAGAATCGGTTTGGAACAACATCAATGATTGCAGGACTCTGTATAAAGGGCGCTTGGTGAAAACGACTACGGCTCTGAGTTACGCGACGACCGATGCTCTTGATGGAAACATTAATGGAAACTTTGCGATATCAATAATTTTACAAAGATTTTACAGTTGAGTGGATGGTTTTAATGGGACCATTCTTATAAGATCCATTTCCTTAATATTGGTTAAATTCTAACTGAAATGCTATGGACAAAATTGTACTTATCTTATCACAGAAGATTTAGATGTATATCAGTATATCAAGAAAGGTTGGGGTTTTATTTGCGCAGCTACATGTCTATATCTTGGGCATATTGTAGAGTGGGCATATCATGCATGAAGTATGAAATATAAAGTATTTCAACGAAAAGTCAAAAATAGGTACTACGACGAGCAAAGCGAAAAAAAATTTGGGGAGCCGAGCGAAGCGATAGTTTTAGCAGAGTATGTCATCTTTTTAACGAAACCACATATTTTACTGTTTATATTGAACAAATGAAAACAAAAAAACTTCATAACTACTATTTGGGAAACCGTTTTCTTTTTACGAAATGACATTAAGTTGTATAACACGTTGGAAATATCAAAGGTCCATCGAAAGTATGCGTTTCTTTCCGTTTCTTCACTCCCGGTCTCGGTACTAACGCGGCGAGACCGACCGGGGTGAAATGACTGCGATTCGGGGCGTGAGAAGCGCATTCTTTCAAAACACCTTGATATTTCCGACCTGTTAATCTAAATAAATCTAAAATAATAATTTTCCATTACGTCTTGAGCCGTTTCACTCTATAAGGCGCAATTGCGCTGCATATCTATTGTTTTTCTGAACTAGTTAAAAGTTACATACATAAAGTATGTTTCTGTATTCAGTATATGGTTACAGTTCTTGTTGCACCGTCGAAGGGTATATAGTATACTTGTAATATGGCATCTTGAAGCGTCTTGGCACGATGCAAATTGAGCACAACAATAACATTGCACTGAACAATTTAGCACAACTGATGGCGTTTTGGCAGCCCCCGGTATGAACTTAGTCGAAAGCATTCCAGAGACCCCAACCCCCCCACCCTTCTCCTCGTACTGAGGAAATGCACTGCAGTATACCACTGCAAGGAATTGGCAGAAGTGTCTAAGCGGTAATGGTGTCAATAACTTACCTGAGAGGATAAATTAGTACGTGTTTTTCAACGCTCACTACCAATGGATCTGAATAAATGATTTATCATAGTGTTCCCGGGGAAAAAAATGCATATAGAATTTGATTTGATGAATGTGAAGACCTAGATATCTTGACACACATTCAGATCTGCATCAAAGATATAGATGTTTATATTTTTGCGAATGCAATCTATATGTATACCAACAGAGTGTAAATGGACATCGATCTTTAAATGTAACCACATACTCAACTGATCATCCATCCATCCAGCCTGTGTTCGTCCACTGCTAGACATAAGCCTTTCCCAAATTTCGCCACTCTTTCCGACGTCCTCCTCATCTAGCAAAAGTATGATACTGAACAACTTTTCCCAAAAAGCATACCCGCGTAAATCTTCAGAGAAGAAGATATTCAACTTTAACCTAAGGACACTATTTCGCAGGAGGAAGGTCTATTTTAGAACGTTGCGCGTGAACAGCTGTCTCACGGAAGGCGCTGTCTCAAAATACACCCGTATCGCGGTGCGTTAAGATTCACGCATATTCGTTTAAAATACAAATATTTCCTAAACCAATGATTTGCGTGGGTACGTTTCTTTGGAGAAGTTGTTCAGAATGATCAGTAGAATATGTGGTTTCCGTAAAAGGTAGGTGTATATTTACACCCGGTATATAAAAGAACACCTTCACTGCCTGCCTGACGGACTGATCTATCAACAACGTCATAACAAACCGGCTGAATCTAGGAAGATGAAATTTGGACAGTAAGTTCCATTTGTTACGTAGACATCGGTTCAGAAAATATTTATCGAAAATTAACCACAGGTTATACAGGGATAAACGTTTCTATGGTACTTCGTTATTTTGGTAGTTTAATTAGTTAAAACCAAGAATGAAGAGTTTCAGCTTTTATGACAATTATCCCCTAAGGGAGTGAAATAAGAAGTTAAAGTTTGTATGGGAAATTTAATATTTTTGTAGTTTAAAACTATAAAAAATTGCATTTATGCTTATGGTAAGAAATAAAGAAAAAGAAACAGGTCTCGACGTTTTTGAAAAATCTTCACTGAATGGGTAATAAAATAGGCAGTGGTGGACCCAGAATTTATATTTGGGACGAGCTCAGAGTCAGTTTCGTCGAGCTATTTCAGTAAATCAGACTAATTAAATAGCAGATCCTGCACAACCATGCTAAATAAAAAAAAAACATGTTTACTCATAAAAACGATTAAGGTGCTTCGGGCCTAGTTCCCAAAGACACAACTTATGATTGTATTTCTTATTTTTGATCAAAAAGTAATAAATAAATGTGGTTTATGGCGAGAATAGTTTCATGCCAATTATTCCTATCTAGCAAAGCTGTGTTATCTTATGCATTACTTTGTAAATTATACTGCACAACAACTAATAAGCGTGATTCAAAACTAAAATCAATCATAAGTTGTGCTTTTGGGAACGAGAACTGGAGCAACCACCTTAGGTTTTATTTTTCAAAGGACATCGCTCGTCTCCTTAGACCCCCCCCCCCCGAATCCGCCACTGAAAATAGGTGATGAAAGTTATACCGAAAATTCGAAATTTTGTATATGAAACCATAAAATAAGGAATTAAAACGTAGGAAATTAAGAATGCCGTGTTTTAGCGTAATGACGCAAAATAGAAGATGAAAAGTTTCATGACATTTTTTTATTTTTGTTATTAATTCAAGTTATAGTGCAATGAAATTCGATATAAATCCCTTTGGTAGAATATAAATTAATGGATAATTTTTTTATTGAAAATTCCGCTAAGCCATGAAAATTGGTTACTAAGGCTCTTGGTTAGAAATTGAGAAAGACATGTCTTAGGGTTTTTGGAAAATAATCACTTATTTGCAATTATTTGTAGTGATGCTAATATTTTGTCAGTGGTCTCGGAAGAAGTGGTTCGTATTCGAATTACGCATACGAAGTCGCGGGCAACAGATAGTATTTAATATTTTGAAAGCGATTTCTTATCCAGCTGAATGGTCCTTGTGGTAAATCTTCTTTAGACATTGATTCAGGACGAGTATGACGTAACTGAACGAAGGTATATGTCTGATACAGGAGTTACTAATAAACAAAAAACACAAGGAGTAAAAAGAAATGTATCTAGGTGTAGCTTGCTAAACGGGTAATTTAGTACGCCTACAATAAACGAGATTTAACGACAAAAGTACCATAAAGCCAAAACAAACTTCACATTGACGAGGGGTTAATTATTCGAACAATCGAATAAAATAAACACCATATGAGAGGTGCGTGACAAAACATCACCAGCTTGTTACTATAATTACGGCAAACTGTGGAATTCCCTTAAAGTAATTAAGTCGTTTTGACATAAACGAGCACTAATGGAGAAAGGGGGTGGGAAGCTGCGGGACGCGCGGGGCGCCTAATGACACTACTGTAGCAACTAACTGATGCCGCAACGACTTCGCCTTAAAGTAAGATGACACGCGGGTAGGTCGCACCTTGCCAAATGGCACCCTCAGTTTATATTTTACAATTAAGACGGCGAGGTTTGTATTAAATTGTATGTTAATTTGACCCATTTTAATATTCGATTACTCCAATTTTTGCTTCAAAACTGGGTCAGAGATTAAAATAAACATGGCTTCATTCATGGAACGGATGCGTTTAATAATTCTAAAATTATATCACTTATAATCAAATTTTATAAACAGGGCGGAATTTTATGGTTCGAGCACCAAATTAGAACAATAAATTTGAGCAGGAAATGGCAGTTTGCAACATGCTCCCGGCAAGTCTTTGTGTTTCGAAGTGATATGCAAAGTAAGCGGTTTTCATACTATCAACAGAGTGGGGGAGCTAATAAATATGCTCATAGAGGGGAGTGACTTTCCTCTTATGGGAATGACAACTGCGACTCTATTTCGCTAATTACATTTGCACATGAATTTTATTTATCGTTTTATTATAATCAGCTGTTTGCACGCCTTCACATACGTTGATTTTATTTTTTACTAGCCTTTCGCCCGCATTTATTCAATCTTTGCCCCGTTTTCGGCTTGGGCGTTATTTTATTAACATGAACACCCATCATTATAGCCCTGGTCAACATATTGGCTAAAAGACGTGAAAAGAAAATAACCGCCAAGCCGAAAACGAGGCAGAGATTAAATAAACACGGGCGGAGCCGCGGGCATATTCATATTCATTTATTTATTCATATTCACATTGTGGTCTTAGATGGTATGTTTATATAGTAAAATGCACAAAAATGTTACGCCCTGTAAGGACGCAGCAACTTACTATCTTATTTTAATCAATATAACTACTATAACATTTACACATATTAATTTATTATCTACTATAGTCTATAACATTGTACATAGTTTCTTAATTTATATAATTTTACAGATTTATATAATTAGTATCAAGAATTTAAATACTCGTATTATATTTTTATTTTTGGTGAAATTATTAATTATAATTGAAGAATTCCTTTATAGTGTAATAACTTTTGCCTGTAATATAATGTTTCAATGTTTTTATGAATGTACTGTACGACTCTGAATTTTTAATATAATTTGGAATGGCATTGTATATCTTAATCACCATTGAGTGGGGTCCAGACCAGACGTTTGAAAAAGGAGCTCAGTTTGTTTTGGCCACGGTTGTTTCTTTTTATTATCATCTTGGAGAGTATAAGCTTTCATGAGTCCTGACGAGTTTGCATGATTCTAGTATATAGATACGGGTAAGTGTGAGTATTCCATATATATCCAAAAGGTTAGTCTATATAATATATTATAATATATATAAAAGGCCAAACGGCTTCAATTTGGATGGTAGTTTTCATTAATTCCATAGCAATCTGCTAAAAATGGGTTTTAGGAAATTCCCACGGTTTCGACGAAAACGGGATCCACGCAAGCAACGCCGCGGGGCGTCCGCTAGTGAAAAATGAACTTATAAATAACAACATCGGCATGCCGACCCAATGGGAGGTGTAGCTTTTCGTAAACTCTCCTTTATACCTCTTCTGTGAAATTACTTGGTACAGTTTAACTCGACTTACGTCCAAAATGAGATTTTTTTACCACTTACTCGTAGCTCCGTTTTTTTCTCTCTCTATAAAATGGTGTAACTGGAATTTCGATATCTTTTATAACACTGTAGATAGACATATGACAAAATGGCTTAAGTAAATTTTTTTGCGGTGCACATTGGTTTAAAAAGAGTTAAGTAGTCGCATACTAAGACATCATCTAGTAAAATAGATTTTCACGTTTTTTTAATTGTTTTTTTACACTTTAAGGCACAAACACAACTTAAAATAGTGGATTTAGCAATGCATAATTTTTTTGGTGCCAAATGGTTCAATTCGTCCTACAATAATAAGTGAAAGTATTTCTAGAGTAGATCATGTATCGTTGACTCATCACGTTCAAAAACAAAAAAATAAAAAATGTTTTGCCCAATAATTTTTTCACTTCCTAGTACAAACTGATATATAAGGTGACTTTATACAGCCAAATTCTTACTGAAGACTCGGCAAGTACTCAGTAACAAGGTTCGGTGACCCTTTTTGTGAAATTCGTAAATTATTCTTTTCGTGTTCCTAACAAACGCAAGCACAGCCCCGAGTCAATTACTATGGGATGTCAAGATTTTATTTTGCGAAATTAGCAAAAAGTGTTATCGATCCGTGTTACTGATCACTTACCAAGCCTCCAGTATGAGTTTGGCTGCATAAATGAAACTCACCTTATATTTCAATGCAAGCACGTATCCAGGGGGGGGATAGGTGGGATTTATCCCCCCCCCCCGAAATTTGGCTTGACATACACGGGACCGGAAATGTTTATTCATAAATACTGTAAAGTACGTTTTCACAATTCATATTGTTGTTTCAATGAATGCCCCCCCCCCCCGAAACTAAAGTCCGGATACGTGCCTGTTTCAATGTGATCCTTCTAAAGCAAGACTTCTAACATCTCACCATATTATATTTCGGCCCGATTGAACTGAGATTTTTCTAATACTTTTACCCTTCCGATTTTGCTTTGGTTTCCTCACAGCCGGATTTCATTAAGTCTTCAGAGAGTTTCCTACCGGAAGTTTGCAATGATTAGGATTGTTTTATTTCTGTTATTTCTACTGAATAGTTCAACACATATCTTCCTAAACGCAGGATAGTTTATTTGTAGGACTTCAAAGTAATAGTTATTATAAAGTCTACGTCGTAGTGCGTCATACAGCCTCCAACACGACACATTCTTATCTCGCCTAAGGAAAGGTTATAATCATGTAACTTGTGTCCGTCAGCAGTTCTTACCTGAGCATACACTTGATGCGAAACCATGGCGAGCTTTTCACGTAATTGTAAATTCTAATTACTTCTTACACAATTAATTAGGGAATCCTAGCAAAAAGAAAAGCTTTTAATCTAAAAAATCACTTAAGTGTTTTATTTTATTTATTTAAAACACTTATTGCACATAGAATATAAATTAATATAAAAGATAGACAAAAAACAAAGAAAAATGGTGATAAAGGCGGCACGAAACATTTTCCAGGCAACCTTTGCAAGCAAATAGAGATACACTCGTAGTTGACGAAATACAAGGGAAGGCGTAAATGCAAATCAGAAAGAAAAGATCAAGATAAAAATAAGTATCTAAATCATTGACCTCTCATAAACAACAAGACACACAGTCTCTAAGCTTAAAGTTCGTTAGAAAGTGTCCGAACCTGTAACGTGCATAGTAGCAAAAATCCTCAACCAAATTAAGACGTTATGTCGTTAACATAAGATGCAATGTCAGTTGTACGAAATCGTCATTCGAATTTGTCACCCCATAGCGGTGACAAAATGCATCGCGGACACTTTTTGAGCGAGATTGTGAGTCTTGTTGTTTATGAGAGGTCATAATAGACTTATCTAAGACAGAAACTTACATATAAAATACATGAACATACTTAATACATATCATACATAGGTATAATAAATAAACATACAAAAAATATTTTAACAATTTAATTTAAAAAAAAAATTATACCTAAATCAGTTTTATGAAATATCTCATCCCGTTATTCCACGTTTTGTGAGGGGTTTCTATTATTTTTAATATGCTAGTAAATTTCGTAGGCTTTAAGTTTATCATTGATGAAGGATTTCCCTGGTCTGGAATTTCCCACACATTTTGTAGAAGCGATGACTGCATACGTTCAGGCTGCGGAACCCCACGTGCTCGTTACGAGATAACAATCTGACGACACGTGCCCCTCATTACTATCCCTGAGGACCTAACGCGAGGGTATTCGTATTTCACCCGACAAAGGTTGTTTGAGTAAATTTCTGCACAATCAAAAAAGAAATCAATTTTTCATGTTCTTTATGTAATATATTTTGCCGGTGTGCCTCACGCACACATAAACAGAGCGCCGCCAGAAACTCGGAGCCCCCGAGTACATACCACCTTTGCGTATCTACACAATATTACGTATTATTTGTTGAAAATGAGTTCAATCTGTGAAGATAGTTTTAAGGATAATCTTTGTACACCAAAAAATATCAAATCAGTACTTTAGTTGGTTTGGAGACCATTTTCTAATGCATTTGCGGGAAAAACATCTGAGATGATTTCGGTGGACGCCACGCCCCATGTGGTGCGTAACCGATTAGGCTAGGTTACTCTATTGTGGAGAACTGGACACCTCATTGTTCAAAAAATTTTACAGTTCGAAAACCGTTTCGAGGTATAGCTTTCCCAATGGAGTCTCAGTAGAGCTTGGGGCGGTCGTTTTCAGGTATTAGTGTTGAACTGGCAGGCAAGTCTGCATAGAGCACTAGACCATTGAGTCAATGTTATACTTCAAGTTCGATTGACGGACCGTCTTATGGCGAATGTGCAAATGATGTGTTCTTGTAAATACCCTTTGTTGTATATAGTGTTTAAGTAGCAGTTCGTTGTTTGATTTATATCCTGAATTGGACAAGTCCAATAACTAGTGCCGATAAGTAGGTACATGTAATACGCATGGAAGTACAAAAAAACTGAAGCACGCATAGTAAGCCTACTCGCGTGTACGCACGAGCCCGGCACGCACACATTCACATCATAGTAAGCCTATTTTCCATAGCAAGTCCACTCACGCACTTTTAAACCGCCGCGCCACCTTTGCTAACTTCAGTTGTTTATTATTTATACGTTTATGGTAACACGGTACCGAATGATCCACGAGGATGTGTAATTTGTGGGCGAGTTCCTGATGAAGGATTTTGGTCACTTGGCACATTGACACTATGGCTATGCAGATATTCATTCAGTGTTGGCGAGTGCGAAACGACCGGAAATAACATGTCAAGTGACTCTCCAGGGTGGACCCACGTCCGGCAGATATCCTGAGTATATGGAAAACATATTATAAGCGTGGTACTTAAGCATTAAGATCCAAGAGTTCATCTAAAACCATTCTTATTTCTTGTTGATAAGAGCTAGCCACACTTTTGATTTAGAATTTCGTTTTAGAGGGGTTGGGGGGACAAGTTACTTCGCAAGTTTATGCTCCTGTTACTGTGGTAACAGTATCCAACACGTCACGGTTATAATTATTATTTCGCCCTTATTTAAGGAAACCAAAATTTTGTGTAGCTCACTCACTATGTGTACGAAAATATATTACCAAATATGACAAGACAATATGGAGATTTTCTATTTATAAAATGGAGCGTATTTTTTCGCGGGAATGGGATTTTATTTTACTACGTCATAGAAAATTTTCCAAAATAAAAAGTGACATCTGTATTAAAATCTTCGAACGGAAGACCTATGGACCTACAGAGAAAAAATAAAAAAAAAACGAACACCTGCGAGTCGGATTTGCCCACCGAGGGTTCCGTAAAAGCTTGAAAAAATCTACAAAAAGATTTGGTCACCCGTACAATTATGACCGCGCATACCGTTGCTTAACCTCGATGATTTTTTTATGATTGAATTACAAATGTATAGTTTTCTGATTTTTCTCTTTACTTGTATTATTAGACGGTATTACTTGCCAAACATAGTTCTAGGTCAACGGGAAAGACCCTTACATTTTGATTCCCTTGAGAGTGTCTAAATATACGTTTTTTTGCGGCATAAACGACCGTATCTTTTTTTTACGTAAACTTAGAAGTTTGATTTTTTCACAGCTTCAAGGGACTGTAGACTTGAGATATGGTTTTAATTTCAACTCGATACCTCCACGCGTTCCCGAGATAAAGGGTCTTGACAGACAGACGGACAACAAAGTGATCCCATAGGGGTTCCATTTTTTCGTTTTAAAAATCATCTCAATATTATTGCACGCATTTCCTGTAACAAGGACTATTTCGTTATGCTTATTTATGACTGTTATGAGGATAACAAAACTACAGGGGTACCAGTATACAGCATGTGGGAAGAATAAAGGTTAACGATCGCAGCGCCCCCTATGTAGGTGGGATTTAAGGCTAACTTTTGCGTGTGGGCATTTTTATGCCTTCACAAATCATCGCCATTATTTCTGAAAGTTATTCCTTTGCGTAATAAGTATTTCAGATTTTTTATATAAGAGTTGGTTCCATCGGTATTACTTTGCTGTGTGGTTTTAGTGAGATTATCAGAATGATGTTTGAGTCATTGACGTATCTAGAATATTTTTTGCGAACCAATTGCCAACCGATCACTGAAATCAAAATTAGATAAATACATAAAAGGATCTATTTACTTTATCAGGGGTTTGTTGAGTGAAAAAGGATCAAAGGGTTAAACGTATCGTAATTTATTTTATATTAATTTATACACAAATGCCCCTATGCATGGGCGATTGATCAAAGTTTAACATCAGCATAATGAAATGTAGAATATTTAATATTGAGCAGAATGTATACCCAAGTGTATCGTGAAATTAATAAAACTAAAGAATTAAAAATTACTGTTGCTTACAAGCTAAAAAGAGTAAACATTTTCGAATTTGCGAAGTAAGTTTAGTTTCTCAGAAATCAATTAGTATTTGAAAATTTAATGCGATGGCGACGTACTACATACATACAGAGGGGCAAAGTCAAAAGTATCCGGAATAGAAGAGCTTGTATGACTAGATTAATGGCTTTATAACAAGCGAAAGAGGTGTGTCGGGGTCGAAGCAGATGGGAATTTGTAATTTCTGCCTACCCCTCTGGGAGACAAGCGTGAGTACAACTATGTAAATTTAACGAATGGGAACGGCTGAATGGCTCATTCATCTGTTTATTATCAGGTTTACGTATTTAAAAGAGACGCCTCCGAATCTGACCACGGTACATTTTGAAAATCACTGGGACAATTGAGTTGAAAATCATGTATTGGACTAACTTAACTATTCCACGATGACCCAAATGTCCTAACAAAGGTTGTCTGGCTTTTAGCAATAAGGCCGCCAATTTTAAAACTAGTTTTTTTATGGTGCACAAGAAAGAGTATTTTCTTTGTCTTGGTGACATCCCATTTCAAATGTATGTGGGTTATTAGCGTATTTGCAAGCAGATACATTACGCAACAACTACAGTGAAGTCAAAGTCAGTGTAAAATGCATTATTTGATCTACATTTTTAACACTTGAATTTTTCAAAATAGGTTTTTGAGAGCAATAATCACCTCGAGGAAAATTGCTTGTCAAACGTTTAAGAATAAGCTCCCACCACCGGCGTCGTTGGAAAAAACGATTTCTAACCGAGTGCGAGCAAAAAATCCCAGCTTGGAGGGATGATGGCAACGACGGATAGGGGAGAGGGGGTGATCCCTGTGTATACGGTTTTAGACTGAATGTCAATTCAATTATATTGTTTGGGCATGAACAGAGAATTGAGGAAAAAGGAATGAGAAAATGAAATAGACAATAATAAATTAATACATTTTGAAGAAGGGAATCAAACGGGCTAGAAGACTAAAGAACTAAGTCAAATCGTACGGAATAAAAAAGCTAAAATGACTGAATTATGTGGAAAAATTATAAATACGTATCACGATCACGACTCAAGGAGATGAAGATTGGTTGTTCTGTACTCTAGCTGTGTTTCTGGACAGCTATTTAGGCACATGCGAAATCATTGCGATAACAGATGTTTGGTAACATAAAAAACATTTTTAAAAGAGAATGTATGAATTATGTCGATTAAGAATCTATAAATTCGTCGGCGAAATTTCAAAAAGACGCTTACATACGACTTTATCACGAGTCATCTCGGATGTGGGTATCAATGCGTTTAGTATTATCTCCTGAAAATAAACTCCTGAATAGACGGGATGACAAGAGCACAGATTGTGAGGGTACAAACTGTGACGTCATAAAGATGGTGAAACGATTTTTGCTTTGTTCAAGTGTATCAGATGAAAGAGCTTCTTGAGTAAGTTACAAATATATAACACACTAAAACATTTCTACTCTTGGTCAAAGATATATAAGAAAACGTCGAAAAATGCTACAATTCAGAGTTATTAACAGCCCCTTAAGAGTAAAAAGATAATAATATAGTTAATAGTTTGTAGGATAGCTGCTCACATTGTTACACACTGATGCTGTAAAGTAGTTATTACTCTTAGTTTAAGCTTTTTTACTTTTATTATTTCCTTTTTGTAGATTGCAATATGTAGTAAATATTTTGTGTCATCCCGTGATGTGATAGTCATTTTGATGCACTTTTGATCCTGTTTAACAGGAGTTGAAGTGTTAAATAAAATAAATATAGTTTTGTGGTGCAATAAAAAAGTCAGAGTTGACTTTGAGCCGCTGTAGATTTCCATTCCTATTTCTAACAAACGTCGTAAAAGGATTAAACACAAATATTAAAAACCTCAATTTGATCAATAATATATTATCCTGCTTCTACAACCGAATATACCGTACACCAGGTTATTTTAACAATTTTTTATTAGAAAACGTCACCTTTCTAATTATACTCTTTAAAAGAAAACCAAAAACTTCGATACCCTAGATAAAAAAGTTTTATGTGTTTATGACGTCACAGTTACCACCTCCATAGTCTTTGCGCTTGTCATTCCGTCTATCTGTGTTCAGGAGAACATACTAAACGCATTGACACCGCATCCGAGATGCCTTGAACGGAAATTTCTGATACCTCATTTTGTCATCCTACTGTAAGTACCTATATAGTGTCTGTCTCTTATTTGTTATAAGTCATCGTTTAACGTGCTTCAATCGCTTGACCGCGCCTGTGGGTAATCTGAAGAAATACATGGGGAGCACAAAAATAGTCTCATGAATGGTGTAAACTGAAATACAACTACTGATTACTCCACATATACCCGGCGCATCCTGTACTGAAAGAGACAAATGTAAACGAAAACGAGTAAGCGAGAAATGCTCACTTGGTAGTTTTGTCCCTTTTGTCGTTTGTCAAAGACGAGACGAGTGAGCCTTGAACGGTTGTGCTTCTAGACTTGCTGTACAGTTAAACCAAGACAACATCCTTTTACCTCAACTGGTGGTAGGCTTCGGTCATGGAAAACCACTGCCAAGCAAGTAGCCACTCGTCGTGTGTCGGCATGACTTCATGAGAAACCGTACCGATAGACTGGTTACAGGCATTTATGTAGAATCAGTAATTCGTCCGTTACGAACTTTCGTAGATTTTTCGAAGGTCCCTGGACTGACAGACTTAACGCCTCGCCTTCTTTCACTCCCCCACGTTCTAGGCTAGGTGACTGGTTCATCAACGATTTCCATTTAAAAAATAAAACGAGGTCACGGGTTAAAATTTTGGGAGTCTGCGTGCCTTGGAAAGCATATTAAGCCATTAGTCCCGGCAACTATTGAAAGATGGAGTCGTTAAGAGGAGACGGTTGTTGGTTGATGCAT
The DNA here is from genome assembly GCA_910592155.1 of Ypsolopha scabrella. NCBI lineage: Eukaryota > Metazoa > Arthropoda > Insecta > Lepidoptera > Ypsolophidae > Ypsolopha > Ypsolopha scabrella. The sequence continues at coordinate 9,229,203 of OU342964.1, forward strand.
TTGCAAGACATTACCCTCACAGAACAATAAAATGTATTATGACCTTGTTTTATTTTTTAAATGGAAATCCTTGATGATTCAGTCCCACGGATATCTTTCAGTCCTATAGGCTGAAATGAGCGCATTGAGCCGAGAAAGTGGGAGAGTGAAACAAGGCGAGGCTTTAAGTCTAAGAACAATAATTATTGTTCTGCGATTACCATAGAGAGTCTGCATGCATCCCCTCTGGGTGGTGGTAAAAGCACAGCCGGCTTGCCGTGTCTGTTTCCTCGGAGTATTCTCAGCACAATAAAACTAGGCAATACCATAAATAACAAAAATCATTCGACTTTACATCACAGATTTATCGTACGATGAACAAGTCGCATAACAGCTATTTAACTTTTTCGCTTGTGTCGGAATAGCCACCTACACGTCAACTTGCCCGCATATTAGCTGTCAACAAGCAGAATCGATCGCTCGATTGGGCGCACAAGGAAATAGAACAAAACACGCGACACGTTCCCTTTGTCCTCATCGAGAGAGAAATTTTACTTTTATGTTCTCTTTTCCTCTATCCAGTGGTGAGTAGAGAGATATATGGTTTTTGAATGCTCACGCGTTCTTTTAACTGAGACAACGTACATTCGTACATATTAATTCCCTAGTATGAAAGACATTTTTAATTTATCAAAAATTGTTTAATATGCCACTGATACGCCTGGCATAAGCTCTTCTGAATACAGACTTTAAATACCTACATCGGAGTTCGCATTTATTTACCGAAACATATTCATACTCTAAATACAACGATTTACAACCATTAATCATTACCTTCGATTAACACATCAACGGAATTAAATCCAATATCCCCATTACCATAAACTGAAAGCCGGCGTTTTCAATTCAACATTCGCGTGTTCCTGCGTCTAATGTACTGAAACTGAAAGTAGACGGCTACATAAATACATGCACTTGACCTGTTTCTTTACAAATTCAACGTGATTTATGTACCGGAACGATAAAGGGAAAGTAAACAGAACCCGGCGTTATTGTTTATTGAACAGCTACAAAAGAAATCCCACTCTCGGTTTCGGCGTTTTGCAAGCTTCAGTGCTTTGAAAGAAAAAAATATTCTAATTGTGAATGGCGTTGGGCGGAATCAAGTTGCTGATAGTTAGTGGTTATAAAATTAGTTTATATATAATACACATGTGAAACAAATAAATATTTTGGTATGCAATCCAGACTAAAAGTCTAAACTGTGATAAAGATAATATTTTCAGAATTAAGACACGAATTCAGAATTGTCATAAAATTTTGTCTGCAAATCAGATAGGTACATTAGTTTCAGATACATATTTAAATACATTAGTTGCACCTTGCAATTGAATTGTTGATACTTGAGAGCTTCTAATAGTTCCAAGTTTCCAATACATAGACATCTGCTCGTTTTGTGACTTCATAATCTGATTATAGAGACAACAAACTAACGAAATTTTATTTACAGTAACCTGTCTTTCAAGTCTCCTATTAGTAAATGATTTTAACAGCTGTGACGCTGCAATAAGGACCATCAATAGGTAACCTGTCACGCTGGCGTCCGTACACACACACATCGTATGGGCTTTAAAATAATAAAATGTATAAGATTCCCATGAATTAAAAAAGTGTTCGAAATGACATTGATCACTGGAATAACTTTAAAATTATTTCACAAGATAAGCGTTTCTATTAAATTTATAGTGATTTTGCCCAAAATGACTTTTCTGGTTGAAGAAGCAGATTAAAATTATCACAATAATCTGATCATTTCACGCACGCTATCTTCGTCGTCATAATCACAATGCTTTATTATTATTACACACGATTATAGACCTGCACAGTACGTAATTAAGTCCAGTTCAGAGTGAGGCAAAAAGGTGCTAAATTTTCCCTATCCTCTCGATAGTTCATTCGCATCACGATCACGCTACGATCGCTCGCCAAGTGTCGCCGACCGCAATCTCTATGCCAATGGAGTTTACTTCAGAGTTCGATGACAGTGGAACACGACCACTTTGTATAACATACGTACAGGCCGTGACCATGTTCTATTTGTGAGCTTGTTCAATCTGTGACGTCATGGTACAACGAAGTTGCATTACGTATGATTCAGCATTCTCAACTTGTTGCCAAACTTTTAACTAACCCGTGAACGTAGGGACCCTTTAGCTAAGACCAGGAATGCTCACACGAATGTACTTACCAGAATATATTTTGAAAGCAAGGGATCGACTAATAAATAAAGGAATCGTAACTTACGTATCACAAATTCTGTCCTGGTTATGATTTTATGATGCAGAGCACTGCATAATCCGCGTACTTTTCACAAGATAGTACGTTTACTGAGTCCCAACCGCAAGCATGATGTGTCAAGTGTTAGTCAGTGAGTCGATTGCGATATTCGGATTTAATAATTTTCATTTTTGAAAATGGAGCAAATAAGTCGATGCAAACAATTCTGTTAACTGAAGAGCTACTTCTTTCAAACATGGGAATGAGTACTCTAATAGGTATATCGCTGGCGATCGACTCGAAAAGCTTTCGCGACCGACCGTTAGAGCACCCCTTGCGTAGACTAGTGAATTTAGTGATGTGGCAACGAATGGCCGTAGTTTGCAGCGTAGCGTTGCAGCGCTGCAGCTAAACAGCATGCTATAGAGAAACTCACCGTATTCTGTTAGCGACGAGTAGCTCGGCGATGTCCCGTCCGAGCCTAGAGTAGGCCGACTCGACGATGACGAGCACCTTGGCGTCGATCCGGAGCCTCGCGTCGGAGCGGTGGTCCCTGGCCGCCTGCTGCTGCGACTCCAACAGTGAGCATTGCGTCAGGGGACGTGGGATGCGGTCCCGCCACACAAGGCTGTACAACAAAAAATACCCTCTTATTACATCAAATCATATTCTTCTTCAATCTTTTAAGGTTTCTAGATGGTACCAAGAATAGAATGAATATTAAATAGATTAATGGGAAAGCCAGCACTTTGTGCTACGTCACGAGAAAAGCCAGAGTCATTAGTCTGCACCTTCTGAGTTCAGCTTCTCACACAAGTGACGCTACGTGATGTATGTGGAGATTTAACGGCTTTACAGCATTGGATAATATAATAAGGCAAAAGGTAAACTTTTCATAATAAATTCGCAAGAAAATCAATCAGTGTTAAAGTAACGGCTACTTACGCTCAAGTCAAAGCCACATCAAAGAACCATTAGGGTTTATCTCAATGGCGTTAAATAAATAGAGGCGGAATCTGTGGAAATATTTATCCGGGAAAGCCACGGTCGAGACTTGCGGCCTCTTCGTTTTAATGAAAGCCCGAATCAACCGGAAGGAAACTTTTACGATGCCTTGAAAAGAAACAGCCGACCCGCTTCTTAATAATAATAAGTAGCTGCCGCCCAAATTACAATATCGCCTGAACAAACTCCACTGACACTCGAGAATTAGTTTTTAACTTTAATTATTTCTGCGTAATAGAGAAAGTTAGATGAATACTACTTCTAAACCGGGGAAAATGAGGCGTCGAAATATGTTTTTAGTGAGTTGTTCTGAGTTTTCGGTGCAGTGAAGATAATGCGCTATTAAATCAGCGAGTTCCCGGCATGCGTTAGCGAAGCTGCTTCCATTAATTAGCCCGACGCAAGTTTCGCTATAAATTCAGTGAAGTCGAGGAAAGTTCTGCCGCCCCATTGCCGCTGCCACTGCCCCTCATCTCGACTAACTTTTAGAGCCGATAAAATAAAATATTTTCTCATAGCAACACGACATCCACCCTAATTACGGAAAATCACGCGATAAATTGCCTTAAAATATTTCGCCGCCTTCTCGAAGTGAAAAGCTGCCAAACAAAAGACGACAACCGCGGCCGCCATAAAGTAAAACGCTTTTGACGAAAGTAATTTCCTGCATCAGCCGCTAATTCTGAGAGAAAACTTGGTATCAAAATACAGTGGATATAAAGAATTCACGCGTGTTACGAGTTCCTTTTCTCGCATTTTGATTTTACATGTCTTCGTTGTTAGCGAAGCGGAAAGGATCCGGAAAATGCGAGTTTTCTATACGCTTGGCCCGACTATCACGAAAAAGAGATAAGAATGGCAACGAGTTTGCAAACATTTTAAAATATGTAGAGCGGACCAAGTCTCGTCCCGACTGCAAAAGTTTAACAATGTTTTCAAAGCACTTCGGGATATTTTTACCAATTTTGTGACTCGAGCTTTTACAGTTACTCAAATAAAATTGTAAGAGTCTTCAAATACAGGAAGTAATTTCCGATGAATTCAGTTTTCTTACTGTTTTTCCTTCATATAAATCAAACGTAATTATGTTTCCGGATAGTTACAGTAGCCTTATTTTGGTAGCTTCTAGCATTTTTATAACATAGAGAATCCTAGGATGTTACGTCCTATAATATAAAAAAAAAAAACAATTTCCTTTATGAATTCAAAATCACATACAAAAGCAATCCGCTTCAACATCTGTTCACAGCGTCCCTCAAATCGATCACGAATTGTACTCCTCGACTCGAAGGTACCTTTGATCCCACCGCCTGTACACCTGGATCTAGCAGCTGGAACCGTTCGCTGCAGCTCTGCCTGCTCCCGCCTGCATTATTGACGAGGTGTCGAACACCACTCAGGACTAGATCACCAACTAGCTACATACTTGCTAGTTAGTGTGATGTAACACCTAATTATGCTGTGGCGGGCTCAAGATTAAGAGACAATCATTGGTATTCAAAATTAACTCTTTATGAATAGTTTTTTTTTACAATTTCAGGTAGTGACACGCTTTTTTGTTAATGTCAGCAAAAGCGAATTCAATTTAAACAATAATTTATCACATCATTCAATCACCATAGGAGACTAATTATTATTAAAGTACAAAAAAGAAAATAACTAAACAGGAAGGCAGCCATCATTTAAATAAAACGTCATTTTCGTGATCAAAATTCGGGTTTCGGTTGGAAGACGTAATGATTACGTCATCAAATTATTTCATTTACACGTTTAATTTGTGTACTATTGTGTACAGGAACAAGAGTTCTAATTGCTTTGTAATCATATATCATTATATCATGAATATAGTTTTGATTTTACAGAATTAGAAGAAAATACATAAGCTCTTGGGTTTTGAAAAATAATACTTAATCACCTTCTACAATAAAAGTTTAAAATACCTATGTAAACCCACAGAAACAAAGACACCATAAAAGCAACCGGGTCTATAAAGAAAATGTTATTAGCCTTTAACATAATAACTTAAAATTAAAAGCCTCTAGCCAGCACAATACTGCGTCAAGTTTCAGGCTATATAGAGCGGTTATGACGATTTTATAGCCTCATCATTTCAGAGGCATCGTGTCACAATAATAACTTAAACATAAGCTTTTTGATGCCGAAATAAACGAGAAAAATTAAAAAGTTCGCTTCGAATTTCGAAATGCCAGTGGTACCTGGTGGAAACGATGCGAAATGGGTTGAGCGTTAATTTCGTATAAATTCATATCACCCGATGTGTTTACTCCCGATAGCGGGCAAATTGGATGTTGTGCGAATGACGCATATTTCAACTAAAGTAATTAATTATGTTCGAGCACGGGACCCAACGCAATATAAATTAATTCAGATTTAAAGAAAGTGCAGATGACGGCATAAACAGTCATAAATGCTGCATTATTATCTGAGGTTAATTCACTTCAGGTTGATAAATAATTAATCATGTGTAGCGCACTCCATATTTTGCGGTTTATTAATAGTACATTATTGCCGAGGACTGGAAAGTAGAGTATTGCCAGACGAGGTGAGTTATCTGGCCGAGGTTTGCTATAATACGAGTCAGGCAATACTCGTTCCCACTGAGGCATATACAGTACTTTTCTCAAACAATGTGAGACAATAAATAAACAATACGTTTGCAAAATAACAAGTAACGGCACAATGAACTAACTCACTTTGCCACCTTTTCAAAACATAAGAACGTTTCAAATCAAAATCAAAATATTTATTTTTGCAAAATAGATACTTAAAGTATGCTTTCTACAAGTCAAAGTTAATTATAACAATATAATATATCTTTACAATATAAAAAAACATATAATAATACGGGAAATAAAATATACACCTGCATAACATAGAGAAACATAGGAATAAAAATATTATATATACATCATGCCTAACCATCCGCACCATTCGATTAGTATTGCTAAGAAGAAGGGCAAGAAACTTAGCAAACATTCCTTTTTTTTTTTTTGAAAATAAAACATGTGGTACAAAATCATATACATACCTACTCAAGTAAAGGCATAAAAAATATAAGACTGCAGGAATTAGTCACGAGAAAAAAATATATCTTAGTCAACCCGTCTTATATTGTCTATTACCTTTAACAAAGTAAGTTTACATATTAATTAATTTTAAGCCTTTAGAGGAATCATACAGTATTAAAATATGCTAATTATGAATTACAATTTTGAATAAGATTATTATTATTTATTACACCATGCTTCATTATCGTCCAAATAATCATTGATTTTATAATAAGCTTTCTTAAGTAGTCCCTGCTTAATATATAGTTTAAACTTATTTTCAGGCAAACTAAGGACCTCCACTGGAAGCTTATTGTAAAATCTTATACCATGTCCTACAAAGAGGTACCTACTTTGACAAGTCTTAATTTTGGAAAAGCTAGTTTATGTTTGTTTCTGGTTTCAACAGAGTGGTGCACACAGAGCCTCGGAAAATTATCAATATTTTTTCTGACATATCTAATAACTTGATAAATTAATTCGCATTTATAAATTCTTCTATTTTTAATCTTGAACGTTAAAAAAATTAAGCCAACACAAGGTCTGTGCTGAAAGTTTGCTGCATGGGCTATTACTCTTTACCTATGCCAAGATGGAATAAAAAGGCTATCATCCATGGTCCTAGATATCTTTGCTGTATATTAGAATACCGCCTTTCTGCGCTGAGAATGGACCAATTTATTATACCACCGCTTAGATAAATCAATTATCGAGTAATATTTCTTTTTTTGCTTTGGTTTATTTTTTATATATATAATTAAAATAAAATAATATTTATGACCCGAAATATATCTTGAGATATATTATTGATGATCTTATTATTGTAATTTGTAATTTATATAAATTTTATTTTATTATAATTATATATATATAAATAAAAGAAAGAAGCTTCTAAAAGTAACTTTTGTTGATATTTTGCTTTGGGCTAGGCAAAGAGTATCTTTGCCATGCAGGCTCAAATTTTTCATTTTATTTTATTAATTTATTTTAATACCTTACTTGCTTGTTTACATTTTCAGTAACGAACATTTCCATCCACGAAAACTCTCAGAGTTTATCTGTGGCGGCGAGGCGTTCAATATTATGTTGGTTATAAATATAAGTTCTTAATAGGTTAATAGATTCTTATTACGTACATTACATAGTATAAAAGATGCTCTAAATTATTGTAGCAGTTTAACAAGCCATTTTTTTTGTTTTTTTTTACGACGTACTTCTAATTAATTTTATGTGGAAGGGATAACGTTATATGATTTGAATTCAATGGGCATTATTAGGGTAAATAGCTAAGATCCTTGCCTAAAAGCAAGCTACAAACAAATAAAATAACAAAAAAATCCGCGTTATGTTTTTCAAATATTTTATGAAAGTACCCAGAATCGAAGAGCTTGTATGACTAGATTGATGGATGTAGAAGAAGCAAAAGAGGTGTGTCAGGATCGTAGCATATGGAAATCTGTAGTCTCCGCCTACCCCTCTGGGAGACAGGCGTGAGTGTATGTATGTAGGTATTTGAAAAGATGGTCGTAGATAAATTATTATCCAACTGTGACATAAAATTAGCCATTAGGATACTCGTGCAACCTATTACGAGACGAAGATTGCCCTCACTTTGTCACAATCGACAACATTTCATTTTAGTTAACCATTTGTTTTTAATATTTATATTGAAAGTCTACGTATTTTTTTATTTTGTTTTATTTTATGTTTTTCCTGCATAATTTAATGTTTTCTTATTCACTCATTCTAAAAGAACGTAAGTCGCATCTGAGGATTTCAAAAGTCGATGTTCATTGCCAATAGATTATAAAAAAAAGCTTGGCATGTTTATGTCTGCTGTCACATGGCATGAAAGTTGTTTTTTTTTAAACCAACTGAAATTAAAAGCAAAGGAAATTGTTTTTAAAATCCTGTGTTTACCATATTTTTAGTTTTTTGAAAATATATATATATTTAATCACGATTTAATTCTGAAAAAAAACATGGTGCTCAGAAAGCCCATATCTCGAAATGATTTTTAGTTTTGCACCAATTATTAATTTATAATGTTGTCTATTGCACAAAATACTATAGAAGCAACGCGGTCGAGCCGGTAAATTAATTTTGTTTTATCTGGAATACGATACGCTTCCATTATGTCAGTTATGATTTCCATGCTGATGGGAAAATTCAAAGTTCTTTGGATCAATTTGAATAACAAATCTTTTGGGAGAAGGGTCGAAGCTCTAATGGAACTTGCTTTCAGTTATTCGGGCTCCAATTCTACCCGACTTTATAATCTAACAGGGATGGTAAATCTTGACACCTTATAGCGACAGTATATCCGGCACATCATTATAAAATTGTAGGAGCTAATCGTTTAGGTTTCGTACATTTGAAAGAAGCTGTTTTTAAGTCATTTAAATAGTTACGGAGCACGAAGAGAAAGAATAGAAGAAACCTCAGTTAAGGCATAGTATAATTATACTGTGGTTAAGGTTTTATATTGACGTAAGTACAGAGTTCAGTTTGGAGTCTGTTTCTCTACGTGTGTCGGGTATCGACAGTTAGAATCGTGCTAAGTTAAAAACAGTAAAAATATATAAATAGTCGCTAAGTTCATAAACTATGTTGCAACGCGAGCAAAACAATGCCCGGTTGCGAAACCGTACAAAAATAATTTGACCAAGTCCGAGTCGGACTCGCACACAAAGGGTTCCGTACCACCACGCAATACTGGTACGGAACCCTAAGAACATACATATCAACAATATAGATGAGCTATAGCAACAAAAAACAAGGCGCTAAAATGGTATCGCCCAACAAAGAATTCAGCACCCCCTGAGTGGGCCTGAGTACGGAACCCTAATCTTATTATTTGTTGTTTTACTTTAGAGTACGCACAATAATGTTTGTAAACTTGAAACTTGCCTATTGGTACCATTTTTGAGTCAAACAAATAACGTTAAGAATATGCTATTTTTTCGAGGTTTATTGTAAGGGGAAACCCACCTTGGGTCTCAATTTTTTTTTATTTGCCATTGTAGAGGCCATAGTAACAGGTATTCTGTGAAAATTTCGACTTTCTACCTATTACAGATGAAGCCTTTGCACCCTGTGACAGACGGACGGACAGATTGACAGACAGACAGACATCGGAGGCTTAGTAATAGGGCCCCGTTTGCCACCCTTCGGGTACGGAAACCTAAAAAAAGGATTGTTCAATTAAAAAACGGAAATTTTAGTTTATGTCAGAAATGAATTGGAATCTTCTTTCTTCTATTATTTGTTTTTTATTATATTGAAGTATATAATATGCACACAAAAGAATTAAAAAAATTTTATTTCAAGATATATTTCGGACCCTACTGGACCCGGCATCAGTTGATATAGTAATGAAATGACATTTACAATGACATGATGGCACATAAAATGACATGGACAATCAGTATTAAAACTTTTTTTTTTTTTTTTTGTGTGTGTTTTATAGGGGATGTAAGAATGTAGTATGAGTGTTTGAATTTCGATGAGGTTTGTCTGTTTGTAAGTTAGTGCTGTTTATTTAGTCCAGGTCCGTAATGGGCACCAAGCGACCAGATGTAAGACGGCTCCGACGACGACTCCCATGTCCTGAGCTGAATATCAGTCAATGGTGGGTGGAATGATTTTATAATGCGGACGGTGAAGCAGTCATTCTAGTAGTATTGTATAGAAGTCAAACCATTATTTTTTAAAATTTTTGTCTTTCTGTCCGTCTATCTCTTCAACTCAACAAACAGATTTGGATGCGGTTTTCTTTTTTATCATTGTAGTGACCCTGGTCAAGATAAAGGCTATATAGGATGTTGATACAATAACCACTAAGCCGAAAACTGTCGATAATACATTGATTGAAAGAAATTCACACGCGAGCAAAGCCGCAGGCAAAGGCTAGTAATAAATATTCACTAACCTTGTAAGTGGAGCCGTGACGTAATATCCGTAGAAGAGTATCGTGAAGACTGAGAGCATCATAACCCCGGCGACACATTTCCTCACGTTGATGTGGCTGGCCAGCCAGAAGCAGCACCTCGGCGCTAGTGCCTTGTGCGCGTGCGCATACTCGCCTCCGCATTCTAGCAGCGGCTGGCGCGCGGACCGTCCCTCTGACATTTTAAATCCTAAACACTATATTTACACCGTACAGAAACACTTAGGCCTCTAATATTGATATCACTGCACGACTGCCTCTATCTCGGTACCCTAACGGCTGTATTTGTCCTTGACGGTGACGTTTTCTGTCGCCACTTGCCGTGTTTCCACATTTCATAGTTGAGAGGGGTGGCGAGGAAGCGCGCGCGCACGGGGTAGCTGGGTGCGTCGCGATTGACGGCCATCTCGAGCCGACAAACGCGTCCGTTTCCGGTTTAAAATGGCCGCCGACGCATGGTGGCGGGTTGTGATCATCACGGCGACGTCGCGTGCTCTTGGACCAGAGCTCACGGCATCCGAGTCCTCGCTGTCTCGGCCTCAGCGCCTGACGCGCTCATTGAATCTGCCTGCAACAAAACACAACGATGTCTGTAATCATATAGTGCGTTTATCAAAACCTTTGTAGTGCGAGTACGAACTTGCTATCGACTCGACATCGATTCGATAAACAAAAATGTGAATTTTATTTCTTTACATTAAGAGTTATCGTTTGGAATTTTGTTGTATTTCCCCGTATTAAATTTATTGTTTTCCTATTAAGGGGTAACTTTTTACCTCGGTACAAAATGCACATCATAATATTGTTTTCCTTATTTTTGAATAAAAAGTTGTGTATAAAAGCAAGTCTTCACAAAAAAATTACGTACTTTAATGTATTACATTTTGTTTGCATTACATTAACAAACTTAAAAGCGTGTTTACAGTTGTAATGTAATGCAGCTAAAATATACCGCAAACAATTGAATGATTTTCATGTGATCACGTAACTTTTAACAAGCAGTTTGCGCGAATTGCTATAAAACGCATTTATTGCAAACTTTTTATCATGAAGCTTTTTATTCAAAAGTAAAGAAAACAATATTATGATGTGCAATTTTGCACCCAGATCCTCCGTTAACACCTTAAATTGTTTTTGAAGATTAATACTGAAGTGTAAAAAATTCATTTTTATGTTACCTATTTTACAAAATAAATGACTTGAATTTGAATTTGACATCGATTTTATCTGTCAAATTTACCGAAGCGATGCATACGAACCTGCGCTACTAGGTATATAGATGAATAAATATCCATGAGATACAAGGAAATTAGCATTTATAAATCTATGTCATTTAGTTCGATAAAATACACAGACTAAAAATAAACTATTTGAATTTTGATAAACGTAAAATAAAATGAAAATAAGTATCAACAAAGAACAGTTTTTCATGTACTCGTAATTAACTCCGGTTTTCGGAATTTCTGGGAAGCTGTAAAATGTGGAACATAAAGATAATGTGAAAATATTACAAGCATTCATGGAATTAAAATTTTTCTCGTTCATACATAAGAGATAAACAATATAATACAAAAGCGGAAAATGATTGTAATTTAGACATGGTTCAATACAGCGCAAAATAAGGTGACCTATATTCTTTAAAGAAGAAACCGTTCCATTCTTAAGACGTCTATTTTTTAGTTCGGGTATCAAAGTGATCCCCTGTGTGGTCTCATTGGTTGACTCGTAAACACTCTGGACGACCGTTCGTCATAAACCCGGACGGGTTTTTCTACATTTCCTCTAAGTTTCTGACATCATCGCTTTAGATTCAAAGATTAAAATTACTTACTCACACTTTCCATTCCATCGTGAAATTATTTGTACCGATATGAGGAATCAATTTGTTATGATAGAATGAATGAAACGTTTATTTGCGGGAGTATGCGTATTACAAGATCATAAGAAATACTAATAGTGTCAGCATAATCTACCGTAAAAACGGTGTGCAAAAAATTAGAATTAAGTATAGCTTAAAAACTAAATGTGTTAGTAACAGTAACTTACATTGATAATTCACAATATTCAAAATTTATAAGTTATTATTATATTCCAAGAATTCTTTGACCGTGTAAAAAGTCTTTTCATTTAGCCAGATACATCATTGATATTTAAATGAGTTAAATGGAAGTTTCTTTATATCCTCAGGAATATTATTGAATACCTTTATAGCCATAGGGTATCAGCTCTTTTGAAACAAAGAAGATTTAATAATTGGCACAATTAGTCTCTGTTTGTCCCTCATATTAAATTTACCAAAATCTCCTGTCGTCTTAAAAAATTCACGATTATTTTTTACAAATATATACATTTCTAATATATACATGGACGCGAGCGTAAGAACTTTCAATTTCTTAAATAACGGTTTGCATGAGTCTATGGGCTTAACCCCGCAGATTGCTCTTATGCATCGTTTCTGAGCCCTAAATGCATAACTTACATTTGTAGAGTTACCCCACAATAGTAGACCGTACCTTAAAGCTGATGTCACATAGCCGTGATATGCAGCCAATGCCAATTTTTGACCTGATAATTTATTAAGCCTGTATAAAGCAAATACAAATTTGTGTAATTTATTGCATATTACATCAATGTGAGCCTTCCAGTTGCAATGTCTGTCAAGTGTCAAGCCTAAAAATTTGGTTGTTTCAGATTCTTGAATTTTTTCATTATTGTTATAAATGTCAAGAGATAGTGGTGTATTGTTATAATTCTGAAATTGAATAAATGTGGTTTTTGATAAATTTATTTGCAGGTTATTATTTTGAAGCTACTGTTGTATGTGCGTACGATTAAGACAATTAAGTTCTCTGGATTAATCCCGTCTTACGCCAGCAATAAATGTGAGAACAAGAAGCAAACTGATTAAAATCTAATGTGTATTTCTTAGAGAATTTTTCATTTTATTGTATTAATCTGCCATGTTCTAAAAAAAGATAAAAAGCCAAGCACAAACATGAAAAAAAACTTGGTTGCCGATACCGCCAATCCTAAGAAATACCAACGCAATACGTTAATTAAGCGCTACAAACTCAAAACAAAAGGCTTAAAACACTTTTATGCAGCTCAATAAAATCTATTCAAGCAGAAAATCAACGAGGGCTCCTAATTCAAAGTCAAATTTGATTAAAAAGTTAAGTAATGAATACAGAACCTCTGCTCTCGATATAGCTATTTGCGGAACTCACAGCCCACTGATTCAAATCGCCGCTTTGAACCGATTCCCTGAACTACGAACCGCTTTGAGCCCAGTCTGCTCGAAAAACCTGAACATTTGTTCTCAAACGAGTCCGACTACCTCGTTCAACGATTTCGTAATTCCCGCAAATGCCAAACATCTCTTTTACTCTACAAACATAAATTGTACCTCTAATATAACATTCAGTCAGGCCGCCAGCAAAACTTTTTTAATCAAGGTTTTAAAACAGACACAAAACAACAAGTAACATACAGAGTTGACCTTTGATTAAGCGCATACTACGAGTAGTGCCATCGCAATATTCGCAATCCGCAGACTCGCAGAGGCGGAGTGACATACTGTAATAGCGTTGCAAAGGGCGCACCAAACACAGTTACCAAGGCAAACATCCCCGCACCGATCCTTGTATCGATGTGAATTAATTCCTGCTTTATCCGAACACAAATACTCCAACTCTACTGTACAAACTACACATCGGAAACTACAGAAGCAAACAAACATTAATTAAAACACGGGTCTCTATCAAATGTTGCATTGTCGGTCTCGGGGGCCATTTTCACCGCACTAACATTTCTATTCGGATAGCTAAAAAGTGTCCCCGTTTTGAGTTCACGGCGAAACAGAAACGCTCTCAGAATTCACGATCACGTGACCCTTTGAATATTAACCAGCTGATGACCCGGCCTGACCGCGAACCCGCCAGACACTACCGGGACCTTTATTTCAGAATGGGCACCGACCGAACGCGCTTTGTCTATCACGGGCAAAATTAAAACGGTATTCCAGAAATATTTTTCTTGATAAACGAGTATCTAAAACGACCGCAGTTAGTTGCGAAAGAAATTAAAAGACAAAGACAAATAAGACACTTTAATTAAAAATAAAAGACAAAGGCGAGCGCAAACTAAAGGCGACCGGCGAAGTGGGAATACAGGAATTGCGGTGCCATTTCATGCGGTGATAAGGTAAACGGCTTCAACGGAACGGCGCTTGGAGGAGAAGAAACGCGGCTGCCGAAGACAATGTCCAGCGACGTCCCAAAGGAACAATAGCCCTTTTAACAGCCACTATGATGGCCTCGCTAATAAACCAAGTGTAACGTTACAAAGGAGCTCTCTGAAGACGCATCTCGATAATGTCGTGTCGTTTACGTTACGAGACAAAACCGACATGTAAGAACCGCCTTTTTGTAGATAAAGCTCTGTTATAATGAAAACATTTTTTCCCTTCCAACTGCACGTTTTAAAACATCCTTTGGCAAAATATCAAGAAGTTTTATGAGTCCAATATTATACAACCGACTAAATAGGACATTCAAGATAATAATAATAATATAATATGACTACTCTAATATGTATACTAGCTTTTGCCCGCGGCTCCGCCCGCGTTATATTTGATCTAACGACATGCTTTTTTCCGGGATAAAAAGTAGCCTATGTGTTAAGTTAGGGTATAAGCTATATCCATTCTAAATTTCATCCAAATCCGTCCAGCCGTTACAGCGTGAAAGAGTAAGAAACATACACACACACACAAACTTTCGCATTTACCTTGGTATAATACCTATATAATTGTAATTTCCCTATATGTTTTGAATTATTATATTTTTCATATTGTTAATTTTTCATTTTAATTATCTCAATGTTAATTCTGGTAGATGTGTGCACTCAAAGTCCAATGAAAATTAATATTTGGTAATTGTTACTTTAGAACTACGCGTTCCGGGCCCAGTGCATAGTTTGGGGTCATTGTTAAGACTAATCTTAGAACTACTCTGTACCGAATAAATAATTGTACACTAGCACTTAGTACCTAGTTCTAAGTAATATTTTATACCTAGTTTTAAGTTTCTGTTCTTAGCTTGGCATACATCAATAAATAAAAATATTACAGCCAATATTTAACGGGAAAATCGGAAATAAACAAAAAAATTGAACCATTCAGGGCAAAACAAACGTATGGTACTAGAGTACGGTTGTGCCCGTGTCTAATTTAAGAGGGCTATAATTGCTGGTGACTTTCATAGACACAATTAAGTACCGGTGTAATTCAGATGTCATATAAATAAAAATAAAAGACACTATAAACTACAGGATATCTAGAATGATGTACCTTGATTAGAATTTTGAATTTTTATTAGGAACTTTAACTAAATAAATATCAAAATAAGGTCCAAATCAAAACCAAGATCCGATTTAATTAATTAAGTATGTAAAGGAATAACTTAAAACTTAGTCAAATTAAGGATATTATCACGACAAATGAGTTTCCTTGATTATTTTTGATGAATTTTGTTCATGATAATTGTAATTAATTATTTAGGTATATTTTAGCGCGTTCGCAACTTGACTCCCCGTAGAGCGACGGAGATATGCGAGACGAGTCGTGGGAGTGAGTAAGACGCACTTACACGGGATCACCAGCAGTAAATGGTATGATGACTAAAAAAAAATATTAGTCCGTCAGTTAGATTATCAGAAAATATTGGACACATATTTTTTCTTTTTTAAATTAAACAAACAATGATTAGGATATAGCCCGCTGAAGTTCCGCGTGACGTCACATCTAGGTACAATTTTACTTAGAAGTGACGTCATTTTCCCCCACTCCCAAACTTTGACGCGCTTCATCATTTTTTGTTTGATTGACAAAAGCAAAAAACGAGTGCAATATTTTGATAATCTAAGTGACGGATTAAATATAGGTAGAATAATATTTTGTTTACCCTGTGTACAAGCCTCTTGTCGCCTTAAACTACAATATAGTATTTGCTAACATTCGGGCGCAATAAAATAGACTGAGTGTCCCGTTTGACACAAGGGTCTTTCCTGATTCCTAAGCAGGCACGTGAGGGACTACAGTGAGTCTTTAATCGTATTATGTTGAGTGAGAGTAATGTATGTACATACACATTATTATATATACATACATACGTCCCGGACGAAGGCTGGTCGAGTGACTCATTATCATTACATGGGCACACTCTGATGGAATCCTTAATCATTCCAAATAGTTTTAATAATAAATCAGAAACGAGCATCGATCGTGTTGATATGCAGTCAAGGCCACGAGTTGACTACACAATAGGTAGATATAAATGCTGTTAAAACATATAAACATAACTTATTAAGCATGTACACCTACCCAAATCCTAATATAATATAGTGTAGATTCCTCTTTTAAATTTAACCATTTTACTTATTTAATATATCCTAACGTGCGATAAGTGTATTTATGTACCTACATTGCAAAAATAAAGTATTCATTTCATTTCATTTCATTTTATTTCACATCAATTGAGTTCAACCATTTTTAGGGTTCCGTGCCCAAAGGGCAAAACGGGGTCCTATTAATGTCGATCTGCTGTCTGTCCGTCCGTATGTCACGGATCTCTAGCTTGCAGACGGAATGAGGTAGAGATCCGAAAAAATTGGATATGTTATTAAAAATGTTGACCCAAAACCGAATATTGAATTTAAAATTATATTAATTTAATTTCCATTCCCGTACAAAAAAGGAGCCGAAAAAATATCCGAAAAAAACTCATTTTTATTTTTTTTATCTCCAGAAATAAAGAAATGGGCGGCCATCAAAGTTTTAAATTTTAGGCTATTTTTGTTACGGGGTCTATCTCAAAAACTAGACTTATTGGGAATTTGGAATTTTCTGTATATAAGGTGCTATAAATATATCTGCCAACAATACACAATACTCTCTCCCATTGCAGCCGTGGCAGATATTTTGATAGCACCTTATATTATATTATGTGCCGTATACTCTATTTAAATAACAAATACTGAAAACGCCGATTTTTATATAAGTTTAGGGTTACGTACCCGAATACTCAACCAACTTAATTTTGCAGTTTTGTTCCATACAGTTTCTAGGTGATGGTAACTTTATAATTTTTATTCGAATCATTTCAGTATGTTGACTTATTTAAACTGATTTAACTTAACCGGTTTTTTGATATGTTTTACATTTCTCACCCTTACTTCGTCTGAGCCGGGTGATGTCTCAAATAAATCATTCATTTTTTCTACCTCAGGAGAGCTTACTAATCGAAACTATGACAGAAATAAGTACTATATTTAAACAAATATTCATGGCAAGGAGGTAACAAATAAACATTATATCATTGCGGTATAGAAAATCAGAAATGTAAATCTAGACGTGAGGAGCTCTGAACCGTGATTCGAACCCAGGGCCTCTCGCTAACCGGGCGATTGCTCTATCAACTGAGCTATCTAGTCAGAATGGAATAGAATAAGCTTTTATTTACCAAAAATTAATTAACACATTTATGATCTTCAACTTTAAATTAAAGTTCAATACATTTTACCAGTGGTCCCCAAAACTAGGTCGAGCCTGAACCGCGGGGGCCTCATACATTTTGTGATCGTATTGACTAAATAATGAACATGGCAGGTTATCCCGGTCATCATTATAGTATTTAACAAAAATATTGTATAATTTGAGTAATATTTGCAAATAGTAATGTGTAAAAGTATCTATGTATATTATTATGGGAATTTTTGATCTCGTCTCTCTCTCTTGGCCAAAAGAATTTAAAGAGAGAGGGACGGTGTATCCCCGGCAGAGGCACAGTCGACCGGGGTTCAGAGCCCCAGGGAAAGAAACCGGCGAACGATGCGAGCAGTATCAAGCAGTACCGCCTTTTGCATCCGCGCTAATATTATTATTATTATTAAAAAATCTACACGAAGAAAAATATTCGTTATAAATTTACAAAATAATTTTTAAAAGTATGTGTAGTAAATGCGAGGGTGTGTAAGTGTGTATGTTTGAAACCAAAAGAAGGTACCCGTGTACTTTTGCTATAATAATGTCCATCCATCCATCCATCCATCAGCCCGTGTTCGTCCACTGCTGGACATAGGCCTTTCCCAAATTTCGCCACTCATGTCGGTCTTCCGTCCTAATAATGTAATATAATAAATATGATAATAATGTAATATAATAAATAAAAATTAATGTATAAAAAGCCCAGTTTAACAGTTTTAAGGATATACTACTTAAGTTTCTTGAGGAAATCTTCCGTACCTTCGTAGGCCATTGTTTTAAGCCACGTTTTGATGGTAGTGTTTCTTTTTAATATCGCAGAGTTTAACTACTCTATTGTAGATAAAAGGGAACATATGTTCTGAAAATTGCTGTGCAAAAGTAGTTTTTACTAAGATAGACGGGGCACGGAATACTCTTTTTTTCAGTAAGGATGGATAATCTGGAGACGCTATAATTTTGCGATGAGTTGCTAGTGAAGCTTTCAACAGGTAAATCTGTCATACATTCAGAACAGCTGCCTCTTTGCATAGTGTTTCAGTGTGGTACTGGAAAGGTCTCTTATACGTGACTTTCAACTTACTTAGCAGTATTTTATGGTTACATTTGACCCTTTAAAATAACCAGAGCTGCAATTGTAAGCCAAACGTATTCAAATTGATTGTCATAATGGCTATTCGGCTAAGCAAATTAGCCCGTTTGACAATTAAAATCGTATATTTTTGGCTGTCAAATAAATTTTTGTTGTTGACAAACAAAAACGTACGATTTCAATTGGCAAACAGGCTTATTTACTTAAACGAATAGCCATTATGACAATCGAATTTGAATACGATTGGCTTACACAATTACACCTCTGATCTACTTGAAAATTTCGTGTTACATTAATGTTTTATTTTATATATTTTCTGTGTGAAGGTTTTAGACAAATTTAAGAAAAAGTTTTAAAAGCATAATTTACTTCGCCGTTTGGCCGCGTAAGCGTTAGTAGTATGATTCGCTTACACACTCTTTGAACACTTAACAAGCCGCTTGGTGACATCGAAAACCTCTAACACAAGGCAAGCCAGTTCCCCAGAGAGATCTATGTCTATGTAGAAGGCATTATAATGCAAGTGAAAGCGATTAAACCTGAATTACCAATTCCAACTTCCGCCACAATAGGAAATTACCCTTATTGCTACGAGTTAAATTATATTACACAATGGCATCGATATTTCAGGTAACAACGCGATATTTGGCATATAGAAAGGGGGTAGGGAGGGCAGGGGTGGGGAAACTTTGCTCGGTAGCCGCACCTCATCGGAAACATGTGATAGTGCGGTATCAATGTTCGGTTTCCGTTTTCGGGCCAATTTGCATCAAACAGAAACTGATATGACCTGTTAGAGGTCGTTTATACGACACATAGGTACTCGTTTATGTAGTACTAGCCTTTGCCCGCGGCTCAGCCCGCCTTTACTCGATATTTGCCCCGTTTTCGGCTGGGGCGTTATTTTATGTACACCACTGCGGTGATGATAAAAAACCGAATTCGAATTCGTTGAGTGGTTGTCGTGTTAAAACGGAACATAAAGACAGACCAAGTGGTAGCGTGCTCGCCTGCTTACCCAGGTCGTGGGTTCAATCTCCGCGGTTCTATCTGCGAGCTTCGGAAAACACGTTAAGCTGTTGGCTCCCCACACATTTCACAGTTCACACTTGGGAACACGTCTCTCCCTCTCGGGAATTCATGTCATCACGATATGTTTCTGTTGCTAAAATTTTTGTTAAAAACTTGGCCAAGTGCGAGTCAGACTTGCGTCCAAAGGGTCCTGTACCACTCCACAATATGGGTGCGAAACCCTAAAAACCTATAACAATAATAAACATGCCAAAGTAACATCAAGGCTACAAAAAACAAGGCACTAAAATGGTAGCGCCTGACGAAAACTATGGCACCGTCTACGTACGGAACCCTACTTTTTATAATTTTTCATTTTACTGTAGAGTCTTCAAATAAGAGCCAAAACCAATAACGTTTAAATAATGCATATTAATTATTAACCCCCTTAAATTTATTTTATTTTATTATTTGTCCACATTAACACGCATTCTGTGAAAGTTTCAACTTTCTACCTATTACGGTTGAAGCTGTATACCCCTGTGACAGACAGACAGCGGAGGCTTAGAAATAGGGTCCCGTTTGGCACCCTTAGGGTACGGAACCCTAAACACGCTCGTAAA
Organism: Ypsolopha scabrella; assembly: GCA_910592155.1. Lineage (NCBI taxonomy): Eukaryota > Metazoa > Arthropoda > Insecta > Lepidoptera > Ypsolophidae > Ypsolopha > Ypsolopha scabrella. Next base: position 9,249,748 of record OU342964.1, read on the forward strand.
TACCCTCATATTTGTGTCCAACACTATAACAATGGCAGCTAAAGTCAACACGGAACTCCTATAATGGGGTATCAGGTATCTTAAATATTCAGTGAGAATGAATCAGGGGTAGGCGTGCCAGTAAACGCGCTAGGGGTCTGCTCGTATAAAATAGCAATAAGTGTACGGGAAATCGTTATAGGCTGCTCTTATTGCAGTTCGTCGCTTCAGCAGTAAACAAACCGTAAAATAGGGGGATAAGTGGTCGATTATCCGGATTTCTGTCATTTGGTGGAATGACAAAGATCCTTCGAAAGATTATAAATTGAACAAATATGCCTGGACATTAAGAGATCAAGCTTTTGTGATTATTTTCACTCCTTTTCTGCGCAAATATTGTTCTTCCAAGTAATTTAATTTATGTGGGTCGTCTGATTATATCTATACTAACAATAAAGTAGTTAAATTGTTGTTTAAACACGGAATATTTTTGCAAAATTTAAAATGAAATGGAATATTGGTATTGTATTGCGGCAAAACTGAGATTTTTAGAAGTTTTATCTATCTATCTGAGTGTTGATAAAATAACCGCCAAGCCGAAAACTGATTATATTTTATCTTACGCACAAATAAAAGATACACTGATTGAAAGACACTTTCACGCGAGAAAAGACGCGGGCAAAAGCCAGTAACAAATATATCGTGATGATGAATCTCAAAGTATTGTAAAATTTTCACATCATGAAATAAATATAACATAAGCCTTTGTCAAACCGCTGTTGAATAATTCCTTTCTATCTTTGCAAGGAATTTTCTTCAACCCAGGAGCATGCTACACATTTATATGAAACCGCCAACGCTACCACATAATAAGACGAACGAGGGGCCAGGACACGCTATTTGTTCAGCAAACAAAACCTCCTCGACCTCAGGGTTGACAGATGATGTTCTGAGGGCAATTAATCTTGACCAAATATGCGGACGATTTGTGGCCCGCGTCTTGCTGCCCCGTCCCGAGTGCGACATCATTGTAATGGGTGAAACGTCCTGATGTTTTCCGTGGGTCGTGTTCCGTTTTGCGCATCTACTGCATCGGTGCTTTCTGAGATAGGCGATCAAATCGGAACAGTTTTGATGCCTACCTGTGGCCATCCTTGTTTAAAAAGGAACCATGGTAGCTGTCAACTAAATCGAATGAATCTCAGAACAATAACTAAATCCATTTTGTCCTCAGTCATGAATGCATTGTTTACCAGCGCCCGCCATGTTAGTAAAATGCCTTTGCTGACCCATAAAAGCTCATCGTAGGATTATCATATTATTGGAGACCTTCTCCTCCAATTTCTGCCAAATTTTGTAATCCAGTGGATTGAGGTCAGGGCTAGATGAGGGCCAATCTTGATGCCTTATTAGCTCGATATTCTGGCGCTCGAACCACTCCTGAGTTGTTTTGGCCTTATGAGCAGGTGCGGAGTCCTGTTGAAATACAAATGGCCGTCCTCCAAAGAGTGTCTGGGGCAGATCTTTTACTATGCGATCTAAAACCGTGTCTTGGTACACTTTTGCACTGGTTTTGATACCTTTTTCACAAAAATGCACTTCAGTAGGGCCATAGTAGGACAATCCCAACCAAATCATGACTGATGATGGATGCTGGCCGTGCTGCACTCTAGGAATGGCATTTCCAGCGGCCGCAGAGCTGGTAGCGTACACCCTGTCATTTTTTTTGTTGTACTTCTCTTCGATATTAAAAATTTTCTCGTCTGTAAACAGGATATCGCGGTGTTTGTTTCTTGCGTACCGCTTTAGCAAAACTTTGCATTTTTTGTCTCTCATAGCTATCAGACGCGCGTTCAGAAGATTTCCACTCTTTTTTCGGTAAGCTCGTAGTCCCAGGTCTTCATTGAGTACTTTTTTTACGGTACTTCTGGTTAATCCCATCTCCAAAGCCATCAGTTTCTGCTTGCAGACGGGATTTCTTGCAATACGCGCCTTGATTGCTTTGATGACCCCTGGAGTCCTAACGGAACGAGGTCTGCCAGTTCTTTTCTCGTCATCGACACTAGAGGTTTCATTGTACCTCTTGATGGTACGGTGCACGAACCTCTTCGTGATTTTTAATTTTTGAAGCAAGTTGAATATCGTCTTCGGTGGATGGCCGCAACGATGCAATGCAATTACTGCTACTCGGTCCTCTTTGCGAGTCCACACCATCGTAAAAAATGAATCAATGTAATTGTGATTTGGCAGATTATTAATCAAAAAATATTTGAAAATCGAACACCATTCTATTTTTTTTTCTAGGTGTTATATTTTTTAAATAAATGGCCAGTGACAGTATTTAAGAACCGACTAGGTAGAAGTGCTATATTATCTTTAGAAGTACTATACAACTATAAAAGTATAAACATACGTGAAGTGGCGTGCAGTTTAAGATAAGACGGACCCTAAGAGACGGATATCTATAGACTGTGCCTACCCTTCTGGGAGACAGAAGTGTAACATATAGGTATATGAACAGAGGTCACATCCATAATCTCTTTGAAACACAAGATTTCGAAACATTTCGTTTAGTTTGTACTATCTGAAATTTCTAACTAAGTATTGGATCTGATGGCTAACCAAAGAGCTTCGAAATATGATGTTCTTAGTTTGATATCTACATATCTTCCTAATAATGATAACTTACAATAACACTACCACAGAAAAGTCGTTAGAGAAACAATAAAACTGAAAACCGATTTCAACAAAGCAACGCCTACGTATAAGCAGAAAAAAAATACTTCTTTTGGTAGAACCACTTATAATATTTTGCTGGCTCAAAAGGTCTATGTCGTACTCATCCTTAAGAAATAAGAAAATATTATTTTCACAGCCGCTTTTTTGTTATACAAGGATCTCGAAAAACATCGGACGTAGCGTATTTGTACAATCAGCCATACGAAAAAGTTCACAATAGGTCGTCATAATAAGAAAAGTCGACCGGCCTGTTATAATAAGAGCAAAATTGTGTCAGCAGCAATCTCTTTAAAGGTACACTTTTCTGAATATTTCAGCCAGTTGCTCCATTTGCTAAATGCAAGCTGAAGTACAAACAACAATCGGGCACTAATTGTGATTCTCTAATTTGCATTGGCGCGTCCATTTGCTTACTGTGGAGCAAATCTCAATGCACCGCTTAAACATCGCTATTTCATTATAATAGGCATGATGACTAAAAAATTTTTACTAGTCCGTCAGTTAGATTATCAGAAAATATTGGACACGTATTTTTTCTTTTTTCAATTGAACAAAAAATGATGAAGATATAGCCCGCTGAAGTTCCGCGTGACGTCACATCGAGGTACAATTTTACTTAGAAGTGACGTCAATTTCCCCCACTCCCAAACTTTGACGCGTTTTATCTCTGCCATTTTTTGATTGATTGACAAAAGAAAAAATACGTCTCCAATATTTTTTGATAATCTAAATGACGGACTAAATAGAATAATATATTTTTACCCTGTCTACAAGCCTATTATTTACTCACTATAAAACCCGATAACATATCTTAAAGCGTCTTCAAGCAATGAATCTTGTGTGAATTTTATAAGCTTGAAATTACGTAGCACTAACGAGAAATAATTCGAATAAAATCAATTAACGAATCTACTCAAAAAGCTATAAAAATAACTCAACTAATTTGAATACATACCGTACATTTAGCATTTAAAAAGGAATCCATACCGCGCTTATATTTATGTAGCTACTCGTATATGTATATAGCTACTTAACGAGAATTATAATGTCATCGAACTTTTATAGAATAATTCAAACAAAAAGCTCAAGAAGAGGTTTGGGTAAAATTCTTTTCGCTGTTGTGCTCTACATTCTCTAGTTCTTTGTCCGAAGAAACCCTTCTACAATACAATTAAACCTTCCCTTTTTAACGGCAGGTTGATTAAATTATCACTTAGATACGGGTTCATTTTATTCGTTAGTTTCGAACTTATTAGGAAACTACGTTTTTAAGAGGTTAATCGTTTTAATGGAAAAGTAATGAACACTAGTAGCAATAAAAAAAACGCCAACCCTACCTTCGGAAGTATTTATCGGCTTCCACATTCAAATTAAAACCCGATACATTCGCCAATACAGAAGCCGCGCCAGCACTCAACCTGCTATCGAACGTACCACGTACTTACGCCGTTAAACATCGTTATAACCCCTACTACTGTTAAATGGTAACAGCGAATCCACGAAATTGAATGAAAACACGCCAGTCACTGGTTACCCGCAAACTATGACGTTAAAAAGAGGAATGCAATGCAGTGCTTACGTTAAATTATGCGAGTTGCAGTGGCTTTACACGATTAGAGTAAATTTATGCAAGACATTATCCGAGGACAACGGCGTCGCATAACAACGCCTTCAGTGTCAGAGCGAGCGCCGCGTCAGGCGCCTTTATGAAAAACCCCCACGATGACCATGTGTCGACATCGCACGATATTGGATGTCTTATACAGAAATGGGAATACATTTTAGGCGATGTCATGAGGGAGGTTCTTGGTTCGATATGTCCAAAACCCTATATTCTTCTTGTCGTCTGCCTATGCACCTATGTGACACTATCAAAACCCTTGATAGGCACTCGGTTAGTCATCAGGAACAAAGTTTAATGACCCACTAGGTGAAATTCGATTTTTTTTTTGCCTCATAGTGCCTGCACTACGAATTGTACTAAAACTAGTCCAACCAGTAAGGGAGCAAAAAAATTTCTATTTCGAGATTGGCCAAAAGGATTACTGAACCGAGTCTCCAGTATGAATTTGGTCGGTTGATTTAATTTCACCCACATATAGGTGTTACAATTAAGTATCAAATATAATTTGTTAAGAAACACAAGAGTACGATTTTCGTTTGTCGCTTTGATATGCAGTGCGCCTACAAATTCTATTGAAAATTATTCATATTAATAAATATTTATTAGGCTTGGGTTATTTAGGGAGAAAAGTAATTATCAAAATAGGATTTTTAGATTAGAAGATATCACCAAAAGACGGTCAAGTGCGAGCAGGACTCATTGCTTGAGGGTTCCGTACAAACCGTTTAAGGGGCTATTTAGATAAAAATACTTTTCGAAGTTGTTTACCTGATTTTTAGAAGAAGCCACTAATTTGATAAATTAGTATATTCATTTCGGAACCTTTTTCTAGTTTTGTTCAGTACAGAAACGCGATTGCAGAACTTACGCTCGATAGAAATAATTATTGAAATGAGGTCTTCTTCGACACTTTTTTTCATAGTATGTCTAATAGGAATGACAGACAGACCTCAACGATATTTTAATATCTTAATTTTATATTAATTTAAAACCGACATTTTGCTATTTTTTCCGGAATCCGTCCCTCTCGCACTGCGGGTCGTTCCGTATGGAGTAACATTGACTTTTACAAGCGTGACATATCCTCTTAAAACACAAACTTAATTCCCGTGCAGTTATGACTGACTTAACTTTACACTTTGTTCTATTAAATTCCATGTATCTAAGGGTCCAATTAAGCTAGTCTTTTATATTTTCCTGAATAAATAAATATTGGTAATTTTTCGTTTTTTTTTTCTTATACCTGTGTTACAAGACCTACATGTGAACGGAACTTGAAGTGCCCTATAGGTTTTCACGGTAAGCTAATTTGTATGAAATTGATTACGTAAAGGGCAACAACTTTTTTTCGCGTTAAGTTAGAAGCGTGATTTTTTGACAGAACTATGACGCCGCAGACTTTTGTAGTTGTTATTAGTTTCAACTTGATATCTCTCACGGGGCTCGAGAAAAAGGGTCTTGACAGACAAACAACAAAATTCGTGTAAGGGTTTTTTCATTTTGAGGGTTGGAACCCTAAAATCGGCAACTGACTTCGATCATTACGAACGACATTACTATCTATTTTCTACAACTTCGTCCTACTGCTTCGACTTCGGAAGTCAGTGAAGTATTCAAAATGTACTGTATGATTTATAAAGCTGTTGAACACATGTACCGTTTAGTTAATTGTACGGATGCTAATGCATTTTTCCCTAATTACGCGGGCTACGTAGCGGTGAGTGGTAATCCGCCCCGCCATTAGGCCGGGCACTCACTCGCAAATCGTCCGCATATTTTGGCCAAGATTAATTGTTCTGGAATATCATCTATCACGGAGAGCTCCGGTGACGGCCGGCGGCAGTGCGTACGACGTTTTATTTGAGCACAATAGGCCTCGAGAGCAGGAGAGAGTAATTAAATTCTTGTTAGGCATAAACGTTTGCACATGAAAAAACGCTTACGAAATCGTCATCTGAAAAAAAGGAAAGGTTATCATTTGTAATGTGGCTGTGTACACGTGTGGTACATACGGTCCCGTGCTACGGTCTAATTTTTTGTGCGATTATCATATTTACCTGGGCCTAGTAAGAACTGTATTCGTATACTGTGAAGTGTTAGAGACTGACAGTCTCAGACTGTACTTTCTCGTAAAAATAGCGTAATTTTTCAAAAAATCAATAGGTCTCTTGTCGTCACTAAGTTGCCACTTTATTTCATTTATACAAAGAAGAAAATACACTCACAAAACGTCTCGATAAAATGTGATAGACATTTGTGCAAAATCCAAAAGCAATAAATACTGCCATGATTGTCGCAGTATTCATTACTAATAGTACGAAACTTAACTTCAAATCTTTGATATTAATAATAAAAGCTATCTGCTAGTTATCATTTATTCGTGTTAATCATGGTGGAACTAGCAAAGCAACACTTTATTACTATATATATACCTCGTTGCTGTGTTATTGTAACCTCCAATCGTAAAATCCTCATTATGAACTCACAACTACTTGCATAAAAAAATGAACCTATCAAACACAGAAAAAAAATGTAGTGTAGGTCTCCTAGCAACATAATGCTATAAAATATTTTTTTCTGTTATTACAGTACATGTCCCACTAACTAGGAAAGGCAAAGGAAAATTAGCCCATACAGACATGTCCGAGGTTTAATATCAAATACCAATGAGGTTTTTATATAATATTCTCCAATACGTACAAAACAATATTGCGACCCAACTAAGGAGGTTACTGTTCAACTTTATTTTCGGCCAGGTATTGTTTATGGCTGGCGGCGCGCGCTGGGCGCATGCGCGTGCGTTTGACTGTTGTGTTGGATTTCGGCGCCATAGTTTACGGGGAAATGTATTTATTATTTACTGTGGTTTTACGAGTCACTAGTATTATTTTGCTTTAAAATGACATTAATTGACAGCAGTGATGGTGATGATAATTTGACTCCACCTGACATTCTGAAAATAACGATGGAAATTCCAAACACTTTTAGCTTTTACAAGAAAAATCAAAAATGGGTAACGACAAATTTACCAAGATTATGAAAACAGGTTAGTAGGCATGAGTTTAGATAAAGTAGTGTATGAAACTATAAGTCGAGCTAAAAAGCGGCACGGCCGTACTGTCCCTTCCTCGAAACAGTTAAGGCCATTTTCGACCCCCTATAACTTCGTTGTGGATAAAACTAGAAGCCTGAATTTTCGGTAACTAAGCAGGCATTGTATAAACACGGTATATTTCAAATTTCATTCAATTTGAACCAGTAGTTTGAGAATTATAACTAGTCAAAGTTTCCCAATTTTGTCACTCACTCACTGACTGACCGATAATCAAAACTCTAAGGCACTTCTAGCAGATATATAGAAGCTTCAAATTTGGAATACAATTGGTGTTTAGTGTATAAATCAAGGAAAAACGAAAATAATTTGCAATTTCGTAATAGGATTACGACGTTAGATTAGCAGTTGTAAGTAGAAGGTACCGGAAAGGAAAAAAAGTAGGACTATCTACAAAAAGAAATGAGATGCCATAAAAACAAAACTTGTAAAAAAACAAGTCTCGCGACTTAGTTCTTCTACCGTAAAAAGTTGTGAGATCCATGTAAATCCAAGTCAGTTAATTTATTCCGTCTCTACTTAAGGGACCTTCTGTTTTAAGTTATTACATAATTAGCTAACCTACAAACATCTTATAGTGACCATAACAATATAAAAATCTTTGAATGCTTGAAATAAATAGATTGACTTGGCAATCACACTAAATAATCTGATTTTATATAAGATGTATTACTCGTACTTGTGAGATACATAGTGTTTTCATGCGATGGCCAAGTCAATCTATTTAATTAAAACATAAAAGATTTTTAATATTGATATGGTCACTATAAGATGTTGTTATTTTAGCTAATTATGTAATAACTTAAAACAGAAGGTCCCTTAAGTAGGGACTGAATAAATTAACAGACTTGGATTTACATGGATCTCACAACTTTTTACGGTTGAAGAACTAAGTTGCGAGACTTGTTTTTTTTTACAAGTTTTGTTTTTGATGGCATAACTTTTATATGTACCAGTTTCTTAAACTACTATAGGTATTTTAAACCGCTACAAAAGCAACGAGTATTTCACATTTTTATTTTAATGGTGATTCCGAATATGAACTGTGGTGACCCCTATCGCCGCGCCGCCGTACCTGAGACACAAATTAACCGACAACATAACATTTTTCTTTTTTCGAGTATAGCGGCCAATCTTGTCATGATCAAGAGACCATTCGGATTCATTCAAATTAAAAAGAAGTTTATATCAAGGCGGAGAGTATAAATATAACCGTCACAAAATCGAAATACTAAAACGGCTCATTTCTTTAGGTTTATCCCCTACAAAAACTTGACCTCTTCAATAAATAGGTTTAGATTCAGAATAAGATAAAATGCGTCAAGTATCATAAGAAAAAGTCGGCAACACTAAGCCCAAACATTACGAAGAGGTACGAGTAGATGCGGTAAGTGTGGGATGCGAAAATAGTTATAGTTTCACATTGACGGCGGTCTCCTGAGATTGGCCCGAAATGCGTATGGGGCATAAACTTTGATAGTGGTAATACCGTTCTTACTAAGTCTTACATTCTGGGAGGGAGTAAATTACCTTATACGGTATCTTGTAAGCCAAGGATTCTCGAACTTTCAGTTAACTACTCATGTTTATTTAGAACCTGTCGGTAACCTATAGAATATTCAAGTAGGTAAGATGCGTCTTGGAATAATAGGAAGAAAACAACAGACTCGTAGCAAAGGTCGCACGTCATTCCGTGCTTATAAATAAAATTTTCACTCATAGCTTAAAGCTTTAAGTTACAGAATAAAAGTACCCTATAGATTTTCATGATGAGTAAATTTGTATGAAACTGATTACGTAAAGGACAATTACGTTTTTTCGCGTCGAGCAATATGGGGCCTCAGACTTGTGTAAGAAATATTAGGTTCAACATGATACTCTAACGACGCCCGAGAAAAAAGGTCTTAACAGACGAACAGACAGACAAACAGACGGACAAAAAAGTGATCCTATAAGGGTTCCGTTTTTTAATTTTGAGGTAAGGAGTAGGTGGTAGAGCTGATACCGGGCTCGACTGTGGGGGTACCACCATCTTACTCGAAATCCCCCCGAAGTTATTCGGGAGAGAGTAAGACAACAGCTCTCAGGCCAAGCCAGGCGGCCCACCATTGCCTGGGACCGGTGGATTTCGGTACATCCAACCCAAATTGTCGAGCCTTATATAAAACAGCCTGTCGACGGGCAGCGGCGTCAGGGTTTGGGTGCAAGGGTTTCGGCACCGCGCTCACCAACCCGCCTGCCCAGCGTGTGTGAGTATGGGCATTTCTTCCAGGAGGACAACCAAGAGTGGCAAAATCTTGGAAAGGCCTATGTCCAGCAATGGACGAAACAGGTTGATGGATATGGAGGTACGGAACCCTAAAAATCACTATAAGAAAGTTATTATTTTGCTTGGCTAGCTTTAAAAAGCGTTCCACAGTTTGAGAACCGCTGTTTCAAGCAATTTACTTTAAAAAATGTATCTACTTAGTAAAGTTAAATAATGTTGCACCATAAAAAAAAAGACTTCAGAAAGTAAATTTTAATACCTCCGAAACCGTGAATTTATTAGGCGAAATTAAGGCGATTATAGAGTAGACCCTCCTAAAAGATAAATCCAAGTTAAAAACTCTTCGAGCTCCGTTACGGACAAGAACAAATTGTGTCAATCTTTTTGCCAGAAACGAAACGCGTCTGCATTTTCAGCGTGTAAAGTTCGAATATCAATCAAGCCGACCTTTTTTCAATAAAGCTACCACAGAGATCTTTTTTAAGGGATCCCTAAACATCGGAAACCTTATCAAGTAAAGCCTTTGTTTACTTGCAACATTACCCAAACAAAATGAACCTGTAAGCTATTACGCAAAAGCTTTTTTTTGAAAGGTCATATACGGGACCCAGGTTTTTTGCATTAACACGCGCGAGGGTCCTTTTCCGAGGCAATTTTTCAAGTAATTTCGCTTCCCGGCTGTCCGATGGCTTTTTCTGACATCAAGTATATTTCCGGCCTTCAGAGAGGTCTATCACCGACGGCCGCTGTTTACAAAGGATTTAATAACTACAACCCATTAGCTGACACAGTTTATTTTTGTGTATTCAATATTTTTAACTTGTAGTCTAAAAAACCAGGCGGCCCACCATTGCCTGGGACCGATGGATGGCGGTATATCCATCCCCAATTGCCGGGCCTTATATAAATCAGACTGGTGACGGGCAGCGGCGTCACTGGTGCAGGGGTTTCGGCACCGCGCTCACCAACCCGCCTGCCCAGCGTGTGTGAGTATGGGCATTTCTTCCAGGAGGACCGCCAAGGGTGGCGAAATCCTGGAAAGGCCTATGTCCAGCAGTGGACGAAACAGGCTGATGGATGGATGTAGTCTTGGTGGCGTGTATTTGCAACCTATTACTTTTTAAATTACTATATTTTTTGTTAGATTTAGGTAAAACTCCATTTTTAAATAATCTTCTTAAGTAAGCATATCCCGATTTCTTTTTCAATTCTTTTTGAACCGTGTAATTGTGATATTTTAAGGGTGCATAAGCAAAATCTCGCACACCAGTGTTAGGAATTTTCTAGGGCAGTCCCGCGGCGTACTCACATAAAAATGTGATTTGCAGCGGTTATTTTAAGACTAGACACAAATGTGTTTGCATTTAGCATAGCATTTTCCTAATATTCTTTATGCATTTTCATTTCGCTACAAGCACTAAGGCACGGTCAAAGTGAAATAATAATTTCACAAAATAATGTGCGCGTGAGATGACACAGGTTCCCCGGACGAAAGACGGCAGGCGACAGAGCCGGGTGCCCTTGCCCTGCCCCGCGCAGGGATACGCTAGCTGTGCCACGGAAAATCTTTGGTTTATCTAAAATAATGTACATTTGAAATTGATTAGTGTCGTTTTTTTTTTCATGTAAACCAAGATTTTCCGTGGCACAGCTAGCGTATCCCTGCGCGGGGCAGGGCAAGGGCACCCGGCTCTGTCGCCTGCCGTCTTTCGTCCGCCCTAAGGTGTCCGTATCGTTATATCAAATAAGTAAGTGAATTTTAATAATTTGAACAAAAATATAAATATAATATAATATCATTATTATAAAAATGTATGAAAGAAACTGCAAAGTTAAATTTGTCATGTTTTATTCCACATATAATGGAAAGTTAATAATTTTCTTATATATTCATATTTATATCTAATATATTATTTTCTAATATATTAAAAAATATTATAGGTGGTAGAGCTGATGCCGGGCTCGATTGTGGAGGTACCACCATCTTACCCGAAGTTTTTCGGGGGAGAGTAAGAGAACAGCGGCGGGCAGATGGCGGTTTATCCATCCCCAATTGCCGGGCCTTATATAAATCAGACTGGTGACGGGCAGCGGCGTCACTGGTGCAGGGGTTTCGGCACCGCGAGTCGCTGAATTGGCCCCATTTATGAGAACTGCCAAAATAATAGTAACCACAATATGATCAACCTTTATCATGATGGAGTTGTACTAATAACATCAAATGCAAAAAAAGCAGAAATAGATAATAGAGTAGCTCGTGTCTTAAATATGTAATGGTTAATTGGCTAAAAATAGATAAGTTATTTTATAAAAACAATTAAGGTAGGTACCTACATAATATAACAATTTGTGATAGTAATGAGATCCGATATTATCAACGTTCCTTGATTTCATACAATAGAGAATAATAGGGGTGGCGACCTATAGGGAGACTCGAAATTTATCTTTTATCGAATTTCATATTGTAATAGTGGAATTACTTTTAGTTACATATTATTTTTATTTAGTACAGGTAGGTAATCTCGTTTTATATATGTTAATAGTTTTTATTGTTAGGTTAATTATTTTCCTTTTTATTACTTATGATGTGTTATTAATTAATTTTAAACGATCAATAAAATAAAATAAATTAAATATTGTACTACTCTGACCTCTTATTTAATTTACAAAATGTATGTAACTTACTACAATGGGAAATTTTTGTTGTTTGGCATTCGGCATCGCGGCAATTTTTTTTTTCCGTTTTTCTTTGGAATATCATTGTTTTTTCAATTTTCATATTATTTGTTTGTAAGATAAACTTTTGCGTTGGTTTAAGTTTAAAAGAAGTGATTTGACAATTATTAACAATAAAAAAAAAGATATCTTTGAAACAAAAACATTATTGTAGGTACGAGTGCCTATATGTTCATAGTACATTACTGCTAAGACCAGGAAATAAGCAATCCTGGACGAGTAAATTACAAGTCCGAGCCCGTAGGGCGAGGAGTTTCATATACGAGGCCGGGATTGCTAATTCATGGTCGAAGCAAGTATAGTGCTTTTCTCAAAAATAAAATGAGACATTTTCATGTTTTTCATGATAATGAGTTGTATCAAATATAACAAATTGACTAGGAAATATTAAAAGTTAATTACTTGCTCATATTTGGGCGATTAGTCATGTTTATTGTTATTTATTTCTTCAGCGAAGCGTTAGTGGAGTACAATCTATATCAGAGCCCGTATCTGAACTTATTTTGTAATTTATTTGCACAAAATACGTTCACTCGGTGAACATATGGTATGTAATGGATTTTCATATGAATTTCCTTGACAGTTATGCAGATTTCCTGGACACTTTTAAATAGCTCGCCAGGATGAAGTATTTTCTGATAGGTCTCTACCGTATGTAATGGTTATATTACAATGTATTTTTGAGAAAAGAACTTTAAGTCACTATTGTCTTATTATTTCCACGAAGGTAACTGTAAATTCTTATGACTTAAGAGCACAAATAAAGAGACTTTCATGTGAATTATCGTGGTATCAAAACGAAAAGTCGTTCGCTGTCACAAACAAGTTGGCCACCCCTGCAATAGAGAACAAGAAATAATATTTGCCGGGCATGCGTGACAGACAGATATAATCACAACAAATGTATGGATTACGCTTTTACTTTTTTGTACAGTAAAAACGCGATAGAAAGAAACCAATATGATGGTTTTTGATACAAGTGCTGTTGGGTTGTAAGGCCCCAGATAATTGTTAAAACCATGGGGTTAGATTATAAACTTACGAAAATGTGTGCGGTAGATCGCAATTTTTATTGTCCGTTCACAATCTTTCGTCAGTTTACAATCGCGGTAGATTTAACTTTCTTTTAATAAAAATAAAAAAAAACTAACATTTCTTCCAATTATCCTGTGACTGACATATGTACATATTATGATCAAGAAAAATATTGTTTTCTGAATCATTGATTTACCTACAGGTATGTATGTAAGAACATTATGTTAGTCTGTTTTAATGTTAAAGATATTGAGATTGTATATTTGAAACAATTTTTATCCGAGCGAATACCATTTCATCTGAGTGAAACAAATCGGCCCGGACAGGAAAAAAAAAACTGTAATATATTGAAATAGATTTATTTTATTTTCTTAATTATTAGGACGGAGGACCGACATGAGTGGCGAAATTTGGGAAAGGCCTATGTCCAGCAGTGGACGAACACGGGCTGATGGATGGATGGATGGATGGAATTATTATCAATACATTAAAATGGTGGAACTCATGTATTAGTTCCGCTTTATGTCACTCATAGACAAAAAGGTTATATTTTCGATACTATTAAGGTACATTCAGGAGCCGTGCGTGACCTAAGCTAAGTAAGGTACTGTAGGTCCCGCACTTCGACTGAAAGTTTTGTCCTATGCCACTATATAAGGTTTTATCTGGCGGCGATTGTTATTTGTCGCTATTTGAAGAATTCCGGCGAGTGTATTTAAAAAATTCAAGCTACGCTAAGTCATCCTTAAAATACAATTACCGTAACAAATTAAATGACGAGTAGTATCTTCGTAGCAATAAAGGATATACGTACATTTGAAAAACCTTAGTATAACTAATTAGAATAATCTGTGGTATAACGTTATTATGGAGTTAACAACTAGATGTCTAGATTACTGAGTCATAGTCAGCCAGCAAAAACGGAGTGACAGACAAAAGGTAGTCCAAAATAGAGCGACATAGCCTGATACTCAAACGACATCTGTCTAAAAAAAAACAGTTCAAGTTCTCTACTATTTCGAAACCACATACGACAACGTTGAAACCGTTAATTGAGAATTACAATTTGTTATATTTATCCCGTGGAGATGATTGAAGAGACTTCCACCGCAGCCTGCGACAATGAATATGCAATGCCTGCATAAGTACACCCGCAATCTTCTTAGTACAAGACCGTGGCAACTGCACCGGCGGCCATTTCTCATCTAAAATGGCAAGCAAAGCGCCGGCGAGCGCATTTTACTAACTATTTATAATTTTTCTTGAATAACGCCTTGAATACTGATATGAGACTGTTTTAACTGATATTTTTCTGCAGCCTTTTATAAACGGCAGACGAGTCGCGCCGGCCACCCCACCTTTGTTGTAGACGGCAAGGGGGGGCATGGCGTGGTAGCGTAAGCCTCTGTTCTTTGTTTAAATTATTACCTAGTTTTTACACGCGACTTCAACTGTGCTTTACACCATTAAAAGTCAATAACAACAAACCATAATTGTTTACTAATGTCCAGTAAGGTATCTGTCCACCCAACAAATAAATCTTGGAAAATTTGTTTTACTGGTTGATTTGTAATGCGCCCTAATAATAATTACAGGTGTCTATGAAACTCTAGTCCAAGCAGTTACTTTGGTTCTTGAAACCAAAACGTAATAACATTAAACTTAAAGGGCGACCCTAGTGTAGTGAAAATAAAGGATATGTTAATGTGTACCTGTTCTGGTTGAAAAGACGCTCGTTTTGACATCCCACATAAGCAGGGAAATCCCAATTATTCTACATAATTTTTAAAGAGTTTCCTGCTTAACTGGGGTAAGAGTATAATTTTGAAGGCATGCGAGCCAAATTTGCTGCCGAATCAGCCCGTCAAGTTATAATGCCGTAGACAAACAGTTTTTGGAGGATCCCTAAAACCTAAGTATCTTGGAAGTCCTGATTCACTAACCAACAAACTAACACCCCTAAATCATGATCAGCAAGTACTATAATCTGATAGAAACTTCATATACGGTACGGTCCCCAAATAAAGTAGCAAATTTTTTGTGGTCCAAGTTTATGAACCGTGCCTGGAGAACAAAAAGTTCGCCTAACTTCGTATGCGCCGAGAGGATAATCTATATATATATATATATATATATATATATATAACAAAAACAAGCCTACCGGAAGCCTCGAGGGGTCAGTGCACGACTTGTGACGTCAATTGATATAAAACACTTCTGAACTCAAGTGTACTGTGAAATTGGGTAATCGTTTCTCACCCTGACAGTACTTTTTATGGAGGGAATGATGTGTGAATTTTGTAATACAACTATAATGTAATAAAACATACATTTTAAATTGTTTTGTTACAGAAGATAGACCCATAAAAATTATTTATTAAATTTATATTTATTTATATAATTTATTTAATAAACGGGCGAAGTGGTAAAAAGGAAAATTATTAATTGTTTAGGTTATATAATGACGAGTTTAGTTATTGTAGACAGACCTTTCTTACCTACCTTACCTTTCCGATTTATCCTGCTTTGTCTCAGGCAGGAATAGTAAATAAATGGCGGTTGGTGCTCCGTGTTAAGTAAACTCGCCACTGTATTTACCGAAGTGTAAATAAGGCTCAAGATCCATTACTACCTTTGTTCAGTTTATTTATCTTTTGGTACAACAATTATAGAGTGCTCGCCTGCTATCCCAGAGGTCATAGGTTCAATTCCCGGGGTGCACATTACTTTGTGTTTGGTCTGCGGGCTTTTGAAGTCTCGCTAAGCTGTTGGTTCTTTTATGCCCGAAGTATGGCGATAAAGCTCCACCACCCATCACGTTTGAGACGTAATAATCGTCGGTAAAAAGCGGGTGTTCCAAGGGTGGACTGTGACTTGCATTTCACAGTTCAGTCTTGGGAACACTTCTGATATCTCCTATAATGAGGTACAGATAGAAGACACGTCGAGTGAATAATTAAAACAAATTTAACAACTGAACTAACAAGGCATAATACATGCATGGCAGATTACAAAATAAGCAATGCAATCATAGTGTGTTAATTTTATTACATAGCAAAATAAATGCAGAGAATTGCCGAAAAAACACGGCGAAGATAATTTAACCAATTAAAATAATTTACAAGTTATTTGTCTTATTATCGATAATTTTTATTATTTTATGTCAATAGTCTAAATTATTTTGCACCTACAAGTATTTAGAATCATCAAATTCACAAAATCCTCAAGAGTACACCCAGTCTCCTGGGTGATTAGATAACATATTACAAACATTATTGCAATTATGTCACATAAATTCTTTCATCCACAACATACTCACTTACTCATCCTTACACTTACCTACACACACACACACACACACACACACACACACACACACACACACACACACACACACACACACACACACACACACACACACACACACACACACACACACACACACACACACACACCTCCCTTTCATCACATGGTTCATATTTATTAGACATGCACGACTATGAATTTAGTTCATTTATTGTTATTTGTTACCTACCTACATATTAATTTTCTTTTTCGTAGTTTTGTTTGTAGTTAATATATTTTTAAGATAATATCGCATACTTACGATGTATTATTTAGTAAGAGTAAAATTTATATTGTTTAATTACTGTTACTGTTACTGGCCCTATTTACTGCTTATATTTTTATTGTTGTATTTACCGTGTTCGCTGTTGTTGTTCTTGAAACCAAATAAATAAATAAATAAATCAATGTAATTAAAATTCGTACAAAAACTCGACGTTACTAAAATTACCTTTATCAAAACTAATGTATGACGAGGGTTTAGTTACCAATCGAAACTCAGGAAATCATTCCAACCAAAATGTTTTGATGGCATTTGTAAAAACAATCTTTGTTTAACCTGCAAAAACAGACTGAACAGTTGGAATAACAATGAATCAAAACACTTACCCAGAAATGAAAGTAACAGACGGCACATCGAAGAAAGACTTTTAAATATCTTACAATATTTTTCTACTAACAATACATTAATATGAGAAGATAAAATGTCCCACATCAATTAGGTACGTATCATAGTCCTAGTCTAAAGTTCTAGATGTACAATAATGAACACGTTAAAATCTAAGTTAACAAGAAGGAAGCAACACTATTATTGTCACAATTTCGTTCGCGATATCGAGAGCGCGGCGCGACGCAGCCGTGCCGCTCTACGTCAGAATATGAACTGACTATCTCGTGGAATGACTGATGCTACGCCGTAGACCCACTACGAAGCTACGAGCCGCTACGCGCTATAAAGCCGGAAAATACACTCGGTAAAGAAAAATTAGGCTCCCTTCAGCCCGCGACAGTCCATCCATTTGCCGTAGCGTCGCGATACAAGCGCACGATCGGATCAGATTAATACTAAGCACGACAATAAATATTGATGCCCGCTTCTTTGTCTAGTACGGGAAGTTCGTTTCGTTTTATGGATGATACACTTATTTCTAACCAACAAATCATTGATACAGGGACAGACACGAGTTTTTATAGCTTGGTTCGATAGGAGAAATATATTTTTCTTATTAACGTCAATATCGCTTACGTGGGGATGGATAAAACATTTCTTCAATAGATTTCATCATATAAGAAAGCTTATATTATTTCAACGAAATTTTGTTTCTGACGGTTACAAGAAGACGTGAGAGAAAAAGAAAGACAAGGCTTCAAGTTGTGGTTGACAAGGCGTGAACATCAGCGTCAAAGTGAGTTTCATATTGTAGGGTTTCAGAACGCTACTAAAATGAAACTAGTTTATTTATGGGACTGTTTTGATGTCAGTTTGTTATCGTAGTTCCTCGTTATAAAACACACTTGTGCAGTTTGAAACTGAGCGATTTATAGCCGATATAAACCTTCAATAAAGTCGAGTGCGACTAGAAAGCATTATTTATAAACTCGGATTTATTATGTGTTTCCATTACACTCTAAGACCTATTCCGAATCCAATGCCGCCATTACGAATCCCCTGTGTCTGTGAGCCGGAATTAATTATACTGACGGAACCAAAAAATCGCGAGCGATCAGTCAACCTGTGGCGCGTTCACAAATAGATTCCGTCGTAGATTTATTGTGATCGGAGCCAAGAACATTTAAGGAGGAGTAAGCTTGCTAATAAAATTTAAAAAGGCATTTATTGTTCATAGCTTTTGTCCGGGGCTCCGCCTGCGTGTTATTCGGTTTAACGACATGCCTTTTTCCGGTATAAAAAATAGCCTATGTTTTAAGTTAGGGTATAAGCTATTCTAAATTTCATCCAAATCAGTTCTGCCGTTTCAGCGTGAAAGAGTAACAAACATACACACACACACAAACTTTCGCTTTTATAATATTAGTGTGATAGTGTGATAAAGCTATGTATATAACTTAGAAAATATATAAGGTGAGTTTAATTTATACAGCCAAACTCATACTGGAGGCTTCGTAAGTGATCAGTAACACGGATCGATAACATTTTTCGCTAATATCGCAAAATTAAATTTGACGTCCCATAGTAATTGACTCGCGGATGGGCTTGCGTTTGTAAGGAACACAAAAAGAATAATTTACGAATTTCATAAAAAGGGTAATTGAACCTTGTTACTGAGCACTCACTGAGTCTTCAGCAAGAATTTGCCTGCATAAATCAAAGTCACCTTATATAAAAAAAAAGACATTGTCAGGATTTCGTAGAATACTAATAGTAGATGTATATACCCACTTTATAAGTAATTATAAACCCACGACTTTTAACTCCGTATATGTATACCGGGTGTAAATAGAGTGCTACCATTAAATGAAACCACATATTCTATCGACCCTACTGAACCACTTTTCCCAAGAATCATACCCGCGCTAACTATTACATCAGGAAATATTTGAGTATCAAACTAAAATTCGTGAACTCTAACACACCGACATAAGGACGTTTTTTGAAACAGCGTCTTCCGTAAAACAGCAAATAAAGTCTTTAAGTTACAGTTGAATATCTTCTTCTCTGAAGATTTGCGCGGGAATTTTTCTTCAGAAAGTTGCTTAGTATGATCAGTAGAGTATGTGGTTTTATTTAAAGGTCGCACTCTATTTACACCCGGTATAACTTTATGTTTACATCCTCTAGCAAAAGAAAATTAACGCAACTTATAAAATACATACTGAATGATTAAATATGTATAACGTGCGAGAACAAAGAATGAAAATGAAAATATCTTTATTGTTACAAGTATTTCCCAAAACTTTAACACAAACAAGTTACCCACACTTTCTTACTCTCAGCATCCTCCAACGCATATATGCGTCCATACTACGGCGTAGCGGAAATACAAAGCAGGGAAATGTAACACTTGCTACGTCATATCAAGTAGAGGTCGCAACGTGTTAAGAGCATTAAACATTGTGTAATTCTAGAATGTAGAGTAAAATATACTACTCTAACAAGTAATATGCTCCGTAGTATCTTAAACGTACAGCCAACGCTACTGTGTCATAGCGCTACGTGTTTTCGTAGCATCCCTTTATCGTAGCATCGTCTACGAACATTGCATTTTCAAGACTATTCAAAGTACAGGTTGTTGTGGTACGTGTTTTCAATAACACAGTGTATTCAAAGCTTAAGACCTTTGAGCTTAATAAGTTGCGAGTTAATTGCTTATTTCTGTCAGGAAACGAAAGCTTTGAACAGTAAAATAAAATTATTACTAGATAGAAGAGTTGATTACACGCTGAAGATGTGATCTTTAGTGCAGCGATTTGAAATTGTTATTTAAATTTTTAAGGTACAGTTTCATTGAGTCTTTCCACAGTAACGGACATGGCGACTTTAATGTCAACTAAAATTCAACCATGAAGAACAGATAAATGCACAAAATTAAAACACAAAAGACCGCCTGACCACATGTGTATTTAAGGCGACGCCCCGCGAAGAATTGGTACTTTTAGGGTCTGTTTACTACATTTCAATGAGAAGCTACTATAGTTTGATAAATTAGTATAACATTTTTGGAACTTTTTTCTAGATTCCTGTAATACAGAAACGCGATTGAAAAACTTTCACTCGATAATATTGAATTGGTGTTTAAAGACCTTTGTCAAATAAGAATCATTTATCCTATCCTATCTTTATTGGATAGGTTTTAATAATATCTCCATTTTTGTAATTGAAAATTTTGCTACCTATTTTAGATTCGTATAAAAATAAAATAAAAACGTGCGTGTCGGGCCCCGCGCAGTGTAGGGTTCCGTAGTTACTTAGTACATTTTATAAGTTGTTCTACTAATACAGATCGCGTCAAACTTCTAGTCCGCTCGGAAGTTGCTCTCGCGAAGAACGGCCCATGTTTTGAGGGGACTAAAAGTTTGGCGCGACCCGTACTCGTAAACCTGTATATCCTACTTAGCTGTGATTGTTTTCCTTTATCTTTATTATATGAACTACTTCTGTCAATTTTTTCACGTATTCATAAAGTTTGCCACGGAGAAGCAATCTATCTATACACTTATAATAAAGTAGTAAAAAATTCGCGTCTGTACATTGAATATTTTTGCGAAATTTTAAATGGAATGGATTATTGGTACTGTACTGAGGCCAAAACAACAATTGTTATAATTTTTGTCTATCTGTCTGTTCCGTTTTAACTCGAGAACCACTCAACGGATTTGGATGCGTTTTTTTTTTTCATTATAATCGTCAACGTCCCTGGTCAACACATAGGCTATAAGGGATGTTCATAAAATAACGCCCAAGCCGGAAACAGCGAAAAGACTGAATAAACGCTTTTATAACTCGAGAACCACGGATTTGGATGGAGTTTTTTATTATCATCGTAGTCACCGTGTTCAACACATAGGCTATAAGGGATGTTCATAAAATAACGCCCAAGCCGAAAACGGGGCGTAGATTCCCTGAAAGCGGGCGAAGCTGCGGGCAAAAGCTAGTAGCAAAATATAATAATAACTACAAAAGGATGCTACAGTGCTCCCCAGATAGCGGAATTCATAAACCTGCTTCAGCACTGCTTCAGCTAGTGTCTCATGACCATGAATATCTAAGGACACCACTTCTGTCTTTATGACTCTGATCTTCAAGCCTAACTTGCAGCAAGCTCGGTGGAGGTGCTGAAGAAGAAGGTGTGAACCTGGAGGCACTTAGAGCGGATGCATTGGCTTTAGACTGGTCTCCGGTAATCGACGCTACTACGATTGATAGCAAGGTAGAAAATTTTAATTCAATATTGACGTCTCTCTTTGACATACATGCTCCGGTCAAAAAAATTAAAGTCAAACATCTACCTGCACCCTGGCTTACCCAAACTATAAAGAACGCAATGGCAAAACGGGATAAAGCAAAGCGTAAGTATAAGAGATATCCTAGTGATGATAACTTTGAGGCATATAAGAAACTGCGCAATCGCTGCACAAGGATGTGTAGAAATGCTAAGAGGCGCCATATTCACGAATCCATCGAAAACTACAATCCTGCACAGGTTTGGAAGTTTTTAAAAACACTTGGGATTGGCAAATCTCCTAAAACCCATCCGGGTCATCTTGACTTCGATGCACTTAATTTGCATTTTTCTCATTCTCCTGTCACGTTAGATGACTCCACTAAAACTAACACTCTTTCGTATTTAAAAAATAAGCCTAAACCCATTTGCACTCCCTTTAGCTTCAAAACAGTATCCAAGAGTGACGTTAAGAGAGCAATCCTTTCAATTTCTTCAAAAGCTATCGGTGATGACAAAATATGTCATCATATGTTACATCTTATCCAAGAAGAATTGCTACATATTTTGGTTCATATCATTAACTACTCACTAGTCACAAGTGCATTTCCTGCAGCATGGAAAAAGGCACATGTTATTCCTCTTCCTAAATCCTCAAATCCTACCTCCTTCTCAGATTTTCGTCCCATATCCATCCTACCGATTCTCTCTAAAGTCCTTGAAACCCTTGTACACAACCAATTATCCTTGTACCTATCTGATAACAAACTTCTTAATAAATTTCAATCTGGCTTTCGCGCTGGTCACAGTACTGTCTCCGCTCTTTTAAAAGTAACTGATGACATACGGCTAGCAATGGACAATAAGGAACTTACTATATTGACACTTTTAGACTTTAGCAGTGCCTTTAATTGCGTAGACTTCGATGTCCTTCTTGGTATTCTCGACTCTCTTAACGTATCTCCTCTGGTTACTGAATGGTTTGATACTTATCTGAGGGATCGCCTACAGTGCATACGCTCGGACGAGGTTACCTCGGAGTGGTGCCAACTAACTGCAGGTGTACCTCAAGGCGGCGTCCTTTCTCCACTTCTCTTCTCCGTATTCATTAATTCCATTTCTGATGTTCTCTCTTCTAGCTACCATCTTTATGCAGACGATTTGCAAATCTACCGCCATTTTAACATAGCTGAAATTAACTCTGCCATTTCTTTTATGAACCATGATCTAAATAACATTCATGATTGGGCTAAATCTTACGGTCTTTTAGTCAATCCAAAGAAATCTCAAGCCATTATCATTGGAACTAGATACATGACCAATTCCCTTAGTTCATTTAGTGTACCACAGATTTCTTTTAATAACATCCCGATTGCCTACATGAAAACGGTGAAAAATCTAGGGGTTATCTTTGACTGCAATTTATCTTGGTCATCGCACGTTACTGAGATTAGCCGACGTGTCTTTGCTGCTTTCCATTCGCTCAAACGCCTCCAGAAATTCCTCCCCTTCGTAACTAAAGTCACTCTCGCACAGTTCTACCCCTAATCGATTACGCTGACGTTTGTTTTATAGACGCGAATGAAGAGCTCTTGGGTAAATTGGAAAGGTTGCAGAATCTGGGCATCAGATTCGTGTATGGCTTGCGCAAATACGACCACGTTTCATACTACCGCGCGGAACTTAAATGGCTCCCTATTCGGAAGCGCAGAAATCTCCATACGTTGTGTTGCCTTTTCAATGTCCTCAAGAGTTCAACAGCTCCGGATTATCTTCGTGAGCGCTTCAACTTCCTGTTTAGCAGAGATATCAATAAACCACTCAGGTCGCACACAGTCACACTCCTTAAAACGCCTTCTCACAATACCGGAGCTTTCGCAAATTCGTTCACTGTTAGAGCCATCAGGCTGTGGAATTCTCTTCCGTACACAATCCGAGATTGTCGCACTATCTCCTCTTTTAAAAAGAAACTAAAGGAATACTATTCAGCAAATCCTTAAGCTATCCTATATATGTTTAATTATTTATTGCTGTATTATCAATTATCATGTATCGTTATGTCATGTTTATATATAGTCAGTTTATATTAGAGTTAGTTATATTAGTATGTATGTTAGATATATTTATATATTTATATATATTTTATACACCTATGTAAGTATTTTAGTATGTAGTACGTACACATATGGTTACCTATTTATTTTTTAAAGCACTCCTATACTCATTCGGTTTGCTATAAAAAATCTCTTTGAGAGATAAGCTCGCCGCTGTACTCAAATTATTGTATCAAATATTTGTAATCTCCTTTTTTTGTGTACAATAAAGAATAAGAATAAGAATAAGTCCATACTGTTCTCGGTGGTCACCGCGTACGTCAATTTGGTAGTTAGGGTTCCTAGTCTCGAACTTATCCATCCATCCATCCATCAGCCCGTGTTCGTCCACTGCTGGACATAGGCCGGCCTGGGCATAGGCTATGTCCAGGCGTAGGCATCGAACTTATATAAGTTGGCAATATCATCATTATAATAAGCCTGTTGAAGATCTTTCTTCAGTTCTGGAATGAAATTGCAAAAAATAATGGCTCCTAACCAAAAACAGTATAATATAATTTATACTTACACCAGATAATATGTTTTTTTTTTAAATATACCTAGGTATTATTTTTAAAATAATTGTATTTTAAATTAAACTAATCGAATTACTAAAAAAGTCGGGTCTGCACATGGAGTATTTTTTCAAAATTTTAAATGGTATGCTTTATTAGTATTACATCGAAGCCATAACTAATTTTTTTATAATTTTTGTCTGTATGTTCCGTTTTTTAGAACCACTTAACGGATTTAGATGCGCTTTTTTATTATTATCGTTGTGGCTCTGGTCATCATATAGGCTATTAAGGGATGTTGATTAAATAACCACCAAGTCGAAAATGGTCGATAATAGTTTTAAAAGATACATTTATTAAAAGACTTTTCCACGTGATCAAAGCCGCGGGCAAAAGCTAGTCGTATTTACATTAATGCAAACATTAAATATACCTTTAATTTGGTTCATGTACGTTTATTATTTTATTAAATGTAAATAATTCTATGTGATATATTTTACAGTTTTAAATTTGGTAAGTTTAATTATTCAAGTAAATTTAAGGTGTAATAATTGTATATGAGGCCGTCCATATATTACGTCATTTGAAATTAGGGGGGAGGGTCTGGTTCTCGGATGACGGTAATGTCATGAACATAGATGGCAATAATGGAAGTCTTGCCACATTAAAAAAAACAATTGTTTAAACAACTTTACTGATTTTGTAATCCAGATAACGAAAACTCATTCGTTTTGTAAAGGATGGGATCATTGGATAATGACGCTAGGATGATGTAGGAGGAGGGGGGTCGAAAATCGGCGAAAATCGATGACGTAATTATATGTCTCGCCGGCATTTGGTTACATCAGTCACTACTACTACTACACGTAGTGGCTTGACCGCCATACATAACTTTCGTGGTTATTTTTTTATGACCACCCAGAAATATGATTTAAGCCAAAAGACTAGCCATTTAGTTAAGTGACTGATATAACCAAATGCCGGCGACATATGGACAGCCCGATGATTTAAGAATAAATTATTCTTCATCATTTGGCTTTACCTATATGTCAGAGTTGCAGAAAATACTATTATTTCGTTACAAAACAGAAAAATCTATATTTAAAGCCCATCCATCCATCAGCCTCTTTCGTCCACTGCTGGACATAGACCTTTCCAAGATTTCGCCATTCTTGGCGGTCCTCCTGGAAGAAATGCCCATACTCACACACGCTGGGCCGGCGGGTTGGTGAGCGCGCTGCCGAAACCCTCGCACCAGTGACACCGCTGCCTGTCACCGGTCTCCATCCATCCCGGCAATTGGGGATGGATATACCGCCATCCATCGGTCCCAGGTGATAGTGGGCCGCCTGGTTTTACCTGAGAGCTGTTCTCTTACTCTCCTCGGGGGGGTTTGCGAGTAAGATGGTGGTGCCTCCACAGTCGAGCCCGGCATCAGCTCTACCACCTATATTAAAAGCCCACTGCTCGGTAAATATAGCCCTCTTCTTCTTTGTGGTACACTTTGCAGTCTTGAGACAAAGACAACCTAATCCATTGCTTGCCGGCAAAAAAGTTCATAATAAGGCTGACTAGTCAGTAAACAGTTTTGTGATATAAAGTCAGATTGAACATGAGCACCTCATTTTGCATCAATCAGAACTGAACCCTACGCCGTCGTTTCCTTTTACTTTAAAATAGCGCGCTCAAAACATGAAATTTAGAGATAACTTCGTAATCTTCTATCGAGCGAACTTAAAGATTTTGCGTTTTTTCTAAGATGAATCTATCAGCCCTATTGCTGTCTATCTATGTATATTTTTATACTATACCGTTTAACCAAGTTACACAGTGTGATATGCTGGTTTGAAGTTGTGCATCTAGCTTATACGGACCCTTAAAAGCAAAGGATAATCTTGCTTGAATCATAATCGCGGAAATAAGTATAAGTATACTACCATTTCGATATAAATTAATAATAACTTATAAGTGCACATAGTGAATGAGCGGAACCTTTCCCTGATGAATGTTGATACTCGCTGCGTTACTACGTTGAGTTGCCTTTCCTATACTTAGCTAAGAGTACCGTTAAAGTTACTTCTGAGATAATTATGAAACACAACATGATCCTTATATAAGAGGCCTGCCTTAACTTAAAGACGTTTATGAAACACAATATGATCATTAATAATAGTGAAAACGGTAAGTGATAATTAATAATAAGTGGCCAGCTTTTTGTAAAGGAAAGTAAAATTTTATTTTGCATAAAATTAATATGTAGGTACGAATTATTTTTAGATATTTGAAAACTTTATTTTACTTCGCTTTGAGTACGAGAAGAATGATTAATGATTCCATGAACTTAAAAAAGTTTATTGATTATGATAAAGGGAAGAAGTTAGGTTCATTAGGGAGAGTGGACAAACGTAAAGGGTCGAATCTCTGGATTTGGAACGAAATCATAAGAGTAAAATTATGAAGTCTAAATAACAACCCTCAACTAAAAAAGATGCATGCAAATAAATTAACGAGTACTTTATGCCAAAACTGAACTTTTTATGACAGCACCTTCAAAACCATTGGATTTTCCATAGACGTGAAGTAAGGATTGTTTTGGGCATAATTCAAGACTATGGAAAGTTTGAACTGTTTTGAAGATACTACATATATTTCCATCACAAAAATCAGTTTTTGCTTTTGCATAAACTTCAGCTCAGAGCAATTTTTTGGGTGTTATTTTATTTTGTGCAATTATGTCGATTCAGTTGCAGTTGGAAATCAAATGAATATTTATCACTGAAGGGGGTTAGTAGAGCAAAAGAGGGTAGATCGCTTCACCCGAATCACGCGCAAAGTAGGCGCGCAACTCAAAGGGACGACCTGAGCCCTTCAAAAATACATTCGCCTTATAAAGACATAGCCAGGAGTCACCAAGGCCCAATAATTTCCTTACTCAATAGATTGAGGCACGATGAGCGGAATAGTTCGTCGTGTTCCGTATTCTTCGACAAAATCAAACGATACCGTGATGAAGAATACACTCAGAGCCATCTAGTTGTGATAATGGGAACTAACTGGGGCCTAAAGTGTTGCCATTCTACAAAAATAAAATCTTCCTACAATTGTTTTTAAAGTCATGCTTATTAAAGACGGTATTACAAAATATTGAATTATTCGCTGTTTTTCAGCTATTTTTCGACAAATACATCAAATGTTATTTTTTGCGTACCTACAGATACCTCAAACCTATAACGATAGGGCTGAAGTTTAATTTTTCCAGAAAGCACTGTTTTTTTATATCATATATCTTCCCTCTACTCCTCTAGGAAAAACAACGAAAACACAGTACAGATATCTTAATAACTATAGGTAGAAGACTTTAAACAAACACAAAAATAAAAATATGTGTAAGGTGCAAGAATTTTTTAATTGTTTAAACAAACCTCAAAAAATAAAAGAAACTTCGTCAAGTTTGCTGTACCACGAGAATCTTCTATAGAATTGTGGTTTATTTTACTCAGTAGTTTCCCAGATTAGTTGTCAACTTACGATGGACGTACTAATAGCGGTTATTTCGTCACTTCGTAATTGCGTCCCTTAATGTCAGGAAATAGCAAATGAAAACCACGCTATTTAAAAACAGTGATTGCTATTTTTAGACATTTAAATGATTCAATATTAATCTGGTAAGAAAAGTATTTATTTTCTAAAGTGGTAGCTTTTTGGTAGCACTTAAGTAAGACCTCAGTTATTTTTCTTTATACGTGAAGCGGACGAAGAATAAAAAGTACTACACCGTTACTAGCTTACTAACACTCATCTCAATGTAAACTCATAGTCGATAGAATAGTCAGGTAGCTTTTTGGTAGCACTTAAGTAAGACCTCAGTTATTTTTCTTTATACGGTTTATACGTGAAGCGGACGAAGAATAAAAAGTACTACACCGTTACTAGCTTACTAACACTTAGCTCAATGTAAACTCATAGTCGATAGAATAGTCAAGAAGGTGACGGTATGGTAGACTATTCTTGTATCCTTTTTACTTACTCTCTAATCCTTTTCCCCACACGACTTGCTCTGGAAACATAATAATCGAACTGAATCGGACTTAAGCCAAAGAGAGCCGATCGCATGAACTTTTCTAATAACTACTACCTAACTTAGTACAGACGGTTACTAGATCAGAGCTAGTAGAGTAATTTTAATAAATTAATAGTAGGCTAGTTCATCACATTACTAACTACTGGCCAACATGAAAACCTAGCTTTATAAATGTTCTGAAAGGTAGCCCCTTTTCATTTCATGCAGTGCCAGACAAAAGTAACATTCAGAGATTTATAACACTCTGATGTCAGATGCAAACATTTTTTCATATAATTGGTTACCTTGTTACCGTACATTTTTGCAACAATATCAACGAACAATGGTAAGTTGTGTAAATGACACGTTCCCAACAATCCCCTTCCGTTTTCACCGGGAAGGGAAAACAAATGGGGAAAACAAACGTAATGCGAAATTACGAACAAATATTTCACTGAAAATTTATCTGTATTTTAATTGGATCTGGCAAGTCCCTTTATTTATATACCGTTTCCGGTGACATTTGTTTATCAACAACGCTGATGTAAAATTAAAACCAATTACCTTATTTGATAATATAAGACGGCCTTTTTTTATTTTTAGTTGGTGGCTAAGGCAGATACACTGAAAAATAATTTGGCCAAATGCGAGTTCGTTCCATACTACAGGTACGGAATGCTAAAAACATTATGGTACAAAACAAATGACCGCGCCTTTATGATCTTAGCGCCATCTGTCATCTTACCAATGAACCTCGATCCAAAAAGGTTAACAAGCTACTGTTAGCGCCGTCTATTACCTAGGTAAAAGCTGTCGTACAAGTAATCTCGGTTGGCGCTATGGTTACCACCATATTTATTATTCCATCCATCCATCCATCAGCCCGTGTTCGTTCACTGCTGGACACTTTCCCAAATTTCGCCACTCATGTCGGTCCTCCGTCCTCCTCATCCAGCCGCCCCCCGCAACATCCTTCAGGTCGTCAGTCCAGCGGGCACGAGGTCGGCCTACACTGCGCTTTGCTGTACGTGGTCTCCATTCTAGAGCCTTTCGGCCCCAACGGCCATCATCTCGGCGACATATATGGCCTGCCCACTGCCACTTCAACTTACTGATTCTACAGGCTATGTCGGTTACTTTCGATCTCCGACGGATCTCCTCGTTTCGGATTCTATCCATCAGAGATACCCCAAGCATAGTCCGCTCCATAGCTCGCTGAGCGACCTTAAATCGGTGGATCAGGCCCTTTGTAAGAGACCACGTCTCAGCGTCATACGTCATCACAGGAAGGACGCACTGGTTGAACATCTTAGCCTTTAAGCACTGCGGTATTGACGACGTAAATATATGACGCAACTTTCCGAATGCTGCTTAACCCAAGCATATTCTTCTGTCAGCCTCGGCGTCGAAGTTTTTTTTGTTTTTATCCAGCTGTATGACTTGACCCAGATAAACATATTTCTGAACAACTTCGATGCTGACATTGTCGACGGTTAGTGGCCCCTGGATGACGTGACAGTTGGACATGACCTTAGTTTTCTCCAAATTCATCCGCAGGCCCACTCGTCTCGAAGAATCGCTAAGGCCGCGCACCATTACCTCCTGCAGCAATTCCGCCATTATTACGATGTCATCGGCAAAGCGAAGATATGAAATGTACTCTCCGTTTACGTTTATGCCTCGTCCATTCCAGTCTAGTGTTTTAAAGACGTCCTCCAGCGCGGCGGTAAACAGTTTCGGGGAAATAACATCTCCCTGTCTCACGCCGCGCTGAAGATGTATCGGTCTTGTTTGTACACCCTGTACTTGGACGGACATCGTAGCGGAGTCATACAGACATTTCAACATCTCCACGTAACGCCAGTCAACTTGGCATCGCTGCAAGGACTGCAGAACAGACCAAGTTTCGATGGAGTCGAAGGCTTTCTCGTAGTCCACAAACGCTAGACATAAAGGCTGATTATACTCTTGGGTTTTCTGTATAACCTGCCTTAGCGTGTGAATGTGGTCCACGGTGCTGTAGCCTTTTCGAAACCCAGCCTGCTCTGGAGGTTGAAAGTCGTCGAATCGTTGAGCGAGACGATTCGTGATAACTCTTGAGAACAGCTTGTAGGTGTGGCTCAGGAGTGCGATTGGTCTATAGTTCTTTAGTAGGATTTTGTCCCCTTTTTTGAAGAACAAAATGACCAGGCTCCTGCTCCACTCCTTTGGCGTAGTACCTGTACGAATAACGGCATTAAAGAGGTCCTGTAGCTGTCCGAGTATAGGGTAACCTCCAGCTTTCAGGAGTTCAGTTGTGATGCCGTCCTCGCCCGGCGCCTTATTGTTTTTCAGCTGTTCAAGAGCTATCCTAATCTCACTCATTTCGACATCCAGGAGTTCGTCGGTGTAGT
This sequence comes from Ypsolopha scabrella, assembly GCA_910592155.1. Taxonomy (NCBI): domain Eukaryota; kingdom Metazoa; phylum Arthropoda; class Insecta; order Lepidoptera; family Ypsolophidae; genus Ypsolopha; species Ypsolopha scabrella. The sequence continues at coordinate 9,280,549 of OU342964.1, forward strand.
GGCGGACTAGAGGTGCACGTTTGTCGTCTTTATCGCGAGCAGTTGGCTTGGGAGCGTGTGAAGAATATTGGAGCCCATAAAATCTCTCGATTTCGGCGAGGATCTCTGGCCTAGAGGTAACGGTTTTATTGTCAGATGTCTTCAGCTTCGTCAGATTGGTCCTTCCTAGCTGCTGGGCAAAAACTTTTGAGCCTTTGTTTCGCTGGATCGCGTCTTCAATGACGCGAGTGTTATGTTGGCGCAGGTCAAAACGAATTTGCCTTTTAACGCGCTTGTTAAGAAGGGAGTAATCTGCAGAATCTGAAGACATTTCCCGTCTCTGCCTCATCAGGTCCAGAGTTCCACTCGAAATTTTGGACTCCTTAGTCCTTCGCTCCGGCTTAAAATAAGCTCTGCCTACGCGCACGACATTCGTGACATTGCTAGCAAGCTGGTCAACGTCCTCAGTGGTTTCCAACATGGCAAATCGGTTTTGAAGTTCCATTTGGAACTTTTCGGATCCCACAGCGGTTTGGCGCAGAGAAGGGCGGAGCGTAGGCTTCATCAGACGGTTTCTCTCAAGCTGTAAGTCGATATTCAAGATGCCTCGGACAAGTCGGTGATCGCTACCGGTACAAAACCTGTTGATCACGGATACATCTTGGATTATGTGCTTTTGATGCGTCATGATGAAGTCTATCTCATTTTTAGTCTTACCATCAGGGCTTCGCCAGGTCCACTTCCTTTGAGGCTTCTTTTTGAAGAATGAATTCATCAAATAGAGCCCCTGACTTTCAAGGAAGCTAACCAGCATCTGGCCCCTAGGGTTTCTGCAGCCATAACAGTGTGGTCCGATTACCGATTCACCACACTCTTGTACTCCCACTTTGGCGTTGAAGTCCCCCATAACAACGGTAAAATGTGTCTTGGTGGTGTTATGTCTGGCCTTTGATATGTCATCATAGACGGCCTCGACTACATTATCAGAGTCGCTCAACGTGGGGGCATACACTTGAATGACTTTAAGAGAATATCTCTTGTTAAGTCTAAGAACAAGATATGCCACCCGAGTAGAGACACTACCGATTTCTAACACGTTGCTAGTGAGGTCTTTGTTGACTAGCATGCCAACTCCACCGACAGACAATTAATCGCCCTCTCGATAGTAGAGCAGGTGTCCTGACTCTAGGGTTATGGTATCCTCACCTGCTCGTCGGACTTCCCAGAAAATGCCAGTTGATTCTACCTAACTCTGACTCGAGCTCAGCGAGGTGTCTGTCTTCCCGTAAAGTCCGTGTATTATACGTCGCCAAAAAAAGTCGTCGGTGTTGGTGACCACTCAACCGGAGACTCTTAGCACCCCCTGCCCCACCGTTACCACGACCGCCACCGTAATCGGGAATAGTGGGGTTGCCGGGGACTGGGGGCCGTTTATTTTTTGTGTACATTATAATTGGGAAGAAATGCCCAGTGAGTAGGCGGGTTGGTGAGCGCGGTGCCAGAACCTCTCGCACTAGTGACGCCGCTGCCCGTCACTAGTCTGTTTATTTAAGGTCTGGCAATTCGGGATGGATATACCGCCATCACACGGTCCCAGGCTTGGTGGGCTACCTGGATTTGTGCCTGTCTGCGAGCTGTCCTCTTACTCTCCCCCGAATAACTTCAGGGGCGGTTTGCGAGTAAGATGGTGGTACCTCCACAGTCGAGCCCGGCATCAGCTCTACCACCTACACTAAGCTTTTTTAATTTTATTATTTGTCGTGATAGAGGACATAGTAACAAGTAATGTGTTAAAATTTCAAATTTCTACCTATTACAGTTGAAGCTGTGAACCCCTGTGACAGACAGACAGCGGAGGCTTAGTAATAGGGTTCCGTTTGGCACCCTTCGGGTACGGAACCCTAAAAAACATTGCATCAGTATTATGGTTTTTGCACCGCGCGATAACTTTAAGTGCTCAGGTTGTTCTTTCTCGCTATCACTAACCCAAGACTATGAGCAAATTTACACAAAACTATACATTATTACCGTACAGCAAGAACTGCATTATTCAGGAGATAAGCTCTACCGGCGCACGCGAAACAGTACTACGTCTGAAAACAAGGCTTTTCTAATTTATTTGAGCTATTTCACTTTAAGCGTACCTTTAAAAATACAGTCTAATGGTAAACAATTCCTTCATAGCTCTCATTTGATTTCTAATAAAAAAATATTAATTTTCGAAATATATTTCGGCCCACTATGGGGCCGGCATCAGTCGACTGGCCGATGATAGTGGGCCGAAATATATTTCGAAAATTAATATTTTTTTATTATTAATACAAGTTAAAGGAAACTAAAGGCTTTATATAGCTAAATTATATATATTTATTTCATTTGATTTCTATAATAGTCAATGAGCAAATTATTTTTTTATATAGGCTACCTTCCTCAAAGAACTTCTTACAGCAATGTTTTTATGAGCTTAGACATAAAGTTACATAATAGTAAATAATATATAAAAAAGTACCGAAATTCAAAAGTTTTGTACTTAATAAGTAACATTTTTAAATGCAACAATTATAAATTGAAATATTTAACGTATATACGAATGACCTTATTTTTAACTAAAATGAGAGCACAAATGTCACACTAAAGACGAGAATTAGACATGAAACATAAAGGCGTTTCTACACAGAAGATGATTAATGACAACGTTAAGACGCTCTTAACATGTCATAAGAATGACAATACGTCGTCGCTCTGACAAAGTACTCAAGAACTTTACGGAGAGTATGGGCTTTTCTGAACAGCAAACTTGACAAAATGGGGCGAAAGAACGACCTTTATAAAGGCCTATATGGCCTTAAAAATATGTTTAACAATAGCTTTATGCCGTCGCCTTTTTCCGGTACCATCTGTACGGAAAGTGTTATACTTTTTGTATGTTATGAATAGTTTAAACGACCGTAGAAAAATTTAAAGCGATCGGGTGTACGAAGAATCTTGTAATTCACTTGTACGTAAAACCACAGTATAGGTAAAAACATAATAGTAGGTATCTTATGTATGCACAATAATGTGACAACTTTATCTGTGCTTCAGATGATTTTTTTAGATGCTTGTCCTAAGAAACACATGCTTCCGGATTTTTCAGATTGTCAAGTTGTTACACACATTTTACCTTACACAAATTATTTAAGATTTCATTGTGACACACTTCCCAAATCCCCCCGATATCAGAAATTGGCCAACAAAGACGGTAGTTTTGTTGTACAATTTCTGATATCGGGAGTTTAGTCAAAATTGCTTTACCGCCTTGATTGATAACTTTATCGAGAAAACTGGCCAAAAAATGAGAACTCGGTTACTCTTTTGCTTACGTCTCTGGTAATGAGAAATTTCTCAAAATTCTCTGGGCTTTCTGGACCTTTGAACAAAACCTACACAATTAAAAATGTCTGCTTTTCAAGCCAAAAATCAAAGCTTGTGACTGACTAATGGACAGTAAGTCACCGAAGTATACAGTATAAGTGATGAATCAATGCAAAGCCCAAACGATAAAGTTTAGCCTACTTTCCGTAAATAAAGATAGGTACGTGTGTTAAGGTTCACTTATGAAAAGCCTACGTTCGAAGAGGCAAGTGTAATGTTTTATTCAGAGCGTCCTTCCTCGGCCGGTGTTAGGGCACATACATAAATCCGGTATTGGATGAGAACCTCTATTCATGCCAATAGGAAATATGGTACGAGTACGATGCAGAATGCACTGCAACCTAATTTTAATATTGCATACAGCGCGCCTTTGGTCTTGCATATTTTTTAAAAGAGGGCCGCCGCTGCATTTTATCATATTATTACGGAAAATCTTAAAGTGCATTATATTTTGCTGCGGAGTTCACCCTGGAACGTCTCATTTTAGCAAGTCAAGATATTATAATAAAGTGCGCAGGAAAAATTATAGTCGTTATAAAATAAGTGGTCGAGTAAACTTCATAAGCATTAACAATATTATGGCAACGGGCCTTTGTTGGATGAAAGTAATGATTTTTATTATGCTATACAAACTAGGGTTATATTCCTCCATAATATCACGGTAACTTTAACTGGGGTTAAGCATGATCATTGCAAAGGCAGGCAGAAGTAGCGGGCTGTTCATTTTCGCGTGGAAACTTGAATATGTAGCTTTTATGACGATGCTACAAAGGCGAAATTTGATGGTTCCACGTCACGGCTAAATGAATGAGTTGTACGATAACGATAATGGTCGAAAAACACGAGGACTCGCCGCGAAGAGAACAGAAAGGCATGAAAGCAGCATGGGAATTCCACCACATTTTCATGAACATCGCGTTTAATCGCATTCGACTTTTAAGTAAAAGATTACTGAAATGATAAAATGGAAAACCCATTACCGCAAAAAGGTTTGGTAGAAATCTCTTGGGTATTCTTATTTCTCTGAACTTGGATCCCGTGTGAAATGGAGTTTTAAAGTTGTATTTTCGGGAAGCAGCAGCGGAAGTATGTACAGGCAAACACTTATTGGTCACGGTATAGCTCGGGGCGTGCAGGTCTGTGCAAATAGATAGAGTCAGGCGCTGCAGCGGGCTGGATACTCTAAGCCGGGTCAATAAGCGGCTCAGCTCTATACAGCTTGCCATGGAACTTTCAGCTACGACAAGCTATTACTCTATCTATGAAATATTCAACGATAAAGAGAATTAGAAAAAAATCCTCGCGGTTTGCAGAAACATTTGTAGATTAAAACACAAGTCCATTCGTACGTGCGGCTTACAGTTTCATTCAGCGCAATTTCATTAGTTAAATAATTATGAAGCTGTGAATTAAAACTAAGCGAAACTACGAGTCGAAAATGTTCGTCACTGAAATTTAAATCCGGAAAACTATTCAAAACGGCGTTTCAGCCTGAAAACCGGATTGGAGTAGAACACGAGTAGTAAAGTTTTTTAAAGTGCGACGAGCGCGCGGCTTGCGAAGAAAGGGGAACGCTAGCTGGAACATTTGTCGGGGTTACTGACTGGAACTTCCATATCTACGTCGGTCACAATTATTATTTGTTAAAAAAATGTGTATAAAAGTTTAATGGATCAATTTTATTATTTCATTGAAATATCAGATTTTTTCATGCCTGCATTTCCCAGCATTATTTTTCGGGTAATGCAATTTCACATTTGATCCGTTCATGTTAAAAATTGAATTTTCTGAAAAATACAAATAATTGAAAACACGATTCTAACTAATATGATTTGTCCCTATAAGTTTGTTACCACACAAACAAAGGATCACTATGCCAGCGTAGTAGTTTATGACGCGGGCCAATATACAGGTTTAAAACCCGGAAAATCAAACAGTTCCTTGGGGTCTACAAAAAGTAAGAACCAACTGCCCTTTTTCCAATTCCAAATATCACATAACAATACGAGCACACAAAGTAATGTAAGAGACTGAGGGAACTGAGCCAAAAGCCAACTGACTCCGAGACAACTTCAAGACTGTAGGCGAAACTTTTTTCATAAATGTGCAAAAGGCGAATAGGATACCAGCTGACGACAAGCTTGGGGCATGCAACTTCTTTACTTGGAGCCACCGGCAAATGTGTTAAAAGCAGGAAACCGGGAATCTTACCCCTTTTGTGTCATTCTCTAACTTGGCCTACGGCGAAAGGATGAAATGTTGGACATTAAAACGCTTTGTCATACCCACTGTTATGTGCGCTAAAGTCGGTATGTCGTTTAAAATGTCTGTACTTTGTCTCTTTTGTATTCGAACTAGCATTTTGCCTGCGAGTACGCCCGCACTGAAAGAAAATGTGCCCTGTGCCTTATTCTGCAACTTGTATCTATCACTAAAATTGTAACTACTCAGCTTCCTATAGATTTTGCGCGACGAAATATACTTCAAAAACGCATCAAATAAGTGATTTGCAAGTAATAATCAAAGATAAAGACAAACACGCCTGGTACTTTATATGTATAGAGATTAAAAAGATTGATGAGAATGAAGATTCCCCATAAGCTAGGTAGATATGACATAAAGAAGAGTACGCATTAGGAAGTTGGAAGCACACATCAAACAAAACCCAACGTGAGCCCGGAGGCGTTCCACCAATAGCAGAGAGGAACGTAGGTATAATTGGATTCATTATAAACGACAGCAATCGGATTGTCGCTTCTAAACTAAATCAAACTTTGTTTCCGCCGGGAACAGCAGTAGTTGGTGTCGTTACGGGGACATCGGAACGGGGAATAACGGTTATAACCCACTTTTGCTGAATTAACTGGACTGCTCAAACGAGATCGCTTAGGGTTTCATTTACCGGCATTATTACTTAAAAAATAGGAAAATGTTTCATCGTGAAGAATAACAACACTTGTACTCGTTTCACAATAATTAGTGTTAAGGCGTAGTAGGTCGATACTTGTACTCGTTTCACAATAATTAGTGTTAAGGCGTAGTAGGTCGATACTTGTACTCGTTTCACAATAATTAGTGTTAAGGCGTAGTAGGTCGATCGCACAACGAAAGAGATAAGCATATCTGAAAAAGCGCGCGTCTGAGCAGAGCGGTCAATCAAGAAGAGAGTTGATAATGCTGTTTTTCAAATAAAATTTAATATAAATTCACACAAGTGCGTTTTAAAAAAAGTAGCTGTGCTATCGTTAGATAATAGGTTTACATGTTTAAAACAGTTATCATTGTTATTTTTACTTTATTAGTTTCGATAGACTGCTTGTTTTAAATGAAAAAGAACGGCCAAGTGCGTGTCAGGCCACGCGCAATGTAGGGTTCCGTAGTTGCCCGGTACATATAAGTTGGTTACTAATACAGACCGCGCCAAACTTCTGGTCCCATACATTATAGGGGGCCAAAAGTTTGGCGAGACCTTTACTCGTAAACCTGTAAAGCCTACTTAGCTGTGATAGTTTTCCTTTTAAATTAATTATATATACTACTTTTGTAAATTGTTTCACATTTTTATAAACAACCGTTTAGCCTTGTAACGCGGGGGGGGGGGGGACACTCCTTACTTACTTACTTTTCACTTTAAAGCTTAATATTTCACCAACGGATCCCTAAATCGAAAAATGGTTTTCGCACACCCACAAGGATTTTGAACGGCCTATCCAACGATACCCAACACTATGGGATAAACGAGAAAAAAAAATCATCTCCAGTTTACTTGTATGAGAGGTACCGTTAAAATTTTTTTTAAGATTTTATTTTACCGTTTTGTCGGTGTGATTAATATTTATATCCATACCAAATTACAGTTTTCTAGTACTAATAGTCCCTGCGCTAAGCCGCGGACAGACGGACATGGCGAAACTATAAGGGTTCCTTGTCGGACTAAAAATAGCCTTCACTTTGCAATTTTTTTCGATAGAGCAAATTTTTCTCTATCGCCTTTTGGGCTGTTACATCGCCTTGGAAAAGGCTTTGTTTATAACATGTATTTATTTCAGAACCATATCTATTGTAGTTTGGGAGTACTACTCGTTCAAAAAGTCCGTTTTTACTACCTACGTCGTCGTCTAAACTTAGTGTTGTTATTCATCATGATGTTATCGAAGTTTCACCAAGTGCCGACAATCGCAAGTATAAATCATATAGGAAAATGTTTGTTAAGCGTACGTCATACTAAGCACTGGACGGATCCTACCAAAAACATAATATAAATATAATGTTTTTATTATATGGCCGTGCCGTGACTATACTGTTTTCGGATGCGCCCCTAACGCGAGCCCTTCGCACCATGAATATGGTGGCGGAAAACATTGTCGTGTTTCATTGCTCTGAATGAATTCACGAGAGCATCATTGTGTGTTTTGTGTTATTCGTGAAGTAGGTATAATTTCGTGCACTTTTTGTGTTTTTGTTGTAAATATATTTATGTAATTAGCTGCACTATTGTCTTAGGTTCGTCCAAAAATATATATTTATGTAAGTACCTATATAATGAAAAAAATTGTTTAAGAGTAAAATTATGCCTGCCAGCCACATAGTACCGATATTTTCGTCATACTTGTTTTTATTTATTTATTTGATACCGTTTTGTTAACGTACATGTGAGACCAAAAAATTCGCAAACTATGCACGAGTACGTACAAAACAAAAATACCACCATCACTAGTTATGGTCAAAAGTTATCAAAGAAATCTGAGTTTTAAATGTTGTATTTGTATGTTTTAAAAATAACTAGATTTTATAATTTATATTTCGATATATTTCGGCCCACGGTATGGGGCTGTCATCATTCGACTGATGACGGCCCCATACCGTGGGCCAAAATATATCGAGTACATAAAATATAATTTATTTTTTCATTGTTAATTCCCGGGCCTTATATAAATCAGACTGGTGATGGGCAGCGGCGTCACTGGTGCAAGGGTTTCGGCACCACGCTCACCAACCCGCCTGCCCAGCGTGTGTGAGTATGGGCATTTCTTCCAGGAGGACCGCCAAGAGTGGCGAAATCATGGAAAGTCCTATGTCCAGCAGTGGACGAAACAGGCTGATAGATGGATGGAATTGTTTTAAAATAAATAACAAGGCTCAAATAAATACAATATCTATTTATTCGAGTTTTAAATGTTTAACTTTTAAAATATGTCTGGGTTCAACACCAAATTACAGAAAGCAATTTACAAGTGCAATATAGAACCAAGCAGTAATACGTTTTACCGCCAGGAACTACACCGAACACTGCGCATTGCTCTCTTTATTATAATAATTTATAACTTGAAAATTTTCAGGGAACGAATGCTGCGAAGATATAAAACGTTTTCACGCGAATTTTTAATACAGCGGTATGTTCGCAATTCTACTAATATCGTAAATTTTATCACAAACCTCATTTTAGTTTGAGTCCCTTTGAAAAACGGAAACTCTTTTAGGGAAGCTCAAAAGCTTAAATAAATAAAGTTGTGCAGATTGCGCTGAAAGACATGATGGATATTTTTTTTAATTATTCCTTATTTTTGGGCGCCATTGCAATCTGTAGAATAAATTATACACAAATTCTTGTACTTTTATTCCACATATATTATCTGTAGTTTGTCAACTACAAAAAGCAACTCTGTGTCTTATACAAGGATATCTTCTTTGTTGGTTGTGACCACAGAACAGATTTATAAGGAGTGGCTAATGCCGAGTGAGATCCTCTTGGCTTCTCTTCCTAGTACATAATTGAATTTCTTACTAGGGCTATGCTGACAGTGAATGTTAAAAAAAACTGATCAAGTGCGATTGCGATGAGCGATGCGCAAGAAAAGAGGAGCTCTGAACCGGGATTCGAACCCAGGTTATTAAGTGAGTATATATCACATACATACAGACTAAACATTAATAATAAATTTGCAGGTTGTGTTGAGAACTGGATAGCTCAGATGGTAGAGCCATCGCCCTGTTAACAAGAGGTCCCAGGTTTGAATCCCGGTTCAGAGCTCCTCACGTCCAGCTTTACTTTTCTAATTATCTATAGCGCAATAACGCCCAAGTGTATAAAATATGTAAATATATTTCTATCATAGTTCAAAGATATCAAGTTGAAACTAATACATCTTACAGAAGTCTACAGCCCTATTAGTGCTGTAAAAAAACAGGTTTCTAATAAAACGAGGAAAAATGATTAGCTCACCACCATTGAAAAAATAGGGTACTTCCAGTCAACTTAAAAACTTCACAGTCCGTTCACAGTATGAGTTCTTATAGCACACGTCTAGGTAAAAATCTGAACCTTAGCGATACTTGGTTATTTAAGAAAAAAGAAATTCGGATCAACTTTATTAGAGCCTTTGGATACATGATCGGATTCAACTCTCTTGAGGTGAGACGAGCTTATGAGTTGATGGTGACTGCATGCCATATACTACGTGGAAGCTCTGACTGCCCTGAGTTGGTTACGCGGATCTGTCAGTTTTCGGTGCCAGACAACTATGTATCTCCGTGCACGCTCGCACCGGCTCTTGGCGGTGCCCCCTTCGGTCTCCGTGGCGCATAGTAAGTCTCCTCTGGTGCGCGCGCTCACGAAGCTCAACGCACTTTTGGTTTCGGCACCTGAGTGTGATCTTTTCTATGATAGATTGACGGATGTGATGCGTGAGTGCTTGAAGTTCTGTGAGAGTGAAGCCTCAATGACCATGTCCTTAGATTTACAATATTAGATTGTTTTAACATTTTTATTTCATTTTTCTGTTTGTCGTTACTTTTCTGTCTCACTTCTGTATCCTTGTAATTTTCTTTGTGTCTGTATGGTGATTTGGATTTAATCTGTTATGCTGTGCAGTTAATAATACATAAATAAATAAATGATGTTTTTTAGATAACTGTTCGTGGAATACGTTTATGTTTTAAACGGTATGTACAGAACCTCCAGGGCACGAGTCCTACTGGCACTTGACCAGTTTATTTTCATTTATCTTTGACTTAAGGCGAGGTTACCCAGAGATATCTGTCCTGCTCTAACGCTTCCATCTTACACATGTTTATCCTGATCAGCGGAAGCGGGCCGCTCAGAAAACTCGCGGTTTCGAGGCGTTTTTTATTTATTATTTTGGAATACGAGGGATGGGTTCTTAATATGACGGCCGTTTTAAATCACACTTTTCACTACATTTATTTTAGTATAACTTATATTGTCCAAAACTTAATATAGCTCAAATGAAATGATATTTAGATCATAGTTTAGACCTATCTTTACGATTTAATTGGATCGAGTAAAATGCAAGTAATCGTGTAACGAACGGCCGAAATATTAAGATCAAAGAGTGAAATATGACATATTTTGTACAAAATTTAGTCATCGCACTTTATTGGTTTAAAATTAATTTGAAAAGAGACAAAATGGGATAACCCTCCCTTAACATGTTATTCGCAAGCCGATCAACATCGACTGAACCCGCAAAATATGTTCGATATTGACAGGTTTTTTTTCTTCGGCAGTTTTTTTCATGAACAAATTATTTTGCAGACGTCGTTTATCTCGATACGAGCACCAAATAGCACAAAAAAGTCTCTGGTAGATTAAACGAAACCCTGACTTGACAGTTTAAAAAAAAACGAACCGTTCGTTGAAATAGTCTGCGCTGCAAATGAAAGAAAGTTAATGTTGTACAAAATTCAGTGAACCTGCATTACAGCGTGGTTTTTAACTAAATAGGGATTCTTATCATACCAGGGTTTAAGTAAAATATAAAAATACACCGTGAAATTTTTGTGGTTATTAAGTCGCAAACTGGAGATAGTAGGCACTCGTCTATATAATAACTTTTTCAATAACAATATCTTGAAATCGTGATATAACAGCTATTTCATTCATACTATAATATAATAATAAAAAGAAGGAATACTTGATGGAACATGATTTTTGTTTAAAGTTGCTTAATAAAATAAATTTAATGCAATAAACAAAGATAGATATATAAACATAAGATATTAGGAATTTATGTCATGAGGAAAAATACATCTTTGTCCACCTGTCTCATATGGTCCATCACCTTTTACATCTTTAGAGGATCATAAATTGGGAAAACATACTAATACGTACTATTACAACGTAGATCACTAGTGCTGTTACACTATGCTTCATTATCGTCCTGATAATCATTAATTTTATAATATTTTTTCAGGAGTCTTCGTTTAATATAATACAATTTTCTGGTAAACTAAAGAACTCTTTCGGAAGTTTATTAAAAAATCTAATACCATGTTCTACAAAAGTAGTACACCTACTTTCGCAATTCTAATCTTTGGAAAAGCCAGTTTGTTTTTTGTTCTTATACAGTATCGATATTTTTTGACATATCTAATTACTCGGTAAATTAACTCACATGGAATCGTCAATATACGTTTGAATTTTTCTCCAAATGAATCTCTGTGCTTCATGTTACAAATAGCACGAATTTCTTTCTTCTGAAAAAAAAAGACAGCGTTTATATCCGCGGCTCTACCCCACAGGAGCACGCCATATGACATAATGCTGCAAAAGTCACCAAATCGGCAATGGAACTAGTGCGAACGAAGGAAATACTATACTAATCTGGCAGTATCGTCATCAGTAATTTGCCTCATGCGTCTAACAGCGTATGCAGCTGAACTAAGTATATTACAGAGGGCTTCTATGCGGGGACCCCACTGAAGAAGAGAGGTTATCGTAATGCCTAAAACCTTAGTTTTGTTAACTAAGAAAATGTCTAGTTTGGACCCCAGCAAAAGTAAAGCAACATCTACTTCAATAAATTACATTTTGGTGATGTAAATTTTATACATTTATGTTATCTATGTACCTATATGTGTTAATACCTACTATCCGAGAACCACACAGTGGACTACTGCATTTTTTTGTATGTTCTAAATTCATTATATAATTCAGATTCAGACTTGTTTGTTTCATAATCTTAAGGCCGGTACACAATCTATCAGACATTACAAAACGTCGTATAAGGTGAACAACCGATACATGTACGTAAAGCATTCGGGCGTGCAAGAGAGTAACGCAATGCAACGAAAGTGAAACTAATAGCGTGCATAGATTTATTATCAATTTGATTGACGATTACCTCTAGTTTAGTTGCACTTGAAATTTTAACGATGCTGGATATTTATGAGCAACATTTTGCCAATTGAAATAGCTCTGTATTACGAACGCAGCGCGTGATAGTAATGACTAAAGCGCTTTCCCTACAACAGTGACCAGTGGCGTTATTATCTAACTTCAACATCTAAGGCCTTGTCCACATGCAGCGTTTTACACGCGCGAGACTTCAAGTAAACAGGAGCCTGTGTTGGGTCCACATAGCGCGATGTACGCGCGAGGATTTGGTGTAGAACTCAGTTAATATTCAGTATGAAGTTGGACCGAATGTTTGAGTTTTGGCTTACAAAATTTGAAAACCAACAACAGTTCAGTATGATCAGGCAAAACTAAAACTATTACTTTATATAAAAACTTATGAATAATATAGGTATTGTTTTGAAATAATAAAACTGGCAGTGGCATAATCAATAGATGTCTTATACCATATTGGGGATCTTTTTTATTAAAAAATCGGTATTGGTCTAGTTTTCCCTTGATTACGTCCGTTTACGCCAACACTCGCGCGTTGGTTCGCGCTTAGCATATGGACGCAATGTATTTGAGCCTAGTACTTCGACTACGCGCGAGTGCTTACACCCGCGAGCTCGCCCGTGCAAAACGCTGCATGTGGACAAGGCCTCACGCTATCGCTTTCTAAGGTATCGTGATTAGCTAGAAATTATGTGCGACATAATTTCTAGCCAACCACAGTACTTTGAAAGCGATAGGTGTTGAAGTAAAATAATAAGGCCCTGGGCCAGCCGGACCGCTCTTTCGCTGAGCTCTTCGCAAACATTGCACAATACGAATGAAGAATTTAATAACCAAACGACTATTTCGGTAAGATGAGGAGCCACGTTGTCTATTGACTTGAGGTTACCGGTCTTTTGACAAGGTACCTACATATATTGTCATTTAATTATATTTATACTGAGAGCTAACGACGTCAAGGGTCTGGTAATTTTATCGTCAGTGAAACTCAGGATAATACTTACCCCTGAGGCCCACTTTGAAAAAGGATGCACCTTGTGGTAGAGGTTTTTTGGGTTGGGAAAATATATACAGGGTGTCCCAAAAGTCAAAGTTATACCTTGGAGGGCTAGTAGGCCAGCTCATGACTGTCCAGAATATCAAAATATGACCTCAGTAAAAAGTCGAAAGTTTTCGAGTTATCGATACTTTTATGAATTTCGTAAAATTCGACATCTTAGAGGAGTCTTTTCAGTGCCACAGCTACACAATTCCATATTCCAAGAATATAATTTTTGTTTCGCAATCCTGAATAGCCCTGCTATTGAAGCTAATCCAAAACAAAACTAATATGATACGCGTTTGTAATGAAAAAAATCATTTTTGTTACATGTTTTAATTTTTTTATTTTCTAACTTTGACTCTTCATACTGTGAAAAAATGTACTTCGCTTAACTGGCAAGTAATTTTAAATAACAGTCCATTTTGTGTAGTTTCTTAAATAGTAAAACAATTGCCATGTTTTACTAAAAAAAAAAGTATATTACTGTAAAAGGAGCTCATCTTAAAAATATTTAAATACTTAGAAATTCGAATGAAAACACTTGTTAAACTTAAGTGCTAGGTATTCACAAACATAAATTAATTGAAATTAGAAGCAACTGCCTGCCACAGCAAATTTTCAGAAAGGAGCGATAGATATTGTATAGCATGAATCAGAGTGAGTGTTAGAGTGAGATAGCACTGTAATACAAAGATACGTAGTGACAAAATATGACATGAGATAGAGTAATCACTGTTTTTTTTTGTTTGTCAGTGTGCTACGCTACTTCGTTTGTTGTGCATAATTACGGTGCGTTTATCTCGGTTTTTTCATTTAAAACTAAAGACTTTTGCTTTGTTCTCTGGATTTGTGTGTTGCCCGGTGATTTGAATTTAATAAACTACACTAAATAACCTACCATTTAAAACTTACTTAAAGTCTTACTATCTCACTCTAAGTCTTGTAAAACGGCGTTACTATCTATCTGACTCTGATTCGTGCAATTTAATATCTATCACTCCTTTCTAAAAGGTTGCCGTGGCAGGCAGTTTGAACACCATCTTCTAATTTCAATTTGTTTTTGTTAGTAAATACCTACCAATTAAGTATAACAAGTGTTTTCGATTCGAATTTCTAAGTATTTAAATATTTTAAGATGAGCTCCTTTTACAGTAGAATAGCAATATACTTTTTTCTAAAGTAAAACATCGCAATTGTTTTACTATTTAAAAAATTACACTAAATAAACTATTATTTAAAATTACTTGCCTGTAAAGCGTAGTACATTTTTTTCACAGTATGAAGAGTCAAGGTTAAAAAAAAAAAAAAAACTTATAATTCGAACAAAATGTATTTTTTTTCATTACAAAGGCGTAAGTATCATATTACTTTTATTTTGGATTAGGATCAATAGCAGGGCTATTCAGGATTGCGAAACAAAAATTAGAATCTTGGAATATGGAATTGTGTGGCTGTGGCACTGAAAATCATCTAAGATGTCGAATTTTACGAAATTCATAAAAGTATCGATAACTCGAAAACTTTCGACTTTTTACTGAGGTCATATTTTGATATTCTGGACAGTCATGAGCTGGCCTATCAGCCCTCCAAGGGATAACGTTGACTTTTGGGACACGTGTATAAGGTGACTTTAATTTATGCACACTAAATTCTTACTGAAGACTCGGTGAGTGCTCAGTAACAAGGTTCGATGACCCTTCTGTGAAATTCGCAAATTATCCTTTTCGTGTTCCTTTCAAACGCAAGCCCAGCCCTGAGTCAATTACTATGGGACGTCAAGATTTTATTTTGCGAAATTAGCAAAAATTGTTATTGATCCGTGTTACTGATCACTTACCAAGGCTCCAGAATGAGTTTCGCTGTATAAATAAAAGTCACCTTATATATTAAGAAATAAACAGTTAATTGTAACTAGTACATGCCTCGCCAGACGGGAGGCGGGCGTTGTCGGGGCGTGATGATAATGTCTTATTGGTGGACGATTTAAATGATGATGATGATGACGATGAAAATGTATAAAAGACGCCATGCCATGCAACGTTTTCCTTCTGGCAAGGCCTTAGGTTTAGTGATGCCAACATCGACCCGGCCTGTGAACGCCCAAATATAGCAAGGTCCCAACAAAGACTTTTCATAAACTTACATATATTTGTCTAATGAAAAACATTGCAAAGATACATTTTACAGAAAAAAAAAAGTTTAAAAAACAAAAATGCCGTTTAGCATATTAAGCCCTCGGCTTTATTTGTTCTGTGTATTATCTGGTTTTTATAATAGGATGGCTGGTATACCGGATTGTTTTATTTTTAAATGTTCCGCAAGTGATACACTAACAATTTCAACATAAATTCGACTATAATTCGTATGATATAATCAAAATTCTAATAACGGCAAACAAGATTTACATTTCGTTGGCTTAAGTGTGGGTAATCCTGATATTGTCTCTTTGCAAATTCATTTTAAATAGCAAAATTGTAATAATTACATTTGAAATAAATATATGCTATATTGCACTCTTTAAACTTAATACTTCGGCCATTCGACATAAGATTACTTGCATTTTACTGCATCCAATAAAATCGCAAAGATAGGCCTAAACTATGATATAAATACCATTTCCTTGGAGATATATTAGGTTTTAGACAATAAAACTTATACTAAAATAAACGTCGTAAGAAATATGGTATAAAACGGCCGTCATATTAAAAATCCATCCTCTTAATTCTATAATAAAAAACACATCGAAGTTGCGAGTTTTTTGAGCAGCCTGCTCCCGATGAGCGGGATAGAAAAGGGTAAAATGAAAGCGTTGGAGCGAGACAGATTTCTCTGGATAACCTCGCCTTAATTCGCATACCTAAACTACAGAGAAAAGCCAACTCATTTCATGAATAGAAAGGATTTACGATGGTAATAAGACCAATAAAACAGCTAAACGTCTGAACGCATTATAGACACAAATCTTGAACAGTCTCCGCCACTTAAAATAAGCTGGCACAAATTCAAGAGTCGGCAACCTGAATGTGGAGTATTCAGCTCATCAGAACCAGATGGTCTCCAGTCCTATGTAAACATGGGCATTCATAGAAATATATCGTTTGTTTATAGTCGTGTAAGATTCTCTGACGTACGGCGCGGTATGAAAATATTGGGAGGGAAATGTCAACACATGCTGTTTTATGTGACGTGTCAAATCGATGTAGAAGTGTATTCAATCATTAAATAAAATACAGGTTGAAAATAAACCCTCTAGCTTTATTGAAATCTATGCATCAGAACAGAATCACTAATAGAACACACAATCATCAGGGGTTTTCCTGGAATTTACATTTTCTTTGCGTGGCAAGTCGTACCACCCACCTGACCATGGCGACAGCCCGCCGCCGCCGTCTTACCCCGCTGTGCCATCTCGTGGGCTTCGTAACACGCAATATTTTTTTGCTACCCTTCTATTATAGGTATAAAGTAAAATAAAAGTCACAGACTAATATAAGGTCCTAAATAATAAGTGATAATAATTCTAGTCTAGGGTAGATTAATCGATTGTGTATCGTTAACTGATCATCAAAATCAAGAAAAAAAAAGAGTTCAAATATAAAGAGTCTAACACCAGAGCGTTTCGAACATACGGCAGGAAAACATTTTCGGGCGAAAAAATTTAGGAGCAAAAAAAAAAATTGTGAAATCGCTTCCATATGTTGTTAACTATACCTTTATGATAAACTACTATCAAGGCTGTATGCTGACGACATACATCGCCTTATATCCCTTTGAAACTTACCATAGCACTTTCTATCGCTTTTGTATTCCTTTTTAAACCCCGCAGTGGGTATAAATCGCTCTTGTATCCCTTTTTAAACTACGCAGTGGATATAAATCGCTCTTGTATCGCTTTTTATTCCCCGTAGTGGGTATAAATCGCCATAGGAACTCTCTTGTATGGACTAATGAGTCTATTGAGAGTTATACACCAAAGTTGTGATGTCTAGGTCCCAACTGACTGCTTAATTTGTGCCCAAATAGACATACAACGAGGGTATATCGGGTTTATATCTGATATAGACCTAGATTGTGTTGCTTAAACACTTAACGGCTTACTCTATATGGCTCTTGCATCTCTCTTTTGTGTTACTTGGGATTATATTTTGGACAAAGTGCACTCAGTCTGGTAAAAATGTTTTATGGCTAGTATTACTGCCTATTTTCTCTGCATAAATAATTAAGGTCACAGTCGTAATATGTATACCAATAAAGAATTCTGAAAATTATAATTAAATAATTAATTGACACAGATGATTAAGTTGTCGAGGTACGCAAGCTACGAGTATGTAAAGAGGAAAAGGATGCCTGTTTTCTAAACCCACTTGAATGAAAAAATTTCCAATTTTATGTCACTTTTTCAATAATTATTTCGCCTCCTTACATGCCAAAATTGAGCTCAGTTTGCCAAGCCGTATTTGAGTTTTGGGGCGGACAGACAAACAGACACCGACAGTTTACGATACACCTTAGGGGTTTTCGTGTTGTGACGGAACCTTGAAAGGAAACATATCAAAGGTCAAAGCAATAAGCAAATAAAAGCACATGGCAGCTTTCCAAAACAAATTCTTCTGATGGCGTCGCGTCGTGTTAGAACAATCAAATTAATTAAGATAATGAAGACTATTATATACACTAATATCTGATAATGCCAAGATATAGCTATATGTATTAAGTAATAAATTTATAAATGTAAGATACGAGTATATGTGATAAAAAATTACTGCTCAGCGTAACATTAGGTACGTTAATAGTCTTTTAAAAACATGTCTCTGTCGCAGTAATTGGTAAAAGCCGTGATACAATTATAAGGGATATAGTTATATACCGTAAAACTATCTTTCTAGGAATATAATTATATTACTAGATTAATCTAGTTAAATAAATTATTGCAGGTGCAGGTTTTAATAACTAGATACTTATAGCATTATCCCTAAATAAAAATGTGACAATTTTATTATTTAAAAAAATAACAGTTATACCTAATGACGTTTATTTTAAATATTTTGCAATTTCAAGAAATATAATAATTTTATTCTTGTCTATTTATAATAATTTTACTAGATTAGTAAGTTATATTACTAGATTGCGACCGAGTCAAAGTTATAACAAAACAAAAATAACGTCTTGTTTCCCAGACAAGCGCGCTACCAATTGCGCCACCGAGGTACTTACCTATGGTGGAAAAATTCAACGGCCTACGTAGGTACCTCGGTGGCGCTCGTCTTGATAACAAGAGGTCGCAGGTTCAAATCTTGGAAACGAGGAATTTTTTTAAAATTCTTGTCTTTACATTTGTTTCTAATTTATCTTTTCTGGTTTGTAATGCACTCTAATAATAATATTTAAATTAAAGTCACCCTATATGAGGGTGAAATTCAGTCAACCGCCTAAATTCATACTGGAGACTCGGTTAGTCATCAGGAACAAGGTTTAATGAAAATCCGGGTAAAAATCGAAAATTTTTTTTTGCCCTGTAGTTCCTGCACTAGGAATTGTACTTGAACTAGTCCAAGTAATGAGAAAAAAAAAATGTTGTATGATTTCGTCAAAAGGATCTCTGAACCTTTTTCAGATCACTAACTGAGTCTCAGGTATGAATTTAGGCGGTTGACTGAATTTCACCTTGTATAGTTTTCATCTTACTGCGACATCTCCGCAATAAGAAAAAAACCGGACAAGTGCGAGTCGGACTCGCCCAGCGAGGGCTCCGTTAAAGACTATATTTTTTAATCACAAATGTATATAGTTTTCAGATTTTTCCCTATACTTGTAGTACGAGGGGTGGCTGAAAAGTAATCTACCTGACTATGAAAAAAAATACATGGATTAATGATTTATTTTTTATTTTTCAATATAGTCCCCTGCAACTGAAATGCACTTACGACATTTGTCAATAAGTGACATCATACCAATAAAATAATAATTATTATTTTGATCGTCAAAATAGTCATTCAAAGCGTCCTTCATCTCTTCGTCTGTTGAAAATCTGCGCCCTCTCAAATTTTTCTTTAAATTTTTAAATAAGAAGTAGTCAGAGGGAGCCAGGTCTGGACTATAGGGTGGGTGGTTGATCTCTGTAAAGCCGTTTTTTGTCAGAGATGACCGCGCCTTAAAGGCCGTGTGCGCGGGTGCATTATCATGCAAAATCAAAACGCCTTTGCTAAGTTTGCCCCTCCTGTCTTCTTTTATTTTTTTGCATAGCTGGTCAAGTAAGTTCGCATAGTATTCAGCATTCATCGTGGTGTTTTTTGGCAGGTAATATATCATAAGAATCCCCTCAACATCCCAAAAAATGGTTGCCATTAGTTTGCCCGCTGACAGCCGGACCTTAAACTTCCTTGGTGGTTTTTCCCCTTTAAATTTCCATTGCATCGATTCTTGTTTGCTTTCGGGATCCCACTGACGAATCCAAGTTTCATCACAGGTCACTATTCGCAAGATAATTTCTTCCTCTTTATCCTTTACCAAGTCTAAAAATGACTGACAACATTCCACACGCTTTTGCTAATCAAACGGGATCAACATTTTAGGCACCCAACGCGCGCTCACCTTGGACATTCCCAAATGTTCATGAATTATTTCATGAACTCGTTCCTTGCTAATGCCAACATCTCTAGCTATTTCCCACTGCTTAATTAGCCGATCGGCAAGGATCAGTTTCTTCACTTTTTCCACATTATCTGCGGTAACTGCAGAAATGGGCCTTCCACTACGGGGATCGTCTTCTAAGCTCACACGGTTTTGTTTAAACTGCTTTGACAAAAACTTTATTACAAATTCGGAAGGACATGAATCTCCGAACATCTTAAACACGCGCTCTCGGACCTGCGTCGGCGTATTCCCTTCTTTACCGAGGAATTTAATCACAGCGCAATACTCAATATTATCCATTTTTAATTTTATTGCAACTTGATGAAAACGAAGACGCGACAAAAAAAATGAACTCGTAGAAACAAATAAGTGTCATAATTTTTAAAAAAGGAATAAACAAAGAATACCAGAATATAGTGGCCAGTAACATTTTTTAAACTTTCTTTAACAAAGGAGATTTTATATCAGCCACCCCTCGTATAAGACGGTATTACTTGCCAAATTTCATAGGTCAACGGAAACTACCCTATAAATTTTGATTCCCTTGAGAGTGTCGAAATATACGTTTTTTGCGGCATAAACAGCCGTATCTTTTTTTCACGTTAACTTAGGTTTGATTTTTTCACAGCTTCAAGGGACTGTAGACCTAAGTGACACCTATTCTCGTGTAGCAAATCTTAGAATTAGAGCTGCCATAACCTAAAACTTTTCATTGCAAAATAGGCTTTAACGCAGATGGATAAAAGTTAAATAAGCTTGTATTTTTTCAGGTTTTTCAACTGTACTAAATTTAAGAATAGAATAGAATAGAATATAGAATAGAATAGAATATAATTTATTTGTCTCACAATTATTTATACATATTATACAGTTATAAAGTAGTTGACAAAAAGGAGTCAGGCTCAGCTTCTTGCCGGAAGTGAAAAAGATCATCTTCACAGCGCTGTTTTCCAGCCTGTCCCTGATCTCACAGATTTAACATAACTGCAGGTAGTCAAGAGAAAAAAGAAAAACCATGCATTAAAAATAAATATAACAATTGACATCGGGTTTAACAAATATAAAAATCAAGTAATATGACACTAAAAATCGTTGAAAACAACATTAATAATAATCAAAAACTGCACATGTTACAAAGTGAACAAGGAAATTTCTAGTTTTAATAAAAGAAAACAAAACATACTTAGTTAAAGGACTTAGGCGGAAACTTTTCTTTCTTCTTTTTAAAAAGCGGCTTTTCATTTATTTGTTTTTTTAAAAGATTCTTCTTCATATGTTTTTTAAAGGTGAGAGACGTGATGTTTTCATGCAGGGGTGGCGGCAGATCGTTCCAAATTTTTGTTGCCGCATATTTAAAACTACCTCTGAATCCAGATGTTTTGTGTTTTGGAACGATCATAAGATTTAAGTGCCTTCTGCGATTATTACGAGTATGAGTATTGTTAGCCCATACGATCTTGGTGAATAAATACAGGGGTCTCTTCTTGTGTACAACCTTGTGGACGAGATTAGCTAAATGTAGTTGTCTACGTGCATTCATCTTTAGGATACTTTTCTCGTTCAGAAATGGTGTAACATGTGCCCGTTTTGGTATGGTAAAACAGAAACGGGCACATGCATTCTGGACTCGTTGTATGGCGCGTTCTGTTTTAGTATAAATTTTTGGACCATATACTACGTCACCAAAACTAAAAAGTGATAGTACCAGACTCTCAGTAAGCATACATAGGTAACACTAAAAGTTTCCGGAACTGGCCACTTACATAAACAATATTTAAAAATTTATTGCAACATTTGAAAATAGAACTCTTTGGCTGTAGAATGCAGTTTGTTTCATCTGTCTTTTGTTTATACCTTGTGGCGCCATTTAAAAAATTGTGTGTCTGCATCAACATGGATTTAACTCGGGAAAATTTTCGTAGTATGATTTTCTAAGATTTTAAGTGTAATTTGACAGCTCAACAGAGCATCGCTCGGCTTGAAACAGCTTTTGGCAATGAAGCACCATGCAAGACGACTGTTTATAGCTGGTTTGCAGAATTCAAGCGTGGTCGTATCAATCTCAGTGACGAATCTCGCGATGGTCGGCCGTCCACCGCTGTGACCAACAAAAACATCGATGCTGTGCGCCGTATGATTGAAACAGACAGGCATGTGACCTACCATGAAATTCGCGCATCCTTAGAAATAGGCATGAGTCAAATACAATCAATCCTACACAAACATTTGGGTGTGAGAAAGCTGTGCTCGCGGTGGATCCCACACAACTTGACCGAGGCTCAAAAAACGGACCGCGTCACTTGGTGCAGTGCCATGCTTACCAGATTCAACGAAGGTGCGTCAAATTTGGTGTGGGACATAGTAACAGGTGACGAAACATGGATTTATTGCTACGATCCCAAAACAAAGCAGCAATCGAGCGTATGGGTCTTTCAAGATGAGCCGAAACCAACCAAAGTGGCGCGCGTGAAAAGTGCATCTAAGCGGATGATTGCTTCTTTTTTTAATAAAACTGGACACGTGGCTACTGTTGCTTTAGAGAATCGTCGTACCGTGAATAGTGACTGGTACACGACAATTTGTTTGCCGGAAGTTATTGACGAACTCCGTAAAAATAACCGTAAACGCCGTATCATCCTGCACCACGACAATGCTAGTTCTCACACGGCCAGACAGACAAACGACTTTTTGAAGACGAAAAATGTAGAACTCATGAGTCATCCTGCATACAGTCCCGACCTGGCACCTTGTGACTTTTTTCTGTTCCCAAAAATTAAGAACCAATTACGCGGTCAACGATTTTCATCACCAGAAGAGGCTGTCGAGGAGTATGAAAAACACGTTTCAGAGGTCACCACAGGGGAGTGGCACAAAAGTTTTCAAAACTGGTTTGATCGAATGAAAAAGTGCATAGACGCCAAGGGAGATTATTTTGAAAAACAATAAATTAATTTTGTACCTTTAATAGTATTTTTTCATATTCATTCCGGAAACTTATAGTGCGTCCCACGTAATGCGGACTTTTTCGGAAATATAGGGCCGAATGCTGTACAGTACTTTGAGTCTAAAGAAGGCACTTTTAATTTTAGCATTAATATGATGTATAAATTGTAGCTCACAGTCTAACGTTAGGCCTAAATTACGAGCCTTGGTGACCTTTTCAATATTGTTATTGCCTAAACGTACAATAGGATTTTTTTCTGCTATAGATCGGCGCTGGTGTTTGGTGCCGAGAATCAAAAATTTTGATTTCGTTGGGTTGAGAACGAGGCAGTTTTTATTTGCCCGATCGAGTATCACGTCAAGGTCTTCGTTTATTTTAAATACTGCTGCCTCCGTATCCTCGGGTTTAAAGGAAAAGTATAGCTGTGTGTCGTCTGCATATAGGTGTACTTGACAATGTTTGATCTTGTTGACAAGATCTGCAGTGTATAACACAAAAAGCAGCGGACTCAGAATCGAACCTTGTGGACAACCTCTAGAACAATTTTAAATTCTGACCTAACTATAGTCCCATAATCATTATCTACCTCCACAAGCTGCATCCGATCATGTAAATACGAGCGAAACCAGTCACATGCCGACTCTGTGAGACCATAGTGACCTAATTTGGCTAGAAGCAGGTCTTGGTTCAAACAGTCAAATGCTCTTGAGAAGTCAAGAAGAACGAGCATGCTACCTTGACCGGTATCAGAAGCAGTGATGATTTCATCCGTGACCCGTGCTAAAGCTGTTTCAGTGCCATGACCACTGCGGAAACCAGATTGCATTAAAGGGACAATGTTCTGGGATTCTACGTATCGAAGCAGTTGCATATGTACGACTCGTTCTATAATTTTTGATAGTGCAGGCAAGACGCTAATCGGACGGAGGTCTTTGTAGTCTTCCACGGTTGGACCTTTGGGTAATGGTTTCACTTTTGCAAGTTTCCAGGCATCTGGGAAATCATTACACTCAATAGACCTGTTAATAATAACAGTAATAATAGGTAGCGTCACGGACAATGATTCATACCCATCGAAATATTGTCAAAACCAGATGCTTTAGTAGCGACACTTTGAATGATTTTACTGACTTCCTCTTGCGAACATTGTTTAATCGAGAATCGCTCGTCAGTAAATCTGTTTGAAGTGAATGATTCCAGCAATGCGCTATTTACAGTTGAAGCACCCGGAATCTCTAAAAAGTAGTTATTTATATCGTTAGGGTTATTGAGGTGACTGGGAATATCAGGCAAACTTTTAGCATTACCTACGATTGATATACGTTTTAGATGCGTCCACATTTTATTCGGAGTTCCAATGTTGCTGTTTACGTAATGTGTAAAATAGGCGCGTTTTTCTTTAATTATGGAACTTGTAACGAGATTTCGAAGCTTTTTATAGTATACAAACTTATGCTCACATTTTGAAGTAAGAGCTTTGCGCCAGGCTTCATCTCTTTGATTCATCATTATTTTAATAACGTCGGTTATCCAAGGTCTTGGGTTTTGTTTCAAACGTATTCTCCTAAGAGGAGCATGTTTGTCAAACAAAACTGTAATAAATTCATTGAAAAGAGATAACATGCCGTTAACGTTTTGGTACTTAAGAACCTCATACCACGGTAAAGATTGAAGGTCTTGAAGAAAGCAGTTGCTGTCTATCTTATGAAGATGACGTGTTGTGACAAATTGAGGTGGCTCTTTTGGTTTGGTAATTAAAAGTTCAGTTAGTACCATCGCGTGGTCGCTAAGAAGTGGATTGTGATGTATACTCACACGCTTACACAATAACGGGCTATCCGTTATTATTAAATCTAATAGTGTTGCAGATTTTTCTGTTATTCGGGTAGGTTCCTGAACAAGTTGAGTAAGATTTTGGTGTTCGAAAAAAGATAATACTTCCGGTGCAGGAGATGTATTCGGTTTTAATAAATCGACATTGAAATCAGTTAACAAGAATATGTGTTCATAGCTACTGAAGGAGCTTATCGCCTCGCTGATGGCATCGATGGCAATGCCGGTAGGTATGTGAGTATTCTCCGTGGCGTCGGGTCGGTAGGCGGTGCCGACGGCTATTCGCCCCGCCCCGCCCCTCGCACCCTGACCTGTAACTACATCTGCTCCAGGTCAGAGACGGGATGCTCACATATGCGTGTGCGCAGTCCGCGGCGCACATAGAAGCCAACGCCACCACCGCGACACCCGCTCGGGCGGGGAGCTAGTTTTAACACGTATCCTGGTACTTTAGGCAAAGACACCAGTCTTGCCCTTCCTTAATCCTTAAGGTTTGCTGCACGAGAATAGGTTACTATATATGGTTTTAATTTCAACTCGATACCTCCACGCGTTCACGCCTTGATAAAGGGTCTTGATAGACAGACGGACCGAGATAAAGGGTCTTGACAGAGAGACGGACAGACGGACAACAAAGTGATCCTATAAGGGCTCCGTTGTTTTCTTTTGAGGTACGGAGCCCTAAAAATTGATTTTATTCCAGAGTATTCTTATTCCACACAAAGGTCAGATAAATTCTCAAGCGCATAGATTCGATGAAAGAACATACTCGTGATCTTGTTACTCATATCCTTCGATCAAATAAACCCCTCATATCCATCTTGTATATTGTTCCGTACTTAAATCAAGCCATAAAACCCTAAATTGTTGTAAAGCACTTTATAATCTAATGAAAAATCTACCATCCGAAACCGACCCAGTTTTCACTCTCATTTCGATTACATTAAATGCAACACGTTATAAGTGCTGTGGAACACCCAATTTTTTTTCGATACGTCTCCAAAACCCGTTCCAACACAACCGGCGTCCAGCAGCCACCTAATCTCAGCGTACAATAAAGATTCACAACATTTGAGTTGGAAGGAGGTTAGGCATTAAACGTTTTAATGTTATAAACAAACAGAGGGCGCTGGCATCGGTCCAACCAGGGCGGGCGCCCGGCGCTACCACACTCATGTCAAGTTACTTAGCGCTTTCCGCACTGGATCTAGCGGAACATTAACATTTTATTTCTAGATATTCTCGAAAATCAACAAACATATACCTACTAGCCCCTGTCTTCTAGAGATGAGGGCAAAGACTATAGGATCCTGCCACAACCCTTTCGCCTCTTCCACATCCATCAAGTTAGTGAAGCTCTTCTACTCCGAAAGCTTTTGATTTGTCCCTTTTCTAGTATGCCGTAGTCCTTCTATGGTAGCCCAGTTGTGCTTTACTTTATATTTTCTTCACTCTCCATAAATTTATTATCCTTTTATGCCCAAACTACGAAAGCATTCCAAACATATTTAAATTTAAACATCAATATTGATGAGTTGATGAACAACCCGAAAAATTACCCATTTCTGATGTAGTCGCCAGTAGTTCTGTAGGACGTTTCTTTCTTTCTCTTCTTCTGAGTCGGTAAACTCTTGCTTGACAGAGTAGTTGTGGCGTTAGGAAGTTTGTTGGTGAGTGACCCGCCTTGCCATGCGCTGCATTATAAAGTGTAGATGTCGAAATATAATTTTATTGATAGAATATTAATTATTGATTTTTACAGAGGAAACAATGGCGGTTCTAGCGCTTTTCTAGGGACAGACAGCGCGTTTTTACAAAAAAGAGTTGGCACATAGCTCTTCGGCCACTTTGAAATGCAGCTATTGCTTTATCTGAACGCCAGTGCCAGATTTAGAACCAGGTGCTTTGTTTAGGACTTAAGCTTTGTTCTTATAAAATCGAGCTGTGTTTACCACGTCCTTTCTTGTTAAGTTCTGATCTGAGATAAAAGAGAAAACTTTATTGGACTACCTTACATTAGATAAACTCAAAAGTCTATCCGAAATACCTTTATGTTTAGTTAACTAGGTCTGCATGCAGATATGAACTATTAAGTCGATTCAAAGGTCTGAAGGCAGTACCATTTGTAGTACTGAATAACTTACGAATATCCATTTCCGGTTTAAGTACAGACTACGGACCGTTTCCGGAAAATTTAAATTAATTCTAACCGTGCAGCTTTGTTGAGGGAACTGAAAACTAAAAGATCCTGGAAAGGTATAAAATTACTAAGGATTTTGTATTAGATTAATGTAACATTATCATAATTATTATTGATGGGTACCCATTACAAAATTTTGCGGTCAATTTAACTGCACATCTTGTGAAATCGTGCATATAACATAATATGCATATAAATGGAACCAGTATTCTCAAAAACGAGAGCGTGTGCGACGTGCGATATTGGATAAGAATAATAAATCAGCTTATTCAAACAAAGGCTTTAACATAAAAAGTCGCCACAGCCACCGCTAGCGACAAGAAATCACGATCAAAAAGTCACACTATTGTTTTAACATTGACAGGCAGGAGGACAGGAAATATATAGTGCTCGTATATACCAATTTAATATGCATCAAAATTGTTGTCAAAGTCAACATTACCACACTAGTGTTTTATTTTAATTTTTTGTAATAAATATTGAAAAAAAGTTGTTCTTTTCTTGTGTAACATAGATAGACTTGACAAAAATGAGCTGCGTTCAGTTTGATCGTCGGACGACACTACCTACCACTGACAGCAGGACAGTAGCAAGGTATGTTATGACTGAAAGCAGCCTATGAGCCCATCAAACTGAAAGCAGCTTACTTCTGTCAAGTTGGCAACTTGCGTGCAAGGAAAAAGAATGCCCGCTTAAAGTTCATTTGGAGTATTCATGGTTTGTTTGTTTCTTTAATTACGTTTCACTTATTTACTCACACAATGTATTGAAAAATGTAGTATGATACACGTGGGTAAGGGCAATAACTTACTGGTAACTTTTAAAACACTCGCTTATCGCTCGTGTTTCAAATCGTTCCTCATAAGCTATTGCCTCCTTACCGTACTTATAGCATAAACTACTATTATTACGCGTGCTAAAGAGACGGCATTAGGACCTGTGGCGCTAGACTACACCCAGTTTATGAACGCTTTACGTTAGCAACGATATCTCGCGGCAACACGTCAATAGTCACTCGTAGAAGACATTACGAAAGTTCCTGGCACGGTTAGTTCTTAGTTCCTGAACAGCCACAGTGTAAAACTGTCCTAACAACAGTGCTGGGTTTTGGGTAAGTGTTCTTTGGACTTGTAATGGGAGAGTCGGAGCTGTTGGGACACCAAGTACCCGAGTCTATAGCTTTTAAGTTTTTAATCATGTTTAGCTTTGGAGAGGGATAAAGAAGTTACTTGAGTGTATGATGGATGCTGTGAGTTAGAACAGGTGATCTAAAAATTCTATTGAGACCCGTTCAGAGTATATGATTACATCACAGACATTTAATACATTAAAGGCGCTAAGCGCAAAAGTGTTGTATCACTCGCTGTTTTCTTGATGAGTTTTTTATGATAAATGTATACATACATATAACCTTAAAAGGCTAAATATGGGTTACAACACTAGTTGTGATCAGCTCCTCGAGGCTCTGAGCGCCAAAGTGATGTAATTCATATTTATATTATTATTAGAGTGCATTACAAGCTAGAAAAGATAAATTAGAAACAAATGTAAAGACATCCATCCATCCATCAGCCTGTTTCGTCCACTGCTGGACATAGGCCTTTCCAGGATTTCGCTACTCTTGGCGGTCTTCCTGGAAGAAATTCCCATACTCACACACGCTGGGCAGGCGGGTTGGTGAGCGCGGTGCCGAAACCCTTGCACCAGTGACGCCGCTGCCCATCACCAGTCTGTTTTAAGGACAAGAATTTGAAAAAATATAAAAAATACCGCAGTCGGTAGCGCGCTTTTCTTGATAACAAGAGATCGCAGGTTCGAATCCTGGCCCGAGGAATTTTTTCAAATTCTTGTGTTTACTTTTCTTTCTAATTTATCTTTTCTAGCTTGTAATGCACTCTAATAATAATATTTAGAGTATTCCAAAACGATGGATTTCGCAATAAAAACATAATCTTAATTCATATTTATCTTTCGATTTTAGATTATTTATGACAAATTTATGTGTAGAATCTTAAAAGGCTAAATGTGGGTAGCAACACTAGTGCGGCCAGCGGCATAAGGCGAGACCTATTTAAGTTACGGAACCCTCGGCACTTGACCTGTTAGGGTTCCGTCCCCGAAGGGAGACAAACGGGGCCCTATTATTAAGCCTCCGCTGTCTGTCTATCTGTCTGTGCGTCCGTTACAAGGTAGACATTTGAAATGTCACAAGATACGTGTAACTATGGCCTCTACCACGGCAAATGAAAAAAAATGATTTTTTTAAAACTTAAATACAATAAAACTGTTAAAAGATTTTAAGATCATGTAACTACCTATGAAGGTTTTTACTGGCTAAGATTTTTGCAATTTCGAGATAATATTAAACAAAGTGGTTATTGTGTATTTAGATAAACGCAATACAGTCCCAACGATGTTGGTATCTACCTTAGTAACCCACCTAACTCAGTCAATTAATTTACAGTACAAATTAAAACCCATCAGCCGTTTATATAACACAAACTTGTCTTGTTTATGCCTGGATTTAATTAAATCCTATAAGTGGCTTAGGTGTCGCAGTAGTACTGATGCTATTATTTAAGTAAAATTTGTCTCAAGCCGCATTATTGGGGTCTTCTCATGGTAGCCAGTCAGGTTTAAGTTCGATTCCTATCCCAACTTACAAATGAATGTAAGACATTATTACAAATGATTCGTTTCAAAAACAGTTGCTTCGAGTTTATATTGTTATTTGTGCGCAGTTTGTAAATTGGTTGTAAAACACAAAGTCTCATTGAAACTGTACTTGATTTAAAAAATCGAAAGCCTTCCAATACTTTTACGTATGCATGATTGTATATGTTATGGGTAAAGCCCGAAGTCGGTTAAAACCCGAAAAAAGTCAAAAAATAGGTGCGACGACGAGCGAAGCGAGGAGGAGCGTGTTAGGTTGACATGTTAATAAACATTAGGCCTCAAGCGAAGCGGAGCGGAGTGAGGCGACCCACGAAGTTTTGTATATTATATATATTTTGTATATTATATGTATACAATGTTACAGGTAATGCCAGAAGAATGGGTAAAACTAGGTTTACTCGGTTCGGGTAAGAATTAGGATTACCCAACTCTTTGGGTAAAAGTCTTTACACGTCTAGGTCTATCCAACGCTGGTTGGGTAAAGTTAGGTGTTGCGTCATTTTGTCTAAAAAAACACCGAATTTTCGGACTTTAAACCTGAATATTTGTATTTCATAGAACTTTAATGAGTTTTCTTACAAACCATTGTTTTTCTAATAGGTAGTTTATTAAATGACGAATTACGACAAATGTTCATGAAGGGCGCTTGCCATTTACATTCTAAATGTTTATTTTTTAATCTTAGATCCCCCACGACGACTGAAATTTTCGTAGCTATGTATACGTTAACTACATCACAAAACTTGAGATTTTTCTGGGTTATAATACATTTTCATGAGAGATATTGAATTAGAAATTCAAAATAAATCTAGGCGATATTTTTCTAATTCAAATATTCATATTAGATCATATTGATCTGGCGATACCTGCGTACACCACTGATCGTTTCACAAAATCATTTACGGTCAATGCAGTTCGACTTTGGAACGAACTTCCGCAAACCCTCAGAAACATTCCTTCTGTGTCCTCTTTTAGATATAACCTGAAAAATAATTACCTTTCATCTCTCTGAATTACTCGACTGACTATGCTACTTTGTTTGTATGTATGTATTTATGTATGTATTTGTATGTAGTGCATTATATTTAAGTAATAGGCATGAAGATTTTTTTTTTTTTGCATAAATAACAATTAATGTGTAAAATTTTCATTTTCCTAATACCATCGGTTGACTGGAAGAAATTTCTTTGAGGAATAAGTCCGCCCTTGCCTTCTGTTATTCTGTATTCAGTGTTTATATTTTAATTGTATGTGCAATAAAGTGTTTATTCAGTCATTCATTCATTCATTGGATTATTCAGACCATGGCTATAGCCTTCTAAACTCGTACAGGGATGCCTGCGGGGCAGAGACGAAGGCAGGGACGGGGAGCGAGCGCGTCGCTATAACGCACGCTACACATGGTAGGATTATGTTAATCTATAGATTTGTTTAGTAGGTTCTGGCAACTACTTATTATTTAGATTTCTGTGTAATCTTTCCCTCATAATAAATTATCGTCACCATACTCTTTGACACACCTGTCACTTCGACCACTAGTTTCCTCAAATTAATATATCTTAAATTAAAACGTTGTACAACATTTCTTTGTAAAATGTTGATGGTTGTGATTGTCTTTGATTTTCATCTCGTTTGATCTTTTTGACTATCTTTCGATCTACCTAAAAACGTATTTTTATAGCACAACAGACGCTTACATTTCTACAAACTTTTTATATTTTGATTAACTTCTATGGAATAATTTGGAAGTCTTCAGTCTCCAACCCCTAGAGTCTCGTAGACCCGGCTGAAAGCTTCAATTACGTCAAGTGACTTGTTCACGCAGGTGACTCCTTAATTACATGGCAGACTCCGGACTGAGATGCCTCATCGGGTTAACGGATAAGAGAGGCCACCCCACAAGCACTCTTGGAGTATTTTGATTCTATTACAGTTTTAGAACCTGTTTAAAGTTTAACAGTCACACTGTGAAGCTTTGAAACTTAGCTCAGTTTCATTCTCATCATTTCATGTGGTGCTGATAAAGGAAGATATTATTTAAGGCGCAATAGGTCCATCGCACAACGAAATAGAAAAACATATCTGAAAAAGTTCGTTTCCGAGTAGAGCGGTGAATCAAGAAAAGGTTGGATAATGCTGTTTTTTCAATAACATTTAATATACTATTCTATGTTTTAGATGATAGTTACATGTTTACAACAGTCATTATTGTTAAATAATCCTCAAAGTTTATTAATACTCAAAAATTAACTAAAAATTAAATATATTTTAGAGGGTGGTAGAGCTAATGCCGAGCTCGACTGTGGAGGTACCACCATCTTACTCGGAAATCCTCCCGAAGTTATTCGGGGGAGAGTAAGAGAACAGCTCTCAGGCAAAAAAACCAGGCGGCCCACCATTGCCTGGGACTGATGGATGGCGGTATATCCATCCCCAATAGCCGGGCCTTATATAAATCAGACTGGTGACGGGCAGCGGCGTCACTGGTGCAAGGGTTTCGGCACCGCGCTCACCAACCCGCCTGCCCAGCGTGTGTGAGTATGGGCATTTCTTCCAGGAGGACCGCCATAAGTGGCGAAATCCTGGAAAGGCCTATGTCCAGCAGTGGACGAAACAGGCTGATGGATGGATGGATGGATGGAAATATATTTTTATAATATGTATTTTTATAACATAAATATATTTTTTGTAGTTAATTAGATCTATTATGGCGACCATTTTTTTAAAGAAATCATTTCGCATGATACAGCAATCCTTAAATTTTCGAAAATAGCACAATAAGATGTAAATGTATACCTAGAACACTTAACTAAATGAATAACAAAGTATAAAAAACACTGGGTTACAGTTTCGAAAGTAACCGCTAACTTCTTCAACACTAAGTTACTTTAAAACTGACACTTTTTACGTCCCAAAATGGTAGGGGTTTAAAACAAATATTGTTTTTTCAGGCAGGCAGACCACTATTTGACCCCTTGAACTCCAGAGCTTAGGGTTTTGCACTTACAGCAGGATAGTACATATATTTTTAGAGTTCCATAACCGAAGGGCAAACGAAGCTTTGTTGTCTGTGCGTCTTTATGTCACGGGTCTCTAGCTCATGGGCGGAATGAGTTACAGATCTGAAATTTGAATATGAAGAATGTTGACCCAAAACAAAATATAAAACTAAAAAGTAAATTAAATTTACAGGTCTCATACATGAAAAAGGAGCCGAATTTATTTTTTCTCTCTCTATCTTGCGTGTCGTTGTCTAAAGCTCATTAAGGTGGTAACAGAAGATCTCGGTGCAAAATGCACATCATAATATTGTTTTTATAAATTTTAAATAAAAAGTATGCAATAAATGCGTTTTAAAGCAATTCGCGCGAACTGCTAGTTAATAGTTAGGTGATCAAATGAAAACTATTTCAGTTTATGCGTTACATTTTGACTGCATTACATTACAACTGTAAGCACGCTTTAAAGTTTGTAAATTTAATGCAAACAAATTGTAATACATTTAACTACATAACTTTTTTGTGATGACTTTATTTTTAATAAACTATTTCCGCAAGTTGCATTTAAACACATTTATTGCATACTTTTTATTCAAAAGTAAGGAAAACAATATTATGCTGTGCATTTTGTACCGAACACAAATATATTTTTTAACCTTAAAAAATAAAAAAATGTAGTGCCGTCATGTTTTAGACCATTTTTGTTTAGTGTCTATCTCAAAATTCAAATTAGTCAGGAATTTTGAATTTTCTGTGTATTATTTGCCATATACTTGTTGTATTTAAACAACAAATACTTAAAACTCCGATTTACAATGTAGTGTTAGCGTTTCCAAAGAGTTTGAAAATACTTTTAAATTGAAAAAAGTTTCAAACACTAGTAAAATCACTTTCAGTGACTGGGCGACACCAGGTATTTATAAAAGCAGAAAACATTTATATGAATTGTACGACATAAAATCTTATAATAATAATGATGAATTTTTGGAATTTTTCAAAAAATACTCGCGTATTTTCAAATTGGTCTGTTTAAAAGGAAAAAGCATATTTCTGAATAAAAAACTTAAAATGTCAGGTAATAAAATAAAAGCAGTATGGAATATCATTAATACAGAAACTGGTAAGAGTAAAAGACGAAATAATGAACTTAAGTTGAATATTAACAATGAAACTGTTACAGGAGACAATGAAGTTGCAAATGCCTTTGAGCAATTTTTTACTGACATCCCCTCCTTGACAACTAAAGATTTGAATTCAAGTCCATTGCTTGCCTAGGATCTGTTGAGTGAACACGTGCCACAGTGCGATTCTGTATTTGCTTTTAAGTATATTAACTCATTCACTGTTATAAAGGCATTCAAATCTCTTAATTTAAAAAAAACCGAGGACTTATGGGGCCTATCTGTTAAAGTTATAAGTTCCGTCATTGATTTAATAGCTCCTTATTTGGCTTTAATTTTTAATAAATGTATAGATGATGGTGTCTTCCCCGATTTAATGAAGTTGAGTAAATTGATCCCCATTTTTAAATCAGGTGACCATGAAGACCCGTCTAATTATAGACCAGTGTCAGTTTTACCAGTTCTGAGTAAAGTTTTCGAAAAAATAATTTTAAATCAATTATTATCTCATTTTAACTTAAATAAGTTGCTTTATTGTGAACAATATGGATTTACTAGAGGGAGGTCAACTACAGATGCAGGAGTTGCTTTAGTCAAGCACATATTTGATGCTTGGGAAGAAAAACAGGATGCATTCGGTGTTTTTTGTGACCTCTCTAAAGCTTTTGACTGCATTAATCATGAAACTCTTTTATGCAAATTGGCTCACTATGGGGTTAGGGGCAAATCTTTGGCGTTATTAAAGTCATACCTTAGTGATCGAATTCAAAAGGTAGATATTAACAAAGTAAAGTCAGCTGGAGCATTAGTTAAAATGGGTGTCCCGCAGGGCTCCATATTGGGGCCTTTATTGTTCTTAATATACATAAATGACCTTCCTTATTTGGTTAAAGACTTATCTGAGATAGTGCTATTCGCTGACGACACGTCACTTATTTTTAAAATTAATAGTTAATAGACATAAAGATATCTTTGAGGGGTCCAAGCTAGATTTAGTCAACAAAACGAAGTTTTTAGGCATTACTATAGACTCTCGTCTTCAGTGGGGTCCCCACATAGAGGGCCTTTGTGGTAGACTAAGTTCAGCCGCATTCGCTGTTAGACGGATGAGGCAAATTACTGATGAGGATACTGCTAGATTGGTGTACTTTAGTTATTTTCACAGCATTATGTTATTATGTATGTTGCTGTGGGGTAGAGCTGCGGATATAAACGCAGTCTTTGTTTTGCAAAAGAGAGCAATTCGTGCTATTTACAATATGAAGCATCGGGATTCATTAAGAGAAAAATTCAAAGAAATTAATATTTTAACAGTTCCTTGTGAATTTATTTACCAAGTTATTAAAGGTATCAGAATAAAAATATCGATAATTTCCCTAGGCTCGGTGAGCATCACTCTATAGACACTAGGAAGAAACATAAACTGGCTTTTCCAAAAATTAGACTTGCAAAAGTAGGCACCTCTTTTGTAGGACATGGTATAAGATTTTACAATAAACTTTCAAAGGAGGTCCTTAGTTTTTCAGAAAATAAGTTTAAATTATATATTAAGCAGGGACTCTTGAGAAAAGCATATTATAAAATTAATGACTATTTGGATGATAGTGACGCTTGATGTCATTAGAATATTGATTGATACTACTGTTCTTTTATTTTCTAACTGATTTGTGTTTCAAATCGTCTCTTTTTATGTAGACTCATATTTTTATATTGTTTTTTTATTATTATTTTGACATTTCCTTTTACATATTGACATGAACATTGTATAACTTAAACTTAGAATTTATTACTTAGTTGATAATCTGACTATCAAAAAAGTGATAAACTGTATGAGACAGGTGGATGATGTTTTGCTTAGTATTTTAACTTACTACCTCATTAGACAGGTAGACTAAGATATATATTTATTTTTTCCTCATGACACAATTTCCTTCTGTCTTTTATATTTTTATCCTTTTTTAATACATTGTTTAGTATTATTTTTATATAAGTAAAAAAAAAAACTATAATAGTATTAAGCCATATTCAGAAAAAAAAATACTGATAAAAAAGACATGATCTTGCTAAGTTTCTTGCCCTTCTTCTGAGCAAGATTAATCGAATGGGCGGATTTAGGCATTATATCTATTTATAGTTTATTTATCTATTAACTTATTTATTCATTGAATTATGTAGGTATGTATATACGATATTTTAATTTCTTACTTATGTTAGTATATATTTGGCTAGGCATTATATTTATTTAGGGTCTATTCAGTTTATTCATCATCTTTTGTGTAGTTATAATAATATTCGTATTCCAATAAGACTTTATTTTATGCATTTAACTTTTGTAGCCCAACTTAAATATAGTTTTTTTATATATTTCCCGTATCATATTTGTTGATCATAAAATATTATTTTTATACAGATTAGATTTGACATTTAAAATAAACAATTTGAATTTGAAGGGTTACGTACCCGAATACTCGACCGATTTAATTTTGCAAGTTTGCTTCATGAATTTTGTAAGTTTGTTATTTTTATTCAAGTTATGTAAGTCCATTGACCGGTTTGTTAAGTGTGACGTGACACGTAAGGCAGCACTCAGAGGAACTAATTCCTACAGGGAATTTATGAACGCAGCTCTGTTTAGAAATGAATTTGATGAGATTTTAAGATCACAGTGTGAAAGACTAAGCGAGATTGTTATCCCTTATTTACATGTGTGTGAGGAAGATATGATATGCTCGGTTTGATCCAGTCCCTTCGTATGTTCACGTAAATAAATTATACTTTAACAAGGTCACGTCAAGTTATATTGAATCTGAGAAAACGACGTTGAAATATTCAACTTCCAGGAAATAAAATGGAAAGTGATATTTTATTACAATTTCCTGGAAACTTTTTTATGAGAAATTTTAAGATTTTTTTTTCATAAATAAAATATAAGTATAAATACAAAATACATTTTCCATAGAAACACACAAATTTTATTGAAAACTGACAATTTAGTATGGGGAAGTCCAATCAATATATTTGGTTTTATTTGCGCGAATAAAAAAAAGTTTAAATGGTTGTATGAGCTAAATAGATTAAATGGTTCTGTTTAAAATATTTAAATACGTTCATTTACATCCTGTATATTTGAACAAAAAAAAATAATTTATTTTCATGTTTAAATAAATTAAATCCTTTACCGGCTTTGTTTGTTAACATAGCCTTCGATCGCGCTCTTTCCTGCGAATAAGTTTAAAAATGTTCAAACTTTTGCATATCTATTTAATTGAAAAGCATATATGTAAAGTGCGCGCCAGATAAGTCTGCGCGTGGCCAAAATCATAAATCGCAGGCCGCCAAGTTGTTGTTATGTCAGGTGTATCTAGTGAGTGTGCAGAATGTCTCTCATTTTTATTAGTTTTCAGTGGTCAAGTTTGGCAATCATCATGCCAAAGGTCAAGTAGTAAAACGTTAGTAACGCCACCAGTCGCACGCAGACTTATCTGGCGCGCACTTTAGTCCATCGGTATAGGTACTTAAATTACAACGTTGAAGTGAAGAAATACGTATTCATGTATTTTTTTTACTATGTAAGTATCATGTATTTCTATCACTTTGTACTATTGGAATGTACTTATTTTGTATTTATAGAAGTATATTTATTTCATATTTATATTTTTTATTAATTTTCATGTATTAGTATATTATATCGTAAGGAATCTCATATTAATGAGCCTATCTAGTTTACTCTAGTATTTTTATTTCTTTACATCATACACGCTCCTTTCTATATCTTTTCTCATATTCCTTTTCACCTAAAAAGTTGCCTGGAAGATATTGCTATTAGGAATAAGTGTTGCCTTTCTACACTGTAAAATATGTGTATGTCCTGTTTTATCTTATTGTGTAAATGTACATTAAGTGTAATAAATTAAATTAACTTAAAATTGCATTCGAACACATTGTCCTTTATTTCTATTATGTTTATACTTAACTAATTAAACCGAGAGAGTATAAGTGGTATTATTATATTTTATCCTCCACAGTACAAAGTGTACGAATTTTAACATAAACGAGTAAAACAATTTTTAAGTATTTTCGTAATCATGTTCCATTATTTTTATTTCCAAGGTAAATGCGGCAGACAATTTCGTATCCCATTAAGAATAATATGCGCGCAAATGATCGAGAATCAAAATTCCCTTCAGCTCTTCCCTTTTCGCAATGTTATTCTAATTTCGATACAGTTACCCGCATACGAGTGCCCGATATAATTCCTCTGAATAGGTCCTCGTGTAGGGTTACCATGGCGTAGCCACGTATCAGTCGGTACAGGGTTGAGATACAGATACATAAATTGATGCTCACAACACAACAAATCTGCTATCTTTTGGATCACAAACCTGTTGAGTGCTTTTATTTTGTGGAAACCAGATCCGATTGTTAGCTCAGGACGCGGCAATTACTCGAAAATAATATCGATTCACATTGTAAATCCCGGAGCAAACGTATCGTGCATGATAATGTCCATCCATCCATCCATCAACCTGTTCTCGTCCACTGCTGGACATAGGCCTTTCCAGGATTTCGCCACTCTTGGCGGTCTTCCTGGAAGAAATTCCCATACTCACTCACGCTGGGCAGGCGGGTTGGTGAGCGCGGTGCCGAAACCCTTGCACCAGTGACGCACCAGTCTGTTTTATATAAGGCCCGGCAATTGGGGATGGATATACCGCCATCCATCAGTCCCAGGCAATGGTGGGCCGCCTGGTTTTGCCTGAGAGCTGTCCTCTTACTCTCCCCCGAATAACTTCGGGAGGATTTCCGAGTAAGATGGTGGTACCTCCACAGTCGAGCTCGGCATCAACTGTACCACCTATAACCATGATAATGTACAAACCCTCTTTTTATTTTTATTTTCGCAGGTTCTGGTCAAGGTAAAGTAATACATTCCCCGTATTTAAAATACACTTCTGAAGCAAACAAACCGCTCTTGATTGACGAAGATAAAGATCTTTAGCTCAAGAAAAAAACATAATTCGGCTATTTTAAATCTTTGCCTTAATAATTTATTGAAGAATATTTTAGCTAAAATAGTATGCGTAACTATCCTGTGTTGGTAATGTTTTTCTTCCGAAACTCTGGAATTATTTTCCGGTTTATAATCATTATTATTTTGTGTAAAAAATAATTAAAAACTTACAAATAGCTTTCATTGAAAATTATAGTGCTAGCGGTACACACAGATATTCCGTAAAAAGCTGCAAATTGTGTTAAAATCATGAAAATCGGTACTATCGGTCTTAAGGCCATACTAATCAATTTGATCTCAAGCAATCATTTTACAAAAACAAAATGATTGAAAAATAGAAAAACTAAAATTCAGGTGTTCGTTTTTTATTACAGATTAGTTTTTACTATATGACATTATATGCGTATCGTTAGGACTATTATGAGTTATGACAAACTTGAATAAGTAAACAAACACGCAAAACATTGAAAAGCTCATGTTTAAATATGGTTGTACATTACCCATGACAACCAGTATATGCAGCGGAATACTAGTTCCCGTAATGTGTTCACAAGTCCCAATGAATCTTTACGTAATAATTCTACAGATACGGGATATCATGGTTACCCTCGACGTGCACATTTGCTATTCCGCCTACGTAGCCGTGTTTGAACAGACAATTGACTCCGCGATAACGTTCCGCTTTACACGACTTACTTCTATTTTTGTGACATGAAACGAGCCTGGATTACGAAAACACACGATACGGGATATGTATTGTTACAGCAAGTACCTTCTTTAAATTATCGTATCGTTTTGATCGTACAACCTTTAGAAGACGAATAGAATTGTTTTCTGTGCCTTATCCACAAAAAATATTAAATAAATTGCTTTTTAATTTATATGACAAAAAATATTGACATTGATTAATCGCAAAAACTAATAGAATCAAATTTTAAAACTGCATGTGTTCTTTCAATATCTGTTTGTTTATATAATATTTTATTTTATAACTTGTGAAGGTATATGTCTTGTGTGTAAAGAAATAAAGCGCATTAAGCAGTGTATTTCTTTGACAAAAATATTCTTTTTACTAAAATATTATTTTATTGTTACATATATATAAAAGCATGAAAAATGTAGCGCGAAAAGGTACCTAGGGATAGTTATTATTGCAGGGAGCTTGAATCGCGGTCGTCTGTACGTCGTACACAATCAATGTACACTCGTAAATAGGCTTCATTCATCAAAATGCTACGTCATCGGCTATGGTCTTCATTTTTCTTTGAGTTCACCTGTATGCGTTACGAATACTTGACAGAACGCAAGATAGACTGACAGACAAACACCGAGGCTTCTAAGAGATTCCGATTTTTGAAGAAACCCTTAATCTGTTTACTTACAAACAGATGAATTCGTCCCATTCTAATATTCTATTTTTTGTTAGTAAACGTGTTAAAAGCCATTCAATAGTGTACTTACATAACGAGTAGCAACATTTTCTAATTTGTTACCTGAAACAAAATAACAGTTCAATAAATAACATGAAAAGTACTTCTCGGTAATGTAAAAACATGCAGGTAACATAACTTAAAGTGCAACACAAATTGCAAGCAATTTTAATTTCAGTAAGTTGAATTCCCCGACGCGTACTTTATTATTTGCGAAGAGAGCGTGAAGCTGAATAATGGCGGGTGTGGAGATGAAAAATTAAAGGAGTTTAGATACACTTTTTACAAGATCCGGAATAAAAAAACAATTGTTCACCTTTTTGTTTACAAATTTCCTTCGTAAAATACAATCCCAAAAATTTTTCGGGTTATGTGCGAGTAGTGAAACAAGTACATTGATTTATGGTTGTAGCACTGAATTCTAGTGTATTATAATTGTTCCATATCCTTGCTAGTAACCAAAACGATTGCCAAAAGAGTAAGTTGCAGAATTATAATGCAAATAAGTTGTTATTTCAAGTCCAAGGCAGAAGTTTATTAAGGTAAATTAGTCTTTTGTCCTATGCTATAGCATTTAGATGTTTAGTTCGATTTTTGTGATGTAACCACATTTGTTTTGACAAGGCTTAACTCTTTCGGATACACATAACGAGACACCGTAGAAATAACTATGGAATCACGTCTATGGGCGGGCTGTGTCCTTCTTACAGCTAGAGAGCCAACAGTAGAGCTTTAAAGCATATAACTTGTTTAATTTTTGATATTGCTATATTTGTTGGAAAGTTCCAGGTGCTCTATTTTTCCTGTAATTTCACGTTATTGTCTATAAGCATTTTTTCTTTTCACAATTTTTGGTCCATTCGTATCGGAGACAATAGATTGTGCAAACGATTTTTTTCTGTTACTTTTCAAAAATTTCTCATAATCGTTGCTGGTAATGATAACATGATGTGGTATATTTTTAAATTGTCAGCTTCTTATTACAACAGCTTGATACGCGTATTGTAGAGTTCTTTTTTAAATCTTTCAATTAGACGTATAGTACCGAAGTTTTGTTTTCTTTTTAAATTGTAAGCAAGAACTTCCTTTTTGTACAAAATTGCAATTCTCTAGCTTCAGCGGATGTAAAGTTACGGGCCGTGACATACGGACAGACAGATGGACAAACAAGTCTCACCATGATAGTTTCTTTTTCCCTTCAGGTACGAAACCATAAAAAAGTAAAAAATTTGTCTATCAACAGAACTTTTTGTTCCTGTTAACCGTCCAACCGTTTTGTTGAACAAAACACAAATATGTGTCATATACCTATAAACCGGGACTTCCCAACCGATCTGGCGCGCCCCCCTGGGGGGGCGTAGAAAGATCCTAAGGGGGGCATAATATATTCGGACATATTAATCTACCTAATAATTTTATTAATGTCCATGATTTACTACTACAAATAAATAATTAAAAATCAAAGACTGGACGAAGATACAAAACCTGATATAACAGCTGATTTGTCAGCGTTGCAAATAGAATTTCACCGATATTACAGATACTAATGTATCTCTCTGAATCGTCAATATGACACATGCCAGAAATCCATTTGTGGTTAATGTTCTGCAAATACCAGAGAAGTTAGTTGAATTAACATGTTTTTTATTGAAGCAATGGAAAGCAATACACGGGGGCATGAAAATATTTCTTATAATCCGGGGGGCGCCAGGCGATAAAGGTTGGGAAACCCTGCTATGGACGCTTTTTGGGCATGCTTCTTGTATTCATGTTAATTTGGATGAGCAAATCATTATGAAAGGAAAAAAAGGGTATTAAATTATCAAACTCATCATGAAAGTCTATTCAAAAGTCTGTCACACGAGCGAAGTTCATAAATGTACTGGGATACCGTCAATATAGCTGTAGTGTGCTTTATTTGACAGCTCGCGGACCGACAGACAGACGACGAACGAAAAAAACATAGAAGAGGCTTATAGCAAATTATCATTCGAAAATGGTACCAGACATTCAACAGGCCACAATCCTCATGATTGGTTTATTCTGTGTGTCATTCGACCCTGGGCCAGCCGTGAAGACAGTGAAGCCGTCGCCATACTTAACGTGCCCGGCACAGTTTTCATTGGGTTATTTTTCAGTGCTTATCAGTTCTATGTTTGTTTCGCCGCAGACAAACTAAAGCTATGTCTTTTTTGACGTAGGCCTGGCCGTGTTCGGCTTTAATAAAATAAACAAATATCATGCCTCTCTGACTTTAGATTAATGAAAAAAGCGATACGCTGGGAAACCAGAGCGTGCGGGTCGCTAGAGCTCAAATACACCAAAGTGAAACTAAACTAAAAAAGCTTTTTGCTGCAGGTACCTCACGTTCAGGCATTTTCAACCTGCATACGAATGCGCTACGCTTTTGTCCTATAAGGGCACAAAGGCTTTGACAAAAGTATCGTGTCACTTTATTTTTGTTTTGCTTCAACACACGCGTCACAATTTTTCTCCATTAGATTCCGTAGTATTTACTCGTAAATAAGTTAATACACTTAATCGAGGGTATAAGTTCTGTAAAATATATTTCGACCACTTGATGTGGTTGGCTTCAGTTACATATAGAATTACATAATATTTACAATAATAAAATATAAAAGATAAAAATGAATGATTAGTTGTTATCAATGGTAATTCATAAAATTTGATTTTGATGATGACGATGACAGCTGGACAGGTAGAAAGAAAGTAAGTACAGATAAGTATTATTCTCGTAACTGAAGCCGTCCACATAAGTGGTCGAAATATATTTTACAGAACTTACCCTTGATTATGTGTATTCTTATATATATATATATACATATATATTATATTATATACGTGTATATTATATATATAAATACTAATAATAAAAAGACAAGAAGTTGATTATATTTTTATGTCAATAGACTTAAATGATTTGAATAAAAATTACAAACTTACTTATTACTTTTTCATGTATAGGATAATTTAATTTCATATTTAGTAGGGTGATTCAAATTTTCACATTTTTTTTCGTTTTTTTACGGGGCACCCCCTCAATGTGTTCTATGCAGCTAAAAACAAATAAAGTATTTTGTTCATATTTTTTAAATAAAATTTAGGGGTCGCTTCACAGTTGTTAAAATTTAAATCCCCATACATTAAGCGATTTTTTTATTTAAAAAATAAAAATAAAAAATCATGCAGAAATTGAGCTTTTTAAACAAAGATAATGAAAAACTTTACATTTCAAAAAATTATCTGTGCATCACTCCTGAAAGTTTAGAAAACAGCACATAACACGAATAAATTCCCATTTTGCCACAATTTAGCTCTATTTTGACAAAAAAACAGGGTAAAGTACAGAAAGTTTAAAAATGCAATAGTGTTTCATTATCTACGTTTCTAAGGTTTACTTTCTGTATTTTATTATTTTCAGTATCTGTTAAAAAAAACGCTCTATGTATGGGGATTTAAATTTTTAAAACGGTTTTAGCGACCCCTAAATTTCTTTAGAGAAATACTTTATTTGTTTTAAGCTACATAGAATACATTGAGAGGGTGTCCCGTAGTAAAACGGAAAAAGGTGAAAATTTGAATCACCCTAATATTTAGTTCAATATTCGGTTTTGGGTCAACATTCTACATAACATCAAAATTTCAGATCTGTAACTCATTCCGTCTGCAAGCTAGAGACCCGTGAAATAACCGCACGGACAGACGTAGAGACGGACAGACAACAGAGCGACATAAATAAGGCTCTGTGTTGCCCTTCGGCTACGGAACCCTAGAAAATATGTAAATCACAATATTCCCTAGCAACAAAAAAACAAAACCAATTTCCTTGTGCCAATTGCAAATTAACTGATATTTTTTTACAGGATCATAACTACAGATGAGTTAACAAGGGCAAACAAGGGTCGATCCAGCCCTCGGGGGGCTGGCCGTATTATAGGTTTATTCAAACATTTCATACAAATTAAAAAGGTTGTATATGTATCGTCCGCTTCCAGACTCCCGTAAACAGATGCGTTCCGCGGTAGCGGTAAT
This sequence comes from Ypsolopha scabrella, assembly GCA_910592155.1. Classification (NCBI taxonomy): domain Eukaryota; kingdom Metazoa; phylum Arthropoda; class Insecta; order Lepidoptera; family Ypsolophidae; genus Ypsolopha; species Ypsolopha scabrella. The sequence continues at coordinate 9,325,035 of OU342964.1, forward strand.
AGTCCTGTAAATGAAAGATTCGAGGTCGAATTAAAGATACACTAACAAAAAGGCGTGAAAATAGTATTATCTTGGAGGAGAAAACCAACTGGAGTGGAGCCGGGCACTAATTTCTATGCAAAAAAGTCTGTCATTTTCGGCGGGGGACGAGGCAGCGTCGCGATGCACGCACACTACAAAATACTCAAACACTAGCTTAAACTATACGCACACAATAACATTCACACAGAGGGACATCTATCGTTTTTATATAACCGGTATGCCCGCGGGGCTTATACCTTTGGCAGAGTGGTTCGCCTGTTGGTGGCCCGTCGAGTTGGTTTGTTCGTCCAAGAGTATTATTGTTAGTTATTAAGTATTCGGTCACATTCTCAGCTCCCAGAAGCGCGTTATTTTTTTTTTACAGCAGTCCAATATAATTTGACCTCTGATCTAAGCAAAAATATTCCTAGCTATGGTTCTCATAGTAGTTTAGGTGGTAGAGCTGATGCCGGGCTCGACTGTGGAGGTACCACCATCTTACTCGCAAATCCTCCCGAAGTTATTCGGGGGAGAGTAAGAGAACAGCTCTCAGGCAAAACCAGGCGGCCCACTATTGCCTGGGACCGATGGATGGCAGTATATCCATCCCCAATTGCCAAGCCTTATATAAAACAGACTGGTGACGGGCAGCGGCGTCACTGGTGTAAGGGTTTCGGCACCGCGCTCACCAACCCGCCTGCCCAGCGTGTGTGAGTATGGGCATTTCTTCCAGGAGGACCGCCAAGAGTGGCGAAATCCTGGAAAGGCCTATGTCCAGCAGTGGACGAAACAGGCTGATGGATGGATGGATGGATGGATGGTTTTCATAAAGCTGGTTTTATTTTTTAAACAGAACTATAGTAGTCGAGGCTTTGAGTCGTCCAAGATATCAGAATTTGGGTGGGGGACTCCCTCGTACCACCCGGAAATGTGTATTTTATTTTAAAACAACCCAAAATAATTAGACACCTCATCACACCAATATGGTGAACTAACCATAGTCTAATTAAGTTGGACAATTATTTACTCAATAATTATTTAATACTTTTCGGGGATTCTTGGGAAATTAAATTTTACTGTTATTTTACTAATATATTCTCAGTTTTCACCCAGTGTACATTTAATTCGACCTACTCCATACAATTTTTTTTAGTTTGACTCGCCTCTAACGGTTTCTTCTATTGTACAAAAATGATACGCAACGTTTTGATATTCTTGGTAAATCGAGGCAACATGTTTGAAAATAAACCCGACAGTCATAAAATAGCTGAAACTCTCTTATCATGAGTCCAAAGTTTAGGGTTATGCCAAAAAAGGAAAAACGTTATAACGTTGAGTCGGTCGGTGTCTGTCCGTCCGTCCACAGCATAACTGAAGTACAGCTGAGTTTGCACATATATTGTCTAACTTCAAAAGCCATCGCTATATCCTTCAGAAGCGTCGTGATTTGCCAAAAATTATGTGTGATGTCATTTCTAGCCAATCACGGCGCGTTTGAAGACGGTTGCAATGGATGTCTAAGTAACACAATAAGGCACCAGATTGAGCTTTATGTCACGTAGGTGGATAATAACTGTAAGGCCTCGAAAAAAAATTTCAGAAAATCACAATTTAAAATATTTCGTGTATTCCAGAAAGGATACAGATTTTTCATCAATTACTTTTGTGAAGAAAAGTCATTACGATATTCATTCGAATTTGATCGCACGACAGATCGTCCCCGCCACCACACCTGTTTGTGGCCTTATTTAGTCCCGTCCGCACTCGTGGATCCAATTTTCGACCCTCGACGTCTCCTCGTAATGGGATTTCGGCTTTGCTTTAAAAAGGCTATTAACGCGTTGCATCCGCCTCGAGTAACAATCCAATATTAGCTCATCAATGGAGACAATATCACCTGAGTTTTCTTTTGTTAAATTGTAAAATCTGACAGTCTATAGCTCGTTGCTGATAATTTATAATTTCACCAGTAAGATAAGATAAGTAAGATAAGTAGTATTTTTAGCGGTTGTTTATAAACTAACCTAACTTAGTGAAATTATAAGCTATCGGATTTTACAATTTCACGTTGACAGATATACAATACTTACCTACTTATCTATACCTTACCTAGTTATCTATGTATTTCGCTAGACGGTAAATTACTCCTCCGAAAATGTGTACTAATTATTAAAAACAGCTTTATAGACATCAAAGTATGCCAACAAATGAAAATGTAACACAATAACTCTACATGAAAATAATAATCATGAAGTTATTTTAGGAAAGACCCTCGATGACTTCAATAGGCCCAAAAATAAAAATTCAACATATAAATCTACATAAAAATAATACTTAGGATGTTATTTTAGGATGGAAAATGTGTTTTTTAGACTTAGGTGATAAAATAATCGTAATCTGTAAATACTTTACAACCTTCCATAATTAAGTTGTTCCCGTAACAAACGCGAACCGTACAAGTGAACAGGCTCTTTTTTTATTTTTGCAACTATTAAATAAACTCATTTCCAATATTTTCATGTGAAATAAATGATGAAATGAAAATCTCCAGCATTTAAAACGCGTTGTTTGCCCAAGCTTGCATGAAAATAATCTTGTATCAGATCTGATTTAATTAAGTTCTGAAATGAAAATATTTCACCCTCGCATGCGATACTCTGTTTATTGTAAGAATTAGATGTCGGCTCTGCGTAGCAGCTAAATGAGAAGATTATTAAATATTTCAAGCGGATAAATAGGTAAGGTAAGGTAATTTCGGGTGACAAACGAGCGGTGGGGCGCCTGCTGTGTCTTTTCTCAGATTCCTGGGTACGTCACGTGCGCTCAGTAAATAAAATGGCAAACATTCGTGGGCAGGCCACATCCACCGGCTGCCATCCAAACAACAAATGACAAATCTCATTCTCTATGCAAATTAGACAGATACCCGCCACGAACAAGCTTCCTTACGGCTTTATTTTCGGGCGAACTTAAACCGCTGCTGTAAATTAAGTTAAAAATAAAATAAATGAAATACCGGGGAGAAACGAAGCGGTGGAGTGAATAGCCATTTTCGGAGTGCTGCATTTCGGAATGAAAAATAAACATAGCAATATTCACTTTACTGTTGCGTATACCCCAGTTTGGGAACACACACACGTTGACATACTTTAGAGTTTGTTTAAAAATGATACTAACAGCTACGTTGCCCGATCTAGTAAAGTAAATTCCTGACAAAATCCCTGATAAATCTGTAATTTCAATATTTCTCAATGTTGTATGTGAATGCGGAGGCAGCGCGATTTTACTCAATAAATATATTAATTTTGACCATTTATACTTTCTCTTGAAAATGCCTGACAAATACAATTTTTCCCTTATTATATACTAGCTTTTGCCCGCGGCTCCGCCCGCGTCGAAAAGATTTTCGTGGAAATAAGGAAAACAAAATAATTTGATTTTTTGAACGACTATATGCAACGGACACCATGTTTAAGCAAAGCGCTAATAAAGACCAATCGCACGCCCATAGCAGCTAAGCAGCGCTTTTTCTCCCGACTTGATTCACAAATATTGAACTTTTAGACTGAAAACTTATTTTATTAAAATTAAATATAGCCAATGTTACTCATCAATAGTGTAGCGTTTTACAAAAGAAAAAATTTTTGGAATCGGGTAACTTTTCCAAGCTTAATATTAGCAAGAGGTGTGTCAGGATCGTTCTATTAAAATTAAATATAGCCTATGTTGTTAAATGTCAAAAATGTCAAAAACAGTGAAGCTTTTTACAAAAGAAAGAATTTTTAGAATCGGTTCAGTAGTTGCAAAGATTACTTCAAACATACAAAAGCAAGAGGTGTGTCAGGATCGTTGTATTAAAATTAAATATGGCGTCAATAGTGTAGCCTTTTACAAAAGAAAACATTTTTGGAATCGGGTAACTTTTCCAAGCTAAATATTAGCAAGAGGTGTGTCAGGATCGTTGTATTAAATTTAAATATAGCCTATGTTACTCAAAGACAGTGAAGCTTTTTACAAAAGAAAGAATTTTTAGAATCGGTTCGGTAGTTTCAAAGATTACCTCAAATACACAAAAGCAAGAGGTGTGTCAGGATCGTTGTATTAAAATTAAATATGGCCTATGTTACTCAACAATAGTATAGCTTTTTACAAAAGAAAGAATTTTTAGAATCGGTTCAGTAGTTCCAAAGATTACCTCAAACATACAAACAAACAAACGAACAAACAAACAAACAAACAAATCTTTCCTCTTTATATAATATAGTATAGAAATGAGGGTTCGAATTCCTGACTTGTCAGGAAAAATCCTGTCGTCTGGTAACCCTACTTACAGCTTGCATCTTGTAAAATATGTTTAGGATTACCCAAATATGAGCCTCTAAATTGAGTTTCAGAAAAAAAAAAAAACAAAAGTTAAAGATGAAAACACTTTCTTAAGAATATTATACATTTTCGACCCATTTACACGAAGTCGCTCTCAAGTGTTTACTGGCAATTACGCAGGTTATTCAAATGCATTCTAAGTATTTTTTAGATGTTTCTTTAGTGATTCCTCTAGATTTTTTTTTTTTAATTGATTGCCAATGATATAAAGGACGATGTAAGAATTGCAATTTTATTAGTCGCATAAGGAAAGTTTTTAGAGTGACATAATATTATTCTTCTATGTAGATCCTAAAATGGGAAAGAAGCCAGAACTCAGCATTACCACTCGTAGTGCTATCGTAACTCTTCGCATGGGTGACAAAAAGCTGCCAGAGATTGCGTTAAGACTTCGAGTATCAATCAAAGATATTCCAACATCACACAAAGGTATCCATTGCACGATTGAACTCTACTGGTAGTCTAGAGAGCCGGAGACTATCAATACGGCATAAGGCAACAACACCTGCTGAAGATAACCATATAATTGTAGCAAGCGTAAGAGACAATTGACTGTAACTGAAGCTGCAAAACTAAATAAAAGTCGGTCAGAGCCAGTTTCTCTAACCACTGTAAAACGGAGACTTCGTGCCGCTCTGGTTCGAGGGGATGCGTTGCTACTAAGAGACTCTACTTTGGCTTCAGAATAAGAAGAAACGTCTTATTACATTGGACGTTGTATGAACGGAGAAAAGTTTTATGTATAGATGAATCCAAATTCAAGTTGTTTGGATCAAAACGTTCGAGATTTTTTTTTTAGAAAAGGTGATTCCCCAGTTCCTACAATGAAACACTATGGAGGCTGTATTAGATTAGCAATATTAAAGAAAACATTATTGTTTATTTATAATAATAATAATAATAAATTTATTTATTCCAGGCCCTAGGTAAAGTATTAGTATTTTTTTTATACCTTATCGGTACTTTAAGTGTATTGATTTAAAATAAATGCATTATTTGCGTAAAAATAACATCATTTTGATAGTCATTCTTACATTGTTTCCAAACTTTTGACCTGGGCGTATATTATTTACCGCACATAGCAGTTCCAGAAAATGTTAACACGGCCGCAAGTTCACCTAAGTTTAATATTCATCGCCCATCACTTACAATTTCACGCACCGTTTAGGCAAAACTGAAGAGATACGCAATGTTAAGTCACAATATTATAAAAGGGAAATTGTGAAATTCCCATTTACGTCATCTCTCGGAATAAGATCCAGTCTGCGGCGCGGAGGCGCGCGGTCTTGGACGCACCCTGAATTACAAAACACTAAATCAGTTCCCTGTGTGAGAGGCTAAATATTCAGTAACCTGGTTTACTTTCTTGAATAGTATTTGCATCTTGATCAGTTTAGTAGAATAAGTCGACATGTTTTTATATATACCTAAGGGCAGAGCCTTGAGGCGTTAGAAAGCGTTAGCGTAATTTATAAATTAATCTCGACAGACATCTTGAATACTTGGTACTGCTGTGGTCCAAATAGATGTTTTTTTTTAAATTCTCTCATCTCTCAATTGAAAAGTTGAGGAAATTGTTAGTTACGTACGGCGTTATCCTGTAAACACTTATAGATACCTAATTATATCAGTGTGAAAATGTCAAATGTATGGATTAAGTCTCGAACAGGTTTTCGCTCTATGGAAACTCACTCGTAGTTCTAGCCATATGCCATATTAATCATTTGCTTTTGACATATTTAAGATTAACTAAACCATTTTAAAAACGCCCCAGTCAATGATATTATACAGTAAAAAAATACCGTGGATGGAGGGAAACTACCCTAAATAGTGATAATAGAAATTTTTACTGAAACGAAACATTCCTTTATTATTAAAAATAGTCAAAAATGCATTCAATTTTGAGAAATCACATGCTTGAGCCGTGACTTGAAATGTGAAAAAAAAACGATCAAGCGCGAGCTCGCACCTTGAGCGTTCAATTTAAATAAGTTAATACACATAAGGGTCCGTATAAGGCTAGATGCCCAACTGCAAATGAGCATATCACATTGTGTAACTTAGTTAATCGGTATAGTAAAAATAATATAGATAGTATACTATAAAAAACGCATTCGCTCGATAGAAAAAAATTACGAAATTACCTCTAAATTTGATGTTTTTTGAGTGTTAAAGAACCTTCCTTAAATCAGAAAGCCTTAAAATTTGTATTAAAAATAACTTAACAAATGGCATCATCGGCACGTCTTAGAATATTTTATAAATTGCATCTAGAAGCAGAGTTATTAAATAAAAACGCAGAGTTTTGTGGGCGCGTGTTTCTTTGTGGTCGTAAAAGCCTAAAAGGAAACGTCGTAGAGTTCAGTTCTGATTGATGCAAAATGAGGTGCTCAATCTGACCATATATGCAGCCTTAAATTATTTGAATAAAAAAAAACATTTATTATTACAGGTTTACTTATTTTTGAAAATAAAGGAATGTTTCCTTTTTTTCCTAAAAGATATCATCAATATTTAGGCTACTTTCCCCCCAACTTCAGCCTCTTTCCACAATTTTTAATACAGTGAAGTGTTCCAAACTGAATTCGCCCTCGTAACAAAATATAATGTCACTTCTTTAAAACAAACAGTAATTTTTCTGCAAATTGGTATTACAATTGAATTTCAAAGTCCGCTGAATTTCCCCTCGGTTATCACGAGGTCCGAAATCTCATTACAAAGAAGCGGTCGGCAACACAGCCACAAATTGGATACTCCCAAAGTCCAAACATCCCACTAGACCGCAGCCTGCTTCATTATTCTTTGTTCCCATATGTTGAAACGAACCACTATTAGAGTATTAGTAATAGTTTCCAGGTGGATGCATCGTTTGCGAATAAAGTAAGGTATCACAGCGATTTCTCATACACTCACATTAACCCCTAGTCAGACGGACGCACTCTTTACGAGGTAAAGACCTGATTCGCCATACCCTGTTAGAGGGATCAAAATTAACAAGGACACTAACATCTCTGTTAATTTTGCATGTCCCATGTCGAAAATGTAACAAGACATTAGTAAAACAAACATTAAGAGAGTTACTCAAAAATCATTCACTTACATTCTAAGCCAACCAAAACAAAAGGTCATTATTTGTTTTACAAGGGCACTTTTTTCACTAGTCGTATTATAAGTTTCGTGTTTGGTAAGGCGACTGATTAGAAATTCCGTTTATGCTGTTGAATTCAGTAGAGATCGGTTTAGATTTCGTTTTGCTGGTAAAAATGTTGAGACTTCGAGATAGGTCAGTTGCCGGTAGCCATGACAACAATGTAAACAATAGCAAACATGGCCGATCCCGACAGCTGTGGGTCTGTGTGACAGTAAGCTAATCGTCTGTTACCAATCTAACGAACCCCTAGAGCAGTCATTAAGTTTAACAACTCATTAAGGAAATTATAGCATGGTGGGACACTCACCACCTTTAACAGTCTGTTAAGTGATAAATATAACAGGGGTGTAAAATAACTAACAGAGTATGGTGAAATCGGGTCTTAGGCTGTCGAACCAAATCTCGGTGAAAAATGCACATCATAATATTGTTTTGCTTACTTTTGAATAAAAAGTGTGCAAGATTTCGTTTTAAAGCAATTGGCAGAAATTTATTAGTAATACTTAATTAAGTTTTCACATTTAAATTATATCATTTTATGATTTACATTTTGATTGCATTCGGCTAACAAACTTAAACGCGTATTTAATGTTGTAATTGAATGTTTTCAAAATGTAAGGCATAAAATCACATAACTTTAATGCGGAAACCTTATTAGTAATAAATTTCCGCCAATTGCTTTAAAACGCAATTTTTGCACACTTTTTGTTCAAAAGTAAGGAAAACAATGTTATGATGTGCATCTTGCACCGAGATTTGGTTCGACCACCTTAATTCTGTGTGAAATAAAATCAACAATATAAAATTACATTAAACTGTGCTCTGCCCAAAGACTCGCTGCCCGCAGCAAAATAAAATGTGAAAGCAGGATAGAGCATATTATAACAACATTAGTAAAAACAAAATTACACTGTGATGTGATATATTATCACAGTTATGCGTCATTTAAAGTCAATGCATGCTGGCTATAGTTAACAGTGGCTACGAAGTGCATTTTGCACCGTCCTAATTTTTAGGGTTTTGTGCCCGAAGGGTCCCAAACGGGACCCCATTACTAAACCACCGCTGTCAGTCTGATCGTCCGTCTGTCACAGGGGTTTACAGCTTTAGTCATAATAGGTAGCCAGTTGAAATTTTTATATTTTCATAGAATATGTGTTGCTATTCTATGACAGCAAATACCTAATAATTTAAAAATAAATTGTAGTCTTTGGAGAGTTCCCATTCAAAAAACCTCGAAAAAGTTGCATTTAAAAATCTACCAAAAAGATGGCAATATAATACAAGTAAAAAAAATTGTCAGATTATTGTGCATTCTCTAATAAAAACAAAAAATAATTAAAATTAGGGTTATTTCAGCGCCTTTTTTTTGCTTTTGTATCAATATTGTTATTATTTACCATGTTTTAAGGGTTCCGTTCCGTACCATATGGTGTGGTATTTTACACCTTTTATGCGCGAGCCCGACTCGGACTTGGACAAATTATTAATTTTATTGCTCCGTCTTAAAATATGAAACTTTTTATTTTCTTATGAATCATCAAGCTAACCTAGTCTACTCGATTTCAAGCTGTTCTTCAATGCTGGAAGAACCTATCAATACCCGCCCGCTCCCTATCAGACATCCGCACACGTCCTTAAAGAAATCGTTTTCATCTCCATCTCAATATATCCCGAGCGACGCGAGGCCGTGTAAACTCCATGCAAATGGAGTGAAGACGTTCGCTCCTCGGAGGATGGCAAAAAACGTACAATGGGCTGGGCGGCGACCTCCCTCTAGTCACTTGAGAGAAAGGTCGCGTGTACATGGTATAAGAAGACAGGTATGCTCAATCCCCCACAACTCATTATTAAGTCGGGAATTGGGAAAAGTAATTTTTATAAAGACATATTGGGCTTACACCTGGTCAATTAGACTTTACTTTTCTTTAAAATGAATCTTGATTATAAGTAGCATGGATTTCGTTATGTATACAATTAGGATAGGATAGATATTTCCTAACTTTAAATTATTTTTCTCTTTCGTTTTATGTCATATGTTTTATGTAATGAGAATTAACACGAGACCGATTTACTTAAGTCTTGTCGATCGTTCAATCATTCATTCGATCGTTGTACTTGAACACACAACAAGCCTCGTTTGAGACTGACCCCTTGGTTATATGTAGTAGGGAGGAATAAATTTACTTTGGTATTTTTTGGATATTTACGACGATACAAACGTAAGCCATAAAAATGGTGTACATAAACAGAAAACATTAAATTAAGCCAGATAATACAGATAACTAACTGGTAGAGCTAATGCCGGGCTCGACTGTGGAGGTACCACCATCTTACTCGGAAATCCTCCCGAAGTTATTCGGGGGAGAGTAAGAGGACAGCTCTCAGGCAAAAAAATCAGGCGGCCCACCATTGCCTGGGACCGATGGATGGCGGTATATCCATCCCCAATTACCGGGCCTTATATAAATCAGACTGGTGACGGGCAGCGGCGTCACTGGTGCAAGGGTTTCGGTACCGCGCTCACCAACCCACCTGCCCAGCGTGTGTGAGTATGGGCATTTCTTCCAGGAGGACCGCCAAGAGTGGCGAAATGGATGAAACAGGCTGATGGATGGATGGAATACTTTACAAAGTTATCTTTGTACGGATTACTCACGATTTAGGTTTCCGCGAAAAGCTCGTCCTAATAATACCTAAGTAACGAATGTTTAGGTAGCACAATTTTATTTTACTGATCAACTTTTGATTTACTTTTAATAATCATAATGAGATTTTTTTAAATCACAAGTTTTCAATACCTACTTTTAGTGGATCAGTAGAGTATTTGATCTTATTTTAATGTAACTCGTTCATTTACAGCTAGAACATATAAAGGTAGCACTCACCGACAAATAATAATAGAATAATAGAACAGGCCCGTTACTCCCAAAAACATTCGGTTGATCTTTTGTCGTCCAAACATACGTCTATAATTGATTAATGATTTTTTCACATCCGTGTAGCCCCCCAATAATCGAACGCGTATAGAACGATGTTATTAAGTTAGAGTCTAGTTTCCGCTCATAAATTCATCTGAATATTATCCTCCAGCCTATAGATACAACTCTACAAAGCACAGACTACATATTGCTTTTAAGAGTCGGAGTCCCTAAACCGGGCAAAAACAGGGTTTGGCATTCTCAGTGTATATAATAATATATGAAAATGTCTAAAAAATACCACTTGCTATTCTAAAAGATTAAGTACATGATCATAAAAAAATTGCTGTGAAGTTTTATAGCGACTTCAGAAAAAAAAAGCAATTTCAAGAAAAACCGGAATAGAATTGTCACATTCTCAGTATTGTGATTTAATTACAGATAAAACATATTTCAAAACTATAGTATAACACATAAAAAACATGATAAAGAAAACAGTTTTCCGATACGATTTTTAGATTTTTCTGGAAAAAATGTTGCCGAAAACTTCAAAATAACTGAGGCTTTGAGTGCAGGATAGTTGATTAGAGCGAGATAGACAGTTAAAAAACAAAATCATTAGAGCAGGACCAGCGAGACACATTTATGTATTTTTGTGTACCAACCTTGTAATTAGGCGGCAAACGAAAAGCACAGTGGAAATGTTTTGTTTTAACGTTGTTAATAAAATAAATGGACCTGGAACCCAATTTAGGGAAAGCTGTTTATTAGCAGGAAAAGTTGTTTCCAAAAACGTCTTAATTATACTTGGTGACGATTTTTTTAAATACGAGTAAGATTTTATCTTTTGATTGCTTGATTAACACAGTCGATTTTAATGACACTATCCGCTCGCAATGTAGATTTCGAATAAATACAACTATTATTTTTAAATATCAGGATAATTCACTGGTAATGCGGCTTACATATCATTAACATGCACTGCAAACATCAGCTACTTACGTTAAAAAAAAACTGGAAAACAGCTCTCCCGACGGGTTCACTTTGTGAAGAAAGCCTGGCACTGAGGTCCCAAAAGTCCCAATGCATTAGCGGGTTAGACCTGTGTTTATAGAACTCATCTTATAAGCCACTCAAATAGGGACTTTATTCCGAAGGAGGAAGGTTTTGAACGACGTTATGTTGGTTTAGCGTTCTCTACATCCTACGAAAAAGGCTTTGTCGGTCTCCGCCGCACCTTTAACCTGTAGGTTGTTTGCACATCAAACATTTTGGAGGTGTTCCGTAGGTCGTGTTTGCGTTTGACCGATTCACTTTAACGCATACCTGTCGATGACAAATAGGGACGAGGGATCCCTATTATGGGACTCGTTTGTCCGATATTTTCGTACAAGAGATGTAGTTTTATTTTTGGTGTTACGTCGAAAAACGGAAACCCTTATGGTAGCGAAGCCTTGGTGTTTATCCAGGAAAAATAAAAAATCTTGGATGACGAATACTCGACAGGTTTTCTGGGGGCCTAGAACAAGGCACAAAATGTGCGTCTTTTGAAAGAGTCTTACATACAAAAATATCAAGTTTGACAGCTGAAGACTATCAAAAGACTCTTTTAGTGCCTCGTTTTAGGCCTCCGGGAAAGTAATGGTAAGTTTGAACCTAAAAGGTACTTATTTATTGGTTGCCACTGCAATTAATCAATAAGTCGTGAAGCTTTTCCAAAGGGATATGTGACCCGGGCCAACACATAGGCTACTTTTCATCTCGGGCAATCAGCCAGTCCCTGGGGCCTACAGAAAACAAGCGACGAACCCGCAGGCGAAAAACAGAAATTTTGTCGATGGAAATTTCAGGGAGGCTTTTTGTAAGGCACTATACTAGTATCATCTGCCACATCGAAAGTTACACTTTTCTGTTATATTATAACCGTTACATGGACTACCGTGGCATAACGTGACATGTTGGAGACTGTATACTTGCCTGCAGTTCAAGCCCGGTAATTATAAACGATTTTAACGGCTATGACGTCACATTAAGAACTGTCAATAGGCAGCCTGTCATACTGGCGTTCGTACATATACCAAGCTATTATTAATTGTATATCACACTAATATAATAAATTCGAAAGTTTGTGTGTGCGAGGTTGTGTGTTGTGTGAGGGTGTGTGTGGGTGTGTGTGTGTGTGTAAATATTAACCTTCTTTTTTGAATTAAAAAAGTTTCAAGGTTTTATCCGTTTTTTAAACTACTTTAAAGCATTTGAAAGATATTTATTTTAGGATAATTTTTTTAAGGTTTTAAAACATCACAATTACGGAACATAATTCAATAAGTGTTACACATACTTTTAGATTTTTTAAATAATCATATAGAAAGTTGAAAGCGATTCAAAAACGTCTCTAAACGGATTTCAGCTTGAGTAGCCCCTTCCATCCATCCATCAATCTTTTCCGTCCACTGCTGGACATAGGCCTTTCCAGGATTTCGCTACTCTTGGCGGTCTTCCTGGCAGAAATTCCCATACTCACACACGCTGGGCAGGCGGGTTGATGAGCGCGGTGTCGAAACCCTTTCACCAGTGACGCCGCTGCCCGTCACCAGCCTGTTTTATATAAGGCCCGGCAAATGGGGATGGATATGCCGCCATCCATCGGCCCCAGGCAATGGTGGTTCGCCTGGTTTTGCCTGAAAGCTATTTCTCTTACCCCCCCCCCCCCCTCCGAATAACTTCGGGAGAATTTGCGAGTAAGATGGTCTACCACCTATAGTAGTAGTAGCAGCCCCTTAACTTTCACTATTTAGCCAAACACGTAATATTTTTTCGAAGAAACTTTGTACGCGAGCGAAACCGCTGGCAAAAGCTAGTGTTACGATAAGACAATGATTTATTAATAATCCGTTACAAGTGTAAATACATTTTATTGTGTTCCAAATAACAAGGGGCTAGACGTCAGTCCGTTCTCAAACCATCTGACAGCTAAAGGTGAATCAATTTCCTTGTTGATCCCCAGGCTTCAATATCGTACAAAACGAGGTTGTGACAGAAAAACGTGCCCCCGTGACCGAAGAAAAACGTTAGCGTTACGAACGAATGTGACAGAAAATGACAAGTAGTAAGGTGTTGCCAATCTTGCGGTTTGTGGGATTCTGTCACTAACCATAAACGGTATTGTTCATGATTTTTGACCAATCAGTGTCTTATTTAAATGGAAGCAGTCTCAATTTTTTTTTTATTACTAATGTACTTATCTATATAGCTTTCAGTACAAAATTCGTCACAACGTTAAGGGGAACCGTTTCAATCTCGGTGCAAAATGCACACTAATTATTGTTTTTTTTATTATTGAATGTAAAGTACAAAATAAATGTGATTTATGGCATTTCGCTACCATAGTTAAACTATGAGTCAGTTAGGCTTTTCTACCAAAGTTGTGTTATTTTATGGATTACGTTGTTAATTAATGTCCACAACAACTTTAAGCACGCTTTTGCATTTGTGTGGATATTTACACGAACTATAATTTATAAAATGACGCAGTTATGCTAAAAACTCCTGACAATTATTAAAAAAATAGATAAAAATACATAAAACAATTTCATTTCATAAATGTTATTTTATTTTATTTTAAAATAAGATAAGCAATCATAAGTTGTGCATTTTGCACCGAAACCGAATCGAAACCCCTTAATGATAAATTAACCAAATCGTCTAACCAAATACGGAGAGTGTAAGGAGGAAGAGGCTGAATACCTATCCTCATCAAATTGTGAACCTAACTTGCTTGTAGTGTACTCTACTGACTACGCCCTGGGTACCTAGCATGGTTGACCATATTGAGTTTTGACAGCTCGATATACCACTGTCCGTCCAGTTTTAGGTCGATCAACAGAGTGAGACAGAGCACTGTATCAAGCGCTATCGAGCTCGATATGATTTGCTATGCTAGACTAGCTGGTGATCGACAATTATCGGTTTATAGAGGTACTAATACCTATACGCTAGTGGCGTCTTCAGTGCGAAAAAGCACTGTGATCATCCTCTATCCGTGGTTATTAAGCCGCTTGCCTTCTTAGGAATGGTCTATGCTATGTCCAGCAGAGAACTGATATCACAAGAAAATCTTTATTCCATCATAGAGGTTCAACAAATCGCAACGGCAACACTCGCCTGTGTTCCCAGCCTTCGATTCGGAAATCGCGGCTGTAGTCAGGCCGTCAACGCGTCGGATTGGCTCGTAACGGCGGGCCCTATATCCGCCGCGAAATGGAACGTGATTCCACTTCCAATATTGTCAGGAAGGCGGCATAGTCTATTTTCAGACCTCACTGTGGCCCTTTACTGTGTCAGGGGTCGGCAACTTGGCAACCTTTTTTGATTAAGATGCAAAATACATTAATTCTCAAAATTTGCTTTTAGAATAATACTTGTACTTTCTTAACTCAACAAATTGCAACGCACAAGGCACGAACGCGCTCCGTACGGCTTGTTTTAAATTGTTATAAAAAATATATTACTGAATGAATTTACTGAAAAAAAGGAAAATTGAAAAAATACATATTTGCTAAGTTTCTTGCCCTTCTTCTTAGCAATACTAATCGAATAGTGCGGATGGTTAGGTATTATTTTTATTTATGGTTTATTTAGTTCATTGTTCAACACATTTGATCATTGCATTTTGTATATACCTATATAATATTTTTATTTCTATATTTCTCTACTTTATACAGGTGTATAACTTTATTACATTTTAGTAGCCCAACCTTCATATTTTTTGTATGTATTTCCCGTATTTATTTATAAACTTATTTGTTCATTGCATTATGTATACACATATATCTAATATTTTTAATCCTAGATTTCTCTATTTTATGCATGTGTATGATTACATTTTTGTAGCCCAACCTAAATATTTTTGTATGTTTATTTTTATTATTGTTATTTTTGTATGTTTCCCTTATTAGTATATATTTTTTTATATTATAAAGATATATAGGGTGAAATTTAATCAACCGACCAAATTCATACTAGAGACCCTTATTAGTATATATTTTTTTATATTATAATAAAGATATATAGGGTGAAATTTAATCAACCGACCAAATTCATACTAGAGACTCGGTTGGTGATCAAGAACTAGGTTCAGTAATCCTTTTGGCCAATTTCGAAAAATATTTTTTTTTGCTCCCGTACTGGTTGGACTAGTTTAAGTACAATTCCTAGTGCAGGTTCTACGGGAAAAAAAAATTTTTTTTTCGAATTTCACCTGGGTGGTCATTAAACCTTGTTCCTAATGACTAACCGAGTCTCCAGTATGAATTTGGTCGGTTGATTTAATTTCACCTAGTATATTCTAAAGATTAACTTTGACTTGTAGAAAGTATACTTTATGTATCTATTTTACAAAATAAATATATTGATTTGATTTTGATGGGTTAATAAAAATAGTGTTGCCTTTTTTATGAGTATACATCAATTGTCACTTAAAATTCATAATATGTAGCAAACAAATCACAGATTGTGATACCAGTATAGTGTTTTGTGCATAGGGCCATCGGGACACCCGTGCTCGTGTCTGAAACGAAGCGAAGCTGAGATTTAGTATAAGCTGCACGAGTGTCCCAATGGATAATTATGTTCAGTTGGATACAATATTTTATTTACGAGCATCATATCGTCTTCGCTTTAAATTATTAAGTAATCTTTTCAATTAACAATTTCATGAAAAATTTGAAAAAGAAAGCGCAGTATACTTTTTTAGGGTTCCGTACCCGGAGGGCACCAAACGGCACCCTTCTATTAAGTCTCCGCTGCCTGTCTGTCTGTCCGTCTGTCACAGCTTCAATCGTAATAGGTAGAAAGTTGTTTTTTCTACAGAATACGTGTTACTAGCCTCTATCATGACAAATGATTAAATATTTTTAAAAAAATCAAGAGGGGTGCCCATACGAGAAACCTGTAAGAAGTTGCATTATTTAAACGTTATTGGTTTGGCTCTTTTAAAGACGGTAATACAAACAAGTATTAAATTTAGTCAGATTGTAAGATATACTCGAAAGCAAGGGTGGCCGAACCACGGCCCGCATAAATATCGTTTGGTGGAGTGGTACAGAACCCTTTGTGTGCGAGTCCGACTCGCACGTGGCCAAATTATTCCAACTAGGCCTGTAACATATTTATTTTTTCTTGTCAATGATTTGAACGAGTGACTTTAGAATTATTATAAGTAATACTTTCATTAAAAATAGAGAATTGACATTGACATGGATACGACTCACTGGTTAAACTGTGCAAGTAACTCGATCTGGACAGCGATTCTCGCACATGCGACAATTTACGAAGGCCGAAAGCGGGTGATTTTTACAAGCTCTTTATAAAGAAACGTATCAAACTTTTAAAATATAAACATGTTGTACCTATTCATAATATGCTTTACGTGTATAGTTAATAGGATTTTCATCACACAGCATTTTACGTGCGATAAACAGAGGCGTATAAAAAGCAATGCGTGTGACATTTTTTGCGAGAATCGCCGTCCTGTGCTTTCTTACACAACTCAACAAGTGAGTCCTATGCATAATAAGAACATTTTAAGAAAAAACTTGTTGATTATAATTATTTCAAACTGATCAAACCGTATATTTTATGATGACAATTAATATTTTTACAAGATTATCGAACCCTGCCTGCCTCATACACGGTAATTTACTGCACGGAAACTGTTTTAAAAATCGACGAGGCACACGTTCTGGCTGTGTTACACATCCATACAACATACGAGACTTTTGCCCGCTGCTCCGTCCGCGTTCATTTAATTTCTGCCTTGTTATTTTATTAACACCCCTTATAGCCTATATGTTAATCATCGTAGTGATGATAACAAACAAAACCGCACCCAAATCCATTGAGTGTTTTTCGAGTTAAAACGGTACAAGCATACAGAATACAGACGGACAGACAGAAAGATAGACAGAAAAAATTCTAGAACTGGTTGTTTTGGCTTCTGCATAACCGTTTCACGTAAGATTTTGAACAAATATTCAATGTACGGGCACGACTTTTTTACTATGTACTTTATTATTAGTACTTATGGATATAGATGTATTAATGTATACATACAGATACTCTATCTCACGAAATCAGTTTGGCCATGGTTGTAGCAGTGATGTGTACAGATAAGCATGTTTTGTGTGTGTGGCGCGTTTTGTAACACTCCCGAGGTAACGAAACCAAATACTACAACGAACCAAACGGACTTTGTGTGATAGAATATCTGTAACATACCTATCACAAAAGTTGAACTTCATGCTCTGGTGGACTTCTATTCATGACTTGTAATTTCGTTTTATTTCTGAGACGGCTTTGTATATGGTGTGGCTGGTGAGGTAATTTTTGCAAGTCTTGTTCTTGCTTGAGGTACAATTTTTGTTAAGGAAGATGGCCGCGAAAAACAGTTTTTTTTTTCAAAAAAATGTTTTTACTTTTAAATTTTCGTGTTTAAAAATGTATATTAAATAGCAAAATTAGATTGTAAAAACTTTTTTTTTTAAAGATTGAATATTCGCGGTTGTAGAATTGATGGAACGTGTAGAAAATAGTCACACAACGAAATTATAATACGAGTGCTTAGATTTTAATATAATATTGTAACGTTTTGGTTCAGTACTGTTAAGTTATAATATTTTTATGAAATAAATAAATGTCTAAGTTATAATGCTTTTGTCGTGGTTGTTGGTGCCGACAAGTTTGTATGGAGAGCGGCTTTGGACCACCCTCCTTAAGGGATATTTTTCAAAGACCAAAAATTTTGTTTGTATAATTAAAAATACCTTGCTTTTGTAGCACTTCGCCGATTCACAATGTTAAATTTTAGAACTGGAAGAATATACTAAACAGAGATCATAAAAACCGTCCTAGAAAAGTTATAGAGTTCCAAAATTTGTTGCTATTCCGTTGACGATCGAAACAGATACAAGTCCAAACCGAAAGTAACTTGAAATAACTTTACAATAACATCGAGTCGCGTAACTTCTGAACCAGCAATAGCAATACATAAACCTTGATACGAGTTCACCGATTTGCTGAGGTATGCGAGAGTAAGTTTATGATTTATGAATAGATTCACTATTGATGGCTATGTTATGGTTAAACTTAAACTTAGTAAGTTGAAGGCGGACCATAGCCTTTTTATTTTTTAAATAGAGAAAGTTATACAGCAGTTTATGAAATTGTTGCATAACATGGTCTGGTTATGTGCAGTTTCATACACTACTTTATCTAAACATTCTGGAAACAGCGATGAAAATGACCATCAATTTTTTACCAGAAAAATCAAAAGATACGAGAATTTTACCAAGATTCTAAGAATAGGTAGGTAATTATCTATTGCATGAGTTTAAATAAAATAGTGTATGAAGCTGCACTTAACTAGGAATTATTAAAAACCTCGTATGATACTATTAAAACTCGTGTTTTAATAACCTCCTTATGTACCAGTTTCATACACTAGTATTGTCGCTATCTTCTCAAGATATATTTTTACGTATGTAGGCTCTCGCGGCTCAAGCCTGATTTATTTCGCGTTTGATGTCAGTGTTAAAATCTACCAAAGCTGAATATACTTTCACAGTTCGAGCATTGTGCAACTCATTATAACTTGGCTTTTATTAAATATGTTATACCTATGTTGAATATTATATGTGTCATCTTGTTTGTATCCACTGTTGAAAAATAAGGGATTTGCACAAAAAGATTACGGTTATGTACTATAATTGATTATTTAATCTCTAGATTAATTTGAGCCACAATAGCCTCTGAGGGCCGCCAGAAATGTCCCGGCGGGCTGCATGCGACCCGAGGGCCGCGGGTTGAAGATTTTAAAATATAGCCGTCCTACACACGATTACTTTAATTTTTCTGCATCAAATAAAATCGCAAACATAGGTCTAATCTATGCTCTAAATATAATTTCAGGTAAATTATATTAGGTTTTTGATAGTAAAACTTGTACCAAAATAAACATCGTATAAAATGTGACATAAAGCGGCCGTCAAGCAAACGAGTTTATCCACCCGTTCATCAAAAACAGTTGTCAGATTTTTTAAATAATAACTGTGAGGTCTTTGTTGTTACAAAACAAAAATTACTGGCTGCGGTGGAAATGCATGACCGGCACGCAAAAATTAATTTAATAATTTTATACTTAAACTTACACCAGCCAACGACGTCAACATCTACTTTTCAATTAGTTAAAATGCATTTTACAGCTTAACCGTAACATCTTTGCAAGGGATAAACACAATAAATTTATTTACTTGTTACGCTTTCTAAATCAAGAAAAGGCTGTTAGGTTTAAGTAGTACAAAGTGTAAAGATAATCTACTTAAAAATGTAATGTTGCAACCCCTGAATTTTCTAATACTTTTAAGATGTGAAGTTACTAGAGAGTTTTCTTAGGGCTCAAGTGTATATTCACCGCGTGCTACCCCAATTAGTCCAGCAGTTTTCAAGTTTTGCTGCGAACAGAAATACTCCTCAGGACTTCCCTAGAATGGTTTATGTTTCTTCGACGAACCTTATAATACCGTCTTTAGAGTAAAAAAAGAAGAACATAGACCGTGGAGAAATCATAACTAGTAACTAGCCCCGAACTGTGAAGCTTGCCCCATTCGCGCTTGACCGATTTGGCTCATGTTTGAACTTAAAAATTGCCTTATTTACTCGCCTGCCAAAATTCATGACATTCCGATCAAAGATATACTCGAGTTATCGTCAAACAAACGCCGATTGTTCAAGTAGACTCGGAGAACTTCGCTCGCTCGTTCGACAATCAGTAAAACGGTATCATTAGGTATATTCGTTGAATTCAAAGCCTCGATGCAGCTCGTATTTGAGGTTTGGAAAAGCGGCAGCGAGCGCCTGCAATCATGCACATTTCCTCCCCTCCATTGAACACAACGAATGGCCATCAGTAACGTTTCCTGCGTCGCCCATTAGCTGTCATAGATACGAGCGTAATGAGATCACTAGACACAGTTCACGCCAAATAACTCTGCGGATAAGATGACTGGGAAATTCGTTTGCTACACTGGGCCTGCAGGCTGGACAAAGATAGCAATTATTATCCTATCGATTTCGGTCGTTAAGTGATGAAAATCGTATTTTTTTCAAAATATCGACTGAATTTGGAAGGGCATTCGATACATTTCCAATTTCAGTCGATAGTTTTGACGGTAAAGTAGTATAAAAAAAATCAATCAAATAAGATTTTGACCAAATTGGTCGTATAGCGATGAATTGTCGAGACTGCAGGCCCTGCTAGTCTAGGATAGCAAACTATATCAAGCTCGATAGCTTTTGATTCAGGGCTCTGTCTCACTCTGTTGATCTATGTAAAGAGGGACAGACAGTGTATATCGAGCTGTCAAAGCTCGATATGGTCTACTATGCTAGGTATCCTGGGCAATAAGAATAGTTCGTTGGCAATAATTTATTAGTATTGATAACGATATATACAGTCAATGACACGGTAGCGTACGGTCTATAACTTTAAAATTAAACATCTAGGTAAGGCAAGGGTACTATTTTCGTATTCAGTGATGAAGATTCTATAGTGCATAGGGGTCAGATGCATTTCCGAAAATTTTGACTTTTTTCGTATGTGCCGCCTCTAAAGTGATATGAGTATGGGTCAAAGCAGCAGGTAACATGAATTGCTGGGGCCGCAGCATCAGCATCCAAGCTGGGGCTGAATTGCCAGAAACCTACAGCTCACGTTCTCACGGAACGATACCTAGAACGCCTAGAATAAACATACTTCTTGTAGAATTATCTGCTTTGTTGCCATGCAGCGGTCACCCGCATCTCATAGGCCATGCACCGCTTTGCCACTTTTGCATAATGTAAGCATGACGCTGGACTTGCAGCGCAGCATTCATAGCGGGCACTCACAAGATCCACTAGTGCTATAATTGTAGTTCTTTTTCAAACAGCTAGGAGTACTAAAGTGGGATGATACCTAAGTGCGACGTGTATCTAAATATCGGCTGACGTGGTCTCAGCATTGCTTTTACACAAGTTAAATACCTTATCACTAAGTCGCCCGATAACCTAACAGTTTCTCGTTTTGGAGAAACCCAGTCTATTTTGTTTATATCTTCTGTGTTATCAGTATTCGGTCAAGAGTCACATACTAGTTGTTTCACCCTACTAAAACTGCATCCGATCTGCATCATTGTCGTTGTTAACACACGCTCTTATCGCGCACACAATGCCGTATGTGCTTAATAGGTATGTTTTACCTGTATACTAAAGGTACAAACTTTTGAACTGGTTTTCCCTGTGAATGCCCGGCATTTATATTATGGTGTTGCGAGCTAAGACAATGCATCGAGTACAGCAATTAAACGTTGTTATCGATGTCCCAAATTGGTAGCGTAATTTTTATCGTAGGTATGAGATACGATCTATAGTGACTATGTGAACACGTGAGTGACTCCCGGGGCCCCAGTATGGGAGCGCAGGATGAATTGTAAATCGTCTATTTTCATAAGGATGAAAGTTTGACTGACGTGGTCCAAGAATATTTTAATATTCACTCGTTTATTTTAGGAATGATCCAATTACCGCGCCGAACGATAACCCGCACGCGAGGTTGTGGGAATTCCAAATCGATATTATCCCTATATTGTTTTCTTTTTTCGGTACGATAAACAACTGGAGTGGTATAAATTGCTATGCGGGCAGTCAGTCGCTAGACACTACACGGTCAACATTACCGCAAGAACATCATATAGACTTAGGAGTCCCGTGACATCCATCCAGAACTCAAGATGCAGTCCCAAGACAGAATACTCAGTTTCCCGGTGGACACCTTCACGAGGCGCGGGCCTTCTATACCCGAGGAGGCCCCTTTCAGCCCCGGCGAAATTCTGCAATTCAATAAAGCATACAAACAGTTTCTTCAGGCGGAACGACAGCTGGACGACCTGACTTTCCTTAACGGGAAGCCATGCCCCGTCCGCTACAACTTTGATCCGACGAGGCCAGAAGAAGATCGTCTGATGGTGAACTGGGACTGGCTCATGCCCTTATTTTGGGGGCCGCCGCCAGGTGAGAGGGATCTCGTGAGGGTGCCCACTATACTGGAGTTTGTTGAAAAGAAGATTCGCTTTTCGAAGTGCAAGGCGGTCGCCGGGGACACCTGTTCCTGCGGCAAGAGGCCTAATGTAGTGGTACCACCGGGACGTGAGTGCAGGATCCCACAGCACTTTCATCATTTCTGCACGGCGCACGTCTCTGCGTGGATAACCAAGTACATGGTCCCGGCGATTCTGCTGAAAGAATCCCAAGAAATCTTTAGAGAGGTCATCCAGAAAGTGCATGAAGGTGATCCGCAAATCCTCGAATACTATTCGACGGGTGACCGGACGGACACAGAAATGTTGCTGCACTCGGCTCGCAACATCAGTGATAATAGTGCTAAATAGTGCAGCAATGCTGCTGCAATGTGACGTTCGCTTATTAAAATAAATATTTGTGTTTATAATATGTTTACTTTTTTTTTCTTGTACCCCTATGAGTGTAGGATGATGGAGAGTTGTGCAGGTAAGGTACTGAGATCATTCCCTCTGACGTTGCTTCAAGTTGAAATTTAGTTTCTCTCGTGACCACTCTATGTTAGATACAATCAAGTCAAGCTTGGACTGCACCAGATGTAACGTCTAGGTAACGTGCTACTAGCCGCTGCATAGCACGTCACATCACTAACGCAGATAAGTTGCAAGGCGTGATGATTAGCGTTATGTGCACATGGGATGCAAAGCTCCGTTATCACAAACTATGCTTGGCATATGCTTATCATATGTCTTGAGCAAGGCCTGAGTGTGCATTCGCCTCTGACTACGTGTATCTGCGACGTTTAGGTATGGAGCTGACCATACAGGAATATGAGACGTCTAAATAAGGTTTTTCTTAACTTTATATCTATGAATAACTGCATGTAAGCCGCAAACAGTATTATGACAAAGACCGGCGGCAATTGGCGTTACATCTGTAACTCCTTATGGACCGATAATACGTATGACCACATGGCACGCTATCGTTTAAATATGGAACAAACTATGTGTCACTACTCAAAAGATAGGTAAATATGATCAGACGACGGGACCTTCATCGAAATATTATTACAGGCTGCCGGCCGAACGTAAGTAGCTCCAGCGTATTACGGCAACCCACGTTTAGTTGGCACTGTCTTGAAATATTCGGGAAAACCCGTGCTATATTCATTTTATGATCTGTATCCGACTGGCGGCGTGTATTTCAAAACGAAATCAAAACTGATGAGTGACCATAGAAAATTACCGGGACATACACGTGTGCTTCATACACGTATACACCTCACTTATACTTAAGATTTGTCATTGTATAGGTGTTACAGGTTTGGTTAGACTATAATTCTAAATATGTATACTTTTCATGATTCCTGTAATGTTAGGACTATGGTATGACAGATACCTTACCTAAACACTGCACCGTACCTACCTATCGCTGCATAGCATGTCGCGGTGCCCCTCTATCGTGTTACAAAGTGTAGTGACCACGGTTATCTATGCATGGATGTAGATTGTACAACATCTTAGTGGATAGAACTAGTACAATATATTATTATCATTATTAAACTAACTACCTAAATATCTAGTATCATGAAGGAAACTGGTATGTCGTGACATTTGTAAGTCGGCATGCATTTTGAAATGAAATAACTATGTATCGGGAACAAGTTTTTTTTTTTTATTTTCAAAAACAAACACTCACATGCACAATATACTCAATACTGATGTACACAAATACCTAATACTTATTATATAAACAAATGATCATATCTATGGTTAGCACTACTTCGGCCGGTTGAGAGTTCCACGCCACGATGCCTGCTGACGCAAAGCTTCTGCATACTGCATCAAGTGCCTGTCCAGTCGCCGCTGCTCTGCCTTCTGACGTTTTCTCTCCTCACGCTCCAAGTCTTGTCTGCGCTTTTCTGCTTCTTCTTCCGCCCGCTCTTGCTCCTTCCGAGATTTTTCCCCGTTGTCTCGATGAACGGCTTCTCCAGAGTTTCCGCTCATGGTGGATGATGATTTTGTGAATGATGACATGGTGATTTTGTTAAGACTGATCGATTGTACACAGCCTTGTGATTATGGCGAGTGTATATGTGCTAATGATTGATTGTATATGTACTTTCCTCCATTTATACTAACCCGAAAACTACCTAACAAGGACTCGTTGTTCCATAATTATCGCGAATTTTTTCCCACTTGAATAAGCTCGTTATAATGAGGGATAATTCAAATACCGTGACATCATGGTGTACCGCAGTAACGACAGAATTGATAAGCAAATTAGGTAGAGAAACGTATTTTGTGGTAAAATGGCGCAATATCGATGATGTCAACGGGTAATACATGCATATATCGGCAATACCCAGTTATTTTCAGCTGAAAAGGAAAAAATTGATAAGGATAATGCATACAGTTTTACATTTTATTACGGGAGTCATATCATACACTGTGTTAACTTCTGTTAGCTAGCACAATCATGCTCCGTATGGAAAAAAGTATAGGTAAGCTTCAGTATGTGCTCGTTACGGTACAAATGCAACCAACGATTGTTTCAACTCTAACTGCAAGCACCCCGGCATGCTGAGTATGCACGCAGTCTTGCTACGTGACCTGCAGTCTTACTCGACTATGTTGTATGTTCTTCGGATGTTCGGCTCCGACAAGCTATCCCACTACAGCGTTGCAGCGTGCACTCATGTCCGCAAAGCAGTTTACCAAGCGAACCCGAGAGACTTGGGTTTTTGTTGAATCGTCCATGCACACCATCGTTAGGTGATGAACACTTAATTACCTCGGCAGGTGTACCTGTACACCTTACCGTAGGTATGCCTTACCATAGGTATGCCTTACCGTAGGTATGACGTCAAACCTTATCGAACAATGGTGTATTGTTTCATTTTTCCGAACTATTAATATTTCAATAAACCCCACGGACAGGATGAGATCGGTTAATTAAGCCCGATAACATATTTAATTGAATGAGAGGAAATTAATATAAATACCATTTAAGTTCAGCGATAAGAGCGTTATCGCCGTCGCGGGTGGCCGTTCTAATGCTGTAAGAATTTACTGATATGGATGTTGCTACCTACAACCAATGCTACAACAAGGTGCACTTACAGGTTAACAGTCAAGAGTTTTTGCGCTCATATTCACAGAGACCTAAGGTTAGGCTTGAGACTAGGTCTCACTTTTACATAGCAAAACCTAGATAGAACTCAACAATCATATTTTTCCCGAGACCATGCACTGTGCATCAGAGTCGTTGCTCCGCTGTATACATTAGTAGCATCCCCCCTTTCCCCTGGTCCACCATTTTTTATTTTCACCCCGTACGCTCTTGTGTCACTGACTGTATAACTAGTAGTTCGCCCCGAACCGTGAACTCACGCTCGCCCGAATCACACTTGACCGATTTGTCTAATGATCGAACTTAAAAATTCTTTTTGCCTTATTTATGTCAAATTTCATGACATTCCGATCAACGATACTCGAGTTATCGTCGAACAAACATTCATACATACATACATACAAACTCCGGATTGTTCTACTAGATAAAAAATAAACACATCTGGAGGCACGGCAGTGCCCTCGCCAAGTCGGGCTAAAAAGCGGCACGGCCGTACGTACATTGACCTCTCATAAACAACAAGACTCACAGTCTCTAAGAAAAGTTTGTCAGAAAGTGTCCGAACTTGCGACGAGGAAAGTAGCAAAAATCTTCAACCAAATTAGGACGTTATGTCGTTAACATAAGATGCAATGCCAGTTGTACGAAATCATCATTTGGGGTGACAAAATGCATCGCGGACACTTTAAGATTGTGAGTCTAGTTGTTTATGAGAGGTCAATGCGGCCGTACCATCCTTTTCTCGAAACAGTTCAGTCCATTTTCGACCTCCCTACAACTTCGTTGTGGATAAAACTAGAAGCCTGAATTTTCAGTAACCAAGCAGGAATTGTATAAACACGATATATTTCAAATT
This sequence comes from Ypsolopha scabrella, assembly GCA_910592155.1. Classification (NCBI taxonomy): domain Eukaryota; kingdom Metazoa; phylum Arthropoda; class Insecta; order Lepidoptera; family Ypsolophidae; genus Ypsolopha; species Ypsolopha scabrella. Next base: position 9,351,610 of record OU342964.1, read on the forward strand.
TTATTCAATTTGAACCCGTAGTTTAAGAATTATATTTAGTCAAAGTTTCTCAGTTTTGTCAATCATTCACTCACTGGCTGACTGACCGATCATCAAAACTCTAAGGCACTTCTAGCTGACATAGAAGCTTCAAATTTATTAGTGTTAAGTGTATAAATCAAGGAAAACATAAAAGATTTTTAATATTGATATGGTCAATGAAAGATATTGGGTTAGCTAATTACGTAATAACTTAAGACAGAAGGTCCCTTAAGTAGGGACTAAATAAATTAACCGACTTGGATTTACATGGATCTCACAACTTTTTACGGTAGAAGAACTAAGTTGCGAGACTTGTTTTTTTTACAAGTTTTGTTTTTGATGGCATTAATATATTTCGGCCTCATATATGAGAAGTCATTGGTTGCTCATCAGTCCATTGGCATTCAAAATCATCTGTATATTATATACAAGATAGATGCACGTCATAAAAGACAAAATATTCGTTATATTAGCATAATTGGAGAATATATTATTAAGAAATGAAATAATGAAGAGCGACGAAAGAAATATTAGAAATATGAAATTTATTTATACAACCAAATTCATACTGAAGGCTTGGTAAGTGATCAGTATCACGAATCTATAACACTGTTTTTCTAATTTCGCAAAATAAAATGTTGACGTCGCAAGTAATTGACTCGGGGCTGGGCTTCCGTTTGTAGGGAACACGAAAGGAATAAATAAATGCCGACTTATACAAGTGCGCGGACTGCATGGCGGCGAAATTGGCGGTATGGCGAAGTAGGGCTAAATCAAAAGCACCAGGAACAGAAAAGTTTCTATAACTAGATCGATGGGTGTAGAAGAAGCGGAAAAGGCGTGTCAGGATCGTAGCAGATGGAAATATGTGGTCTTTGCCTAAACCGGCGCGATTGTATGTCTCCATCTTAAAATAAATTTAATTTCTTCGTTTCATACAAAAGGCGCATCGTACCTCGCCACGGCTCCACTTTAAATTCGTTATCATGGACTTTTCCTTTATTTTGTTCATGACAAAGGTCTTCATTAATCGCTGTATAAGAGCGGAAGTGCTGTGAAGATCGTACGAGTGCCTACTAGCCTGAAGGGGGCCCCCTTAGCGGCTGAATTCATTATTGTCTCCAACGACGACGCGACGGCGCGCCTCAAAGAGCTTGCTGAGTTATCAGTCTTGCCGACGACCAGAAGAGAGGTTTATTGCACTTCTCTCAAATTTTCAACCGATATTAAGGTTAACTGTTGAGCTGGATATCGATTCACTCGATAAGGAGTCGAACTTTTAAAAGGTGAGCAGAGCTGACAAAAGGTTTAGTTCATAAGATTTTGTCGCAGTAACCTACATAGTTGGCAGTTTTATGAAATGGCCGCGGAGATAAACGAGATCTTCTAAATTAGGTCGCCTTTTAATTAAAACCACCTAAGACTTGTTCACTTGCAACTCGACGAAACCGCTTCCACACTTAACTGTTTATTTAAATCGATGGTAGTAGGTATTCGGAACTATACTCGGAAGGTTTAGGTACTTAAGGCGAGGTTATCCAGAAAAATCTGTCCTACTCCAACGCTTTCATTTTACACATGTTTATCCTGCTCAGCGGAAGCGGGCCGCTCAGAAAACTCACGGTTTTGAGGTGTCTTTATTTCTTATTTTGGAATTTGGGAGATGGGTTTTTAATATGACGGCCCTTTTATATCACATTTTTCACGAGTTTATTTTAGTATAACTTTTATTGTCCAAAAATTAATACCTACAGCTCAAATGAAATGATATTTAGATCATAGTTTGGACATATCCTTGTGATTTAATTGGATCGAGCAAAATGTAAGTAATCGTGTATCGAATATACTTTGAAAGCGACCCCGAAATCTCACAAGAAAATCAGCTTTTCCACACAAATATACTCGCCCAAACTATACTGAAATGTTCAGCGATTATTTTTGTGATTTAATGGGTTGGCCTCATAGTGTAAATAGTTCGTATAGTCGAGTAGGTTACGATTCCAAAACCAGTTTTTCATTTGGTATGGTTATATGATAAATAAACACATATTCAAATGTTTTCCGCCACTGATTCGAACTACCTAAATCGACAGAGTATAATAAAAAATTAACTGAAACGATTTAATTCTCCCTGATTTTAAATGATATTACCTTCCGAATTGATTTACCGAAAGTTATCGAGCCACAAAAATGACCAGATTTACCGGAATACAGATCCGTGGGTCTGCACGCCCTACAAAGAGGCCTACACACAACAGACTGACTGATGATGATGATGAATTAGCCGCACAAGTATACGCCCAGAGTGCAGCTGGTTACTGTTTCCACTTGACAGTTTAAAGCACATCTTCAGCAAGAGATTATAAACTCTGAAAGGTCGATCAATCACCGCGCCGTCGAAACTTCTTGTTTTACTTCCCGTTTTGCAGAGAGATGAGCTGTACCAACGTAAATAGATTAGTACACGAGGAATAGCTGAAGAATTCCCGATTTTAGTATCCCAGCGTAAGATTCAAGTGAAGCACATGAAATATTAACAAAGTTATCTCCTCTAAAAGCTGGCCATTATCCGAAGACTATTAGTTTAATATAAAGTCAGTGCCCGTGACTCCAGTCTAAGTGGAAACTGATATTTTATTAATCAGAGCTCAGTCTACTCTCAAGACTTTTAATTAAAATTCGTCCATCGTTATTTCGCCGTCACTTATGAAGTTGAACGAATGTAGAGCTCGTTATAAATTCTTGCTACTGTACTTGTAAGACGTTAATTACCCAGGGTTGGCTTTCATTAATCATCGTATCGCCTTAGGATATCTATGAGGCCCTCATTACTCTACCTCCCCCTCCCTTAATATCCTCCAGTAGAGGTCTTGGCGCTAGAATGGTTTACGAGTATCGCTTGTCGGGTACATTGATAGCTGGTGGACAGTCGCGCAGTCAAGACGCTCACTTGGCACCAGCCGGACACTTGAGATGCTGGCTGCTGCCCAACGCGCTTTATCTTAATGCACTCGCCTGTCCACTCCCCTCTCAGCCGACATAACTCGCTTCTCCGCTCCACAATTGTTTCAGCCATGCGACGTTTTGTTAGCGCTGAAACTTTATACGACCACTGTTCCGCTTTAACGCAAGCTGGCGACAGTAATATCGCTAAATAATGTACCTAATTTTCGAGAGATCCTTCCGCTGTCTTGGTGGAAATTCTCGTAAAATGGCGCCGGAGCCTGCGGGAAAGGAATTTAATTCGGGTGTTGCTCCTCACTAGGACTGACGGCCTGTGACATGGTACGCCTCGTCACGCCACGATTTTTCGCCACAATTTATAGGGCTAAAGGGAATTTCTTGCCAAAAATGGAGCTCTTTTGTTTGTGCTATGCATTAAAAAGCTTTCAGTACATAGATTTTAAGAATACTCTTGAATCTGTAGCGTTTTAAAATTACTTCATTGCAACTCAAAAGAAATCTTACGCTTTTGTGACCACTGACTTCTGGCCACAAAATGAGGTTCTGCCGTTAACAGATTTATTTTATTAACACGTTTTCAGGGTTCCGTAGTCCGACAAGGAACCCTTATAGTTTCGTCATGTCCGTCTGTCCGCGGCTTAGCTCAGAGACTATTAGTACTAGAAAGCAGTAATTTGTCATGGATATAAATATTAATTACGCCAACAAAATGGTAAAATAAAATCGTGAAAAGAAAAATTATGCGTACCTCTCATACATGTAAACTGGGGATGAATTTTTTTTCTTGTCTATCTCATAGTGTGGGCCTGTGGGGTATCATTGGATAGGTCGTTTAAAATACATTGTGGGTGTATGAAAACCATTTTTCGATTTAGGGATCCGTTGGCAAAATATTAAGCTTTAAAGTGAATCTCCTCCCCTCTAATGTATGGGACTAGAAGTTTGGCGCGGTCTGTATTAGTAGACCAACTCATAAAATGTACCGGGAAACTACGGAACCCTACATTGCGCGTGGTCCGACACGCACTTGGCTGGTTTTATTAACTTGCTTTCTTGTCTGTCTGTTGTCTGCTCGTTTACAGAAGTTATAATAGTTCTACTACAAATTTTGCAATTGATTTTTAAATAGTTTCCCGATGAGCTAGAGGCTTGAAACTTTAAATTTAGCTCAGAACTGGATGACAGTGCAATTATAAAAACATAAAGTTAAAATAAAACATGATTAAAATCGATTTGAAAATGTTCCACCCACACATGACTAAAAAGCACAAAATTTCATTATAATAGGTTGGGGAAAAACTCTTTTCGCAAATAGTATGTATGAACTTATAATAAAATCTCTTTGGCTATACCATTTGTATCTGGCTGGTTTTGGTATTAGTAAAAAGTTTAAATTTTAAAAAAGATAATTCCAAATTCAAATTAGGTAAAATGTGTGATTTTTATTTGTTTTTCTTACTGTTAAGATGAGTGAATCTAATGAAGAAATTCGATACATTTTAAAATTTTATTACAATAAAGGTAAAAATGCAACGCAAGCCGCGAAAAAAAAATTGTGTTGTTTATGGACCTAGTCCTGTGTCTGTGAGAGTAGCACAAATTTGGTTTAAGCGTTTTTAATCCGGAAATTTTGATGTCAAAGATGCACCTCGCTCTGGGCGCCCTGTTACGGATAAAATGGATGCCATTTTTGAAAAAGTGGAGCAAGATCAGCATATCAGTAGTTACGATGTAGCTGAAAAACTGGGAATTGACCACAAAACAGTTTTGGCGCATTTGAAAAAAGCTGGGTATACAAAAAAGCTCGATATTTGGGTGCCTCATGTGCTCACTGAAGGAAAGTTAATGAACCGTGTCCTCATTTGTGATTCTTTATTACGAAGTAATGAAACCGAACCATTTTTTTTAAATCTGATAACTGGTGATGAAAAGTGGATCACGTACGACAAGAACGTGCGAAAAAGGTCGTGGTCAAAGGCTGGTCAGGCTTCACAGACTCTGGCGAAACCCGGATTATCTCGCAACAAGGTAATACTGTGTGTATGGTGGGATTGGAAGGGCATTATTCATTATGAGCTGTTACCGCCAGGCGGGACCATCGATTCTGAACTCTACTGCAAACTCATGAGATTAAAGCAAGAATTTGACAGAAAGCGGCCGGAATTAGTCAACAGAAGGGATGTGGTTTTTCATCATGATAAGCGTTATCTAGACCTCACACATCTTTAGCCACTCAGCAAAAATTAAGAGAGTTTGGCTGGGACGTATTAATGCATCCGCCGTATAGTCCTGACCTTGCACCTTCAGATTTCCACTTGTTTCGGTCTCTTCAGAATTCTTTAGGCAATGTCAGGTTAACATGACGAGAGGACTGCCAAAACCACTTGTCGCGGTTTTTTTTATCAGAAGCCCCAGAATTTCTTTAGAGACTCAGGTGAAATATTCATACATCGATCGTTATCTATTTAATGCACCCCACGCTGTTTAATAATTGAAAAATGTAATGGATAACACACACAATTTCAAACCTTAGACCATTTAACACGGGACCTGGAAAAGCGCGACTCTTAGTACTGAAATATTTCTACCCTTTTTCCACGGGAGGGGAGGTAAACACACACAGCACACATTTACTCATTCACGCACACTCCTGCGAAAAATTGATATGTCATACTTTAGTATGAAAAAGCTGCAACACAGACACAAAACGCGCACACAGGCAAACTTCCATAAACAAATAGTTCATGTACTTCGGCAGAGGGGACTGCGTGCGCTTGCCTAGTCCCGTGTTAAATGGGCTAAGATTTTTACCGCGATACGCGATGAGTTGCACTTGCGTCTGCTGACGACGGACACTCGCTCGCTTAAAATTTATTTTGGAAAGAAATCGAAACATGCCGCGTATCGCTGTACAAATTGTATGCGTTATCCGTTGAGTCACGCTTACAAAGGTCACTGTTACTCCATTCGAAACGACCCGCAGTGCGAGAGGGACGGATTCCGGAAAAAATAACAAATCCCGGTTTTAAATGAAATGAGATAGCTATCAAAATTTTAAACTAGCGAAACCTGGATATTGTTAGAATCTACTTAATAAAACATCGTTGATGTATGTCTGTCAATTCTATTTGTCAAACAATGAAAAAAATTGTCGACGAAGGCCTTATTTCATTAATTATTTCTATCGAGCTTAAGAGCCCGGTCCGCGACGACGACAATTTTGATCAAAAACAATATGTTAAATATTTTTGAGGCCTTTATCGCGATGTTTTTGGAAAAACTAGGGACATGCACCACTTCATATTGGACGTCTAAATAAAGGCTTAGAATTCATTTGATTGAATTGTTTTTCTTTTGCGAGTTATTTTATTACTTACGAGCCCGCTCCGAATAGTCATTCAAAACATCTAAGTATCAAAATAACGCGCAAAGGAGAAACAATATTACATCAAATAAATTTTAGGTCTTCATTTAGATGGCCAATAGGGACTGGTGTATGTCCCTGATTTTTACAAAAAACATCGTGGCAATGACAAGAAAAATAATTAAAATAATGCTTCGCATCAAACAGACGAAATATACGGAGCGGCCTCTTAAGTTCTTCAATCGCGTTTGTACCACAGAAAACCAGAAAAAGGTTTCAATATATTTATATACTAATTTATCAAATTAGTGGCTTCTTCTGAAAAGCAGGTAAACAACTACAAAAAGTCCGATTTTAGGGAAGTAGCCCCTTAAATATTTCAACTCTACATCTTCAAGACATAAGTCCCCGAGATACAGGTGTTTCAAGTCTGGACTGCGGCATGTACGTGACATGCGCTCACGCTTCACCGACGACTGTTATGTCCCAGGATGATTGCGGGTGAGTGGTAAGCCCTATCACCGTACTTCGGGCACAAATTTGACCAATTTTAACGTACCTTTAGATCAGACACAAATGAATGTGCCCCTAGCCCCTACACGATTGGACTCCGCGACAGAGTCGACCATTTAGCTTGAATTTATTTTGCCTCATAGAGACAAAAACTATGATACTGGTCACCATCTATGACGTCACGCTGTAATGACAGCCACGTGGTAATTATAGTGGTGCTGAATTGCGCCTGTTGCGAGGGCAATGTGCCACGGATACCGACCGCATTCTGTAATAATCGCAACATTACAATACGAACATATTTATATATACGTGGGACGCACTATAAGTTTCCGGAATGAATATGAAAAAATACTATTAAAGGTACAAAATTAATTTATTGTTTTTCAAAATAATCTCCCTTGGCGTCTATGCACTTTTTCATTCGATCAAACCAGTTTTGAAAACTTTTGTGCCACTCTCCTGTGGTGACCTCTGAAAAGTGTTTTTCATACTCCTCGACAGCCTCTTCTGGTGATGAAAAACGTTGACCGCGTAATTGGTTCTTAATTTTTGGGAACAGAAAAAAGTCACAAGTCTACATTTTTCGTCTTCAAAAAGTCGTTTGTCTGTCTGGCCGTGTGAGAACTAGCATTGTCGTGGTGCAGAATGATACGGCGTTTACGGTTATTTTTACGGAGTTCGTCAATAACTTCCGGCAAACAAATGGTCGTGTACCAGTCACTATTCACGGTACGACGATTCTCTAAAGCAACAGTAGCCACGTGTCCAGTTTTATTAAAAAAAGAAGCAATCATCCGCTTAGATGCACTTTTCACGCGCGCCACTTTGGTTGGTTTCGGCTCATCTTGAAAGACCCATACGCTCGATTGCTGCTTTGTTTTGGGATCGTAGCAATAAATCCATGTTTCGTCACCTGTTACTATGTCCCACACCAAATTTGACGCACCTTCGTTGAATCTGGTAAGCATGGTACTGCACCAAGTGACGCGGTCCGTTTTTTGAGCCTCGGTCAAGTTGTGTGGGATCCACCGCGAGCACAGCTTTCTCACACCCAAATGTTTGTGTAGGATTGATTGTATTTGACTCATGCCTATTTCTAAGGATGCGCGAATTTCATGGTAGGTCACATGCCTGTCTGTTTCAATCATACGGCGCACAGCATCGATGTTTTTGTTGGTCACAGCGGTGGACGGCCGACCATCGCGAGATTCGTCACTGAGATTGATACGACCACGCTTGAATTCTGCAAACCAGCTATAAACAGTCGTCTTGCATGGTGCTTTATTGCCAAAAGCTGTTTCAAGCCGAGCGATGCTCTGTTGAGCTGTCAAATTACACTTAAAATCGTAGAAAATCATACTACGAAAATTTTCCCGAGTTAAATCCATGTTGATGCAGACACACAATTTTTTAAATGGCGCCACAAGGTAAAAACAAAAGACAGTCAGATGAAACAAACTGCATTCTACAGCCAAAGAGTTCTATTTTCAAATGTTGCAATAAATTTTTAAATATTGTTTATGTAAGTGGCCAGTTCCGGAAACTTTTAGTGTTACCTATGTATACCTACAATATTTTGTCTAGTTCCATCATTCCATCAAAATAAGAGTCAAATATGCCGGTTTTATGATGGACTAGCAAAATTAAGAAACACCCGCAAGGGCGTATTTGCTGGTTTATATGGAAGGTTTCCATCTAGGAATCTCATCGGCTCATTATTTCCAAAGCACTGCAGACATAGGCCTTTCCAGGATTTCGCCACTCTTGGCGGTCCTCCTGGAAGAAATGCCCAAATCACACACGCTGGGCAGGCGGGTTGGTGAGCGCGGTGCCGAAACCCTTGCACCAGTGACGCCGCTGCCCGTCACTAGTCTAATTTATATAAATATTATAAAATCAACTTGGCTCACTCTTCAAGTTTGAATTCTTTAAATCCTTCTTGTAAACGCCTACTATCAAAATGTACCAAAGCAGAAAATAAAACCGGCCAAGTGCGAGTCGGACTCGCGTACGATGGGCACCGTCCGTATCATTATCTAAAAAAAACGGCAAAAACATTATGTCTCTTGTATGCGAGTGCGCGGGTCCGACTCGCACTTGGCCGGTTTTAGTATTTGTTGTTATAACGGCAACAGAAATACATCATCTGTGAATATTTCAACTGTCTAACTATCACAGTTCATGAGATACGGCCTTGTGACAGACGGACGGACGGACAGCGGAGTGTTAGTAATAGGGTCCCGTTAGTTACCCTTTGGGTAAGGAAACCTAAAAAACGAGAAAAAAAAAACAATAAGTAAACAGAAATCCTATTGCCTTGTAGTCGTATACTACAGACATCGAGGCTACAAACCCCGATCTTATAGCACATGGCATACTCAAGCGAGCTATAGGATTTGCCTTTTCGCTTACGAGCCATCAACTTTACTATGCCGCCATGTCAGTCCGGGAAATACATTTCCTGTCTTATATCTAAACATATTCCGTGGAAAGCGCTGACGTAATATAAGCAGACATTTAGGGGTATAAGCCGAAAGAAATTTCCTGAAAATTGTGGTTTTTTGTCGACTACGGTTAAGGGTTTGTTGGCTTTGGCCTCATTTTACAGTGGAAAGAAAGGGTTACATGTACAAAGTGATTCAAATACCAGCAAAAATAAAGATAATACGCCTAATTATTTCTGTGGTCTAATAGACGGACTACCAAACCTCGCCACAATCGCTAGATTTCATTTATTCATTTTCAGATTCTTAACCCTTTAACAGTTATAAATAACCTTCTTGATTATGAAAATCTTTGATCCAAATCAATTAATTCCAAAAAATATCTGGACATAGGAAATACAGATAATTTCTAAATGTATAGGTACGTATATGTTTTATTTCACGCTGGCCATTACCGCGCCTAATAGAAAGCCTTATTAATCAGTCTACTAGGACTACCACAAAATCTACGGAAGTTGGTAAAGGACTATAAACTATTAGTACGCAACTGCCTGTGACTATTATCCCGGTACAACTTCTCATGACGTCATGCCGGACCGCGACGAGTCGCTTGACGGCATGCTTTCGTCAGTTTCTAGTTGAAGTGAAAGGATTTCTCAGTTGGGTCCAGCGGGCCTATTGGTGTAACCTTGTGTTAGTTGAAACACTATAAACATGTTATAAACTGAACTTACAAAATTGCCTTCAGTTTGTATTGAACTGTTTACGACCTGTGACGTCACTTTAAGGACGAAGGTATCATTGGATGGTCGGAATTCGCTAGTATACACTATACATGTTTTCGATGTTTGGCGTCCAGCTGGCAACCGACTCAAAGATACATAATCTAAGGGCTGGTCTAACTGTCCAGGGTGCATCGAAACCGTCCATGGCAACACAGTTCTTGCGTACAAAATCTTGTTTTGATGGAACAAGTTACGTTCGAGTATTTATACTCGCTCTGTTTCAGCAAAGGTAGGAGGTACATGGCAACACAGTTCTAGCGTACAAAATCTTGTTTTGATGGAACAAGTTACGTTCGAGTATTTATACTCGCTCCGTTCCAGCACAGGTAGGAGGCGGATATAAAGCTGATATCGGCATCCGGGGTAAAAATCACATCAAAATCGAATTCTCCTCTCCAAGCCTTTAACGCTTTCGTGCAAGGATGAGAATGCTCTAATTGTCGAGGAAGCTCACATGGCGCAACTGTAATCGCAAAATACGTACAACAAATATCGCCAACTTCGATAAAGTTAGATTACGACTTTCCATAAAAATGGGCTACCTTATGTTCACGAAGAACTCGATTCGAGTCGGCAGATTTTAGGTACCTATAAAATAGCAAAAAGAACTTGTACTGTTCTCGGTTGCACAAAATTGTATGTAAATGATGCTCTTCATTTAAAATCTCCAACGTATTTCAAAATATTAAAAAATGGGGCGCCTTTTTAGATTTTCTGTATTTTTAACGCATTCCCAGTGCAATGCTCTGCCTTAAAACCTGCCAGTTTTTAGCTCAACCAGCCTAGCCGTTTTTTAGTTAGGCCTAAGTTAGGCCAAAGGCTTCTTGTTTTGACTTAGCCATACAAATATTCTTGAAAATAACAAATACTTCATCCTCCATAAAAATAACATAACTGTATCTGTAAAGTACCTTTTTACAGTAGCAACGACGTCCCAAATAAATCCATCAAGGAGTTTATGAAGTATAAATCGACCTCGTTACCCCATAGCACACTATTTGAGATAACACTGTCGAGAGAACAACCGCTAGCGACTTTGCGCCTTTATCAAAACGCAATATGATACAAAACACCATAATATATCTTCGATAGTACGTATGTATGTATATGAGAATGGATGCGACAGCGGAGCGATTAGCCGTGACTTGGCATTTAGTAGAGCTAATATGCAACTTGACGGCTAGCTAGCTTTGCGCGCGCTATGAATTCAAATCGAGCTTGTAATTGCTGCATATCATTAGCAAACAGCTAACGACAACAGAGATAATTTTAGCGCTGACATAACCGCCATTTTGTTTACAAAGCCAGTACAAGTGCATACCTCGTGGCGCCTAAGGAACTCAGGTATTCATTTTCAATCAATGATAGACATCTACTGCATTTACATATATGCAAAGACGAAATACTTCCTGTGTCTGGCACATTTAAATTGCATGTAAACTCATTCGTCAGAGAATATAAGTCTGGGTATCCAGCGAGGTAAGGCTTCTAAGGAACCTTCCCTTTGAGCGGCGGCGACCTAAATTATATTTCATTTCATTTCATTTATTTAATTCGTTGACAATAAAATTGCATTTGAAATTATCCTTATATTATATACTAGGTATTCACTTAAGGTCTAACAGAATAAACATATTAAAATTACAATTATAAAATACTCATAACAACATCAGAAAGAAAAAAAAAATATCAAGTTCTTTGTTAAAATAACAATGTAAACTAAATTAAACGAACAAAAATCTCAAAAACGTTTACAAGTCATCAACAGAGTACAAGCACTTATCTAATAAGAACTGCTTTAGTTTATTTTTAAACCTAAGTTGGCTGGTAATTTCTTTAAGTTCTGTTGGCAATTTGTTGAACAAATGGACTGATTGGGATCTTGCAGAATGATTAACAATTTGTTACCTAGGTGAAAAAACTACTTTTAAGTCTTTGCGTCGAGAGTCTAGTCTCTGTTTCTGTTCTACCGCAGTCTCAAACTTATTAAGATTTTTAACAAGGTTTGTCAGGAGAACCAATACGTACAGACTGGGGGCTGTAAGGATACCTAGATCCTTGAAATTATCCCTGCATGATTCTGTTTGGGGAATTCGAACAATCGTACGAATCGCTCTCTTTTGAATAATGAATGCCTTATTCATGTTGTACTGATAACTTTGTCCCCAAAACTGAATACTATTTCTCAGTCGTGATTCTACCAGTGCGAAATAAACCGTTTTTAGTTCCTTGATTCCAATTTCTTCCCTTAAACTTCTTAGAGCATAGCATGCTGAACTGATCGAACCTTCAATTGCAGCTAATTCACGCTTCCAGTTCAGTAACGAATCTATATAGATTTTTGGCCTCATTGACCAGAACAACTTTCTCGCTACCCATAATTATATCTAAAGTGTCACTATTTCCAGTGGTTGTCTTAAACAGCATAGCGTTAGTTTTTGACGTGTTCAGCTTTAATGCGTTAATTTGGAACCAGTTATTGAATACAAATAGAGCACTGTTTACCTTGTCACTTAGTTCATCCAATTTCATGGAGTTTATAATGGCGTTTGTGTCATCCGCAAACACTACAAGTTTAATTCCTGACAGAGATTTGATGACGTAATTTATCAGATCATTTGTGAACAAGATAAAAAATATGGGACCTAAAATCGAGCCTTGAGGCACGCCCTTAGTAATTGTGACCGTGTTGGATTTTACTACTTGCTCCTTTTGATTCTCTACAATTTTTATTTCAACAAATTGCTTTCTATTTTGTAAGTACGACTTAAATTTTTTTTAAACATTGCCTCTAACGCCGTAGTGTTGCCTAGTTTACAAAGTAAAATTTCGTGATCCACTAAATCAAAAGCGGAGTTGAGATCGAGAAACAAGCCAGCTACTTTTTGTTTGTTATTGAGACTGCAAACGACATCATCAACTAATGCATCTATTGCATTTGTAGTCCCTACACTGCATTTGTAACCAAATTGCCTGTCGCTGATTACTTTATGAAAATTTAAATGTACTAGCAGCCTTTCCTTAAGTACTTTTTCAAATATTTTTGAAACTATTGGCAATAACGAAACTCCTCGATATTTGTTTAGGTCTGTTTTTGATCCTTTTTTATGTATTGGTAAGACGTTTGCTAATTTTAACTGATCCGGGAAAATACCTGCGTCCAAGCAGGCGTTAAAGAATATTGCAAGAGGTTCAGCCAGAAGGTCAATATTATCTTTAATAACTTTAATAGGCATTTCATCATACCCATATGAGGGCTTATTCTCCATCCCTTTAACTATTTTTAAAATTTCAACTGAACTTATTTCTCGAAAGACCATGTCTTGGTCAATTCTTTGTGTGTTTTCTGTTAAACATTTCAAGAAAGCATCGAGATTTTTTGTATTTAGCGGATTGGAAGAATGGGAAAAGCTTTCAGAAAATATATTTGCTATTTTTATTGGTTCATTTCGCTAAAAATTTCAAAAAAAATTTCAATTACAGGACGTTTTTACAACTTTATTATTATTAGAGTGCATTACAGACCAGAAAAGATAAATTAGAAACAAATGTAAAGACAAGAATTTGAAAAAATTCCTCTGGCCAGGATTCGAACCTGCGACCTCTTGTTTCCCAGACAAGCGCGCTACCATTTGCGCCACCGAGGTACTTACTAGACCGTTGAATTTTACACCATACTTGTCCACCGAATATTTTTGTAACTATTTGATCTAACTACCTTGTGATGCAACACAAGCAACAATGCAGCACATGCAACTTTATTATTAGTATATAGGTATAGCTGTAGAATATATAGGTAAATAATTGGTAAAATTTGTTAAACAATTAAATTTAAATTAACCTCTTACAAACCTCTTACTTGGCTGTTTGAAATCCCTGGGTTGCCAAACACCCCCCGCTACATTGTCATCTCGCTTCTCATCAATTAGTGTGTGGTCGAAATTATGGGACGAATTTTTGTCCAAAAGGAGTGCGTCCGAATTTTTTACGGGTGGTTTCTTTCATTCTATTCTTTAGGAATGCACTGTCTGAAAGGGTGTTTAGTATAATATTCAGCTTATAAACTAAGGGAAGAAAATGCCTGACCATGGAACTGGGGAAGTAGAACTACAAGCACGCATATCTTAACATGACCCGTTTTGAGTTTCTCGGTTTTAAATTACGACCTAGCTCGTTGGTTTTAAATGGCTGAAAATGATATTCAGCGGTCAGGCCTTCCCGTGCGCAAAAATTGCGAAGGCAGATTGCGAATGACTTTAGAAGGGATTTTGTAAAGATATGTGTTGATGTTTTTGATTGAAAACTTAAAGTAAGCATTCCTTATATCCTATAGCTTCTATTTGATGTGGTTAAGTCACTTTAATTTCCATCGCATGGCATTTATCAAGCTTTAATTGAATATCTAATGACTGTAATGAATAATATTGCGAATATTAATAATATAACAATATTGCGAATAATAATGCCGGAATAGCCGCCCAGGCCGTCAATTCTGGCACGTGCAATAAAATTGCGAAGGCAGATTGCGGGTGACTTTGAAAGGGATTTTGTAGAGATATGTGTTGATTATTTTGATTGAAAACTTATAGTGGGCATTCTTTATATCCTATAACTTCTATTTGATGTGGTTTAGTCACTCTAATTTCCATCGCATGGCATAGATCAAGCTTTAAACAAATATCGGATGACTGACATTGCGAATGCGCAATAATGCCGGAATAGCCGCCCAGGCCGTCAATTCTGGCACGTGCAATAAAATTGCGAAGGCAGATTGCGGGTGACTTTGAAAGGGATTTTGTAGAGATATGTGTTGATTATTTTGATTGAAAACTTATAGTGGGCATTCTTTATATCCTATAACTTCTATTTGATGTGGTTTAGTCACTCTAATTTCCATCGCATGGCATAGATCAAGCTTTAAACAAATATCGGATGACTGACATTGCGAATGCGCAATAATGCCGGAATAGCCGCCCAGGCCGTCAATTCTGGCACGTGCAATAAAATTGCGAAGGCAGATTGCGGGTGACTTTGAAAGGGATTTTGTAGAGATATGTGTTGATTATTTTGATTGAAAACTTATAGTGGGCATTCTTTATATCCTATAACTTCTATTTGATGTGGTTTAGTCACTCTAATTTCCATCGCATGGCATAGATCAAGCTTTAAACAAATATCGGATGACTGACATTGCGAATGCGCAATAATGCCGGAATAGCCGCCCAGGAGCAAAAAGTATGTATATCAAGTGTCTTTCCACTTTTTTTTTCGAGATTCTAGTTCCGGAACTGGTATCAGCGAATTAGGGAACCCCACGCACGATGCATGTGGTAGCCTTGAATCAAGAATTCAATAAATTAAATATTATTGATTTGGTGTCTGTTCATGAAGTACTTATGTTTTTAATGATTTCAGATAGACTGTGTTTGGAATTGTTTTATTTTAACTTATAACACTTTTTGCACAATTACACAAATGTATACAAAAGACAGATAAAATAAAACCGGTCAAGTGCGAGTCAGACTCGCATACCTAGGGTTCCGTTTCTTCGACAGTTTTGGGAACAGTCAGGAAGAAGGTATTTAAAATATTGCCCATAACTGTTTATGATAACTAAAAAAAGAATTGATTGTACCACAAAAGGGAGACTCAAATATTTGTATACCGTACTCGAAATAAATTGTACCACAAAAGAGAGACTCAAATATTTTTATACCGTACTCGAAATAAAACTCGTGGATGAAAAATTTAATTTTGTCATTTTGCTATCGTCAATTTCTCAGCCGCTATATTTTTCCTGTAATCCCAAATTACTATGATTTTTTTCATTTCCATTAATTTCGTAAATAAGGGGGACATGCATTTTTTGTGGTTTTCAAAGATATCTCGAAATAAGTGCCAGTAAATAGTAAAAGTATATATTTTTATAATCAGCTCTTTAATATCTAAAATTTGATACCCATATTGTATTTTTATAAAATATATTATATTTTTTACATTTTTTTATATTTCTTATTTGTTATTAACTTTTTTTATCACTATAGTTTTCCTGTGATTTCGGTCCACCAGTTTCGGAAATAAGGGGGGACACGCATATTTTTGTGTATTTTCTACGATTTCTTGAAATCGGTGCCAGTAAATATAGTAAAAGTATATATTTTTGTAATCAGCTCTTTAATATCTTTAATTTGATACCCATATTGTATTTTTAGGATACTTATATTCTTTTATTTTTTTCTCTTTTGTATTGGAAATATTTTAAATATTTTAAACAATTAAAAACTTTTCAATTTTTTTAGAACATATTATGTGTGCAAGTGAATGCTATTTTTGTGGCAAATTTCAAATCTTTATCTTTAACGGTGCTAATTATGAGGCTGTGACATACGGACGGACGGACAACGGAGTCTTACCATGAAGGTTCCTTTTACCTTTCAGGTACTACGGAACCCTAAAAAAACAAATCAAACATAGTGTACAAATGCGAAACTTGTTGCTAAAAGCAATATCTTCAAGGCAACCTTTGCAAGCAAACAGAAAGACCGTTGAATAAATTACATGGAAGGTGTAAATGCTTAACAGAAAGAAAGAAGATCAAGATTAAAATATATATCTATAAATAGACTTATCTAAGACAAACCTACCTAGAAAAAATTATACATAAAGTATACCTACATACATAATATATTAAATAAACATACAAAAATTATAAATACTGGATATTTGACTTCTAATTTGACGGGTAGTCTGTGGAGTTTTTTTTTACTTTTATTTTATACTAGCTTTGCCCGCGGCTCCAGGCAAAATCGGTTGAGTGGTTCTCGAGTTAACATGGAACATACAGACAGACAGAAAGTCAGAAAGGCAAACAGACAGACAAAAAATCTAAAAATTGTGGTTATGGCCGCAGTACAATACTATAACCCATTTTATTTGAAAAATTTCCCAAAAATATTCAATGTACAGATATGACTTTATCATTAGTATAGATAAAGATTAATTTATAGTTTTCAAGTCTGTATTGACACAGGTAAAACAGTTCCAGAGTTATGCAGCGTGTACCGTAAATGAGTCACTATAAAATCCTGTCGGAATTGTCTACCTATTTGTGGAAATGACAATCATAAAACGCAAGAACAACGGAACCAATTTTGATGTGGTTTTCACTTTACTGTTTGAAGAAAATCTAATTCAGACTACAAGATCAGGGATCCGATTAACCCGTTTAGTTTTAAAATTAGCTAAGACATAGACGGATTGAATACTAATAATTGAGGTACTAAGGTGTTTAATAAATATCCGTACGCGACAAAGATTAATCTATGAGTACAAGTCAAGGCGAAGTTGGTGTAGGGCCTGGTATAATAGGTAGTTTTCAACAAGTTGCTACGAGAGATCCAAGGTTCAGTTTCAATTTCGGCAAAAACTTTTGCCAGGTTAAGATGAAATCCCTACTTATGTTTGTTTAATGAGCAAACATCAACAGCAAGTTCCTCAAAGGGCTCAGCGTGGGGTGGAGCTTAACCACCGCGACCCAGATTTCGAGCCAAATATTTATTTTAATTACGTCTCGCCTCCTCTTAAGTGTTTAAGTGAAGCGAAAGGTTCATACTTCATAATCTTTCTAAATACTAATGGGGAAGAAAACGCAAAGGTTTTTATAGATGGCTGCTATCGCTTCAGCGAAAAGAAATTGTGTATTTAATACAAACCATTGTGTTTCGAATACTTACTCACAGTTTACATATATTTGCCCAAACGAAGGGCTTGAAAATACATTTTCTTTTTATGGGCGTTATTAAAGTAAACAACGGAAACGCAAATATTTTTAGATTTTGCGTGGTGGGGTATCGTGTAAGATTGTTATTCAAGTATTCCAAAACAGTAATTATATCAAATGATGGTTATATTGTTTACAAGAATAGGAAAAAGGATGATAGAAATATGAAATTTTTCAGCTGGAAGGGTGAAGCGATAGCAGCGCCACCTGTGTCTAAGTTTGGCAGATTTGTTCCCCGTGCAACACGTTCATTTCATACATACCATGGTTCGTGGCTATAAATGTATATTTTTTATTTTTATTTTTATCGAACCTTGGGTGTTCTTGTGGTAATCGAACTCTTCGTAGTACCGCTGGTTTTTTATGTGACTCCATAATAGTTATTAAATAGAAACGACCGGAGTTGAAATCAGTTTTACATCTGTTTATCTGTACGTATATGCGATTTAAATACGTAATATCAAAGAAACCTTGTCCATACTCACGATACTCAGTCTTCCTCAGGGTATTATCCAAAAAAACTAATGAGATTTATAGAAACAAAAATTAATATGGAAACATAACTTTGCGTTTCATTTAACTCTTAGTGAGAATATCTACAACGCTTTCAAGTTATACCTATAAATGCGTCAATATGGCGTTAATATTTGGAGCATTTACAAGGGACTGAGGTGACATAAACGTTTGTATAGTTTATTAGCCTTTGCCCGGGGCTCCGCCCGCATTTATTTAATCTCTGCCCTATTTAGGCTTGGGCGTTGTTTTAACAACACCCTTATAGCCTATTTGTGGACCAGGGTCTCTACGATGATAATAAAGAAAAGCGCATCCAAATCCGTTGAGTGGTTCTCGATTTAAAACGGAACAAACATACAGACAGACAAAACTTGTGGTTTTGGCTGCAGCACAATACAAATAACCCATTACAAAAGTCAAGTGTCCCCCCCCTGGCAACTAAATTTGTTTTTGGATATGTTGAAAAATTCACGGCAATAGTATATATAAAGAATTTTAAGGAAAACTATTTCAGCTAAGTAGGCTTTTTACAATTTTAAATTTTATTTTTGTCACTCTCACTCCAAGCGAAAAAACGCGCAGTGCGAGAGGGGCGGATTCAGCGCAAAAGAGAAAAAAGCAAGTTTTTAATTTTATCCATCCATCCATCAGCCCGTGTTCGTCCACTGCTGGACATAGGCCTTTCCCAAATTTCGCCACTCATGTCGGTCCTCCGTCCTCCTCATCCAGCCGCCCCCCGCAACGTCTTTCAGGTCGTCGGTCCAGCGGGCACGAGGTCGTCCTACACTACGCTTTGCAGTACGTGGTCTCCATTCTAAAGCCTTTCGGCCCCAACGGCCATCATGTCGGCGACAAGTATGGCCTGCCCACTGCCACTTCAACTTACTGATTCTGCAGGCTATGTCGGTTACTTTAGATCTCCGACGGATCTCCTCATTTCGGATTCTATCCATCAGAGATACCCCAAGCATAGCCCGCTCCATAGCTCGCTGAGCGATCTTAAACCGGTGGATCAGACCCTTTGTAAGAGACCACGTCTCAGCGCCATACGTCATCACAGGAAGGACGCACTGGTTGAACACCTTAGCCTTTAAGCACTGCGGTATTGACGACGTAAATATGTGACGCAACTTTCCGAATGCTGCCCAACCCAAGCATATTCTTCTGTCAGCCTCGGCGTCGAAGTTGTTTTTATCCAGCTGTATGACTTGACCCAGATAAACATATTTTTGAACAACTTCGATGCTGACATTGTCGACGGTTATTGGCCCTTGGATGACGTGACAGTTGGACATGACCTTAGTCTTATCCAAATTCATCCGCAGGCCCACTCGTCTCGATGAATCGCCAAGGCCGCGCATCATTTCCTCTAGTTCCTGCAGCGATTCCGCCATTATGACGATGTCATCGGCAAAGCGAAGATGTGCAATGTACTCTCCGTTTACGTTTATGCCTCGTCCATTCCAGTTAGTGTTCCACGTAACGCCAGTCAACTTGGCAACGCTGCAAGGACTGCAGAACAGACAAGTTTTGATGGAGTCGAAGGCTTTCTCGTAGTCCACAAACGCTAGACATAAGGGCTGATTATACTCTTGAGTTTTCTGTATAACCTGCCTTAGCGTGTGAATGTGGTCCACGGTGCTGTAGCCTTTTCGAAACCCAGCCTGCTCTGGAGGTTGGAAGTCGTCGAATCGTTGGGCGAGACGATTCGTGATAACTCTTGAGAACAGCTTGTAGGTGTGGCTCAGGAGCGCAATTGGTCTATAGTTCTTAAGTAGGATTTTGTCCCCTTTTTTGAAGAACAAAATGACCAGACTCCTGCTCCACTCTTTTGGCGTAGTACCTGTGCGAATGACGGCATTAAAGAAGTCCTGTAGCTGTCCGAGTATAGGGTAACCTCCAGCTTTCAGGAGTTCAGTTGTGATGCCGTCCTCGCCCGGCGCCTTGTTGTTTTTCAGCTGTTCAAGAGCTATCCTAATCTCACCCATTTCGACATCCGGGAGTTCATCGGTGTTGTGGCGGACCAGAGGTGCACGTTTGTCGTAATACCCTAATTCTTGACTCCTGTATAGCGCCTTAACGTGTAATGGTCGATAAACTTTTGTCGAACAGCTTTTGCAGTTTTGTTTTATTCAAATCATTTATGACTATTACCTTATTTGAATGATACGGTATCCTCAAGGAGCGAGTCCTACTCGCACCTGATCAGTTTTTTTTTAATTATTTGCCGTGATAGAGCCCATCGTTACACGTATTCTGTGAGAATTTAACTGGCTATCACGGCTGAAGCTATATACCCCTGTGACAGACAGACGGATGGACAGCGGCAGCTTAGCAATAGGTTCCCGTTTTTCATCCTCAGCTACGGAACCCTCAAAACAAAAAGAAACTTGGAAATATAAATAACTGAATTTAGCATTTAAAAGTCAATTCGCGTAAGTATTTTAAATTAAATCATCCTTGAGTGCTCATTTACTTTTAAATTATATTTTCACCTTATTGAAAGTAGGTTGCGATTCGATTAAGCACTACGTTTATTTCCCTACGGACACGTTCCATTGATTCTTGCGACAGTTTTTACGTATTTCTTTTTTTTTCAATTTATTAGTCGACAAGTTAATAAATTTGAAAAAAGTGTTGGTACTTTGTTGATTATTCAGACTTCATTGGGCTCTGGAGGCCTTTATATCTAGATATATTTTAAACTAGACGTTTTCCAGCGGCTCCGACCGCGTATATTCAATATTATTGTTTTGCCCCGTTTTCGGCTAGGGCGTTATTTTATTAACACCTCTTATAGAATATATATTGACCAGGGTCAGTACCAGTATCCGGTGAGTGGTTCTCGAGTCAAAACGGAACATACATACAGAAAGACAAAAATAAAAATAAAATGTATTTTGGCCTCAGTGCTATACCAAAATAACCCATTTCATTCACAATAACTTGCACGATAACTTGCTATACGTGCGGTAAGGAGGCAATAACTTACGAGGGCGATTTGAAACACGAGCGATAAGCGAGTTTTTCAATGCGTAGTATGAGTAAATAAAATAAACATAATTAAATAAACAAACAAACAATAAATACTCCAAATGAACTGTAGGCGAACATTTTTTTTCTATTTCTTGCACTCACGTCGCCAAATTGACGGAAATAAGCTGCTTTCAGTTTGATGCTTTTGTAGGCTGCTTTCAGTCACCTAACACCTTGATACTTGATACATACCTTGCAGACAGTTGTCGCCCGACGATCAAACTGTACGCAGTACTTAAAGCAGTTCATTTTCGTTAAATCTATTGTACACAAAAAAGACTGGCAACTTTCTTTCAATTAATTAAAAATAATAAAAATATAGAACTAGTGCGAAAAAATCGACTTGGCCAACAGTTTTGAATGGGTCTTTAGGAGCACTTGCATTGCATTGAAAAAATATATAACAAACAGACACGACTTTTTTACTACTTTATTATTGAGATTAATAAATTGGAAAAAAGTATTGGTAATTATTTTATTATTCACTTTATTGAGCTCTAGGGACCTTTATTATCTAGATATGTTTTTAATTAAATATTTGTATATGTACCTCTTTATTTTGAGATCTTTTAACTTTACTTTTAATTTTGTACTTTACATTTTCTCTTGATTACATTTACTTTAAGGTTTTAACTAAGTTTTTATTCTTGCATTTTTATTTCTTACTTTTTATTTTGAATAAAGTTATATAAATAGTTCTTTTTTATTGCCTTCTAAGACGCTTAGAGTGTAAGATATTAATAGTATTTTAAGACACGCGTGCTAGTTTTGTGACGAAATAGGATTAAAAAAATGTCTTAATAGCTAATTACTCGTAATTGAAGTTGCAATACTCGAATTATTATTTTTCTGTTGTTTTTCGGAATATAGGTCAGGTTTTTAAATATTCCACCTATAGGCTGTCGAAGTTATCATGATATGGGTGACAGTTCGTAATTTTCCGTTTCACCTATACTACTCACACCATACTACATACACCCAGGTGCAAAAGAAAATATTAGGTTTTAGAAATAATGTATATCATTATTGCAAAAATACAATAAATTATTTGTCTATAAATCGAAACAATAATCACAGTGTATTCGTTAAATTAAACAAAAAAAGATTCAGAAAAGGATAATGTCTTTTTGCTACTTGATGCGTGGATCGGAACGTTAACCCATAGGGACTGACACTACATAATCGAAAATACATCGATGAATCGGTGCGGCAATAATATAGGATCGCGTCAGTATGAGTGCATCTTGTATGCGGTTTGTGTTTTCGTTGCGGTTGCTTTACGTGCTATTTGTTTTGACGTTTGTTACAGTTTTTGTTGATTTTTGTTTTGTTATTGTTGTTTTTTTTTGGTAAAAAGCCAAGAAAACAAAAAAAAATTTGAGTACTCAAGCTCGGGAGTTATTGGTTCGTTTAATTTAATTAATTCAGAAATTAACAAAAAGTAGTTTGGATAATCAAAGAGCAATCAAATAAAAAATCGATTTGATAGCCTTTGTAAACGTTCTCGATACTTTAAAAAAATCGATTCTATTTCGTTAGGGCACATAACTATAACTGCCAACTTTGAACTGCCACCCATATAACGATAAATCGAACATACTATAGTTGTCGTTTACTTGAAATAAATACTTTAAAAAACCGACGAAGAGCGAGTCGGGCTCGACAATTAGGGGTCCGTACCAACACTGAGCACTCAATAGACAAAATTAAACTTCTTCTAAATAAAGTTTTATTTCTACAACTATTAAAATAGTTTGATGGAACTTCAAACACAACAAGCTTTTTGGAAATAAAAAAATCTAAATAAAATATTGAATACAAGAAATATTGAATCAGTTTCAGTGATAAAAGGTAATAAGTACTTTTATTTTTATTCATCACATTGTAGGTGAAGTATCTTCCATCGTTCTCTGTTTCCTTTGCTAATCCCTAGAACCTGCTGTCACGCTCCCAGTTTTTAGGTGAGCGCGCTTCATCCTAGGTTTTATCGACACTTTCCATCAGGCGCGGTAGTGGCCAAACGTCAACAAACTAAAAGTTATTTTTTTAAGTTACCAATTTTTTTATTAAAAGTTCATTTTATTTATTTTTACCCATATCAAGGTGGTGAGTATGGAAATAAGAAATCACCATCTTGTCAAGTCCTCCATATTAGATTTAGAATGTCACTTTGCTAATCGTGCGTTGTCACCAAAACCAAACGTGTTTGCATCAGCTGAATCCCGCGATTTCAAATGTTGGTTCAAAATTCAGTTGCAAGATTTGACCAAACATACATAACAGGTTAGTTAAATAAAAACTTGTAATAATAATAAAATCGCCTGGACCCCTCTACTTAGGTAATTAAAACTAAGCGAAGTGACAGTTGAGACCTGAAGGGACAATGCCTGAAGGGCACAATGAGCATTAAGGCCAGAGCCGTCAACCGCAACCACTGCGAAGTATTCAGTTGGTTTACCTTTGTTTTCTTTAGAAGAGAAATTCTATTATACAAAAATAAGTGAGTTGATTATTTTTTTCACAATGTGAAAGCTACTTAAGCTTATGCGAAGTGGTGACGCTACTGAGAGATTCATATATCTAGTTTGTTCTTAGTTCCGCTCTCATTTTAATACTGTGATCGGCAAATTTTGGTTTCACGTTAGCAATTAATAGATATGCTTTACTTATGGATCGAGTCTCTATTCCCTTAATTGTTTACCTCAAGAAAATTTAAATTTTAAAGAAAGTTTATGATTGAGAAGTAGTTTGACAACTACAATTTTTTATTAACCGGCAGGTTAATTTATTTCCTAATTGTTAATAATTAAAAACTTAAATAAACTAATAACCTACAAAAATAATAATTTAATATCTAAACTAAGCTATAAAAGAAAAAAAAAAAAAAAAAAAAAGAAAAAAAAAAAAAGAAAAAAAGAAAAAAAAAAAAGAAAAAAAAAAAATAAATTAATTAGTTAATTAATTTATTTCCTAATTAGATTAACCAGTAGAATGACTAATATTCTCACCGTGTTGTTTTCCAACTCCAGCCAAATGCTGAAAATAGAAAGTATTAATCATAGATAAAGATTCCCAATTGATAACCTGCCCAGCGTGTGTGAGTATGGGCATTTCTTCTAGGAGGACCGCCAAGGGTGGCAAAATCCTGGAAAGGCCTATGTCCACCAGTGGACGAAACAGGCTGATGAATGGATGGATGATAAAAACCGAAACTGGGTGAGTTAAGTGATTATTCGGTAAAAAAATTAAAACAAGTGCAAAAGTTACTATTCATGAAAGACATGACCTAGAATAGTATCAGCTTTCCATAGTTCATATTCATATTCTTTATTGCACACAGTTATTAATATTTACAAGTAGTCTTAAATTAAATGTGCTATAGGCGAGCTTATCTCTGAAAGAGATTTCTAATAGCAAAACCTAGGTGCTATGGACATGTTGGTAAAAAAGTGCATAGTCCTATGTGCACACATAAAGAAAAATACCCACATAAATGATTTAAAAAAAAAGGAAAACAAATTTGGAAACAATATCGACTTAAAACTAGCCTTTACCCACTTCAGGGTTCAGGAATGACTTATTAAATCAATATCGCTGCTCTTAGGAAACGAGCGCGTCAGAACGGAACAATTTCAGGCAACAATTGGTAATTTCAGAGCGATGTCACATCTGCCGGTGTTGGCTGCATCGCAAGGTCTGCAATGATACAAACTAAATCTATCTAGCATAAATTCCGCACACGTCCACTATATCAATTTATAACATAGCGAGGACATGCTGCAACGAATTTATGAAATAAATTACCCCTAAAACGAATTTGAATAGAAAAGAGTCAACTAAAAAATTTGAATCAAAATTCTTCCAAATGAAAGTCTGGCATTCAAGAGAAAGCCAGTAAAGTTCTTCTTCAAAATTATTTCAATAGACACCTAAAGTTTCAGTGAAACAGTAGAAAGTGCAGAACTGCACGGCTGAATGAATTTTAATGGACAACTCCCTCGAAGATAGCGGCCAACTTGGTCTCCGATCCCGTTCTGAGAAAAATGTAATTTAAAATTTTACATGTAACAAAAATACTTTTAGTAGTACCGTAATTTGCGTTTTATCAAATTACAGCGTACATGATCCGTTAAGCTGGATTCAATATTCGTTGGAGTAACTGCCAAAATGCATTAATATCAATTAAAGAATTGGTGGCAATTCATTCGGCTAGTTAAGGTGGTTGCTCCGGGTCTCGTTCCCAAACAGACAATGTATAAAATTGTTTTTCTCATTTTTGAATAAAATGTTTTAAATAAAAGTGATTTATTGCATTGCGCGACAATAGTTTAATGTCAATTGGGCGTTTCTAGCAAAGTTTGGTTATTTTATGCATTGCTTTTTAAATGATCCTGCACAATAACTATAAACACGTTTGAAGTTGTGCAGGATCATTTACAAAGTGATGTCATTTGTATTGACGTAAAGAATGATCCATCCATCAGCCTGTTTCGTCCACTGCTGGACATAGGCCTTTCCAGGATTTCGCCACTCTTGGCGGTCCTCCCGGAAGAAATACCCATACTCACACACGCTGGGCAGGTGGGTTGGTGAGCGCGGTGCCGAAACCCTTGCACCAGTGACGCTACTGCCCGTCACCAGTCTGTTTTATATAAGGTCCGGCAATTGGGGATGGATAAACCGCCATCCATCGGTCCCAGGCAATGGTGGGCCGCCTGGTTTTGGCTGAGAGCTGTTCTCTTACTCTCCCCCGAATAACTTCGGGAGGATTTGCTAGTAAGATGCTCATTTCATATATAAGTACAATACAGGCGTGCTGATTACAGTTCTATTTTACAAGATTCTCTTTATTCATAATTCTTTATTACGTGGTAGAGCTGATGCCGGGCTCGACTGTGGAGGTACCACACCATCTTACTCGCGAACTCCCCCGAAGTTATTAACGAAGTTATTAACAGCTCTTAAACAAGCAAAACCAGGTGGCCCACCATTGCCTGGGACCTATTAATAGCCATATATCAATCCCCAATTGCCAAACCTTACATAAAACAGACTGGTGACGCACAGCGGTGCCACTGGTGGGAGGGTTTCGGCACCGCGCTCACCAACCCTCCTGCCCAGCGTGTGTGAGTATGGGCATTTCTTCCAGGAGGACCGCCAAGAGTGGCGAGATCTATGGCCTATGTCCAGCAGTGGACGAAACGGGCTGATGGATGGATGGATGAATAAAACATAAACCTAACTATAGACGCTAAGACCCGTCAAGGTAATTTCCAAACTCATTTAAGAGGCAGGCAGAATTTCGTGAAGAGCACAGAAAATTTAATAAATTTCTGGACTACCTATACATAATTTAGGGTTTTGTTTTTGGAAAACAGTTTTGTAAGTTTCCTCGATAGAAATAATTACTGAAATAATATGTTGTTCAAACACACTTTTCTCCTCGTTTGACGAATAGGAATTATGGACAGAATTCAATATTATGTTATTAGATGGGCTATAACAATATTTTGATTTTTGATTTTGGAAACTTTGGAAAATATTTTAGTTTTTTATTTTATTATAAACATACTTTTTTTCTCTTTTACCTTGAATCCGCCCCTCTCGCATTGCGCATTTTTTCCCTCGGAGAACAGTGACAAAATGAAACTCACATAGCTTCTTATATGCAGGGCATAAATGTATAAACCTGAGCGACAAAGTAGCAAAAACTTACCTTAAAATACACAAAATGTCAATACTTTTAACAATATGCCTTATGTAAGACGAAACCCAGAAACGTTCAGGTTCAAATAGCAGCCGGGGACAAGTTAATCTACTGCCTGGACACAAATATTGTTGTTGGTCCGCCGACGGACGCTATATTCGTAACTCCTCGTAAGTAATCCGCGCACGTTATATACTCCGCCAGCTGCTTATTGGAAAAGTGGATGGCGCCTGGCAAACGAGTAACGCTCTGCTAATGTTTGCTGGCACGCTTCTCATACCCTGCTTTATGAGTTTCTTGGGGTCTCGCACGTATTCCTTTATACCGGTGGGGCAAAATAACCGCGTCGTCTCTGGCCTTCTAATGTACTATTGTCTTAATGGTGTCCTATTCCGATTCTTACTAAAATACAGATGCTGGTACAAAAAATAAACTTGATTTTAATAAATCATTCCATAAAAATTAGGCCAAGTGCGAGTCGGACTCGCGCACTAATGGATCCGTACCACCATTAAGGGGGGAACCCGATTTCGTATCTTTTCAAATTAATTTTAAGCCAATAAATAGCGAAGATAAAACTTTGGAAAAAATATACATTATATTTCACTTTTTGATCTTGATATTTCGTCCTTTGGATACACGATTACTTAAAAACCCATCCCTCTAATTCCAAAATAATAAATAAAAACACCTCAAAACCGCGAATTTTCTGAGCGGCGCGCTTCCGCTGAGCAGGATGACCATGTGTAAAACGGAAGCGTTGGAGCAGGACAGATTTCGCCGGATAACCCCGCCTTAAATACGGGTACGAAACCCTCAAATATTATGGTAAATCAGAACAATCTATAGGTATATTGCCAAAGCAACGTCAAGGCGTCAAAAAACAAGGCGCTAAAATGATAGCGCATTACACGATTCGGCACCCTCTGATTACGAAAATCGTTTTTTTTTCTGCCCTATCTGGTACATGTACACTTCGTACGAGGGAAGAGAAGATCAATTTTTTTGACTCAAGGGTATAGTTACTAGTTGTCTTGCTACCATGATGAAGATTTGCGTACCTGAAACAAATAAATGCGGATGTAGTCATCAATCCTACCGTTACGTACTACGTACATCTATACCAATAATAAAGTAGTAAAAAAAAAACCGGCCAAGTGCGTGTCGGGCCACGCGCAGTGTAGGGTTCCGTAGTTGTCCGGTACATTTTATAACTTGTTCTACTAATACAGATCGCGCCAAACTTCCAGTCCCATACATTTAGAAGAACGGGCCATACATTGTCGCTTAGAGGGGATTAAAAGTTTGGCGCGACCTGTACTCGTAAACCTGTAAAGCCTTTTAAATTCATTATGTATACTACTTCTGTGAACTTTTTCACATGTCCATAAGCAACCGTTTAGCCGGCAGGGGGGGGGGGAGATATTATGATTGAACAGTAATTTTTAACTTTCGACTAAATTTTAGACATGTTCCACAAGACCTAGGTAATCCATAATTTTTAAGGTAGTTATTCACATTGTTGTCATAAATAACCTAGAAAAACATTCACAAATATTAAATAGAAAGAGAGAAAAAACTAAAACTAATGTCAGGTGAAAATTATTATTTAAATCATTTTAAATAACCATATCTCCTTAACTACTAAAAATCGCGGAAAATACATGGGGGTGATTCGGACACCACTAAATGTAAGGCAGCCAAAAAAAATTTTTGGACGTCTCTTTCCCGGCCACCCTGTATATTGTACAATCTGCATAGTTTTTGGTTATTAAGATATTATAACCTGATGAAAGGCGAAACCGGTAGTTTAATAAAGTGAATTAAGTGAAACAGTACAAATAAGTGTATTTTTAAAGATGTTGACGATGTTTCACCAAGTGCCGACGATAGCAAGTATTAATCACATTTCATTTAAAATTTCGCGAAAATATTCAGTGTATCTACAGACACGACCTTTTACATACTACTTTATTATTAGTATAGATAGAACGTAAGGCTAATTTCACAACATAAAGACAAATATATTATACCCATTCATACGATAAGTAAACCGTACTCTGTGACATCGGAGCCAGAATATTCAAATTAAGTATAAAGGGACAATTAATTCTGATACATTAGATTAGTACGGTCTATTACAATAAACTGAGACGTAGAGATATCGATAGCGAGGGTTAAGCAACCTGGCTAAAGGGATCTTAATAGGAAGACAATGAAAACGTTTCCATTACTTTCACAGATATTCTATGTCACGAAGTCCGTTTGGCTATGGCTGTAGTAGTGACATGTACAGATAAGCGTGTTTTGTGTGTGTGGCGCGTTTAAAAGCGTTGCAAGGTTTAAGGCCTTACCCCTGGTGCACGATAATCTTATTGAGCGATTTTGAACTTCAGTATGTTGTCAGAAAGTCTACATTAGAATGCTCGCTTCGCGCGCTGGTGGCACGCAAAATCAGTAAATTTTTGAGGTTTTTCTGGATTTTACGAAAAAGTATTTGATGGTAGGAGTTTTTCCACCTGACATCGGAAAATAAACCATGTTTTCTTGTTATAGCAGTAATTTCAGACATAAAACACAAGCCGTTTAGACATTAAATGAAATAATAACTTAAAAGGCATCATTTTCAAAAATAAAATCTATCGAGCGAAATATGCCCAATTAGGTAACCGACTTGACAACGGAAAGACAAAGGTCTGAAAAAACACGTGTCCAAGTTTTACATTGATCAGATAAGTAGTTGACTCAGGATATAAAAACAAAATCCGTTGAAGACCCAATACAAGCCCTTAAACCGCGATCGCAACATCCAATTTATCGGCATCCTAACTAGGACCCTAATTAGGACGCGTGAAGAAACAGACCGTTCTAAACGCGATTACGCTGTCCTAAGTCCAATCCTTTCCTAGTTAGGATGCCGATAAATCGGATGGGGTAATCGCGGCTTTACGCATACGTAAAAAATTTTGGCCAAGTGCGAGCCGGATTCGCGCACAAAGGGTTCCTACTACCACTTATTACAGGTACGTAACCCTAAAAACATTACGGTACAAAAAGGTTGACAAGCCAGTCTTAGCGCCATCTATTTTATCTTACCAATGAACCTCGGTAGAAAAAGATTGACAAGATTGCAAAGAAGTCATCTCAGATGGTTAGCACGAGGTTTATTGTATGGGGACGCCCCTTGGGATTTTTATTAATTCTCGTGATAGAGGCCGTAGTAAAACGTATTTTGTGAAAATTTCAACTGGCTACTTACCTATTACGGTTGAAGCTATAGACCCCTGTAACAGACGGACAGACAGCAGAGGCTTAGTAATAGGGTCCCGCGTGGCACTCTTCAGGTACGGAACCCTAAAAAAGCGAGTGTGCACGGACTACTACAATCACAGCCAAATGGACTTCGTGAGATAGAATATCTGTAGCAATTACTTCTTGTGGAAATGATCTACCTCTGTTTTAGAATCCCGTAAAAGGGTAATTACTTTGAAGGGATATACTGTTTTTGACATAATTATAAAAGATGAGATAGTATAAATAGATCAGTTTCTGTTTTTTTACCACTTAAAAAAAAGACTGTTTAATTTTTGAATGAAACTCTTTTAATCAGGCCTGACTTGTATATTTTATTGACATGAGATTTTAATTCTGAACAGCTCTTAATAAGATTTACGAGTATGTTTTTATTGCGAAACCCATCGTTTTGGATTACTCTAAATATTATTATTAGAGTGCATTACAAACTAGAAAAGATAAATTAGAAACAAATGTAAAGACAAGAATTTGAAAATATTCCTCGGGCCAGGATTCGAACCTGCGACCTTTTGTTATCAAGACAAGCGCGCTACCAATTGCGCCACCGAGGTACTTACCTAGACCGTTGAATTTTTCCACCATACTTGTCCACCGAATATTTTTGTAACTATTTGATCTAACCAGCTTGTAAGGCACATACTGAACGCTCACGAGGGCGTTATGTGATTTCACGCCTTGTTCTTAAGTAACAGATGGCACTGTCGTCGCTATGTGTTGCTTCGGACCGTTAAGAAATTCACAGTTCTCATGAACTAAGATTTATGTTTTTATAGCGAAATCCATCGCTTTGACATACTCTAAATATTATTATTAGAGTACATCTAAATAAGAAAGTACATAATTATACAGCTGGATAAAAACAACTCCGTCACCGGGGCTGACAGAAGAATATGCTTGGTTTCGGCAGCATTCGGAAAGTTGCGTCACATATTTACGTCGTCAATACCGCAGTGCTTAAAAGCTAAGATGTACAACCAGTTCGTCCTTCCTGTGATGACGTATGGCGCTGAGATATGGTCTCTTAGGCTGAGATTCGGAGTGCATTTTGATTCCGAACTCAATCTCACAACCGTCAAAAAAAGGGCCTGATCCACCGATTTAAGGTCGTTCAGCAAGCTATCTTTGGAGCGGGCTATGCTTTGGGTATCTTTGATGGATAGAATCCGAAATGAGGAAATCCTTCGGAGATCGAAAGTATCCGACATAGCCTGCAGAATAGTGCCGAATCAGTAAGTTGAGTGGCAGTGGGCTGGCCATATTTGTCGCCGACATGATGGCCCTTGGGGCCGAAAGGCTTTAGAATGGAGATCACGTACAGCAAAGCTTACTGTAGGCCGACTTTGAGCCCGTTGTGGGTGGGGCGGCTGGATGAAGAGGACGGAGGACCGCCATGAGTGGCGAAATTTGGGAAAGGCCTATGTCCAGCAGTGGAATAACACGGGCTGATGGATGGATGGATAAAAGGTTTGAATTTCAATAAAAATCTAGCCGTCCACGTACGTGAAAGGTGAATTTCCCAACTTTCGATAAGATTGCCATTTCGGGAAAATTATCTCAACTGTAGTTTTTTGCAAAGTATTGACGCATAAATATCAAATTATATATATCACGATATATCCGCTGATAATGTAATAAACCCTGTAATTTACATACCAGTATCCTAAGAAGTGAGATATCAACTGAGATACCATATTTAGATGCAGCGAGCTACTGGGGTGTTAGGGAAAGTGCAAAACTAACATCATATTATATTTCCAAAACATGCTGTATGAATATGAAAGAAATATACATTTAAATATAGTTTAAAAAATATAGTTTTTACGGGTGCGGAACCGTAAAAACATGGTAAATTACAACAATGATGTCATATAAATGTCATAGTAACAAGATGACAAAAACAACAAGCAGCTAAAATGGTACCACTGAGTACACGTAACCCCAACTTTTATTATTTTTTGTTTTACATCAGAGTATGTACAACATCTGACCAAATTTGACACGTGTATATTTATGTTAGGTGGTAGAGCTAATGCCGGGCTCGACTGTGGAGGTACCACCATCTTACTCGCAAATCCTCTCGAAGTTATTCGGGGGAGAGTAAGAGAACAGCTCTCAGGCAAAACCAGGCGGCCCACCATTGCCTGGGACCGACGGATAGCGGTATATCCATCCCCAATTGCCGGGCCTTATATAAATCAGACTGGTGATGGGCAGCGGCGTCACTGGTGCAAGGGTTTCGGCACCGCGCTCACCAACCCGCCTGCCCAGCGTGTGTGAGTATGGGCATTTCTTCCAGGAGGAACGCCAAGAGTGGCGAAATCCTGGAAAGGCCTATGTCCAGCAGTGGACGAAACAGGCTGATGGATGGATGAATATTTATTTCCGCCTTTAAGATAGTACTGAAACAAATATCATTTAAAAAATCGTATAATTTCGGGGTTTTTATTTGGGATTCATATTTATACTAAATTTTTTATTTGCCGTGATGAGTCTATAGTAACACGTATTATGTTAAAAATGTAACTACCTACCTATAACGGCTGAAGCTACAGACCGCTTTGACGGACGTACAGACAGACAGACAGCGGAGGCTTAGTAATAAAATAAGGTCCCGTTTGGCTACCTTCGGGTACGGAACCTTATAATCGAGCTAAACAGCAGATTTTTCAATGTCTTCGGGTACCTTACTTTCAAAACAGTGCACAAAAGTTTTTATCTAGAAAATATCAAGCGAGTATGTAAATACTTGCATTGTGACTATCGCAGGGTATCAAGGGAGCAACACGGCTAAGACTTACCCATTTCAGATAAGGCTCCATCGCGTGTGAATCGCAACAAAAAGGAGAGCAAAGTGCCTTTACTGAACAAAGGGATGTATGATAAAATTCTTTTGTTAAGGCTCAATTACTTTGTTGAAAGGGTAGAGATAAGGGATCCTGGTGGCCAGATGGGTTGCTGTCCGGCTATTCTAAATAGAATACCTGTGGTCAAGCGTGGTCAGGCATGCGGGCTGCGGTGTGTAACATGGTCTTACAAAACATGCAATGGACCGCTAATACCGCAGCGCTGAATACAGGACGGCACACATATGGATAGTAAGAGCTTTGTGTACACTCTATGTTCACATAGGAATATAGGATGTGTTGTAAGCGTGTGGTTTGGGCTATAATTTGGTCGGCCTTTTGTAATTAACGCGCGAAGCGAAACTTCGAGATAATAATGGTAAGTTAGACGAAATCCACATTTATGATCTATTTTCTTTACTAAACTTATGTAAACATTAAATTAATGAAATATTTTAGCCTTAATGATAATTTATTACTGTTAAAGAAAATTTTGCTAAGTCTACATTAAATCTATAAATAGCTAAATTTAGTCTACGTTAGGGAGAGCGCTAACACCTAGCTTTCAAGGTTTTTCTTAGGCTAAGGTAAAATAACAAAACTTGCTCTGGGTGAAATCTTATTAAAATTTTTATGTGTACTTGTAAAAAAATAAGAATTGTTATGATTATACTGTACTAACGGTATAGGAAAGGGAGACAAAATTTGAATTAATAGCTTTACACGAACACGCGCAAAAATGAATAAATTTAATAAAACCATTTAGGCAATCGTCCGAAAGCGCAAGAGTTATCGGAAAAGCTTAAATCTAATGTAAGCAATCAAACCTTTTTGTAGCGTTTGTCTCTAAAAACGCTGTAGGCATAACAGGTTTCACAAAGGTTAAAATAAAATACGAACAGAACAGTAAACATAGGCACATCGTACGTGCAGGGATGTTATCCGGCGAAACAATACGGACGTTCGCGTTATGAACACATATGGCATGAACTCATTAACGCGTTCGCTGCACAGCCCAGCTGCCGCAATCCAGGTCTTAACGAAAGGTAATTTAGCAGCTGGTGCCATTTGTGGCCGGTAATGTCGCGGCTACATCCACCGGCAATGGTATAAATATGAGAAACGACGTGCGGCGTGCCAGAGAACGACTATTTGAACAGCTTTATCGGACGCTTCGTTCGGTTTGTATTTGGAACAGTTATATTTGTTGTTCGTATTGCGATTGGGAGATGTTGAACAACATCTGTAATCCATCCAAAACTTTGTGGTTAAATCAAATTCCGAATCGCCAAAAAGTTAAAGCTGGCCAAATATCCAGGGATGTTTCATTCGCGTAGTAAACAAGGGTTAGAAGAGGACAACAACACAATGATTAGCTGGCTTGTACAGCGGTAATTCTCTTCTTTATTAGCTTAAACAAGACAAATTCCCTTTGTTTGCCGGCTGCGGAGATCCATAACTTATCTAGTTACCTTTGTCAAGGATGAATAGATACCACGTACAGACGGTGAATCGGGCCAGGGTATGAATATCGCAAATTATTGTGGGTAGAGCGCCCTACTACACTGTTTCTTTTGAGAAACTATTGTAAATGTACGGGGAAATTTTGATTTTCCCCACCGGTCAAGTGCGAATGGAACTCGTGCCCTGAGATGTTATATCAGATAATGTAATATTTAGAGTTAAATAATTTCAACAAAATATACCAACTTGTCATTACGTACAAAAAGACAAAGGTTCCGTACCACCAAACAACATGGGTACGGAACCATAATAACATTATGGTAAATAGCAACAATGTAAATGCCATAGAAACATCAAGGCGACAAAAACAGGGGCGACAGGTTGCGACTAACAATTCTACCCTCAAAATCAAAATATTTATATAAAGTATACCTACTTTCTACAAGTCAAAGTTAATCTTTACAATATATATCTTTAGAATATTAAAAATATATATAATAATACGGAAAAGAAAATATACACCTGCATAAAATAGAGGAATGTACGCATAAAAATATTATATATACATAATGCAATGAACAAATAAGTTGATAAATAAATATGGGAAATACATATGGGCTACTAAAATGTAATAAAGTTATACACCTGCATAAAATAGAGAAATATAGGTATAAAAATATTATATATACATAACGCAATGAACAAATGTGTTGAAAAATGAACTAAATAAACCATAAATAAAAATAATGCCTAACCATCCGCACCATTAGATTAGTATTGCTAAGAAGAAGGGCAAGAAACTTAGCAAACATTCCTTTAAAAAAAAATCACAACTTTTTTATACCTACATAAGTAAAGGCATAAAAATATAAGACTGCAGGAATTATGTCATGAGAAAAAATGTATCTTAGTCAACCCGTCTCATATTGTCTATTACCTCTGAGTAAGGAACCGTAATTGACATTATTTGTTGTTTCACTTTAAAGTAGATATGCATTACAATGTGAAAAAAAACAAAGTTGTATGTAAGGTGACTTTAATTTATCCAGCCAAATTCTTACTAAAGACTCGGTAAGTGCTCAGTAAGAAGTTTCGATGATCCTTATTGTGAAACTCGTAAATTATTCTTTTCGTGTTCCTTACAAGCCCAGCCCCGAGTCAATTACTATGGGACGTAAAGATTATATTTTGCGAAATTTGCAAAAAGTTTTATCGATCCTTGTTACTGATCACTTACCAAGCCTTCAGTATAAGTTTGGCTGCATACATTAAAGTCACCTTATATATTACCGTTTCTAGGATAGAGCTGAAACATGCTAGGCTTTCGAGGTTGTTTGTATGGGGACCTCCTTGTATTTTTTATTTATTTCAACTGGCTACCTATTACGGCTGAACCTGTAGACTTCTGTAAACCTGTGACAGATAGACGGACAGCGGAGTCTTAGAGGGTCTCGTTTCGCACCCTTTGGGTACGGAACCCTAAAAACTGCAAAATTATGTTAGTGAAGTATTATTATTTTACATACCTAGTACTGAGAATGACTTTATTCCTTCACTTGTGCCATAATATTTTCCGTCTGACCAAACCGTGTAACCTGAAGCTGGTTTACGGACGACGCTCTCTCTAAACTCGCCCGTATGTCGGTGCGTTAGGGTTCACGCATTTTTGTTTGGAACTCAATTATTTCCCAAACTAAGGGTGTCCGCGGGTATGACTCTCGGGAAAAGTGGTTCAGTAGGGTCGGTAGAATATGTGGTTTAATTTAATGGTAACAGTCTATTTACACCCGGTATTAAAACAATAAGTCGAATAAACATTACGAAGAGAACGAATGGCGTCGCGTCCCTCTCGCCCATCTGGCACGGAAATAATGTACTGTAGGAGTATGTCTCGGAAATGAATGAGGAAACAAAGTTATCACTACACTAGTACACAATAACGGTAAAATAAGGACCCATAAATTTTCCCTCATATCCATCCATCCATTTATTGAATATATATATTTTTTATTTTCTTTATATAAGATTACTTTCGTTTATATAGACAAATTTACACTGGAGACTCGGTAAATAGTCAGGACTAAGGTTCAGTGACCCTGTTTGCTGCAAAAATAAAATAAAAATAAATGAAATGTAACAATCTCGACTCAATTAGTATAGGAAAACTAAATTTTATTTTGAGTATTTCGCAGAAAGGGTTTTGAACCTTCGTCCTGACCACTTACCGAATCTCCAGTATGAATTTAGATATATAAACTAAAATACCTTGTATAAGACCTACTTGGAGCAAGTTGCGCATTTTGACTAACCTTCATAGTTACATTAGTTTGTGTTGTGGGTAGATTTGTGGAGAAAATCCATAAAGATAAGTTGTCTACCGCCATGCATGTGTTTCATTACGTAACAGTTTGCATTTACGGATATCACATTATCAGTTAGCAGAAAAAGGTTACCAAATGAACACATCTGCATCCCGATTTATCTATATGCTCGTACAAGTATATAGCTGAAAACGTGTGCGGAATACATCAACCGCTTTCACTATACTAGACAAGACAGGTTACTTGAGAGCATGGAAGGAGGAATATAGCGGAAATTTCTTGGGTCTTGTCTGTAGACATTAATTTGATAAGGCAAGATTACATTTCGGTCTACCTACCCAAATTAAGGGCAAACGCGGTTATTTCTGTCGCTATAGCAACTTCTGATTACATTTGCGAGGGCGTTAAAATAAAACAGAGATATAACAGAAAGATTCGAGATGTTTAAAAAATGTTTTGTAAATTTATCTTTAAGAATTGCGTGAAAAATTTCCTTTGAAAGGTCCAAAAACGGTTCCTAACATCAATGGTAGTAATTATCGTATTTAATATTGTACTGGTTAACATGTTCTGCCTTTAGAAGCGTCATTACTACTTTAGTGCTACACTCGGCTCTTAAGACCTTTGTAAACAACAAACCAACATGCACTTCCCCTTATTCTCAAGCATAAAGGTGTGACACATTAATTCTAAGGAACAATTGCGGTGGACAGCTTCGTTAGACGCCACAGACATGTGTAACGAGATAAAGTGTGACGCCTCTCGTGCCCTGGACCTGAACAAAGGTCTTCCGACGTAACCGGCATGAACAATGCCCACATTGCACGCCTGACACCGCCCGCCCGCCCAACGGGCCTCCGCCTACTAACAAACCTTGCGACGTCGGACTTTACAAGCGCAAATCTGAAAACATGAGCGTTTCCGACGAGCCCTGGACCCGAAATCTTTCACATGGGAGATCTTGCTACGCTTTTAAATAAAGCTGTCTGAGCCTTAAGGTTTCTAATATACAGCATAAACACTATATACGTGTAACCTTGCAACGTTTACAACCTGAAAACCAACAATTTTGTCACGAGTTTAAATAATACCCTTACCTAAACATTAAAAAGCTTATCCGTAGCACCTAAAATAACACTGTTGGTGAAATTAGAGAGAAAAGCCGTGGAGACCTTTTTACATTAAGACCGTTGAAAAATAAGAGGTATTTCGCTAAGGTCTAAAAAGGGTGAGTGAAATCCTATCCTCGGAGGAGATTTCGAGCCAAATATTTATTTAAATGACGTCTCCAGGAGCCCTTAAGAACAGAAATAAAATATCACCAGAAGCTTCCATTCCAATTGAGTAATTGTACCATCGGCCCGTTATTTTTTTGCACGGAAAGTGAAGAAAAAAAATGGATGAATGTAGATGGGCTCTCTAGTTTTTCTTAGACTTGCAATCCGAATAACCGCCTCTTTTTAGTATCCGGATATTTAGGATATATTATCAGGATATTGAGGATTTTTTATATTCAAAATCAATTTTATTTTTTTGTTTTACAATAATACAAGTGTTCGCGCAACACTCAAATTGAACGCGCTTCGTTCACAGTGTTCTAATCTATTTTTAGAGACCGCTAGTGGTGGCATAATCATTTTGTTTGTTTTTAATTTTTGCTCTTCTTGTCTATGATTTTTGATGGGGAAATGACTTGTTGAATTTGGAGCTCCCGGATTGATTGTGAAATAAAGGTCGCCTGAAGGGTTTTAAGAGATTCCTGCTTCAGGGACATGTGTGTATAAAATAAGGTCTTCTAGTGAAACCGTGTAGGGGAATTGTGCTCGTAGAAGCCGGGCTAATTCCAGGAAAAGACTTTGATGATTGCGTCAGTTGGTGACACGTAATCAGTCTACGTGGCCACATTCCCTTGATTTCCTGCTGATCCCTCCTTGTCTTTCCCCTCCTTCTTACCGGCCCGGTCAGCAGCTGGATGGACCCCAGATTTTGGACTTCTGGAGGTATCTTGACGCCGTCAATATTGTACTGGACTCGAGTGAGTGTAATTTTATTATTAATTCTTTCTATTGAAATACCTTGTTACTGTCCGCTGGTATCGTTTAATCTCGTTGTGAGCCCGGCCGAGAAAATCTCTGTGCAAATCAGACGAGTAACAGGGTCTTTCATACCTTTGTTGGTAGCAGAACGCGTTTGAGTTGCTTATTAGCAACAACAAGGTAACTACTGTTACCTTGTATTACAAGGATAATACTTATTTGTGCGGAGTAAAAGTTTAGATTTTTTTTCCAGAAACCTTCATTAGGGCAAAATCATTACCAAGATCCATACATTTGAAACGAAATCAAAATATGTTGCGAAAGTTCATTCGTGTTATTATGATTTATTCTACCATATTTGTACAGGAGACTCAGTTAACAGTAAAAAATTACGCTTTTGTCGTAAATTTGAAGTTATTGCTTTGTTCATTTACCTATACTTATTATTCATGCCCAACGCTGTATCGGTCAATGTAGGATGCGAATTGGACAAAACTAATCATTAGCTATATTTCTGACTCCTAACGTATTACTCGCTTGTATAAATTCAGCTGCATAAATTAAAGTTGCAGATTCTATTTCAATAACAAAATGATAAAAATATATAGATCTGTCAGTACGTCTGTCATAATAAGTTAATTTTTTCTATAAGTCTTTATTGCGTGTAGTGTTTATTGGCTGAGCACATTGCATTTGAAAATATTGCTTATTGGTTAAATTTACTTTTCACTTTCCAATAGAAAGTGATTCAGTCAGCTGACCAGTACAAAAGATCATAAAAAAGTTCGATGAAAAGTGATTCATTAACGATACTCAAACTTGATATGACTTTTTTGTAAAACTCCGATTTTCATAATCTGCATCTTCCTGCGCCCTGATTCTGTATCGTAAAATCAGTTGCCAAACCAAGTGCCTATCGTCGAAAACACATATATCCGCTTATCTAAGGCGCAAGCCACACAGAAGCGGCGCGGCGCGCATCGGGCGTGCTACCGGCGCGCCACAGGCGCGCTACCAGCGAATGTCTGATTTTGATCTGACAAGATGTGGGCGAGGTGACGGGGAGTGCGCACCGGCAGTGCGCCTTCAGGCGTGCCGCCTAGACGCCTTTCTAATGTTCTGTCATAGAAAATTTAGGAGAGGGACGAGGTGCAAAACAGATAGAAGAGGTGCGCTGAGGGCGCGCCCGCGCCGTTTCTATGTGGCTTGCGCCTAAGGATACGTTCGCACTTGAAATGACGTCACAATTCGTAAATAGTTCAATACCCATTGAAGGTTATTTTGGAAGTTCATTTTTTATCTGTTTTTGGTGAACAGCGACTACAGATGGCAACCGACACTGAGTTACACAATAGGCCCGCTGTAGTGATTCAAATAAATAGATTTTTTATTGAGTATGTGAACACGAAAAAAGGAAATTTTTAATGTTTTCTAAAAGATAACAAAATTATCCAAATATGCGGATAGAATTTATCCGTTATCCGGATACTAAAGATATGGATAATTGCAAGGCCTAGTTGAGACACAAATTGTATAAGAAACACCTTCATAAAGCTAATTAGATCACTGTCGAGAATAAACATGAAAAGATACGCCGAGAACTTTACGTAATGGCGTAGATTGATTCACAAACAGACGAAGACTGAATAACAGGAAAAGCTTCTGCTTTTATCTGAAAAATATTACGAGCGAACCTGATTATTTCATAACGATTTCATCCGATTCAGAGCTCTTTTATGATTGTGTTGCAATCCAATACGCAACAAATTCTCTGATCAAATTCCATTAAACCGGTCAGTGTGTGTAGTAAGCCATTCGTTTCTCGTAAAATTACGGAATCGTAACATTCCTTCGTAACAATAGATACAATTCATCCCTTATTCCGCGTAAGCAAATCGGGAGCGTATTTGATTTCACGGAATTTTCGCGATTCTCATTCTACATTTGTTTCCGTTTCGCTCCCGGTTCCATCATGAATCCTCTGGACACTTGACAGGGGTCTCCGTACCGAAACATTTTACGACAACTATCCGATAATACGTATCTGTTTCTCCTTTAAATATTCACCATTGGCTCTTGTTTACGTTCTCCACACTTGTACATATGTCGTCAGGTTAAAGACAGTTTATACACACTCGGACTTTTCGTTTGCATGCTGTACATAATTTCCAATAATAACCATTTTAGTGTTTCTTCAAAATTCTTAACCTTGTTTGTCTGCGTGACTGAGGCATACCCATGAATCAACCGGGCTATTTCGAATAACACTAAGAAAAGAATAGCACTCAAATTTGGAATTTTTTTTGGAACTATTTGGAATGTAAATAAAGAGTAACACTTACCATAATTAGTTAATGTTCGATGGCGTAATATTGAATCACACGAAGCGTCTTTATAAGCGTATCGTTTATCGGGGACTATAAGCGAGAGGGAGACAACACCGAGAGCTTATCTCTAACTTAACGGCGGCGGCAGCGGTGCAAGTATCGGGCCTATCTCTCTTCTAATGGCCTATATGTGCGAGGTGAATGGCTCCATCCCATTGCTGGCAGCGGGGAATCATCCGGACTGAAGATAGATTACCTTTTATTTACTTTCCTCGTACCCGCTCTTCAAGCCAAAAATATGACCGGTATAAATCTCGTCTTCAGCAAAAATGCGCTGTGTAAATACGCTAAACTAGTAGGAAAAAAATCAGTCCAATGCGAGTGTTATAAATCGTATAATACAGTGCTTAAAACAAAATATCAGTGCCATTACAGTATTAAAAACGTGAGAAATTTTTGTGATTGTGTTTTACATTAAAATTCTTTCTCTCGTAGTTTTAGAAATCATTTCTATTTTTTTGCAGTGCTATTAATTTCTCATTAATTTGAATGTATTTCTATAATCCAGATATCTTTTATTTATATATTATATTCCAAAAATAGGTGGTAGGAGCATCATCTTACTCGCAAACCCCATTGCACAAGTCACTCGGGGGAGAGTAAGAGTACAGCTCGCAAACAAGCACAACCAGTGGACCTATTACGTATCTTTGAATCGGTTGCCGCCAACTATGGTTGCTATTTTCCAAGACTACATAAATAATGAACTTCCAAAATAACCTTTAATGGCAAGAGACCGCCAAGACACATGATCACAATTAGCTTACGCTTTCGCAAAGCGTCGTCGAGACCTAATAGGACGGAGTAGGCCGTCCCGAAGGCAGGCGAAGTGTTAATCAGTATGTCGAAGAACTTCCGTAAAATCTACTTAAGTCGGTAGCGGACAATAACTGATACTACGCAACTGTCTATAACCACTCTTCCGATGCGATTTCTCATAACTTGATGTCACAATACAACATGACGAGTCGCGTGGTTTCTTCATAAGGGAAGCGAAGCCTACAGCTTTTTTTGTACGGAACTCTAATGTTCAAAGAAAAATATTACAGCGAAGCAAAAAGCCGTGGAGCCCGGTCATCAATTATAGCAGGCGCTACCGAGCGAGCGCGTCACCAATGTCCATTACGATGCAACATGCTCATCCAATTAATGGACAGAGTCTATTATGGTGCGGAAACCACGTGCGAGGCATTTGTGTCCACACTATAATTCATGCTGTTCCCAGGAATTGGTCCCATTTCTATCATGCATGTACATACTACGGAATTCACTGGAAACACCATTTAGCAATTCTTTGGTATTTGACTTCCGAATCTTCCTTTAATATTAATAAAATGCGTATTACTGGGTATGGTTTCCTGAATAAAATTACGAGCGAACCGCGATGATAAAATATTTGATGGTTTTATCGTAAAATTTTGACAGTGACTAAAAGATAATAGCATAAAAAGACAATTAGTTTTGGAACACGTGGTAGCGGACCACCCCAAGAGACTTTCGCATAGCGTGTGCAGCACGTATGCGTTCTAGCACCGGTTGTATTGTAAACCAGCTGCGCATTGTATGCGCGTGCCATTAACTAGTCGCACGCTAGTTTCTTACAAGTAGTGCTGGAACGCACACGTGACACATTCGCTTTCTGTGTGCATCGCCTAATTTTCCTGATCTGAATTGATGGTTCAACTTTCTTTAATCCAAGATAGATTTATTTTCTTGAACTTTTACGCCACTTTATCTAACCTAAAATAAAATCTATTCAAATTAAATTACTTACAACATAAGAGTATCGTCACGATATATATCCAACTTTATCCACAAGAGGGTGTCAGGGGTGTTTCCGGGTGTGTACTGCTACTACAACGGTCAAAACTCGTAAGAGCCTCTTTTAACGTTCCAAAGTAAGCGCCGAGCCTTATCGCCATTCTCCGGCCACAAATACACGCTTTCTGGGGGATTCAGGTTTACCGCACGGTGTTTTTCTTCACCGCCAGCAAGTGGTAAGTGTAGAAAATTTTAAGCACAGAAATTCCGAAAATCTCTTTGAACTCGGGTCTCTAGATCGAGAGTCCGGTGTCTCACCAACTGGGCATCACATAATTACAGTTTAAAAATCCAACGAAACCACTCAGACTGAGTAATTGTGCGGGACCTGCGGGGCGGGACGCGGGAGGTAAGCTACCGAGCTACATACAATTTTCGAACAAGCAGTTCGGTGCCTCGCCCCGCAAGTCCCGCACAGCCGCTCCGTCCGACCGTCTTCGTTGTACAACTGTATGGATTTTTAAACTGTGCCATAATTTGCCCCCGACTCGTATTTGCTACGTTCGGGCTACGGCGTAG
The DNA here is from genome assembly GCA_910592155.1 of Ypsolopha scabrella. Lineage (NCBI taxonomy): Eukaryota > Metazoa > Arthropoda > Insecta > Lepidoptera > Ypsolophidae > Ypsolopha > Ypsolopha scabrella. The sequence continues at coordinate 9,395,449 of OU342964.1, forward strand.
CGGGTCTACAAAGCGGGAAAACAATGTGATCGTAGCAGTTGTTAGAACGTAGCAAACAGTCGAGTATTTATTTATTTATTTATTTATTCAAGGAGAAAAAACAGAAACAAATACAACTTAGACTTAATAACTATGATATTTAAACTAGTTTAGATGTATCTATTTCCTTGACATTCTCACAGATAGGATCAGACGAGTAAAATTATGTAGATTGAGAAAGTAATAACTAGACTTTTTTAAACTTAATCATAACTTAATTATAACTTAAAAGTAAGCATGCGCATGCAATCTTAAAAATAAAAAGAATAAATAAAAATAACATGGAATCTAAATGAAATTTGAATTACTGTTTGATTTTGTTGTTTAACGCTTTCTTAACTTTATTTTTAAAACTATTTCGTGAACAATTAAAGAAATCAATGTTCAAAACATTTACACTCTTGCACATACGATATATTGGGGCTCTTTTGCCATTTTGTGTTCTAGTCCTCCTGAGATAAAATAAATACTTGGATATAGTGCTACGTTGACGGAGACTTGGAAGACGAATGCTAGTTACGCAGCTCTTTTTGAAAATAATTTAATCTACACTATCATATAAAGAGGTACATTTGTTTGTTTGTATGTATGGCAAATGTATGGAGTAATCTCTGGAACTAAAGAACCGATTCTAAAAATATTTTACTACTAAAAAGCTGCACTATCGTCGAGTATCATAGGCTTTAATTTATTTTCATAAAAATAACTTTTCAGTTCGAAATCTCAATAAATGTGAATCAAGTCGGAAGAAGAAATGCAGTTTGACTGATTTATTGGCATGCTTTGACCGAATGGTTGTTATACATGAAAAAAAAAACCGGTCAAGTGTTTCGTGCCTTGAGGGTTTCGTACATACCGTTCAATACTCGAACTTTTTCCACGTGCAGTTATTGGAAGCAACTTAACTTGACACTTACGATCTATTCAATTATCCAAAGAGTCTAATTAAGTTGGTATTAATTTCATTTTCAGATTTTTAGGGTTCCGTACCCAAAGGGTAACCAACGGGAACCTATTACTTAGGCTCCGCTGTCCATCCGTCCGTCTGTCACCAGGCTGTAACTCATGAACCGCGATAGTTAGAGAGTTGAAATTTTCACAGATGATGTATTTCTGTTGCCGCTATAACAACAAATACTAAAACCGGCCAAGTGCGAGTCGGACCCGCACACTTCCATACAACAGACATGATTTTTTTGCCGTTTTTATAGAAATTGATCAGTACTTTTTATCGAGCTGAGTTAGAAGCCTGATCTTTTATAGTATAAAAAAGTCGTGTCTGTACATTTTTTTTATTATTCTGAAAAGGTTTTATTTGCATTGTACTGAAAGCTTTTATTTAAAGAATTACCGCTACCATTTTAAGAATTTTTGTTTTTCTCTCTGTACGTATGTATGTCAACAGATTTGAATGCGGTTTTCTGTGTTATCATTGTAGTAACTCTGGTCAACATATAGATATAGGCTATAAGAGGTGTTAACAAAATAACGCCTAAGCTGAAAAGGCGGAATAGATTGAATAAACATGGGCGGAGTCGCGGGCAATAGCCTAGTCTAAAAGATAGGACGATTAATTTCGCAGCAAGAACAAACGTTAGGGCCCGCAAGTACAGTCCTTTTTGAGACGTTTTCTTACACATCTATCTTTAAATCCTCGTCCGATTATGCTTCTTGAATTAGCTAACAACAACGACCCAGTACAATTCAAATATTTCTGTCCGAATCCCGGGTTATCCAAATTTGATTCAACGATAAGCCTTTTCTTTGACCGCACATACAGTAGATATGCATGTTACAGATATTCTTACAACATCTGAAACATACAATGACATCAAAAGCCAATGGGAAATAAACTGTCCCAGTTTATAGACGACCTGTTTTGTTCCTTAGTAGTTAATGTTACTGTGGGCTTAAGACCGAAGTACAAGTAAACGTCTTGGTGATTCAGGCAGCATAAACGATAGCTGTAATCAAATATAAGTCACGGCAATACGATGACGCGGTCGGAAATGATGGAGGAGGATAAGGTACTAGGCTGGCATGGAGCCGAGGTGACGGACTGCAAGGAGGCACCTGAGCCAGGCGCCTGGGCTAATGGCCTGTCGCCGCGTCCATCCGTGCTAGTGATTGATCGACACACCCTCTGACATGTTTGTGCACACACACCATTAGACGCCTGAACGCACTATCATGACGTTACCAGCTCTACGGAATCTACCTAGATCGAGGATTTTCTTAATTTCTTGCCACTGCTCCGGCTGCGCCGAAAGACTAAAAACTTAAAACGCTCGAACAAACTACATCAAAAAATCCTCTGAATGGTATAAGAAACCTAACTGCCAGTTTTCATGTTTGAATGCTTTCTAGTTTTGGAGATTTCGTGATGATTCAGGTGCTGAGTATTTTTTCTTACTACGCATCGCAAGACAAGACACCTCACCGCGTAACATTAGTTCTTTATTTTTACGCTATAATGCATAGGAAGCGATACAAGGCTAACGCGGCAGGCTACAAGGCAAGCAGCGCGTTTTAACGCACAGCATAGCATAAGTGCAACCTACCGCTTTTATTCGACAAAAACTACAGATATAAAAATATAGTCGCTTATTACGGGGTAAGGTAAATAACGTCGTTGTAAATAACATATTGCCATGAATTGAGGAAAATAAATTGCCGTAACCATTCGTAGTATTCCTAAGCTAAACCGGCTTTACAGATAAAATCCCCGACGAATTACCAGGAATTCAATACGGCAACACTCCCTATCTCCTATCATAGCTAATCCATCATACACTTGCCTACGGTAACAGATACCCCGTTTTGACGCGTAAAGATAACTCCACTGAATTCAGTGAGATATCCTTCATTTACGGTTACGTAGCTTTCAATGGCCGGTTTATCTTCAACGTTGATATCCTTTGACCTGTAACTCAGGTAGGCTTTTTAACAAACTTCTTTGTTTGAATTCAAAGGCGAGTCAAATAAAATAAATTGTACTACTTCAAGAGAACATAGAATAATAAGTTGTTTGTAAAGGTTCTTTACTTAGTAATAGTATAAATAACACAGTCAATGGTTCGGCACGGCACACTTCACGAGAAAAGTCCTTCTCGAAGAGAAAGTCCAAATAAATCTCGAGTTAACCGAAAAAGGTGCGAGACGAGACCGGATGGGACGCTTCGAAAATACCGAAACAAAGCTGAATGCCTAGTATAATAACACCCAGACTTTTTCAAGTGGAAGTGATCAATTTTCTCGACAATTTCACCGTCATCTTGAGTCTTTTCAGATTCACAAAACATTTAGCCAATTCAGCGCGTAGGAGACGGGTCGGTATAATAGGCTGGTGACTGGGACAGTCGACGTAAACAGAAACCATTTATGCATTGTTAGTGCCTCTTCAGCCGTGTGCCTTTCATTTCCAGACTTTTTTTGTAGAACATCTTCGAAAAAACCGAGATAATAAGTTCTATTATAAAGCTCCATTAGCGGAGGTATAGAAAGCGAAACAATGAAGAAAAATTATTTTATTTTAAAATGGACGAAACGTTGTTAAATGACAATAATACTTTCAGGAAACTAACAAAAATACATAAAAAGTAGTCATACGAATGGAGGTAGCGTCATAGGTCATCGACGCAGCGACATACTATAACGTTTTCGAAAGTAGAAAAGCTCTTTGTAAGCACTCCTTGCTCATCTATTATGAACAATTGAAAAGAGTAAGTACTTTTCCGAGATCTACTGGCCATTGGAAGGTCTTTCAGAAATATAACAAGGCCCTCTAACAGAATTGTTGAGTTCATATCTGAATTCAGAAACCTTTTCATCATTATAAAATAAGCTTCCTTTATATAACAAATAATACTTAGACCGAACCGAAAGCCTCTATTATTCTAATATAAAGTAATCCATTATTGACTTTATTTATTGCTAAGAACGGTACTTTTAATGGATGAATATTGATGGCTCCTAACAGGCTAAGAAGGTCAGTTTTGAAAGACATTTTCTTTTGAAAATAGGCAGTGGTTTTCTTTCACACAAAACTTCTACAAAAGAATTTATGTACAACAGCTTGAGCACACAATAACTCAATTATATAAGCACATTTTCAAGATCAACGTAATGAAATCGCGTGTGAGTGTTTTAAGTGATTCGTGCCTAGCACTTGTTTGCAGCTTCAGTGATTTAGAAACTGAATGTAATCGAACGGTACCGTGGTTTAAGTTTAAATCCTGGGGTAGATAGATAGCTGCGTTTAGTTTTCAGGAAGCACGTTTGTTAGTTTTTCTCCAAGCAGTTCAGGCCATTTTCGACGCCCTATAACTTCGTTGTGGATAAAGTTAGAAGCCTGAATTTTCAGTAACCCAATAATTGTATAAACACGGTATATTTCAAATTTCGTTCAATTTGAACCAGTACCTTAATAATTATAACTCGTCAAAGTTTCTCAATTTTATCACTCACTGACTGACTGACCGATCATCAAAACTCCAAGGCACTTCTAGCAGATATAGAAGCTTCAAATTTGGAATAGAATTAGTGTTTAGTGTATAAATCAAGGAAAAACTAAAATATTTTACAATTTCGGTCCAGTTTTCTAGATACACCAAATAAATATATAGAATTACAAAGTTACATTTGCAGTTGTAAGTAGGCTTGTAAATAATAAATAAGTCTCGCAACTTTGTTCTTCTACCGTAAAAAATTGTGAGATCCATGTAAATCCAAGTGGGTTAATTTATTCAGTCCCTAATTAAGGGATCTTCTGTCTTAAGTTATTACATAATTAGCTAACCTTACAAAATCTTAGAGTGACCATATCAATATTAAAAATCTTTTATATTTGAAATAAATATATTGACTTGGCCATCGCATGAAAACACAATGTATCTCACAAGTAATACATATTACATTAAATTAGATTATTTAGTGCGATTGCCAAGTCAATTTTTTAATTTAAAACATAAAAGAGTTTTAATATTGATAATTATTGCCCTTGTCGGTGTACAGTAAATTTGAACTCCCTATAACTAACTTGTTTTGGTTTTGACGCAAAGACTTTGGGTTGGGTACGAGGCGCCATATATATCACGCGGCATTCTCCTTTTTGAACAAAACTGAATGTAGACCTTTAAGCTGCTAAATATAATTTAATTTCAGTGGAGCTCAAATCTTTTTTCTGTCATACATAAAACCATGTCTTAACTATTGTTTTTCGAGATTTACTGACAGTGAAATAAAACAGTTCATAAGCCCCGAGCGACCGACAGTTGGTTTAGATTTAGATAGCGCGTGTGATCCGATGGAAACAAATGCCTTTTCATAATCGCTACTATATTATGTACCCAACTGTATTCCTATAGTATATTATGAACTTTGCGCTGCCGGTGTTATTATATATAGAGATCAAAGGAAGAAACGAACTTTGATAGACAAAATCATAAAAGAGCTGGTCAAGTGTGAGCAGAACTCACGCGCCGAGGGTTCTGTACTACACATCAAAAATAAAAACCTCAAGCGTTTATTTTGAGAGCGTATGCGTATGCTGTATCTTTACCGAAAATTTAATTTGTCTTTTAATAAGTAAATCCACACTGGATTTGACATTAAGATTTTTGTTTCAAAATATCTCTTCAATTCACAACATTTTAATATTTATGGAACATTTCAATGTTCATGACACAGACAGGCGGACAACAAAGAGATTCTGAAAGGGTTCCTTTTTATGATGTATGGCTCTCAAGGTAAAATAGGAGAATCATCATCAAATATTCATTCGATATAAAGAACGAACACAATCGATTTTGCATTGGCTCGCATTAATGATATTTGAAAATTAATTGGAAATTGTTTGAACAGCGAATTGAGTTTCTGATATTGAATGCTGTAATGGGGAAAAAGTCTCTTTAACAATCGGAAAAATAGGTAGGTATCTCTCCTTTTATATTCGCCTCAATTGCTTTGATCTTTGAGCCTTAGAAAAACGCCACTCAACAGATTCACAATACGCTTAAATGGATTTATATTCAAGTTCTTTGCATTGAGGTTCATTATGGAATTTACATTTCAATTTATATGTCAGAACGATGAATAGAGGTAGAAAGTTACATGTCTTTAAAGCTTTCAGCTCTTTAATACTCAAAGCCGGGACTTAGGGACTAGTTATACTTTAAAAAATTATGGATTTTGTAAAATAAAAAAAAAATGAACACGGTTTTGGAGACGAAACAACTTTTAATATACCCCGACCCCGAATCGCGAAAATTTACACCCCATAATAATACCACATCCAAAATTTCTAAAAATTACAAATCCTTAATAATAATAAATTTGCTACCCACAAAATACTCGGAATTTAGTATTTTTTTATATAATCATTTAAATTGTATACAAAGCACAAAAAATACTAACAAGTAAGTAGTTTTAAAAATATTTAATGCAGCAATACAATTCATTGTACCCTGCCTAGAGATGTAAAAAAACAGTTTTTTTTCTGGCATGAAAAAAAACATGAAAAGAAACGTTTTTTTTACTGAAGTAGGTTTTTTTTCAAGAGTATAAAATTATATCGGCTCTAACAAAAAATAGCACTTGAAAGCTTAACATTACGCAAATGGATTCCTGAAACGAAAAATGGTTTTTACCTATCCATAAATGACTCAAAATAATTTAAGTTCTACACGTGGAAGCGAATTTATACGACTTAATAACGTAAATGTCGACAATAAAGCAAATCAAACGTTTTACATCGGCACAGTAGACACTTTTTGGACGGGGATTTCCCCAACATCAACGCTTAGTTGGTTTATTTCATAGGTTCATTTCCTGAAAAAAAAAACAAATTTAGAAAAAAATCGATAATGCCAAGTTTTTTTTCAAGAAAGTGAAAAAAAACTTTGTGTTTTTTTTTCATTTTACATCTCTAACCCTGCCTGTGGGAGTATGTCGGTGGTTGCTTATATAGATTTCTGCTAGACAGTCAAGAATAATTTAGCCCTTGATAAGCTCCTAATCTCTTAAATAAATGCATTGTATATTTATATATTTCATGGTTTCAAAGATTTGAATATTAGGTTGTCATGCAATGACATTCCAGACTCCGCCATACGCGGAGCTCGCTTTGTCATCGGCCGCGGCCACGCAATTTTAGTTCTTGGCCCCTATTCTAGTTTCAATTACACTATCTTTTGTTATATGTGTGGGATCGATCGAATACGAGTTCAATTGACAATGAAATATTTTGTCGTCTCAGTTCCGGTTTCGAATCGAACAATATGAATTGTTATTTTTTACATTTTAATTAATATTCCCAGAGGCGACAACGGATTCGCTAATTTAATCACTCTGTCTGAGAGTGCATTACTCAAAGCTTTGCTACAACAAAGTTGCAGGCGCTTAACTTCTCGGACACTTTATCACCTTTCACCAGCTATATCTACTAAACGCACCAACGAATCACGTCAGTTTTTATACTGTGCGTATAGTTTGAATCAGTTTTCAAAATTATTGTTTAATTGATTAAACGGCTGTAGAAGCTGTAAAAGGCTACGAAAGGCACCAACTTCAGTTACCAAGACTAGCTCCATCGCATTCACATAAGTTATCTACACCTTATTGATAATAAATCAGTCGGTCAGGCTATAAATTATCTATAAATAATCCGTTGTGACCTCTAATACTATAAATTTTTAGAGCTGGAATACGCTGTACCTCTATACGCTATACTCTCAAATAGCAATTCCAACATTTTTCATTCCGACTTATGTACTTTAGTTATATGATCACTTCTCAGCTCTTTTTTAAGGTAGCGTGATGATATACATCTAAGAACCATCTTAATACTCTGCCTTATGAAAAAAAAGAAAACCCTTTTCAATTAAAGAGACCAGACAATTGTACAAACATACAAACTTACATACGGATACAAACCTACACATGCAACGCATTACCCGTCTTTCTAGTTCTGTGGTCAAAGATAAATTAAAATCAACTGTCAAAATTTCGATATGCAGGAGATTATACGATATTAATGACTGTAGAATATCACTCACGAAGTTATTTCTTAGGACAACGCTCGATCGTAATTGGCGGCGTTCTGCATAGAAAATCAGATGCAAAACTCGACGAATTTACATTACAAACAAGCTAAGAGCCTCAACTCACTGGCGGCGTATTGTTCTAATAGTTGACGAGTTAAATCTAGAAATGTTGGAGTTTATTCTGGATTTATTATGCGGAGAGCCTCAGCCAACTGCTTGGCCTCCCAATCAAAGCCGAGTCAAGTTGATCGTCGAATCAAGTTCGTTAGAAGAATTTAAAACGTTGAATTACCTTATCCCTAAAGCCCATTTGCGAAATCTTTAATCATAAGTTTAAATTAGCAAGAGCTTGAAGGTATAGGAAAATTCCTATTTTCGTTAATATTTACAAATATAAGGTAGAATGTAGAGTAATATTAATAATATATATGTATTACCTTATGTATTTCTTTCCTATTCTTTTTATAATATTTCAACAAATAAACTATTAGACTTCTGCTTTGAATATTTTCAATGGATCGACTTCAAAGAGCTGAAACAGAAACCGTGACAAAAATATAAAGAAAACACTTCAGAGGCTATTGTAGGTGCTCTCCAGCAAATAAAGAGTAACGAAAGAGGATGAGGGCATGCAGTACCATTGTTCGTTAAAAACTTGCACGGACTGCCCGAAAAGAGGTTTTTTTAAAACATTTCCGTGTGCAGTCGCAGTGGAGTAGAGGACTGAGCGACGCACACTGGGAAATTATATACGGAGCGCATACCCAAAATTCAGTTTTTAATATGAAGGTATTTTAAAATATTCTTGATGAAATAATGTATTATTTAGTCGGGTGTCAGATCTCATTAAACTCACGTCGTATCTAATAATAAGCGTTAAAGTTGACAGTTTTGTGGTTTTCTTATTACCTCTTTCCTGGGTTGGCATTATTATATTTATTTTATTGCGGCTTGTGAAATATTTCAAATAAAAATTTACATGCGTGATATAAACCAAGGCCAGTAGATTCTAAAAAAAATTGTAAATCGATAAGTTACACTTCAACACTCACAAAAATAATTCAAAACGCTTGTGTTTATTTTGCCCAGGAGGCTGTTAAAGCTAAACCGTCTACTTAAACAGTATAACTATTGGACTATATAAAATCGACGTCCAAAGTAAAAACTACTTGGGCAATTTTTCTTTTCCTTTGAAAAGACACGTGGAAGTTTTATTTGTTTTTTCATATTTTTCCGCTAAATTAGATATAACAGGAAAGAAACTAGTAAAATTTTCTTTTAATAGCCAATCTAAAGGCTTTTCTAGAAAATTCGAAGATGTTACGTGTTGCATAAAAAAATTATACATCATCAATTTGTACGCCTAACGGCAGAGCACACGGCACTTAATGATTATTTTTATGAAATGTAACACCAATATATTATATTTACCTGTGTCTCAACAAATAAAGATATTGAATTGAATTGAATTGAATTGTTCATTTAGGTTAAAATGTAATCCATCTGAATTATTTTAAATTTATTAATTAAATAAATTATTTTAAACAGCTTCAAACAAGTAGTTGCAGTACCTATAATCGCACAAAAAAACGTTTATTTATGTGGAATATGAGGTGTAATTCGCACAGAAAGGATTTAGGAAAAAATATCACGTAGGAATCATAGTCTTACGGACTTAAACAACCAATTGTTGGTCACCAGATGAGCTTATTTTATCAATTACAATACAATTACGAAAAAACTTGCACTAATTAAATTTGCACTACATTGCAAGTGAATAAGTCACGTATAAAAAAATGGGAAAAAGGTTGCCATCTGGTATTCCACACAACCTATGGTTTAAATTTTTTGTAGCGTATGAAAGCCTTGATTTTTTAAGCACATACTTTAGTTTTTTTACCACTTTAGCAACAGGGCTTTCTGCTTCATTAATTTTCATATATATTTTTAAATAATATGAAGATTTTCGTTTAATGATATGCATACACTACACATGTGACTTTTCTAGTGCCTTGATCTGATGTGATAGATTTCTTTTATTTTGATGAAAAGTTCTTTTGCATCTCGTCGGTTATGAAAGCAAAAACTATGCTATTCCCTCTAGTTTTAGTACCGAACTTTGGAAATATGGGCTATTGCAATTTTCTTCTAAAAATAAGAATATGGAAAATAGAAATTGCATTTTCTGGCTCCAAACATCATAATTTATTAAGAAAACCAAATGATAAATTATAATTACTCAAATAAAACATTACGTAAATACAAATCCGGGCCCTATAGATCACAGACCTGCATTTTTTTATATAAAAACATAGTGAATGTAGCTACTGCTTGTCTGTCAATGCCAATATCGAAGGAATTTTGTGAATATGTAACGTAACTAGCCTAGTTTTGGGTATGCGCTCCATACATCGTCTCCCAGTGTGCGACGCGACACGAACGTGCGCGACAGGCGTGCAAGATAAAGCGCGCCCTGAACAAAGCAGAGCCGGATTTAATCAACGGCAATACATCTAGGGCATCGCCGGTAATGGAAGTGTAGATAACTTAGACAATCGTGCGGGGAACTATTGTGACGGGAACAAACAGGGCTCGGGAGTCAAGGACGGGTCGGGAGTGTGACCGACAAGCAGGCGAGATGATGCGCGGCAAATGTGCTAGATGCACGGCAGTAAGCGAAAACCAACCTAAATACAAGAGAATAAGTTTTACTACAATGCACGCATGGTTGCAGTGTGGCCGAATTTCAATTATTATTGTTCAGGTCTCTCTAAGACTCGAAAGATGCCAAACGGGACCCTATTACTAAGCCTCCGCTGGCCCGTCCGTCTGTCGCAGGGTCCACAGCTTTAGAATTAGAAGTAATGGGCAGCCATTATGGCCTCGATCGATATTACAAAAATTTAATAAAACTTAGTCCACATAGAAAAAACTTAAAAAGAAAAATCAACGATTTTTGTTTCAGCTTTATCTTAAAAACAGTAACACATAGATACAAGTCCCAATTATTGTAGTAGGTACAATACTTAAAGGCAAAACAACAAATAATATTAATTAGGGTTTCGTGCAAGGGTTTAGGCACCGCGCTCAACAAATTGCCTGCCCAGCGTGTGTGAGTATGGGCATTTCTTCCAGGAGGACTGCCAAGAGTGGCGAAATCCTGGAAAGGCTTATGTCCAGCAGTGGACGAAACAGGCTGATGGATGAATGGATGGACTCAAATGTCGAAATTGTTTGTCAAGCAAGCTTGTTGTTTTTTGTCGCCCTCATGTTGCTATTGGCATCTGTATTGTTGTTATTTACCATGTTTTTAGGGTTCCGTACTCGTATTGTGTGGTTGTATGGAACCCATTGTGCTCGAGTCCAACTCGCATTAACGTTTTTTTTTTATTATTACAAAATCCAGCTTATCTAGACATTCATTTAGAAATTTAATTTAGAAGTGGAAAGAAGTGTACAGTTTTAAGCTTGGCGGTTATTTTATCAACACCTCTTTTAAAATGGAACAGCCAAAAATTTTAAAAATTGTAGTTTTGGCTTTAGTACAATACTACTAAAATAATAAAATTACCCATTTAATTTAAAGATTCGCTAAAATATTCAATTCACAGACACAACTTTTTACTTCTTTATTATTAGTATAGATATTGGGTAGTCATTGCAAACAAAACAATTGATAAATCTATCACTTTTGATAAATTACAACATTAGAAAATTGGTAAAATAGGAAATATGTAAGCCAGAAATGTGGGCTTTGGCTCCAGGCCAAGATATTGACTAAGCTAGGAAACTAGTCCAATATACAAGGCTTTTTTATGGGGGACCCTGGCAATAATTCCTCTGTCAGTAAGACTTTTTAATAAAATAAAGAATGGAGGTAACAGTTAAGAAATAATCCGATGGTAAAAGAATTCTTCTTTCATTTATTCACAAATTTTTCATTGGAGTTGACAATTAAGAAATATAAAAAATCTATTGTCAGAAAAATCACAACATACTATTTAACTTAGAAAGTAGCCACATGATGATGCTAGTCTAAATATTTTGCAAACAATAAAGCAGGTCATAACATTGCTGAAGCCAGTGGCGTGCATAGAACTTTTTGTTGGAAATGCAATAGTAGGTCAAGTTTAATAAATAACAAAAATATCTTGGACGAATTCCAAGAAAAATATGACCAAATTTAAATGTTCCTTTGAAAAATAATTATTTGTATGACGCCAGGGTATGCAATACTCTAGTACATGATTTTATACAATTTTTTTTTTCAGTTTTGTTTTAATTTTTTCCATGTTATTTTTATCATCAAATTTTACCTTCTCACTGCTTTTCCAGCAAAAAGTTCTATGCACACCACTGGCTGAAGCAGTACACATTCAAGCCTTATCCCAGCCTTGTCACACTATCTTCACAATCCTTTACTGTGTCTATTAAGGTTTAATGTAAGAATTTAAAAGTATTTTATTCAACATCAGCACTTATAAGCGACACCATTATCACCATTTATCATCACAATACTGCCGTGATACAGAAGAAAGTGGCTAAGTGACATTTTTGTGAAAATTACTTCCTGGCACAATTATACTCATTAAAAAAACCTATAGGTATGGGAATAGTCTACAAGTCCTAGGGGAATCATTGTAAGACAGGTCAATGGATTTTTTTTAATGAATATACCTAACCGTGCCAGAAAGTCATTTTCACAAAAATGACACTTAGCGGCTTTCTTAGCATATTATATTGTACACCTGTTGTTACCTATCCTCGAACCATACTTAAATAGTATTAAACTAGCACTTCAAAGTTGGTGGATTGCGTGTGTTGGACCAAGCATACTTACTATTTTGCTCTCCAAAGATAAGGCTATAAGTCTAAGCAGTGCAAATAAAATTTAATACTAATCGTATTTCCTGAACTATAAAGCTGAAATTAATTGGCTTGGCAGGAGGTGTAACCTGATTCAAACCTGCAGAAGAAAAGACAAATTGTTACATGACTTGTTATTTAACTCATCCTACGACCAGCTCGCCACAGCCAGCTCTTCTGGATGGAATGAATACATGGAATTTCATTTTAAAAAATTCTACCTAACGTCACTTAATTTTTTATCAGAACTAAGTGTTTTTTTTTTATAGTATTACTATCAATCTCATACAGATTGTTTTTATCTCGTTTGTTTGAATTTATTACTTTACTTTTACTTTTCAAAATTCTTTATTAATAATTCTTCAGTACAGAATCCAAATGTACAATACATTGAAAAGAACAATAAAAATTGTACACTTAAGCATATTACAATAAAACCTGTACAGGCTGAAGACACCTTTATAAGCTTAAAATAATATAGGATTTAAAACTATTCACAACAATGATAGTAAGTAGTTTAGGAGTAATATAATCAGAAACTAATAAAATATGTACTCATTAGTTTTGAGTTACATTTATAGATATGAACCAATAAAATAAGTAAGTAAATAAATGCAAGCTTGCATAATATACACAGAAATATTTCGCTAAATGCGATGTAAAAATAAATGACGAGAAAAACAAACACTTATCATTCATTTAAATTGAGGGGGGTAAGTAAACATTCTGCCAACAGAAAACTATTAAAGTTGAGTGAGGCAGATAGCGACCGTAAAAAGAGACACCTCACCTCCCGCGATGCAAAAGCGTGCGGGCCAGCGAGGGGACACCGTAAGTCACAGAGTACGCCGGCTGACTGGACTAGTGTCGACAGAACTGGTTTGGTCAGTCGACATGTTCCCAGCGACGTCACTCCGACGGGTAAAGCACGTAGTGATGGGGCAATTTATAAGTTCCATACGTGTCGATGTATGGAAGATCATTTATTCTGGTAATTCCAATTTGTGAAACTAGACTATTAGAGCTAAGTGAATTTTTAGCATAAAAATTACGCGTAATTTTAATAATGAAGTCACGAAGTAATGAAAGCTTGACTTTAGCATGAAACCGAAATATATTTGTTTTAAACGGAGTATTGTAGGCTATTTTAATTGCTTTATTCTGAATAACCTGCAGTTTTGTGTAATTAGATTTACAAGTGCTGCTCCACACCGGGGCAGCGTAGGTAATGCACGGGCGAACCAGTGTTAAATAAACTCTTAATTTTGTAACAGAACTAAGATTACTGTATCGATTCAAAATGGGGCTTAGAGAATACAATGTATTTAAACCTTTACGTCTTAATCCTGTCATGTGTGTTGTCCAATTTAATTTTTTGTCTAATGTAACACCAAGGTAGCGTACCGACTTTCTCCAAGGGATGGAATGGCCAGCAATTTTTAGTAATTTTTGGGGCTCCTGACGTTTTCGTGTAAAAAGGATGGCTTCAGTCTTTCCCTCGTTGAGCTTAAGCTTCCACTTTGTAAAGTAAGAATGAAGCGTATCTAACGAAAATTGAAGCCGGTCAACAATTAGATCAACGTCCTTAGATGATGTTAACGATGCTGTATCGTCTGCAAAGCAGGCCAGACTAGTACGCGGTTGAATGGGTATATCGTTAATATACATTATAAATAGGTATGGCCCAAGGATAGAGCCCTGAGGTATACCTGCTGGAACTGGTTGAAAAGTTGATTTTACGTGATCACCTATGTGAACAGAAAACTCTCGATTCTGTAAGTAGGACTGAATGATTTTTATGAGTCTCACAGGTATGTCACTCTTCCAAAGTTTGTGGATAAGCCCATCATGCCACACTGTATCAAAAGCTTTTTCGATGTCTAGGAGTACCATTCCAGTTGACTGCTTTAGGTTTAAGTTATGTGCTACATTATTGACATGTTTGAATTTATTAACAACTAAAAAGTAAGAGAATAATTTTTCATGTAAACATGGATGGCACTATTTTCTGTCTTTCATTTATTTTACCTTCAAAAGTTTATACACAGTTAATATGTGCAATTTTATACACTACTTTATCTAAGCTCATGCAAAAGTTACCTACTTATTTTTCAATTCACAAAAACTTGTTAAAATTTGTAATAGGCTTATTTTAATTTTGCTGTTCATAAAATTGTTTTTCATTTTCGTTGCTCAGTATCACTAGATCACTATTGTCAGACATTTATGCCCCCAATAAAACTTTTAACCAACAGAAATAAAATACAGTCAATATTGAATTGATAACCTAAATTAAGTCGCTAAAAATCTAGCAGTCCACCATGTGAGGTTTGGTCACAAGGTTTCATATTATCTTGTTTTAAGAAAACTACTATCCTCTTTTGACGTTCTTTTGTATGTATTTTAATAAAACGATGGTGATGTTTACACGAGATTTGAGGTCTGTTTGTTTTGTGTCTACTGCTGTATTATAATTCTAAATGGAATAGGGTTAAACTTTCACTTCAGAATCACTTGTTGCCAATAGTACTAAAAATCAAGTTACTTTTGGTGCCATATCTGCAAATGTACTTTTATTTACAGCACCCAGTATGTATAAATAGTAAAAAAGGGAATGTTATTGTCAGCAGTAATTTACACATGGTTGTTTTAACTAATCAGATAGAAAAGGCCTTCCCCAACTAGACAGAGAAGACAGCAGAAGACTGCCTAAATCTGGACATCAAATAAGGACTAGTAAAACGCATAAAGTTGTTTAAGTTTATTAAAATGGACTGAATTCCTACCTTGTTCTATAGCCTCTTCACCGAAGACAAGTTCACAATAGAGATAGATGTACAAACTTTTTTCACCACTTTCACTACCACTTAAAGTTCGAAGCGATATTTCAGTAAAACCTATAACCCCCACCTTATTTACGTTATTTCCCACAGTTTTCTGATAAACAAAATTAACTAGCACAACAACAGAAAATTCATAGATACTCCAACTCCATAACTGCGGCGTTTTGATTTTCGTAGGTTATTAAAATGTCAAGTCAGTGAAAAACATAGAACTGTCCATTTGTGCAACATTAGTATACGTCGTAACATTATACAACAACGGTATTCTATGGGTTAAAATTTTATAAAGGGTACCTATATCGAAAAGATTGTCGTAGGAAAATGAGGATATCAGGGCTTTCATCGTTTGAATAAATAAACAAATTTCGTGAAATCACTAGAAAATATTGGATGTTACAATCGATTACTCCTTCTTACTAAAAACAATTTAGACAAATCGAAGGACCTCGTCATGGCATAGATAGGCATTACCACATACTGTCAATCGTTACAGCAATATCCTTGGAACACAACTTTCCCCAAAACCAAAAATTAACTAAAAGTGGTGATAGCAATATTTCAAATAATTCAGGCAAATCCTCAGAAAAATAAGTTATTGCTCTGAGGGCAAATCTCAGACATCTTAATGACAACACAAATTAAAAAGTTGTTCCTCAGTTGTCACCTGTCAGAATCGGTCAAAGTATAGGTCTACGCAGGTGGTGCAAAGTAAAGATATACATTTAATGGGTGCAAAGATACCGCAGTATTTACCGTCGGTCGTGTAGCTTGAATAATCATTGCAAGCGGGTATAATTTCATGTGCTCATAAATGAATTATTATTGATAACATTCATTATTGTTTTACCGTTGTAGCTATCTTATCATGAAGAAATTCAAATGGGTAAAGTTGTAAGACACTGTGTAGCAAAAAGTTTTCAACTTTGCCCAACGCAAAAATAGTGTTAGGGTTGACATTTTTACAAATAATTAAATATGTAAATAAAGGTCATCATATTTATAACATAACATATAATTATCAATAATCATGATATAAAAATATATATTAATAAACACTTCGATATACGAGTACCTACCGATTTGTTAACTAAAAAACTGTTTTTTTATCAAGTTTTAGTTTTTTATGTACCTGAGTTACACGTAGATACAGTTAGGTACATTATAAAAACAACAAGCAGCTAGATACTTGTACACTGTAAAGGAACTGGACTAAAAATTATAAGGTACTTACCTAAATCCAAAAAAAAACAAAAGATTATGTTTTTATTGCGAAATCCATCGCAGAATACTCTAAATATTATTAGAGTGCATTACAAACTAGAAAAGATAAATTAGAAACAAATGTAAGGACAAGAATTTAAAAAAATTCCTCGGGCCAGGATTCGAACCTGCGACATCTTTTTATCAAGACAAGCGCGCTAACCGACTGCGCCACCGAGGTACTTACCTAGACCGTTGAATTTTTCCACCATACTTGTCCACCGAATATTTTTGTAACTATTTGATCTACCCAGCTTGTAATGCACATACTGAACGATCACGAGGGCGATATGTGATTTCACGCCTTGTTCTTAGGGACAGATGGTGCTGTCGTCGCTGCAATATGTGTTGCTTCAGACAGTTTAGAAATTCACAGTTTTCATTAGCTAAGATTATGTTTTTAATGCGAAATCCATCGCTTTGGAATACTCTAAATATTATTAGAGTCCGTTACAAACTAAAAAAGATAAATTAGGAACAAATGTAAAGACAAGAATTTGAAAAAAATTCCTCGGGTCAGGATTCGAACCTGCGACCTCTTGTGAGCGTTCAGTATGTGCATTAGAAGCTGGCTAGATCAAATAGTTACAAAAATATTCGGTGGACAACTGTGGTGGAAAAATTCAACGGTCTAGGTAAGTACCTACCTCAGTAGCGCAGTCGGTTAGCGCGCTTGTTGGACTACGGAACCCTAGAAACCTCATCCAAATCCGTTTAGTGGTTCTCGAGTTAAAACGGAATACATACAGACCGAAAGAAAAGCAGACAGACATGCAAAAATTCTTAGTTTTAGTTTTGGCCTCAGTACAATAGAAAAGTTTTAATAGCACTAAAACTAAAATTGTAGCTTTAATCTAGCATAGCAAACCATATCGAGCTCAATCGATAGCGCTTAATACAATGCTCTGTCTCATTTTGTCGATCTACCTAAAGCGGGACATACAGTGTTACAAGTAGTTAGTGTTGTAGTATAACCACAGTAACGAGCTGTCAAAGCTCGACTATCGACTTTACTTTTTTTTAATCTCTTAACGGCTTTGGATCCAACGTTCATTAAGCCCTATCGACTTTACCAGCCACAGCTGCATCCTTCACCTTGAAAAAAAAAACAAAAGGTTGTCTATGGAGAAAAGGCGTTTTTTCATTTTAATGTCTCACTTTTTTTATAACAATCTTATTTTTGCTTGTGGATAAGACGTATTTTGACTGAGAATAGTGTCGATTCGATGTAACACGACTTAAGTTATTTGACAGGACTAAAACTTAGTTTAAGCATTTTGTCTTTTTTCTTCCGTATCGAAAAAACCTAGGGACCAAAACAAGACACAAAAAAAGTGTATTTTATAAGAGTATTCAGCTCTCAAACTTGATATTTTTGTATGTTAATGTTTATTAAAATGTAGCCATAGAGCGCGCCTTAGCGAGTACGAACTGTAAGCACGGGTACGAACAAGCTCAAAATTGCAAGAGCGACGACGCTTTTAGTCACGAAAGGCCGCGTGCGTTGATTGTTTCTCTCGCCAATATTTATTTAGATTTTGTGTTATCATGGTGAAATCTGCAGTGCCAAGCTGTTAAAATTATTCACGAAAGAAAACAAAAAAGGAGGACGTTATTGCTTTTCATCAGTAAGTAATATTCTGACAAGAAAACACTAATTATAACCAAATTACTCAGGGTGTGAACGGGTGTTGCGGGAGGCGCGCGGGCGGGTTTACACAGCACGTGCTCCCGCGCCCCCCGCTTCAGACATTCCCCGCATTAGAACCAGTGTTGTATGTACCACTTTGTTCTCGAATATTTTGTTATGCCATGATTTCTTTCGTAATAATATCTGGTGTTTAAAATACGGTTAAATATTATAAATCCAGATTCTGAAAAGTCGTAAATTGGCAAACAAGTGGGTGACAGTTATAAAATGGTTCAACTGGGAGCCAGTTTAAAATGTATTTCCAAAAAAAAAAAAACACTGAAAGTAATATAGCAGTTCGATTTTTATAGGTATTTGATTAATGAACACAGCTCTTGTGTTTTATTGATCTGCTAAAACCTATCTTAAAATTACCTACCTAATATTTATTGAATACTTACCTTTGAGTTTAACTAATAAAATAACTTACATTCACGCACAGGCTTTTTGTTCGGTGGCACAGGCGTCAATCATGGCGCATCACTATCCAACAAACCGCTTCATCTTTATACAAGTATGTATAGATCATCTGCTTACGCTTGGCACAATGAGAAATGAGCGAAGCGCGCGCTCTATAGCTCTAAGGTTAAACCCCAATATTTTCAATGTATATATTTACGTTAAGGTTATGTTTTGACATGACTAGCGATGCGCGATGACGAGATATTTTTGTCGATTTACTCGATTGTTCAAATATCTCGATTATTCACGATTATTTTCTAGAAGTCGATAGATAATCAACTAACATATCGCGCATCGCATTGTATATGAAATGAAAACCCGCGTCATGTTGGTGTTTTCCGTATATAGGCAGAATAAAATTTTGTTAAAAATGTCGAATGGTGTGTTTGTTACATCATCTTTTAATTGTTTAGTCTTGCAGTCTCTTGACGAAAGAGGAAGGTAATTATAAAAACTTCACGCCAGTCAAAAAAGTTCAATTGGGTGAAAAGGAGCAAATCTCGCATCTCGAAACAATCGAAAAATACCTCGAACTATCAATCGATCAACAAGACGATGTCAATTTAGCTTGATTGTAAATTGGATCGATTGCGATTATCTCGATTATTGAAAAATCTCGTATTCGCGCATCGCTGAACACGCACGGACACGAGTTTTCATTTCATTTTACAATGCGATGCGCGATATATTCGTAATTTATCTATCGGCTTCGAAAATATTAAGTTAACGATCGCTGAGGTAAACAGAAACAGTCCGAAAACATGTTTTTCCTCGTAGTGGCGTTTATGACGTTACGTATTGAAACAATGTCAAAATTGTGAACCATGTCAAAGGAGCAAAAAAACGCCTATAAAGTTAACCTAAAAAAGAGAGAAAAGGCAAAATATTTTTTTTGTGGTTCCAAGTTAAACCATGAATTTAATTAGAAATGTAATGGGCTTATGCCGTCGCACGCATGTGATTTTGAATGGAAACATTGCTGCATGTGGGAATAAAAGTTTCCATTCAACCAGTTCCTATCGTGTTTTGATGCAGTTTTTTGATGACAAGAAGAATTGGGGTGAAAACAACATCAGAGTCGGCAGAGCGTGGAAATTGGACGAGCTACGTATAAAATCTAATACTGACCTACACAAGCTTTGGTACATACTACTGAAAGAACGAAATATGCTATATACAATGGAACATGAATGTAATGAGAAAGTTAAATTGTTTCCTAATCCCGAGCGGATTGATAAGGTGCAGGAGTCGATGAATAATATTGAAGCAGTGGTTAGAGAACGCAACATTGCCTATTATAAGTTAGAGACAGGTGAAACAGGAGAGCGTCCCATGGAGGATGTTGTGAATCTCTTTGGTCTGCCTGAAAAGTACGAGAAGCGTGAATACTTTATACCAAAGTTCATGAACAGACGATGGGTGCGACCTTATTTAGAACATGGCATGATCAACAGTTTTGCAGTCAGAAGATTCTACAGATTTTATCAAGAAAAGTTATATAATGAAAAGAGAAAGGCCAGGAACAGAGACTTCAATCATGTTCAGAAGCTATTGAAACACTTCCCTAATATAGATTTAGAGAAATTGAAGATGGAATATCCAGATGTTGACATTGAGAAAGCTAAGAGAACTAAAAAGGCTAGGGGGCATTGTGTCCCACTGTATTAACTTGTAAATTTCAATATAGTTTGTAATACCTATTATTTTGTTGTTTTTCTCATTATATTAAGTGTTTTAAAAACAATAATCACTAAGTTTAGGAACCAGAAAAACTAAATTCAATTAGAAATGTTCCTTACTTCTGTTCAGTATAAAAACAGTAACTATCTCTGCATAACAAACTTAATTTAACACAACATGATTTACATTGCCAGCAACCCTACATGCTGAAAAATATTTAAAACATTAGGTAACTCTCCCTCATTTTTCAAATTATGAAGTATGGACACCAACTCTTTTAATACTTGGTAAATTGATCTGTATTTCTTGATGAAATGCTCTGATACTGAATACGAATATCCATCTGGTATTTCTATAACTTGGTAATCTATTACTCCGTTTTTCTCCAATTCTTCATTCAATTCTTCAAGTTTATCTTGTACACCTTGAACATTGTATGCTTCTAAATAAGATTGTAGAACAATCAACAAAGTCTGAACCACATGATTCTGATCCATCTTATTATCTAAAATTATTGTCTTATCATCTTGTTTTGGATAAATTATCCTATCACAATCTGTGGAAGTATTCATTGGTTTCCAAGTACTACATTTCTTAAGAAGGTACCGTATCTTGTTTCTTATTTTTATTGGTTTATTTGTTGGCAAACAAATAGTTTCCAACTCATTTTTACTTTCAGCAAGCTCTTTCCATCTTGCCGTTTTTACAAATTCAGCCATGATTTTCAAAATATCATCTTCTTTTGTTGATAGAATAGCCTTTATATATAAACTTCCAATTAGGTAGGTCATGTAATAGGGTTGTATGGCTTCCAATATCTTTATTATGCTCTCATTTGGTAGCTCTGAAATAGTACAAGACAAAGTTAGCATAAACAAACCAAGAATTTCCATTAAAAAAAAAACGTTCTTATCTTTTCACAATAATTTTCACACGGAAAGTTTTATTTACCTAAAAATAATTTGTAGAACTCCCTTGCAAATGTTGAACAGTATTTTCCGGTGTTTGGATAATCACTATTTGAATTGGTCTCGCAGATGTAGAATGTTTGGATGATAGTGTTGAGCCATGTCTGTAAAAACAACAATACAGCATTTAAATTTTATGTACATCAAGTGTCTTCATAAACATTTCTGTTTAAAGGGTTCTGTGAAAACACAGAAACCCTGTCTGTATGTAAATTCTTAACTCGAGGCTGACTGGGGCCAGTTGAGCTGAGATTGACATTGAAGGTTTCAGTAAGACTCAGGGAAAAATATGTAAAATTAAATCATCAAATTATATGGGAAATTTCTATAAGGTCCTACAATAATAAGTAAAAATAATTCTAGGCTAGATTATGTCAACAGATTACATTTAAGAAGAAAATAAAAATGTTTGGCCAAATGATTTTTTTCTTCCCAGTGCAAAGTGATTGAATCAGCTGACTAAATTTCTATGCAAAAATGAATAAAAATTCTCGGAATTCATTTTATGCGGTGTAAATTGGTCTTTTAGCGATACTCTATTAGCTACCTCTGAATTTTTTTTCATATTGAATTGTAGGAGCTTATAAGTCAAATGAAGCATAACATGTTTTCATGTAGAACACATCTGCATCGAAGATACGAATACTTCAAGGAAGCGTTTCAGAACGTGCGATCATAGTGCGAAATTTCACTCGTTTATTAGAAAGAGAAAATCTAATAAGAAAATGAGAAAAAAAAACTGGTTGAACCGGTGGCCCAGTGTGATTTTCACATTACTCGGAAGTGTTTCAAACACTTTCGTGCAGCTGCCAGGTAACAGTTCACTTACCCTCCGTTTAAATTGGGTCAATTTTTGAATGCTCTAGGGTGAAATTCGCATCACTCCGAGTGAAATTCACTCGATTCGAATCGGAACCCTAGTGTACATAAATAAGAACATAAGTGACGTATGCTTTACTTTTAATTAAGTAGCCACTTACACTCATAATTTTGACATATTTTTTGGGATATCCTAGGTGCACAAACTGCACAAAGAGCCACAGTATTTGTCTACAGTTGTTGTTTACAGCCCCTGTGTACAGCACATTATCTGACCACAGAATGTATGCCATAAGGGGTTTGTGAGACCTCATGATGTGGCGTCCTTGGTTACTGGTATGTCTGAAAACAAAGAAAAAATGTTTTTTTAATCTTTGTGATCAGAATATTGAAATAATTTAAGGCATTGTATGCTGACAACATCATGTTTTGCATCTGAGTATGTAGTAGATGTAGATAATATATATTTTTTAAATTTGGTTTTAATCTTACAATACAATTTAACTCTTTCGAATAAGTATAAAATCCATAAAAAAAGCTTTAGCTCCCATATTTCAAAACCACTTAAAACGAAACTCATCATCATCATTACCATGACCTATCGTATGGCCTTTATTTATTCCTGCGTATTTCAAATATAATATTAAAAAAAGCAGAGAGCTACCAAAAAGAACATATAAAAATTATACTTAATGTCGTAATGTAGCTGCAATTTCAAAGTAACTTAGTAGTAAAGAAACATGCATGCAGGGCAGATGATTAGAACAGGATATCTAGTTAAAAAACAAAGAGAGCAGGACTTATTCCAGCATACTATAGCCCCTTAATAAATAAAACATAAACGTATCGTCACAACATGAATCCCCTAGGGGGTGTCAGAGGTGTTCCCGAGTGTGCACTGTGAAATGCAAGTCACAGTCCACACTCGGTTCACCGACGATTATTACGTTCCAACGCGATGGGTGGTAAGCCCTATCTCCGTACTTCGGGCACAATTACACGCTTACAAGTGGTGAGTATTAGGTATATTAAATATTATGCACATAAATTCCGAAAAACTCATTGGTGCATGCCCGACCTGGGATCGACAGCGTGTACATTCGAACTACCGCCCCTTATATAATAATCGAAAGTTATTAAATGATGATTAAATTAAAAACAACTACCTCTTAACCTACGTTTCATACCTAGAGTGCCAGATAGCCAGGTCAAACTGCAGGAGCTCAATGATGCTTTCAAGCGCAGCCATAAGCCTGTCAATCCTGTCCGTGCGGTACAGCAGTTCAAATATTTCAAACTTCTCCTTCTGCCAATGCAAACCTTTTACAGTTTGTCTCATTGCTACTGGTAGGTTTTCATATTTGTCTACCAGAGGTTCATCTTTGCTTGCTGGACTAATTTCATATTCTAATCTATTCATACAGTACTTCACTATACCTTTATCACAGCCAAATTCTGATCTATTTGTAAATGTATTATCTTTAAGGTCCATAGGTGAGGTCAAAAAATTATTGTAGCATTTCCTGAGACATTTGCTAAGGCATGGCGGATGAGTACTGAAGTTTTGAAAGAGTATGTGTTGGCAGTCGTCTATCAGAGTTTTTATGGTATAACCAGCATATGGATCTTCATGAGCATTCTGAAAGAAAAAGAAATATTTGTTTTAAGACCAATTTCACAATATTCCGCTTTTTGTATAGCGTTTTTATGTTTTTCAGTTTCATTAAATAAAAGGGTTGTCAATAAAATTGCAGAATTGAAATTCACAGTTCTCTTCTCATTAGGTAAGATCAACAAAATAATAAGATCTGAATAAAAATCTGTTACATTATGTGTCAATAAATTTATACTCGTATGTCTGATGAGTGATGAGCTGTCATTTTTTTCAGCAAAGATATTGAATTTGAATGAAAGACTCAGGTCTTAGAAATTAACATTGTAGTTATTTTTCAAAAACAATAAATTAAGTAGGTAGAATTTTGAAATGTGATATATGATTTAGCTGTGAATACAAAAGATTGTTCTACGATTATGTTTTTATTGCGAAATCCATCGCTTTGGAATACTCTAAATATTATTATTAGAGTGCATTACAAACTAGAAAAGATAAATTTAGAAATGTAAAGACAAGAATTTGAATTTGGGCCAGGATTCGAACCCGCAACCTCTTGTTTCCCAGACAAGCGCGCTACCAATTGTGCCACCGAGGTACTTACCTAGACTGTTGAATTTTTTCACCATACTTGTCCATCGAATATTTTTGTTACTATTTGATCTAACCAGCTTGTATTGCACATACTGAACGCTCACGAAGGCGTTATGTGACTTCACGCCTTGCTCTTAAGAAAAGTGTTTTGGTAAATAAGGTGCTGAAAATTTTAGTTTACTGGGTATGAAAATGTAAACTGGCCTTAAACTTGGTGTCCAGTCAGTCTCACATTATAATATAAAATGTATATTGATTGTTTCTAAAAAGCAAATTTTATAGGCCCTTGAACCTTACCAAAATAATTTCCACAATATCTTTAAGTACATTGGCAGACAAGTATTGTTTCGGTGTAATACAGAGCTGACAGACTTCCAAGGCCTCACACCACATGTTTGTCTTCACTTCAATCTTGAATGACTCCTCAGCATACCCTGGCATTTCTGAAGCTGTTTTCTGAAAATAGAAAGGTAGTAGGCGTTTTAATAAATATTTCCTTTACTACATGCATTATATGTGTAAAGACATGTTAATATTCATTGCAGTAGTAAGCATCAACAGCAGCAACATGCTACAAGAGAGTCATCAGTTGTTTTTTTTATATCTACCTGATTTTTGGGGGTGGGGGAGTGGAGGGAGGGGGAGGGGAGGCTCCCTGTTTGCAACTTTTTCGTGCTGGGAATGTGTAGTTTATCTTTTTAGCAAATTTTAAAAATCATTGTTACACAAATTTATTATATTTTTTCACTAATTCAAGTTTAGTTGGCAGTCTTGGCAGAATCATTAAATTTGAACCTACCAGTACAGAAAATGATTTTTTTTTGGACCATTTAATCCTATCAGTACAGAAATTACTTTTTTGACACAAATTCACTCCGGTATCAGCTCTGGCGCTGCAGGATGTGCAGGCCCTTCACCCTAGCGTAAGAAAGTGCAGGCACACATGCTTACAGGAGGCTGTCCTCCCTGCACTCCTTTGTCTTTAAATATACACTCTGAGGGTAGTAACCACAAGACTGCATAGAGTCAGGGTGGGCTGAGTTGGTTTTTGAGCAGTTGTATCCTACCAGTACAGATGTCATATTTTAGACCAGAATGGTAGAGACTGACTTTCAGTGTATCTTCAAAAAAGTGATATAAATTTCAAAATGGTATCCAGCAATAAAAAATGTTACTGTGAACCACAGTTTTGGCCCCTAAACCAAAATGCATAGTTATGTACTCCATGTTAAGGTAGATGATATCAAAAGCCAACCTGAGTTATCTTATCATTAACACACATTATAATAAAGTACTTGTCTTTTGTGGAAAAGAACAAGTGTTCTTCATAAGAATGTGTGCGATGAGCAGTTTGCCTTTGGATTGCTAAGACATAATCACAAATATATTTTGATTGACAACAAAATACAACACAAAAAATAACATTCAAATGCATAAAGACCATACAATCAAACACTTGTTCAGTTAAAAAATTTCTGTGCATGTTTTAACTTTCTGTCTGTCTGTTTTTATTTGTCTATATTTATTTTCTGGTTGGATTAAAGATAAGGGGGGAATAACCAGTGTAGTAATTTTTTTTAGACAACCCAGGAATTCTTCTGAGTAGATGGTGATTATAACAGGGCTGTGTTCAGTCTGATCACCTGCCAATACCCGGCGATCATGATCATCGGTGATCATCACTTTGGCACGCTTTGAATTTTGTATATGCTATCCTGTGTCAGTTATGAGCGGGCGATCAAATTGAATGTGGCCCTGGAAATAAACTTACTTCAAGGTTAGGACTGTGATGTTTACATGAAGTTCTGGTTAGACATTTGGGCGTGTAAACCAATTGGAACCTCGATCGATGATCAAAGTAAGCTCGATATGAAACTTGCTCACAAGCCGTTATGAAGTTTTTTCTCTTCATGGCCTGGATCTTTTTTTCCTGTGATTCTTCTTCCATCTCTGGACCATCACTTTTTAGGCGTTTGGAAGACGATTCTTCAGATATATGCAATCGCTTTAGTTCTTTACTGGTGTCCACCTTGGGTTTCTTCTTTTTTGGACTCCCGCTCATTATAGGCACCTGCGTTTTGTTAATTAAAAATCCGTTGGTATTGGTAAAGCCGCAAAGCAAATGATGTACTCACGTACGTACCGTGGAGGATTTCAAATTTTTTTTTGATTTTGCAACACAGTGTTTGTGTGAGAACAAAGAGGAGTAGGTATGTATTTATTTTTCAACTTTTATTATCGGAGTCGGAAAGCAAAGCAAAATTCGTAAACAAAACAAAATTGACAGTTTGATACTGTGTTCCGAATGGCGCTAATAGTCGTTCAAAAACTCACACCGGCTTGGGTTCGTACCCCGGGTTCCAACACTAAACCGTTCAAAAATCAACACGGGTCACGACACCGACCATTCAAAAATAGCAGTGTCGCTACACTAGTGTCGAATAATTCAACACCAACTCTGAGCAGAGTTCGCAAGGTTCGTATATAGACGTCAAAATTACAGATATAAATCAATACGAAATCTATTGGAAATATGTGAAATGACGTTTGGAGTGTAGCAACTCAGCCAAACCCGTTCAAAAACTCAGTATTGCAATCCCGGTGCTCCTACTTACCCTAGTGTTCTTTAATGAACACACTTCTGTGCTGTCGATTCGGTGTAACACAACTAAACTTATTTGACAGGACTAATTTAAGATTTAAGCCTTCTGTTCTTTTCTTTCTGTATCGAAAAGACAAGGACAGGTCGCTTGAAATAAGTTTAGCCCTGTCAAATAAGTTAATTCGTGTTACACCGAATCGACAACAGTACTAAAAATACCATCAAACTACTCACGCCCATCAAATAAGTCATTTCTAATGGGAAATGGCGTGCACCATTACCACCAATTTGGTCGGTAATTTGCTCACTGCGTAGGTAAATTGCTCGGAGCTCTTTTTACGTGCGCCCAGGAGTAACATAGTGTTAACGTTTTATTTGTAGTCACATAACCGCCTTTGTAGCCTAAAGGTAAAGCGCTCGACTGTCACCCAGAGGTTGTGGGTTCAATCTCCACCCTTTGGCGCGAGCACTCAGCCACATTATACTTTTATAGAAATCAATTAATTGTAAAAGGTATACTGCAGATGGCCCAGCGTGCCAAATCCAAATCCCAGCTCAATAGAACGAGGAACAAATTGACAGCGACGGTTCCATACCCAACTACAGTGGCCGCGGCAGTAAGCACTATGAATGTGTGTGATTGATTACAGTTACATTACCTACATACTCGTATATTATGATTTTTCATAAAAGTTTTTACTCCTCAGCATGACACCACCGCCGCCGCCATTCACTGCTTGCTTCACTTGATCGAGATTCAACGCATTGAGCCGCTACAAGCAATGCACCCTTTACAGTTTATTCCTGATGTAATTTTCCTTAAAGCATTAAGGCTCACTTTGTAAGAAAACTATAGAATAGACTTTCAAACCTAAAATTCTCGTACATTTACGAATGAGAATCTGCGGTTTGCCTCACACATCGTAAACGAGTTGAAATTCACGTACATGTACGAGAATTCTCGTATATCTGGGAATCCTGGCAAGGATACTCCTTATCCCTTGAAATACATCAATATGGCGGATTTAGTTTTTGTGTTCGTCACAGACTCAGAAGAATAACTAAGTCACAGGACTTCAGTGATGGCGCGAGCTCTAATCACAATTTGTAGAATTTTGTTTACGCTGCGTGAATACCTACAAAGGGTATACTTCACATACATTGTTGTGCTAGAGTTATTTACGCCTCATTGAGAGTATTACTACATGTTGGTTTGTTATTTTGACAAAAACACTGATTTCTGGGCTTGGGTCTACTTAGGTCCACAAACCGAACTACAATCTCTGATTCATGGTTTAAGATACTATATCATAGACTATGAATTACTTATTTTAGAAATTGCCGCCGGCTCGCTGTCACTTTTGATAGATCACTCACTCACGGTGTTAACGCTCAGAAGCATGGGTGATAATAGCACAACATGGTGGCCTTAATCATCTCAAATTCAAATAATCTAATCTATAAAATAGGTACAATTTAAAAAATTCTTTCTACAAGTAAATATTAATCTCTAAAAAAATATGATGATGTCATAAAATTTTTGATGACGCACCATCATAAAATCGATTATGTTGTGACTTGGAACGCACTGTGACTTGAGGAGCACCACCTAATTCACCTATAGCTGTCAGCCAGCCGTCAGCAGCAGTGCTGTACGAGCATCAGAAAGAGAGTTGTAAATACAAATTGTGTAGGGCTATCCTGCTCTCACAGGGCTCAAGCTGTATTTTACGGAAAGAGTATGCGTTGCCGCTAGCGATGCTCAAATCCAAAACTCCCGATTTTTCGGTAGATCTACACGCATTTTCTACCGATCTTTTCAAATAAATGGTAAATCCTTATTTTAATATGTTCAACCAAAGCAAGTTAAAAATACAGTTATCTCTATTAAAAAATCGGGGTGGGTGGTGTCAGAAACGCCAGCGCGACGATTTCCGCGGAACTTCTTATGCGTGCGTGTCTCCTATTTATTACATTTACTAAATTAAAGACGAAATTTGTACATTTAATGAAGAAACCTAACATACGTAGATATTGCTCCGGTTAAAGTGACGCGCTAGGACAGTTGGGCCTAACCTGGCTACCCATGGGGTCACTGATGAGCTGAAGGTCTTATCTAATTCGACTGGGGCTACAGGTGACTCAGCTGGCTTAAATTGGGCCGCGATAACCCGCGCAGTCAACGGCTGCAGTTCCTACGCTTGTCCCAATCTGGCGAGTTCCCTTGGTTTCCGGTTCCATTCAGCCGAGATGGCTGGTGGTGATATTTTTGACGCACAATGTTACGTCTATGAGGCATGATAGCCGAAGTAGTCTAGAATTTTCTATAAAATTCAAGCTAAATCCACTATAACTATTGATGTGTGCCCATTTTTAATTGTTTTTATAGCGGGCGTACCTAGAAGGCGACGAATTCTAACAAACGCGACCACTTTTATCTTAAGTTGTACATGTACTGACGAGTTATAAGTAAATAAACACCTTGTAAGCCTCTATTTTTGGCCCAAATTGCAACGTGTGTCACGCAGCACTGGCTCCATCTAGCTGCATGAGTCAGAGGCCGCAAGTAATGGCTAGTTTTCTCTACTCAACGATATATAAATGAATCGCACATGGGCCATGTGACATGGCATACGGTAACAGAGCTACAATCATCACCGAGGTGACGTGTTTTCGTTACATGTAGTCTTAGCAAGTAACCCCCTACTTACCGAATTGAAAGACGTTCACGTCAAAAGTGCTTTGTGTACATAATCTGAAAGTGATGGCATTCATTTGTCGCGTTTAACAACCTCGCATTGCTGCAGCGATGAACTGTGCAGCTGCTGCAAAGAGTTATAAACAACACTAAATGCAAACGATGCTAAATAGCATTAAGTTCGCCTCGTGTACAATATTTTTAGTGCAATAAAGTTTTTTTAAATATTATTTATTTATATAAACGACCATTTCGCATGACTTTGACAAGCATCGAGCAGCGCAAATAATTTCCGCTGATCTCTGCAGCGTATAGGCTATCTGTCATTTTGACGTATGGCCATTTAACACAAATCCATCGCTGCAGCGATGATTATCCTGCTGTGCAGTAGTTCAGTGGAATCTGGTTTATCCATAAATGTTGCAAAAAAGTCTAGCTAGTAGAAGTTTGGCCAAGGAATCGTCGCTTTCGAGCCCAGTACCTAAAATGTAATAAGCAACTAACTGCAATTACACACATATTCCGTATCAAATAAATTGTGTCACGACTCACGATTCACTGACTAAACCAATACTTAATAGAAATCGTGTAGAAGTTCTCATTTTATTTTCTTGGCGTAAATATTGTAAAATAATGGTGAGTTCAAGTGGTAATGACTATAATACGGACACTAAGTACAAATACAGCTTTAAGAAAAACAAGATGAAATATTGTATTTTTAGTGAATCTCGCGAATCCTCCCGATTTTCTGACTATATTTCTACTGCATTATTTGTTTTTCGGTTTGGTAACACTGTGCTCAATAAATTTTCGGATGTGGAGCGTGCATCGACAATCTGTGGGTGCGTGCGTTTTATGACCAATTCAAACTTCCTTACGATTTAAGTTTCCTTGATATAGAGGTGAAAACAAAACACCTAAATGGATTTCGAAAGGCATAAAAAAATGCTGTAAGCGAAAAATAGAACTGCTTTGGAATGGCTGGCGCCAACAGAAAATAATTAATAGTACATAGATTGCTATTCAAGAGAGTAATACTCTACTTTTCATTACTAATGCAAGAAAATAAAAAAAAACTTACAAAATTATGACATAATGATGACCTTCACCCGTGTACTTGTTTCACTGTAATTACATTTATCCCTACCGGTTTCGGTTTTACACCATTATCAAGGGTCTATCTCTAATAAAATAACTCATAACACTTTTGCAGGATATAAAAATTAATTCGACGTGCAATCAGTGAAAATTATGAAATTAAGTTTTCAAATACGTTTTCAACAAGATAATTTTACTGCCGTAATTTTATTTTCATGTGACTTTTTTTTTGTGCAATCATGTCTTACTGGCCAGTGTGATTGTTTTAAAAATAAAACTGATTTATTATAGTTGCTGCGTTAAGTCATAAACGTCTTTTTAAGATTTTATTTAGCATATTTACATATAATACACCCTAGTCACATTTTCCATATTAATATATCAATAAAATACAGAATAACAAAATAAAAAGGAAATAGGCATAAAATATATTTTCCATTGTCATTTAGCGAGACGAGTGATTGACTACATAGTTAGTGACTTAAGGAACACACGTTGGATTTTTAAATTTACTTAGCTCCCTAGGGCGGTAAATCGAAATTACCTCCCGCATTTCGAGTTAAATACGACTTACTTTTTGAGCATTAGTGATGAAAAATCATTTATGTACACAAAAACTGAAAAAAAAATTGCAAAATTACTGAAAAATCACATACCAAATTCTCAATTCTACAAATAAAGTGAAATCTTCGTGGAATGTCATCAATAGTAACAAATTGAATGTAGGTACCAAAAGAAAATATCACCGAATAAGTATAATGGGAATTTTATTGTAAATAAATATGATTAATCAACTCCCTTGTCTTTATTATAGAGTTTATTTATAGAATATACTTAATAAAATAACATTTAAATTGAGTGTGAGATATATTTCGGGTCCTCTCCTGATACCAAAATAGACTCAAACTTAATCTCAGTACCTATAAGACATTCTGGCACCGATATTGGAGTAATTGATGCCACAATTTTTTTGGGAATTTTCATGAGACTGTGATAACTACAAACCATCCTTTGTAGCCTGTATCTTAAGGTATGGTACCTATTAAATTTTGGGGTAACGCGACAAACAAATTTAGAGGTTTTAAAGCTCCGAAAAGATGCAAAGCAATGTTCTGTAGGTATACGACCCAGATATACAGTAGGCCACATTTTCAAACACAAAAGTTCCTAACATTTCCTTCATTGTTTATGTACTGGAAATGGCAGTATTCGTTAAATCAAATCTACAGTTATTTGAAATTGTTGTGTAATAGTCAACAAACTTAATTTTACATTTTCATGCATTTCATAAGTTGTAACTTTTATTCAAATCATTTAGAATATAATAGAATTTAGGTTTGATACCTTATTTGAATGGTACGGATCCCTCAGGTATAAGAAGGTCATATTCGCACTTGACCGGTTTGTTCAATTTTGTTGTCGGGAGAGCCTCAACAACTGCAAAGTTGAATGCAATCTAAAACTAACCTACGCAACATCACGACACTGTGGCCTGTGGTACCTGTGCTTGACCCGCCGAATAATGGAAAATGTATTGATTCATACCGTGCCGCAACAAAGGAGACAAATTTCTCGATTGCACCTATTATTTCATCTACCTGACGGTATAAAACCACAAGGCTTCCGCAAATATCGCCAGTTCCAAAGGGAGCGTAAACCAGTTTACGTGCCAAATAAAAATAAATACATAAACACGATGGCGTTCGTTTATAAGGTAAACCAATTTTTATCTAATGATATTTGTAAGAATTTTCGACGCAAATAATTTGGTTTCTGCAGATAGCCTATTTCAACTCAAAATTGCTCACTTCTGCTTTGCAGGAATTATAACTTTTAAAAATTTCTATCAATAACCATTAAAATTAAATGCGGTATGGAAAATCAGAAAAGTCAATCTGGACGCGAGGAGCTCTGAACCGGGATTCGAACCCGGGATAACCATTAATATTTACCATATAACTATTACCGTTTATGTATTTTCTAGAGTTCCGTTTCTCAAAAGGAAAAAAAAACGGAGCCCTTATAGGATCACTTTGTTGTCCGTCTGTCCGACCGTCCGTCCATCCGTCCGTCCATCTGTCTGTCAAGCAAGACCCTTGAGATTAAAACCATAAACTCAGGTCCACAGTCCCTTGAAGCTGTAAAAAAATCAAACTTCTAAGTTAACGTAAAAAAAGATACGGCCGTTTATGCCGCTAAAAATGTATATTTCGATACTCTGAAGGGAATCAAAATTTATAGGGTATTTTCCGTTGACCTGGAACTATGAAATTTGGCAAGTAATACCGTCTTATATTACAAGTATAGGGAAAAATCTTACATTAAAACTATACATTTGTAATTAAATTATAAAAAATGGGCGAGTTCGACTTAAACTTGACCGGTTTTCTTCTTGTTAGCTACATTTCTTAATTCTTATGTATTTTAACCTTTCTTCTGACAGTTCTTGTTAACAATTTTTGTAAGGACAAGCCTAGTATACCTTATTTACGTATTTCACAAATAGGGAGTTTTCTTCGGATTCCGTACCATTCAAATAAGTAATTAGGAAACAAAACTGGAAAATTAATTCTCAGGTATTCGGGTACGTAACGCTAAAACTACATTATATATCGGCGTTTTTAGTATTTGTTTTACAGAAAATTCTAAATTCCTAACTAGTTTTCTTTTTGAGATAGACCCCGTAAGAAAAACGGTTTAAACCGACAGCACCTGAAAAAAAATCTATCTAGACAATGACACCCCACATGACAGGGAAAGAAATAAAAACAAATCGGCTGCTGTTAATGTCAAAAATGATTTTATTAAATTTTTAGTTGGTCAACTTTCTACACAACATAACCCAATTACAGATCTGTAACTCATTCCGTCTATACGAGCTAGAAATCCGTGACATGCGGACGGATAGACAGTGACATTAATAGGGCACCCTTTGCCCTTTGGGTACGAAACCCTAAAAAGAAAGCAAATATGTTCTTCAATTATGCTTACTAATTTCTCCACTTATTTCACATAAATTGCTTTAGCGCTAGTACATATATACGGCCTTTTTAAAATACTTAGTCACATACGATCAGGTTTTGCCATACAAACAGGAGAAGAGGGACATTTTTCAAAATTGTAAATTACCGTCGTTATTTTATTGATGCTTTATTTAAGAGTTAAATAACCGTATAAATATAACCAATAACCGCAATAAAGCATAAACCACCTTAACTAAAGAAGGACAGAGGTGTTTGAGGAGATTCAAATAAAAATACTAGTCAAAGTAACACGGTGTTTTTTAAAAGCCATGAAAAGGTTTTCCTCGATTCGCTACGCAAACTCTACTTCTGACAACACCTTGCTTTATTAAAAAACCGAACAAGTGCGAGTCGGACTCGCCCACCGAGGGTTTCGCTAAAGGCTATATTTTAAATATAAATGTGTAGTTTTCAAATTTTTTCTATACTTGTAGTATAAGACGGTATCAACTTGCCAAATTTCATAGTTATAGGTCAACGGAAAATCCCCTTTAAATTTTGATTCCCTTGAGAGTGTCGAAATATTCTTTTTTTGCGGCATAAACGGCCGTAACTCTTTTTTGCGTCAATTTAAAAGTTTGATTTTTTCATATCTTCAAGGGACTGTAAACTTGAATATATGGTTTTAATTTCAGTTCGATACCTTCACGCGATCCGGAAATAAAGGGTCTGACAGACATACGGACAGACGGACGGACAGACAGACGGACGGACAGACAGACGGACAACAAAGTGATCCTATAAGGGCTCAGTTTTTTTCCTTTTGAAGTACGGAAGAAGAGTAATTTTGATGTTTTATTTTACATTTTACTGGTCTTTGCCCGCGGCTCCGTCCGCGTTTTTTTATTCTTAGCCCCGTTTTCTTGGGT
This sequence comes from Ypsolopha scabrella, assembly GCA_910592155.1. Taxonomy (NCBI): domain Eukaryota; kingdom Metazoa; phylum Arthropoda; class Insecta; order Lepidoptera; family Ypsolophidae; genus Ypsolopha; species Ypsolopha scabrella. Next base: position 9,430,614 of record OU342964.1, read on the forward strand.
GTTATTTTATGAGCAACCCTTATAGCCTGTGTGTTGGCCAGGGTTATTAGATAAAGATCAGTTTATTTAAGTGCCACAACACACACGAAAGAATACAATAATCAGCATTCTGTTTACATCTTTGGTGGTTTACTCAACAAATAGAACAAATACAAACGATAATATTACATTTTGATGATTTCCATCTCATCTATCCATCAGCCTGGTTCGTCCACTGCTGGACATAGGCCTTTCCAAGGTTTCACCACTTTTGGCGATCGTCCTGGAACAAATGCACAAACTCACACACGCTGGGCAGGCGGGTTGGTGAGCGCGGTGCCTAAACCCTCGCACCAGTGACGCCGCTGCCCGTCACTAGTCAGTTTCATGTAAGGCCCGGCATTAGGAATGGATTAACCAAGATCAATCAGTCCTAGGCCTGGTGGCCACCTGGATGTGCCTGTTTGAGAATTGTTCTTCTGCTCTAACCCGAATAACATCAGGGGCGTGTGTAAGTAGGAAGATGTTGGTAACTCGACAGTCGAGCCCGGCATCAGCTCTATACCATCTAGCCCACTTCTTTGATTTAATTGCAGCCTTTAGCTTAGGGTTCTATGGAAGCTTTCGATTTTACCATTGAATTATGGATAGCATACGTTGTAGTTTCATACATAAATTGCACTTCTATAACTTTAATTATAGTGTGAGCTAATCTGAATCATGCGATCCAGTTATTGTAGGTATAATGCTTTTGCAGCAGTTTCTGCTTCTGTGTCAGGTTCTTGTCAGTTTCACTAAATTTGTTAATATGTCAAATCAATAAAAATTCTTAAAATAAATATCAGTTTTCTTGCATGATAAAGTTTTTTTTTTACTTTTTGGCATACATATACCATGTTTATATGTATGTCACAGGCATCTGGTTAAATCCAGTGACTTAACTAAATGACTAGGCTTTTGGTTCAAATGGTGGTCATAAAAAATAACCACGATGGTAATCTTCTAACCTACGCTAACGCCTCTCTTCTAACTGATTTAATCAAATGCCTGCGACATATATGTATCTATAATGCTCGTGATGGCCTCGATATGCACTCACTCCGACGCAACGCCACGCCGTTTTTGTATTATCATAGTACAGCGCGGACGAACAGACAGACACGGACGCTTATGGGCATTCTTTTTTTCACACAAAACTTTAATGCTTTCTTCGTCGTCATTCATAGTATTTTCAATGCCATCTCCATTGAGTAACCATTTTAGCCACGCTAATAGAACCGTGAAGGCCGTTGCGGTTTTTCTTATTTCTTATTGTAATAATAAAGATTAACCTTGTTCAGTAGGCCTGACCGCGTTACGGTGATACTTTCTCGTCAACGATTGACCAATATGGAAACGATTTATCCCGATTTTTTTGACTCGATTATATATAACTGTAATCCCTCAATCTCTACTTTGACTTTGCGCTCTTGCCGATAAGATTTTAGAACCCCCTAAGGACATTTTACTTATTCTTCTTGTTCTCGTCGTGTGGTTAGTAGGCAGTTTAGTGTCAAAGTTGTTATGTTTATAACAGTCGGGACGGTTAAACAGGCTTCCTAAAGCATACGAAAAGACCCAGATGTAAATGAACATGTTGTTCACCAACTCGAGCAGTAACCATGTTATCCGTTGGCTGCAGGCTGCTGAGATACGTCATCACGACATGAGGAAGTGTCAGATCTGTTTCCCAGTATGGACTGTGAAATGTATGTCACAGTCAACAATACTAGCACATCTACGGTTTCACCGCCGACTATTATATGGGTGGTGGGTGAACCGTATCGCCGTAGTTCGGGTACCTACTTGGACCCACAGCTAAACCAGCCTAACGAAGCACACAGACTGAAAATGCATGACATATACCTTTACGAAATTCGAGCCCGTGACCTCCTGATAAATGGTAGAGATATTCAAACGATCAGATTACAGAGCCAGTAATTTCTACGAAAAGGTCCACACCAAATTAATTGTGAAAAAATAAATATTTCAGACTGTCACCATGCTGGCGCTAGCAGTTGCCGTAACCTGCAATCCTACAGGAGGGTATTCCTACAATAAGTTCAGCGGCCCAGTGAGTGGTCAGATCCGGGAGGTTCAGGTGCCAGCAGCTGAGGGTTTAGCTGCCCAACAACACGCCGATTACGGATACGATCACAACACGGGAAAGATTCATCCCGACACCCAGAAATACGCGCATTTGAAGACTGTTGATTATGTAGTAAGTTATTGCATCAGAATTTTGAAGAAATAGAGATTCATGAGTGCCGTGAGAACCTATAAGGATTTCTGAAATGTAACTTTTGTTATCGTTATCATTCTAGAGTTCATAACTTTCAGCTCCATCAACGCAACCACTTACTATAGCTGCCATTGTAGAAAATAAAGGGCTTTCTGCTTATCTATTAAAATTTCTGCTTTTGCTTTGCTATTTAAAAATTGTTTATTGCTATTTATAGGCATTTAATCATTTAATTGAGCAGACTTTCAAATTATTCTGGTTAGTTAGAAAACATTTTTGTGCTAACATGGAGCACATTCGCAGAGCTCTTATATAAGGCCTAGTCGATCCGTCCGTGGCATAACCGAAAACGTATAACTTAAACGGTTGTATAAATTAAAGTAATTTAACATTTTGACCACAATATACCTCTAAAGGTGTACGCTTCTAAAAAAAAGGAAGCAACGTTCAGCTACCAGATCTAAAAATGACCACTTACACACTATTGTCATCATCTTTCTCACCAGGCTAAGCCAGACTACCACTATGCGTACGGAGTAGAAGACCCTCACACTGGAAACCAGCAGAACCACAAGGAGAGCCGAGATGGTGACGTGGTGCGCGGGGAGTACTCCCTGGTGGAGCCCGACGGCTCCATCAGGCTGGTGCGGTACACCGCTGACCCTAAGAACGGCTTCCAGGTTATCATCAATGCCTATATTTATTTTTCCCCTAGAATCTGGGAGAGTGGTTACGTGTAGCTGCGTAGTATCAGTTACTCGACCCTGACTAATGTTGCGCTTTCGGTGCTAAATTTAGCACTATTTTCATATATCTGGCACTGAAAAATTACATACAGCATCTAGCAATGAATAAAAATCATGCATACCATTTCCCAATATAAGTATTCTTATAAAATAGGGATAAAAGATAATGTACACGTTTAACGAACAACGGAAATACAAATCTTTTGTTCACAGCGCCTTTTACATACCCTAAAACTTTTCGCGAGAAACACCTTCTCCTTCAATTATAATAGCAATGATGTAAAACGTTCTTTACTTGTTTTAAAAGAAAGTTTGTTAAAACCTTGCTACTGAATAGAACTTGGCAAGCTTAAGGCCGGTTTAATAAAGATGTTATTTGAGAAAAAAAAGACAGGTTACAGAATATTTGGAATGATCCGACTTGATAAGCATTTGATTTGTTTATTCGGAACTTAAACTAAAAAAATATCAAAACAAGGTTTAAATTAAGGCAGTGTAAGACTAAGATCTAGGTGCAATTGTGTAAGACAATCGTATTCAAATTAGATTGTCATATGGCTATTTGGCTAAGCAAATAAGCCTGTTTGACAATTGAAATCGTACGTTTTTGTTTGTCAACAACAACAAGACAATTATATTAATTTGACAGCCAAAAATATACGATTGCAATGGTCAAACGGGCTAATTTGCTTAGCTGAATAGTACAATAATAATACAATCAATTTGAATATCATTGGCTTACACAATTGCACCTATGGGTATCGAGTTGGAATTGAAACCATATAACTACTCAGAGGTGTAATTGTGTAAGACAATCGTATTCAAATTGATTGTCATATGGGTATTCGGCTAAGCAAATTAGCCCATTTGACAATTGAAATCGTACATTTTTGGCTGTCAAATGAATACGATTTTCTTGTTTTGTTGTTGACTACCAAAAAAGTACAATTTAAATTGTCAAGCGGGCTTATTTGTTTAGCCGAATCGCCATATGACGATCAATTTAAATACGATTGTCTTACACAATTACACCTCAGGTTTAATTAATTAAGTTTTCAAAGAAACAAATTGAAACTTGGTTAAATTGAAGATATTGTAGCTACACATTCAAGATTATTGGATTATTTTTAAAGAATTTTAGTTATAATTATTGTAATTATTTTATTTAGTTCAATTGAAGCGCGTTCGCATTTTACTATCTTACTATCTTAAGATAGAGTAGAGAGATTGTATGGGAGGAGTCGCGTGAGAAAGTAACCTTAATCTTGACCATCCGTTTCAGGCTACCGTCCACAAGAAGGCTGGTGGTCAAGCCCAGCGGCCCATCCACTACGGACACCAGAAAGACGAGGATGAAGATAACAGGGAATACTAGTCTTATTTATTATCTTGTTGTAGATTATCGCATGTTTGTTGACTATTTATTAGTTGTTTTTATGTTTGTACAATAAATTGTTTACATGATTTATGCGTGCGTATTATTATTTATCTAACCTCATATCGTAAAATCCTCATTACGAACTCAAAACTACTGGCATAGTGAGAAAACTTTTTCAAAAACGTCTCTAAAAAAATTAAAAATTCTGTGGTGTATTGTAGGTCTCCGAACAATATAATGCTATAAAAAATCTCTTTCTGAGATTACAGTACATGTGATACTAACGAGAGAGACAAAGGGAACTTAGCCCATACAGCATGTCTGAGGTTTAATATCAAATACCAATGAGGTTTCTTTAATACGTAGAAATCAGCAACGAGGTTACAGTCAACATTATTTTCGGCCAGGTATTGTCTATGGCTTACAGCGCGTTGGACTCTCACTCTCTCAATGGATGTACTGAACTGTTCTGTTCTCGAGGAAATTTATTCATTACTTACTGTGGTTTTATGGGTTAAAATAATTACTTTGCCCTAAGATTATTGACAGCAGGGATGGTGATGATATTTGATTCCACCTGACATTCTGGAAATAGCGACGACGGAAATTACGTATTTTGGACAAGCTTTTACAAGAAAAATCAAAAATGGCTAACGAAAAGCTTACTAAGATTATGGAAACAAGTTAGTAGGCATGAGTTTAGATAAATGGTTTATGAAACTATACATAACTAGGTATTAAAACACTCGTGTTTTAATAACCTTTTTATGTAACAGTTTCATAAACTATTATTTTGTCATACTGGCAAGCGTTTTAACTTAGACTACGGTATTGGCGAGAAAGCAAGGCAAAAATTTAATATACTAAATGATCTTAGATATCAAACGTTGTAAAGTGTGTAAGCAAAAACATGTCACTTTTGGGTTACCGTAAATGTTCATAAATCATTGTGAGTTTACAAATTACGATGTTCTCATGAAACTTTTAATCAAAAAGGATGAAACCGACCGAATCCATCAGCCTGTTTCGTCCACTGCTGGACATAGGCCTTTCCAGGATATCACCAGTCTTGGCGGTCCTCCTGGAAGAAATGCCCATACTCACACACGCTGGGCAGGTGGGTTGGTGAGCGCGGTGCCGAAGCCCCTGCACCAGTGACGCCGCTGCCCGTCACCAGTCTGTTTTAAGGCCTGGCAATTAGGGATGGATAGACCGCCATCCATCAGTCCCAGGCAATGGTGGGCCGCCTAGTTTTGCCTGAGAGCTGTTCTCTTACTCTCCCCCGAATAACTTCGGGAGGATTTGCGAGTAAGATGGTGGTACCTCCACAGTCGAGCCCGGCATCAGCTCTACCACCTATTATACACACCAGTGTGACGGCGAGGAATAAAATAATACAGTTTTGTCACAGACGTATAATTAAATGTTTGTGAGTTTTGTAAAAAGATCGAATAAAGAGATAAGTTTATAGTTTGATTAAAAATTTTTGTCTCGATTGACTGATAATAAAATAACAAAAATAAATTTTAATAGAAGTATGAAAATCACCGTATTTAGTTCTTATATTTGCCTGAATTTCGGAAAAATTATCTACATCTGTCTGCCGTCCGTAGTCCCGAGATGACGAAAATTCGGGAGAATATAAAACTAAACACAGGTATACTTCTAATAATGTTTATTGTGACCATGTAAACTTAAAATCTTAAAAATAAATATGCCTCTTATCATACCTTAATTGTACAGGAACTTTATGTATAAAAGGTGACTTTCGTTTAAAAAGCCAAATTCATACTGGACACTCGGTAAGTGGTCAGGACCAAGGTTCAATGGCCCTGTTTGTGAATTATGAAACAAAATTTGCGCTACTATACTTGTTCAAGAACAATCTCGGCTCGATTAGTATAGTAGTCTAAATTGATAAATCAAAGGGTAATTGAAACTTGGTCCTGACTTACCGAATCTTCAGTATGAATCGGGCTATATAAACGAAAGTCACATTGTATAATAACTATAACTTAACTATGATGAATGGATAAAAACATTCTCAATCCTTATTACAGTATCACATAGTTTCTGAATAGTCAAATTGGCAACGCAGGCGATGTGCTTGGGCCAGCACTGGCTCCTCCCGTCAGGAATGCCTTCAAGAAGTCCATAGGGAAGGGGAATATGATCGTGGAATTGCTGTCTGCAGATATCGTGCTAAGAGACTGAAGGTACCGCAACTGGAACAATGGCAACCCAACCTTTTATCTTTGTCTTCTTTATGGTCCCAAAATTCAAAGTGAAAAATATTCAAGAGACGAAGAATAATTTTTATTTGCCCGAACTTTATTTCACTTTACCATATAAAAGCTGATTGAACTACTTCGTGCTGAGAAGTAAAATATATGAATAAACTTTTTTTTTCTTCTACGATACAATCGGATGACGATACACTGTCTACCCCAGAAATACTTTCGCTTATCATTGTAGGACCTTTAGACGACCTTGGAAAGGGGACAAGATATCTGTGAAGTACAACTCAAATAAAACTATATAAAGCAAATCCTGATCATACAACGTGTTGTAGTCATATTCAAAACCAGCCAAGTGTGAGTCGGACTCGCGCACGAAGGCTTCCGTATCATATCTATAAAAACGGTAAAAATCATGTCTATGCGCGAGATCCTGTGTATCAGGAGAGTGCGCGGGTCCGACTAGCACTTTGCCGATTTTAGTATTTGTTGTTATAGCGGCAACAGAAATACATCTTCTGTAAAAATTTCAACTGGTATAGAAAAACTCTTAGAATGAGTTCTTCAAGTATAACTACACCTTTCTTTTACACATTGTATATACAACAAGCAGCATAGGTACAGACAATAACAGGACTCACGGTCTCGTTCCCAAACGCACGACTTTGATTGTTTTTCTTATTTTCTCGCAAAATTGTTTCTTTTTATGCATTAGGTACTATGTAAATTTAACGATCCCGCACAACAACTGTAAACACGCAAAGATTTTCGGAATTTTATTGAGATACTATTTGTATTGTTTCAAAGTAATGAATGATTGTATATGACCGGATTCCGTCTTCATAGAGACTAGATGAAGCCCTTTCCAAGTTTTACCTGTAAAGCCATAGGATTGTCAGTCATGATAAGCGACGCTTCACGAAGAGCCTTAGACGCCTTGATCTCTCCTTCAGCAGCGATGATCTTAGCCCTGGCCTCTCGGTCAGCCTCGGCTTCTGCGGCCATGGCTCTCTGCAGCTGGACTGGGAGCCGGACATCTTTTCTGTTTAGTTTAATTATAAGAGGAGGTTAAAAAGTTTCAAAATTGATATGATACCATTTAGTTCATGTAGTTAATAAAATCTCTTTAGCTAGTCTTCCTGTCTTAAGGGGAAACGTTTCGAGCTCGGTGCAAAATGCACAACATATGATTGTTTTTCTTACTATTGCATAAAAAGTACTAAATAAATGTGATATATGGCATTTCGCGACTATTGTTTAGTGTCAATTAGGCTTTTCTTCCAAAATTTTGTAATTTTATATATTACGTTGTAAATGAATGGGCATACAAACTTAATACACGTTTTTAAGTTTGTATACCCATTCATTTACAATGTAATGCATAAAATGACGCAATTCTGCTAAAAACCCCTGATATCCGGAGGCAATTATTCAACAATAGTCGCAAAATAAGAAGAAACTATTTTATTTCATACATTTTATTTTAAAATAAGGTAAACAAACTTATGTTATGCACTTTGCACTGAGCTTGAAACGTTACCCCTTAAATGCAAATTGAAAAATGAACAATGGTATATAGAAAATGTGAATAGGGCTACAATAAAATAGTCAGAATGTGTGCGTGTATCTGGTTCTACAAGTATATTTATTTTCTATTTAAGGTGGCTTTTATCTATACAGCCAAATTCATACTGGAGACTCAGTAATTGGTCAAAACCAAGGCTCAAAAACCTTGTTTGCGTAATACGAAAAATATTTTTTTGCCTCCATACTCCGTACTTGTTCTACCTCGACTCAATAAAATTTTATTTTGCATATTTCACAGAAAGGGCAATTGAACCTTGGCCCTGACCACTTACCGAGTCTCCAGTATGAATAAAAAGTCACCTTATATAAATGTTACGGGTAATGTGAGAATGAGAATGTTAGGTTTGATGGCGACATGACATTAAGATTAGCCAGTTAATCTTAAGTTATAGTTTTGAGCATTAGCTAATGTTCAAAATCAGTAAATTGATATAATTTTTTGCCAGCTAAACTTAAGAATAATAACAACTTAGCACTAAAAATGTAAAAGCAAATGGAAAGATTAAATTAAATAATGATTATTAAACAAGATGCAAAAGTAGATTCGACGACAAGAAGGATTTTTGGGAATACATATCATTAATTCTATTAAAACTAAGGGGGATCCGCTCCGGCTCCCAAATTTATTAACATAGCAATCTAATGCCATATTTTAAAAATACATTTCTACACTTTGCTAATACGGTCGTGACGATACTCCTCGCTTCGCTTCGCTCAGCACCGCACCTATTTTTGAATTTTTAATTATTATTGTATTTTTTCATCTTTCCGTTTGCTTTTACATTTTTAGCCGTTCGTGATTATTTTTAAGTTCAGCCAGCTAGAGGCAAATAAAAATAATATTAGGTAGTGCCTAAATCTAAACTTAAGGTAGTAACGGAGGATGAGGAGGAGTGCAAAATGCACATCATAATATAGTTTTCCTTACTTTTGAATAAATAGTTTGCAATAAATGCGTTTTATAGCAATTCACGCAAACTGCTTGTTAATAGTTAGGTGACCACATGAAAATTATTCAATTTTATGCTTTATATTTTAGCTGCATTACATTACAACTGTAAGCACGCTTAAAGTTTGTTAATGTAATGCAAACAAAATGTAATACATTAAAGTACGTATGTTTTTTCGCAAGTTGCTTTAAAACACATTTATTGCAAACTTTTTATTCAAAAGTAAGGAAAACAATATTAGGATGTGCATTTTGTACCGAGGTAAAAAGTTACCCCCTTAAGGTTAGCCGGCTAATCTCAAGATGAGGTGAGTCGTTTGTTTACATCATGAATCTTTCACAAGTTTAATTTAATTCCATGTAAAACTTAACTAACTAGCGTTTAAACTAAAAATATACATTGATAGCTAAGATTAGCGCGACGGTCACTGATAAATAACCCAAGAGCAAGAACAAAACGCCGAGGCGTCCCGGATAATCAAAGCATGAACCATCCACAATCATTTGCCTGGGTCATCCATCACCGCGCTTGCTTTTTGTGCCATACACAGGGATGTGAAACTGGAAAGAGTTGAAATGTATGACATGAATGAGTGTAAAAGTATCATCAGGCTTTACTTGCTGTTTAATTGTACCAGCAAGTATAGCCTGGTGATGCTTTTACACGCATTCAGGTCATACATTTCGACTCGTTCTACTTCCACGCCCCAAGGCTCGGTGGCTTCGTCCAGGTTCGCTTGCATCATGTGGCTGATGGCCTCTCTGTCGCTGAGGAGTTGGGCCAGGTCGCGCATGCCCAGGACATTCCGCAGAGTCGTCGCGGCCAGGAGTCGCGTTGATTCGCTGAAAATATCACTTTCAGATTGAGATAAACATAGTGGAGTATTATACTAAATAGCATTTCTAATAATACCATGTGTAGATTCAGGGATTGAAGTTCGCAGGTTCGCGAAAAAGGCCCAAAGTACGTAGATCTACGCAAAAAGACGTAGGGTTGGCAACACTCTCCGATAATTAGGCTGGTGTAATAAGCGGCACCCTATTTAGGGGCCACCCCCACATTGTCAATGGGGCCCTAGAAATTGTTTAGTGTAATACCCGCTTTAGGATCACTGTACATTTACAGCCTATGTTTAGAAAAGCTCATTGTTGCATCTTCGTTGGGTAGGATTCAAATCCGGGTCTCAACATCGAGAGTCCTACCGAGAGTTATATTCATTTATACAACATTCCTTTATATAGCCAAATTCATACTGGAAATGACCCTGTTTGGCAAATACGAAAAATATTTTACAAGCCTCTATCTTGTTCAAGAACAACCTTATCTCTAAATTTTTTGCTTATTTCACAGAACGGGTATATAATTGAACCTTGGTCGACCACTTACCGATTCTCTCCAGTATAAATTTGGCTATATAAACGAAAGTCACCTTGTACACTAAGACAAACCTACCTGTAATCAGCTACTCTCACAACAGCGTTTAGAGGCTCTTTGATCCTATAATACACCACAGCATCCACAGCTACCGTCACAGAATCTCTCGTGAGAACCTGAAATAAAGCAACAACAAAAACATAAAAAACGTTTTTAAAAACAAGCTTTTATTCAAGCCATCGTCGACTAAAATGAATAAAATAGGTTTAGATCCCTAAAACTATTTTAATACTCTATTCGCCCGAACTCCTATACTAGCGCAGTTCGCTGATCATATCCTTATTTATAGGTACTTGCTTATTATTTTTTCTTTTTCAATATATCCCATACAATATCCATGACTTGAAACTAAAACATTTATCAAAATCAAATACATACAAAAGTTACAAGCGTAGAAAAGTCCTGGATTTTACACATATTTTTATGAATGTTTATGTACCGTAATGTCCTAGAAACGATACAACAAATCAAATAATTTTATCACAGCAAGCATAGTATATTTTATACTTATATAATTAATAAAATAAATCATCGTCACAAAATCTATCCCCGAAGCGGTCTAGAGGTGTTTTTGTGTGTAGAATGTCACTGGGACAGTCGATACCCGTACACCCTCATTTTACCGACGCTTTTTACGGCTCAACGGGATTGAGGGTGACTGGAGTCTTATCGACGTATATCGGGCGTAAATACACGGTTTTAGGGCAAGCAGTGTTTTCCTTTACCGTTCAGCAAGTAGCAAGTATACAAATATTATGTATTTTTTGTTTGATAAACACTTGTACTTGTCCACTTATTTATATTAATTGGCATAATTTATTTATTTCGAGTGCTTCTAGGGCTGATAATTTTCTGCCTTTATCGCAAACATGAAGGGCTTTGAAATTTAACTTGGAGTCGAAAGTGTGGTTTTCACTGATAAGGTTTCACTTCTAATTTCGCGGAACACCTTATCAGTGAAAACCACACTTTCGACTCCAAGTTAAATTTCAAAGCCCTTCATGTTTGCGATAAAGGCAGAAAATTATCAGCCCTAGAAGCACTCGAAATAAATAAATTATGCCATTCCAATGTCAACCAAATATTAAATAAACAATTAGACGTTAATAACTCACCACTGCTTCAATATTTTAAATAGCTCATTTTGTATTTTGACATTGGCTCTTATTTGACATGAAACACGATTGAATCGTTTGACATTTATCTGACTTGACACTCAATTACACATTTATTTTATTTAAAAAAATCAACATTTACTGACATTTTAGCATATTGAATCCTTATTTTTGTTTTTAAGATATTTATATTTTTCTTTCTTCTACCGTGTTAACTTTATTTTTGTTATATGACAACCCCATAACTAATTCTACCATTGCCAAACCTTGCCACAACGTTGGATATTTAGGATAGTGTATCTATGGAAACTTATGAGTATTTTATGCAACGTTATATTAAGAAATTAAAATACTCAAATGTTTCTGTTGTAGAATTTGTTTGTCCTACCCGCATGCCAAGCGATTCGTATATTGTACGTAAACAACCAAACAAACCTTTGATAATGCTTTAACAGCGAAACCGGTAAGGGAAATTAATATAAATAAGTGGACAAGTACAAGTGTTTATCAAACAAAAAATGTTTCAAAAGTTCCACCAAGTGCCAACAATCACGAGCATCAACTCCAAATACTATGTACATAAATTCCGAAAAAACTTCTTTGGTACGTGCTTGTTTGTTAGGGTTTGAAAAACTGGTAACAAAATATTAATTCAAGCTACGTTTAAGATTAGTTTGGTTGTCAGAGCAATCTCAAATTCTACGAGTAGACGAAATATATGATAATTAAATTAAACGCAGTTACATAGATTAAACTAGAGCCAACGAGAGAAGGCACCTATGACGTTTAAATGCCTATCAAGTTTCATAATTGTTTATAGGTAAGTGTCACTAAAATAATCTAATACTTCATTGTTGCTGGCAGCGAAAATAGACGTACTACTCGTTTCGATCATCATTTTTCGATTTTATAAAGACTTTATATTTTTTTTTCAAAACTCAAGGGATCATGAGGAATGTTAGTGGCTGAATTGTAATCAATAAATAACGGGTTCTATTCTCCTTAATCGTACGGCTCCGTCTGTTTACAAACAATATCTTTTTATGATAAAAAAATTGTAAACCAGTTTTCTAGATTTTATGGCTGCTTTGTTAATGTAAGCAAATTCACATTTGCCATTTGTATTATTTATTTACTCAAGTCGCACATGATTTTTATTTTTGCCGAAATTAAAATGCACCCCATCACTAAACGCAGCTGTCATAGGTGCCATCTCTCGTCGGCTCTTCTATAGTATATATTTGACGATAAATTCTGCGGAGTAACATTCCCACGATATTTGAACTTAGAAAATGTCAACTACGCACAGTTTGACTACTTTTGTATTTATTCCGGAACCACGGTCGAAACGGGATTTCTACAACTCGACCGAAAAATGTATGGAGTTTGACAGATAAAACGGGATTTTACGGTCGAGAAGGCTATCTCGACAGACTGAGAATAGGCCCCCAGCTCTCAAACGCAGGCACAACCAGGTGACTGGACCGATTGATGGCGGTATCCATCCCCGATTGCCGGCTCTTATACAATACAGACTGACGGGCAGCGGCGTCACTAGTGAGAGGATTTCGGCACCGTGCTAACCAACCCCTCTACCTAGCGTGTGTCAGTAAAGATATTTCTTCCAGGAGGACCGCCAAGACTGGCGCAATCTTGAAAAGCATCAGTGGAAGAACCAGACTGGTGGGGGGATGCGTAAAAAATACAATCAAAGTCTGGAGTCCTTTTTAGGGTTCTGTACCCGAAACGTGCCAAACGGGGCCCTAATACTAAGCCTTCGCTGCATGTCTGTACGTCTGTCACGTAATAGGTAGAAAGTTGAAATTTTCATTAAATACGTGTTACCATGGCCTCTACCACGATAAAGAATAAAACTGAAAAAAACCCAAAGGTTCTCATACAATAAACCCCGAAAAAATGGAATTTTTTTAACGTTATTTGTTTTAGCTTGGCTTGGCCGTCAATTCTGGCACGTGCGCAAAAATTGCATAGGCAGTTTGCGGGTGACTTTAAAAGGTATTTTGTACAGGTATTTGTTGATTTTTTTGATTGAAACTTATAATGAGCAGTCTTTATATCCAATAGCTTATATTTGATGTGGTTTAGTCACTTTAATTTGCATCGCATGTCATTTATCAAACGTTCAACAAATATCTAATGACTGATATTGCGAATGCGGAATAATGCCAGAATTCTTGCAAAATTTTTCACACGATTTGCTCCCGAAATACTGTGTGATGATAATTATTTACTATAACTCCTTAAAATACACCTAAAACATGTTATGAATACATACAACAGGTTTATATTGTAGAAGTATGACGCGTTTCTTCATAAAGAGCCTGTAAAAATGACCCGCTTTCGGCTTTCGCAAATTGTCGCATGTGCGAGAATCGCCTCCCTGGATGGCTATTCCGGCATTATTTTTCACTCGCAATATCAGTCATTAGATATTTGTTTAAAGTTTGATATAAGCCATGCGATGAAAATTAGAGTGACTAAACCACATCAAATAGAAGCTTTAAGATATAAGAAATGCATACTATAAGGTTTCAATAAAAAAAAAACAACACATATCCGTACAAAATCCCTTTTTAATTCAACCGCAATCTGCCTTCGTAAAAATTGCGCACGTACCAGAATTGAGGGCTTGGCACTCAATTCTGGCAAGTGCAAAAAAAATTGCTATGACAAATAACGGGTGACTTTACAAGGGATTTTCTACGCACACGATTGATTTTACTACTTTCGCAATTTTCGCGCAAGCGCCAGAATCACCCGCCTGGCCGTCAATTCTGACATGTGGGCAAAAATTGCGAAGGCAGATTGCGGGCGACTTTAAAAGGGATTTTGTACACATCTGTGTTGATTTTTTTGATTGAAAACTTATAGTAAGCATTCCTTATACCTTATAGCTTCTATTTGATGTGGTTTAGTCACTCTAATTTTCATCGAATGGCATATATCAAACTTTAAACTAATATCTAATGATTGATATTGCGAATGCGCAATAATGCCGGAATAGCCGCCCAGTTGGCATATTTAGCAAAGCTGCGTTACAAAATATTGACGAGCACAAAAACAACATCTGACAGTTGTTTAATGACCTGTCTTTAATTTCCTTTGACCGCAGCAGTACTTCGTACAGTACAGGTAACTTTGGCTATTATCATTCAACATCAATCGTCTTGAAGTAAATATCGCGTTAGTTTGAAACTAACCAACACATCCCATACACTTTCTTTCAGTTTCGATAGTCTCTGTCTTAACGGAGTAGGGGTTAATTTTGACTGGCAGCTTACCGTGTAACTTTTAAACCAGGGCAATGGTTTCCGAGTTCTGTGGCCCGTCTGCTCACGGGCTCTGAAGAATATTTGCCTGTCAAAATAAACCGTCGTTCTCGGGATTTATAATAAAGACGGACATTTTTCATTGGGACGGACTTACGGAATGATAATGTTAGCCGTCCATCGTCGAGGCTAATAGCTTTTATGTTTTTGTTTTTTTCTATCAGGTAAAAAAATAAATTCTTTGAAAGAAAATACAAAACGTTTTTAGCTGAGGACGCAACGACGATGAGACAGTGGGATTAGTTTAGATCCGTTTTTAAACTTCGTTTTTAGGGTTTCAAATCCGGAGAGTGCCAAACGGGACCCTATTACTAAGCTTTCACTGTCTGTCTCTTTGTCCGTCTCTCACAGGGGTCTACGGCTTCGGCCGTTATAGGTAGCTGGTTAAAATTTTGAAAGAATACGTGTTACTATTGTTTATATCACGAGAACTAATAAACATTTGAAAAA
The DNA here is from genome assembly GCA_910592155.1 of Ypsolopha scabrella. Classification (NCBI taxonomy): domain Eukaryota; kingdom Metazoa; phylum Arthropoda; class Insecta; order Lepidoptera; family Ypsolophidae; genus Ypsolopha; species Ypsolopha scabrella. Next base: position 9,446,121 of record OU342964.1, read on the forward strand.
AAAGGGGGTACGTACAAGAAACCATTTTTTAACGTTAATTACCATAATGTTTTTATTGGGTTCCGTACCCGTATTTTGTGGTAGTATGGAACCCTTTGTGCGCGAGTCCAAATCGCATTTGGCCAATTTATTATATAAGGTGTTCTCAAAATATCTGCCACGGCTGTAATGGGAGAGTGTATTGTGTATATAGAAAAGAATAGTAACGATATTTTATTGATCTAACGTCATAAATTTTTTCATACAAAAAAATGTGCGTATAAATTTGAATTCATTTAGTTGTTTGAAACCGTCCCGTAGTAACTTAGCTGTTGCCGCATCGCCATTTCATTTCGCAACTCAATGAAGCCACCCCGTACTGTTGCCATATTTATCAAACAAATGCCGCCCCGGTCCGCGCCGGCAGCTCGTCATTCATTCATCAAAGCGCAAGCCGACGACGGCCTACCCCCCTCCCGCCTGCACTACCCCGTTCGTCGCACGCGCTTGTGTTTATGCCTCAGTTCGCTGTTATCAGTTCGCGAATCCGTGCAGCTTCATACATTTGTCACAGATTTCTACGGGAAAAACCGCGCGTTGAAATTGAAAAAAACCCAGCATTTCATTTCGCAAAACGTCAATGAAGCTATTCATGCAAACTTACAAACAATACCGCGCGTCGGCATCGTTCGTCAAAGCGAGGCCGAAGACTCCCCTGCCCCACCCGCACCCCGTTCGTCGCACGCGCTTGCTTTTGTTTTTGTGTGCCCCGCCCGCCCCAGTTCGTTGTTATCAGTGGTCAGCGAGGTGTGAATTGCGCGCGCATTCGTTAAAAATGCCTCCCAGACGACGATATTCAAATCAAGAATATGTTGAAAGGGTATGGTGCTATCGCGAGTGCAATAACATAACCACGCATGCAGCGAACTTATGCCAGCAGGGGTTTGGTGTGCGAATAAGTCCTCATACCATTCTGGACGCCGTGTACACGGCCCCTTTGACCCGCCTCCGGTTGACGCAGAGAAGAGGAAGTGTTGGACTTCTTCCGACGTCATCCTCTTGCGAGCACCAGAGACGGGGCTAGAGTCTTCAACGTGAGCGACAACTACGTGTGGCAACTTCTAAATCGGGAAGGGCTATACCCTTACCACTTTACGAGAGTACAAAAATTGCAGCCACAGGACTACGCGGCTCGCCTCGCGTTCTGTCATTTGATTCGAGAAGAACGCCGCAACATTCTGTGGACTGACGAGTCACAGCAAAAACATAGCGATTCTTACACTAACTTGACTGTCCGTAGCCTGTTTTAAGTGTGATGGGGAGTTAAGCATCTTATTACGTCAGTTTTTTTATCTGCAGTAAGCTTGGTGGAATTCAGTAACGGGTAAGTAAGTGCAATTTTTAGCTTTTGCCTGCGTATTATTGTGTAACTAATAGATTCAGATAGTTACGTTACGAACTGGTCAGCTGATTTCAGAGTTCATTGCCAGAACAGTTAGAAAGAGATAGCAATTGTTTTCATTGACGAAACTACACTACGCGCGTAGTTTGTGAACCACGTTATGCAGAATAAAGCAAATTTTAATTTCACTACTTTATCTTCTCAAATTGATTTAACGATTCCGGGGTACGAAATTTATGCATTATTGTAATCTATAAACATAATAGTATCTCCTATTTCATCCGTGGCAGGTATTTTGATTACACCTTATATTTAATATCATACTGAAATTTTTCAGTAGAAGAACCACCGGTAGTGATGGTGATGATGATATTTGTTTATTTTTTATTGATGTGCGTACGTTTTTGTAGAGTCAATTGTATCGATAACGAAGGGTGTCAAAAGCAATGCCTGCAAACTACTGGTTTCCAGAAAACGGTTCGGTTCGGCCTATCCCGGCCCAGACAATTGGATTAGATTCTGAACGGTTGTATACGTCGTAAAACTTTGATTGGTAGTAACGTGCCGCCCACGCGCTTTAATTGTGCCAACGGAAAGGTGTGACCAGTTGTTTAACCATCTGTTTGACCAGCATAGTCTTTGGAAACCACTTCTGCAGTCAACGCTTTAGAATTTTGTAATAAAGAGTGGTAAAATAGTGTGTTGTAATTTTAAAGCACTGTGACTGATACCATGGTCTTGTAATAATTGTTATACAAGGTCTGAAGAGCCAGGTTATCTATATCTAGGTAACTATATTAATAATAATGTAGTAAGCATTTCGTGTCTATACATAAAACTATTTTGAAACAAGTCGGATTAGATTATAGAGACAGTAGAATTATATTTGAGTTATAAGAAAACCAAGGAACAATAGTAGAAATAGGAGAAGAGAAAGGAAAAGCAAAGATAAGACAAGGAGTAAGACAAGGGTGTCCACGTTCACCTCTTATATTTAACATCTTTGTAGAGTGTACAGTTAGAAAACTAATAAAGTCAGGAAAAGAGGGGGTCAAGTTTAATGGAACAAAAATTCACTTCATTCGTTTTGCAGTTGACATTGCAACGCTTGCGGAAAGTCAAAATCAGTAAAAAGAATTAGTAGTAGCTATGGATTTAGTATTTCAAGAAATTGGTCTAAAAATTAATATAAATAAAACTAAAACTATAATAACATCTAATACTACAACAAAACATAACCCAATTAAATTTAATTAAAAAGTTATAGAACAAGACCAGACATAGACAATAGGAAATATACCTGCGAATATAATCGTCACGAATTTTTTTAGCTTTCCTAAGCGAATTTTATTCAGAACTATAATACTGGGTTAAAAAGTTAAGGTTCCAAAATGTCGTTTAAAACCATAGGTTTATTTTATTACTAACTTAAATTTTTTGTGCGCTAAGAATCTCCTAAAAATGCTTAAATTCGTAGGAAAATTAAACTCACCGGTAACACTGACTACAACTGTAGTTCACTACTGCGCTGACATAATAGCAAATTTGAATTATTTGGGTCTTTTGTTACCCGGCCATATGTTTAATGTTTATGCCTCTAAGTTCGAAGTTTATTAAGCAATATTATTCTCGTATAGTATGAAAAATATCAATAAAATGTAATTAATTTATGCTGAGCCAGTCACGTACGTACGTAGTCAATTATTTTTACAATTTATATATTTTGTATATGTCGTCGTATCATGGCAAAAACAGTTTTTTCGCGGAAAAAATAAGATTTTTCGTAAAAAAGCGAATTATGGCTTAAACACAAACCCATTATGCGATCATACGAAATAAGCTCCGCTCCGTTTCGCTCGGCTCCCTAATGTGTTCTTGCAAATTCATTTAAATCGCAAAATTGTAATAATTTCATTTGAAAAAAATATATTACATATTTCACTCTTAAAACTTTTTTTAAGAGCACCTTTTTTACGTTTTTACCGTAATACCAAACATATATTTTGATTTAAATTATATATACAAAGGGTATAAATTATTAAATAAACTTATATTACACGAGTTAATGTTAGGTGTTTTGATGATACCTCTTGCGGTGGCACATTGAAGGAGACAGTCCTCAGATCCACCTTCCTGTATGTATCCACACATGGAAGTACGAAGAATAACCCTGGACCTCTCGCACCGCCCTTACGGACCCTCCCCAGACGGAAGATGACAGCTCGTTCGAATTCTTGTACCACCTTAAAATATAAAAATACTTTTAATTTCAAACTAAATGAAAAAGAAATTGATAGAAAAAAAATAGCATGTGCAATTGACAGCTTTAATAAAAACAAGTTGTTTTTAAGACTGCAACGTCAACTTTTAGTCTGACAATAAAAGAATATAATTTAAAAAAGAAAATTACCTTAAAACATTCGATCAAGGAGAAAGGAAAGGTGACTATGATCAGTAAAAAAGAGAGGAATGTCGCGAACCGTTCCACACAACCCACGGAATCAGGATTGGCTGAAAAAAAAAACCCAAGTTTGAATTACACTTTTAAAACAGCTCGTAACATTTTCGAGAACTCTTATTCCTAATCTGATTTGACCCAGTAATTCTACACAATATTGTTGCTCTCGAGGTATTCGTGACATAGTAAACGTTGCTAAAACAACAATAATCCAGGAAACATATTCCGTCTATCCGACATGCGTCTGGCCTGTAAAGAGACCGGTTGCATTTCTCTAACTAAATCACAATAGTTGCTGCACACGGCGGAAAGTTCGTAATAAGTGTAGAGCTATAAACTAATACTTACGCAATTGAATTGTGATAGCGCATGAGGTGCCCGTATCGCAACCTAAAATTGTTAAATTGACAAAGTTTTACTATTAAATTGGAACAAAACATATTTGGGATACTTTTTTTGCAGAGAATACTCACGGCTGGGTACATTTTCGCGTCTACTGCTTACTTGCCTAAGCTCCGTAGGCATTTTAAAGAGCGTTTTAAGTATTTTCACATCAAATAAATATTTTAGTTGATTGATTCAGATAGGAACACTGTTTAGTGCCACTGACAATCACGGACTGCGCTGAATCACGGGCTAACATCCATCGGAAGAGCCTGTTTACATGACCCAAAAACGGAACCGAAGTAAAAATATCAATTACAACTCCTATTCCTCTAAATCAACAATGCGAAAGCCAATAAAATGCGCCTATTAAACGTCACCGTAGAGGCGTAAATATTGTTTAACTGTTGTTCTGAGTTTTGATTAAAAATGTTCTATTTACGTATTTCGAGGTAGCACTCCACTTCCCCGGAGTCCTTGTCTTGGATTCCGAAATCCATCTGGAATATTTTGTAACGCATTGATTCCTGGCCTTTTTTGATGGTGTCTTCTATTCGGAGTCGATATTGGAACTAAAGTGGGCAGCACGGGGGATCAGGATGTTGTTTTAAAAATAAATAAATAACGCACTTTCAGCCATGTCGATGCTGCGCGGAATGCGCGGGCGCACACGGGTCGCGGTTATCCAAATTGATGGGAATTAGGTATTCCAGAAGCTCTTGCGTTCCAGAAACGTTTATAATTTGTAGCAGGATGTTTAGATAATAAATCTGCGGTTATAAGTGTGCTTGTTATTCATTCATGTTCATTAAAGACTTCGGAAGATATAAACCCACAGATGGCTATTAAAATATAAAACTCATTTGAATACCGTTTCGGAAGTTTTGCCATTTAAAGTGTTTTCCGTAAATGGTCAGAGTTGAATGGACTTGAAATATTAATGCTTGTTTAGGCGGAATAAAATAATGATGGAGTTAAAGATTGACTATATACATATAAATTGATTGATTAGCTACTGTATTACATATTAGTTTATGTTGTCCTATAAAATCTGTCAATATTTTTCAGACTGTTACATACAATAAACATAGCTGCTGAAATATGTGTGTTATGCGCCTACTGTGTTTTCCATTTTGTATGTCTCTTTTATAACTTTTCCATGGAAACTGATATATGGGATAAAAAGTAGTTTTAATCCTATTCTAGATTATTTGTGCTAAGTTTCAGCCCATTCGGTTCAATAGGTACGATGAGAAAGGGTGACACATCACTTTTCTATAGAAACTTGAAACCTAATTTTCATCCCATGGGAACTGATTTATGGGATAAAAATAGCCTGTGTCCTATTTCAGGTCAGAACCACATTCTTGCAAAATTTCAGCCTAATCGGTTCGGTAGTTACGGTGTGAAAGAGTAACAAACATCCATCCATCCATACATCCAAACTTTCGCATTTATAATATTAGTGGGATAGTGGGATGGGATGGGATGGGATTAGTGGGATAGTGGGATGAGATGGGATCAATATGGGGACAATTTATTTTTGAATATGAAAGAAATTAAATAAATATTATAACTTCCGTAACTCAACCGGTACGACGCTGATCTCTCAACCTTGAGAGCTGGGGTCGAAACCTTCCGGTCAAGCCGCACTAATGAATAGTTATTTGGGACTGTATCAGATTATTTTGTACTAGAGCATTATCAGTATGATTCGCGGTAAAGTAACGCTTGACGTGGTTCATACTTAGATGGGTGACCCACAGTGGCCTTTCTGAGCCTCGGAGAGTATAACTCGGACCCCGGGTTGGCCACTAACTACGTGATTAGAAGAAAATTAGTTTTCTATATCTACAACATTTTCTATATCTACAAAATTTCCTAAAAGGTGAAGAAATAAAATGCGATGAAATGCGGGGCGCCATAGTAAGGCCCACCCCCTGACTAAGGCCCACCCCCTAACTAAGGCCCACACCCTAACTAAGGCCTTACTCTAGTAAAATCACTCTAGTGTCCGTCTATGTTGCACAGAATTACAGTCAAAAACTATGTAACTTGGGAATTTGAAATTAATCCTAGTTGTCATACTTAGCCATGTATAAGTTTTGATGACGCGCACAAACATCATTCGTAATAGTTTTTATTATAAATAAAAACTCGTTATTTATTAGTTTTTACGTGAATCGCAAGCATACCAGACAGATGGACACACAAAAATGTTTGATATATTTATTTAAAATTAGCTTTTGCCCGCGGCTCCGCTCGCGTGTTATTCGGTTTAACGACATGCTTTTTCCGGGATAAAAAGTAGCCTATGTGTTAAGTTCATCCATTCTAAATTTCATCCAAATCCGTTTAGCCGTTTTAGGGTGAAAGAGTAACAAACATACACACACACAAACTTTCGCATTTATAATATTAGTGTGATAATTTTTACGAATGGTCCAAGTGTCCAAGTGTAAGGAATCTACTTTAAATTATTTTTTTCTTTGTACGGAGAAAACCCAACTTATGATTTTATTATAAGTAAGTATTTGTAGCACGATACTTGCTGTATAAACTATTAATATCAGTAAATAGGAAATGAATTTGATTTTCCGTGCAATGTGAATTTCCTTTGGTCTATTTCGGTATATTTGCGCTAGAGCGCAAGCGGTGTCTCTGATCGACAGATACGTCAAACACGTATCGGTTTTGTTTTTCTCCTATAACAAAGCCAGCTCTATTTTATATCGTCCATGAATTTAATGCTATAGCATGTTTATGCTTTTTAAGGTTCCGCATCCGAAGGGCAACACGGAACCCTATTAAGGCGCAATATGTCCATCGCACAACGAAAGAGATAAACATATCTGAAAAATTGCGCAGCCGAGTAGTGCGGGGAATAAAGAAAAGGTTGGGTATTACTGTTGTTTTTATTTAGTGAGTAGTATTGAATAAGTATGAGTTGTAAAAAAAAACGCGATTTTGTGTTTTAAATAATAGGTTTATATGTTTACCACAGTCATTATTGTTATTTTTACTTTATTAGTTTGGACCTTAGAGCATTAATAATTCTCTAAGGTTTGGTCGGACTACTGTTTAGAACTGAAAAAAAACAGTCTTAACTTTGCAATTTTTAGATGGAGTGAATGGTTCTCTATCACGTTTTGGGCTTGTTATCGTCTTGGAAAAGACCTCATATATATATTTTTTTCTTCAGAATCCGATCTATTGTAGTATGTGAGTTCTACTGTACCTGTAGAATTATGACGATTTTTCGTTTCCCGGCAATTTTGTTTTTGACTATAACTCCGAAAGTAGTAGTTAGATTCTAATGCGGTTTTCTTTCTATAAAACTAGATTAAATTTCCTACAAAAAATAATATTTTAGTTATTATAGTAGGTACTTTCTCTGGGAGAAAGTTATATATATATATATATATATGAATATATATTTTTATACTTAATAAATATATATATTTAAATTTTATAATATTGTAGAAAAAAAAATATATATAATACAGGATGTAAATGCAAAGTCAAGAATCCCTTTAGGGTATGAAAGTAATACACGATTCTGGTCTTTTTTTTTGGTCTAGAATTTTAAATTTTGGTTTAGAATTTTATTTGAATTTCGGTCACAACTTGTTTTAAAATTATTATCATGATTTTTTATATTTTTTTGTTGCTCATCTTCCTGGCTTTCCAATGATACCCTTATAACTAGGTTTATAATATATTAACTAACCATGATTTTTTTTGTATGAGCCGGTAGGGTTTTGTCAATCGTCACCTAACTGACTTTACGGGTCAAATTATTTTGTTTTTTAAAAATACAATATTTGGTCTTGAGTTAACATTCTACATGATATATGTATATGCAACATTCACGTCTGTAACTCATTCTGTCTGTAAGCTAGAGACCCATGACATACGGACAGACGCAGAGAGAGATTAAGGCGACATAGGTAGTAAAAATGATACATTAAAACAGTGGAATCCCCATACTACAATTATATTCTTCTTCTTCTTCTTCCTGTACCATGCCCTAACGGGCGTCGGCTACCATCTCTCTAAACTTCATCCGATCTTTAGTGAGCTTGCAGATCTCTGCCGCTTCCTTAATATTAGTCCTTGTCACTTTATCCTTCTTCTGTCTCTTCCCCGTTTCCCCTCTATTTTTCCTTCTATAATGGTATACAATATATAGAGTTCTGAAAAAAAATTTTTTTTTAATAAAGCCTTTTCAAAGGCCATATCAGAGCCCAAAACTTGACACAAAAATTTGCTGCATCGCAAAATGAAGGCTGTTTTTTCAGTTCAAAACAGTATTCCGTCTAAACTAATAAAGTAAACATAACAATAATTACAGTTGTAAACATATAAACCACATAAAACATAAAAGCGCGTTTTTTTTAAAACGCTCTCGTGTGAAATACTTAATACTATTCACAAAAAAACCAGCAATATCCAACCTTTTTTTGATTCACCGCACCACTAGGACGCGCACGTTTTCAGATATGTTTATCTCTCTCGCTGTGCGATGGACATATTGCGCCTTAAGTCTGTAAATTAGATTTTCAGTAGTTCTAGCCGGTTAGACCTCGGTGTACCCGTACTTCGGTTTCAAACAGATGTATCAAAACATCCCACCCTATTATTACTAAGCCAATTCACAGTACAGTAAAGTCGATTCTAAAGGCTTTAACTTTAGTTTTAGTGCTGTCAAAACTTAAATTTTGTCAAAGTAATATAGCTTCTGCTATTGACACTAAAGATCTATTTTGGAATGAAGAAATTTTGGTTTTGACAGCACTAAAACTAAAATTAAAGCCTTCAGAATCGGCTTTAGTATCACCCACATAACAAATAATAACAGTATCACCGCTCACTGTTGTCGCTAAGATACGAGGTCACAATGCCCTTTGCACCGAGTCCTCGGTTCGGTGACAAATGCATCTTCAGATCTAAAGGTTAGGAAGGGACGACGACGACGCGACGGTAGGTAGGGTTTGTGCGAAGCAAACTGGTTTTTCGTCATAGAACTTTTGGAATAAAATGAGCGGCAGAAGTATAGCTCAGTTGCTAGGGCTGTGCAATCACGAGTACCATTAGAGCTGCGATGGGTTGACCAATGTATTTTCGAAATGTATTATTTCTCTTTTTTAAATTTAAAATTTTTATAGAATGAATGAATGAATGAAACTTAAATAACATAAATAGGTAACCTGAAATACTTAAAAATATCGAACTAATAAAAGCTAAAATACTTACCAAATAAAAGCTATAAGTAAAAAATGTTTGCCAGATCGCCGCCGTCATGTGGCAGAGTCCCCAGAAGGCTGGCGGCATTCCCTCTTTGGATTGCCAAACTAAGGCGTTTTCGTTTCGCGTCCGGACCCCACGGCCCAAGTGTTAGTAGAAATGAAGTTATATTCACATATTAAATCAAGCAAACCAAATAACCTTAATACCTATTCAATCGTTTTATTGATTACAAAATAATATTCTTGTAATTAAACATTCTAACGTATCTGGCACTCTCATTCTCACAGAAAACTTATTGCTCCGATTAAATCTAAAATGGCAAGTTGACTAAATATTTGCTTTAAAATACACCGATGTAGTTAATTTCAATGAAAAATAGTTGTGCTGTTATTGGAATTTTTGAAGTAGTATTCACCAAGTTTGATTATTCTAGGTCGTGATACAGATTTGCCGAATCTTCTTGGAAACGATGTAAGTGTACAAGGATATATTATTGTCTTATTTTTATGTATACAGACCAATACTTTGTGAAAAATTTCTTTTTCCGCCCGGAGACAGCCGCAGATCAACTGATGTGGTGCATGAAGTGGTCTTCGTGCAGTGGTATACTAATATAGGCTGATGATGTTGATGATGATATTTATCTAGTAACGAATATGTAGCCGCAGTCACCAAGAAGAACGATAAGCAACAATAATATTGGTTAGATGGATGAGGTGGTAGAGCTGATGCCGGGCTCGACAGTGGAGGTACCACCATCTTACTCGCAAATCCTCCCGAAGTTATTCGGGGGAGAGTAAGAGAACAGCTCTCAGGCAAAACCAGGCGGCCCACCATTGCCTGGGACCGATGGATGGCGGTATATCCATCCCCAATTGCCGAGCCTTATATAAAACAGACTGGTGACGGGCAGCGGCGTCACTGGTGCAAGGGTTTCGGCACCGCGCTCACCAACCCGCCTGCCCAGCGTGTGTGAGTATGGGCATTTCTTCCAGGAGAACCGCCAAGATTGGCGAAATCCTGGAAAGACCTATGTCCAGCAGTGGACGAAACAGGCTGATGGATGGATGGAGGGAGAGATTGATAGTAAACTAAACATCTATGCTACCGTAATAAAATGCAGTGGAATTGTAAAAAAATAAGATAGGTTAAAATGTATGAGCATTGAGAGAACCTACTTGTATTATAATGAAAATAATAATGATAACACAAAATGAATTGCATTTGGTTGCTTGAGAGTATCGCTTTATCGTCTCAAACTTGGCGTATCATCAAATAACCGTAATAAGGAGACTAGATAGATGCCTATTGCATCCTCAGATTACCCAACAGTAGGTAATAGACAATAATATCGTTGTATAATAATAGAAAGGGTTGAATTTAAAAGCTTGGAACGGGCTTATCTGGAGCAATAATCTAGCCTGTGCGCAACTATCCAAGCAAAAACACCTAAAGCCTGCTATGAATTCTGAGGAATGGTACCAAAGACAAATTTAGGTTGACTGAGCAGTATTATAAAGTTGGTAAATCGGTTGGCTTTGCCCTAATGCGCGTTGATCTAGACACAAATTTAGGTTGCACCACGCATCTAGCTACATGTTAACACCTACTCAACGATTGAGAGATTTCGACATATTGAGCTTGAACACCTACTGCATTTGTTTGTTCTAGCTGATTCACATAATAAACCGATAAATGTTGGTATGTAGGATATCCTGCGCCTATAAAATAGTAACTATAACTATTTTGCAAGTATTTACATATTTTTTCTGGTTAGTCAAGCTCAGGTACCGAGATTTCGAAAGAGGATTTGAAGTCGTAAATATGCAGTTAAGAGTTTTTCTCTACTTTATGGCCTCTGAACAACATTAGAGATTTAAAGAAAATCGTCAGCTTGATACCTAAATTACTCGAAACTCATAATATTTCGAAATACGCGAAACGTAGTAACTTAACTATCCATCACCTGTCAGCTTGGTAAAATACCGCAAGCCTAGTTAAAGTTATGTGAATTTATTCCTCATGTTATTCAAAGGTGCGCCGGCGCGGGACACGTGACGTAATGTTCTTGCTGTACTGTCATCGAACTGGACAAAGATATTTTGAATAAGACGCGGACCGTCTCAGGGGGATTAAAACGAGTATTATCTTGAATCTCCACCATTGTAAACTGGCTGTCTTCATGTCGTGTGAGATAATCGCCTTGAAAAAGCCGAAAATTTATCGGTGAAACAGTTGGCATTTTGTCAACAATAATAATATGTGTAAGGATTGTAAAATTTATATTGATGTAAAGTGCCACATTTTATCTGCTCATGTATACAATGTACTAAAACCAAATATAATGTTTTACATTGCTGAGAAGCACCTAGAGTAACGCTAATAAAATAAGTGTTATTAGCGTAAAATAAACAAGTAAGTATAATGTGAACGAGCAAAAAAAAACCTTAGGAAGCCCATTATGCCCATTATTATTCATACTTGAACTCACTTTTCTAAAATGGGAAAACGGAACTCTTATGATGTGACTTGCGTATTCTGTCTGCCTTTCTTTTGTCTGTAACAGCCACGTTTTCCCGAGACAAAAATAAATTTACAATAAAGCTATCAAATAGAAATTTGGAATTGTTATGAAGCTTATTATGCTTGTCCTGGACGTTCGCATATATTTAAGGGGTTATTATCTCAAAAATATTTTTTATTCAGGGGATCTAAGTGTTACGCAAAAAAAACATCATTTATAAGGGAGTTCAAAAACAGAAATACTAAAATATCAATTGATTGGTAAATTATTACGTATTTACACATTTTATTTGAAACTTTATGAAGCGTTGTTTTCTAAAAAATTGTGACTGTTTTCCCTTAGCTTTATTTCGGAAAGAATGCAATCCGATAACCACTTTGTTGTCCGTCTGTCGGTCTGCCTGATATCAAGTTGAAACTAATACTACCTAATTGACTTAGGAACTTGACATTCCGTTCACAATAGGTTTTATGACACACTTATAGAAAAATATCTAATAATTATATATATTTAATTATTCAAGGAGAATATATGTACCAATTTGAATAGACCCTTTGGATATATAGAGTTTAATAGATCGTAAGTGCCAAGATAAGATGGACAATTGTAAGTGCTCGTGGAATAAGTTTGTGTTTTAAACGGCATGCAAGTAACCCTCAGGGCACGAGTCTGAGCAGTTTTTTGGAGTTAAAAAACTCAAATTATATGTCACTACACTGATTTATATCAAGATATCATCCATTTTCTCCATAGACATTGACATTCACATATATAAAAGTAAAAGTACATACTTATCTTTAAATAGAAGCGGTTCATAGAGAGTGATGTAAACTTGGAATCAGCGTTCACCTTAAGGGGGAACGTTTCGAGCTCAGTGCAAAGTGCATAATATAAGTTTGTATACCTTATTTTAAAATAAAATGTATAAAATTAAATAGTTTCATCTTATTTTGGGACTATTGTTGAACAATATCAGGGATTTTTAGCAGAATTGCATCATTTTATGCATTAAGTTGTAAATGAATGGGTACACAAACTTAAAAGCGTGTTTTAAGTTTGTATGCCCATTCATTTACAACGTAAAACATAAAATTACAAAATTTTGGTAGAAATGCCCAATTGACACTAAACAATGGTCGCGAAATGCCATATATCACATTTATTTAGTACTTTTTATGTAATAGTAAGAAAAACAATCATAAGTTGTGCATTTTGCACTGAGCTCGAAACGTTCCCCCTTAAGGACACCGAGTCCTAACTTTTTTCCTCTACAGATGGTACATTTTGTTTGTATGCTCAAATTTTATCGTCGCCGTCAAAAAGCATCATTTTAGTTCCCCAAACTGTTGCAAGTTAGACAGCAAGTGCAACGAGCACAACTAATATCCAAGCAGCAAGTTTATATTCATTATGTCACGACTTTTGAATGTGTTTTATGGCATCCAACTCAAAGAATGCTTGGGTAACATCTGGTATACTGTTTCGAATTAATTAATTTTATATTAATTTAAAAAACTGGTCAACTTTCCGCGATTTCTGGGTTATCTCCAAAGTAACTTTTGTTCGTGTTTACGGTGACATTAATTTATGTAGCCAAATTCATACTGGAGGCTTGGTAAGTGTTAAGTATCACGGATCGATATAAATTTTTGCTGGTTTCGCAAAATAAAATGTTGGCTTCCCCATAGTATTTTTGACTCGGGGCTGGGCTTTTTTGCAGAGAACACGAAAAATAAAAAGGGTGAGTATGAATTTGGCTGCAAAAATTAATTTCACCTTGCATACTTGGCTGAAATGTACCGTGATGAATAAACAACGTTTAAATATGTCGGATTATGCTTAATACTGGCAAAAACTGGCGCCTAAAATAGCTGCTAAGGCCATAAGAAAAAAATAAGTTTCCTTCTCTGCAAAAAAAGCTTTTTTTTTCGGTATCATAAATGACAGGTCAATGTTTGGAAGAATCTATTGGTAAATAAGTAATAGAAAAGTGTTTCGTAAGCTTTGTATTTGGAAACCATAATTGAAACAATATTCCTTTAGACTTTTTTGCGTTGAAATTTGAAACATTTACTCATTTTTATTCACTAAAGGTTTTGGAATATTGTATAGTGCGTTTTGATGAAAAATCACTAGTAATATGTAAAAAAATATATATGTACACTGTAAAAGCTCAAGAGTTATTTGTTAATAAAGATATATATATATACATATATATGTATATAGGTATATATAGTAAAATTATAAATAGAAACAAATTTCCTCAAGATATATTTCGGACCCTAACTGGGCCTGGCATCAGTTGAGTACTCGTATAATAAAAAAATATAATAATTGTAATTATATGTATCAATGTCAATTTTCTTATACGGGATTAATGCAAAAATTTAACATTTTGGTTTTAGAAAACTAAAGTATGTAGATTGTAGGTACTGTACGTATGTAGTTTTTGAGGCTGATTTGGAGGAGATAATTTTTTTTAACTTACCTACGCTTGGCTATTACCGCACCTGATGGAAAGCGTCAAAAAGACCTAGGTTGAAGCGCGCTCGCCCAGAAACTGGGAGAGTGACAGCAGTTCAATACGTAGTTAATAATGTATTTACTATTCAACGCAGTAGATATGAACGTAGTTGTTGTAAAAATGACGAAACGCAATTAAATCCTCATCTCGTAAAACTTTTTTCAGTTTCATTTTTATTTAAATCGGTTTGCCAAATATTTATGACCGGGTTAAAGTTATTTTATGCACTCACATACCTACTAGTACTTAAATTGATTTACCAAATAGTGTTAAATAGGTATGTGTAATGTAAACCGCTTGAGAATATTTATTAATTGCTCTGTGATTGCATTTTCGCAATTTTCCGTCGCTTTAAACCTGATAGGAAGTGATCTAGATTTGATTTCACGATCTAAAACATGTTTCTCAAGTTCATCAAAAATAATACTAATAATAAGGACTAAGCGGCGGTAGCTCAGGGGTAGAACGCAGGCCTCTCAATCTTTGAGATCCAGGTTCGATCCCCGGCCGGGGCATGCACCAATGAGTTTTTCGGAATTTATGTGCAGAGTATTTCATACTTACCCCTTGCTGAACGGTGAAGGTAAACATCGTGAGAAAACCTGCATGCCCCAAAAAGCGTGTAATTGTGCCCGCGAAGTACGGCGATAGGGTATACCACCTATCACGTTGGAACGTAATATAGGTAATTGTCGGTGAAACGCGGGTGTGCCGAGTGTGGACTGTGCCTTGCATTTCACAGTTCACACCCGGAACACCTCTGACACCCCTTCGGGGATTCATGTCGTGACGATATATTTATTTATTTATAACAGGAATGTTTTTTAAAATATTGTCGTTAATAAAAGGAAAAAATTCAATGAGTGTATAAAACGAGTTATTATACGTATTCAACTAACCACGCGAACGAATTCGCGGGCACAGCTAGTTTATAGTAAGAACTAAATGGCACTATCTATGAAATTACAGTCTGAATTTGATTCATTTGTCAAAATATTTAGGTATGTGGAGTCAATAAATGTTTACCAGGTCACAATATAAATAACACTGCAATATGAGAAAGTCACATAGTTATACTCGTAGTTACATTATAATAAAACAGATTTAATGGGAGATGGCCCGTTTCAATCTGAATAAGTTCGACATTAAAAGTTGACTTTTGTCTCAGAATAATCTCTGAATATATAAAAAGGCAAACCTGACTGCCTCATCTATCAACGCACACCCGAAACTACTGAACGGATTTCGCTGAAATTTAGCATACAGATGGTTGTAATGACGTAGGCATTCGCGAAGAAAGGGTTTTTAAAAATTCGCCCCCTATGGGGGTGAACCGAACTCCACGCGGACGAAGTCGCGGGCAAAAGCTAGGTAATAATATAGGCCAACGCAGGTAAAAACCTAAGAAATCGACACGTTATCTTTGATGGAAATAAATGCATATATTTTAACCTTTTGGTAATATATCCATCGCAAGGAGATTTCGTTGTCTTTGAAAAGCATTTATTAAGCAGCAATTTTAACCCTGATTTAAAACGAATTAAGGATCCGTCCATCCATCACAGTTCTCGAAACCATCGTTCAATGCAACAAGCATCCCAAACTGCTAAATAATTGCACATATTGACTGCATAGGTTTTTTCTTGCGTGTGCATTGGAGGGGCCCGTCGTTTATAAGGTCCTTGCTGTGTGCGCCCGCGCAGCAGGGCTTGTGCGGTGACGCGGTTCGGTGCACTCTTGCGCACTTATTTACTGGGTCACGAGAACATCTTTGCGAGATGCGGGTAAGTGGGTTTGTTTGTTTTGGGTTCGGTCGTATTGGGTTTTGTCGTTGTTTTAATTTGTGAGTAATTAATAATTAATTATACTGCAGGTAGATTGATTTACTATATATGGGTATAATGATAATAAATTAATAAAAAATCGTGTCTGTACTTGAATACTTATGCAAATTTGGTATTATACTGAGGTCAAAATTCGCATGGGAGCGTATTTCAATCAATGTTTCCTTTATTTGCGTGTAAGATAAAACTATCATCGACAGTTTTCGAATTGGCAGTTATACATATTATCAACAGTCCTCATAGCATATGTTGACCGGGGTCACTACGATGATAATAAAGAAAACCGCATCAATATTCGTTGATCGATTCTCTAATTGAAATGGAACATACAGACAGACGGACATACTGATAGAGAGACGAAACTCTTTTTTAAAAGTTTTGGCATTAATAGCCCTAAATACAAATATAGCCCATTTCCTTTAAAATGTTGCGAAACTTTGTACAGATACGACTTCTTTTATTATTAGTAATTTGTAATGTTTGTTACTAATTTGGGAAAGGCCTATTTCCAGCAGTGGACGAACACGGGCTGATGGATGGATGTGAATTGTGAATAAATATAGATTTCACTGTTTTTAAGCTTTAATATTTATTTATGACAGCTATTAATATACAAAAATTTAAAATATGCTTGTAGTCTATATATTTCAGCCCGCGGTATGGGGGCGTTCGTTATCAATCTATCATTCGATTGATGACGGCCCCATAAATTGATAACGGTCCAAAATGTATCGAATACAAAATATTATGTATACTTTTAATTTTCATTTACTTGTTTTGATTATTATAATATTCCTTGAAATCTTAGCCTAATATCTGTAAATTGTGTGAATTCTTCAGTTAGTCGGGTATATCAGTAATGCTGTACAATTAAATATTAATTAATAAAAAATAAATGAATAAATGACTAAAATAAAAAAAAATAATAAAAAAAGTTGTCATAAATAATTCGGATGACACGTCTACCAATCCGGAAGTCTCGGGTTCAAATTGCAGGCACATTTTTGTTCGGTCTGCGTGCTTCGGTAGGCACAATAAAACTTTTGGAAACAGCCTCTGATACCCCTTCGGAAATAAAGTCGTGACGATATATAATCTACTTCCAGTAACCGATTTCGTTGTTATGAAAATTTATGAAGATGCCCAATAAATAAATAGTTATAGAAAGCTTTTCACCAAAACGATTATCGAATCGTAAATATTGGCGAAAAATAAGAGGTTAATTTAATCTGACATAATTTTATTTGTTCTAGATTTTAGTAGCTCTACTGTTGTGTGTGAGCGCAGCACTGTCTGTTCCGGTGCTTCCGGTGCAGTACGCCTACCCTGGTCTAGTACATGCACCTGTCGCAGTCCATGCTGAGCCAGTGGTGAGTTCTTGTACAGATGTAAGCGGTACTTCTATTTTATGTGAGCACAGCACTGTCTGTTCCGGTGCTTCCGGTGCAGTACGCATACCCTGGTCTGGTACATACACCTGTTGCAGCCCATGCTGAGCCAGTGGTGAGTTCTTGTACAGATGTTAGCGGTATTACTATTGTGTGTGAGAACAGCACTGTCTGTACCGGTGCTACCGGTGCAGTACGCATACCCTGGTCTAGTACATGCGCATGTCGCAGTTCATGCTGAGCCAGTGGTGAGTTCTTGTACAGACGCTAGCGGTACTACTGTTGTGTGTGAGCACAAAACTGTCTGTTCCGGTGCTTCCGGTGCAGTACACATACTCTGGTCTAGTACATGCACCTGTCGCAGTCCATGCTGAGCCAGTAGTGAGTTCTTGTACAGATGTTAGCGGTACTATCTGTTGTGTGTGAGCGCAGCACTGTCTGTTCCGATGCTTCTGGTGCAGTACGCATACTCTGGTCTGGTACATACACCTGTTGCAGCCCATGCTGAGCCAGTGGTGAGTTCTTGTACAGATGTTAGCGGTATTACTATTGTGTGTGAGAACAGCACTGTCTGTACCGGTGCTACCGGTGCAGTACGCATACCCTGGTCTAGTACATGCGCATGTCGCAGTCCATGCTGAGCCAGTGGTGAGTTCTTGTACAGATGCTAGCGGTAGTACTGTTGTATGTGAGCGCAGCACTGTCTGTTCCGGTGCTTCCGGTGCAGTACGCATACCCTGGTCTAGTACATGCGCCTGTTGCAGTTCACGCTGAGCCGTTGGTGAGTTCTTGGTGGTATGGTATGGTATGGTCATAAGGAATCTGCCGGAACTTACCACTAGTTGACGTAGAAAGACTTGTCAGTTAATGTTATTTCTACCTCACTTCACGCCACTCGGAGAGTCTCCTATCATGCACATCAATGTTGCAACTCTTTTAGCAGTGCTACTGTTGAATGAGAATGAATAATTTATTATGTGTGAGCTTAGCACTATTTATTACAGTTCTGATAATGAAGTACGCTTTCTCGTGCTGCGTCAGTGGTTGTTTTGTTAAGATTATGTTTTTGTTGCGAAATCCATCGCTTTGGAATACTCTAAATATTATTAGAGTGCACTACAAACTAGAAAAGATAAATTAGAAAAAAATGGTCTGGGTAAGTACCTCGGTGGTGAAGTCGGTTAGCGCGCTTGTCTTGATAACAAGAAGTTACAGGTTCAAATCCTGGCCCAAGGAATTTTTTCAAATTCTTGTCTTTACATTTGTTTCTAATTTATCTTTTCTAGTTCGTAATGCACTGTAATAATTTTAGAGTATTCCAAAGCGATGGATTTCGCAACAAAAACATAATCTTAGTTAATGAGAACTGTGAATTTCTTAACTGTCTGAAGCAACACATATTGTAGCGACGACAGCGCCATCTGTTCCTAAGAACAAGGCGTGAAATCACATAACGCCCTCGTGAGCGTTCAGTATGTGAATTACAAGCTAGTTAGATCAAATAGTTACAAAAATATTCGGTGGACGGTCGGTTCAACGGTCTAGGTAAGTTCCTCGGTGGTGCAGTCGGTTAGCGCGCTTGTCTTGATAACAAGAGGTTGCAGGTTCGAATCCTGGCCCGAGGAATTTTTTCAAATTCTTGTCTTTACAGTTGTTTTGTTAAGTTTTGTTTGTATGTATTTTAACATAAAAAGAATATGTTGCATTAATATGTAAGATGTATCTGAACTACGATCTGGACTGCGATCTAGTGTTTTAACTATTGTTTTAGTTTTAGATACTTTTTAGTAACTTAACGAGCCACTCCCAATAACATGGTTTAAATTACTTTCAGGCTTATCCAAAATACGCGTTTAACTATGGTGTAAAAGATCCACATACTGGAGACATAAAGTCACAACAAGAAGAGAGGGACGGTGATGTCGTCAAAGGTAAGTTGTGCAACATAAAGGGTTTTATAAAGCTGACTTTCGTTTATAAAGCCAAATTTATACCGGACACTCGGTAAGAGGTCAGAACCAAGGTTCAATGACCCTTTCTGTGAAATGCACAAAATATAATTTAGACTTCATACACTAATTGAGTAGAGGTTGTTCTTGAACAAGTTTATGGTCACAAAAAATATTTTTCGTATTTCGCAAATAGGGTCATTGAACCTTTGGTCCTGACCACTTACCGAGTCTTCAGTGTTAATTTGGCTTATATTTTTGTATTATTATTAAAAAAACACATTATATTTTGTCAATCTGGGCAGAGAATATAAAGTATTACTCCGTACTCTGGTAGTAGAGCCAATTTTGAAGGCTTTAATTTTAGTTTTAGTGCTGGCAACCGTCAAAACTATTATTTTTTCATTCAAAAATAGTTCTTTAGTGTTTACAACAGAAGCTATATTACTTTGGAAAAAATTTAGTTTTGACAGCACTAAAACTAAAATTAAAGCCCTCAGAATCGGTTCTAATTGTTTATAGTAAGTATTTTTTCTGGCCTTACATTTAATTTTGCGTATTTCGCAAAAAATTTACAGGTCTCTTACCGAGTCTCCAGTATAGTTCTCACACCTCACATGTCTACTCTATTTATTGTAATAAGTTTTCATAAACTTTAGGTAGCTACTCGCTGGTAGAGCCTGATGGTTCGACGCGGACCGTCAACTACGCTGCTGATGACCACAACGGCTTCAACGCTGTGGTCCACAAGACAGGCCATGCAGTACACCCGGCGGTAAGTCCCACAAGATTACCGACAGCCGTATTTGTCTTTTGGTTATAAAAGCTTGCCAAGCATGCTTTTATTACTTTGTCCGACGCAATGGAGTGATTAAGAGGCTACATGAATAAAATAGGAGTGCTTTATTTCCGCGTAAGCAATTTCTGATACACGTATTTCGACTATACAATCTAGCGTTATAGGTGGTAGAGCTGATGCCGGGCTCGACTGTGGAGGTACCACCATCTTACTCGCAAATCCTCCCGAAGTTATTCGGGGGAGAGTAAGAGAACAGCTCTCAGGCAAAACCAGGCGGCCCACCATTGCCTGGGACCAATGGATGGCGGTATATCCATCCCCAATTGCCGAGCCTTATATAAAACAGACTGGTGACGGGCAGCGGCGTCACTGGTGCAAGGGTTTCGGCACCGCGCTCACCAACCCGCATGCCCAGCGTGTGTGGGCATTTCTTCCAGGAGTACCGCCAAGAGTGGCGAAATCCTGGAAAGGCCTATGTCCAGCAGTGGACGAAACAGGCTGATGGATGGATGGATGGAATCTAGCGTTTCGTTTTTGGAAAACATGTTACGATCAATTTTCCTTGATAGAAGACTAGTCCACATAATGTACTCGGAATTCCCAGTCCCTTTAAGCTCTACAATTGCGAACATTCAGGTTTTGCGTTGCTGTTGCTACCTGTCTAAGAGGAGCCAGTGAGGAAAGGTTCGTACCAACCGGTACAGACGGGGGTCAAAAGCAAGGTCCGATGATCTAATGACCCCAAGCACTAGTACCAGAGTACTAATGTAGAACTACTACTACAGAGCTAAGGAAAGAAGTGGAGGGATAGTGTTCTTTGTGCATAACGTTGCCAAACGTAAATCCATTTATACCTTTAAAAGGTAAGCCTACAATCGATGTCTCTGCAGTATCGAGGATCATAAGATAATCGGATCTTGACTCACGTCTAATTGTCGTCTTTGCTTCTAATTGCTGCTGCCATAAAGCTAAGGACCGGTCAAGTGAAACCAAATCCAAATTAAGTTGACCGAGTATTCGGGCACGCAACCCTAGCTTACAAACACCTAGATAAAAAATCGGCGTTTTAGTATTTGTTGTCTAAGTAGAGATAGCACACAAAATACAGAAAATTCAAAACTCCCAACTAGTTTAGTTTTTGAAATAGACTCTGTAACAAAAATGGTCTAAAATTGAAAACCCCCCATTTCTCTATATTTAGAGATCAGAAAAATGATGTATTTAATTGTACATTTTGTACTCTACTTAATAAGTTCTACATATTGACACTTGGAAGGGTAAAAAAAAAATTTTTAGCTCCTTTTTCATGTATCCTTATCACGAATTTTCAGAGGGGGCGCGGAAACTTAAAGAAATTATGCTTACAAATTTTCCTGCAAGATAAATTCAATAGATTACCAAGAGCCAAATAAGTTCTGATCAATGACAACGTTTTTTGGTTCATCAAAAAAACCTTGCAATAAAAATAGATCATTTATACTTTATGTTAATTAATATAATTAATCAAACCCACATACTATACTGATCATCATATTTGTTTCATTCCATTCAAACCCGAAATAAATCGTTGGCTAAACATTTGTCTCCAACATTAGCTACAGTTCAAATTACACTAAATCATTATCTTTGCAAGCTTACAAGCGAGTACGAGACATTGCACAAGCTAATCGTTTCTCGACGTATAAGGAAACAAGGCGGTTAATTCAAGTCAACATTTTTCGCCAAATTTTCCCCGATAAGGCTTTCGAGGTCTACGAAAGGGTTGAGCGTATTTGTATACTGATAGTCCTCCTTGACACGGCTGTTGCAAGATTTGTAGGCATGTTGGCTACATGTACACATTAAGATAATTTGTTTGATTTACTGCTAATAAAGTCTATTCTGAAGGCTTTAATTTTAGTTTTAGTGCTGTTAGACAAATTTTTCCAGAGTAATATAGCTCTGTTGTTAACAATAAAGAACTATTTTGGAATGAAGAAAATAAAGTATTGACAGCACTAAACCTAAAATTTAAAGCCTTCAGGACCGGCTTTAACCTGTTCGCTTATTGCAAATTTGCGACTTTGCGATTTTCCCGTCAATTTTGTTTTTGGCTATATCTCCGAAACTAATGATCAGATTCTAATGAAGTTTTCTTTATCTAAAACTAGATAAAATTTACTACAAAAAACAAAAAAAAAACATTTTTTTTTCTTGGTGAAAGTAGGTGCTTTCTACGGGAGAAAGTTTTGGTTATATATATTCATATACTACATATATCCATCCATCCATCAGCCTGTTTCGTCCACTGCTGGACATAGGCCTTTCCAGGATTTCACCACTCTTGGCGGTCCTCCTGGAAGAGGTGCCCATACTGACATACGCTGGGCAGGCGGGTTGGTGAGCGCGGTGCCGAAACCCTTGCACCAGTGACGCCGCTGCCCGTCACCAGTCTGATTTATATATAAGGCCCGGCAATTGGGGACGGATATACCGCCATCCATCGGTCCCAGGCAATGGTGGGCCGCCTGGTTTTTTTGCCTGAGAGCTGTTCTCTTACTCTCCCCCGAGTAACTTCGGGAGGATTTCCGAGTAAGATGGTGGTACCTCCACAGTCGAGCCCGGCATTAGCTCTACCACCTAAAGTATACTACATATATATGTCTATTCAATTTTATAATATTGTAGAAAAATATAAAGAAAATATTATTTACCCTGTGACCTCCCCCCTCGGACTGCCACTGCTTAGTGCATTACAAACTAGAAAAAAAAAATAGATGCAAATTTCAAGATATTTATTTGAAAAAATACCTCAGATCATTCGAACCTGCGACCCCTTGTTATCAAGACAAGCGCGCAGTCGGTACTAGTCTTATGTGTAGAGTATTCAAAAGTGATGGATTTCGCTATAAAAACAGAAACTATAGATTTAGATGTGTTCCAATTTTGAATCTAGATATCTTGCGAACGCGTCACATCATAAAATATTTCTGCTGTAATATAAGTTTTAAGATTACTTGTTTCCTCTACCTGGAGAATTATAAACTTCACGTATTTGTATATCGTTTTGTAGATTATTTGCATAACAATGATTAATAATTTATCTCCTCCACAGCAAATAGTAGCAGCCCCAGTCGCCCACTACGCGCATGCGCCCATCGCAGTATCTCCGTACCTGCACTGACGGAACTCACCACGGATATTGTAATTATTTTACCCACCCTTAATACTCCATAGTGTAAGCTAAGCTTTCGAGAGTTACCTTTTGTATTTTAATATGTATAGTCTAGCCATCGGGAGTTAAGTAGTTGGCATCATAATTTGTCTAGGCAGATTGTATTTCTGTTAAAACTAGGGGGTCACCTGGCTCCCCAAACTTATTTACATCTAAACCTAGGTGCAAGCCACATAGAAGCGGTGCGGCGCGCATCGAGCGCGCGGGCGTCATACAAATTTCGTACAAAACCTACGGAAATAAAGTCGTAATTTGAACACACCGAATGGTATGTTTCGGGTGGTGTCGGGCGTGGAACGGGCGTCCATACCATACCTCAAATTGCGACTTTATTTCCAAGCGTTTTGTACGAAATTTGAATGACGCCCGCGTGCTCGATGCACGCCGCGCCGTTTCTGTGTGGCTTGCACCTAACACGTTCCTCCTCGCTCCGGTTTGCTCCGCTCTTCGTCGCACCTATTATAATTTCATACTTTACGACCTGCCGAGGTAAATCATGATATGCCGAATCCTATGATTTACCAATTCATGTGCATTTTGGTGTGGCACTGCTTTATCAGTAATGCCACGACACAGTCGCCAGACTATTTGAAAATGAGGAATGGGAAGACAGGGTATATTGAATGTAATTATTCAAATCAGGATATAGAAACCTATATAAGGCTTTTTTAATTTTCTTCTTAAAAAAATATTGAGCTACGAAATTAAACCTCTTTTTTGCTTTCTTTTGGGGACATTGATTTTGAATGAAATGGGTTCGCATAAGGATCGTGCTTAGATTTTCAGTTATTCTTAAAGTTAAGTGCTATGTGTTTAGAATATAATAAATTTGGTAAAAGGCATCTGAAGTACAACTGCTATTTTTGTTAGGATCGTAATTAGTATTATTTATTTATGTACCTATATGTAGTATGTCTAGTAAGATTGATTTTGTTTGTCGTTTTAAAAATAAGTACAACGCAATGAAAACTTTTTTAAAGAATATTATTCCTTTCTTTATTTACATATTTTGTTGATCTCAAATCATTTGAAACTTGATGTATAGTATTTGATTGTTCTGATTATGTATGGCGTTAATTTTCTACAAAATATTGACATGAAATTGTTTTTAATTTAAGAAAATTATACTTTGTCACGTGTGTTTATTATATCGGTGTTTTATTTGACAAACCCACATCAAAAGAAAAAAAATATGATAAATATGATTTTTAATGGTATTGCAAACATTAAGAGTTTCGGGTCAAAGACCAGACGAATATAAAATATTGCGTAGACATGACAAATGATAGAACATTAGGTTGGCTCTGCTCTGAGTACCTCCTTAGGTGGACTGGTCATGAATGTCTTATGAGAAAAAATCCAAGAGAATTATGATTATGTATGACCCTCTACGGTTGACTTTCTTTGTAACAAACAAAAAACAACTCGGTAATATTCATATAAAATATATTTGTATTGCTTATGGGTATTTTTATTAAGGGAAATTATTTTTAGGTAGGGTTATTTAAAAAATTGGTGTAAATAGAAAAAAAAAATGCAGGGATATTTAAAACCTAGTTATCCGGGTTAATGTCAAAATCTAGCTATTCAGAAAACTATTTAGTTAGAGACTTTGAATAATATTTATCGCTTTATCCGAATAAGGTGATTATTCGAATGACTACCGATCTTTAGTTATTAAAGTTAAAGTTAATTCATCTTCTTTTATTTCTCATTAGACAATCCTAAAAAGCAGAAAATGTTCAGCAATGAAGAACAACGCGCTGTTGCAGTTGCTGAATGTTGGCTACTTGAATTAATGAGCATTTTAAATGAAAGATGTGACGACAAGACTTTATAACAAAGTTAATTAGTTAGCATTATTAGTTAATTAATTATTATTACTATTATAATTCGTCATTATTCATTGAATTACTAATATCTTAGTCGATTTAAGAGATTAGTAGTCGGGTTGTATTCGAATGACCAAATAATTCTCAGTCGAGCATCACTACGGTTGACAAAATCTTAGTATTATTTCATGCATATTTACAAGAAGTTACGCGTTAATGACATCGTAACAACTTGATATATCGACAGTACGACAGTAGCATACGGTGAAGACATCTTTCGCTGTTAAAATGTTACAGCGATCTTGTAAACACTGGGGGTAATCGAGGAAATACTGTTTTCCTTTTTATTTTAATTAAAAAGTATGCAATAGATGCATTTATGTGTATTCGCGAAAATTGCTCAGTAATGATTATGATATTACAAGTTTTTTTTTCATCTTATGCGATAAATTTTGATTGCATTACATTAAACTAGGCGTGTTTACAGTTGTAATGTAAAGCAATCGAAATGTAAACGATAAAAAGACATTAATTTCTTGTGAAAACATAATCACTATCAAGCCATTTTTGCGAATACACATGAGAGGCATTTATTGCATAATTTTTATTCAAAAAGTATGGAACAAGGTTTTGATGTGCACTTTGCACCGAGATCCTCTGTTACCACCTTAAAGCTGCATTGAAATATTATGTAAGTATACCATTGTAATTATGTGAAGAAATCGCTGAAACTTCAACAGCGACGGTGATGTCTAAATCATTGTAGCATTCTGTCTGTATCGTAAACCGTTTTAGTTACAGCTGGTTTATTTGTATTCAAAGCATTTTTGTGTTTTGATGATGATAAACATTGTATAAGGTGAAGTTGTCGTGGGCGAGCGACATCATGATATAGCTAAATTAGTGAATTTACGATTTCACGGGACTCTGTTAAACTGGATGTTTTTATTACCGGTTGCTTTTACATGGTAATAAGATAATTTTTTAAAGAATAATTACCTATACGAATATATAAAGCTGTTTAGATTAAAAAAGTCATACTTATAAAAGGGTTCGACGTGTTAAAAAAACACGTGGTGATAAAATAGGTTTTACCAAATTATATACAAAATTCATGCTTTCTCACGAAACGAAGATGTAAGAAACGAAAAAAATTATCAAATTATGCTAATCAAATCTGAGTTATTGACCCTCGAAGACTAAATACCTCAATAAGCAGACTTTAAATTAAACCTTATCTCGTCTTAATGCTAATCTCAAAATGACGGACACAAAAACAGTTATTCGTACCTAAATGGTCATTCCCTAAGTTGCCGTGCCTAATGTGACGTCACACGGAGAAAAAATATTTCTTAGCTACAAGTTAATTATAGTAATATATATACTAAAATAATAGTTATTCTCAGAACAATAAAATTACTCTGATGGTTAGAAACAAGTTTTACTTATTGTAAGCAATTAGTAAAAGCGAAAAACCTTGTTTAAATGGAATAAAAATTTGTTTCTAAGAACGAGTAACATTTATCTGATTGCGAGTAACGTAACATGTTTACTAGGGTGTGTCATTTTTTGACTTTTTTCGAATTTCATAATGTAACAGTGAAATTATTTTGCAAGAATGTATAAAAAGCCCAAATGAAAATTTAAAAAATATTGGACGACATACTCTGCTCGCTCATTTGATCCAAATTCGTACAAAATGTATGGCAGAAGCAAATATTTTTTTCATCCGTTATATTTTTTGTATTTTTTCTTGTAAAAAGCCTTATTTAAGCATACTATAAAAAGGGGACCTGTGCTTTCCTCTGAACCAGGGTTAAGTCGTGACCTTGATCGAGCGCCGAGGTCCCGTCCAGGACGAGAACGTGAACATTAATTTGAGTGTTTGAACCATTTACCCTTATAACGGGATTTAGCATATAAGGCCCCCTTGTGTGGAAAACCCCCTTCTGGCAGGGTTTAGATTCTATTAAATATCAATGGGCCCAGCACCAGAAATCTGAATTGTACCTGTCAAGAGGGGGTTTATCATACATTTTTTGGTGTATTTGGTGTTTATCAAGCATGTTCGCTTTAAAACGTATTTGAATGCACATTGTATTTGTCAAGATATTTTATTTTATTTGATATGGCAACACGAGTTGTCGCGGGGTGATTTGTCAGGAGTCGTGGGACGGCCATATTGCGTTTTCAGACAACAAGAGTTGCAAGAGGTTATGTGTTTAATATTTCAAAGAAATTAATGTGTAAAAAGGTGAAATAAACCAGTTAATCAGTGTTAACTGTGATCCGGGATGCCTACGCGAAAAGTTTCGTAAATTCAATAATAGTGGAAGGTGATGGGAAAAGATTCTCATTACCACGTTTACTGAAATCGTGATAGTTTTCTCGGGCAGGCTAGCCTATAGAGGTTAGAGGGTTGAGTATAGGATACGAATCTGGCTGACATGCTGGCTGGGCTGGTCATTTGCCAGAAATATCCGTGCCGAGGTCGACGACAATCAACGTCAGAAGAAGGGAAACGCACACCCAGGGGACCTGTGCTTTCCTCTGAGCCAGGGTTGAGTCGTGACCTTGATCGAGTGCCGAGGTCCCGTCCAGGACGAGAACGTGAACATTAATGTGAGTGTTTGAACCATTTACCCTTATAACGGGATTTAGCATATGAGGCCCCCTGGTGTGGAAAACCCCTTTCTGGCAGGGTTTAGATTCTATTAAATATCAATGGGTCCAGCACCAGAAATCTGAATTGTACCTGTCGAGAGGGGGGTTTATCATACAATATTATATAAATATTTGTCACTTAACATGTCTCAGATCAAATAAAAACTGCGCCAATTCACAGAATTTCCAATTTTGGGCATTTATTACAGTTTTTTTTTCATAGGACCTCAGAAAACAACATAGTTTTCATGACCTATTTTGATGAATTACAGACAAACCCCAAAAAAATACAAAAATTATTAAATTGAAAAATTTTTTTTTCATCCATACATTTTTAAAAACTTTGAATCAAGTGAGCGAGCAGAAGATGTAGTCCAATATATATATTTTTTATTTGGGCTTTTTATTGATTCTTGCAAAATAATTTCACTACTACGTAATAAAATTCTAAAAAAGTCGAAAAATGTCACACCCTAATGTTTACTGGTTAATTATGTTCATTAAAATTAAACCTGCCGATCGACGGCGGTGATTTAGAGAAAATATTTTACACAGTATAATTTTTCCCTTTTTTTTGTACGTTTTAGGTAATTTTAAGATTTTAGATTGTGTATTTTATTGTAATGTTATTTTTATTTTTTATGTTTTTACCAATAAATAAATTAAAATTAAAGTGGGTTGACAACATGAATTATGTTATTACAAAAAACTGAGACTTACAAGGACTCCCGAAGAGTCCTGATGATGAATCATAATCTCATCGAAAGCTCGACCAGTGCCTCCTTGCACAGTTAAACAAGTGAGTCCTATCCGTTTTTAAATATTCATGGTTAATATGTTTTAATTTATGCCAATAATTTCTTTATGATTTTACAATTCTCGTGACTAGGATTCAATATTTTATGTTTGGACATAACAAGGATGTGATGTAATTTCCAGTTTTCAAAGAACCAAACATTTTGATATAGCGATGTACAATTCACAAATTACAATGAAACAATTAAATTATAATTACTTTATTAATTTTTATAAAGGTGTATGTGATCAGTAAAAGCCGTGTAATAATGAATAGCTTTTTACTATTTTACGGGAAAAAGAAATACTAAAAAAACGGTTACGAATAACAAATGTTTTTTTTTAAATAAGTATGATAATCGATTGCAACTTCCCACTGGAAAAAAAATGTAATCGTGACATCTTTTAAAATTCAGTAATCCGAAGTACAGGAAGTTCAACAAGAGTTGAGGCGGAAAACATTACTCACACATACATATTTGGCAATTATCTTTTTATCAAGGAATTTTAAACGGAAGAAGGTTCTGATTTCTGTGCTGGAAGTGTTCGCTTTATTTAAGAATACTCTTAATTTAATTCAATAGTGACTCACTAAGCCTATGGTTTTCGCCTCAACTATTGTTGGGTGACCTATAATATTATTAATTTCGGCGTGAAATAAAACTGTTTTCTTGTTATTATATTATGGAATTAACAAATGCCCATTTTTTGTAATTTCTATAGGACTTGACTTAAAATTTATAAAATTTATTACGCCTTTTAAAAATATGGTTTCTAATTCGAATATTTTTTTCCGTGCTTATGCGCCAGCGCCGACACATGGGCGAAATGGCTCTCACCCACTAACGTTTACGACTTCCCAACAAACGTGCTCGCAAATGGTCGGAGGTAGTTTTTTGCCACCTTATATTATAACACTAAAAGGAAGTGCCCATAAAGGAAAGCTCTCATGTAGACGAAGCATTTGAAACTGTTCGCACATAAGTTTGGATTTGTGGATATTTTTAATATTTTGTTACTGTGCAAGTGAGTTGTGTCTGATACGCTATGGATTTTCTTTTAAGGGTAAGTGTTGTTAAGGACTTTTTGAAGTTTTGTTTCCTTGGCGAGTTGACGATGGTTTGCTACTTGTTGCATTATGTGGACATGGAGGCGTTTCTAGGAAACTTACTTACACGGGAGTAACAGCAATAATGAAATAAAAAAATAAAAAATCCCTATTATAAATTTTTAAGTACGCGCAAAACAATACGCACCTGACCGATCTATTTTTAAGGCGAGAGGAACCATTTTTTCAAATGTGTTGTTTTACCTATTTCACGGTTTATCTTTGTGCCGACAATGGCAAAGAACACGTTAATAGGACTAGCCACAGATAAACATATCGTTATTTTATTACTGTACAATATCTGTTTAATGTTATGATAATTACAATTTAATATTCAGGTGACTTTAAGAAATAATTAGAATCCGTATAACTTTATAATTATAATTAATAAAAGACACCGTTTCCTTAGCAAACTGATCATTTACTAAAGATGATCGTGAAGAATCAGCCAACTTAGAGAAAAATATTTATAGTAACATAATATTTTAAAATAATAATGTTGACGATTCGAATGAAAGTAACATCTAATAATGTAGTATCCAAACAAAACACATACAAGATCCGGAAAGTGCGAAATCGATCGATTTTAAATGATCGATATTAATGTTGGAAATATTCCTTGTTTTACTCACATACCTTATCTTTTAATCGTTCGGTCACCTACTTTCAAAAATAATGGGGGATGAACACGTTTTAATAATCCATAGGAAACAATTTTAAAAGTTATATATCCCCAGGGGTCAAAATAATATATGTTTTCTTTTGCACGATTACAAACAAAAAAAATGTGTGTGCAAGTGTGCGCCTGTACTCCCAAAGAGTCCTAATGAAGATGCGAGTCATAATTTCGTTGAAAGCTCGACCTGCCCCCTGATTCTGTATCGTAAACTCAGTTGCCAAACCAAGTGCCTATCGTCTAGAACATACATATCGCAGGGCCGTTTTTACGCAAGGGGCCAGAGGGGCCTGGGCCCCGGGCCACGTGTCCTTGAGGGCCCCAGGTGGACCCCGCCCAAATGCTCAAGCAATAAGAAAAGTGGTAAGAGTAAAATAGTGGCGTAGTTTCAAACAACAAGCGGAAAATTCTTGCAAGGAATTGGTGAAAAGTACTATAAGGTTGTAAACGCTGAAGAACTAGAGACGGATTGCCTTCATTTATAGCAATACATAAGAAGCTATGATGATCCACGCAATGAAGTAAATGTCCCAGAATTGTATAGTTTCCTTTGTTTGTAAAATATTGAAAATACTTTTCCAAATTACTAGGAATATTTTTGTTGTTAATGATAACGAACTGCAGTGGTGAGCGCTCATTTAACAAGCTGTCAAGAATATCCATCAAGATATATTAAATAGTCTATCCTTGATGAGCATCAAATGTGACGTATTAAAAGAAATAAACTTCGAAGATGTTATAACTGATTTTGCCAATCTGAAATCAAGAAGAACGTCACTTTTCTCAATAGGTAGAATTTTGACATATCTTTAGTTATTTTTAAATGATACAATGCAATAAAGTCTTCTTTTCGATTTTTTTTAATCTTTCATCCTATTTTAACAGCTCATTTTCCTATGATTTATATATACATAACATCAACATCAGAAACACAAGCGAAATTACTTGTATGATATCTTTGATGTGTCTGCGCTGTCTCTCTTTGTAAGCTGTAGTTTTTTAACTTAACCACAACGTTCTTATGGCAGAGGGCCTCAAAATGGAAAGTGCCCAGGGCCTTCACATGGTTAAAAACGGCCATATCCGCTTATCTTAGGATATTCGTAAATAGTTCAATTCCCATTAGAGGTTATTTTGGAACCTAATTTTTTATCTGTTTTTGGTAAATAGCAACTATAGCTAGCAACCGACACTGAGTTACATAAAAGCCCCGGTATGCCTCCTTGCACAGTAAAAAAATAAGACCAATAATTTTTTTTAGGGTTGCGAGCCAAAAGGGCAAGACGAGGCCCTATTAAATGTCGCTTTGCTGTCTGTCTCTAGCTTGTATCTGAAATTTGGATATGTTGTGTAAAATATTGTTCCAAAATGGAATATTGAATTGAAATTAAATGAAGTTAAGTTCCAGGGAGGGTTTTCATGAAAAAGGAACCGAACAATTATCTTTTCTTTCCCCGGCATGTGGGGTGTCATTGTCATATATTTTTAATTTATTTTTATCTCTAAAAATTAGGAAATGGGGGCTATTAAAGTTTTCAGTTTTAGAGTATTTTTGTTACGGGGTCTATGTCAAAAACTAAACTAGTTGGATTTCGGAATCTACTGTATATTAGAGTTGATGCTTGTGATTGTTGGCACTTGGTGGAACTTTTTATAAGTGGACAAGTACAAGTGTTTTTCTATCAAAAATGTACTGTATATTAGTCAATAATACCTAATTATGCCCCATATGCTGTATTTAAACAACAAATACTAAAAACGCCGGTTTTTTAATATAGGTTTAGAGTTACGCAGCCGAATACACGACCAACTTAATTTAAATTTTGTAGGTACTGATAATTAAGTTTGTAATTTTTATTCAAATCATATAATTCTATAAGCTTAATTAGATGGTTCACGCACTTGACCGTTTTTTTAATACTCTTCAAAAACCCATCTCCGTTTGTAAGAGACAGACAGAGAGAAGGACGTACGAACAGTCATACCAAAAAAGGAGTCCTTATCTTATTTTTAGTAAAGAACCTTAAAAAGGAAACCGCTAGCTTTCTTTAAAGTGCTTTTACTTGTTTGACAGATATTGCTTGTGGCAGGACCGTGGCTCTCAAAGGCGAGGGTTATGTCACCAAGAGAGGCAAGGCTGAGCGTCGCTGAGTCACAACCTAGCTATTATCACACCAATATTGATGGTATGACCTATGTTCAGAGTCAGGAGGTTGCAATCTGGACTTGAACTTAATAGTATTAAAAATACATAAATTACAGTTTTGCAGGAATTGATTAAAAATAATTTGGCCAAGTGCGAGTTTCGTACTACCATACAATACGGGTACGAAATAGTAACAATATAAACCAAAAGCAACAATAAGGCGACAAAAAGCAAGGCGTTAAAATGTTAGAATCTATGACGCTCTGGAACTCCATTTTATTCTTAACAAAAAAATAAAATAAAATAATAAATAATAATAAATAAGTCAAATAGACAGCACGGAAGCTTAACAGCTAAATACATATTTCAACTTCACTATGATAATGGTTATTTGGTTTGTAGGTGGTAGAGCTGATGCCGGGCTCGACTGTGGAGGTACCACCATCTTATCCGCAAATCCTCCCGAAGGTATTCGGGGGAGAGTAAGAGAACAGCTTACAGGCAAAACCAGGCGGCCCACCACTGCCTGGGACCGATGGATGGCGGTATATCCATCCCTAATTGCCAGGCCTTAAAACAGACTGGTGACGGGCAGCGGCGTCACTGGTGCAAGGGTTTCGGCACCGCGCTCACCAACCCACCTGCCCAGCGTGTGTGAGTATGGGCATTTCTTCCAGGGGGACCGCCAAGAGTGGTGAAATCCTGGAAAGGCCTATGTCCAGCAGTGGACGAAACAGGCTGATGGATGGATGGATGGATGATAATGGTTTACTTCCCTATGAAGAGGCGGTAGCTCAGACGGTAGATGCTGGCCTCTCAATCATAAGACCCAGGTTCGATCCCCGGTAGGTCATGCATGAGTATTTCGGAATTTATGTGCATATTATTAGTGTTACCTAATAACCACTTGTCTAACGGTGAAGGAAACCTGCATGCCCAAAAAACTTGTATTTGTGGCCGAAGTACGGCGATATAGGGCTCACCACATCACGGTGGGAATAGTCGCCGGTGAAACGCGGGTGTACCGCGTCTGGACTGTGGATTGCCCGGGAAATCGTGTCTTAACAATATATTTATTTATGTATGTTGCTTGTTTTTACTTGCGATTAAAAGCCCGTAGTTAAATCGAGTTTCTTTTCTGTTTAGGAGTACCAGGCACCTACTCGTTCGGGTATGACGTCACAGACTCGACAAGCGGGAACCATCAGTTCAGAACGGAAGAGCGGTACCCAAACGGTACGGTAGTCGGGAGCTACGGCTATGTGGACGCGGCCGGCAAACCGTACCGGTTCCGATATGTCGCCGATGAGAGAGGATACAGGTAATCGCTCTCGGACTCGCGCACAAAGGGTTCCGTACCCTACACGATAGGTTGACGGAACCCTAAAACATGCATATGAACAATATAGATGCTATAGCAACATTGAGGCGACAAAAAACAATCCGCTAAAATATTCAGCACCCTCTGAGTACGGAACCCCAATTTTATTATTTGTTGTTGTACTTTAGAGTATGTACAACAATGTGACCGAATTTGGTATTTATTACCGTCTTCAGCGTCTTTGTTTTGTCTCTAAAAAAAAAGAAATGCTATTTTTTCGAGTTTTATTTTATGGGACATCCCTTAGGTCTACATTTTTTTCATTTTTATTATTTTTCGTGGAAGAAGCCACAGTAATAAGTATTCTGTGAAAATTTCAACTGTCTACCTATTACCGTTGAAGCTGTAGACCCCCGTGACAGACGGACGCACAGACAGACAGACAGCGAAGGCTTAGTAATATGGTTCTGTTTTGGTACCCTTAAGGTACGGAACCCTAAAAAGGGAAACTAACATAAATAATACCTTATATTTGCGACATGTATCGCGAAGATGGTGTCAGAGGTTTGTCCAGGTGTGGATTGGCACTAGATCAACATTTGTAACACCCTCTTGTTATCCCCGTCCATTTTAACATCCCAACGCGATAGGTATATATTACATCCATCCATCAGCCTGCTTCGTCCACTGCTGGACATAGGCCTTTCCAGGATTTCGCCACTCTTGGCGGTTCTCCTGGAAGAAATGCCCATTCTGACACACGCTGGGCAGGCGGGTTGGTGAGCGCGGTGCCGAAACCCTTGCACCAGTGACGCCGCTGCCCGTCACCAGTCTAATTTATATAAGGCCCGGCAATTGGGGATGGATATACCGCCATCCGTCGGTCCCAGGCAATGGTGGGCCACCTGGTTTTGCCTGAGAGCTGTTCTCTTACTCTCCCCCGAATAACTTCGGGAGGATTTCCGAGTAAGATGGTGGTACCTCCACAGTCGAGCCCGGCATTAGCTCTACCACCTTTTATATACCTGAGGCATATATTATTAGATAAGTATTCGCGAGAATCGATTTTGGAACTTTATCAAGTATAGTCTATTGTACTGTCTACAACACTGGGGCGGTCTGCCATTCTATTCTGTACTTGAGCGATTACGCAATATATGTTGTTTTGTTTTTTATTTTGGATATGTGTTTATTATTAAATTAAAGTAATTATTAAGGTAATTATAAAGTTAGAGTTTCACTCTAACAATATACATATATATATTCGTGCAAATACATGCTGTATAGAGGCATGCGGGTTTCCTCACGGTGTTTTCCTGGACCGTTCAGCAAGTATTAAGTATTAAATACTATGCACATAAATTCCGTAAACTCATTGGTGCATGGCCGACCGGGGATTGTGTTTCCTTCACCACCAGGCTCCTTTACCATGTGTGTGACCTCCCCTGAAAATTAATTTAATTTAATTTTTAATTAAATATTCAGTTTGTGGTCAACATTTTACATAAATATACTATCCCTTTAATCGTGAGAGATCCGTGACATACGGACAGACAGACAGCGGAGCAACTAATAGGGCTCCGTCTTGCCCTTTGGGCGCGGAATCTTAAACACATGAAAATCTTAGCTTAATAAGAATATACACACCGAAGCCAGAAGCGACAGAACATAACAAGCTTCATTAATAATTTCCAGGGTAATGCGGATCCACCCTACTACACCACCACCAACTCCCCCCGCCTCACCCCTTTACCAGGGGGAGGTAACGTGGACCAGGAAGAAGAAACCAAGTAACAATAAAATGAAGAGCTGGACTTCAGGGAAAGGAACTCAGAGAAAACAGGCTTCGTTCCTTCTGGACAACAGTCTCCAACGGCCTGTTTATTATTCGTATTCTTAAATTATACAATCGTAGGTTCCTGATAAAGAAACTAATGGTCTATTCAAACGTAAGGCACCCTTGTGCAAAATTACATGATTTGCCGTTAGATTGCCGCTATACAATAAATTTATTTAAAAGTGGTCGTTACATCCTTTCTACCGACCTCTAAACTACTGTGATTATTATTTTAACAAGGTTCTCTATAATATAACAGCTAGAAAACTTTTTCTATGGAGAACTTAATTTGATCCCTAGCCTAGAAACTACATATAACGCAAGTAGCTAACAGATAATTACAAGGTTTAAAATTCACTGAAAAGGCCCTTCCAAGTTAGCATTTTACTTATTGCTTGTCTTTTAATGTTTTGAAATAATTACTCAATAGTTTTATTTTACAGTAAATTATTTGTAAAATAATGTTTGAATATTAAGTTTATAATTTATGTTTTAGTTGCAATATAATAGTAGTTTATCAAACTAGTACAAAATAAATGATTAAAACAGGCCCTCCTATTAGATTAGTTTAAAAAACTAATCGTCACAAAGTCCCATTATGTCACAAAATGGATGCAACTGCACATAACTTACGTGCAGTTACATATACTACTTTATCAAAATTCATGTAATAGGTAAATTGGAAAGTGTAATCTGAACTCATGCATCATAGGAAAGGATAGTTAGCAACCTATTTTCATAATCTTAGTAAAATTTATCATAAGCTTGTATTATACATAGAACATCGTTGGCTTTTTTATTTTTCTGGTACAAGTTTGTCGGTAATTTTCATCGCTGTTTTCAGAATCTCGGGTGGAGTTAAATTATCTTCAGTATCACTGTTGTCAGCCATTTTAGAGCAAAATAAAACTTTTGACCACTAAACACAGAGTAGATATAATAGGTTGGGGAAAAACTCTTTTCGCAAATAGTATGTATGAACTTATAATAAAATCTCTTTGGCTATACCATTTGTATCTGGCTGGTTTTGGTATTATTAAGAAGGTTAAATTTAAAAAAAGATAATTCCAAATTAGGTAAAATGTGTGATTTTCATTTGTTTTTCTGACTGTTAAGATGAGTGAATCTAATGAAGAAATTCGATACATTTTAAAATTTTACTACAAAAAAGGTAAAAATGCAACGCCGCGAAAAAAAATCGTGATGTTTATGGACCTAGTGCAGTGTCTGTGAGAGTACCACAAATTTGGTTTAAGCGTTTTCAATCCGGAAATTTTGATGTTAAAGATGCACCTCGCTCTGGGCGCCCTGTTACGGATAAAATGGATGCCATTTTTGAAGAAGTGGAGCAAGATCGGCATATCAGTAGTTACAATGTAGCTGAAGAACTGGGGATTGACCACGAAACAGTTTTGGCGCATTTGAAAAAAGCTCGGTACCTACACAAAAAAGATCGATATTTGGGTGCCTCATGAGCTCACTGAAAGAAACTTAATGAACCGTGTACTCATTTGTGATTCTTTATTACGACTTAATGAAACCGAACCATTTTTGAAAAACCTGATAAATGGTGATGAAAACTGGATCACGTACGACAAGAACGTGCGAAAAAGGTCGTGGTCAAAGGCTGGTCAGGCTTCACAGACTCTGGCGAAACCCGGGTTATCTCGCAACAAGGTAATGCTGTGTGTATGGTGGGATTGGAAGGGCATTATTCATTATGAGCTGTTACCGCCAGGCAGAACCATCGATTCTGAACTCTACTGCGAACAACTGATGAGATTAAAGCAAAAAGCTGAGAGAAAGCGGCCGGAATTAGTCAACAGAAGGCGTGTGGTTTTTCATCATGATAACGCTAGACCTTACACATCTTTAGCTACTCAGCAAAAATTAAGAGAGTTTGGCTGGGACGTATTAATGCATCCACCGTATAGTCCAGACCTTTTGATTTCCACTTGTTTCGGTCTCTTCAGAATTCTTTAGGCAGTGTCAGGTTAACATCACGAGAGGACTGCCAAAACCACTTATCGCGGTTTTTTGATCAGAAGCCCCAGAATTTTTTGAAAATGTTTTGAATTTTCGTATAAAATGCGAAGAAACTTTTTCTCCAACCTAATATTTCCCCGTAAATTGTGGCGTCATAATCCAACAGTCCACCGCGCATGCGCCCTGGTATAACCTCTTAGGTAAAACCCTTTTTATGTATCAGTTTTATATTGAGAACTATGCCATAACTGTGACTATAATATAATTTTTTTTCCGTATAAGAAAGGTTCATGAAAAAAATATTTCATTATGCACTATTTTTAAATTCATGATCATGATTTTACGATATGAGTGTAGGTAATAGTACATTAAGGTACAAGTGAGCTGCGTTGTACATTACAGTCGAGGTGGGAATGCAGCACTGCAGCCCGAGCCGAAGGCGAGGTCGTAATGGAGCCGAGAGTGTAATGTGTAATGCTCACGCGTTTCATACGACGTTTTTCAACACACTTGCGAACAAAAATAATGAAAATCATTGTATTTTTTTTTCCACAAAATCTTGACAATTTTCTATGAAAAATGGCGGCGGAGATTTTGTTTATGCGGGTCGCAGATAAACATAAATACTCTTTTATTGTGCGCCATA
The DNA here is from genome assembly GCA_910592155.1 of Ypsolopha scabrella. NCBI lineage: Eukaryota > Metazoa > Arthropoda > Insecta > Lepidoptera > Ypsolophidae > Ypsolopha > Ypsolopha scabrella. The sequence continues at coordinate 9,484,847 of OU342964.1, forward strand.
ACAAAACAAATTACAATTTTTTTTAACAGAAAGGGTACAATGGGCGGACTTATCGGAAACCTTTGGGTGGAAGATAAAGTCATATAGAGATCATATCCACGTATTAAATAAACGAATTAAACTAGTAACCTAAACACAACACAATCTACATATCAATATACCTACATAAAAATACACAATATATAATATTAAATATACTTATATATATATATATTAATAATACCAATATCAGAGAGAGATGAATATACATACACATAGTCGTATATAGACTGAAATTAAATCAACCGACCAAATTGATACTGGAGACTCGGTTAGTGATCAAGAATATCCTTTTGGCCAATTTCGAAAAATATTTTTTTTTGCTCCCTTACTGGTTGTACTAGTTTAAGTACAATTCCTAGTGCAGGCACTAAAGGGGAAAAAATTTTTTTTTTTAATTTCACCTGTCGGGTCGTTAAACCTTGTTTCTGGTGACCAACCGAGTTTCCAGTATGAATTTGGTCGGTTGATTTAATTTCACCTGGTATATCTTAATTAAGGCCCTTAATTTAAGGGAGGAAAAAATATTATTCAATTCGTCGTTTGAAAATAGCCAAGGAAAGAGCAGATTTTATAGAAACAGGCAAAGAATTCCACAAACGCACAGCTACAACTGTAAACGATTCGCCATAAAAAGTCGAGGAATGTGGTGGTGTTTTCAATTGAATGTTTTCAGATGATCGCAACGATCGTTCGTGAGATTGGTGAAGGAACTCAAAATAGTTTATTGGTATTGTACTGAAGCCAAACTTCAATTTTAGAATTTTTGTCTGTCTGTCTGTCTGTGTATATACATATGTAATGTTCCGTTTTAACTCGAGAACCACGCAACGGATTCGGATGCGGTTTTTTTCGTAGTGACCCTAACTAACATATAGTAGGCTATAAGGGGTGTTAATAAAATAACGCACAAGCCCAAAACTGGGCAGAGATTGAATAAACGCGGGCGAAGTCGCGGGCAAATGCTAGTTACCTATATGTTTAAGATGACTTTGATTGATATAGCCAAATTCATACCGGGGACTTGGTAAATAGTTAGGACCAAGGTTCAATTACCTACCCTTTTTGCAAAAAACATATTAATTTTTTACGAGGTTGAAATCGAACATTCTAAAGAGGAGGTATATGCTACATCTATCCAACGATCCAAATTAGACATTGTCAAAATTTCATGTCAAATTTTAATTATTTGGAGCAGTTTCTAAGATTTATTTACTTTGAATTATTTATGTCATAAATCCAGGATGATTAAAATACAACAACTTTTACTAGTTTTTATTTTTGGGACGCTCATGGTTGGATCTCAATGTAAATATTTGTTTCTGTATATTTATTTAATTACGTTCTCAAGCCAACATCCTCAAATAATGCCTCAAACAGTTCACTTAGCAGAAATCACTGTATAATTTTTGCAATATAAAAAGTACCAGGCGCTTTGACAGTGATAGAGATAGTGATAGCACAAATAAATAAAATCTCGCTTCCTGTAGACTAATAAATTCAAAAGATAATGGTTCTAATCAAAATAAAGCTTCATTGGCAGGTTTTCCAAAGGCTCGAACGCCTCCGGCAAAAATGCTGTTCAAAGAAGAGAAACAACTACAAAATGGCACGATTGTTGGAAAATATTCGTACTTTGATAAAGAAGGTGGGGCTGTAGGTGTGAAGTACTTCGCTGATAAGGACGGCTATGGGTAAGGAAGATAAACAACCTCGACGTTATTTTATATTATATATAAATATTATACTTATCTATATTATACTTATCTATATTTTATCATATTATTATATTACTAATAACAAATAGTAAAAAAGTAGTTTATAACAATGAATGTTTTTTCAGAATTTTAAGGGAAATGGATTATGATTATTGCACATACTCAAGGCAATACTACAGTTTTTTTTTTAATTTTGGTATGTCTCTATGTATGTATGTTTTAACTAGAGAACCACTCAACGCATTTAGATGCGATTTACTTTATTATCATCGGTCACCCGGTCAACATAAAGGCTTTATGGGGTGTTAATAAAATAACGCCCAAGCCAAAGACGGGGCAGAGATTAAATAAACTCGGGCGGAGCCCAAGGCTAGTATAGAATAAGAATGATCAAAACTATAGGGTACTTCCCTTGACCTACGATCTTGAGTCACAAAAGATGTTCTTCTGGTACAACTGAAGAAACAAATCCGTTTTGTACAATTTGTAGTTGTAATTTTTGTTGTTAGTAACTGTTTTAATGGTACGATACCCTCGGGGCTTGAGTTCATACTCGCCCCTGACCAGTTTTTATAATATTTATACACACTTGAACACAGTGGCGGATTAATACATTTTCCAAGTAAAGGTTGAAACAATTTTGCCGCCCTTACCTCTTCAATTGTAGTTTATTTTTTGCAATTCAGTTGAAACTGCATCAAATTTAGTTTTTTGGGTGTGTTTCTGAGCTCAGTATTAATGCACGATTACACGATAGAATTAATTATGCAGCGTACACAGTAATGTAGATTCAATGAACGTAATTAAATAATATTTATTGCTCACAAACATAGACGGTCCCCAAATTTGCCGCCCTTAAAATCTGCCGCCCTAGGTTCAAGCCTACTCAGCCTGCTCGTAAATCCGCAACTGCTTGCACACAAAACATTTGTCTTGATCATAAAACATACAAACATAATAAATACAATATAATACAAATATAACAGTACATATCGTCATGACATGAATCATCAAGGGGTGTCGGTGTTACCGAGTGTGAAGTGTGAAATGCAAGTTACAGTCCACACCCGGTACACTCGCGTTTCACTGACGACCTTGGAAAGTGGACCATCTGTACCGGAAGGGTTCCAACGTGATGGGTGGTGAGCCCTTTCGCCGTACTTCGGGCACAAATACACGCTTTTTAGGGCTACATGCTACATGCCCCTACATGTTTTCTTACGATGTTTTCCTTCACCGTTCAGCAAGTGGTAAGTATTGGTTTATTAGTTTTTACACTGTGGTATTACGTGGGAATACAAATACTATTCACATAAATTTCGAAAATCTAATTGTGCATGCCCGACCGGGGATCGAACCTGGGTGACAGGTTTGAGAGGCCAGCGTTCTACCGTCTGAGCTATCGCCGCTAGTAGAAATAATTTTATTTTATCTATCCCAAGGAGACGTAAGTTATAGTTCGCGTCACACATAGACTAAGATGGCGCCACAGGACTTGAACGCTTGAATCTACGCTAAAGTCGATTTATAGCATATGAATGAGAATATTACTTTATTTTGCTATATACACACTACATAAATACACTTATCACACGTTAGTCTTTATGCAATAAATAATTAAAAAAATATATATAAACAGGAAAATACAAAATGTTGTTTTTTCTAGGCGACTTGATTACATCTAGATTATTTTCATATATAAATTGGCTAGTTACAGTTAAGATTCCTATTTCCTTGAATTTTTCTCTTACCGACTCACGAAATTTCAAGCCCTAACTACTCTTTTCTGAAGATGGCGGACGAACGAAGGACAAACACAGGCTGACCGATGGATGGATAGATTGAAAATGTTAACATGATATTTCACTTTCAGAGTCGAACTGAAAAGTTTGAAAATATCAACAATGCAACCAGATTCCTTCAAAACATTCGACAGGGAAAAAGAATTTTCACCGTTATCCGAAATTGCTAGGACTTTAAGCACAAAAAATTTCAAACAAAACCAAGAACTTAAGTTGGAAAAAGAAGATCCTTTGAACGGCTCTAAGAAAAAGAGTAAAAATAATGAAAAAAGTCAAAAAAACAATATGGACTATGACGATGATGAACTTGACAACGACTCTTACAATGATGATAGAAGTACAGAAAAAAATAATAATTGTTTCAAAAGCAATGATGGTTTAGACTATGATTTATTCGTGGAGAGAAAACAAACCCCTAAGAAATATCACAAGCAAATGTACAAAGCTTACAAACATAAAAGAGACAGCGGTAACATTGAGATACATAATGATGATGTTTATTTTTGTGATCAAGTTTAGTAAATAGATGTTCTATATAATTTTTGAATTTAGAAAAGGAAAGTTTATAGCATTATTGTAGTATTAAATTTAATATTTTCTGTTATTAAAATATAACATTCACCGGTATAATAAGATTTCTTTTACTGTCTAAGACTTTATCTCCTGCTGATTTATCGTAGACAGACTCTGCTTCGTGTGTTTCTTTAATGTGGGTAGCTTCTCCGATGTAACTGTGTCCGAAGCGATTGTCTTCTCTGGTTGGTTATAGTAATCTGAAAAAACGAAATTACATGTAATTTTCACAAATTTTATGTAAAATTTTCTCTGCCGAACTGGTTTCGCTATAGTAACTAATAATGTCGCACTGCTGTCTGTGCGCTGTCCGTCCGTCCCTATGTCACGGGTCTTTAGCTGGCCGACGGAATGAGTAACAGATTATGAAATTTAGACTTCATTATGCAAAATGTTAACCCAGAACCGAATATGCAATCAAAACAAAAATTTAATTGATTCCCAGCTTGGGGGGGAAATACAAGAATTATTTTTTAATCCCATGCTGATCTGGGGTGTAATTTTTTATATCCTAAAGAAATGGCGGGCTATCAAAGTTGTCAATTTTAGACCATTTTTAGTCGAGTTACGTATCCGAATACTCGGCCATAGACTAAATAGTACAAGTAATTTAGTCTATGACTCGGCTAACTTAACTTTGCAGTTTTGTTTCATACATTTTGCAGGTACCATCAGGTACTGATAAGTTTGTTATTTTTATTCAAATCATTTAAGTCTGTTAACTTATTTAAATGGTACAGGACCGTCAGGGCTCGTTTCGCCTGTGCCACATCCACTCTCGTTAACAGGTTGCTTGGTATGAATCACGGATCGCTCGAAATACGTGAGAAAAGAAGTAATCCTACGTCGTTTTTTACAAAGCGCAAGCGAAACATTGGTCACGAAACAACAAAAAAACTGGGAGCGTATTTTTGAATCATTCGAATTTCAATTCGCATATGAATCCGCATGATTCGCATACGAAAACTTAAAATCAGTATTTTTGAAAATTCATTCCGTGAATTCTGCAACGAGTGGTCTGACCCACTCGTTTTCTGATTTCTACTAGTAGAATCTACGCAAGAATGACATGACTGACATTGAATTGACAAGTTAAAATGTTTTGACGCATATTTACATTCTTTATTCATATCCATTATATTTAATATTTATGTGTATATATTACTATAATTTTCATTTTTATTTTTATTTGTGTAGTATAAGTTCTGTTGTAAAAATCCTTTTGTATGCTTGCTGCCAACCTATTTCGTGTATTCTTTCACTACAGTATTGGTTGGCTGGAAGAAACTACTTGAAGAGGTAAGCTCGCCTTTGAGCATATTTTTTTTTTTGTAATCTTAGTTTAAGTCTCTATGTGTGTACAATAAAGGATATAATAATAACAATTATGGTAATAATATTAATAACCTAAAATATAAGTAAAAACAGACAACAAAAAACGAAAACAACCAAAAGAAAAGGAAACAACAACGTGAGAACGAAAACGTCGACGAGAGAATGACATTATAACTTTTTAATTTACGTTCCGTTCACCTCCATTCATTACTGGTATTTAAAATCAACGAAATATTGCTTTCCGGTTCTTATTTTTTCTGCGTAAAACGAAAACCGTTTCATTGATTTCTACTGATTCAAAAATACGTAAAATCGTGACCAATCGAATTGAATTTCGCACGTCACGGCGAGTGATTCAAAAATACAGCTCCTATAGGCTGCCCTGGGTCGCAGGACATCACCTACTAATGCTACTTCTAAACAACATACCATCACGACATATCCCCACTGTGTAGTTGTAGACTGTAACTGAGAATGTCAACACTTGTGTAAAATCGTTTTTAGAGTTCCGTAACCGAATCGTGCCAAATGGGACCCTATTACTAAGCCTTCGCCGTCTGTCTGTCTGTCCGTCTGTCACAGGGCTCTACAGCTTCAACTGTAATAGGTAGAAAGTTTAAATTTTTACCGAATACTTGTTATTATGGCCTCTAACATGAAAAACAATAATTAAAAAAATCAAGTGTGATGATTATACATATAAGAATAAGAATAAGAAATCTCGAAAAAGTTGCATTATTTAAATGGTATTGGTTTTGGATCTTAGTTAAAGAAGGTACATATCAGCTTTAAATTAACTCAGATTGTAGGAAATACCATTAAGTAAAAAAATAAATAAAAAAAATAAGGATTTTTTGTCAGGCGCTACCATTTTAAATAAAAACCGAAATAAAACAAAAAATAAATTTAAAAAATCACTCGTTTATATTAAAGAAGTACTTTCTAACTCTTATCCCTGAATGATTTACTTACTATTTATTCATTAGCGCGCCGTCGAAATATGGAGCAGCCTATATATTAAAATCAGTAACTACAAGTACAAAGCCACAGTTTTGCAAGCTATCCTAGGAAGCTAAGGTATTCGATAATAGCTCTTATGTCTATGCTATTAGTAATTGTATAAACCCCCAGATAACTGTGTAACAACTTTGTCAATTTGTATTAGGGAATCAGAATACAATATCAATAACCTTTGCCAAGCTAGTATGGACCTTTTATGCATCTTAATAAGACATGTTTTTCTGTCTGAACTTATAAGTGTAAACATTTTTTGTTTTTTATTATGTAAGTATTTTTGTAAGTGCATTTATCTCGCTACCTAGAATCTAGATTATAATTTATTCTTTTGTATCGTCGACTCCAGGACCAAGACAAACCAAACATGGTTTCATGGTTCTGAATTACTTGTAAAAAAAATGTTGTTTTTCTAACTGGAAATAAATAAATAATAATAATAATAATAATTTTAGCGCCTTGTTTTTACCCAAAGGGTAACCAACGGGACCCTATTACTAAAACTTCGCTGTCCGTCTGTCACCAAGCTGTATCTCATGAACTGTGATAGTTAGACAGTTGAAATTTTCACAGATTATGTATTTCTGTTGCTGCTAATATTCATATTCATATTCATATTCATATTCTTTATTGCACACAGTTATTAATATAAACAAGTAGTCTTAAATTAAATGTGCTATAGGCGAGCTTATCTCTGAAAGAGATTTCTAATAGCAAAACCTAGGTGCTATGGACATGTTGGTAAAAAAGTGCATAGTCCTATGTGCACACATAAAGAAAAATACATAAATGATTAAAAAAAAAGGAAAACAAATTTGGAAATAATATCGACTTAAAACTAGCCTTAACATACTCGCTAAATAAATAAGTATAATATATATTACATAACAATAAAAGTAATATATACAAATCTATAATACACATACTTAAATAATGTGTATATAAATGGACATATAACTACATAAACGTACTTTCATAATACATCTTATGTTTTAAATAAGAACATAAACATACATAAATACTGTATATATAAATCGGCATATCCAAATATAAATATATATTTACGAGATAAAAATATTCATAAACAGTGCTCTTTAAGTTTCTTCTTAAATAAGATAATAAAACGACAAATACTAAAAAACAGAATAAAATAAACATTAAAGCAGGCTCCTAAACAACAAACGTGATTTTTTGCTCGTTTTTGCTCGATATTGATAACGGCAACTGGTAGACGCTTGAAATATTCACAAAATATTTAGTTAATATATTCTGTTTAAAAATAAATAACTAAATTAAAATAAAATAAATATTGAAGCCTTGATGTCGCTTTGGAATGTATGTATATTGTTGTTATTTAACATAATGTTTTTAGGGTTCCATATTGTGAGGTTGTACGGAACCCATTGCGCGCGAGTCCGACTCGCACTGGGCCAAATTATAATATTTTTACATCCCAAGGTGCGTGATAGGTGAGCCCTATCGCCGTACTTCGGGCACAAATACACGCTTTTTACATGAAGCGGGTTTACCACAGGGTTTTCTTTTACCATTCAACAAGTAAGTATATAATACTAAGTTTTGCCCGCGACTCCGCCCACGCGTTATTCTCTTTAACGACATGCTTTTTTCCGGGATAAATAGTAGCCTATATCGCCGTTATGCAGGCAGAACCAATTATCTCGAGATAATTTGAAAACCGAGTTAAGACCATGGTTGGATTCGGCTTTTTAAGCTCTATCGGCTGGTAGAACCAATTTTCTTTCAAAACGCTCCGTTGGAAAGATACTAATTTGAAAACCGAATAAATAGTGCAATTTTATAAACTCTCTCCAGCTAGTTTATGTTACCTGGACATAAGTCATTGATCCCACTAATTGTCTCAAATTAAAAGCAAATATAACGATTTAACGTTTTTTGTTAGCAAGTTAATATGGCGTTTTTAGTCAACACCGATCTGGTAAAAGCAGTTTTCAGCGGATAAAATCGTAAGAAACGAAAATTACTCCAGCTAAAAAGTTGTACGAATACTTACTTGGTTTTTACAGAAGATAAATTTAAACCAAACGTTTACAAGTCTGAACACAAAAGTAAGTTAATCAAGGAACTGTATTTTAGCTGACGGAATTTCATATCGTGTTGCTGGTAAGTGCCTGCAGGTAAAACCAATTATAAGTATTTACGCACGCGCATTTGGTATTCGGCTTCTGCGCTTGACAAGTACTTTTCGTCACGCCGCGTGCTGCGACCTAGTTTTTGGATAAAAAAATAAAAGTAACTTGCTCTGAAAATGAGTGCAGATGATATAAAACGATTGTCAGTCGATCCTGGAGATGTGGATCTTCATTCAAGTAAGTATCAACTGTTTTTAACTTTGAGGTTAGGTTATGACCAGTTAAGTGTAAATAACCGGTGAAATACGTGTCGAACCACGCAATGCAAAGGGTTCCGTAGTCTATCTATCCTGGATATGTAGATCTTCATTCAAGTAAATGTATGAACTGTTTTTAATTTTGAGGTTAGGTTATTACCAGATAAGTGTAAACAACCGGCGAAATACGTGTCTAACCACTCACAGTGAAGGGTTTCGTAGTCTAGATAAACATTTTATGGTTTTAATTCAAAGTATATACTTTGTTGGGAGTAGAGTAAAATAAAATACCAATTTAAATGCTACTGTTAATATTTCAGGTACCGACAGCACTTTCAACGATGCTGAATTAGATGATAATATTATTTCACAAGCTTATGAGTTATATTTGTCACAAATGAGTCCAGCAAAAAGTTCAGAAAAAAAAATTAGGGAAATTTCAGATGATGATCTCATGACACTAGACGATATAATATCAGAATCGCTGAAACCAACTTTTCCTATTTCAACTGTTACCAATGAAAATAAAACGATGAAAAAGAAAAGCAAGGGAAATAAGAAAAGCAATGTGAACGGCAACAATGACGAAACAATGAAAATGGAGACCAAAATGGACCAGGAGAAGCACAAAGAATATGACAACAATACGTGCGAACTCATGGATGGGGACGAGGTTAAAAATAAAGAGAAAAATAATAAGAAAGGCAAAGAGAAGACCAAGAAGACGGATAAGAAGAAGGATGAAGAATCGCACATGAAATCTCCACACGGAGAGACAAATGAGGATAAGAACAATCATAACCGGAAAGCTAAGAAGGACAAAGAGAAGTGCAAGAAGACGGGTAATAAGAAGGATGAAGAATTGGAAACAACATCTCCACACGCAGAGACAGACAAGAACAAGCACAATCAGGACGGGAAAGCTAAGAATAGAAAATATAATGACAAAGAGAATAGAAATGAGACGGATGAAGGGTCGGACGAATTTTCTGGTGATAATGACTTATGCGAATCGTCTTTTATTGCAACCGTTATTTTAATGGAGATTTTTGACACGGCATGTAAGAAAACTAAATCGTTGAATCGTTGGCGGAATCCTCAACCTGGAACGTGGAAGGTCAATGTGGCAAAAAGTAGACGTGCTGAGGGATTGCCTTATGAGACTGGAAAAAAAATAAGGAATCCGAAAGTACCAAAGGCTATTAACTGTTCAAAGTGTAAATTTCATTGCACTGACAATTTTTCTGAAGAGTGCAGAATAAGTCTTTGTAGGAAATATTGGAGTCTTGAATTTGTTGGCAAAAAGAACTTCATATTGGCAAATATAGATATAAAAAAGCCGAAAACTATTCTCGTTGAAAGAAAAAGAGAAACAACAAGAACATTTTCGACTCAGTGTTTTTTTTTCTTGAACGATGAAAAAGTACAAGTATGCCAAAAATTCTTTTGTGCAACACTTTGCATTGCACAATCTGTAGTTTCAGATGCTGTTAAAAAACGAGATTTGTCTGGACAATTTGGTCTTGAACACGATCAACGAGGGCGACACGAACCTCCGAATAAGACTACTCCGGAAAAAATGGCAGAGGTGCGTAAGCATATTGAATCTTTTCCAACGATGGAGAGCCACTATGTCCGCAAGGACATAAAGAGGAGGTACCTAGATAAGACACTGTCAATTGGAAAAATGTACAGTCTTTACGCTGAATTGTGCGAGAAGAAAAACGTTGAACCTGTATCTGAAACGATTTATCGCCGAGTTTTTGGCCAGGAGTATAATTTGGGCTTTTTTATACCTAAAAAAGATCAGTGCTTGTTGTGTACGAAATATTCGAATTCAAATGATATTCGTAATGATCTATTAAAAAAAGAGTACGACGAGCATATTCAGAGAAAAGAAATCTGCAACAATGAGAAGTCAAAAGACAAAAGCAGAGCACAAAACGAAGAAAATTTTGTCTCTGTTACATTTGATTTGCAAGCAATCTTACAAATACCATGTGGTGACGTAGGATTGCTTTATTATACACGGAAATTAACTGTCTACAATTTGACCATTTATGAGAGTGCTGAACCTAATGAAGCGTATTGTTGCACATGGACAGAACTAAATGGGAAAAAGGGTAGTGCTGAAATAGGTAGTATTTTATTGTATTATCTATCAAATTGTCTCCTGCCCAATGTGAATGAAGTCAGTCTCTTTTCTGATACGTGTGGTGGCCAAAATAGAAATAAATACGTCGCCGCTCTGTTGTTGTGGGCTGTTCAAAAAATTGGCCAACTAAATATAATAGAACAAAAGTTCTTAGAGTCCGGCCATACTTATATGGAGGCAGATTCAATGCATAGTAGCATAGAATCTGCAAAACAAAACACCGCAATTTATTCCATTAATGAATGGATAAATGTATTTAAACGAGCGAGAGCAAAAGGATCCTACAAAAAGGGCAAAAAGACAATCAAGAAACAGCCTTATCATGTCAAGGAGTTCAAGTACCAAGATTTCAAAGACCTTAAGGATCTTGCTGAAAAAATCTTACACAACACAACAAAAGATACAGATGGGAGAAAAGTTCAATGGCTTAAGATTAAGAGACTGAGATTTATAAAAGGAGAAATGAAGATCTTATACAACTACGATATGAGCGAAAATTTTCGTACAATTGATACGTTACGTACCCAAACAGAACCACAGACTCAGGTGGTAGAACACGAATATGGCACTCGAACAAAAAGAAGGAAATTGACTGCATCTACCTCTACTGTGAGTACACGGAGCCCAGTGATCCCTGATAAACTTGCACAACTTTATGATGCTCCACTAACAATTAGTTTGGCAAAGAAGAAGGACCTATTAATTCTTTGCAACAAAGGCGTTATCCCAGAAGAATACCACGCGTGGTATCAGTCGCTAAAGGCTGATGATAACGAAAAAGATAAACTACCGGAGCCAACATTATCTGATCCAGATGATTCTGAGGAAGATTAAATTAACCTTTTATAAACTTATTTTTCATTTCGCATTCACTTAGTGAGCATGTAACAAATTTTGATGACATTGAATTTATATCTGTTATCATTTGAATTATAATTGACGTCATTATTTTTTACTTTTAATGTAGGTAAGCAGACTAATTTAAAGTTGCAAATAAAAAAAAATGTTGGTACCTACCTAATTTAGGCTACACTTTTCTATTGTGACGTTATAATTCTTTGAACAAAAATTGTTTGTTTGTTATGTTACTTTCTTTTAAAAAGAATTGGTAGATTTTTTCAGGATAAAGTATTTTCCTGTCCTGAGTGTTTTGGATGATTTTTATGTCTTTCAATTTATTGTAAGGTTTCACAATTGTTTAATTTTCATGCCAAATACTTTGAACAACATATTTAAAATTTTAGATCTCAAAATTGTCTCGAGGTAAAACCAAGTATCTTAACACATTTCTACTTGGTAGTATATTAAAGAAGTACTTTTTATGTATTTTCATGACTTAATTAGCATTTAATAAATAAAAGCAATAAGTAATTTCGTTGGTATTATTATCAGCCTTTTAGTTTTTCAATTATAGAGATTTTTCTCTCCCCAGGTAAAAACAAGTAAATGGGAGACCTCGTCACAGTTTTCGTCAAATTTTATTACAAAACACCAGTTTTTTGGAACTGTAAATGCACTTACTTATAGCACATGAATTAATGTACCGATAGTATATACTTTTAATATTAATAGGGTTTTCAAAAGGTCATTATTAACATACTGAACTTTGTAACCGCGATATCTCATTTTGACTTTTTAGTAAGTTACTTGGTTCTGCCTGCATAACGGCGATATGTTAAGTTAGCCTATAAGCTATATCCATTATAAATTTCATCCAAATCCGTCTAGCCGTTTCAGCGTGAAAGAGTAACAAACATACACATACACACACACATACACATACACACACACACAAACACACACACACACACACAAAAACTTTCGCATTTATAATATTAGTGTGAGTGTGATAATAATAGTATGCACATGAATTGTATAAGACCGACACAGGTCCATGCTTGACAGGGTAGGATTTCGACCTGGGTCCCAAGATTGACAGCACGGGGCCCAACCGACTGACCTACCGCCACAGTTAGATAATGTAGTGAACTATTGTTATTCTGTTAGTGCGAATGCTAATGGTTCTCCTCGTAGCTGACTGCTCTGGTTTCCGTCAGCTGTAACTCGATTTATTGATAGGAAGTACCTACGTGATTGTTAATGATACTTTGCGTTTAATGCATCGTTGACGCACTTTTCTCTTCAATGCCATTATAATAAGAGAAAGTGCCTCAGCTGGTCTTTTATCGATAGTGCACCGAAGAAACTGAAAATGAGAATTTCCCTATTGCGAAAAACGGGTTACAATAAATATAAAACACTAGTTTCCACAGAAAGTTTCCTTGGGTAGAGGAAACTAGGCTCCTCCCAAAAAAAAAAAACATAAAGAAATAAAAAGACGTTTTTGAACGAGCGAGCGAGTTCTCCGAGTCTACTGGAACAATCCGGCGTTTGTATGTATGTATGTATGTATGAATGTTTGTTCGACGATAACTCGAGTATCGTTGATCGGAATGTCATGAAATTAGGTAGGCGAAAAGAATGTTTAAATTCGAACATGAGCCAAGTCGGTCAAGCGCGAATCGGGCGAGCGTGAGTTCAAAGTTCGCTAGTAATATTTAGTTAATTGAACAATGTGAAAACCTTATTTACCCATGTGAATATGTAGCAGAATGTGTTGTGTGTGATTCAGTAAACTCAAAATAGTTTTTTCACCATTACTATTCGAAAAGGGGTTATTGGTTCACCAAAAATAGTGAATAAAACGCTCTTTTCCTCACTGAGTGAGAACAAGTAACTTTTTAAACTTTTTGGATAGGCAAAGGCATGGCAAAGGTATCTGTGACCATACAGCCATCTTAAAACATAATCACCCGAGAAGCTATAAACTATAAATCTTGCAATCACTACATTTTATGTTCCACAAAAATGCGCGAATAAAGCATTTTAAATTTGGAACAAGCGTCAATGCACAATATAAAAAAATATCTTACCAAACGTACTGGCTGGCCGCTCGAAAAAAAGACAAAAAAAAAAAACGCCATTTTTATGTTTTGTTCTCTTATTAATTTACTATGTACCGATTGGTTGTAAGTATAATAAAATTTGATTCAAATAGTTAATATAGTACCTACTGTTTATTTTCTCATAGTCAATGGTGAAAAGTAGAGTACATAACTCGCGAAAAAAAAATTCCATCTCGGCTCTTGGATCTCTCGCTCCGCTCAGGATTCTACTCTAGAATCCTTCGCTCCTCTCGGGATCCACCTTTGAGCCTCGAAAGAAATTCCCTTTTTTTTCACTTGTTGTGTAATCTACTATTTTGCATTCTATACTTGATAGTTTCTTGCTCTGGGCTGAGTTCTTGGAATATTTTTATTTATAATATCTTTGGACGATGACATTGCAAACTGTGCTTTTCTGAAGATATACTTTTATGGAGCTTGTAGTCCGGGCGGTAGCGTTGTATTTTAGGTAGTGATTTTATGCCGATAGATTGCCATATTTTTCAATAGATCTGGAATGATTAATAACAGAACCAAGCGTCAGCTGACGCACCCGCGGTGGGTGTGGGTGTGGAAGGTTGCGAAAGTTTTTTAGGGTTCCGTACCCAAAGGGATCCTATTACTAAGACTCCACTGTCTATCTGTCTGTCTGTCCGTCTGTCCGTCTGTCACCAGGCTGTATCTCATGAACCGTGATAGACAGTTGAAAATTTCACAGATGATGTATTTCTGTTGCCGCTTTAACAACAAATACTAAAACCGGCCACGTGCTAGTCGAACCTGCGCAATCCCATACAACAGATATGATTTTTTTACCGTATTTTTAGATAATGGTACGGAACTCTTCGTGCGCGAGTCCGACTCGCATTTGGCCGGTTTCTTATGTCAACGGCGATGATTTGATTTTAATGTTTTTTTTGTCAGATCTCATATCTTAGCAAATAAACATCTTTGTAAATTTTTGTATAGAGAAAAATATGCTTGGTCAGTTTATTCAAAAACCAGCTCATTGAAATCCTAAACCCATATGTCTAGGATTTCAATGAACTAAATGTTCCGGTATTGCTATACCAAAGTATTCGCTTCGGAAAGCTTCAGAACTGCGCCATTTTGCCGACCAACTTATTTGAATGAATTATTATTTGCTGAATCTATATTTTTTGCAATATACCACTATTCAAACGTGAAGATATTTTCAAGAATTTTTAATAAATTTACTACTTATATTTCATTTATTATTTGTCAATTGCCAGTCTCGATCATTTCTTATTTAATTTAAAAACGCGCCTTAAATTTATCCTCCTTAATCCGCAAAATGTATGGAGTCAGCTACACAAATATATTAGCCACCAGCCACCAAAATTTGTCCTGAGGCTTTTCTAAGAAAACTCTACTTTTAGTTTATTAAAATCCTAGACCCTTATACTAAGACTCTTGATTAAAGCAACTGGAAGCAAAGTTGTTTTTGATTTATGACTAATTCCATGAAAATTCGATTTCAGCCCGCTGTGTGACTGTTGCTTTTATTTATAATTAGCTTTTGCCCGCGGCTCCGCCCGCGTTGGAGAGATTTTCGTGGAAATAAGGAAAACAAAAGAATATGATTTTTTAAACGACAATATGCAACGGTATACATGTTTTACCAAAGTGCTAAATACCAACCAAATAAGTCCAAACTCGAAGATTCTGCTGTTGTCCGTTGAGGAGATCTCGTACCCACCTTCCAGTCCCATCAGCAGATCCTGGTCACCATGTTTTACCAAAGTGCTCATAATTACCAATCAAGTAAGCCCAAACTCGACGGATCTGCTGTTGTCCGTTGAGGAGATCTCGTACCCATCTTCTAGTCCCATCATCATACCCTGGTTACCATGTTTTACCAAAGTGCTAACAAAGACCAATCAAATAAGCCCAAACTCGAAGGGTCTGCTGTTGGCCGTTGAGGAGATCCCATATTCACCTTCCAGTCCCATCAGCAGACCCTGGTTACCATGTTTTACCAAAGTGCTAATAAATACCAATCAAATAAGCCCAAACTCGAAGGGTCTGCTGTTGTCCGTTAAGGAGATCCCGTACCCATCTTCCAGTCCCATCATCAGACCCCGGTCACCTTTATTTTACAAAAGAAAATATTTATTCTGAAAATTAAAATAATACAAAAAGTGAAAAAAAATTACCAGTCGGGGTTTGAACCCGCGACAATCGGCTACGCTACGGCGGCAAACCTTCCACGTTTCACTAAAATTCTCATTGCGCTCTACAATAATATTCAATTAAAGTAATTGAAAATATGAATTAAATCAGAACTCTGAAAATATAAGGTGAAGTTTATTAATGCAGCCAAATTTATAGTGGACGCTTAGTAAGTTATCAGTATCACGTATCGATAACGTTTCTTGGTCATTTCGCAAAATAAAATGTTGTGGGACGTCAACTAGTAATTGAATCAGGGGGATGGGCTTGCGGTTGTAGGGAACATGAAAAGAATAAACTGATATTGTAATGGCTACTCAATATCAGTATGAATCTAAACCACGAATCTCTTAGTAGTAAAATGAAAAGGATAATTTACTAATTTCACAAAAAGGGTTATGTAACTGCACTAACCGAGACTTCAGTATGACTTTGGCTGCATTAAATAAAATGTCATCTATACCATCCATCCATCCATCTATCAGCCTGTTTCGTCCACTGCTGGATATAGGCCTTTCCAAGATTTCGCCAGTTGGCGGTCCTCCTAGAAGAAATGCCCATACTCATACACGCTGGGCAGGCGGGTTGGTGAGCGCGGTGCCGGAACCCTCGCACCAGTGACGCCGCTACCCGTCACCGGTCTGTTTTAAGGCCCGGCAATTGGGGATGGTTATACCGCCATCCATCAGTCCCAGGCAATGGTGGGCCGCTTGGTTTTGCCTGAGAGCTGTTCTCTTACTCTCCCCCGAATAACTTCGGGAGGATTTGCGAGTAAGATGGTGGTACCTCCACAGTCGAGCCCGGCATTAGCTCTACCACCGTCATCTATACGAGTTTAGCATTTTACAACACAATAGGCTACTCGAACGGACCATGAATGACGCAGACGTAGCCTTTATTGCTCTTACCTAATAAATATCTAAACAAACATATTGTGCAATAGAAAATGCAATATGACATAACGAAACAATAACATTGAGTTGCAGAGCAAGTTCAACGTTCCGCTTGTTACCGCAATGTACCAATTATCCTATCTAGAACATAGTCTATAGGTATTGTATTACTATTGTCGCGGGCCGATTCAGTATTAAGTTCGCTTGAAATTTCTTCAGTCACGATTGTGCTGGAGGTATATTTTAAATCAATTTTATCATAAGAGTGCATTACAAGATAGAAAAGATTAATTAGAAACAAATCTCAAGTAAAGCTAATATTTGGAAAATACTCTTCGGGCTAGGATTCGAACCTGCGACCTCTTGCTTTGACGGCAAGTGCTCTACCGACTGAGTGTTCCATGCAGGTTGAAAATTAACTCCTTAGATAGGTATATGAAAGGAAACTTTGTTCGAAATAAAAAATAAACCGGTTTAAAATGAACTAGCTATAACAAAGTAAACTATTCGATTTTAGAAATGAAAAATACGTTTTTTGTTACTTTTATCATATGGATCATATGATAAAAGTAACAAAAAACATCATTTTATTTTATGGATCATGATCCATAATAAAAAAAAGATATCGACCTTAGTGATTCTGATTTATGGATTTCAATAAAGCTAGGGGATTCAAAGCAATGTATTTGGTTATAAAAACATATCATCTTAGTAAATCAATAGTTAGAGAATCAATTTATTCTTTATGTTAACATCCTGTAGTGTAGAGATACGTTTGACCATAAATAACACGTTTATAGGCTTTATATTAGCTTTATTAATCTAAGCACACATCTGTGCAATCGCTGTCTTATGTACTATTTTATTTCATACTAGCCGTTGCCCGCGACTCCAGCCGTGTCTGCCCTGTTTTCGGCTTGGACGTTGTTTTATGAACACTCTTCCTATGACCAGGGTCACTACGACGATAATATAAAAACTATATCTAAATCCGTTAAGTGGGTCTCGAGTTAAAACGGAACATCCAGACAGACAGACAGACAAGGAGACATACATATACAAAAATAAAAATATTTTTAGCCTCATTTCGCGAAAATATTCAATGTAGAGACTCAACTTTTTTACTGTTTTATTAATAAAAAAAAATAAAATAAAATAAAAAAAAATAAAAATTTTCTTTATTCAGGTAGCAAGGACCCATAAAAATTAATTTAAAAACACATACACGAATAATATACATTAACATAAATAAATAAGACACAAGTTAAATAGATCATTTAAAATTATTTACAAATTATCATTTTTTATTGCGTACACAAAGTTTGACAATCCAATGCTTAAGCATAGGATTGTCAAACTTACTAGAAAATGTCCTCAGGATGTCGCTGTCACTGCCACTGGTTCTGTGGATAATGGACGCTATTCGTTTGCGCATGATCGCAAAAAAGTCATCGGTATGCGCCTCCGCAAACATTGTCGATGCACTACAGAACCGCGGCAGCCCCATCAACATCCTGAAGGCGTTATTGTACATAACACGCAGGGCGCTATAAGTCCTCTGCGTATAGCTGATCCACAGGCTGCATGAGTAAAAAGTTTGGCAGTACGACTTAAAAAGTGTGAGTTTTACCTGGTTGGAACATCTAGCAAATCTGCGGGCCAACATATTAGCTTTGACTGCCAACGCCCTACGTGCTCTCTCGATGTCAAGGTCATCTTTGAGATCATCAGATATAATATGTCCAAGGTATTTAAATTGGCTAACTCTCTTCCTTGAGACTGCTTCCGTTTAAAGTGATAGGAGGAACATAACTAGGAGTTTTTCTGCCTGATTTAAATACCATTAACTCACTTTTGACTGTATTATATCTGAGACCGTGATCCCTGGCATAGTTCTCACATTTAGTTAGTAGGCGGCGCATTGCACTGATTGAAGGGCTAAGCAGCACCATATCATCGGCATAGCTGATGTTATTAATACACCTTCCATCGATTGAACAACCGATATGCATGCTGCTCAGCTCCTCAATCAGGCTATTCATGTACAAATTAAACAAGGTCGGTGAGGATAGGCCCCCCTGTCGGACCCCACTCTCTAGAGTGTAGCTATCTGATAAAGCATTTCCCCATTTTACACTATTGGTTTTAATAATTTGGTTATTTAATAGTATAGATATAGATATTTTACAACTCTGCACTTTTATCTAATTATATCTTTCCTTTTCTAGCGGAAAAGATTGCTTTATATCTGAGCAACACTCGTAACTGCAATTAGGTCAATCAATAGCTACTAATGCAGCACGAAAACACTCAACTTAGTGGTTACAACAATTACAGATCATTGTATAACCCCAATAGCTGTAAAACATGTTCTGGTGTATTACAACTACATTACTACAGTAATCGTATCTTGGTCGACAAAAACCTAAATGTGAATCAAGTTATAGAATAGAAGTGCAGAGGTACACGTATCTTACGATTTGCGAGGAGCCTGAATAATTCTACATTTAGGTTGTTCTT
Organism: Ypsolopha scabrella; assembly: GCA_910592155.1. NCBI lineage: Eukaryota > Metazoa > Arthropoda > Insecta > Lepidoptera > Ypsolophidae > Ypsolopha > Ypsolopha scabrella. The sequence goes on from OU342964.1 coordinate 9,504,402, forward strand.
CTTTTAATGAAAAACGTGTCATAGAATTTAAGTTAGAAGTATTATACAAAGTTTCGTAAAAATGATCTTACTTTCACTATAAGGTGATATTAATGTACGCAGCCAAATTCATACTGAAGACTCGGTAAGTAGTCGGTATCAAGGTTCGATGAAACTTTTTGGGAAATTCTGAAATTATGTTTTTCATGTTCCCTGTAAACGCATGCCAAGCCCAGCCCCAGGTCAATATTATGGAAAGTCACAACTTAATTTTTCAAGTTTTGCAAAAAATGTATTGATTCATAATTAGTAAAACGGATCACTTATCAAGCCTCAACTGCGAATTTGGCTGCATAAATTATAAGGCGATATTTATATAGATAGCCAAAATCATTCTGGAGACTCGGTAAGTGGTCAGAACCATGATTCAATGATCCTTTCTATGCAACATGCAAAATATTTTTTTTACTTCCTCTACTAATAATTGAGTCGTGGTTATTCATGAACAAGTATAGAGTCACACAACATATTTTTCGTGTTTGGCAAACAGGGTTATTGAACCTTGTTCTTGACCACTTACCGAGTCTCCGGTACGAATTTGGCTATATAAACGAAACTCACCTTACATACCTATATCATTGAATAAGATACATTACAGAGTAATGTCTGTAGATATGGGTTATATTATAGCTTTGGATGACAAATTTGCGTTCATATCTAATAAACATGTGTTGGTTTTGAACTAAAGAATGACAGGAATAGTTTAGAAATCCAAATAATAGGTACAAAATACGCAATCGCGAAGGAATATCTCCAATTTTGTCATAGAATTTGGCAAAGAAACGAAAGTATGCTGCTGTCGCACAATGTGTCGAAAGATATTCTTACAAGAACAAAAAATAGATATTGGTTTATGGAATAGTAGACTAGCGGGAGTAGCACAGTGGTAAGGACGCCGAACTCTCCATATTGAGACCCGGAAACGAATCTTCCTAGATCTCCCTTCTTTATGGTAAATATCAACAATATACATGCCAAAGTAACATCAAGGCTACGAAAAAGAAGTCGTTAAAATGGTAGTGCCTCACAAAAATTTGGCACCATCTGTGTGCGGAACCCCACTTTTTATAATTTTTTTGTTTTACTTTACTTAGGATCTATCCATCCATCCATGAGCCCGTGTTCGTCCACTGCTGGACATAGGCCTTTCCCAAATTTCGCCACTCATGTCGGTCCTCCGTCCATCGGTCCTCATCCAGCCGCCCCCCGCAACGTCCTTCAGGTCGTCGGTCCAGCGGGCACGAGGTCGGCCTACACTACGCTTTGCTGTACGTGGGATATATCGATATTATAGGATATATCCTACAATCTGACTAAATTTCAAACTTTTATGTATTACCGTCTTTAAGTAAAAGCCAAAACCAATGCAACTCTTTCTAGGTTTCTTAAATGGGAACACTTTGAACAATAAATTCATTGTTTGATCGATTAGTTCGATTAAAAATTTTAAAATTTTATTTTGTTTATAAAGCCAAGGCGCGTGTAACACTGTGCGTGCGGCATACAAGCGCTTGCGCAACGTCTTCTCGCGTAATTGGTGACATATTGTAATGCAACGCCGTTTCTGCACCCGTTACGACAATAAGCTGCTTACATACAGCTTGGAAAATGGGTAATTTTAATTGTTTAGATGCGAGTACGGTGTACTCTCTTGAGTTTGTATTCTGCGACAGTATTAGCTGTCAGGAAGTATTGCTGAAGGTAGCGAGCAAATTTCCATTAGCCTGTATCTTTTCTATAGCACTTACATATAAAATGAAACGTCTTTGTCAGAGTGTATATTTGCTTGTAAGTAGAAAACATAACGGATTGTGACACGGTTTTCAAATTTATCTAGGTGGCTTTTGATTACTCTGAAACTGACAAGAGCTGAGCGATTACTACTTACGAATTTTATGCGTTTTACATTGGAGGATGTTTTGTGTATTCAACTTGTATTGACTGCACCCGCTATAGTTATAGCGTCTATCTGTATATTTGTTACAGTCAGAACTCGTAACTGGTCAAAAATGCTTTTACTGTAAAAACGTCAAAACTCCTAAAAAGTTAAGGGGATTTGTGAAAATGTCGAAGGATACTCAGGTCGAAATTCCCTTGAAGCTTTGAAAAAATAAAACTTCCAAGTTAACTTAAAAAAAGATACGGCCGTTTATGGCGCAAAAAACGTTTATTTCGACACTCTCAAGGGAATTCAAATAAGGGTATTTTCCGTCGAGCTAGAACTATGAAATTTCGCAAGTGTTACCGTCTTACACTAAAAGTATAAGAAAAAATCTGAAAACTTTGTAAATAAATCATAAAAATATAGTCTTTATTTAAGTACCTACGTAATCAATCATCAAAGTAAATTTGTACGGAACCCTCGGTGGGCAAGTCCGTCTCGCACTTTTCCGGTTTTTTTAATTCACTGCACTACTCAGATGCGCACTTTTTCTGATATGGTTACAGATATGCACTCTTTCGTTGTGCGATGGACATATTGTGCCTTAACCAAAATGTTTCAGTCAAAACTACTTTGTACCAACCTCTTTAGTCAAAAGTACTTTTGACTGTTTTTTTGCAGTTAAAACCACTCCTGATCGGTTTAAAGTTCTGACTGTGTGTGACTAACAGACATGCACGTCGCTTGATCGCTTCAGCGGCCTAGTACGGTACGGTACTTCTCCTCCGAACTCCCAAACGCAAGACAGGTTAGTCTGTCAAAAAAGTGTTGAAATAAAAATTCAAGAAACTATTTTTCTTTCGCCTGGTTACACCAAACAAATAAGTACAAAATCTGTTAAATCGAGTTAACTGCGTTATTATTTCATAAATATATTACCTAAATTAGACTACTTGAACGTTTAAAGTCCAATAAAGTTCATTAAAGTTTCATTTTCATTTCAACACTTTTTTGAAAGACTATATTTTCTTCACTGTATCTGCAATCCGTCTTTGGAATAATTTGCCCTTTTATGTTCGAGAATCACCCTCAAGCACGCATGCCACGTTTTTAAACGATAGAGCAAGTATCATAGGAAATATGCTGTATATGACGTGTGCTAGGAGTGTGGCTGTTCTTTATATCACGTGAATGGGAACAAGCTAGTCACAATTTCACGTAAGAAGCGTTTGTATCCGAATAATGAAAGGTGGAATCTTTCAGATAATATAAAAAGTATAAAACAAAAAGCTAAAATAACGTATGTACGATGTAGAGCCGATGAATAGGAGTAACTTATTCTCACGGTAGTTCATACTAACTTTCGGGTAATACTTTCATGTTAAACTGATTTTAGAGGAGATTATATCACTTACCTCTTTAATCCGGCTATGATTTTTAGGGTTCCGTACCCGAATGGTGCCAAACGGGACCCTACTACTAAGCCTCCGCTGTCTGTCTGTCCGTCCGTCTGTCACAGGGCTCTACAGCTTCAGCCCTAATAGGATAACAGTTGAAAATTTCACAGGATACGTGTAACTACGGCCACAAACACGACAAATAAAAAAAAAAAAACAGTCTTTAAATCTCGAAAAAATTGCATTTTTCAACGTGATTTGTTTTAGTCAAAACTTTTATTAAGGACGGCAATAGTACAAGTTTCAAATTTGGTTACATTGCTGAACGTAGTCTAAAGAAAAACAACAATTAATAAAGTTAGTGTTCCGTACTCAGAGAGTTCTGAATTGTTTGTCAGGCGCTACCATTTTAGTGCCCCATTTTCTGTCACCATATTTGATATGTATGTTTTTAGGGTTCCGTACCAGTATTGTGTGATGGTACGGAACCCTTTGTGGGCGAGTCCGACTCGCACTTGGTAAAATTATTTTTTATGCACCGTGTGTTGCACACCTTGGACTGCAACTCTTTAATGTGATTATCTTTTTAATGATTTTTGAATACAATTATTCTTGGTGTTGATGATGGTTTTTATGTAGAAGAGTACTATTCTTTTGTTTTTATATTTTTACAAGAATGAAAAAATATGAAGGATGACATTAATAGACAAAAATGTATACACTCTTGTCTGATGTGACCTAGGATGAAGCGTGCTCGCTCGGAAAGTGGGAGAGTGAAAACAGGCGAGGCGTTAATCAGTCTGTCCAGGGATTTTCGCAAAGACTACGAAAGTCATAACGGACAAATGGACATGCTTCTCATGAGATAATACCGATAAATGATGAGTCGCTTGGTTTCGTCTTGAGGGTGTCGACAAGAGAATTGATCAATTTAGGATTTTTAATCTTTACCTTTTTATGCCGTTCAAAGCACTGGCCTTAAGGGGGGGTTATCCCGATTTCATCTCTTTTAAAATTAATTTTAAGCCAATAAATAGCAAAGATAAAATTTTGTAAAAAATACATGTTATATTTCACTCTTTGTTCTTGATATTTCGGCCGTTCGATACACGATTACTTACATTGTCCTCGATCCTTTTAAATCGTAAAGATAGGTCTGAACTATGATCTAATTATCATTTCATTTGAGCTATGTTAAGTTTTGAACAGTAAAACTTATACTAAAATAAACGTCTTAAAAATGTAATATAAAACGGCCATCATATGAAAAACACATCCCTCTAATTCCAAAATAATAAATAAACACACTTCGAAACCGCGAATTTTCTAAGCGGCGCGTTTCCGCTGAGCAGGATGACAATGTGTAAAACGAAAGCGTTCGAGCAGGACAGATTTCGCCGGATGACCTCGCCTTAAGCACCAGTTTCTAGTTTTATGTTTTTAGATATAAACATTTTGTAGAAGAGGCCGGTTTACATTTTCATGCGAGTAATCTAAAATTTCCTTCCGGTAGAGATGGTCGACTTTCACGAATAGACCACTAGGAAAGACTTTTATACTTTTAAATACTTCTTAAACATAGACCAATCTTTCGTTTTAATGTTAAGGGGACGCCACGAAATTTTGGCGACATGGATCTCCATTTTTCTCAGCAATAAAAAAACATATGTAATTACCAATTTATATACTAGATTAAGCATTTCATTGACATCATTTTGCCCGAAGGTTTTGTTGCTTGATTAATTTTCATAGCAGAGAAAAAAATATTTAGAAAACCTCTTTTAAAACAGGGATTCCTATTTTACTGACAAACGGGAGCGAATGAAGCCTCTAAGTTTTTTATTTAAATTAGTTTACAAATACACTTCAATATGGCCGATTGGATTTATTAAATTACTTATAGTTGTCATTTTAAATGAAAAATACTGTTTTGCCGTATACGACCTTACGGCATAAGCTAGTTCGTGAGCGCATATTTGTAAAGGGTAAGTCCCCCTCAATCCACTCCCCTAAGGCGCCGATTTGAAATTAAAAGTTTATCAATGCCTCGCCTTAATGTATGACATTTACAAATGCATTTTTTATTTGCAATCTATCTCCCACACCTAGTTTACGGATGTGTGATTATTTATCACACTGTTAACTTCAAAGAGTTATATTTTTCAAAAAATATTATATACAAATTGCCAAAATATCAGACATATTAATTTGTTGATACTTGTTATTTCGTACCAGAATTTTTGTAGTTTATCATGTTAACTGTTTGAAAAAAGACTTCGTCAATTTTCTTGATTAATGTCACCAGCTCACCACGATTTTTGTATGGAATAAAGCATAATTACTAAACTTTGATTTCTCACAAAATCTATTTTGGTCCAACGATTAATAGGTAGATAGTGGTATTTTTGCGACATAGTATACTAGTTACGTAATTATGATATTTATATTATGATAATAACTTAACTATGATATTTTACCTAGGTAGCTAATTTTTCACAGCATAGAAATTAAATTAACAATTTTGATAAAATAGGTTCGTCTTTATATTTGACAACTTACCAAGCGTCCCGTATTATTTGGCTGTGTTACTTAAAGTTACCTAAACTTAGTAAATTGTTTGCGGAACATAGGACTTTTACTGTAGTCTAACCCTTAACAAGCGGCATCTCGGTAATTTCAGTATGTAATCTGATGTAACATGAGCTGTCGATCATCATTATTCAATATTGGCTGTGATTCACTCCGTACCAGTAGAACGGCGCGGGCGCATTGCATGCAGATAATATTATATTATAGATAACTACACACATTAATGGCGAAATTATGAAATAGCTCGTGAAATAGAACTATTCGTACTCGTTTTATCTAGTTCTCAACTAATTTTGGTTTTTCAAAAGGCAGGCTATAACTCATTTCCTATTGGACCTACGAAGTTGCAGCTTTACATATCTGTTAAGGGCCCATAATACCTCAATTCGCAGTCCTGTTCTAACGCTTCTGCTTTTTAACTGTCTATCCTACTCTAATCAGATGCTGCGCAAGTAAAAACATCAGTTATTTTGAAATCGCGGCTACACTGAAATTTTTTTCATTTTTATGGAACAGTTTGCAGCTGCTTTATACTAATATCAGTTATATTATGCAATGTTTCAGATCTAATTTCAAGTATTCGGTTTATTGTACGGTTTGGAGGTAACTTTGTAATTTTTTTCTATCGAGAAAATTTAATGGAATCAAGTTTTCACAACAATATGGACATAGCATTAGTCCTCAAGTTTATCATATATCAATTTCAGAGAGATTGTTGCAGTATTTGTTGGCATAAAACAGGATCATGCGAAGCAAAGAGAGGTATTATACACACCAAAATATAAAATTTCATAAATTAAACTTTAACAGTACTCGAGATATTCACGTCTATATAAAAATAACTATTTTTATCACTGTCTTCTGACTGAGTGACTGACACACTCATATAAAATGTATGTATTGCATAAATAACGTCTATCACTTTAAATTCCTGTAATAACTTTTCTTTCATATCTGACTTGTATCCGTGAACAGGGTAATAAGCAGTTTGCAGATGAATAAGTCTGACGAAGCGATCTAATGACGCTTTCATACATACTCAAATGTAACCGACTTCAAATATTCGGTATTTAGACCGCATCTTCAGACTCGTTCATCTGCAAACTTTTTATTGCCCTGTTCACGGACACAATTGTGACTTGTGAAGATATGAAAGAAAAGTGAAGACAGGAACTTAAAGTTGTCTGATGCCGGGCTAAAACTAAACTAAATTACAGAAATAAGAAATCTGGCAATACACAATCAAAATGAAGTTATTTAAAATAAAAGCCCGTTTAAGCTTTTTTAGGTGAACCTAGCTGTAATTATTTAGTCCTAGATGTTTGAATGATAAAGATAAATAAATATACAAATTATATGAATAAATAAATAAATGATGTGAACATATTTGGTTAACTCTGTGTACTTATTATACTCTTTTTAGGGTTCCGCGCCTTATGGGAAAGACGGGAGCCCTATTAATTTCCTTTTGCTATTTGTCCGTCTGCCCATCCGGGTCTCTAGCTTGCAGATGGAATGAATTACAGATCTGAAATTTGGATATGTTGTGTAAAATGTTGACTCGAAAACGAATAGGTTAAAAAATTTAATTCAATAAATTTTCAATACACGAACAAGGAGCCGATTTTTTTTCTCACCCCCTCATTTGGGTTCTTAATGTCCAGAACTTTCAAGTAGAGTGCAATTTAATTTTATCTCCAGAAATAAAAAAATATTTATGCGGGGCCATCAAAGTTGTCAGTCTTAGACCATTTCTCTTTTTGTTACAAAAACTAAACCAGTTAGGAATATGGAACATTTTGTAGTCCTAACTTCTGTACTTCTGAGTTTGTACTCTAAGGTCATATTTTCATTATTTTATCTACAAAAGTAAAGAAATGGGGGGCCATGAAAATTTGTGTCTCAAGAACTAAAACTAGTAGGCAATTTGAAATTTTCTATGTATTATGTGTCATATACTGTGTTTTAATACTGAAAACGCCGATTTTTAATATAGGTTTAAGTTTACATACCAGAATAATCGACTACGTTAATTTTGCAGTTTTGTTTCAAATACTTTGTTAGGTACAAATAAGTTTGTAACTTTTATTCAAATAATTTAAGTCTAAATGGTACGGAACCTTCAGAGCACGAGTCCTACTCGCACTTGACCGTTTTTTAGGGTTCCGTAGTCAACAAGGAACCCTCATAGTTTCATCATTCTCCGTTTGTCTGTCTATACTCAGAGAGTCTTAGTACTAGAAAGCTGTAATTTGGCATGGGTATACATATTAATAACGCTGACAAAGTGGAAAAATAAAATCTTGAAAAAAAAGGATCTTTTAGGGTAACTCCCCTAAACGTGAAGTGGCGATGATTTTGATGATTTTTTTGCATATACCCAACGGTGTAGGGTATCATTGAGTAGGTCTTTCAAAAATATTGTGGGTGTGTGACAACCATTTTTCGTTTCAGGGATCCGTTTGCGAAATATTAAGCTTCAATTAAAGTGCAAATTTTTGTTAGAGTAAAGTGTCCTCCCCTGTCAGCTAAACGAATGTTTTTGGATATGTGAAGAAATTCATTGCATTTTAGAGGTTATTAGGAACGTTAGGAGAACATATTTTAAATGTAAAATCAATTAAAAGTCAAAATATTATAAAAAAATTATACTTGAAAATAAAACTCATGGTTATCCTAGCCATTCCCATACAGAAAAAGTTGAAAATAGTCCAAAATAGTGGGGTCAATAATAAAAATAACTTCGCGCGATTTAATTAGCTTATACCTTCGGGTGACCATGATTTCTTTGGATTTTACGAAAATGTTTGAAGGGCTCTAACTTTAAAAATAATTATGATTATGATTTTGAATGGTTTTCATAAAACCAGTTTGTATTCTTCTACAAAATACTAAATTATCGGGGTTAGGTTAAAAATCACCTGTATAACGAAATTAAAAGGAAACTATTAGCTATCACAACTATTTCTTTTTTTCTTACAAGTTAACGAGTAATAGCCGAGCAACTTAATTTTGCAGTTTTGTTGCATACATTTCATAAGTTTGTAATTTTTATTAGACTCATTTAAGTCTATTAACTCATTTGAATGCTATGGAACCCTCAGGCTTAAGTCCTACTCGGACGTGGCCGGATTTTTTACATATCTCTCACAGATATTGAGTGTTGTCTCCAAAAGCAATTTTTAACTTGTTTATTACGTGGTGATACCAACTAACTAAAACAATATGCGTTTCAGTTAATAATGTAAGTAAATTGTTAATTGAACAATTTTTGATACAAATGCATACGCTGCTACTTCTTTATTCTATTTTCGCTATGATTCGAACTGTTATCTGATTCTAGCTAAGAACTTTAATTTAGTTTAAACTAAACGCACTAAACCTAAAACAGATGCCTTTAAAATCAGCTACATGATTATACTGTCGATACTGGAACTGTGACAAAATGAAAATAATATGACTGTAACAAGAATAAGAAGGAATTGCCAGTTAACAATGTAAGGATGAAATCAATACAGACTGTGTTTTTCTGTATGGTCTCAATGAACCTGTGTGCTCGCACCCACCACCGCGGAGTGGCGCCTCCATATAAATAGACAGTGAAATTCCACCTTCCACATTCGATACACGGCAGTCCCATAGAGTGTTTTACTAAAGTGCAATTTCATTTTTATCACTAAAACGGGTGATAGTGTGTTGACCTTTTAGTTTAGACGTGTTTGTATAAGCAAGAAAACATGGCATTCAAGGTGAGACATAAACAATGGATTGATATAAATTAATTTTGGGAAGAATTCGATCTGTTCATTTGAAGAACAGAAAATATGGAGTGTATTCGCCAAACAAATTTGTGCTGGTTTATTATTAATTCGAGAGTTCTGCTGAGAGTTCTCGTGTTTTCACAAAAAAATTATCAAAGTGGAAGATAAAGCTTGGCCGGGGCGCCCTAGAAGGACGTATTCCGACCAAATTAGCGAGAAACTGTTCAAAGGCAATCTCAAAAGCTTGCTTGTATGACTAAATTTATGAATGTCGAAGGAGGAAAGAGGTGTGTCAGGATCGTAGCATATGGAAATCTGTAGTCTGAGGGGTAGCCTCAGGGAGACTGGTGTGAGTACATGTATGTATGTATGTTCAAAAAACTTATACGTGAAGCTTACGCTTAAATTATTTTTATTTTAACTTTATAAATTTGATACATTTTTAAAATAAATTATACGCATAGCTATCACAAAACTAATAAGATGAATGGACAGTAAGTTCATGTTTTTGTTGAAAGTGAGTTCAAAACATTTTTATTAAATATAAATATAAATAAAATAGTAATACAATAAAAAGAACAAACAAATTTTAAGAACTTAGCAAAGTTCTTAAAAGCCTTTTAACGTTTGTTTAATCTATTTATGTACGGACGTCACCATGACGGGCTACCTATTAGCAGTTCTTATTGCGGCGTCATAGATGTTAAAATCGTTTACAAATAGAGATCTTGAACTGCCGGGGACCGTACATAAACTGAAAAGCATACATTACATGATTTACTGATTAACTTTACAGACTGAGTTTAATAGAACATTTTTGATAATATCAATTATTATATTATATAATAATAGTCAGTTTCTATATAATTTAACTTCGCGTTATTTTTAGTGTATTCAGTAGATTTAAGTATTGAAGCTGATATAATTTTATTGATTGTATTAACTGTTTTCTAACTAAGCATTGTAAGTATCTGCTGTAAAACGGAAATTAATTCATACAAAATTAAGAGTTCGATATCTCATTATTATGATATGAATATGTATAAATAGTATGTTTAACCATTAAAACCAAAAAAGTCATAAAGCTATCTTTAAAGTTACATAACAATTTGTCGCACAATACTCATTGTTTTAGTGAAAATGAAGATAAATGTTACCACATCTCCTACAAACAAGAAAATTCATACTTCTCGAAGTAAACACAGAGAATGAGATACCAACTTGGTTGCAAATTAGTTTCTACCTTCTTTAAAACAAAGACCACTTCCGAGTGTTCACCTCGTTAACGAGTTTTCTGTTTTCCATTCTTCTACATACCACCTAACGATTATACGAAGAGTTCTTCAAAATACGTGGGAACATCAGCTTTGAAAAATTTCTTTGTGTCATTGATTGAAGAATTAATTGATATAAAGTTCACATCATTTCTATGTAAAAAAGTCATGAGATTCACTGTCGCTTTCTGTTATCTGTTTGTTACGTCATCAAGCATGAAATAATGTGATTGAAAGTGTTTCTGCATGATTTTTCTTGTTTCCGTTGTTCGTTTCCTGATATTGGCAAAAGACAATGTATCGCTAGTTTCACATAAAATATAACCTCATTTTAGAAAACAAAGTGTTATAAAATAAGTATAAATAAAACCGTAATAACAGTAACACGCAGACATTAATTTTGTGTTAGATTAGAGTAAGTCGAATTCGCAATGGACAATGGATGAACTTATTAAAACTCTTTGAATATTTTTCTGTTGATAGGAATAACCTTCTCCTTAAACAAGAAAAAAACTCAGATTTTTGGTTGGCGTTAATTACATTTCAAAAATAAAAACATTAAAATTACGGAAACACGGGCCTTTTACAGCTTCAAACAAAAATTTCCAGAGCCCGCATATTAAAAAACAAAACTGTCAAATGTTATTGTTCTGAGATATATCTTTGGTTCTGAGGTATAAGTGTATTATGTACGGCCAATGTCATTGTTACCACAGAGTAATATTGTTTTCTTGTTATATGCTGGTAATAGTACATTATGATATAAGTGTAATGTCTAATGCTCACGCGTTTCATACGACGTTTTTCAACACACCTGCGAGGCAAAATTATAAAATTTCACCGATTTTCTTTGAAAAATGGCGACAGAGATTTTGTTTTTTGTGCAGATGGAAATAGAGGCACTGACGCAAAAAGCCAAACAGCCAAATATTGACAAACAGCCAAATATCAAATATTAACAAACTGAATATTTTTGTATTAACAACAAAAAATTGAGTTAATTTGTTGATAAAAATAAATAATTTGATAAGCTTAAATGATTATTTATTTTATTTTAACTGAGACAGTTTATACTCGTATAGTCGCAAAAACTTTACTATTTCTCAAGACATCAAAACTCTTTGCTAAGATTTAAAAAAAAACTGTAATGTAAAAAACACTAGTGTTATCACACGTAAAGTAAAAAGCACGCGTGTTTAATATGCTGCATTATTACCATAAGAACGCTGCAATAAGTGCCACTTATAACAAGTGCTTATAACGAGTGTATTGAAAAGGTTATTTTCGGGCACAGGTGTTTAAGGACCGTATTTCTGAAATTTAAATGTAAAGGTATTTATTTTTTGTATAATTAACGCCCCCAAAAAATCCGAGTGTTTTTCCAGTTTATAGGAAAAGTTAATCCTATCAACAAAAAAATATTCGAGCACTTTTTATGATTTTATCCATAGTCCATTGTCATTCTCACAGACATAGGATTCGCTTTATGGTCCTTCTATCCAACAGCACGCGTTCACATCACACCACAGCACTATTTGCGTCTCACTTGCATACTGCCATATCATTTAAACGAGGTCTCAAGAGAACTTATTTTATAGGAAGCAGCTTCCTTGAAAGAAAAAAAAAATCCATCCATCCATCAGCCTGTTTCGTCCACTGCTGGACATAAGCCTTTCCAGGATTTCGCCACTCTTGGCGGTCCTCCTGGAAGAAATGCCCATGCTCACACACGCTGGGCAGGCGGTATGGTGAGCGCGATGCCGAAACCTTTGCACCAGTGACGCCGCTGCCCGTCACCAGTTTGTTTTATATAAAGCCCGGCAATTGGGGATGAATATACCGCCATCCATCGGTCCCAGGCAATGGTGGGCCGCCTGGTTTTGCCTGAGAGCTGTTCTCTTACTCTCCCCCGAATAACTTCGGGAGGATTTGCGAGTAAGATGGTGGTACCTCCACAGTCGAGCCCGACATCAGCTCTACCATATAAAAACTCTTTTCTGTAATTCTTCCAGTTGGCAGTCGTGGCCCTGACCCTCGTGGCGTATTCCCAAGCGCGACTGTTCACCTTCGTGCGCCCTCACGACCTGCAAGCCGCACCCTCGCACCTGGCGGAGCGTAGACACGGCTATGAGCATGCGCACATCTCAGAGGATGAGCACGTCGACTATTATGTAAGTACCCTCATTTTATACAGATACAGACTTTATACTGGTCACTCGGTAAGGATACCGAGCGTAGATGTACATCACAACAAGTACAGAAAACTTTTATGAAACCACCGCGCAAAATAAAAAAAATATCTTCATTTTACCCGAATGGTGCCAAACGGAACCCTATTACTATACCTCCGCTGTCTGTCCGTCTGTCACTGTGGTCTAACAGCTTTGACAGTGATAAGTAAAAAGTTTAAACCTTCATATAATACGTGTTGCGTTTTTAATTTTAATGTTATTTGTTTTGGCTCTTAATTATAAAGACGGTGATACATACAGTTTTAAATTTAGTCAGATTTAATTTTAAATTAAATGATTTTGTTTTGTTAACACAACGAATTATAAAAATAGGGTTTCATACGCAGAGGGTGTCAAATTTTTTGTCAGGCGCTACCGTTGTTGATGTTGGTTTGACATGCATACTGTTGTTATTTACGATAATGTTTTTAGGTTTCCGTATCCGGATTGTGTGGCTCCGCTAAAAAGCCATGCTCGTCTTTTCCACTTGCCAGAACAGTTTGTTCTGAGTTTTGCAAACACGGTCATTGAACCTTGGTTCTAATCTCTTACTTAGTCTTCAATTCGAATGTGAATAAATATATATATTTCGCTTTTTTTAGCCTTAATGTTTATTTATGACACAAACATTTTTCTGCTTCTTTTTCATGTATGGAGACCCCTCCAGATAATAAATTTAATTTAATTTTTAATTCAATATTCTGTTTTGGGTCAACATTTTGCATAACATATCCAAATTTCAGATCGGTAACTTATTCCATCTGCAAGCTAGAGACCCGTGACATACGGACGGATAGACGGACAGACAGAGCGACATTCGACTTCGGAGACGGAACCCTAAAAATGATGACGGCCCCGTGCCGTGGGCCGAAATGTATCGAGGGCAAACATATTTTCAGTATGACTCAAATGTTGGCAAACGCTTCTATACCTACTCTCTATCTATCAAAATGTCATAAATACGTTAAAAAGTATCTACAGTCTGTCAAAAAAGTGTTGAAATTAATATTGAAGAAACTATTTTTCTTTCGCCTGGTTACACCAAACAAATAAGTACAAAATCTGTTAAATCGAGTTAACCGCGTTGTTATTTCATAAATTATACTACTTGAACGTTTAAAGTTCATTAAGTTTCGTTTTCATTTCAACACTTTTTTGACAGACTATACTATACTTGAAATCCAGTTCTAGGTTAAATTTAAAAATATTATACCAGAAATACACTTCAAATTATAAAATGATTGAGTAATATGAATCAGTGGGTGAATTAATATTTGTGTCGGTTTATTAAATATGTTGAATATCAATTTGCACTGAATAATGTAATGATTGAATTCATTTAGACACCGCAGTGTGTAAAGATTAATCCAGCAAGTTGGATAAGATGTGTTTCGTTTATGCAGCCATATTCATACTGGAGACTCAGTATGTGATCAGGACCAAGGTTTAATTACCCTTTCTGTAGAATACGCAAAATAAAATGTAGATTTTCTATACTAATAGGAAATTAGTCTGCGTTGAGGTTGCTATTTTCTTGAACATGAAAGAGACACAAAAAATAATATTTCACAAACATGGTTATTAAACCTTAGTCCTTAACTACTTAATTTGGGGCCTTAAATATTTAAGGAACAGGAAAAAAAAGAATTTCCCAAAAAGGGTCATCGATCCTTGATACCAACTACTTACTGAGTCCTCAGTATGAATTTAGCTGCATAAATTAATGTCACTATGTGTATAATATAAATCAGTTCTTCATGGGTAAACTGTACAGGATTACTTACCGCCAGATTATCACTTGACGTAATTCTGTGGTTGTAAGAAATTAGACCACACGTAGTTTTCCGTAATGATAAAAATGTTTAATGGTGCAATTAAATACTACATACATATATTTGTTGGTAATGTTGCTTCGCCTGCGTTCATTTCCCTAGACTTGTTGCGTTCAGCTTCCTATACTGACAGCCCGCTAATTCTATTTTTATGTTTATTTTATAAATGCTTTGGAACCTGTCAAAGCAGAAGACAATGGAAGAACATTGATACAACAATTAGATCTTCGTTGAGCAAACAGACAGTGAAAGTTTCATGAAAATCCGTGAACCAGTTCTACAGTCTATGCATATAACATTACTTTGGTTGATATAGCCAAATTCATTCTGAAGACTCGGTAAGTGGTCAGGAACAAGGTTCAGTGACGCTTTCTGTGAAATACGCAAATAAAGTATACTTCCTATTAATCGTTAAGTCGAGGTTGTTCTTAAACAAGTATAGGGGCACAAAAATATTTTTTGTATTTCACAAACCGGATCATTGCACTGTGGTCGTGACTACTTACTTAGTCTCCAGTGTGAATTTGTCTATATCAACCAAAGTCAGGTCCTACAATTCAAAATGAAAAAAATGTAAGAGATGATAGAGTATCCCTAATAGATCATAATACAAAGAAAAACAATTTTTTGCGCGAACTTTTTTTCACCTTTTCATACAAATTTAGTCAGCTGATTGAACCACTTTGTACTGGGAAGCAAAAAATTACTTGATCAAAAAAACTTTTTTTCTTCTGGATTGTGATCAGTTAACAATACATATTCTACCCAGAATTATTTTCACTTATAATTGTAGGATGTTTTATATAAAGGTGACTTTAATTTATGAAGCCAAATTCTTATTGAAGACTCGGTAAGTGCTCAGTAACAAGGTTCGATGAAACCCTTTTAGTGAAATTCGTAAATTATTCTTTTCGTGTTCCCTACAAAGGCAACCCCAGCCCCGAGTCAATTACTATTGGAACGTCATGATTTTATTTTGCGAAATTAGCAAAAAGTGTTATCGATCCGTGTTACTGATCTGATCACTTACCAAGCCTCCAATATGAGTTTGGCTGTATAAATTAAAGTCACCTAACGTAGAGAAACTGACGTTGTTCTAAATCATTTAATAACAAATTTGTCTAAGGAATACATTGTCGAATGCTATTAACTCCAATTTGTTAAACTGTATAATTTAAATGTTAATGTTTAATTGGTCGAACGAAGCTGCATGTTTAATATTATCACTATTTTAAATGATAGTTAGCTAATGCCAGCCAGCTACTGCCAGTAATAATTATAGATGATTTAGTACGTTATCACACGATATCGATCTGTAAGCGTTTCTTACACTTGAATTGCTCTGATATAATAAACGACTATGTCATAATCAGAACTTGCTAACCAATAAACGTAAGTCTGTTATAATTTCTTCTAAAATCTAAATAAACTAGTAGTTCCTGTTTTCATAAAATTACATAAAACTAAATCGACTCAAATATTTCACTCACGTATTTTACAAGGAAGTAGATCTAGCAACACGTAGTGATGCGACAGTCTGCACCAAATACATAAGTATTCAAATTACTTCTTCGGATTTAAATAACTCCTTTCTCTAGTAATAGACCTCATTTAAAAATTTGTTATTTTGGAAACACGCCTCAAAGCGCACAAGAAAATCTAATCGCTGTAACATTTAAGGTGACTTTCGTTTGCAATATAGCTAAATTCATACTGGAGACTAGGTAAGTGGTCAGGACCAAATTTTTGTGCCTCTATAAGTATAGGTATATGTTCAAGAACAACCTCGACTCAATTGGTATAGGAAGTTAAAATTTTGAACCCTGGTCCTGACCACTTACCGAGTCCCTAGTATGCATTCGGCTTTATAAATGAAATTCACCTTACATAGAGAGGCTTCTATTCAATAATAATTTCCTAACACGAATGAATACTTTTAATTTTCTGTGTGTAGAGTTACAAAGCAGTGAATATTGTTATATAGTTATTTATTGGCTGTAAATATGTGTATCTGTTTCCTCATATTTACTCGTTAAAGTTGTTCTCGTAATTTTAAAACAATTCTATCTTTGACATCTTACACAAACGAGAAAGGAAAGGTAAAAAAACATGTAATTACCAATTACACAAACGCGTAAATAGTGTTTTTAATTACCTATATACGTGAGTTTACACAGACAGACCTAAAAAGATACTACAGGAGATGAAATGAAATGAAATTTCATTTTTCAATGAAAATATACTTTATAACAGTGATTTAAAGGTTCTTATCACATGTCAGTGAACAATTGACAAAATCGCACTTCCCGCCCGTAGGCAGCATTCTGTTGTTCCGTTCGTCATGATCAGCAAAACCTTGCGTTATAAATTTTATGAATTCTAGATCATTTTTGCCTCTTTATGCCAAATTTCAGCTTAAACAGTCAGATGCACTTTGAGGCTACGATTTTTGGTGGTACGCTATAAATACGAGTAAATGTCACCAGGGACGGACTTAGAGATATAGGGCCCTTAGGCACTTAATAGAGAAGCGGCAAACCAACCACAAAAAGCGGCCTAATTCAGTGGGTATCGCCACTGGTGCAGTGTTACCAAATGAGTGTAATTATATTTTTTTTTATTTCTATAATTTTTTATTCGCCCAGTCTAGGGCCCCTAGGCCGGTGCCTTGTTGGCCTAGGCGGAAATCCAGGCCTGAATGACACCACATTAGTGATAAAGGTCACGTATCGGTTTCGTGTGAGTGTACTAACATTGCGTGTCACATATCTCTACGACTCAGAAACAGTAATATTTGAGCTGGTGCACGCGTCTATTGTTTACAATAGTTTCTATATATATATATAGCGTCTTTTGTTTACAATAGTTTCACTTAACGAGACTGCAGCTATTCTAATATTTAGAGTAGTGCTGCTTTTTGTGTCTATTTATATGAGTGGAAATTTCGTGTGAATATGCACAATTTACACGCTGGGCAGGCGGGTTGGTGAGCGCGGTGCTGAAACCCTTACACCAGTGACGCCGCTGCCCGTCACCAGTCTGTTTTATATAAGGCTCGGCAATTGGGGATGGATAAACCGCCATTCATCGGTCCCAGGCAATGTTGGGCCGCCTGGTTTTGCCTAAGAGCTGTTCTCTTACTCTACCCCGAATAAGTTCGGGAGGATTTGCGAGTAAGATGGTGGCACCTCCACAGTCGAGCCCGGCATCAGTTCTACCACCTATTGCTTATCTATTTAATTCGATTGTATTTTAAACTTTAATGTGCTATGATTTGTTTATTGGAATAAACAGATCAATTTAGGAATGTTATTTCTATATTCAATTTGTTCGTGGTTTTAATCCGATTTTATAAGTAATTGAAAGTTTACAGGATGTGTGAGTTCACATTAGGTCGAATGATCGGAACCTTGTCAAACTTTAGGATGCGCTCAAGAAAAATAATATGCCTATGGAAACGTGTGATGATAACTTCACTGAAGGTCAAATGAAGGACATCGCTTGCTTTCATTTAATTAAGTATACACACGCTTATTTTAAAATTTATCTATTTAAAACAGCTAAGGAGAGATTCCTCCAAACAGTGTTTGAATCATAAATATTGGTGAAAGAAAGAAAAGGCCATGGACCATGGGAAACTATTTTACTTTATAGTTTTATAATTATTTCCATTTAAAAAGTACAACATTTTGATGAAATGAAACGCAAATGCAAAACGCGTCGCCATTGGCTACTGCTTTTTGTGACAAAGCGAGTACATTTCATCATAAAATATTAAGTTCAAAATTAATAAATGTCAAATAAAATCCTCAAATATTTTGTAATAGGCTGTTTTAATTAAAAATAATGAAAAAAAAAACAGGCCACTCGCCATATAGCGCAAGCAAGAGCAGTATCATGTGACGTCACTTGATGTGCACTAAAATGGCAGCCGTTTGAATTGTAGAAGATTATTAAGAAACTTATTTTGATTTTATAACTATGAAATATGGATAATTTAGTTGTAAATTCTTATTCATACCCCTAATTTGATCATATATTAACGAATTGTGCATTAAACAATTTACATGCATATTCTTTATTCAGCTACAACTTGGATGTTGAAAAGTCAACGATGAATAGCGTATTTTATGGATTATGTTGTTTTATACTGGAGTGACATCAATGGAATAATAGTTTATGCTATAAGTGCGGTAAGGAGGCAACAGCTTACTACGTCGATTTAGAACACGAGCGACAAGCGAGTGTTTTAAACGTTACGAGTAAGTTTTGCCCTTACCCACGTGTACCATACTAAGTTTTTCAATGTGCAGTGTGAGTACATAAGTGTAACGTAAATAAAGAAACAAACAAACAATAAATATTCCAAATGAACTTACATTCTTTTTCTTTGCACGCAAGTTGGCAACTTGACGAAAATTAAGCTGCTTTCAGTTTGATGCGTTCGTAGCTCATTTCATTCAAGTCTGTCTATGGTACACAAGAAAAGACTGGCAACTTTATTTCAATAAATTAAAAATAATACAGATAAAGCACTAGTGTGGTAAAGTTGACTTTGACAACAGTTTTGAAGCATATAATATATATCTTTACGAGCACTCACAATGAAAAATATTAAGTATTTTTCAGAAAATATCTTGTCGTGTAAAAACACTTAAAAATAAGCCATTCGGTTGTTGAAATCGTATTTGGTCTTGTTAAAAGATGCCTCTAAAAAACTGAAGTTTTACTTGCGGAAGCCCCGTGCGTATCGTTGCTTACCTGCATTTCGTGGGTATTTCTTTAAATTCCTCCATAGCGGATGCCTGTCATAATAAGGCACCGATAGTCCAAATTTTATGTTCCTTGGTCAAGCCGTTTGGTCTAGGCGTCGGCCAGTCGGGGTATGCTTTTTTATATAGATGGACTAGCCTTTCGCCCGTGGCTCCAACCGCATTTTTACAATATTTTCCCCGTTCTCGGGCTGGACATTATTTTATGAATAATCCTTAAGCCTATATTCTGACGAAGGCCACTACGATGATAATGAAAAACCCGCATCCAAATTCATTGAGTGTTTTCCAAGTTTAACGGAACATACATTCAGACAGAAAGACAAAAATTCCAAAAACTGTGGTTTTGGCTTCAGCACAATACTAATATAGTATAAGTAATAATAAGGCAATGTAAAATTTAATTTATTTACTTTAGTATTTTTACTACTATATTATTAGTATAGATAAAAATAGTTTGTTTTAATTATTCCAGGCGTATCCCAAGTACGTGTTCAAGTACGGCGTGAACGACTTCCACACGGGAGACATCAAGACACACCATGAGAGCCGGGACGGAGATGTCGTCAAAGGTACGTCTTATAGTATACGTCCTACCAAGACCAAAGTGGGTACGTTTTACTCAGCAAAACAGTAAATCAGTTCCATTTGACTCTAAATACTTACCTAAATCACTAGAAACATGTTGTGTAAGCATCAATAGCTTCCTTTTTTAAACCCTAGTGGACTTGCGACAAAAGAGCTGCCCCCTGATTCTGTATCGTAAACTCAGTTGCCAAACCAAGTGGCTATCGTCTAAAACATACATATCCGCTTATATAAGGATAAGTTTGCACTTGAAATGACTTCACAATTCGTCATTAGTTCAATACCCATTAAAGGTTATTTTGGAAGTTAATTTTTATCTGTTTTTGGTGAATAGCAACTATAGCTAGCAACCGAAACTGAGTTACGTAATAGCCCCGCTGGTCTTGGGATGGAAATATGCCTAAAAGCGCTCGGACGGTAAAGTATCTAGACTAGAATGCCATTAAAGTTATTGAAGATGGATACGTAAAGTACAGTTCGGGCAAGCGAAGAAGGCCCGCGTCAAATTAGCTGTCACTGCGCAGTATCCATCCACCCGTTTGCGGGTAAAAACCCCTCCTTCCTCGCCGAAGCTCAGAGACTGCACAACTGTGTAGGGTTGCCAACTGTCCCGCGAGACTTCGGACGTTCCGTTTCTAAGGCCCTTATAGACTCGTTCCGCGTAAAGTGCGTGCGGGACCCTTTTCCGCTTATTGTCCCGTTTCTGGCGGAATGTAACACACGTCGAATAGCTTGAATCTTTTCCTAAATCTAAATCATCAATCACATCGCCATATATTAAAATCTAAAAACAAAAAATATTTCTTCATAGCAGAAAACATTATTTCAAAGGGTTATTTTGCTAAGAAAATAACACTTCATTTTAAGTTATGGATATATGAATATAATTTGCAATATTCCGCTAAGCAATTCTTATCGTGCTATTAAAAATGCAGACTCGTGCACCGCCCGCCCGCCCGCATAAAACATGCAACAAGCAAGCAATACGAGCATAAAATCAAAGCAATCTTAAATAACAAGCAAGAAAACTGATTGACACCTATTTCGCCTCTGAACGAGGCATCCTCGGGATGTGTAGCTAGCTCGGCTTTTCCGCAGCAACTGATGTGTTGCTCGCCCAGCCGCTCCGCAGCAACTGATGTTGTTCGCTCGACAGCTAGTCAATTTAACTTAATTTTAATTTGTTTTTCTATATTAGAGACGGCCGTAAATAAAACATGTCACAAAGCACTAATTCTTAGCTCATAATCAGGATTTTACGATATGAGTGTAGATAAAAAAATAATGGTCCTAATTCGTGTTCCCAGGCCAGTACACGGTGGTTGAGCCGGACGGTGCGATCCGCACGGTGGACTACACCGCGGACAAACACAACGGGTTCAACGCAGTGGTGCATCGGACCGCACCCATCTCCCAGCACGAGGCCGCGCACTTACATCACTAGTAGTGGCATGCTAGGGTTACAGCCAGTATTCTAGGTGTAGAGTTCTTTAAGGTAATACCATCGAACAATTTACAACTGTTTTTTGGTCCTGTATATGAAAAGTCTTCGAAGGTAACTTTGATTTATGCAGCAAACGTTCTATTGAAGTCTCATGGAAATTCAAAGATGTTTTTGTGTCCTCCTATTTGATTATAGAGCTATTTGGAACTTCCCAAAACGGGTAAGTAATTGAACTGTTTCTGTTCATTGAGTTTCTTGTTTTAAGTCGGCTGCATAAATCAAAATATTGTTTGTATATGTCACGGGTAAAGGCTGAAAAAAGTCAAAAATAGGTGTGACGACGAGGAGCGTGTTAGGTTGACATGTTAATAAACATTAGGCGCCGAAGTTTTGTATAAGATTACTCGGGTAACCCTAGGTGTATCCTATTTTCTAGTATTACCCGTAACATATACAATTGTAATCTGTCACTTTATTTTGTATCACTATGTTTTATTTTAAGTGCAATTCTTAGGCCAAAGTATCTAAGTTTGTTATCTTATTTTTGTATAGATTTAGATCTCTTTTCTTTTTATAATTTTGTAATTTATTGTTTATATTCTGCTACATTTGCGGGAAGTACCTGAACTTAGCTAAGTTAATTTGTTAAATAGTTTTATTGTAAATAATTTTAGATCTTCGTTTACTTTTTTGTCGCATTTAATACTGCGTTTGTGTTTCACTTGTTAATCTTAATTGTGGTCAATAAATTGTTAACAGCTCAAATGTCTCATATCTCTTCAGCTCACTTACTCTCGAATTGATCCCATCTCCTAGAACGCCTTAGTAGCCAAGTAGTAGAGCGCTCGCCTGCTAACCCAGAGGTCATGGGTTTAATGGCCCATTTTGGCCCGAAGTACGGCGATAGGGCTCACCACTCATAACGTGTAGGATGTAATAATCCTCGGTGAAAAGCGAATGTACCAAGTGTGGATTGTGACTTGCATTTCACAGTTCACACTTGGTTTCACCTCTGACACCCCCTCGGGGATTCATGTCGTGGCGATGTTGTGAATCCCTTATTCTATTTTTAGTGACGAGTTTTAGACTCGTTTAGTATTAGTTTGAAGGCCTAATTGTTATTAAACTATCGCCGCGTGGTGCTTCAAACCACATTTATTTTATACGTTTTTAAAAAAAAATAAGAAAAGCAATAATAAGTTGTGAGTTTAGGAATAAGACCCGGAGCAACCACCTTAAGTGTTAGTTATAGTACATCTTGATCATCATTTATTTGGAGTACCTATTTAAAGTTAGTAAGTAGAGTGTTTTGTTAATAAAATACTAGTATTACTACATACTTACATGGATTTTGCGGTAAAGAAACGCAGAGAAAAGTAAATATGGGTTAATTGTAGAACCGAGGAGTTTTTTTCATGGACGCGGAGTGTTTTTTGGGAAGGTTGTGCAATATAATTTTCTATAGTTATTTAAACTATTTATTTCCTTTGTTAACGTTACTCTAAGATTCTAAATTCGAAGCGGGGACAATGAGTCCTGCACTGACTCTCCGTGATCGTGAGTATTGTGCACTTCCCCCCGGTCAGTCAGCCCAGCCGGACAGCTCCTTGAAGTAGAGCCGAACAGCTTCGAACAGTTTACGTTATCTGTACAAAACGATTACATCAAAACGCAATCAAACTCTTTAAACTCATAGAAGATTAGTTATCAAGCGGCGGTAGCTCAGACGGTAGAACGCTGGCCTCTGAAATCTTGAGACCCAAGTTCGATCTCCGGTTGGGCAATGAGTTTTTCGGAATTTATGTGCACACTTTTAGTATTTATGTTCTTACCTAAAACTTGCTGAACGGTGAAGGAAAACATCGTGAGGAAACCTGCATGCCCTAAAAAGTGTGTAATTGTGCCCGAAGTACGGCGATAGAGCTCACGACACATCCCATTACGTTGGGACGTAATAATCGTCGGTAAAATGCGTGTGTACAGAGTGTGCACTGTGACTTGCATTTCACAGTTCACACTCGGACTCTGACACCCTCTCGGGGATTTATGTCGTGACAGTATGTTGTTGTTATAAAAAGCGTAAACGCAGCCTCTCAAATTAATGCAATTGCTTCCAAAGTATTTGGTATAAACTTTGTCTCATTTTTAATCAAGAAGAAATATTGCTCATTATTTCACAAAGTAATCAGATACGAGTATGTTTCATTAGCAAATGAGTTCCCTAACAAAGAATCGTAAATAAAGAAACAGACGTTTTTGTCGGAAAGATGAATGGCTTTTCCATTAACATATACTGTTCTGTGAGATTTCCTGGAGTTTTTATGTAAAGAAATGTCGTCGTTTTATTGTAATAAGAAAGGTTGTTTTTAAATGAAAGTGTTATAAACCAGAACAACGGTTTTAGAGTTAAGCTGTGCAAAAAATCACTTTAAATGTACTTGTTAATAAAAAACTACACAAAAAACATAACATATCAGCGCGCCATGAATTCTGTAGGGGTTAAGGTGGAACGTTTCGAGCTCGGTGCAAAATGCACAACTTATGATTGTTTTTATTATTATTGAATAAAAAGTACTAAATAAATGTGATTTATGGCATTTCGCGACCATAGTTTAATGTCAATTAGGCATTAGGCTACCAAAATTTTGTAATTTTACGATGTTAAAACACGCTTTTAAGTTTGTATGGACATTCACGCTAACTATAATCCATAAAATGACGCAATTCTGCTAAAAACCCCTGATTAAACAATGGTCGCAAAATAAGATAAAACTATTTCATTTCATACATAGTTATGCATTTTGCACTGAGCTCAAAACGTTCCCCCTTAAGGTGTTCTCAAGTGTGAACTGTGAAATGAAAGTCACAGAGTCCACCAGTGGCCTAAATACACCGTTGAGGCCTGTGCCTGTCCTCCACCCTATTGTTACGCCACTACAGTCCACATTTGGAACACTCGCTTTTCGCCGACCATTGTTACGTCCCAAAAACGTTATTAAAAACAAACAACTACAAAATTGATTGTATTGTTATATTTTAGACAGACATACGAGGAGTTAATAAACGCCTGATTATAATATTAATGTTAAATGAAAACAAATTGACTTTTCCATTAAAAATAACGGCTCGGCTAGGAATACTTGCAGGTATTTTCTAAAAGGAATTCTGCTGTAAAAAGATTTAAAGGCTTACAAATTAAGGCGCTTAGGCACGCCACCGCTTTAGTACAAAATTTGATAACCAGGTTCTCTGTTGATTTTCGTTGTAACGTTTATGATCTGTATAGTTTATTACATCTAGGCGGTAGTGCTGATGCCGGGCTCAACTGTGGAGGTACCACCATCATACTCGCAAATCCTCCCGAAGTTATTCGGGGGAGAGTTAGAGAACAGCTCTCAGGCAAAACCAGGCGGTCCACCATTGCCTGGGACCGACGGATGGCGGTATATCCATCCCTAATTGCCGAGCCTTATATAAAACAGACTGGTGACGGGCAGCGGCGTCACTGGTGCGAGGGTTTCGGCACCGCGCTCACTAACCCGCATGCCCAGCGTGTGTGAGTATGGGTATTTCTTCCAGGAGGACCGCCAAGAGTGACAAAATCTTGGAAAGGTCTATGTCCAGCAGTGGACGAAAGAGGCTGATGGATGGATGGATGAATGGATAGTCACAATTTGCCTGAAATGTAAAATTTTGGTATAGGTACAATTTAAGGCAAGAAAACAACTTTGTATGTAAATCTACCCAGCTTGATATTTTTAAAATAAAATCAAAGTCATGCCTTTTAAAATATCAGTACCAGATGATATAGTATATAAAAATCTTATACTTTGGTATATAACGAAAAACAACAGAGAAACGGTTGTCAAATTTTGTACTAAAACGGTGGCGTGCCTGAGTATGTATAAATGTATAAACAAAACAACAAAGAACTTGCACTAAGTACTACGTGTTATGATAGTTATACATAAGGTATGTGAAATAATTACATGTGAAAATCTTAAGCAAATACAATTACATCTTTGTCTTACGAGCAGTACAGCAGGTACTTATATGTATAGGAGTTCCAGTACGTGTAAGTCAAGAGTCGGAAAGATGTAGAACGATACTTTGTAATGTTGGTAAGACTAAGATATTTAGCTGTTTTAAAACATTTAGAAGGTCAATTAGGTACGAGTATTGTATAGAGTCGAAAAGACAGAAGGATACTTATAAACGAAAAAACCTGAAACTACGAAAAAATTATCACCTGTTCCTTAGAAAAGAGGCATACCCACTACACGACCAAAATGTATCGAACAGTTCACTTTCCTGAGATTTCAGGGTTGGTTCTACATTCAGGCGACGAGCCGTGAATAATTGGCACTTTCTGAAGTCGTTTTATTACTTTCAATGTTTCAATAAGAACCTACTCGTTTTAGAAAGTATAATATTTTTGGAATCTTTTTTCTAGATTCTTGGTGGTACCTCAGACCAAATAAAAAGTCAAGACGTAGTACTCTATGTAACGGGTGAAGTAGACCAAAAGTGAGACAGTCTCGTGTTCGTACACGGCTTGAAACTGACACATGCGCAATCTCTCTCAGTTTTTACTTGGCGGCAACACTCACTAAGTGCACACATGCTTACGAAACTGGCTTCACGTCAATGTTGACAGCGCTCCGTCTTGAGTTTTTATTTGGTCTGAGGGTGGTACGCCTTAAATATGAGTAAATGTCACCAGGCCCGGACTTAGGGCCCCTAGGCACTTAAAAGAGAGGCGGCAACTGAAACTAAAAAAAAATAGACCTGATTCAATCGGTATCGCCACCGGTGCCATGTTGCCAAATGAGCGTACTTATATTTTTTTTTATTTCTATTATTTTCGACTTCGCCCTGTCCGGGGCCCCCTCGGAGGCTGGGACCTTAGGCCAGTGCGTTGTTGGCCACGCGCCGTAAATTGGCGCATACTAGAATCGTTTTACTATTTGTAATAAGAAGCTACTGGTTTCAACTAAACTTGTATAATATTTTTGGAACCTTTTCCTAGGTTCTTGTAGTGCAGAACCGCGATTGAAATTTTTTTTTACTTGATAGAAAAAAATAATGTAAATGAGGTCTTCAAACACACGCTTTCTCATGGTTTGACGAATTTAATCAGGTATAGAACTCAAACACATTTTATCAGATGTGTTTTAACAATATTGTTGTGGTGAATGGAAATTTTCTTAGCTATTTTAGTTTTTTTTAATTAATAAAAATACAACTTTTTTTGTCTTCAACTGCGAGCTTTTCAGCTTAACGTGACGTTGACCATTTAAAACTCGAGGCAGGAGGAGTAGATACTATCGAGGAGATTGTTCCTAAACACTTTTGTGATAAGAAGAAAAAGTGGCCAGTGGCAAGATCTCCGATGGTAATTATTGACAAAAGCTGCACATTTTGTAAAACGTTCAATATACATATACATTTTCTCGTGAATAAAGCACACATTAACATATATATTTCATTTTTAATAACATAGCTCATATGAACGTGTATGGTTTTTTCTTTGTTGGCAAAGTTCAAATTTTCATAGCGGCATTATACAAATATAGGAACAATAAGATTTTGAGATAACAACAAATCAGTCTGGCTATGAGGTTGTGGAGGTCATACAATATTAGCCTTGTCTAAATAAACCATAGTGCTAGATAAATTATGTAACAATTAAACTGATGACTGGCCCTTTGTACCAAAAAGTTATATTTTAAACAATGAAACATTAAAATGTTAACACAAGTGATTATGACGCAATAATTGGTTTAACTAAGATTTTGTAAATAAGCTTCACCTTTATATTGTCGTATTCCCTTCGTTTATAATTATAATCCGCACAACAGTAGGCCTATAATGAGTTTGGGTCTCCATACTCGATAGCAACTACGTAACATATTTTTCTATGCAGGCGCTCGTAGAGACCTATTTAAATGCAACAAAAATGTTTGCCATGTCATTTTTACCGCACTAGTGCTACATATACAGGATGTTATCATAACGTGCTCATTAAATTAAACCACATGCTCTACTGATCATCCTGAACCACTTCCATAGAAGTTTTTTTGAAAAAACGCGAAATAAAAATTTCATTTGGAGTATTTATTGTTTCTTTACTTATGTTTCATTTATTTATTCCCACTATGCATTGAAAAACGTAGTATAAGGGTAAGGGCAATAACTTATTACTCGTAACGTTTAAAACACTCACTTATCCCTCGTGCTTCAAATCGTCCTCGTAAGCTATTGCCTCCTTACCGCCCTCGTAGCATACACTACGCATTAAAAATTATGGTTCCTCTGTGTACCAGAACGAACCTCGGATCGAGGCGTTCCGTTAGCACTCGCTAACATTTTGTGGTAAGGTGGTGCCACTACCTTCGGATTACTATTGATGTCTTGATATTAGCTGAGGGTGGAAGCGACATCTGCTTAATATGTGGGAAACGCTTGAGTTCGGAGGTAGATTAGGTTCATTGAAAGGAATGTTACAACAAACATAAAAGTATCAGTTGTTTAGGTTAGATGGCATTACTTCCGGGATTAGAAAATAAAACAGACCTTATTTCCTTATTTTACTCAGGAAATGAAGAAATAATATTCAAATAAATTCCGGATGTTTTATTCTTAATGTTTGGAAGCAGGGAAAGAGTGAAAATTACGTGAATCGAGTAAAGATGTTGTTTCTATACTAAATTACGCGAACATTAAATTCGCGCCGAAAACGGGTATTTCATGGCTATGTAATAGTATGGAATTAGAGATTGCCGGGTGTCTAAGGTTGCTAAGCGAAATGGGTTCACTAAGTGAAAAGAAGTAGGAAACGTCTTTTGAGGAGAGAGATTTGGGGGGGCTTTACAAAAGTAAGGAATGCAGAAGGCGGGCTATGGGGGCGCAGTAGCGGGAAATTGGGTAAACTTCGACTCAAGAAGTTCAATTCAATTCAATTCAATGCCGTTTTATCTGGCTTCAGTTAATGTGTCTCCGCACATTAGTTCCGCCAATGTCGAGTTATAAGCAAAAAAACGCACTGTGGGCAGAACTGCGACTTTTTTTACTTTTATTTTATTTTTATTTTATCATTATCTTCAATGCGAGTACCTAAAACAAAGGACATCACAATACCTACATAAAATTGGACAGCACAAACAGTATACAATATGTTAGTAAAGATAGATAGTTTGTTCTAATTATAAATAAAACAAACAACAAACAATAAATCACCACAAAACAATACATAAATAAATATTCAAAGTTTAATATTATTTACCTTAATAAACTTACATAATGTATACACAAAGGGACTATTTACCAAGATCAGCAAAAAGTTGAAATTGACGGGGCGAGGGATATCAGTAGGGAGGATATCGTACAACGAGAATTTCAGTTTTTGGCAATCAAAAAAAATGTGATCTACTGTACCCTCATCTAAACCACACTCACACAAGGAATGGTCCCTTACCCTGATTTTCGCCAAAAACACAGGAGAACAAACGTGTCCCAGTCGGAGACGACAAACTATAGATGTCTGTAACTTGTCAACATCGCGGTATTTAAAAAACCACAGCCGTTTTGGTATTACAGGTTGAATTCCAGCATAATGTTTAGCCTTGAACTTCTGGGATTCAATCCAAGCCTTGGACCAAGCTTCATCAAGGTTAGTTTTGGCCAAACGCAGAATATCATGATGATAAATATGGAAGTGCGAGGAAACACCCAATGTAACGGCACTCTTCGCGTAGGAATCAACTACTTCGTTACCAGGTATGCCACTATGTCCAGGAATCCAAGCTAAGACAATGTCAAGATTCTGTTCCTTACACCGAAAAAGTGCTTCCCTAATCTGAAGGATTATAGGAAAACGAGATTTGTTTTTAAAAGGATTTGCCAGTATGGAATGGAGACAACTTAAAGAGTCAGAAAATATTATTGTATTGTTTAATTTATGAGAATTTGCGTAAGAAAGAGCTTCCAAAATAGCAATAGCTTCACCAGTGAATACCGAAGCTTCAGGGGGACATTTGAAGCTCAGAATAATTTTGTATCTAGGTATCCAGACAGCGGCACCAACATTACCCACATCAGCTAACTTGGAAGCGTCAGTAAACATGGTCAGCCAACCCTGCCAGTCCTTCTCCAAAATTCGATGAAAGGTTCTGTCAGCCCCTAACGAATCCTTTTGAATGCCAAAATTCATGATTACCATTGGGACAAAAGTTAAAGCCTCATACGGGATATGAAATGGGGGATTAATATGTAATTTAACAAGACGATTAGGAATTTTAGAGAGGCTTATATAACTTCTGAGAACGCAGGGAAGATCGAATACAGAATTAAAGCCTGATTGCGAAAATAAATTGTGAAGAGATTCTAATTTTGACAAAAGAGGATGATTTGGGTTCTGGGAAATTTTAAACATGAACCTGTCTGATAAATACTGTCTCCGAATGTGAGGAGGGGGATCCACGCATTCAACTTGTAAAGCGTTTTTCGGTGAGGATCTCATAGCCCCCAAAACGATTCTAAGACATTTTGCTTGAATTTTATTAATTTTTTCGTTTTCAGACTTGTTACATGGATCTAAAATAAAGCTACCATAATCTAAATGACTACGAACTAATGCATTATATAAAAGTTTTTGTGAGTAAGGGTGGAAACCCCACCATACCCCTGAGAGCGCCCGAAGGACGTTCACTCCTCTTTCACATTTCTGAGCAACGTACGAGAAGTGGGCGACGCCAGAAAGTCTGGAATCAAGAATTATCCCCAAAAACTTTACCTTACTTTCAAACGGTACGATATTATCTTCTACTTTAATTACTACATCAGGGATAGAGCGTTTTCTTGTGAAAACAACAGCACAGCACTTCGAGACCGAAAGGGATAAGCCATTATTCTGAAGCCAGACATTTAAATACGAAAGAGCTGTATTTAAGGAACGAGATGCAACTTCCACTGAAGAATCAGACGCATAAATGGCTATATCGTCAGCATACTGCAAAATATTACAAAAACAGTCAACTGACTTCTCTATATCATATGTGTACAAGCTATAGAGGATTGGGCTTAGCACTGAGTCCTGAGGGAGACCTTTCCAGACATTCCTAGGTGGAAGAAGGGAGTTGTTTAATTTAATATAAATTGATCTATCCATAAGTAGGCTACATATGATTCTTAACAGCTTCACAGGTATACTCAGCTGATGCAGTTTTTGCCTGCGTACTGGAAGGAGAACATTATCATAAGCCGAGGATATGTCCAGAAATACACCAATCAGATATTCTTGTTTTTTAAAAGATGTACGAATATCCGTTGTCAGGATACTCAGGCTGTCTAGAGTGCTCATACCTTTACGAAATCCGTACTGGGATTTGGCAAGCTGTCCCCGGTTCTCCACTAACCATTCCAGGCGATTCTTTATCATATGTTCTAAAGATTTGGCTAAACAGCAAGATAGCGCAACTGGTCTGTGAGAGGAAGGATCAGAAGGATCCTTACCTGATTTTAAAATAGGAAGAATAATCTGAGAGTGCCATTCCACGGGAGTGACCCCACTTTCAAAAAAGTTATTAATTAAATCTAGGAAAAACATTTTTGACGTATCAGAAGTATTGATAATAAAAGAATAAGGGATATTATCCAAACCTGGAGTGGAATCAATAAGGCCGTCCAAAGCTAGTTGAAGTTCAATAAAAGAGAAAGGAGAATTCATTGAGTCCAAACTGTTGTAGAGACTAGATTGACTCAAGAAGTTCCGTCATAATTCGCTGTCTTTCCGTCATAATGGCGCTGTTATTGTTAACTTGCCAGAGCCCGCTAGAATTTAGTATTGGGAGAAATGGGGGCGACACTGCGCATCTTGCAATAAACTCATGAACCTTGGCATAGTACAGATTAGGTGAATTGGTTTTAAGGCTATGTCAAAAGTGCCACTTGTTTCAGCTAGGTGGCGTATTTAGCAAAGTAGTAAAGGAAACAGATTCCATTTTCATATTTTAATTCAAAATAAAGTAAAACCTGCTCAAATGAATTTTAGATATTTCGAAAAATACTGTTTCAAGCTTAAAAGGAAAACATTATGATTACTATATCCAGGATGTCGGCGTTGGGATTTTATGACCATATAAGGTAATACGGAAATTCTTTGAGAGAATGCGTGGGCCGTAGATACGGGGAGTGAGGAGAAGGGAGCGGGGTATGGAAAAATCGGCGTGGCTTAGCGTCGGGAGAGGGTTGATAAAAGTGGTTGTAGGTCGGGAACAGGGGTTCAGTCTTCGAGGTCCGTCAAGCGAGATACAAGTGCAGTAATTAGTCGCGAATTTATTTTCTTGGGTTTTATTTTTATCAGGGCGTTTGTTTTATAGATATATTAATTTTCCTCGGGGTTATTTTCTTCAAAGTTCTGTCGGAATTATTTAGAGTGTGGGATACTTTTCGAGAAAGTGCAGTTTAAATTTAGAGATCCGCGAGTGTTTGTTCGAGGCGATTTCCGTAAAAGGACGAATATGTAGATCGGTTATAGGGCATTCCTTTTGAGACTTGTTTCAAATGATTTCCTAAGAATTCTGGGGTCTGCTTTATATTTTAAATAATATAAGGTAAAGCTGGATGTTGCGGCTGTGAAAGGTTTTGAGCCCTAGGGCTCGGCTGGCCGGGGGAAGGATGGAAAAAGCCTCATTAAGAATCGCGGTTATTTGTGTTATATAGTTCAGAACAGTTCTCGGGACGCGGATATCAGACCTGGGCGTGGGGTTTTGTAGTTTACTGGGGTTTTGTAATAGTGAAGGGATATTAGCGCGGGAGCTACTCGGTGTTTGGAGCGTGGCAAAGGTGGGTGTCTCTGGGTTTAGTTTGGGGGTATTTTCAGTAGGCTTGACGGCTAATAGGTAGCGAAAATATGTGATGCTAAACAAAGAGAAGTCTCTTTGGGGTACCAGTGTTGGGTAAACTTAACGGTGACAACTGACGGCCCTGGTACCTTCAACCTCTCCGGAGGGGCAGTCGTTTTGAGATGACGCTGCAGCGGTTTAGTTATACCGAATAATATCTCCCATTTCTGACGTTACCATGTGATGTTGCCTGGGCGATCACGAGAGAAGTGTGAACCGGACATTGCCCCTCCAGGTTATCATCCGTGGCGCAGTCTTGGTCTTTATGTATATATTAATATATTTATCACACAACCATATAGGGAACTTCCGGTCAGTTGGGTGAGGCCCTTACCTTGAATCACCCGCTGACTGGCACGGAGAGTTTATAGGCAGTAGGTACACGTAGAGGAGAAAACTCGCCTCGCTTCTTTATTTTAGACTAGTTGAGGGATGTGATTTCCGCTGTGACTCTTTGGGAATCACCGCACAAACACAATTAAATGTAAATGTGAGATTTTATCTCTAGTTTTGGGTTTTACACATTTGGCAGACTAGGAATTCTCATTCTAGGCACAAATGATAGGCAGGTAAAGTTTGGATAGTCAATTTAGTCAAGATATTCGTTAGGATGCATTACACAATCACAAAATTAAAAGTAAATGTGAGATTTTATCTCTAGTTTTGTTTTACACCAAAATAGGCTGAGAATTCTCTTGGCTATTCCCGGGTAGCCAGATCAGTCAAGGAACTTGCGGGAATGCTAGGACGTTACAAGGAATCTTAGGGCGTTAGAATTTCACGTAGGGTCGCAAGAAGGGACAATAAATTGATTAGAACACAGTCAGGTATTATAGAAAAATGTAGGACGTTAGAATTGTGCTCGGAGAAAATAGGGTTCTGAAGGTTGTAGGCTCCTGGTAGTGTATGTTTTAGTCAATTATGTTTTGGTGTTACACGTAGGCACGTTCAGGTTAGGATCCGTAGGCTTTGAAGGTTTTTAAGGGGGTAATTCTTGTAGAACCACGGATTGGTGAAATTTAGGTCAAATAGGTAGGCGGATATCAGCTAGGTTCCAGATTTTAGTTTGAAAAGAATAGGCGAATTTCAGAAGTTAATAATGGCAGAATTTGTTTAGATCAATCTTGTAACGACGTGTTGAAAGCATTCAGTGGAAAGCCTCCCTGATTGTCTGGTCGAGAAAGCCCTTAAATGACTGAAAGTTATTTTGTTGTGAAGTAAAGATAAGTAATGTTTTGCTCTCAATTCTGCTATCACATGGATTAAACTTATGATCATCGTTCTCTGATTAGATAGAGAAAGTTCGACCTCAAGCTCAGAAACACTCCTACTTACATGAGTGTCTAGTTTTTCAAGATACCCTATTATTGAGATAAACTGTTTTGGTGTGACAACCATCAGTTCAGAGTTTGGAGCAAAGTCCAGTTCTAAGTCTTAATTACAGTAAATAATTCTGGAATCATAATTTCCTTATAAAAAAGGAAGATTTCAATATAAATAAATTTACCAAAGTAAGTAGCTTGGTTTCCATAGAAAAGGAATGATTTCTATTTGTGAATAATATTGCCTGAAAAATAAAGGTAATGAGTAGATGCATTTGTTCATACTAAGGGAAAATCCCACCCTTTTAGCCAAGCTATGCCGTGCTAATAAGAATCTTCTGTATACCAAACGGAACAGGAATCTTAGTTCGTCAAGTGTGAATAGATATATCTCTCCTTGAATTAATATCCTCAAGTACAATGTGGCCGAGAGATAGCCTTAAATATTGCTGAAATTATTCTGGATCTAACAATGAAACCAGCTAGCTGAAATTATATCTATCTGAGTGAGACATATTTCATATAATTATAGCTTTGATTCTGAGACTTCAAAACGGCTACTTACTAACTGATATTCAGAAGAGTTGAAATTAGTCAAACTAGTAGAACCGAATTAGTTATCTGTATGACTGAATTAATCCAGTATTGACTGTTAATAAATTTCTGTTAGAATAAACTACCTTAAAGCTGTTCTCATGTAGAATTCAGTAGGTTCAGAGATTAGACTTGTGATAAGGAGAAGTATGCAGCTTTTACTGAAGTAGTTAATATTTCACAGTAAGGTCACGATATTTAATTACGAGTAGGTACTCCTTGAGGTTTCTTAGTGATTCTTCCTCCAAGGTGTGTAGACAGGGAATCACTGTTCTTAGGTTTTCTTAAAATAAATAATGTACTTACTATTTAAAGATTACTGAAAGATTTTATAATGAGACTATAGTAGTGTTTGGTAGAAATTAAATACTTGCCAACATGAACGATTTACTATTACAAAGTAACAAATCTTACAAATATTCAGTATAATAATACTGCCTTATCAAATTAAAATATCTAAGTACTTAGTGCCCTGTAGCACGGTACAAATAATGTATCATCAAACTAAATGCAAAATTAAAGTCTATAATAATATAAAGTATTAAATCACAATTTCAAATAAAACTAAATAAAACCTTTGTTCAAAAAAATTCACGGGTTATTCCCCATCCGAAAGGTAAAGGCTTTTATGTTCAACTTATACTCTTATTTTGTAGGAGTATAGTCTTCTCGTCTATTACTCTACTTAAGCAGAACCATAGAAGCTTTTGCTTTTACAGAACCCAAATTGACCGGTAGGGGCTATTAAACAAAAAACATAAAATTGCGGTATCTTCTAGACACTCCCACTCTCACTCTCAATAGGTGATATTCTCTTGGATAGTTTCAATTCAGTATTGACATCACATAATAACTTAGCTAGGTGCAGATGTTATTCTATTTACTAGGATCAGAGGAACTATTTACTTCTCGGATACTTTAGGTAATTTAACTAGACTTATTAGGAAATGTTGAGTTCGGATTCATTCTTATTATCACTAAAAGAACTAGGGTTACTTAAATACGGTTCACAACGAGGGGTCCTATCACAGCTGCTAGACGATCATTTGGCCTAATACTAGACTAACACCCTCCAAACCTTGTTTGTATTTATAACTAGTTCAAGCTACATGTGGGAAGGTAGAGTCGGTAGGCAGTGAGACGAAAAGTGGATATAGTTAGCAGAAAAGTTGGTAGGTAGGTGAGGATAGTGATGTAGGGAATTTAGATGAGGGGGTTTGTTTCATCTGGTAAACCGCTGAAGGCGCTGTACAATTTCTTAAATAAATATTTTACTGTAACGATAAGTTAGATTGTTATGCAAAGCTCAAAACTTGTTGTAAGATTATATTTTCTGTTCACTACTGTTTATTTCGAACAAAACAATTTGCTACTTTAAGTTGAAACTAAATAATCCTATAAATATTAAAAATTCAAACAAACTAAAGATCTAATAATAAATTATAACAAATTAAACGAAATAAAAATGTATTTAGATTAAATAGAAGACTTGTTTCAAGTCATTCAATTATTCGAGGTCAAAATAACTTAAAAATTCATGCTAGGATCGAGATTTGGATTTATTTGATTGGAATTGGGTTCGGCTACTACCACTGATATGAACATAAATAATAGATATCTTTGGCAAAAACACTGAAATTTTGTCAGATTTTTTAGGGTTCCGTAGTACCTGAAAGGTAAAAGGAACCTTAATAGTGAGACTTCGTTGTCCGTCCATCCGTATGTCACAGCCTCATAACTTTAGCACCGTTAAAGATAAGGACTTGAAATTTGCTACAAAAATAGCATTCACTGAAAAATTTTAAATTGTTCAAAATATTTCCATTACAAAAGTGAGAGAAATAAAAAAAAAAACCTAAAAATACAATATGGGTATCAAGAAAAACCACAAAAATGCATGTAAATATAAAAATATGAAAAAAATCATGGTAATTTGGGATTATATAATTAAATTTTTCATCGACGAGTTTTATTTCGCGTACGACATAAAAATATTTGTCTCTTTTTTGTGGTACAATATCGATTCTTTTTTTGATTATCATAAACAGTTATGGGCAAGATTTTAAATACCTTCTTCCTGACTGTTCCCAAAACCGTCGAATTACGGAACCCTAGGTATGCAAGTCTGACTCGCACTTGACCAGTTTTTTTCTGGAATGTCTATACTAATAAAATTAAGTAGTAAAAAAGTCATGTCTATACATTGAACATCATAAATCTTTAATGAAAATTGGCATTGTGGCATTTTGGCATTTTACAGTAGGCCGACCGAAATAACAATTTTTTGAATGTTTGTCTGTCGGTCTGTCTGTAATTATATTCAGTTTTAATTCGAGAACTACTGAATGTATTTGGATGCGTTTTTTTTATTATCATCATAGTGACTCTGCTCAAAACATAAACTTTAAGGGCTGTTCATAAAATAACGACTAAGTCGAAAACGGGGCAAAAATTTAATAAATGCGGGCGGAGCTGCGGGCTAAGGCTAGTACAATATAAAGCATCAGTGTATTTACCTTCACGGTAATTTAAATAGGAAGTGTTTCGCCTCCTTCGACGTCGATTCCTGTACGGATCTGTTTGTATTGAAGACCGTCATTGTTCCGAGAGGAAGCCATAGCCTCAGTGAGGATGACACTCGTTAGATGCGCATGAGTTTGTCTTCTTGCGAGCAATTGGGTTATTTTGTCGTTTTTAGAAAAATCAGAAAAAGTACAATAATGCCATTGACTGAAAATCAGCGCTGAGGGCCCACACTTTCAGCACAACAGTTGTCTTTTGCAGCAACAGACACATCGTGACGAAAATTCAAGTACAAGCATCGCAACGGTTTATGAGCGGTGACCTTGACTGCACTAGTCATTGTTTCTTCTCTATCGCACTTAGTAATTTTGTGTGCGAGTGAACACATGCGCTAGTCCCCCACCACTTCCAGCGAGCGGTCATAACTGGTTGCGCGACTTGTATATTATATTTTTCTGTTTTAGTTGTAATGTTGTTATGTTATGTATTGTCACTGTTGTATGTGTGTGTTACTACTGTGTCTATTGCAGAAATATTTAAATGTACATATGCATTTATTTCTTTATTTAACTAGTAAAAACCTGTTTTTCCTGAAATTCTGTACGACAAAAATCTTAGAAAATGTGTATAATTTTCAAGGTGCACCCGTACAACCAAATTTCACATAACGTATTATCACGACTTGTATCCCTGAGGGGGTGTCAGAGATGTTCTCAAATATGAACTGTAAAATGCATATCACAGTCCGCCGTGGTACACCCGCCTTTCACTGACGATTATTACGCCCCAAACGTGATGGGTATAAATCCTATAGTTTAACGTGCCTTCCGAAGCACGCATGACCTCTGGGTTAGCAGGATAGCGCTCTATCACTCGGCCATAGAAGCGGTTTTCATCTAGTACTCATTTCAAAACTACAGCAAAATATGTGTTCAGTATTATTTATTTTACTGGAGGACCACCATCTTACTCGCAAATCCTCCCGAAGTTATTCGGGGGAGAGTAAGAGAACAGCTCGCAGGGCACAACCACGTGGCCCACCATTACCTGGGATTAAACAGACTAGTGACGGGCAGCGGCGTCACTGGTGCGACGATTTCGGCACCGCGCTGACCAACCCACCTGCCCAGCGTGTGAGTATGGGCATTTCTTCCAGGGGAACCGCCAAGAGTGGCGAAATCTTGGATAAGCCTATGCCCAGCAGTGGACGAAACAGGCTAATGGATTATTTTATTGAAAGCTACAATAAAAATAAAAAAGTCGAATGACAAAATTTGACCATACGAGTAGATTCCAAAAAGTTTAAAATTATAGTATGCTGACTTAGGTATTGCCCCGCCACCATTATAAAAGATCAATTTTAAGAATGAGGTAATGTAAATTTTTATAATGTTGAGTATTCATTAATTTATGAATTTATTGTAATTATAGTATTTCAAGCGCAATATTTGCATGATAAGATAACTGATTATGGTTTTTATGTTATTTTAAATAATGCTTTTGTTAAATTCAAACAAAATTCACTAATCCTATACGAGTTTAATTTAAATAAAACATCAGGCATTCTTCCCACGATAAAAAATAATTTTGCCAGTGCGAGTCGGATTCGCGCTCAAAAGGTTCCGTATCACCGCAAAATATTAATTTATTAATATTTAGGTATGAAACCCTAAAAACGTGTTAAATAACAACAATATAGATGTCGTAGCAACATAAAGGCGACACAAAACAATTCAAGCCGCTAAAATGGTAGCGCCTGACACACTATTCGGCTCCCGCTGGGTCCGGGAGCAGAAGTACTTTAGCGTATGTACAAGAATCTGATCAAATTTGATAGAAGCGGCTTCTGGAAGAAGGGCCCGATCCATACCTCTGGGCGAAACACGTTTTTTTTTAGATATCGAAAATTCAATGCATAGCCCACATTTTTGGGAAATATCAGCCCGATATGTACGTTCAAATTATCCTAAAATGGGATCCAAAGTTACGGCTTGTGGAAAAAGGTCCCGATATGTACAACAAGCGGCCAAAGTCCACGTGTCCAAATAAAATTAAAAAAATCAGGCGGACAAAATAGGTGCATATGAAAGCCTAAATGAGTGGAATCATTACATTTTTCCTAACATGATGAAAAATGATAGATATAACTCAAGTCTCCTTTGAGGGCATCCAATGCCCTTATGGGTCTTCCATACCCATCAATATCGGGAAACTTAAGGATATTCTCAAACTTTTGCCCTTTTTATCAAAACAAAGGGCTGTTAATTATTATAAAAACCTCAAGGGGCAGGTAGAGATTCAGGCAGCTGAGGTGAATAGATAGATAATTCAGAAGACGATATAGTGATTTTATTGAATAAGGGCCCAAAAATACTGACAAAAAAAATAAAATATATAAGGTGCTCTAAAAATATCTGCCACAGCTGCAATAGGAGATGGTATTGTGTATGTAGATTACAATAGTGAAGAAATTTTGTACCCCGGAATAGTTATATAAGTTTGAGAAAATAAAGTAAATAAATAATTATTTACTTTATTCGGCATAAAGTGATTCACAAACTATGAGCGATGTGTCGTTTCTACAATGAAAATAATTTTTATTCCTTTCCAACTGTTTTGTGTTATTACAGGACGGTTTCATCCAAGTAAACCAATTCTAAATTATACGCACATTTTTTGTATGAAAAATTTCATGACTTTAGATCAATAAAATATCGTTACTATTGTAATCTATATGCACAAGTAATCTATATTACAGCCGTGGCAGATATTTTTAGAGTACCTTATATAACCTCTTGTTAAATAAGACACTTGTAATTGTCCACAGGATTATAATTTAACTTAATACACCCGACTGGTTTCGCTTATAAGCATTCTCTAGGGCTTTATAACATAAAAATAACTTAAATAATATTTACATGTTTAATACGTGCGATAAATGTCAAATAATTTCCGAGGGTAATTTAATAATAAATAAAATGACAGATAGCAAGTAAAGATGGATTTATATGCATTTCCAAATACTTTTAACTGTTTTTTTATGTTCCCGAATAGATTGCCCTTATATACAAGGTGAAATTAAATCAACCGACCAAATTCATACTGAAGACTCGGTTAGTCATCAGGAACAAGATTTAATGACCATACAGGTGAAATTCGAAAAAAAATTATTTTTGACCCGTAGTGCCAATTGTACTTAAACTAGTCCAACCAGTACGGGAGCAAAAAAAAATATTTTTCGAAATTGCTCAAAAGGATTACTGAACCTAGTTCTTGATCACTAACTGAGTCTCTAGTATGAATTTGGTCGGTTGATTAAATTTCACCCTATATACATTAAAATTATATAATAAGAAAGTTTTACAAAGACATTTTAAAAGTTACAATGTAACTCTCATGAAAAATTAAAAATTGCATAAGGGGCCCTTCTTCCAGACACCGCTTCTTGTATGTATTACCGTCTTTTCGATAGACCTCAAACCTACGACGTAATTATACGTTGCTTTAAACAATTATAGGTTTTATGTATGTACGGTATGTATACAATAAAAATTGTTTTTGCGCCTTTGGGTTACATTTTTATTATTTGCCGTGATAGAGGCCATAGTACAATAACACATTTTCTATGAACACTTTAACTGGCCACTGATAACGGCTGAAGCTGTAGAACCCTGTGACAGAGGGACAGACAGCGGAGGCTTACTAATAGGGTCCTGTTTGGCACCCTTCGGGTACGAAACTTTTGCACCCTCTGGTACGGAACCCTAAAAATAGCATGGCATTACGTCAGTCATAAAATCTAAATTGCACGCATACTTGTAGTTTTATGGAATGACAGAGTAAACAGCCTATCATTATTAGGTTTACTGCAAAGACATGTTTCTGTTGATAGAAATAAAATATACTATTGGCTGGCAAAGTAATATTTAAGTTTGCACTTTTGGTGTAAGTTCGCACGCAAATAAGGCTTTCATATGAACACAGTGGAAGCATGCAATCTGATCACTTTACGAAATTGTGACCTAAATATTTTGTGAGTTAAAATTTAGGCAAAAGTAGCTTTTTTTAATTCACTAAATTAGCTTGAAATATTTTGTAAAAAAAATTACTACTAAAGTTAATGTAAAAACTCACGGACTGGTCTGTGTAAAACCTGAACCAAATCTTTCTTTTTGTGGAACGGATAAATCATACGGAATCGTCATAAAGCTTACCGTTGCTGGTTTCAATCTCTGCTAACGTACTAGGTGACAATTTTTTTTGTTAGCCTCTGATGTGTCCTATCCACCCCACTGCTGAGGACATTTATTTATGCAGCTAAATTCATAGTGGAGGCTTGGTAAATTATCAATATCACGGATCAATACAATTTTTGCGTTATTTGAAAAAGAAGAAAATTTTGACTCTCATTGTATTGACTCGGAGCTGGGCTTTCGTTTATATAGGAAACCCGAAAAAATAATTTTTGAATTTCCCAAAATGGGTCTTCGAACCCTGATACTGACGATAATTTGTACAATAAATGTCACCTTAAATATAAAAAAGTAAAAGTTTTTTGGTTTATTAGCTAAGATCTTAGAAATTACTTGATGAATCGACATGAATTGATGGTTTTGTAGAGCAGGTCCTTTATTAATATAAAGGCAATTTTTTCTCAAAGTTTCAGATATTTTATGAAAGTTAATCGATAGCTTAGATAGGTTAGATAAAGTAACCGCCCCGCTGCGCCGCCGTTTAAGATCACGTGATCATCAAAATAAAACAAGAGCTGAGTGTGGTACTATTAATTCTTTCTACGAGGTTCGTTTTGGGTCCGAGAATGAAAATGAATAGGTAATTTATCTAATATAGGTATACTTTATTCACTTATATAGGTACGAGTACACATCAATTTATATTTAACAATTAACTACACCAAAAAAAACTAAAACGGAAAAAGCAGCAAATTAAAACAAAATTATGTTTGGGCTTACTTAATTAAATAAATGACTACGCAAAATTGATGATGTATTTAAAATATTCAATACTGTAAATACGATATCTATTAGCCCGTGGTCATGGACATAAGCCTTTCCCAGATTTCGCTAATCTTGGCGGTCCTCCGTCCTCCTCACCATCCAGCCCCCACCCACAACGTTCTTCAGGTCATCGGTCCAGTGGGTACGAGATCGGCCTATGCTGTACGTGGTTTCCAATCTAACGCCTTTCGCCCCCAACGGCCATGATGTCGGCGACAAATATGGCCTGCTCACTGCCACTTCAATTTACTGATTCTGCAACATGTCGGATATTTTCGATCTCCGACGGATCTCCTCATTTCGTATTCTATCCATCAGAGATACCCCAAGCATAGCCCGCCCCATAGCTCGCTGAGCGACCTTAAATCGGTGGATCAGGCCCTTTGTAAGAGACTACGTCTCAGCACCATACATCATGACAGGAAGGACGCAATGGTTGTACATCTTAGCCTTTAAGCACTGCGATATTGACGACGTAAATATCTGACGCAACTTTCCGAATGCTGCTCAACCCAAGCATATTCTTCTGCCTCGGCGTTGAAGTTGTTTTTATCCAGCTGTATGACTTGACCCAGATAAACATATTTTTAAACAACTTCGATGCTGAAATTGTTGACGGTTACTGGCCCTTGGAGGATGTGACAGTTGGACATAACCTAGTCTTATCCACATTCATCCGCAGGCCCACGGATTTTCTCCAGTTCCTGCAGCGATCCCGCCATTATCACGATGTCATCGCCAATCAATCAATCAATCAAAATATTTATTTTTGCAAAATAGATACATTAAGTATACTTTCTACAAGCCAAAGCGATACTCTCCGTCTAGCTTTAAGCCTCGTCCATTCCAGTATAGTGTTTCAAAGAGGTCCTCCAGCGCGGCGATAAACAGATTTAGCGAAATAACATCTTCCTGACTCACGCTACGCTGACGGTATATTGGTCTTGTACAGCCAGGAACACAGATCCGTCCGGTCTATAATGCCTGAATGCAGTTTCAGGTGTGACTAAGAATCTTGCCATTGCAATCTTAACCCGATGCACTAGGATGCATTTCACTCAAAATGCACTTGAATTTTTTCACTACAAACGGTGGTTGCGAGCCTCCGGGCTTGCTCCTGGATAAGTTCTAGACATAAATCTCTGCAAAAGACTTGCAGGTGTTGCACAAAAGTAAGAAAATCACAGTTGCATAGCCCATGAAGCCCACGGCGCAAAACTTAGACTTCTAGTAACGTAACGTCGATCCTAGGCTAGCTAGGCTTTCTTAATCTAGAAACGTTCGTGACGAATGTAGAGATCATGTCACGTTTTTTTTTGTATGTGTATATGTGTGTGTGTGTGTGTGTGTGTGTGTGTGTCTAGTTAGTGTACGAACATTTTATGAACATTTTATTTATTTACATTATAAAGCTGTGTGTCATCCGTCACCGTCTTGCCCGCCGGACTCTCAGACGGCGAAAGCAGCAGCAAATATGTTAGCGAAAAGCGTTTTCATACTTTAGTTTTGTTTTGTAGCCGTAGCAACGAAATTAACCCAAATACTTTATCTTGGGTTTTTCATAATAACTCCACGGGTGTGTTAGCACCTCATTTATCGATTCACAAAGTGCTTTTCCTCGTTATAAACGACCCGTCGTCAAATGAAACGATCGATAAAAGTCGCCTGAATATATGTGGCAAATACATGCAATGTCGTAACGGGGAATTCCAGTGAATTTCAGCCAAGGTTGCGGCAAGTACCTTGGGCGTGGAATCACATAAACAAAAATTATGTGCGGCGCGCCCGAAGTGTCGCTACGCTAAGTGTCTTAATAGGAAACCCCAGTAAATTTCAGCGGAATGTGGGCGTGTAATGATATAATTAGAAATTATGACTGCGACACTGCGGCGCCCGTAGGCGAGTTTAC
The DNA here is from genome assembly GCA_910592155.1 of Ypsolopha scabrella. Taxonomy (NCBI): domain Eukaryota; kingdom Metazoa; phylum Arthropoda; class Insecta; order Lepidoptera; family Ypsolophidae; genus Ypsolopha; species Ypsolopha scabrella. The sequence continues at coordinate 9,548,481 of OU342964.1, forward strand.
GGGCGCCTCGCAGGCGAGCACCCGCTGTGTAACGTTCGACTGCACTTTCGTATGTTGCGACGTATTCGCTGATGGGCTCCAAGCCGCTGTCGATAAGCCTGAGTAAAATACATGATTTTTTCTTCAAAGATAGCACAGTCGCCGCACCTGATTCCATTGTGTGACCGGGAGCTCCATGCAGCGTTGGAGAGTCACCTGCACCGCGGTTTTATCGGTAGCTCGATGGTGCGACGACTCCGACACGAAGTCTTTTAAGATTATATGTAACGTAACGTCGTTCGTAAGCTCACCTGCTCGTAGACCTTTGCTACAGACATTCCTTAATCTTGAAACGTTCGTGACGAATGTAGAGATCATACCACGTTTGTATGTGTATATGTGTGTGTATGTATATAGTTATCGTACACGTACACGTATGTTGCATAGGTAAGATAGTATGACGTGAACATGTCTTTACTACGTTTACTACGACCGTCGTCATGTAGCAGTCAGCATGTCAGCAATGATAGTATAACGTTAGGGTGCCGGAGCAGCAAGCGCAAGTACGAACGTCTGATATATGCACTCTGTATCAATGCGCCGCAACGCTCGAGACACATCGATGGTGTAATGTTGCATAAACATTATTTACATTATGAAAGCTGTGTGTTATCCGTCACCGTTCTGCTCGGACCCTCGGACGGCGAGATGTTTCGCTATGTTAGCGAAAAGCGTTGTCAAACTTTACTTTTGTGTAGCAACCAAATAATCCCAAATACCTTATCTTCGGTTTTATAAAAACTAGCACGGGTTCGTTGCTACGTCATTTCGTGATTCCCGAAGTATTTTTCCTTGTTAGCCAAACGATTAAACCCATAGGTATAGGTCAAATAATTATTTGACTTATCGACCCGTTGTAATGAGGATAACGATCACTAAAAGGTATGTCGCTAGGCATGACCATGTGTGGCAAGGCCGAATGATGTCACTGGGAATTCACCTGAATTTCAGCCAAGGTTGCGTCTATCGTGTAGTTAATTAAACATTCTCGCCGCGCCCCGTTGCTATATGCGCACCTTTGAAAACAAAATCACGGCAGGACTTTTGTATGTTGCGACGTGTTCGCTGATGGGCGCCAAGCCGCTGTCGATAAGCCTGAGTAAAATACATGGTTTTTTCTTCAAAGATAGCACAGTCGCTGCACCTCATTCCATTGTGTGACCGCGAGCTCCATGCAGCGTTGGAGAGTCACGTGCACCGCGGTTTTATCGGTAGCTCGATGGTGCGACGACTCCGACACGAAGTCTTTTAAGATTATGTATAGAACTTGAAGAAAATAATGTTTAGAGCTCAGAAAAGCGAGCGTATCGAATAAACGCTACGGGCAGCTCGACCGAAGATTCCTTCGAGCATATCGACCATACTAAATCCGAACACTATATAAATCCGCCGCGTAAACGCCTCATAGCGTCGTCAGCAGTAACAATTCTCACGTGTTATCTCTGGGGAAATGAATCAAAAATAAAACGCGATTTTGATCAATTTGGATTTAATAATTACAAGACTCCAGATAACATTTACTATTCCAAAATGTTCGTTGCGTTATTTTGAGATTACGTCAAGAGTGAATAACAAACTATTGCTGCTAGGCTACATGCACATGTAATGTGCATCGGACCGATGTGCAGATATAGACGTCACGCTGCAACTTGTGCAACAGATACTGCACTCTAATAGGTCGAGCATAACGGCTTGGGAGTTAGCACCATTGCATGATAGAACTGTGTCTCCTGAGTTCAAAAATACCACTCCCCGCTCCCCCCGACCCTTAACTTTGGAGTTATAGGCCGTACGGACTTGTGTCATTGGGTGTATGTACACTTTGTACTTGGACGGACATCGTAGTGGAGTCATATAGATATTTCAGCATCTTCATGTAACGCTAGTCAGCTTGGCATCGCTGCAAGGACTGCAGAATAGACATAGTCCGTCCGTAGAGTTAGCGCCAAATTTTCTGAGTAGAGTTAGCTCCAGCGAGACGGATAGAGAGAAATAGATGACAGAGATAGATGAAAGAGAGAGATAGACATAGCCGAACCTCAGAGAAGATTTTAAGTTTCGCGTTAGGCAGTTCCCCAGGAACGACTAGGGTTGCGACCTCTCCCGGGTCCCCCAGGGACGACTAGGGTGGCCACCTCTCCCGGATTCTTAGGAATCTCTCGGAATTTGACCCTGAAAACAAAATCTCTCGCCTCAGGTCAAAAGCTCACCATAAAATTATTAGTCCCAAAAATATTAACAGATTCGATAGGATTACACAAAAACTAAATCGAAACGGGCGAAGCCACAGGCTAATGCTAGTTTATAGTAAAATATTCTGTGTTCGCAAACGTTCTCACAAAAAATTACTACGAACAGTGCAAGAGTAACAATTAGACCATACATTCCCAAAAAGGTAAGTCATCAGGCCGCTTCAGATTAGTAACGACCGAATGCCAAGCATTTGTATGCTTATTTGACTAACGCGACTACCTTATGAGGAGTTTTGCAATCTAGTCTACATTCGGCGACCCATTGTGGCGTGCGAAACTTTTCTCAATTACCCGCGCGGAGACTGAGGAAAACTTCATTTTCGGAAGCGCTGCCCAGCCGCCACCAAGGCTGGCGTTCTCCAGCAAATAAGGCCACATATAAATGCCTGCGAATCCTCTATTGTACTATTCAGGATTCTGCCACCCACCGTACAAGACCTTTTCGTTGTCTTTCTGCGTAGATGTGAATAGTGTTGGGATATCGTCGATAGCGATATGAATCAGTGGCGGTTTTTGTTGTTGACTTTAGTGTTGTGTGTTGTGAATGGGGACCCGAAGCATGGGGCTGTGTATAAACCTGTGTATGTCCAGGGTGCTTATCCAGATTCGGGGGGCTATTATGTAAGTTGAAGTGACAAAGATTATTAGTTACACAGTAATAGAGATAAAAGATGTTTAATGTAACTGTAAATATACATATATAAGTGGTAACGAGTAGCAACCAAATTTTCTTTGCAAACTTTAAAATAAATATAACAAGAATAAAAATAATGAGCTTTCTGAAGATAATAATATTCCTCATGTATGTAGATAATGACAAGTACCACTAGCTAAATGGTACTGGAAACCCTATATGATGTTTACCCAAGGGCTAAAATGACCGGGCGGGATAAACGAAAAAATTTATCACTGATAACAACTTTTTAGTTGATACTTTTTATGTAGACACAAGTAATGAAGATGGATTTATATTAAAGTTTTTTTTAACAGAAGGATCATCCTAAATACGCATTCAACTATGGAGTAGCAGATCACACTACTGGTGATGTGAAGTCTCAGCATGAGTCCAGAGATGGTGACGTAGTTAAAGGTAAGATACCTTTTTTATTTCGCCGAACATACGAGTGAATGGAATGGTTCTGTCATTGATATGTTCATTCATAATAATGTAATTTAATTTACGATTGAAGGACAAGAAAGGGCTCATCGACATCAACCTTTCAACCAATCAAGCAACGCACGAAAAAAAAGTAACTTCTGCCAAGGATATAATGCACCGAAGATAAAGAATTTATCTGAGTAAAACACACTCTTATCGTAACAGAATCTTCTGATGTTACTCCAGTATTAAAACAAAACAAAGTGGCTCTACAAAAAAGTATTCATTAAAAATTTTAAAATATATTTTTAAATTGTGAATTTAATTAAAAAAGAAAAATCGACGTCCGTCCTTCTCGCACTGCGATTTTGCGAGTAACAAGCGTGACCTATCTTCTTGAGAACACAGTTTTTAGAGCAATGGGGTACGTTTTTCCATATTTGTTTGACGAAATGAGCACCTGATTTGAGGTTTTTATTTTATTAGATAAAACGACCGGTAATTTGTTAGCGAATTTTTATGAACAATGTCGATAAGTATCTGGTTTCCCTCTATTTTTAATAATTTCTCTACAGATGCATGGCTTGAGTCATTGATGGTAATATCTACTCAGGCATCCTCCGTTTATCTAACCAGAGATTTATTTTAAATCCTGATGAGGTAACATGTAAAAGGATACCAGAAATTGTTTCAAAGTAATATCTGACCGGGAAAATGGACTGCCTTCGTGCTCTTTCTTTGAAACTAACAACGAAGAGAAGAGTGTACAAATTAATAAAGATAGAGAATGAGCAGAAACTTGAAATAGGATAGCCGGCAGATAAACTGTTATTAATAAAAACGCAACACGAACTATAAAAATCCCTATTTAAATTTGCGTACAGCGTAATTTTACGTACAGCTTCCGATATTTTCACCATTATTTTTTTATAAAAAATCATGGCTATTGTTGTTTCTATACAAAAATCAATATTTAATTGCAAATATTTCCGGCGCCAAGTATGAAAAAGATAAGAAAGAAATGTGCTTGATAGTACAAATTAATTTAATATTACAAATGTATATTAAATTTGAAACATCTCATAAACAGGATGACTTTTAACCAACCCCCGATAATTTAATATTTTGTAGAAGAATGAAAAATAACTTGATGAAAACCATTAAATTTTTTTTTTAAATTAGATCCTTCTGAATGTTTTCGTAAAATCCAAAGAATTCATGGTCATTCACCTCAAGTCACCTGAAGAGATAAGATAAATAAATCGCGCGAAGTTATTTTGGACTATTTTAAACTTGTTCCGTATGGGAATGGCTAGAATTTTATTTCCAAGTAATATTGTGTAATAATATTTTGAATTCTATTTCTTTAATTGTTTTCACATTTAAAATGTGGTCTACTAACTTTTCTTAATAACGTCTAAAATTATCGGTGTTTGTTTAAAAGTCACTCTGTATATTATGCGCAGTCTATGTGTAAGTAGGTACTTCGTTCGTATTTAGGTATACAATGAGACCTCCGTTCAAAGTACCTATATATGTTTCAGAAAGATCAAGAAGATAAATAGAATTTCCCACAAAAGTTTACTTCCATACAACGTGAATCACTTATATTGGCGATTGTCTTACCCGTATCATACAAAAATCTGTAGGATAATGCATTCAATTGTTTGCTAAATAGTTTCTTGGTTACATACTTAGCAGAGTTTTGTCGAAAGAGACCATGATTCTTACAAAATTAAAGGAAAGTTAGCAAGTGCAGTTTCTTAAATAGCACCTTCTGTTAGATCAATTTAAGAGATGATTCACAAAAAAGTGAAATCAGTTCGCTTTGTGTGTTGTATCAAATCATCAAATTATTACATGAATAATTAAAGGTGTCAAAAAACTTCAACCGTATTAGAAAAGTCCCCAAAATTGTTAGAATTTAAGGAAATTACTTGTAAGAACGAAGAAGTACAAAACTTTTCCTAAGCTCTTTTCTTTCTTCAATCAATCATTTAAAAAGTTTATTTGTGAAACATAGGTAAATAAGATTGTACATATTATTATAATTGGTCCTCTATGCTCTGCCTTGTGGCATACAAATATTAAAATACATAATTAGGAACTACTTACTTGCTAGTCTAAACAATCTTGGTATCACTTAAATTGTATTAAAAGAGTGCTAAAAATATATTTGAAACTTAAACTTTCGCTCAATGCCTGGATTAGGCTCAATGTTACTACTGCCGTAAACATGGAAAACTGTCTGAGTGAAAGGGTTTTGTTAATATAACCATAACGACATATAATCTACACAAATACGCTAAATTCATTCCGTCCACAATTGTTTTTACCCCATGTTTCATAATGAATTGTTTTTTTACGTTTTTACCGAAATCTCTGTGGGGCGACAAACAAAAAGTGTTTTCAAACAAATTACCATGTAGGTAATTGATAGAACCTGTAAACTACGAGTATGCATAGGTAAATAATGTTTGCTAGCAGTTTTCAAGACTAATCAACCCTCTTACACCGTTTTATTTCAGGTCAATACTCCCTAGTTGAACCAGACGGTTCCATTCGCACCGTTGACTACACAGCAGACCCAGTACACGGCTTCAACGCCATAGTTTCGAAGACAGGACCGACAGTACACGCACAGCCGCACCATCCACCAGTCCAACATCACGGACCCATCCAGCATCATACACCCATCCAACATGTTCAGCCAGTCCAGCACATCCAGCCTGTCCAACATATACAGTCAGTGCCACAGAAGCCTTTGGTACATTACGCAATGAAGCCGATACCAGTGCCTGTTGAGGTGCCGAGGCAGTTTTTCCAGAAGCCTATTTATGCGTCAGCTGCACCTTTTTGTAAGTACTCGTATACAAAATGAAATGGTAGTGTGTGTATGTTTTCTTTTATTATCCTTTCAAGATGTTGTTAGGACGAAATTTGACAGTTCATGATAGTGGAAAATGCGCTTTTAACTCCTGTCGTGTATGCGCCATTTCACTTCACAAGTAACTTACAACAATGGCATTTCCCACTGTCACGAACTGTCACATTCCATATCCATATTCCATATCCTTATTCCGAACGAACTTACTATGGATTTTAAAAATGTATGTAATAATCTAAAAAAGCATGTCCACTTTAAAAGCCAAGAAATTGAAATTTTAAAGCAGAATATGTCTCGGGGCACAAAGCTTTTTTTAATCTTTACTTTTAGAGATTCTATTAAAACAAATTTCATATCTTATCTACAAAAAATTACCTATTCACTGGAATTCTGTGACGCGTAAATAAAAAATATATATCGCAAATAAAACGTATCAAGGTTGATTAGAAGATTAGTTTTCACATAATACAACATGAAGTGAAGAGGTATAATCTGATAAAGCCCTCAAAATTACCCACATCCATAAAGAAACTGTCCAGTGTCCACGGTACGCACAAACAATATACAACGCATTGTTACGTTCAATTAGTGCCAGATAACAATTCGAATCCTTCATTATGCTATTGTTAGTCAGTTATTTACCTTGTCTTTATGTGTTCGCAGTGTACACCAAGGATATCCCGCCGCAGTTGTATGACTATGATGGCTTTGACTTCGACGGCCCGTTCCCAGAACCACCGCATCATCAGTTCTATTAATTCTATAATTTAGTGGACTCGGTTACTGGTATAAGAAAACTTCAAGAAAGTTGGGAATTGGGGATAATGTACATGATGAAATGTAGAAGTAATTTATACTTTAGAACGTATTCTCTCTAGTTCCCGATTTTCTCGAAGTTGGACGAAAAAGAGAGGGTATGCCAGTCTTCTTATAGCGGTTACTGTGAAGTAATAAGTTTTAGGTACAAGTTTTTATAGTTGTATCGCAAATCGTAAACCAATAATCTAAGGAACACTTTCTTTTTTACCAATGCAAATCTCAGAGTTTAAAGGTCGGTAACTATAACAATAATGTTTGAATTATTAAAATTTTTTTTTTCGCTGAGGACAGCGTAATATGTTTTTTAAAACTCATGCGCTATTTATTACCGAACATTAATACCTACAACTACAGTGCGTAAAATGCAGAGAGTCGATATATTTAGATTCTGCTGTGTAAATTACCATTCTATCAAGGAAAGCCGAAAGGTTGTATGTTTTTTAATCTAATTATATACAACGTGTTAATGACATTTTTTTTGTGCCAGTCGATGTTTTTCTATTCTATTTATTATTGAAAATTCAAAAATGTTATAGAAAGTCATTTAAATTTGTTTAATTTATTTACCGTTTTTCCCAATTAGAATGCTCGTTAAATCTCTTTGCGAGTGTGAATGTAAAGGCATATCTACTATAAAACTTTATATTAACTAAAAGGCGTCGCAGTTTTTACCCAGAAACACCAAATAATAAAAAAATATTAAAAAACATGCCGAAATAGATTAATTCGGATTTCAGTGCAGTCTTGGGGCATACAAAACAACATGTATCCAATCTAAAAGTCCCCCGTCCCGCACTGAAATCCGAATTAAATCTCTATTCCGGCAGTCGTGTTTCTTATTTTTTTTAATACTTTTTTGTATATATTTAAAATATAGCCTAATCCACTCAGGATGCTATAAGGATTCTAACGGTACCACACACTTCCAAATCGGTTCTAGCATTAAGAAGTTGTGGTGGAATTATGAAAAATACCCAGATGAACCCTAGAAACAATACACTCCTTTTTTGGGGTCGGTCGTGTAGAAAAGATTTGACTCATTGAAATAGTGAAACACATACCCGATGACTTTAATCAGTAAACAGGAGCCATTTTTCATTCTCAGTAAGGAATGGCTATAACGTCACAAGAGTAGTTTTATGAAACCATAACAATAACATTTAGTAGGAATTTAAGGCCATTTATTTCACTATTTTACTCGCAAATCCTCCCGAAGTTATTCGGGGGAGAGTAAGAGAACAGCTCTCAGGCAAAACCAGGCGGCCTACCATTGCCTGGGACCGATGGATGGCGGTATATCCATCTCCAATTGCCGGGCCTGATATAAAACAGACTGGTGAGGGGCAGCGGCATCACTGGAGCAAGGGTTGCGGCACCGCGCTCACCAACCTACCCGCCCAGCGTGTGTGAGTATGGGCATTATTTCCAGGAGGACCGCCAAGAGTGGCGAAATCCTGGAAAGGCCTATGTCCAGCAGTGGACGAAACAGGCTGATGGATGGATGGATTTCCCTGATTAGTCTAAAACCAGATTTTTTGACGTAAAGTTTAGGGTTCCTGAACAGATTGAAATGCTTTAAAAAATGCTTGGAGTTACTGATAACACTAATTTAATTTAATGATTATTCGAACGTACATAGTAAAAGTTATTTAGTATCTGTAAAATAAATTGAAAACTAATAACTATATATATGCAAAATATTCCTTGAATGTAACTTTCGTCGCAGATATCTCAGAATATTGGGCGACAACTAGCTTTTTTTTTTCAGAAATCATATAATTGTACTGTTTTATTAAATGTATAATCGAGTACTTTTCTTATATAAGCCTTAGTTTTCCATGAAAAGTAAAAATAACCTGCAAAATAATGTCATTTTCATAAATGTGTTTGTTTATCACAAGCGCCTTAGCTTATACTAAATGAAATCGGCTCTATCAGTGAACGTTAAAAGTGGTATTCGTTTACTGGGCGATTTCGTTCGAACAAGCCCACCTTAATAGGAAAAGAAAAAGTATTTCATTTTATTTATATTTAGTTTATTTTTTGTTCAACTGATAGGTCATATTTTACAACTTAAGCGTAAGACAACTTTACGTTATGTCCACTATACTCAAGTTTCACAAACAAGCCCTTCACAATAAGACAAAGTCCACCAGATCTCAACGCCGCACCACCTGGCAACCTTTACACAAAGATCATATTACTATCTAGGCCCTTATCTATACACTAAGATCAACAAATATTCAAACATTTTAAATATGACCAAATTTCGTTGCAAAAAACAACTTTTAACTTGGCTGCTGCCTTTGGACTATGTGCAAACTGAAAGTATTATGGCTATACACTTTTATTTATTTATTTATTTGACAGCAGAACCTTATCATATTAACAGTAAAAACCATCTCACAAGTTAAGTATACTATGAACTAATATTAAAAAAAATAACTACAAGCTTAAAAATAATTTACAAATTTTAACAAATGCCGGAAGGGTTATATTAAAAATGTCTAATTCATTATTACGGTTGGCCATAGCATTAAGAAGAGAGCATGCTGTGTGCGAACCACACCCGTCGCGAAGGGATGATGCGACCGCAGCATAGCGTGCCTGTCCGGCGCCGTCAACTCTATTGTGTAACAGCAGATGCACTACTAGCGCCAGTTTGCGTCTCAGCTCTAGGGTGTTCATTCCTACCATTCCCGCCACAAACATAGGTGGGAATAAGTAGGGATAGTACCCATACATTTTTTGTACACATATCGCGCGAATTTTCGTTGGACTTTCTCCAGCATGAGTTTATATTTATTCTCATGTGGGTCCCAGATGATTGCGTTGAACTCTAATTTACTTCGAACATAGGCGTTATAAAGTATTAATATTGGTCTGATGTCATTAAATCTATTAGATTGTCGCATGACAACACCCAATGACTTGTAAGCTTTCTTACAAGTCTCAGTTATATGGTCGTTAAACGTTAGTCCCTTGTCATATATCAGCCCTAAATCACGTATGTGCTAGCGGAGCTCCGGCTAAGGTGTAGTCTCGGCCCGGCGGCGCGAGTGACCTGGTGAACGTCATAGTTTTGCACTTGGAGCTGTTAAACTCCAAGTGATAACGTTCACTCTATTCTACAACATTATCAATGTCTCTCTGCAACGCCTCAGAGTCACTCTGATCCCCTACATTTAAGTATAGCTTGAGATCATCAGCGAACATCAAACACTGAGCCGTCTTAACTACTTCGGGAAAATCATTGATCATTATGAGGTACTGCGTTGGCACTAATGTGCTACCTTGGCTGACGCCCGAATTGGTCACATATAGATCAGAGTGTAATCCGGCTAATTGAAAATATTGCTGTCGATTACTAAAATAGTTAGAAAACAATCTTAATAATTTTGGACTAAATCCTATGGCAGAAAATTTTTGGAGTAAAACTTCATTATCAACACGGTCAAAGGCTTACACGAATGAGGATAGCCAATTTACCGTATACCTACTTACAAGTACATACACACAAGCACCCTTCCTCACTCAAACATTCACACTTTTTACACAAATACACACTCTCCCAATCACATTATAGTCTCTTTGTATTGCTTAGACTTGTTAATATTATAATTACCAATTTCAAGTTGAGCATGTACTTTTGTATTTGTTTTTATTTTAAATTTCCGTCCTCCTCATCCAGCTGCCATCCGCAACGTCCTTCAGATCGTCGGTCCAGCAGGCAAGAGGTCGGCCTACGCTACGATTTGCTGTACGTGGTCTTCATTCTAACACCTTTCGGCCCCAATGGCCATCAAGTCGGCGGCAGATACCCGCCCACTGCCACTTCAACTTACTGATTCGATCTCCAACGGATCTCCTCGTTTCGGATTACAGGTTTAAACCCTATTTATTTTTATTATCGCCAAAACCTAAAACAATCGCAGTCCTGCATAGCTAACATGGACGAAAATAATAGAGAAGTTTTATGTCTCGAAGAAACGTTTGACCAATGGAAACGCAGGTAAGGTTTATCACGTGACCATCGCCTCGATAAAACGACTCCTGCGTGTCCATTAGTCAAACATTTTTTCGAGAGACAAAGTTTATCTATTCGTGAATCTATCCATCTATGCTAGCTATACAGACAGATCCTGGCTGCGAATTTACAAAGGCTAATACTGTTTGAGTCACGGCCCCGACTTTAATAGATTTTGTTTTTGTCTGTGCGTAAATGTTAAGAAAGTCTAGTATATTAAAGTCAATTTCTTGACTGAAATCGCATAGACTTTGAGATGATATTTGTATAGCTATAATACTTTAGCAAATGCTAGTCTGATATCTATCTATTTCCCTATAAATTGCTGTTGTGGTTTGTATGTAAGTTGAAATAAGTAATGCATAAGTTTACTTCAATTAATAAGAAATTTAATAAAAAAATGTTATTGGTCTTATTATGGCATAGAAACAGATTCTGTAATAATTAGTGTTTTTTTCACTTGGTTGATTTTTTCTGTTTTATAGTTATCGTGTGTGGTCTTTTGGGAGTCACAAGAACAATAACTAGAGGATTTTCAGTGGACAATAATTTGGTATTTTGCTTTTTGTCGATAGTACTTTTCGTTTTTTATAAACGAAAGTTTAATCCAAAGAATGTTAAGATTTAACTTGCGTTTAGAAAAACAAGAGTTGTGATTTTTTTACATAATAATAAAACTTTAAATGGCTCTGTAAAGTTGCGAAAATGCTGGTTAGTCAAATAGCTTTTACACCATTGACATGTTTATTAGGTGACTTTCGTTTATGTAGCCAAATTTACTCTGGAGACTCGGTAAGTGATCAGGACCAAGGATCAATGACACTGCGCGCAAAATAAGAATAAAATCGTGTGTCTATCGTATTTGTTCAAGATTGACCTCGACTCATTTAGTCAAAACTTTATTTTGTGTTTTATAGGTATACAAAAAAGACAATTAAACCTTGATCCTGACTACTTACCAAGTCTCTAGTATGAATTTGGCTCTATAAACGAAAGTCACGTAAATAGTTTTGCATTGTTGTGATAAAAAAACACTTGTACTTTTCCACAGATAATATTTAATTCTACACTACCCAACCGGTTTCACTATATAAGCATCATCAGGGGCTTTTTAATTACATAATTTTATATATAATTATTTATTTAAACAATCTTTCTGTTGCTAGATGTCCGTGCAATAAACGATATAAATAACTTGCGGGTAGATTGAATACGCATGACAGACAAACCTAAGATTAAAATGTTTACTGAATTCACCGTTTTGTTAAAGATAGCTGATAGTGTGTTTGGCATTCCGCATTTTGACTAAACGTTGCGTAAGAGTTGGGTATGCATCAAACAGTTGTCAAAGGGATGTCACTCTAAAAAAACTGAAAAATTCCCGAGAAAGTCGGGAAAATAAAATTTATGACGAATAAAGTTAAAGACAAATTAGCAAATAATGTGAGTTCTAATATTAAAAAAATTAAATAAATTTCAGTAATTAATTTGAAATGTCAGAAATGTAATCTAATAAAATTAAAATAAAATTATTAAAAGCGAAATTGTCCATGTCAGATAATTTGACATAAAGGCCAAGTCAAATTAAAATATGCGGTAGTAGAAAATGTCAAGAAAAAATGTCAAAGGTTATCTCAAATTGTCAATCAAAAAATCAATTTGTTTGGAAATGTCATAGGTGTGATTATTTAAAATATTGTAATATAGGTGAATTATTAACGTCAATTTTCTGATTTAATACGTCGTTTGAATGAAAATGTGTTAATTTGTTTATTTCAAGGGCCTCCAATGCTGACAGTTTTTTGCCTTTTCCACAAACGTGAAGAGCCCTTAAGTTTAAATTGGGGTCGAATGTATGGTTTTCATTAATCAAATGTTCGGCAAAATTTGAGTCAGTTTTCTTTAACTTCCAGCTTCTGGTATGTTCGCTTATTCTGGTTTTAAATGATCTTCCAGTCTGACCAACATATTTCTTATTGCACTCTGCACAAGAAAGTTCGTAAACACCGTTCCTATGTGTAATGTGTTACTTAGGTTTGTCTGTCATGCGTATTCAATATACCCGCAAGTTATTTATATCGTTTATTGCACGGACATCTAGCAACAGAAAGATTGTTTAAATAAATAATTATATATAAAATTATGTAATTAAAAAGCCCCTGATGATGCTTATATAGTGAAACTGGTTGGGTAGTGTAGAATTAAATATTATCTGTGGAAAAGTACAAGTGTTTTTTTATCACAACAATGTTTGATAAATTCCACCAAGTGCCGACAATCTCAACTATCAACTTCCTAAATAGTTTTGCATTAAGGCCGAGAAGAGGTTTGAAATGTTTTGTTAACAATTGAATTGGTATTTGTACTACGAGAGAAGTCTTCGATAAAGTTGTCGCATTTTTGTTTGAATTTATCATAATTTGTAAGTTTACACTGAACTTGTACATGAACACAATCTTGACTCGTTTCCTCAAACTTCAAATAGTGAAACCTGTTACCGAAAATATCACTGAGTACGGTTTTATCATGTTTTTTCTGTATTGTTTTTGCACAGCTTATGGTCTCAAAATAACTTAAATATACCGATTCTACAGATAACTACAGAAGTGAAGTTAGATACGATAAGATGGTGGCAAGTTACTCGGCTAGGTTTTGTAAATCGCTAACTTTCGGTTAGGTTCGATAGGTTTTTTGACGCGTTAATGTAGCCAAATCAACACTTACAAAACCTATGCTATTAAAGTCATAATCCGTACTTTAATAGACTAGACTTTGTTACCTTTTAAGCACAGACAAAAACTAATCCGTGACCGTGACTCAAACAGTGTAGCCTTTGTAAACTCGCATACTGGCTTGGAAGAATCTGACAGGTTAATAATAGTAGTTTAAGTTACAAGTGTGGTAAGGAGGCAATAACTTATGAAGACAATTTGAAACACGAGCGTAGCGACATAGATTAAGAATTGAACTCGTGCGGGTAATCTCTGGAACGATTTTGAATTATTTTCCGCTGTTTTAATGGTTATAATTTTCAATTGGACATAGGCTAACTAAAGCTTCTCTGGGAATGGACATATCTCCAGAGACACGGGTTTAAATAACTATGTAACCGATTTTGACAATTATTTTACTGTTATGGTATAGGTATCTATATAGTTAAAATTACCTAAGGACAGGGTATTATGTGCGGGGTTAAAACAAAATAATTTATTTCAAGGGTTAAATTTAACGCAGTACATGAAGTCATAAGCGGACTAAAATAAATGTAATTTTAAAATTGACTACTGGACGTGCATCTCACATGAATAAGGGCAACTTTATCGTAAAGTCATTTTATTCAATGAGTTGTAAATTATCAAAATATATAAATATAAATTGTGAAATATTACAAATAGTAGTACGTATTAAACGAAAGTGTAGATTCTTCATGGTGGGCATTTAATTGCACTGATTTTCTCACGAGAATGGTTAACCCTTGTTGCGACGATTTTTCCTAGACGAGAATTTGTAGGTACCCTCCCGTTATACCAGTAGTATACGCTACTGCATCAGAATCCTAGTAAATCTTAACGAGAAAATCTCAAGAATATAGGTATAGCTAACATTAATCACACAGGCGCTATAAAACAACGGACATCATTAACGGACCACAAGGAGAATAATGCACGTAATGGTTGAATGAATAAATGATTTTAAATGTTTAAATGATTAAATAATCTTAAAATGAAATATGTACATTATTATGTGGTTTGTTTTTTTAAGAATTTCTTTGAACGAACAGACACATAATACACATAGCAAATCTACACAAGTAATTTCTTTGATTATAAAAGGTATTTTGAAATGAACAAAAATAAACAAAAAGTGAACTACTATGAATATAAAAATAAAACGGTTAAAAGAGAGTTTATAAGTTTTAACCAAGTCTGTCTTGCATTCAGTACTTTGAATTGGACGAGTATTATCTTCAAGTGCTCTGAATATAGCATAAAAGTTATGTATTACAAAACCAAAATACAGCCCAGGGCAAAAGGCTGTCTGGTCAAATTAATTCTAATTGCTGAAGTATCACATATAAGTATTCCATTTCACAAACGTTTATATCGCAAATGCTCGTAGCGAATTAATAAATTGAATTTCGAACACCTTTTAATTTGCAATTTATTTTAACAGCTATGAGTAAGCTGTGGCATAATGCATTCACTGAGCTTTACTAATTTTTAAGTTTTAATAGGAGGACGGAGGACCAATATGAGTGGCGAAATTTGGGAACGGCCTATGTCCAGCAGTGGACGAACGCGGGCTGATGGATGGATGGATGGATAGAGTAAGTTAGTTCACCAATTTTGGAACCTTTTTCTCAGGCGCGGGACAGAGGAGTGACGTAAGGTGGGGATGAAGCGTAGACGTGTCCTTTCATATAAAATGTATATAAGCACCGCACACACAGGAAACGGGACGCGGACGCAACGGGGTTGAGGGCGGGGCGTGGGGTGCTATCCTAGCACTGATATAGTATATTAAAGTCGTTTGCAATAGAATCCAACAATCATGTAAACAAATATGGCGGACTGACATTGACAGCGTATTGTTTATGCCCATAGTGATGTCATAGTGTTCTAATTTAATTTTAATTAAATTTATTTTTCTAATTATTTTAATTTTAAGTCATAGACTATGGCCCATAGTAGGATAGGTACTAAAATAAAACTGACTAAATAGATTAAATATATAAGCCATAGACTATAAATCTATTCAAATAATTAGTTACGAGGGCAATACAATATTAAAGTGCGTCTAATAGATTTCCGTTGTAGGTAATAGATCTAAATCATTCTTACCTCCTGATTACTCCTTGAGAAAAAATACCAATCGTATGCTATATCAAAGTCCGTGATGCCGTGCAAAGGTCGTCGTTCCAAGAAAAATATGTCCAGCCAAATCGTAAAGCAAAACAAAAGTCCAAAATGAGAATGCAAAGTCGTAGAAATCGGAAACAGAAAACGGAAACAGAAAACACTAATGCACAGCGAACCCACAGAACAGTGAATGACTGTGAATGACAATTCTAACAAAATGGCCACCTGTCAATTTTTAAAAACTAACCATTATTTTTATGGCTTAGGATACAATCCGTTTTGGTTAATTATATTAAGCTCTTGAAAAAAAAATTTTATTGTATTCAAATAATATTAAATTAAAATAATTTATTAAATTAAAAATAAAAGATAACTTCAGATTACGAACAACATTAACTTTTCAATGACTTATAGAGTTCGATGAGTAAAAAACTAAGATGACAGCTTGTCAAATACTTCGAAATTTTTACGTTGCAAATGTTTTAACAAATTTAACTTATAAATACAAGTTAAATCGTGTTGAAGATAATGTGAAAACAATGGTGCGTTCGTTGAAATCAGACTATGTTCATAATTGATCGTCAAATGTATGTGATTACGGAGTAATCGTGACAATTTGGTTTGTTTACATGATTGTTGGATTCTATTGCAAACGACTTTACATAAATAATACTATTGAGGTATCTATATCATAGGTAATATGGAAACTCGCTTACTATGGACGTGCGTGACGTTTAAAGAGAGGAAAAAGTTTCTTCTTAAAAATACATGACTCTTCTTAGTATAAATTTTTGCTAATCAGTTGAAAATCATCCGGTCATTTATGATATGAGTAGAGTAGATAAGGTACTATTCTATTCGAGACCAAATTTGAGAAACAATTGCAAGGACATAAAACGAAAACGATAAGTAGGTATCGAGTTTTCTTTATTTAAACAAAATATTCACATAAAGCACATTTTCTGCCCACCACCGTCACCGCGAAACGTCTCTATATTCGCGTAAGCGTCTCGTCTCTTCTGTGTAGTTTAAAAACCGGCCAAGAGCGTGTCCGTAGTTTCAGGTTCCGTAGTTGCCCGTCACAATATGTTGGTTGACTATTACTCTGTAACTAGTAAAGCCTACTTATCTGTGATAGTTTCCCTTTTAACTTCGTTATATGTATCTACAACTGACGTGAATTTTTTCACATATCCAAAAACAACGATTTAGCTGGCATGGAGTCCCCTTGGCTCTAACAAAAATTAGCATTATAAAGCTTAGTTTTCGAAAACGGATCTCTGAATAGAAAAATGATTTTCATTTTATACGCCCACAATATTTTTGAAAGACTTATCCAACGTCACCCCTAAACGCGAAAAAATAATTTATCTTATTTAAGGAGTAAAGAGAGGACACAAAAAAACAAGATTATATTTTGCCACTTTGTCGGCATGACTTATATTTATAACCATGCCAAATTACAGCTTTCTCTAGTAATAAGAGTCTCTGAGCTAAGCCGCGGACAGACAGACAGACGAACGGACATGGTGAAATTGTGAGGGTTCCTTGTTGATTCCGGAATCCTAAAAGTCGCGTCTGCACCTCGTTCGCGCCCTACTTCGCCTTGTCCTCGTCTTAGTCTCTTCTGTCTATCCTGCGCCTTAATGCTTGTTTACATTTGAACGAGTTTAGTAGCGAGTTAACTGGCATACCTAGCGAGTTTAGCTACTGGCCCCGTTTGGACAGCAAAAAACGAGTTCAGTAGTATGTTACCAGTTGAGCTGCGCGAATAGAATCGTTTTATATTTTTTTGACAGTTAAGTATGGAGAACCTCCTCCCACGCACCTCCCACACCCCCGGCAACTTTACTCGCGCAGTCTTACCGTGCATCAAACAAACGAGTTTGGGTTGAGTATAGTTCATTTGTTGTCAAAGCGAAGACGCGCGCATTGTATTTGAGGATTTGAGGTTATTTTGTGAATATTTAACATGATGTGGTCGGAATCCACCACATTCTCATTTGTTAATACTCATAATCTGCTTCGAACACAGATACTATTTCCCGTATGAATTCATGAAGTTTATTATGGATTTCATCTTCCATGTTTCACAGGCATAGTGACAACTAACAACCATAACTTGACAGCAAACGTAACTTGGAATTAAATCTATCCAGCGATTGTTTGGACGGTACTTAATACTTGACGAAAGAACGGGTTAACCTGCCTTCTGTCTTCTGTCCAAATGTAAAGAAGCCTTTAGCATCAGAGAAAATGATTTGTCAAAATATAAATTATGATAATATCATGGCTCGTGATAATGTTGGAAATGGTGGTGATACGACAGAGGGTTTAGACATTCTGTCATGTGTGCAGCCATGACCCGGAAGGAAAATACCTATTATAAGTAAGTATGATTACTCGACTGCTTATACAGGATGTATTAATGACTTGCTTAAAAGTTTTAACCACATGTTCTACTGACTGTACAAATAAGCTTTTATAGTATGACTTTTGCTAATTCATAAAAAAATATTTCTTTCCCATGAAAAATTACGAGTAGCTATTACGGGGGCTTATCCCGATAATGTCTGTTTGCAAATTTATTTTACACCGTGAAAGTGTAATTTGAAAACATAAAAAAATATATGTGTTATATTTCACTTTATTTTGGCCGTTCGATATAAGATTATCTACTTGCGTTTTAGTGCATCCAATAAAATCACAAATTAAGGCCTAACTAAACTACGACATAAATACCATTTCATTCGAATTACATTTGGTTTGGACCGACGACCTGAAGGACGTTGTGGGTGGCGGCTGGATGAGGAGGACGGAGGACCGACATGAGTGGCGAAATTTGGGAAAGGCCTATGTACAGCAGTGGACGAACACGGGCTGATGGATGGATGGATGGATGGACATTTGGTTTTAGACAATAAAACTTATATTTATATAAACCGCGCCGTAAGAAACGTGATATAAAACGGCCGTCATATTAAAAATCCATCCTCTTAATTCCATAATAATAAATAAGAACCCTTCGAAATCGCGAGTTTTCTGAGCGGCCTGCTCCCAATGAGCAGGATAGAAAAGTGTAAAATGAAAGCGTTGGAGCAGGACAGATTTTTCTGGATAACCTCGCCTGTGAATTTTTAATGTGCTTTGTTTAAAAAAAACATGAATTGGGGTTTATTTTCTGAGCACGTCATTAATACCACCTGTACTGTAATGAATATCGTTGAGTTCAAAATATTTGTTTATCACTAACAACAACGCGACGCAAATAGAAAGGTTCTACAAACAGAAATTCTTGGCCAAGAATACTTCCTCAATAAATACATTGTGAAGTTTCCGCTAGTCTTATTTCAAAGAAACCTTTTTACTAGTAACTTGGCATTGAATAATATACAGACTTTGTGAAAAACCTCGGTTTCAATGATCTAAAATTATTCGGAAAGGTGATGATCCCGAACTATCACGACCTCTTGGGCCGCGATATCAAAACAATGTGAGAACGAAACTTCGATACTCATCATCGCATAGTTTATATTCGGAAAGCCTTCTTTGGAATGCACTTTATGATTTGGTTTGTAAGATGCCATCGCTTTAGATATATTTTAAGGTACTGTGTTGTAATGTATGCTTATGAGGCGACGCCACGAAATTTAGGCGACATGGATCTCCATTTTTCTCAGCAATAAAAAAACATATGTATTTACCAATTTATATGCTAGATTAAGCATTTCATTGACATCATTTTGCCCGAAGATTTAGTTGATTGATTAATTTTCATAGCAGAGAAAAAAATATTTAGAAAACCTCTTTTAAAACCAAGATTTCTATTTTACTGACAAACGGGAGCGAATTAAGCCTCTGAGTTTTTTATTTAAATTTGTATACGAATACACTTGAATTGGATTTATTAAATTACTTATAGTTGTCATTTTAAATGAAAAATACTGTTTTGCCGCATACAACCTCACGGCGTGGCATAAGCTAGTTCGTGAGCGCATATTTGTATGGGGTAAGTCCCCCTCACTCCACTCCCCTAAGGCGCCGATTTTAAATTAATAGTTTATCAATGCCTCGCCTTAGATCGTGTCTGTAGAAAATCCACAGCCACTTTATTCTTGGAAATGTTAGTAAGAGTGAAAAGTGCGTCAGACCTATTTTCTTCAATTGTACATTAGGATCTTAGCCGAACAGGCATAAGAAGATATTTGTATGATTTTATGAATAACATGTTCAAAGGTTTTCTCCATTAGAATTTAATGATTATGCAGAATAACAACACTTTACCTAATACGTGGACGCACTATAAGTTTCCGGAATGAATATGAAAAAATACTTTTAAAGGTACAAAATTAATTTATTGTTTTTCAAAATAATCTCCCTTGGCGTCTATGCACTTTTTCATTCGATCAAACCAGTTTTGAAAACTTTTGTGCCACTCCCCTGTGGTGACCTCTGAAACGTGTTTTTCATACTCCTCGACAGCCTCTTCTGGTGATGAAAATCGTTGACCGCGTAATTGGTTCTTAATTTTTGGGAACAGAAAAAAGTCACAAGGTGCCAGGTCGGGACTGTATGCAGGATGACTCACGAGTTCTACATTTTTCGTCTTCAAAAAGTCGTTTGTCTGTCTGGCCGTGTGAGAACTAGCATTGTCGTGGTGCAGGATGATACGGCGTTTACGGTTATTTTTACGGAGTTCGTCAACAACTTCCGGCAAACAAATGATCGTGTACCAGTCACTATTCACGGTACGACGATTCTTTAAAGCAACAGTAGCCACGTGTCCAGTTTTATTAAAAAAAGAAGCAATCATCCGCTTAGATGCACTTTTCACGCGCGCCACTTTGGTTGGTTTCGGCTCATCTTGAAAGACCCATACGCTCGATTGCTGCTTTGTTTTGGGATCGTAGCAATAAATCCATGTTTCGTCACCTGTTACTATGTCCCACACCAAATTTGACGCATCTTCGTTGAATCTGGTAAGCATGGCACTGCACCAAGTGACGCGGTCCGTTTTTTGAGCCTCGGTCAAGTTGTGTGGGATCCACCGCGAGCACAGCATTCTCACACCCAAATGTTTGTGTAGGATTGATTGTATTTGACTCATGCCTATTTCTAAGGATGCGCGAATTTCATGGTAGGTCACATGCCTGTCTGTTTCAATCATACGGCGCACAGCATCGATGTTTTTGTTGGTCACAGCGGTGGACGGCCGACCATCGCGAGATTCGTCACTGAGATTGATACGACCACGCTTGAATTCTGCAAACCAGCTATAAACAGTCGTCTTGCATGGTGCTTCATTGCCAAAAGCTGTTTCAAGCCGAGCGATGCTCTGTTGAGCTGTCAAATTACACTTAAAATCGTAGAAAATCATACTACGAAAATTTTCCCGAGTTAAATCCATGTTGATGCAGACACACAATTTTTTAAATGGCGCCACAAGGTAAAAACAAAAGACAGTCAGATGAAACAAACTGCATTCTACAGCCAAAGAGTTCTATTTTCAAATGTTGCAATAAATTTTTAAATATTGTTTATGTAAGTGGCCAGTTCCGGAAACTTTTAGTGTTACCTATGTATTTCCTTTAAGTGGTGTAATTTTATCTTTTCCGTGGTTCTAATCTTTAACTATCACTTTTGTTTTTAGTTAAAACATGTTTTTTGGAGTCTTAAATGCTGCATTTTCGATTTTAATAAATGCATCGATTGATGTTATATTTTCAGAGACTTTTGCTCGTATTTTTTTTCAATTTCATCTGTATCCATTTTGCCATAGCTGGTTTGCCATAGTTTCAACGATGACGTGATATCTTTGGGAATAAATTGAAGTCGATTTCATTCTGGGTAGAACAAAGGTTAAATAATTTGACCAAGTGCGAGTCGTACTCGCGCACTAAGGGTTCTGTACCATCACATAACAGTGGTACAGAACCCTAAAAACATACACATCAACATAAAATGGAAGCGCCTAGCAAAAAAATTTAGCACCGTCTGCGTACGGAACACTACTTATTATTTTAAGAGTATTTAAGTAAGAGCCAAAATCAACAAAGTTCAAATAATGCAACTTTTTCGAGGTTTCTTGTATGGGGACACCGCTTAATTTTTTTTTTTAAATGTTTTGTTATTTTTCCTGGTAGAGGCTATATCACACGTATCTTGTGAAAGTGTCAACTTTATACCTATTACGGTTGAAGCCGTCTACACCTGTGTCTACATCCTGTGACAGACGGACAGACAGACAGCGGAGGCTTAGTAAAAAAAAATACAAAATAGTTTATTTATAAAAAAAATGTGAAATGTGAAATATGTTTTATTGACACCAACTAGGATTCCCTGGTAACATGGAGACTAGGTCCTTCCAAAATGTGTATTATATCTAAAGCAATATATAAGTAATAATTAATTCCATTATTACATTATTCACCTATCATTTAGATTATTTATGTTTATTTAACATTATTTTACAAAAAACAAAAACTATTACCTACAATTCATTACATTGATTAAATATAAAATAGATTAATTTGTTTTGTTCAGCTCGGGGAAAGGGCAAATCAGTAATTAAGTATGTTGTGCCAAAGTACAAAAATTATTATGGAACTAGGACTCGCGAGTATTTAATACCGAAGATATTTAACTCAATAGGGGAAGAGGTTGACGAAACTTTAAATGGCAAAATAAGCAAAAACAAATTTAAAAGTATTTTGAAAGGGTGTTTTCTTGGCTTTGTTTAGATTTTTAAAAAGCTGTGTTAAAAATAAGTTTAAGATTTAGAAGCTTTTGCAGAGGAAGACATGTTTGGATACCGAGAGCGGTAGCCAATGACCTTGCGGTAGCCGATAAACTGCTGAGCAGTTTGGCTTAAGAAATGTAAAAGAAAAACATGTATTGTCTTTGGTGAATAAACTAAATCTATCTATCTATCTATCTATTAAGTTTATAAAATCAATAATACGAACTCGATTTGCAGTGAATACCTGCGTTTGGTGTGGGAGAGGGAGGGTGTGAGTGTGTGTCAGAGAGTTGGGTTGGGTGTGCATGTAGGGTATGTGTGTGGGAGGGTGTGTGTGTATGTGTAAGTAGGTAAAGTTGAGTGGTTCAGTAAGTACCGTACAATGTTGGCGCGATAATTTAGTTTTTAGTAGGGATGCAACGATTACGAAGCGGTGCATCGTTTTGCATCTGTAATCGTAATAATTACGATTAATAACGAAGCGATATGCATCGTAGTAAGAATCGTGACGATTATTAAATTGAAAGTTCTTTAAAAATCCCTGTATGGGCTGAGTTCCCTTTGCCTTTCCACATAGTGAAAGAATAAAAAAAAAGTCAATTGAGGTTAAGAATTTTACGAGTGAAAATTATTGTGTCAATATTTAATTTACTAATCAGATTATTATAGATTATCTGGGGATGCAGCTGTTTTTCCCAAACAAAAGTATAGAATCTCATTGCTTAACATGCTAAGTTTATATAAACCTGTATAAGGACAAGACCGCTCTTCCTAATGTTATTACAGTAACGTAAAAGGGTCTCGTTTGACACCCTTCGGGTACGGCACCCTAATGTATGTATATATGTGTTTTATATGATATCGTTGGCTAAAATTTTTGATAAACAGCCGGTAGTCGTAACGTAAAAGTACAGTACGATTAAAATCAGTTAACGATTCGGCCAACCTCGGTAATTATCGTGAATCCCTCATCTCTCACATAGAGTTATCAATTTACAGATATGACCTTTAATTATATTACTCGTTGTCTTATTGAATACAATACCAGAACGATATGAGCAACAAAAGCTCCTTTGTAGCTCAAAACTAACAGAACCTTTATATTGAAATAAGAAAAATAATTGACTATTTTGACAGTATGAATTCTTAGTGTCAATAAAAATTAATTATTAATCCGACGTAATATCGTACTGTTACTTACATCAAACAGTAAAATATTGACTTATATATGTATCTTTTTATATATTGTGTACAAGTATAGCTTCAGTAAATAATGAATGTTCAAATTCATGTCGCTTCTGCATAATAAATGTCTTAGGTCTACCGGTTAGTAATGTCATCTTGGCAGGTGCTATACATTGCGTTTATGATACCTCAAATTGAATGCTACCTAAAAGAAATCGCGATAATGTATTTGGTGTCATTTCCGTCTCGGGATTTAGGCGATGATATCCGAGAAAAGCCGAATCGTTAACTGATTTTAATTGTATTGTAGTTTGTATTTGAAATTTTTTTTTTTATAAAACTCATAAAACTCTCAGGTCTCAAGTTGTAAGCTCTTACTATAAAGAGGAAGCTTCAGTATATTAAAGTTTATCTGCATTAAAATCGTCTGACCAACGAAACAATTTGTTTTCTTGGAAAGAAGTAATAGCCAATTGAGCTAAGTTGTCAGCTCTTACTATAAAGAGGAAGCTTCAGTATATTAAAGTTTACCTGCATTAAAAACGTCTGACCAACGAAACAATTTGTTTTCTTGGAAAGAAGTAAAAGCTAATTGAGCTATTTAGAAAGACGTGTCAAATTATTAATTTCGTCACATTGGAAAGCAGGTGTTGTCCCGAAAAGACGTTTCCGTCATAAATGGAAACGCCTTTTCCGAACAACACCTGCTTTGTTTTATCTAATTATGATAAGTAGATAACTTACGTTTGAATTGGAAAGCAACCAGCAAGATACAATGATGCTTTTTACTAAGTTAGACAAGACTTTCCAAGTTTCCGATATTGCTCCAACACGTCGACATATTTGGATATTACAAACATGACGACATTTAAAAGATAAAAATTAAATCGAAGCTGTCGTTTGTTTTATATACAAAAAATATAATTTTTGTTTCCCATTATATAACAACCCAAGAAAAGTTTTTTAACCTTTTTTAACGCCTCAGTTTTTTCATTTGATTTATTCAGAACACTATATTAATATCTTTGTTGCAGAAATTGGGTTTAAAATTTGTAGAATAAATTATTTATTATATTAAAAATAAGCCGTTTTATGTATCGTATAAAGATGCTATCATGGCGCACGGTTGCTCAGATCAATATATTTTTATCTTAAAAATACTTCGCCGTTCAGGGCTATACTTCATCTTTGGAATGTCATTGTTTAGACTGCATCAATGCAAGAAATATTTCATCTGAATGATTTATTGGCAATACTGCATAAGATGATTGTATGCAATTATCTGCGAAACCTCTGTGATTGTACAAATTGCTTGATAGTTAGAGGGCAGAGCGGATATGTAATGATTTGAAGAATTAACTAGTTAACTAATTTTGTTTTGATATTTTAGAGACAAGAAATAGATTCCCGTCTCCAGGGTTCCTACAGAATAACTGTCTTAACTTGACATTTGTGTCATATAAACATGTCATAACATTCCTTAATGATGCGATTGGCGAGCATCATTAGTTCTCCGTATACCCACTGTCAAGTTAAGATGATAGGTATGTAGTATATACTTCCATCCATCCATCAGCTTGTTTCATCCACTGCTGGACATGAGCCTTTCCAGGATTTCACCACGCTTGGCGGTCCTCCTGGAAGAAATGCCCATACTCACACACGCTGGGCAGGCGGGTTGGTGAGCGCGGTGCCGAAACCCTTGCACCAGTGACGCCGCTGCCCATCACCAGTCTGTTTTATATAAGTCCCGGCAATTGGGGATGGATATACCGCCATCCATCGGTCCCAGGTAATGGTGGGCCGCCTGGTTTTATTTCCTGAGAGCTGTTCTCTTACTCTCGCCCGAATAACTTCGGGCGGATTAGCGAGTAAGATGGTGGTACCTCCACAGTCGAGCCCGGCATCAGCTCTACCACCTAAACGACCATATATATACTTATGTATATCATAAAGGCATTAATGAACTTTTTTAAAATTGCAAAAGTATATCTACAATAATGGCTAATACTTCCATCAGGATATTGTTTTAATTTTTCTCTTTAAAACGGAAATTTAATAAGTGCGGACCATTTTACACAGTATCAAAAAGGCCCAAAGTTACTTCGGCAGTGCAAACCTCATCTAAATAATTCTTTTAAGTATTTTTCATACTTCCCTTTCTATTATTTATTATTTTATAATATTTTCTATGTATTTTAATTTGTGTATTTTACTTATTTATTTATTTTTTGTACATTTTATTATAGATACGCATTTTTTACTCGTGCTTGGCAGGCAAAACTAGTAAATTTTCATATCTTCACAAATAGAGACACAATATGTTTAAATTAGTTATAAGATTTAGTTACATCGCATGTGTCGCAACTCACGGCCTCTGACGGAAGATCAGCGTCACAGTTTTGCTGTGGCATTTTGTTGAGTCAGAGACATTTTTGTTTGCTGCATCTTATAAATTATCTTAAGCTGTATAGTAGATGGATTATTAAAACTATTTATATTTTTTGTATGTGATTTTTATATTGATGTAGCATTCGAAATAAACGTCTTTTCTTTCTAAATAAATAAATTCAGTAGTTTTAATGTAAAACGCAAACATTTTGCATACATACCTATAATTTTCACAAAAGTGTCAAAGGAGGAAAATCTCACAATTTTAACAGAATTCATCAAAATTTCGTAATCAATAAATCATGTCATCATGTCTTGTACATTATTGGTTACAGTAGTCCATGCGCGCTTAGGTCCGGTACAATTTGACAAGTGACATTATACAACGAAACACAACCAATCTAAGACAACCTTTAAGATAATAGCCTGAAGGTACGTTTTACACTGATTGGGATATCGAAAAAATACTCATGAGAACTCAAAGACCTTTTACGCCTCGGTACGACACTACTTATTTTGTTAGAGTATGATTGAGATTGTTAAGGGGAGCCGTTTAGTTATTTTACTCTTCGTAGCTCTGCTTTCAATGTTATCCCATCGACGTTAGATAAATACTCCAATTAGATCAAAAAACATTTATTGGAATTTTAGAGCTTAACATTTAACAAATGGTAGAGGCGTCATTGTTTCTACGGGTATATTTAATTCTTAAGTAGATTAACTTCATAAGATAATGACTGTCCAACTCTGTGCAAGTCTATGACTTAATTTTGCATTTACCAGGGAAATACGTTGTTGACAAGCATACTCTTAAAACTATTGCTTTGATTAGTCACAAGAATTATCGTCTAGACTTGGTTCTAATTGTGATATTTCTCAATCCTCGACTACTTTCAATATTTGGCTATTTATTTGGTCAGAATAAGAAAAGTTCAAGAGCTTTTTTACACATGTATTAAGGACTAGCCTTTCGCCCGCGGCTTCGCCCGCGTTTATTCAATCTCTGCCCCGTTTTCTGCTTGGAGGTTATTTTATCAACACCTTTATAGCTTATATGTTGACCAAGGTAACAATAATGAAAATAAAGAAAACCGCATCCAAATCCGTTAAGTGGTTCTCAGATTAAAACGGAACATACATACATATACACTATAATTTAAAAAATGGAATTTTTAGAATTATTGTCTATTTATAATAATTCTAAATTTGGCTTCAGTATTATTCAGTCATATTTGTCTCCGACATGATGGCCGTTGGGAACGAAAGGCTTTAGAGTGGAGACCACGTACAGCAAAGCGTAGTGTAGGCCGACCTCGTGCCCGCTGGACCGACGACCTAAAGGACGTTGCGGGGGGCGGCTGGATGAGGAGGACGGAGGACCGACATGAGTGGCGAAATTTGGGAAGGCCTATGTCCAGCAGTGGACGAACACGGGCTGATGGATAGATGGATTATTCAGTCAGTACTACTCAGTTACTATAAGTAAAATTTAAAAAAAGTATTAAAATACAGACACGACTTTTTTACTACATTATTATTAGTGCAGAGTTCATGTTAATTTACTTTGAATTACGTTTTGTTATGCTGTACAATTAACTCTACGCAATTGAGTTGTCTCTCGAACATAAGTGTTACAAATTGCTTGAGAAGTATTTCGTACCGTGAAGGACTTGAAAGGGAGAAAGGTTTCTGCAAGGATATTATTTTAAAAATGTTAGGTGTTAGGTGGTAGAGCTGATGCCGGGCTCGACTGTGGAGGTACCACCATCTTACTCGCAAATCCTCCCGAAGTTATTCGGGGGAGAGTAAGAGAACAGCTCTCAGGCAAAACCAGGCGGCCCACCATTACCTTGGATCGATGGATGGCGGTTTATCCGTCCCCAATTGCCAAGCCTTATATAATACAGACTTGTGACGGGCAGCGGCGTCACTTGTGCAAGGGTTTCGGCACCGCGCTCACCAACCCCCCGGTCCAGCGTGTGTGAGTATGGGTATTTCTTCCAGGAGGACCACCAAGAGTGGCGAAATCCTGAAAATGCCTATGTCCAGCAGTGGACGAAACAGGCTGATGGATGGATGGTATGAAATTAGATAGGCAAAAAACAAATCGCAGGCTTTACGTAGAACTTGACCACGTCGACGTAAAAGGGCGTATACTAAAACAGGACTAAGTCAAAATAGAAGACGGAAAAGAAGAGTTTGTCTACCTGATAAAAATGGAAGAAGTGAAACAGGTATGACAGGATTGTAGAAAATAGGGTCTAGTCTTTGCCTGCCGCTCTGAGAGATCGGCGCGTCGTGAGTGTATACGTATGTGTGACTTTGTATGGTATAGCAAAATTCATACTGGAGACTCGGTAAGCAGTGAAAGGTTCTATGCTAATTAACTCGGGTTGAGTAATTGAACCTTAGTCCTGACCACTTACCGAATATCCAGTATATCATGCGAAGTCACCTCATGTGTACGTAACATCCCGGAATGGATGCAGAAGCGAGCTCCAGTATGATTAACGATCTCTTTTTGCAGAACTATCGGGAGATTGCCAACAATCCGGAACGGACCCTACAAATCGCGTATTATTTGCTTTGGATAGTCCGTCATTATAGTTCCACTTTCGATTAAAGGAACGTTACTTCCCCGGACACTTCCTCCACGACCCGCTCGAATCTGGAATCTGATAATATCTCACATAATTATCGAACGGCCCAAGTTTACAGACGCAATTACGATGATACTGATCGATCGGGCACGCTCGGCCACACAATTGCGCTTTGTTGGGATTATCTTGAGAAGGACTATTCCTTATTCATCATGTGCTGCCTGAATCTTGATTTAATTAGTGGGAATATTCAAAATAAAGTTAATGGTTTCTTATTCATCCATCCATCCATCAGCCTGTTTCGTCCACTGCTGGACATAGGCCTTTCCAGGATTTCGCCACTCTTGGCAGTCCTCCTGGAAGAAATGCCCATACTCACTCACTCACGCTGGGCAGGAGGGTTGGTGAGCGCGGTGCCGAAACCCTTGCACCAGTGACGCCGCTGCCCGTCACCAGTCTGTTTTATATAAGGCCCGGCAATAGGGGATGGATATACCGCCATCCATCGGTCCCAGGTAACGGTGGGCCGCCTGGTTTTGCTTAAGAGCTGTTCTTTTACTCTCTCCCGAATAACTCCGGGAGGATTTGCGAGTAAGATAGTGGTACCTCCGCAGTTAAGCCCGGCATCAGCTCTACCACTTAGAGCTGGTTCACTACTTCTTAGTCATATCATTCTAAAATAGCTTTGCTGCCTGACAATGTAACAAAACTCCAATGTGACACGGCAACATAAGAACGCCTCTACAAATGGATCATTATTTTTAGTATTTTCATAACTTATATAAAGCCAAACAATAGATCTAAAAAACAAAATACCACAATATACGGACACAAAACAATTAAAAGTAATAAAATTTTAAATAATGTTAATAAATGTAACGGTTCGACCAAAATATGAAGGAACAAGGGAAGCATGTGGGGCCAAGTTAAAGCTGTAAGAAAAACTAAAAATTGTTTTTTGTAGCTCAGAGCAGGATTAATTTTACAACAGGTAAACCACATCTACCTACAGGCTACACGAATCTTGCTCAGACAATTTCATTTTCTGAATTGAAATTTTCATTTTGTTGATGGCGAGATTTCTCTTGACATTTTATTTTTGGCATTAATTTTATTTGAGTAAGCAATATTTTTAGGACACGATTAGGACTCTAATCTATTGTATTAGCGACAAGAGTTGAAAATGAGCTGATGAAAATTTTCAACTTGTTACACCTATTCATTATTTAAGAACTGAATCGTTCTGGAAGAATCCGTAAATTCAGAAGTGAAGGTATCGACTGCATCGGCAGTTGTTTTTGAAGACATGAATCATTGTTCGAAGCCTTCTAGGAGGCTTTACTACGTTACTTAATTACACCTTTGTTCTTTACTTTTATTAGTGCTGCCGATTTTGGCTGCAAACCTGTATTTTCCCGTCTTTACGGTTATCGTTAATCTTGTTTGTAGGTTTGGCCTGATTCAAACGGAGGTAAATAGCTGAGTATGTCCAAGAAATATTGTTAAGCCAATAAAGGAAATAAATATAAAAAGTCTGTACAATGTACCCATAGATTTTCTCTATGAATGTACCTCACGTACTGCCAAATATACGGCTTTAAAATACGCTTACGTTAAAATGTGACGTTATTTTACCATATTTTTTACCTCAGAAACTAATATGTGGCTTGATAACACCGAAAGGGTGCCACAGATATTTCAAGTGTTGATTTGAAGAGTTTTACACCGAGTATGATTTGGGAGGGCTTAAAATGTAGGTATACCGAGATCTTGAAATTCAGAGTTTTGCGGTACTGCAAGATCCATCCACGAATAGCTTGGCTGAAGACATACATAAAACATATATTGTTTTCTCTGAAAGCACTTTCAAAATGAAATAAATTAATAAGGAATTTTATAAGTAAAACTCAATTTTTCATACTTCTTAAATAATGTTGTATTTTTGCTTAAAAAAACTGTATTTTCACTATTCTGTATTTTCAGTTGTTAATTAATACTGTCATCCACTTTCGTTCGTAAACAGGCGTGATCTCACACAGCAAGCTATACCGAGATCCCGAAACCGCTGCGGGTTTGAAAGCTCTACTTAGATCGATACAAATGTTTTGATATGGTACGACATGTACACGATACAGTAATAAAAGGTAATTTTTAAATAGTTTTTATTCTGTTTAAGAGTCTTTTGACCTCCATGGTCGTGCCGTCCGTCTTAATGCATAGTTATTTGAATAAAATAAACATAATTATTCGATAATTTGTTTTGAAATAAGACTAAATTGACAGCTCAGCAGGATTTACACGTTTGTTGTCAAAAGTAACGCCAGTAGCGATTTAAAGCTACTACTCGTAAAAATACATGAAATTAGAAACTGGTACTATCGGGGAATCTATACAAATAAATATAGTAGTAAAATAGTAGTGCCTGTACATTGAATTTTTTTCAAAATTTTGAATCATATGTTATAATTATAATATAAGTATTGTATTGAAGACAAAACTATTTTTTTTTGTGTATCTGATGTTCTTTCAGTATGTATGTTCCATTGGATTTGGATGCAGTTTTCTTTATTATCATCGGGACCCTGGGCAACATATAGGTTAAGGGGTGTAGATAAAATAACTCTCAAGCCGAAAACGGGGCAGAGAGCTAGTAGAATTATAGCTAGTAGGTTTTATTCAACGACACTCCCATTGCATACATAGGTAACACTAAAAGTTTCCGGAACTGGCCACTTACATAAACAATATTTAAAAATTTATTGCAACATTTGAAAATAGAACTCTTTGGCTGTAGAATGCAGTTTGTTTCATCTGACTGTCTTTTGTTTTTACCTTGTGGCGCCATTTAAAAAATTGTGTGTCTGCATCAACATGGATTTAACTCGGGAAAATTTTCGTAGTATGATTTTCTACGATTTTAAGTGTAATTTGACAGCTCAACAGAGCATCGCTCGGCTTGAAACAGCTTTTGGCAATGAAGCACCATGCAAGACGACTGTTTATAGCTGGTTTGCAGAATTCAAGCGTGGTCGTATCAATCTCAGTGACGAATCTCGCGATGGTCGGCCGTCCACCGCTGTGACCAACAAAAACATCGATGCTGTGCGCCGTATGATTGAAACAGACAGGCATGTGACCTACCATGAAATTCGCGCATCCTTAGAAATAGGCATGAGTCAAATACAATCAATCCTACACAAACATTTGGGTGTGAGAAAGCTGTGCTCGCGGTGGATCCCACACAACTTGACCGAGGCTCAAAAAACGGACCGCGTCACTTGGTGCAGTGCCATGCTTACCAGATTCAACGAAGGTGCGTCAAATTTGGTGTGGGACATAGTAACAGGTGACGAAACATGGATTTATTGCTACGATCCCAAAACAAAGCAGCAATCGAGCGTATGGGTCTTTCAAGATGAGCCGAAACCAACCAAAGTGGCGCGCGTGAAAAGTGCATCTAAGCGGATGATTGCTTCTTTTTTTAATAAAACTGGACACGTGGCTACTGTTGCTTTAGAGAATCGTCGTACCGTGAATAGTGACTGGTACACGACCATTTGTTTGCCGGAAGTTATTGACGAACTCCGTAAAAATAACCGTAAACGCCGTATCATCCTGCACCACGACAATGCTAGTTCTCACACGGCCAGACAGACAAACGACTTTTTGAAGACAAAAAATGTAGAACTCATGAGTCATCCTGCATACAGTCCCGACCTGGCACCTTGTGACTTTTTTCTGTTCCCAAAAATTAAGAACCAATTACGCGGTCAACGATTTTCATCACCAGAAGAGGCTGTCGAGGAGTATGAAAAACACGTTTCAGAGGTCACCACAGGGGAGTGGCACAAAAGTTTTCAAAACTGGTTTGATCGCATGAAAAAGTGCATAGACGCCAAGGGAGATTATTTTGAAAAACAATAAATTAATTTTGTACCTTTAATAGTATTTTTTCATATTCATTCCGGAAACTTATAGTGCGTCCACGCTGATAATGTTAAAAATCTTGGTGTCATTTTTGACTTTAACTTATCATGGTGTGCTCATGTAAATGCAGTCAGTAGAAGAGTCTTTGCAATTTCTACCCTTCCGAACTAAGTTTACTCTTGCTCAAACACTTCTCCTACCTCTCATAGACTATGCCGATGTCTGCTTCCTGGATACTACTGAAGAGTTGCTTGGTAAATTAGAACGCCTACAAAACTTTGCCATACGATTTATTTTTGAACTGCGCAAGTATGACACGTGTCCCAATACAGAAAGGAGCTACAGTAGCTCCCAATTCGGCAACGTCAAAACGTCCACATATTGTGCGCTGTTTTTAGTATTATTACGAGCCCTTCTGCATCTTTTGCGTGACCGGTTTGAGTATCTCTACTCGAGAGACAAGCAGCACAGATCTCACACTGTCTCACTCTTGAGGACCCCGTCTCACAACACTGGTGCCTTCGGCAACTCCTTCACTGTAGCGTCGATCAGGCTCTGGAACTCACTTCGTGATAGTTCAACTTTAAGCATTTTCAAGAAGAGAACGAAAGAGCATTTTCTGTAATTATTTTCTTCCATTTATGTATAAAAGTATGTATTCATAATTATGAAGTGTTATATTGATATTTATTTATTTTATACATCCATCCATCCATCCATCAGCCTGTTTCGTCAACTGCTGGACATAGGCCTTTCCAGGATTTCGCCACTCTTGGCGGTCCTCCTGGAAGAAATACTCACACACGCTGGGCAGGCGGGTTGGTGAGCGTGGTGCCGAAACCCTCGCACCAATGATGCCGCTGCCCATCACCAGTCTGATTTATATAATGCCCAGCAATTGGGGATGGATATACCGCCATCCATCGGTCCCAGGCAATGGTGGGCTGCCTGGTTTTTTGCCTGAGAGCTGTCCTCTTACTCTCCCCCCGAATAACTTCGGGAGGATTTCCGAGTAAGATGGTGGTACCTCCACAGTCGAGCCTGGCATTAGCTCTACCACCTAACTTATACGTATTTTATACATAAGTATTGATATTATTTTTCAAGTATTTTTCATTTTTATTTTATTTGATATGTATTTCAATTAATTTATGTAAGCCGTAGTATTTTTTATTTTTTTGTTCATAGTTTTAAGAAATTTTCTCTTTTGTTTTTGTGTACACTTTTGAAATACTCACTTTTGTTAATCGCTTCCATAATCAAGGGTTTGCTGGCAGAAATCTCTTCCAGAGCTCGCCCTTTGCATATACTGTTAGACAACTGTAGCTTCCCAAGTAGCATTTTACTCCATTTAAGAGTACACATTTAGTTCCCAGGTGTACTAGAAGCATTATTACCGTTCACTCGTGATGTATAAGCTGCATTATTGCGATTAATTACACCTATACCTGTCTAAGGGACTTATAGGAGTGTAGAGTTATACTGTTACACGATTTGTTGGTGTTATAATACTCTAACAACTATCCTTTAGTCAGCCGTCTGACTAAGAGCATTATAGGAGGGTAGAGATACGCCAACCGCTGTTTAACGACCTACTTGTACGATGTTACAGAGCTAGCATTTTAATAGAACACATGTGGTCATTTATAAAGCCAAAGGCTGTTATGTTTACTTGTTATAGACTGTTATACAGCTGAGAGCTGTAGTAGGACTTGTTTGTGATCATTAAAATAACCTTTTTTTACTGCTGTACAGAAGTGTTTAAATGGTTCACATGTGCACTGTAGGCTGTTAAAAGGACTACATGTGTTGTCTATTAACATCAATAGCAGTTTATTTGTCCACAAGTACTACTCTTATTGGCTGTAAGCTGAACATGAATGTGAATGTGATATTCTATTACACTTATCCCACAAGCTGCGTGTTATTACGTCTCGTGCAAAAAATTGTGAAAATGAATAAAAAATCCTGGAAAATAAGAGCGAGAACCGGTGGAATAAGAAGAAAAATTGCAAAAGAATATTCGCAAATTGTAAAAATAAACAGTCGATTGACAACGACGCCCGAAAATGAGCCCGTCGATACGGCTTCAACAAGTGCGACTTCAACCGTTGTTCATGGTGGTTCTGTACATGATGCAGAGGAAAATGTGCCTGAACCTGAAAGTTCCCTTCAAAATATACAGATATCAGAGTGTGGTGATTGCAGTTCTAGTGATAGTGAATACAATTTTGACTTGGACAATCATTTAACCTTTCGCAAAAAAATAAGAACTTGGGCTATTGAAAATCGTATTCCTCATTCCGCTTTGAATAAATTGTCAGGCATAATAAACGAATTTAAACCGGGAACACTACCGTCTGATGCTAGAACAATTTTATGCACTCCCGTTAATGTAACTTTAAAAAATGTAGATGGAGGTCTAAGATGCTAAATATCATAGTATTATTGGTCTACTTAAATATCCTATTACTATTGATATCCTATTATAATTATATATGGATATAAATGTATAGCTATAAACTTTATCATAACCAGTTTGTAATACATTTTTAACTTCAATTAGAGACTAAAGTCGATTCTAAAGGCTTTAATTTTAATTTTAGTGCTGTCAAAACTTAATATTTTCCAAAGTTAATATATCTTCTCTTGTTAACACTAAGATCTATTTTGCAATAAAGAAAATGTATATTTATCAGCACTAAAACTAAAATTAAAGCCTTCAGAATCGGCTTTGGTCTCTAATTGAAGTTAAAAATGTATTAAAAACTGGTTATAATAAAGTTTAAAATTTTCAGCAAATTTTTTTAAATCAATTTATAGGTCTACGATGTCTGGTAAATCTGAAATATCTTCTGTCTGTTTACTCCGTAGTCTTCCAATAGTAATAATCTAAAAAATTACCAGAAATAGATAAAAGTAGCTAGATTTGTTTTGGTGGCTAAAATGGATTATTTTTTGGCTAAAACTGTTGAAAATCCGCTAGATCTACCCACAAAGTGGCCAAAATGGCAACACTGACAATAACTTATCCTATCCTGGCCATCACGCACACCACGGGCGCACGCGAGTGATCAGAGGATCTATACCTATCCCGTTCCCGCCTCTATTTCTCGCTTACTTATTAAAAGGAATGCGCATGATTACTTTCAAGTTCAGAAAGAAATAGCATAAACTTTCTCTAAGTAGATATTCAAGGTGATCGTCAAGCACGTATCCAGGAGGGATAGGTGGGATTTATCCCCCCCCCCCGAAATTTGGCGTGACATACACGGGACTAGGAATGTTTATTCATAACCACTGTAAAGTACGTTTTAATAAAAAAGGTAGGGTACTTTTGATACTTAATAATAATATAGTACAGTGATTACAGAGGCTTCTTTCACAATTCACATTGTTGGGTTAATGAATGTCCCCCCCCGAAACAAAAGTCTGGATACGTGCCTGGTGATCGCACACCCGTCAGCTCCGTACGCGCCAAGTCTGCTAGTGTAACCATATTTTACAGAATTTTAACAGATAAATATCAGAAATAACAGTTATTTATCTCATAAATAACAGGAATAACAGTTATTTATCTGATAAATTCTGCAAAATGTGGTCACACCACAGTTATTTATACTATGCTTACACTATTACACTTGCTGACTCGGCGCTTTAAAAGATTGTAAACAGTGTTTGTTACTATGGCTGAGTGACAACTATTATTTTCTGTCCTTTTCTGTCGCAGGGCATAAATGTTGTCCCTCTTTATCTAGTTTGTTTACATTATTTTAAATACCTCCTTGAACAGAGTAGTGTTTTTTGTAAGTGTAAATGTCACCGGCAATCTGTATAATTCAGGTATTGTATACAGTACCTAGGTAATGTATACAATGCCTGGGGCGTCCCGGCAATGTATGAAATATTATGAATATTATTGTCCGTTACATACTTTACCTAGGCAATGTATACAATTCCTAGGCATTGTATAGAGTACCTGCTGGTCAACCGGCAAAGTGTAAAGTTATTACTAATTAATGGAATAATATTAAACAGTCAGAATTAGTTTTTTGGAAGTCTTCCAGCGCAGAAGAGAGCCGGTAGGTTAGGTTAGAAGATTAGGTATGGTGATTCGCGCCACTTGTGGCGCGACTGCCATACATAATCTTCATGGTTATTTTTTTTATGACCACCCTGAAATACCATTTAACCAAAAGGCTAAGCTTTGTTCATAAAAAATCATTTAAATACATGCCTTAATCAATTTCCCGCTCCTGCTCACGACTGTTACATACATTACCGGCTGCGCATTCGGTACTGTATACAATGCCTAGGCAATGTACTAAATAAATAATATTTCATACATTACCTTAATCTTTTTGGCATTGTATACATTGCCTAGGCATTGTATACAATACCGGATTATACAGAAAGCCAGTAACATAAATACTCTGAGACCAAACTGTGTGTCTCACATGAAAACAAAAAGTGATTTTTGTTAGTTTGTTAAAACATTTTTACTTTAGGTACTCATACTTGACTTAGTACCTGGGCTAGGCGATTTAACGGACAATAATTATTATTGCGGATCTCTAAAATTTCAGTATATTAAAAGAATTAAACGATGACACAAGTGACCTGAACTACATCTTAAAGCTGTACATAAGTTCACATTAGAATAAGTTTATAGACATTGGCTCTGTAGTGGTGCAAATGTGGGACTTTAAATAGAAAACAGCATTCTAACAGAACACATGTGAACCTATATACGCTCCACCGTATTAAATTGGAGTTATAACAGTTCACATAGCCGTATTTCATTTCCACCATTTTGTTCTAACCTAAAATATTTACCAAATAAATCTCCAAAATTATCATGCAGATTTATCACAAAATACGTAGATAGAGCGATTGAGTTTTGGTTTCATGTTATAATTAATTACCGTAGTATAATTATAATGCCAATATAATATCAAACACTGAAAATTGTAGATTTCCTCTCAGCCAGTTTTAAATATTTTAAAATGAATATCGCGTTTTTACAGAGGCGCGTGAATATTTTAGCTGTAAATATGTATATATTTCACGATAAAGTTGCATTCCCATGGCATTAACATTATTAAGTATTTAAAACAGGTACTACCTCGTGTTATCATACATTTTTATCCTTGATCCGCCGGAGTTTGGTTTCTGATGGCACACACAAAATCAACTATGAGGATAATAATTAATAATAAAATAAAGAAATAATTTAGGACACACGTGAACTTTAGGTAGCACTGGAGTAATTTTGTGGGATTTTATAACTGTGAAGGCTGTGTATTTAGCCACTTGTTACTCTTTATTACACTCATGTACTTAGTATGGTTCACACTGCGTCCCATATAGTGCCGTAAGTCAGCCTTAAGTCCGATGTTACTACTTAAACAGCTATTATAATGCTATTATACTGCTAATGTACAGCCATAGTGAACTTAAGGCTGTCTAATTTGTGCCCAAACTGGTTCTATAAGAGCATTATAGCAAGCTATACAGCTCTTATACAGCTAACTTACACAGCTTTTGGAGTACATGTGAACGACTAGACAGCTTATATAGAACCCCGAATGCTACTTGGGTTGTTATTGATTTATATATTGTATGCAATAAAGTGTTTTGAATTGAATTGAAGAGAATATAACTTTAATTGTAATAAGCACGCAAAGAGGATAAGCGCAATTTCCCCCGATAGTATATACAATTTTTTAATGATATAAATATTTAAACGAAATCAGAATCATGTAAGATCATTTAATCGTTTTAAAACTAGTTACCAAGGCTGAAAAATAAAATGTACACTTGTTTATTTTTAGTACTGGGCGCGATGTTGATATAAACAACATCATCCAAGAAGACAAGTGTCCTTAACAAAAAGAAGAACAAAGAAGTTTCGAAAGGGGCCCGGCTTTTCGCACATGCGACTGGTATTTAAATAACAGCGGTTCACATTGGTCCAGTATAAGCCGTGCCCTTGACTTTTAAAGATCGCTTCCTAGGCTTCTGAAGAGCTGTGACGATTTAATTAAATACATAGTCAGTTAAAGCAACTTTCTGATGTGACATTGAGGATGTGACAGAATACTCTATTCCTCTACTCTTGTCCAAAAATAATCGCAGAATAAATTACTTTTGTGGTTTGGTGGTTGGAAAATTCCCGTCACAGATTCTGAGATCGCGAGTTTCATCTGCGTGCTTCGAAAGGCATGGTCCATATTTTTGCATAAAGTACAGCGTTAGGGCGTACCACTGCACTTTGCAGTCTATTTCAGAAACAACTTTGACAACCTCTCGGGGATTTATGTCATGAAGATATATTTTTTCTATTTTTATAATCCTCTATTCTCAATAAAATAAGTATAAAGTTCCTATAGAAGATATCGTTTTCTCGCTATCAAAGAAAACTATAGGTAGTTTATTTAACAAATTTTCATATGATTTATAAAAGTCCCGATAGCTGTCAGTTAATATGTACGTATTAGGGTGGGTCGAAATTCTATTTTACTCGAATTTCATATTGCAATAGTGGGATTGCTTTGATTAACGCAATTTAATAAAAGAAGAAGTAAAATGAAAAGATATTGGACAGCATCTTCTACCCGAGCATTTGATTAAAAACTTTACAAAACGTACGGGAGATTCTTTTTTCTTTAAAATTTCTTGTCTGAATTCAGAAAAATAAATAGATCATGAAAATTCTGTTGTGTGCCCAGGTAGTAAGGAAGAAAAATCTGGTCCAAATGCCTCAAATGAAAATTTATATGAGTTCAGATAGTTTAATACAATTTTAGACATTTTAAGTGACGGATATTTTTATGATGTATTTATAAGTTTTAACAAAAAAAAAACAAAAACTAAAATATCCCCCGTATATTGTGTACAACTTTGATTCAATTAGAAGATATGGTCAAATTTTTTTTATTTTATTTTACCTTTTTATAGATCGCGTCAGAGTAATTCCTCTATAGCAATATAAAATTCGCAAAAAATCACAATTTTGGTCCACCCTAAGTATGCCTGTTCCGACTCCCGGTGTAACTTGCTGCTGGGCTGATTTAGATGGAATTTGCAACGGGACAAATTTAGTGATGACGTTATGATGTCGCTACGTTATGATATAGAATTAGGGATAATGTCTAAAGAGAGTACACCTTCCTTCATGTTGCATCAACATTATGATAACGGAACCCGTACATTGTGTATAAGAACACTTTACAGATATTTCGGTTTTGTTGATTTTATAGGTTTTTAGGGTTCCGTATCTTCGGTACTGAACGGTTGACTTAAAACTCGTTTGACAGTTAATGGAAAAAATAAACATACTTCGTAATACTTGCAAAATGGCGTACACTTGCTCACAAAACAAAGAAGGCTGATTATTTTTTATCATTTCTAATTATCTCGTTACAGGTCAATGAGGCCTGCTTAATATTCATCATTTAGAACGAATTGCTTCAGATGTGAAGATAAATATGCGAGGAGTTAAAAACATTTTAAATTAAATGTCTTAATTATTGCAATCAATAAGCTCCGCTTTAGTAATTAGTATGTGTTCTTGTTGTAGATAAAGATTATAGATTACACTCGGAGATATATAGAGGTATAGTACATAATACTGACGCCTGTTTCTTGGAGGGGTTGGCAGATACCACAGATCTCCATCTGCTACGATCCGGAAACACCTCTTTCGCTCTCTCCTCATCAATCAATAGAGCCATACAAGCTTTTATATTCCGAGTGATTTTGGCTTAATTTATTGTAATAAGTAAATTATTATCTCGGGAATGAAACATTTCCTTAATCCTGTAAAGCTAGCATAAGTGACACAATTAGATAAATTTCGTCTCTCGAAGAAACGTTTGACCAATTGACACGCAGGACGAGTCGTTTTATCGAGGCGATGATCACGTGATAAAGCTTATCTGCGTTTCCATTGGT
Source organism: Ypsolopha scabrella (assembly GCA_910592155.1). Taxonomy (NCBI): domain Eukaryota; kingdom Metazoa; phylum Arthropoda; class Insecta; order Lepidoptera; family Ypsolophidae; genus Ypsolopha; species Ypsolopha scabrella. The sequence goes on from OU342964.1 coordinate 9,589,261, forward strand.
CAAATGTTTCTTCGAGACATAAAACTTCTCTATTATTTACGTACAATGTTAGCTATGCTGGAGCTAGAACGGAATGTGCCTTACGACCTTTATGTATCCCTAGCTCTCTTATACTATTAAATATAATTCGCTGATTTTTTTGTAAATTACATCAACAAGTTAAGGGTGTATAATACCTCACTTCGCTTCGCATGATCCTATTTTATAACAGCAAATACTGCAACAATCACTCTGAAATTGATATATGATAAAGTTGAGAACTAATGCTATGTCCGTATTGTTGTGAAAACTTGATTCCATTAAAATTTCTCGATAGTAAACCGATAAACATTCAATGAATACTTGAAATTAGATGTAAAACATTGCATAATATAACTGATTTTAGTATAAAGCAGCTGCAGACTGTTCCATAAAAATGAAAAAACCAACATTGTATCCGCGATTTCAAAATAACTGATGTTTTTGCGTGCGCGGCATCTGATTAGAGTAGGATAGACAGTTAAAAAGCAGAAGCGTTAGAGAAGAACTGCGAATTGAGGTATTATGGGTCCTTTAATAACAAGTATGCGACTCAATGTATACTTTGCTCACCAAAGCTATATCTGAAAGTTCACAAGTGTTATCTCTATTACCTACTGAACCTCCTATATAACTTTGGGTAGGTAGATGCATTCATTTCACCTTATATTTAAGAGTATAAGAGAGTAACGATATGGACCCCGAATTTTTGGTTTTTGTAATAATGATAATTAAAAGATCAACATAAGAGCCCTTTAAAATTAAAAAGTTGAAAAAATACTATAAACACAAATACATACGTGATAAATCGTAAACCTCCTTTTTAGGATCAGTTAAAATTTCAGTGAGTAGGATTCAAATAATTACACTTGACATTTAGAGCTTGTATATGTGAGTGAATTACATTAGAGTCATAAATTAGTCAACCAATTAGCTTAAAGTTGTAAATAGCCAATATTTTCTGTTGTGACTTGTTCCATTTACGTAAAAGGTAACATAAATAATAAAAATGTTTCGGCTTAATTGATATATTTTAGATAGCAATAAAATTTTCATGATCGTAGTCTTTGCCAATTGCGAATACGAAAGGCTAAGCCAAGTGAATAATATTTACGATAGGAATACGAATATTATAATCATAAAAACAGAAATCGAGGTTTTGGTGAAAATCGTCTTTTAAAAAACCGGCCAAGTGCGAGTCGAACTCGCGCACGCAGTGTTCCGTTATCTATAGAAACGGCAAAAAAAATCACGTTTGTTGTGTGGGAGCCCCCGTTAAATATTAGTTTTATTTTAATTCAATTATTTAATTTTAAAGAGAATATATAACTAAATATTCCGTGAATATTTGAAGCGTCTACGTGTTGCCGTTATCAATATCGACCAAAAACGAGCAAAAAAAACGTGCTGTTGCATGGAAGCTCCCTTTAATATTGCTTTTATTCCATATTTTAGTATAATTTGTGAAAATTTCAACTGTCTTACCATCACGGATCATGAGATACAGCTTGGTGATAGACGGACGGACGGACAGACAGCGGAGTCTTAGTAATAGGGTCCCGTTGGTTACCCTTTGGGTACGGAACCCTAAAAAAACAGAAAAATTGACATTTATCTGCATACCACCTAGGTACATATACAGAGTGTCCCAAAAGTCAACCTTATCCCTTGGAGGACTGATAGGCCAGCTTATGACTGTCCAAAATATCAAAATTTGACCTCAGTATAAAGTCAATAGTTTTCGAGTTATCGATACTTTTATGAATTTCGTAAAATTCGACATCTTAGATGAGTCTTTTCAGTGCCACAGCTACACAATTCCATATTCCAAGATTATAATTTTTGGAGTTGATGCTCGTGATTGTTGGCACTTGGTGGAACTTTTGAAACATTTTTTGTTTGATAAACACTTGTACTTGTCCACTTATTTATATTAATTTCCCTTACCGGTTTCGCTGTTAAAGCATTATCAAAGGTTTGTTTGGTTGTTTACGTACAATATATGAATCGCTTGGCATGCGGGTAGGACAAACAAATTCTACAACAGAAACATTTGAGTATTTTAATTTCTTAATATAACGTTGTATAAAATACTAAATATTTTAAATAGCTCATTTTGTATTTTGACATTGGCTCTTATTTGACATGAAACACGATTGAATCGTTTGACATTTATCTGACTTGACACTCAATTACACATTTATTTTATTTAAAAAAATCAACATTTACTGACATTTTAGCATATTGAATCCTTATTTTTGTTTTTAAGATATTTATATTTTTCTTTCTTCTACCGTGTTAACTTTATTTTTGTTATATGACAACCCCATAACTAATTCTACCATTGCCAAACCTTGCCACAACGTTGGATACTTAGGATAGTGTATCTATGGAAACTTATGAGTATTTTATACAACGTTATATTAAGAAATTAAAATACTCAAATGTTTCTGTTGTAGAATTTGTTTGTCCTACCCGCATGCCAAGCGATTCATATATTGTACGTAAACAACCAAACAAACCTTTGATAATGCTTTAACAGCGAAACCGGTAAGGGAAATTAATATAATTAAGTGGACAAGTACAAGTGTTTATCAAACAAAAAATGTTATAATTTTTGTTTCGCAATTTTGAATAGCCCTGCTATTGATTTTAATCCAAAATAAAACTAATATGATACGCTATTGTAATGAAAAAAAAAAATGTTAGAACTATAAATTTTCAATTTTTTATTTTCTAACTTTGACTCTTCATACTGTGAAAAAAATGTACAACGCTTAACTGGCAAGTAATTTTAAATAATAGGTCATTTAGTGTTGTTTATTAAATAGTAAAAAAATCGCCATGTTTTACTTAAGAAAAAAGTATATTGCTATTCTACTGTAAAAAGAGCTCATCTTAAAAATATTTAAATACTTAGAAATTCGAATCGAAAACACTTGTTATACTTAAGTGGTAGGTATTTACTAACAACAACTAATTGAAATTAGAAGAAGGTGTTCAAACTGCCTGCCACAGAAACCTTTTAGAAAGGAGTGATAGATATTAAATTGCATGAATTGGAGTGAGATAGATGTAACGCCATTTTACAAGAGTTAGAGTGAGATAGCAAGACTGTAGGTAAGTTTTAAATGGTAGGTTATTTAGTGTTGTTTTTTATATTCAAATTACCCGACACACACAAATCCAGAGATCAAAGCAAAAGTCGTTAGTTTAAATGAAAAAACCGAGACAAACGCAGCGTAATTATGAACAACAAACGAAGTAGCGTAGCACACTCACAAACAAAAAAAACAGTGATTACTCTATCTCATGTCATATTTTGGCAATATCTATCTTTGTATTACATACAGTGGTACTATCTCACTCTAACACTTGTAAAATGGCGTTACTATCTATCTCACTCTGGTTCATGAATATCTATCGCTCCTTCCTAAAAACTTGTCGTAGCAGGCATTTTGAACACCTACTTCTAATTTCGATTAGTTTTTGTTTGTAAATACCTACCACTTAAGTTTAACAAACTGTTTTCATTCGAATTTCCAAGTATTTAAATATTTTTAAGATGAGTTTCTTTTACAGTAGAATAGCAATATACTTTTTTCTAAAGTAAAACATGGCAATTGTTTTACTATTTAAAAAACTACACTAAATGATCTATTATTTAAAATTATTTGCCAGTTAAGCGTAGTACATTTTTTTCACAGTATGTAGAGCCAAAGCTAGAAAATAAAAAAATTAAAACTTATAATTGGAACAAAAATGTTTTTTCTCATTACAAACGCGTATAATATTAGTTTTATTTTGAACTAGGATCAGTAGCGGGGCTATTCGAAATTGCGAAACAAAAATTAGAATCTTGAAATATGGAATTGTGTAGCTGTGGCACTGAAAAGACTCCTCTAAGATGTCGAATTTTACGAAATTCATAAAAGTATCGATAACTCGAAAACTATAGACTTTTTACTGAGGTCATATTTTGATATTCTGGACAGTAATGAGCTGGCCTATCTACTCTACAAGGGATAACATTGACTTTTGGGACAGCCTGTATAAGGTGACTTTAATTTATGCAGCCAAATTCTTACTGAAGACTCGGTAAGTGCTCAGTAACAAGGTTCGATGACCTTTTTTGTGAAATTCGTAAATTAATCTTTTCGTGTTCCTTACAAACGTAAGCCCAGCCCCGAGTCAATTACTATGAAACGTCAAGATTTTATTTTGCGAAATTAGCAAAAAGTATTACTGATCCGTGTTACTGATCACTTACCAAGCCTCCAGTATGAGTTTGGCTGCATAAATAAAAGTCACCTTATATATCCATGCACATGCACATAAATGTACATTTTTCTATTTCTTTTTCTCCATTCGTCTTAAATATTCGTAGGAATGACAATATAAGATTCATAAACGTTGCATGCGGGAATTTCCAAAAAAAAACAGTAATCGTTGATACACTAGATTAATACAATCACTTACGAGTATTGCTGTATCTGATTCATAATTCCATTATTCTTCGAAAACTAGAAGGTCTACTGTGTGAAACTTTTAAAATCAACTTGTTCATAATTACTAGATTTTCCACTCACTCATGCTTTTTCCTTGTACGTTCACCAGAACCGAGAGTAGTTTATACGTTTTACAATCGACAATATTAGAAATTAATAATTGGTACAAAACTAAATACCATTTCGAGATATTAGCCTTCTGAGCATCATATTTTTTTCCAGAATTAAATCATTAACAAATAAAGAGATTTAAAAAAAAATTTAAGAGTTGGTTTAGGATTTCAAAAACAATTACCTTTGCTTTCAAGCTCATTCCGTATTTAAAAAAAATTAACTGTCATTGACAATGGCAGCGAACATAAATATGCCAAGTTTTTTTTTTTAATAATCCCTTGGCAATGAGCATCGAGTTTGAAATCCTCAGTTGCGACTTACGTTCTTTTAGAATGAGTGAATAATAATAAATTAAAATAAATGAAATGATGTCGATTGCGTGTTTTTAGCTTCTGTTCTATTTTGGTAAGGTATGTATAGATAGTTATTTTCTCGTTTTGAAGATACGAAGCATACTAGAGATTGGATTCAATAATATTATACAACAATGATACACTGATTTGATAGTTTAGGAATCCAGAGGGTGTCCGACGCAGCACTCACGGCATTCTTGTCCTCAGCTAACAACACGCTGGGCCTCCTTTGTAGAATCATGAATCTATAACTTGGTGATGTTGAGGTCACGTCACGTGCTTGACTGAGACCAGGAGTGCATCGATTGACACTGCGGGTCCAAAGTCCCAGTATTAAAGTCCCGATGACTCTGCCTTCACATAGGTCATGGGTCGAGCTGCTTTGTATCTAAGTTCTACAGAACCTATTGGATGCGGACGCCCGGAACGAGCTTGTCTTTTGGCGTTTAGCGAGCCTGACTTTGGTTTTTGGTGAAACACTCTCCTATTGGCTAATACAGGGAATTTCCTTATCAGGACAACTTTTTCTTTGGCCACCTTTCTAAAACTAGGCATCCGGATGAATCAACCACATCAATGTCAGCACAGTGCCGGTTGCCTGCCGCGTCGTGCTGCTCTTAACGACGTTATCTGTAGGGCCTTAGCAAGTGCCAGAATCCCAAGAGACAAATGGCATCATACCTGACCGTAGCAAAAGCCCCAATAGGATGACGCACATCTCTTGGAAGAATGGGAAGCCTAATAATAAAAAAAAAAACTGTGCTGTTGGTGTGGAAGGGTGCATATATCAATACGATAGCAGTGCCCCATTTCCAAGCGACCTCAGTCAGGTCAGGCGCGGCTGTGGCATCAGTGGAGGGCTCCAAGAGCCGTAAATATGCGGTCGTAGGGGGTCTATATGTTTGTGCACTTCGGCTTGGAGACTTTGAACTCCTTAGGGAGGTCTCATCGTGCCTGTGCGACGCTTCCGATAACCCAAGGGCTGGGGCATACTTTTGATCCAGTGAGGCAATGCCACCGGGCTTTTGGGTAATTTTCCCAATAACGGTAGCGATCTGGCCTGTATATTTAAATTGACTTGATTATTCATGAAATGGCTGTCCAAAATCTCCTTTTTAATTAAACATTTTATTATTTGGAATTGATTTAGTTTAGATATACATATACCTATTTCTATACCTCGCATATTCTCGTGCAGCAAACCTTAGAGTTGAAAAATCTAAAATAATACAAGCTTTTTTAACTTTATCCATTTGCGTTAAAGCCTATTTTGCAATGAAAAGTTTTAGGTTATGTCAGCTCTAAATATAAAATTGGCTATATCTAAATAGAACCCATTATTACTAAGCTATTTGTGCGAATAACACAAAACCTTCGCGATTAAAATATACAGAGTATTTGTTATTTTATGTTTGCGATTTCTGTTTCGGTCCCATAGTACAAACAGCTTATTAAATATATCTCCTTAATTAGGACTCAAATTAAGGACCAAAACTCTACTCACTCGAATTACAAATATCTAAGAGACAAGTAAAATCTTTAGTACTAGCAACGGAGCCATAAAGTTGTACAGTTAATCATGAACTAACGAGTAAAGCAACGCTTCACAAAAGCAGTAAAATCACGCAATCGCACAATTCCCCCTAAACTGCTATTTGGGCGCGTACGAAAATATTATTTATCTATCTATCGATTAAGCATTCTCTATTTTGAGTTGTTGACGTTTGACAACGTTTAGTCACAGGACTTTACATAGTACGGTTTATGCAATAAATAAAAGTCGTACGACTGATATTGCGAGATAAACGCCAGAATAGGCTCATAATCCGCGGTAGGTACTCAGCAGCATTTTACGGGTGTAGAATTGGACCATCGAAGCTGATCGTGTTGAGGGCGGCCCTGAGTCGTGATCGGCAGACGTTCCAGTATCACTCTACCTAGACCGTCGTCCTAGCAACAAGTTTTAGGATTTCAAGATTGAGTAAATTTTCTAAATAAAAATTGGATCGTGTCCAACCAAACGCATATGCTGCCACTATCTAACCAGCCACCTGAGTGCAGTTGAAGGGCATCTGCTTACAGGAGGTGTCGAATTATCCTTTTAAGAGAGCTATTGAAGAGCTCATTCCCTTTTTTGGACAGCAAATCTTGCGGTGAATAAAAAAAGTAGCCTTCTATGCAAATGCGTTTATAAATAAACTCAAAGAAGCAGTGTACGGAAAATTTATAAAAATGCATTTCTTAAGACGAGGTTATCTAGAGAAATCTGTCCTGCTCCAACATTTCATTTTACACATGTTTATCCTGCTCAGCGGAACTCGCGGTTTCGAGACGTTTATTTTAATATAAGTTTTATTGTTCAGAACTTGATATAGCTCAAATGTAATTATATTTAGATCGTAGTTTAGACCTATCTTTGCGATTTAATCGGGTCGAGGGAAATACAAGTAATCGTGTATCGAATGGCCGAAACATTAATATCAAAGAGTGAAATATGACAAATATTTTTTCAAAATGAATCGCCTTAGTAATCGCTATTTCTTGGTTTAAAATGAATTTGAAAAGACACAAAATCGGGATGACCCCCCTTAAGTAGTCGCCACTTATGTGGTTTGGCATGCCTTTAAAGAAAATGTAATGTACCCCTCTGGTGCAGGTTTAAAAATTCCAATTTATGTATGTTTATTTATTTATCAGGTCTTTTTAAAGGTCAAACCGCACTAGGTGGGGTTGAGATGTAACTGAGTGGAGCAGCACGAGGCGTGACAAAATATAGTTTTTATTACTATGAATTTGTATCAACCATACCGCACTAGCGGCACGTAGTTGCAGCGATAGGAAAAAAATCCATACAACTACATTTTGTCGGACCACTCCGTTGCATCATAGATAGATAGATAGAAACGTTTATGTTCCGTTCATAGCTCCGTCTAGTTTTTCAAGCAAAACCGGTTATCGCAAAGTTCGCGAAAACGAAAAAAATATACGAAAAAGAAGTTACCTCTCTGCTAAATATTTAGCTTCGCTAAAACTGCACAAATAGAATGTGATGAAATCCGTATTATAATAATCATATTTCGCTAGAAGGACGAGGGCCTCTGCCTGCCTGTTGGAAGGTACCTATTACCGACCGCGCTATCCTCGAAGATGCGTGATGCAGGGTCTGGCTCCGACACGAGACACGTCTCATGATGTAAATCAGGCTTTGGTTGGAAATTAGATAGTCAGAAATAATTTGGTCAAGTGCGAGTCGGACTCGCACACAAAGGGTTCCGTATCACTACACAAAACGGGTAAGGAACCCTAAAAACGTGATAAAAACAACAATATAGACATCATAGCAACATAATTGCATACAAAAAGTCGCTTAAATGATAGCGCCTGTCAAATAATTCAGCATCCTTCGAGTACGGAACACCAAATTTTATTATTTATTTTTATTACTTAGCGTATGTATAACAATCTGACCAAATTTGAAACTTGTATGTATTACCGTCTTTACTATAGAGCTGAAATAAATAACCTTTGCGTGTTTTAAAGGTTTCTTGTATTTTTCCCTTTGTATTTCATATTTTTCAAATTTCTTATTTATCGTGGTCGAGGCCGTAGTACTACATATCCTGTAAAAATTTCCACTGTCTATGCCTATTACGGCTGAAGCTGTGACCCGTGTGACTGACGGACGGAGAGACGGACAGACAGACAGCGGAGGCTGAGTAATAGGGTCCTGTTTGACACCCCTCGGGTACGGAACCCTAAAAATATTAATACTTTTCCGAGTCTTGGTGAGCACGACTTCATTGAAACTCATGATATTTATACAGTCTTATATTTGTATGCATTTATTTAAGTAGGAATGGGAATAAGTACTTTGTATAGAATTAGTTCAGGTAATAAATTTAATTGAAACGAAAAAAATATATAAAAAGAAATAATACACATGCATAAAATACAAAAACAGGATTAAAAATAATGCAGGCAACTAATAAATTGATAGATAAATAAACTTTAATTAGTCTTTAAGTTTTTAACGTCGTTAAGTTTTTGCCCTTCTTCTTAACAAGACTAATTAAAGTTTATTTATCTATCAATTTATTAGTTTATTTAGCATTATTTTTAACCCTGTTTTTGTATTTTATGCATGTGTATTATTTCTTTTTATATATTTTTTTCGTTTCAATTAAATTTATTACCTGAACTAATTCTATACAAAGTACTTATTCCCATTCCTACTTAAATAAATGCATACAAATATAAGACTGCATAAATATCATGAGTTTTAACCCTGTTTTTGTATTTTATGCATGTGTATAATTTTATTAAATTTAAGTAACTAACTGATTTTTCAAGTATTTCCCGTATGATGTTTATTTTTTTATCATATTCTACTGTTTTTTAAAGATTAATATTGATTAGTATAATGTGTACTTTATATACCTATTTTATGAAATAAACTATTTGAATTTGAAAGATAAAACTTTTGTAAGAGGCCACTTTTATAGAGCGCTCGCCTGCTAACCCAGAGGTCTTGGCCCACTCGTGGGTTCAATCCCCGCGTTGCACTTTAATTTGTGTTCGTTCCACATGCTTCGGAAGGCACGTTAACTGTTGGTCCACTTGTGCCCGAAGTACGGCGATGGGGCTCACTACCCGTCATGTTTGGGACGTAATATTAGCCGGTGAAAAGTGGGTGTACTAAGTGTGGACGTGACTACAGTTCACCGTTCACACTTATGAACATCTCTGCCAGCCCCTCGGGGATTCATGTCGTGACGATTAAGTAAGAACTGCCGTGGACAGCGACATATTAAAAACTGTGCATAAAAAGTTAAAACCACACTTTCTTATTATCATAGCGAACAACTTGTTCAACGCTTTTTGCAATAACGCTAAAGTTTAATTATTTCCCATAGAATTATTTCTTCGTTTCTAAAGTTTTTGATTTGTAAAAATTTTAAATGGGAAGGGTTATTAGTATAAAACTGAAGCCATAACTACCATTTTCAAATTTTTTGTCTGTCTTTCTGTCTGTATGTATGTTCTGTATTAACCCGAGAACCACTCCACTTTTTTAATTTATCATCGTAGTGCCAACCCTGGTCAACTTTAAGCTTATTTAGAAAGTATGTTGAAAAAAATTAAGGTCCAAGCCGAAAATGGGGCAGAGATTGAACAACGTGGGCAGAGCCGCGGGCGAAAGGCTAGTGATAAATTAACATGTGAAAATAGGAAGAAGAAAATAGCTCAGAAATATAAAAAGTTGGCCATTTGCCTGATGTCAGGATCGTGAAAGCATTGCTCGTGTACAGATTACGTTGCTTAACTTATTCGTGATCATTACAATATTAAATGTCAGACTTGACTTCCTGAGTGATATAACGGATGAAATCTTATTAATCTAGTACTTATTAAATAAATACTGTTTTTGTGACTTCTTGAGCCCTTAATATAGCTAGTTATTTGGAGTATTATCGGAGTTATATCAATCATTATTTTTTTATTATATAACTAGCTATAGTTAAAGGCTCAAGAAGTCACAAAAACAGTATTTATTTAATAAGTACTAAATTAATAAGATTTCTTCCGTAATATTACTCAGGAAGTCAAGTCTGACATTTAATATTGGGATGATTCATAAGTGGGTCAAAATATATATAGATCATTATTTTTTATTTGTTTCTCTATATACATACTCCATATAACTAGCTATAATTTAGTACTTGAAATATTTAGTCTTGGTTGGCAAAGTTGGTGAAATTTCTTAACGGCACGTGGACAAATTCCAGTTTTTGAAATATGGCGTGAGAGATGAAGCTGTTCCATAGAAAAGTTAAATACCTACTCGAGCAGATTTTTTTTCGTGATTTCAGGGTTGTCTCCATAGTAAAAGTTGTTCGTATTGATGGGTAGAACACCCCGTTTTAAGGAAAAAGGTTATCATCTTAACACCCAGTACACATTGTTACTTCGTTTTTGAGGATCGAAAAAAATTGACAAACTACTGGACCTCTTTATATCTATTAATAAATTAGTAAGAAAGTCGTGTCTGTAAATTGAATAGGTTTTCAAAATTTCAATTGTAATCGGTTATTAGTATTGTACAGTGGAGCCCACATCAAGCTATACACATTGAGTATAAGCTGACCTCTCATTGTACGGGAAGCCTATACAATGAGAGGTCAGCTTATACTTATACTTAGCTTGATGTGGGCTCCACTGTACTTAAGCCGAAATGATCGCTTTTAGAAGTGTTGCCTGACTGTCTGTCTGTATGTATGTATGTTCCGTTTTAAGTCGGGAAACATTAATGGATTTGGATGCGGTTTTCTATATTATCATCGTTATGATCCCGGTTAATTATACATGTATTAACATACAGGCTATTAGGGGTGTTGATAAAATAAAACTCAAGCCGAAAACGTGGCAAAGACTAAATAAACACAGGAAAGCCAAGGGTGAAAGGCTAGATCATCTTGAGAGTATTGCAAAAATAGCATGGTGAACTTGTGAGTACACATAAGTTAATGACGAATTAAATTTGTTTCTGATTATGTGATTATGGTACACAATTTTGTTTATGCGGTTTTAGTAAACGCGAGAAGCCTACTTTAGGGTAATTCCACGAAAGATGTTGCACCCGTTTTATTTTTTTGATTGTATGTAATAACATGATGTTATAATTATTCAACAATTTAAGAACGTTGTATTTAAATAATCTTTCTTAAATTATCAATGCATACAAAAATAGGTACCGAATTATCATTACTTTGCTTAATAAAAAATAATAACTGAAATAACGAAACTATGATAGAAATAAATTCCTATATTTTTTTAAACACTTGACGATTGATCCATCGCAAAATTATTGCGATAACAAATTAAATTTATATCATTGCGGTATAGAAAAGCAGAAAAGTAAATCTGGACGTGAGGAGCTCTGAAGCGGGACCTCTCGCTTACCGGGCGGTTGCTCTGCCAATTAACTGAAGTAACGGGTGCGACAAAAGTGGTCAGTTTTCATGGAATGACCGTTTAGTAAGCATTTTTTATGTCTAGTATGTGAAGATACATCATATACGAGAAAAGTTGTGTTATTTTTAAACTAAAGTTGACAAATTTGAATTAAACAAAAAATGGCCGAGTAATAATTGGGTTAACATTGTCCTACTTACAATAGAAGAACCTGTTTAGTTTCATGTCATTCTAAACATATATACATAGGTACATATATATGTATGTGTAAAATAATGTATGATTCTAGGAAAGCCCACATTTGTTCGCAATTTATACACTTTCGAGCCTTTGCCCGCGGCTCTACCCGCGTTTATTCAATCTTTGCCCCATTTTCGGCTTGGGCGTTATTTTGTGAACACCCCTTATAATCTATGTGTTGACCAGGGTAAATATAATGATAATAAAGAAAACCGCATCGAAATCCGTTGAATAGTTCTCGAGTTATAGAAGCGTTTATTTAATCTTTGCCCCGTTTCCGGCTTGGGCGTTATTTTATTAACACCCCTTATAGCCCATGTGTTGAGCAGGGTCACTAAAATGATAATAACAAAACCGCATCCAAATCTGTTTAGTGGTTCTCGACTTAAAACGGAACTTACAGACAAAAATTCTAAAAATTGTGGTTTTGGCCTAAGTATAATACTAATTACCCATTTCATTTAAAATTTCGCGAAAATAATCAATGTACAGACACGACCTCTTTACTACTTTATTATTAGAGTATATTATATATCTAATTAAGGTCAACGATGCTTCTGTTCATTTATTAACGCAATCAGATCACGACAAATTAATTAATTAAAATTTATTTATTGAAATATGTTTGAAATATGATTTTATGTAATATAATCATAACGAATAATAATAGAGACGTAGAGATGTGGATAAGATAAGATAAGATAAGATAAGATAAGATAAATTTATTAAGCTTTCTTGTTGTACAAAAGGTGTCTTAAATAATAAAAGTATCAAACAAGAACATAGATGGAGTCATAGAGTCCTACGTTGGAGGCCTCGCGCAGGAAGATGTGTCGGCAGACCACCAGCCAGATGGCTGTACGATATGAAAAGGCGGCAGTGCTGACCTGGGCCAGAAAACGAATTTTAGAGAAATTCAAGAGGCATACATATAAAATATATAAAAGAAGAAGAAAAAAATAGTAACTACTAGCTTTTTTGTTAATATAAGCAAAAATCCCATTGATCAAAGCTCATATACACAAAATAAAAGTGGCAGAGAGGGCTATGGAGTGTGTCATGTCATGTGTCATGTCATGAGTCATGTCATGAGTCATGTGTCACTCTCTTGTGGATAGTGTAACTAACGTCCAAATTCGACAAACTCGAGTAAACAAGACGCGAACTTAAGTAGAGATGGGTGGGACATCTGGCCAGACGGGAACATGGATGGTGGATTAGAGCAGTAACAGAGTGGCGGCTTGCATTTGTAGGAAACGTGAAAAAAAACGAAATTGCAAAAAGGGTCATCGAACCTTGTTACTGAGCACTTACCGAGCCTTCAGTATGGATTTGCCTGCATAAATTAATGTCACCTTGTCCATTAGTTGGAATAGAAAAACGACTAGTCGTAGACATAAAAAAAATAGCAAACTTAATTAACACAATACAATGTAGTAGAACTGTTTGTAGTCATCTTGCTATTCATTACAATCTACTCTAATAAATCTCCTACTAGTTAACCTTCAATATCAGCGATGTTTTTGTCCTACAGCATAGATGTGTGTTACTATGAGGAACCAATAATTATTATATCACGTTATTGGTGCACTCTATCTGAACTTGAATTATATTCTAGCTCTGGATCCAGTGTTTTTCCACTTAGACCACATCATCAAAGTTTTTAAGGACAGCCATCATGCGCAAACCTACATACAAACGCAAACACAAAATTGTGAGGTGTCTATAGAATATTTTTATGATATTTTAGGCTGAGTACATTCACATTATCTAGATTTATGCCAAAGAAGAAGAATAAATCGGGAAATTTGAATCCCATTTTAACAATAAGTCACTCAGAAACGTAAATTTAACGGTTTTTTATCAAAATTGTAGCCGATGTTTTAATTTTTTTAGATAAAATAAAATAATACCAGTCAAGTGCAAGTAGGACTTGCGCCCTGAGGGTTCCGTACCATTTAAAAAAGTTAACAGAATTAACAATTTGAATAAAAATTTAAAATCATCAGTATGTACCGAGAATATGGATGATACAAAACTGCAAAATTAAATTGTTCGAGTAACCCTAAACCTATATTAAAAATCGTCGATCTCAGTATTTTTTGTTTAAATACATTATATAGTATATAATATACATTCCAAATTCCTAACTAATTTCGTTTTTGAGATAAACCCCTTAAAAAAAGGTCTAAATCTGTCAAATTTGATGGCTCCCCATTTCTTTATCTTTGGATATAAAAATTGAATTCTACTTTTTTTAACGAGTTCTAGAAAACGACACGCCACAAGGCTGGCCAAAAAAATATTTTTTCGGCTTCTTTTTAATGTATTCCCCGTTAAAAAAGAATTTAATTTCTATTTTAATTAAATATTTGGTTTCAGGTAAACATTCTACATAACATGTTTTTCAAACCTAACTTAATCGGCTCCGTGTTGCCCTTCGAGTACGGAACCCTTAAAATTAATACTAATTTCGCAACGAAAATGTTATCTTTATTAATTTTAACCAATAATATATTTGAAAATATTCCTAGTATTTGCGCTTAGTAGCAGAACGAAAGTGCATTACATTTGGTCACGTCCACAACTGAGTTGCTGCGCTCACGATGTCCGTCCTTAAGTACGACGGATTTTATGTTCTCATTTAAAATTGGAATAGTTATCGTAATAAGGAGCAAGAAAAATTTTTTATCGTGGAAAGCAAGATAACATTAAAATGAAGTTGTACCAAATTCAAGCAGCAGCAATAAGGAAATATGTGGCATAAATTACACTCAACACGCCCTTAACGTAACAAAACTAGTTCCTTGGCATATGGTTAGACCACCCTCTGTGCCAAGAGACAGGTTATGCCGATTGCCTCATACCTCGTTACTCTTCACACATAAGTCCCTAATGAGATGATTGGAGATTGATTTAATAAATCATTTCTTACCTCACATAGATTTCTATAATATCTGTTTTTGAAATGTAAAATCAACAAACACTTTCCATAATTTTGTTATTAAATCCAAAACAAAATTTTAATAACCACATACTGCTTATAAACAAAAAAAAAACACTAAGTCAATGCTGCATTGCATATCGACGTGAGAAACTAAATCGTAAACTGTTTTATTTTTATTTATTTTTTATTTTTCTTCCATATAATAATATTCTTGAGACTCGTGTGAGCTATATAGTACTAAAATATTTCAAGAAACGTGTAAGGACTTGAGTAAGGTCGGTATCTGGAGCCATTAAAAATCACTGTTGCTTTAAAATAAGACTTTAATTAATTAATGCTATACAAGCTCAACACACAACACATAGGCAACCAACCGCGGACCAAGGGCATAGACAAGATCTACCATAGATTCATAATGCCAGCTCTACACTCGTATCTAGATACCTTTGTGGTACTCTAATGTTTTGTCTGTCCCTTAAAATCATTCTGTTAGGTTCACTCTGTAAGGATACATTAGGAACATCATTATTATTATGTTCAGACAAAGCAATAGAACTCTTATCAATAGAAGACCTGGGCAGGTTTACAGTATTAAAATCACAATCAACATTACAGTCTGAGTCACAATAGTTGTGTATGGGATGATTTACAAAATCAGACTCATCAGCCTCACAGGAGCTCGAACTACGATCAGACAAGTCTACAGCCTTAAGAAATTTCCTATTTCTTCTAATGATACTACCGTTAATAGTTCTTATTATGTAGCTTCTAGGTTCTTTGCATATTGAGATAACTCTTGCTCTATCCCATACCTTCTTCTCGAAATTATAACACAATACTTTTTCTCCTACTTTGAATGGTTTCAATTCTTTGCTGGACTTGTCATAGTACATTTTTTGAACTGATCTTTTTATTATTCTATTCTCATTAGCTCTATGGTTTAAAGCTGGTTTCAGCTGTAGTTTGGTGCATGGAATTTTGGTCCTTATGGATTTATTTAGTAACAATTGTGCAGGGGAATAACCTATCCCTACTAATTCGGTATTTCTATAATTCATCAAAGCTATACTTAAATCAGTTTTACTGTCCAAGCATTTCTTTAGCATGTTTTTGCAAATATTGACAGCTTTTTCTGCCAAGCCATTTGACTGAGGATACCTTGGGCTAGAATAGATACAAGAGAAATCCCACTCTTTAGCAAATGTCCTAAATTGTGAACTGTTAAAGGGCATATTGTCTGCCTGCAGTTTTTCTGGAATGCCAAATCTGCTAAAAATTGATTTTAATACACTAATTACATGATTAGCATCTTTCCCTCTAGTTAGTGGGTACATTTCAAGCCAGTTACTATAAGAGTCTATTACAGCAAGATAGTCTTTGTTTTGGTAGGTAAGAATGTCACATGCAATCCTTTGCCATGCTCTATGTGGCAATTCATGTTGAAGCAATGGTTCTTTAGTGTTACAATTACTAAATTTATTACAAATACTACAATTTCTTATGCAGTTCTCAATATCAGATGACATTCCTTTCCAGTATATACATTCTCTAGCACGCCGTTTACATTTATTGATCCCTAAATGACCCTCATGCACTAGTTCAATGATTTTGTTCTGTAGTGATTGTGGTACAATAATTTTGTACTGTAGAAACAGTAAATCATCATCTAACCTAATGTCATACCTTAATCTATAATAATGTTTCAATTCTGCTGATAATTTGTTTTGATCAGGCCAGCCCTTGGTAGCAAACTCCTTTACTTTTGACAATACTGGATCACTGTCAGTTGCTTTCCTGAACTCTACTTTCTTGGCTTCAGTTATAGGTGCGCTTGCTGCCAATCCGTGAACAACCTGACACCATGTAAGGACTTGAGTAAGGTCGGTATCTGGAGCCATTAAAAATCACTGTTGCTTTAAAATAAGACTTTAATTAATTAATGCTATACAAGCTCAACACACAACACATAGGCAACCAACCGCGGACCAAGGGCATAGACAAGATCTACCATAGATTCATAATGCCAGCTCTACACTCCACAAAACGGATATTACGTATTTTTTATTGTTGTTGACTGCCATGCCAACTGTTTCCCCGAAAGAGTTTCGGCACTTTCAAGGCGAGTTTCGTTCTCAGGACGCTGACGCTGCATTTACTATCATCAAATTGCCACTAACGGAAGCTAAGCGTCGTCGTTCTAAGAACGACCCTCGCGTTGAAAATGGCGAAATTATAATGGTGCAGGGCTAGCCCTGCAACAGATAGGCCGAACGGAGCGGCCCTCCAGGTGCCAAGTCCCAGCGCACCTCAATGACTATTTTGCGTAAATTTTATGAACCACTCAAGTTGAAAAAAGCTGCGATTTACTTATTATTCTTTAAATTATCCTTAAATAGTTAAGGCTTATAGAAGTATTATTATGATAATTAGTGAACATAAAAGAACCAGAAACAAAGTTGATTATGCTATTGATCTCATCAACGAGTGTTGACTAAATTTGGTTGTAGTAAAATAAAATGCAATGAATGATCTCCTATTTTGTCATTCTATATCAACTGTTCCTATAGTTACGGTGAGAAGTGCAGTGCCAACGAGCGTGGCTGTTTTGAATCGACAATTTTAAACGGAGACCCGAGATGTTGGCGAGATCTTCCAAGTTGCTTGCTTGCACGCAGAATTGGTATATATCAGGGGCAAGCAAGGGGGGCGCCAAAATTGGATCTCACTCCATCCTAAGACTTGCTTCTGGTCGGCACTGTATCGGTGGTCAACAACAATTGAGCATAGTATCCGTTTTCCAAAACATTTTCCATATTCTTCCCGAAGTCCTCTTGTAATTCTACACAAACAAGCCAAATTTCAGTTCCATTGGCCCAGTTAATTTTTAAGTCAATAGTCTGATAACTTGACAGACACACACCGAAGTGTGACCGAAGCTTCTCTTTAAAGGGTATTGCTGCCTTTCTTCTCTACTAATTGGAAAGTCGCTCCTACAAAGATGTCCTAATACATTTTTTGAGAGTTTTGGAACAAAAACATGTGGAGGGATAGGTAATAAAAACACAAAATGAATGACCTAAAAGGCACGACTTCCACCATGCAATTTTAGAAGTTATTGATGAGTTTCTGGAAAATATCGACAGGGGACTGACATACTGCACAGGGGACTGACAGATTGTCATGAAGACTGTTATATCTTCAAAGTAATAAAAACAATTAAGTTTTTTAGAAATTAAATATAATTTAGAAATGGACGAATATAGCAACAAAGTCTTATTTGTCTATTGAACTCAAAAACAAAAGCACTCTATGGCTCAATCATGACAAAATTATAACTGTGGTTGAATTAATAATCTTTTTAAACTCAACAGCTTCGTATCACAATAACAAGCATTTGTCTTTGAAAAGTTTTCTTTTTCAAGCCTTTTTCCTTTTTTTTCTGATATTTGAATCGCTCTTTCTCTTTCAATTCTTCCCTCTTTTGTGGATTATCTTTAAGACGCTGATTTCTTCGTTTTTCTGATTCTCTCTTTTTTTGCAGGGTTTCTTCTCTAGAAACTGTTTTTCTTTTCTTGGGTAGCATATTATTGGCTGATCTGCAACAGTTTATTAAAAAGTTACGTTATATATAATAAGTTGTGAAGTAAAGTTACATAAAGTATATTATCTATTTTAACAAGTATCACGTTAAGCACAGAGAAACAGCCTCCTGTGATAGTAAATAGTCCCATGTCATGTACGAGTACAGGGGATTGTTAATTTCACTGGAAACCCTGATTGTCTAAAAAAATATCAGTATTATCATTATTTTATTAAAACTGAGGCGAAAGAGCATTAAAGTTACACAAAATTCTAAATTCTAATCGAATTTAATAAAAAAACACAAAGTAAAATTCTTACCAGTGGACTATTCCTCGTTACGGCCTCAACACGTGTTCTGCCTGCTGCGGAGCCGATTGCACGATTGCACTAACCGAAATAGCATCTCGCAGCTTTTCGCGGTACTGTATCAAATTTCAAACTAGTTACGTTCAATTTCACTCAAAAGAATGATGTTTCTTGCCCTAGATAACTTTTGTCTGAATTTTAAATTTTTACCCAAGGCACTGTTACAAAAATTTGAGGACACAGTTGAGCAAATAAAATACTAAAACTAAATTATGACCTACTATTTATTATGGTAGATGTTCTTTTTTCAATGTACTTCTGAATACTTTGCGTCAAAAGTAATTATGATGAAGCGTTTTACCAAAACCTTCTATCAAAATGTGATTTTGGAATGGGGCATACCAGGGTACTGTTTTTACCATATTCGGAAGAATTTTCAAAAATTAAAAAGTTTTATCATAAAACAGTTTGTTTACATCAGAAGGATCTGTAGTTTTCATTCCAATTAGTCGAGGAGTACATGTACTATACACAATATTTCATTATTTTGCTATAATTAATGTAATGCTGAATATTTGTTTGTAAATGTACAAATACGTGCGAAATTAATAAAATAATTCATACTTCTAAACAGCAGGATCGATGTCGCCGGGAGCAAAATAAGTCCTAGAACAATTTGCACTTAAATATATTGGGCAATATTACATCAAAATAATGACAGTTCACGTCAATTAGGTACAGAATCTGATAAACTAGTTTTGCAGTTTGCAGCATTATATCATTAAGGCACCATAATTACACTGATCCAAACAAAATGGGTGAAACCCACTACTGAATACATTATGTATTCAATAATATTGTTTGCTTATGTTCCAAATCTTGAGATATTCCCATTTTTAGATAAATCTCCTTCTAACACTTCCAAACTATTTAAAAATACCATCTAATGTTGCTGTCGCGAATATTTTTAACTTTTCGATTCGTACTTATAGTCGCAAGTTTTTATATAAGTCCAAGATATCTTTTCGGTTCAATCACCAAGTATCAAAATTCAGTATTGAAATTAATTTCTATAATGGTTTACACAAATATACATGTTTAGAAACGGTTACCGAGCTATCATCTTTGTACCGATACATATGTTTAAAAACATACCTCCATTACCTAAATGACTATTTACACGAACGATATCAAAAGCTGTAATTACGTTAACTGAATTAAGATTAAGTTGTTCAACACATATCACGGGCCATGACATTAAATTCTGCATTTAATGTCTACTGAATATATCCTGGTCAATTAATTTACATGCTAGACTAGTGTTGATATGATTGCTAGATCGGTTACCTCAAAATTAATGTTGCGTAAATTAATGTAGAACCGTATGGGCTTTGAAAACAGAATTAAGTGTTAGGTATTGATTTTGCGCAACGACTCGATGAACGTAACTCGATTTTCAATTCGATCCGTCAAGTTAATTTATGAACTTACTCGTAAGTAATGTAATGCTTTATGTATCCCAGAAGTGATATTTTCGTTTTATTCCCGGTTAAGTAGTTAATTACATAAGTCGTGCGTACTGCTTTAGTATTGGTCTCCCAATACTTTACGGTAACCTATTCTAAGGACAGGGGTTGGGTTTGTACTTAGAATGAGATTTATATATTATAAGGGTGCATTACAAATTAGGAAGGATAGATCAGAAAAAAAAACAAATAAGACAATAATTTGAAATAATTTCTCGGTCAAGGATTTGAACCTGTAACCTTTTGCTGTCACGACAAGCGGGCTACCGACTGCGCCACCGAGGTACTTATCCTATACCGTTGGATTTCTCATAAATTAAACATTAATGATTTTAAATTTGATTGATGTATAAATATTTTTTAAAACGACATCGACGTGTTTCCTGGGTCCCTAAGCAAATGTATCTATCTATATTCGTTTTACAAAATAAGCAAAACGTCATGTGCCTTTCTGTTAGATGGTAGTCAACATCGTGAAACAAAGTATTAATAACTCACGCCTTGCTACTTGCATCATGATAAAGTTTCAACACGGATTATCCAAACGTGATGCATGATGCTGTGGCTCTACTTTGGCTAAGATCATAGGCGTAACTAGGTAGGGGCCAGGGGGCACGGCCCCCTAGAGTACCGTCGCCCCCCGGAAATACAGTTGTCATTGATGAAAAAGTAGGCTTTACGAGTATCTAATTTTTTTAAGTTAGTTTATTAATATGAAAACTTAAAGAACTTAAAAAAAAATTGTGTTTACTCACTTATTATAAAAAATAGATCCTTAGTATTTCGTTTTCTTAAATCTATTTAATACGTTATTTTTTTCGTTTATTGGTTTGTATGTGATCTCGTTGTATGGGGGGTTATCTCTATTTATCTTATTAGGATCGCATAATCTAGAACAAGTATTTGTTGATGACTTCGTATTTTCTTTGAGTTGGAGCCAGGGGCCGGACCCCCCAGTTACAAATTTTGCCAATGGCGATGATTCGGTCTGTCAGCCGTTTCCCCGATTTTGGTTTTAGCCATGACTGGTCATCAATCTGATGAAGAAACCATGCTGCCAAGCGACTCATGACGTCATGAAAATCCGTGGCGAAGAGTGGTTTACAGATACTTGCGTAGTGTCAATAAGTATTCAAACGTCCATTACGACTGCCGTAGTTTTTGCGGAAGTCACTGGACATATTAATGAATATCTCACCTGCTTTCACTTTCTAACTTTCAGGGAGAGCGCTCTTCAATCTAAGTCTCATCGACACTTTCCAACAGGAGCATTAAGATGACATGGGTAGTAAAAAAATTGTACAAGTGCGACTGGGACTCGCCCACCGAGGGTTCCGTACAAATTACTAAAAGTTAAAAAATATCTACAAAAATATTTGGTCACCCGTACATACAATTATGACTATGACCTTGCATACCGTTGCTTAACCTCGACTATTTTTTAATAATTTAATTATAAATGTATAGTTTTGAGATTTTTTCCTATACTTATTTCCTTTCTTATTAGACGGTATTACTTGCCAAATTTCATAGTTCTAGGTCAACGGGAAATACCCTATAAATTTTGATTCTTTTGAGAGTGTCGAAATATACGTTATTTGCGGCATAAATGGCTGTATCTTTTATACGTTAAATTAGAAGTTTTATTTTTTCACAGCTTCAAGGCAGTGGCGTGCATTGAACTTTTTGATGGAAAAACAATGAGAAAGTCAAGTTTGACGACAAAAAAATACCATAAAAATGTTTAAATCCAAAAAAAAAATTTGCATGAAATCTTGTACCTACTCTAGGGTAAGCAGTGCCTACCCTAGCGTCATACAAATCATGATTTTTCAAAGTGACATTTAAATTTTTTCATATTTTTTTATTGTCAAACTTGACCTTCTCATCTCATTGCATTTCCAGCAAAGACTGTAGATTGAAGTATATGGTTTTAATTTCAACTCGATGGAGGACGCGTTCCCGAGATAAAGGGTCTTGAGAGACAGACGAACGGACGGACAGACGGAAAACAAAGTGATTCTTTAAGGGGTGCCTTTTTTCCTCATGAGGTACGGAACTCCAAAAATTAGATTTTAAAACAGTAGAACTCTAATACTACAATAGATAAAGTTCTAAAAAAAAAAATTTTTTCAAAAATTCGCTGCATGGAAAAAAATTGCAAAGTGCACTACTCGGCCGCGCACATTTTCAAATATGGTTATCTCTTTCGTTGTGCGATGGACATATATTATTGCACCTGTACCTACAATCATTCAAACAAGGATCATAAACGATTAATCGCTCAACACAGACCCAATTTGCGCCGAAGTGAAGCCGCACCATTAGAGCGATATAATGCTGCGACAGAGCTTTGGCCAATAACTTTTCTGTTTGTGTAAGGAAGGACGATATTTATAAACTCAATTTTGAGTTCTGGTTGAAAACCATATCCATTCTTGAGGATCAGGCATTACTTAATTCAGAAACTAGATTGTAAGGAATTAATTGAATAAATTAAAACTCTAAAGCGACGTCTTTAAACAGAAAAACCAAAGTTTACAGAAAAGCCATATCTATTAATTGAAAGTATTTGTGACATTCTAAATGAAATGCGTTATTAGGATTCCGTCGTACCTGAAAGGTAAAAGGAACCTCTATGGTGAGACTCCGTTTGGCCGTCCGTCCATCCGTCCGTATGTCGCAGCCTCACAACTTTAGCACCGTTATAGAGAAAGACTTGAAATTTGCTACAGAAATAGTATTCACTTGCTTACACAATAATAGCGTAAAAAACAAAAATTTGAAATATAAAAATTGTTCAAAATATTTCCAATACAAAAGAGACAAAAATAATTCAAAAGTCAAAAGCGTTTACAAATTCTAATTTGAATGGCGAAACTAGACAGCGGGGTTTCTCTACTACTGAGCATCTTTTATTGCGAAACGAATTATGTGCCCACTCGTATCCTTTTTACTGGCTTTGTGTAATTGGACATGAGCCAGGGATTAAATAGAGATGAGGCAACGACGCTGACCGTTTCATCACTTGTTTGTTGCTATTTTAATATCCTGTGAAATCTTGTTGTTCTTGAGAACGAAAATAATAAAAACGTTATTTATTGCACATCAATATTTTGATTGAAAATGTTGATATCAGGAACCAATAGTTTTATGGATTACGGCCCGGTTTTAAGTATTACGGCGAGGTATGACGTAAAAATGCAATGTTTTTTTCGGTATGAGTTCGGCTTAGAAACAGTTTTATGTTAAAATGTTAATTGTATTTAATCATATCCTTGCAGCTGCATATTTCGTTAAATCGTAGAGGCAATGGGTGATGCAATGGGCAAATTGTGACCCATATAACGAAATGACAGTGAAAAATACCGAAATACAGGATAGTGGTGGCCTGAAAGAATTGTGTCAGGGTCGTACTTAGACAGGGATCGTAGCAGATGATCCCGGTTTCGAATCCCGTTTCAGAGCTCCTCACGTCCAGATTCAGTTTTCTGATTTTCTATACCGCAATGATATAATATTAATCAGTTATCGCCAAGTGATTAAAAAATATAAATTTATTTTTATCATAGTAGCAGAGCAGATGTAAGTCTGTAGTCTCTGCCTACCCTTCTGGTAGACAGGCGTAAGTATAATGTATGTATATGTATGGAATCATGTCACAACTCAGTCATATCCGTGATCTGAAAACATCAAATGTGTTTGATAAGGTTCCATTTGTAAAGTTTACAGAACCCATGTGTAAGGCTGCAATATTTAGTAACAAGTGACTATCATGTCATGTTCCATCAAAGAAACCTGCATCTAGATTCAAGAGTTCAAAGACCTTTGTTAATATTTCCTGTTTACTGTTTACACTTTGTCAGAAGCCCAGCTGTTGTATTTTAGACTTCCTCTGCTCGTTTACGTTTTTGGAAGCCTGTTTGTTTTACTATTCAATTAGCAATAAAATTATTTATTTAAATAAAACACCATTTTTTAATAGGTTTTACAATAAAACTGTCATTTTATTTGTCATCATTTTGAATTCAGAACATCCTCCGAACACAGATAAAACTAGAGAGGGCGGCAAATCAGCTTTCTTAAATTCGTTTGGACCGCAATGTACCTACGTGTATTAAGAAATTATACAAATATTTATAATCAAATAAATATTATACTTTTTATTTTTTTTATTAATAATAAACACAATTTATTAAATACTAAAAGCCAATATCTGGTTTTTGAAAAAATATATTTCTTAACTTTTTATTCCACAAATTCTTTTATTTTTATTTGTGAAATTTTAATTCCACGGCCTTGTCTTTTTAGACAAGAATTTGTGTTTAATTAATTAAAGATGATGAAGAACCATCAGTCGAATCCATCGATTTTATTAAGAGGCTCAAAGCGGGTTTGGGAGCACATTTTCAAACTAGGCTGGCAGAAACATTGATAGCCGCTAAATTTTCTTCTTTTATTTTAATGCGACTTGCGTTTCAAAACGTACCAACTGAAAAGGTTTTTGCTATGATTTTCACGGAACTGTTTACAAAAAATTCAATCTTACATCGATATATTGTTACAAGACCAATTCGTTACAAAAGAAAAGCAACGTCGCTGATATTGTGTAGTAAATTAGTAGGTTCATTATTAATGAAGAAGCTTTAGAAAAATGTGTAGGGTCTTTTTGTTTTTGCCTGGTTACCGTTACTAATTGCAAGCTTAAACAACAAAAGCTAGAAAGCAAAAGTGTTTTCTCGGACCTATAGTTTTATTATTTACTAGTTTTTGTCCCCGGCTTCGCTCGATCAATGAATGTAAAGATAAAAACAATTATCGACAGTTTTCGATGTGGTGGTTATTTTATGAACAACTTTTATAGCCTATAAGTTGACAGGTTATATGATAACACAGAAAACCACATCCAAATCTGTAGATTAGTTCTGAAGATAAAAACGGATCATACATACGTACATGCAGACAGGCAAACGAACAGAGATAGAAAAAACAAAAAAATAATAGTTTTATCCTTAGTACAATAAACAACAAAATAAAAAACATTCAAATTTCTCGAAAATTTTCAATGTACAGTGGTACGACTTTTTTACTACCACAATTGCCACAATGCGCTACCTTTTCTTTTTATTCGTACAAATAAAGGCAACTTCAGAACCCGCTCCGTATTTTTCGTCTGTTTGATGCGAAGCATTATTTTAATAATTTTTCTTGCCATTGCCGCGATGTTTTTATGAAAATCAGGAACATACACCAGTGCATATTATGGGCATCTAAATGAAGAAAATAGAAATAAGTCATTTCAAAAATAACCTACCTTTGGTCAAAAGGATTCTCCGAGGCGCACGAAACACCGTGGCGGCCTCTCTGTCCAGCTGCATCAAAAATGCAGTCGATAAGAATGACTATGATAGCTGGAGGCACCTCTTGACTTTCCCTTTTAGGTCTCTGCACGTCCCGAAGAGTAACAACGACGGCTCCTTAACACAAAAAATAAAGAAAAGTTGTTTGTCTGCTTTAAATCCCAACACAGACTCAACAAAAAAAAAAACATCACACATACAACTTAAGCCGTATAATTGAAAATAAATTTGGAGTCGGTGACATTAGGGGAGCTGCCCAGTTACTCTTCTCCAGCGACGCGGTCGCCCCTGACACTCCGGAGACTCTTCTGGCCCTAAAATTAAAACATCCACCTCCAGCAGCAGCCCTCCGACTGCCCGATCCAACGCATTTCTCAGATCCTACGCCACAAGCGAGAGCAGAGGATGTGCACGCCGTGATCATGTCCTTCAGGAGCGGCTATGCAATGCGACAGGTGACACAGGCCGTGCCCTCTTGGAGGACTTGACCGGGCTTATAAACCTGATGTTGTCTGGAAAAGTGTGTTGCCAAATAACAGACATTTTATACGGCGCCAACCTTTGTGCATTAATAAGGAAAGATGGGGGAGTTAGACCCATTGCAGTCGGAAACACCATTCGCCGCGTTGCTTCCAAGATCTGCTGCCACTACTTGTTACCTCAACTAAGTTCCAAATTTCAACCAGTGCAGCTAGGTTTTGGAAGCAAGGGAGGTTGTGAGGCCGCCGTCCATGCGGCCCGCACATACCTCAAACGCGGTGGTGGTGAGGTGCTCCTGAAGGTGGACCTAAAAAATGACTTTAACTCGGTCGACAGGAGCACCCTGCTGTCACAAATAAAAGAAAACACGCCTACAATCTACAACTATATGCACCAATGCTATGGTTCACCATCCAAGCTGATTTATAAAAATCACCTTATCGAATCAGCTGTAGGCTATCAACAGGGTGACCCTCTCGGCCCGGCAATTTTCAGTTTGGCTATTCATCCCATTATCACAAGCTTAAATTCAAAATTTAATGTCTGGTACCTAGACGACGGCACCATTGGAGGCGACGCGACCACTGTGTTAGAAGATCTGAAGAAAATGGTACAGGAATTCGAACTTATAGGCCTAACACTTAACAGTTCAAAATGCGAACTATACATCTCAGATTCCATAGACGAAAATCTCAAAAATGATATTATTTCCAAATTTAACAATGTTGCACCAGTTATAAAAGTTTTATCAAAAGCATCGCTTCGCCTCCTTGGCGCACCAATTTTAGACGACGCTATCCCAGATTACGTGAGACACCAAATTTCCAAATTTAGGGAGTCGTTTAGTCGCCTTACGGAATTCTCACCCCCATGGCTTTATTTATCATAAGGTACTGCATGTTCGTCCCTAAATTTACGTATGCCCTACGCTGTACCCCCCTTTGGCAACATGACAGTCTCTTAAATACCTTAGACGATATTGTCAAAAACACCATGACGAATATTATAAATTGCCCATTAGACGAATGCAGTTGGACTCAAGCCACCCTTCCAGTCCGGATGGGTGGCTTGGGTATTAGGAAAATTTCTAGTGTCACACTACCGGCCTTCCTGTCCTCAGCCTACAGCTCATGTGACCTCTTCGATAAATTAATAAATTCATCACTTGGTGATGTCGAGGTCACGGGCTTGACCGAGGCCAGGAATGCCTGGTCACACGCCTGCCCCAATCAAAATTCCCCGTTTGCGTTACATTCACAAAAGCTATGGGACGAGCCCCTCTGCCGCCAAGTCCAGGAACATTTCTTAAACACTGCAGACCGGGCTCGCCTCCTAGCCACTAGTGAACCAGAGTCGGGGTATTGGCTAAACACTTTACCATCGCCTAATATCGGCACCTTGCTGGACCGCACCACTTTCTCACTAGCCATCGGACTGCGACTGGGCGTCAATTTGAATGAGCCACATCGCTGCCGCTGCGGAGAGAGAGTCGACCGCCTCGGTCACCATGGCCTGTCGTGTCAGCGCAGCGCTGGCCGCCTGCCTCGTCACGCCAGTATCAACGATATCATCCGTCGGGCTCTTGTGAGCGTAAACGTACCTGCCATTCTTGAACCGAATGGCCTGTCACGTGACGATGGTAAGAGACCTAACGGGATGTCGTTGATACCCTGGAAGAACGGGAGGTCCCTGGTGTGGGACGCGACCTGTGTTGACACAGTTGCTCCGTCCCACTTACAGGTGACCTCGTCACAGGCCGGGACGGCGGCAGCGTCTGCGGAGGAGGCGAAATGGCGCAAATATGTATCCCTTGGCGTAGGATACATATTTGTGCCTTTTGGCGTTGAAACCCTCGGGCCGTGGGGGCCGGGAGCGCGGCAGCTCTACAAAGAACTGTCGTCGAGATTGGTCGACGTTTCCGGAGATCACAGGGATGGCACATACCTCGGCCAAAGAATTGGCCTAGCAATTCAACGAGGTAATGCTGCCAGTATCCTGGGTACTCTTCCACGTGACGACAGCGATTTCGGCTCAATTTTTTATCTAATTAAAAAAAATATTTTTGCTAGGTAGTTTTAGTTTAGTTTAGTTTATTTCGTAGAATAATTTATCTTTAGCTTTGAGTAAAATAAATGAAATATCACAATGAAGATCTAAATTTTATTTCATTATATTGTTTCTCCTTTGCGCATTATTTTGATACTTAGATATTATGAATAACGATTCGAAATGGGCTTGTAAGTAATAAAATATCTCGCAAAAGAGAAAAATTCAATCAAATAAATTCTAGGCCTTTATTTAGACGGCCAATATGAAGTGGTGTATATGTATATATATATATATTACTCATACATACTCATTACTTAATTCAATACTATCTATTCCATTATATATAAACACTCGCTTAATTTATACATATTCTTTCTATATAGGTAACTATTTATTTTCTTTAGTAGCATTGAGTCCTTATTAGATATTTAGATTAAGACCCTAAAAATGCTTTTGTTCTTTTTGTTTTAGGCTTAGGTTAAAATAAGTTTTAAGGTTATAGATCTTAATCACCTTATTCACAAATAACACATTTATCACTTGTCCAAATATAAGACAAAACTTTTGATTAACCAACCTACCAGCACCCACGGAACAGACTACCCATCGTCTAGTCTGGGAGCTACTGAATTTTTTGTAAATGCTACCGTGTGTGTGAAATAAATATTTTTGTATTTTTGTATTTTGTATTTGTATTTGTATCTCCCTAGTTTTTCCAAAAACATCGCGATGAAGGCCAGAAAAATATTTAACCTATTGTTTTTCATCAAAGTGTTCGTCGTCGCGGACCGGGCTCTTAACCAGAAATATTTTTTGATTTGTAACAACGTATGAACAATCGTATTTTTACTAACCTTTTCGTGATTTCCTTACACTCTTCGAGAAAAACACTTCATTTTCTTACTTTCTGGTCTTATTTTTAGCAATTATATACTTTTTGTCCCAGCAAAGACGCTCTTAAAACTCTATTTTTTTTATATTTATGTACTAAGCATGGGAAAAATTTGGCCTTGAATTAAATTAATAGACAGTAGCCTACAGCAGTCAGGGACAATGTACCTTCCTATTAGTGAAAGATTTTATAGATTCAGATCAGTATTTGCGGAGATTACCTCCGACATACAAACAAACTCACAAACACCTCCACTTTATAATATTAGTGTAGATAGTGTAGATAAGTGTTGATTGATTGCTTTAATATTTAATACCACTTTTCTGTCAAATTCGAGGGAAGTCTCTAGGTAAAATCTTTCTCCGAGAACAAATCCTAAAATTCTTCCCGAAAAAAAGTCTCCAAATTGTGGTTACATTTTTGGTTGGTACCTATGTACTTATACATCAAACAAATAATAAAGACTCGTTTTATACAATTACCAACAGCGTATCAGATATTGATATTGGCGAAACAATTGGTTTATTAACATTTAGACGAGCCAATGCAACAGGCAATGCGCAGATAAAGTGAGGTTAATTGAAGGCTGTTTCTAGAATATCTGCTGTCAGATCTTTTACTTGCCCTTTTGGAACTTACACTTTGCGGGAATTAACGCTTGTTCATACTCGTTTATAAGTCATAATAGTTGCGTTATTCTTCGACTATTATTGAACCTATAGGTGTACTTAAAGATACTAAGGTGTTAAGTAGTTGTACTATATTTTGATGACCTTTTTGTTCTTTGGCAGAATCTGAGGATATTATCTCTTAAGTGGTTTTTATATGAAGATAATTTAAATAAATGACTTCTCATTCATCGGCCGTTTTATCATTAGTCAGCACCTGCCAGCGCGGCAATTCGGTGAGAGCGCAGTGAAGTCAAAAAATTATTGAAAATTTGCTCCCGCCAGGAGCGGACTGTGTAGAAACATACAAACAAACAAACAAACAAACAAACAAAATTTTATTTATTAAGTAAAGTCAATATGACAGAGTCATCGGACACCCCTGTTAAGTTCGCAGAGGTCATACTCGTATAACTGCCCGGGTTACAGACGCACAAATATATAATAATATTTTATACTGTGACCAGCCAAAGAAAAAAATATTGTTGAGAAACGCCTGGGTATAGATAGGAAGTTTTCATTTTAGTTTTTTAAGGGCGTTATTTTCCACTTTTATAATAGTATTTTCATGCCATGATGGTGCCATAGAAAATTTATTATGACGGTCTAAATAAAAACATTTCCAAGGAGGCAAAATTTTAAAAGAAATAGCATTATCATCTTCAGAACTTACACGATCCACTTATTGATTTTAACCGACATCAAAAAAGGAAGTTCGCAAAACGTAGTCACATGCAGCATAATTTTTCTGCTGGCCTGCATAATATATACATTCTTTGTAACAAAACTGCACCAACTCCAGCTTTAGCCTAAAAACAAGTTACTTTTAGATGACTTTTTTGCTTACAGCAAATATAAGTCCATTGCACAATGAAAGAGATACATTTTTTCTGTCGTGCGGTGAATCAAGAAATGGTTGGATATTGATGTTTTTAGTGAATATAATTTTATATAAATTCACACAAAAGCGTTTAAAAAAACGCGTTTTTATGTTTTAGATGATACATTCATTTTTGTTACTTTTACTTTATTAGTTCGGACGGACTACTGTTCTGAACTGAAAAAACAGCCTTCACTTGAAATTTTTTTCGATGCAGCGAATTTTTCTCTGTTTTTGTCTTGGAAAAGGCCTTAGGTATAAAATATTTTTTTAGAACCCTATCTATTGTGGTATGGAAGCTCTACTGTTTTAAAATAATTTTTTTTACTACCCATGTCACCTTAAGATTAATCAACCCTAAATCAGCAGCCCTACTAATTTCACGTGACTTTAATCACGTGGCTAAATTAAATGAGACGCTGACTTGAATGTTACCTTTCCCTACTTTAGAGTCGGTGTTGTTTTCAAATACTTTTTAGGGGTATAAGCAGATTCATTAAAACTCAAGTGTTATGTTATGAAGCTTGTGGCACCCTCCCACGATGTCAGTCAATCATTCTGACACCCACTGACTTGCCTTAACGAACTGAACTTTTAGCAAAGCTGTCTTTAATACGAATGGTTATGGTTTAATATCTATTGGCATTCTGTTATATCTTAACCGTAAAGCAAGTTATGGCTTAAGTTGTATTAATAATTCAGAACCCATTAGAAATTATAATAGTTGATCCACATTGCATTTCAGGAAAAGGTTGCGAGGTTGAGTTAAGTCATGTCCGTATATGTCAGATGATCTTTTCATCGCACAGTTCATACTTGAACAAAATACGTTTTTTCTTTATATTTATTTTTTAGATATTGCCTGAATTCAGGCTGAATGGTTAAATAACCCTACGTTTGATATGATTTAACCATACCCATGAATATTGTAAGTGTTCATCGGTTAAATATCCACCCATTCATAGGTAAATAAATAGTGTATATAACAATTTCGTTGCAATATCGCATTAAACTATTTATTGTATAGTTTTCATCTGAAATTTCATGTTCTACTGATTTAAATAATTTACTCAATGTAATAATATATCCTCTCAAATGAAGAAAATAACTTTGATGAGTATCAGCACTCGCCCAGAAAGTACCCAAAAAGTACAGATAGCGCGCGAGTTGAATGCAGAGCTATGGAATGCCTATAAGTATAAGGTGACTTTAATTTATGCAGCCACATTCTTACTGGAGACTCGATAAGTGCTCAACAACAAGGTTTGATGACCCTTTTTGTGAAATTCGTAAATTATTCTTTTCGTGTTCCTTACAAACGCAAGCCCAGCCCCGAGACAATTACAATGGGACGTCAATATTTTATTTTAAGAAATTAGCAAAAAGTGTTATTGATTCGTGTTACTGATTGATCACTTACCAAGCCTCCAGTATGAGTTTGGGTGTGTAAATAAAAGTCACCTTATACAAAGTGAAATCAAATCAACCGACCAAATTCGTACTGGAGACTCGGTTAATGATCAGAAATAAGCTTCAATTACCCTTTTGGTCAAATTCGATGTAAACATTTTTTTTGCTTCCTTACTGACTGGACTAGGAATTGTACTTACAACCAGTAAGGGAGATTTTTTTTCCAAATAAGGCCAGAAGCATTACTGAACCTTATTCCTGATTACTTACCGAGTCTCCAGTATGAATTTGGTCGGTTGATTTAATTTCACTCTATATACATAGACGTAGCCGTTATATCTACACACTACACACACAGCAGATGTGCGAAGGAGGTGTGCGTGCGGCCAGCGGGGAGACTTGCTCCCGCCCTTCGCCTCAGCTCCCGACTGCATTCAACTCGCGTGCTATCTTGAAGATTGACCATTCTCCCAATATGACTTCTCATAAAGTCTTGTTCCACATGCCGTCTCATGTGTGTTGGTGTAAAATGTATGATTCAGTCAATGTCATAGATAATATAAAATTATTACATTAATTTTAAATTATTTGGACGCATCAAGCTCTTGAGCATTATGAGACTCATGTCAATATTATTACATGCAAAAGGCTTCATTTGTGATGCTAATAGTAATTTAAGTTATATTTAATAACGCCTACATTGGTATAAATTATGTAGAGCTTGTGTAAGAGTACTTGTTTAGGTTAACATTCTAAACGACCTAGACGAAATCATTTCAGTGTTAGACAAATTGTAAACAGAAGTCCAGTTTATGATGTTACTTGTGAAGTTTAACTTGAAGTTGGAAATAAAAAACCGGCCAAGTGCGAGTCGGACTGGTGCACGAAGGGTTCCGTACAAACGGCAAAAATCATGTCTTTTGTATGGGAGCCCCCTTTAATATTTATTTTATTGTGTTTTTTTAGTATTTGTTGTTATAGCGGCAACAGAAATTCATCATCTATGAAAATTTTAACTGTCTAACTATCACGGTTCATGAGATATAGCCTGGTGTCAGACGAACAGACAGACGGACAGCGGAGTCTTAGTAATAGGGTCCCGTTGGTTATCCTTTGGGTACGGAACCCTAAAAACCCTGTAGTATATGAGTATGTCGATTGGATGTGGCTGTTACTGAATAAAAGGTTTTACAACCAGATAAGGTATTGCAAGTTAACCGTCCCAATTCTTGTTTTCGCTAAAACAAATAGTAAATTAAAAGATCACGGTCAAAATCTTGGTTCTGCTCCATTAACAGATTGATTAATCAATTAATTTGAGTGTTGTGTGGTAAGATAGTATTAGATGATAGGGAGTTGTAGTCTTATTTCAGCATATATCAGGAAAGTCCATCCATCCATCTATCAGCCCGTGTTCGTCTGCTGGACGTAGGACTTTCCCAAATTTCGCCACTAATGGCGGTCCTCCGTCTTCCTCATCCAGCCGCCACCCACAACGGCCATCATGTCGGCGACAAATACTAGGTGAAATTTAATCAACCGACCAAATTCATACTGGAGACTCGGTAAGTCATCTGGACCACGGTTTTATGACCCACCAGGCGAAAATCGAAAAGAATTTTTTTTTGCCCCATGGTGCATGCACCAGGAATTCTACTTAAACTAGTACAACCAGTAAGGGAGCAAAAAAATGTATTTTTCGAAATTGGCCAAAAGGATTACTGAACCTAGTTCTTGATCACTAACCGAGTCTCCAGTATGAATTTGGTCGGTTGATTTAATTTTACCCTATATAGCCTGCCCACCGCCACTTCAACTAACTGATTCTGCAGGCTATGTTGGTTGCTTTCGATCTCCAACGGATCTCCTCATTTCGGATTCTATCCATCATCAGAGATGGATAGACATCGGGAAAGTGGTTACAAGCAATTGTGTAGTATCAGTCGTTCGTTCGTCACCGATTTCCGTACAATTTGCGGAAGTGCCTAAGCAGTCTGATTAAGGCCTCGCGTGACCTCGCCTGCTTTGACTCTCCCAGTGTCTGGGCGGGTGCACTTCATCCCAGATCGACGTTTTCTTGTCTGTTTGTTGAGTAATTTTCAATTATGTTTTAGATGAATAAAGATTAATTTATTTACTTATATTAAGGGGCCATGCCACCTAAACGTGCCCCACCGTATTGCTGATTCATGACAGAAAATATTTGTTTGATGAGAAATAAATAATCACACAAGTTGTCGAAGAGTTGTATTACAACCCAATTAATTTGATTTTTGCATAGAATTCATAGCAAGCTAGAAAAAAATCTAAAGTCACTAAAAATCACGTAAAACTGCTCTTCGCGTATTTCCCATTGACGGTTTCCCAGATGATTTTGGAAACTGAAATTTAGTCACCCGTAAGCTAACAGTATACAGAATGGTGTGATTGGTTTAATTTTGCCAAATAAATATTGTAACTTGGTGTATTTATCCATCGAACATAATAATTCGGCATCGAAACGTGATTCTTTAGAGCGCGCAATGTTTCGGTTGTCGTAACAGCCACAGCTCAGAGCGCGCTATTTTAAACAATAATGAAACGTCACAGAGTTCAGTTCTACTTGACGCTAAATGAGGTGCTTAATGTTAGGGAGAACGGGTCCTTAATTGCTCAATATATCAAAAATAGCAGTGGTCACAAACCTTTTCCTAACGACACCCCAAAAAAACAACCCTGAACTTTAAAGTCACCAGAAAACGGAAGTGTCACGATCATGAATCCGCATGAGAGCAAACTATCCCAATAATGTTAGACACTTGGCTAAGCTCTAATTATCCAGCAATAAAGATCATTTTTGATTAGCTTTAGTATTGAAAGGTTCTGATGGTTGTTAGTCATATGACATGACATACCGATGCATAATCTGATCCCCAATTCAATAGAGGTGTCGCAACAGATCCTAAAACAGAAAAGCCATGGCCAAATGCCATCAAGATTGCTTTCAATAAATAATTTATCAAAGACATAAGGCATTTTTAATCGTCGACATATGATGCCACTACAGCCTCCAAAAATGTGGCAATGCTTGTTTACAAAGTCCGAAAATTGTAGTTATTATGAAGGAATTCTATTTTATACAGTAATCCCTCTAAACCCAAAACATTATTGAAAGAAAGCAATTAAAATATTTGCATAACATACTTTGTTTTTATTTTTATTTCCTGGTATAACATTTAAAAAGTACCAGTCAAACCGTACGCCGATGGTTCTGTATTATTTGTTTTTGCTAGTTACATAAAGTTTTGAAAATATTTTCTGTTTTTATTAACGATTTATAATAAAAAACAGGAAAGAAAATTAATTTTCAAGATTTTAATAGCATATTTTTTTGTATAAAACATTTGGTTTTGGATAGGTAAGTAGGTATGTGTACAATATAATCAACTTGATGGGAAAGTACAACGTTTATTAAAAGTGCTTCTATCACTTCTTCAAAGGGATGTAAAGTTTTATATAGTTCTTTAAAATCGGTTCTTATCTATCACAACTTCAAGTTGCACGATCGAATCTATCACCGTAATTATGGAAATGAGACCCATAAAAACTTAGCTTTTCTTCTCTTTTACTACAGAACCCTAACATTATACAACATTACAATGCCATTACTTCACTGTAAGATCTCAATTTGCCCTGCGTTGCATGCTTGCAACGATTTAGTTGCATGTTCTTGCAAAAAAGAAGGTTCGTTTTGGAAGAGAAAAGTAAGGATTACAACCAAAGCAATTATTTTTAAATCAGAGCACGTACAGTCTGCCACACAAACCGATTATGTCATATACATAATAATGGATTAAGTAACAGTAGTCGACAATAACGGTCTAGTCATTTATTATTGTGTCGGTATACTAAAGAGCCGATTGGATAAATGATTTAGTTGAACAATTCTTTCAATATAGTAATCGTCACTATGTTATATACAATTTTAAGTTTACTAAAACCATTATTCGGATTTCCAATAAAAATATTCTCGCGCTCGGAATTTAATTTGTAAGAAAACTTGATTAAATGTTGCATTTTTATTTTTAAACAACATTGGAAGTTCCATCATGCATGACCAAGGACCAATATTGATATTAAGGGCATAATTCGAGATTGAGCACCTCGTTTTAAATGAAGTAGATTTGAACTTTAAATTAAAATAGCGAGCTCTAAGTATATATATCATACGCTCTCGAAAAAAATACGTTTTTTGTACTTTTTTCGGCTTCTAGTTGAAACAAAAACATGGTGTTTTCAAACTTGCTAGATAAAATTAAAACAAATTTTATAAAGAAAAAACCAGTCAAGTGCGAGTCGGACTCGCGCACGAAGGGTTCCCTACCATTATCTATAAAAACGGCAAAAAAATAATGTCTGTTGTATGGGAGTGCGCAGGTCCGACTCGCACTTTTAGTATTTGTTGTTATAGTGGCAACAAAAATACATCATCTGTGAAAATTCCAACTGTCTAACTATCACGGTTCATGAGGTACAGCCTGGTGACAGACGGGCAGACGGACAGACAGACAGACAGACAGACGGACAGCGGAGCCTTAGTAATAGGGTCCCGTTGGTTACCCTTTGGGTACGGAATCCTAAGAACCAACTAAATCCCGAAGTCGATACTACAGAGAAAATCAATAAGTAGTTTTAAACAGAGTACAGAGAGGCTTACAAAATATTTTATTTACAGTAACTAAAAAAATAAATTAATGCGGTTTTTCCAAACTTACTTTATAAATGTTAGAAGAACGAGGTATATATTTTTGATAACTGTGTGTAACCTGATAATTCATCCGAATTCTGAAAATTTATTTATATTTGCGTCATGATACCACAAATGCAAAATGTAGGTATAATCCAAGTTCCCACTTCTTAGTATGAAAACTCGTGTTTCCAATATAAACCTAGAAAATAAATTGAACTTATAGAACATAAGTATTGAATAAAAAATGTATGTAAAATATTGTTTCTTACCTTAAAATTTGATTGATCCCAGATCAGAAATATATCAATAAGGCGAGATGCTACCTCGATCAGCCTAAATCTAGAAGTTTTTGCCGTCAAGTGTAAGGTGGCTGACCCACAGCTTCAAAAATATGCTTTACATTGCTGAAAATATTCATTAAATGATTAATCGAAGAGAAATATTCAAAGATTTTTAGTATGAGTAAAAGTTAATTGCAATTTAATCCTTGAAAATAAGTTTTCGTTGCAGAAATCTCGGAATTTTGAGCGATAAGTACCGTTTATCTTTCGGAAATTATACAGAGAAGCGCTTTGAGAAAAAAAAAACGGGAAAAATTTGCTAAAAGCACTCTCGCTATTGATTTTGAAAGAAATTATATCTACATTTAAAGATATTTTTTTTATTACTTTCCGCAGCTGGGAAAATAAACTAACATACTTCTTGTAAAATAAAAATTTCCTATAAGAGTTAGAGACATTTGATCAAAATGAAAATAACATTCAAAGTTATTTGAAAAATGACTACCGTGGCCGGAAAACAAAAGAAAGTACAGCCTGTAGGTATTATAGCATCAATCGATAGTGCTGCTAGAAGAACGAAGCCTTGCAAAAAAACATTACGTGTCAAATAGGTCTACATAAGAGAAAGAAGAGTTACAGGAAACACTCGAAGGACCGAATATAAAGTTACCGATGACAGGATACTCAGATTTAAAAAAAAACTACATTATTAACTTTGTATTGGGACCGATGGATGGCGGTATATCCATCCCCAATTGCCGAGCCTTATATAAAACAGACTGGTGACGGGCAGCGGCGTCACTGGTGCGAGGGTTTCGGCACCGCGCTCACCAAACCGCCTGCCCAGCGTGTGTGAGTATGGGCATTTCTTCCAGGAGCACCACCAAGAGTGGCGAAATCCTGGAAAGGCCTATGTCCAGCAGTGGACGAAACAGGCTGATGGATTGGATTGGATTGGATTGGGGTCTTAATCGCGATTATTAACAACATACCTTAATATATATGTGCTTGACGTTTCGACGCCTCTGTAGGCCGTCGTAGTCACAAGCTAACTGATAAGAGTAGCGGCAAATATGTCCCTGGCGAGCCGGCGGTAGGTAGCACATTATTTTTCTTTTTCCTACCCGCACTTTGTCTTCTGTTAATTCTTATTGTTGAAGTTTACTAAAAATACTAAGTAAGTGAAGCGAAGTTTCTCAAAAAACACGCTTGACACATTGCATTTGAATATAGCCTCTTGCGAAAAGCAAGACGTCTAAGAAACTATGATAAACCGACAACACCGTCATTATTCAATCTCGAAAATGTCCCGCTCCAGATATTTATGGTGTGATATTAAGATGATTATAGTTATTGGATGCTAAGCTTCGTTCTAGGATCGCTACTTGAATTTTCTTTCGAAATAAGTTAGGTGCTTGTTAGCTAAAGCACAATGGTTTGTTTCGACACCGTAAATTGTTTTGGTGGTGCTTACTTAAATTACTATAAAGTTATGGTGAAAAGTTTCATGCAATGGAATCTCTGAAAACAAAATAATCAAATTGTTTTTTGAGAATTAAAATCAAGAGTAGCGCACGTAGTTTAAGTTTTGAAGTGGATAATTTGTTGTTCGCTTCTCGTATGGAGAACATGTTCAGAACTTGTTGGTCACTTTCAGAATAACTTTTTTAACGAAGGATAATCTGACTTTTGATTATTACGTTTTTGATCATTCATAATTTGTTTTTGGTTATGATAAGCGATTGATTTACTGTGATTGAGTAAAAAAGCGGTATAATACGTATGCACTTAAATAATTTAAAGTTGTATCTCTGATACAATCCACTGCTTTTTGCTACACGTTAGAGTACTTTAGACTATATTCCAATTTCAACTCACACTTATTTTCACTTTCAAGCGACGCTATATAGAGAGAAAAAAGTATTGTGAATAAAGACAAGATTTTGATGAAAATCCACTCTATATTCATATTCTTCATTGCACATAATATACATAATACACAGTCATTTTAAAATTTATGCAATTAGGCAAGCTTATTTCTAAAAGAGATTTCTACCAGCAAACCTAGGTGATAGGAGAAACAACAAGATACAGGTATGAATGATATATTAACTAACTTAGTGCAAATAAGTAAAGATTTATGTTTGTATGTCGTTTGCAGCTCTGTAGCCCAAACTAGCGGACCGATTTCAATTTAATGTTGTATTTAGGAGTGCATTTTAAATAATTTAGGTGATTTTCTCTTTTTAGGATTTTAAGGAACATCATAATAGAAAAAACGAAACCCTTATAGGACCACTTTGTTGTTCGTCTGTCTGTATGTGTTCAATTTCATTTATATCAGAGACGGCTTGAGGTATGAAGTTGGAATTGATAAGGTTCACGAATAGCCTGCTAAAAGAAATAATAAATACGGTCCTTCAAAGTGTAAAGAGTTATTATCAAAATTATTAATTATTTATTAACAATTTTCGATTTCATACAATTCGAAAGTACAATCTTGAAATTTGCCATGAAAGGAGCTCAAATGAAGAAAAAAATTCGACAATAATCATAAATTTCACGTCCCATGTTAGATTTATTACGAGAACGACTTATATTTGCACTTAATTTCATACAGTGTGCTATGTGAGTGCCGGAAAAATAAAAGTTTTTCACTTAAACACGTATATGTATATTTTATGAGATCCCAATTTTAAAAGTACATATAGTAAATAGCCAAAGAAATTGTCAAAATTTGTAAAGATGGAAGTTGATAGTTGAGATTGTCGGCACTCGGTGGAATTTATCAAACATTGTTGTGATGAAAAAACACTTGTACTTTTCCACAGATAATATTTAATACTACATTACCCAACCAAATAAAAAAAAATAATTATGTATATTAGTTAATTAAAAAGCCCCTGATGATTATATAGTGAAACCGGTTGGGTAGTGTAGTATTAAATATTATCTGTGGAAAAGTAAAAGTGTTTTTTCATCACACCAATATTTGTAAAGATTTCATTCAAGTCACCGTAAGGGTTTTAAAAGTTTATTGATACCGTATCATTTATTTTCACAGAAAAAGTCAAAACATTATCTAAATTTTTGTTTAAATATACCCTTTACGTGTTGGTAATAAGAACTACCGTGTTTTACCATAACTAGTACCTAGTATAAACATGCTAGTTTTGTGTAGTCAGTATAGTTTATTTTGATAATATTTTAATATTTTACAGTTACTGTTGGTGAGCGCGGTGCCAAAGCCCTTGCACCAGTGACGCCGCTGCCCGTCACCAGTCTGTTTTATATTGGGCCCGGCAATTGGGGATGGATATACCGCCATCCATCGGTCCCAGACAATGGTGGGCCGCCTGGTTTTGCCTGAGAGCTGTTCTCTTACTCTCCCCCGAATAACTTCGGGAGGATTTGCGATTAAGATGGTGGTACCTATACGCTCACCAACCCGCCTGCCCAGCGTGTGTGAGTATGGGTATTTCTTCCGGGAGGACCGCCAAGAGTGGCGAAATCCTGGAAATGCCTATGCCTAGCAGTGGACGAAACAGGCTGATGG
This sequence comes from Ypsolopha scabrella, assembly GCA_910592155.1. Classification (NCBI taxonomy): domain Eukaryota; kingdom Metazoa; phylum Arthropoda; class Insecta; order Lepidoptera; family Ypsolophidae; genus Ypsolopha; species Ypsolopha scabrella. The sequence goes on from OU342964.1 coordinate 9,630,132, forward strand.
ATGGATGGACAGTTACTGTTGTGTTAAGAATACCTAAGGACCTATTGACCTAATTCTATTGGAACATTGGAACACAAAGTAAATTTATTAATTTAATGAAAATTTGTACTATTGTCACTTTTAGTTAAACTAAATACGGGTAGATAAAACATAAGTAGAAGATTTATTAAATATAGTACGTTGTCAACTTGTAATTCAATCTAATGGTAAGGTTTTAAATGAAATGGTCTTCAAATGGAACATGTAATGGTGTAGTGTGTCTGTCCCTTCTCAAGTTCTACTTTCTATTCTCAAAGAAAAGTAAACAATGAGTAAAATTACGGAGAAAATAATAGCGTCTGAGGAATCAATATGAAAGAGCCATTCCAGAAACGATCTTGATGATATCATAATCGGTTGATTGTCGATTGAAGTTCAATGAATTGGATAAACTTTACTATCAGAGGAAATTGAATCTTGATTAAGACTTTACTTCGGTAGGAACATGTTAATAAATACCAAAACAACAATGGTAGGTTAATTGATAGTTCGCAGGTCCGAGCCCAATCCTCACACAAATCTCTTTAGAGTTATGTGCATTAAATTTGTAGATATGCTTCATTTAAGCACTAGCTTTTGCCCGCGGTAAGGGTAAAAGCTATATCCATTCTAAATTTCATCCAAATCCGTTCAGCGTTCAGCCGTTTCAGCGGGAAAGAGTAACAAACATACACATACACACACACACACACACAAATTTTCGCATTTATAATATTAGTGTAAGTGTGATGTACTGTTATTGTTACCGAAATATGGCGGCGATATAGGTCGAGCTTTTATCACGTTGAGACGGCATAATCATTGGCGAAAATTGCGTGTACTCCAACTGTGTGGTGGCAAACTACGATCCTGAAGTTTGGCCTGCGGATATACAAATGATTTTCCGTAATTATTTTTGAAGAATTTTAGTTTAAGATAATTGTAATTAATTATTTAAGTATAGTTGAGCGCGTTCGCAACTTGATTCCCCGTCGAGCGACGACGGGAGGACTCGTGCATGCGAGTAAGTTAGACGCACGCACCTGGGGCCACCAGCAGTATACGGAATGACTCTTGCGAATGAGCAAGACGCACGCACCCAGGGTCACCAGCCAGTCGAGAAATTCAACAACAGCTTCTTATATCAGCAAGTTTCTTTAATGACATGCTTGAACTTAGAATGAGACCTACTTTAAAATGTTAGACCAGTAATTAGTTAAACCAGTAATTAGTACCCTAGAAGCCTACTAAAATGAAAGCTTTATGCGCAGTAAGAATGCGTTAAAAGGTAATATTATAAATCTCAACTAAAAGGCTACTTTACTAGTTATGTTTGGAAATCTGTAAGTAATTGTCGATGAAAATACCGTAAATTATTGTAACCGTTAACATAATGGTTCTGTTAATTTATTGGCGCGTTCATATTACTTACACAACTGTTAATATTACTTACTATCTGTGGAGGAAGTCCAATTTTCCGAAATCCTTTGAAACGACAATGCAATAATAATTTTTCCAAATTATTATTTTTAAATTACCTATTTAAAAAAATGCTATTTTTAGTTCATAAAAAGGTATGTAAATATGAATGAGCATAATTCTAATACGAGATTTTTTATAGCAAACCGTTGGGGTAACGGTAATTTTTTAAATTAGTGTAATAAATCATACACGTGCACAAAAATAAATGTTGTCTAATGTGTCTAATATATAGGTACAAAAATAAACATAAATCTAAAATAATAATACAGGATGTAAATGCAAAGTCAAGAATCCGTTTAGGGTATGAAAGTATACACGATTCTGATGTCATTACGAGAAAAAATATATACGTTGAATTTTCACCAAAAATTCCATCATTTTTCTAAGCTATGGCTACGCAGCTCACCGGCCTCCCCACACACCTAATTGCACCCCGCAACCCGCACCCCTCATCCGAGTGGCCAGTGACCAGTGAGGGTATCCACGCGATTAGTGTATTTTGAGTAAAGAAAATCGTCTTATTGTGAGGTACTGGTACTTTATTTAGAGAACCCAGTATTTAAAATATTATCTTTACCGATCATACTAACACACCCTTAAAAGATTATTGCCTTTGCTTTTACACCCGGTATATCAGTACTTGCTAATACTAGCGTAGTCGTAGCATTAACCGACCTTGTACCCGCTGGACCGACGATCTGAAGGACGTTGCGGGTGGCGGCTGGATGAGGAGGACGGAGTAGACGAACAGCAGTAGACGAACACAGGCTAATGGATGGATGGAGGCTAATACTATTATGTATAAAATACCATAAATATACATGTTATATAATAAAATTAAATACATAAATATAATATATTGGAGTTGATGCTCGTGATTGTTGGCACTTGGTGGAACTTTTGATACATTTTTGATTGAAAAACACTTGTACTTGTCCACTTATTTATATTATTTCCCTTACCGGTTTCGCTGTTATAGCATTAAAACCTTTGATAATGCTATAACAGCGAAACCGGTAAGGAAAATAATATAAATAAGTGGACAAGTTTTTCAATCACAGTTTACTAGCACAGTTTGCTGATATCATCCTTATTTATAGGTACTTGCTTATTGTTATTTTTTCAACATATCCCATACAATATCCATATTTTGTACCTAAAACATTTATCAAAATCAAATATATACAAAAGCTACAAGCGTATAAAAGTCCTGGATTTTACAAATATTTTGATTAATGTTTATGTACCGTAATGTCCTAGAAGCGATACAACAAATCAAATAATATTATATACTTTTCAAAAATACTTTTGTTTCATTTCGATTTTTGGCATAAAAAATTTATATTTCTCCTGAAATCATAGGAAGACCCAAAACCAGTCTCCAGTTTTTTCAAGACTTGAATTTTGTATCGCGTTAGCTTGCCTCTCACAGCGTGTTCGGTTAGTTTCGTACGAGCTCGAGAAATGAACGTTCGGGCCAACCAATAACAGTCAGTCAGTGCTCTACAACCCAAACTTGAATGTAGAATGAAATAGCAAGCATAGCGAGACCCCGTGCGCCACTGACTTCAAGCTATCGACTACAGGGCTCTTAAGTTCACATAGTTAATAAATCTGGAGAGCTGAGCGAAGCGTAGTGAAGCAAGGCAACACTAATATTATATGCCTAGGCAGATCATGTTATGCCCAACTCTACGATGTGCCGACGACATAAATAAAAATGTAACTTTTTTCTCTTTTGCCCAGAATCCGTTTCTGAGGAGCAGCGCGTTTTTTCACTTGTAGTAATAATTACCGTTTAAAAATTTACATATCACCATAAAACCCTTATATCGTTGTAGTCAAAAAACATAACCAAGGAGCAAAACCAAGAAGCTGCGACTATTCCTTTTTAAACGTGGTAAAATAGCTCAGTACAAAAATAAGGCCATTGTATGCTTTTCATGCAGTAAAGGAACCAAAAAGTATTCTTGATGCCAAGCATACTTAAACATGATTAAGGCTGATACGGTAATACGTAACGCGTATATTAACATACGTCAGTCACAGAAAGAATGGTATTGTCCTTTGTAGTAGAGAAATGATTTGAAAGAGGCGTCCATTCAGCAATTAAAATGAGTGCGGCCGGTTGGTGACTCAGATTCTATCTATCCTCGTCATTCCACACTCTTTGAATTTAGTGTAACCTACCAAGTTATGTTAAAATAGAGATGCCATCAAAAACAAGATTTCTTCAAAAGGAAATTCGGTTTATATAGCAATTTATTCCGGCTTTTTCATTTATATCAGACTTATTTTATTTATTTACTTATAAAAATATAAAAATGGATAGCCGCAATTTTCCCCGATATCATCGACGCTTAAAGATAATCACTACGAATTAGAACACAATTGATGTGTTTAGATACGGCTATTTAAGCAAATATTAAGTGTGAATTTAGTACCTATTGTTTACTAAACATTGCCGGACTTCCTGTTTTTAGTGTGTATTTATTAACATTACGAGGTTTTTTCGTAGTTTTCGCTTCAGCTTTAAATAGAAAAATAGAAGGAAATATCGTGAGGCGAACAACCTTTTTTTTTATTCATAGCGAGAATTTTTTTTACCTTGTGTTACTTTGAAAATTGTATCATCATGAGTATATACTTTTAAAAAAATAGTCGTAGAAAATAACCTCATGAGTATTTTACTATTTTAGCGATATTTCGTTTCATCCCGCCCTTATAACTACAAAGACTTAGTATTTATTCAGTAAAATCACCGATATACTGGGTGTTAGGAAAAGTGCTTCATTCCTTTAAACCACGTGTGCTATAGGTAGAACAAAATATGTTAAGCGTGTTTAATTTTTTTTAATATAAAGCTCTTACGCCCCTTGTTTTGCAATTGTCTATCACCTATCTCTATCTATCTATATTGCGTTATGAACTAGGGTTGAACAGTAAAATGAAAGTTAAAAAAATATATTTTGATGTTTTATATATTAAAAAAAATGTATATAACCCCCATAACATACTTTGTTATACCTAATAGCACACGTGGTTTAAAAGAACGAAGTATTCTTCCTAACACCTGTATAGTACAATGGATAGGTCGTCAGGGCTTTGACTGCGTACTGACATGATTTTGACGTTTCGAGATCCTCCTTCTAGTCAACCAAATAATTGCAATGAAAATGTATTTCCAGAACAAACGTAATAGGAGTGCGAAGGGGTAGCGGGGTACATGTCATTTTGTCAACTAAATTGGCTCTCATATATCACCTGCGATGAATGTCGCTTTTTTTGGGTTTAAATTATACCTTAACTCATCCATTATTGTCAACAACACTGTTATGTTTATATTTTGTCAAGTAATTTTATTTATTGTCAAAAGTATCGATATGAGTAAGTAACAATACTTTTACTTACATATGAGTAGTATCGAAAAAATATTTGAGTAGGTACCACGTATATGAGTAGGTATCGATACCTTGTGGGTATCGGAACATCCCTATACGGTGCATGTAAACCACTGACCTCTATAATGTATAGAGGTCAGTGATGTAAACAAACTAACGCCATCTTGTCAATCTTTTACTTTTTATTTTTTTGGCATCTATATTGTCTTTGGTAAAATTCAAATGGGTACGGAATATTTGACGGCGTTCCAAGCCATAAGCCCACTAGTGTATCAGAATAATACTATTAAGGTATCTATGAGTAAAATACACGATGTTGTGGGTATTCATTTCAATCAAAAATATACACCTACACATCGAAATGAGGATATCTTTTAGAAGTTGGAACATGCAACTTTATCTAGAAAAGCCGATTGAGCATAGGACAACATAACAAAGAGCTTTTTGTCCTGTCATGCATGATAAACAAATCGTCAGATCGAATGATTTGCTCTGAAACCTCCATCCAACGCCTGGTGCCACGATACCCACTCGTAAAATCAACCCCCACAAGACAATAAGGCCAATATGCCGACCCAATAATCGTCTTTATCAAAAGCTCATAAGAGTTTTGGCAGTGACATAATCGACAACATTACAAATTCATAATTGATGCAAAAGTAAAAACCATTTCAAGATACGGGCTTTCTCAGCATCATATTTTTTTTTCAGAATTAAATTGTGATTAAATAAAGATATTATTTTCTGGTAGAGCTAATGCCGGGCTCGACTGTGGGGGTACCACCATCTTACTCGCAAATCCTCCCGAAGTTATTCGGGTGAGAGTAAGAGGACAGCTCTCAGGCAAAAAAGCCAGGCGGCCCACCATTGCCTGCGACCGATGGATGGCGGTATATCTGTCGCAGTAAAGTAGTTAAATCAGAGAGTTAGTTGAATCTCTAGACAGTTAATTAAAGATCGACATTCAATCAAGTCGCTAAAGTTCCGTCAGACAAGTGAGTGAACGAAACGTTTAACGAGTTTCCTAAACGTTCCTAGGCGCATTTCAACTTTGGTAGGGTGACCTTTGTGAGGCGTCCCCGAGTAGGATACTAAATAGTCGCATAATGGATAGGTCGAAATGTATTTAAAAACACTAGGTTAGGTTAGGTTTGAACATTATGAAACAACTCAGAGCCGAGCGAAGCGGAGCGGAGCGAGGCGTCCCCGAGTAGGATACTAAATAGGTGCATAATGGATAGGTCAAAATGTATTTAAAAACAGTACGTTAGGTCAGGTTTGAACATTCTAAATGTAATCAGCTGTTGTCGTGACCGCCATTTTGTTTTACATTATTAATCAATCAACACGCTGGCTTTCGGTCAGACAGATAGTTAAACGTTTTCGACGCTGCTTTATTTAAATCAAAATGCTAGCGACTTGATTGAATGTCGATCTTTAATTAACTCTCTAGAGATTCAATTAACTCTCTGATTTAACTACTTTACTGCGACATATCCATCCCCAATTGCCAGGCCTTATATAAATCAGACTGGTGACGGGCAGCGGCGTCACTGGTGCAAGGGTTTCGGCACCGCGCTCACCAACCCGCCTGCCCAGCGTGTGTGAGTATGGGCATTTCTTCCAGGAGGACCGCCAAGAGTGGTGAAATCCTGGAAAGGCCTATGTCCAGCAGTGGACGAAACAGGCTGATGGATGGATGGATATTTTCAAAAAACTAAAATTATGGTAAACAGGATTTTAAAAACAATTTCCTTTGTTTTTAAGTTCATTTTGTTTAAAAAAAATCAACTGTCATGCCATGTGACAGCAGACATAGCATTGCCAAGTTTATTTTTTTAAATAATCCATTGGCAATGAACATTGACTTTTGAAATCCTCAGATGCGACTTCCGTTCTTTTAGAATGAGTGAATAAGAAAACATAAAATTATGCAGGAAAAACATACAAAAACAAAATGAAAAAATACATAAGCTTGTTTTTTACGCAGACTTTCAATATAAATAAATACTAAAAACAAATGGTTAACTAAAATGAAATGTTGTCGATTGTGTTGGACAAGTAGTATTAGATCTAATAATTCGAAATTCCAAAAAAGGTGACGATCGCTTCGAAAGTTCGTGCTCACAAGCCTGTAGAAATACCCACCTAAATCTTATGGCCCCAATACATACTGGGCTAGTTTGCTAGATCAACTACTGACTGACTGACTGTCTAGCCAACATGCCCAGCGTGTGCAGGGGCCTTTACACTAAAGTAACCTAAAGATGAAACAAAGACAGGTATCACGCCATGTTTATCTAACAACTAGGAAACAAAAAACGTCCCCGCGAGGCGTAATTATACTTCGACCTTGTATATCATTTGAACTTACCATTTTGAGTTCATGATGGTATGAGACAACCCGTTTGAGTACGCCTCAGTTAATCTGTATTGAAAAAAGGTAGGCGTCTTGCGAAAAGGATAATAAAAAGGTAGTGAAGTGTTACTCAAATGTGAATTATAGGTTCTGCCATTAAAATTGTAATCAAGTCCCAGAAAATATTAAGCGAATACTGTGACCTATTCTCGTGCAGCAAACCTTAAATTTAGAGTCGAAAAACCTAAAATATTACAAGCTCATTTAACTTTTATCCATCTGCGTTAAAGCTTATTTTGCAATGAAAAGTTTTAGGTTATGGCAGCTCTAAATCTAATATTTGCTACACGAGAATAGGTGTCACTGGCAACATTAGACTTTTCAGAGCTAATATTTTTTGAGCTAAACCATCTCTTTATTAATTTAAATATTATTAGAGACAATTAAAACGAGAAAACTAAACAGAAAATTTCATTTCCAAATCCTGACCATATTATTTTAGGAAAATCCGTATTTTCTTTTTGTTCATTGGTTAAAATTAAAAGGTGATAACAGGCCTTATTGAATTTTTAAGAAGTGTTTTCAATTTTTGCATGTAGATTTTATTACTGTTCAATTTATTATTTAAGCTAGCAGTAAATCCATATAATGTAAATACTTTTAAGTTAGGATAGCATTTATAGCACAAATAATACCATTTTCTTTAAACTTGTTTAAAATTCTGATTTTATGGAATATAAAGCATAAAATCAAATATACAAGACAGACAAGACAAGACAAATACTCTTTATTGTGCACCAAATACAAATAATAAAAAAAACAATATAGTATAAAAGAAGGTAACAAATAGCGGTCTTATCGCTTATAGCGATTTCTTCCAGACAACCTTAGGGTGGAAATTAATTGTAGGAAAAAAAACGTGAAAGGCGGTGTACAAAATAAGAAATAATATTAAAAATTTTGCAAATTACTAATCTAAAAAAATATAAAATTACATAAATTATTACATTGTGCATGCAAATACTTAGAAAACGATAAATATTATACAATACACAAATTAATAAATAACCATACGAATCATGAAATAAAAATAAATAATAAAATACATAAAACAAAAACAATTTTGTGTATTGTATAATATTTATCGTTTTCTAAGCATTTGCATGTACAATGTAATAATTTATGTAATTTTATATTTTCTTACATATGTAAGTAGCAGAGATAGATGGATATAACAAACATTTACGGAATAAACAAAAATAAAGAAAAAAAAACATTTTCTAACAATTTACGAACAAAGAAAATGATCCTTGAGTAATCGTTTAAAGACAGGCAACGAGACGCTTAATAGCGATAGGCAATTAAGTCATTCCACAATCTGACAGCTTTAACAGCAAAAGAGTTACCATACTATTTAGAAGAGTGAGATGGAGTTGCTAAAAGCAAATTTTCGGAGGATCGTAGAGTACGGTCGTGAGTAGAAGACAAGAATTTAAAGCTGCCTTTAAGATATAAAGGAATTTAAGGATTGAACAGTACAGTGTAAAGAAGAGAGAGGATGTGGGTGTCACGCCGAAGACGAATTGGGGCCATTCTAGTTGTGACCTAATGTGAAACAATTCGTAACAAAGCAAAAAATAATTTGACCAAGTGCTATTCCGACTCGCACCCAAAGGGTTCCGTACTACAACTCAATACGTTTATGGATCCCTAAGAACATACATAACAACAATATAGATGCTATAATTCTCGTAACATTGATGCAACAACAATAAGGCGCTAAATAGCGCCTGACAAAAAATTCAGCACGCTATCAGTACGGAACGCCAATTTTAGAATATTTTGTTGTACTTTACTTTACCTTTACCATACCAACGTGACAAAATTTGAAACTTGTGTATATTATCGTCTTAGTACCTCGTCTTAGTTACCTCATCCTTAAGTAAAAATATGTTTTTTTTAGGTTTATTGTATGGGGTCCCCCCTGGGATTCAATTTTTTTCATTTTTATTATTTTCCATGGTAGCGGCCATAAAAATACGTATTCTGTGAAAATTTCAACTATTTACATATTACGGCTGAAGCTTTAGACCCCTTGTGACAGACGGACGGACAGACAGACAGTGGAGGCTTGGTACGGAACCCTAAAAAAGATTTTGGCAAATATTTATAGACTGCAAGATAGAATTATGTTTTTTCTAACAAATTCTCTGTGTTAAATAAATCTGAGACAGGTCTCGAACTTGTATCTCTGCCTATCGCGGGGCAACGACTTATCCAGTTTGGTCCACCAAAATCTGATTTACGAATTTTGTAACTACTACTTGATTTCGGTTTTGATCACTCACTGAGTCTCCAGTATTAATTTGTCTCTATCAACCAAAGTCACCTTGTATATTTACATTTCGTTAGAATTTACGAGGAACGGTTGGAGACATACTTTATCACAGTCATATTTCAATAAATTTCTGTGTACTTTACCAACGGGATTTAATAAATAATAAAATTTTATTTTCTTTAATTCGATATTTGGATCTCATTCATTTGCATCGGGTATGGTGCAAATTACAAAAAAGACTTCTTTTTTTAAGGCTGCGTTTGTGCATAGGTTTGTTTTACGGAACCCTCGTCCTTGATTGGCCTTTTCATCTAAACACAACCCGCGAAGTGCCCCTTCGTCACAAAATATATACATACAGAAGGCCTGCTCCATACAAACAACGATTCCGGGCACACGCACACATAGACGCATATGTACGACGATTTTGGTAGATTCGTGCACTGGCATTCGACCGAATCCTACCGAGATCGTCGTACGTACGCGTCTATGTGTGCGGGCGCCCGGAATTGCTAGTTGTATATAGCTGGCCTTCTGTATGTATTTATTTTGTGCCTTCGTCACTACTTCTAAACTTCCAATCTCAATAATAGCTACATTCCATGTAATTACGTGTAAAAGCACCTATAATTAAGTCACGCAATTAATCAAGTATTTACAATTATTCCTGACACTGTCAGTGAATAATTTATTCGCATATGAAATAATTCATGAACCTATGACTTAATAAGTTCGGTAGTTACGTAGGCTGTTTATACTGGATATAGTATTTTAAGTCGTAATTATTACATCTGGAGAAAAACTGAATCGAATTTGGTTTACCATTATGTATGTATATTTTTATTGATTTACTAGCTTTTGCCCGCTTAGCTCGCGTGCAAGTGTCTTTCAATCAATGCCTCTTTTATTTTAAGATGATGTAAATTATTATTAATACGATATCCATCCATCCATGAGCCCGCTTCGTCCACTGCTGGATATAGGCCTTTCCAGGATTTCGCCACTCTTGGCGGTCTTCCTGGAAGAAATGCCCATACTCACACACGCTGGGCAGGCGGGTTGGTGAGTGTGGTGCCGAAACCCTTGCACCTTGCAATTGGGGATGGATAAACCGCCATCCATCGGTCCCAGGTGATGGTGGGCCGCCTGGTTTTGCCTGAGAGTTGTTCTCTTACTCTCCCCCGAATAACTTCGGGAGGATTTGCGAGTAAGATGGTGGTACCTCCACAGTCGAGCCCGGCATCAGCTCTACCACCTAGACGATACGATATAGGTAGTCAAAAATGTATTTTAAAACAGTAGAACTCACATACGTATGTACTACAATAGAGTTCTGAAAAAAAGTTGGAAAGTGAAGGCTGTTTTTAGGGTTCCGTAGCTCAAAAGGAAAAAAACGGAACTCTTAAAGGATCACTTTGTTTATGCCGCAAAAAACGTATATTTCGACACTCTCAAGGGAATCAAAATTTTATAGGGTATTTCCCGTTGACCTAGAACTATGAAATTTGGCAAGTAATACCGTCTAAAACTACAAGTAGGTATATGAAAAAATCTTAAACTATACATTTGTCATACAAAAATCATCGAGACTGAGCAACGGTCATAATTGTCGGGTGACCAAATCTTTTTGTAGATTTTTTAATACTTTTACTAATTTCCACGGAACGCTCGGTGGGTGAGTCCCATCCAAAGTTATAAAGTAAAAATAACAACAACGACTGTTGTAAACTGTAAACCTATTGTCTAAAATATAAAAACCTATGTAAACTGGGTCACTACGAGGAGAATTAAAATCCGAATTCGTTAAAAATTGTTCCTATTTTATCACAATTACGCAATCACAAACAATTTTTTTTACCTGTCAATTTAGCTGCGGGCAAAGGCTGACATCACACTAATATTATAAATGCGAAAGTTTGTGTGTGTGTGTGCGTGTGTGTGTATGTTTGTTACTCTTTCACTCTGAAACGGTTAAACGGATTTGGTTGAAATTTAGAATGGATATAGCTTATACCCTAACTTAACACATAGGCTACTTTTTATCCCGAAAAAAGCATGTCGTTAAACCGAATAACACGCGGGCGAAGCCGCGAGCAAAAGCTAGTAATAAATAAGACTACCTTCAGTAACCTTCACGAGGTTGCTCTAAACCACAGCGTGTAGGTTCAGCCGTGCATGAATGGCCTTCCGACTTTATTGCTCGGGTTCCATTGATTGCTCCTTCACACGAATCTGGTACTATTCTATGCTAAAATCTCCAATAACTAAGTCGTAGTCAGCGCAAAAACTTTCATTTAAAGGGTTAAATCTAAGCTCTAATTACCGTCCAAATGAGTTCAAATTTTACAGTTTTTTTCTAGATTCTACAGATCGTGAGGTAAGCTCTTTTTCCCCTCTCTCTCTCTCTTGTTCTCTTAAAAAAACAATATCTCCGCAGCCAGCCAAAAGAGTGGCTAGCTGAGTAAGATCGCACGATCTGGGGGCCTATTATGTAACTCAGTATCGGTTGCCATCTATGGTTGCTATTCACTTAAAACAGATGAAAAATTAACTTCCGAAATAACCTTCAATGGGTATTGAACTATTTACGAAATGTTACGTCATTTTAGGTGCGAACGTATCCTTAGATAAGCGTATATGTGTCTTTTCGACGATAGTCACTCGGTTTGGCAACTGATTTTACGATACAGAATCGAATCAGGGGGTTCTTAGGTTTGGTATACAAACATTAGGTAAACAAGCATCGCGTCAAAATACTAATGGATTTTGATTTCGATGGGGGTTATGTTTACAGCTCAGAGTGCCACTTACCTTTAGGCCTTAAATAATTAAGTAAACTAACTATTTCGAGAGATGAAAATGAATAAAAAATTTACCCTTATTGGGGTTACAAAAACCATAACTTGGTAAGAATCATGTTTAGATGGTTCATTAACCTCATCCTTAAATCAGAATTTAGGGCAAATAAGGTCGCGGGAAAATTCAGATCGAACAATTAAATCACTCAACTATTATTAATAGTAAAAAAATAGCAAATGTTACAGTAAAAAAATTATCTTCTGAACATATCAAGTTATAACGTATGTTTATTAGTTTATGATTAGTTATATTAAAACCATTTAGAGTTGTTCCTTAGTATGTTCGATAAGTTAGTGGAGATATTTCAATGTAACTGTATGTGTGGCAAATATGTATCTAAAAAGAAATCATAGATGGAATGGAATTTTGTATCACTGGGAAGTAAACGCACGCGTAACGATTTGATATATAATCGTTTTAGATCAGAATGGAATTGAATTGTAATTACAATTTATAATGTCATGGTTGTACTATAAAAGGTTGCTTAGACAATGTTTACGACTTGATACTACGGAAGAACTAATAAACTAAACCATTAACCATGATGATCTAAATTTTTGGTACGAGTATATGTGACCATCTAAATTGACCTCTAAGTTTAGTTAGATATCCGACGGTAAAGAGTTGATAAATTTGTTTATATATTATTTACAAGCTAAAAATGTCCTCATATACAAATTTTTGGTTCCAAATTCAAATTGACAATTAAATTAATTTTCTTGAGTTGCAAAATACTACTTAATTTCTTCTAGTGACTGTTGTATTATGTACCATATGAGTTATTATTATTGATGAATTTTCGTCATGTTCATGATATTATTATTTATGTAAACATCAACATAAATAACATAAATAAAATATAAAAATATTTAATTCAATAACATAAGAAACTAAAAACTATTTAATCTAAAATTAAACTTGTTCTACAAAAGGTAAAAAAAATTGTCCCAATCGATGCCGCCGGGCAGAGTGCCAAGAAGGCTGGCGGCATTACCTCGTTGGATGGCGAGACTAAGTCTATAACATCTGAAGTAGGTAGCTTACATGTTTTATTATAAACTATGGTTTATATATACACAAAAGGTGAAAGAGCTGATGCCGGGCTCGACTGTGGAGTCGTCGGAGAGTGTCGACATCTTACTCGCAAACCTCCCCGAAGTTATTCGGAGCAGGATAGCTCTCAGGCAAAACCAGGCGGCCCACCATTATGGGACCGATAGATGGCGGTGTATCCATCCCCATTTGACGGGGTTTATATAAAACAGACTGTTGACTATCAGAACCGCGCTCACCAACCCGCCTGCCCAGCGTGTATGAGTATGGGCATTTCTTCCAGGAGCACCGCCAAGGGTGGTGAAATCTTGGAAAGGACTATGTCTAGCAGTGGACGAAATGATGTGGCTGATGGATGGATGGATAATATGTTTTTTTTTTTCATGCACCACCTTCAACATATTCTCCATTACCAAAGGTTATCTGGCAAAAAATACTAATCAGTATTAAGCTCATCTTTATACAATAATTGCATTTTTTGCAAATAAGAGTTTTATTATTATTACGTAGATATATCACCGGCAATCTGTATAATTCAGGTATAATATACAGTAACTAGGTAATGTCTACAATGCCTGGGGCGTCTGGGCAATGTATGAAATATTATGAATATTATTGTCCGTTACATACTTTACCTAGGCAATGTATTATATTCAATTCCTAGGGATTGTATAGAGTACCTGCTGGTCCATCGGCAAAGTGAAATAGTTATTACTAATCAATGGGATAATATTAAGTTCGCAGTCAAAATTAGTTTTTTGGAAGTTCTGCAGCGCAGAAGAGAGCTGGTAGGTTAGGTTAGAAGTTAGGTTTGACGAGTCGCCATACATAACTTCGTAGTTATTTTTTTATGACCACCCAGAAATACCATTTCACCAAAAAGCTAAGCTTTCTTCATAAAGGATTATTTAAATGCCCTTATCAATTTTCCGCTCCCGCTCACGTCTTTTATAAACATTACCGGCTCCGCATTCGGTACTGTATACAATACCTAGGCAAAGTATTAAATAAATACTATTTTATATATTACCTTAACCTTTTTGGCATTGTATACATTACCTAGGTATTGTATACAATACCTGATTATACAGATTCCCGGTAACAGATACACTTTTCAGTCACGTGCCCAAGAGACCCGGTCATTTAAAAAACATTCATGGCACCGAAGCCAACATTGAAGAGGCCTTTGGTACCATTTAATCTATAGGTGAGATGGCCGCATCCATGTGGGTATCATTGAAATACACTAACGTTCAGTCCGCCATAGTTACCAAACTATTGCCAGAAATCAAGCGACTTGGAGTGAGCTTTGACGATGGGATGGTAAATGGACCGGATAACAGGGGTTAGGCGTGAGATAACGGACATCTGCCTCGAAAATCTCTCACAAATTTAAGTCTGGTGGATCGTGACTTGATGCTTGATAAGAATAACTAATCAGAAGGATAGCTGTTGTGGGCGCCCTATATAGCTACCACGGGAAGGCCGGGGGCCAACACTATGCAAGCAGCTAAGGTTGTCGAGAGGGGCACAAGATCCTTAATATTATTATTAATTAGCGAAATAAGACAAGGCCATGTTATTTCTTACATATTAATAGTAAACCAAAATACAAATCTCAGATAGATGAAAAAACCGACCGAGTGCGAGTCTGACTCGCGTACGAAGGATTCCGTACTATACAACGAGAAATTTAAGTCATTTTGTTAACGAAAACTGGTGATAGTACTCGTCCATACGAACAACTTTTACTATGGAGCCAACCCTGAAATCGCAAAAAAAACATCAGCTGTTCCATAGAAAAGTTAAAAACCTACTCGACCAAAATGTATGAAAGAGCTGATCTTTTTTTCGCGATTTCAGAGTTGGCTTCATAGTAAAAGTTGTTTATATGGACGAGTACTATCACCAGTTTTCGTTAACAATTCTTTTATTGTAGAAACAATATGAGGGACCTAGTATGTAATAACAAAGACCGTGTCCCAAAACTGGATGAAAGTGGTGTTTATCAATTAGAGTGTGATACATGCAAAAAAGTGTACATTGGTCAAACAGGTAGAAAATTTAGAACTAGGCTTCATGAACATATCAGATCGTGGAAAAATAAGAAAAATGACTCAACATTTGCGGAACATCTCAACTCTTCAAATCATTCCTTTGACCCGACAACTAACATGAAAATAGTACACAAAGCTAATAAAAGTGCAAAATTGAATTATTTGGAAGCCCTAACAATAAATAAAATTATTAATAACGATCCAGACAGAATTTTAAATGACCAATTAGAATTAAATTCCTCACCACTTCTGACATATTTTAAATGATGTTATTAATTAATCAATCAAAATTTTATGTTTAATTGTAGTTTATAGTTTATATTTTTTAACTTATTTGACTTAATTTTTAGAAGTGTATCCTGACATATAATAGAAAAATGATATTGAAACACAACATATTTATTGCCGTTATTTATTGATTTAACCTTGGCGTAGACCCATTTTGAAACACAAGCTGTGGTGATTCACCTCTGTTTATTTTATATTTGCTTGTTAAAAATGTTTTCTTTTGTTTTCTTTCTGTCATGTTAAATAATTAATAATTTGTTGGCCCGATGATGTGTAATACGAAACCGGTAGCCTAAGTTAGAATAAAAATAAATATATGTGGAATAAAAGTACAAGAATTTGTGTATAATTTATTTCGTTAACAAAATTACTTAAATTTCACGTTGTAACATCTTTCACGCTGAAACACCTGGACGGATTTGGATGAAATTTAGAATGGGTATAGCTTATACCCTAACTTAACGCATAGGCTACTTTTTATCGTGGAAAAAAGCATGTCATTAAACCGAATAACACGCAGGCGGAGCCTCGGGCAAAAGCTAGTACAAAATAAACTTCAAAAGTAATATCTCAAAACTAGCAATTAAGCCTCCTGCAGAACTTCAGACCTTCGTGCAAAAACTGACGCGTAAAATGCATAATTATTAAAATACGTAAAACATGGCGTCAGAGGTGTTCCCAAGTGTGAAATGTAAAGTGCAAAACAGCCCACACTTGGTACACCCGTTTTTCACCGACGATAATACTTTCAAAACGTGATAGGTGGTGAGCCCTATCGCCGTACTTCGGGCACAAATGGACCAACAGCTTAGCGAGCTTCCGAAGCACGCTGACTGAACACAAATTAATGTGCAACCCGGGGATTAAACCAATAACCTCTTGATACATTCTTGACCGAAAGGATTTAAAGCGAGGATTTGATAAACTTTTAATTTCAAATCGGCGGCGGCGCCTTAGTGGAGTGGAGTGAGGGGGACTTATATGCGCTCACGAACTAGCTTATGCCGTAAGGTCGTTTGCGGCAAAACAGTATTTTTAATTTAATTTTACAACTATGAGTAATTTAATAAATACAATCGGCCATATTAAAGTGCATTTGTAGACTAATTTAAATAAAAAACTTAGAGCCTTCATTCACTCCCGTTTGTCAGTAAAATAGAAATCTCTGTTTTAAAAGAGGTTTTCTAAATATTTTTTTCTCTGCTATGAAAATTTATCAATCAACTAAATCTTCGGGCAAAATGATTTCAATGAAATGCTTAATCTAATATATAAATTGGTAATTACATGTTTTTTATTGATGAGAAAAATGAAGATCCATGTCGCCAAAAGTTCCAATGCGTCCCCTTAAATTCTTAAGCCTTGTAAGGAATTGAGAGTTGCGCGTGCTACCGACACTACTGCTGCTAAGCATAACAATATTTTTGAATATGATTATCCTCCTTTGTAATTTTCTTTCTAGTCATATGCCAGTTTAACACTTGAATAGTTGCACGCAACCGTTTTGAAAGAAAAACATCGCAGTTACATGTTATACCAAGTATTTGTTTTATGTTGGTTTGTGGTCTAAATTTCTCATGACAAAAAGTTGTCTGTTTCATCACTAAGTTTGGTTAATTATTACGAGTAGGTAATCATTACTAAAAAGGCAACGAGAAATTTACAAGATATTCGTACTGGTTTTATTTCCGTAAACAAGTAAATTGTATACAAAAGGATAAAGTGCAATTTATGACTTGAATAAATCCTTTAAATTATGGTTGTGAGCCAAAAAACATATTTTTACAAAAACTTCTTTATTTATTTGTTTTATGTTATCCCTTAGGAACTTAGCTGCATCATTATTTGTTTTCCGGGTTATAATCATGCCGCTAAAGCTAACAAACAAACAAAACAACTTTTTGATTCAAATTAAGCATCAGTGGGATGGTGATGGAATGGGATGAATGGGATAGTGGAATTAGAGGGGATGTGTTGGTTTAGAAGAAGGTAGTTTTTGGTAGCGATCCTTGATAACGGATGAGTTGACCAATCATGTTCAGTATCCATTCGTAAAAAATAATGTTTAAAGGGGGAACTTTTATTAGTCCAGTAAATAAGCCGGAAAAAGTGTCAAATGTGAAAAAGTTGACAAAAAAGCACAGATTAAAAAAATCTTTCCCGGGTTTTGTAGACCCCCCGCAACAATAATTCACATTAATCTTTGCATTACCTCCGAAAATGAGAAATTTAGGGGTATTAGACTCCCCAAAAAGTAGCAGTAATGAAAAAAATATACTATTTGAAAAATTCCTTATTCCACGTGTTCCTTAGACTCGCAAGAACATTATATAGACCCCCAAACTTTCTCATTTTCGGAGGTAATGCAAAGGTAAAAATATAGATAAATATTCCTGGAGGTCTAAACAGAACATGGAAATGAAAGAATTAAATCAGTGCTGTCCCATCACTTTTCCACATTTTCCGGCTTATTTACTGCATTATCTAGTTCGTTCAAGCACCTGTATTTTCGGCAATCAGTCACTATAATATGTTTATTTAAGTTTTTAGGTGAATTACTATCCTAATGAGTACTAACGATGTTATCGGATATTGGTGCTTCCTTTCGACGTTTTTATGTGCTTTTAGGTAAACATTATTAAACATAATTGGTAATACGGTTTCCTGACAAACTTTTTTCAGTGGCCTAAGTTCACACAAAAATGTACCTATTAGTAATTACCTACCCACTTACTATTCAGTAATGAACATTAAACGCTAAGTTCAAATAAAAATTGTTGTTAAAAAGTTGCAAGTTTTGTTTAGCAATTGCATAGGCAATTTTTTTGTAATCCCTAAAGGTCAATGGTCAATCTGCAACCAGATTTTGTAAGTGGCCAGTATCTGGTATCTGTTATCAGGGGCGTGCAACGAGCCGCGCTTTGGCTTCGTCGCTCGTAGGGACGAACAGTTGATGCCCGCGCGTGGTTCGCAAGACACATCTGCCAACGTAGCTCGTGGCTGTTCGGTTGTGACAACAAAACACGAGTGTTTGTTTTAAATTTTTGAATTTGGAACTGGGAGCCGGAGATCTTGGAACAAGGGTGCGTTGGTGATTTGTGATTTTCTTTTGTTTTGCGGTTGGTAGTTTGAAAGAGATGATTGGTTGATTGTTGGTTTGTATGAAATTTTTGCATGAAAGTTTACTTTTATTATTAGTTATAATTTTAATATGCTGTAAAAGGGATAAAATTCTTAAGCCTGGACATCATTTATTCTATGACCCACACATAAGAGCAACTTAGTTGAGCATAAATAGGTTATATTGTTTTTAATATTATGTTCAATTTATTAATTATGGTTAAAAGTACATAGATTTTAATTACCATGATTTATTAGCTCAAAAGGGAGCCAAATATTTCCTTGTTAGATAAATCAATTGCCTGGAAAATCTATGTCACGACAAGATGACTCACGTCACGAAATAATTAATTGTAATTCAATCATGTGCAGGTGCAGGTATAGTGCATATAAAGTATACAACCTTTTTAAGATATTTTTTATCTTTGTTTTGGCTTGACAAGCTCATACAATGCAGAGAGCAAGCTCTCTGATACAATGTTATCACGAATTCGGGACTCACGTGATGGTTTTATATTTTACCGATCACGGGAATACATAGGAAAAATCCCGGAATACCACATTATATCACTACTTATTTTAGTACGGCTGAAGCCATCTTGTCGGTCTGTGTCAACTACTAGCCCGATTGAGCTTTAGAGTCCGGTGCGCAATTGTACAGAAAACCTGAAAAAAGTGGCGGATGATGCCATATACTGAATAAAAAAAAAAATTACTGTAAAGGTAGGGATTCTATATAATATTGTGGTTTATTTGCAGATGTCTTTGTATACGTTATTTATCTTTGATATTAATAACATGATAGAATACTCAATATAATTATAGGTCCTGACCTTGTATAAACTGAGGTAGGCTCTACGGGTGACTACGATTTCTGTACCTAAATTCATACTGGGGGCTAAGTAAGTTATGTCCGTAGGGATTTAATCCGTAATTATGTCCAAATAACTTTTTTTAAATTTATTACTTAAAACCTTGCTTTAACGTTGTTCTTTCTAGAAGAAAGCATGTTATTATCTGTTTTTGGAACAAAATGTATTTTTTCTATAAAATTTATTTATTTAACAACAAGGAGTACATACAGAGAGAGGCATTTAATATCTTACATTAAAGTTATAGTTAATTTTACACGTTCCCCAGTTATAATATAACATAAAGGTTTGAAATGACGCAGACAGGATATGAAAATAAAAGTAATATAAAATTTTTGTTTAAAGTATTATTGTAGAAAGCTGATGCCTACAACTAAATATAAAACTAATATGCAAAAAAAATGCAACGATAAATTAACTATAGGAATGCGCTCTTTTCACTTGTCTTTTGTAACATACCTACATAGGAACAATTGTTGAAGTCGATATTCAAGAGATTTTCATTGTAATAGTCTAGCGGATTCCTTTTGCTTGATCCTTTACTTACTAACCCCAGAACAACAAAAAACATTAGGTATTTAACAATCGCATAACAGTTTTGTAGTAATACATAGGTAACACTAAAAGTTTCCGGAACTGGCCACTTACATAAACAATATTTAAAAATTTACTGCAACATTTGAAAATAGAACTCTTTGGCTGTAGAATGCAGTTTGTTTCATCTGACTGTCTTTTGTTTTTACCTTGTGGCGCCATTTAAAAAATTGTGTGTCTGCATCAACATGGATTTAACTCGGGAAAATTTTCGTAGTATGATTTTCTACGATTTTAAGTGTAATTTGACAGCTCAACAGAGCATCGCTCGGCTTAAAACAGCTTTTGGCAATGAAGCACCATGCAAGACGACTGTTTATAGCTGGTTTGCAGAATTCAAGCATGGTCGTATCAATCTCAGTGACGAATCTCGCGATGGTCGGCCGTCCACCGCTGTGACCAACAAAAACATCGATGCTGTGCGCCGTATGATTGAAACAGACAGGCATGTGACCTACCATGAAATTCGCGCATCCTTAGAAATAGGCATGAGTCAAATACAATCAATCCTACACAAACATTTGGGTGTGAGAAAGCTGTGCTCGCGGTGGATCCCACACAACTTGACCGAGGCTCAAAAAACGGACCGCGTCACTTGGTGCAGTGCCATGCTTACCAGATTCAACGAAGGTGCGTCAAATTTGGTGTGGGACATAGTAACAGGTGACGAAACATGGATTCATTGCTACGATCCCAAAACAAAGCAGCAATCGAGCGTATGGGTCTTTCAAGATGAGCCGAAACCAACCAAAGTGGCGCGCGTGAAAAGTGCATCTAAGCGGATGATTGCTTCTTTTTTTAATAAAACTGGACACGTGGCTACTGTTGCTTTAGAGAATTGTCGTACCGTGAATAGTGACTGGTACACGACCATTTGTTTGCCGGAAGTTATTGACGAACTCCGTAAAAATAACCGTAAACGCCGTATCATCCTGCACCACGACAATGCTAGTTCTCACACGGCCAGACAGACAAACGACTTTTTGAAGACGAAAAATGTAGAACTCATGAGTCATCCTGCATACAGTCCCGACCTGGCACCTTGTGACTTTTTTCTGTTCCCAAAAATTAAGAACCAATTACGCGGTCAACGATTTTCATCACCAGAAGAGGCTGTCGAGGAGTATGAAAAACACGTTTCAGAGGTCACCACAGGGGAGTGGCACAAAAGTTTTCAAAACTGGTTTGATCGAATGAAAAAGTGCATAGACGCCAAGGGAGATTATTTTGAAAAACAATAAATTAATTTTGTACCTTTAATAGTATTTTTTCATATTCATTCCGGAAACTTATAGTGCGTCCCACGTAATAATGATGTAAACACAATAATTAAGTACTCAACAACAATACATTAACATGCACTCGTGTGTATATAAACACAAATACAAAATCACAGTCAGTGTTCGTTCACAGTTCTTTTCTGTTGATTTTCGTGAATTGGATTTTTATGTTTTATATCCTAACACATTTAAGATTAATATTTTATGCAATATTGTAACACAATTTAGCTCAGTAGTTTTTAAAGTATTATGAAAACTATAATCACCCACAAAGTGGAAGTGTGCAGTGGATACAATGATTCACCGGAATTCATCAGTACTTACCAGCATCAATCATTTCATTAGCTATGCGAGAGACTTAGCCGGGTGTTTTGTTCATTACGGTAATTAAATATGACACAAAAAGAGTCATTAGCCATAAGTGGTGATCAGTCATATCATTCGTTGCTGCGTCACGTCTTCTTTGTTTGTTTACGTTCCTTTTTGTTAAAATGTTGTTACTATTATCGACGTTTTTTCCGAATAGTGAAATAAAAACAATGAAGGAATCATTTTCTATATTATATTTGGGAGCTGAAATATATTTATTTTTTCCTTTTATTGATACAATTTTATTAATATTTTCGACGTTGCATTCCAATGCCCATAGTTTGAAATAAAGTGGACGTCGTACACAATGTACGGGTTACGTCAACGTCAACGTCGCTCAGGCCAAGGATAAATTATCCATATATATACCAAATTCAGATCACACGGCCAAACTGTTCTCAAACTGTACACGATAAAAGCAGACAGACAGGTAAAGCTTTCCAATAAAGGTTTCCGTTTATAAAATAATGTTTATTTATTTAAGGAAAATAGATGGTATTATCATATATATATTTTTTTTTAACACAAACTTAATATACATACCAGTGAAGTTTCCACAAATAAAATTTTGAACATTTTAGATACACAATAAAAAGAGACAGATTAGTTGCAAAGAAAATCTACATATACTAACTATTAAGCTAATACAAATTATATAAGTAAACAAATATGAGCAATTATTTTATTATTATTTTCTGACATCTTTTCATTAAATGGGTCAGCGTTATTAACATTCACGACCTTATTATGAATCGCCTATATTATATAATTCGTCTTGGAATAATTTACAGAATTATATCGATTAGAATAAGTTCTGAACATTGGAGTTCTGAAAGTAATATTAATAAAAGTAAAAGTAAATATATGGCGAGTCAACTATACTAGGCCATTTAAAATTTTGTACAAAAATATTCGATCTCGGTGCTCACGACGAGTACTTTGAAATAACAATTAAACCTTTTGAATCTATAATTGAGTCTATTTAGGGTTCCGTCTCCAAAGGGTAACCAACGGGACCCTATTACTAAGACTCCGCTGCCCGTCTGTTTGTTTGTCTGTCTGTCACCAAGCTGTATCTCATGAACCGTGATAGTAAGACAGTTGAAATTTTCACAGATGATGTTTTTCTGTTGCCGCTATAACAACAAATACTAAAACCGGCCAAGTGCGAGTCAGACCTGCGCATTCCTATACAACAGACATGATTTTTTTGCCGTTTTTATAGATAATTCGTGCACGAGTCCGACTCGCACTTGGCCGTTTTTTTTAACTTTAATATAGATTCGCTCAATTAGTTCTACATATTTTGAGTAATGACTGCGGTATTTTAAATCTGTACATTTTATAAATATAGAGCCCAGCATTCTGAAGAGCTTGGCTATTATTTTATTTATTTGAGTAGTAAATTAAAGCTCATTGTTAGGTGGATGCCCAAGTCCTTAACTTCGGTAACCTGATGTAGGTTTCTTTTAAATAATGAGTCATTAAACGTTATTTGCTTACGTTTCCTTGTAGATGAGATCGCATAACATTTATCAACAGTTAAGTGAAGCTCATTTAACAAGCCGAATTCACAAAAACGGTCAAGACCACCTTGCAACCTTTCAGTCTTTAATAGTTTTAACATCAAATAATATTTTTCTATTATCAGTTTATATTAATAAATCCGTAGATCTTAAGAAGATTCTTTCGAAATGAGATCCTTGGGGAGCACCGGAAGATACAGGTGCAAAGCTTGAGGTATATATAGGTACTTTGATAGCTACAGTTTGAGATCTATCCCAGAGATATGACTCCAAACACTGTAATAGATCACCTTGTATACCTATCGCACTTAACTTCAAAACTAGTAGCGAGTGGGAAATTTTATCAAATGCCAACCTGGAAACTGGCATTAATTGATTTTAAAACGAAATCAATAAACTCGCATAAGTTGACTCAGTTGAATGGTGACTAACAAATCAGTGCTGTTGTGGAATTAAAATCGGTTCCACTGTAGGGAAAAGCTTATCATAAAAGATTTTCTCAAATACCTAAGGTATTTACTAACTTGGAGATGCCACGATAATTTCTCACATTATATTTATTTTCACGGACAATAATAGGACGCTTTCAGGTTGCTGTTGCTGATATGGGTCCGAGATTTGCTTTAAGAGCAATGTTATGTGATGAGCAATTAGAATACTACAGTTTAAAAAAAATGGGATTGATACCATCTGGCTCACAACCCTTAATATAGGTACTAATAATTTTACCGTGATGTCAACTTTAGCATATAACAGGAAACTTGACTCAAAATCGGATACGTCAGCAATATTTTTACCATCACATTAAACTTGATCCAAAAATACGGTGTCAGGAAAAGAATTTGAATTCTGCTTGGATTTAATGAATGGCCAATAGTGTTTTAAATTAATGCGAATATTACTTTCAGCTGTAGATATGTAATGATGGTAAAACGAAATCTTCATTTCTTTTTGTTGTTTTTTAGCAATGAAAATGTTTCATAGCCATGAATAGCAGTTTAGTAGTTCCAGAGATAGCCCCTAAACTCACAAACTCTATGTTTCTACAATATTAGTGTAGATAAAAACTACAAGTGTTTCAAAAATCACGACTGGTTCAGATGTATTCCAAAACCGAATAATTGTGATAAAAAAATTATAGCTTTATTTAAATAATGTACTGGTTATCGATGATTGCATCTACATGCAATGAATATATTTCTGAAACTCGAGTATTGCTGCATAATACCGGATGAATGAAGTACAAATGTAATATAAAACTCTAAGAAGGTGTGAAAGAATAAAGTAATTGCTCATACTCGTATATCGGATAGTTCAACCTTCGATAGGACAGACAGATTTTATTACATAAGATTTTGATTATGTCAAATATCGTTCATTGTTCATGGGAAACTAACATTTGAAAGGGAATAGGTCTATGCTATGACATTGCGGTATGGGAAGTGAAATGAGTACATTCCTGAATTATTTGGAGACTTAAATAGCTTAGTTAGAGCAATCGCCCGGTATGGTCTGTAGTATAATGTCGATATGTTATATCCTAGCGAGGAAAAAAATTCAAGTGTCAAAAATATATACGGCGACTTTTGTTTATGCAGCCAAATTCATACTAGAGATTCTGTAAGTAGTCAGGACCGAGTTTCATGACCCTATTTGCGAAATACGAAAAATATGTTTTTGTGCCCGTGTACTTGTTTTGTACAAGAACAACCTCGAGTTAGTTATAACTGGAAGTTTTTTTTGCGTATTTCACAGATAGGGAAATAAACTTTGGTCTTAACCACTTACCTTCTTCAGTATGAATTCGGCTATAAAAACGAAATTTACCTTGTAAGAATCTATTTTATTTTCCTATCATAGTTACTAATTTATTGTCAAAAAATATTAAGTGTTGCGTGTTTGATAGAAAACAAAACTTATTTTCTTCAATATTTTGTGCTCCGTAGAAAAATTTAGCGAACGTCCTGGAAAACACTTTAGATTGAAGTATTTAGTAGGTAGTTCTTTCTAGTGAAGATATCACATTGACCTGAGAAAGCAGGTGTAATTAATTATTTCGCTACAAATTTTAAAATTATTCTATTTCATGCAAAGGAGAGGATTGCAAAGTAATACGTATCAAGTCCGTGAGGTCCATGAATACGAGCGAAAAAACTGGGGCAAACGTAATGGATGGGCACCACTTTTATTTAAAATTCGCATCAAGTACACTTGAGGTACAGTCATGAATATTAATTTTCAATTGGCGCTAAATTGCATTGGTACCTCTTATTAATTCTCAAGCTGTTCAAGTCGTACTGTTACAGAAAATATAAAATATATTTTATATACTCGATATATTTTGGTCCATGGTCCAGTCGAATAATATATATTTATTCATACGATATCTTACAGAAAAAGTATGATTGGATATAGCTAATTTCTCTGTTGGAATGATTCAATCAAAATCTGTGAAAGTTTTGCAGAGAAAATGGGTAGCACGATATGTGTTTTCCATTTTGCTGTAATTCGTAATATTAGATTGGATTCGTTTCAATGTTAAGTTCTGTTGTCTGTTTGATGTATAAGTACATTAAAAGCTCCATTACTCAAAGAATTTAATTATTGTCTTCACAAGTTTGATCTTTTACATTTTCATTTCAGCTAAGTATGTTTTTTAATATTTTTTCATTTCAATTTTGGTTTCCTAATTAATTTTGTGGAGTTTTAATGATTGTGACATACAATAAACATATACGTGGGACGCACTATAAGTTTCCGGAATGAATATGAAAAAATACTATTAAAGGTACAAAATTAATTTATTGTTTTTCAAAATAATCTCCCTTGGCGTCTATGCACTTTTTCATTCGATCAAACCAGTTTTGAAAACTTTTGTGCCACTCCCCTGTGGTGACCTCTGAAACGTGTTTTTCATACTCCTCGACAGCCTCTTCTGGTGATGAAAATCGTTGACCGCGTAATTGGTTCTTAATTTTTGGGAACAGAAAAAAGTCACAAGGTGCCAGGTCGGGACTGTATGCAGGATGACTCATGAGTTCTACATTTTTCGTCTTCAAAAAGTCGTTTGTCTGTCTGGCCGTGTGAGAACTAGCATTGTCGTGGTGCAGGATGATACGGTGTTTACGGTTATTTTTACGGAGTTCGTCAATAACTTCCGGCAAACAAATGTTCGTGTACCAGTCACTATTCACGGTACGACGATTCTCTAAAGCAACGGTAG
The DNA here is from genome assembly GCA_910592155.1 of Ypsolopha scabrella. NCBI lineage: Eukaryota > Metazoa > Arthropoda > Insecta > Lepidoptera > Ypsolophidae > Ypsolopha > Ypsolopha scabrella. Next base: position 9,656,971 of record OU342964.1, read on the forward strand.
CCACGTGTCCAGTTTTATTAAAAAAAGAAGCAATCATCCGCATAGATGCACTTTTCACGCGCGCCACTTTGGTTGGTTTCGGCTCATCTTGAAAGACCCATACGCTCGATTGCTGCTTTGTTTTGGGATCGTAGCAATAAATCCATGTTTCGTCACCTGTTACTATGTCCCACACCAAATTTGACGCACCTTCGTTGAATCTGGTAAGCATGGCACTGCACCAAGTGACGCGGTCCGTTTTTTGAGCCTCGGTCAAGTTGTGTGGGATCCACCGCGAGCACAGCTTTCTCACACCCAAATGTTTGTGTAGGATTGATTGTATTTGACTCATGCCTATTTCTAAGGATGCGCGAATTTCATGGTAGGTCACATGCCTGTCTGTTTCAATCATACGGCGCACAGCATCGATGTTTTTGTTGGCCTCAGCGGTGGACGGCCGACCATCGCGAGATTCGTCACTGAGATTGATACGACCACGCTTGAATTCTGCAAACCAGCTATAAACAGTCGTCTTGCATGGTGCTTCATTGCCAAAAGCTGTTTCAAGCCGAGCGATGCTCTGTTGAGCTGTCAAATTACACTTAAAATCGTAGAAAATCATACTACGAAAACTTTCCCGAGTTAAATGCATGTTGATGCAGACACACAATTTTTTAAATGGCGCCACAAGGTAAAAACAAAAGACAGTCAGATGAAACAAACTGCATTCTACAGCCAAAGAGTTCTATTTTCAAATGTAGCAATAAATTTTTAAATATTGTTTATGTAAGTGGCCAGTTCCGGAAACTTTTAGTGTTACCTATGTACAAACGAAAAAATGCAAAGAATTCGTTGATTTTGTCTTTCGATGCAGACTTAATTACGTAAATAGGCTTAAGATATTATAAATACAAGCTGTATCTTGATAATAGGCTTAAGATATTATAAATACAAGCTGTATCTTGATAATAGGCTTAAGATATTATAAATACAAGCTGATCGGGGTTCATTACCCTACAGACAACTCTTTCATTCAATTCTACTGACCTGTCGATATAGATCAGTTCTCGTTGGGAGAGCGACAAATTGCAAAAATACACAACTAATAATGTTTTTAGAACATATGATTACAACAATCTTCCTCCGCGACTTTTGAAAAGGATCAGACAAAAATACTCGGTATTAAAAAAATGCGCACAAAGGGTTCCCTAACATCACACAAGACGGGTAAAGAACCCTATAAATTATAGTAAATAATAGCAACATAAAGATACCAAAGCAACATCAAGGCAAGAAAAACCAAGGTGATACAATGATAGCGCCTGACAAACAACGGGACGGAAGAGAACGGAACCCAAATTTGTATTATTTGTTGTTTTACTTTAGAGTATTTCCAATAATCTGACTGAATTCGAAATATATTAGCGATTTTCAAACTTATATGTATCACCGTCTTTAACATAGAGCTGTAAAATTACGTCAAAAAATGCTACATTTTCGAAAAGGGAATATGGTGGAGTTCTACCATGTTTTCTTCTCCATTTTATTATTTGTCGTGATAGAGGCTATAGTAACACGTATTCTGTGAAAATTTTAACTGTCTACCTGCTACGGCTTAGGCTGTATTGTATATTGTTATAGACGGACGGACAGCGTAGGCTCAGTAATAGGTTTCCGTTTGTCACTCTGCGAGTACGGAACCCTAAAAAGGATCAAGTCAGGTTATTGCATACTTTCGGTATTATTTGGCGTTATCTTTTAATCATCCATCCATCCATCAGCCCGTGTTCGTCCACTGCTGGACATAGGCCTTTCCCAAATTTCGCCACTCATGTCGGTCCTCCGTGCTCCTCATCCAGCCGCCCCCTGCAACGTCCTTCGGGTCGTCGGTCCAGCGGGCCGACTTATCTATCTTAAGACTTGACTATCTTTTTAATAACATTGTTTAATAACCTGTTTGTCTCTGTTTGTTTTGTGCATGATTCCTTTATTGGTTGTGTAAAAAGTTTTATGAACATAATCGAAATTATCGAAATCAGTCTGCGTATCTGTTCCCAATAGAACATTAATTTCATTTCAACATTTTCACATACTTTACAAGTATATTAAATAAAATACGCTTTCGTAACCGAGCACATAATAGAATATCTTATGTTCTCTTTTTTATTTATACGCAGTTGTTGGGTTGCCGGATCGGTGATGAAATGTCATCGGATACTGATAAAACTATAAGGACTGACCTTCGTGCATACTTGGCCATCTTTCAAAATATGATATTTCATATTATTATTTTAATCATATGCACGCTTCATGTTTCGCGTTCACCTCTTAAAAGGGCAGAATAGGTGATCCAATTGATCCAGATTATGGTAAATTCTTATTTACGAAATATTTCAACGTTGATATTGAACATTATTTTATTTTGCCCATGTCCTGTACAGACACGTTGTATTACTCGTTAACGTATTCGTTAAATAATAAACAAGCCAATGACCTTAATAATAACGCTATAATATAATTTTGACTATAATATATTTTGAAGACTCCACATTAATATTATAGTATCCATCCATCAGCCTGTATCGTCCACTGCTGGACATAGGCCTTTCCAGGATTTCGCCACTCTTGGCGGTCCTCCTGGAAGAATTGCCCATACTCACACACGCTGGGCAGGCGGGTTGGTGAGCGCGGTGCCAAAACCCTCGCACCAGTGACGCCGCTGCCCGTCACCAGTCTGTTTTATATAAGGCCCGGCAATTGGGGATGGATATACCGCCATCCATCGGTCCCAGGCAATGTTGAGCCGCCTGGTTTTGCCTGAGAGCTGTTCTCTTACTGTCCCCCGAATAACTTCGGGAGGATTTGCGAGTAAGATGGTGGTACCTCCACAGTGTAGCCCGACATCAGCTCTACCACCTCATTAATTAGTAGTCTTTCATCATTTGTTAAAGAAGTCAATGACGAATTACAAACTTAAGGCGGGCTTATTCGAACGAAACCGCCCATTAAACGAAAACTACTTTTAACGTACACTGTTAGAGCTGATTTCGTTTAGTTAGGGCGCTTGTGATAAACACGTTTACGAAAATGACATTATTTTTACTTTTTATGGAAAACTAAGGCTTATATAAGAAAAGTACTCGATTATCCATTTAATACAATGGTACAGCTATATGGGTTCCGATAAAAAAAAGATGGTTTTCGCCCAATATTCTGAGATATCTGGGAAAGTTATTTTCAAGGAGTATTTTGCGTATTAACTTGCAATTTATGTTTACAGGTACTAAATAACTTTTACAATTTATGTTCGAATAATCATTAAACTGTTATGTTATCAGTAATGCTTTTAGCCTTTCAGTCTGTTCACGAACCCTAAAATTTACGTCTTAGTTTAGTTTTAGGCTTATCAGGAAAGACAGGCCTTAAGTTATGCAACTTGAACTCTGCTGAAACTTGCTAAGCATAAAGTCATTGGAAGATCATTTAAGAAGATTTTTTGAAGATTTTTGTTGAGGTATTTGTTATTAAAGATATATGATACAGTGAACTTATAAATATAAACAATAAAATGTTCTCAAGACCCCAACTTAGCCTAACTTACTTAACCTTTTCGGACCCTAACATACGTTGAGTATGTAGGAAGAAATATGGCTAAGCTGTTTGCTTGCATTGAAAATAGTTGATACGTGGGACGCACTATAAGTTTCCGGAATGAATATGAAAAAATACTATTAAAGGTACAAAATTAATTTATTGTTTTTCAAAATAATCTCCCTTGGCGTCTATGCACTTTTTCATTCGATCAAACCAGTTTTGAAAACTTTTGTGCCACTCCCCTGTGGTGATCTCTGAAACGTGTTTTTCATACTCCTCGACAGCCTCTTCTGGTGATGAAAATCGTTGACCGCGTAATTGGTTCTTAATTTTTGGGAACAGAAAAAAGTCACAAGGTGCCAGGTCGGGACTGTATGCAGGATGACTCATGAGTTCTACATTTTTGGTCTTCAAAAAGTCGTTTGTCTGTCTGGCCGTGTGAGAACTAACATTTTCGTGGTGCAGGATGATACGGCGTTTACGGTTATTTTTACGGAGTTCGTCAATAACTTCCGGCAAACAAATGGTCGTGTACCAGTCACTATTCACGGTACGACGATTCTCTAAAGCAACAGTAGCCACGTGTCCAGTTTTATTAAAAAAAGAAGCAATCATCCGCTTAGATGCACTTTTCACGCGCGCCACTTTGGTTGGTTTCGGCTCATCTTGAAAGACCCATACGCTCGATTGCTGCTTTGTTTTGGGATCGTAGCAATAAATCCATGTTTCGTCACCTGTTACTATGTCCCACACCAAATTTGACGCACCTTCGTTGAATCTGGTAAGCATGGCACTGCACCAAGTGACGCGGTCCGTTTTTTGAGCCTCGGTCAAGTTGTGTGGGATCCACCGCGAGCACAGCTTTCTCACACCCAAATGTTTGTGTAGGATTGATTGTATTTAACTCATGCCTATTTCTAAGGATGCGCGAATTTCATGGTAGGTCACATGCCTGTCTGTTTCAATCATACGGCGCACAGCATCGATGTTTTTGTTGGTCACAGCGGTGGACGCCGACCATCGCGAGATTCGTCACTGAGATTGATACGACCACGCTTGAATTCTGCAAACCAGCTATAAACAGTCGTCTTACATGGTGCTTCATTGCCAAAAGCTGTTTCAAGCCGAGCGATGCTCTGTTGAGCTGTCAAATTACACTTAAAATCGTAGAAAATCATACTACGAAAACTTTCCCGAGTTAAATCCATGTTGATGCAGACACAAAATTTTTTAAATGGCGCCACAAGGTAAAAACAAAAGACAGTCAGATGAAACAAACTGCATTCTACAGCCAAAGAGTTCTATTTTCAAATGTTGCAATAAATTTTTAAATATTGTTTATGTAAGTGGCCAGTTCCGGAAACTTTTAGTGTTACCTATGTATATACTTGATTTATTGCCAGCCAAGATAATCGTTTATCTGTACCCCTAGCAGTTGCCATAGATATAGCCGTCTCTCCATTCTACTTGCTCTTTCGCACCGTCAAAAGCAAGTGCGGTTAGTATGACAATGCAAGCAGGAATAAAAGTCACAGTATCTTTTATCGACCAAACCTAATTTTATGGGCCTAGGCCAAAGTGATTCTGAGTCAAAAAAACAATGAAGGTTAAGTATAGCATGTAGTGGTGCGAATCGCTATACCTAACCTATCGGGGATCTTTTCTGCGTGAAAGTATTCCCGAAAAATTAGTTTCTTTGTTGTAAAATTGGTTTTGGCTGGTAACATAATCTGTGGTGCGTGCTAGGGATGCTGGCCATACTTCCGCAATGCGAGCACACATTATATGGGCTTGGTGTGCTTACTTAGATTAGATAAGGTGGCGCGTACGCCGTTCAAACAAAATCGCATTAAGAACCCGCTCCGTATTTTTCGTCTGTTTGATGCGAAGCATTGTTTTAATTATTTTTCTTGTCATTGCCGCGATGTTTTTGTAAAAATCAGGGACATACACCAGTCCATATTGGCCATCTAAATGAAGACCTAAAATTTATTTGATTCAATTGTTTCTCATTTGCGCGTCATTTCCGAATAACGATTCGGAGCGCGCTCGTAATAACTCGCAAAAGAGAAACAATCCAATAAAATAAATTCTAGGCCTTTATTAATACGGCCAATATGAAGTGGTGTATGTCCCTAGTTTTTCCAAAAACATCGCGATAAAGGCCAGAATAGTACATTACGATACGAGAGCGATGAAACGTTTTCTGACGAGTGTGAGTTTGCGGCACGAGCCGAAGGTGAGTGCTGCAATCACACGAGTCGAGAAAAAGTTTCTCGCACGAGTTTCGTATAATATTTTATAGCACAAGTGGGGAAAATGCCGACTTTACGCAAGCGCAGTTGTCGTCGTCGCGGACCGGGCTCTTAAGTATTTTACCTACTTGTATAATAATCTTAAGTTCTATATAAAATAAATAACCAAACTATCTTAATACAAACAATAAATATTACAGTATGAAAAATACAAATGAATATAAATCTTCATTTTATTTAAAACTTCAAAAAAAGTTACACTATCAATTGGTATGTTTGCTCGCTCTTGAAACATAAATTATTTTTTATAAAAACTTTTTCTTTAGACGTTTAGTATAACATAGGGTTTACAAAATACAAGATTTAAATTTCAAAGATAATTTATTAGGAATAATTAGGTTTTCATATTTAAATTCTATCATTTTATGATTTACATTTTGATTGCATTCGGTTAACAAACTTAAAGGCGTATTTATCGTTGTAATTGAATTTTATCAAAATGTAAGGCATAAAATAACATAATTTTAATGCAAAAACCCCATTATTAATCATCAATTTCCGCCAATTGCTCTAAAACGCAATTTTTGCATACTTTTTATTTAAAAGTAAGGAAAACAATGTTATGATGTGCATTTCGACAGCCTTAAGTGACTTTTCTTGGAGCAATTTTCAAAAAATTATTTAGTCAATAAATACAAATTTTAATAAGTACAATCTAAAGTAGTTAAAAAGAACCCTAAACTATCGCAGCTACAATCCGTTTCAGATGCTATTAGGATAGGACATTGTCATACCTGATGTCTGTATGCGTTAGCAATACGTTGACGAAAGTCCTATGGCCTCGGGCCTTGCCTCCTTACCTCGCTGTGTGCCCAAGCTGATGCGTTGGCCAAAAGCAGCGGGTTTTAGGTCACCTGAGCTTTATTTGCCTTAGTAAAAAAAACCGGCTAAGTGCGAGGTGAACTCGCGCCTAGCATTTAAATAAGTTATAGATTTAAATAATTTTAATAAAAATTACAAACTTATCATAACTTACAAAATGTATCTCCAAATTTCAGATTTGTAACTCATTCCGTAAGCAAACTAGCGACCTGTGACATATAGATTATTAGAGATGGACAAACGGACAAGAAAGCAGATCGACATTAATAGGGCTTCGTCTTGTCCTTTGGGCGGTGAACCCTAATAAAATGCAAATAAAAATAGTATTTTCATAGAAGGTGACTTTGGTGGATATAGCAGAATTCATACTGTACACTCAATAAGTAGTCAGGACAAAGGTTCAATGACCCTGTTTACAAAATATGAAAAAAAAAAATGTGCCCCTATACATGTTCAAGAAGACATGTTGTTCATGTCTAAATATTATTTTAGTACGTATTTCACAGAAATGTTCATTGAAATAAACCAAAGTCATATATCTTATACCTATTTTAAAGAATACACCGTCTTACCAACTATGACCAAAGGGCTGGACGTAAACATGAAATTTAGATTGAAGCTCTATTGACATCCGATAATAAGGGATTTTAGAAAATCCTACGGGACAACAAGTTCGACGACGTGAGCATATTGCTATACTAAAGCCGATTCTGAAGGCTTTAATTTTAGTTTCAGTGCTGTCGAAACAATTTTGGTTTTGACAGCACTAAAAGTAAAATTAAAGCCTTCAGAATTGATTTATTATATTGCCACATTTAACTTGGCTCTTAATATAAACTTTATAATGTCGTGGCCATATCGCAGAATTTATTATTTAATGATCTGCTCAAATATCATGAAATGTGTCAAAACTAAAGCGGCCGCCTCGCTCGACTCTGCTTCTCTCGGCTCTCAAATTTATGATCACAAGCAACTAGCAACCTAACACGCTCCTCCCCGCTTCGCTTTTTATCGCACCTATTTTATTGACTTTGTTCTTTACTTGTACTTTACGATATTATCGATCAGAGGTGCGATTGTGTAAGACAATCGTATTCAAATTGATTGTCAATGGCTATTCGGCTAGGCAAAGTAGCCTGTTTGACAATTGAAATCGTACATTTTCGGCTGTCGAATGAATACGATTGTCTTGTTTTGTTGTTGACAACCAAAAACGTACGATTTCAACTGTCAAACGGGCTAATTTCACTAGCCGAATAGCTATATGACAATCGAATTTGATGGCGATTGTTTGCACCTCAGATCATTAAATGATCTATCGTACGATATGGCCAGCAAACTACATAAATCTGTACCCATAAATGTGTGTATGTACATATATTATTGATCGCGGGTAAGTCATTTTAATTACTTAAATATAATTACAGACAACTCAAGATTTAAAAAAACAATACATTTCCCGAGAGGTAGTCAAAGTTGTTCGGAGGATACGCAGTAGAACACTCGTACATCCACTTGTGATTAACGATTATTCGTTTCTAATAATCTAGAAACGGGGATCTGTCGTACTCCGGGTAAAAATACACGCTTTTTGGTGCAATTTGGTTTTCTTAGTAGTGTTTTTTCTCACTTTCAAAAAGCGGTAAAACAAAAATGTAATCTTAAATAAAATTTCTGCATACAACGGCAGAAACCAAAACCCATATCATGAAGTGAAAACCTAGCATTTGTGCTTTGTAACTTCGATATCGTTAATTTTTAATGTAATTTATTACTACCTTATTTCTGTCATCCATTTGAGCAGCAAATTCTGATAATTTCCCACGCAAATTACTACCGAAAAATTGTTTTGGTGAACCAATCTGTTGATCTCTGACTGATGTTGCCCAATTTGTCAACAAAGCGCACCAACCCAGTATTTGGTCAGTTTATGTTGACTGCGCTTAGTTTCGCAAAATTAGATTATCTCACGCACTCTGCCGTAATTGCGTTTCTAATGGACAAATAGATTGGTGCAACGGTACTTGGTGTCTTCGTAAAGGATAAATGCTTTTGATAAATCATCTTACCGTTTGGAGAAAGGAAACAGGTCTTTAGGAACACTGAAACTACTGAAACCATATATTTTGTTTCTCATATTCGTCTGTCAACGTCCAGTATTATAATAAGACTGAGGAAAATTAGTCAGCTGTTCTCAAACAGGTTTCTTTGTGGAAATTGTCAAGTTGATAAGTAGTGCATCATGATCAGGGCAAGTAAATAAATAAAGATCACTGTATTTAAGTCATTATTTTTTTCTCCGTAATCAGATTTTTATTGGATTTTTCATACAGAGTTGGGCAATAGACACAGTGTCGCTAAAGTTGCAGTAAGTAGAAATTTTGGTAGGATATTAAATGGCAAGGAGTCAGGTCCAATTACATCCTTATATTTGTCACAAATGTATAAAAATAGGCGATCATTAAAATATAAAATTACTTTTTACAAAATATTTGGGTGATGTTTGGCGGTGAATATTTTCTGCGTTGTTTCGCTACAATTTTCATTCGATTTACTTACCAAATACCGTTGTAATATCTTGCTAAATACTCGAAGAAATTTTAGTACTCTAGTTCATAAATAAACCTTTTTGAATGGGTAGTCTTTTAATTTATTAAAATCATACAGTATTTCAATCTCTATTAAGTTGACTTTGAACTTTTTAAATTTACCCACCTCCATCTCTAGAGTATGCAAATTTGACACGTGGAACATTATATCTAAATTTACATATTAAATATTTCGATAACCTTAATAAATTACGCTAATATCTGTAATTTCATTTTGATTATGTATGAAGTAGGCTTCATATCAGTGTTGGTCGAATACAAATTCGTATCATTAACTGAATACTCAGTTTAGCAACAGAGAAAAATCTTTTAGAATGTAGACTATCTGGGACTTTAGTCACTGCACAACTGCAAAATTAAGTTGGTCGACTATTACTCGTTAACTTATAAAGCATACTTAGCTGTAATAGTTTTCCTTTTAACTTCGTTATATACGTATATTCTACTGTCATGAATTTTCTCACATATCCAAAAAGAACCGTTTAGCTAGCGGAATGGACTCATGACTCTAACAAAAATTCGCACTTTGAAGCTTTTTCAAACAGATCTCTGAATCGAGAAATGGTTTTGACACACCCGTAATGTTTTTGAACGACGTATATTATGGGATAAGCAAGAAAAAAATATCATCCCCTCTTTGCGCGTAGGGGAGGTACCTTGATAATTTTGTTTTGCTTTGTCGGCGTGGTTGATATATATACCGGTGCGAAATTACAGCTTTCTAGCAGTAAGAGTCTCGAGGCTAAACCGGAGACACAGACAGACGGACGGACAAGGCGAAACTATAAGGATTCCTTGTTGACTATGGAACCCTAAAAATGTTAAATTGTTGTTTATAATTAACTCATAAACAATATTGTTGTTTATAAATAATATAAATATATTTCTCGAGTTCTTGAGCCACTGGGAGAGTGCGGCGAATGAAGCGACGCGACGGTCGGCCAAATTATAAATAACTAGCTTTCGCCCGCGGCTCTGCCCGCGTCGAAGAGATTTTCGTGAAAATAAGGAAAACAAAAGAATATGATTTTTTGAACGACTATATGCAACGGACACCATGTTTAACCAAGGCGCTAATAAAGACCAATCAAATAAGTCCAAACTCGAAGGGTATGCTTTTGTCCGTTGAGAAGATCCCGTACCCATCTTCTAGTAAACAAAAATTTTACATTTTTAAAGATTTCTCAGAGCTCGCGCGCTTTCTGTAGCTTGTTATACTGGCGTTCGTACCTTTTCCAAGGAAAAAACATTTTTTCACGATTCATTCCATAGTAAAGTTTTCGTATTGACAAGTAGTACTATTTTTAGTTCTATTTTTTAGCGACAAGAAATCCCGCCGCTATACAGGTTGACTTTTAACCTAACCTCGATAATTTAGTATTTTGTAGAAGAATACAAACTGGTTTTATCAAAATAATTCAAAATCATTCAAAATCATATACATAATTATGTTTTAAAGTTGAAACCCTTTGACAATTTTCGAAAAATCCAAAGAAATAATGGTGAGCCGCAGAGATAAGGTAATTTGATCGCGCTAAGTTATTTTTATTATTAATTCCACTATTTTGGAATATTTTCAACTTTTTCCCCATGGAATGGCTAGTATAACCATTGTACATAGCTTTTCAAGTGTATATTTTATTAATATGTTTTCTGTGTACATTAAGAATAAATATATAAATATAACCATAAATTTTATTTTCAAGTAACGTTTTTTAATAATATTTTGACTTTTAATTTTTATTGTTTTTACATTTTAAATGTGTTCTACTAACGTTTCTTAATAACCTCTAAAATTATCGGGGTTTGTTTGAAAGTCATTCTGTATAGTATAAATTTGTGAAGTATTTATTAATATATTGGAGAACAGGTACTGTTGTGGCCCTTGGCATTGCTTAGAGCAGGTTATCACTTATGTGCGATTATTATAATGTTATTTAATTTTATAATAGTCTTCGCTTAGGATATCATTTCAGTAGTATTTGTAAGTATCTAGTGTCAATTTGTAAATTGAAAATTACATATTACAACATGGCGACTTTTGGCCGCAGGATGTTCGTGACCGAGGCTTACATGGAATCATCGAAGTAACGGAAAATTTACAAACATAATCACGAACGAAATTAAATATTTATTAGATTCCCGTAATTGAAATAATACGAGCTATTAAGTTTACTACATTTTCAAATGTAAGTAGGCTTAATATTATCGTTTTCCACAATCACACGTTTATAAATAAATACATGAATGACACGAATATTAAATAATTAGTTATTAATAACCTACGTTAGAGTAAACTGAACATTATAGAATAAATTAGGTCGTAAAGTCTTATAAAACGAATAACGATGTCACAAAAGCGCAAAAGCCAAAAAACAGTGGCAAACTAAATTACAGAGATCTCTAGAGGGGTTCGTCTTTATGTGATAATCTTATGTTGTATTTTGTCAACTGAAAGTTTTTATATAAAATTATAAACTATGATATTTCAGGTCATTTGGCAATTTAAAAATCAGTGGAAGAAGTAGTTATTGATGTAAACCTAATGTCATCTAATTTAAAAACAACGAGCACGATAGATTTAATTGTGTATAGAAAATATAAAACGAATACATTTACACAATTTCCAAAAATCGTTTATGCGCCAAGTAAATCTACCATACTTGGAATGATACAAACCGAATAGGACATGGTTCATAGGTCAAAGATTATTTTTATTTGTTGATACGAGTAGGTATGCTTGAGACATTGGATTACTTAACAAAATACGTGTAATGCGTTGTTCTAATTCTTTCATTGCACAGGTAGTGGGACCATCCATTCAATGTTAATTGGTCGACGACGAAACGAGTGTGCGAAATTGCTCAAAATTAGAAAGGTAATTTTTCAACGTACTCTAAACTCTGTAATGCATTTTGATGCAACAAACAGCAATAGAAAATAGAAATCCTTTCGACTTCCGCGTCATTACTGTGACTTTATTTAATGACACAGATGGATTGAAACGGTCGAATTCTATTGTACTGAGCTTAGGTACTTTGTAGTTATTTGTTGTACATAATAGGTGAGAGTTACCCGCTGACAATCATATGTCAGGCAATCCGATAACAAATGGTAACCTTTGCAGGCTTTTTATCTCGCACGACTCGACCAATAGCCAAAACTATTTTGGGTATACGTAATATAATAACCGCCCTTGTTGAGCTGTCTCTGGTATCATTGTGGCTTATCGGAGGATTTCCATCAATGTCTGTGAAGACAAAGCGGGTTTTGGCCCAAAACGGAGTGGTCTTGCAAAATGTGTCGATGCGTTGCGTAAGGGCATTGCGCGCGACTGTTAAATGAAGGATGGACGCACGCTGCATGTGAATACAGGTACGAAGTCGAAATTTCATTTTAAATAAAGTACTTTCATCGGCATGTGAGGATTTAGGTATGAAAGCAATACCTAAGGCCTGAATTCAAGTATGGGTGCGGGGTTTATTATAAAATCTTTAGTTTAGATTCGTCGAACAATTCAACGATGCTTTTAAAACATCTGTTCAAATCCAAACGTCCGTATATAAAGTATGTAAATATATGTTGTACTTGTAAGTATTATTTAGATATATCCTTTAAGCCAATTTTGGGAAAACTAGTTTTGTCTAGGCCTAAGTCCTACGGAAATTTAAGAAATTCTTCAGCGGAGATGTGAGGCGGTAGGTTAGGCTTGAAGGCTATGTATGGTGAGTAGCTTAACGTGGTAGAACGACCGCTATACATAGCCGTCGTGCGCAGAAGATCGTTCCTCTTTATCCACACTCGCTGTTTCGCTTAGGCAAAACTAGTATGTTCTAAAATCTGGTCTGGCCGGTATAAGTACGTTTACAAAACAAGGACATTTTATTCAATTGAAACGTTTCGAACGATAATTTTTTTAAATTTATATGCCTATTTGCTATTTAATCAATCATGGACTAACGACAGAATTTTTATAGCCAAGTTTATTGCATAATTTTTTTTTATCCTGAAAATAAAACAACAACAAAAAATTGGGTTTGGAAAAAAATAATTTTCTGAACATGACTATGGAAAAAAAAATCGATTGAAAAGGGTTTCGTTTTATGCCAAAAAGTAAAAAGATAACACAGAAAGTAAGGACTGGAGAAAACGTGACTACAAATAAAACGGAAATTAAAGATTAAAGGTGTTATAAAAGTTTGCGGAGAGTTTAAAAAAATTAAATAACCAAGTCTTCTGCTTCATATTCTATATTGGTACAGATGACAAAAAAAGAAGTAAGTGAACAATAAAAAATAAACAGCATTACATGATTACACCGCACGCGAAGTGGCGGCAAGTTGGCACTTCTAAATTAAACAAAAAAGTTACGTTCATATTTGAAAGTTTTTTATTTTATTTTAATGACGTATATGTGTCATAATCATAACATTTTATTCAAAATCTAAAATCTACATTTTACCCATCTCGGCTCCGTTGCGGGCCAAATTAAAATAATTTTCTCTATGTATTTCATGAAATGAAATAATGAAATGTGAAATAAAATGTATTTATTGCCATTAATATTAACAAGAAGATTAAACCAAAAGATACAGAGCTTCTTACTTCGCCTCTGAAGGCTCTATTATTCCATATAATATGTACGTACGCAATTCAATTTATTTGTTCTTGATACATCCTACAGTGCGCACCAGACTTTCTTGTTTCTACGCAGATATTAACAGTCCTAAGGTTATAGGTTGTCTCGGTGAAAGGGAACTTCTCCTATTTAATATAAGTACAAACTAATGTTTAGTGGTTTGGCAAATAAACTTTTGCACAATTCAATCATTCTAGTCACTAATAGCAATTGTGGTTTCTTTTTTGTACTAAGTGGTATGATTGTTTCCTTTACGAAGAAACGCCGTTTTGAAACAGTGAGGATTACATGGGTACTACGAATAAAGACTGCTAAAGATATATTGCTTAAAGTATTGTATATGTGTGGTATGATTTGTCTATGAACTGACAACTATTAAGTAGGTATTGAAAACTCTTGTCAGGTCTTGACTGGATGGCGTTAAATAAAAAAACATTGCGTGACCAGGACCACACGTAATGTAACATGCATTTTGACCTTTATTGCGTTACGAAAGTGATGAAACGTTTGTTAGCTTGAAAGTAAGTTCCCATACCGATTGGATGTTACAAGATCATTAGCTTTTGGAAAGGCAACTTTTCCTAAAAATATGCTATTTAATAATGCTTAAACTTTTAAAGAAGACCTCTATGAATACATTTTAAGTGTATAGTTACGGGTATGACAATAGAGACGTAAGTCAGTTGAGATATCGATAGTTGTTTCTATATTATTATCGAAGCTTCGTGAATGTATATTTATTGATAGTATCGTTTTTAGGCGTCGATAATATCGATATTTCAATGATTCAAAGTAAATTAAAAGCGGTTTTGTGGTTGTTAAAAAGATAACTATTTCAGATATTTATTATGACTAATAATTTCCAATGAACTTAGCAAAATGAATTTACGATTTACGTATATCTTAAATAAAAATACAACTGCCAACGTCTTGACCAAACGGCTAGGGCTAGGAACATGAAAACTACAAATGATTGTAGAATTTTTTTACGTAGTCATCCACTAAGAAGGTATTTCAGGAAATTTTCAAGGGGTTGGAAGAATCGAGATTGACACAAGTAACGCCATCTGATAAATAGTAATAAAAAAGGATAAATTTCAGAGAAATTGGCAAAACAGGTTCGTGTAAAGTAAGGAAAGTTGCTGTGTTGCGTTGCTTTAATAAAACGTTAACGTTAACAACCTATGAAAGAAATAAATTTCTATATTTTTAAACACTTGGCGATTTATCCCTCACAAGGAGATAACAAATTAAATTTATATCACTGCGGTATAGAAAATCAGAAAAGTAAATCTGGATGTGAGGAGCTCTGAACCGGGATTCGAACCCGGGACCTCTCGTTTACCGGGCGGTTGCTCTACCTCTTTCAAGTGCATGGTTGAAACATAATTTTAAAATGCAATTTGATTAATTTCGATATATTATTCACTCATATCGGTTTATCGCCCATCATTATATCGATTAAAACATCGATATTTTAGTATCGCTATTATCGATCATATCGGATTTTGGACATATCGTTAGATTTCTAGGTATGACTAACGTGACAACATATATCTCCGAGAAAATGTAAAAAGTGTTCCGAATGCCAGCTGAACACTTGTTTACCCACTTTAAACAAGATGTTTACTGTATGAGTATTCTCGAAACTCTTCTAAAACACTTTTCTTAGCTGAATGGCCAAAGTTAACAAATACTACTTTTTAAAAGTTCAAAGTGTGGTTGTTGCTAGCTTTTACAACTCATGAACTGGATTTTTGAAGAGGAGTACTTAATGGTTCACGTATGTTTGTGGAAACCTTTCAAAGTAATATTGAGGACTCAGAATGATTTTTATAAATTTATTGCATGTCATCATGACAAGAGGAAATTGAAGAGCACTCGTATTCCATAAATGGTTTTTATTTCTCACGGAAACAATAAAGTGGTCTTCATGGTAAAGTATGACTATTTAGGAGGCTACATTATTATGCAAAGTTTTTTTTTTAATTTTATAACTGGTTCATACAACTACTCAAAATTATACTGTTTCGACTGATGCCGGCCCCATAGTGGGCCGAAATATATTTCGAAAATTAATATTTTTTTTATTATTAATACAAGTTAAAAGAAAGTAAAAGCTTTATATAGCTAAATTATATATATTTATTTCAAAATTATACTGGGTATATTAAATTTTCTTCTGTTCATGGCGAATGCAATTCCACCGAAAACTCACAAAAATTAATGAAACCGTATTAAAAACCCGAAAAAATACAAAATCATTATGTTAAAACAACAATAGTTTCAAAAATCATATATTTAGTTTGTTCTTTGACATTCAATAGATTCTACAAAACGCATAAGGCATTGTATTTGTTCAATCAATTATGCGAAAAAAAGCATAACTTTAAAATAGTTTTTAATTTGGAACTAGGTACAAAAGGTTACAATCCTAAAAATTTGACACAAAATATTATTTTTTTCATTCACTACACGGTAAGGAATAAACCATTTAATCGTTTATTTATTCCTGCATAGCTAAAACGGCTAATATTCTATTCTCGGTCATCTTTTCTAAAACTCTATCGTAAACCACGATTTTGCCTCTTCTGCACCTGTAGCATGATATCGTGCGACATAGTTAAACCATAAATTATCGCGCTTCTAGGGTGGTAATTATGCGCATTTATTGCATACGTTTATTCAATTATCAATCATTAAAAGTAAGGAAAACATAATCATCGCATCTGGTAAAATAAGCGATATATCTCTTTCCTCAGTCGTCAAAACAGACTCAGATGTGCCACTCGCGCGTGGTAAGAGCATGCTACGGGTTGCTACATGCTGCTCTATCAAACAAACCCTAACGACACCTCCTTGAGCCGGTGATATAGCCGCTGAGATAAATGAATCTGGTGATTCAGAGAGTAGAGAAAAAGTGGTTGTAATGTTAGATAAAGAAAATAGAAAAAAAATGATTTGAAAATAAAAAATGTTTATTATTGTCTCAAAATAAAATATTGGGTACACAAAACTTAACACTAACCTCCACCTAAGAATTCTCTGAGTTTATTTCAGTCAGTCTAAATAGAAGAACGATAGGAATGGCTGCCATATTGGATTAACTATCAAAAGTAGAGAGATACACGCTTTATCGAGCTCTTTCAAAATGCATGCTAGCTAAGCTGGACACTGTGAGTGTTTGGCGGAACATGTTTTTGGGATTACGACTATAATAAGTATAAGCCCCTCTAAATGTATGATGGCCGATGGCATACGTACCAGGTAACTAGTTATTATACATAATTGTATCTATTATATCGTTGTATGTTTTTGTCCTCCCTTTGAATATTTATGTGGGTAATTTAAATATTTCCTATTTTAATATTATGACTGAGGTCTACCTTTTTAATTGATATATAAATAATAATAATAATAAAATTATAAAAATTATAATAATATTATAAATGCGAAAGTTTGTGTGTGTGTGTGTGCATGTTTGTTACTCTTTGACGCTGAAACGGCTGGACGGATTTGGGTGAAATTTGGAATGGATATAGCTTATACCTAAAAAGCATGTCGTTAAACCGAATAACACGCGGGTGGAGCCGCGGGCAAAAGCTAGGATACCTAATAAATATTCTGCCTTTAAAATGTGACAGACCAAGATAGGACACGAGAACCAACTGACCTATTAATTTTGTTTCAAATAAATATTTCGTCTGATATGTATTGTTGATTCCTATTTTCCTGTTTTATCCCTTTTCTGAATAGAATCGTAATAAAGCTCTCTAGCAGTAACCTTTACTACATACTTTTTGTCAGAAAAAAAAATACGTTGTCTTGCCAAGTTTAGTTACGTACGTATTTATTGTACAAATATGTAACGTATTTATCAGCTTCAATCAACTTAAATTAATTTGTTTGTACTAGTATATATTATGTGTATAAAGTAGGCCCGAATGGTCTGAAATATTTATATTTTATATATCATACCAATAAATTTAATGTATTTTTTCAAGTATTTACACTGAAAAAATAATCTTCCAAAAATAGAAGACCAATCCTTCCCTTTTGACTCAGAAGGAAAAATTCCATTCTATTAAGATGGATTTTGGTGGGTAATTATTGGAGGGAATATTAATATAGAAGATTATCCCATCATCGTGCAATATTTTCTTCGCTAATTTTCGTCTGTTTTAGTTGAACATCCAAGAAATCCTTCTGAATTCTTCTTGGTGGGTAATTTTTGGAGGGAATATTAATGTACAATCTTCGTGCAATCCTTCTAATAAATTACCTTCGATAAATTTCATCTGTTCTAGTTAAAAATCCAAAAAATCCTTCTATATTTGGGCAGGAAATCTGTAGTTTTCCGAATTGGGGGGTAAAGTTTGGAGGGAAAAAGTAATGTTTTGGTAGGAAACACAGTCAGAAGGATTTACTCAGAAGTCAGGATATTTCTTTGAATGTATACAAAATAACAAATAAAGACAAGTTAGTTTAATTGTGACATTAAAATTGACATGTAATCAGTACATATGATGTGGCTATATTGATTGAATAAATAATTAATTAATTATACCGCATCTTCAAGTCAAGTATGTAACTCATACGTGTATCAATAAAGCGGCCGACATACTAGCAGGCATAATGATCGCGTTATGCAACCGCGTGCGTGACCGTGAACTCAAGCGCAGTGCGAGCGGCATCAGGGAAGCGGCGCGGCGTGTTTTCGGTATAAACCGAATTTTACGAGCTGGATATGAAAATTGATCAGTTTTGTGCTTATATCTGGATTGATATATGTAGGATAGTGAAATAACAAAAACAATACTTTTTAATATTTCACCGAAATCAAATATATATATAGGGTGATTTTAATTTATGCAGCCAAATTCTTCCTGAAGACTCGGTAAGTGCTCAGTAACAAGATTCGATGACCCTTTTTGTGAAATTCGTACAAAGCCGTCTTTACCTATAGTGCAGGGTGTGCAGCGCACACGGGCGCAGAGTCTTAGGGGGCGCCGAACGCCGCTCGCGACACTGGCAAAGAAAGAGCATGGCCACTCGCGGCGACCCGGTGCTCTCAAAGACCCTGCGCCCGGGCCCGTGTTATGGCCGAAGCCGGTGTTATGGTCGAACCGTAGCCAGGGCCCCGTCTCTATTACCCTAGCAATAAGGCCACTGTCGTCGTAAAGATGCTGTCTGCATTTTAGCGGACATCGAAGCGTTAGATAACTGTATGATTTTTACACTGTGACACTACACAATAACTTTTATTTCAACGTGGAAACAAAAAAGTTGTGCCTTAATATTCTTGTAACCCCTTCCTTCCCAAAAATGTTTTTTAGTTGTGCACTTAAAATTGCAACATTTGCACTTGAATTTCCGTTCACTGGTGAAAATATAACTGTAAATAACTGAATTCCATTTTGACCGCGCGCCTACTAGAGGGCGCCAGGGTTATGATCGCACACAGGCGCTACATGGGCTAAAGACGGCTGTGAATTCGTACATTCTTCTTTTGTTGCTCCCTACAAACGCAAGCCCAGTCCCGAGTCAATTACCAGGGTACCTCAAGATTTTATTTTGCGAAATTAGCAAAAAGTGTTATCGATCCTTACTAATCACTTTCTAAGCCTCCAGTATGAGTTTGGCTGCATAAATTAAAGTCACCTTATACATATAATGTAATGACAATTATAAAGTAACAAATACGTCTCTTAACTCGAATTGGGTCGTTAAAAGGAAACGTGTAATGGACATATGCTATAGTTTGTTCCCTTGGAACGGGGAGTCCCCTATGTAACATAGACGTAACGTCAGATATATAATTATTTTCATGTAAACCAAAAGCCAGAGTCAAATAAATACGTTAATGGGCCGTATTCTATGACTACTCAAACACTAATCAACGCCGGCAAAGCTAGTATTAAACTAAAATAGAAAATATTGAGCGTAGCCAATTTTAATGTTTTGTTGTTTGTAGAAAACGGTAAATGGAAAAAGAATAACAGAAACAGGCTTGTGCAACTTACCGAAATTGACCGTACCTGTGATAGTAAATTATCACCATTAGACTCCTGTATATATTTTCCTCTGTGTGTATGCCATACAAAACAAACAGATATTAAGTAAACGAGGCTAACAAAATGACATTGAACCTCGTCCAACTAGCGAGTCATTCATTACCACCATAGACAAGACAGATTCCATTTGAATTTATAAATTTAAGATGCAAAGTAGACTCTACAACGCGACTATTAAGGTTGAAAAGGATTGTAGAGCAAATACTCTTCAAGGCTTTTGCTTCTAAGAAGATTTACAACGATATGCATGTAGGTAAGAAACACTTCCGCGTTGAATTATTTCAATGGCTTTTTAAGAAGACCTGTTTTAAACAATAGGCTCAGATTTGATAAACATATTCTTAAGAGTGTGTAGTTGTAATTGGTATCCTAGATTGTGGTTAGATTATAATATTAATGACAGGTCAAAGTATTTTCCTCATGATTAGGATGATAATGATTTAGTACCTACTTACGTGTTTAACTACATCCCATCATGCAAGGCATCTTTCCATTGTGTTGATTTTAGAGTTCCATACCTAAGGGGTAAAAAAGAACCAATATGGTGAGATTCCTTCGTCCGCTGGTTTGTCGCAACCTCATAACTTTTGAACCAATAAAGATATAGACATGAATGGCACAAAATTACATAATGTTAAGAAATAAAAAGTTAAATTAATTAAATTTTAGAAAGAGTTTCTAACAATCCCACATCGATATCAAATTGTAGGTATTAAAGAGCAGATTGTAAGAATATAATATTGTGCTCTAATTACTTGCACCGACTTAAAGAAACACTTGAAAAATCACGAAACATTGTATGTTCTAATCTCCGAAATAAGTACACCGAAATCTTTGAAAAACCAAAAAAATATGTATATGAAGGGGCTCTAATATCTCCGAAATTAGACAACCGAAAAATATGAAAAATATCACGGTAATATTACGTAAGAACTATAGGAAACATATTGCGGTTAAGAAATTGTGGAAAACAAACGACATATAAAAACCTTACGATACTCGGCTATGTTAATTATTTGGTATAATTATTTTTTTATTAATCACTAATAGTGATGGGTATAATTCTGAATGAAATTTTCCTGACTTTCCCCAAAACTATAAAATACGGAATTTTATGTCTTCGCTTTTTTAATTTGTCGATAGGATATTTGGAGCACATTTTCTCTCTTTGGATAACAAACAAAGATAAGAAAATTCATTGAACAAGAGACGACAATAATGAGAGATGTCTCCACTTTGTGATACAAAATAAGTACAGTGTGCGCTTTTGTTTACAGTATAGAAGGCGGGCGAGAATTTATGCTCGGGGCTAGGATAAGGGGGGCCCGAAGGGTACGCGGGGGAATACTTCGCAGGTGATAGCGCCTTTGGTACTAGCCTGAAATGTACCTGCGTCATGGGAGACAGTAAATCGAAAAAAAAAAATTGTCCAAAATGTATGGAACAGCAGATCATTTTTAGCATTTTCAGTGTTGTCTCCAGTTCTTCGTACAGACGAACTAATTTATTTTTTCATTTTCTGTAATTTTCGGATTTACGGTCACTAAAATCCAGCCTGTTTATAATAATATAAGTATTTTGATCAAAATATTGCATGCATGTTGTTTGAGGAACTAAATAAGATGAAAATATAGAGTAACATACGTAAGAGAAAAACATAACCAATTTAAACTTTAAAATCCAGCCTGTATGTTCGGTTTAAAAGCGTTCGGAACGCGCAAGTATGTGTCAGATTCTATTTTATTGAGATGGCAACACGGGTTGTAAAAAAGTGAAATGTCAAAGTTGTTTTTTCCGGTTTACTGTCAATCTTGGTCTCGAGAGAGATGCGTGTAAAAAATGGATTCAACCAGTGTTGAAAGAATTATGGGTTTCAAGGAAACAAACGTTTAAAAAGTGGTAAAATAACCCAATTAATGAGCATTAATTGCGAGCCCTATTGTGTGTCCGAGCAGTCTCGGGAATCGGTCGCCGGTGGAAAGTGATGTGAATGGATGGATTTTCATTAACACGATTCACGGAAATCGTGGTAGAGGTCTGGGTCGAGCTAGCTCTGGGTTAGGGGTTGAGTTTAGAGAATTCCTCCGGAAGCTGCTGGCGGGGCCAGTAGTTTGTCGAAGACCTGTGACGCGCCAGACCGACGAGAGGACAACGCTGTCTGCCCAGACACCAAGATTGAGTCTGGTGGTCTGTATCCAGCGCAGAAGTTCAAGAAGTAAGGCTGCATCCGAATGTGAGTCTTTGAACCATTTACCCTTCAGAAAGGAATTTTAGTATATAAGAACCCCCTTTGTATGGGAAGCCCCTTTCTGACAGGTTTTAACCTCCTTATACTAATCAAATGGGTCCAGCACGCGAGGTTTAAACCATATCTGTGGAGAGGGGGGCTTATCACACCCATTTTCTGGTAGCCGAGCGCGGTTAAGTTGTTTAGTATCGGATATTAAACAACCCCGGACCAAGATATATTCTGTTTATATAAGCCGAACCGATATAGTAGCTCCGTTGGCCTTGAAAGTTAATTTGTGAATTATACTTTGTTTTAGGTAGGTAGTTTGGAACCTTGTAACCTAAAGCGAGATCAAATAGAATATTTTGTTATTTCTTATACTACAGTACTCGGACTGTGTATATGAATAGGTTTATGTAAGCTGGAAGGATATTTGCACAGCTCCTTCAGCTTTAGGTATTGTATTATATGTTGTATTGTGGATAAACATATAACTTTATAAGCGCGGTTAAGCCTAGTGAACCCGGCGACAAAACTATAATAGTTTGTAAATTCATACAGCATAACCATTGCTAGCAAGCGAAGCGGCTTAATTATTAGTTATATAGTTGTTGAAAGCCTCGGCTTATATAAATTACAAAGTACATAGCAGGGCTAATGTGTAATGTGTAGTTTTGGGTTAGTGAATCATATTAACTAAGCGAGCGCTTAGGTATAATATTATAACAACGTACATAGGTTATGTTACAACTTGGAATTGTTAAATTTGTTTGTTTTGGAGTATGTTTAGTCTTTAACAAGTGTTTAATGTGATTACATACTTTCAGAAGCCAATTACCTTTGGATATACTGTTAGTTAGTGCTACAGTTTGGTTTATATTGTTTATTTTGAATGAAAACTTCTTGACACTTGCGATTGAGGCTTGGACATAGTTGTTTGTTAAAAGTGTAGCATAAATGTAACTAACTGGTTTATGTTGTATGGATTATATATATATAGCAGCAGAAACGGTCTGTCTGTTTGTTCATAAAGTTATGATATTTTGTTTATTTGAAAGTGTTTGAGTGATATATAGCAACAGAAAAGGTCTGTCTGTTTGTTCATAAAGTTATGATATTGTGTTTGTTTGTACACATTTGAGTATTAAAAATTGGTTTTGGTTGAACTCGCATAATTGAACAACAGGGTTGTATTGTGTATTAATGTATTGAAATTAACATACTGACTAGAGTCTAGTATATTTGGGTCTACAATAGGATTGTATACGGGGACGTTTGTGATTCGTGCCAGAGTTAGTTCGTTTTTAATTGTTGGTATTTTCTTTGATTTCCCGGTCTACAATGTCGAGGACTTCTCCGAGGAACATCTTGGCCAGCCAGCTGCGCTGGTTTGTCAGCGTTCAAGGCTTGTTGGCTCGAGCTGATCGGGGCGATGCAGTCCTGGAGCGGTACTCACAGATGGAGCATCGCCTCGAGAAAGCTGAGCAGGCGCTCATCGAGCTGTTGGACCAGGAGCTGCCACCGGAGGTAATGGCTAGCCCTAATAATGACATGGATCAAATTATGGATATTTATAATGAGGTCACACAGGTCGCCTGTCAGATTAAAAAGCGACAGTCAGGTGTTTCGAGCACACCTGATGTAAGACATGCAGCGCAAGGTACATCGTTGCACAGTAGGCTCCCTACTTTGGAGTTGGGACATTTTGATGGTGCCATGGAGCTGTGGGTGGCATATAAGAATATGTTCACCTCGTTGGTTGACAGTAGGCAGGATTTAACCAACGCACAAAAGATGGCATATTTGATGTCCACTTTAGAAAGTGAGGCAAAGAGCTTAGTGCAACATTTAAGAGTAGAGGACGATTCTTATAGCATAGCGTGGGAACTATTAAATAATAGATATCAGAATGTCCGTCTGTTGGCCGATGCTCATACGAGCCAATTGTTAAGTTTGCCTAGGGTAGGTAATAAGGCTCAAATTCGAACGCAGTTACTGACCCCGGTTACAGTAGCCTGTAACGCGTTAAAAATGTTAGGTTTGCCCGTGGATGAGTGGTCGTTCTTGTTGGTACACATTATTTTGGGTAAGTTACCGTCTGATACTCGTTCACGTTTCGAACGTGAGACCGCGGAAAGGGAGGACAAGGCTCTTCCTACTTTCGCTGATTTGATGAAGTTTTTAGAATTTGAGGCTAGGGCCGTGGAATCTTCATCGACTTCGGAGGTGGCGCCACCTGCCGGAAGTTTTAGGGAACCCGCCGGTAATTCAGGGCGAAGGGGGCCACAGGGAGTGCAACCGCTTCGGGGACGCGTTGCTGCACGTCTGGCTGCACTGGCCGCTGTGGCTGAGAGCCCAAATTGCCACCAGTGTGGACGCCCAGGACACGCGTTATCGCAGTGCCATGATTTTGCTGCATTACCGGTAGTGGACAGACGGCGGTTAGTTAAAATTAATAGACTGTGCTATTTTTGTTTAGAGGACCACTTAGCGCGCGAGTGCTCCAGACAGCGAATGTGTAGAGAATGTGGCCGGCCACATAATGATTTAATTTGTGCGAACAGGTCTGGAGCCTACGGTCACGCCACGAGCGGGGGAGCCGCGGCGCAGTCCACCTATCAGTCACGTCCGTCGAGTGGCCCCTCTCAAGGACGAGGAGCGCACCCGTCAGAGAGTGGAGAGAGCCCTCGCGTGAGTCGTGCTCAGTTTGATAGTGGTGTGAATCGTGCGCCTGCGGTACGAGGCTATATTGCGGACCCGGGTGGGGGACCCCTCATGGGGGGGGGGGTTCAACGGGTCAGGGCCGCACTCAGGATATTAGGAGTGGACCCCATGCTTCCGCGACAGCGGGCCCGAGTAGGGACCCCCCGAGGGGGGGGGGCTCCACGGGTGGGGGCCCCACTCAAGGTTGTATGAGTGGACCCCAGTTTGCCGAACCAGTGCCTGCGCCCACTGTAGGACAGTATAGCAGGGCGGAGCCACAGCGATACTCTCCGCCGATACACGAGTATCCGCGGTTAGAATATCACCCGCCTTATTCGAGATATGGTAGGGCAGCGGGTTACGCACCACCTCGGATGGCATTGTGTATACGCTCACCATATATAGGGCAATGGATGCACCCTGGATTGGAGGGGCCGGGCCCCCAATAATTTGTCTGCCCCTGTACCGGTGCGGAGCCGAGGACATTTCTTCGGCCCACCATATTAGTTAGTAGTTGGGGCCCCGCGGGGGGAGATTCAGTTAGAATAAGGACCACTGTTGAATTTCGGGACGTGTATGCATGATCGGATAGTCAGGTTGCGCGAGCATGGCTACGCGCATCCCCACGTACTTTAGAGATTTTTGTAGGAAACCGGGTTTCACAAATTCAGAACATAGTTATTCATATTAAATTGGAGGCACGTCCCAGGTGAATGTAATCCTGCAGAGTGCGCATCTAGGGACTGCACAGCGCCGGAGTTGGTGTCGCATCATCTATAGTGGGGGCCTGAGTGGTTTAAAGAAACAGATTTCTTGGCCTGTCCAGCAGTTGGATAGGACACCCCAGATTTTACCCGGGTTGCGTGTGCATGCTCTAGTTCTAGGGACCAAACTAATTCCTGATTGGACGCCGTGAGTTGGGTCACCGTGCGTTGAGACGCTGGGGCGTCGCGACGGTGGCATCGGCACGGTGTGCGTCGGGTCGGAGCACGCAAGTCGCCATCCTTTGTTGTTACCCAAGGAGGGCCTTTGATGAGGCGTTTGCTGTCCGACCGACATGTTTGTAACTCACACGCGGGATGAAGCGCGTTATTGGCGATTTTACAGCGAGAGTTTTGGATTTTGTCTACTCGCCGGGTAATTCGCAATGTTCTCTTCTCCTGTGTTTCTTGTTACAGGCTGCGAGCCTTGTTGATGCAGCCGCAGATAGGAGATCTGCCAGCTGATGGGATCACACAGTCGAGACCTTTTGATGGAGTGGCTACGGACGTGGGGGGACCGTTCCTCGTCCGAACGTCTAGCCTTCGCAACGCTCGGATTGTTAAGGCGTACCTGTGAGTATTCGTGTGTCTGTCCACCAAGACCGTCCACTTGGGATTAGAGTCCTCGTTGACCATGGAGGCCTTCGTCGTTGCATTAGACCGATTAGTATCGCGTAGAGGTTTGCTTTTTTAATTAGTTCAGACAACGGCACGAATTACAAGGGTACCGCAAATTACTTGAAAAGATGTATACATTTTAGAAGATAATTGTATTTAGTTAAGTCATGGTTATTATGTGAAATCGGCCAAGACCCACCTCCGCCGCGTCATCGGGGATGTAATCTTATTGAAAGATGCGAATTTGGAATTCTTTGTATTGGCGACGTGGTCGCATTATTAAGTTGATAATTGGTGGGGATGAGACTCCTCGCGCCGCTGAGGTGATTGGTCGAAGGTTTGATTCTGTGACGAGCCTTGGCGACTCTCTCCCGGCTCCCGGTTGAGTAAGCTAGCGGTCTGATAAGGATAACAGCCCGGAGCGGGGGATTGTTCGGTTTAAAAGCGTTCGGAACGCGCAAGTATGTGTCAGATTCTATTTTATTGAGATGGCAACACGGGTTGTAAAAAAGTGAAATGTCAAAGTTGTTTTTTCCGGTTTACTGTCAATCTTGGTCTCGAGAGAGATGCGTGTAAAAAATGGATTCAACCAGTGTTGAAAGAATTATGGGTTTCAAGGAAACAAACGTTTAAAAAGTGGTAAAATAACCCAATTAATGAGCATTAATTGCGAGCCCTATTGTGTGTCCGAGCAGTCTCGGGAATCGGTCGCCGGTGGAAAGTGATGTGAATGGATGGATTTTCATTAACACGATTCACGGAAATCGTGGTAGAGGTCTGGGTCGAGCTAGCTCTGGGTTAGGGGTTGAGTTTAGAGAATTCCTCTGGAAGCTGCTGGCGGGGCCAGTAGTTTGTCGAAGACCTGTGACGCGCCAGACCGACGAGAGGACAACGCTGTCTGCCCAGACACCAAGATTGAGTCTGGTGGTCTGTATCCAGCGCAGAAGTTCAAGAAGTAAGGCTGCATCCGAATGTGAGTCTTTGAACCATTTACCCTTCAGAAAGGAATTTTAGTATATAAGAACCCCCTTTGTATGGGAAGCCCCTTTCTGACAGGTTTTAACCTCCTTATACTAATCAAATGGGTCCAGCACGCGAGGTTTAAACCATATCTGTGGAGAGGGGGGCTTATCACATTCACTGTATATACGTTTTTTTTATCGAAATGTATGTATGTATTGCATGTATGTGCATTAAGGGATCTAAGAGAGTTGACAGTTAAGGTTAAATTATAAGAAAGATCATTAAAAAAATCACTTTAATCCCAAGGAATCCCAAGTTGCAGCAACAAATGATACAAATAGGACAATTTATTCAAAAAATACATCGGATTAAAAGTTTAAAAAGAATGAAAATAATCTTAAATTTTCCGTACTTGCAGAAAAAAATTGCTAAACAAACCATTTAAAATTGATTTCGATACAAAACTTATTTTATAACTGAAATGATACACTAATAGTAAGAAAATAAACACATTAAAAAGAAACTAGATTTAAAAAAAAATTAATTAACCACGAAGGCAATACATTACTAAATTAATAAATACTAAACTAAAAGTCCTTAAGCTACAAAAACAACTATTGTCTTAGCATTTGCCGTCGGAGATTCATCAAGAATCCCTACATCGCTGGTTTTCAGCTGGTTGGCGAGCCCCTTGGTATTTAGATTATGAAAGAACTGCAGCGGTTGCTCTAGTTAAGTCACGTAATTACCGTAAATAGAATAGAATAGAATAGAATGACGTTTATTTCGATCGATTAAGATCATAATTATTAATACACATATACACAAAAAAATCAATTATCAATTAGTACAATAAAATATACACAATAAAATATATATAAAATTAAAACAATATTTTGGCTGCTGTCAGCACATGAATCATGCTGCAATGATTCAGGTACTGACAGTCAAACCGTTCCGCAAATAAATTAAATCACGTATCTGAGTAATTCCATAATTTCTTTTTCGTACTTAGAAGTAATAATTTATTTAGGTCATGAAAATTTCGCTGACATATGGATCTTCATCTATAATTCAATAAAAGATTTGTTTAAACAATTTCAAATTTAAACATCTTTTGATGTGAATGTGTCCATTGTTTCATACAATGATTGTTAGGTCACAAACGAAGTAAATAGCACCGATTACTTATACTTTGTAATATTAACGACAATAGAAGGATAACAATTCATAAATAATGTTGGGCTATTACATGCTGTCAGTTGATACTTAGCAATAAACACTTGTTTTAGTGTTTCAGCCTTGTCCTAGGTTTAGTTGTGTGATGTCACTTAGATATTTTGAATTCAAAACTTATAAAGTGCTAGACATTGTTAAAATCTATATCAATAACAAAGTAGTAAAAAAGTTGTGTCTGTACATTGAATATCTTTAAAAATTTTAAATGTAATGTATTATTTACTAATAGTGTTGTACTACAGCCAAAATTGTTTGAATATTTATCTGCCTATATGTTGTATATAGGATTTGGATGCGGTTTTTTTATTCTCACTGTAGTGAAGCTGGTCAACATATAGGCTGTAAAGGCTGCTCATGAAATAACACCCAAGCCGAAAAGGGGACAAACGTTCAAACAGACAGAGTGTTTATTGACCCGCATACAATAACAAAATAGTCAACATACACATGAATATATTAATATTATATAATACCTATATACCTTTACTTTTATCGTTGAAATAATATAAATTAAAAATAGAATCTTATTTATTTTGTTCTACATTTCATTTAAAAACTAAACAAATATTACATATATGTATATTTAAAAATATAGACTTCTCACACACAAATATACCTACATAACATATTTATAATATCTAACAATAGCTATCTTTATTAAACTTCTTTTTAAAAATTCTTGTTTTCAAAATCAGTGAATTATGTGAAGATATAGAAGAGCGGAGTCACCTGGTACAGGCATTGTATGCTTAAAAGGTGATTTCAACAACTCGATTATTGTAAACTATTTATGTTTTACCAATAAAGATATTTTGTATTTTGTATTTGTATTTGTATTGTTCAAAGGCTAGTACATAATGTTATAGTTGCATTAAATATAATACAATAGATAAACTTTTTTTTATTGTCCTATATACGCAAAAATTAAATTTTGTTGTGACGTTGTTAGTTGATATTTTCTTTAAGAAATATAACATATAAAATCATGCAGATAATTGCAGACTAACCTAATAAACTTGGCAATTTAAAATAAATAGCAATTATGTACTATGCGAAATTGTCCAGTATTATAAAATATCAATTTATGCCCTTTAGCAAATACAAGTTATGCTTTAAACTGTTATTCCTATTACGTCACGTTACGTCTTGCACATGTTAGTAGTTTAGTACTTACTTGATTTGTCGTTGTGACCTGTATCCGCTCTTACGAAAGTACTTAGTTATGTCCAGCAAAGTTTATATAAGATCAAACATATTCGTATCTTTTGTGGTATCCATACTTGAAACTCCATTTTTTTTCTATGACCGTATGGAAATGCGATCTATTTTAAATTTGGAATAGATTTGTTATCTCACCTGGTTTAGGTGTTTAGTTGCATCGACAATAAATTTTAGGGTTCCAAAGTGTTCGAATCCAAGAAACTCAGATTTTCCTGGTTTGTTTAAATCCCCGTTTTTATCTTGCTACCGCAGAACACAGAAAACTTAGTTGCATTCTTTTAGTTTTTTTTTGTTTGTTTTCACTTGTACTATCCCACGATAGCAGTTTATGTTATTTGTGGTGTAAGTTATTTATAGTATTGTGTGGTGGTACAGAACCCTTTGTGCATGAGTCCGACTCACATTTGGCCAAATAATTATTCTAAGTGAGCTGTACTGCGCTTAGGGTTGCCAGGCCCTAAAATACAAAAGCCGGACTTTGGTATAACATTAGGCCGGATATTTTTCCCAAAATCCGGACACATATTTTATAACAGCCAAACATATTTATTTTAAAGCTGGATATGACTTTTACAATAAAATAACTCGGTTTCGCATTTAAATCGGTTTTTAATTATGAATCGAGTTTTGTTACAAAATTAACAAGTTTGAACTCTCGCATTAGACTCTATCATCATTTGGATAGGATATTATTATAGTGGACTGTCCGATCCTCGCACACTGGATACATATGCAGCTAGGGCATAACAAGAAGTAAGCCTGCTCTGAGGCTCAGCGTGTGATGATGGGGCAGACTAAATTATCAGTATTATTATTATTATTTACTTTAGATTTGTTTTTCCTTATTGTGTTTGCTTCATTTGTTTAGTTTTAGAAAATGTATGGATATTATTATCTGAAATAAATATATCGAATTAAAAAAATAACGAAGTGAAACGTTTTTAGTCTTCTGAAGACTCTGAGTAGGTAGATGAATAAAACACACAAATACTATAAAGCAATTATTCGCGCAAAACACAATAAACTAAGAGATTTTCATTTAAAATGATACCTGTCATTAATCTTTTGGAAAAAAATGTATAGATCCTATTTATAATTAAAAAGCTACCTGCTTTACGGCATTTGAAATTAAGGAAACTGAAAATCTTTCTAAAGCGGGACAGACCGAACACGAATATATTTGGCCGAACAAGATGTTATGAAGCCAAACGGTTTGGCTTAACCGGATGCCTAGCAACCCTAACTACGCTGCCATCTTGGTTTACTTGTCAAAAAAAAAAACGCATTTACTTACTGTTTCTTAGGGTTGAAGATAACTTAGAAAGTTGAAAATCCGTTCAAAATAAATTTTATAGCACACTTCTAGGAAGTAACTGCCCGCGAAATACGTTTTTGTTTTAAATTGTATGTACGGAACCCTTGAAGTACGGGTCTATTCGCAATTGACCAGTTTTTTATTTAACAAGGAAACACTATTACTTAACTAAAGGATTAATATATTAATTATACACAAATTATTGTGATTTTAATTCCACAAATATTTATTTATAACTTAGCCTACCGGTTTTATAAAACACATCATCGGGCCAATTATAATCTAATCAATTAAATATCTAAGTGTATAATGTATTGAAAATGATATTCCACCAAGAACCATTAATCGAATCCATCAAATATTTACAGTTTATATGCCATAAAAAATTTACCACCGGTAGTTAATCTCTTTCGTAATGCACATTTAGTAGATATAGCTAGTGGGTGGCGCGTATTAGCATTACCAGTCCTGACAAATGCAGCCTCTTTGTCATTTGACACATTGTCAAGGCACTGAGCCAAGGAGACACGCCAATTATGCACGTTAATAATAAATTCCGCCAAGTTGGCCAAGGAATTTGCAAGTAAAATAGACTTTAGAGCCCAGATATATAAGAGGTATGGTAGTTTTGCACAGAAAGCTAGGCTTATAATGAAAACGAAGGAAGACGTAGTGACAATGTTGCTGGAATGGCGTTGAAAGGTGTTGGGAATGTGGTTTCTAACATGTAACTGCGTATTGTTCAAAGCTTGGGTCAGTAAGAGTTAACTACTTAGTAAGTAAGAGTATTGGCTTTGGCTTTACTAGAATTTGTAGCTGGGGGGGGCTTTCCCCTAGCTCCAACTCATGAAGCCATTAACAAATATCTGTTTTCGATCATGTGACCGTAATAAGATACATAGAGATGATCCTCCATACGTGAGATCACATACAAACATACATACGCCTGAGTAAGAGCTAAGTTACTCGTTTTTAAGCCTACTACATTTAAACTTAGATATGCAGTGCAATAAATCTTCAACACCCCAACCAAAATTGAGCCAGTCATATTGTTGACTCGAAATGCAGATAAAATGGAGTCAATTGAAAAAGAACAGTGGATTTTTTTAAAAGTTATATGTCAATATGGATATTACATCAATAAATAAGTAAAAAGATTAAAAAAATTATCACCATAAGGTTAAGCAGACTACAATCTGCTGTGACCTAGACGCACATTTTTCTCTTGTTCCAAATTCATCAAATAGTGCAATCTTCCTTTGTATAGCGGTAATTTCATCAATGATCGCTTTTTACTTATGCACTCCTTATTTTTTGTCACTTTGTCCTCTTTAATGAAACAAAAATATTTAACACACACACACATGTTTAATAAGTACCACTTATGCTTGCGATTGTCGGAACTTGGTGAAACATGGAAAGCATTTTGATGAAAAACACTTGTACTCGTACATACACTGTTTACACAACTTTACTATAACTATAGGTACTTTTAACCCAACCGGTTTCGAAATTTAGTTCATTTTCAAGGGCTTATCAACTCATTTTAATATTTTAAAACATAACCTACGCTCCTACCTACCTACGCACGTAGGTTATGTCTTAAAATATTAAAATGAGTTGTTAAGCCCTTGAAAATGAATTAAATTTCGAAACCGGTTGGGTTAAAAGTACCGATAGTTATAGTAAAGTTGTGTAAACATTGTACAAGTATTTTTCATCAAGATGATAAGTACCACATTGCCTTTTTATTTTCTCAAATACATACTTGGTCTTAAGTCTATGCAAACGTAAGTATGGAAGCACCGTACCTAGATTTGAAAAGGGCATCTTGCCAAATAAGATTTGTGTAGTAATTTTCATTGTAATATGACGAGAAGGTAATTTTGCAACGATACGTAACAAGAGTACTAAACATTTCAGATAGCAGAATAAATTTAATTGTTAGTACACGATACACTCCCGCATATTCAATGAGGGGCGTTAATTGTTTATACATTTTAGAACAAATGTATGAACAATGAGCGCTTAAAAAATAAAAGCACTTTATTTTAAACAACAACAGAACTTAGGATATTATAAAACAATTAAAATTAAAATTAACAAACAGTAAGAAGTATGTATAAAATACAT
The DNA here is from genome assembly GCA_910592155.1 of Ypsolopha scabrella. NCBI lineage: Eukaryota > Metazoa > Arthropoda > Insecta > Lepidoptera > Ypsolophidae > Ypsolopha > Ypsolopha scabrella. The sequence continues at coordinate 9,690,186 of OU342964.1, forward strand.
TTGTGCTATGCCTTCATGTGCTTGGAAAAGAAGAAAATAAATAAAAGCACTTTATTTCAAATACTACCCGAACATAAGAAATTACACAATTGAATTTTTAATTAACAAACAGTAAGAAGTATGTAAAAAATATAGTGTGATTGTATCATTTTAACAATTCTCAAAAATATATAAAATAATGAACATGCAAAGTATTTCAAAGTGTTAGATAGATGAAGATAAAGTGCAATAGCAAACAGAAACGTATTCACATGGAGTTCCAGTCAATGAGGTGTTTATATCCTGGGTCCGAAATTTTGTTTTGATATTTGAAACTGAACTTGAAAATTAAAAACAATATTTTCGTTTATGAGAAATAAATTTTAAATATTTATTTGCGACATTTTAAATGAATTGTCTTTTTATACAGTGGCAGCCACTGTATAATAAATAATATAAAAATATTACCAATAAAGATGAAGATACATGTTACAATGTAATACATGTCTTCTTAAAAATGATTCTCGGTCTTCTTAATTAACTTCCATAATATCTTCTCTAAACATAAAAATCCTGCCTCTTTCCGCGACTCATCATCAACCTTACTGTGTCCCTTCTCTTCTAGATCTAATCATTTTCTCTTGTCCTCATAAAGTTACCTGTCATGGTCAATTCGATGCCCCTTTTTCTTATCACGATTTAATCTTTCTTTCTTATAAAATTAGACCCCCAAAACATCAGCCCAAATTCCTTCTGTTGCGAAGTTTCAAAGGTGTGAACCTGGAGGCACTTAGAGCGGATGCATTGGCTTTAGACTGGTCTCCGGTAATCGACGCTACTACGATTGATACCAAGGTAGAAAATTTTAATTCAATATTGACGTCTCTCTTTGACATACATGCTCCGGTCAAAAAAATTAAAGTCAAACATCTACCTGCACCCTGGTTTACCCAAACTATAAAGAACGCAATGGAAAAACGGGATAAGCAAAGCGTAAGTATAAGAGATATCCTAGTGATGATAACTTTGAGGCATATAAGAAACTGCGCAATCGCTGCACAAGGATGTGTAGAAATGCTAAGAGGCGCCATATTCACGAATCCATCGAAAACTACAATCCTGCACAGGTTTGGAAGTTTTTAAAAACACTTGGGATTGGCAAATCTCCTCAAAACCCATCCGGGTCATCTTGACTTCGATGCACTATATTTGCATAATTCTCATTCTCCTGTCACGTTAGATGACTCCACTAAAACTAACACTCTTTCGTATTTAAAAATAAGCCAAAACCCATTTGCACTCCCTTTAGCTTCAAAACAGTATCCAAGAGTGACGTTAAGAGAGCAATCCTTTCAATTTCTTCAAAAGCTATCGGTGATGACAAAATATGTCATCATATGTTGCATCTTATCCAAGAAGAATTGCTACATCACAAGTGCATTTCCTGCAGCATGGAAAAAGGCACATGTTATTCCTCTTCCTAAATCCTCAAATCCTACCTCCTTCTCAGATTTTCGTCCCATATCCATCCTACCGATTCTCTCTAAAGTCCTTGAAACCCTTGTACACAACCAATTATCCTTGTACCTATCTGATAACAAACTTCTTAATAAATTTCAATCTGGCTTTCGCGCTGGTCACAGTACTGTCTCCGCTCTTTTAAATGTAACTGATGACATACGGCTAGCAATGGACAATAAGGAAATTACTATATTGATACTTTTAGACTTTATCAGTGCCTTTAATTGCGTAGACTTCGATGTCCTTCTTGGTATTCTCGACTCTCTTAACGTATCTCTTCTGGTTACTGAATGGTTTGATACTTATCTGAGGGATCGCCTACAGTGCATACGCTCGGACGAGGTTACCTCGGAGTGGTGCCAACTAACTGCAGGTGTACCTCAAGGTGGCGTCCTTTCTCCACTTCTCTTCTCCGTATTCATTAATTCCATTTCTGATGTTCTCTCTTCTAGCTACCATCTTTATGCAGACGATTTGCAAATCTACCTCCATTTTAACATAGCTGAAATTAACTCTGCCATTTATTTTATGAACCATGATCTAAATAACATTCATGATTGGGCTAAATCTTACGGTTTTTTAGTCAATCCAAAGAAATCTCAAGCCATTATCATTGGAACTAGATACGTCATTTAACTCCCTTAGTTCATTTAGTGTACCACAGATTTCTTTTAATAACATCCCGATTGCCTACATGAAAACGGTGTAAAACCTAGGGGTTATCTTTGACTGCAATTTATCTTGGTCATCGCATGTTACTGAGATTAGCCGACGTGTCTTTGCTACTTTCCATTTGCTCAAACGCCTCCAGAAATTCCTCCCCTTCGTAACTAAAGTCACTCTCGCACAGTCTCTTCTTCTACCCCTAATCGATTACGCTGACGTTTGTTTTATAGACGCAAATGAAGAGCTTTTGGGTAAATTGGAAAGGTTGCAGAATCTAGGCATCAGATTCGAGTATGGTTTGCGCAAATACGACCACGTTTCATACTACCGCGTGGAACTTAAGTGGCTCCCTATTCGGAAGCGCAGAAATCTCCATACGTTGTGTTGCCTTTTCAATGTCCTCAAAAGTGCAACAGCTCCGGATTATCTTCGTGAGCGCTTCAACTTCCTGTTTAGCAGAGATATCAATAAACCACTCAGGTCGCACACAGTCACACTCCTTAAAACGCCTTCTCACAATACCGGAGCTTTCGGAAATTCGTTCACTGTTAGAGCCATCAGGCTGTGGAATTCTCTTCCGCACACAATCCGAGATTGTCGCACTATCTCCTCTTTTAAAAAGAAACTAAAGGAATACTATTCAGCAAATCCTTAAGCTATCCTAAATATGTTTAATTATTTATTGCTGTATTATCAGTTATTATGTATCGTTATGTTCGATATACCTATATATCCATTTTATATGTATATAGTCATGTTTATATATAGTCAGTTAATATTAAAGTTAGTTATATTAGTATGTATGTTAGATATATTTTAGTGGCATATATATATATATATATACACCTATGTAAGTATTTTAGGATGTAGTACGTACACATATGGTTACCTATTTATTTTTTAAAGCACTCCTATACCCATTCGGTTTGCTATAAAAAATCTCTTTGAGAGATAAGCTCGCCGCTGTACTCAAATTAATGTATCAAATATTTGTAATCTCCTTTTTTGTGTACAATAAAGAATAATAATGAAGAATGGTAACAACACTTACCTTTTTATTGAAATATTTATTTATGCTAAGAAATAGGAATAACTTCCGAAAGTATCTTCAATTAATTTAAACTGTAATGCCAAAATGAATAAATAAATGAGCTGTATGTATAAGCTAAAATACGCAATTGCAAACTAAGCAGGCAACAAAAAAAGCATTTCTCAATGCATTTCCAACTTATAAGGATGTAGGCACGTTCCTGATTTATTACTCAGACACGACTCTTGGGTTCAATCATGTCACATGAGAATAAAATTGCAGAATATTTTAGCCAGTTGAATTATGGAAGAAAATAGTAATGGACGATGATCCCTCTGATAATCTCGCTCTGTAAATCTGAAATTTAAACCTTGTTAGACCTGAAATCATTGATTGTAAAATACACCATAAACATCGATCCATCCATCCATCAGCCTGTTTCGTCCACTGCTGGACGTAGGCCTTTCCAAGATTTCGCCACTTTTGGCGATCCTCCTGGAAGAAATGCCAATACACACGCTCTGGCGGGTTGGTGCCGAAACCCTCGCACCAGTGACGCCGCTGCCCGTCACCAGTCATAACCATACCATAAACAAATCGTTACGTTATACGTACTCGTACATCCCTGAGTGTAAGCTGTTACTGGATCAGTCAAAACTTGTACACACTCTTTTTACCGACGATTTTTCTTCCCAGTGTGACCTTATCGATCCTAAGACGTTTCATTATACCAAGATATTTGTGGCTAATCTTCATAAAAATTTATAGATAAATATGAATTATAATATGTAATAATTTACATATAAATAATTATTTTCCAGAATTAAAACGGCTTCCTTCATGATTACTTTGTTGCCCTCTGACAGACAACGTCTGTCAAGATTCTGTTTGTTGGGAAAACTGCTATCCTCTAGCTGAAATTTATACCAAGTACCTACACATCAGTGGCGAAGGGTCCATATAACACGATTTCCATCGGCTTGTTTAGGAAATGGCATCCATACTACATTTCTTTTTTCCGTGCTCTTCGCATTGCCAAACATTTCCATAAATCTCAGTAAGACAAATACACTTTGCTTGCAGGGAGTTGCAAAATATATATTTTTTTATGTTTTCCTTGGCTGCTTTTCTGAGTAAGGCGATTTTTTGTCCGGCTTCCCTTAAACCAAAACCGATTGATTCTGGAAAATAAACTTATTTCGTATACTTTCTACCATCGACCCCCGAGGACAAGAATGTGGCGCAGCTTTATGACAAATTCTCTATCACTTTTAGGGCCATATTGGCACCCAATATGGTGCTTATTGGCAGAGTCGAAGTCATGAAGGTAATTTATTGCAATTCGTCTCACGAATGCTGCTTATAGATATTAAGTAATCGAAATCGCAATAATTCAAATATGCCTAGGGCAAACAAAATGTTTTTAATTATACTTTTTATCATATGTAGAATTAATTCAGATAATTAAGTTATTTTACTTTGACGGAACTTATTGTGTACGAGTTGGCGAAGAAAATTCCGGACAAATGCAGAAAATTCATTATACTTTAAATTTTTAATTTCACATTACTTACATGCCGATTTCTCGCGTGAAACGATTCTTATTATTTTTATCAGGCAATTAAAGATGTAACGTGTGAAATGTTTCATTATAAAAGAAAGAGAAGTGCTGCAGGTATATCCGGAACTCTAAAATATAAAAATGATTATTTATAAATGAAAAATATATGAAGTAGTACATTTACATTTATTTAAGTACATACATATGATTCAAATTATGAACATTACATGTTTTAATAAATAGATAATATTTATGCTTTTTTTAAAAGCTTTTATTTGGTATTTTATAAAAAGAGGTAAATAATAAATACGAAAAATAGATACATTTGCTCAAGATATATTTCGGGTCCTACTGTAGATTCTACAGATTACTCTACAAATTCTCAGCTGAAGCCGGGCCCAGCAGAGCCCGAAACATATCTTGAGCGAACATTATATTTGTGTTAAATAGGTATAGTTACTAGTTACTTTGATGTTATTAAAAACATTTATTTTATTTCATTTATATTTTTCTTCTTGTGTGTGACAATTCTGGACATCATAGAATTCCCCTCGCATTCCGGACAAAGAACCAAATTTTAGGACATTTTCCGGAAAATTTCGGACGTATGGCAACCCTATGTATGTAAGAGGCACACTTGGATGACTTAAGCTAACGTTTTGAAAAGTCTGGCTGGGTTAATTTTATAAATTTTTAATTATTAGAAATTTAATTATTTTTTAATTTTGCAATTATAACTTACTAGCCTTTCAACCGCGGCTTTGCCTGCGTTCATTAATCTTTGCTTCGTTTTCGGCTTGGGCGTCATGTTATCATCGAGTCATAGCCTATAATATAAGGGGTCACTAGGATGATAATAAAGAAAACCGCATTCAAATCCGTTGAGTGGTTCTCGGGTTACGGAACATTTGTAGTCAAAAACATGAAATAATGTAATTTATTGAAATAGGCGTTACCTTGGGGAAGTCCATCACAAATTTATGGATATAAATAATAATGAATATTGCAATATTCCGCTAAACAATTCTCGTCGTGCTATTCAAAATGCAGACTCGTGCACCGCCCGCCCGCCCGCATAATACATGCAACAAGCAAGCAATACGAGCATAAAAGCAAAGCAATCATAAACAACAAGCAAGAAAACTTATCGACACGTGTTTCGCCTCTGAACGAGGCATCCTCGGGATGTGTAGCTAGCTCGGCTTCTCCGCAGCAACTGATGTGTTGCTCGCCCAGCCACTCCGCGGAAATTATGAAATAATGTATTTAAAGTTTTGGTTTTAAATTAGGAATGATGTGTTTCAACGTTTTTGAAATGGTTGATGATGAAAGTAAGTATCGGGATTTTGTATATTAAATGATAAAATCGGGGATGGAATTTTCAAACCATTAATTAAAAGACAAAAGGCGCTGAAATATAACTTTGGAAGAAGCAGCTGTTTGTAATACTTGATTTCACTGTTACGAGAATAATACTTGGTGATGTACTCGTAAACAGGTTTTCGATGCTTTAAAACTTTGGAAGAAATTTATTTATATTCAAAATCCACGCGTGCGATATCAAGGGTAACAGCTAGTAAAGTTATCAATTGAGAATATTTTATTCACCACGGGTAAAAGTCTGGTAAATAAAATGGAATCCCATGTAATTGACAAACCTGTCCGTGATAATTTTAATCAGAAATAATAACAAGAACAGTGTCATCACATCACACTAATAAAATTATAAATGCGAAAGTTTGTGTGTGGGTGTCTATGTTTGTTACTCTTTCACGCTGAAAGGGCTAGACGGATTTGAATGAAATTTAGAATGGATATAGCTTATACCCTAACTTAACACAGAGGCTACTTTTTAACCCGGAAAAGAGCATCTCGGTAAACCGAATAATTCGCGGGCGGAGCCGCGGACAAAAGCTAGTTGAAAAATAAATTACAAAACAAGTGTTGTGTTTTATTTATTTACACAAGTAAGGTAACAATTAATTTGACTTTTAAACGTTACAGCATGGTCCTAAAGGTAAAACAATTAAGTTGTTATTGTACTGAGATAAAAAGACTGGCATTTTCAGAAGATTTTTTCATTGAACTTTTGAAACTGGATATGACATCATTTTTGGCTATGACAGACCGAGTTCAAAGTTAACTAAGCTTTTTATATGAGGTGAATTTTGTTTATGTGGCCAAATTCATACTGGAGACTCGATAAGTGGTCAGGACGAAGGTTCGAATCCTGGTTCAGAGTTCTTCACATCCAGATTTACTACTTCTGCTTTTCTATACCGCAATAATACAATGTTAATTTATAAAAATGAGAGCAGAAGCCCGAGGAGAAGCATTCCTCTGTATATCAACCTAGAATGTCATCTCTAGGCCAGCGGGTTTGTTAACAATCGGTGTCACTCTAACAAACTAATAGCCGATGATTTTATCAGATCGTTAGAGTTTGTAGAGAAATGTCAATCTGTACGTAACATAGATGTTATTAAATTGGTCAACACTTGCCTGTTGAATTGAAACTGAATAAGAGCTGTAAGTTACTTTGTGCAGCTGCAGACCTTTACTTGAACTTGACTTGATTATCGAGTTGACGCGAGATATCACTTATTTTGTTTTACATTTAAGGGGAATTTACATTTAATTTAATCCAGTATGCTGGTAAAAGTTCTGCTCTGAAGCTTTTGTCTTTTAGTGTTCGGCCCCCAAAAGGCAAAACGGAGCCGTATTAATCTCGCTCTCATGTCTGTATGTAATGTCTGTTCGTCTGTCCGTCCATTCGTCCATATGTGACGGGTCTCTAGCTTGCAGACGAAATGAGTTATTGATCTGAAATTTAGATGCGCTGTGTTTTGATCCAAAACCAAATATTGAATTTAAAATGAAAATAAATTAATCCCGTGCATGAACAAGAGGCCAATTTTTTTTCTTACACTGGCATGTAGGTTGCCATTATCTAAAACTTAATGAGCAGAGTACAAACATATATAATTTTTTATCTTAAAAACGGGCCACGCACAGTGTACGGTTCCGTAGTTGCCCAGTATATTGTATAAGTTGGTCGTAAACCTGTAAAGCCTACTTTCACAGCTAAGTAGGCTTTACAGGCTTACGAGTACTGGTCAGGCCAAACTTTTAGTTCCCTCTAAACGTGACAATGTATGGGACTAGAAGTTTGGCGCGATCTGTATAAGTAGACCAACTTATAAAATGTACTGGGCACTTAGCTGTGACAGTTTTCCTTTTAAATTCATTATACTTCTGTGGATTTTCCACATATCCATAAACAATAACCGTTTAGCCAGCAGGGGGAGGGGGGGGGGGGGAGAGAGGACACTTGACTCTAACAAAAATCAGCATTTTGAAGCTTTTTCAAACGGATCCCTGAATCGAGAAATGTTTTTCAAACACCCGTAATATTTTTGAATTACCTATCCAACGATCCCCCACACTATGGGATAGAGTTCATCCCGAATATACGTGTACGGGAGATACAATAAAAAAAACGAGATTTTTTCTGACTGTTTTGTCGGCTTTCTACTACTAATAGTCTCTGACGGACGGAGGGATAGACGGACGGACGGACGGAGAGACAGAAGGACATGGCGAAACTATAAGGGTTCCTTGTCGGACTATGGAACCCTAAAAATAAAGAAATTGGGGGCTATCAAAGTTCTTGACCATTTTTGTTACTGGGTCTGTCTCAAAAACTAAACTAGTTGGGAGTTTTATAACCTGTAAAACCTATACTTTATGTATCTATTTTACAAAATAAATAAACAATTTGAATTGGAATTTGGAATTTTCTGAATATTATGTGCCATATGCTGTACCTAAAGAAAAGATACTGAAAACGCTAATTTTTAATACAAGTTTAGAACATCTTAATTTTGTTTCGTACATCATTTTACAGGTAATGATAAAGTTTGTAATTTTGATGTCACTTTTCAGAATTTTATCCTTATTAAGCGGCACTATCGAATAGTGCATTAATACAGTGTTTTTTTTCTAAACCATCGATTTCTATTGCCAGCAAGCGAAATTATATTTTCAACAAATCTAATGATATAGTTTTAGTTTTCATCAAAATTGGCCCCGAGACTCCTTTAATCCTTATAGTTTTGGATTTTCCATTCACGCCCTCTTGAAAAAGTAATCCTTAGATTTTAATATAATTTAAATACAAACGCATTTTTTTGTGTTTCATATCATAAAGTACCGTTTCATGGTCACCCACTTCGGGTTTTGCTTACAAATAGTGTCACTATTACAACCTGGATCATTATCAGATCATCAGTGTGATCAGATGAAATGTCAACGTCAGTTACCTCGGGCCATTGTGCTGACGGTTGTTAGGTAACCGTTGTCGAAATTCCGGCCAGCTTTAGTGTGGAACTGGGCAACATCATCGTGAGGACACCATCCCCATTCATTTATGAAAATTGTTGTTAGATGTCGACCCTTTTCCAATAAATGGTTTCGACTCATACTGATATTGAAACGGCTGCTCACGATTTTAAAAGTCAGATTTCGCCTGACTAGTTTCAGTTTGACTAGTTCCAGTGTCAAACGGGGAAGCGCCGCGTAACCATGTTTGCCTCCGAAGAAACGGTACGAATACAGTGAAACCAGTCAGGCGAAATATGACTATTAAAATCGTGAGAAGCCGCTCAATATCAGTATTTATCATGTTTATTAAGAAGAAACGTGCGAAGAAGAGAGAGTAAGCTTTTCTTTTAAAATAAAACTAATTTGTTTTAAAACAATTATCGATCGAAAACAGGACTTAGAAAATGGATTAATTTTTTTAAATTATTTATTTAAAAGACTAAAAAAATCAGCTGATAACGAGCCATTTACTTTAATACAGGCAAAAACTTAGATTATTTCTTATTGCTCAAATGGTTGTGATTATCTTTATGGATGTTAAGTTAAATTAAGTTAACCAATAAAATCAATAAAAATTACATATTTTTTTTATTATTATTTCAATTATAAAATAAAGCAAAACATTTCTTCATTCTTAACATGAAACTGTAATTCATTTTATTTTTATTTTTAAATCAGCCGCCTATGACCTTATGATCGCCAAACTCCTTAGTCTCTTAAAAACATAGACACGGATTGTTTTAAAAAGAAAACATATGGTATGTAATGGATTTTCATACGAATTTCCTGGACAGTTATTCAGATTTCCTGGACACTTTTAAATAGTTCGCCAGGATGAAGTATTTTCTGGTAGGTCTTTACAGTGTGTAATGATAATATTACAATGTATTTTTCAGAAAAATACAATTGCACAATACAATTTACAAATCAACTTTCAGATTTAGTATTTCAGACATACTCGTATAGCTAATAGTGGTTAAAAAATAAATCTTTGACAGAAAAACTAATAATCGTACCCGTCGATTTGCTAAGAAGTAATAAGGAAACTGTGCCACTGACCATAAGCTACATCGCTCTTACGCCAATCTGAATCATATTTCAATTAAGAGTTTTAAGCAAAAAGTTTATAATTAACATTCGTCATTTCGAAAGACCATCTATCAATAAAAGTATCTTACAAAATAATACCTTTTAGATTAAAGCCACTCGCGTCTTCGAGATATGCAAATTCGTAACCTTTACAAACGTTTGAGATCCCACCAATGTGTTAGCTCATAAACCTTGATATTATTACGATAAGCAAAGTAAGGGAAGTTACTGTAATGAATCAATGATTCTAACAATCTTACTAAAGCTTTTATTTGTCAAAACATGGTACAGAAAAAGATGAATGTATGACTCAGTTGACGAATGCGGAAGATGTGTAGAGAATTCTCTATTTGCTTAATCTTCTAGGAAACATGCGTGAACAGATGTATACTACATATAGTACATACATATTTATTTATTTGGTATTTATTATGTAAAAAAATCTAATGTCCTATTTATTTTGTTACAGAAAGCCAGAGCTGATGATAAGGTAGACTAAGCGTGATCACGCCTACCACTATGAGAATATCGGTGAGGTTACAGGTAAGATAAACTATAAATTATATTATGTACCCATAATATATAATCATTGTATGTTCATAATATGCACTGACTAATCAAACCGAGCAAAATGTTGTGAAAAGTTTGAGCAATGAGACAATGACTAAAATACAAAATTAGTTCATTGTTAATTATGCAGCACTGTTTCTTATTATTAGCGCAGTGTTGTTGAAATAAAGGCATACATTTACAAATACTAAGTATCTTGGCTGAATCTGGATGTGAATCGTCTAAATATATTTGTAACAAATGCCTTGATAAGTTTAGTTGAAAGTATTTGTATAAACTACAACAACATTATTCACCTTTCTACCTCTAAAACATTACAAAACTCTACTAGTTTAAAAATTATCCATGAAAATGACTATCCATGGCTCGATTGCATTTCCTCCATAACAGCAAATAAATATCAATTCAGCAGGCCATAAAACAAAACGGCCATACATTAACCATTTAGTTTAGCTTAATAAAAGCGTCAAGATGCTCCGTTAAAGATAATCTTCACCGCAACGCGGGAAGGTCTTTCAAAACTTGTTTGCTAACAGCACATATAGACAATAGTCAGTTCGTAACATCAAATATCGCAACAAAAATCCATTTAATAGGTAAAGCTAAATACTGGCCACTAAAACATTAGAAAGATTCCCAGACAAATAAACTTCTGTGCAATAGTGAACATCAAGGCTCATAGATAAAGAGATGCCAGTTCTTGATTGAAACGCAATTTAACTTTGTACTGTGCCAGTTTTTAACGGATCCATTTTTGAACACATGTTTTGCGAAATTAATTTCAAGGGGAGTGTTCTCTCATGTTGTGAGTTAGTTTTTTCAGCTATCTTAACAATGCTGATTAGCTAAATGATTATAATTATCTAGACACGTTTTCGCGGGCAATAATATATGTTATTGTTTTAAATAGGTGGCATATTTCTCTTCTTATATTTTTCAGAGAACATTAACCTTGTTTTGTAAAATAGTTTTAAAGATTATATCACATTAATTATTCATTGCTTCTCATTTCATAAGTTACTTCTTTAGGCTCTCTATATCCATAACTTTATCACTGTCCATAAAATAATAATTGTAGATGTACCTAATAGTAGATTGTTGTAGGAGTGCATAAAACGAACCATATTACCGAGATATTTAGCTGCCTGAGCCCTGGCGAAGGCAGCTATAGTGCGAGGTAATATGGCTCGTTTGTAGCCGAGTTCAACACTCTGCTTTTCACTTCGATTGGGAGGAAGTGAAACTGTGATATTGTTTGCAAATATTTATTCCGCTTCTCCAATACATGAAATTCTCATAACTTTCAAGATATATTTGCTTAGATTTTGGCGGCCATATCAGCTGAACAACTTACTTTGCGTTTCTTTCTATTAATGTGTTAGGAGTAAGTATTATTTCATCATCACTTGATGACATATTTAACTTTCAGTAATATTTGTTGCAAATTTAAATAATCAAACAACTAAATTATGTACTGCTGAGAAAAAGCTACAGCCCTTTCCCGCCAATACTTTTTTTTTATTCTGCCACCGATTGGGAAGGCGAAGGTAGCCATGTCTAAATAACGTAAATAAATAATTAGACATTCATGTCTGAGGTATATTTATTTTATATCATATTTGTTTAAGTCACTATTCTTCTGAGCATCGTCTGAAGAGTCCGTGTTCATCGCTGTCCTGTCAGTTCACGCTAAAATGATAGAATCTTAGCGCGAACACTATTGAGTTTGAAAATGTTTGTCAATGAAGTTGTACTGTGTATTTGGGTGTAAGCCCTATTGCCATAGTCTAAGAAGAAGCTAACACGTATCTTTAAGAAACATTCAGCTTAGATTGGTAAAATCCTAGATCACGCTTTGCGCACAGCAAAACTTATTGACCCGTCTTGTTTGTAGTTGCTGACATGCCTGATAGTGTACGCATCAAGCGCACACGCCATCATGGTGAAGTTTGGCACGAAGAATGGTCCCATTGAGCCGCCAGTGCCGGTACCTTCGGTCCCGCCACCGAAGCCCTACCGCAACCCCGCGCCTGTCTGGGAAGAACGCTCCAATGACTCCCCCGACCCCAATGCTCAATGGTAAATAAGTGTACTTCACCTGTTCTTGTTGCACGTTGCCAACAAGCGGATCAGGCTCTGGTGTGACCACCGTTACAGCCAGACCCATAGACCAGTGTGAAAAGTTTATGACTGCAATGAACAATGTACTTGCCCAATGCATGTGGTTATTAAGGGACGAGTCTTCAGTTTTGTAAAGTCGTAATAAGTAATTATGACGTCCGAAATCCAACTCTTAGCCAAAAATAATATAAGGTCACTTTCGTTTCTATAGCCAAATTCATACTGCGGACTCGTTAAGTGGTCAGGACAAAGGTTCAATGGCCCTGTTTGTGAAATACGAATTTTAATACACCTGCTCAAAATATGATAGATTACGTGCCTGTTTAGCGTGCGTAAAATGACATATTTCGCACCTGTGCTTTTTGTTTTTACTACTGACGCCATCTAGGGGAAACCGACCACATCATTTAGTAAGCATGTAAACCTTTGTTTTACTGGATACACTGAACTGTTTAAGATGAGTATTTTAAAACTTTTATATTTTATTATTAAATATATTGTATATGTTAAATTGTAAAAGATGTTTTAAAAATTCAAAACGATTTTAGACAACATAATTTTTATTCTATTTTCACTATCTCAGAAATTATTTATTACTTTAGAAAGAGACTTTGATTTTTGTAGTACAGATTGGCGCCAATCAGACTGCGTGTTCTTCTGTCGACTTGTATCTGTGTTGATTTGCAACAAAATTTATTTTATTATAATGTTTCATGTAATTTTTCGCAGGTGTATTAAAAAACTTCGTTTGATATACGTGCGAAAGTGTTGATATTTCTCGTCCCGACTGTTTTTTGCCTCGACTGCGTCTCAGCAATAAAGTCAATCGTGTCTCTTAATATCAACCTTTTCGCACTTGCATCAAAATGTACTATTTTGTGTTTCTTTACTTGTTCAAGACCAACTTCGACTCGATTAGTATAGGAAAGGAAGTCCAAAAATTTTGCGTATATCACAGAAAGGGTAATTGAACCTTGGTCCTGACCACTTATTGAGTCTCCAGTATGAATTCGGCTGCATAAACGAAAGTCACCTGATATACAAATAATTGGCCACAATTTATTTCTTTATAATAATATAATAGTGGAGCTTACGTTTTTTTTTTAATTTAAAGTTAAATTCACAACTATGGTAATGGTACACAAGGGTACATACAATTATATTCAAGCAACTAAATTATTGAAATTACAATTATTATAAAATAAAAGTTTTGCTTGTAGTGTATTATTTTTAGGCTAGTACCTATATGTAAGTAATTTTTTTTCAGTTATGTGTGTGTAAAAATCCAAGTCATAGTAACGCAGAACGCGGAACGCGGAACGCAGGACGCGGAACGCTGAACGCAGAACGCGGAACGCAGAACGCAGCTGTCACATAACAAATTTTATACAAGTGCCATAGCACAAATATCGATGCGTGGCTGATTTAAAGTGACCACAATGCATCGTGGACGGTTTTTTCACTCAATGAACGTTTTCTTTTGAGCCTAACATATACATTGTTTTTAAGTAGGAGCAATTATTTGGGCGATAATTTTTTTTTATCCCACCCCCTATCCAAAGAATCGATCCTTATGGAATTCCCGTTTATCTCAAAGGTGTATTTTAATCCACAGGAGGCCACAACTCTTCGTACCTCAGCCAAGATTCACGCAGGTCATCTACAATACCCAACCACCAACCTACAACAACGCCAAGCAATTTGTCAATGCATACACACCACAAAATCACCAGCCGATCCAAGCACAGCCAATAAAGGACTACTTTACTCCAGCACAGATTCTCAGCTCGCAGAGTCTACCTGGAATCGGCATCAGATACTTTGCTCCACTCATCATACAAAGAAACGAGGAAGTCCAACCAGAAGATTCAAAGCTTAATGAATTACAGACAAACGAAATCAACCACGACAAAGATTCATCCAGTGACCTGCAGTGGAAACTTGAAAAGGATGCCGCAAAAAGAATCACCAGAAATTCTCAAGAGGTAACGTAACAATAAGCCCTTAGAAAACTTGTATTATTGACATTATCATTGAAAATGATCGAATTCGTAAAATAGTAGGTCGTCTTTGTAGTCTTTGGTCGTCTTTGTAGACAACCGATTTGTCGAACTACCTTACCTAGATCATATCAGAGTGTTTGATCACGCTCAGCTTGACATTTGAATTCATCGTTGGATACAAATATTGAAATGCACATAATAATAGATGTCTCAAACGTGTTATAGCAATTCTTGTACCAAATTAGTCACTAGAAATTTTTCGTGTCTATGTAAACAGTTTGTTTTAACAAGGGTTGTGTGTTTCAGAGTTTCGTGCAACCTTATATGTACCAATGGCCATCGTTCGTACATCGGCAGCAGTGAATTTATTTTATAGATTAGTTGTAAGATATTTCACATTCATCGCAGTTAAGAATGTAGGATTTATTGAAACTTTTACTAGTTTACACATATTACTCAATGGGAAAAATATAAATATTTCTTATAGATTTTTGAAATACGCCTGACATACAAAGCGGTTCTTGCAACTTGCAAATTAGTTATAGGGCTTAGAAAACTGAAACTGTATTTTTGGCAGAAAGCAAGAAGTTTTGCCCTGTAATACTAGGGATCAATGTGACTGATTTCATCCAAGGAAATTAAAATTTTATCCACTGGAATTAAAGATGCCGGACCTTTTCCAACATGGCGGCTGCATAATTTAAAAAAAATATAGAATCAAAATGGATTTACCTATTTTAGTGATTAGGGTGTCAATCAATTTGTATTGATATCTTTAATAAAAAAAAAAAAATATCGCTTACAAAATTAAAGATGGAAGCCGAATATAAAGAAAATTTTAACATTTTTTTTCATTCTTATGAAAATAACAACTAAATTTCCTAATATGATTACTATCTATATAATTATATATAATTATCTATATATGACCATATGATTACTTATTTATATAATTTAATAAATTCTGATAATATTATCTACAAAACAAAAAAAATCTTCAAAGTCCGTCGAGTAGTTTTTGCACTAAACGCATTTCAAAAGAAGCGTGAGGTTTTAAAAGCCGTCACTCCACGTTATCTGATGCACCATGGAATCAAAACGAGTGCACCGATTTCAGTTATTTACATATCAGACAATTTGTATTTATATCCTGTAATTTATTACATCTTGTAAAAACCGGCCAAGTGCGAGTTGGACTCGCGCACATTGGGTTTCCTACCAAGTGCACAACTGTTTATTTGTTTTGGTCACAACTTACTAATTTTATTAAGATTCGGCGTTTTCAATGTTTAATTTTGAATTCATACATTAGGTATGGTTCATAATAATAAAATACAGACATTTCAAATTCTCAACTAGTTTAGTTTTTGAGATAGACCCCGTAACAAAAATGTTCTAAAATTGACAGATTGCCTATTTTTTCATTTTTAAAGGTAAAAATGAGCAATCAATATAATGAATCCTCATCCGATGTTGTTGAACTGAAAGAAGGGAAAATTGGTATGAAATCAGACCAGAATGTACCTATCTAATATATCTATTATCAGTAAGTAAATTCTAAAGAGATATCTTTCGTCTTTGCGGCTGCCTTTGCATGTGCTGCATTGCACTACGCAGGTTAGACCCTGTCACCGACATGAGCAATGCATTGTTTCGCAGCCTTTTTTACCACCGTAATGGTTTAAGTAGGACAAATCATGCCATATCTCCCTGGTTTCAGACCATTGTGGAACCCAACTTTCATTAGATGACTTCCAACCCCAGGAGGATGGAGGTGGCACAGAGGTATCGTCGAGAATAACGGCATTGCCTCATAAGTGGCCCGCTTGATAGGTGGCATGGAGCGCGTGTTTTTGTAATGCCACCAATGTTGGTGGGATGCTTGTTACCAATTTATTTTTGTTAGCAACTGGTTCCTTGCGTACCAAATTGACCGGCTAAAGTGCTGTTTGTGAATTTTATAGCAGGTAGCAGGTGAACTTTTCCAGTATAGCCATGATTCCTTTAAGAAGACTTTGTACAAGTATTGGCTGCGATATTTCTTTCAAAGCTGGTGTAACTTCCGGGTGTGACAACCACGTTTTGAAGCATGACTTCTTTTTTTTATATGGAGATAAGAATAGTGACACACCTGTAAAAACATAAAAGCCACGAAGAGCAGTCGATCTGTCAGGGCCCAAAGTATTGGCTATTTTATGAATTTCGACATTTCGATTTTTTAATTTTTTTTCGTGTATAGTTTGACCAATCAGAAGGTAAGCTTAATAGCAATATTTACCAATAACTTGATTTAATTTTACAATTATTGACAATAGCTTGACGTCAAATTCCAGCACCTCTTCTTTCTCGTTTTTGTCTCTATAGGCTATTCGTCAGATAAAGATTTCACACAAGGTCTATTCTTTTCGAATTTGCTTTTTGCACTTGTTGGAGAACATGAGACCTGAGACATGCTGTGTTATACTTCTGAAAAGTTTTTGTGTTCTTTGGATGAATCATTTATGTCAGTGCAGCACCATCAAAGATTATTCCATCAAATTGAATGGGAACGTTTTCTGTTTTTATTAGCTTTATCAGTTTTTGGGGCAAGCCTTCCTGAATGACTTCGATGCTACTACAAGTAATGTACTGACCAATGTTTCTATTCAAGTAACTTCTTCAGACTACTTTGCACCGCAATTTCTGGAAAAACAATGGGAACGCTCACAGAAGAAGCCAATGGATGCATTGCAAAAGATATGGCAGGACAGGGAATCACGTGTATTCTGGTACGATCTCCCAACACAGATGTTTTGGTGTTATTGATATAATTTTATCAAATTTTAAATAAGAGTGGCCTACCAGAGTTGTGGCTTTTGACTGAGACGGCAAATAAACGGCTTTATGTCGAAATTGATAAAATAGCCAATACTTTGGGCGCTGACAGATCGACTGCTCTTCTTGGCTTTCACACCTTTACAGGGTGTGACACTATTTCTTATTTCCATACAAAAGGAAAGAAGTCGTGCTTCAAAACGTCGTTGCCACAGCCTAAATTTACACCAGCTTTGAAAGAAATATTGTAGCCAATACTTGTGCGAAGTCTTCTTAAAGAAATCATGGCTATGCTGGAAAAGTTCACTTACTACCTGATGTACGATTCACAAATAGCACATTAGCCGGTGAATTTGGTACGCAAAGAACTAGTTGCTAACAAGAATTGGTAACAAGCATCCCACCAACATTGACGGCATTACAAAAACACGCGCTCCGTGCCACCTATAAAGCGGGCCACTTATGGGGCAATGCCGTTATTCTCGACGATGCCTCAGTACCATATCTATCCTCCTGGGGTAAGAACTTAAGTAGTCATCTAATGATAGTTGGGTACCACAATGATCTGAAGCCAGGGAGATATGGCATGAGTTGTCCTACTTGGACTGTAAAAAATTGATTGATTTTAAAAAAATCTGCAAAACAATGCACTGCTCATGTCGGCGAGTTGGTCTAAACTGCGCAGTGGAATGCAGCACATACGAAGGCAGCTGCAAAAACGAAAGGTATCTCTTTAGATTTCATACGAATTTTCTCTTCTTTCAGTTCAACCACATCGGATGAAGCTTTAGATACAGAAGATTAATATATGCTGATTTTCGTTTATATTGCCAAATTCATACTGGAGACTCGGAAAATGGTCAGGACCAAGGTTCAATGACCCTTTCTTAAAAAACGCAAAATAAAATTTGGACTTTCTATATGTACTAATTGAGTTAAGGTTGTTCTTGAACAAGTATAGAGGCATTAATTTTTTTATTTTTTGTTTCGCAAGCAAGGTCATTGAACCGAGTCTCCAGTATGAGTTTGGTTATATAAACGAAAGTCACCTTGTATATAAGTCACCTTGTGTTTACGGCTCATTTTTACCTTCAAAAGTAAAGAAATGGAAGGGCCATCTGTCAGTTTTAAAACATTTTTGTTATGGCGTCTATCTCAAAAAGTAATGGAAATTGGGAATTTGAAATATCTGTATGTCATTATTATGAACCATGTCTAGTGTATGAAATCAAAATTCAATAATGAAAACGCCGATTAATATTACATATATATAAAATTAGTAAGTCGTGACCAAAACAAATAAACAGTTGTATGCTTCGTACGAAACCCTTTGTGCGGAACTCCAACTCGCACATGGCCGGTTTTCACAAGATATCACAAATAGCAGGATATAAACACAATTTGTCTGATATGTAAATTACTGAAATCGGTGCACTCGTTTTGATTCTATGATGCATCACATAACGTCGAGTGACGGCTTTCAAAACCACACGCTGTTTTTGAAATGCATATAGTTTAAAAAGTACTCAACGGATTTTTTTGTTTTTATTTCTTGTGTAGTAAATATTATCAGGATTTATTAAATTATGTAAACATGTTACCATACCATAGGAAATTTAGTTGTTATTTTCATGAGAATGAAAAAAATGTTAAGAAAATTTCACAATGTTCCTAATATACGGCTGCCATTTTAAATTTCTTAAGCGGTATACTTTCTTTTTTATTAAATCGG
Source organism: Ypsolopha scabrella (assembly GCA_910592155.1). Classification (NCBI taxonomy): domain Eukaryota; kingdom Metazoa; phylum Arthropoda; class Insecta; order Lepidoptera; family Ypsolophidae; genus Ypsolopha; species Ypsolopha scabrella. The sequence continues at coordinate 9,709,655 of OU342964.1, forward strand.
TCAATAAAAATTGATTGACACCCTAATCACTAAAATCGGTGAAGCCGTTATGATTCTATATTTTTTTAAATTATGCAGCCGCCATCTTGGAAAAGGTCCGCCATCTTGAATTTCAGTGAGTAAAATTTTCATTACCTTGGAAGAAATCATTCATATTGGTCCCTAGTATTACTGGGCAAAGCGGCTTGCTTTCTGCCAAAAATTTAGCTTTCGATATAAATATCGCCGTAAGCCCTAAGAATAAATGCTTTAGTAAATTCTTTGAAATAACAACTTTCAACAAACTTGTGGATTAAATGTAAACTTGTAAAAGTAGTTAACTTAAACGCTGTGATGTCATTAGATAGCTAGTTATGTAAGTTTAATGTGCCAGATAACGATTTTATTTATCCTGTTTTTAATCAAAAATATTTATTTTAAAAATTTTCACTACCTATACTCTAGCTTTTCAAAACTAGAGACAGTACAAATACAATAAAACCTCACCTCTTTCGTACATAATTCTTGTACTCTTTTCTTTTGCGGAATTCCAGAACAATGTAAATTTTAAAACGTTGACAATTTTTACTTCTAGAGTTCATTACTTACAGCATATCCACAAATATGGAGTACTTATTAGTTATTCAAAGGCTACGAGCATGTAAAATTATGTAAAAATTTATGAATTTATATAAATAACATATGAAAGATATAGTAATAAATCAATTATTCATACAGTGTATGATATATTTTAAACTTTATATGGTAAATTTATCTATTCTAACTATTCAATACAACCTTTAGGTATATAGGTTTAACAAACTAATGTATAAAATATTTATTTTTGTATTAAACAAGATTGATAAAAAGTACAGGAAATTATTGTTTCTCTGACAATTGATTTATTCAAAATATCCAACAAGAGAAGTCGATACGAGTCGCTGTTTACATAATAACGTGATATTTTTTCAACAAAGACAATTGGTTATTATTGTGAACGATCATTTTCTCGTTTAGTGGACAAAAGAAATGAGAACTATAATGCTTCCTCTGTTACATTTGTAAGTCAAACTGATTCTTACTGCGTTCCACTAAAATTTAAAATCTCCATGCTTTACATAAAATAATTTGAGAGTCTGTAATTATGAAGATATCTTCAAGTATTTGTATTCAAATAGCGTTACTAAGTAGGTAGTTAGTCTGGCTATTGTCAATTGCCAAAAAAATTGGTTTTTGTGTTTTATTTACGGTTCTGACTTTCACGTCGTTGGTTTTGTTATTCAATAGTAAGGGAGCCCAAAGGATTTTAACAACGTAATAACCATGGCGAAAAAGCGATAGTTATGCAGATAGGAGATAATGAGAGTTAACTGAAAATATAACGGCAAAGTTCCAGATAGTTCCTTTCCCAAAAAGGACAATAAAATATGTGATGTTCAGCGTAATTAATTTTAATTTCATCTTAGGGGTTGACGTATAATTAAAGAAGGCAAATCTGACAAACAGTGTGTGGGCCTTCGCTAAATCTGACGTCTCCGAAAACTAAGATTTAGAAAATTTTAACGCGATATTCAGGACGAATAAAAGTTATTCTCTGTAATAGTGTAACGTGTCTGTATATATATATATATATATCTGACTGATAGGTGAAGCCTTTTAGTATGTAGGCTATGGTGAAGCGATATGTTTTTTTTTGTATTTCCTGTATTACTTACCTATGTATGCGTTAGTGTTAGATACTAAAATACACAAAATATCATCCAATGCAAAGTAAATCTTCAAGTGGCGCAATAGGTTCAAAATCTTGACAAAATTTATGGAAGAAAAGGTTTTTTCTAGGCATATCCATTATATTTTGTATTATTTGATTTTAGGAGATCATAAAATTATAACAAAATATTTACCAATTGATATGTCTAAAATTAAATTGAAATTGTGTAAATTCACAGAATTTTTCATTTGAAGCAATTTTTAACAGATTTTTAACAGGATTTTCATGACTTACTTTTGATTAATTACAAAAATAATGAAAGTGCCAAAACATTTTTTTATCGCTCATTTTTTCAAGATGTTTAACACATTGCACCACCTAAAGATACAGGTACTTGGAATAAGATGATATTTTCTGTATTTTACTATCTACCACGAACTCATAGATAGTAATATAGAAAACCCAAGCGAATAAAAAAATCACTTCTTTTTTGGATTTTTGTCATAAACCCTTGGAAATGAGGACAACAGGTATGAAGAGACAGGTTTTGGTATTCAAAATATGAATCGGTTTGTCTTCTAGTTCTCCTGCATTGGTGGAGCGAGCAACTGTGACGACACAAAGATGGAGACCGAATGGTTGGGTTTTCGATATTTTCTCGAGAACCAGTGAATGGTAAGTTACGTGTTGTGAGGTATCATTTGAAAGCTACTTAAAATATCTAAACCAGAAAAATTCAGTCGTTGTTTACCGTTAATGTTATAGTTTTGGAAAAATGCCAGAGAAACTGTTAAAAATTTGTTACTTTTCAAATTTCTGTCAAACTTTTTGATATAACTTTGAAACGAACGTGTTTATTGCAATTTATGTTAATACATATTTTGTAAAACAATTTCTAAGAAAGGCGGCAGTATAATAACTTTGATAGCGATATTTGGAAACATATTAAAATTATTCCCAGTTTTGTGGCGCAAGTAATAATTTTCAAATTAAGCCATGGTATGGAAAAAAAAACTAAAACGTGTTATGCTCTGTTCAGATCTTCCAACCCTTTTGTATAAACTACGTGCCCGATCTACTTTGCTTAACTCATATCCACTTAATTTGCTAAAGTAAGCTTTCCTAAGATATGTTATAAGATTTTACAATAAACCTCCAAAGGAGGTTCTTAATTTGTCATAAAACAAGTTCTTACTTTATATTAAGCAGGGACTCTTGAAACTCTTAAAATCTATAATATCTATGAATATTTGGACGATTATTGTAAATGCCTATAACATATCTTAAGGAAGAAGTATTTACTTTGGCAAATTTTGTGGATAGGAGTTAAGCAAAGTAGGTGGGGGAATTAGTTCACACAAAAGGGTTGGAAGATATAAACAGAGCATAACATGTTGTAGTATTTTTTTCGCATTACAAAGCTTATTATGAAAATCATTACTTGCGGTTCAAAACTGGAAATAGTGATTATATTTTTCATCATATCGCTATGAATGTTACTATACTGTATTCCTTAGACATTGTTTTATATATTTTAACAAAATATGTAATAACATAAATTGCGATAAACATGTTCATTTCTGAGTAATATCAAAAAGTTCGACAAGATCGATTTTTTTGCATTTTTTAGATATTTTTCCGTAACTATGACAAGTAAGTAACAACCAGATCTTTTTGATAGAACTTTTTAATAGCTTTCAAACTATACCTGACTTACTTACTCGCTGGTTCCCAAGAAAACATTGCAAAACCAAAGCATTCGGTTGTCATTTTTGTGACGTCACAGCTACTCGCTCCACCACTGCAGAACTGGAAGACAGGCAGATTCATATTTTGCATACCAAAACCTGTCTATTCATACCTGTTGCCCTATTTACAAGGGTATATGACAAAAAATCCAGAAATAATTGGGTGGCCTACATACTAAAATGCTTCAACTATCCTTCAGATACTTATATAATTACCATCAGGACAAGTAACACGTTACAAAGAATAAGTTGTATTCGCCCTGAATATCACGTTAAAAATAGTCCAAATTTTACTTTTCGGAGTCGTCAGATTTGCCTTCGTATTAACTAAAATAATTTGCGCTGAACATCATGTATTTTATTCTCCTTCTTGGGAATCTGAAACCGTCGCTCTGATACTTTTTAGATATATTTTCAGTTATCTCTCATTAACCGTCATCTGCATAGTTGTCGCTCTCTGGTTATCAGGTTGTTCAAATCCTGTAGGCTCCCCTACCAATAGAATGTTAAGATACAACAATAAATTACTTGTATGTAGTTGTTAATACGACAGCTGAAAAGTTTTTTCCTGATATAATAACGCTTGTAAATATGTAAAATATACTAATATAAAAATTACAATTGTATTTCATTTATTTCACCCATAAAAAACCCTTTACATAGAACTCAGAGTTATAAAAATGAATTACCATTGCAAACCATTGTACATCCCATTAAATAAAATTTTATACAAATCATAAATGGGCAAGAGGACATGCAATATTTTTTTCAAAATATTGGAAAGACCATCCTTAAATTTATAAACCTAAGAATCATTTTGATTTCAGCTTCTATCGAACGAGGCCCACAGTTTCAAGCGGTTGCATGATTTATAATCTTCATATTTACATTCACAAGGAATTCTTAGGTAATATTACGTGACTTTGAACATCTCGTTTTGGTTGTAATATACTTCGTACTACGGTATGGGTAAAACATTTATTCAAGTCAGGGACTAGGAGATACTTAATTCAAGTAGCAAAACTTCTTTCTAGATATAAAATGAGTACAAACAACTTATATAGACTGATATAAAATTTGACAACTATTATAAGAGGGCGCTACAAATCTGGTAAAGATGGGGGAAATGGCTGAATCTAGGTTCACAGGATAAAGGATAACTCTCTGATGCCAAATATGTTGGTCTGGCTGCTTGAAGAGGTAGCGTAATCTATTTACGCCAACGCGGGGCGCCTGAAAAATTACTTATGTAGAAGAAAAAAAATGGGCATCGAAGGGGTGCCCATTATCCTGTAGGTTTTTGTTGGTTGACAACCAGTTGGCAACCGATTCAAAAATAACATAATATGCTCACTGCTTTTGGTAGATTTACCAAATGATTAATGGTAATGGATTAATGGTAAAAAAATATACCGCGAGTATCGCTTGCATTGTGTTTTTGTAAACAAAGTACAATAAATAAAATACATGCAGCAATCAGAATACCCCGCCTTTAAGCAAATGAAAAAAACAAAGAAGATTCATTCGCGCTGAAAAATTAACCCACGATAAACTGCGTTGAACAGAGTTTAGTATGGTGACGAATAGCGATCAATATCTCTATGATTTATTATTTTGTGTTGAATTGTTTGTCTTCAAAATGCTTGTCGCGTGATTTGTAAAGAAAGTACTTCGGCAAGTACGTACTAATCACTGTTCAATTAAATTTTTTGGTCATTCCACGCGACAAGCTTTTTCAGCGATCTAAACCAAAATTGTCTGCAAAATTCTCAGTCGGTTCGGGAAAAAAAGTGGTTGAAAATTCAGGTGACTTTGCTAGGGCCGCTTCTATCGTATCGAAACATGTAGAGTCCTACACTAGCAACCTTCCACTCTTCCAAGGTATGATCATCATTCCGTCGGGCCCCTTGCCATCGTCACATATAATGATGACCAAGCTGATCGACCCTACTACGACGGCAGCTATATGGCTCATTTGTCCGGGCGCCCAGTCTCAGACAAGTGGTTCAAGTAAAAGTTGTCCTGTCAAGGAGAGTCCCTATACATAGGTAGCACTAAAAGTTTCCGGAACTGGCCACTTACATAAACAATATTTAAAAATTTATTATAACATTTGAAAATAGAACTCTTTGGCTGTAGAATGCAGTTTGTTTCAACTGACTGTCTTTTGTTTTTACCTTGTGGCGCCATTTAAAAAATTGTGTGTCTGCATCAACATGGATTTAACTCGGGAAAATTTTCGTAGTATGATTTTCTACGATTTTAAGTGTAATTTGACAGCTCAACAGAGCATCGCTCGGCTTGAAACAGCTTTTGGCAATGAAGCACCATGCAAGACGACTGTTTATAGCTGGTTTGCAGAATTCAAGCGTGGTCAAATCAATCTCAGTGACGAATCTCGCGATGGTCGGCCGTCCACCGCTGTGACCAACAAAAAAAGAGTGGGGTGTGAGAAAGCTGTGCTCGCGGTGGATCCCACACAACTTGACCGAGGCTCAAAAAACGGACCGAGTCACTTGGTGCAGTGCCATGCTTACCAGATTCAACGAAGGTGCGTCAAATTTGGTGTGGGACATAGTAACAGGTGACGAAACATGGATTTATTGCTACGATCCCAAAACAAAGCAGCAATCGAGCGTATGGGTCTTTCAAGATGAGCTGAAACCAACCAAAGTGGCGCGCGTGAAAAGTGCATCTAAGCGGATGATTGCTTCTTTTTTTAATAAAACTGGACACGTGGCTACTGTTGCTTTAGAGAATCGTCGTACCGTGAATAGTGACTGGTATACGACCATTTGTTTGCCGGAAGTTATTGACGAACTCCGTAAAAATAACCGTAAACGCCGTATCATCCTGCACCACGACAATGCTAGTTCTCACATGGCCAGACAGACAAACGACTTTTTGAAGACGAAAAATGTAGAACTCATGAGTCATCCTGCATACAGTCCCGACCTGGCACTTTGTGACTTTTTTCTGTTCCCAAAAATTAAGAACCAATTACGCGGTCAACGATTTTCATCACCAGAAGAGGCTGTCGAGGAGTATGAAAAACACGTTTCAGAGGTCACCACAGGGGAGTGGCACAAAAGTTTTCAAAACTGGTTTGATCGAATGAAAAAGTGCATAGACGCCAAGGGAGATTATTTTGAAAAACAATAAATTAATTTTGTACCTTTAATAGTATTTTTTCATATTCATTCCGGAAACTTATAGTGCGTCCCACGTATTTGCCAACGGGAGAGTTTTTAACCAATAAGCAGATTCCGGCTCACTAGGTGGTAAAAGACGAGGTTTCCAAAAGGATCACAGTATCGTATTTTTTTAATATTAGATATTAAGATGCTGTTGCTGAAGTCGGAAACTGCCGATAGTAATCGTCCATATGAACAACTTTTCATACGGAATCAATCCTCGAATCGCGAAAAAAAATCAGTTGTTCCATGAAAAAGTACCTACTCTACCAAAATTTACGAAACAACCTATTTTAGGGTTCCGTACCTTAAGAGGAAAAAACGGAACCCTTATAGGATCACTTTGTTTTCCGTCTGTCTGTCTGTCTGTCCGTCCGTCCGTCCATCCGTTAGTCTGTCAAGATCTTTTATCTCGGGAACGCGTGGAGGTATCGAGTTAATATTAAAAACATATACTCATGTTTACAGTCCTTTGAAGCTGTGAAAAACCAGACTTCTAAGTTAACGTAAAAAAAGATACGGCCATTTATGCCGCAAAAAACACATGTAAGATAACTTTAATTTATGCAGCCAAACTCATACTGGAGGCTTGGTAAGTGATCAGTAACACGGATCGATACCACTTTTTGCTGATTTCGCAAAATAAAATCTTGATGTCCCATCTGGGAGTACGACAGTGCCCCCCGCCAAGACAAGCCAAAGGAAGCGGGGCACTAGTACCTTTTCTCGAAGCGTTTCGTCGTATTTTCGAACCCTCATAGCTTCGGTCTGGATAATACTAGAGATACCAAATTCTCAAGATAAGATGTATTAGTTTTATTAAATACGAGAAGTTTCATTTGTCTAGCTTTTATACTTTCAATTTAATTCATACTTAAATACGTCGATTTCTTCACTCACTCATTCACTCACTGATGATCATCAAAACCTAGGGTACTCCTTGAAGTCCTAGAAAGCTGAAATTTGGTATGCAGGCTAAAAGTAGCACACAAACAACAAATACATTAATCAATTTGTAACTTTCACCCTCCAAACCCTCTAAATGGGGGTCCGATTATGTATTATTAAAAAAATATATCCCCAATTTCCAAAAGTCCTAGAAAGTTGAAATTTGGTATGCAGGCTAGGATTAACACACAAACAACAAATAAATTAAGAAATCTGTAACTTTCACCCTGCAAACCCTCGTAAGGGGAGTCCGGTTCTGTATAATTAAAAAAATATATTCCCAACTTCTAAAGGTCCTACAAATCTGATATTTGGTATGAAGGTTACGATTTGCACACCCAACGAAAATATTTAAATATCTGTTAATTTAACGCTTCAACCCCCCACCCAGGCACGTATCCAGACTTTTTTTTGGAGGGGGGGGGGGGGGACATTCATTGAAACAGAAATGTGAATTGTGAAAGAAACCTATGTAATCACTGTACTATATTATTCAGTATCAAAAGTACCATACCTACCTTTTTTATTAAAACGTACTTTAATGTACCATGACAGAACCATCAAACCATGCAGAGTACGTCTTGTTTGCTGATGATGGCTGCGTCATCGTAGCTGCTGACAACTACGAGATACTACGGTCAAAATTATCTCAAACAATGAGTGAAGTTGCAGAGTGGTTCACTGCTAATAGTATGCTGCTAAACGTAGAAAAAACAAACATCGTTCACTTTCAATTATGAAGAATGAAAGGCCATGAACTGAACGTAATGTGTAAAGGGTAACCTGTACCGCAAGTTGACCATGTAAAGTATTTAGGATTTACGATAGATAGATAATCTCACCTGGGCAGCTCACACTGACGTCACATGCTGACGCTTGTCTTCAGCATGCTTCGCCCTATCAAGACTTGCACCTAGCTTAAGTATAGACAACCTTAAAAAGGCTTATTATGGATACTTCCATTCTATACTTATCTACGGGATAGATATGTGGGGAGATGCAGCTAACCATGATAAGGCATTTAAAAAACAAAAGCGTGCACTGCGAATAATTTCTGGGGTAGCCTGGGATCACCATGCTAAAGATTTATTTATAACTCACAAAATACTCACCCTCCCGTGTCTATACATACTGGCAATTGCGAAATATGCAAGACGAAACATACAGCAGTATCGTACTAATGGCGATGTACTCAATGTGAACACTAGACGGCGCCACCAGCTATATGTTCCCGCGAGGAGACTCGCCAAGTCTAACAAGTCTCTCAGTGTACTGGTGCCGAAGGTGTATAACGCCCTTCCAGCTCATATTCAAACTGCTCCAAGTGAATCTGTATTTATACGGAAGTTGAAGACCTTGTTGGTCGGTATGGCTTGTTACACAACTGACGAGTTTATTGCAAGTGTTGCGCTGACCCATCTAGATAACAATAGTTAATTCTTATGAACGAATATTGTTCATATGTAACATGAAAATTAACATTGTACATAAATAATTGAAATTATTATTTTGACTCTTAAATCTATTTAATGCAGATATGAGTAAATTTTAATGACATTATTTACTTGAACTTGAATTTGAATTTTATGGACTATAATAATATACCTACCCTAGGTATTATTTTAATATTGTATTATTATGACTTGTAAATTTTAATTTATAAATAAATAACTGTATTGTATTGTATTGTACTTTACAGAAGTTATGAATAAACATTTCTGGTCCCAGGTATATGTCACGCCAAATTTCGGGGAGGGGATAAATCCCACCTATCCCCCCCCCCCTTGATACGTGCTTGCCCCCATCCCATAAAGGGGTCAAGGCGACAAAAAACAAGGCGCTAAAGTTCTTGCGTCTGACAAACAATTCGACACCCTCTTGAGTAAGGAACCCTAATAATACCTTGACCGCGGTATTTTTCCTATAATCTTTACATAATACATTATCAATCATCCATCATCTATTACCATGACTTTTCATATATTTTTCGATCTTCTAGTTTCGAAAATGAGAGGGGAGGGGACATGATAATTTTAAAAACTTACTTTTTTAAAGATTTTTTATGGAGACCCTTGGATATCAATTTTATTATTTGTCGTGCTAGAGGCCATAGAATCAGGTAGGTATTCTGTAAAATTAGTAATCCAGTAACTATCAGTGGCTATCTATAACGGCTGAAACTGTAGACCCCTATGACAGACGGACACACAACGGAGGCTTAGTAATAGCCCATTTGGCACACTTCTGGAACCTTAATTAATTATCTGTGATCCAAGGGGTGAGGGGATGGACGGATATCAAACGCGTCGCATCGCCTTACAATGCCGCGTCACTGCCGTCGCAGCCCTGATCTATCGCTTATTGCAAATAATAAGCCAACATGAAAAAGAGGCAAAGATAGAGAGTGATCTATAAAAAAGTCATAGCTGAAGCGCAAGAAATGCAGCCTGAAAAAATAAAAAAAATAGAGCATCTTACAAAAGAAATGAAATCCCATCAAAAACATTTCATGTAAACCAGGTCGCCAAGACTCAGAAGCTCATAACGCTTTCATGGTTAAAAGTTATCAGATCTCATGTAGAGCCAAGCCCTTAACTCTACAAGCCTTAACTCTGCAAACCCTACATCTTGATCAAATTATATGACTTGGCCGTTTAATGGAACTATTGCATGACATAATAATTATAACTCCATGGGAGTGTCTGTTTGATGACCGCGAAACAGCCAAGCTATAATTTTTATCAAGATGTAGGGTTTGTAGAGTTAGGGCTTGTAGAGTTAACGGCTTGGCTCTACATGAGATCTGATAACTTTCTAACCGTAAAAACGTTATGAGCTTCTGAGTCTTGGTGACCTAGTTTACATGAAATGTTTTTGATGGTATAGTTTTTAACTCGAGGTTGGGGCTGGGCTTGTGTTTGTAAGGAACACGAAAATAATTCATTTACGAATTTCACATAAAGGGTCATCGAACCATGTTATTGAGCACTCACTGAGTCTTCAGTAAGAATTTAGCTGCATGCATTAAAGCCACCTAATATTTCGACACTCAAGACAATCAAAATTTATAGGGTTTTTTTTGTTGACTATGAAATTCGGCAAGTAATACCGTCTTATACTACAAGTATGGGGAAAGATCTGAAAACTTTAACAATAAATGTACATTTGGAATCATAAAAATATAGTCTTTAAAATTATATTCTTGTTTATTAGCAACATCAAATTACTTGTAAGCAGACCCCAAGCATCTTTGTCATTCCAAACACGACATTTTATCCAAGTTAGCGTTCATTAGCAAAAAACCTTAAGAGGACAAAAAATATCACAAATAAGGAAGCTGAATAGCAAGCATACAGTTTTCATCCATACAGATTTGCCAGCTATTTTAATGAAGGTTCTGAATATACAGCTTACTCAGCCTCCATGGCATTATGAGAACATTGCGGAAGTCCAAGCAATTAGTCAAGAGCATGCGCCACACAAGCCGTCTCATAGAGACATGATACTTCACCCTTATGTCAAAGGAATACGTGTACTAAGCGTTTTTTACAGGAGTTTTTAGATGCCGCCATGTTGAATGCTCTGGTGTTACTGGGAAGTCTTCTCTACGGGAATTTTCATAATTTTAAGGCCCTTCGCAATTACGGCAGTTCGCGGCACGCGCATGCTTCTTGTTTCTTAACCTGGAATAATCGCTGGAAGTGGAAGATAATTAAACCTTAAACCTGATGGAGCATGTCTATGAAGTTGAGGCACTTGGAGTTTGTTAGAAAAAAGTCGTGTTGTGCATTGAATATTTATTTATTTAATTAATTAGGTTGTTAGACTTATTAGTATTGTACTAATATTTTTAAGAATTTTTGTTTATCTGTCTGTTTGTATGTATGTTTCATTATAAACCGAGAACCACTTAACGGATTGGATGCGATTTTCTTTATTATCACCGTAGTGACCCGGTCAACATATAGGCTATAAGGGGTGATAATAAAATAACGCCAAAGCCGAATACTAGGTAGAAACTGAACGAATGTGGGTGGATACGCGGTAAAAGGCTAGTTTGATACTAATTATAAGGAATATAAAGATAAATACTTGTATAAATAAATACTTACTCAACTTACCTACTTCAAGATAGCGAGAGATATTTTTTTAGCTAAAAAGACTAATAGTGTTGTTTATAACTATGATGACAAATAATATATTATTTATTTATTTAATCTTGATAATTTGAAAATAACTGACCCATATCACCTCGTAGGTATCGGGTGTACAACTCCTTTCTAACTACACAAACACAACGAATTATTAATCGAATTAACGATTGTGTGGCGGTGCGATAGTTCTTATATTATCATTATTTTTTTTATTTAAGGTATTCTTTTTCTGTTTTTTTTATATGTTTATTTTGGTAGTTAGTTTTATTTATAGATAATTTGTTATTTAAGTTTTAGATAATTAAATAAAGAAATTATATCATTAGTTATATTATAAGGTTCAAAAAAATACGGTGTGGCTAAACGTCCTCCGGCACAATTAAACGTCACATTGCACATCGTTATTTATCCGTTGTTTTAAAATTCTGTTAAAACAAGGTTATAACTACGGGGGTCACCTCCTTGCTCCGCTTTGCTTCGCTCGGCTCCCTAATTTCTTTACATTACTAGTAATTATAACTCCTTGTCATTTCGCTCGCCGTGGCACCTATTTGCGACTTTTTGTTGAAAGTTTAAATTTCATTACTCTGATAAATAAAGAAACAAAAATAAAATTTATTCTGACATGGATTCTAACCCCAAAACCCGGTTATTAACTCAACTTACCTACTTCAAGATAGCGAGAGATACTCTTTTAGCTTTGTCTTAAAAAGACTAATAGTGTTGTTAATAACTATGATGACAAATAATATATTATTTATCTATTTAATCTTGATAATTTGAAAAAAACTGACCCATATCACCTCGTAGGTATCGGGTGTCCTTTCTAACTTCACACACACAACGAATTATTAATCAAATTAACGATTGTGTGGCGGTGCGATAAATCTTCTATTAACATTAGTTTTTTTTATTTAAGGTAGGTATTCTTTTTCTGTTTTTTTTATATATTTATTTTGGTAGTTAGTTTTATTTATAGATAATTTGTTATTTAAGTTTTAGATAATTAAATAAAGAAATTATATCATTAGTTATATTATAAGGTTCAAAAAAATACGGTGTGGCTAAACGTCCTCCGGCACAATTAAACGTCACATTGCACATCGTTATTTATCCGTTGTTTTAAAATTCTGTTAAAACAAGGTTATAACTACGGGGGTCACCTCCTTGCTCCGCTTTGCTTCGCTCGGCTCCCTAATTTCTTTAAATTACTAGTAATTCTAACTCCTTGTCATTTCGCTCGCCGTGGCACCTATTTGCGACTTTTTGTTGAAAGTTTAAATTTCATTACTCTGATAAATAAAGAAACAAAAATAAAATATATTCCGACATGGATTCTAATCCCAAAACCCGGTTATTAATCCTTTTATTCCTATACTGTGCAAACGATTCGATGTTAAAGCGACAAATTAAGCGAAGGTATTGAAGTTTCATAATTTTTTCTATAGGATTCCGCCGTGCATGCGCAGAATTGCCAGTTACGGTGGCTTTTATAATTTTTAGGATTCCGTAGTCGTAGGAACATTAACAGTTTCGCCATGTCCATCTGTCCATCCGTCTCTCCGCAGCTTAGTTCAGAGACTATTAGTACTAGAAAGATATAATTTGGTATGGGTATTCATATTAATCACGTCAAAAAACGATAAAACAAAATTTTGAGGAACAATTTTTTTTTAAGGGTATTTATCTCCCTTTTTTTCTCGTCTATCCCATTGTGTGGGGTATCGTTGAATAGGTCGTAATATAATAATGTAATAATGGGTGGGTGAAAATAATTTTATTTGATTTAGGGATCCGTTGGCGAAATATTAAGCTTTAAAGTGCTAATCTTTGTTAGAGTCAATCAAGGGTCAGTGGTGGCGCTAGAACACACGTGCACGTCAGCGACATCAGGTTTGCGAGGCCTCTTTTATTTCCCAGTCAAAAAGGAAACGTTAAATTACATGATAATTATGAACTAATGGATGGGTAAACGAGTTTTATTATTGCTAATCAAATGGTGACAAAAATTTATTGCACAAATAGAAATTAAACTATTTGACGAACTTTTCGGCTTTTAGCCTCACTGAATTTTTTCAGGATTATGTCATAGCTAAGACTAGCCGCTATTTCAGCTTCAATTGATAGAACTGACAACGCAGATAGTCTGTCTTGGCTCATCGTGCTTCTCAAGTACTTAGGTCTTAATCAATTTTAACTTTGAGAAGCTTCTCTCAGCGGAAGCTGTACTGACTGGAACTTTCAGCATGATTCTAAATGTTATGTAAACATTTGGATATACTTCTTCCAAATTATTTTCTAAAATGTACTGAATCAGTTGTTTCGCGTCGATTGGTCTTTAAAAGCAGGAGTTCTTCATATAGTTCAAAAGCCTGTATTTCGCTGTTTTCGCCTTCCCAAAGTATGTATTGTCGATGTGTATACCTAAATCATTACAATGCTTGAGAAGGTCCTCTATTGGTATATAATTCAAACAATTGATATCATAAATAAAACAATTGATATCATAAATAAATAAAATACGTACTAAAATAAATAAGAAAAACTGAACTTTAAATAACTTGAAAAGCTTTTTTGCGAGGCCCTCTCAGCCGTGAGGCCGTTGGCGGTCACCGACGTCGCCGACGCCTAGCGCCACCACTGTCAAGGGTCCCCCCCTGCCGGCTAAACGGTTGTTTATGAATATGTGGAAAAATTCACAGAAGTAGTTTAAGTAATGAAAGAAAACTATCACAGCTAAGTTAGCTTTACAAGCTTAAGAGTACAGGTCACGACAAACTTTTAGTCCCTTCTATACACGACAATGTATGGGCCGTTCTTCAGGAGAGCAACTTCCGAGCGGACATTTAGACTAATGAGTATTCAGAGGTTATTCCAACCCAACATGATGGGAATCGAGGATATTAAGGTTTGTAGAGCATAATTATATTATTTTTAGTAGTTACATGGAGTTTCATAAGAAAATTAAATGAAATTAATTGACCGTTAAAAAGTAAGTACAAAAACAAATTGCTCTTGACTAACAGAATTCAAACCCAAATCCCAAGACTGAGAGTCCGGCACTCTACTACTGGGCTACCGCACGGCGCTTCTTATTTGGGATCGAAAATCTTCAAGTTTCGTTAGTTCATAGACAGACAAAAAACCAAACGATTTTATCCTTCACTTCTGATGTAACTACTAAACAGTGTATTTATTGATTTCTGTAAGGCTCCTTCAACGGTTTTGGAATTCAAGATTTATTAGTGCCGTTCCAAGAATTATACACCTATATGTGAATCTAAAGTCATTTAGCTTGTTTACGAAGATTGTTATTTCTGATTAGGAGTCCATACGGTCATAAGCCTAATTGGCCTGCATTTCTATGGCAATATTATCACATTTCTCATATGATCGGCAGATATGTGGGCTGCCACGTTTGATACGTCTGTGTTAATAGTATATTAAACTGTCAACCTGGACGGCTATTCTCGCAAATTTTTTCACACGCTTTGCCTTTCATACGATTCTGTTTATCGCGTCATAAATGCCGTGTGTTGATAATTCTATTAACTGTAACTCGTTAAAAGACACGTAAAGCATGTTATGAATACGTACAACAGGTTTATATTTTAAAAGTTTGATACGTTTCTTCATAAAAAGCTTGTAAAAATCACCCGCTTTCGGCCTTCGCAAATTGTACGAAACTGAAATGCCACAAAGTTTTGTGACATTACTTCAATAAATAACCAGGCAAGTTCTAAATCGACTAACGTAGCTAAAATTTTTTCGGTTCTGTACCCGAAGGACAACACGGAGCCGTAGAGCCACAGTCGCGACGATCGTCACGCCTAGGCCGAATTATAAATAAAAATTATTATTGTTAGTTAATATATTATAAACCTAGTGATATGGGTATTTTTCGAAAGCTATTAAGAAGAGCAACAAAAAAAAAACTATAATAATATAAAAAAAGTTGTGGATTGTTATTCTAGGCCCAAATATTCTTTTTCTTTTAAAATATATGTATGTAAATATTGGATGGATTCGATTGATGGTTCTTGGTGGAATATCATTTTGAATAAATTAAATAATTAATAATTAATAATTTGTTGGCCCGATGATGTGTAATACGAAACCGGTAGCCTAAGTTAGAATAAAAATAAATATATGTGAAATAAAGGTACAAGAATTTGTGTATAATTTATTCTATATGTATGGAGTTATATATTTTTTTATTATTCTTTATATTTTTTACAATATTATAAAATTTGAAAAGACACACACATATATATATATATATATAATACATACATATATCATATATATAACTAAGATTTTTTCAAGGAGAAAGCCCCCCCCCCGCTGTCCCCAAGAAAAAAAAATGTTTTCTTGTAGGAAATTATATCTAGTTTTAGAAAAACAAAACCGCATTAGAATTTGACAACTAGTTCCGGAGATATAGCCAAAAATAAAATTGGCGGGAAATATTTGCAAAAATGCACGTAATCAACGGGTGTCGCTCTGCTTTCTGTACGTCTATCCATCCGGGTATGTCCTACTCAACTGGCAGTACCCTATAGGTGTTCACGGTAAGCTAATTTGTATGAAATTGATTACGTAAAGAGCAATTACTTTTTTCCCGTTGAGTTACAGGCCTAATTTTTTGACAGCATTATGCTGCCATAGACTTGTGTACAAAGTATTAGTTTCAATTTGATATCTCTTCCAGGGCCCGAAAAAAAGGGTCTTCACAGACGGACAGACAAACAGATAGACGGACAACAAAGTGATCAAAGTGTTCCATTTTTCATTTTGAGGTACGGAACTATTAAAAGTGCAGTTGGTTACATATTTGCAAAACACTTGATCAAGTAAATATGAACAAATTGCTTTTTTGGCTCAATAGTTATAACCAGTAAGGTTGAATCATTTTTCGTGTAAAAATGTGGATAAACAACTTTTTCTCCCGACAATTGACTTAATTACTTAATAATAAATTTGTACTAAGTATACACTTTCATGTCGAAGTAAAATATGTGTTAGTTATAACCGTGACTGATTCCAGGTACTCATACAAGCAGCGTAACTCATTTACTGGCTTTGATTTTTACAGCCAAATTAATAATGTGTGCCTTTGGATGAGGACCGAGGATGAACGGCGTTAGCCAAGAAAGTGGGAGAGTAAAAGTGAGCGAAGCATTAATCATTCTGGAGATCCTATCCAGTGACTTTCCAACTTTCCAAAAGTCAGTAATTTATTTATTTATATATCAAGGAAAACTTACAGCGCAAGGTGACTTACAAATATTAGCAGAGTAATAATACGGCCAATTACAAGTTTACACTAATAGTAGCATAATGGTCGAATCTACAGACCATTCACTATAAGAAGTCCCCTGGTTAGGAAATGGTAGCACTGCATATAATAATGTTACCAATGGCTCACGTAGCATTCACCCTACTACACATTCCTAATATTTACTTAAGTGCATTTTTTAATTAGACTACTCTTTATTGAAAATAAAATGTACAGAATGAAAAAAATACAAAATTATCAATTAATTATTGATTTGTACGAATATTTCGCAAACAATACGTATGATCTAATGGTATGAATATCTATACATTTATTTCTGTACTAAAACGATATTTTTTATTTCTTGTAGCTCGACGACGTTTGTTATAAATCATCGAGCTCCCGTTTTTTTAGGTTTTTGACGATTTTTTTCAGGCGACTTAATGTGAACGCCTTTTCCCGATATGCCTGCAAAAGTAAATAGTTAGCTAATTATAATTTGCCCATAAAATTGGCTTTATGTCTAAAGCTGGTAACCGCATTTTACTAACCCGCCATTGCACTGACACGAGATCGAACATGATCGAGAGGAATCACGGTGCATTGTTTGCATTTTCTCTTTCACAAAAGGCGTACCTTCAATGCAATCTCTTTTGCACTATTGTTCAACGGCTTTGGCAATAATAATAATACATAATTTATCAATAAATTTTGAAAAATCTGATTGACACCAATATGACAGCAAACAACTTGGTCGTATAGCCAAGCGCCTATACGTCTAATGATTTTATAAAAGTTTTAATACAACAGTAATGTTGCTTACACTTTATCTTATAGTGGTACTTAAACGGTCTGTTTAGTTTTATAAGTTTCTTGTCATATAATAATGTCTTAAAGACGTCTTTTCGTCTATATTATAAGACCCTTATAAACTAGTCCCCACAACGCCGTCTATCGTAGCCTCTTTGGCGTGTAACGGTCACGGTTGTGTCAGTTATAAAATGTTTATACGTTCAGTGATCGTTTATACGTCGTGATGCTAATCATTATAAAACAAGCAGATGAAGAGTTACGATTGCGTCTTTTATATGTCCTCCAGAGAGCGTATACGCCCGCTATACGTCACCTAGACCGGTAAACGTTTTCAAATAGACTTTTAAAAAACACTCACTATTTTGAATGTGTAATTTTTTGTAACATGGATCTAATGAAAAACTAATGAAAACCATTGCATTTAATCTTATTATTATAAGATAATGGTTGTTTTTATATTTTTATGAACCCTAATTGTACTGCACAGTGTTTTAAAAACCCTCGTAATCGGCAATTTTTACTGAAGTCATGGGCCAATACGATATGTGTCTTGAGTGCAAAAGTAAAACTCCCCCGTCCCAATTCTTTCTAGTTACGGAGAAAAACAATCGCCAAAGTTGGACATTTTTACTCTCCAAAAAATGTTTTTTTAAATATCTACATGTTTTTCAAATGTCAATTGCTTTTTGTATAGCTACTTAAAATGTTTATTACCTAATTGTTAAAATTTTGTGCTTTGTTGCATTATCTTAAGGTTTATGTTACACCCGAGAGATATTTTATTTTGTTTTTCAGTTTAAATTTCTTTTCTCCTAAAGTCTGTGATTTCTGCAATTTATTTTAAGACAAATAGATAGCATGGTATGCTATCTTTTTATAAAAAATATTTTGCGCAACGCGTGGAGTATCCAAGTTATGACGTTTTTTTAAAAACGCATTTTTAAATATTGCCGGCCACAATGTTGTGTTGTAAAGTATTGCTTTGTGTTTTTTTTAAGGCACTCACTTATAATAAGCCCAGGGAAATCGAATATTATCTCCGACGAAAGACTGAATATGACACATGACGTTACCTTTTAATAATTGCATAAAAAATATAAAAGAGCAATACTTTACAAAACAACATTATTGCCGACAAAGATATAACGGGCGTTTTAAAAAAAACGTTCAATTTTTCATGACTCGTAAACTACACGCGATGCGCAATTGATATTTTTTTATAGTTATCTATTATTGTTTTAACAAATTGCGTAAATCGTAGACTTTGTCGAAAAAAAAATTAAATGTGGTAAACGAAAAAAAATTGTCTCCAACGTAACTTAAGTCCTAAGATAATGTAAAAGAGCACAAATATGAACAATTAATAACTCTATCAACTCTATAAATAAACTATACAAAAAGCTATTGACATTTGAAAAATATCGAGATATTATAGATTTTTCATTTTTAGGGACAGTAAGAATGTCCAACTTTGGGATTTTTTTCTTCATAACTAGAAAGAATTGGCACAGGGGAGTTTCACTTTTGCACTCAAAACACATGTCTGTATCGACCTATCACTTCAGTTAGAAATGTCCGATTTCAAGGGTTTTTAAAACACTGGGTACTGCAATGGCGAACGAATTACTTTTGAACAGATAATTATAAGTCTGGTAGACCTATAAAGGGCATATAAGCGCATGAAAAAATTGTTTCAAACCTACCACATACTTATTAATAAACGATTGCAGCTGAGAAATACGCTATTTACGTACTTTTCATGTTATTTTTTCAATGTCAATATGGCCACTGAGATTAATAAATAAAGCGTCCCTGTCACCTAGCAATTTTAATTTTAATTTTTGGTTAGGCTATGCTAGCATATTAATACGACAAGCCACCCCGTTCTATAATGGTCCCATTGCGGACCATCACCCGCCATGCAGGCGTATATACATCGAAGCAGGTATCATTATACGCCTAGTGGATACAGCGACGATGTATATACGTCGACTACACGTGTAGTTAGACCTAAAAAGGGTTGTTATACGACGGGGAGACGTATAAAGTGGGCCCAAAACCCATCCTAAAGACGTCTTTAAGTCACTTACGACGACCTTATAAAACAAGGAGCCGGGACGAGGACGTCTACCGGACCACTGTTTACTGGGAAGCAGTGATGCCAACTTGTATGTGATCTCTGAGCATCAATAACAGAGTCTCTGGCATGAATTTGGAAGTATACATTCAAATCGGATCAAATAAGTATAAAATATCTATACTAAAAATAAAGTAGTCAAATAGTCGTGTCTGTATAGGTACATGGAATTTTTTTTTTTAATGATATGTGTTATTTATTACTTATTATGTACTGAGGCCAAATCCACAATCCTTAAATTTTTTCTGTCTGTATGCATATTCGTTTTTTATTATCGTCGCAGTCACCCTGGTCAACATATATGGGCTATGAAGGTGGTCATAAAATAATGCCCAAGCCGAAAACGAAGCAGAGATTGAATATATCAGAGGTACAATTATGTAAGACAATCGTATTCAAATTGATTGTCATATGGATAATCGGCTAAGCCAATTAGCCCGTTATTTTTGGCTGTCAACTGAATACAATTGTCTTGTTTTGTTGTTGACAACTGAAAACGTACGATTTCTATTGCCAAACGGGCCGATTTGATTAGCCGAATAGCCAATCGAATTTGATGACGATTGTCATACACAATAGCACCTCTGGTATAAAATGTACATCGTCACGACATACATCCCCGCGGGGATTTCAGATTGTTTCAGAGTATAGAGACTTTGAAATGAAAGTCACAGTATGCACTTGTAAACCCACGTTTCACTTTCTTTGATTCTTACGCCCCAGCGTGATGAGTAGACTGAACGATCTCCCGACTAGTGTGTCTGTCGTTTGAAACACTAGTTCTTATTCTATGCTAGACAGCCAAGTATAGTGTTAACATTTCACAGACATTTGCTGCATTTGATAGGCATATTTAGGATGATACAGATGCGTGCGGCCGGTATTTACCTGAGACAGGCATTTTTCAATTTCTAGTTAGACTTTTAGACATATACATAGGTAACACTAAAAGTTTCCGGAACTGGCCACTTACATAAACAATATTTAAAAATTTATTGCAACATTTGAAAATAGAACTCTTTGGCTGTAGAATGCAGTTTGTTTCATCTGACTGTCTTTTGTTTTTACCTTGTGGCGCCATTTAAAAAATTGTGTGTCTGCATCAACATGGATTTAACTCGGGAAAATTTTCGTAGTATGATTTTCTACGATTTTAAGTGTAATTTGACAGCTCAACAGAGCATCGCTCGGCTTGAAACAGCTTTTGGCAATGAAGCACCATGCAAGACGACTGTTTATAGCTGGTTTGCAGAATTCAAGCGTGGTCGTATCAATCTCAGTGACGAATCTCGCGATGGTCGGCCGTCCACCGCTGTGACCAACAAAAACATCGATGCTGTGCGCCGTATGATTGAAACAGACAGGCATGTGACCTACCATGAAATTCGCGCATCCTTAGAAATAGGCATGAGTCAAATACAATCAATCCTACACAAACATTTGGGTGTGAGAAAGCTGTGCTCGCGGTGGATCCCACACAACTTGACCGAGGCTCAAAAAACGGACCGCGTCACTTGGTGCAGTGCCATGCTTACCAGATTCAACGAAGGTGCGTCAAATTTGGTGTGGGACATAGTAACAGGTGACGAAACATGGATTTATTGCTACGATCCCAAAACAAAGCAGCAATCGAGCGTATGGGTCTTTCAAGATGAGCCGAAACCAACCAAAGTGGCGCGCGTGAAAAGTGCATCTAAGCGGATGATTGTTTCTTTTTTTAATAAAACTGGACACGTGGCTACTGTTGCTTTAGAGAATCATCGTACCGTGAATAGTGACTGGTACACGACCATTTGTTTGCCGGAAGTTATTGACGAACTCCGTAAAAATAACCGTAAACGCCGTATCATCCTGCACCACGACAATGCTAGTTCTCACACGGCCAGACAGACAAACGACTTTTTGAAGACGAAAAATGTAGAACTCATGAGTCATCCTGCATACAGTCCCGACCTGGCACCTTGTGACTTTTTTCTGTTCCCAAAAATTAAGAACCAATTACGCGGTCGACGATTTTCATCACCAGAAGAGGCTGTCGAGGAGTATGAAAAACACGTTTCAGAGGTCACCACAGGGGAGTGGCACAAAAGTTTTCAAAACTGGTTTGATCGAATGAAAAAGTGCATAGACGCCAAGGGAGATTATTTTGAAAAACAATAAATTAATTTTGTACCTTTAATAGTATTTTTTCATATTCATTCCGGAAACTTATAGAAAAAAAAATATAACGAACAAGAAATAGTATATGAAAAATACCACTCTTAATTTATTAATAAGTAATTATTATTATTGTTACCAGATGAAGATACATAATGTACTGTGTTGGTGTATCAAATAAGATTTAAACTGAAATGTGTTTTTCATTACTGAAAAATCTGGCTTTTTAGACACCAGCATCCCTCCATTCTAAAATTATAACACTAACCAAGTCAGCAGTCGGTACTGGTTTTTAATAAAGTATTACACCGAAAAGAGCGTAGCCTTAAGTTATAGATAGATGTAAATATAAACCGACACATTTATACATATATACCAGATCTTCCTCATTCTCTTGGCGAAAGTTCAAGGTAACAGAAATGTTTAAGACCAAATCAATCACTTTCCAGTATTTACCAAACAACGAGACATAACATAATGAAGAGCTGTGCTAATTACAAGACAGTAAAGGTATGGGAAAATGTAAACAAAGCCCGTCATATTATCTGACGGGTTCCTAGATGATAAAGACAAGCACCGCTCTTTCTTGACATCAAAAAAAATATCGTCATTTGAAAATAAGTTAACAAGACTAAAGAAAAAAAATACAGTTTTTCATATTTAACCTCAGGGTTCCGTAGCATTGTATGTTAATAGACATCGGCGCTGGCAGGATTATTGTCTTGTACAATATTGTGATATAATATTTCTTTATATCCTGATTTACAGGGAAAAATATAAGGTAATATGTTTAGGAATTTCCGTCACATTAAAATTGGCCTGGATATTTCAGCCACAACTTAAAAAAATATTCATATGTATTTTTCCAAGACAGGGGGGTGCAAGTACACCCCCACACCCCCTTACACCCCCGCAACGGCGCCCATATTAGTAGATAGGTGTGAATAAAATTTTAATAAAAGTTACATTTACCTATTCCAGTTGGTCGCTCATTACTACTTCCTTGATTAAATTTCAATATTTGTATTCCAAATTTCTGACTAATTTAGTTTTTGAGATAAAAGTGACAACATTGACCCCACCCTCCTATTTCTTTAATTTTAGAGATTATTATTAGAATATTTATTTTAAAGAAACCGTTTTAGTATCTACAAAATTTTGTAATCCTATACAGTTGTTTTTCTTTATAGACCTAAGTATAAGACGTCTATCATTTGGTGCTGATATTTTTAAAGGCACCATTTTGCCAAAATTTTTAATATTCATTTTGTTTTAAAGATA
This sequence comes from Ypsolopha scabrella, assembly GCA_910592155.1. NCBI lineage: Eukaryota > Metazoa > Arthropoda > Insecta > Lepidoptera > Ypsolophidae > Ypsolopha > Ypsolopha scabrella. The sequence continues at coordinate 9,733,055 of OU342964.1, forward strand.
TACAGCTGGACAGATTTACATTCAAAGTTGTTTTCTTGCCTTAAATTGTACTTATATCAAAATTTTATTTTTCAGCCAGATAGTGGCTTTGTAAATGCCTGTATTCATGCAATATAGAGGTCTCAAACTTGTCTATAGGGAAAAACAAACGAGAAAGTTAACAAATTAAATAAAAAAATTAACAATTGAATTCCTTTTTTATTTATATATTTCTTATTTATGTATTCAGATGTTTATTCAAGGTTTGGTTTATTTAGATTTTTACATTTTTTTCAAGTCTAGTAGTATTAACCATACATTGAATTTCTAGTTAAAATATATTTTCGTTTTAGTTCAAAAATTATCTAAATATCTATCAGGTCTCTAACTCATCCGTCTACAAGGTACCGTGACATACGGACGGTTGGACGGACGGACAGCAGATTAGTGCGACGACGAGCGGAGCGGAGAGGAGCGTGTTAAGTTTATAATTATGTAAAAAAATGGGGCATTATGATATGCTTAGGCTAGGCAGTTCATGATGTGCCCAATGCTGCGATGTGTCGGTGACACATACACAAGCAAGGCTCATCCATTTTTAGGGTTCCGTATCCAAAGGGTAACCAACGGGACCCTATTACTAAGACTCCGCTGTTCGTTAGTCCGTCCGTTTGTCCGTCCGCCCGTCCGTCTGTCTGTCAGTCTGTCACCGGGCTGTATCTCATGAACCGCGCGTGATAGTAAGACAGTTGAAGTTTTTTCAGATGATGTATTTCTATTGCTGCTATAACAACAAATACTAAAACCGGCCAAGTACGAATCGGACCATACAACAGACATGCTTTTTTTGCCGTTTTTATAGATAATTGTACGGAACCCTTCGTGCGCGAGTCCTACTCGCACTTAGTCGGTTTTTTTTGCAATAATTAGATTATTTATGTCCTAAAATAAAGCAAGTATAAATTTATATTTTAATATAAAATTATTCAAATGAATTTAAGTTAGCTTTTAAAATCAGCTTATTTAATACATGCATCAATATATGAAAAAAAAACTTTCTTTTGTTTTATTTACATTTTAAATTATTTTTATGACCAGGTTATGAAAAACAATACAGACAAATGGATGGACAAAGGCGTTCCACCATAATACGGCGGGACCCTAAAAAGTACACGTACATCTTCATTTATCTGGTTTATTGGTCTAATTTCCTGATCTTCTCGAAGGCCATAGTTACCTCACGGAAGAAGGCGTATTCAGTCATGCAGTGCCGGTTGCGCCTAAATAAGACTGATTTATGATTTATGCAAAGAATAATTATAGGTGCAGTTGAAGTAACCCATCGAAAACTTATCTCCCACGTAATCTTTACTCGTATCTAAATACAAATAAATGAAACTTTGTTGTGTAGTAGAAGTTGTCTTTATTAATTTTTTTGTTTTTAATACGAGGTACAAATCCCATTGGTATGAGACAAAAAAGTAGGTAACAAGTAATAGAGTCTAAATTATTAAGTACGAGGACCTAGCAGATTTTATTTTAGACAATAATTAACTAATTAATTTGTCATCCTAATTATCCAGTTCATTTTGTTGCCTTTTAAGAGGTTCGGTCTATTAAAGAACAACAGATATGGAACGTGTTTGCACCCTGTAAGATTAGACGGGTTAAATATAATATATGGGATCAAAATACATTCAGTTCTAATAAAGCAAAGTCAAGTTTACATCCACAATGTACACAGGTTTCATCAACGTAGATGTAATCTGTTTAAAAGTATGCTTTAGAATTAACAAAAAAATGAAAAAAATGTCACTTCATATTTTTTTCCGGTGCACTATTTAATTCTTCACTTCCATGCCAAATTTCAGCGGAATTGGCTTAACCTCTTATATCCCAAAAAATAAAAATAAAGATTTAAAGTGTAACATCATCGAAGAGATTCCATGTTTTTTCGGTTGCACTATTAAATTCTTCACTTCCATGCCAAAATTCAGCTAAATTCTCTTAGCCTTGCCTGAGTTATACCATGCATAGATGAACAGAGAGATACTTTATCTTATAACAAACTAAGAAACTAATTTTGATGGAACCGTAAAAAGTGCAGGTTATTTTTTTTTTTATATTGGCAATGGTGTTATGCTTAGCCACAACAACTGCAAAACATCGATAAGACCTATAGGACAACTACTCCCCCGGGCTTCTCATGACTTCATACCGGAATACAAACGAGTCACTTGGCAGCATGGCTTCGTCGTGAGGATGGTGTCAAGCCACAGCCAAAGCCTGCTATCACTCGAACTGAAAGGATTTGACAGTTAATTGGGTCTTGGTCTAAATATCCAGGGTGCAACATTCATATCTGATTTGGAGTAATCTATGGGTTTATCTGAGTTTACGCCAACCTCCTGCCCACCTTTTAAAGTGGCATATGTAAGAGGTTCCCTAATCGTACGGTGACCCATTTGACCTAGCATTGATGACGTGCGTTCGATGTTGACTACTGACTTGTCAAGCCAAAACATGTGATACTATTCTGACTTAGAAACCTGAAGCCAACCTAAAGCAAACCTATTACCAAAAATGGTCTCAATATTATTTTCTGCGTAATACCAAATTTCAAGATTCGCTTTTGAATACTTACTAATACGGAAATACCCTTTAGACGATGGTTTATTCCGGACACTGAATCAATCACAGCAATCAACTAGAGTGATTTCGAGTCTGACAGCAATTAGACTATGATGATTTACTCAATTGCTTCACTAAATTCATCATCATCTAAAGGGGGCGGAAATTAAAAGTGGGTCCCTTGTCCTAACTACTCTGATAACGCACATGATGTCACCTACTCTCATATCATGCCAAATATGATACGGTTACTACTCTTACTATCAAACAAATTATTTTTAACTGAAAACGTGATCAAGACGATTTTTGCGTCATATCAAAATCAATCAATGTAAATTCTATGAATGAAAATGCAAGTGACCCACTTGGTCTAACGCTGATGACGCACGTAAGGTAGACAACTTTCATGTCAGGCCAAATAAGATAAGATTATTTCTTTACCTGACAAACGAAAAGCCGAAATTTTACCAAGAATATCAACAATTTGTGCGTCGAACAAAACTCAAAATATGTTTTGTATACGATTTTTGCGTCATCAAAAATTCAAGATTCACTTTCGTACACTATATTGCGAAAATGCAAGTGACCCACTTCACCGACCTCAAATAACGCGGTGACTTTGAATGAAATGCTAAATATAATACCACGCGGTTATCGAACCTTTCACCAGAAACGTCATCTGTACGTCATTTGCGTCATGCCAAAATTCATTTTCGCACTACAAAAGTGCAAGTGAATCAAGGAAAGTAAATCCCCAAAATGACGTGATACTTTCACCAGACGTCAACCGAATTGCCACTTACTATTAGTGTTCGACGTGCACCTTTCACCAAAACGTCAAACCTACGTCACGTCATTCAAGATTCACTTTTAACGAAAGTGCAAGTGACCTACTTGACCTACCCCAAATGATGTGGGCGCTTGATTATGACGTTGACTTTCACGTGACGTAGAGTGGAAAGACGGTAGCATTACTATGACGGTAGGTAAGGACGTAGTAACGGAACCCGAAAAGTGAGTACGCCGTATACAGATCACAAACGTTCATATTCTTTAAGCATAGTTAGACATTTTATATGAGAAAAAGAATGAAAATAGTGGTATAAATAAAATGAGGATTTAAGGAATTCCCTAAGAAAACTGCGCAAGTTTCTTTTTTATAAGTACATAACCTAAAAATATATATATATATTGCGGGGTATAAACTGAAACCTAAGCTCGAATAGATTAATGTTTATTAATGTGTATTATGCCTGGATAATCCTTTATATGTACTCGTCAACATTGCCTACCAAAGCCATTTGTTTCTTTTAAATATGAAAACTTTTGCTCCATTAAACATGCAATAACTAAAATCAAAAAGTTTCATTAGGTTTTCACGCTTCTGGATCAAATTAACGCGTTCTAATCTCATCATAATCACGAAATCTCGTTTTATTGTCGTAAAGTGGTTACCATAAATAAGTACACAATAGAATAGAGCACAAGGTTCTCGACCAGGTGCCGACTAGCTGGGTGCTTCCTACTTGATCAATGTTTTATGACTCTATCTTGTTCGAAATTTTCTTTGTATTTTTACATGACTGACCCCAAAAAAGGAGTGTATTGTTTTCAGGGTTCATGATAGTAATTTTCTTAATTCCACTGAACTGATTTAGAAGTGTGTGGTGTCGTTAGGATCCATAAAGCGTCCTGAGTGGAATATGCTATATTTTTAAACACGGCTTCCGTAGTAGAGATTAAATTCGGATTTCAGTGCAGTCGGGGGCTATTACATTGGATAAGTGTTGTTTTGTATGTTCTCCGACTACACTGAATTAAACTTCTATTCCAGCAGTCATGTTTTGTAATATTTTTTATTATTTAATTTTATCCATAAAAAATTTTAAGCAGCATAATGATTTTTATTTTATGTAGAGGAAGGAGATAAGTACAAAGAGGATGCTAGATGGTTCCGAGTATATTATAGATTGTGAGCTTTGTTTTTGGCAGACAAATTGGTCGATCATAGCGCGCTAGGTCAAAATTTATGGCATCGCGAAGGGCAGGCCTTTGTTTGGTAGTGGGGTAGAAAAGAAACTATTATGTAATAGTATAGGTATTTTTTATCGAATACAAACACCGCACGCTCATCACCTGAAGTGAGGTTAATACTGACATTTGAAATCGTACGTTTTAAGCCGTCAAATGTATACGATTGTTTTACACTATTGCACTTCTGAACTCCCAAGTCGAGCATTGTCAAACATAAATATTTTTAAATAATTTCTTCTAAAGCATTTAGAGATCGAAATGAGAGCGGTATCATGGAGATAACAATTACACCTCTCAAGCCTGCTAATCTCTTGATTAATCTCTCTCAAGAGATTAGCAGGCTTGAGAGGTAAGAACCCTTGAGGGTAAAAACCCCACCGAAATGGAACTATTAATTACTAGCCTTTGCCTGCGGCTCCGCCTTTGTCAATTCGGCTTTGTTTTCGGCTTAGGTGTTACTTTAAGAACATCTCCTATAGCATATATTATTATGTTGATCAGGTCACTGCAATAATAATAAAAAAAAACACATCCAAATCCGACGAGTGGTTCTCGAGTTAATACGAAACATACATACAGACAGAAAAAAATTCTAAAAATGCTCAAGTAGAATTTCATTTATAATTTTGAAAAAATATGAATTGCACTGACACGATTTTTTCACTACTTCATTATTAGTACAAATGAATCTGTTACCATAGATTAAGAAGTAAGATGCAAGTGGAATAGACCGCGCCACGTCGTTGCATAAACGTGCATAATAAGGTGACGATCACATAAAAGGACTGATGGGCTGATGGTCCCGCACCGCGACGAACTGACGTGTGGTCACCGTGTGAGGTCACCAGCATCGGTGGGGTTGCCATCGTATGCTAATATTAAATACTGGGTATTTTATGAAATTAATTTCTTGTTTAACGTTTTTATTTATTCGTGTTATTAAGAGATCGTACGATCGATAACAAATTGTATAATAATAGGTCCCACAAACCTTCTCATAGCTATTGTATTTACTATTAAATAGAAAATGAGAAAAATTTAACCAATTTGGACCAACGTTATTAGATTTTTATTTATGTAAATAACCCATCTTTCCACAAAGGGAACTTAATTTAAGTTCAATATTTTGTATAGTCGTTAAATATAAGGTGACTTTCGTTTGTGTAGCCAAATTCATACTGGAGACTTCATAAATGGTCAGGACCAAGATTCGATAACCCTTTCTGTGAAATACGCAAAATAAAATTTAGACTTCTTATTTTATGTAACAAATTGTGTCTAGGTTGTTCTTAAACAAGTATGTATTGGGGCACAAACATATTTTTTTCGTAGTTTACAAACAGGGTCATTGAACCTTGGTCCTGACCATTTACCAAGTCTCCAGTATGAATTTGAGAATATATTGGATGTAAAAGCAAAGGCAAGAATCCTTTAACGGTGTGTTAGTATGATCGAATAACAACATTCAAGTTGCATTACAAGCGATATCTTTTAGACCAACAAAACAGCATACTTAGTGGCAAATCGTAAAAAAGGCGATTATTAAACCTATTTTATCCTCTTTTCTTTTTTCACCTTATCTGTGTACCTACTTCATTTTTGTATGTACTTTATTTCTGTTAATGTTTAAGTAACTTTTATATATATTTACCCAACCGATCCCAAATGGCTAAAACTGCTTGGTAGTTACAAAATTAATTGGTTGCTAATGTAAAATACCGAGTGCTATGTTTAAAAATAATCTAATTTACCGACATAGATTCACCTAATGCATGGTACTGGCAGAATATCAGTGTCACAGATTATTCTGTGATGAATGCTGAGCCAGCGCCCTTTCTGCCTCTGTGTCACAAATATATTTTTTGTTTTAAAGATTTTTAATGTTATTGTTATTTTAATCATTCAATGTTATTTAAATGTGTAAAATGTAGTATGTATGATATATGTTGTTCTTGTATTTTTGTAATATTTTGTTAAGAGGTATGAATAAAGTTATTATCTATCTATCTATCGGTAAGGATTTTATTTTAAATACTGGGATCTCTAAATAAAGTACCAGTACCTCACAATAAGACGATTTTCTTGACTCAAAATACACTAATCGCGTGGACACCCTCACTGGTCGCTGGCCACTCGGATGAGGGGTGCGGGTTGCGGGGTGCAATTAGGTGTGCGGGGAGGCCGGTGGGCTGCGTAGCCATAGCTTGGAAAAATTATGGAATTTTTGGTGAAAATTCAAGGTATTTTTTTTTTCTCGTAATGACACCAGAATCGTGTATACTTTCATACCCTAAAGGGATTCTTGACTTTGCATTTACACTCTGTATAACGAAAGTCACCTTGTTCATTACGAGCGTTATGCTAACTCACGTATGTTTTAATAGTTAAAGGGAGATGTACGACTCGCTTGAAAATTCAATTCAAAATTGGTAAGAACTCTGAAAAAATACTACAGTAGGTAACACCGAGCATTACACGTTTAACCAGTTCATGGTCAACGCTCATTACAATGTTATCATCACCTGATTTTGGTTAATGCGACAATTCGTATGGACAATGGAATCATAATTTTGCGAGTTCAAATCCAGATAAAAACTAATGTGCATAAGCAGCTGCTTTATGTACTTTTAAAAGGGATTTCTTGAGGTAATGACAAATGGTAAATGTAAATTTATTTTATCAAGGCTGAATATAACCATCCTTAGAAGCTGTAAATTAAAAGATAAAGTTTTACGCCCTTTGTACACAGACGCGGACGCCGCGAAACGCGAAAATGTAGCGAGTTAATGACGAAACGCGTATACAGCCAGAGCGAAATGCAACATACGTGATATGTTTTCATATAATAATTACTAGACGCGGAGAGATTGTGAAAGGGACGGAATCTGTAAAAAGTTAAAATTGCAAAATGATAAATTTCTTCACTAATTTTATAAAATACTTAAAGTTCTTATTATGAGACCTTTGTTCATTTCGGTGTTAATTAAGTTTATACAGATTTGCAACTATAAATAATGTGTATGGATTTTGGCTCAAATAATCTTAAACTTAGACATAAAAACTTTTCTTGACCCATCTATGGTTTTTTGTTTCTCAATGTTGAAATAAATTCCGAAGATTCTGTTTTGATACGAGGGTTCATTATTCTTGGCAGAAGTAATATTTTTTCAATGTAATGTTGCTAGGCTCTTCAAACAAAAAAGAAAAAATATGGTATATATAATTATGAAACAGTCCCCATTCTAAGACATAATTTACAGCAGTTTATCACGTTTTGCGGCGCCGGTGTGTAAAAGGCATTAGAACCGATGCAAAAATTGTACACAAGTAAGTTTATATTGTTTTACTTAAAATATTGTAAGCTGACCGGTATAGTTTGTATTATTCCAATATGTAAGTAATTGTTGCACATAAATTTGTATTTCTCACAAGAGTTAGCAGTCAAACGAGTTAAACGATATGTATGTATTATGTAAATCCAGCTTAGCGTGAAGTCGTTGGTATTTGAGATTATATGAACTTAATTCTTATTACAGAAACTAAAAAATTTTGAATAAAGTTAAGGATATATTTGAAAAAACAGCTTCTGTTGAATTATTTATTCTTTCATTTGACTCAAAGCGAAGCCAAATGCAATGTAAAGTATAAATGTAAGACTGAACCGGTGACATACTGAAGAAGGACAATGTCAAAAGTGTCCGCAATAGAAGAGCTTGTATGACTAGATTAATGGACGTGGAAGGCTTCCACTGGAAGCCAAAGAGGTGTGTCAGGACTGTAGCAGATTTGAAATCTGTATTTTCTGCCCCTCTGGGAGACAGGTGTGGGTACTCGTATATGTGTGTGTGTGTATGTAAATGTAATACGCTGTGAACTTGTTCATCCCACGATAAAAGAGTCATTGAAACGGAATGAAGATCCATAAACAACGTTCAAGGTGGCGTCCTCTTTAGTAAATAAAAGTTGGTCACTGGCTCACTGCTGATGTACAGATACGAGCTGATGGATCCACCGACAACCGGTTACTGCTGTTGATGCTAATTATAGTCGTACAATCCATATATAATATGCACATAATTGTATAATAATAGATAGGTACTAGATTGTAATATATAGGTATATGTGAAACAATGTTTACGACCTTCTATTATAATTTTGAGATGTGAAGCTGATACTTAATTCAATATTTTGAATACATAATAACAAGAGTGAGCTTTTTAGATATATCAATAGACAAGGCCTTTTTATATTACTTCATATAACATTTTATCGGTGGTTTATGAAGTGGGTTAAAGGAATTAGAGAAATATAAAACCTATGTAATTTTATCTGCTTTAGCTCAAAAAGCTCTGTATTTTATCGGCTTCATTTCAGAAAGCTTTGTATTTTACCTGCTTCAGCTCAGAAAACTCTGTATTAGTGGGATAATCTAAACTATTTAATTAATCCAATTTAAGCGCAGTGCTTGCCCATGCGTCGAATTTGCTTTGGTCACGATAAATACGGAGCAAACTGCCTAATGTGTCTTGACACATAGTTTGGTAATTATCGTGCCAAAAACTATAACATGCGACTGTGTAAAGGCTATATTTAGTCCAATAAGGCACGCAATAAGGATGTTCCTCACGTTACGGCGCAATGACCGGTCTAATCGCTCGTTATGGTTGATATGTTCAACTTCGTTGTAATTAGAGATGATTAGTTATTTAGTATTAGTATTACTGTAATTGTGTAGGTCAGGCGCGTGCACAGCGAGCCTCTTGTTGTGAAACGATGCAACTGGAAATTTAAGATTTAACACGTAATTTGTACTATAATTCAGAATGCTCCGTTAGTACATGTACCACCGAAGAACAATTTCTTCGGCAGATAACTAACCCACTTTTTGCTATTACTTCCATTGCAATAGGGACAAAAATGGACGCGTGGATCTTTCTTCCATGGTACCTCAATGAATTCACTGTATAAAGGCAGAAAATTTATCACGATTACCTTCATGGGTATAATTTTCTCGCAGTAATTGACTCCAACTGTTTTAATGATTGTGCTCGGTGTTGCTGTTAAAAAATTTTCTTGTGGAAAATGCAAAGCTTTTTACAGATTTTTTGTTTGATAAACACTTTTACTTGTCCACTTATTTATATTAATTTCCCTTACCGGTTTCGCTGTTAAAGCATTATCAAAGGTTTGTTTGGTTGTTTACGTACAATATATGAATCGCTTGGCATGCGGGTAGGACAAACAAATTCTACAACAGAAACCTTTGAGTATTTTAATTTCTTAATATAACGTTGTATAAAATACTCATGAGTTTCCATATTAAGAAATTAAAATACTCAAAGGTTTCTGTTGTAGAATTTGTTTGTCCTACCCGCATGCCAAGCGATTCATATATTGTACGTAAACAACCAAACAAACCTTTGATAATGCTTTAACAGCAAAACCGGTAAGGGAAATTAATATAAATAAGTGGACAAGTACAAGTGTTTATCAAACAAAAAATGTTTCAAAAGTTCCACCAAGTGCCAACAATCACGAGCATCAACTTTTTATAGATGTATATTTTTATTTATTAGCATGTTGAGTTATCATAATCGCTAACACAATCATTTAACAAATAATAGCAGCCAGGATTGCGACTCCATAGAGCGGTTTTTTTTTCTTGTTTTGCTCGCTCTGGCTTGTAATGAAAAGGATTTTCAAAAGTTTCATTAATGTGGTGTTATTTGTTCCGAAATAGGCTTCTTTTGATAGTTTCAATATTAAAACATCAGTCATATTCAATTTATCAACTATAAAAAACTTTGTCCTGAGTAATTGACTGACAGACAACGTACGTACAGGCCTAAACTCAACGTATGACGGACGTAATCAAAAGCGGATATTTCTAGGGCATTTTTATGTAGGAGTGAAAACGCACACTATGAATGAATTTTTGGATTTTGAAAATTTTGTACCTCAAAAGGTGTAAAAAGGGGGTCAAAGTTTTAACAAAAAACTCAACTTTGCGCACAGAGTTCATGCTAGGTAATCAAAATTTTGAATGTAGATTCCCGAGGTAAAATAAACATAGACATGTTTCAGCATTTTACAGGGTCAGGTTTTCACAAAAAAATGAGAATCTTGTGATTTTCATCAGACAACAACTGTAATAATTTAGTGTTCATTCTTTTTTAAGAATACTCCAACATCAAACCCTCCAGGTTCAGAGGTCCAAGGTCTGATGATAATGTGAAAACAGAACTTTCCGTCGATATTATTCCTACTAATAATATATTTAGACTCTTATGAAACCTTTTACAATTTATAGCAACTAGGTTCTGTTGATGAGGTTCTGAGAGGTTATATGAAACTGACAATAGGGTGTTTTGGTTCTTAATAATTGTATATGGTAGGGCTTTCGGAATAGAGGACTTTAAAAAAAACAACATCCCCTTAAATTGTGAAACGGGGTGCAAAGGACAATTAATATACTAAACGTATTTCCTTATATTAATTTGAAACTTGGCATAAAACTTTTGAAAAGACCAAGAAAGGAAACTTCCTTTCTCTTTACATGCGATGGCCTTACATTTGGCCTTTACGGTGTCCGATGGAAAGTGTCAATAGGAACTAGGATGAAGCTCGCTCGCCCAGAAACTGGGAGAGTGACGAAAGGCCAGGCGTTAATCAGTCTTTCCAGGGACATCCGCTAAAATCTACGGAAATCGTTACCGGACAAAAATTGATACTTCGCAACGAGGAACCAACCCCTAAAAGGTTGAAAATGCAAGAAAAAAATATTTTAATTACCATCTTAAATAAAAACTGTTACATATATACAATCTGCATTGTTTTTAGTTATTAAGATATCATAACCTGATGATGTCGTAAAGCGAAACCGGTAGTTTAATAAAGTGAATTTAAGTGAAACAGTACAAGTGTATTTTTTAAGGCGTGGACGATGTTTCACCAAGTGCCGACACAATCGCAAGTATTAATCATGCAAGAAAAATGGTTTTGCCTGGCGGGATGTAAAAGTTCTACCAAAAATATCAATCAAAATATCTTTATATCCAAAACCGACGTGAAAGAAGACGCGGGTAAAAACTAGTTTTGCATAAGGTTTCAAAACCTGACGTAATCTTGGTGTATATATTACTGTTAAATTCTTTGGGCTGACGGATGGACCTTTATAAAGTATTTAATACCATACCGAAAATATGCCCTGAGAGTTCAACCAGGCCAATGATAGACAAAACGAAAGTACTTTTAATATTGCTATAAATCATGTTAAAATATTGCCGCGTAACAAATAGTCTTAGGGTACATTTGCATTTAGTTTCTTAATACCGAACCATCTTGTATGAAATCATAGTGTAGTAACAAAATGAAAAAAAGTAAATACTACAGTAATCCTATTAAAAAGATGTTGATTCTTGACGGTGATTTTGTTTTTCAAATAATCAGGACAAATTGAGATATGAGAAGTAAAATCAGTAATAAAATTTTCATAATTATTTCAGTTACTTAAATCTTTTAAAACAAATTTTGAGCCATATTTGAGTAACTTTACTTTGTGTATCGCCATCTGAAATATAAAAGTATCACCATTTTGAATTAAAATATGTTGATAGCATAAACTAATGCATATTTGTTCTGTCCCGGAACCCTCACACCTACATCTAAACATTTATATGGGCAGTTGAGCCAGATCGCCCTTTCAGCCTCTGTGTCACACACATATTTTATGTTATATAGATTTTTAATATAATTTTTATTTTAAGCATTCAAATGCTATTTAAATGTGTAAAATATTGTAATGTATATGTTGTTCTTGTTTTTTGTAATATTTTGTTAAGACATATGAATAAATTTTTTATCTATCTATCTATCAGTTGACGGAAATACTCTTTGAATATTTACCACGGTAAGTAAATATTCAAAGGAAATACTCTGCAGACGAGGTACTGGCTGAATATAATGAATATCGGTTGTAAAAAGGTCTGGAAGAACAGGTTTTGAAAATTTAAGATGTCTCTTTTCATACGTATCACATTAAGCATATTTCTCAAAGTAAAGTATATTCTCATTAAAAAATTGCTGCTGATGGATTTTGTGGAGGAAGCTACATAAACGAAAAAGTTAGAGTAAATACGACAAGTTAGAGTAAAAAGGATCGAGAGTACTGGTTCTCTTTTAGCGCGAGCAAAAATGCGGACAAAGGGCCATTAAGGTATTGGCTACGGCAGATAAATAAAAGTGAGGATAATGTTTTAAATCTGCAGGAAACAACTTTCAAGTTTACGTAATTATATCGTTGTCTAGCTAGAAAAAGCTATCGTTGAAGCTCTCATGAATTTTCGCCTATCAATAAGTTTTGTAAAAAGCATCGTCGAAAGTTTCATGATTACAGAATCTGCATTCATAAATAAAGAAGATAGGGTGTTCTTTTTATTGCAACCATATAACAGCAAACATGCTAGAATGGGTGAGAAGGTACTGAAACACAAAGTGAAGCCGCTGCAGTATTCCCGCCATGGCAATGATCGCACGATCAGCACTGTAAGATTTGATTAGAGAGAGACGATGCAGTAAGGCACGTAGAACCTGCTGATTGCAAGATTGTGCACTTTGAGCCCAGTTATTGAAATAAGGTCAAAAAAGTTACAAATACATTTAGTATGAAGTTCGTTTATTGTGTGTTTGGGTCTGTAACCGGATCAATAGACTTCTTTTGTCAATTTCAAAAGTAAACGCTCTGCGAATAATGTAAAAAAATAACCGCATTAAGAGGGTATGTTGATAAAACAGGAGTGCTTTTTTTCTTTAGTTCATTTTTCAACACATTGTTCATTGCATTATGTATAGGTATATAATATTTTTATACCTATATTTGTATATATTATGCAGGTGTATATAACTTTATTACATTTTAGTAGCCCAACCTTCATATTTTTTGTATGTAGGTATTTCCCGTATTTATTTATCAACTTATTTGTTCATTGCATTATGTATATGTAATATTTTTATTCCTAGATTCCTCTATTTTATGCAGGTGCATATTTTATGTCCTGTATTATTATATTTATAATTTTTTATATTCTGAAGATATATAGGTATATTGTTAAAATTAACTTTGACTTGTAGAAAGTATACTTTATGTATCTATTTTGCAAAATAAATATTTTTATTTAATTTGATATGTATATTTGTTAAAACTTTGACTATTTAATCTAGGGTCTTTTTTAGAAAATATGTCTGGATGAAATTTCCTCGACTGAAATAATTATTGGAATGAGGTCCTCAAACACATTTCTCTTCGTTTGTGGAACAGGAATCATGCATAGAACTCATAAATATTTTGTTATAAGTATTTATAATACTCGCAAATCCTCCCGAAGTTATTCGGGGGAGAGTAAGAGAACAGCTTTCAGGCAAAACCAGGCGGCCCACCATTGCCTGGGACCGATGGATGGCGGTATATCCATCCCCAATTACCGGGCCTTATATAAAACAGACTGGTGACGGGCAGCAGCGTTACTGGTGCAAGGGTTTTGGCACCGTGCTCACCAACCCACCTGCCCAGCGTGTGTGAGTATGGGCATTTCTTCCAGGAGGACCGCCAAGAGTGGATAAATGCTGGAAAGGCCTATGTCCAGCAGTGGACGAAACAGGCTGGATGGATCTATAATATCTACAATTAAAATTTTGGAAATATTGTTGTTTAATTATTTAAATGAAAATAAAAACATGGATTTTTCTCTTCCGCCCTGAATCTGCCCTCTTGCACTGCGCGTTTTCTCGCTTAGAGTGGCAGTGACAATAATATATTTCACATTGCCACTTAATTGTGGTTTTGTGGTTTTCAAGCTAGTAGTAAGTAGTAGTGGGAGATAAGTAAACAGGCCCAGGAAAACCACTTAGATCGTAAGGTCAACAATACATAATATATACGATGATTTTCGTTTATATAGCCAAATTCATACTGGAGACCCGATAATTGGTCAGGACCATGGTTAAATAAAATGTTGACTTCCTATACTTATTGAGTTGAGGTTGTGCTCGAACCAGCAGTAAAAAATTTATCGTTTTTTTATTTTTTTACATATGGGTCCCTTGAGCCAACCTTAGTCCTGACCACTTACCGAGTCGCCAGTATGAATTTGACTATATAAACGAAAGCCATCTTCTAATACACGTCATCAATACATAAATACGTCATACACTATTACACAAAGTGTTTGTGAATGGACTGGTTGATTATCTCTTTTGCTGACCGTACTTACATTTTTATAGGTCTGGTGTATCTATGACCTGCTTTCAAATGTTAACCAGATGTTCGTTGCATTCGTGCCAGAATCTGCCAAATGTGTTGTCATCTAAAACAACATTTTGATATTTCCTTTCAAAATTAAAATGGTTTCAGCTTGTCTCCGTCCCGATCCGAAAATGCATCTAATTTGACATAGTATAATTTTTCGTCATCTATTTAAGAATACAACCCACATCCTTCAAAAATTATAGTAGATAGTTATGAATAATAACTACACAAAATCAAAATCAAAATCAAATCAAAATCAAAATATTTATTTTGTAAAATAGATACATAAAGTATACTTTCTACAAGTTAAAGTTAATCTTTACAATAAATATCTTTAGCATAAAAAAATAATATGTATATAATAATAAGGGAAATACATACAAAAAATATTTAGGTTGGGCTACAAAAATGTAATTACCTATATACACCTACATAAAATAGAGAAATGTAGGAAAAAAAAATTCTATATAAATGATGCAACGAACAAACAAGTTGATAAATAAATACGGGAAATACATCCAAAATATGTTAAGGTTGGGCTACTAAAATGTCCACATTTGCCAGAATAGAATTTAAACAAGTAGTTAGGCAATTTTTTTATACCTGAAACTGTTTTTTAACAACGCCAATATGTGAGTTTGATAGACCTTTCCAAACCAAAAGTTCTGAAATATATTAATAAAGCATTTCGTTGATTGATTGATTGATTCGTTGATTTTCCTTGACCTGCAACAAAACATCAGAATAGAAATAAAATCATGTTTACAACCAGTCAGTGCAATCAATTGAGATCATCTTCTTGCGTTTGCTCGGGTCAAGGGCCCTCATGATCTATTTTAATTGCATAATAATTAGAAACAACGATTTAATTACTCTAATTGCGGTCTTGGAATTGCATTTACCTTTCTACGTGCCAATCAAAACCGAAAGTCTCTTAACCTAACCGACCAAATGTTTGTTTGTCAAAATATTTATCAAATTTTACTGAGGCTATAGGGCACTAAATCTAAGTATAATTACGATATTGTGTCAACATGTAGTGGAACAAAATATGGCTCTTTGTCCTATTTCAGACTAATAAGGCGTATATCATTCGCCTCGGATATGACCTATCATAAAACAATCCGTCAAAAATAAAGTTGTGTGGCTGTTATTTATACTTTTTTATTATACAATATCAGACATAACTGTCTTTATTTTATTGCTGGGTCTGAAATGGTTCTCAAATGTATAAATGCATAAAGGTTAAGGAGCAAACTTCATTCTGTGGGACTTTTTGTGAAGGTAAGGTGCGACTCTGTGGAATATTCTTTAGTGTATGCAACGCAATAATGTAGTACCGGGTGTTTACCTTCAAATTGTGCTGTTTGGTTTTTATGACCATCCATCAGCCTGTTTTGTCCACTGCTGGACATAAGCCTTTCCAGGATTTCGCCACTCTTGGTGGTCCTCCTGGAAGAAATGCCCATACTCACACATGCTGGGCATGTTGGCGGGTTGGTGAGCGCGGTGACGAAACCCTCGCACCAGTGACGCCGCTGCCCGTCACCAGTCTGCCTTATATAAGGCCCGGCAATTGGGGATGGATATACTTCAAAGCCCAGGACCGAGCCGAAATATTTGCTGAGAGCCTAGAAGCCCAGTTCAAGCCAAACCCGACCGACGATGTGGATCACGTCAGAGCAGTCGAGTCCCACCTCCTCGAATACTTCGAAAGGCAGATCCCCGCTGATGAGGACCCTGTGGTCTTCTCGCCTGGCCAGGTGCAGCGTCTCATCCGCCGCACCAAACCCCACAAGGCCCCCGGTCCAGATGCCATCACAAACATGGCGCTCCGTCACCTTCCTCCTCGGATGGTGGCCGCCATGACGCGCCTGTTTAATGGCATCATGCGCACGGGGCACTTTCCAACCCAGTGGAAAGTGGGCCACGTGATCATGCTGCCCAAGCCAGGCAAGGACCCAAGAAGACCAGAGCACAGTCGTCCCATCACCCTCCTGAGCAACCTTTCGAAGCTATTCGAGAAACTCCTGCTCTACAAACTGACACCCCACATCACTACCCGCCCGGAACAGTTTGGCTTTCGAGCGGCCCATTCGACAACCCTCCAGCTCACAAGAGTACTGCACCACATGGCGGTAGGCCTGAACAAGAAGGAGTTCACCGTCGCAGTACTCTTAGACATGGAAAAGGCCTTCGACAGAGTATGGCATGAGGGGTTGCTATTCAAACTGTCGACTTCCCCAGCCCCAAGGCGACTCATCAGAGTTGTGGCCTCCTTCCTCCTGGACCGCCGCTTCAAGGTGGTGGTGGAAGACGCCGTCTCCGAAGAGCGCCCCATAAGAGCTGGAGTCCCACAAGGAAGCTGCCTCTCACCAGCCTGCTATTCCCGATACACCGACGACATCCTTCTCGGAGCGGGAACTGAGCTCGCTCTCTTCGCTGACGACGCCGCCTACTACGTCTCATCGTACAAGGCGACCCATGCGGCAGTGAAGATGCAGCGTACGCTCAACCTGCTCCCAGAATGGCTGTCTAAGTGGCGCCTGTCGGTGAACGTCGGGAAGACGCAGGCCCTACTCACCAAACGAGGGAAGCACCAGCCACCACCGCTGAAGCTACAGGGGGTTGAAGTCCCCTGGCTCCAAACGGTGAAGTACCTCGGAGTCACCATCGACCGCGGGTTAACGATGAAGAGTCACGTGGACAACGTAGTCGCCCAGGTGAAAGTAGCTAGAGCAAAACTCCGCCCGCTACTTTCATCCAGTCTCCCTCTGCGAACAAAGCTCGGGATCTACAAAACCTACCTCAGATCCCGCCTCACATACGCAGCGCCGGCGTGGTACGCCCTAATCTCGGAGTCCAACAAGAAGAGGCTCCGAGCCCAAGAGAACCTGGCTCTGCGCTACATAGTCGGCGCGCCTCGCTATGTGAGGAACGCTACTATCGCGAGGGACCTCAACTTTGAAAACCTGGACGACTTCGTCCGACGACTGGCGGCTGGGATGTTCGACCGTGCGGAACACAACCTGTTCCAGCACATTCGTGACCTGGCACCGCACCATGCGCGCCCACCCGACCGCCATCGCCTGCCACGTGACCTCGTCGCAGACCCTGCGGCGTAACTCCTCACCACAGGACCACACGAACCCACCACCACTACCACAGAGTGCCCCTCCAGGCACCAACACCGATGACCTGCCCATAGTGATGGGCAGCGGTAAAGACCTCAGGCAGGGGGCCACAGCCCCGAAACTGAGTCCCCACGCCCCCACCAGGGGAGTGTGAGAAGACCTTCGTGATGATGGATATACCGCCAACCATCCATCGGTCCCAGGCAATGGTGGGCCGCCTGGTTTTGCCTGAGAGCTGTTGTCTTACTCCCCCCCGAATAACTTCGGGAGGATTTGCGAGTAAGATGGTGGTACCTCCACAGTCGAGCCCGGCATCAGCTCTACCACCTTTGTTTTTATGACGTCATCATATTTTTGTGGCATGTTTCAAAAACCGATAATTTCATAATGATTGGTTCAAAATTAGATAATTCCTTATTAAAATATATGAAATAGTAAGGAAACTGTTAACACCAGTTTTATTTTATCTTATTGGAAGCCCTTCCAGCGAGCCAATTTTATTTATTATAGATTTTAAAAAAACAACGATTTCTGAATAAAAAAAATTCTTTTCTGTACATATAGGAAATTGACTTAGTTTTTTAGAGAAATGACTGTTTGACTATTTATTTAATTTTTTTCAATTTTAATTTGAGTATTAATATTTTATTTTTTTGTTATTTGATAACAAAGTGACATGTCATAAAGTGAATGTGACATATAACTGATCGTTATGCATAAAGTTTTGTATTCTGTGGAGTTATTGGATTTTATTTTATAACAACTGAAGCATCATTTTCTGTTCAGTTCTGTCTTTTAATTGTGTTTTTTCGTTCTTTTAACCTGAAAAACTATCTATAAATATAGACACAAACATTTTAAAATGCTTCTACTGATTACCGAGAGCATACACTCAAAGTGTTTGAAAAATGACACAAGCCAATGCGGAAGAGTCATACAAACACGGGAGTGCTAGAGCTAAATGAATTTGTTTATTGTAACCTTATTATTTGGTTATATGAGGTCTAAGTAGCTATTATTCCGTGACATTTAAATTTAAATATTATCTCTACCATTTGACTTATGAAATGTGGTTTTACTTATTTGTATATCTAATTTTCTTTCTGGATAGAGATCTACATATAAGGCGACTTTAATTTATGCAGCCAGACTCATACTGGAGGCTTGGTAAGTGATCAGTAACACGGATCGATAACACTTTTTGCTAATTTCGCAAAATAATATCTTGACGTCTCATAGTAATTGACTCTGGGCTGGGCTTGCGTTAATAAGGAACACGAAAAGAATAATTTACGAATTTCACAAAAAAGGTCATCGAACCTAGTTACTGAGTGCTTACAGAGTCTTCAGTAAGAATTTGGCTGCATAAATTAAAGTCACCTTATATTATTTGGTAAGTTAAAGACTATTATGTTGGTACATTTGCAGTCTTTATAAGTAAATTCTGTTTATATGTATTAATTGTTTCCAGCAATATTTTCACAGTACTATACATTACTATACTAAATATACAGCATAATATTTCTTATTTTGGCCAAGCAACTCATCATCTGATTAAATTTAATGCAATTATACGCTGATGAAAAATTAACTTAGCATTACATTCTTGAAGTTTTAATAAATCATACCATGAAAGGAGGAGCCACGTTGCGCCGGCGCATGTAGCTCACGAACATAATCCCTTCACGTGATAAATAATGCAGTTTCCTAGGTGTAATAAATTATTTCATTTATTATTTAGTAACTCGCATTTGATACAGAAAATTGGATTGGAAGTTGCGGTGCCTTCATTGCGAAAATGCTTTTTGTAATGCTGCTTTGGATGAAATAATTTTATTGTAAAATGTTTTGCGCAGATTCCGACTAAGATATTCAAAGAGAATGTTAAATTAATAAACGAAGTCTATTTTATATTCTATTTATTTTACAGAATGATTAATGTTTAAAGGAGCGAGTGCTATTTCTATGTATTTTGAACAAAGATAAAACAGAAAGATAGTTTTATATTTAATTTGGCCGTATGTATATTACCTATTCGAAGTAACAGTCAGCGTAGTCAAACATTACCCAAATTATGGATAACCATTAATTATTTCTTCAACAATCTTTCACTAGAACACTTATTTATAGCATCTTACTTGACATTGGATAAAAGGCATGAGGTAAGATGTTTTCAAGATTGCATCATTCGTCTTGACTGGTCTATGTAAACTCAGAAGCTTATAGCATTTTGCTTCTGAGCTTTAAGGTATTTTTTAGGGTTCCGTACCCGAAGGGTGCCAAACGAGACCCTTATTACTCAGCCTCCACTGTCTATTTGTCAGTCCGTCCATCCGTCTGCCATAGGGGTCAGCTTCAGCCATAATAGGTAAAAGTTGAAATTTTCACCGAATACGTGTTATAATAGTATGGCCCTTATCACGGTAAACAGGAAATTAAAAAAGTTATGAATACCAACGGTGTCCCCATACAAAAAAACCTTCCCCTAGATTATGTATCTTTGAGTCGATTGCCAACTGGTTGCCAAACATCGAAAAGACAGATATACTATCGAATTCCGATTATCTAATGATACGTTTGTACTTAAAGTGAGGTCACAGTTCGTGAACATTTCAATATAGTACAGTCAATTGCACAAGACCGTACGGCCTATAACTCCAAAGTTAAGCGTCGGGGGCAGCGGGGGGTGGTATTTTTGAACTCAGGAGACACAGTTCTATCATGCAAAGATGTTAACTCCCAAGCCGTTACGCTGGACCATTGGAGTGCAGCATCCGTTGCACAAGTTGCAGCGTGACGCCTATATCTGCACATTATTGTTGATTCAACACTTATTCGAGTCCACTGATAGAATGAGCGCGAGCCCGTCGGGGCTCGTTAGGCGTTCTATGAGACGTCATACAAACTTTGAATCCCCCCCGTTTAGATTTTATATGGAGGATTCAAATAAACGAATAACAGGAGGAAAGCGTTATCGTAAAAATTGTTGAGGTTACGTGTGTAGCCGTTTCATCTCCATGTTTATGTGTATCTGTGAGTGATATAATTGCCGCCGGTGGACACTGATAGTCGAGGCGTGAAACGCTATGATTATTATGGCTGTTCTCCTGAGTGGTCTCTTTTTTTATAGCCTCGACAGAAACGTGGCGAAATTGTATCTGCAGAGCATTGAAATGCAGTAATTGTTCCATCTTATGCTACAGGAACGCGGCAAGCATTTGTGCATGTCTTATGCGGTGATTGGGAATCAGTAGACTTGAAATGCTGGCTGCTGCTCCGTCTACCATGTACCGTTGAACAGATCTAGCTGACCAAGACCTAGCGTAACCACAACTGATAGCGTGAACTTATCATACTTACTTATGTTCCTAGTCTTTGTTTGAAGTAGCAACGGTGCATGCCATGCAGCGATACCATACGCTAGTATCGATGTGCAATATGTAGTTATTTGCAAGTGCATTTCAGTTGCTCGGCAACACGTGGAGACTGCTGCCATGGAGACTACGTTATCGCATCGAGTGATAACACTCGGTGCATAAGGTTGTCGCGCTTCAATCTCAATCTTCAATCTTCAATCTCGCACTCAACAATCTCGGTAGAGAATGCTGTGATAAATGAGACTTTTAATAGGGTGGCTATTTATACAAATTTTTATCAATATATGCCATCAATAACTAATGATGCCAGTTATAGACTCGTATCAATACTATCGCCTTATCCGTTGGTACACTGCGACCTTGTACTAACAATATGTCTCATCAAGATGTCTGGGACACGTCTAAAAATACCGTAGCCTAAGGTGTAGATAAGTAGGAAAGTTATAATAAAATTCTAAATAACATTGTGTACCTTTATTGAAAAATAGCTGCACATTAGGCGTTTCCGAAAATTCGTAAACTAATGAAGCTAACACATGCATAATCCGTCTACTCGCTGTTGTCACTTGTTTCAATGTCACTCTCTTCGGCATTTCCATCGTCAGCTTGTAGCGCTGCTAGCAAGATGTCCACCATCCGCTGGTCTGCCATTGAGCGAGCGTAGTCTAATACCGTCATTGAGTCCCAGTTTCTTGCACGCAAATCGATCCTGGGCTGCTGACACAACCACTTTGCAAGCTCACGATCACCATTCCACACACTGTAGTGGAGTGCAGTGCAGAGTGAAAATCCATGTTGTGCATTAAGATCAGCTCCCAATTCAACTAGTACCTTCACGAGATTTATCGCATGCAGCCCCTTGTGCTTCTCCACTGCGACGTGTATACTGGTCTCACCATCGTTGTTCTTCTCTGTCAGGATAGAATAGTATGGTTCATCCATGGTGGCTTGGATGCTGTACAGCAGCTCGAGGGATCCATCTTTCGCAGCTTCATGAAAGATGGTGTTGCCGGTGATGGGGTCTTTAGTGGAAAGTTGTGAAATTTTAGACACCGACATGATTCAGCACTTTTAGGATCGGTCTGATCTGCGTCTACTGACAGACCGAGAAAAATGAGCAATTTATACGAAATATTGTTGTATTATACATCGTGTTGACACGTATTAACATATATGATGTATTATGCATTGTGCACGTCATCGGCGCTCCGATTTCGTACCGCATCTACGTGCATGATATTATCATTCAATAACACGTGAACAGGAATACTTTTTCAAATTGTTGGGGTTACGCGTGTAGACGTTTGATGTGTAAGATATATGTGTGCATATGTGTGCGTGTGTGTGTTAGTTATAATAAAAATTTAAATAACTTTGTGTACCTTTATTGCAATATAGCTGCACATTGCACGTTTCCAAAAATTTGTAAATCAATGAAGCTAATACATACATAATCTCTCTACTTGTTTTTGTCATGTGTTCCACTGTCACCCTCTTGCGAAGATAGATGCACATCTCCTGCTGCTACCAAGATGTCCCGCATGCGTTGGTCTTTCGTGATGGAAACGTAGTTTACTGGCATCATTTCGTCCCAGTCCTCTGCACACAAATCGATCCCAGGCTGTTGACACAACCACTCTGCAAGTTCATGATCACCATTATATACACTGTAGTGGAGTGCAGTGCAGAGTGAAGATCCATGTTGTGCATTGAGATCAGCTCCCAAATCAACTAGTACCTTCACGAGATTTATCGCACGTAGCCCCTTGTGCTTCTTCACTGCGACGTGGATACAGGTCTCACCATCGTTGTTCATCTCTCTTAGGATTCTGAAATGTTCCCCCAAATGGCAATATGATTCCCCCATGTTGTCTCGGATGATGTACAGCAGCTCCAGGGATCCAGCTTTCGCAGCTTCATGAAAGATGGTGTTGCCGGTGATGGGGTCTTTAGTGGAAAGTCGGGAAATTCTAGACACCGACATGGTTTAACACTTATTGAACCGATCTGATCCGAGTCCACTGATAGAATGAGCGCGAGACCGCCCCCGCCGGAGCTCGTTAGGCGTTGTATGACGTTATGCAAACTTTGAATCCATCGTTTAAATCATGTATGGAAAATGTAAATAAACGAATAACAGCCGGGAAACCGTTGTCGTAAAAATTGATTAGGTTACGTGGGTAGCCGTTTCATCTATGTCACGATATATGAGAAGAAATATATTCTCATGCTGGAGCAAGTACAAAAACGATTCTTGAGGAATTTATATAAAAGAACTAAAACATATTATCCGTATTTGTATCCCACGCGGTTTCTAGAGGGTCATTTAGGATATGACTCCTTAGAATTACGAAGATCGATGTTACTTATTAGATTCATAATTAACATAGTTAGGAATAAAATTGATTGCATCGATCTCGTCAATAAATTAATAAGTATATTTGTACCTGAGGGGTACACAAAAGCGCGTGAGTCACGCCGACACCGGCTGCTCTCGACAACAGCTTGTCGCACGAGATCACACGCCGAGTCAGCAATCCCGCGCGCACGGACTCTAATCAACTCTCTGCTCTCTGAGGCACCACACTGTGACTTATTTACGACCGGGATAGGGTGCTTGATGAGAGAATTTCAGAGAATATTAGAAAGACGTATGAATGAAAATGTTTAATTTAAGTATGAAAATTTTTTTTTTCTCGCCTAATATGTTTTAAATTTGTTGAGTGAAACCCGCCTTTGTTACTTTATGGTACCTATATATTAACTGTGTAACAATTGTAAATATAAATAAATAAAAATAAATAAAAATATATGTTTATGCTGTGAGTAATATAATTGGCGCTGGTTGACACTAATAGTCGAGGCGTGAAACGCTATTATTATTATGGCTGTTTCCTGGGTCGTCTTTTTTTTATAGCCTCAACAGAAACGTGACGAAATTGTATCTGCAGAGCATTGAAGTGCAGTAGTTGTTTCATCTTACGCTACAGGAACGCGGCAAGCATTTGTGCATGTCTTATGCGATGATTGGGAATCAGTAGACTCGAAATGCTGCTGTTTCGTCTACCATGTACCGCATCGGACCGATGTGCAGATCTAGGCGTCACGCTGCAACTTGTGCACGGGATGCTGCACTCCAAAGGTCCAGCGTAACGGCTTGGGAGTTAACATCTTTGCATGATAGAACTGTGTCTCCTGAGTTCAAAAATACCACCCCCCGCTGCCCCCGACGCTTAACTTTGGAGTTATAGGCCGTACGGTCCAGTGCAATTGACTGTACATAGTTGATGATTGTGATTGTTGGCACTTGGTGGAAATTAATAAACATTATGTTTATTTATAACTCATGTACTTATCCACGATATACTTATATTAAATATTATACCCGACCGGTTTCGCTATTCAGCATTCTCAAGGGCTTAACTACAATACTTATTTAATTACATTTTCAGAATCTACAAATAAAATACGTGCAATAAACTGTAATATTGTTATTTTATAAAATTTACATTTATTACGAACCTGACATAATACATGTCAGGTTCGTAATACATGTAAATCTGTAGTCTCTGCCTACCCCTCTGGAGACTGGCGTGAGCATATGTATGTATAAGTGTTATAATTGTGTTTGACTTCATGGTCGTACCTAAAGTAGTAAGGTGGTGCTGGAGGGTTCCGATGTATGGTTTTTAGGTTTCCGTACCCAAAGGGTAACCAACGGGACCCTATTACTAAGATTCCGCTGTTCGTCTATCCACATATATCTATATATCTGTCACCAGGCTGTATCTCATGAACCGTGATAGTTAGACAGTTAAAATTTTCACAGATTATGTATTTCTGTTGCCGCTATAACAGCATATACTAAAACAGAATAAAATTACTATTAGATGGGGCCCCCATACAACAAACGTGATTTTTTTGCTCGTTTTTGCTTGATATTGATAAGCGCAAGAGGTAGACGCTTGAAATATTCACAGAATATTTCATTATATACTCACTTTAAAAAAAAAAGAAAGTAATATTTAAGGGGGGCTCTCATACAACAGACATGATTTTTTGCCGTTTTTATAGATAATGGTACGGAATCATTAACTTTTTATTGGGTTCTTACCCGCGATAACTAACAACATACCTTAATAGATAGATATGTGCTTGACATTTCGACGCCTCTGTAGGCTGTCGTGGTCACTAGCTAACTGACGAGAGTAGCAGCAAAAATGTCCTTGGCGAGCCGGCGGTAGGTAGCACATTATTTTTCTTTTTCCTACCCGCACTTTGACTTTTGTTAATTAATTAACTTCGCGAAAAATTCGGTACGGAACCCTTCGTGCGCTAGTCCGACTCGTACTTGACCGGTTTTTATTTCTATTTCAAAAGCAGTGCGCTAAAAGCCGTGGCTAATGACATTAAAACTCAAAAAACCCAATTTTACAGGAGAGCCGAAAAACCATTTTTTGCACAAAAAATCATTTTTTCCCAACCATTCATATTTCGTACACAAAATCAAAGGGTCATGTAGATAACATTAAGCTCTATTCCTGTGTATCCATTCAGCCCCTAGAAAATATACCATTTTAGAGATTTAACGTTCAGAAGCTGAATTAAACCATTTCGCACCAAAAACATTATGCATTGTTAAGTGCATTATGATTTAAGTAGAGTTTGTCCCTTTTGCCATATGAGGTAAACGTGGCAATAAACAAAAAATAATAAACGTGAAAATCGATCTAATTCAAGTAACATCTTATTTCACAAACCGCCAAAAATTTTACTTAAACCATTTTGTCATATCTTCGGTGTTTTTAAAATATATCGAAATTCCAGTTAGACCATTTTGTACAGAAAAAAAAACGGTGCAAACTGGTACAAACATCTCATTTCGGGTCCTAGTCGAGTGAAACCGTTATTCACCAGAGACACAACCTTCTTACTACTATAAATACGGCCCTGATGTCAAAAATCTAGATGATTTCCATCTAGAATGAAATGAGGGAATGAGTCATTAACAGAATAAGTATACATTTGTTACGAAATCTTTTTATGTTAAATATTTATTGAATTGCACACGATCATGTACTTCATAGTAAACAAAAGTGGTCAAGCATACCGTAGATAAATTAAAAACTCTGCCCACGTAGGTAGGTCTATGGAAAGTTAGATGTATACCACACCCGCATTATTATCTGATCAAGTTTGATGAATTCCTATTATTAAGATAACTAGTTCACCTACCCACCTCGGTTCATTTGAATTATAATTATGTAAAGCCATCTCAAGTTGCAATGCAAGTTTTATCAATATATTATTCAAGGCTAGACCTTTATTATCAGAAAGACCTAGATGCCCTCAAACAGCTAATCTCGCTAATATCTTATCGAATTTATGATCAGAACTTTGAAAAACAGGAGTGCCCACTTTGTATGTAAAATTTTACCTAAGCAAACGAAATTAAATGGCTTCAAATAATATGATTATGCCTTCCTACCACAAACTATTACCTAGGTCCTATGATTTTTTTTGTATTTTTACTAAACCCGTGACGTATGTAAGAGAATTAAGACGTTAATTGAGGCCACTAGGATCAAAGTTGCCTATCTTTTCTAGACACAATTGATTTTGATTGTGTCAGAAAAGATAGACCCTCTGGTTCTGGCGCCCTCAATTATGCTACGCCATCGTAGCCAGCATGAAACTTCGTAGTCTCACTGATACATATGCTACGCCGTAGCACGGGTAATTTTGCAGATTGGGGGCAACTGTGTTCCCATCGCACATTCATTTCTTTAGGTCGTAAAGTTTTCGCTAAACTTAGTTTCTATAGATAAGGTTTAATCATGATACGGCAAAATGTCGTAACATTTAACGATACAAGTCTTTCGATAGAAGCTTTTAATGTTTTTAACTTAACTTAAACGTTGCACTTTACTGTATTGCAGAAATTAAGACATAATAAAGTAATTCTGTTATCTTTATGAATCACATCAAATTCACAACGTTCATAAAACATTATTGTGTTTCTAAATAGAACTTAAGATGTATTCGCAAGATGATGGAATCTAAACTGCTATGAATTTTTCTCGTAATAACAAATTGCTTACTTTGTTTTAACCTTTTGATATAAAATCGGTATGTAATTAAAAAAACTTAATGTAGCGCCATCTCTCGTTACACTGTGACATAAAAAGGTGCATTCAATAACCTCAACATGCCTCGGTGCAAAGTGAGAGGCTTTATGTTCATGAAGTTCTGTTGATTCGTGTCTGAATTTGTAGATGGCGCTTTAGATAAAATTAATGATTAGTCATATTAACATTTTTATAAAATACGAATCATTGTATTGTGTTTATTTTAATACTAATTAAATAAATAAAATATTTCGATGTGGCACTTGGGGCATTATTATCTAACTCCAATGTCTATCGCCAGACTCGGACTTAGAAATACAGGGCCCTTAGGCACTTTATAGCGGCGACCCCTTAAGGCGCATATATACCTTAAATTAGCAACTCGGCATGGATAGGTACAAATAACAACGAAAACGACATATCAACGCATTCTGCAAAGTGGCTGACAATCGCTGCGTTTACAGATCGATATCTGGAAATATATCCATGTATCCATATTATTTTCTCCTCTCTTGCGATCAACATAGGAGAAAATAATACATCCTACATGGATGCCACGGACGAAAAAAAATTTCAACTATAAAATTTATTGATCTATAAATTGTCTTAAAAATAGTGAAACAATCTTTTAAATAGCTTCAGACATTCCGAGGGAGTAAGAGATTTCTTGCGTAAAAGATAGAAAACTTTTAGACTTATAAGTTTATTTTTGTCAAAAGTGAAGACAATAAAACTTAAAATTTATTTTTGTCTATGACTTCATATAATTTTTTTGAGTAGGTATTTGGACCATCCGAAGTAGGACTTCAAAGACAGGTCTGATATTGCAGTTTAAGTGTGCAAATGAGCCCCTAAGCCGATGCCTTGTGGGTCTACGCGGAAATCCGGTCCTGCCTATACCTATCGCTTTCAAATGTATTGTGAGTGGCTAAAACTGAGTACATTTAAAATACATTTAAAAGCGTTAGCGATGTATGTTGACATCATAATTAAATTCACTTGTATCTACTTGTTTCACTTGTTTTAATTTTAAGGTTTACACGTTAATCCCGACCGGTTTCGGTTAATACACCATTCTCAAGGGATTCAAGAATTCAAGAAATTAAACTAACATTACGACGAGCCGTTAAAAATGTACACAATGATCATGTATGTTGGATGTATCATGGATGTATCATGGATGTATCATGGATGTATCATGGATGTATCATGGATCATGAATGTATGTTGAAGCTAGATAATGAGGGGGCTGCACATTGCCCTAAAATCAAGTCCCGTGTCAACACAATAATATAAAATCAAACGTTCAGTTTGGCACCCTGTTTTTCTTACATCGAGTGTAAATAGACCGCTATTTTGAAATGAAACTGCATACACTGATTACACTGAACAACTTTCCCCAACGAAAAGAAACGTTCACCTTTCCATAGATAGACGGAGAAATTTATATTGATTAATAACTTTTATTTTCATTTGCTTGTGTATTTTTATTTGGAAAAGTTATTCAGTAAAATCAGAAAATTATATGGTTTTATTTACGGGACGGTGTGGATGTCTGATTGACAGTGTGTGCGGGTGGATCGTTTTCTTTACAGGACTAGGTGGGCGTCTGGTTGTCAGTGTGTGCGGACGGATCGTTTTATTTACGGGAAGATGTGGATGTCTGGTTGTCAGTGTGTGCGGATGGATCGATTTATTTGCGGGACGGTGTGGACGCCTGGTTAGCAGTGTGTGCGGACGGATCGTGTTATTTACCGAATGGTGTGGATGTCTGGTTGTCAGTGTGTGCGAACGGATCGATTTATTTGCGGAACGGTGTGGATGCCTGATAAACAGTGTGTGCGGACGGATCGTTTTATTTACCTAATGGTGTGGATGTCTGGTTCTCAGTGTGTGCGGGTGGATCGGATTTGGAATAAAATAGAAGAATTAATTAAATTTTGTATGTCAGAAAAATTTACATACCTATATGCCTACTATTTTTACTTCTAAAAATCAATTCATTACATTTTTTCAATTCATAAATTTTCTCTGTGAACTTCAATGGTAAATGAGTGCCATATGAAATTTCGCTGATATCTATTAGTTTGATACTCTAAGATCTACGAGATATCACTACAATATATTTCTCTGCTGCCTTATATCATAAATGAATGAGAAATATGGTATTCCAAGGTCAAACATCACTCATAGGCA
Source organism: Ypsolopha scabrella (assembly GCA_910592155.1). Lineage (NCBI taxonomy): Eukaryota > Metazoa > Arthropoda > Insecta > Lepidoptera > Ypsolophidae > Ypsolopha > Ypsolopha scabrella. Next base: position 9,762,837 of record OU342964.1, read on the forward strand.
TGTGAAATGGCCTTCTTACAATTTCATGCCCTACTTTTGTTCTGACAGTGCTAAAAATCACATATATCACGCAAGAACGAGAGTTCTGCTGCAGACTGATACATTACCAAAGATAGTTGTTTCCTTAATAGTTTTGGTGTACACATTGTAGGGTTCTGTTCTTAAAACAGAAAAATTTAATGTCTATCTATCAAAACCACTTATATCGCTAACGGAAAAATATCGGAAAAACTCGAAATTTGTAATCAATCACTTGACCTAAAATATAGTAATGAAACTGAAATATTTAACTCATGAATTTTTTGAGACGGAGAAATACTAGTAATTTCGGACATGCAAGCTTATGGACTAATTCTTCATGCATGGCATGATGGAATGACACATTTTCCTTTTTGTTTATACTCTCGTTAGTTTCAGTATTTGACAGTGAACCAAGTATAAAATAGTTGAACTTGAAAAATGGAAATACGCCAGGAATCAGTACGATTTATTACTGCTCTAGAGAGGTGGAGTAGAAAGTTGAAGATTTAAGTCATACTTGAATCTGAACTTGTGATCATCATTAACTCTAACCGACGACTCGTCTCACCTGGTCCATTGACAATGCGTTAGCATATCTGATATTTTTGTAATGTAATATGCTGTCATTATTATGTTTATTAAGAAAAGGATCGGTCTCTAATCATCAATAAATAATAGCACCATACTTCAAATATGGTTTATCTACAGTTATTATCATTGTAAGATGATATATTTTTCAAACATCACTGTAAAAAGAAACTTTTATTTGTGTTATTATGACGCTATATAACGTAGCGTTCTTACAAAAACCTATTGCTTCATTAATTGCCCAGTTTGTAATACAAAAACAGCAAACTTATCTTTACAGGCGAATCGTGTTCTATTAGATTCTTTGTATAACCAAATTGCTATTGTAATGTCTACAAACGCAACATTTAGTGATTGACACTACTACCTCTATAGTTTGTTACAGATAAATACCATTAGTTCGATATTGGACAGAACAAAAGTTAGACTTTTGATCATACAAATAAAAGCATGAAGTACTTATTTGAAGAGATGTCTGTCTGATTTATATTTTGTCTTAAGCACTCAAATTATTACTCTAAGTTGAATAGAAAAAGCATTCCAGTGCAGAAGTTCATTTTAACGTGGGCGGAGCCACGGACGTTAAACTACGGTTACGGCGTAGCAATAAATGCCCATCTCAAGTTTCTATGCATGAAATTCTCGGTATTTTTCACTGTAGTATTTGTTCCGAGTGGTTAACAAAGACAACTTCTAAAACAGAAATTGCTAGTTGTTAAAATGAATCATTTCTTGTTAGGGTGTCAAACGAACCTTGTCGGCCAAGAACGTGCGTATTTTTCTCTCTCCTTGACCACTTGACACGTTTCATGTGTTTTTTCCATGGATTCCAACAAATTGCTTGCAGTTTCACAATCAAAATACTGCGGTTTGATTCTTATCGGATGGAACATTTTTTGCTTTATTAGGTACAATATCTGCTCACCTAAAAAATAAACCCTGCTCAAGAATTCATCAGAATGATGTTACATTTCATTCATCAATAACTTTTTCTTTGAACATTTGATGTTACTAAAAACAAAATGACTAGCTATTAGGTCTTGGACAAAGGATAATAAAATCCTTTTAGGGCTGTTTTCGCCTAAAGGTAAACGTAACAAACAAACGACTTCGCAAACTTTATGCTAATTTAATTTCGTCTGCTTCGAGTTCATCAATTACGAATTACCTCAGTCCATTATTTTTATCATCGATTCCTCTAATAGGCAAAAGATTTGTTCTTAATAAGACCTGGTACAAATCGTGAAATAAAAACTATGTAAAAAATAAACGTAAAATTTGCTAAAATTGCCTGAAAGCTTGTTTATAAGTGAATTTTGTTGCCAGTCTTCCCCTACAACTCCACCAAGCATTTATGATCATTAAAGTTCTTAAAATATGCAAAGATTTATGGCACATTTTGGTTTGTTTGTTTGTTAGTTAAAATAATTACTAAGCAACTTTCAAATGTTGGGTGGATGTTTCTTGACTCTTGTTACCTTCACTTAAAAAAAAAAACTTGCTTTTATCCTTCTGGACTTTTTGCTGCAAGTGAATACAATTCATCGTGTTCAGTTTAGAACTGAATAATGCTTAAAATCAGTGTGCACCAGACTTAGCCTGATTGACGCAAGGCTCGTAACAACTCCTCAGAGCGGCGGAATATTGGCTAGATTTTATCGAAGATCCAATAGTTAATTATCTCTAATTATACAACTGACCAACTACATTCCAAAAGTTTGGGTAATCAACCTACGTGGAGTTTTCATAATACTACTTATTTTATTCCTTCACCTAAGTTTTTAATTTTAACGAAGTTTCAAACTGAAATGACCTGTAAATTTCTTTTCAATATGCAACTTGTTTGGTACGCAAATACTGTCACCGTAAACATACTGCTTATATAAAAAAAAACGGACAAGTGTGAGTCGGATTTGGTCACAAAGGGTTCAGTACTACCACACAAATACGGGTAAAATTGGGTGCGGAACCCCATTAACATAATCATCAAAAAAGCAATGTAGATATCATCAACAGCAACATTAAGGCGATAAAACCGTGGCGCTAAAATGGTAGCGCCTGAGCCAAAAATTTGGTAACCTTTGAGTACGAAATCCAATCTTTATAATTTTTTTTTCTTGATCAAAATTCTGATCAATATCAATACTACAATCTGATCAAAATTGATACGTGTATGTATCACCGTTTTTAAGATAGAGCTGGAACAAATAAGGTTAAAAGGTGCTATTTTGCCGAAGCTTTTCTTTTGGGTTCGATTTGCTGAATTTTTGATTACTTGCCCTGATAGAGGCCATAGTAACTTGTATTTTGTGAAAATTTCATCTGGCTATCTATTAAGGCTGACCCCTGTGGTAGATCCGTTGTATACTCGTAGGACCAAAACTTAATTTTCTTTTAGTTTAATATCCCCTGACATTGCGTTGTAGCGCTGTCAGCGCTGCAGGTCGAAGACTGTTACGCCTGCTTAAGGCGGTGCCGGCCGCGTGTCAAGTGGTTTAGTTTATTGGTTTTTGTGGCTTTCCTGTTTACAACTCCCACATGTATTGTATATCGTTGTAATCCTAGATAAATTGTCTAAAATACAGCAGTATTTTCATTAAAACACATGGAACGGAATTGTAGTATGATCGAACGGAAGGCGGGTAAACAAAGAAAAAGGTTACCCGGTCAAACAGATCAGAGGATATGTTATAATCGTTTTAAGTTTAATAAGTATGACATGTAATAAGTCAATATTTTGTACCTACATTACAAAAGTAAGGTATTCATTCTCACAGAAATGCTCATTCTGTGATACAAATTCTGTTACTCCTACAGCATGGGTGGAACCTAGTTTTCAGTATGTCAGTGTCAATGAATAAGTGAATACATACATACTACATGCATAATATATATTCATGCAAAAATCCGGGCCGTAGGTTTAGTACTTTTGGAAATCCAGAACCGCCCGCTGGGAGGAAACTGTAAATTTTTCAAGGCTTATAACTTTATAAATCTTGATTCAAATGTCATGTTTTTTTTGTGCCTAAATATTTTTACATGGTACATAGTTTGGTATAGGTACTCACTTTGGATCAAACTATGCTGGTTATGAACTTTCAGCCCGTGGCCGGTGAACAGACATCCTTCTAGCGGACCCACGCTAAAAATTATTAAAACGATAAAATATTATATGATAGAGTTTTGTATCCAGAATGCACAATTTTGAAGCAAAATGTGAGTATCGGAACCAAGTCAATACCTACTTTAGTTTTCAAGTTACTGAGCTTTGGCCGCTGAAAGAATCTGTCTAGCGGCACATAAAGAAACACTTCCACAGCCGGTGGTACTGTGGCACCTATATTTTCCTTTGGCATACAGTATTGGCAAACTCGGAGCTAAATCATGATGTAAGTGAAAATCTTTAAGGAACTTAAGTGTCTGCCAAATCGACGAACACTAAAATCGCTTTAAGCATTCGGCAGGAGAGCTGGTAGAGCTGATGCCGGGCTCGATTGTGGAGGTACCACCATCTTACTCGCAAATCCTCCCGAAGTTATTCGGGGGAGAGTAAGAGAACAGCTCTCAGGCAAAACCAGGCGGCCCACCATTGCCTGGGACCGATGGATGGCGGTTTATCCATCCCCAATTGCCGGGCCTTATTAAACAGACTAGTGACGGGCAGCGGCGTCACTGGTGCAAGGGTTTCGGCACCGCGCTCACCAACCCGCCTGCCCAGTGTGTGTGAGTATGGGCATTTCTTCCAGGAGGACCGCCAATAGTGGCGAAATCCTGGAAAGGCCTATGTCCAGTAGTGGACGAAACAGGCTGATGGATGGATGGATGGATTCGGCAGGAGTAAGAAAATTCTTGTGTAAATCATAGGAAACTTTCGATTTATTTTTTTCATAAGTAAAGATATTTTTTTTTATTATACATGGAATGAATTTTTATTGTGTTGGTTATGCCTATTATTATATATATAAATATATATATATTAAAGGTTTTTGGACCATCCGTATAGAAGGAGTACTCCTTCAAAACAGGTCTAGTATTGCAGTTTGAGTTACGAGTACATTCACCTTAAGAATTCATTGGCCGTATAAGACGTAATAATCGCCTTATAATCACTTTATTAGCGTGACTGACTTCTGCCTCAAACTGAGTATACGTTGAACACCGATATAAACATAAGTTAATTAAATAGTCAAGAGCGATACTTGCCTATAGCATGGGTGTTCCAACTTTACTTATTATATATTTATAAAAATAAAAATAAAATAATATTATAATAATTATATTTTAGATTATTATTAATTTCTATGTAAGTAACTTTATTTTTAATGTAGTATTATAATTTATGTTTGTATCATTTTTAATTAGTTTGTTTAAGTTTGTAGTATTAGAGGTATAGTCAGAATTCGTAATTTATTTTTGTTCAAAACAGAATTTTTCATTTATTTACAGGACAGAAATATTATCTTTATTATTCTCGCATTTTGTGAATAACTTACACATAAATACATAAATCAATTACAATCTCTCGGGTTCGGCATCAATTGCATAAATAAAGCAAAAAAAATAAAATGTACAAATTATTATTGACATATCTGATTATAGTACAGAAATACAATATTTTTTTAAATATTTATCGATGTACAGTTACTGTTATCTGGGTTGAAATACTTATTAAATTGAATTACCTAGTTAATTGTTTCATAAATTGGCCTAATTTGGAAGAAACTAGAATTAATAATTCCTTTGTTTTATTTTATAAACGTGTAATTAATATCTTCGTTTTCAGATACGTTATGTTCGTAACAGGCAACCGATACTTAAGGCCAGGATATTAGTTTAATATCGGTAATTGTTTTAATAGAGTTCTTTATTTTTCAGAATTCCAAGTAGAAACGGACGTCCCTTGTCTTGTAGCAAAGTGTGTGTTTATTCATATCGACAGCTCGCTTCCACCCACCCACTTTTCTTTTTCACGCCACCAACTCCTGTCCTGATCTGAGCCGTTCTCCATCCATATTCTACCAGCTACCCTGTAAATGTCATCGGTTCACCTAGCTGGCGGTCAGCTGACTCCTTGTCGGCCGCCATCTTTTGGCTAACATTCGGTCAGGGATTTACTTCACTTGCCATCACTTCGCCGGGCGAAGTGTTTTTTTTTAGGATTCCGTACCCGAAGAGTGCTAAACGGGACCTTATTACTAAGCCCCCGCTGTCTATCTGTCCGTCTGTCACAGACCACAAGGGTCTACAGCTCCAACATTTATGTAATAAAGTTGAAATTTTTACAGAATGCGTGTTACTATAGCCCCCATCACGACAAATAATCAAATACAAAAAAAGTTGAGGGGATCAAGAAACCTCGAAAAAGTTGCATCATTTAAACGTCAAAACGTAAAGAGGGTAATACATAAAAGTTTTAAATTTAGTCAGATTGTAGGAAAGTAAAACAAAACACAATAAAAAGGAAGGTTCTGTACGTAGACGGCGCCAATTTTTTTTCAGGTGCTACCATTTTCGTGGCTCGTTATTTGTAGCCTTGATGTTGCTTTGGCTTGTATGTAATATATATTGTTGTTATTTACCTAAATATTTTTAGGATTTCGCATCCATATTGTGGGGTGGTACGGAACCCTTCGTGCGTGACTCCGACTCGCACTTGGCCAAATTATTTGTTTAAATTGTTGTCGTGCCCATCGCCAATATATGAAATATTTGTTGCATTATTATTTCATGTCTTTATGCTTAAATGGCCTAGTAGTTTTTGCAACTATAGTATGTTCGATTTATCATGATATGGATGGCAGTTCAAAATTGGCAGTTACAGTTATGTGCCCTAACGAAATAGGATCAATTTTCAAGTATCGAGAACGTTAACAAGGGCTATCAAATCGATTTTTTATTTGATTGCTCTTTGATTATCTAAACTACTTTTTGTTAATTTCTAAATTAATTAAATTAAACGAACCAATAACTCCCGAGCTTGAGAGCTCAAAGATTTTTTTTTGTTTTTCTTGGCTTTTTACCGAAAACAAACAACAATAACAAAACAAAAATCAACAAAAACTGTAACAAACGTCAAAACAAATAGCACGTAAAGCAACCGCAACGAAAACACAAACCGCATACAAGATGCACTCATACTGACGCGATCCTATATGATGGCCGCACCGATTCATCGATGTATTGTCGATTATGTAGTGTCAGTCCCTATGGGTTAACGTTCCGATCCACGCATCAAGTAGCAAAAAGACATTATTCTTTTCTGAATCTTTTTTTGTTAAATTTAACGAATACACTGTGATTATTCTTTTCATTTATAGAAAAATAATTTATTGTATTTTTGCATTCTTTCTAAAACCTTATATTTTCTTTTGCACCTGGGTGTATGTAGCATGGTGTGAGTAGTATAGGTGAAACGGAAAATAAGGAACTGTCACCCATATCATGATAACTCGGACAGCCTATAACTCTTTGCGCTACTCACAGAGTAGGGAGTTAGACAACACAGCAAAAAAAGTAACTTTATAACTTATAATTCTCCAGAAGTTTACTGAAGCAGTAACTATAAGTATTTTTATTTTAAGGAACCATATTTACTATTAAACATTATAAGCTAAAGTTACAGCGTAGTTGATCCAAATAATGAACTAGTTAAGTTTTATTGTCTTTATACCATTATACTTAATGAAGTTAGGGTTTATTACGTTTCACAACTTGTTCAAACATTAAACGATATGAGTATGATGTACTCGTATCTAAGTTGTACGTACTTGTCGATACAAATGAATAGAAGTAACATAAGCTTGATGATATTGATTACCTGATAAGCTATGTTATGCCTTAAGCCTGTTTATAGGGCGACAATGTGTCTACTTGAATATTATTTACTTTATGAAAGAAAGAAAAAAAAGGAATTGAATTCCAAACAATCATATAAACAAAAATACAGCAAAAATAAATTACACTACTTAATAAAATAAGAGCTGTAATCAAAAAGACTATTCTTAAGTTAGAGTACTTTCGTAGATATTTAAAACCACTTTTATATAGTTTTTTTTATATATTTCCCGTAAGTACCATATTTGTTTCATTATAAAATATTATTTTTATAATTTGACATGTAAAACGTATACCTTATGTATCTATTTTACAAATAAACATTTTGAATCTTTGAATCTCTTTGAATCATTTATTTGGCTATAGGTGACACTCTCAGCATTTGCCGTCAGATAATTAATAAAAATGGTAAATTTTGCAGCGAGCGCGTTAGATTACTAAATTATTGATTAAATGAAACATTATGCATTAATATATGGGCCGGTACATCTTACAAATGATCGTTTATACACATAAGATTATTTATTTCCTTGCCTCGTGAGCCCGCACCGAATATTTATCTTTGAATCATTGAGACTGACAGTCTACATTGGCCTCTTTTAGGTGTAAGAGATATTAAACCAACCAACCGACTTTATTTTTGTTTTATTCTTAATACTTACTTGAGGGGAAAATCAGACTGTTCATTTTGATCGGGCTCCTAACTAACGGTCAAATAAATAAATATATATATGAGAATAAATATGAAGGAGTTTTTAAGTATCTTGTTGCTTGTTTCGGGTTGTATGTGGAAATTTTTTGACGGTCAACTTACCTAACCTAACCGGCCAGTATTTTTTATACTCTCTAGAAAATTTCTACACAAATGTATGAAACCTTTTGCAACTGTCTGGTCAACCGCTACACATTTTATTAAGTAAATGGAACCGGGAAGTAATGGATAATCAACAATTTTTTTTTAAATTTTCCAAAAGTTACAAAAAGGCTATTTTTGTAAATTATAATCTATACTGACCTAAAGATATTTAGGTCTGCAATGATAATAATACACTTACTTGAAGCTACTTAAAGGTTTAGTAATTTGAACGATTCACCGAGGAATCTGTAGATGTCGGGTTCAAATCCCGTAGGCGCATAATTGCGCTTGGTATGCATGCTTCGGAAGACACCATAAGCTGTTGGTTAATATTTGTGCCAGAAGCACTTGTATCTTGCATTTCACAATCCGAACTCAGAAACAATTAATAAAAGTGTGCATTTTCATATCAAGTTTTGAATGAATAAACATTCTAATTTATGAATTTTTTTTTAGTTAAGTTGGTTAAGGAGGATCTCGGTGCAAAATGCACATCATAATATTGTTTTCCTTATTTTTGAATAAAACGTTTGCAATAATTTTTTTTATAGCAATTCGTGCAAACTGCTTGTTAATAGTTAGGCGATCACATAAAAATTATTCAATTTTATGCGTTACTTTTTAGCTGCATTACATTACAACTTTAAACACGCTTTTAAGTTTGTTAATGTAATGCAAACAAAATTTAATATGTTAAAGTACGTAATTTTTATGTGAAGACTTTATTAATAATGAACTATTTCCGCAAGTTTCTTTAAAATACATTTATTGCATACTTTTTATTCAAAAGTAAGGAAAATAATATTATGATGTGCATTTCGTACCGAGGTAAAAAGTTACCCCCTTGAGATCAAAAATTCACAACAAATACAGTAAATACTGACTTTCACTGTGAAAAATAAATGTATTTTATAAACTAGGAACAATCTATACATATAATCAAGTAGAAAAATATACATTGAATACTTTTGCGAAATTTGAAATGAAATGGATGACTTTCAGTACTGTACTAAGGCCAAAATTACAATTTTTTTAATGTTTCTCTGTCTGTATGTTCCGTTTTAACTTAAAAATCACACATTGGATTTGAATACGGTTTTTTTATTATCATCTGGTCAATGATCGGTCGGTCATTATCTCGTGGTCAACATACAGACTATAAGGGGTGTTGATAAAAATACAGCCAAGCTGAAAATTATCGATACTACTTAAAATACATTTCCACGCAAGTGAAGCCACGGGCAAAAGCAAGTGATTTTTGATTTAAAGCAAAAATTCAACGAGAGCAGAGTTAATCTTAAGTACGAGTACTTGATTAGATTAGTATCTGCACTGCACGTGAAATTACAATCTTCAATATCTTGTTAATTTAACGACAATGAAGATTATTATAATAGTAATTTTCTTGTCTTATTTCCTTATTTAATAACGAGTTCTATATAATTTACATGAAATAAAATTGTAGGTAGGGTTTTGTCCGTAAGACACACTTTTGCCTTTCTATCTGTATGCTCGCGATTCACGTAAAAACCACTGAAAATAATTAAATTCAATTTTCACTCTTTTATATTAGTATAACAGGAGCATTTATCACAGTAGAGTATGGAACTAAAGGCCTGAACAAGACACTTTTGTCTTTATCTCTGTATGCTCTCGATTCACTTAAACAGCTGAACAGGTTTTGATGGGGTTTTAACTGTTGTATCTCAGTATTCTAGGAGGTATTTAAATTAACACAGTATTATTTTAACAAAAAACTAAGTGCAGTGTCAAGAACTGAAGGCCTGAACTAGATTTTCAATGTAACTCTTTCTAAACATGGGTCAATTTATGATACTTCTCTATGTAAATCCGGGTTTGCTGGAAGAAATCTCTTCTTAGAGATAAACTCGCTTATGTACATAATATTTCTAAGTGAAATGTATAAATTATGTTTCGTGTGTGTACAATAAATAATGTTGATATGAATAGTTTATTCATTTCAATCAGTGTTCAGTGCGAATGAAATCGCGGGCGAAAGCTAGTTTTAAATAAGTATGATAACAAATTAAGTAAAGCTAAGTCTCGCCGAGTCACCTATAACAGATATTCATCTTTGGGACATGATCTACTTTTCCCAGTTTACATAAGAACTAAGTAACTGTTTCATAACAAAATGTTGCTAAGGCCGCGTCAAGTCCGAAGCGCCATTTAATAGAGTTTATATGTAACGGTGATAGAAATCATTTGAAATTTTCTATAGGTTAAGTTTCGACATAAAACTAGGTGTCACGTAGGAAAACTGTTTATCAGACTTTGTTGATATTGTCACAAAATTAAGTAGAAAACGTTTTATTATCTTTGTATTGGGGTCTTAATCGCGATAACTAACAAACTTCAAACTTTAAACTTTTATTTGTTGAGACATAGGTATCAAGATTTTACATAATATTTAATAGTCCCTTATGCTCTGCCGTTAGACAGGTATCATTCAAATAATCAACAATTGTATAGTACATTTTATATTTAACAACATACCTTAAGGCGCATAGGCATGCCACCGTTTTAGTACAAAACATATTTTGAATAAAAAATATTTATATGTTTGATAACTCGTTTCTCAGTTGTTTGTAGTTATAGATTAAGATTAAAGTTCAAGACGTCTATAGTTTAATACAGGCATTTACAAAGTCACTATCTGGCTGAAATTGTAATTTTTGGTATAGGTACAACTTAAGGCAAGAAAACAACTTTGTATGTAAATCTGTCCAGCTTGATATCTTTAAAACAAAATCAATATTCAAACATTTGGGACAATGGTGCCTTTTTAAGTATCATTACCAGATGATAAAGGTCTTATACATTTGGTCTGAGTAACGGGTTATTAAATTTTGTACTAAAACGGTGGCATAGCTATGCGCCTAAATAGACGTGCTTGATGTTCCGCCTCTGTACGCTGTCGTGGTCACAAGCTAAGTAAGCTTAGCTATGTGTGAAAATCGTGAAAGTTTAAAGAATACGTTTTGTTGAAATACTATGGTATGTGTACGGATATTCTATCTCACGTAGTCCGTTTAGCTATGGTTGTAGTAGTGACATGTACATACAGACAAGCGCGGTTTGTGTGTGTGACGCGTTTTGTAGCGCTGCCAAGGTTACGCACACTAGATATAAGTGCGTGTGCACCACAGACATACAGCCCAAACCTAAGGATTAAATAGCGATAGCAAGTTTCCATACAAAAACCGAACGAAATTTAAGCTACAGGGTACGAAGAAACGCATAAAAATTGGTTGTATTGGCTGGATTATGCTTGTAACATTTTTGTTTATACCTAAACTTATCTCTCGTATATATTTTGTTTGGAAACTAGGAATATTTATATCTAAAAGAGCCCGTAAGTCACTGAGCTAAAATTATTCACGTCGACTCTACGCGTTTATTAATAGTGTTAGGTCTGCTAGTATTTATAAGTCTGTGGTGTGCACGCACTACTACAACCATAGTGTTAGGTCTGCTAGTATTTATAAGTCTGTGGTGTGCACGCACTACTACAACCATAGCCAAACGGACGTCGTGACATAAATATCTGTTATTCACGTCGACTCTACGCGTTTATTATTAGTGTTAGGTCTGCTAGTATTTATAAGTCTGTAGTGTGCACGCACTACTACAACCATAGTGTTAGGTCTGCTAGTATTTATAAGTCTGTGGTGTGCACGCACTACTACAACCATAGCCAAACGGACGTCGTGACATAAATATCTGTTATTCACGTCGACTCTACGCGTTTATTATTAGTGTTAGGTCTGCTAGTATTTATAAGTCTGTGGTGTACACGCACTACTACAACCATAGTGTTAGGTCTGCTAGTATTTATAAGTCTGTGGTGTGCACGCACTACTACAACCATAGCCAAACGGACGTCGTGACATAAATATCTGTTATTCACGTCGACTCTACGCGTTTATTATTAGTGTTAGGTCTGCTAGTATTTATAAGTCTGTGGTGTGCACGCACTACTACAACCATAGTGTTAGGTCTGCTAGTATTTATAAGTCTGTGGTGTGCACGCTCTACTACAACCATAGCCAAACGGACGTCGTGACATAAATATCTGTAACATAATTTTTTTATTATTATTGTAATTAGTAGTTACTCTAACACCTAACCGCCTCTGTGGAAAAGTTGAAGAGCGCTCGCCTTTTAACCCAGAGGTCGTAGGTTAATTTTGTGCTCGGTCTGCGTGTTTCGGAATGCGGGTTAAGCCTTTGGTCCATTTGTGCCCAAAGTACGGTGATAGGACTCACGACCCATCACGTTTGGGACGTAATATTCGTTGGTGAAAAGCGGGTTTGCCAAAAGTGGACAGTGACCTGCATTTAACATTGGGAACACTTCTGACAGCTCCTCGGGGGTTCGTGTCGTGTCGGTATGTTTAGTTGTAGCGATAACCAAATTGGTAGGACTTTCATCTTGAGTACCGGCGGTTGAGCATGAGCGTGCACCAATGAGTCCTTTGTTTATGTGCGTAATGATGACAACCTCAACAAACGTTATATTTTGATTGTGACAACTCAACTTCTTACTTCCTGTATCATGTTTGTATCTGTGTATTAGTTAAATTACTTTTAATACCAAAGCGCAGTTTTAAGTGTAGTGTCAGATCCCACATCAATAATTAATACGGCCAAAGAGCCGCAGATCACATGTATCCATAGGTTTCTGGTTCATATCCGGCTCAAAGGACTATGTGCGGCTCTTGGGCCGTATGAATTGTAGTGTCAGATCCCAGACCAATAATTGATACGGCCCAAGAGCCGCATGCATAGTATTTATTTACTTACAAATTCCCTAACGGTGAAGGAAAACACTGTGAGGTAAAAACTGTATGCCCGAAATACAGCGATAGGGTTTACCCGTATCCTGGAAGTCCATGGGAAGATCGATTAACGCCTCACCTGCTGTACTCTCCAGTTTCTGGGCGAGCGCACGTCATCCTAGGTCTTATTGACGTTTTCCAACAGGCGTGGTACTAGCCAAAGCGTAGATAAATGGTGTCTTTTTTATGTAAAAAAAACTCTACGGGGTGGGAACGTAAAAATCGTCGATGAAAAGAAAGTGTACAATTTACAGAAACAAGTTCAGGTTACAGTACACACACAGAAACATTTACCCCCTTAGGGAAGTAAATTGGTATAATACCCATATGTTGTATTAATGTTGCCGCCATCTGGTTAAATCAGCTTCCTGATTGGATGCCTAGGATGCTAACTAAATGGCGGCTTCCAACTAAAAGCCTAGGCTTCTAGTTGTTTAAGTTGAGATACCTTAACGTGATGGCTTGTCGAAAGTTAGCCCTTCGGACATGGCTGAATAAAAAGCCACCGCGTCATTTAAATTTAGTTCATGTTTTTGCCAGTATAGAGCTTGTAGTCCCATAACAAATATGGCATCAACAGCTGATAAAATGTTTAGAGATTTTGGTAATTTAAAAAATTATTTATTTTGAGCAAAAAGTTATTCAAATTTGAGGTTATATTTACATTATTAAAAAAAAGCAACGGTTGCGGTGCTCGGAGCCCAGCGCCTTGCACCGTGCAAGCTCCTTCAAGGCCTCCAATTTTTTATACACTCTATGGACAAGCTGGAAGGCTGGCTTCGCTAGCCTAATTACCGCTAGAGACCGTGTCGGACTACTACACTCTCACCGATTTCGCGGAATAATTCATATAAACCATCTCACGAATAGGCTAAACGTCGTTCAGCCCTCTCGTTAAACGTTGCGTTGAACCATTTGGCTGAGCAACCTTTAGCAATCTAGTTGGATGCCGCCATTTAGTTAGCATCCTAGGCATCCAATCAGGAAGCTGATTTTACCAGACGGCACCCACGCCTACGTGATATTACCACGGTAAGCGAAATTGCATTTGCGAAAACTATCTATACACTAAAATACTTAGTTATAGCCTAATAAGACGTATTTTCTTTCAACTATCTTGCACTAATAGTATTGTTAACAAGAAACTTGTAGTTAATTAATCTCATAAGAGGCAAAATATTTTTTGAGTTCTTATATTGGTAGATATAATATGTTTTTTGTTTAATTTAAATTACATTGCACAAGTAGGGTCAATCAGGGTAATTGTAAACAGGGGTAGTTGTAAACATCATTAATAAATTTTTAATCTCGCAGCTTTCGGAACTGAAAGTAAAACGGTACGCAGCTTCGGTCTTTTGACTATGGTAGAAATGTCAGGTTTTTAATGGCGTCCGCATAACCTCATTTTCACGAGTGTTTAAAAAATGCCCTTGAAAAAAACTGTTTACTGGTCAAAGTCAAACAATTGAAAAAACTAGTGTAGGTATTATATAAAAATAATGGGTAAGTTCACTTGTTTTATATTACTATGAAAATAAAATTTGGTTATAATGTTGTAGTACAGAACGGTCAGTAGTACCAGAGGCACAACACATAAAAAATGGATTATTTTAGAAAAATATTCTGTTAAATTACAAGAAATTATAAAAGTATATTTTATTTCTTCATTAAAAGAAAAACTTATACATTTTTAATCAAGGTAAATTAAAATATTGAAAAAGATTGCAAGGAAACAAGATAAAAATTAATGAAGTTAATAATTATTAGGAAATGAAAATATAAATGAAATTTTTAATAATTATGAAATGAATACCTTTCATCGAATGCAATACTTGATACGTACATAAATAAACCATACATAAGCTAATAAGTCCTCATCGGTTACTATAAAAACGCCAATTTATACCATTGTTTATTTTGTCTCGGTCGAATACGGGTCCAACCCAAAGTCAATCAACATAAGAAGCAAAATACGGTTATGATTTTTCTTTTTACCATTTACCGATTACTTACCAAGTCTTCAGTAGAAATTTAGCTGTATCAGTGAAAGTCAGTTTGTATGCACCTTCCAGAAGAAAAATGATTATCATGTAATATACTTTTCCGTAAGTAAAAACAGCTGTTACCATAATAGATCAATTAAGAGCCCGGTCCACGACGACGACAACTTTGATCAAAAACAATATGTTAAATATTTTTCTGGCCTTTATCGAGATCTTTTTGGAAAAACTAGGGATATACAACACTTCATATTGGCCGTCTGAAATAAAGGCCTAAAATTCATTTGATTGAATTGTTTCTCTTTTGCGAGTTATTTTATTACTTACGAGCCCACTTCGAATCGTTACTCATAATATCTAACTATCAAAATAACTCGCAAAGGAGAAACAATTCAATCAAATAAATTTTAGGGGTTCATTAAAAGACGAAAATTAATTATTGAAAATATTTTTTCAACAATAACTTTTTTAATTAATTATCTCTTTCAAATTCGGGAATTTTTATAAAACAAAAGCTTTTTTAATAAACTCTGATACACAAGATACATTAAATTAAAATTACTTTTTAATCATTTAATTTTCATTATTATTTCAATATTCTATGGACTGGTGTATGTCCCTGATTTTTAGAAAAACATCGCAGCCGTGACAAGAAGTATAATTAAAATAATGTTTCGCATCAAACAGACGAAAAGTACGGAACGGCCTCTTAAATGTTAATTATCAATCAATCGATCTAATCGATATTTACGTACATATATTGTGACATACACTTTAAGTTACACATACCTACTTATTGGTGCGTAAAATTAAAGAAATTACGTGTTGATACTTTCATAATAAGTGTTTTTAAATAGTATTTACGGGAGCGGGTAGTATTTACGTAGTGTGTACGAACTATCATGGAAATTGAAGTCCATCCACTTTTCAACTTAATTGCGCGTGCGCGCACTAAGGACAAACAGCAAAGCAAAGTGTTTCAAGATAGTACACAAATATGAGGTAAAAATTCAAATATTGGAAAGTGTTTAGATATTTGTCTTGTACATATACATATAAATGGCTGATCTTTTGCGTATATTTTGAAAGATCTTTTAAAAGTTTGACTTTAGGATCTCAAAACTAAATGTAAGACAAATATAACTAAGTCATAAAGTTTCTAAAAGTTGGTTTCATCCAATTTTATGAATTTAAAAGGTAAATTAATAACAAGGCACAATTCTTATTTTAATAAATAAATTTTAATACATCTATAGTAGTGTATATGTATAGTAGTGTAGTATAGTATATTTTATTGTTCAAGTTTTATTTTATTTTTGTAACTTGGATTTATCTCATGAATGATAAATTTATCTCACAGCAAATCAACCGAGTGCGTTTTCTCAGCCTACTAACACGCAAACTCCTACATAACATTAAACGTACAAACTAGTAGAGTGTTTGACCATAACATTGCATTGCACACGCTCGCTAAAAGCTTTTAAGTAGAGCGTCGTCGGTCTACGTTTGCAATTCCATGGCTATAATGAACTTTGCATATTATAATTATGTATTAATGTATGTATATTTGTGTAGCTTCACGATATTATAATAACAATGTAGCATTTACACATGAACTTTATGATAAAAAAAGTATGTAATCAGTCAAGTACGTGTGGAACTGACGGGCTAAGGGTTAGTATTTTACAGCCATTTTCATCTTAGAGTTCTGAAATATTATAAAAAACTAAAAGGTTAAAAGTATGCATAAAAATCCTATATTGATGATCAAGTATAGTGTCAATGAAATCATTAACTAAATTAAACGAAACTCGTCAGGTAAGACAAGTAGAACTCGTGCCGTGAGGGTTTCGTACAATACCATGTAAAACAAACACTTACATATTTTCACAAATATTTACGAAGGACTAACCCAATTTGATCCTTACGACCTAATACATTCTATGTGTACAAAGGGTCTAATTAAGATGGACCTTCATAATATAGAATAACTAAAACTAGTTGATTTTGAGGTTTTTTCCGAGACATTTTAACACCTACTTGAAAACTACGGAAACTTAAAAATAAGACTTGGATCAAAGAACGTGAAGTTCGGTAAAGAGATCTTAGCTACACATCTTTTAAGTGTGTCATATCATACTATCTGACAATACGGAAGGAACACAAGAATCATCTTGTTGTTTGGCCGCCGTTAATCATAGCTTTTAATTTTCAAAATAGTGCCTTCTTTAAGAAACCCCTTAAATATCTACACAGCCAACACTCATCAATGATCTTGAAACGTTGCAAGAGCTTAAAATGTCGTAACAATTACAACATTTAAATGAATTATTTTAATTCAAAAAATAACACTGGAGTAATTAATCAAACTGTACAATTTTTTACCTCACACAACAAGGGTGCAACTACTTCACACTAGCAAAATTTATCCGTAGACTTGCTTCATTGCAAAATACCCTTTGCGTCTAAGTAATAAGGACCCACGCCTAATATTGAAAGTTTAAAGTTATCTTTGCCGGTGTATTGGCAGCTTCAGTTATAAATACTGGCCGCATTGTTGACTCCATACAGTATCAGTTCTACTCCTGTCAGCGAAGGTCTGAAGAGGAAGAAAGTGATCTCAGTGTTCCAAATTTGAAATATAAACAACAAAGAAGTCATGCGTGCCCTCCAAGTAAGTGGACTGAAAATTATATGTAGTGGTTTAAATTGTTATTGGTTGATATAATTATATATATTTTATCTGTATTAATAACATATTTAATACAGTGCTATTGACAATAAAATTTTTAATACAATGTAATGAGTCGCTGATATATCCGAATAAAGTGTACAGACTTTTTTCAAATGATTTTTACAACAAGAAAATTTCAGGGACCTCTATTCTCTATTTTTTTTTTCTGTTTGACCATTGCCTTGATTTCTGCCACCATTTTCTGCCAATATCAGGTAGACAGTAAATCACAATTTTAAAACAACAATAATACTGACCACGATAAAAACTGAATACATCTGAAACAAACACAACACAGATAAGACAACGCAGCTTCCAAATTTGAACAATGTAATAGAATTAATGTCATAGTGGACTTGATGTCTTTAAGTATTCAAATATAAATATATAGGTATAATTGTTTGACAATAATGAGTGAAAATTATTATAGGATATCATTAATGATCATATATTGTTAAGTGATCACTTCAAGAAGAAACAATTTTTTTTGCTCAAATAGCTTTTTCACTCTCAGTACAAAGTGGTTAAATAAGCTGACTAATTTTCTATGGAAAGGTGAAAAAACAAGTTCGCGCAAAAACGTGTTTTTCGTTGGAAAGTGGTCTGTTAGGGATACTCTATCATTTCTTAAATTTTTGTCTTATTATACTTTGGAATAAAAATTGTTGGCTTATAAAACAACTCATGGAGAAACTGGGGAAGGTGGCATGTTACTTTGTATAGTTGGTGTAATTTTAAGGGTATTATGTGCCAAGTATATACTACAAAAAAGTACATAATAAAATGACACAGAGTTGTATTATTTAAGTTAGTTTATACATCAATTATTCTTTTTTTTTTCCTTCAATGATTAATTTAAAATTAAAAGAGAACAACACCAATTATATAATAATGTTTCATAAAATAGTTTTTTAATTTATGCGAGGTTTAAACTTATTCAATTTTTTAAACAACTTTATGCCACCATCCTTTAAGCGTCTTTCTTAATTTAATATAACAATATCTTTTTGTAACTTTAAAAAAACAACACTGAAAGCTGATATAAACAGAGAAACGGAAACAATATGCTCTACTGTTTATACTGAACTCATTCCATAGAAGTAAATGCTTTTCGTATTTTTTAAATGTTTCTCTATGGAAGTGGTTTAGTACAATCAGAAGAGCATGTGGTTTAATTTTTTTAGCACGACAATAATACAATTGGCATTTATGAGGAGTAAAAATCACCCAAAAAATAACCCATATTACCTATATCACCATATTCTTCATGTGGCTTTTTCCCAATATTAAAATTAAACAAAATATATCTACATGTATTATAATCTTATAAACCAGAAAAGTTTGTTAGATGAAAATATCACAACCAATCACAAATCTTGATGAAATTTTTACATGGGAACAAATTGTGTCCTGAGTGCATTACTTCTTAGTTCAAAAAACTTGCTAGTGACTAGAAAAACAAAATTCAAATGGACAAAACTTATTATTAATTTTTAGTGATATTTTTAATCAAAAAATACTTTAATTAAACGCACTTAAATAAAACCAGGCGAAATGTAAAAATAATTAGCACAATACAATAAACAGGTCAACTCTAGTGACTGGAGGACTGGCAGCCTCATTTAACCTGTAATTCCAGCCATGCAAAGGCGTTACCAAGCAAGCATTCTGGGCACCCTGACACAGGGCAGAGTTTTAGATGTTTTTTTTTACTTATATGTATGTATTTTCTCTATGTTCTTCATAGTTAGTTTTATATTTTGTTTGTTCTATATTTATTCGATAAAAAAAATAGAAAAGCAGCTACTTTCTTCGCATTAACTAAAAAGTTTTGCACCAAAACGTAATATTCTTCATTCATATATGCAATCAAACAATAGCGTCAACTTCTCATACTTTTTCTATCCCCATAAGGCTATATCCGCATCATTTACTAATACAAAATGATGTCGCGTTAGTTGACATAACGTTATGGTGGGAAACACTGTAATAAAGGGGAGGGTACAATGTGTCAACCATTGACTAATATTTCACAGTGTAATACAGGAAGTGTTGTTGTATGGTATGTTTAGCTAAGTCGGGTGTGTTTAGGGTTATCTTATCATATCACAAGATTTGGCCTAAGATTTCAGGATTTCTCGGTTCCTGACTGGATTCCAGCCTGATTTTGGAAATCTCAGGAATTTTCGAGTTATCAATAAAATACAGTAGATTTTCAAGTTTTTTATATTCAAAAACCAAATTTAATTGACCCACTTTGGATTTAGAATAAAGTTTTATTAAGTGAATCGGACTGACAATATTTTATGAACATCACAGGACTTTTTAATTCATCTAGTAACCATGGGTATGAGTTACTATGGTTTTTTGTCATTTTTAGGGTTCCGTACCCAAAGGGTAACAAACGGGACCCTATTAATAAGACTCCGCTGTCCGTCTGTATGTTCGTCTGCCCGTCTGTCTGTCCGTCTGTCACCAGGCTGTATCTCATGAACCGTGATAGTTAGACAGTGGAAATTTTCACAGATGATGTATTTCTATTGTCGCTATAATAAAAAAATCTAAAAAACAGAATAAAATAAATACTAAAGAGAGCCCATACAACAAACGTGATTTTTTTGCTCGTTTTTGCTCGATATTGATAACGGCAACAGGTAGACGCTTGAAATATTCACAGAATATTTAATTATATATTCACTTTAAAAATAAATAATAAAATTAAAATTAAATTGATATGTAAGGAGGCTCCCATACAACAGACATGATTTTTTTGTACGGAACCCTTCGTGAGTGAGTCTGACTTGCATTTCGCCGGTTTTTAGATTTTTTTGACGTTAGCACGAGACTTAATTATAAGTTTAACGTGCCAACATTGTCTTTAGTTGACAGCTTAAATTGGTGACATATAATCGTGTTTTCTGTAATATATCGTAGTGGTTTTAAATAAAATACGATTTTATGGATGTTCTTTTACACAAAAAATAGTACAGTACGATACGAGAGCGATGAAACGTTTTCTGACGAGTGTGAGTTTGCGGCACGAGCCGAAGGCGAGTGCTGCAATCACACGAGTCGAGAAAAAGTTTCTCGCACTAGTTTCGTATAATATTTTATAGCACAAGTGCGGAAAATGCCGACTTTACGCAAGCGCAGCGTGCGTAAAGCGGTCATTTTACGCACGGTGTGCTATAAATATAATTATATGCCACTTTAAAATATCATACAATATGACTAATTTTACTTTTATTCTAATTAAAAAACAGACAAAAACATAAATATTAAACGAGAGTTTAATTACTGAAACTTTAATATTTCAAAACAGCGGACTAAAACGTTGAAAAATTATCATATTCAACTAAATAGTGGTTAGTTATTTAAAAAAGTTGTTGGACGTAAAATATTTAAAACTGTTTTCATTTTACCTAAATAATTCATCAGCCCCGTAGAGCTGAAAAACCTATTAGTTATACCATTTCATAGCATCTCTGAACATTTATTATGTTCTTTTATTTCTAAGGTTCAAATTTATTACAGCTGTTTTCGAATAAAAATCCAAACAAAATATTAACCTTAAATAGTCTTCGGAATATTTTACGTATATGAAGGTGGTCTCTAGCTAAATATTCAAGTTTACAAAAAGCCTTATAATCCGCTTGTTATTAAGACGCCAACATCTCAAGCAGTTATTTGTAAAACATGCATTGTTTTGTCTCACCCATGGATATCCGAATAGAGCAATTTTCATATTGAACCGATTCGCTGACCTTACTTCTACTGCGCTTATCTGATACTGTGAGATGAATTGTTTTCAATAGAGTACTATCACTCTAAACTATCTGTGAACCTGTGTTTTGCATATAATAATAATAATAATAAGAGCTTTATTTATCTTCTTAAAAATAATACAAATTAAAATCAAAAAGAAGACAAAACGGTCCCAGGCTCGGCATGCAACTATTTAAGAATGCAAACAGTAGCCTAATTTTACCTAAGTTTTACATAAATGAAACAATAAATTATTGAAAAACATAAATCATAATATTTATAAAAACCTGACAAGTGCAAGTCGGACTAACCCACCGAGGGTTCCGTACAAATTATATACTATGAGTACTTGTAGTATTAGAAGGTATTACTTGCCAAATTTCATAATTCTAGGTCAACGGGAAATGCCCTATAAGTTTTTATTCCCTTGAGAGTGTTGAAATACGTTTTTGGTGGCATGTCTTTTTTTTCGTTTACTTAGAAGTTTGATTTATATATTTGATTAGTATATGGTTTTAATTTCAATTCGATACCTTCACGCGTTCTCGAGATAAAGGGTCTTGGCAGACAGACAGACGGACAACGAAGTGATCCTATAAGGTTTCCGTTTTTTCCTTTTGAGGTACGGAACCCTAAAAATCAATTACAATTATTAAATGTCAAGTGTAAATATTATTCAATTATAATCAGACTAACAAAACCAAGACATGTCACTTAAAAAATAATAAAAACAAAACATAAATTAATATATCAGGATTAGACGGTACCACTTTTATACCTGCTAACCTAGTTTTCAATGATGATGAATTTAGTTTTATATGGATGTATTTTTACTTACAACAACTGTGATTTACAATAATTGTAACCAACCAAAAGTTTGATTTACTCGGAAAGGAGCGTCCATAAACGACGTGGTTTCCTTAGGGAGGGAGGGGTCCGGTAAAAAACTACGCTGGGCTACGTATAAGGAGGATGGGTTTGAAGCCTAATAAGCTACATAGTTTTTATTTTGTATTTAAAAATCCATTGTTGTGGTTTTGGAACGATTTCTTGACTCAAACGCCTTGTTTTGACGTTGAAATTCATTCTGAACTGAGCATTTTAAAGAGTTTTGCCAAGAAAATGACACACAGTAAACCATCGATTTTTGTCTGTTCGTCTCTCGCATACAAAAAAACTACGTTCCCACAGGAAAAAGCTACGGTAGACTAAGTAGGAGAAAGAGGAGGGTCAAAAGAGAACAAATTGATACTACATGGTTTATGAACGCTGAGGAAGTTGGTGGGTAACTACGGCAAAAGGTGCCCCCTTAAACATACATCATCGAAAAAATACTTCGTTTCATAGATATGTCGGTGGTGTTGTAAGGTGCTTATCGTGCATTTACATGAAACAGACACTGTAATTGTAAAATAAGAACATACTATTGTGTGGCTTCCGTACCTAAACATATACTCGTATGTACGGAAGGATGTTACACAGAGTATTTTTAAGCACTGTCCACTTGCTCTATCGAAAATGTAAATTATGTTGCTTCGAGTGGTGTCAAATCAGGCATGTAGAACAACTCAATAGAAATAACTGAGTAGGTATCTTTAAAAATTACTTATCAGATATTTTTTGCAATTGGTTTTCGAATAGGCTTAATTGGGGCGTTTCATTTTATCGATTAGCTGTTAACTCCAAAACTAAGCAATTTTTGAGTGAAATGTGTGATAGTCACGGTATCTGAATATAAAGACAGGCATAATTCCAACTCTGCGAAACAACACTCTTGCAATGATTTACGAAGATATTTATTTTATTGCGAGTAAAGTTTTGCAGAACATGTATTTTTTTACACCAGATTGAATTGTAATTATTATTTGTTTTCAGTCAAAGAAGAATGCCACGTAATATATGGCACCTCGAACCGAAACAAAGTCATGGCGTCAAAACCAAACCAAGATAATTTTAGGAAGACTAAAATGTATTTACCAAATCACCAAGTCTCATTTAAACTAATATCGCGCAATTCGAATTTACTGTACACTGACACGAGCAATTGCAAAGACTTTATTACTTTTTGATAGAGGCAATTATTGGTTGGCATTATAATCATACTAATGTGACAAAGAAAATGAAAATACTGAAATATTTTTATTATGATGTTAGAATTCCGGATTTAAGTAATTTCTTTCGATCAAAAAGATGTTGATCGGATTTTAAAATATCTAAGTAACTTTATTACTTTTATTTGGTTGTGACGCCATTTGGTACGATCCCGTGGCATCCTCCAATTCTACGTTTATTAATTGAATTTTTTGTTGATAAACAAAACTAGGAAATAATAAACTTGGAACAAAACTGTAGAAATAGGAACAACACCATATTTTTCATAGATATAGATTCGTGAAATCCATTTTATTGACTTGATATTTTCATCAACTTTCATAGAAATATTAAATCACTACCCTAGCACACATTTACTTCATAATTCACCCGTGAAACAAAGTAACGACAAACAAATTTGCTTTTGATAGCGTGTTGTTAATTTGGAAATCCTCGTTTGTTATAGATCGAAACAAAACCGATTTAAATTCGATTTAAGAAACACTGGGCTGACTGTAGCACACTGGCGTCATTGCCAGCCATCGACCATAGATCGTTATCATCTAGTTACACTGCACGCATCATTATTTCTAGATCATAGACTTATAAAATGATAGTGTCTTAAATCTTTGTGACAGATAATAATACAGGCAAATAGGCATATTTTAAATAATAATCAGTCTCGAGTTTAATTTTAAAAGGTGTTTTTTTATTTAATAGCATATCGCTTGTTTTTTTAAATGGTATAAAACTAAAATAAGTAACTTCATATAGCCTCTTGTTTCACTTTTGAGTTAATTTATATATACTCTTATAGTTTTTTTTATTCGAAACAATGATAGAAATATAATTTTACATATTTTAAACACTTAGAGATTTATCCATTGCAATTTTATTCAAAATTTTTGTTGATTTTACATATCATTACTTTAAACAAGTATACAACCAGACGTACCTTTCTTCTACGTTTCTATATCGCAATGATATACTGTTAATTTGTATCACCTTTTGATTGATAAATAGCCAAGTTTTTAAAATTGATACTCAGATTGATTAATTAGATAAAATATGCGTAGACTTAGTCTAGTCTACTGGTGCCGGACGCGACATATACGAGTATCTTGAGTTTTTAGTAATTTGTGTGTGTTTTGTTTATTTAAGATACTCCTGTTCGTTGCCGTCTGCGCTGCCGCTAACGCCGGACTCATAGGTCAAGGCTATGGAGGCTATAACGGTGGCTATTCGGGGAATGCAGGCTACAACGGAGGCTATGCGGGAGATGGGGGCTACCACGGTGACTACTACGTAAGTATTAACCTCACATCAGAAATGACAATATGATTTTTTGACATAATGTTTCGAAGTATTTTAGTTTGTTCTTGATGACTGATCGTGACAAAAATGTTCTACTAGCTTTCTCAATTTCGTCATGTACTTATAGAAGTATCAAGTTAAGCAAAGTACAAGGTAACGATGCCATAGAGTGACCAACATAGTCATCTACCGTCAAGTTTTATTGCAAATAAATATGTATGTACAATGTGTCCCAATTCTCAAGGAAGGATAGGTTTTAAAGTATAGTGCTATATAGTGAATGGTTTTTATCTAAGTTACCTATTATTACTTTATCCAGAGAATCCTTCTGCGGGAACTAGGGAACAAATTATGCTATAAGTACTTATAAGATATGAAAATGTTTCATAATAAACGATCTATTTACTTATTATTATTTACTTAATGAGTATATAATATAAACGAAATTATTATAATAAACAATAGCAAACCAAACACTAGCAAAAAACTTTTTGCAACTGTTCCACTATGTTAATTCATAAATTTGCAACCGGTTTCGTCTAGCTTATCCTATGGTCTAAGGGCTTATCGATAAATATATTGAAATTTCCATGAGAAGTACAAAGTGCTCAAATTAAGTTCTTTGTAGAAGTTAATTTAAGTTAGCAGAAAAAATAAAAAAGAAAGCTCAGACCCCGTTGATATCTTTTAGAAGAAAAATTATATTCATATAAAAGACTTCAACGGGAAGCCTAAAAAGAAAGTTCCTCCGATATTTCGTCACGAAATTAATATCACAATTGTTATTATCTATTAAGTTTTTTAGGAATTTGCAGGATATTTTTTCATGTGCTCTTTTTACATTACATCTACCTACTAGTTATTGTGTTATTAACTTATTATAACAAATTAAAGTTTATAATAAAGATCAACTTAAATAACATAAAACAATTTATGTGTTATGTTATGATTTTGGTGTTTATTTAACCAGTCGAATTTTTTTAGCGATGATCGAGCCAGAAATCTATTGTAAATCAATTGTTTTAGATATTAAAAATTCTCGATAATAATTTGATTCACAATTGACTAAAATAATTAATATATAATACGTAAATAGTTAAATGCTGTTTTTGTGATTTCACTAGCATCGTGAATCCATTTCTATTTGTTAATTAATTTGCTGTTGAACTTTAAAACTATTGAGCTGATTATGATGATACTTCTTAAGTAGAGTCAAAATATTAAAGTATAAAGTTATAAATTACCTATACTCGTATATAAAATAATGCTGACTGACTAATCTATCGACACATAAACCAAACGGCTGAACTTATACTAGGAACATGATACTTGGACTGTAGATTTCTTTTCTTACGTAAACATCCACTAAGAATGGATTATAAGAAAATTCTACGGGATCGATAGAAACGAGATCCACGTAAATAACGCTGGGTAGTAAAATAATTAAAAAATCTCACTTTTAAGTACATGTGGTTTACAGCAAAATGCCCTTTTCACCCAGATTGTAGCTTGAAAGTAAATATTGTTATAAACTCCTATATTTGGAGGACAACTTTTCATGGTAGACTTCCAATCCAAGGGTAATACCGTGGCAGTTTCGAATTAACTAAAAGTTTTACTTAATTACAGAAAAGTACCTCTTCTTAAATCTAAGTACATCATGTTTACTTCTAGTAACGCTCGTTATCTTGGCATATATAAATATTTGAACAATTTAACATTTTGTTCTCTCTGATACAAATATTTACTTTATTAACGTTTTTCATTATTCCAGGCATACCCTAAATACGCATTCGATTACTCAGTAAAGGATCCCCACACTGGCGACCACAAGTCACAATGGGAGACCCGCGATGGTGATGTTGTTAAAGGTATTTATTAAACTCAATAAAAATTATATAACAGAGCTAATGAAAATTACCACTTAAATTGTAAATAACTATATAAAAAAAAACTTACAACCTAGCTGATAAAAGTATAATCACTAAAATGTTTTAAGCAACGCCATCTAAAATTGCGCTCTGTAACTTCTAGGTGCATACTCCCTCGCCGAACCTGATGGCACAACGCGCATTGTCGAGTACACCGCTGACAAGCACAATGGCTTCAACGCAGTCGTCAAGCGCATTGGGTACGCTCACCATCCTCAGGTCTACAACCACCATTACGACGGCGGTTACCACGGTTACCAATAGATGGCGCTCACTTTACAGACCAAGTACACGTAGTTTCAGTTACCCGATAGATGGCGCTTTATAAAATACCTTATTTATTTCAATTATTCACCAAGTATCTGTTATTCGGTAAGCAACTGTGATATTTTCGCGTTTGTAAATATATAAAAAAACTGTTTAGGTATGTAGCTTTTAAGATTGAAAAAATGGGGACACAAGAAGAAAATCTCAATAAAAGATATAAATACTAAATTGGTGTTTGATTTATCTTTGCAGTTTGTATAACTTGGAAAACCACCTATTTAAGTTTTTTCTACGCAATACTAGTAATGGGCAGTCAGTGATGCGTTAAACATTTAGGTTTACGATTTCGTCTATCAATCGATCATTCAAACATTATTTATATAGTGGATAATCACACCTGTAGTGTTCGTATTCCTCACATTCCTGGTTCTACTTGGTTGGATTTCACGCTGTCTCTTGTATAAGCATCAGATTTATAGGTATTCGTATAAATGGATTAAAATTGGGAAGCCCCCAAGTCTTATGCATTGGGGGTTGGGTATTATTAAAATTAATGTACAGTATCGTTTCTTTTTTGCAAAAATTAACTAATTTTTATGAATGAACTGAAACTCTGAAACTATTATATTTTTCTATATTTTGAACACTCGGTGATTTATCCATCGCAAAATAATACACATTAAAACGCATAAGAAAAGTTAATCTGGATGCTAGGATATCCCAGTTCAAAGCTCACATCCAGATTTACTTTTCTATTTATATACTGCAATGATACAATGAACTGAAATTAGATATGAAATATTTCATTTTTAAATATTATGTTTATTATAACATGTTGTCTAAGTAAATTTAAAGAATATCCCTTTAAAAAAGAAAGTTAAAATAAATTATTATGTGTAAATACATAATTTTAGCACTCATAAGAAAAGGGATTTCATCGTAATTAAAAGGTGGATATGGATAGTGAATTAACTGAAGTACAAGGAGGGAGTTTTAAAAATGTCTCTAGGTAGCAGTTATTACTTACTTGTACAATACAACTTGCATGCGGCAACTAAGACTCTCATTGTTCTTTCTTTTCTTCATCCACGTTTTGTTTCTCTGATGGATATCTAAACTAGGTATATATAGGGTTAGTTAAACAATAAAACCTTTTGACGTCTTAATAAATACACAGTTCTACTGTGTAAATGATAAATAAAAAAAATATAAAAAATAACATAAACAATCCCATTTAACCTTCTATTCTATTGTATTGTTGCTTCTTGATAATGCCGCATGGCACAATAACAATTTTATTAGTGAAACGGTTCAATTCCAAAGTAATAAGCATATATTTTTTTAATTAAGTTTAATTTTTAGCCATTACGAAGAAAATTTTTAAAATGAATGAATTTTATGATTATTACGAAGGTCTATTATTAATCTTTTTTCTCGTCAATTATAAAAGTTATGTTAACGTATTTATTGTGAATAAACGGACTTTATACTTAATCAACAATTTTAACTTAACAATAGTTTGTCTACGGGCCCAGAAAAAAATATTCTTTGGTATGAATGTCGTTCACTCTACAACAAACATAAACAATGCACAATTATATGTAAGTTGTTCATATAATGCTTTGGCTATTTGCTTCATCTTATCTTGAAGCTAATTTAGCAACTGTAAGGCAAACCAACTTCCTAATTTTCTTTTTTAATTGTTAATTTTTATGATGATTGATAATATACTTTTATTTAGTTTTCAGCATGAAATTATTTGGTCTCTATCTGTAAAATTCTTCTCTTTCTTCAGCTAATCATTTGACTTCTTGATACGACATAACATTAACTTTCTCCGTCACTTGAGTAAAGCAGGTGTCTTTTCCTCTTTCTATTGTTCCCTCAAAATTTGTTTTCTAGTAACTGAAAAATTTTGTGGTCATAGAACCAGTTCATTTTATGAATAAATTAACAATTGCTTTGTAGAAGTCCATCATCCATAAGTTGATGATGGACTTCCGCAAAGTGACGCCTTTTTTAATCAATTAAGGCGGAATAATATAGGTTAATATAGGATAATGTTAATTAGGCTTTTCTACCAAAATTTTGTAATTTTATGCATTACGTTGTAAATTGTCTAAACACGCTTTTAAGTTGGTATGGACATTTACGCTAACTAGAATCCATAAAATGACATTATTCTGCTAAAAAACCCCGATAATTTTTAAACAATAGTTCCAAAATAAGATAAAACTTTTTTATTTCATACATTTTATTTAAAAATAATATAAACAATCATAAGTTATGCATTTTGAAATGAGCTCGAAACGTTCCCTCTTAAGTGTCAGATGAAGAGGTGTCAGGTGTTTCCGAGTAAAGTTGGTGAAATGGAAGTTTCAAACACACTCGTACACCCGCGTTTAACTGTCGATTATTACATCCTAGCATGATGGCTGATGTGCACGTGCGGAATTTGAAACCTGACCTCTGGATTAGCAGTCAAGTACTCGGACCACAAAGCTATAGAGAGGGTCAATGAAATTGAAAATGTTCTTTAGAATAAAAACATACATTATTATAAACATGCATACATGTTATAACCCAAGAACAGCTAAGTGGAATTTCAGAACATAGAGTCTCATAGGGGTAAGACTTCAAAATATTAAAAAATAAACATTTTCTGTGTACTTCATGAAATACACAGAAACAAAAAAATCATACTTTAGTGTTCTTCTAGTGTGCCTTTAGTGTTCTTTATTGTAAACCGTAAATTTGATTCAAGCCACAACCTTGCCTGCTACTGATTGTTTAATTAATGTCCAAGCAATACTGAGAACTCGATAGAATAACCAAATAACAAGCGTCGTGTGTCATGTTGAATGAGCAATTATGTAGATATTTCATTCCGCTAACTGGAACATTTCACGACGTGTGATCTGTACGTCGTATTACACGCATTACATCTGTTAACTGGAAAGTGAGAAGCCACTTTCATGCATTTGCATGCCTTACTGCGTCCGATGTTACCGCGAGTATTTATCAATGTTCTTTACCACTTTCTGGCCATTTTTTTATTGATTTATTTATTAAATTTTACACGTTATTAACGAGTTCTTAATACCTATACAAATAAAAAGTATTTTAGTGAAAATTACTTACCGAATGCAGATTCACCAAAAACTTATGACTTTTAACCAAATGTGCAGTGCTTTGTTCAACTAGATTTACTGGAAAATCATCCAAATATTATTAGAATAAAATGTTGCGCGTTTTTTCTTAGCCTAGCAGTAGTTCAGTTGGTTTCAATATTAGGAACATTTTAATTTTTTTATCACGTTTAAAAACCAAGTATTTAAGGCTTACTACAATAAAAAATAAAAATTTGGTTGAAGGAAAGGAGTATACCCCCCTCCCTAAAAGGTGACCGGTGGTCTGTGAAGCAAATTTAATTTAAATAAACTCAACTGTATTTACCAAAGCACTCATAATTTAAGAGCCTAGCTCTTGTAGATGTAGCATCTTCTTTCTTGCTCTGTCCACAGCCAAATACTTTAGTTCTCTGTAACTACAGTTGTAATTAAGAAACAGTAGTAACATTTAAATAATGGAAATCTTTGGGCCTCAAGCCTGCGCTCCTAATTATGAAGCCTAAGGAAGAATAATGAATATACCTATGTATTTATTATTTATAAGCTTTAATATAACTATCCATACAATATTTATTTATCAATAAGGAAGTGTCAAAGATGTTCACATTGAAAGGTGTCAACTTAGTACCCGAACGCTCGCACATTAACTTTTCATCATACCCTGTCCCAACAAACTGAGAATTCATGTAGCATATGAGGTTACCTTTAGTGGTAATTATACTGTAAGTAAAATAAAAACAACAGTAAAAATAAATAATACTTAAGTAAAAGGAGGAAAATTATAAAATTACACTAATGATGCTTTATTTAATAGGTTGTAGACAAATGATATTTAATACACTTTTTTCTCACATAATATATAGCAACTATAAACCGATATTGAAATACCCGGGTATTAAAATAATAATGATACCTAGCGCTGCACTTCGCAGGTGTGGGTGTGTCGTTATGCACATGCACAAAATACACATATAGGTGTAGTCGTGTGCATTATAAATATAAGTATAAGTAAGTGGTGGTCGACCGGTGTATTCCTCGCGAGCCAGCCTTGGCCATGAACAGTTGCGTCTTCACCTTTTCACTTGACAATTAAAAAAAAAAAGAAAAAAAATCTTCGTGTTTGCTGTATCTCAATGGTGAATCTCAAGGGAATTGTCTGATTTTTTAAAGAAAATGGAACGCGCACTACTGTTATTAGTAAGTTGAACTGCTTTTATAATAAATAGTGTAAAATTATCGACAGCCCGGTTACTGCGGGTTAAACTAACTTCACATAACATTTCCGAAATCTGTGTCCATTTTTAGCCGACCATGTGTAAAAAGTTAATTTTCTTGATTAACAAAATAATGGACAATTCAAATCGGGCAAAAATATATATTAACACTTAAGATTGACGAAAAGGACAACAACAAACGTTATAAATATATCACTTTATCTATAAAATTTTACTGGGCAATTTCACAGATGTAATACTAGACTAAGCTTAAGGGAGTTACTTTTTACCCCGGTACAAAATGCACAATATTGTTTTCCTTACTTTTGAATAAAAAGTATGCAATAAATGCGTTTTAATGTAATTTGCGGAAATAGTTTATTAAAAATAAAATCATCACATAAAAATTATGTAAATAAATGTATTACATTTTGTTTGCATTACATTTACAAACTTTAAAGCCTGTTTACAGTTGTAATGTAACGCAGTCAAAATGTAACGCATAAAACGGAATAATTCTCATGTGATATCTAAATATCATGATGCGCATTTTGCGTAAATCTTGTACTGTACGAATTATGTACCGTTTTGAGATTATATAAGATACAACATAATGTCTGTAGAACTCAGAGGTGACAAAAAAAATGTAATTTATGTTTTACAGGTGCTTTCAGCTCACCTCTTAGTGTCTCAATGTCAAGAAGATGGAATCTTCAACGAAGATGGGGCGTATCCACGGTCTTATCTCACCGAACAGGTAATTCTTTTTGTAAAGTGAAAATGTTTTTGTTTTTTGTTCGCCCTGTGGCTCAGTGGTGTGATCATCTAAACCGATAATTCGTAGTACTTGTGTTCAAATCTAAGCAGATTAAATTTTGTGTTTGGTATACGTAGACTTTTCGTACTTTGGAAGGCACGTAAGCTGTGGGTCTCTATGTACTAAGTATGGTGAAACGGCTCATCACATTTAGACGTAATTAATCGTCGACAGTGACCCGCATTTCACATTCTACTCGGAAACACTTTCTGGTATTCTGACACTCGTTCAGGGATTAATGTCATGACCATGTTTTTTATACGAATAAGTTATTTTATTGAAATCTCAGTCAGTATGTTGACATCTTAAATACTCCATTTAGTTGCGAGCGTTGATCACGACTACGAAAACGGCTACAAACCAATCAATTTTAGAATTCATAAATCCTAAATTAGAATATTCATATATTAGAACTCATTAGTGACCTGATCATAGTCTTAATAATGTAATGACTAATCAAAAATACCTATATATTTATTAGGACGTTATAAAGGCAGGACTTCTTTGATGGCGCAAACTGTGGTGCGTTTAAAGAGTTGATTCTTCTTTCTTTAATTTGATGTCATTTTCTAACGAAAAGATAGAAATTACCGGATGAATGTAAATTACCGAAGAAAATTTTGAATTCATTCTTCTGGAACGCAAAATATGTAAATAAAACTGATGATTTTTCTTTTTTTTATTTCGAAATCATATATTTACAATCTCTTGCTGTACACTGCTTTTATAAAACAACAAACAGGCGCCCCGCAGGGTTGTTAGCATGGATTCCATTTCTCCCGAACCCGTGGGAAATTCGTAAAATCCCTTCTTAGTGGATCTTTACATCATACAAGGAAACACAGTCCAAATTTCATGTTCGTAGGTCCAACAGCTTGATCTTGGCGCTGATAGATCAGTCAGTCAGCTAGTTAGACATTATTTTATAAACTTTTTTACTGTATGACAAAATTTAATAAATCTTTTCCTGAAAATTTACGGAAATTCGTTATACCATAACCCACTCATACATTAGAATTCCGATTGATTAATCATAAGATATTTAACATAGTTAATCAGGAAACCGCTTTAATGATGTTGTAATTCCTTTTTTTCTTCTTTAATGTACACTAACATGCAACGTGATATTTTAACATACCTAGTAGTCTAAAATTAATGTATAATCTGTGTGCGCACGCGACTAAATTATATCTTAGTGTGAACACGTTAATTATAGGCTATAATTGCTGTAATAGGCGGAAAATTTCTCGTGTGCTATAGTTTAATTCAAACGTGGTTGTTTTTTTTTAAGAACGTGACGGTTTTGATTCTAGAATTCACAAATTGTGACATACTGAGGGAAATTTGAATTCAAATTGTACTAAAGCCAACAAGATCTTGCAGATTTCCGAAATCAAAATTTCGCTTCCGGTTGCTAATATAAGTTGGTATGTCGAGAGAGAAAAACTATAATATATAGAAAAAATATAAAAAGTATATATACTATAGGTAAAACCGATTTAATATTTAAAAAAATATACATAATTACACTGACTTCAATGGAAGTTAAATAAAAAACATACAACAAATTTTTGGCTAAAATTAACTAAGAAATTAGAAGCATTACTTCGTTTGTAGTTTTAAATGAATTTAAAATGTATAAGTAGTTAATTAGAGTGATCAGCTATAAAGTTTAAAGCATTCATTATAATAAAAAAATTATCGTCTTTCTATTCACAAGTGACAACGAATAACAATATACGTAGAAGATTATCAGTAAAAACATTGTATAAAGGTTATTAGCCACTTTCATACTATGCACGAAGAGTGTTGTGACATTTTAATAATTAAGGTTTAATCAGTTTATCAGTCTTTATGTAAGACTAGCCTTTGCCCGCAGCTTCGCCCGCGTTCAGTGAATCTTCGCCCCGTTTTCAGCTTGGGCGTTATTTTATGAACACCATATAAAGCGTATATGTTGAATAAAAAAGCCGCATCCAAATTCGTTGAGGGGTTCTCGAGTTATATAAGCGTTTATTCAATATTTTTCTCGTTTCCGGCTTGGGCGTTGTTTTATTATCACTCCTTATAGCCTATGTGTTGACCAGAGTCACTACAATGATAATAAAAAACCGCATCCGAATCTGTTTAGTAGTTCTCGAGTTAAAACG
Organism: Ypsolopha scabrella; assembly: GCA_910592155.1. Classification (NCBI taxonomy): domain Eukaryota; kingdom Metazoa; phylum Arthropoda; class Insecta; order Lepidoptera; family Ypsolophidae; genus Ypsolopha; species Ypsolopha scabrella. The sequence continues at coordinate 9,797,411 of OU342964.1, forward strand.
GAATATACAGATAGACAGACAGACAAAAATTCTAAAAACTGTTGTTTCGGCCTCAAAACAGTACCAATAACCCATTTTATTTAAAATTTTGCGAAAATATTCAATGTACAGACTCGAGGTTTTTACTACTTTATTATTAGTATAAAGATTTTATGTAGGTAAAGTCAACAAAATAGTTAAGTAACCAAGCCCAGCGCAAACACTTGGATCTATTGGTCAATAACACTTGGTCAATTCATAGGTACTAGACTTGCGCCAAATATATAATTGAGAAGAAAGGAGAGATAATATATTTTATGATGTGAGATATATCTCTATCTATTTTATATCTCGCTCAGAGTGACTCACTCACAGAGAACGGAATAAACGAACGAGCTGTTTGATTTGATTGATAAAGCCGGATCTAATATAGTGTGTGGTGTGAGGTGTGACATTACAATATTACGTTATTTATAATTGCATTAGTGTGCCGTTTGTTTGTGTGAAGTTCGTTCGAATTTTGAACAATATCTTTTGTTGGAGTTTATTTGAAACTAATATGAGTCTTATTACTGGGATAAAAAAGATAAAGATACGGTTAAAAAACAGGTGAGCGAGTTTAATCTTTTGCTCGTGAGCGACACAACTCTATCCATACACATGCACTATTGATTACGTTAAATAAAGTCATCTCATCAATCACTTGTCAATGGAACTTACGATCAAAATGTTTGCGCCGGGCCTGGTTACTTATCTCTTTTGTTGATCGCACATATTTCAAAATATGCATCACACTATAATTTTTTGTGCTATTCACTGTACACAATTTGAAAAATAGAAAAATATTTGAGTAAATGTTTACAAAACGGTAAAGAAGAGCAACCTCAGACTTAGAATCTGTTTATATTGCGATAACTCAAACACTTATAGGTACATACACAGGGACGTAAGCTTATACACATTCAAGATTCTATATTTTTACCATTAAAGACGGCCAATAGTATTTTCACTCACATGGATAACTATAAACTAAGTTTAGTAAAAATGCAATGAAATAATAAAAGATATGTCAATATTTGATCCACTGCATACCATTCAAAACAGCTTGGATTTAGTAAATAAGATAAAAAACGTGAATGTACCTTCTCAAGTAATATTAGTGTCATTTGATGTTGAGAATCTTTTTCCCAGCGTACCAGACTGATGATTGTAAACGTGCAATAAATGAACGCTTTTCACTGTTGAACCATGTATTATCATAGATTTAGAGCACATTTCTGTTTGTCCAAAACAACATCATTTTTCAATTAACAATATTTGAGGTGGAAGGCTTGGCAATGGGAAGTCCTTTATCCCGCGTATGTGCGGATATCTTCATGGACAATATTGAAAGATATATCCTACACGCTAGACAGGCCAAAGATTGTGTTGTCTACTGGTACAGATATTTGGATGATGTCCTGTGTCTCTGGTCGGGCTCTTTATGATCTACAAATATTTATGACCTTTATTAACTCGTTTAGCGAAAACATACCATTCACAATGGAAATTGACCACAGTAAAATTGTTGCTTGGAATTCCTCGTATCACTTCGTTCTTATTGTTAGTTTATTGCACGTAGTTTTATTTATCAAATCTCAAAATGTAATTAAATAAGTACTATAATAAAGCCCTTGAGAATGCTAAATAGCGAAACCGGTTAGGTATAATGTATATAAGAAATATTTATGTGGATAAGTGCAAGTGTTTAAATTAACAAAATAATAATTTAACATAATCATAATTAAAAAAAACATAATACTATATATTTTATTATAAAATGGAAGGGAAAACGAAGTGGGAGAGGAACAACACAAAAAATTTGAGGGACGGTGGTAGTAAAGATAATGAAACAATAATCAACAGAGACAGAGACAATTATAATAAGTGAAAGGATGTGAGTCAAATGAAGAGGTGTACCAATATTTCCTTATAGCTATCCAAAAAATAGGCAATTTTAATGTACTGGCCTTTCAGCCGCCGCTCCGTTGACGTTTATTCAATCTTTGCCCCGTTATCGGCTTAGGCGTAATTTTATCAACACCCATTATAGTCTATGTGTTGGTCAAGGTCACTACCATTATAATAAAAAAAACGCATGCATATCTGTTGAGTAGTTCTCGAGTTAAAACGGAACATACATACATTCGGACAGACGGACGAAAATTCTAAAAATGGTTGTTTTGGTTTTAGTCCAATACTAATAACCCAGTTCATCTAAAATTTTGGAAAAACATTTTTTGTACAGATATGACTTTCTTAATACCTATTATTGCTATATAATATAGGTAGATATTGTAGTAACTGTAAAAAAATTATGGTTTATGGTTAAGTATTGCATAATTTGTTGAAAGCTGTATTTTTTCATTTTCTTTTTCTATAATAGCAAAGTCACATAAAATTACTACTGGACCAATATATTTTATTAAACTAAGGGCCTGCATCACAACTCCTTTTAAGTGGTACTCAGGACATAAGTTAAAAATGAAATACATTGTGTATGCGTTAAGATGTGTCACATCATATACCAGGCACTTATGAGTAAGTTGTAAGACATTTGAAATATTGGTCATTTTTGTTTAACGGCTATCACTCAAAAACAGCCAAGTAAAAGCCAATTGCAATGAAAAATACATCGTCACGATATGAATCCCTAGGGGGTGTCAGAGGTGTTTCCAAGGACGAAATGTCAAGTGTGAAACATGCAGTTAAACGCGTGCCGAGCATTACAGACGCGGTCTATACTTTGTGAAATGAAAGAAACAAAGGCTATATTACGTAACTTTTGTTTATATTGTCAAATTAATACTGGAAACTTGGTAAGTAGCCTGACCATTAAGTGATCAGGACCAAGGTTCAATGACCCTGTTTGCGAAATACGAAAAAATTTTTTTATGCCTTTATTCTTGTTCAAGAACAATAAGGTGACTTTCGTTTATATAGCCAAATTCATACTGAAAACTCGGTAAAATTTCAAGGTTCATTGACCCTTTTTGTGAAATACGCAAAATAAAATTTAGACTTTCAATACTAATTGTTTTGGGGTTGTTTTTGAAAAAGTATTGGGGCACAAAAAAAGTATTTCGCAAACAGGGTCTTTGAAGCTTGGTCCTGACTCCTTACCGAGTTTCCAGTATGAATTGAGATAAATAAATCACAGAAGATAAAATTTTCTGTTCTGTGATATAAACGAAAGTCACCTAATATGTATATCCAGGAAAAGGATCAGATAGAGATATGTGTACTTAAAGATAATAGTATGTCAATACCTATCCATATTTAAAAGATAGCTGTGACTTAGACTTTTAAAAAATGGTCAAGTACAAGTAGGACTCGTTTCCTGAGGGTTCCAGACATACCGCGTAAAAGACAAACGTATTCCACGAGCAGTTATAAATGTCAAAACAACATGACATTAACGATCTATTAAACTTCGTGTATCCAAATAGTCTAATAAAGTTGGTCCGAAATATCTTCTTAAATCACACTAATATTATAAATGCGAAAGTTTGCGTGTGTACATGTGTGCGTGTATGTTTGTTACTCTTTTACGCTGAAAGGACTGGACGGATTTGGATGAAATTTGTAATGGATATAGCTTATACCCCAACTTAACACATAGGCTACTTTTTATCCTGGAAAAGAGCATGTCGTTAAACCAAATAACATGCGGGTGGAGCCGCGGGCAAAAGCTAGTAATAAAATATACGTAATTTTCAGTTCTTTTTTTCGTATACATGTGCTATAAGACCTAGCTGTAAATGGTATACCAAGTTTCTAAGTCAACTGGAAGTATCCTATAGGTTTTCATGGTGAACTGTAATAATAACTTTAACTTAAGAAAAATGACTTTTTACCGCGTTAAGTAAGAAGCCTAATTTTAACAGCATTATGGAGCTGTAGGCTTCTGTTGGTATTAGTTTCAACTTGATATCGGTAGCAGGGCCCGAGAAAAAGGGTCTTGACAGACAGACGGACAACAAAGTAACCGTAAAAGATTTCCGTTTTTTTAATTTTGAGCCCTAAATGAATGCACCCCAATGATCACATTTAGTATCTATTGTAACACACGACTACACAACCAAACTATTACATAAATAGTAATTAAAACAAGCTTTTAATTTTTTTAAGGTCCAGTGTAATTTTTGTTGGTTTAAAATAAAGCAATCGTTGTTACACGAAAAACAGGAAAAAAAAACAATATTAAGTATTAAAACAAAGTAAGTTATTACTTAAAAGTATATACAACCAGCCTTTCGCCCGCAAGGTGCGGGCAATAATCCAGTTAACGATAACGGAGGCTTTTACCAAACGTAGCATTAAGACGACATAAGTATTAAAAAAATAGATTTTATCACAGTAGAACTCATATACTATAACAGATAGGGTTCTGAAAAACTATATATTTATAAATGAGGCCTTTTCCAAGACGATAACAAATCCCAAAACGTGATAGAGAAAAATACGCTGCATAGAAAAGTGAAGACTGGTTTTTCAGGTAAAAACAGTAGGCGTCCAAACTAATAAAGTAAAAATAACAATAATGACTGTTCGAAACATATAAACATATTATTTTAAACATAACAACGCTTTTAAAAGGCTCACGTGTGAATTTATATTAAATATCATTCACTAAAAACAGCAACATCGAACTTTGATTCACCGCACTACTCGGCCGCTTACATTTTTAGATATGTTTATCTCTTTCGCTGTGCGATGGATATTATTGCGCCTTAACTGGTGTTGAAATACTATCTCACAGTCGCTGCAGGCCACTACTATAGCTCACCCACTTTTCTCTAGGGCACGCGACAAAAGCTGCCTTAAGTGAACCAGTAAAAGTTGTGCTCTCGATCGATCGTTTTATCTGCTAAGTAGGACAGTTGCATAAATAGTAGAAAGGCTTTATACATTGGCCTATATTACTGTCACGTTGTGTTTTTGAGGCCCATTAGTGTACCTTTTCGATAATTTTAAAAGATTCGATGTATCGAAAAGGTATTCATCCTGGGGACTCGGGAGTGGGTAATTTTTTAAATGTTCTCTAGTTATTTTAAAGATAAATTTTGACATGTAGAACGTGTACTTTACGTACATATTTAGCATAATAAATTATTTGAATTTGAATTAGATTTACCATTCGTATGTAATAAAGAATAAAATAGATACTAATTCTAACTAGTTTTTATTTCGTTTTACTGATCCTCATTAAGGAGAAAAATATGTTGGTTTTTCACAATCTCAGGTGATCTGTAATATCTTTGAGTATCATATGAGTTTATGTAATTGGCCTCTTCTTTTTTTCACCAATATTTACGTTTCAAAAACCGTTAGCGTGCACATACTTTATTAAATGAAAAAAGCGATGTCTTTCGTTTGACCTTCAGTGACGTCATAATGCCACATTTCTATAGGCATAGTTTATACTTCTTGAACGCTTCCTAAAGTCCCGAGGAGCTGGCCACTCAGCCATATGCTTACGTCACTTTGTGTTCATATTAAAACACTTATTAAGTTGGTTCAAAAGTACGAAAAAATGTATTGTTGAAATTACATACTAAATTGATCTTTTTATTTTAAAAAGATCTCATCAGTCATCACCATTAGAGGGAATACAAATACAAATAGTTTATTGTACTAAACAAAAATAGCATACATATAATCAAAGACAGCATATCTTACATAAAACATAAAAATAATTTTATTACAAAAAAGTTATTAGACCCTAGCATCTGCGCTGGCTACATAGCCGTCCTGCTGCATGACAGTAGCAAAAAATAATAATTAGTACGGATGTATACAAAAACAGTAATTATTATTTTAAATGCACGCATATGTTGTAAATTTGTGATGGTGTGTGTTACGGGTAACATGGTATGTAAGGGGGTATTAAAAAGTGTAAGAGGTGTGTGAAAGTGAATGTGTGACTGTAGATGAGTGTTTATGTTATTGGTTAAATTTGAGAATACCAAATTGTATTAATTTATTTAGTTATCACCAGCAGCTCCTCCATATCATCAGAATCAAAGTTCGGTAACCATAATTTGAACTTACAGGTATATTGTTTTGGTTCCACGACGTCTGAAGCTCTAATAAATTTCTTGAAAATGTAAGGCCCTAAGAAACTCTGAAATCCCTGGGAAAAGCAGATTATGCAAAAAGGTGTAGGTATCTAAAGTACATTTTATTCTTATGGGCGCAACATTCTGGTTTGTAGGTAAGTAAGACTATAAGAAGTCAAATAATTATTATTGGTAGTAACTACTATGTCTTCCACTTGAACTTGTCCAACGTAAAGGATATGGTTTACGACTGTGAGGAATTTGGGTTTGTGAATGGACCAAACATGTCAAAGAAGCAAGTCGTAAAGTTTTCCGATGATATCACTCGTTTAAGCGCGTACAGAATTTCCCGCCACTAGATACGAAAATAACGTTAAATCAATCTCTTCTTTTTCCCCTTTTGGATTACGCCGGTTTTGATTATCTGAAGCTGCTCGTTAATCTGCAGCGTCTTCACAACTTGTGTATCCGATTCGTATACGGACTGCGCAAGTATGACCACGTTTCGATGCAGGTTAAAGTGGCTTCCTATTCGTCTTTGCAGGAATTTTAATGTTATTTCTCTTTTCTCTTTTGATGTTCTCCACAATCTTGCTAAACCCAATTATTTAAATGAAATATTTGTCCTTCATTAGTCCAAATCATTTACGTTCAATGCTGGTCAACTCTGGAATGAACTTCCGCAAACCCACAAAGATCTTCCTTCTAAATATTTTTATAATTATATATTTTTATATATTAACAAAAAACGCGTTATAATAACCAGATATATTTCGACAAAATTGTCGGCATCAGTGGAATAAAACTAAAAATAAATTATAATACTATGTGACAAAATGTTCAAATGATGTAGATGGTTGACAGACAGAAAAAAAAGGAGGAAGTAATGAGGTGTGGGGTCTTTTTGCTGTTAAATTTATCTTTGTCTATTTAGACCTGGACCGTAATGGGCACCAAGCGACCAAATATAGGACCCTTCCCATGTTCTGAGTTGAACGTCTGTGAGTGGTGGTGAGAATGATTTTATGATTCGCGCGGTGAAGCAATTGTTAAATGTCAGGTTGTGAAATAAAAATAAATAAAAATATTATGAGAATGCAATACAAACTAGAAAAGATCAATTAAAAAAAATTCAATTAATCGGGATGACATTTTTTGAAAAGATAAGTCCGCCTTTGCTTTTTGTCTGAGTAAATTGAAAATATAATTTGTGGAAGAGTACAAGTCGACGGTGTAAAAGCTATTTGACTTACTAGCATTTTCGCAATTTTGTGGAGCCATTTAATGTTTTATTATTATGTAAAAATCATAACTGTTGTTTTTCTAAACATTCTACCATTGCCTCGTGAATACAATTTGACACTTTGCTTGTTCGTAAAAAGATATACCTAGTCACTGTTATGATGAGTTACAGATTCAAAAAATTTAAACGAAGCAAAAAAATCACGTAACATATAAAAATAGTGCATTTTGGCCAGAAAAGAAAATAAGGCCCCGAATAATATACATAAGAATACTAAATCCCAATTATATTCAGGAAAAAGCTGGAGGAATTTTGGTTACGCTACTGCTTTCACACAGTGGACGAATATTTAAACATCTACTAGCCTTTGCCAGCGGTTTTACTCGCGTATTAAGTGTCTTTTATCTTTGAGTAGGATCGTCAATTTTCGGCTTTGTCGTCAACGTCATTAAGAAAACCGCTTTCGAATCCGTTGAGTGGTGCTCGGGTTAAAATGGAACATATATACATGCAGAGAGACAGACAGACAAAAATTCAAAAAATTGTTTATGAACCTTAGTTCATTAGTAATAATAAACCATTATTATAAGTATAAATTCACCTTGAAATGATAAAATTAGGAGTTAAGACAATTATCTCCCTTTAATTTATCTGGCAATTAGTTGAAGAATATTTTTTTGTAGATTAATTAAATTAAGTAACAATAACTTTTCATTCATACATTCATTCATTTATTTGATTATAAAAGCACTACATAGAAGATATTAATACTACAAATTAATTATCAATGCTTTTTGCCAAGTACATAGCATACAAATATTATGTTAACATTCTATAGTTTAATAATTATTTATTACACAAGCAAAGACATCATCTAAATACAAATTAAAGTGACAACCTTATTTAAAATTACAATATGAATGTCATAAAATAAAATTGATAACGAAACATTAAATGTCATAATAAAGATAATAGTAGATTAAAATGTAAATATGTAATTTTTTTTAAACTCGCTAGTTAATAAAGATACATGTCCAATCACACAATAAAACAAAAAATACATAAAATATATTCCATAAATTCATTAACAGTATGATATGATTTTTCGTGAATTATTTTATTCATGACAGATTTAAAACGTGGTTGAGGTAACTCTTTCAAAACTATAGGAAGTCTTTTGTACAGTTTAACTGTCATGCTATAAATACTATTACTATGTAGTTTACATTATAATATCGGCATATTAAGACTTATTCCATCGCGAAGTTTACTTGAAACATATTTCAATACAATACAATATCTTTATTTATCAAAAAAGCTTACACTATATTACACGCTCCATATACTTTTAAACTAACAAATACCTATAAATTAAATAACATGCATAGTGTTGTGTATGATTGACTGTGGACCCCACACTAAGTCTAACTTGTCCGGTGGGACCCAGGTCTGATTACAAAAAAGAATAAATTCGGAGTTTTGAAAAAATAATAAGGTAGATATGTTATACAATTAACAAAAAATAACACAAAACTTAAAACTAAATTAATACAAATTTAAGTGAACTCGAAATATTTTACTGCTTAGAGATATTACAATACAAAATAATAACCATATTTACATTGAAGTCGAGGACTGTTTCACGACACTGATAACAAAAAGGCCTCTGTTTCATCATATCTCAGTGTAGCAACCATGTTGTCGAAGTTTTTATATCGTTGTGTTTACCCACAGTGTTGTCGACAAATGGAACAGAGAAAGAGGAAAAGCGTTTGGCGAATGATGACTTAATTGTTGGAAGATCAACTCTATATTTTCTCCCACTTAACAAATATGGGTATTCTGGAGAGTTAATTACAAACTTGTGATGGAAAAGTGATGCTCGTAAGATACAAAGTTGTCTCACCGTTCAAATGTTGATTTCCCTAAATATATCAATTTGGCAAACTGATATGGCTTTTTAAGCATTACCTTTAAGATTGACCTCTGTGATCTTTCTACAGTGAGATCTACGAACAAATTGAAATCAAAAATATTTTTTTATTTTTTGTTTTGTTTCGTTTTGTCTCTATTTTGATATAAGAATATAAATTTACACAAAATTAATGTATTGAAAACTTCGAAAAGTATTATTACCATACAAAATATTTTATATACAGTAGTTTAATAAACCAAACATGACACAAATCACCTTGAATATGCATCATAAAATCGTTGAAATTAAATATAAATAGTTTTTTTTTTAATTATGATTTTTTTGTTGTTTGCACGTTTTTTTATCATTTGGTAAAAACGTTCAGTATGATCAAGAATGTGTGTGGTTTCATTAAAAGATACTCATACCTCCAGACGAAATATGCTAGAAGTTATTCCGCCTCAGTGCAAAATTGGCAAGGAAAGTGAAAACTTCCGGTAAAGTAAAAGTGATTCAACTGACATTGACATTGAAAGCGGAGTGTTTACATCGTGCGCACGCGCTGGTTCATCTTGAACTTGCGATGGCCCGCGCGCGCGATGCATGTGATGTTTATAAACAATCTGATCGTGTGTGGTATTAAGTACACTACATACAAATACACACTGTATGTTAAAAGTTCTTTTAATTTTTGAATAAAATATCATATTATATATTTGTCTTATTTGTCGTGCCTAGTATAATGCAAATGCAAAATATTTTTGTTGTTTTAGGGTTTGGTACCTCAAAATGAAAAAAACGGAAAAGGATCACTTTGTTGTCCGTTTGTTTGTCTGTCTGTCAGGACCCTTTTTCTTGGGCTCGTGGAAGATATCAAGTTGAAACTAATACCCCCTACAGAAGTATTTGGCCCCATAGTCGGTTAAGATTCAGGCTTCTAACCCGACGCGAAAAAAAGTTATTAACTTTTACGTAATCAAATTAATACAAATTGCCTCACCATGAAAACTTGACTTGGAAACTTGAAATCACATGGAAAAATAAGAAATTGACATACATTTTATTATTCCAGATGATGTATTTGACCAACTTATTGAGACCCAAGAAATACAAAGAGTTTCCTAGATTATAAGTGTCAAGTTAAATTTGCCATACTGCACGTTAAATAAGTTTCTGTTACAGACGGTATGTAAGAAACCCTTAGGGCTCGAGTTCTACTCGTACCCGATCGTTTTTTTTCTTTCCACCTTTACTGTTCACTTATATTTTGCAATAAATATTTGAGTTTGAGTTTCCCTCGCAATAACTATAAAATTCAGAAAATACGATCATACTCATTTTATTTTATTACAATGTAATATTGAAATGAAAAGAACCATAATTAAATCCTTAAATACCTGACTCAATTGAAATGAAAATACACCTTCTTTGTATTGCGCATAAATCTCTTTCAAGTTACTCGGCCGAGCGCGAGCGGTTTGCGGAAGAATCATATAGTGTAGCGCTTTGATTGACGTATGATATGAGGATAGGCTTACTGTTATTTATGAGCGTTGCTAACGGCATCAATTATGATGTGAATTGCTTGTGTGATTATCGCAGACAAACTTCACTCGCACTTCAGGGGCAATCTGCATTAGTTTGAGTAATTGAAAGACTGCACGCGAACTATCACTTCACGGAATGGTTTTTTAATCACTACTATTTGTTGCGATGAAATAACTATTTGTTGCTACGGTTTAGGTGATTTCTGTTTTAAATTAAATTTATCTGCCCATGACATATCAAAAGCGCCAAACTTAACTAAGCGATATAAAAAATCGAACGTGTAATATTTTTACCTTTCATTACTTTGTTCCTATCAGTTGTATATTATGTTTATATTTGTTGACTCAATCACAAAAAATTCACGTAAGATAGCTTATTAATTTTCGTGGAATTTTATCTTTTTTCTTTTTATTGTGTTTGGCTCATTAGCCTAACTCTTGCCTGCCAGGATTTCTAAGGTGTTTCATAGCTAAAAAAGTATGCCCGTGAATATTCGGACCTGGCACCTGGCACTAATTTTTATTATCACTTCAGTACTCATTATGCCTTGCCCGAATGTAAGGTGACTTTCAGTTATGCAGCCAAATTCATACTGGAGGCTCGGTACGTGGTCGGAACCAAGGGCCAATGACCAATAAATATGCAAAATAAAACGTAGACCATAGAGTAACTTATAAACTGGGAATAGAGTCATCAGTTTTATCTCGGTTTAGCGACATCTCGTGGGTAACGACGGACTTAGTTCGTTATTGTACCTACCTACACAGCCTTACTGCATTGTATTATTATTTTTCAAATACTACATATTAGTTAAATAAAACAACATTTAACAAATTAATTATTCTAAAATGAAAATAAAATGAATTCTAAAGTGACCTAATCTCACAAGTATTCACAAATTTTACGATTCATGCGAATCTGAAATAAAATATGTTCTTTAAAGTTACATTCACCGGGGTTTAAACATAAATTGCACAAGATAGGTGTTCGGCACACAGCACATTTTTTCGATGTCATTGTAGCAAATCGAAGCCCATTCAACGTAGCCGGGGTCAATAGAAAACAAACACGATCGTCGGAGTCCAAAAAGAAAGCGGGGTGGTCAAAATAAAACACAGTCAACAGAATCCATGAAACATTGCCGGGTCGTAAATTAACCGTCCGTCACTGATTTTGATTTATCGCAAAATCATGAATACCACAAATGCAGCTCAAAACAGAAACAGACAGACATTTTGAAATTGAAACCAGTGCTGCCAGATCAAAAACCCTATTCAGCGCTAACAACGCTCAAAAAAGCGCTAGATTCTACAAAATTCGCCAAATTCAGTTCCAATTTTCAACAGTAAAAGACATAATGTATAGAAATTAAAACATACCTATATATATATACATAGGTACATTAAATTAAAACGCTAAATTCTCCGCTAGGAGCAAAAACTCTAAATACCATACCAAAAATAAAGCTTCGACGATGCTTCGACGTTTTCTCATACAAAGAAAAAATAGTCTAAGTGAAAAAACCACATAGACTTCCTAAGCTAATTGAGTCGAAGTTGTTCTTGAACTAATATAGAGTCATTGCACCTTGGTTCTGACCACTTACCGTGTCTCCAGTATGAATTTGGCTAAATAAACGAAAGTCACCCAATATACTCGGGTGAGGTACTGCCACACACAGTAGTAATTACTGATACTCTCACCCCCTCCACCCTTTCGCCCGATTATATGACAGCGATCGATAGGGTATGAGCTTATTTTGTAGCCACATTTTAGTTTTTATGTTTATTATTGTTAACTTAATTTGCTCTTTGATAAAACATCCTTAAATTCACTATAATGGCGTTCGCCCGAAAATAAGGCCAGTTTGTCAGTTAATTACGTCATGCTTGGGTTTTCTGTTACCATGCATTACAATACAGTTACTCTGTATGTTTTTGATAATTTACTAAATAGTTTGCCGGTTTACTGCAACCAACTCTTCAACGTGTTTATTCAACATTGACCGCCACCTTGTGATTAACCAGGTGATTACCGGTAAAAATCCGAAATTAACGATTATTAGAGAACAGTTCGGACTTTCACCATTATTCAGTTGTACCGGAACATCCCAAGATTTATCACTATTCGTGCTTTTTTTAACCTAACCCCGATAATTTAGTATTTTGTAGAAGAATACAAACTGGTTTTACTAAAACCATACAAAATCATAATCATAATTATTTTTTAAAGTTGGAGCCCTTTGGAGTTTTTCGTAAAATCGAAAGAAATCATGGTCACCTAAAGAGATTAGATTGCGCGAAGTTATTTTTATTATTGATCCTACTATTTTGGACTATTTTGCAGACTGGTCCGAGGTACTCGTTTGGCTACGGTGTTACTGACGTGAAGACCGGAGATGTGAAGACGGCGTATGAAACGAAGGACGGTGACACTGTAAAAGGTAACAAAGTGTAATTTTGTTCATCTTATAGTAAATAAGACTGATCCGAGGTACTAGTTTGGCTACGGTGTTACTGACGTGAAGACCGGAGATGTGAAGACGGCGTATGAAACGAAGGACGGTGACACTGTAAAAGGTAACAAAGTGTAATTTTGTTCATCTTATAGTAAGTAAGACTGGTCCGAGGTACTCGTTTGGCTACGGTGTTACTGACGTGAAGACCGGAGATGTGAAGACGGCGTATGAAACGAAGGACGGTGACACTGTAAAAGGTAACAAAGTGTAATTTTGTTCATCTTATAGTAAGTAAGACTGGTCCGAGGCACTAGTTTGGCTACGGTGTTACTGACGTGAAGACCGGAGATGTGAAGACGGCGCATGAAACGAAGGACGGTGACACTGTAAAAGGTAAAAAAGTGTAATTTTGTTCATCTTATAGTAAGTAAGACTGGTCCGAGGTACTCGTTTGGCTATGGTGTTACTGACGTGAAGATCAGAGATGTGAAGACGGCGTATGAAACGAATGACGGTGACACTGTAAAAGGTAACAAAGTGTAATTTTGTTCATCTTATAGTAAGTAAGACTGGTCCGAGATACTCGTTTGGCTACGGTGTTACTGGCGTGAAGATCAGAGATGTGAAAACGGTGTATGAAACGAAGGACAGTGACACTGTAAAGGGTAACAAAGTGTAATTTTGTTCATCTTATAGTATGTAAGACTGGTCCGAGGTACTCGTTTGGCTACGGTGTTACTGACGTGAAGACCGGAGATGTGAAGACGGCGTATGAAACGAAGGACGATGACACTGTAAAAGGTAAAAAAGTGTAATTTTGTTTATCTTATTGTAGTAAGTAAGACTTTATTATTGCGAAAAAGTTTCAATTATATCTTAGGGCTGATGTACTTGGAGACTTGCAAAATGTATGAGATTCAGGATATATGTGGCGATATTTTGTAAATTTTCTTTGGCAATTACTTAGACAGGTCTCCAATACCACTACTGTTGCAGGTGGAATTGCTTTATTTCAGGCATTAGGGCCTATAGGAATAAATCTTAAAAATAATTATACATACATTATACATAAAAATTAAAATATCTTCACAGTGTAAAAAGCAAACATTTCCCCTCATTCTAAGACATGACTTCATATTGTCATCTTTAAATCAACCTTTTATCTCAAATAATGAAGTGACGCCAAGGAATTTTTTTTATGGATTAATTCTTTTAATTTGAATTTCAGATTCCTTTTCATAATACGTATAGTAGTAAAATAACATAATCTTTTTGACTTCTCTTAATTTTTAATTAATCATATTACAGGTCACTACAGCGTCCTAGAACCAGATGGTTCAGTAAGAACAGTTGAATATTCAGCAAATGCTAAAACTGGATTTAATGCAGTCGTAAAAAACGAAGCGGCAACTCCTGAACTCCCTCAGATAGAATCAAAATCTTCACGTGAATATGGAAAACCAGAATCAATATTTGATTATACAGCTTTCTCATCACCATCATCATCAACATTTCTAGAAAGCGAAAATAAAAGATTAAAGGCAAAGTATCCCATCATAGACGAACCAAGTTACATGAATCCCATTGCAGAGGAATCGAATGAATATACATCAATTCTAAGTTATAGGGATTACTTAAAACGACTTTCTGAAGAAGACGATGAATCCAAACGCCTTAAAGGTAGTTCTAAGTATAAAAAAGACAGAAAAAAGGAATCTTATAGAGACAAAACCAAATATTCAAGCATACTGGATGTAGACTTGACAAAACCAAGTAGATATACAGAAAGTATTTACACTAGAGATGGACCAGCAGAAACGCTTAGTGAACAACATTCAGACAAATATTTGAGTGAACATTCAAACATTGATCTGAATAAACTGCTCTCTCCATTTGGTCCTAATGGACATTACAAACTTCCAAAACTATCTGGGACTAGTCTGAAGCTGCCTTCTGATAAATACAAAAGTCAAGAAGACTCTTACTCTGACCTGTTTGAGCACATGGCTGCATCAGAATTATCTCATGCGTATCCAGAATTAGATTTATTAAAATCCAAGAAGAGGCCTAGTGGCAACAAGAAAAACAAATATGCTGAACTATTCCATTACATGGGTGCTGATACAGAAGATGACTATATTTTAGTGCCTAAGAAGAAATACAAGGTTCACTCAAAGATTGTAGAACCTCCGAGCTTTGACGAGGAAGACGATTACGAATCACACCATACGCATGACGAAAACTGTAGACATAAGGATAAAAATAAGGAAATTATTGTAAAGAAAATTATCAAGAAACCAAAGAAGCCGGTGATTAACCTTTTAGACATATTCGATATATAGTTTTAGATATCACAAATTTAGCTATTATATTAGAATATCTTTAGATGATTAAAATAAGATTGTTGATAATAAAATACATAAAAACTGTTCTTTTATTCATCTCAGATCCTTTTTCAATAATATACCTATATATTGTACGTATATAATCTATAACACTTTATTTATTTCATATTTTTTAGGACTTAAAATTGGACAACTTTTGGTCATAGCCAAATAAGTTGAGCAGATATTAAAAGACTTTATCAAGCTTTAAAAAAGGAGGTCAAGAGCCTGATTCAAAATTTAGTGTAACGGAATGCAACTCTCTTGAGCGACGGGGTATCGTATTAAGTAACACGAATTGAAAGGATTGTTATTTCGAAAGCTTTTGTTGTGAAGCTGAAAATAAATGATTTTACATTGTAATACTGTATGCTCTGCCTATTTAGTAACCACTGGTTATACTAAAGACTAAAAAAACTTCATGTTCACGTTTGTCTTTATGTATTTACCAAATTAATTCCATAAAAAGGTCCGTCCTTTTGTCTGTCCGTCAGTAGCATAATTCAAAATTGAGGCACTTAGAAGATATGTGGTGTAATAAATATTTTATTAATCGTCTTAAGTGTAAATTGATCCATAAATGATTTATTTATATTTTTATCCATTATGCGGCTTGGCCATCAAACCACTCCAGTTCGTCTACTGTTGGATATAGGCCCTTTCAATACTTTGACACTCTTAGCGGTCTTCCGGGAAAAATGCCAATACATATTCACACACATTGGGCAGGCGGGTTGGTGAGTGTGTTTCCGAAACCATCGCCCCAGTGACGCCGCCGCTGCCCGTCACCAGTCTGTTTTATATACGTTCCGGCAATTGGTCCAAGGTATGATGAGCCATCTGGTTGTGTCTATTTTTGAGCTGTCCTCTTACCCTCACCCGAATAACTTCAGGGGAATTGCAAGTGAGATTGTCGTACCTCCACAATCGAGCCCGGCATCAGCTCTACCACCTTTACTCAAAGATATTTCATAATACTCCCTCTTATTGGTTAAAATTGTATATCTATAAGTAGGTGTGTATTTCATGTTTTAGAACTAAGAGCTCACTTTTGTTTAAAAATATAGTTAATTCACATATTTTAAAGTACGAGTAATGTCTAGCATTTTAAAAACAGCATCAACCGTTCCAAAGAAGAACAAAGACAGTTCCGATAACAGTAAATAATATTAACAGATATATTGTGCAAAAGGTGATCACGAAATGATAGTGCAAGCAAAACCAATAACTGGAGTAGTGGGATGAAGAAGTTTCGTCATAAGGACGGTACATAAATATATTTTCGAATAGTTATTAAAAATATATATTTCGTAGACTCTTTAAATGACTGTGTTGTTAAGGCGGAACGTTTCGAGCTCGGTGCAAAATGCACAACGTTTAATTGGTTTTCTTATTATTGAATAAAAAGTACTAAATAAATGTGATTTATGGCATTTTGCGACCATAGTTTAATGTCAATTTTAAGCTTTTCTACCAAACTTTTGCAATTTTATCCATTATGTTGTAAATGATTGTCCATAACAACTTAAAACACGCTTTTAAGTTAGTATGGACATTTACGCTAACTATAATCCATAAAATGACGCAATTCTGCTAAAAACCCCTGATAATTATTAAACAATAGTCGCAAAATGAGATGAAACTTAAATTAAATTATTTCGTACATTTTATTTAAAAGTAAGATAATATTTTTATTTAAAAGTAATCACAAGTTTTGCATTTTGCACTGAGTTTTTGATTTCTCCCTAGTTGAGATAACAAAGCGGATTGAACTGGCTTTATTTTCACTCAGACAGTACAATGCATGATAAAAACTCACGATTTCAGAATAGTGACTAATTGGGGTTTGTACAATCTGTATCATCACTAAGCCATCTTGTTGCAGTACTTAGAACCAACAAAATGTGTATTTATTATTCTAAGAAATACAGCATAATTGTATAACGAAGATGGTAGTTCTTTTGTGCCACATATTTATGAGCATTGTTTTTTTTTATTTTAGTGGCCTCAGTCTTAAGAAAATTTACCAGAAAGTGTTTTTATCCAATCAACCTCTTCATGAATTAAACAAAAATCCTAATGCTGTAAAATTAACATTTACTGAAATCGAATGAATTGTCTATCTGGAGAGAGCTGTAAATAGATATTAATGGACACAACACGAGTACACTTATTTTCTTGCCCTCGTACTCATAAAGCTACCCAAAAAATTCTGTATACGTATTCACCTGTACTCGGTGTTTACATGATGTTATAGAAGCCGGAAATTAGCAATAGTACTCGTCCATTATAACATTTTTAAACGTGGAAACAACACTTAAAGTGTAAAAAAATCAGATGTTCCATAAAAAAATTACTTACATACTTGACCAAAATGTATGAAACTACATATAATTTTTAAGATTTTTCAATTTTTTTTTCATGAGTAATGTTTTTTCTTTTTTTATGAGTATTGTCGCCAGCTTCCGGCTTTCGCAACGTCATCTTAACACCTTGGGTATAAAAGTGAGATATGAATACCTTTACTTACCTATGACATAAATTGGACATTAATTGCTATGAGTCGTTCTCTTCTTAGAGCGTTCAAAAACCATATTTATTCCCAAAGAATAAGGCTCAGACTCAGTTTACCTAGTTTTGATTCTAGGAAAGATTAGCAGTTCAAAAAATTTATACTAACTGAGTCCACAAATATTGCTTGTATTTCGTAGCAGTCAGAGTATAAGCAGTTCGCTTGGTCGCCTATTAGGTAGTATGTTTAATTCATTGCGCACACGCAGCGTGGACATTCACCGGTGGGCGCGGGCGCGACCGTGACACGGTCGGCATTGTCGCAATGCGACAAAACTGTCTATATCGCGAGCTCGGTTTCGTATTCAGAAATATCAATATTTTGAAGACCTTACATGTTGACAACTACTTACTTGACTCGATATTCTGAATACTACAGAATAGTATTTTTATTTGTTTACTTGGTTTTAAGAAGAACAACAGTGAACTCGGTAAATATAATAATAAAAATATAAGCAATAAATAGAGCCAGTTGTTCCCAATTAAAATTTTACTCATACAGAATATTGTACAGTAAATTTGCATTATTAAATTAAAAATAATTTCATTACATGCAGCATTAAGATCCATATGTAAATTTTATATTAGGTACCTAATAATTTGTTTATTCCTAAGGAAATAAAAAATACATATTGTAGGAAAAAATATATTTTATTAAATAAGACACACATATGATATATTATTAATAAATAATAATAATATTAAAAATTAACAAAAATCTAATTGATTTAATGTAAAAACTAAATCCAGTTGGGTTATTCTCAGTGTATTGAATTAGCCTTCTCGAACGTAAGAGGTGCAGAAGAATGCTGTCTTTATTACCCTTCAGGGTGGCCCGACATATTCTTTGGCTAAGGTATGCACCAGCCCTTTGGTCAACTTAGAGCCTAAAGTCTCGACACACCAAACAGCACAAATATGTAGCAGTTATATTCGCGGTATATTTGTGCCATTTCTTGCTTTTGGCCATATTAGAGTACGCCCGTTTTCAAACAAGAACAATGCAAGAAGCAAATAATGCAATTAAGAAAACAACGTTTTTTAGCGTATTTCGACTCCGCTGAATACGGAACTGCTGTTTCCAGAGCGAAATTTGGACCGGACGTCTGGTATACAAGATGGCGGCCAAAACTCTGTTTCCCAAATCTCCCTTGTCCACTGGCTTAAACTAATAATTTTAACGTCCGCTTAGGGGTTTTATTGGACGCCAAACACATTGAAATGCTTAAAATTTACTTACCCTAAGTTTGGAGTGCTCAGAAGTGTATCAGTTATCAAACTACAAGATGTCTAGGGTTCTTTATACTACAACAGTGTAGTGTAATAGCAGTTAGGGCATAAGGGTCCCTAAGTAGGGCAATCGGCGCATCGTGACAGATCGTTCTTGCCCAGGAGCTTCCAGACCTTAAAATACTGCGCTGCAAGAAAGATAAAAATCAACCCTTCAAAGAGTTCAAACATTGTCGAGAGCAGTGGTACAACTTCGTGCAAGTCAGTCCATTCTTAATAGACTTGCACATTGAAGTAAGACACTGGGATGAACCAATACAGGCTACGATATCTGCGCACGCTTTGCTGACGGGCTCAAGGGTCATAAAGGTGGAAATGTACACTGAATGTGAAGTCTCCAGTCATATGATTCAGGATCCATCACCACGGGCCGGGCATGATGAGCATTTTCCCACACGTTCACCTGAAAGAATTTTTACATTGTCAATGCTCAAAAGCAACTGGTTTTACTTACAGTATGGCACTTCATAGGGTAATAGTATCTTAGGAGGTGTATTCGCAGCGCATCGCTTGTTAGAGATAAAGCTTTTTCAAAACACCGAAAAGCTGATGTCTGGCTTCGACCTCGCTGGATACGTCTTTGCCCACTTGTTCAGACAAGAAGAATTGTTTTGAAACTAAAAAGACTGAAACACAAAAAAAACTCTTCCCGACCTTATAGAGCTATACCAAGAATTTCTTTGCATTGGCCTTTGGTGAGGGAGTCAATAGAGAGTGCCCTAAGTCATTCAGAACCTGGCACCCCATTCCACTAAAGACTTCCCATGCTGCTTTTTTCGTTATCGTTCCAAGGTGAGTAGATTTTACATTTCAAATATAACAAGATGCACCTTTACAACCTTGTCTAATTGGGAAGCTATGGCTGCCAGTGTTTCCATGGAGTTAATGACATACCATCGGACTCTAGCCAAAGAGAAAACAAACTTTAAAAATATATAAAATTTGGCTAACAAATTATACTACTCAATATGACGCTGCGGTGGGATGCATAGTCATTAATGAGTCAGAGATAAAGGTCGGCCGGAATCTCATGAATATGTCAAAATAATAATTTATTCGATTTTTGGCTGGCAACTATGTTTTGACAAACGTCAGAATCATTGTGATTCATTTGTGCTTTTTGGTTATTATTTAGATTTTTATAAAAAAATCCAAAAATGTCTAAGAAACCCTTGCGTAGTCAGGCCAGGGCAATTGTTTACAATGTATATCGACAGTATTTTGAAGAAAAAAGCGAATCAGACACGCAAACTTCGATAATAAAGCGAGTTGAGAAACTTACCGGTAAGTGGAACCAAATGATTTTGATCCAACCTAGGAACTAAGTCGAACGAACTAAATTTGCTTTATGTCTAATATATAAGTAGACTTTCCTAATTATATTTTATTATTTTAGGTGTGTCATTTGCTACAATCAAACGCATTATTATGGAGGCTTCTTCCAATAACGGCGTATTTGATACTCCGGGAAAAGGTAGAAAGGGGGGAAAGAAGAGAATTGATATTGATGACTTCGATCTTGACTCATAAGGAGAAAAATAAATGAATTCTATGTTGTACGGAAGGAAGTGCCTACGTTACAAAAATTGTTACATGTTCTTCGTGAAGATATAGGTTTTACTGGTCAAAAAGAATCATTGAGATGCATACTGAAAAAAATTGGCTTTGAGTATGTGAAATGTCAATCGCAGAGAAAACTTTTGATGGAAAGACATGATATTGTCATGGCGAGGTACAACTACTTAACTAAAATTAAACAAAATGCAGACTCTGATAAGAAAAAATATGTAGTCTACCTAGATGAAACCTATATTCATCCGTCGTGTGGTGTAGCCAAATGTTGGCGGTCTAAAGATTTACCAGGCCCGTCCAAGCCCATCTCACCTGGGGCTCGATGGATAATTGTGCATGCAGGTGGAGAGCGTGGATTTGTCCCCAACTGTTGCCTGATCTATCGGTCCAAAAGCTTATCAGCAGATTACCATCATGATATGAATAGTAGCAATTTTAAAAAGTGGATAACTGAAAAGTTAATCCCAAATTTATATGAACCATGCATTATCGTTATGGATAATGCTAGCTACCACTCCGTACAATTAAACAGACCGCCTACTCAATCCAACTGCATTGCAGATATAAAAACTTGGCTTCGTAATAATAACGTCTATTATGAAGATAATTGGAGAAAATGTAAATTACTGGAAATAGTGCAACAGAATAAAGGTAGCTCCCAATATGAAATCGATGAATTACTCAAAGCTCACGGACATGAAGTTCTTCGATTGCCACCATACCACTGTCAATTAAATCCAATTGAAATGATATGGGGCATCATGAAACAAAAAGTTGCAGATAAAAACGTAAATAAACCTGCAAGTGCAATAAAAGAATTAACGGAAGAAGCATTTACCCAAATTTCAGTTGATGACTGGCTTAAATGCTGCAGACATGTGCACGATATTGAAAACAAATATTATGAGCAAGATGGAATCGTGGAGATGATGCAGGACAGATTCATTGTTAATGTAGAAGACTCATCTGGTTCATCCAGCGATTGTTCTACAGATGCTTTTTGTCGAGATTCTATTGAGTATTTGGAAGTTGAGTGGTAAGAATCAATGTCATCTGACGATGAAATACAGTAGTTAATTTTATTTTTATTTGTTTGATTTACATTTTTTTTTATTTCGTTGCTTATTAAGGCGTATGCCACATCTTCACTTCGATTTTTCTTGGTGGAAAATAAGTACTTCAACTCGAAATTTCACATCAAGGAATTAATAAAAATAAGAAATAAATATTATGCCCGAAATATTATATGCCTATTGCCTGAAATAAAAAGTTAACATCAGTATAAAATATGACACCAATTAATAAGTCCAAGAAATTCAAAACTGTTACATAAGGATCCTCCCAGAGGCAAAAAAAATTACGACACCCTATTCTCAATAAAATACCTAAAAGGAACCGAAAAAAATTGGAGCAGTTTAAATTGATTGGTTCTTGTGTAAGACAAGTGAGACAACTTTCCGTTGTCCTTGTAGCCTTCAGTATGGAGAAAGATAGAGGTGTGTTAATGGTAATTTTTTTGCTATGGACCACCATTTTGTAGCCACAATTCCACATTTGCTTTTTTTGCAAACCTAATAGGAGTATAATTTATGCAATTTGAAATGCAGACCAAAAAATGTATGTAGGTACTTATAAATAATATAATTCAATCTTTAAAAATATTCTACAGAACTTATTGACATCGCATTTTGCCTCTACACAAGGTTTTCTTTTCTGAGGTGTCATCAGTGATATATCAATATTCGATCGATAAGTAATAGTGCATCCATATACATATGTTCATAGTCTTATGAATTATACTCGTATCCACTTAGTATGACTAGGTCAATTGACTTTGATTGCATATTTGCTGCAACATAATCATTAGGTATATCTTTTTGATCCAACCGAAGTGACCGTGGGAATGTCAATAAATAGAACCTGAACAAGATAATTGTGAACAGTTATTTTTATTGATCCTTTCATATCGAATACCTATATAATTCTAGAATTATCTCCAGGAATCGATAAGACTTGTAGACGTGTTGAAGATAATCTAGTCTACACTATGCACTATTATATAAAGAGTTAAAATTTGTTTGTTTGTATGTAGGAGGAAATTTCTGGAACTATTGAACTGATTCTAAAAATTCTTTCACTCATAGACAGTTACACTATCTATGAGCAACAAAGGCTATATTTTATTTTAATGAAAATAAGTTTTCAGTTTTAAATCCTAATGTGAATCAAGTCGGAGGAAAAAGCGCTGCTTGGACTTGGTTTGTTGGCATTCTTTGAGCAAACGGTTAATTATACGTGTAAAAAATCGATCAAGTGCAAAGAGGACTCGTGCTATGAAGGTTTTTTCGAAAAAATATTATGTTGAACCCCCATAGTAATTGACTCGAAGCTGGGCTTGCGATTGCTGGGACACGAAAAAAATATCGTTTACGAATTTCACGAAAAGTGTCATCGAACCTTGAGACTGAGCACTTACCGAGTCTTCAGTATGAATTTGGTTGCATAATTAATGTCACTTTGTATATACCATATACATACATGCCAAATGTTCTAAAATATGCTCGCCTTCGTAAATGCAACTTCAAATCGCAATGTGTGTTAATATTTTATGTTTCCATAAATAAAAACAACCCATCTCATTGTACATAATCGTAAATTTTATCTCATCCTCCCTATAATCACACGCGTTACTAGGCAGGGGCCAGGGGGCACGCCCCCCCCCTCCCCCACAGTGCCACCTGAGCCCCACAGAACTACCAGTGTCATAAATGTAAAAATATACTTTATCCAATTTAAGGAGTTATTTGTTTTGTTTTTTGGGTTTTTAGGTGATATTGGAGGATTATCTCTGTTTATCATATTATAGGTAGTATCACATAATTGAGAACCAGATACTCGATGGTTTCATAAAGCCGGGGGCCGGGCCCCTCCCAGCTACGAATCTTAGTTACGCCAGTGGTTATAATAACAATCGTACAGAATGCAACTGATCGGAGACTTGTATCAAGTGTCTCAACGTCCTCTCGTCAGCTGTTACACCAGTCGTTGCGTCACATACGTGGGTACACTCTCCAATGATAGCTATATTTTACTTATTACATTATTACGGTAGCTAGGGCATTATGAACGCCAGGCTGCCAAGTTAAGAGTTCTGTGTTCTAAGCTGCGAGTTCTATGAAACTATGAAAAAAAAATACAGTCGAATTGAGAACCTCCTCCTTTTTTGAAATCGGTTAAAAATAGTTTAACCTTTGTGACCTTTGAGCGTAGATCTACGCTACAAACCAGGGTTGGAAAAATAACAGTTTTTTTTTAAAGATCAAAACATCATGTTTAAAAAAAAAACATGTTTAAAACAAATATTTACTTATGTTTTTATTGCGGCTGTTTTAAACATGTTTTGGTTATCGTATTGATGTATTATGTAATTTATAATTCATTAAAAAGCGTATTTTAATTGTTATCATAATCCAATCATTTATTGAGTGAAAAATAAGAGGTGCTTTCCCAATAAACACGAAACGTAGAAATGCTTAAAAATACAAGTTACTTGTAACAAGTACCAAGTAACTGACTATAACTGTTGATAACAATATGAACAAGCACAAATAACAAAAGTATAAAAAAAAAAAAAAAATTGAAAAAGAAGAACAATGAGCTGGTAAAAAAGTTAGAAAATTTGTTTTAAAACTGTCTTAAACACATTTTTTTTTCTCGTCGTTTTTAAACACTGTTTATAACACTTGTTTTAAACATTTGTTTTAAACAATGCCAACTCTGCTACAAACACAGTAGATATGTTGCAGGTTCATGATAAAATCAGGTTTCAGGCTTTTGATCAAAAACCGTAAGAAGACAAAATTATGATTAAATCTCATCATAAACCTCAGAAAATCCAGTTTTTTGATCAAAGACCTGAACTAGTTTAAGTGTATGATAAAATGATGAAATGTGAAGAACTGTACAGGTCGCCTCGCTGCGCTCCACTTCGCTCAGCTCCCCAAATTTATGATTACAAGCCACCTAATACGCTCTTCCTTGCTTCGCTCGTCGCCGCACCTATTTTTTATTTATTTTGATTGAAGCAATATTAACATTGATTTTTTTATAAAACTACACCAGTTTAGGTTTTTAACATTTATGTTATCATAGAACTAATCCAATGTAGGTTTTTGATCAAAGAACTGGGTTTTCTCAGGGTAATGACAAGATTAAATCATAATTTTGACTTCTGCTGGTTCTTGACCAAATGCCTAGGTTTTCGATCAAAAACTTGATTTAACATAAAACTGCGACAGATACAAATGTCATATTTTTTGCAGAGTGCAGATTAAAAAACACACTGCTGAGGAATCAGCGTTTATAGTAATTATTGCACCAAATATGATTAATCTTTAAAAAACCAAAATGTCGTCACTTAATAGTTTGCTGTAACTAAGTGGTCATGAAGCTCAAAGCATGCGCAGGCGCCGATAATACTCGCTGCTATCAATCAACATCAAGATCACATTCGCAGCGTGCTCCAAATACCACTGTTAGTGTAGTGGCGGAGCTTGAATAGGTGGAAACTAAAATGTGTTACATTTTTTTAAGGCCACGAGCTGCTAACTTTTTGCCACTTTAATATAAAAAAAAATCTTACCAAAATAATTACTGAAAGTGTACTCAAATAAACGTCTAGAAATAGCAAATAACTACTTTTAAATTGCGAAGTGTCTAAGGAACGTGTATTTAAAGAGTTTTATATAAATTTTATCAATTCTACTTATACCTATACGTAATTTATGAAAACTATGCTATCTCAAAGGAAAGGTGTTCATTGCTATTTCTAGAGATTTAAATGTTGAGTTGATTTTCAATAATTAATCTGTTAAGAAGGTTTTTTTTCGGTAGTGACAGTTTTTAGTGCCATGCGTAAAAGGATTACTTTGTTATAAAATTTAAGTATTCGACTGATGCCGGCCCCATAGTGGGCCGCAATATATTTCGAAAATTAACAAATTTTTATTATTTTTGCAAGTACCTCCCTTAGTTTGTTATAAAATTATTTTCAAATGTTTTTCCCACTAGAATCAATGACATTAAAATATATTTATTCCTAATCATATTTTTTAATACAACGATGAAATTAATAGTCTTATTACACATCAACAGGCGTATTTCAGCTTATAAAAATATTGCCAAGCTTTATGATTATATTTCGTAACTTTAAATTGCCAAGACTGATATTGAGAGCAATAAACATTAGAAAGAAATTTTAAGAACAGCTAAAATATGTGTGTTTAAAGTATAGCTTAAAAGGTATCATAAATTATTTGTATATATAATTTCATAGAGTTATGAATATTATTTTTAATAGAAGCTTCAACAATATAGTCGCTTCGGCGGAAAGTGGCTGTGACAGACAAACAGACGGACGGGCAAACAAGGGTTCTTAATTCTTTTTTCGAGTGGTCAACATTGAAGTACATACTTAAACACTTTTTATAAGACTTTACTGTTGAGTTTTCTTATTTAAAATCAAAAGCAATATGCAATATTTTAATTTTTAAAGCGTATGCAAAGCTGCAATCAATTTTTAGTTCAGTAAAACGTATTATTTTAAAAGTAAAATGAGCACTGAATTACTTGTTACTCTAATTACTTACGGAACCAAGCCAACCGGTAAGAACTTATCATGTCTGACTAAATACCTAGCAGACAGTCATGAATATGTTTCTAAACGTGCCATTAAAACGCGTGCGTACTTTTAATAGCTGCAAAAACGAGAAACCGACGACAATTTCGTATGCAAAGTAATAAATTACCAGCGGAAAGGAAATATGCAAGCAGTTTGATGTGACATGACAGGAATGTACTTGTAGAACGGTTACTTTGATTTATAACTAAATTAACAAATTAATATATTTTGATCAATACTTGTGTAATGATTTTAATGATTGTTATTGTTATATCACTATAATTAGGGTAAAATGATTTCGTTTTGTATACTACATATTTATTTATTTCTTTACATATAAAGAACCTTACACCTACTCACAGTTTCATGCCAACTCGCAGGTTAAGACAACTTATAGTAGTAGTATACTTATTTCTACGTAAAATTATTTACTAATTTAAAAAGTAACGTTCGCTGACAGTAAGTCTTGCAAGTGTGGTGTTATTAATATATACTTCTTGATACTGAGCGATCAAAAGATTCAAAAGTGTACACGCATTGAAAGTGGGACATATACAGGAGTTATATTTAGATATATATTTATATATTTATTTAGACCATTTGAATAGTCGAAATCAGTCGAAATTATAAACTACTAACATAATGAAGAAAAAAAATAATTTGATAGGAAGATGTTGATGGTAAGATTGATGGATGGACTGAAAAATATATAAATGATTAGGGTGAGTACCCGAAATAACCAAATAGACATTACAGATAAGATGCACTTTGATGAAGGTCACTTTTAAGTTTGACCGAAAGCTCAAGTTTCTCCCGTAGACATAAAACTGAGTCTTAACTATTTCTATTTCGTTATAATAATTGTATTCTAAATATTCAAATTAAATTCACAGCAGAGAACACAGGAAATATAGAAATCACACAGTTGCAAAACTACATATGCCAATAATGAGTTTAAATTATATTTACAAAACAGGATACAACGAAAAATGCAGAGTTGTAAAAAAAGATAACGTGTACAAGTCTGCATTCATTTTAAGACAAAAAATAATTATTTAATTTCACAAAATAAAACAATATTCCGGACATTATAAAATCAAAATATGTTAAAAATATTAAAAATAAAATTAAACTAGTAACATAACTACTAAAAACTATTTAAAAAACTAAATCAAAATTAAACACAAAAACTAAAATCAAAAGAAAAAGCCCGTGAGACTGAGAAAGGAGGGGGGGGGGTATGTGTGACGGTATGTGGTGTGTGTGAGGGTATGTGGTGTGTGCGTGTGAGGGAGACTAAATAGTTAAAGTAAGTATAGACACGATATGGTGATATTAATATTTATATTCAAGATATTTTATTATATGTAAAATGTACTATCCACGCCTGAGGAAGAAGATGTCAGCATTTGAGAAATGCTCTTCATAGGTATCGTTGCAGTGGTTTAGAGGGTCTAAATATTATTAAAGTATTCAAAAGGGATGGATTTCAACACAAAAACATAATCTTAATAATTGTATTGTTAACAATTATAATATTATGCTACGTTTTCATTACAATGTAAAGACATTAACAAATATTTCCATTTGATTGCTCATATTGGTAGACTAATATTACCAAACAAATATTTTAAGATGGGCACAATTTGTAAATTAAAATAATGGTTATTGTACTTGTACAACAATGTGTAAAACAAAAATAAACATAATTTAACGGTATTTTGAACTGATCAGTGGGGTAGTCAGTTGAATGAGAAATAATAATTATCCAAGTTATCTTCATAGCAAGAATGATCTAAGTCAAAGATTATCGCAAAGAGCGTAAACTTAACTGCCTACGTTAATTACTACTCTTAGCTTTGAGATTTAATTGCTAGTACACTACTAAGAAGTCATCAATATTTTTTCTATTTACATTTGAATTCAATATTGATTTGTCAAATTGACTTTAATGCAAATTTTCGCAATTCCGTGTTATAGCTATATTGAAGAATTTTAACCTAAAAATAGAATTTTAAATAAGTAGTATTAGAGTGCTTTATAAACTAGAGAAGATCAATTACGTATCTCAAGAAAGATGACTTTTAGCTAGCTATTTGTTAGAATCGGTCATTGCAATAAAGACTGAAGGAATGCAAGAGACACGGAACCACTGTAAATTGGTAGTTTGACAATGAATAACAAAATACCGGGGTCTAAAATATTTCCACGCTACATTAACGGTCGACTAATTCGTCACAGATTGTCTCACTAATCATTACACAGGCATGAATGCCAATCGGATTGGAGCTAATATACGTCTATAATTTGAATAAATACCTAATACATTGTGCATGGAAATTTGTATATATTAGTAATTCAATTGTATTGTACTCATATTTTGCTATTGCTAAGCCTCCAGTGTCCATTCGTCCGTCCTTCACAGGGGTCAAGGCCATAATAGGTAGGCAGTTTTAAATTTTCACAGAGTATGTGTTACTACTTATTGCCTTCATGATGGCAAACAATAAAAAAACATTTAAATCCATACAAAAAAAACCCCGAAAATGTAACATGTTTTCAACGTAAATTTTTAGGCTCCATCTTAAAAACAATAATACACACAAGTACAATTTTTGTCAAATACTTTAAAGTAACATAAAAAATTATGAAAATTGGAATTACCTACCAGAGGGTGCCAAATTGTTTGTCAGCGCGCCTATTGTTTTTTTGACGCCTTGATGTTGCTATGGCATCTATATTGTTGTTATTTACCATAATAATATAAGGGTTCCGCACCCATATTCTGGAAGGTACGAAACCCGTCGTGCGCGAGTCCGACTCGCAATTGAGAGAATATTTTATATGCTCACATATAAACTCATAAAAATCCGGCGATGGTATTCAATAGAATATTGCTGACAAAAATCAATATAAAATCTTGGATTGAGTGCAACGAAAAATAATTGTCTTTAATATCAATACTAATTAATTAAAAATAACTTTTACTTTTCTCGTATTTAGGTCTTTTTTGTGTCTTACTTTTTTATAATTTAACTTGAATCTCATTTTACCTATATCAGCGGTAATATATGGTAATAAATATTTGGTTTGTCTGACAATCGCTTTGGATGAGCCAAACTCTTCTGGAGGCTTGGTAAGTGATCAGTAACACGGATCGATAACGCTTTTTGCTTATTCCGCAAAATGAAATCTTGACGTCCCATATAGTAATTGACTCGGGGCTGGGCTTGCGTTTGTAAGGAACACGAAACGAATAATTTACGAATTGCACTAAAAGGATCATCGAACCATGTTACTAAGCACTTACCAAGTCTTCAGGAAGAGTTTGCTGCATAAATTAAAGTCACCTTGTAATGTCTACACTAACATTTTTTGTATATCCATAGACTTTATCTGCAATAACTTATGAAAATAGTACACCGTACAGAAAATAAATATAAATTCAAACTCAAGGATAGAAAATATTCAAGGCGAATCAACCACCCACAACACTAATTGAATATTTTTACCATATTATAAGCTTTTGGTAGCTTGTATTACTCATATATATAACATTATTAAACATAGAAGAGCTTGGATGATTAGATTGATGGATGTAGGAGAAGCAAAAGTGGTATGTCAGGATCGTGGCAGATGGAAATATGTAGTCTCTGCCTATCCCTCTAGGATACAGGTGTAAAAATATGTATGCATAATATAATATAATATAATAATTATAACTCGCCACATAACTTTGCGGGTGTGACGTTCGGTTCTCGCTGCGCTATCACACCCCCCTTGCGTCCTCGTTGAAGCTTCAGAATTATGCTGGCACAATCACTTCATCTGTGACTTTAAACACACTTGATGAGAACGGGAAATGGTGACAGTTAATAACAATGGCAGATCAAGATGTACTGGTTAAACGGTTCGTAGAAGGTAGGAGCTAAGGTGAATGACATCGGCGCTGATGAATCACAGTTTGCTGACATCCGAGACGGTTGCAGACCTTCATATCACACCCGCGCTTAACGGGTAAAGCTGCGTTACACGCGCATTTTTCTTTTCAGATTTGTTTATCGCTGTCTTCTCTACAAGAAAAGTGTACAACGTTTTTATATTTGTCGGGACGTACATACGTACATAATATTTTTTTTATAACACTAAGATAGAGCGGGCAATGTATATTTTTATATCAATGGGAATGTACATACATTAATAATAGTTTCATAATCACAAGATGTATTATACATCTACAAGCGTAAAAATATAATTTGACAAATAAAACATTGAAAATAAAAATAAAATAAAAAATAAAACTACCCATTCACACTTCCCTCACAAAAACTCGAACACTCACGGTAAATAGAAAACAGATCTCGGTAGACAAGGCATTATGGACGCAAATGCGGTTTGGCCAGCGTGAATCTAATTTTAACTTACCAAACTGGATCTGAATCTATTTGAGGAATACAGATAATATGATTAATTCACATAATTTAATTCTTAATGCAAGAGTCAGCATGGTTTTCAAGGATATATCTAAATAGATCTGACCTACATTCCGGGCTATAATGCGGATACCGGAAAATACCTAAGTAACAAGAATATTATAAATATTATTAATATAAATATTATTATTATAAATATTATTATTATAAATATTATTATTATAAATATTATTATAACACATTCATTACTTGTTTACGGTTATATTTATAAATATGAAGACGTGACTATTTTAAGTAGAAAGTTGGTTATTCTTCTTCCTTCTGAATTTCTTTGACTTTCAGTTTCCTGTACCTGAACTTCGGTCATTTCATCATAAACATAAAAACAGGACCAAATGAATTTTTTGCGTATTTTACCAATAGGGTCACTGAACCTTGGTCCTGACCACTTACCGAGTCTCCAGTAATAATTTGGGCAATATAAACGAACATCAACATAAAAAGACATTATTTGAAAAAAAAAATAAGGCGTCGCTGCCCTGAGAAAACTCAAAACCCAAAGTATCCTAAACATATGTTCACTTTTGTGTAAAAGTTGCATACCTATATCCAAAGTCTACAAAAATACTCATCTATTGATAGCTATTCTCTTTATAGAACTACTCAGATGATTTCTCAAAAAAAGAAAACAAAGTTCCTGCTTCGCAGGATCATACAATTATCAAAACTACTCGCGCTACGCTAAATCTACAAAACTGCTTTTACAACGAAAACTACCCCTTTTGAGACTATTAAAACCAACGTTCCTCTTTCGAAAAGTCATGTGAAATGTTATCAAAATTATTAGCGCACGCGCTAACACGACATCATTGCTATTTAAGAGAACTATTCAGAATATTTATATACCTATACTTTCAAACGATATTTCGTGCACCAATTCTCGATATTCGCTAAAATAAAATGTTTTTATTTTATTTTATGAGGCGTGAATTAATAATTTTAGGTGGTAGAGCTGATGCTGGACTCGACTGTGGAGGTACCACCATCTTACTCGCAAATCTTCCCGAAGTTATTCGGGGGAGAGTAAGAGAACAGCTCTCAGGCAAAACCAGGCGGCCCACCATAGTCTGGGACCGATGGATGGCGGTTTATCCATCCCCAATTGCCGAGCCTTATATAAAACAGACTGGTGACGGGCAGCGGCGACACTGGTGCAAGGGTTTTGGCACCGCGCTCACCAACCCGCCTGCCCAGCGTGTGTGAGTATGGGCATTTCTTCCAGGAGGACCACCAATAGTGATAAAATCCTGGAATGGCCTATGTCCAGCAGTGGACGAAACAGGCTGATGGATGGAATTAATATATTCTATTTAGGGTTTTGGTGGTTTTATAGGAGAGAAAACTGTGAAGTGAATTTAAAACTATATACAATATATAAATACATACAACATTTATGCTGATTGGTCACAAGTTGCATTTGGAAGCCCTACTCGTAGTTAAGACAACCCATGCAACGATATTTTTTCAAAATAACTGTAATTTATATAAGAAAATATCTTATTATATATATATTTTTTTATTTACCCATAAATTTTTACGATCCGAACACCATACCTTGATAATTTTAGAAAAGCATTTCGCAGAATAAAAATGGTTATGGTTAGATATTTAAGATAAGCTTTTATTCAGTCTCAACTATAAAAATAAAAGGTCCTTCGACTATGTAAGTGTAATAAACGTTCTACAGTACTAGTACAAGCAATTATATTAAAACAGAAAATTAATATTTATTATATTGTTTACTTACTTGTTTCATAGCCATATTATTAAACAACTAGTTTTTGCCCGCGGCTCCGCCCGCGTGTTATTCGGTTTAATGACATCCTTTTCTCCGGGATAAAAAGTAGCCTTTGTGTTAAGTTAGGGTATAAGCTATATCCATTCTAAATTCAAATCCGCCCAGCCGTTTCAGCGTGAAAGAGTAACAAACATACACACACACACACACACACACACACACAAACTTTCGCATTTATAATATTTTGTGATGTGATTTAATATATAGCTATTTTATAAAATGTTGTACATTTTGACTCAAATTTAAGCGGTTAAAATATTTCGAAGCTGTACAAATTATTACGAATTATTGCAGCAACCGATAGTGTCGCTTATAAAGATCAAATTCTGGGAAGAAATGAATGACATAGTTTAGCAACTGAAGAGAAGCACTTTTCGCTTTTTTAGATTTTGCTATCCGTGCCCTCTTGAAAATCTAAACATGTATACAGTAAGTACCTAACGGTTAATACAAAATATAAAAATAAAACAAAAACTGAAGTGGACTTCATTTTGTCGAAAGATGTACAAAGATTTAATGATGTAGAGATCATAAATAATTTCGAATTCTATTCTGATCATAGAATACTAAGAGGTGAAATGAAGATTAAGAAACAGGTTACCAAAAGAAACTTCAATACAAACAAGATGACAAGGTTTCACTTAACAAACAACGCACAAAATGAATTATTTGCCTCAGAAGTATCAACTTTAATCAAAAATACGGAATTACAAGAAAATAAATCAATATCACTACAAGAACAGTATAACCAGCTAGAAACTGTAATTAAATGTGCAGCAGACAAGTATCTCAGAGTATCGTACGATCGATCCTCTGAACTTACCGAAGAAACAAAACAAAAAATAAAAGAAAGAAGTACCTTACAGAATACACCGAATAGAAGTCTCATAAAAAGTCAATATTTAAAATGTCTTAATAAAGAAACAAAGAGATTAATAAGAAGAGATAGGAGAAAATATGAAAACAAGGTAATAAGTACTATCATACAGCAAAGTGGGTCAGTTAGAAAAGTTGAAAGACATTTATATCACGAACCTAAATGGATACCGAAATTAAAATGTTTGAATAAAACCAATATTAATGTGTGTGAAAGAAAAGATATTCTGAAGGAAGCCACACTCTTTTACTCTGAGCTCTACAGCAAATCAAGCCTTATAACAAAATTTGATAATACTTTGATCGCCTCAAATACTGCAGATCAGTTTTTGCCGATAACAAAAAGAGAAATACAAAAAGCTATTATCTCCCTAGACAACGAAAAATCAAGCGGCACCGACAGAATTCATGCCGAACAAATAAAACTTGCTCTAGAACCATTATTACCTAGGCTGGAGGCTCTGTTTAATCAAATTATAATATCAAAGTATATTCCTGAACAATGGAGAGTTGCAGATATTAAGTTGCTATACAAAAAAGGAGATCCATCCGATGTTGGAAACTACCGACCGATTAGTAAGACATCAAATATTTACAAAACATTTTCAAAAGTAATACTAAATCGGATAAATAAGACCTTGGATGAAGGACAACCAGTGGAACAAGCTGGTTTCCGGAAAGGCTTTTCAACATGGGACCATCTCCATACAATGCAGCAAATATTTGAAAAAACAAAAGAATATAATAAAACCATCTACATTATATTTATTGATTTTTGTAAGGCTTTCGATTCGATAGATCACAATTCACTATGGAAAGCCCTCATGGATGACGGGATCCCAATGGAAATTGTAGAGACTCTAATGGCCCTGTATGAAAACAGCTACGCAAGAGTAGAACTTGAGACAGTGGGACATCCTTTTCAAATAAATAGAGGAGTGAAACAGGGCGATCCCATCTCACCCAAACTGTTTAATTCTATATTGGAATCGGCCCTGAGAACAATAAATTGGGAAGAATACGGAATCAATATTAATGGTCGTCTTTTGTCTAATCTGCGGTTTGCTGACGATATTATTTTATTTGAAAACTCACCTGAAAAGCTCCAATCCATGGTATGTGTAATCAATACAGCATGTAAGAGCGTTGGTCTTAGCATAAATAAAAGTAAAACCAAAGTTATGTCGAACTCTTCTGAAGACTTATTTATAACAATAGAAAATGAAATAATTGAAAAAGTAAGCAACTACATTTATCTCGGGAAAGTATATTCTTTTAATGATTGCCAGTCAGAAGAAGTACAGCGCCGAATAAACAACAGCTGGAAAAGATACTGGAGCTTACGTTTTATATTTAAAAATAAAAAAATATCGATTAGAGAGAAGGCCAGGGTTTTTAACAGCTGTATATTACCTATATTGACCTACGGATCACAGACCTGGGCCTTAAACAAACAGCAAATATACCAACTTAAAATAACCCAGAGAAAAATGGAGAGAAGCATGCTCGGAAAAAGACTGCTGGATAAAATATCTAACGTAGAACTTAGAAAGATGACTGGATTAATGGACGTTATACGCCAAGCCAGAAAGTTAAAATGGGAATGGGCAGGGCATGTGATAAGGCAGAGAGACAACAGATGGACCAGAGAAGTAACTGAATGGTGCCCCAGAGACCATAAACGAAGTAAAGGGAGACCAAAAACAAGATGGCGTGATGAACTGGAGAAATATGCCGGAGAACTGTGGACCAGATTAACGTTCGACAGACATGAATGGAGCAGGATGGGGGAGGCCTTTGCTCAGCAATGGGATTTATTGTAGAAAATTATCTTTTTTTTTTTGAAAATTATAATATATATATATTTTTTATTGTCATCTACATGAGGCTAATAAATAACCTAACGGTTATGTATATCATGAGTTGAGGGACGAATTTACTCTCCTTGAGTCTAGAGGGACGAATTTTACCAAAAATAAATAAGAGGAAGAATTCTTGGGGACGAATATTCCCAACCTCCCTGAAATACCTTCAACCCCCATTCGGCGATATATATCAAGATTATTATGTTTGTTTTGTTTGTAAATTATGAACATTAATTACTCATATACAATACCTACATGTCAATAACCAACATCCAACCAAAGAGCTATAGATTTTCGTCGTAAAATCCAACCGATACAATTTCATCAGAAATTGTAGATATCAATAGCGTGAAATATGCCATTTCTTTGTTGGCAAAAAAACAAACGGTATGGTCTTAAAATATATTTTCTCAAGTAAAATATTGTATCGTTTAATTTGAAATAAATTCGTTTTAAAAAAGTATCTCAAGTTTCCGTACGTTTTAATTACATCGTAGTATTATAACTACAAGGCTGTTGCAGAAACAAGCACGACTTTTTGACATTAAATGTCTTAAACTATAACATTACTACTAACGGAACTGCTCTAGTTTAAATTACCTAAACACCAGTAGTAAGATTACTGTAGTAGTAAGAAACGTTCATTGTCTCACGAAGGCGGGCAAATTATGCAGCAAACAATAAATTGTACTGGACCCAGCGTACTGGTTCAATATATTCCAGTTCAGATATAAAGACCTATGAATAGATACCTTTACGATTCTTAATATCTATCTGTTTGTGGCAATTTGAACTTCGTTTTGGGAAAAGAATAGTGTGGAATATGCTCGTGTGATTTGGGTACGTCAACGATAACAAATTTTTCGTGGACATGCATTGTGCATAAAACGCAGGGCAGACAGCAATAAAGAGAATTGGCTAAAATAATATCTAAATCACTTATTATTTCAGTTTGTGGCTGGCGGAGTTGGAGTTACCAAGCTTAATTCGGTTAGGCGAACATATTTTATTTGCGAAAAAGTTAAATCAGCGTATGTATTGACAACAAGGTAGCAAATCCATCCATCCATCCATCCATCAGCCCGTGTTTGTCCACTGCTGGACATGGGCCTTTCCCAAATTTCGCCACTCATGTCGGTCCTCCGTCCTCCTCATCCAGCCGCCCCCCCGCAACGTCCTTCAGGTCGTCGGTCCAGCGGGCACGAGGTCGGACTACACTACGCTTTGCTGTACGTGGTCTGCATTCTAGAGCCTTTCGGCCCCAACGGCCATCATGTCGGCGACAAATATGGGCTGCCCACTGCCACTTTAACTTACTGATTCTGCAGGCTATGTCGGTTACTTTCGATCTCCGACGGATCTCCTCGTTTCAGATTCTATCCATCAGAGATACCCCAAGCTATCCCGCTCCATAGCTCGCTGAGCGACCTTAAATCGGTGGATCAGGCCCTTTGTAAGAGACCACGTCTCAGCGCCATACGTCATCACAGGAAGGACGCACTGGTTGAACATCTTAGCCTACAAGCACTGCGGTATTGACGACGTAAATATGTGACGCAAGTAAAGGTTGAAAATGAATCCCTATTAGCTTTATTGAAATCTATGAATGAGAATCACCAACAAAAAACAAAAACAAGATTTTTTTTTCTTGTTTCCAAATTTCAAATGAATGGCCAACCTAGCAACGCAACATGTGACTGACAACAGACCGTACACATTTCTGGCGGTAAATAACGCTCATAGGCCATATACACATAGGTTTTGTAGAGCGTCGTCTCTGTCACTGCAGTGACAACTTTGGTTAGTTCTCTTTTGACGGTCTATATCTATTTTTTTATTATTTTCCTTATTTGTCTCCATGACAAAAGTAACAAAATATGTATTTTTTATTTCGAACATAGAACAGTTTCCTAGCTAGGGGGTTAATTTTTTACCAGTAGGCACCTCTTGCAATAAAGATACATTTTCAATCTTCATAAAAACTACAGAAGGATTGGAAAAAGACCGAATAATTCATTGTAATATGAACAAAACAGTTTGGTTCTTGACGTATCCAGCTCATGCCCACGATCTAGTTCACTCGCGGGCAGCGCCCACCTTTATATACCTATGTATACTTGCCTACATTTTCTTCTGATATAGGTGACTAGGGACACAAGCCTGTATGCCTGTATCTATAGGACATGTCCCTGCTATATAAGCGCCAGTTATCTGCTAATTCGACACACAACACAGTCCTAGGTTCAGTGCAATACAGGTCTAGGATTAAATTCATTGACGAAAATGTTCGCTAAGGTAATAGTGTTTGTGGTGATAAAATTATAGCTGATAAGGAAGTTTGTGAGTGTCGACATTTGTGGAAAATGGTTTAAGGGTTTGTAAAAGCAACTCTTAAAGTTTTCGGCATGGTAACGATTCGTATTAAAGCTATGAATAGGTAAAAAGTGTTTTCCAATAAGTTTTAATAGATGTTTTCAAGGAGCACTTTATGCAGCTAGCTTAGACAAAGTCTGACAAGTTGAAATTCCAAACTAGTACTATTTTTCTTATTCAAATATTTTGTCTTTTTTAACTAAATACTCTTTTGTGTATAATATTTAAGGCTGACGTAAATAACTCTCACATTTTAAATGAATAAAAAGTATCAAAATACATCTCTAAGTTACTCAAAGCTATTGAACAATGAATTTTTGGATTAGTTAAACGAATTTGCGAGATAAGTTTAGAAACTTATAATAATGTCTCTTTACAAATAGTATGTCCAATGCCTTAAAGTGAATGGTTGCCATACGTTTCCTTTCTTTATATTTCAAAATTTGAAAGAAAGAAAGAAAAGAAAGAAAGACATTTATTGACGCAACAGACACACACACTTACAGATACAATACTAACACATACAATAACAAAACATAACATTACAACAGAAGAAATAACAAAATTAAAAAAAGAAAAAAAATTATTATATAAAGAAAAAAAAATTAAAATGTAAATACATGCACAGAATTTTCGTAACGATGTGTCTGTTGGTACAAAAGGCAACTGACTCAGCGTTGTGCTGAAAGTGTGAGCCCTCAGCGCTGATTTTCAGTCAGTGCTAGATGATGGCTCATGAGCGTACGAGGTGCAGCACGGCGCGGTAAATGAGAGAATAAATAAATAATAACAATAATAGCTATAAACGTATATACTTTTATACAATAAATATACTACATGTTATGAATAAAAAAACCCATATATAAAACTACTTAGACTAATGTTATATAATATTTATACGCAATTTAATTTTATGAATAGTTAACAAAATTTAGAGAAAAAATAAAAGTAAATGGATATAGTAGCACTACAGGCCAGCTCAAGGTTTTTGATGCGGTACAAGTCAGTCAGACTAGCGGCGAGAAGTTTGGACAGGAAAAGGCAGTCTCTGGAGTTCAAGCAAATATGCTCTGAGCCTGTGCCCAAAAGCAAATTAACACAAAAAATATCATGCTTGTAATATTCGGCGACTTTTGCTAATTTTAAAGACGTATGAGGTTGTGGTCAAGCATTTGTCTTGAAATTTAATTTTTATTTTCGCTCAATGTTCCAAATACATACCACATTCTATTGTGCAAACCTTAAAATACGTATGTATATAAAATTGGACCCATATTTTATTTGTCTGCAGGTGAAAACTGTATTGAAGCTTAATTTTAACCCTACAACCTTCGATAATCACTATAATCGAAGCCTACAACACTCAAAACATCAGTCGTACTCAACATTTCCACTCTATCAAACTTTACAATAACCATGTGTATTAACACATTAGTACTGGTATCTTGAAAACAAAACACATACTCTATTGATCATACTGACCAAGTATCTCAATACAGGTGAAAAAAAATTGGCCAAGTGTGCGTCGAAGTCCCGTATTGTGGTGTGGTATGGAACCCTAAACCATTATGGTAATTAACAACAATCTAATTGCCAAAGCAACATAACGCTACAAAAACAAGTCGCTAAAATGGTAGCGTTCGGAACCCTACTTTTGTTATTTTTTTATTTTACCTTAAAGTATGTCCTACAATTTGACCAAAACTTGTATGTTATATCGTCTATAATTAAGATACAAAACCAATAAGGTTTAAATAATGCAAAATTTTCGAGGTTTCTTTCATCTGTTTCTTGGACCACGATTATTTTATTTTTATTATTAGTTGTCGTGGTAGAGGCCATAGTACTACGTATTTTGTGAAAAATTTGATTTTCTACCTATTAAGGTTGGGGTCAACCTGTTGACCCTGGGACAGACGGACAGACAAACAGACAGCAAGACTTAGTAATAGGGTCCCGTCTGGCACCCTTCGGGTGCGGAAGCCTAAAAAGGAACTCGCCTTTACACTATTTTCAGTTGGTATGTAAACAATTAATGAGTGGGAAATTTTTATTTTTTATTTTCATGCAAATTTTTTTCTATGAAAGTTGTTCAATATGATCACTAAAGCATGTGGTTTCATCGAAAGATAACAGTTCATTTACACTCGGCATATTTCTATTTCTTGTCTGATATTTACTCCCGGCATATTTCTATTTCTTGTCTGACATTTACGCTCGGCATATTTCTATTTCTTGTCTGACATTTGTTCCCGGCATATTTATATTTCTTGTCTGACATATACTCCCGGCATATTTCTATTTCTTTTCTACTTTTACGTCCGGCATATTCCTATTTCTTGTCTGACATTATCCATGATGAGCAGGTGATGATTGTTTACGCCCTGGTGAGCGTGGCGCGCGCCGGCATCCTGGCGGGACATGGCGCGCTGTCTGCGCAGAGCCTGGTACTGGGACATGGGTACGGCCCCGCCATCGGTGGGCACGCCATTGCTGCTCACGGTCTTGGATTGGGATTAGGTAGGTTTCCTTCACGATGTAGAAACAATAGGATGTGAGAGGTAATCACGCCTGTCTGTCTCCCAAAGGGGTAGATGGTCATAGATCGCTGGCTGCTCCGATCCTGACACATTTCTTTTCACTAGTTTAAAATTTGTTGATTTAGTCTAAAATTGCATAATTTGCGATTTTTGATTAAGAGAGGGGGTAACTTTTTACCTCGGTACAAAATGCACATCATAATATTGTTTATAGCACA
This sequence comes from Ypsolopha scabrella, assembly GCA_910592155.1. Lineage (NCBI taxonomy): Eukaryota > Metazoa > Arthropoda > Insecta > Lepidoptera > Ypsolophidae > Ypsolopha > Ypsolopha scabrella. Next base: position 9,838,315 of record OU342964.1, read on the forward strand.
CCGTGCGTAAAATGACCACTTTACGCACGCTGCGCTTGCGTAAAGTCGGCATTTTCCACACTTTTGCTATAAAATATTATACGATACTCGTGCGAGAAACTTTTTCTCCACTCGTGTGATTGCAGCACTCACCTTCGGCTCGTGCCGCAAACTCACACTCGTCAGAAAACGTTTCATCGCTCTCGTATCGTAATGTACTATTTCCTTAATCTTGAATAAAAAGTATGCAATATTAAATTGTTTAATGTTTTAATTAAAGCAACTAGTTAATAAATAATAAAGTCTTCACAAAAAATACGTGATTTAATGTATTACATTCTGTTTGCGTTACAATAACAAACTTAAAAGCGTGTTTACAGTTGTAATGTAATGCAGCTAAAATATAACGCATAAAATTGAATAATTTTCATGTGGTCACCTAACTATTATCAATCAGTTTGCGTGAATTGCTATAAAACGCATTTATTGCAAACTATTTATTCAAAAGTAAGGAAAAAAATATTATAATGTGCATTTTGCACCGAAATCCTCCGTTATCACCTTAAGCCTGCGCCGAGCGTACGACTTAAATGTTATTCTCATTCCTATAAAGAGGTGTGTCAGGATCGTAGCAGATGAAAATCTGTAATCTCTTCGTACCACTCTGGGAGACAGGCGTGAGTATAATGTATGTATGTAATTAGTACTACTTCAATATTAGTACAGTGCAGAAGGTGAGACTGTAGAATTGCGATTGTGTGCGTGCACACCATTGATATTGTGGAAAACAACTCTTATAGCAGAGCAGGCAAGGTCTATTTTTGAAAAATTATGGAAACATAAAGTATACATCGTAACAAAAGAAGAATAAGATAAAAGGCAAACCATATTTTTGTGAAAACAGACCTTGCCTGGACTGCTATAAGATTTGTCAATGGTGTGTACGCACACAATCGCAATTCTACAGTCTCACCTTCTGCACTGTAAACAACTTGTAATGGTATCTCGAATAATTCGTAAACCGAGACAAATGAATGTTGTGGTTCAATAGAATCGATTGGTCATACTCGTATAATGTATTATTTGTATGGTAAAAAAAAAAGTTTTAACAGCAATAAAAAAGTACTCTTTTAAATATGAGGCATTTTTAGCTAATCTACTGAATTTAAGTTATTATTCAAGAAGCAAACTTTCTGTTAATAATTCTGGGAGATTTTTATGAAGGCGACTATGTGGAATCTATTTCTTGTATGCTACATAATACCAGGTTTACCTTAAAATTACACTGTTTTGTTTTTTCACTTTATATTTTTATTTAAAATATAAAGACATTTAAAATATTAAACGAAAGGGCTTTACGGAATGAAAAAATCCCACAGAAAGTACGAGTATGTGTGGACCACCGATACCAATTCAAAGTACAGATCACGCGACCTTACTTGGCCGGGCAAAATTTGCCACAAGTGGCTGCGCAGACATTCGTTTTTAGGCAGAGAGAGCTAGAAAAAGCCTTACTCCAGGCGGCCAATCGCGTGATCTATTTAGGTAAGAATTATGAGAAGTCGCTAAGAGTTGGTTTATTGAATGGCAGCGCGGTTGCAGGTCACGCAGGTCTCCTGGGGGGCCACATCGCCGCCCCTATCGCACACGCCGCCGCCCCTGTTGAGATTTATGTGAGTACCTTATCACTTCTGAGGGTCGTAGTCCCTTTATAGGGCACAAGGGTTCAGCCTTCTGACATTAGATGATAGTAATTATTACAATTTCTGAACACAATAAATACCACTTGCTGCTCTATAAGATGAAGTATAAATGCAAATTGATGTAAATTTTCAAAGTAACGGCCATCATATCGGACACAAATATGGCCTGCAGGCCTATTATGTAACACTGTATCGGTTGTCAACTGGTTGCCAAACACTAAAAACATGCATAAAAATTAAATATTCAAAATTGCCTTCATGTGTATTTAACTTTTCAGGAACTGTGACGTCACCTTAAGCACGAACGTATATTCGATATCTATGTTTTCGATGTTTGGCAACCAGTTGACGAGCGACTCAAAGATACATAATTTCGGGGCTGCTCACTGCCACTTCAACCGCCTTCAACTTACTGATTCGGCAGGCTATGTCGGCTAGCTTCTTTTTCTTATTAAACAAGCATAATGTTATCGGGCAAACCCGATTTAGGAAATCCTTCAGCGCATAACGCCATACCTGTACATAGCCATCGTAATACTTTTTATGACAACCCACAACCACTTTAGCCTAGACCAAACTAGTTTGTGCTAAAACCGGATTCGGCCGGTAGCTACACCAGAATCAGTATGTTATCAGTTTTTTGACGATTCATTGGGTAACTCCTGTTAACTTGTATTGGAGCAAAATTTTGATGAGCTACGAAATGCTACCAGAATTTAGACAACTTTTCTTTTCATTACATAATCTAATTTTAAAGCGATAGAGATCATTTTTCGAGTTCCATACCCAAAGGGTAACCAACGAGATCCTATTACTCAGACTCCACTGTCCGTCTGTCTGTACGTCTGTCACCAGGCTGTATCTAATAAATCGTGATAGTTAGACAGTTGAAATTTTCACAGATGTAGTATTTCTGTTGCCGCTATAACAACAAATACTAAAACCGGCCAAGTGCAAGTGGGATTCGCGCACTTCCATACGACAGACATGATTTTTTGTCCTTTTTATAAAAACTCGCACTTGGCCTGTATTATGGAATTTATGCTCTACATATGGTCAAATAAAACGTCAAAAAACTGATAAGATACCAATGCTAGTTGCTATAACAGAATTTCTGAAAACTTGTAGTCCCACCCCCGCTATACCTTCAACTACGGAGTCACTGACGGTCACACTGGCGATCAGAAGAGCCAATGGGAGTCGCGGGACGGAGACGTCGTGAAGGGACAGTACTCCCTCGTCGAGCCTGATGGCACCATCCGTACTGTCAACTACTCCGCTGATGACCACAATGGGTAAGCGACATTAGACTTTTGAGATTTAGGTTTTGGAGCTCTTTTGGAGAGACGGGAATAGGTAAAAAGACATCTATATTATGTAGAATAAACAGTCGATTAGGTACATTGAAATTTCAACTTTAGAAATATATGCTAATACAATTATATATTTTACGGGAAAGTGCATAATCAAATGTGATAATGATATGTGTCGTAAAAGGACCCCATGGGAAAATTTGTATTAGCTGATAACTTGGCTATGTAATCTTTGATCACGGTTCTACCAAGTATTCCTTTACTGTTGCTCCAAAAAGCTAATTGGCTTCTACAAAAAAATCTCCAAAATCTTCTCTAATTTCTTTACAGATTCAACGCGGTGGTAAGCCGCGCCGGCCACGCCGCGCATCCCGCCGGCCCCGTAGTCCACGCAGCGCCCGTGGTCGCAGCGCACGGACTTGCGCATGGGCACCTATACGGCTAAACTAACCCTAAGCTACGCCACACCTAATACCGACGACACCTATTTATTACTCACCTACTTAGCTTAAGAACGGACGGAATGCAACAACGAAATGTGGATTTTGAAAATTCCAGTGCGTTTCATAAGGTGTATTTAGATTTTTACGAAGGGACTTTTCGGCCCAAATGCTAAGTTAGATGTCTGACTTCTTACTATTGAAATGCTTCCATTAGAAAGATAACTTTTGTATTATAATTTCTGCTAGTATGTAAGTCCTGTTTCAACTTAATTTTTCAGTCGGTTTCTTTAGTGTTGTAAAAATGTCTTTGATTTGTATTGAATACATTTTATGAAACGTTAGATGATGTAGCCGAAGTGCCAAGACTTTGGCTTTTGTGACTGATTGCGATGTAAAATAAATATTATATTTTCATACAAAACTACTGCTTTTTCTTAAACTTGAAGAAAATCATATTTAAAACTGCCGGAACAAATTTTCATTTGGAAAGCAGGATTATTTGATTTCTGAATAGATGTTTTGATGGTTCGTTATTTGTTATTTATTATTCATGAGAAGTTAATGCTTATTTGATCTGACTAATAAAAAAATTAATGACCTCGTAAGGAAATGCGCAGTCATCACTGCAATATTATCACCTATGATATCTATGGCCACCATTGATTCCTTACTCTGTAATTGAGTAAAAAGGCGGCATAAGAAGGTCTGTGATTAAATAATTTACGGTTGCATCTCTAACACCACCCGCTGCTTTATTATTATCTAAGATGGAAAAAGGGCGTTGAAGAAAGAGAAATCTCGATGAATCTAAGTTATTTAAGTTTATTTTTTCAAAGAAGGAACACATTTTAATACTAGAATAATATCAAACTTTATTTTATACACTTAATAAGAAAGTAAATTACATAATATCACAATCAGTCTACATTTTAGGAAATAAAGTAAAATACTTAGTTATGATGATGACTATTAATATGGACGGAGTGTCCAGGAGCTGAATGCTTCACCACTGCGTTGAATCTGTAAGAAAATATAATATTTCAAAATTATGTACTTACGAGTAGAACATATACACTATGTCTCTGGAGTCTACAGATCTATTCTGCTACAAATATGAGCTTTATAAAAATTAACATACTACACATAAAAATTATTGGAGTGCACAAGATAGGACAATCAATTAGAAACTAATTCTCTGCGACAAATAAATTTCAGGTGGGGCTCGAACCTGCATCACTGTCTATCGTAGGCCAGCGACTTATCAGGGTCTCGAAGCACAACCGTTCGAATCTCGTTCGTCTCGTCTTTGTCAAATGACGAAAAAGACAAATGTATAAGAGTAAGAGAGACAAATAACAGGTATCCTGCTCACTCGCGTAGGTTTGTTCTTTTTGTCGTTTATCGAAGACGAGTCTAGTGAGCCGCAAATGGCTTTGCTCTAGAGCTGCTTTTTGTCCACCAAGACTCTTCTGAATTTGTGCGAGTGTGTCATATGCACATTGCATTACTAGATGGCGAAGTTACAAAATTCGGAGATTTCAAAGGGATGGATTTCGCTTCAGATCGATTAATTCTAGAAATAATCAAAGTCAAGTAAAAAATTAACCGTTAAATAGTACGAATATTAGGTAATAATATTATGGTAAGTGGGCATGAATTTTTCTATTTACTTAAAGGTTACTTTATTTTTATTTTTAGCGAAATCCATCGTTTCGTAAAAAATAAATCTTATCTAAAACTAATACCCGAGACAGCAGAAAATTCTTGACTTGTCTAAAATTGTGAACAAACACAATTCTGAGCTTAGTAAGTTTTCTGAGCTTTGTTACTTGGCTCGTCACGTCAGTCATGAACTTAAGTTAAATAATATAATTAATGTGTTTATTTTACGAAACATAAAGTCTTTAGTTATTTGGCCTACTCATTTTGTTTGTCAGAGTTATACTCGACAGACTCCCTTCATAAAGTCTCCATCTCGGCTTTCATGTTCGCACTTGTTGTCTCCAGTGTGAGGGTCCTCTACTGATACTTTGAGTAGGACTGAAACTTACCCATTGTGTTTGTCAGAGCTGTACTCCACAGTCCTGACGGAGCCGTCAGCCTCGTGCAGCGAGTAGACTCCTTTCACGACGTCACCATCCCGGCTCTCATGTTGGTACTTGTTGTCTCCCGTGTGAGGGTCTTCTACTTTGTACTCGTACTGGTATTTAGGGTAGGCCTGGAACCAAAGGAAATTTATCATTAATGCGAATTTTTAAAGAGTTAATATAAACGTTAAGAAGAGTTGCAAAACATTTTCAAGTCCGTGTTGGAGAAGCGACTTTTGTTACAGAATGTAGGCAAAAATTTATATCATTATTTAGTATTTTGACCGATACTCACTTATCCAGCTATATACTTGCTCTATTGCTGCGTATATAGCTAGGTAAGTGAGTATTGCCAAAAGCGAAAAATGGGATTTTACATATTTTATTTTATGTTTTTTAGTTATTAGAAATTTATATGAGATATTACGTAAGAAGAACTTAAAATGAAACAGCAGGTTGTGTAAATTTAGAAATGTGAAAATGGTAAAATTGTAGCAGGGTCGTTGCAAATGAAAATATATACTCTCTAACTACCCTTCTTTAAGAAAGGCATGCTTGATATTGTATGTGCATACGCCAGCATGACACAACATTAGCAGTTCTTATTGCGGCGTCATAGTCGTAAAAATAATCATAGTTTACAAATATAGAGCTTTAGCTGCAGGTGACTGTACATGGATATTATAAAGTTATGTCGATCTACAAATGCAATAAAATGGTATTAGTAACGTAGATTAATCAAACACGAGACGGATCTCAAAACTAAGACACATTACACCATTACATTTCGAAACCAAAAAATTCATCGCTTGACCGCTATTACTCATTGACTATTAATACAAGTCTAGACACTTACGTAATAATCGACATGTTGTTCATGGGAATCGTGTCCCTGGGAGTCGGCCTGATGATGGACTGGGATCTGATGATGGACTGAAGCCTGATGATGGCCGTGATGAGTGATGGACGAGTGAGAGGGAGCGGCGTGCTGGACAGTCGCGTATTCCTTGTGAGCAACCTCCTGGTGAGTGGGAATAAAGTGGACTTTATGTTGCTCCTGGTATTGAGGCTGCTCTTGAGACGCGTATTGGTAGACCGGCGCATGTGACTGTTGCTGGTACTGCTCATGATTGTCCTGGGCTTCGTGGATTGCAGCCGGCTCCTGTTGTTGAATGTGTGCGTATTGAGCGTACTCGTGATGCTGTGGTTGCGGCTGCTCGTGGTGGACCACCGACTCCACGGAGTATCCATGCTCTTGATGCTCTTCGCAAACGGAAGCCGTTATAGCCAGAGCTAGGACTAGAATCTGTAAAAAGAGAAAAGAGGTTAGTCAAATGTTCCTGATTTTTATTGAAATGCGAAAATCGATCACATACTTTAGAGAGCATGATGAATGAATGATGTTTCTCTTTCGAGTGGTAGAGGTTGAATGATAATTAACATAATGATTAGCTCAATATATACGCGAGATGTTACGAGAGCTGAAAGTTACATTTGTTGCGCTCAGGGCGTCCGTTGGTGAGTTAATTGTGACGTAACTGACGTAACCGATCATGTGAAGGTTGAACTCTTACTGAACTGGACCGCGCATGCCGAATTTCTGCACTGTAATACTTATCACAGATCCAATTTAAATGTGAAAAAGGCAAAGATAAACGATACGGTAAAGCTGCTATGAAAGCTAAAGTTAATTATTCGCGACAGGGCATTAATTTTAATAAATTTAAAACCGTTTAATGTTTTTTTATAGCCTGTTGAAAGTAAGCTTGATATTATTAAGCTTATTATTGTCTTAATATTCAATATTGAACTTATTGCATTGATATGCATTTGCTCACTCGAGTTTGAATTGGTTGGTCAACAACGAATACACTCAGAAATTCTCTTACTAAATTATACAAAAATTACCTAAGTTGTAACAAGTGTTTTATATGTTTATCAAGATGATTGTCACTCAAAAGATTTCAAGTTAATTAGCTACCTACCTCAATATGGTCTATTACGTAGATGTAATGTTCACACGATGGAGTGACTGCTCATTGTTTGAGTAAAAGTCCACAAATTATAGTTAAGAGTAAGGAAAGCAAAAAGCCACAAGTAAAAATTTATATAAAAACACAACAACAAAAAAATGTGTACAAATATTTTTTTTGTAACTTTTTGATTCCATTAATTTAATAATAATTGGGTCCCGACTGGGGTCCGGGGCAGCTCGTAAAAATTTATATAAAAACACAACAACAAAAAAATGTGAACAAATATTTTTTTTGGTAACTTTTGATTCCATTAATCTAATAATAATTGGGTCCCGACTGGGGTCCGGGACAGCTCGACACGGGTCAAGTAACAAACAATATTCTATCTCCATACAAGCGGGCCGAAACGAACCACCACCGCCAAAACACAGTTCAACTCGGTTTACGACAGTCGCGGTCGCACCGCAGTTACGTACGCACGTTGTCGCTGTGACGTTCCCGCGCATTTTCTTAAATTATGGCATGAAATTACAGAGTATGTTGTGCATTATATGGTTGCTTAAATACAACTTTTATAATAATAATATAGCATTATCAAATACGTAAACAGTCAGTTAGCAACCCTAGGACGTGTTTAGTTGCCGAGCGGCCGTAGGTATTGATTTCAAGGACACCGCCTAGTTAAACTACTGTTGTTACCTATACTGTGCCATTACGATGATTTGTACGTTCAGGCAGAAAATCGATAATTTAAAATAAATAATTTAATTTAATTTCGTTTTTTTTATTTCCATACAAAGCAAAAAATCTTAATTATCTACAACGCCTATTTCAATAATGATACCTACATAAGTAGCCTAAGTTCACCGATTATTTTTAACTGTCTGGACTAAAAAGACAAGCGTTCCTTTGCTAATGGCTAATTGGCTCAGGGTTGGTCTTGAACTACATAGCATAGGGACACAAAAATGTTTTTTAGAATTACTCTTAAAGGGTCATTGAACCTTGGTCCTGATCACATATCGAGTCTCCAGTATGAATTTGGCTGCATAAACTAAAATCACCTTACATAGTTGATTCTATGCATAACATGTTGAATTTTTCATTTTCTATTCATAAATGATACTCAAAAATAATTATGAATCATTATTTTTTTAAGACTGTGACTGTTGTAAAATTGTACCAATTAACATACATTTTTATAACCTTTAATAAAAATTACTTATTTTATGCATGACACTCAAATATTTGTTTATTTTGAAATCCTCTTACGAATAGTAATAAGTATAGTATTATAGCATTAAATTTAATAGAATATTCATTACATTTATTAATAAAAATAAATACTCGTATAAAATTCTATCAATACCTTAAAACAAAATTCAATACTATAAGAGGACATCACTTTTCATGCCGACGGTACAAACCACTTTTTAGACGTACGGCGTTTTTAAGTTCGCGGAATCGGGGGTAAGACGTGGAAATAAAAATACAAGTTTATTTTTCCTTTTCAATATATTCACCTGCAACCCTAATACATTTTTCAGATCTTTCAATTAGCTTATGTATACCCTCGAAAAAAAATGTTTTTTCTTTGTCTGAAAAATAAGCTGAAACTGCTTCCTTCACTTCTTCATCGCTTGAGAACTTCTTCCCCCGAAGTTCTTTTTTCATTTTTGGAAAGAGATAATAATCACTGGGAGCCAGGTCAGGACTGTAGGGTGGATGAACCAAAATATCGAAGCCCACCTTATGCAGGGAAGCCAACGCAACACGGCTCTTGTGCACAGGCGCGTTGTCATGCAGGAGGACACCTTTGGTTAATTTTCCCCTTCTTTTTGCCTTGATTGCTTCCTTTAATCGCTCTAAGATTGAAGCGTAGTATTCTCCGGTTATGGAGACACCTTTATCTTTATAATCTATCAACAAGATTCCTTCTGAGTCCCAAAAGATTGTCGCCATGATTTTTCCCGCCGACTGTGACACCTTAAATTTCTTTGGTGGTGGTGTGCCTTTTTTGTGCCACTGCATAGAATCTTGTTTGGACTCAGGTTCATAATGATGAACCCAAGTTTCATCCCTAGTAACAAGTCGAGTCAATACTCCATCCTGGTCTTCATTACAGAGGTCCAAAAACGCGCGAGAACACTCTACGCGCTGTTGTTTTTGAGGCGGTGTGAGCATTCTCGGCACCCACCTTGCACTGACTTTGGTCATGCCGAGATGATCGTGAAGAATTTTAAATATGGTTGTATCGGATACTCCAACCATTTCTGCGAGCTGTTTCTTCTTTAGTCTAGCATCTTCCCGTATTAATTTTTCCACTTTTTGAATGATTTCCGGAGTGGTCACCTCGATCGACCGTCCTGGCCGAGGATCATCTTCAAGTGAGGCCCTGTCTTTCTTAAAAAGGGTATGCCACTTTTGAACCATGGTTTTACCGGGGCAAGACTCCCCGTAAACGGATGACATCTCTTCTAGTATGGTTTGAACCGATTTACCTTGCTTGGTAAGGAACTTTATGACAGCGCGGTGCTCGATTTTCTCAATTTTTCACAATGTTCTTCCCAACTGAGTTGTTTGATCGACGATAATTCAAATAGTAATGGCCCGATTAAAGCAAAACATTCCATTTATACTAATAATGAGCTACCTAACCAGTTACGACTAAGGAAAGTACCCTCATTTATTAATTACCTACCCATTCCGCGAATATAAAAATGCACCCTCGTAGTTTCTGGTAATATTATTCGTGTCGACTTGACCCGTGTCGAGCTGTCCCGGACCCCCGACTGCACTATTCACCTCCCAACGGGCGTACCCTTAAGTAGGCTCTTAGTAAAACTTCTTAACTTTATTTGTTTAACAAGTGAACTAACGAAATAATATACCACCATTATAAATAAGTATTAAGTCGTTACACGAATTTGTTCGTTTGTAATCAAACAGGTTAGTAACCATCAATCTAGTCATACAAGGTCTTCTCTTATTTATATATTTTATTTATGTATTTTGAGTTGTTCATTTAATCTTAGTTTAATCGTAACTACGCAGACATACGTACCTACTTCATAAATACCTGCTTACATAGTTGTACCTTATTCAATATTTTTGTGCAAACGTGTAAAAAGCGCCTGGTATGGTACGTTCTCTTTTACTTTGTTAGAAAATATTGCCATTTATACTCGTTTAGACGAACGGAATCCGTGAAGCTACATAAAGTAACATTTTTATAGTTTTCGTATTTCCGGTAACAGGAAAGACCACACCACACGACATGTCTGGTGAAAGAAACTATTAAACGCCTGTGATAACTATATCTTAGTTTAAATATAACAAAGTAGTTGGAGCATATTTTGGCCAACGCATAAGCTTGGCCATACAGCGAGGTAACACGGCAAGCGTTTTGGGCACCCCGCCATGCGGCAGCGACAACCTCGATAGCATTCTTAATTTGTTTTAAATTTAGATAGGTATAATTTTAATTGTATATTTTAGGCAAAGGTCTTTTTTATGTTAATTATTATTTAATTTTTACGAGCCGTTATGTCCTTAGGTACTTATATTTCTTTGAAGTTGAGGAGTTCGCGAAATCACCAAGTAGTTCAGACATTCACAAAGTATGGTTTTCGCTAAAAGTAAATTTTGAGTTACCCAAGTGCGAGAAGTTAGGACTTGCTTCACAGGTTTCGTACCACCACAGAATGTCGGTACGGAAACATATAAAACTAATATGGTAATCAAAGAGAATATAATGTATGCTACGTAACAAGAGTCGGGACTTCCATTTAACTGACTAATGCGTATTTGAGTCACAGCTAGTACCACACTACAAAAACAAATGACAAATGACAACCAACGCTGCCAACATGAGTAAAAGTTGGTAGGGATGTACTATAGAATTAATAAATTTTATCGATATCGGTTAAAAATTTTTACCGTAGGAATTTCATGTATAATGTGATGAAAAAGGCCAATTCCGAAGACTTCAGTTTTAGCGTTAGGGCTTTCAATAATTTTTATGTGACAGTTTTGCCATAATACATTTCTAGTTGTAACAGCTCTAGATAAAACTGAAGTCTTCGGAATATCTTTATTTATAGAAAAATAAATAAGAAGCTTCCTGTTCAATAAATTTAATTCTTTTTACATCAAAAATATGAGCCAATATGTTGACTTGTACTTGGCCCTGAAGTAGATGGATCTGAAAAAGAAAAAAAAACAATTACGTCTACACACTTTAGTAAATAATAAAAGTAAGTTTTATTTATTTATTTACATAAGTTTTCGCAACTTCAATCTGGCTGCCATGACATTTCGTCCTACATAAATAAAAGACTAACGTTTTTAATAAAATAACATACTTACCCAGAATAATTATTTTTAATAAAACAACATACGTACAGATGTATACACGTGGCAAGTAAACTCAAGCATAATCGCATCGTGCTTCTTTGAGTTGATTTGAAAGTATGATTCACTTTTTGAGCTGAGTTTTCTTCTTATTGAAATGTTTGTCATCAAAGTGCTTTCCACAGAGTTAATGAGTGCAAATTTTCTATTGGCAGATAAATGAGGTCCATATTGCCGGTGACTTTTACTTAATGCTTGCACCTGTAATAATAGTATTATTGTAAAAAGCAGTTTCACAATATCGTAATTAAGAAAAAAAGACAAGGCCCCTTTTTTGGAAAGTGCTTCTACTATTTTCTCAGTTAAATTTTTCTCTATAACTAAATTAATCGACAACAAAAATTATAATACACGACATTTTTGCGGTTACGCAAAAATCATTATATCCTAAAACATGACTATTTGAGGTCTGTCAGTGAAACAGAGGCACAATTTTTTTAAGGCAAATTGAAAATATATTTCATCATAAAAATATATTGCATTAGGTTATTAGGATGAAACAACGACACCCTAACCTTAGTGGAAATGTCATGATTTATCGACACAATCCCATCACTATTCAATTTACAAATAAAGATTAGGAAAATGTTTCTACATTTAAATTCCTTTAAACAACACGAAATAATTTTTTGTTTGATAAACACTTGTACTTGTCCACTTATTTATATTATTTCCCTTACCGGTTTCGCTGTTAAAGCATTAAAAACGCGAAATAAGTCGCCAGATGAGTACTTACCGAGTCTCTTTTATAAGAAATTTGGCCATAAATATACGTTATCACCATCATTTCGATCGCTTCGCACCTCACATATTTTACGCTTTTTAAAGTTAATTTCGTGATGCAAATATCCGTTCTATTTCCTTCTCTACTAATAAAACACCATCCATCCATCCATCAGCCTTATAAAACACAATAGTATAAAACTTAAAGCACTTATATCAATGTAACACAGAATCACATTAAAATCAGAGAAATTAAGTTTTCCAAATAAACCACCGCCATATTGAATCCATAGAGAATACAATATAGAGCGACACAGCGTGTGACAGAGACAAGATAAGTGAGCGAAAGAGTAAGAACATCGTCATTCATCGTATTTGTGCAATTTTCATACATTTTTCCACGTAAAGGGAGTTGCGTTAGGCTGATGGTAATTAACAACAATAAAGATGCCATAGCAACATCAAGGCGCTGAAACGGTAATGCCTGTGACAAACGATTCAGTACCCCTAACTACGTAACCCTAATTTTTTCATTTTTTTTTACTTTTAGGTATCTGACAAAATATGAAACATACGTACTGTTTTTAAGATAGAACTGAAAGAAATAACGTTGAAAAACAAAAAAACTTGCTACATTTTCGAGGTTTTTGTATGGGGATCCAATGTTTTTTTTTTGCTTTGGTAGGTGTTATAGTTACACGAAAATTTCAACTGGCTACCTATTAAGTCTAAAGCTGTTGACCCCTGTGCCTGTGACATGACAGATACCATGCCGGACAGACAGAGAGAGAGACCGTCAGACGGACAGCGAAGGTTTCGTAAGAGGATCCCATTTGGCACCCTTTGGGTACGGAACCCTATAAACGGTTTCATAGAGAACTTTTTTTTTGCATCTTCATGCATACTAAAGCTTATTCAGCCTAATATCTTCAAGTTTATATACTTCCTACGGAATGATCTTTTTTTTGCAAACATCATTTAAACTTCCTTGCGATATCTTCATTAGTTTATTTCCAATCATGTCTGTTCTCAGCATGCCATCTGAAATTCATAGTCATGTTAATTTTATTATTTTGTGTGTGAGGGATAATCAGGCTATATAGTCCGAAAGAAATGAACTTGCAACAACTATTAATTCACGAGTCGGTATTTTCGGTTTTAAATTTAACCATTTTGATGAGGACCTCAATATTTTTTACCAGATCTTGGTTGGGGGGTAGGTATTTTTAAAGGTGGAAAAACTCAAATAACAAATATTCTCGTATCACTTTTGCAAACGTATATTATGTTCAAAGTCGGTAAAAAGGCGTGCTTTATAATTTTATAATAATTTAAGCAATGTTAACAAATTTTATTAAAATATGAAGATGCTATTTGAATATTTGCGAATAATACTTAAAATTTATTTACATTGTTGAAATTGTTATAAGATCATAAAATATACTTTTCAATGCAAGTGCTCGTAAAGTTCCGTTTTATATGCGTCTAGTCCGTTGTCAAAGTCAACTTTACCGCACGAGTGTTTAATGTTTTCATTTCTTTTTTTTTGTTTTCTTTTTGTTTTGTTCCCCTAAATAGTGGGAAGGCAAATGGAACTTAGCTCATACAGCCATGTCTGAGGAATGTTTTATTTTTTTAATTTATCGAAAATTGCCAGTCTTATCTTGTGTACCATAGATATACTTGACAGAAATGAGCTGGGTACATAGCATAGTAGACCATATCAAGCTTTGACAGCTCGATATACACTGTCCGTCCCTCTTTAGGTAGATCAAAAGAGTGAGACAGAGCACTGTATCAAGCGCCATCGAGCTCGATATGGTTTGCTATGCTAGACTAGTGTTTCAGTTTGATGCGTTCGTAGGCTGATGAAATGAAAACTGTTTAGACGACATTTTGCGTAGATCGTAACTTTACAAATTGAAAATTCTCATAAAACTTAACCATTTAAGTAGTGCCTGATTTTTACTTTTTAATTTCTTTTGATAATATATCAAAATATTATATATTAATAATATATATTGATAATATATAAGGTGACTTTAATTTATACAGCCAAACTCTTATTAGATGCTTGGTAAGTGATCAGTATCACGGAGAGATAACAGTTTTTGCTAATTTCGCAAAATAAAATCTTGACGTCTCATCGTAATTGACTTGGGGCTGGGCATGCGTTTGTAAGGAACACGAAAAGAATAATTTACGAATTTCACAAAAAGGGTAATTGAATCTTGTTACTGAGCACTTACCGAGTCTTCAGTAACAATTTGGCTGAATAAATTAAAGTCACCTTATGTAGGTAACAAGAAGGATTTAGTTCAAATAAACTTCTTGGTAGGTAACCTCATTAAATCGTAATATGAATAAGAATTTTTTGATTATAATGCCAAAACACAAAAAGTTTGAAGATCGCAAAATGATACTGGCCACTTGCATTCAATATTTAAGAAAAAAACAATGTTATCGATCGGTCTTCCTTGTTAACAAGAGTGATGCCAGATTGGGGGGAATCCCCCCAAATTGGGGGGGGGTTATAGCTATGGGGGGACATTAGGGGGATAAGATGTTTGGGGGAATTTTTGGAGGAAAAACAATGAAATTGGCGGGACTGGGGAATTCATGAAAGCTTGGAACAAGCCGTGGTTTTTAATAAAATTATCTAATTTTCACGAAAATTGAACGCTCCAAGAAGTAACTTGTGATGTGATGATGCAGTTATGTCGACTCAGTCATCCAAGAATGGAATGCTTTGACAACATTATAAAAAGAGTGGGAAATGGAATTGAATTTTTAATTTGTTATGGCCTGAAATATATGTAAATTCAACTGCGAGCACAGATTATTAACCGAGTTTCAGACGCAAATTTTTTTTAATTATTATTTTTTAGCTCTTTCTAGCTCCTCTTTTAATGGCAAAATTTTCTATATCTGGCTCTTTCTAGTGTGTCCAACTGCTCTTTTTCAAAAACCACGGTGGCAACACTGCCATTTTCTAACGCAGTTGTGGAAAGAGCCTTCTCTCAAGTAGCTGTTATTAAAGACAAACTTCGATTGGCGATCCAAACTGCAGAATCTATTTATCTATTTTGAGGATAAGATATTCGTTGACGGAAGGATGGCTAAATTTTAAAGATGATCAGCAGATTCAGCTCTGAAAAAATGTACGGAACTGCAGGCGAAGAGTGTGCAGATGCTGATTCAGTAATGCAGGCCATTGCTGAAATTGTTATCATTTTAAAATAGAAAAAATCTCATAATGGGGTTTTTTTTCTTGAAACCCTGAATTTTGGGTAGATTTGAGGTACGATATGGGGGGAACGTGAGCCCTTCATCTGGTAACACTGGTTAACAACATTCTTTGTATCTGAAGAATAGACAATATCGGGCAGCCATTGTTGTTTACGTAGAATTTATGTAGAATAAGCTAGTGGAGTCGAATTCATGCTATGTACCTAGTCGGTTCTTAAATACTGTCACTGGCCATTTATTTTAAAAATATAACACCTAGAAAAAAAATGGAATGGTGTTCGATTTTCAAATATTTTTTGATTAATAATCTGCCAAATCACAATTACATTCATTCATTTTTCACGATGGAGTGGACTCGCAAAGAGGACCGAGTAGCAGTAATTGCATTGCATCGTTGCGGCCATCCACCGAAGACGATATTCAACTTGCTTCAAAAATTAAAAATCACGAAGAGGTTCGTGTACCGTACCATCAAGAGGTACAATGAAACCTCTAGTATCGATGACGAGAAAAGAACTGGCAGACCTCGTTCCTTTAGGACTCCAGGGGTCATCAAAGCAATCAAGGTGCGTATTACAAGAAATCTTGTCCGCAAGCAGAAACTGATGGCTTTGGAGATGGGATTAACCAGAAGTACCGTAAAAAAAGTACTCAATGAAGACCTGGGACTACGAGCTTACCGAAAAAAGAGTGGACATCTTCTGAACGCGCGTCTGATAGCTATGAGAGCCAAAAAATGCAAAGTTATGCTAAAGCGGTACGCAAGAAACAAACACCGCGATATCCTGTTTACAGACGAGAAAATTTTTAATATCGAAGAGAAGTACAACAAACAAAATGACAGGGTGTACGCTACCAGCTCTGCGGTCGCTGGAAATGCCATTCCTAGAGTGCAGCACGGCCATCATCCATCATCAGTCATGATTTGGTTGGGAGTGTCCTACTATGGCCCTACTGAAGTGCATTTTTGTGAAAAAGGTGTCAAAACCAGTGCAAAAGTGTACCAAGACACGGTTTTAGATCGCATAGTAAAAGATCTGCCCCAGACACTCTTTGGATGGCGGCCATTTGTGTTTCAACAGGACTCCGCACCTGCTCGTAAGGCCAAAACAACTCAGGAGTGGTTCGAGCGCCAGAATATCGAGCTAATAAGGCATCAAGATTGGCCCTTATCTAGCCCTGACCTCAATCCACTGGATTACAAAATTTGGCAGGAATTGGAGGAGAAGGTCTGTTCTAAACTTCACAAAAATTTGAGCAGCCTAAAGTCATAATTGATTAAAGCAGTGGCCGATATCGACATGAAAATGGTCCGTGCTGCTATTGATGATTGGCCGCGAAGACTGAAGGCTTGTGTGAAAAATGGTGGCAATCATTTTGAATAAATTTTGTGTTTAATGTAAGCAAATTAAATTACCTTTTCTTAAAAAAAAACTTTTTTTGAATATCATGACTAGTTTTCATTTTATAGCCAATTTTGTTTGTGACAGAATTTAAGCACCGACTAGGTATGACTGAAAGCAGCCTTCGAACGCATCAAACTGAAAACAGCTTAATTCCGTCAAGTCGGCAACTTGCGTGCAAAGAAAAAGAAAAAGAATGCCCGCCTAAAGTTAATTTGGAGTATGTACCTATTTATTGTTTCTTTTTTATTTAATTACATTTAATTTGTGTACTCACACTATGCATTGAAAAACCTACGTGCTGTAAATGAAATTTGCTATTTTTTTCAGGGTTTTTCTTACAAAAAAAAACAAATTTTATTTACAGCCCTTGAAAATGAATTGAATTTCGAAACCGTTTGGGTTAAAAGTACCTATAGTTTAGTAAATTTTGTGTAAACAGTGTACAAGTGGTTTTCATCAAGATGCTTTCCATGTTTCACCAAGTGCCAACAATCGCAAGTATAAGTTATATGTAAATGGCATTTATAACTATAAAAATTTATACCTATTTATTATTTATTATTAGATTTAGTTATGTTGATTCACTTTATTGGTTATTGTTTTCTTTACCATATATTTATTTGTTTGTCCCACCTGTACATTTTATTAATAATTATTTCTTCACCACCCAAAGGTTGGCTGGAAGAAATTTCTTGTAGTAATAAGCCCGCCTTTGTACAATACTGTGTATTCTTTACTTTTTATTCTTAATTTTTATTTCGTGTGTGTACAATAAAGTGTCTATTCATTCATTCATTATTAATTAAGAGTGTGAGAGAAATGGCAATACGACCAAGCAATATTCGATCGAATTTTATAACTTCGGAGTACCCCCCTTGGATTCCGGCGTGCAGACAAAAACCAAATGCATAATAGGCTATGTAAATTTTATTTTTGTCTCTCTCAGTTCGAGCGAAAAAACGCACAGTGCGAGAGAGGCGGATTCAGCGCAAAAGATAAAAAAGTACGCTTTTAATTTTATAAAAAAAAACAAAAACAACTAGCAAAATTTCCAAAATCAAATATCTAGATATTATTAAAACCTATCTAATGAAATATGTTTGAGTTCTGTACAGGTAAGTATCCAGACATTCATTGAAACAACAATGTGAATTGTGAAAGAAACCTCTGTAATCACTGTACTATAATATTATTAAGTATCTAATTATCGCACCTTTTTTTATTAAAACGTACTCTTACGTACTTTACAGTGGCTATGAATAAACATTCCCGGTCCCGTGTATGTCACGCCAAATTTCGGGGGGGATAAATCCCACCTATCAACCCCTCTGGATACGTGCTTGGTTCTGTACATGATCCCTATTCGTCAAACGAGGAGAAAAAGTGCGTTAAAAGACCTCATTTCAATAATTATTTCTATCGAGGAAATTTCTTTTTGTTGTTTACGCGCGTAATCGTCTTAGACAATATTGCTTTGTTTTATTTTAAATTTGAAGTTAGACGATAAGGGGGCTGGTTGTCTTCTGTCTAGGCAACACAATGTTTGGATGTATCTCGTCCGGGAAAACTTTAAAATAAATATTGACTTTTAGAATTTTCAAAAACTAATTCCACAGTCTTGTTTCTATACATGAACACTACCTCTGGTTTGAGTTTCGCCAATTGTTTTTATGTAACCCTATACATATTAATCAGGCCGACAAAACGGTTAAAAAAAATGTAGAGAAAAATTTGTTTTAGGTCTATCTCCCATACACGTAAATTGGGGATGAGTTTTTTTTCTCCTCTATCCCATATTGTGGGGATAGGTCGTTCAAAAACATTATGGGTGTGTGAAAACCATCTTTTAATTTAGCGATCCGTTGGCGAAATATTAATCTTTAAAGTGCAAATTTTTCTTAGGATCAAGTGTCCCCCCTCCCCTGCCGGCTAAACGGTTGTTTATGAATATGTGAAAAAATTCACAGAAGTTGTATATATATGTATAAATATAATGAAGTTAAAAGGAAAACTATCACAGCTAAGTAGCCTTTACAGGTTTACGAGTACAAGTAGCGCCAAACTTTTAGTCCCCTCTAAACACGACAATGTATGGGTCGTTCTTCGGGAGAGCAACTTCCGAGACTAAAAGTTTGGCGCGATCTTTATACTGATAACCTACTAAGGCGAACTTATAAAATGTACTGTTTAACCACAGAAATCTACACTGCGCTTGACCCGAAACGCATTTGCTCGGTTTTTATAAATTTAAAGCAAAATGCTGATTAATAAATGAAAAAAATATGTAAATCTGTGATATATAATAAAATATAATATGTACTAGATTTCGCCCAAGTTAATTTAGTTTTTGTGTAGTTTTATAGAATCTGCTAAATTTTTTTCCACCACCAATACATAATTTTATACTGCGTTAAATTTTGGTTGCTATAATTTTTTATATATTTCTAAATATTTTTTATTTAAATCGTTTTCGGCCGGATAAACTATTTTCTAGGTTTCTGGTATTATCTCCTGGCCAAGTGACTTCGGCGAAACTTATTCCCACCACAGACGTATACGATTATATGTCTGTGATTCCCACTGACAAAATATTCTGGTGCTTGATCTAATCCTCTACCCTAAGGTATCTCTGACGAGGCCCAAGACCAACCCACGTATTTATAGTATTTATAGATCACATTTATTTAATATCACCTTTTGTCCGCGGTTTTACACACGCCTCTGGGAAAATGCCCGTCTCCATTAAACAACCCATAGCCTACGTCCAAGTGCACAGTCTAGCCATTACGACAGTCGAAGAATTTTCAAATTCGGTTCAGTGGTTATTTGTGACTAATGTCTAGGGAACTGCCCTTTTCCAAGGAACAAACTATAGGCTATGTCCATGTGAAGAGTCTAACCATAACAAGTGCACAAGAATTTTCAAAATCAGTTCAGTAGTTACAAATGACTGTATATCTATAGGTATAAGGAACTGCTCATTTTGAAGGAACATACTATAGCGTACGTCTAAGTGAGGAGTCAAACCATTACAATGGGGAAATAAGTTTTGAAATGAAAATTATATATCACTGCAGCATATAAAATCAGAAAAGTAAATCTGGATGAAAGGAGCTCTGAACCGGGATTCGAACCCAGGACATTCGCTTTCGAATTCGAATACCGGTTCAGAGCTCCTGACGTCCAGATCTAGTTTTCTGATTTTCTATTCAGCAACATTTTCATTTGTTATCTCCTTGCAATGGATAAATTGCCAAGTGTTTAAAATATAGACATTTAAATTAAATTTCTATCAGTATATTTTTATAAAAATAAAGACATTTATTTCTATCATAGTTTAGTACGTAAATTTCAAAATCAGTTTAGTAGTTTTAGAAATTACTTACGTTAAGGGTAATTCAATCCACAAACTCAAATACACCTCTTAAAACTGGTTGACGTTTCCAGGGACCCAAGGGCTGGGGCATACCTCGGATAACGCCTTAGTTTGGCAATCCAAAGAGCGAATGCCGCCAGCCTTCTGGGAGCCTTCTGGCAAATATTTTTACTTATAGCTTTTATTTGGTAAGTATTTTAGTTTTTATTAGTTAAATATTTTTAAGTATTTTTGGTTACCTATTTATGTTTTTTAAGTTTCTATTGTTATTTAAAATAAAAATCGTGATTAAATAAAAGAACTCATTATTTATATTAATATTATCTGAAATATTTCGTGTGGCTGTGTTTTTTTGATACGCTAACTGGGAGTCCAACCATGTTATTTTAAAATTTTAATTCATTTCCTTTGGAAATAAAAGTCGGGTGGTGTGGGGTCGCTATTTTCAAAACTTTGTTTTTTTTATTGCTGTATATAATAAATCATCATTAATCACCTATCTAACGGGACTGCAGTTCAAAAGGAGCGCGAAAAAAATAAATTAAAAAGAAGTAAATTTGTATCCGTAAAATATTATTTGAATAATTTTTTCGGTGTGGCTAAACGTCCGCCGCGCGGCGATACCGCAACGTAGACGTTATTCTTCCGCCAACCAATGGATTTTGTATTTAAATTAAGGTACTAAAAAATTAGATTTTAAAATAGTAGTCCTCCCATTTACTACAATAAATATGGTTTTGAAAAAAAAAACATGTTATAAATAAGGCCTATTCCAAGACGATAGCAGAGCCCAAAATGTGAAACAGAAAAATTATCTGTATCGAAATAAATTGCAAAGTGAAGGCTGTTTTTTTAGTTTAAAATAGTAGTCCGTCCAAACTAATAAAGTAAAAAAACAATAATAACTGATGTAAACATATAAACCTATTATCTTAAACAAATAAACACGTATTTTTTAACTCTTTTGTGTGAATTTCTATTAAATATTATTCACAAAAAAACAGCAATATCCAACCTTTGCTTGATTCACCGCACTACTCGGCCGCGCACTTTTTTATCTTTTTCGTTGTGCATGGACATATTGCGCCTTAAGGAAGATGGTCGAAAGTCGCTCTCCATACATGCTTCTGGGAACCAACAACCAGAAGCATTATAATGTCGTTATTATATAAATCATATCAATTAATAATCAATCGTTAAAAAAAAAAAGTTTTTGCAATCTAATTTTGCTATTTACAGTCAATGACACGGTAGCGTACGGTCTATAACTTCAAAATTAAACATCTAGGTAACGCAAGGGTACTATTTTCGTATTCAGTGATGAAGATTCTATAGTGCATAGGGGTCAGATGCATTTCCGAAAATTTTGACTTTTTTCGTATGTGCCGCCTCTAAAGTGATATGAGTATGGGTCAAAGCAGCAGGTAACATGAATTGCTGGGGCCGCAGCATCAGCATCCAAGCTGGGGCCGAATTGCCAGAAACCTACAGCTCACGTTCTCACGGAACGATACCTAGAACGCCTAGAATAAACATACTTCTTGTAGAATTATCTGCTTTGTTGCCATGCAGCGGTCACCCGCATCTCATAGGCCATGCACCGCTTTGCCACTTTTGCATAATGTGAGCATGACGCTGGAGTGCAGCGCAGAATTCATAGCGGGTACTCACAAGATCCACTAGTGCTATAATTGTAGTTCTTTTTCAAACAGGAGTACTAAAGTGGGATGATACCTAAGTGCGACGTGTATCTAAATATCGGCTGACGTGGTCTCAGCATTGCTTTTACACGAGTTAAATACCTTATCACTAAGTCGCCCGATAACCTAACAGTTTCTCGTTTTGGAGAAACCCAGTCTATTTTGTTTATATCTTCTGTGTTATCAGTATTCGGTCAAGAGTCACATACTAGTTGTTTCACCCTACTAAAACTGCATCCGATCTGCATCATTGTCGTTGTTAAGACACGCTCTTATCGCGCACACAATGCCGTATGTGCTTAATAGGTATGTTTTACCTGTATACTAAAGTTACAAACTTTTGACCTGGTTTTCCCTATGAATGCCCGGCATTTATATTATGGTGTTGCGAGCTAAGACAATGCATCGAGTACAGCAATTAAACGTTGTTATCGATGTCCCAAATTGGTAGCGTAATTTTTATCGTAGGTATGTGATACGATCTATAGTGACTATGTGAACGCGTGAGTGACTCCCGGGGCCCCAGTATGGGAGCGCAGGATGAATTGTAAATCGTCTATTTTCATAAGGATGGAAGTTTGACTGACGTGGTCCAAGAGTATTTTAATATTAACTCGTTTATTTTAGGAATGATCCAATTACCGCGCCGAACGATAACCCGCACGCGAGGTTGTGGGAATTCCAAATCGATATTATCCCTATATTGTTTTCTTTTTTCGGTACGATAAACAACTGGAGTGGTATAAATTGCTATGCGGGCAGTCAGTGGCTAGACACTACACGGTCAACATTACCGCAAGAACATCATATAGACTTAGGAGTCCCGTGACATCCATCCAGAACTCAAGATGCAGTCCCAAGACAGAATACTCAGTTTCCCGGTGGACACCTTCACGACGCGCGGGCCTTCTATACCCGAGGAGGCCCCTTTCAGCCCCAGCGAAATGCTGCAATTCAACAAAGCATACAAACAGTTTCTTCAGGCGCAACGACAGCTGGACGACCTGACTTTCCTTAACGGGAAGCCATGCCCCGTCCGCTACAACTTTGATCCGACGAGGCCAGAAGAAGATCGTCTGCTGGTGAACTGGGACTGGCTCATGCCCTTATTTTGGGGGCCACCGCCAGGTGAGAGGTATCTCGTGAGGCTGCCCACTATACTGGAGTTTGTTGAAACGAAGATTCGCTTTTCGAAGTGCAAGGCGGTCGCCGGGGACACCTGCTCCTGCGGCAAGAGGCCTAATGTAGTGGTACCACCGGGACGTGAGTGCAGGATCCCACAGCACTTTCATCATTTCTGCACGGCGCACGTCTCTGCGTGGATAACCAAGTACATGGTCCCGGCGATTCTGCTGAAAGAATCCCAAGAAATCTTTAGAGAGGTCATCCAGAAAGTGCATGAAGGTGATCCGCAAATCCTCGAATACTATTCGACGGGTGACCGGACGGACACAAAAATGTTGCTGCACTCGGCTCGC
This sequence comes from Ypsolopha scabrella, assembly GCA_910592155.1. NCBI lineage: Eukaryota > Metazoa > Arthropoda > Insecta > Lepidoptera > Ypsolophidae > Ypsolopha > Ypsolopha scabrella. The sequence continues at coordinate 9,862,161 of OU342964.1, forward strand.
AACATCAGTGATAATAGTGCTAAATAGTGCAGCAATGCTGCTGCAATGTGACGTTCGCTTATTAAAATAAATATTTGTGTTTATAATATGTTTACTTTTTTTTTCTTGTACCCCTATGAGTGTAGGATGATGGAGAGTTGTGCAGGTAAGGTACTGAGATCATTCCCTCTGACGTTGCTTCAAGTTGAAATTTAGTTTCTCTCGTGACCACTCTATGTTAGATACAATCAAGTCAAGCTTGGACTGCACCAGATGTAACGTCTAGGTAACGTGCTACTAGCCGCTGCATAGCACGTCACATCACTAACGCAGATAAGTTGCAAGGCGTGATGATTAGCGTTATGTGCACATGGGATGCAAAGCTCCGTTATCACAAACTATGCTTGGCATATGCTTATCATATGTCTTGAGCAAGGCCTGAGTGTGCATTCGCCTCTGACTACGTGTATCTGCGACGTTTAGGTATGGAGCCGACCATACAGGAATATGAGACGTCTAAATAAGGTTTTTCTTAACTTTATATCTATGAATAACTGCATGTAAGCCGCAAACAGTATTATGACAAAGACCGGCGGCAATTGGCGTTACATCTGTAACTCCTTATGGACCGATAATACGTATGACCACATGGCACGCTATCGTTTAAATATGGAACAAACTATGTGTCACTACTCAAAAGATAGGTAAATATGATAAGACGACGGGACCTTCATCGAAATATTATTACAGGCTGCCGGCCGAACGTAAGTAGCTCCAGCGTATTACGGCAACCCACGTTTAGTTGGCACTGTCTTGAAATATTCGGGAAAACCCGTGCTATATTCATTTTATGATCTGTATCCGACTGGCGGCGTGTATTTCAAAACGAAATCAAAACTGATGAGTGACCATAGAAAATTACCGGGACATACACGTGTGCTTCATACACGTATACACCTCACTTATACTTAAGATTTGTCATTGTATAGGTGTTACAGGTTTGGTTAGACTATAATGATGTACAAAACATCATTCTAAATATGTATACTTTTCATGATTCCTGTAATGTTAGGACTATGGTATGACAGATACCTTACCTAAACACTGCACCGTACCTACCTATCGCTGCATAGCATGTCGCGGTGCCCCTCTATCGTGTTACAAAGTGTAGTGACCACGGTTATCTATGCATGGATGTAGATTGTACAACATCTTAGTGGATAGAACTAGTACAATATATTATTATCATTATTAAACTAACTACCTAAATATCTAGTATCATGAAGGAAACTGGTATGTCGTGACATTTGTAAGTCGGCATGCATTTTGAAATGAAATAACTATGTATCGGGAACAAGTTTTTTTTTTTTTATTTTCAAAAACCAACACTCACATGCACAATATACTCAATACTGATGTACACAAATACCTAATACTTATTATATGAACAAATGATCATATCTATGATTAGCACTACTTCGGCCGGTTGAGAGTTCCACGCCACGATGCCTGCTGACGCAAAGCTTCTGCATACTGCATCAAGTGCCTGTCCAGTCGCCGCTGCTCTGCCTTCTGACGTTTTCTCTCCTCACGCTCCAAGTCTTGTCTGCGCTTTTCTGCTTCTTCTTCCGCCCGCTCTTGCTCCTTCCGAGATTTTTCCCCGTTGTCTCGATGAACGGCTTCTCCAGAGTTTCCGCTCATGGTGGATGATGATTTTGTGAATGATGACATGGTGATTTTGTTAAGACTGATCGATTGTACACAGCCTTGTGATTATGGCGAGTGTATATGTGCTAATGATTGATTGTATATGTACTTTCCTCCATTTATACTAACCCGAAATCTACCTAACAAGGACTCGTTGTTCCATAATTATCGCGAATTTTTTCCCACTTGAATAAGCTCGATATAATGAGGGATAATTCAAATACCGTGACATCATGGTGTACCGCAGTAACGACAGAATTGATAAGCAAATTAGGTAGAGAAACGTATTTTGTGGTAAAATGGCGCAATATCGATGATGTCAACGGGTAATACATGCATATATCGGCAATACCCAGTTATTTTCAGCTGAAAAGGAAAAAATTGATAAGGATAATGCATACAGTTTTACATTTTATTACGGGAGTCATATCATACACTGTGTTAACTTCTGTTAGCTAGCACAATCATGCTCCGTATGGAAAAAAGTATAGGTAAGCTTCAGTATGTGCTCGTTACGGTACAAATGCAACCAACGATTGTTTCAACTCTAACTGCAAGCACCCCGGCATGCTGAGTATGCACGCAGTCTTGCTACGTGACCTGCAGTCTTACTCGACTATGTTGTATGTTCTTCGGATGTTCGGCTCCGACAAGCTATCCCACTACAGCGTTGCAGCGTGCACTCATGTCCGCAAAGCAGTTTACCAAGCGAACCCGAGAGACTTGGGTTTTTGTTGAATCGTCCATGCACACCATCGTTAGGTGATGAACACTTAATTACCTCGGCAGGTGTACCTGTACACCTTACCGTAGGTATGCCTTACCATAGGTATGCCTTACCGTAGGTATGACGTCAAACCTTATCGAACAATGGTGTATTGTTTCATTTTTCCGAACTATTAATATTTCAATAAACCCCACGGACAGGATGAGATCGGTTAATTAAGCCCGATAACATATTTAATTGAATGAGAGGAAATTAATATAAATACCATTTAAGTTCAGCGATAAGAGCGTTATCGCCGTCGCGGGTGGCCGTTCTAATGCTGTAACAATTTACTGATATGGATGTTGCGACCTACAACCAATGCTACAACAAGGTGCACTTACAGGTTAACAGTAAAGAGTTTTTGCGCTCATATTCACAGAGACCTAAGGTTAGGCTTGAGACTAGGTCTCACTTTTACATAGCAAAACCTAGATAGAACTCAACAATCATATTTTTCCCGAGACCATGCACTGTGCATCAGAGTCGTTGCTCCGCTGTATACATTAGTAGCATCCCCCCTTTCCCCTGGTCCACCATTTTTTATTTTCACCCCGTACGCTCTTGTGTCACTGACTGTAATACTTTCATACATTTTTTAAAAAGCAAAATTTATAGCAAAATAATATTTTTGGGAAAAAAACTGGTTATTCACGGCTGTAAAATTAATGGAACGTGTAGAAAAAAGTAACATAACAAAATTATAATGCTTTTTTCGTGGTTGTTGGTTCCGACAAGTTTGTATGAAGAACGGCTTTGGACCATCCCCCTTAATAAGAATCCGCCAAAAAATCGGCCATTCTGCGCATCTACTTTACTTTACTAAAGTATATTTATGTTTGATTGTCCAAGGACACTCAGGAAGTTGTGGAGCTTACTGTAGATTTTTAATTTCCCTGTTAATTATAAGAAAAAATTATAAATTATCGGTACATTTTATACAAAATGTGTTCTTGAAATTATTCGTGTTTAGTAACCTAACCGGCTTATTGCGCCTTTCATAACAAATATGGATATAAATGTTTATCTATGATTGATAGCTAAATCTATAGCTTTGGATAATCTAAACGAAACATTAAGCACAGAAACAATAAATACATTATTTTCGAAATATATTTCGGCCCACTTTGGGGCATCGGTTGAATGAATGACAAAGTATAAGAATGTCGTGAAAATATATACATAAATATAAACACACAAAAAATATGTACAACCTTATGACTAATAAACCTACTAACCTACTTTTATCATTAAAAATAAAAAAAACATTTTGGTTCAAGAGATAAGCCATATTGCGGGCCCCGGGCGTATCATCCCGACATTTATTTGGCATATCAGGGATACCCAAAACCAAGATGGCACCCTGGTCTTAATATATACATACATATATGTAACAGTGTATGTCTGGGGCAGGTAATAAATAGTCCTAGTCTGATGTCAGTGTTGTTTATTAAATCTTAGTTGCTGCGCACCAAGTGACCAAACGTAGGAGCATTTAGCATTTTGAAAAAATCCTGGCCCTTGTTAGACTTTTTTTTTAAAGTGTTTGTACTACTTGAGATTTTTTTCTCATTGACAAATGATAATGCACTCTAAATAAGGTTTCAAATATGATTATCTCGTTCGTTTTGACTCCGTCCGCCCGTACTATGATAATGATAACAATATTTTTCTTGCGCCATTTCATTGATAAACGTATTAGAAATCTATGACAATGCCACACAGCCTCTGTACGCAGACATGCCGTGCAAGGCTTTGACGAAATTATTGCAATCAGCATACTTCGGTCATTCTATAGTTTTTTGGTGTTAATTTATCTAGAGTGAAACTAATGTTGCCTTGGCCACCCTTGTTGGCGATATAAAAGAACCGATTTTTATCAGGAATGTATCAGTTGTGAGCTGTGTTTTGTGTCTTTAGCACAATAACAAAATATTCAAATAAACTAAAATGATTTCTAAGGTAAATTGTAAATTCTATTAATAAATATATTCTATAAATGTATTCAATAAAAGTCACCTTATATAATGTCTCTTCGGATTACGATTCTCATGTGAATACTCATATATATTACAGTTATTGCATCACCACGTTATTATAGAGTAGTAGTTATATATAATGTGACTTTTATTTATGCACCCAAACTCATACTGGAGGCTTGGTAAGTGATCAGTAACATTTTTGCTGATTATCAAAATAAAATCTTGAAGTCCCACAGTAATTGATTCGGGGCTGGGCTTGCGTTTGTAAGGAACACGAAAAGAATAATTTACGACTTTCACAAAAAGGGACATTGAACCTTGTTTCTGGGCACTTACCGTATCTTCAATATGAATTTGGCTGCATAAATTAAAGTCACTTTATATATAACTACTACTCTTTAATTACTTAAAAATAGTGATGCAATAATTGTAATATATACCTGAGAATCGTAATCTGAAGAGACTCAAATATAGAAATACAAACTAAGAAAAAAAAAAAACAATTTTGAATACCCCGATTATTGTGGATGACTATTTTTGTAAATTGACGATTTTTTTTACTGATTTTTAAAGATCCTGAATCGATTTAAGTTCAAATATAAGAAAATAGCAAGTCATAATAGCCATAACTTGCATCACAGTGTTTTCTACTGTGAATAATAGGCTTTTCATTGTGCATCATTAAAGATTTTTTCGTTCTAGGTTCTCTGCCTCGCTGCTCTAGCCGCGATAGTAGCTGCAGAATACGGGCATCATGGCCATGGACATGCATTCTCGTCACAGCACATCTACCGTCACGATGGTCCCGCCCATCCAGTGCACGTTGGACATGGACATGACCATGGCCACCACGGATACGGCCATGACCACGTTGACTATTACGTAAGCAGAACAATAAGCTTTTTTTAAATAACCTAATTATTATTATCAAGTTCATGGTCAGGCCGCCATATATTTTGCAGCCTATACCTTTTCCAGTGTGTTCATTGAGCATTGTTATAAAGGGTTTCATAAACATAATTCAGGTTTATTGTAAAATCAAATATAATGAATTTTCGTATTTCTTCTTTAAGTAGTCTACTTTTACTTTATTACAGGCGTACCCCAAATACGAGTTCGAGTACAAAGTGTCGGACCCTCACACCGGAGACCACAAGTCCCAGCACGAGAGCCGCGACGGCGACGTCGTGAAGGGTTACTACTCGCTGCATCAGCCCGACGGCTCCGAGAGACACGTGCATTACCACGGAGACAAGCACACCGGGTATGATATTCAATGTAACCACAGGCGCGCCCCAAATACGAGTTCGAGTACAAAGTGTCGGACCCTCACACCGGAGACCACAAGTCCCAGCACGAGAGCCGCGACGGCGACGTCGTGAAGGGTTACTACTCGCTGCATCAGCCCGACGGCTCCGAGAGACACGTGCATTACCACGGAGACAAGCACACCGGGTATGATATTTAATGTAACCACAGGCGCACCCCAAATACGAGTTCGAGTACAAAGTGTCGGACCCTCACACCGGAGACCACAAGTCCCAGCACGAGAGCCGCGGCGGCGACGTCGTGAAGGGTTACTACTCGCTGCATCAGCCCGACGGCTCCGAGAGACACGTGCATTACCACGGAGACAAGCACACCGGGTGTTATATTCAATTTTTATAATTGACACTACGTATTTCTAGAGAATAACTATCCCTCTCTTGATGTTAATAAGATTTTTAATGCTTGCACAGCGAATTTCTTTATAACAAAATGTATCAGTGTATTTTTTACTAGGCCATCAGCAACGTTAAAACTTCTTTTTTCTTTTCCAGTTTCCACGCTGATGTGAAACACAGCACCCACCACCACTGGGAGCCCAAACATCATTACTGAAACTCAGAAATATTACGGATGTAATGTTCTTTCCCTGACTAAGATTGTTTTGTTATTATTAAAGTATGTTTATTGAGATTTTGTGATATTTTTGTACAAATAAAATGCAATTTGATAAAAATCTTTTTTTTGTTGTAAAATAATCCTTTATTTTATTATACATGATTAGTTTCTCAAGTGGACGTTAAGGCCAAATTAGAAACTATATGGAATAGTGAAAAATGCTCAAACGAGTCTCAAAGGAAACGAAACCAAAACTGCGTTATTAGAGTTTTGGAAAATAAATTTCACTGCCGCATACACTAGAACGCTCTCAATCAAGAGAAATATTCCCATCCCGTACAACTCCTATGACATGATATATATGAAAAAGAAATATTCGTATCCCACAAAACTCCTTACAAAATTTAACTTTAAACTCTGTAATATATGTGAATGAAGGTTATAGGTACATGAATAAAATTATTAGTATATATTTATTTTATTTATTGCAAAAAGATGCTCGTTTAAGTATATACATAATTGTAGCAAATGCAACTGTTACGTTATGGACGGTCTTTTAATACGAGTGCCATTTTTCGATACAAGCGTAGCGCGTACCGAAATAGGTGGGCACGAGTTATTAAAAGACCAATAACCTGCATTTGCATTCAAGATTTTTTCTACGAAGGAAGGAATAAAACACAGATTTAGACAAATAAGTATTTTTAATAGGAACTTAACTACACACTGACTATTGTCTATTTATATGTAGATTTTGCATTGTACAATTATTAAAATAAACAAGAATTGCAGAATTACAGGCTGATATTGTAGATGGGCCTGGAGACATGCATTGAGGTGCATTAATGTTAACTTCGTTTAATGTATTTTCTATAGAATTAAAAATTGTATCTGACACCTTTACTTTATTATTTTGGATAGATTCATTAATATAACCCTCAACTACAGCCGTGGACTTCCACCCTCCATGGCGTTTCAAACTGGTAATATCACCTCCAGCATTCGGCTCCAGCTCTCAGCTTCGGCGGAAACAATGGCCCGTGTATAAATGGGGATTGGGAAGTTCTAAATGTATTGCAATTTCTTTACCCTAACGGCAAAATTTATTAATGCCAACCCGTTGTCTTGTGCATTTTCCACACACATAGTTAAAAAAAAAATAGCGACTTCCGCAATTTTTAGGCCGAAGTTTCATATATTCCATACAAATTTCTGCATATTTTGCTGTTATAGTAATAGTTCGCGTAGTTTTTGTTTTCGTATTAGGAATAGTACCGACAAGAGTTGATTCCAACTGTTTCACATTTTGAAATTCCAGCTGATGTAGCTCAGCACGACAACAGGCTCCCATCAATCCAACAATAAATGCAACCTGCAAATTAAAACATAGTGTTACCAACGATTTTTTTAGAGAACCATTCTTAAAATCATAAGTTTACAAGCTACTTTCTTACCTTCATGAACAGATATTTAGTAGGTGCTTCATTCAGGAACATTCTTATTGGGTCTGGTGTGAATGTTTGAGATTGTTTCGCTTTAAATCCTTCAGATTTTCTTTTCAATAATGATAATACATTGAAAGGTCAATTATGTTTTTAATGTTGAGCATGTTCCTTAACATACAGTAGCATGTCCAAAGCGAGGATGGTTTAAAGTTTTTTGAGATTTCCTCAAAATATACCAACAAGACGTTTTCAGAAAATGATGTGCTTGGAATATTGTTACGTTCCCGCCATATCACGAAATCAAAATCAAAATATTTATTTTGTAAAATAGATACATACATACAGTGTACTTTCTACAAGTCAAAGTTAATCTTTACAATGTATATCTTAAGAATAAAAATATATTTATACTAATAAGGGAAATACATACAAAAAATATTTAGGTTGGGCTACTAAAATGTAATTATACACCTGCATAAAATAGATAAATCTAGGAATAAAAATAATGTCTTGATTTTTCTGGTAGTAAATTATTTGTAGCCGCAACTGCTCTATTTGTGCTGGTGGATTATTTTCAATATCACTTGATGTTGAAGACATTTTTCATAAAATTTGGAATAAAATTTCACTCAGAAAATTTTTCCCGCGTCCACTTTTTTTTTATTTAGTCTTTATTAGGTTTAAGGCAAAGATCTTGTAGCCGTTACAGCCAAATAGTATAAGACACTTTTATTCTAAACTTGTTCCATTTTTTAAAATATCATTACATCAATTACATTTATTTTTCTTTTCTTATTTGCTTTTGTGATAGTCTTCGGCATTACATCACACACCCGCCTACAATAACATCACAAATATACACTTACCACAACATACATACACCTCTACACGACAACATACTTTAACACACCATATTCCACATCCATAACACTCCCGCAATCATTCATCCACCTGTTTGATACACCCTGTAATAGTATCCACCTGGTCTACATATTTACTCAACTCATTCAATCATCTTCGTGCTGTCTCTGATTTTAGTACCCTCCTATTGTTATTATATTTTTATTTTATTTTCACTTATTTTGTTCTGCAATTTTAAAATTCATGTCTCAAATAAACTAATGTAACTTCTGCTACGTCTAGATTAAGTTTGACTGGTATTATTGTACGTGATAAGTTTCCGGAATGAATATGAAAAAATACTATTAAAGGTACAAAATTAATTTATTGTTTTTCAAAATAATCTCCCTTGGCGTCTATGCACTTTTTCATTCGATCAAACCAGTTTTGAAAACTTTTGTGCCACTCCCCTGTGGTGACCTCTGAAACGTGTTTTTCATACTCCTCGACAGCCTCTTCTGGTGATGAAAATCGTTGACCGCGTAATTGGTTCTTAATTTTTGGGAACAGAAAAAAGTCACAAGGTGCCAGGTCAGGACTGTATGCAGGATGACTCATGAGTTCTACATTTTTCGTCTTCAAAAAGTCGTTTGTCTGTCTGGCCGTGTGAGAACTAGCATTGTCGTGGTGCGGGATGATACGGCGTTTACGGTTATTTTTACGGAGTTCGTCAATAACTTCCGGCAAACAAATGGTCGTGTACCAGTCACTATTCACGGTACGACGATTCTCTAAAGCAACAGTAGCCACGTGTCCAGTTTTATTAAAAAAAGAAGCAATCATCCGCTTAGATGCACTTTTCACGCGCGCCACTTTGGTTGGTTTCGGCTCATCTTGAAAGACCCATACGCTCGATTGCTGCTTTGTTTTGGGATCGTAGCAATAAATCCATGTTTCGTCACCTGTTACTATGTCCCACACCAAATTTGACGCACCTTTGTTGAATCTGGTAAGCATGGCACTGCACCAAGTGACGCGGCCCGTTTTTTGAGCCTCGGTCAAGTTGTGTGGGATCCACCGCGAGCACAGCTTTCTCACACCCAAATGTTTGTGTAGGATTGATTGTATTTGACTCATGCCTATTTCTAAGGATGCGCGAATTTCATGGTAGGTCACATGCCTGTCTGTTTCAATCATACGGCGCACAGCATCGATGTTTTTGTTGGTCACAGCGGTGGACGGCCGACCATCGCGAGATTCGTCACTGAGATTGATACGACCACGCTTGAATTCTGCAAACCAGCTATAAACAGTCGTCTTGGATGGTGCTTCATTGCCAAAAGCTGTTTCAAGCCGAGCGATGCTCTGTTGAGCTGTCAAATTACACTTAAAATCGTAGAAAATCATACTACGAAAATTTTCCCGAGTTAAATCCATGTTGATGCAGACACACATTTTTTTAAATGGCGCCACAAGGTAAAAACAAAAGACAGTCAGATGAAACAAACTGCATTCTACAGCCAAAGAGTTCTATTTTCAAATGTTGCAATAAATTTTTAAATATTGTTTATGTAAGTGGCCAGTTCCGGAAACTTTTAGTGTTACCTATGTATTATTTAACGCTCTTTTATTTCACAAAAAAATTCAATCTTGTTCTGGGGGAAGGCGCTGGAGTTCATAACTCAGGTTATCTTTAGCCTACCTTGGCTTCCAACGCTTGCCAATTTGTATAGCTATGTGTCTTAGTTTAGTTCAAATTCCTGAAATTATGTTATAATTTTAAAAATTGTGCTGTTTTTTACGAATAAATTCATTTTCATTTTCATCATTTACATTGTCTCGATTTCGAAGTAATATTATAGGTATCTGGCTGTATGTTCAGAATGTCTTTGCTTGTGTTTTAGAATTTATGACAATTTGCATAATGGACCCGATGTCGTTATGTGTATCATAATGAAAACGCTGTCAATTTTGTTATCCGAATATAACGAAACCGAAGTAGATAAAATATATAATAATAGGTAGACTAAGAGAAGTATAGGATTAATCTCCAGTTTCATAATAAGATAAAACACTAGTAGTAGTATGTACTAACTAAGTCAAAACCCGTTGAAAAACGCGCGTTTTTGCAAATTTGTAAATTTTCCCGCCAATTTTGTTTTTGGCTATATCTCCGGAACTAAGTGTTCAATACGTTTGATACTATATTATTATCACATAAAATCTTGCTAAAAAAACTATCGCTGCTTGGTGTCACTAACAATGCATTTAACTGGTTCAGGTCCTACCTAGAGGGGCGCAGCCACGAAACGCGTATCGGAAACACAATTAGTGATGACAAAGCAAATACCGTAGAATTCGGTGTTCCGCAGGGTAGTGTCCTCGGACCTTTATTATTCAGCATTTACCTCAACGACTTTTGTCACCTAATACCCGATTGTCACACTATTTGTTTTGCGGACGACACAGTCTTGTTATTCTCAGAATCTACTTGGGAAAAGGTGACCCAAAAGGCTGTTGAGGGGGTTGCTCGGGCTAAAAAGTGGTATGATTCTAACCTTCTGACGTTGAATGAACACAAGACGCTATTTATGTGCTTCGCCCCTACAAAAGCTGGTCTGCCAAAAACAGAACCCATAATCAGAATCCATAACTGCACTACTACATGCTTTTGTGAAAAACTTCAACGTGTTAGCAGCACTACATATCTCGGTGCTGTAATAGACGAGCACCTGCAATGGGAGAAGCACATAAATAAGCTAGCTTCCAAAATCAGAAGCATTGGTTATTTATATTGCGACTTAAGAAATATATTGTCAAAGCGTCTTCTGTTCAGTTTATACTATGCACTATCCCAGTCGCTGTTTCTTTACGGTATTCTGGCCTGGGGTTTATGTGGCTCTAATATAATCAAGAAACTTGAAATTGCACAAAAATTTAATTTAAAAATAATTTTAAGGAAGCCACGAAGATTTCCCACAGTACATTTGTTCCAACTTTGCAAAGTTTTCCTCGCAAGATGTTTGTTTGGCAAACAATGATTTACATGTCGAGACATCTGAATAACTTTCCTCTGAGCACTAATACCCGATGTAAAGAGACACTACATTAAAAAAATATGTCATTCCTCTTAGGTCGTCAGGATTCAGTAGTAAACACTGCATTGTAATGGCACCTCGACTATATCGCTATCTCCTAGAAGAAATAAGTGTCCTGGTGGACGCTTCTAAAGATAGACCCAAACTAAAAAGGGCTTTAAAAGTCCATCTGCTGAAAATGGACTGCAACACTTTTGATGCGTTATGGAAAAAAATTGATATTTCTAGGTCACACAATTAAACCTATAATATATATGTATATATAATAATTTTAAATATTATATAATATATAAATTATAATATATAAATATGTTTGTATTTGATAAATGGTAGTATTCTATATGTTGTATTATGATTTGCATGCTCCCCCAAAATATCAAATAAATGCAAAAAGTAGCTTCATGTGTTCGTGACGGATTGACTGCTAATTCAACTGATCAAATTGATGTAGCCAGCCCTAGCACGGACCTCGGTCTATTTTGGGCTGCTACTGCCACAATTTATACATAAGTAAAGCAATGCATCAGTCAAACCCAGTTTCCATACCTATTGATCAGCGCTCTGCATGTACTTTTGCCATTAAATTTTGCGATAAATAAATAAATAAATAAATAGAATTCTGATGCGGTTTTTTTTTCTTAAACTAGATAAAATTTCCTACAAGAGAACATTTTTTTTTCTTGGGGAAAGTTGGGGGGGTCTTTCTCCTTCAAAAAATCTTAGTTATATATAGAAATATATGTATGTATTGTACTTAATATATGTATATGTCTATTCAAATTTTATAATACTGTAAAAAAATATAAAGTTTAATAAAAAAAAAATGAAAAAAAATATAACTCTTTAAACATACTTTAAAAAAAAAAGAAAATTTGGGCCTAGAATTACAATCCACAACATTTTTTTATATTATTACAATAATTTATTTATTTTTTATAATTCGGCCTAGGCGTGACGATCGCCACGACTGTGACTCTACGGGTTTATACTGTAAATTAAAACATCTTTTGAACGTAACTAAAAAGAAAAAGTTTTGATTAATTGGAATCTTACTTGTATGACCTGTTGGCCTTCTGTCGCCGAAAATAAGTGCAGTATAAAAGGGGCGCTTAACATAAGCAACACATCAGTTATTAAACAGATAAACACATAAATATGTTCTCCAAAGTGAGTGCCGTAAATGATATAAAAAATAAGGTTTAAAAAAGTATCAAAGGACATTATGTATGCTAAATAAAAATCAAGTATCAAGTCACTAACAAAGTGTTTAAGGAAACTTGTAATAGTGTATTGTGCGAATTTCAGGTTCTATCTTTGAGCGCTCTGCTGGCAGTAGCCTCATGTGGCCTCTTGCCTGAACCTCACTACTCCTCCGCCGCAGCTGTCTCTTCGCAGAGCATCGTGCGTCATGACCAGCACCAGAACGTAGCTAGTGTCCCCGTGGCCTACCACGCCACTCCTGTGGCCTACCACACCACTCCTGTGGCCTACCATACCGCCCCCGCACACTACTCTTCGGCCGCAGCCGTCTCCTCTCAGAACATCGTGCGTCACGACCAACAACATACCGCCGCAGCACCCGTCCACTACACTGCCACCCCTGTTCACTACGCCACCCCTGTCACTAAGGTGATCGCACCTGCCCCCAAGCTGCTTCTCACCACTCACCAGGAACATCACGAGGAATACGTAAGTATATTCACTATGGTCATCCGCGACCCGTAACCAGATCTCTTCCTTAAACTGACCTGTTTCTTGTTTATTGCAGGCGCACCCCAAGTACGAATTCTCTTACTCCGTGGAGGACCATCACACCGGTGACAACAAGTCGCAGCACGAGAGCCGCGACGGTGACGCCGTGCATGGCGAGTACTCTCTGGTGGAAGCCAACGGCTCCGTGCGCAAGGTGCAGTACACCGCTGATCACCACAACGGCTTCAACGCGATCGTGAGCCACTCGGCGCCCACGCACCACGCGGCGCCCGCCCCCCACCATGCCCCCGCCTACACCCTCGCTCACCATCACTAAGCTCTCACACATAGCTTATAAGGACTTTGTACTGTAAATAAATACCTATTTATCAATAAACAACTTGTTGAATTTATATCATGATTTTTAATGCTTTATTCAATTGTTTTTTATGTACTTACATATATGTACTCGCCTGAACTCCCGCCCTACAACGTATTATAAATAAAATTGGACAGAGAAGTAAACTAAACAAGACCAAATGCAAAAAAATTATATCTTAAAATAGCACTATTATTTCTGTGTCCTCCTGTATGAGATGAAAGACGTAATCCAATTGATGATTAGATTAATGACAGAGACAATAAGACAGAAAAAAATGGGAAATTTTGAAGAAATAATTTACCGAAAAATAATAAACTAATTTAAATAGATTAGGATGAAGGCACTTACCTAGAAACTGGGAGAGTGATAACAGGAGAGGCGTTATCCACTCCCCCGTACGCCTATTCATGACGTCTTGTGGGAACACGACGATTTAGATTATGTAAGAAGATATCTCCCAGTTCTTAAAGTATATTCATGGTGAAGTAAATTATGTCATGATACTGTAAGAAAGTCCTTCCTGAGATGACGTATGGTGCTGAGACGTGGTCTGTTACTGTTCATGATAACTCTTTTCGTGAAGTAGATGACGCGAGATGTAAATACATCGCGATATCGTTGTATCACAGTCTATGTAAGGGGTGTCGAGTTCAAATTATTATAATCATATAGACTTTGCTGTGTATCATGGCAGTTTTAGTTCTATCCTACCACCCCCAACCTCCCCTACCCCCTCTCCTAACCAAATTTCAGGAACGCTATACAGTACGCGTTTAAACACTAACAAAGGAGCGAGCTATGCTTGGGATATTTCTGAAAGATAGTATCCGAAATGAGGATGTCCGTCGAAGATCGAAAGTGACCGACATAGCCTGCAGAAGTGGCAGGGGGCAGGCCATTTTTGTCGAAAAGAATTAGAGTAGAAACGACTTAGAGCAAACCGTAGCGTAGGGCGACCTGAAGGACTTTGTGTGTGGCGGCTGGATGAGGAGGATGGGAGACTGCCATGAGTGGTGAAATCTGGGAAAGGCTTATGTCCGGCAGTGGACGATCACGGGCTGATGTATGGGCTGTAAAAACGCAGGTTTTCTAGTTTATGTAGAGTACTGATTTTATCATCTCATAGAAGGAAAGGTATGAGGAAAAAGAAAACCGCATAGATAAATTCCTTTGACCAAGTAGAAGAAAAAGTTCATGTCGTTTTGTACCAAGAGTTTAATCAAGGGCGAAGAGGAGCAAACAGTGACAATAGACAGTGACAAGATCGTAGTCTCTTAAAGTTGGGATGGATGAAAATTTGATCTCAAGGGTCAAAATATATTAATAATATGTATAAAATACTCATAAATAACTTATCTGCTCCAGTCCTACAAACGAGTAAATTATAAAAAACGGTTGGTACTGAAATTTGAAATACCAAAGATTTTCTAAATGTTACCACATTTTGTGTGCAACAAATCCTATTTCTGTTCTAGAGGACCAAAACAATGATTCAAAAGTTATATCATTATTGTAACATACAGAAGAAATGTGAACGAAAAAATGCGTCAATTTTAACTGCCATACTTGTTATCTGCAACAATCCATATAATAGAGAAGATTCATATCTGAATACAAAAGGTTTTCCGAATTAAAATAGCGTAGTGACCATTTTTTTTTCCGAATGTTCTTACTTTTCTTACGTCTGCCCTTTTATTATCTTCATTCAATATCTATCGCTATAGCCATCAAAGGTGTGGTGATTAGCTAAAAATGATGTGCGATGTAACTTCTAGCTAATCACGGTGCATTTGAAGGCGACTGCGATGAATTTCGAAGTTAGACAATAAGGCCGCTGGTCATCATGCAACAGTTTTTTTGAAGAAATTGCATTCTGGTCTCTAGCATATTTTAATTTTACTTAATTAATAGTGAGAAATATTGCGACTTCCTGTTTTGTCGGCTAAGCTAGCTTTTTCCTTGTCTTTTTGACAGATTGTTTTTATTGCGAAATCCATCGCTTTGGAATACTCTAAATATTATTATTAGAGTGCATTACAAACTTTCAAATTCTTGTCTTTACATTTGTTTATAATTTATCTTTTCTAGTTTGTAATGCTCTCTAATAATAATACTTGAAATCTAATATTAGGTTCCAATAAGACGTCATTAAATAAATACGATTATTCATAGATTTCGCAAATGTGTGAAGTTGCAATATTTCTCACTAGTAGAGCTGTACCTACAAAAATACATACTCATAACATGAATCATCGAGAGGGCGTAAAAAATGTTTTTGATTATGGATTGTGAAATGTAAGTCACAGTTTACACTCGCGAACCGATGTTTCACCGACGATTACAACGTCCCAGTGTGATGGATGGTGAGCCCTATCGCCGTACGTCGGGCACAAATATAGACTCACAGTCTAGCGTGCCTTCTGAAGTATGCATACCGAACACAGGTGCTCCTACGGGATTTGAACTCGCAAAACTCCGTATTAAGTAGTGGTCAAGTAATCTAACCATTAGACCACAGAGGCGGTCACACAAAAAGCATTTCAAAATTCTCAACGTAGGGCTTTTGTCATTCGTCTATGTTTGACAAGTAGTTTTTGAATCGATTTAATAACAGTAAATAAGCTGACATGGTGATGAATTAGGTTTTCATTTCTAGAAAAGCATTGAAAGTGCGTCGTAAAATATTAAAAATACTACTCAATCCAACCATCCATCAGCCTGTTTCGTCCACTGCTGAACATAGGCCTTTCCAGGATTTTGCCACTCTTGGCGGTCCTCCTGGAAGAAATGCCTATACTCACACACGCTGGGCAGGCGGGTTGGTGAGCGTTGTGTCGAAACCCTTGCACCAATGATGCCGCTGCCCGTCACTAGTCTGTTTTATATAAGGCCCGGCAATTGGGGATGGATTTACCGTCATCCATCGGTCCCAGGCAATGGTGAGCCGCCTGGTTTTTTTGTTTGAGGGCTGTTCTTTTACTCTCCCCCGAATTACTTCGGGAGGATTTGCGAGTAAGATGGTGGTACCTCCACAGTCGAGCCCGGCATCGGCTCTACCACCTAACTACTCAATACTTAATAATAATCAATAGTAGTTCTTTCTAACTTACGCGTGATACTCGTAAGTATGTAAATCATTAGTTCTAAAAGCTTGCATCACAATCAAATAAATATACGAGTATATACAAATAAAAGAAGGAGTTCAATGTCAATGCTATATACCAGGTCACTGTCAATGATTTTTTATAGCGTGATAAGCCTTCATACAATTACAACAACTAAGTAATTTACATATATTGAAATGTTTTAAAATTTTGTAACATATCTAAAGTAAGTTTAATGTACTCTTATATTGCCATTTATCCTTGTTTTGATATAAAAGACAGACTTTTTATTAAAATGTATCAGTCTCAACGCATATTCTGTGTCTTTAACACAAGTAAGAGTAAAACAACTGAAATGATTTCAAAGGTATTTTTTTATATTGCGTAAAACTTGTAAAGAAGTTGGTATACGTGACGCTCTGTATATGGTACCGTCTGACCGCCCCAGAAGTATGGGTGTCATTGATATAAATATATACCTTATCCATTTAAAGGCATTATTTATTTTGTTTTTTGGTTTGCATGTGATCAATTATGATCTCGTTGTACAGAGCGTTATATCTATTCATCTTATTGCGATAAAACAATCGAGAACAGATACTTGTTGATGGCTTCATCCGTTGGTGCCGAGTCCCTCTCCTAGTTACAAATCCTAGTTACACCAATGATTACTCGATCATAAATACACGGAACGAACCTTTTTCTATTCAGGTCCTGTATCTCACTGTGCTCACCGGGCTAGCAGCTGCTCAATATGGTCATCATGGAGAGAGTCACTACGTCCACCACGAACCTGCCTTCTCATCACAACACATCCACCGTCACGACGGTCCCGCCCATCCCTTACACGTTGACCACGGGCATGACCATGGTCACCATGGACACGGACATGAACATGTCGACTATTATGTGAGTAGGATCGGTTAATGACCTTACTTACGATCGATTACCTACTGCTACCCGGCAGTACTAAACTGATTAAATCTGAATGTAACCACAGGCGCACCCCAAATACGAGTTCGAGTACAAAGTGTCGGACCCTCACACCGGAGACCACAAGTCCCAGCACGAGAGCCGCGACGGCGACGTCGTGAAGGGTTACTACTCGCTGCATCAGCCCGACGGCTCCGACAGACACGTGCATTACCACGGAGACAAGCACACCGGGTATAATATTCAGTTTTAATAATTGACACTACGTATTTTCAGATAATAACTATCTTCATGTAAATAAGATTTTTTATGCATGAACACACACATTTATTTATTACAAAATGTATCAGTGTACTTTTTTTTTCTAGACCAGTAATAAAACTATGTACTTTTTTCTTTTCCAGTTTCCACGCTGATGTGAAACACAGCACCCACCACCACTGGGAGCACAAACATCATTACTGAAATCTTAGAAATATAACGGTTGTAATGTACTTTCCCTGACTAAGATTGTTTATTGTTATTTTTAAAGTATGTCTGTTGAGATTTTGTGATATTTTTGTACAAATAAAATTCAATTTGATAAAAATCTTTTTTTTGTAAGTAATCCTTTCTGTTAGTTTATTATACATGATTAGTTAGTTTTACAAGTGGGCGTGAATAGCCGAATCAGAAACTACGAGCATATGGTAGGTATAGTGAAAAATGCTCAAACGAGTCTCGGGGCCTATTTTGATGAAAACCAAAACTACATTACTAGTTTTTTTAAATAAATTCCATGGCCTCATACAGTAGAACGTTTTCAGATATGAGAAATATTCCCATCCCATGCAACTCCTATGAAAATATATACATCAAAAAGAAATATTCGTACCCCCAAAAATTCTGACTAAATTTAAAATTTTTGAATAATGTGTGTACTTTAAGCATGAACAAAATTATAAGCAATTTTTTTTAACCAAAAACATGTTCGTTTACGACCTTAAACTATAGGTTTAATGCAAACATACTTAGTAATATGTAGATATAGAGAAATCAAGGATTATTCTCCAGTTTCTTAATTAGACAAAACATTAGTCGTACTAAACCAAATTAATTATACTTTTTACTAAAACATCTTTTGAACGTAACTAAAAGGTAAAAGTTTTGATAAATTGGAATCAAACTTGTATGACCTGTTGGCCTTCTGTCGCCCAAAATAAGTGCAGTATAAAAGGGGCGCTTAACATAAGCAACACATCAGTTATTCAACAGAGAAACAGATCAATATGTTCTCTAAAGTGAGTGCCGTGAATTATATTTAAAAGATTAAGCTTGCAAAAAGTACCAAAGGACATTATATTATAAATAAAATCAAGTATCAAGTGACTAACAAAGTGTTTTTGGAAACTAGTAATAGTCTATTGTGCGAATTTCAGGTAATTTCTTTGAGCGCTCTGCTGGCAGTATCCTCATGTGGCCTCTTGCCTGAACCTCACTACTCCTCCGCCGCAGCCGTCTCTTCGCAGAGCATCGTGCGTCATGACCAGCACCAGAACGTAGCCACCGCCCCCGTGGCCTACCACGCCACTCCTGTGGCCTACCATGCCGCCCCCGCACACTACTCTTCGGCCGCAGCTGTCTCCTCTCAAAACATCGTGCGTCACGACCAACAACATACCGCCGCAGCACCCGTCCACTACACTGCCACCCCTGTTCACTATGCCGCCCCTGTCACTAAGGTGGTTGCACCCGCCCCCAAGCTGCTTCTCGCCACTCACCAGGAACATCACGAGGAATACGTAAGTATTTGTTATCTCCTTGCGATGGATGAATCGCCAAGTGTTTAAAAATAAAGAAATTTATTTCTATCATAGTTTCGGTAAGTACGTTGTATTCACTATACCGTCACCCGTTACAAAATCTCTCCCTTCTGCAAACTGACCTGTTTCATTGTTTATTGCAGGCGCACCCCAAGTACGAATTCTCTTACTCCGTGGAGGACCATCACACCGGCGACAACAAGTCGCAACACGAGAGCCGCGACGGTGACGCGGTGCATGGCGAGTACTCTCTGGTGGAAGCCGACGGCTCCGTGCGCAAGGTGCAGTACACCGCTGATCACCACAACGGCTTCAACGCGATCGTGAGCCACTCGGCGCCCGCGCACCACGCCGCGCCCGCTCCCCACCACGCCCCCGTCTACACCCTCGCTCACCATCACTAAGCTCTCACACATAGCTTATAAGGACTCTGTACTGTAAATAAACACCTATTTTATTTATCAATAAACAACTTGTTTAATTTATGCCATGATATTTTATTGTTTTATTCAAATTTTTTTTCAAACAGGGATGCTGTATGCATGTACTTATGATTGTACTCGCCTACACTCCCGCCCTGTCACATTTTATAAATAAAATTGAGCGGAGATGTGAGCAGCAAGACCAAATCCAAAAAAATTATATCTTAAAAAAGCGCTATTAGGTATTAGCCCAGCCAATTGATAATAAATTATGATGACAGAGACAATAAGAAGGAAACGAAAATGGGATATTTTGAAGAAATAATTAACTGAAAAATAAGAGAGTAATAAACTGATTTAGGTAAGGATGGATGATGGATAAAGATGGAGGCACTTACTTTTTTTTTTTTTCTTTTTTCAGTCAGATTTATATTTATTTTTTAATCAAACATAACATGCCATGTAATTATACACGAAGGTGTATCAGAAACCTTTTAAGGTTCCCTAGAAACTGAGAGTGACAACAATCGAGGCGTTATTCAGCCTTTACAGGGACTTTCGCAAAAATCCTCAGAAATTGGTTAGAGACGAATGACCGATGACGAACTGGGCTATTTATGACGTTGTGTCGGAACACGAATTTGTAGCATTTTTTTATGTTATTCCAAAACTCTTGTTTCTTCTCTTGCCTGGAAGTAAAGATCAATTCTCTTACGTGGAGTGTAACGAATATTGTTTTCAAAATCCATTACATACTTGTTTATTATTTTGATATCAAAAATTTTACGCTGAACGATGGCCATCGGAGAATGAATGAAATCAATTAAAATTTACCCAAATCATATCTAAAAAAAAACTACATGGGATCGTTGGTGATTGTGGAGTAAAAAGAAAATAGTGTTTCAGGCTCATAGATTTTTATAATTCTTTCTATGGCCAGGAAGAGACTCAGCCACCTTGTCTTGTTGTGTAAAAGCACAATTTCTCATAATTAACATCAATGTAATCGCAAACGCTTTTCAATATGTATGCATCGTTTCACGCAAGGAATCGATATGACGAAAAATTGAAATGAAAAAAAAATCCTCCATTTTTTTTTATATGGTAGGCCTTTTTTCTTACAAAGGGCTTGATCCACAAATTTAAGGTCGTTTAACGAGCTAAAGAGATGGCTATGCTTGGGTTATCTCTTATGGATAGAATCCGAAATGAGGAGATCCGTCGGAGATGGGAAGTGACCGACATAGCCTGCAGAATCAGTAAGTAGAAGTGGCTGTGGGCAGATCATAATTGTCGCCAACATGATGGCCGTTGGGGCCGAGAAGCTTTAGAATGGAGACCAGATAAAGACAAAGCGTAGCGTAGGCCGACCTCATGCCTGCTGGATCGATGACCTGAAGGACGTTGTGTGTGGCGGTTGGATGAGGAGGACAGAGGACCACCATGAGTGGCAAAATCTTCGAACTCGCACGGGGTCTCAGGTGACCCCAGATTGTACGGATTATTTTTAGGATTTATTAAATAAATATGTAAATAAAATAGTTTTATTCTGAAACTGCTATATTTATACTATTAAAATTTTAAGGAAATAAATATATTAATATCTACTTAGACAGAGAAATAACTAACTTAAAACAAATAGCAAAAATGTATATTTTGTACACACGGTGAGAATAAAAGTTATAAATAATAATATTTTAGGAGCTCTTAAAATCACTATCATCACACTCTTGAAAATATGTTTCAGAGTAATTGTTGAATTCAAATTTTGCGCAATTTTTGAATTTTGTTGCCACTAGGATTTTTTTATATTTTTATTTATTTTTGCTAGCAAGGGCGCAGGGTAATTCGGAACGAGACAAGTACTTTTTATTGACACACGAAACTGCTTTGACCCCGGTGAGTAATTAAGGGTTAATATATTCGTAAATAATGAATCTGTTGCAGTTCTAGAAACGAGTAAATTAGAATAAACGGTAGGTACTTTTGTGAATCCATCCATCCATCCATCCATCAGCCCGTGTTCGTCCACTGCTGTACATAGGCCTTTCCCAAATTTCGCCACTCATGTCGGTCCGCCGTCCTCCTCATCCAGCCGCCCCCCGCAACGTCCTTCAGTTCGTCGGTCCAGCAGGCACGAGGTCGGCCTACACTACGCTTTGCTGTACGTGGTCTCCATTCATTCATTCATTCCAGCTACTAGAGTAGATTCATATCTGAATACGAAAGGTTTTCCAAAGTATAAATAACGTAGCGACCATTTATTTTTTCCTTTTGAATGTCTACTTCCTTACATCTATCTGGTCATAATGCAATAGTTTATTTGATGAAGCCTCAGGAATCAATATGTTATTTATACTTTATTAGCTTTTTCCCGCGGCTTCGCCCGCGTAGTTTTAGTTTTTGTGTAGTGTAGTACATACGTAGTTAGGATGTGAATCTCCTTTCCTTCTCTAGATGAATGACGAATTGCTTTGACTAACAATGTCAAGTAAAGTATTTCTCCGACAACGTGTACGTTTTAACAAATACAACTTGTTTGGTTTCTTTTTAGTTTCCTTTATGGAACAAGATTGTTTCCTAAGAATAATTTATTGTAAGATTGTTTTTTAATCCTTTATTTGAATTTCAGGCAAGGTGTCTTTGGCGAGGCCGAAGTTATTTTTTGATAACTGGTTTCACCTTGTGTTAAAATTTTTCTGAACAAAACTATTTCATGTTTTCTGAATTGATTATCTTTTAAAGTGTCCCTGGCGAAGGGCCAAGCTTAATTTTGGGGCTTAATTGTTTCTTGAACCTCAGGCATTGACTTTAGCGAAGCCGAAAGCAGAGGCGCGTTTCCAAAGAAAATAATTTCTTATATTTTTAATTGATTCCATTCCAAAGTGTTTTTGGCGAGGCCGAAGGCCGAACCGCGTTTCTGAACTAATTATTTTTGTTTTCTGAAAGAACTCTGCGCCTAAGCGTCTTTGGTGAGGCCGAAAGCTGAGCCGCGTTTCTGAATGAAACTATTTCTTGTTCTCTGAATTTATTCTCTGCTAAAGTGACTTTGGCGAGGCCAAAGGCTGAGCTGCGTTTCAGAACGTAACTATTTCTTGTTTTCTGAAATGATTTTGTGTTAAAGTATCTTTGGCAAGGCCACAGGCCTTGTTTCTTAAGCCTCAGGCATTGACTTTGGTGAAGCCGAAAGCCGAGGCGCGTTATCAAATAAATTTTTATTTTTTATTGATTCAATGCAATTCCGAAGGCCAAGGCCGCGTTTCTGAATGAATTATTTCTTGTTTTCTGAAACAAGAACTCACACTACTCCTTGACGTTCACTAAGTGTATATACCTATAATGCAATCAGAAAATACCTCTAAATAAATATAAAGTTTTTTTTAACCACAAAACTAACGAGATTCCCGTACAAACTTTCAACCCTTAGGTACTTACTTTTACCCTTTTAGGGGATGATTTTACAAAAATGCTGAAACGTATAATTTTTATTTCTAACCAAAAAGGCTGAAAATTCATGGTTTCTATGTTAAAAAAATCACATAGAAATTTTAATTCTCTATTTTACACACCAGGGGATCATTTGCCAAGAACCCTGAAACACATTCTTCTTAATTTGTAATCAAAAGGCTCAGTACCAATTTTCATGGTTTTAACTACAAAACTAACCAATTTACCAAACATACTTTCAACCTCTATTTTACCCTCTCAGGGGATGATTTTCCAAAAACGCTGACTTGAATTTTTATTTCTAACTAAAAGGTTTAATACATTTTTGTATGATTCTAACTAAAAAACTAACCAATTCCCCATACAAACTTTCAACCCTTATTTTATCCTCTTAGGGGATGAATTTCCAAAAATGCTAAAATTTTTAATTTTTATTTGTAATCAAAAGGCTAAACAAAAATTTTTAAGGTTCTAACTACCAAACTAACCAATTTCCCATACAAACTTTCAACCTCTATTTTACCCTCTCAGGGGATAATTTTCCAAAAACGCTGAAGTTGTTAATTTTTATTTCGAACCAAAAAGCTTAAAACAAATTTTTAAACTTACTTATTTCCCATACAAACCTTCATCCCTATTTTACCCCTTCAGGAGTTGAATTTCGTAAAATCCTTTCTTAGTGTGCGTCCACATTATAAACAAATAATACTATCAAAATTTCATATTCTTTTGCCAAGCCGTTTGGGCTGTGCGATGTTAAATCAGTCAGGATAATGTATATGAAAAAAAGATATTTGAACTTTCACAGAATTAAAGAGGGTAGCTACGAATAAGTAGAGAAGAATCCACGCTGACACCATAGGGAAGTTATATGCTCAGAATACTGTTCTCTATTCTGAGGTTATTCGTATTTTAAATGACTTAGTAAATTACATTTAATGTCTTATATACCTACATACATAGATTTAATAATTTAGCTATAGGAAAAATTTAATAAAGGCTGCTTTGAGACGGCGTTGTCGCGACATTGTTTGTCACATGAGCTTTTATTATTTTATACCTTCAAGAAACAAACATTATTTTCTTTTACACACTCAACATGTAAATAAATATCTACAAAAATATCGTCATAACATGGATCCCCAAGAGGGTGTACAAATGTTTTTGAGTAAGAACTGTGAAATTCAAGTCACAGTTCACAGTCGCAAACCCATGTTTCATTGACGATTATAACGTCCTAGTGTGATGAATGGTGAGCCCTATCGCCGTATTTCGGGCACAAACATGGACTCACATACTAACGTGCCTTCTGAAGCATGCATACCGCACACAAGTGCCCCTACGGGATTTGAGCTGGCGAAACTCAGTATTAGTGGTCAAGTAATCTAACCACTAGTCACACAAAAAGCATTTCCAAATTCTTAACGAATTGCTTTGTCATCCGTCTATGTTTGACGAGTAGTTTTTGAATAACAGCAAATAAACTGACATGGTGACGAATGAGGTTTTATTTTTTCTAGATAAGAACCCTCAAAATTTAGCACGAGATAGCGTAGCAAAAAAAATATTAAAAATACTACTCATGATAATTAATCAATAATAGTTCTTACTGAGTAGCGCGTGGTACTCGTGAGTAAATCTTATTTAATAACCTTGATTAGTTCTAAAAGCTTGCATCACGATAAATAAACATACGAGTATATACAAATAAAAGAAGGAGTTCAATGTCAGTGATACATACCAGGACACTTTCGACGATTTTTTATAGCATGATAAGCTTTCATGCAATTATTACAACCAAGTTATTTACGTATATTGAAATGTTTAAAAATTTTGAAACGTTTATCTAAAGTGAGTTTAATGTACTCTTAAATTGCCATTGTATGATATAAAAGACCGACTTTTTATTGAAATGTATCAGTCTCAACGCATATTTTGTATCTTTAGCACAAAGACGATAGTATATTTAAAACAACAATGATATCAAAGGTATTTTTTCATGTTACGTAAAACTTGTAAAGAAGCTGGTACATAGTGTCATTTTATAAAAAAAAACTTCTACAGATTTGGTCACTACAGAGTTCCGGTTGTATAGTGGGGAAAGTATATAGATTGTATACACAGATCGAATGATGTTATCTTGTTTATTCAGGTCCTGTGTCTCACCGTGCTCGCCGGTGTGGTGGCTGCCCAATACGGTCATCATGAGGAGAGTCACCACGCTCACCACGAACCTGCCTTCTCATCACAACACATCCACCGTCACGACGGTCCCGCCCATCCCGTACAAGTTGACCACGGGCATGACCATGGTCACCATGGATACGGACATGAACATGTCGACTATTATGTGAGTAGGATCGGATAATGACCTTACTTACGATCGATTACCTACTGCTACCCGGCAGTACTAAACTGATTATATCTGAATGTAACCACAGGCGCACCCCAAATACGAGTTCGAGTACAAAGTGTCGGACCCTCACACCGGAGACCACAAGTCCCAGCACGAGAGCCGCGACGGCGACGTCGTGAAGGGTTACTACTCGCTGCATCAGCCCGACGGCTCCGAGAGACACGTGCATTACCACGGAGACAAGCACACCGGGTATTATGTTAATTTATTTTATAATAGCATCTAGGCCAATACTTATATAACGAGAGAATAGTTAACCCTATTCTTCCGCACCAAATGCCAGACTTCAGTACATCAAAAAAAAACAAAGTAAACCATAATGGTAATAACAAGTATATATATATACCTATACTCGTAACATAACATTATTTTATTCATTGGAAATAAAAAAATTAAATATCTTTTACCCTGATAAGGGTACACTTCATTTCAAAATAAATACACAGTTTTGTAACTGTAACTCATGCGCATACGTATATAAAGTGACTGGTATTTATGCAGCCAAACTCATACTGGACGCTTGGTAAGTGATCAGTAACATGGATCGATACCACTTAACATAAGTAACACAAAAAGAATAATTTACGAATTTAACAAAAAAAGTCATCAAACCTTGTTACTGAGCACTTACCGAGTCTTCAGTAAGAATTTGCTGTATAAATTAAAGTCACCTTATACAGCTATAGCTACTGCTCATCCTGCGATTACGATAAAACTATGTTTTTTCTTTTTCCAGTTTCCACGCTGATGTGAAACACAGCACCCACCACCACTGGGAGCACAAACATTACTGAAACTCTAAAACCATACGGATGGTATGTTTTATCTTTTACAATTGTTGTTTGTTATTTTCACAAGTCTGTATGATCTATAATATACAAATAAAATTCAATTTGTTATTTTTTTCGTTTTGGGCTACACGTAATTTAGAATAAGTAATTCAATGGACTCTATTTAATTAAAGATACCTGCTCTTAACACTGACTCTTTGCACCAAAAGTAATACATCTGAAAAACTTTAGTTCAATGACATTAACATCATTTAACAACAAATAGGAAATACTTATCTGTATGTTATAGTGTTATTTTCTTTCTTTCTTTGTATATTATTTTTACAAAATGGAATATCATGATTTCGTCACAGTTGGCCAGTATCTCAGGGAACCCGAGAGCTGGGGCATACCTTGGACATCCGAGCCTATGTAATCAACGAGTAAATGAATTTTTTAGAGACTCGCTGCCACAGGATGGTGGATATTTGGCTTATTCTATTTATTTATTTATTTCACAATTATTAATGATTTAAATGGCAGTTTACGTTTATATAAATATTCAGTTTTAAAAGTTTCATGTTATTGAAATAAATACATCATACCATGGAGAGTTCTTTGGCCGCTATCGGAATTAAATTCAAAAACATTCAGTTTATTCAGACCAGTTAGGTGCATTGTCATTTAAAAACTTCTCTTAATTTCACTAAAAATAGTATTAAAGTAAAAGTGTTATGAATTGGATTCGTACTCGTGTGACCTGATGGCCTTGTGTCACCCAAAATGAGTACAGTATAAAAGGGGAGCTTTATTTAAGCAACATATCAGTTGTTCAACAGATAAATACATCAATATGTTCTCCAAAGTGAGTGCGGTAAATGAAGCCTTATTAAATATAAAGTCGCAAAATATAAACCGTGACCCCGAAGTGTTTCGATATGGTAACTTAATTCGGCGGTAACGCAGACGGTAGAACGCTTGCCTGGTGGCCAGACTTGATACCCGGGTGGGCATCCAATGAGTTTTTCAGGATCAATATGCATAACATTTATGTTCTTACCTAAAACTTACCACTTGCTTAATGGTGAAGGAAAATACCGTGAGAAAACCTGCGCCCTCAAACGCGTGTATTTGTGCCCGAAGTACGGTGATAGACCTGGGGATTTAAAATCGTTGGTGAAACGCGGATGAACCGAGTGTGGAGTGTGACTTGCCCTCACAACACTACACCTTATTACTCAGGAATACCTCAAAACCTCTGCTCGGGAATTCATGTCGTATTTAACAATATGTTTATGTTTTATTTGAAATATAATTATGTATTGTGTAATTTTCAGGTATTTTGTTTGAGCGCCGTGCTTGCGGTAGCCTCATGTGGCCTTTTGCCCGAGCCTCACTACTCTTCCGCCGCGGCCGTCTCTTCGCAGAGCATCGTGCGTCATGAACAACAACATTTAACCGCCGCCCCTGTAGCGATCCACGCAGCCCCTGTCCACTATGCTGCCGCTCCTTCTCATTACGCCGCTGCCCCTGTTCACTACGCCGCCCCTGTCACTAAGGTGCTCGCACCCGCCCCCAAGTTGCTTCTCACCACTCACCAGGAACATCACGAGGAATACGTTAGTATATTCACTATTGTCATCCGCGACCCGTAACCAGATCTCTTCCTTAAACTGACCTGTTTCTTGTTTATTGCAGGCGCACCCCAAGTACGAATTCTCTTACTCCGTGGAGGACCATCACACCGGCGACAACAAGTCGCAGCACGAGAGCCGCGACGGTGACGCCGTGCATGGCGAGTACTCTCTGGTGGAAGCCGACGGCTCCGTACGCAAGGTGCAGTACACCGCTGATCACCACAACGGCTTCAACGCGATCGTGAGCCACTCGGCGCCCACGCATCACGCCGCGCCCGCTCCCCACCACGCCCCCGTCTACACCCTCGCTCACCATCACTAAGCTCTCACACATAGCTTTTAAGGACTCTTTACTGTAAATAATTACCCTATTTATCAATAAACAACTTGTTGAATTTTTATCACGATTTTTTCGAGTATGGATGCTACATGCATTTATGTAGAGCATGCAACAGGCGGGTATACCAGGAGCAGAGATGGACGGCGGAAAGATTTCCGTTGGCAATCATTCCGGGTTGCAACCTAAAATGGGTAGCAACCCGGGTTGCAACCGAAATGGGTATTTATGCAGGTGAAATCATAATTAGTGTAACTAAATTAATTAACAAATATAAAATGAATTCTTCATACGTAATAGACTCTAAATATTTAGTTATGTAGCTTTTATTTAATCCTTTACTTACACTCACTATTACTAAATAAAAATACATAATAAATTTACTTCAAATCCAACTTTGAACACATGCGCATGAACATTTGCGTTCATTTTAATGATTATGTTCTTTGTTGCTTCAAGTTAAGCAACGTTTGTCTCGGTTATTTTAGGGATGGGTGACCATAAAATTTTCGTTTAAAACAAAACACCTAAGTACTTTTTGACAAATCACAAATAAACAGATTGAAACAAACTGATCGTAGTAATTTTTTACCGTAAATCACATAAATGACTTTATTTTCCAATTTATTATTCAGCATGTACGAATGAACTGTAATACATTAAGATCCCTATCTTTATATAAAAACAGTGAGATAACTCCTATTATACCACGTAAAAGTAGTGAAAAACGTTAATACCCGCATAAATACCCGTCGGGTGGTTTCAATGGGAATCTATCCGGAATCCCATCTCTACCAGGAGTGAGGGCGAGTACATAGCTGCGCCTCACAGGGGAATTTCGTCTGTGGATCCCCTGCACTCCCGCCCTGTCGCGTACTTTAAATAAAATTGAGCACAGAAGAAAAGTGAAATGAGCAAGACCAAATGTGAAAAAATTAATCTTAAAAGATGTATTATTTACTTACATTATTTATCACCCTTGTAGTTTTATTTCACTTTATTATTTATTTCACTTCCATTGAATGACAAAGAAAATAAGAAAGAAACAAAAATAGAAAATTTAAAGTTGCTGGTTATTTACATAAAAATAAGAGAGAATATAACTAATTTAGTCTGAATCCGTCACCTGTCAGTGCTGTTTGTTGAGCCCAGATGTGCAGTTCAAATTGGTTCAATTCACATTATTAATCTTTCGACATTATTATGTACTTAGATACGTCAATTCATTTTATATAAGTTATGAGTATTTAATGTTATCTTGTATAGTATTCTATACAGTAACTTGAATAATAAAAAGAATTAAAACATGCACATAAATCGTATAAATAAAACGGATTACTTTTAAGTAACAGTGTCAAATTAATTCTACATTACAAATAAAAATATTTTTATCAGCCAAAGCCTTGTTACTTGTATAATTATTTTCAATAAGTTTTTTCCTAATTGTATTACAATTACAATGACTCGTGTTTCGAAGTATTTCCTTTGGAATCTGATTTAATAATTTTATACCTTGACACAGGCAACTTTTAGACAATTTAGCCAGTCTACTACTGGGAAGAGCCAATTTGTTATTTCTGGTGTTGTGGCTGTGGATGTCTCCCATTTTGGTCAAAGTAGACAAATTATTTTTAGCGTAAAGAATACACTGACATTATGTACTCTCCTATTATTGCCGTGACACCTATTTTTCTAAATTCTCCTCTGCAGGAATCTCAGGACTTAAGACCTAATACTCGACCCGCATCTGTCCCACAAAAAACTACACCGTATGTCATAATGGAGTGAATTTAACTCATCACCAGTCAACTGGCAAGTAATTACGAAAAAGTTATTAAATCTCTTAAATAGAATGATCACTCTATTAGGCACAAAATACTCTATACGCTCATTATTATTTCAAAGCCTTTCCTGACCGTCGTACTCTGACACGTTATGCTGAATACGCTGGAAACGTGAGTAGCCGCCGCCGCGTGTTTAGTGACGCTGGCCATTCTTATATCTACCTCGATTACCTGCACTTATAAAGGAAGTTTATTGACCTGTGTTATTGTGTTCATTAAAATTCCTATTCGAGTAATTTCCTCGGCCACGGAAACCGCGATTATCATAGCGTTTAAGCTGGTACGGTTTGGTAGACCCAAACGGTTGGACATAGATTGTTCGTCTATTCCTGTCCTAATAGCTTCTGGTAGCGACTCAAACTGCCGTGATGCGATAATAGTGCTAAGTCGCTGGTCGGACAAACCATCTGCAAACCGCTTTATAGCTGTTTTTTCATTATGAGGACGAAAAATCTCAAACTTGGACGTTTCACCATTTGCTTGCGCTATCATCAAATTGACGAATAACTCTTCTAGCTCTGTACTGAACTTCTCAATAGATCTACGACCTTGTGTAGTTTGGAACAAATGCACCTGTTAAGCTACAGTGGATTTTTTCGGAACCAAAATCTTGCGAATTTCTTTGACTAAATACTGGACATTGCTGTAGGTACTTTTCAGTCGCAATTTCGCGCTATCTGAAAGTCGCGTTTTTAAAACGAACTCAATAAGCTGGTTCTTACTAGTTTCACTAATAATAGTACAATACAACAAGATTCCATCGACGAGCTGGTCGGTCACTTGTTCCTGCCCATTCATTACAGGCAACAGGGAAATAGCTGTTTTAATGTCAAAAGAGTCAGCCATTTTTGAAAAATTTTTCGCTATCTTTGGCTCAGTTTCTAAAATACTACCTTCCTCAGTTTGGCAACTATTATCTATGCTGGAAAGTAAACTTTTAATTTTTTAATAAGTAGAAGTTATTTCATTTATCAATTTCTGAAACAAATCTCTAGATTCAGTGCTTAGCTGCTTCTCTATAGTTTTTTGGTTCAACTGAGTCAAAATACCATCGAGCTCATTATCGGCCTGCTGTAACTTTTCAGCTTTTTTACGACGTTCTGGACCGATTTTAACCAAATATTCCTTAATTAAATGGATTTAAGATGTAATTCCTGTAACTGCTCGGAAATATTACATTCAAATAACAGTTAAAATTAAGCATTACTAACTATACAATAGAACTGAATGAAAACGTTTTACTTGAAGACATTATAATGTTTGTTCAAAAACTTACAGAAATGCGTATGTACCGGTAAGTATTATGTAGCTCACGATGACGTCTTTTGACACGTGCTGTGGTAGGTCACCGGACTCCTCATCTGACCCGTGCTATGTATCTCCCAGTACCCTGCATGTCCTTGAATCTCATATTGGGCTTGAGCATATCTCCCGGCACCCGGCGCCACCTTTTCTTATGCACGATTTTTATTCGAAATTATTTCTGCTATACGTCTTGTTTCGGTTGATCACGAAGTCCCTAGTTTCTAGCTGCATACGAGTATTTTTTTCTAAACATTAATGCTGTTCCTCTGGTTTTCTGTACTGTGGTGTTGGTAGGGCATCTTTTTTTGCCTTCAGTTAGATATCAAAAGATTCCATGTTTGAATCCTGGCAGGGTCGCCATCAAATAACATTGGTTAGAGCCAAAGGTTGTAAGTGGATTGATGTTTTAAACAAGATGTTAAGTTGACATGTTTATTAGTCAACTGCCAAAACAGAGTGAACATCAAAAATATACATCAATCAATTTTATAATAACTCAAGCAGCGTGCGTCACAACGTTGCAGTCAATAGCTGCATGTCGCAGTAATACTATAAAACAACGTTTCTTCGTTGTTACTACAGTTAAATGTAAAATAGACACACCTAGCTGCCTTTATTCCGCTTAGTTCTTTTATCTTCTTTATTTGATATGTAGCAGAACTAAGCTTTATGGTGAGTGCTTCTATTTGAGGGGCCCACGTTAGTTTACCATATAAATTGACACCTTGAAATTTTACCGTATCGGTGGTAGCAACATTTTTTTTATCAAGAACATCTTGTACTGGTTCTGGAATTTGATTTAATTTTGGCCCAGGAGCAAACCGGATAACATATTTGTTTTGTCAACATTTAATATCATGTTATTTACAGAGAACCATTATTTTATACTCATGATCACTCTTTCTATTTTATTTATAATCATTTTGTCATTTTTGTCATTTTTGTCATCAAACTTGTGTCATCCGCGAACGTAAAAATATCAATGTGATCATCAGTAATAGCTACTAAAATGAAATTAATATATATAAGGAATAATAATGGCCCTAAAATAAACCCTGTGGAAATCCAAGGTTTATTTATTTTTGCTCTGATCTGCATCCATTAACTTCAGTCACTTGTTGCTTGTTTTTTTAGATAGGATTTAAGAATTTGTAGCTGCTCACTGTTTCGAATGCCATAGAGCTCCAGCTTAGCTAAAAGGATATATCGTGAGAAACACAATTAGATAGGTCACAGAAAACCCCATAAGTCTTCTGTGACCCATCCAGTGCCAAAATAACATCCTGCACGAGAGCCATAATGACATGTTTTGTTGACTTTGACTTTTGGAAACCAAACTGTTTTTCGTTAAAAAGTTTATTTTCTACCATAAAGTTAATTAATACGTCCGCGATGTACTTTTCAAAAATCTTACTGTAAGACAGAAGAACACATACAGGTCGATACCTATTAGGATCCGTGGTTGGAATTTGGCCCCGCACTCCCAAAAAGATTTGTTCGGTCGTTTGATCATACGTCCATCTCTGACGTGATAGAGATGGACATACGACTGACCGATACTCGATCGAATTTTTCCACTTCGGAGTAGACTCTCTGTTTGTGGATTGGTACTACCACTTAGTTAGTATGTAGACATTTTTGTAATATACATACGACATTCTTACGCTTGGCTATACCACGCTTATGGAAAGCGTCGATATGACCTAGGGTGAAGGGTGCTTGCCCAGAAACTGGGAGAGCATCAGCAGGCGAGGTATTATTTAGTATTTCCAGGGACTTCCAAAAAAATCTACGGAAATCGGTAATAGACTTATATAGACTACTGACGGATATTAGGAAACTGTCTATAACCACTCTCCAAGTACGGCTATTCATGACGTCATGTCGGAACACGACGATCTAGATTCTAAAGTGTCTCACAGTTTTTAAGTTAGGTCTATGTCATGTGGAGTAAATTATGTTATGTATGATACTGTGAGAACTGGGGAGAGTGCATCTATCATGAAATTGTGGTGAGATTGTCCTACTTTCGATTTCCTTTGCAGTTGTCTTCACATCCAAATTTACTTTTCGTCTCTTGCAAAAACTTTTAGATGGAAACGTATAAAGAAAAATAGAACTACCTAGATGAATTACTTTGACCAAGTGGAAGAAAAAGTTGATGTCGTTTCTATGTACTGAAAGTTACCTTATTTTGTGAGCAATTAAGGCTGACTTGCACCAATATTTAAATCTAGATTTAGAACTTAAGTTGAGTTTAATTTGACAGAAATGTTTTGACTGAGCGATCGTAAACCTGATTTAGCGATCAAATCGAGATTTAAGATGTTGGTGCAAGCCGCCCTAAATCCTATTTCTGTCCTAGTGAACCAAAACAATAGATCGTTATACAAGCGAGATAATTAATCACTTATACCCGTCTTTAACGCACTCTACTTTTAATCACTAATGCGAGGAAATTAAAAAAATATACAAAAATTATGTTTCTGCGAACGTTTTCAACAAAAAATGTTTACTGCCGCCATTTCTTGGGTTTATTTATTCCTCAAGAGGAAAAAAGGGAGCCCTTATATCTTTGGATCATTTTGTTGTCCGTCCGTCTGTATGTCAAGACCTTTTATCTAGAAAACGCGTGAAGGTATCGAAATGAAATTAAAACCATACACTCCAGTCTACAGTTTCATGAAGCTGTGAAAAAATCAAACTTCTAAGTTAACGTCACAAAAGATACGGTCGCTTATGCCGCAAAACACGTATATTTCGACACTCTCAAGGGTATTTCCCGTTGACCTAGAACTATAAAATTTGGCAAGTAATACTGTCTTATACTACAAGTATAGGGAAAAATCTGAAAACTATACATTTGTAATTAAATCATAAAAAATATAGTCTTCAACGGAACCATCGGTGGGTGAGTCCGTCTCGCACTTGTCCGGTTTGTTCTAGCCCTGCTATCATAGAAGCATCCTCATCGTACTCCATCTCTTAAGAGGTGATTGTACTGATCTTATATACATGTTAAAATAATAACCTTTTCTTCACCAGTTCATCAAATCAAACCAAATCAAAATATTTATTTTGTAAAATAGATACGTAAAGTATATTTTCTACAAGTCAAAGTTAATCTTTACAATAAATATCTTTGGAATAAAAAAATAAAAAATAATAATATGTATATATATACTAATAAGGGAAATACACACAAAAAATATTTAGGTTGGGCTACAAAAATTTAATTATAAAATTTAATGCTACCCGGCAGTACTAAACTGATTCATTCCTTCATAGCCCGAACTTTTCTTCATTTATGTGCTTTATACAAAATTTTTGTTTTCTAGAACCTTTGGATGTCTACCTATAATATTGTATACATGGTGAAAATTACAGATTTCTAAACTTTTTTGTTGTTTGTGTGCAATTCTAGCCTGCATACCAAGTTTTAGCTTTCTAGGACTTCAGAAATTACCTTAGAGGTTTTGATGATCAAAAGCGAGTCAGTGACATAATCGTTCGTCATATTATGTGTATTAATAAAATCTCAGGTATAAACGTTACACAAATGCAATAAAGTTCTTCATTAATCTGCTTACAACTTCTAATCCTGAGAGTTTGGACTCTCTGGTATTATCCACGAGGGTTCGTAAATACGACGCAACGCTTCGGGAAAAGGCCCATAATCTACTTCTTTTGGCTCGTCTTGGCGGAGGCATTGCCGTGCCCCCGGTTAAACTAACACAGTGACGAATAAAGTTTCAATATATAAACAAGGACCTTTTTTGTACGTGTTTGCGTCGTAAAATATTAAACATACTCTTAATAATCAAAAGAAGGTTGTGCTTATGGCACGTTTCTAATTAGTGCATGATAAGTACAAGTATGTAAACCCTTATTTGATTAATCTCGATTAGTTTTAAAATATTACATCACTATAAATTATTAAGGACCCGGCGCAAATAAATATACATACAAATAAAAGATGGAGTTCAATGTCAATGCTACACAACAAGTTACTTTTAATTTTTTTAAAGTAAATGTAGCGTGATAAGCTCTCATGAAATTATTAAAACCGAGTAATTTACGTATATTGGAATGTTTTAATGTTGTGTAACATATTTATCTAAAGTGAGTTTATAGTAATCATATATTGCCATTTTATCCTTGTTTTGATATAAAAGACAGACTTTTTATTGAAATGTATCAGTCTCAACGCACATTCTGTGTCTTTAACACAAGTACGAGTATATTTAAAACAACTAAAATGATTTCAAAGGTATTTTTTTATTTTGCATTAATCTTCTAAAAAAATGATAAAGAGTATACTTTTGTAAAAAAAACACTAATAAGGTCACTACAGAGTCACTACTCTTTTATATCACCATAGACTAATGTCTGTTTAGGTCCTGTGTCTCACTGTGCTCGTCGGTGTGGTAGCTGCCCAATACGGTCATCATGAGGAGAGTCAACACGTTCACCACGAACCTGCCTTCTCATCGCAACACATCCACCGTCACGACGGTCCCGCCCATCCCGTACACGTTGACCACGGGCATGACCATGGTCACCATGGACACGGACATGAACATGTCGACTATTATGTGAGTAGGATCGGTTAATGACCTTACTTACGATCGATTACCTACTGCTACCCGGCAGTACTAAACTGATTATATCTGAATGTAACCACAGGCGCACCCCAAATACGAGTTCGAGTACAAAGTGTCGGACCCTCACACCGGAGACCACAAGTCCCAGCACGAGAGCCGCGACGGCGACGTCGTGAAGGGTTACTACTCGCTGCATCAGCCCGACGGCTCCGAGAGACACGTGCATTACCACGGAGACAAGCACACCGGGTATGATGTTGTCGTTACTACGGTATTATGAACTATGTGTTCCCAGAGAATAACTCTTTAATAACTCTCCCTCTTTTGATGTGATTGAGTTTTTTTTCTATTAATATGCTTATTTCTTTATTACAAAATTTATCAGTATATTTTTTTCTAGGTTACTAGCAACATTAAAAACTTTTTTTTTCTTTTCCAGTTTCCACGCTGACGTGAAACACAGCACCCACCACCACTGGGAACACAAACATCATTACTGAAACTCAGAAATTATACGGGTGTAATGTTTTTCCCTGACTAAGATTGTTTTTTGTTATCATTAAAGCATGTGTATAGAGATTTTGTGATATTTTTGTACAAATAAAATGCAGTTTAATTAAATTTTTGGTTTTTGTTAACATTTCGACTATGTTATAGTAACATCAAAAATAACATTCTTAAAAAATTACACTTTAAGCACTTTTCTTCTTCAATCTGTAATATTGAAATCCTATCCATATAAAAAAATAAAAACGTATCAATGACAAAATGCTTTATGTCTGATGTAAAATAAAAAAAAAACGCTAATACTTCTTTCTATAAACTACAGTAAAATATTCACCAAATTATAGTTACAGGATAATTAACAGGGCATTTTAATTAATTATGCAAAATTGATGTTTACATGTATAATGTACCTATATACATATATAGAGAAATATAAGTTTAATCTCTAGTTTCATCATTAGAAAAAACCGGCCAAGTGAGAGTCAGACTCGCATACCTAGGGTTCCGTAATTCGTTTTGGGAACAGTCAGGAAGGAGGTATTTAAAATCTTGCCCATAACCTGTTTATGATAACTAAAAACTGAATCGATTGTCTTACAAAATAAAAGAGGGACTCAAATATTTTTACACCGTACTCGAAATAAAACTCGTGGATGAAGAAATTAATTTGGTCAATTTTTATTGTGAATTTCTCACCCGCTATATTTTTTCTGTAATTAATACGTAATCCCAACTTACCATGATTTTTTTCATATTTTTCGGTTCATTAGTTTCAGAAATAAGGGGAGGAGGGGGGACATGCATTGTTTTGTGATTTTTCAAAGATTTCTCGAAATCGGTGGCAGTAAATATGGTAAAAGTTTATATTTTTACAATTATCTTTTTCATATCTAGAATTTGATACCCATATTTTATTTTTATAAAATATTTTTTTAATTTATTTAACAGATTTTTTTATATTTCTCATTTGGTATGAACTCTTTTTAATCGCTATAGCTTTGCTGTAATTGACTAGTTATGGCCTATAATCGTCATTTTTTTTCGGTCCAATAGTTTCGGAAATAAGGGGGGGAGGGACATGCATTTTTTGTGGTTTTTCAGAGATTTCTCAAAATTGGTGTCAGTAAATATAATAAATATTTATATTTTAAAAATCAGCTCTTTTATATCAACAATTTGATACCCATATTATTATTTGAGGATATTTTTTTTCTCACTTTTGTGTTGGATATTTTGAACCATTCTTTTTTTATATCATATTGTGTAAACAAGTAAATGCTATTTTTGTAGCAAATTTCAAGTATTTATCTTTAACGGTGCTAAAGTTATGAGGCTGTGACATACGGACGGACGGACGGATGGACGTACAACGGAGTCTCACCAAAAAGGTTTCTTTTACCTTTCAGGTACTACGGAACTCTAAAAACACTGGTAGGTACTCGTATGTACCAACAAACCTACTGTTAACTAAAAAAACAACTAACTTGAAACGTAACTTGAAAAATTACTTGAACGTTGCCAAAAAGTAAAAGCTTTGATAAAGTACAATCATACTTGTATGACCTGTTGGCCTTCTGTCACCCAAAATAAGTGCAATATAAAAGGGGCGCTTAATATAAGCAACACATCAGTTACTCAACAGATAAACAGATCAATATGTTCTCCAAAGTAGGTGCCGTGAATGATATTTAAAAAAATTAAGCTCGCAAAAATTATCGAAGGACATTAAACTAAAATAAAAACCAAGTATTGTGACTAAAACTTGTTTTGTAGAAACTTGTAATAATGTATTGTGCGTATTTCAGGTACTTTCTTTGAGCGCTCTGCTGGCAGTAGCCTCATGTGGCCTCTTGCCTGAGCCTCACTACTCCTCCGCCGCAGCCGTCTCTTCCCAGAGCATCGTGCGTCATGACCAGCACCAGAACGTAGCCGCCGCCCCCGTGGCCTACCACGCCACTCCTGTGGCCTACCATGCCGCCCCCGCACACTACTCTTCGGCCGCAGCCGTCTCCTCTCAGAACATCGTGCGTCACGACCAACAACATACCGCCGCAGCACCCGTCCACTACACTGCCACCCCTGTTCACTACGCTGCCCCTGTCACTAAGGTGCTCGCACCTGCCCCCAAGCTGCTTCTCACCACTCACCAGGAACATCACGAGGAATACGTTAGTATATTCACTATTGTCATCCGCGACCCGTAACCAGATCTCTCCCTTAAACTGACCTGTTTCGTTGTTTGTTTGTTGCAGGCGCACCCCAAGTACGAGTTCTCTTACTCCGTGGAGGACCATCACACCGGCGACAACAAGTCGCAGCACGAGAGCCGCGACGGTGACGCCGTGCATGGCGAGTACTCTTTGGTGGAAGCCGACGGCTCCGTGCGCAAGGTGCAGTACACCGCTGATCACCACAACGGCTTCAACGCGATCGTGAGCCACTCGGCGCCCACGCATCACGCCGCGCCCGCCCCCCACCACGCCCCCGCCTATACCCTCGCTCACCATCATTAAGCTCTCACACATAGCTAATAAGGACTCTGTACTGTAAATAAATACCCTATTTATCAATAAAGAACTTGTTGAATTTATAGCAAGTTTTTTTTGTTTTTTCATGTTTTTATAAAACAGACATGCTGCATGCATGTACTTATGACTTTATTTACTACGTTATTATTAGTACAGGTATAAAAAAGCAGTTATACCGTTTTGTAGACATAACCTGGTCAAGTGCAAGTAGGGCTTGTGCCCTAGGGGTTTCGTTTATCCCGTTTAAGGGGGAATGTTTCGAGCTCGGTGCTAAATGCACAACTTATGATTGTTTTTCTTACTATTGTATAAAAAAAAACTATATAAATGTGATATATGATATTTAGCGACCATTGTTTAGTGTCAATTAGGCTTTTCCACCAAAATTTTATAATTTTATGTATTACGTTGTAAATAAAAGGGCATACAAACTTAAAATACGCTTTTATACGTGGTGAGCGTGGTGACTTAAAATACGCTTTTAAGTTTGTATACCCATTCATTTACAACGTAATGCTTAAAATGACGCAATTTTGCTAAAAACCCCTGATAATTATTAAACAATAGTCGCAAAATAAGATGAAACTATTTTATTTCATACATTTTATTTTAAAATAAGGTAAACAAACTTATGTTATGCACTTTGCACTGACGAAACGTTACCCCTTAAAACACAAATGTATTCAACAAGCAGTTATAGAGGATCAAACTAACTTGACATTACGATCTATTTAACTCCATGTATCTAGAGAATCTAAGATGATCGAAAACTTATTCTTTAATAATTAAAAACATACTTAACGTCACGACATGAATCCCCGAGGGGGTGTCAGAGGTGTTCCCGAGTGTGAAATGCGAAATGCAAGTCAAGTCAGCCTGTTCCCAAAACTGTCGAATTACGGAACCCTAGGTATGCTATTTTGAGTTGCACTTGACCGGTTTCTTTTTTCATAGATGTGCGTTACAAAACCTAATCGTGAACGAAGTATCCAGTTTGTAAGTCAACTGGACCTACCCTATAGGTTTTCACGACGAGCCAATTTGTATCAAATTAATTTTTTTGTGTGAAGTCAAAATCCTGATTTGTAACAGCACTATGGGGCTGTAGACTTCTGTAGGAGTTATTAGTAACGGGGCTCTAGAAAAGGAAAGACGGACAATTTAAAGTGATCGTATAATGGTTCCGTTTTATTTAGTTTGAGGTACGTAACCCAAAAACGGAGCAAAGTGCTAAGAAATCTCATTGTGGACCTAAATCGAGTAAACGGTTATCACGAGACCCAGAGATTTATTAACATTACTTATTAGTTGTTACACTTCCGGTTCAGTTCACTTGCTATCATTTCAATATCACGGACGATTGCCCTTGTCTAGAAAACAGGATCGGCGCGATTGCTTTCGTTTTTAAAAGAATACTAAAAAAAATGAAAAAATATCGGTAAATAACCGCCGCTTCTATAAATAATCAGCCAATTGATGATGAATGAGAGAAAAAATAAGAAAAAAACGAAAATATAAAATTTATAGAAAATAAGAGAGTAATTAACTGATTTAGTCTGAATGTTTCTTCAGTCAGTGCTGTTTGTTGAGTCCAGGTGTGCACTGAGTGACTACTAGTATCAGACATTTTAGTACGTACAACAAGCTTTACGATTGGGCATTACCACGCCTGACACTAAGCGCTGATAAGATCTAAGATGAAGGCACCCGGCGAGGCGTTAAGGGGGAACGTTTCGAGCTCGATGCAAAATGCACAACTTATGATTGTTTTTCTTACTATTGCATAAAAAGTACTAAATAAATGTGATTAATGGCATTTCGCGACCATTGTTTAGTGTCAATTAGGCTGTTTTACTAAAATTTTGTAATATATTACGTTGTAAATGAATGGGCATACAAACTTTAAACACGCTTTTAAGCTTGTATACCTATTCATTTACAACGTAATGCATAAAATGACGCAATTTTGGTAAAAACCCCTGATAATTATTCAAAAATAGTCGCAAAATAAGATGAAACTATTTTATTTCATACATTTTATATTAAAATAAAGTAAACAAACTTATGTTATGCACTTTGCACTGAGCTCGAAACGTTACCCCTTAAACAGTCTTTCCGGGTACTTCCGCAAAAATCTACGGAAATACGCAACTGTCTGTAACCAGTGCTCCAGTACGGCTAATCATCACGTCATTTTGGAACAAAACAATTTAGATTATGTAGGGAAGTGCCTCCCAGTTCTTTAAGTCTATATCATGGTGGAGTAAATGACTAGGTATGTTATGGTACTGTAAGAACGCATGTATCGTAAAATAGCCAGAGGTCTTAGTTTTGAGTACAGGTGACTTTATATACAAATTTACTTTTTATCTCACAGGAGGAAATGTTTAAGTAAAAAGATAACGACCTAGACAAATTCGTTTGAACAAGTGGAAAAAAAAGTTGATGCCGTTTCGCAGTATGAAGTATATAATCAATGACAGAGGAACGAATGGCAATAGATAGGCGACAAGAACGTAGCTCTCAAAGTTGCTATGGATGGAAAACTGAACTCAAGTGTCAAAATATTTGGTCGTTAAAATTGTGCACGAAATTTTAAATATTAAAATATCTTAAAATATTATAAATAATCATAATAATCAAAAGTAGCCCTTGTGCTTCAGATACATTTCTAAGTGGCGAGTGCGAAGTATGTGTGAATCTTATTTAATAACCATGATTGCTTCTGCTTCTAAACGCTAACTACAAATAAATGTAGATACAAATAAAACATAGAGCTCAATGGCAATGCTAACACCGGGTCCCTGTTAACCATTATTAAATAAATATAGCGTGATAAGCTTTCATAAAATTATTACAAGCAAATAATTTACGTATATGGAAATGTTTTAAAATTTTGAAACATAATTATCTAAAGTACCGTATATTGCCAATTGTATCCTTGTTTTTTATATAAAAGACAACATTTTTATTGAAATGTATCAGTCTCGAAGCGTGTTTTGTGTCTTTAGCATAAGCACAAGTATATTTAAGTAAAATGATTTCAAAGGTAAAAAAATATATTACGTAAAACTGGTAAAAAAGGTGCTATATGTATGTGTTATATATCATTTTGTACGATACCTGCTCCGCTTAGGTTGTAGTGAGGCAATTATTTCATAGATTTTATAATTTATTTCAATCATAGATACACAAATGTAATGTTGTTGTCTTGTTCTATTTAGGTCCTGTGCCTGTGTGTGCTCGTCGGTGTGGTAGCTGCTCAATACGGTCATCATGAGGAGAGTCACCACGGTCACCACGAACCTGCCTTCTCATCGCAACACATCCACCGTCACGACGGTCCCGCCCATCCCGTACACGTTGACCACGGGCATGACCATGGTCACCATGGACACGGACATGAAAATGTCGACTATTATGTGAGTAGGATCGGTTAATGACCTTACTTACGATCGATTACCTACTGCTACCCGGCAGTACTAAACTGATTAAATCTGAATGTAACCACAGGCGCACCCCAAAT
Source organism: Ypsolopha scabrella (assembly GCA_910592155.1). NCBI lineage: Eukaryota > Metazoa > Arthropoda > Insecta > Lepidoptera > Ypsolophidae > Ypsolopha > Ypsolopha scabrella. The sequence continues at coordinate 9,905,118 of OU342964.1, forward strand.
ACGAGTTCGAGTACAAAGTGTCGGACCCTCACACCGGAGACCACAAGTCCCAGCACGAGAGCCGCGACGGCGACGTCGTGAAAGGTTACTACTCGCTGCATCAGCCCGACGGCTCCGAGAGACACGTGCATTACCACGGAGACAAACACACCGGGTATGATATTCAATGTAACCACAGGCGCACCCCAAATACGAGTTCGAGTACAAAGTGTCGGACCCTCACACCGGAGACCACAAGTCCCAGCACGAGAGCCGCGACGGCGACGTCGTGAAGGGTTACTACTCGCTGCATCAGCCCGACGGCTCCGAGAGACACGTGCATTACCACGGAGACAAGCACATCGGGTATGATGTTGTCGTTACTACGGTATTATGAACTATGTGTTCCCAGAGAATAACTACCCCTCTTTTGATGTGATTGAGTTTTTTTGTCTATTATTATGCTTTTTTATTTATTACAAAATGTATCAGTGTATATTTTTCTAGGTTACCAGCAACATTAAAAACTTTTTTTTTTTTCAGTTTCCACGCTGACGTGAAACACAGCACTCACCACCACTGGGAACACAAACATCATTACTGAAACTCAGAAATTTTACGGATGTTATGTTTTTTCCCTGACTAAGATTGTTTTTTGTTATCATTAAAGCATGTGTATAGAGATTTTGTAATATTTTTGTACAAATAAAATGCAGTTTAATTAAATTTTTGGTTTTTGTTAACATTTCGACTATGTTATAGTAACATCAAAAATAACATTCTTAAAAAATTACACTTTAAGCACTTTTCTTCTTCAATCTGTAATATTGAAATCCTATTCATATAAAAAAATAAAAACGTATCAATGACAAAATGCTTTAGGTCTGACGTAAAAGAAAAAAAAATGCTAATACTTGTATAAACTACAGTAAAATATTCACCAAATTATAGTTACAGGGTAATGCATTTTAATTAATTATGCAAAATTCATGTTTACATGTATAATATATACATATATAGTGAAATTTAAGTTTAATCTCTAGTTTCATCATTAGAAAAAAACCGGTCAAGTGAGAGTCAGACTCGCATACCTAGGGTTCCGTAATTCGACAGTTTTGGGAACAGTCAGGAAGGAGGTATTTAAAATCTTGCCCATAACCTGTTTATGATAACTAAAAAATGAATCTATTGATTTACAAAATAAAAGAGGGACTCAAATATTTTTACACCGTACTCGAAATAAAACTCGTGGATGTAGAAATTAATTTTGTCAATTTTTATTGTGAATTTCTCACCCGCTATATTTTTCATGTAATTAATACGTAATCCCAACTTACCATGATTTTTTTCATATTTTTCGGTTCATTAGTTTCGGAAATAAGGGGAGGAGGGGGGACATGCATTGTTTTGTGGTTTTTCAAAGATTTCTCGAAATCGATGGCAGTAAATATGGTAAAAGTTCATATTTTTACAATTATCTTTTTCATATCTAGAATTTGATACCCATATTTTATTTTTATAAAATATTTTTTTAATTTATTTAACAGATTTTTTATATTTCTCATTTGGTATGAACTCTTTTTTAATCGCTATAGCTTTGGTGTAATTGACTAGTTATGACCTATAATCGTCATTTTTTTTCGGTCCAATAGTTTCGGAAATAAGGGGGGGAGGGACATGCATTTTTTGTGGCTTTTCAAAGATTTCTCAAAATTGGTGTCAGTAAATAAAAGTCGGCCAGAGAAACAGTATCAAGTGGGCAGGCTCTTACTCTGATGATTATAGTTTAGATTGTGGGGTTAGACAAGAAGGTTTGAGCACTCCCCGCCTCTTTAACCTCTATATGAATGGGCTTATGGGTGAGCTCAGTAGCACTGGTGTGGGATGTCATGTTGACGGTGTCTGCATTAATAATATTAGTTATAATGATGACATGGTGCTGCTGAGCCCATCTATAAGCGCGCTGAGGTGGCTTGTATCTGTCTGTGAAGCTTACGCGGTGGCTCATGGGCTCAAATATAACACCAAGAAGAGCGAGTTAATGGTGTTTAAGGCAGGTTCTGTGAGCTATTCTCAGATACCTGAAGTATCACTCTCCGGAATACCCATGTGCAGGGTTACTCAATTTAAATATCTGGCCCATTGGGTCACCGATGACCTCAAAGACAACTGTGGCATCTAAAGGGAACGTAGGTCGCTGTCTGTCCGATGTAACATGCTGGCTTGCAGGTTCTCGCGTTGTACTACACCATTTAAGATCGGGCTTTTAAAAACCTACTGTCAGGCATTCTACACGTGGGTTAGTTTTACTCAAAGGGCATACAGCGACCTACGGGTCCAATATAATAATGCGTTTAGGGCACTGTTGGGGCTGCCGTGGCGATGCAGCGCGTCAGAAATGTTTGCGGAGCGTGCGTGCGCCTCTGCACTTGCCCACCTCCGCGGCAGCACCAAAAGCATCCTGAAAGTATTTTCAGATCGGTGGGACTCTCCTCTCTTACAGAGATGGATGCAGCTCCACACTGTAATATAATTAATTAGGATTTATTTTATTTTTTTACATACTAACATACCACTTAAGTTACTGTTACTAATCCTCTATGGAAATATGTCCGAAATAAATTTTGTGAATTGAATTGAATTGAATAATAAAAATTTATATTTTAAAAATCAGCTCTTTTATATCAACAATTTGATACCCATATTATTATTTTAGGATTTTTTTTTCTCACTTTTGTGTTGGATATTTTGAACTTTTTTTTTTTAATATCATATTGTGTAAACAAGTAAATGCTATTTTTGTAGCAAATTTCAAGTATTTATCTTTAACGGTGCTAAAGTTATGAGGCTGTGACATACGGGCGGACTGACGGATGGACGTACAACGGAGTCTCACCATAAAGGTTTCTTTTACCTTTCAGGTACTACGGAACTCTAAAAACACTGGTAGGTACCAACAAACCTACTGTTAACTAAAAAAATAACTAACTTGAAACGTAACTTGAAAAATTACTTGAACGTTGCCAAAAAGTAAAAGCTTTGATAAAGTACAATCATACTTGTATGACCTGTTGGCCTTCTGTCACCCAAAATAAGTGCAATATAAAAGGGGCGCTTAATATAAGCAACACATCAGTTACTCAACAGATAAACAGATCAATATGTTCTCCAAAGTAAGTGCCGTGAATGATACTTAAAAAAATTAAGCTCGCAAAAATTATCGAAGGACATTAAACTAAAATAAAAATCAAGTATTGTGACTAAAACTTGTTTTGTAGAAACTTGTAATAATGTATTGTGCGTATTTCAGGTACTTTCTTTGAGCGCTCTGCTGGCAGTAGCCTCATGTGGCCTCTTGCCTGAGCCTCACTACTCCTCCGCCGCAGCCGTCTCTTCCCAGAGCATCGTGCGTCATGACCAGCACCAGAACCTAGCCGCCGCCCCCGTGGCCTACCACGCCACTCCTGTGACCTACCATGCCGCCCCCGCACACTACTCTTCGGCCGCAGCCGTCTCCTCTCAGAACATCGTGCGTCACGACCAACAACATACCGCCGCAGCACCCGTCCACTACACTGCCACCCCTGTTCACTACGCTGCCCCTGTCACTAAGGTGCTCGCACCTGCCCCCAAGCTGCTTCTCACCACTCACCAGGAACATCACGAGGAATACGTTAGTATATTCACTATTGTCATCCGCGACCCGTAACCAGATCTCTCCCTTAAACTGACCTGTTTCGTTGTTTGTTTGTTGCAGGCGCACCCCAAGTACGAGTTCTCTTACTCCGTGGAGGACCATCACACCGGCGACAACAAGTCGCAGCACGAGAGCCGCGACGGTGACGCCGTGCATGGCGAGTACTCTCTGGTGGAAGCCGACGGCTCCGTGCGCAAGGTGCAGTACACCGCTGATCACCACAACGGCTTCAACGCGATCGTGAGCCACTCGGCGCCCGCGCACCACGCCGCGCCCGCTCCCCACCACGCCCCCGCCTTTACCCTCGCTCACCATCACTAAGCTCTCACGCATAGCTTATAAGGACTCTTTACTGTAAATAATTACCCTTTTTATCAATAAACAACTTGTTGAATTTATAGCATGTTTTTTTTTTGTTTTTTCATGTTTTTATAAAACAGACATGCTGCATGCATGTACTTATGACTTTATTTACTACTTTATTATTAGTACAGGTATAAAAAAGCAGTTATACCGTTTTGTAGACATAACCTGGTCAAGTGCAAGAAGGGCTTGTGCCCTAGGGGTTTCGTTTATCCCGTTTAAGGGGGAACGTTTCGAGCTCGGTGCAGAATGCACAACTTATGATTGTTTTTCTTAATATTGCATAAAAAGTACTATATAAATGTGATATGTGGCATTTAGCGACCATTGTTTAGTGTCAATTAGGCTTTTCTACCAAAATTTTGTAATTTTATGTATTACGTTGTAAATGGGGCATACAAACTTAAAATACGCTTTTAAGTTTGTATACCCATTCTGTTGCTAATAAGCAACTCAAACGCGTTCTGCTACCAACAAATGTGTGATATACCCTGTTCCCTGTCTGGTTTGCACAGAGAATGTCTCGGCCGGGCCCACAACGAGATTAATTAATACCAGCGGACAGTAACAAGGTATTTCAGTTGAAAGATTTAATAATAATATGTGACACTTACACAAGTCCAGTGAAATATTGACGGCGTCAAAATACCTCCAGAAGTCCAAAATCTGGGGTCCTCGCTATCTGTTGCTTGGCCGTCTCGTTGCTCCAGTGCTGGCCGGTATTATGAAGGGGAAAGACTTAGGCAAGGAACAGCAGGAAGGCAAGGAACGGCCGCGGGCATTCAATACGTGTCACCAAAAATTCTGACGCAATCATCCAAGTATTTTCCTGGAATTAGCCCGGCTTCTACGAGCACAATTCCCCAACACGGTTTCACTAGAAGACCTTTACTTTTATATACAACTGGCCCTAACGCAAGAATCTGTTAAAACCCGTTAGGCACCCAATTTTCACAATCAACCCGGGAGATCAAAATTAACAAGTCATGTCCCCATCAAAATCATAGACAAGAAGAGCAAAATTAAAAACAAACAAAGTTACTATGCCGCCGCTAGCGGTCTCTAAAAATAGATTAGAACACTGCGAACGAAGCGCGTTCAATTTGAGTGTTGCGCGAACACATTCATTTACAACGTAATGCTTAAAATGACGCAATTCTGCTAAAAACCCCTGATAATTATTAAACAATAGTCGCAAAATAAGATGAAACTATTTTATTTCATACATTTTATTTTAAAATAAGGTATACAAACTTATGTTATGCACTTTGCACTTAGCTTGAAACGTTACCCCTTAAACAGTCTTTCCGGGTACTTCCGCAAAAATCTACGGAAATACGCAACTGTCTGTAACCAGTGCTCCAGTACGGCTAATCATCACGTCATTTTGGAACAAAACAATTTAGATTATGTAGGGAAGTGCCTCCCAGTTCTTTAAGTCTATATAATGGTGGAGTAAATGACTAGGTATGTTATGATTCTGTAAGAACGCATGTATCGTAAAATAGTTAGGATCAAACTAACTTGACATTACGATCTATTTAACTCCATGTATCTAGAGAATCTAAGATGATCAAATACTTATTCTTTAATAATTAAAAACATACTTAACGTCACGACATGTATCCCCGAGGGGGTGTCAGAGGTGTTCCCGAGTGTGAAATGTGAAATGCAAGTCAAGTCAGCCTGTTGCCAAAACTGTCGAATTACGGAACCCTAGGTATGCTATTTTGAGTTGCACTTGACCGGTTTCTTTTTTCATAGATGTGCGTTACAAAACCTAATCGTGAACGGAGTATCCAGTTTGTAAGTCAACTGGACCTACCCTATAGGTTTTCACGACGAGCCAATTTGTATGAAATTGATTTTTTTGTGTGAAGTCAGACGCCTGATTTGTAACAGCACTATGGGGCTGTAGACTTCCGTAGGAGTTATTAGTAACGGGGCTCTAGAAAAGGAAAGACGGACAATTTAAAGTGATCGTATAATGGTTCCGTTTTATTTATTTTGAGGTACGTAACCCAAAAACGGAGCAAAGTGCTAAGAAATCTCATTGTGGACCTAAATCGAGTAAACGGTTATCACGAGACCCAGAGATTTATTAACATTACTTATTAGTTGTTACACTTCCGGTTCAGTTCACTTGCTATCATTTCAATATCACGGACGATTGCCCTTGTCTAGAAAACAGGATCGGCGCGATTGCTTTCGTTTTTAAAAGAATACTTAAAAAAATAAAAAAATATCGGTAAATAACCGCCGCTTCTATAAATAATCAGCCAATTGATGATGAATGACAGAAAAAATAAGAAAAAAACGAAAATATGAAATTTATAGAAAATAAGAGAGTAATAAACTGATTTAGTCTGAATGTTTCTTCAGTCAGTGCTGTTTGTTGAGTCCAGGTGTGCACTGAGTGACTACTAGTATCAGACATTTTAGTACGTACAACAAGCTTTACGATTGGGCATTACCACGCCTGACACTAAGCGCTGATAAGATCTAAGATGAAGGCACCCGGCGAGGCGTTAAGGGGGAACGTTTCGAGCTCGATGCAAAATGCACAACTTATGATTGTGTTTCTTACTATTGCATAAAAAGTACTAAATAAATGTGATTAATGGCATTTCGCGACCATTGTTTAGTGTCAATTAGGCTGTTCTACTAAAATTTTGTAATTTTATATATTACGTTGTAAATGAATGGGCATAAAAACTTAAAACACGCTTTTAAGCTTGTATACCTATTCATTTACAACGTTATGCATAAAATGACGCAATTTTGATAAAAACCCCTGATAATTATTCAATAATAGTCGCAAAATAAGATGAAACTATTTTATTTCATACATTTTATATTAAAATAAGGTAAACAAACTTATGTTATGCACTTTGCACTTAGCTTGAAACGTTACCCCTTAAACAGTCTTTCCGGGTACTTCCGCAAAAATCTACGGAAATACGCAACTGTCTGTAACCAGTGCTCCAGTACGGCTAATCATCACGTCATTTTGGAACAAAACAATTTAGATTATGTAGGGAAGTGCCTCCCAGTTCTTTAAGTCTATATAATGGTGGAGTAAATGACTAGGTATGTTATGATTCTGTAAGAACGCATGTATCGTAAAATAGCTAGAGGTTTTAGTTTTGAGTACAGGTGACTTTATATACAAATTTACTTTTTATCTCACAGGAGGAAACGTTTAAGTAAAAAGATAACGACCTAGATAAATTCGTTTGAACAAGTGGAAAAAAAAGTTGATGCCGTTTCGTAGTATGAAGTATATAATCAAAGACAGAGGAACGAATGGCAATAGATAGGCGACAAGAACGTAGCTCTCAAAGTTGCTATGGATGGAAAACTGAACTCAAGTGTCAAAATATTTGGTCGTTAAAATTGTGCACGAAATTTTAAATATTAAAATATCTTAAAATATTATAAATAATCATAATAATCAAAAGTAGCCCTTGTGCTTCAGATACATTTCTAAGTGGCGAGTGCGAAGTATGTGTGAATCTTATTTAATAACCATGATTGCTTCTGCTTCTAAACGCTAACTACAAATAAATGTAGATACAAATAAAACATAGAGCTCAATGGCAATGCTAACACCGGGTCCCTGTTAACCATTATTAAATAAATATAGCGTGATAAGCTTTCATAAAATTATTACAAGCAAATAATTTACGTATATGGAAATGTTTTAAAATTTTGAAACATAATTATCTAAAGTGATTTCAACGTACCGTATATTGCCAATTGTATCCTTGTTTTTTATATAAAAGACAACATTTTTATTGAAATGTATCAGTCTCGAAGCGTGTTCTGTGTCTTTAGCATAAGCACAAGTATATTTAAGTAAAATGATTTCAAAGGTAAAAAAATATATTACGTAAAACTGGTAAAAAAGGTGCTATATGTATGTGTTATATATCATTTTGTACGATACCTACTAAGCTTAGGTTGTAGTGAGGCAATTATTTCATAGATTTTTACAATCTATTTCAATCATAGATACACAAATGTAATGTTGTTGTCTTTTTCTATGTAGGTCCTGTGACTGTGTGTGCTCGTCGGTGTGGTAGCTGCTCAATACGGTCATCATGAGGAGAGTCACCACGCTCACCACGAACCTGCCTTCTCATCACAACACATCCACCGTCACGACGGTCCCGCCCATCCCGTACACGTTGACCACGGGCATGACCATGGTCACCATGGACACGGACATGAACATGTCGACTATTATGTGAGTAGGATCGATCTTGGTCCGAACACTTTGGAATTGCTGTAAACCCAAGCAAGTGTCAGGCTATTATTGTTGGTAGCACACGACAGATTATTAAGATTGATCCTGATCTCTTGGGAAAGGTAAGCTATAACGGGTGTAATATTGCCTTTACTGACTCTGTTACTAACCTTGGCCTTGCCATTGACGAAAACCTTGATTGGAACGTTCATATCGCGAATGTTTCCCGCAAGTTTTATGCTTCATTGCATTCTCTTCTATGTCTTAAAAACGTTCTTCCTATTTCAACAAAAATTTCTCTTGCTAACTCTCTTCTTATTCCTTTAATTGATTACGCTGACGTTTGTAACTTGGACCTTAAAGAGGAACTTCTTAACAAGCTTGATCGTTTGCTCAATACATGTATTCGCTTCATTTTCAGTCTTCGCAAATACGATCACGTGTCTGAGTTCCGTTCCAGGTTACACTGGCTTCCAGTTCGTGAGCGAAGGAATGTTAGAATTCTGTGTCTTCTTTTCTCTATTATTAATGACCCGTGTACTCCCCCTTACCTCAAATCTTTGTTTCATCTTTTCGATAACACCCACTGTAAACTCCTCAGGTCCTCTAACAACCTTCTCTTGTCTTTTCCTTCTCACCGTTCTGGTTTTATGTCCGATTCTTTTGCCGTCACGGCTGTCCGTTTGTGGAACGATCTACCCGTTAAAATTAGAAATGCCCCGGCTCGTCATGCGTTTAAACAGTCCCTGCGCAGACATTATCTTAGTAAAATACAGTAAATCTGGTGTCAACATAGCAATCTGAAATTATCACGACTAGTAGTCTATTCTTGTATATTCTTGTATTTATTATTGTATTATATATATTTATATAATATTATATAATCGTATTTATGTAGTAATTATTGTTATTTGTTTAAAATATATTTGTGTATTTTTATTAATTTATGTATTTAGTATTTACCTACAAATCTACTTATCTATTTTATTTATTAGTACATTCATGTCTTTTTTTTTTTCTCACTTATTTTTTTTATGTCTTAAAGCCTTTCTGCACGCCTGCCTCTGTTCATTTCTTGTACTTTCTGTCGGGTTGACTGGGAGAAAATGCTTTTAGCATTAAGTCCGCCTGTTGTACATGTAACTTTTGTTTTGTGCAATAAAGTATTTAGAAAGAAAGAAAGAAAGGATCGGTTAATGACCTTACTTACGATCGATTACCTACTGCTACCCGGCAGTACTAAACTGATTATATCTGAATGTAACCACAGGCGCACCCCAAATACGAGTTCGAGTACAAAGTGTCGGACCCTCACACCGGAGACCACAAGTCCCAGCACGAGAGCCGCGACGGCGACGTCGTGAAGGGTTACTACTCGCTGCATCAGCCCGACGGCTCCGAGAGACACGTGCATTACCACGGAGACAAGCACACCGGGTATGATATTCAATGTAACCACAGGCGCACCCCAAATACGAGTTCGAGTACAAAGTGTCGGACCCTCACACCGGAGACCACAAGTCCCAGCACGAGAGTCGCGACGGCGACGTCGTGAAGGGTTACTACTCGCTGCATCAGCCCGACGGCTCCGAGAGACACGTGCATTACCACGGAGACAAGCACACCGGGTATGATATTCAATGTAACCACAGGCGCACCCCAAATACGAGTTCGAGTACAAAGTGTCGGACCCTCACACCGGAGACCACAAGTCCCAGCACGAGAGCCGCGACGGCGACGTCGTGAAGGGTTACTACTCGCTGCATCAGCCCGACGGCTCCGAGAGACACGTGCATTACCACGGAGACAAGCACACCGGGTATGATATTCAATGTAACCACAGGCGCACCCCAAATACGAGTTCGAGTACAAAGTGTCGGACCCTCACACCGGAGACCACAAGTCCCAGCACGAGAGTCGCGACGGCGACGTCGTGAAGGGTTACTACTGCATCAGCCCGACGGCTCCGACAGACACGTGCATTACCACGGAGACAAGCACACCGGGTATAAATTAATTGACTTAATGGCATAATGGCCAATAACGAGACATAGTTAACCTTATTCTTCCGCATCAAATCTCAAATTTCATGGTATCAAAACCTTAGAAAAATACAAAATAAAACGTATGGTTAATAGTTAACAGCGGAGAGGATGGATGTGGACTGCGTGTTTATGAAGCACTGGACAAAAGTGCACACCTAGTACCGTCTACATCCTTTTTATAATTTTATTATTGAGTAATTTATATTTATTAATATTATTCATTTATTTATTTAGATCTAAGTATGGCCCGGATTACGTATGTGTGAAAACTGAAATAAAACAATACGAATTATATAATTTTTAATTTTTGATAGGTAATATTTAAAACATTTTACCCTGATGTGGGGATACACTTTATTTAACTATAAATACACAGATTTGTAACTCTTACTTATTGTATAGGTACGAATAAATCTATTGTTATTCCTGCGATACATGATAGAACTATATGTTTCTTCTTTTTCCAGTTTCCACGCTGACGTAAAACACAGCACTCACCACCACTGGGAGCACAAACATCATTACTGACACTCAAATATTATACGCTTTGACTATTGATTTTTGTTATTTTCTCATATCTTAATATAAAGCTTTTATGGAAATAAAGAGCAATTTTTTAAACAATTTTTTTTTCTGCTCTTCCTATACTTCGAAATAAGTAATTTATTATGATTATTTAGTTTTTTTAATAAGTTTATTGATAATTTATTTTTAAATAAATATTCAGTAATTAAATTGACTGGAGTAAAAAATATAAGATATACCTTCCTTTAACACTGACTTTTTTCGTCAAAAATGATACAACTGCGAAACTTTTATTCAATGACTTAATATATCGTAATATGTATTATATAAATTACTTAAACGAATGATAAAGTGTCATTTTGGATAGAAAAGAGTAACTCTTTGTCTTTTGTTTAACGATCCTTTATACTGCGAAAACCAGCTGCTTCAACGACGATTGAATAAAAATGTAGGATAATGATAAATGTATAAAAATTTAGGAGCGTGTTTGTTTTTTATTTACGTTTTCGGTTATAAATAATGTTATAAAGATAAAACTCGTACCTCACTCGTTACTAAACTTTATTATTTTGATTGACTTTTTATACTATATATTTTAATGTCCTTCAATGAGTGGAAATAAACTGAGCCTTTGCAAGATTTCCTTGACGTATCGATAAACTCATTTCTCTAATATATCTTCTAATAACAGTACCTGCAGTTATAATATTTTAACAAACATGGAATATCATGTTTTCTTCGCAGCTGGTCAACGTCTTTGGGAACCCGAGGACTGGGGCATACTTTGGACAACGTCTTAGCTTATGTATTCAACGAGGGAATGCCACCAGCCTTTTAAAGGCTCTGCCATAGATGGCGGAGATTTGGCCAATTCCTTTTATTTTGTATAGCTTTTTAATATTTTATTTTTAATTGGTTGTTTTCAGGTAGTTTAAATCTATATTTTGTTTTCTTTCATCTTATTTTAATAAATACGAAATATAATTATTATTTTCAAATATTTTATAAACTGAGAGAGTTCTGTGGCCCCTACTGGCATTAAATTCGAAAAAATTTAGTTGCATCGCGGCCAGTTATGTTCATTGTCATTTAAAAACTTCTCTTAATTTCACTACAAGTAGTTCTAAAGTAAAAATGTTAAGAATTGGATTCGTACTCGTGTGACCTGATGGCCTTGTGTCACTCAAAATGAGTACAGTATAAAAGGGGCGCTTTATTTAAGCAACACATCAGTTGTTCAACAGATTAATACATCAATATGTTCTCCAAAGTGAGTGCGGTGAATGAAGCTTTATTAAAATTGAAACATAAAAAATACGTAAAATATAAATAAAGTGTTTTGATATAACGTAATTGAATCATTGTAAGCGCAGTAGCTCAGACGGTAGAACGCTGGCCAATTGTTGAGACACAGGTTTGATCCCCGGTCGGGCATTCAACAATGAGTTTTTCGGAATTTATGTGCATAACATTTGTGTTCTCACCCAATACTTACGTCTTGCTGAATGGTGAAAGAAAACACCGCGAGGAAGCCTTCATGCCCCAAATAGTGTGTATTTGTACCCGAAGTACGGCGATATGCATTATAATCGTCGGTGAAACACGGGTGTACCAAGTGGAAGCTGTGATTTGCATATTACATTTTACACTCGAGAACACCTCTGACATCCCTTCGGGGATTCATGTTATATTTAACGATATGTTTATGTTTTGTTTGAAGCATGTAATTTTATATTCTGTGATTTACAGGTATTTTGTTTGAGCGCCGTTCTAGCGGTAGCCTCATGTGGCCTTTTGCCCGAGCCTCACTACTCTTCCGCCGCGGCCGTCTCTTCGCAGAGCATCGTGCGTCATGACCAACACCAGAATGTAGCCGCCGCCCCTGTAGCGATACACGCAGCCCCTGTCCACTATGCTGCCGCTCCTTCTCATTACGCCGCTGCCCCCGTTCACTACGCCGCCCCTGTCACCAAGGTTCTCGCACCCGCCCCCAAGCTACTCCTCGCCACTCACCAGGAACACCACGAGGAATACGTAAGTATATTCACTATACCGTCACCCGTTACAAGATCTCCCCCTTCTGCAAACTGACCTGTTTCTTGTTTATTGCAGGCGCACCCCAAGTACGAATTCTCTTACTCCGTGGAGGACCATCACACCGGCGACAACAAGTCGCAGCACGAGAGCCGCGACGGTGACGCCGTGCATGGCGAGTACTCTCTGGTGGAAGCCGACGGCTCCGTGCGCAAGGTGCAGTACACCGCTGATCACCACAACGGCTTCAACGCGATCGTGAGCCACTCGGCGCCCACGCATCACGCCGCGCCCGCTCCCCACCACGCCCCCGTTTACACTCTCGCTCACCATCACTAAAGTCTTTTATCTATCTTGAAAAGACTGTAAATTATGACTTATTTATCAATAAATGACTGGTTAAATTTACCCCATAGGTTTTATTTATGCGTCTGTGCATTGTGATTGTGAAAACAGAATTGAGCACAGATCTCCTCTGTAATAAGGTGTCAGATTATATTTACTAGTACACCCTCTTTTCACTAATGTTTTTTACGTACGAACGTGATATTAGTAAATAATGCAGGTATACTTCACAGTGTTTTTCTTCACCGTCAAGCAAGTAAACAATAACTATGGATATCAACTCTGAAAAACCTATATGAGCACATTGATATAACAAAACGTAGATACGGTACGTTTTTATATCGTCAACTGAAAAATGGACCTCCGTTTTAAACAAGCGCCTCCGAACGACAGAGATAGAGCGACAAGCTTTGTAGGGCCACGCGCGAGTAGAGGCGTACCGTTTCTTCCTTTTGTTTTTTCTTAGTTGGTGTATGCTCAACTGGCAGTTATTGTATTGAACCTCATTCTCAAGATTGAGATTCGAGCTTCCTATTGACTTAGCAACTCCTACTTTTTTTAATACGAAAAAAGAGTAATTTTTCTCGTCTTCCGTTTCTTTTTGTATTTCGTAAATATCTTGCTTTTTGTGTAATTTTTAATTATTTATTCGTTTTCAATGGGCAGATTTTAAAAAACTATGCAAACCACAAAGCTTAAATTAAATTATGTGTTTTTTGAACTTTGAAAAAAAATTATTGTTATTATGCGGTTTAAAAAATAATTTAACAGAAATACCAACTTTAAAGACAGTGTAGTTTTTATTTATTTCGCCAATATAGTTTTGGTTCTGTCAAAACTTGAATTTTTCCTTAGCTTCTATAGTTAACACCAAAGAACTTTTTTGGAATGAAGAAAATTTTGACGGCACTAAAACTAAAATTAAATCCTACAGAATCGGCTTTACAGTTGCGCCCCGCTCTGAAAACTCGTTCTGTAAGCTCTTATTCTCCAAACTACTTTACAAAAACACTCACTGATTCTCTTTTGAACTTCATTTGGTGCCAATAGCTTATAACCATTTTTTTTTTTATCTTGAGCAAAGAAAAAAATGCGGTCTACCCTCCTAATACTCCTAAAAACGTAATTATCCCTAAATTGCGTCCAGTTTGTGGCTTGAATATATCTTACAAATGTAGAGGCCATGTTTTAAGTTTATTAACATTATTACAATGCTCATTTAATAATGTACATATACTAAAGATAAAAACTAAAATTTACTAATTTAATTTAATTTATGATAGCCTCCCAACAAACAGTTCAAACTGGTGTGACGGCCCGAGTGAAGCAATAAGGAGTGTGTTAGATTGCTAGTGATCATAAATTCGGGAGCCTAGCGGAGCAAACACTTCAGTTTTAACAGATTTCATGATATGGCTGACCAGTCCATAAAATGGCCAAATGAACTAAACAGTTTTAAGTAATTACAATTATCGAAGAACGAAATTTTTACAGTGAGATTAGTAGAGCACATGGTGCATAGCTTTGATTTCACTTTATACCGGAACATGATAGAAATAAACTAGTTTTGTAAAATTTTCATTTTATTCATATTCTATTGAAAGCTCACAAAATCTCAACATTAACAAAAAGAAATCGTACGAACTTAACATTCATATTATTTATTAATTTTAGTAATGATGTTTGTGCTCCCAGTGGTGGTGACTGCTGTGTTTCACGTCAGCGTGGAAACTGAAAAAAAATATATAATAGAGACCTCTTGACAGGCCACAAACACAAAACTGAATGTATCAAATTATAATAACGTTCTATTTGTCGCCAAAATACCTACATTATCTATGATGACTTCGAGTTATGCAGCCAAAATTATACTGGAGACTCACTACGTGATCATCAGCAGTAACAAGGTTTAATGACCCACACATAAATACCTAGGGTAATTTGAAAAACATCATACTTACATACGCACGATCATTATGATTCACTTGGGGTTGGGCTTGAACAACTTTAGGGTCACGTAACTTATTTTTTATTTCACCAAAGTTGGTGTGCTCAATTTTCACATCAAACAACTTTATTTATGAAACCTTTTTATAATACTTGTTATTTCTTCACTTAGCGCTGACTTAAAGTAATATCATACATCGGAGATATTCTACAAAATAAAACATTTTGCACGGTCAAGTTACGACCGACAACACTACTATTCTAAGAATTAACTTTTTATTGGTCTTATTAGCTTTTCGGTATTTTTATCTTTACACATTATTACAAAAAAAAATCATAAGGAAAGTTGTCGATGATGCTGGTCATCATTTTGTAAATAGGATCTTTATGTATTAGACATCTAAGCAAATTCAAATTTACTTAACTCATCATTTTGTATCTTTCTTGGCTATATTAAGTTTTTGGATAAAATTCTAAATAAAAACTCAAAAGGCCTGCCTAATCAATTTGTCGGTGAAAAAACTTTTCCATCCAGTTTCTGCAATGTTTAGCCTAGTTACGGCAACTTCTTGAGACAAAGATAATTTTTTAACGTCAATTTTTTTTTGTTATAGTATCACCTTTTCTAAATCATTGTCCGCTATGGGACTGTACAAAAATAAATATGATTTACCCGGTGAGCTTGTCTCCGTGATAATGCAAGTGTCTCTCGGAGCCGTCGGGCTGATGCAGCGAGTAGTAACCCTTCACGACGTCGCCGTCGCGGCTCTCGTGCTGGGACTTGTGGTCTCCGGTGTGAGGGTCCGACACTTTGTACTCGAACTCGTATTTGGGGTGCGCCTGTGGTTACATTGAATATCATACCCGGTGTGCTTGTCTCCGTGGTAATGCACGTGTCTCTCGGAGCCTTCGGGCTGATGCAGCGAGTAGTAACCCTTCACGACGTCGCCGTCGCGGCTCTCGTGCTGGGACTTGTGGTCTCCGGTGTGAGGGTCCGACACTTTGTACTCGAACTCGTATTTGGGGTGCGCCTGTGGTTACATTGAATATCATACCCGGTGTGCTTGTCTCCGTGGTAATGCACGTGTCTCTCGGAGCCGTCGGGCTGATGCAGCGAGTAGTAACCCTTCACGACGTCGCCGTCGCGGCTCTCGTGCTGGGACTTGTGGTCTCCGGTGTGAGGGTCCGACACTTTGTACTCGAACTCGTATTTGGGGTGCGCCTGTGGTTACATTGAATATCATACCCGGTGTGCTTGTCTCCGTGGTAATGCACGTGTCTCTCGGAGCCGTCGGGCTGATGCAGCGAGTAGTAACCCTTCACGACGTCGCCGTCGCGGCTCTCGTGCTGGGACTTGTGGTCTCCGGTGTGAGGGTCCGACACTTTGTACTCGAACTCGTATTTGGGGTGCGCCTGTGGTTACATTCAGATATAATCAGTTTAGTACTGCCGGGTAGCAGTAGGTAATCGATCGTAAGTAAGGTCATTAACCGATCCTACTCACATAATAGTCGACATGTTCATGTCCGTGTCCATGGTGACCATGGTCATGCCCGTGGTCAACGTGTACGGGATGGGCGGGACCGTCGTGACGGTGGATGTGTTGTGATGAGAAGGCAGGTTCGTGGTGAGCGTGGTGACTCTCCTCATGATGACCGTATTGAGCAGCCACCACAGCGGCGAGCACACACAGGCACAGAATCTAAATAAAAAAACAATAATCACATATATATGATATTAACTTATACTAGAAGTTTATTAATGTATTTTTTTCATTACTTATGTACAAATTATAATTATAAGTTATATATAACTTTACCTTAGAAATCATATTCGTTGTTTTTATTTTAGGTATATTCCGATAACGTGCCACTGACACAAAATGCTTCTTTCAACTGCTACATTTCGATTAAAAAACATTTATTTTATACAAAAACGTGGATAATGAAGGCTATTAACTTCACTTTAGTTGCAAAATGCTCTAGAATTGATAAAATAAGTTATATTTGTAGTTTTATGAAAGCTTCTCACGCATTGATTACGGAAAGTGAATAAGCTACTCTGCTACTCGCGTAATATTGCTATACAGCTTCAAACTCTTTAATTCCAATCTTTTATAAATTGTAAATCAAACCAGTGGCTTTTTCTGATAAGCAGTATAACAACTTCAAAATGTATAAGTTTCATCGATTAAGCCCCTTGACATATTTATCATCTATATCTATTATACTAATAAAAAAGTAGTAAAAAGTCGGGTTTGTACATTGAATATTTTCGCGAAATATTGAACGAGATGGGTTATTACAACCAAAACCACAATTTTAGAATTTTTTTCTGTCTGTATTTGTCTTTCTGTTTGTATGTATGTATGTTCCGTTTTAACTCGATAACCACTCAACGGATTTGGATGCGGTTTTCTATGTTATTATCGTAGTGACCTTGGTCAATATATAGGCTATAAGGTGTGTTCAAAAAATAACGCCCAAGCCGAAAATTGGGCAAAGTTTGAATGAACGCGGGTGGAGCCGCGGGCAAAGGATAGTAAAAAATAAAAGGCAATACGTACCTGAATAGTTATTTGTCCCTGAAATGTACAACTTATTACGATTTCGATCTGAGAAACCACCTTTTGCTATTCCGCTCTGAATTTGAATTTTGAATACGAATTTGCTGTAAGTCAAGCAACCACAGAAGATACACTGACTACTTAATTTCTACAACTGGTACTTTCTTATTCCGCCCGCTCAACCAAAAGTCGATCGACACACCTCCAGCCGGCTCATGAAATATAATAATACAGTAATATGGGTGTCGTTAGAAAGCTAGAAAAAAGAGCAAAAAAAAATTTTTTTTTTCGAAAGGTATTAAAAAAAGTACAATTATTTATTGTAATTTTTCACGATGAAGTGGACGTTGAAAGAGAACTGAGTAGCAGTAATAGCATTGAAGTATGTAGCGTCAATAACAGAAAAAGAACTGGGCGGCCACGCTCCGTAAGAACACCAGCAGTGATCAAAGCGATCAAGGCGAAAACAGCTATTTAAACCCTATTTTCAGGATATAATTTCGTGTTCCAGCAAGATTCTGCGCCAGCACACAAAGCGAGATCGAGTCAAGCTTGGTTCGAGCGTAACAAAATCAACTTCATAAAGCACGAGGATTGGCCTTCTTCCAGTCCAGACCTTAATTCTTTGTATTATAAAATTAGGCAGGATTTAGAGGAGAAGGTCTGTTTTAAACCCCATAAAAATTTGGAGACCCTAAAGTCATCTTTAAGAAAATCAGTCGCTGAAATAGATATAAATATGGTGCGTGCTGCCATAGATGACTGGCAGAGGCGATTAAGGTCCTGTATAGAGAATAAGGGAAGACATTTCGAGTAATTTTAATTTTTTTTAAATTCTTATCAAACCTTCTTGAAATTGATGTACTTTTAATAAAAATTGGTTCAGTTCTTTTCATTTTATCTCAATTTTTATTTGTGACAGAACTTAGGGACCGACTTGGTATATTCATATATATAACCAAAACTTTCTTTCTACCTACTTTCTCCCGTACATGAAAAAAATACATTTTTTTTTATTGAAGATTTAACCTAGTTTTATAAAAAGGAAACTGCATTTGACTTTGACTACTACTTTCGGAGGTATAGCCAAAAACAAAATTGGCGCGCGAAAAAATCGTGATAAAGCTAACGGGTGTTTAATTTATTATATTTTGGATCAGAGATATTCGTGTATTGCAACAGTTCGGTGTAAACCATAGATAATATGCAATTTGGGATGACTCAAAATATCACTTTTTTCTAATTTAATATTGTAATAGTATAATTACTTTGAAGAGATAAATAAAATAAAATAAAAATATCGAACTAAATTTTCTGACATCACATTTAATTTAAAGTCTTATAAAATGTAAGGAAAAGTATATTTTCATCCTATTTTTTTTTTTTTTTAGTTAATGCCTTATGTTGATTTAAATAAGACACTTGTACTTGTATTGTCCACAAACCTAAAATGTTGATGGCTGTTATTCGGCACTTGGTGGAACTAATTATACATCTCTGTTTTAAATAAGACATTTGTACTTGTCCACAAGCTTGTGTAAGTATATAATAAAAAATATATTGTGAATTGCTTACATAAGGCCATAAAAATATTTTAAACGTAAAATTCAAAGTAATTTATTTTGCGCATTATTAACTTTGTATTGGGGTCTTAATCGCGTAGACTAACAACATGCCTTAATAGATACCTGCTTAACGTTTCGATGCCTCTGTAGGCTGTCGTGGTCACAGGCTAACTGAAGTGATGACCTATTAAGTTATGTTGTTATGTTAGTCAACACGATTAAGACCCCAATACAAAGTTAATAGTTAATGTGTGAAAATCGCAAAAGTTTAAAGTTCCTTTGAATCCTATCCGTGATCACAACATTCATGTATCATGATGTGAAATATTTCTAATTGAAATGAAACCTGTCATAAAATTCGTGCAAAATTCTTAAAATTGTTAAATACATACGAGTATTCTCGGTCACAAAAACCTTGAATAAAAATTCCTACATCATGAATATGTACAATTAAAAACATAGAGTTCAATGACAATGCTACACATCGGGTCACTGTTAACAATTTCAACGTCAGCATAGCGTGAGAGGCTTTCATAAAATTATTGCCAAAAAGTAATGTCTTTAATTTATTCAACGTTTTGAAATGTTTTTTCCAAAGCAAATTTCATGAATATTGCCTTCATATGCCAGTTCTTGATATAAAAGAAAGGTTTTCTATCGAAATGTATCAGTGTTAAAGCGCATTTTGTGTCCATAACACAATATTACTTAGAGTACGAGTAGATATATTCAAATCAACCAAAATGATTTCGAAGGTTAATATTGTAATTCACTAGTTACTCACTCTATTGTGTCTATATAGTATCTTTACCAGTGATCAAATTTTCATGCAATGATTCAGAACGTAATTTACTAGCAGTAAACTATTGAAACGATATTACAACTTAATATAGCGGCGAAGCTCAGATGGTATAATTCTGGCCTCATAAAATACATAACACAAAAGCGTGTTTTAAGTTTGTATGCCCATTCATGTACAACGTTATACATAAAATTACAAGATTTTGGTAGAAAAGCCTAATTGACACTAAACAATGGTCGCGAAATGCCATATATCACATTTATTAAGTACTTTTTATGCAATAGTAAGAAAAACAATCATAAGTTGTGCATTTTGCACCGACCTCGAAACGTTCCCCCTTAAAGAAGAACATTAAATAATAGGTAAACCTAAAAATGCATAATTTTTATAAAATTGTCTTCCTGTGTTTAGGTTCTATGTCTTACTATATTTGCCGGTGTGGTGGCTGCACAATACAGTCATCATGGGGAGAATCACCATGGTCACCACAAACTTGCCTTTTCATCACAACACATCTACCGTCACGACGGTCTCGCCCATCCCGTTCACGTTGACCACGGACATGACCATGGTCACCATGGACATAGTCATGGACACGATGAGCATAATCATGGACACCATGAGCATGATCATAAACACCACAGTCACCACGAACCTGCCTTCTCATCGCAACACATCCACCGTCACGACGGTCCCGCCCATCCCGTACACGTTGACCACGGGCATGACCATGGTCACCATGGACACGGACATGAACATGTCGACTATTATGTGAGTAGGATCGGTTAATGACCTTACTTACGATCGATTACCTACTGCTACCCGGCAGTACTAAACTGATTATATCTGAATGTAACCACAGGCGCACCCCAAATACGAGTTCGAGTACAAAGTGTCGGACCCTCACACCGGAGACCACAAGTCCCAGCACGAGAGCCGCGACGGCGACGTCGTGAAGGGTTACTACTCGCTGCATCAGCCCGACGGCTCCGAGAGACACGTGCATTACCACGGAGACAAGCACACCGGGTATGATATTTAATGTAACCACGGGCGCACCCCAAATACGAGTTCGAGTACAAGGTGTCGGACCCTCACACCGGAGACCACAAGTCCCAGCACGAGAGCCGCGACGGCGACGTCGTGAAGGGTTACTACTCGCTGCATCAGCCCGACGGCTCCGAGAGACACGTGCATTACCACGAAGACAAGCACACCGGGTATGATATTCAATGTAACCACAGGCGCACCCCAAATACGAGTTCGAGTACAAAGTGTCGGACCCTCACACCGGAGACCACAAGTCCCAGCACGAGAGCCGCGACGGCGACGTCGTGAAGGGTTACTACTCGCTGCATCATCCCGACGGTTCCGAGAGACACGTGCATTACCACGGAGACAAGCACACCGGGTAAACATTGTCATATAGAATGACAGGAAGAAAGAGTAGGGTTAAATAAATACTTTAAGACTTAAGAACAATAAATTTTTGCTATTCTTCTGGCATGCAAACTAAGTTCTCACCATAATTTTTTATTTTCCAGTTTCCATGCTGACGTTAAACACAGCACACACCACCATTGGGAGCCGAAGCATCATTACTAAATGAAGGAAAGGATCTACATGATTTTTTTCTTCAGAAAAATATACCTGTTTGTTACTTTTAAAGTAGGTTTAATTTTAAGAGATTTGAGATTATTATATTAATAAAATATTAATTAATGCAACATTGTTTTATTAACAGTTGAAAAAATGTTTCAATCAATCAGCAGAGACTTTTTTTTGTTCTGCGTCATTTTCAAAAATCCTTTTATGGTTAATTTATGTTGTCCGTCCGTATGTCACGGGTATCTAGTTTGCAGACGGAATGAGATACAGTTCTAAAATCTAGACAAAAAGGTGTAAAATTTATCCAAAAACCGAATATTTAACAAAAATATAATAAAATGAGTTTTCAAGGGGAGAAATGAAAAGGGGGCCGAAAAAAATGTTTTTTCTTTCCCCTGCGTTTGGGTTGCCATTGTCTAGAACTTATTAAAATATGTATATGTCGCAGTAAGATAGTTAAAGCCGTGATATAATTATATCCCTAAGGATATAAAATAAGGATATAAAAATTAAGCGGGATATTAAAACCGCACATAGTAATTACAGTAAGGATATCTCACTACAGTTACATAAGAATCCCAAAACCTTCTGGGAATATATGAATACGCTACGTAACCGTGGCGGTCTGCAAACGGTGGTGACAAGAGGAGACACCGAATACCGCGGTGCTGAAGCAGCGACTGCTTTCGCCGCCCACTTCCATTCTGTGTTCCTTCCGACGCAACCGATACTGGATCCCGAGCCCGCAAGCTCCGGTACAGCCGCCGCCGGCGCGCGTTACGTCACCGTGACGTCACTTAGCGTCAACGAGATACGACAAGCAGTTCATAAACTTAAACCGACCACATCTGCCGGTCCTGACTTAACCCCTGCCTACATCATTAAAGGATGTATTAGCGAGCTCATAAATTCTATAACCTTTATTTATAACTTAATTTTAAGAACGTGTACTTACCCCGAGACGTGGAAGGAATCTAGGGTAACACCCATACCTAAGAAAGGTGATAAAAAAATGGTCGAAAATCATAGACCGGTTGCTAATCTCTGTGCACTAGCTAAAATATTTGAAACAGCTATACATGATCGCCTTCTGTCGCAATGCTTACCACATATAACCAGCGCACAACACGCGTTTTTGCCGAAACGATCTGTCTCTACGAACCTAGTTACACTTGTCGATATACTATCTAAAGAGCTGGATTCAGGGGGGCAGACTGATGTAGTTTATTTGGATTTCCAAAAAGCGTTTGACCGCGTGGATAACGATGTCTTACTTTTCAAGTTAGGGGACATGGGATTTGCGCCCGGACTTCTCAAACTGTTCTCTAGTTACTTACGAGGTAGAAAACAGTTTGTGAAATACGGTCCCTACTTATCAGATTCATATCCCACGCGGTCAGGAATTTCTCAGGGCTCAAATTTGGGTCCTTTGTTGTTTGTCCTGCTCATCAACGACCTACCTGAGACCGTCCATGATTCCCAGGTTTTATTGTTCGCTGATGATGTGAAAATAATTAAAACAATTAAAACCGTGGAGGACTGTGAGGCGTTACAACACGATATCGATGCAGTTCTTCAATGGAGTGTCAAAAATAAACTTTTATTCAACCCGAGTAAATGCGAGATGATGAGTTTCACCCGGTCCCACTCTCCCGCGCAGCACCAATACACGCTTGGGGACGAGCCAGTAGCACGTGTCACGGAGGTACGCGACCTCGGCGTGCTCTTTGACCCGAACCTCACATTTCGCCCTCACGTGCAGAAGCTGACGGCCACCGCGTACCAGAGACTCGGCTTCGTGCTACGCAACAGCGGGCCTTTAACTACGGAAGCGACTCGTACTTTATACGCTGCATTAGTCCGGAGTGTACTCGAAACGAACGCAGTGGTATGGTGCCCGCATGAGAAGAAATATATTCTCATGCTGGAGCAAGTACAAAAACGATTCTTGAGGAATTTATATAAAAGAACTAAAACATATTATCCGTATTTGTATCCCAGGCGGTTTCTAGAGGGTCATTTAGGATATGACTCCTTAGAATTACGAAGATCGATGTTACTTGTTAGATTCATAATTAACATAGTTAGGAATAAAATTGATTGCATCGATCTCGTCAATAAATTAATAAGTATATTTGTACCTGAGGGGTACACAAAAGCGCGTGAGTCACGCCGACACCGGCTGCTCTCGACAACAGCTTGTCGCACGAGATCACACGCCGAGTCAGCACTCCCGCGCGCGCGGACTCTAATCAACTCTCTGCTCTCGGAGGCACCACACTGTGACTTATTTACGACCGGGATAGGGTGCTTGATGAGAGAATTTCAGAGAATATTAGAAAGACGTATGAATGAAAATGTTTAATTTAAGTATGAAATTTTTTTTTTCTCCCCTAATATGTTTTAAGTTTGTTGAGTAAAACCCGCCTTTGTTACTTTATGGTACCTATATATTAACTGTGTAACAATTGTAAATATAAATAAATTGAATTGAATTGAAATAGTACTGTAACATAATTTTACAAAATAATTTCATATCTATCTTACTAGGGATATAATTATGACACTGTCGCAATTTTTGATACATAAGTATCTCACTAAACTAATCTAGTTGAATAGTTATAAATTGACTTCCAAATTTATATCTCCAAATATATATATAGAAATATTATCTCCAAACATAAAGAAATATTATCTCTAATATAAAGAAATGGGGAGCCGTCAAAGTTGTCAGTTTTAGAGTGTGGGGTTTTCTGTATATGACGTGCCATAATACATACCGTATTTAAACAACAAACTGAAAACACAATTTTTTATATAAATTTAGGGTCGTGTTCTCGAATACTCGACCGAGTGTTTTAAACGTTACGAGTAAGTTATTGCCCTCACCCACGTGTATCATACTGTGTTTTTCAATGCATAGTGTGAGTAAACAAAATAAATATAATTAAAGAAACAAACAAACAATAAATACTGCAAAGAACTTTAGGCGGGCATTTTTTTTCTCTGCCTGACGGAAATAAACTTCGTTAAGTTTGATCGTCGGGCGACATCCACCTCACATGCCTTGATACTGATACTGTCTTGCTATCAGTGGTAAGTGGCTGTCCTCCAACGATCAAACTAAACGCAGCCTATGAACGCATCAACCTGAACGCAGTTTATTTCCGTCAGGTCCACAATGGTCGATACCTGTTAACTGTATATAAAAAAACCAGACAAGTTCGAGTTGGACTATTAAATTTGGAAATTAATAAAAGTTAAAAAAAAAACTACTAAAAGATTTGCTCACCCGTACAATTATGACCGCGCATACCGTTGCTTAACCTCGGTGATTTTTTACGATTTAATAACAAAATTTATATAAAAAAAAATATTTTAATAATTAAAATTATACAACTTAAAATTTGCAATTTTATATCATTATTTGAATATAAGACTTAAATTAATTTAATAAAAGAGATAAAAGAGAAATAAATCTCGTAAATAAATTTACAATTTATCGCTTAAACTCAGCCATTTTATTTTTAAGCGAAAATGATTATATTCAACAAATCATAAAGATATTGGAACACTATATTTTATTTTAGTATCAAGATTTATTCCAAATAACAATAGTTTTTAAAAACATAAATAATATAAAAAGGTAACCTAAAATTAAGATTTTGTCCTATACTTGTAGTATTAGACGGTATTATTTGCCAGATTTCATAGTTCTAGGTGAACGTTAAATACCCTATTAATTTTGATTCCCTTGAGTGTGTCGAAATACACATTTTTTGCGGCATAAACGGCCGTATCTTTTTTTAACGTTAACTTATAATTTTGATTTTTTCACAGCTTCAGGGAACTATATAGGCTTTAGTATAGTTTAGCCGTTTTTCCTTTTGAGGTACGGAACCCTAAAAACGGAACCCTTATAGGATCACTTTTTTGTCCGTCTGTCCATCTGTCTGTCTCTCGATCGGTCCTTCAGTCCGTCTGTCTATCTGTCCCGTCTGTCTGTCAAGACCCTTTATCTCAGGAACGCGTAAAGGTTTTGAGTTGAAATTAAATACAGGATCACTTTGTTTTCCGTCTGTCCGTCTGTCTGTCAAGACCCTTTATCTCAGGAACTCGTGGACATATCAAAATGAAATTAAAACCATATACTCAAGCCTACAGTTTCTTCAAGCTGTGAAAAAATAAAACTTCTAAATTAACGTAAACCAAAGATACAGCTGTTTATGCCGCAAAATACGTATATTTCGACCCTCTTAAGGGAATCAAAATTTATAGGGTATTTTCCGTTGACCTAGAACTATGAAAGTAATACCGTCTAATACTAAAAGTATACGACAAAATCTTAAAACTATACATTTGTAATTAAAGCATAAAAAAATGATCGAGGTTAAGCAAGGGTATGCGCGGTCATAACTGTACGAGTGACCAAATATTTTTGTAGTTTTTTTTTTACTTTTACTAATTTGTACGGAACTCTCGGTGGGCGAGTCCGACTCGCACTAGTTCGGTTTTAATTATTTCCATTTTAGGTACGAAACCCTAAAAAACGAACAAATAATAAAAAAAAAACATTAGTGCGATAAAAATTCATTTGATAACAGTTTTGATGCATATAAAATGGATATTTGAGCTCTTGCATTGAAAATTATGGCATTCAGCATGCCACTGTTTATGTCCCTGGGGAACTTCCTGTCCCCAAGGAACGAACTATAATATATATTTAAATGAAGAGTCTAACCATTACAAATGTTATGGTAAATATATAAAGAAAGAGAATTTTCAAAAAGGGTTTAGCAGTTTCACAATTTCCCGTGCGATTGTAATTTTATTGGAACTACCTGTCCCCAGGGAACAAACTATAGCCTATAGCAGTAAAAGATAATGAAGCTTTACACTGGTGTAGTAAATTTTAGAATCAGATCAGTAGTTCCAGAAATTACCTCCTACATCCAAACTCACACACACATCTCCTTATAATATTAGTGTATAATGTAGATTAATAATTATTAAAGGTAGAAATGTATATATATTTGTTAATTTAGGAGCCATAAACTGAGGTTTAATGAAGTTGATAGTTGAGATTGTCGGCACTTGGTGGAATTTATCAAACATTGTTGTGATAAAAAAACACTTGTACTTTTCCACAGATAATATTTAATTCTACACTACCCAACCGGTTTCACTATATAAGCGTTATCAGGGGCTTTTTAATTACATAATTTTATATATAATTATTTATTTAAACAATCTTTCTGTTGCTAGATGTCCGCGCAATAAACGATATAAATAACTTACGGGTATATCGCTGTCATGCGTATTCAATATACCCGCAAGTTATTTATATCGTTTATTGCACGGACATCTAGCAACAGAAAGATTGTTTAAATAAATAATTATATATAAAATTATGTAATTAAAAAGCCCCTGATAATGCTTATATAGTGAAACCGGTTGGGTAGTGTAGAATTAAATATTATCTGTGGAAAAGTAGGAGTGTTTTTTTATCACAACACTGAGGTTTAATGTTTATATCTTCAACCTGCTTGTAATCACTTTTTCGGACTAAATATTAGAAAGATGTGTGTCAGGATCATTCTATATGGAAATCTGTAGTCAGACTAAACCGATACAGTTTTCCCGTATGGGAAAAAATCATTACTTAAACCTGGTTTTAATCACTGTTAGAAACTTAATAATAGCAAAACTTTTGTCAGGATCTTTGTAGATGGAAATCTGTAGTCAGATTAAACTGATATAGTTTTCCCGTACGGGAAAAAATCATTACTTGAACGTATTAATTGTCTATGCTTAAACCTGGCTATAATCACTTTTTCAAGCTTAATATTAGTATTTTCACGAATGGAAAAATTAAAAAAATAACTTAAATAATTCAAGGAACCTTTGGACACGGTGTTTAATGGATTGAAAGTGTTAGGTTAAGTTGATCCTCCATAACTGCACTTAGAATAGGTTTGTGTTTCAAACTGTGAAAACGGAATCCCGAGGGCACGATTTCTATTCGCACTTGACCGTTTCACGTGATAAGAACCGTTTTTTTAACGCACGCCTATGAACAAGCCAAGCAGTGCTTTTTCTCCCAAGCAGTGCTTTTCCTCCCGACTTGATTCACAAATATTGAAATTTAGAACTGATAACTTATTTTTATTGTAATAAAATATAGCGTCTGTTACTCAACTATAGTGTAACTTTTTATCTGTGAAATAACGTTTAGAATCGGTTCAGTAGTTCTAGAGATTGACTATTACATACAAAAGATTTTTTTCTCTTTATATAATAGTGTAGATGTAGATTTTTACTCTACTCAATGAGCTTGAACTCTAGATAATGACATCTCATATCCAAGGGAATGAAAAAATAAACCTTTCCCCTTTTTCATGTAGAGTACCACCCTAAAAAATAATTTATTTCGGTTGTTTTTTAAACATGGATGTGCTAATTTTGTGTACCTTTTGGAATAAATAGATCAATTTAGAAATGTAATAGTTATTTTTATAGATTTTAGCAAGGCGTTTGACACATTACGGTATAAAACGTTATTTGCGAAGCTCCAGCAAAATGGTATTTAGGGTCCTCTACTTGACTAGCTTATGGACTATCACTCAAACAGATATACGATGGTAAAAATAGAAGATAGCTTTAGTAACAAAATACCTACTGAATCAGGCACCGCCCAAGGCTCAATTTTAGGACGAACAGAATACCTAACCTTGGTACTATATGTATATGATATGACCAATGTTATCAAGGAAGGATCTGTTTTTCAATTTGCCGACGACACCTGTATTGTTGTATCACATAAAAACTTATCTACGGCTGAAGGCATAATGCAGAATAATTTTAATGTACTATGTAAGTGGGCGCACAATGTCGGACTAATTATTAACGCGGATAAAACAAAAGCAATGCATATTCACTCATCGCACAACAAAACCTCATAGTTACCTACCATCGTCGCTCACGAATATACATGCCTCCACGTAAACAACATACAATGCCAGTGTAAAAACATAGCCTTTGTACACCAAAATATGTACATAGGCCTTATAATTGATCAAAGGCTCAATTGGGGGCCTCATATTAACTATATTTGGGATAAACTTCGCTCAATTGCAAGCAGACTAGCTATACTTAAATATAAACTACCCTATTCGATATTAAGAACATTTTACCTTGCTCTTGCTGAGAGTATAATTAGTTACGGCATAAGTAGAATATGGAAGAACTTATAAAACTTATCTTATAAATATATACAAGCTACAACTAAAATTTACAAAAATTATTATACCTAAAAATTAAGATTCTGTATGCAAATAATGGAATTGGATTATTTCAACACTGTAACATTCTACCTATTAAGCAAAAAGTAAAGATTGCTATTCTCAAGGAAGAGATTAGCTGTATCAGCATGTTAGATCCTAAGATTCAGTATAAAACTCTAAGAAATTAAGCAGTACAAAAAATATAATTTACCCGAGTTTAATAACGTATAAGGAGGAAGAACCTGTGAGTATCTTCTACCAAATATATAAAATTAAATAGATGATGATATCACACAAACTTACCTACAACAAAAAAACCTCATGTCATCTTTTAAAAATATTTTGCCAGTAATGGTGACTGTGAGTATATACTATAAGCAATGACATTCTAATAAAGAATGTCATTTACTGGAAGATATAATAGTTTTTTTTTCCTTGTTATTGCTAATAGAGTTACCATTGCTACCTATTGTTATTGCTGGTTGCTAACTTTTTATTGTAAATTGTTATCTCATGTAAACAAAATTAACATAAAGTCTTATCAGGCAAGCACTCAATTGTCTCTTTTTTGTATGAACATGTGTATCGCGGGCGGGCAGGTGGAAGCGTGTTGTGTGTGCGGACCAACCGCGATCACCACCCGGCTTTGTTGAGAGATGCTTGCCTATTGCTACTATGATAGTTAAATATAAGTACCGAACTTTACAATCACTGATGAACCGTACGGGTTTTGGTTGATTGTGCATATTATATGCCTAGGTTAAGATTTTCGAAAACAAAAATACTAAAAAAAAAATTACCTTTTTACGTGCAGTACCAAAGTGCATCTTGTCCAATTAAATAAAAAATAAAAGCAAAAATGCCGAAAGTTTATGGTTGTAAGCCGCCATTTTCTGCAAATTTTATAAACGGATTTTATAAGCATTTTAGTTTTTACAGGAAACTACGTCATGATGTCAATTAGGTTTAATGTCAGATCCTTGCCAAACTTTAGGATGCGTTCAAGAAAGTCTTTTTTTTCATATGGAAATGTGTTGTGATGGTTACGTCACTGAAAATCAAATGAAAGACATCGTTTTTATCATTTAGTTAAAAGCTATTCCTCGAAACGGTTTTCGAATCGTAAATATTTATGAAAAAAAGGACAGGCCAATTGAATTCCAAATTTCAGATCTGCAACTCATTCATTCTATCAACGAGTTAGACCTACGAACGTACAGACAGACAAATATTAGTAGTGATATTAAAAAGACTCCGTTTTGCCTTTTGGGTACGGAACCCTAAGAATCTGAGCTTAGATTTCGTGCTGCTTTTAACTTAAAAGTACAAATAAATACAAATAACAAAGAAATTGTAAGAGATTTTGAATATCAACCGGATGTAAATTTAAACGGATAGGTATCTTTAAATGAAGCCACATACTCTACTGATCATACTGAACCACTTTCCTAAGGAAACATACCCGCGCAAATGAAAATAATCGTTCTCCTTTCCATACTAAGTTAAGATATGCACGGCAAATTATGCAAAAAAAAATGGAACCGACCATTATTCAATCTCTGGTGTTTCTCCTTGTGAAAGTGGTTCAGTATGATCAGTCTCATATATGATTTCATGTTGATGTACCTGTCAATTAACATTGTGAATATTAAATAAATGTGTAAGAACGCAAGGTCACTAGGCACTTTTCGTAAGCAATGCGTGAGAGGCTTTCATACTTTAACAAACATAAACTTACTTAATTAAATTTAAAGCGATTTGCAATAAATGTTTCTAAAGTGAAGCTTATTGCTTTTATTACAGGTGTTTTCGATATAAAAGAAATGTTTTTTCATCGAATTGTATCAGTTGCAAACTGCATTTTGTGTCTTTAGCACGAAAACGGATTAAAATAAAATCGATAGACATGATTTTTAAGGTACTTTTTATTTTCAATCAATTCATTAGGGTTAGTTACTAAAAAGGTGTGATAAAAATACATTTATATTCAAAAAGCCGATATTAATGAGATTTTATTAATAGCTTACCTATAAACTTTATTGTAATTAGGTTTTGTGTCTCACCGTGCTCGCTGGTGTGGTGGCTGCTCAATACGGTCATCATGAGGAGAGCCACCACGCTCACCACGAACCTGCCTTCTCATCGCAACACATCCACCGTCACGACGGTCCCGCCCATCCCGTACACGTTGACCACGGGCATGACCATGGTCACCATGGACACGGACATGAACATGTCGACTATTATGTGAGTAGGATCGGTTAATGACCTTACTTACGATCGATTACCTACTGCTACCCGGCAGTACTAAACTGATTATATCTGAATGTAACCACAGGCGCACCCCAAATACGAGTTCGAGTACAAAGTGTCGGACCCTCACACCGGAGACCACAAGTCCCAGCACGAGAGCCGCGACGGCGACGTCGTGAAGGGTTACTACTCGCTGCATCAGCCCGACGGCTCCGAGAGACACGTGCATTACCACGGAGACAAGCACACCGGGTAAACATTGTCATATAGAATGACAGAAAGAAAGAGTAGGGTTAAATAAATACTTTAAGACTTAAGAACAATACATTTTTGCTATTCTTCTGGCATGCAAACTAAGTTCTCACCATATTTTTTTATTTTCCAGTTTCCATGCTGACGTTAAACACAGCACACACCACCATTGGGAGCCGAAGCATCATTACTAAATGAAGGAAAGGATCTACATGATTTTTTTCTTCAGAAAAATATACCTGTTTGTTACTTTTAAAGTAGGTTTAATTTTAAGAGATTTGAGATTATTATATTAATAAAATATTAATTAATGCAACATTGTTTTATTAACAGTTGAAAAAATGTTTCAATCAATCAGCAGAGACTTTTTTTTGTTCTGCGTCATTTTCAAAAATCCTTTTATGGTTAATTTATGTTGTCCGTCCGTATGTCACGGGTATCTAGTTTGCAGACGGAATGAGTTAAAGTTCTAAAATCTAGACAAAAAGGTGTAAAATTTATCCCAAAACCGAATATTTAACAAAAATATAATAAAATGAGTTTTCAAGGGGAAAAATGAAAAGGGGGCCGAAAAAAATGTTTTTTCCTTCCCCTGCGTTTGGGTTGCCATTGTCTAGAACTTATTAAAATATGTATATGTCGCAGTAAGATAGTTAAAGCCGTGATATAATTATATCCCTAAGGATATAGTTATATACTGTAACATAATTTTACAAAATAATTTCATATCTATTTTACTAGGGATACAATTATGACACTGTCGCAATTTTTGATACATAAGTATCTCACTAAACTAATCTAGTTGAATAGTTATAAATTGACTTCCTATATCTCCAAATATATATATAGAAATATTATCTCCAAACATCTATAATATAAAGAAATGGGGAGCCGTCAAAGTTGTCAGTTTTAGATTGTGGGATTTTCTGTAAATGACGTGCCATAATACATACCGTATTTAAACAACAAACTGAAAACACAATTTTTTATATAAGTTTAGGGTCGCCTTCTCGAATACTCGACCGAGTGTTTTAAACGTTACGAGTAAGTTATTGCCCTTACCCACGTGTATCATACTGTGTTTTTCAATGCATAGTGTGAGTAAACAAAATAAATATAATTAAAGAAACAAACAAACAATAAATACTGCACAGAACTTTAGGCGGGCATTTTTTTTCTCTGCCTGACGGAAATAAACTTCGTTAAGTTTGATCGTCGGGCGACATCCACCTCACATGCCTTGATACTGATACTGTCTTGCTATCAGTGGTAAGTGGCTGTCCTCCAACGATCAAACTAAACGCAGCCTATGAACGCATCAACCTGAACGCAGTTTATTTCCGTCAGGTCCACAATGGTCGATACCTGTCAACTGTATATAAAAAAACCAGACAAGTGCGAGTTGGACTATTAAATTTGGAAATTAATAAAAGTAAAAAAAAAAAACTACTAAAAGATTTGCTCACCCGTACAATTATGACCGCGCATACCGTTGCTTAACCTCGGTGATTTTTTACGATTTAATAACAAATGTATAGTGTAATGTGGTCAATGATACACGGGCTCAGGTGACAGACTGACTTTATTAGATAACCTTCGATTCTACCCTACAAGTTGTAGGGTAGGCTACAACACATGACATCCTCTTTCCATAAACAAAAAAAAAACAAAATAAATAACTAATTTATGAACTAATGAACAATGCAGGCTCAGTTATTTAAAGTAACAAATAGCATATTTTAATTTTTTGCTAAAACTACCGCATAAACATGACAGCAATTATAAATAATAATACTAAAAAGCAACAATAAAAAAAAAACGTACATTCTTTATAATTAATACTATAAGGCAACAATAAAAATGTGTATTAAGTACCTACATCACATTTCGTTTGCAAACATTTTAGATAAGTTTTTATTTACTGCAACATATCTCAGGTAAGGTATAAATTTAAGTTTATTTTTATGTTATTTATAACAAGTACTATGATACAGTCTGTTACTAATAATAAAGTACACAGGTTACAAGTTTAGTCAATAAGTAAACAAATATATTATAATTGACAGTTTTATCCGACTTCATTCTTGATTTTCAGTTCACACCGTACCCCCATCTATCCGGAGGTCTCACTGTCCTGCCGGAACGGGTAACATAATTAGAATTTGTCGAGCAACTATCATTATTATATCTAGGTGTTTGACAAGTCAGATTGCCCCCACATTGTATACCCTCATCATAACCAAAGTCGTAGTCATCAGGCGAGTCAGGCGAGTCATGCCGTTTAGGCGTATCCTTTATAATGTGTCTTCTATTGCGTACTATTTTGTTTCCTTCTAGCAATTGTATTTCATAGGACCTTTCGTTAATTTTACGAATAACTGTGCCAGAAACCCATTTCCGATTGTCAATGTGAAGGACTTTGACCTTTTGACCTATCCATAGGGGTGATAGTTTTGTCGAGTTGCGATCATAGTAATATTTTTGAGAAAATTGTCTTTGTAACAAGTTACTCTTTACTTTTGTCTGCAACTTGGGTCTCTCAACTCTGTACTCGTAGGAATAATACTTCTAAATTTTCTACTTTGTAAAATTTCAGCGGGAGAAGCTAAACTTTGTGTAATGGGTGTGTTCAGATATTCAAGTAACGCAAGACGATAGTCTACTTTATCTTCATACGTTTTCTTCATTATATTTTTTACTGTCTGTACCATTCGTTCAACCTGGCCATTGGACTGTGAGTAATGTGGCGATGACGTCACATGTTCAAAACACCACTCGCGCGCAAATTTACGGAATGTAGAGGAGGAAAACTGAGGTCCACAATCTGACATAACCGTTTCAGCTATACCTTGCCTTGCAAAAATGTTTTTCATGCAGGACACCACATACTCTGACGTTGTAAACTGTAACTCTGTAACTTCTACGAATTTACTATAGTAATCAACTAGAAGCAAATAATTCTTTCCGTAAAGGAAAAATAAATCAACTCCTACTTTAGCCCACGGTCTGTCTGGAATATCGTGAGGTATCAATTCCTCTTTACTATTTTTCTTTCTGTGAGATAAACAAACTTGACAACTGTTAATTAAAACTTGTAGTTCATTGTTTAAAGTTGGCCAAAACACTAATTCTCTTGCCCTCAATTTACATTTTTCAAGGCCTAGATGTCCTATGTGGATCTTATTTAACATTTCTTTTCTGAGTGATTTTGGAATAACTACTCTGTCTCCTTTCCAAACCAATCCATATGCAACTGTTAGTTCTTCTTTAAAGTTCCAGTACGGCTTTGCGCTATCTTCTATACTATGTTTATTGTCTGGCCAACCCTTCATTACATACTTCTTCACTTGCGATAAATCTTTGTCTAATTCTGTATGTTTTTGTAACGAAACAAACTGCACATCGGTTAATTCTTTTGCTGCATTTACAGCCATCTCTCTCACCAACGAACACACTTCATACGACAAACACTCAAGCTCACTATCTTTATGTAAAGTTGATGCTGGTTCATATTGTTCATATAATGTTTACCTGGTTTATATACCAACCCAAATGTGTATCGTTGAAGCCGCATTAACATGCGTTGCAACCGAGCTGGTGCATCAACTATAGGTTTTTTTATTATAGTAATTAGCGGCTTATGATCCGTTTCAATCGTTACATCCTCACGTCCATAGATATACGCAAAAAATCGTTCACATGCAAAAACACATGCCAATAGTTCCTTTTCGATTTGAGCATATCTTTGTTCCGTTTTAGTCAAAGCTTTTGATGCATAACACACTGGCAAACTATCTTGTAATAAGCAAACTCCTAAACCACTTTTTGACGCGTCTACAGATAAAACAATCGATTTATTCATATTGTAATACTGTAGTACAGGGGTTTTTATCAAGCAATCTTTTAGCTCTTTAAAGCATTTCGAATGATGCTCATCCCAATGCCATGGAACGTCTTTTCTCAGCAATTCCCGCAACGGCAAGGTTTTATCTGAAAGATTCGGAACGAAACTCCCTATGTATGTAATCAATCCTAAAAATCTCTCTACATCCTTAGTATTTTCAGGAGTTGGCATATTTTTTATTGCTGTTAAATGCGAATCATCTGGAAATATACCGTTTTTTGTTATTCTGTGACCTAGGTACTTTATTTCCTCCAGACCAAACTTACATTTTCTTAAGTTTAATTTCAAATTTATCTTTCTACATCGATCTAACACCTTTTTAAGTCTCAAATCATGTTCTTTTTTACTGGATCCATAAATCAAAATATCATCAATGTACATACTTATTCCTTCTCCTAAATCATCAAAATTTTCATACATTTTTTTATGAAAAATGTCACTAGCTGAACTAATACCATAGGGCATTCTTAGAAACTTATACCTGCCAAACGGTGAATTAAACGTACACAAATCCGTGGAACCATCCTCCTTGTTCAAGGCTACCTGCCAAAAACCTGATCGTGCATCTAAGGTACTAAAATACTTAGCATTAGATAAGTTAGACACAATTTCATCAAGTGTTGGAAGTCTAAAGTGTTCTCTTTTAATAGCATCATTCAAATCCTTTGGGTCTAAGCATATTCTTAAATCACCATCAGCCTTTTTTGCAACAGTCATACTATTCACCCAGTCTGTGGCACCCTCAACTTTTGTTATTATTCCCTGTGACTCCATTTCAATTAATTTATTTTTGACTGCATCTTTAATTGCTAACGGTAATTTTCTCGGTGCATGAATTACTGGCACAGCATCCTTCTTCAACTGTATTTTATAGTCGCCCGGTAAACATCCTATTCCTTGAAATACATCCTTATATTCTTTCACAATTTCCGGTACATTATTTGAATCTATTGACATGACTCGCTTCACAACATTTAACTCATTACAAGATTGACGTCCCAAAATAGGTGTAGACGGAACATCGGCTACTTTAAATTCTAGAATGTACAGTTTATTTTTGTAGGTTACTCGTACAAACAATTTGCCTAAAACATTTATTTTAGCACCAGAGTAGCCACTTAAACAGGTATTTGTTTCTAACAAGTTTTTCCGTGACATTCCTATCTTATGTAGGTAGCTCAAAGGCAACACATTAACATCCGCTCCTGTGTCCAATTTAAAACACACAGAACTATTATTAATTTTAAGATCCACCGTCCACTCAGCTTTCTCATTATTAACGGAATGTATTACCTGCTCCTCTGATTCCTGTACATAATACACTGCACGTCCGCACACGCGCGCAAAATGGTTCATCTTGTTACACTTCATGCAAGTTTTTCCAAAGGCCGGGCACTCGAACTTCCGATGCATCGTGCCACAGTGACCACACGCAGGCAGCGTACTAGAATTCCGCGGGAACCCCGCGCCGGAAGAGCCTGCAGCCGGCCCTGCACGCGCGCTGTGCTGCGAGCCAGGCGCCGCCGCACGCGCCGTCCACCCTCGCGCTCCGCGACCGCCCCGACCTCGCCATCCCGTACCGCGTCGTTTCACGAACCATACGTTACTATCATCATATTGCCCACTCGCAGAGGTTTCTCTGTTTACCGTATGCACTGACACTTCACTTTCCCGTTTTATGTTCTCAGAGTACATTTTCGACACAATGGCCGCTCGACAAATATCCACTGCTTTCTCCAAGTTCAGACTGTCTTCCCGCAGCAACCTCTCCCTGATCGCAGCACTTCTCACTCCACAGACTAAACGATCCTTTATTAACTCATC
Source organism: Ypsolopha scabrella (assembly GCA_910592155.1). Classification (NCBI taxonomy): domain Eukaryota; kingdom Metazoa; phylum Arthropoda; class Insecta; order Lepidoptera; family Ypsolophidae; genus Ypsolopha; species Ypsolopha scabrella. Next base: position 9,942,359 of record OU342964.1, read on the forward strand.
ATTCAAGCTTGCAAATTCACAGGATTTCGCCAACTTTCTCAAATCAAATACGTATTGGTCGATTGTTTCATTTTCTTGCTGATCTCTGCTAAAAAATCGGTGACGTTCAACGGTAATATTCTTCTTCGCCTTGAAGTAGGTATCAAGCGTAGCTATTACTTGTTCAAAAGTCGTGCACTTTTTGTGTTGATTTAAAACATCACGACTTTGCTCCCCGACAATGTGTAGTAAGATATTCAATTGTATTTCGGCCGTCTTTTTTGATAATTCACAGGCATTGAAGTAAATCATACATCCGTTACGCCATTTTAACCATTCCTCACTAACACCACCCGATGACGTGTTTTGATCAAAGCAAAACGGCTGTGGTGGTGTTAAAATCGTCTCCATTGTTGCTATTTATCGTTTTTCACCACTTTCTTCACTTCACTATCCGTTATTTCTATTTTTATTAGAAATAAATGCCGATTATTCAACTTTTTCTATTTAATACCGGCTGCGCCATGTAATGTGGTCAATGATACACGGGCTCAGGTGACAGACTGACTTTATTAGATAACCTTCGATTCTACCCTACAAGTTGTAGGGTAGGCTACAACACATGACATATAGTATCAAGATTTATTTCAAATAACAATAGAAACTTAAATAATATAAATAGGTAACCTAAAATTAAGATTTTGTCCTATACTTGTAGTATTAGACGGTATTATTTGCCAGATTTCATAGTTCTAGGTGTACGTTAAATACCCTATGAATTTTGATTCCCTTGAATGTGTCGAAATACACATTTTTTGCGGCATAAACGGCCGTATCTTTTTTTTAACGTTAACTTATAATTTTGATTTTTTCACAGCTTCAAGGAACTATATAGGCTTTAGTATAGTTTAGCCGTTTTTCCTTTTGAGGTACGGAACCCTAAAAACGGAACCCTTATAGGATTACTTTTTTGTCCGTCTGTCCATCTGTCTGTCTCTCGATCGGTCCGTTAGTCCGTCTGTCTATCTGTCCCGTCTGTCTGTCAAGACCCTTTATCTCAGGAACGCGTAAAGGTTTTGAGTTGAAATTAAATACAGGATCACTTTGTTTTCCGTCTGTCCGTCTGTCTGTAAGGACCCTTTATCTCAGGAACTCGTGGACGTATCAAGTTGAAATTAAAACTATATACTCAAGTCTACAGTTTCTTGAAGCTGTGAAAAAATAAAACTTCTAAATTAACGTAAAACAAAGATACAGCTGTTTATGCCGCAAAAAACGTATATTTCGACCCTCATAAGGGAATCAAAATTTATAGGGTATTTTCCTTTGACCTAGAACTATGAAAGTAATACCGTCTAATACTAAAAGTATACGACAAAATCTTAAAACTATACATTTGTAATTAAAGCATTAAAAAATTATCGAGGTTTTTTATTATTTATTTTATTTATTTTTAATCAAACATAACATGCCATGCAATTTTACACGAAGGTGTATCAGAAACCTTTTGGGGTTTTTATGTACACCCAGTTCCAAGTCTCGTCTGAAAACATTATTCAACTATTCTCCTAGCTTTTTGAGTAACATAGTAGAAGTAGGTAGTTATTTTATAAAAAACAAATTAGTATGTCTGAGGGTAGAACTACACACATTAAAGAACACAGTCGCACATCGTTAAGAATGCAGAATAACAAATAAAATTACGTGTGTAGATATTAATTGGATACATTCTTAATACTATCATCATAAGGACTATTTGAGCTTACTAACAGCGTATTACAATCATTTTGAATTGTTAGATGGAAGATAATGATTTACACTGTTAGCTGCTATACAGGAGGATATATTATAATTATATCATTCTTGGTTTGATAAAATTACTTTTACATATGAAAAATAAATAATAATAGATTTATTGTTAGAAGTTTACAAGAATGTACTTTCTAACCTAATAAAACAAGGGTATGCGCGGTCATAACTGTACGAGTGACCAAATATTTTTGTAGTTTTTTTTTTACTTTTACTAATTTGTACGGAACTCTCGGTGGACGAGTCCGACTCGCACTAGTTCGGTTTTAATTATTTCCATTTTAGGTACGGAACCCTAAAAAACTAACAAATAATAAAAAAAAACATTAGTGCGATAAAAATCCATTTGATAACAGTTTTGATGCATATAAAATGGATATTTGAGCTCTTGCATTGAAAATTATGGCATTCGGCATGCCACTGTTTATGTCCCTGGGGAACTTCCTGTCCCCAAGGAACGAACTATAATATATATTTAAGTGAAGAGTCTAACCATTACAAATATTATGGTAAATATATAAAGAAAGAGAATTTTCAAAAAGGGTTCAGCAGTTTCACAATTTCCCGTGCGATTGTAATTTTATTGGAACTACCTGTCCCCAGGGAACAAACTATAGCCTATAGCAGTAAAAGATAATGCAGCTTTACACAGGTGTAGTAAATTTTAGAATCAGATCAGTAGTTCCAGAAATTACCTCCTACATCAAAACTCACACACACATCTCTTTATAATATTAGTGTAGAATATAGATTAATAATTTTTAAACGTAGAAATGTATATATATTTGTTAATTTAGGAGCCATAAACTGAGGATTAATGTTTATATCTTCAACCTGCTTGTAATCACTTTTTCAGACTCAATATTAGAAAGATGTGTGTCAGGATCATTCTAGATGGAAATCTGTAGTCAGACTAAGCCGATACAGTTTTCCCGTATGGGAAAAAATCATTACTTAAACCTGGTTTTAATCACTGTTATAAGCTTAATAATAGCAAAACTTTTGTCAGGATCTTTGTAGATGGAAATCTGTAGTCAGATTAAACTGATATAGTTTTCCCGTACGGGAAAAAATCATTACTTGAACGTATTAATTGTCTATGCTTAAACCTGGCTATAATCACTTTTTCAAGCTTAATATTAGTATTTTCACGAATGTAAAAATTAAAAAATAACTTAAATAATTCAAGGAACCTTTGGACACGGTGTTTAATGGATTGAAAGTGTTAGGTTAAGTTGATCCTCCATAACTGCACTTAGAATAGGTTTGTGTTTCAAACTGTGAAAACGGAATCCCGAGGGCACGATTTCTATTCGCACTTGACCGTTTCACGTGATAAGAAACGTTTTTTTAACGCACGCCTATGAACAAGCCAAGCAGTGCTTTTTCTCCCAAGCAGTGCTTTTCCTCCCGACTTGATTCACAAATATTGAAATTTAGAACTGATAACTTATTTTTATTGTAATAAAATATAGCGTCTGTTACTCAACTATAGTGTAACTTTTTATCTGTGAAATAACGTTTAGAATCGGTTCAGTAGTTCTAGAGATTGACTATTACATACAAAGGATTTTTTTCTCTTTATATAATAGTGAAGATGTAGATTTTTACTCTACTCAATGAGCTTGAACTCTAGATAATGACATCTCATATCCAAGGGAATGAAAAAATAAACCTTTCCCCTTTTTCATGTAGAGTACCACCCTAAAAAATAATTTATTTCGGTTGTTTTTTAAACATGGATGTGCTAATTTTGTGTACCTTTTGGAATAAATAGATCAATTTAGAAATGTAATAGTTATTTTTATAGATTTTAGCAAGGCGTTTGACACATTACGGTATAAAACGTTATTTGCGAAGCTCCAGCAAAATGGTATTTAGGGTCCTCTACTTGACTAGCTTATGGACTATCACTTAAACAGATATACGATGGTAAAAATAGAAGATAGCTTTAGTAACAAAATACCTACTGAATCAGGCACCGCCCAAGGCTCAATTTTAGGACCAACAGAATACCTAATCTAGGTACTATACGTATATGATATGACCAATGTTATCAAGGAAGGATCTATTTTTCAATTTGCCGACGACACCTGTATTGTTGTATCACATAAAAAATTATCTACGGCTGAAGGCATAATGCAGAATAATTTTAATGTACTATGTAAGTGGGCGCACAATGTCGGACTAATTATTAACGCGGATAAAACAAAAGCAATGCATATTCACTCATCGCACAACAAAACCTCATACTTACCTACCATCGTCGCTCACGAACATACATGCCTCCAAGTAAACAACATACAATGCCAGTGTAAAAACATAGCCTTTGTACACCAAAATATGTACATAGGCCTTATAATTGATCAAAGGCTCAATTGGGGGCCTCATATTAACTATATTTGGGATAAATTTCGCTCAATTGCAAGCAGACTAGCTATACTTAAATATAAACTACCCTATTCGATATTAAGAACATTTTACCTTGCTCTTGCTGAGAAACTTATAAATATATACAAGCTACAACTAAAATTGTCAAAAATTATTATAGGTACCTAAAAACTAAGATTCTGTATGCAAATAATGAAATTGGATTATTTCAACACTGTAACATTCTACCTATTAAGCAAAAAGTAAAGATTGCTATTCTCAAGGAAGAGATTAGCTGTATCAGCATGTTAGATCCTAAGATTCGGTATAAAACTCTAAGAAATTTAAGCAGTACAAAAAATATAATTTACCCGAGTTTAATAACGTATAAGGAGGAAGAACCTGTGAGTATCTTCTACCAAATATATAAAATTAAATAGATGATGATATCACACAAACTTACCTACAACAAAAAAACCTCATGTCATCTTTTAAAAATATTTTGCCAGTAATGGTGACTGTGAGTATATACTATAAGCAATGAGATTCTTATAAAGAATGTCATTTACTGGAAGATATAATAGTTTTTTTTTCCTTGTTATTGCTAATAGAGTTACCATTGCTACCTAGTGTTATTGCTAGTTGCTAACTTTTTATTGTAAATTGTTATCCCATGTAAACAAAATTAACGTAAAGTCTTATTAGGCAAGCACTTAATTGTCTCTTTTTGTATGTATGTGTATCGCGGGCGGCCCTCACACACGGGCAGGTGGAACCGCGATCACCACCCGGCTTTGTTGAGAGATGCTTGCCTATTGCTACTATGATAGTTAAATATAAGTACCGAACTCCACAATCACTGATGAACCCTACGGGTTTTGGTTGATTGTGCATATTATATTCCTAGGTTAAGATTTTCGAAAACAAAAATACTAAAAAAAAAATATTACATTTTTACGTGCAGTACCAAAGTGCATCTTGTCCAATTAAATAAAAAATAAAAGCAAAAATGCCGAAAGTTTATGGTTGTAAGCCGCCATTTTCTGCAAATTTTATAAACGGATTTTATAAGCATTTTAGTTTTTACAGGAAATTACGTCATGATGTCAATTAGGTTTAATGTCAGATCCTTGCCAAACTTTAGGATGCGTTCAAGAAACGTTTTTTTTTCATATGAAAATGTGTTGTGATTGTGACGTCACTGAAGGTCAAATGAAAGACATCGTTTTTATCATTTAATTAGAAGCTATTCCTTGAAACGGTTTTCAAATCGTAAATATTTATGAAAAAAAGGACAGGCCAATTGAATTCCAAATTTCAGATCTGCAACTCATTCATTCTATCAACGAGTTAGACCTACGAACGTACAGACAGACAAATATTAGTAGTGATATTAAAAGGGCTCCGTTTTGCCCTTTGGGTACGGAACCCTAAGAATCCGAGCTTAGATTTCGTGCTGCTTTTAACTTAAAAGTACAAATAAATACAAATAACAAAGAAATTGTAAGAGATTTTGAATATCAACCGGATGTAAATTTAAACGGATAGGTATCTTCAAATGAAGCCACATACTCTACTGATCATACTGAACCACTTTCCTAAGGAAACATACCCGCGCAAATGAAAATAATCGTTCTCCTTTCCATACTAAATTAAGATATGCACGGCAAATTTTGCAAAAAAAAATGGAACCGACCATTATTCAATCTCTGGTGTTTCTCTTTGTGAAAGTGGTTCAGTATGATCAGTCTCATATATGATTTCATGTTAATGTACCTGTCAATTAACATTGTGAATATTAAATAAATGTGTAAGAACGCAAGGTCACCAGGCACTTTTCGTAAGCAATGCGTGAGAGGCTTTCATACTTTAACAAACATAAACTTACTTAATTAAATTTAAAGCGATTTGCAATAAATGTTTCTGAAGTGAAGCTTATTGCTTTTATTACAGGTGTTTTCGATATAAAAGAAATGTTTTTTCATCGAATTGTATCAGTTGCAAACTGCATTTTGTGTCTTTAGCACGAAAACGAATTAAAATAAAATCGATAGACATGATTTCTAAGGTACTTTTTATTTTCAATTAATTCATTAGGGTTAGATACTAAAAAGGCGTGATAAAAATACATTTATATTCAAAAAGCCGATATTAATGAGATTTTATTAATAGCTTACCTATAAACTTTATTGTAATTAGGTTTTGTGCTTGGGTGTGCTCTTCGGTGTGGTGGCTGCTCAATACGGTCATCATGAGGAGAGTCACCACGCTCACCACGAACCTGCCTTCTCATCACAACACATCCACCGTCACGACGGTCCCGCCCATCCCGTACACGTTGACCACGGGCATGACCATGGTCACCATGGACACGGACATGAACATGTCGACTATTATGTGAGTAGGATCGGTTAATGACCTTACTTACGATCGATTACCTACTGCTACCCGGCAGTACTAAACTGATTATATCTGAATGTAACCACAGGCGCACCCCAAATACGAGTTCGAGTACAAAGTGTCGGACCCTCACACCGGAGACCACAAGTCCCAGCACGAGAGCCGCGACGGCGACGTCGTGAAGGGTTACTACTCGCTGCATCAGCCCGACGGCTCCGAGAGACACGTGCATTACCACGGAGACAAGCACACCGGGTAAATGTTCACTTTTAATTTTATTGGCAGTAGGGGACTCACCGTTTATATATTTTCACAAAACCTGCTCGATAATGTCCAATTACATATCATGCAACCTCAACGTAAAGTAAAGCATTATCTCTTAAGGGATATAAAGTTATATAAAACTACCTAGGGAATAAAGTGGTTTGAATTTGGAACGTCAAATTCGTGTGGAAACTCGTGGAAAACTCTGAGTACAAAAAATGACATAAAAAGGTTTGTTCGAAAATCTAACTGGCCACCATAAGCAGAACTCAAAATAAAAAGAAAAAGGTGTGTTTACAAAGAATGTGAAACAAAAGACGGTGTTTAGTGCTTTGATTTTCCGTGAATTTTATTGCAATATTCATGTTGATAAAAAAATGTCCAGCGATAGTGATGTATGCACCGAACAAAAATGTTACTCTATCCTTCCACAACTGGACTTTTGTGTCTAACATCAATATTTACTTTTGATTTTTATTAATTACATAATAAATACTTAATTTATAGAGCCCTGGCTCTTTATTGTCTCACAGAGGGTGTAAAAAGTAGAGTATGCTCCTCTAGAATAAAGCCTGTCTTCATCAGGCCTCCATCCCTAGAGTACCTCGTTACGCTCAGGGTTTAATATGCCACCCGCAACATAAGATACAGCTTCATTCCCTTACTGCATAATCTACTATTTGTGTTACATACCGCACAACATTGATCTCCGAAGGGAAGTCGGAGGTTTTTATAAGTGCGAACTAGGATAAAGGATTGACACCTTGTTTCGTAAGAACAAACATAAGATCATCATCATGACATTATATTCCCGAGGGGCTGCTTGTTGAATCATATCACCGTACTTCGGAAATAAATACAATATTTTTGGGGCACACATGTCTACCTCACATTACTTTGCTTTACTATTTAACTAGTGGATATGGATATACAAAATAAATTTTTAAAATTTTTTTTTTTTTTTTATTATTTGCAAATAACTATTTGGTGCTTGATCAGCCGGCTGCCATCGAACTCGGATTTCAAGATTTATACTTGACAATATGTGGTTTAAGAGGATTTCCTGCATAGCTAAATCAAATCAAAAAATCTTTATTTCAAGCAGGGCCCATTACTTTAAACTTTTAAAGCTAAGTTTTATACATTATAACAATGTTATAGGTCTTATTGTGATGTTACGGAGTAATTGAATACTAAACACAGCTTTTCATTTCTTTTCAGTTTCCACGCTGACGTAAAACACAGCACACACCATCATGAACCCAAACATCATTAATAATAATACTTATACCAAGACACTTGTTTGCTACTCTTATCTTTCATAAATATTGTTTTGTTATTGTTTGAAAAAATTGTATGTTTATTAAGTACCTAACTGTGGAGGTTGAATACAAATAAAAAAACATTAAATAATCTGTGTTTTAATGATGAAGACAATTTTTTTTTAGGGCGACGCGGCGCCCTATTTGGGACGGCTTATTCCCCAGTTCAACCATTCTTTTGTTATAGAAAAGATAAACATTACCTACATCAGGTCCGAAAATCATCCGTGGTTTTATTGCTTTAATATTTTTATTTATAGTTTTCTAGTTTCATTTAAATTTAAAAGGTTTGGAGTCATCTCTTTGTGCAATACATTTTAACAATACTATGGATGCAGAAAAGAGAGAAAGAAAAAGTATTTATTTTGAGCAATCGATAAATACACAATACAATTTTATTACACATGTTCTTAGAATACACGATTTTCCCAAAAATGGAAATAGACTCAGCGATGTGACACTGATTTTCAGTGCACCACTGTCTAATCGCTTAACAAATAGGCTTTTCAAAACGGAAAAGGTTTTGTTATTTTCAATATTGTAGGAATTCACTTGGCGTCGCTTTCTAACGAATCCATTTTTTTTTATAGAGTTATTGCTATTTAGGCAATAAAACTTCTTATTAATAGTAGAAATAATGACCATATAAAATATAAAAAAATGCTATATTGTTTTTTTATTTTTTATCAGCAACAAAATATTATTATATGCATACGTCAATCTACGTTTATTTCGATCGTGGTCTTAATAAAAAGTCTATGCCACTCTATCTATAGAAACACGCACTCTAAAATGAATTGTACCTTCATTCTCATGTGAGATGACTCTTCCCCTCTTTTTTCTCTTCGAGTGAGATTCGACCTCTATTACGAGAATTTCCTATAACTTATGAAGTGTAAAAAAGGGTTTAGCCGGATAGACTAATATTCCTATTTCTAACTCCAATTGTAATTATATATAAGTGTACAATAAAGTATAAGTATAGACATGACGAATCAGCCCCCAAATGACAACCTATATCGAAACTTATGTTTTAATATCGTTTTGATGTACGAACATGATTTATATGTTTCACGGCCGAACTTTAAAAACCGGTCAAGTGCGAGTCAGACTCCCATACCTATGGTTCCGTAATTCAATAGTTTTGGGAGCAGTCAGGAATAAGATATTTAAAATCTTGCCCATAACTGTTTATAATAACTAAAAAAAAATTGATTATACCACAAAAAAGAGACTCAAATGTTTCTATACCGTACTCGAAATGAAACTCGTGAATGAAAAATGTTATTTTGTCTTTTGGTATTGTGAATTTCTCACCCGCTATATTTTTCTTGTAATCTTTATTACGTAATCCCAACTAACCACGATTTTTTTCATATTTTTCGGTTTATTAGCTTCGGAAATAAGGGGAGGGGGGACATGCCTTTTTGTGTTTTTTCAAAGAATTCTTGAAATCGGTGTCAGTAAAATTAATTATATATTTAAATTATATATTTTTATAATCAGCGCTTTAATATGTTCAATTTTATACCCATATTGTATTTTACTGAGGTGGTAGAGCTAATGCCGGGCTCGATTGTGGAGGTACCACCATCTTACTTGGAAATCCTCCCGAAGTTATTCGGGGGAGAGTAAGAGGACAGCTCTCAGGCAAAATAACCAGGCGGCTTACCATTGCCTGGGACCGATGGATGGCGGTATATCCATCCCCAATTGCCGGGCCTTATATAAATTAGACTGGTGACGGGCAGCGGCGTCATTGGTGCAAGGGTTTCGGCACCGCGCTCACCAACCCGCCTGCCCAGCGTGTGTGAGTATGGGCATTTCTTCCAGGAGGACCGCCAAGAGTGGTGAAATCCTGGAAAGGCCTATGTCCAGCAGTGGACGAAACAGGCTGATGGATGGATGGATGGATTGTATTTTTATAAAAAAAAAATTATTTAACTTTTTTTTTCCTTTAATTGGCCATTTATGGCCTATAGTCGTCATTTTTTTTCGTTCCACCAGTTTCAGAAATAAAGGGCGGGACATGCAGTTTTTGTGGTTTTTCATATCATTTTTATAACCAGCTCTTTAATATCTACAATTTGATACCCATATTGTATTCTTAGGATATTTTTTTTATTTTTCTCACTTTTTTACTAGAACTTGAAAATATTTTGAACAATTTTTAATTTTTTTAATTTTTCGTTCACCATATTGTGTAGACAAGTGAATGCTATTTTGTAGCAAATTTTAGATCTTTATCTTTTACAGTGCTAAAGTTTTGAGGCTGTGACCTACGGAAGGACGGACGGACAACGGAGTCTCACCATAAAGGTTCCTTTTATCTTCCAGGTACTACGGAACCCTTAAAATGTTCACGCGCATGAAAATTTTTCGAAAAAATATTTCTAGATAGCTAACTAAGCTAGAAAAGTAAAACCAACGCTAGACCTCGGGTAACTTTACTAAGCATATTATATTGTAACTTTTGGATTTAGAAGTAGAAGTAACACATTACATAGTTTTTTTATGTTTCATACATATATACATATGTTTTTTTGAGTGTTTTTTTTTATTTTCGTTTTTTTTACGAAAACAAACAGTCACACAAAAACATAATGCAGTTATCTTAACAATAAACCGACCTACAGTTTTCCGAATTTATAATTTATAAATTAAGTGATATACATTTTAAAACTTAAGTTATCTTAGGTAAGGAAAAAATATATAGATATAAAATAATAACTATATTAGTGCCTGAAGCATTTTATTTTTAAATATCTTTAATGTGTTAAAGAAAATTTTGTTAAAGGTAGTTAGCGCTCCAGTGTGATTATATGATAAAATAGCCTTCCACCCGCGGCTCAGCCCGCGTTTATTCAATCTCTGCCCCGTTTTGGGCTCGGGCGTTATTTTATTAACATTCCTTATAGCCTATTGTTAACCAGGGTCACTACGATGATAATAAAGAAAACCATATCCAGATCCATTCAGTGGTTCTCGAGCTAAAACGGAACATACATACATACAGACAGACAGAAATACAAAAAAACTTTAGTTTTGGCCTCAGCACAATATTAATAACTCATTTAAATTATTATGTTGCAAAAATATGCAAACTGACACAACTTTTTTACTTTTTTATATATAAGGTGACTTTAATTTAGCTCAATTCTTACTGAAGACTCGGTAAGTGCTCAGTACCAAGGTTCGATGACCCTTTTTGTGAAATACGTAAATTATTCTTTTCGTATTCCTTACAAGCCCAGCATCGATTCAATTACTATGGGACGTCAAGATTTTGTTTTGCGAAATTAGCCAAAGGTGTTATCGATCCGTGTTACTGATCACTTACCACGCCTTCAGTGTGAGTTTTGCTAGATAAATCAAAGTCACTTTATATCCTTATATAGTATATATAATGTACAGAAGATAAGCTTTTTTTTAGTTTACCGGCACTGTATTCTAGTCCTTTAGCCGTTTCTTATTTTTTTATATTTTGTTGTATATTTTGCCTCCACCCATCCATCCATCACCCTGTTTCGTCCACTGCTGGACATAGGCCTTTCCAGGATTTCGCCATGCTTGGCGATCATGCATCACCAGTCTGTTTTATATAAGGCCCGGCAATTTGGGATGGATATACCGCCATCGATCGGGCCCAGGCAATGGTGGGCCGCTTGGTTTTGCCTGAGAGCCTTTCTCTTACTCTCTCCCGAATAAATTCGAGAGGGTTTGCGAGTAAGATGATGGTATCTCCACAGTCTACCACGGCATCAGCTCTACCACCTACATTTTTCCTAATGTAATCTTAATGAATTTGTACAATGGAATATAATATTCTTGTCTATTTAGTATCTCTTCTAGGGGGCGGGGAGTTCTTAGATCGTACTCACATAAATTAACTAAATTAAGAGTATTGAATATCTGTGATCGTACTCTATATTATTTTGATATCTATGGTAAAATATAAGGATCTCATCCGTCTCTCATCTCAGATTTAAGATATCTATGAACTGATGTCAACAGTAAGCTGGCAATGTCACACTGACTTATTTAGTTTTAGTTCATTATTTATAGTTTTATAGAATGAACGTGAGTTCTTTGTTATGTAAATAAACGAAATTTCGGTGCTCGCTACTTTTTTAAGTAGGCAAGTGTATTTATTTATAGTGAAGTGACCACAATGTCCCAATGTCAAGACCAGGAGTAATAATGATGCGTTGTTCTTGAAACGCTTTCAAGCACTCTTTGCTGTTTATCAGTTTGGTTTGTATTTTTTGTAATACACGTACAAAATGACACATCAAATTCAGTGCAGTTTGCGTTTCCAACTACCTTGCCCACATACCATTATTGGAACATTGAACTAGATAACATAAAACTAACAAACATTGCGTGTCCTTGCACAAAATTTGTAGCAGTGTGAAGACAGACATTGTCTATGATTGTGATTTATAAAAACAATTATTCAAACTTAGTATTCCGAATGAATGGAATGATTTATTATGTTAAATTATATGTTATGTCATATTGTAAAATCCTGATTATGAACTCAAAAATAGTGCATCATACTAATATTATAAATGCGAAAGTTTGTGCGTGTTTGTGTGTGTGTGTGTGTGTGTGTGCGTGTGTGAGGTGTATGTTTGTTACTCTTTCACGCTGAAACGGCTGAACGGATTTTGATGAAATTTGGAATGCATATAGCTTATACCCTAACTTAACACATAAGCTACTTTTTATCCCGTAAAAAAGCGTTAAACCGAATAACACGCTGGTGGAGCCGCAGGCAAAAGCTAGTATGACATATTTTATTTATGAACGTCTCCAGTCTAGAAAAAAATAACTAAATTGAAGTATTGTTTTTTGGCGGCCGCGGTGGAATGGTAAATTTTGGTGGCAAACTTTAAGGGAATATTTATTAACGTTAGTTTCAGTTTTCCAAAAAAGAAAAATAGATTGAAGCGACGCGGGACTAAGCATTTTTTCTATTCCTCGTCGCTGCAATCTATTTATTTGTTATTAAAAGTTTCCATGACATAGATCAACATATATATTTTAATGCTTATATCTTCAGTTTATACATATATAAACTCACATCTGTTTCCCAGAGGGGTAGGCAAAGACTACAGATTTCCATCTACTATGATCCTGACACATCTCTTTCGCTTCTTCCACATCCTTCTTTCGTTCTTTTGACTTTGCCGTTCTTCGTATGTCACCTTTTTGGTTGACATAACGTCAAGAGGTATACGAAGAGTATTTAAATACAAAATGCTAATACTTTTTTATTTACAATATTCAAATGCAAAATAGAAAATAGTCTTGCTTCTTTCATATAAAATACTAAATGCCAAATAGGTATTTTCAAAATACTTTATTCAAATAAATGCTTTTCGTTGAATTTTTTATTTATATTTATTGAAGATTTTAATATCACAAGTTGTTTGAAAACATTTTCACTCATCTTTCTTCTGTGTGTTCGCATAATCATACCACCATTTGAAAACGTCTTTCTATTGGTGTGGATCTTGGTAAATAAACATTGTGTTGTATTTTAAGAACACTTTTTTCATTGTTGGGTAAGTAGATAATTTATATTATTACACTTTACTTGAATATCAAATTAAAACACTGGTCAGCGGCCATTACAAGCACTGTTAGTAAATTTATTTGACTGGTAATGTTGGATTTTGCATTTTGCAAATAGATCTTAAAAATCTACGTCTCAGTACGTCTAATATACCGGGTGTAAAAGCAAAGTCAAGAATCCTTTAAAGGTGTATTAGTATGATCGGTATAGATATTATTTTAAATACTGGGATCTCTAAATAAAGTACCAGTACCTCATAATAAGACGATTTTCTTTACTCAAAATACACTAATCGCGTGGACACCCTCAAAGGTCGCTAGTCACTTGGATGAGGGGTGCGGGTTGCGGGGTGCAATTAGGTGTGTGCAGGAGGCCGGTCAGCTGCGTAGCCACAGCTTAGAAAAATGATAGAATATTTGATGAAAATTCAAGGTACATATTTTTTTCTCGTAATGACATCAGAATCGTGTATACTTTCATACCCTAAAGGGATTCTTGACTTTGCATTTACACCCTGTATAAGGTCTTACAATAATAAGTGAAAACAATCATGTATCGATAACTGATCAGTCTGATCACATTCCAGAAGGAAAAAAAATTTTTTGTTCAAATTAATTCAATCAGCTGACTAAATTTCTATGGAAAGGTAAAAAAAAGTTCGCGCAAAAATTTTTGTTTTTAGTGGAATGTTGTCTATTAAGGATACTCGATCATCTATTGAATTTTTCTCGCTTTGAACTGTATTTGAACTGTCTCAAAAAGTATTTCAGATAAAATACAAAATGCTTTTTAGGGTTCCGTAGTCTGACAAGGAACCCTTATAGTTTCGCCATGTCCGTCCGTCCGTCTGTCCGTCCGTCCGTCTGTCCGTCTGCCCGCGGCTTAGCGCAAAGACTATTAATACTAGAAATCTGTAAATTGGCATGAATATAAATGTTTCTCCTGCCAACATATTGGTAAAATAAAATCACAAAAAAAGAAATTGTATGGTACCTCTCATACACTTAAACTGGGAATGATTTTTTTTTCTCGTCTATCCCATAGTGTGGGGTATCGTTGGATAGGCCATTTAAAAAATTGTGGATGTGTGAGAACCATTTTTTGATTTAGGGATTCGTTGGCGAAATATTTAGCTTTAAAGTGAAAATTTTAGTTTTAAATTCTTGTTTATAGAAATGTGAAAAAATTCACAGAAGTAGTATATATTATGAATTTAAAAGGAAAACTATCACAGCTAAGTAGGCTTTACAGGATTACGAGTACAGGTTGCGCCAAACTTTTGGTCCCCTATAATGTATGGGACCAGAAGTTGCGCGGTCTGTATTATTCGTAGACCAACTTATATGTACCGGGCACCTACGGAACCCTACATTGCGCATGGCCCGACACGCACTGGGCCGGTTTTATTTAAAAAAATATATAAATACAAATAGAAATTATGAGATATTAGAAATTTTTGCTTTTTGTATTTGCATTTGAAATACAAGTATTTCAAATAAGTTGCATCTCTGCATACGTCCTTCTACGTTGGCCCGGTCGAGCTTCAGGTTATACTTTTGCTCCATAAATTTTATTCGTCGCTTTTAACTACCGAAGCATACTTTTTCTGTTCTAAGTCAATACAACCTGACAAACAATTTAGCGCCCATTGAGTACGGAACCCTAATTTTATTATTTGTTGTTTTGTTTTAAAGTATGTACAATAATGTGTGCAAATTTTTAACATACTCGTACGTACACAGTATTACCATCTTTAAGGTATAGCTAAAACAAACAACGTAAAAAATAAAGTATTTCATTTCCAATTTTTTAGGGGTCCGTACCTGAAGGGTGCCAAACAGGACCCTATTAGTAAGCCTCCGCTGTCAATGTATTAACGTAAAAATAAAGTGTTCATTGGAAACCATGTGAAAAAGAAAAACATTTTCAATCCTTTTTTTGTGGTCTTTCTTTGACATAAGGAAAGAAAAAACTTTGTTTTTATATAAAATGTAGTTTGATTTCGATGCGAAAAACGTATTTTTTTGCGATTCTTGAATAACGTAAAGACAGAGTTTGAGTTTTATATAATCGATTACTTTAAAGATATAACTCAGATAATTTAGAGAACTTAACATTATATTTATGATTGTCTTTCTTTCAGGCAATTCTGATAACAACTACGTTACAGAAATATCGTTCTCGACAAAAGACTTTAAATATTACTTAAAAGACTTATGTCTAAAAAGTAGTATTATAATATCTATCTTTACAATGGCTTACTATAACAATTTAAAGAGATACAAACATAAGCCATTCACTTTGGCTCCTGATGCAAACGGTATTTATAGGAATGAAAATGAAAGGACTTCTCATGCAAGACACCGACAAAATATTCCGTTTAAAGATAACAGGATTCATGAGATAGTACTTTACGATAAAAGTACAAAATCTATGCGTCCTCGAAGGTTTTGTTCACCTCAAAGAGAATTATTATACAAGGAACACAAAAAACAGACAACTAAACTTTTGGGTGCCGCCGGTGACCACGTCTGTCGTGTGGGTTCTATCTCACGGTACAGAGTGTGTAACTATGGCGAAGGAATGGATTTATATCATAAACGACATTTAAATGTTACCCGACACTACACAAAGTTACGGACATTACATACTAAATCTACATCAAGCATTAGCAGAACTTCCTTTGGAAAAAATATACATTATATGGGAAGAGAATCTAAAAGTAATCATGAAACAAAGTTCCAGCAATTACAAAAGTTTACTTTTAATCCAGCTGGACGAAAAGAAATAAAAGTTTTACCAAAGTGTGCCATATCTAAAACTGTATTTAAGAAACAAACTGATTTCAAAGTCAACAAAAACGAGATAGTGAAGAAAAACAATGCTTTAAGAATGTACAAGGATAAAAATATAATAAAAAATATGAAGCAGGAAAACAATATTCGTAATTCAAAAACAGGATACTGTGATTACAGAAAACTAAACTATAGACCATTTCATATTAGAAAAAAAATATCTTTCACAAGTTTAAATGATAACAGACAAAGATTTAAAAGAGACATACGGAAAAAGAAGAACTTTTTTCCATTCTTCTCAAAACATATGACATTAAATACTAGAATAAAACACAATATTCCGGCCAGATTCAGTAGACGGATAATCAAATATGGAAATAATTATTATTATCAGACACAGTTACAAAACCTAAAAAGATGGATGCCCGAAAATCAATTGTGTAATACCAAACCACAACACTTTACTGAAAGCGAGATACATCACATACATGTAAAAAAAAAACTTCTAGCTAGAAACTACTCTGAAAAAGAAAATTCTTTTTATTCGCCCATAGACCAGAATTTAAAATTTGATTGCAAAATAAAATCTAACGTAAGAAGCACTTTTGAATCTTGTACCAAAAATGAGAACTTTATATCTAGTCGCGGGGTGTTATTTAAACCATGTGAATACCAAATTTACGTCTGTCTTCCTCAAAAAGTTGATGAGAAAAGATCAACGCTCTCCCAAAAAGAAAATAAATATTCAAAATTACAAAATTATACATATGAACAAGATATGTATAGAAGTTACAAAAACAAAAATAAACAATATAAAGTCAAAGATATCCTTGCTCCTCAACCAACGTTGTCTAACTTACAGTATAACATGTTAAAAATTAAAACACGGTGCCGAGAACGAAATAAGGATGCTAGAATTATTCGGCATGACAGCTGTACATGCTGCAAGAACAATATACAAAATAAACTAGCGCCAGAATTAATAACTCTACATAAAAATACAGCAGAAAAGCTAGAATTAGAAATTGAAAAAGAAGATAATAATAAAACTAATACAGAAAATATAGTCCGAAAAATATATCAAGCAAGCTTAAATTCAAAACAACGTGAAGAGCAAATAATGACACATCCACAAAACAGGGGTTTTCCTATAAATAAAATGAGTGGAAAAAGATTTAAAAATATAAGTGCTCTTGATAGGGAGGCAATTTATAAATATTATCTTAAAACCCAAAAACAACAAAGAGCTTCTAATTTATCTTTAGATTCGAAAGAAATAAAACGAAATGACAAATTCATACCAAAATCAAAACATTCTGTAATTAAAACAGTTGATCGACGTTCACTTGACCGTACGGTGGGTAAGCATAATCTAAATAAAAAAAGTCCTTTTGTTTTAACCTGTTTTAATGGAATAAAAATATCAAACGTTGTGTTAGAAAATGAGAACAAAAATAAAATTGCTAAAATCAGAACTAGTAGTACATGTAAATCTAAAAAAGTACAATGTTTCGGAACGGAACCTGAATTAAAAAGGAGCACGAGCATAAATGCAAAGCAAAAATGTAATTTAAAACAAACCCCTTATATTCCTTCAAATAATACAAGGGGAATAAAATTATCCAACGTTTTGTCCCAAACGGGAAAAGTTTGTGAAAAGCAGGTACAAGCAAAATCTCGATCTAAAACCAGCACCAAGAAAACAGGAAAGCATAAAAAAATACACTGTTTTGAAAAGGAAACTGAATTCAAAAAGAGCTTAAATATCAATGCAAAGCAAAAATGTTACGGTAAACAAAATTCTTACCTTACTTCACATAAAACAAGTGGAATAAAATTATCTACTGTTTCGTTTCAATCGAGAAAATTTGATGAAGACCGAGAACATAAAAACTCTCGACCTAATATCAGTACTGCAAAAACATGTAAACGTAAAAAAATACAATGTACTGAAACAGAATTTGAATTAAAAAAGAGCAGCAATATTAATGCAAAGCAAAAATGTTATGGAAGTGAAAGTTCTTACCTTACTTCAAATAATACAAGTGGAATAAAATTATCTAATGTTTCGTTTCAACCGAGAAAAGTTGGTGAAGATCGAGAACAGGAAAACTCTCAAAGTAATATCAGCACTAAGAAAACATGTAAAACTAAAAAAATACAATGTTCTCAAACAGAATTTGAATTAGAAAAGACCAAGAATATAAATGCAAACCAAAAATGTTATGGAAAACAAAACTCTTACCTTACTCAAAATAATAGAAGTGGAATAAAATTATCTAATGTTTCATTTCAAACGAGGAAAGTTGGTGATGACCAGGAACAGGAAGACTCTCAACCTAAAAATTCCTCGATATCAAAAAATAATTGTATGTGTAGTAGTGACCACCTTAATGCAAATAACAAAAAAAATTTTTCAAAAGAAGATGCAGTCTCCCAGACTAAGAATGCTCAAACTAAAAATATCTGTAGTAAGATGATAAATAAACCAGTTACACCATCTAATAGATCACTGCCAGAAGTAATATCCAAGGGCGAAAAAATATGTAATAATAATGTAAAAGACCGGTATTCTTGTTATCCTACCCCCAAATTAAATAATTACAATAAAAGCAGTGATTGTGACTTGTCATCAATAGATCAACCTAGACTTCTAAGCCAAAATAATCGAAGTTCAGTCACATTTCTTCGAAAAAAACGAAAGTCTTCATCATGTAATACCAACTTAAGCGAAGAAGAAAGATACGAGCTCCATAACAAAAAAACACAATTAAAAATCTTAACACATAAATTAAGACGTTCCCTATCATATTTGTCACGTCGTTATTTAAACACTAATAATATAAAGTCAGGAAAACAAATGTGTAATGCTTCATGTAGTACACGAAATTCAAAAGTAGATATTTTGAAAAGTACACCTTGTAAAAAAACGTTTTCAATAAATCTCGATTTAGTAAACCGAAAACAAAAACCCTGTAAGAACCAAAAATCTCAATCTCAAATGAAAACTAATGGAATAAAATTGGAGAAACTAATGTATAGTAACTCAGTTACTACCCAAGGTTCAAAAACAGTCGATTTAAAAAGATCTCTCTGTATTAAAAAAATGCATTCAATGGCTACCGAAGTATCAAATGGAAAAAAATATACATGTAAGAACAAAAAAATCCAATGTCAAAAGTCTCAACAAAAAAAATCATATTCTCTCGCTCATTTAGTAGATGCAAATACTCCAGTAATAAAGCTAAAAAAGAAACCGTTTGTGTCCTTGGAAATGGTAAATAAGTTAAGTGATAAAGTAAGATGTTTAACGACACACTTCATCCCAGATCAATGTAAGATAAAACATTCGATAGCCACAGAGCAAGTCATAAAAGCTAAGAAATGCAAAAATGCATCATCAGGAAGAAAAGAAGAAAAGTGTTCACAAAAACAATCAAAAACAAGATCTTGTAAGGTACAAACCGACAAACATGCTACAAAAAACCGCTGTATTGAAAGTCCTCTTAGTGATGATTTGAATTTGAAACATCAAATAAGGGATAATTGCATTAATACAATACCTAAGAACTTAAAAGAAAGTGCTGCTATGGCTTACACTACAAGTAAAAAAAAATGTTCACAAACAAGACGTTTGTCAACGACATGCCAGCAGACCACGAAAATAAAAAATAGAAATCAAATTCAGTCAACAAGGAACAAATATTACTCAAAGAAAAAAGAATCGCAGTGTCGAGTAAAAACAAAAAATAAATCAGTAAATTTTAGGAACAAGTTACAAAAATGTATGTGTTCAGTTTGGAATACAAAACAAAGCAACAAAACCTCTAAATGTAACATGTCTCATACTTCGATTGGTCAAATAAACAAAACCAAATCTGCTTTAAAAAGAGAATGTGTTAAAAAAGAAACGAAGATACTGGAAGGTAATGAAAAACTGTTTAATAATGGTCTTAACGGCCTAACAAGTAAGTTAAGTAAAAAACAAAGTCATGAAATCTTGAAATACGTAGTACCTCAAACTACAATTGAAGCACAGTCTAAAAAAAAACAAGATCAAGTCACAAATGAAATGTGTCAAATTGGTGGGTACGATGATGAGCGTGAAATATTTAGTCAAAGTCTTGAGGATCCAGATGCTGAAGAATTATCTGTCTTGATTAAAAAAAATAATCATAAAGATACTAAATGCAACATGACTCAAACTTTAAGTAACACCTTATCTAATTTAAAACAAAAATTTATTTATAAGGATAAAGACCAAAAATTTAATTCTTATTGTGAGAAACCTGGCTTTCTGAAGTTTAATAATTGTCTTCAGGACCCAGTAATCAAATTATGTAAAAGGAAAAATATACAAAAGAGCTCTAGGGGAGAAAATCGTGACTATTCAAAACAACTCCAGAAATCAAATAAATCAAATCAAAAAAAGGCAAGAACTTCTGAGCAAGCTACAATTGAAAGTAAAGTGCAAAGACCATGTTTTTTTAAGAAACATAACGTGGTTATAGATGGCGATATTAAAGCAATAAACCAAAATAAAAATAAAAATAATATTTATAAAATATTTAATAAAAAAGATACATGCCCTTGGGATGAATGTAAAGAGCAAGAACATATTTGTGCATCACCCCGCTTCATGACGTTGGAAGTCCAAATAAGTGATGAAGATTTAATACAACCTTCTAAATCCAAAGAAATACTGTTCTCACATGATGACCATATCGATCCGTTATTATTTCCTGGTATGACGTTAGAAGTCAAAATTAGTGACGATGGTACTATAAATTCCGAAAATTACACAAATGTTTCTAATTGTCACAACAAAGTACGCCATGCTTTTTGTAAGCACGTTGAAACTCTGATGCCACAAGGCAACAGGGAATATATCTGTAAGACTCAGTCAAATAAACAAAAAAATGAAATATCAACAAAAAATCAGTACTTCTATGAGGGCAACCCCGTAATAACTGATGTGGTAGAATTACTCCATAATCAGCATCTACTATTTCCTGGTATGACACTGGAAGTTAAAATTAGTGCTGATTGCATTTATGTTCAAAATAAGGAAATCCAAGACATCACACCACAAAAGCAAAGAAAATGTGTTTCTGAAGAAAATTTCAAGAATATTGATTTTAGTCCAACAAAATCAACAGCTGTAAAGCAAAAGTGTTCATGTCTTTGTCCCCAATGTCAAAAATCAAATCCCTCTATAGTTCACCCCTATGGTGCAAAAACTTCCAACCAAGAAACAAAAACTAAAGATGATTGCAAACCAATAAAAAAATCAATGCCTATAAAGGATAATCGAAAATCCGCATCTCCTAATTGCGATACTTTTATTGTAAAGGTAACAAGAAGTAACAGGATAATAAACATAACACGAGAACCAACTTACATTCCAAAATGGAAAAAATGTAAGAAAATCATTGAAGAAAAATTTGGCACTAAAAATAAATGTGAACAGCAAGCTAACCCCGATCATAGCAGCAAAATATGCAAAAAACAAAAAAAAAACTCGATTTCAAAAAATGATAGGCATTGTTTAAAAGAATCTGAAAAAGATAAATGTAAATCATCGAATAAATTATCTGCTAATCGAAGAGAAAAGTGCTGGGGAATAGAAGATACGAAACGTACAAAAAAAAAAAGAAAAGATGATAAATGTAAAGAGAAGGATACTCCTGACTGCGCTCTATTCTTAAAAGCAATTTTAAATGTCTTGAGACTTGGGGCGTTTATTATAGTTAAAACCATCCGATGTACATATAGAAGTATTATCAACATTCCGGGTACATTTAAAAAAGTAAGATATTATTTACTTAACCCTTGTTGTATATCAATATGGACACGGCTAAAAGCCCGTTTTCGGGCGATGAAAATAATTAACTATATTCAAAAGCAAATTGAATGTAATACTGTCTTGAATTACTTATTTCATATTTGTAGTAAGGATTCAAGAAAGAGGTTAATGCGTAAAAGATATAAAAAACCAGTCGATGACAGCTGCAGATTATACATGTATACTTTACAAAAGAAACCATGTCTTTGCTGTTATCAACACTGGCCTAAGTTTTATCCTCATTGTGTTTCCCTTATTTACTTGTATCGTAAAACTGTAAACGCCATTCTGTTTTTGACAGCTATGGCCATTTGGAGTCCTTGTATAATTTGTATGGAAATTTCTAGATGGTAAGTGTTTTGCATGTTGTAGACAGGATGTTACATGTTATATACTGAAATGGTTCACGTAGAGAACTCATTTAAAATTAGAATTTCTTACACTGGTTGAGTCAAACTTAACGTGGGTTGGTGCTTTTACCCTAGAATGATTTGTTTTTCAATAAATCCACATAAAACTCACTTAATCAGCCAGGGTTGCACATAAATATAGTTAATCAGCTCCACGCCGCAAAGAATACAAAAGTTGCATCAAAAGTTGAGACTTTTAAAAATCGCTGACATTTTAAACAGCAAACGGTGAAGCGTCTAATATTTAATAAGAACAACTTGAGAACATCAATAACTCACTTTATCTGCATTTCCCAAAATGTTATTGTCGCAAAAAAGTTATACAAGCAATTTTTAAGGGATATTGTTTAAATAAAACCTTGTATTCACCTAAGATGTTTGTTTTTTTTTCAACCTTTTTTGATATTTTTAGTTTACGCTTGACCATTATCGCATCTAATGGAAAGTATTAATAAGACCTAAAATGAACAGCACTTGTCCAGAAACTAGGAGAGTGCTGGCAGGCGAGGCATTAAACAGTCTTTCGAGGGACTTCCGCAAAAATCTGCGGAAGACGGTAACAGATGCACAACTGCCTGTAACCACTGCCCGGTACGGCTACTCAATTCACGTTGTCATGCCAAAACACGACGAGTCTCTTTGCAGCTTGGTTTCGTCATGGAGAAGTGATAAGCCACAGGCAAAAACTACCACTGGTTAATCCTACGTCGTCTCTGCAGACGGGGCCAAGATCTGACGACTTTTATGACCTTCAATACTACAGAGCCATCCATCCATTATAAATAACTTGATATTCTCAGCACTTGGTGAAACTTGGAAAACAGCTTAAGGAAAACACTCAAAATTTTTTATGGCTGCGTACCTCAATAGAAAAAAACGGAGCCCTTATAGGATCGCTTTGTTGTCCATCTGTCCGTCCGTCCGTCCGTCGGTCCGCCCGTCTGTCTGTCAAGACCTTATCTCGGGAACGCGTAGAGGTATCGAAATTAAATTAAAACCATATACTCAAGTCTACAGTCCCTTGAAGCTGTGAAAAACTCAAGCTTCTTAGTTGACGTTCAAAAAATATACGGCTGTTTGTACCGCAGAAAATATCTATTTCGACATTCTCATGAGAATCAATATTTATAGGGTATTTTCCGTTTACCTAGAACTATGAAATTTGGCAAGTAATACCGTCTTATACTACAAGTATAGGGAAAAATCTGAACACTACATTTGTAATTAAATCATGAAAAATATACCTATAGTCTTTGACGGAGCCCCCGGTGGGCGAGTCTGACTTTGTTGCACATGTCCGGTTTTTTTTCAAGTAAAGATTATCTTCTCTCTAATCTAAGTAAAAGACTATTTTCTTCAAGTAACTCTGAGGAAACTTCATGGGCGCATTTTTTTTATAATGTTTTGAACCTAACCCATGTAATTCGGGCGGGCACTGCCACTACCTTATTGTCATGCGGATTTGCGCCCGCGAGCGTTTCTAGCCCGCAACCCCACTGCCACGCTCGCTTCATTATCTTTTTATATTTTTTTTATTGTCAAGTGTTGTTTGCGCGAGTACCGTGTGCAACGCCCGCGTTTAGACTACTCGCTTGCGTGGCGTCGTCGGCCTCGACGTTTTGTGTGTTTTGAAGGTTCTAATATGCCAAACTTAAAGACCCAGGGCCCCTAGGCACTTGACATTTGGGCCCCCCATCCCGTAGCCATTTTGGATATTTCATATAAAATGCACTAGTACAGAAAATATAATTGTTAACCGACTTTATTAACAATAAACATCAGGAATAATGAAGGCTATGCTATGTATGTTTCTACAGTCAACGTCAACGGTCGTTATACGCGGTGTTTGAAGGAAATTTCCTTGAGATATATCGCCCTATTTGGCTATATGTAGGGTGTATTCCGGTCTTCAAACGAGAATAAAGAAAGAGAATCCGGTGACAGTTTTCGCTCCTTGTTCGGCTCACTCGCTGAGTCTTGTCAAGCTGCTATATCTTTCTTCAGTATTTTGCAGTATTATTTTGAAAGTTCAGCGTATGATTCTATAAAGTTTTAAATTCATACGGACATATACGCTGCATATAACGTGGACGTGACGTACTTTTATTTCCGCCTGATGGGCAGGCAAGCCACTGGTCGGGGTAGCTGGGTGGGTAGAGCCCCTAAGCTGTCTGGGCCCCTAGACCCGGGCCTTGTGGGCCTTGGCGTAAATCCGGCACTGCTAATATGTTTCTAATACAATTCCTCGCGCTTCATTAACATTTTGTAGCATACACATGGTGGCGCGGCTCGTCCGATTTAAACTACTAAATGCACTTGATACTTTTAATATATTCGAAACAACTTTACGGTATCTAATCTTTCATATAATTTTTCTTCTAAACATCACATATCTATAGTTGTTGTGATGTTCAAAACAGAAATGTATTATTAGTGCAAAAGCCGTATATATATACGTCATTTAAGATCTCGAAAATTAATGCGTGATGTTTTCAAAAACTAGACGCACATGTTTGGGATCATCCCTGATACACCCTGAAGCTTGACGATCTGATGATGATCTGCAAGCCTATTACGTATCTTTGGATCGGTTGCCAACTATGGTAGTTATTCGCCAAAAACAGATAAAAAATGAACTTCCAAAATAACATTCAATGGGTATTGAACTATTTACAAATTGTGACGTCATTTCAAGTGCGAACGTATCCTTAGATAAGCGGATATATATGTTTTCGACGGCTGGCACTTGGTGTAGCAACTGATTTTACGATACCAAATCAGTAGCATGTAGTCACTCCCTCAGCATAAACATATCGAAACTTGCTCAATTTCTTTCGGAAAAAAGGTTTGATCTTGTCTCTCGAAAAAGGCCTCCACGGCGCACATGACTTCGTCGTCACCGCCGAATTGTATAACACGCAAGTGTTTTTTCAAATACAAAAGCAGATAAAAACCACTCGAAGCTATGTCTAGCGAATATGGTGGGTGCTACATCAATTGAAACCCGGGCTGGGTTACGCGGCCCCTTGGATAGCAGCGCCTGCAACGTCAGACCGCTGTGCTGTTGCATCATCGTGATAAAAAAGCACTCTAGCTTGTAATTTTCCTAATCGTTTATTTTTACTACTATTTGTAATTTTTCAATTAATGAGGCGTAATAGATCTCAGGTTATTGTTTTTACTTTGCTTAAATTAATCGATCGTAATGATACCATCTGCATCCAAGAAGACAGAGCTATTATCTTGCCAGCGGACGCAGAAACAATCATCAACGGTCACGAAGCGCACTTGAAAAGTTCCTGGATAAATGTAAAATTTTGCTGCTTTTTGGACGTCTGTTAACATTTTCGGAACTAAACGCGTGACTACCTTTTTGCATGAATTAAAATTGATTGAATAGCCCCAAAAGATAAACTTCAAAAAGTCAGCTAAATAGCGAATTAACTTTTTGGACGATATTTTATTTTTTTATTTTATATTTGGTTGGACAATCTCGTCCCAAAGTAGATTGCAATAGTTCAAAATACTTTTCGTAGAAAAAAAATTCAGGTCGAAATATTTAATGACCGCACGATTTCGGATTTCTCAATTTTTGACGCAATTGAATTGCTTTCTTTTAAACTGTCAAAATAAAAAATAATTTCTTACTTTGCTTTGACTAGTAATGAGTTTTAGCTGCGAATTAAAAATAAACTTCTTTTTATCTCAATTGTAACTATCTAATTCCAAAAACATATTTATCAACCTAGCATTATCATTATCAGCATTATCTTAAGGTAAAATTTGCTTACGTTGCGATCAAAGGATTATGAATAAATTTCACTTGTAACCTAGAAAAATAATATAAATTATTTATGAAATTGCATTTTATTTGTTGGAAGTATCATAAGCTTAATGGTTGTATAGGTACATATAAAAATAACAAACAACTATATAGTCAGAGAACAAACTTAACACCCGTATAATTTCTGAGTTTCAGTAATGATGTTTGTGCTCCCAGTGGTGGTGGGTGCTGTGTTTCACGTCAGCGTGGAAACTGGAAAAGAAAAAACATAGTTTTATCGTGATCGCACGAATAACGATGAATATGTCACCTTTAGATTGTAGAATTCGATAGTTTATATCCGATACTCAAATAGTAAGATTACATTTCGCGTTAGATTTTTTCACGGTTGTCTATGAACTAACCTAACCTGGTGAATTTGTAAACAATTATGATTTTAGAATGTCACGCTGACAGATAAACATTATGTATACTACGAGTACATTATATAAACTGTGTATTTAATTTATCGTGTAATCTGTATAAGGTGATATTAATTTATGCAGCCAAATTCATACAAAAGACTCGGTAAGTGCTCGGTTACAAGGTTCAATTACCTTTTTTGTGAAATTAATAATATCAAAAAAAATTTGTTCCCTACAAACCCAAGCACAGGTCCTAGTCAATTAGGTACTATGGGAGTTCAACATTTTATTTTGCGAAATTAACAAAAAGTGATATTGGTCACCAGTGATCGGCGTAGGTAGTGCCATTCATAAATGCTAGCATAACGTGGACATGCCCTTATTCCGGGATTAGATCTTAATTTCCGGAATTTGCATTTAATCATCAATTCAAAAGGAAATAAATTTGTTACTTGACAGCAACGTATGTATAAACCCCGGCGAATCCTTCAGTATGAATTTGGCTGCATAAATAAATGTCACCTTATACAAATAAAAGAATACATAGAGCTAACGGATGCACCTAGGAACATGAAATTTGGGTTCTTTGTATGATGTAGACATCCTATAAGAACAGATTAAGTATAGGAAATTCCCACGCGATCGAAGGAAACAAAATCCACGCAAGTAACGTTGTGGGGCATCCGCAAGCAAAATGTAAACCTTTAAATGTTTAAAGTAGGTTTATATTTGAAACTGTCAAAAAATAAATAGAATGTTACACCGACAATATTAAGTTCACCATCCCCACTTTTTCTGTTTTTGATGATCTGCTTTTAGTTATTTCTGTACCCAAGCCATTTTAATATTTTTTTTATCTAAAGAATTATATTTTATTCTTGTTTTTATTATTATAAACTAAGAAATACATGATATCTATCAGAAAAATTAATGGGCGAGCTTCCATTATATTACGTTTGGCAGTATTTGATAAGTTCCGTCATATGATTTTCCGAGTTACGGATATGTACCTATTTAATAGTTTATTTTTTAACATGCTCTTGAGCTGAATGTAGCTGGTTTTAATAATTGTAACTGATTTGATTCAGGAGAATCATCACTGTTCTTTTACGTAAGTCTAGATGCCATCAATCAATAACAAATATTATATCCGGTTTGCTTGTCTCCGTGGAAATGCACGTGTCTCTCGGAGCCGTCGGGCTGATGCAGCGAGTAGTAACCCTTCACGACGTCGCCGTCGCGGCTCTCGTGCTGGGACTTGTGGTCTCCGGTGTGAGGGTCCGACACTTTGTACTCAAACTCGTATTTGGGGTGCGCCTGTGGTTACATTGAATATCATACCCGGTGTGCTTGTCTCCGTGGTAATGCACGTGTCTCTCGGAGCCGTCGGGCTGATGCAGCGAGTAGTAACCCTTCACGACGTCGCCGTCGCGGCTCTCGTGCTGGGACTTGTGGTCTCCGGTGTGAGGGTCCGACACTTTGTACTCGAACTCGTATTTGGGGTGCACCTGTGGTTACATTCAGATATAATCAGTTTAGTACTGCCGGGTAGCAGTAGGTAATCGATCGTAAGTAAGGTCATTAACCAATCCTACTCACATAATAGTCGACATGTTCATGTCCGTGTCCATGGTGACCATGGTCATGCCCGTGGTCAACGTGTACGGGATGGGCGGGACCGTCGTGACGGTGGATGTGTTGTGATGAGAAGGCAGGTTCGTGGTGACTGTGGTGGCTCTCCTCATGATGACCGTATTGGGCAGCCACCACACCAGCGAGCACGGTGAGACACAAAACCTACGCAAATACATTTATGGTATAAAAAATTACAATGATATATTTACTTTCACATTTGATTTTAATATCAACCCGTAAAAGCTCGGAAGAAAAAAATGTGAGCAACTTTCTCAATTTAACAGCTTCTGTGTTATTTATATCTATGTACATCCATCAGCCTGTTTCGTCCACTGCTGGACATAGGCCTTTTCAAGATTACGCCACTCTTGGTGGTCTTCCTGGAAGAAATTCCCATACTCCCACACTGCAGGGCAGGTGGTTTGGTGACCGCGGTGCCAAAATCTTCAGTAACGCCGCTGCCAGTCTGTTTTTTATAAGGCCCGGCAATTTGGGATGGATATACCCCCATCAGTCAGTCCCAGGCAATATGGGGGGTGGGACCTGGTTGTGCCTGTCTACGAGCTGTTTTCTTACTCTCCACCGAACAACTTCGGGAGGATTTGCGAGAAAGGTGGTGGTACTTTCACAGTCGAGACCGACACCAGCTCTACAACCTGAGCTCTACCACATTTATGTACGTACACTAATATTATAAAGATATAAACTTTATTTGTTCTCTAGAACTACTACACAGATTTTGAAAATTCTTTCACTTTTCTGATGGCTAGCGACTCTTCACTTGGACACAAGCTATACTTTGTTCCCTGGGCACGGACAGTTATTCGCGTGGGTAAGCTCAGGCACTACTGAACCGCTTTTAAAAGTTATTTCACTTTTTAAAATTGTTACTTTTCACTTGAACATGGGCTATAGTTGGTTCCCAGGGGAAGGACAGTGCCCTAGGGATATAGTCATTAATACATTCGCTTGGATGAAACTGGGGCAAAGGGCAAATTAAAATTTTTAAAGTCACAATTATATTAAAACACTTCACCTGCGAAATCATTTTGATCATTTGAATATGTTATCGTTGTGCTCAAGACACTAAATGCAATTGGCAACTGATACATTTAGTAAAAAAACCTCTCTTTTATACTAAAAATAAGGGTAATGCACGCAATATAAGTTTTTATTGTTGCAAAACAGAGCAGAGCAAGATATTTATGAAAGCCTCTCACGCTACGTGTATGTGGTCAACAATGATCATAATAATATGTGTGATATTGAACTTCATACTTTTTCTTATTATCTATTTCTAGCTTATAAGTTATTATAAAAAAATCTGTATTACGTTTTTTTGGCTTCAATAAATGAATGTCAAATAATGTCAGTATTCTTATATCAGCTAGGTTGACAATCTTGCGCTATTGTAGCGAATTGGCCACCTTTTTTATATCACCAAAATCTATTTATAAAATGAATCATCTGTCACTTGGTCAGAAAATAAGAGATAAAATCATCAATCATTTTTGAATGGAACTACTGCGAATAGGTCTAATTTTGGTATTCGCGGTAGTTCCATTCGTAGCAATCAATAATGCGTAATGGAACTACTGCGAATACATTTTTTGGAAAATTTGCAGTAGTTCCATCATGGAACTCGGCAATGGAACTAGTGCGAACGAAGGTCGTTAGGTTTTTGGTGGGATATGTATGATTGACTTTTGTAAAGATGTATTTAAGCAATAGTTTTTTTAAGCTTTTGCATCGTTTTATTCGATGATGACAATGTCCATTAAGGGATCTGGAACGAATATGTACCAAGTACTTTATTTTTATTTAGGTATTTAGTAAAATTGTAGGTACTAATTACGAATAAACCTTTTTGTAGTCTATACTTGGTACAAACCCAGCTAGCAAAAATTTATCAGGTTTAGTTGTATATAGGTGACAAGAGCAGTCGTATATCTATGATAGTAATGTTTCTATCATTGAAAACTTAAGTTTGTACTACAAACCGATCGGTAACATAGCGAGGCTTACGTATAGATTAGAGGATAAGAGTTTCGGTTAGGTATATTTAATTACATAGAAATTACTAGAAAATCTACATGCTTCTTCTAAAAGGTTAGTCAAATATCCTATCTAAAGATTTAAGTAATACTAAAGAAACAGACTAGGTAAATAAACTTTGTGCAAAAAGCTATACATGTATTTTGTTTTTGCATAAATTTTATAAAAAACCTCCTCAATATCTTTGTCTGCAATTATAAAACTCATTCGGTTTACGAACTTTTTTCTTTATACACGCTCAATAACCTACCTTTACGCAAAACTTTTAGTTTCTCAGGCATCTATAGATAGTATAGGAGTATTATATTTCCTGGACTGATAAAAAAGTATATAATGAACAGAAAATCACTTGCCCTATTCCACGAATTTATTTATTTCTTGAAGGTTTAAGGTCGCCCAACGAACAATGGAGCGAACTATGCTTGGGATATCACTGATAGATATATCCGAGGAGATCCGTCGAGAATCGAAAGTGACTGACATAGCCTGCCGAATCATTAAGTTGAAGTAACAGTGGGCAGGCCATATCTGTCGCCGACGACGTGATGGCCGTCAGGGCCAAAAGGCGTTAGAATGGAGACCACGTACAGCAAAGAGTAGCATAGGCCGACCTTGTGCCCGCTGGACCGATGATCTGAAAGACGATGACGGGCTGATGGATGGATGGATGGCAAGGCAAAGGAAACTCTGCCCATCAGCTATTTCTGAGATTTTAGTCGATAGTCGAACTAAGGAGCAAACACCCTGCCCGTACGGCAATTAGATACCTCGTTTGTACTCTCGTGGACGTTTTTTATCGTGGTTACATTTTATTGAACGCCACGTGGCCTTATATGGTGAGTTTAAAAAAAAACATTAAAATAACCAAGCAATATTTCATAAATGTGACTCTTTGTATTTGTAAATTTGAAATGGAAATTGTAAGTCATACGTTTGTGGTTGACTTGAGGTTAAGATAAAATTCTACGATTAAGTTATTAAAACGATTCAAAAACCAACATGCCTTTTTTAATTTTAGGTAACTTTAGATAGTTTTGCTTGACAAACTTTAAATAAAAATGTTTAACTAAAATAAACATTTAACATTTTACTTTTGATATACAATATTTTTTTCAACTAACGATCCTTAAAACGCTGAAGGACTTTTTTGATATTTATTTGATTTTCACATAAGTTTCTACAAAGTATGTTATATCACACATTTTATTTGAGAACTTCATTTTGTCTTAGCATCATTTATGAAACAAATTTCGTTGTTTTATTGGTTAAAATGAAGTTTTAAAAATATATATATTTAAAACTATGCACGTCGTCTTTGAGAATATGGATGAGGTGCCCTCTTAAACGCGCAGTGGGTTGCGAATGGTTCGAATGATGGGCAAACTTGTGACCCAACCCTTATGTATATGGTCTGCTGGAATTTGGCGCCATAATTTTGGTATTAATTTAATATTTACTGTGTATTTGTTGGTTAAAAGTTTTATTCTGGGCAAAAATATCTGACAGCAGTGATACTGAGCAAAAAATGAAGAACAATCTTTTACCAGCAAAATCAAAAAAAGCTTACGACTCATTTTATGGATTGGAAAACAGTAGATAACCACTTATTGCATAAGTTACAATAAAGTGTTGTATGAAATTACGCACTTAACTAGGTAGATATTAAAACGCCCATGTGATGATATAAAAATTCTCACTCGATTTTTAATAATCTCTGCTATGCACCAGTTTAATAAGCAACTATATACATTTCCCAAATATGTGTTATTAGATAATAAAGCCGATTTTGAAGGTTTTAATTTTAAGTTAAGAAACTTACTAAAAAACGTAAATTTAAGTGACAGCACTATATTTTGCTATTCTGAAGGGCACACCAACTAAAATTAGCAGGTGCCTTTTGACACTCATAAATTGAATTCACAGACAAAATCGGATTAATAAACCACAGATTCGAATGCAATATTACCGGTAATTTCATTCGGTCAGTATTGAAAACTTTTATATTTCTACTTCTTGGTAGAATTATGAGTATGTTGTATATTATTGCATTTTAATGACTTAGCCTCTCTACGTGGTTTCACACACTGGAACAATGTTTTTGGACAGCTTCGTGATATAATTCCTCAAAAAAGATTAGGTACCTACCAAAATTAATTAATATCAAAATTAAATATAAGGTACTACAATAATCCATCAGCCTGTTTCGCCCACTGCAGGACATGCCTTTCCAGGATTTCGCCACTCTTGGTGATCCTCCTGGAAGAAATGCCCATACTCACACACGTTGGGCAGGCGAGTTGGTAAGTGCGATGCCGAAACCCTTGCACCAGTGACGCCGCTGCCCGTCACCAGTGTATGAGGAGGCCCGACAATTGGGGGTGGATATACCACCACCGTCCATCAGTCCCCAGGCATGGGTGGGCCGCCTAGTTTTGCTGGAGAGCTATTCTCCTAGGCTGAGATTCAGAGTGCATTTTGAGTCCAAACTCAATGTTACAAACGTCACTCTAGTATGAGATCACGTCGCTTTTTGACGTTTGTAAGATTGAGTTCGGACTCAAAATGCACTCTGAATCTCAGCCTTACTCTCCCCCGAATAACTTCGGGAGGATTTGCGAGTAAGATGGTGGTACCTCCATAGTCGAGCCCGGCATCAGCTCTACCATCTATGATACCTACAATAATAAGTGAAAATAATTCTAGGGTAGATCAGGTATCGTTAACTGATCACAGTAAAGATTTTTTTTTTTAATCAAATTTTATATTCACTTCCCAGTACAAAGGTATCAGCTGACTACTATGGAAAGGCAAAAAAAAAGCACGCAAATTTTTTTTTTTCGGTGGAATGCGGTCCTTTGAGGTTCCTATATTTAACTGTTAATTTTTTTTCTCTTTGAATTGTAGGACCATAAATAAATTTTTCTGTCAATTCATAGTTGTAGGTTATTTTTAAGGTTTTCATGCTGGCAGCACTAACAATAAAAAAAAAAATGACAGACGAAATGTTGTTTCATTGTTTCTTGGAAAATCGATTCTTTGTACAGAAACTTTACGTATGTTAATTGTTTTAGTTTTCAATAACAGAAGCAGAAAAAGGTCTACCAAGAAATAGACGGAGCTCATTTAGGAGTGTCTAAATGCCCATATGATTTTGTTGCATGGTATGTTTTGATTCCGATGAAATCAAACTACATTAAGGCTAGCTTTTTCTTCATAAGGAAAGTTTGAATACAAGTATCTGTAAAATGCTATGCGTTGTGCAAACCTCCAATGGACGGGATGCTCTCGGGAACCTCTTCTACCTATCTGCTTTTCTAGGAAAGGGGGCAAATCCTGAAACTGTGAGATGTGACTGATTTTCTGATGAAAATCGTGCCCCCTTATCGACACTCTGACCTTTCTTCCAACTAATAATAAGGTTAAAATGTGCGCTGTGCATAACTCCTTCTTTATGCCATTTGAATTATGAACACTGTCCCAATCACTCAGGTCTTGAAATTATGCTAGTCGCTGTGAAATTGAATTTAAGGTAGCGTTCCAAATCACTTTTTCAAGATTAAAATATTGCTCGCTGTCGGAGAAAAGTAGCTCGATGCCGGTTCCAAAACCTAAAAGTAGATGTTTTGGAACCAGCATCGAGCTACTTTTGTCTGACAGCGAGCAATATTTTAATCTTGAAAAGTGATTTGGAACGCTACCTAATATCTATATACATATACTAACGCCTGTCTCCCAGAGTAGGCATAGACTACATATTTCTGATTCTGACACACCTCTTTTGCTACCTACATCCATCTAGTAATACAAGCTCTTCTATTCTGGGTCTTTTTACTTTGCCGTTCTTCAGTATGTTGCCTATTTGGTTGGCATACATCCTTCTAGAGTGGCCCGATCAAGCTTTACCTTCAACTTGTGCAGCATTAATTTCTTTCATCACTCTAATTCATCCTATCGATACGTGCAAACCTATTATATAATATATATTTTTCTATTTATCTACTTCAAAAACTGATTGCAGAAATCTGATTTGGTTCCTAATGGGCAGAACGTCTAGAGCAGTGTTCTGTATTAGTGGTATTCTATGCAATGGGTTGGATTACACACAGACTGCAGAAGTTAAGGAGAATATGCACCCTGTTTGTTTCAAACGCAAAATGCACTCTGTGTAGTTGGCTCAAAAATAATTATTTTATAAATTAAACTTAATCTATTTATTTTCAGTCCAACGCATGGATCTGCAGCCACTGGTGAACTGCTGCTGTTTCTTATGAGTAGAGATGATGAGTGACAACTGAGTCCTAGTTGATACAAGGCTGGTGTGCCCGAACACGGCAGAAGACTATAGAAATCATGAGTCAGATAGATTCGAGCCACAACCTAGACTGATCTATTGTTTTATGATTTTGTATTTAAGTGATAATAATTAAATTTTTTTTATTTGCCTAAATTTTATTAGTAAATTCACCTTGTTAAAGTTTCTATGATCAACACAAGAGTCAATCTATTCAACATTCAGCTCGGCTCACCTCGGCTGAATGGTTGTTTCCTGGTAAACCAAAATTTATGGGTAGCATGTCAGCCATGAAAATTTAGCTTTAAATCTGAGCTTGGATGAGTTGGACGAGTTTCAGACACCACCAAACGCCAGTGCTCCCTTAGATCTGCAGCCACTGGTGAACTGCTGCTGTTATTTATCAGTAGAGATCATGAATGACAACTGACTCCTAGTTGATACAAGGCTGGTGTGCCCAAACATGGCAGAAGACTATAGAAACCATGAGTCAGATACCTAGGTCTGAGCAACAATCTAGATTGATCTACCTATTGTTTTATTATTTTGTGTTTAAGTGATATTAATTAAATCAGTTAAGTAAATTTTTTTCATTTCTCTATTCTATTAGTAAATTAAGGCAATGAGAGCCAGAACAACCTATCTTTTCCAGAATATTGTCTGGAAAAGATAGGCCACTTTGGCTCTCATCGTCTCAATTTGACTCGCCAACATGTTGCTTGACATTCAGCTGAAGTCGATCTGTTCATTATCGAGTTGTTCTACCTCGGCTTAATGGTCATTCCTGGTAAATGAAATTCATCTGTCTTGTGATTAATGAATGTGGTGCAGAGGACAGTAGACCAAAAAAATTGCTGCTAGAATATTGACACTTCCAGAGTTTGGTGCTTTAACAAGCAACGAAGACTGTTTTTCAGGTAGCATGTCAGCGAAGAAAATTTTGCTTCAAATCTGAGCTCTGAAGAGTTGGACGAGTCTCTTAGACTTCTCGCTAGCTTTATGTGGAGATGCCTATCTACGCATTTTCAATGATTCAACTAGAAATAAAAACTTAAATGTGTATCAGGTTTTCATGCAAATTTTGGATAAATTACTACATAAAAATCTATTTGCTTGAAGTGTTTACGTCTCGACTGATGTTTTTAAATACAGTACACATCTGTTTCTATTACCAAACTGTAGAATAATAAGGGAAATTTCGTCAGAAATTTTAATAAGTTTTTATGAAGGACCTCAAAAGCAACCTTATAAAATCCAACTAAATTTTTTAAATTTAATCAAATGACAGCTCTAAAATGTGCCTTGAAATTACCAAAACACGTTAAATCACTAAGTTGAGTAAATTATGGCTGTCAAACTAAAATTTTAGTTTGACGTTTATAAAATGGTGACTTCAAAATGGCTCTTCGTTTTAACCATACTTAAGTTTAATTTTATGTCTGTCAAACTAAAACTAAAGCCTTCAAAATCGGCTTTATTGTACTACTAATTGCATCATTTATATATCATATTTTTATTCCTAGATTTCTCTATTTTATGTAGGTGTATAATTAAATTTTTGTAGCCCAACCTAAATATTTTTTGTGGGTATTTCCCTTATTAGTATATACATATTATTTTTTTATTCTAAAGATATTTATTGTAAAGATTAACGTTGACTTGTAGAAAGTATACTTTATGTATCTATTTTACAAAATAAATATTTTGATTTGATTTGTTTGTGGCTAAAACTTGAAGTACCTATGTACATATTTAGGAAGAGTGGTGTCTCCTGACACGGGCAACTTACAAGCTTAAAAGGAGACATCAGTCACTTGTAATGTAACCTGTTATGTAATGCCCAAATATATATTTCTTTTTCCTAAGAAATTTCAAAAGCTTTACATATATCTCACTATTCATATCTACCTATATAGGTCGCGTTTTCAAAGTCAAATACGTATCTACTATAAAAATCAGAGTCTACTGATAAAAACACATGATCTTGCTAAGTTTCTTGCCCTTCTTCTTAGCAAGAATAATCGAATGGGCGGATTTAGGCATTATATCTATTTATAGTTTATTTATTGAATATTGAATTATATAGGTATGTATATACATGACTTTTGATTTTTTGTGACTTTAATTTATACAGCCAAATTCTTACTGAACACTCGGTAAGTGCTGTAACAAGGTTCAATGACCCTTTTTGTGAAATTCGTAATTATTCTTTTCTGTTCTTTACAAACGCAAGCCCAGCCCTGAGTCAATTACTATGGGACGTCAAGATTTTATTTTGCGAAATTATCAAAAAGTGTTATCGATCCATGTTACTGATACAAGCCTCCAGAATGAGTTTGGCTGTATTAATTAAAGTCACCTTATATAATTAATAATATAAACACAAAATGATCTCATGTCCAACGCGTTATTTATTAATAAATAAATATTTATTTACAGTATAGAGTCCTTATAATCTAGGCGTGAGAGCTTAGTGGTGGTGAGCGAGGGTGTAGGCGGGGGCGTGGTGGGGGGCGGGCGCGGCGTGGTGCGTGGGCGCCGAGTGGCTCACGATCGCGTTGAAGCCGTTGTGGTGATCAGCGGTGTACTGCACCTTGCGCACGGAGCCGTCGGCTTCCACCAGAGAGTACTCGCCATGCACGGCGTCACCGTCGCGGCTCTCGTGCTGCGACTTGTTGTCGCCGGTGTGATGGTCCTCCACGGAGTAAGAGAACTCGTACTTGGGGTGTGCCTGCATTAAAAAAGAAACAGGTCAGTTTGCAGGAGGGGGAGATCTGGTTACGGGTGACGGTATAGTGAATATACTTACGTATTCCTCGTGGTGTTCCTGGTGGGCGGCGAGAAGCAGCTTGGGGGCGGGTGCGAGCACCTTGGTGACAGGGGTGGCGTAGTGAACGGGGGCGGCAGCATAGTGGACGGGGGCAGCGTGGTACGCTACCGGGGCGGCTGCTACGTGTTGTTGTTCGTGACGCACAATGTTCTGGGAGGAGACAGCTGCGGCCGAAGAGTAGTGTGCGGGGGCGGCATGGTATGCCACGGGGGTGGCGTGGTAGGCCACAGGGGCGGCGGCTACGTTCTGGTGCTGGTCGTGACGCACGATGCTCTGTGAAGAGACGGCCGCGGCGGAGGAGTAGTGAGGTTCAGGCAGGAGACCACAGGAGGCCAACGCCAGCACGGCGCTCAAGGAGAGAATCTGAAAACAAGCATTTAACAATTACTTTATGCCGACCTATTTTACTTTAAAAATTTACTTTTCTGGTTTTATTTTTGATTGCACTTACTTTGCTGAACATGTTGTTTGAGTGTTTATCTGTCAAAGAACTGATGTTTTGCACGCATAATCAGCCGCTTTTATACTGTACTTATTTTGATCCCGTATGCGCAGAGTGCGACAAGGTCGTCAGGTCGGGTCGCAGATTCATGGTCATGAAACATATGAGAGCTTGTAAACTTTCTCTGAAATGCTTCAAAGTATCGACGACTTTATAAATTTGGCGTACGATTCTTGTATATATTCTTTAGAAAATCTTGTAAGGAAACCTGTTTAGTCTGTAAATTTTGTTATTTCTTTAGTCCGTCTGCCCATCTATTACATTCGTATTTCCTAGAATCTATAGGTACATCTTGATCTGTATTTACTACGTAACCAGCTGAGTAGTTTCAAATTAACCTATAAACACACAGCCAGCCACTGAAGCTGTTTTTGTTTTTTTTTAAGCTTTTAAATTGTGGATCACAAATAATACAGACTTAGAATGAAAATCATAAAAACGTAAGAGAGGCAGTACTGCCTCGGTTTGATGTGCTAACTCAAACAAGGCACGTGACCTCCAAACCTGCAAGGGTTATAAACGCAAACTATTGTTCCAAACACGTGTATAGGCAAAGAAAAGCATCCATGAAGTTCACACGATTTTTGTACCGTTCGCGTTATTGCCAGCCTCGTTTGTTTTGGACTGTGCTGCCTTCGCAGAATCATAGAATCACGAAGAATCATAAATGTTGCCTTCGAAAATGTTCAGTTACTCAGTAATTAAATTCAAAAACAGGTGCGACAACTAGAAGGCGAGGAACATCGTATTAGGTTGCTTTTGATGATAAATTTGGGAACCAAGCGAAGCGGAATAGAGTGAAGGGATCCCTGTAGTTATTTAGAGAAAGTTAATTTCTAGGAAGAAAATTAAGAGGGCATTCTTCACATTCTCTCTCCCCCAATTTACTTTCTGTTCAGTACTGCAGGGGTCGGCTCGCTCCGCTCCAAATTTATTATTACAAAGTAACGTAACACGCTCTTCTTTGCTTCGCTCAATGATAGCTCACCTATTTTTGCCAGCACCGCTAGCTATTTCAACGCCCGTGTGCAATACCGATTATGCCGCCCCTGTTTATCAATTTTCCTGTATCCCAGTTGTCTAAAACTTCAAGTTCAATTGAAACTATAGCTAAATTACTTATCTTTTAATTTTCTAGCATGTGGCAACGCCCTTTTCCCCCTACCGAGATAGGATATCCGGGAATTCAAAGATATCCCGCTTGTTCATTTTATTTGTCAACATTGGAGGGAAATATACGTAATTTTCACTCTTATTTCCAACTACTCCATGGCAAGCGACGTAGAGCGTTCGTCTACGACGCAAAAGGCACAAAGTTCAAGCCCTCAACGATGCCCACTGAACTTTTTGTGTTCTCTTTCTAACATTTTCTTATGTTCGTTTGTTGGTTGTTGGTGATGTTACGTTATAAGTAGTATTCAAATAAAGGATAACTAATCAAAAACACAATTAAACAATAACTAAAATTACTTACACTATAACTATTAGTTATCCTTTATTTGAATACTACTTTCTGTGATACATTTGTATCTGTGTGGCGATAACTGTCGTTTATTCTTCAGACATTGGCAATTGGCATTGCATTTTAGTTTTAATGGAAGCCAATAGATGGCGATGTTAACGATATAATATTTACGAAAATAGTAATTGTAGGTGGAGTGAGTATTATGACAATGACCTCGAATATTACGCGATGGATCCCAATACTACGTGATGGATCCCTAGATTTGCCGCTCCTCTGGACGTGCCACCCGCGTGCGGTGCACGCCTTGCACGCCCGCTTAAGGCGACGCCACGAAATTTTGGCGACATGGATCTCCATTTTCCTCAGCAATAAAAAAACATATGTAATTACCAATTTCTATACTAGATGAAGCATTTCATCGATATCATTTTGCCCGAAAATTTAGTTGATTGATTAATTTTCATAGCAGAGAAAAAAATATTTAGAAAACCTTTTTTAAAACAGAGATTTCTGTTTTACTGACAAACGGGAGCGAATGAAGCCTCTAAGTTTTTTATTTAAATTAGTCTACAAATACACTTTAATATGGCCGATTGGATTTATTAAATTACTTATAGTTGTCATTTTAAATGAAAAATACTGTTTTGCCGCATACGACCTTACGGCATAAGCTAGTTCGTGAGCGCATATTTGTATGGAGAAGGTCCCCCTCACTCCACTCCCCTAAGGCGCCGATTTGAAATTAAAAGTTTATCAATGCCTCGCCTTAAGGCGGGCTATTTTTGACTTTAGTTACCAAAATAGTTGCAAAAATGCCATAATACGAACACGAATTTGTTTTTTTTATTAAAACTTCGTGCTTAATTGGAAAACGCGTGCATTTTATTAAACAAGAAATTATTTAAAAAGAGAGTTAGCTAACAAAAACCGTATTTCAAGGCTGTGTCTTATTGAACAGTTTAACAGAAATATAAAGGAGTCGGAAAAAATACGATTAGGGTATTGGGCTTTTCAGTTAGGTGGGAATACTTAGAATAAGAACCCTAACTGGAAAACCTACATGCTTCTTCTGAAAAGTTAGTCATCTAGCTTATCTAAAGATCTAAAAAAATTTAAAACACCATATTGGTACTTACACATACTCGTACATATATTATTATGTACAAAGACATATAGGGATCTCGTTTTTGCACGGAAACCACCTCAATAACTTTGTCTGCAATAATAATCCATTATATTCAGTTTTCTGACTTTTTTCTTTGTATACGCATAATAACATATAGAGGTAGGTTACAAGTTTTTAGGAACCAGCCCCCTGATT
This sequence comes from Ypsolopha scabrella, assembly GCA_910592155.1. Classification (NCBI taxonomy): domain Eukaryota; kingdom Metazoa; phylum Arthropoda; class Insecta; order Lepidoptera; family Ypsolophidae; genus Ypsolopha; species Ypsolopha scabrella. Next base: position 9,983,421 of record OU342964.1, read on the forward strand.
CTGTGTCGTACGTAAAATCAGTTGCCACACCGAGTGCCTATCGTCGAAAACATACATATCCGCTTATTCTAAGGATACGTTCGCACTTGAAATGACGTCACAACTCGTTATTAGTTCAATATCCATTGTTTTTGGTGAATAGCAACCATAGTTGGCAACCGATTCAAAGATACGTAATAGGCCCGCTGGAAGTGGTTTACAAAAGTGAGTATGTACTCGTAAGTGAGACTATGAGTCAGTGAAAAGAAATAGTAATTTTTGGACGTAGTATCTCAAGAGCTGCACAAGTTTCATTTGTAAAATCTGGGATTTTGTAGGTTCAGTTGATTTAGAGTTATAGAGTAGTCAAAAGTATAGTACATAGTTCGTCAGCCTTTTCTTTTCTGAAATCGACTGGACACACTCTTGTGTGTTACGTTTGGTACGATAATATTAATTCTGTTTTTATCATCACATAGGATAAGTGTGACATTTTTTTTTGGTTATTGGTGTATATCTTATTTAAATAACCAAAATTATTAATTTATTGTAAAGGTACAACCAATAAGTACTTTTTCCTTTGTTTATGTATAGAAATATCTTTTTGTCATCTACATAGAGGAACTTAGCAAAAAGAAAAATAAAAAAACATTTATCAATGCTATACCACAGAATTACTATAATTTATACAAACAGGCTAATTGAACTGACGTGCCGAGGATCCCGAACTAAAATTTTATAGTTTAATATCCAATTATCGTATAGTTTATAAGATATTTTTTTAAACAACAACAAAAACAATTTTTATGTATGTTACTCGTACATTTAATAATAAAATATAAGATATTTCCAACCTACAATAGTTTATTATTCCATAAAAGTAATATCTATGGTCCTACAATCATACGTGAGAATGTTTCTATGGTACATTATTAATAGTTATTTGATTAAATTCAAGAAAATGATTTTTTCTGTGATGTTCCTTTTTTTAAATGCCGTATGGTACAATTCACTGAAAAATGTTCGATGGTAAAGTGAAAAAATGACTGCACACAAAGAAAATTTTGGTGGAAACTCGTCTATTGCGATACTCAATTGTATCATAAATTTATTTCACGTTGAATTTTGGACTTTATATATTTTAATGTCCCAAATATTATCAGATTACTACTAATTATCTCTGATGGGTAAATTCCAAAACTGGAAGATCCGTCGGTGATCAGAAGCGACAGACTTAGCCTGCCGATTCAGTAAGTTGAAGTTGTAGTGGACAGATCATCTGTCGCTGATATGATGGCTGTTGGGGCCAAAAAGTGTTATAATGGAGATCACGTACACAGTAGAACAGCAATACGTAATCTCGGAAAGGCCTATGTCCCCAGAAGTGGACAAACACAGGCTAATAGATGGATGAATTAATTATGTATAAACTATTATTTACTTGACGACGACTTAGTCCTTTTACGCATAAGGTACATACAAATAGAAACAAAAAATAATTTTCAATTCAACAAGTTGTTTAATAATAAATAGATAATTATTTACAGTAGAGAGTCCTTATAAGCTATGTGTGAGAGCTTAGTGATGGTGAGCGAGGGTGTAGACGGGGGCGTGGTGGGGGGCGGGTGCGGCGTGGTGCGTGGGCGCCGAGTGGCTCACGATCGCGTTGAAGCCGTTGTGGTGATCAGCGGTGTACTGCACCTTGCGTACGGAGCCGTCGGCTTCCACCAGAGAGTACTCGCCATGCACGGCGTCACCGTCGCGGCTCTCGTGCTGCGACTTGTTGTCGCCGGTGTGATGGTCCTCCACGGAGTAAGAGAACTCGTACTTGGGGTGCGCCTACAACAAACAAACAACGAAACAGGTCAGTTTAAGGGAGAGATCGGTTACGGATCACGGATGACAGTCAGTAGTGACTATACTTACGTATTCCTCGTGATGTTCCTGGTGGGCGGCGAGGAGCAGCTTGGGGGCGGGTGCGAGCACCTTGGCGATAGGGGCGGCGTAGTGAACGGGGGTGGCGGCGTAGTGAGAGGGGGCGGCGGCATAGTGAACGGGGGCAGCGTGGTACGCTACAGGGGCGGCAGCAACGTGTTGTTGTTCGTGACGCACAATGTTCTGGGAGGAGACAGCTGCGGCCGAAGAGTAGTGTGTTGGGGCAGCATGGTATGCCACGGGGGCAGCGTGGTAGGCCACAGGGGCGGCGGCTACATTCTGGTGCTGGTCGTGACGGACGATGCTCTGCGAAGAGACAGCCGCGGCGGAGGAGTAATGAGGCTCAGGCAGGAGACCACAAGAAGCCAACGCCAACACGGCGCTCAAGGATAGAATCTGAAAATAAGCATGTAATAGTTAGGTTAAGTCACTTGACCTATTGTGTAGTTCGATGATTGTGCCATTCTTATATGAAATTTAAAGCTTACTTTTATTGCTTTTTTTATTTCACTTACTTTGCTGAACATGTTGTTGGAGTGTTAATCTGTTCAAGAACTGATATGTTACAGATGTAATGAGACGCTTTTATACTGTACTTGTTTTGGGCCCCGTATGCATTGGGCGCGTCAAGGTCGTCAGGTCGGGTCGCAGCGTCGTGATCATAAAACATATGAGAGCTTGCAAACTTTCTCTTAAATACTTCAAAATATCTACAACTTTTAAATTCTGATTCTGATTCATGTTCACATTCTTAAATAAATATCTTGTTTTTGAGTTTTATATAATATATTTATCTCTTTTATCCCTGTGTCAATCTAAGACATACGTATTTCCTAGAATCCTCATCTTGATATGTACTACCACTTAACATTTATTTATTTATTTATTACATAACCATACTCAGTAGTTTAGTAAGTCAGTATGAAGACATGCAGCTACTGAAGCATCGCAGTTAAGGCTGCATATAAGATCAGATTGAACACCTTATTTTGCATCAATCAGAACTGAACTCTATGACTTTTTCTTTTAGTTTAAAATAGCGCGTTCTCAGCCGTGGCTGTTACGTACAACCACCAAGAAACACGGGCCCCAAAAATCTGCGTTTTTATTTAATAACTCTGCTTCTAGATGAAAATTTTTAAGTATTCTAAGACGAGCTGACGAAGTAATTTTTCATGTTATTTTTAATACAAATTTTAAAGCTTGACATACGCATGATTTACGCTTAACACTCGAAAAACGTGAAATTTAGAGGTAACTTCGTAATTGTTTTTCTGTCGAGCGACAATAAAGATTTTGCGTTTTTTCTAAGATCAATCTATCAGCCCTATAGTCTACAATCCATATTATTTTTACTATACCGATTAACCAAGTTACACAATGTGATATGCTCATTTGAAGTTGTGCATCTAGCCTTATACGGACTCTTACGGTTTAAGGTATGATTACTTATGTTATGATCACAAAAATGCTTTTTTGGAACGAAAACCCTAACAACTAAGGTTGAGTTACATATCGAAATCAAACGTTTTTAAAGGTTTTTCTTCGTCTCTGATCAAATAACGCATCTCATTTCAAACTGTACAATATTTTTTATTTGTTATTAAACTTTCGAAGTTAATCTTACGTTCAACGACCTTTGTGTAAAGATGGACGGATGAGCAATACAACGAGAGTTAATGTCGAGGTGAGGTGAGGACGACACGAACCCGCCCGAGCCAATCTGTCTGTCGTACAATTTGTAATCCGTCGCTTCACGTAGGATGCTTGTTGGATGACGCATTTCATTGACTCGTCTATTTTTATACCAAGTTCTATTCATAAAACGTAGGTCAATGGCTTTTTGAAATTGATTTTGGTAAGAACGGGTTAACCATTGATATTGTTTGTATATGTTATGTTTTTATGTTTATGTGTCTGCAAAATCTGTTTTATTTTTTCAAACAAATTGAATTAAAAATACTTCTCTATTTTCGTCGCGCTACCTAACGTTTCGAGCTCGGTGAAAAATGCATAACTTACGATTGTTTTTCTTATAATTGAATAAAAAATACTAAATAAGTGTGATTTATGGCATTTCGCCACTATAGTTTAATGTCAGTTAGGCTTTTCTACCAAAGTTGCGTAATTTTATGCATTGCTTCGTAGATTAATGTCCGCAACATTTTTCAATAAACTTTTACGTTGATATCGATTTATTATTAAACAATAGTCGCAAAATAAGGGGAAAATATTTTATTTTATACATTTTATGCAAGTTGTGCAAATTGCACTGAGATCGAGATGTTCCTCCACTACTTACTCACTACTACTAACCACTTGTGTCAATCACAATTGTCAGATTGCAAAACCGTCAAAAATACGTGGGACGCACTATAAGTTTCCGGAATGAATATGAAAAAATACTATTAAAGGTAAAAAATTAATTTATTGTTTTCCAAAATAATCTCCCCTGGCGTCTATGCACTTTTTCATTCGATCAAACCAGTTTTGAAAACTTTTGTGCCACTCCCCTGTGGTGACCTCTGAAACGTGTTTTTCATACTCCTCGACAGCCTCTTCTGGTGATGAAAATCGTTGACCGCGTAATTGGTTCTTAATTTTTGGGAACAGAAAAAAGTCACAAGGTGCCAGGTCGGGACTGTATGCAGGATGACTCATGAGTTCTACATTTTTCGTCTTCAAAAAGTCGTTTGTCTGTCTGGCCGTGTGAGAACTAGCGTTGTCGTGGTGCAGGATGATACGGCGTTTACGGTTATTTTTACGGAGTTCGTCAATAACTTCCGGCAAACAAATGGTCGTGTACCAGTCACTATTCACGGTACGACGATTCTCTAAAGCAACAGTAGCCACGTGTCCAGTTTTATTAAAAAAAGAAGCAATCATCCGCTTAGATGCACTTTTCACGCGCGCCACTTTGGTTGGTTTCGGCTCATCTTGAAAGACCCATACGCTCGATTGCTGCTTTGTTTTGGGATCGTAGCAATAAATCCATGTTTCGTCACCTGTTACTATGTCCCACACCAAATTTGACGCACCTTCGTTGAATCTGGTAAGCATGGCACTGCACCAAGTGACGCGGTCCGTTTTTTGAGCCTCGGTCAAGTTGTGTGGGATCCACCGCGAGCACAGCTTTCTCACACCCAAATGTTTGTGTAGGATTGATTGTATTTGACTCATGCCTATTTCTAAGGATGCGCGAATTTCATGGTAGGTCACATGCCTGTCTGTTTCAATCATACGGCGCACAGCATCGATGTTTTTGTTAGTCACAGCGGTGGACGGCCGACCATCGCGAGATTCGTCACTGAGATTGATACGACCACGCTTGAATTCTGCAAACCAGCTATAAACAGTCGTCTTGCATGGTGCTTCATTGCCAAAAGCTGTTTCAAGCCGAGCGATGCTCTGTTGAGCTGTCAAATTACACTTAAAATCGTAGAAAATCATACTACGAAAATTTTCCCGAGTTAAATCCATGTTGATGCAGACACACAATTTTTTAAATGGCGCCACAAGGTAAAAACAAAAGACAGTCAGATGAAACAAACTGCATTCTACAGCCAAAGAGTTCTATTTTCAAATGTTGCAATAAATTTTTAAATATTGTTTATGTAAGTGGCCAGTTCCGGAAACTTTTAGTGTTACCTATGTAAAAACTTTTTGCTACAAGATAAAAAAAAATAATGGCACAGTCCGTATTAATTATTATGATCGTTTGATTTAAAAATATTACAAAATACCTTTTTTGGAGCGATGTAAGTTAATGTAGGTCTAAAATTGGCTGAGGGACGCGTGGATTCCGATCGATCTCCGTATGATCAATCCTTCCAAAGTAAAACATAATGGCATAATTTGGCTAAGAAAACTACTAGATTACTCACCACGGAATAACTCCCTAGCATCCTGACACTTCGGTTCATATTCCAAATAACGACGTTGCAAAGCTTTATGTTTTTTACCGGAGGTCATACAAATAGGTAGAGCAAGGATAAGTTTTGTTTTATGGCCCCGCACGACGGCTAAAAGTTTTGTAGACAGATAAGCCACAAACAAAACCAAGGTTCTTGTGAGAAAATTACTAAAAGAAGCTAGAGTATAAAATTTGGTATCTTATACTTGGAGATACAGAAATACAGGAAGCCACCGTAAGCAACAAACAAAAATATTCTATGACGTGAATGTTTTAAATATTTTATAAATATATGTATATGATGTGGTTTGTTAATTTAGCTTATATAATTTTAAATAATTTAGCCGCATACTCCCGTACTTTATCGCTCAATTGTTCAGTTCTTAACAATATATAATTTAACCATTTATTTTGCACAATAAACAACAAAGAGACAAAATATAAAGAAAAAATAATTTACACACATTCAGATTTACATTTGAAATACGAAGGGCCCAAACACACAGACAAACACAGCTTACTAATTCGCAAAGTTACTCGCACGGATAGTTCCTCGGTAGTCGGGATTATTCGGGATAGGTAATTTTTTGTGGAAGGGAATGGAAATAAAATGTAAGTAACTAACTCTTTTATTGTTTGTATTACTTACCCGTAAAATTATTATATAATTTTTATCAATACCTGAGGTTGGTTATTACAAAAGTAAGCATTTTTATTAAAACTTTATTCTCTTGAGATAAAAGCCGTCAAATATTTCGACCTAGTTGTAATATTAAGTAAGGTCATGGATAACTGGTCGCATAACTGAGACAACTAAAACCAGCGGCATCAAGGCGTTTTTTTGCACTTGAGGTTCCGTACGATAATATCGTAACGACATTAATATAATATTAAGGTATTTCTTTATTTTTCTCAGTTCTTGTTCTGCTCACGTAAAGGCCGTTTAATTAAATAAAAAGTCATCACTTTGGGTGTTGGCCATACCTACCTTCATCATACCTACATCTTTACAACATGAACTACGAGGGCACAAGTATATTGTCATACTATTATTTATTCTATGGCAAAGCAGAATGCAAGCCGTATGTTGTTCATGTACATATGTATTAGTGTTAATTTAATGTATGTTTGTATGTACCTCTGTCTTTTGTTTTGTGTTTGGTTTGACAACTTATTCTTATCTTATTCTTATTAAGTCGACATACGTACACCCACGTTTCACCGACGATTATTTCGTCCCGGCCTGATCTTTGTCGACCAATATCATCGTCAAAACTATAGAAACACATACTATAGCAAAAGTGTCATGACGTTCGTAGTTTGACACTTTTTCGGTCTAGCTCTCATTCGCCAAGGGTCTGGAGTGTAAAGTGCGATAAGGAACTTCGTTCCATTTGAACCCAAAAAACCTGTAATCGACGGCAGCGCCCGCGCATTTTTACGAAGAAATGGCCTCACACGACACACACAACTATGTCGCGTATTAAATTAAGACAAATTTACTTTCAACAAGAACCCGAAGTACGGGGATAGGGTTCAACACATATGTTTGGGACGTAATAATCCTCGGTGAAAAGCGGGTGTACCAAGTATGGACTGTGACTTTCATTTTACGTTTCACACCGACAACGCCTCTGACACCCCCTCGGGCGAGCGTGTATGGCCAAATCAGAAACCTTTGTTTTGGGACCTATTTTCATGAAAACCAAAATTGCATCTTAGATTTGAAAAAAAAAAAGTGCCCTAGCCGGACAGAAACAAAAACCGCATCAAAATCAGTTTTTTTTTTTGCAAAAAAAGACGGAGCCCTATTAATGTCACTCTGCTGTCTGTCCGTCTATCTATCTGTCCGTCTGTACGTCTGTCCGTATGTCTCGGGTTCCTAGCTAGCAGAAGGAATAAGTTACAGATCTGAAACTTGGATATGTTATGTAAAATGTTGACTCAAAACTGAATATTGAATAAAAATTAAATTCAAATATTTTTTAAGGGGGTTGGGACTTTGAAACTTACATAAAATAGGAGCAAAAAAATTTTTGCTTTCCTTGCATGTAGGTGGAGTGTCATTGTCTGGAATTCATTGAGTAGAATACCTACAAATTAATATTTTGTTTTTTTTTAATCTCCAAAAATACATTAATGGGGGGGCATCAAATTGTCAGTTTTAGAACATTTTTGTTACGTGGTCTATCTAAAACTAAACTCGTTAGGAGCTTGGAATTTTCTGTATATTATGAACTGTATTTAAACAACAAATACCGAAAATTACAATTTTTAATATAGGTTTAGGGCTACCTACCTGAATACTCGACTAAGATAATAATAAGTTTGTAGTTTTTATTCAAATCATTTAAATCTACTAACTTATTTGAATGGTACAGAACCCTTAGGGTGCGAGTCATATTCGCACTCGACCAGTATTAATTAGACATACAGACAGAGAGAGGTTATAGATGTATTTCAAGAACAGTAAGAGAGCTGACATTGTCCAAGAGACTTGACGTCTGTTTTGTACCTTGTTACCTATAAAAACCGGCCAAGTGCGAGTCGGACTCGCGCACGAAGGGTTACGTACCATTATCTAAAAAAACGGCAAAAAAATCATGTCTGTTTTATAGGAGTGCGCGAGTCTGACTAGCACTTGGCCGGTTTTAGTATTTGTTGTTATAGCGGCAACAGAAATACATCATCTGTGAAAATTTCAACTGTCTAACTATCACGGTTCGGACAGACGGACGGACAGCGGAGTCTTAATAATAGGGTCCCGTTGGTTACCCTTTGGGTACGGAACCCTAAAAACGCGTTATTATGAGCAAGATTGCGAAAGGTAGCAGCCACAATGAGTTTAATTTAACAGGGAAATTATTGATATCCGTAATAAAATGGATACCTTTTTACGAACTTACAGCGAAAAAAAATTATAGCTATGTCTCGGTTGAACTAAGTCCTTTAAAGATTATGGAAAATAATATCTGTCAAAAAGGCCTCTTCTAAATACATATTTACAAAATCAATTTAATCCATTATTTTACCTCTTTTTAATATCAAGTCATAATATCAATAATAACATTAAAAACAAACAGGAAGAAGGTACAATTTTAATATTGATATTATGATTTGATATTAAAATAGGTAAAATTCGTATATTTTTTTGTATTTAGAAGGAAATCTCTAGAACTAATGAATTTATTCTAAAAATTCTTACTTTGGTAGAAAGCTATACTCTCCATGAGTACATTGGTGGTATAAAAATTTTCAGATAAATCAATTTTCAGTTCTAAATCTAATTTTTTGTAAATCAATTTCTCTTTCTCCCCACATAGGCTGAGACTTTGCAAGTTTCATATCTTGAGAAGTTGTAATTATAAAAAGATGATTCAAAGAAAAAGTTGTAGCGTATTTAGTCTAGTTTATACTTTTGGTTAAATATTTTTCAGTAAAACCAAGAGTGGCGGAATCCTGGAAAGGCCTATGTCCAGCAGTGGACGAAACAGGCTGATGGATGGACGGAAAACCTACAGTTGTGGATTCATTTAATATAAAATGTAAAATGAATCGAAATTTTGTGGAATAAGCCCCAACTGCTTATATTTTGAAGTATCGTATCTTGGTAACTATTAAGTATATAAAGATGACTTAAATACTAAATTGTAGCGCACTTAGACGAGTTAATTACTTAAGGAAACAACTTTGCTATAAACCCCAAAGTGTGGGATTTATTAAATGAAAACTGAAAAAACGTCGAAATTTGTATTGTTTTATGGACATGGCTGAGCCTGAAGCAGCACCTTAAGGTCGAGAACTAGCATTTTTAATGTAGGCCTTTACTTGTATTACATATTATCCAAAAATGGCAGATACCCGACCTTTTGCAAGGCAGGTATCCCTTTTTCATACAGATTAAATGAATTAATTCGTCAAGGCACACTTAAAATAAAAACATAATTTGAATTAACATACTTAAAAAATCAAGATATTTTTATTTTATTCATCAACACACAACACAACAAATAAACAATAAAAAAGTATTCAACAAGGAATTATTTCGAAAATTTTAAGCTGTCATTTACATATCCATTTCTTTCTTTGATTTAGTGATGAATTTGTAATATTTTGAATACACAGAGGTGGTGAGACATCTCAGGAATACGTAGAGTAATCAAAAATATATTTGGTAGATTTCATAAAATCATTTTTCCGTTTTTTCATTTTTTCTGAAACAGTTCAGGCCATTATCGACCCCCCTATATAGCTTCGTTGTGGGTAAAACTAGAAGCCTGAATTTTCAGTAACCAAGCAGGCATTGTATAAACACGGTATATTTCAAATTTCATTCAATTTGCACCAGTAGTTCAAGAATTACAACTAGTCAAAGTTTCTCAATTTTGTCACTCACTCACTGACTGACTGACTGACCGATCATCAAAACTCTAAGGCAGACATAAGCTTCAAATTTGGAATTCAATTAGTTTTCAGTGTATAAATCAAGGAAAAACTAAATTCTAGATACACCAACATATAAATATATAGGATTACAAAGTTACATTTGCAGTTGTACTAGAAGGTACCGGAAAGGAAAAAAAGTAGGACTCTTAACAAAAAGAAATGAGGTGCCATCAAAAACAAAACTTGTAAAAAAAACAAGTCTCGCAACTTAGTTCTACCGTAAAAAGTTGTAATCCATCCATCCATCCATCAGCCCGTGTTCGTCCACTGCTGGACATAGGCCTTTCCCAAATTTCGCCACTCATGTCGGTCCTCCGTCCTCCTCATCCAGCCGCCCCCCGTGACGTCCTTCAGGTCCTTCGGGCACGAGGTCGGCCTACACTACTACGCTTTGCTGTACGTGGTCTCCATTCTAAAGCCTTTCGGCCCCAGCGGCCATCATCTCGGCGACAAATATGGCCTGCCCACTGCCACTTCAACTTACTGATTCTGCAGGCTATGTCGGTTACTTTCGATCTCCGACGGATCTCCTCATTTTGCATTCTATCCATCAGAGATACCCCAAGTATAGCCCGCTCGATAGCTCGCTGAGCGACCTTAAATCGGTGAATCAGACCCTTTGTAAGAGACCACGTCTCAGCGCCATACGTCATCACAGGAAGGACGCACTGGTTGTACATCTTAGCCTAAAAGTTGATGATGTATTGAAAACATTTCAGAACTGGTTCGAGGTCAATGGAATCGTTCTCAACGCGGACAAGAGTGTTATTATGCAATATAATACCCGTATAAATAAATCAGTGGCAGTTCAAACTAAACAAACTACATTTCTTGGGTATACACTAGACTATACTCTGAGCCACTCATCATACATAGAAAAGTTATCTAAAAAACTGTCAAGTGCAAACTATACTTTATTAAAGCTCAAACCTTTAGTGGACTAAGCTACCCTAATAAATGTTTATTACGCATATGTCCAAGCAAATATTAACTATTTGGGGGAATGCCACAGACATAAACAAAATCATGGTTTGCCAAAAACGTGCAGTTAGAACATTATATGGGTTTCATAGGCGCACGTCAACAAGAAAGATAATGACTGTCTTATCGATGTATCTGTATAGCTCACTAATTTAAATTCATAACGAGAAACACAATTTACCTAAAATAATGGATGGACATAATTTTAATATCATTACCTAGAATTCGACTCATAAAAACAAAAAAACAAGGAATAAGAAATAAAATAAAAATGTACAATAAATTGCCCATAGAATTAACCAGATTGACATTTTTGGAATTTAAAACTAAACTTAAACATTTTTTCCAATGTAATCCAATATTATACAATGAATGAATTTATGACAAAGAAACTTGCGAAATGTTCATTTTCAATATAATTTAACTTAACAATGTATACTTACATCAATTTGACATTATAAGAATTTATATTTTATTGTATTTAATTTTAATTTAGATTAAGAATTTGGTTGATTAATTAATATCAATGTGGTATAACTGTTTTAGAATAGTAATTTGTAAAACATTATAATTTTTTGACTTGCCATGTAACAGTCACTGTTATAATTTATTGTTAATAAATTATTACTACTGATTACTGATTACTAAAATATTAAAATTCTTTTATGTTTTAAATAAATAGATTGACTTGGAAATCGCACTAAATAATCTAATTTAATATAATTATGTATTACTTGTGAGATACATTGTGTTTTCATGCGATGGCAGTGTCGATCTATTTATTTAAAACATAAAAGATTTCTAATATTGTAATGGTCACTATAAGATATCGTTAGGTTAGCTAATTTTGTAATTAGTAATAACTTAAGAAAAAGGTCCCATAAGTAGGGATTGAATAAATTAACCGACTTGGATTTACATGGATCTCACAACTTTTTACGGTAGAACTAAGTTGCGAGGCTTGTTTTTTTTACAAGTTTTGTTTTTGATGGCATATAATAAGCGTGTTTAAAGATGATCGTATCATTCATATTATTGCTATACGTAGTCGCAATATTATCTTTATCAATTTGATGATGTCTTAATCCACCATCACAATTGGGGCATAAGTTAAAATGGTCTAAGTATATTGCTTCTCATTAAAGGTCAAGATAAGGTCTTCCAAATTCTGGCTGCATTTCGGGATTGAAACGTCAGTGGATCGATAAAATCTCGAGCAGCATTGGTATTTCTGATTATTTCTTTCTTTCTAATAATAGAGGGAGGGACTAGGTATGAGTATCTCCTAGATCCTAGATGCAGGGAAATTATTCATTTAATGTACAAACCAAAGACATTCCATTCACATAAACTAGCTTTTCCAAAATTCAGACTTGCCAAGGTAGGTACCTCTTTTGTAGGACATGGTATAAGATTTTTCAATAAACTTCCAAAGGAGGTCCTTAGTTTGCCTGAAAATAAGTTTAAATTATACATTAAACAGGGACTACTTAAAAAGCTTATTATAAAATCAATGATTACCTGGACGATAATGAAGCTTGGTGTAATAAATAATAATAATCTTTATCAAAATTGTGAGTCATAATTAGCAAATTTTAATACGAAATGTTTGATTCCTCTGAAGGCTAATCTTAAGCCCTTTATAGTTAACTAATATGTAAACTGACTTTGCTGTAAAAGGTAATAGACAATGTAAGACGGATTGACTAAGATCAATTTTTTTTTTTCTCTTGGACATAATTCCTATGGTTTTATATTTGCCTTTACTTAAGTAGGTATAAGAAAATTGTATAGATTAAGGTTTATGTTACAAATGAAAAAAATCATGTTTGCTAAGTTTCTTGCCCTTCTTCTTAGCAATACTAATCGAATGGTGCGGATGGTTAGGCATTATGTATATATAATATTTTTATTCCTATATTTCTTTACTTTATGCAGGTTTATAACTTTATTACATTTTAGTAGCCAAACCTCAATATTTTTTGGATGTATTTCCCTTATTTATTTATCAACTTGTTTGTTCCTTGCATCATTTTTATATAATATTTTTATTCCTAGATTTCTCTACTTTATGTATGTGTATAAATTAATTTTTGTAGCCCAACCTAAATATTTTTTGTATGTATTTCCCTTATTAGTATATTCATATTATTTTTTTCTTCTAAAGATATTTGTTGTAAAGATTAACTTTGACTTGTAGAAAGTATACTTTATGTATCTATTTTATAAAATAAATATTTTGATTTGATTTGATTTGATTCCGGACCCAAGGCACCCCTGCAGGACAACCCTGGGTGTGCCCGAGAATGTCTGTGGTACAAACCTCTTTAGACTCATTTTAGTAATTAGTGTAGAGTGTAGACCTACCATGAGTTTTTTCTAATACAAAATATATTACGCAGTCGCTAACAAATAAGTCCCAAACCCATGGTAGGCCTACTGGCTGCTTTCACACTTTTTATTGTCCGTTTAATAATAATTACCAACTTATTATTTTGAATTCCTGTTGAATTGTTGGCGTTCTAAAACAATGGTAGAAGATAAACCAAAACCCAATATATTGATTCAACATAGTTGGTTAAGGATAATAAACATCAGGATGTATGTCTCGTCTCTTATGAATGAAATACAATCATCCCACTCAGTTTGGTTTTTATACGCAACTGAAACAGTTCAGTTCAACAAAGTAAAACACTGGTCAACCAGGTTTCTCTCACAGGAACAATTATTTGAAATTCTTGCAATGTGCTGATCCGAATCTGAACGCAGATTTTCTCTGCCAGCTCTCGATTTAAATCTTTAAATATTGGAATTTTACGTTTTTTATTACTTTTAGAGATTAAAAACTACGCTTGGTATCATGAAAGAATCTAACAGGGCTAGTGTGGTGAAGTATTATTGAAAGCTAAAGCCGAAACACTATTTGTTCTATCTCTATCTCCAATAAAATTATATAAAATCTCTAATTTTCAAAATTCAATCTACATTAGTCAAATATTGCGAGGTTATAAAGAAAAACCGAGTTGAGATACGGAATCAGCGCACAAATAAAAAAAATAGCATATGAAATTCAACACAGTATGTTTATGTTGGCCAGTGAAATTGGTTTGATTACAAAGATTCATTCAATAAACGTGTCCGAAGTAAATATTATTAACAAACTTCGGACAAGTAGTATTACATAAGGACTCATTGTTATGTGTTCATATTACTAAAGGTATCCTCCGTCCGGTCTCATAAATATTTTCGATCTCAAAAGCAACATCGACATGTGTCTCAGAGTAAGTAAAAAGCTTTAAAAGTAATACCGTGAAATGAGTGAAAGTGTCTTATTAAAGTGTATTGTAAGTGTCTTAAATCTTATTTGGACTCTAAAATAGTTTTTGATTTCAGATTTTATTCTTTATGCTGCTCCTAGAATTCTGTTCCGGAGAAATAACATTAGACGATTCATACCATGCAAAAGTCCTTAAGAACAATGAAACTGTTTATGAACAAAATGGACATCATCTAGCAATATCCATGCAGAGTGTCCAGCGAGGAAATGTACATCTGTCTTACGCATTCAGAATACACTCGCATGAACCAAGTTCCAGAACACAGGGACAAAAATTCATACTTAGAAGAAAACATCCTTTGAGCATAGATTTTGTAAACTACCGGCACTTGCATCGAGCTTTACCAAAACCCGTATTTCGGCAGAATATGGGAATACAAAAAACCAATTTGGCACCAGGCGTTCTTTTTGGAGTTACAAAAGAACCAAACATGTCTTATTCTGCGCCAGACTTACACGTATATCCACCAGTCAACCCAAGCCCTTCTCATACTTATAACCTCGTATACAGGAAATCGAATAATTCATTGGAAACTCCACAAATGCACCAGTATCCTAAGTTTGTAAGTTAAAGTCGTAAAGCTTTCCAATATTTTATATTATTTCTAACTTTATTATATTACTCAACTTTGCTTATTTCAAAATCGTACAATTTATTTATTTATTTTTTCAGGCTGATTTGTTACAGGGATTTTTTCGCTTCTCATCTCAGGGTCAAATGAAATCAAAGGACGTGAAACCAGAAAAAGAAACTCATTATTTTTGGTATCCTTAAATGTAAAACATCACTTAATATGCGAACATAACTTGATTTTTGTTTAAATTTGTAAAATTTGCATCATTACTCCATAGTTGTTTGATAATAAATTATGTAAAACTGGAAAAAGTACAGGATTTTTAGTTCATCCTATTCCGTTTAAGTTCTTTCACAGTTGTTTAAGTTGTCCCCCCCTTCACATTCGTGGCACAGGTAGATCTTGTCGTGTTGTAATAAACAAAAATAGCATATTTATAAAAATCATATATCTCAATAGTAACAGTATTATAATCTATGTCATTACAAAACAATATTCTTCTCATTCTTACTTGTAAATATTAGTCGAGCCCTTTACAAACCCTTGACTAAATTCTTGCATTTTGAGTTTTTATTGTTCCCTTAGCTCCGCGCGGAATCGCACGCGTAATCTTTAAATAAAATTATTGATTACACACACACGTTTTTGGTCAAAATTATATCGAAATCCATCGCTTTCGAAAACCCTAAATATTATTATTAGATTATTCAATTTGTTTCTAATGGATCTTTTCTAGTTTGTAATGCACTCTAATTATAAATATTATATTATTAAATCGTTAATTCTGCTTTTTACTGGTGTACATTTTAATGTTGGCATTTAAGTAAAGGAATAGTAACTGATTTTTATGAGTGCATAACTACTTTCACAAAAAAATACATTCTAATAATAATATTCCAACATTCTATATACATTCTAACATAACAACATTAGAACATTGAAATCAGCGGGCGTACTGTAAGCTCTTTGTGTGTGACAGCTTTTTGACCGCGTACCAAGGCCAATGGATAAACTAAATACTCTTGCTTGGAACTAAACAGGCTACTATAAAACCAGTGTCAAAAATTTCAATCATATCAGTCACTGTTCAATCAGAACGGATAAATCAACAACATGATCTCTAAAGTAAGATTTTTATTTTTAGTTAATTACTAATTACTGTCGCTTACAAATGGAAAAAACCGAGTGTTTCAATTAATAAATCTCAAAAGTGATGTCAACAATTAAATTTACAGGTACTAACTCTTTGCACCTTGGTGGCGGCGTGCCAGGCTGGGCTTGTGCCTGCAGGCCCCGTCCACTACTCTCCAGCTGAGGCTGTTTCCTCTCAGAGCATTGTGCGTCACGACCAGCCCCACGCTGTTGCCACCAAGCTGGTAGCTGCCGCTCCCGTCTACCACGCTGCCCCTGCCTCCGTATACCACTCCGCCCCTGCCCCTGTCTACCACGCCGCCCCTGCCCCTGTCTACCACTCCGCCCCTGCCCCTGTCTACCACTCTGCTCCCGCCACCGTATACCACGCTGCTCCTGCCACCGTCTACCACTCTGCTCCCGCCCCGGTCGTTAAGTACGCCGCTCCTGTCGTCAAATACGCCGAACAGCACGAAGAAATCGTAAGTATTCTGCCAGCTTGAAACACCTGTGATAGACGGTCATCTTCTGCAGAGTCATCACAATCTTCTGTATCGTTGCAGGCCTACCCCAAGTACGAGTACACATACTCCGTCGCTGACGGCCACACCGGCGACAACAAGTCCCAGCAGGAGGTGCGTGACGGTGACGTCGTGAAAGGCTCGTACTCTCTGCATGAGGCTGACGGCTCCATCAGGACCGTGGAGTACACCGCCGACGACCACCACGGCTTCAACGCGGTGGTGCACAACACCGCCCCCACTCACGCGCCCGTTCTCAAGGCCGCTATCTATGCCGCCCCCGCCCCCGTCGCTTACTACAAGCACTAGACACCAAAAATTTACCTACAGGAATACTAATTTATTGAAATACATGATAAGATTCAAAACTTATATGCCTTTATTTATTCTTTAAACTTTTTTCGCGCTGCTTGAGTAACTCTATCAAGAACTACGTACTATTATTCATTCTGTGCTACGGGTAATAAGGCGACGACGACGGCTACTAAGGTAAAATCCAATTATGCTAAACAAATTCCGTAAGGAATGTCATGATTGGTGTAACGTTTTTTTGCTTTAGGCAACTCTTTATATTTATGCGTCTGACTTGGACATCTCCTGAGGTCACTAAAGCCACAGAACTTCGCTACGTAAAAACCGTTCTCGATACTTTCTACAGTGAATGGATGAAACCGCATTAAAACAATGGCAAATAAATCAAGATTTCTATCGTATTTGTTTCTACTATTGACCAAAGACTATTTTGCTTTAGATAAAGGTGATTATTAGTTGTCACGTTGACTGACCTAATTGTGCTGGTCGGTCAATATTTTACAGTTCTATAAATCTAATGAGAATTTCCGACTAAAAGGTACAAAAGGAACCTTAAGGCTGTACCTGACCCTAGAATATGAAAAAAGCCAGATTTTCGAGGGTACTTTTGACTAAAGTAGGACTATCTAAATATTGGAAAAAATATATTTGATTTATTGATCTTTTATCTAGGGGATCTACTTATAAACAATGTACTAAGATTTATACTTTTGACACAAAAAAAATGTTTTCCAACCTCTTGTTTTTGGTTTTTAAACGTTCGTTTCAAGAACGCGTTTAAGAGATCAACTTGATTTTTTTTTATAAAGTAGGTAATAGAAATATAAAGGTTTTCTACTGAAATCCAGTAATTTTCCCTACAAAATATTTCTGTGTTAGCTAAAAACCCTCCGATCTGCTGTTTCGCGCGTAATTATTAGTATTACGCGTTCTAGGCAAATAGGTCAATTAGCTAACCAATAATCGCCTCTATCTAAATCTAATAAACTATTTGACATTGGCCTTTTTGTGTTGGACGGGTGATAACATTTTTTCCTAGGGTATGCCATACTCTTAATGGTGAGACTCCTTGTCCTTCCGTCCGTCCATCCCTCCGTCCGTATGTCACAGCCTCATAACTTTAGCACCGTTAAAGATAAAGACTTAAAATTTGCTACAAAAATAGCATTCCCTAGCCTGCACAACACAGAGTTAAAACAAATTAAAAATTTGAAATTGTTCAAAGTATTTCTAATACAAAAGCGAGAGAAATAAAAAAATATGTCATAAAAATATAATATAATAATTTTACCTTCCAATAAAATTGTTATTATGTGTTCCGTTTGACGTCTGAAGTCCATTATGAGAGATGTGTTTGTTATCTCCTGGTGGCTTGTAAAATTATAACGCAACAATGTGATTGTAATGTATCATGTTTTAATAACGCAAAAATATGACAGGTAAGAATCGGTAATGTTCATACCAATAAAGCCAAGAAAAATAGCTCTTGGACTATTTTTTACTAAGTAATTTAATCAGAAGTTGAGATAAAACTACGACAAGGGCTTCTCCAAAATATTTTGATTATTAGTATTCTTTAATCGGTATAAATTATTAGAAATACTTTTATGTTGCCAATTTGCTTTAGCAATTTTCAATTACAAGCAATTAGCTTTGTAATTTTCTATCCAATTTAGGTAAGATACGGCCGATCTACTGCTCCCAGGTGAAATCTGTACCCTGCATCCCACAGAAGGCACGATGAACGATTGATTAAACTTCCAATTATGGTTGTTGTAGCTAATAATCAACTTAAATGCTTCTGCTACCAACAAAATGTATGAAAGACCCTGTCCGGCCATACTAAATATACGGGATTCTACATTGGGCCCATAGAATATCAGAAAACCATATACCTGGCACGAAATTAGTATGCAGACAGAGTCCTCACCCAGATTAATAAATAATACGAACTCACAGTAGTTCTGCTGAGACTTCCCAGACGCCGGCTGCCCTCGCAGATCTCAACTGATGCTCGAGTGCGCCCAGCTGTCCTGCCTTTCTTCCACGTTAATCCCGACGACCAAATCTAGGAAGGGATTGAAAGGGCAGATGGGATAGAAACGGGAATTTGGCCACAGGCGTACACGTGGCGTGTCAAAGGTTAGGCCGATCTTGCTTACTGCCCCGTGCATGTAAAGTCTAATCGACGCTTTCTTCACTTCACTGTTCAGCACTTTTGTATTGTCCAATTAAATACTGTCCCGAAACACATAAACTAGCCCTGGAACGAATCCGATTCTCCAGGCGCTGTTTGATCTGAACGCAGTGAACGCGATAACCCCCTTTTCCTGGAATTAGCCCGGCTTCTACGAGCACAATTCCCCAACACGGTTTCACTAGAAGACTTTATTTTATACACACATGTCCCTGAAGCAAGAATCTATTAAAACTTTTCAGGCGACCTTTATTTCACAATCAAACCGGGAGCTCCAAATTCAACAAGTCATTTCTGTCAAGAATCATAGACAAGAAGGCAAATTAAAAACAAACAAAATGAATACACCACCGCAAGCGGTCTACAAACAATAGATTAGCACATTTTGAACCAAACAATCCCCCGCTCCGGACTGATACTCCTATCAGACCGTTAGCTTAATCAACCGGGAGCCGGGAGAGAGTCGCTATGACTCGTCGTCAGATCGAACCTCCGACCAGCACCTCAGAGACGAGAGGAATCTCATCCTCACCAAATATCCGCTCTATAATGCAACCGACAATACAATAGAGGACGGCTTCCACCTTAAAAAAACATTGAAATGAGTTCCTTGAAACATAAATATTCTTCCCGATAACGCGGCGGAGGTGTGTCCTGATCGATCGCACGGCGGTATCAAAAAATACTACCTTCCAAGTGAGGATCAAATTGGGGAATCGAACCGCCAAGTTATCCCTCCTTGGGCAAACATTCAACTTATAAACTAACACAATAGTTTTCAAAAAATATTTAAACATTTCCAAAAATACATTAACATTTCTTAAATAATTGGGGGTACCCAGGTAAGTTGTGCCATTGTCAAAGTGGATCCAAAAAATGTAGACCCCTACGCGATACAAATCGATCCAACGCGGCAACGAAAGCCTCCTTAGACAACGAAAGTACTAACTCCAAGCGGACGGCCTTAATGGACAAGCACACAAACACTCACAGGTACGCCTTAACACAAATCTATCGTTGTGAAGGGCGATTGCTCCGACCGAAGACGGGCATCCTTTCTGTGGCGACTCCTTTATAATCAACCATAGCAGAAGGCAGATCTCTCTTCTGCGGCTGCATCAGTGAGACTCGCAGCCCAGAACAAAGTACGTATGAGAACAGCAAATTGCGAATTATCGTCAAGCAGACACAATCCAAAACTCCCGCGGTAAAATCGCTAAACTGCGTGACCACCCGCGTGCACGTCACAAATATATCGGACACCACAAGCTTCACCAACGGATACTCAAACAGCTCGAACAACTCGAATAGCTAGTACAGCTTGAACAGCTCAAACAGCTCGTACGGCTTAAATAGCTTGTAGAGCTCGAAAAGCTTGTACAGATTGCGCAGTTCGTGCAGCTTCAAAAAAAATCGTAAAGCTCCAAACGCCAGCTGCACCGAACCTGCCGCTTGTGACCTGGGCCGGCCGCGCCGCACACCACCGTGTCTCACCCGCCGCCACGGGTGTAACCCGCGTGTGTGCCCGAGCCGCGTGTCCCCGCACCCGTGTGTGCGTCGCCACGCACGTCGCGCGTCTCGCGTCCGTCGCGCGTCGCCGCGCCCCCACGTCGCGCCGCACCCGTCGCGCCGCGCCCGTCGCGCGTGAACGCGCAATCAATCTCCCTGATCCCCGATTCAAATTACAGGAGAGAAAACAATAAACGGTAACCGGGTTACATAACTATCAAGGATGCTGCATTGACGACCTTCGACCCGTCCGGAAAACAGTCCTCGAAGTCTGGTCTCAAGACAGCATATTTATTTATTTTAATTTTAACATAATATCATAGAATGGTGGATACTGTCGGCAATGAAAGGGGACCTAGCACCTCCACCCTACATATTAACTTAGCAAATAGTCATTATACCTATTTTGGCCTCTGTTTTCAGGAAGGCCTTTAACCTTAACTGAAACTCCACGTGGGCCTCCCAGAAACTATTGCGATGGGCAGCGTCCTCTGTTCCCTGGCAGAGAGGCAGCTATACACCGACTGCCCGGTCTCTCCAGCCAAGGACGAGCCTATTGCCCTAGACAATATGGTGAGTGAATATACAACGCCATCCTAAAGGGTCTGTAGCTCGCAGCCCTACCATCCCAAAGCGGGCGATACTCCAACCGTCGATAATCGTGATACGGTGGGGAGAATCGCTGTCGCACCGCCCCGCTACACTGTCCTACAGTGGGCACAGGCACTGATGTGAAAGATGGGGCCCACTCAGATTTGAAGTGGGGCCCCCGCCCGTTGCCTCCCCCCCCGGGGGGGGTCCCTGGTCAGGCCCGCTAATGCGGAAACATGGGGCCCACTTCCAAAATCCTGAGTGCGGCCCTGGACCCCTTGGCCCCCACCCATCAAGGGGCCCCCTACCCGGGCCCGCAGTACGGCCCTGTACCGCAGGTGCGTGCTCCCTTATATTATTCATAGTACACGGGGCATGACTCACCCCTGCATCCGGTGACATGCCCTTCGTAATACTCTCTCTCCACTCCGACGGGTGCGCGCCTCGTCCCGGACGAGGGCCCCTCGACGGATGTGGACGCTGTGTGGACGATGAAAACGCCCCCCCGCCCGTAGCGGGACGCTGCCGCCGCGATGGGTACACAATACTCCCATCCGAAGCACGTAGCCGCTGCGGTGTCATACCAAGCACGTCTGACCTGTTTACACACAACAAGAAATTATGTAAACAGCCACATTCGCTACACATATTATGTTGCCCAAAACAGTCGCGTGCGTAATGTTTTCCTAAACAACAAAAGCATAATTTATTACTTTTCACAAAACGTCGTCGCTCAATAACCGGCAACGTAATAAAATCACGGCACTGCAACAATGTATGTTCCAAGTGCCCGCACCACCTACATTTCGGGCTACTCGCGTCAGCGGCGGCCGTCAACAAGCAAGCCGCAACGCGTTCTTTTATTCGTTGCCTTTCTTGTGACAGTTCGCTTCCCGCTGTGTCGGAAGATCCACTCACATTTCCGCTAGGGGGCGCCACTAAATCCATACTGGTGGATCTGCCTAAATTGTCACCAGAGGGCGCCACTAGCTCAACAATGGTGGACCCATTCAAATTCCCAACCAAGGGTGCCATCGATTCAGTGCTGGAAGACTCCCCGAACAAAGTATTCAATTCAAGTGCGGGCACCCTACTATGACCTTGACTTACATGACCCGTACTTACAGCCGGGGTCCCGGACTGTCGTCTCTTAATCGTACACGCAACCTGTGTGAGCTCGTCATGTATGTCCATTATTTGGTCCATGTCATTAAAAAATCCAGCCATTACCTCGGGTGGCAGGTCCTCGTCAGTTAGCTGCGTCAAGGCTGTTTCGGCTGTCTCGAAGCGAGGCTCCATCCCTTCGTAACATTGGACGATGACAGCATCTCGGTCTTTCCGAGACAGCAAACCCCTGACGCCAACAAACCATCTCAGCTGACTCGCCAGTACCTTCCTCGGAGACAGTCTCGCCATCGCGTTGGAACCGGGAATTCAGAAACAATAACCAATTAAGACGAGTTCGACAATATCACAACCTGGCACCCCTATACAAGTGTACACAATTCTACAAATTATAAAATAGGCCAGTTTTATTATATTGTGACCAAAATATCTTTATATAACGCAAACAACAGAGTTATAAAACTAACCAACTTGTGTTAATATAAATGACCTGTTTAAATGTCTTGCACCAACAAGCATGTACACTACTATACTGCTATATACTATTATTCACAAACATACATATGTATATCCATACAATATAAACAATCCATGGTAATATGTTACTCAAACATTACCATCTAAAAGAACTAATCGAGCCAAGTAAATAACAAATCGATTCAGCCTAAATAATTCTATTATCCTGAACAAGACAAACCCTGGTTTTCTATTTCTCAAAGAATTCAAATGTAAATTACCCACATATTTGTAATCACAATAATAATTTACATATCCTAGCTGTAATGAATCTAATATTTTATCTATTCACAAATATAAAACCTAGCCGTATATCTACTAACAAATAAATCTTTTATTATCGCAAAGATGTGCCGTTCAAAGCTTCAACTTCTGCGATAGAAAACTAGATGGCGCAGCTTGCATCTACATCGCGGTATCGTTTGCTTGCATAGCCGTGCTAGTACCTACGGCCTACAACGAACAATACTCTGTTGCTTAACAAATTATGAGAACAGAAAAGAGCCACACCGGGTTCAACAATCCATAAAACCAGGGTAAATTCACAACAAATTATTCTACTTTTGGTCACAAACTAATCAGCAACTACCTAACTAAACCAAAGTATGATTCACAAATTATCTTATAAGATCAACGGAGCTACTATATCGGTTAAGCTTATATAAACAGAATATCTTGGTCCGGGGTTGTTTAATATCCGATACTAAACAACTTAACCGCGCTATGCTACCAGCAAATTGTAGCTAATAAGCAACTTAAATGCTTCTGCTACCAACAAAATGTATGAAAGACCCTGTCCGGCCATACTAAATATACGGGATTCTACATTGGGCCCATAGAATATCAGAAAACCATATACCTGGCACGAAATTAGTATGCAGACAGAGTCCTCACCCAGATTAATAAATAATACGAACTCACAGTAGTTCTGCTGAGACTTCCCAGACGCCGGCTGCCCTCGCAGATCTCAACTGATGCTCGAGTGCGCCCAGCTGTCCTGCCTTTCTTCCACGTTAATCCCGACGACCAAATCTAGGAAGGGATTGAAAGGGCAGATGGGATAGAAACGGGAATTTGGCCACAGGCGTACACGTGGCGTGTCAAAGGTTAGGCCGATCTTGCTTACTGCCCCGTGCATGTAAAGTCTAATCGACGCTTTCTTCACTTCACTGTTCAGCACTTTTCTATTGTCCAATTAAATACTGTCCCGAAACACATAAACTAGCCCTGGAACGAATCCGATTCTCCAGGCGCTGTTTGATCTGAACGCAGTGAACGCGATAACCCCCTTTTCCTGGAATTAGCCCGGCTTCTACGAGCACAATTCCCCAACACGGTTTCACTAGAAGACTTTATTTTATACACACATGTCCCTGAAGCAAGAATCTATTAAAACTTTTCAGGCGACCTTTATTTCACAATCAAACCGGGAGCTCCAAATTCAACAAGTCATTTCTGTCAAAAATCATAGACAAGAAGGCAAATTAAAAACAAACAAAATGAATACACCACCGCAAGCGGTCTACAAACAATAGATTAGCACATTTTGAACCAAACAGTTGTTGTTGGTGGAGCTGACCTGACACGGTTCCTAGTAGGGATGAACAAGATAGTGACCACTCCTGTGATGTATTTAGACAAATTTAATAATGTTTTTATTCAAAAATAAGGTCAATATTGTGATTGAGAGAAGCTGATAAAGTCGAACTTAATTGGCGATGTAATATGAAGTCATCCGTTTTATTAGGTTGGGGAAAAAGTTTCTTCACATTTTATATGAAAATTCAAAACATTTTTTAATAAAGTTTATTTACATTTAACTAAAGTATGTAGGTGCCATTTTGTTCGATAACTTTCTGCTATCTTGTAGGTAGGGACATGATCCCATTGCTATAGAAATTCTCGGGCTTCTGATCAAAAAACCGCGACAAGTGGTTTTGGCAGTCTTCTCGTGATGTTAACCTGACACTGCCTAAAGAATTCTGAAGAGACTGAAACAAGTGGAAATCTGAAGGTGCAAGGTCAGGACTATACGGCGGATGCATTAATACGTCCCAGCCAAACTCTCTTAATTTTTGTGGCTAAAGATGTGTGAGGTCTAGCGTTATCATGATGAAAAACCACACCCCTTCTGTTGACTAATTCCGGCCGCTTTCTCTCAACTTCTGGCTTTAGTCTCATCAGTTGTTCGCAGTAGAGTTCAGAAACGATGGTCCTGCCTGGTGGTAACAGCTCATAATGAATAATGCCCTTCCAATCCCACCATACACACAGCATTACCTTGTTGCGAGAAAACCCGGGTTTCGCCAGAGTCTGTGAAGCCTGACCAGCCTTTGACCACGACCTTTTTCGCACGTTCTTGTCGTACGTGATCCAATTTTCATCACCAGTTATCAGGTTTTTCAAAAATGGTTCGGTTTCATTACGTCGCGTCGTAGTAAAGAATCACAAATGAGTACACGGTTCATTAAGTTTCTTTCAGTGATCTCATGAGGCACCCAAATATCGAGCTTTTTTGTGTACCCAGCTTTTTTCAAATGCGCCAAAACTGTTTTGTGGTTAATCCCCAGTTCTTCAGCTACATTGTAAACTACTGATATGCCGATTTTGCTCCACTTTTTCAAAAATGGCATCCATTTTATCCATAACAGGGCGCCCAGAGCGAGGTGCATCTTTAACATCAAAATTTCCGGATTGAAAACGCTTAAACCAAATTTTTGCTACTCTCACAGATACTGCACTAGGTCCATAAAAGTCACGAATTTTTTTCGCGGCTTGCGTACATTTTTGCCTTTTTTGTTGTAAAATTTTAAAATGTATCGAATTTCTTCATTAGATTCACTCATCTTAACAGTAAGAAAAACAAATGAAAATCACACATTTTACCTAATTTGAAATTGGAATTATCTTTTTTAAATTTTAAACTTTTTAATAATACCAAAACCAGCCAGATACAAATGGTATAGCCAAAGAGATTTTATTATAAGTTCATGCATACTATTTGCGAAAAGAGTTTTTCCCCGACCTATTATATTCAAAAGAAGAATGCAGGAAATAGTACAATCATTATCAGTGAAATGGACAATGCAATGAAAGAGTCAAATTGTGGACTCTACGCCCTGGAGCTAACATCAAAACTGTGGCTGTAGGTTTAGAAATATTATAGAGGCTCTTTGCCATGATGATACGGTTCGTTTTAAAGAATAAATCAGGCCCCTTCACCTTCCCAGCCAACTTTTTCTTGTTACGGATGTGGAGCCCCAGGAGTGGTGCGTAGCAAGTGTCCTCACTGTATGGCGGCTAGTCAAGTAAAAATAAAAACGAAGAATTTGAAATTTGGATTTTTTTTTGGAGACCGGTCATCGGAATAGGGGATCTATGACACTGTGGGCACAGCTTATATAGACACCTGTGCAAAAACTAGTGTAGCATCCTACGAACTGTAAACTTGCCTCAGACGAATGGGATGTCACTTCACCAATGAGACTGTAACGGTAACACTGGCAGATGGGGTAAAAAGGAAACAGAATATCCTGAACCCTATAGTACTGCGTTTTAATAAACGTAACGTACGAACCATCTCACTCTGGTTTCTTCTATCCACCTCGACCTTACTACAAATATATATAAACAATATGGGTATCAAATTCAAGGTAATAAACAG
Organism: Ypsolopha scabrella; assembly: GCA_910592155.1. Taxonomy (NCBI): domain Eukaryota; kingdom Metazoa; phylum Arthropoda; class Insecta; order Lepidoptera; family Ypsolophidae; genus Ypsolopha; species Ypsolopha scabrella. The sequence goes on from OU342964.1 coordinate 10,010,153, forward strand.
CTGATTGTAAAAATGTATAATTTGATTAAATTTGCTTGCATCTATTTCGAGAAATCTTTGAAAAACCACCAAAACATGTGTGTGTCCCCCTTATCTCCAAAACTAATAAACAGAAAAATATGAAAAAAATCATGGTAATTTGGGATTACGTAAAGATTACAGGAAAAATATAGCGGTTGAGAAATTCGTGATAACAAAATGACAAAATTGAATTTTTCATCCACAAGTTTTATTTCAAGTACGGTATAAAAATACTTGTGTCTCTCTTTTGTTGCTAAACATATTACGAGTGCGCGAAAAGAAATATAGAGGAAGGATCAAAATGAAGTAAGAATAAGATAGAATAAAATGACTATTGATAACTTAATAATTTATTTTTCTACAGTCTCTGAGTCTCTCTACACACCGAGTCCAGTGCTTTTCCAAGGCTTTAATCCCTATAACAAAAAGTTTTGTCTTCGTCCTGCAAAAAGCTCTCCACGGCATCCATCACCTCGTTATCGTCTTCGTACCTGTTTCCCCTCAAGTATTCTTTCAATTTGGGAAACAGATGAAAATTGCTAGGCGCCAGACCTGGTGAATAGGGGGGGTGGTCAACCAATTCGAAGCCAGCTTGCTGAATGGCAGCCATCGCAGCCGCCGAGCTGTGCGTGGGTGCGTTGTCATGAAGAAAGAGGTATTTAATAACGGCTCGCACTTCGTTTTTCTCCATTTTTGAGAACACATTCCGACACGAAGCAAGCAAATGACTATATTCAGAAAAAAAAAACAAAAGAGAATCGAAGATTTTTTTCTGTATTAATATTACAAATATCTGAGCTATGCCTGCCACTATTTTTTTTTCTGACTAAGGAGTATAATAAGTATTGTCGTTCTCACTTATTTTTGATCCCCCCTAGTAATATTAGATAACCTATTTTATCATCCATTACAAAATGCGTTAACTAGGTACTCGTAGGTACCTACTACCAAATATACATTCCCAAAACTGTCGAATTACGGAACCCTAGGTATGCGAGTCTGACTCGCACTTGACCGGTTTTTTTCAATGTGATGACTATTGATGACCAAAGGCGGCTGCATATTGTAACAAGATAAAGCGATTCCCTTATAAAGTTAAATTATTATCCTAGGTTATCCTTTGATCATGATCCCCTGATCGTTCGCGACATTGGTCTTTACTTACTCGTATGAAACAAAAAACTGTTACATTTTAGGGTGATTTTACTTACTTCTAGCATTTCTTAAGGTAAAAATAACTACGTTTCGGGAAATCCAATCGATATTAATGGTAAAGATTTATTGTTATTCCTAAGGCATTTATTTATGACGGCAGATTTTTTTAAATATTATTGCATTCCTTGCTATGGTTAAGCATGAACGAGAGTGATCTTTTAAAAAAGAGCGCAAGCGCAGATAAATACAATAGATACTAATACAATAAAACTTATTACTTTCTAAAATAATAAAACTTTAATAATTTTCTTAACTCTACCGTTATCTCCGTGGCCTATACCATTTGTCTCGTCTCGTTCCTAAACGCACAACTTATGATTGTTTTTCTTCTTTTCGACTAAAAAGTATTAAATAAATGTGTTTTGTGGCACTATGCAACACTAGTTAAATGAAATGATATTTTGCCTAGCCTGAATAAATATTTTTGTCACACAAAAACCAATATAATGTATAAAATCTTTACAATAAAAACCAGAAAAGCAGTTCTTTTTATAATTTTGAAAAGAAAATATGGATTTTATCAGAGAAAAGTATACATTTTGCCAAAATAATTTTGTTTACTCTTTTTTATCATTTCCCTGATAATATCAAAAATTACTTGATTTGATGTAAAATATATAGGCCCTAGATCTTCTTTTCAAATCTAGAAATAAAAGCAAAAATACAACTCAACACGAAATCTCCGAGACTTCGTTTATAAATAGACCTGCCTCCGTGGTCTAGTGGTGAGAGCCTTGGGCTCTCAACCCGGAGGTCGTGGATTCAATTTCCGCGGGGAACACACATAGTGGAAAGTCACTTTGTGAATTGTTCTCAGTTTGGTTAGGAAATTGCAGGCTGAATCACCTGATTGTCCGAAAAGTAAGATGATTTCGTGCTTTGTAAGACACGTTAAGCCGTTGGTCCCGGCCACTTTCTAGAAGAGTGGTCGTTACATAAACCACGTCAGAGGCTGTAAGGCGGTTTAAAAACTCTGACACCGGGGCTTGTCGGGCCAATAGGCCTTGCAGCCCACACGATAAGAAGAATAGACCTTACAAACTTTAAAGGCTTTTTTGAGGTAGGTTCCTTATACTACGCAGACAACCGTAAAAGAAAGCAATTTTTAAAAGTCAAAGTATAAACGTATATGATACGGGGTGAGTTAGTATGTAGCTTCCCTAAGAGGTACTGTGTATGTGTAGGGTACATAAAGAGATAGGATAGTAATCGTAAATCCTCTTGTAAAGGAATCGTAGGAAAGCTTTTTGCACTTTCTCCAACAAAAGCTTGTATTTCGATTCATGACAGCTCCAGCCGACGGCTCCAGCTTCAAATTTGCTTGGCTGAATAGAGGAGTTGTATGGCAACTGGATTTGTAAAGTCTTTGGCATTTCTAAGAACGCAGCCGAACCCTCGTTAGCAGTTGGCGGCCAAGGTCTGTATGTGCCCTTGGAATGTGAGACCTGTATCAAAGATAACTCCTAAATCTTTGATGGTATTTACACGTGTAATTGCTTCAGACCCAATCGTGTAATTTGCTTCAGATTCAATCTCTCACACCATATTTAAGGAAAAATTAACACTTTGCCACTTCAATTCAATTACTTTGCCGAAAAAAATTGCCAAAACATCAGACATAAAGTTTGTTGGCACATAATAAATCAGACTTCTTATGATTTATCATATCCCATTAACTGTAAAAAAATACTTGCGTAAATTTTTCCAAGTAATGTCGCCATTTTACTACGATTTTTGTACTGAATAAAACATAATTACAATCAAATATCAAATTTCATGTCAAAATATGATCTTTTGCAATTAAATGACAATCCTGTCATTTAATTAGACTAAAAAACAAAATTAACATCACCTCAAATTCCAAAAAAATACGATCTATGAAGGCGCGCACCAAAAATTAGTGCTATTTTATGAAATGGGTCTTAATTTAATTTTGAAAAAAGGACCTGAATTAAACTCTACATCTTGAAATACTGATAACATTAAAATCTTTAGACATTTTTATTTGATATCACTAGGCATGCATGCATGTATGGCGGAAGTTGTCATGTTGTCAAAGTTGTCTCATCTTTAATTAATTGAACGTATAGTCCATTATTTGCTAAACTTGGAACTTCGTAGATATTAAATTATTTTTGAGAGACTCTCTATTCCCACACCTCTGCACGCGCTAACAGAAACCGCAACACTGAAGTCTGTGATAAGTTTGTGAATGGAGCCTCCATAATTCATGCACCTACAAGGTCAATGACAAGTGAAGCTCGTCCAACAGGTTCTACTACTTACTTACACAAGCTCATTGCGTGTAATATGACTGAGTATAAAAAGTTTCAATCGTATTGATATATTATCATTTTGTTTTCATTAACCATCTGATTCGCATCACCATGTTCTCGAAAGTAAGTTATTGTAAAAACTAAAGAAAATTGATATCAATTACTAAGGCAAACGAAACCAAAAAGAAACATAATTTATTATGAATTTGCAGGTAGTAGCTCTATGCGCCATCGTGGCGGCGTGCCAAGCTGGGCTTCTGCCCGCAGCCCCCGTCCACTACTCTCCAGCTGAGGCTGTTTCCTCTCAGAGCATTGTGCGTCACGACCAGCCCCATGCTGTTGCCACCAAGCTGGTAGCTGCCACTCCCGTCTACCACGCCGCCCCTGCTCCTGTCTATCACTCTGCCCCTGCCCCCGTCTACCACTCCGCCCCTGCCCCTGTCTACCACTCTGCTCCCGCCACCGTATACCACGCTGCTCCCGCCACCGTCTACCACGCTGCTCCCGCCCCAGTCGTTAAGTACGCCGCCCCTATCGTCAAATACGCCGAACAGCACGAAGAAATTGTAAGTATTCTGCCTACTTGTACCACCCGTGATAGACCGTAATTTTCTGCAGAGTCATCAGAATCTTCTGTACTGTTGCAGGCCCACCCCAAGTACGAGTACACATACTCCGTCGCTGACGGCCACACCGGCGACAACAAGTCCCAGCAGGAGGTGCGCGACGGTGACGTGGTGAAAGGCTCGTACTCTCTGCACGAGGCTGACGGCTCCATCAGGACCGTGGAGTACACCGCCGACGACCACCACGGCTTCAACGCGGTAGTGCACAACACCGCCCCCACTCACGCGCCCGTTCTCAAGGCCGCCGTCTATGCCGCCCCCGCCCCCGTCGCTTACTACAAGCACTAGACACCAAAATTTACCAACAGGAACACTAATTTATTGAAATACATGATAAGATTCAAAATTTACAGGCCTTTATTTATTCTTAAAACTTTTTTCCGCCCTGCATAATCGAGTCATTCACAAATTTTTGTATTCATATCACAAACGGCGACGTAACATCAAATTTTGCTAAAGAAATTCCATTAAATGACCGCCTCTGTGGCCGAGTGGTAGAGCGCTCATATGCTAATCCAATCAATGATTCAATCCCCGCGTTTCATATTTGTGTTTGGTCTGCAAGCATTGGAAACTGTTCGTCCGTATGATATACAAATGGAATTCGTCCATTTGTACCTGAAGTACGGCTACAGGTCTCACCAACCATCACGTTTTGGACGTAATAATCGACGATGAAAAGTGTGGACATTCACTTGGATTTCACAATTTACAGTTGGGAACACCTCTGAAACCCTCTCGGGCATTCATGTCACAACGATATTTATGTATGCGTGAATTACGTTAGTCATGTGATTAAAGGATTGGTGAAACGTGTTAGTGCCGTCTGACTTCGGCATCTCCTGAGTCCTAGTGAGTTTGCTAAAAACGGATATCATTCTCCGAATGCTTCATAAGTATTCACTGCTCACTCTTCCGCTTCTATTTGATACAGCACAATAATGTACGTTAAAACTGTTCTCAAGATATTCCACACGAAACCTTACGAAAAAGGGAAGGTTTTTAAAGTATAAGGAAAGTAGAAAAAAAGAAAATGACTTAATTCTTGGTCAATTTTAAATATGAGAAATCATTATCATTCATGCCCCTGCGTGAGTCCTATCAATATTCATTGGCAAAGAGTTGTTAAAAGCATTTATTATGATGATGTGATGATGACTGACACTTGAAATTTTATAATATCGCGTAACATTTCGTTTCATGTTAAGACCAAACCACGAGGGTTTTTTTAAAGAGCTATAGACATTTATTATCTCCGTTGTAAAATACAACTCTTCACTGCAGAAATCCTCTAAAAAAAAAATGAGCCGTTAAGTATAAGGTGACTTTCGTTTAATGCAAATAAATTCATACTGGAGACTCGGTAAGTGATCAGGACTAGGTTCAATTACCCTTTCTGTGAAATACGCAAAATAAAATTTAGATTATTTGAGTAACTATATGAGGAGGACGGAAGACCGCCAAGAGTGGCAAAATATTGGAAAGGCTTTTTTCCAGCAGTGGACGCTAACAGGCTGATGGATGGATGAATTCAAGGTTGTTCTTGAACTAGTATAGAGCTACAAAAAATATTTTTCGTATTTCGCAAACAAGCTCATTGAATCCACTTATCGAGTCCCTAATATGAATTCAGCTATATAAACGAAAGTCATTGTATGTATATAATGAACTTTGACAGAGAATAGTTTCCATTCCAATAGGCTCGGTGGGCACCACTCTATAGCAACCTAAAATAAACTTATATTTGCTTTTCCAAAAGTCTGACTTTCCAAAGTAAGCAACTCTTTCGTAGGACATGGGGCATAAGATTCTACATCAAACTTCCAAAGAAGGTCCTTAGTTTGTCAAAGAATAAGTTCAATGCATATTTGGATGAAAATGAAAGAAAGAAATAAAATTCATTTGCAAAGATTGTGGTATACTTACTTACATAAAGCTGGTGAGGTACATAAGTTGGTTCAGCACAATTTGCCTTATTCAGGCATGCAAATTTTTTAAAGTATGCATTATTATATTATGTAAGTATCCATTCATAGGTAACTTAAAAACTTATAGAATTCCGTTTTCGTACACCTTATCTTTAGGGTCATTATATCGTCGTCGATCTCCGCGTTAGCAGTTTCGTTGCCAGCGCCTCCGTCGATTACCTGTCCCCACGGCTCCTCCACGCAGTGCCGCTCGAGCCCCTCGCCACGCCCCGCCGTCTTTACAGCACCGGCGAAGCCTCGAGATTTCGCCAGCGTTACCGCGAGCACCCCTGCCGCTCCGAGTACGACGCCCATGCCATAAAAGGCACTGAACCTGGCTAACGATAATGGTTTTGTGACGGTGCGAAGGAGGAAGCGCCAACCGCGAAAAACCCAGAACCGCTGCGGCAAAGCTCCTTTGGAGCCAAACTTGAACTTGCGTGCCGCGAAGCCGAACAAGCCGGTGTACATCTCCCGCCTGCACTACACTACTAAAGCGGATTACATCGCGGAGTAAGTACGCCAAAAGACGAGATACCCGCCGAGGGTGCAGTTGCCGGAGTCGCGCCGTAACGTCAACTTTTCGGTGTTTGTGGTACGAGTACCGAACTGCTTTCTGCACCTCGCCATGGAAGAAAACTTTTGGCCGCAGGGCGTGGTGTTCCGTTGCTTCCGCGGACAAGTGCCACAAGACAGCATAAAAACAGTGCAAAGGTGAAGTGATACTAACATAGTAATAAGTTTATTAACTAACTCAGTTTTGTAATTATCAATATATGTTAGTTTGTAAGGTATCCATGGGCCACAAGATGCCTGATAATAAATGATTTGATTAGGAAAATAGGACTTTAATTTAAGGCATTTCTTCGAGTTTGTCTGGTAACTAATTAAAAAAAAATTGCATGTAATATGTATTTCTTTGGCAAAATTCAGTTCTGTATGGTGGAGTTATTAGTTTGTTAGGGTATCTGTATCTAGCACAGAGCACATAAAAGAATCTAGTATTAAATTGTTATTTTTTTCACTATATTTTATAAATAAATACTGATGTGATTTCGTGAAACATGCCATCTCATAAATGTACAGACTTGGCAGGGATAACAATTAAGCTTCAATGACCCTGTTTGCGAAAAACGAAAAATATTTTTGTGCATCTAGGTATACTTGTTCAAGAAGAACCTAATTCAATTGGTACAGAAAGTCTAAATTTTATTTTGCGTATTTCACAGAAAGTAATAATGAACCTTGGTCCTGACCACTTACAGTGTTTCCAGGATGAATTTGACAATAAACGAAAGTCACCGTATATATTCAGTTTCAAGCAAGGCCCATAACAAAATATCTTTTAAAACAAGTGATTAACGTTGTACATTATTGACTGAAGGAACTTCCCAGTGGCGAAGGGTCTTTATAACACGATTCCCATCGGATTGTTTGGGAAATGGCATCCAAACTATTTTTTTTTTATTCCATGCTCTGTGCTTTGTCAAACATTTCCAAATATCTCAATACGACACTTGGCTGACAGGGAGTTGCAAAGCACAAAAAATTTTATGTTTTCCTTGGTTGCTTTTCTGAGTTAGGAGATTTTGTTGTCCGGCTTTCCTTTTTAAAATGTTCACTGGAACCTCCATAAACCTCAGCACCCAATTCGATATCAATTATTTTTCCAACGAAGCCGACAATCCTGCTCTGCCTTTGTACAAAACCGGTCCCTTTTTCACATAAAAGTTTTTGGTGGGATAACATTATTTTTGTAAAGTTATATTTAAATACACTAATTTACTCACCCGTATGTAATAAATGACAATATCCCCAAGGACCTTGCTCGTTTTTATAAAATTAACTATATGGCCTTTGTTCAAGTGAAGAATTTACAACAGTAAAAATATTTTCAAAATAGGTTTTATAGTTTCAAAAATTACCCACGCAAAAGTAATTAAATTAAATTTCTAAATCCCCCCGAAGTGAAAATAAAGGAATCGACTTGAAGAATTGAACATTTTAAATGTTAATGCACCCATACTCGTCTAAATTTCTCTACGAAATAATTTTCAAGGTCCATGATCAATGGACGTATCGCGAGATAAATTTTATGGAAGTGTTATCCGTCTCATATTTGATTATTTGAACGTATAATTCAATTTTATTGCTTAACTTTGAACTTCGTTGACGTAAAATTGGAGACTTCTACAGTTCTGCACGAGCAAATAGAGACCGCATCACTGAAGCCTAAGATAATTTGTGAATGGAACCTCGAAAATTCATGCACTTACAAGGTCAATGACAAGTAAAGCTCGTCCGACAGGTTACACTACCTACTTACACAAGCCCGTAAGATTGAGTATAAAAAGTTTCAATCCAGCTGATTTATTATCATATTGTTTTCAGTAACCATCTGATTCACACCACCATGTTCTCGAAAGTAAGTTCTTGTATAAACTAAAAAAACACGATATCAAATTACTAAGGCAAACAAAACAAAAAAAAAACATGATTTATTATGGATTTGCAGGCAGTAGCTCTATGCGCTATGGTGGCGTTGTGCCAGGCTGGGCTTTTGCCCGCAGCACCCATCCACTACTCTCCGGCTGAGGCTGTTTCCTCTCAGAGCATTGTGCGCCACGACCAGCCCCACGCTGTTGCCACCAAGCTGGTAGCTGCCGCTCCCGTCTACCACGCTGCCCCTGCCCCCGTCTACCACGCTGCCCCTGCCCCTGTCTACGAGTCTGCCCCTGCCCCTGTATATCACTCTGCCCCTGCCCCTGTATATCACTCTGCTCCCGCCACCGTCTACCACGCTGCTCCCGCCCCAGTCGTTAAGTACGCCGCCCCAATCGTCAAATACGCGGAACACCACGAAGAAATCGTAAGTATTTTGCCACTTGTACCACACGAGATGGACCGTCATCTTCTGCAGTGTCATCAGGATCTTCTATATCGTTGCAGGCCCACCCCAAATACGAGTACACTTACTCCGTCGCTGACGGCCACACCGGCGACAACAAGTCCCAGCAGGAGGTGCGCGACGGTGACGTGGTGAAAGGCTCGTACTCTCTTCACGAGGCTGACGGCTCCATCAGGACCGTGGAGTACACCGCCGACGACCACCACGGCTTCAACGCGGTGGTGCACAACACCGCCCCCACTCACGCGCCCGTTCTCAAGGCCGCCGTCTATGCCGCCCCCGCCCCTGTCGCTTATTACAAGCACTAGTCATCTTTTACAGCCATGTTAAATATTATTGTTGATCTATTATTTATTGTAAATATACGATATGAGTACAAACCTGTCAGAACTTTTAGTATTATAAAAAATATATATTTTTGCCTATATGGCAATCATCATTCAGCATGTAATCTCTGAGCTAAAATCAAACGAGGTGTGAGGAATCTCGTTATTGACCAGTTAAACACTTAGTTTTTAATTCTCATAGAAGAACGGCTAGCCACCTATAGGGGAAAACTAGGAATAGGGTTAACATTACACTTTAAAAATAAATATTGTATATCATGGTATTTATTGTTCGGCATTGAGTCAGTTTGTCTAAAATACTTAAATAGCAATATGAGAACAGGAAGCCGATTTTTTCATTAATAATATTTAAATATGTAATCCTAAACAATCTGTTTTACTAAAATAGTAAATTTTGATTCTAGTGCGAAATGGTTGATATTCCGAGTCGGCACGAGAAATATCAACACTTTCCACGTGTATCAAACGACGATTTGTAATACACAAGCGAAAAATTACATAAAACAATAAAATAAAGGCAATTTTATTGCAAATCAAAACAAAATACATACAAGTAGACAGAAGAAAACGCAGTGTCTGGTTGGTGCTAATCTACACTACAAAGACCAATGTCTCGTTCTCGTAACTGACCGTTATGAATAAAGTTCTGTATTCTGTATTCTGTATTCTTATATAAAATCTTTTAAGTAATAAGTTCTAAGATATAAATAGAATATAAATTATGACTTTTAAAATCATTTTGATATCTTAAAACATCATTTATAATTTAACATATTTAATAACAATATAAGAGTTTGAAAATACTCATCTTAAACAGTTTCTAGTGTATCAGATTATTACCAGATATTCAGAAATACAACAAAACAACAAGTAAAACAAGGTTTACCCATTGTTTACTAAATGATGTCACCGGTCTCTCCTAGATGGCGTTAGTTGTATTTTAAAAAAGCACTAGTGCGAAATATGTAATCTTTCATATTTTGAGCAGGAGTATTAAAAGAAGAGTATGTCGTTAGCCTCGCTGGCGTTTAAATCAATAATTACACACGAACTTAACTTATTTGACAGATAGTCCAGGTAACTTAATTTAAGCATTCTGTCTTTTTCTTTCTGTTTCAAAAATACAAGGAAAGGACCCTTAAAATAAGGTTAGTCCCGTCAAAAAAGTTACCAAGGGCCAAGCCTGGCTGTATAGTATAAAGAAAAGTCACCTTAAATACAGGATGGCCGGGAAAGAGACGTCTAAATTTTTTCCTGGCTGCCCTACATTTACGGATATCCAAATTACCCCCCCATGTATGTTCCGCGATTTTTAGTAGTTTTGGAGATATGATTATTTTAAATGATTGTTATCATAATTTTCACCTGACATTGGTTTTGCTTTTCTCTCTTTTTATTCAATATTTGTGAATGTTTTTTTGGACTTATTTAAGACAACTACCATGAAAATTATGGTTTACGTAGGTCTTACGGAACATGACTAAAATTGAGTCGAAAGTTCAAAATACTGTTTAAAAATAATAGTTCTAAATTAAAAAAAATATAGAAAAGTGTATTTGAGATTTTGTCGATGGTTTAAAAGTTAATTAAAAAAATTCTGTTGCCTTTCAACAGTAAAAAACCAATAAAAAAAACTAGACCTCAACGCGCCTTTTTGTTCTGTAACCAGCCTTCAAAGTTAAGGAGTAACTTTTTGTTTAAACTTAATAAAAAATTGTTTGCAGTTTTTCTTGAAATAATGATTATTAAAATACAGTCAGTTGTGATTAAAACGAACTTATTTACAGTAAGTTTTCAAAGTGCCGCCCTCCTACACCTTCGCAAGAAATTTCGTTTTAATTACCTAAAAGCTACATTGTTGCTTCTTACAACATTTCCAGCTTCTTCAATTTTGTCCCTCAGCTCATTTTCACAAAAAGCTTCAGGTCCGTATGCTATTTCCTTACAATAACCCTAAACAAAAAGCCTTATAGGGTTATGGTCAGCAGTGCTTGGGGGCTAGTTGATTGGTCCGCGTCTTCCGATCCACAATTTAGAGTAATTTTGCATTCCTGGCCGAGACGTCCGTCGTTAAGGAATCTCTACATAGTTGTCATAAATTACCTCGAAAAACCATTCACAAATATTAAATAGAAAGAGAGAAAAAATAAAAACCAATGTCAGGTGAAAATTATGATAAAAATCATTTAAAATAATCATATCTCCTTAACTACAAAAAATCACGGAACATACATGTAATTCGGATACCCCTAAATGTAAGGTAGCCAATAAAAAATGTTGGACGTCTCTTTCCCGGCCAATCTGTGTCCATATCAAAGCAACATAAAGGCTACAAAAAACAAGACGCTAAAATGGTAGCGCCTGTAAAAAAAATTGGCACCGTCTGCGTGCCAACTACAACAACCCTACTTTTTATTATTTTTTGTTTTACTTCAGAGTATGTGCTACAATCTGACTAAATTTAAAACTTGTATGTTCTACCGTCTATAAACAAATAACGTTTAAATAATGCAACATTTTCGATGTTTCTTTTGTGGGAACCCCGTTTTTTTTTTATTTTATCATTTGTCGTGATACAGGCCATAGTAACACATGTTCTGTGAAAATTTCAACTTTCTACCTAACACGGTTAAACACAGTAGAAACTGTAACAGACAGACAGATAGACAGATAGCGGAGGCTTAGTAATAGAGTCCTGTTTGGCATCCTTCGGATACGGAAACCTAAAAAGGGCAATCTCTTTTTTTAGCTGGTATTTTCAGGGTTCCATACCCAAAGGGTGCCAAATGGGACCCTATTACTAAGCCCCCACTGCCTGTCTGTCGGTCCATCTGTCACTCACAGGAGTCTACAACTTCAGCCGTAAAAGGTAGACAGTTGAAATGTTCACAGAATACGTGTTACTATAATATGACAATGATAAATTTAAGTCCTAGGTTGCGACACAAAAAACCTAATAAAAGTAGCATTATTAAGTACGTTATTTGTTCCTCTATCTTAAATTTGGTAAAATTGTTTTTCATATTTTAAAGTCAACAATAAATAATCACACTAATATTATAAATGCGAAAGTTTGTGTGTCTGCGTATGTTTGTGTGTGTTTATGTTAGTTACTCTTGTACGCTGAAACGGCTGGACGGATTTGGATGGAATTTATAATGGATATAGCTTATACCCTAACTTAACAATCCCGGAAAAAAGGATGTCGTTAAACCGAATAACACGCGGGCGGAGCTGCGGGCAAAAGCTAGTAAATTATAAGGGTTCCGTTTTCAGAGGGAGCCGAATTGTTTGTCAGGCACCTCCATTTTAGCGGCTCATTTTGGGTGTTGATTTTGCTATTACATCTATATTGTTATTTACCATTTCTTAGGGTTCCGTACCCATATTGTGTGGTGGTAGGGAAACCCTTTATGCGCCAGTCCAAAACTTTTTTGGATGCTGTTTTTAAAATGAGGGTGTTGTATATTAATATTAATTTCACACAAGTTGTGGACCAAATCGACATCCTTTATATACTGTCTGTTTTGGTATTATCAAAAAACATTTCATTTTCTAACTAAGCGATCATAAAACACGAATAAAATGAATAAACCAGATCAATCCCAAAACAAAGATATTGACATACGAGTTAAAGTTTAGAGGTTTCGTTATCCTCATTTTAGATTTCTTTTTACAAATCAGAAAATTACACATATAATTATAATTGTTTGTGGTTACAATTTACTAGGCAGTCCAGTGAATATGTGTATCTTGTTTTCCAATTTATTGGTAGCACCATTTTGATTAAAACTAATAATGAAAATAAAACTTTTTAAATTAAAATTTTGTAACTTCTGTTTAAATGATTCTCCATTACTAAAAAAACATATTACGTCCATTGAATCTTATTATATATTTCAATAAATACAAGGTCAACAATAATATTTAACATGGTTGTGAAAGATGACTAGTGCTTGTAATAAGCGACGGGGGCGGGGGCAGCATAGACGGCGGCCTTGAGAACGGGCGCGTGAGTGGGGGCGGTGTTGTGCACCACCGCGTTGAAGCCGTGGTGGTCGTCGGCGGTGTACTCCACGGTCCTGATGGAGCCGTCAGCCTCGTGCAGAGAGTACGAGCCTTTCACGACGTCACCGTCACGCACCTCCTGCTGGGACTTGTTGTCGCCGGTGTGGCCGTCAGCGACGGAGTATGTGTACTCGTACTTGGGGTGGGCCTGCAACAATACAGAAGATTCTGATGACTCTGCAGAAGATGACGGTCCAACACGGATGTTACAAGTGGCAGAATACTTACAATTTCTTCGTGCTGTTCGGCGTATTTGACGATAGGAGCGGCGTACTTAACGACTGGGGCGGGAGCAGCGTGGTAGACGGTGGCGGGAGCAGCGTGGTATACGGTGGCGGGAGCAGAGTGGTAGACAGGGGCAGGGGCGGAGTGGTAGACGGGGGCAGGGGCCGAGTGGTAGACAGGGGCAGGGGCGGAGTCGTATACGGAGGCAGGGGCAGCGTGGTAGACGGGAGCGGCAGCTACCAGCTTGGTGGCAACAGCGTGGGGCTGGTCGTGACGCACAATGCTCTGAGAGGAAACTGCCTCAGCCGGAGAGTAGTGGACGGGGGCTGCGGGCAGAAGCCCAGCTTGGCACGCCGCCACCATAGCGTAAAGAGCTACCAACTGAAAATTTTAAAATATATTAATTTAAAAAACAAACACTAGCAGCGTTATTTTTTTATTTGTTTATAAGTTCTTATTTCACTTAAACTTACTTTGGAGAACATTGTGTAATTGTTTTCAAACAGAAAATGATAATGAATCAACTATGACACTGGCTTTTATACTACAAGTTGCAACCCCCGAAGCTTAATACGAGTAGAGAACTAGTCAGACAAGCTTTGATATATGGACGACCTTGTTAGGTCACGAACTTATTCACTCACTTGTTCATACATCAGTTTTGCCTCACTCGTCTTTGCGGTACCATATACGTATATGCTTGATACTTTAATAAAAGTGCTTGAAATTTAAAAGTTTTTGAAAAAATCGGAGACGTGAGAGCAAAAATATAAATCGGTAACAATAACAATAGTTCATTCGTCACGTCTAATGAATCCGAAAGATACAGTCTTCGATAAAAGTGTTGAGAATCCGTTCTCTTTTAAGAAATTACGTTACTTGGAAGTATGTCCTCATGAGTAAGTCGGGGTTATTCGGACTATAGCTAGCACTTAATAGTAAAAAAAAATGGTAATGTTGTAACCAATATTAGATAAGGTGCTGACATTAAATTTGTCCGTATTAATTTTTGTCATTTTCCAAAATTCTATTATTACAACCTGACATACATACGCTAACTTCAACTATTATCTTTATGTGCTATCTTAGATATAACTTTTTTAAGAGTTACTTAACTAAATAATAATATAAAATATTATTAAACAATTTTTCAAAATTGTTAGTCTCTCCATATTTCCTCTTTTCAAGATATCAAAAATTGAACTCAATACCTCCTTTGACTCAATAGATTGTGATGAACTGATAAGTGACAATGCAGTTCCGGTCGAAAGAATAGAAAAGATATTCTTTATTTTAACGATTTGTAAACTGAATCGGGCCTAATCCTATTAATAAGTCTTATTTCAAAATATAACCATAAAGAGATTCCATCCAGAACAAAATTATTTAGATGTCAAGTGATTTACAAAATAGTTTTTTTTTTTATTTTTGTCTAGGATCTATAAATACTGAGTTAAGTAGTTAACTTTTACAGAAAAATCCCCTCTATTCTTTCGTTTTTGAAGTCACACCTAAAACTTTAAAGATTTGCCAAATTTATGTAACAAAACCTATCGGAAATGTATAAAATGCTTTATATCTTTACAATTTACTAACAGTTCACTAGAACATTTTGTTAGTGGCAGTTCACCTAAGTGATCCAAAATGTATCAAAAGGTATAACTGTTTGCAAGTTTTATCTCTAAACTCAAAATAAAATAGTTTTCTTCACGTGTTTTCTAAGTGCGTATATATACAACCTATGTTCAAACTTTAAACAAGTGTTTGTTTCAGATAATTTTATTGGTGTTCTTTGCGGGCTACAGTGTTGGTGTTTTTGTGAATCCGAACGAAAATTACGAGAACCATCTACCAGCTCGGTCGGAAAACAATGAAAATTGGCAGCTAGTCAAAGTTTTCCATCCTCTCAAGTCACGAACGTGGTTCAAATATGGATCATATGTAAGTTAAGGGCTTGTATTGGGTCTTTCAATGGTTTTTGTTTTAATATGCTGAGTCAACTACTAATTTGATCAATGTAAAACTTGGACACGTGTATTTTTAGACCCTTGTCTTTCCGTTGTCAAGTCGTTTACCTAATTGGACACATTTCGCTCGATAGATTTTATTTTTGAAAATGATGCCTTTTTAAGTTATTATTTCGTTTTATGTCTAAACGGCTTGAATTTTATGTCTGAAATTACTGCTATAACAAGAAAACATGGTTTATTTTTCGATGTCAGGTGGAAAAACTCCTACATCAAATACTTTTTTGTAAAATCCAGAAAAACCTCTAAAATTCACTGATTTTGCGTGCCGCCAGCGCGCGAAGCGAGCATTCTAATGACAACATACTGAAGTACAAAATCGCTCAGTAAGATTATCGTGCACCAGGGATAAGGCCTTAAGCTCAATAAATAAGTATAATTGTCAAGTTTCGAGAAACATGTGTTATACAGGTTGAAAATTAAACCTTTAGTTTTATCGAACTCTATGAATCAGAATCAATAATTTTTTTTGTTTTCAAATTTTGGAAAAATGGCCAATCTACGCGACGCGAAATATGACTGAGAATAGACAATACATATTCCGGTGGTAAATAATGCACATAGGCTATTTAAAGATAGGTTTTGTAGAACGTCATCTCTGTCGCCGGAGTATTAGTGCTTCTTTGGCGTCGATATCTTTATTTTAAATTATGAAAAGAGTCAAAAAGTTTAGTTTTGCAATTCTCTTACTTCTTGGAATATGCGGGTGTTAGCTTAGAAAAATATAATATGTTTAAATTTTATCGCGTCATACACAAAATTATTTTATATTATGTATATACCTGTGAATTTCATTTAAATAGTTTTATAAATATTCACAAGTAAAACTTATCAAGTCTTAAGAGTATTTACTCAGGAGTTTCGCCGGATAGCGTCTCTAAAATTACTTGTATTTTTTCCAGGCCTATCCTAAATACGAGTTCGAATACGCTGTATCGGACAAGACGACCGGTGACCACAAACATCACCATGAGATCAGGGATGGGGACAGGGTGAGGGGGGAGTACAGCTTGGTGGAACCCGGCGGCTCTCTAAGGAAGGTGGAGTACGACGCTGATGACCACAATGGGTAAGAATGGGAGACCTACTTGTGATTGCATTATTTCTACTTCTATCTGTAGGTAGAGACTACATGAAAAAGCTCTAGTGTTTAACCGTAAATGAATTTTAAAGTCGATTCGGTCACTTTTGAATTTGTTACTGTTACTAATTTTAATTATATTTGAAATAAGCTTGACATACATTCATTATAATTAGAGTGAGTTGAAATCATGAACATTTTAATAAAATATTGGACTTATTACTTTTTTAACTGTGCAAGGAGGCACAGGTCGAGCTTTCGACAATATTAAGACTCATCATCATCAGGACTCTCCGGGATATCTGATAATGATGAGTCATAATAATCTCATCAAAAGCTCGAATAAAGCCTCCCTGAAAAAAAAATTTGAACAATTTTTTTTCCTACAAATTTGAGTCCAATCCGTTATTAAAATATTCTTTATCAAATTAGCATTTATTAATAATATTAGTATGACTTTTAATAAAATGATATCTTTAAATAACCTGGTTAATACATACCATATAAGGAATACTGAAAGTAACATTAGCTTTTGACGTAATATTCTTACTGGCTAAATTTACAAATACCATACCATACATAGTTTAAGTAAAAATAAATATATATAATTTAGCTATATAAAGCCTTTAGTTTCCTTTAACTTGTAATAATAATAAAAAAATATTAATTTTCGAAATATATTTCGGCCCACTATGGGGCCGGCATCAGTCGAATACTTAAAATCCAACATTGTGGCCCAAACAAACAGGCTATTAGAGTTGATCAATCGGTTTACTCCAACTACAAAAGCCCGAGTAATTCCGCCAGCGTGTGCTTGTCTCTAACAGGGAATTGTAGTGCAGGTATGTTTACTCTAAAACCCAGAGCGTTACACGAAATTTAATACACTAAGCCAGAGTCCATTTGCAGATCTTAAAACTCTTAAACCTTTGTGGTAAGGATGTTATTAATTCAACACGTTTGAAAACGTTCTGCGGATATGAAATACCATACGCGTGACGGAGATAGCGCGATGTTTATTACATTCTTCTTAAATGTTATTAGTAGCACGTGTTTGTTTTTATAAGCGTAATATTTAATTTATTTATACACCTTCCTTTCCCAGCACTACCCAATAACGATCCACAACACTAAATTATATAATATTGGAGAGACGGACAGAAAGACAGACGGACAGTCGGACATGGCGAAACTATAACGGTTCCTTATTGGACTACGGAACCCTAAAAAAAGATTGCTCATGGAGTGAAAAAGATAAGAGTCCAACCGACCTCTATTAGAAGCGGAGTTCAAAGAGGTATGAAAGGTGGAAATCGAATTCAGTCTGGACGCCATTCTAATGAAGAAACAGCCAAAAGAGCTCACAAAAGGCCTCGTAGTATAAGCCTAAATATTCAGTTAGGACAGCCTAGTACAAAAACGTAAAAACTAAAATAATTACATTCGTGTGTTTGATAGTAGATTTGTCATTTTAGGGTTCCGTAGTCCGACAAGGAACCTTAATAATTCGTTAGTAATAGAAAGCTGTAATTTGGCATGGATATAAATATTATTTACGTCGACAAAATGCAAAAATAAAATCTTGAAGATTTTTTATTTATTTTTCCTATCATCCACGTAATTTGGGGATGAATTTTTTTTTTTCTCGTCTATCCCATAGTGTGGGTTATCGTTGGATAGGCCGTTCAAAAACATCGTGGATATGTGAAAACCCCCCCTGCTGGCTAAACGTTTGTTTATAGAAATGTGGAAAAATTGACAGAAGTAGTATATATAATGAATTTAAAAGGAAAACTATCACAGATAAGTAGGCTTTGCAGGTTTACGAGTACAGGTCGCGCCAAACTTTTGGCCCCTATAATGTATGGGACCAGAAGTTTGGTGCGGTCTGTATTAGTAAACCCACTTATATGTACCAGGCAACTACGGAACCCTACATTGCGCGTGGCCCGACACGAACTTGACCTGTTTTTTATAAGTTCAAAATTATCTTAAAATTCTTAATTTATGTAGACTTCAGTTGATGTCTTACATTAAATTAATTAATCTGCAGAATTATTTGCTTTGTTTTCTTTCAATAAAACCGTCTACAACTGTCTCTCAGGGTTTTGTAGTGCCAGTATTATAAAACGCCAACTTTAATTGCCTGTTGATTTCGGCCCCTTGACTGGCCGAAACGCTCTGGGGTTTAAAGTGAGCGTGTCTACTTTAAAAGCCCGAGCGGCTGGGCCAAGTACCTGGCGGAAATCAACAGGCTTTTGTAATCACGCTGGTCGCACCGCAGTTACGTACTCACGTTATCTCTGTGACGTTCCCACGCATTTTCGTAAATTATGGCATGAAATTACAGAGTATGTTTTGCATTGTATGGTTGCTTAAATACAACTTTTATAATAATAATATAGCATTACGAAATACGTAAACAGTCAGTTGGCAGCCCTAGGGCATGTTTAGGCGCCAAGCGGCCGTAGGTATTGATTTCAAGGACACCGCCTTGTTGAACTACTGTTGTTACCTATACTGTGATACCACGGTTGGTTCACATCTATGATTAAACTCGAACATTTACCTTTATCTTTTCAGTTTCAATGCTGTTGTAAGTAAGAGTATACTTAAACATGGAGATCAAGCATACTCCATGTTTGGACACACAAGACAATTCCATCCTGTTGGACATGGCATCAAGATTAACCACTTTTTCCCTGAAAAAAACTACAACCAAAAAGAAACCGAAGCTATTGCCATTGATCACAAGCCTGTAAAAGAAACTGAGGACTTTCCTAAAGACAATAAAGAAACGGAAACGGATGTGGTGAAAGACGCAATGAGAGATATGATGATATTTGAGCCCTTAAAAACTGTAGAGAGAGAACCAGCAAAAACACCCCAAATGCCCGAAGCTAAAGTCGTTGAAGAAGCTGCTCTTGTAGAAAAAAATAAACCGGAAGCTGTGCCTGCTATAGTTTCCATGATTATGAAAAATGATCAAGTCAGCCCTGAAAGTATTACAATGCAGCCAATTATTGAGAAAACTGAAATTGCTTCTGAAACTTCCCAGTCAAATGAAGAAGAAAAAGTACAGATGGAATCAACCTCAGATTCTGATGCAGCCGCATCTTTTTACAACTCCAGATATTATTACATTGCATATTAGTAATTAATTCATAAAATATCAAGAAATTAGATAAAATTGTACTCATTAAGTTTTGTGTAATGTTTAACCTACAAATATGTTTTTAAAAATAGAGCATAAAATGTAAGTAATGGCTCTATTAAAAAGTTAACTTTTAATTATAAAATACAATATGACTAATTTATTTTGAAAAGAAAAAGAAAGCAGAAAAAAGTTGTTTTATTTTTTTAAATCAGAGCCATCTACTTTTCGCCTTTACAAGTACAAAGAAGGCGAGTGTAATACATTGTAACTGGTGAAACTTGAACAGAGAAACGTGAACGCAAGCGACGACGAAATATATGAAAGTACT
Source organism: Ypsolopha scabrella (assembly GCA_910592155.1). Taxonomy (NCBI): domain Eukaryota; kingdom Metazoa; phylum Arthropoda; class Insecta; order Lepidoptera; family Ypsolophidae; genus Ypsolopha; species Ypsolopha scabrella. Next base: position 10,030,399 of record OU342964.1, read on the forward strand.
CCAGCAGCATTCTACTTGTAGATGCGGTCAATGGCGATAGATGGAGCTACGTACACTTTAAAAAACTATGACTTTTTAGTGTACGTAGATGCAGTGAAACAGAAAAAGCCATAGGGCGTGTTTTTATTCTATTTGCAAACGATTTAGCTATTATCGAACAATAATAACTTTGACACGAAAAATAAGTATAATTTAATTAGTATCAATTAAAATTTCAGCTTTATTTTGAATGCCATAAAATTCAAAAAATATCTTGGTGTGAATCTCCATAAATGTTATTAATGCCATAGACGAAATGTCTATGTTAATGCACTTCTTTTAACTCTGAGATTCACAGACGACAAAAAATTTGAAAATTATCGTGAACGACAAGGCTGCGACAAAATACTGAAAGTAAATATTCTACTTTGTGTGCACAGACTCTAATAGTTTATTGTGTCAAATAACTCATTAAAAACGCCTATAAAAGGTGTTTCTCTTTTCAACTTATTTTTATGCCTACTAAGTCTGACAACACAACGAGGTATTTTGCCAGTATCTTGGAAACCCTCCCAGTTTCCCTGGGGCTGCGAGCTGGACCAATAAATTTATTTCGGGCTAATTTTATATAGTATAGATAAATATATATATATCCTATTGTTTTTGTAAATGTTATTCAGATTAATAATATTATTTAGGTTGTGTTAATATCAAATGTTGAAAGCATTAGTAATGTATGATCATTTATGCCTCCTTTATTACCTACAAAATATCATTCGTCTAATTTCGCAAGGCGAGATCGCATTTCGTATCTATTATCCTTCAATAGTTATTGAAAATCGATAACTAGACAGTTTAATGCACATTTTCCTACGTCAACATACCTTGAAATAAGCTTCGATGATTACTTAACTGATTATCCCCCACTTTACATAATAGTTTGAGTGCAAACCCAACAAAGCTTTTTGAAGGAAACCTGGTAATTGCGTCAGTTAATGATAAATCGTGATAGAGCAATTAACGTTGTTCTTATAATTTTAAAAACGTAGTTCCTCAATGAATTGAAAAGCAAGTATTCAATTGTATTCAATACATCAAATAAAAGTATGAAAGTAATATCATTTCATTTCAAATGATTCCGTCGCCAGTTGTTGAGTCGTGGGAAAAGGCTCGTACCATGTATAAAAAAGAGAGGAAATCTGTTGCTGGCATTCGCAAAAGATTACCCTTGCATGCGTTCTTTCCCAGGGTGTTAGTAAAAACCACAGAAGTCGGCTTACTGTTTTCGAAATTACAGCACAATTAAAATTGTCATAGTGTACTACATTTTTAATCTATGAAAGAGTTAGGAAATATCATAATATGAAAAAAAACGTTCAATCGAATATGTCACCTGGTCCTTATCCTATCACTAATCAAATGCATGTTTCCTACAGCTGAAACCCTCACACCAATGGACTGATTTCTTAGAAATTAGGTATTAGTCAGACGTTTCTGTTTTTTTCAGTCAAATTTTGCTGCATTTCATACAAACATATTAAAAATCTCGATTCCATGCATTCAATCCATGCATTCTAACATTCATAATATCATATTCCCTTTTTGGAAGTGCCTCAGCTGCCGACGCCGTGTCCCAAATTGGCTCCCGGTGCCGCCGGTTGCTGAATTAGCTGCCAGCGCCGGTTGCTGAGTTGGATGCCGGCACTGAGAAGAAGCGGGAAATGGGATTAGCATATGAAGTATAGGGCTAGGAAGGATAGGATAGGAAGTAATTTTGGGTCTTTAAAGTCATAATAAAAAAAAACTTTCACTATAAGAAAAAAAATAGATGCGATGACGAGCGAAGCGAGAAGGAGCGTGTCAGGTTGACATGTAAGATAAAATAAGGAGCCTTGCGAAGCGGAGCGGAGCGAGGCGACGACGTCCCTAGTTTTGACAGTAACTCAAATTTGTATTTAAAATTGCAAAAATATATTAATTTCCGATACTCCCCCTTTTGGGGTGGGACTACTCTCCCCCTCCCCCATCTCTCCCCCTAAAATGTATATATATGTGAGTACACGTATATAAGAGTCCTTCCAAAAAACAAACAATACATAAGAAATTTCTACCGTCAGCGCCACCGGTGTACGTGGGAGCCGGCGGCGGCGCCGGCAGCCGATGTTTTTGGTATCTGCTGCTGGCAGTAATGTACTGCCGGTTCCCAACGGCGTTATTTTTGGGTGCTGGTGCCGGTAGCGGAGGCACCCCTTAATTTTTTCGTTATTATGTGCATAGCCAACACAAGGTACAGAATCATTATTTTCCTGGAAAGTGATGACGGGAATCCTCACATAAAAATTAAGTTGCTTCCTTCCATTCCTTCCTTTTTTGTTTCCATTCTTAATTCTGACCTCAACTGAGTGGAAATACGTAGAATATAATGCGCGCAAGACTTATCTTATGAGTGGACCAGTTTCATGACAGAGCAATTAATTCAACCTATGGATATTATCGTCACCGCTTCATCATGCTGTGAATTGAAATATTCTAGATTGTAATCAAATCAGGAATTTCATAAGCTTTAGTCGAGTGCTACAGCAACGCAGTCACAAAATTGATTTCATTTATTTCTTACCATTGTTAGTCTTACTTTGGAATTTAAAGGCTTAAATTAAACTGATTTTAAACTTAAAAAATCAAAACATCAAATCCTAATTATTATTTTTTACAAACCACACACACTTTAACACTTTGTGAAGAGATATTTATACGATAAAGTGAAAACTTGATTGTTTTGTTTCTACAAAATAGGTTAAAACATCCCATCCCATATATAGGTAGTGTGTCAGATCTTTATCCCGGGTATTTTTCACTAGTTTCTTATTGACTGATCTTGTAAGAAGTCCATATTCCGGAATTGTTTAGTAGTTTCTTATGATTGAGCTTGTAAGTAGCCTATAACCCGAAATATTTCAGTAGTTTCTTATGGTTGATCTTGTAAGTAGCCTTATACTACGGAATTATTCAATTGTTTCATATGACTTATCTTAAAAGTATCCCATATTTCAAAATCCTTCAGTAGTTTTTTATGATTGACCTTGCAAAAAGGCCATATCCCGGAATTATTCAAGGTTTCGATTGATCTTGTATGTAGTCCATATTTTGGAATTATTCCGTTATTTCTTATTTTATTTAGCATTTGACCCTCGTGCTTACATGGCAAGTGCGCTTTTGACTGCGCCACAAAGTTACTTATCTTATAGCGTTTAATTTTTCCGCTACACTTGAATTAAACATAGAATTATTGCAAATACTTGATACACCAGCCAGTAATGCATAAACTGTACGCTCAAGAGGGCGTTATGTGATGTCACGCCTTGTTTATACGAACAGAGATGGCGCATGTAATTTATACCTCTCTCTCTTTTAAAGTCATTTTTTTCATGATATATGTTCTGTGGTTACTCTTTTATATATGGACAAACGATACTACTTACATGTAAAAAAATATACAAATTGTGAGAAATAATTTAATAATTTCAACAAAAATAAAATCCGTGAAAAAGTATAACCTTTATTATTTATACTAGCTTTTGGACGCGGCTCCACCTGCGTGTTATTCGGTTTAACGTGGTTAAACCGAATCCCAATGCAAACTGCACATTATAATATTGTTTTCCATACTTTTGAATAAAACGTATGCAAAACTTGCGTTTTAAAGCAATTAGCGGAAATTGATTAGTAATAATCAGGATTTTACATGCAAGAGTTCTTCTTTTCGAAGGTTATCTAAAAGAAATTTTTTTACTAAGTCCGACAATTCCACCCCGCGATTGATTTGAAACTGTAATAGTTATATTTTGTTGTGCAATAATGGATATTGTATTGTATTGTATTGTCTTTACTTAAGATGAGCCATTTGATACATTTTATGTGGATTGCTAAGAATATAAGGACATTACCTCTCACTGAGACCATTTTCTCTACACATATTGTAGCCATATCGACCGTTGCGACACCAGATAAAGCGAGCAGATTGGCAAAGCAGCAATTACGTCGATCCGATCGGATATCGCCGGGACTAACTCCCCCCTCCCCTCTCCTAACCGTCGCTTATGTTTTGTTTGTTATATAAAAAGAGTCCACTAACAGAACGATATCAGTCGTCAAAGTACAAGAGTACCTGTCTCAAGCAAAATGTTCTCAAAAGTAAGGCTTAACATTCCGCACGTAAATACTCATAAAGGGTTTACATAACACCCAACTGCTATAACCTATTTCAAAGCAGACAGCACCCTTTATATCGGGGGTAAACAGACGGCTATCTTTAAATTAAACCACATATTCTACTGATTATACTGAACAACTTTCCCAAAGAAATCCATCCATCCATCAGCTCGTGTTCGTCCAACGCTAGACATAAGGCTTTCCCGGATTTCGCCACTCTGGGCGGTCCTCCGTCCTCCTCATCCAGCTGCTACCCACAACGTTCTTCAGGCCGTCACTCCAGCAGGCACGAGGTCGGCCTACGCTACGCTTTGCTGTACGTGGTCTCCATTCTAACGCCTTTTGGCCCCAACGGCCATCATGTCGGCGACAAATATGGCCTGCCCACTGCCATATCAACTTACTGATTCCACAGGCTGTTTCGGTCACTTTCGATCTCCGACGAATCTCCTCGTTATGTATTCTATCCATCAGAGATAAAATCAAAGAAATATTCCCGCGCAAATGAAAATAAACGTTTACTTTCCAATACAATATTTTCAGTAGATTCTTAAAGTGACGAGTAGTGTTGAGAGGAGAACAATTCATTGCTATTTTGCTTGCGAGTTCCTCGGGGTAAATTGTACGGTGTAATCAGTAGATTGCGTGGTTTTATTTAAATATATATGTTCATTTCCATTCTGTATACAACATTCCTCTTAAAAGGCAACTAAGTATTTAATAAGGACATCATAATCTTTCGATATTGTTGAAAGACAGTTTGTCCAATTAATATGGACGTCCAATCTCACTTCTCTGATCCCCTGTAGATCGTAGCCGCGTGTGCCGTCCTGGCCGTCTGCCAAGCGGGTCTGGTTCACCACGCACCAGCAGTCTCCTCACAGAACATAATCAGACACGACCAGGTTCACCATGAGGCTCCAGTGCACTACGCGGCAGTACACTCCGCCCCGGTGCACGCTGTCCACGCGCAGCACGCAATCCACGTGGCGCCAGTAGTCCACGCCGCACCAGCTCATCACGAGGAAGCCCATTACGTTGATGAATACGTGAGTCATGCATGTACTTGGATATTGTTAAAAAAATTAAATTACAAGGAATCTAATTTCTACCAAAAATACGACATTCAAATATGGCTAAAAGTACCAAAAACTAGGTAATAACTGCATATTATATTCACGCCCGCCACCCGTCATCCAAAGATATGTACAAATTCAGAGATTATCAACATTCATCCCAATGCTCTCTTCGCTATCTTGTGTTCATAATCAAAATAATAAAGCAAGCTTTTTACATTTTTATTTGTAACTGAAAAATTGCTGTCCTGACAATCCTATTCGAATTCTGAAAAAAATGTCGTTACGACATATATGCCCGAGAGGGTGTCAGAATTGTATCCGATTGTGAACTGACAATGTAACAATCAATACTCGTACACCCACTTTTCTTACCTATGATTTTCACGTCCCAAATTGGTAGGCCTTATCACCGTATTTTCGGCACAAATACACGCTTTTTAGGGCATGCAGGGTCACGTCATAACAAGCGAGTGGCATGTTAATAAATAGTATTAATTCGGAAAAACTTATTGGTACACACACAGCTGCGCAGGATTCGAGCCCGGGTCTCGAGGTTGAGAGATCGGCGTGCTACCGAGGCTTTCTGATTTCATTATACGTATTTGAGAGCAACTAGCTCTCTATTTGCGAAAAATAGCTTTTCGTGATCTACTTATAACATTTCAGGCACACCCTAAATACGGCTACTCCTACTCTGTAGAAGACCCTCACACCGGAGACCACAAGTCCCAGCACGAGACCAGAGATGGAGACGTAGTGAAGGGAGAATACTCCCTGCTGCAGCCTGATGGTTCCTTCCGTAAAGTCACCTACACCGCGGACCACCACAACGGGTATGTTCAAGTCCAGGTTTTGACTGTAACACCCAAACCTACCTATAGGATAATTTATATATTATAAAACACGATACAAAAATCGTGAAAATAAAACTCCACATCTTCAAAACTACAAAATATTAAATCTAGGGGCTATTTTCACTTGCAAGATTTTACGTGGATGCTTATACCGTAGTAGCTTATAAATGTTGCTTAAAGACAATCGTAACTCATATCTGATAAAACCAGGAGTGTAGACCTTGTCTGTGCTGCCTTAGATATTCTAGTCAAGTTATATAATTTCTATTGAAAGGATTGCGTGTCTTAAGAAATAGTGTTACGAATTCTATGTTAATCCACGCAAAGGGCCACTTTATGTAATCCCTTTACGAATTCACTTACAGAATTATAAACTTTGAGATAAATCCGAGCAGCTCGACTTAGCATAGAATGTAGGTAACTCGTTTTTTTATTGCACAAAATATCCCCAGAGATAATATTAATTAGAAAATACTTTAAAAATCTACACGTAATACTGCGAAATGGTTTATTAATGTTTTACGGTAACTTAACACATTTGTTGGATTCTATTTTGCAATTCTTTTGTTGACTTAATATCTGCTTTGTTGTTGTTATAAGTTAATTAAGCATGTGTTGTACTTGCTCCACAGTTTCAACGCAGTGGTTCACAACAGCCCCCCAGTCATCCATCATCATTAAGTAGATGTGACACAACCTGTGATATTAGACATAATTATGTGTGGTCGAGTCGTTTCTTTTGATACTCATTTTGCAACCTTATTTATACATGTGTAATGTTCATTTTCTGTTAACATTGTTATTACAGTAAGTTTTTCAACATCTTTATTTTACTGCTAGCTTCTAAAACTATAAATACTCTATGAAGCTGTCTATCATTTTGTACGTGATCTAGATTTTCTTTTTCATTTGTAAATAGTGTTTTCTTTTTATTATCTTCTACATTAATTATATTTTACATATAATATATTAGATTTATAATTTGATTTATGTAATGCTTGTACTATGTATGACAATAAACATTTCACAACGTTAAGTATTATTTTATTTTTAAAACCTCTGATGACGCGATGCAATTTTAGACAAGTCGTTATGTGTGATCTAGAGATAAGAATTTGAATACATTGCTCAATCTCACAGCATTGAGAACTCTCGCAAAATGGCATGCTGGAACAAAACCTTGCAATGTGGATGCATAGAGTCCTAACACGTGTTAATTGCAATTGCACAACTTTAACAGACCGTGAGAACGATCCGTTATGGACCCTAGTTTGATCCCAGATTGCATACACAACCTATTAGAACATTAACATACAATGTCCGAGCCGAAATATGGAGTGAAAGCCTTTTAAGTCAACCCATTGCAGGCTCTTTGTTCTAGAATGCAAGTAAAAAATGTGCTTGTTTTTATGTCTTCCTGAGTACCGAATCAGCGTTACGCGCTAGTTGTTAAGGGAGTGACTGATTATGAAGGGATTTTATTCTGCATAACTTATGTTGATCGTTGAGCAACAGTGAAATCACAAGATTCAATATACTACTAACCCGGCAGCAATTAAGATGGTTCAGATAACTTCCTGTCTAAAATTAATTAACTAAACTTGTATGCGTTTGTGTCTCGAACGTAAATAGTTTTATAAATGGAGTAGTTAGGATGTATGGAGTACTAACTCTAAATAAGAATCAAAGATTAGAAGTGCACCACATACCGCTATCGTTGGAATATGTCATACATAAAACGACTTCGGATCTAGGACTGAAAATATTGTTGACAACCTACATTTGAAGACCCTAAAACTATACCGTAAAATAAATAAATTAATGGTATGATTAGCAAAATGGCTTTTGAAGCGCTGTGGATTTGTAACTCTTTCTAAGAAATACCACAACCAATTCTTCTCGTTTTAATACTCACTTAGTACAGCCAATACCTGTCAAGTACATTGGAACAGCTTGCCACATTTCTTTGCGAGTCTGACGAAAGCTACCCTTGGCAACCTGCTGCGCAGTATCCCACCTTCCTTGTCTTGTCAACACTCCAAAAATGGATAACCTACTCACAACTGCAAAGATATCTGGCAAGCACTCACTGTACTTTGAGATGATTCTAGTCACTTTCAGTGAAGGGTCGAATGATCGAAAATCGGCACATTTACCACTTCAATCGTATGATGAATGAGAAAATTACGCATTTGCCACGGCCAGCTCGGGATGGCGAAGATGTGCTCATTGCGAAACTGACTGTCAAAATTCAAGACGCATTACGTTTCCACCATGAGGGCAATGAATATTTTAAAAGTAATTTTATTTTTAATCTTTCCTTTAACGAGGCCTCGAAACCTTTACCTTTGGATTTCGAAAATCAGTATTGTTGATATCATAAAGCAGTGAATCTTACTCTGACAGAGTGTAAATCCTTCTGAATACATAAATAACAATGAACTGCCACAGAATTTATTACGTGCATGTCCACAGTACATTATGGTCCAAAAGTCCCGACACAGTGAACTTATTGATTCATTATTTACAGCTGATGGTCACTATTGATTCTTCTGGCCTTGATTCTTGAATTTTAGTTTTATCAATCTGTCGATTATTAAGCTATTGAGGTAACAATGACATTGAGATTAGTTTCGATGTATCATGTTGCGTGACTCCACAATGCACTGTGTAGCTGATGTCTCATTCGTCATGGTGTCGGATTCAAGGTCGTTACACCCATCTAAGATACAGTTCCACTGGTCGATTAACTAGCAAACACAAAGCCGCCGGAAATTAAGCAAGTCAATCAGTGCAGCAGCTGTGTATGACGGCATAATAAAGGGTTTACTTGGACGGATGAAAGAAATCATTGCGCCTTGAATGTGTCCTTATGCTTTACATAACAGGAACTCCTTTCACAGCTATGCTGAAATAGTTCATTTATTTATTTAATACTTGCAAGGTTTAAGATAGCGCAAAATGTATTGGTTCTTGTAACATTAAAATTTCAAATAGTACTAATTGCAAGTTACATGAATGAGTTAAGTGTATTGATAACAAATTTGACAGTAACAATAAATTTCAATAAACAATGATGAGCGAGCGTTTAAGTTTACGCAATGCAAGGATACATTTGCGCAAAGAATACATTAGCAATAAAAATATGGTCTGCATTAAGAAGAATCATTAAAAAGACAGATTCGTCGTTGTCGGCGCATGCGTGTGACCTTCAGAAAATCGAGCACATATTAACCTACATACTCCATAAAGTGGACTTGAGCTCGCGATCGAGGGAAGTATGGACCACACTCACTGCGCATAAGCAGCTTTTCTACGGTTACATTGGGCAGTGATCAAAACATAAATAATTTCTGTAATTTACGCACACATTTTTTTCGTTTTCATTTTTTTTAATAAGAAATACAAACTGCTTTGGTTAATATATTCACAAAAAATTCAGAACACATTGTAAGGGTTTCATAACAACCGTTTAATGTGTTTTAAAACGTGCTTCATGCTCGTAATTTTTATCCCATATGAAAGTCCAAAATGTGACGTCATGGATTTTATCTCCATTCTAAAATTGACGTTGCTGAGTTGGAAATGCCTCAGACAGACGCACAAAATGATATGCAGACACTGAAGCTTATCTACAAGAGTTTCCCTTTGTTGGTAGAATAAAATCCGACGCTGATAAAAAACAGTTGGTTGTAACGTGATTGTGTCGTAATCCTGCATCGACACTTTAGTTAGTTACGCTTGATTATACATCCCCATTTTCTTTTTTCATTTTTTTTTAGGATTCCGTAGTACCTAAAGGGTACAAAAGGAACCTTTATGGTGAGACTCCGTTGTCCGTCCGTCCGTCCGTATGTCACAGCCTCATAACTTTAGCACCGTTAAGAGAATAGGTTCCGATTGCATTGATCGCTGTTACTCCATGCGGAAAAACCCGCAGTGCGAGAGGGACGAATTCTGGAAAATTATCAAAATTACCACTTTTATCACGAATTTTATTATTTAAAAAAAAAACTAAAGTTTGTATCAAATATCTGTTCCGATAAAAGTTTAATAAAGTTTATACAAATTTTAATTCATAAATAATATAATATGATTTTGCTCAAATAATGTTAAAACTCGACATGAAAACTTTTTTTGGAGACATCTTTGAGTTTTTATGATTCAATGTTGGAATGACGTCTGAAGATTTTGTTTCGATAAAAGTGTACATAATATTCTTGACAGAAGTCCAAATTTTTTTCAAATATCTAGTATTGCTAGATTCTTCAAACAAGGAAGAATAAATTAAGGTTTTTCGGAACCTATCCTCTTAAAGATAAAAACTTGAAATTTTCCACAAAAATAGCATTCTTTTGCTTACATAACACGGTACAAAAAGAAAATTTAAAAATTTTAAATAGTTCAAAATATTTCCAATACAAAAGTGAGAAAAATAAAAAATTAATTCTTAAAATTGTAGATATTAAAAAGCTTATTGTAAAAATATATACTTTTACCATCTTTACTGGCACTGATTTCGAGAAATCTTTGAAAAACCCCAAGAAAATGCATGTCCCCTCCCCCCCTTATTTCCAAAACTAGTAGACAGAAAAATATGAAAAAAATTACGATTATAGGTCATGCCCGGAAAATTACAGGAAAAATATAGCGATTTAAAAATAACTAGTAACAAATGTGAAATATTTTAAGAATATAAAATAAATAAAAGATATTTTATAAAAGATAAAGATAAGATAGATAAAAATAACTTTATTCAAAAGCAACAAACATTAAATAAATCACAAACATAAAATGGTTACAAAATAGGTGGGTACGTAGTCAACTTTCCTGGAGCGGGGAAAACGTTTTTAAAAAGAATAATTTTGGTTTAAGAGCGTGTATTTGCTCTGACAGAAAATCTAAGACTGACTTATTATTCTATGCTTATTACTACGAGACATTGGGATGACCAGGCAGGAGCTGGCCTTATCAGTTTCCGCTTGCCGACTCAGCATCGAAACTCCTAGAAGATAGAGTGGCCGTGAGCTTTATCGCTAGAGTCGCCAGGCGTAACTCCTCCCTCCTTAAGATCGAAGTTCTCTTCTTTATGAGCAGAACTTCGATGGTTAATTTTACACAATTTAATGTAATACTTATATGCTAGGAAACAAAGGAATACAAATAACGTTACATACAGTCCAATGGTCCAAATACTTATACTATTCACTGTGATTGCCTTTTCACTTTCACTATTATTTTCACTCACACTTTTCTTAAGGCTGTATGATAGAAACTTTAAATCTGTTAAGTCAATTCCTTCTAAATTTACAATTTTCGGGGGCGTCGTTTCTGTTGGCTGGTTTATCTTGGGTAAGTTGACTATGGGCATCTTTAAATTCGCTTCTGTTTCTTCTTCGATAGAATGTCTTTTTAGGGTAATGTTTCCAATTTTTACTTCGCATGGATCGTCCAGGGTGAGTACGTAAGTTCCGTGAACTTTCTGGCGAAATATTTCGTTGCTGCAAATTCTGGATAGTAACATATCTTCCTTACAATAGAGAATCCATCTGTTGGCTTCGATGAACTGAACTTTTACTGCTTCGATGGATATCGGGATTTGGCTGCATGACGTCACGTTTTCAGCATACGTCATTAATTCTATGACGCAAGGGTCTTGAATAAAATCAGAAGTGTCATCTTCAAGACAGAGGAAGCTGGCTTCGTCTATTTCTTCACAGGGGTGAGTAAGCAGTCTGATCTTCAACCCTTTCACCAGGAGGTATGGATATTTGGGAATAATAACGACAGTGTGGTCTTGGGATAACACAGGTAGGGGAAAGAGTTTATAATAGATATATGTGTCTTTTATGATAAGCGGTATTTCCAAAATATATGTAATTTGATTTCCTTTAAAGTAAGCTTTTAACATTATGGTTCTCTCTATCTTAACTAGGTTTTCTAATACAGGAGGATAAACTAACTTTTCTAACTTATTTATCTTTACAAGAAGTTGTAATAGCTTATTTGATTCTATTACAGATTGATGTAGTATTCCTAACCTACTTAATGCTAAACTAGTCTCTATCTCATTCAATTTAATAAGGATATATTGAAAGTTATGAATTAGTAAATTATATGTGCTTATAACCTGTGTTTCAATGTGATTAAGATATTCTTTCTTTAAAATCTCGCTAATATTATTAGTTAATTGTCTGATGACCGTATTAATTTGAATGAGGTTGTCATTTAATTTAAATGTAGAGTTTGCTAAGGTTTGCACCATTTCAGTGATCAATGTCAGTTTCTTGTTATTACCGTTTTGATTTATCTTTACTTCGTTTATAATTTTGTCATATCTAATGGCATCTTCATTATCAAGATTTCCTGTTATAATCTTAATTAATGAACCAAGGGGATTAATTATACCACGCTTAATACGAATTGATGGTGCTACTTGTCGAAATTTATCTATAGTTAAATTCTTAACATATTCTGTTTGTATCTTAATATCTATAAAATTATACGTAAAATCTTTATCAAAATTACGAACTAACTTATCTAATTCGGATGTTCTCATAATATTTATTTCCAAGTCGTCTGCGACAGGCTTGAAGTCTAGTGTTTTTGCGATGATCCATTTGTCATTGCTTATAACAGCAACGCCATTTTTGACGGGCAGGATTCCTGGGTTTTTATTTAGTTCCTGGAGCTGAAGCGCATGGAGTCGCGTCATCATGGCCACTGCCAGGACGAGCAGGTGTCTGTGGAGGGCGTTTTACATTTTTGAGTGGAACCTTAGTCTCACGGTTTCTAACACGAATAGGGACAATATTTCTAGAGATATCGCCTGTTACAACGGCCTTTGAATATCGTGGTTTGTCTTTACTACTTCTTTTATTTGTGTCTTTAGCAAAGATTGTGTCGCCTGGTTCTATTTTAAAGTCTGTCTCGCCACCTCTTTTATTAATAATTTTCTCTTTATTTTTAATAGCTTGTTCGGCCAAATGTTTATAAAGGTACTTAGTTCGTTTTGTATGTTCTTTTACCAATTGTTGTAAATACTGTTTTTCAAAGTCTACGTCAAAAGCATGTCTTGAGTCTGTATGTCCTAGTAACACTTCAAATGGAGTCATGCCAGTGGCGGAATGTATACTGTGATTGTACGCCATTATAGCGTATGTCATTATAGAAGCAGCGTCTGTATATTTTTGCTCATATTTTGCCAATCTGTAAATTTCGATTATAGTGGAGTGGAATCGTTCAATAAGGCCCATGGAATTGGGATTGTTCGGGGTGCCTATATGTAAGTCTACTTTATAGAGAGTAAGAAGTTCTTTCATCAAAGCGTTGTTAAATTCTGAACCAGGATCTGAACTGATTTTTAAGGGTACGCCGTAAAAGGAGAAGTATTTGATAAGGGCCCTAACCACTTCGGGGGTAGATCGGTTTGCAATTTCAAACGCTTGACCGATTTTACTGAAAGCGTCGACAATAGTCAAGTAATAACGTCCTTCTATAGAAAACAGGTCAATAAAAATCTCCTCTAAGGGTTTAGTCTGTGTCTGTGTCAATTGCAGTTTGGGTTTCAGGGGTTTTCTGTCATATTTCATTTTTCGGCAGGTTTCACAGGAATTTATTACACTAGATACAATTTGGTCCATATTATGCCAGAAATATGTGCGTTTGATGTGGGATAAGGTTTCCTTAATACCGCGATGGCAGGTTTTGCCAGTGTGGTATTTCTGAACAATACTTTGCTGTTCTGTCTCGTCTTCTACGAATACTACTCTTTTGGTACACTCAAAGAATTGAACTAGTTCCTTTTTAAATAGGAATATAACTGTTTCTGTAAATTGTCGTCGGTGTTCGTCATCTTCAAAATATATGAAGTATTTGCTTTTGTTTTTGATGTATTCTTTTAAAAACTGCTTTACTAGATCAGGTCGATTAATGGGAAGATGGACTTCTAAAATCCTTTGTTTTTCTCTAGATATGTCTTTAACAGAAAGTTTGTCAATTAACCAAGTGAAAACTAATATCTGGTTGGGTTTTGTGTCGATGGCTTCCTGTAAAATTGGAATGCCTTGAGATTCAGTATCTTGTGCTGAATGAGCTGTTTCAGTAACTGTAGATTTTTCAGATGCTGTTATAGTTGCACTAGAAGGGCTTGGTATCGAATATGGAGATTTTCGGCCTATTGATAATGTTCTCTCCGAATCAGAATCTGGGATGCTTATGGGGTGTTCTGAGTCAGAGTCTGAAATAGTCATTGGCTTATCTGGTGGTTTTGGAAAGGATTTTTTTTGTAGTTTACCTAGTTCTTTAATTTCTTTTGTCAGTTGTCTTATAGTCTCATTTCTGTCTTCGTCTTTGTCAACATTTGCTTGAGTGGAAATATTGTCATCTTTACCTAAAGCATTTATACGGATACGTGATAAAGCGTCTGCATTTAAATTTAATTTTCCTTTTTTGTATATCGGGTCAAAGTCGTATTCAGCTAATCGTAAGCGCCAGCGTGTAAGTCTACTGTTTGTGTCTGTCAGGGATTTAAGCCATTCAAGGGGCTTGTGGTCTGTAATAACTATGAACTTTTTACCGTAAAGGTACGGGCGAAAATGTTTCACGGCCCATACAATTGCAAGTAATTCTTTTTCAGTAACACTATAGCGAGTTTCAGCATCGTTAAGGGTTCTGCTTGCGTAGGCAACTGGTTTGTCATTTCCAGGTGTCCCTTGTGAGAGTACGGCGCCCAAAGCGAACTGTGAAGCGTCCGTTGTCAGTATGTATTGCTTGTCAGGGTCTGGGTACTGAAGAATGGGGGCATTCACCAGTAGTTCCTTACATTTTTGAAAAGATTCCAAATATTTTTCATCGCTAATAGACATAGCTTTTTTCTTTTTCAATCGTGCTGTCATGGGTTGTGTAATCTTTGCGAAGTCTTTTATAAATCGTCTGTAGTATCCAATGAGTCCAAGAAAACTTTTTATTTCAGTTGTCGTTCGGGGCAAGGGGTAGTCAAGTACTGCTTTAATTTTGTCATTATTAGGTTTAAGTCCGTTGTTAGTGATCATATGTCCGAGGTATAAGACCTCTTTTCTCAGAAACTCAGATTTATCTAGCTGTACTTTTAGGTTGGTCTTGCGAAGTCTGTCAAACACTGTCCGTAATTTGTCAATATGTTCCTGAAGGCTTGAAGAATACACGATTATGTCATCCAGGTATACCAGGCAATGTATACCTTGTAGTCCACGTAGTACGTTGTCAATTGTCCGTTGGAAGGTGGCTGGTGCCGTTTTGAGGCCAAAAGGCATACGAGTAAACTCGTAATGTCCTGATTGGGTTGTAAATGCTGTTTTATGTCTGTCTTCGTTAGCTACCTCTATTTGGTGGTAGCCACTTGCAAGGTCAAGGGTAGAGAAGTAAGTACTTCGTCCTAATTTGTCAAATAAGTCAGTTATGTTCGGCAGAGGGTATTTATCGTCAATTGTTAGGTCGTTCAGTTTTCTATAGTCAATTACGAGCCTAAATTTCTTTTCACCAGATGCGTCAGGCTTTTTGGGCACTAAATGCACCGGGGCACTCCAAGGAGAAAAGGATTCCTTCACAATATTGTTCTGTAACATTTTATCTACTTGCTTATTAATTTCGTCATTTACTACTTGTGGTTGTCTGTATGGTCGGATATAAATAGGGTCTTCATTGCGGGTTCTAATATGGTGTTTAACGTCATTTGTAAAAGTCAAAGGTAATTTTTCCGAATAAAAAATGTCTTTGTACTCTTCACAAAGTTTTCGAATTTTTTCTCGTTCCTCATTGTTCATATGTTCTAAACGTAGCTTAGTCAAATTTTCGGTCAATATTTCATCAATTTCAAAGTCATTGTCAACACTCATATGGTCACTTCGCAAGTTATTGTCAATACTCATATGGTTAAGTTTACATTTTTCATTATTATATTTAGTCACTATAAAAGGTCTAGTAATTGTCAAAGTCATTTCATCTTCTAATGTGTTTTGTATTATTGTAGTCGCATAACCGTTTTCACATTTTACTATTGCACTTGGCATTCTAACGCCTTCACAAAATTGTACATAGTTCAAAATAGCATGTCCGTTTAGTAAGTTGGTCGGTAGTTTAACTCTTTGTTCACATCGTGGGGCAAGTCTAATTTCGTTTGTCGGATTATAAATCATGGGTATTTTTGTAGATTTTGTATATAAAATATTATTTTTCATGTCGATTTTTGCATCTAGTTGTTTCAGGAGGTCACTTCCGATGAGTCCATCGTAACGTCCATCAACGTCATAAACATAAAATTTATGTGATTCAGGGCTATTGAATGTGGGAAATAGGGGTACTTTTATAACTTCGCTATGCTTACTAGAAGCGTGCGTGCTTATCACTTCAAAGGGTTCGTACTGTTTATAATTTTCGAAATACTGTTCTGCCTTAATTGGACTGATAAATGACCGTGAACTTCCGGTATCTACCATAAATTTCGAGTCTATTTCTGGGATTTCTATATATGGCAGCTTTAATTTAGGGCTGCAATTAAGATTTATTATTTCGGGGGTTGGTTGAAAGTTACTATGTGAAAATTTTCAACAGATGTGTCTTGGTAATCAGATTCAGTCATATTCTGAAATTCAGGAGTCTCGTCAGTATTATCTCTATACGCAAAAGCATCATAGTCATAGTACATATTGTTAGTGTCATAAGTACCATTATTTTCGTCAGTTTCAAAGTCGTTCAAATTGTAGAGTTCGTTCATACGAAATCCTTGAGGTTTTGCAGGCTGGGCTGTACGCATACTTACGTCAGTAGACTGCATTTTCGGCTGTGCATTTTGTGGTTTGTTACCGAATTGTGGTTGACCTTGATTGAAGGGTGGTTTGTAGCCAAACTGTTGCTGTCCTTGATTAAAGGGTGGTCGATAACCAAACTGAGGTGTGGCACCGAATTGTGGTCTGAAACCTGTGGGTTGCTGTGGAAGTTGGGGTCTAAAACCAAATTGCTGGGGTTGCTGTGGGGGTAGTTTTATCTGTTTGCTCTGTGGTATGCCAAATTTAAATTGACTTTGTTGAGCGGGGGGTTGGTAGAGATTAGGTCTCATATTTGGTGCATTTTGGGAAATGCCGAATTTAAAATTCTGCTGCGGTTGTGGATTTTGGTTAAAGAAAGGCTTCATTCCAAGTTTTTCAATAAAAGGGGTCTGTGTTATAGTCTGAGGTTTTGGTTGTAAGGTATTGGGCATTTTTAACATCTTATTACGTGTGTTATACTGATATAGGAAATTGACTTCCTCTAGGACAATGCTCAATGCACTTTCCAAAGAAGTACATCCTTTTAATCTTACTATACGTAGTAAGTCTTCCGGTAGGTTGTAAAGAAACACATTCATCGACATGTTGTCATAAATCACAATTTTACTAACCCTAAGGTTCGGGTCTTGGATCAAATTGACTTTAGCAATTAATGTGCTCCTTGTGTGTTGAATTCTATTGCAAAAATCAAGATAAGATTCACCATTGCCAATTTTTAAAGTTTCAAGTTCTATTGCGATACATTCTTCCGAACGTGGATCACCAAAATGTTGCTCTAAAGCTTTTTTTAAATCTGTCCATGTATTTAGGTCCTGTCGCTCACTAATAAGAGAAGCGGCTTTTCCAGTCAATTTTGAGGTTATTACGTGAAAAACATACAAATCTTGGTCGATATTTCCTTCTACTCTACAACATTTTATTACATATTCACATTTTCTAATAAATAAATTTAAAAGCTTTTCGTCACCGTCGAATTTGGGGATGACGCTAGCAATTTCCTTGGGTATCTGTTTGATATTTTCCATATTTCTATAATTTATTTGTTACCACTATATTTTTTAATACTCTATGCACTTATAACTATCGTCTAAATGAAATCAAACTACGCACTTCAATTTTTGGAAATAACGTGATTGTTTCAAGACACTAATTACTAATGGAAAAGGAATGGAAATAGAATGGAATAGCTATTTGGGTCTACTCACAGACTGCCCATGTCCCTCCGTTGAGTCTTAGATCGTCTTCTCAGCCGTAATCCGTGTATGATACACTTAAAAAGGTTTTCACAACACTTCACTCAGAGTTTTTGACAAATTTATTTGGTTCGTGGATTTCCGATAAAAACGTAAGAAAACGTTCGTCGAATTTCACTGAATTTAAGTAAACGCGACGCGGAAATCCTACCGGCTGCGCCAGTCAACTTTCCTGGAGCGGGGAAAACGTTTTTAAAAAGAATAATTTTGGTTTAAGAGCGTGTATTTGCTCTGACAGAAAATCTAAGACTGACTTATTATTCTATGCTTATTACTACGAGACATTGGGATGACCAGGCAGGAGCTGGCCTTATCAGTTTCCGCTTGCCGACTCAGCATCGAAACTCCTAGAAGATAGAGTGGCCGTGAGCTTTATCGCTAGAGTCGCCAGGCGTAACTACGTTGAGAACTTATTTAATCTATACGATTATCTGGCGGTCCTCAAACTAAGACGAGCTTGATTCGTGAGGACCTTACAATACAATATGGGTATCAAATTGAAGATATTAAGGTTTTGATTTTAAATATATTTACTGGCACCAATTTTGAGAAATACGCAAAATATAATTTAGACTTCCTATACTAATTCAGTCGAAGTTGTTCTTGAACAGGTACAGAGGCATTTTTTTCGTATTTCGCAAACAGAATCATTGAAATTTGGTCCTGGCCTCTCCAGTATGAATTTGGTAATTTATACGAAAGTACCCTTTGTTAGATTAAAACGAAGTATTTGACATGTATTGGTCAAATATTTCGTTTTAATCGACTGATGACGGCCTCATACCGAGGGCTAAAAATAGAGTTTAAATATGTTACATTTAAATTAATAAATTAAATTATAATATAAATTTGAGTAAATAAATAATAAATAAATGTTTTACTGTTTTTTTGAAATGATGATTAAATGCCCTAAATAAAAAAATTAAGCTTAAAAAGTTAAGTCTCGTTAAGCAATAGTTAGGCAAGTATCAGCCAATTAAAGCGCTGCATATCATATTCAGGCAACGCTTAACCTGAAATTTTCAAACTTAGTTAATTTATTTATAAGTAAATGCCACACCACCCTAAGCTCAAGCGTGTAAGCGGTTTATTTTATTTGTAGGGTTTTTTTTCTCTATGTAGTTATACAAGTGTTAGGAAAAATACTTCGTTCCTTTAAACAACGTGTGCTTTAGGTATAACTAAGTATGTTTAGCGAGTATAATTATTTTTTTTTATAAAAATAATATATTTTTAAAAACTTTTGTTAAATTGTTCAACCCTAGTTCAGAACGCAATAGATAGATAGAGATAGGTGATAGACAATTGCAAAAAAACAGCGCGTAAGAGAAAAGGGTGATAATTTGATTTAATAACATAAAATTAAAAAATTAAAAAAATGAAACACGCTTAACATACTTTGTTATACTTACCTATAGCACACGTTGTTTAAAGGAACTCAGTACTTTTCCTAACATTCTGTATAAGGTTACTTTAATTTATACAGCCAAACTAATACTGGAGGCTTGGTAAGTGATCAGTAACAGAGATCGATAACACTTTTTGGTAATTTTGCAAAATAAAATCTTGACGTCCAATTGACTCGGGGCTGGGCTTGCAAATGTAAGGAACACAAAAAGAATAATTTACGAATTTCACAAAAAGGGTCATCGAACCTTGTTACTGAGCACTCAACGAGTCTTCAGTAAGAATTTGGCTGGATAAATTAAAGGCAACATATATATTAAGATTTATCCTTTTAAACTTTATTATGCTGCGCACTTGCCGTGAAAGCAAGCGGTCGCAGGTTTGAATGCTAACGCGAGGTGTTTTTTCAGAATACTTTTTTCACTTGAGATTTGTTTCGCTATAAATCATATAATCTTATTTATCCTTTTATTTGTAGCTGACACATGAAAATACATTATGGCCCAGTGTAACCTCCAACTTATACCATTGCGTAATAGTTTACCAGAGCAATGTGCGCTCGCGCAGAGCTACTTTCTTGCCGATCGACTTCGGCGTTGTCCACACTGCGCTCTAACCATTTTACAATAAAAACGTAGACACCTTGCTACAAAAAAGCCGTAAAAAAGGCATTTTGGTTAAAATTTTATTTAATGAAGCTGTACTGTCAACGGTAATAACTTTCTATTTAGTGGGGTGTTAATTAAGGGTCAAAATACTCGTAGTACATAATTAGCAATAAATAAAAACTAAGAACTAAAGTTTTTTTGACAAAGAGTTTTCAGTCTAGTGAGGTTTTCAAATAACCGGAACCCTTATACGAATAGGCTGCCGTATATCCATTCACAAAACTTATAAGTTTAAACATTTATTTAAATTATCTAACCTTACTCAGGCTTGTCCCCCATAGGATTATACCACAGAGCTCCACGCGCTACGACTTTATTATGCCCGTTTTCACTAACCATAGGAGACATCTAAATCAGATGCCTATGTATTTAGGAATTGCCTAGAGTAAAACACGTTTCACTAAAATGTTGATGGTTGTGATTGCCGGCACTTGGTGGAACTTATTATACATCTTGTACTTGTCCACAGGATTATAATTTAACTTAATACATCCGACCGGTTTCGCTTATAAACATTATCTAGGGCTTTATAACATAAAAATAACTTAAATAATATTTACATGTTTTATACGTGCGATAAAAATTAATACTAATATAATAAAAATTATACGTTTCACTCACTCTTAAGTCATGACTAACGACGTTAGGAATCACCTAAAGTTACGACACCGATTCGGGGGTGCGTAATGCTAAGGCGCCCCTAAGCTGACACATGCATGTGACAGTCGCGATTTTGAGATTCAAGCTTATTGTAGTACTGTGAAACGTCAAAAAACCGCAAACAGACAACTTGAAAAACAAAATCAAAAACTTGGGCAATTCTTGGGTTAGGAATCACATAGTAAAAATAGTTATGTGAAATAGAACTTTATGGTAAGCATGGACCTAAATTAGGAGTTACTTAGTAAGGCGTCACCTTGTTCGTCGTTAGTGAAAACGGGCATAACACATTTTACACAATTTTTCAATTCTTAACGCCACGGTGTACGAAGCTTTACTGCGACCTTGAACAGAATTTAAAACTGTCAATGCAGCTGTGACGTAACATGTAAAGGTGATCGTGTGCAGCGGTGTCAGATGGCGCGGCCGCAGCCGGTTCTGCAGTATTGGGTGTCATACGCTTGCTTCCTTTTCAGTATAAAAAGTACCGACCGCCGAAAGCCCTTATCAATCGTGTCCCAAAGTTCAGTAAGACACATCAACATGTACTCCAAAGTGAGATTCGAAATTTCCCAATTTATCATTTTTAAATCTCCTCGAAAGTATTTCAATATTTTCTTGTATATTTCAGATCGCAGCTTTGAGTTTGCTGTTGGTGGCGTGCCAAGCTGGCGTTATTCCCCTGGAACAGGAACATGGACATGCTCTGTCTTCGCAGAGCATCGTCCGCCATGACCAGCCTTCCCACCAGATTGCTCTCACGCACGCCGCCCCTGTTCAGATCCATTCCACCCCAGTCCTCTCTCACGGCGTCTCGCTGTCTCACGGACCCCAGATCGTATCCCATGGCTCTCAGATCTTGTCCCATGGATCTCAGGTGCTGACCCACTCCGCCCCAGTGCTGTCTCACTCCCAGATCTTGTCTCACGGGTCACAGGTCCTCTCCCACTCTGCTCCCGTCCAAATCCATTCAACACCCGTCTTGACCCACTCCGCTCCCGTCTCCATCGGCCATGCTGAGCATATTGAAGAACATGTAAGGACACCCTTTCATTATTATATTTCGTGACCATGATCTTACGATATTTTTACGTTCATACATAAATTTCTGTAATTCATAATTAGTAAACACATAACAATGCGTGCTTGCACTAAGAATTTATGACATTCTGCGCAATCGAAAATTGCGACCCCCCCAAATACTGATACCAACTTAAGCGAAAGGCAAACTGCTTTAATGATATAATTAAAAATGAGATCAGTTAGTACAACGGACCAATCAAATATTTATTGTGTAAGCTTTTGCCATTATTATGGACAGTTAAGTTTTGTAACAATATATCGGCAATTCATCACACTGTGATCGGGATTGGCTGACTCTAATTTATCAAACACATCATTTAACATAAGTAATAGCTGTTCATCACAATCCAACTGTGCTCAATTATATGTACACATTAAAACTATTAACCGATTTTACATTCGCAACGCGAATATTTGCAGCACGCAAAACGACCGTTAAGACCCATGGTCAATGTCAATTTACTAACGATTCAGTATCATAATAATTTAATTGAGACGTTAAAAGTATTCAACCATTCTCAAGCTAGTCTGTTGTATAATTTTAATTAACTGAGTATCGTTTTTGAAAATGTATATTGCAAGGTCTGTTCACGTTGTCCAAGGCCCCCGCCAAGTACGAGTTCTCTTACTCCGTGGAGGACCCTCACACCGGAGACCACAAGTCCCAGCACGAGACCAGAGATGGTGACGTCGTGAAGGGAGAATACTCCCTGCTGCAGCCTGATGGCTCCGTGCGCAAGGTCGAGTACACCGCTGACCACCATACCGGGTAAGGCGATCTCAAACACTACTTTATGAATGGCCCTTACCATTATTGGGATTTTTATTGCTTAGACGAGCATTATGGCATCTCTGCATAAATAGAAAAAAGAAGAAAAATGTAAGGTAAATTTTTACAATTTTTTTGATAATAATTGAGTTCCATGTTGATTCGAAATGAGATTTCTGGGTTAATTCTAAAGCATAAGCACAAAAATGACATTATTAATACTACTTAATGCAAATTAAAATCATATCAATTCATTATTTTCATAATTAGTCGGAAACTAGAAACTACGAAGAATTTTCACAACCGGAACTTTTTTTATTTACATAGGTGAAACGAGCTCCGCGCTAGCAACTTTGATATTAATGATAAGGATACAGATATGCATTTTTACTTTTTGCTTTAATATTTATGGCCAATTGGTCAACGCATTTAAATGAGATCATTGATTTCTAGGTAAAATGAGTAGAATACCTACTTTTATTGTTTTTAATTAAGCTGAATTATTTTTCTGACACAAAATTAACTGAATCGTACTGATAGAAACAACTTTAGAACAAACTGTATCTTCCAGAGTCTTGTGACGACTTTGATAAAAATCATCAAAATATACAGTTTTTCTTGCATTATAGTATTATCAACGTATTCATCATTAACATTTTTGTCGTATGATACGCGTAACATAACATTATACAACGGTTGAAGTTGCGTGCTTGGCTCGTGCGATATAATCGTAATTAAATCTAATTTCTAGTTAACGAGTCATGTAATAGTTTTGTTGATATACTAACTCATTGTTGAAGAAGCATCATTGTTAAGAAGAGCACAGCGACGACTAAACAAGTGATGTAGTCAATGTACTAAGTACCTACGTTCACGCAGAGCTTGCCTTTACGGTTATGAAATAAACTTCAACGAGTATCTAAGCAAGGTAATAAGACGTATAATAGGTTTGATTAATTCTTTTTTGTTTCAAATCTTTTAAATAAAATAAAATGGTACTATAAAGAATTTCTAGTAACCTCAAAAAGGTAAAAACCTTACACAATTTTTTTTTGTCACTGATTTTACGCTTGGACACAACTGAGGTTATTGGGTTAAGATTTAGAATAAAAAACGCTCTCCCAGAAAGTACCT
This sequence comes from Ypsolopha scabrella, assembly GCA_910592155.1. Classification (NCBI taxonomy): domain Eukaryota; kingdom Metazoa; phylum Arthropoda; class Insecta; order Lepidoptera; family Ypsolophidae; genus Ypsolopha; species Ypsolopha scabrella. Next base: position 10,054,299 of record OU342964.1, read on the forward strand.
ATTTACTCTTATTTAAATGGCATCCTCCAACTGTAAACCAACTTACTTGTCAACATGTCAAGTAGTCTCAAAGACTACAAATACAAATATTAAACAAATTATTATACTTTCAGTTTCAACGCCATTGTCCACAACTCGGCTCCCTCCGTCCACGCTGCTCCCGCTCCTTCACACCAGCTGGTCCATGCTGCCCCCGCCCACCAACTGGTCCATGCTGCCCCCACCCACCAACTGGTCCATGCTGCTCCTCAACATCAACTGATCCACGCTGCTCCTCAGCATCAATTGGTCCACGCTGCCCCACAACATCAACTCGTTCAACTGTCGCATCATTAGGAAGTTTCATGCAGTTTAATTATTTATTGATAATGTGACCTCTTGTTCTTTTTGATATTATATTAAATGGTTATTAATTTCAAGAATTTATTCGTTTTTTTATCTTTGGTTAACTTGAAGTAAATGTGAGGTTGTATTAATTTATGCAATATACTGTTAAATTTTTAAACCGGGGTACGAAACCTGTTGATGGAGTAGGCAGCACCAAGGAGTGGTAGTGGTAATTTATGTGCGTAGTACTTTTATATTCACCCCTTACTGAATCTATAACTATATTTAATATATATTACTATAATAATAAAGTCCTATCAGTACACTAAATATTTTCGCGAAGTATTGTACTAAGGCAAAACCACAGTTTTTAGAATTTTTGTCTGTCTGTACTGTATACACTAAATTGTAATATGAATACATAAAATTTATTTGACAGACAAAAATTTTTTAAATTGTGGTTTTGGCCATGTTTCATACAAACAGTATGTACAGTACATACTGTATGTATGTATACATACAGATAGACTAAAAAAATGTTAAAAATTGTGATTTTGTCCTTAGGACTATACGTATAACACAAATCCTTTAAAATTTCGCGAACATATTCAGCGTACTCGTGTACATGAAAATATTCAGTATGCATACAAACATACATAGAACCATTCAACGAATTTAGATGTTTATTATGATCGTAGTGACCCTGGTCAACAAAAGGGCTATTTAAATAAACGCAGGTGGAGCCGCGGGCAAAGGATATAGTAAAATAAATCACAGTGGGGTAAACCTGCATGCTCTAAAAAAAGAGTGTACGTTTGTTCACTGATTGTAGTGACATTCTCCCTGAGACAATGTCGTGACAATATATGGTTTGACATATCTTCTTGACTTAGGTCGTAGAATGTAATTTTATACATTTATAATAATAAAAAATACGTATTGTTACAAACGGAACCCTATTACTTAACCTCCGCTGTCTGCATGTCTGTCTGTCCATCTGTCACAGGGGTTTACAGCTCCATCCGTAGGTAATAGGTAGAAAGTTGAAATTTTCACAGAATACGTGTACTATGTCTTCTATCGCGAAAAATAATAAAATGAAAAATTTACGTGAATCCCCACACAAGAAACCTCGAAAACTTTGCATTATTTAAACGTTATTAGTTTTTGCTCTAACTTAACAACGGTAATTCGTACAAGTATCAAATTTAGGCAGATTATAGAACATACTCTAAAGTAAAAGAAAAAATAATAAAATGTGGTAATTTTTTTGTCAGGCGCTACCATTTTAGCAGTGACGTGCATATGACTTTTCGCTGGAAATGCAATGAGAAGGTCAAGATTAACAATAAAAAAAAATTAAATATTGAAATGTCACTTTGAAAAATCATTATTTGTATGATGCCATGGTAGGCACTTCCTACCCTGATTTCATTCAAAAATTTTTTTTTTCAAAGCTATTTTTAATTTTTTATGTTGTTTTTATTTTCAAACTTAACCTTTTCATTGCTTTTCCAGCAAAAAGTTCTATGAACGCCACTGCATCTTAGTGCCTCGTTTATTGTAGCTTTGGCATATTTATTGTTGTTATTTACCATAATATTTTTAGGATTCCGCACCCGTATTGTAGGGTGGTAAGTAAACCTTTACGCGCCTCGCACTTGGCTTTCTATGCCAATAGTGGGCCAGCGACTGCAGAGTTAAACCCTTGCTCACCGCTTTTGAAACATACATTGTTAGTATGACAAATTTATTTAAATTATGATAGAAATAATTTATATATTTTAAACACTTTGCGATTTATCCATTGCAAGGAGATTACAAGTGACATTTATATAACTGGTATAATGTTAATTTTTATTTCATTACATTATATTAAAGCAGGAGAAAAGTAAATCTAGATGTGAGGAGCAATTTACATCGCACAAATACCTATTAAAAGTAGATTCAATTTCTCAAAATAATATACGGACCGTGTGTTCAAATTATCAAGATCGCTATGTTAAGCCCATTTAAAAAATGTATAGGGTGACTTTTGTTTATGCAGCCAAATTCATACTGGAGAATCGGTAAGTGTTCAGGTTGCTCAATAACCCTGCTTTCGAAACATGAAAAATATTTGTTTGTGCCTGTATACTTTCTTAAGAACAACCTCGACTCAATTAGTTTAATTTTGCGTATTTCACAGAAAGGGTAATTGAACTTGATTCTGACCACTTACCAAATCTCCAGAATGAATTTGGGTATGTAAACGAAAGTCACCTTGTGCAAGTTAAAATTAATTAACCGACCAAATTCATAATGGAGACTCGGTTGGAGATCAGAAACAAGCTTCAATTACCCATTTGGTGAAATTCGATTAATATTTTTTTTTTGCTTCCTTACTGACTAGACAAGGAATTGTACTTAAACTAGTCCAACCTGTAAGGGAGCAATAAAATTCAATTTGGCCAAAAGGATAACTGAACCTAGTTCCTGATCACTAACTGAGTCTAAGTATGAATTTGGTCGGTTGATTTAATTTAACCCTATATACATATACATGCGTCCTGTACCGCAATAAGAAACCAGATACCAAAATTAATTAAATATAAAATAACCACCAAGCCAAAACCTGTCGTTATTACTTTAGTAAAGACACTTCCACGCGAAATATAAATCTAGTCAATGAATTAAAAGTTCCGAATTCCCGTTGATGTCTTTAATATCAGAGAGGAGATGGTCACGCAAGCTATGCTTTATTAACAAGCCTTGTGTTTTAATTCGTGAAAATTCGTTTGCTTTTTTGTGATGTAAGGTATACCAAATTTTAATAAACTGTAAGCGATCTTGTAGCCAAATCAGAACGGAGGTAAATGTTTTCCTTTTATCCGGTAAAGCCGTGGTGGCTATAAGTCCAACAATATAGTCATTTTACATAAAAGGGACTGTTAGTTATAAAAAAATACATTAATAATAGTTAATTACATGCATAAACGAGCTTATATAACTTTATACTTAATGAAACAAACATACTGAAGATGAAGGCTAGGAGACTGGTACATCTTCCCAGCTCAGTACATAAAGTTGATCTTAATAGAACTCCTATTTTAGCGGAATATTAAATTTATAGCCTTAGACCAATATTTTTGTCATTAGAGCATGAGACTTGGCATACTTGTTACTTAGGTATACTGTCACGGTTAAATTGCGGAGAGAAGCCGTCGGGATTCGAACCCAACGTTCACTACTTAGCTAGCTGCAAAGACTGCCTACTCTAAGAAACCACAGGATTCGAATCTGTGAGCTGCCCAGGGCCACGACTTCAGTCGGTAGAGCAATGACTCATCTCAGGGTCTAGGGTTCGGTCTTGATGGGCAAGTTAGGGTGACATACTCCTAACTGGAAAAGGGTGGCACACACAAACAACAATAGCTGTACATAAGGGTATATATTTCACCAGACAGAAAGGAAGCTCAAGGTCTAAAGATAACTAACGGCTACGGCTTAGGACCTATAAACAAGACTTAAGCGAGTCCCCACACTATAACGTGTTAGAAATGTAAACGGAACGCAATCATCTGCTGTCTCGTTCACTTATGTGTCATCTCCTTCTTGCACTGTCAACCGCCGCCATGTTAACTTGTGTGTCACCTCTCAATAATAAAATCCCTTCTAAATAAATCAATCTTGTCTCATTATAACCAATTCATCAGGTTATGGGCACCAGCTTGCTTCCCTGTCATTAAATTAAATATATTTTTTGAATTCAGACAGATTGTCATAGTTTTCCCCCAAGTTCGTAATTCCAAGCATCATGGCCGACCCCAAGACGACCATCGAAAAACTACGTGGTGTCGACAATTACGGCACTTGGAAGTTTGTAACAAAGATGTTACTGATACATGAAGAACTCTGGGACGCTGTGGAAGAAAAGAAGGAAAAAGATGACAAAACACAGAAGAAGGCATTAGCTCGTATTTGTCTTCTTGTTCAACCATGTGTATATCCGCACATAAGAAACGCGAAGACGGCACACGAGGCCTGGAGCAACCTTGAAAATGTTTATGAAGGTAAAGGCCTGAGCAGGCGCTTGTCATTGTTACGCACGTTGTTCGGGATGAAGCTCGATTCTTTCTCAAACATAGAGTCATATCTCACGAAGGTGGCCGAGATAGGCCAACAGCTTGACGATATAGGCGCTGGCGTGGAAGACAATTTTCTAGCTATCGTAATGCTGAGCGGGCTCTCATCAGACTACGACCCACTCATCATGACTTTAGAAAATTCGACTTTGAAACTCACAACTGAGTTTGTGAGGTCAAGATTAACTCAAGAATATCAGCGGAGACAAGAAAGAGACGATGCAAGCACAGCGCTGATAGTAAGGAAACAGGCAAAGGTGTTTCGCTGCTTCAGATGTAAGAAACCGGGCCACAGCATCAAGGATTGTCCTCGCAGAGCCAAGGATGATGGTCATTCAAAGGGAAAGAGTTCAGATAAGGCCTTGTTATCTGCGTTATCTGTTGAATTATCCAGGGATGTTTGGTATGTGGACTCGGGTGCTACCAGTCACATGTGTAATGACAAAGACATGTTACACGATTTCGTGTTTGACACTCCAGTAACGGTGAGTGTTGCGAATGGTGAAAAACTGATGTCATCGGGAAGAGGAAATGTGAAAATTCCTTTACAGAACACTTTAAGAACTGTAAGTGATGTGTTATATGTACCTAAGCTAGCGACTAACTTACTTTCAGTCAGTGCAATGGCACGTAAAGGTTTTAGTGTAACATTTCAGGGAAAATTGTGTAAAGTTTGTGATGGCCATGAGGTAGTTGCAACGGCTAGATCTCAAAATGGTATTTATGTACTCAATACCAAAGGTGAAGCTTCTTTTGTTACTAAAGAGAAGTCATGTGCTGCGTCTGTGTGTGGAAGGGGGACAGATTTTGTTTTACCAACAGACCCAGTTGCAGAGGTGGCCGTGCCAGGATCTCAGGCTGCATCCAGGGAGTCGCAGGAGGTTTGGCATAGAAGGCTTGGACATCTCAATGTGCGAAGTATGCAGCTTTTAAAAGGTATGGCTACTGGCATGGATTTTGATAACTCAACTTTCAAATCATGTGTTGCTTGTATTCAAGGTAAACAAACAAAGTTACCTTTTCCAAAGAAGTCCAAGAGTAGGGCAAAAGTCTCGTTAGGGCTTGTGCACAGTGATCTTTGTGGGCCTTTTTCAAAGAATTCATTTAGTGGATCGAAATACTTTCTAACATTTATTGACGATTTCACTAGGAAAACCTATGTGTATTTTCTGAAGTCCAAAAATCAAGTTTTTGATAAATTTAAAGAGTTTAAGGCTATGGTAGAAAATCAAACAGGGAATAAGATAAAGGTATTGCGCACTGACAATGGTGGTGAATATGTAAATAAATGTTTACAGGATTTCCTAAAGAGCTGCGGGATCCGTCACCAGACCACAGTACCGCACTCACCGCAGCAAAATGGAATTGCTGAACGAGCCAACCGCACCATAGTGGAGAAGGCCAGGTGCATGCTTCTCGATGCAGGCCTTGATCAGCGGTTCTGGGCAGAGGCAGTTAATACTGCTGTTTACCTGAAGAATAGGACACCAACCAAAGCTGTTCTGGGCACTACTCCTGAGGAAAAATGGTCAAATAAAAGGAGTCACTAGACCAGTCCATGTCAGATCAGTCACAAGAACAGTCCATATCAGATCAGTCACCAGAGCAGTCAAGACTAGATCAGTCCTTATCAGATTTAAATGATGTAACAGGGATACCCAGTAATGCGGGATCTGATAAATCTACTATAATTCCCCGGGATAGTATTATATCAGTGAGTAGCCTTGAATCAGATGATTCGCGCGATGAAACTTACGTTCCAGGTGACACATCGATGGACAGTTCAGAAGAGTACACTGAAGTTGTGAACTTAGCATCGCAGTCTCCACACTTGTCCGAGATAAGCCGCTTTGATGACGAACCAGAGACAGTGGTACAAGCTTTGCAAGGAATAGAATCCAAGAAATGGAGAGATGCTATGTCAGATGAGTATAAATCATTTTTGGATAACAAATGCTGGACCATGACTGACTTGCCAGATGGGCAGAGACCTGTGAAGTGCAAGTGGGTTTATAAAAGGAAGAGAGGATTGAATGGAGAAGTATTGAAATATAAAGCTCGATTAGTAGCAAAAGGTTATACACAAAAATATGGCGTAAATTACAATGAAACTTTTTCACCAGTGGTGAGGTACTCAACTATTAGAATCTTGCTTGCTTTGGCCGCTGAGATGAATATGGAGATAGATCACCTTGATGTGAAGACTGCATTTTTGAATGGAGACCTCAAGGAGACCGTCTACATGGAACAGCCGGAGGGCTTTGAGGATAAAGAGAACCCGAACAAAGTCTATCGCCTGAATAAAGCGATTTATGGGCTCAAACAGGCTTCTAAGAGTTGGTATGAGAAGATAAATACAGTTTTAATAGAAAAACTTAACTTTAGAAAGTTTTCTTCAGAGCCATGTGTTTTTATGAAGAATCATGTTGGAACTGTGACTATTATAGCACTTTATGTCGATGACATAATCTTATTTTCGAATAACAAACAAGAGAAACTGAAAATTAAAGAGAAGCTTATGACTCAATTTGAAATGAAGGATCTAGGGCCAGCATATCACGTCCTTGGCATGAAACTATGCAGAAGAGATGGAAAGTGGACTTTAGATCAGTCTAGTTATATTCAAAGAGTGTTGGAGCGTTTTAAAATGTCTGATTGCAAGCCAGCATGCACTCCTATGGAATCTGGGCTGAAGCTTGTAAAAGCAGATTGTAATGAAAATAATTTTCCGTATAGAGAATTAGTAGGATGTATAATGTACATTTCAGTTTGCACGAGGCCAGACATTGCTCATGCAGTCAGCATACTCAGTCAGTTCAACGATAGTTATGCTGAAATACACTGGAAGGCAGCAAAACGGGTGCTTAGATATCTGAAAGGTACGGTTAATCATTGTCTTACTTATGAAAAGAGTAGTATGGATGTCAGCGCCTACGTTGATGCAGATTGGGCCGCCAATGAGATAGATCGGAGGTCATTCACTGGGTTTGTCTTTAAAATAGGTAAGTCTACAGTATCATGGGAAAGCAGAAAACAAAAGACGGTCGCTCTTTCTAGCACGGAGGCGGAGTACATGGCACTCTCTGACGCATGTAAAGAGGCTTTGTTTATCAGAACTTTCTTGTATGAATGTTTAGGTACAAGTTGTAAAATTACTATGTTTAATGATAGTCAATCAGCACAAAAACTTTGTGTTAATCCAATGTATCACTCTAGAACTAAGCATATTGATGTCAGACATCATTTCATTCGAGGAATTGTAAACAAAGGTATTATTGATTTAAATTATTTGTCTACCGATCAAATGACGGCTGATGTTTTAACTAAACCTTTAACTAAAGAGAAAACTGAAAAATTTGTCAGTCAACTTGGCTTAGCGGAGACAATTTAAATATTGTAAAATCAATTAATAATGTTACCTGTTCATTTTAAGTTGCATAAAAACTTTATAGCTTTTGTTTTAAGGGCCAGTTTGATAAATGATTGCATTGTTTAAGGGCCAGTGTTAGAAATGTAAACGGAACGCAATCATCTGCTGTCTCGTTCACTTATGTGTCATCTCCTTCTTGCACTGTCAACCGCCGCCATGTTAACTTGTGTGTCACCTCTCAATAATAAAATCCCTTCTAAATAAATCAATCTTGTCTCATTATAACCAATTCATCATAACGGAACCCTAAGGATACGGAACAGGCGTTTCCAAACTCACGAGGCGTTACTTCAGGGGCAAGCCTTGCCTAGGCTGCCGGAACCACTCCAGGGCTAGAATAGATCACTACAATACTGGAGTGGAAAACGCCCGGGAGACAGCGGGATACACCCTTCTGGGGAGGGGTTGGGGGGGTAGGAGGGGTTTACACCACACTTGCCTTTATAGGTATAAATGAGCAGATATGAGACTCAAAAGGGAGCGAGCGTAAGGAAGCTTCACCCCCTCCTACCCTCCCCTGAAGGGTGTATCCCGCTGTATTCCGGGCGTTTTGCACTCCAGTATACCTAAGTAACGTGCCTCAGTGCCATTCTGTATTTGCTTTTAATATTTAATTCACAAACTATCATTATAGCATTTAAATCTCATAACTTAAAAAAAACCGAGGACTTATGGGGCCTATCTGTTCAAGTTGTAAGCTGTGTTATTGATTTAATAGCTCCATATTTAGCTTTAATCTATAAAAAATGTGTAGATGATGGTGTCTTTCCTGATTTAATGAAGTTAAGTAAATTAATCCCTCTTAATAAATCAGGCGACAATGAAGACCCTTCCAACTATAGATCGGTCTCAGTTTTAGTAAGATTTTCGAAAAATTTGTTTTTAATCAATTGTTACCACATTTTAATTTAAATAAGTTGCTTCACAGTGAACAATATGGATTTACTAAAGGGTCAATCACTGATGCAGGAGTTTCTTTAGGCAAACACGTATTTGACGCTTGAGAAACAAAACAGGATGCGTTCGGTGTATTTTGTGACCTCTCAAAAGCTTTTGATTGCGTTAATCATGAAACACTTTTGTGTAAATTGGATCACTATGGAGTTAAGAGTAAATCATGGTATCATTAAGAATCAATCATAGGACATGGTATAAAATTTTACAATCAGCTTCCAGAGGAGGTCCTTAGTTTGCCTGAAAATAAGTTTAAACTATATATTAAGCAGGGACTACTTAAGAAAGCTTATTATAAAATCAATGATTATTTGGACGATAATATAGCATGGTGTAATAAATAATAATAATCTTAAACAAAATTGTAAATCATAATTAGCATATTTGAATAGTGTATGATTCATCTACAGGCTTAAAATAAATTACATAATATGTAAACTGACTTTGTTGAAAGGTAATAGACAATATGAGACGGGTTGACTAAGATACATTTTTTCTCGTGACATAATTCCTGCAGTCTTATATTTTTTACGCCTTTACTAAAGTAGATATAAAAAAATTGTATATATGGTTTTGTACCCAATATTTTTAGATAAAAGGAATGTTTGCTAAGTTTCTTTCTTCTTAGCAATACTACTCGAATGGTGCGGATGGTTAGGCGTTATGTATATATAATATGTTTATTCCTACATTTCTCTATTTTATACAGGTGTATAACTTTATTAGATTTTAGTAGCCCAACCTAAATATGTTTTGTATGTATTTCCCGTATTTATGTATCAGCTTATTTGTTCATTGCATCATTTATATATAATATTTTTATTCCTAGATTACTCTATTTTATGCAGGTGTATAATTACATTTTAGTATCCCCAACCTAAATATTTTTTGGAAAAACTCTTTTCGCAAATAGTATGTATGAACTTATAATAAAATCTCTTCGGCTATATCATTTGTATCTGACTGGTTTTGGTATTATTAAAAAGTTTAAAATTTAAAAAAGATAATTCCAATTTCAAATTAGGTAAAATGTGTGATTTTCATTTGTTTTCCTTACTGTCAAGATGGGTGAATCTAATAAAGAAATTCGATACATTTTAAAATTTTACTACAAAAAAGGTAAAAATGCAACGCAAGCCGCGAAAAAAATTTGTGATGTTTATGGACCTAGTGCAGTGTCTGTGAGAGTAGCACAAATTTGGTTTAAGCGTTTTCAATCCGGAAATTTTGATGTCAAAGATGCACCTCGCTCTGAGCGCCCTGTTACGGATAAAATGGACGCCATTTTTGAAAAAGTGGAGCAAGATTGGCATATCAGTAGTAACGATGTAGCTGAAGAACTGGGGATTGACCACAAAACATTTTTGGCGCATTTGAGAAAAGTTGGGTACACAAAAAAGCTCTATATGTGGGTGCCTCATGAGCTCACTGAAAGAAACTTAATGAACCGTGTACTTATTTGTGATTCTTTATTACGACGTATTGATACGAACCATTTTTGAAAAACCTGATAATTGGTGATGAAAAATGGATCACGTACGACAAGAACGCGCGAAAATGGTCGTGGTCAAAGGCTGGTCAGGCTTCACAGACTCTGGCGAAACCTGGGTTATCTCGCAACAAGGTAATGCTGTGTGTATGATGGGATTGGAAGGACATTATTCTTTATGAGCTGTTACCACCAGGCAGGACCATCGTTTCTGAACTCCACTGCGAAAAACTGATGAGATTAAAGCAAGAAGTTGAGAGAAACCGGCCGGAAGTAGTCAACAGAAGGGGTGTGGTTTTTCATCATGATAACGTTAGATCTCACACATCTTTAGCCACTCAGCAAAAATTAAGAGAGTTGGGCTGGGACGTATTAATGCATCCGCCGTATAGTCCTGACCTTGCACCTTCAGATTTCCACTTCTTTCGGTCTCTTCAGAATTCATTAAGCAGTGTCAGGTTAACATCACGAGAGGACTGCCAAAACCACTTGTCGCAGTTTTTTGATCAGAAGCCCCAGAATTTCTATAGCAATGGGATCATATCCCTACTTACAAGATGGCAGAAAGTTATCGAACAAAATGGCACCTACATACTTTAGTCAAATGTAAATAAACTTTATTAAAAAATGTTTTGAATTTTCATATAAAATGCGAAGAGACTTTTTCCCTAACCTATTATTTCCCTTTTTAGTATATATTATTTTATATTCTTAAGATATATATTGTAAAGATGAACTTTGACTTGTAGAAAGTATACTTTTGTATCTACACCGCGGTGGTCTGTGATCCTAGCCAATAAAGGCTCAACAGTGACGTTACACCGGTCAATATCTGTGTACACATGATCCAGACAAGTCTTAGACTGATCTGTGATGCGGGTTGGAAAATTCACTAATGAGAACAGGTTAAAGAGGCTGCAATAATGGAGGATATTGCGCTTTTTGGTTGAATATTTCAACAAGTCAACGTTCATGTCACCTGTAAGTAGAATGTTGGAGCTCTCATCTATTATTGAATGTAACATTCATTCCAATTGTTTTGTAAATATGTCAAAATCACCCTCACTGCTAGATCTATAGACACATACTACAATTAGGTCATGTTCTATTAACTGAATTGCTGCGATTTCAATATGCATCTCAATAGAAAATTGACAAAGATTTCTTCGTTCCAGTACAGTAAAAGACCTATTCCTTACATAAATACATGCACCACCGTGTTCACGGAGGGGACGACAATGAAGGTACCAGAGTGTAGTTCATTAAGGAAATGACATTTTATTGTTCTACAGTTTGCCAATGCTCTGTGAATAAAAGAAAGTCATAGGCCAAGTTATTTTGGGTTAAACTTTCAATCAATGTAGTTTTATTAGATAAACACTGCACATTTTGTAATAGTAAACAAATCGTTGTTTGCGTAGGATCAGGATCAGTCACGAAAGGGCGACTTGTTTCCAGATTGCAGACTGCTGAGGTTGGAAGTATGGCGTGTCCCACGTATTTTGTACCACGGTTGCAAAGATACTCCCTTGGGCCATAAATTCACGGCAGATATGTGGCTGTACGACTCTGTAGGTACACCAACGATGTAACAGTTATGATCAGAGTGTACTGGATATGGCTTTTCGACTTTGAAGCTGACGCCAGGGGTCTTTTTTGTCATGTATTTCATGATACTATCACTTGTTACCTTGACATCAAAGTTCCAAACGTGTATGTACCTTGTTTGTTCCACAATACTCAGCTCAGCATCATTGTCACCGGTTGCCTTTATAATAAATAGGCTACAGCCTTTTCCACATGTCGTACTCGCAGCTGTGACCAGAATAAAATGATTGTACCTAACCTTAAAACAAAAATCTGCCTCCACCACTATGACGATTGCTACATTTAAAATGCACATAAAGAAAATTTTATCAACGTCGCAAACTTAAAGCTGCATTTAATAGCAGTTTATGCTAAAAGTGCGGAAAGGAGGCAATAGCTTACGAGCAAGTTATTACCCCTACTCACGTGTATCATACAACGTTTTTCAATGCATAGCGTGAGTAAATAAATGAAACATACTTAATGAAACAAACAAACAATAAATAATCTAAATTAACTTTAGGCGGGCATTTATTTTCTTTTCTTTGCGCGCAAGTTGCTAACTTGACGGAAATACTGCTTTCAGTTCAATGCGTTCGTAGGCTGCTTTCAGTCGTAACATGTCTTGTTGGCAGGTGGATGTCGGTGTCGTCCAACGATCAAACTGAAAGCAGCTTATTTCTGTCAAGTCTATCCATCCATCCATCAGCCTGTTTCGTCGACTGCTGGACATAGGCCTTTCCAGGATTTTGCCACTCTTGGCGGTCCTTCTGGAAGAAATGCTGGGCACACGCTGGGCAGGCTGGTTGGTGAGCTCGGTGCCGAAACCCTTGCACCAGTGACGCCGCTGCCCGTCACCAGTCTGTTTTATATAAGGCTCGGCAATTGGGGATGGATAAACCACCATCCATCGGTCCCAGGCAATGGTGGGCCGCCTGGTTTTGCCTAAAATCTAGGCAAAACCAGGCGGCCCAGTACTAGCTGCTGAGCTGTCGGTCGAGTCGGGTGAACAACATCAGTTGCTGCGGAGCGGCTGGGCGAACAACACATCAGTTGCTGCGGAAAAGCCGAGCTAGCAACACATCCCGAGGATGCCTCGTTCAGAGGCGAAACACGTGTCGATAAGTTTTCTTGCTTGTTATTTAAGATTGCTTTGCTTTTTTGCTCGTATTGCGGTGCACGAGTCTGCATTTTGAATAGCACGACAAGAATTGCTTAGCGGAATATTGCAAATTATATTCATATATCCATAACTAAGTGATGGACTTCCGCAAGGTAACGCATATTTCAATTAATTATCAATTAATTGCCTAAGATCTGTTCTCTTACTCTCCCTCGAATAACTTCGGGAGGATTTGCGAGTAAGATGGTGGTACCTCCACAGTCGAACCCGGCATCAGCGCTAGTAGAGTGAAATAACAGCTCTCAAAAAGGCACAACCAGGTATAGTCATCCCCAATTGCCAGGCCTTATATAAAACATTGGTCGCGGGCAACAGCTTCACTGGTGCAAGTGTTCTGCCACCACGGTCAGCAACCCGCCTGCCTGCTGCCTGCGTGTGTCAGTATGGACATTTCTTCCAGTAGGACCGCCAAGGGTGGTATAGTCTTAGAAAGACTATGTCCAGCAGTAGACGAACCAGGGTGATGGATGGATGGATAGAAATGATTATAACTGATGTTAGGATTATTGCTATAATTTTTCTGTTGTATTCATATGGGCATTTATATTATAAAATCTGACGTTTTCGTTGCTCACTTTTAGTATAACAGTGAGTATTATATAAGAGTTAAAAATAATTCTCAATTACACGTGAATGTATTAATGTATCATAGGCAAATTAAATAAAGCCTTAATTCGGGTACAGCCGGTAGTTAAAACATACATCAATAATTCCGTAGAATTTAATACCCTCAGTGGGCTAGTCTAACTCGCTATAAAAATCATTGATTTTTTCACATGAGCAGTTTATATATAATATACTATGTTAGAAATAAATTTCTACATTTTTTTTAAACACTTGGCGATTTATCCGTCGCAAGGAGATAACAAATTAAATTTATATCATTGCGGTATAGAAAATCATCAGTGAATAAGTGAGTACCTATACATCGTTGCGGTAGGGGAAAGCACAAGCGTAAATTCGCAGGTCGTGTTGAGAACTGGATAGCTCAGTTGGTAGAGCGAGAAGTCCCGTGTTCGAATCCCGGCTCAGAGCTCCTCACGTCCAGATTTACTTTTCCGATTTTCTATACCGCAATGATATAAATTTTATAAGTTTATATATAACAAGCCTTTCGCCCACGGCTCCCCAAGCGTTTATTCAATTTCTGCCCCGTTTTTGGCCTGGCGGCCATTTTATCAATACCCCTTATAGCCTATATACGTCGACCAGGGTCACTGCAATGATAATAAAGAAAACCGCATCCAGTTCCGTTCATTGGTTCTCGAATACATACAGACGGACAAAAATTCTAAAATGGTAGTTTTGGCTTTAGTACAATAAATACTAATAACCCACATCTGTTTAAATTTTGAAAAAATATTCAATATAAAAGAAATAACATTTTTACTACTTTGTTATTAGTATATACGTTAACCATTTTCTTGTAAAATCAACAGTCAGTTAACGGGTATGATATCAGCAATCAGCAACTCAGTGCGTATCTAAGTACTCACTGAAACATAACACGAAAGTGCAATTAATCCAATATCATGAGTTGCAAACTTAGCTACGAGTTGGTGTTATGTTTGCTCTACTATTTTCAGGGTAATGTTCGCAAGCAGTCAAAGTTAGACAGAATCTCCAGTTAATTCTTACACATTTTATGGCACAGGTTGACAGGTGGTGGTCTTGCACACCTTGGGAACCCTGGGATGAACATTTTAGTTACAGATCATGCTATTATAGCGAAATCCATTGCTTGTATTTGGAATACTCTGAATATTATTATTAGAGTGCAAGATAAACGGCGTGAAATCACATAACGCCCTCTTGAGCGTTCAGCATGTGCCTTACAAGCTGGTTCAATAAAATAGTCACAAAAAAAATATTCGGCGGGCAAGTATGGTGGAAAAATTCAACGGGCTAGGATAAGTACCTCGGTGGCGCAATTGGTAGTACGCTTGTCCTGATAGCAAGGGGTCG
The DNA here is from genome assembly GCA_910592155.1 of Ypsolopha scabrella. NCBI lineage: Eukaryota > Metazoa > Arthropoda > Insecta > Lepidoptera > Ypsolophidae > Ypsolopha > Ypsolopha scabrella. The sequence continues at coordinate 10,069,358 of OU342964.1, forward strand.
CAGGTTCGAAACCTGGACCGACCAATAATTTGAAAAAAATAAATTATTGTCTTTAGATTTGTTTCTAATATATATTTTCTAGAAAAATAGTTTCTATTCAAGCATTCTCAGCTAACTACACAAGTAACAATTTTTTCAGGCGAAGTGAGAATACTCCACAGACATGTAATCATTACGTCTGTGGGATACTCACAATAAAGAATACCTAGAACTGGATTTGTTTAGGCATACATTAAATTCATTTAAATACAAGTTATGTTAGGCATTGTCTGTTTCATACCTTTAATGTTCCTACGAATGTTCTATATTTTTGTTAAGCTTTGTACATATATTTAAGTTGTTTTATTGTGTAAAGTGCTCCAAGTCCAATAGTACAGTCAATGACACGGTAGCGTACGGTCTATAACTTCAAAATTAAACATCTAGGTAACGCAAGGGTACTATTTTCGTATTCAGTGATGAAGATTCTATAGTGCATAGGGGTCAGATGCATTTCCGAAAATTTTGACTTTTTTCGTATGTGCCGCCTCTAAAGTGATATGAGTATGGGTCAAAGCAGCAGGTAACATGAATTGCTGGGGCCGCAGCATCAGCATCCAAGCTGGGGCCGAATTGCCAGAAACCTACAGCTCACGTTCTCACGGAACGATACCTATAACGCCTAGAATAAACATACTTCTTGTAGAATTATCTGCTTTGTTGCCATGCAGCGGTCACCCGCATCTCATAGGCCATGCACCGCTTTGCCACTTTTGCATAATGTAAGCATGACGCTGGACTGCAGCGCAGCATTCATAGCGGGCACTCACAAGATCCACTAGTGCTATAATTGTAGTTCTTTTTCAAACAGGAGTACTAAAGTGGGATGATACCTAAGTGCGACGTGTATCTAAATATCGGCTGACGTGGTCTCAGCATTGCTTTTACACGAGTTAAATATCTTATCACTAAGTCGCCCGATAACCTAACAGTTTCTCGTTTTGGAGAAACCCAGTCTATTTTGTTTATATCTTCTGTGTTATCAGTATTCGGTCAAGAAGCACATACTAGTTGTTTCACCCTACTAAAACTGCATCCGATCTGCATCATTGTCGTTGTTAAGACACGCTCTTATCGCGCACACAATGCCGTATGTGCTTAATAGGTATGTTTTACCTGTATACTAAAGGTACAAACTTTCGAACTGGTTTTCCCTGTGAATGCCCGGCATTTATATTATGGTGTTGCGAGCTAAGACAATGCATCGAGTACAGCAATTAAACGTTGTTATCGATGTCCGAAATTGGTAGCGTAATTTTTATCGTAGGTATGAGATACGATCTATAGTGACTATGTGAACACGTAAGTGACTCCCGGGGCCCCAGTATGGGAGCGCAGGATGAATTGTAAATCGTCTATTTTCATAAGGATGAAAGTTTGACTGACGTGGTCCAAGAATATTTTAATATTCACTCGTTTATTTTAGGAATGATCCAATTACCGCGCCGAACGATAACCCGCACGCGAGGTTGTGGGGAATTCCAAATCGATATTATCCCTATATTGTTTTCTTTTTTCGGTACGATAAACAACTGGAGTGGTATAAATTGCTATGCGGGCAGTCAGTCGCTAGACACTACACGGTCAACATTACCGCAAGAACATCATATAGACTTAGGAGTCCCGTGACATCCATCCAGAACTCAAGATGCAGTCCCAAGACAGAATACTCAGTTTCCCGGTGGACACCTTCACGACGCGCGGGCCTTCTATACCCGAGGAGGCCCCTTTCAGCCCCGGCGAAATTCTGCAATTCAATAAAGCATACAAACAGTTTCTTCAGGCGGAACGACAGCTGGACGACCTGACTTTCCTTAACGGGAAGCCATGCCCCGTCCGCTACAACTTTGATCCGACGAGGCCAGAAGAAGATCGTCTGATGGTGAACTGGGACTGGCTCATGCCCTTATTTTGGGGGCCGCCGCCAGGTGAGAGGGATCTCGTGAGGGTGCCCACTATACTGGAGTTTGTTGAAAAGAAGATTCGCTTTTCGAAGTGCAAGGCGGTCGCCGGGGACACCTGTTCCTGCGGCAAGAGGCCTAATGTAGTGGTACCACCGGGACGTGAGTGCAGGATCCCACAGCACTTTCATCATTTCTGCACGGCGCACGTCTCTGCGTGGATAACCAAGTACATGGTCCCGGCGATTCTGCTGAAAGAATCCCAAGAAATCTTTAGAGAGGTCATCCAGAAAGTGCATGAAGGTGATCCGCAAATCCTCGAATACTATTCGACGGGTGACCGGACGGACACAGAAATGTTGCTGCACTCGGCTCGCAACATCAGTGATAATAGTGCTAAATAGTGCAGCAATGCTGCTGCAATGTGACGTTCGCTTATTAAAATAAATATTTGTGTTTATAATATGTTTACTTTTTTTTTCTTGTACCCCTATGAGTGTAGGATGATGGAGAGTTGTGCAGGTAAGGTACTGAGATCATTCCCTCTGACGTTGCTTCAAGTTGAAATTTAGTTTCTCTCGTGACCACTCTATGTTAGATACAATCAAGTCAAGCTTGGACTGCACCAGATGTAACGTCTAGGTAACGTGCTACTAGCCGCTGCATAGCACGTCACATCACTAACGCAGATAAGTTGCAAGGCGTGATGATTAGTGTTATGTGCACATGGGATGCAAAGCTCCGTTATCACAAACTATGCTTGGCATATGCTTATCATATGTCTTGAGCAAGGCCTGAGTGTGCATTCGCCTCTGACTACGTGTATCTGCGACGTTTAGGTATGGAGCTGACCATACAGGAATATGAGACGTCTAAATAAGGTTTTTCTTAACTTTATATCTATGAATAACTGCATGTAAGCCGCAAACAGTATTATGACAAAGACCGGCGGCAATTGGCGTTACATCTGTAACTCCTTATGGACCGATAATACGTATGACCACATGGCACGCTATCGTTTAAATATGGAACAAACTATGTGTCACTACTCAAAAGATAGGTAAATATGATCAGACGACGGGACCTTCATCGAAATATTATTACAGGCTGCCGGCCGAACGTAAGTAGCTCCAGCGTATTACGGCAACCCACGTTTAGTTGGCACTGTCTTGAAATATTCGGGAAAACCCGTGCTATATTCATTTTATGATCTGTATCCGACTGGCGGCGTGTATTTCAAAACGAAATCAAAACTGATGAGTGACCATAGAAAATTACCGGGACATACACGTGTGCTTCATACACGTATACACCTCACTTATACTTAAGATTTGTCATTGTATAGGTGTTACAGGTTTGGTTAGACTATAATTCTAAATATGTATACTTTTCATGATTCCTGTAATGTTAGGACTATGGTATGACAGATACCTTACCTAAACACTGCACCGTACCTACCTATCGCTGCATAGCATGTCGCGGTGCCCCTCTATCGTGTTACAAAGTGTAGTGACCACGGTTATCTATGCATGGATGTAGATTGTACAACATCTTAGTGGATAGAACTAGTACAATATATTATCATCATTATTAAACTATCTACCTAAATATCTAGTATCATGAAGGAAACTGGTATGTCGTGACATTTGTAAGTCGGCATGCATTTTGAAATGAAATAACTATGTATCGGGAACAAGTTTTTTTTTTTATTTTCAAAAACAAACACTCACATGCACAATATACTCAATACTGATGTACACAAATACCTAATACTTATTATATAAACAAATGATCATATCTATGATTAGCACTACTTCGGCCGGTTGAAAGTTCCACGCCACGATGCCTGCTCACGCAAAGCTAGTGCATACTGCATCAAGTGCCTGTCCAGTCGCCGCTGCTCTGCCTTCTGACGTTTTCTCTCCTCACGCTCCAAGTCTTGTCTGCGCTTTTCTTCTTCTTCTTCCGCGCGCTCTTGCTCCTTCCGAGATTTTTCCCCGTTGTCTCGATGAACGGCTTCTCCAGAGTTTCCGCTCATGGTGGATGATGATTTTGTGAATGATGACATGGTGATTTTGTTAAGACTGATCGATTGTACACAGCCTTGTGATTATGGCGAGTGTATATGTGCTAATGATTGATTGTATATGTACTTTCCTCCATTTATACTAACCCGAAACCTACCTAATAAGGACTCGTTGTTCCATAATTATCGCGAATTTTTTCCCACTTGAATAAGCTCGTTCATGAGGGATAATTCAAATACCGTGACATCATGCTGTACCGCAGTAACGACAGAATTGATAAGCAAATTAGGTAGAGAAACGTATTTTGTGGTAAAATGGCGCAATATCGATGATGTCAACGGGTAATACATGCATATATCGGCAATACCCAGTTATTTTCAGCTGAAAAGGAAAAAATTGATAAGGATAATGCATACAGTTTTACATTTTATTACGGGAGTCATATCATACACTGTGTTAACTTCTGTTAGCTAGCACAATCATGCTCCGTATGGAAAAAAGTATAGGTAAGCTTCAGTACGTGCTCGTTTCGGTACAAATGCAACCAACGATTGTTTCAACTCTAACTGCAAGCACCCCGGCATGCTGAGTATGCACGCAGTCTTGCTACGTGACCTGCAGTCTTACTCGACTATGTTGTATGTTCTTCGGATGTTCGGCTCCGACAAGCTATCCCACTACAGCGTTGCAGCGTGCACTCATGTCCGCAAAGCAGTTTACCAAGCGAACCCGAGAGACTTGGGTTTTTGTTGAATCGTCCATGCACACCATCGTTAGGTGATGAACACTTAATTACCTCGGCAGGTGTACCTGTACACCTTACCGTAGGTATGCCTTACCATAGGTATGCCTTACCGTAGGTATGACGTCAAACCTTATCGAACAATTTCATTTTTTTTTTCATTTCATACATTTATTAAATTCACAGCAAAATACAATGGACACAATAAATATTCATAGGATACAAATTTAAAAATGCCAATAACGAATTTAATTAACTAAAATTTGATAATAATTTAAATATTTGCAGGTTTGCACAGACTGAACACAAATTAAGAAATAACAAGAAAAAAAAAAAAAGGTAAAAGTAAAATTTTACAACATAATAATAGAAATACTTATAGAAATAACAAACAAAAATGCGACGATACAAAAAGAACAGAAAAAAAAAAAATTGAAGTGATACATAGGGCAAAATTAAACTAATTCATGTGAGAGTTGCTAGGTGTATGACTGAGTACTTAAAAAAAAAAAATTATATACTTGTGTTTATTGTGTAAGGGTGTATTTGTGTCAGGGAGGGTGTGAGAGATTGTGTATGTGTGTGAGAGTGTGTGTAGGCAAAAAAAAAAAAAAAAAAAAAAAAAAAAAAAAAAAGAATCTGTGAACATGCGTATATTATACATATATATATATATAATGGGCATAAATAGGCAACCTAATAAATTTTGCTCTGTACTTGTAATTGCTCAATTATGTACGATATGTATTGACCGCGCTTCAGGAAGAAAACGTCAGCATCAGAAAAACGCTCTTCGTGTGTATCTATGCACCGGTTGAGAGGAGAGTTGGAAGCGTAGTTAGTGCGAGCGTAGGCGTGGATAAGTAGCCGTGGATGTTGTCGTCTTGAGCGAGTACCAGATTCGCGCAGCAGCACGCGACTTATCAGTTCGATACTGTCCAGCCTGCCGCTGATGACGTCGTGTAATAGTTTTAAATCCGCTATGGTCTGTCTGTCCGAGAGCGTTAACATATTATTTGTTTTAAGGCTTTCCTCATAAGTCTGTGGAATGGCTTTGGCTCGATAGTTGAGCTGTCTGATGAAGGATCTCTGCACTGATTCCAACCGCTTGGAGTGAATAGCGTACTGAGGAGACCAGACAGTTGACGCATACTCTAGAATGCTTCTTACATACGAGTAATAGAGGTGCTTGAACGGTGTTACTGTGCGAAATAGCTTTGTAGCACGATATACAAAACCTAATGCCTTTATAGCCTTAGAAATTATTTGATCAAAATGTGCAATGAATGTCAATTTAGAATCTAATAAAACTCCTAGATCCCTCACTTCGGACACTCGTGAAATAATCTGATCGTTAAGTTTATATGCAAAAATTGAATTATTAATCTTCCTACTGAAGGTAATTACTTGACATTTATTACTGTTGAGATCTAGGCAATTTTGAACACAATAGGCTGAAAGCCTGTCTAGGTCCTCTTGCAGCCTGCGACAGTCCTCGTAATCAACAATGGGCATGAACACCTTTGTGTCATCGGCATACATGAGGAAGCTAGCATTAGAAAAACAGTTAAGAATATCATACAAGCAAACGTTGAATAACAGTGGACCCAAATGTGAGCCCTGAGGAACGCCAGATGGAATTGTTGCAAACCTAGATTGCAAGCAACTAAGTCTGACAGACTGACTACGATTCCTTAGATAGGAGGCAAACCAGCGCAGGAGGTCACCGTGTATACCAATCATAGCCAGTTTTTGAATTATAATATGGTGTTGCAATCTATCGAAACATTTGGAATAATCGGTGTACACGGCATCCACCTGGCAACCTTTATCCATGAAACCTGCAACTTTGTCGACAAACTCCACCAAGTTGGAAGATGTAGATCGATTTCGCATAAAGCCATGTTGGGCAGAGGGGATGCTACGGGCCACTACTGGATATACCTGGTCATATACAATCTGCTCAAAAAGCTTACTCACCACTGATAGAATTGAGACAGGCCTGTAATGATCCACCATGAGCTTAGAGCCACCCTTATGAAGGGGGACAACAAAGGCCTTTTTCCAATTGGTGGGAAAGATACCCTCACTAAAGGATTTTTTGAAAATTAAATATAGTGGTTCAGCAAGTTGTTCGGCACATTTACGAAAAAATATAGGCGGAATCCCATCCTCACCAGCACCTTTGTTGACGTTAATACGCTTGAGGTATTTAAGTACAATATCACGTGATATTTCGATGGAGCTCAAGCAGCTGAGAGGATTTGCTTCACCGTTGGGGATCAATGAAGCGGAGCCCGTATCTTGTACGTATACCGAATTAAAATATTCTAGAAAGAGATCGCAGGCTTCGGAACCGCTGTTAGCAACCCTAGAACCGTAAGTAATTTGAGCCGGTATACCACTGTTACGGCGTAAGCTCCCAACATAATGCCAGAATTTTTTAGGGTCCTCAACAATGGACGCCCCACATTTGTCAACATAAGAATTCCAGCATTTACGTTGCATATCTTTATGCCGTTTCCTTAGCAGGGAAAATGTATCGTAATCTCGAGGATTACCCGTCTTTTTAAATTTTTTGTGATATTTATCTTTTTCTCTAATTATTTTTATCAAAGGTTTGCTGAACCAAACTGGATAACCGTCTGGGTTGCTGTAAAAGTGAGGAACATACTGTTCAACTACGGAATTTAAAATATCGTGAAAGGTTTTGACAATATCATCTGTGTTGCCGTCAACGAAAATCTCAAGCCAGTTTAAGGATGCAAGTTTACTAGCAATTACGGTGTAATCTGCCTTTTTAAAGTTATAAATTTTTTTAGGAGGTAAATGTAAAGGCTTAAGGCCAAGATTTGGGATTTCGATTTCAAGGGCAGGGTGATGGGGCATATCCTCTCGAGTGAATGGGGAATTAGCTCGAGTAACAATGACATCGGTATCACTAAAAACTAAATCCAAGAGCCGGTTGTTACCATTTAAAATTCCATTGTACTGATTCAAACAAATAAGAGCTAATTGATTTAATAATTCCTGCTGTATCTCGTTACACTCACCCAAAGGTTCCAAATAAGCGGAAGATCCTGATAGAGGTGGTGTCCAAGATATATAAGGCAAGTTAAAATCTCCAACTACTAAGTAATGATCATCATGATTCAAGCCATTGAGATATTTAGTCAGATTTTCAAGAAGAAAGTTGTGTGCAATTCCGGCACCTGGAAGGTAAGTGCAGATAATGTGTAGATCTCGGTCCGTAGCTAAAGAACGAGCCGGAATAATAACATGCACCAGTTCAAAATCGGCGCTTAATGGGTAAACACGACGCGCGGCCAACGCTCGAAGTGTAAGTAGCAAAATTCCACCACCTTGAGTGCCACGCGCGACCCGCGCTGCAGCGCGTTGTTTCGCCGGCATCGGCCGGTCCGCGCGGTGCACGTCATAGCGGTCGTCACTTACTTCAGCATCGAAAACACCGTCCATCAGACAAGATTCAGCGATTGAAACTATATCAAAATTATGGTTTAGTAAGCTCTGTACAAACTGAGCTGTTTTTCCCCTGATACTGCGGCTATTTTGATAGTAAATAGTCAGGAGGCCTGTAGTTTCATATAATAAAGGCATTTAGTTAAACATTCCTTATTATGATAATCATAATGTGATTCAGTGAAATGCGAATTTGCAGGGTGAGCGAGTAAAGTGCTAACGCATAAAAGATCCAGAATAAAAAAGATTTTTGCAAATATTATTTTATAATACCTACATAGGCCCAATACGTTCAATAATAACTTGTGTGTTGTGTGTAAATAAAGGTTAATGTTGTAGGTAGTGTAGATTCTCAGAGTTGTGACAAAGTATAAATCAATTAAAATAAGGAACATGTTTAGTGCGACAGTGGTTTTCAAGCTTCGGGCGCTTTCGCATTGGCATAAACTGTTGCAGACTTCTTTGCCGAAGTAAGTTGGGATGAGTTGTAAATACGGATTGGTGGGTAATTGTTGGCTTGGCGAACAAATATTTTCCCATTGCGAGTCCAGCAGTGTTGAAACCCCAATTCTCCTTTATACTTCAACTTTGTTTCCCTCAACAACTTCTTGCTTTCTGGGGTAAGGTGTTCATTGACATGAATTTGACGTTTGTCACCTGGCATGCCAATTTCTGTCGTGTTGATACCTCTCTGCTTGCGAACCCCACTTAGTATACTATCGCGAATGTAGAACGATTTAAATTTTGCAATAATGGGCTTAGGGTGACCATTTGGATTGCGAACGGGAATTCTTACTGCCGATAAAAGATCTCCTTCCTGAAGAGATATGCCGACGGCCTTAGCGATAGTAGTGACAATTCCAGATACGGACTCCATCTTGCGTTCGGGGATACCTATTATCTCTAGATTATCCTGCCGATTTCTTTGTTCCATATCATTAACAAGAGACTTTAGTGAGGTAACATTATTGGAAAGTTCCCAGATCTCGCGTTTATTTGCGTCTATATCTTTTGCGGCCGTTTCGAGCCTCGCAATGTTAGTCTCCAGCTTGTCGATGCGATCGGAATTCAAATTTGTGGTAGCCACCAAGTCATCAACCTTGGTCGCCAGCAAATCAACATTTGTTGTGAGGCCTGAAATTAACTGCATTGATTTATCCACTCTCTTTTCAAAAGCATCAAATTTGTCATAGATTGAGACCTTAAATTCATCCAATGATGCAGTTTGTTTCTTGCTGAACTCTTCAAAGGCTTTAGTCAGTACATCCTGTATTAGTTGCAATATATCGTTTGGTTGATCGGAATTCAAACCAACTGCTCGCGACCCGGTGGTTTGGGAAGCGCTGGCGCGGGCGTCATCTACTGGTGTCGATTCAATAGTGACTTTCGCAGTCAGAGGTAGAACTTTAGTAGGTGACCGACCCGTGCTATTGCCGGCTGCACGACAACAAGGACCGCTCCATGTTCCCTTTTGTGAAGATCTCATTTTTCTATAAATTTTCTCAGTGACTGATACACAATAAAAATGATAAGCGTTTTTGCAAGTGGCGCAGGTAATCTCATCGTCGGGGCAGACAATTTCGTTGCAGGTATTGCAATTCATCTTGTAGTGTTTATATAATGAGTGTTTTGATCAGAAGTGAGCTAATAATGCAATTCAAAATACCTTGAATATTGGAGTGATGGTGTATTGTTTCATTTTTCCGAACTATTAATATTTCAATAAACCCCACGGACAGGATGAGATCGGTTAATTAAGCCCGATAACATATTTAATTGAATGAGAGGAAATTAATATAAATACCATTTAAGTTCAGCGATAAGAGCGTTATCGCCGTCGCGGGTGGCCGTTCTAATGCTGTAAGAATTTACTGATATGGATGTTGCTACCTACAACCAATGCTACAAGAAGGTGCACTTACAGGTTAACAGTCAAGAGTTTTTGCGCTCATATTCACAGAGACCTAAGGTTAGGCTTGAGACTAGGTCTCACTTTTACATAGCAAAACCTAGATAGAACTCAACAATCATATTTTTCCCGAGACCATGCACTGTGCATCAGAGTCGTTGCTCCGCTGTATACATTAGTAGCATCCCCCCTTTCCCCTGGTCCACCATTTTTTATTTTCACCCCGTACGCTCTTGTGTCACTGACTGTAAATCATTTTGTAAATAGTAGATATATAAAGTGAAATTAAATCAACCGACCAAATTCATACTGGAGACTCGGTTAGTGATCAAGAACTAGGTTCAGTCATCCTTTTGGCCAATTTCGAAAAATAAATATTTTTGCTCCCTTACTGGTTGGACTAGTTTAAATACAAATCCTAGTGCAGGCACTACTGGACAAAAAATTTTTTTTTTCGAATTTCATCTGGAGGGTCTTTAAACCTTGTTGCTGATGACTAACCGAGTCTCCAGTATGAATTTGGTCGGTTGATTTAATTTCACCTAGTATATTAAAATAAATTTTATTTTGAGGTAAGTATATATTTTTATTTTATTATTATTGTTATTTCTTATATTTCACGTTTTCTAATTTATTTTGTAAATATTGTATTAAAATAAGACTCTTTGCATCCGAAATAAATGAATATAACAAAGTTAAAATGAAAACTATGACAGCTAAGTAGGCTTTACAAGTTAACGAGTATTGGTTGACCAATTTATTTTTGCAGTGTTGTTACATACATTATATCCTTTATTGTACACACACACAGAAACTTAAACTAAGATAACAAAAAAAGTAAAAAATATGCACAAAGGCGAGCTTACCTCTTCAAGAGGTTTCTTCCAGCCAACCAGTACTGTGGTGAAAGAATACACTAAATAGGTTGGCAGCAAGCATACAGAAGGATTATAACAACTCGGTTATTAATACTCGATTATAACAATCGGTATTATACATGTCGTAGGTAATGATAAGTTTGTAATTTTTATTCAAATAATTTAAGTCTATTAACATATTTGAATGTACGGAACCCTTAGGGCTCGAGTCCCACTCGCTCTCGACCGGTTTTTACCATTGTGTGATCATTAGCTAATCTAAAATTATAAAAAAATTAAAATTTTCATAAATTTTATGATTTGGCAAGTCCAAGTTGGACTCGCGTCAAAGGATTCTGCATCACCACACAATATTATACGTGTACGTATCGTAAAGACAGAGCTGAAACAAACAACCTTGAGATTTTTTGTATAGGGACAACCCTTGATTTTAATTTCATAAATATTTATTAGTTGCCATGATAGAGGCCATGGTTATACGTATGCTGAAAACTTCAACTAGCTTTGAGTATCTATTACGGGTGAAGCTGTAGACCCCTATGACAGAAGGACAGACAGACAAACAACGAACAGATATATGGACAGCCGTTTGACACAATTCGGGTACAAAACCCTAAAAATGTACTTTTCTTAAACTTGCATGAACGTTGTTAAATTAATAAAACCGTATATGATATTCTAAAATAATAAATCCATGATAAAAATACATCACCTGACTCTAATCCCCGAGGGGATGTGAAATACTTCTCCGGCACACCCACGTTTCACTGACGATTATTACATCCCAGCATGATGAGAAGTGAGCACTATCATACTTTGGGCGAATACCGACCCACAGACCGAACACAAATGTGCTTCTAACACGATTTGAACCAGTGACCTATGGCGCTTAGTAAACTCTTGCGAACCGCTAAACCATAGAGGCGGCCTATCCCTGTTTCAAACTAGTGTACGAAACCCAACTGCAAGTGTCAAAATTTTACCTTAAATCGCAAAATGTTCGATTTCTCGCTTCAGTTCCGACAAGGAAGCGTCTCTTCGATATTCAAATTGTAAAAACCACTTCTGCGCATTGCACGCACGCATCGATGACAATTCAACCGCGGCGAATGTGTGAAGTTGCCTAACCTAATTTATCAGCATTAGCCCCTGGCTACTGAAAAACGGGACTATTACGTTACTAAAAGATAGAGGGGTTTCACAGACATTTTATTGGTAATTAAGCGTCTATCAGTAATTGGAATGATTAACGATTAACGATTACCTACCTGTAAGTCAAGTGGCATTGGTATTCTGGTTTATATACTATTTTTGATATTCGTTCGGTGTGGATGGCACTGCCAGTAACTCAAGATCAAGATATGGCTGATAGGCTGATCTTAGAAAAAAAGCAAAATCTTTAAGTTTGCTGGAAAGAAAAAATTACGAAGTTACCTCCAAATTTCATGTATTTTGAGTGTTAAAGGACCTTCCTTGAATCATAAGGCCTTAAAATATGTATTAAAAATAGTTTCAAAAATGACATCGATGGCTCGTCTTAGAATATTTTAAAAATTGCATATAGAAGCAGAGTTATTAAATAAAAAGGCAGATTTTTGTGGGCGCGTGATTCTTGGTGGTCGTAACAGCCACGGCTCAGAGCACGCTATTTTAAACTAAAAGGAAACGTCGTAGAGTTTAGTTCTGATTGATGCAAAATCAGGTGCTCAATCTGACCTTATATGCAGCCTTAGTTAGTTATCACTGAACCTCTATTGTAGCCGGCTAGTCTAGATTTTAACTAAACTTCGTAATAACCATGTAAAAAGTGACATGCTCGTTCTGTTGAAAATGCACTTGCGTTATATACCTGTGGCAACGCTTTACACATTTTCAATCAGATATTATTATAATGAACGATTGTAATTGCAATTTTCAAGGTAATCTGCAGCAGTGCAGCCAGATCAGCGCGTTTTACGCCAGATCTAGCGCTTTTTTTACCACTCAGCGCCCACAATTCGTTTTTGACGCCTAGCGCATAATCTAGCGCTATTTCGGAATGAAGATCATAGAAGTTCATTAAACGGTGCTGGGGTATTTACTATTCGTCGGGGGCACCGATAAATAGACACTTCTTGGGTGTGTGGGTGGGAATCTCCAACTAAGGACAAACTTTACTATGAATTAGGTTTACAGTTCTTTTCATAGGAGAATTGCCATGTAAAGGTATTTGATTCTACTACCTATGTAATAGAGATTAAAATTTCATTTTTTATATGAAAATGTTGTATTAAAATGGCGTAATTAATTTAAAAAGCCAGTTTTATGTTATTTTCTTTTGCAAAAATTATCATAACAATTTAGCGCATTTTCTAGCGCTTTTTTAATATATAGGTATCTAGCGGAATCTAGCGCTTTTTTCCATCGGAGTTAGCGCCTAACATTCTATTGGATCTGGCAGCCCTGATCTGTAGATATTGGTCGGGGGTACCTGAGGTCTGAGGAACAAATAAAAATACTTTTTGTGAAAAATATGGTTATTATTATTACGATTACATATTATAACTTTCCTTGATAAGCTTGATTCTTCAGTATCTGTACAATCTAGTAGTATATAAGGTGACTTTAGTCTCCAGTATGAATTTATCACCTTATAATTGTAGGATACCTAGGCATTCTAATAACCGAAGTTTATGGCGATCTCTACATAAATAAAACATGTAATGAAATGAATACTTTATTTCTTTAATGTAGGTACATATCTAAACAGTATGGTAAACGCGAAATATGTTTTGGGCCCAATTGGGTCGTCGTGATTCGAATCTTTCTCTCTTTCGTCTCTGGATTACGTCACATAGAATAAGTATTTTGTTGTATTCGTCTAAGTACTTGTTTGATAATAAAGTTCAGATAACAAACTGAAGGTTAATATATCCTCACGACATTACAATCCTCAGGGTTGTCAGGTTTACCCTCTTATCACCGATGATTTTAATGTCCCAACGAGGCTGCTCATTAGGCACAAATACACGCATTTAGGGCATGCATTTTTCCTTCAACGTCAACAGGTTAGTATACTAATACTATGTATATTGATACAATCCTACTTTGACAAAATTTCAATATGCCATAATCCCATAATTATTGTTACAGTGTCAAATGTACACTCATGATAAATTAAATTCATAAAAGTATTAGTACAGTATACTACATATAAACAGAAGTACCAGACGATTTTATTTACAGATTTTGTGACAAATTATTTATTTTTATACAGATGTTAAAAGTAACAGGTGAATTATTTTTATACAGATTTAACTTAAGTTTTTGACCAAGTAAGTAAGAATGCAAATACTGTGCTTGTAAGTTCCGAAAAAACTCATTCAATTGGTGGCCTGGCCTGGTGAACTGGGGTCTCAAGATCGAGAGCCTGGCTTCCCACTGACTGAGCACCACAGCTAAGAATGAAACACTTAGATTTAAAGTTTTACATATCACGAGCGAGTGATAAAATGCAAGTTGGTTTCGGGTCATTTTAGCGCACCGCTCCGATTGCCTCAGAAACGCTCTAGTTACCTCCTCCGTGTAATTATATACAAGTTCCAAAGTGTCGAGACCAGCGCTAATATCTCTTTACATGTTTTGAGAAACATTTGAATTAACCAAGTGTGACGCAAAACGGCATATTTTTCTCAGCCTTCAGTAATTTTGAGAAAGAACTCATACTCGTAGCCGTTTAATCTTTACGCAATAACAAAATAAAATAATCAAGATAATATAGTAAATATACATTTGTTTTGAGTCAACGTGGATGTTATATTAAAAAAAATCTTTGGTGTTTGCTATCAGTAGAGTTAACAACTTCTTAGACGAAAACGGACTAAAATACCTACAGACGCACGATTTACACGAGTGTCTTAGGATAAACACGCTCTGTACATTGTAATTCTAGAGTAGGCTGTTATATTTATAATCAATTATAAACCAGCCTTTTATAATTAATTATAAATGTAAGCCACGCTTCTTTTAGTAGCAAACTTTGACTTAAACGAAAAAAAAACGTTTTCATTGTTGGGATAGGCTTCAGGTCTCAGCCGTTTTGGCATCCAGATTTTGGATCAGAGTCGGAACGATGTACATATATGCTTTCATTTTTTTAAACTGCTGATCTGACGCCGCACGCTGGCATCTAGGTATCATATCATATCATAAAACAGAAGAATGATGGGAAAAACTTCGGAAAAAACGTGTTTTTTATGTTTTTTTTCGTTACATTAAAAATATTTAGCACATTAATTTAATATTATTGCTTTTTATTGTTATTTATACATACTCCATTCATCTACAGCCTCTCCTTCATTTAACATACAGTTGTTTAAAAAAAATACATCACTACGGATTACATGAAGCGGTGTCAGAAATGTTCCCGTGTGTGAACTGTGAAATGCAAGTTAAAGTCTACAATCTGTACACCCGCCTTTCGTCGACAATTATTTCATCCTAACGTAAAGTGTGGTGAGCCTTATTTCCGTACTTCGAGCACAAATACATGCTTTTTAGGACATAAATTCCGAAAAATTCATTGGTACATGCCCGACCGGGGATCGAACCTGGGACTCAAAAATGAGAAGCTGGCACGTTCTACCGTCTGAGCTACCGCTGCTATACACGTAAATTAAATGGTTTTTAGCAATGAAAGGAATGTTTGGAAGTGCAACAATACTCATAATGAAAGTTTCGCCATTGAAACGTATATCGCAAAAGACAGCAGGAACATTGAAATTTGCAATGTTGCTCCAGTTTTGGCTCGAAGCTTGGTCACGTATTTATCTTATGGCTGTAACTGGAGTGAAAACAGGGATAATAAAACGTGATCTTTGTCTCAAGCACCACACGCGTATTGTGCAACTGCAGTTCAGTGCAGCGAACATCTTGAGATATGAAGCCCTAAACGTAACACAAAAGTCCAAAATACTTAACAACTTCTTAGTTTTTATCTCACAATATAAGGCGACTTTCGTTTATGTAGCCAGATTTATACTGGACACTTGGTAATGTGTCAGGACCAAGGTTCAATTACCCTTTCTATGAAATATATTTCCTATACTTAGTCCGATGGATGGAATCCGTAATGAGGGAGGAGTAACCGACATAGCCTGCAGAATTTGTCGCCGACTTGATGACCGTTGCGGCCGAAAGACTTAAGAATGGAGACCACGTAGTGTAGGCCGACCTCGTGCCCGCTGGACCGACGACCTAGAGGACGTTGTGGGTGGCGGCTGGATGAGGAGAACGGAGGACCGCCATGAGTGGCAACATTTGGGAAAGGCCTATGTCCAGCAGTGGACGAACACGGGCTGATGGATGGATGGATGTACGTCCGTCGAGGTTGTACGTCCTTGAAAAATTATAGAGCCTCAAAAAAATATGTTTCGTATTTCGGTCATTGAATCTTGGTCCTGCTAACTTACCAAGTCTCCAGTATCCATCCATCCATCCATCAGCCTGTTTCGTCCACTGCTGGACATAGGCCTTTCCAGGATTTTGCCACTCTTGGCGGTCCTCCTGGAAGAAATGCCCATACTAACACACGCTGGGCAGGCAGGTTGGTGAGCGTGGTGCCAAAACCCTTGCACCAGTGACACCGCTGCCCGTCACCAGTCTGTTTTATATAAGGCCCGGCAATTGGGTATGGATATACCGCTATCCATCGGTTCCAGGCAATGGTGGGCCGCCTGGTTTTGCCTGAGAGCTGTTCTCTTACTCTAACCCGAATAACTTCGGGAGGTTTTGCGAGTAAGTCTAAGTAAGTCTCCAGTATGAATATGGCTATATAAACGAAATTCACCCTATATATGAATAACGTAGGGTGTAACAACGTCGATGAGAGTACACGGTCTCCTCAAAATCGATCAACAGTCCTACGGGTCAAAACTCAGTAACTCTCTATACTGTTTAACTTTCTTATTATTACAGGAAAAGAAGCACACTAAGCGCCATTTCCGCGTTCAAAACTTGTTTATTGACTGGACGACGAACTTTATGATGGTGATTTATAGACATATTTTAGTGTGTAGGCGT
The DNA here is from genome assembly GCA_910592155.1 of Ypsolopha scabrella. Taxonomy (NCBI): domain Eukaryota; kingdom Metazoa; phylum Arthropoda; class Insecta; order Lepidoptera; family Ypsolophidae; genus Ypsolopha; species Ypsolopha scabrella. The sequence goes on from OU342964.1 coordinate 10,086,394, forward strand.
AAGAGTTCTGTGTTTTAAAGAGTTCACTTTTTAAAAATTTCGACCAAGTGCGAGTCGGACTCAGATAATAATACGGATTCAAAACCCGAAAACATTATGGTAAACTAGCTTTTGCCCGCGACTTCGTCTGCGAGGAGTTCGGTTGACCCCCTCAGTGAGCGAATTTTCAAAAATCCTTTTTTAGCGGATGCCTACGTCATTACAACTACATATATGTATGCCAAATTTCAGCGAAATCCGTTCAGTAGTTTCGGTTGTGCGTTGATAGACGAGTCAGTCAGGTTTGCCTTTTATATATTCAGAAAGAAGAAGAAGATCAGTGGCGTGAGTCAAAGCAATGAGAATGAGAAGGTCAAGTTTTACGATAAAAATAACATGAAAAAAATAGGCGGTGTCTACCCTGGCGTCATAGAAATAATGATTTTTCTAAGTGATATTTAATTTTTTTCATCATTTTTTTATCCTTCTCATTGCATTTCCAGCAAAAATTTCTATGTACACCACTGTGGTAAATAGTAATAACAATATATAGGCCATCACAACATCAAGGTGAAAAAAACAAGCCGCTAAAATGGTAGCGCCTAGCAAAAAATTTGGCACCGTCTGCGTACGGAACCCAAATGTTTATTATTTTTTGTTTTACTTCAGAGTATGTACCAACTAGGTAAAATCTGACTAAATTTAAAACTTGTATGTTTTACCGTCTAGAGCCAAATAACGTTAAAATACCTTAATACAACTTTTTCGAGGTTTCTTGTATGGCAACAACCATTGATATTTTTTTGTGATAAGGCCTTAGTAACAAGTATTCTGTGAAAATTTCAACTTTCTACCTATTACGGTTGAAGCTGTAGACCAATGTAACAAACGGACAGACAGACAGCGGAGGCTTAGTATTTGGCATTTGGGTACGGAACCCTAAAAACAAACAATTAAATATAATTTCATAATTATTTATGAAATTATATTTGTAGGCTAGAGCTGATGCCGGGCTTGACTGTGGCGAAATCCTGGAAAGGCCTATGTCCAGCAGTGGACGAAACAGGCTGATGGATGGATGGATGCAAAAAAAATACACTGTTATTTAATCTAAGTTGAATGTGCCCTAAACTGAGAAATCCCGTAGCTTTGGGTACTAATACCTGTTACATAATGTGCTTACTTAATTTATTCTAAAACGTTAACAAATTCTTAATATATAAAAAAATATTTTTGCTTTACCTAATATACAAAATATGTTTATACATTTACACAATGTTGACAATATGCTTCTTAAGTTGATGTTAATAAACATGCATCTATTATTATTATTATTATTATTAGGCATGCAAACTTAATAATTAATGAAACAAGCATTCCAAACGATGGTTATGATGGTTATACAGGATGTTAAGATCATAACGTTTTGCCTTGAAACGGGGTATTTTACCCATCAATATGAACAACTTTTCCTATGGGCCAACCCTAAAATCGCGAAAACAAAACTAACTGTTTCATAGAAAAATTACGTGATACGTGAAATAAATGTATGAAACAGCTGATTTTTTTTCGCGAAATCAGTGTTGGCCCTATAGTAAAATTTATTCATATTGATGGGTAGAACAAGCTTTTTTAAGGAAATATTAATACTCAGTATATGATGGTGATATACTTTAACGACATACTGAGGAAGGACAAGGACAAAGTCAAAGGCACCCAGAATAGAAGAGCTGGTATGAACATTAATGGATATTGAAGGAGCGAAAGACGTGTGTCAGGATCGTAGCAGATGAAAATCCGTAGTCTCTGTCTATACTTATAAGTTTTACTCTCGTCAGTATGCCCACGCACATTCCTCAGCTCGTGATCTACTTTTGTCCTTTCGTTAGCCACGTAATTCTTATGAAGCAGTAAAGTACAGTAATAACACATTTCATATAATGCTGGTGCCATGCCGGTGACGCCATAAATCTATAAATATATCTAGAAATATTTTCAAATTGCCGACAGTTTTAAACAGTTCCACATTAATACTATACATTGATATTTTAAATGATACTTATGTATTTTTTTTATGTCAAAGAGAATTATCGCAATAATATTTCATGGTTAAATTTATAAAAACAAATAATGCAGCTGTTTAATGCACGCGTTTCTGTTGTATCGACTGATTCTAATCGATCGCATAGCAATGTGTTTTTGGTCTTGGTATAGCAATTAATGCAACTGCTCCCAAAAACGCCCTTAATCTGATTTTATACGAACCTTGAACCACAAAAACGCACTACAAAATTTTACGTAATTACTATATCATTATCAAACTGCCGTGTTCTTGCGTCGAGCGCATGCACCGCATCTCTCCACTAAGTCATATAAAAGTCGGCGCCTGCCTTCTTCGGCATCAGTTGTGTGCAGACGGTCGGACGAAGTCAAACAATAGCAAAATGATCGCCAAAGTAAGTGTGTACAAGTGACCAAGGATTATACGTGACGATCTACAGGAATTTCAAGTTTGACTTGCCTGAAAAGTGATAAAAGTCCTAAAGTTTTACCTGAAGGGTTGTGTGCTTTTGAAAGCACAGGACTCGTTCAATACACCAGGCGATATCTGGAATTTCAAGATTATGCGTTTGATAGAGTCTTAGAAAATGTTTGTTTTTATTTTTGGGGTGTTCAAAAGTAAAACTTTTAACCTAACATTTTTCTTTTAATTTTCATTCTATTTTTGGACAAAAATGCAAAATTTTTTAGACACCATGCATATAATTTTAGAAAAATAATTGGGTAGTAATTATCAGTATTAATTATTATTACCTATTGAAAAAAAACCAATTTTGACGGAATATAAAAAAGTAGTTTATACAAAAAATCAACTTTCTCAATTAACTAACTTTCAAAGTAAATACCACCTTCCACAAACTATTTGTTATTTGTAATATTCAAACTAAAGGAACAGTCTTCATTCGGAAAAACACATTAGGCTCTCTCCCGATGGTACAGCACTATTGTTCATAATAAACGCACCAAGGGAACATCATCGCGTCAACAAACACAAACCCTTGAAGTAACGATTTGTCCTCCCCACAGGCCGCAGTCGTCCTGTCAGTAGTGGCGCTCGCGTCGGCGGGTCTCGTGCAGCTCGGCCACGGGTACGAGGGCTACGAGCACGCCGGCCTGGCCTACCACCAGCCACAGCAGCTTCACTACGCGGGACACGATGAACACGTAGACTATCACGTGAGATGCTCTTTTGTTTTACTGACGCGAACTGATTAGGGCTCCGAGCATGCTGGAATACTGCGGTGACCTACTTTCTGCCACAGCACCTACGCTACGCAGGACGTAAGGTATGACATACGATTCTCTTTTGTTTTACTGACGCGAAGGGATTGGCTGACTCTAAGGATATGGGTTTGCTGGATTGACCTTCTCTACCACAGCAACTGCACTATGCGGGACCCGATAAACACTTTGACTATCACGTGAGATGCTCTTTTGTTTTACTGGTGCGATGAGATTGACTGAATCTAGAGCTATGAGCATGCTGGACTGGCGCTCTTTGTGCCACAGTGACTACACTACGCGGGACAAGTAGACTTTCAGGTAGGATGCTCTTTTGTTTTACTGGTGTGAAGAGGTTGACTATGACTGAATTTAAGGTTACATGCATATTGGACTGGGCTACTATCTGCTACAGTAGGACGCAGGGTACCACGTGTGATGACCATTTGTTTTATTGGCGCGAGGGATTTGCTGAATCTCTACGTAATCTACCGACACGTAGCAACGTAGAACGTAGGCGTAACTAGAATATCAAGTAAGGATCATTCATTCAATTTAACATACTGGCAGTCTCGTCTTCATTGGGTATATATCACAGGCAGAGATGCAGGATGCGGCAGAGAAAAAACAAGTAACCCGTGAAAAAACCATATGCCTGCTGCAAGATTTGCTAAAAAACGCTGCTTAAGGTTATTCGTTATGTTTTGAATAATTGATTATCCCTCTAAGGGATTATAGGTAACAAGAAAAGTATACCAGAGTTGCATTTAAAACTTCATATTTATTATTCAGGTTTTAAATAATACTGGCCGCGGAACATATCGTAAAACTATACCACGTATGAAAAATGGTATTTGAACCTGTGTTGTTACGTAAGAACGCAGTTCGGACGCAATTAACTCGTAATAAATTAATCAATGTAGCTTTTTACCATATAAAAAAATTACGAGTACATGTTCTTTTCTATTTGTACCTATACAGTTCTTATTACCCCCACGTAAAAGTGTTAATCGTAAAAAAGTTAAAATTTAGATACGAAAAACCCAAAGAAATCTTATTATCAGTAACTCCTGAAAGCACAGTTTTATGAATCCGTTGCTACAACTTAAAGGTTACTCCAGACGCCAAAAAGCTTTATCTTCATAATTTTAAAAGATTTTTTTAATTTGTAAGCGATAAATTTCAAACGAACACTGTGAAGCTTATATACCAGAACTGGAAAATAAAATAATTGATTATAAAAAAATATATAATGACAAAAATTGATTAAATTATATTTTTATTTATAAAAAGACTAAGCTCAAAATATCGTATTGGGTTAAAGATTAAAACCCTTCACCTCAAAACATACAATACTATATTACTACAGCGTCTTGAATAAGTATACTGTTGACAGTCACCAGAATGTACTATGTTATCTCTAACAACTACTATGTTATCTCAAACATGAGCCTCAGTCAGATAAACCTATAATTAAGCTGAAGGTTAGAACAACCGAAACACAGACCCATTTATCACAATCTCCGAGATTACATCTCCAAATTACAAATAATGTGGTCAAGAACAAACACTCTCCAAAAATTAACACCAGGCATCGCCTTTGTTTGTTACAACACTCATTTCTATTGTACATAAAAAACACATTAACGTTTCATTGCTAACAAGTTCAATTTCTCATGCTACGGATAACTAAACACACATTATTATCTCACCAGGTATTAGATGGTGTAACAAAAGATACTCTTGTTTCCCTAGGCCTATGCTATCCGTGCTATGTCGTAATGTATCGTAACTAGCTAATTGATAGCTTGCATAAACTGCCAGCGGGAACTCAATTCAACAATATCGGGTCGTTTCCGGGATTCGATACCTATCAAAACAGTCTCCCAGCGCTGGGCCACCTGCTACCTGCTACAGAATTGCGACACTGCACCAGTTAAAGCTAAATGTGTCATTCGACTAAATACCTACAAATTATTTCACTTCCGCTCAACTAACGTAACGATGCAAATCAGCCTTCGCAACGACAGCGCACGTGAAATTTTCTCGAATTAAAATGATAAGCGATGTCAAGTTTTGTATAATTTTTGGATCGCGTCAGGTCATCATAATTTACTACTCCTACCTACATACTTACCTTCTAGCCAGGAAATGTTACATATTAAATGACGCAGAACATCTTTTGCTTGACCGTAATGAGTTGGTCTTCTTATCCGTGAAAATGGAAAAATAGCAATTGACAATAATTCAAGTGTAAAATTATCGTGTTACTCAACATTTTCCGAAGTTACTTCAACATTGTAATGGGGATCGAATTGTAGTGAGGTATAATTCAAAAATAATTCACAGCTGTGTCGTTGGTCTTTACGGCGTTGCGAGTGTCCTCATAAATCTAGCCCCAGGTAATGATTTGATATAGCGCAATGACGTAACATAGCTTTTGCATGGAACCGTTTGGCTCCTCGTCGTGACTATTCGGCCGATAACAAACTGTTCCCAGGATAGTTGCGACATTCTCGCCAACAAATCACTTGGCCCTAGGGACATAATGGCTGTCATGGTGCTCATGGCTGAGGAAAATGGACCGTTGTTTGCATAAAACAGCGCGTGCTCTCACGCTCGGTTAATGGCAGATGTGGACTCGTAGTCGACCCAAATACCGAGAGTTGCGTTAAACAGCTCACGACTTGACAATTATGAATTTGAAACATATTATGAGGTGGACATTTCGAATTGTCACACTTTCACTGCTTCAATCTTCTATCTCGCGGTGGTAGCTTCTGCGTTAGAACGCTGCCCCCTCAATCTTGAAACCCAGGTTTGATCACCTTGCAATAATTAATTTTTTGGAATTTCTAATGATGGTATTTGTGTTCTCACCTAATTCTTACCACTTGCTGAACGGTGAAGGAAAACATCGTGAGGAAAACTGTAGCCTAAAGAGCGTGTGATTGCGCCCGAAGTACGGCGATAGGGCTCACTACCCATCACGTAGGGACGTAATAATGTGGACTGTGACTTGCATTTCACAGTTCACACTCGGAAACATCTCTGACACCCCCTCGAGAATTCATGTCGTGACGATTTGTAAACAGCTGCTTGTCCCATCTTCATATAACAGTACCAATCAAGCTTCAAGAATGCTTTTTTCATGGAATTTAATCGCAAATTCTGATGTATTTTTTCAGGCCCATCCCAAATATGACTACTCCTACTCAGTATCGGATCCCCACACCGGAGACCACAAGACTCAACACGAAGCTCGTGATGGAGACGTCGTGAAGGGAGAGTACTCGCTGCTGCAACCTGATGGCTCCTTCCGCAAGGTCACCTACACCGCTGATGACCACAACGGGTAAGAAATTCAAATTTATACTAATAATTAAGTAGTAAAAAAGTCGTATCTCTACATTGAATATTTTCGGGAAATTTTAAATGAAATGGGTTATTAGTATTTTACTGAGAACAAACCAGTATTTTTAAAATTTGTATGCCTCTGTCTGTACGTTTGTTCCGTTGTAACTCGAGAACTACTCAACGGATTTGGATACGTATTTCTTTATTATTATTGTGTCAATATATGTAGGCTATAAGTAGTGCTGATAAAATAGCTCGCAAGCCGAAAATGGGGCAGAGATTCAACAAACGCGGGCGGAGAAGCTGGCGAAAGGCTAGCGGAATTATAAAATTCCATTAAATGAAGAAAGGTCTTTCTTCTCTACTTGCTTTCTCGCCTGTTGACAAACGCAGTTTGCATGAAAGCGCAACTAGGACAGTTATACGACTATGTTTCATGTTAGACCTCTGTTAGACGTAAGCACTGTGCTTTCAAATATATTACATGAATAAACGTACCATATTGTCGTAGAATGTTTAATGGTAAATGAACACTTAAATCTGGCTCGTAATGTACTTACATTAAATTAATACGCAACTGTAGTTTATGTATGTCGGAATAGAATTGAATAAATGCCTAAAACAGTTACTGTTCAATAACTATCGATAAATTCGTAAGAATGAACAATCTTTATTAGCACTTAGAGAAGTGCCTTCATAACTGCTAGAAATTATTGCCTATTTCATTTACGAAATGCAAGGAAAGCATTTAGTTCAAACATCTAAATTTGTCGCGTTGTAAATGTTTTCTTTGCAAAACTACACATTACAATCGGTGAATTGTTGAAATAAAAGGATGTGTAACAATGTTTTAAATACTTTATATCACTTCTGAAACTTTAAACTTCACAACAGTTACAGATATTGCTATATACTCATGCACTATCTCATGAAGTCATGACGTGTACAGCGGTGTACAGATAAACGCGTTTTGAGCGTTTTGTATCGCGTTACGCACACTACAAAAAGGTGCGTGTCCACGCACTACTACAAGAGTAGCCAAACGGATTGCGTTAGATATAATATCTGTAATACTGCATTAAATTCCTGTATCCAGATACCGGCAGTCATTTTTTTTCAAATGTCTTCTATGACGCGCTTGATAACTGTGTGAAAACCGAAAAACGTGTACCAGGGTCGCAGTAAATGGGAGTCTGAAGATGTCTCCTTTCCGAAAGACAAGATTCTATGTATATTGAATTTTGAACGAATATAATCTTACAATAAAATGATCGCTCCACCCAACGCGGAGTTAGAACTTGCAAAGGCATCACTTATTTATTTACTAGAACAATTTAAAAAGCCAACCTTTATTAGACCACTTTTTTCTGTTTATTCATTGATGCTATGCCTTCTTACAAGCTTGAGTGATATTAAACATCTAAGAACCACCTATATATAAGATAAGCACTCCAACAAATGAAAAAAGCTTTGGAATCAAATACTTGGTATTGGAGATGCAGCGTCTCGTACATCGTAGATACATATAACCAAATTGTATGTATGAAACCCATAACCCCTCTCATTTTGAGCTGTGGTTAAATATTAAATTTTCATCTTTAAAGATAACGTGATAAACATTTTCCAGCAGCACATTTAATTCTCAGAGTACATGTCGTTAGCAAATCGTAGAATTCGGTATATCATGATTTGTCTCGGCCAAATCTTTCACCGAAAGTTAAGAACAGATGCAACAGAGCGTGTTTGGTTTACATGTAAATAAATTTGGAAAGCCGAGCGAAGTGGAGTGAAGTGAGGCGACCGCACTAGTTTTAATAGAAATACGATATGCCTAGGCAGATTATGATATGCCGAATACTACAGCATGCAAACGAATTCCGAAGCTAATGAAAATTCCTTGTTTCAGTTTCAACGCAGTGGTCCACAACACGGCTCCTCAGATCCACCACGAGTACCACCATTAGACGTCGATGTGGCTGTCCGCCATAGCTCCACCATGTGATATTATACCTTAACTCCTTTATTATTAGATAGTCTTTAGTCGATGACTTCGTTTTGTATTAAAAATAAGACTGCGGCGAAAATAAACTTTAGAAAAATTGTTGTTGCTTTTCTACTGTTCCTACGAGATTCCCGTTTCATTTTGAGACCTAGCTGTATACAATAATTTCTTCTTTGATTATCTGTATTATCTGTATTATTTATGATATATATAAATGTTGTATGGATAATAAATATAGAAACAAATATATATTATCCACATAACTAGGTGGATTTCAAGGCTCAAGAAGTCACAAAAATAATTTAAATGTTGTCCAATTCTTCGCTTAATTTTAGAGAGAAGAAACGTCAAAATTGCGGACTAATTACTGAACTACTGTTTAAACATTTTTAAGTAATACAAATACAGAGTAGCGCTTTGACATGGGCCAATACAGGAAAAATCTAAACTCAAAGGATTCTCGTCATCAAAGTTTATTCATCAATAATATTGCTTCTCCAAAATATGAAATGATCGGTGATTTAGTTGTCTGAACTGTTTAGTGAATCTATTTGCAACTGTTTTATAGATGAAATCTTTAAATTTTATTTTACAAGTCTGTCACTATTTGGCATTGTGAAGTTGATGAACCCATTCCATAAGTGATTTATCATCAAAACAAATGGCGAGCTAACAATTTATTTTCAAAAATTTCATTTTATTTTATTTCCATGAAATATTATTTTGGTTAAATGTTAAATTTTCTCCACATTATAATTTCACAGTACTAAAAAGTTTTTACGTATTTTTGCACATCCTGCCTTTGGTAACTGTCATTTCATACCTTCGCGTAAAGTTCACGTTAGCACCTCTTTCCCAACCCAATCCAAACGTGGAACAATAATACTAGTAAAAATCAAGAGTCTTGCAAGAAAATATGATGTGTCAAAGTAATGGAAATGCCTTTTTTGTTATTTCTTGGAATACTTCTTTTTACTTGCAAAATTTAGATTTTTCAAACTAATAGTCTGAATATACATACACTATATGGTATGGATTCCATTGATGGGTGGTTTTTCTGGAAGGCCTATCTAATTCTGCATCTAAACTATCATTTCGGTTAAGTAAATTTTTAAATAAGTTTTACGCATTCAAAGAAAAATGCCATTTCGTATAGAATTTTACCGGAATTTATTCATTAATTTAGAAAATCGGACCTCCTTAACAAACATTTATTAAGATTCAAAACCCTAATAGTATAGTTTCAGTATATCCGCCATGGCCTAATTTCTAACTTTAACTGGACTTTTGGGTAGATGCAAAATTAGACAAGCCTTCCGGAAAAAAAATATCTCAAGGAAACCCGTATAAATTGGTTGGTGTACATTTAACATACTTGTTAAAATATCAATAAAAATTTTTGGAAAAAGAAGTTTCAAAGTATTTTTATAAGCAGGGATTGATCTTGAACCGTCAATATTAGTACGCCGCGCCGGTTTCCCGAATTTTTTTTTTTTATGTAATAGAAGGTTCAGACTTATGGATGTCTTAAAGCATATATAAGTGTATATATATAAGGTGACTTTAATATATGCAGCCAAACTCATATTAGAGGCTTGGTAAGTGATCAGTTACACTGATCGATAACACTTTCTTCTGATTTCGCAAAATAGTTAGTATTTGACTCAGAGCTGGGCTTGCCTTTGTAAGGAACACGAAAAGAATAATTTACGAATTTCACAACGGGGTCATTGAACCTCGTTACTGAGCACTTGCCGAGTCTCCAGTATGAATGGCTATATAAACGAAAGTCACTTTATATATGTTTTCAAGGCATGCAGGTTTCATCACAATGTTTTCCTTCATCACACAGCAAATTGTAAGGAAGTAGGTATGTAGTAAATGTAAAAAAATGCCTATACGGGGATCTCATGAGTGCATGATCACTTAAAACAATGGTTTTACCTCAATGCTCAAGAATAAGAAGCATCGTCCAAATAACTGGGCTTCCACAAGTACGAGTAGGTATAGGTAATGTCGTGGGTATATCGTACTTGGATACATCATACTGCAAGTAGAATCGGACATTCATAAAGTATGAAATGGAAAATCTCTTAACAAAATGTCTAAAGTAGGTGCAACGACGATTGGAGTTGAAACGGAGCGAGGCGACGCTTGTACATGTTAATAATTTGGGGAGCCGAGCGAAGCGAGGCGACGCTTGTAGTTTTAAAAGAATTATTAAACATTTTACGATTTTCCTTACCTCCCTTACATGCAAATAAACACATACAAAACTCTTTTTTATATAAACATGTACCTATTGTATCTAAGTGTAATTTTTGTGAAACTATTGGTGATAAAATATAAATACATAAAATAAAAACAGATTTTTCAATATATTTCGGCCTCTTCTATGAATTGATTGATGACGGCCTCAACAAAGATATAATTGCTATATTTAGCCTTTTATTATCTTTAAATATTGGTGATCAAATATAAATACATAAAACAAAAACAGCTTCATCAATATATTTTGGGCTCTTCTTTGAATTTATTGATGACGGCCTCATAGAAGAGGCCGAAATATATTGAAAAATCTGTTTTTATTTTATGTATTTATATTTTATCACCAATATTTAAAGACAATAAAAGGCTAAATATAGCAATTATATCTTTATTTGTATTTTGTGAAACTAACAATAAACTTAATCATACAAAAAAATTACAGTGGTTGGGGTCTCCATTTATATAAGTAAGGAATTACCTGTATTAGGAGACCCCGCTCTTACTAATAATCTTATTATATAAATAAATGATATGCCTAATACTACGATGCACCGACACGACAGATACAACTTTGATTTCTAATTAAAATTATAAGTAGCAGGAAAGAATTGTACTCAAATCCGGGGGATGCATGAAAAGTAGGTGTGCTTTACGCGAGTAAAAACCAAGAAGTAAAGAAAGTTCAGAAGGCCCGTTGATATCTTTTATATGAGCGATTAAATTTTGACACATATTTTTTTTTTTTGTATTTTTTTATTATTTTCAAAATCTTAATCTAGGTACCAAATATGCACAATCAACAAAAACCCGTAGGGTTTATCAGTGATTGTGGAGGCCAGTACTTATATTTAATTATTATTATAGCAATAGGCAAGCATCTCACAACCATAGCTGGGCGGTGATCGCGGTCGGTCCGCACACACAACACGCTTCCGCCTGCTCGTGTGTGAGGGCCGCCCGCGATCCACACACATACATACAAAAAAGAGACAATAATTGAGTGCTTGCCTAATTATATAGGTACGTACAATGATGGGCATTTCCAAGCATAGCCCGCTCCTTATCTCGTTGAGCGAATTTAAATCCATGGATGAAGCCCTTTGTAGCAGTCCTATATAGGTATAAAATCACTGCCTACCCTGCACTCAGTTCAACGATTTATAATAAACACAGTCTCTTAAACATATACATACATACTGGCTAAACATATTGGCTAAGAACATGTTAAATATGCGTGGTCCCAGGGTACCAAAACTTGCTTGCTACTTATTTAACACGTTCAAAACTAAAAAATCTCCTTATTTGTATAATAAATTAGTTTGGTCTTCTAGAAAACGTAGCAACTGCTCCTTCTTCCTAAGCATTCCCTAGCCGGTATCAGGTTGTTTCAAGATAGCTGCTAGTAAAATCTGTAACGAATTGCCACCTCCTGTGTGTTTTCAGTTGACTTTAATAAGATCTTTTCGTAATACATAGGTAACACTAAAAGTTTCCGGAACTGGCCACTTACATAAACAATATTTAAAAATTTATTGCAACATTTGAAAAAAGAACTCTTTGGCTGTAGAATGCAGTTTGTTTCATCTGACTGTCGTTTGTTTTTACCTTGTGGCGCCATTTAAAAAATTGTGTGTCTGCATCAACATGGACTTAACTCGGGAAAATTGTCGTAGTATGATTTTCTACGATTTTAAGTGTAATTTGACAGCTCAACAGAGCATCGCTCGGCTTGAAACAGCTTTTGGCAATGAAGCACCATGCAAGACGACTGTTTATAGCTGGTTTGCAGAATTCAAGCGTAGTCGTATCAATCTCAGTGACGAATCTCGCGATGGTCGGCCGTCCACCGCTGTGACCAACAAAAACATCGATGCTGTGCGCCGTATGATTGAAACAGACAGGCATGTGACCTACCATGAAATTCACGCATCCTTAGAAATAGGCATGAGTCAAATACAATCAATCCTACACAAACATTTGGGTGTGAGAAAGCTGTGCTCGCGGTGGATCCCACACAACTTGACCGAGGCTCAAAAAACGGACCGCGTCACTTGGTGCAGTGCCATGCTTACCAGATTCAACGAAAGTGCGTCAAATTTGGTGTGGGACATAGTAACAGGTGACGAAACATGGATTTATTGCTACGATCCCAAAACAAAGCAGCAATCGAGCGTATGGGTCTTTCAAGATGAGCCGAAACCAACCAAAGTGGCGCGCGTGAAAAGTGCATCTAAGCGGATGATTGCTTCTTTTTTTAATAAAACTGGACACGTGGCTACTGTTGCTTTAAAGAATCGTCGTACCGTGAATACTGACTGGTACACGACCATTTGTTTGCCGGAAGTTATTGACGAACTCCGTAAAAATAACCGTAAACGCCGTATCATCCTGCACCACGACAATGCTAGTTCTCACACGGCCAGACAGACAAACGACTTTTTGAAGACGAAAAATGTAGAACTCATGAGTCATCCTGCATACAGTCCCGACCTGGCACCTTGTGACTTTTTTCTGTTCCCAAAAATTAAGAACCAATTACGCGGTCAACGATTTTCATCACCAGAAGAGGCTGTCGAGGAGTATGAAAAACACGTTTCAGAGGTCACCACAGGGGAGTGGCACAAAAGTTTTCAAAACTGGTTTGATCGAATGAAAAAGTGCATAGACGCCAAGGGAGATTATTTTGAAAAACAATAAATTAATTTTGTACCTTTAATAGTATTTTTTCATATTCATTCCGGAAACTTATAGTGCGTCCACGTAGTTGTTCGAAGTGGTTATTTATGAAACAATCCTTGGATCTTGGAGTCCCTATAAGGCAATCTGTGCTGTGATTTTACTGTGATTTATGTGTGTTGTACACATTGTGATGTTTTAATAAATTATGTTTATTATGTTATGTTTTTATTATTTTTCAGTTGACATTTCTAGTTTTTTATTTCTAGAAGTCTATCTCATTTTTAGTCTTACCATCGGAGCTTCGCCAGGTCCACTTTATTTGAGGCTTGAATGAATGAATTCTTCAATACTCCCCTCTCAAGAAAGCTTACCAAATTGTGGCCTTCTTCAGCCGTAACCATGTGGTCCAATTCATCAAATTCTTGTACTTCCACCTTCTTGTTCTCCCTTAATTATATCTCATGGATAGAGTCCGAAACGAGGAGATCCGTCGGAGATCGAAAGTGACTGATATAGCCTGCCGAATCAGTAAGTGGAAGTGGTAGCGGAGAGGTTATAGGGGAGGTTATATTTATCGCCGACATTATGGCTGTTGGGGCCAAAAGGCGTTAGAATGGACACCATATACAGCAAAGCGTAGCATCGTCGTAGGCCGACCTCGTGCCCGCTGGATCGATGACCTGAAGAACAAGTAGTAGGTAGCGGCTGGGTGAGGAGAACGGAGGGCCGCCAAGGGTGGCGAAATTAACTTATGTCCAGCAGTGGACGAACACAGGCTAATGGACGGACGGGCACAGCCTAAAAAAAATATTTGGTAGAGCTCTATACAATCATCAAATATTTTTTTATCACTAAAGTGATAAAAACCAGTTGTTACGCATTAAACCAACCACGTATTATCCTAAAACCGGCACGAATGAAGTCACGTGTACAGTCTTTGGACTGGAGTCTTTAACTTTCCCATAAACGCCTTCCAATATATGAAAGCCAAAAAACAGCGACGAGAATTTGCCTTAATTTAGCCTTCAGGCAATTGTAGTTTATATTAATGCAATTGTAATAATAGTAGATATCAATCGTTGTTAGGCGTTAGAACTACTACACATATAACATTTGATTTTTGCATTTAAAAAACTTAATTCTCCATAATGATTATGACTAAAGATAGGATATTCGGATCAACATTTACCTAAAGTTGGAAAAATGACAGAAATGGGTTTGAAAGTATGGAGTCGGTTTCTTAAAATATTATTTATTTAGATAGTAAAAGTTCCGGAAATTACGGAATTGCTTAAAACGTTGCGATGATGTACCTAATACTTAATAGATGTTACCGTAAATGCATGTATATCTTTCAGGCATTGTATACAATTCCTAGGAAATTTTTAAAATGATAAACTGATTTAGGTCAGCGACCTTCTACGCTGTTGGACATAAATCTGTTTGTATACAAAGCCTGGAAAATATACATACATTTACGGTAACATCTATTGAGTATTAGGTACATCATCGTAACATTTTAAGCAATTCCGTTACATCCGTAATTACGGAATTGCTTAAAAATAAATAATATTTTAAGGAGCCGCCTCCATAGTTGCAAACATTTTTTATTTTTTTAACTTTAGGTAAATATCGATCCGAATATCCTTTCCCTAATGATCACATTATTTAGTTCTAAGCCCTACTATAAGCAGAAACTATCATCAATACTATATCAACTTACATCAAAGCTTAGATGCCTGTCGAACCATCTTTTTGTTCATGCCATGACTCAAGTGGAATGTGGAGTGCCACACGATCCTGCGGAACACACAGACGGGCAATAAAGTGATCCTGTATAGATTCCGTTTTTCCATACTGAGTTACGAACTCTAAATATCAGACTATTTTATATTTCACTATTTCCCTTTATTTTATTATATCTCACTTTATAGCTGCGCTTGCGTAAAGTCGGCATTTTCCGCACTTTTGCTATAAAATATTATACGATACTCGTGCGAGAAACTTTTTCTCGACTCGTGTGATTGCACGAGTCAGAAAACGTTTCATCGCTCTCGTATCGTAATGTACTATTAGATTGCAGAGTTCCATCCGATAATATATATACTTATAAATCTCAACGCTACAGCGTATCAGAAAAGCAATTATCTATATCTAAACTAATAATAATAAAATAAATATTTATTTTGCTCTTTTCAAGCTTATTTATTTATTTATATTTATGGCTATTCATAATTTTGTTGTTTAAATATGAAATTGCCGCGGGCTAAAGGCTTGTCCAAAATATATATTATTTTCGGATTGCACTCGACACGGGCTTGATGAACTAAAATATTTTTTTTGCTTCTGGAAATCATAAAATTTTGGCTGGAACACAGTCGTAAGACTTCAAGAATTATTGAGAAAATTAATATCTTCCAACTCACTAGAAGGAGACAAAAAAGCTTAGCGCGATCTGTACTCGTAAACCTGTAAGACCTACTTAGCTGTGATAGTTTTCCTTTTAACTTCATTATAATATACTACTTCTGTGAATTTTTTCACATTTCTGTAAACAACTGCATAGCCGGCAGGGGTCCCCCCGCATAGCCGGCAGGGGTCCCCACTTGACTCTAGCAAAAGTTTGCACTTCAGTAAAGCTTAATATTTCGGCAACAGATCACTAAATCGAAAAATGGTTTTCACACACCCACAATGTTTTTGAACGACCAATCCAACGATACTCTACACTATGGGATAAACGAGAAAAAAAAGTCATCCCATTATCGTGTATAGGAGGTTTCCAAAATTTTATTTTACCATTTTATTGGCGTGATTAATATGTATATTCATGCCAAATTACAGCTTTCTAGTCCTAATAGTCTCTGAGCTAAGCCGCAGACAGACGGACAGATGGACAGACGGATAGAAGGAGATAGTGAAACCACAAGGATTCCTTGTCAGACTACGGAACCCTAAAAAACCTTTTTAATATCACCCAAAATATGCCGTAGCAATTTTTCTGCATGTGTATATAATATTTTTCACTCGCAATATCAGTCGTATTTTTTTTTTACAATATGATAAAAGCCATGCGTTGTGAAGTGAAATGACGACTAAATCCTATTAAATAAAAGTGATGGAATGTAAGGAACGCTTCCTATAGGTTTTCAATAAAAAATCAACATCCCTAAAAAAACTCCCTTTAAATATTATCCGAAATCTGCCTTAGCAATTTTTCCTCATTTGCCAGAATAGCCGTCCAGATACCGTGCCACGCCTCCCCTGATCGCAGATTGCACACTATTTACTGCAAGATTCACAAACCCATGATACATAAAGAGGGCGATGTAAATGGATCATGGGCTAAATTCTATGGAACCTGAGCAAGAGTTATATATTTCTTGAGAGCAACAGATATGAAAGTAGTTCCAGTAGTTAAGACTCAATTCAAGAATTACGTTTATTTATACCGGGTGTAAATAGACAGGTATCTTTAAATATTTAAAGTGATGAAAGCCAAAATAAAACAGACCTTAATAAAAAAACAAGACCTCCAGAGCTGCGGAAAATATTAAACTCAGAAACGTACAACCTTCCGAAAACAAAAAAATACATAAGGAACGAGAACATGGCGATATATTAACATTTAAGAAAATTTACAAAAACTATATATAGACACAAATAAATTTAGAAACAAAATCAAGTTGCACCTTATAAATAACCAAACCCATAAGTAAATAATAAATGAAAACATTCAAATTATATTACGTTATCCCTTCCACTTAAATAGGTAATTAATTAGAAGCAAGATAGAAATGTATAATATAAATAGACGTCATATAAAAAACAAACAAAACATGTCTTGTTAAACTGCTACAGTAATTTAGACCATCTTTTGTACCATGTAATGCACGTAATAAAAACCTATTTACTTATTAAGAACTAATATTTATAACCAACACATGAACGCCTCGCCGCCACAGATAAACTCTGATAGTTTTCGTGGATGGCTCTGAAAATGTAAACTAGCGTGTAAGTTACATTAAATTTAAAAAAAAGAATTGAATAATTTACTTATCATACTGACAAACTTTTCCAAAGAAACAGCGCAAACATAAAGAAATTTTACCTAACCATAAAAAATTCACAGCAGATTTTAATAAAATTTGTAAGGGAACGTGAATCACTGGTGATCGGCTGGTGACGATCGCTACGTCTCCAAATAGCACCAAATAGGAGAAAATGATACTATCTATAAAATGTGTATTCTAGTGATAATAATATATATAAAATGGCTATAGTGAAAATATCATCAAAATCGCTTCAGGCGTTCGAAGGGAGTAAGAGAATTAAGATTATTAATATTGATAGCGAAACCAAAGCTTTGGACACTCTAAACATAAAAACTAACTAAAAATTAAAACAAATGTTAAGTTAGAGAGTTCTTGCGTAGATCATAGGAAACTTTCGATAATTTTCTTGTCTTAATATTAATTTTTTACCATATTTTACCTATAATATATATTTGGACTACACGTATAGGAAAAGTTTGGACTGATCTCACATTACAGTTTGAGTATCAATTCTCTTTAAATTGGTAGCTACATAGGTAACACTAAAAGTTTCCGGAACTGGCCACTTACATAAACAATATTTAAAAATTTATTACAACATTTGAAAATAGAACTCTTTGGCTGTAGAATGCAGTTTGTTTCATCTGACTGTCTTTTGTATTTACCTTGTGGCGCCATTTAAAAAATTGTGTGTCTGCATCAACATGGATTTAACTCGGGAAAATTTTCGTAGTATGATTTTCTACGATTTTAAGTGTAATTTGACAGCTCAACAGAGCATCGCTCGGCTTAAAACAGCTTTTGGCAATGAAGCACCATGCAAGACGACTGTTTATAGCTGGTTTGCAGAATTCAAGCGTGGTCGTATCAATCTCAGTGACGAATCTCGCGATGGTCGGCCGTCCACCGCTGTGACCAACAAAAACATCGATGCTGTGCGCCGTATGATTGAAACAGACAGGCATGTGACCTACCATGAAATTCGCGCATCCTTAGAAATAGGCATGAGTCAAATACAATCAATCCTACACAAACATTTGGGTGTGAGAAAGCTGTGCTCGCGGTGGATCCCACACAACTTGACCGAGGCTCAAAAAACGGACCGCGTCACTTGGTGCAGTGCCATGCTTACCAGATTCAACGAAGGTGCGTCAAATTTGGTGTGGGACATAGTAACAGGTGACGAAACATGGATTTATTGCTACGATCCCAAAACAAAGCAGCAATCGAGCGTATGGGTCTTTCAAGATGAGCCGAAACCAACCAAAGTGGCGCGCGTGAAAGGTGCATCTAAGCGGATGATTGCTTCTTTTTTTAATAAAACTGGACACGTGGCTACTGTTGCTTTAGAGAATCGTCGTACCGTGAATAGTGACTGGTACACGATCATTTGTTTGCCGGAAGTTATTGACGAACTCCGTAAAAATAACCGTAAACGCCGTATCATCCTGCACCACGACAATGCTAGTTCTCACACGGCCAGACAGACAAACGACTTTTTGAAGACGAAAAATGTAGAACTCATGAGTCATCCTGCATACAGTCCCGACCTGGCACCTTGTGACTTTTTTCTGTTTCCAAAAATTAAGAACCAATTACGCGGTCAACGATTTTCATCACCAGAAGAGGCTGTCGAGGAGTATGAAAAACACGTTTCAGAGGTCACCACAGGGGAGTGGCACAAAAGTTTTCAAAACTGGTTTGATCGAATGAAAAAGTGCATAGACGCCAAGGGAGATTATTTTGAAAAACAATAAATTAATTTTGTACCTTTAATAGTATTTTTTCATATTCATTCTGGAAACTTATAGTGCGTCCCACGTATAAGCATTAGAGCTAATGGAGCACATGGAAAAAAGAAATGTTTTATCCTACGCTACCACACTCAAATAATTATCTGCTTCAATAAATCATTATCCAGGAGCTCTCGCATGAAATCTGACATTGTCTGAAAGTCAAATATGCAATTTTGAGAAAATTGTAGCTCATAACTCAGTCGTCTGGTATAATGAGAATGGCAGCTGAAGTAATAAACAATGTTGGCTTGAGACGAAAGTGTTAGTTTCTAATTTGGTCTCAGAAATTACTAATGTAACCAACCGAAAGAAATATTAGCCACGCGGATACCAGTGTAAGTAGGTTTGTCAACGCTCCCGAG
Source organism: Ypsolopha scabrella (assembly GCA_910592155.1). Lineage (NCBI taxonomy): Eukaryota > Metazoa > Arthropoda > Insecta > Lepidoptera > Ypsolophidae > Ypsolopha > Ypsolopha scabrella. Next base: position 10,106,174 of record OU342964.1, read on the forward strand.
TCTTACGTCTGAAGGGACCATATTGAAAGGATCATGGTCCATTCGAACGTAAACTGAAATCGACTACGTTGCAAAGGATCGGTAATAAATTTTTCAATGTTTGTAATAAAAATAATTAAGAGCAGTCACCTGCAAAAGTGGAGTCGCCAGGGAATTGTAGTTTGATATAACTTTTTTATAAAAGAACCTAATATTTTCATAGATTTTTTATTATCTTCATGAGTAGGGGGGTTAGGTTATATGAATATGTTTATTACATATTCACATTGTAAAATACTAATATGTTGGACAATCCACCTCAAAATAAAGTCTTTAAAATAAGCAGTGTACCAGGCAGGTGGTAGAGCTAATGCCGGGCTCGACTGTGGAGGTACCACCATCTTACTCGAAAATCCTCCCGAAGTTATTCGGGGGAGAGTAAGAGGACAGCTCTCAGGCAAAAAAACCAGGCGGCCCACTATCGCCTGGGACCGATGGATGGCGGTATATCCATCCCCAATTGCCGGCCCTTATATCTAAATCAGACTGGTGACGGGCAGCAGCGTCACTGGTGCAAGGGTTTTGGCACCGCGCTCACCAACCCGCCTGCCCAGCGTGTGTGAGTATGGGCATTTCTTCCAGGAGGACCGCCAAGAGTGGCGAAATCCTGGAAAGGCCTATGTTCAGCAGTGGATGGAACAGGCTGATGGATGGATGGATGGATATTTTCAGGCAAAACTTTCATATAAAACCCATTCATAAACAAAATACACATCTGTGGAGCCATTGTGCAACCATACGCCTACATTATATGTAACTCGATGGTACAACATGAAAATGTCCTCGACAACATGGTTTATTTCTATTTGGTTAACGAAGTGAGAAGGCTGTCCCGCACAAAATGTTACATAACCTACAAGCTTACCGCTCATTAACACTTAAGTCAGAAGAAAACCCATCTATCTTGTAGTGCAAATGGTCCCTCGAAGACCGGCAAGGTGAAAGAGGACAGTAGCCAATATTTCCTGCCAGATTACCCAAGTACCCACCGCCGAACAAAACCCACTTATGTCACGCTAGATTACCCACTTTTGTCCTACACGTGCTCGGAATCACAAGTGAGAGAATAACTAGTCTATGCTAAATATCCATTACCATCTTAATTATTCCTCGCTATTCTTATAGTCAATGACATTGATGGTTTGTTTCGGTATTACCGCATACCGAATATTTTAAACCAAACTCTGGTCAAACAAAGCGGCTTTTATAAGAGGAGCCACTTTCTGAAACTATCAGTCGTCTTCCACAGATCATCCGTAAAGATGATTCTTATAGTAAGTAGAGCTTCTTGAATAAAATAAAATAAATTAAAAATCTTTTTGGATGTTACTAAGCGATATTGTTTCAGGGTATTGTTGTGGTGTTAGCTGTTCTTCATAGTCCCATCTTGGGATCTCCAGTATACTCCTCGTCTGTGTATCTTCAAAGAGGGCAATCAGTTCCAGTCGAGTACAGTCAATTGTCTGGGTACCCACGGCTGTCTGGGTACGCACCGCTGGCCAGCTCGCAACTCCCTGTGTACGGTCATTCGGGGCTATCCCCGTGTGGAAGTGTGCTGGCCTCACCATGTTTTTACGAGCAGTATGCAGCTCCGTCAGTCTCTGCACCGTTGCAGCAGGTTGCGGTTGTACCAAATACGGAGGTAGTGGTAAGTATAAAACCTTCGGCAACCGTTTGTGCTTGTCTGGCCAAGTCGACATCATACTACATGTGTGTTCTAGGAACCAGCATTCCGGTACTCCTACTTCATCGTTGATGACGGAACTAAAGAGACACCTCTGCATGAACTAAAGAACGGAGCTGCCCTTTATGGAGAATATTCAGTGATACAGCAGCCTCAGGGGTGAGGAAATTTTTTCTTATAATCTGCAATATACGAGTATACCTATATAAAATACATATAAATAATTGAACAATAATTTATTTTAGGTTTGGTATTTACACCAGTTTAATACCGCAAACTGAAGGACACATAGTTGAAGCCAAGACAGCGAGTATGGAAGAACCAGAACATAATCCTGATCACGAAGGTCACGGACACTCCGAAGAGCTTGAAGGAGAATCAAAAGAATCACCAGAAGAAGAATCAGAGCCCATGAACGAAAGTGCTGAAGATACAACTGAAGATACAAGTATGCCGGAAAATGAAAACAAAAAGCTTGCCTATTTGACATTAGAAGATTTTATTCATTGTTCTCATGCTGCTCACGAGGCAAACAAGCACGGAGATCATCCCACTCACGAAGTACCTCCCACTCACGAAGTACATTCCGCACACGAGAACCATCCCGCGCACGAGAAACATCCCGCTCACGAAGAACATCCCGCTCACGAAGAACATCCTGCTCCCGAAGAACATCCTACACACGAGAAACATCCCGTTCACGAAGAACCTGAAAGTCATGAAAAGCCTCCGCATGGACATCCCGAAGGTCACGAGGGCTCGATGTCACATATGAAGGGAGGAGAACATAAGCAACCCAATAAATCTCCTATCACATATTTTCTTCAACCCTTCTACGGAGTCCCCTCATCTCCCTACGGATTAGCCCCTTCTGCTTATGCTGTGCCCAAACCCTGCTGAACACCAACCAGTCTAGTCTAATTATGTTTATTTTGTTATATTACTGCCATTCTCAGTGTTGTTAATATTTGTTTTGTATGCTATAATGGACCAACGAAAATTGTTAATAAACTTTTTATTCAAATTTTAGTAGCGTGAACGAAGTATGAGGTGTTATTTATTTTCTACTTAACTAACATTAACAAATTACTGTGTCAAGCATTAGGACTACAATTAGAGTACATAGAACCTCTTATTAGTCAATAGATGTTATCTTGTTAAGCCTTTTAATTACGATCTTGAATTCTTATCACTAATAACATCAAATAACGAATGGAATTGAATGCCCAACGCATGGTACAAGAAGCGGGGAAATTAAATAATTGCCATTGCCATTGTGATGTAACTTTCATGTTAGTCTCTCATCAAAAAACAGTATTTTTGGATGTCTATCTTTTGCTTTCCATATTTTATGAAAAACATACAAGTAATCGGCAATTGAAAAAAATTAAAATATAAGCCTGAATTAATTATTTTAGACATAACAATAACAATAAAGTTAACATTAGCTAGAATATCATGACTTAGAACAATACCAATTTCTGATTTCCATAGCTTCTGATACCAAATATTGACCAAGTATAATTTCATTTTTGCCCTTTTTCCTTAATCTAAAACATGATTAAAAATTTCAGCCCTCTTAGTATTGATGAAAATAAAATGTGTATGTAGATAGCATAAAAATAGCAAGATGCAAAGACAACCAAAACTCTAATTATTTTTTTTTATTTAAAAACACATTAAAATTATTAAAATCTCAATAAATACAAACGAAGGGCACCTGTCTGCCAAGAACAATAACGTCATTCTCGTAAAAAAGATCTTTTAAAATAAGAATGACAATCTTTTCTCGAGTTTTTCAACATAATTTTGTAATGCTACTTACCAAGTTTAGACTTCATGAATTTCCTTAGGTAAATATTTAAGAAACTTCTAATAAGTTACATTTTTTTACGTCATATATTTTATTGCTATTGTTCATCGACAAACTCTTTTTAGTTATAGGTTAAAAGATTTTTTGGTTTCAAATTGATAAGGGAATTGCGTTTTTATATGTTTTTTTTGCCTTTAAGGCAATCATAAAAGTTTGACAGATCTGCATACTGGCGCTATCTAAATATTTATTATTCATTTAGTATGATATACATTCTTTCTTGCCTTTCATTTAAACCTGACCTAGTTTCAAAGTTGCAGTAATAGTTTTGTAGTAGGTTGGCTCAAAGACACTCGGACTGCACTATCTCAAGCTCCTTTCACGACTGTTTTTGTTTCGATAATGTACAGATTGCGACTCTGCCCTGAACAAACGTACATGCAAAAATTCTATTTAAGGATCCTTTCTTAACTTTTCTAATAAAGGCGGTTACAATGATATTACAATCGACAACATTACAAATAAATAATTGGCACAAAACGAGATATTGGCTTTTTTTATCAAATAAAGAGATTAAAAACAAAATTGATAAACACGGGGTTTTAAAAACAATTACCTTTGCTTTCAAGTTCATGCCGTATTTAAAAAAATCAACTGTGTTGCCTGTCATTGTGATTATTGACATTGAGAGCGAACATAAACATGCCAAGTTTTTTTTTAAATAATCCCTTGGCAATGAACATCGAGTTTGAAATCCTCAGTTGCGACTTACGTTCTTTTAGAATGAGTGATTATGGAAAAATTAAAATAAGCAGTAAAAACACACGAGAAAACAAAATAAAAAATACGTAAGCTTTATTTTTACGCAGACTTTCAATATAAATATTAAAAACAAATGGTTACCTGAAATGAAATGATGTCGATTGCATGGTTTGTATATAAAAATTTCATTGTAATAATAATATTATTTTAACTTTAGACACTGTAAGGTTTAAGAACGATCTCGATGTCAGAAATATTCTCGGTTCACGAGTTTACTGAGGTGAATAAATTAATATGATGAATCGACTTTTTCTCTTTAAAATTATAATATGCGTATAAATATACCTAAGAAAACGCATAATAATACAATTATTTTGACTTTGTATCAGTTAGAATGAAGTTTTCTTAAATCTACCAGACGACATGTAAAATTAAAAAGCTTTTCGATTAATATGTGGACATTTACAACTTATACGAATAAAAGATATACATTTCTTATTTCTGACTTACGTAAAATTACATAATATATCTATACTGCTCGCATCATTTGCCATTTTATTTCCCAGGGGCTTTAAGGGCTTGCCTCTGGTCTTTCAACAGTTTTTGTTTTAATATGCTGAGTCAACGACTTATCTGATCAATGTATAACTTGGACACGTGTTTTTTCAGACCTTTATCTTTCCGTTGTCAGTTCGGTTACCTGATCGGACACATTTCACTTGATAATTTTATTTTTGAATATAATGCCTTAATTTTAGATCTAAAATTACTGCTATAACAAGAAAACATGGTTCATTTTCCGATGTCAGGTGAAAAAACTCCTACATCAAATACTTTTTGTCTAAATCCAGAAAAACCTCGAAAATTCACTGATTATGCGTGCCGGCATCGCGCGGAACGAGCGTTCTAATGTAGACTTTCTGACAACACACTGAAGTTCATAATCACTCAGTAAGATTATCGTGCACCATGGGCCAAACATGAAGTCTGAAACCGGGGTGACAATATGATTCTACCAGTAGTATACTGTCTCGCCCTCTCTTTTTCTTTTTTCTGAATAAGACAGAGTCGGAATCAAAATTTTCTAAAATTATAATTCTAGTGAGAATTAACCACTCGGCAGATAAAGTAATTTCTCCTTTTTTTTATTCATAGTTGCTTCTTTCTCAAAAGTGCGTAAATGACGAGTTGTGAAATCAGTCATACTATACTAACCCGTCTGTTTAGAACAATATCTACTAATAATAGATAAATATCTCAAAACCAACTAAGCAGTGGTGAACTTGATCTAAATTTGGCCTTAATAACTTTAAACTTGAGTTTCTTAACAAGAGCGTAGGCGAAATAAGAATAAATAAACCCTTTACATTTAGTCTTGATTACTGGTATGTCACACTTTAAAATTTTATAATCCAGTTGACCTACAGAAATAAAAAAGGAATGTTGGACAAAAAATACGTATTATATTATACATGATCCAGGGTTTGATGAGGAAGTGGAAACGAAACTTTAAATTGATAAAAGTAGGAATATCATGTTTGAACTCTACGGTTTAAAACTATTTATAAATCCATGCCAACATTAGCAACGAGGGTCTAATGGTGGGGTTCAATTTAACTCCTAAACGGTCGTCGATAAGGTGATCGTGTTTGTTTTTTTTTATTGTCTGTTTTTTGGTGTCGTTTTTTTGCGACACGTGTTTTCTTTCAAGTCTTCTTCTAACGCAAAACATGACCAAATTACATACAATTATTGTATTTCGCTAAGACCGAGACAGACTCGCACACGAAGGGTTCCGTACCATCACACAATACGGGTAAGAAAACCTAAAAACATCATACTAAATAACAATAATATGTTCTATAGATGCCAAAACAACATCAAGGTGATACAAAATAAGCTGCTAAGTTGGTAGCACCTGGACGGCGATTCTCATCATTGAATTGAATTTGAGTTTGAATTTGAATTTGAATTCTCGCAAAAATTTTCACACATATATAAATACCGCGTGATCAAAATTCTATTAAGATACGTAAAGCATGTTATGAATACGTACAAAAGGTTTATATTTAAAAAGTTTGATACGTTTCTTCATAAGGAGCTTGTAAAAATCACCCGCTTTCGGCCTTCGCAATTTGTCGCGTGTGCGAGAATCGCCGTCCCGACAAGCAATTCGACTTCCGGTGAGTCAATTTTTTTAATTTGTTGTTTTACTTTAGAGTATAAATAAAAATCTGACCAAATATGAAAGTTGTGTGTAAAACAAACAACGTTAAAAAAATACTACTCTTTCGAAGTTTTTTGTAAGGGGTTTAATTTTTTTTAGTTTTATTGCCTTGATAGAAGCCATAGTAACACGTATTCTGTAGAAAAAATAACTGGCTACCACTACGGCTGAAGCTGTAGAAACCTGTGACAGATGAACGGACGGCTTAGTAATAGGATCCGTTTTGCACCCTTCGGGTACGGAACCTTAAAAAGGTCTTTTTTAAATCATATTAGCCCTAAATGTTATTCAATTTTAAGCACCGCTTCGATATAATAAATTTCAAAAGTTTTAAAATAATTTGTGCAAGTGCGAGTCAGACTCGCATACAAAGGATTCCGTACCACTACACAATATATACGGTTACGGAACCGACAAACAGCGGAGGCTTCGTAATGGTCCCGTCTGGCACCCTTCGGAAACGGAACCTTAAAAAGCATACCCCTACACTGAAAATAAGGATATTTGCATATTGAAAAAACCACCAAGCAAAAATGTAATGGAAAAAATCTAGTGAAAAATATGTAAATTTTCTAGATTCCCTAGTAATTAATTAAACATTTAATATTAATTTATATAATTTATACTTGTGATTGTCGGCACTTGATGAAATATGGACAGCATCTTGATTTCTTACAAAAACACTTGTACACTTTTTTCATTTATTTTATTACTGTTTTCCAACAGGTTTCTAAAATAAATCCATCTTCAGGGGATATATAGGTCCTAATATTATTTACGAGCCATTAACGAACATCGTTTTTAACAAATATTGTGAGAAAGCAGAAAACCAATGTAAGAGTGGGTAGAAATGCAAAAGATTTTTTGGGGATCTCATGTAAAAAAAATCTCTAAAAACTGGAATATTTTTATAGAATAGAAATTTTATAAAAAATAGTAAATGTCAAATGGCTTAGAATAAATAATAAAAGTACATCAAAAAATAAAATATTGCTAAAGTTCTTAAAAAGGAACTTGATGGACTAAACTTTTTAAGTACGAGGCCCAAGTCGAAATCACCTGAAATAGAAGAGCATGTGTAAACACGTTATAGGCAAAAGATGTGTTCCAGGGTCGTAACATATGGAAATTTGGTAATGTCTGCCTACCTTTTTGAGACACAGGCGTAAGAATGTGGATGCATATATAAATATGAACGCATGTAATACTGAAAATATACGATAAGTAAATAACGCTATAATTTTCTTTTTTTTTTCAAGAAATACTCGTAATTTTTTCTGGCATAAAGATATTCTAAGATAAAACAAATATTTGAAATCGAATTTTTTGTTTTGAAGATATAACCTTACATAAAAACATGAATCCCCAGGGGGTGTCAAAGGTGTGCCAAGTGTGTACTGTGAAATGCAAGAAACGGTCCATTTTCGGTACGTCCACTTTCCATCGACGATTATTACGTCCTAAGCGTGATTGGTGGTGACTCCTATTGCCGTACTTCGAGCACAAAGATATCATTACAAAACCGAATCTGAAATATATAATTTAGTTACTGAATTGGAAATTTTCTTGCACCGATTAAATTTGCCTTTCTTATTTTTCATCTATTCATTCCAAGAATAAAGTAAAAAAAATGTTCAAACTATGCCCCCTACTTCAAAGATAAACTTTAACGAAAAAAAATACGTTTCAGTGTGCCTTTTTCTTTATGCTGCATGATCACAAGGACTCAGCTATATTACGCCTCGACTTCTCAATATTATACGGATCCGAAAAAAACAAAATCTTTGAATTCAGCGTAGAGTTGACAAGAACTTCTTACACGATTACAATACTTGACTATTCTTGAAAGTCTACGAATTTTTCGGAACTTATGTGCATAGTCTTTGCATACTGACCACTGCTCAACAGGAAAACACTGTTAGGTTAAGTTGAATTCAAATTAATTTTGGACCTTAAAATTGTAATATATATGTAATATATAATTTGCATGAAAAAAAATGTTTTAGAGACATCCTTTCTGCAGTTTTATTAATTGTTCGATTTTCCATAATGTTTACGCAATAAGTATGAAATTCAGTTTGCATTTTCACCGATAAGGGCTATCTACATTTTAATACTAGTAACACCTGTTTTTGACTTAAGTCTAACAGAATTTGATGGAGTTTGACATAAAATGCAAATGGATAGTTGCGTCATTCGTTAGAATACGAGTTGACTTAGTAAAATTAAAATAAAACGTTGTTTCACAGTGAACGCCATCGCAAGTTCTACACAAGAATTTTATTACATTTTTTAGCATATGTTTAATGGAACTTGAAGAAATCAGCCATGTTAAGCCCCTTTTTCAAGATCTATGAAACTACTAACGCTTGCAGCGTTTCGCAATTTTTACACTAGAACGTAAAGGGAAAGCATTCTCCATGAGTAAATACTACTAATAACCCTCCTGAATAGTTAGTTATATCTTCTGAAGTATGTCCATAATTTTATTGCTTACATTCGATCTTAACTCTTACAAGTAATAAGTATTTAGTTACAGCTTGTGTTTCAATGTTCACAATAAATAACAATACCATTGTGTTGCATGCTATTACAGCTAAAGCGTAATTAACATATAGTGTCTGAGATCCGTATATAAATCAATACAATCGACCTACGTACAATAGCAACTGACCCAACAAAGCCTCAGAACCCGACGGCTAAAGATTATCATACCGGACGCAATGATTAATATTTGTAACACCTTCCCATTTAGAATCGATCAAGTGACCTTGATCGTGTCAAAGTGGCAGAGTCAAGGGCGCTTGCGCATTTCTCCGCCCCACCGCTTGCGCACGCGTCGCTGTCCATGCGCTATAAAACCATTACAGCAGGACCATTACCATTAATCTAGTTACGATTGTCATATCAACTAAACATGTTCAGCAAAGTAAGTGACGAAAATATACATATCAATAACAACAGAATACGTTTTATCGATTTAATTAACAGCAAAAAATACAAATTGTCCCACGCTCTTCCTGGATTAAAAATATAGTGTGGTAAATGGCTTTGTCAAAGAACGTAAACCCTTAAAATGTATCTGTCTGTACCCCGTGGATTAATTCAAATTGGCATGTAGTACGTAAGTGGAGTATGAATTTAGAACTCCGAGGAAAACACTTGAAATCTCCAAGGATGTCGCATTTTGAAAACATTTCAAGCAGAATATATCTACGTCGTACATTTTATATAACGTTTACTTTATAGACTAATTTACTTTCAGATCTTAGCCGTCTGCGCCGTCGTGGCCGCCGCCAGTGCAGGCCACTACCACGGCCACGCCACCTCTTCCCAGAGCATCGTCCGCCACGACGAACCAGCTCACTACGCCCCGGTGCACTACACCGCCCCAGCGCACTATGCTGCACCAGCGCACTATGCTGCACCAGTGCACTACGCCGCTCCAGCGCACTATGCCGCTCCTCTAGTCCATGCCGCCCCTGAAGCTCACTATGCTGGTCATGATGCGCACGTTGACTACCATGTAAGGAAAACTACCAATCCTATATTGGTGTACCAAGTTGTTAAAAAAACAGAAACCTAACTAAAAAATTCTTAAAAACCCTTCCAGGCTCACCCCAAATACGACTTCGAGTACTCTGTAGCTGACCCTCACACCGGAGACCACAAGTCCCAGCACGAGAGCCGCGATGGTGACGCTGTTCATGGATACTACTCCCTGGTGCAGCCTGATGGCTCCGTCCGCAAGGTTGAATACACCGCTGATGACCACAACGGGTAAGGAACCTTTTACCCTAACACCTCTCATCAGTTTTTTCCCATTTTTATCTATCTATTTTACCAGCATTGATAAAAGTGATCTATCTTATATTTCTTTATATTTCCAGTTTCAATGCCGTTGTCCACAACTCAGCCCCTGCCGTCCATGCCGCCCCTGAGTACCATCATCATTATTAACTCGACCCTTACTTTATGGATGAATGAACAACAATAACTTATTTGTCTCTTTTGTATATAAACTGACTGTGTGATGCATTTTGTGGAATCTGTAAATAAAGTATGATTGATTTTTCAATTTTATTTCATGTTTTATTACGAGACTTTAATTTCCCATTAAGATTTTCTCAAAATAACACTTTCTCGTTCCTTTGAAAATTAAATGACATGAAATTTTTTTCTTTTACGTGAATAAAATACGATCGATACAATGCGGTTTCGCTTCTGCATCGCCTCTGTCGCGCATCTCAAAGCAACTAGCGATTCTATCATTATCATCACATGACATTCGAGTAATATATCTTGCGTTCACGAAAAGGGCTACTGTATCGCTGAAAAATGTCAACTCAAATCAACATCAAAAGAGATGTTGATTTTTCTTCTAATTTGGATATAGAAAATTTTACTAACCGATATTTTTACTTTTTTGAACTGCAGTCTTAATGGAACCTTTTTCTACCAGTACCAATAAGTTAACGTATACCAACATATTACACGTTTATGACACGATTTCCTGCAGTGTTAGGTTATCAAGTAATTTGAAGGAAAAATTAACATTAAATACAAATTATGACTAAAATTAGGTAGCATCAAAATATTAGTGATATGCATAAACTATCATGATCAAGTTTTTTAATACAAATCGAACTGTAATTACTTTCTAAGGCTGTAGGGTCAAAAACACAGCCCTCACCAACGGTAAGACTTAGGGGGTGGAACCTTCAAGAAAAGTTATATAATTTAATAAAAATGACAGTCAAAATTGCTACGTGAGATTTGTATAAAATATTAAGTATAAAAAATTAACTCTGTAATTACTATGCTTTCGTAATAAAACGGGAAATATAGTAAAGTCATTAATTTTGATAAAATGGAAAATATAAATATTCATTTATTATTTTATTTGTTGCAGGTCCATAAGTATTAATTTTAATAGTAATAAATATTACATAAACCACATCTGTGGCCGAGTGGAAGGGCACTCGCCTGCTAACCCAGAGGTCGTGCGTGCTACGGAAGGCACGTTAAGCTGTTGATACACTTGTGCCCGAAGCATGGCGATGGGCTCACCAACCATCACGCTTAGGATTTAATAATCTTCTGTAAAAAACGGGTGTACCAAGTGTAGTGTGACTTGCCCTTCACAGTTTACTCTTTGATACACCCGCTGGTAATCATGTCATGACTACATTTTTGTCTGTAAAATATATAATTATAGGTAAACAATGTTCAATAAAAATAATTGGGCAGTGTAAGATATGGACAGAGGAACAATCTACAAGGCAAAGGAATCGATTTTACCCGGGCCAACAGTTACAACAGCCTACCCCGACGGTACAACTTGTATGTATCCATCTGCTACCATCTAAAAATCTTCGAACTCTTTCCTTCTGATTTTATCAACATTGCAAAAGCAAACTTGTTCTTGTGAGATCAGTATTTCTACAATTTAGGAAGCGTTTTAGGTATTTAGTTCAATTAAGTAATTACTTCACTAAGTGTACGTTTAAATTGCGTAAAATAATTAATTAAGATTAACGCATAATATTACACATGAGAATTACAATAATGATATCCATATTTAGCGCCAAGTTAACACATCTTTGTAATTTTTCTATTAATATATTTTACATTCGTCTGTCTTTTTGAATAAACACAAACTTCAGATAGATTCTGATAAAATAGTTTGAAATACTTTGATCCCTTTAATTCTTTTAACCCTCCATAACCCTATAAAACAATAGATCGCAGTCCATGGATCTCCATTTTTCTCAGCAATAAAAAACATGTAATTACCCATTTATATACTAGATTAAGCATTTCATAGTAACCATTTTGTTCGAAGTTTTAGTTGATTAATTAATTTTCATAGCAGAGGTAAAAATATTTAGAAGACCTTTTTTAAAACAGAGATTTCTATTTTACTGACAAACGGGAGAAAATGAAGCCACTAAGTTTTTTATTTAAATTAGTCTACAAATCGCTTCAATATGGCCGATTGGATTTTTTAAATTACTTTTAGTTGAAAACTAAATATTAAAATTTTAAATGAAAAATACTGTTTTGCCGCATGCGACCTTACGACATAAGCTAGTTCGTGGGCGCATATTTGTATGGAGTAAGTCCCCCTCACTACACTTCCCTAAGGCGCCGATTTGAAATTAAAAGTTTATCAATTCCTCGCCTTAATGAACGAGAACGTTTGGGAACGAGAAACATCGCAACCACCCTAAGTAGATATAAATAAAGTAAGGAAGTGCATTTATGTCAATTATGGTGTATTGTCAACCAAAACTATGATGGCGGAACCCAACAGCCTCGAAATTGACAATTTATTGAGTCTGTCTTTTGACTTCCTGAACAAAGCAGTAAGGGATTTAATAAAAATCCATTTTAGGACCCATTTAATACGGGCGAAGCCAAGCACAAAAAGGTTGAACGAGTAAGTGATACAAACAAGTACAATAAAATGGTTACCACAATGCTTCAGGAAGATTTTCTTTATATAACAAACCATGTCATTAAAATTATACACGCAATATGAATAAAAACATAACCTCGTAAATTTTTAGACCATGGTGATACGATGAGGTATTCGTACGTTATATTTTGTTTAGTTCTCGTTTCAAAACGAAAGAATCGATCTATGTTTTTAGGGAAGTAGAATTGAGGAGGGACTTTTATGTGAAGGAACTCCAAATATTTCTTGTAGCTTCGCTACATACCGGGTGTAAATAGAGTGCGACCATTAAATGAAACCATATATTCTACCGACCCTACTGAACCACTTTTCCCAAGAGTCATGCACCCTTAGTTTAGGAATTAATTGAGTTCCAAACAAAAATGCGTAAACCCTAACGCACCGACATACGGGCGAGTTTAGAGAGAACGTCGTCCGTGAAACCTGCAGCTGTTTGAGGTCAACGCTCTCTCTAACCTCGCCCGTAACTCAATTATTTTCTAAACTAAGGGTGTGCGGGGGTATGACTCTCGGGAAAAGTGGTTCAGTAGGTCGGTAGAATATGTGGTTTCATTTAATGGTCGCACTCTATTTACACCCGGTATAGTCAGATTATACAATATTTCATGGGATATTAAAAAGAAATTCAAAAGCCGTAAGAAATTGCAGATAATTTGTCCAAGTGCGAGTCGGACTCGCGCACGTACCACCCCACAATATGGGCACGGAACTTCGATCAATCGAGGGCGCGGAAGCCTAAAAATAATATGGTAAATAACAACAATATACATCCGAAAGGGACATCAAGGCTACAAAAAACAATACGCTTAAATGGTAGCGCCTGGCAAAAAATTTGGTACCGTCTCATCTGCCTGAGGAACCCTACTTTTTATTTTTTATATTTTATAATATGTACTACCATCTGAATAACTTTTAGAGTCAAATTATGCAAACTTTTACGAGGTCTTTTGTTTCCCTATACTCCCCTAGAATTTGTATAGGTATGAATATTTTATTATTTGTGTGAGCCACAGTAACACATATGTTGTGAAAATCTCAACTAAATACCTATACGGTTGAAACTGTAGACCTCTGTGACATACGGACAGACAGAAAGACAGTGAAGGCTTAGTAATAGGGGCACGTTTGGCACCCTTCGGGTACGGAACCCTAAAAAAGAACAGGGCAGAAGTGAGATCGGCATGCACATTATAAATTTCTTACGCTATTTAATCAATGAAAACAGATAGACTGCCATCGAAGATTTTATTATGTACCTTGATCTTTTTTCATCATCAGCTATTTCTATGCGCATAGAATCGTTCGGCAGTGTTAGTATTTTTGAATAATAGCCTAATCATAATTTGTAAGAGCCCTCGAAAGCACTAAGGGTCACACACACAAAACGCGCTTATCTGTACACGTTACTACCACAACCATAGCCAAACGGACTTCGTGAGTTAGAATATCTGTAACGTAGTCATTCCAAAGGTGTTTCTTCCCTGTTATATTAGTACAGAACACGCATAGGCGCGCCACCGTTTTGGTACAAATTTGATAACCCGTTTCTCTGTTATTTTTCGTTAAACAAAGTTAAAGTTTAAGACCTCTATAGTTTAATACGGGCATTTACAGAGTCACTATCTGACTGAAATGTAAAATTTTGGTATAGGTACAATTTAAGGCTCTTGCCTTAAACTTTGTTTGGAAATCTGTCCAGCTTGATTCAAGATTCAAAGATTGAAGAAGATACAAAATGGAATCACAAAAATACATATAAGGTATATATTTACAATTTTCGATATATTTTTTTGTGATTTTCCATATAAATATTCTAAATAAAGGCTCAAAATTTATTTCAAATTTTTTATTCTCAAATTTTATTTCATTTATTCAAGATTCAAATTGTTTATTTGTAAAATAGATACATAAAGTATACGTTTTACATGTCCAATCTAATATTTATAAAAATAATATTAAATGATTCAACTAATAGGTATAATACGGGAAATATACAAAAAACTGGGCTTAATATCTTTAATATCTTATCTTTAAATCAAAATAAATGTTCAAAATTATGACAAAATGGTGCCTTTTAAAATATAAGTACCAAAAGATAGCAGCCTTATACTGTGGTACATAACGAAAAACAACAGAAAAACGGTTTATCAAATTTTTTACTCAAACGGTGGCATGTGTATGCGCCTTAAAACAAAGTCACTGCCAAATTACATTAGACTTGTCAACTTATACACCATGACACATTTGCAGTTCCATAATCGATATTTTTTTTCTATCTCGACCTTTTGTAAGTCATTGTCATATCATTGTCCGAACACACCGATTATTCGCCCCACTTGTTCTTTAGTTGCGGTTATTCATATAAAAAGCCACGGTCAACGATCGATTGACATCAATCAGTTACCAACTGTGAACCTTACAACCATGTTTAGCAAAGTGAGTGTGCGTCTTAACTCTTCAGGATAAAGAGCAAGAAGCCAAAACAGTACCAATATTACTAAAAATTGAAATTTTCCATTTCTTATTGACCATTTAAAATCTAAACATTCTCTAATAGGGTCTGGATTAAATTCCCAGTTAAAATCATCAGTGTAGTTTTTAAACAAGCAGAAATAGTAAAGTTCTACTTTCCACCTGTAGATCGTAGCAGTCTGTGCTCTGGTGTCTGCCGCCACAGCGTACCCTTACGAGTACGGGCCTGCGGTCTCATCTCAGAGCATCGTGCGTCACGACGAAGGCCACTACGGACATGTTGCCGCCCCCGCCCACTACGCCGCTCCCCTGCTTCAGGCCGCACCCCTGGCTCACTACGCCACCCCACTCGCTCACTACGATGACGGACTTTATGACGGACATGACGAGCATGTCGATTATCATGTAAGGAAATTTTGTGTTTGTCATTGAAGTAAGAGTAAGTCAAGCGTAGCTTGTCTAACATGGGTTTTGTCGACGTAAAATTAGACATACCATTATTTTCCATATTTCAGGGGTGTCCAAATTAAGCGCAATCAGTTGAATCGTTTTCATTCCGGTATAGCCATTAAGTGTTCTAAGTTATAATGGACCCTAACTTTCTTACTTTAGTAAAAAGTAGGTCACAAAATAATCAACTTAAGTTACTATACTCAAAAACTGCTCAAGGCTAAACAGTAAACCCTTAATCTTCTGTTTTAGGCTCACCCCAAATACGACTTTGCGTACTCCGTGGCAGACCCTCACACCGGAGACCACAAGTCCCAGCACGAGAGCCGCGATGGTGACGTAGTCCATGGCTTCTACTCCCTGGTGCAGCCTGACGGATCCGTGCGCAAGGTCGAGTACACCGCCGATGACCACAATGGGTGAGACTCCTTGCCATTCGTTTATTTAATCACTAGCAAACAGCCCGCAGCGTTGCTTATGTGGATCCCGATTATCTCGATCCCATTTCCAAAAATCCCTCATTAACGGATATCTATGTACTTCGTACAAGAAACCTATCCAAATTTCATGTTCCAGGCAGTTGGCAGATCGACTGATTTAGGGTATCCTTTTATTTATGTAGATAATCACATAAGCCTTAAAATAATTTAACAATTTTACACAGACGTATAATATAGTAGCAGACCTAACATTAATAATAAACGCATAGAGTCGACGCGTGGCAATTTTAGCTCAGTGAACTTCGGGCTCTTTTAAACATAAATATTGCTTGTTTCCAAACAAAATATATACTAGAGATTAGTTTAGGAATTAACAAATATGTTCCAGGCATAAGCCAGCCAAAACAACCCATTTTTATACGTTTCTTCTTACCATGAAGCCTAAATGTAGCTTATTTTTGTATGGAAACTTGCCACGCTATTTAATCCTTATGTTTGGTCTGCTACTTAGTAATAATTATATCTCTGTGCAATTTTAGAAGCTATATCTGTTACATACTCGTACATATACAAGCAAAAGAAATACAAATACTTGGTCTGTTTAGACCTAAGAAAGTGGCTTCATAAAATATACTGTGCGTCATGAGTCCAGTAATGGATGCATTGGCATAACCTTGACCATATCCCAAATGAGGCCAAATTATATATCTCTTCAATTGTTTGGCCTCTACATTCTCATGAGACATAATAACACTAGACAAAGGACAAAAATGTAATTAATATCTCGGAGCAATTTCTTCACATGCTTGACATCAATAGTTGAAACATGAAGGCCTATTTTGTTATTGTTTACAGTTGTCTTGTCAGTTGGAACACAACTATAATTTGAAAATATTTAACAAGCTGTCTACGAGTTGGACAATATAGCCAGTTCTAAAAGGTTTTTTTTCTTTTTTCAGTTTCAACGCTGTTGTTCACAACTCCGAGCCGTCGATCCACCCGGCGCCCGAATACCACGGCCATTATTGAACGATATTGCTTGTTTTCTTATACCAAATTTTTGAACGATGAATAAAACTTGTAAATACTATTTATAAAACTTGAATTGTATTTCTTACTGTTTTCATCTTTACTTTTAGTACGTTTTCTTGAAGGGTAGCAAAGCTTTCTTGTACAAAGACAGCGTATCCTAAATAAAAGAATTATCCATTTATATTTAAACTATATCACAAAACTAATCTTAGCTTAACTTTCTCGTAGATATTCTATTTATATCTCAGTTACTGTGTCGTATACGCAACTAATACTTAAAACAGCCTACTGCTGTTTCTAATCACATAACGTAATCATAAATAAAACAGTGCAATACCAAGCTGCAGGCATTGTAGGTAAGTACAGTACTATATTTAAACTACACAAACAAACCAAGTGTTGAAATCTCCGAAATACCGGAGTTACTGAGAAATGCAGTCATGAACTCGTGACAAACTTTGCCCACGATCGATCTGATACTCAAGATGTGGGTATTGTGGGCTCGGCGAGACAATGCCCACTCGGTCACATTTCATGCTTATTAGCCGAAACTGTTACCAAGTAAGACGGTCTTTTCAATAGTTTCCATACATTTTACGATGTCAATTTACAAGACAGAATTAACATAGTGATGGATCCTGATATGAAGTAAGGGAATAAAAAACAAACAAAATAAAACAAAACACGTAGTTATTGGAAATTTCAATTAACTAGATGCATTTGTAAATTTTGGCTATATTAACTAACTTATTGATTGCTTCCAATGGTTTTATGATCAAATAAACAAGTTTATAGCACACCGTGCGTAAAATGACCGCTTTACGCACGCTTCGCTTGCGTAAAGTCGGCATTTTCCCCACTTGTGCTATAATAGTACATTACGATACGAGAGCGATGAAACGTTTTCTGACGAGTGTGAGTTTGCGGCACGAGCCGAAGGTGAGTGCTGCAATCACACGAGTCGAGAAAAAGTTTCTCGCACGAGTATCGTATAATATTTTATAGCAAAAGTGCGGAAAAT
Source organism: Ypsolopha scabrella (assembly GCA_910592155.1). Lineage (NCBI taxonomy): Eukaryota > Metazoa > Arthropoda > Insecta > Lepidoptera > Ypsolophidae > Ypsolopha > Ypsolopha scabrella. The sequence continues at coordinate 10,124,595 of OU342964.1, forward strand.
GCCGACTTTACGCAAGCGCAGCATTTTACGCACGGTGTTCTATAAAATATTATACGAAACTCGTGCGAGAAACGTTTTCTGACGAGTGTGAGTTTGCGGCACGAGCCGAAGGTGAGTCTCGTATCGTAATGTACTATTAGTTAGTAAAGGAAACTGACATCTTGTTGCGCTCATATGGAGTTAATATGTAGTTTACGGTTAACAAGATCTTGTTCAATTTACATGGTTTTTTTTTTCGGTGTATCTCCTTGTAAAAAGACTTCTAAGTTTCAAATGTATTTCTATCATACATAATGTATAATAGTTTATCATATCAGGCTCATATTGAAGAAATGGCGAAAGCTTTCTGGCGCAGGCACCAATGAGATTTTTGTAAATGATGTGGACAGTATTTTTAACTTGATAAACGGTAGAAAAAATCCTTTGCGCCCGAAACAGTTCACAACAACAGCAACAGCTCACATTGGATCTTCAACACTGGATCTTTTCTACATCAACCGACGTAAAGAATCCGATGAAAGAAAACATTCACCGCATCTACCAAACAGGCGATACCTAAAGTAACTTTCATCAGAATCCTACAATCTTTTAAGAAAATATGGCCGACTGACAACGGATGGGGGTGTCCATAAATTAGCGGAGGGGGTGGTTTTCGTCTAGTGTCACTAAGAGTCACGTAGAGAGAGAGGGAGCCTGAATAAATGTCACGTGACATTTATCTCTATGTCTCTAGTGCTTTGATTCAAAGTAATAAGGAAAATTAGAATAATTTCGACTCGTTGATGTTATATACTCTTTAAATATTTTTATATAACTTGAACTAAAAACATAAACGCATGAAACAAAATGATTCGTTTGATGAGTCACGTGATACCGGGGAAGAGGGAGAGTGAACACGAATGTCACCATGGAGGGGGGGGGGGGTCCAACTTCATTTAAATATGAGTGATTTATGCACGCTCTATTGTAAGTATGGGTCGCCACGGCATGCACCCAAAATGGTTATGAACCGCTGATCTGTTCAGGGTACCTAGCATAATAGACCATATCGAGCTTTGCAGCTCGATATACACTGTCTGTCCCTCTGTATCAAGCGCTATCAAGCTCGATATGGTTTGCTGTGCTAGACTAGCAGGAGCAAAATCTCTTAAACATTTTTCTTTATTTTACATAATTCTAGAATCGAAAGATAGGTAGTAATCCTTTTTATTTTCAACAAATATAATTATTATTTCTTATTAAAGTAATAACATAAATGTGTACAAGATGTACATGTTAATTTATTATTATGAAAGAAACAGCGATACACTTATTTGTTTAACTTTCTTACAGCTATCATTACAGGTCTGGACCTAAGACGATAGAATAGCATATAACAATAATTACATACACTTACAATGTTCTTAAATGGTTCACTACAAGCTAACTGATTCAGCGATACAGTTTCAGTAGTTTCAATGCGAATGTCGTTCTTGAGACGACGACGCGGCACCGTATATAATTATCTAATTTAGGCAACATTTCGCCTCAGTAACCTTCTGTCAAACAATCTGATAAGTCTCATTACCTGAGAAATCTACATTATTCCCCACGGCGGCGATTCAGGCTGCTTATTTTTGGTCAATTCTAACCTTTATGAGATTGTGATAAGAACTGCCCTTGGCTTAGCTGACGTGTATAGACGTCCTTGCCTATTATATCTATATACAAACTACATACACTCACACTTGTCTCCCAAAGAGGTAGGCTCAGATCTCCATCTGCTACGATTCTGACACACCTCTTTCGCTTCTTCCACATATTTGGTGCGAACCAGCCAGTGCGAAATTAGCAAAAAGTATTAAAGATCCGTGATACTGCTGATCACTTACCAAGCCTTCAGTATTAATTTGGCTGCATAAATAAATTTCACTTTATATAATCAGATTTCATCTGTCTGTCAAAATAAAAATGCTTGTCTGTCTTACGTTCGTCCTAAGCATACTATACCAATAGTACTTTGCTGATTTTTTAGACAGCCAAGTAAAGTAAAGTAAAGTAAAGTAAAGTAAAGTAAAGTAAAGTAAAAAGTGTATATCTGAGACTCCGTGGTAAACATTGACCTCTCATAAACAACTAGACATAGTCTCTAAGAAAAGTTCGTCAGAAAAGTGTCCGAACGGCGAAGTTCATAGTAACAAAAATGCATTCAACCAAATCAAGACGTTATATCGTTAAAATAAGATGCAATGTCAGTTGTACGCAATCGTCATTCGATCAGGTGACAAGTTGCATCGCGGACGTTTTTTGAGCAAGATTGTGAGTCTAGTTGTTTATGAGAGGTAAATTAAACATGGTTTATTCACAATGTTAGATGAACTGTTGATTCCATAAGCTGCCTGGTTTAACCAAACCCGAGAAAGTTCTGTTGGCCCACTTTGTAATCAATAAAAAGTCTAAAAGAGATTTAGAGAATTTCTCCTAAAATACAGTAGGTCTGAGCCCAAAGGTGAAAATGTAAATATGCTACTGACATTTATTAAAAGCATGTGCTCTACTTATCTCGAAACTCAATCACCAAAGTGCAAACGACGTGCTAAGTGGTAATTTGTGCCAAGAGCAGATCGGGTATTATCGTACTCGTTCCGTAGATAATTACTGCATGCAACTTTGTTTATTATCGCCTCGGTGTTTCGTGTGAAAAAGTTATATTCAATTCCGGGTACAAACAGGGACTGAGTCTTTGAATGTGTGCAATTTTCTTTCTCAAAGAAAATAGGTACAGTCAAAAATCGTGAAATATTTAACCTTGTTTCAATTATTTCATAGTACTTACTTTTTATGTAACTTTTTGGCAAGTAACTTTTTGATACGTTGATAAGATAGATTTTAGAATCTTTTTGCAATTTTGTACCGGCCAGTAATATTAAAAAAGTTAGTATTCGGAAATAATTCAAAATAAATTTATTATTCAAAATAAACACAAGGTATCAAAGACATAACCATGAATTAGCATCGAGTCGACTGTTTTTATTGTATTAAGAGTAAAGCCGTGATTGTACGATCCGATTAATCGGGAACCTAACTAGGATCCTAATTAAGACTCGTGAAAAGACAGACCGTCCTAACCGCGATTACACTGTCCTAAGTCCAAATCTATGCTTGTTAGGGTCCCGATAAATCAGATGGCGTAATTAATGTCACATATTTTTATATTTTGAGATAACTGAGTGTCAAGTCGAATCTTGTCATAGGAGTTGCGTGGGATAGGAATATTCCTCTTTAATATACGAGTATTTTAATATTGAAGGTGGTAGAGCTGCTGCCGGGCTCAACTGTGGAGGTACCACCATCTTACTCGCAAATCCCCCCGAAGTCATTCGGGGGAGAGTAAGAGGACAGCTCGCAGACAGGAACAACCAGGTGGCCCACCATTGCCTGGGATCGTTTGATGGCGGTATATCTATCCCAGAATGCCGGGCCTTATAAATCGCAGGCATCTGGTTAAATTCAGTGACTTAACTAAATGACTAGACTTGTGGTTTAAATGGTGGTCATAAAAAAAATAACCACGAAGGTTCCGTATGTCGAGTTCTAGCCTAAGCTACCGCCTCTCTTCTGCCTAATTTAACCAAACCCCTGATATAACCAAATGCCTGCGACAGATGGATGGATACAAGTATTACCTATATCTTGACTGATACTTTTCTTTCTAGTTCAGCTTAATATATGCCTTCACATAACGATTAAGATCCGGAAATGCTACCAAAGACTAATAAAAAATGTTTTAGGACATTCATCGTTGTACCCTTGGTATGTAAGTAATTTCGATAAAGAAAATATTTATCGAAAGTAAGGACTAATATCATAGCACCAATCAATAGTAGCAATCCTTATGAATCCCGCGAACATTTTATTTGAATCTAATGACACGATTCGAAATGAATTCCTAAAACAAAAATTTAAGTGACCCAGTATAACATGAACGAGGTATATTACAGTTAAGTAACAAATTAGTCGAGTGCGAGCTCGTAATATGAGATTGTAGAAGACAAAGCGGGACGACCTTGCTCGCTAGGGGGCGCTCTCGGGCGCCCCACCGGACTCACTAATACCATTCTTATAAAACCCACCAGCGGTTATCAGATCCACGTCAGTCACGCACTATCCAATCCCAAAAAATGTTCGCTAACGTAAGTGTGAATTTCAAAAAAAGAGTGATGTGAAAAAAGTGACGTGAATAATGTTTTGTTTTTTGTGCAGATCTTTGCAGTCAGCGCCGCGTTGGCCGTCGCCCAGGCTGGTCTTTTAGGCCATGGTGGTTACTCCGTGTCTTCGCAACACAGCCTCGTGCACCATGACACGCACTATTCCGCCCCGATCGAACACTATGCTGCCCCCATCGCTCACGCTGTCCACGCCGCCCCCATCCACCACGCTGTCCACGCTGCCCCCATCGCCCATGATGCCCACGACTACTATGTGAGAACAATGCCTCAATCTAGAGTAAAAGCTCTTTATAAAATAAATGTAACAAAAACAATTAAAGAAAAATAACTATATTTAGATACTGATTATGCCACTGCAAGAAGATAAAAAAAATCTTATTTAATTAAGATACATTTTAGTAATGTCCCTAGATGACTGATAAATGCCTCGCCTACCGTCACTCTCCAAGTTTACGGCGAGCTCGATTCATCCTAGGTCTTATCGATGCTCTGGGTATGAGGATGACCAGTGATTATAATTAAATTATGATGTTTCCAGGCTCACCCCAAATACCAGTACTCCTACTCCGTGGAGGACCCTCACACCGGAGACCACAAGTCCCAGCACGAGAGCCGCGATGGTGACGTCGTGAAGGGAGAATACTCCCTGCTGCAACCTGATGGCTCCTTCCGCAAGGTCGAGTACACAGCCGATGATCACAACGGGTAAGCAATCTTCCTCGGCGCACAAATTCAAAAAATTGTATACAAAGTCTGATTAAAATTCGATTGTACAAGTTTGTATAAAATAAAAGAATTATATATTTTGTTGTGCAATCAATATTGCTTCAAGTTAACAAATTAACGTAGTAAAAAGTATCAGTTATCCTTTAGTATAAAAGTTTTCAATTATTCAAATCCACAAATCAATTCCTAAATCATTTTTTTTTATATTATATGATGTATTAAAATTTTCATATGTTGTAATAATGACGTTCTCAGAAAATTAAACAACATGCTTTACTGATTATACTCAACCATTACCATAGGAAATCATTTTAAACAAACAAATAAAAATTCACTTCCCCATATAAATTTCTAAGGAAAAGCGAAAAAAAAATCAGTATAAAACGAAAAAAGTATATTTTGTTATCAGCATGTGGTTTAGTTTTCTGAGCACGTCTTTAACACACCCGATTTACATACGAGTATGTCTAAGATTTTAGCACGATCAGCACGGACATACAAAGACAACCGCTCCGTAGAGCTATGTGAATTTAATTTTTGTCACTACAACGCCAAGCAAAAAAAACGCACATCTCAGGGCGAAAGAATATATCTTATATTGAAAAAAAATATTGAATAGCCTCCGAAATTTCCAAAATTCAAAATCTTGATATTTTTAAATCCCCATCTAATTAAATATGTTTGAGTTCTGTACATGATTATTATTCGTCACGCGAAGAGAAAAAGTCCATTGACACCTCATTTCAATAATTATTTCTATTGAGAAATACTTAACCAAACACGTTAACCCAAAACGTAACCCTAGATTATACAGGCAAGATGCATATACTCTAAATAGATAATAAATTTTCCCAGAAAATAGCAGCCCCATTTTATTTAAATAGCCTCTTAAAACGAATATGCCTGAATTTAGGTGGCAAAAAAAGCTACACGAATTCTCCTTACCTTTGGAATCTAGACATTTCCCTTTCGTACATCTACACAATGTGCGTACACATCCACACACTAGGTTACGTTAAGCTAAATCGTTTACGAAACGGAAGACTTGTGCCAATTACATGTGCTTAACTTATTCAAACAAAACATGATACTCCGCGAGCAACAACTTGCTAGTAGACAAGTGGATGATATTACAACTTTCGCCAAATTACATAAAGCACGCATATTTACTTGGATTACCACTTGTTTGTTTTCTTGTACGAAATTTGTTCAAACTACGTAACTTCACGGTGTTATATTAAATCACATGGTGGTTTAACCGGTCGGCTTTCCGGTTGTAAATAGGCATTGACCTCTACGAGACCGTCTACCGGTACCCTAACAACAATACAACAGGTGCTAGAATAATAAACTTGTTCTTAAACTCGTTTTGATTACTTACTTGAATTATGAACGTCATTAAACGCATTGGCTGCTTAAGCTGCTTTAACAAAATATTATGTACTCTTATATGCCACTTCGGTTTGGTTAAAGGTAGTAAGCTAATGAAATGTAGTTTACTAGCCAGCAACTTTTTTGCATACAATGAAGCATTCCTTGACTCCTACATAATAAAGACTTGCTCTTTCCTTATTTACTCTCTTTATTTTATTTATTTACCAACAAATTTGTCTATTTATTCATTAACTTACAATGTTTAATTATCTCAAAAGTCCATAAACTATCCGCTCTTTTAAAATTGAAGAGAAAGCTTAAGCTGGTTCGTTTTGGTTTCGGTGCAAAATGCACATCTTATGATTGTTTTTCTTGGTATAAAAATGTTTTATGTTATTTCCCGATTATTATTAAATAATAATCAGGGCTTTTAACAAAATGGCCTAATTTTATAGATTGTAATTTGCGTCAATGTCCACACCAACTTTAAAGCGTATTTAAACTTATTGATAAAATAACACAACTTTAATAAAAAAGCCTAATTTAAATTAGCTATCGTCTCGAAATGCCATAAATCACATTTATTGAATACTTATTACTAAAGAATACAATGATAAGATCAAAAAATGATAAGTTTTGCATTTTGAACCGAAACCGAAACGGATCACCTTAAATAAGTATGTTTATCAATCAACGTCACTCATTTTTAGTTTGGTGACATTAGACTCTATAGGATATGAAGACTAATACCTAAACTATTGTTTTCTTTATAATTTCAGTTTCAACGCGGTGGTCCACAACTCAGGTCCCAGCCACCACGTCTACTCGTCTCAACATCATCACTACTAGACACTATGATGATAAGTAGAGTCAAACGATTATGTACCTTCACACTGTGATCCTCATCTATATTTATAGTCATTAAAATTTAGTACAAACTTTTAAACTGTTTTTACTTTGCTACAAAATAACAGGCGGCACTTCTTTCAGCAACAACTAGCCTGCCCACAGTTTTATCATCATCATCATGCATTTTCATAATCTACGATCTGATTAAATTGCCGTCCTTTAGTAAGAACCAAAACAAATAACGTTGAAATAATGCAACTTTTTCGAGGTTTCTTAAATGGGGACTCCACCTTGTTTTTTTATATATTTTATAATTCTTCGTTATAGAGGCCATAGTAACACGTATTCTGTGAAAATTTCAACTTCCTACCTTTTACGGTTGAAGCTGTAGACCCCTGCGACAGACGGACAGACAGACAGATGGACAGCGGAAGCTGTCCTATTCGGCACCCTTCGGGTACGGAACCCTTAAAATTATACTTATTCATTCAAAATTTACGTTACATATTTGAAGTTGTATGGAGAGAACGTTTTATTCATTTACGTGTGTTTAATTACTTCGGGAAAGTTGTTCAGTGTGACCAGCAGAATATGTGCTTTTATAGATACTTGTCCATTTACACCTGGTAAATTCAGTTAATACTTGAATCCATCCATCCATCCATCAGCCCGTGTTCGTCCACTACTGGACATAGGCATAGCATTTCCCAAATTTCGCCACTCATGTCGGTCCTCCGTCCTCCTCATCCACCACCCGCACCCCGCAACGTCCTTCAGGTCATCTGTTCAGCGGGCACAAGGTCAGCCTACACTACGCTTTACTGTACGTGGTCTCCATTCTAAAGCCTTTCGGCCCCAACGGCCATCATGTCGGCGACAAATATGTCCTGCCCACTGCCACTTTAGCTTACTGATTCTGCAGGCTATATCGGTTACTTGGATACTTTCATACATTTTTTAAACAGCAAAAATTGATGGAAAAACATATTCTTTTCGTGAAAAAACTGATTATTTCTGACTGAGTTTCTTATTATTGTTAACTATAGTCTTTAATAACTCACGAGGGGGAGGAAGCCTTTTGCTTGCTATTTCTCCTACGTTTAATAAGTTCCCGTTCCTAGGGAATTGCTTATCTTGAACCTTCCGCAATATAAGCCCGACAGTCAGGTAATTAATAAAAATGTTTTGTTCTTCCAGAAATTACGAGGAAACCATATTTAAAAATGTATCTATCATATTACGAAAATTTTAATCATGTGCATTTTTTATCTGTTCCTTTGCCGCAATTATAATACCTATTAATTCAATTCAATCCACGGAACCGATTTAAAAATATATTTCACTGTTGTAGTAGTTAGTCTCTTTACTTGGATATAGGTTACAGTTTATTCCTTTTCGTTTCCTAGGAACAAAATCATTCATGACTATTGAAACTATATTGAAAATACTTTCACTGTTGTAGTAGTTAGCCTCTTTACTTGGATATAGGTTACAGTTTATTCCCTTTAGTATCCTAGGAACAAATCATTCATGACTATTGAAACTATATTGAAAATACTTTCACTGTTGTAGTAGTTAGCCTCTTTACTTGGATATAGGTTACAGTTTATTCCCTTTAGTTTCCTAGGAACAAATCATTCATGACTATTGAAACTATATTGAAAATACTTTCACTGTTGTAGTAGTTAGTCTCTTTACTTGGATATAGGTTACAGTTTATTCCCTTTAGTTTCCTAGGAACAAAATCATTCATGACTATTGAAACTATATTGAAAATACTTTCACTGTTGTAGTAGTTAGTCTCTTTACTTGGATATAGGTTACAGTTTATTCCCTTTAGTTTCCTAGGAACAAAATCATTCATAACTATTGAAACTATATTGAAAATACTTTCACTGTTGTAGTAGTTAGTCTCTTTACTTGGATATAGGTTACAGTTTATTCCCTTTAGTTTCCTAGGAACAAAATCATTCATGACTATTGAAACTATATTGAAAATACTTTCACTGTTGTAATGGCTACACTCTTCACTTGGACATAGTCTATAGTTTGTTCCCTGAGAACTGGTAGTTCCCTGGGGACATAAATATGGGGTCAGATAAATACAACTAAATCGAAAGTTTAGATTTTCCCCATTTTAAATTCCCAATTTAATTTTTTTATAAAAAATTTCGTTTTCCTGGTCCGGTCGTCTTCCTTTTAAAAACAGATTGAGGTGCTTCGATAGTAGTTTTTGCAACTGTGACATAATGATAGACATTGGGACATGAGTGCTTCGTTCGTTTCGTAATATTTTCGTTGGACACAACACTTTATCTAAAACCATCGTCTCCGCGTAAAATTATTTTTAAACGTTAAAAAAAAACTTGGAAAATAAAAACATGTACTTAAACTTTTTTTTTATTTGACTCTGTAAGCTTAGACAAGGATCTTTATTCAACCTGATTGCCAGTAAATTACTTATTGATGGTGTTCTGTAACAGCATTCGAGGCTGCATGGCAAAGATACCTTTGCCTATTTATTTGTCAGTGATTGGTTATTTACGTTGTGTTATAATAAATTGGGCTAGTCACAGTGCAGAATCGCGGTGTTTTAATAAAATGTTACTAATTTTTGCCCCCGGCTTCACTCGCGTTTCACCCGGAGAACAAACTATAGCCTCTGTCCAAGTGAAGAGTCTTACCATTAAAATAGTGTAATATTCTTTTATCGGTTCAGTACATCCAGAGATTAACCGCGCAAATTTAATTAATGGCTATGCCCCATAGGGAACTGCCCTTTCCCAAGAAACTCACTATAGCCTGCCTGTAGAGATAGTTCAGCTTTCTATCAGTGAAAGAATTTTTAAAATCGGTTCAGTATTTCTAGAGATTACCCATTCCGTAGATTTTACGAAAGTCTCTGGACAGACTGATTAACGTCTCGCCCTCATTGCTGGACTGGTAGTCCATGTCGAGCTTTGACAGTTCGATACACCACTAAATGTCCCTCTTTAGGCGCAAACCACATAAAAACGGTGCGAGCGCACCATCAGCGCACCTCTTCTATCTGTTTTGCACCACGTCCCTCTCCTACATTTTGTAAGAAAGAGCATTGGAAAGGCGTCGAGACGGTACGCCACGGTTGCGACGCAAGCGCACCAAGGGCGCACCGAATTTATTCATAGTACTCTTTGGCACTGCCGGCGCGCACCCTCCGTCACCTCACCCACATCTTGTCAGATCAAAATCACACACTTGAACACCAAGGTGATACACACCGTCCCGTCATGAGCGTACCCCGGGCCCATTCAATGTGCGTGATAGCGCGCCTGTAGCGCGCCAGTGGCGCACCGGTTGCATAGATCAACAGAGTGAGACAGAGCACTGCATCTAACGCTATCGGACTCGATATGGTCCTCCATGCTAGAGGTGTTGGGTGAGCGCCCAGATAAGTCTTATCGATGCTTTATATCAGGCGCGGTAACGGCATAGTTATAAAAAAAAGTCAACTTCCAAGATAGTCTCGACGTTTTTTTTTCTTCAGTAACTGTAAATAACAACAGCCGAAAAATTTGGCGTTACTAAATAACAGATCTTCATCTCTTCATCCATCAGCCTGTTTCGTCCACTGCGGGACATACGCAATTTCAAGATTTTACTACTCTTGGTGGTCCTCCTGAAAAGAATACCCATACTCACACACGCTGGGCAGGCGCGGACTTGTGAGCGCGGTGCCGAAACGCGTGATGCCGCTGCCAGAGGCTCGGCAATTGAGAATGGATATACCGCCATCAATCAGTTCCAGGCAATCGGTGACCACCTGGTTGTGCCTGTTTAAGAGCCGTCCTCTTACTCTCCCGAAAAACTTCGGGGGTGGTTCGCGAGTAAGGCTACGGTACTTCCACAGTCGAGCCCGGCACCAGCTCTTCTATCTTCATCTCTCAGTCACTTAAACTGTTGTTTAACTGAATTTGTAAAATTTGTTTTAACAACCTAATATGTTTAATTAGAAATGAGCCAGTGTTAATTTCTTTGAAAATATGCAAAAACATATTAAGTATTTTTGTCTCTACATCTTCGATAAGCTCTACATATGTAAAAGATATGTAAAATATTGACTCTTGCTTACGAGTAATTCATGCACAACACTATCGCATATTTGAGCATAATTATGAACAAAAGTGAAACCATTTTATTACAAGGTCCCCTTATAATATTAATTACCCAAATAAATTACAAGATAAAGCTTAAAATTTAGCAATATTTCCGATGTTACACTTTGATAACCATGTGTGTGGATGAGTTATTGAGTATAATCAAAAAAGTTGTAGGATTGATGTACCAACTTCGCCCCGTAATCTGGGATCAATTTTAATCATTGTTTTTGAAACAAACTTATTCATTTAACTGGTCAGATACATTTATGTATATACCGGGTGTAAATAGAGTGAGACCTTTAAATAAAACCACATACTCCACTGATCATACTAAACAACTTTTTGAAGAAAAATACCCGCGTAAATCTTCAGAGAAGAAGTTATTCAACTGTAACTGAAAGACTTTATTTCGTGGGGATAAGGTCTATTTTAGAACGCTGCACCGTAACAGCTGTTTTACGGAAGACGCTGTTTCAAAAAAACGCTCTTATGTCGGTGCGCTAGAGATCACGCATTTTTGTTTGAAACTCAAATATTTCCTAAACTAAATAGTTAGCGCGAGTATGTTTCTTGGGAAAGTGGTTCAGTATGATCCGTAGAATATTTGGTTTCATTTAATGGTATTACTCTATTTACACCCGGTATACAGAGAACTTATGAGTTGCTAAAGAAAATATTTACCTCAGTTAACATTTAAGATCAAACCTGTCATTTTGAATAAGATTAAGTTGATTTTAATTTAGTTTGCGGTATTAAATAGAGTCATCAAACTCATTTTGATACCTGCCATTTGGGTCGCCAATGCCTCCGATTCGTGTCGTAATTAGTGTTACAAGAATATATTAATTTTTATAGAAGATTTTTTAAATTTTTGATGGCAGAGGGCGTACAGAGAGAGTAAATAAGTACAATCGGCGAAAACTGCGCTAAGACATTATTTTACCTATTTCGACTAATGGAAGCAAAAAGTTGAGCAGTAAAACTTTTCCGGTGTTACTTAGTCGCCTAAACGCCAAGATTCCATTAAAAGATTACAGATCAGCTGTCAACAAAAGCCCTTGATTGGTATAAATGGTTACACGTTCACGTTCTGACAATGGGTGAGTAACCTCTGAACTATGGGTCGAGTTACTATTCGATTTATATTTACCTCTGCAGCCTTGTTTTGTTAGTAACAAAGGGTAATGTTTCTACAGAAATATCAAGCTTCCGCGGTTGTGGTGGACCTGTGTGGCGCACGCAACACGGTCGATTCGTTCAGCCCACCTTCTAAATTACTACGAGTATTGTACAGCTGGGGAAATCAGCGCACTTGTGTCTGAGATACAGATAACTCGAACATTCTTGCATCATAATGAACCCTATCCTTTGTCGGTCTCCTAGATGATAATGAAAGTCTCTGGATAACAGTGAAAACAATATCAAAATCCGTTTATTGGATATTTAGTTACTTATATAAATTCCTACAATATTAAGTGAAAATAATTCTAGGGTAGATCGTGTATTGTAACTGATCACAATCAAAGAATTAACATTTTTTCTTAGCCTAATATTTTTTTTCTTCCCAGTACAACATGTTTCAATCAGCTGATTAAATTTCTATGGAAAAGTCCATAAAGTTCACGCAAAATAAAAAAAAATCGCTGGAAAGTGGTCTCTATTAGCGACACTCTATCACCTCTTTAATTCTTTTCATTTTAAAATTCACGTCCTTATACAAGGTGATATTTATTTATGCAGCCAAATTCACACTAGAGGCTTGGTAAGTTACCAGTATCACGGACCAATATTCCTTTCACGTAATTTGAAAAATAATGTCTATCTTTTCAGACTATCGACTCGGGGCTGGGCTTGCGGTTGTAGAAAGGGAACAGAAGAAAAATAATTTTCGAATTTCCCAAAAAGGGACATCAAACCTTGATACCGACTATACTGATACCATCTGTTCGCCATTCTACGACAACATATAACTCTACAGACAGTTTGCAAGGCTGGCTTCGCTAGCCTAATCACCGCTACAGTACCGTGGCGGACTTCTACACTCAACCAAATTTGCAAAGGAACTCTGAATAAAGAAATGGCCGCTTCCTTGTAAAAAATGTTCGAATTAACAGATGTAAATTCTTAAAGGCAGTACCTTGCCTTCGTTGAATGTCGGATTATGCCATTTTGACATTTCAGCACCGTTTTACAACAATATTGATAATAACTGATAATATTGCGTGTGTGCGGCTTGTTAGACGTTTCGATACGACAATCACTTAAGTTTTTATTTAAAAAATAGCTTATCATTCAGACGTAGCTACCAATAATTTTTTTCGATTTTCCAGGAAACAAGGTATTTTAGCAGAAAAAGAAAAGCACTTTTGTAAAAGTGACTGCCCGCTATCGATTACACAAGTCCTAACAATTAAATAACTGGAGCACAATGTAAAAACCAACCCCTATTATAGTTTATTTACATACAAGCTACCTTATTCTGTCATTTAATATACCCTGAAATTATCTTAATTAAGCGAAAACCATATATTAATAATAATTTGCTCTGTGAATTAAATTCCCATAAAAAGCACATATAAATTTCAACACGTCATCAGGACTTTCACCTGACCTCTGTGTGACACTTCAGCAACGGTTTTCTAGCTGAATAAAAGTCTAAAATTTGAGTAATTTGCAGTTTACTACCCTCATACAAAATAAAACAAATGTTTGCCTATTAAACTAAAACTATTATTGTAATCAATTATTAATACATAACAATCTAGTGTTAGACTTATTTCCCTGTCTGTACATTTAAAGGTTGTTGTAGGCGGCCAGTATTGGTCCTCACTTATCTATTACAAAATATGATTTAAAACAATTAAGACGCTTACGGTGACCATGCCACTACCACAATCATGCGGCCCTTTCAAATACGCTTTGCATACAGGTATGACGCAAATTATTTTGTTTACCGATATAATGATAGCAATTCAAATAATTTACAAATGGCTACTGATTTAATATAGAAATCTATGCTATAAATATAAACGGATGCCAATGAATATCGACACTAAATCACATAAATCATTTATTTAATTGATTTACATATTAATAAATACAAACAATATTTTGATGGTTTTCGTTAATCATCGCAGCATTAATATGAGTTATACCATGTTTTGCTGTCAGCAAATATAAGGTGACTTTAATTGATGCATCCAAATTCATACTGAAGACATGTTAAGCGGCCAGGCCAGATCTGTGAAATATGCAAAATAAAATTAAATCTTCCTATACTAATTGAGTCGAGGATGTTAGGGGGCACAGATAGGGGCACAAAAAATATCCTTCATATATCCCAAACAGGGTCATTGAACCTTGGTCCTGACCACTTACCGAGTCTTCAGTATAAATTTTGCTATATAAACGAAAGTCACCTCATATAATACGAGGTATTTATTCAAAATATTTTCCTTACTTGTAATTTATATAAATTTATCTTTTCTGGTTTGTAATGCACTCTTAACAATGTTTGAAGTATCCAAAGCAATGGATTTCACAATAAATCATATAATCTCACATTCTAAGGACTTGAGCAAATTATGCAAAGACCCTGAAAGTGCTCGCCATAGCTAAGGAATGTCTATAAACTTATTATAATTTAAAAAGTAACGATTGTTGCAACACTAATTGTATTGACAATAAACTCCTTGAGATCGAATAACCAACAAGGGTTAAGAAATTAAATATCTGACACAGACGTCAAATGGTTAAAGGTGACCGCCATGCGGTTTCAGTTAAGTCATTCAGAGTGCATTTGATACCGAAATTTTGCAATGACACCTAGTAATCATGTTTCTATCTAATGATCGTATCAATGAAATTACGAAGTGGGTTGATTTTCAACTAGACTTTATCACGCAAAACATTACACTAAGAACATGTGAAATTATAGGAATTTCAATTCCAAGTTTCCTTCTTTTTTATATTAAAGACGAGGCAGACTGGAAAATAATGTTGGAAGGGCTTAAAATTAAATAAGTATAAAAAATACTTGCCTTGAAGTTTAATATTGATAGTTAATATCGATACAATTTTGGAGATTTTTATTATCCTGACCAATGCCACCAAATTAAGATTAAAATTAAGTAGAACGATGACAAACTTGCCTGATATACTTACCTAAAAATGATCAGTATGTAGGTCAATTATGTTTACAAGTACACAACAATTGTTGGGGGCAAAAAGTAAGTGTTGGGCGTAAAAAAGTGATGTCTAAAAATATAGCCCGTGATATGTGTGTAGATCGCATTGTTGGAATTAGGAATCTGCGACTGTTGCACCTGGAAAATGATAGAGCAATAGACATTTTATTTTTTTAGAGTCCGAGTGTCAGCGACTCACATCCGTATTTTTTTCAATGTTCACTATAATCCGGAGGTCGTATTTTGGCGCTTCAGAGAAACAACACATAAATTACTCCCCAGTTAAGTGTTTTGAATCAGAGTGTTACCGAGTATATTTATTATATTGGTTTTAATGACATATTCTATTTTTAGCATATTTTTGTCTTTTATTGATTTTTTTTTACCTATAAATGTTTGGACGAGCTGACTGTGGCACGAGTTAAAGAGGGACCCGTCATTACTCATTATTAACTAGTTTACTCTAGTTTATTTACACGTTCCTCTCTACATTTTTCGTTCACATCTTCTCTTCCACCCAAAGGCTGCCCGGAAGATATCGCTATTAGCAATAAGTGCCGCCTTTGTACAATATGTTTTTTTTATATCTACTCAGCTGCCCAGAATATAAAAAACACTTATAGTTTTGAATCTCTAAAAGATAAATATGTGATGTTGTTTGTTTCTATTAGCTTCAAGTCAGTTTCCAGTATCATGTGGTGCACACAAAATGCACCTAGGAAACTTCCCCACTTCCCCGCCTCCCCTCGGTACACCCGTCAAGTATAGGATAAGGAAGACCAAATTAATATGATTATTGAGAGTGATGGATATTTACGTTATATGAATTTGATTTCTTGGTGAACTGGTTTCGCGTGGGCCAATGCTCGATACTGCGGGACACGTGTCATGATCGAAATCTTATTAATTACACTTGCTAAATAGTGACTAAATGGCTGAATTATAGTTAATGCAACGAGTAAAAGCATCTATGACAGCGGCACATAGAGATGGGATACAATTCAAACAAACATTTCATTTCATCGGTAGAATAAAAGTCAAATGTGCGTATCTAGTGAGTATATATCCAATAAATCAAGGACAAATGAGCTAAATGGTTACTGCTCACAAAGCCGTTGCTGGAGGTTAAGTAACTTAATAATTAAATCATTCCTTTGTTTATTGATGTGGTGTAAATCTTCTTACTAGTCTTACTACAAATAAAAATATAAATTAGTAAAAAGCAGTATAAATAGCAAAAAAAAGGGGATTTAATTCCAGGCGAAGGAAAATCATTGTTCAAAAAACTTTGAATGCAGGTTTTATTTTCTCTAAAGTCTATGACGAGGCTCCATTTAGCAAATTTCTTTATCTTCTCTATAGTTACATTATAAAATGCAATGTCTGTCTGTCTGTTCGTTCGCTTGGGAACCAAATCATTTCTTCAGGAAGGTTTTAGGCTATATATCATCATTCATCACAATAGCACTAAAGGGAGCAGCGCAATAAGGATTTTAGTGACGCATGTGAAATATTCGCCGGAAATTACCATTCATCTCATATGGTCAATTTTATGTTGCCATATCGCGAGTCTGTTCTGACAGCAATGTTATGAAAAAAATAAGAATTTCGTGTACACGGAGGCTGAACTAATCAATCAAATCAAATCAAATCAAAATATTTATTTTGTAAAATAGATACATAAAGTATACTTTCTACAAGTCAAAGTTAATCTTTACAATATATATCTTTAGAAAAAAAAAATTATAATACGGGAAATACATAATAGGAAAAAACATATTGTATATACATAATGCAATGAATAATATACTTATACAGTTATACTAAAACTGCCTTCTTCGGAAAATCATGTTCCTTTGTTTAGCTTATTTCCACGGAAATAAAAAATAGCAAAAGCTAGTCTCTCATAATTTAGATGTTTCCTATGTTGAAATATCTCAACGCGCTTACCTGTGGGTATACGAAACTTGGTACGCATCTAAAGTCATAAGCTCCATGACTCGTTGTTCGTTTGTTTGATAGGTTGAGATGTGCTGCACTTTTACTGGTTACAGTAATAGATATCCTCACAGCATTATTTAAGTTTTTAAAGTCCAAATATGGTCAGGACTAACAGCAACATTTTTAATAAATTTTATTTTGCTAAATAATTTTGTAAAAAAAATATATCCATTGCAATTTTTTCGCCTTTACAATACTCTTAAAGTGGCTTGAAAGTGAAAAGTGGAACTGGCGCAATAGCCAGATCCAGATAAAGACAAGTAAAGTCACAGTACCTGCTAGCTGAGACCGAACCTGGTTGTAAGTCTGATTCTAATTTGTTTATATGCAAATACCGAAATGTAATAAATATTCTGTCAAGCGTACGTCGTACACAAGCGCAGAGTTCCGTACGTGTGAATATATTATGCTTGACATTTTTTGCAACTAGTTCAATAGCCTATCCCGCCTGATGAAAAGCGTTTATATGACCTAGGACGAAGCGCGCTCGCACTGAACAAAAACCGGAAGAGTGCTGACAGCAAGCGAGACGTTAATCAGTCTTTCCAGGGACTTCCGCAAAAATCTATGGAAGTCTGTAATGAAATCAATGACTTATTACGCAACTGTCTGTAACCCTGTAACCACTTCCCTGGTACGGCTACTCATGACGTCATGGCGGAAAACAAAGAGTCGCTTGGCGGCATGGTGACGTCATGAGTGTGGTGACAAGACACGGCAAAGACCTACCACCAGTAAATAGGTACACAGGCTGTCTCTGCAGACGTGGCCAAGATCCGAGGACCTTAAGACCGTCAAAACTACAGAGACATAGATTGTTGGCATGCCTCTCTGTAATCCTTTAGTTGCCTTTTAAAACATCCTTGTGATGACATAGAGTGGCAATATTATTTTTAGATGACGCTACCACACGCCCCACATTTGATACCCCTCATAAATTGGGTACGGGATAGCTCGACACGGGTTAACTTGACACGAATAATAATACCAGATATTTCACTCCCCATTACGATGATTTGTACGATCAGGCAGAAAATCGATAATTTGAAATAAATAATTTTAATTTATTCCGACGATTTTGTTTTTTTTTTCACACAAAGAAGGAAAACTTAATTATCTACAACGCTTATTTTGAAATAAATAATTTAAATGCTTTTTGTATCAATTAAGAAACATTTTTATAACCTTCAATAAAAATTACTTATTTTATGCATGACACTCAAATATTTGTTTATTTTGAAAGCCTCATACGAATAGTAATAAGTACCTAAATAAATTAATCTGTTGCAGAACAAGTTCATAGCATTCAATTTAATAAAATATTCATTACATTTATTCATACAAATAAATATATAATTCTATCAATACATTAAAACAAAATTCAATATTATAAGAGGAGGATACTTTTCATGCCGACGGTACAAACCACTTTTTTGACGTAGTTTCTGGTATTATTATTCGTGTCGACTTGACCCGTGTTGAGCTGTCCCGGACCACATAAATTATACTTGGAAAGGCCTATATCTAGCAGTGGACGAAACAAGCTGATGGATGGATGGATAAATTTACACAAAAATTTTTGTATTTGTATGAGACCGTAATAAAATAATGTACCTATACTCGCAATTTTAGCCAACACATAGCTCTGTTAAGGTATGTTTTTGTTTCACTTGCTTAAAACCCAAATATTTATTTCAATAAAAATTCTATTACTATATTCCTAAGTTCAGCTTAATCAGCCCTTAAGTTGGGTCACAACTGGACATGCAGACACAAAATGTTCCCGAAAAGATTTTTCCTATTGGTCGGAATCCTAAAAACCCTACATTGAACAAGACTGTTTACCTCTATTACTCACGCAATATCGATTTCAGAGATTATAATTACCGGAGTTAGCTCCGGGGTGCCGAGGAATTACAGTCCGAAATTATATATCCAAAAATAGACTCTATTCCCCCGAAATAGGTGTGAGTCGTTCTGTATGTAGGGTCGAGTGGTCGATGTGTAGGTATGCGACCTCGCCGTGTCAAAGTTACGGAACTGAATTGACCGCAGTCCCCACTCCTGCGCATAGGACAGCCGAGTCCGTTTTGCTTTTCATATAAAAGTCGGGCTCACTGCCAATAATTGTATCACTCACCTGCTCTGATTATCTGTGAAAATGTTCTCAAAAGTAAGTCGAACAATTATATACAAAAACAAATATTAAAGTTTTATTACACAAAATATCCAAGAAAATTTACCTAAACCAAAAAAAGGCTCTAGCCTGTAACAGCATGCTCAGAATTTCATTAACACCATCCAAAATCAAATTACTTTCACATAAAGGAACGAAAAGGACAACATTTTTTTCTTAGCAATCTTGTAATTTAATTAAATGACATATACCTATAAAGGCTTTTCATCGTAATGAAATACACTAACATATGTAAAAAATAAAAATATTGTATATTGATTAAATGACCTGTTAATTTGTTGCACACCCAAACCGATTGTCATTTTAACCGATTTTGTTGTAGCTGGTCGCTGTTAGCGCCGTATTGGCGTTTGCCAATGCTGGCCTGCTGCCCGTCCACCACTCGGCAGTGTCCTCCCAGAGCATCGTGAGGCATGATGCGCCGGTGCACTACGCGCCTGCGCACTACGCCGTGGCTCCCGTGGCACACCATGTCGCCCACGTCGCCCCTGTCGTACACGCCGCCCCCGTCGTCCACGCCGCCCCTCTCGCTCTCACTCACGGCCACCACGAAGTTTACGTGAGTTTTTATTTCACATTCAAACAATAAACCTGGAAATCCTCTCGGAAATACACGTGACAATATTTTGTCACTGGCCTAATTTTGCTGAAGAAAATACTTTGTAGGTTCTTAGTTTTGTAATATTTTCACTTCCCGTATTCCATTGCCCCTAAATTAGTCACTTATATGTTTTTTTAAATGTTCAACCTCCGACCTACAATACCATGTTTTCTTTGTATCGTAACTCTTGTACTTTTCACAGGCGCACCCCAAATACGACTACGCTTACTCCGTAGCAGACCCTCACACCGGTGACCACAAGTCCCAGCACGAGAGCCGCGATGGTGGCGCCGTCCACGGCAGCTACTCCCTGGTCGAGCCCGATGGCTCCGTCCGCAAGGTCACCTACACCGCTGACGACCACCATGGGTAACCACCAACCTCTTTCTTTTAACTAAACTCCTGCTAGTCTAGCATTGCAAACTATATCGAGCTCGATAGCGCTAGATACAGTACTCTGTCTCACTCTGTTGATCTACCTAAAGAGGGACAGACAGTGTATATCGAGCTGTCAAAGCTCGATATGGTCTACTATGCTACGTACCCAGGTACTCGTACTTTGCCAGACACGATAGACGCAGTGCGGTCAGTGGAACTCAACTTTCAACGACCTTTACTGACAAGAAATATTTTTGAACTTTCAACAAATTAAAAAATATATAAAAAGGAAATTTACTGAATCACATAGTAATATGTCATACTAGCCTCCATACTAGAATTTTTTGGTAACATAATCTTGTACATTTATTCTACAAATATTGATTTTCATATATTACTTTGGCCACCGGTATCTTATTCTTATTATAACACATAAAGATGCCAAAAAAAATTGCTGAACAAAGGTGCATCACCAACCTGAGAATATTTTTTGTGGAACAAAAGTACAAGAATTTTTGGTATAATTTGTTGAAGATGATATTCCACCAGGAACGTTCAATCGAATCCGTTGTATCTTTGAATTTTTTTGGCTACTACTTGCTTAGCTAACAATCACAAATAAGCATCCAAATACTTTAAGACTGATTGAAATGTGCCTTCAATAATACCAGCACATAAAGGAGTTGTTAGGAATGTTGGTTGAAACCTAGGACAAAAACATTTCTGCGAAATCCAGTTAACGAAATTATTAAAATTTCTTCGATAGAGTACAAGAGAAAAAAGTTTATATATTTTTATGATCCAATCTTATTTTATCTCTATTCAATCGTAAGAAGACACATTCAATATTTCCTGAAAGACAACCATTCATAACATAACTTACACGAGTTCAGTACTGTAAGCTTACACACATCTATGTATCTGCTGTTATAGCAACAATCATCATTTGTCACTTTTCACATAAAATACGCCAAATGTTACGCCGTCTGTAGCGGGCACCAATCTTGTATCTACGATTTTATGCGTATACGTCGTGCGAATGTTACAGTCTTTTGTTTCTACCAGACACAATAGCTTGGAATACAAACAACTACAATAATGTATTTAGCCTATTAATAGAGCCATGAAAAAGTCTTCAACAGTGCCGTTTTGTTACAACAGCTTATTTTTTGGATAAGTCGCAGAGTATACAACGTTTATTTCTGTACATGTGGAGTACATAAATGACAGGATATAAATTGACACCAATTCTACTGATCATACTTAACAATATAAGGACAAATGAAAAAATAAAAGATTTTTAATTTAAAATTTACAGATGCTATTTAAAACTCGATATGACAGTTTCTTGAAAAACGCCATAGAAGGAAATGTCAAGAGGAAAAAAGAATTACTTTACTCAAGTGACGAAGAAAGTTAATGTTATGTCGTATCGAGAGGTCAAAGCATTTGCAGCAGAAAGAGAATAATGGTGGTTACTCCACCGACAGGAGAGTAGCTCTTAAGTTATAGATAGAACTCCGGAAGTAAAGTGAAAACCAATCTTTTTCAAAAGTACATGTTTTTGGAAATGCTTTTCTGTATTATTAGAAAATTAAGTGATTGTAACCTTTCCATAACCTGTATCATACACAATAGGATAGAATATCATAAGGCCGTGGCGTTATTTTTAAAATTTCTTTTTATAGATTCAACGCGGTAGTCCACAAGACTCCCGGCCATCACCCCGCACCGGTCCACCACGCAGCGCCCCTGGTCCACGCCGCGCCCCTGGTCCACGCAGCGCCGCTCGCCTACGCGCCCTTGGCCCACGGACACCATGGTCTCCTCCATCACTACTGAATGACAAATAGCTATAAACCAATTGAATGCGGATGACTGACTTGTGATATTTAATGCGTGTATGTTTGTTTTTATGATGATGATGTTTTGTACTCAACTGTAAATATACTCAGCTGCTGAACTTTATATATTTTTTCAAGTTAATTTCCCCACTTTCCATAAAGTCAGCTACAATTACCTCGTAAATTTTTAGTAAAGAGCTGGTGTTGTCAATTACCGAAAAATATCGAGTCTTCGGCAAATTAACGAGGGCTACCATCGACTTTTACGACTTTACAATTTATGTACCTAGTTAATTTAACAATAATAACAAGTAATTAAACTTATAACCTTGAATCGTGAGGTAATTCAGTAGCTAAATATATAATTAGTGTAGTTACAGTTACCTGCACACACGCGTAGTTGCGTGTGCGTACCGTCGACGCCTGCGCACTAAAATGTAGTGTTTTGTATGATAATTTCAGAACAATGTAGGCGTAGAGACTTTTCGCAAACGCTACTGCCACTGGTATCGTTCGCTAGACTCTGAAAGCGTTAATTTCCTCCAGCTGATGATACCTAATTATTACGTGCAACGGTTTGGAAATATTTTATTAATATTTTTATATAGTTCTTAAAATACATACATCTTTAATAACGAAAACTGACTGAAACTAATGAGCAGAATAAAATATAAGAACTAGGTAAATAATTTAAATTTAAATATCCCAAATCTAATAAGGAATTAAAACACAGTTACTATTAACAATACAAAAATTACCCATTCTGTGACATAATAAGAGCCATTGGGACACGAGTGCTTGTTTACGAAACGAACAAAAAATTTTTCAACAATTATTTAAGAAATCGCAACCCTCCGAGGGTTTGCGTCCTGCATACGCACTCTACTTCGGGTGCATACGTTTTTAAATTTTACTCTATGGATTAAACCAATACTTTCAAATACGTTGTCGCCTCATGATGTTTGTTGCTAATACTATTTTTATTTTTAAGTGTTACGTTAGGCCAATACTATCTATTTATTATACTAATTATTTTTTTACCTATTTATATATAGTTAAACTAGTTTTATTTTTAAGTGCTGTGTTAGAATAACCGCTATCTATCCATCCATCAGCCTGTTTCGTCCACTGCTAGACATGGCTCTTTCCAAAATTTTGCCGCTCTTGGTGGTCTTCCTGGAAGAAATGCCCACATTCACACACGCTTGGCTGGCGGGTTGGTGAGGGCGGAGCCAAAACTCTACCACCAGTGACGCTGCTCCCCGTTACCAGTCTGTTTTATATAAGATCCGGCAATTGGGGATGAACAGTCCCAGACATGGTGGGTCACCTGCGGGCCTATTATGTTACTTTGTGTCGGTTGCCATCTATGGTTGCTATTCACCAAAAACAGATAAAAAGTGACTTCCAAAATAACCTTCAATGGGTATTGAACTATTTACGAACTGTGACGTCATTTCAAGTGCGAACGTATCCTTAGATAAGCGGATATGTGTGTTTACGACGAGAGTCACTCGGTTTGGCAACTGATTTTACGATACGGAATCAGGGGGCTGGTTGTGCCTGTATGGGAGCCGTCCTACTCTCCCCCGAATAACTTCGGGGAAGTTTGCGAGTAAGATGGTGGTAACTCCACAGTCATGTCCAGGGTCAGCTCTACCACCTATACTATATTTACTTGTATGTGCTCTATTTACAGATACTATTATATATTTACTTATCTCGTTTCCCATAGCGTACTCACACTATAAAGATTATCTTTGTTCATTATTAATGTTCTCGACATGCGAGGAACGTTTTACCTAGGAATTTGTGCTTTAAATTATCATACCGCACGACATGAATTTCCGAAGGGGGTTTCGGAGGTGTTTCCAAGTGTGAACTTTCCAAGTCATAGTGCACACTTGGTAAACCTACCTTTCACCGACGAGTATTACGTCCCAAACGTTGCTTCCGATGGGGCAGTCCAAACCGCCTTCAAAGATTTTATTGATTCTCGCTCCCAAAATTTCTTTAGTAAAGGAATAAATTTGAAATGCCGAAAGTGCATAGATAGCAATGCTACATACTTTGATCGAATAAGTATATAATTTAATAGTTTATGTTCGTTTTGTTTTTACCATTTAAAACGCAAATGTAAGGACCTAATATAATTATAATAGTGTTGGTATTGTCTCATTTATAAGTCTGTAAATTAGACAATACCAACACTTTTATAATTAATTAATTATACCTACTTTTTAGTGATTTATAAAAATATAACTTTTTAGTGTCAAGCTTTTTTACATTAAGGAAGGGCCCCATCCGATGAATTTGCCACGGGCCTCATATTGTATAGTTACGCCACTGCCTATTGCCGTACTTCGGGCACAAATGGCAGGCCCGGACTTATATATACAGGGCCCCTGGGCATTTTACTACTGCACTACTACTAATGGGCACTGCCTAATTTAATCGGGATCGCCACTGGTGCAGTGTTGCTAAATTGGGCGACTAATAACAACTAGTTAATGCATTCTAACAATACTAGTATTGCGGTACTATACAGTACACGAACCCTAAGATACTTAAGATTTAAGGCTACATTATGAGGTCAGATTGAGCACCTCATTTTGCATCAATCTGAACTCTACGACATTTCCTTTTAGTTTAAAATAGCGCGCTCTCAGCCGTGCCTGTTACGACCACCGAGAAATAAGGGCCCTCAAAAACCTGTGTTTCTAATACGTACTGACGATGTCATCTGTTAACTTATTTTTAATTTGAATTTCAAGGCTGTCTGATTTAAGGAAGGCCCTTTAATACTCGGAAAACATTAAATTTAGTTTCAACTTAGTAATTTTTTTCTTTGAGCGAACTTAAAGATTTTGCGTTTTTTCTAAGATGAATCTATCAGCCCTATAGTCTACTGTCTATATTATTTTTACTATACCGATTAACTAAGTTACACAATGTGATATGCTCATTTGAACTTGGGCATCTAGCCTTATACGGACCCTTTAGACGAGTCGTAAGTAAGTTTTCGATGTCGTCCTGGAATTGCTGAATTTTTATAAGTATGAAAATAAAGTAGAGTGAAAAATTGGAAAATTAGAAATTATTATTCTACAACACCATGATAATGAGATTCAGTTAATATGGAATGCCTTTTGTTGGAATCTTTTCAGTAGACCTTAAAACTACGTTTTTATATTCCTTAAGCTAGTACATTCTTTTGTAAACTCGAATAATCTGTAATCATCGGAATCAGGTAGGCTTACATTAGTTTCCTGCGAAAAGGCACACAAATACTGCAAAGGTTAGATTTCGAAATCGGAATGCGCAGTAGTGATCATTAACCGTGATAGAACGTAAAATTTACACGCGGTTGCCAATTGAATATTATACCTACCATGAAACTTTAGTGGTTTCGGAAACGAGGTAGTAGTACTCGTTTACACAAACAATTTACTGATTAACTAGTTATTGATTACTTCAAATACGCCTGACGCACCGTGGACAGTTACACTGAGATCTAACTGACTAATCCTTTCATTTCAACTGGCTATAGGCTTCGGCCGTGGCTTGTCACCCAACACGTTCTGACATAAATTCATGAGAAGCTGTACCGGGAGAGAATTAAGAGTAGTGGTAGAGGCAGTTGCATAGTGTCAGTCATTTGTCTTTTACTGATTTCCGAAGACGTTCTTCTTCCACTTTTTTGGCAAGCGTTCTCCAGCAGACGCGGCATCGTCTTTCCTAGGACTTTCGCAAATTCTACGGAAATCTTTAACGAACAAATTACTGATAATACGCAACTGCCTGTACCTAACCACACCCTGGTTAAGGGTGCATATAAGGTCAGATTAAGCACCTCATTTTGCATCAATCAGAACTGAACTCTACGACGTTTCCTTTTATTTTATAAGAGCGCGCTCTCACCCGTGCCTGTTACGACCACCAAGAATCACGCGCCCACAAAAATCTGCGTTTTTATTTAATAACTCACCTTCTAGGTGAAATTTTTTAAGTATTCTAGGACGAGCTGACGATGTCATTTGTTAACTTATTTTTAACATAAATTTTAAGGCTGTATGATTTAAGGAAGACCCTTTAACACTCGAAAAACATAAAATCTAGAGGTAACTTCGCAATATTGTTCTATCGAGCGGACTTAAAGATTTTGCGTTTTTTCTATGATGAATCTATCAGTCATATAGTTTGCCATCTATGTTATTTTAATACGATGTGATAAGCCCCTATACTTATGTAAACGATGAAGTAGTCACCGAAGGGAAGTTATGGTAACATGAAGTTTACGTAAAACAAGTAGAAACGTTACGTTCTCAGTGGTCGCGTGCGCTTGGTGTATTCAATCGAGACCATGTCCGAGTGTCGGACGCAGTCTGCGACCTTCAGCAGACAGAACATAATGAGAGTCTACTGCAGTGATGCATGCACACTCACACTTTATTTCTGGGTACAAATCTAGTTTACAAAATTTAAAATAGGATACTTAATGAGAATTTAAGGTTTACCAGTAAAACTTAATATACGTATTTTGGCATTACTACTTTTATTTATATACAGGGTGTAATCATGACGCCACATGCTCTGCTGATCATCCTGAACCACTTCCATAGAAAAACTTTTGATTTCAAATTCAAATTTTTAATACCTACTTGTCATTTTCTATGGGATTTTTTAATTTTTTTTCGCATTTTATCAAAAGTTTTTCTATGAAGTAGTTCAGGATGATCAGTAGAGCATGTGGTTTAATTTAATGAGCACGTCATGATTAAACCATGTATATATATATATAGGAAACCTGTATGCCCTGAAAATATCGGGCACAATTACACGCTTTTTCAGGTAGAGGCAGTTGCATAGTATCAGTCATATATATATATATCGTCACGACATGAATCCCTGAGGGAGTGTCAGAGGTGTTCCGTGTGTGAACTGTGAAATGCAAGTCACAACGTCCCAACGTGATGGGTGGTGAGCCCTATCGCCGTACTTCGGGCACAATTACACGCTTTTTCAGGGCATACAGGTTTCCTCGCGATGTTTTCCTTCACCATTCAGCAAGTGATAAGTAGATACTATTAAATACTATGCACATACATCGGTGCATGCCCGGCCGGGTATCGAACCTGGATCAGCCAGAGAGGCCAGCGTTCTACCCGTGAGCTACCGCCGCTTTTTATTACTATCTCTTTTTGTTTGAAATAAAGTATCGTATTTAATGATATATTTCATTTGAAAAATAAGTTTAAAAAACGTATATGTACTTTATTTCATTGAAGGGGTGCAAGTACAAATAAATATAACGGTTGATTTTGGTCTTCACCACAAACATAATTTAATTTCTTCGAAAGAAGACAAATCTTGTAATGTAAAAATATTACTAATGTTACTAAAAGAACATGGCAAGAAAGCGGTAGCATGACTTATTTAAAACGAAATTAATAAAACTTTAGTAACCTGTAAAATAATAGATAGACATAGATAATACAAAACAGTGTGAATGTGCCTCAAGAGCAAAATCGTGAACCAGCGCTTTACAACGTGCTTCGAGAATAAGAATCGATTTCGAAGTTATTTCATTCACTTGCTGTGTTGTTCGTTTGTATTCAATTATTGATTATGCGTAAGAATACATAACGGTGACTTTCGTTTATATAGCCAAATGCATACTGGAGACTAGGTAAGTGGTCAGGACCAATATTCAATGGTATGTTTGCGAAATACGAAAAATATTTTTGTGCCTCTACTTGTTCAAGAACCACCTCGACTTGGTCCTGAGCACTTACCGAGTCTCCAGTATGAATTTGGCTGTGTAAACGAAAGTCACCTTACATAAATTGTTTTTTTTTTCTTAGCAAACAGTTCAATGGTAAATGGACAATCTGCTTCTGTAAGAATAAACTGCGTGTCCACATGCTGACTTGATTAAGCAAGTATTCTACGTAATTTTGTCGCATGTTAAGTTCTTTTCGTACTTCTTATAATACTACGCCCGCGTTTATTCAGTCTCTGCCCGTTTTCGGCTTGGAAGTTATTTTATCGACATTTCTAATAGCCTATATGTTGACCAGGGTTACTATGATGATAATAAAGAAAACCTCATCCCAATCCGTTGAGTGGTTCTCGAGTTAAAACGGAACACACAACCAGACAAAGAGAGAGAGAGAAAAAAATTGGCCAAGTACTGGTCGGACTCGCGCACAAAAGGTCCCTTACCACCACATAATACGGGTATGGAACCCTAAAAACATGGTAAATAACAACAATATAGATGTCATAGCAACATAAAGGCGACACAAAACAATTCAAGCCGCTAAAATGTTAGCGCCTGACAAATAATTCGGTCCCCGCTGTGTACGTACCCTTAATTTTTATTATTTGTTGTTTTGCTTTAGAATATGTACAAATATTTGACCAAATTTGGAACTGCTGAAAACAATAACGTTAAAAAATGTCATAGTAACACGTAATCTGTGAAAATTTCAACTGTCTACATATTACTGAAATATATAGGTACATACTGAAACTGTAGACCTCTGTAGTAGATGGACGGACAGACAGACGGCGGCGGGCGGAGTAATAGGGTCCCGTTTGGCACTCTTCCGGTACGAAACCCTAAAAATGGTTGTTTTTGCTTTGGTAATACTACTTAATACTAAGAACCTAGCTATACCAATTAAAATTTAGAAAAAAATTTACAATTTTCTTTATTGGCTCTCGTCAACTTTTTACATAGGCTATAGGAGTGTTAATAAAATAACCGCTAAGCTTAAGACGGATTGACTAAGATCAATATTTTTTTTTTCTTGGACATTATTCCTATGGTTTTATATTTGCCTTTACTTAAGTAGGTATAAGAAAATTGTATAGATTAAGGTTATGTTACAAATGAAAAAATTAATGTTTGCTAAGTTTCTTGCCCTTCTTCTTAGCAATACTAATCGAATGGTGCGGATGGTTAGGCATTATGTATATATAATATTTTTATTCCTATATTTCTTTTCTTTATGCAGGTTTATAACTTTATTACATTTTAGTAGCCCAACCTTAATATTTTTTGGATGTATTTCCCTTATCTATTTATCAACTTGTTTGTTCGTTGCATCATTTATATATAATATTTTTATTCCTAGATTTCTCTACCTTATGTATATGTATAAATCAATTTTTGTAGCCCAACCTAAATATTTTTTGTATGTATTTCCGTTATTAGTGTATTCATATTATTTTTTTATTCTAAAGATATTTATTGTAAAGATTAACTTTGACTTGTAGAAAGTATACTTTATGTATCTATTTTACAAAATAAATATTTTGATTTGATTTGATTTGATTTGCTGAAAACTCTCCATAATTGAAAAACACTTCTCAGCCAAGCCGCGGGCAAAGGGTAGTATTCAATAATTCCTAAAATTCGCATTATCTTCATATTTTCCCACTTCGTTTTTGTGTTACCTGAATTTTTTAAGCCCGGCGGCATTGGAAACCGCGATTACTAATAACTATCTAGGAATATGAATTTTAATAAAACTCAGATTGCCAAGCTTCAGGATATTGCTTCATAATGGGGAAACATTCGAGGACGTTCAGTCTTAAAAGAAATAAGTTAATCAGGGCTTGTGAAATATTGGTTCGTATGAATGATTTTGTTTAAATGTAAATAACATGTACATTTTTACCTTTACCCTGAGTACACCGCAGTTATCAATGCTGAATGTTCTTCTTACTTATGTAGATTTATGCCGAAGAAAAAGAATAAATCGGGAAATTTGAATCACATTTTAACAATAAATCACTCAGAAACGTAAATATACCGGTTTTTTATCAAAATTGTAGCCGAATGTTTTAATTTTTTGAGGTAAAATAAAATAAAACCAGTCAAGTGCGAGTAAGACTTGCGCCCTGAGGGTTCCGTACCATTTAAATAAGTTATCAGACTTAATAATTCGAATAAAAATGAAAAATTTATCAGTAAGTACCTAGAATATGTATGATACAAAACTGCAAAATTAAATTGTTCGAGTAACCCTAAACCTGTACTAAAAATCGGCGATCTCAGTATTTTTTGTTTAAATACATTGATCTCAAAATCAGTTACATTTTTCAAACGATTCTAATCATCTTTGCTTATTATGCCATGAGGACGAAACCAGTAGCTTACACGGAGCTGATAATATTATTTATCGATTCATTTTAAAAAGCAACAACTTAGCTAAATTGCAGAATTTTCCTGTCAATTTTACACTGTACACTTGTTGGTTGACCACCCCTGACTTGAGAGTCGTTCTACCGAATCTTGACGGCTTGACGACGCAGACGCATGATGCGTAGAGACACACAATGTGCAACACGGCTAATTTGTAACTATATAAAAGAAACAGAATCATACACCGTAACACTCCCGTCATACTGATCTCAACACAAAGATCTCTAGTCCATAGGTAGTCACAAAATGTTGTTCATAGTAAGTTTTTTAACTAGATTTATTGGTCATATCGAATAAAAGCCTTCTGCACATGAAAAACTCCAATTTATAAGTCTGCATAATCCATCAAAATATCCTTCAACAGGATTTTTTGTACTACCCCATTGACCTCTCATAAAACAACAAGACACAGTCTCTAAGAAAAGTTCGTCAGAAAGTGTCCGAACGTGCGACGTGCATAGTAGCAAAAATCTTCAACCAAATTAAGACGTTATGTCGTTAACATAAAATGCAATGTCGGTTGTACTAATTCGTCATTCGATTTTGTCACCCCATAGCGGTGAAAAAATTCATCGCGGACACTTTTTGAGCGAGATTGTGAGTCTACTTGTTTATGATAGGTCAATGTTCTACCCTGATAAATTTTGCTGATCCATCGCCGCTTCTGCGAAGGTAATGTTAGTGAAATTTGAATCAGCGAGACATTCTCCTGTGGTACATACCTGGAACCTATAATCAGTGTACATGACAACTTTGGTAGATATGAAACCCTAGATTTTTCTAAATTATTAAATATTAACCAATAGCTTATTGCAGGCTCTACTAGTAAGTGCAGCAGCCGCCATTTGCCAGGCCGGCTACATCAATGTCGGCCAAGCCGTCTCCAGCCAGACTATAGTGCGCCAAGACGAGAATCAAATTTTCCACGGAGCTGAAGGTCCCGGCCAATACCAGGGTGATGCTAGCTACGATGAATATTCAGAGTTGAGTGGGTACGGCGGCGGGTATGCTGAGGATCATTATGGATATCAGCCGTTAGCAGTTTATGCTCCTACGTTCAAAACTTACGTGAGTACTCAAAAGCCTGCTTTATACGTGGATGAATTCAGTGAAGCTAACTAGGTAATTAATGAGTAATATCATAGTGTAAAGGCTGTCAGACTCGTGATCACCCTAATTAACGTAGCGGAGTGGACTCCCTTTAACTAAGTAGTTAGTGTGACAGTCAGGCACATCTAATATGACTTTAATACCCTAGTTTTTTAAGGCTGAAACGGTAAAATCATTAAGTAAAAGTTTTTTCATCAGAAAGTAAGTCATATATAACTCAAAATGCGGGAGGTAAATTCGATTTGCCTACCTAGGGAGGTAAGTAAATTTGAAAATCAAACGAGTGTCCCTTACATTCACTGACTATGGTAGGCAATCACTCGACTCGCCAAATGACAATGGAAAATATCGTTTCTGCCTATTTCCTTTTTATTTCGTTATTCTGTATTTTTTTATATATTATTACGGAAAATGTGATTTGCGTATATATATGTAAATATGCCAAATAAAATCTAAAAAAGACGTTTTCTGACTTAACACAGCAACTAAATTAGTTTTATTTTTACACTGGCCAGTAAGACGCGATTGCACAAACAAAAGAAAAACTCACATCACCTGAAAATAAAATGGCGGCAGTAAAATTATCTTGTTGAAAACGTTATTGCAAACATAATTTCATAATTGATTAACGACATATTTCATTTATTGCATGTCGCATTAATTTTTATATCCTGCAAAATGTGTTATTAGTTATTTTATTATAGATAGACCCTTGATAATGGTGTAAAGGCGTAAACGGTTGGATAAATATAATTACTGTGGAACAAGTACAGGTGCAGTTATTATCATGCTATAATTTTGTAAGTTTCTTTTATTTCCTCACATTAGTGATGAAAAGCAGAGTGTTACACACGGGTGTAAGTGATCAATCGCTTACCTCCCTTGTATAACAATCTACTATTACTTTTAATGATTTAAGAAAATAATTCCTTCAATAGTTCCACCGCTCTCAATTTTATATTAACTATACCATCACCATCTATAACTAAAGGTTTGTTTCGTTTGAGAACAAAACAAAGATTTGGTAAAGCATAAAAAATCTGGTCATACAGAAGAATAGTATTTTTAAGATTTAAAAAGACAATAAAAGCTACACAAATATATAAACTTCCAACGGAAGCATTCATTCAAAAGATAAATAGCAAAATTGCGTGCAAAGTAAAAGATCAATGTCTTGATTTGTGGTCAATTCATGGTCTCTATCGCCACAACAAAAAGAACACCAATTACTTTACACAGACACGTAATAATACTATCATTCAGAATGACCTTGAGTACTTTTTTATTACTTTAATTTGCTTCAAGTAGAGTCCACTCTTTTTTTTATTAACTTGGCGTGGACATTGACCTGAAAACGTTCTAAAGTGTAACAATTAAACTGTTATACTCGTAGTATTGGCTGGCAAGAACATTTCTTACCTTGTTCAAGCAAAAATTTGCCTTCGTGCTTTGTGTTAAGACATAAATTGTGTTCTTGGGAATAGACACAGAGGCCCATTCAAATGATGTAAGCATCTCGATTACACTAATGAGTAAGCATTTCAAAATGCTAGTATCTAAACAACAGCTTAAATTAATATTTTTCAATTGAACTGAATAAATTAGTATTTCATAAGCTACCTATGAACAATTTCAGAGCTGATCTGTATTAATGTACTAATAATAAAATTAATTATTTACACAAAATTACGCTTTTTGTTTGGCGCACCTTTACAGGTCGTAATTTTCTTGTAATTTGGAGTGTTGTTAATTATGTTTTTCGGCCAAATTAAATCTAAAGATTGTCAATAAAATAGCAAAATTTGATTAGTGAAATTTTGAAATTAAAATTTTAGGTGTAATTATGCTTTACTAGCTTTTGCCCGCGGCTCCACCCGCGTTTTATTCTGTTTAACGAGATGCTTTTTTCCGGGACAAAAAGTAGCATATGTCTTAAGTTAGGGTATAAGCTATATCCATTCTAAATTTCATCCAAATCCGTCCAGCCGTTTCAGCGTGAAAGAGTAACAAACATACACACACACACGCACACACACACGAACTTTCGCATTTATAATATTAGTGTGATTCAATACAAAAAATCGACATTGACGGAATCATTTTTAACAGTTAATAAATAATAAAAGTTATGGTACATTTTGTGTCAACAAAACTTTTTTTCAGCAAGGTGATTGCATTTGAATGAAAAAAGATTTAGAAGTTTCTTTGAAGTTAACAATATGATTATTTTTCGGTAAACGAGGTGTAGGATTGATCACTACAAATAAAATAAAGTAGTATTTGTAGATATTAAACATTTTGGTATTGAAACGGCTATATACTCACGATTTAATAGTCAGATTTCGCCTGACTGGTTTCACTGTATTCGTACAGTTTCTTCGGAGGCAAACATGGTTACGCGGCGCGGCGGTTCCCCGTTTGACATTCTCGGAAACTGCCGCGTAACCATGTTTGCCTCTGAAGAAACTATACGAATACAGTGAAACTAGTCAGGCTATCGTGAGTAGCCGTTTCAATATCAATATGAATCTAAACCACGAATCTTTTAGTAGTAAAAATGTTGTATATTAACTGAAAATGAAAGATTTATGTTAAATTAATCGCTGGGAATTTTTGATTACTAGCATGAAAATGTGAAATGGAACCTAAGTTTTATTCATCTCTATAAAAAAATTACAGCACTTATTGATTATTCCCTACAATATACTTCAAACTACTCTAACAGATTTTCCGCTTTCCAACAGGCTCCCCCAAAATACCACTTCACGTACTCAGTATCAGACCCTCACACGGGAGACCACAAGACCCAGTTCGAGCAGAGAGACGGAGACAAGGTGCGAGGAATGTACTCCCTCGTGGAGCCCGACGGTTCCCTCAGGACTGTGGAGTACACTGCTGATGATGAGCATGGGTAAGTACCAGACCCTTCCACGAGAGACCACACGACCCAGTTCGAGCGGAGAGACGGAGACAAGGTGCGAGGAATGTACTCCCTCGTGGAGTCCGACGGGTCCCTCAGGACTGTGGAGTACACTGCTGATGATGAGCATGGGTAAGTACCAGACCCTTCCACGAGAGACCACACGACCCAGTTCGAGCGGAGAGACGGAGACAAGGTGCGAGGAATGTACTCCCTCGTGGAGTCCGACGGGTCCCTCAGGACTGTGGAGTACACTGCTGATGATGAGCATGGGTAAGTACCAGACCCTTCCACGAGAGACCACACGACTTACATAATAATAAGGAAGTGTACGATGCCATAATACAAGTGAAATGTTTATCTTTATATAAGAATAAAAAAGCAATTTTCGCGGAAAATGCAGGCATTTCTAACATACAAAGGCCATTATAGTACGAGTGGAACCGTGTCATAGCTTATTCAACATAATATTTATAAGTCAACCACAAACACGAAGTTTCAAAACCAACATATTTTACTGTAATTACTTAGCGAATCTGTATAATTATGTTAAAAAGCGGTTAAAAGGAGTGAAATAAACCTAGCGTTGTTTGATTAATTTTAAATGTAAATTTGCGTTGTTGAAACTGCTCGTTACAAAGTAGAAGTAAGAGCTGTATTTCATACGACAATTTCTATGCAAATAAAACAAGTTTGTGTCAAGCTAATTCCTCTAGTTAGTTATTTCTCTCATTTATGGAAATATAAAATGTGTATAAATCAAATGTACTCGCATTTCATGAAAATGCTATGTACAAGATATTATTTTTAAGGAACTTAATCTCCTTTTTCGTTTGTTTCAAATTGTTTATATCAGATTTTATTGGATCACAAGTTGTAGGTTAGTCCTAAAATACATAATTTTAGGTATTTGGTCAAAGTTGAACTCAAGAATATTACATGGAGGTCCGAGAGACAAAAATAGGCACAGAAGATTCTCAATAAGTTGCCACTGATTTACTGAAATGTAGATTTTATTATATATAAACACTAATCATAACTACATATACTTATTATTCATTTATTTATAAATGGAAATAAAATAGTAATAAAATACATGGTGGAATTTATACACGGACGGAGACTTTTATTAGTGTGGAAATAAAATAATAAAATTATTAATTTAATTTCACAGACACGTGATGATAAGTACGTATATATAAAATAGTAGATTCAAAAAAACAGCTACCTAATAGTACATTACGATACGAGAGCGATGAAACGTTTTCTGACGAGTGTGAGTTTGCGGCACGAGCCAAAGGTGAGTGCTGCAATCACAAGAGTCGAGAAAAAGTTTCTCGCACAAGTTTCGTATAATATTTTATAGCAAAAGTGCGGAAAATGCCGACTTTACGCAAGCGCAGCGTGCGTAAAGTGGTCATTTTACGCACGGTGTGCTATAAAATTAATTAAATAAACAATCGTCGCCAAACCGCCGCCATTACCCAAAAGGCGTGGCATTGTCTCACTGAAGTGCAAGGCTTATCTGGGGCACGTTAATCTTTACTGAAACACAAAGCAGCCTTTGATCCCCCAAACCAGAGCATTGACAAGGGCCAGTCGACGATATATCCTTGTTATACTCAGGTCATACTGGAAGATTCTGGATTCTCATTGAGTAGACCACATATCATGTTCATGATATATTCATTGTCTTTCAAAGTATATTCCCTCACTTTATAAACTAGTTTAGGTTTACGATAAAATGATGAAATGTTAAGAACTATAGAAGTCACCGCTTCGTTCGTCATCACACCTATATTTTTTATTTTGATTGAAGCAATATTAACATTGTTTTTATCATAAAACTACACCAATATAGGTTTTTGAAATTGATTTTATCATATAACTAATCCAATCTAGGTTTTTGATCAAAGAACGGGATTTTCTCAGGTTTATGATAAGATTAAATCATAATTTTGTCTTCTGCCGGTTCTTGGTCGAATGCCTAGGTTTTTGATCAAAAACCTGATTTTAACATAAAACTGCGACATATACAAGTTGCTCTAAAAATATCTGCCACAGCTACAATGGTAGATAGTATTGTGTATGTAGATTACAATTATGAAGAAATTTTATACTCCAGAATAGTTATATGAATTTGAGAAAATAGAGTAAATAAATAATTATTTACTTCATTCGGTATAATGTGGTTCACAAACTACGCGCGATGTGTCGTTTCATCAATAAAAATAATTTCTATCTCTTTCCAACTGTTTTGTGTTAGGATGGTTTCATGCAAGTAAATCATTTTTAACTGATACGCAGATTTTTTTGTATGAAAAAATGTATGACTTTAGATCAATAAAATATCGTTACTATTGTAATCTACATACACAATACACTCTCCCATTGCAGCCGTGGCAGATATTTTTAGAACACCTTATATATACAAAGTCCTATAATAATGAGTGAAAATGATTCTAGGGTAGATTGTGTGTCGTTAACTGATCACATCTTAGACGGAAAAAAAATCATATTCTGGCAAAATTATTTCCTTTTCCCAATACAGTACAGCTGACTAAATTTCTATGGAAAAGTAAAAAAAAGTTTTTAATTATTATTCGTGAATTTGGTCTAATAGCGATACTCTATCACCTATTACATTTCTTTTACTTTGAATTGTGGGAATTTACCCACTTTAATTTTCCTCTCAACCATAAAATAACCTACTCAGTGTACACCTCATAATCATAACATAACAATACTAGTTATAACGTTAACTCAGTCGGTAAGACGCTGGACTCTGATTCTTGAGACTCAGGTTCGAATCCTGCTGGTGTAGCATGCACCAATGAGCTTGTCGGAATTTAGGCGCAAATAGTATTGAATTTAGAATGGAGACCACGTACAGCAACGCGTAGGGTAGGCCAACCTTGTGCCCGCTGGACCGGCGACATGAAGGACGTTGTGAGTGGCGGCTGGATGAGGAGGATGGAGGACCAACATGAGTGGCGAAATTTGGGAAAGGTGGACGAACACGGGCTGATGGATGGATGGATATGAATATAGAAAGCACTGTAACACCACGTTGAGACGATAATATCGTGGGTGAAAAAAGAGTGTTACGAATGTTAACTATTCTAGTGACCACAGTTCGTGACACCTCTGACACCCCCTCAGACATATATGTCGTGTAGATATTTTATTCATATCCTTTGATTAAATTAGCCTCTTAATTGGATGACTAGGTTATTCATCAAATGGTAGCTTCGAATTGAATGCCTTAATTAAAGCTACTATAATATTATTAATCTTTAAAACTATTGTATTTCAATTCTGGAAAAATCCACAACTATGGCAAATCCAGTGGGCATTGGAAAAATATGTTGTGAGAGTACAGGACGAACTTATCTACAATTGAGCGCGAGTGAGCAAGTTAGACATAGTATACAAATTTAACGTTAGCAATAATCTGGCTGAATTTTAAAATAAAAGTTAAGTTGAGGACTTATTTAAAAAAATCTTGTAGCCAAAAGATGGACAAGTATACACAAAATATTCGTATCAAGTTTTGTAATAATACGATCCACATTACAGGCATAAAACGTGATAAATACAATTTTCAGAGGTCTCTTTAGAATTTTTTCACAATTTTTTTTCCATTAAAGATTCAAATCATGATTTTGAGATAGTCAAAAAATTTCTAATATCTTCGAAAACAATATAATTTTTTATCAGTTAGAACTGGTTTACATCTGGTTTTCTGAAAAACACGTTTTAACACGTCTAATGTTGCGTTTCCCAACGCCCACTTCCCCATAAAAAATGTGTGTTTTTGCGTAAGTACATTATTTGTTCACATTGGTCTTGCATGGGATCTGATTTCGGGCATTATTTTATTTATTACATACTAGCTGCTGCCCGCGGCTCCGCCCGCGTCGAAGAGATTTTCGTGGAAATAAGGAAAACGAAATAATTTGATTTTTTGAACGACTATGTGCAACGGACACCATGTTTAAGCAAAGCGCTAATAATGACCAATCAAATAAGCCCAAACTCAAAGGGTCCGTTGTTGTCCGTTGAGGAGATCCTGTACCCATCTTACAGTCCCATCATCAAACCCTGGTCTCCATGTTTTACCAAAGCGCTAATAAAGACCAATCAAATGAGCCCAAACTCGAAGGGTCTGCTGCTGTCCGTTGAGGAGATCCTGTACCCATCTTTCAGTCCCATCATCAGACCCTGGTCACCATGTTTTACCAAAGTGCTAATAAAGACCAACCAAATAAGCCCAAACTCAAAGGGTCGGCTGTTGTCCGTTGAGGAGATCCTGTACCCATCTGCCAGACCCATCATCAGATCCTGGTCACCATGTTTTACCAAAGTGCTAATAATGACCAATCAAATAAGCCCAAACTCGAACGGTCGGCTGTTGTCCGTTGAGGAGATCCTGTACCCATCTTCCAAACCCATCATCAGACCCTGGTCACCATGTTTTACAAAATTGCTAATAATGACCAATCAAATAAGCCCAAACTCGAAGGGTCTGCTGTTCTCCGTTGAGGAGATCCTATACCCATCTTCCAGTCCCATCATCAGACCCTGGTCACTATGTTTTACCAAAGTGCCAAGAAGTGTGCCCGGATCGTTGTAGATGTAAATCTGTAGTCAAATGAAACTGATATAGTTTTCCCGTATGGGAACAAATCATTACTTAAACCATAGTATTTAATGTATCTATGCCTAAACCTGGCTGTAGTTACTTTTCAAGCTTAATATTAGGTGTGTCAGGATCATTGTAAATGGAAATCTTTAGTTAGATTAAACTGATACAGTTTCCTTGTATGGAAAAACAACCGGTTTCCTCACGTATAACTAACCATTTGGTCAAGGAACGCCGATAAAGCAGCTAAGCAGCGTTTTTTCTCGCGATATGGTTCACAAACATTGAATTTTCAAACTGAAAACTTACTTTTATTAAAATAAAATAAAACTTATGTTACTCAGCAATAGTATAGCTTTTTATAAAAGAAAGAATTTTTAGAATCGGTTCAGTAGTTCCAAAGTTTACCTCAAACATACAAACAAACAAACAAACAAATCTTTCCTCTTTATATAATAGTGTAGAGTAGTAGTATGTAGGTAGGTGCAGAAGACGATTTCGTCACAAGCACAAGTGTAAAAAGTAAGTTAAGTGTGTACTTAAGGGCTTATCCCTTAGATGGAAAAATAAGACCAAAGTTAGTTTAATTAGTCGTTCCTTTCAACTAGAGCTTGCTAAGTTGACTGTACTTAGAATTTTTGAAACCGGGAATTCACGGGATTTTCAGTGTCGGGAAATCCCGGGAGCAAGCTCTAGTTGAAAGGAACGACTAATTAAACTAACTTTGGTCTTATTTTTCCATCTAAGGGATAAGCCCTTAAGTACACACACGTGAACACACATTAAGTTCACGTTTCAGTAGAAAAAAAAATCTACGCGTAGATATAAAGTCCCACCCCGCTGCATACAGGATGAACCAACGAATACCCCCTAAAGGGAAAGTACCTTAAACATTAGAGATAGCAAATTTTACTTCAAGGAACCTTCATTTTATGCATTCAAAGAATTTAAAAAAAATTTTTGCTCCTAACTAATTTAGTTGTAATTAAAAGTAATTAAATTTTAATTTATTGAATGCAGTTTTCCTTAACTTTAAAAATAAATGGTAATTTTCCTCCAGGGGGCATTCGTTTGGTTCCATACATCTATCCATCAGCCTGTTTCGTCCACTGCTGGACATAGGCCTTTCCAGGACTTCGCCACTCTTGGCGGTCCTCCTGGAAGAAATGCCCGTACTCATACACGCTGGGCAGGCGGGTTGGTGAGCGCGGTGCCTAAACCCTTACACCAGTGATGAGCGGCGCCCTGCCCGTCACCAGTCTGTTTTATATAAGGCCCGGCAATTGGGGATGGATATACCGCCACCCATCGGTCCCAGGCAATGGTGGGCCGCCTGGTTTTGCTCTGTTGTCTTACTCTCTCCCGAATAACTTCGGAAGGATCTGCGAGTAAGATGGTGGTACCTCCACAGTCGAGCCCGGCATCAACTCTACCACCTAATACGTTTGGTTCACCCTGTAGTTACATGATAATTGTCGGTAAGCCATTTTGGAGCCCCCTAACAACGAAATAAATCAATAGAAGAAGATTCTCGTAATTCATTTTTATATTTACGAATATATTTTCCTGGTTATAACACCTAATTTTTCAGAGTGTACGATGGTCTATTCAGACAGTCCATAACAATTAGCATAATAATGGAATTTTACCAATGCACGTTTACTTCACTACTATTTCTGTCAAACTTTGTGACAGTCTCAAAATGCAGTTATGCAGTTTGCTTTTGTTTAAATATCCGTAAAGGCCAGCACACGTTTCATTTTACGAGACATGAATAATTTCTTTCATCTTGACACTTTGTTGTGCTTCTGCCAATAATATTTCCGACAATAACACAATCAGAAAGCCAAAATAACAACTCAGTTAACTTTACACTACGGAACAACGTTCTCCCATCAAACTCTTAATGTGAGTCACTCAATCACCAGATCATTGTCGCTTATAAACAAACGAGTGAATTGATGCAGCGCATGCGTTGAATTGCATTGAGGTTACTGGAGTCAGTATACAAAGTCGTGAACACTATATTGAAAATTTTGTTTTTTCAATAAATTGTTCTTTTCTTGCTACTCTCATCAAACGCGATTAAGACCCAAATACAAAGTGACTAATGAGTGAAAATCGCGAAAGTTCAAATTTTACTATTGTTTTTTAAGGTTCTATTACTAAGCCTCTGCTGTCTGTCTGTCTGTCCGTCTGTCTGTCATAGGAGTCTACAGCTTTAACCGTAATATGTAGCCGTTGAAATTTTCCCAGAATACTTATTACTACATGGCCTATATCACGACAAATAATAAAAATTCCAAAAAACTTAAAACCAAGAGCACATTAAAGGCTGTTAAAATATATTTTATCTAACCTCATATCGTAAAATATCGTAAAACATCGTACTGGCATAATTTAAAAAAAATTCATGAACGTCTCTAAAAAATTAAATTATAGTATAGGTCTCCGAACAACATAATGCTATAAAAAAACTTTTTCTGAGATTACAGTACATGTGATACTAACTAAGAAGACAAAGGGAACTTAGCCTAAACAGCCATGTCTGAGGTTTAATATCAAATACCAATGAGGTTATCATAGAATATTCTCTAACACGTAAATAATAATTAAATAATATTGCGGCGTGACAAAGGAGGTCACAATTTTATTTTATTTTCGGCCTGCATTGTCTATGGCTGCCGGCGCGCGTAACGCGCACACATGCGTGGTGGACTGTTGAATTTTGGCGCCATAGTTTATGTGGAAATTATTATTTACTGTGGTTTTATGGGTCTAACTAAAAGTATTATTTTGCCCTAAAATTACCAACAGCAGTGATGGTGGTGATTTGATTCCACCTGATATTCTGGAAATAACGACGCAAATTACGGACACTTTTAGAACGAGCTTTTACAAAAAAAACAAAAATGGCTGACGACAAATTTTATCAAGATTATTATGAAAACAGGTTGTTAGGCATGAGTTTAGATAAAGAAGAGTATGAAACTACACATAACTAGGTATTAAAACACTCGTGCTCTATTAAAAAACGAGCCGAAGTCGAAACTCGTGTTTTTAATAACCTTTTTATGTACCAGTATCACTATTTGCTATGTTTATATCAGCACCGTGAGATCCTAAAATCTGATCATGTTATAATTTCATTAGTGCGATAATGCTTTCACGGTAGGTTTTTTCACGGTTTCCTATAAACTGAGAGAAAATATATATTATTACTAGCTTTTGCCCGCGGCTCCGCCCGCATCGAAGAGATTTTCGTGGAAATAAGGAAAACAAAAGAATATGATTTTTTGAACGACAATATGCAACGGTCACCATGTTTTACCAAAGTGCTAATAAAGACCAATCAAATAAGCCCAAACTTGAAGGGTCTGTTGTTGTCCGTTGAGGAGAACCCACACCCACCTTCCAGTCCCATCAACAGACCTTGGTCACCATTTTTTACCAAAGTGTTAATAAATACCAACAAAATAAGCCTAAACTCGAAGGGTCTGCTGTTGTCCGTTGAGGAGATCCCGTACCGACCTTCCAGTCCCATCAGCAGACCCTGGTCCCATGTTTTACCAAAGTGCTAATAAATACCAACTAAATAAGCCTAAACTCGAAGGGTCTGCTATTGTCCGTTGAGGAGATTCCGTAACCACCTTCCAGACCCATAATCAGACCCTGGTCACCATGTTTTACCAAAGTGCTAATAAATACCAATCGAATAAGTCCAAACTCGAAGTGTCTGCTGTTGTTGTCCGTGTACGTACCTTCCAGTCCCATCATCAGACCCTGGTCACCATGTTTTACCAAAGTGCTAATAAAGACTAATAAAATAAGCCCAAACTCGAAAGGTCTGCTATTATCCGTTGAGGAGATCCCGTACCCACCTCCCACAGTCCCGTCATTAGATCCTGGTCACCATATTCTACAAAAATACTCATCAGTACCGATCAAATAAACTTGAACTTGAGAGGTCTCCTAAAAAATACATTTACCAGTGGATGATTGAAACCCCGACGACATGACTACATACGTACGACTACGCAAGGCGTACATACCACACGATTAACTAAAAATCTTATTGAGTGCTTAAGTAATTTTTAAAGTCAGTTCAGTAGTTCTAGATATTACCCATTATATGCAAACAAAACAACAAATCTTTCTTCTTTATATAATAGTGTAGACAAACCTTAACGTGAGTTGATTTGAACCAGACTGCGTCAAATTCGATATTTTGAAACATGCAGCGCCGTCTAGTGTATTAAAATAAAAACAATTTCAACGCCAGCTTACTGAGCCATTATCCAGGATAGCTTCCCAGAGAAGGCGTTTTCCAAGCCCTTGAAAATAAAATTATTTTAGTTATTGGTCTT
Source organism: Ypsolopha scabrella (assembly GCA_910592155.1). NCBI lineage: Eukaryota > Metazoa > Arthropoda > Insecta > Lepidoptera > Ypsolophidae > Ypsolopha > Ypsolopha scabrella. The sequence goes on from OU342964.1 coordinate 10,168,356, forward strand.
TGCGCAGTCAAGAAATATAATTTCAGCTTTAATATTTTTTTTACAAAAGGAAATATTTTTTCTGAAAATAGAATAAAAAATAAAAAGTTTTACCAGTCGGGGTTTGAACCCGCGACGATCGACTATGCTACGGCGGCGAACCTTCCATATGTCTCACTAAAATTCTCATTGCGCTGCTCCCTTTTGTCATCGCGTGATAATACATAGCCTTAAACCTTCCCGAAGAAATGCTTTATCTTTCAGTGAAAACTGCATCAAAATCCATTGATTGATTCTCAAGTTATAAGCGAACGAACAGACAGACGGACAGACAGACAGACAGACAGACAGACAGACAGACAGACTCAACAATACAGTGAAATTAAAAACCATCAGATTTGACAATGTCAAGCTGACATATTATACAAAACATTGTGACATTTACTTTACAGACGCCTTGTTGCAACAAGTACAGCACCATTGTGGCACTTTTTAGTGCTTCAAGTGTAACAATTACCAGTTGCACTCACGCAGCCAATGCAATTTTAACGAGGGCTGCTATTGAGTAATACTGACCCAGTATTCACAAAATTTACGATTATTAGTTTTTAATTTTTACGAATTGGCTATCGATACAACACTAACTCTTACGCAAAGATCAGAATACTATTTCCGCCTCAGTACGTAGGCCACAAGGCGCTAATTTCTTATGACCAACTCGTGTATATATAGTGTTATTTTCACTTTTTCTTTCAAAAAATGCCATACAGTGTTTGCGTTCTGCCAACAAGGATATACAAACAATGCAAATATGCTTTATTTGAGACATAAAACTTTAAAACAACAAGAGATGAACCGTGACTCACGACGCGACGGCATTCGCCAAGGTTTTTGCAAAATAGGCTCAATATAAATTTTGATAGCCCACGTTAGCAAATTTATGATAATTTCGTATATTTTGATTTCATTTAGTAAAGCGATAAATTGTACCAATTTATTTACTTTCAAATCAGCACCAAGTTGCTGCCATATGCTATATTGTTGCAGAGTTCTTACTAGGGATGCAACGATCGGCCATTACGATTACGATAATAATCGTTATTCATTACGATAACAGATGCATTACGATTATTTTAAAAAATGTTTCAGATAATCCTCACAATGTGTTTTTATAGTATGTCCATTCCACTAAAAGAAATAAATGAAAAAAAAATCTCACATTATTTTTACTTATTAATTTAACTTTTTAGTTTTAAATTAAATTTCAATCACATGTTCAATCACACAAATCTTTCTTTTGTAAATCTTCTCAATAATCAAAATTGACACTCATTAAATTTTCGTTTAGGAAACGCAGCTGCTATAAATGATCACAAATAATCTATGACACAACAATTTTCACTCATAACATTTTTAACGTCAATTGACTTTTTTTTATTATGTCACCACGTGGGAAGGCAAATGGAACTAAGCCCTTACAGCCATGTCTGAAGAACTTTCAATTTAATAATCGCCACGATTCTTACTACGATGCATCGCTTCGTTATTAATCGTAATTATTACGATTACAGATGCAAAACCATGCACCGCGTCGTAATCGTTCCATACCTAGTTCTTACGTTTAGAAACGTTACATGAAAAAGCATTTAGAAATAGTACTTAGCTTATTTTACCCGCCCTGTGCACTCCCGAATCATTTTGGCATTTCCAAATCCAAGCCGAAAACGGGGCAAAGGTTCAATAAACGCGGGTGGAGCTGCGCGCAAAGGCTTCACTAATAGTAAAGTAATAAAAAAGTCGTGTCTGTACATTGAATGTTTTTGCGAAACATAAAATTATTTTTAGTATAGAACTTGAATTTTTCATTTTTTTTCTGTCTTTTCCGTTTTAACGAGAAACTCTGATTTGGATGCAGTTTTATTTATTATCATCGTAGTGACCCTGTACAACATTATAACCTATAGGCTATAGGAGGGGTGTTGATAAAATAACCGCCAGGCTGAAAACTGTTGATACCACACAAAGGTTAAAGGACACATCCACGCGAGTGAAGCCGCAGGCAACAGCTAGTCAATTATAAAATAAGACTTATTTGGGACAGACGCCATTTATAGTTTCAGTTGTTATAAAGATAGTGTACGTAGCAGTATTCGTTGTTGTATTTGTATCACTAAAATAAGAAAATCCTTTTTTCAGTCTTACTTGTCCTTTTTTCAGTCTTACTTGATGGATGGCGGTTTATCCATCCCTAATTGCCGAGCCTTATATAACAAACTAGTGACGGGCAGCGGCGTCACTGGTGCAAGGGTTTCGGCACCGCGCTCACCAACCCGCCTGCCCAGCGTGTGTGAGTATGGGCATTTCTTCCAGGAGGACCGCCAAGAGTGGCGAAATCCTGGAAAGGCCTATATCCAGCAGTGGACGAAAGAGGCTGATGGATGGATGGATGGACTTGTACAGTGGAGCCCACATCAAGCTAAACACTTTCAGTGTAAGCTGACCTCTCATTGTATAGGCTTCCCGTGCAATGAGAGGTCAGCTTATGCTCAATATGTATAGCTTAATGCGGGCTCCACTGTACTAGTTCCACAATGTTTATTTCCTCCTTTTAGCGACCGGTTTCGTTTAAAACATGCTTTAGAATTATTGCGCTTCGTCTTTCCGTTACAACTTTTCCTCGTAAAAATCAAAGTGCGTCTTAGCTGTAATATCAATTTCGATATGTTGGACACCCACCCTAATTTGAATGTTTGTTTTTTCAACAAATAATTAAAAATGTTTTACTTGTTACAGTTTCAATGCGGTGGTAAGCCGGACGCCACTGACTCATCACGTGGTGCCCCATCATTTCTAATGCTGACTTCAAGATAACAAATAGTTATATTTTTTGTTATTATACATGTACATGTTTTTTCTTATATAAAAAATAAAATGCTGTTGTATTTTTCATGAACGTCTCTAAAAAAAATTCCGAACAACATAATCCTATAAAAAAAACTTTTTCTTTTTCATGTGATACTAACAAGGCAAAGGGAACTTAGCCCATACAGCCATGTCTGAGGTTTAATCTCAAATACCAATGAGGTTTTTATATAATGTTCTCCAATACGTAGAACACAACAACGAGGTTACAGTCAACATTATTTTCGGCCAGGTATTGTCTATGGCTTACAGCGCGTTGGACTCAGTCTCTCAATGGATGAATGATGATGTTTTCGAGGAAATTTATTCATTACTTACTGTGGTTTTATGGGTCAAAATAATTATTTTGCCCTAAAATTATTGACAACAGGGATGGTGATGATATTTGATTCCACCTGACATTCTGAAAATAACGACGACGGAAATTACGTATTAGAACAAGCTTTTACAAGAAAAATCAAAAATGGCTAACGAAAAACTTACCAAGATTATGGAAACAATTAAGTTATTAGGCATGAGTTTCGATAAAGTAGTATAAGAAACTATACATAACTAGGTATTAAAAAAAAAATATGGACCAGTTTCATAAACTACTATTATTACTTTGATGAAAAATTTTGTAATTATTTTTATTGAATAAGACTAGAACTGAAATCCCAATACAGTAAGTATATAATCAAAATTAACAAAAAAAATCCTTAACTTTGAAGGAGTATAGAAGAATTCCTTTAAAATATAAGCTTATTAATAAATAAATAATATACAGACTCTTTAAAAGCTTTTATTTAGTATTTTATAAAAACGGGTAAATAATAACTACGAAAAAAGGAGAAATTTGCTCAAGATATATTTCGGGCCTTACTGCCACTTTTCAACTGAAGCCGGGCCAGTAGAGCCCGAAATATATCTTGAGTAAATATCTTCATTTTTCATACTTATTATTTGCCTCTTTTTAAAAAATACAATTTAAAATTAAAGGTTACTTTCGTATAGGTAGTCAAATTCAAACTGAAGACTCGGTAAGTGATCAAAACCAAGGTTCAATGAGCCTGTTTGCGAAATACGTAAAATATTTTTTTACGCCTCGTATTATTTCACGGAAAGGGTCATTGAACCTTGAAATAAATGAATGAATAAACACTTTATTTTACAGAACATAAAAAACATAGAATACAAAACAACAGAAGGCTGGGGGCGAACTTATTCCTCAAAGAAATTTCTTCCAATAAACCGATAGTTTTGGGAAAACGAAGATTTTACAATTGAATTGGTATGAGTGCAAAAAGAAAAACATTTCGTAGATGATAAAAGTTTTAAAAAATATAGTTACTTGGATGTTAAAAGATAGAGTAGGTATTTACCTTTGAAATTGCTGTTTTGCATGGAGAATTTGAAGAAAACTCAGTTTTCAGTACAAACGTTTTCCCATTTATTTTAGGAATGACAAATCCAAATTGTATAAATATGAATGAGACAACATTAAGCTTACAGAAACTACAATTAAATTTTTGAAACGTTTCACCTTTTAAATGTTAAAGGTAAAGACTTATTATAATAATGGATTTCAATATTATTTTTATAAATGTAATTATTATTCTATTCGTATTCTCAAAGAGGAAAGGGGGAGGGTCAAAGTATTGAGTTTGACATTCTATAAAAAACTATGATTTTTGAATTTTTGACTGACTAAGGACATTTTTTTTCTAGTTATTCGTAATTACTCAAGACTAAGGTTTAGCGATCAAAATAAAATGGACAGTATCGCATGGCTGAACCCAATAAGTATAGTCATTAATTAGGCAAAGCAAGCGTTCTGTTCCTCTGATAGATGATATCGCCTGAAACAAGTTAAGGCTTATATAATTTATATTAAATATCCATCCATCCATCAGCCATTGTTCGTCCACTACTGGACATAAGCCTTACCCAGATTTCGCCACTCTTGGCGGTCTTCCGTCCTCCTCACCCAGCCGCCACCCACAACTTCCTTCAGGTCGTAGGTCCAACGGGCACGAGGTCGGTCTACGCTACGCTTTGCTGTTACATGGTCTCCATCTAACGCCTTTCAGCCCCAACAGCCATCATGTCAGCGGCGAATATGCCCTGCTCATTGCCACTTCAATCCACTGCCACTGCCACTGATTCTGCAGGCTATGTCGGTTACTTTCGATCTCCGTCGGATCTCCTCATTTCGGATATTATCCATCAGATATACCCCAAGCATAGCTCGCTCTATAGCTCGTAGAGCGACCTTAAATCGGTGGAAGCCCTTTGTGAGAGACCACGTTTTTAAGAAATTTATTAGAGCTGCAGACGTCGTGGAACCAAAACAATATACCTGTAAGTTCAAATTATGGTTAACGAACCTTGATTATGATGATACGGAGGAGCTGCTGGTGATAACTAAATAAATTGATACGATTCGGTATTCTTAAATTTAACCAATACCATAAACACTCATCTACAGTCACACATTCACACACCTCGTACACTCACACTTTCTAATACCCCCTTACATACATCTTGTTACCCGTAACACACACCCTCACAAATTTACAACATATGCGTGCGTTTAAAATAATAATTACTATTTTTTGTATACATCCCTACTAATTATTATTTTTTCTAATATTTTAATTTTTTTTTGTTATACAATTATTGTTATATTTTACTTAAGAATGCTGTTTTTGTCTATATGCATGCTATTTCTATTTAGTCCAATAAACTATTTGTATTTGTATTTATTTTGTATGTCTCAGCACCATACATTATAAATATGATTATACTGAATTTAAATTGACAGGGAACATTAACCACATATCCTTCTAATTATACTTGTAATAAGATAAATACTAATAATATAAACATGTCAACTTATGCTTATAAATTTATATTATTATATTAACAGAATCCTAAGGACTAAAGAGTCGATTTCTTATAAACCTAGAAAACGATTTTGAACCATGTCGGAGCAACTTCGATTTTGTGAGAAAACTTGCTCTCCATACGGTCAGAAGATTTGGTATTACTTTTTAAATCGTACGTTGTTATATTTATTTTTTATTGCCAGGGAACTAGACTCCCGGACGTTTTCGTCAAATCTCCATGTTAATCGTTAGATTGAGGCAAAGGTTTAATAAAACCCTAAGACGGGTATATGAACACACTTTTTTTCAATGGACCACTTTGTCTTTATTGAAATGCTACTTTATAAAGTTGATTTTCACTTCATTTAAATTAAGTGCTTAATTTAAGTATTAGCATCGCCTTAAAACTCGCGAATTATGTCTTCCTGTACACATACTCATGCGCAACAACGTTTCGTTTAGGTGTACTATGAATGTCGATATTACGATAGGGCCGTTGGCAAACCCTGAGAAATTGATCAATGAGTTTTTGCTCTAATTATTCTCACAATTGTACGGCTCTATAAAAGCTAATGATGTTAAGCATACTCCATGCACTATTGTCTTAGCTTCCGATAGGATATTACTAGTATATGTGCAGGCATTACATAGAAAATGATTTCTAAAGTAAGTGTTCAGTTGTTCTTAATTTTTAATCTGTACCTAGATTAATTCGACTAACAATAAATCAATTGCGTGATAAGTTTTCTGATTATCTTATACCTATTCGAATTTCGTTTATTCTAATCTCAAGCTAATTAGTTCGGGTCATCTTTCACTGGTGATTTTGAAAACTGCTAGGCATGGGCGCCGGCAGGATCATATGATACATTATATGATAGAATATTTATTTTTATCCTTGTAATTATAGGAGCAAGTATAAGATAATACGTTTAGCCATTTACATCATGTCAACATTGGTCTGACTATTCCAGTTTATCTTTTTCTTTTTGTGTATTTTTCTCCAAAACAGGGTGGTCCAACCTTGCACCCTCCTCCATACGTTCATGCTGTTAGGATTCAGTAAAGGTTTATTCCATTGTAAATCAAATATTTAAATGCGGGATCGAAAACAATATCTTCAGTCGCGTGATAGATAGACATATGACGGTTATCATCCTCAATCCCTTTCTTTATTAGCGCTAAGTACTTGTGAAGATTTTAGTTTAATTGCCATTTTTCAGTCGGTAATCAGACCTTTATGTTATATGTATCTTTATACTCCAGTTTTCTACAATTAAAGTTTCCTTAACATAGCAACTTTCTTTCAGCTTCAAAGCTAGAGAGTTCTTTGACCCTTATTCGAGTTTCACCTACAGTTAGGTGGTGCTCAAGCCATTTCTTGTTCAAATTTTGACCAATACCCCAGGCACCTACATCATCTCCTGCGTATCGAGCACTGGTTTCCATGTTAATGCTGGTTGCCAATCATAGTCTCTATAATAAACTGCGTTGCCAGCTAGTCCTAATGAGGATGAGTTGTAATTTCATCGAAAGCTCAGCTTGTGCTTTATTAACCTACCTAAAAAGTTATTACTTCGCGATAGTGGTCAATTCAGGTACGTGGTCTATTCGTGAAAGTGGACCGTCGCGAAAGGCGATCGCGCTTCAGATCCATTGTTCTTCAATAGTTCGAAAATCAATAAATGAACTTTTCAAATACACCGATTTATACAGTGTATCCATTAATCCAATAATGAAATTGTATTAATTTGCAGGCATTAGCTATCTGCATGTTTGTGGCGTCCTGCCACGCGATATTCCCGCTGCATCATCATCATCATCATCACCCGCCGGCGATCTCGCACCAGGAGGTGGAGAAGCACGACGGCCATCACCACCCGATTCATCACCATGTGCCACTGATCCACCACCACATCCCTCACCATCACCATCACATCGAACACCACATCCCACACCATATCGAACACCACATCCCGCATCACGTCCCGCACCACGTTCCTGTTCATCATGATCATTATGTGAGTATACCAAAAGAATAGTTTCATCAAAATCTCTATTACATTTTTTTACAGGTCGATCTATTTTATTTTTCAGTAAGTAGTTGAGCGTATCCTCATAATTAGGTCGTCAAGGCATGAATTGTGTTGTATATTAAGATTACCCACCGCTACTATTATTCCTTCTACTGATAACGTTTAAAAACAATAAAATAATTCACCAAATAACACACCATTCACTAAGTAGAACACGATATTTAGTTACGCATTTTATAAATCTAGACCCTAAGAATCAACGTCTACAAAGAGTACTTAGTACACAATAAATGGGTTCCGTAAACAACAAGCTTAATTTACCACTTTACCCTACACAAATTTCACGTTATTGAATAGTAAATCAAGACTTACATAGCATTTCAGCTCAGTCCGTCGAGCCATTTTCAGTTTATTCTGTAGCTAGTCACAGAGGCTTCGATAAAAGGGTTTCCATTTTTGATGGAGCCCTAAAATCTATGCATAACTTACTCTCGTTCAAGAAACAGGTCGTTATCTCCAAGTATTACGTAAAATCGTTGGCTTCCTTTTTCTTGTTATTTATAGCTATCGGCACATAGATTAGAACTTGTCTTACCTAGTTATTACTTGGGCTTTTGCGAAATGTTGGAAGTAGGGTGTGAAAATATAGAAAAAAAGACTTATAAATCCACATTCTTACCTCAGAAAATTTCTAGATTTATTTTCCCAAACAATACTCATACATTTTCTTGAACATTTCAACCTAATTTCGTCGTGAATTCATACATTGCTTTATGCATATTCGATTTGTTTGTATGATCAATTATATAGTTAGCAATTACTTGTTTGAATTGCTTGAATGAAGGATATCTTAAATTATACGTTATATCAATTAAAATGTCTGTTTTAATTTTTAGTTTAAACATTTAACAATTTTGTATCTTCATAAAAAAATATTATGAAATAACTCCAATAAACAGCTTAGAAAGACGATACTCTCTTATAGTGGTAATAGTAGTTTCTGATTATTCTATATTTATACCATTAATAAAATATATAATAATAATAATAAAGTAGTAGTTAAAAGTGAAATTTGATTTATTAGTAATGTTCATAGTAATGTACATTAGTAATGTACTAAGGCAAAACAACAATTTTTATGATATTTGTCTGTCCTGTCTGTCCGTTTATCTATTTGTCTGTCTGTCTGTTACCTCGATAACGACTCAACAGATTTGGATGCAGTTTTCTTTTTTATTATTGTTATCAACATATGGGCTATAAGAGGTGTTGATTAAATAACCGGCGAGCCGAAAACTGACCATAATAGTTTTTATTAAAAGACGCTTCCTCGCGAGAGAAGTCACGGGCAAAAGCTAGTAGCGGCGGTAGTTCACTCGGTAGAACACCGGGCTCTCAATTTTAAGACCCGGGTTCTAAGCATTTCCGTTTTTTTTTACTTAGCTGTTGCTGTAAACTACTTATATTACAGACATAAATTGCATTAGTGTTTCACCGAGTAACCAACGTGAACTTCAAAATCATTAGCTTAGCTTCGATATATAACTATAAGGTCACTTTCATTTATATAGGCAAATTCATACTGATGACTCAGTAAGTGGTCAGAACCAAGGTTTAATGGCCATGTTTGCGAAAAACCAAAAATATGTATTTGTACATGTTTAAGAATAACCAACAACTTGATAAGTATAGGAAGTCTAAATTTTATTTTGCGTATTTCACAGAAAGTATCATTGAACTTTGGTTGGTCCTGACCACTTATCGAGCCGCCAGTATGAATTTTGCTTTATAAACGAAAGTAACCTTATATTGTACTTAATAAACTTGGTCGTGAGTCGACCAAGTACAAACGAATTCATTAATTAACTAATAATACGACTTTCATCAAATAAATGGCAATGCTCACACTTCTTATGGCTCACACGGTAGCAACCATAGACTTAAACGTAGGGTGATCCAAAAGTAATGATAATCGACTATTTTCAGTTAGCATAAAAATCTAAAAAAATATTTTTGCCTTGCCACTATATCAACTAAGTGAACCCAAAACAATCATAATATAAATAGGCCTCGATTTCCGAGAGATGCATTCATTTGAATGGTTCGTATATGTCCGAAGAAATAATAACAAAATGGAGAAAAACGAAATTAGAGCTATGATCAAATACCTCTATTTGAAAAAAAAATGTCTACCAAAGACATACACAACGACTTGGTATAAACATTGGGGGACTCTGCTCCTCCATATTCTACAGTTGCAAGGAGTTTAAGCTGGACAGAACATCGACTGAAGATGACGAGGGACGCCCATCCACGTCTCTCACCGAAGATAACGTGAAAAAAGTCGAAGATATAGAATTGGCAGATCGAAGAGTGACCATCAAGCATATAGCTGAAATCATAGAAATCTCATTTGGCAGCATTCAAAGGATCCTAACGAATGAGTTCCTTATAAAGAAGGTCTCGGTGCGTTGGGTCTCGAGAATGTTAACCGACGTGCAGAAGAAGAAACGAGTCGACATTTCGAAAGCAAATCTCTAAAAGATCCAGGCAGACCAGGAGAACTTTTTGTTGCGCTTTGTGACCATGGGCAAAACTTGGATCCACCACTTTGATCCTAAAACGAAACAACAGTCCATGACCTGGAACCGAGCCTCCTCACTAACGCCGAAGAATTTCAAGGTTTCAAATTCAGCGGGACAGGTCAGCGTCCGTCTTTTCAGATGCTGAAGGAATATAATGATGGAGTACCTGGAAAAGGGAGCCACTATTACAGGCTCTTACTAAGCTGACCAAATAAGAAGATTGCGGGAGGCCATCTAGGAGAAAAGACGTGGCAAACTGCGAGCTGTAGTGCTATTTCACCAAGACAACGCACCCGCTCACAAAGCTTGCGATGGCTGCTATTCAAGAAACGGGATTAGAATTACTTGAACACCCTCCTTATTCCCCAGATCTAGCCCCCATCGACATCTACCTCTTTCATCGGCTCAAATAACACCTCCGAGGTAGAAAATTTGAAGACGATAGTGAAGTGATGGCCGCTGTCGAGGCGTTTTGGGAGAGTCAGGATAAAGGTTTGTTTTCCAAGGAAATCCTAGGTTTAAAAAAAAGATGGACTAAATGTATTGACTTATTAGGAGATTATGTAGAAAAAAAAATTTTGTTTGTAATCATTATCACCTTATTTTATGGTCATTGTGGTCATTATCACCCCTCGGATATCCTAAGTCTATGGTAGCAACTAACCCTAACCTAGCTATCTTACGCACACACACAAACGTGTGTGGACAAGCTAGTTCGCGCATGAGAGTTCATGTTTGCTAAGTTTCTTGCCCTTCTTCTTAGCAATACTAATCGAATGGTGCAGATGGTTAGGCATTATGTATATATAATATTTTTATTCCTATATTTCTTTATTTTATGCAGGTTTATAACTTTATTACATTTTAGTAGCCCAACCTTAATATTTTTTGGATGTATTTCCCGTATTTATTTATCAACTTGTTTGTTCGTTGCATCATTTATATATAATATTTTTATTTCTATGTTTCTCTATTTTATGTAGGTGTATAATTAAATTTTTGTAGCCCAACCTAAATATTTTTTGTATGTTTTTACCTTATTAGTATATACATATAATTTTTTATATTTTTTTTCTTAAGATATTTATTGTAAAGATTGACTTTGACTTGTAGAAAGTATACTTTATGTATCTATTTTACAAAATAAATATTTTGATTTGATTTGATTTGATTTGATTAGTATGTAAGTTAATCGGCTCGCTTCTATTAAATGTCGGGGGTATGATATTGCTGACGGTAGAGTAAAACACTGTAAGGTAAACTTGCATATAAAAGAGCGTGCTTTGTGCCCGAAGTATGCTCAACCATAGGAGATCACATTAGGACGTTAAAATCGTTGATGACATTAGGGTATTACGAGTGTTTGTCAACAGTCGTTTTACTTACAGTTCACACTGGGAAACACCTCTGACAACCCTTAGGGGATATATGTATGTCGTGAAGATAAGTTTTTTACGATTTCTTTATACTGGTCTTTTACCTTTCAGGCTTTCCCTGAATACAAGTTCCAGTACTCCGTGCACGACCACCACACCGGAGACGTGAAGAACCAGCACGAAGTTCGTCACGGAGACGTGGTGAAGGGTGGGTACGAGCTGGTGGAGCCCGATGGCAGGGTCAGGAAGGTCGAGTACAAGGCTGACGACCACACCGGGTGAGACTCTACTCTGACTCTACACCAAGTGGTAGCTCCTTAGAGACGTGGTGAAGGGCGGGTACGAGCTGGTGGAGCCCGACAGCAAGGTCAGGAAGGTCGAGTACAAGACTGGTGACCACACCGGGTGAGACTCTACTGTGACTCTACACCAAGTGGTAGCTCCTCAAAGACATGGTGAAGGGCGGGTACAAGCTGGTGGAGTACGGCTAGTTGTTCAGTATGAAGAAACCGCTTGCTACCAAGTGGCTAGTCATGCTCAAGCAAGACGTCGTCATGAGAAGTTGTACTGGGGGTATAGTTACAGGAAGTTGCGTCATATCAGTAATTCATTCGTTACCGACTTCTTTAAACGCAGACAGACCAATTAGCGCCTCGCCTCCTTTTGAACTCCCACTTTTTGGGCTAGCGCATGTTATCTTAAGTCACCCGATAGAGCAGAGTCTGAATCAATATCTTCGACGTCGCTGACTTCAATTACGAGTTTGTCGATCGTATTTTCCATTAGTCTGTCTTTTCAATAGCGACTAATTTTGCGCGTCACAACCATCGAGGACAACACTCGACTGCAGACTAATGCGGTGAGTTGGGTGAAGGCGGGGCGAGCTGCCCCCGCGCGCCGCCTCTGGCCCCGATGGACATGAACTCGCGCGCTATTTGTTCAAGTGTCGCAATGGTTTATGAGCGCTCGGCAAAAGTGGTGGGGGGCATGTGTTCACTCGCGCACAAAATTACTAAGTGTGATATTTGTAACGAAAAAATGATTAGTGCAGTCAAGGTCACCGCTCATAAACGGTTGCGACACTTGTACCCGCCCTTACGCCTAGCTTCATTACAATCTTTCTGTTGTTCTGTCTGTGTCCGTTAGGATCAAGATAGGTTATATGCACTATTTTTCAACCATTGCTTTCTTTACAGTTTCAACGCCATCGTGCATCACTCGTCGCCTCATCATCATGTTCATTTCGGTCATCATCATCATCATGAAATTTAAATGGCTCATTCCATTCCTTCCACGACCCTGCATCACTGAACGATCTCGGCTCTGTTTAAGCTACAAGACTGACTCTTGCTTGCTCCAAAAATTATCATTTAATTATATTTTCTATTTAAAATGCAATTCTAAGGAGAGACCAAATATATCGTTAGCGCTAATGATAAAATAATGTTTTTTTAAATTACTTACCTCCATAATCCATCTATCAGCCTGTTTCGTCCACTGCTGCCTTTCCAGGATTTCGCCACTCTTGGCGGTCCTCCTGGAATAAATTCCCATACTCACACACACTGGGCAGGCGGGTTGGTGAGCGCGGTACCGAAACCCTTGCACCAGTGACGCCGCTGCCCGTCACCAGTCTGATTTAGATAAGGCCCGGCAATTGAGGATGGATATACCGCCATCCATCGGTCCCAGGCAATAGTGGGCCGCCTGGTTTTTTTGCCTGAGAGCTGTCCTCTTACTCTCCCCCGAATAACTTCGGGAGGATTTCCGAGTAAGATGGTGGTACCTCCACAGTCGAGCCCGGCATTAGCTCTACCACCTCCATAATAGATATAAAAAATTCCCTAACGTTTCCCAAAAATACAATGTCTACTGATCATACTAACAACTTTTCCCTGGAAACAGCTGGTTCAAAAGCCAAAAAACACTTTTTACTCCTCAATTTGAAATACTCGTACCTCCAGTAAACTACAGTTAAACTGTAAATGACGATCAGAAAAAAAATACATTTAGACTGTAATGACTAACAGTCTCATGAAAACATCACAGAAAAAAAAATAGGAGATAAAAACCTAGATGAAATTATTTCTCTTTACTCCTAAGTAAAGACAAAAGTTCCATCAAGGAGTCGCACCATACAGTATAGATTTTATAAAAAAATGTTAGAGTACATAAAGTTATTGTATATAGTATCGTACCATAAAATTTAATTGATCGATGGCGGAGAGAAAAGATGGACGGTGGCTACTCTACCGATAAGAGCGCAACTCGTAAATTTGCCTAAAATTCAAAATGGGTATCGTTATTAGACCAAATTCCACCGAGAATAATGTACTCGTATATCAGCGCGAACTTTTTTTCACATTTCCATAGTAATTCAGTCAGCTGTTTGAACCACTTTGTACTGGGAACTAAAAAACATATAGACCATAACAATATTTTTTCTTTCTTGAATATCGCATTAACAGTACACAATCTACCCTAGAATCATTTTAACTTATTATTGTAAAACCTTGTTGACACTAATACAAAACCAAGCCTGTACCCAGAACACTAGAATTTAGTACCCGCTTGTGCTGAGACGACACCAAGGAATAGAAACAAAGAAGTTTGAAAATTAGTTTTCAAAACAAATTAAATTAAGATTTTATTCTAGCACGCGGTCAACAACCAGAAATATAAAGTATAAGGTAATTTTTCGTAGTCTTTTCTATTTAAATATGGAAAAACTTTGCGCGTTGATGTCTTTTATATGAAGGCATTTAACCGTTGATTATTATGTTCTAGCGTGATGAGGAGTGAACCCCACAGCTGTACTTTGGGCATGACCCTAAATTAGTAACCCTGTATGTCGGCATAGTTAAGATGGTATGGCCACGTAATGCGAAGGCCAGAAGATTATGTCGTGAAAAAATGCCTTTCCATGGCTACTGAAAAAAGAGGACCCGGTAGACCAAAAGCTACCTGGTTAGCAACTATGCAAAAGGATATCAAAAATATGAACCTTAGCGAACACCAAGTGTTCAACAGTAATCAATGCCAAAGATTAAACAAGCCGACCCCGCGTAACGGGAAGAGGCGAGGACAAAGAAGAAGAAGAAGTATGTCGGCATATATGTCGAAGGACGATATTGAAATAACGTGCATATCAGCGCGCATTGCACAGTGACGGAAAAAAATTTGCAATTTAATTTAAATATTAAAAAATTGTCTTCAATTTGGTGAAAGAATCGTCAAGATCGCTTCAGGCGTTCAGAAGCAGTAAGAGAAATCTTGCGTGAATCGTAGGAAACTAACGATTTTTTATGTCAAAAGTAACAAAAAAAACATTACACTTAAGATTCATTTTTATAATAACTATTATGCGTATCAAATAAGTATTTGGTCTAGCTGTAGGTATGGGAAAAGTAGGCCTTTAAGGTGGTAAAACGGAATCTCCGTGCATAATGCACATCATAATATTGTTTTCCTTACCTTTGAATAAAACTTTTGCAGAAATTGC
Source organism: Ypsolopha scabrella (assembly GCA_910592155.1). Taxonomy (NCBI): domain Eukaryota; kingdom Metazoa; phylum Arthropoda; class Insecta; order Lepidoptera; family Ypsolophidae; genus Ypsolopha; species Ypsolopha scabrella. The sequence goes on from OU342964.1 coordinate 10,183,623, forward strand.
GTTTTAAAGCAATTGGCGGAAATTTATTACCAATAATAGGGTTCTCACATTAAAATTATGTTATATTATGCCTTACATTTTGATTACAATCGATTACAACGATAAATACGCTTTTAAGTTTTTTAATCGAATGCAATCAAAATGTAAATCTTAAAATGATAGAATTTGAATGTGAAACCCTAATTATTACTGATCAGATTCCGCTAATTGTTTTAAAACGCAATTTTTGCATACTTTTTATTCAAGGGTAAGGAAAACAATATTATGATGTGCATTTTGCACCGAGATTCTGTTTTACCACCTTAAAGACAGCAATGATTGCAGTTTGGTTATCAGTAGTATGCAGACCAAACACAAAATGTGCTCGTACGGGATTTCAACCTCCGACCAGATTGGTGGTTGAGACACTCAAACCACTAGACCACGGAGGCGGGTCTTTTTATTTATTACACTTAATGTACATTTACACAAAAACATAAACAGGACACGAAAATAATTTACAGAGTACAAAGGCGGCAACACTTATTGCTTATAGCCATATCTTCCAGGCAACCTTTGAGTGACAATAAAGATGAGACAAATGTACAGGGGAGCATGTAAATGTACAGAAATAAAATATTTAGGTAAACTTATTAGTTAAATTAAATATTATAAATTAGGGATTCCTTACGCCTAAACCTAAACTAATACATACTCGTAAGTATATACAAAAAAAGGGTAAAATAAATATACTTGTTTAAATACATAAATTCACACATATTCAATAAATCATTGATAATTTAGGATGAAATGTATATGAATAAATGATACATGAGTTACGGATGTAGCTCACTAAACTTTTAGTTTAGTTTTAAAGATGTTTACAGAACGACAGTTTTGAACCGATTCAAGCAGAGTCTTATTAAAAATGGGCAGTATGTTTTGGTACACATAAGTTTTTCTGGTTGACAGGGCGGGCATTGCAATCTGCATCGGTCAGACAAGAAATAAAACGTTCCCGTAGATAAATAGGTGCAGAAGCATTGTTAAGAAGAGTTAAGAGATGAGAAAGGACACGGGTATTTCTACGAAAACGAATGGGGAGCCATTTCAGCTGTGTGGATCGTTGCAAACGTCTTCTTACTGATTGTGGTACCCATGAAAGTGAAAGTTGTATTGAATATAACAACCAAATTATTTTCTTTAACTAACGATGACTATAAGTTGAGATTTAACAGGATTAACAAGTAGTCCAAAAGCTGTGGCCCACTCAAATATTATTAGAAGATGTTCATAAGATTGAAACCAGGATATAACAGCTGGAGAAATGTTAAAAGTATTGTAATTAAAGAACATATTCTTTTGCTCTGTTAGAAGCAAAATTAACAATATTCTGTAATAATTACAATGTCCAACATTGCACCAATTTTCATTTTGAATTTTTCCAAAGTAACAGATAAATCAGACAAAAGGTGTAGCTTTATGTGTACCACAATTTATGCAAATAAAATTTCAATCTTTCTTTCTTTCTTTTTTTATTTGGTACGATTGTATCAACTAATTCTCAAGTTATAAGAAACGCAGGTTTTATTTCGTACTTAGTCATGTTCCTTTGTAATTAAGTTATTATTTTGAAATAATGTAACTCTTTAGAGCAAAAACTAAATTGAGGAAATCTAATAACTTGTTGGCGAAATAAACGTTTTTGCAAAAGTTTCTCTAATTAACTGATATCGATCGATGTAACTACAAACAAGTAATAACGGATAATTAAGTTATCCTGAGCCACACCTACAAGCTGTTTTCAAGAGTTATTACAAATCATCTCGCCCAACAATTGGACGACTTCCAACCTCCAGAGCAGGCTGGTTTTTGAAAAGGCTACATCACCATAGACCACATACACACGCTAAGGCAGATTATACAGGAAACACAAGAGTATAATCATAATCAGCCTTTATGTCTATCGTTTGTGGACTACGATAAAGCCTTCGACTCCATCGAAACTTGGTCTGTTCTGCAGTCCTTGCAGCGTTGCCAAGTTGACTGGCGTTACGTGGAGTTGTTGAAATGTCTGTATGACTCCGCTACGATGTTCGTCCAATTACAGGGTGTACAAACAAGACCAACACACATTCAGCGCGGCGTGAGACATTATTTCTCCAAATTGTTTGCCGCTTGTTCGAGACGAGTGGGCCTGAGGATGAATTTGGATAAGACTAAGATCATGTCCAACTGTCGCGTCATCCAAAACCGTCGACAATGTCAGCATCGGCGTTGTTCAAAAATATGTTTACCTGGGTCAAGTTTTCTAGCTAGGTAACAATTTGGACACAAAAGCTAACAGAAGAATATGCTTAGGATTGGCAGCATTCGGGAAGCATTTGCGTCATATTTTACGTCGTCAATACCGCAATGCTTAAAGGCTAAGATGTTCTTCCTGGGATGACGTATGGCGCTGAGACGTGGACCATTAGAAAGGGCTTGATCCACTGGCTTAAGGTCGCTCAAGGAGCTATGGAGCGGGCTATGCTTGAGGTATCTCTGATGAATAAAATCCAAAACCGGGAGATCTGTCGGAAATTGAAAGTGACGAACATAGCCTGCCAAATCAGTGAGTTAAAGTGGCAGTGGGCGGGTCATATCTATCGCCGATATGATGGCCGTTGGGGCCGAAAGGCCTTAGAATGAAGATCACGTACAGCAAAGCGTATCGTAGGCCGATCTGAAGGACGTTGCGGGTGGCGGCTGGATGAGAAGGACGGGGGACCGCCAAGAGTGGCAAAATATTAGAAAGGCCTATGTCCAGCAGTGGACGATGACAGGCTGATGGATGGATGGGTGGAACTAATAACAGCCACGTTTATGTAACTGTAAATAAATTATTGTAACAGGTATATGAAAAGAATGATAACGGTGAGCCATGATATTGCCTGCTTTACATGGCTTAGGAAGTGAAACTCAAAACCTTACTTGTTCATATTAGCAACTTTTTTTGTGAAGGCTATGCATGATTTGCAACTTTTTTTTTCGCCATCTTATAGTAAACTATCCGACTGATCGGCGTAATTTGAATGATAGGAAGTGAAAAAAGTAGCAGATTTCACTTATCTCCCATAGCAAAATTTCATCATAGAGACGATTACTACCTTCGTTTTGAGTTTTACTTATTAATATTGTACTCGTATTAGCGATAATGTTAGAAATCAACAGATTAATATCAATTTGGTTCATGCCTGCCGTCGACGGGCTTCTATTTTATTTACTTACTAGCTTTTGTCCGCGGCTCCGCCCGCGTCGAAGAGTTTTTCGTGGGAATAAGGAAAACAAAAGAATATGATTTTTTGAACAACAATATGCAACGGTCACCATGTTTTACCAAAGTGCTTATAAATACCAATCAAATAAGCCCAAACTTAAAGGGTCCGCTGTTGTCCGTTGAGGAGATCCCGTACCCACCTTCCAGTCCCATCAGCAGACTCTGGTCACCATGTTTTACCAAAGTGCTAATAAAGACCAATCAAATAAGCCCAAACTTGAAGGGTCTGCTGTTGTCCGTTGAGGAGAACCCATACCCACCTTCCAGTCCCATCAACAGACCTTGGTAACCATGTTTTATCAAAGTGCTAATAAATACCAACAAAATAAGCCTAAACTCGTTTACTTATAAATTTAGGCATTAAAAAACTTTAAGTATTACGTCGAGTAAGTGCACATTTTGATTATTTGGGTTATTATAGGTAGTCTTGAATGAATTGGGGTAACTCAAATTTAATAGTTAACTCGAATTTTACTCAAAATTATACAAAATAGAATAAGACCCCTTGCTGAAGATTATTTGGGACCAGATCAATATGGTTTTCGTGAGAACAAAGGAACAACATAGGCCATACTAGCCTTGAGACTTGCAATCGATAGAAGGACAGAATTGGATTTGGATACGCATCTTGCCTCTATAGATTTAAAAAAGCATTTGACAAAGTTAATTGGAAACACTGATGACTATTTTGAAATAAGCAGGATTAGATTGTAGAGATAGAAGAAATATATTTGAAAACCAAGAAACCATGGTAGAAATAGAAGAAGAGAAAGGAAAAGCAAAGATTAGACAAGGAGTAAGACAAGGGTGTCACCTTTCACCTCTTACATTTAACATATTTAAAGAGTGTGCAGTTAGAAAACTAATAGAGTCGGGAAAAGGGGGTGTCAAGTTTAATGGAACGAAAATTCAATTCATTCGTTTTGCAGATGACAGTGATGAAACTCAAAATCTGTTAGAAGAATTAGTAGTAGCTATGGATTTAGTATTTCAATAAATTGGTCTAAAAATTTTCATAAATAAAACTAAAACTTTAATAACATCAAAAACTAGAACAAAACATAACCCAATTAAATTAAATTCAAAACTTATAGAACAAATGAAACAGTTTAGATACTTAGGAAGCCTGATAGCCAGTGACTCCAGATGTACACCAGACATACTAGCTAGAATAGCAATGGCAAATAAAGCTTTTAACAACAAAAAGTACCTTTTCAAAGCCCACATATCGCGCAATATTCGGAAATATCTTATAAAAGTATACATCTGGAGCATTGCTTTATAGGGATGTGAAATGTGAACCATGACAAAACGTGACAGGGAAAGATAGGAAGCCTTTGAAATGTGGTGTTGGCGAAGAATGGAAAGAATTAGTTGAATGGAAAAGAAGAGCAACGACCTCGGAACGAAGAGGTCCTGCAAATTGTAAATGAAAAGCGAAATTTGATGAAAACTAGATAATAGAAGGGGAAATATGTTGGGACATCTGATACGAGACGACAATTATATCAAAAACATAATTGAAGGAAAATTGGAGGGAAAAAGAAAAAGCGGAAGGCCATTCAACATTCATGGATCAAGTAAAAGAAAAAGTAAATGTCGTGTCGTATCAAGAAGTCAAAGAGAAGGCGGGGTGTAGAAGTGAATGGAGAATACTTTACCGACAAGAGCACAGCTCCTAAGTAAAAGAAGAAAGAAGAACAATCAAATAGTCTTGAACAATAGTACCTTTTTAGGGTTCCGTAGTCTACACATCTGTCTGTCTGTCAGTGGCCTAGCTCAGAGACTGTAAGTATTAGAAAGCTGTAATTTTGCATGAGCATACATATTACAAGAACGACGACAAAGAGCTAAAAAAATAAAAAAATATTTGGGATGCCATTTTATTGTGCACATAAAGTTGATTAAATTTTATTTATTTAAAATAAATTTATTTATTCGCGTCTATCCTATAAGTGAGTGTCGTTGAAGAGATCGTTCAAAAATATTGCGGGTTTGTGAAAACCATTTGTTGATTCAGGAATCCGTTTGCGAAATAGTAAGCTTTAAAGTGAATCTTATTGGAATACCGGAACCCTCAAGCGAGAGTCCTACTCGCACTTGACCGGTTTTTATTCAAATTTAAATACAAAACGCATTTAATGCCGTCGATAGAGGTGCTCTGCTTAAAGAAGTTAAAGAAGTAATACCGGAAATATTTCCATACCTATGGCAATGTTACAGCCAGTCGTCAAAATTGCTATATCAGGATCATCTCCTTTTATCCTCAGTTGGTTGTCAGCAAGGCGATCCTCTAAGACCAGCAATATTCAGTCTAGCAATCCATAAGATTATCACATCCATGCATTCAAATTTAAACATGTGGTACCTAGATGACGGTACCTTAGGAGGGGATTCTAAAACTGTACTGAATGATTTAAGAGACCTATCAGAAAAATTTCGTCTGATCGGGCTGGAACTAAATAGCTCCAAGTGCGAGATATTTATCACCGATACTGTCCCTGATACCCAAAAAACCTCAATTTATGATGATTTCAATTCCTTAGCTCCCAATATAAAGATTTTGGATAAATGCTCACTTCGCCTCCTAGGAGCGCCAATCTTGAAAGATTCCATGCCTCAGTTTTTAGACAATGAGAAATCAAAATTCTTTGACACTATTCCACATCTCACAAAAATAAATTCACACATGGCTTTCTAAATAATAAGATATTGTCTGTTCGTTCCCTGCTTCACTTTTGTTTTAAGAAGCAGCCCTATGTTTAAATTAAAAAACTTGCTATCCACAGTAGATTCACTAATTCAAGTAGCTTTAACTCGAGTACTGAACCTTCCCATTACCGATCGTTGTTGGCTTCAGGCTTCCCTTCCCATCAGATTTGGGGGGCTTGGAATAAGAAAAGTGTCCGATGTTGCGCTACCTGCCTTTTTGTCTTCTATTCACAGCACTGAGACCTTGTATAAGAAACTTATTCAGCCTTCTTTGGTTGATATTGAGGTCTCGTGCTGTGATGAAGCCAGACAGGCATGGTCTGTGGCCTGCCCGTGCGAGGACGTCCCCGATAACTTTTCATCTCAGCGGCAGTGGGATGAGCCTTGTTGCAAATTGCAACAAAAAAAACTGCTTGCCTCAAGTAGGAATATCACAGAGCGAGCTCGGCTTCTTGCTGTGGCAGAGCACGAGTCGGGTCTCTGGCTCCACGCCCTCCCATCCGCCAACATCGGGACACTATTAGACGATCGGTCCTTCACCACGGCCGTCGGTCTGCGAATAGGGGCTTCATTAACTGAACCTCATCACTGCCCTTGCGGGGCTAGCGTTTGTCGGGCCGGACTCCATGGACTTTCTTGTCAGCGCAGTGCCGGCCGCTTGTCTCGCCATGCAGCCCTCAATGACGTTATCCGAAGGGCCCTTGTCTCCGTCGGTGCTCCGGCTACTCTTGAACCACCCGGAGTAGTTCGCGATGACGGTAAGAGGCCTGACGGTATGACGTTAATACCGTGGAAGCATGGGAGGCCGCTCGTATGGGACGCAACCTGCGTGGACACGCTGGCGCCCTCTCATGTTTCCATGAGTAGTAGGGCTGCTGGTTCGGCGGCGGCCGCTGCTGAGCTCTCCAAGGGGCGTAAATATGCGGCAATAGGTTCAAGCTACATGTTTACACCTTTTGGGGTTGAGACAATGGGAACATGGGGTCCAGAGGCGCGACAATTTATCAAGGACCTCTCTGTCAAGCTGATAGATACCAGCGGCGACCGGCGGGCTGGCTCTTATCTGGGCCAGCGTATAAGTCTTGCCATACAGAGAGGTAACGCGGCCAGTATTTTGGGTACTCTCCCGCAGGGCAGTGATCTGGAGGCAATCTTTTTTTTGTGATTGTTATGTGTGTACAGGTTTGCGTTTTTTTTTTTTAGGGTTATTTAGTTTCTGTTATTACATCTTCTGTTTTATTTATAGTTAGTTTATTTAAGTTTTTGCTATAAGTTGTTTAGTTTAGATATAAAATGTTATTTAAGTTAGAATTTGGGTATAATATACAGTAAATGTAAAATAATGTCTAAATCAAATACAGTATTGTTTGAATTACAAGCAGTTCTTTCACTCTAAATAATCATGTTGATTGCTATCTTTGATTTATCACATTTTCTATGATTATAATATCTGTCTATTTATATAATATGTACTCAATATATTCTTATCAACAATATCTCTATTAAACTTAGATAAGTTACTTCCCATGAGTCATATCCACGTATATATAAATTATGACACGAAGGAGGCGAAAAAGTCATGCAGCTTCGGCATTCATCTTTGCAAATTCTGAAAATGTCTGTCACGTTAACATCGCACACAAAGTATATGTTCCATAAATTTAATTTTCTTGCAATGTCATGACATGAGTCATCACTTTCCAAAATCATGACGTCATTACCAATTTGGAATATTTTTCGAAGATCAAGTTTCAGCCGTTCTTGTGTTATGTATACCATAATATATGCCGCGAACAGATACTAGAGTTTCGCTATAGTTTTCCTATTTTTGGCGTTGATTCTAAACCAATATTTTGACAAAACCAAAACAAAATAATTTTGAAAATCCTTAACCCTAGTTCATAGTAACGTACATTTTCGCTCGTACTCTATACACCCACTTATATCATAATGATTCGTAAATAAAAAAGGATAATGGAAGGAAACTTACAATTAATTCCAGTTCATTAATTCTTATATAAATAACTTGATTTTCAGAATTCAAGTATCATTGTTTAGTTAGCGATCAACCACTAAAACAATGATTTGGAAGGTAATTTAAATTTGAAAAGAAGATATTTTTTGACAAATATTACGTTGTAAAGTGAATATAATAAAAAAGAAGACAAACGTGAATTAAACCTCGAATTTGTTCAAACTGCGAACAAAAATAGAGAATCCATCGTTGTCCATAAAAATGTTAATTTATACGCGTTCGGGTTTCGTCTATACATGAATTTGATTGAAAAGACACTTTATTTGTAAAAAAAAAATTTATTGCACATGCAAATTCTAAGCTTAATTTAGCTTCTCATGCTCGAGTTATTATACCACGGACAAAAGACATCAAAACTTCGACAGTTTTCAGTGGATAAATCCAAAAAAGTGTATCAGTGAAGTGCTAAGGACTTAGGAGGGCTATAACTGCTGGTGACCTTGAGTGCCCCCATTAAGGGCTGGTTTAATTCAGACATTACTTGGGAAAAAGAACTAAATTTATAATTTTTAATTTTTATGACGAACTTTAACTAAATTAATACCAAAATAAGGTCCCAATTGAGACTAAGATCCGATTTTATTAATAACATGTGCACAGAAACAATTTCATACTTAATCATTTTTTTTATTTATTTCACTTTCTTACAACTATCTTTACAAGTCTGAACCTAAGACGATAGAGTAGCATAAATCAGTAATAACATATACAATAATTTTTAATTAACACCCTTGTACCAAATAACTCATAATAATTACAATATAACACAATAAAAAATTCAAAACTATTTCAAAATAAAATAATAAAAATAAAATTACATATTTTACCTTATATAACAAAATTTACAAGCAACATGCATATGTTCATGTACCATATAAAGATATTAATGAATTCCCTTGATTATCTTTGAAAAATTTTAGTTATGATAATTATAATAAATTATTGTTGTGATAAAAAAACACTTGTACTTTTCCACAGATAATATTTAATTCTACACTACCCAACCGGTTTCACTATATAAGCATCATCAGGGGCTTTTTAATTACATAATTTTATATATAATTATTTATTTAAACAATCTTTCTGTTGCTAGATGTCCGTGCAATAATCAATCTAGCAACAGAAAGATTGTTTAAATAAATAATTATATATAAAATTATGTAATTAAAAAGCCCCTGATGATGCTTATATAGTGAAACCGGTTGGGTAGTGTAGAATTAAATATTATCTGTGGAAAAGTACAAGTGTTTTTTTATCACAACAATGTTTGATAAATTCCACCAAGTGCCGACAATCTCAACTATCAACTTCCTATAATAAATTATTTAGGAACATTTAAGCGCGTTCGCATCTTGACACCTCTTCGAGCGACGAAGAGATCAATGCGGGACGAGTCGTGAGAGTGAGTGAGACGCACGCACCCGAGGTTACCAGTAGTGGTTGTCGCCTTAACAACTGCCCTCGGCATCGGTCACGCCTTCAATTGATTATACCACATATTCTACTAATAATACTGAACAACGTTCTACGACTTTTGATAATACAATTTTCATTTCTTTAAACATACAAGAAAACAAACCCACGCGAATGTAAAAAAGAACTTGGAAAGGGAGCTGTTTCTTTATTCGCGCGGGTTAGTTTCATCGGGATAGATTTTCAGTATTATCAGAAGAATATGTACAGTTTCATTGTTTTAATGTGGTTTCATCTGCCGGGTTGCACCCGGTTGACATGCATCATTGGCGTTTAAGTTCTTAAAACTTCCCAGTTACTTGTATAACCATGTGAGCACTGTCATCTGTTCTCAGTCAGTGACGCTGATGTGCGTGGTGCTGGGCGCGCTGGCCCACGAGCCCGCGATCTCGGAGGTGCACATGAGGAGGCGCGACGAGCCCTTGCACCGAGGGCACCACGGCGAGCTCGGCCACATCGGCCACGAGCCGCGACATCATGAGGAATACGTGAGTACCAGAAAGGGTACTTGGAGCTGCAAGTAAAGCTGCGGCAGTTCAAAGTAAATAAAAGTAAAGTTTCATAAAGTATATCCCAATCTTGAGATGCTTCGATACCTGCCGCTCGAGAAGGCATGACTTTTTCGGAACTTATGTGCATAGTATTTGTATAATTACTTCATGTTGATGGTAAAAGAAAACACTCTGTGGTAAACCTACATGCTCTAAAAAAGCAAGTATTTGTGCCCGAAGTCCGACGATAACGTTTACCTCCTATCACGTTGGGACGTTAAAATCCAAGGTGAAAAGAAGTTCTTATGAGGGTTGATTGTTCAGTTTAACCATGTGTGTTTGTAAAACTTAATAAGCTGACATCTTAAAAAATATTAATTTTTCGGTATAAAGAAGTAAGGCAAAATGTTATACGAGATATGTTTTATGTCAGGCCTGGTCGTATCCCTCATACGAATACTCGTACAAAGTCCACGACCCGCACACTGGAGACAACCACGGCCACGCTGAAATCAGGAAGGGAGACGAAGTCAAGGGAGAATACTACCTGGTTGAGCCTGATGGGAACAAGCGTGTCGTTAGCTACCACGCTGATAAGACAGGGTGAGCTAACTTCGTTTCTTCTAGAGTGTATTTAACCCACACAGCAGAGACAAACACTTATTAAGGGACCACGCCCATGACAAGAACCGACAACAACGGCAACGATGAACTGGGTACAGCTTACTTTATTTCTTCCGTATCCAGTTGTTATGCTAGCTACCTTAAACACTTCAAAAGAGTTCGATTCATGATTTTCTTTCTTCTTCCTTTCTATGTACTTTGATCAAATTGTCTTGATTTTATTTGTATACTCTTTCTTTACAGTTTCCACGCGCAAGTCCACAACTCAGCTCCGCATCACCACATCTATTACAAGTCACATGAGCCTTATCAAGTTTATGAGCACAGACCAATCCATCACGAACAACACCACATCCCTCTCTGGAAACATGAGCCAATCAGAGTCCACCACGAACCTGAACACCACCGTCCAGCCCACTACGAGGAGCGTCTTATCCACCATCCTCATCATCAGCGTGTTCATCATCATGAGGAGCATATTCCTAGACATCATGACCAGTCTTGGGGCTGGTATCCCAGCCACTATGAAGGCCATCGCCGTCTGCACAGAGACGACAAGCAGCAACGAGAGCAAGCCGAGCAACCTGAAAAAATTGAGCAGGAAAACGAAGCGTAATTCGAAGATCTCTGATCCATTCAAAAGACTGAACCGCGGCAAATGTATACGTAACACCTTGGGCATCTATTTTAATAATCCTAAACTCTCTAGCAATGCTAGAAAACCGTGTAAGAACACTTTTATTGTTATAACTATATGCAAATATAGCCATGCTATGAGCGCTCAAATTATCACTTTTATTTAATACAACTTACTCGCATTAGGTGAAAATATTTGACTTCGTAACTTCGTTTTATAGAGTAGCAAATGGTATGTATTCATTTTGCTGAGAAATTTTAACATTTACTATTATCTAAAGTGGGAATGCCAAACCCTGGTTTTGCCCAATTTAGGGTATCAAAAACTTCTGAGCATGTTTGCAAGTAGACTGTCAACAAGGTGACCCCTTAGGCCTGGCTATTTTCGGCTTGGCCAATACTAGATTAAATTCAAAATTCAACGTGTGGTATCTAGATGACGACAACATACAAGAAACCACCTTCTTAGAGGAAACTTGAAAACTCTCAGTAACAAATTTAAAAACGTTAGACTAGAACTAAATCATTCGAAACTTAGTAAATTTGCTCCGTATATCTCAAATAATCACAATACTATAGGTAGGTTTTAGGTAAATATATCAAAAAACCGTCCAAGTGCATGTCAGGCCACGCGCAATGTAGGGTTCCATAGTTGCCCGGTACATTTTATAAGTTGGTCTACTAACGCGCCAAACTTTTAGTCCCATACATTAGAGGGGACCAAAAGTTTGGCGCGACCTGTACTCGTAAACCTGTAAAGCCTACTTAGCTGTGATAGTTTTCCTTTTAAATTCATGTTATACTACTTCTGTGAATTTTTTCACATTTCTGTAAACAACCGTTTAGCCGGCAGGGGGGGACGCTCCACTCTAACTAAAATTTTCAATTTAAACCTTAATATTTCACCAACGGATCCTTAAATAGAAAAATGGTTCTCACACACCTACAATGTTTTTGAGCGGCCTATTCAAAGATACCCCACACTATGGGATAGACCATAAAAAAAATCATCCCCAGTTTCAGAGATAGGTAACCTTAAAAAAAAAACGATTTTTTTTTACCATTTTTTCAACGTTATTAATTTTTATATCTATGCCAAATTACAGCTTTCTAGTGCTAATAGTCTCTGAGCTAAGCCACGGACAGACGGACATGGCGAAACTATAAGGGTTCCTTGTCGGACTATGGAACCCTAAAAAGAATTCTCTTTGCGTCCTTGGCGTACCTTTGTTAGACCAGGGCATTCCAAAATACATTTCAGAACAAATAGAAAATTAAAAATAACCTAAGTACTTCGGTAAAATTACACGCTCTTTTAGACATTCAGGTTTAAAAAATACTCACATTACCTCCCTAGGGGTGCGGTAGGTCCAACAAAAAAAATCCCCACCGTACCCCCAGGGGTATGAGCCAGTCACCGTGGGTCCGACACGGTTTCATCATAGGGTTTTTCTTAACAGCGAAGCTAGTGGTAAACTATGATAGTGTTCATATATACAGGACTAGCTTTTGCCCGCGGCTCCGCCCGTGTCTTACTCGGTTTAACTTTAAGTAAGGGTATAAGCTATATTATATTCATTCTAAATTTCATCCAAATCCGTCCAGCCGTTTCAACGTGAAAGAGTAACAAACATACAAACACCCACACACACACCCTCACACACGCACACACACCCTCACACACGCACACACACCCTCACATACGCAGACACACCCTAACTTTGCACACGCATTTATAATATGTAACATATATAATATAATTTATCATGTGTGATATACAGTACGGAACCCTTCGTGCGCGAGTCCGACTCGCACTTGACCGGTTTTTTATCTATCGAGGATTTACATTTTGGTTTACTATTAATATGTATGAAATAACATAGCCTTGTCTTATTGCACCACCAACCATTCTAAATTTCATCCAAATCCGTTCAGCCGTTTCAGCGTGAAAGACTAACAAACATACACACACACGCACAAACTTTGTAAGCATTTGTAATATTAGTAGGATAGGATAGGATTAGTTTGTCAAGTGGGCGTGGATGACCAAATCTCAAAGGAATAAAATGAAAACTTCTCTGTAGGCACTACAAACAACATGTCTCACTGTATGTTAATAATAGTTTATGAAACTGGTACATAAAAACGTTATTAAAAACACGAGTGTCAATTTAAAAAACGAGGCGAGGGCGAGTTTTTAATAAAACAAGAGAGCTTTAATATCTAGTTATGTATAGTTTCATACACTAATATAACTAAACTCATGCCTACTAACCTGTTTTCATAATTTTTGTAAATTTGTCGTCAGCCATTTTTGATTATTCTTGTAAAAGCTTGTACTGAAAGTGTTCGTAATTTCCGTCGTTATTTCCAGAAAGTCAGGTGTGGAGTCAAATATCATTCATCACAATCCCTAATTATTTTGACCCATAAAACCACTGTAAGTAATTAATAAATTTCCTCAAAAACTATGGCGCAACGTGGGTGCAACAAACTCTCGAAGAGTTAGAAATTAAACAACACGTGCGTCGTTCGTACAATTAATTTCTGACATTGGTTTAATATTCATTCCGCAACAGAGTGCTGTAGAATTCCCAGAAATTTAATGCTGATTTAGCAAGTTCAAAACGGGCGTCAATCAGCAAGCAACCTATAAAGTTCTTTGTTGGGTATCGCAAAGGACAAGAACGAAGTCAGTTTCACATTTGATTTTGTATGTAACCGATTAGAACATTTTCTGAGCAGTATCCGACATTGTACTGTATTCTCAGAAAAAGTTTTTTTATAGCATTATATATTGTTCGGAGACCTTTACTATAATTTTATTTTATTTTTTTAGAGACTTTCATGAAAAACATTTTTCATTGTGCCAGTAGTTTTGAGTTTGTAATGAGGATTTTACGTTATGAGGTTAGATAAATATAGTTTATGAAACTGGAACATAACAGCGGTTATTAAACTTGAGTGTGAGAAAACGACCCGTAGGCGAGTTTTTTAATAGTATTAAACGAGTGTTTTATACCTAGTTATGTACAGTTTCATATACTAGTTTATCTAAACTCATACAGATACAATAGCTATCTACTTATTTTTCAATCCATAAAAACTTGGTGATATTTGTCGTAAGCTTTACTTTATTTTGCTGTTATGAAATTGTTCATCATTTTCGTGGCTCGGACCGGCTCAGTATCATTTCGACCATTGTTGTCAGAAATTTTTTCCCAGAATAAAACTTTTAACTAACAGAAACAGTAAATACTGAATTAATTTATCTAAGCGCAACAAATCCAGCAGTCCATCGCGCCTGTGAGGTTTAGTCACAAGAGAGGACGTATCGGCAAAAGGTCCGGTTCCAAGTTCTACTACGTTTTACTAGTTTAGAAAATCAAACAGGAAACCTGTGAGAAATATAGAAGCAAAACATTATATTCGGGTATTAGCAGTGAAATGTAAACTTCTCTGTAGGCACTACAAACGACATAAAGTTCTACTTTTCAATGATCCGGATTTGAATTCTGTCGGTCGAGCATGGACAAGCAGTATTTCAGAATTGAATAGTATTTATGTGCAAGTATATATTTATACAGGATATTAACTTTTCAGTGGGCGTGGATGGCGAAATCCAAAACTATAGGAAATAGCGAAAAATACTCAAAGGAGTCTCGGAGCCGATTTTGATAAAATCTAAAACTGCATCATAAGATTTTTGAAAAACTAATTTTCCTAGCCGGAAATTTAACGGGGAAATTTTCAAAACAGACGACTCTTGTTCCTGGGAAGTAATGCTAAACGGCAAGGTGCTCATTTATAACAAAATACTATTGAATTTTTCTTACATTAATTAAGCCTTAATTAATTACTTGATCGAAATTATGCGCATTATTCCAATACACACCTGTATTTGGAGTCTCAGGGATTGTACTGCATACATCTTCCTCCATGACTGCATACAACATCACAAGATTATGGATTCCAATACATATTTGTGAAATCGTCGAGTTCAGATGTGTGTTGAAACGTAAGCAGCAAGAATACTTACGAAACGGAATTCATTGATCATATTTTAAAATTTCAATGTATATACTAAAATTAACGCATTGGAATCAATTTATTAAAAATGAGCAGTTTTCTTTAATTTGTGGTATATCTTTGTTCTTTTCTTTTTTTCTTTATCGTACATAAATCTTTAAAAAAACAATACAATTTTATAAATACAGTAAAAAAACGTGTACAATGGCGAGCTTATTTCTGCAAAGAAATCTCTTTCAGCCAACCTGTGAGTATGATGAGATATGAAAAATGTCAAAGTAGGTGAAAGTGTACATACAACAAATACCGAAAATATTACAACTAAATAACTTAAATTAATAAAAGCATACTAGGTACATAAACTAATAAATACGCAGACGATACAAAGACATATTATATATTATAAATATATACACATATTTACTTATACTTATATATTCAAAATACAAAATAAATAAAATAAAACACATACTTTTATCATACTCTTTTACTTAAGTACATTAATAATACTAAATTAGCAGACGGAAAGGAAATACTCTTTTAGTTTCTTCTTAAGTGAGAACACAGATGGACAGTGAACGATTTATGAAAAAAGTTTGTTTTGTTTGGAAGATGGTACTTGCAGAGTCCTAGTCTAACATTCTCTCTGGGGCCTATCACGAGAGGGCAGAAGTGTAAAGCGGTCACGGAGATACTCAGGGGCCTTTGGGTTCTTAAAAATGTGAAATAGTAACGTAAGCATATGTACGTTTCTACGTGACCGCATAGGTAGCCAATTTAGTTGACGTCGGTGTTCAGAGACATGGTCGTACTTTTGTAAGTTAAAATAAAATCCATCCATCCATCCATCCATCCATCAGCCTGTTTCGTCCACTGCTGGACATAGGCCTTTCGCCCATACTCACTTCCCCATCGGAATAAATGCCCATACTCACATACGCTGGGCAGGCGGGTTGGTGAGCGCGGTGCCGAAACCCTTGCACCAGTGACGCCGCTGCCCGTCACCAGTCTGTTTTATATAAGGCTCGGCAATTGGGGATGGATAAACCGCCATCCATCGGTCCCAGGCAATGGTGGGCCGCCTGGTTTTGCCTAAGAGCTGTTCTCTTACTCTCCCCCGAATAACTTCGGGAGGATTTGCGAGTAAAATAAAATTAAAATAAATAAAATAAAATAAAATAAGTTTTATTCATCAAGATTACATACATAAAACAATATTAACGTCGGGGCCCCGTGTTAATTAAGAGAACTGAAGTACAGGAAAAAAAAAAAAAAAAACGTATAGCTAGGTTCTGAAGTCTTTCCATCTTGTTGACTACATCTTCAGTGGCATCCGTGAAACAGATGTCAGCGTAATCAAGCAGAGGTAACAGCAAAGTCTGTGCAAGCATCACTTTAGTACTAAATGGTAAAAAGTATTGAAGTTTTTTTAAAGAATGGAAAGAATGGTGTATTTCCCGACTGCTTTCATTTGCTTGAGCTTGCCAAGATAAGCAACAGTCCATGGTGAGGCCAAGATTCTTCACCTTATCAGAATACGAAATAGCGACATTATTGAACTTGAGAGGTGGAATTGCAGTTAAATCCATACCGTCCCGTAAACGCTTGCCACCAATAATGATTGTTTGTGACTTAAATGGGTTAACCAGAAGACCAAACTCCTGGGCCCACTTCTGAATAGAAGTCAGATCGGAATTAATGGTAGCAAGAGCCCTTTCAGCATTGATCATCCTAACATTTTCATCAGTCGGATCAACACTTGCATTAAAATGTGTATAAATTTGCATTGACACCTGAACTTTCTGACAATTGGACATGACCCTGAACGGGGTGGTGCAGTAACAAAACAGTGGAACTTTATATTACTTTATAGAACCAAAGCAATTTCACTCCAAAGTGAAACTAAATACCTCGTACATGAGTTATTAGCGGATAATCGTTCATAAAGAGAAAGTCTTTGGATAATTCTTATGAACAAGTTTCAAAAAAACTTATAATAAAATTAGTACATTACGATACGAGAGCGATGAAACGTTTTCTGACGAGTGTGAGTTTGCGGCACGAGCCGAAGGTGAGTGCTGCAATCACACGAGTCGAGAAAAAGTTTCTCGCACGAGTATCGTATAATATTTTATAGCAAAAATGCGGAAAATGCCGACTTTACGCAAGCGCAGCGTGCGTAATGTGGTCATTTTACGCACGGTGTGCTATAAAAAATATTTCAAAACTAATTATACCGTCATAAAATTCTTTTGACTTATTTATGTACAAGGGTGGCCCAAGATCGAGTGTTATGGCGTGCCTTGGGAGAGGACTATGTCCAGCAGTGGACTGATGTAGGCTGATGATGATGATGATGATGATGATGATGATGATGATGATGATGATGATGATGATGATGATGATGATGATGACGACGATGATGATGATGATGATGATTATGATGATGATGATGATGATGATGATGATGATGATGATGATGATGATGATCATGATGATGATGATGATGATGATGATGATGATGATGGTGATGATGATGATGATGATAATGATGATGATGATGATGACACTTTCTAGCATACTTTTGACTAGTTTTTATACAAGCCCTTGATTGTAAACTAAGTGCTTAATAAGCAACTACAAAGTACTGTTAATTAAATAATTTAACAGTTCGTTAAAAAAAACCGTTTGAAATTTAATATTTCTCAGGATCATTAATGTTTAAGGCATCAATCAAATCGCACGCAAATCCGGTGAACCTCTACGATTTAATTGGTTTAATTACCTAATTCGTGAAACTAACATTGAATAATACTTACACGAAAACAAATTATTATTGTGTTCTAACCGTTGGAGTCGTGAAGATGGTGCGCGTGAGTAGATTTCTGAAGTATTCTAGTTACTACTTGCTGAATAATTCCCACGCACGCAAACTGTTACCTTCCAAAAGCATTTCTAGAACTATAAAAGCTTTGGCCTTTGCTTATTTTGTGATCGATGTGCTGCCCGTTTTCGGGTGCGATATTTTCTAAAATCAGGTGATAATAATTATTATGATGAATGTTGAAGATAAAAAAAACCTATAGAATCTCGTAATTTGGTCTATGATAGAATATAGGAATCATAGTTTTTGTTAGTCAGATTGAAAAGACATGGTACTTAAAAAAAATGTACAAAAATATCTAGATACATAAAACAGTAAATCTTCCGTCAACATCGGTTCTCGATCTTTTTTAGGGTTCCGTACCCAAAGGTAACCAACGGGACCCTATTACTAAGGCTCCGCTGTCCGTCTCTCCGTCTGTCTGTCTGTCTGTCTGTCTGTCCGTCTGTCACCACGCTGTATCTCATGAACTGTGATAGTTAGAGCCTTTTCAAGTTATCCGATCCGATATCAATGTCGGACGACGATAGCCAACATCCGATAGCCGACACCATGTGCTGTTTTCACATTACCCGACAAAATTGTTCTGATACGGCTATTTGCTCGATAGCTTTAGTGCGGGCAGGTCATCATGTCAGACTATAATAGAAAACTTTATTTGCTTTATCTTTTATATTTGAGTCCAAAAAAAAAGATGTGTCTACCCAAAGAAATTTTTGGATACATACCATTGTGGAAGCTAAATATTCAGATGGAACATTTGATACCCCTTTAAGCAAGCTACAAAACGCAACTAGAAATTTTTTAATTACTTTCGTATGAGTGAATCCACATTTTGATTATTTGCTAATTCATCTCACAAACAGTATCAAGAAACAAGGCTTAAAGAAATGCTGGCGCACACAGAGACAATTTAGATACACGTATAGCACACATACAAACATTATCGTCCGATGGTGCCGCCAACATATCGGTGTCGGCTCCGATATCTGATATCGGATCGGATAATGTGAAAGACAGGTGCATATTTCATATATTTTACTTGCCTCGATATCGTATCGGCGTCCGACCCCGATATCGGATCGGATAATGTGAAAACGCTCTTATACAGTTGAAATTTTCACAGATGATGTATTTCTGTTGCCGCTATAACAACAAACCGACCAAGCGCGAGTTGGACCTGCACACTTTCATACAACAGACATGATTTTTTTGCCGTTTTTTGGGTTCCGGAGTCCGTCTGTTCGCGGCTTAGCGCAGAGACTATTAGTACTAGAAAGCTGTAATTTGGCATGTATACATATTAATCACGCCGACAAAATGGTAAAATAAAATCTTAAAAAAAAAATTTTTAAGGTTCCTCATGCACGTAAACTGGAGATGATTTTTTTTTTCTCTTCTATCCCATAGTGTGGGATATCGTTGAATAGACCGTTCAATAACATTGTAGGTGTGTGAAACCCATTTTTCGATTTAGGAATCCGTTGGCGAAATATTAAGCTTTAATGTGAAAATTTTAGTAAGTGTGGAGCGTCCCCCCCCCCCCCCTGTTGGCTAAACGGTTGTCTAAAGAAATGTGATAAAAATTCATGGAAGTAGTATATATAGGTTGGGGAAAAAGTTTCTTCGCATTTTATATGAAAATTCAAAACTTTTTTTAATATATTTTATTTAAATTTAACTAAAGTATGTAGGTGCCATTTTGTTCGATAACTTTCTACCATCTTGTAGGTAGGGACATGATCCCATTGCTTAAGAAATTCTGGGGTTTCTGATAAAAAAAACCGCGACAAGTGGTTTTGGCAGTCCTCTCGTGATGTTAACCTGACACTGCCTAAAGAATTCTGAAGAGACCGAAACAAGTGGAAATCTGAAGGTGCAAGGTCAGGACTATACGGCGGATGCATTAATACGTCCCAGCCAAACTCTCTTCATTTTTGCTGAGTGGCTAAAGATGTGTGAGGTCTAGCGTTATCATGATGAAAAACCACACCCCTTCTGTTGACTAATTCCGGCCGCTTTCTCTCAAGTTTTGCTTTAATATCATCAGAGCTCATAATGAATAATGCCCTTCCAATCCTACCATACACACAGCATTACCTTGTTGCGAGATAACCCGGGTTTCGCCAGAGTCTGTGAAGCCTGACCAGCCTTTGATCACGACCTTTTTCGCACGTTATTGTCGTACGTGATCCACTTTTCATCACCAGTTATCAGGTTTTTCAAAAATGGTTCGGTTTCATTACGTCGTAATAAAGAATCTCAACTGAGTACACGGTTCATTACGTTTCTTTCAGTGAGCTCATAAGGCAACCAAACATCGAGCTTTTTTGTGTACCCAGCTTTTTTCAAATGCGCCAAAACTGTTTTGTGGTCAATCCCCAGTTCTTCAGCTACATCGTAACTACTGATAAGCCGATCTTGCTCCACTTTTTAAAAAATGGCATCCATTTTATCCGTAACAGGGCGCCCAGAGCGAGGTGCATCTTTGACATCAAAATTTCCGGATTGAAAACGCTTAAACCATATTTGTGCTACTCTCACAGACACTGCACTAGGTCCTTAAACATCACAAATTTTTCTCGCGGCTTGCGTTACATTTTACCTTTTTTGTAGTAAAATTTTAAAATGTAAAGAATTTATTCATTAGATTCATTCATCTTAACATTAAGAAAAACAAATGAAAATCACACATTTTACCTAATTTGAATTTGGAATTATCTTTTTTAAAATTTAAACTTTTAATAATACCAAAACCAGCCAGATACAAATGGTATAGCCAAAGAGATTTTATTATAAGTTCATACATACTATTTGCGAAAAGAGTTTTTCCCCAACCTATTATAATGAATTTAAAAGAAAAACTATCACAGCTCAGTAGGCTTTACAGGTTTACGAGTACAGGACGCGCCAAACTTTTGGTCCCCTAGAATGTATGGGACCAGAACTTTGGTGCGGTCTGTATTAGTAGACCAACTTATATGTACCGGGCAATTACGGAACCCTACATTGCGCGTGGCCCGACACGCACTTGGCCGGTTTTATAGATAATGGTACGGAACCCTTCGTGCGCGAGTCCGACTCACACTTGGCCGGTTTTTATTGAATACCTCTCAATTCACTCTTATACCGGTTGAAAATGAACCCCCTGTCTATAACAAAGGAAACTGTCCTATGTTGGAAATAAAAAATACATGTTTTGTTACTTTTGTCACGATTCATAATAAAAAAAAGATATCTACGAGTACCGTCTTAAGAAGCACTAAATACTCCGGTGACAAAGACGACGCTCTACGAAGCCGAAGCTACATAGCCTTATCTTATGTTCATTATGTACCGCCGGGAATATGTACCGTCTATTGTCAGTCACATGTCGCGTCGCGTAGGTTGGCCATTCATTCGAATTTGATCATTAACATTTTATTTCTGCCCAGGAAACATAAAAAGAAGATATACATAGTCTTAAAATCAATTGTGTCTTTTTTCTAGTTTTGGCTAATAACAGCACTGGTAGCGGGAGCGCTCGGAGACCAAAAACAAGAGCCTAGTCGTCAAAGGATTGAAGGTAACTACGGCCTTGGTGACTACGGCCTTGGTGAATATGGTCTTAGTGAACTAGGTCGTGGTGAATACGGCCGTGTTGAACTCGGCCGTGTTGAACTAGGCCGTGGTGAACTAGGCCGAGGTGAACTAGGCCGTGGTGAACTAGGTCGTGGTGAACTGGGTCGTGGTGAATACGGCCGCGGTGAACTAGGTCGTGGTGAACTAGGTCGTGGTGAACTAAGCCTGGGAGAACTAGGCCTTGGTGAACTAGGTCGTGGTGAATACGGCCGCGGTGAACTAGGTCGTGGTGAATACGACCCCTATGAACGTTGCTGTGGTGGTCGTGGAGAATACGGGTACGACCGCAACTTAAAACGTATCTTGAAAGACCATGCCCTGGTGCCCTGGGTTGAGCCGCTGAAAGGGGTCAGATCGCATGTGAGTTTACTTATACCATTTTTCATCTTGATTTTTTTATGATTTGTAATTTATATGAAAATTACACATAATATAAATAGGTTTATGTCATAAAGTCATAAGTAACGTAGGCCTATTAACCAATGGATTTGCGTTGTCATTTACGAAACTAATCGCCTCAAAATACTTTTTTATTTTAGGCAATCATGTTGAAATTACAAAAAATATACCTAGTGGTCGGGAAATTGTTAACAAATTTCGAGGAATAAAATTTATTGGTTATTAATATTTGTAAGCTTTTAAAAGGGTAATGTAATGCGCTAGCTGTAAACTACATCAAACTATTTTTAGGGTTCCGCGCCCAAAGGCCAAGACAGAGCCCTATTAATGTCGCTCTGCTATTTGTCAGTCTGTCCGTCCGGATGTAGAATAAATAAAGGTCACGGGTCTCTAGCTTGCAGACAGAATGAGATCTGAAATTTGGATATGTTATGTAAAATGTTAACCTAAAACCGAATATTGAATTAAAAATTAATTTTCAGAAGGATTCCCACACAGATTTACATTCATAATTTATTTTTCTTACCCCAGCATTTGGGCTGCCATTGTCTAGAACTCAATGAGTAGAGTAATACAAATATATTGGATTGTTTTATCTCCAAAAATAAAAAAATCAAAAATTATGAAAACTTGTAATTTTCGTTACCGGGTCTATCTTATAAAACAACTAGCTTTTGCCCGCGGCTCCGCCCGCGTCGAAGAGATTTTCATGGAAATAAGGAAAACAAAAGAGTATGATTTTTTGAACGACAATATGCAACGGTCACCATGTTTTACCAAAGTGCTAATAAATACCAATCAAATAAGCCCAAACTCGAAGGGTCTGCTGTTGTCCGTTGAGGAGATCCCGTACCCACTTTCCAGTCCCATCAGCAGACCCTGGTCACCATGTTTTACCAAAGTGCTAATAAATACTGGAAGGTGGGTATGGGTATTTGCTCAAAATATTTTGATAAGAAAATCGTCTTTTTATGAGGTACTGGTACTTTATTTAGAGATCCCAGTATTTAAAATAATATCTTTACCGATCATACTAACATACCCTTGAAGGATTCTTGACTTTGCTTTTACACCCGGTATAGTATTTCATTTTATTTTTCTTTGTATATAATAACAAAAGGTAGATACGGTACCTAAAAAAGGTTCAATGACGTCTCTTGCAATATCAAAAAATTAAGTTTTCCCCTATACTTTACCAAGGCCAACTGTGGGTCAATAATTGAATATAGAACGCAAAATCTATAAAGTATAAGTGAGTAAGTTGTTAGTAAGTTTTTCGCATAAACCTGTTACTCACCACTTACCAAGTCTTCTGTATGATTTTTAGCTGTATCGGTCGCGTCACATTATTCTTTCAAAACCAAATTATTATTTTTTCAGGCTCCTGCGCCCATCGTTGCTATTCAAAACAAGTAAGTACTCATTCTTTTTTAATTTTTAGGGTTCCGTACCCAAAGGGTAACCAACGGGACCCTATTACTAAAACTTCGCTGTCCGTCTGTCACCAGGCTGTATCTCATGAACCGTGATAGTTAGACAGTTGAAATTTTCACAGATGATGTATTTCTGTTGCCGCTATAACAATAAATACTAAAACCGGCCAAGTGCGAGTCGGACATGATTTTTTTGCCGTTTTTATAGATAATGGTACGGAACCCTTCGTGCGCGAGTCTGACTCGAAATTGGCCGTTTTTTTTATTAATTTGTTCCAGATACCCACATTCATAATGTAACACGAACATCATCTTTCAGAATCGTAAGAGAAACCTACAGTCCTGACTACAACCAGCCCGTGAAGGTGATCGACTACAGATACCTCAAGACTGGAAGGGAGTACACCCGCGGCCGCGGCGGACAAGTCATCATCCTGCCAGCCGGAGTCAAGGACCCCCGTTACGGTTCCTACGACGCTCTGGTCGAGAGCTTGAAGCAGCAGCGGCTGCGTGAGCGCGAGGGCCGCTATCTCCATGAACGTCGTCCTGCACACGGACGTTACGGGGAAGAAGAGAACGAGGGCTACGGAGAACATATCCCGGTCTACGGTGAAGGCCAGGAGCGGCTGATCAAGGAATCTGTGCGCGCGCGCCGTCCAGAGCTTATCGATGAGCCGGTTCTTCGGAGGCCCCTCGTCCCAAAGCAGAATGTTAACTACCGTGGTGTTGGTAAATAAGTTAAAAGCTATGCGCCTACCAACGACCTAATAGCTCGTTGGCGCCTAACCTATAAAAGAAAATTATATATGTTCACCTACATAATGTATAGATAAACAGTATAAATAAGGTCATATCATACAAAGTGCAGAGCACAAAAAAAAGATTTTATAGTTATTCACATTCATTTCCATAGATAAGGTTTTATTATAAAGTTCCTTATGTTGTTTAAAAATAAATCTATTTATTGTTCGTTCATTATTGTTGGTATTAATCCGACTTGAAGTTGAAACTAAAGGATTATGCGAAATTTTACGTTTTTTTTTTATTATATCTGTAAATTTAACTACAGAAGATATCCCTTTGAATTGGAAATGTTTTCTTGAGCCTTTTTAGGGTTCCATAATCTGACAAGGAACTAGGAACCCTTATAGTTTCGCCATGTCCGTCTGTCCGTCCGTCTGTCCGCGGCTTAGGTCAGAGACTATTAATGCTAGAAAGTTGTAATTTGGTATAGGTATAGTACATATTAAACAAGCGGACAAAATGGCAAAAAAAATCTTGAATTTTTTTTTACGGTTTACTCCCGTACACGTGAATTGGGGATGATTTTTTTTTCTCGTCTATCCCCTAGTGTGGGATATTGTTGGACAGTTCATTTAAAACATTATGGGTGTGTGAAACCATTTTTCGATTTAGGGATCCGTTGGTGAAATAAGTGCTAATTTTTGTTAGAGTCAAGTGTCGTCCCCTCCCTCTGCCGTCTAAACGGTTGTTTATGTATATGTGAAAAAATTCACTGAAGTAGTAAATATAATTAATTTAAAAGGAAAACTATCACAGCTAAGTAGGCTTTACAGGTTTACGAGTACAGGTCGCGCTAAACTTTAAGTCCCCTCTAAACACGACAATCTGTGGGCCGTTCTTCGGGAGAGCAACTTCCGAGCGGACTAGAATTTTGGTGCGATCTGTAGTAGACCAACTTATAAAAATGTACTGGGCACCCTACACTGCGCGTGGCCCGACACGCACTTTGCCGGTTTTTTTTTATTACTGACAACGGATTTTACTTGGTCACCACCCAGCCTGATGAAACGCACTCGCCCAGAAAGTAACTATCTGGGAGCACAGTAGTGCCCCCGCCAAGACGAGCCAAAGGAAGCAGGGAATGTCTTATGGATAATGGTACTTCTAAAGGTTCTAGAAGGCTGAATTTTGATATAAAATGAGAATTGGTTATGACAAAAAGAACTGTCGGCCTGCAACAAATACCTTTTTTACCCGACTACGCCCGAAGAAAGGGTCATAATTTTAAGAAGTATGTAAGATCAGTACAGTCACCTCTTAAGAGGAACATAATGCAATAAATAATTTGACCAAGTGCGAGTCAGACAAAGAGTTCCGTACCACTATACAAAATGTATACGGAGCCCTAAAAACTTGGTATATAACAACAATATAGATGCCAAAGCAATATTAAGGTGACAAAAAACAAATCGCTAAAATTGTAGCGCTTGACAAAACTTGGCCACCCTCTGAATAACTAAGGAATCCCAATTTTTATTATTTATTGTTTTACCTCAAGAGTATGTACAACAATCTGACCAAATTATCCTATCCCTGGTTATAACTATCTAGAAATATGGACACTGGCAAGAAGTTCTAATTTATTAATCTGGGATCTGCTCTATATACTGAGCAATTTCTGTAAATCTCATGTAACAAACCAACAATCATACATTATTAGGGTGTATTAATCCTTTTAGGTTATTTTCGGTATTTAAATTTCATACATAGTAATAGTCATAATAGTGGTTTATGAAACTGGTACATAAAAACGAGTGATTTAATACCTAGTTATGTATAGTTTCATACACTACTTTATCTAAACTCGTGCCTAACAACCTGTTTTCATAATCTTGATAAAATTTGTTGTTAAGCATTTTTGATATTTCTTGTAAAGCTCGTTCTAAAAGTCTTCGTAATTTCGGTCGTTATTTCCAGAATGTCAGCTGGAGTCAAATTATCATCACAATCACTGCTGTTTGTAATTTTAGGGCAAAATAATAGTAAGATGTAGGAAGCAGTCTTAGTAAACTCGATAAGTTTTATTTATCTAGCTTTTCTACTTTGATTGTTATTAATACCCAAAATACGTCGATTTCGTCACTCACTCACTCACTCACTGATTATCATCAAAACCTCTAGGGTACTTCCTGAAGTCCTAGAAAGCTGAAATTTGGTAATGCAGGCTAGGATTAGTACACAAACAACAAATAAATTAAGAAATCTGTAACTTTCACCCTCCAATCCCTCTAAAGAGTTTTATTAAAAGAGTATTATTCCCAACTTCCAATAGTTATAGAAAGCTAAAAGGATAATGGCAGGCCCACAATCGGCATATTCAAGAAATCAAAGTACGTGCATTATACAAAGCGCAAAAAGTTGTATCTTGGAAAAAATTGGGTAATTTTTTAAAGAGCGGGGGGCAAAGTAAATTTTTCAGAAAAAATAATCTAAATAAATGGTTTTGAACGATAAATTTTTTTGCAAAATAAATATTTTAATTTGATTTGATTTGATTGAAATGACGATTTCGTAGCACGATGCCTACTATCGCGCTTAGTTGACTTTTCAATACTTTCAAGTAATCGGTAGCACAATGACAACATTATGAAACCACCTGCCATCTTACCACGTGACTTTTATCCACGGAGAACAGTATGTTTATCAAACCCGATGCAGTAGAAAGGTATTATTTATAATAAAATGCGTTGCATTAACTTCGGTCTACAAACAAAGGTTGGGAAGATATCTTTTGTCCAGACTCAACGATAAAACTCTTGGAGTCATTAAACTATGGGTATATCATAGAGAAGTAAGTTCATAATTATTGTTATTCAAAGGTGTTTTATTCACATGGGAACCTTCTGAGCTGAGTAACATAACTACAAGCATTTTATTTTTCAAGTTTATGAAAACTATATTGTTTGGCCTGTAAGGATTTGATCAACACAACAACTTGGTCACATTAATGTCTGTTTTGCATGTGGCAAATCTATTGCCAAAATTCATAATTGTTAAGCTATAAGACCACATCCTAACCAAGATGAAATCTTGATTGCCGATATTATAGCGAGCTGGGGTGATCCAGGCCAAAACGTTAGTTTTTAAAAACGTCGTAAAATTATAATGTAAACTACATACCTAGTTACTATTCGTTTATAAAATCATCATATCTCGTTATACTAAGGGGCCACTAGCGGTACTTTGATTTTTAAGATTATTGAACCGTAAGTCATTATTTATTATTAATTTAATTATTAATTTTTGCAATGAACAGTTCGGAAAGGGAAGCGGTCCTTTAATTTTATAAATTATTGAACCGTAACTCATCGGAAAGTGCTCGGAAAATGTTTTTTCTGCATATCGTGAATTCTGTTAAAACTAAGGGGGTTGCCTCGCTCCGCTCCGCTTGGCTCGGCTCCCTAATATGTACTTACATGTCAACCTAACCGCTCCTCCTCACTTCGCTCGTCGTCGCTACCTATACCTAGCGGTCGAATAAAATTAAAACTAAGGAAGGCGCTAACGGCTATTTAGTCACTTTCTTATAGGAATGTTTACAGCTAACATATACTGATCGAGTTCGTTACGGATGCTGGGTAAGAGCCCGTAATATTGCTCGGCCCACACTCCCTGTTGAAAATCAGACTGCAAAGTTCTGAAAATAAAAATGCAGTTGAAGATTTAGTAAATGATGAGCATTAATCTGCTTCTACTCACGAGATAATTGACAATAATAACGTAGACAATGAATATTTAAGTGGAAATGAAACATTAGAAGGGTTTTATAAACATAGAAGAGGTGAAAAATGAATCCTTAACTGATCTTATTATACAGGTTGCCGATCAAGTTGGAGTTAAGATTCACAAGGATGACATCGAATTTGTGAATCGGGTTAGACCCTCTATCTCAACATCTGGACGACCTAAAAATATAGTCGCCAAATTAAGGAAAAGGGATTTGAAAGATAAGATAATCGCTGGACTTCGTAAGCACAGAGGTGTAACAACCGCATCTATTGGCATTAGTGGTGACCCAAGAAAAATCTATGCCAATGATCACCTTACACCGAAAAACAAAAGCCTTCTCCGCGAGTGTAAAATATTAATCTACATACTTGGTTTAACTCACATCATTATTCGCCGTTCTTATAAGTAATACTCATAGTCAATCTAAACTTAAAATATTTTATCAGAATACAAGAGGTCTAAGAAGCAAAACCACCTACTTTTATCAAAGTGTCTTAAGTAACGATTACGACATCATTGTCGTCACTGAATCCTGGTTAATTGACAGTGTACTTGATACAGAATTGTGTGATGATAGATATGATGTATTCAGGATGGACCAAGATAGAAAAATTACAGGCAAAAGCGACGGTGGAGGCGTGCTAATCTTGATACTTCGCAAATATGGGGCACGCGCCCGGCCTGGGTGGATGTCTGCTTACCTGGAATGTTTGTGGGTAACAATACCAGCGTGCGCTCTTAAAAATTCAAAGCAAGATTTACATGTTTGTGCTATATATACAACTACCGACTCTAGAATGTTACCTACTCTCATCGATAGAGCAATTACCTCAGTAAAAAATGTGAATTTAAACATCCCCTATGATCACTTTTTAATAGCTGGAGATTTTAACCTACATTGCATTCAGTGGACTACTTCTGGGCCTATACATTTAAAAAAAGGTAGTGTAGAGTTGCAAAACAAGGGTCTAGATCTTGCCGAAAATTTTTGTGTTATAGGACTGGAGCAATATAATTATTCAAAAAATGCCAGTGGAAACACTTTGGACCTCATATTTTGTAATTTTCCCTTAGAATTGTGCCGCTCAAAGTTTCCCTTGGTGAAAGAAGACCCAGCACATCCAGTGCTTGAAATCGAAGCTAAAGATATTTTAACTGCGCCTTTAATCGAAGTTAAGTCTAAAAAGTTTCGTTTTCGAAAAGGTAATTATGATGCAATTTGTGGTGCGCTCAACGGTATTGACTGGGAATTTTTGCTCTCATCTAGTTCTGTGGATGAAAGTGTGTCTAAGTTTTACAACATATTAAATGAACTGATCAAGAAGCATATTCCACTGGATTCACGGTCTAAGGGGAGATCTCATCCTATCTGGTTTAGCAAAAGTTTAATAAAAGTCCTAAATGGAAAACAGAAAGCGCATAGAAAGTGGAAACGCTTTAATAATCCACGTGATTATGAAGATTTTTCCATTCTTCGCGGGCGTGCAAAAACATTGCAAGAATTATGCTATAGGAACTATATCATCTCAATGCAACAGTCTATTAAAAAAAACCCTAAACAACTATGGTCTTATATAAAAGCACGTAGAGGTGGATCTAGTTACCTTCAATCGTTTATATATGACGGAGAAAAGTGTACTGAAGGACCTAAAATAGCTCAGGCATTTAATAGTTTTTTTTACTCTGTGTTCTCAAAACCAGCAGTTTTTTACGCTAACCACCCGTTGGCTCCACCTTTCTGTGATGACGGAAGCCTCATCAATTCAGTTAGAGTATCATCATTTGAAGTTCAAAAGGTAATTGAGGGCCTTGATTGCAACGGAGGTGCGGGCAGTGATGGTATACCACCATTTTTTGCTATCAAATGTGCCAAACAACTAAGTGTCCCTTTAACTATTATCTATAATAGATCTCTTTCTGAGGGTGTTTTTCCAGCTATGTGGAAGGAGGCCAACATTGTACCCATTCATAAAAAAGGATCAAAAATAAATGTTGATCACTATCGTCCCATCTCTATTTTGAATATCTTTGGAAAAGTCTTCGAAAAAGTTGTATATAATTACATTTACCCAGTTCTTCACAGAGGTATTCCACCAGAACAGCATGGTTTTCTCAAAGGTCGTTCTACTGTAACGAATCTTACAGAGTTCCTTGGCTTTGTACTTTTACAAATGGACAAGCGTAAGCAGGTTGATGTGATCTACACCGACTTTGAAAAAGCTTTTGATCGTGTGGATCACATCATCTTGTTGCGGAAATTACAGCATTTGGGTATAAGAGGTGATCTTTTTCGATGGACTTCCTCCTATGTTTCTAAACGACAGCAGGCAGTAGTTATTGGTGGACACAGATCCAATCTGGTGGAAATACCTTCAGGAGTTCCCCAAGGCTCTCATTTGTGCCCTCTGTTGTATAATGTCTATTTGTATGATATTTATACTGTTATTCAGAACTGAAAATTTTTATTATACGCAGATGATAAAAAGGTATTTTTGGATGTCAACGTTCCAAGTGATTGTGCAAAAATTCAGCAAGATTTAGATAGACTTTTTGGATACTATGCTGAGAACAGAATCTCTGCCAACCTAAGTAAATGCGTACAAATTACTTTTACTCGACGCACTAATCCTATATCTTTCAATTACACAATCAATGGTCACAATCTGGAGCGGGTGCACATCATTAAGGACTTAGGTGTGATATTAGATACAAAGTTAACCTTTGAAAAACATATCGATCATCTTGTCACACGTGCCTATCGTAACCTTGGTTTTGTTCTTCGAGTTTGCAAACCTTTTCAGGATATTTCCTGTATTAAACAAGTATACTTTGCCTATGTCAGAAGTATATTGGAGTACGCATCTAGTATCTGGGCACCGCAATATATAACTTACACTCAGCGTTTAGAGCGCATCCAATCAATTTTCGTTAAACATCTTAACTATAGATCAAGAGTCCAAAACCTCGACTACGAAAGTTCTTGCCAACATTACCTTTTGATGAAACTCGAAGACCGTCGCAAAATGTTAGACATGGCGTTACTTCACGACATACTGTCTGGTAAACTTAACACTCCAAATTTGGTCTCAGAAATCGGGCTAAGAGCCCCGTCTACTCGAACGCAAAATACTACACTTTTCCACGTCCCACTTGTCAACACCAATTATGCCCAGAACTCCACGCTGTTACGTCTTGTACGCCAGTACAACAAAACATTTGAAACTACTGACCCTTTTAACTCATCCAAAAGCGTTTTTAAATCCGAAATAATAAAAATATTACATTCCATACCATAATAACAATTCACAAATTCAATAAAAGAAACATCCTTACCTCTTCCCTACTCTCCCATATATATTATGTATATATACATTAATCCCGACACACACATTCACTCACAATACACACCCTTCTCACTCATCAGTCATCATCACTCACACACTCACCTTACATTTTTAAACGAATTCGCTATATTATTGTTGTTTTTCTTTTTTGTATAGTTTTAGTTTTTTTGCACCATTTGTTTTCCATGTCCAATTAATATGTCTGTTTCGTCAATTCTAAGTCTAATGGCGAACAACTGTTATTGGCCGTATTTATTGTTCAAATGTGATATTTTATATTTACAAAATCTGCTGTATGTTGTTCCTAATAAAGTAAAATAAAATAAAAAATAAAATAAAATAAAAATAGAAGATAATGGTGTTCAAACTCTCACTCACTAATTTATTGTACTTATCTTTGTACAAAGCGTATAATAACGAGTACAAATTATTACAAAATAATAAATAATATTATCTACCTACAGTTTTGTCTTATTTTTGTCTAGTCAGGCAGGCAAGTTTTCAGTTCGATTACTAGGCAGCGAACGAGTATACCTCGGAATGATTTCTCGCCTGCAGTGTAAACAGCAAACAATCAATATTTTTTCTCTCATAATCATAATCATTAACACCCGGGATAATAAAGCATATGAATATGCTTAGAGAAGCATATGATAGGAATTACATAAGGTGACTTTTATTTATGCAGCCAAATTCTTGCTGAAGACTCGGTAAGTGCTCAGTAACAAGGTTCGATGACCCTTTTTGTGAAATTCGTAAATTATTCTTTTCGTGTTCCTTACAAACGCAAGCCCAGCCCCGAGTCAATTACTATGGAACGTTAAGATTTCATTTTGCGAAATTAGCAAAAATGTTATCGATCCGTGTTACTGATCACTTACCAAGCCTCCACTATGTGTTTGGCTGCATAAATGAAAGTCACCTTATATACAGGTGATTGGTAATTAGATGAAATCCTTTGAAGGGGTTGTAGAAGAGAATAATTGCAGTCGATTCGAGTATATAATGCCTTATGCAAAGGTAAACCATTTCTGACATATTTTAAATTTAAGATTTTTTTCTAAAGTAAAATTTAAAAATATATATTAAAAAAACCAGGCATCATTTTAGATTTTTTTTATTTGTTTCGTTTTATTTTTATCATTCCTCTGTCAATTTAATATTTTTGTACCTCATTCGAAAACTAGTAAAATGCAGATGTTTTCAACCTAATACGCACAGAAAATTGCGTAGAGGCTTTTTGTTTTAACCTAGCTTTTTTTTGTCAATCTTTTCAAGAGATATCAATTGTTTTGGAGCACAGCGTCAAGGTTTACGTCAATAATGTGCATTTTAGGGTTATTGTTTATTGGCTGGGATGTTATCAAAGGGAAAGAAATAAAAGAAAAACTAAAATATTGGCTGGATTTTTTAATATATTTTTTTAAAGTTTACTTTAGAAAAAAGCTTAAAGTCAAAAAATCTCAGAAATGGTTCACTTTTGCATGAGGTATTATATAGTCAAATCGACTGCAATTATTCTTCTACAACCCCTTCAAAGGATTGCATCTAATTACCAATCACCCTGTATATTTAGACTCAATAAAGTCAACCTATCACTTGACATTTCCTAACCTAAACAACCATGTCACAAAAAACAAATATCTCGTTTCTCCATACTTTCAGACATTCATGGTTTTGATACAGATTTTATTTCGGCAGAATCCTTTACATTTAACTTGATTTTATTAATTGAACATCACGGATTCATAGAAATAACACCGGGTCAAGTTCAGTTCTAGACCTGCCATTCACTTTTGGTATGCAGGCTAATATTAGCACATAAGCAACAAATAAGTTATGAAATCTGTAACTTTCACCCTCCAAACCATCTTAAGGGAGGTCCGGTTCCGTATTATAAAAAAAAATTATATTCCCAACTTCTAAAAGTCTTACAAAGCTGAAATTTGGTATGCAGGCTAGGATTAGCACACAAACAACAAATAAGTTATGAAATCTGTAACTTTCACCCTCCAAACCATCTTAAGGGAGGTCCGGTTCCGTATTATAAAAAAAAATTATATTCCCAACTTCTAAAAGTCTTACAAAGCTGAAATTTGGTATGCAGGCTAGGATTAGCACACAAACAACAAATAAATTAAGAGATCTGTAACTTTCTGCAAACCCTCTTAAGGGGGGTCCGGTTCTTTATTATTAAAAAAATATTCCCAACTTGCAACAAGCCATACTTTTTTATTCAAATTGAGTTAAGGTTTTGGCTGTTCATGAGATCTGATAACTTTTTAACCGTGAAAGCATTCTGAGTCTTGGCGACTAAGTTTACATGAAATGTTTTTTATAGGATTTAGATGACACGAATAGAGAAATTTTGTCTCTCGAAGAAACATTTGACCCCTGAACACGCAGGACGAGTCGTTTTATGGAGGCGATGCATGATCTGCGTACCTGGCATAGTAGACCATGCGAGCGATTCTGGCGCCTGCGCAAAAATTGCCAAAGTAGGTAGAAAAATCAATCGTTTCCGTAGAAATTCCCTTGTAAAATCACCCGAAATCTGCCGTAGAAAATATTTTACAGTGTATCAAGCGCTATCGAGCTCGATATGGTTTGCTATGCTAGACTAGCAGGTGATAAAGCTTATCTGCGTTTCCATTGGTCAAACGTTTCTTCGAGAGACAAAACTTCTCTATTATTTTCGTCCAACAACAACAACAATACAACTTTATTTGTACACCATAAAAGGAAACAAAAAAGAAAAAAACATAAACATTTAAATATCTAACTTAGGAAACAAAGAAATATAACTTACTAACTTATTAGGTAAGCACAAACAGGCGGCCTTATCGCTTAAAGCGATCTCTTCCAGACAACCTTTGGGTGGAAGAAACTGTTCAAAAGAATTACTGACATGGCGGTGTACTAATTTTGTGTTAAATACATATACAAACATGTATCAATGGATATATAGTATTATAAATGGTAATATACTAGTAAATAAATACGTAATATTATACACATATATATATATACATACATATATATATTTATATACTACATACATATTTTATTATATATAGAGAAATCACATTTCGGTAATCAGAGTGTGAGGTAGTGATGTTTAACTAGTCTCTTGAAGACAGGCAGGGAAGGGGCTCTCCTGATAGGTAAAGGAAGATCATTCCATAAATAAACAGCTTTTACTGAGAACGAATTGTTAAAGAAAGACGATGAGTGCACCGGTGTGGCAAGAAGCAGATTTTGAGAGGACCGTAAAATGCGGTCATGAGTATCATGAAGAAATCTAAAGCGAGTTTTAAGGTAAGAGGGAGTTGAAGGATTATTTAAAACGGAATACAAGAGAGACAGGATATGAGCATTACGGCGACGACGAATGGGAAGCCAATTTAATCGAGAACGGAATTCAGAAATATGATCGAATTTGCGAAGACCAAAAATAAACCTAATACAGAAATTTTGAAGACGTTCGAGTTTATCAAGTTGGCCCTCCGTAACGTCAAGATAACAAACATCGGCATAATCGAGAAT
Organism: Ypsolopha scabrella; assembly: GCA_910592155.1. NCBI lineage: Eukaryota > Metazoa > Arthropoda > Insecta > Lepidoptera > Ypsolophidae > Ypsolopha > Ypsolopha scabrella. The sequence continues at coordinate 10,218,681 of OU342964.1, forward strand.
AGGTAGTAGCAGAGAATGTGCAAGCGCAATTTTAGTAGCAGTTGGAAGGAAGTTCCGAAGCCTTCTTAGAGCTCCTGCTGCCGCAAATAATTTCCTACAAACTTCATTTATTTGTGGATCCCAAGACAAGCAACTATCTAACAGGAGACCTAGATTTTTTACTATGTTGCTGTATGGAATTATTGTCCCTTCAAACATAATATTAGGTAGCAGTTGCCAGTTAATCCTGGCTGTGAACCAGGGACTACCCATAATAATAATTTGGGTCTTGTTGGGATTAATCTTTAAGCCATATTCACTACTCCACACAGACATTCTAGATAAATTTGAATTGGTTGTAATTATAGCTTGTGAAAGATCTTCCAATTTGGCTTGTGTGTAGATTTGGAGATCATCTGCGTAAAGGTGGTAGGAAGAAGATATGAACTGAGAAATATTATTAATATATATACTGAAAAGTAGAGGAGATAAGACGCCACCTTGAGGAACGCCGGCAGTAGTGCTGCACCAATCAGAGAAAATATCATCAATGCGGATGCGTTGCCGGCGTCCTCGTAGATAACTACGAAACCAGCCAATCACCGTCGGAGATATGTTAAGAGAACCAAGCAGTCCTAGTAGAATGTCAAAGTCAGCAGTATTAAATGCATTGGAGAAATCAAGTAGGGTCAGAACTGTCAGTTTCCCATTGTCCATTCCTTTTCGTATATCGTCAGTTATTTCCACCAAAGCTGTAACGGTACTATGGCCAGGACGAAAACCCGACTGATGAACATTAAGGAGGTTGTTTTTGTTGAGAAAAAAACTTAACTGTTGGTGGACTGCCCGCTCGAGGACCTTGGAGAGGAACGAAAGGATCGATATTGGACGGTATTCAGAAAAGGAAGTAGGATTCGCTTTTTTAGGCAATGGGGTGACTTGCGCATCTTTCCACAAAATCGGAAAGGATTCTGAGGAAATGGAGTGATTGAGGATACTAGTGATAGTGGGTACAAGAATATCAATGATGGGGATGATCATTTTGCGGCTAATACAGTCACTTCCTACTGCGTTGGATGTAATGGCAATGATGTGTTTCTTAACATCACAATCGGTGAGTTGGCTAAATATAAATGGAGGGAAGTCGGGTGATGAGATTGAAGAAAGATATTTCAGCGTATTTGTTTTCGTAGCACTGTCAAAAGTAGTCGAACAAGAAAAATGTTGGTTGAGAGAATTTAAATTTAAATCTGTTGGAATTGAATCTTTACGAGATTTGCCAACACCCAATGACTTGAGAAATTTCCATACTTTGGCTGGATCACCATTTTCGACAGATTCATGAATATGGCGTCGTTGAGCGTCCCTACACACCTTGTTGCAGTGATTCCGAATACGTAAGTATCTTTCCCTATTGGTGTCAGTGGGTCGACGTTTGAATCCTAACTTGGCAAGAACCTTCTTCTCCATCAGCTGTTTAATATCATCAGTGAGCCAGGGAGCAGGGACATGTTTTATCTTGACGGCTTTAACGGGAGCATGTTTGTCAAACAGTTGTATCAATAAGGAGTTGAAGGAACAAACTTGGTCATCAACGGAATCGTTATCTAAAACTACAGTCCAATCAATGCTTTTAGCATCCTCCCTAAGGTCATCCAGGCTCATACCACTAAAATTACGCTGCAGAAGAACTTTTGGTTTAGCTTTTGGGGGACGAACTTTATATGATAGATAAACCAAGTCATGATAGGAAAAAGCATCAGCACTATATTGCCCATGTTTGACAACATGTGCTAAAGATGAAACCATAATAAGGTCGAGAAGAGACGGCTGACAATTAGGAAAGTGATGAGTAGAGTTAGACGGGAGAATTTGCAAGTTATTGGAACTAACAAGAGACCTGAGAGAAGAAGAACGGTGATCGTTTTTAAGAAGACATGTGTTAAAATCACCCATTACAACTGTATGACTATAAGATGGAGCTAAGTTTTGTAAAAGACTTTCGAATGATAAGAAGTAATTAACGTTCATGGAAGGGGAGTAGTAAACTCCAAGAAGAATCTTTGTATGATTTAACATAACTTCAATAAATAGGTGTTCGCCAGCATCCGTTGGTGGAGGTTGAGTAGACATACTAACTATGGAAAAAGGAATGTGAGATCGCAGGTAAATCGCTACTCCACCACAATCCTTAGGGACGCGATCATTGCGAATAAGATGATAACCTGGAATTGCGACTGATGTGGAAGGCAAACATGGCTTCAAAAACGACTCTGACACAAGAATAGCATGGATGTTCCTTATATTATCGAATGTTGCCAGTATGTCTGGGTAATGACCTCGAATGCTCTGTGCATTGATATGTACGATATTGAAATCTTTTGAACAATCAGAAAATTGCGAGGCCAGGGAGTCATGAAGATTCGGAATGCTGTGAAAACTGGAATCACTATCATCACAAGACGAGGAAGAACAAGACGTGAAACTATCACTCTGAGAACTATCATTTTGATCACTAAATAAATTATTAAACATAAATAATAATAACGTAAAAAAAATATATATATTAAATATGAAATAAATAAATATGTACCTAAATATTAAACAACTACTTTATATACGCGACTAAAAATACACTAAAAATGCACCATTCCATGGTAATAGAAGATACGATAGGTATAAGTGCTCAAGTACAATAGCTACTTGTTTGTTTGTATGTATGCATCTGTGTATTTATGTGTAGTATATTTATGTTTAGATTAAAGGTATTCATGCACTGATATAAAGTAGTTTTCCCAAATTTCTTATAGGAATAAGTCCACCCTTGCTTTCTGTCTGTTCTCTTTATCTTTGTAAATATCTTCTTTTTAGTGCAATAAAAAGTTTATTCATTAATTAATTAATTGAAATTTTTGTTAAGAAATGCCTGAAGGTTGAGTTGGAGCAATATGTTGGCGCTGTAGAAGTTTAGTTGTTTGTTGGCGAGAACTGAGTATTTAGAGGATATGTGGTCTGTGTTTATGATTTCTGATGTCACGACAACAGGTAAACGTGAACCCAAATAATTAAGGGTATGGCATAGGCTAGGATAAATATTGCCAATCTTCCAATACAACAAGGAAAATATCATAAATTTTATTAACTTTTGATAAGCTCATTATTGGTTAGCTCATTAGCTTATTTGTCTTGGACGGTTCACAGTAATAATTACGCAGTGAAACAGCAGATTGGAGGGTTTTTAGCTGAAATGTTTTATATGAAAAAAGTAGGTTGGATCCAACGACCTATAGACACTTATCTATAGCTCGTGGAATAGAGCAGACTCACTTCATATTTGTAATACAAATTTTATGGAAAAAAAATCAAGTCAATCCGTAGCATATAAGATCTTAGTTTAGGTAATCTATCTATATCTATACTAATAATAAATTAGAAAAAAGTCGTGTCCTTACATTAAATATTTTTTCTATTTTTTTAATAAATAGGCAAAAACATTTTTTTAAAATTTTGACATGTCTTTCTGTCTGTTCCGTCTTAACTCGAGAACCACTTTACTGATTCCGATGTGGTTTTCTTTATTTTATCACCGTAGTGACCCTGCTCGACATACGCTATCAGACAGGTTGATAAAATGACCGCCAAGCCGAAAACTAACGATACTACTCAAAGATTGAAAGACCCTCCCACGCGAGCGAAACCGCGGGCAATAGCTAGTAATGATACCTAATTATCACTTTTTTACACCGTATATCCTTCAAATCATCGCCAGTTAAAAAGAAACGCAATCGCAGTACCATCCAATAGTTTAATGACTATTGAAACACAAGATGTAAATAATAGTTTAGTTTCAGATTTGGCCATCTTCGCCCACTTGAAAAACTAACCCTTAGTGTAAGTGTATATGGTTGTTATTTGTTTGACCAACTTTATGCCGTATTACCATACAGTACCGTATTTTTGAGTATTACTTCAAAGGGCAAAATCAAAACCGGTCAAGTGTGAGCAGGACTCGCACCTGAGGGTTCCATAGCATTCAAAGAAGTTAATAGACTTAAATGATTTTAATAAACATCTTGAAAAATACACTTGTACTGTTTCACTTAAATTCACTTTATTAAACTACCGGTTTCACCTTACGACATCATCGGGTTCTGATATCTTAATAACTAAAAACTATGCAGATTGTATAAATGTAACAGTTTTCATTGAAGATGGTAAATAATAATGTCACAGAGGGTAGGCTAGATCATGATATTAAATTTAAAATTCAGTGTTGAGCCGCAGAAATATTCCCATATAGGAATTAAATATTCCCGTAAGGGTGTATAATACCTCTTAAATAAACTTTGCTTATTATAACTTAAATTATAGGTAGTATAAAGTAGCTGCAGACTGTTCCATAAAAATGAAAAAACCATCAGTGTAGCCGCGATTTCAAAATAACTGATGTTTTTACTTGTGCCGCATCTGATTAGAGTAGGATAGACAGTTTAAAAGCAGAAGCGTTAGAGCAGGACTACGAATTGAGGTATTATGGCCCCTTAAATATTCCCTTCTGCGCGCATCAACACTGAATTTTAAATTTAATATCATGATCTAGCCTACCCTCAATAACATTATTATTAAACATCTTCAATGAAAACTGTTACATATATACAATCTGCATAGTTTTTAGTTATTAAGATATTATAAACTGATGATGCCGTAAGGCGAAACCGGTAGTTTAATAAAGTGAATTTAAGTGAAACAGTACAAGTGTATTTTTAAAGATGTTTATTAAAATCATTTCAGTCTATTAACTTCTTTGAATGCTACGGAACCCTCAGGTGCGAGTCCTACTCGCACTTGACCGGTTTTGCTTTTAATGCTTTTGTAATTTTTTCTATCAAGTTAACTTAAAGACTTTGCGTTTTTTCTAAGATCAGCCTATCAGCCTACTGTCTATATTATTTTTACTATACTGATTAACTAAGTTACACAATGTGATATGCTCATTTGAAGTTGGGCGTCTAGCCTTATACGGACCCTTAAAGGTAGCGACATACACATACACGTAATTTACTATTTGTCGTCACTACTGCCATAGTCTACTATAAAAATGTATACCAAATTATAGATTGCTGTGTAAAATATTATACTGTAAACTACCGAAGCAATTATTTCTGGACCTTTGTTTTTGCTTGGCGCATATTTCATAGTTTAGCAAAAATGTTCCAATCCATAAGACAGACAAAAATGAGTTATGCGTACCAAATGGTGCCAAATTTTCATATATCAAAAATGTTCTAAGCTATCGGTTATGTGTGCGAAGATATAGCTATAGTATGCCAACCCAAATCATAGAATCACCCAATACAAAATATACTTTAAAAGTCATTATCTCAAAACCAGCTTCGTGTGGTTTGGAACGTTTTTTCTAAACTACGTCCACTTGTCATCTATAAAATAAAAATTACAGCAGTACATTTAGATAAAACACTTGTACTGTTTCACTATCACTTTCCTCCAACCGGTTTTGCCTTATGGCATTATCAAAGGCAAGATGTAACGAATAAGAATATTAATACGAGTATGATGGCATTACATATGGTACCATACAGTGAAACAGTACAAGTGTTTTATCTAGTGCCAAGTGCTGACAATCGCAAAAGTACATTAGCAACAAAGTCTGTGAAAAAAAAATATCCGTCATTTCTTACAAAAACTGTCACTTTTGACATGACACTTGAATCTCATAACAGGTATTGATATTGATAACAATATATATAAAATATACACGATTTTTATACTATCATTTCACGTAAACACACTTTTAAAAATTGTGCATGTTTAACACAACACACTTCACACTAATATTATAAATGCGAAAGTTTGTGTGTGTGTGTGTGTGTGTGTGTGTGTGAGGGTGTGTGTGGGTGTGTGTATGTTTGTTACTCTTTCACGCTAAAACGGCTGAACGAATTTGGATGAAATTTAGAATGGATATAGCTTATTTATACCCTAACTTAACACATAGGCTACTTTTTTTGTCGGAAAAAAAGCATGTCGTTAAACCGAATAACACGCGAGCAGAGCCGCGGGCAAAAGCTAGTATTATCATAACATAACTGTTGAAAAATTCAGGTGTCATGTCAAAAGTGACAGTTGTCGATAATTACAGAGAGATTACCTACATTAGAGATATTACTTTTTACAGGATATAAAACTGTAGGTCACAGCGGCCCCACCACTCAATGGGGGTTAGGATCATGTTTGTCTTCGAAGTAGACCGTAGACCCTTTGGGTAAGTCTTAGAAGACGAAACCGTTTATTTTACTCGTAGATTTTATTTCATGATAACTTTTGCTGTTGGCCTTTACGGCTTTGCCTTAAGAGTGAAGGAGACAGAGAGTAGGTACGCAGCCTCAATTACTCGTAGAGCTGTGGCGTTGCTCGTCATAATTCGCTACGCCCGTAGCTAAAAAGAGACATACAACGCCGTAGTAGTAATGTTACAGCCATAGACTTACAGCAAATTAAAAAAAAAGTATTAAAGTCGCTACGATCTACCTTAAAAGATTAGTCTTAAATTAATTCAATCAAGTACTTTGTTCCCAAATTGTGGATCCGCCTTTATAAACTGCGGAAGAAATACAATTTTTTTTTCTCATTATAAAGTTATTTATTAATTAATTTAATAAATGATTTATCCGGGAAACGTAACAAAATCATCCGGTAAAACAGATATTAAGCAATCTTATTAATGATTAAATTAACCAAGCGTTAACTTATTATTTACAGTATTAACAGTAATTAAAGAAAAATTACTCTAATATACTTACGTTCCCAAAATTGTTTATTGGACTTATCGTTGCACTGCTCGTGTTGGAATCTAGATACATGTATTTATAATATAGCGATTTCTATCAATCAAGGATCATCATTATAGCAATAATGCTAACAAACGAGTATGATACCCTTGAAGATGATCGTCGTTTCACAAATCAGTCATAATTTGCGATTAACTGGCCGTAATTGGAGTAGGAACCGATAAGTGTCGTCACTCGCATACTGAACTCCCAATAGGCTGGATATAAATGGCGGTTTTCAAATATTTTCAGTAGTCGAGTTTCAACAAACTGCGAATCTTCGTAAAATTTCAAAATGTGGATCCAAGTACGTATTTTCTTATATATTGTGATTTAACAATTTTACATTAAAAACTAAAATCTCGTTGACTGACGGTATGCCATTTTTATGGAAATCATTGATCGCATTTTTTATTAATTAAGTTTCTATAAACATAATATGTTAGTTTAGACTAGGATTTTTGCGTAAGCAATGCTGTATACTGAAATAAACAACAACAGTTAAGATGACATGTGAAAAATTAGATTTTAAAACAGTATATATATAGGTACAGTACTCATACATTACAAGAGATAGGGTTCTGAAAAAATTTAGCCTTTTCCAAGACAATAAAGAGTCCAAAACGTGATAGAGAAAAATACACTGCATCGAAAAAAATTGCAAAGCTAAGGCTTTTTTTTTCAGTGCAAAACATTAGTTTCCAATAAATAAAATACAAATAACAATAATGACTGTTGTAAACATATAAACCTATTGTCTAAAACATAAAAACGTTTTTTTAACACTCGTGTGAATTTGTATTATATATTATTCACTAAAAACAGCAATATCCAACCTTTTCTTGATTCACCGTTCTACTTGGCCGCGCACTTTTTAAGATATTTTTATCTCCTGTGTTGTGTGACAGACAAATTCCACCTCAAATAATAAAAAAAGTTTAACGCTGATAAGTGAAGACAGCTAATTCACGCGCGCCGCGCCTTCTGCTCTTATCGGAACTGTACTACGAACAGTGCAGAAAAAATAAAGTTGTTAATATTCATATTTTTTTAGGCAGCCTTAGCATGCGTGGTTATTCTTGGCGCACATAGCCATGGTGTGGCAGTATCCCACGTATCCCGCCATGACGGTCACGGTCACCACAGCGGGTGGGGTCACCAAGGCATCGGACACCTTGGCCACTTGGGCTACGGACAGCTTGGCCACGTTGGCGCCTGGGGTAACCAAGGTCACGTTGGTGGTTGGGATAATCGAGGTCATGACCAGTGGGACCACGTAAGTATTAGCTTGAGTTTTTTTTTCTTATCTGTAAATCGAGTAATTTTGTTTTAAACTTATTTCCTGCATTTTCTAAAATTAGGAAAGTTATTACGGTCATATTTTTGCTCTGAGTCTAACAAACAAGGGCTCTAAAGTTGTGGTTTCATTGGAAGTTGGAAGATGGACTACTAAACTATACGGTTTGCTAAGAATTTCAACACTCATAAATTTTAAGTTTTGATGCATTATTAATATCTACTCCACAGGCTTGGTCACACCCAAACTATAAATTCTCATATGCCGTGAACGACCCTCACACGGGAGACAGGAAGTCACAGCACGAGGCGCGCCACGGAGACCACGTGGTGGGCGCCTACTCGCTCGTGGAGCCTGATGGCAACGTGCGCTCCGTTCATTACTCTGCTGATGATCACCGCGGGTAAGTAGCATCGAGAACGTTAAATGGAGACCACGTACAGCAAAGCGTAGTGTAGGCCGACCTCGTGCCCGCTGGACCGACGACGTGAAGAACCTTGTAGGTGGCGGCTGGATGAGGAGGACGGAAGACTACCAAGAGTGGCAAAATCTGGGAAAAGCTTATGTCCAGCATTGGACGAACACGGGCTGATGGATGGATGGATGAGCGCCTCGATTAAATTCAAGCAAACACAGCTGAAAACTTTACTTAATTTTCTTTTTTTTTACAGTTTCCATGCAGATGTCCACCACTCTACCGCGCATCATCATATCATACCGCATCATCTTCATTACCGTCATCATTAGACCTCCATCCGATGACTTGAGAACTGGACCAGACTATACCAAAACTCGACTTAAAAGCTTTTCTTCAAACTTTAGAGAGCGCTCGAATAAAAAGCAAATCGAAAAGTTTGTCGAATTTAATTTCCAACATTATGAGACCATTTCTTAAATACTAACCACGGAATACTTCAATAATATCTTAAGTTATAATCTAATACGATATAAAGCAATAATCACATTTAAATAGGTATCATAAGTCAGGAAAAATCAATACGGCTTGTGCTCTTCAATGTTTTTCGGAACATGGCTGACGCTAAATCCTACCCCAGCATTCTCAACAGCATTCGAGCCTAAGTACCCGGATCGGTCACTTCCGTACCTACTGGGTTGTGATGACCCCCTGGCGGGAATGTACCCTCGGTTCGATGTTTCATAGCCTTCACTAGGTCTGTTGGAAGAGCCATAGCTGTGCGGAGAATCTTGAGAGGGGCGATGCTTCGTTTGGCCGTCTCTGGTTACTATGGCGTTAAATCTGTAACGAAATATTATTGTTTCACATCAGTTAAAATATTTCCTACAATAGTACTTTATGCAACTGTGTCATTGGGACACGACAAGCTGAGTTTCCTAATGTCCTAATGGCAAATTATGTTCAGTTGGCCACAATACTTGATTTAAGACAATCATAATGTCTTCGCTTGACATTATAAAGCGCAAGATTCTTTTTTTTTGTTATTTGTCCCTACAAGCTTAGGCAAGGTTCTTAGCTGTTCAGCCCAATGGTCGATAATTCACGGACTAACCCTTATTGAAGGTGTTCTGAGGGAGCATTCGATGCTGCATAGCAGAGATATTTTGCCTAGCTTTGGGCTAAAAGAAGAATATTAGGGTGACAGGGCGTCACCTGTACTTTTATAAATAATAAGATCCCCTAAACTTGTGACATTGCAATAAATGATTAGAGTTAGAGTTAGAGTTTATTAGTTGCTGATTGACTGTCTAAACGGTGTAGTAATAAGGCCAATCACAGCGAAAAAAAAACAGTGTTAGAATACTACTGTTACTGTATACTGACAAATAACGTAGGTACTTTTAAACCCGTTTCTGATGTTGTAATTAGCTTATTGTAGTAAGGTAGTAGATGAACTAAATGAACTATAAAAAGCTTTATGATATAATTTTAAAACTATTATTTCATCTGGTTAAAAGGTCACTGCCTTTAAGAAAACAAGGTGTATGTTCTAAACCATTGCTAATCATTACATGGAATAGGACAACCAACACGCGTAAAACCTCCATACAAACCTAAACTCAAAATTATGATGTGTCTGTGGAATGTTTTTATAATATTTATAGCACACTAATAGCAAACTTTTTCTCGACTCGTATCGTAATGTACTATTTAGGCTGCGTCCATTGAAATAGCATTACATATGATCACGCCCACAACTGAGTTGCTGCGCTCATGACGATGATCCTTTAAGGCCCTAGTAGAGATAGGATTTTACTTTCTTCAGCACTGAAGTCAGTCACATTCTCATAGCTTCGAAGAGGAAGGGGTGTGCGGGGGGATACTGCTACTACTAAATCCATACAGAAGGGCGCGTTCGGACGAAGCGGTTGTGTTGTGCGGAGTTTGCGGGGCGAGACTCCGGACTGCTTGTTCGAAAATTTTATATATATGTGGTTTACCTCCCGTGTCTCGCCTCGCAGGCCCCGCACAATTGCTCTGTCTGAGCGCTTTCGGTGGACAAATTTTTGGATTTTTAAACTGTGACTATACTAACCCATGAACAGCATCAGCGGAGTACTCGACTCTCCTCAGAGCCCCGTCTGGCTCGTACAGCGTGTACACTCCGCGCACTTTGTCTCCGTCTCTGGTCTCCCAGTGACTCTTCCTGTCACCAGTCTGCTGGTCTGACACTTCATACTTGTATTCGTAGTTTGCCTGGAATACGGCACCATAAAAAATCTCTTACTGAACGTATCAATGAAAGACATACATAAACATATCGTCATTATACAGGGGGTAAGATGATGTTGCGGAAGCCGAAAAGTGACGATATTACTCGTCAGTCCAACTTAGGTTAAAAAAAAACAAGAAATCGTGAAAAAATCTGTTGTTTCATATATTTTGATCGAGTAGGAATGTAATTTTTCTATGAAACAGCAGATTTTTTTACCGATTCAGATATTGGTGCCATAGTAAAAGTTTTTCGTATGGAAGAATACTAGTTTCCAGTTTCCAACTTTTGCAACATCATTTAAACACCCGGTATATCCCTAAGGAGGGTATAAAAAGTGTTTTTTGAGATAAAAAGTATCCTATGTCCTCCTCCGCTCTTAGCTCTGCGTCAAATTTTTACAGTTTTTCAATTTTATGTAGGAAGGATCCCAATATATATCTCGAACAAATATTAGCTTAAATTATTCTCTGGAAGTTGTCTCCCACTCAAAATCGGTTTAGCCGTTTCGGAGATTAGCCAGGACGAAAAAACTGACGACAAGAATTTTTTTTAAATAGCGTGTTTCGGTTTTGGTAACGTGCATTTTATTTTAAAATACAGCCAGACACTTAAATTTATTTCTATGTATGGATATCCAAAATAACTTTCCCATAAGTTAGAGCGGAATGGTTTTCTCCTTAAATTCAAAAGTTGTAGAAAAATGGTTTTACTTTTAAATGTTTAGTAGAAGAGGTTTAAGTGTTCTAGACGTCACTGATGTTTACTAACAAATTAACTGTACAGTCAATCATCACGTTTAACAATTAATAACTTTCATTATTATTCTACAAGTGTACTATCGAAAAAAAAATCGGCATGTCTTATTATCCGTATTGCAATAGTAATAAGTGAATCAGTGGCAATTCCTTTGCTGGTACTTAATGAACAATACCGGTATAATTACTTGGTATGAGTAGTTAACCACTATTTTTAATAATTTCTGCGAAATTATTAGCAAAAAGTTTATTTACTTGCCTGATTTCCTCCTGATTGCCCAATGGATGACGAAGCTGAAATAATGTTAAAAAATAAGGTTTAATGGATAATTTCATCGTACTCGTAAGCATTTCAAGTTATGAAAATGTAGAACAATTTGAGAGCATTATCGTGATAGTGTAAAAGTCATGGCCGTGAACTGCCTGGACACGTAACAAAGATCAAAATCTTTCGCAGATAATAGAGTAGATACGAATCTTGACACCGCATTTCTTGAACCAAGACATAATAAATTATTTAAGTAAGTGACAATGTACTTTCAAACAAAGGACATAAAGACAAACTGAAAATTATTTCATATCCTATCATAGACAACTAATGAAAATGTAAAGTTACCAGAAGCAAGGTTGGCAGCTGCAGATGATGACTGGGGCTGGTGGATGACGAAACTTTGTGAAGAAGTGGCATGTTGCAACATCGCTACAGGAGATGCTGTCGCTATCAGCCAGCCATTTATCATCAACATCATCTGAAAACAATTGTGTGTGGTTTACACAACAATGCATCGTGTTGCCAATTTAAGGCACAACACTTTTTATTATTCAATATTTTTTGAAGAAAGTTAATCTTCTGCCTATCGTAAGCTAGTAACTTATATTCAGTTTGACCACTGAGATCTACTAGACCAGCGTTTCCCATAGACCATGAGGGCATAGACTATAACCTTAACTCATCGAGTACCAGCATGACACAGTCACTGTTGGAAGCAGGACACAAAGTAACTCTTAAAAAAGCTGGCCGATCTTGCCAAAACCTGGTAGGTTGTATATAGTTACAAAAATGTAGGTCTTTATCAAAATATCTCATTTTCGGTTGAGAGTCGGCTTGGCAGTTTAGTCTGTCCGACTAGTTTTAGGGTAACATGGGGGGTAGATTTTAACAGTAACATGCAACCAACGTCATATTGTGGCCTTGACCAACATCTTTATTACGAAATTTTCTTTTTAGTGCTTTATTAGTAGGAAGTATAGATTTGCGTGAAAAGGATTCTGTAGGTAAGTTTTTCACTATGATCAGTAGATAATGTGGTTTCATTTATAGACCTGTCTAATGTTCATTTATAACCGGTAAACCAGCAAATTAAAAAAAGGGAAAGAATAAAAATTATCGGACCAGGGCCATTAATTAGTTTGGGAAATGCTGTACTAGACTCTTCCGAAATGTTGCAACTACTTGATTCATCAACCAGTAATAGACATTTTATTAACGTTGCGTAGGTGTTGTGTTCATTTCACGCTTTGCTGAAATGCCGTTGTCGTCTCTACTATATATTATGTGGCCTTAGACATCTGAGAAATAGTTTTGTAAGTAAATCTTATTTAACTAAAATTACATTTCGCTTTATTATTTTTAATTTCTTTTCTTAAACATCTGAGGCTTTAGTGTTGCAGCGAAGATTATAATTTGTTTCAAACTTTTTTTACTCAATTCACAATTCCTTATTTCACACAAAAAATATGATTAGTATCACCAAGTATTTCTACTTTTTTTTTTTTTTTTTATTTATTTAACCAAATTACAGTAAGAAATAGTCTTAAATGATTAAGCCGTCTCTCTGAAACCCGTACGGGTTTATGCTAGCAAATCCTTGGTGATAGGAGTGATTATTATAAGTGTGTAATTCAAATGTGTAAAAAATAAAACGGTTTAAAGCCATGAATGAAAAAAAAAACGTGAATATTGCAGTTTAATAAATATATTGTTTATCTTGTAACGCGGTTTGATGATATTTTTGCAAAAAATCCTATAATCTAAATTTATACTAGGTTGTTTTCAGACGAATGAACTGAGATGCGCATGATTTTTGCGACCTCTTTATTGAGAGAAGATATTTGCAAGATAAACTAAAGTCATAAATTTACCTACGTTACCGTGATCATTGTAAAATAGAGATTTCAAACTTAACGTTGTACCTTTCAATTACTAGTGTACAGAACACTCATTCTGCAAACTCAAATAACTCTGTGGATCTGGCGAATAACGACTTAACTCGACTTAGGTCCAAAATTAGATTTTTTTTACCACTTTGTTCCATTTTTTTTATCTCTACAAAATGGCGTAACTGGTATTTTGATATCTTTTATAACACATGACAAAATGGTTTAAGTACATTTTTTGTGGTACACATTAATTTAAAGTCTTACTAACTTTAAGTAGATCAATTTTCACGTTTCTTCATTTGTATTTTTACACGTTCACTGCATACCTATATAGTAAAATGTACAAACTCAATTTAATTAAATCATAGTGCATTTAACAATGCATAATATTTTTGGTGCCAAATGGTTTAATTCAGCTTTTATATATCTCAAAGATAGTACGTTTTCTAGGAGTTGAACGGACATACAGTAATTAACCTCAATGTTATCTACTTGACACTTTGATTTTGTGTAAGAAATGGGGAATGGTTTGCGAAAAAAATTTTTTTTTGTGCTAAATAATTTGTTCTTGGCTCTCCTGTAAAGTTGGGTTTTTTGGGTTAAATCGTTTTCACCGGAGGCACCCCTTGACTGGTTTATGCATTTAACACAGTGGTGCCCAACCGGTAGATCGCGGGCCTCTAGTAGGCCACGGCCTGTTTTCTAGGCGCCCGCGAACAAAATAATATAAAAATTAAAGCACACACTAAATTGATAAAATTAGATAAAATTAAATAAATACTAACTAAACTCTGAAAATCTAAATAACGCTGACAGTTGAAGGCACACTCGCGCACATCAGTGCTGTGCTGCGGCTTTTTTCATCTCAACTAAAAATGATAAAGAACAAGTACAAAAGTATGTTAACAAACAAGTACGTCAATAGTTTTAGGATTTTGGGATGCACAGAAGATTACCAACTAGACTTTCAGAAGCTTTCCGAAAATGTGAACAGCCACGTATCACATTAAGTTTGTGCTGTTCTGGTCTACCGTTTTTGTAGTGTGTCATAATAATTAAACACGGATATAAGGATAATAATGCGACCTATTCTCGTGCAGCAAACCTTAAATTTAGAGTTGAAAAACCTAAAATAATACAAGCTCATTTAACTTTTATCCATCTGCGTTAAAGCCTATTTTGCAATGAAAAGTTTTAGGTTATGGCAGCTCTAAATCTAATATTTGCTACACGAGAATAGGTGTCATTGTAGTTTCTATTATCAACCTTAGGTTTTTTTAACCCTTAAATGCATGAGATTTCATTTTGCATGAAATTGAAAACAGTGATAGAAAAATATCTAAATAATATGAAAAAAAAAATTAAAAAAGTAATGTTTGATAGAAAGAGGATTCTTACACATGAAAACAAGAAAAAAAAATGTTTGCTACATAAATTTCATTTTTTCATTTTTCTTTTTTTTTATTACCTGCTCATAAAGCTGGACTCTTTTTGACTTTAATATCAAAAAACTACAAAAATATATGCAAGCAGAATATTTATTGGTTTTTTTTTGAAATACTCTTTTTAACAGTTTTCCCGCCAAAATGCGAGAAAATACAAAAAAAACACAGAAAAATAAATAAGAGAATTTTAAAGTAAAAAAAATTTAAAGCTGTTGCCAAACATATTTTTAGCTCATATAATCATACACGTAATTATAATTTTGAAAATAAAATTATGTATAAAATAAATAAAAAACCTTTGTATCATTTTCGATACAAGATGCATTTACTCAGCGGTGCCCGCAAAGCATGTGAAGATTTTCAAAATAATTCTCGAAGCAATACCAGTTGGGCACCACTGATTTAACACAACTTGTACCTTACCTAAGTAACAGTCCTATATGCCTACCATGAGTTTGGAAATCGATATTCATTTGCGAGTACGTCGGGGCGTTGTACGAATTCTGATATAAATATTTGACGCAGTCGCTACAGTATCGAGATCCAGTCTCATAGTAAGCCTCCAGAAACACACACCTTTAAGTAAATGAAATCCATTTCCCGGTAATTTCACAGCCGCGGTACAAACGTCAATAAACACAACTTTGTCAGATTGAGGGAATATGTCATGTAGAGCCCCTTCTTATAGGACTAGCTCATCAGATAAAAGAAACAATGTCTTGTCCGACGGATGTATTTGCATCGACAAAGGTCCTGTTGTCAATTAAAATTGTTGATAGCACTGTATGCAAACCTTCATCCAGATAACTGACGTACAGAACATAACCGAAGGACCGAAGGGTACTTACTTACGGCCCTTCATTATATTATGAACATTTTGATTAATTCATAAGTCAGTTATTTTACCATATTTAAAATACAAAAAAATATATGTTACAAAAGTGGATATACTTATAGGATAGTGGTTCTCGAGTTAAAACGGAACATATAGACAGAAGAAAACAAAAAATTGTAACTGTGGCCTCATTACAACATTATAAACGCATTCCATTTAAAATTTTGAAAAAACATTCAACGTACAGACACGACTTTTTACTACTTTATTTCTCCCTAGGACAAGAAGGCGATTGGTTCTCTTTGGTAACGAAACTTTCTACTGCAATGTACTTACCGAAGTGTAATGAAAGACTGTCCGTATTTGCAAAAATGCCAAACCTATGGTTCGATCGGTTGACCGGTTTGAAATATACGAAATATTGTTTAATCTAACGTTCTGTATCTAATTCGATAAAAAAATGTATGTTACAAAAGAGGATATACTTAATACATAAGTAAATCTGAAAACGTAATTTGATTTACTTCGCTCGATGAAAAAAAACGCAGCGTAACTACATTTGTTTATAGCAAAGTTGTTCAGCTGAGAAAATTGAAACGTATCCTGAATGTTTTTACGAATTTATAGACCAATTTTATTTATTTCTCAATACTTTTTCAGAAATTCCAAAAAAAAAACTCGATAGTTTACTGATTACGCGTGCCCGCAGCGTACCTTCTCATGTAGACTTTCTGACAATACACTTGAGTTCAAAATCACTTAGATATTGTTAGACGGACGGATTGACTAAGATACATTTTTTATTATGACATAATTCCTGCAGTCTTATATTTTTTATGCCTTTACTTGAGTTGGTATGTATATGATTTTGTATCATATTTTTCATTTTGAAAAAAGGAATGTTTGCTAAGTTTCTTGCCCTTCTTCTTAGCCATACTAATCGAATGGTGCGGATGGTTAGGCATTATGTATATATAATATTTTGATTCCTATATTTCTTTATTTTATGCAGGTGTATAACTTTATTACATTTTAATAGCCCAACCTTCATATTTTTTGAATGTATTTCCCATATTTATTTATCAACTTATTTGTTCATTGCATTATGTTTAAATAATATTTTTATTCCTAGATTCCTCTATTTTATGCAGGTGTATATTTTATTTCCCGTATTATTTTATATTTTTTTATATTCTAAAGATATATATTATTAAAATTAACTTTGACTTGTAGAAAGTATACTTTATGTATCTATTTTGCAAAATAAATATTTTGATTTGATTTGATTGACTTAATAGAATGGTTGTGTCCCATGGGCAGGGCCTTAAGAAGGCCTCATTTACGCAACATCTGTTTTATCTTGTTTTCTTTGAGATTTCTGGTTAGCATGAAAATGTATTAGAACTATCGACAACTTCCCGCTCTAAGGGATTATATCAATCTGCTGAAGATCCTATGTATTAGAACTATTGACAACTTCCCGCTCTAAGGGATTATATCAATCTGCTGAAGATCCTATGTATTAGAACTATTGACAACTTCCCGCTCTAAGGGATTATATCAATCTGCTGAAGATCCTATGTATTAGAACTATTGACAACTTCCCGCTCTAAGGGATTATATCAATCTGCTGAAGATCCTATGTATTAGAACTATTGACAACTTCCCGCTCTAAGGGATTATATCAATCTGCTGAAGATCCTATGTATTAGAACTATTGACAACTTCCCGCTCTAAGGGATTATATCAATCTGCTGAAGATCCTATGTGAAGTAAATGTGCTCCCTATGTTACAAAATGTCTCTAAAATGGAGTCTCAGAGCAGCTGGTGGCCATTTTGGAAGTGGTCCATACCAGGGTTCAATTACCCTTTCTGCGACATACGCAAAATAAAATTTAAACTTCCTATACTAATTGAGTCAAGGTTGTTCTTGAACAAGTATAGATACATTTTTTTTTCATATCTTGCAAACAGGATTATTGAAGAGTCCTGACCACTTGCCGAGTCTCCAGTATGAATTTGACTATATAAAAGAAAGTCAACTTATATTTTATAAATATGTATATGAAATATAATAAGTATGTTGAAATAATTAAAACATAGAAGAACCGTTTCAACAAATTGGTGCAATGAAATCGTTGTTTTAATAATTACTTTATTAGTCTGAATATATTATTATAAAAACTAATTATGGAACGAATGAAACACATTTTAATTTGCTGCTGTTGAGTAACCTCAAACGTTTAATCATTTAACCAGCTTCCTCACTGACTAAAAATGCCCAAACTTTCCAAAAAAAACTCTTTATGAATATTGTTTCTGATAGGTATTTCAGCTGATTACGTCGCGACCGCAAAATTTTAAACCTTTTTTTAGGAGAACAAGGTTTTAGCCAGATTATGGACGTCTTCAAATTATACACAACACTGTTTACTGATTTCATGTAACTTATAATTTTTTTTTATTGTGTTCATATAACCTCTGACACAAATGTTACTGTTATTGTACACTTGCTCTACAATTCTCTACATTAAGTTCAAAACTACATTCAGATATTCTACGAGTATCTCACAAAGATCGCCAAACAAAGACCATTTGGCGATCGTTGTAGTAGTGACGTGTACACTATACATATAAGCACTCTTTGCACTGATATACAGGATGTAATCGTTAAGTGTGACCAGGCGATTATTCCGTTACTATAACAGATATTTTTAAAAAACTGATTTCGAAAGTACGATACCTAATCAGTAAAATGACATCAATAACTTTTTGAAAATCAAACGAGAAGTATCCAAAATTATGACATTAAACACTACCATACATTTAGTATGAGATTAGTGGAAAGGTTTTAGTTTCCTTATTTTAAGTGGTCTAGTACTCCTTTTACCTTAATCTCATTTTATGATTACGTACGATATGATAATAATGATTTTCAAGTAGATACACGTGTAGATTAATTTTATCTTACCACTTCTAATTAGTAATAAACCTTGTTTCAATATCGTATTAATTTGAACTGGCTGAAAAGGAACACACTTCAAACATCTGCTTTGAATACAAAATTTTGTAATTACTAAGAAGTAAATAGTAGTCAATTAAAAGATAGTTTTATTACTTTGTTAGGTTAATAAACAGTTTCCTTTAATATCAGTACTAAGCTAAAATAATTTTAAAGTAAGGAAACTAAAACCTTTCTAATAATCTCATACTAAATGTATGGGAGTGTTTAATGTCAAAATTTCGGATACTTCTCGTTTGATTTTCAAAAAGTTATTGATCTCATTTTACTGACTAAGTAACGTTCTTTCAATATCAGTTTAAAATTTTTTGATATCTGTAATAGTTACGGAATAATCGCCTGGTCACACTTAACGATTACATCCTGTATAGTACATAGAATGATACTATTAAGATATCTATGCCTTTTGGTGTGTGTGGCGCGTTTTGTAGCGCTCCCTAGGTCACGCACATTACAAAAATTGCGTGTGTACGCTACGCACTACTACACATCTAAACGAACTTCGTATTTTCTCACATGGGAAGTTTACGCACAAGGTCTTAAATAAAACTTGATGCCCTTAAATACCCATAATGTACGTAGCGAACGTAAAACTTGATACCCATAAATACCCATAATGTGTAGATTTGCGCTGAAAAATTACCCCAGGAAAACTGTGTTGAATACTATGTTTTTATTGCGAAGTCCATCACTTTGGAATACTCTGTGTTGAAGACGTTTAGTATGGCGAAGACTCCAATAGCTTTCACTATCTCTATGATTCGGCCAATCATAGCTGGACGGCGGCGATTCTCGCACATGCGACAATTTGCGAAGGCCGAAAGCGGGTGATTTTTACAAGCTCTTTACGAAAAAACGTATCGAACTTTTAAATATAAACCTGTTGAACGTATGCATAACATGCTCTTCGTATCTTTTAAAGAGTTATAGTTAATAGAATTTATCATCACACAGCATTTATGACGCGATAAACAGAGGCGTATGAAAAGCAAACCGTGTGAAACTTTTTGCGAGAATCGTCGTCCTGGCTCTAGTAGCTTGACACAGTACGGACCATTCATGAGCCTTTTGCTCTTTTGACTGTCTGGTACCATTATCGAACGGCACCTTTTTAAAAACGCTTTTTTATTCGCCTATTTTACGTCATAAAACTCATAAATAAGTATTAAAGACGCAATCAAAAGGTATAAGAGAAATTAGGCAAGATTTTACAGATCTATATCAATAACCTTATGTATTTGGAAAAAATATACAGATATGTAGGTTTGTTCACAAAAAATAATGCACAAAATTCAGAGGCAGAACACTTTTTTCTAGTAAACGACCGCGATGTTAATCAGAAATGTACTAACACAAATACGCCTACACCAATCATGGTGCACGTCCCATTGACTAACAGATTATCCAGTTCTCATCGTAAGAACTTCGTTTCACTTCACAACTTCAAAGCTCACAAAGTTGGAAGTGCATTTATTTAATCCTGTCATGGGAACTGTGTCGATTTACATACTCGTACGTTTGTTCGATTGTTCAGGGCGCACCATAGATTTGCAAATGCAAAATGGGCATTTCTTACGCGGTGTCCCCCCGCGACTTTGTTGATTCTTTCGTTACTCGCATTTTAAAACGAGGCCCTATACCGAGTGTTAAAGCAAAGGCAAGAATCCTTTAAGAGTGTGTTAGTATGATCGGTAAAGATGTTATTTTAAATACTGGGATCTCTAAATAAAGTACCAGTACTTCATAATAAGACGAGTTTCTTTACTCAAAATACACTAATCGCGTGGACACCCTCACTGGTCGCTGGCCACTCGGCTGAGTGGTGCGGGTTGCGGGGTGCAATTGGGTGTGTGGGGAGGCCGGTGAGCTGCGTAGCCATAGCTTAGAAAAATGATGTAATTTTTGGTGAAAATTCAAGATATATTTTTCTTTCTCGTAATGACATCAGAATCGTGTATACTTTCATACCCTAAGGGGATTCTTGACTTTGCATTTACACCCTGTATAATGATACCTATAAAGGCCTTGCCAGGCAGAAGGCTCGGCGTTGTCGGGGTGAGATGATTGTACAAAAACATCAACACGAGTAGTTGCCGGTATACTATGAAAGTCTATGAGCGACGCTACACAAAAAACCGGACAAGTGCGAGTTGGACTCGCCCACCAAGGGCTCCGTTAAAGACTTTATTTTTTTATGATCTAATTACAAATGTATAGTTTTCCGATGATTTTTTCCAATACTTGTAGCATAAGACGGTATTATTTGCGAAATTTCATAGTTCTACGTCAACGGAAAATACCCTATAAATTTTGATTCCCTTGAGAATATCGAAATATACGTGTTTTTGCGGCATAAACAACCGTATCTTTTTTTACGTTAACTTATAAGTTTTATTTTTTCACAGCTTCAAGGTACTGTAGATTTGAGTATATGGTTTTAATTTTAACTCGATACCCTCCAGGCGTTTCTGAGATAAAGGGTCTTGACAGACAGACGAACGGACGGACAACAAAGTGATCCTAAAAGGGCTCCGTTTTTTCCTCTTGAGTTACGGAACCCTAAAAAGGAAACAAAAAAGAAACACAAAGCTTGGAAAATAAGTGACGTCAGCATTCCCTATTTTGAAGACGATGAAGGTATAACCCTGAATACTCTAATAGGCAAATCGCTTGATCATACGCAGTAACATTTGAACCTATATTAAAATTTAACATAATTTTGTTGAAAAATATTTCTACTAAAAGATTCATGGTTTAGATTCATGCTAATATTGAAACGGCTACTCACTATTTTGTAGTCAGATTTCGCCTGACTACTTTCACTGTATTCGTGCAGTTTCTTCGGAGGCAAACATGGTTCCCGAAACCGCGAAAATATCAGTAAAAATATATCTATTTCCATATGGATACAAAAGAATACTCCTTTAATAGTTTTTGGAAAGGCTAAGTGATGGATCCAGTTCCAACCGCCTTATTTTCCGTTTACGATATTTCGTATACATATGTATAAACGTATATGTAAATAAGTTTAATACTATAATGCTAGGAAACTTTGATACCATGAATGGTAATGCGAAGTCCTATTGTTCAAACAAGTACGCAACAAAGTGAACTATGGTACAATGTATGGTACACCTACCAACAATAGATTTCTAACTCATATCTCTTTTGTCAGATACTCGTATTATATAGGTGTGTTGCTTGCGTGCCATTCTCGATAATATGTATGAGGTGGGCTGACTGCTTTAAATTATTCATATTCATATTCTTTAATGCACACAGTTATTAATATATACAAGTAGTCTTATATTAAATGTGCTATAGGCGAGCTTATCTCTGAAAGAGATTTCTAACAGCAAAACCTACGTGCTATGGACATGATAGTAAGAAAGTGCATAGTCCTATGTGCACACATAAAGAAAAATACATAAATGAATAAAAATAAGGAAAACAATATTGACTTAAAACTAGCCTAACATACTTTAAATAAATAGATATGATATATAAGGTCCTACAATTCAAAGTGAATTATTTACTTATATATTTGTTTATTGAAATTAAAATCTAGATTTCTACTGTTTTAGGCTTCGGCTAAGAAATAAAATGATGCATTTAATCTTTTGACATATGAAAATTTGTATTTTGCGTATGAACATTTTCCTTCAGACCCAAAATGTTGAATTCCTAAAATGTTGAATCCCAAAATATTAAATTAATAATATTAAAATGTTTTATTCGTTGAAAAACTGGTAGAAGACTTGATCTAATTGTAACGAAAATTTCAGAACCTTAATTATCCTCATAATAAGCTAACGCAAAAATATAATGTAGGTACATAAATTCAGGCCATTTAAAAAAAACTGGTAGAAGACTTGGTCCAATCGTAACGAAAATTTCAGAATCTTAATTATCCTCTTAATAAGCTAACGCAAAAATATGATGTATGTACATAATAAAAATGGCCATTTTAAAAAAAAACTGGTAGAAGACTTGGTCTTATCCTAACGAAAATTTCAAAATCTTAATAATCCTTATAATAAGCTAAAACTGGTAGAAGACTTGGTTCAATCGTAACGGAAATTTGAAACTTTTAATAACCCTCATAATAAGCTAACGCATAACATGATGTAGCTACATACATTCAGGCCATCTTTTTGCGATTTTCTAGTCTTTAAGCAACTTTCGTTTGGTAATATCGCAGCAATTAAATCTAGATCCAGTTTTATGTTATGCTAATGCTAATTGTTATCACTTAGTCGTTGAATGATATCTATCCTAATGGCACTATTAAAACATTTAAGAGTGCTGAGACTCATTCTGGATATAGAAACAAACAAATATAATAATACTGTAAGTTAGTTATTTTAAACTTTGTTTTTGATTATGTTTTGCCTATTAAGTATTTTTTTGGGTTCCATAGTCCGACAAGGAACCCTTATAGTTTCGCCATGTCCGTCTGTCCGTCCGTCCGTCTGTCCGCGGATTAGCTCAGAGACTAGTACTAGAAAACTGTAATTTGGCATGAGTATACATACATTCATTACATCTGATGGATAGAATCCGAAATGAGGAGATCCGTCGGAGATCTAAAGTAACCGACATAGCCTGCAGAATCAGTAAGTTGAAGTGGCAGTGGGCAGGCCATATTTGTCGCCGACATGATGGCCGTTGGGGCCGAAAGGCTTTAGAATGGAGACCACGTACAGCAAAGCGTAGTGTAGGACGACCTCGTGCCCGCTGGACCGACGACCTGAAAGACGTTGCGGGGGACGGCTGGATGAGGAGGACGGAGGACCGACATGAGTGGCGAAATTTGGGAAAGGCCTATGTCCAGCAGTGGACAAACACGGGCTGATGGATGGATGGATGGATGATACATACATTACGTATTAATCACGCCGACAAATGGTAAAATAAAATCATTAAAAAAAAAATTTAAGGGTACCTCAAATACACGTAAATTGGGGATGAATTTTTTTTTCTCATCTCTCCCATAGTGTGGTGTATCATTAGATAGGTCGTTTAAAACATTGTGGGTGTATGAAAACCATTTTTCAAATAGTGCTGATTTTTATTAGAGTCAAGTGTCCCCCTCCCTGCCGTCTAAACGGTTGCTTATGGATAAGTGAAAAAATTCACAGAACTAGTATTTATGATGAATTTAAAAGGAAAACTATCACAGTACAGGTCACGCCAAAATTTTAATCCCCTCCAAATACGACAATGTATGGGCCGTTCTTTGGGAGAGCAACTTCCGAGCGGACTAGAAGTTTGGCGCGATCTGTATTAGTAGACCAACTAATAAAATGTACTGAGCAACTACGGAACCCTACATTGCGCGTGGTCCGACACGCACTTGGCCGGGTTTTTAGTATAGGGGGAGTAGGCCTGCAAAGACAGGTCTATTATTGACGTTTGAGTATACATTCAACCTTAATATATATGTACTTTTTTTTCCTAATAATCTCACTGGTAAAAATAATCAGCTGCATTAATCCGACAATGAAAAAAAGAAGTAAATTGAACTAGATCTTGTTAACCGTAAATAACATCTTAACTCCATATGAGTGCACCAAGATGTCAGTTTCTTGTAGTACTTAAAAACATTGGAAACAATAAATAAGTTAGACAATATAGCCATCATTTACAAACAAGCCTCTTGTTTCAAACCTATTTGTTTCCGTGGATGCACAATAGACATCTATTAACATACTTATCGTTGTATTCGAGTGAATATACTCTTAATTAAGAGGAGATTTGGGGTAACACTTCTCTCCGTAGTTTCGCTCCTAACTATCTCTACAAATTAAATATAAGGTGAAATTAAATCAACCGACCAAATTCATACTGGAGACTCGGTTAGTCATCAGGAACAAGGTTTAATGACCCCCCAGGTGAAATTCGAAAAAAAAAATTTTTTTCCCGTAGAACCTGCACTAGGAATTGTACTTAAACTAGTCCAACCAGTACAGGAGCAAAAAAAAATATTTTTCGAAATTGGCCAAAAGGATTACTGAACCTCGTTCCTGATGACTAACCGAGTCTCCAGTATGAATTTGGTCGGTTGATTTAATTTCACCTAGTATAATAAGAGTTAGTACAACGATCCTTTGCTATCTTGATTTAAAACAAAAAAAAACGCTGTAACATAGAGTATCACGCGTTTAACACAAATTAACATCACACAATTTCGCATAATACTTGCAGTAATAACTAATACGTAGAGCCCACGAAATACAAAATTGCATACATTCAATTACATACACCGAGTATGGGGCACCAGATCGATGATTAAATGCTCCACATTAATATTAAACGTTTTAGATTTATTGCCTTTTACACTAAACTGGTATATTGCATATGCAGATTGCTAGTTGCTGAAATATGGTGTGGCTTACAGCCGTAGCATGCCCTTATTGCGTGCGACTGGCACATCTCGCGGCGCCACTTCACATTTGTTTTAAAGACCGAGGTGGGAGTTATACAGTTATGTCGCTTATTCTTAGGTGGTAACGAAGGATCTCGGTGCAAAATGCACATCATAATATTGTTTTCCTCACTTTCGAATAAAAAGTTTGCAATAAATGCGTTTTATAGCAATTCGCGTTAACTGCTTGTTAATAGTTAGGTGACCACATGAAAATTATTCAATTTTATGCGTTAAATTTTAGCTGCATTACATTACAACTGTAACCACGCTTTTAAGTTTGTTAATGTAATGCAAACAAAATGTAATACTTTAAAATACATAATTTTGTTGTTAAGACTTAATTATTAATAAAATATTTCGGCAAGTTGCTTTAAAACACATTTATTGCATACTTTTTATTCAAAAGTAAGGAAATCAATATTATGATGTGCATTTTGTACCGAGGTAAAAAGTTACTCCCATAACAGATGTGCGCGTAAAAAGCTCGATAAACGAAGTCGCACGTTATCATGCTGCGGGCGCTAGCGCCTATATGAGATGACTTTATTTATTTGCCAACCTATTTATTCTGTTCAGTTTGAATATACGAGTGTACATCATGTTACGATACCTCAGTATCGCAAGTGTTAACAGATATTAGCATTCAGTTTGGATATATGAAAATCAAGCACTTGCGCAACTCGTTGATGTCTTTTATACTGCACAGCATGACATAGAAGATATGAATTTTCATTAGTATTTATATTTTACGAGTTATTTGTATGGTATTGATGTTTTTTTAAATAAGCACACATTAAGAAATATTCACTTGCAAGTGTCATTTTGTTAGTTATATCCACACGTACATAGGTAAGTTTTCAAACTCTATATTACCAGTTTAAAAGCGGTAGCTACACACCTAGATATAGGTCGATCAACAAAAGTTGAGTCATTCTTATATGAAGCTAACACTTCTAACACAGAAATCGGATCCAAATCATACTAATATTATGAATGCAAAAGTTTGTGTGTTGTGTGTGTGTGTGTGTGTGTGTATATGTTTGTTACTCTTTTACGCTGAAACGGCTGGACGGATTTGGATCAGTGGTGAAAGGTGACCATTTTAAAAAGGGAAGCCGGACAAAAAAATTGCCTTACTCAGAAAAGCAACCAAGGAAAACATATTTTTTTGTACTTTGGCCTAAAATTTTTGGCCTTGTCAGCCAAATGTATTTGTAGTGTTGAGATTTATGGAAATGTTTGACAAAGCGAAGAGCACGGAATAAAGAAGTGTAGTACTGATGCCATTTCCTAAGCAAGCCGATGGGAATCGTGTTATATGGACCCTTCGACATTGGTGAGTACTGTTTTCGCCTCAAGTCTTGTTGAGTTACCTGTAACATTATTATTTGCCTTAATGAACATGCATCTCTATGCATAAGTACCTTAATTATAATGAGTATTTTTATAGAATACACTTTTTCCGTTCTTAATGAACTTAAAAAATATATGGTTATCGTATATTCGGCATATAGATTAAATATTGCTCGATCGATATGAAATCTATGTACTATCAAAGAAAAATCATCCGTACTACAGAAGTAATAAGTGGGTCAGTGGCAATTTCTTTTATGGTACATAAGTATTACCTTGAAGCCGACGTATTTATTTAGCCAACATCAAAGCTCTGAATATAAACAAAGTCTCCGGCCAGGGCCTCTATTCCCAGTCAGTTTAATTAGCCTTCTCGATCGTGAGAACTCGTTTTATCAGTCAAACTCCATACATTTTTAGATCGAGTTTTAGAGATCTCTATTCGATTGTTTCCCCGGAATTGCACCCCAGCTCTTTTTTGATGATTTCAGATTTTTTCGTATTGTTTAGTCAGCAGTGGCCCTTCATTTTGTAATCTAGAGATCACAAAAAACGGCTTGATTTTAAATGAAAACCTTTAATTTTAGTTTTAATATATTTTCATTTATTACTTACTGACTACACTCCCGGGACATAATTAGGGGAACGCAAAAAAACTGTGATGTTACTACATACATATACTCACGCCTGTCTCCCAGGGGGGTAGGCAGAGACTACAGATATCCATCTACCACGACCCTTACACACTTCATTTGCTTATTCTACATCCATCAATCCAGTCATACAAGCTCATCTATTCCGGGTACTTTTTACTTTGCCCTTCTTCACTATAACGCCTATATTTGGTCGGCACACGTCCTTCTAGGGCGGCCCGGTCGAGATCGACCTTCCACTTTACAGCATAATTTTTTTTCGTTACTCTACTTTCATTCATCTTCTCTGTGATGTTACTTTGATGTATATTTTCTTTTTTTTACGAATATTGTAATTTTTTGCAATACGTTTTCCAAAAGATATTTTTTTCCTATCTTTACGAAAGTTTTGGGCTCATTTCATAACTGACAATTAATCGAGTAGTAATTGAGAACGAACCATTTACTTCAACACTTTGTCAAGTTTCAATTCTCTCATGGGATGATTCAGCTGGGTCATTAAACATTCTAATTTGAAACAAATTTCTTATCATAGTTTCACCTAAAGACTTGACTTTTTTATCATATTTACGCGTAGTTATGCCGTAATTTTTAAATCACCTCTTCACTCGTGAGTTTGTGTTTCATAAGCATTTTCGTTTTACCTGATGCACTAATTGGATTAAAATCATACTAATATTATAAATGCGATAGTTTGTGTGTGTGTGTGTATGTATGTTTGTTACTCTTTTACGCTGAAACGGCTGAACGGATTTGGATGAAATTTAGAAATGATATAGCTTATACCCTAACTTAACACATAGGCTACTTTTTATCCCGGAAAAAAGCATGTCGTTAAACCTAATAACACGCGGGCGGGGCCGCGGGCAAAAGCTAGTCTTATATAAAGATAACAAAAGTACTGTTTTAATAAAAGAAATCACAAAACGGTAACACCCTATAAAAAATAATTAAGTGTCTTAAAACTTACACCGAACCTTTTTTACTGTTCTCTAAATATTATGTCCCTAAGTGTATATTATAATCCAGTAAAATAATTTGTTGAAATATCATTTAAATAAAATACGCATACACTAGACAGATAATTAGATCTATTAGAAATCTAATCTTGCCATATTAATTTAAACGCCGCTATTAAGTCTTCAGCAAAAGTGAATATCTATTGACATATTGAGTTTTATTAAAATTAAATAAATACACACATCAGGCATAACCACTTTTGCTACCAGTTGCCAACTTTGGCCTACTACCCCAGTAAGAGGCTTTAGCAACTTCGAAATTCACAAATATATAAGGTGACATTAATAATAATAATAATAAACACTTTATTGCACGGAAAACAGATAAATACAATTCACATTATAGAAAAACATGGCAAAGGCGGACTTATTTCTAAAAGAAATTTCTTCCAGTCAACCAAAAAAAACGCTGATGGAGAAAATATTTACAATTTGGCTCTGAAAATTATTTCCAGTACAAAAGATTAAATATGTTTATAAATAAGATAACGTACATACACTTACCAACCTAAAAGTATGCCTAACCTAACACCCTAAACACTAACATACCGTACTAAATTAGTACGGTGACTTTTATTTATGCAGCCAAACTTACACTGGAGGCTTGGTAAGTGATCAGTAACACGGATCGATAACACTTTATTTGCGAATTTCGCAAAATAAAATCTTGACGTCCGTAATTGACTCGGGCCTGGGCTTGCGTCTGTAAGGAACACGAAAAGAATTATTTACGAATTTCACATAAAAGGTCATTGAACCTTGTTACGAGCACTTACCGAGTTTTCAGTAAGAATTTGGCTGCATAAATTAAAGTCACCTTATATACTAATAGTAACGTAGTAAGAAATGTGTGCCTGTACAATTAATGTTTCCGAATTTCTTAATGAAATGGGTTGGTTAAAACTACAATTTTTAGAATGTTTTTCTGTCTGCAAGTTACGTTTTAACTCTAGAAACACTTAACGGATTTGAATGCGGTTTTCTTTATTACCAACGTAGTGACCCTGTCCCATACAAAGGCTATAAAGGCTGTTCATAAAATAACCACTAAGCCGAAAACTGTCGATACTACTCGAAAATCAGGAAGCGGTGGGCAAAAGCTAGTACTTAATAAATAAAATACATATCACTTTACAATTTACATTTGGCGTGTAAATATACCGGTAAATAGAACTATATCGGGATTTAGGAGTAATTCTGGACAAAGAACTGAACTTTATATCTCAGATTGACGCAATGGTCAAGAGGTCCGCACAGATGCTCGGATTTGTCAAGCGAAATAGTCGTGGATTTCAGTCAAAAGGGATCAAAATATTGCTTTTTAATTCTCTTGTCCGTAGCCAACTCGAATATGCTAGTTCGGTTTGGAATCCGTTTTATGCGATTCACTCACAAAGGATTGAAAGTATCCAGCGTGCCTTTACAAGACATTTAGCTTTTATCTCACCGGGTATGTCACATAGATGCTCATAAGATGAACGTTTGAAACTTTTTGATATGTCATCAAAATTAAGCATAAGAATTAAGCTTGATTTGACTTTCTTACACAAATTAGTGAGTGGTTCAACACCGTGTCCACAGTTGCTTGGGAGGATTTTTGTATCAGTGCTCTGTAATATGCCTCGTAAGCCCATTACTAGAATATTTTGGTGTCCCACTAGCAAAACTAACTTAGGTCTTAATTCACCAATCACTAGAATGTTAAGACAATATAACGAGAAGTGTCAAACTATCCCAGATCTTGACATTTTTCACTTATCCTTGACCAATTTTAGGACCAGTTTGCAAAGATTCTGTTAAGTTTAATCTTATTTTCCCATTTTGTAGATATTTTTTGTGTTTTTTGTGTTAGTTAATTAATAGTTTTGTTTCGTATTAGTAATTATAAAAAATTAGTACTTGCTGTAAATGTCTACAATGTAATGTCTGCTTTGTGTTTACCACTTGTTTATTGTTGAATGTTGTGAACGCCTGTCACTGGTCCACATATCAGAATTTTAGTTTTATGTTTTAATTTGTTAAGTATGTGTAATATGTGTACTGTTGGTGTTCCGTTATTAATAAATAAATAAATATATGCTCTACTAATCATAACAGATCAACTCAAAAGACATACTTGCGCAAATATTTAGAATTCGAATTGTTTGGAATAATCTAAAAAACATGTACCTATATATCACAAAAAAGCAAGAAACAAGTAACAACCATTAACTTTTTTTTGACATTTTACTTTCATTCGTCGTAGTCTAATAGAATAAAAACTTGAAGACTACTTTCGTTAATAAATAAAACTTCAGTACTTTTTTCCGGATTTTCGAAATGCAGAATTGCGTTAGTCTAACAAATCGTAAATGATTATGTCGTTTCGTTAAATGTTACCCTCATATATACTCCTGTATGCTAGTATTCTAATTTGGGAAGTCAAAAGTTTTTGAACTATAACCACATAATTTTTATTTTATTTATTTATTTTCAGATTCTTATGCCCGTTTTCACTAACGACGAACAAGGCGACGCCTAACTAAGTAACTCCTAATTTAGGTCCATGCTTACCATAAAGTTCTATTTCACCAAACTATTTTTACTATGTGATTCCTAACCCAAGAGTAGCCTAAGTTTTTGATACTTGCTTTGGTTTTGTTTGTCAAGTTGTCTGTTTGCGGTTTTTTGGAGGTTTTTTGACGTTTCACAGTACTACAATAAGCTTGAATCTCAAAATCGCGACTGTCACATGCATGTGTCAGCTTAGGGGCGCCTTAGCATTACGCACCCCTGAATCGGTGTCGTAACTTTAGGTGATTCCTAACGTCGCGTCGTTAGTCATGACTGAAGAGTCAGTGAAACGTGTTTTTACTCTAGGCAACTCCTAAACACATAGGCATCTGATTTAGGCCTCTCCTATGGTTAGTGAAAACGGGCATTAGCCTACTAACAGTTCTTAAACTAAATCGTAAGCTAAGTTTACTAACACATATTAACCATACAATAAATGCAAAAATATAAAAAGACTACGTAATAAAAACTACGAATATATAATACGAATTTGGACAGAGATAACAATAAAAAAACCAATCAACTAAACAAAGTACAAAAGCCAAAAGTAAAACACTAAAATTCATAGGCGTTTATTTTTTCCCACGTGATAAATTACGATGGGCCTCTATTATACTGTTTTTCGCATGTCATCACATCTTTATCATTTTGTTTAATGAAAACATTGTAAGGGAACTTCTATATTGAGAAATAATTGTTAAGAATACAATTGACAGTCTCACAGTCCCTTAATTACGTGTTATTTATTACTTTTAATCAGATTTAAAGCCCTTGAGCGAACTACAGGGCTTTTGTAATACAATAAATATTAATTAACCAAAAAGCACCATTGAAATATATGCACGGGAATAAACATACTTTTACATGGTGTTAATTGATAGTCGTTTTATCACTGAAAGGTGATACCTATAATTCGTACTTATCTCGTACTAACTACATTAATTCAAGCAGATTTTCAAAAAAACGAAACAAGTAAATACAAATTTTACTCACATTGTGTACATTTAATGTAATACCATTTCATTCGAGTTATATTAAAATAAACGTCGTAAGAAACGTGATATAAAACGGCCGTCATATTAAAAATCCATCCTCTTAAATCCAAAATAATAAATAAAAATACCTCGAAATCGCGAGTTTTCTGAGCGGCCCGCTCCCCCCACTCAGGAGGATAGAAAGGTGTAAAATGAAAGCGTTGGAGCAGGACAGATTTCTCTAGATAACCTCGCCTTAAGTTTGATGCCGTTTGTAAGTATGATATAGATTTTTAGGGTTCCGTACTCAAAGGGCAAATGGAGCCCTATTAATGTTACTTTGCTCTGATGTCTGTCCGTCCGTCCGTCCGTATGTCACGGGTCTCTAGCTCGTAACCGAAATGGAAAAAATCTGAAATTTTGATTATTTTAGGTAGAATGTTGACCCAAAACCGAATATTGAATAGAAAAATCAATTAAATTATTTTTCAAGGGAAAGGACTGGAAAAGAATATTTTTTCTTACCCTAGCATGTGGGGTGTCATTGTCTAGAGCTCACTTAGTAGAGCACTAATATTTTTTAATGATTGAAAATAAATATTCTTAATCATAATTCGTTTAGGAATCTAGTCTTTGTCCTATAATCAATAACGACACAAATGTTCCTTTTTTTAATGTTTTTTTTCTTATTTTATCAAATAAAATGAATCACGGCACGAATCCCCGAGGAATTATCGGATGTATTTCAGAGTACGGACTAGTATTATATTATCTGTGGTCCATCCATCCATCCATCCCTCAGCCTGTTTCGTCCACTGCTGGACATAGGCCTTTTCAGGTTTCGCCACTCTTGGCGGTCTTCCTGGAAGAAA
Source organism: Ypsolopha scabrella (assembly GCA_910592155.1). Classification (NCBI taxonomy): domain Eukaryota; kingdom Metazoa; phylum Arthropoda; class Insecta; order Lepidoptera; family Ypsolophidae; genus Ypsolopha; species Ypsolopha scabrella. The sequence continues at coordinate 10,251,570 of OU342964.1, forward strand.
TGCCCATACTCACACACGATGGGCAGGCGGGTTGGTGAGCGCGGTGCCGAAACCCTTGCACCAGTGACGCCGCTGCCCGTCACCAGTCTGTTTTATATAAGGCCCGGCAATTGGAGATGGATATACCGCCATCCATCGGTCTCAGGCAATGGTGGGCCGCCAGGTTTTGCCTGAGAGCTGTTCTCTTACTCTCCCCCGAATAACTTCGGGAGGATCTGCGAGTAAGATGGTGGTACCTCCACAGTCGAGCCGGGCATCAGCTCTACCACCTATGGTAGAGCAGTATGGTATATCTGTGGTACGGACTATGAAATGCAAGTCACAGTCTACACTCGTAAACTCACTATAGTAATTAATAGTACCTAGTGTAGCATTCGCTACAGTTATTCAACCTGTTTCTTCGATTTTAGTTTTTTTTTTATCTTTGATTCTTTTACAGAATTTTCAAAATTTAAAATTTCGAAGATCTTGTCATGGTTTTTGTTTGTTTTTCTCATTTTTGAAGAGTTTTGTCGTCGGGTCCACAAGGAAACTAAATAAATTTCTGGATTTTAATCCCTTGTATTCATAATACGGGATACATCTGCTCTGAAGTCTATTTCAAATCCTTTTTTCTTCTTCTCCTGGTAAGTTTTGTGTACTTTTGGTTTCATTCTCTGAAAATCCATTTTGTCCTTTTTCCAAAACGTTAGTTTCCTTGCTCGGGTTTCATGAGCACTTCTTCATTCTGTTGTTTTGTCTCTTTACAGCGACCCTTCAGGCTTTTTAAGGGTTTTAAAAAGTAACATACAATTTCAAAATAACACCATCCTCCTGGTATCTTGTGGGAATGCACAACACGAACTCATTTCAACGACATCTGGAAGACAATCCTGTCGCATAGCGGAGTCTGGCTGCAGTTCACGGCGTGGTGAGGATTGGCTAACTACGAGCGAGCGTTTTGGGGACCACCCCATACCAGAAGGCCTGCCGAATCGACCCCAGGAAGGAACCAGGTTCTTGGTAGTTTAGTAATTATCTTATTCTGTTTAGGTCATTTTCTTTCCTTATGTAAGGCTGAATAACGACAGCTCTTAAAACTTTCACGCATAGATATATTTTCTCTCGCCTAAGATTTACTAATATTTCCGCGATATTTCTTGGGATCCCAAAAAAATAGATTAACTTTTAGTTTCAAATTTATAATAAAATAAGCTTAAAGCGTCGTTTTAGCTACATTAGAAAATTCTAAACCTTAAAAAAGGTGATTTACTAAATTAAATTTTATTGTAAAAATTTTAGGCTTGACGATATACTCTTCTACTATTTTGTTTTTATAGCTTTTTTTATTTTCTTTTCGTTGTTAATTTCTAAATTCTATTTATATTTAAATTATACTTTTAACGAGGTTTTTCAGCATTTTTTTTTGGGGCTGTCTCCAGGTTTGCCTGGCGGCAGCCTTTTTAGCACCAAATTCTATTCTCGTAAAGTGTTTCACTATACTAGGTATATATGTTACCGGCAATCTGTATAATCCGGTATTGTATACAATACCTAGGTAATGTACACAATGCCAAGAAGGTTAAGGTAATTTATAAAATATTTTTTATTTAATCTTTGCCTAGGTATTGTATTCATTACCGAATGCGCAGCAGGGAATGTATATAAAAGACGTGAGCGGGAGTGGGAAATTGATTAGGGCATGTATTTAAGTGAGCCTTTATGAACAAAGCTTAGCCTTTTGGTTAAATGGTATTTCATAAAAAAACAACCACGAAGGTTATGTATGGCGGTCGCGACCGACTATGGTGCGCGACTCGCCATACCTAACCTTCTAACCTAACCTACTGGCTCTCTTTTGCGCTTCAGGACTTCCAAAAAACTAATTTTGTCTGCGAACTTAATATTATCTCATGGATTAGTAATATAATAACTTTACACTTTGCCGATGGACCAGCAGGTACTCTATACAATCCCTAGGAATTGTATACATTGCCTAGGTAAAGTATGTAACGGACAATAATATTCATAATATTTCATACATTGCCCGGACGCCCCAGGCCTAGGTATTGTATACAATACCTGAATTATACAGATTGCCGGTGACATAATAGTACATTACGACACGAGAGCGATGAAACGTTTTCTGACGAGTATGAGTTTGCGGCACGAGCCGAAGGTGAGTGCTGCAATCACACGAGTCGAGAAAAAGTTTCTCGCACGAGTATCGTATAATATTTTATAGCACAAGTGGGGAAAATGCCGAATTTACGCAAGCGCTGCGTAAAGTCGGCATTTTCCCCACTGAGTGCTGCAATCACACGAGTCGAGAAAAAGTTTCTCGCACGAGTATCGTATAATATTTTATAGCACAAGTGGGGAAAATGCCGAATTTACGCAAGCGCTGCGTAAAGTCGGCATTTTCCCCACTGAGTGCTGCAATCACACGAGTCGAGAAAAAGTTTCTCGCACGAGTATCGTATAATATTTTGTAGCACAAGTGGGGAAAATGCCGACTTTACGCAAGCGCTGCGTAAAGTACTAATATTAACTCCTTCTGTTCTCTATATATGCGGATAATTTATGTATTATATTGTAAGTTATTAAGCTGTAAGACTCCCAAATATTAAATAAATAAATAAAATAAATCTTCTCTGTACATATTAAATCCACAGTCTGTCTGTCTGTTCATTCGCTTATAACTTGAGAACCACTCATTTTGATGCAGTTTTCACGGAAAGGTTTTAGCCTATGTATCATTATCATCACATGCATCACTCTATGATAAAAGCAAAGGGGAGCAGCGCAATGAGAATTTTAGTGAAACATGGAAGGCTCGCCGCCGTAGCGTAGCCGATCGTCGCAGGTTTAAACCCCGACTGGTAAAATTTGTTTTCTTTTTTTATTTTTTTGACCAGGGTCTGATGATGGGACTGGAAGATGGGTGCGGGATCTTCTCAACAGACAACAGCAGACCCTTTGAGTTTGGGCTTATATTTAATTGGTATTTATTAGCACTTTGGTAAAACATGGTGACCAAGGTCTGCTCATGGGACTGGAAGGTGGGTACGGGATCTCCTCAACGGACAACGCAGCAGACCCTTCGAGTTTGGACTTATTTAATTGGTCTTTATTAGCACTTTGGTAAAACATAGTGACCAGAGCCTGATAATGGGACTGGAATGTGGGTACGGGACCTCCTCAACGGACAACAGCAGACCCTTCGAGTTTGGGCTTATTTGATTGGTATTTATTTGCACTTTGGTAAAACATGTTGGCCGTTGCATGTTGTCGTTAAAAAAGTCATATTCTTTTGTTTTCCTTATTTCCACGAAAATCTCTTCGCAGCGGGCGGAGCCACGGGCAAAAGCTAGTATAGTATATCGGTATAAAGTAGTAAAGACATTTTTTCAGTCAATTCATATTTATAGATTTGTTTTATTTTAATTATAAGTTTTTGACGTATTTTTATGATGACATTTGTTACATTTAAATTGACAATTTGTAGTAATAGTAATTTTCAGAAGTATTTTTTTCGAAAAACATGAATTAAACATACGATAAATATTTGTACGCCATTCCCAATTTGTTGGGACTGTAATAATATGTAACATCTATTGTAAACCCAAATTTTCAAAAATGAACTATTTACTTACTTGCTCACGGTTCACCAACGATTATTACCACAGAGATATATAATGTGACCTATTCTCGTGCAGCAAACCTTAAATTTAGAGTTGAAAAACCTAAAACAATACAAGCTCATTTAACTTTTATCCATCTGCGTTAATGCCTATTTTGCAATGAAAAGTTTTAGGTTATGGCAGATCTAAATCTAATATTTACTACACGAGAGTAGGTGTCATTATTACCTCCCGGTGTTAGTGGCGAACCCTGCATACCGCCGTACTTCGGGCGCAAATATTTACCGAAAACTTAACGAAGCAAACCGCGAAGACCAATTTCCAATGTGCCCCTACGACATCGACATTTGAACAAATGGCCTCCAGTTTAGTCGTCCAAACAAACTACTAAACCACTCAGAGAAATATAATTATGAAAATTTTACATACAAATCACAAACACCAAATCATATTCATATTCTTTATTGTACACACAAAAAAGCATAATTTATACATTTTACTGTACATAGGCGAGCTTATCTCTAAGAAGAGATTTCTTCCAGCAAACCCGGATTTATAGAGAGAAGTTAAAATAAAGAAGTAGACATACACACGTGTACACTAAAATATAAATATACTTGTACCCTACAATTTATAACTACGTCTAATAACCTACATACCGGGTGTAAAAGCAAAGGCAAGAATCCGTTAAGGGTTTGTTAGTATGATCGGTAAAGATATTATTTTAAATACTGGGATCTCTAAATAAAGTACCAGTTCCTCATAATAAGACGAGTTTCTTTACTCAAAATACACTAATCGCGTGGACACCCTCACTGGTCGCTGGCCACTCGGCTGAGTGGTGCGGGTTGCGGGGTGCAATTGGGTGTGTGGGGAGGCCGGTGAGCTGCGTAGCCATAGCTTAGAAAAATGATGGGATTTTTGGTGAAAATTCAAGGTATATTTTTTTTTCTCGAAATGACATCGGAATCGTGTATACTTTCATACCCTAAAGGGATTCTTGACTTTGCATTTACACCCTGTATATACATAATATTTACAATAAATAAGATTAATAAGGAAAAATATACATAAAAACAATATATAAATATATATTGTGCTATATAAAGATACTTACGGAATTGAAATTTTCAGTTTGTTTTTAAAAATATTGAGTGTAGGACAGTCTCTGATGTTCTGAGGAAGCGAATTCCATAACCTGATGGCCATGACTGTGAAGGATTGCCCGAATGCACAAGTTTTGTGCATAGAAGTTTTAAGAAGAGAGACAGTACGTGAATCATGTATACAAAGTTAGTTAAAAGTTAATAAATTTCAAACACGACATTTTAATACTGAAGTAAATATTACCAATAGCCGAATCGAATTTGTACTGGTCAAATATTTTGTAATTTTGTCGGTTAAATAATAATTAAGAGCGTTCAAGTTTAAAGGTGTTTAGTTTAATTAGAAATATGTAAGGCATTCATCGTAAACAGCGGATGTGTGGCACAATCCAACATGTCCGCCTACCTTGGAACGCAAAGATAAGTGATCGAATAGCCTGCAAATGGTACACGCAAAAAATATATAGCCAAAGGAGGATCGGCAGAAATATGTGGACCACAGCCAATGAACCAATAACAACAAGCGATATGTCATTGGAAAGGTTTTTTTCAGGTTCTACAACTTTTACTAGGGGGAAGTCTCACATTGCTGTGGGAAGAAGTTATCTCTACGTAAAGTAGCGCTTGTTGAAACGGAACAACATAAATTTCCAATGAAATATTGAAATAATGAACTTTATTTTCATAGTAAGTATAAAACGTAAATATTTTTCTGAAATTAAATCAACCGGCCAAATTCATACTGGAGACTCGGTTCGTTATCAAGAACTAGGTTCAGTAATCCTTTCGGCCAATTTCGAAGCTCCCTTACTGGTTGGAATAGTTTATGTACAATTCCTAATACAGGATGTGTGTGCAGTATAGTGCACCAAGGGGCAAAAAAAAAACCTGTTCACCTGGATTTTCATAAAAACTTGTTCCTGATTACTAACCGAGTCTCCAGTATGAATTTGGTCTGTTGATTTAATATCACCTAGTATTTGAGTCCGAAAAGGAACCGCACCGACACCGACAACCGAACACCCACTTTTAAAGAGGATTATCGCTTAGGTATCGTTTTTGGGTATATATAAGGTGACTTTTATTTATTCAGCCAAATTCACACTGGAGACTCGGTAAGTGGTCAGGACCATGGTTCAATGACCCTGTTTGCAAAATACGTTTTTTGTGCCTCTATGCATACCAGTTCAAGAACAACCTCGACACAATTAGTATAGGAAGTTTAAATTTTATTTTGTGTATTTCACAGAAAGCGTCATTGAATCTTGGTCCTGACCACTTACCGTGGCTCCAGTATGAATTTGGCTATATAATCAGAAGTCACCTTATATAGGCTAAACTGCGCATCCTCTTTTAGTTAAATTGCAGTCATCCGAAGTTGTACAGAACTTTTTGTGCTCAAAAGCTGTACCTATGTACCGTTTGTATTTTGTTACTATAAGCACAGAAGCAACTACTGGTCAAATAGTTCAAAAGAATTAATTTAAGGAAGTAAAAAAATACAAGGTGACATTAATTAATGCAGTCAAATTCATACAGAGGACTCGATAAAAAGTCGGTATCAATGTTCGATTACCTATTTTGGAAAATTTGTTTTTCCGTTCCCTGCAAACACTGAACCAGCCTCGTGTTAATGTCGCTGGCATTTTGTTAAATCAGGCGTTTGGTTAAATCAGGCAGAAGAGAGGCGGTAGCTTAGGGTAGAAGGTTAGGTATGGCGAATCGCGCTACGTAATGGGTGTGACCGCCAAACGTGACCTTCCTGGTTATTTTTTTATGACCACCATTTAAACCAAAAGCCTAGTCATTTAGTTAAGTCACTGAATTTAACCAGATTACTGCGACATATACGTGGGACGCACTATAAGTTTCCGGAATGAATATGAAAAAATACTATTAAAGGTACAAAATTAATTTATTGTTTTTCAAAATAATCTCCCTTGGCGTCTATGCACTTTTTCATTCGATCAAACCAGTTTTGAAAACTTTTGTGCCACTCCCCTGTGGTGACCTCTGAAACGTGTTTTTCATACTCCTCGACAGCCTCTTCTGGTGATGAAAATCGTTAACCGCGTAATTGGTTCTTAATTTTTGGGAACAGAAAAAAGTCACAAGGTGCCAGGTCGAGACTGTATGCAGGATGACTCATGAGTTCTACATTTTTCGTCTTCAAAAAGTCGTTTGTCTGTCTGGCCGTGTGAGAACTAGCATTGTCGTGTTGCAGGATGATACGGCGTTTACGGTTATTTTTACGGAGTTCGTCAATAACTTCCGGCAAACAAATGGTCGTGTACCAGTCACTATTCACGGTACGACGATTCTCTAAAGCAACAGTAGCCACGTGTCCAGTTTTATTAAAAAAAGAAGCAATCATCCGCTTAGATGCACTTTTCACGCGCGCCACTTTGGTTGGTTTCGGCTCACCTTGAAAGACCCATACGCTCGATTGCTGCTTTGTTTTGGGATCGTAGCAATAAATCCATGTTTCGTCACCTGTTACTATGTCCCACACCAAATTTGACGCACCTTCGTTGAATCTGGTAAGCATGGCACTGCACCAAGTGACGCGGTCCGTTTTTTGAGCCTCGGTCAAGTTGTGTGGGATCCACCGCGAGCACAGCTTTCTCACACCCAAATGTTTGTGTAGGATTGATTGTATTTGACTCATGCCTATTTCTAAGGATGCGCGAATTTCATGGTAGGTCACATGCCTGTCTGTTTCAATCATACGGCGCACAGCATCGATGTTTTTGTTGGTCACAGCGGTGGACGGCCGACCATCGCGAGATTCGTCACTGAGATTGATACGACCACGCTTGAATTCTGCAAACGAGCTATAAACAGTCGTCTTGCATGGTGCTTCATTGCCAAAAGCTGTTTCAAGCCGAGCGATGCTCTGTTGAGCTGTCAAATTACACTTAAAATCGTAGAAAATCATACTACGAAAATTTTCCCGAGTTAAATCCATGTTGATGCAGACACACAATTTTTTAAATGGTGCCACAAGGTAAAAACAAAAGACAGTCAGATGAAACAAACTGCATTCTACAGCCAAAGAGTTCTATTTTCAAATGTTGCAATAAATTTTTAAATATTGTTTATGTAAGTGGCCAGTTCCGGAAACTTTTAGTGTTACCTATGTATATTAATACTATGGAAATTAAAATTACTTTTTAAGCTTCGCAAATACTTGTCTTACCAAGCCTTCAGTATGAATTTGGCCGCATAAATTAATGTTACCTTTTATATAAAACACTAGCCTCTTCACTCGCGGCTCCGCCCGCGTTTATTCAATCTCTACCCCGGTTTAGGCTTAGGCATTATTTTATGAACAACTTTTATACCCAATATGTTGACAGTGTCACCACAATCTAGGCAAGCCCACTTATCCCCCTCTGCCGAAGTACAAGAACAATTTGTTCATGTAAGTTTGCTTGTCTGCGCGTTTTGTGTTTGTGTTGCAGCTTTTGATTTAGTGTGACATATCACTTTTTCGCAGGGGTGTGCGTGAATGATTAAATGTTTGCTGTGCGTGTTTACCTCCCCTCCCGTGGAAAACGGCAGAATATTTTCAGTACTAAGAGTCGCGCTTTGCCAGGTCCCGTGTTAAATGGTCTAAGATGATAATAAAAAAAACATCCAAATCCGTTTGGTGATTATACATACAGACAGACAGACAAAAATTTAAAAATTGTGGTTTTAGCTTCAGTGCAATGCTTATGGTAATAACCCATTACATTTAAAATTTCGCTAAATAAAAAATAGTAATAATAGATATATAATAATACCTATTTGTAACACTGCTATAATTATGTACTCCTTTATTTCTTTTTGCTTTTTTGTGTTTTTTTTCTCCACTCCTACAGCAAGTTGTAAAACAGGCCCTAAAAGTTATTACAAAAATAATTCTTAAGTATGCAGAACTCTATTACCAAATATAATTAGAGACATCCTGCTTACTTAAGTCAAAAGTAATTGCCCCAAATTAATTCCCACAAGGGCACACAGCATCCGCCTAGATATTTACATAGGTATGGGAATAATCTCTACTTACAAGTACAATAAATCTAGTCCTTCGCCTGCGCCTGCGACTCCATCCACGTTAAAGTTATGAATACCCTTACCCGTTTATTTTTACCATGTTTCATTTACATAAATTATACACAAATTCTTGTACTTTTATTCCACATATATTTATTTTTATTCTAACTTAGGCTACCGGTTTCGTATTACACATCATCGGGCCAACAAATTATAAATAATTAATAAGATGATATTCCACCAAGAACCATCAATCGAATCCATCCAATATTTCATTTACATGTTTGCGGCTTAGGTTCCGTAACTTACAGCGTTCACACTTTATATAAGCTCTCACAATAATAAGTGAAAATAATTCAAGGGTAGAACGTGTATCGTTAACTGATCACATCCAAGAAGAAAAAAAAACTTTTTTAGTACACCTGCTCAAAATATGATACATTACGTGCTTGTTCAGCGTGCGTAAAATGACATATTTCGCACTCGTGCTTTTTGTTTTTACTACAGACGCCATCTAGGAGAAACCGGCCGCATCATTTAGTAAGCATGTTTTAGCGGATACTCTAAAAATTGTTTTTAAACTTTTATATTTTATTATTAAATATATTATGTATGATAATTCGTAAAAGATGTTTTAAAAATTCAAAACGATTTTAGACGTCACAATTTATATTCTATTTTAACTATCTTAGAACTTTATTTTTAAAAAGATTTTAGCAAGAGACATTGGTCTTTGTAGAACAGATTGGCGCCAACCAGACTGCGTTTCTTCTGTCGATTTGTATCTGTTTTGATTTGCAACAAAGTTGCTGTTATTTTATTATTAATAATGTAATTTTTCGCAGGTGTATTAAAAATCGTCGTTTGATACACGTGCGAAAATGTTGATATTTCTCGTCCCTATTATTATTATCCCGTCCGTCTCTATTAGCGATACTCTATCACCTCTTAATTTTTTTTCACTTTGAATTGTAGGACCTTATATGTCGTCGGCAGATCGTAGAATTGGGCAGATCGTAAAATACGAAACCGAAAATCTTTCACCAAAACTGAAAAATGGGTGCGACGACGAGCGGAGCGTGTATATAAATTTGGGGAGCCGAGCGAAGCGGAGCGGAGCGATGCGACCCCCTTGTTTTAACATAAATACAATAAGCCTAATCATGATATGCCCAATTCTACGATGTGGCGACGACTTAATATAAACAGAAGAAGAAGATTGATAACTAGTTAGTATCTGTCACATCTAAATTTATTTACATATTTAAAAAATAAATATTCTGTAAAAGCTCTTAATAATGTTTGTTTTTAAGGATTTAGCGACACTGTAAATAAATACACAAAAAAAAAGATTATTCAAAATATATTTTGTTCTTTACGATCTGCCTACGCAAATCATGCTATGACGAATTCTACGATTTTCCTACGACATACATATTTAAAGTATAGATTACAAACTTATTACAAATTTGATAAGTAATAAAAAAACCAACCTACATCCAATTTATTTATCAGCAACCATTAAATCACGACTTGTTCTGCTATTGCACACGAAATTAATATGCAACAAGTATACTAACCGACGAGACTCATTGAATGTTCTAAACACATGACGTTTGAATAAAGCCTTACATATCGTTCTCATACAAAAGTCATCATAAAGTACAATGAATATCGCCCCAGTTTCTACTCACTATGGAAATGTGGACAACTTTGCTAAACATAGTAAGTAATGTCGCTAAATAAGTTGATATCCTTCATAAATTTGTAGCATTGACCAGCCGTGAAATAATTTAATGTAAATACACAAATGAGTTCAGTAAACACTGGTTTATACTGGTGTTAAGATAATGTTGTGGAAGCTGAAAACTGGCGATAGAACTAGTCTATACGAACATCTTTTATTATAAAACCGACCCTGACATCGTCATTTCTTTTTCCGTAATATCATAAGGATAAGGGCTTGAGGATAGTATAAGCAGGAACCAAATAAGATTTTCCAGTATTAGGTATAAATCAAAGGAACTAAACTATACTGCTTTTAATTAAGTAATTAAAAAATAGCAACTGAAAAAAACTTTGGCAAAAGAAAGTTATCATTACGTATACGTAAAAAGCACAAAAATGCAATAAACTATTGAACTTGAATTACTGTATAAGATACTATATTTTGTTTTTTATTATTTTCTAAGTGATAATGAAAATTAAGTGGGTTAATATCTGTAAATACCACACAATAACCGGATTTCACATTGCAATCATTTATTGTTTTGATAACATATACGAGTATTCTCTTGAACATGGGCAGCTCTTAACTCAAGGTGAACAACGAACTTAAGTGTATCAATCTACGAAAGTATGACCCAAGTCACATTTCATTTATTTTGGCCTCGTCGGTAATCATTAATTCCTTATATTACGGAGTCTCACACTCAACATTGTAATTAAGTTAGGATTATTTTAAGTAAAATATATCCGATAAAGCTTGAGATAGATAATAAAAAAGACGCAAGCTTACAGATGCCACTTCATCAATATAACACTCCATTTATGATGATGACTTATGACCACCTTTGTCCAGTCAAGTGGTGGAGACTGCCTTTGTGGTCCAGCGGTTGAATTTTAGCCAATTAACTTAGAATATCGCGGGTTAAATCCCGCAGACGTGCAATTAGTAACCAGTATTTTTATAATATTATTTTGACTGATTCCACAAATATATATTACCTCCTGCCAGAAGAACACTTCGTGGCAAATATCAAAATTGTTAGTCACCGAGAAGTGAAGTACCAAATAGGTTTAGAGGATCAGTCAGTGAGTGGGATGCTTGTACGAAAATACGCTTTAAAATGTACAACGGTCGGCCAGATTTCGTCTCCATGACAAAGAAGCTTCTGTCAGTGGCCAAAGAGCGTATCGGAAGTATGAAGAGTATATGCAAGAGCAGCGCGATAAAGAGGTGGCACGAGCCAGAAAACAGGCCGAGGATGAAGAAGAACGTCGTTATAGGGAGGCGAATGAGCAAAAACAACAAACAGACAGAGAAACAATCGCGAATCTTGAAAATAAACTCAAAAAGAATCAGGAGGCAGAGAGAGAATAGAGGAAAGCTGCCGAACAACTGTTGGAAGACGCAACCAAAAAGCTTGAAAATGCATCGAAGAAGAACGATATGACAGCGATTAAGGTGGCTCAAGAAACGCTAGCAGGAGCGAAGGCTATAAGAAAGAGGGCTGAGGGGTACTACAAGGAAAGTAGCCAACTACCGAAAAAACTAAAGAGAAAAACAACAACTTTTGAAGTTATTTCAAAACCACACCAGCAAGAGAAGAAAGGGCCCCGAAGACCTTGAAAACCCGATGACAGTAACCCTCTGCCTTAATTGTAAGAATCGATGACTTGTTTTCCAAAGCTTGCCTTTGAAAGCTTGGTAAAATTTTCAATGTGTTATTATTTTTTAAGTACAGTAGCATTTATAGTAGCATTTGTCTTGTCCTTCATTTACTTACCGTGTCATTCTCATGGAAATACTGCAAATGAGCACTGAAAATGTGAAAAAGTTTGGGTGGGTAGAAGTCGTGCTACTTTGGATGCCATGTTAAAATTTGATTTTAACTAGACCTGCAGTTTTTTTTTGTACCTAAGTTTTAAAATAAGTTTTCGTTTTGTCACCGAAGGATCTTTACAAACCATATAACTATCGTTTTTGTAACTTTTAAACATTTGGAGTATGAATCTTTTAAAAGTCAAAGCTTTAAATTTTTGTGTAATACCCGCCGGGACGACGAGGAAGACGTTATTAGACGAATTAACATCAAAAAATATGACTAGCTTTCACACAAGTTCCTAAATTGGTTGGGAAAATGAAGTTACTATTAGTATGGTCACTAATTTTGTGAAAGAAGAGTCACTATTTTACTAATTTCTGAAGCGCTGGCAACCCTGACGGCTGCTAATCAATGCCGGAGTTCCTCAGAGATCAGTCAAGGACGCCTTTCAACCTGACTCCGACTTTCCAACATATAGGTCTGTATATACCGATCACAGAACACCTCGAGCTGTTAGGTATGGACTTGTCTTCCAACCTTAACATTGTGAGTTCGATCAAATCAAAGACGAAAACCGCTCCTTAAAAACTTGGTACTCTATTTAAGTTGAGGCAGTGATGGTTAAATCACCTAGTTGTCAATCTTTTAACTAAAATGTCGCCATAGTTCCAAGAGCTTCATTCGCATCCTCGACATGAAGATGCTGACATTGAGATGTTATCGTAGAGATCAAACATGTAACGAACATACAATAGAGACTTGGAGTGTCTATTGAGACATCAGAATGTGCTATCTCATGATATTTATCTAGTTAATCTAAAATCTGCCCTACAATTTACGCCCATTATCAAAAGATCCAATCAGTGATCTAAATTATTCTAAATGAAGTTTCAATTGGTTTTAAACGACATCTACGTATTGGCACGAATAAGATAATTATACGAAACTCTGTATCGGCTGCTGATTTGTATTGCAAATTGTTTAATATAGCTAGGTCCTGTAACCCGAATTCATATATCACTATAGTCTTCAAAGTTCATAAAAGCGCGCTAAGTTTCGTCTCAAGGAAGGCAATTCTGGCAATACTACTCTGTGTAAAAAGTACCGGGAATTCATAAATTACAGTTTTCTTCGATTGCCGCGGTGTAGTGCACTACGAATTTCTTCCAGAGGAACAAACGGTAAATAAACAATATTACTCAGGCGTCATGAGGCGTTTGCGAGAGAATATCCGCCGAAAACGGACAGATTTATGGAACGACAATTCGTGGATTTTACACCATAATGATGCACCATCGCATAAAGCCATCATTGTGCAAGAGACAAAAACTCGACGAATCTCATCGACCAAGCGCCGTCCGTCTGACTTTTTCCTGTTCCCGAGGCTAAAATTACCACTTCGAAGAAGGCGTTTCGAGTCGATTGAAGCTATAAAAGAAAATTCGCTGAAGGAGTTGAAGAACATACCCTAATCTGCTTACAAAAAACGTATGGAGGACTGGGTCAAGAGAGCTGCCATAACCTAAAACTTTTCATTGCAAAATAGGCTTTAACGCAGATGGATAAAAGTTAAATGAGCTTGTATTATTTTGGGTTTTTCAACTCTAAATTTAAGGTTTGCTGCACGAGAATAGGTCACATTGTGATATAGAAATACAGAATTTGCGATTTTCCTTCGCAAATTATCTGCACGGCCCCGAATCGACATCTTGCTTTTTACCCAAATTCACATTTTGGGATTTGAACTAACCCCTGTATCTTCTCAAAGACTACAAGCTATCTTGGGTTTTGTTCAGCACCTCTATCATAGAGGACCATATCGAGCTCGATAGCGCTTGATACAATGCTCTGTCTCACTCTGTTGATCTACCTAAAGAGGGACAGACAGTGTATATCGAACTGTCAAAGCTCGATATTACTAAGGTCTAACTTGCTAGGTAGGCAGATCTCGAATTTAATCTTAACCCCGCGACATATCATTATTTCTAGCTGAGACTTGTTCTTTGGACGTATAATTGTTTCGTAATAATTGTTTCTTTCAAAAATGAACAATCGACCTTTAATTCAGAGGATCATTGATTTTAGGAAGCTTTTTTCAAGTTCGTAGAAGAAGCTCTTATTTTGTTTTACATGTCTTTAAGGAGTACTAGTAAGTAGAATTATCATTACACGGCATTTATCACGCAAAAAACAAAATCGTATGAAACATAAAACGTGTGAAAAATGTTGTCGAGCAAGCCTTCTACTACATTTAAGATTTTTTTATATATTTCAAGCACAATTTATTATTTACCTTTATTAAGATTATATGTAATTTTATACTGATCAGTAGAATTTTATACAATTATACATATACATCATTGGTTTTTAATTTGATTCATTGAGTATTCGTTGAAAGTGACATATAGTACATATGTATCTGTATCTATAGGTACTTATTAGTGAAAAAGTCGTGTTTGACATTGAATGACAAACATTGAATATTTTCACTAAATTTTAAATGATATGGATTATTGGTACTGTACTGAGACCGTGGGTTATTGGTACTGTACTGAGGCCGAAACATCAATTTTTGGAATTTTTGTATGTCTGTCTGTCTGTATGTTCCGTTTTAACTCGAGAATTACTCAACAGATTTAAATGCGGTTTTTTTTATTGTCATCCAAGCCGGAAACGGGGAAAATATCGAATAAATGATTTTATAACTCGGGAACCACTTAACGCATTTGGATACGTTTCTTTTTTATTATCATTGTAGTTACCCTGGTCAACACATAGACCGTAAGGGTTGTTCATAAAATAACGTCCGAACCGAAAACGGGGCAAAGATTCACTAAACGCGGGCGAAGCTGCTGGCAAAGGCTAGTAATGAATAAGTATGATGAAATAAATGTGTATGATTATGGATCGCTTTTTTAAGGATAATGTATCACTACAACCAAAAACCAAAAACTAACGAAAATCGAGGTAAACACTATAGAACGTGAAATTTAAGGCATTTTGTTACGGAAAACTGGTGATAGAACTCGTCCATATGAACAACTTTCACTATGGAGCCAACACTGAAATCGTGAAAAAAAATATCAGCAGTTCCATAGAAAAGTTAAATACCTACTCGACCCAAATGTATGAAACAGCTGATATTTTTTTCATGATTTCGGGGTTTATTTATTTATTCAAGGAGAAAAAACAGAAACAAATACAACTTAGACTTAATAACTATGATATTTAAACTAGTTTAGATGTATCTATTTCCTTGACATTCTCACAGATAGGATCAGACGAGTAAAATTATGTAGATTGAGAAAGTAATAACTAGACTTTTTTAAACTTAATCATAACTTAATTATAACTTAAAAGTAAGCATGTGCATGCAATCTTAAAAATAAAAAGAATAAATAAAAATAACATGGAATCTACATGAAATTTGAATTACTGTTTGATTTTGTTGTTTAACGCTTTCTTAACTTTATTTTTAAAACTATTTCGTGAACAATTAAAGAAATCAATGTTCAAAACATTTACACTCTTGCACATACGATATATTGGGGCTCTTTTGCCATTTTGTGTTCTAGTCCTCCTGAGATAAAATAAATACTTGGATATAGTGCTACGTTGACGGAGACTTGGAAGACGAAAATCAACTTGAGATAAAAGATCTGGGCATTTGTATTCTCCAACGCATATACTACGAAGGACAACGGAGTCGGCCAGACTTCTTCTGTCGGTAAGAGACATTAGCCCAAACTTGACTAAAAGATCATTGTAAGAAAGACGGCTATGCCTGAGACGATAGTTTAAGGCGCGCACAAATCTCTTTTGGATCATCTCAACTTTTTGGACATAATAGTCATAGACTGGATTCCATATCGAAGAGGCATATTCCAATTGTGACCTAACTAAAGATTTATATAAAATGATGTAAGTAAAGGGATTTTTAAAACATTTTGCTACTCTTAGAATAAAACCCAACATTTGATATGCTTTCTTAACCATGTTTTCGATATGGAAATTAAATGTTAATTTTGTGTCGAATAGTACGCCCAGGTCCCGAATTTGCGTGACATTTTCTAAGGTGTTATTCCCAAGTTTGTAGTTAAAAATGTGTTTTGTTCTCTTCTTAGAAAAAGCCATTACCTTGCATTTATTCTCGGCAAGTACTAACTTATTATTGATACAGTAAGCGTATAATCTGTCTAAGTCCTCCTGTAATTGCCGAGAATCGACATTGGTATCAATACGTTTATATATTTTTAAATCATCTGCATACATTAAAAACTGAGAGTGATGAAAACAAACTATAATGTCGTTAATAAATATAATAAAAAGTAAGGGACCCAAAATTGAGCCTTGTGGGACACCAGACGTAACAGTAGTATACGGTGAAATATGACCATTAAGTGCAACTGCTTGGTGTCTCATGCATAAATAAGATGAGAACCATCGCAGCAAATTGCCTTTTATTCCATTTAAGTAAAGTTTTCGCAACATAAGTTTATGGTCTACTTTGTCAAAGGCCTTGCGAAAGTCAGTATAAATGGAGTCTACAGCCAATCCATTATCCAACGATTTAAAAATAAAGTTTGTGTAAATTAAAAGGTTTGAAACAGTTGATTTCGACTTCACAAAGCCATGCTGTCGTTCATCTAGAGTTGGTTCGAAATAAGGATATACTTTATTATGTATTAATCTCTCAAAAACTTTGGGTATTATACTTAATATTGAAATGGGACGATAATGTTCAACATAATTTTTAGCACCACCTTTATGAATAGGCGTGATGTGAGCACTTTTCCACCTTGAAGGAATGATCCCCTCATGCAGACTCAAATTAAAAAGCAGTGACAGCGGTACACAGATTGTCGAAGCTGTTTGTTTCAGAAAAATAGAGCTTATTTTGTCTGGTCCAGGACCTTTATTGCAATCAAGATCAAGAAGGGCTTTCTCGACTTCAGATTTAGAAAATTTTATTTGTGATAAGGGAGCACTCAAAGTAGTGTCATCATGTAAATCTGTAAAATCGGTGTCATAGGCATCGTGATCTGCTGGTTCAAAAACGGAAGAAAAATAATTCGAAAACATGCTACAAATATCTGAAGGACTATGGGATGATTGATCCTGAAATTTCATTGTAGAAGGATATCCAGTATTGGTTTTTTTCAAGGAAGATGTATATTTCCAAAATGATTTAATATTGGTTCTAGTTGACAACTCGATATTTTTTATATATGATGCGTGACAACTGTGAAGCAGCTCTTTTACACGAGTCCGAATTCCAGAGAAACGATTATAGTCAGACAAACAACCGTAGGTCTTCCAGCGAATCCAAGCCTTTTCCTTTAGTCTCAACTCTGTAATTAATTCACGCGAAAACCAAATAGGATACTTTGCAGGCTTTACTCTAACTAATGGGACTTCAGCATTCAGTATTCCATATAACATGACATAAAAGCGATCAACTGCATTTTCAATAGTTAACATACTAAGTTCAGTCGTCCAGTCTATATTGGAAATTTTAGAGTTAATAGAACTGTAATTAGCTTTGTAAAAATTATACTTCGGGATTTCTACATTAGGTAGGGAATTAGGAATTATAGGAAAAGGTAAAGTCAGTGTAAGAGGAGGATGATAGACATCCACTTTTGACAGCGGTGAATCGCAAAGTGAAACGGTACATGTTGTGTTGGAGAGAACAAAGTCGAGTAAGCGGCCGAAATCATTGAATATGTTATTGTACTGTATTAGATTTAGGTATGACATCAATGTTTCGAGTAATCGGTCAACTCCAGTGGAAGGATTGCTTAAAGTTCCTTGTGAATTATTATTATTATCAGTTGAAAAGCTCCATTCGATATCAGGCAGATTATAATCGCCTATAAGAACGACGTTATAGTCAGGGACTTCGACACTAATGTCATAAATTTTACTAAAATGACTGTCATAAATAGTTTTCTTTGAATCGGGGGGTATGTAACAGGCATTGAGAAATAGACCTTCAGTACCGAATGGAAATAATAGCGCTATCTCTTCAACAAACGGTGATTCCCAGTCACGACGGCGTATAACGTTAAATTTACTCTTAACTGCAATTAATACACCTCCTCCATCGGTTTTTGTAGAGGTAAGTGGTGTCCTATCATTACGGAATACAGTGTACCCATCCCCAATAACCTCAACGTCAAAGATTCCCTCCAATAACCATGTCTCCGTAAGGACCAGAACATCATAATCACTATTCATAATATTCAAACGTAGTGTTTTGAGCTTACTTCGAATTCCGCGACAATTTTGGTAATAAATATTGAGGTCATGGCTACCTTTCATGAAAATTGTAAAAGAGTGTTTCACTGACGACAATATGTCGCTGACCAGACAATGAATTATTGTAAATACTTTTTTGTCGATTTTTGTGTTTAAGATATACTGTGAAGTTTATCGCGGCCGAGGCATTTATGAAATTCAATAAATAATGTTGCATTGCTTTGTAAGAGCCTGCAAACAATGTTAACAACGTTATGGAATAAATAAATAGTGTTTTTTTAAGAAAGCGTTCAATTTCATTAAATGTAAATATACTATACAAAGAAAGCGAATCTAAATCTAAATCTAAACATGCGATAAAATATTTAAACTTTTCAATAAAACTTAAAAATAATCTTATCAAAAAAACCAGTGTACAGAATAGTCATACAATTTTGGAAAGATCGCTTTCTTGTCTTATCTGAAAAATGTTGCTATCATCGGTTTTTCGCATGAAAGTAGTTGCGTTTTTAAGCCAAACGTATTTGTAGTTCTTTTCTTTGCGTAGAACCCGGGCTTTAGCGTAAATAAGTTTATTTTTCAGTGACAGATGTTCATTTACATAGTAAAAGTTGTTCATATGGACGAGTATTATCACCAGTTTTCGTTAACAAAATGACTTAAATTTCACGTTGTATAAGGTGACTTTTATTTATTCAGCCATATTCATACTGAAGACTCGGTAATTAGTCGATATCAAGGTTCGATGACCCTTTTGGGAATTTCGAAAATTATTATCTTCTCTTTACAAACGCAAGCCCAGCCCAGAGTCAACTACAATGGGAGATCAATATTTAATTTTTGAAATTAAAAAAGGGAGTACCGATCCGGGATACGAAATCCCAAAGAATCTAAACGAACCAAGCCAATTTGTTCTAAAAACGCAGAAATGTAAATTACCTGCAAGACGGTCGGTTTGAGATTTCTTTTATAAATCCTTTCAATGCATACTTACACCCTGTCCCAATTTAGCGGGTCTTTATACGCTGATTTTACTAATTTTCACATATAAATCGTGCGTTAAAAGCTTGATATGCCCATTTAATTAACACAGATCTACATTCACACCTCGCTACAGGTTGCTCTGACAATCTATAGAGACTTCTTGCTCCGTCAACCTGTAGAGACTCTTTCCAGCAGTCTGATTCTAATGGAAAACGTGCAACATTACTTTATAGCAACATATAAATTACAAACTCTCTTGCTTTTCCTGGATGACTAGGTCATAGATATCATCAGTATTAGTGGTTTTTAGTCATACCAAGGAAAATATTTTTTCGAATGAAAAGTGTTACTTTATGGTGACCATAGTGGTGATCATGAAAAGCTGAAAAAGCTAATAGTTATGCTCATGGTAGTGATTGTCAGAATGGAGCTAATAAAATAGGTACCTAAAGAGTCACCTGCCGAGTCAACACAACATCGGTGCAGTAATCGTTAGGAAACCGGTGCAGTATCGAAATAATCAAATCAGCCGTTGAATTATACTGCACATCGAAACGAAAATTTACGTCATTTTACATATTTTGACAAGGTTTTCACAAGTATTGAACAAGTAGACATATATAATCTGACTATAAAAAAAGTGATTAACTATATGAGACAGGTGGATGATGTTTTGCTTAGTATTTTAACTTACTACCTCATTAGACAGGTAGACTAAGATATATTTTTTTTTCCTCAGGACACAATTTCCTTCTGTCTTTTATATTTTTATCCTTTTTTAATAAGTTTAGTATTATTTTATATAAGTTAAAAAAAACTGTAATAGTGTTAAGCCATATTCAGAAAAAAAATACTGATAAAAAAGACATGATCTTGCTAAATTTCTTGCCCTTCTTCTTAGCAATATTAATCGAATGGGCGGATTTAGGCATTATACGTGGGACGCACTATAAGTTTCCGGAATGAATATGAAAAAATACTATTAAAGGTACAAAATTAATTTATTGTTTTTCAAAATAATCTCCCTTGGCGTCTATGCACTTTTTCATTCGATCAAACCAGTTTTGAAAACTTTTGTGCCACTCCCCTGTGGTGACCTCTGAAACGTGTTTTTCATACTCCTCGACAGCCTCTTCTGGTGATGAAAATCGTTGACCGCGTAATTGGTTCTTAATTTTTGGGAACAGAAAAAAGTCACAAGGTGCCAGGTCGGGACTGTATGCAAGATGACTCATGAGTTCTACATTTTTCGTCTTCAAAAAGTCGTTTGTCTGTCTGGCCGTGTGAGAACTAGCATTGTCGTGGTGCAGGATGATACGGCGTTTACGGTTATTTTTACGGAGTTCGTCAATAACTTCCGGGAAACAAATGGTCGTGTACCAGTCACTATTGACGGTACGACGATTCTCTAAAGCAACAGTAGCCACGTGTCCAGTTTTATTATAAAAAGAAGCAATCATCCGCTTAGATGCACTTTTCACGCGCGCCACTTTGGTTGGTTTCGGCTCATCTTGAAAGACCCATACGCTCGATTGCTGCTTTGTTTTGGGATCGTAGCAATAAATCCATTTTTCGTCACCTGTCACTATGTCCCACACCAAATTGAACGCACCTTCGTTGAATCTGGTAAGCATGGCACTGCACCAAGTGACGCGGTCCGTTTTTTGAGCCTCGGTCAAGTTGTGTGGGATCCACCGCGAGCACAGCTTTCTCACACCCAAATGTTTGTGTAGGATTGATTGTATTTGACTCATGCCTATTTCTAAGGATGCGCGAATTTCATGGTAGGTCACATGCCTGTCTGTTTCAATCATACGGCGCACAGCATCGATGTTTTTGTTGGTCACAGCGGTGGACGGCCGACCATCGCAAGATTCGTCACTGAGATTGATACGACGACGCTTGAATTCTGCAAACCAGCTATAAACAGTCGTATTGCATGGTGCTTCATTGCCAAAAGCTGTTTCAAGCCGAGCGATGCTATGTTGAGCTGTCAAATTACACTTAAAATCGTAGAAAATCATACTACGAAAATTTTCCCGATTTAAATCGATGTTGATGCAGACACACAATTTTTTAAATGGCGCCACAAGGTAAAAACAAAAGACAGTCAGATGAAACAAACTGCATTCTACAGCCAAAGAGTTCTATTTTCAAATGTTGCAATAAATTTTTAAATATTGTTTATGTAAGTGGCCAGTTCCGGAAACTTTTAGTGTTACCTATGTATATATTTATAGTTTATTTATCTATTAACTTATTTATTATTTGAATTATGTAGGTATGTATATACAATCATTTAATTTTTTTACTTATGTTAGTATATATTTGGCAAGGCATTATATTTATTTAGGGTCTATTCAGTTTATTTATCAACTTATTTATTAATTGCATTGTGTAGTTATAATAATATTCTTCTTCCAATAAGTCTTTATTTTATGCATGTGTATAACTTTAGTACATAGCACAACTTAAATATAGTTTTTTTTTATATTTCCTGTATCATAAAATATTTTTTATACAGATTAGATTTGACATGTAAAACGTATACTTTATGTATCTATTTTACAAATAAACAATTTGAATCTTTGACTCTATAATGTTTCGATGATGCAACCTCAATTTCTTAGTCGAGATCTATCGAACGGTGATATTGAAACATCGTCTGCTGATGAGGATTGAAATTGAAACGAGAGCGGAACAGAAGAATGGCCGTAACACGAAGAGTTAGATTATCTAGCAGGTGTTCAAAGTAGAATAGAGCTGCAGTCGGCATGTGCAGACGCAGCGTTTCGTAATTTGCATGTAAGCTGTAAAAAGAGCTTAGGGGCTTGCGGCTGCGCCTTGTGCAAGCTATCTGACAGCTTGAGGTAGTACACCTCACATAACCTCTTTTCAAACGTTAATTATTGGCACATGTGGATAGGTGTGTAGGGAAATGCCTCAAAGGTACAATAAGCCGCCCTTATCAAAAGATCTAGGCTTGCACATATTTAGGTCACCTACAGTTATATTGTAAAGTCAGGTTTCGTCTATTTCTTAAACCTGTAATTAAACTTTATGTTTGTCATTATTGCCTTATTAAAGCCGATTCTGAAGGCTTTAATTTTAGTTTTAGTGCTGTCAAAACAAAATTTTCTTCATTCCAAAATAGTTCTTTAGTGTTTACAACAGAAGCTATATTACTTTGGAAAAATTTAATTTTTGACAGCACTAAAACTAAAATTAAAGCCTTCAGAATCGGCTTTAGTATCTCATTAATTCAAACAGTAAAGTACAGTCATATGTAGGTAGTAGTGAAAGCTTTAACAACACCTATCCTTTAAAAGCCATAGGATTCAATGATAATGAATTTGAAGTTGTTTTTTTTTCTGATGAATCATTATTTAATGGGCTGTTGACATTTTAAACTTAATCCATTGTTAAAGCTTACCTAAGCAATATTTAAGTGCACCCGAATATTCAATGAGATATATTAAATTATAATTCTTAATTGTAACTCATTAAAAGGTTAAACTAATTCAAAAGGATTAGTGTCTAATATAAAGAGATACGAGTAAGTTATGCAACTTAATTAATTGAGCCTTATTCAGTGCATGCAAGTGAAAGACACGCGAATATGGCACTTATTTACTTGATTTCATCAATTATAAGGATTTCAATATTTAAGAGCTCATAAAGAACATGTCTGACCCAAAAGACATTTTAATATAAGAAGATAAGGAAAACATGTTAAATGTCTGTGATGTGTACTCCGTGAGTACTAATTATGGACATTGCGTCGCATTTATAGAAAAATTGTCTTCCCGAAAAAAAATACAGGATTTCCATGAGAAATTAGAGATCAAAAAGCGTTCTTTACACCTCAAATATTAATTATCTTCTCCAACATTATAATAATCTCTTTTCATTGTAATTTTTTAATACATTTTCAAGATTATTTTGCCCATTAAATACCGAAGTATCAATAAAATATAACTGCTTTGTAGAGCTTTTATCGCTATAATAGACAACCCATAACAAACGACACAGGATTACAAAATAGCTTAAACACGACACGGCTTCGACTATGAAACTGAACATTTAGCCCTAGTTTATGGATTTCAAGAGTTTGTTGATATTTATCGAGTATTGGTGTTCCCAACATACGAGCCGCGCCCTCCGGCGTCTACAGCGAACGTGAAAAAGTATGACCCGTTCTTACACACATGAGTTGCTATATAAGTCTTTGCAAGACCACTTTGCTCTCATTTCGACTGTCGCTGAACTTTGGCAAATACACTTCGGGTTTTTTGCTTGCAGTTCTAACAAAATAAAAACGTCACATCGCACACATGATTTGAAGAACGTTACAAAGTGAACTCGTTACATATTTATTGATTGCAATGATGCTGGTAAGTTCCTGCATAAGTTAATTCAAAATAAGGTCGATATTTTTGAAATTACTTTAATTACTAAAAGAATTTGCAGATTTTAGTCGATTCCCAGGATTGTACCTATTTGGAAGACCAACTTTTTAATGTTAATATAACAAAAAGTTTAATTATAAACAAACAAAGAACAAATTAATTGATTGCTTGCAATTTAGTGCCGCAAATAATATTCTATCGACCTACATTGAACTACCTCTAATAAAATACAAATTCCAAGCAATTTTCAACTTTTAGACAAGTAATTTAAAACCTTAACACTGACGCAAAGAATACAATTTTCAGATTGTTTGTATGTCGCTGTTGACGGTGGCCAACGTATTGGCTTACCACGACCCCGACCTCAATTATCACTTGAACCAACTGCAAAAACTTCATAATTGTGGTGATGGGGGGTACCAGTACAATGCGCCAGCAGTTCAGCTGAGTACTGCCGGAGTGAAAGTAGCCGCTGCCCCGAGTGTGGTCGCTCGGCCCATCCTGGCAGCACCAGCCACTGCCTACTCTAACGCTGGCGGATACTCCAACACTGGCGGATACTCCAACACTGGTGGATACTCCAACACTGGCGGATACTCCACCGGCACCGCGTATCAGGTTCAACTCGCTCAAGCGCAACCGCTCACCTACGCTCAAGCACCACAAGTCATTTCACAACCGACCTACGCTGCAAGCTCCTCGCAGCAACAAGAAGTGCACGGATATGCGACTTCCGCTGGCCTCTCATCATACTCAGCGTCATCAGGACGTACAGTCACACCCCAGGCAACATACGCACAAGCTCCCATCATAGCTAAAATTACCGCTGCCCCACTTATCGCCAGATATTCTACAACGCCTGCAAAAACCTCATATGTGACTCAGAACTCAGTGTCCCAACAGGCTTACGCCGCCGGATCTTCGAGAGCGTCATTGAATTCATACAATTCAGTGCAAAGTGGTGGACCAGTAGTGTCGCAGGTATACGCGGCGCCGAGAGTTAGTCAATACGCAACATCGTCAGCTCTCAGACTTCAAGCGCAGCCTCCTCAACTAATTACACCCAATGGCTATGGACCTTCAGCACAAGTTGTGGCACAAACTCAGTATGCCACTCCAGGACAGTATGCAACTCAAAGTGCTGTGCACTACGCTGCTCCAGTAGTAGCCCAATACGCTACTCCTGCAGTAGCCCAATACGCTGCACCAGCAGTAGCTCAGTACGCTGTACCAACAGTAGCCGAATATAATGCGCCTGCTGTCAATCAGCATTCAGCCCAAGTTGCTGCCCAATACGCTCCTCAGTCTGCTGTCCAGTATTCACCCGCAGCTGTGAGCCAATATAGAGCCCCACTTGTTGCTCAATATGCTGCTCCAGCTGTAGCTCAGTATGCTGCCCCCGCTGTCACTCAATACCGCGCCCCAGTCGTCGCCCAGTACTCCAATCCAACTGTTACTCAGTACGCAGCACCAGCAGTGCAATACCAAACGAGAGTAGCACCTGCGCCCCAGTACTCTACCTTACAGTATGCCACTGCCCCGGCAGTAGTTCAATATGCTGCCGCCCCAGCAGTATCTCAAGTGTCACACATCACGTCCGCCGTCCAGCAAGTCTCCGCCGGCCAAGTCGTCGCTACGAGTAAAAACGCGCACACAGAATTCTTGGAAAACTATGTAAGTCATCTATCTTTAATCACTCTCTAGAATGCAAACATAAATAATGCTATATATATTTATGATACTTAAACCTCTCTTAACGATATGTTTAATTTGTTTGTTAACACATCAAATTTATTTGTGTTACCTTATATGATGGTAATAGCGCCGCCGGACACGATAACACGTTTCATATGTTACTACATTTCCCTACTTATTCATAGGTATCTTAATCTATTGACATAATCCGGCCCACAGCTTTGCCGACATCAAAATCAATCATATCACAAATTATAAAGACGTGTTTATTAAAAAATACATATAACCCAAACAGACTCGCATCTGTCTTTTTAATATTAGATGATTACATAGTGTTCTTTATATTCCTCAGGTGTCACATTTCTGAGCTTCCTGGAATAATACTCATGAATGTTATGGAATTTATTTTCATAATTCAAACGCTAGATTTATTTCTCCTAGTCTCTAGATCAATGCCCATTGTAATCCATACTAATAAATATAATTGAAGTGAGTCTGTGATTTCGAAAAAAGGCTTTTTCTTAAACTCAAAAGTTATTTGCACGTTACTTGACGTTACCAAAACACGCTATTCGTAAATTTTTGCCGTGTGTCTGTTTATTTGTCTGTCTGGGCTAATCTCCGAATTTTTAATGGGACTTTCTTTTGCTTGTAGAGGACTTTTATAGAGTAATTTGTTGACTTTTTGACATCCGTCACATACTTTTATCCCGGAACAATGCTCCCGAGAGATCTGGAAACTTTTCCCACTGTTGAAATATGTCACTGAAACTGGCGAATTCCTTAGGCTTCACAAAAACAAAATCAACGCTGGCGAAGCAGCGGGCGGCACCTAGTGTCCAACAAATGTCAATAAATCTTTATCTGATATTATCTACTGCCCAGCCCACACCGTGATTGCTTAGCCTTCGAATTTTACTGCAATATTCATTGGTTGTCATGTTATCCTTGATCGCCATTGAATTTTGATAACTTGAGATTGCATTAATAATGCAAGTTTGCGTTCTATCGAGTTTTTTGACTGATTGCCAATTCGTTATCTTCATTTACTGCTTTTGCGCCTAGAGGCGTATATACGCTCAAGGGATAATCGACAAGATCTTGCATATGAGCAAGTGACATGTTAACGATGTTCTAGTTAAATCTCTGACGTCATTGCGCAACCGCGTTTTGAGTCGCAAGCGCCTGAACTAGACCACTTTCACTGAAACGTATGTGGGACAGACCCACGGAACAAACCTATAACCCTGTCCCTTTCCGATGTCACCTTTACGTGGGCATTAGCAAATCTGTAAGTAATCCAGTTTATCCCTGCAGGCAAGACAGACACCTAAGTCAAAGTTTTAACACCCATTCATTTTTAAAGATCAAATTCTTGCACTTTACCGCTATTGACATTTTCACAGAGTATATCTAGAGCGCCCTAATAACCACTATTCCTTACTTCAAACCCTTGATGAATGTAAAAACAGAATTTATTCCCTCAAATATTTTACAAAGTGGTTGAGTTCTTCTAAAGAAAAGTGAAGAATAAGCTCGCGAAGAAAATATTACTTTGAAAATCGGTTAATAAAATTCGTTGTGTTTTTTAGAAATTATTTCACTTTGAATTTTTTTGGCACTTTATTAAAGTTTTCCAGACATTTCGAATTTGATGTCAGAAAATATATGCAATTCTGGAACCTGTACATATTTTAGTACGGACGCTACCATAACAGGCTACTTATTGGCAGTTCTTCTTGCGGTGCCATAGCCGCTAAAATCATTTACGAATAAGGAACTTAAACTGCAGGCGACTTGTACAGTCGTAGTTATGCGTAAATGTATAGTCTGTCAAAAAAGTGTTGAAATGAAAATGAAACTTTAATGAACTTTATTGGACTTTAAACGTTCAAGTAGTATAATTTAGGTAATATATTTATGAAATAACAACGCGGTTAACTTGATTTAATAGATTTTGTACTTATTTGTTTGGTGTAACCAGGCGAAAAAAACATAGTTTCTTCAATATTCATTTCAACACTTTTTTGACAGACTATACTTTTCATACAAGTGCTGAACTTGTCCTACATTCAAAATCTACAAATACTTGCTCCTCTAACATAAGGTGCCTATGATCGTGAAAATCTCCGACAAGCGACAAGCAATCACGGGATTTTACTACTTTGCTTCACTACGACTAAAAGAAGGCATAAGACATGTACATAGTGTTTTCTTCTTCTTCTTATATAGTACCTCTCCAATCACTGAGGTTGGCAGTCAGCTCTGTATAACTCTCGCAAGGCGAAAAAGTTCTACTGCACTCCCGATATCCGTCCATTCTCGGATGTTTCGAAGCCATAACTTTTTTCTACGGCCAAAGGACTTATTGGCCCATTACAATAGCCAGCCACTTTGCCCATTATAATAAGTTGCAGGAGTAGCAGAAGTGTTTTCCTGCCGAAATGAAATTCCAGTGATCTTATATGTATTCAATCGTGATAGGGTAACTTTATAAACTAGGGATGGGCCGAATATTCGTTTTATATTCGGTATTCGGCCCATTCAGCAGTTTCACCGAATATTCATATTCAGCCGAATGATCGGCAAAAGTGCCGAATGTTCATCAAAATTAGAATGCTTTAGTGTTAGGTGGTTAGTTAAGGCTGAAGAAGCTTTTTGCCCGATGCCACCTCGTGAAATGATTGTTTCATGAATCACACACTTCACTTTATTTTTATCGTCAGTGTCACGGTAAAATGTCCAAAAGCGAGGTCGCTTTCTACCACTCATTTTATTTCGTCTTTTTGCACAGCACAATTATAAAATTATTACGATTTCACGTAAAAAACACAAACGCAGTAACAACTTTTTGCTTCGAACTAAATGACGCAAAAACTGTTTCGGGGGTAGCGAGGATAGCAGGCGGAAGGGTCCACTGCCACTCCGCACGCTTAGCGTGTATTTGTACAGACTTGTACTCGACCAATCGCCCCAAATTTTACCGAATATTCGGCCGAATATTAAAATGACATTTTACCGAACATTCGGCCGAATATGCGTATTCGGTGAAACTCATATTCGGCCCAACACTATTATAATGGACTTGAACCTTTTACACACTTGAGAACTAATAGACCTGCGTATTTTCCTGTGTCTGGCAGGGATCCTTTTGCATGTCGCTGGTGGCCAATTAATTTTTCGAGTGCGGAATGATGTCTGGTTGTCGCCACGTCGTTATTTAATTTCTTGATGTCAGAGAGGTTTTAACGTAGTCCTGTTACTTCCGAATCATTTAGGGAATAAATCTTGACTCTTGGTTTCAGGACGCGCACCCGCGATACGCGTTCGAGTACGGAGTGAACGATCCTCACACTGGGGACATCAAGCAGCAGAAAGAACAGCGCGACGGAGAAGTCGTTAAAGGTCAGTCACAGATCGCACTTCTTTTTGGTTAAACCTACTTGGTCATAACGTGTTGAGTGCTTTGGGCTTTGGTTTCGTCAACAATTTGAGAAACGAGTCTTTCTTCTCCACAAAATATATTCCCGAACAACTTTTACTAATACTACTTTAATTGTTTTTGCGGGGCATATTGTCTGTCCGTTCGTCTAATGACTGGACCGATAGAGCTGAAATACTATAATATGTGTTGAAAAATACAAAACTGAACAAATATTACAGGAAGACCTCGAGAAAATATTGAAAATCTTTGATGATCTTGGACGTCACATTTACAAAACATTTTGAAAATTCAAGTGGAGTACAAAATGAATTTTATTTTTGATCCAGTCACCGTTCGTTCATTGTGTACGACGACGTACGCTTTACAAAACTTTGAATAGTGATTGTCCAGAGTCTTGCGTGCATGAAGCATGAGCATGACTCAGGTCAAAAAGGGTAAGGACTTTTCGTTTGTGGGTCATGTTTTGATGACTTTGAGCTTTCTCTGATTTAACGATTATGAGTATCCTTATTGGCTCACGTCACGGTGCTGGATTCGAAATACAAGTACCTACCTACACAATTATGTAGATTTTTACGATTCAGGTAATTATGAAATAAATATCGTGGTAGGCCAAGATGCTGCAACCTACGGCCGCAGTACCTACGTTTATTATCATATCAGTCCTTCATCCATCACCGATGATATTTTATAAACACACGAAGATGTAAAACATTCAAGTAAAACGCACGAAGCTTCTATATCGAGACGCTAAACGGTAGATGCAGAAGATGCTGCGGCCACAGCATTACAACTTATAATTTGAATAAATTTGTTTTCAGAAAAAAAATTTAAAAACGACACTTGCAATTTAAAAATGTATTTGTAAATCGTGTGCCAGATGTTTAGGCCTATTCTAAATTTTATGTATAACTACACATACCTAGACTACATATTTAGATTTAATAAAACACAAATTGAAGGAACACTCATACATCGACTACTCTGTACACTCCATGCTAATGCGGAAATTCATTTTGAAAATTAGATTTGCGTCATTGCAGCTTCTTTCTACCATTAAGGGGCTCCATAATGCTAAACTTAACAGTCCTGCTCTTACACTTATGTTTATTAATTGTCTATCCTACTCTAATCAACTACCGCGCATGCCAAACTTTATTTATTTAGAAATTGCGGCTACATTAGGACATTAACTATAAAACAATTGTGTAATAAAGATAGTTCCTTGTAGTATCTGCGTGTTTTAAATTTCGTTTCAATCGGTTTTAAAATCTGGCAGCTGAATGCCTTTTTTCGTGAATTTTTTAAATTTTTTAAGGTATTTTAACTTTCATAAAATTAAAAATATGTATACCGGGTGTAAATAGACTGCTACCATTAAATGAAACCACATATTCTACAGACCCTACATATTCTACGGACCCCGTGCAGCGTTCTAAAATAGACCTTCCTCCTAAGAGATAAAGTCTTTGAGTTACAGTTGAATATCTTTTTCTCTGATGATTTGCGCGGGTTTTTTTTTTCGAATAGTTGTTCAGTATGGTCAGTAAAGTATGTGGTTGTATTTAATGGTCGCACTCTATTTACACCCGGTACACGGTAACTTTCATTTATGAAGCCAAATTCATACTGAAGACACAATAAGTGGTCAGGACCAAGGTTCAATTAACCTTTCCGTGAAAAACGCAAAATAAATTTAGTTCCTATCCTATACTAATTGAGTAGAGGTTGTTCTTGAACAGGTACAGTATATTATAATATTTTTCGTATTTCGCAAATACAATGGATCATTGAATCTTGGTCCTGACCGAGTCTCCAGTATGAATTTGGCTATATTAAACGAAAGTCACTTCATATCTATAAAGTCTAATTAGTAATGGTATTGAGTCAAAAAACACATCATAATTATTCCATTGCAAAAATCCGATGCAAAACTAATGTTTAGATACTGGATTCCCTTAACATTCTGAAGCGCAATTTGGCGCAAAAACGAAAATGATCTACATTAATCATTGCAATGGTATGTGTATCCAGGTCAATACTCACTGGTCGAGCCAGACGGGTCGGTTCGCACGGTGGACTACGTAGCTGACTGGGAGACCGGTTTCCATGCCAACGTGAGGAACAGTAAAGACAATCAGCACTAAGAGCAACTGTGGACCCTCGGTGATGCGGATTCTGATGGCACTTACGTAGCTGTGTCAAACTGTGCAATTAATCTCGCAATATACATCTATATAAATAAGTCCAATAAATAATTAAGATTTAGTCATCTTTTCGAAAAATTGCAAAGAAAACATATATTCCTTTTCAATGGCAGAGTATTAAGTAATCAAGTTTTTTGGAAAATGTTTTTAAATGTGTAAGCGACTGTATTGCATACTATCCAAATTGTTTTAAATGTATGGTTGGCTTCTTTACTATATCGATCAGCGATCGTTCGATCTATTTATTTGATACAACACAGTCCGCTGCCTGTTGTAACTTCCACCAGACCATATAAGGCTTTATACTATAGCTTGTTAAACGGTGGATTATGTACCTTAACTTTATTAAAATAAGAATTATTTAAGACCCTTCATTTGAATGTTGGACTTACTAGAACCGCTTAGACTCACCAACTTTTCTGTACAATAAAAGAACCAGTCAAGAGAGAGTAGGACTCGCGCCCTAAAAGTTCCGTATCATTCAAATAAATAATTACAAACATTACCTACAAATTGTATGAAACAAAACTGCAAAATTAAATTAGTCTAGTAATCGGGTACGTAAAATCGTTGTTTCAGTATTTCATGTTTAATTATAGAAATTCCGAATTCCTAACTTTTCATTTAGTTTTTGAGATGAAACATAAAACCCATAACAAAAATAGCACATGATATACAGAAATTCCGAATTCCTAACTTTTCATTTCGTTTTTGAGATAAAACATAAACCCATAACAAAAAAGAGCTCCTTTTTCATGCACCTATGGAACTCGCTGAAAAATAATTTAATTGAATTTTTAATTCGGATGGACATCGGAGGGACATTAATAGGGGTCCGTTTTGTCCTTGGGTACGAAACCCTAAAACCGACAGAACCTTTTCCAGCTCGGTCATTGGCTAAAATTGACAGTGTCAATTATTTCATCCAACCAAGATTGCCGCAATCGCAGCGCACCACTTATTCCACAGATAAAAGTTGGTCGGTAGAGTGTACATAGAGTCCACGCCACGAAATAAGTCCCAAGATATTCTGGTTAAAATTACACTGTACTTTGCCGTAGGACTTCTTTAGTGGCGCAAGCTCTAACCACTGTTACCCTTGATGTGATACGTTAAAATTGTTCTTTATATTAAAAATAAAACGTATGTTATGTAATATGAATCGAGGGTACGGGAAAAGAATTTCATCTCATCTCATCGACATTTTTAATAATAAACAATGCAGTTCGTTAGTAAATAAGTAAACCTTTATGCCAACAAAATTAAAAATAAGATTATAATGTTTCTAGCGAAATCCATCGCTTTGGATAATATAAACATCATTTAGAGTGCACTACAAACTAGACAATATTAATTGATAAATTTTTGAAAAAATCCTTTTGCCAGGAATTGAACCTGCCACCTCTTACTTACACGGCAAATGCACTACCGATTGCGCCATCAAGTTACCCATCCTTGACCGTTGAATCTTTCTACCATACCTAGAAACGGTTTTTTTTTTTTGCTTTTTGATAATAAATATTTTCTTGTTTTGTTTTGCAATGCACTCTAAACAATGTTTAAAATAAATCATCGATTATAAAACACTCTTTTAGGGAAATTATATGAAAAAATGAGGCGCGAATGCTTAACAGTTAGTTAAGCCTTAACTAATAGACTTTTCTCTCAAATTAGGTGATGAGCCCCATCTTTTCCTGTGCCCTTTAATTATTGAAGTGCAATAATTTTTGTTATATATATCCCATTTTGATTTAATTTTGTAAGTTTGTGCTCTACCTATATATCCCATTTTGATTTAATTTTGTAAGTTTGTGCTCTACCTAACTAAAAATTATTTGTGATTCTGTGCCATATTTTTTTTCGCAAAATCCTAAATGTACTTGATCTACACGTTTTTCTTAATTATTTCAGTCGAAAATAAATATTATTGTTATTGGTGTACAGTATGAAAAATTTGTGATAGTAATTTAGCTATAGGCGAACCGGATATGTGAGTCTTAGGCTGAGATTCAGAGTGCATTTTGAGTCCGAACTCAAGAGGAACTCAATCTTACAAACGTCACTCTAGTATGAGATCACGTCACTTTTTGACGGTTGTAAGATTCGAGTTCGGACTCAAAATGCACTCTGAATCTCAGCCTTAGCCCGCCTCATTACAGCAACGCGGGGGATGACGACAAGGGAAATCAGGCGAAGTCTTGTGAGAGAGAGAGAGTGTGTATCTTTCAATGTCTCAATGCAACATAAACCCGCCTCTCGCCCCTGTAGCGTCGCGGGCGCAGACTAACATGTGCGGCCCGTCTGTAATAAAAGTTAAGTCATATTTTGTAATAAAAATATTTTTCTATAATTTTTTGTTTTATTTTAACATAACTTTCAGAATATAAAAATATTATTTTAATAATAAAAACATCAACAAACTCACTTAATTACTTAATTGTATAAATCACATATTATTATATGCTATCCTCGGCCTTCGATGATTGATTATATTCACTAGTAATACCACGCCTGGTGCGTGCCATTCCACAGAATTTAAAGTACTGAAAATGCTAAAAAAGAAACATATCAGAACGCTTCCTTAAGTTGCAGCGCTCGATCTCGCTGCACGATCGGTTTCGGAACGTCATTCACGTTTTCTGTGTGCGACGCCATTCTGCGTTCCGCATATTTATAATAAATAAAAGTGTTTTAGGCTTGTTTTAATCTTGTTTTTTACATGGGGAAAAGAAGAGGCGATGAGTGAGTGAACAAAATCTCCAAAATGTTAAGGAAATTGGAGAAAAAGTTGGCAAAAATGCGCCGATGCCGCCGTCAGCATTCCTCCGAGTTCTCCGACAAGAATTCGAATAAATTATACACAAATTCTTGTACTTTTATTCCACATAAATATATTTATTTTTATTCTAACTTAGGCTACCGGTTTCGTATTACACATCATCGGGCCAACAAAATTTTTTTTTTTTTTTTTTTTATATTTGCTTATTAAAAATGTTTTCTTTTGTTTTCTTTCTGTAATGTAAATAATTAATAATTTGTTGGCCCGATGATGTGTAATACGAAACCGGTAGCCTAAGTTAGAATAAAAATAATTATATTTATGTGGAATAAAAGTACAAGAATTTGTGTATAATTTATTCAAGATGATATTCCACCAAGAACCATCAATCGAATCCATCCAATAGAATTCGAATAATCGTCAATCGGATATTGAACAGTTTGAAGGTAAGGTTTCAAATTAAATCTTTGCTTCGCGATTCCAAAAAGCATGGACTTTTGTAGGTTGGGAAAAAAGCAGTGCAATTACGCGCGCTGTCGTGTTGAAACTTGCTCTTTGGCAGTCTTCACTTCAACGTTTTCCTCATCGGTGGAATGTGCAATGGCGGTCTAAGATGTCAAACATGTTTTCCTTATATAATCCTTGAGATTATTTCTGTGTCATGTTTCTAGCCCTCCCCAGGCTTTATTGTAGCTTTACTATAAGCTGACCCGATCATCATATTCCAGGTGAAGACCATGAGAATGTGGTAGAAGAGAGAAGGGCTGTTGTTGAGGAGGTGGCTGCACCCGTATCTGCGCCTGAGGTGGAGCAGATAGTGGAGCTGACAGTGGAGCCTACACCCAATGATGAATATATTGACCGTAGATACTAACTTTATTGGGAAGAGAGCCGGAGAAACAGAAGCTTTTTGAAAAACCTATACATAATGACATCTCCATTCGTTGGACAGATATCTTAGTTGAGGGCCTTAAGGAAGATGAGAGAAAGGAGTTATTAAAAAACTTGAGATGGCCTGAGAACATGAAGATGGCTATGGCCCCGACTCTCAATGTGGAACTCAAACATGGAGTGAATAAAAGTGCCGAAAAGAGATGCTATTCTGCAGAATAAGCAGCAAAAATTGAGGCATGCAATAGCAGGCCTATCTACAGCATTAAATACTATGCTGAACAAGACAAGCCCTGATATTATCAAAATGGTCAGCGACGTAGGACGGCTCCTTTGTGACATTCACTTTAACGAGGGTCAGACCCGAAGAAATTTTCTTTCAAGCCACCTGGACAAGAATGTTCGTGAAGCTCTTAAAGATAGTAAAAGAAGTGAGCTGCTTTTTGGGGGAGATATTTCCGAAAAAGTCAAGAGCCTCAAAGCTCTGAAAAGGTCAGCTGAGGAGGTCCGAATCAATACAACTTCAAACTACCAGGGCCCACCGCGCCTACCCATCAAGCCGCGGATGAGTGCAGGTGGGCCGCACTCCAGACAACAGCACAACAAAAAAGTCAACAAGACACCCAAGAAGTTCCAACCATTGCAGTCAGTGAACTATCCTCAAGCTGCTACCCGCAATTACAATCATCAACGTCAGCAACGCCGCCATTAGAGGCAGGTAGGCTTAAATTCTTTTTAGATAAATGGTTAACTCTAACTAATGATCATAGGATCTTGTCATGGATCCAAGGAATTCAGATTCCATTTACGGAGCCCGTTTCTCAGACCTTCATCCCAACTAATCATGTCAACTCCCAAGATGAAACTCGGGCTTTTAAGGAAGAAATAGCCAACCTCCTGCATATGGGAGCCATAAAAGCTTGTGACCATTCTCGGGACCAATATATTTCGAGCATTTTTCTCGTCCCTAAGGCAAACGGTCAATACCGGTTTATCCTTAACCTAAAAAGCCTTAATCTTCACATTGAGACTTCTCACTTTAATTTAAAAGATTTAAGAACGGCAATAAGATTAATTTCTCCAGGTAGTTTCATGTGTTTTATGGACATTAAGGATGCATATTTTTCTCTTCCTATAAATGAGAGCCATAAACGATATTTACGGTTTCAATTTGAAGGAGTCTTGTATGAATTTCAAGTTTTACCATTTGGCCTTAACGTAGCTCCCTATATTTTCACCAAGCTTATGCGACCAGTGGTACAATACCTAAGAAACCTTGGCCACATCTCTGTAATTTAGACGATTTGCTGCTCTTGGGCCATACCACTCAAGAATGCCTTGATAATCTCAATAGTACAGTTTCCCTATTTACTCTCTTCATTAGGCTTCATTATAAATAATAAGAAATGTAACTTCATACCATCTACTGATATAAAGTTTCTCGGGTTTATCCTAAACTCGAAAGAATTAACAGTCAGTCTTCATAAAGGGAAAAGGCAAAAGATCAAGAAGGATATACTACGTTTCAAGTCTAAACCCAAATGAAACATAAAAGATTTTGCACAGTTAATTGGCTTATTAGTTTCAGCCTGCCCTGGTGTAGCATATGGTTGGTTGTATACAAAGAATTTTGAACGAACCAAGTGCTTAGCATTGCAGGAGAATAATAAGAATTATGACGCCTTCTTATGCCTACCTCAGTCACTTCAAGTAGACTTGTTTGGTGGTTGAATAACATAGTTTCAGCTTTTTGCCCTT
Source organism: Ypsolopha scabrella (assembly GCA_910592155.1). Taxonomy (NCBI): domain Eukaryota; kingdom Metazoa; phylum Arthropoda; class Insecta; order Lepidoptera; family Ypsolophidae; genus Ypsolopha; species Ypsolopha scabrella. The sequence goes on from OU342964.1 coordinate 10,288,317, forward strand.
TAAGAGATAGTCGGTATGTAATGGAGATTTTCTCAGACGCATCAATGATTGCATGAGGAACAGATACAGAGACCAAATGGATTGTGGTAGCGGGAAGAGGCTAACATGCATATTAATTCCTTAGAATTGTTTGCCGCCTTTTTTGAGCTAAAACTCTTTACTAAATCCCTTTGCAACTGTGAAGTCCTCCTTAGGATTGATAATACTACAGCCATTTCCCACATAAATAGAATGGGTGGCATCCAACATCCTCATTTAAATGACATCGCTCGAAATATTTGGCAGTGGTGTGAGGCACGAAAAATTTTCGTTTTTGCATCATACATCAAATCAGCTGATAATAAAGAGGCTGATTTTGAGTCCAGAAGGACTGACTATGAGGGAGAGTGGGAATTAGCCCATTATGCATTCAGGGAAATTCAGGAGAAATGGGGTTTAAATCTATTCGCTTCGAGGATAAATGCCAAATGTAAATCTTTCGTCTCATGGCACAGGGATCCAGAAGCAACTGCAATAGATACATTTACAATTAAATGGGATACATTTTTTTATGCTTTTCCACCTTTTTGTATCACACTTAAAGTGTTACGGAAGATAATTACAGATAAGGCTAGGGGTATAATAGCAGTGCCATATTGGCCAAGCCAGCCATGGTTCCCACTTTTCAAGAAGCTTCTAGCTTCTGATCAACTCAAGTTTCCCCCAAGTGCCAATTTGTTATTTTCTTTTTTCAGTGCCGAGCACAAGCTATGCAGAAGCCTTACCCTGGAGGCCGGTACAGATATGTTCACTCACGAAGGAACGCCCTTCCACATTTCATTCATGTAGTTGTAAATGTATCTGTACGACGCGTCTATGTGTGCGTAGCACGGAGCGTTCCTCAGTCGCGAGCGCTCAGTCGTTCGGATAACACCTGTTTTCGTTCCCGGCCGCTCTTCAAACGGGCGTACGGTCAGCATGTCACCACGCAAAAGAAAGGTTGTCCGCAGTGAGGTAAATGTACTTTTATTTTATTTTCCTTAAAATATTAGGTATGTTAGGGTTCTCTCTTGTGTAAATATATCCTATAAATCACAGTTATATTGTTGTTATCTTGCAACCTTTTAAGCGTTTTATAGATGATATATGCAGTGTTAGCAGATTTACTTAAATCCATGTGTGACTTATGCGGTCGGGTTGTTAGTATCTCAGTTGTAATGGCATTGTAATAAATAACATTATTATTTTCAGGGTAGATCAATCATAGCAAAGGTGTATCATTTTATGAAATCGGAGGCAGAAAACGGGGTACAGCGTTTGACAGATGCTCGCTGGCGTACTGCTCAAGCAACAGAAGTTTCAGAGCACACAGTGACTCGAATACTCAGAGAAGAAAAGAATTTACCTACAACAACCTCCAAGTTCACTTCTCCGATGAAAAAACGGACAAAAAGGGCGAATAAAATCGATATAGACAGTTTTAAAGTCGATGTCGTACGACGAACGATACAAACATTTCATATGGAATTTAAACAGTTGCCTACAATTGGGAAGCTGAAGCAAGTTTTAGAGGAAAAGATTAATTTTGATGGATCAACTAGTACGCTGCGAAGATTGCTGTTGAAAATAGGTTATAGGTGGCGTAAAACCTGTAATAACCGCAAAACATTGACAGAAAGACACGATATTCAAATATATATTCAACATAGAAATAAGTATTTTTTACTGAATAAATGGATATATTTTAACATAAAGCTAATATTTTTATTGTATACCTACATAAATCTAAAAAAACATGAATATAATTTAATTAAAAAAAACTACATAAACGAAAGCAATCGTATAATTTCATCAGCATCTTTTTGCTGTCTGTAGTGCTAGCCTTTACACGCACACTAACACATCTTGTACGCACATGCTTTACTCGTACTAATGCACACCGATAATTTACTGTGGAGGGGCGTTCCTTCGTGAGTGAACATATCTATATCTTGTGCGGCGAGCGCTTCATGGAAGGGGAACGCCCACCTCAGCCCTTGACGTAATGATGGCCTCGCTCTCCGACAACACTATGCGACAATATGACTCACGTCTCCGTGAGTGGTTTCACTTTTGCGAAAACAACAATATTAACGTACTGGACGCCACGCCACTGAGGTTTTGCAATTTCTTTCTGATATTTTTAATAAGGGCAAAAAATATGGGAGTATAAATTCGGCTAAATCAGCTTTAGCCCCACTTTTAGAGAGTAATATTTCTCAAGATGATAGTATTAAGAGATGTTTAAGGGGGGTTTTTAAATGCCGTATGCCTGCACCAAAATACGACATTACTTGGGACACGGCAATGTTACTTAAGTATCTTAATAATGAGAATATTTGTCTTGAATCCCTTACAAAGAAATCCGTGACATTGCTGGCTCTATTTACGGCTCACCGAGTCCAGACCTTGGGTTTGATTAAAATTAGTAATATCGTCAAATTTAACGATAAAATCATTATTAAGATATTAGATCTTATTAAAACCTCTCGAATAAATTCCAGTCAACCTGTGCTTACACTTCCATACTTTATAGACAAACCCGAAATTTGTCCAGCCCTGACGCTTAGCAGCTACATTAATGCAACTAAGGAGATACGAGGGAATTGTGACTCCTTATTCATAAGTTTTAAGCGTCCGCATTATAGAGTCACCTCTCAGACCTTGAGTAGGTGGATAAAAAACACGCTCGAGGCTAGTGGTATAGATGTATCAGTTTTTTCCGCGCATAGTACCAGACATGCATCGACATCAGCTGCTAAGAGTCTAGGTGTCACCATCGATACTATTAAAAGAACAGCAGGTTGGTCAGGTACTTCTTCTGTATTTGCCAAATTTTATAACAAAGACATTTTAAAAGAGAGTGGGGCCATATTTGCTCGAGTTATTTGCAGTATTCCGAATATTGATAAGGAAACTGCTTAATACTGTTAGGCGACGAACAAGGAGACGTCAAGCGGCGCGGTACGCGAAGCGGGCCGCCGGAAACACAAACATACACCGATGTATGGAGCGTTCAAGGAGAAGCGTTTTTGCACGCGTTTGTTTGAATTGTAGCGTCGCATGCGACGAGGGTCGCCGCGTAGGACGCGGCGGATGAAGCGACAGGCGACGCCGAGATTGACGCGGCGGGTGAAGTAACGAGTGACGCAACGGGAGACGCGGCGGATGAAGCGGGTGAAGTAACGAGTTCTAATCTAGCGGTGAATAAGATACTTTTTAAGTAATAATTATCTTCAAGCAATATAGGTAGGTATGTCGATAAAGTCGCCCATGACCAAACATAAATACACACGTTTGCCCGTTGTTACTATTCGAACACGACTGGTGGAATGCAAGAAATAAGAAAGCTGCGGTAGCCGCAGCGGGCGCCGCAGTGAACGACGCCGAATGCGCCGCTGCGGAATTCGCGGCGGATACAGTGGCGTAAACCGCTATTCCCTATGCCCCGCTCGGTCATAAACGAAACTACTAGTTACCATATTATGTTTGTTTTTACGCGTCAACTGCGGCGGGCAGTGACACGCGCTGCCTCTCCATAAACGGAGAAAACGCTTGACGCCACGCAGCCCGCTTCGCGCACCGTGCCGCCTGACGCGTCGCCTCTCCTTGAACGTACCCTTATAATAATTACTTAAATATCTATAAATTAAGGATGCATACTTATTACTTAACATAATGTTTATGTTTCAAATATGTAATTCATTGTTGTGTGTTCAAATCTTAACTGATATTAAGAAGGTTACTACTGATTGAAGACTGAATTAGATTAAAGAAACTTGATTTTTGGGATTTCTTGTTTGTTCTTTAAGATGATCCACCTGGCATCCCGAGACCAGCTTTAAACATCTACTAGTGAATATAATCAATCATCAAAGGCCGAGGATAGCATATAATAATCAGGTAAGTTCGTTTGACTTCAGGTAAGTTCGTTTGACTTAATATTATATGCTATCCTCGGCCTGAAGATGATAACAATCCCACATCCAGCGCACCATAGCCTCCTTTATCCTCCTTTATCAAGATAAAGGAGGCTATGAGCCCACCCATATGTCTCGAGGTGGTCTTCTCGTATTGGCTTTGAACTTAATGACGTCCCGAAACCGATCGTGTAGCGAGATCGAGCGCTGCGACTTAAGGAAGCGTTCTGATATGTTTCTTTTTTAGCATTTTCAGTACTTTAAATTCTGTGGAATGGCCGCACCAGGCGTGGTACTACTAGTGAATATAATCAATCATCGAAGGCCGAGGATAGCATATAATAATCGTCGAACTTCACTTCAGGTAAGTTCTTTTGACTTAATATTAAATTACCCACTTGGACTAGTAAATGTTCCTTGAAACAAAAAACCCATTAGCTCATCACAAACTTCATAACTTCTTTTCCATTGTAGTAACACTTTGGACATATGAAGTCTTCATCGGCTGACTTGTTAGCCTGAAAAAAAAACATTTGATTTAAGAATAAATTCATTTTGAAACAGTTCAGAGCTCCTTGCACCAAGAATTCGTGTTTGCGTGGTTCGATCAAATCTATGTTTTTTTTTTCGATATCTGACTTAATCTTTTCATTTCAATGGTTTTCAGCAAGGCAAAGCAAGCCGCATTGTTGACAGAACTTTTTTCTTGGTATCTGCTTTTATCTTCGAATCAAGTCTTAGAGCATAATGGTCTAAGACTCAAGTTTCTGCCTTTCCAGTTGATAACTAATATATTATCTTGGTCCTTAAGCTACTTTAGTGATGCAGAGTATCTTTGGCAAGGCCGAAGCCGAGCCGCCTTCCACGTCAAAATCAGGCGCGGTTGCAGCTCAAGATTTTGGGGGGGTCAACTTGGCTCAAGCACAGTTCAAGAAGCCAACTTTGACAGTAAATCAGGTCAAGCAAATAAAGAACTATTTTAATAAAATGAAAAATCTCTGTCACAAAACAAATGGAAACCTTCTATTAATTTTATGGGGCATGCGGCCTTTGGTTTGCATTGTTAACCCTAACTAAGGTTAATGCGGTTATGACTGGATTGAGGATCGGCGTGTAAAGGGTGTACGAGTATTTATTTGACTGCTTAAAGTGACAATCCATACTCAGAAAAACATCGTGACAATGTATAAGTACTAAAATTAGGTCATGACAGCAAAAATATGTGTATAACATGATGTAAATGTACCTGTATCTTTTAATGAAACAACACTACTGATCAGACTGAACAACTGTACCGAATAAACATACCCGCCCAAATTAAAAAATTGTTCTCTTCGTACTAAGTTTAGGAACTTACTGTATTTTTTTGTTCGGTTTAAAAGCGTTCGGAACGCGCAAGTATGTCTCAGATTCTATTTTACTGATATGGCAACACTAGTTGTAAAAAAGTGGAATGTCAAAGTTGTTTTTTCCGGTTTACTGTCAATTTTGCTCTCGAGGAGATGCGTGTAAAAAATGGGATCAACCAGTGTTGAAAGAATTATGGGTTTCAAGGAAACAAACGTTTAAAAAGTGGTAAAATAACCCAATTAATGAGCATTAATTGCGAGCCCTATTGTGTGTCCGAACAGTCTCGGGAATCGGTCGCCGGTGGAAAGTGATGTGAATGGATATTTGGATTTTCATTAGCACGATTCACGGAAATCGTGGTAGAGGTCTGGGTCGAGCTAGCTCGGGGTTAGGGGTTGAGTTTAGAGAATTCCTCCGCAAGCTGCGGGCGGGGCCAGTAGTTTGTTGAAGACCTGTGACGCGCCAGACCGACGAGAGGACAACGCTGTCTGCCCAGACACCAAGATTGAGTCTGGTGGTCTGAATCCAGCGCAGAAGTTCAAGAAGTAAGGCTGCATCCAAATGTGAGTCTTTGAACCATTTACCCTTCAGAAAGGAATTGTAGTATATAAGAACCCCCTTTGTATGGGAAGCCCCTTTCTGACAGGTTTTAACCTCCTTATAATATTCAAATGGGTCCAGCACGCGAGGTTTAAACCATATCTGTGGAGAGGGGGGCTTTTCACATACATTTTCTGGTAGCAGAGCGCGGTTAAGTTGTTTAGTATCGGATATTAAACAACCCCGGACCAAGATATATTCTGTTTATATAAGCCGAACCGATATACGTGGGACGCACTATAAGTTTCCGGAATGAATATGAAAAAATACTATTAAAGGTACAAAATTAATTTATTGTTTTTCAAAATAATCTCCCTTGGCGTCTATGCACTTTTTCATTCGATCAAACCAGTTTTGAAAACTTTTGTGCCACTCCCCTGTGGTGACCTCTGAAACGTGTTTTTCATACTCCTCGACAGCCTCTTCTGGTGATGAAAATCGTTGACCGCGTAATTGGTTCTTAATTTTTGGGAACAGAAAAAAGTCACAAGGTGCCAGGCCGGGACTGTATGCAGGATGACTCATGAGTTCTACATTTTTCGTCTTCAAAAAGTCGTTTGTCTGTCTGGCCGTGTGAGAACTAGCATTATCGTGGTGCAGGATGATACGGCGTTTACGGTTATTTTAACGGAGTTCGTCAATAACTTCCGGGAAACAAATGGTCGTGTACCAGTCACTATTCACGGTACGACGATTCTCTAAAGCAACAGTAGCCACGTGTCCAGTTTTATTAAAAAAAGAAGCAATCATCCGCTTAGATGCACTTTTCACGCGCGCCACTTTGGTTGGTTTCGGCTCATCTTGAAAGACCCATACGCTCGATTGCTGCTTTGTTTTGGGATCGTAGCAATAAATCCATGTTTCGTCACCTGTTACTATGTCCCACACCAAATTTGACGCACCTTCGTTGAATCTGGTAAGCATGGCACTGCACCAAGTGACGCGGTCCGTTTTTTGAGCCTCGGTCAAGTTGTGTGGGATCCACCGCGAGCACAGCTTTCTCACACCCAAATGTTTGTGTAGGATTGATTGTATTTGACTCATGCCTATTTCTAAGGATGCGCGAATTTCATGGTAGGTCACATGCCTGTCTGTTTCAATCATACGGCGCACAGCATCGATGTTTTTGTTGGTCACAGCGGTGGACGGCCGACCATCGCGAGATTCGTCACTGAGATTGATACGACCACGCTTGAATTCTGCAAACCAGCTATAAACAGTCGTCTTGCATGGTGCTTCATTGCCAAAAGCTGTTTCAAGCCGAGCGATGCTCTGTTGAGCTGTCAAATTACACTTAAAATCGTAGAAAATCATACTACGAAAATTTTCCCGAGTTAAATCCATGTTGATGCAGACACACAATTTTTTAAATGGCGCCACAAGGTAAAAACAAAAGACAGTCAGATGAAACAAACTGCATTCTACAGCCAAAGAGTTCTATTTTCAAATGTTGCAATAAATTTTTAAATATTGTTTATGTAAGTGGCCAGTTCCGGAAACTTTTAGTGTCACCTATGTAGTAGCTCCGTTGGCCTAAGATAATTTGTGAATTATACTTTGTTTTAGGTAGGTAGTTTGGAACCTTGTAACCTAAAGCGAGATCAAATAGAATATTTTGTTATTTCTTATACTACAGTACTCGGACTGTGTATATGAATAGGTTTATGTAAGCTGGAAGGATATTTACAGAGCTCCGTTAGCTTTAGGTATTGTATTATATGTTTGTATTGTGGATAAACATATAACTTTATAAGCGCGGTTAAGTCTAGTGAACCCGGCGACAAAACTATAATAGTTTGTAAATTCATACAGCATAACCATTGCTAGCAAGCGAAGCGGCTTAATTATTAGTTATATAGTTGTTGAAAGCCTCGGCTTATATAAATTACAAAGTACATAGCAGGGCTAATGTGTAATGTGTAGTTTTTGGTTAGTGAATCATATTTACTAAGCGAGCGCTTAGGTATAATATTATAACAACGTACATAGGTTATGTTACAACTTGGAATTGTTAAAATTTGTTTGTTTTGGAGTATGTTTAGTCTTTAACAAGTGTTTAATGTGATTACATACTTTCAGGAGCCAATTACCTTTGGATATACTGTTAGTTGGTGCTACAGTTTGTGATTATATTGCTATTTTGAAGGAAAACTTCTTGACACCTGCGATTGAGGCTTGGACATAGTTGTTTGTCAAAAGTGTAGCATAAATGTAACTAACTGGTTTATGTTGTATGGATTATATATATATAGTAGCAGAAAAGGTCTGTCTGTCTGTTCATAAAGTTATGATATTGTGTTTATTTGAAAATGTTTGAGTGATATATAGCAACAGAAAAGGTCTGTCTGTTTGTTCATAAAGTTATGATATTGTGTTTGTTTGTACACATTTGAGTATTAAAAATTGCTTTTGGTTGAACTCGCATAATTGAACAACAGGGTTGTATTGTGTATTAATGTATTGAAATTAACATACTGACTAGAGTCTAGTATATTTGGGTCTACAATAGGATTGTATACGGGGACGTTTGTGATTCGTGCCAGAGTTAGTTCGGTTTTAAATTGTTGGTATTTTCTTTGATTTCCCGGTCTACAATGTCGAGGACTTCTCCGAGGAACATCTTGGCCAGCCAGCTGCGCTGGTTTGTCAGCGTTCAAGGCTTGTTGGCTCGAGCTGATCGGGGCGATGCAGTCCTGGAGCGGTACTCACAGATGGAGCATCGCCTCGAGAAAGCTGAGCAGGCGCTCATGGAGCTGTTGGACCAGGAGCTGCCACCGGAGGTAATGGCTAGCCCTAATAATGACATGGATCAAATAATGGATATTTATAATGAGGTCACACAGGTCGCCTGTCAGATTAAAAAGCGACAGTCAGGTGTTTCGAGCACACCTGATGTAAGACATGCAGCGCAAGGTACATCGTTGCACAGTAGGCTCCCTACTTTGGAGTTGGGACATTTTGATGGTGCCATGGAGCTGTGGGTGGCATATAAGAATATGTTCACCTTGTTGGTTGACAGTAGGCAGGATTTAACCAACGCACAAAAGATGGCATATTTGATGTCCACTTTAGAAAGTGAGGCAAAGAGCTTAGTGCAACATTTAAGAGTAGAGGACGATTCTTATAGCATAGCGTGGGAACTATTAAATAATAGATATCAGAATGTCCGTCTGTTGGCCGATGCTCATACGAGCCAATTGTTAAGTTTGCCTAGGGTAGGTAATAAGGCTCAAATTCGAACGCAGTTACTGACCCCGGTTACAGTAGCCTGTAACGCGTTAAAAATGTTAGGTTTGCCCGTGGATGAGTGGTCGTTCTTGTTGGTACACATTATTTTGGGTAAGTTACCGTCTGATACTCGTTCACGTTTCGAACGTGAGACCGCGGAAAGGGAGGACAAGGCTCTTCCTACTTTCGCTGATTTGATGAAGTTTTTAGAATTTGAGGCTAGAGCCGTGGAATCTTCATCGACTTCGGAGGTGGCGCCACCTGCCGGAAGTTTCAGGGAACCCGCCGGTAATTCGGGGCGAAGGGGGCCACAGGGAGTGCAACCGCTTCGGGGACGCGTTGCTGCACGTCTGGCTGCACTGGCCGCTGTGGCTGAGAGCCCAAATTGCCACCAGTGTGGACGCCCAGGACACGCGTTATCGCAGTGCCATGATTTTGCTGCATTACCGGTAGTGGACAGACGGCGGTTAGTTAAAATTAATAGACTGTGCTATTTTTGTTTAGAGGACCACTTAGCGCGCGAGTGCTCCAGACAGCGAATGTGTAGAGAATGTGGCCGGCCACATAATGATTTAATTTGTGCGAACAGGTCTGGAGCCTACGGTCACGCCACGAGCGGGGGAGCCGCGGCGCAGTCCACCTATCAGTCACGTCCGTCGAGTGGCCCCTCTCAAGGACGAGGAGCGCACCCGTCAGAGAGTGGAGAGAGCCCTCGCGTGAGTCGTGCTCAGTTTGATAGTGGTGTGAATCATGCGCCTGCGGTACGAGGCTATATTGCGGACCCGGGTGGGGGACCCCTCATGGGGGGGGGTTCAACGGGTCAGGGCCGCACTCAGGATATTAGGAGTGGACCCCATGCTTCCGCGACAGCGGGCCCGAGTAGGGACCCCCCGAGGGGGGGGGGCTCCACGGGCGGGGGCCCCACTCAAGGTTGTATGAGTGGACCCCAGTTTGCCGAACCAGTGCCTGCGCCCACTGTAGGACAGTATAGCAGGGCGGAGCCACAGCGATACTCTCCGCCGATACACGAGTATCCGCGGTTAGAATATCACCCGCCTTATTCGAGATATGGTAGGGCAGCGGGTTACGCACCACCTCGGATGGCACTGTGTATACGCTCACCATATATAGGGCAATGGATGCACCCTGGATTGGAGGGGCCGGGCCCCCAATAATTTGTCTGCCCCTGTACCGGTGCGGAGCCGAGGACAGTTCTTCGGCCCACCATATTAGTTAGTAGTTGGGGCCCCCCGGGGGGAGATTCAGTTAGAGTAAGGACCACTGTTGAATTTCGGGACGTGTATGCATGATCGGATAGTCAGGTTGCGCGAGCATGGCTACGCGCATCCCCACGTACTTTAGAGATTTTTGTAGGAAACCGGGTTTCACAAATTCAGAATATAGTTATTCACAATAAATTGGAGGCACGTTCCAGGTGAATGTAATCCTGCAGAGTGCGCATCTGGAGGCTGCACAGCGCCGGAGTTGGTGTCGCATCATTTATGGTGGGGGCCGGAGTGGCTTAAAGAAACAGGTTTCTTGGCCTGTCCAGCAGTTGGATAGGACACCCCAGATTTTACCCGGGTTGCGTGTGCATGCTCTAGTTCTAGGGACCAAACTAGTTCCTGATTGGACGCCGTGAGTTGGGTCACCGTGCGTTGAGACGCTGGGGCGTCGCGACGGTGGCATCGGCACGGTGTGCGTCGGGTCGGAGCACGCAAGTCGCCATCCTTTGTTGTTACCCAAGGAGGGCCTTTGATGAGGCGTTTGCTGTCCGACCGACATGTTCGTAACTCACACACGGGATGAAGCGCGTTATTGGCGATTTTACAGCGAGAGTTTTGGATTTTGTCTACTCGCCGGGTAATTCGCAATGTTCTCTTCTCCTGTGTTTCTTGTTACAGGCTGCGAGCCTTGTTGATGCAGCCGCAGATAGGAGATCTGCCAGCTGATGGGATCACACAGTCGAGACCTTTTGATGGAGTGGCTACGGACGTGGGGGGACCGTTCCTCGTCCGAACGTCTAGCCTTCGCAACGCTCGGACTGTTAAGGCGTACCTGTGAGTATTCGTGTGTCTGTCCACCAAGGCCGTACACTTGGGATTAGAGTCCTCGTTGTCCATGGAGGCCTTCGTCGTTGCATTAGACCGATTAGTATCGCGTAGAGGTTTGCTTTTTTAGTTAGTTCAGACAACGGCACGAATTACAAGGGTACCGCAAATTACTTGAAAAGATGTATACATTTTAGAAGATAATTGTATTTAGTTAAGTCATGGTTATTATGTGAAATCGGCCAAGACCCACCTCCGCCGCGTCATTGGGGATGTAATCTTATGGAAAGATGCGAATTTGGAATTATTTGTATTGGCGACGTGGTCGCATTATTAAATTGGTAGTTGGCGGGGATGAGACTCCTCGCGCCGCTGAGGTGTTGGTCGAAGGTTTGATTCTGTGACGAGCCTTGGCGACTCTCTCCCGGCTCCCGGTTGAGTAAGCTAGCGGTCTGCTAAGGATAACAGCCCGGAGCGGGGGATTGTTCGGTTTAAAAGCGTTCGGAACGCGCAAGTATGTCTCAGATTCTATTTTACTGATATGGCAACACTAGTTGTAAAAAAGTGGAATGTCAAAGTTGTTTTTTCCGGTTTACTGTCAATTTTGCTCTCGAGGAGATGCGTGTAAAAAATGGGATCAACCAGTGTTGAAAGAATTATGGGTTTCAAGGAAACAAACGTTTAAAAAGTGGTAAAATAACCCAATTAATGAGCATTAATTGCGAGCCCTATTGTGTGTCCGAACAGTCTCGGGAATCGGTCGCCGGTGGAAAGTGATGTGAATGGATATTTGGATTTTCATTAGCACGATTCACGGAAATCGTGGTAGAGGTCTGGGTCGAGCTAGCTCGGGGTTAGGGGTTGAGTTTAGAGAATTCCTCCGCAAGCTGCGGGCGGGGCCAGTAGTTTGTTGAAGACCTGTGACGCGCCAGACCGACGAGAGGACAACGCTGTCTGCCCAGACACCAAGATTGAGTCTGGTGGTCTGAATCCAGCGCAGAAGTTCAAGAAGTAAGGCTGCATCCAAATGTGAGTCTTTGAACCATTTACCCTTCAGAAAGGAATTGTAGTATATAAGAACCCCCTTTGTATGGGAAGCCCCTTTCTGACAGGTTTTAACCTCCTTATAATATTCAAATGGGTCCAGCACGCGAGGTTTAAACCATATCTGTGGAGAGGGGGGCTTTTCACATACAATGGGCAAGTGAAAATTTATTGATGTTGTACTAAATGATCAGTAGAATATGTGGTTTAATTTAAATAATATACTTATCTATTTACACCCGGTATCCAGTATTTATGCAAACATGAATCTTAAAAGTTAATAATAGTATATTATGCAATTAGTGGATAAAGGACGGATTTAAAGCGAGGACTATTTATTTATTGAAAAAATTAAAGTACAGCTTGACAGACACTTAAATCTAATACGCTATACCTGCTAAAACTATAAACTCATGTTGGAGAAAATTCAAAATAAATTTACAAGATATCTCTACATGAAACTTCATGGGGTGTATCCTAAATATCCACTAATGTATCCGACATTATTCGTGCTGGGTATGGTTGGATACAACAAGTTGGAGGTTCGGCGGGAGCTTACTCTGGCCTCGTATCTGTTTAAGATATGTCGCGGAATGGAAACGAATCCGGTTTTACTAAGGCAATGTAAGCTGAGGGTGCCCAAGGATTTCCTAAGGGTGCAAAATGGCCGACTATTCGTTATAGAAAGTAGTAGGACAAACCTTCACCAGAAGGCTCCCCTGACACGGGCGCTACAACTGCTCAACAAGATCCACGATCACACAGACCTTTTTCTCTGCTCTCTGGGTGATTTCACAAGAGTAGCATTATATCTTATTTGTTATGTTTAAATTTGTTGCTTGTGTCATGATACGTGTTGGTAATTTTGTGAGAATGTAAATACTTGTGTTTCTTTTGTGTCACGTTGTGTGGTAACTTATATATTGTTGATTTTACTGCACTATTGGCCTAGCTGTAAAGATAGTGTAATGTAGTTAAATAAATAAATAAAACTATACTACTCTTTTTTGCGTCCCTCTCAGATAACCTCAGACATTCACGAAACACATACTTCAAACTATCAGCAAACAGATCACACGTCGGGTTTGCTGTCAGTAGTGTGTTTAGGCCCTCTATAGCGCGCGGAAGCGGAGAGCAGAGTCGCGCCTGTGTTCTGGCAGCGGGTTGGTGCAGTAGCTTGTGACTACGCACGCGATTGTAATTGTTGGGTGCGAAAAGAGAGGTTACGGCATTCACAAGTTTGGGGCAGTCAGAGTCACCTCGCAGAATACGACACACTTGGAACAACAAATCCGTATTACGACTAACGTCTAGTGAGTTAAAATCTAGTGTACCTAAGAGAAAAGGGGTGGAATACATAAAGGGCTAGTATAGTAACTGAACCTTCTTTTATATAGGTACCGCAGGAAAGCCTTTTGCACCTTTTTTACCATAAGAGTGTATGTGCTCTCGTAATGGTTCCATATAATAGCGCTCGCCTCAAGTTTTCTCCTAACAAGCGACGTGAAGAGCAACTGAATATGTCTCCATGTCTTTCAAATCTCTGCAGTTTCGCATAACGAAACCTAACCGTCTATAATAATTTGCTGCTAGGTTCACTGCGTGCTCGTGAAAATTTAGCCGAGTATCGAATGTGATACCAAGATCTTTAATCGAGCAGACGCGTGTGATAGTCGCATCGCCCAAAGTGTAATTACAATGTTTTGGCTGAGGGGATCGAGTAAAAGACATCACACTACCACTTGTCTGGGTTAAAATGCAGTTTATTTTGTACCTACTCCAAAGATAGATGGTGTTGAGATCTTTTTGAAGCAATTTACTGTCATAATCCTGATCAATGCCCCGGACCAATTTTAAATCATCTGCATACAGAAGTCATGAAGTATGACTAAAAATCGAGGTCATTAATCATAATTATAAAAAGAAGCGGACCAAGAATAGAACCTAGGCTCACTCCTGAACGTGTCAAGTAATGCTCTGACTCAAAACAACCATGCTTTACATACTGTTTCCGGTCGCTCAGGTAATTCGCAAAGAATCGTAAAAGTCTTGGAGAGAAACCAATATTCATAGTTTTTTTAGAAGTACGTCGTTGTCAACTCTGTCGAATGCTTTTTTTTTTAATCTAAATAAACGACATCAACTTGCACTCGTTTTTCCATAAGTCTAGAAACCATGTCAACAAGCGTCAAAAGGTTGGTGTCTACAGAGCGATTGCTTCTGAATCCGTGCTGGTAGTCACTCAAAAAGGGTTGTACTTGCGGATAAATTTTCTTATGCACAACGGATTCGAAGACTTTTGCCGCTGAACTTAAATTGGCTATGGGCCTATAATCGGTAACTGTAGAAGTATTACTAGTTTTGGGAATCGGTGTCACGCGCGAGATCTTCCACCTTGCAGGATATGTACCTGTTGTCAAAATAAGGTTCAAAATGTACACCAACGGGACCATGAGTTGATCTACATAGATTTTGAGTAAATATGGTGATAAACCATCTGGACCAACAGAACTTCTAGCCTTGAGACGTTTTAATGCCAACTCAATGTCACTAGCATGTATCTGATTTATATCAATGTACTTAGAGTCGACTGTGTTGTCAGAGATATTGATTTGGTCCGTATCTAACACGGGTGTGCTCGGAAGGAATACACTTGCGAAAAAACTGAAAAAGCAGACGCTGCTTCTGCACCCGTATACTCCTTTCCTTTGTGCAACACATGAGGTACAAAACCTCCCTTGGACTTTAAGCGGGCAATGTGTTTCCAAAAGGCTCGGGGATTGAATGTCTGGCGCATGTGCGATTCATAAGCAAACGATATACGAACTTATAGGTTTGATCTTATAGCACTGAAATTTGCGTATACTTCTGCATTTTTAGTAGACTTGCAATTACGATACAGAGATGCCTTACGACCAAGGTCCTTTATAATATCAGCCGTAAATTACACTGGATAGGTATTGTCTTTTGCGTGTTTAAGTCTCTTTTTTTAGGAACGCACTTGTCCAGTATACCATACATAACATCATAAAAGGAATTTATGGCATCATCTACGTCACACTGATGAACTACCGAATCCCACGAGACCTCGGACATCAACTTATATAGCAGTACATAATCACCCCCATTAAAATTCCAGTCGTGGTTATTGTCAATGTTGCTTGCATCAACGCAAACAAAGCCAGGAGCAAGATGCAGCCCAGAAAGGGGAACAGCGATGTCTAGCGGTGGATGGTAACTATCATACATAGATGAATCACGAGCAAGTAAAGGATTCGAACGACTGAATCACGAACGTAGCGATTCATGGCCCTCAACATATAAATCCGTTCTTTATACAAGAGTTGAATACTATACTTTATACCATGACTACGAGAAAAAAAATGTAAGCGAATTTTTTTTTTCTGTAATTGCAGCAAAGAACACAAAGCAGTTAATATTCTAATGCTAAACTCCTCGTCGCAAATATCGACCAATCAAATCTCGAGGAGTTATTTGCACAAAGAGTTTGTATCGAGTATTTTTTGCGCAAGAAGGTTGTATAAGCATGAGATGGAGGTCGAATATATTGATGTGTTCTAAATTCAAACACCAAAATAGTGATTAAAAGGCCTTTTTATTCACTGTTTTCAGTGAATAAAATAAGCTTTTTAGAGTGGGAATGTGGTAATGGTATAAATAATATTTTTTTACTTATTATATTTCAACCCACTTGCGAGTTCAAAAAGTTTACAGTTCCCTTTTTTGATTTATATCTTAATAATCAATACACAAATACACATGCCATATATTTATACAAAACTAGGTTTTGCCCGAGGCTTCGCCTGCGTTAATTTAGTTTTTGGGTAGTCCTATTAATGGCTATGACCCTAGGGAACTGTCCATGCGCAGAGAATAAACTATAGCATATGTCCAAGTGAAGAGTCTAACCATCACAACAGTAAAATAATTTTTAAAATCGGTTTAGTAGTTCCAATGATCACCCGAACGAATTTAATTAATAGCTTTGTCCCTAGGGAACTGCCCATAGCCAGGAAACAAACTATAGTTTTTATCCAAGTGAAGATCTAACCATAACAACAGCAGTAAAATAATTTTCAAAATCGGTTTCGTAGTTATTAATGACTATGTCCCTGGGGAACTGCCCATCCCCAGAGAAAAAGCTATAGCCTATGTCCAAAGTATATGCAAATGAAACAATGTTCAAATTCGCTTCAGTAGTTCCAGAGATTACCCGCGCGGATTTGATTAAAAGCTATGTCCCTAGGGAACTGCCCGTACCCAGGAATAAAAATAAAGTCTATTGAAGAGTAACTCATACAACAGTGAAAGAATTTTCAAAATCGGTTCAGTAGTTCCGGAGATTATCCGCTTGAATTTAATTAATGGCTGTCCCTAAGGAACTGCTTGTCCCCAGGGAACACAGGGCAGTGGCGTTCATAGAGCTTTTTACTGGAAATGCAATGAGAAGGTCAAGTTTGACAATAAAAAAGTATGAAAAAGTTTAAATGTCACTTTGAAAAAACATTATTTTGTATAGCTTTTGCCCGCGGCTTCGCCCACGTGTTATTCGGTTTAACGACATGCTTTTTTCCGGAATAAAAAGTAGCCTATGTGTTAAGTTAGGGTATAAGCTATATCCATTCTAAATTTCTTTCAAATCCGTTCAGCTGTTTCAGCGTGAAAGAGTAACAAACATACACAAACACACAAACTTTCGCAATGATAATATTAGTGTGATGACGCCAGGGTAGGCACTGCCTACCCTAGAGTACATTATTTCCACAGACTTATAAATACTAGATGACTAGATGATTTCATACATATTTTTTTTATTGGCTTTTAATTTTTTTTCTTTTATTTCTATCGTCAAACTTGACCTTCTCATTACTTTTCCAGCAAAAAGTTCTATGCACGCCAAACATCTCTTCTTTGTAATATCGGCGTAGATACTGTAGATAAAAATATTACCAAAATTACCTTTATACAGTAAAAGCAGAAAACATGACAGCAGCCCATAGTGTGAGGTATCACTGGCTTATTGGAGCAGTAAGCACATAGAGTACTTTGGGTCATGATGGCCACCTTGCCTGCAGTGGGGACTGCCGTGTGTTTCCTCCACCACATGTACTTCAAGATCGTTGATAGTCTTTTCTTCATACCAAACAAATTTAGCAATGATATTGCAGTGCCTATTAATTCCTGAAGAAATGAAAATGTAAGTTATTAAGAATATATCATTTTCTATCCATATAATGATGAAAATTCAAGTTTAAAACTCGGTAAGAAACTTACTATAAAATTATGCCACAGTAGCTCCCGAGTCCATGAGAAGTCTGTTAAATCTTCCCTAGTCAGTTTATCTGCAGACATTTCTAGTCCAAGGATGAAGTCAATAAGGGCTGGATGTTTCCCACTTTGTATGAAACGCAAGAAATTTAGAACATCACCAATAACTTGAAATGTGTCAAGTGTATGGACCAAATTCTGAAGTCTGGTGTTTGATGTGAAACTGTAGATAGCTCGTTCTCTCAAGTATTTCAAGCCAATAGTGTATCCATAGTACCAGCACAATTTGCTTTTCGAAAAGTTATCAGATTTGTAATTCAGTGATAGCATCTGTTGTCCAAATGTTGCCTTTTTGTCACACAGGGAATATTTAAAGATCCATGTCCTTATTAATAGTTCAAGTTCCGGTAATATGGGCTGTAGGATACCAGGCTAAAATAAAGATTGGTGAAAACAAAACATGATTAGATACCTCATTAAAAGTAATTGTTATTCTTAAGTGTCCTTTCTCTTTTCTCCTATTTGTCTGTGTCTTCCAGAAAGTTTACATCATAAACTAAAATAAATGTGGTGTTGATTCGGTGTAACACGACTTAACTTATTTGACAGGACTAAACTTATTTTAAGCGTCCTGTTCTTATGTTTTCGATACAGAAAGAAAAGGGCAGAAGGCTTAAATTAAGTTTAGTCCTGTCAACCAATTATCGAACCACTATTAGAATGGAAATGGAAAGTGCTCGTACCATAGCACTAGCACAGAAATACCAATTAATTAATTACCTAGGTACAGATATTCTACATCATAAAGCTCGTTTGGCTTGGAGGAGAAAACCAACTGGAGTGGAGCCTCGCACTAATTTCTATGCAAAAAAGTCTGTCATTTTCGATGGGGGACGAGGCAGCGTCGTGACACTACAAAATACTCAAACACTAGCTTAAACTATATGCACACAATCACATTCACACACAGGGACATCTATCGTTTTTATAAAACCGGTATGACCGCCGGGCTCATACCTTTGGCAGAGGGGTTCGCCTGTTTGTGGCCTGTCCAGTTGGTTTGTTTGTCTGAGTCGTTTGATTTATATTATATTAGTAAAGATTTGTGTTCATTCCAGTTCTAGTAGCAGAATGATAATAATATAAAATGATTTTGTTTAACGCGCAAAGGCATGCCACCGTTTTAGTACAAGATCTGATAACCTGTATCTCTCTGTTTTTCGTTATACACTAAAGTTTTAAACATCTATAGTTTAATACAGGCATTTACAAAGTCAATAAAGTCGATTTTGAAGGCTTAATTTTAGTTTTAGTGCGGTCAAAACTAAAAATTTTCCAAAGTAATATAGCTTATATTGTTCACACTGAAGAACTATTTTGAAATAAAGAAAATTTAGTTTTGACAGCACTAAAACTAAAGCCTTCAGAATCGGCTTTACTATCTGGCTGAAATGTAAAATTTTTGCATAGGTACAATTCAAGGCCAGAAAACAACTTTGTTTGTAAATCTGTCTAGCTTGATATCTTTAAAACAAAATCAATATTCATAATTTTGGCAAAATTGTGCCTTTTAAAATATTAGTACCAGATGATACAGGTCTTTTACTTTGGACTATAACGAAAAACAACAAAAGAAAAGAAAAGGATTATCATTTTGTACTAAAACGTTGGCAGGTGGCATGCATGCCTTAATATTTGAATTAATTCCTACATATCAACAAAATTTGTGAAAAAATTTGATCAGAGTTCTGGGGCCCTCTTTGGATTGGCATTAGAAGTTGGCTGCAGTAATTTGGTCTCCCCCATCTAACCATCCCCTGAGGAAACCACTTTTTATTTTTTTTATTTTGTTTCTGTTCGTGTTCATGTTGCAGAGTGATATTTAGTATAATTTCTTAAATAAACAATGTTTATATTTTTTCATAAATGTCATAATTGATAATGTTTCGTTAATAGGTAATTACCATACCAGTATTCCTAGGAAGCGTTTCAGAACGTGCGACCATAGTGCGAAATTTCACTTGTTTATTAGAAAGAGAAGATCTGTATAAGAAAAAGAGAAATAAAAATCCGGTTGCACCAATCAGGTGGCCCAGTGTGATTTTCGCATTACTCCCGAAGCGTTTCAAAACTCTTTCGTGCAACTGTCAGGTTAATTCGTTTACCCTCAGTTTAACTCGTGTCATTTTTGAACGCTCTAGGGTGAAATTGGCATCACTCCGGGTGAAATTCACTCGTTTCCAAACGGACCCTTAGTGGAAGAAAAGTTAACAAATCCCCATTGATGGGGATTAGTGGAATAACCCCACTAATCCCCATTGACGCGGGTTTAATGGAATAACCCCACTTAAGGGTTGGATCTTACAGGAGGACACCTGATGTACTTGAAAATGTGTTTAATGGAATGTAAAAGAGTAAAAAAAAAAGTTTGACGCCTCGTCAGCCAGCTAAAAACAGACTTCTGTACTGGTAGGTTAAAACTGTTCAAAAGCCGACTCAGAGCACCCAGACTCTATACAGTCTTGTGGTTACTACCCCTAGAGTGTATATGAAAAGCCGGAGGCACGGAGGAAGGGCAGAGCCCACCCGTCGTTCAAAAGCGCAGGCAATGGTGCGAGTCATAGCGGCCGAGGCTGGTCACCTAAGGCGACCAACAAGCTGAAGCTGCGGAGATGAGCAGGGTGTCTATGCTTCGTTATGCAAGGGTGGAAGGGCTGCACTTCCTGTAGCGCCGGAGCCGATGCAGAAGTGAATTTATGTCAAACAGTGACCTCTGCACTGAAAATATAACCTCAAAATAAGATATAAAAGTAGGTATGCATTTCATAAACGTTCCCTATGCGAGGGGATCTCTCCCCCCCTCAAATATACCTACATATTTATATGTACCCTTATAAAGACCACTTTTATTAGACCATGGTCTCAAAACAATGTTAGGTTAGGTTATTTAGTTTTTGGCTTCAGATGTGTTTAATTTCTAACACATTTAATTCCGCCAATGTCACGTCATAAGCCAGAGGCACGATATTTGTGAAAAATAAGAGTTTTCCGGAATTTTGTATCCTGTAAATCCTTGGAATGATGACTATGATCTACAACAAAATACAGAAGATGATCAACATTATATACAATATACATACATAAAACGATAGGTAACTAATTAATTTTACACTATGAGTACCTAATATGACTTATATAACTAGTTAAATTAAACTAATAAAACAAAATAAAATGAATTTTACTCCTATTCATACTTATTTACATTTTAATATTATTTATTGAAATGAATTTCGACAAAACGTACACAAAGGATGGGTCAACAAGGCTCAACAAGAAACTCATGTTAACAGGACGAGGAATTGTGTCAGGAAGAAAGTCTTACAAAGAAGAATGTTGTCTAGGACATTCAAAGAATATATGATCAACAGAACCCTCTGCGAGACCGCACTCACAAAGAGAATGATCTCTCACCCTAATTTTGGCTAAGAAAACTGGAGTACAGGCATGGCCTAGCCGAAGGCGACAAATAACAGATGTAGGCAATTTATGTGATTCACGAAATTTAAAGAACCAAGGGATATCTGGTTGAATTTGTCCATAGTATTTCCCAACTGATTTCTGAGAATCCGACCAAGCAGCAGACCAAGATTCATCTAATCTTAATTCTGCCAAAGGAGTCAAATCGTGGTGGTACAAATTGAAATGTGAAGAATCCCCCGCATCTACTTATAGCATTTTTAGCAAATAAATCAGCTGATTCATTTCCCGAAATGCCACTATGACCTGGAATCCATGCTATTACAGCATTAATATTTTGCTGAAGGCACTGATAAAGAATTTCTCTAATTTTAATGATAACAGGGAAACGAGATTTAGATTTAAAGGGATTGGATTTAATAGAATGTAAGCAACTTAGAGAATCTGAGAAAATTATTAAGTTATTTAAATTATGTGCCTTAACATATAAGATTGCTTCAATATCGCAACTGCTTCCCCGGTAAAGACAGTCGCTAAAGGAGGGCACTTAAAATTTAATGCTATTTTATACCTAGGAATCCAGACAGCAGCTCCAACATTACCCTCTGGAGAAAGTTTAGATGCATCAGTGAAAATAGATAACCAGTCTTGCCAGTCTTTATTTAATAAATAGGTAAAAGTTTTGTCTGCCAATGTATTTTTTTTCCAATACTAAAACTAGTCTTAATTGGTGGATCTAAAATTAAAGCTTCATAAGATGTAGAGTACAAAGGGTAGTTCTGGAATTGAATAATTGAAAAGGGAAGACTAGAAACGTGGATAAAACTTCTAAGTACACAAGGAAGAACATACTCAGTGTCATAACCAGATTGATTAACTAAATCTTTGAGAGCTTCTAATTTGGCCAATAGAGGGTGATGAGACATTTATCAGCTAAATATTGTCTTCTCAAGTGAAGAGGAGGATCGCCACTTTCGACTTGAAGAGCATTTTTGGGAGAAGACCTCATTGCACCTAGAATAGCACCTTTGCCTGAATTTTATTAAGTTTTTCTATTTCTGACTTATTGCATGGATCCAATACAAAGCTGCAATAGTCTAAATGACTTCTGACAATAGCATTATATAATATTTTTTGAGAATACGGGTGAGAACAACACCAGACAAAGCACGAAGAACATTTACACTTTTTTCACATTTTTGAGAAATGTATGAAAAATGAGCGACTCCAGAGAGCCTAGAATCCAAAATAACTCTAAGGCTGAGATTCAAAGTGCATTTTGAGTCCGAACTCGATCTTACAAACGTCAAAAAGCGACGTGAGAGACTAGCGTACTAGAGTGACGTTTGTAAGATTGAGTTCAGACTCAAAATGCACTCTGAATCTCAGCCTAAGAAACTTGACTTTATTACTAACCGGTATAGAACTTTCTTCTAGTTTTACTTCAAGATGTGGGACATTTCTTTTTCTGGTAAAAACTACCACACTACTTTTTGATGCCGAAAGGGATAAACCATGATTGGTAAGCCAGTCATTTAAGTAGAACAAGGCAGAGTTCAAAAGTCTAGAAGCCTCATCTAGACAGTCTACAGAAGAATACAGGGCTAAGTCATCTGCATATTGTAGAACATTGCAGAAGCAATTTACTGACTGTTCGAGATCATAAGTGTATATAAAATAGTGCTATATAAAAGAGGGCTCAGAACGGAACCTTGAGGAAGACCTTTCCAAACTTTTCTGGGAGGTAATAAAGAGTTTTTGTTTTTGATAAAGATATTTCTATCCATTAGAAGACTGCAGATGAGATGAATTAACATCTGTGGGATACCCAGGCGAACTAACTTATGTTTGAGGACAGGAATAAGAACGTTGTCATACGCAGCAGAGATGTCTAAGAATAAGCCCACTAGAAATTGCTTATTTTTAAAAGCAATATGAATATCCGTTGTTAAAATAGATAAACTATCCATAGTGCTCATGCCTTTTCTAAATCCGAACTGAGATTTAGCCAGAACATTCTCTACTATCCATTCTAGTCTATTTTTGATCAGGTGTTCTAAAATTTTAGCCAAACATGAAAAAAGAGCAATAGGTCTACGAGAAGAAGGATCAGAAGGGTTCTTACCAGGTTTTAATATAGGGATTATAATCTGAGTACTCCACTCTTTAGGAGTAACCCCAAATTCAAAAAAGTAATTAATTAATTTAAGAAAATATAACTTTAACTGTTCACTAGCATTGGAAAGAAATGAGTAGGGAATGTTATCAATGCCTGGAGATGAATCACTGAGACCTTCAAGAACACAATCAGGTTCTCTACTTGAAAAAGGAATTTCCATAGAGTCCCTAGGATAAAGTTGACAGAAAGGGGAAGGAAAACAGTCAGCAGATGGGACAAAAGGGGGAGCTAGCCTATTAGAAAATTCATCAACCCATGATGATGGATCGTTAGAAGTGATATTGTCAATATTTAAAGCTCCTCTGAATCTTCTTATGTTGTTCCACACTATAGAGAGAGGAGTTCTAGGGGAAAGGGATTCGCAAAAGCGAGTCCAACCCTGTTTCTTTTTTTTAGACAACAGTCTTTTAGTTGGAGCTGCTGCAAGCTTGTAGGCTAAAAAATTATCCATCGACATATTTGAGTTGTAATTTTTTTCAGCTAAATTTCTGTTCTGTACAGCAACTGTACAGTCTGGATCCCACCAAGGTGACCACTTTATGACCAGTGCCTGAAGTTTTTTTCTTTGGAATATGGGAATCTGCTGCAGAGATAAGTATCTCTACGAACTTGGAAAAATTTGAAAGGAAATTTTCAGACGATAGTTCTGGAAGGGAAGAAAGATTATTATTTACGAAGTTATTAAACGCCGACCAATCAGCTTTATTTATTCTATATTTCAATAGAGGGGAAGAATCAGATGTGATGTGAGGGAGGATAGAAAAAGAAATTACAATAGGGAAATGATCACTACCATGAGTAAGAGGGAGGACCCTCCAAGAAAGGAGGGAAGACAAAGAAGGAGAAAATAGTGACAAGTCTACTGCACTTCTGGGATGGTCAGTTGGTCGTACTCTTCTTGTTGGAGTTCCATCATTAAGGAGACAAATGTTTAAAATGTCAAATAAATCCACAAGGTCACACCCAAATGTGTCTGACTTGTGAGACCAAGAAATATGATGACCATTGAAGTCACCCAATATGAAAACAGGGAGAGGAAGAGAAGAGATAAAATTTTGAAGAGTAGATAGGACATCAGGATCTGGATCAGGATTATAAACAGAGAGAATAGAGTAATTCATAACTGTGACAGCAACAGCGTTGATGTCTTGGTTATGGGGGGGAAGAGTAATTGAATTAAAAGGAAGAGAGCGTCTGACTAGCAGAGCACTGCCTGCATACCCATCATCTCTGTCATCTTTAAGACATGAATACCCTGAGACCCTGAAACGAGAACCAGGAATTAACCATGTCTCTGAGATGGCAAAGACAATAGGATTAAATTTATTGATAAGATATAGGAGATCCGATTTATTAGATCGGATACTTCTAATGTTCCATTGAAGTATGTGATGGGCTGGATTTTGAGATGCCATGGCTAAAAAGTGAAAAAAGTTTGTTAAGTAGGGAGGCAACGTTGTCCAGTAAATCTGAATCACTAAACTTAGAGATGATATTCAAAAGAGAAGCTAGTAACAACTCAACTAAATTGTCATTAGGCGTTTTGAGAGGATCTGGTGGTAGAGCACAGCCATTAGGTAAGGAAGAGGGGACATTCTGGGTAATATTAAAATGAGTAGACTTGTCATACTTGTCTTGACTTGTCTTTTCCAAGAGGAGCTTTAGGACGGGGTTGAGAAAACACAGTTTTTTTAAATGATATTCTAGAAGCTTGGGAAGAATCATTTGCTTGCTGAAATTGGGAGGATGGTTGCTGTTGGTTGATGTGAGAGGTTAGGTCAGAATAGGACCTGCGAACGGCAGGGAAGCGAGAAGATGCCTCTGAGTAAGAAATATTCTCCTGGGACACAACTAATTTAATTGAACGCTGACGTAAATTTTCAGGACAATTTTTGTCAGTAGCCAAATGAGAGCCACGGCATAGTAAACAAGTTGACAAATGAGAATCCACAGTACAACTGATTCCACAGTGTGGTTGGGCGCATTTAAAGCACCTGGGTTGTGATCGGCACTGAGCAGCAATGTGCCCGAACCTACAGCAGCTCAAACATTGAATTGTTGGGAGCTGGTAGGGCTCCACAGGAAGGGAAGTGTGATACATGTATACTTTGGAAGGTAGAAACTGACCTCTAAAGGTAATTACTACTGACTGAGTAGGTACCCAGACAGGGGAACCATCAGTAATTTTCTTTCTACTAAGCCTTCTTGCCTTCAGGACTAATCCACAAGCTTCAGGCAGCTCTAACTCTTCAGCTAATTCAACCCTAGACCACTCTATTGGTACACCTTTAACAAGTCCCATACGGGTAATATTGTAAGTTGGGATTTGGGCTTTATATTTGTTGATAGATAACAAATTGCTGTCTAAAAATTTATTTGCAGAATCAGCCGATGTAAATTCTACAGATATTCTATTTCTGACAACACTCTTAACACCATCCTTGACAATATCATCTTTTAGGAATTTTCCAAATTTAATTGGTCGAATTGAGGTACCTGCTGCTGGATCCAGCTCTTCCCTAGAAACATGGACAATAAATGGTCCTAAGTCTGATGATACATACGATTTATGGCCTTCAGCCAGGCTGGGATATGAGTACACCGTTTGAATAGACGCAGTAACAAAAGAATGTGTATCGATAGTCTTTTTTTTCGAATGAGCATTGGCGTCGTTTGTCGACTCCCCCGATCTTTTCCTGTTTTCATGAGCGATTGATGCTGAGTCTTGGCTTTGAGAGCCTTCATGTTGTGGAAACAGTGGAGGAGAAGCCAAATTCAACCCCTTATTAGGATCTGGATACCCATCTCCAGGATCCGGAGTATCCACCTCCATGACGAAATTAAACTACTATTACATAGATTTAAGGTACTCTAAGAAAGTTTAAATGTACTTACCACTAAATGAAACTAATAATACCTAGTCGGTGCTTAAATTCTGTCACAAACAAAATTGGCTATAAAATGAAAACTAATCATGATACTCAAAAAAATTATTTTTTTAAAAAAAGGTAATTTAATGAGCTTACATTAAACACAAAATTTATTCAAATTGATTGCCACCATTTTTCACACAAGCCTTCAATCTTCGAGGCCAATCATCAATGTCGATATCCGCCACTGCTTTAATCAATGATGACTTTAGGCTGCTCAAATTTATATATACCGTGTCATTTTGTTTGTTGTAGTTCTCTTCGATATTAAAAATTTTCTCGTCTGTAAACAGGATATCGCGGTGTCTGTTTCTTGCGTACCGCTTTAGCAAAACTTTGCATTTTTTGGCTCTCATAGCTATCAGACGCCCGTTCAGAAGATGTCCACTCTTTTTTCGGTAAGCTCGTAGTCCCAGGTCTTCATTGAGTACTTTTTTTACGGTACTTCTGGTTAATCCCCAACAGTTTCTGCTTGCGGACGGGATTTCTTGCAATACGCGCCTCGATTGCTTTGATGACCCCTGGAGTCCTAACGGAACGAGGTCTGCCAGTTCTTTTCTCGTCATCGACACTAGAGGTTTCATTGTACCTCTTGATGGTATGGTACACGAACCTCTTCGTGATTTTTAATTTTTGAAGCATTTTGAATATCGTCTTCGGTGGATGGCCGCAACGATGCAATGCAATTACTCCTACTCGGTCCTCTTTGCGAGTCCACTCCATCGTAAAAAATGAATGAATGTAATTGTGATTTGGCAGATTATTAATCAAAAAATATTTAAAAATCGAACACCTTTTCATTTTTTTCTAGGTGTTCTATTTTTAAAATAAATGGCCAGTGACAGTATTTAAGAACCGACTAGGTACACTCTAAAACTAACTATAACATGAAAGAAAATACAGAAAAAAAAGAAATAAAGCCAAAATAAAAGATTTTCGAATCTGACGCGTGCGTCAGGTTACAAACACGAAAGCGGAATCCAAAACAATGTTTCTTAGCATCAAGTGTCTAATTAGGGTTGGCATTTAATAAAAAAAATATATATCATTTGCAAGATGTGAAACTTTATGGGGGGGTTTAGCAAAGGTGTCTCTTTGTAAGACTTTTACCTCACCTAACAACCCCAAATTCCTTCAGCCGACTTCTAATGATATCATATAATCTAATACTGATAATATTATATCAATCTAAGTTGATTCAACTATCACCTTAACTTACCTCAAGAAACTTGGTGGCTTGATAGAGTTGTTGTTTAAGCAACTCCTCTAACTGGTCATCCAAGTGTGCTGCGTCCAACTAAAACAGAGGAATGTGAGGTCTCAGAATAGCTGCACAAGTTTCTAACTTCCGAGGTTACGAATGAAATTTGTTAGCCTTACTTGTGTAACTCGAGGAATATAGTTTAGGGTCATATTATACTCTAGTTATATTTAAACCTATTTAAATACTTTCTATAGTACATAGGTATGTAACAAAAAAATTATTCCGTTTAAAAAAATTATTGTTATGGTGTTGGTAGGTACGTAGGTTTGAAGTTTTTTTTTTTTGTATTTTATGGCTTGGTTACAGCGTTCTTTAGGCCAAGTAATGTACGAAGGCCGTCGCAGTGTTGCCAGAACTGGTTCGTCAAGGAAAGCCAAAAAGTAACAATTTTGAACCAAAAGTAACAATATCATACCATCTTTTTTATGTATTGGGATTATCTTTTGGAAGCTATTCTAAAAAACATTTCTGAATCCTTGGTTGGTTTTTGAGTGAAAACTGAAAAAAATATATATTTATAATATCCAATATATACCGACGTAATTTATGCCTTTTCATTAATTAATTTGTAAATATAATAGTGTAGTTTTGGTTTATAAAGTCGTAAAATATTAACAAAAAAATGAAAAATAACTATACCAATGTGACACCTCCTGAAAAATTATTTAGGCGCTGATTTCTTAGATTACAATCATCATCATTATTTTGTGTGGTTAAAATTTGCAATTTTAATTATTAATGAAATTAAATAATTTTACCCATCTGAGACACTCAGTTTCACCCAAAGACATTGTATAGAGAACAAGACTGTACTACGATACGAAAAACGGGCCGAGCGAGATGGGTGTTGGCACTCGTTGGTCCCTTTCTAATTATATACACTGGCAACTTGCTAGACAAGGATACACGAGTAGCGAGAGCTATCTCGCTCGGCTCGTTTTTCGCTTGAATATGGTATCATAATAATTATAACCTTATTTCTAGGGAAATTAAATCTAGTTTATAGTATGTTCGAGTTATCATGATATGGGTGGCAGTTCAAAATTGACAGTTATAGTTATGTGCCTTAACGAAATAGAATCGATTTTATTTAGTATCGAGAAAGTTAACAAGCGCTATCAAATCGATTTTTATTTGATTGATCTTTGATTATGCAAACTTCTTTCTAATAATATCTAAATTAATTAAATTAAACGAACCAATAACGCCCAAGCTTGAGAGTTCAGAGATTTTATTTTTTGTTTTTCTCGACATTTCACCAATAACAAACAACAATAACAAAACAAAAATCAACAAAAACTGTAACAAACGTCAAAACAAATAGCACGTAATGCAACCGCAACGAAAACACAAACCGCATACAAGATGAACTCATACTGACGCGATCCTATAAGATAGCTGCACCGATTCATCGATGTATTTTCGATTATGTAGTGTCAGCACCTATGGATTGACGTTCCGATCCACGCATCAAGTAGCGAAAATTCATTTTTCTTTCCTGAATCTTTTTTCGTTAAATTTAACAAATACATTGTAATTATTGTTTCGAATTATAGATAAATAATTTATTATTATATAATAAATTAATGAATTTTCGCTACTTGATGCGTGGATCGGAAAGTCATACATTAAACGATATACATTCTTTCTAAGACCTAATATTTTCTGTTGTACCTTGGTGCATGTAGTGTGGTGTGAGTAGTATAGGTGAAACGGAAAATTACGAACTGTCACCCATATCATGCTAACTCGAACATACTATAGTTGAGCAAAAATTGGACAGTGCACAGTCTTGTTGATGCTCGTGATTGTTGGCACTTGGTGGAACTTTTGATACATTTTTGATTGAAAAACACTTGTACTTGTCCACTTATTTATATTATTTCCCTTACCGGTTTCGCTGGTATATTCATATATTGTACGTATACAACCAAAAAACCTTTGATAATGCTATAACAGCGAAACCGGTAAGGGAAATAATATAAATAAGTGGACAAGTACAAATGTTTTTCAATCAAAAAACACAGTCTTGTTATTAAACAATATCTTTGGTGCTGGGTGCTAAGCAGGGGGCGTTATCAAACCACAATAAACTACAATTTTCCACCAAAAACACCCAGGTTATTCAACTCTAAATTTAAGGTTTGCTGCACGAGAATAGGTCACATTATATTATATCCTTCCATAAATTGAATGTCTGTGATAGTGAAGGATTTAAGATAGGTACAAAGTCTAATGCGTATAGATAGCTTGATGTGGTTATTCACTCTACTGTCAACATTACAGTGGATGGTTGTTAACTAGCACTTCCAACGGACGTTTTAAATTTAAATATGGCTTACCTATTCTCTTTCTCTATCCATATAAAATACAACGTCTGTCTGTCTGTCTGTCATTTTATTTATTATTAAATTACCCTCGGAAATTATTTGACATTTATCGCACGTATTAAACATGTAAATATTATTTAAGTTATTTTTATGTTATAAAGCCCTAGATAATGCTTATAAGCGAAACCAGTCGGGTTTATTAAGTTAAATTATAATCCTGTGGACAAGTAAAAGTGTCTTATTTAACAAGAAGATTTATGTGTGTTTGTTTGTTTGGTAATATCTAGAACTACTGAACTGACTATAAAAATGACAATAAGATTTTTAGTACGTACGCCTTGCGTAGTCGTATGTAGTCTCATGGTCGAGGTTTCAATCATCCACTGGTATATGTTTTTTGTAGGAGACCTCTCAAGTTTAAGTTTATTTGATCGGCATTGATGAGTATTTTTGTAGAACATGGTGACCAGGATCTAATGACGGGACTGGGAGGTGGGTATGGGATCTCCTCAACGGATAAGAGCAGACCCTTTGAGTTTGGGCTTATTTGATTGATATTTCTTACTTTGGTAAAACATGGTTACCGTTGCATATTGTCGTTAAAAAAATCGTATTCTTTTGTTTTCCTTATTTCCACGAAAATCTCTTCGACGCGGGCGGAGCCGCGGGCAAAAGCTAGTTAATTACTAAAAAAGTCAATTCTGGAAGCTTTAATTTTAGGTTTAGTGCTGTCAAAACTTTAAATCTTATGCCTCAGCCAGACTATGCCCCTCGCGTTGCTCCTCGCTTTGCTCATCGCGTTGCCGCGATGTTGCCCTAGCCAGCCACATGTTGCTCTATTCGCCACACTCCTCACCATGCACCCCACTCCGGCTTTGGCCTTCATGCGGTAAACATCGACGACAAAATGCAAAGAGAATATAATATACCTACTATAAAATGGATGCCGACATTGCAGCTGCGAGCGCTCTATGCTTTTTTAGTACATATAAATTATTTTCACTGTACGTACGTCTGGTACTTAATTAATATAATAAGAAATACACTTGCCTTACAATAAATACGAATAGCGAAAACGCCAAACACAACGTACATTGTTAGTAAGTTTTAACACCTAGCATTTTGTTACAAATTTACAATCGTGACTCGTGTTTCAATTTTAGGTACGATATCGGAAAAAATCGGAAATCAACTACTGGTGGCAACACTGCCGCCATGTTAAAATTGAAAGGACTTTTTGGCGGGCTTTCAAAAAATAAAGACGTCTTTTTTCAAACAAATTTTCAAAAAGTTGTTTTATAGTCAAAAGCTGTACATATTTCTTTATAAATAGTATAAAAACTTTGTTTAGTGTATACAGTGTTAAACAGAATGAATGACCCTCCTGGGGATGATCCCCCAGGGGGTAAAAAACCACCGGATTATATCGCCACCCATACTGGAATAAAGAGAGGCAGGGAGGAGATTGATGTAGAGGCATCTTCTAATAATTATGCACTTATACCGGATACAAGTATGTATAAACCTTTTATTAAACCGGGTTACAAACGAGTCTTTGCAGAAAACTCGGTAAATACAGAATTTGTGGTATACTTGGAAAGTACCAAAGAGGGAGAAAAGTTGGGCAATAAAAACCCCTCTTTATTAAACACATTACTCCAAAGCGAAATTAAAGGTATACATTTAATACATCGAGTAAATGCTAACAAAATAGCCGTTATATTTACCCAGGCAAATAACGCCAACAACTTCCTAAAAAATGGGGATTTCCAAGAGAAGTACAGCTTCAAGACTTACATTCCAGCAAGAGCAGTTGAGAAAATTGGGGTCCTAAAATATGTTCCAACTACTATTTCAAACGAAGAATTATTTAGAAAATTGCAGGCAGATTCTGAAATAATAAGTGTTAGACGGTTTCAACGCAAGGTCAATGGTGAAATCAAACCATACCAATCTGTGAGCGTGACATTTCTCGCAAATGTCCTACCCAAGTATGTCTACTTAGACTTGTACAGGTTCCAAGTTAATGAGTATGTAGCACCCTTGTTGCAATGCTTCAAGTGTTTCAAGTTTAATCATGGTGCCAAGATTTGCAAAGGTGTTCAGACATGCAGCATCTGCGCATCTGATCATCATTTCTCGAAATGTGACAATAAAGATATTATAAAGTGTGTTAATTGTGGAGGCTCTCACCTAGCAATATCTAGAGATTGTCCCATCAAACAAAAAAAGATTGCAGAAAAGAAAAAAAACTCAAGCAGTTATGCTAATATTTTACAAAATAACTCATTTCCTGCTCTCCCAAAGCCTAGACCACAACCGACTTTAGTACCCGAAATAATTAATAAAACCAAAAAAGGAACGGAA
The DNA here is from genome assembly GCA_910592155.1 of Ypsolopha scabrella. NCBI lineage: Eukaryota > Metazoa > Arthropoda > Insecta > Lepidoptera > Ypsolophidae > Ypsolopha > Ypsolopha scabrella. Next base: position 10,320,364 of record OU342964.1, read on the forward strand.
CAGTTTAATGAAAAAAATACTCATTTAAATAAAACTAATAAGAAAATTGAACAAATGGAAACTGACAATCAATTAAAAAAAACTGAAACTTTTAATAAAAAACAATTAATTGAAGGAATTTTAAAAAATGATGACATTATAACGAGCTTAATTAAAACCCTTGTTGAGCTGGGCAATTCTACTAATCCCAAACCACTTACATTCAACAACATTAAAGAAGTTTTAAAAAAATCCCTTGTCTTTGATGGATAGTAATTTTATTAGAATTTGTCAATTTAATATACAGAGTATAAATAACAAAAAGCCTTTACTGATTGATTTTCTCAATAATCAAAATGTTGATGTCTGCTTATTAAACGAAACTAGACTAAAAGATTCGACTAAAATAAACATCCCTGGTTTTCATTTCATAATCCGAAATGGGAAAAATGGACATCACGGAGTAGGTATTCTCATTAGAGATACTTATAAATTTGATATTATACAAACACCCTTTTATGACTACTTACAAACAGTAGCTATTGCCTTACACACAACTGCAGGTAAACTAACTATATTATGTACATATTGTCCACCACCTCCAACACGTTTAAGGGTTCATAAACTCAGGAATCTTATAAGTACACTTCCAAAGCCAATCTTATTTTCAGGAGACGTTAATGCTCATCATGTTGCATTCGGCTGTCACAGTACTAACACCCGAGGCAGAGATATCTTCAACTTATTAGACGACAGTGATCTATGTCTGTTAAATACTGGATCTTTGACAACTGTAGGCACGGCTACGGCTAGACCATCAAGCATTGATATTTCTTGTGTATCTCCCAATGTTGCTCCACTATGTCATTGGACAGTTCATGACGATCCAATGGGAAGCTATCATTATCCTACTTTTATTAATATCCAAACTACTGTTGAAAAATATACAGTAGGCGATTCCCCAAACAAATTCCTCTACAATAAAGCAGACTGGTTCAAATTCTCATCTGTAACAGAAAAAGCGTTTGATAATTTAGATTTAAATCCTGATAACCCCTTAAATAGTTATGATCAGTTTTGTGATATACTTAACAATATTAGAGAACAATGTATCCCTAAATATTGTAAAAAAGACAAACTAGTAAAACTACATAAACCTGTTCCCTGGTGGGATGATGACTGTTTAGAAGCAGTAAAAAAAAGTAAAGAAGCCTTAAATGCTTATAGATACTATCCATCAATTACAAATTATATAGAGTATAAGAAATATGATGCACTTAAAAAACGACTACTTAGTGAGAAGAAAAAAGACGGATGGCGTAAACTTTGCGAGTCATTCAATAGATACACACCTATTTCTGTCATATGGAATTACATACGACGATTTAAGAGAGCTTCCATTAATAAGCCACCAAAAAATGATGAATGGATTCCTTCCTTTATAGAAAAGTTTGCACCTGCTTTAGCACCTGAAAAAAATATAGATATTATTAGTTTAAATAACATCTTTGCAAAAAGTGGCACTGAAAAAAGCAAGTTTCTTTGTGAACCATTTACATATAATGAATTTCAAATAACCCTAAATTCCAGAAAAAATACTACTCCTGGACTTGATGACATTCCTTATATGTTAATACAAAGGTTACATAGCAATGCACAAAAGGTTTTATTAGATTTATTTAATTTACTTTGGTCTAGCCAAAGTATTCCCTTGCAATGGAAATCTCAGTGTATTATTCCGATACTTAAACCTGACAAACCAAGCAATGATTACAATTCGTATAGACCCATTTCATTGTCATCTTGCATAGGCAAAATATTTGAAAATATGATTAAAATAAGGCTTGATTATTATGTTGAAACCAATAACATCCTACCTATGCAACAGTTTGGATTCCGTAAAGGAAGGAGTGCATTAGAAAGCTTTTCTACTTTAATATCAGACATTAATAATTCACTACATAGTCACTCTGCTACTGTATGTGCATTCTTGGATGTACAGGGTGCATTCGATAACTTGAATCCTTCCATATTGATTTCAATCTTAGATGATATTGGAGTTCCCGGGAAGCTCTGTAAATGGATTTTTAATTTTTTATATGACAGGAGCATGTATGTTAAATATAATAATATTATTTATGGGCCACACAGCATTTACAAAGGCACAATGCAGGGTGCTACAATATCCCCATTATTGTATAATATTTATACCTGTCAAATGTCTCAATACATAACTAACAGGAACATAAAGTTTTTACAGTTTGCAGATGATCTTGTAATTTACACTGCACACAAAGATGTAAATATTGCTGTACATAATTTAAATAATGCACTATCTAATGTAAATAATTATTATACTAATAAACTAAAACTAACCATAAGTGCCAATAAAAGTGCAGTGGTAATCTATAGTAAAAGGCCATATCAGTTAAGTAATATGATTATCTATAACAATACTCCATTATCTTTATTGAAAGAAAAGAAATTTTTAGGCATTTATCTTGATGAAAAATTGAATTTCAACACACATATCAATTACCTAATTGGTAATGCATGTAAAGGATTAAACATAATGAGATCCCTAGCAGGGGTTCATTGGGGATCTGATCCTAAAATACTTTCCATGTTATATAAAAGTATAGTGAGAAGTCACTTTGATTATAGTTCAATTGCTTATTGGAATGCTAATTCAAAATTACTTCATAAATTGAATGTTATACAGAATAAGGCTTTAAGAATAATTACTGGAGCCATGTGTTCAACACCTATTTATGCAATGGAATCTGAAGCTTGTATATTACCTTTGATCTTGCGACGACTTCAAATTGCTGAACGATATTCTCTAAAGTTACTCTCCTCTAATAATTCTCTGGTAATTAACAGCCTCCTTCCAAATGCTGCTCTACAATTTAGGGTTGATCAGCCTCATATCTGTAGCTCACAAATATTGGCAGGCCAACTTCCTGGAATGTTGAGAATTATGTTACACATTAAAACACTAGCTAACAACATGTACAAATGTTTTCCATTACCTCTATATAATGTTGAGTTGAATGCACTTATTAATAATAAATATGAAATTTTATCATCTAATGTTGCTAATCAAACTGAGTTCTCTAATTATATGGAGGACAAAAAAAAACAGTATAAAATATTTACAGATGGTTCAAAAACTTTTAACTCTGTTACATCTGCATTTTATGACCCACAACTCAAATTTAAAGTGTGTTGTAAGTTAGACAATGATTGTAGTATATTTACGGCCGAGTGCTATGCTATTTACCAGGCATTACTACATATTACTAAAATAAGTGTTTCTGAAGTATTAATAATAACAGATTCCCAGAGTGTTATATCAGCTTTAAAAAATATGGTGTTTAAATACAATGTTAACTACATAACATATAAAATTAGGCAAATAATATATAATCTAAAAACGAAGGAAATTCATGTAAGTTTCATGTGGGTGCCATCCCATCAAGGCATCACAGGTAATGAAGAAGCGGACAGAGCAGCAAGAGGCTCATACGATGAAGACCACTCCTCATTATTGAAAGTCCCTTACACTGACTATAACCTACAAATAAATAAAGAAATAAAAGAACTGTGGAAGGAATGTTGGACGTCATTAAGCCAAGAAAAGGGTAAATGGTATGCTGAAATACAGAAAAGCCCGCCCGGTATACCATGGTACAACAAAAATAAACAGATAGATAACAGAAATTTTGTTACCACAATAAACCGTATGAGGTTTGGCCACTGCAGAACTCCTTCTCACTTAAAAAGACTTAACATAATACAAGATTCCTCCTGTAATTACTGTGACTTTATAAACGCCGATTTGGATCACATCATCTTTAACGGGTCCCTGTTTTGTACGGCCAATTATGTACGGGCAGTTATGCACGACCCGTTTTGTACAGCCCGTTTTTCGTGCCATGTACATGAATAACAGGGTCGTACAAAAAGGCTCGTACAAAACTGGTCGCGAAAAACGGCCCGTACAAATTATGCTCAGGCCATTTTGTACGGCCTGGAATGCACAGCCCGTTTTGTACAGCCCTGTTATTCGAATCCAATAGATGGATTCCAAAAACGGGCCGTACAAAAAGGGTCGTACATAACAGCCCGAGCACATTTTGTACGGGCCGTTTTGTACAGCCCGTTTTTCATGTACATCGTTCTGATTGGTCGATAAGCCATGAGTTATCTCCCTCTTTCGCTCTGTGATTGGTCTGTTTTCAAGGCGTGTCATTGGCCTGACTGCTTACTTCCGGCTTTTCAGATATCGTTTAGAAACACATAATAAAAGAGGTTATGCGTAAAAAGGTAAAACAGGATAGTGTTCAATGTCATTCAACTTTAAACACTTGCTCAGTGCCAAAGAGTACTTTATTTATTTAAAGGAGAACTCAGTGCTATAGACATCTAGAACGAGAGAACGAGGCACAAAAAGAGTTGTCTTTTGAAAGTGTCTTCAAGTGATTTCTTAGATTTAGATTGTAATAAATTTCATGAGAAAACTTTCTACAAGCAAAATTATTTTGATACTTAATAATTCTAAATTAGACCACTAAGTTGTTGAATCGTCATCGAGATTTCGCTAGCGTTACCATGATGTGAGCGCCCCTGGCCCCTGCCGCTCCCAGTAAGAAAGAAGTCGCCGAACCGGGCTATTAATAATGGTTTCGTGACTGTGCAAAGGCGGTAAAGCTCTTAAGGAGCCTAAACAGAAGCTGCGTGCTGCGAAGCCGAACACGCCTGCACTAAAACACTAAGGCGAAGTACGTGCTCCAAAAGATGATCCGCCTATGGTGCAGTTGCTGGAGTCTCGGAACAACGTCAACTATAACAACTTTTCGGCGTTTGTGGTGCGAGTAGGTACCGGACTGTTTTCTGCATCTCGTCATGGAGTGAAACTTTTGGCTGCAGGGCATGGTGTTCCGTTGCTTCCGTGGACAAGTGCCATAGCACAGCACAATGGCAAAGTGAAGTGATATTAACTTAGTAGGTTTATGCTCTATTTACTAATCCAATTTTGTATCAATATAATATGTAACTTAGAATATGTAAAGGAATATGTGTACCTTGGTCAAATAATCTCTCCAAATGACCAGATACACAAAGAAATCAACAAGCAAATAGCCAACGGGTGGAAGAAATACTAATCCCTAAAAGAGATTATAAAAAGTAAAGAATTGAGGCTATCAACGAAAACAGTCATCATCTGTATCCTTTCCTGTCTAACATATGGGTGTGAGACGTGGACCTCACAAAGAACACCAAGACAAACTCGAAAGATGCCAGAGAGCCATGGAGAGAAGCATGTTGGGAGTCAGAGTAAACGATGGAACTAGAAACGAAGACCTGAGGAATAAAACCAGACTCACCAATATCCTTTCAAGGATTGACCGGCAGAAATGGAGATGGACAGGTCACATGATGCATAGTAACCCAGAGAAATGGAGTAAATAGGTCACAGACTAGTACCCATACGAAGAAAAAAGAACTAGAGGTTGGCCACACAGACTAACTTAAAACTGACAGCCGGTCCAGACTGAAGAAGAGTGGCACGGGACAGAGAATACTGGAAGGAGTTGGACGAGGCCTTTGCCATGAGGCACTGTGCTATGTGACCTAATATTATGAAGTAACCAATAAAATGTTTTGTAAAAATTTACTGCAAAATCACTGTTGGACAGAATAAAGGCTATATTATTATTGTACCATACATGTTAGTTTTTATGGGCCACAGATAGTAAAATTATTTGATTTGATTACAAGCAAAACACCTTTAACCCATGTAATTGTTATGTAGGCACCCAAAGATATAAGAAAAAGTGGAGGCACCTATATATTCTTGAACATCATAACGCAAGTATCATTGTATGACATGTACAGTGGAGCCCACATCAAGCTAAACACTTTCAGTATAAGCTGACCTCTCATTGTATAGCCTTCCCATACAGTGAGGGGTCAGCTTATACTCAATGTGTATAGCTTGATGTGGGCTCCACTGTACCATCTCTATTTTACTTTATTTCCAATATTTCTATGCTAAGAGTGGTAGAGCTGATGCTGGGCTCGACTGTGGAGGTACCACCACCTTACTCGCAAATCCTCCAGGAGTTATTCAGGGGAGAGTAAGAGAACAGCTCTCAGGTAAAACCAGGCGGCACACTATTGCCTGGGCCCGATGGATGGCGGTATATCCATCCCCAATTGCCGGGCCTTATAAAAAATAGACTGGTGACGGGCAGCGGTGTCACTGGTGCAAGGGTTTCGGCACCGCGCTCACCAACCCGCCTGCCCAGCGTGTGTGAGTATGGGTATTTCTTCCAGGAGGACCTCCTGGCAAAATCCTGGAAAGGCCTATGTCCAGCAGTGGACGAAACAGGCTGATGGATGGATTTCTATGCACTTTATTTACACACTACACTATCATTTATATTAATTAAAAGACCAACAGCTTGATGTGCTTTCCGAAGCATGCAGACTGAACAGTAATGTGCAGGGTGCGGAGGTTGAACACAGAACCTCTGGGTTAGCAGGCAAGTGCAGAACAACCATTCGCTACAGAGGCAGTCAGGATTTATTATTATAAACAATTTCATACTTTTGCATTGCACACAGTAATTTTTATGCTACCTAGGTAGAAAATTAGCCATGAAAGACAAAATAAATTTTGTGAGGATGGAAAAAAGTGTGAAACAATATACTTGATAATTTTATTCTTTGAAAATTCTTTCTACATACACCTGTTACTGATAAAACGATAATTTTTATATTTTATTTGTTAGATTTCTACTAAAATTTGAATAGGCACCGAATGTGCCTCCCCTTCCTTCCTGTCTCAAGTTCCAACCAATGTTGGTTTGGTGAGGGTCAGGCTACTCTCCACCTGTAGCACAGTGGCTCTGTCAAAAGGCGTTTCTGGCACCTTGTCGACAGCAAATCCTTTTCTGAAAATACAAAAATACCTATGTAAGATCTTATGAAGGCAATAATAATGTGCTTCGCACATTGACCTTTCATAAACAAACTCGCTCAAATAGTGTCTGTGATGTATCGAAATGACGATTTCGTACAACTGACAATGTATCTTATGTTAACGACATAATGTCTTAATTTGGTTAAAGATTTTTGCATGTTTGGACACTTTCTGATGAACTTATAATAGAGACGGTGTCTTGTTGTTTAGGAGAGGTCAATTGCTTTGCATAATAAGGTTTAGACAACCAGGGTTTGATTTGAGAAGATGCTTCTAATTTCCAATTCAATTTTGGAATCTATGAAATGCTACCTTATTAGAGTGAGTTTTTAGTTGGGACACATTCATATTAGTTTGGTCAGTAGTAGCAAACAATATGGTATTAAAAAGGTTTTTATAGATATTCAATACTTCGTATTGTACCTACTGCTTGTCTATTAGGAAGAAAAAACTGTCTTCTGTATGTGTCAAAAAAGTCTAGAACGAATATAAAAATTGCAAAATATAAATATGCTGTTTTCTTAGCTAGGACTTAAGTAAAGCTCTCAGTCTGTAAAGTTACAACCCTTGGACACCACTGCGTCGCCTAACAACATCACTTAGTGCAAATAAATTTCAAACTATGAACATGGTACGTTTCGGCGTTGAATTAGCGCCAGACGGAGGATTGTTATTGTCGCTATCTCCTGGGGGATCACCCATCTTCACAAAAATAAAAGATGATGTTTTCGGGCACCGTTTATGTCACTTCGATGTACGTCCATGCTTCGACACAAATACCACGTCACAAGTTACAGCACGTGCCAAAGTCAGGCTAATTGGAACTTAATAATTCACTTAGATCCAGTAGGGGCTTATCTTGAAGATTTAAAACATAACAAAAGCACAATAACCTCACAAAAACAAATCCGCCATTCTTTTACAAACAAACAAACCATCTCAAGGTTCCCTCAGCCGCCACCCACCGCTCTTGGGGGCGCTGCCCCGACCGGACGCTTCTGACTCGGTGAATACAAAACAGACACAAATATATATCGTAAACTGCCGTTTCAAGTTAATAACACTTAAACTTTATAATATTTAAATTAGCCTTAGATATTTTAATAAGAAAAACAACAATCTACTGCCGACCAATAAATTCATCATAAGCACAACACAGTTCTTTTTAATGGAATAATATCTTGACTGGTTTGTAGTATTTCTTTAGATATTAACAAAATAAAATAAGTATTTACTTAAATTTACTAGCTATCTTTGATGATTAGAAATTTAATCATAGTTACTAATAAGTATGAAATAAAGTAGGAACTGAGCAGTGACCTGTTAGTTCCGAGCATAAGCGCTAGTATCGCATGCGGTGGTGGCGCTAATTTCAAGTGTCTGATAATGATGACATAAAGAATGTAGGGCTTGCGCCCATACACGCTATATCACTGTACTTCGGGGACAATTACACGCTTTTTAGGGCATGCAGGTTTCTTCACAATGTTTTACTCAAGTGGTAAGTATTTGCTAAGAACACAAATACTGTGCACATAAATTTCGAAAAAGTCATTGGTGCATGCCCGACCTGGGTCGCCAGATTGAGAGGCCAGCGAGCTACAGCTGCTTCAAACATTTGAATAGGAAGAAAATACTATACAACAAAACCAAACAGAAACTTAGTTTTACCTTCCTTCAGTTTCCTAGCACCACTAGCCACACGATAGAGAATGCCAATGCAGGAGCCATGACCTTGTGAGACGTCTATGGAGATGGAGACTATTTAGCACATTGGACAGGTCTGAAATAAAAATGATAAAACATTAGCGTGTATTACATGTAGGACGAGTAGCAATCAACTTTTCAACACTGAAAGAAATGGGATAGGATATGAGCCAATCTCAAACACGGAGAAAGAGTAGAAGGAAGGGCAATTCTTTTCCTGTGTAGAACAAAAAATAGTAAACGTCTACTTACTTCTCCATAAACTCCTACATATTCAAAGATTGATTTTTTTTTTAATGTGTTTTACGGCCCTGGATTTTCAAAGATTGATTACAATCAGTGTTGCCAGCTGCTACCCATATCTAGTAGCTAGATTTGTCGCGAAAAGTTGCTACATCGCCCGATTTTGGCACCCCAGAAAGTAGCTAGAAGTAGCTAAATGCTTCTAAGTCTTTTTTTTTTCATAGGAAAATCCATTTTCAACACAAATAATGGACACAATGACACAAATTGAGGCAAATCATTAAGAGCAAAGTTAGGAATTGAATAATACAACTGAAACAAATGCTGTTTTAGTCAACCAACACCAACCCCATGCCAAAATATATGGCGCCTGAGCAGGGCCGCGCCGACCCCCGGCAGCGCCTGTGTGCGAAACCTATGAAGCGCCTCTTTTTTAACGAATCATCATAAAAAACGAATTTAATTTTTGAATGAATATTTTTAATTGTTAATTTTGACTGAAATAAATGTTCTCCAGTTTTACAGTACTTAGATAATATTATCATTAATATCTAAGTGTACAAAACTGTGGAACATTTAGGAATTAGGATACTAAATAGGTAAATCCCGTTCGCTTCTGCTTGCCAATTACAGCGAAAAATAAAACTCGAACAAAATTTTAACATGCTTTATTAATACAAAGAATTTAATACTTAAATATGAATAACAAAGAAGCTGACTTTCTTCTAAGAATACTAATATGACTATTACCTACCTATGTTATGTTTTAAAAAAACAACAAGAGTCTTAACATTTGCAAGAATACAAACATTACTTAAATTATAATATTTCCACTTTTCTCGCTTTTTTGTTTGCGAAATCCTTAATAGTTTCATGTATGTCTATATCATAACTGCCGCCGTTTTAACGTTGAGCTCGTAAGGAATGTAAACTAAAACCCTAAACGTAAAATGAAACCATAAACGTGAATAATAATAAACATTAAATATTGAGAGACTTGTTCAATAAGCGTTATAGATGTTTTGTTGTTTACAAGGCCTATGTTGCGCCTATTGTACCTACTTACTTGTCGATACTCCACTACAAAAAACAATCATATAGGTAACAAAAATAATTTAGGTGGCAGTGGCGGCGCGGCGCCCCTATTGTCTTGGCGCCTGTGTGCGCCGCACACTTCGCACACAGGGGCGGCGTGGCCCTGCGCCTGAGTGAAGTTAGCTCCGGTCCGGCGAGCGAGATGGATAAAGAGAAATAGGTGACAATAAAGAGATATGAAAGAGACAGATAGTCAAAGAAAAGTTTGGCTACAATGCTATTATAGTCAGTCGTCCGTCCGGGTCGCGGCCGCCACCGAGTCGACCATAGATAATATGTATCCAAGCTAATTAGACGAATGGCGAAGACTTTATTACTTTGTGATAGAGGCGGTTATTGGTTGGCCCACGCGTCTTATCGTTTTGGACGTTACAGACCGAAACAGCACCACGTTTCGCTTTTAAAGTTCTTTTCACGAAAGATGTTTCACGGATTAAGGCATTTTTGTATTTATTCTTTAATGTTAAGTACTTTGACAGCGGACTTCTTTCCTGAAAGGAAATTTAGTGTGAACTCTCACTCAAGTTTTGTCTGTTACTTAAAAAGTAGCTAAAAAATCTAGCTACAAGTTTTTGTAATTTGTAGCTGTCCGAAACCGAAAAATAGCTAGATCTAGCTATAAAGTAGCTAAGCTGGCAACAGTGATTACAATATTTTTATCTAAAGGTAGGTACAGCCCCCTGATTCTGTATCGTAATAATATCCGCTTATATAAGGATAAGTTTGCACTTGAAATGACTTCGCAATTCATAAATAGTTCAATACCCATTAAAGGTTATTTTGGAAATTGATTTTTTATCTGTTTTTCGTGAATAGCAACTATAGCTAGCAACCGACACTGAGTTACATAATAGCCCCGCTGGAGGAACATAATAGATTCATATGATAGGTACGTAGTAGGTATCTCTAATAGGGTTCCGTTCAGGGTGACCAGATTTAAATTGAACATTATGCCAGCTGCTTGCCTAAATTCTGCTAAAGTCTGCTTTTTTTTTTTGTAAGACATGCTAAAATTCTGCTAATGATTGAAGTCATAATTTTCACTATTAGATAAATAAAAACGCAAAAATAATCACTAGAAATATTTAATAACAACTTCTAAATTATTTTACATTCTAATTTTTGTAGTGTCCATGTTTTTATAGAGAATTGTCAAGCTTTGAGCCATCTTTATCATATTTTTTACAAAAAGCGGCATTACTGACACCTTTGACTCTTGATAACGAAGATGAGAACATTTGATCCTTCTCCAACTCAGAACGATAATTCTGGTCATTTTTTTTTCATTTTTAATTCACAATTCACGCGCACGACACAATTGATTGACGACGACTACACATAAACAAACTGCACTTTACTAACTCTATGTACACACACAACTCGAAAAAAAAATACATTTTAGGGAAATTCCCCTAAAATGTACTTGAGGGTTTTCAGTGGAGTAAGAAAATCGGACATTATTTGGGAATGGTAGAATTCTTTATATATTTCTAGCACCACTACCCAAATTAAGCACAGGTAATTTGTCAATGCCTAATCCTGCTAATTTTCTGTGGAGGATTTCTAAGATTCTGCTAAAATCTGCTATCTTTTCAGATCAGCGATAGAATCTGCTAAGCCTTAAATTGGGGATCGAATTCTGAAACAATCGCAGAATTCTGCTCAATCTGGTCACACTGGTTCCGCTTGGAAACGAACGAGTGAATTTCACTTGGAGACAGGGTTACCAGATGTGATTTCTTAAATTTCCCCAGATTCAAAATATTTTTCCCCCACAATTATACGTTTGTCAGAAAAAAACCCCAAACTTGATTTGGCGGAATTAACAAAGAAATATATGCTGTTTTTTATATTATTCAACTTTTTTCAGATCTCAAATAAAGGGCATCTTAACCATTATCCTCAATCCTGCTAATAAAACGGCTTTTAGCAAAAAAACGCTGTATGACTAAGTTAAAAACTAATCGGAAAACTGAGGATAGGCTTCCTAAAATCGTGTTACATTAAATGCCTTATTGCCTTAGGTATACAGGGTGATTGATATACCTTATTACCCACCAAGGCTACACACACATAATACTGGGCCCATGAAGTAGTGAAACTAAAAGTAACCGGCGGTAACAAGGTTTACAAAACTTAAAATTAAGAACTCAAATAAGAACCAAATGTTTCCAAGTGGTTACATAAGCCGGAGAATATTCAACGTTTCACTCACAGTTTCTAGTAGAAGCCGTGCAGAAGCTGTTGCCGCATCAACCAGATCACGGCCATCAGCAGATTGGATGCCACACGTCCGTCGCTCTCAGCACGGAGGCTTCTGGCAAACGACTAGCCCAGCCAGCAGTTTGCAGGTGTAGACCCTGGACTCAAAATACCTAACCAAAGAAATCCAAACTAATAATTTCAGCACAATGTGTTTGACGGAATCGATCGTCATCACATTTCAAAAATCAAATATCAAAATCAAAATATTTATTTTTGCAAAATAGATACTTAAAGTATACTTTCTACAAGTCAGAGTTAATTATAACAATATAATATATCTTTAGAATATAAAAAAATATATAATAATACGGGAAATAAAATATACATCTGCATAAAATGGAGGAATCTAGGAATAAAAATATTATATATAAAGGTTGTTTTTTTTAGAGGTATAGAACTTTGAAATGGAATAAAACAAAGATGATTTTTTTTATTGATATGAAATTTATTTTATTCGAAAGACAATCTTCTGGCATTATAATTTAAATATGACTTCTGGCATATGTCCGCCACGGCTGGCTCGGACGTAGTCTAATCTGGAGGTCCAATTTTCGATGACTTTTTCCAACATTTGTGGCCGTATATCGGCAATAACTCGCCGAGTGTTGTCCTCCAAGTGGTCAATCGTTTCGGGCTTATCGGCGTAGATTTTTTTCGTTCATCAATTGAACAACCATGATGTGCAGGAGTTGTGGTTTCAACAAGATGGCGCAACATGTCACACAGCTCGTGCCACAATTAATTTATTGAAGGAAACGTTTGGTAACCGCATAGTTTCACGTTTCGGACCCGTGAATTGGCCTCCAAGATCGTGCGATTTGACGCCACTTGACTATTTTCTGCGGGGATATGTGAAGTCCCAAGTCTACGCCGATAAGCCCGAAACGATTGACCACTTGCAGGACAACATTCGGCGAGTTATTGCCGATATACGGCCACAAATGTTGGAAAAAGTCATCGAAAATTGGACCTCCAGATTAGACTACGTCCGAGCCAACCGTGGTGGACATATGCCAGAAGTCATATTTAAATTATAATGCCAGAAGATTGTCTTTCGAATAAAATAAATTTCATATCAATAAAAAAAAACATCTTTGTTTTATTCCATTTCAAAGTTCTATACCTCTAAAAAAAACACACGTTACATAATGCAATGAAGAAATAAGTTCATAAATAAAAAAGGGAAATACATACAAAAAATATTAAGGTTGGGCTACTAAAATGTAATAAAGTTATACACCTGCATAAAATAGAGAAATATAGGGATAAAAATATTATATATACATAATGCCTAACCATCTGCACCATTCGATTAGTATTGCTAAGAAGAAGGGCAAGAAACTTAGCAAACATTCCTTTTTTTAAAATAAAACATATGAAACAAAATCATATACATACCTACTCAAGTAAGGCATAATAAAAAAATATAAAACTGCGGGAATTAGTCACGAGAAAAAAATATATCTTAGTCAACCCGTCTCATATTGTCTATTACCTTTAACAAAGTAAGTTTACATATTAATTAATTTTAAGCCTTTAGAGGAATCCTACAGTATTAAAATATGCTAATTATGAATTACAATTTTGAATAAGATTATTATTATTTATTACACCATGCTTCATTATCGTCCAAATGATCATTGATTTTATAATAAGCTTTCTTAAGTAGTCCCTGCTTAATATATAGTTTAAACTTATTTTCAGGCAAACTAAGGACCTCCTCTGGACGCTTATTGTAAAATCTTATATCTATTCTATGGAAATTTTGCACTATGATCGCACGTTCTGAAAGAGTAAGAGTAATTTGTTTTTGTTTCCTTTTTGGGTTGCCAGATAGGTGAAATAGACCAGCCGGATGATTGATAATGAAAATTATTATTGAAAATTATTAATAATCATCAATGATAAATTACTTAGTATAGAAACTGACCAAAAGCGCATTATTAATTCAGTTTAGTTCATAATTTTATAATCTAATATTCTAATTCTAATTTGAATCAATTTTGTTTGCTTCCATTCCATTGCCAACTAATTTAAAATAAGTAGCTGGCTATGTTGACATGACAAAGATATAGTCTGTCTTAAAAGTGTTGAAATGAAAATGCGAAGGCGCAATTTTAGCGCAATGGCGGATGGTGACTTGTATGAGTCTTTTTTCCAGTGAAACCAATTTGGTGAGTACTATCGATCTATTGAGAAATATTAGTATTGATGCACAGTTTTAGTTTCTGTATTAAATACGTGTTTTATTCATGTTAATATCAAATATAAATCAATTATAAAACAGCTTAAAAATGTAGGTTAAAGATTTTATTCGATGTTTTCATTAACTTACACTAATCGTACAATAATCATCACACCTACAATAAATATGCCCGTTTTAAGCTCTTGTTGACAAATAAATAACTTGAGTGGTTTTTCTTATAAAGAACTCTTCAAATCGGCTGTTTTGTGAAACTCGAGAGCACTTGAACCTCGACATTTGACCTATCTGAATCGAAAGCCCTATCTTGCGGTGGAGAACGCAATCGATCGTGAGAAAGCTTGGGGACCCTAGGCCCCCAACGCGCACAAGCGGCTAATGAACTTTATTGGACTATAAACGTTCAAGTATATATTTATGAAATAACAACGCGGTTAACTCGATTTAACAGATTTTATACTTATTTGTTTGGTGTGACCAGGCGAAAGAAAAATAGTTTCTTCAATATTCATTTCAACACTTTTTTGACAGACTATACAAAATTATTGGCATTATGAACAAGCAGAAGCTGCTGAATTGCGTTAATTATAGAACTCTACGGTAGGTGGGAACACCGCGGTCGCATGCAACATTGAGTTTTTGAACGGGTTTGGCCGAGTTGCTACACTCCAAACGTCATTTCACATATTTACAACAGATTTCGTATTGATTTATAACTGTCATTTTGACGTCTCTATACGAACCTTGCGAATCCTGAGTTGGTGTTGAAAAATTCGGCACAGGTGTATCAACACTGCTATTTTTGAACGGTCGGGGTTGCGACCCGTGTTATGTCGGTGTGAGTTTTTGAACGACTATCTGGGCCGTAAACGATGTGTATTAAAAAAAAAACATGCAAATACGATACAGTCTTGCATTTTGCTTACACGCGTAGCTTTTTGACTTTGTACTTACTCTAATAAAAATGTAAAAAATACAAAAGTCTGACTACGAAATAGTACTTATTGCGAAGACACGCTGCAGCTCAAAAAACCGATTTGATTGTTTGATAGTGTGGATCATTCTCACTTGTTCCATTGGACAGTTCCATGATGGAACTAGTGAGACTTTTTTTTCTCACTACTTCCATTGGAATGGAACTACAGTTAGCAATGGAACAAGTGAGACAATTTTTTCTCAATTGTTCCATGGAATTTAAGTCTTTGAGAAATATTTATCAATCAGTAAAAATAGAAAACATATTTTACTGGAAAGCAACATTGAAGTGAATACGTACTCAAATAGGGGTTTTTGTTTATACAAGTACCAGGATTTTCAATTAACGTATTTTTTAGCACTTGCGAAATTTTCGAGAGTGTTAAAACCTCTAGAGGTAAAAACACTTAGAACCATTAATTGAAATAATGAAAGAAACAGTACATTTTGACGTCGTGCTCTCTGGCAAATTTTCATCAATATGCACAACACACTTCAAGTTCGCAACATTAATACAATATCACAAACGTGAAATATGTGTACAGTAAACCACTAAAATCTGTAGTATCCTGCCAAAATGTCATTTAAAGCTCCTAAGTAATTCTAATGGCAATTTATTAAAAATGTTTTTGCTATTTCAATTCGGTACCGTCGTGCCGCCGGTCTTCACATGCGAACCATATCTTCGCCTGATTTGAAATAATTGTAAATTTACACAATCTGTTGGGTAGGAGTTTTAAAAAAGGACTAAATACTTGGCAAATTTCATTAATGACAACATCTTGCTACTGAATCGTGGCTAAGTTCACTATCTTGGCCAACATTGTACTTTTTGTGGAGTGAGGAAGGAGTTTTTTTTTTGTCACGTTACAAACCTTGCTTCCAGGACGTGCTACAGTATAGGTAAAGCTAAACTTTTCTATTACTTATAACGCAAATTTAATTCTTTTTCATTTAGAATATTAATTTGAAAGCTACATTTCATGCAGAAGCTAATAATTGCCAAAAACTTGTTGAGGTCATGCCGGCGACCACTTTGATGCCAAACCTCGCCTGGCCCTAGGGTTGTCAATTCGTTTTAAATTTTACTAAAAACAATTGTAGTGGTTTTGATCTTTTTGTAATCACAATTGCGCTTTTGCACAATTGCGCATTTCCTTTGGAAAATCCGTGTTACTTGTTCAACACAAAACAAAAGCAAAAAAAAAATTGTACCATACTTGATATAAATGTTAAATTTTACTGCGTACTTTATATTGTTGTGTGTATTTAAACCAATTGAGACTTATATTCCCGGTTTATACTCTTATCTATGCTTATAATAGCATTCTGTTTAGACTGGTTTAAAATTAATATACATTAAATGTCAAAAATCTTTTTTTAAGCACCCCTGCGATTGTGAGTCAAATACTTGTTTTTAATACTAATGTAAAAATAAAACCACAATTTTGAAATACGTAAATTTCGATTCATTTCAAAAGGTTTTTTGTTCGTAAAAACATTGCATCTAATTTTATTAATAAAGTTATCAAGTCATCAACATTATTTACAAACCATTTTTGGCAGCCCTATCAAAATTACAGCTTATGTATGGAAAACACTTTAAACTGTTACCAAACCTCGCCTGGCATAGATTAGTTTACTTTCATTTGCCCCAGATATCTATTGCTATAACTAAAAATTATTCTATAACCGTTTATATTTTCGCTGGAAATACAGGTAGGCGAAGTTTGTAGAAAATACCCGAACTTCGCCTAGTACATTTAGGACCATGTTTTAGTCAAAAATGTAGGGAAATACTAAGTATCAATATTCCGTATGCATAGCCACAGTCAAGTAGATTTGTTTTTTACGCCTTCTTATTTAAAAAAAAACATCATAGTTTTAGATCAGTGTTACAAAATGTGTCAAAATCCAGGCAAAGTATTGGGGCATGACGGTAAAAGTTTTTTGAAATGAATAGACTTACTCGGAAAACAGACCATGAATTTTTCATTTTTTATTTTTTATTTATATTTTTTATGTAAAATAGAAATTTTGCAATACTCTCGAGTATAGTTAAATACACAGATATTCTTGTGATACTGAACTTACTCAAGTTTATTAAAACTAAAAGTTAATCTTCAATATCTGCGTACAGTGTCATTGTTTGAATTAGCTCCTCAGAATCATTCGAATTCGAGGAGGAAGCTGCATATTCTTCTTGAACCTCCTGAGCATACATTTTGGATGTAAATAAACCGTACATTTGCTTGGTCGGTTCGAAAATGAAAATGACTAAAATTGCGGGCTGCGTTCAGTATGATTGATCGTGCCGTCGACAAACATTGGTTGGTATAGTATAGAGTAAACTCTAAAATTGTAATAATAAAAAAAGCATATTGTACAGCATAAGTTGCCCAAATATATCAGAAAATATTTTTGGAGTTTCCCAAATTGAGATCATCGCAAGAACTTGAAAAAAGGTCGCAATTTTGGTCGTCAAGTCGCCCAATTTGCGATATGTCGCCCAATCTGGCCACCCTTCCCCTTATGTTATGACTTTAAAAGTTTATACCGCAGACACAGACATAATAATCTACTTCACCTATCGTTGTAATGTCGGTCACGTGGACGTAGGTAAGTGCGCGAGGTTGCATAAAATTTTACAAAACTGATTAGCAATGCGGCGAGTACCAGTACGCATTTACCTTTTATTTTCATTGAAAAACCAAGCAGTACACGGAAACGCATGTAGCCATATATTTTTGTGTACCATCATATTCATATTATTTTTTAAATCTATGTTATCGATAACTAGTTATCGACAAAAATGTACAGCACTATTGTACGCTATAACTTTAGCTAGCATTGTATAAAAAAATGGAGACATTCACTCAATTTTGACCGAACAGACTATGTATGTATGTCTCTTTCTATCTTATGACAATTTGGAGGTGGTAGAAAGGATAAAATATAGCTGCTGTTTGTGCTCCATCTACAGGTACCATTGAGATTGTATATATCTTTGTGACCGACCATAAACTACAACCACTGATCTATACAGAGTGTAATCGTTAAGTGTGACCAGCCCCCTGATTCTGTATCGTAAACTCAGTTGCCAAACCAAGTGGCTATCGTCTAAAACATACATATCCGCTTATCTAAGGATAAGTTCGCACTTGAAATGACTTCACAATTCGTAAATAGTTCAATACCCATTATAGGTTATTTTGGAAGTTCATTTTTTATCTGATTTTGGTAAATAGCAACTATAGCTAGAAACCGACACTGAGTTACATAATAGCCCCGCAGGCGATTATTTCGCAACTGTTACAGATATCCAAAAAAATTAAACTGTAATCGAAAGTACGTTACCTGATCATTAAAATCAGTTTAAATTTTTTTGATATCTGTAATAGTTACGGAATAATCGGCTGGTCACACTTCACGATTACACCCGGTATAGGGTGTGGTTATGACTTTAAACAGAATAATCTACTTTAACTATCGTTGTAATGTTGGTCACGAAAATAAACCGAACAAATCCGTATGGACTTCGTAATCAACCTTATACCACAACATATTCAACCAACCCCCATAGTACTTGGCATTGTTGTTCGTTGTGGCCTGATTATATCTATTATATCTGTAATAGTTAACCGCACAACACGTTTGACAGCCCTTTTTCCTAACGATTTTTGACATTTGATGAGGCTCGTGACCGAATCGTTGGTGTTTATTGTAGTTTTTGTAGACTCATAACCGCACTCTAAATTGTCTTTAGAATCGAATAGAATAGAATAATTTCTTTATTTAAGATATATATGTAACAAACATAATTTAGACACTAGTTACCACTATAAGTTGTCTTGAAGCGTGGATAACTAGGCTCTATCCCGAATCCCAAAACATGTATTAAGAAATTATATAATGTAAATTTAACTAAAGTACAACATTTTTATATAATTAAAAAAGAACACAAAGAAATGGATAACAATTAGTTCCTAAAATACGAAAGCCTTTCAATAAGCCAGTTTTACGAAGGTGTGTATTTGTGACCGAGGGTGTGTTTGTGTGTGTGAGGGTGTGTATATGTGTGGGGGAGAGAGAGCGAGGGTGCGTATGAGTGAGTGAGAGGGTGAGTAAGGGTGTGTGAAGGTATGTTTTAGTGCATATATATACCTAAGGATATGTCAATAGATAGTACAAATATATGAAAATGATAGTAGATTAATAAGGGTATCTATAAATATATACTTAAATAGATACAAAGATTAAAAGTATGCGGATTAAAAATAATAATAAGTGTTATTTGGTAACTACAAGAAGAGCTTCTGTTTGATCGTATGACAAATTTTGTAGGTGGTTTCTGACTCGTAATTTACAATCAAATAGATTTAGAGGGTGAATATTTAAGGATTTATTAATTTTATTATACAGAAAAACAGACAGGAAGCATTGAAATCGATTTGTAAAGCATGTTCGAAATTTTACATTTCTGAAAACAATATCAACTCGTCTTTTGGTTCTATATTTTGGTTAATTTTTGGTTAATAAGTTAATATTATTGTGTTGTCGAGTGATGGTAAGTAAGATAAAAAGCTGCCTTATTGTTAAAACTTTAGTGGCTTGATATAAGCTTAGGGTGGGTGTTCTAGTTGGCATGAAGTGACTCACTTTAAGGACGGCTCGTTGGGCTCTTTCGAGGTTAATAATATGAGTTTTGGCAGAGCCTCCCCAAACAGTTAAACAGTAAGTGAGTATAGATTCACACAAAGTGGAATAGATCATTTTAATTATTTTAGGTTCAGCTACATGCCGTATGTTTTTGAAAATGTATATCAGTTTGCGGACACGGGCAGTGACCGCCCTTATATGTTCCTGGAAAGAGAGGTGTTTGTCCAATATAAGGCCTAAATATTTTATTGAGTTAACATGGTCTAATTTTTGACAATCACAATCAGGGGGAGGTGACAAAAGACACTGAACAGAGTGGGCAGTAATAGAGAAGGTATTTAATCGAGGCTGGGTTTGGGGAACAATGGAAAAAGACATGTATTTAGTTTTACTACAGTTTAGACTTAATAAATTGTGATCTAACCAACACTTTACCAGATTTAAGCCCTTTTGGGCATGCTTAAAGGTTGAGTACCAATTTTCTCCCTGGAATACAAGAGCAGTGTCATCCGCGAAAGAGATGATGTTACCATTAGGAATGTTTAAATTACAGAGACCATTTAGGTAAACCAAGAATAGCGAAGGTCCAAGGATGCTACCCTGAGGGACACCATAGTTTACAGGTAGTGGATCACTTAGCATATCTCCAACACGAAGACTTTGTTCCCTATTACTTAAATAATCTTGAAAAAGTCGAAGCTGAAGGCCTCACACACCAATAGATTCCAGCTTTTTTATGAGAACTGGTATTGAAATCGTATCAAAAGCCTTTTGAAGATCTAGAAATATAGCCAGGCACCTGTCTCCTCCATCAAGTCCTTTTACAATTAAGTCTGTAAGGCATGTTACTGCATCGGCAGTTGACTTCTTTGAACGAAAACCAAATTGATGATGTGATAGAAGATTGTAGTGTTCTAGGTAGTTTGTAAATTGTTTATTTATAATTTTTTCAAGGATTTTAGACAGAGTTGACAGAATGGAGATAGGTCTATAGTTACTGTACGCGGACTTGTCACCTGATTTGTGTAAAGGGGTTATCATTGATTTTTTAAAAGCCTTGGGAAAAACGCCTGAAGCAATAGATAAGTTACATATATGTGTTATGGGTGCAGCTAAACATTGTATGTTTTGTTTCAGTATTTTGGATGAGATTTCATCACAGCCAGAAGAGCATGTATTTTTAAGGGAGTTGATTAATATTATTACGTCAGAGATATTGGTTTCTAAAAGTACAAAAGAATTTTTATGAGATACGCCATGATCACTAGAATGGTTATCCAAGACGGTATCATGTGGGTATTGGTTTATTATTTCTTTGGCCAAATTTTCACCAATATTGGAAAAATAATAGTTGATTGAATTTACGGCGTTTAGTGGATCTGTGTTGGATTGTAATATATCTTGAGAAGCCATCTGCTTAGGTTTAAAGTTAGTTATATTGTTAATAACTTTCCAAGTTTTTTTTATGTTAGATTTACTAGCTTTTTCTAATTCTGATTTTTCATGTTGTCTTTTTAGTTTTTTTAGGATCGAGTTAAGATAATTTCTATAACGGCGATAAGTAGTTTTTATTATTATGCTATCTGGATTTAACTTAGCTTTTTTATACATCATATCCCTGTTTCTCATACAGCGCAACAGCCCCTGTGTAATCCAGGGTTTTATCGGTGTTTTACGTCTGGATAAAGTAACTGTAGATGAGTTGTTTTTAATTATATTGGTTAAGGAATCAACAAAAATGTTTGTGGCCATGTTGGGGTCAGAGCAATCCATAACCTGACTAAAATTTGAATTTGTAATATCATCCGTAATACCCTGATAGTTAATTTTTGTGAACGTTTTCTTTATTAACAAGTTGCGCTGTGTAAGGTCAGTGAAGTCAATATAGGTAGTGTCATGATCCGTTAGGCTATTTTTATTATAAGTGTTTTAGAAATTTGGCGTGACTTTAGTATAACGTGGTCTAGACATGCGTCTTCTCTTGTTGGCTTGTCATGAGCAGGGAGTAGCCCATGGGAGGCAACAAGTTCTAGATAGGAAGGGGCTCTGGTATCATCAGTGTTTGGAGTAATATCTATGTTTATGTCCCCGACGATAATTATGTTGTTGTATTTATCGAGGGAAAGAAGGACATTTTCTAACGATTTTAAGAAAGTTTCAGTTTTTTTATAGGAGGGTGATCTATAGATCGATATAAGAGCAGTATTATCTCCTAGGATTGAGACTAAACAATTAGCTTCATGGAAAGTTGGTTCATAGTTTTGTATTTTAATGTCATTCTTAGTATAAACTACAACACCATCGTTTTGGTAGTTGTTATTCATAGATGCAAAACAAGTGTAGCTGTCAAAGTGTGGAAGAATGGCATTTGTAGAACAGTTTAGCCAACACTCCGAGAAGACCATGATATCAGGTTCAATTTGAGATCTATTAAGTAGTGTTCGAAAGCCGGAAATATTTTGATTTAAGCTCCTAATATTTTGGTGTATTATTTTTAATTTCTTGTTTGGATTATTTAGATAATGGATACACTGCTCGGGATCACAGGAGAAAGATTGTGAGACTTCAAAATTGTCTATGTTGCTAATTACTTCGTTTATGTCGTTATTCATTAAAAAGGTTCAAAATCAACAAATGATGGAAGATAGGTGGACATAAATTATTATTGTATATGAAACAAAGTATAAATAGTGATAGAATTGTGATAGTTTCCCTGGATACTACTAAAGATGTCAAAGTCAAACTTTTTTCCATGAATACACTTCATAGGATTGACCTCTGGTCTCTCTGGTAAAAGAGAAAAAAATGTTTTCATACAAAAATCCCATGCAAACGATGTAAATGTCAAATGTCAAAAAATGTAAAATGTCAGATTTTATTGGGACTCGGATAATAGTCGACTACAACAGGGGGGTTCATCACTTTACTGTCAAACCCCCTCTTCCACCCAAACAACCATGTCAATCAGCGAGTCAGTCACCGTATTGTAGCTATAATGTATACAGGTTGTAAATAGACTGCCACCATTCAATGAAACGAAATATTCTACCGACCCTACTGAACCACTTTTCCCAAGAATCATACCCCCCACCGCAACCCTTAGTTTGGGAAATAATTGAGTTCCAAACAAAAATGCATGAACCCTGACGCACCAACATCCGGGCGAGTTTAGAGAGAGCGTCGTCCGTGAAACTTGAAGCTGTTTGAGGTCTTCTCTCTCGCCCGTATGTCGCCGCGTTAGGGTTCACGCATTTTTGTTTGGAACTCAATTATTTCCTAAACTATGGGTGTCCGCGGATTTGATTCTTAGGAAAAGTGGTTCAGTAGGGTTGGTAGAATATGTGGTTTCATTTAATGGTAGCAGTCTATTTACACCCGGTATATTGTCAACAACAATCAACAATAATTACATTAGAATTGTACAAATCACAATTATTTTGAATGTATACAGGTTGATTGGTAATTAGATGCAATCCTTTGAAGGACTATATAATGCCTTATGCAAAAGTGAACCAATTCTGAGATATTTTGAAATTAAGCTTTTTTTCTAAAGTAAACTTTAATAAAATATATTTTAAAAACCAGCCAATATTTTTGTTTTTTTTTAATTTGTTTCGCTTTGGTAACATCCCAGCCAATAAACAATAACCCTAAAATGCACATTATTGACGTAAACCTAGACACTGTGCTCCAAAACTGTTGAAAAGTCTTGAAAATCGCAAAAGATTTACACAAAAAAGCTAGGTTAAAACAAAAAGTGTCTGCACAATTTTCTGTGCGCATTAGCTTGAAAACATCCGCATTTTACTAGCTTTCGAATGAGATTTCTGTGCGCATTAGCTTGAAAACATCCGCATTTTACTAGCTTTCGAATGAGATACAAAAATTGACAGAGGAATGATAAAAATATGGCCAAAAGAGTAGGAGCAGGTAGAATATTAGAAACAAATCTTATGCATACAAAATGTAAGTGTATAATTCATTTTTTTCTAATTTAACCGTTAATGATTATTTTTTATTTAGAAAAAAAAATTATAAAAAAAAATCATTTAAAAAATGTTACTGGCCACTATATTCCCGTATTCTTTGTTTATTCCCTTTTTAAAAATTATGACACATATTTGTTTCTACGAGTTCAATTTTTTTTGTCGCGTCTTCGTTTTCATCAAGTTGCAATAAAATTAAAAATGGATAAAATTGAGTATCGCGCTGTGATTAAATTCCTCGGTAAAGAAGGGAATACGCCGACGCAGATCCGAGAGCGCATGTTTAAGGTGTTCGGAAATTCATGTCCTTCCGAATTTGTAATAAAGTTTTGGTCAAAGCAGTTTAAACAAGGCGGTGTGAGCTTAGAAGACGATCCCCGTAGTGGAAGGCCCATTTCTGCAGTTACCGCAGATAATGTGGAAAAAGTGAAGAAACTGATCCTTGCCGATCGGCGAATTAAGCAGTGGGAAATAGCTAGAGATGTTGGCATTAGCAAGGAACGAGTTCATGAAATAATTCATGAACATTTGGGAATGTCCAAGGTGAGCGTGCGTTGGGTGCCTAAAATGTTGACCCCGTTTGATAAGCAAAGGCGTGTGGAATGTTGTCAGTCATTTTTAGACTTGGTAAAGGATAAAGAGGAAGAAACTATCTTGCGAATAGTGACCTGTGATGAAAACAAGAATCGATGCAATGGAAATTTAAAGGGGGAAAACCACCAAGAAAGTTTAAGGTCCGGCTGTCAGCGGGCAAACTAATGGCAACCATTTTTTGGGACGTTGAGGGGATTCTTATGATAGATTACCTGCCAAAAAACACCACGATGAATGCTGAATACTATGCGAACTTACTTGACCAGCTACGCAAAAAAATAAAAGAAGACAGGAGGGGCAAACTTGGCAAAGGCGTTTTGATTTTGCATGATAATGCACCCGCGCACACGGCCTTTAAGGCGCGGTCATCTCTGACAAAAAACGGCTTTACAGAGATAAACCACCCACCCTATAGTCCAGGGGGGTAATTCCGGAGAATCAATCGAATCGAGATTTCTAGAACTCGATCTAAAAACTTATGGAGTTCGACTGATAAAATGGGTTTTCACGATCGAGAAAGCTAATTCGATAGACTGAGAATATTCTGAGTCTGTCTAATTACCCTTCTCGATCGTAAAAACCCATTTTATCAGTCGAACTCCATAAGTTTTTAGATCGAGTTCTAGAAATCTCGATTCGATTGATTCTCCGGAATTACCCCCCAGACCTGGCTCCCTCTGACTACTTCTTATTAAAAAATTTAAAGAAAAATTTGAGAGGGCGCACATTTTCAACAGACGAAGAGATGAAGGACGCTGTGAAGGACTATTTTGACGATCAAAATAATAATTATTATTTTAATGGTATGCTGTCACTTATTGACAAATGTCGTAAATGCATTTCAGTTGCAGGGGACTATATTGAAAAATAAAAAATAAATTATTAATCCATGTATTTTCTTTCATAGTCAGGTAGATTACTTTTCAGCCACCCCTCGTATCTATATCTAATACTTTTTCGTAAAATCCAGAAAAGTCTCGAAAATTCACTGATTTTGCGTTCCGGCAGCGTGCGAAGCGAGCGTTCTAATGTAGACTTTCTGACAACATACTGAAGTTCAAAATCGCTCAATAAGATTATCGTGCACCAGGGGTAAAGCCTTAAGTTCGAGCTCTAAGGTCATGCATGACGTGACTCTTTTCTCGTGTTTTTTTATAATTTTTTTCTCGTGTCAATTTTTGAACGCAGTTGGTTGGAATCTGAGAGTGAAAATTCTCGTTTTGAAACGTACCCATAATGATAGAACGAGGGAATCGAATCCGGTGTTGCCATCATAAAGTTTATTTTAGCAAAAACGACGGAATAAAATGTTATATTATTACATATTTTTTATACTAAAGCCGATTCTGAAGGCTTTAATTTTAGTTTTAATACAGTTAAAACTTAAATTTTTCCAAAGTTATATAGCTCTTGTTGTAAACACTAAAGAACTATTTTGGAATGAAGAAAATTTAGTTTTGACAACACTAAAACTAAAATTAAAGCCTTCAGAATCAGCTTTAATACTTGTTTATAATTAATATCTGTGAAGAAAGAAGGTGACCGACAACGACGTTTAATTCTTCACGCGAATATCTGTACTGATACTGCTGTAAGCATAGATGTGTTTGTCAATGTGCGTGAGTGGTGAGAGCAACTTTAATGGAAAACACTACTTATATCGACCAACAGTGCGTGCTAGACCATATTCTTCTTAGAAACCTCAAGCCACTAAAATTGTGCAACGGCATAAGCCTACAGGTCTAAAAGCTGCACAACCATCTGCTGGAGATGGTTATAATGACCAGTTCTGGTTCTGCTAAGAGATTATGATTTCCAAAATAAAATTCAAACAAAAATCTTTATTCAACCAAAAACACGAAAAAAATTAGGGCGATAGGTAGCCGAGCTTAAGCCGATCCCTTTGTCACTGCCTGACTTCTTTAGTAGTTTACGAACGATAAATGCTGACTTTTGTTAATGTGCGTTTCAAAGCTAGATGAGATGACTCCTAAATTTTTCGCTTCATTATCATGCTGTATCTTTTTTCCATCTAATACCAAAAGGCTGGTTGACAAAACAATGGCTTTTACCTTTTCCACTAGTTACTTGCTACTAATAGCACTCGGGAGGTAAGATCAAATAAAACTGAGATTTCCGAATTCACATTATATTTTGGGTCGAGTTTCGACACTGAAGTTCGTAGCAACTCAAGACTGACTTCACTGTGCGGTGGAGCTGTATTTATCCCTGTCCACAGTGACATCACCCATGACTACCTACAAAATCAATATCACAAGTAACAAAATATTAACTTAATAACTTTAAACACTCTTCAAGCAAAATAATAACTGTACAACAAGGTATCTTAGCATCTAGATCGTAAACATAATAAATAAAACCTTACGCTTGTTACGTCGAGGACTACGTCCTTACCGACTTCAACAGTCGTCACACCACCGTACAGATTGTGCAACCTCCCGAATTGCTGACGCTTCATCGACCGACATTTTAAAAGGGCATTTCACCATTGAGGACGCCGCCTTTACGCTAACATCGCGGTAGCGGGAGGACACCACTCTGATCATCGAGATCACTTAGAAATAAGTTTAATGTAAGATAGATTATCATAGTTCTGTAATCACACATCGATTACACATTAATTAAAATTTCCTTCTGTTTTCTTTTAAAAACCCTTGCCGTATTGCCTTGCCTTCCGTATTTCACTCCCAAATAAAATTAGGTTAATCAAATTCAAGATTAGACCTATGGGTGTGTGAAAGCCATTTTTCGATTTAGGGATCCGTTAGCTAAATATTAAACTTTAAATAGCAAATTATTGTTAGAGTCAAGTGTCCCGCCCCCCGCCAGCTAAACGGTTTTTGTGATAAAAAACTTATATAGTGAAACCGGTTGGGTAGTGTAGAATTAAATATTATCTGTGGAAAAGTACAAGTGTTTTTTTTTATCACAACAATGTTTGATAAATTCCACCAAGTGCCGACAATCTCAACTATCAACTTCCTAAACGGTTTTTTATGGATATGTGAAAAAATTCACAGAAGTAGTAGATAATAATGAATTTAAAAAGAAAACTATCACAGCTAAGAAGGCTTTACACTTTACAGGTGTACGAGTACAGGTCGCACCAAACTTATAGTCCCCTCTAAACACGACAAACAAAAAAAAAATCGGCCAAACCCGTTCAAAAACTCTGTGTTGCAACCCCGGTGTTCCTACCTACCCTAAGAATCTTTAATGAGCGCACTCTGATGCTATCGTTTAATCCCGCGTATTAAAGATATGAAATTTAAACTCCTCTAACTTCGTCAATTATTATCGTAAACAATGTAGCTTGTACCAAAGTTTCAGTTATGAAAAGACCATTCACCGTGAAGAAATAAAAAGTTATCTATAACTAATACTTATGCTGAAAGTTTGTCGCCTTTGACTTCTGCATTTGTGTACAACTGATTGTTTGTCAAAAAGTATAAAACCATAGCCATGTCGACTATTGGTAAATTATCGGACTGTTCGCGTATAAATCCACTCTCCATCGTTTTAATTTTGTATCCACAGGTTTATTTTATTTAACAGAAGTATTCTCAATTATAATTTTACGTAAATACACCACGTCCGATATACTGCGAGCACGATATCGGCTGAAATAGCTGGTTTTATTTTAGAGCATCTCGTCTCATCCACACCGCGGCAGTGGGAAGTTGTGACGTCACAGCGCAAATGCTCCGCGCGGTCTTTTTAATTTGTACGGGGTACAGATTTGATGTGAATTGCTTCGTAATTATTCAAGATATTAAAATCATTGTTTTACCAATGTTTTATACATTTTGAATACCTGAATTTGAACTTTTTTTTTGTTTTCGTGACAAAGGAAACGAGAAGATTGTGTGCTTTGTTAAATTACTGAAATGAAAATTTTACATTTGACAGGTTTTTTTTGCTTAAGAGTTGAGAAACACAGTGCCTAATATTACTTCTTAAAGTACAGTATATTGTCACGACATGAATCCCCGAGGTGGTGTCAGAGGTCTTCCGAGTGTGAACTGTGAAATGAAAGTCACAGTCCACACCCGGCACACCCACGTTTCACCGACAGTTAATTACGTCCTAACACCGTTTTTCAGGAATAAATACACGCTTTTTAGGGTATGCAGGTTGTTTCCTCGCGATGTTTTCCTTCACCGTTCAGAAAGTGGAAAGTATTAAATAAAATACAAAAAAATTACTTCTTAAAATAACCATTTTATGGGAAATGAATGTATCTAAGTTATTTTTTTGCCTATTAAATTAAATTTATGAATAACTCACAAGTCACACTTCCGAAATTATTATTTAGTAGTGATGCGTTGATTAACTACATTACATATCGATGTTTCTTTTAACAACAACTTTTTATATCTACTTCAAACCGGGTATGGAAAAATTACGAAAAACTAAAAAAACATACCCGTGTCAGGTAAAGCCACTGTCACGATTCGCTAGCCTAGCGGCTAGACAAACTATTATTATTTAAATGTCACATTTACACTTAATCGTTGTCTATGTGTACCATTTTAATGATTATTTCTGTTATTTTAAATATTACAAATTGAAAACGACACAGAAAATCTAGTAAAATACAAACTAGTTGGAGGAACTTTAAAACTACTATGCACATAAATTGGGAAAAGCTCATTGGTGCTTGCCCGACCGGGGATCGAACCTGGGTCTCAAGATGGCCAGTCAGAAGTCAGACCTGCTCAAGATCAAGCTTGACGACCTTTATAATAAATTAGATAATTTCATTTATTTTAGATTTAGTTCAAAAGTTTCACTCCTTTTATTTCAGCGCTAACATACGACGTATTGACGGAGGAAAAAAGTCCATCACTGTAAATATAATCTATTCTGGGAAAATTATCACTTTTTCCTTTAACAAAGTCTACTTCCATGGCGTAAGATAACATAAATATATTAATAAAACTGAACAAAAATTTTAGTTGTACAATACGTATATCTTTTACACTGATATCGGATTTATTGAACAGCTATACGTAAAATAACAACCAAGACGCGGAGTGGAGCGGTAGCGTGACGTTTACAGCGGGGTCAATCTCCCGCAGTCTTTCTGCGCTAGACTATGTTAACTTAAATAATCTGTTTCGCAGTCATTTAATGACGGATTAAAATTTTTTTTTTCGCCACTTTATTGGGTTTGGTCTATATTTTAATCCCATGAAATTAAGTATGGTATTATCAACATCATGAAACTTGTTCATTACTTGCAACTCGCGACAGCACGGTCGGGAGCTGGTATACAAAGAAAATACGACCTTATTCCGCAAGAAATAATGTTTGTATTGAAACGTAACTTAGAAAAAATATCAATAAATTGAACAATCGTGGACATTTATTTTTTAATTTGTTTCTTATAGTACTCATGATATTTTGAAGGCATAAATTAAACACTTTTGAAGTAGTTATGTATTTTGGTTTTCCAAAAATTACAAATATTTGAGAATTTAGAAATCTGCAAAGAGAATGTGTTTAATTTTTAATAATTTACTAACGCACATAATATACTATTCAGAATAAATTAATGAATTACAGTTATCTATAATTACCGGTAAGATAAGCCAAAAAATCTCTAACTTACTGAACCTTCTTTATTAATGATTATCCCGACTGATTAATTAGCTTAATTATGATTTTTTTTACTGGAATGCAAGCGTTATATCATAACTGAGGTACTTTTACAACGTTATATATTATGCTGTACTTATGAAAACTAAATATATTGAAAACTTAGTTTTTCGGTTTTTTTACATGGACGCGGAGCTTTAAAATGTTTAATTCTTCTTATTTTAACTATAATTAACAATACTCTATGTCACAGAGAAAGAAAATTACAGGTAAAACAGAAAATGTATGGAGTTGGACTGATAAAATGGGTTTTTACGGTTGAGAAGGCTAATTCGACAAAATGAGAATAGGCCTATAGATTACGCCTTAGGTGTTGCGTCTATTTTCTGCAAAGTTTGCAGAGTATTTAATACTTTTACGTTAGTTGAAATACTACTTCTTCTAGGACTTAACATAAAAAACTGGCAGTTCACCAACTGCTCTTTTAGTCATCAAATTTTATCATGGCCTTTTGCTTTAGTTTCAATTTCCTTGAGTAGTTTTAAAACTATATCCTCACTAAAAGAATATTTCCCCCTATAAAATGTATTTAATTCAAAATGTGACTTTATCGTCCCCAAAATTGGAGGAGAAACAGGCAGATTCTTTTAAGTTACCATTGATCGCCTAATTGGTCTGGTATATTAAGTATCCTGATTTAAGTTTTACACACTTCTAAAAACATTCTCCTAAAGCTTGGTTATAAAATTTATTGTTTACATGAAATGTAAAAAAGCCTTGCTCTCTGCCTTTCTTCTTTAAATAATTTTAAATTTAAATATCCGATGGCTCCAGTCATTCGTAAAAGTAGAAATTAGTTATACCAATAGTACGATAATGTGATGTCAATGTCTAAAAACGTGATTTTTTTCTGATGAGATGTTGTTAGTGAACAATGATTATTTATTTAGTCGTTCAAGTCGTTAAGGAAGTCGCTGCTGTGCTAAAACACAAACATTCATACCACCACATCTGTGCTCACAGCTTCATGCCGACGGCCACGGTGCAAAACCTGCTCACTCATCAACACACCCTCTCTCCCTATTCCACGCACATGCTCATACTTACTCACCCCTATCCTATTCCTAGTTTCTAAGAAGTTTATATTCTATGTCTCTTTAGTCTATAGTCTCTTTTTAATACTCATTGTCACCTTATCATTGTATTTGTCATCATTTCATTGTAAATAGGTATGTCATTATTGTTTCAACTGATATCGGCCCCAGTAGGGCCCGAAATTATATAAAAAACAAAACAAAAACGAAGCTCTAAAACTTTTTAAACATACATTTATTTTATTGAATGTAGTTAATTAAGTATTTTGTTCATGTTTGGTTTGGCAGCGTCAATGTCTCCAACTTAGAGAAATCGACACTGTAATGCAGATGTGGCCCCAGCAGCATAGTTGAAAACTATACATTCAAAAAACGATAAGCAAAGCGTGAAATCGCGGTGGTGACTGGCGATTGCGGTAACTATAGCGGTGTGATGTCGAGTCCGTCAAGTGAGCAGTACAAGTTTCGCAACGGGTTATGAGCGCTCGGCAAAAGTGGTGGGGCACTAGTGCATGTGTTCACTCGCGCACCAAAAAGTGCGATAGAGAAAAAATGACTAGCGCAGTCAAGTTCAGCGCTCATAAGCCGTTGCGACACTTGTACATTAATTTTGAATTACTTCAATCTTTGATTGATAAGAGGCCGCCGCGCCGGGTGGAGCATCCGTGGTTCATACAAACAAAATACCAAAACCATTTGTAAATAAATCATTGATATTCTTAGGGTATGTCGTGCGTGTTGTGTACCATTGATGGTACTGTTCAATGGTACTAGTGGTCTGCAGGCATTTGCTCGATCGGATTACAGAACATCTATGTTCCCAAATATATATTTGAAAGCACACTGATTTATAAGACGAGATATATGGTATTTAAAATTTCCATAGAAAACTTATTTTATTCATATTTCTTGTTTAAACTAAATCGGTCTTCTAATTTAATATCTACCTGTACATATATATTGGGAACCTAGATATTTCGTAATCCTATCGGGATAAACCACAGATAAACGTGGGTTGAACACACTCTGTCGCACTCAACAATTTGTTCAATTTAAAAATTATTTTGGTATTTCGTTTGTATGAAATATGCATGCTCCACCGGCCTCCTAATATCTCTGTAAGTGTAGGTAAGTTCTTTATTATTTTTTCAGAACATAAGTAAAGTAAAAAGGCAAATTCGTGTAAAAAAAATAATAATCTTGCTCATAAAAATAAATCAGTTCGAGAAAAATATTTTTGTAGAGAGAATGTATGGATTTTTAAAGCACATCCACTGGATTTTTGGAAATCAGATCTAGGAACACTGCCCGAAATGAAAGCCAAACGCCACTTTATCGATGCAAAAGGCGCTGCAAGTTGGGCAACTCATCGACCAATCAAACAGCAGCATTAAATTATTATCAACCACAGAGCTGTTAAAACTGCAGCGCTGAATTGCGGCTGAATCGGTAGCTAACATTGATGACGATTGACAATTTTTCCATAAATGTAAACGTGAATCTATAAAATAAAACAACTTGTTCTCTTCTCACTAAAATATTTAGTTCAACTAGCCACAAGATATTAAACGTAGGTAGACATACTATGAGTATTTCACAATATTTTATTTTTATTTATAAATTATTATTAAATAAATATTGCGGTCCTACTGCTCGCTTACCTCCTCCAGAGTTGGAACTGCCAGCCAGATATAATTTATTATTAATTAAATACTTGTACTGTGTTGTTCTTTGTAAAACATTTCGGATAAGTCATATGTAATAATATTGTAACTTGTTTACAGTCAAATAACCTGTGATACTAAACCTGGATTCATCGTTGACCACCATCCTTCAGTCAAGACCCTGATTTCACAGACGATTTTCAGAAATTGGTTATTCAACATCATTCAAGCCCTGGATCGTGCCCCCTTATCAACACTGACCAAACGGAATCAAGTGGAACCTCCACTGTGCAAGTTACCCAGTGATTTGGAATATGCCAACCTAGACACTGGCCTAGCCTTTTATGTGGAAGCAAACAAATTGTTTTTGTGAAAAATTTATAAAAAGTGATGTTCAAAAAAGAATGTACCTAGTCTGTTATGAATTTTTTAGAATTACTAATACAATCCATAATTTTGTTACCTTTGTCCCATGTATCGCCTTGTTTGCATTGCATCTCATGTTTTTAATTATGTGAATGCACCTTTTAGCTTCAAACATAATTTATTTATACTACATCATGATCATAAGTAATAGAGGTACAGTGGAGCCCACATCAAGCTATACACATCAAGTATAAGCTGACCTCTCATTGTACGGGAAGCCTATACAATGAGAGGTCAGCTTATACTGAAAGTGTTTAGCTTGATGTGGGCTCCACTGTACAAAAGATGTATTAATAAGTGCTAGTATTTTAACTGCACCATATAGTCAATAAAGTCGATTCTGAAGGCTTTAATTTTGGTTTTAGTAGGTACTGTCAAAATTAAATTTTCTTCATTCCAAAATAATTCTTAAAAAGTGTTGACAATAGAAGCTGTATGCCTCTGGACAATTTCAAGTTTTAACAGCACTTAAATAGTGTTAACAACAGAAGCTGTACGTACATATGCCTTTGGAAAATTTAAAGTTTAAACAGCACTCAAACTAAAATTAAAGCCTTCAGAATCGAATTTAATGTCTATTAGCTCTAAAAACTATAAGACCAAAGCGATCTTGTATTATCAGCTTGTTAAAACCCCTACTTGATGAAGTGATGATGACCCACCAGGGGGGTCGAAATATATTTCGAGCTTAAAAATATCCTTTTATTTATGTATCACAATAATATTTATTTCTTAACAAAAAGGAAGTCTATAGATGCAAAAATATGGATTTATTAACTTTTTTTTACATAAAACTTGTGTCTGGGACTGTCGAAAGTAATTGGAGGAGAAAGCTTTTACATTTAATTAGCTTTAGCCTGTGGCTTCACCTGCAGTGGTTTAGTTTTGTGTGTAGTCCTATATTATTGAATACTTTTTTGGACCAATAATAATTTTGTTTCAGATGACTATTGGTTCTCATAATAATTATTATGTCTGACCATTATTTTATATTTACATTGTTTTCGGCAGGGCAAAGCGACCTCTTTATTTTCTTGGTCTCTGATTTTATGTCCTGGCTTGGCCAAGTGACATCAGCGAGCCTCATCAATACCAACCCAGGTTTCAGGTCACATTTAATTAATATACCTGCAGTTTCAAAAAAGCGAATGTCATGATTATGAATGAGTGACTAGGTATGTCTAACCATAACAACAAGAAACGAATTTTCAAAATCAATTAGGTAAACGGTTATTCATGACTATGTCATCTGCCTGTCCACAAGGAACAAACAATAGCTTACCGCTTACCTATGTCTAATTGAGTACCTAGTCTAAACATTACAATTAAGAAATAATTTTCAAAATCGATTCAGTAGTTACAATGATTACCATACAAATGTAACGAATATGCTGTCCCTAAGGAAATGACATCTCCAAGAACCATAGAAACTATAGCCTAACAAAGCCCAAGTGGAGAGTCTAACGATTACAAAAGTAAGTAATTTTTTAAATCAGTTTTCAGTAGTTACCAAGACTATATCCCTAAGGGGCCTGTCCCGAGGGAACAAACTATACCCATAGCACTCAGGGATAATGTTGCTTCCTATTAGTGAAAAAATCTCAAAATCAAATCAGTAGTACCCGACACTAACCCCTAGGTAAGTACATCAGGTTAAAGAATTTGTCTATCTGAATCTGGGTTATCTTTTTATGCACAATAGACAGTGTGATAGTCACATTGAAAGAAAAGTGAATGCAAGAAACATGTTAAGTGAATGGAGCCCTGTTTTCCTTTTTGGGCAGACAAAGTGTGACTGCAAACGCACAATTAGCAGTTCATAAAAGTGTGTTGGCTCCTACACTTACTTAAGGTAATAAATGTTGGGTGTGGCAAGATAAGCATCAAAGTAGAATGAAAATGAATGCAATAGAAATGCATTTCATACAGAGTATGTGTGGTTTGACATTAATATGTACCTATGTGTTTATTTAAATACCTACCTACCCACTTAGGATTTTAAGTTTTCTTCTATTACTTACTGCATTTTACTTCAGGCAGGCATTCCTTCATTTTAAAATGGAACCTAAACGGGCCCCCCTAGAAGGATGTAGGTATGCCAACCAGATTGGTGACATAATTAATAAGATCAAAGTAAAAAGTACCCAGAATAGAAGAGCTTGTATAGCTATATTGATTGATGTAGAAGCTTAAGTGGTGTCAGGGTCATAGCAGATGTAAGTAAATCTGCCTACACCTCTGAGAGACAGCCGTGAGTCTATGTATGTTAATCATAAATAAAAACATAAATAAAACAATATTTGTTACGTAACCAAAGTAAATACCTAAGTACTTCTTTATTATTGTCAGATAACCAAAAAAGGAATTAAAATTGAAGTACCTAAGTAAGTAATCTTGTTGGTAAAAATACTTGTCAACTCTTCTTCACTTACAAGTAACAACCATTGTCAACAAGCCAATTGTTTATATAGGTAGGTATATATTGGCACGTTTGCAGTAACAAGTAAGTAAGTACATTTATTGGGCCTGGCCTTTTTTTCTGTTCATTATTCAGCAATAACTTGTTTGTTGTTGTTTTCATTAGTCGACTCATTCATTTGATGGGTGTGTCTTTTTTAAGTCTTCGATGTTGTCACCACTGTGAAAGCCAGTAAAGTTAATCACTTGCTGAATTAATTTAAAAGGTTCATCACATCAACCAGCAACCACTTCTATTTCTCTTCTCTGTACTTGCAATGAGGGAAACTCTGTGAAACAAAAATCAGCATCATATTGTTTCCTACTTACTTTTATACTTATTGAATGACAAATGCAAGTAATTGTTTTCACCTGGTTTGGTTACCTACTGGTTCTAGGACTTGAAGTCTTTAGAAACAATGGTCATAAAGCTGCAAGAAAAATAACTGGTTAGTTTATTAATGGCTAGGTACTACTTCAAATATTGACTTCACACACAATATAATGACAAAAACAAATCCTAAGTTTAATTGGAAAAGGTGATTAGAAGTTAAAATAGTATCCTGCTAATAACTATGAGTGTTAGAATGTTTGTGTATGTGGTTAGAGTGTTGATAAGGGGGCATGACCCAGGACTTAGGCAGCGCCCAAGTGAAGTGTTTTTTGCCATAGTGCTGCCTTATTTACTCCCCAACCGTGTACCTATGTTACCAGTCAGTTTCATAATGGCAGAACAGATTTTCAAGAAATTTTGTGGTTAAGTACCTAGGTACCTTAATAATCTTAGAGGTCCTGAAATAAGGTACCTTTTGATCCCAAAATTTTTTAAAGCTCTATCCAATTGGGCAATTCATTGATAAAAGGAATCATTGAAGTTAGGTAGGTACCCATAACTAGTTCGGCAGAAGGAAAGATTATTAGACTACATTGGGGGTTGAAAGAATGGAGAGAAATATGCACTTACATTCATTTTCAAAGCGGCAGGGACGGTCGTATATTATATGACAAAATCGACAGGTTGACTTTGGGTAGAATTTAGTGCTAATGACTCATGTCACAAACATGAGACCCATCTTCTCAAGTTTCCCCGGCGATTGGTTTGGTGACCTCTCTGCCAGTGGAATGTGATGATCCCGAGATGCTCATAGTGCAGGTAAGTACTTAATCACTTCATTATACCAAACACTCGACGCACCAATATCATGCTCTGTCTGTAGGTACTGTAAATAAAAAGCTGCACACTAAACAGGTTACGACTTATGGTGGTCTTTTCTGCTTGGCTACAGCCACCGTCTGTCTGCTACCACAGATCATAGGTACCATTCAATTACATAATAATAATTGCAACTCGCAGTACCCACAACAACCAACACACACGAAATAAAATGAATGATCATCAAAATGATTTGTTTACATTAGAAGGCGAAATCTATTTCCGAACGAAAGTAACCAAACGTTCGTTCAACTTCGTAATCTTTCGGACATTTTCGGCAGAATGTTAGAGGTACGTCACTTCCTGTACAGGCCGTTTTTCGCGTCCAGTTTTGTACGGGGCCGTTATTGGTGTACATGGCATGAAAAACGGTTCGGGCTGTTATTCGCATCCAGTTTTGCCCGTCCACGTTTTGTACGACCTGTTATGCACGACCCTGTTATTGGAATCCATCATGGCTTTCAAAAACGGCTCGTACAAGGAATGCCCAGCCTGTTATGCACAGCCCGTTTTGCACGGCCCGTTTTTCGTGTACATGTACACGAAAAACGGGTCGTACAAAACGGGCTGTGCATAACGGGCCGTACAAAACGTGGACGGGCAAAACGTCCCCCCATCTTTAACTGCCCAAATTTTGGAATTCACAGACTAATACTTGTGTCAGAACTGGAAAAAATCTGTGATGACGGCGATGTTCCTACGCGACTTCAAGACTTATTAGCTGAACCAAAATTCTATATGCCGCTTTTTAATTATATTAAAAACACAGTGGATA
Organism: Ypsolopha scabrella; assembly: GCA_910592155.1. Classification (NCBI taxonomy): domain Eukaryota; kingdom Metazoa; phylum Arthropoda; class Insecta; order Lepidoptera; family Ypsolophidae; genus Ypsolopha; species Ypsolopha scabrella. The sequence goes on from OU342964.1 coordinate 10,358,312, forward strand.
AATTGTGAAAAGACAAACGAAATGCTATTTGAAAAATAAACAAACGAATGGCTCAAAAGGACAAGAATCCAGGGCCGTAAAACAATTAACAAAAAAAAAAAAAAAAGTTAAAATTGAAAATTGATTTCTATTTCTAGTATTTCATCTGTGTTTCTCTGCCCCTCGGTATTCTGGAGGAACCTTTAATTTTATACACCTTATTGAATTATTACATAGAAATCTTGAAGATTTGTGCTAAGCACGTTATGGACGCATAAACTGTTGGAAAATAAAAACGTCGAGATGGTTGTTTCACCACAAAGTGACAACGAAGCTCCAAGCACTCCATCCACCAACAAATTCAACATGACATCGAAACCAACGAATGTTGCTGATACAAGAGCTGAACTAGCTGAATTAGTAAAGAGAAAAGCGGAAGTTGCTGTTAGTATTCCTATTCAGTTACTAACTCCTTAGCTAATGGCTAGAGTAACTTCCTCCTCATAGACATCGTCACCAAAGGTTTTAGCAAGGAGGGGTCAGGCTTAGTTTACTAGAACATTCTGACCGCTTTTCTCTGCTCCAAGACTATTTTCCGATTTGATCCTACTCCTGTTGAATTTTTTATGGTCGAAAGTATTTATTCATTTTTTCATCCATCCATCAGCCTGTTTCGTCCACTGCTGGATATAGGCCTTTCCAGGATTTCGCCATGTTTGGCGGGCCTCCTGGAAGAAATGCCCATACTCACACACGCTGGGCAGGCGAGTTGGTGAGCGCGGTGCTGAAACCCTTGCACCAGTGACGCCTCTGCCCGTCACCAGTCTATTTTATATAACGCCCGGCAATTGGGGATGGATATACCACCATCCATCAGTCCCAGGGAATGGTGGGCCGCCTGGTTTTGCCTGAGAGCTGTTCGCTTACTCTCCCCCAAATAACTTCGGGAGGATTTGTGAGTAAGATGGTGGTACCTCCACAGTCGAGCCCGGCATCAGCTCCACCACCTATTTTTTTTACCTCAACTCAATTATTACTTTTTCAGCTGTAATCTAACCAAATGTGCATGTTATCATACCAGAATCTTATATAAATTTCAGGAAACTTTAGCTAATTTAGAGCGACAAATCTATGCATTTGAAGGATCTTATCTTGAAGACACTCAACTTTATGGAAACATTATTCGAGGATGGGACAGATACCTAACAACTAACAAAAGTACAAATTCTAAGGCAGATAAAAGAAATAGAAAGTTTAAAGAGGCTGAGAGATTATTTTCTAAATCCTCAATCACATCAATAGCTGTAAGTATAATATTGACATCTCAAAATTATTTATACATATACAACATTAAATTTATTAATTTTTTCAGGCAGTTAGTGGTCTTGTAGATCCAGCTGAAGCAAAAAGTGAGTGAACTAATAAACTTTGTGACAAATATCATAGCATGAAATAATAATTTGTTGTATATTTTTAGATGAACGGAACAGTGAAACAGAGTCACAAACCAATGAAGACTCATCTGATACTCAGTTAAGTTCTGGTCTGAACATTAGTGGCTTGAATCACACAACAATACATGGCTCCAGTGAAAGTATTGCCTCTAAGCCTGCTGGTAAACAGCACACTAATGGGAACATTGACAAAACAACAAATCATTCTTTAACTAAACAAACTGTTACCCAAAAGATAGCTACCTCTTCAGGAATGCTACAAAAGCAATTTGGAAGCGACAGCAAAATGCTAGCAGCAGTTGGACTCGACAGCCGGCCTGGGACCCCTAAAGAGAAGGATGGTGTGGGTCTGATCAATAAGAGTGACGGTACATCAACTCCATTAAAACATAAGCTACCAAACAGCAGTAGCAGTGGTGTCAAGAAAAGCAACAATAAGAAAGCTAGACACAGATAAGCTTTCACCTACAACTACATTGTGATTGTGACCCTTGTAGCAATAGCTCTGTAGCTGTAGATATCTGCAAGGGATTATTATGTGCATGTCAAATTGAAATAAATAAAAAAATGGCAAGGACATCCTTTATGGCAAATGATTTGCAGATTATAAGATCATCTTAAAAGTGCATCTAGATAAATAAACTTGAAAATGAGTAATCAATCATTTAGTTTAATTTCAACCAAGTTTAGTTACAATTGCTATGCCTTAAAAGTAATATATTAACTGAGATATTTTTTATAACTAATGCTAATGACTTAATCTCTTCTCCTCAGTTGGCTGATCTCAAGAAAGTTTGTTTAAATCGTGACTCTGAAAAGTAATACTTACATGTTATTTTTTTTTATTCCACTCGAAAAATGTAAAAAAATTATATTTAAAATTCTTACGTTTCAAAACATTTGGCAGGTCCTTTATGGGTCCACAGAATTTCACAGCCAGGTAAAATAATAGTGGTAAAAATGATATAATTCCAGTACAACACAAAAATATAGTTTCAGGAGTTCTCCGGAGCTTGCAACAATTTAAAGTTTTACTCCAAATAGACCTTGTAGCATTCATCTGTAAAGTATTTTATAAGTTTAATTTTTTGCTCGGTAAATACTGGAACATGCTCTCTTGAGCCAAGAGAATTATAAAATAAACAGTGCTATCAAACTTACAGAATCTACTATATCCATACAGACACTATCCACTCCAATAGAATCAGTGCTCAAGGTTTTATAAAACTCATCTAAAGTCAGATACAACGGCATGCATGTGTTGCAGATTTCTGAACTATTCAAGTTGTAATTGTTTACTATGCACTGCGTTGTTTCATGAAACTTTTTGTTGAAGTGAATTGTGTTGTTTGAAAGTACTGGCGCCTCTGCTGACCAGTCAAAACATGCTGTAAAAAAAACAGAGAGATACAACCATAAATTATGTCAGTGGATACTTATTAAACTGCCTCTTTTTTACAAATATTTGATTATTCCAATCACAGAAGCATTAATTAACCTATCATGAACTATAGTTGATGATTAAAATCATAATCAGGAATCAAATCATCCTTTTTTCTTACTATTTGATCATACGGGATGCGAACAAAGAATTATCCACTTGATAAGGATTAATGTATAGGCATAAATTATAGCACAAAAGATACAGAGCTTCAATTGGCAGGAACTTACACTGACAGTTTCCTTTCTCCCAAATAGACCTGATACTTTGATGATACTCCCAAATAACATCTAATCTATCTCTCGAAATAAGTAAAGACCTACAAGATGTAGCATTAACAACAGTATTTAATAATTCTTTGTATTTGTTATCAAACTTCACCATGTGGTCCACACATTTTTCACACACCCGCACTGGCCTAGCATTCTGAATAGAACATAAAGTGAAATCAGATGCATACTGAGCAAACGTATCTAGTATGTCTGAACACTCCTTGGGGAGTGGGAAAACATATCCTTCTGCAGTTTCAGTACTGAAAACAAAAAAAAAACTTGAGATATTGGTCTCTAAGAACTTAAAGATACAATTTTTTACCGTGCCTAACTTACAGTAATGAAATATCAGCTGTGAGAACATGATTACTTGGATTTAAGAGAGTAATAATTAGGGAAAATATAATTCTCTCCATTACAATTTTTTTCCGAGACCCACAAAATTTATATATATGTACCTAAGTACATACTAACTTTCTTTTCTGTAATTTTCTTCTAAACAAAAAATAAATATTTTTATGCTTTACATAAATTTTTTTTTTGGGTTTATTCGCCTTGTCAGGCAGGCAAGGGTTTTAGACCATACAGCCTTGTCATAAGTTAGTAGTTTTCCATGGTTTTTTTCAATCGGTGTCTTCATATATTACCAAGTCTTCAATGTCTTTACAATAAGGGCAACTAGGCCAAGTCTTTAATGTCTTTTCAGTGTAAAGCAACTTAGCCAAGTCTTCAATGCCTTTTCATTATGGCCAACTAGGCCAAATCTTTATATGTTACCTTACTTACTTATGTTACCTTACTCACCTTCGGCTCGTGCCGCAAACTCACACTCGTCAGAAAACGTTTCATCGCTCTCGTATCGTAATGTACTATTTCAGTGTAAGGCAACTAGGCCAAGTCTTCGATGTCTTTTCAAACTGGTTATTTACGTAAAATCCAGGTATAGGCAGTTTTGCCAAGTCATTAGATCGTGTATGTCTTATCCGGTAAGGGTATTAAGCCATGTCATAATCAAATTTCGCCAATTGTGGACTCCACATATTCATAAATAGGAATAAAGGTTGCTGGGTTTTTTAATAATTCCTGAAGCGAGCGCGGGACGTTCAGGTCTTCTTCGAAAATATTTAACAGTTGATCAGCCAAAAGTATCCTTTGGACGGCAAAAGCCGGACATTCGTAAAAAATGTGGTGAAGAGATTGTGGAGAAGCTGTGTTGCATTGATCACACTCATCCGAAGAAATTATATTCAGTCTTTTTAAATGAGCATTGAAGCGTCCATGACCAAATCTGAGCCGGAAGATTATGGTATAAAATTTTCGGAATATAAATTCAGCTCCTTTGACAAACCAAGGTTGAGATACTTCCTTGTTGATTTCGTAATACCATTTTCCTTTGAGGGTTACTATTTCTTGCCAGTGATGCATCCATTCTATCTTCATGGCGTCCTTGAGTTGTATTGTTAGGTCAGAGCTTGGAACATTCAAAGCTCTAGTAGGTAGACTTACGGACTTACTTGATGTAACCAGATCGTTATCCTCTGTAATACTCAAAATACTACTATATCTAGGATCAGTTGTACTGCTGCCCCAAGTTGTGTTATGTTCATTAAAGTCACCAGCTATTATGAAAGTTTTAGGTATACTTTTTATTAAGATATCAAATCTATTTTTGTTAAACCTAGGAGAACAATTCCCAGGAATGTACATACTTACTAAATGTAATATCTTGTTATTAAAATTTAGTTCTATAGCAATATTTTGTGAATAATTATCGAAGTAAGTGTCAAATAGTTTAAAATTTAAACTTTTATGTATTAAAATAGCTACTCCATTATGAGTATTACCGCAATCATTTCTTAAGACAGAATAATGTCAAATTTTTAATCGCTTAAGTGGTTTTAACCAAGTTTCTGATAAAAGAGCTACATGAATTTCATTATCATATAAAAACTGAGTTAAAATATGTTTGTTGCTCAAAAGACTTTGAGCATTCCATTGTACTATTTTTAATTGTTCTGTGAAGATGAGGGAGTTAAAGATTTTTTCTGAAATGTTTCATGTAAAACATCACTGACTGTTTTCGAGGAGATACTTGTATTATTAGTTTTATTAAGTGTACATAATTACCTTGATTATGCTTTCCGTTAATAAGTTCAAAAAAATTTGATCACCTAATAAATGGTTCACAAAATCTTTTTTGGAACTGTCTTTTTTTGCAAGGGCTGGAAAGCTTTTGTCATCAAAAAGACTGGCGAAAGGAGAGGGGCGGGCTTTATTTTTAATTTCCTGAATTTTTTTTTGTTTTACGGTACAAGAGCCTGAAATTGAAATATGGTTGCCTTCGCAGTGCACACATTTTGCTTTGTGTCTTGTTTACATTCTCTGAAATTATGAGCTTCGGAACAAATTGAGCATCTTTCAGAATTTTTGCAGAATTTGGCGAGATGACCAAATCGCAGGCATTTTGAAGCACTGCTTTATTAGAGGAATGTAAGTGTCGACCTGCAAACGCCATTTCTTTAAGTATACATAGTCGGGCAGTGAGGACGAGGCAAAAATTATTGCTACTGTGGGTGTAGGTTCTAGTTTTGATTTCCCGTCGGTGTGTGTCTTCCTCAATAGTCTTCTTACGCATATAATATTCTTGGAGCTCGAGAGGGCCACGAAAACTTTTTTGTTAGTCATGTCTGTCGGAATTCGGACAATACCAGGGACTTCAGTTGACGCCGCCTAAAAGTGTTAGCCAAGTTAGGTTTGTCAAAGACAACTCCCATCTTGGACTTCGTAATTTTCTTCAGATATTTGATCCCTTTGATAAATCTTGTGAGGCAGTTGTTGAGCGAGATCATGTCCCTATGACCTATCGTCTTTTCTACAGAGATTTCTACAAAAACAATATATTCCATACCGTTTGAAGTATCCTTCAATTTAAAAATTGCCGCCTAACTTTTCAACAATTCCCGCGCTTTCATTCAATACGTCGCTTTACATCAAGTTAGAAAGAAAGATAGATAGATAGATGCCTATTGCCTTTTCAAAATCTGCCTGCCTAGGGTTGTATTCGAACAGATAAAAAATTCTTGAACATTTATTTCAGACAAAAAAATAGTAGTATTTGAAAAAAAATATCGTACCTACAACTTGGAAACATAATATAGATATAAGATATTAAAGCCGATTCTGAAGGCTTTAGTTTTAGTGCTATCAAAACTTAAATTATTCAAAAGTAATATAGATTCTGTTGTAAACACTAAAGAACTATTTTTGAATGAAAACAAAAATATATTTGACAGCACTAAAACTAAAATTAAAGCCTTGAGAATCGGCTTTATTATTCTCAAAAACGACTAAAACGGAGACATAATGATGATAGACTCACAAATGTTGACGCTAAAGTCGTTTGCAATAGAATCCAACAATCATGTAAACAAATATGGCGGACTGACATTGACAGCGTATTGTTTATGCCCATAGTGATGTCATAGTGTTCTAATTTAATTTTAATTAAATTTATTTTTCTAATTATTTTAATTTTAAGTCATAGACTATGGCCCATAGTAGGATAGGTACTAAAATAAAACTGACTAAATAGATTAAATATATAAGCCATAGACTATAAATCTATTCAAATAATTAGTTACGAGGGCAATACAATATTAAAATGCGTCTAATAGATTTCCGTTGTAGGTAATAGATCTAAATCATTCTTACCTCCTGATTACTCCTTGAGAAAAAATACCAATCGTATGCTATATCAAAGTCCGTGATGCCGTGCAAAGGTCGTCGTTCCAAGAAAAATATGTCCAGCCAAATCGTAAAGCAAAACAAAAGTCCAAAATGAGAATGCAAAGTCGTAGAAATCGGAAACAGAAAACGGAAACAGAAAACACTAATGCACAGCGAACCCACAGAACAGTGAATGACTGTGAATGACAATTCTAACAAAATGGCCACCTGTCAATTTTTAAAAACTAACCATTATTTTTATGGCTTAGGATACAATCCGTTTTGGTTAATTATATTAAGCTCTTGAAAAAAAATTTTTATTGTATTCAAATAATACTAAATTAAAATAATTTATTAAATTAAAAATAAAAGATAACTTCAGATTACGAACAACACTAACTTTTCAATGACTTATAGAGTTCGATGAGTAAAAAACTAAGATGACAGCTTGTCAAATACTTCGAAATTTTTACGTTGCAAATGTTTTAACAAATTTAACTTATAAATACAAGTTAAATCGTGTTGAAGATAATGTGAAAACAATGGTGCGTTCGTTGAAATCAGACTATGTTCATAATTGATCGTCAAATGTATGTGATTACGGAGTAATCGTGACAATTTGGTTTGTTTACATGATTGTTGGATTCTATTGCAAACGACTTTAGTTGGTTGCATCAGAATAGGATCCTAAAAAATGTAATTCTTATAATATAGGCACAAAAAATATATAGAAGACAGAATTACATAATTTATTCACATTATTAAAAAAATTAAACATTGATGTCAATATCAGCAACTCGATTCAATAAACTACACCGCATCGTTATTTTTTTCATTGGCTGTAGTCTCGACATTTTATCCATTTGGTTTACAAATCAGTGCAGTTGCCACTTTTGCTTCCTTTTATTGTTTCGTAACGTGACGTGATAGTAAGACTGCGTCTACAGTTTGAATTACCTACAAGAAGTCTGGGAGTGTATTTTTGAATCATTCGAATTTCAATTCGCACATGAATCCGCATGATTCGCATAAGAATACAATATTAATTTTAAGTTTTCGTATGCGGATTCATATGCGAATTGAAATTCGAATGATTCAAAAATACACTCCCTGTTCCGAGTTTTTGACTTGGTAAGATTGATCTTACTAAATATTCTTTCACAATCTGCGTGTTTCAGTTTGTAAAAGTATTCGTATAGGTAATTAATGGATATAACTTGTCAACATAGAAGTTATCGTGTTTTTGCGTACGATCCTTGAATTAGGATAGTATATCGTACATATTGACAAAATGATCGTACAAATACGATAATTTTATCGTATGAAATCAGCCCTGCTGCTGCCTGACAGCTAATAAAAAAAAGTTTTACAGTGCTAACAACCTCTGATTTTAGTTTTCCTCTTACTCCTTGTCAAGAGTATCTATGTAACTTCTTTTGGCATGCCCCTCGTAAATTACATAAAATTTCTTGGAATTACTGTAGGTACCTAGATAGTCTGAGGTGAAATCTCATGAAAATCCCCTAAAGAAACTTTTCTAACATTTGTCCCCAACGGATTTATTTTAAAAACAAAATAACAATTAAAGGTTATCGTAAACCCGCGTATTTCAAACCGCCGCGGTCGTCTTCCTACGCATCTAAAGGATTATGCGTTAGAGGGGTGTGGAGAGGTGCGCGGGGAGTAACGTCCCGCTCCCGCGCCGATCGAGAAGATTCGGTTCGAGTCAGAACAAGCCCGCCGCGCGTATCAAACACTTTGTGATCTTTTTTAGTTTAAATCCGAGTTACATACAATAGTTTTACTTCCAATTGTGTTTCTTATCGTGTATCTGATCTGACATTATATGTTTTCAATCTACGTCTCTCTTTTACTCGACCAAGTCTACCTTTTCCACTTAAACTATACGAAAATGGCGTCCCAACTGTGAGCCCGAATGCCACGGTCATAAACTCAATGAAATACCTAATGTGCAGTGTAGTAAACTTATAATAGTGTGGTAGTGAAAAGTGTAGTCATGCCAAGAAAAAGGCAATCTGGTTTTAGTGAAGTTGAGGAAGAAGTGAACCCTAACATAACCATGTCCCGCGACACGTTCGCATCGCTCATATCTTCGATACAGCAGTCGAACACCGAAATGTGTGATCGTATGTTTGAACGACTTTCAAACATGTCCGCATCCACTCCCTTCCAGCAGGCAGGCACGCCGCCGCCGCTGAGTTCTACTTCAGAGGGAGAGAGGACCGGGAACTTCGCTCGATGTACCGCGAGATTTTCCGGATCGCCGGACGATAACGTCGACACATTTATCGATGCGATAGAAGCATACAAAGATTGCACGAACATTACGGAAGAAGTCGCCCTCAAGGGCGTTTCTATGCTTCTTACCCAGGAAGCTGCGACGTGGTGGAGGAGCATACGCGCTGAGATAAAGTCATGGGAGGAGGTCATACGATATTTACGGGACGCGTACGGCGATCGCCGCCCGGAACACCGGATCTACCGAGAACTGTTCAAATCGGAACAAGGAGAGGAACGAACTGATATTTTCGTCGCTAGGAAGAGAGCCCTCCTTGCACGTCTTCCCATGAACGACCTATCTACAAAGGTCCAACTAGATATGGTTTACAGCCTTCTACACCAAAGGATAAGCAAAAGATTGCGTAGAGAAGAGTTTAGTACTTTTTCGGAGTTGCTATCCAAAGCGAGAATAATAGAAGACTCCATCAGCGATTCATTAAGGAGAGAAACGCCACTCAACCCGACGTCCATTGCCGCACGTACTAGACGAAACCCGCCGGAAGTAACAACTCAGCCCGCAGTGAACACTACGTCGAACACGGCAGCCGCCGCGCCGTCACGTAATAGCGTGGCCGCGCCGCCGCCGCCGCCGTCCGCGACGCGCGCGTGGCCTCACGCCGCCCGCGCCGCCGCCGCCGCCGCGCCCGCCACTCGGCCTCCCCCCGCGGCCGTTGCTACGGACTCTCCAACGACGACGCCGAAGCAGTTACGACCGTTTTGCATTTACTGCAAACGATATGGACACCAGCGCGACCAGTGCCGTAAGTTAGCGGAAAAGGGTGAGTCCTCAAACGATTCTAATAATCCCGTGAACGCTAGTGTGTCGTGTTATAAGTGCGGTTCGAAAAACGTGACGCGTGAAAACTGCAAACGGTGTAATAACAATAATAACCAATGCTTCTATAGTATGGACACGATAGCACAGAAATATAATGTGGAAGTGTCATCTGATTTGTGTTCGTACTCTAGAAGTGATATTAATGAATATGTCTCGTGCGAGTTGCATCGTGAAAATGATGATCATGTTTATTTCCGTGGTAATTCGACAAATGAACGAAACTACGGTCACGATCAAAAGGGTGATAAAAGCAGTTCTAGTTCAGGAAATAATAATTTTTTGTTCGATCGTTTGTCGAATGATCGCGAGTACAGTCACGAGGAAAAGTGTTCTACTGATAATTTTTACGAAAATTCTGTAAACGGAAAATTTTGTTGCGAAGATGTTTATAATGATAATGCGTACAGTCGCACACACATAAATGATTGTTTTCACGAAAGTGTTTCGCCTGATGAAAAGTGTTCTTTCGACAATGAAAAATATTTGGTCAATACTTTGTCAAGTGATCGTTTGTTTAATGACCGCGAGTACGGTCACAAAGAAAAGTGTGCTAACGATAAATTTTATAATAATTCTGTAGATGAAAAATTTTGTTGCGACGATGTTAATAGTGATAATCCGTACAGTCGCGCACACATAAACGATTGTTTTCGCGGAAATGTTTTGTCCTATAAAAAAAGTTTTTTTGACAATGAAAAATGTTTTAAGCGATCGCATGTACAGTCGCGTAGAAACGCGTAATGATTATACTGATGGTTTTTGTTCTTATGAGACTATGCGCGCCGGGAATGATTCTGATCGGAAAATGCGACAAGTCTTACGGCCGATTTTTGACATTGAGATATTGGGTTCTCCGGGAACTGCTTTAGTCGACACCGGTGCTAAGCACTGCATCGCGGGTCATACTCTCCACGCACTTCTCCTCCGTAAAGAGCACCCCCTCACGCCGGCGCGAAGGCTCATAAAGCTTGCTGACGGTCACGTTCGCGATGTAGACGTACTCATGACTACTCTTGATGTGTACTTAGAGGATAGGGTGATTAAGACTCCCTTTCTTATACTTCCTGAGGCACAAAACAACGAGACGTTGCTCGGCGTGGACTTTTTGCTCGACGCTGAAGTAGTTATGGATTTTTCACGAGAATGCTGGTATTTTTCTAATAATCACCGCGTTCAATACAAAATGCGTTTCGAGCCTGCTTCTTTACCAGAAGTTTCCTGCTCTTCTGCGGACGTACTCAGGGATGACGAAGGTACTGTTTTAAATCCGCCTGACCGATACCTGCTGGCGCAGCTATTGGTTGTCAATACGGATATCTTCCAGCCAGGGGGAGAGCCAACCCCTTTCGCTGAGCACCGCATTGATACAGGTGAGCACCCTCCTATATCTGTACCTCCGTATCGATTGACCCCTGCTAAGAAAGAACTCATGCGACAGGAAATTGATAGAATGCTGAAGGACGACATCATCGAAGAGACTCGAGATGGCTGTGGTATCTGCTCCGTGATTGTAAACTTACCCACTAAGAGCCCTGCAGAATTGAGGCAGGAACAAATTGCTGACCCGGAAGTAGAGAAGATTATCAAGGAGGTAGAAGGTCCAGATGAAGTAGCGGCTCGCCGGTGGATTGAGCGTGGGTACCTAATGGAACAAGGTGTACTCTACCGACTGAATCCAGATTCGGAAAGTGAGTCTCCTCAGTTCGTGATACCCTTCAATCTCCGAGCTGAAATCCTGAAAGATTGCCATGACTCACCGCTCGCTGGTCACCCTGGAATAGATCGTACCTACCTTAAAATCTCCAAATCCTATTACTTTCCTGGAATGAGAAGAGTCATCACTGATTATGTGAAAGCTTGTGTGGACTGTCAGCGCTACAAAGCTGCCAACGATAAGCCTCCTGGCCTTCTCCAGACTCCAGTGCTACAACAACGAAACGAAGTCTTAGCCATAGACTTATTCGGTCCCTTACCTGAAGGTGAGAACGGCGAGAGGTGGATTTTCTTAGTCGAGGATACCGCCACACGTTGGGTAGAACTCTATGCCCTTCAGGAAGCGACTGCTGAAGCCTGCGCACGTACTCTTATCGAGGAATACTTCCTCAGGTACGGCTTACCTCGCAGAGTAACCTCCGATAATGGCGTACAATTCGTAGGAGCTGTCATGCAACAATGTATGTATATCTTAGGGATCAAACAAAACTTAGTCCCGCTCTATCATCCTGAGGCCAACCCCGCCGAACGCAAGAATCGGGATTTAAAGACCCAACTCGCTCAGCTCGTGGAGAACGATCATGCCTCATGGCCCAAGAAGCTTGCGGTGATTCATTTTGCCATGAATAGTTCCGTTTGCCGTACTACTGGCGTTACGCCTTCGTATCTGATGTTTGCTAGAGAAATGAGGTCTCCTATAGAAGCTCGCCATGACTTGCGAGCCATACTGGACAAAGAGAACTTTGTTCATCAAATCACCCCTTATCTAAGGTCTTTCATAAATTCTTTATCAGCGGTACGAGAACGAGTAGAAGCTCAGCAAGATCAGTCTAAACGGGTTGCTGATCAGTCTCGCCGGCCAGGCCATGTGTTCGAGGTAGGAGACAAGGTGCTTGTCAAGTCTCATGTCCTCAGTCAAGGAAGTAAGGGTCTGACTGCCAAGTTTGTGCCTAAACGGGACGGACCGTATGTCATTACTAAGAAGGTAACCCCCACTACTTACCTTATCTCTCCAGCCGGAAATCCTGAAGAATCCCTAGGAAAATATCATTCTCAGGATCTGACTCCATTCGTTACTCGTGATGAAGAAGCCACACCACCTCAACCTGTTATACCCAAACGCCGCCGCGGTCGTCCGAAACAGCGAGGTACTAATGAGCTAGTCCAGGAACGAGGTCGTCCTCCTAGACTAGAGGGGGAGTCTATCGTAAACCCGCGTATTTCAAACCGCCGCGGTCGTCTTCCTACGCATCTAAAGGATTATGCGTTAGAGGGGTGTGGAGAGGTGCGCGGGGAGTAACGTCCCGCTCCCGCGCCGATCGAGAAGATTCGGTTCGAGTCAGAACAAGCCCGCCGCGCGTATCAAACACTTTGTGATCTTTTTTAGTTTAAATCCGAGTTACATACAATAGTTTTACTTCCAATTGTGTTTCTTATCGTGTATCTGATCTGACATTATATGTTTTCAATCTACGTCTCTCTTTTACTCGACCAAGTCTACCTTTTCCACTTAAACTATACGAAAAGGTAAATTATTTATTAAACTATTAACAATGCCTTTAAAATTGTATTATAAATAGTCTTGTAACGCATCCATTCTTACAGATTTAAAGTCAAAAGAAAAATTTCTTAGAATAAAAATTACTATGGAGCACAGACCAGCGGGGCTACTATGTAACTCAGTGTTGGTTGCTAGCTATAGTTGCTATTTACCAAAAACAGATAAAAAGTGAACTTCCAAAATAACCTTTAATGGGTACTGAACTATTTACGAATTATGAAGTCATTTCAAGTGCTAACTTATCCTTAAATACGCGGATATGTATGTTTAAGACGATAGCCATTTGGTTTGGCAACTGAGTTTACGATACCTACAGAATCAGGGGGCAGTAGTTGTTGAGCATGAGATCACGCCTCGGACGAACAAACCAACTGTTCTCCTCCAAAGATCACGCACGTTGCTTTTTGATTTTACGTGATGTTTGTAAGATTAAGTTCCGACTCAAACAAAATGCACTCTGAATCTCAGCCTTAATTTACCGCATACTGTGACAAATTTGGAACACAATTTTGCGTAAAATAAAACTACCAACGCCTTCTCTGAAATTTCTCAAAAGAGTGTAATTTACTAAATAACATGCAAGTGGCACCTCTACAGAAGGGCTTAAACACTAAAATCAGCCGGTAAATCAGTTGATTCCATCATTGTGAATAAGCTAACCCGCAGTTTATCAATTCATGTTTTTAATCCGTTTTATTAAAAATTCAGGTAAAAATAGTAATTGATATTAAATAACGATGGATACGCGACATCTACGGCAAAACACGTAGGTAAGTCACAACCATAATATCATGTTAATATTATCAATCCAAGTTTGTTCCGAATTCGGAACGACATGCAGTAATGAATAAATTTATTGTGACAAATATGGAACTGCATGCACTCCAGCTAACAGCTTTTAGGACATCATACAGTCTGGTACACAAATGGGAATTGATATTAATTATATAATTTATTTTATTTTATTTTTAATAATAAAAAGCTACAATATATTTCATACGTAAATTAAGTTATTACGATTAAAGAGTTTGTTTTATTATATCCATCTTTTATTATTTCTCAATAGTGAAAACCGCATCCAAAACGGTTTAGTAATTTTTCATGATGCTCGCACAAACATTCGATCAGACAAACCAATAAACGACAATCAATGACTATAGTCTATGTCGGATCGATTGAGATTTGAGGACATTGACCCCAAAAAAGAGTCAAAAGTAGAAACGCGTAACTTACAAAATGATCAATTTACATGAATAAAATAATTAAACGTTGATGTTATTCCCATATCTATTATGACACCTTTCCCGGCACTACCCAATAATAATCCACACCACCAAAGGTTAACTGGAAGACAATGCTAAATAGCATTAAGTTCGCCTCATGTACAATATTTTAGTGCAATAAAGAATTATTTTTTATTATTATTATTATGATACTAGAAACGCGCTGAATTTGCTTAATATGTTTAGTTTTATTTATTTCTATAAACAAATTCATTTGTAATTTTGTAAGTTACACATTTCTACTCTTGAATCTTTTCTGGGGTCAATGTCCTCAAATCCGGCCCAAACTATAGACTGCATAGTGTTCCAAATATGTAACTTCGAGATTTACTGGAGTGCATGGGGCGTTCCATATCTGGAACAATTCATTTTTTGTTGATAACTTTTGAACGAAGAAATACCTTATTTTTTTTTTTTGGTCCTACATAGATTGTGAAATAACATAGGTACGGCACTAGCTGCTGAGCTGTCGGGTAAACAACATCAGTTGCTGCGGAGCGGCTGGGCGAGCAACACATCAGTTGCTGTGGAGAAGCCGAGCTAGGAACACATCCCGAGGATGCCTCGTTCAGAGGCGAAACACGTGTCGATAAGTTTTCTTGCTTGTTATTTAAGATTGCTTTGCTTTTATGCTCGTATTGCTTGCTTGTTGCATGTTTTATGCTCGACGCACGAGTCTGCATTTTGAATAGCACGACAAGAATTGTTTAGTGGAATACCTATTGCAAATTATATTCATATATCCATAACTTAGTGATGGACTTCCGCAAGGTAACGCCTATTTCAATTAATTAACATAGGTACCTATATTATTTTTCGCGATTTGAAAAGGGCAAGTAATTAAATTGTATTTATTTTAAATATTCGGTCAGCAAGTAAAATCTTCATATATCCCTAACTTAGTGATGGACTTCCGCAAGGTAACGCCTATTTCAATTAATTAGCATAGGTACCTATTTTTTTTTCGCGATTTGAAAAAGGCAAGTAATTAAATTGTATTTATTTTAAATATTCGGTCAGCAAGTAAAATCTGCTGAAAAGTTATTTTGACAGCAAATCAAGGATTATCAAAAAATAAGTAGGTATTTGGTCAGCTGGATAATGTAAATGTCTGCTAAATAAATAGTCCCAATACAGAATTATTATTTGGTCAGCAGCATTATACAATCGATTAGCATAAAAATAATATTTAATAAGCTATAATCCCTAAGAGTCTGCATTTTAAAATTATGGTCATCTAACAATTTAAAATTAGCGCAATTTTATTGAAAAGCGGCAATGATCCACAATACGAGTGGCCAATTGCGTGTGAGAATTGTCATTCGACGAATTGTTGCATTGAGAATAACGTGTTAAACAGTGTTTACAATTATATTTGATGTTTGACAATCAATTATTTAATTTATTATTATTTTCTGACCTCTATCTTTATTAAAAACTAGCCTGTGCTCGCCGCTCCGCCCGTTTTTATTCAATGTCTGTCCTGCGGGGCTATTATGTAACTCAGTGTCAGTTGCTAGCTATAGTTGCTATTCACCAAAAACAGATAAAACATGAACTTCCAAAATAACTATTAATGGGTATTGAACTATAATTACGCATTTTGAAGTCATTTCAAGTGCGAACTTATCCTTAGATAAGCGGATATGTATGTTTTAGACGATAGGCACTTGGTGTGGCAGCTGAGTTTACGATACAGAATCAGGGGGCTGTTTTCGTCTTGGACGTAACTTTGGGAAGTCGCGGGCCAAACAATCATATGCTCATAAATTTGTGGGCCGTATGTTGATTTGTATAGTATACGAAAATAACGACGCAGTCGGTGAACCACAGGTTCAACTAGAAAAGTTACAATGTAATATTCGATTCCATTAATAACTAGACACAAAGAATTTTGCATATTTTTCTAGGTTACTCTGGTTTGTGACTTGGATTTATTGATTTTCATCCCTGCTTATTTGTTAGTTTTCACTTTTTACTCACTTGCTCCTTTACTCAGATCGGCTAAGAAGTTGCATAAAAATAACATATCGTGACTTTCCGGTGATATGTTAGTCTAATTTTAAATTGTTCATCGCCGCGGGCCGTTTTAAAAACCTTAACGGGTCGGATGCGGCCCACTGGCCGGTGGTTGCCCATATATATTATGTATTAGGGCATTTCATATGTTTTTCCTAGTTTTATATTAATTTTTTTTCAAATTGTAGGTAGAGTGGTCAGTCCATTAATGAATGCAATAAATTATTTCATTCATGACATGGTATGGTACTCCTCGCCCCCTCGATCAGCGGATTACGAAAATAGTGGCAGTTTGTGAAAAATATGCAGCTGGAAATGGATTAAAATATAATGTTCTTATATGTGAGGTTTTAGTGTTCAGGGCGGGAAGAGGTCCGGAGTTGGTCCCACCGTTTTCTATGTGTGGCTCAGCGGTTCGGACTATAAAGCAGTTCAAGTATCTGGGCCATGTGCTAACAGAGTGTCTGCGTGATGATGCTGACATTGAGCGGGAGCGTAGGGCCCTGGCTGTGCGGTGCAACATGTTCGCACACAGGTTTTCTAAGTGCTATAAGGATGTAAAAATTTTGCTATTCAATGCATATTGTCAAAGTTTCTATACATGCCAGCTATGGACAAATCACACTAAAACATCATACGGTACCCTTAGAGTACAATACAACAACACTTTTCGCATATTACTGAGACACCCGCGGTACTGCAGTGCAAAAGCCATGTTTGTTCCTGATTTTTTCGCTATACTGAGACATCGAGTGGCGACATTTTGGCACCGGATGCGAACATCGAGCAATGAGTTGCTAAAAGCCGCCAGTGAGTGTATCTGTGGAAATAGGTTTTATAAGCACTGGCTGCACATTCAGACGTGTGAGAATCAGAAATAGATCCTGGTTCTCACATGGTCGAATTATTTAAACTCGATTGAATTTAATTTAAACAAATATTGATTTTGAATATTTTTATGCTGTAATTTTTGTTTTGATTTATTTATTTGTGTAGGTACTTATTATGGGTTTTGCATTGCCTGGAATAAAGACATTTTTTATTTATTTAATTTATTTCATAATAACTCAATGCAGCAAAAAATTGCACACTCTAGTTGCTGCAGAAATAAAATTAATTGGTAAATGGTAGAATGGTGTAATCGCGGCTTTAGTTTATAAATATGATCTGTGGAGTGAGCAATTTGGAATTTGTGTGGTACCTATTTATTTAAAACGATTTAGGGACTATTTCAAAACGTGCGATAGTAGTGCGAAATTGTGTTTAATAGAAAGAGACAGCGCTAAGTACAAGAAAGGAAGAGAACATCTGGTTTTGAAACGCTTGCGAGAAAAACGTTTTAGAACGGGTCTGGTTGACAAAATAAATGTCAGTCTCAAATCTAATTCAAGGGCAGGAAACTGAAATTGCCTTTTGTAGTCACAAAAAAAAATTATAGATAAATGAGCTCTTACGAGCCTAATGCAACTTTCACAATAATAATTTTCACTTTTTTCCTTTTGTTAAATGATTGATGATACATTTTAAAGTTTTAAATTTTGTCTAAAACCCGGCAATACCCCAAAGTGACAACTGTCAGGCGAACTTTAACGGTATCCAGACAGCGTTAGAATTCGCACTAGCCAGAAGTGCGTTCATTAAGGAACTCTAGCTAGGGTGTGTAGGAACACTGGGGTTGCAACACTGAGTTTTTGAACGGGTTTGGCCGAGTTGCTATACTCCAAACGTCATTTCACATATTTCCAATAGATTTCATATTGGGATTCTGCTTTCTTGTTTATAGGTGAACAGACATCTTAGTGAAGTTTTGCTTATTTTTCGGATATTTTTCATCAAATAACTTGATTTGTTTAGTTTTAATTGTAGTTTATGTGTTGTTAGTGGTAAATTTTGTATTATTTAGTAAGTATTATTGTTTTTAAAAGGATCGTTTAGGTTATCCATTCCATAAATGGATTCCTCCGATCCTCCTGATCCGGACCCTCCGGATGGGCCTCCTTTGTCTCCTGAACTGTTCTCACTACCTGCAACTGAGCCAAGTAGAAAACGTCCTGCTGATGGTTCAGAGAATATGTTGTCTAAACGTACGATTGTAAATCCAGCAATGGCATCCATACAAACAACATTTGTACACCCTAGCTTCGGAGGCGGCAAATTATACGATATTAAGGATTTAGGCCCTTTTATAGTCCATGTTTCTCGCGAGGAAACTGAACCCTCGTCTGGTACTTCCATCAGACCCATTAAATTTGGAAAATTCTTAGTGGATAATAAAATTACTAACATCAAAATGGATGGCATTAAAAGCGTAGGACGGAATAGAATTTCTGTAGAATTTAAATCTGGGCAAGATGCCAACAAATTTATTGAGAATGTGTCCCTGAAAAATAATAAATATCATGCACAAATCCCTGCTTACAATGTTACCCGAATGGGCATAGTAAAAAACGTTCCCATTGACTGGTCAATGGAGGAGTTTGTTGAGTCGGTTGAACTCCCTGATGCCTGCGGCATTATATTGAAGGCTAGACGCCTTAACCGTAAAGTCATATCAGATGGTAACCCCTCCTGGATTCCTACCCAATCTGTGGTGATTACTTTTAGAGGCCAGGTTCTCCCCAAAAGGATATTTTGTTTCTACACCTCTTTACCAGTAGAAACATATCATCTACCAACAATTCAATGTCTGAGCTGTTGCCGGTTTGGGCATATCAGTGCCCAATGTAGATCTAAACCACGGTGCTTCCGATGTGCCCAGTCTCATTCGGGACAGGGATGCAGTGTCCCTGAAATCCAGGCTACATGCTTGTATTGCTCGGGAACTCACTTTGCCACTAATAAAACGTGCCCAGAGCACAATCGGCAAAAGTCCATTAAAACTGTCATGTCCCAGGAAAGCATTTCATATGCAGATGCCTCTACACGATTTGCACAAGTCCGCAGACCATATGTGGAACTCACACAACAACATATCCCATCTTCAGTTGCAGTATTCCCGCCTTCTCAGTTGGATTCGTTTTCTAGGGCTGTCAGCTCCTCCCACAAAAAGACTATTTTTACTCCACCCCGTCAAAGGCCAGTTATAGATATAGGTTACAATCGTAAGGCTCATGCAGAAATTGTTTCTGAGGGCCCTTCATCACAACCTAATGGTTGTGCATTAACCCAGCCTCCAGATATTTCACCAAATGAAAATCTCATGGAGCTCTTAATAGCTACCCTAATAAATTTAATTTCTAAATGTAGTGATTCCCTACCGTCCAACGTTGCTGCTAAACTCAATGAAATCTTCCTTTTAATTAATAGCCATGGCTCTAACGGACTCAACAGTAACCCACTTTCTCCAGTGGAACACTAGAAGTGTTTCCACAAAAAAACCAGACCTTATGTATTTAATTAATAAACACAATCCTGCTGTCATTGCCATCTCTGAGACGTGGTTGGTTCCTGGATCCCATTTTAGGATACCAGGTTTCTCCTGTCTTAGGGATGACAGAGATGATGGATATGCTGGTTGTGCTATCCTTGTCAGACGAAACTTCACTTTTTCTCAAATTTCTCTCCCTGTACACAGTCAAGATATTAATGCTATTGCCATCAAATTCCTTAACATGGTAATCTTATCAATTTATATAGCTAATCCTAGACCTTCTGTTCTACCTGAACTGATTTCTATTATCTCATCTCTTCCTGCACCTGTTATTATAATGGGTGACTTCAATGGCCATCACATATCATGGTCTTTTAAAACTGACAGTTTTGGGAGCGATCTTGTTGAAACTTTTGACTTCCTTAATATATGCATACTGAACGATGGTTCTCCCACTCGACGTACTCGTCCAAATGAAAATCCTGGTAGCGCCGTCGACCTATCTCTTTGTTCTCCATCTCTTTCTTCTGTCTTGTCCTGGAGGGTTCTACCTCTCACTCATGGTAGTGATCATTTCCCCATATTAGTTTCTATGCCTAATCACTCTGCTTCCCATTGTAATGACTCCCCTTTGTTAAAATATAGGCTCAATAAGGCAGACTGGGAAAACTTTTTATCTTCTGTAAATGTAAAAATTTCTTCACTCCCTTCCACTTCTAATGCAAACTTTCTTTCCAATTACTCTCAGTTCATTGACATCCTTTCCTCCTCTGCCAAAAATCATATTCCTATGAAAAATCCTTTTCGACGTAAGCTTTCCCCTCCATGGTGGGATCCTGATTGCACTGCGGCCGTTAAGAAAAGAAGCCAAGCCGAAAAAAAATATAATTCAAATATGTCCATGAGCAATTTTTTATCTTATCAACAAATCGCAGCGCAAGCTAGGAGACTGCTTTCAAAAAAAAAGAAACAGGGTTGGAATAAATTCTGTGAGAATCTTTCCCCCAGAACGCCAGTTTCTTTAGTCTGGCGTAATATAAGAAGGTTTCGAGGGTCACTTAATGTTCAGAATCTTACCTCGAATGATTCTGATTCTTGGGTGGGAGCTTTTGCTGAGATGCTAGCTCCTTCTTGCCCTCCGGTCATACCTCCTGCTTCTTTACACATTACTTTTTCTCCTTCTTCATGTCCCAGTAATAGTTTTGATTTTATGAATTCCCCTTTCTCTTTTAATGAACTACAGTGCGCTATACATGGCCTCACTGACTCCACCCCAGGTATTGACAACATCCCTTATTCATTCTTAATTAACTCTTCTGAATCCACAAAATTATTTTATCTAAATTTAGTTAATCACTTTTATGAGAACGGAGTTACTCCGGATGAGTGGAACACCCAGATAATAATCCCGATTCTGAAACCTGGTAAGGATCCTTCTGATCCGTCTGCTCGAAGGCCAATAGCATTATCTTGTTGTTTGGCAAAGATTTTAGAACGAATGGTTAAAAACCGGTTAGAGTGGATAGTAGAGAATAAATGCTTACTAGCTAGATCTCAATTTGGTTTCCGGAAGGGTATGAGTACTTTGGATAGTCTTAGTATTTTAACTATTGACATTCGGTCATCATTTAAGAAACAAGAATTTCTTGTCGGGGTTTTTCTTGACATAGCCTATGCATATGATAACGTTCTTCTTCCTGTACTCAGGCAAAAATTGCATCAGCTGATGATCCCAGAGAAACTGATTCGTATCATATGTAGCTTGCTCATTAACAGATCTATCCAGATTAAAAATAATAATTCCCTTCTTCCACCTAGGAGAGTTTGGAAGGGTCTTCCTCAGGGATCCGTACTCAGTCCTATCTTGTACAGTATTTATACACATGATCTTGAAAAAGTTGTGGACTCTTTTTGTAACATTCTACAATATGCAGATGATCTAGCACTTTATGTTTCATCCCCATCAGTAGAAACCGCAGTTAATCGATTAAACTCAGCTCTTTTTTACCTTAATGATTGGCTTCAGAATAATGGGTTATCCCTGTCTGTTGCAAAGAGTTGCGCAGTAATTTTTACAAAAAAACGTTCAATCCCTGGAGTGTTAATAAAATACAATGATGATCCCATTAAAATTGAAAATAAAGTGAAGTTTTTAGGAGTGATCCTTGATTCAAGACTTACTGGCATGCCCCATTTCACTTATATTTCTCAGAAGTGCGAGAGGGGAGTGAATGTTCTCCGTGCGCTCTCTGGTGTATGGTGGGGATCTCATCCTTACTCACAAAAACTTTTATATAATGCTATTGTTCGGAGCCATTTGGATTATGGTAGCTTTGTTTTGGATCCCTGCAACAAATCAGAATTTGAGAAAATCAACAAAATCCAAGCTAAATGTTTGAGAATTATTGTAGGTGCAATGAGATCTTCACCTAAAAATGCCTTACAAGTAGAATGTGTCGACCCTCCTCCTCACCTGCGCAGACAATACCTTTCAGATAGGTTTTTCTTCAAAATTGCTCAAAATTCGAATCACCCTCTTTTACCAAAGTTAATGCATTTATTCAACCTTGTATCCCAATCCGGTTTTAGCTCAGAATCAGATTTACCTTGTGTTATAAGAAGTTATATTAGTCTTTCGAAAATTAACCATCCCACTGTAAAATTACAAATCAACCCTCCATTTCATATTCCCTTCAAAGCCTTGATTTTTGAACCATACGTGATTACGAATTTTGGCGTAGATAAAGGTTCGACCGTTGCTGACAAATCCTTCCAGTATATTTTGGAGAAAGACTGGCAGGGCTGGCTGAACATGTTCACTGATGCCTCTAAGTTATCAAATGAAACTAATGTTGGAGCTGCAGTTTGGATTCCCAAATATAAAATTATTCTCAACTTTAAATGTCCCCCAGAAGCTTCTGTTTTCACTGGAGAAGCAATTGCAATTTTGGAAGCAATCTCATTTTCCAACACTCACAAACTTAATAACACCATTATTTTTTCGGACTCTTTGAGTTGTCTCCAAGCAATTTTGTCTAATCCTTTTAAGAATAAGTCCCGCTTTCCTATCATTCTAAAAATTAGAGAGGCACTTTTTATGTGCAAAGAACAACACATTAACGTTGCTATCGCTTGGATTCCAGGTCATCATGGTATTTCAGGCAACGAAATGGCTGACTCATGTGCTAAAGACGCTGCAGAATTAGGTACTTCCGAACACAATGTTGTTTACCACCATGATCTTCTTCCTCTGGCGAAAACCAATTTAGATAAGGCGTGGTCCAAGTCATGGCAAGAGTCCCAGAAATTAATTGGCAGACATTATGGTGCAATTCAACCTGATATTCCTCAACGCCCGTGGTTCTTTAAATACCGTGATGCTAATAAGATTTCCACATCCATAGTTTGTCGTCTCCGGCTAGGTCATGTATGTTCTCCCGTTTTTCTGGCAAAAATCAGGGTGAGGGATCATTCCCTCTGTGAATGTGGCTTGTGTGAAGGGACTGTAGATCATATGTTCTTTGAGTGTCAAAGATTACAGTATTCTTTATATGATGTTCTCCCTCCGCAAATCCCCCGTCCCGCTAACTTCAGCTTTCTGCTGACTTTTGTATATAGTCATTTTGTATACACGTTATGTAAGTTTATTAAATTAAATAATATAAAACTATAAAAGTAGCATAGTGTGTTGTATAGGTACTTACTAGTGTTTTAATAATATTCAGTATTTATTGTAGGTAACATATTACGGTTTTATTAATGTTTATTTTCCTCTGTGTATATATTGTGTACTTGCTTAGTAATGTTGTTTATATTTTGTTGTAGGTTAACGCTTCAGAACTCAAGTTAACCAAATTTTAACTTGAAAACTTCCAGCAAGTCTATTCACTTAAAACTAGATATTGGCGGAACTAATGTGCGGAGACACATTATAGGAAGCCAGATAAAACGGCTTTGATTGATAGATTTCATATTGATTTATAACTGTCATTTTGACGTTCCTATATGAACCCTGCTCAGAGTTGGTGGTGAAAAATTTGACACCGGTGCGTGTAGCGGACACTGCTATTTTTGAACGGTTGGTGTCGCGACCCGTGTTGAGTTTTGAACGGTTCAGTGTTGGAACCCGGGGTACGAACCCAAGCCGGTGTGAGTTTTTGAACCGTTGGGGCCGCGTTCAGTTTGATCGCCCGCTCGTCACTGACAGCAAGATAGCAGATACAAAATCAACGCGTGCAAAAGAGATGTCATGATCGCCGGGCGTGAGCGGGCGATCAAACTGAACTCAGTCCTCTATAGCTAGCAACCGACACTGAGTTACATAATAGCCCCGCTGAAGCGTTTCAAAAGTTCAAGGAAGTGACTAAAGGACCACTAGCGGTCCTTTGATTTTTAAAATTATGGAACCGTTAGTCATTATTTAGCTGTTAGAATATCTTCCTCAGCACGTACTAATAAAGTTTAATTTGCAATGTACAGTTCGGAAAGGGAAGGGGTCCTCTAATTTTATAATTTATTGAACAGTAAGTCATCGGAAAGTGCTTGGAAAATTATTTTTTCTGCATATCGTGAATTCTGTTAAAACTACGGGGATCGCCTCGCTCGGCTCTCTAACGGCTATGTGGCTGTAGCGGCAAGCGGGAGTGGCGAGCGAAATAGCGAGTGGATTAAAACAAACGTGTTGGAGTGTTCGAGAACGCCATGCATGCGCAAGGAGCGGCAAGCGAAATAGCGCGCGGCGAGCGAATGAAACATACACACTGTAAGTCGACACGACAGTAGCCACGCTCGCCGCTTGCGGAGCGGGTTGTTTTTAGAGCGGCAGCGACGCGATCAAGCAAGATTGATATTTTGCTATTTAGTTTGTCGCAAGAGGAGTTTATTTCTGTTGTTATCAAACGACCAGCCATCTGACAAAGTAAGCATTCAAAACATAGCAACAGAAACACTATAATAAAGTTGTGGGGAGAAATAAAAGAGCTGTTTCCAGAAATGGAAGGTATGTATATAGGTAGTATGTATTTATGACCCGTATGTTTAAGAGTATGTAATTATAAATTCGTTATAGATCTACTTTCCAGACAATAGCGAGATATTTTAGACAGAGAAATTTTTACTAGCCAAGATTCAGTACACGTGGTATTCCCTACATCGACGCCCGCTACTGAGCGGTGACAGTGGCATTGGCATGGTCTCAAACCGCTGCCGCCCGCCGCCCCCCTATGTGGCATTGCCATAATATGTACTTATATGTCAACCTAACCGCTCTTCCTCGCTTCGCTCGTCGTCGCAACCTATTCCTAGCGGTCGAATAAAATTAAAACTAAGGAAGCTGCTAACGGCTATTTAGTCACTTCCAAAGTTCAAAACACTTCCTTCCGAGCATGGCCGTCTTAAATTAGGCTGGGGCCCTCGGGCACACAAGAATTTGGGGCCCATTTGTTAAGTCAAAAAAGCAAATTATAATATTATATGTTTAATAAGTATGAGCATTTATTATAGGTAATCAAATATAGTATGACTAGCTTTTGCCCGCGGCTCCACCCGCGTCGAAGAGATTTTCGTGGAAATAAGGAAAACAAAAGAATATGATTTTTTGAATGACAATATGCAACGGTCACCATGTTTTACCAAAGTGCTAATAAAGACCAATCAAATAAGCCCAAACTTGAAGGGTCTGCTGTTGTCCGTTGAGGAGAACCCATACATACCTTCCAGTCCCATCAGCAGACCTTGGTCACCATGTTTTTATTGGAGAGAAAGGAGGTGGACACTGTCGACTAAACTGGCCGTTCAGCAAGTTTTAAATTGTATGTTCTAGTGAGTGTCTAGAAGACAATGTCTTGTCTATCACCTTTTTCATGGTTGTGTCAACAATATGTTTTCGGTGCAAATAAATCTATGTGTCCTGATTTAACTATCTATGTTTTTGGATAGATCTGCTTCCTGGGTACTCTGTTAGAGCAACTGGTAGTTTACATAATCACGGAATTACCAATAGTTTTACCAAAGTGCTAATAAATACCAACAAAATAAGACTAAACTGGAAGGGTCTGCTGTTGTCTGTTGAGGAGATCCCGTACCCACCTTCCAGTCCCATCATCAGACCATGGTCAGCACGTTTTACCAAAGTGCTAATGAAGACCAATCGAATAAGCCCAAACTCAAAGGGTCTGCTGTTATCCGTTGAGGAGATCCCATAATCACCTTCCAGTCCCATCAGCAGAACTTGGTCACCATGTTTTACCAAAGTGCTAATAAATACCAATCGAATAAGTCCAAACTCGAAGTGTCTGCTGTTGTCCGTTGAGGAGATCCAGTACCTACCTTCCAGTCCCGTCATCAGACCCTGGTCACCATGTTTTACCAAAGTGCTAATAAAGACCAATAAAATAAGCCCAAACTCGATGGGTCTGCTGTTATCCTTTGAGGAGATCCCGTACCCACCTCCCAGTCCCGTCATTAGATCCTGGTCACCATGTTCTACAAAAATGCTCATCAATACCGATCAAATAAACTTAAATTTGAGAGGTCTCCTAAAAAAATACATTTACCAGTGGATGATTGAAACCCCGACGACATGACTACATACGTACGACTACGCAAGGCGTATATACCACACGATTAACTAAAAATCTTATTGAGTGCTTAAAGAATTTTTAAAGTCAGTTCAGTAGTTCTAGATATTACCCATTATATGCAAACAAAAAAACAAATCTTTCTTCTTTATATAATAGTGTAGACAAACCTTAACGTGAGTTGATTTGAACCAGACTGCGTCAAATTCGGTATTTTGAAACATGCAGCGCCATCTAGTGTATTAAAATAAAAACAATTTCAACACCAGCTTACTGAGCCGTTATCCAGGATAGCTTCCCAAAGATGGCGTTTTCTAAGCACTTAAAAATAAAAATATTTTAGTTATTGGTCTTTGCGCAGTCAAGAAATATAATTTCAGCTAAATATTTTTTAAATATTTCTAAATATTTTTTAAATATTTCTAAATATTTTTGTTACAAAGGGAAATATTTTTTCTGAAAATAAAATAAAATAATAAAAAATAAAAAGTGAAAACAAATTTTACCAGTCGGGGTTTGAACCCGCGACGATCGAGAATGCTACGGCGGCGAACCTTCCATATGTCTCACTAAAATTCTCATTGCGCTGCTCCCTTTTGTCATCGCGTGATAAATACATAGGCCTAAACCTTCCCGAAGAAATGCTTTATCTTTCAGTGAAAATTGCATCAAAATCCATTGATTGGTTCTCAAGTTACAAGCGAACGAACAGACAGACAGACGTTGTATTTTTATATGTATACAGAAGAAGAAGATATAATTATGTCATCAATGATATTAGAATGCTGCTGGTTTTTGGGGTACGATTACGATAACGATTTCTTTCGGCATTTCTGTTGAGCAAAATCGTCTATTATATCCTTAAAGTCACTTTTTTAAGGATATCACTTTCTATGCACATAATTGACAAAAACTCAGTCGTTCTTGTAACATTTTTGTTCGCAATTCATTTTTTATTCTCTTATGTTGCGAAAATGACCGCTCTCCACCACAATTGGTAACCATTAGGCAAAGGAATATTCTTGTAGCAATTTCTACGTTTGGAAAGTTTCTTCCAATTTATCTGATTTTATTAGGTTTTGTAAGGTTGAGATATTTAAATCCGCTGATTACTTTGCTATGTTTTTTAAATATTGGCTTAAATGAAAACATTCTGTTTTGAGCTCATCTGCATTAATATCTTCATTAAATATTCTGCAAATTTTTGCATTTTTTGGTCAACTCACCAGAATCGATTGTTGTTAACTGACAAAGAAAACTAAATCGACTATCAATTTCTTGGTATGCTGCCGAACATTTTTTTTTTGTATTTAATGTGTCAATTATGGGAATGAAGAAACTTTTCCTTGCCTCTCAACTGTGCAGTCTCTAATGATCCTTCAAAAAAAGTGAGGCGTGTGCTGCGAAATCTTTGTCTTTCAAATGTATCTTTGTAGTCAGCATATGGATTTTTTTCTTTAGCAGCCGTTTCGTACTGATTTTAAATTATTGCGTGCGGTATTGACATAACTGATCAGAGATACGTAAAGTTTCGTTACACGTCCATGGTCATAGTGCTATTCCGTAAACTTAGACTTGTTTTATTCATAACTCCCAAAAGATCATTCCATATTTCCATTAGAAAGAGCAGTCTCAAATTTTCCCATTTTTTTTGCTAGGAATAGGCGCAGTCATCGATATAATGGCGTAGTATATGCAAAAAGTGTAATGTGCCCGACAAAAATGTTTTGAGAATAAATGTGCGAGAGAAATTGTCGGTCCTTCGGGGCCCCCTGAGAATGGGGGCCCTGGGTACGGGCCCCATGTGCCCTTATGGTGAAGACGGTATTGCTTCCGAGCAACTGTCAGGTAACAGTTCGGTTATACTCGGTCAAAGAGTACTTTATATTTGGAGAATAGAGACATCAGTCTCCTTTATCGACAACGCCATCTGGCGAACTAGGCCGAAACTAAATTACACCCTTTTCTTATTACAAGTACATAAATATATAAAAACAAGTATGCATTATTGATGTATACGTACTAGGTATTGGTATATCTAATAATATTGCCTAATATTACTCAATATTATTGGCGAGGAATATGAAAGAATAACAATGAAATTAAATAACACAATGCAAATCCATGATTTTTATTTCCTGTTTATAATAATCACATGCTTGTTTTTTCATATCATCTCTGGTCATCATCATCACAATCAGCTCTGGTACCGTCCTGTATTTTAACGTCACAAGAACAGTTAAACAAAACGAATTTGCACGTTAAATCACAAATAAAATCTGTTAAACACGATTTATGTCCTTCAAATTTTATAAAATTTTAATTGATCACGGTAACAAGCAGAGTTTACAAAATTACTAAAAATGACAGAGAGCTAACTGTGAGAAACGTGGCAGAAGCAGGTAGGTATAACCGTTTTTTCAAACTGTTTGCCCGTTCGGTAATAAAAGTTTATTGTATGCACGTGGGGCAAATTTCCAAATTCCTTTTTCAAGTACAGTTTGTAGAAACAATTAACAATAGATGCCGAAATCATTAGGCCTACTGTTCAGTGTTGCCGTCATTATTTAAAAAATATATAAACTTTATAACCTAGGCCACTTATACTCGTAGTTGCGTATTTGGAAGGTATTTGATATATTGATATATTTTGATCTTCCGGACATTAATGTCATTTGTGAATAACTGACAATAATGCAGAACATAAAATATTATTAACAGAAGAAACATAACTGAATCAATAATATTTACCTGAGTTTCTTAACTTTGGTGACAGGTGTGAGTGTATATGCAGCATGTACATACTTTTTACCTAGCTGCTGACAAGAAGGTGCTTACAATACTTTGTTTAAACATCAGTTTAATTAAAATATGGTCTAGAGACGCTGAATTTAAATTTTGTACATTAAAAACCAAAATTATATTTTAGCATATCATACAAAACATCGCATAAACAATCAAAAAGGCAATATTGCCCAAAAAATTATATTCATGTGACTTTATATAAATATGTTATGAAATATGCAATACCTAGCTGATAACAGCTAAGATGGCAATACTTTTTTCTTTGCATTGACTGTTACATGAACAAAGGAACCTCAAATTGAGTTCTTGCAAGACAATATGTTTGCAACCTTATTAGAAGGTGATACCAATGGTTTTAGAATGATGAAATAGTTCAAGAGTTTGTGGTGTTTATAAAAAAAACACAGTTTTAGGAAGTTTGAAAGAATAACAATTTGAAATGTTCCCACGCTTCTTATCAGCCATTTGGTAACTTTCAAATAAAAATATTGCATTTCTTTTTACTAAACCAGTTTGCAATAATGAAAAAACTTCGTTATAAAACTTCATTATGAAGATGGCACCCAATGATGATGAGTTTGCAATATATGTCTCAATATCAGGACTATTTGTATAATAACAATTTGCATAGCTTTTTATTGCTATAATAACACATAATTTACATATGCCTCAAGTGAGTGTAAATAAATTTATTAAATAATTTGCAAATAGTGTTATAAAAATGAATCGATCTAATACGACTGTTCTATGGGATTATTTCAAGAAGGATAATGCCATCAAAAAGGCAAAGTGTAATATTTGTGGCGATAGTTACATATAATTATAAAACAACAACGGCTTATTTGATGGCATGTTTAAGAAAGAAACATTTATGTGCCCCAAAGATGCGATTGTACCGCGTTATTCTGTTTGTCTGTAACTAATTAAGTGTCAATAAATTAAATGAAGTTTTCCACTAAAATAATAATAAATAATAATAATAATAAATAACTTTATTTGTTCATAATACAAAATAATACTTAAAGAATGTTCACTGTCCCCTAACCTACGTATTCGTGTATCGTAGGGTCACAGACTTATCCTTCTAAATTCTAAAGCAGAGACTATTCTAACATGCATGAGTTATAATTAATTTTGATACATTTAACATAAAAAGCAACGAACAACAAAAACATAATTCATACATTAAAACTAAATGTGTAAGTGAGTGAGTGTGTGAGCGTGCGTGTGGTTGTGTGGAGAGTATTCATGAGCGGTGAGTTCTTTGAGTATTTATATGTGGTGGATGAAATGTTTGTAAATTTATTAGTGGAAGGTGTGATAGTGATGTATGTGATTTTTATTGTTGACTGTATGTTTGTCCTTAATTGACATAAATAAAATGAAATGAAGGGAATTGGAGCATAACTCTAGGTAGGTATTTTAAGAAGCTCTTCAGTTTGACTGTAATTTAGCCTTAGTAAGTATTGGTGAATAGATTGTCCACAACTTCTACGAGTGAGGGAAATTAAAGTAATTTTTTTGCTAATGGTGTTATAAGTATATGGTCCAAGAAAATTATGGCAATTTTGTGCAAAGCAGGTACGGGTTTGTGGTGTAGTAAATATACGATTTTTCCTCCGTTTAATTTCAAGCTGTGGTTTGAGTGCTTTATAATCTGCTTTTGTGTGTTGACGTAGTATAATTGATTTTATATACAGTTGCCGAACCGTCAAGACAGGACATTCTCTATACAACTCTCTAGTGGGATGACGCCTAGGCTTAAACAGCATGACTTTAAGCAATGCGCGCTGTGCACGTTCAAGAGGAAGAAGATGACTTTTGGCTGCTGCACCCCAGGCAGTGATACAGTAGCCAAGTATAGATTGGGCTAAGGCGTGGTAAACCAGCATTACGACCTTTTGCTTACCAACATGTCTTAATCTTTTAAAAATATGAATAAGTTTGCGTGTTCTAGCAGACAGGTTCTTAATGTGTTCTGACCACGTTAGCTTCTCATCGAGAATGACTCCGAGGTATTTGATAGTGGTTTGGCGTTCGAGGGCTGGGCAATTACAATTTTCCGTGTTGTTGCAAGTGTGAAGAGTAATATTAAAATTCTGGTTCGGTTGGGTTCGTGAAGTAATTGTGAAGGTTACGTATTTAGTTTTGGTGGCGTTAACTGTTAGGAGATTGTTTTGCAGCCAGTGGGTGACATTATATAGACCTTCGTTTGCACGAGTTTGCACTTCATCCCAGGTATCTCCATAGAATAGTAAGACAGTGTCGTCCGCGAAGGTAATAACCTGCCCTTTAATGAAGGTTTTACTACAAAGGTTGTTGATGTAGATTAAAAATAGCGTGGGGCCCAAAATGCTACCTTGGGGAACACCAAAACTTATATTAGTATCGTTTCCTTCGAAATCACTCAACTTTACCCTCTGCTTCCTATCGGACAAATAACTTTTGAACCACTGTAGTGGGAGACCACGAACTCCTATGCGTTCTAATTTTGCAAGGAGAATAGGGATGGAGACGGTGTCGAAAGCTTTGGCCAGATCTAAAAATATACCTAAGCATTTTTTGTTGTCGTCCAGTCTGTTAACAACAAATTCAGTTAGTTTGGTCACTGCATCTTCTGTAGATCTCTTAGCTCTAAAGCCAAATTGATTATCTGAAAGTAAGTTTTTTGTTTCTAAAAAGTTAATAAGTCTTTTGTTAACAAGTTTTTCCAGTATTTTAGAGAGCGCTGGAAGCAGTGAGATTGGCCTAAAGTTCGTGACATCGCCCCCATCTCCACCCTTATAGATTGGACAGATAATAGACTTTTTAAGTGCCTCAGGGACATGTCCATTTTCTATGCTGAGTTTGCATATAATAGATATAGGTTTACAGAGTGAGCTGATAGCATACTTAAGTAATTTATTTGTTATATGGTCCCACCCAGGAGCAGAGTCGTGTTTTAGGCTTCTTATTACTGCGCATACTTCATGTTCATCTGGTGGAATAATCGCAAATGAGTGAATGGGAGAATTTTCTGAAGTTATTTGATGGGAAAGTTCTGTCTCTGAGCAATTTAAGGTCGTAAGAATACTTTGAGCTAGCTTAGCACCTACAGTAGAAAAGTACTCATTAACCTTTTTGAGAGAGTCACTTATATTGTCTTCCAAAGTTAATAATTCATCTGATTTATTATTATTTTTTGTAACATTACATATTCTTTTAACTTGTTGCCAGATTTTCTTAGAGTCATTTTCATGTTTTTGTAGTTCAGCCTGATAAAAAGTATTTTTGCATTTCCTAATGATGTCATTACAATGGTTTCTATAATTGCTATATACAGATTTTAATTCTTTGTCATTAGGGTATTTTTTAGATTTATAATGGAGTTTGTCACGTTTTAAGATACATTTTATGAGCCCACTAGTAATCCAGGGTGACATATTCTGTTTAGAACGGGGTAAGGCTTTTATGGTCGTATGCTTGTTAACTATATTCGTAACAATTTTAATGAATTGATCAGTGGCATGGCAAACGTCTGTCGATTTCAGTTTGTTTTCCCAGTTCACTTCGCTTAGGTCCTTACAAATGGAATCGTAGTCTAATTGTTTCGTTGTTTTGTTTTTATTTGTGATCACAACAGACTGCGATTTGGTGACTAGAATAACAGGAGAATGGTCTGTAGCACTTGGCGGGATAACTAATATTGTAGATTCGTTCTTAGATTTAATCATACAGTGATCTAGACAGGTTTTGGTTGGTTCGCGAGTGTGAAACATATGTCCAGGAAGAAGACCATGCGTAGCTAGTAAAGTTAAGTAATGGGAAGGATCAGGACTCTCTTCACTGCGTTCAAGGAGATCAAGATTTATGTCGCCCATCAGAAATATATTGGGAAACATTTTATATTTTTCCAGGATATTATTTAACGTGTCACAGAATTGGGTAGTATCTTTAATGAAAGGTGGTCGGTAGATGGCTATAAAAGCATAGTCTTTTCCCAAAGTAATAGCAAGGCAATTTATATTAGGTATTGTTTCCTCAACTATCTTAATGTTTTTAAGAGAGCCCTTAACGTATAACACAATTCCGTCATTTTGGTTTATGTAATTTTTTGTAATGTAAATGTCGTAGCCAGGGATGATTGGTGGGTTGTTGTCTATTTTGTTTAGCCAGCATTCCGTCAAAATAATTAAGTCAAATTTAGTATTCAATCTATTTAAAAGAACTAGAAGATTATCAAAGTTTTTATTGCAGTATACACTTCTGATATTAAGAGTTATTGCTGAGACAGTTCTATTATTAAATTTCAAATACGTCTTACACTGTTCGGGTTCGGGCATGTAGAAAAATTGGGAGACATTGATTGCATCAATGTCTGTACCAAGATCCCTTGTATTATTCATAATACTATGAATAAATATACCTTGGAAAAATACGCGTTTCCAAGGATTAGAGTTTGAGATAGACCGATCCCGAAGAGTGCTTTAAAGTAAGGACTTTTAGTGTGTGTGTTTGTGAGTTTTGCAAGTAAACGCGTGGGGTATGTGTGTATGTGCAAGAACTTATTGGATAATATAAAGAAAACATAAAAAGACAAGTAATATAGCATGCAAATGATTATAACTATGATAATAAATAGAAGTGGACAATAGCTTATATTGTAAGAGTAACATTTATCATTCTGGACAGATAGTCATGCTTCTATGTTTCCGTTCGATAACGTGTCTCTTGGGGTATTCTGCCGGTTTTTCAGATCTTCCAGTTGTAGTAGTGATCTTATCTCAACCGCGGGTGTTCCTTCATCTTTCCTTATAAGAACTTTTCCCCGAGACGTCCAGCAGAATCTATAGTCCGTATTTCTGACAAAATCACGAGCTGCGTAATGAAGTTGCTTCGCTCTTTTTGTGAGTAAATCGTTAGCGTAGATGATTTTTTCTTCAACGGGAAGACCAATTGTCTTAGTACTGAACTTTCCATCCTTATTCTCCGAGTTGAATATCTTCAGTGCTGTCAGTAGTGCATGTTTCTGTTTAATGGTCTGAAATTCCGCTACAATAGGCCTTATTTGATCGGGTTTTGCAGGTGCTCGGTAAACCTGACGCGGCGTGACATCGGCGTAACCTGGGATTAGTGTATTCTGAATTTTGTTTACAGTATCCTCTATATTTTCGTTTTTAATCTGCGGAATGTTTCTGAATTCAACAGAAGTCTCGCAAATTTTTCGCTGCATCAATTCAAGTTCCCTCTCCAGGAAATGAACTGTTTTATCCGTCTTCTCTTCTTTTTTCTCAACAGTAACGATACGATTTTCTAGTTCAATTTGCTTTGAGGTTATTGTATTGATTGAGTTCTGGATTTCCTGGTTTGTTTTCATGATCGTATCATTTTGCGCCTTTATTTCGGTAATCATTAAATTCATATTTTTCATTATGAGAGTAAGGTCATCTATTCTTTCTGTTATTCCGTGATCATGCTTTCTTTTTCGCGTATTAACGCTGTTGTCCTCAAAGTCGAAATTCTCTGGGGTTTTGTTACCGCTCGGTGCGACTAATTGGAGATCGTTTTGTGATGACGCAACTGGTTGCAGCACTTTTATTTCGCCTTTGTAAGCTTGAGATGCATGCGGCGGAGGTGAATGTAGAAGAGGATTAGGCATCTTATATGGGTTGATATTGATCATTTCAGTTAGGTACTCAGTTATGTGTAGGTAGGTAGAATAAGCGAGCGTACGTATACACAGGAAATGCGGATGATGCGGACTAGCGGTACGACGATACGGCGGCGGCGGCGCGGCGGCAGAGACAGGTGATAGCTCTTATGATCTAAGGTACAGCGCTATATTTATTCCAATACGAATTTGCGAGACAAGCTTAGGTAGCACTGCAACCGCTAGCAGGCGGTCACAGGTCCAGTATTCGTCACCTTGTGGCTTCAATACAAAGGCTGTGTCCAAAAGGTCGTAAGCGCCATGCAAATCGCGGCGCTTACGCGTTTTCTTTACACACTATAGATTTCGGTCGTTTATATCGGCGGTTATAAACTTTATACGAAGATTTAAGCCTTGTATAAATGATTAATTTCAAATGTAAATACCTTCTTGTATAAAGACTGGTATCAGCTTTATGTGGAACTAAATTTCACCAAGAACAGACCACTTTTTGCACTGGTTATTTTTATTTGAGTGTAGATGTAAACAAAACAGATGTTGCTCGCACTGTGTCATTTTCACATTTGTATTTTTCCATTTGTATTTAGTACAAAAAAGACTATTCAACCAATTAAAAACTTATTGACTTACATATCTTATAGTTATACTGTATTGTAATGTAATACATGTTGTACCTATGTATGTTAAGTTAGTTGATACGAAAATTGTAACACTACGCCTAAAAATTTGCCAACCCAAAACTAAATACCATTTCGGTAAAAACCTGTATTTAAGTAACTACCTTACAAATTCAAATAAAACATTCAAATTATTATTGTTACCGAAACCGTCATCGAGGCGTGATGCTCAATTTCCGTCAACTTCAGTTTCCCAGGAAATAACGCTTTACTATAATTACTCGTTTTCAAAACAGTTATTGGCTACCAGTAACTTCTTTCGTTTCGTTACCGCAAAAACACGTTACGATGACTCACCCCTAGTTATTGGTGTTACCCATATAAAAAATAAAAAATTAGTGGTACCATACCATTAGTTGAAATAAAATATTAAAAACAACAATGCCAATCTAGCGAACTAAGCCGAAACTAAATTATACCTTTTTCTTCTATACAAAATGTTTTCGTACTAAACAGGACAGGACAATGCCCTCGGTTTAACTCGGGTCAATTATCAGGTACCATTATATATCTTTGATTACCGTCAATTTCTTAACCCTCTAGGGTAAAATTCGCATCACTCCGAGTGAAAGAAATCACAGATAGTGAAATTCACTTGATTCGAAACGAAACTATTATTTATATTCATTATTATGGATCGGTAGAAGAGTGTTTATATCAAAGAAAAGACAATTTAATCGTTATTTATAGTATCTCTATATAATTTGTGTTATGGATCATGAGGAACCGACACCGGAAGACTTGCAAAGAAAATTATATTTTTTACTTGACCAATTACAAGCAATGGCTCGGGAATTACCACCGTAAGTCTCATGTACAATATCTTGCAAAATCACAACTTTCGGGCTCGGGACTTCTTGAGTTCGTTTCCGCCTCTGCGTAATTGTTGTTTTGTTACATTAGATTCCATAAAAACACTATTTCTTGACATCTGTTAGTTACGTACCTTATTAGAACTAGGCAAAGAACACCTATAGGTACCTACTTACATTGGAGGAAAACTCACCCTGGAAACCAGCTTTGTTTGTGGTATAGATAAGGGAAAAATTACTTACACTTTTCATGCTCCCTGACACTGATACTGCTAGTGAACTATGCATTACCTACTTGCTCGCTGTCAGATAAAAGTAGCTCGATGCTGGTTCCAAAACCTAAAAGTAGATGTTTTGGAACCAGCATGGAGCTACTTTTGTCTGACAGCGAGCAATATTTTAATCTTGAAAAGTGATTTGGAACGCTATCCTAGATCCATTCAAATGATGGATGGCTCATCATTAGATTATTTCTGCATTGCTACGTTCTTCATATTTTTATGGTAGGTTGACCTAGTTATTAGAGATATTATCCTATAATTTCAACTTGCGGAAAAGGATAGTTTTTAAGATATTAATTTTTGAAATTTTCAATTTTTAATGCATTTTTACATTATCTGCATTGAAAACACGCTAATGAAGTGTCAAAACGGCACTACGCTCCATTCATCGCAGTCACAAATGTCAGTAGGACGCACACTGCGTAAAAAAGTTTAGTATGGTCTAAAAACTGACTTCTACACTGGTAGGTTAAAACTGTTCAAAAACCAACTCTATACAGTCTTGTAGCTACTACCCGTAGAGTGTATATAAAAAGCCGAAGGCGCGGAGGGAGGGCAGCCCCTGCCCGCTGTAACAAAGCTCAGGCACCCGTTTGAGCTGTAGCCAACAAGACGAAGGTGCGGAGGCGAGCATGGGTGCCTGAGCTTTGTTACGCAAGGGCGAAGGGGCTGCACTTTCCTAGACCACGTCTAGGAACAAAATTCTTTGGGCTAGGTGTCTAATTACTTTGGTCTAAAGTAAAATAAACGGTTGATCTCCGCAAGTGGGGGGGGGGGTACCAAGGGGATACTCTTCCCACCCCCCATCCATATTCATATTTCTATCCAATCCATGACTGATTATTCACTTCTGGTAGTGTAGAGACAGCCAAAATGACAGGACACATATTTTCTCATAAATAAGTTTTCAAATACTACTTACTAAGATTTAGCAGTCAGAGTGTAGCAAAGGGTGCGCAAGGGATCTGACACTTTGAAATTTTTCAGGCAAAATATTTTTTTTTTGTGTTTTCTGTTAAAACTACGAGGGTCGCCTTGCTCCAATCTGCTTCGCTCAGCTCCTAATTATGTACTTGCATGTCAACCTAACAGCTCCTCCTCGCTTCGCTCGAGAAAAAATGAAAAGTACAATAAAGCTTTATTTTTAGGCACTCTAAACATTACATTAGAAAAAATAACGAATATCGAACGAATAAAACGAATTTTGCTCAAAATTTTTCTAAGTGTCAGATCCCTTGCACACCCTTTGCTACACTCCAACCCTTTTAGCTTGTTTTCAAGAGTGAAAAGGGGCAAAGATTTGTATGTGCATCATATCTTTATCCACGCTGTAGGTGCTGAATATAATGAATTCTTTTATTACAGGAAATACCAGATGAGAGTTCCAATTGAGCTACTCTCAGGTCTAGCTAACTGTCTTTTAAATGATACAATATTTGAAATAGTCAAAGGTCTGATGGAAATTCAACATGTCACTGAGAAGCATCTCTTTCAACAGAGGTTGCAAGTTATTAATAAACATACATGTGAGTATACCTTATTAATTATTTTTGTTGACTTTTTTTGTTGAAACTGACTTTGTATGTAGTTTCTAGTAGTAACCACTGATTGCTTCAAATACACCTGGACAGTAAAACCAAGACAAGTAGGCTTTAGCCGTGGCTTGTCACCACTGTAATGATGAAACTGTGTCATGATGAACATTTTCATTCTTATTGCTTTACTTCAGGTGTAACCTATTTCTATGATTCTGGAATAAAGAGGCGTTTCTCTCAAATTTTTTAAATGCTACTTAGAGCTAGTGCAAATTATGATTTGGCTTGTTTTCGAGACTACGAACACTGGCAAAGATGTTATTATTATATCTTTAGCAGATCTGTACTGTAATTAAATCAATAAAAACAAAACCGCCAAGGACATCAAGTATGCTTGCTTTAGATCAATGTAAATAGCACTGATCTTGCTTTGGCTGCTGCTTTTACAGAAATTAATAAGCCAGGGTATTTTATAACATACCAGGCCCCTCAGAAAGTATTGCGAAAAAAAGTTTTTATATATGGGAGACTGGCCAGTTATAATGTTTTTCGAAAATATTATTATTTATAAGTACAAATAGGTACGTTCTAATTTCAAAATTTCCCTCCACATTTTTTGCGAGCTAATTCAAAGTATTGTGTCTCGCTGAAATATGTATCTGCGCTGGGAACATTTTAGAGCTATGATTTTTTACGATTTCAAGTGTCGCCTGAAACCGATAGACTTCAAATGGCATTCATGGATGAAGGCCCTTCCAAGGCAACCGTGTATCGTTAGTAAAGCGCGTTTGACCAACTTTGGGGGATGAAGAAAGAAGTGGTCGCCCTTTGACGGCTGTTACTGAAGAAAACGTGCTGGCAGTGAAAAATTTAATCCAAGACAATAGGCGAATTACATATCAGGAGATTCAACACATATTGAAGATTGGATCAGGAAGCATTCACGAGATTCTACACAGCCATCTTTGCGTGAGGAGGATAGTATCATGCTGGGTGCCGCACAACCTCACCAATGCTCAGAAGCAGGCCCGAGTGAAATTGAGAGTTGGCAACCCTACTTACAGGTGATGAGTCCTGGATTTATCAATACAACCCAGAAACCAATCGCCAGTCGACTGTTTGGGTGTTTCAAAATAAACCAACTCCTACCAAAGTGAAGCGATCTAGATTCGGGGAATTTTGATCGCTAGCTTTTTTAATTTGACTGGCCACTTGGTATCAATTCCCTTACGGGATCAAAGAAGCATCAATGCCGAAAGGTATACTACCAAATGTTTGCCAGAAGTTTTCTCTGCTGTTAGCAACAAGCGACCAAACACAGGGCTCCGCGGGCTACTGCTCCACCACGACAATGCACCACACTCAAAACGAGGTACTTCCTGGACAGCACGCCAGTCAAACTCCTGGGTCACCCTCCTTACAGCCTTGATCTAGCACCGTGTGACTTCCTTTTATTTCTAAAAATAAAAAATCAGCTCAAAGGAATACAATTTTCGTCACCGGAAGATGCGCTGGCTGCATTCGAGCAGGCTGTAAACGAGGTGTCTGCGGAGGACTGGAAAAAGTGTTTTGAAAACTGGTTTAGACGCATGAAACTTTGTATAGAGGCTGGTGGAGAGTACTTTGAAAAAGATTTTTTTTTTTATTTACCTATCCATCCATCCATCAGCCTGTTTCGTCCACTGCTGGACATAGGCCTTTCCAGGATTTCGCCACTCTTGGCGGTCCTCCTGGTAGAAATGCCCATACTCACACACGCTGGGCAGGCGGGTTGGTTAGCGCGGTGCCGAAACCCTTGCACCAGTGACGCCGCTGCCCGTCACTAATCTGTTTTATATAAGGCTCGGCAATTGGGGATGGATAAACCGCCATCCATCGGTCCCAGGCAATGGTGGGCCGCCTGGTTTTGCCTAAGAGCTGCTCTCTTACTCTCCCCGAATAACTTCGGGAGGATTTGCGAGTAAGATGGTGGTACCTCCACAGTCGAGCCCGGCATCAGCTCTACCACCTATTAATTTACCTATAGTAATTTTTTTTTA
Source organism: Ypsolopha scabrella (assembly GCA_910592155.1). NCBI lineage: Eukaryota > Metazoa > Arthropoda > Insecta > Lepidoptera > Ypsolophidae > Ypsolopha > Ypsolopha scabrella. Next base: position 10,398,646 of record OU342964.1, read on the forward strand.
GTTTCGCAAAACTTTCTGAGTGTCCCACGTATACCTACAATTCATAAGTACTTTCATAGTTTGATATATTTTCTATTGAAAATGCCAATCTGTTTCATTGTTTCAGTAGAAATACAAAACATGATAAACACTGTTCAAAGTCAAGACGAACAAGAATTGCAAAGAACAATTCTTTTGCGTAGACATAAAGAAGAATTAAAACAGACTGACATGAAATTGGTCATACAGTTGGATCAAAAGGTAAAAACTTATTAGCATTAGGTACCTGCAAAAAAAAATGCTTATTTTACCATAGCTATCTTCAATGTAATGTTTTCCCTTTTTATATATTTTATCGACAAAGAATCTGTATAGTCTAACAAATGAGGTCATAATGATGAAATCAAATATGGAAGATATATCCATAAATCTTTAATTATTTATCCAAGGAAGTAGCAAAATAAAGTACTTTTGAATCCAACTTTTTTAATAAATTACTGGTTTTATTTTTAGGTGAGTGATCAGCAAGTCACATTGGAGAAGGCTGGAGTGCCAGGATTCTTCGTCACGAACAAGCCCATAGAAGTAAAAGTTCAAATGTATCTGCTTGATTTTATATTAAGATTGAGCAAGATGAACTTTCCTCATTAATAAACTTGTGGATTTTTAACTACCTATGAATTATTCTAGGTAGAAGATGAGATATGTATGTGATATTTATCTTTAGTAAATAAAGTCTCTAAAATCTTATAAGAATTTTATTTGTATTATTATGTAAGCTTTACAAAAACAATTTCAGTATTTAATACCACATAGTATCAACTTTGTCATCAAGTAGATTTTAACTATACAAAATAAACAGACATTTCTATTTCATCATTAACCAATCACCACACCATACATAAAACTGCATAACAATTTGTCACATTTTTCACAAAAAATTGTATACAACAATTTCGTACAGTTTTGCTTCCACTAAAAATGGGGTTTCTTAAAAATTTAAATGTATCTGATTTTTTTCTAAAAAAGCCACTATCAAAATACTCAAACATTTGTAGATACAAAGTATTAAAAAATGTATTGACACTCTAACCATTTAGGATGCTCTTGTTACAGATTTCCAAAAACATTATATTTGTAAATAAATAAAAACATTAAAATTAATGAATGTAACTTAGAATGAACAATAATTTTCTCATTTAAATTTATGCAGTTAATGTTTTCATAATATACATAATTATTTATTTTATCTGGATACCACTACGTTTTATGTTTAGTGAGTTTTAGTTTTCGATAATGCATGATAAAAGACGAGTAACAATTCATTACTATCAAATAAATCTCAACGAAATATTTATTGTAGACAAACTCTTCCTCGTTATCTAATTTCTCGTGAAGAACACCATAGCCAGCATTGTCTGATAACCCCAGTCTGCATTAATGCCTAGCATTTACTACACACCATTTTATAATAATTACATTGTGCATGACTTCAATACATAGGATTTGTGCTCTATTCCGAGTTACGCGGTTCAATATCTAGACATTAATGGAAAGAAGTAAACTATCATCAAGAATAAAACCATCACCCATGTCGGTATGTATGTACGTATTTAAAACTAGAGTTATAGTTCGATATAAAAAATAATGTGGGCTTATGCGTTTATTTTCTTAATAAGTCATATTTTAGTACATTAATGTATGTTTAACAATATAATTTAGAAAATACTAAACAGTTGTTTATATATATTAAAAAATACTTGAAATATTGTATGTAGAAGATGATTCAAATGAAAAGCTTTCGTATCAACCTAATTTTTGTAATATTTTAATCGAGCACCGACCAAATATTGCTGTTTCGCCGTTACATCAACTAATTTGGCTCTGATTTTTTGCTATCAGTAATTTCAGAGAACTACACAATAAAATATGTATGTTTAGTAAAATAGAACATCCAACTACATCAAAAGGTAGTCTCTAATAAAAAATTAAAGTAAAGTTTTCCATGATTTCTTCAAATTATATTAGCCTCGTATTTAGAACCAGTATTAATTTGTGTGGGTACTTGATAAAGAAATGCAAAAAATGTGTAAAAATACCGTAATGAGTTTAAATATTAATTAAGGCGCGTAGGGTCGCTAAAATGCAATTAGTTTTTTTGTGTAAGTATTATATTAGTGTTATTAGTTATTTATTACAATATAAGGTTATACAAACAACTAACAATATTTTATTTTGTCTAGTATGCGACAAATACAGTGGCAAATGCACTTGCTTACAAATTATATTTATAGACGAAGTGTATGAGAGGGCACCATCATTTGGATTTTCCTTGAATTGGAAGAATAATAAATTTTCACGACCTCAGTCACCTTAATTACTATTTAAAAACGAATTGTAACTACTATCGCAGCCACGGACCCAGCCAGGTTTTCGTATTGGGGGGTTTAAGAAAATAAAACGACAAAAAAGTGCATTAAATAAAATTAATAGGTATTCATTGTTCGTAAAAAACGGAAGGTTGATCTTCTGTTTTTTAAATTGATCCATTAATTTAACATTTTGAACGTTTCGGTGGGAGTTTAAATCCCCAAAACCCCCCACTTGCTACGACCATCGCAGAATTTAAAATAACAACACATCATTAAAATTTAAAAAGTAAACAAAATTTGTTTTTTTGAAGTTATGTTAGATATTAATAATAAAGCAATCTAATTTTCTATGGGTAGTATTTAATTACACCAGAAAATACTATAATGCTGCTAACTATTTTACCAAAAATACTAACTGCACATAAAATTTGTGCAATTGTAGGATTTCTGGGTTCTCACAAAATATAACCACGAAGGTTCTCTACTACCGGCTCGCTTATGCGCTGAAGGATTTCCGGATTTAAAATCTTTTTATGATTCCGTACCATAAAAAATTACGTCCCTATACGGTGGGCCGAAATATATCGAGAATTGTAAATATTTTTCTGTCTAACAATACTAATATAAATAAAATAAAAACGGTACCCTTATAGGATCACTTTGTTATCCGTGTATCAAGACCCTTATTCCGAAGCCCTGAACTAATATCTACAGAAGTCTATGATGCTGTTTAAAAACAGAGTTTCTAACTCGAAGCGAAAAAAAGTTTTACGTAATCAATTTCATACAAATTAGCTCACCCTGAAAACCTATGGGGCACTTCTAGTCGACTTAGTAATCTGAAATTCCGTAGACCTTTTGTATTTATATACCGGGTGTAAATAAGTGCGGCCATTAAATGAAACCTTATATTCTACCGACCCTACTGAACCACTTTTCCCAAGAGTCATACCCGCGGACACCCTTAGTTTAGGAAATAATCGAGTTCCAAACAAAAACGCGTGAACCCTAACGCACCGACATACGGGCGAGTTTAGAGAGAGCGTCGTCCGTGAAATAAGTTTATGTTTGCTCCAAAATACGAATGAAAACACGACAAAAAATAAAACTTAATTAGCTACTTCAGGAAAATAATACTATAACATGAAGTTTAACAAAGAAGTTGGCTACACCTTCACTGTTAGCAGTTCTTCCAATGTAAGCGGAAGCTTAACAAAAAATATGTGCGAAGAGAATAATAAAGAAAAACACGCAAGCCTTTCAAAACAGCCGACAAAAAAATATATGTAAGTATAGGCACGAGTCCTACATGCACTTGACCGGTTTTTCCCATGATGTCCACTATAGCTTGGCCATAACTGCTGTGCACTCTCTGAGGTATGCGCGGCGAGGCGGGGGGAGGAAAGGAACTAGCATGAGTTCACCTGAGATCGATATTGTCGGATTTTACGAGATTGGATTACAATATTTTTAAGGATATAAACTTTATACATTTATTAGGAAATATGATACTACTATAAGGTAAGTTAAATAAGTAGCTAAGTACGTTATATTAACATTATAATTTTTATTTCAATATGTCGTGTTTTATTAAAAAACTAAACATATAATTCAAATCAGCATCGAAATCAAATATAAAAAGGCATTATTTTAATTTATCGTACTTAGTAACTGAATGATGTGAACTCATGCTACTCTTTCTTTTCCTCCCCCGCCTCGCCGCGCCGCGCGGCGCAAAGGCGGTGCACAGCGGTAACGGTCAGGCTATACAACCCAACCGGAAGTTTTAATGATGTAGACGTGTAAAGTGCAGTTAGTATTTTTGATGTGCAATAAAATACTCCCCATTTTCTATTCTAATAGACCCGAACGTTCATTTTATTTCCTTATACTATTAACACATTATTTTACAATACTAAAAAAAACAGTAATAAAGATAAATTTGAACAGACGGAAAAAAGTCGTAGAAGTTAATAAAAAACAAACGTTAATGATAATTGATAACAAATGATAAATACTGTTTGCGCGCGTTCATTGCTTCTTCTCAGTGCCGTAGGATGATCCTTGACTTATTTTTGACATGCCGATCGACTTCTGCAGAAGTACATAGACTGAAAAAAAAAAACAATCTTATTTATTATTCGGGTTACAAACAAATAGAAAAAACGTTACTTGGTGGATCTGAAACAGCATCTGAGCTGCGATCTGTTGTTTTAGCGATAATGAAAATTAAGAGGATTAATTTGTTATCTACAAAATTAGCGATAACTCTACTCTACAGGTAGTCGTTCAAAAACTCACACCGGGTTGGGTTCGTACCCCGAGTTCCAACACTAAACCGTTCAAAAATCGACGCGGGTCGCAATCGCAACTCCGACCTTTCAAAAATAGCAGTGTCGCTACACCACCGGTGTCGAATTTTTTAACACCAACTCTGAGCAATACGAAATCTATTAGAAATATGTGAAATGACGTTTGGAGTGTAGCAACTCGGCCAAACACGTTCAAAAACTCAGTGTTGCAACCCTAGGGTTCTTTAATGAACGCACTTCAGGTGCGTTCAATAAGCCCATAAGATATCAGAAACAAATATATTTGAGTATTTATTCAACGCCCATCTCTAGTGTACTAATTAGATGATATTGATACCAAACAAGTCATAATTATTTTATTATGTCTATTTAAGACTTGCATGGCAATCATTCCGATTCATATGCTAAGATAAGACTTTAATCATTTATTTGCCAACCACAATGAATATCAACAATCGAAGTCGAATTGTATATGTCGTCGGTACATCGTAGAATTAGGTATGTCAAGATCTGCCTAGCTAGTAGAGGCATATCATAATTTTTTTTAAAAGTAGGAGGGTCGCCTGTCGCCTCGCTCCGCTTTGCTTCGCTCGGAGCCGCACATTTATTAACATGGAAACCGACCACGCTTCTCCTCGCTCCGCTCGTCGTCGCGTTGTTTTAGGGTTCCGTAGTCCGACAAGGAACCCTTATAGTTTCGCCATGTCCGTCTGTCTGCGGCTTAGCTCAGAGACTATTAGCACTAGAAAGCTGTCATTTGGCATGGATATAAATATTAATCACGCCGACAAAACGGTAAAATAAAATCTGAAAAAATTTTTTTTTATGGGTAACTCTCGTACACGTAAACTGGGGATGATTTTTTTTTTTCTCTTATATTTCATAGTTTGAGGTATCGTTGGATAGGTCGTTTAAAAACATTGTGGGTGTGTGAAAGCAATTTTTTGATTTAGGGATCCGTTGGCGAAATATTAAGCTTTGAAGTGAAAATGTTTGTTAGAGTGGAGCGTCCCCCCCCCCCCTTGCCGGCTAAACGGTCGTTTATAGAAATGTGAAAAAATTCACAGAAGTAGTATATATAATGAATTTAAAAGGAAAACTATCACAGCTAAGTAGGCTTTACAGGTTTACGAGTACAGGTCGCGCCAAACTTTTGGTCCCCTCTAATGTATGGGACTAGAAGTTTGGCGCGGTCTGTATTAGTAGATAGAGCAACTTATAAAATGTACCGGGCAACTACGGAACCCTACATTGCGCGTGGCCCGACACGCACTTGGCCGGTTTTTATTTTACTTTTAGTGCAAAATTTTCGATTTCATAGTTTACGATCTGTACGAATATGCGTAGGGCTCAATAATTTAGGAAATGGAAGCAGGAGCTTTCACAAGTTTTCATATTTTACACAAACCGTTGCATTTTTTGGGATTTGAGCAATCACCATATATGCTGACTAATAGTAGTAAAAAAGTCGTGTATTCAAAATTTAACATGAAATGAGTAATCAGCTTACTAGTATTACTACTGAAGCAAAAACTACTAAGCCACTCAATGTATTTGGATGCGGTTTTCTTTATTATCATCGTAGTGACCCCGATCAATATACAGGCGATAAGGGGTGATAATAAAATAACACTCAAGCCGGCAACGGGGCAGAATGTGCAGTAGTATTACAGAATTTCCCATATCACTCTTGTGGGTATTCTCCAATCCATATCACATTGCGGTAAAAAAAACGATTGAAATTCACCGCTAATATCCGTTTCATGAAGCCGCAGAAAGAATGTTAAAGCTACGTTCACGTAGGTCGAATTCAACAATACTTACATGCAGCGAATATAGCGCACCCAATAGAGAAGTAGAGCAGTTTCCCACTGAGCAGCAGTCCGAGGAGGTAGTAGAGCATGGGTATGAGCGTCACCACTACCCAGCCGAGCGTGTTGAGCAACGACCAGACGCGTGGGGCCACGTGGAACGGCTCCACGCGCTCCACTCCCGACTCCAGGAAGAAGTCACCCGTGTTCATGAATGACTCCTGCATCTTATCCTGCAATTTAGTTTAATATTAACAAAAATCCACAGCAATGCAAAAAGTGTTGGCTTAAAAATATTATTTGTACAGTGGAGCCCGCATCAAGCTATACACATTGAGTATAAGCTGACCTCTCATTGTACGGGAAGCCTTTACAATGAGAGGTCAGCTTATACTGAAAGTGTTTAGCTTGATGTGGGCTCCACTGTACATACTAGAAGGTCAAGAAGTTAGGTTTTAGGGATGAAAAAGAAGAAATTATACTTGGCCAACTTTCCGTCAAAGCCTTTGCGAAATTATCTCTTCTATAACATATGTATAGGTACATACGATATAGACTGCGTGATTTTTAGGGCTCCGTACCGGAAGGGTGCCAGACGGAAACCTATTATTAAGCCTCAGCTGTCCGTCTGTCTGTCGGTCTGTCGCAAGGGTCTATGGTCTACATTGTGTAGATTCCTGCATTACTTCCGACGACGATGTATTAAAGGTAAGTAAACTTTCATCGTTTAGCAGTTTTCTATGATCTTCTTTATTTCTTGTTATAGCAGTGATACCACAAATCAAGTTCTCTTTGGAAGCACAGCGCCACAAAATAATGACCTATTTCGTGGTGCGTACCTATTAAAAATATTTCAGGTCTAGGTTAGGGTGTAGTTAGGTACGGGGTACCGAGGGAAACTCTTTTTCTGGTTTTGCCCCTTTTACAGTTTCAACCGTAATAGGCAGAAATTTGAATAGTCATTATAAAAATTTGGGTTCCGTTTCGTGCTCAGAGGATGCCGAATTGTTTGTTTTTTGTCGCCTTGTTGTTGCTATGGCATCTATCTTGTTGTTATTTACCATATTTTTTTTTATAAATGTATTTACACTTAATCCTAACACGCTACTCCTCGCTTCGTTCGTCGTACTTATTTTTGTCTTTTTTCTAACTTTCGTAATTCTTTTAATACCTAAATATTATTAGAGGGCATTACAAACTAGAAAAGATCAATTAGAAACAAAAAAAGACGAGAACTAAGAAGAAAACCTCTGCAAACAAATCGAACCTGCAAACTCTTATTATCAGGACAAGAGCACTACGTTTTAACGGCGCATTCTCGTGAAATTTCTGCTTTTCCGATATACAGCGGAACAATTTCTTATGATCGCGTAATAGGTCGGCCTTTATGCCATAATTCGGTTTTTCACAAAAAGCAGTTATAGCAATTTTAGTGCGACTAGTTTCATCGGATAGTATGGGACAAAACATAGTAGCAGAAATCGGTATAAATAACGAAGTACGCATGTAACTACGTACGTGCAACACTATTGTGTACAAAGTACAAATCCACAATCAATCAGTACATTTACACAATGGACATCACGTCTCGTTCTTCGTTATTTTTACACATTACGTGAGCAGTATGTAAAGTACAGTCGCCTGTATTTGTAAACGTTCTGACTACTAGCCTTTGCCCGCGGCTCCGCCCGCGTTTATTCAATCTCTGCCCTGTTTTCTACTTGGGCAGTATTTTATGAACACCACTACGATGATGATAAAAAAACCGTATCCAAATCCACTGAGTGGTTCTCGAGTTAAAACGGAACACACAATACATACAGACAGACAAAAAAAATTAAAATTTTAGTTTTAGCTTCAGTACATTACTGATATGATAACAGTAATAAAATAACCCATTCCATTTAAAATTTAGAAAAAATATTCCATGTACAGACACGGCTATTTTACAACTTTATTATTAGTATAGATATAGTGGGATATAGATACCGCACCAATATAAAGTGCCGGTAGCCTGTCATGCTGTCTGTACATGTCCATGTACTGCGCACGCACATGTCTAAACAAGGTCCGGTTCATTATCAGTCTCGCCACGGGACTCGTGCCACTAATTCAAAATCTAACATTGTGGAATCTGTTCGATAGGTAACAACTATTTATAGACGCTATGATATTGATAACACAGTTCTGAGATACAAGGATACCTTAAAGTTTTAATTGGTCAAGATTCCGTAATTATGTAGTTAGTCACGCAAAATGATTTTTGACAGATTCTTATCAGGAAACAAAATCCAAGGACACTTTATCTTATCATTATCAAACCAATATAACTAGGTATTACCTCTGCAAAAAAAATTAACTTGTCTTCATCAGAAGACTATAGGTAATGTATCAGGTAAAAAAATTAGAAACAAAATATATATACGAGTATAGGTAATGTCTTACAATAATAAATGAAAATAATTCTAGGGTAGAGATTGTGCATCGTTAACTGAAAACGTTCAAGAAAAAAATTTTTTGGCTATATATTTTTTTTACTTCCTGTACAAAGTGGTTCAATCAGCTGACTTTTCTGTGGAAAAGTAAAAAAGGTAAATACGCGCAAAAAACCATTTTCGGTAAAAACTTTGAGCGATACCTTAAAATATATTTTATGGTAAGACTGAAATTTAGGGACGAAATCTTATTTTAGATATGGATTGAAATTATCAAAATGATAAAAATGTAAAAGATTTAGCAAATATAAGTAATCATTGCATTACAGATAATATAATCTTTTCAATAGTGGGTTCACAAGTAAGATAAGCTTAAATAAATTCTGATTAGGTCCACTGTTTTTTCTCTATACATATATGATGATTAATACCCACCAAGATTCGTTTTTTGGAAAGGCCTATGTTCAGCAGTGGATGATACCTACTAGCAGGGTTGGAATTGTTTAAAACAAGTGTTTTTAAAACACCCTTGTTTAAAACAAATTGTTTTATACGTGTTTAAAACACTCATATATAAAACACTGTTTTTTAGCATATAAATTATTATTTTTTCCTTATATCGAACGTGTCGTTGTTATTACTCTTTTTTTAACGCATCCTTTTCAATTAATCGGTGCAGTTAGAATTCCTTTACTGGCGGGGGTTTCCCCCAAACATAAAGACGAGAACGGGCGGTGTCGGTGAGTACTTGTATTTTCAAGCATTTCTATGTTTCGTGTTTATTGGGAAAGCAATTATTATTTTTAACTCAATACATGATTAGATTATGATAATTGATAACACTCAAAAAACGCTTTTTAATTAATTTTACATGTACATAAGTTACCAATACGGTACCCAAAAAATGTTTAAACATGTTTAAAACAGCCGCAAAAAAAACATCAGTCAATATTTGTTTTAAACATGTTTTTTTTTTTATTTTGTTTTAAACAGGATGTTTTGATCTTTTTTAAAAGGGTCCACGCCCTCGCTGAAAGAGCAAGTTTCCTCGGGCCCCTTTTCTTTGTATTATTAATATGGGCACCGCTAAGCTTTTCTTAAACAGTAACTATTGGCAATGGATATACAATACGATTAAAATCAGTTAAGAGAATAGGTTCCGATTGCATTGATCGCTGTTACTCCATGCCGAAAAACCTGCAGTGCGAGAGGGACGAATTCTGGAGAATTATCAAAACTACGACTTTTATCACGATTTTATTATTTAAAAAAAAACTAAAGTTTGTATCAAATATCTGTTCGGATAACAGTATAATAAAGTTTATACAGATTTTAATGAATAAATAATATAATATGATTTTGTTCAAATAATGTTAAAACTCGACATGAAAACTTTTTTTGGAGTCATCTTTGATTTTTTATGGCTCAATGTTGAAATGACTTCTGAAGATTCTGTTTCGATAAGAGTGTGCATTATATTCTTGACAGAAGTCGAAATATTTTTTAAATATCTAGTACTGCTAGATTCTTCAAACAAGGAAGAATAAATTATGGTTTTTCGGAACCTATCCTCTTAACGATTCGGCTTTTCTCGGATATCATCGCCTAAATCCCGAGACGGAAAGGACATGAAATACATTACCGGCGGGTCTACCACGTAATTCTGATTGTCATGGGTTTGAACATCATTTTGAACTTCATTACCATTACCAGAGTCTGAATCGGACCTATTTTGTAAAAATTGCAATGACAATGAACATCATGAACGAATGAATATCTGCGTTTTGTTTATTCAATTTAGTTATGGGTTGATGCGTTTTCAAAGTTATTATAAACCAAGTTATTCGTAGATATGAGCACCTATTTAATTAGTCTGATCCTCTTTTCGTATTGAAAAGAAGTTTTACAATGTTTCTTATTGTTTTATTTTCAAATGTATCACTTAACGTAATAAACGCAAATGAGAAATGAATAACCAAACGCACATGACAAAAATAACCTCCCTCGAAAAGTTTCGTTTTCATTTCTATTTCAAGTTTGTAAATAAAAGTAAGTAAGTATACCTACCTACTGTTGTGTTTTTCTTCTATTTAATTTCAAATTTCTGGGAAAATCAATATCATAACATAAGGCAATGTCAATTTTTCTTTACTTTTTACCAAAATCTGTAGAAGTTTTGGAAAATCAACAGTGTAACATAATACAGTGCCTGCGGAAGAATTGAGGAGGAAATAGACATTAGAATACCAAAGCTTCATGCAATGGGAATTGGATGGAATAGCTCCAAGTGGAGAGCCAACCATCCGCCTGACTGAGCCCAGCAGGCGTCCCAACTCAACATCATCAATACAGTGCCTGTTTCTCTTTTTGTTTTACTTAAAACAATCAAATATTATGTTTCAGAATGCCAGCACACAGACAGAGACAAGACATTTTCATGGAGAACTTAGACTTGGCTGTAGAGAAGGTGGTGAACAACATCGCAGCACTATTAGCGAAGCAACATGTAAAGTCTCAGTGGACATGTATTGTGATTGTGAATGAAGTTGGACTTGGCTGTAGAAAAGATGGTCAACAATATTGGTACAATGTTAACCGGGCAATGTGTTAAGTCACAGTGGAAATGTATTGTGATTTTGAATGCAGTGTTGTTAATGAGGTAATTTAGCAATTACTTAAGTTAATTGTTAAAATAGATGATAAAAATCTAATATGTAAGACTTGAGGTTTCAGTAGGTACTTACTAAAAATAAGTGTGTTAATACATAAATAATAACCAGTGCAAAAGTAGTGTTTTATTTCTGAAATTCCATGTAGGTTCAAAATGATGTTATTCTGAGAAAAGTATCTAAGTTTGACAAGATTATAAAAGAATTAAAATCTAATAGTATGGAAAAAAACATTTAGTTGTTTGGTCTAAATATAAAGGGTATGAATGAAAGTAGAATGACAAATGAAAAGAATGGTAAGGAAAGTGGAAGATATAACTCTACTTGGTTGTCCTAGAAGGACATTATGTGAGGGGTATGCCAGGGCCGCGTTCATAAATTAACACCACACAGGTTCCAATGCCATCTGTCGCATGCTTTGAAAACGGTATACTCTATCCTGCTGTCAGTGTCGGAGCCTGACGAAAGTTTTAATCAGTGAACGGAGGTCTGAGTCATATCAGATGGAAATCTGCAGACTCCACCTATACCTTTGGGAGACAGGCATAAGTATTATGTATGTATCAATCCATCAGCCTGTTTCATCCACTGCTGGACATAAGCCTTATGTACTTATTATGTATTCAATCAATCCATTCAGGAAGATGATGGGACGAAAAAAGAACAAGTCATAGCCAAAACAGAAGCCATTTATTGTTCTGACAGTGATAAAACCTAACATACACTTTATTTACCAAAGGCCTTATATCCTAAGCAGAGTAAAGAGGTGTCCAGAAATTATGTGGGCATCCTAACTTAATAACATTAAATATGATCTAAAACTGACAATGTTAATTGATCAATACCTGCTTTATGTACATAATTATCTCTGGTCATTAAATATTAATTTCAGAAAAGGGTACATAATACAATAATACTATTTATTCATACTTCAGATATTAAAATAGACCACATAATATATTTAATTGAGCAGAATTTGCAGAATCAACACTTAAATTAAGTCTAAATACAAAAAAAACAACCAAAAAAAATTACATGTCATGTTTACAATAAACTTATCAATATAAATAATTTAATTACAAAATTTAGTAAATACATGTACCATGCATTAGTCCCATCACCTGTGAAAGACTATAAGCTATAGTATTATTGTATTATATACCCTTTTTTAAAATTAAGGTACAAACAGCGACTAATTACAAAATTTAGTAAATACATGTACCATGCATTAGTCCCATCACCTGTGAAAGACTATAAGCTATAGTATTATTGTATTATATACCCTTTTTTAAAATTAAGGTACAAACAGCGACTGCTGCAAATTATACATTTCTTATAAATTACACTAAAATTTGTTAAAACATAAAAAATATGGTATACAAATAATGAACATATTCTATAACTAATTTAGATGTCAACTCCTCCACAGCCTATCGACCAAAGCAACTCTTCCCTCATCAATTTGTTTATGGTCTCCATGGAATCGAATTTGTGGAGGTGGACGCTGAAGATCCATGCTCAGTGCATCCAAATTAATTCATCTCATGTTTTGGAAAGTATTAAATACCACTATGACATTGAGTGAGTGGTCTCTTCATGTTGAAGGATGATTCTTCATTGTCCTTGGGGCAAATGCACAAGAAATCCAAACTTCTCCATAAATCTTAAAGAAAATGCAAATAATATTAATGTTGTGTGTGAATATTTGAAATATTACAGTATTTGTACTTGATTTTAACAACTACAAATTGAAGGTATTATTATAAATCAACATTACCTCTCTGAAGTTTCATTCCCTTCTGACTGAGATCTTGGAAAATGAATATATTTTTGCAAGATATGTGGTGGATTCAGCTCTTCCATAACTTCCATCAGACAATCAGACATTTTGATTGTGAAAGGTTTAGGGAGTTGTTTTTCCCTACGTGTGTCGCCTTGGTAACACTGGCATACATCTGTAATGCTACCAGAATCTGTAAAAAAGATGTCAGAAACTTCACTGTTATGTTTGATAATTTAATTACTCGTTTACACAGTAAGCTGTAAACTTCAATGTTAGGCTTGGTTATTTGATTACAGAAGTACACTGAAGTAAGTAGATGAGCACACTACATTTTCTTGTTTGGTTTGGTTGAAACTACAATAAACTACCTTGATTTCTGGACGCACTGCAGTGTTTTTTTCGTCGCAAAGTTTCGTGAAATTGGCATGTGACAATAAGTTTGGGTTGGGGTGTAGATAAGGGGGCACTATGGGAAAAAATTTTCGCATAATTTAGTAGGTAACAACAGGCCATACCTTTGAAAGGCGAAAGTTTTCCGTGAACGATATCTCTGGTAGAAGATTAGGTCGCTGGGTAGAAGCATCGGCCTGCAAATATCTTTCTGCATCCTTCGCTGGATTCTTTCCCTGGTTTTTAGGTGTTCCTCCTCCGCCCGCCGCAGACAGCAAGTACGCTCTCGCCATTCGATTATTAGAACAAAAAACACGTAAACAAGGCACGAAAAGTTATATCTACGAAAAACCAAGCAAAGTAGATTTAGGTACCCCACAATATTGCTGGAAAATACCAAAATTGTGCAAATTTATTATGAACACCGGAGCTCTGGTGGTCCGGCTTTCATTTGACATTTCAAAATGGTCATGAACTTGGTTTTTTTTTTTTTTTTTGTTACGCGATACCAATAATTGTGTTCAAACGTCAAATATGTATGAAAATCATTCACTCAATTGACATGGGCTTGAAGACCATCACAATTATTTTACGCGGTACGACGAAGCTCAATAATGGGCTTCAACTGTCAAAACGAAGCCCATTACCATGATCATCGAATTACGTGGTAGACCCGCGGGATTTCTTTTAGGTAGCATTCAATTTGAAGTATCATAAACGCAATGTATAGCACCTGCCAAGATGACATTACTAACCGGTAGACCTAAGAAATTTATTATGCAGAAGCAACATGAATTTGAACATTCATTATTTACTGAAGCTATACTTGCACACAATATATTTTAAAAAAAAATTTACTTTCTTCTTTTTTAAATAAATTAGCTTCTTTTCTAAAATAGTTATATACATTATTTACAATTTCACGAGATTGAGCAACAATTTTTTTACCATGCTTTAAATTTGTTGAAGCCATGATACATAACTATTGTTAGTTAATTTTGATAAAATTTGATAGAATCGAATATTTTCACGTATGAAATTAGCGTTCATAAACATAAATATATCATATACGTCAAACTGTTTTTATTGACACTAAGAAGTCATACTGTCAAAATAGTCAATTATTTTTCTTATTTCAATATAAAGGTTGTGTTAGTTTTGAGCTACAAAGGAGGTTTTGTTGCTCTTATCGTTCTTGTACTGTATTCAACAAGACAACGAGTAATATAATTAAAGGTCATATCTGTAAATTGATAACTCTATGTGAGAGATGAGGGATTCACGATAATTACCGAGGTTGGCCGAATCGTTAACTGATTTTAATCGTACTGTACCCTTAGGCTAACAGTAAAAAAGATAAAAAGATTTTAATCGTACTGTACTGTTAGCATCACATTACCGGGACAGAGAATTTCTCCTTAGCTGGTACGGTGGCTTTATAAAACCGAATATAGTGCCTAGTATCCAAAATTATGGTGCGTTCAGCTACTACAGAACCTTTATATCAAGTTTTTTAGGGTTCCGTAGTCCGACAGGGAACCCTTATCGTTTCGCTATGTCCGTCTGTACGTCCAGTACTAGAAATCTGTTATTTGGCATGGATATACATGTTAATTAGGCCGACAAAACGGAAAAAAAAAATTATTTCCAATGTATCGGCAACCAGAAGCCTCCACATGGTGCCAGCTGGTACATTATTTGTGGGACGCCTTTTACGTGAGTATCTTTACTACCTCGTACGTTAAGGCGCCCCTTCCCAGTTTCATTCCAAAATGACTCCTATAGGAAGTTGAATTCCTATTTCCTTCAATATCAAAGTTATCTCTTTTAAACGGTATGATTAAAGTTTTTGAAAAAATAGATAGTGTTATATAAAATAATAATAATAAATTACTTTAGGCTAACAGTAAAAAAGATAACAAATAGCCTTTCAATATTTAAATCAAGCAAAAAATATACAGTAGGCCTACCATGAGTTTTGCTTACTATACACGTTACCGTCTGCGTAAAATATTTTGTATGAGAAATGCTGGTTCCTGTAGTAAGCCGCTAGGGGCGCTGCACAATTTCTCATATAAAGATTTTACGCAGACATTAACATAGTAAGCAAAACTCATGGTAGGCCTACAGACATTCTAAAATCAGTCTGTATTTTTTACAGTCCAGGGGGGCTAGCTAGCCATTTTAAACACCATTTAACAGTAAATCCCATATATTTAGGCTAGCAGGGGGGCAATTCCGGCGAAACAGTCGAAGCGAGATTTCTAAAACTCGATCATAAAATGTATAATGTAAAATGGACTTTTACGGTCGAGAAGGCTAATTCGACAGACTGCGAATAGGCCTACAGATTCTGTCAGCTTTAGCGTTATCAGTATTATATTATCTGTGGCGTTATGGATGATATAGTTCAAAGAACTTTTTCAACAGTATTTTGTGCAACTGTAACATTATAAGAGACATTGGGCACAAGCTTTATAATAGGCTACACGAGTGTCCCAACGGGTAATTGTGTTCAGTTGTATCCAATATCCATATTGATATTGATTTTTATCACGCCAGACCAAGGCATATAAACGAAACTAGTCGCAATTTAATTAATATATACAGGTTGTAAATAGAGTGCGACCATTAAATAAAACCACATACTCTACTGATCATAGTGGACAACTAATCGAAAAAAAAAACACGCAAATTTTCAGAAAAAAAGATATTCAACTGTTACTCAAAGACATTATCTCGTAGGAGGAAGGTCTATTTTAGAACGCTGCACCGGAACAGCTGTTTCACGGACGATGCTCTCTCGAAACTCGCCCGTATGTCGGTGCGTTAAGGTTCACGCATTTTTGTTTCGAACTCAATGATTTCCCAAACTAAGGGCGGCCGCACCGCGGGTATGATTCTTGGGAAAAGTGGTTCAGTAGGGTCGGTAGAATATGTGGTTTCATTTAATGGTAGCAGTCCATTTACACCCGATATATACTATATATATATATTGGAAATTGTACACGAAGAAATTTATTAGTGTTTCCAAACATTGTATGGAACAGTAAAATGCATTGACCCCGAGTCATTGCGCCAATCACTGCGAGGTAAACAATAACAACAATTACCCATCTAATATCAGGCAATTGGCTTTGAGATAAACAATAATGTTTATTTTTTACTAGAATTTAATGAACACTAAGAATCCGTGAAAAAAATAATTTTATTACACCTGCTCAAAATATGATATATAAAAATGCCTGTTTAGCGTGCGTAAAATTACGTATTTCGTTTAGGGGAAACCTATATATACTCCACTTTGAGAAACCTCATAGTGTCCGCGCCACCACTGAAGTCCTGCGACGAAGTCTTTACTTTGGAATATGAAACAGAATGCCTTAATCCATCGGAATTTAGTGGTGGCGCGGACTCTCGCTTAGCTCTCCGTTCGAAAGCGCGCTTAGTTTGTCGAATAGCGCTTCACGTATGCCCCTATATTTAGGCCCCTGGCCCTCAATTCTGGCACGTGCGATAAAATTGCAAAGGCAGATTGCGGGTGATCTTAAAAGGGATACTGTACGAATATGTATTGATATTTTTGTTTTAAAACTTACAGTGGGCATTCCTTATATCCTATAGCTTCTATTTGATGTGGTTTAGTCATTCCAATTTCCATCGCATGGCATTTATCAAGCTTTAAACAAATATCTAATGACTGATATTGCGAATGCGCAATAATGCCGGAATAGCCGCCCTGAGGTGCGATATTTTTAGCATATAAGTAAGTATAAGCAAAGCAGGTGGATTCAAAGATCACCTTTTTTAAACATCACTGTTTTCATTCGACGAATATTCTCTTAATAAAGTTATTTTATCTTTTTCTATCCACGTGTAAAACGCGATGTCTCTCTGCATGTATGATACAACCAGCCAGATCCAGTTTCTCTGGACCCGGTGGATATTTCGTGAAATCCTTTTATAGCAGATAGTCAGAAATATTCCTAGTTTCAGCCATTTGAGCAAGGCGTTATTATAAGACGTTTATAGATCAGTCCAGCCAGTCAGGGTTTTCTTTTGTATGTAGATTGAACGAATTTGAATCCAGTTTTAGCCAGGAAGATTTTAGAGAGGTTTTAACAATGATCAATTATGCAGTGATCAATTTTAGTCCGTATGTATTTTCTCTTAAAACTTGAGTACCAATACATACCTATGCCATAATTGAAATGAACAAATCGGATGCGGTTTTTTTTCACTGTTAGATAGGGGGTATTTGAAAAACGTTTGATTATTGAGCTATGGGGTTGAACGGTAAAATTTGGATGAAACCATTCAGAGAAAAGTGGCCGAGGCCAGAGGTTCTATTTAAAGAACTGCGGGCCAGACTATGATAGACATTAAAAACACGAAAGACATGAGAATTACAAGAAGTTTGTTCCAGAACACTGTAAAAGAACCTTCTCACACACGGCTAATCTACTCTACTTTTATTAAGTGATGTGTGTACATGCTAGTGGCGGTGCGAAGGGGGGTCACAGGGGCCATGACCCCCTGCAAAATCATTCATTTCGAAAAATCCCGTAAAACTAGACGGTTTACGAACATTTCAATCAAACTATTACCTGCTACTAACATTTAAGTCAAAAATATTCAAAATAACGTTATAAAAATAATTCAATGGGTGCAAACCAAATTTGAAAAGTCCGCGAAATCTTCGTGCCAACGCGGACGTTAAAATTAAGAGAGGCTTCCATTTGTTTTGTGACGGAGATGTTTCATTTTATTAAGTTATTTATTTGCTGGACCTGTTTTACTGTTAAAATTGGCCTTTTGAACCGTACTTGAGTCAAGATGACCCCCCCCCCCCCCAAAATCTTGAGCTGCGACCGCGCCTGCCTGTGTGTACAT
Source organism: Ypsolopha scabrella (assembly GCA_910592155.1). Taxonomy (NCBI): domain Eukaryota; kingdom Metazoa; phylum Arthropoda; class Insecta; order Lepidoptera; family Ypsolophidae; genus Ypsolopha; species Ypsolopha scabrella. Next base: position 10,417,290 of record OU342964.1, read on the forward strand.
GTGCATGCCTGCCGGGGCATTTGCATGTTATACAGATACTACACACTAGCAAAGCAATGTGGTCGTCGCAGATTGCAAGAAGTATAAAACCAAGTGTAATATAACGTACCTTAACGACAAAGAGGTCATGCAGCCACTTGGCAGCGTCAGCCTCATCCTCAGGCACGGTGTCGACGGGTATCCTCTGTATGTAAAGGTGCGCGTGCACCGGCCGTCCGTACAGCAAGCTGGTCAGAGTGGGCGGCGTCTGTGAACCATGCAGACGTTGTGTACCCAGTGCCGGATTAAACCAGCGCGGGGCCCGTAGCAAAAGCGAACAAGGGGCCCTTGGAACAGAATTAATATTAGTACCTATTTATTACTACTTTCTTCTTGAAATACATTAATGATATCTATAAATCAGCGCATTCTCTATGACATAGCAACCCAAGAATGATTCAGGAAAAAAGAAATCTGCGAAACTGTTATTTCGGTACCAATGATCGGTCCGTATATAATTATTAAAAACACGCGGGACCCCATAAGTCGCGGAGCCCGTAGCATTTGCTACTCTTGTTACGTGGTTAATCCGATACTGTGTGTACCATGAACACCAAGAAACAAGTCCTATGTGAGAGTTTTCAAAATGAAAAACCTTTTTAAATACCAGCCTTGGACTAAAACGAATAAAATAAGATGGCTGAAACTTTATATTGAATCATTTGTTTTCAAAAAGCTTTTCAAGAAAGACGACGATGATGTTGATGTTTGTTTGTCAAAAAAAAACCTTATTAAATTAAAAGTTCTTATCAGGTCGCACTGCAACATGGTGCTTCAAGTTAGCTGCATCTAAATGCTGGAATGTGATACCACCACCAGTATCAGACGCCAAGTCATTAGGCTCTTTCCGCGCTAAGTGTAGCAGATGGCTACTCTCGAAGCAGATGTTCCTTCTAAAAATGTATACTAGTAGCTTTTTGTGTTCTGTTCTTTATAAAAATTTGTAGTCTTTTCATTTTATTTTGTTTTGTTAGATTAGTTTTTTTTTTGTTGTTATGTATTTATTGTAATTTTCTTATTTGATCATGTATTTCTTTAGTTATTACAAGGCTAAGCTGAAAATCGGCGGCTGTCTGCATGCGTGTCAGCTAGCTTTATGCCGAGCTTAGACCTTTTTGTCTTTCCACTTCCATTTTTGTAAGTAATATTGTATTTGTAATTTTGTATGTTAGTTTAGTAAGACAAATAAAATATCTTTTATTTATTTTATTTTTTAGTTGCAATGCGACCTACCTGATAAGAACTATTTAATATGGTGTGCTTATAATTTACACTTAATTAAATGAATATTCGAAAAATTACAAAATCATTAATTTCATTATTTTGTCCTGAAAGTTTCAAATTTTTTATACCGTTTTGTGAGTATGGTTATTGGCACCGCTTCCTTAAACAATCCTAGGGCTATAACAATTTACCTTGCACAAATGACATTCCGTATTTATCAGTAACCGTATAACTATTCGTAGACCTACATTTAAGTAAATACGTCATAAACTTTTGATTATAAATAACGATAGCCAAAAGATTACATGGCAGTGCAGTGGCATTAACTGATAAATTTTTATTAAACTTATCGTGGCAACTATACTGAGAAAAATCCGCAATCCTACTTGTCGCCTGTATTGCTGCAGTAAGAGCGTAAACTGTGTCAGCGAGAATTACTTAGATTATTATTTGTTGTTTGTTTAAAGCTGGCCTCTTTACCATTATTTTCTCTTCACATCTTTACAGTGTGGGCCAGTACAGAAGGCGCGCGTGAAATTCGTCATACCTACGTAGTGTCCCCCGCGAGGCCCCCTTCCCTCGTCAAAACAGCGATAATGCGGAATTGGCGACCTTCAAACCCGCCTTTTGACCTCAACTATTCGGAATGTGAATAATCAATCAATCGCGATTTGTCGTTTCGTTGCAGAGTAATTTCACGGGGCCAGTAGCTGGCTGGTCAATAGTCAACCGCTATATTTTTTACCGCCTACTAGTTCAAATAAGGAACGACTCAAAGGAGGGTATAGAGTGGCGTGAGCGGGAACCTAAGCCATTTCTACAGAAACTTATTCAGGGTGCTTAAGGAGAAAACATACTAAAAATCCTGACGTCTATACACAGTACCAGACTTGGTTTCACTGCGGCTTGTAACTGTCCGTACAGGTAGTCAACTGCTGTCTTTAATATAATCTGCTGACTTAACTAGGGCTGACTAACCTCTACTGTCACTGTCTTGTCTGCTCGCGTTATAACTCGCACCGTGTAACCTATAGGCTTGGAGAAGGTCAGTAGATAATTGGAGAATGTTTGAAGTAGCTGACAGACAGCAGACAGTTACTGCCCCCTTGTTGTTCTCGCAGGGCGATTAACCGTCGTACAGTAACTGTCTTTCGCTCTCCACCAGCTACTGACCCAGTTGAGGCTAAACAATTATTTGGATAACGATTAAGTACCTTACTGTCCTTATCAAACGCCAGCTGAATGTTGTAAATGGCGGGTATTTTCCCTCTGAAGTACTGAAGGCTGGTGGTGAATCCTCGCGTGCGAGGAGTCAGATGGTGCTTCAAGAGCGGAAGGTTCTTTTCCTGTGCGAACTTTAGGGATGCTTCGTGTTTCGACGGCGTGAAACGAGTCCCTTCTGGGGTCATCAGTAGCTGCGAAAACATTGTATTTATTGAGATAACTTAAGTTAGGAGGTATTAAATGGTTTCTACTTTTAGCTCGGGTGATTTTTGTGGTTAGATATAATAAATAGAAGTGACCTTTTACCTCGATATTAATTAATTTGCCTATAAATTTAAGGACTGATGAACAGTAGTACAAAGAAAAGTATTTATAAAATGTATAATAAGTTACTTATGTTTCTTATATTTCATTTCAGTCCACCAGTTTCGGAGTTAAAGGGGGAGGGGCACCATTTTGATCGGTTTTTTCAAAGATTTCTCTAAATCTGTACAAATAATTATAATAGCGTTACTTATTATACCAATATTTAATTTTTGGTATAAAAAAATCGCGCCCTTTTTTCTGACAATATTTTGAGCAACTTAATTTTTTTTATTCACTTCCATTATTTGGGCATATTAATGCTATTTTTGTGCCAAATTTCAAGTCTTTATTCCAAGTTCTAACAGTACATTTCAGTCATAACGCCCACGCGATTGGGCCGCCGGTACCAGCGCTATGACCATCATTTTTCTTTTTGTCATTGCGTACTAAGACCCCTGAAGAACCGCCATACTGTTACAAATGACCAAGTAAATTGTGTCACTATCTCCCGGTCTATAGGTGTAAGTATGCCTTGTCCGGCAGAATTTGAACCCAGGGCTCAAAGCTGAGTCCTACCGACTGAGCTAATGCTACTGATAAATAACAAATGAATTAGTACAGTGGAGACCGCATCAAGTAGACAATTCGGACTTTGTACCTATCTTATATTCTTCTCTGTAGGGGCTAATGTCGTACTGCAAGTGTATAGCTTCATATGGTATCCACTGTACCTACTTGAAAAAAAAAATTACTTGCGATATTATAAACTTTTATCAAGATAGGTATTATTCATTTACATTATAATCAATTCCAATTTTAAATATGAATATCTTTATGATTGTTTTATTTCATATCATAAATATCATTAACCTTCAATAATAAATTATCCTCACGGTTGTTTAGGGTTCTGTTCAAAAACATAATGCAGAAGTGAAATAGACCAATTACCGAATCTGTTAGAGAAGGTGTATGGTGGGCACCTGTCAAATAAAACATCTCTTCAAGCAAATTACATTTAGGTTAGGAACCAAGTTATAACAATAATGAAAATTGCTTTCCACTTCTTTCACTCTTATTGGTAACTAGATTTTTGTCCACAGTTTCGCCTGCGTAAATATCATTTTTATGGCTTGACTTTATATTTCGGAATTGACAAATGAGTGCCTGATGTCGAAAATAGCAGAGAGGTCAAAAGTGCCATATGTCAAAATTGCAGGCGTCAAAAATTACAGATATCAAAAACAACAGATGTCAAAAGTGACAAGTGTTCAAATTTACAGATGTCAAAAGTGACAAGTGCAAGAGCGACAGCTATGTCAAGGAAATTTCAAATGTTAGAAAAGACAGATAAGGGGGCTGCTATTTATGTATTCGGAATAACAAAGTGAAACAAACATATAGCATTTATTATGTTTTATTGCTTCTTTAAAATATTCGCCATGATGATCGATGCACTTTTGCATGCGATGGAACCAATTTTCGTAGCACTTTTTCTATTCGGATTGAGGTATCTCCAAAACGTGCATTTTGAACGCATCAACGGCCTCTTTACGGCTCGAAAAATTTATTCTTCTGGGTTGGAAATAAAAAGAAGTCGTTGGGAGCCAAGTCGGGGCTGTACGGCGGATGACTCGTTCGTCAATTCGATCTGTTGACCTTCCAAATACCGAGTTGTTTTTTAAACGATGTGTGGCAGCTAGCATTGTCATGATGAAGAAGGATTCTGCGTTGTCGGTTGCTCTTTCTTATTTCTTCAAAGATTTCTGGCAAACAAATGTACCATGTACCATTCAGAATTAACCATTTTATGATCCTTTAGTGGTACTGTAGCCACATGTCCATTTATACCAAAAAAACAAGCAACAGTGCTTCGTCCCCAAAAGTCGATGGGAGTTGATCGATGCACTGTTTTTGAGTTGGCCCTCGCCGAAAATCGTAAAAAATCATAACAGGAAAATTTTCACGAGTTAAATCCATGGTGGTGATAGACACGCAATTTTCAAAATGACGCCACAAAGGAAAAAACAAATTTAATGTATTCTTCAGCCAAAGAGTTCCATTTTCAAAAGTAATAATTACTTTTTTGATATTGTTCTGTAACTGGGCAGTTCCGGATCCGGATATACATATGAATAGCAGCCCTTGTATGTAAATTTATAGATCCCTCGGAAATTAAAAGTAGAAGATGTTCAAATTTACCAATTTCACTATTGACAGAATTCAAAGGCAGGATGTCAAAAGTGACAGATTATGTCAAAAATTTTCAGATCCCTCAGAAACTAAAAGGGACAGATGTCAAAAATGAAAACTGTTTATTTTCAAAAACATAAAATATTTACACACATTCGTTGATGGGATATCCTTTTAGGTACATAAAATACCTGTGCCAGGATATCCCGCTCTTCCATATCGAGTAGTTAGTTTTACAAAAATATATGTAGGTATAACATATGAAAAGTTACATGCTTAAGTTTGCATTTTTAACAAAGATACCTAATCTAACTTAATACGTAAATAAGTTATAAATTAACTGTTGTATGAACGGATAAATAAATAGATATATTATGTTTTTTTAACGCTGTAATAAATATTTATAAATAAAAAAAAAATTAAAAGAATGGATGCATTTCAAGTCATGCGTGAAAGATCCTACTCCTTATCAGACAAAAACACATGGAGAAACTAAAGAACAACTAACAACCAAAACCGGATTCACACAACAAACAAAGCTACAAATACAACAACGAAAATAACTCTCCCACCACGGCTGGTCTCCGCGGGAGAAATAAACCACCACCCTCTAACAGAAAACAATAAATTATTAAATATTGCAACACTCAATTCGACTGATGCCGGCCCCATAGTGGGCCGAAATATATTTCGAAAATTATTTTTTTTTATTATTAATAAGAGTTAAAGGAAACTAAAGGCTTTATATAGCTTAATTATATATATTTATTTCAACACTCAATACAAGAACACTAAGGACATCTGAAGCCTTATTTGAACTAGAAGAATCACTAAAGAACATAAATTGGGATATTTTAGGAATAAGTGAAATGCGAAAAACAGGGTTAACAATTGAGGAACATCCATTCTATGTACTATTCAATAAAGGAGAAACTGGAGGACAAAAAGGAGTTGGTTTCTTAATAAAAAGGCACTTAAAAAGCTATACAGAAGATATCATCGGAGTTTCAGACAGAATTGCAATCCTAAACATCAAACTATCCAGCTATAGAAAAACATGGACGATAATACAAGTTTATGCACCAACTGAACAAGCTGAAGAACTAGAAACTAAATCTTTCTACAAGCATCTATCCCAAATAATAAGAAAATACTCAAACAACCTGATTATCCTTATGGGTGATTTCAACGCCCAGGTTGGAACTAAAAAGAACAAAGAAGAATCCCCACTGGGAAACTTTGGTTATGGCGAACGAAGTGTCAATGGACAACGACTAGTGGATTTCTTATTAGAGCACAATCTGACTCTCCTGAACAGTATCTTCAAGAAAAACAAAACAAATAAGTGGACTTGGATTTCTCCAGATGGAAAATCATACACACCGTGAAGCAAGTTATTGAGAAATACAATGAATATAACAAGACTCTATACATGGCTTTTATTGACTACACCAAAGCCTTTGACAGTATCAGCCATGAGGCTATATGGGAAAGTCTAGAAAAACAGGGTATACACACAACATACATTAAAACAATCAAAACCATATACTGTAACAGCAAAGCAAAAATACAACTTGAAACATTAGGCAATGCCTTTGAAATAAAAAGAGGAGTCCGACAGGGAGATCCTCTGTCTCCCAAATTATTCTCTGCAGTGCTTGAAAACATTTTCCGAAAACTTGATTGGGATTAATTTGGTCTTAACATAAATGGAAGAAAACTTAACCACCTCAGGTTTGCAGATGATATTGTCTTATTTGAAGAAAACCCAGAAACTTTACGGAAAATGATACAAGATCTAAACAAAGAAAGCGAAAAAATAGGACTGACAATGAATATAGACAAAACAAAACTACTGACAAACTCTGTAAACATGGAAATTAAGATCAACAACAAGCCGCTTGAGTATATAGACGAGTACACTTACGAGTACCTAGGCCAGCTCATTTCTCATAAAGACCAAAGAACTAAGGAAATAAATAGACGAATAGCCAATGGATGGAAAAGGTACTGGTCATTGAAAGAAGTTATGAAGTCTACACATCTAGGTATTGGGGTAAAACGGAAAGTGTTCAATACATGTATACTTCCTTGCATCACATATGGTTGCGAAACGTGGTCACTCACCAAACAAAAGAAATGCTCGAACATTGCCAAAGATCCATGGAAAGAAGTCTTATAGGTATCAAAAAACAGGATAGAGTATGAAGTATACATATAAGAGAAAAAACTAAAGTTGTTGACGTGCTCTCCAAAATAGACCAACAGAAATGGAGATGGACAGGTCACATGATAAGATGTACCCAAGATAAATGGAACAAAATTGTCACAGATTGGTACCCTAGAGATGGCAAACGGAGCAAAGGAGGGCAGCAAAAAAGATGGGAAGACGAGTTAAAACTGACAGCAGGTCCTAACTGGAAAAGAGTTGCTCGAGACAGGAAACAATGGAAGATGTTAGAGGAGGCCTATGCCAAGAGGCACACTGAACTAAGAGATATTCTATAAATACAGAAATAAACTCAAAAATCACAACTCTTAGTTCAGAATAATGGGCTTATTGATTGATTGATTGATTGAAGGAAAACTTACAGCACAGTATAACTAAATTAAAAAATAGACTAAACAAATTACGGCCAATTACAAGTTCTCACTACTAGTAACATAATAAGTTAATAACACTTACGTAAAATATTAGTAATAAAATTTACTGACGCTATGAAATTTAGCTTCACACATAATAAATATAATATATAGATAAATTCCTAGCTTTACGATTAAAATCATGAAATCGGAAAAAAAATATTATTTAATATAAATAATTATGCTTTCCGTCCAGTTAAACAAGGCCTACAGCAAATCACTGGCCATTCGGGGGTCACGAATACTGGGCAGTGATCGGTAATTAAGAACAAATTAGCTTTCCGTCCGGCGTAAGTTGAACTGCGATTTTTAATCAATTTAGTTTTACTTTAGCTTGAGGGGGTAACTTTTTACCTCCGTACAAAATGCACATCATAATGTTGTTTTCCTTATTTTTCTTCACATCAGTCGACTTCGAGGAAATAAAACCTAAACGTTGCTTCAAACTAGCCTGTGAATATGCCTTTAAAATTCGTTCAGTAGTTTCAAAGATTAGCATGTCCAAAGAGACAAAAAAAATTTAAAATTGGTCTTATATTTGTTTGTGATCCAGGGCTACATTTAAGCTTAATGTTGTATTTTAGTCATGTGTTGTACTATTCTTTGTATGTACATTGTTAAGTCATTATTTGTAAGAAAAAAATTATTTACATAATAAGCTTTTCTTCAATAAATAAATTATAATTTCTGTTACCTTCCTTCATCCACCTTAATTAGTTTTTTGTAAATGCTGATTCTTCTGTTTCATTATACGTATAGATAAATAAAATACCTGTTTGTACCCAGTCTACCACAATGTACGACTTGTTGTTTTAATATAAAATTAACTCTTACCCAAACTGGATCAGGATAATCACAAATTTCAGATATCTGGTGCTTGATGATTTCTCTATCTTTCTCAAAGGATCTTTCCAAGAACACAAACTCTGCAAACTTCCACATCCATCCAATTGGTGGCAGATATTGAATTGATTTCTTGGCATATGCTTTACAATTCTGTAAAGGAAGAGAAAAATATTTACACAATGCCTACTTTTAAAAAGTTTCTATAATACTCAAATAACAAGGGGATTCCAACCCACCCCTAAGACTCCAATACCATCGCAGAAGTGCCAACCCATGAGCCAGTCTATCTCGTAGCTGTGGTTCATGATAAGGTACCCATGCTCTGCTCCATAGAACTTCTCATATTCATCCTTCTTTATGTAAATTGACACCTTTGTACCGGACCACCACTCAGACATAAACACTAGTTCTGCAATAATTTACATACAATAGTTAGAGCACAGGTCTCACAGAATAGAAACAATGTCAAGGGTACCCAAAAATATACTTACGACTGCTAAAAGAGTAACAAAGATAGTAGTTAATTTTCCTGTACAACGATTTGTTGAAAGGTTTTAAGCAAAAATATAATATGACCTGTACACAATTCAATGCCAAGCCAGAGGCAAAATATGATATTGCAAATCCTAAGTGGACAGCTGTTGATCTCTTAAATACACTGAGGTCAATCATTTTTATATCAGCTACAGAATATGCTGGTCATGAGTCCTGAAAAAGATTTTACTTAAATAAGTTACATGTGGTTATAAAAAAGCTTACCATTCAGGGTGTCAATTTTTCCTTTACATAGCTTATTTACAGATAGCATGATCTTTCTCGGCCGGTCTGAAGTTAGGCTTTACTCTCTCATATTTTTAAAGAGAAAAAGAGTGGAGAGCCTTACTACAGGCCGACCGAGTAAGCTCATACGATCTGTTCATTGACAACATATGCATCTGTATAAAGGCATGCTTATGAATATAATCACAAAATCTATTCAACGCAAATGTCCCAATATTTAGCCTATGAAGTGGCAGGAGGCACAATCATGCCAGAAGTCCATTGTAAATAAATTGTTATAGAGAATCAATAAATAAGAGAGTTAATTAGATACAGTTAATAACCTCCATTAATTTCTAAGTCTATTGATAAGGGAGATTAGAACAGAGGTACCTCAAACTACTTTTCTCTATGAAAATGTCAGCATCATTACCTACCTCAATAAGCAGTCTGATCATTGGAAAAGATTTATATTCAATAAATTGTGATTGATGCAAAGAACTGAATAATTTTATTTAAATATCCTTTAATTATTCCCAAAGAAACTAACTTGTCTCATGTTTATTTGAAAAGATAAATTTATGAATAGCGTTGTTTATTATGCATATTTCTCACATAATGAAGCGTTATTTAATTATCTAAAAAAGGGAATTAGAGTTTAAGTAGCAAGCAAATCGGATCTAACAGACACACTACAACCTATTGTTCCATCACATTTTACGTAACTGTTGCCTAATAAAAAATTCAATAAACTTTAAATAAGCACATTTTTATAATTTTTCGAAAATATTTTTGTCAAATAACTTGCAAAATGAAATTATTAGCTGCTTTCTCAATAAAAATTCCAATAGTCGTAAGGTTTAACATACCGTTGTACGTATCCGCTCAACAAAACATATTATTTTCGCCGACTTTTATAGTTAGCCGAGAAAGTTTATAAATGAATCACTAAATTAACGTAAAAATAATCACAGAAGCAATAAAAACTCAAGAAGAGTAAAGTCCATCCACAATTCAGGCAAAAATCTCTTACTGCTAGGGATGAGCCTATATCGAAAATCCGATTTTATCGATAATATGACACTAGAATATCGATATTTAAATAGATAAAAAAGATAGGTAAGTAGATGTATCGAAATTTATCAAAATGCATTTGAAAATTACCTAGGTATGTATCAACTATGCACTGTCAAGTTGTGGACAGATTGAAGAGGTTTAAACATTGAAAATGTTTTTTCGCACGTTTTCAGCGATAGTGTTACACGGCGATCACTCTGTCAGCGTGTGGTCTATCGTAACGATTTAGGGCTGAGTTCAGTTTGATCGCCTGCTCACGCCCGGCGATCATGTCGTCCCTTTTTCACGCGTTGTATTTGTATGTGCTATCCTGCTGTCAGTGATGAGCGGGCGATCAAACTGAACGCTGCCTAGGTCTCAAAATGTGAACATTAACGGATCCAATTGAATTGAAGTGAAGAACATTAACGAGAGCTTAATGAAGCATGTTTCAATGTCACGAGAGACGACTGCAATAAGGTGAAAAACAAAACAATCACAAAAATCACAGAAGATAAGAGAGATGTAAAAATATACAGGTTAATGGAAAAAGAGATCATAATTCACGCAAGAACATAAAAAAACATAAACATAAAAATTTATTTATTGAGCAAAAAACATTTATAACAAAGTTTTATGCAAGAAGTGGCAGCTCTGAAGACATTTCAACAGGAGATGGTAGTGACATAGTGACAGAATTGTAATAAATAAATAAAATGTTATATCAAGGGTTCGATGATTTTATATTTGTGAAGTGCAATGTCGAATGATGCATGAAATAAGACCGGCGCCTACGCCCCGCTACGCTTTCTGTCTACCAAGGTCTTAATCGATATTTTCTGCACTCAACTAACACTTGATTTTTATTTTTACCGATTAAATTTGAAACATGTCCCATCACTATTTGAAGCCGTCATTGTCGCATTTAAACTATTTTACACCGCTGCAGCGATGAATTGTGCAGCTGCTGCAAAGAGTGAGTTATCATCGCTGCTGCAGTGATGAACTGTGCAGCCGCTGCAAAGAGTTATATAGCTGTACGATCGTTTCACACGTAAAAAGACGATTTCACATGACTTTGACAAGCATCGAGCAGCACAAATAATTTCCGCTGATCTCTGCAGCGTATGGGCTATCTCAGATAGCCTATCTATCATTTTGACGTAATAGGCGAAACAAATAAGCTCATATTTTACGAAAGAGTGGCATTAAATCACTGCTCGAACTTAAAAGTTTTTAAATGTGATAGATGACTAATAAATTACCTCTATGGTAACTTACAATAGAACCACCCCTTAGGCAAGGGATGGAAAGGGGGGAATGCTATTATTGTTTATAACTTCGAGGGAAAATTATCTGTAGTCGGTGCAATTTGATAAACGAATTAGAGTACCCTGATCTACGTTTGCCAAAAGTGCAGTTTGGGATAAAAATTACGGAACTACTATTTTTACGTTTTTTGCAAATGTGTGATTGTGACTCGGGGGAAATGACTGTAGTTTGTGCGAATTGGCAATATGATTAAGAAATAGTCTTCATTCATTGCCCGATTCGCAACTTTGGCCGGGTCATACGGAAAAGGTATTTTTTATATTTATCTGATATTCTACTTCGGGCGAAATGTCTGTAGTTTTAGAACTTATCTCAAAGTTAGCCCTTTGGCTAGTACCTCATCCGCCGGTTATAAAATATGGGCATTTTCACACGGAACATACTTAATTTTACAAAATGGTTTTACGAGTAGGTATATACGTAGGTATATCGTACAACCACAGACTAATAAACAGATAGTGGCAAGCGGGCTAAATTACATAGACTTAAATACCAATAGAAGTGGTCAGCGTAATTAAGTATTTCATTAGATAGTAATACTTCAGTGTATGCATGCACTTACCCATAAATTCAACAACATATAACATATAAGCTGCTTTATACAAAATGTAATATAAAATAATCATGACGCGTTTTATTCTGAACAGTATTGATGTAAATGTCACAGGCATTTAGTTAAATCAGGTGTTTGGTTAAATCAGGTAGAAGAGAGGCGGTAGCTTATGTTAGAAGGTTAGGTATGGCGAGTCGCGCCACGCAGTGGCGTGACCGCCGTACGTAACCTTCGTGGTTATTTTTTCATGACCACCATTTAATTCAAAACCCTAATCATTTAGTTAAGTCACTGAATTTAACCAGATGCCTGCGCCATACATTGCTAAATATTAAAAACCTTAGTGAGGCGAAAGTAGGTAGGTATATCTGCTCATGAATATGATCAACTTTAGTACACCCATAAACATATACGCTAGAGAAAATTATTACAAACAAAAAATACTTTTTATGACTTCTTAAGGGGGTAAACGGGGAAACCAATATGAACTAGTTAAACTAGATGGCTTTAGGGAAGTAAAATGTAAAAAAATGTAAATTAGTCACCCTACAATGGATTCACTCAACTTTCGCAGACTTATACTACAAGAGAACATGAAAAGATATACGAGTAATATAGTTCTATTGTCCGTTTCAAAACGACGTACATTACAAAATCTCGGAAAATGCTTAAGTGTGCAACAATACTGTAACTGTGTGCGTGTCTCGGAATCACTTGCATAGTATCATTAGAGACCGCAACAAGTTAGACACTTCTGACTTTGTACCTATCTTATATTCTTCTCTGTAGGGGCTAATGTCGTACTGCAAGTGTATAGCTTGATGTCGTCTCCACTGTACTTATTGAATTAATAAATGAAATGCCGTAGTTTGCGGGGCGCTGCGGGGTGGAGCCCGCGTAATGTTTCCTTGTTTTTACACTTAGCTTGGTGCACGTTTCGGTTTACTTGATCACGGCAAATATAATTGATATTTCTTTGACATTTTCGCTAAATCCTGTTCTGGTTCAGATATTTGTACGGAAAAAAATTCCTACTAGATAGTGGGTCGAGTATAAGGCTTTTGGATCTCAAAATATTCGGAACCTTTACATTTAGAACCCAGGTTAAAAAAAAAGAATTTTATCTTTTAAATGTTTGATCCGGGGATAATTATTATCCATCCATCCATCTCTCAGCTTGATTCATCCACTGCTGGACTTAGGCCTTTCCAGGATTTCGCCACTCTTGGCGGTCCTCCTGGAAGAAATGCCCATACTCACACACGCTGGGCAGGCGGATTAGTGAGCATGGTGCCGAAACCCTTGCACCAGTGACGCCGCTGCCCGTCACTAGTCTGTTTTATACAGGATGTAAAGGTGACCTGCTCAGAAAATGAAACCACATGTAGAGGATGTTATAAGGATTCTTTTTCCTAAACTTCATGTCTTCATTCTTTATAATAAATCCACAAATTAATAATTTTATATTATATATAATTAATAATAACATATCATAATTAATATTTTTTTAATGGTCTACCCATTGTTTTTTTTTATTTGAATATTTTAAGTAGTATCCATGGATTTTTTTTTGACATTTTCTCCAATTTCTGTTCCCGTTGAGATATTTGTATGGGAAAAAATTCCTACTGGATAGTTTGTCGAGTAAAAGTTCTTTGGACCCCAAAATTTTCGGAAACCACCCCCGGAAACCAAAAATATTTCTTTTTTTAATTGTTTGAAAAAAAAATGTTTTGGCCATATCTCCGCGACGGTTGGTCTTGGACCCCCCAGACTTGGACCCCGGGGTTCCGAAAAAGTTGATTTTCATTTTTTTTTTTTATTATCCGAGGCGCGAAATAAATTTTGTTTTGGCCATATCTCCGCGAAGGTTGGTCTTGAAACCCCCAAACTCAGACCTCAGGGGTCGAAAAAAAATGTCCTTCTTTTTCCAGTGTCAAATCTTTTTCGGTCCATATTTCCTACATGGTTGAAGCAAGACCGCTGTTCCTGGGGTTTTTTTAAAAGGTCTCGACAAGATCTACCCGAATAAGCAAAAAGAAATTTTGTACCTCTTGGGTCGCTTTGGGTACCATGGATATATCTCGGGAATGGTTAGAGCTAGAGCTACCGGGTTTTCACTTTAGTAAACGGCTTGGCAAGGGCTACTTTATGACAAAAAAAAAATTGACATTTTGAAATTAATTTTTTAACTTCTTTGACATTTTTTTTTAAATTGCTATAACTTTGGAACGGCTGGTAGTAGCGCTTCCGGGTTTGGACTCGAATGATGGATATCACGAGTTCTTTCCGACCGATGACAAATTTTGACATTTGACAACCGTCGAAAATTTGTCAATCACGTTTATTCAACAGATTGCCTTGAAACTCAGTTTCTACAAGTTTTTAAGGTCACTTTTTGTGTTATAATAAGTGAGGCCAAAAGCCGAGCCGGTTTCACTCTAACTCAGCCGCAAAGGAATTGTAAAAGTTGATGGAATCATCGTGCGTTGCGTTGGCTAAGTAAGGCCTCCGGAAGCGCGCGCTCATCCTGGCAACCTCGCGCATGCTCCCTCCGGACTCGTCCTGTGGCCAAGTTAAAGTGAAACCGGCTCTGCCTTCGGCATCGCTTATTGGAACGAAAAAAGCGAACTAAAAATGTGGAGAAACTGAGTTTCAGGGCAATCTGTTGAATAAACGTGATAGACATATTTTTGACAGCTTTCAAATGTCAAAATTTGCTATCTTTCGGAAAGAGCCCATAATGCCCGTCATTCGAGTCCAAACCCGGAAGCGCTACCACCAGCCGTTCCAAAGTTAAAGCTATTTAAAAAAAATGACAAAAAAATGTCAAAAAGTCTAATCTTTTTTGTCATCAAGTAGCCATTTTTGAGCCGTTTACTATTGTGAAAACCCGGTAGCTCTAGCTCTAACCGTTCCTGAGATATAGCCATGGTACCCAAAAGGACCCAAAAGGTACCCAATTTTTTTTTGCATTTTAGGGTAGATCTCGTTGAGACCTTTTAAAAAAACCCCAGGAACATGGGCCTAGCTTTAACCGTTTAGGAGATATGAGCCAAAAAAGATTTGACACTTGAAAAAGAAGAACATTGTTTTTTGGACCCCTGAAACTCAAGTTGGGGGTTCCAAGACCAACCGTCGTAGGGATATGGCCAAAACAAATTTTTTTTCGCGCCACGCATAAAATTTTTTAAAAATGTAAAACAATTCGACTATATAATGCCTTATGCAAAAGTGAACCAATTCTGAGATATTTTGAATTTAAGCTTTTTTTCTAAAGTAAACTTTAATAAAATATATTTAAAAATCCAGCCAATATTTTTGTTTTTTTTTATTTGTTTCGCTTTGATAACATCCCAGCCAATAAAAAATAACCCTAAAATGCACATTATTGACATAAACCTAGACACTGTGCTCCAAAACTATTGAAAAGTCTTGAAAATCGCAAAAGATTTACACAAAAAAGCTAGGTTAAAACAAAAAGTGTCTACACAATTTTCTGTGCGTATTAGCTTGAAAACATCCGCATTTTACTAGATTTCGAATGAGATACAAAAATCTTAAATTGTCAGAGGAATGATAAAAATATGGCCAAAACAATAGGAGCAGGTAGAAAAAATCATAAACGGTTAAATTTTCAATTGTTTTGGAGTACAAATTCAAGGTTTACGTCAATAATGTGCATTTTAGGGTTATTGTTTATTGGCTGGGATGTTTTAAAAGCGAAACAAATAAAAAAAAACTAAAATATGGGCTGGTTTTTTTAATATATATTTTTAATGTTTACTCTAGAAAAAAAGCTTAATTTCAAAATATCTCAGAAATGGTTCACTTTTGCATGGAGCATTATGTAGTCGAATCAACTGCAATTGTTCTCTTCTACAACCCCTTCAAAGGATTGCATCTAATTACCAATCAGCCTGTATAATGAATAATAAATTATTATCTTAGAAAAGTAACAATCACGATTCTTTTATTTCTCATATTTGTGTTGCGTATGAAAGCGTAAGTACCTAACGTAAGGCGTTGCACTACTGTAGGGAGGAATATTGTATTACCTAGTGTTACAAAGCTCAAGTCAAACCGATTTCTGTAAAAGTTCTTCAACTCACGTTTACAGATACAGCCTATGTAATGTAATAAATTAATTTTCTCAACTTTGGCCCGAGTTAACCAAAGGACATACCATACCCATTTGCTTAAAACAAAACACCTGCCTTTGAGAGCCACTAGTAGAACACCATTTTTATTCATGATCGATACCTACTCTCTTGTTATTCTCTATTCCTTCAACTACCTGATTTATGAATAAAATCTACCTATTTCTATACTGACATAATAAGTGTAATAAATTATTTAACTTTTTCACGAACTATGTTAACAGTGTCATTGCCACTTAATAAAATTTCTTGGCAAATGATGCAATACACCTCAAAATCCATTGTAGATGCCCACCTAACGCACCACTCGTAAAATATGCGCTCAGCCGCCCGGTACTGCCCGCGCGCCCTTACCTCGCCCCTGCGTTGCCACGGGCATTCCGCGCCCGTAGGTAACTGAAGATTTTGAACTTCCATTATCAAAAATGTTTTTTTTTATATGTGGCGAATGAAGTAAACCCAGAATCAAAGGTATAATTAAATTTGCAAAATTGCGGAAGTTTCCGCTGAAGTAGTATTCTCAAATATATATTTTGACTATGATCCGTATTTTGCCGTGCTGTGCGAATTTATCAGAATGTTTATAATGTATATAGTATTCACATGTTACTTCGCACAGATTTTAGAAGTTTCCCTGGAGTGACAAAAAAAAAAACGAATTTATTTATTTATTTATTATTTATTTATCTTCAGTGTAACTTAAATATATGGTACATTGTAGTATGTAAAGGTAAAAACCAGATTACATACTAAGTTTAGTCTTATTATATATTGTATTGTATAAAAGTACCTCGGGGAGCCCTGTTCCCTACACTAAGTACTAAAAGTACCTGTACGGTAGGGTCACAGTGATTCTCTAGTCGCACTAAATTATACATTTCCAGAAGGGAAGTCAGTACTACTGACCATAATAACAAAAATAAAAAAAACATGCTATTATAAACAGAAAAACAAAGAAAGATAATATACCTATGACAAAAAAAGCAAAAAAGAAAAACATATAAGAAAAACAAGATATAAAATCATAGTTGCATGCAATTACTGTATAGTTCAAAAATTTAGCCTTGTTTAATATTAATAATTTGTTTTTGTTTGTGTATTAAGTGAAAGTGTGTATCATATACAGTGTGTGTATTTGTTGAGTGCTTGTGTGTTTTGAGATTGTAGCTAGTATACAGATTACAGCATGGCACAATATTGTACAAGTAACTGTCTTGAGATGCATCATGATTCTATTTTAAATAATGCCTCTGTGTTATCATAGTTTAATTTAAGTAAGTATTCTGTAATTTTTTTCATGAAATCATTACTGTTTAAATGAAATATTGGTAAACAGATGCTAATTTTATTGTAGATGTAAGGTCCTATAAGATTTAAAGAATTTTATCCAAATTTAGTTTTGCGTAATGTGGTATCAAAAATACGGTCCTGTCTGCGTTTTCCTATACGCTTGAGTTGGTGATTTTGGTAGTTGACAGATTTATGTTGTCTCATCATTAATGCCTTTACGTATAGCTGTCTTATTGTAAGAACTGATATCTCTGAGTATAGCGTAGTAGTAGAAAATCTCATTGGTTTAAAAGTCATTACTTTAAGCAAGAGTCTTTGGGCTCTTTCCAGTTGTATTAGGTGTGTGGTAGCAGCGGATCCCCATGCTGTTATACAGTATGAGAGAATAGATTGGGCTAGGGAATAATACACCATTTTCAGGACTTTATCACTACCTACATGACGAAGATGTTCAAATATGTACACGAGTTTTCTAGTCCGTTTTGTCAAGGCTGTTATATGTTCCACCCAATTCAGATGCTGATCGACTATTACTCCCAAGTATTTAATCGATTTAGTAGAACAGAGTAAAGGACAGCTACAATATTGACTATCAACACAAGTGTGAATTTTAAGAGCAAGGGGCTTGACTGGCTGCGTTACGGATGTTATCGTAAATGTAACAAATTTTGTCTTTTTGACATTTAAGGTTAGTAAATTGTTCCTCAGCCACTCCGACACTACTCGAAGGCCCTCATTGGCCTTGGTTTCAACGTTTTTCCAATTTCTATCGTTGAACAATAGAACTGTGTCGTCCGCAAAAGTTATAATCTGACCGTTATTCAAATTTGTACCACAAAGATCATTAATATAAATCAAAAACAACGTAGGTCCAAGAATACTGCCTTGCGGCACACCAAAAACCACAAAAACCATGTCGAATTGCATCAAAAGGGTAATAAGCTTGTTTCTGTCCACTAACCGAGTCTCCAATATGAATTTGGTCAGTTAATTTAATTTCACCATGTATATACGGCTATTATCCGTTTCTCTACCCGTCAAATTTCTTGCTCGGTATGTTAGGTATGACCTCCTTGAAATCTAGGCGAAGTAGTTGCGAGCTAATTTTCGCTCTGAAAATTTTGAGGGGAGAAATCGACTGTCCCGAGTTGCTTACTGGGCTGCTCAGATTGTTTGCACCGGACAATTGCGTGCGATGGCGCTCGTGTCGGAAGCGGCAGTTGTTTGCTGCACCCACCAGCCGCACGCACGCTCACGCCACCTCAACAATGTGTAAGATGACGAAAGCTCTCAACGCATTCATCGAGTCCGAACCGTCTGCTGACGTCTTCTTTGATAGCAAATGTCAATTAGTTTGTAAATTTATTAGTTATTATGGCCATAAGTTAAGTTAAATCTTGTAAACTAAACTTTTATTTAATAATATTACATAATTGCTGTAATTGGGTTCGCCCGTAGTAATTATAATTATAATAAATAAATAAATAAATACTTATATTTATGAAATATAATATTTACCAAAATTGGTATAAATTTTGGGTGTTCGGATTATCAAGGCCCTACTGTATATAAAAGGACATACAAATTTTCATATTTTTATATCGGGTCAGGATACGCTGTCTGGATACCGTTAGAGTTCGCCTGACAGTTATCACTTCGGAGTTTTACCGGGTTTTGGACAAAATTCAAAACTTTAAAAATGTATGCATCATTTATATAGGGAAAAAAGTGAAAATTATTATTGTGAAAGTTGCATTAGGCTCGTAAGAGCTGATTTATCTAGATTTTTTTTGTCACTGCAAAAAGCAATTTTAGTTTCGCGCCCTTGAATTAGATTTGATAGTGGTTCAAAAACTCACACCGGGTTGGGTTCGTACCCCGGGTTCCAACACTAAACCGTTCAAAAATTGCAATGTCGCTACATCAGTGTCGAATTTTTCAACACCAACTCTGAGCAGGGTTCGCAAGGTTCGTGTAGAGACGTCAAAACGACAGTTATAAATCAATACGAAATCTATTGGAAATATGTGAAATGATCGGATCTACTAGTAATATCTAAGTAGGCGAAGGCTTTTGGACTTCTTGTTAATCCTAGTAAATCTCAAGCTATAATAATCGGAAGTTCAAGAATGCTTGTATTGCTTGTTAAAGTCAATATTATTGTCACAAAACACATAAAATTTAATAACACCCTCATTCCATTCACTGACACGGTTAAGAGTTTTGGTATTTTATTTGATAAAACTCTGTCATAGGCGAATGGGCACCTCATATCGAATCTCTTAGTAGGAAGATGTTTGGAACATTTCACTCACTCAGACGCTTGCAAAACTTCCTGGCCATACAAACCAAAATTATGTTAGCAGAATCTTTCCTTCTTCCAATTATTGATTATGCTGACTCTTGCTTCCTAGACCTCACTGAAGAGCTTGGTAACAAGGTTGAGCGCCTTCAGAACTTGTGCATACGTTTCATCTTCGGCCTTCGTAAATATGACCATGTCTCTCAATTTCGCACAGAGCATGGGGTTATACTCTTATCTATGATGGGGTTAGTGTTGGAACCCGGGGTACGATCCCAACGCGGTGTGAGTTTTTGAACGACTATAAAACGTTTTTCTCATTGGATCACTCGCGTTTCAAAACCAAATGTTATCTCTCTTTCTTGTACTTAGCTCTGTCTCTTTCTATTCAACGAGTGAAATTTCGCACTACCATCGCTCGGATGTTTTGAAATGATTCCTTCCAGTGTTGCCACCTTAGCCATTTTCTAGGGATCTAGCACTTTTTCCTGTAGTTGAACTCGTGTTTTGATGATTTAGCCCGAAAAGAGCAATCTAGCTCTTTTCTAGACCCTATCATAATCACACATTCGGTAATTTTTAGTTTTATTATGGTAGCCCTACTTCTTTTTTACTGGGGAATCCCAGGAGTCTTTTGCATTTTCTGAAATTACTTACTACAGTTCAAGTAAACTATTTAAAAACTTTGTTCTATTTTACTTTGTTATGGCTTGAAATATATGCAAATTCAACTGCGGGCACAAAATAATAACAGAGTTTCCGAATTTATTTTTTTAGCTCTTTTTTAGCACCTCCTTTGATGGCTAAATTCGCTAAATTTATTTAAAAAAAATCTAACACCTAAATCAGGTTCATGATCCGACAAGCAATACATTTCTGTTAAAATAAACTAGCTTTAAATACCTATTCGTGCAATGACCTCTGTCTGGTATAAATAATTATTAGTAATTTAAAATAATTTAATGATGGTTTTCATATAAGTAGTTCTATGCGCATTATAACTTTGGGCGCACTGTACTTGATATTTTTGTTTTGACTAAGGAAATTAAGGAATTCTGACAATTATTGGTAAAATACCTTTTAAAAAGGGGTTTTTTGATAAAGTTGGTAACATTTAAAATTAGTCAGTCTTTCGAAAGCGTTCAAGAAAAAACACATCTTAGGATGCGTTCAAACAAAATGGAAAAGTGTGATGTTGACGTGTATTCAATATACTTTGACGTCACTGAAGATCAAATGAATGTCATCGCTTTTTTTTTCATTTATTAAATGTTATGAACGCTTATTATAAAATCTATCTACTAAAAGCAGTTCAGGAAAGTTATTCCTCGAAATGGTTTTCGAATCGTAAATTTTGGTGAAAAAAGATTAGGCCAAAACCAAGGGTGCAACACTGGTTCCATCCTTTGCATTTATTACAAAGAAGTGGCCGAAAGGTCGCTATAACCAGGCCATAAAATACAAAAAAAATTGCTTTTCTTTAAGGATTAGAGAGAGGTACCTACATTTATATCACAGATGAAATAAATCATCAATATTCCGGACAACACTTATTTTTCACAAATACCGTGCTCTGGCTTATAAGGTGACATTGGCGGAATTAAATGTGTTAGAATAAACACATTACCTGAAGCCAAAAAAAAAAATATATTTATATTCTTTGCTGTTTCCTCACAAAATGTTTTCGAGAACGAGACTGCAATTCCTGAGAGGTGTAACAAGTAAGCAACGTCCTCTGAAACAATTGTATTCTTTCCTGACTAATTCAAAACCCATTGTTTTGGGTATTGAAACTTCCTGTGATGATACGGGCTGTGCTATTGTTGATCATATCGGAAGGTTAATAAGTGAATCACTTTATTCACAAAACCTTGTTCATCTTCGAAATGGAGGAATTAATCCAATGGTGGCGCAGGAACTTCATCGAGACAATATTGAAGCTGCGGTCGCAGAAACTTTAACAAAGGCATTTCTTAATATCACTGACATTGATGCAATTGCAGTTACTGTAAAACCCGGACTTCGTGCTAGTTTGGATGTAGGTGTTAAATATGCTAGATATATAGCAAGATGTCACCAAAAGCCTTTAGTGCCTATTCATCATATGGAAGCTCATGCTTTAGTTGCAAGAATGTATAATGACATAAAGTTTCCTTTCCTGGTACTCTTAATATCTGGTGGACACTGTCTTCTTGCTGTTGCCAAAGATGTGGATGACTTTGTTTTGCTTGGAGATTGCTTAGATGATGCACCAGGGGAAGCCTTTGATAAAGTTGCAAGGAGAATGAAGATAAGGAATATTCCAATGTTCTCTCATATGGCTGGTGGCAGAGCTATAGAGTTGGCAGCCACCATGGCAGATAATCCAGATTTGTTCCAGTTTCCTTCACCATTAGTAAGAAACAGAGATTGTAACTTTAGTTTCAGTGGCCTGAAAGAATCTTTGTATCGTCAACTTATCAAACTGGAGATTAAGCATAAAATTATTGCAGATGGTGTAATACCTGAAATCTATGACATGTGTGCAGCATTCCAACTAGCAGTAGCTGAACACTTGGTGCACAGGACACACAGAGCTGCTGAATATTGTGTTAAAAAGAATCTTTTACCAGCTGATAACAAAACTTTAGTTGTTTCTGGAGGTGTTGCTTGTAATGACTTTATATTTAAGTCTCTGCAAGTTCTCGGAGATAAAATAGGATATACATTATTTCGTCCACCTCCTAAAGTTTGCACAGACAATGGGATAATGATAGCTTGGAACGGTATAGAAAAATTAAGAAATGGGTTAAAGTTTTCATCAAACTTTGATATGTCTATGATAGAACCAAAGGCTCCTTTAGGAAAAAACTTAATTGAGGCAGTAAAAGAAGCCAATTTACCAATAAGAGTAACGAGATTAAAATCAGTTTATAACAGATATTAGTGGCTTTGATTTAACCATTTAAAGTACAAAACAAAGAATATGGAACAACTTTAGAACATTGTTTAATTAAATAAGTATAGCTAACCCATAATTACAAAAAATCATACAAATCTTGCTTCTTCATCAGGTCCACATCTATTTTGTAGCTTTAGCTTGTAAATCTGTAAAATACAATAAATAAGAAATTAGCAACTTATATAGATTAAAATAAGACAGGACAAGATTCTCAAGTCAATGGATTCAAATTTCCTTACAGCCCACAGTTACAGCCATACCAAAACAGAAAAAATATAATATTTTTTAACATACTGCTTCTCTATTCAGGTGAAGTCTTGTCTGCCTAGAAAGTATGCATTTTTAGAATAGGATGGAATCGGTATAGAGTCAGCCGTTATTGGAGTTTGGGGATGACGGTTATTGGAGCATGCAGGTTTCATTTTCTCCATCACACAGCAAGTAAAAATTCTACACATGTTAATTAATCAACTGCTTGTCAACTGGCAGTATACTACCAGATTCTCAAGATTGAGAAGCCAGTATCATACCAACAGAGCTGAAATTTTAGTTAATTACATTCTTAACTTGTTAACTTCATGTTCAAATTTTACTTTTATTTGCGGTGTTACTATTATGTTGATACTTTTAGTAAACTGAAAGATTGTTAAACACAATAATAATCATCAAAATAAAACAAATTTGGCTTTGGTACTGACACACTAACATTTTAGTGTTAAATAGGTACAAAATCATCAAAATTAGTTCAAGCACAGGCAATGATAGTATCAGGCCTAACTTACACTGAATAACATTACTCCTTTTCGGCTGAAAATTAATACAAAATAATAATTTGACAAAGTACAGTAGAGTATTGACCACCAGTACAGTCCACCATCAGCCTGTGTTCCTGCACTGCTGGACATAGGCCTTTCAAATAGTTCATCACTCTTGGCAGTCATCCATCCTTCTCAGCCAGACACCACCCACAAATATCCTTGAGGTCTTCGGTCCAGAGGGCTCAAGGTTAGCCTACGCTGCATAATAGCTGTATGTGATCATATTGGCAACTGATATGGCCTGCTCACTACCACTTCAACTTACTCATGCCAGGCAATGTGGTTCACTCCCATCCATCAGAGTAATTATATGATATTTTCTGTAAACTCTCGATGACAGCAGAAACACAATCACTAACAAATTAATATATTATTGCAATACAGAATGCAAACATAAATCTGGCAGTGAGGAGCTATAAACCAGGATTCGAACCCAGGATCACTATTACCTTGTACTTCTTTTTGTGCCCCCTAACTACACCTACACCCCAACCGTCATTGACAGGGTCAATGTGGGCACAAAATATGAGCTTAAAATAAGTTACTTACTGGTTGGCTTTCCGTTAGCCCAGGGGGTGATTTTGATATGGGAGTCGCCTCGTTTTATAGCATCAGCGCGGAATTCAGGTTTCAGAGCAAGGCGTAACGTTTTAGCCGCAATGCTGGAGTAATTGATGTAGCTGAAAAGAGAGTCAGATTATGATTTTCTCAAATAAACGATTCCTCGCAAGGATTATCATTTTACTTACTTAAGACCGGCTTGCCTCCAGGCGCTCATTTTTGCAATTTATTGCCTCTGAAACGAGAAATTTGGGTTAATTCTAAAAAAGTGATGTAACAGGGTTACGGAGTATGTTCTAAAATTACCAAAATTTGAATGAAGCAATTTTTTAGATGTGCATCGTCTGTCAGCAGGATAGCAGAGTGATTATTGTTTTAGTAAGACAAGGACGAAGAAACATTTATTTTATTCGGTTTTTTCGTCGAAATGGAACGTCTTTCTCTAGGGTTTCGATTCGAAACGAGTGAATTTTACTCGGAGTGATGCAAATTTAATCCTACCGAGTGAAACCGAGGTTACCTGACAAGTGCACGTACAGTGGGCCTATTATGTAACTCAGTATCGGTTGCCTTCTATGGTTTCTATTCGACAAAAACAGATAAAAACTTAACTTTCCAGATATCCTGCAATTGATATTGAACTATTTACGATTTGTGACGTCATTTCAAGTGCGAACGTATCCTTAGATAAGCGAATATATATCTTTTTGACGACAGGCACTCGGTTTGGCAACTGATTTTACGATACAGAATTAGCCCCCTGATTCTATATCATAAACTCAGTTGCCAAACCAAGTGCCTATCGTCTAAAACATACATATATGCTTAACTGAGGATAAGTTCGCACTTGAAATGACTTCACAATTCGTAAATACTTCAATACCCAAATAAGGATTATTTTGGAAGTTCATTTTTTTTCTGTGTTTGGTGAAAAGCAACTTTAACTAGCAACCGATACTGAGTTACATAATAGCCCCGCATTTTATTCATTTGAGACATCATGGTTCATAGAACCATTTACTGCTTAAGACCTACACAATCGATATCTAAATAGAAATAGTGTAAGTTTATTTTTTTCAAAACAAACTGGGTTCGATTCCCGGCTGAGTACAGGTTTTTTTTAATGTATGAATGCAGTTTTTCTTGTTATTAAAATCGATGACATTGTTCTTAGGAACAGATCTTCGTATGTCTTATAGTTTCATACTTGCTCATACTGACCGATTTAAATGAGACATTCTGTATAAATGTATATGTAGGGCAATTTTGTTTGAATACGGCAATTTTGTCAGTGGAATATGGCAATCCGAAATATGACCAGCGGCAACACCCATATTCTACCGAAATTCTGGCAGAGTAACGCCTCACGCAGACGCAAGCTTAAGATACAGAATGCCCAATTCACCGCCAGACAGACATTTTTATAAGACTACCGTCACCATTCCTTGAACACAGTTAATTCAAAGTTATTAATAAAAATTTAATGAAATTGTTTAAACATTTTTAACATTTAATTAATTTCCTATCATATTTTCCATATTATGCAAATCATAATTTTCGTATTCAAAACAGGGCTTTTGATTTTTTTTTATTATTGGAGTGTTTGGTTAAAAATTTGTACAATTTTTCTATGGCTTTCTGCGAATGCACTGCTTGGCCAACAACGCACGATTTATAGTGGGTGTTCTATGCCGGTTTCGGGTCTTTGTTTTGATTAAGTTTACAGAGCTAAATATCTCAGCTTTCCACTAGATAGCGTTGTCCATGCCGCAAACCAATGCCCAAGACTAATAGACCAATGAGCCAACGATAAATCACCTCTATCACAAGGTAATAAAGTCTTGGCCATTGACCTTGCTGTTGTTGTTAGTTGTTTGGTTTGGGATTGTGCAAATATTGTCTTTGCCTCTATTGATAAAATAGGTATGTCAGACAGTGCCATCTTGGAATCTTAAGAAACATAAAATTTGACACAAAGTAAAAAAAGACGCTCATTCATTGCCGAATTTATTTCGTACAAACGGCAACACTGATTACGAGGTTAATATTCCCGTTCGTTCCCTCTGAACTGTTCGGCGTCCTGATAAGGACGCCATTTTTCATGTCGACGTTCGGTATGGATCCTTATAAGGATCGTGCGTAGCGTACTTTTAAACTGTCACGCCGCGCCGTAGCGTGCCGCCCGATAGTGATTAGCGCCTGCAGGCGTTCCAGGTCCGCGCGTGACCTGGTTTAGTTTAGTGGTTTTTATGGCTTCCCTGGTAAGAAATACCATGCATATGGCATACCGTTGCAATCCTAGATAAATTGTCAACAAGCTGATATTACTTTGATTAAAATATATTGTACTATGATCGACCTGCATGCGAGTAAATAAAGAAAAAGAGTTCTATCAGACTTTTCATTGGAATATAAGAATATCAACCAACATATAGTATTTTTATTGTACTTTATTATCTCTGTTACTATACAGTAATAGAAATATATAAAAATATTTACATCTTTTCATAGTAAAATGTCAAGAAAAACAACAAATTCAGCATAGAGTTGCCGAACAGGCACGGATCCTTATAAGGACTCCAAGGTTACGCAGTGCTGTAGGGCTGTTTCCAATTCGGAACGTTGGCTAGTGTGACCACTCAAAATAAACCTCAAAAGATACCACAGAGCACAAAAAAAACACCACAGAGGACAAAGACCCGAGTCGGAACACAAAATCGACGCAAAAACTACTCTGCGGACGATCCTTATAAGGATCCGTACCGAACGTCGACATGAAAAATAGCGTCCTTATAAGGACGCCGAACAGTTCCGAGGCTGGAACGCCTGCAGTCGTAAAACGCTATCGGGCGGCACGCTGCGGCGCGGCGCATCAGTTTACAGGGGTGTCGTTCGGTTCGGTACTTAACTTATTTGACAGGACTAAACTTTATTTAAACATTCTGCCTTTTTCTTTCTGTAAGGAAAAGACAAGGAGAGGACGCTTAAAATAATTAGTCCTTTCAAATAAGTTAAGTTGTGTTGCACCGAATCGACACTATTATGTGATTAGTGTAGTATATTATTGTGATAGGTACGTGAAAGTGAAAAATTAATAGTGATTTATCCCATCTTTGTGAGTATTTCATTACAGTAGTTTCGGCACAATCATTATTTAATTTCAACTTTATCAAAAGTATGCCAGCCATTCCCAACTTCACTTTACAAATGTCTGTGAAATTCTTGTATTCCGAACAAAGTACCTACTCTGTGCTAGTGATCTGTGACTCTGAGTGCGGTTATGAGACCGCAAAAACTACAATAAACACCAATGATTGGATCTCTGTGGTCACGCGCGCATGCACGACCCTAATCAAATGTCAAAAATCATTGGGAAAAATGGGCTGTCAAACGAGTTGCGCAGCTAACTTCAGGCCACAACGAACAACAATGATAAGTACTATGGAGGCCGGTTGAATGTGTTGTGGTTTATGTTCGGTCACGAAGTCCATACGGATTTGTTCGGTTTATTTCGTTTATTTTCATGACCGCCATTACAACGATAGCTCAAGTATAAGTCTGTCAAAAAAGTGTTGAAATTAATATTGAAAAAACTATTTTTCTTTCGCCTGGTTACACTAAACAAATAAGTACAAAATCTGTTAAATCGAGTTAACCGCGTTGTTATTTCATAAATATTTTACCTATATTATACTACTTGAACGTTTAAAGTCTAATAAAGTTCGTTAATGTTTCATTTTAATTTCGACACTTTTTTGACAGACTATAGATTATTCTGTTTAGAGTCATAACCACAGTCACGACCCTCATCAAATGTCAAAAATCGTTGGGAAAAATGGGCTGTCAAACGTATTGTGCGGCTAATTCAGGCCACACCTGCAGCGAACAACAATGTTAAGTACTCTATGGGGGCCGGTTGAATGTGTTGTGTTGTGATTTATGGTCGGTCACGAAGTCCATAAGGATTTGTTCGGTTTATTTCGTTTATTTTCGTGACCGCCATTACAGCGATTGAAAACGATAGCTGAAGTCACGCACGGTGAAGTAGATTATTCTATTTAAAGTCCGTTCTTTATCTGAGATTTAAAGTCATAACCGCACCCTTATGATCTGTCTGTGGCTGCCTGTAGTGACTCCCTAGTCTCTTTATAATGTAGTTTTTTCTATGTTCACTGTTCAGTGATTTGTGGGTGACTGACTTCAGTTCTGTGCTGTTGTGGTTGTGGGCAAAGAGAATATAATGTATACTACGTAACAAGAGTCGGGACTTCCCTTTAACTGATTAATGCATATTTGCCACGGAATGCCCCGCAACTAGTACCAAACTACAATAAGAAATGACAAATCACAAACAAAGCTGCCAATATAAGTGTGTAGGGATGTACTACAGAAGCAATACATTTTATCGATATCGTTTTTTTTACTGTAGGAATTTCATGTGTAATGAAAAGGCCAATTACGAAGACTTCAGTTTTATCAGGGCTTTCAATAATTTGTATGTGACAGTTTTGCAATAATACGTTTCTAGTTTTAACAGCTCAAGATAAAACTGAAGCGTTCGGACTTTTTATGCAAGAAAAGGAAATAAAAAGCTTCCTGTTCAATTAATTTAATTCTTATTACATGAAAAATATGAGCAATGATGTTGACTTGGACTTGGCCCTGAAGTAGATGGCTCTGAAAAAGAAAAAAACATTTACGTCTACATTCTTTAAATAATAATATTAAAAAAGTAAATTTTTGCAACTTCAATCTGGCTGGCACATTAATAAAAAAACCGGACAAGTGCGAGTTGGACTCGCCCACCGAGGGTTCCGTACAAATTTGTAGGCACAAATTATAAATATTTAATAAAATATATTATTGATTATACTTCTATTTTAAGACGGTACTATTTGCCAAATTTCATAGTTCTAGGTCAACGGGAAATAGCCAATAAATTTTGATTACCTTGAGAGTGTCGAATTATACGTTTTTTGCGGCATAAATAGACTTTTAAATACTCTTTTTTTACGTTACCTTAGAAATTTTATTTTTTCACTGCTTCAGGGGACTGTAAACTTGAGTATATGGTTTTAATTTCAACACATACCTTCTCGCGTTCCCGAGATAAAGGGTCTTGACAGACAGACGGATGTACGGACGGACGGACAGATGAATAGACGGACAACAAAGTGATTCTATAAGGGTTTCATTTTTTCCTTTTGAGGTATGGAACCCTAATAATATTTTTAATAAAATAACATATGTATGTACTTACCCTTATCTAAATACACGTGACAAGTAAAATCATGCAAAATCATACCCGGAAGTGATGCTTCTTTTAGTTGATTTGAAGGTATGGTTGACTTTTTGAACCGAGTTTTCATATTGAAATGTTTGTAATCAAAGTGCTTTCCACAGGAACACTTTCTTTAGGTAGATAAATGAGGTCTTCACTGCCGGTGACTTTTACTTACTGCTGTCACCTGTAATAATAGTATTATTTTAAAAAGCAGCTTCACAATATCGTAATTCCAAAAAAAACAAGTTCGCATTTTTGGAAAGTGATTTGACTATTTTGTCAGTTTAATTTTTCTCTATAAGTTATGTTGATTAACCAATCAACAGAAAATAAATAATACAAAACATTTTCCATATTTTACGCAAAAAATATTATATTCTATAATTTTATTAAGGACTGTCAGCGAAAAAGAGCCACATTTTTCACCTTAAAAATATATTGTACTATGATATTAGGATGAAATTATGACACCCTAACCTTAGTGCAAATGTTATGATTTATCGACACAATCCCATCACTATTCAATTTACGAATAAATGTTATGAAAATGTTTTCACTTTTAAATTTCTTTATAACACAAAATAAGTCGCAAGATAAGTACAGAGGCACTTACCGAGTCTCTTTTAAAAGAAATTTGGCCTGAATATAATGTTTTCACCATCATTTCGACTGCTTCGCACCTCACATATTTCACGCTTTTTATAGTTCATTGCGTGATGCAAATATACGTTCTATTTACTTCTCTATATGAAACATAAAGCACTACATTAATGTAACACAGTTAAATCTCATTATAATCAGATAAATTATGTTTTACAAATAAACAAACAACCGCCATATTGACTTGACACAACGTTAGACAGAGACAAGCTCAGTGAGCGAAAGAGTAAGAACATATCGCCATTCGTCCCAGCACAATTTTCATACATAACTCCATTTTTACTGAGTTTCGTTAGGCTGGGTTTTCGATTTCGGGTAGGTAATTTAGGCACTAAGCGGGTATCTTGCGGGTAATCATGACTGCCGGGTAATTTCGGGTAATTTTGCGACAATCACAAAAATATTTTTTCTCCTATAAAATCTATTGACTCAGTTGATGCCCAAAACGAAATAATTTTGAGGCAATCACGCGTGAATGCGCAAAACGGAATAAATCTTATCCTCATCTTTGCGTGTGTGTGTGTTGCTCTGAAAAGTTATAAATACTATAAAACGTGAAAATTTTGAGAAAAAGGAACCTTTAAAATCACCTTATTTAATTATAGGTTCATTGTTGACCAATTTTTCTTTTTATTTGTCCATTTTCATCAAAATTGTCTGAATGTGAATGTAGAAAATTCTTTAATAATTTATTTTATTTGCTAACAATGGCTTAAGATATTAAACTTTACTTAAAATATCTTTAATTGTAATTTTTTCACTTTATCATTTAAAAACGTTAAATGATGTTTGTTAGTTTTAGTAGTTAGATATTAAGATAAAATTTAGGATTTGTAAATTATTAATGTAATTGTAGTAATTAAAAATTTAAGATATGTGTATACTTATATGTTATACGTCACTTATATAAAATGCATGCTGTGATTACCTTAATAAGTTAGAAGTTTAGCAGTTATTTATGTTCAATGTATAGTGTTAAAATTAGCTTACTAACTACTGGTTTTCCTAATAAAGAAAATAAATAAATAAAAAAAAAACACTTTTAGAACAAACTCATTCCTGATAATTTTTAAAGAGGTGTGGGAAATGTTAAAATAAAAACAAAGTATTTTGAATTTAATTTCTACCCTTGAAAAAATAATTACAGTCACAAAACTGGAAATTCGGTAATTTCTGATTCGGTTTCGGACTTTTTCTAGTTTGACTACCGGCAACACTGCTACGTTGTGAAAGTGACATGTCAGCTGGTTAGAATTTTGTTTTCTTTATATTTTTAATAATTTTAAGAACTTCAGGAAGTATGGTTCTAAACCCTATTTCATATAAGCTTTCCTTATCAAGATCCTGAAGTACCTATTTCATATCTTAAGCTGTAATTTCAGGTTGCATTTCGAATAATCTGTGTTAAAATTTTTGATTATACATACCTTTGCTTTTCACACCTCTGATAAATATAATTCACTCTACAGATCTTTAATTAAACATATATTGTTTTAAATAAGGAGATATCCAACAAAAATATTTGATGCTTATTTTTCTTCCTACTTTTCCCAATGACAAGTAAATAAGATTTATATTTTGTGGATTGTTCAAAATGTAAGGGAGAATCGCAGAAACATATGTAAGCTAGCAAGAGATGATACTACCCAACCGGTTCAGCAGGCTTCACACATAGTTTACAACATAAACTGTTCAATGGGTTTATCCAGAGGGGGCATATGCTGGGTGATCAACTATACAGAGTCAAATCCATATCAGGAGTTTCTCCACAAAATCATGTGCTTGCATGTAATCATGCACACAGCATTTGGAAGATTTAACAACAAAAGTCTACTTAAAAATTAGTTTATTCACAAACCCTTTTTGCCAATCTTCCTTACAAATCTAATCTGTTGAGTGATATTCGTGTTTTAGGCTCGATTAGTCATAAGATGGATGCTGCTGATGCACTTTTGAAACAGGACCAGAGTCAACAAATTGGAAAACCTGAGCCATCAGGAACTAAGTATAACCTTGTCAATGAATGCCAGATGTTCATAAAAGCTGAAGAAGGGGGTGGAGACGCACATAAAAATTTAACTAACCCTATGGCACAGGAGAGCAATGGTGAGAGCACACATTTTTTTTAAATATACTTGCTAAGCCTTTATGGCTGGTTTGATCACCAAGGCTGGAAAAATTGCCATCATGTCAAATATTTAACCCTGTTCCACACTGCACACTGCAGAGACATCCTTATGATGTTATATTTTGGTTTTATTCATTATAATAATAATAAATTTCATATCCGCCCACATGCTTAAAAGTGGCTTTTTTTTAAATAGGTATAATCTTGGCTGGCGGCACATGCTCAATTGCGTCGTCATAACAATTGTTTTTTTCTGTGTGTGGGAAAGGCATTTTGGTTGTTTTACACATATGGCAAGTGTGTGGTTTTTGGTTATTTTTATCTAAAATTTAGTCTAAGTAGTATGTACATTCCAACTGTTGATATGTCCATCCATCCATCAGCCTGTTTCGTCCACTGCTGGACATAGGCCTTTCCAGGATTTCGCCACTTTTGGCGGTCCTCCTGGAAGAAATGCCCATACTCACACACGCTGGCCGGGCGGGTTGGTGAGCGCGGTGCCGAAACCCTTGCACCAGTGACGCCGCTGCCTGTCACCAGTCTGATTTATATAAGGCCCGGCAATTGGGGATGGATATACCGTCATCCATCGGTCCCAGGCAATGGTGGGCTGCCTGGTTTTTTGCCTGAGAGCTGTCCTCTTACTCTCCCCCGAATAACTTCGGGAGGATTTCCGAGTAAGATGGTGGTACCTCCACAGTCGAGCTCGGCATTAGCTCTACCACCTAATTGTTGTTGTGTATGTAAAAAAAATATGCAATATCTGTAAGTTATATGTAAAAAGTGATGAAAAACATCGGAACAAAAACAAAAAAAAAATGATGATGTACAAAAAAAAACCAATTTGGAGATTCGTGGATTATTGTTGCCATGTACCCTGTTTGTTGAAAATAAACATTACACAGCAATAAACAAAGCATCTAAAACCAAAATAAATGCCAAAATTCGATACTTTTGGTGAATTATTTGTTTATACAGTGTGTCCCCCGTAAAAGTGCACACCCGAAAGGGGGTGAAACTAGACTTTATCGACAAAAAAATTGAAAAAATTAGTCTAGCATTTTTTATTTTTTTTTATACTAGGTAATTTATTTTTTCGAAGTACTTGTGGTAGACCCTGTTTGAAAAAATAATCGTATCTTTTGAAATACCAAGTGTATCTCGCCGAAACAAAATTATTAATGATTAGGAATAATAGACACACAAGGTCAAATAATTCAAAAAGCCATACATTTACACGTTTAATTAAAAAATAGGTTTTTGTAAAAAACACATCAAGTTTTTGATTCGAATTTTTCAGTTATTACTAAATTTCTCGAAAAAACTTCCCCTTTAAGCCAATTTATTATTGTTTATTTTGATTCTACATTTAATTACACGTAAAATAAAAAAAATACTGGACTTCTATCTTCAAAAGAACTCTTGCTATGAGCGAACAAAACTAGTCATTCCGAGCGCAACGTCAATCATAAGCATAACGGTATTCTGTGTCGTAACGGCACATTTTTTCCAAGAAATCTTTTTGTTGGGTATTGTTAGTGTGCAGGGGCGGCGAGGTAGAGGGAAGGGGTTGATACCAGCTAACGAACGGCAAGGTCCAAGTCAGGTAGTTGCTTCGAAACTTTCGTTGCTGCTGATGTATTATTGTGTTTTTTGATCATTCATTGCGTTAAAAATGCCACGTTTGCGCGACTTCACCTCAAGACAAATTGCTGATATGCATTACTTTTATGGCATGTCACATGGGGTCGCAAGTGCTGCCCGTGCAGCTTACATTGCTACATACCCAAATAGAGTTCCAGTTCCATCGGCCAGAAACTTCCAAGAAATTCACAGAAGATTTGCTAACATTGGACTAGGATTGGCTCCTCCTCAACGCGAGCGAGTCATCATAGTTGACGTGGCTATTGAAGAAGCCGTGTTGAACAATGTATTTGCTGAGCCAACAACCAGTGTTAGACGTTTGGCTTTGCGTCATGGCATTTCTAAAACATCAGTGTGGCGCATTTTAAAGAAGGAAGGACTGCATCCTTACCACTACCAGAGAGTTCAGCGTCTGCATGGTGACATCGACTTTCGTGCCAGGTGCGTAATGAGTATTTGGATTCAAAGAAAAATTTTTAACGATCCGGAATTTTCTAAAAAGATTCTATGGATGGATGAAGCTAGATTCACGAGAGATACTGCAGGAATTTGCACGAGTGGAGACATGAAAATCCACACCTGAAGAGATCAACCAACTCTCAGGTGCAATTTTCAATCAATGTATGGGCAGCCCTTATTGGTGACAAGCTCATTGGCCCAGTTATACTGCCAGCTACATTAAATAGCATAACCTTTTTTAAGTTTATTGAGTGAAGATTTACCTCTTTTGCTAGAAGACGTGCCACTTGATATTCGAAGGCACATGTTTGTGCAAATGGACGGATGTCCCGCCCATAGCGCAATCATCGTGAGAGATTTTTTAAACGAAGCATATGGAAACAGGTGGATTGGCAACCATGGGCCGGTGGGTTGGCCTGCTCGTTCTCCCGACATTACGCCTTTAGATTATTTTTTGTGGGGAGTCATGAAACAGCGCGTTTATAGCAACCAGATAAACTCTGAGGCCGAGCTACAAGATCTGATTACCAAATGTGCCAGAGATATTAATGATGACCCAGGCATGATTAGCAGAGCTACACAACAAATAGCTGTTCGTGCAGCAATGTGTCTGCAACAAAGAGGCGATCACTTCGAACATTTGATGCGTTAGGTGAAATCATTGTTAGATTGAGTACATCTTGGGTTTATTTATTTATCATTGTTATCTTTGTAAACTTCTTCGTAAATAAATGTTTGATTCGTCTTATTCATGCAAAGTTTAATTTCCTAATTTTTTTTTCTTCTTAGCTTAAAATCAAGTAAAAAGTAAGGAAAATTAATGACTTTAATCCAAATCTGTAATTCCTAAAAAACGCGTATTGACTAGTTCGCTCATAGCAAGAGTTCTTTTGAAGATAGAAGTCCACTATTTTTTATTTTACGTGTAATTAAATGTAGAATCAAAATAAGCAATAATAAATTGGCTTAAAGGGGAAGTTTTTTCGAGAAATTTAGTAATAACTGAAAAATTCGAAACCAAAACTAGATGTTTTTTTTACAAAAACCTGTTTTTTAATTAAACGTGTAAATGTATGGCTTTTTTAATTATCTGATCTTGTGTGTCTATTATTCCTAATCATTAATAATTTTGTTTCGGCGAGATACACTTGGTATTTCAAAAGATACGATTATTTTTTCAAACAGAGTCTACCACAAGTACTTCGAAAAAATAAATTAGTATAAAAAAAAACAAAAAATGCCAGACTAATTTTTTCCATTTTTTTGTCGATAAAATTGGGTCTAGTTTCACCCCCTTTCGGGTGTGCACTTTTACGGGGGACACACTGTATTTGCCTTTCCCCACTAGCATTGCAAAAAATTATGATACTATTTTTTGGTATAATGGTATGTTTTTCTAAAAAAATCGAAAATAATTAAAAGCCCTCTTTGATTATATTGTACCATTGTACCATATTAAGTATTTCAGTTCTAAGTGGGCATATTAAATAAACAAAGGGTTCATATTTTTCAACTTAATATAAACAATGTACAACATCAATCCATTGACACCATAAGTCTGTGGTAAGTTTATTATGGTTTCATAGTATACAGAACCATGAGTGTAGTGTAGATATTAAGTGGCGTGCCTGCCACGCGGCAATTAAGATAAGTGTTCTGGCGCACAGTAGCGGCCATTAATAATGGGAGCAGATATGTAACAAATTTTTATTTATTATGTTTTTATTAATAACTTATTCATTATATTTTTATTGATATTTCATGATTTTTTATTGATTATACCGGGTGTAAAAGCAAAGGCAAGAATCCTTTAAGGGTGTGTTAGTATGATTAGTAAAGATATTATTTTAAATACTAGGATCTCTAATTAAAGTACCAGTACCTCATAACACGATATTCTTTACCAAAAATACACTAATCGCATGGACACCCTCACTGGTCGTTGGCCACTCGGATGAGGGGTGCGGGTAGCGGGGCGCAATTAGGTAAGTGGGGAGGCCGGTGAGCTGCGTAGCCATAGCTTAGAAAAATTGTGGAATTTTTGGTGAAAATTCAAGGTATATTTTATTTTCTCGTAATGACATCAGATTCGTGTATACTTTCATACCCTAAAGGGATTCTTGACTTTGCATTTACAGCCTGTATTATTATTAATAATAAATTCTACAGCAATCAGAAAGGCTAAGGATTTAGTGTCCAACCCAAATATCCAAGATAACTTTCAATATATAAAAAGATATATTTAAAATAGTTCCCCAAAAAAAAACAACTAAAAAGTTAAATTTTACAATACATGAATCATTTAAAATTTACAATGGGTTATAAAAAGTCTCAGAAGATGTATAAGGGAGTTTTGGATGTACACTTATGACAAAATTTCAAGCAATATTAAAAAGAAACCTAGGTTTTATTTTAATCAAAGATAATAGTAATAATACAATAATCAAAAACTATTCAGAACAAAATTAAAACAGAGCCTTAAGTGATTTGGAAAAATAATATATTGGTGTTGATTTGGTGTAACATGACTTAACTTATTTGACAGGACTAAACTTAATTTAGGCATTCTATCTTTTTCTTACTGTATCGAAAAGACAAGGACAGATTGCTTAAAATAAGGTTAATCCTCTCAAATAAGTTAAGTCGTGTTGCACCGAATCGACACCAATGTCTACAATTAAATATGACGTCCACAGTGAACAAACATTTTCTGCAAATAAATGGGTCCTCAATTCTGGCCAATAGTGAAAATTTTCAAGCGATTATATTTACAATGTTACGTTTAAATTAACTTAGTAAAGTCTTCCACCTTCCCCTGGTATGTATGTATACAGGATGTTTATTTGGACATTATAGGGCGTCACATGAATATTAATATACGTGATGCTTATCCCAAAAAACAGCATACAAACTAAAAATACCAACTGAAGAAAAAGATGTGTCCTTTTTCATTTGTCCTAAAAGTCTGTTTATAAATGGTCACTGCGCCGCGAAGCGCTAGTAACTTATCGACTGCGACTGGCTGGCGGTCGCATCATCATTGGCCATGCACGAAGCATAGAAGTACACTAATTATCACTAGTTTGTATAATTCACCTTTTCCTTCAATACTTTACGGGCTTAGGACCGTTAAGTGCACCTAACGTGGTAAGAAGCAATATTAGGTAAAATCTAATAATAAAGTAAATCTTATTTTGTAAAAAACGCGTGGAATAAACCGTACCCTAAGCTTACTTACCCCTTGTCAGATTTCTTTGGCGTATTTAAAAAAGTTATTTAAACAACTTATTTACAACGATTCGATAAAAACTTTCGCAGTTCACACTAAGACACTTTTAATAAGTGTTCAAATTCAAAGTGTCCGCCACCCTGTCCGATACACAATCGTATTTGCCGCAAATTATCTTTTAGACGTCAAAAAATCATTTAAGTAAAATCATTTCATTGTTACGTACGATTTCAAAGGCGTCCATCGCTTGACGTAACACATCAACGCCTTCAATTTCTTTAGTTCCGTCCAAGTCTTGTACCAAGTATTTCCGCCCACATACCTATCGTGTTTTGAACGAGTCCTTGACAGTCATATGCCGATTTTCACTAGCGTCATCACTTCGTAAGTCCCACCAATGTTCATTATGCATATAACCCTACTGTAGTAAATAACGTCTCGTCGGTCCACATAATGTTTTAGTTGAAATTTTCTTATCACAAAAAACACAAAACACTACACGGCGGCCGTAATCCGGAGCCAAAAGATCCTGCACTCTCTGGAAGTGGAAGGGATGCATTTTCTTGTTCTTTAATAACTTCCACACGGTTGTGTGGTGAAGACCGAAATGACGACCTGCTTGTGGAGTACTTGCACGCAGCTGTTGGTAAAAATAGGCAAGGATAGCCTTCTGGACATCCACTGGAAGTTCACTTTGACCTCTTCCTTGAGCGTGGCGCGGTGTGTCAAATGTTCCCCACTCACGGATGGATTATCTAAAAACGTAGCACGTTCACGGTGAGCCATTTTTCCCACTAAAATAAGTCCGATTGGGTTTACTGTACGACTGCGAGATCGCGCGCGAAATTTTCAAAGTGAGCACGTGCATATGTTACAAGAATTTGAAGAATTATTAAGACGCTATGCGAAAAAATATTCGCCGTCGAGTGGGCGGAGACTAGCTTAAACAGTGGGGCGCACCCCCGCTTCAAAACATCGCCTGTCGATCCGACCGACCGCGGCGCGAGAGTTTTGCGGGAACAAAGCGTGCATGGAGACGCATACTATTTTTTTTATTATCGATTTCATTTTGAGAAAAAGTATTTATTATGTGTTTTGTATTTTTTGTATTTTATATTAAAACACATTTGTTTTTGTATTTTTATCTGTTGTAAAATTCAAGTTTGTTTAGTTTTTGGGCCGTTTTTTAAATATTATTCCATGTTTAATTTAGGTTCCCAGGGTTTGAAATATAAACAAAAAGACAGTAATATTATTTCTATTTCAAAATTTAAGTCGTTTTCATGTCCATTACCATACATGGTGATTTCTTAGGGTTCCGTTCACCGAAATTACAAAATGGAACCCTTATTGGACAGACGTTTATATATGTAAGTAGTTAAGTAGGTAAGAAAAGTAAATAATGCAAAAAATATGTATTTTTTATTAAAAATCAAAATAATTTAGTATAATATCTTTATTTATTTCGTCGTTTGGCTCGCGTACTTCTTCTGAAACATTGGGCTCTTTATTCGATCCGTTATCTTTGTCTTCACAATCTTCATTTTCCTTATTTGTTTCTTTCGATTTCACGTAGGATGGTTCTCGTATCGGTCTACCTATTGTGAATCGCGGGTCTATCAATTCTGGTAAAAGGCAATCTATATAAAAGGTTGATAAATTGGGTTCCATACGTTCTCTCCAAAACTGATCATCTTTTTCAATGACTTCTATTTTGATTTTTTGATCCCCGTACCACACCGCCAGTATACATTTCGGTATTTTGCAAACATGCATTTGTCCTTGTACTTGCATAAACCAGTCTGAATTTTTATTAACCACTTTATCCACTTTCCAAAAATGCATTTTGCCTTGTATTATGGCTTCATCGATGCCAGTCTTGAAGGCTGTCATTGGACATTTTATTCCTACCAACGTATTTTCTTCAACAATTATGCCATCAGGACTAGCTCCTAAAAATGGTTGATGTTCATCAATGAAAAGTCCACACAACTCTATTTTGACTTTGAGTATGTCAGACAGTTGTTCTCGAGCAATATTTTCATGCATTTTGCCATGATTAATGATGCAATTTCTTCACACTATCTTGCTGTCTATGGTCATGATGATATTTTATAGCTTGACAAATGTATTTTCTGGCTGAAAGTATGCGTTCCGTTGTTACCATTTTCCCCTGTTTTGTGTCAAACTGTGTGTTCAATTTCATTGACTGCAATTTATTACAGAAATTCCTTAAAATATGATTTCGGCAACCGATTTTCTCCACTGTTATGTCCGGGTAGGGTCGAGCTTTTAAAATTTTTGCATATGTGCTGCTGTCGCCATCTGCTATAAACCTTGAATATATGACCTGATGCATCTCCATCGATAGCTTGAATCCTTCTACTAGGATATCCGATTCCATACCTGTAGAAGGACCGCTGTAATTTTTATAGCAGGAATGCCATTTAGCAGCCTCACCACGTTTTTCGGCCCTTGCGCAGATGCAGCAATATTTATTTTTAACTGCGAAAAATAATACTTTTCCAAACCGCTTCCCGATTATAGAAGCAGCCCCAGAAAGTGCAGCGTAATTGGTCTTATAAGATCTTTTGCACCAACAACCATCGATGATAACATCTATGACAGGTATGCCATCTTTGGTGACCCTTCCTTCCGCAATTGCAGCTTCTTTTTCTTCTTCTCCGGCCTTCCTCGTTTCATCTAAGGACGTTTCTTCCCAGGCCTGGCAAACTTCATTGTGTGACTTTTCATACAGATAGGGTGATAACTTCGGTAAATCTAAGGAAGCACTAAAATTTTGCAACTGTATGTTCCCACAACCAGCTACCATAGCACCGGTTACAGCATTCTTGTTTAAATTGTCTAGGGAATTTTTTATTTTGAGTTCCTTGTTACACATGGAGCACAAGTAAACAAACTCTGAATTTAAACCTTTCTGTACTTCTTTAAATAGACGCAGCGTGCTCAGACTGCACTCAAATAGTGAATTATGTAGTGATATGCGCGTTAGCTCCATTGTAAAATAATTCGTATCTATTATTCTGTGACCAACGTAGGAAGATTCCTGCAAAAATAAAATATATATATATAACGGCTATTGTAAACTAATTACCACATGTAAGTAAATATTTTCAATAACTAAATTGATTATAATTTATGCATCCAAAATCATATTGGACACTTGGAAAATGATCAGATGCAAAGGCAATTACATTTTTTATGAAATTCACTGCTGCTTTGGTATTGGTTAAATACATGATTTTTGTTTATGATTTTTACAAGGAAGACCAACAAACTTTGATACTGAGCACTTATTGAGTCTCCAGGATGAATTTGGCAACATAATTATAGGTACCTTAAATACAAGACCGTTACAAAATAACTTACATTAGCATCGCCTTTGTTAGTATATTCTATAAGCAGCTCGTGATCTTCATTTTCAGTTACATAATTTTCAACTTCGTCAACCGCAGACATTTTTCTCTTCTTAACACGCTTTTGAATACTTTCATTTTCTGATGTACGGGTTTGCGACATGTCGGGATGTTTTCTGAAAATATATTAAATAACATTGTACTTTTATATTATGTACTTTATTTTATATTACAGCGCACAAGCATATTATAAAGATATACTCAAATATAACATTATTATTGAACATTATAAAAAAACTCACTCGAGGATATTTCTATCACAAAAGGTTAGTTTAGGATCCGCTATCCTTGTGCTCGATTCCTGCTGCGATGTTACATCGTCAACAATATAGTTTGATCGTCCAAATTCAGGAAAAGTAATGGCG
The DNA here is from genome assembly GCA_910592155.1 of Ypsolopha scabrella. Classification (NCBI taxonomy): domain Eukaryota; kingdom Metazoa; phylum Arthropoda; class Insecta; order Lepidoptera; family Ypsolophidae; genus Ypsolopha; species Ypsolopha scabrella. Next base: position 10,458,740 of record OU342964.1, read on the forward strand.
ACTCCACAGTTCCCTGTTCCACGTCATCTACGTCTGAATTTTTTGTAAATCTGTAAAAGAAACACGTTATAGTAAGTATTTATCCCGCTGCTTCGCTTGTTATAGGTAGTTTTTATTATCAAATAATGAATTTTTCGGGGAAACCAACCAACATGACCTCTAAATTGTATTATAGCGTTGTATGTCTACTATAAAGATATCCAGGTGTACTTCGTTCCGTATTTCTCTTTCTCAACCTATTGAAATAATATGATATTGAAATACCTGCTGTACGTCACTGTGAAATAAAAAGAGTCTCTAACAACAAAATAACAAATTTATAATATTATTATAATAACATAATAGGAACTACTTACACATTTTTTGTCCCACTTCACGACCTTTGGATCTCATATAGCCCTTGTACCGGGATTAGTTTAATTTTCTTTTCTTTTTATTACCCATAATTCACTTAGCACTATTTATTTACACTTATAACTACGATATTGTGCACTTTTTACTACTATATTGTAAATAAAATGTAATTTACATATAAGTCACAGAAATAGATTTTTTGTAAATCCGGGAGAGAATCGACACAGGTCCGTCCTCGACAAAAATCCTACGCGACTAACAAAGATCGCGGAAGTGAGATGCGGTAATTACTCGGTAACAGAAATAAGCAGGATAGCAATAATGCGCTCGCGCCTAATCTGAAACAACGTAAGCGCCAACACAATAAAAAAATCATAAAAAATAAGCTATTTGAGTAAATTAGATTTAAAAAATGGAATCCTTAGAAAAAACGATTGCCCAGATTATGGTATAAATAGATAAATCGTATTCACTACCACTTGGCTATAACAGGAGTAAAATGTACAAAACAGGGCTTACTTTGGATTTTTTTTCTATCGAGGAAATTTTATCCAAACGTGTTTTCCAAAATCAAAACCCTAGATTATATAGTGAAAATGCATATACCAGAAATTTATTACAATATTCCGAGTATTTTATGAGATACACAGAAAAGAAACACGCCTATTTTATTCGCATATCCTCTTAATGACAGCGGGGGCGTCGCGCGCGCGTCACCACCCACCCCCCTTGTGCTTGCGCACCCTTCCCCTACCCCATATACCTACGTTGAAGGTTGTCCTTCACCACGAAAACGTCTCGGAATAACGACTGTTGCATAGATATTGCATTCTCATTGACGGGCGTTGCTTTCGCCGCACACACAGAGTTTGTGATACGAGGCTCACAGCTGTTTTGACACGATAACGCGGCTTATCTATCAATTAAAATAATTAGCGGGTTGCAATTTGTATTGAGTTTAGAGTTTATTTTTATCAACGCTCGCCGAGCATAAATTACCTATGTTGTGCCGGCACACCGTGGTGAAAGCAGTTAATGAAGTAGTGTGCCAGTAAAAACAGAAAATCGTGGACATATTTTGGAAAAAAAAGTATTTTTTATATATTTTTTTCGTCATCAGTATCGTGTATATAACCTACCCTGTGACGGAATCGACTGACCAAATCAACACCATGTATACATGTACTGATGACAGTTCGACATGGCAATCGGGGTAAAAGGTGAGTCGTGGAGGGGATGACGCCCCGCACACCCGCACAGACCCCGCGCCATCTTAGTCGTAGTGCCTTTGTTGCTGCACGAGACAGCATCGATCGTGTTTATCGATTTTAATCTCGCTCACGTTGTTGCTTTTAGTTTTGTATTGAAAAAGACTTCCGTTGCCTCCTAACGTCACGTGTTAAAATAAAAAGAAAACACTCAACTACCACACTGGGTTGCATATAAGTTCCATATCAGTTCACATTGTAACCCAAGGTTAGAAAGACCTTAGGTTCGATATCGGTGTAGGCAACCCATATGGAACCCGTTGGAGAAAAATTGCAGCCGTGAGTGAAATATAGAACTTGGGGTTCCAGTGGAGCGAAGCGAACGAATGATTGCACGACAAACATCTAGTTAATTCATTAGATGATTTGAGTCGCATCTGTGCCGTGTCGTGTATCTATGTTTTTGTGGATGTCTGAGCTGACTTGAAGTTTGGTAATACGTCACAATATTATTATGTTATGTTGAGCATTCAGGTAGTACAAAATGCTTGCGAATTTTTTGGTACAGTGAAAAATGTATGATATTCCTTAATAAATTTTCACGCGCCTTCGATATGATAAAGATTAACTGTAAATAATGTAAAAACAAATAAGACCATAACCCCACTTTTTACTTACTGTTAAAAACATTGTGATCTGATTGTGCTATGTTGATTATTTCGTTTCATTAAAACGGTTACAACTATCAGAACTATGTAATAATGTGTTATTATCATAAAATTATATTCTGAACATAACCTCAAAAAAGGACGCGACTTAGAATAATGGCGTCGCAATTTTAGTTCCATTTCTAACCTTGGGGTCTATAATTCACCCATTTGTGTCCTACGAGTCACAAAGCAGTGAATTATGCAACCCATAGTAACTACTGGTCCTTTTCTAGAACTCCCAGTGTTCGCGAAATAGGGATCAGTAGGTAAATATCAATCTTGATTTGGCGTGTAGCAATAAGTAAGATAATAATATAGGGTAACTGAAAAATTAATAGGAGATTCGATAGGTGACGTAGAACAACTTTCCTATGTTTTTTTTATATACTTGGGCTTTTTATGTTTCTAAAACGGACTAAAAGGTAATTCTTAAAATTTCCTTTCACGCCTAAATAATAATAAAAAATAATAATATTATGTTCTCAACAGAGATATTTGTACGGGAAATTTTTTTAATCCCAGGTCCGCAAAAGAAAATTGTTTGAGTTATTTGAACCGGAAAAAATTCCTACTGTATAGTCGGTCAAGTATAAGACTCTTGGACCCCAAAACTTTCGGAACCCCCACATTTTGGGTTAAAAAAATATTTTATGTTTGTTCTGGGTTCGGAAAAAAAAATTGTTTTGGTCATATCTCCGGGACGGTTGGTCTTGGAACCCACAAACATGGAACCCTTAAGGTCCAAAAAAAATTTTTAACCTTTTAAATAAAATTATCCTTTGCACGAAAAAAAATTATTTTGGCCATATCTCCGGAACGGTTGATCTTGGAACCCCCAAACTTGGACCCCAGGGGTCCAAAAAAAATTGTTGTTTTCAAGTGTCAAATCTTTTTCGGCCCATATTTTCTGAACGGTTGAAGCTAGACCCCTGTTTCTGGTGTTTTTAGAAAAGGGCTCGACGAGATAAACCCGAATATGCTAAAAAAAAATGTTGGTGACATTTTGGTCACATTTGGTAACTTGGCTATATCTCGGGAACGGTTGAAGCTAGAGCTACCGGGTTTTCACTATAGTAAATGGCTTTACAAGGGTTACTTGATGACAAAAAATTTCGGTCACATTTTGGTAACTCGGATCAAATAATCCCTAGGGCCAAATATGAGTTTCCTAGGACCAACCGTTCCAGAGATATGGCCAAAACATTTTTTTTCTGACCTCGGATCAAAAAGTTTCAAAACTTTTTTTGGAACCCTGCGGTCCAAATATGAGTGGCCTAAGCCTAAGACCAATCGTTCCGAAGATATGACCGAAACAAAAAAAATTCGGACCTCGTATCAAAAAGCTTAAAAACATTTTTTTTAATCCTAGGGCCAAATATGAATGGTTTAGGACCAACGGTTCCAGAGATATGGTCAAAACAATTTTTTTTGGAACCCTAGGGTCCAAATATGAGTGGTCTAAGACCAACCGTTCTGGGGATATATCCAAAATGATTTTTTTTCGCCCCTCGGGTCTAAAGGTATACCCTAGGATCCAAATATGAGTGGTCTAGGACCAAGAGAACTGTTCCGGAGATATGGCCAAAACAATTTTTTTTTCAACTTCGAATCAAAAAGTTAAAATTTTTTTTGGAACGCTTGTTTCCGAGTATTAGGGTTCCACGACCAACCGTTCTGGAGATATGGCCAGAATATTTTTTTTTTCGGACCTCGGGTTAAAAAGATTTGAAGTTTTTTTTGGAACTCTGGGTTCTAAATATGAGGGTTCCAAGACTAACCGATCCGGAGATATGGCCAAAACAATTTAATTTCCGACCTGAGATCAAAAAGTGTCGAAATTTTTTTATGTAACCCCCGTGTCCACGTATGAGGGTTCCGAAATTTTTTTGCTCCAAAAGGTGTAGACTCGACCCGCTATCTAGGCAAAATTTTCTCAATTTCAACATAATATAAGATTTTAAATGTGCGGAACTCTCATTAGACAATAAAAAATATTACATAAAATTTTTATAGGTTATGTGGGTAATACAGGTAATCTTTGGTTTTAAATAGGTGTAAATTGCTTCTCTTGGTTCTTATTGCCACCCGATTGCAACTTATTTGCGAGCTGGAGTAGCATATTAGTGCATACTAGAACCTAAGGTAACAAACAACACAGTTATAGGTTCCAAAACGGCTGCAAAATGAACAGTTTTGTGATATAATTGATTACAGGTGATTGTAAGCACCTGTTTGTCACTATTGGTAGTAAATTAATGGTAAAAAGAGCTAGTTTGCAACTATTAGTAATAATTTCGACTCTTTATCACCCTAAGCTATATAGTAGTAGCAAAATACGTTCAAATGCAACTAAGAGTAATATTAAGAGCTGATATCTAACTTTGAGATGTTTTTGCAGCTGTAAGTAATATCGTACACTGATATACCACCCATTTAGACCCTTAAGTTACAAATAAGCTGCAAAAATCACTAAAGTGTTACTTGGGCAATAACCTATCAATTCTCACTCAAGCACGAGAACTAGCCAGAAAAGTATTGGAAAACTGTGAAATCGAACAGAAAAATAATTGTTATAAATATCTTGTCAATCAGACACTGGAGAACACCGTGTTTTACACCGGCATAACGAAAAGAACTATGTCCAGAATAAAATTTGAATCAAAATAAGTAGGGCCAGGTGAACAATTCCTTTTCAGAACAAATTTCTTAGGTGTATGTAGCGATGTTTTATAAGTTCATTTGATTTTTATGAATAAAATGTTACTTTAAATAAAAAGGTAATAATATTTTAACTCTCATTTTGTTGCGTACCAAAAAATGATCGTTGTAATATGATGTGATGTGACATCATTAGAAAATTGCCATGTCGACCTGTCGTAATCTGTATAGGGCCATCAATTTAACTGTTCAGTAAAATCATTCGCCGTCTCTTTCTAATTATACTCTTTTCTACCGCACTAGAAAGAGATGGGTGGATAATGCAACTGAACAGATAAGTTGGTGGCACTGTACCTTGTGTTGAGTGTCAAAAAGAAGTAACTTTAGCAAAACAGATTATAAAACACCAGTCGCTATCATTACAAATGAATTTTTATACTACACCTCTGGCTACACTTACTTTTGAGCAAATTATGAAGTAAATTAGATATTGCTAGCAAAGTTAATCCAATAAGCTACTATAGAGGCCAAAGAATTTATAAGGTTTCTGTAACTCTGGTGCTCATTAGTTTTCCGTAGCATATGTGATTGGTGTTTTTAACTGAAAATACATTTCTTAAAATATATCCTACAATGGGGATATCATTGAAAAGGAAAAATGCTGCAAGAAGAAGTATGTTTTTGAAATAATAATAAATTTCTTTATTTCAGGCCCCTAAGGGCCCATACATCATAAATACCTTGAAACTAGGGATACATATTTAAATAACTTGTGCTGTTCTTGAAGTGGTATAAAATCAATATTTATTGCCTCATTGCAGAAAAACCAAAATTTCCGGTTACATCTACACCGTATCAGAAGAAAGAAAGCCTTTCCGATAATCAGATTGCAGACTCCAATCCCGAATGTGATCTAGAAGGTACCTACAAATTTGCATTTTATTATTTTGTGTAAATAATTAATTAATAATCTATATTATTATTATTATTAAATGTACAGGCCTTTCTACTACTTTATTAAGAGTTTATAAATAAAGTAATAAAAAGGCCTGTACATTTGATATTTTCGGGAATTTTTATTAGTATTGTACTGAGGCCAAAACCATTTTTGTTGGATGTATGTATGATCCATTTTAACTCAAGAACCACTCGACTGATTTGGTTGCTTTTTTATCATCGTAGTGACTTTGGTCAACATATAGGCTATAAAGGTTTTCATAAAATAAGGCCCAAGCCGAAAACGGGGCAGAGGTCGAATAAACGCGGGCGGAGCCGCGGGCAAAGGCTAGTTAATATAATTTATGTCATGTCTTATTTTGTAATAGCATAAGTAAATATTTATTGATACTATTGTATAATAGTATTTTGTATAACTGTCCAACAAAATTGTAGAAATTTGCTGTCACAGAAACGATTTATTGAGTTTATTTAAATTTGTGTGCTGAATCCGAATATGAACTCAGATTTTTTCTATCACGTCGTAATATTTGTCTAAAAAAATCGCGTGTTTTTACTACTTCTGGTGAGGCTTTCTTTACACTTAGCACAATTAGTTTTTCGGCTTTCTTAATTTTCAATAATACTTCTTCTCAGTAGTTCTTTTCAATACTAAAATAAAAAGATTCACGTAACCATTGATAATGTGTTAAAATGTCTCAAAACAATCACACCCAACTTTTCATAGTAAAAACTTGGTATGAAATGTATGGACAGAAGAAGCTCTCAAAACGATATTATTTATTTTTAAAATAAGGTTATTTCGTGAATTCTGCTATTTTCACCTTGATAAGTATTGATTAAGGACTTATAATGATGAAAAACAAATATATAAAATACGTTTGTAATAAGTAAAAAAAAATGTTCCGAAGCATTAAAGAAACGTAAAATTTCAATACGTTTTCATTTCAATAAAGTTGATTTCACAAAAGCTGAGTGAGACCTGATAGAAAAAAAATCTATTTAAAAAAGAGATTTGCATTCAGCACACAGTTTTCTGCAAGAATTTCAAAATATCGTTTCTGTGCAGAAACTTTGTTGACCAGTGATATCTGAGTAGCCAAAATCATCGCTCAAATATCTATAATAAATCAATGAGAAGCCAATATTTGTGAAAATTGTATGTTGGAATGGGATTGGTACCCTAATAGCTTCCACCAATCGCAGGTAATAAATTAGAGTGTATAGAGTAAACATTCTATTACTACATAACCACATGCTTTCAGTTGAAATGTGAATGTGGATAGTGCTATAATTTATTCTAGTAGCTGTTTCGCAGAAGATAAGAATACGAGGGGTGGCTGAAAAGTAATCTACCTGACTATGAAAGAAAATACATGGATTAATAATTTATTTTTTATTTTTCAATATAGTCCCCTGTAACTGAAATGCACTTACGACATTTGTCAATAAGTGACAGCATACCATTAAAATAATAATTATTATTTTGTTCGTCAAAATAGTCATTCACAGCGTCCTTCATCTCTTCGTCTGTTGAAAATCTGCGCCCTCTCAAATTTTTCTTTAAATTTTTAAATAAGAAGTAGTCAGAGGGAGCCAGGTCTGGACTATAGGGTGGGTGGTTGATCTCTGTAAAGCCGTTTTTTGTCAGAGATGACCGCGCCTTAAAGGCCGTGTGCGCGGGTGCATTATCATGCAAAATCAAAACGCCTTTGCTAAGTTTGCCCCTCCTGTCTTCTTTTATTTTTTTGCGTAGCTGGTCAAGTAAGTTCGCATAGTATTCAGCATTCATCGTGGTGTTTTTTGGCAGGTAATCTATCATAAGAATCCCCTCAACATCCCAAAAAATGGTTGCCATTAGTTTGCCCGCTGACAGCCGGACCTTAAACTTCCTTGGTGGTTTTTCCCCTTTAAATTTCCATTGCATCGATTCTTGTTTGCTTTCGGGATCCCACTGACGAATCCAAGTTTCATCACAGGTCACTATTCGCAAGATAGTTTCTTCCTCTTTATCCTTTACCAAGTCTAAAAATGACTGACAACATTCCACACGCCTTTGCTTATCAAACGGGGTCAACATTTTAGGCACCCAACGTGCGCTCACCTTGGACATTCCCAAATGTTCATGAATTATTTCATGAACTCGTTCCTTGCTAATGCCAACATCTCTAGCTATTTCCCACTGCTTAATTCGCCGATCGGCAAGGATCAGTTTCTTCACTTTTTCCACATTATCTGCGGTAACTGCAGAAATGGGCCTTCCACTACGGGGATCGTCTTCTAAGCTCACACGGCCTTGTTTAAACTGCTTTGACCAAAACTTTATTACAAATTCGGAAGGACATGAATCTCCGAACACCTTAAACATGCGCTCTCGGATCTGCGTCGGCGTATTCCCTTCTTTACCGAGGAATTTAATCACAGCGCGATACTCAATTTTATCCATTTTTAATTTTATTGCAACTTGATAAAAACGAAGACGCGCCAAAAAAAAATTGAACTCGTAGAAACAAATAAGTGTCATAATTTTTAAAAAAGGAATAAACAAAGAATACGAGAATATAGTGGCCAGTAACATTTTTTAAACTTTCTTTAACAAAGGAGATTTTATATCAGCCACCCCTCGTACAATCACCGTTGGATCACAGCATTGATTTTAATTTGTAGGCAAAAGCACTACTTCACAGGTTTCTTCTAGCTCGCTACCACTCCGCTGTACTGAACTTAATCACCGGGCAATCTCTGGAAGCGTCTACAGGATGATAGTCAAAAGTACAACACCACTTGCCGTACCTGTCTCTTTGCAGTCCAAAAAAATAGCTTTGCAGTAAATAAATAGTGACATAACGCCTAACCACAGAAGAAAAAATAGTACTACAGAAAATTCACTCTTCAAAGACAAATTAATAAAAAACTACCTTCGCCACTCGGCAATGAAGTGCAATTCAGCTAGCACAGTGCTGCGTAGCTAAAATATTCACGTACTAGGCGCCTCTCTTTCTGTCGCGTAAATCTATCCCTTCTTGACGCACTGAATTACCCAGTGGGGCAAGTCGCCGATGTACTTGTAACATCTTGTAGGCTTCGTAGAGTCAAACAGGCCTGACCCAACCTAAAGCATCATGGTTTCGTAAATATCTGCAGGCGTTCCAGAGTTGCCGATGGACGATGGGCTGCCGAGCACAGTGACAGTCCTGGACGCGCCCTACGGCGGCAAGGTGTATCTAGTCGGCACTGCGCACTTCAGTATTCAGTCGCAGGAAGATGTCTCTAGGGTATGTATACCTACTGTACTGGGGTTGTTGGACAAGAAAGGCAAACTGCCGATAGGTTCACGTTTTAAAGATATATTGAATCGTAGATCAGGTGGTGGTTGTATGGTAAAAGAGAGCGAGAGAAGTCTTCTCAAACTCCCCTGGTGGAGGCGTGGGGTCTTAGTATCGGGGCTGTCTGACTGAGGTATCTTATTTTGGTATTTCATACACTTTTTTTTTCTAAATATATTTCTAAAAACTGAACAACTTCCACAAAATATATATTTACACAAAACTTTAGTTTACAGAAGCCAATATTTATACGAGTTTTTGTATTGGTTCGGTTTACAGCATTATTAGTGGTGTATGTAAAAGTTTTGTTTTTGCAACTCCTTGCTGATGATTTGTTTTAATAATATCAAACAGTAATTTTAAATTAACACAATTATTTAGTTACACGTTAATAAACCGATTCGTTTATTTGAGTTATGTTAGCACTAAATCAACATTTGTTTGAACGCAACCCAATTAAAAGTAACAAAACAAAATTTTGCTAATTCAAATTAACTGTGATTATTGCTAGATAAATTTTGGCTATTTCTGAATTAGACGAAAAAGTTCGGTTATACATTTTTTTGAGTGCATTAACATATTTTCAGGTAATACAAGAAGTGAAGCCCCACATTGTAATGGTAGAATTATGTGAACAGAGAACCAATATTCTACTGCTCGATGAAGAAGTCATTCTTAGGGAAGCGAGAAATATAAATGTCAATAAAATTAGGTAAGCCCTTTTATACATTTCCATATCCTCTAAATACACACCTTTAATTTAATACTGTTTGGTGATATAACTGGTATTGCTTATGAGAGAGGAATATATTATGGCATCACAAAATTGAGGTTTGCTCAATAAATTTTTTCGATTCGCCTGTTAATGACCCTACTGAAGTGCGTTCATTAAAGAACCCTAGGCTGGGTAGGAACACTGGGGTTGCAACACTGAGTTTTTGGACGGGTTTGGCCGAGTTGCTACACTCCAAACGTCATTTCACATATTTCCAATAGATTTCGTATTGATTTTTATCTGTCATCTTGACGTCCCTTTACGAACCTGGCGAACCCTGCCCATAGTTGATGTTGAAAAATTCGACAAGGGTGTAGCGACACTACCATTTTTGAACGGTCGGTGTTGCGACCCATGTTGATTTTTGAAGGGGTTAATGTAGTAACCTGGTTAGGAAACCCAACCCAGTGTGAGTTTTTGAACGACTATCTGAGGGGTCGAAATATAGCGCATTAAACTGTATATTTCTTTGCTTTTACCTATAAAACTACAATTTACCAAAAATTAAAAGCCATTTACTGGTGTTTAGAAAAAATATATTTACTAACAGAATAAGACTGAGTATTTAGTTACTTTGAAAGTAAGTAGGTATGTTAAAAGTGTCATGAAACACTTCATGTAAAATGGTCTCTGAGCATCTATTCTGAAAAATCGATCGATTTTAAACTGGTTATTGTAATCAAAGTTTAATGTAAGTTTGTACAAATTTCAGAGGATTAATGTCCCAGAATGGCGTGTTCAACGGTCTTATGTACATCCTGCTGCTGAATATGTCTGCTCATATCACTCGCGAGCTCGGCATGGCACCCGGCGGAGAATTCAGACGAGCTATGGCGGAGGTATTAAATACCAAGTGTTACTTAACGGAACAGATGACCTAAAATATCTTAAGCGCTTAGCCAAGTGCAAGATAATGTTCCAAATTTAACTTATTTCCAGGCCAAGAAGATCCCAAATTGTATTGTGCAACTCGGTGACCGCGCGATTGACATAACCCTCCATCGCGCCATCGCCTCTCTGTCTTGGGGCCAGACCTTGCGCTTTATGTGGCATCTGCTCACCTCCAACCAGTCGATCAGGTGCGTTACATCGATAACATCGGTAACAACATCGCCGCGCGCTGTCCTGGCGTGCGACCGCGCGCTTCATCTGGCGTATGTCTACATCCAACCAGTCGATCAGGTGCGTTATATCGATAACATCGGTAACAACATCGCCGCGCGCTGTCCTGGCGTGAGACCGTGCGCTTCATCTGGCGTATGTCTACATCCAACCAGTCGATCAGGTGCGTTATATCGATAACATCGGTAACAACATCGCCGCGCGCTTTCCTGGCGTGAGACCGTGCGCTTCATCTGGCGTATGTCTACATCCAACCAGTCGATCAGGTGCGTTACACCGATGACATCGGTAACAACATCGCCGTGCGCTGTCTTGGGGCCATACCGTGCAATTCATGCGGCATGTGGTCACTTGCCTTGACTTCCACTAAAAGGTATCCGATTCCAAAAAAAACATAGTTATATGATTATGATTATGATATACGTAATCATAGTTTATCAAGTCGATAAAGTAAAATTTTTGTTCTCACAGGCACGTACTTTGAAGAAATAATGCAACTGCACATTGCTTTATTTCTCTGTATCAAATTTTTACTGTTAAATGTTGAAAATTATTATCTATTTGCGATTGTAAATTTAGTTTTATCTGAGGCATGTTACCCTTGTTCACGTTACAACACATTATTATCTAAAACTTCTTAAGAAGTCTAAGAACGACACTCGCCTTGCAAATTCCGAAATTGTATTGGTGAAACAGTTGCCATTTAGCACTGTATAATTACTAGCACAAAGATCCCAAATCTACGAACTTGATCACCGAAATGAAACTCTTGTTCGGAACGAGAACGAGAATATTTAATCAGTAACATTTAAAAGTATTAACATTGTGCGGTGAGACAAACGATACCGGGAGTCAGGCTACAGCTCACGCCATCTACCTTGGAACCGGTGAAACTGAAGCTTCACGGTTGAACATTCCGCCCACCAAGGACTTGGTCCATTGGCTTCCATGACAGAATCAAAAATACAAACAAATACTTATATTGTGAGAACAATGCAATTGTCTCCTTATCTTAACTATGAAAAATAACCATAAACATGAACACAATCAAATGCTACCTAATTAATAAAATACTACATACTAATTAACTGTAAGTAAAGGACATAGTTTAGAAACTGGACGCTTCATCTCGGAGCCATTACAACGCAGGGTAACTACTCGTGTTATATTATCTTTACCCGGGTGTAATTGCGTGATTTTTCCTAATAGCCACCTAGCTGGAGGCAAATTGTTTTCCCTAACTATAACTATGTCACCTGCCTTTGGTTCAGATATTTTACTTGCCCATTTATATCGGTGAAAGAACTGTGTCAGATATTCATTTGACCATCTACGCCAAAAGTTTTGCACAATACGTTGCGTCAATTGCCACCGTCGTAAACTACCGACATTTTCATACTCAAAATTATGCTCAGGTGGAAGTACCAGTGGTTCTCCGACTAAAAAATGTCCAGGAGTCAATGGCGTTGGATCATTTGGATCCATACTAGCTCGAGATAGAGGTCTGGAGTTCAGGCATGCCTCAATCTGGGATAAAACAGTTGTCATTTCTTCAAAGGTTAGAGTTGAATCTCCGATTACGCGTTTCAGATGATGCTTGGTACTCTTTATACCTGCTTCCCACAAACCCCAGAAGTTAGGCGCATGGGGGGGGATAAAATGCCATTGTGTTCCATTATTTGCCAAACCTGCTGCAATTTCCATACCTATCGACGATTTTTCACTAGAAAATAAACCTTTTAGTTCTCTGGAGGCACCTACGAAATTCGTTCCATTGTCGCTCCAAACGTCACTGCAATGGCCACGTCTAGCCACGAAGCGTTTGAATGCTGCTAGAAACCCCTGAGATGTGTAGTCAGAAACAGCCTCAATATGTACGGCTCTTGTCGCCATACAAACAAACAAACATATATAGCCTTTATATGAGCGCTGTCCACGGCCCTTTGATACTCTTATATTAATCGGCCCGGCGTAATCAACACCTGACTTTAAAAAAGGCTTACTTGGTGTGACTCTACAAGATGGTAATTCGCCCATAAGTTGATGTTGAGAGACAGCTGCGTGTCTAATGCAAGTCACGCAATTGTGAACATGGGTTTTTATTAAATTTTTAGATCTTAAAATCCAATATTTCGAGCGCACATAATTCATCATCAATTGAGGGCCACCATGTAATGTTTTCTCGTGGGAATCCTCTACGATCAACTTAGCCAAATGGCTGTCTTGATGAATAATCACCGGATGCTTTTTATGCAATTTTAAACCTTCTGCCTTCTGCAGTCGACCACCAACTCTCAGAATTCCTTTCTCATCAAGAAAGGGATTTAGTGATGAGATTGTGCTCTTTTTATTTACCGAGCTATTCTCAGATAGATCCTTAATCTCCTTGGCAAACCATTGAAGCTGACTTCTACGGATGCAAGAATCCAAGGCATCTCTGATTTCAGACGGCTAACAGGTAAGTAGGTTTGCTATACACACCACTATGTTTTGAAGGTAAGAGACGTCTGCAATAAGCAATTACTCTAAAAAGCTTTCTTACAGTAGAAAACTTCGCCATAAAATCTTCTTTATCATCTAGAGCAACCGAATGGTGAGCTTTAACAGACTTCTTTTCAAGTTCGGTTGTTTCTTGTTTTGATTGTGAATACGGTATAGCCTCTGTTTTCAACCACAATGGTCCTTCTTTCCACAGCTGATCCCTCAAAAACTCCGAGGGCAACAAACCCCTTGAAGCACAATCAGCTGGGTTCTCTTTCGACTGCACGTGTGACCATTGGGAGTGGTCTATACTGTCCAATATTGCTGAAGTACGATTGGCAACAAAGGTCTTCCATCGACTCGGGTGATCCTTTAGCCATGCCAACACTACTGTTGAGTCTGTCCACGCGTGCAAATTGGATTTGTCTATTTGCAAAACATCAGCGACTTCAATCATTATCTTTGTAAGTAAAACCGCACCGCACAACTCCAACCGTGGAATTGATAGCTGTTTGATTGGAGCTACCTTTGTTTTAGCAGTTACCAATGTCGAATGAATTTCACCCTTAGAATCGACAACTCTGATGTATACAGCTGCAGCAAATGCAACATTGGACGCGTCGCAAAAGCCGTGAATTTCGACCGATACATCATCATTTGTTGTATGAAGCCACCGAGGTATATGAAAATTATCCAGCCTCAACAGTTCTTTGCGGTACGTATCCCATTCGTCTAGAAGTTGAGGTGGTAGCTCTTCATCCCATTCTAAACCAGCAATCCACAATTTCTGGATGAATACTTTCGACGTAATGATGCACGGTGCTATCCAGCCTAATGGGTCGTACAGACGTGATATTTCAGAGATAACTTTTCTTTTAGTTAGAGGTCTGGTCATTGGAGCGAGCTGTACTGTATAGAAGAACTCATCGGCATTCCGGTTCCAGGTAAGTCCCAAAACCTTAGTTACTCTGTCCTCCGTCTTTATTTCTACATCTTCTCCTGTATTTTCCTTCAAACCTTCCAACAACCTTTCTTTGTTACTCGTCCATTTCTGCAACTCAAACCCCCCTTTCCTTAAAAGTCCATTTAGTTGTTTATACACCTCTACTGCTTCTTTTTCACTTTCGCAACCAGTCATTACGTCGTCCATATAAAAGTCATTTAGCACTCTTTCTGCAGCCAATGGAAATGAGTGACCTTCGTCATGAGCTGTTTGCTGTAACGCTTTGACTGCAAGATACGGAGCGCTTGATGTACCGAATGTTACCCTAAGAAGTCTGTAATCCTGAACTTCAGAATGAATATTTTCCCTCCAGACAATTCTTTGGAAATCTGTATGATCTTCCGTGACTTTGACCATACGGTACATTTTGATTATGTCTCCAGCGAGACATACAGGGTGTTTACGCCACTTCATTACTATATGCCGTAAGTCAGCCTGTAACGCAGGCCCCACCATCAATGTATCGTTCAAAGAAACCCCATTGGTTCCCTTACAAGACGCATCGAAAACCACTCTAGTTTTGGTTGTAGTTTTATCTTCCCTGATCACGGCGTGGTGTGGTAAATAAACGGCATCAGGTTTATCCTTCTGATCTTCCGGAACTATTTCCATGTGACCCATTTGTAAATATTCATTCATCACATCAGAATACTTCTGTTTAAGCTGCAAATTATTCGAAAACTTGCGCTCTAGTGCCATAAATCTTTTTACAGCTATAGTTTTAGACTTGCCGTATTTACAAAGTGGATCAGTATCTTTGAAAGGAAGACTGACTATATAACGCCCATCAGTATCCCTTTTCGTATTCTTGTTAAAATGTTCCTCACAAGCTTGTTCTTCTAGTGTCAGAATCTTTTCCACCATAGTTTCGGACTCCATCTCCCAGAATTTCTTAAGTTGAATGTCCTCTTCGATCTTAGTGTGCATGCTAACGATGGAGTTGTGTGGGTTTTTGTCATTTTTTCCCACTTTCCCGGACAGAATCCAGCCAAGGCAGGTATTCTGTGCTAACGGAGAGCCTGGAGGACCTCTCATCAAGCCTTCTTTCATAATATGGCCATACACCTCGGCCCCCAATAAAATATCTATTTTATTTGGTGTGTTGAAATTCGGATCCGCTAAACTTATTTCTTGCAAGTGTGGCCAATCAGCAAAAGTGAAGTGAAGTTTTCTATCAGGCAAAATTGAAGTGAAAGTTCGCAGTACATGTGCCTTTACCTGTAGAGTGAATGTAGGATCATACAGGGACTGAATATTTACCATGACCACAGATTTTGAAGTCAAGCCACCTGTATCTCCTCCTATTCCCGATATTATACTTTTGCTTCTATCTTTTTTCAATTGCAGTAATTGTACTGCTGCCTCCGATATGAAAGACGCCTGGGACCCCTGATCCAAAAGCGATCTTAACAACATCGGTAACCCATTTTTCGACTCAGCCTTAACAATTGCTGTGGCCAATAAAACATGATTGGCATTTCCTGAAGAAAAATGAGCTGAAATATTAGGTGTTTCGATCTCGTTCTGTGTCACTACTGACGTTGGTACTACTCCAGCACTATTGCTTTTAATGCTAGTTTCGATCCTTCCATCTGCATTGACAAATTTGGGATGCAATAAAGAATGATGTTTTCTATGGCATATACGACATTTGGTTGACACACGGCAATTTTTTACGGAATGATTTCCAGCTAGGCAATTGAAACATAAACCCATCGATTGTACCATACCACGACGGTGTTCAGTATCCTCCTTAATAAATCTTTTACAACTACCTAACTTGTGATCTTCTGAGCAAACAGGACAAGATACAGTGGATGTCGCGTGTAATACTTTGGGGACGGTAGTATTAACGGTAGGTTTATGGTATGAATTTGTTGGACGATTTCTGGGTTCAATTGCTTCTAAAGCACGAAATCTAGTCTCTAAGAACTTAGTGAAATCAGCGAACTTGGGCAAATCTTCGGATGATTCAGATACCTGCAGTTCCCACTGCGTCCAATTTTGAACTCACTACATATATCACAATGATGTCCCAAGATTTTATATCAACACCCAAATTGGATATCTCATGCAAACAATCTGATGTTGTGTCTAATAAATCTTTAAGTGCACTAGATGACTCATTTGTTATATTTCGTTGACTAAATAACCGTTTGAGAATACAATTGGCCAAAAACCTTTTGTTATTATATCTTTTTTCCAACAAATTCCAGCATTGCATATAATTTGCTTGGGTTATTGGTATGTGTTTAACAAGCTGTTCAGCCTCTCCGGTTAACTGTGTTTTTAAATAGTGCAATTTTTGCACATCGTCCAGACTGGTGTTACTGTGAACCAGCGATACAAAAAGATCACGAAACGTTGACCACTCCGTGTACTTCCCACTGAACATTGGTATTGTTATTTTTGGTAATTTTATTTTTGACCCCGTTTCACACACATTACTCGGAGAAGCTGATGTTTGTTGTGGTACGCTTTGCAATTTAAATAAGACATTTTTCAATTCAACCTTATATTCTATGTATACCTCTGTGACATCTTGAAATACATCATTTGAAATATATTTGGAAGCATTTAATTCTACACTTTCAAAACTCGATAACAATTCTTCATGTTTGGTACGAAACAATGTAAAATTTGACTCTAAAGATTCCAATCTTGCTTCTACATAAGCCAAAGTTAATCTTTCTTTAGGACTTTTCTTGAAATTAGATCTATCCTTTCCTATATTTGATTTAAAATGTTCCAGCACTCTTATTTTAGCTTCCATTTTATTGAAGTATAATTTAAATAACTAATGCAAATACTAATTTATATAACCTTAAATCAGTCCAAGTTTTTGATGTCTTCTTCAGATGTACCCCACATAAAATTTTACAAGTTAGTGAAAAAGTCTTTGAATTTATAAGTCCCAAATTGCACTTATTCTTCTGAGTACACTTTCACATATATTCTTCAAAGTTAAAGTTGAGTCAAATTTTTCTAAGTGTTTTGCACTTTGGACCGAAATCGGGCATAGGTTCCCCGTGTCTTCAAGTTTAGAGAAATTATTCTAAGTCCTATGCTACGATTGAAAATTTTACAAGTTCAGGTCCATGCATTAACTTTAACTCTTTAGCTACTCAAACACTTAGCGGAAATGTACTCACTGTTTTATCTTGCACTTTACCACAATCACTTCACGATGTCACGTGTCACCGCTGGGCTACCCTGTCACCTTGCTAGGCAGCCGTCCACTTGTCCCAGTACCGCAGCAGCCAGCTCCAGTCGCCGCTTGTCCCAGCCACACCAACAGCCAGCCAGCCAAACCAACTGTTCCAACCGCAGCCACCAGAATGCGCCCGGTTCGAAGGACCTTGTACAATTACTAGCACAAAGATCCCAAATCTACGAACTTGATCACCGAAATGAAACTCTTGTTCGGAACGAGAACGAGAATATTTAATCAGTAACATTTAAAAGTATTAACATTGTGCGGTGAGACAAACGATACCGGGAGTCAGGCTACAGCTCACGCCATCTACCTTGGAACCGGTGAAACTGAAGCTTCACGGTTGAACAAGCACTGACCTCTATTTATAATGCTGAGCACATGCCACTGACCACTTTTTATGGAGGTAGTCAGCAACAATAATAAGTGAGTGTAATATCCGTTATTCGAAATATTTTATCTCTTTAAAACTGGCATCTCTTTTCAGTATCGAAGAAGTAGAGAAATGCAAACAGAAGAAAATGCTAGAAGACATGCTAGAAGAGATGGCTGAAGAGTTTCCTGCGCTGAAGCGAGTGTTCGTGGTCGAGCGAGACATGTACCTGTGTCATTCATTGCAAGTCGCCGCTCTGCAACCTCGTGAGTTCACTATTTGGAAGTTTTTTTTAGGGTCGGCGACTTTTTTATGAAAGGATGGGCAAAGGCTAAAAAAAACAAAGTAAAATTAAATCATATTTCTTTAATAAATTTACCAAAGAAATGTATAAAGCCAAAAAAAAATTGGTTATGTTTCTTGTTCAGTGTGATTAATAAATCATATGGATTATTTGAAGATACCTATCCATTTAAGTATTATCAATCACTCTCTCCAATGACTCCAGATGTAGCCCAGACGTCGTTTCCAGGATTCCAATGGCCAAAAGAGCCTTTAACAACAAGAAAAATCTTTTCCTAACGAAGATTTCAAGAAAAGTCTAGAAACGCCATATAAAAGGTCTACATCTGGATTAATTGCATTGTATGGTAATAATAATTACTTTATTTTCCATGGTTTAACTCCGAATAACGGATCAAAAGCATATAAAAATTATACAAATATTGCAGGATAATTGGTTAACTTATGCATAGTATGGTAGTGAAACGTGGACATGAATGCAAAGAGACAGAGAGGGATTGCGTTTGAAATGTGGTACTGGAGGAGGATGGACAGAATTAGCTGGACGGGGAAGAAAACAGGATGAAAGATGTGTTAAATTAAAAACCATCGCAAATAGAAGATGATAGGACACTTGGTTCGAAATTCAAGGGGAAAAGAGGAAGACGACGCATCTACTTTAAGTAAAGGATAAAGTAACGCTATGTCGTATCAGAACGTCAAATCGTTATCAGAAAAAAAGGAAGAATGGCAGTTACTCCACCGACACGAGCGTAGATTTATTTTAGATCCATTTACACTCGGCGTAAGTGATTATGATGTTTCGGAATCTTGAAAATTCACTGATTCAAACCATTACATTAAAATAGGCCAAGGTCGCTGAAGTCATCCGATCCATCGACTATCTTATGTTATTAATTATTTTCAAAAACCCTTGACCAGGTTTATTGTAACTGGTATTGATGAGTGTGGAATACTTTCGGTGGACCTCCAAACTATACGAGACTCTACAAAATTCGCGTCTATTTTGGATTAACAGCATTCCAAAATATACACGAGCAGTTTTCTATAGATGCGTACTGAACTTGTATAAAACAAAAAGACACATCCAGCGTGATCTATCGCCATACTTCGGGCGCAAGTGTGAACCAACAGTAGAACGTGCCTTCCGAAGTTATTCCGGGTCAGTTGTCGAGACGTTCGGTTCGGCCCGATATCTAGAACATAAAGGTGGTTTAAATTGTTACGAAATATTATCGTCTTCATCGTGGGTACCGTGAAAAAGATCTTTGAAAATTACATTGAAGATTCTCAGAACGTTTTTAATTTGTGGTTCATTTCGGCAATAAACATTAAAAGTTTTAAATAAGTGTAATAACTATTTCAGGGGAACCTTGCCGCATAGTGGGCGTGGTCGGTATTGGTCACGTGGCGGGTATCGTCGAGCACTGGGGCAAGATCACTTCCAATGATATTCCTCCGCTACTCAAGTAAGTCCTTAACTTTTCTATGCATAATAAATGTATATTTCGCCGTGTTTTCCGGCTTTACAAAATAGATAAGTTTGATTGTTTCTATTATAATAATCACGAAGAACGAAATGCGATTCAAATTCACAGATCTCTTAAATTTGCTTTTAAAGAGTCGTAGATCGTTATACAAAGGAGGTAAGTGACCAACTTCACTCTTGTTGAACACTCTACTTTTCACCACCAATGCAAGGAAAAAGAAAACTTACTTAAATATGTTTGCAACGACGTCTTCAACAAGCAAATTTTACTGCCGCCATTTTAGAATTTTTGTATTAAACCGCTGGGCCGCTTTTGAGCCGCAAAAGGTGAAACCAAGTTGTGTTTTATCGAAAGTATACATGTATGTATACGTTTGATCTATTATTGTTATCTGTTGAATCGGACCGTCACAGAGTGTAGAGACATTATCAAAGATTGTAGAGGGCGCCACAGAGTGTAGAAGACGCTACAGAGTGTAGAGGGCGACACAGAGTTGACAGTTGTATGTACATCCAGGGTGCCGCCCCCCTCCCTGTCGACGCGCGTGCTGCGCGTGTCAGTGCGCGTAGCGTGCGTGGGCGCGCTGCTGTACGCGGGCTACAAGCTGGTGCCGCGACGCTGGCTGCCATGATGCACGCATTACTGTGAGATAACGGTAAGTGTTACTGGTTAGTACGTTTCTTTATAAGGTGACTTTCATTCATATAACCAAATTCATACTGGAGACTCGATAAGTGGTTAACACCAAGGCTCAATTACCTTTTCTGTGAAAAACGCAAAATATAATTAAGACTTCCTATACTAATTGATTCGAGGTTGTTCTTGAACAGGTACAGAGGCACAAAAATGCAAGTATTTTTCGTATATCACATAGGGATATGTAGAGACAGCAGATTGCCATCTCCTACGATCTTGGCACACCTCTTTTGCCTCTTCATTCACATTCATCAATCTGGTTATAGAAGCTTTTGCCTAGAAATTTGCCTAAACATACAAGCTCAAGGCTTATTACATGATAATTATTACGTATTGAGAGGGTTGCGTCGGGTCTCGTTCCCAAACACACAACTTGTGATTGTTTTTCTTATTTTTGTAAAAACAGTATTAAATAAATGTCGTTTTCTTCTAACTAGGCTATAATTTCGTCATAGGGCTAAATAGTGTGCACAAAGGATAAATATACTTACTGTAAAACAAGTACAATTATGTCAATCACCATGTCTTTTGCTTCTTCTACATCCAGTCATACAAGCTCTTCAATATTTAAGTATAAATAGTTTTTAAAACCTCTGAGTCCGTTAAGCAGTTTTTATTATACATTCCAGCAAGTCTGATCGACGCTTCCACCCGCTCCACGGCCGCTTACGTCCCTACTGAGGTAGCAACTATCGTCTCTATATATTACTACATATGTTGCATAAAATGCGAATTCAAAAAACATTACCTGCATGAATTTACGCATTTAAGTTTTATTGATGACTTCAATGCAGCACGTTTATTCTCTATTCGTTAGTTTGTATTTTAATAATATGTGTGTTGTGTATAGTTCGTTATAGATTCATAATATGTATTTTATAATTTGTAATGCATTATGGCAGCGTTTTCCAACCTTTTCCAGCTTCGGACCCCTAGGAAATAAAGCATCGGAGACTCCGTCAATAAAAAAAAACAGTAATAAATGTTGGGTCGAAATACAATTTTGTTTCTTTATCATAAAATTTTTGGATCCAAAGGTTGGTTATATGCGAATATTCGGGTTGATATTTTACTCGTTGTTGTTTTATTTTTTAATAATCTGGTTCCACTTGTAATCTGTGTTTGTATTTGTTTTTATTATACAAGGGTAGAGAATGGCTTTACAGAGTTAAGTGGTTTAAAAAAGCTGTGATTGGTTCAGTGCTTCTTCTGATATTTCTTTATAATCTTTCTTTAAATTTACCCAAAACTTTTCAAAGTTAAATAATATGGTATTTCAACAAACATTGGTCTGACATCCAATATTTTTTCGTTTGTTTTATTTATTACTTTTATATAAACCAGAGATGGTCCGCGGACAAAAGGTTAGGAAACGCTGCATTATGGTATATTCTTTAATTGTTTTACTTTTCTTTCAGGCCCTATATTTAATATGATCTTAAACTATTTGAAACAGTGCTCAATCCTAATCTTCTTACCACTAATTTCAGATTTGAGAATTTCGATATTTAAGTACACCATATAGCGCTGTTATTAGCCCATTCGTTGCTCAAGTATTGCTCAAGGGTCGCAATCCCTAGAAAGGGCAAAAAAATTATAATAAATATTTAAAAAATCTAAAGAACTTAAGTTCCACTTGCAACTCTATAAGATGAAGTATAAAATCATGAAATAATGCTGTAAATTTAATAGACCTTTAGAAAAAAATCAGGCATTCAAAGAAAAACTCTCGAAAAGCATTGCTGCATTCCGAGTACTTAACTAAATTAGAGACATAATAACGACAAAACATAATATATCACAACACGCACATCAAAATACATTGTTCAAAAAACATGTTTTTATGATACGATTTAAAGTTTTTCTGCACTACGTAAATATGTTAGAAAAAATCAAAATATCAGAAGTTCAACGCGATTTTCTCAAATCATAAAATGGCCCATTTTATCCCATTTGAGTCCAGGGTATAAATTGTAACGCCAACTACATCCCTAGGCTAGGAAATTTGTTAGACTGGTAGGTTATCTAGCATTAGACGGGTTATGTCATATCTATAAAAAAAATCTGCTTAAGAATAAAAGGTGATAATTTAACGAATGAGCCAATTTTCAGTATCTGATATGTATAGCCGATTGGTGCCTTTTCTGTGCGATACAAAGGCGCTAGTAATTATAATAAGCCAGGAATGCATTGATATAGCACAATATTATATGCGAAAGAAAATTGCAAATGTTAGTTTTGGCATGTAAATAGTGTATTCATAAAACGGCATGCGTCCGCAACGCATGCAACTTGGTTGCACGTAATTTAACTTTTTAGCATTCTATGTGAGGTGGGCCACGGGAGGGGGCGGCCCGGCTTGCATGATATATGCACATGACCTATATTAATCAGTACGTAAATCTCAAGGAAACGCCCTAAATCGATACACACACACACACACAGTCGCGGAACGTTAGTGTCGGATGGCAGTCGCAGCCCTGCAACGTGTCATAGGGTTATTGCTTTTAGATTTCGCCCGATGCCAGCCCTAACGCGCCGATCGGGCGTAGGTAATTATCTCGAGAATACGGTGGAGTTTCCTTACCGTTTATAATACCTATATACTGTGCTAATAGCGTACCATAAGGCACGTGTGAATGCGTCGTGTGTCCTCGGGGCTTTTCACAGGCTATGTCTCGAGGAAAACTCGAAATTTTCCATATTATTTATGACTGGTATACCATAGTCATAACCTATGGTTTTCTCGTATCTGAATGTTGTCTTTTATTTTTGATAACAATTCAACAAAATTTTCAGGACATATATTCAACTGATTTGGGTTAGCAAACTGCTATATTCCCCTTTTTTCTGCCATTCTATTCTCTCATCCAATTATGTTTGTTTTTCTTAAACCTCTTTTTGTCTAATGTGGCCTCGCTTTGCGTCGCAATCATCAGAATAATATTGTTTAATTCGAACAGTTTCCAACGCTTGCAAACCTGTTTACATGACATGTTGTAATCCTGGCTTTATTTTTACCCGCGTTACTCGCCCATTGAATCGAACTGCAATGTAATAGTGAAACCAATACTGAAAAATTATGTTTCTATTTGATTGATATAATTTATATCTGCTTCTTAACTTGTAGTATCTCTCGTTGTCTTTTTCTCTTATTTTGGCTTATATATTTGATGTCACTTATGTTTACTGAATAATTTATAGTTAAATTGTCTCTATTACACACTTTTGTACGGTTTTCAAGAATATAGTTCTGAATTATTAATGCAGTGCCTCATTCTTAGTGATATGAATCATTGTGTTGTGTATGTCATCGCATCTAACATTCGAGAGCGACGGATTCATTTATAAAAAAATCTAAATTATTCCGTCAGACTGTGATAAATAGAAATTATTATATGTATTGATTTTATTCCCTTGCATCCTCTAAAAGTATGGTAATTAAGATTAATGCACAGTCTAAATATAAATATACTTGAATATTTTATCTGATCTGACTGAATTTGTTTGGTGTACTATGTGTTATAGTTCTATAAGAGCTCTAATTGGTTATTTAAATTAATTAAAAAATAAGCATGTTCTTATTACATTTTAGTGATTTTGAAGTCGGAATTGTGATTGTTTATCTATTATATAATGATTATAATAAAACAAAGTTGCAATTATTAAATGTGTTTTATTTAAACGTAAGTTTTTGATGTAAAGTCGGATTTTTAATTAGCTGGAGTAAACCTACAGTTCGTGATAGTGGGAAGTACACTTTTAACTCGTATGGTGCTTGAGCCATTTTACAATGCAAACTCTCGCAACATTTAAAAGTTCACGTTATAGGAGTTAAAAGCGCATTTCCCACTATCACGAATTGTCGTTTACTCCGTAAAAACCCAACTTTAGTGCTTAGAGTAAACGCAACGGAAAAAGTCCCCTACCAATGTTCTTATCGTCAGGGGCTAACGACGAATATGCCTTATTCCGAGGGCTTACTTTCATGGCGTTTATTTATCAGAATGGTAGCGTAGGTATGGCAGAGACAGTCAGTATAGAGTCACAAAGTAATTATAATTACACACAGAGCTCCAAATATGTTGAGTTGAGTGGTTCTAAAGTTGAAACGGAACAGACAGAAAGGCGAAAATTCTAAAAATTTAACCTGTTAGGATACGATACGATACAGATACGACATTGGAAATGAAATTTAGGATTTTGGGTACTTGCACGGATCTACCTATGTAAAATTGCAACTTCGTACTAATAGGAAATGAGTTATGGGGTGCTCGAATGAGTCGTTGAATATAACCGTCGACATTCTATGAGTCGTTGAATATAACACAGATTATTACAATATGCCGCTAGTGCTAGGCCGGCGCCTTTTCTTTTAGAACTCGGCCGGACACGCTGCCGCCTGTCTAGCCAGATTATATCATTCGAAAGATCTCTTTTGAGTCTCTTTTCAGATGCTTTTCAGAGAATTGCCAGTAATGAAAATGTTATTGTTCTGAGCCTACCGACGAAGAGATCATCTCACATACCCCTTTCTGGGGCGTGGGGACTCAGTGTCGGGGCGGGTGCCCCCTTACTGAGGTTTCTTTCGATGCCCATAACCATGGGCATGTCGTTGGCTTGGTTGTTGTCAATCCGGTGGGGGTCCGCGGCTCTACTCCGGAGGAGCACGGCTCGACTCAGGGAGGAGTACGGCTCAACTCAGGGAGGAGCCGCGGTTGTCGCGGGCGCGGGTTCGCGAGCGCGCGCGGTGCGGACACGGGTGTTGCAGACGCGCGGGTCGCGTCATGCGGCGTTTTGGTTTCTTCCATTGGTTGGAGGAGGTCCCGTGGCAGGCGGCGCGGCGGCGGTCGGGGGGACGCGCGTGGTGCGGCGCCAACTCTCGGAGGTGTGCGAACGGCGCATGCTCCGCGCGCGTAAACATCCCCGTCGCGAGCCGGCTGATGAAGTCGTCCAGGCGTTCTATCTTCATGTCCCTCGCGATCACGTCGTTCCTCACGTAGCGAGGCGCGCCGACGATGGTGCGTAGGGCCAGGTTTTTTTGGGCTCGGAGACGTTTCTTATTCACTCGTTTATTAGAAAGAGACAGATCTATATAGGAGCAAGAAAAAGAAAAATCTGGTTGCACCAATCAGGTGGCCCAGTGTGATTTTCGCATTACTCCGAAGCGTTTCAAAACACTTTCGTGCAACTGTCAGGTAACAGTTCGTTTACCCCACAGACGTAATATATCTGTGGTTTACCCTCGGTTTAACTCGTGTCCATTTTTGAACGCTCTAGGGTGAAATTCGCATTACTCCGAGTGATTTTCGCTCGTTTCGAAACGGAACCTTAATCTATGATTGATTTATTATATATTTGTCATTGACGTACTGGCTTACAAAATTAAACATTGTTCACAATGAAACAGTATTTGGGTGTCAACTCCGTGATGTAATGAAAATGAACCACTCCCGTCAACATGTTTTATTTATATTAATTTCAAAAGTACTTAACTAAAATGATTGACCCTGTAAATTGATTGTGCATTCTAAGTATGATACTCCAGCCATGGATCATCACAAACCAGGTTTTTTGCAGGAAGCTAATATTTCAGACTACAACAGTTGTAAAACAAACACGCAAAGTAAACGGTGAGTTTTTAAATATTACTCAGAGAGATATTTACTGAGGTAGACTCAGATGAACAACCTAGAAAATGCACAAAGTAATTTGTTTTATCAAGATAGATCGGTAAAATCGACACTTTTTGAAGTTGTTCACAGATATCCTACCAACTTCGTTTGGCTATGATTGTAGTAGTGACGTGTAGGTACAAATAGCGTTGTGTGCGTAGCCACGACTTCAAGCTTTGCATGGCGCTATGTGCGGAGTGCGGAGATTCTCGCTTCGGCGCAAGAGAGAGCGAGAGAGCTATATGCTCTCGCGCGAAAGCGAGAAGCTCTGCACAAAGCGCCGTGCAAAGCTTGAAGTCGTGGCCGAGGGGTTAAGCAGGTACAGATCATTCATCATAACTTGTCCCCTGAAGTCATGTTGGCATCACTGCTTGTCAAACTTTTGATGTCATGTTGTTTGTCAGTCAGATTTTAGAAAATTATTTGATAAATTATGTATTACTATTGCCAAAGCCGTTGAAAAATAGTGCAAAAGAGATTGTGTTCAAGGTACGCCTTTTGTGAAAGAGAAAATGCAAACAATGCACCGTGATTCCTTTCGATCAGTTCGATCTCGTGTCAGTGCCATGACGGGTTAGTAAAATAGGGATACCAGCATTAAACATAAAGCCAATTTTATGGGCAAACGACTTCACTTACTTTTGCAGGCATATCGGAAAAAAGCGTTCACATTAAGTCACTTGGAAATAATCGTCAAAAACGTAAAAAACGGGAGCTCGACTATTTAGAACAAACGTCGTCGAGCTAGAACAAGAAATAAAAATACCGTTTTAGTACAGAGATACATGTATAGATATTCATACCTTTAGATCATACGTATTGTTTACAAAATACAAGTCAATAAATAGTTGATAATTTTTATTTTTTCATTCTATACATAATGAATTAATATATAAAAAATGCAGTTAAGTAAATATTATGAATGTGTAGTAGGGTGAATGCTACGTGAGCCATTGGCAACATTATATGCAGTGCTACCATTTCCTAAGCCAGGGGACTTCTTATAGTGAATGGTCTTGTACAGATATTTTATCTCACGAATTCCGTTTGGCTATGGTTGTAGAGTGCGTAAACCTCGGGAACGCTACAAAAAGCGCTACGCACACAAGGCTATTTGTACCTCAGACTAAGGAACCTGAATTTGTACCCACTAGAGCTCTAGAGCTCTATATGCTCTAGAGCTCTCTCTCGCGGGAAATCAAGAAGCTCCGCACAAAGCGCCACGCAAAGCTTGAAGTCGTGGCCGAGGAGTAATAGAAGAAGCCTCTAGTTTTTTTTTGAACATTTTCTAGTAGGTACTTACCCAGAAAAGAAACGCCTAAAAATATAATAAATTTACAATGTCGCTCAGATTTCAATAATAATTGAAAAATGAGGTCTTGGTCGACACTTTCTCGTAGTTTGACAAATTATAGGAATAACTTACAGACCTCAACGAACAATATTAGATGGATCTTAACTACTTATAAGTATCTAAATTTTGGTAGAATGAAATTTTGATAGGTATTTTAATTCATTTAATAATAGCCTTAGCCTGCAGCTTCGCCCGCGTTCAGTGAATCTTTGCCCCGTTTTCGGCTTGGGCGTTATTTTATGAACACTTAGCTAACTATAGCTTATATTTTGACCAGGTTCACTACAATGAAATAAAACAAAAAACAACAGAGTTAAAGCGTTTATCAATATTTGCCCTATTTGCGGCTTGAGCGTTATTTTATGAACACTCCTTATTGCCTATGTGTTGACCGGGTCACTGCGATGATAATAAACAAAACCGCATGTAAATCCGTTCAGTGGTTCTCGAGTTATAAAAGCGTTTATTCAATCTTTTCCCCGTTTCTGGCTTGGGCGTTATTATATGAACAGCCTTTATAGCCATGTGTTGTCCGGGTCACTACGATGATAATAAAAAAAACCGCATCCAAATCCGTTGAGTGGTTTTCGAGTTAAAACGGAACATACATACAGACAGACAAAAATGGTAAAAATTGTTGTTTCGGCTTAGTACAGTACCAATAACCCATTACATTTAAAATTTCGCGAAAATATTCAATGTACAGACACGACTTTCTTCCATCCATCCATCAGCCTGTTTACTTTACTACTACTTTACTTTATTATTAGTAAGTATATTATATAGATTAATGTAAAACTCAACACATGGAGTAACGGTGACCGTTGTAAGACTGACGCCGCATGGAGTAACGGTGGCCGTTATAAGACTGATGCCGCATGGAGTAACGGTGACCGTTCTAAGACTGACATAATTATCCTCTTAATTTTAACAAACGAAATTTCAGTTATAATTTCAAGATGTGAGAGTAGCGGCATCGAACTAAAGCAACTGCCTTCTGCAGCGACTATTCTACAAAATGATGCGAAGGCCACAGTTGTTTTATTGGGAACAGTGCACTTCAGTAAAAAGTCCGTTGAGGATGTGTCCACGGTAATATCATTTAGTTTTTTAAATTATATAGCTATGTGCTATCGATTTTAGAGTTATGTACCCAAAGGGTGCCAAACGGGACACTATTACTAACCCTCCGCCAACGAAATAGTGGTCTACAGAGCTTCAGGCGTAATAGGCCTTTGTAATAGAAATTTTCACAGAAATCATGTAACTATAACTTTTATTTCGGCAAATAATGAAAAAAAAAACAATAAATCGAAACCCAAGAGGGGTACCGATAAAAAAAACTCTAAATAAGACTATGTATTCTGTGAAAATTTCAACTGTCTATGTATTACGGCTGAAACTGTAGACCCCTGTGTGTGTGTGTGACAGTGAGACAGCAGAGGCTTAGTAATGGGGTCCTGTTTGGCACCCTTTGAGTACGGAACCCTAATAATAGCATTTTTTCAGCGTTATTAAGAAAGCTGAAATATCAGCCCTATCTTTAAAAACGTTAATGCATTATACAAGTTTCAACTATGGCAAGATTTTAGTACATACTAAAATAACAAATGTTAACAATTTGGGTTTCGTACTCAGAGGGTGCCGAATTATTGTCAGGAGCTACTATTTTAGTGCCATATTTTGTGTCTAAATAGACTGCTACCAATAAATGAAACCACATATTCTACCGACCCTACTGAACCACTTTTCCCAAGAGTCATACCCGCGGACAGCCTTAGTTTAGGAAATAATTGAGTTCCAAACAAAAACGCGTGAACCTTGACGCACCGACATACGGGCGAGTTTAGAGAGAGCGTCGTCCGTGAAACAGCTTCAGGTTGATTCTTGGGAAAAGTGGTTCAGTGGGGTCGGTAGAATATGTGGTTTCATTTAATGGTAGCAGTCTATTTACACCCGGTATAAGGTGTCTTTAATTTATGCAGCCAAATTCTTACTGAAGACTCGGTAAGTGCTCAGTAACAAGGTTCGATGACCCTTTTTGTGAAATTCGTAAATTATTCTTTTCGTGTTCCTTACAAACGCAAGCCCAGCCCCGAGTCAATTACTATGGGACGTCAACATTTTATTCTGCGAAATTGGCAAAAAGTCTTATCGATCCGTGTTACTGATCACTTACCAAGCCTCCATTATGAGTTTGGCTGTATAAATTAAAGTCACCTTATTTATATATACCGGGTGTAAATAGACTGCTACCATTAAATGAAACCACATATTCTACTGACCCTACTAAACCAGTCTTCCCAAGAATCATACCCGCGGCCACCCTTAGTTTGGGAAATAATTGAGTTCCAAACGAAAAATGCGTGAACCCTAACGCACCGACATACGGGCGAGTATCGAGAGAGCGTCGTCCGTGAAACAGCTGTTCCGGTGCAGTGCAGCGTTCTAAAATAGACCTTCCTCCTAAGAGATAGGTATATTTCTTTGAGTTACAGTTGAATATATTGGATGGATTCGATTGATGGTTCTTGGTGGAATATCATCTTGAATAAATTATACACAAATTCTTGTACTTTTATTCCACATATATTTATTTTTATTCTAACTTAGGCTACCGGTTTCGTATTACACATCATCGGGCCAACAAATTATTAATTATTTAACATGACAGAAAGAAAACAAAAGAAAACATTTTTAACAAGCAAATATAAAATAAAATAGTAAAAGTCATGTATTTCAAGCCTTTTAGATTTCCTACAGATGAACTTTACTCCATTACTCAAGTACTTACAGTAAGAAAACTATATATACTTCAACTACTCTTGCAAAAACATAAATTTATGCCCTTTAAATCTAATAATAAAATAAAAAGAAAAAGTTACACAGTAGACATGTATAGTGTTAAAACAACATTTGCAAGTCACCAATACAAGCGACAGTCTGTTTATGTATACAATAAGGTTAACAAGTTACTAAATATCTACCCACTTAAATTATATGACTGTAAAAATACAGTCACTGCGTGGTTAAGAAACTTAAATTATATTGAAGTGGAGGAATTATTGCAAGTAATCAAATAACTTTTAATTTTAATTTATATATATAAATATATTTTATTCTATATTTTTAAATTTTTGCACATACACACAAACACTCCCTTTCTCACACCCCCTAAATGTTAAACTAGAATACATTGTTACATACACTCCCTCCCTAGTAGCTAATACTGACCCCAAGACTTCGGTCGTAGGGCTAGGGACTCATTTATTCATACCTCTCCATTTACCACATTTTACATATTCTCTCACACCTTCAGACTAACATTTGCATGCATAACTAGGTTAGCTTAAGTTTTAATTTAAGTTTTAATTTTTGTAATAGTATTAATAATGATTATTATTATTACTGTAATATTGTAGATTAAGACACGTTTATTTTTGTAAAACTTAGATATGGAAGTGCGGGGTATCCTGGCACAGGTATTTTATGTACTTAAAAGGATACCCCATCAACTATGTAGCTACACTTGTAAGTGAAGAAAATAAACAAATTTTCATTTTTCATTTTTCATAAACAGAGGTGAATCACCACAGCTTGCGTTTCAGAATGGGTCTACGCCAAGGTTAAATCAATAAATAACGGCAATAAATATGTTGTGTTTCAATATCATTTTTCTATTATATGTCAGGATACACTTCTAAAAATTAAGTCAAATAAGTTAAAAAATATAAAATATAAACTACAAATTAAGTCAAATAAGTTATAACAGTTGAATATCTTTTTCTCTGAAGATTTGCGTGTTTTTTTTTTGAATAGTTGTTCAGTATGATCAGTAGAGAAAGTCGCACTCTATTTACACCCTGTATATGTTACGGGTAATACTAGAAGATGAGAGTAAACCTAGGTTTACACGGGTAATGTTATACAAAACTTCGGGGGTCGCCTCGCTCTGCACCGCTTCGCTCGGTGCCCAAGCTCCTCCTCGCTTCGCTCGTCGTCGCACCTATTTTTGACTTTTTTTAGACTTTACCCGGCTTCGGGCTTTACCCGTAACATATTCTTATATACAGAGTGTAAATAGAGTGCAACCATTAAATAAAACCACATACTCTACTGTCCATACTGAACCACTCTCTGAATAAAAAAACCCGCGCAAATCTTCAGAGACAAAGATATTCAACTGTAACTCAAAGACTTTATCTCGTAGGAGGAAGGTATATTTTATAAGGCTTCACCGTAACAGCTAACTGTTTTACGGACGACGATGTTTCAAAAAACGCCCTTATGTCGGTGCGTTAGAGTTCACTTTTTGCTTGAAACTCTAATATTTCCTAAGTCAATAGTTAGCGCTACCCGTTTCTTGGGAAAAGCGGCTCAGTATTATCTGTAGAATATGTGGTTTCATTTAATGGTATCACTCTATTTACACCCGGTATAGTCAGAAATATACGAAAACAAATGTAATATCAACCTAAAAAGTTATGGGCAATATTCCTGACCGTCCTTAAAACTGACGCATTACGGAAGCCTAGGCGCAGTTTGACTCGTACTTAATCGTTTTTTTTTTGTAATTCAGATAGTGCAAATAATGAAACCGAATGCGATACTAGTGGAACTATGCAGACAAAGAGTATCTTTGCTGGCCCTCGATGATAAAAAGTTTCTGGAGGAAGCCCAGAACTTCGATGTTAAAAAGTTTCAGTAAGTACCTACACCGACTTGATGATTTGTGTTCTCATTTTTATAAGAGATGAGTAGGTACCAAGAGATTCTTTTTAGTTGACATTTCCCTCGGAGGAAATAGAACTGGAGACGGCATTTGGCGAAAATCTCATACAACTTATTCTGCCAACTCAGGTGGGGGACGGGGTAAGATCCGCACAAAGCAAAATCACTTTTATTACACAGGTATAAATTTGAAAATTCCCATACCTACGACATAATTTGACGTAAATCGTATCGCTTTCTTATGTGTGCATTAGAGTGGCTGGTCTTGTACATATGTCGATATCGATAAATTCGATTTTACTCTTGATTCAGCATCAAGGTAACACTAAACTTCTAGAAAATTTCGCAATCATGATTAATAGGTATTTAATACATTTACGGAAAATAATAAAATACTAGTTATGAATTTGTCAATAAGTCCTTTAACCCTTAATTAGGCGCATGGGGTCAGGGCCACTTGAAATTGTAAAAAAAATGTTTTACAGTGTTTAGAGCGCGCTCACGCTCTTTCTAGCTCCCTCACTCCCCGCGGGGTACGCAAATTAGTCGCGTCCAGATCATACTAATAAAAAAAAAATTTATTAATAAATATCGCTGTTAGAAAATTATCGATAACCTGGTTGTCGATAGTTATAGAACACCTTAAGTGCAAATTCGGTGACTCCCGCGAGACTAATTTTTAACTGTGCATTAGCAAGACTATTGTTGCCAGCGTTTTCAATGTGGTTTTTAACCGTCTGTTGGTATTTATTTTATGTATCGCGATCAACTTTGGTCACGTATATTTTTAATGCTAGTTTAACCAGAATATTAAGATTTTTTAAATATTATATTATAATATTTAAAAAAATATATTATAATTTATATTATAATTTAAACAAAATTATATTTATATCTCTTAGCACAGTAGAATTTGCAGCAGTATCCCGATAAAACAATGAAACGCTTTGGCATATGAGAAAATTTTCAACAAATATTTAACAGGTACTTCGTGATTAAATAACATAAGCTCCATAGAATTTAAAGAGGTGGTATCTAATTTAAACATAAGTAAATTTTCGGGGAAAGTATTTTATAGCAGCTGTCAACATTATTTATGTAGTCTCGTGGGGAGTGCGCCTACGTCATAAATTAAATTACTTGGCTTGCCGGGGTTTTATTTGTTTAAAAATGAGAATTTTCGTACTAAAACCAATAAAAATACTCAAGACTATACTTACATGTGAAAAGTAATGCCATCTTTTTGTAAGTTTGACGTATTTGATTTGTTTTTAACACCAAAAAACAGCACAAAATGGCATTTTTATCGGAGCTCTGTTCGCTACGACGTCAGGAAAAGGTTTGTTGCAAAATGGCGGTGAAACAAGTTTTATATAATGCACTGGATTCTTTATCTTATACATTTGGCAGAGGGGAACGCCTGTGTATGCCGTCTCCAGTTCTATTTCCTCCGAGACATTTCCAGATGAACGTATCCGGTTTTCTTTCACACGTGAAATGTGTTGTTTGCGTGGTGAAATTTTTTTTTAGCGTGTACGTATTGTCGACAGGATTTCAGAGCACATTTTGGGTCTTTATTCTTGATTTTTTGGTATTTGGGAGGGTATGTTTTGGTATTATGTTCACGACTATATAAAAACGCTCTTAAATGTATGATGGCATACAAGTTATCATCATTATAAAAATAGTGTATATGTTACGGGTAATACTAGATGATAGGATAAACCTAGGTTTACCTGGGTAATGTTATACCAAAACTTCGGGGGTCGCCTCGCTCTGCACCGCTTCGCTCGGCGCCCATTTTAACCCTACTTCGGGCTTTACGCGTAACATATACAATATTACACTAGCCTTTCGCATGCGGCTCCGACCGCGTTTGTTTAATCTTTGCCCCGTTTTCGGCTTGGGCGTTATTTTATGTACTTCCCTTGTAGCGTATATGTTGACCGAATCCCTACGATGATAATAATAAAAGGTGTCCAAATCTATTGAAGCGCTCTCGAGTTAAAACGGAACATACAGACAGACAGAAAAATTCTAAAATGTATAGTTTTGGCTTCAGTAAAATACCAATAACCGATATCATTTCAAATTTGAATAAATATGCATTGTACCTTAGACACATTTTTACTTCTTTATTACAAGGTGTTACTTAGCACAATTCCGCATTAGTCTGCATTCCATAAGCACAGACGCTGCGTACAAAAGGGTGTGGAGCTGTTGTAAATGGAATAAGATTTTAAATAAAACTGGCACAGCAAAGCAAAAGCAATTTCTAAATGGGTGTCAAGTTCTAGGGAGGTTCTTGTCTTACGCTCCCAAGAATACATCAGACGCCACAGATAAGGGGTGTGGAGCTGTTGTAAATGGAATAAAATTGAAAATAAAACTAGCACAGCAATTTCAAAGAGTTATGCAACGACCTATTAAGGTCGTTGGAGTTACGGACTGCTTACAAAGTTTTAAAAACGCATTCTAAGTACAACCCGGTCACAATATCTGTGCACCTGACCTCGTGACGTCATATCGGCGGTCTGGGTACGGTGTGAAAAAAAGTTTTTTCGAGAAATGTGGAGGTAAAAAAAATTTACTAACCTTTTCAAATCAATTTATTATTGATGAAGGGTTTGTTATTAAA
Organism: Ypsolopha scabrella; assembly: GCA_910592155.1. Lineage (NCBI taxonomy): Eukaryota > Metazoa > Arthropoda > Insecta > Lepidoptera > Ypsolophidae > Ypsolopha > Ypsolopha scabrella. The sequence goes on from OU342964.1 coordinate 10,493,808, forward strand.
AAACAATAATTTTGATTACAAAAACATTTATTATTAAGCTCAGTCACTATAAATTATTGACTCTATGCCTGACATTGTATCTTCTTCACTCTCACTTTCTGAACTCGCCGAACTGTCTTCCCCTAGTGATATTAAAAGTTGTGTGATGTTGTCATCTGCTAGATGATCCTTTTCCCAGTATTCTCGCTGTAGTCTCTCCACGTGATTCACTTCTTTTTTCCAGTCAGCTGGCGTAATTGACTTAATCGCATCTTTTGTAAGTTGTTCTATGTTCTTTTCCGATTGGTCAATGTTTTTATCTGCCACCCTTTGCTTTACCAAGTTCCATATATATTCGATAGGGTTTAGTTCACAATGGTAAGGTGGCAGACGTACAACTTCTTGGCCATGCTCTCGCATCAAATCGTCGACGACATATTTTTTCGGCGGCTTTGTTTTCAGTATAATGGGATACAATTCCCTCTTTGTCATTTTGTCATTAAATGGAATATTGTGTTCACGTAGCCAATTTTGCATGTCTGCTTTAAGAGCAGCACTAGTGGGCGCTTTCATCGACTGCGTTGAATGGTAGGGTGCATTGTCTATGACACACTATACCGTTAAAATTGTCTATACCACTATACCGTTTAATACCGTTCCGCGGTAAATTTGGTATAAGCTTTTCACGGAGCCATTTTAAAAAATTGTTTGTGTCCATCTCGTTATGATAATCGCCGATTTTACTTTTACATTTATAAAGTAATTCTGCACCTTCAATAAATCCATTTTCTCCTCCAGCGTGTACAAGAATCCAACGTTGACCCGGATTTAAATTTTTCTTCACACTGCTGTGGGTATTATTTTGCCAGCATTTACTGACCGTATAGTGGGAATGGATCCACGTCTCGTCCAGGTAGGTAACCGGTTTTTCATCAGCGCCAAGGTCATTATGCTCTTTCATACGGCGTAGGTAGCGAGCCCTCCATGCGGCGATGTCCGGCTTTTGTGTCAATACACAACGGATATTTTTACACTTTTTGAACTTGTAGCCCAATTTGTTAATTAAAATATTTCTTAAATATGTTCTCCCACCTTGAAAATTTAGGTCTCTCTTAACTGCTGCCAGAATGTTCTTCAAAGTTGGGATTTCTTTTTTTACAGCATAAAAACTGTTGATGATATTTCGTATTGCGCAAATTTCAAAATCATCTACTTCGATGCGTTTTTTGTACTGTTTACGCTTCTTACCCGGTGTCGATAATTTTGGTTCTGGGTGGGTTTCTAAATTATTACTAGTACTTGGAGTCGGACTAGCGCCCGGCGAAGTAGGTGGTTGTGCTTTGGCTTCATTTTTAATTTTCATTAGAGTCCTCTTTGATATCCCAGTTGCAGCACAGGTTCGTTTCACCACTTGGTCTACAGGTATGGTGTACTGTTTGTTTGCTTTCTCCGATTCAAAAAACTTGAGCACTTTCAAGATTAAATTTCTTGATTCGCTGTGTATTGTTTTTCCCATGACTTCAGTTTAACAGCTACAACAATTTTAATAACAACCAAACCAGTCCAAACTTAACAGTAAACAGTCTAAACTTAACAATAAACATTAAAAAACAAAACAACAATAAAGCGAAAATATCAAAATTATCGGGACGTGTAGCGGCAACGAAGATGCTAACCGTACTGTCGCACCGGGGAGTGCGCGGAGAGGTGACAGGGGAAGCGGGAGAGGCGCCACATTCCAGCGAGGTGCACAGATATTGGGACCGGGTTGTAGAAGCACAATAAAAAATAACCTGTACCTAGTGCTACGAGAATTCTTATTCGTATACTGCCACAATCTGCTGAGCGGACGGTGGATTGAATCATTGTGTCGCTCGAATACTCGCTCACATAAGCGGGTACGACAACTGACCTCACTGACGCAAAATGGCCGGGTGAATGTAAATTACTACTGGAATTGAATGTAATGTAGTGCGGCAATGCAGCTGGTTGCCAAGATTGTGAATCACAGCTGCAACACTCGTGCGGTTGCCAGTTTGAACCATTTTTTATTGTCCTTCTACTTACAAAGACCCATTTTTTTTTTTTTATTTTTTTTATTTATTAACCAATTTTCTTATAAAACTAATACATGACCCACAAAACTGCATGTACAGTTTGACTATGGGATCCGTGAGTCTCTAACATAAAAAATATTATAATATAGTTTAATATATTTAAATTAGTATACGATCAGCCGCACCCCAGCAGCTACGCCCGCGCCAGGATTGTATTATGAGGGTAATACAAAGCAGGGGCAAACGTCTCTGCCGACGCGCGGCCGACCGTACGAGTTACAGTCTACCTACTTAAACTAAAAGCTACATACTATCAAGGAGATAATTCATAATCTGCTTTTTGAATGCTTTTTTGTTGGCCTCTTGTCTAATACTAATAGGTAGGCTATTTAAGGTGTATGGAATACGTTTTTTAAGAGTTCTATCGCCATAATAATTACATACTCTTGGTACATCGTATTTACTCGCACTTATTGACCTTGTGTCGTGAGTGTGGCTTATGAATGATAAGTCATGCTCCCGACTACCATGCTGATTTACAAACATTAAAAATTTTTGTTTTAAACTGACCGAAAGAATTTTGCATATTTTGAATAACTTTCTGTAGTCATCTTTGCATTTAATTTTAGTTTTTTTAGTCACAAGTAGCTTTAAGAATCTAATTTGAAGTTTTTCTAATTTGTCTATGTTTGTTTTGAAAGTTAGACCATAGCAGTCAAGAGCATAGCCTATTATTGAGTCCACTAAATACATATATATGCATTTTAGAGTACTAGTTGGAACTCTAAAGCTTAAGTGATAGAATTTACCAAGTAGGATTTTAAGCTTACTACAAATATAATCTACATGTGTTGTCCATGAAAAGTTTTCATCAATTTTCATCCCAAGGTAAGTGGCACATTTTACACGTTCAATAGGTTTGCAATTACAGGATATCAGTTTACTATGGAAGCAAGAGTAATCATGAGCAACAATAATAGGCAAGAATGGCTCTGTAGGAATTAGATAAGGTGAATGGATAACTAAGAGTTTAGTTTTTTCAGCGTTCAAAACAATTCCGTTGTCGTGTGACCACTTGACAACTGAATCAACATCTTGTTGTATTAGTCGACATGTGTCTGTGAGAGCGGTGCCAGCGCGCAGAACGCACAGGTCATCTGCGAACATATAAGCCGAACTATGGCGCAGGACATCACACAGGCTGTTGACCAGCATAAGATAGCACACAGGGCCGCATCCAGAACCTTGCGGAACTCCGCACTGGACCCGCTTCGTGTCACTGAACACCTCACCTACCTTAACACGATATGAACGCGCAGTGAGATAATCACGGAACCAATGGTTCAGTGGTTCTGCCACCCCACACTCATACATAGCATTCAGAAGTGTTTCTGTTTCTAAGGTATCAAATGCTTTTTTGTAGTCGAATAATATTGCAACTACAAACTTTTTTTCAGATAAGTGTATATTGATTTCATCAGTAAATTGTGATAACAATGTGTTTGTGCTTTTACCCTTCTGAAAGCCATGCTGACATGGATTTAATACTGTATTTTTCTGGAGGTATGATCCTAGTTGTCTTACAATACATTTTTCAATAATTTTATCTATACTAGAAAGTATGGCTATTTGCCTATAGTTAGCATATATTTTCCGGTCACCTTTCTTATGAATGGGACGAACTACAGCCTCTTTCAAGCCACCTGGGAAACTGAATTTACTTACAGACAAGTTAATTAACTTGGCAATTATTGGACTTATTTTTTCAGATACAGTTTTTAGGTCACACATGCGTACAAGATCGGCCCTCGGTGATTTTTTTGAGTCCATACTCTTGATAATGTTCATAATATTTTTGCTGTTCACCGGCTACCACCTCATACACACCTCTGTTTTCTGTACGTAGTTTTCCCTATTTAACCATTTATCATTACACACATGTTTTATGTGATCAATTTCACTAGAAAAAGAGTTTGCAAACCCATTACAAACATCTTTTAAAGTACCCTGAGTCTCCATATTATCTATGATTACAGAATCTAATGACTTCCTATAATTTCCTAGCATGTTATTAATTTTATCCCATATTTTCTTTATATTTTTGTTACAATCTATTATACTTCGCTTATCATAATCACTTTTACTTTTTAGTATAGCCTTAGCACATTTATTTCTGTATTTAGTATATTTAAGTCGCTTTATCATATTGTGTGGGTCATTACTCCATATTTCAAACAATTTATCCCTTTCAATGATCATTGTTTTTAGGTTACTGGTGATCCAACCTTTGTTATTTCTATTACTGCAAGGTATAGTCACATTTTTGTAACACTCTTTGTAAACGTTATCAAATATATTACATAAGGCATTGTATAACTCTACAGGGCATTCAATAGATAATAAATGATGAAAGTGGGTAGCAAGTAATTTTTCTTTAACCATACAGTTATCAAGTACTCGACGCGTGCGGGTGCTCGTAGGTACCCGGCTGAAACTAGTTGGTGTCGTGCCCGCCGGCCGCCACCGTGCCCCGTGCAGAGTCTGTTTCCATTCTACTGCTGCCGCTACGATATAATGATCAGATATTTTATGTTTATATGCGGTTTAAAACTTTGTAAACAGTCCGTAACTCCAACGACCTTAATAGGTCGTTGCATAACTCTTTGAAATTGCTGTGCTAGTTTTATTTTCAATTTTATTCCATTTACAACAGCTCTACACCCCTTATCTGTGGCGTCTGATGTATTCTTGGGAGCTTAAGACAAGAACCTCCCTAGAACTTGACACCCATTTAGGTCTCAACTTTTTTTCGGCGAAGCTGACAATCCTGCCCTTCCGAACTCAGCAGCCAATTTTTACATTTACATTTTTGGTGCGATTCACTTTACTCAGGTACCTACCTCTAAACAAATATGCTTAGCTTAGAAATCATAACCGTATTGTTACCAGGCAAGCTGTTAAAAATCAAAAAACTGTCGTCTCAGGAATGTTACATGCTATGCTTCTGAAAACATACTCGGATATAGCAAAAGAACTAGGCGTTGCACCGGGTGGAGAATTCAGAAAAGCTTATCAAGAAGTAAGATATTGTAGGTACGAGGGGTGGCTGAAAAGTAATCTACCTGACTATGAAAGAAAATACATGGATTAATAATTTATTTTTTATTTTTCAATATAGTCCCCTGCAACTGAAATGCACTTACGACATTTGTCAATAAGTGACAGCATACCATTAAAATAATAATAATTATTTTGTTCGTCAAAATAGTCATTCACAGCGTCCTTCATCTCTTCGTCTGTTGAAAATCTGCGCCCTCTCAAATTTTTCTTTAAATTTTTAAATAAGAAGTAGTCAGAGGGAGCCAGGTCTGGACTATAGGGTGGGTGGTTGATCTCTGTAAAGCCGTTTTTTGTCAGAGATGACCGCGCCTTAAAGGCCGTGTGCGCGGGTGCATTATCATGCAAAATCAAAACGCCTTTGCTAAGTTTGCCTCTCCTGTCTTCTTTTATTTTTTTGCGTAGCTGGTCAAGTAAGTTCGCATAGTATTCAGCATTCATCGTGGTGTTTTTTGGCAGGTAATCTATCATAAGAATCCCCTCAACATCCCAAAAAATGGTTGCCATTAGTTTGCCCGCTGACAGCCGGACCTTAAACTTCCTTGGTGGTTTTTCCCCTTTAAATTTCCATTGCATCGATTCTTGTTTGCTTTCGGGATCCCACTGACGAATCCAAGTTTCATCACAGGTCACTATTCGCAAGATAGTTTCTTCCTCTTTATCCTTTACCAAGTCTAAAAATGACTGACAACATTCCACACGCCTTTGCTTATCAAACGGGGTCAACATTTTAGGCACCCAACGTGCGCTCACCTTGGACATTCCCAAATGTTCATGAATTATTTCATGAACTCGTTCCTTGCTAATGCCAACATCTCTAGCTATTTCCCACTGCTTAATTCGCCGATCGGCAAGGATCAGTTTCTTCACTTTTTCCACATTATCTGCGGTAACTGCAGAAATGGGCCTTCCACTACGGGGATCGTCTTCTAAGCTCACACGGCCTTGTTTAAACTGCTTTGACCAAAACTTTATTACAAATTCGGAAGGACATGAATCTCCGAACACCTTAAACATGCGCTCTCGGATCTGCGTCGGCGTATTCCCTTCTTTACCGAGGAATTTAATCACAGCGCGATACTCAATTTTATCCATTTTTAATTTTATTGCAACTTGATAAAAACGAAGACGCGCCAAAAAAAAATTGAACTCGTAGAAACAAATAAGTGTCATAATTTTTAAAAAAGGAATAAACAAAGAATACGAGAATATAGTGGCCAGTAACATTTTTTAAACTTTCTTTAACAAAGGAGATTTTATATCAGCCACCCCTCGTATTTGGATATAAATAAGAACCATATTTGAACTTATTTACGAAAAATATAATTCCAGATGAGGAAAATAAAAGGCTGCAAACTGTTCCTTGGTGACCGTCCTATCCAAATAACTATAGCAAGAGCTTTCCAATCCTTAAGTACATATGAGCTAGGCCAAGTGCTCTATCAACTATCAAAGACAAGCCCTAAACCTATTACGTAAGTTATTTTATTGCATTTTCTTTTTGTTTTGAAGCCTCAAGGAGCCCCTTTGTTTGTGTCAACTTATTAAGTGATGTTTTATTTTATTTTATTTTAAGGTATATACAACAGATAACAGCGGGTAATTATGTGGTTTTATATCAAGTGCATCAGTGATTGGTCAATACGATGATAATATTTTTTCTCAAAAATACATTATATGATATTACCATTAAGTACATACTGTAAAGACCGACCAGAAAATACTTCATCCTGGCGAGCTAATAAAAGTGTCCAGGAAATCTGAATAACTGTCCAGGAAGTTCGTAGGAAAATCCATTACATACCATATGTTCATAGAGTATATTTTCATATGCTTTCTTTTTAAAACTATCCGTGTTTATGTTTATAAGAGACTAAGGAGGATTTTCTCGTTGTTTTTTTTTTATTAGTTCTTAGCGTTCCTCTAGATGGCGTTGTCCACGAAGAAGGCTGCATGGCGGTAAATACCTTTGCCCAGCTGGCAATAATAAAAAAAAGTTACGTAAAAGCGGGAATTTATGTTGCTTTAAATTTTAGTTGAAAGTATTTTGTGCAAATAAATTACAAAATGAGTTCGCTTCTTTTTTCTCTAATATAGATTGTACTCCACTAATGCTTTGCTGAAGAAATCAATAACAATAAACATGACTAATCGCCCAAATATGAGCTAGGAAGTAACTTTTAATATTTTATTATATTTGATATAACTCATTATCATGAAAAACATTAATATGTTTCATTTTATTTTTGAGAATAGCACTATACTTGCTTTGACCATGAATTAGCAATCCTGGTCTCGTATATAAAACTCCTCGCCCTACAGGCTCGGACTTTTAACTTACTCGTCCAGCCAGGATTGCTTGTTTCCTGGTCTGATCTGAGCAATAATGTACTATATTATCATCACGTGGCAAAAAATGCAAAGCAAAATGTGGATCAAATAGTGAAGGAGTATTCGCTCACCGGTATCAAATTTGATATAAAAACCGGACAAGTGCGAGTCGGACTCGCCCATCGAGGGTTCCGATAAAGACTATTATTTCTTATGATTTAAATACAAATGTATAGTTTGATATTTTTCCTATACTTGTAGTATAATACGGTAATACTTGCCAAATTTTGTAGTTCCAGGTCAACGGAAAATACCTTATAAATTTTGATTCCTTTTAGTGTCGAAATATTTTTGCGGCATAAACGGCCGTATCTTTTTTTTACGTTCACTTGGAAGTTTGATTTATTCAAGGTACTGTAGACCGGAGTACCTATATGGTTTTAATTTCATTTGGATACCTTCACGCGTTCCCGAGATAAAGGGTCTTGTTTGACAGACAGACGGACAACAAAGTGATCATATAAGGACTCTGTTTTTTCCTCTTGAGGTACGGAACCCTAAAAAGTCAATCTTGTCGAGGGATTTTCCTTATGAACACAGATGCAGGGATCTGAATTTCAGATCTGTGCACGTGCACAGATGAAGTAAACTTTTTGAAAATACTCTTTATTAGACGTCCCACACAAATACCTGTGAAAATAACATAATTTACCTTAAGTAGGGTAGGTACAGACCGTTCATCATATAACTTGTCCCTTGCCGTCATGTTGGCATCACTGCTTGTCAAGCTATTGCTGTCATGTTGCTATCACTTAGATTTTTTTAAATTATTTAATAAATTATATATTAATATTGCAAAAGGCGTTGAATAATAGTGCAAAAGAGATAGTGTTGAAGGTACGCCTTTTGTGAAAGAGAAAAGCTAAACAATGCACCGTTGATTCCTCTCGATCGGTTTCGATCGCGTGTCACTGCCATGAGTGGGTTAGTAAAATAGGGATACCGGCTATAAACAAAGTCAATTTGCATATCAGAAAAAAGCGTTCAAATTAAGGCGTAGTAGGTCGATCGCACAACGAAAGAGATAAACATATCTGAAAAAGCGCGCGTCTGAGCAGAGCGCTGAATCAAGAAGAGAGTGGATAATGCTGCTTTTCAAGGAATAAAATTTAATATAAATTCACAGAAGTGCGTTTAACAAAAAATCGCTGTGCTATGTAATATAATAGGTTTACATGTTTAAAACAGTAATCGTTGTTATTTTTACTTTATTAGTTTCGATAGACTGCTTGTTTTAAATGAAAAAATAGCCTTCACTTTGTAATTTTTTTTCGATCGAGCCAATTTTTCTCAATCGCGTTTTGGGCTGTTACATCGCCTTGGAAAAGGCTTTGTTTATACTCGTAATATGTATTTATTTTAGAACCATATCTTTTGTAGTTTGGGAGTACTACTTGTTCAAAAACTCAGTTTTTACTACCTACGTCGTCTAAGTCGCCTGGGAATAATCGTCAAAAACTTAAAAAAGGGGAGCTCGACAAATTACAATAAACGTCATCGAGCTAGAATAAGAATTAAAAAATACCGTCATAGTACAGAGATATATGTATAGATATATCATTCCATTAGATCATACGTATTGTTTGCGAAATACAAATCAATAAATAGTTTATTATTTAGATTTTTTTATTTTGTTCATTTTATTTTAATTAAAGAGTGGGTAGTCTAATTAATATGTAAAAAGTAAATATGAATGTGTAGTAAGGTGAATGCTACGTGAGCCATTGGTAACCTCATATGCAGTGCTACCATTTCCTTAGCCAGGGGACTTCTTATGGTGAACGATCTGTAGTAAAACATTGTGTCAAAGCAAGTAGGTAAGTTTTTGTCGAACCAGCAAGGGTACGAACTACTCAAATGTTTGAAGCACTGATTGGTCTACATAGTACAATAACACATTTTAAGATATCTATGGTTTCAAGCCATTGCTTCCAAACGAGGGCTCCTCCATATTGTCTATAAGAGCATCAAAATGTGAAATTCGTCATTTTAGAACGTCGAAGACGCTGCAAACTGTCTATTTGGGAAATTGAAACTCTGCATTATCATACCTTGGTCCTTATTCTAAGATACCATACCATGCCTTTAGTTTTTACGTATTTTATGATTTTAAAGCTTTATTAAGGTTTACGCGTAACTACAAAAACATAAAAACAAAAACTGGGCATCATCCGTTTCTCATCAAATACGCGATGAAATACAGAAGTAATCACATACTTATTCAGTTGTGGTTTATAAAATTTCAATTCACAATTTGAATCTTTTTTCTTCAATTTGTTTTACAAGGAAACATCTCAAAAATATTTGTAGGCACCAGCAAGAAAAATAAAATGGCCATGTAGCGACATAACTTATGTAGTTATTAGTAGGTACCTATAGCGTAAAAAATGTTATAACGTTTTTAATAATTGCTATTAGAATTAATCAGGAGCTTTTGTGAAACAGTTCGCGGTCACGCAAAGTTGTGGAAACAAAATTTTGGCAAAATATTACGTGTATTCCCTTTCGTACGGGTCACTGTCGCGGCTTGGTTCAGCTGCCGATTTTCCCGACAATTTGACTGGGCTAGTCACCTTAGCCCCTCTTCACCCCGATCCGCCTTTCACTCCGTCCACTACTATCAGATCATAATTCTATCTTTTGCAGTAAAGAGCAGCTCGAAATGTACAAAGACAAAGACTTTGTTCAGGCGCAACTTGAGGAGATGACAAGAGACGCGCCCGCCTTTAAGAAAATATTCCACGTGTTCGTCGATGAACGTGATATGTGTCTCGCATATTCGTTACAATCGTGTGTCCGTGACGGTATGACTACTTCGCTATATAAGTACGGACGCATTACAGCCACAGGCTACCTATTGGTAGTTTAGATTACTCCGGCCGGCGTTATAACCATAAATATACAGAAACTATGATAGTAGTTTGAGGCATTAATAGCTTACGAGTTACTTACGAGGACTATTTGAAACACCAGCGATGCAAGTGTTTTTAACATTACGAGTAAGTTATTACCCTTACCTACGTTTTTCAATGCATGGTGTGAGTTAATTAAAGAAACAAACGAACAATAAATAGGTAGGTACTCCAAATCAATTTTAGGCGAGCATTATTTTTCTCTGCATGCAAGTAATTCACCAACCTGACATAAATAAACGGCGTTCAGTTTGATCGTCAGACGACATTCACCTCACATACCTTGATAATAAAGCCGATTTTGAAGGTTTTAATTTTAAGCTAAGATATTTACTAAAAAACGTAATTTTACGTCACAGCACTATATTTTGCTATTCTGAAGGGCACACGAACTAAAACTACCAAGTCTTTTAAATGCTCTTAAATCAAACTAATTTTTTTAAAACTCAATCAAATGACAGTTCTAAATTGTGACTTGAAATTACCAAAACAAGTTAAAATCACCAAGTTGAATAAATTATGGCTGTCAAACCAAAATTTTAGTTTGACGTTTATAAAATGGTGACTTGAAAATGGCTCCTCCTTTTAACCATACTTTAAGTACAATTTTATGTATGTCAAACTAAAACTAAAGCCTTCAAAATCGGCTTAACTGTCTTGTCAGTGGCAGGCAGAACAGGTGTCGTCCGACGAACAAACTGAACACAGTTTATTTATGTTTACACCTATCACCTGGGCGCACTTGTAAAAAGAGCTCATTTATTTCATCTGTGGCTCCGAGCGTCATAGAATACTTTCCACGTGGCGCGTGGATTTGCTGTCTCGCGATTGGTGACTTTCGTTTCACAGTGCAGTGTCCACGTTCGGTCGACCTCAAAGTACAATTACGTGCAAAAAAATATTTGTGTTACGATGGGTTTGCATTGAAAATAAATAAAAATCATTTACAATGTTTACTGTTTCATGAGGAACGAAGCTGGTAGAAGTATTTTGTTTTTGTACGCATTTTTTTGGAACAAGCATCATGTATATTAACGTTCATGTGACGCAAGTTGTGGACCAAATCAACACCACAAAAATACAGACTAAACCTAAGGATTAAATAGCGTTGGCAAGTTTCCATACAAAAATCAAGCGATGTTTAAGCTACATGGTACGAAGAAACACATAAAAATGGGTTGTTATGGCTGGTTTATGCTTGAAAAATATTTTTTAATACCTAAACTAATCTCTTGTATAAATTTTGTTTGGAAACAAGCAATATTTATATCTAAAAGAGCCCGTAACTCACTGAGCTAAACTTGCTTCAAGTCAACTCTATGCGTTTATTATTAATGTTTGGTATGTATGTCTGTGATCAACACCCACGGTATAGATAAACCGATGTTATTCTACAGTAAACATTTTACTTTCTTATTCAAACAATATTAAACTCAAACCTTTTGGTGCGCGACTATACCCCCATGCGCAAACATATCCAATCCACTGACGCCCCAGAGCTCTTTTTTTTATATGTGTTGACTTTTAAGCTAGATTATAAACGGTACACAAGGGAAGATTGCCAACTTTTTCCGAACAAATAAAAAAATAAAGCACTATTGCTGTAAAATGACTTTTCCAACAGTTTTGATGCATATAAAATGAGTCTTTACTAGCACTTACATTGAAAAGTTAATTACTTGGATATTTTAACCAAATACTGATCGTGATTAAAATCACAATCGCTAGAATGATAGCTCGTATCAAATAATTGCGGTGAGAAGTATGTCAGGCAGTGGTGTCGATTCGGTGTAACACGACTTAACTTATTTGACAGGACTAACCTTATTTTAAGCGTCCTGTCCTTGTCTTTTCGATACAGAAGGAAGAAGTCAGAATGCTTTAATTAAGTTTAGTCCTGTCAAATAAGGTAAGTCGTGTCACACCGAATCGATAACAATATCGCCAATATCCGTCAAATCCAATGTCAAATTCATCGTGATTATGTTCACTTCACCATTTGAAATTTGGCATGGAGTGGTAAAAGACATTGTAATACACCACAGACATATAAATTATACGTCTGTGGTTTTTCCCTACGATATTTGACGTTTGTTCAACAACGTGCGTGACCTAATCCGTATCGTAGTAAGAATCGCACTTTGGCGGGTGTAGTTTATTGTGCTTTCATAACCGCCCCAAAAGATGTTAATCGTGACTTTCGAACAGAATTTTGTTTAAGTTTTTAGGTCATAATCGCTTTCAAAATTTATATGTTTAAAATATCAGAAATATCAAGGCAGCATGGGGAATTCATTTGTGGTTTTTTTTTTCAATTTCCTATTATTTTTTATCAATTAACCATTTCGTTTTATTTGACAGTTAAAGGTGCTCGTGTCCTGGGTGTTGTTGGAATGGGCCATGTTGATGGTATTAAGAAATATTACGGGAAAATGGAGATTTCAGATATTTTACCTCTTCTTTTGTAAGTCGATTTAATTAATAATATGTTATTTTACAAATACTTAACATTTAATTCGAACCATTTGCTCTACTGATTTATCCATCACATAATACAAGAAATTTTAATTCACATCTCTTTAAATAGAGAAAAAAATACATACAATACTTGCAATACATTATGTCGATGATAAACGAGGGCATGCCAAAAGAAGTTAAATACTCAGTACTCATTTGTTTGACACTGGCGAGCTACACACTATCTAACTGGCTGGTTGTTAATTGATATATTTATAAACGGAACAAGTATCATTCTATTTTCGTTTTGGATAGAAATTATTTTTCCGAGTATCTGAAGCAATAAAGTACCGTTGACGTGATTTTCGCGCTATAATTTGTAACGAATACAAAAAAAATGTTTTGAAGTCTGCGTTCTGCGAGTCTGCTTGTTCATGAGTCATTTGCAACAGTATGTAAGTGCATTTACTGAGTTTAAAACAATACGAGTAAGTTTTTAAGATGAAATACAAATACAAATTTTATTTTTCTCAAATGTTAGTAGGTACAAACAAAAAACTAGCCTATGGTTAACTTTTAAAAAAAATTTCTTATGTAATGTTAACTTAAAATACACATTAAGTAAATGAAATATTATCCATATTTAAAATTTTGTACAAACTAACTTGATACACGTCACTGAATAGAATATGCGTGCTCCCATACCAGAATTCTCCGTTTCATGGGATGCACAAAAGTGTTTTTTTTGCCAGAAGGCGCCCACCCGTGCTAACTTAAATAAATTAAACTTTAATCTAAATATGTTTTTATAAAATAAATATATATGTTATAATAAATAAATATTGATGAAACGAAGAAATTTCAGCCGCTAACCGCGATTACGTACGAAAAGCCGTTTGTCAGCCGAAAAAATTTTTCGTGAAAACCGACGATTTACATACGCAGAGCTGTAGCTCTAGCGAGAACTGAGAATTTGTACAGCAGCAATATAAACCATTATTCACCACGACAATTTTTCTCTCGTTAACGCGTTGTTAACGCAACCATGCCGCACAAACTTATGGTGTGCAGTGTGCGGAAAAATAAATTCAACTGGCGTGAAAAAACTATTTCCGATATACTGACTGGCGACGAAACACGTCTGCTTAATTATGATCCAAAAATAAAGTGAGAGTCGACTGTGTGGTGCTGTAACATGAGCCAACTCTAACGAAATGTCACCGTGCACGAAGCTCACAAAAACAGATGGTCGCGTTGTTTTTCTGCAAAACGGGTCATATTACTACTGTGTAGTGCTAGAGGATCAAAGAAGTGGGTAACTCCGAATGGTATGTGATAGTTTGTGCTCCATCAGTAAAATCAGTTGCCAGGAAACTAGGCTATTTTCTAGTGTATACGTGTTCAGTCAGGGTGAATGCTTCGAAAAGATCGATACTTGTAATAAATACTAAATATTACAATATTAAAATTTCTTTTGGCATGCCCCTCGTTATATTTATCATTAGAGCATTTGATGTAATGTTTGTTGAAACCCACGTCGCTGATGTATTTTGTGTACTATAAAAGCAATCTAAACTGATTAATCAAGAAATTGTTCTTTATTTATGTTTTCAGCGAAAAAACAAATTCAAGTAATAGTTAATTCTTACTTTGGAAGCCTAGTTTAATTACAATAATACTTCTGGCATGCAGGTAGAAAAATACTGCCGTTGATAGCCAGATCTGTGGTGGCAAGCAGTGGTCGGTACAGTTTGAGTGCAGTTTGTTCTATGCAGAAGTTGCATATTCTAGCAGCTTTGCAGTGAAAGCTACTGTACTGCAGTATCTGCACTGCAAAGCTACGAGAATGTGTAATTGGCCTGTTCTTTTTTCGCCAATATTTACTATTCCAAACCCGTTTAGATGAATAGATTTCTTTAACTGTTTTAATATAATGATTAAAAAAAAGCGTGCATATCCTTAATTAAATGAAAAAAAATTGACCTTCAGTGACTTCATCACAATAAATTTCTATACGAAAAAATATTTCTTGAACGCATCCTAAAGTCTGGCTATATAATATGATGGCGTCACTTTATGTTAATACTAAAATGCTTATAAAATCGGTTTTTAAGCACGAAAATATGTTGGATTAAAATTACATTCCTAAATTGATCTATTTATTCCAAAAAGCAGACAATAGCACATTGGGCTTATAAAACTAAGGAATTGCGAAGCCATCTGTGACTGACTTTACGCAGGCCTCCTATACTTGCCCGACCTGACAATCACAATTGATGGCCTCTTCTTTTTTTACCGATATTTACGGTTCGAAAAATTTTGACTGGTTTTAACAGTCAGATTTTAAAATAACATATACTTTATTTTATGAGAAAAGCGACGTCTTTCGTTCGACATTGAGTGACGTTATCATAACACATAGCCATAGGCGTATTAATTTCAATCTTGTATGATGGTGACATCACTTCCTGTAAATACGTACTTATCAAATCGGTTAAAAAGGGCAAAAAAATATATAATTGAAATTACATTCCAATTCCTAATTTAGGTGGTAGAGCTGATTCCGGGCTCGACTGTAGAGGGGTAAAATTTTACGACAGATAATCAATCGTCTTGTTCCCGAAGTACCAAAATAAAATGAGGCAGACCCTATAGTTAGACTTTTCTTTAAGAAATTATTAATGTTGTCAAAAGTCGGGTCTCAAGAGTACAACTGCGACTACGCCATCCGATTTATCGGGATCCTAACTAGGATCTTAGATAAGACGCGCGATAAACATACCGTCCTTAATGCGATTACACTGTTGTAAGTCCTATCATATCCTAGTTAGGATCCCGATAAAACTAATGGTGTAATTGCGGCTTAAAACCTACGGACGCGAGTAACAGCAACATAACCACATGTCATTTTACTTCTCTGCTCCCCCAAAAGCGGCACCTAAAGCCCAGTAGCCTTAGCATGAAAACATTACGGTTACGTTTAGTTTGAACGTAACGCGGTTTTGTATGGAATTCTGATAAGTTCCGCTACTCACCGCTAGGGGTGGTTATCAGATTTCATACAAAACCGCGTTACGTTCAAACTAAATGTAACCGTAATATTTTCATGCTAAGGCTACAGGAGTCAGGTAGGATGTGGAACTTATTAAAATAATTCTTTAATAAAAGTTTATATTTTCCTATACCTATGATTGTCTTCGTAGACCCACTGGTCAATCCATTTGGCGGGTCTCCAAAGACCTTAGTTATCAAACTAGTAAATAACCACTAATCGCATCAAGTTTTGCCATGAAGGTAGGTTGAGATGTAAATACACAAATTAAAATATTATGAATTCTTGATTTCAGAGTTCCAACTCAGCCACCATATAGACGATATGTATGGACGGGACTGAAGTTTTTATTATACTTTTGGATCTTTAGTATACTTTTCAGACTTTTATTTGGATGAATATTAATATAAACAAATTTTAATCAATTTTTGCTTTTTAATAATACGTATCCCTAAAATCCAACCCTACGTTCTAGCCTAGCTAAATGTCCGGGCTACGGGTGACATTTTACAAATCATCAAAGTTGCCTTCATCCTGGTATGAAGAATCTAGTAACACAGGACGTTAAAAAAATACACTGCTGGCAATGCACACTCTTTATCGTAACCTCAGATAAACTCATAGAATAAGAATTTGTACTTCTTCTGAGGATAAACTATATCTATGATCGTAACAGAATCATCTGAAGGTAATAAAGTATGAAATAAAAAACGATAGACTTCCAACAAAAAGATCAAAATAGGTGGAAATATCCTACATCATAGACATCTTATAATATTGTTCTAATCCTACGATTCTGTTTTTACTATGGTTAAAGTTGGCTGCTACGATTTTTGACGTTTGTTCAAGACTCAGATATTTTTTTATTCATCTGAGGTTGAACATCGTGCGTGCTGCGTCACTGCGTGCGTGACCTATAATCGTGGGCATTTTTGGTGGAAAGTTGTAGTTTTTGTATGGCTTCATAACCGCCCGCCCCCAAGGACGTGGGTGTAACCTCATTGGTTACGATATTGCCTCTGCGCAAAGTTGGACGTGGGTGTAAACTTATAGAGTGTTGCCATTATTCGAAAAAAAATAAATAGGGATTGATATACATCGATATGTCGATATCGATATTAACTGCAGCATGACGTTTGGTGCTCTGATAAATCCGTAAAGTCTATCAAATAAAAGCCGAATAACTTTACCTGACACGGATATGGAAACAAGGTGAAAAAAAATCTGGGTAAAGTTACTCTCAGCTTTTATTAGACAGACTGCATTCATATATGTTTTATTTACTTTATATTATGAATAAAAACGTTTCCCCTGTAAAATAAGATGTTTAAAAGATATCGATTAGATTGAGTTAGCAGATTAAAATACCATTATGCTAAATTATTTATTTCCTGGAGTAGAATAGGCACATCAAATTAGCAGTTACTATCGCCTGTAGCACCTTTTGTTTCTATAGTTGTCCAAATATTCGCAAGATGAAAAGTATGGATCGAAATAAAGTACGTATTCATTAACACATTTTTAATCGGAATGAGATTCGATTTTTAATAATAAATGCTAGTGAATATTATTATATAATAAATGCTATTAGGAAAGGACCTTGTCATACCTGAGGTGCAATTGTGTAAGGCCAATCGTATTCAAATTGATTGTCATGTGGCTATTCGGCTAAGCAATTTAGCCCATTTGAAAATTGAAATCGTACATTTTTGGCTGTCAAATTAATACAATTGTATTGTTTTGTTGTTGACAACCAAAAAAGTACGATTTGCTTAGCCGAATAGCCATATGACCATCGAATTTGAATACGATTGGCTTACACAATTGCACCTCTGATGTCTATGTGCGTGCGTTATCAACGTTGACGGAAGTGCGTGAGCGAATGAGATGCACATAGTGGCTGACGCATACAGGCACAAGGTCCTGTCCTAAAAGCATTTGAAACGGATAGCATAAACTCGAGTGAAGTGCTGTGCAGTTTTAGATTAGACCCTACGGTGCCACTTATGCTTTGGATATTAAGAGCTTCCTTTACTGATTTTTAAATAAAATTGCAAGTTTTTACTTCCGGTATTAACTGTGAAGCAAACATAAGAAGACCACTTCGAAATAAACAAAAATAATTTTCGAAAAAGATGGTGAAAAAGTGTAATGTTATATTTTTGTTAAATTTTGCGTCATTTGACCGTATGACTTTTTGAATATAAGAAACTCCAAAAACGCATCATGTAGCCGCCAATATTTTATGATATCGATAAGAGCAGCACTGACTGGAAAGTGGCAATATTATGCTTTTCGAACTGTCAAACGTGTTCACCGAATTAAAAACTCCACTTTAGTTATAGTTTTCTCATGGGAGGGGTCCAAGGATCCAAAAATGCATAAGTTGTTGACCTCCCATACTATCAAGTAGTACTCGCGGCTGGGCTTGCGTTACAAAGGAAAATAAAATATAAAATACTACTTTCCCAGGAGTCCTGCAGTCAAATCTTAATACTGACCACTTATCGAGTCTTCAGTATGAATTTGGCTTCGTAAATTAATGGTCCTTATATTTTATTACACGGATAATCCGTAACGCATACAAAATGAATAATTACGCGAACAATTCTTTTTCCGCGTATGCTAAGTAGGGTGTCTGGAGCCCCTAAGTCCCCCTTATATACGCCCATGCCTATAAAGTGTAACGTTATTTATTACACGGCTGCTTAGACCTAGCACGGCTGTCATGTTGGTAATTCTGATTATTTCTGATAGAGGAAGAGTGCGGCTATGAATCCACAATAAACTACAATTTTCCACAAAAAACACCCATGTCACGCACCCGCACCGATGCTCAACAAATATCAAAAATCGTTGGGAAAAATTGTCTGTCAAACGTACAGACATCCAATATAAAATATATATTTAAAATTTATGTCTGTGGTCAAACGTGGTTGGTTGCTCAGGCAGGCCACAACGATCGGCCACGGTATGGATTATGGGAGTTTTTTGTGGTATGTATCATTTTATCACCTGTCAAAAAAGCGCTCGAAAAGACGAAGCAGTATGGTACTAGAGGAATGAAAGCTAATAATAATTTGTTCACAAGAGAGCATTGTACTTTGCAATGCTCCGAAAAACGTAATCTGTTCTGTTAGACTTATAGATAATATCAGGTGGGTTCATAATAAAACGTCTGATATCACTATTATACAGTTTATTATGACTCACAACACCTAGAAATTTACATGAAATTGTCAGACGCTCTTTCCCGTCCCAAACGAAATCGCCATCTTGAATCTCTCTTATTTTTTGTCTCTCTCTATGTGGCTTGCGAGCTTTTACGGAAACAGTCGGAAATGCGCGCGAGTTTTGCGCTGCAAATTTATAAGGCAAGCTTGTACGCCACAGACTTTTTCACCAAAAGAACGCAATTGAGTGGTGATTGTGTTGAGTGTCATGACCATACTTAAAATCACATTTTGTTTTTTAGTGTTCTGCCTTCTTTTTGATTTCCAACGTTCCGTTACGTTACTCTGTGGCAGCGTTGCCAGATCGCCCCAAAAGGGACGATTTTCGTCCTTTTTGGCGATGAATTATCCTTTTTTTTTCTTTTCGGACAAGCCAAAATTATTATCTATTTGATGTACATTAAAACATACTAATTTGTCATTGATTTGTTGTGTTTAACAGAGTTTAACTTACATTTTAGTCTTCAAAGCTATATTTTTTGAAATGATCAATTTAAAAAAAAAATTAGGTCCATCAATGTTCATAAAATGTTTTTGTACCAATGTGACATTGAAAACATTGAAAAATCGTCCCTTTTCAGAATGCCCGTGTCATGTCGTCGTTGTCGTCCGAAATTTGAAGTATTTGGAACTTTTAGAAGTGCATGCTGGTAACACCGGTGGCTGCTCCTTCCTCTGAATTTCGTCAACAAAATTAAATGTTTTTGTAAATTTTTAGTTAATTTAAATGATCTGTGTTTCTGCGTCAAGTGTTTGTCGATAAAGTTTCACCACCAGCAGTTTGTAAAAATCAGCCTTTCACGATGACTATGAGACCAGATGATCACCGTCGAAAATGGGACAAAGACGAGTTTGAAAGGTTGGCTACTGAAAGGTTGCAAGCAGAGCTCGATGACGATGAAAATTCAAAGAAGAAAGGTATGTTTACAAACATCAACATCGAAAAGCCATAAATAAACAGTGATCAACTTACCTCAGTCCAACAATTTTCACCGATTATGCACTGAAGGATTTGTTAGGACGTACAGCAAAGCGTAGGGTAAAGGTCTTACAAAGAGACATCTTCGTAGGAGGTTGTAGGTTGGGGGGGGGTGGGAGGAGTTAACCCCCCCATAAAGTTTCACATCTCACAAATAATAAGCTTTTTTTTTATTAATGCCCAACATAATTAGACACTTGATGCTAAGAACATTGTTTTAAGACCATGGTCTAATAAATATGGTAATTATAAGGGTACATAATATATACCGGGTGTAAATAGAGTGCGACCATTAAATGAAACCAGATATTCTACCGACCCTACTGAACCACTTTTCCCAAGAGTCATACCTGCGGACACCCTTAGTTTAGGAAATAATTGAGTTCCAAACAAATATGCATGAACCCTAACGCACCGACATACAAGCGAGCTTAGAGAGAGCGTCGTCCGTGAAACCTCCAGCTGTTTGAGGTTTGCTGAATGGCGAAATTTTGTATAGGCATATGTCAAGCAGACAAACACAGGCTGATGGATAAATGGATGTAGGGATTTCCGGGTTGTGAAAAATTAACCACAAAGGCTATTTTTGGTGGTCGCTGTGTTGCATTCCTTGACTCACCATACCTAACTTTCTAACCTAAACTGCCAGCTCGCTTTCAAAGGGTTCTGAAAATGTCTGAAGTATTTTATCCCATAGAGACCCATTATTCTACAATCCAAACCACATTTTGCTTAACCATTACTCCTTCTTTCAGCGCCGCCTGTAAAGCGTGAACTTCTCAAGCAAAGAGAATACAGGGTTGACTTGGATTCTAAATTGGGCAAGACTGTGGTCATAAACAAAAATGCACCAACTTCTCAGTCGGCAGGATACTACTGCAATGTGTGTGACTGTGTGGTCAAGGACTCTATCAACTTTCTAGACCATATCAATGGCAAAAAGCATCAGAGGAATCTGGGAATGTCCATGAAGATTGAACGAAGCTCATTAGATCAGGTGAGGAAAGAAGAAAAGATATTGTTGTACCCATGTATTGTCTCTCATGTGTCCTCTTGGGGACATGAAATTTCTAAAATAAAGCCATTATGAATGTCTTGTTTACAATAAAAACTGCATTAAATTGTATAATTTCAGACTGAAAGTCTATTGTGAATCAATTCTTAATTCTACTGGTTAACACATATTTTTTCAATGATACCCATAGTTCTCTGGGTTCGATCCCTACTAACCTGTGTGCAAATGAAAAGAAAGCAATCAAAATCCACAGCTTTAAATTAAAAATAAATAATATAATATCATTATCAGACACCTTGAAATTTTAATCCAAGTCGTTGAATTGACAATGAGGGTGATGATGGTGATATTTTAAAAGATCATTTAACAAATAACATTGTTGAAAATTAAACACTACAGTTTTTTATTTTAACTGAAACATAAGTTATTAAATTATACAAGACGACATTAATTTATGCAGCCAAATTCATAATGAAGGCTGTACATGCTTGGTATCAAGGTACAATTACCTATTTTTGTAACATTTGTGAATTTATTGTTATTTTTTCTGTTTTAATCAAATGCATGCCTAGCCCGAAGTCAATTACTGTAGGAGGTTGACATTTTATTTTGCAAAATTATCAAAAAGTGTTCTGATCGCCATAAAGCCTCCAATATGAATATAGATACATGACTAGGAGGAAATGGGTAGATTTAATTTTAGAATTTGTATTTGTATCTAAATTCATAGTTGCTAGGGATGCCCTATTCAGACTGGGTGGGGGGTAACATCTATAGCGCAACATATACCTAGTCCTAGGTGCTTAAATTCTGTCACAAACAAAATTGGCTATAAAATGAAAACTAATCATGATATTCAAAAAAAGATTTTTTAAAAAAAGGTAATTTAATTAGCTTACATTAAACACAAAATTTATTCAAAATGATTGCCACCATTTTTCACACAAGCCTTCAATCTTCGAGGCCAATCATCAATAGCAGCAAGGCCAATCATCAATAGCAGCACGGACCATATTCATGTCGATATCCGCCACTGCTTTAATCAATGATGACTTTAGGCTGCTCAAATTTTTGTGAGGTTTAGAACAGACCTTCTCCTCCAATTCCTGCCAAATTTTGTAATCCAGTGGATTGAGGTCAGGGCTAGATGAGGGCCAATCTTGATGCCTTAATTAGCTCGATATTCTGGCGCTCGAACCACTCCTGAGTTGTTTTGGCCTTATGAGCAGGTGCGGAGTCCTGTTGAAACACAAATGGCCATCCTCCAAAGAGTGTCTGGGGCAGATCTTTTACTATGCGATCTAAAACCGTCTCTTGGTACACTTTTGCACTGGTTTTGACACCTTTTTCACAAAAATGCACTTCAGTAGGGCCATAGTAGGACACTCCCAACCAAATCATAACTGATGATGAATGATGGCCGTGCTGCACTCTAGGAATGGCATTTCCAGCGGCCGCAGAGCTGGTAGCGTACACCCAGTAATTTTGTTTGTTGTACTTCTCTTCGATAGGTATTAAAAATTTTCTCGTCTGTAAACAGGATATCGCGGTGTCTGTTTCTTGCGTAATGCTTTAGCAAAACTTTGCATTTTTTGGCTCTCATAGCTATCAGACGCGCGTTCAGAAGATGTCCACTCTTTTTTCGGTAAGCTCGTAGTCCCAGGTCTTCATTGAGTACTTTTTTTACGGTACTTCTGGTTAATCCCATCTCCAAAGCCATCAGTTTCTGCTTGCGGACGGGATTTCTTGCAATACGCGCCTTGATTGCTTTGATGACCCCCGGAGTCCTAACGGAACGAGGTCTGCCAGTTATTTTCTCGTCATCGACACTAGAGGTTTCATTGTACCTCTTGATGGTACGGTACACGAACCTCTTCGTGATTTTTAATTTTTGAAGCAAGTTGAATATCGTCTTCGGTGGATGGCCGCAACGATGCAATGCAATTACTGCTACTCGGTCCTCTTTGCGAGTCCACTCCATCGTAAAAAATTAACGAATGTAATTGTGATTTGGCAGATTATTAATCAAAAAATATGTGAAAATCGAACACCATTTCATTTTTTTTTCTAGGTGTTATATTTTTGAAATAAATGGCCAGTGACCCTATTTAAGAACCGACTAGGTATATATATTTCCAGTAGCAGATGATATGCTGCTGCTAGCATTCGAAAATTGCAAAACCTAAAGGATTTTTATGTTATCATGACTTCTGTTAAAAGTATAAGGGTCGCCCACTGCACAATATTCATGATCATCAGTGCAGGACTTATCAAATTTAGAGGGTCGCCTTGCTCCATGTCAGCCCGTCTGTCAGAGGAGGCTACAGTTCCAGCTGTAATATGTAGCCAGTTGAAACATTGATACCCAAGATGGGACCCGATACAAAATGCATTTTTTCAACATTATTATTCAAACTATTATAATAATCTGTGGTAATATTTACCATAGATTATTATAATTTTAGTTTCAAATCTGGTCAGATTGTTCTACATAATCTAAAGTAAAATAAAAAATAATAATTTAGCCAAGTGCGAGTTGGCCTCCATGCACTTGCCGTTTTTAGGGTTCCGCACCCGAAGAGTGCCAAACGGGACCCTGTTCCGCTATCTACCTGAAGTTTTCACAGAATACGTATTACTATGGCCTCTATCACGACAAACAATAAAGAAAATATAAATTTGAAATAGTCCAGGCTGGTTCGGTGACTCAGTTCCTGAGGTTGCTGCAAAGTGCAGGAGGATGTGTAAATTGACCCTTACCGCTCACGCGATGTCACTTCTCCAGCGCCACGCAGCAACCTCAGGAAGTAGGCCTGTACTAACAGATGGCTCGGAGCTTAAACGACGAAGGGGTGGTGACTAACTTCACTATTCATAGTAAAACCACTATTTAAGAAAGATGATAGAAAAGGCATGAAATTCTATCGACCTGTAGCATTAGTCTCCATATTTTCCAAAATCGTTGAAAAAACGATATACCAGGTGTACAAGCAAAGGCAAGAATCCTTTAAGGGTGTGTTAGTATGATCGGTAAAGATATTATTTTAAATAATGGGATCTCTAAATAAAGTACCAGTACCTCATAATGTGACGATTTTCTTTACTCAAAATACACTAATCGCGTGGACACCCTCGCTGGTCGCTGGCATCTCGGATTAGGGGTGCGGGTTACGGGGTGCAATTAGGTGTGTGGGGAGGCCGGTGAGCTGCGTAGCCATAGCTTAGAAAAATGATAGAATTGTTGGTGAAAATTCAAGGTATTTTTTTTTTTTCGAAATGACATCAGTATCGTGTATACTTTCATACCCTAAAGGGATTCTTGACTTTGCATTTAGCGATATATGACTTTCTTAATAACATTATGCCTAATGTGGACAAACTAAAACCAAATTGTGCTGTATACATGGACCTAACCAAAACTTTTGACTTCGTAAATCACAAAATCCTTCTACAAAAGCTCGATTCATACGGAATAAGGGGTAAAGTTCTCCGTCTAATAGAGTCATATTTTAGCCATAGAAAACAACAGACAGAGATATTTGGAATCTGTCCAATAACAAAAATTTTATAAAGTTTTTATCTGACGAGAGAGAAGTGACATGTGGTGTGCCCCAAGGCAGCTTTTTTATTATACATTAATGATTTACCAAAAAATGTTCATCATCCAATGGTAGGGTGGTTCCCATAGATTCAATTTCTATTGTTCTCTTGAAATTTTAAAATCCATACATTGATTCTCATTTGCTTCCAAAATAGTTTTTATTAGAGAAATCATTTCCCGTTTGTTTCCAAAAATTTCAAGGGTACAGCCAGCACCAAAAAATGCGAGGAAATAAAAAAAACTTGCAAAGTTATGACATAATGTTTAACTGCACCTGTACTTGTTTCACAGTAATTATATTTATCCCAACCGGTTTCGGTTTCACACCATTATCAAGGGTCTATCTATAATAACATTTTGCAGGATGTAAAAATTAACTCGACATGCAATTAATAAAATATCTCGTTAAACAATTATGAAGTTGATTTATTAATATTTGTATGCCGTAAGGCAGATCATGGCGCTCATGCATAATAATATTAACAACTTTTTGTAACATTTATACCCATGTTCACAAATAAATATTTCTGATTCTGATTCTTTACTACGTAACTGATGCTGAACATTGTGCAAGCCGGAACCTCTATTGACTGGTATTTCATAATTTCCAGGTGAAAGCGCGCTTCGCCCTCAACAAGCGCAAGTTAGAGGAGAAGAAGCGCGAATACGAGCTGGACACGAGACTGCGCGAAGCGGCCGAGGAGGAAGCTCGAGTGAAGGAGCTGCGGCGGGAGCGACGGCGCGACAAGAAACGCAAGCTGCAGGACAATGACGATGACGATGATGCGCCGGCGCCGTCCGAGCTCGCGCAGATCATGGGCTTCTCCGGCTTCGGGGGGTCCAAGAAGTGATTCTTTGACTTTGACCAGAGTTTAAGAGCTGCCTTGTCTGGTTTATTTAGGTAATACATGAGTTTAATGCTCGCCAAATAACTTTGTAACCAGCCAAACCCGAATTTAGGACAAATTAGTGTGGGCTAGGCCAAAGTGGTTCTGGATTGCCAAAAAAACCATGGATGTTATGTATGGCAGTAGTGTTCTAACCTAAACTACGGCCCTTATCTGCGGTGAAAGGTAGGCCAAACTAGTTTGTCCTAAAATCGGGTTTGGCGGTAACATTTATAAGGTGACAGTAATTTATGCAGCCAAATTAATAATGTTGGCTTGGTATGTCATCATCAGTATCACGGATCGATAACAGTTTTCGCTAAATGGAACTCGGGGCCGGCTTGCGTTTGTACGGAATACGAAACAATAATTGCCAAGTGCGAGTCGGACTCGCGCACAAAGGGTTCCGTACCACATCACAATACCCTAAAACATGGTAAATAACAACAATATACATTGTGACGGTTATTTATCTATGTACTTGCTGCTAGATGGCGCCACACGTTTTAAAATCTTAAATATGCGTCCTCAACTCCTCACGAAAAAAAGTCCCGCAATAATCCATACGGTAGGTCAGTCGGTGTCCGTGAATACAAATTACCAGCGTACCATTACGTATCTTTGAATCGGTTTCCAACTATGGTTGCTATTCACCAAAAACAGATAAAAATGAACTTCCAAAATAACCTTCAATGGGTATTTACGAATTGTGACGTCATTTCAAGTGAACACATCCTTAGATAAGCGGAATTCGATAGTATGTATGTTTTCGACGGTAGGCACTCGGTTAGCAACTGATTTTACGATACAGGGGGCAGATGGCACTCATGAATTCTCACTTCGAACCTCGGTCGGATACCACTTGTTTTATTTTGTACGTTTTTCTTAATTTTCTTTCAGTTTAATCAATTTTGATCATATTATTGTTCTGGTGCACCTTTTATTCACGTGTAAATAATGGCGTTAAGGTCCATAGATTTCTGTATTAATTATTAAGTTTCATATAAGTATAATAAGATAAGGCACTTGCTGATTGTTTACCTACTTTATTAGTCGTGCAAGCCTAAACTGCGTTTCCTATCAAGAAAGAGCCTAAGAACCCTAAATCATTACCACATGCTAAAGCAACAGGCTACAAAAGCCGAGGCGCTAAAATGGCGATAAAAAGGCCTGAAAAAATATTGACACCTGCCTTAAACAATGCAACTTTTTCGAGGTTTCATGTATGGGGACCCCTAAATTTTATTTAAATATTCATTTGTCGTGATAGAGGCCGTACACGTATCTTGTGAAAATGTCAACCTTCTACCTATTACGGTTGAAGCTGTAGACCCCTGTGACAAACGGACAGACAGATAGCGGTTAGTATCTAATAGGGTCCCGTTCGGCACCCTTCGGGTACGGAACCCTGAAAATTACAAATTTTACGAAAAAGGGTCATCGAACCTTGATACTGAGCACTTACCGAGTCTTCAATATGAATTTGACTGTTTAAATTAATATCACCTTGTATACGTATGTCGCAGTCAGATAGTTATATCCGTGATGCAATCTACTGATATAAGTATTGTACTAAACTAATCTAGTGAAATAGTTATAAGCATACATATTACAGCTCAAACCCGAAATCAGTTAGATAGTGCCATACAAAACTTCGGGGGTCGGCTCGCTCCGCTCCGCTTCGCTCGGCTCCTAAACGTAAAAACATCCGCTCCTCCTCGCTTCGCTCGTCGTCGCAACCTATTTTTTAGGGTTCCGTAGTCCGACAAGGAACCCTTATAGTTTCGCCTTCTCAGTCTGTCCGCGGCTTAGCTCAGAGACTATTAAGCACTAGAAGGCTGTAATTTGGCATGGATACAAATATTAATCACGCCGACAAGTGTGGGGTATCGTTGGATAGGCCGTTTAAAAACATTGTGGGTGTGTGAAAACTATTTTTCGATTTAGGGATCCGTTGGCGAAATATTAAGCTTTAAAGTGAAAATTTTAGTTAGAGTGGAGCGCCCCCCCCCCCCCTCCCTGTTGGCTAAACGGTTGTTTATGAAATGTGACAAAATTCACAGAAGTAGTATATATTTATAATGAATTTAAAAGGAAAACTATCACAGCTAAGTAGGCTTTACAGGTTTACGAGTACAGGTCGCGCCAAACTTTTGGCGCCCTATAATGTATGTGACCAGAAGTTTGGCGCGGTCTGTATTAGTAGACCAACTTATATCAACCGGGCAACTACGGAACCCTATAGTGCGCGTGGCCCGACACGCACTTGGCCGGTTTTTGTGTAGCAAACGAGTTCTAACTAATTTCGGCTCTCTTCTTCACTAAAGGCTTGCCACCAATGCCATCGACCAATAAATAACAGTGTATTATGTTACGGGTATTATGTATATAACTATTTAACTAGATTAGTTTAGTACAATACTTATATCACTATTTTACTAGGGTGCATCTAGGGATATAATTATATCACGGATAACTATCTTACTGCGACATATTATAAGGTGACTTTAATTTATACAGCCAAATTCTTACGACTCAGTAAGTGCTCAGTAACTAGGTTCGATGACCATTTTTGTGAAATTCGTAATTTAGTCTTTTCGTGTTCCTTACAAATGCAAGCCCAGCCCCGAGTCAATTACTATAGGACGTCAAGATTTAATTTTGCGAAATTAGCAAAAAGTGTTATCGATCCGTGTTACTGATCACTTACCAAGCCTCCAGTATGAGTTTGACTGCATAAATAAAGTCACCTTATATTACCACTTGAAAAGTTATGTAAATAAAAGCTTAAAGTATTTTTTCTTGTTTAAATTACCATTACCTTTATCAGTTGAGTTTAAGCATGCCAGGAAGTATATTTGATCTATATTTACATGTGCTGAATCCACATTTGAATATCAAATTGCTTTAAGAATGTTATATATGCGTAGCAAACAACAATGGGAGGAAGACATTACGGGAAACAGCACTGAATAACTGAAACATTTACGTAGAACTAATAACACAACACATCCAATTCCTAAAATAGTATTATCTGGCATGTCATCCCTGATAACAACATTGGTGGGTGGTGGAAACTGATTGTATGGTTCCTACTATTGTACACATGCTTTCATGCGGAACATGTAACTGAATCGACAAGGTCAACGAGGTAAAAACATACATCAGGTACAATCGCCGACAAACGGCGTTGATTTTACAATTCCTACCATTATTTTTCGTGTGCCTACACTCAGCGGGACCCCATGTCCTGTGACGATGCCAGTAGTTGAGGAAGTTAGTTCCAAATTTCTACACACAGCGGGACCCCATGTCCTGTGAGTGACGATGCCAGTAGTTGAGGAAGTTAGTTCCGAATTTGTTCTATCGAATCCAATCAATTTTTAAATTTGTTCCGTCAGAATGGACGAGGGACACGATTTTACATGTGACCTCCAGCCAGCGGGACACTTTCTATTCATAAGCCTCAGGAACTCCAAATGGGTGTCAAACGTTAGTTCTACTTCCCTGCATTATCTAAATAAAAGCAAGTTTCTAACATGTGTTATTTCGATAATAATTGGGTTTGAAACAACCTCCAGCCAGCAGACAACTTTTTTTTCGTGAGGATGAGGAAGCTAGGAGTTATATCAATCTCTTCTCCCCAATTAGTTCTACTAAGTAACTACTTAAAAACCCTTATATTTTAACGATAAACAACAACTATACAAAAAATAAAAATTATATAATGGCCGTATGGTTTAGCTCCCCTTGCCTTTCGCAATCAAGAGAAAAAAAAACCCTTCATAGGCCACATGAAAAAAAATTGTCCGCTGGCTGGAGGTTGTTTCAAACCCAATTATTATCGAAATAACACATGTTAGAAACTTGCTTTTATGACTAAACTAAACTGATTTTCACTTAAAACATAATACAGGGAAGTAGAACTAACGTTTGACACCCATTTGGAGTTCCTGAGGCTTATATGTAAATAGAAAGTGTCCCGCTGGCTGGAGATCGCCTGTAAAATCGTGTCACTCATCCATTTTGACGGAACAAATTAAAAAATTCATTGGATTCGATAGAACAAATTCGGAACTAACTTCCTCAACTACTGGCATCGTCACTCACAGGACATGGGGTCCCGCTGTGTGTAGACACACTTATTTTTTAGGTCTTCTCTTCATAGTTTTTGGTCAATAACTGGGAAAAAAGTACATAACCTAATTCGGGTAGTTACCGTTTGTCCCCAAATTCGACAACAGATTCGGTCAGACCTTAAATTTGAATTTGAGGACAGATGAAATATGAATTATAAGAAGCAAGTAGGTATTATTTCCCTTAATCAAATCAATTTCAGATACCGTGTTTGCCTTTCTTACTTTATGAATAAACCGTAAATGTGATTTTTTATACCATTATTTGCTTAGGTATTTTTTCGTACCCCCGAACATCAAACTGTTATCATTAAAAAAGTTAACTACTTATACAAAAAAGTAGGTATCTGAAAGCTTCAATGTGGCTAAATAGAGGCCAAGTGGTCTCTTACAAAGGGCTTGATCCACCTAGGTATTTAAAGTCGCTCAACGACCTATAGACCGGGCTATGCTTGGGCTATTTCTGATGGATACAATCCCTAACCAGGAGATTCTTGGAGATCAAAAGTGACCGACATACCCTGCAGAATGTGGCAGGCCATATTTGTCGCCGACAAAATGGCCGTTGGGGCCGAAAGGCGTTAGAATGGAGGCCTCGTACAGCAAAGCGTAGCGTAGGCCAAACTAGTGCCCGCTGGACCTACTATCTACAATTCTGAAGGACGTTGCGGGTGGCGGCTGGATGAGGAGGACCGCCAAGAGTGGCGAAATCTGGGAAGGCTTATGTCCAGCAGTGGACGAATACGGGCCGATGGATGGACTAAATAGATTGATATAGGCTCGAGTCATGGCCGCCGGGAGGGGGTGCACTTGCACCGCCCTGTCTTCAGTAAAATAAAAAATTGTCGCTTTACTAGAGGCCAATTTTGACATGACGTAAATGCCTAAACGTATTATCTTTTTGTTCCTGTAATTAAGTATACAAGGAATAATATTTATATCAATACAATGCAGCATGGAAGAAGAAAAAAGGCGAAAGGAATTTCGCTAACCAAAAACTGAAGCACTCATAGTAAGTCTAATCGCGGGTACGCACGAGCACGGCACGCACACATTCACATAATAGTAAACCTATTTTCCATAGTAAGTCCACTCACACACTTTTAAGTAAAGTCATATAGGTGACGATCGTCACGCCTGTGCCGGCTCATACAAAAAAAAATAGGTAATAATTATAAACCTAGTTATAAGGGTATCATTGGAAAGCTAGGAAGATGAGCAACAAACAAATATATAATAATAATAAAAAAAGTTGTGCATTGTAGGTAATTCTAGACCGAAATTTTACGCCTACCTGCTTTTTTCTTTTTTAAATTGTATAAGGTCCAACAATTCAAAGTGAAAAAATTTAAGAGATGATAGAGTATCACTAATAGAACAATATCCAAAGAAAAAAAAAATTTGCGGACTTTTTTTACTTTCCATAGAAAATTAAACCACTTTGTACTGGGAAGAGAAAAAATTAATTCTATCAAAAAAATTTTTTTCTTCGGATTGTGATCAGTTAACGATATACATGATCTACCCTAGAATTATTTTCACTTATCATTGTAGGACCTTATATACCGGGTGTAAAAGCAAAGGCAAGAATCCTTTAAGGGTGTGTTAGTATGATCGGTAAAGATATTATTTTAAATACTAGGATCTCTAAATAAAGTACCAGTAATAGTACAGTATCATAATAAGACGATTTTATTTACTCAAAATACACTATCGCGTGTACATCCTCACTGGTCGCTGGCCACTCGGATGAGGGTTGCGGGGTGCAATTAAGTATGTGGGCAGCCCGGTGAGCTGCGTAGCCATAGCTTAGAAAAATTATGGAATTTTTGGTGAAAATTCGAGGTATTTTATTTCTCGTAATGACATCAGAATCGTGTACACTTTCATAACCTAAAGGGATTCTTGACTTTGTATTTACAGCCTGTATAGAGTTACATTTCTTTAATAGTACATTACGATACGAGAGCGATGAAACGTTTTCTGACGAGTGTGAGTTTGCGGCACGAGCCGAAGGTGAGTGCTGCAATCACACGAGTCGAGAAAAAGTTTCTCGCACGAGTATCGTATAATATTTTATAGCACAAGTGGGGAAAATGCCGACTTTACGCAAGTGCATTTCGTTATATTTTTGTACAATATTACAAAATTTGAATAGACATATATAGTATAATATAGATAGATATATTTATATATTTAATTAAAATTTTCTCTAGCAGAAAGTCCCCCTCCCCTTTCTAGAAGAAAAAGAAAATTTTTTTTTGTGTAGAAAAAGAAAACCGTATTAGAATCTGACAACTAGTTCCGGAGATATAGCCAAAAACAATATTGGCCAGAGAAATTAGCGAATTTGCAAAACTTCGCAATAATTCTACAGTAAACTGCCGCCATTGCTATGCTTCACACCGTCCGCATTTTTTATATGTTTATGATACAATATATAGGCACGTACATTATACAACCCCTGTTAAAAGCCGGCTGCCATCAGCTGGCACCCATGCCCCGAGTGGCGTAAACTAAACTACGACAACAACTAAGTATGAACTGATTAAGCCTGGCGTACCCTGGGCAATAAAACCGAGACCCAACTTAACTCTCGTGTTCTGCTAGTTTTTCTGTTCTGATGTCATGTGAAGCAGTACCGGGATTCGCTACTGCAGACCGACTTCCGTAGATTTTGCCGGTCTCCTTGGACAGACTGATTAACGCCTCATCTGGTTTCTCTCCTCTGTCTGAGCTCCTTAAAGGATTTATTGACGAAGATGCTTGCCATCAAGTGCGGTAGTGGCCAACTGAAAAACCTGTCAAGTTGAACTCTCGTCATGAGGGTTCCGTACTATTCAAATATATTAATAAACTTACCTAAATGATTTGAATAAAAATTACAAACTTATCATTACCTAGACAATGTATGAAAAAAAATTGCTAAATTAAGTTGGTAAAGTATTCGGGTACGTACCCTAAATCCCTATCGGCATTTCGGTACTCGTATAAATACCTACTAGTACAGTCAACCGTCTGTATGACTATACAGAAAATTCCAAGTTCCTAACTACTTAGTTTAGTTTTTGAGATAAGTAGACCCCGTAAAAAATTGGTCTAAAACTACCTATTCTAAAACTGTCAATTTTGATGGCCTACATATTTTTGGAGATAAAAAATATTTTTTTTTGAGCTCTAGACAATGATACCCCAATGCCAGGGAAAGCAAAAACCAGTTTCTTGCAATCCCATTCTTATTTTTAAAACGCATAGACTACTATAGACATGGAATAAATAAATTGTCCCGGTTCGCCAAATTAAACGAGGACTAAGTATACCGAGACAAAAACCTCAATCACTTATTCACGTTATGTTACCGTGCCGTGCTTGTGAGATGATGACACACTGATTTTCCACTATAATCGGGCAGCAATCATCCAGCCACGCCTTCGTATAAATAGGAAGTTCACAGTCATTGCGACTGTTATCCGATAATTGAAGTCATTTGAAGTAGATAAGTAGCTAAGATGAGAGCGATCACTGTGCAAATACTTATAACAGTCACTTTATTTTTTATTATTTCGTACGTTTCAGGATTTCATGTAAGTTATTTTTACATGTCCTTTGCAGATATTTAGGAAACTAGTTTATTCATATCATATCCATATAAAATGCCAATGTCTGTCTGCATGTTTGTCTATAGCTTGAGAATAACTGAACGGATTTTGATGCGGTTGTCACTATTAGCTAGCAGGGTTTCTTGAGGTTTTAGATTACCTATATATTGTACAAAAAGAGGGCAGTGATAATTTTAAAGAATAATTAATTTTAAATTAAATCGATTTAAGCACATGCAGAGGCATAGTGCAGAGTGAAGGGATACTAAAATAGTAGATACTTATTATTAAGCTTAATTAACCAACTCAAAACTGTAATAAAATATATGTTAGTTTATAAGGTATTTATTTATGGGCCACAGATGGCTGATAATAAAAATGATTTGATTTGATTAAAAAAAAAACCAAAGGTACGATATGAATATCTATTCGTTTCAGAGTTTAATACGTTGATATTGAGCATTTATTACGGAGTCTTCAGTATGAGTTTTGTTGATAAATTAACGTCATCTTGTATTTTATGGCACGGACAATCCGTAATGGATACAAAAAGTAAATTATGAGAATTTTCCGCGTACGTTAATGGGGATGGATGTTCCGGACTCCGGACCCCTTAAACAACGAAAACTGGTGATAGAACTCGTCCATATGAACAACTTTTACTATGAAGCCAACCCTGAAATCGTGAAAAAAATATCAGCTGTTCCGTAGAAAAGTTAAATACCTGCACTATACTCGACCCAAATGTATGAAACAGCTGATATTTTTTTCACGATTTCAGGGTTGGCTTCATAATTGTTCATATGGACGAGTATGTACCTACTATCACCAGTTTTCGTTAACAAAATGACTTAGATTTCACGTTGTACCTATACTCGTACGCCCATGCATGCAGCCAAGATGCAGCCTCATATTGTTTTCCTTTACCGGCAGCAAGTTTGGTCTGTAACCAACGACCTATAGATACTTAATACCTCGTTGTCTGTAACACTACCACAAAAAATCTATTCTAATAATAAAGTAGGTACTCAGTATGTAAAAAACTCGTTTTCATTTTTTTTAATGAAATTATTATTATTGCGGCCAAAAGCACTTTTTTTATTTTCTTCTGTTTGTTCAACTGATTGGATGCAGTTTTCTTTATCATCGTAGTGACCCGCTGGGCAACAAAGGCCATAATTTTGTACAAAGGCGGACTTATCACTTGAAGCAATTTCTTTCAGCAAACTTTTTGGTGGTGAATAAATAACATACTTGATGTATTAATTTGTAATACGAGAGTAATTTTGTTTTGTAACACAAAATGTTGATCTCTCTTAGTAACAGACTCGGGGTGGGGCTTGCGTTTGTAGGACGTACCTAAAAATTAATTTACACACGGCCCTCGAACCTTGATACTGAGTACTTAATACCGAGTCTTCAGTATGAATTTGGCTCTATAAGTTAATGTCACCGTGCATAAATATCTAATATTCATCCGTCGCGCGTCGTCGTGGATGGCGAAAACGTAACTTTAACTAAACGTAACTTTTTCACGAAAAAGCGGCTTTTTTGCAACATATCCATAGCGATGGATTTCGATATAATCATAACCAAATTACTAGCAGGCATAAAGACTTCTAGCCCGTTAGACCTCACTTTATCCACTGTATATGCTTCTTTTGAACAGGTTATTTCATCTTGCTCTTTTTTTTTCAGGTTTCACCAGACTCATCTCTGAGCTCAGTCAGTAAGTATGACCTACTCCTTATTCAAGAGAGGGGTCAGATTGATGTATTACTGTCCTGTATAGTAGTAGGTACTATTATAGTCACATTATTTTAAAACTGATCTTGTAACACAATTTACCACAGATCAACCAAGCCCTGGCGAATCTTTAGAACGGCATAAGCGCCAGTTGGAGAACTTCGATGATGATGAATATCCAGCCGCTTCCAACCAAGAAGGCTCAGAGGAGCCTGGCTTCTGGGACCGGGTGGTTAAAGCTGCACTGAAAATGTTTAGCAGATTTATAGAATGGTTGAATTCTTCATAATAAAAGTTTGTTTAGTTATGTTGGTTTTCTATCAAAGAGATATGAGACGCCTACCAGCGAAGGAGTGGCCTATCTTTTTCAGACAATGTTAGTGCATCGCTCACTAATACGTGCAGGCACGGGCATTCAAAAAACGCATAAACAATTTTAGGATTAAATTACTTGCGCGCCCGCGCTTTGAGTCCGCCCTTCGTTAAAGTGAGCTGAGCGCCATCAAATTGACCGTAAATTATATCTAGGACAGCGGTGTCCATACTTTTTCTTATGGAGATCGACCTAGTTAAAATGTATGACTATAAGAGATCGACATTTTAACCGTTTAATTTAACCCACCAAATATAAATCAAGAAAAAAAATTGCGTCAAATCTGTATTAAATTTTTAATCATCCAATATTACAAAAAGAAATTCAAATATTAGTGGTACAATATTAAAATGAATAAACCGGCCAAGTGCGTGTCGGGCCACGCGCAATTTAGGGTTCCGTAGTTGCCCGGTACATACATATAAGTTGGTCCACTAATACAGACCGCGCCAAACTTCTGGTCCCCTACATTATAGGGGCGCGACCTGTACTCTTAAACCTGTAAAGCCTACTTAGCTGTGATAGTTTTCCTTTTAAATTAAATATATAAGGTGACTTTAATTTATGCAGCCAAATTCTTACTGAAGACTCGGTAAGTGCTCAGTAACAAGGTTCGATGACCCTTTTTGTGAAATTAGTAAAATTATTCTTTTCGTGTTCCTTACAAAAGCAAGCACAGCCCTGAGTCAATTACCATGGGACGTCCAGATTTTATTTTGCGAAATCAGCAAAAAGTGTTATCGATCCGTGTTACTAATCACTTACCAAGCCTCCAGTATGAGTTTGGCTGTATGAATTAAAGTCACCCTATATATACTACTTCTGTGAATTTTTTCACATTTCTATAAACAACCGTTTAGCCAGCAGCCCCCCCCTGCTCCACTCTAACTAAAATTTTCACTTTAAAGCTTAATATTTCGCCAACGGATCTCTAAATCAAAAAATGGTTTTTACACACCCACAATGTTTTTAAACGGCCTATCCAACGATACCCCACACTATGGGATAGGCGAGAAACAAAAATTCATCTACAGTTTACGTGTACGAGAGGTAAAAACTCTTGAAAAAAAATTTTTCGCGATTTTATTTTACCATTTTGTCGGCGTGATAAATATTTATATTCATGCCAAATTACAGCTTTCTAGTATTAATAGTCTCTGCGCTAATTCGCGGACAGACGGACATGGCGAAACTATAAGGGTTCCTTGTCGGACTACGGAACCCTAAAAAATGTTGTGATGCTGATGTCAAAGCGTGACATTGGTGGTCTGCCGCAAAAGAATATTCTCAGTTAAAGCTAGACGCAAGCAGGCTGTCAGGTGGTCATTTGTGAGACGAGTACATACGATATTTTGACTTTTTTACTTTCATATGGTCGATGCAAAGAACGCAGTTATTTGCAGTGCTGTTGCTTTATTAACGGATATAGATGACCAGAAAGGATAACTGTCGCCAGCTCTAGTTTTTAAGTTAATATCCGAAATGAGCTTCAACATTTCACCTTCAAGTGCTGTACGTTCCATGTTGAACAATTCGCTACTGCTAGAAGAGATTTCTTGTATGTTCGTGCAGTTAAATGACTATGACATGACAAAATATTCTCAATTTTATTAACATCTGCAAAGCGTGTTTAGAATTCGTTGAGAATTTTTGTTACTTTTTCTTTAGCAAAAAGCTACAGTTTTAAGGCAGATCAGTGATAATTTTAGCTATCCTCGGCGATCGACTTTATAACGTCGTGCGAACGACCGTACCTCTGATCTAGGACGTGCGTTTATTGAGTGCCCGCGCCTCGATATTCCAGTGAGCGAAGCGCCCTAAACCTTTCGTTTGTTATAGTCAAGGCAAGGATCCTGATGAAAGACATGGGTTAATAGATTCAATCATTTTGTTATTAATTAAATATTATTAGAGTGAATTACAAGATAGAAAAGATCAATTCGAAATAAATTTCAAAAGGTCAAATAAAAAATTAATTGGACCAGGACAGTAGGTACCTAAGAACATTACTTCTCAGAATTTGATACTTATAAGCGACACTACCGGATCGAACTGGTTCGATTCCTAGTTAGGGAAATTAAAAATCGAATGATGCAGCTTTGGTTTTCATCAAAATTGACCCCGAAAATTCAGACATTTTTCGGTTCCCTATAGTTTCAGAATTGGCCTATTCTTGTTTTCACCAATATTTATGATTCGAAAACCATTTCGAGTAATAGCTTCCCTGAACTGTTTTTAGTGGACAGATTTTAAAATAAGCGTTCATAAATGAAAAAAAAGCGATGATATTATTATTCTATCTTCAGTGACGTCATTATCACACATTTCCATTTTCATTGAACGCATCCTAAGACGTATTTTTTTCTTGAACGCTTTCGAAAGACTGCAAATTGTAAATGTTACCAACTTTATCAAAAAACCCTGTTTTAATAGGTATTTTTCCAATAATTATCAGAATTCGAGAACTAACAACAAATAATAATAATAATCACTATCAACAAATAATAAGAGTTTAGGGTCAACTTTGAAACCTATTTATATAAGAATTACTCATCAAATTATTATTAATTACTAATAATTATTTATTTGTTAGTTTTTATTTTTATTAATTAATACAAATAAATAATATAAAGAAAAATGTGCTATATTTCGACCCCTCGGTGGGGTCGTCATCAGGCGAATGGAAAAAATTAACGATGTCATATTTTTTTCCATTCGCCTGATGACGACCCCACTTAGGGGTCGAAATATAGCACATTTTTCTTTATATTATTTATTGATATTAATTAATAAAATCTAACAAATAAAAGTCATTAACAGGGTTTTTGAAGAAAATTATATTTATTAAGCTAATAATTATTTATATTAGACAAAGGTCATTGCACGTATAGGTATTTAAAGCTAGTTTATTTTGACAGAAATGTATTGGCTGTCGGATCGTGAACCCGATTTAGGTGTTAAATGTAGATTTATGATTTTTGTACGAACTCACCCTAGCTGGGTAGGTATCTATATTCTCTAGTTCTATTATACAGAATCGAAGTTTGGAAAAAAGAAATACTGAGGTCGAAATTTTTTAATTATTGTTGCTGTTGGAAACACTGATACTGATGTGTCTGTCACTTTGACTCATTGGGTTCCGTTTCAAAATGAGTGAGTTTCTATTGGATCCAATCTAATGTGATGACATAATTTCCTGTAAATACTTATTAAATCGGTTTTAAAGAACAAAAATATATATTATTCAAATGACATTCCTAAAGTGGTCTATTTATTCCAAATAGCAGACAAAAATAGCACATTGATATTTTAAAAATTGGCGAATTGGTCATCCACGCCCACTTGAAAAACTAAGCCTGTATATTTTAAGTCATAATAATAATAGGTAATATAAAAATTTATAAAAACTAAGCTCTAAAGATACATTTATTTAATATCACAAATAATCACAATACCTCTTATAATATCCATGGACTAATAACTCTAATAAGATACATTAAATCACTTATTTTGTCCACCAAGGCAAAAACCACATTTTAAAAACTTTGTATCTGGACTACCATCACAAAGAAACATTACATTTCATAAATCAAATGTTACAAAAAGATCATAATAAATATTGCTTAGGAGTCATCAGATGGTTCCAAGGTACTTTCAGGCATATTAAACGGGTTATAGGGTTTTTGATCTATCAAGTGTCTTAGAGATGCAACTACACAACTGGATGTAGGACGAGTAAAATATTTTACTTCTTGATTTATCGTCATTTCTTCAATAGCATAATTGATCTGAGTCTGTGGCTTAAAACTTTTACTACACAAAGCACTTTCAAGTAGACATTTTTGGATAAAAGCAAACTCAGGTTTATGTGCAGGAATTAGCTTTCCTTCTATAGCATCAGCTAAATAAAGATACATGTCCTTGAACTTTATATTTCCTGTTAAAATTGGATTGGGCAAGTCTTCATATTCTGCAATGAGACGCAGAGCAGTTGCAGATTCATTTTGAAGATCAGCAAATTCCAAATTTTCATTAAGTATTTTGGCCCAGTTAGACAGGGGGATTTGAGATGGGGCTGTTTTTTTTCCTTTGCGTGCAGGGACCTTTTTTGATGCCATTCCCTTATAGTGATCTATAGCACTATTTACTTCTTCCTTTGATTTAGTTTTGACGAGTTCTTGTATTGCTTCAGTGTTCTCGGAACCAAAACTTTTAATTCCTCCTAAGAGTCTGAATTTCTCTTC
Organism: Ypsolopha scabrella; assembly: GCA_910592155.1. Classification (NCBI taxonomy): domain Eukaryota; kingdom Metazoa; phylum Arthropoda; class Insecta; order Lepidoptera; family Ypsolophidae; genus Ypsolopha; species Ypsolopha scabrella. The sequence goes on from OU342964.1 coordinate 10,533,586, forward strand.
CCTGGTCCAGCCCCGCACTAGCCCAACGAAGCTGGAGCTAGATTCATCTTGATATGAATCATGAGACTCTTCTCCAATCATTTCTATATCATCATCTGACATTTTGCAAGAGAAATAAGCAAAAAGATGTGTGATCTGTAAGGAAGTTGTTACAAGGTTATTGACTTTATAATTATAACAATAAAGGAGATTCCGAAAGCTTTAATTTGAATTTTATTGCTATCAAAACCTAAATTTTTGCAACAAAACAATAAGGTTATGCTAACTTTGAAGGTTTTGTATTTTTTTTTTATGTGTTTTACGGCCCTGGTTTCGGTGTCCTTTTGAGCCAGGAAGGTTTTGTATTAGCAACAGTGTTGCCAGCTTGCCAGTGCCATGTCCACAAAGTAACATTTTCACAAGAAAAGTAACGCTTTTTTATTATTTTCGTATTTTAGTACAACATGCACAATTTAAATATTATTTAGTACTTTAACATAAAATATTATATACCTCTAACTATTTCAGCATTTTTTAGTGGTTGATCTTATTCGTTGGATGTAAGCCTGCAAAAAAATGGCACAATAAAAACAGTAAAATTATTTTTACCTACGTGATCATTGAAGAAGAAATGAATGAGGCTTTAAATATACTGAAAGAAAATTTAATAACAACTGATAGCTGCTTAGAAATTATTAGTCCTTATACATTTATTTAATATTTATACAGCAAAAGCTATATATAAGTTATTAGAGAAGAGAATATACAGTATATAAGGTCCTACAATAATAATTTCAAAAACCACCCACAAGACGGTGCGTTAGAGTTCACGCATTTTTGTTTGAAACTCAAATATTTCGTTAACTAATAGTTAGCGCGGGTTTGTTTCTTGGGAAAGTGGTTCAGTATGATCCGTAGAATATGTGGTTTTATTTAATGGTTGCACTCTATTTACGCCCGGTATAGATAAGAGAATAGAGAAAGATTTAAAATATTTTTTAAGAAACACGGGATAGATAGATTAAGATTCATTTTTAATTCAAGTTAGATTTAATTTTTGTTCTAAAAGTTAATAAAAAAGTAATTTTTGATTTACGTTTACTGTTATTTTTTTCCATTATTTTTCTCCCGTAAGTACTACCTACTTAATAGAAATGGAGGAAATGTAGTTTTGTTAGAAAGTAAGAACAGAAGATCGTTTTTCGTAACTTTACTACAAAACCTTGCAGAAATTCTTCCATGGTAATTATTTAAAATATTTTCAAGTCCACTGAAATTGACTAGTTTGTAACTGGTAACGAGAAAAGAGAAAATTTTATTCTTTTGTAACCGGTTACAAAATACAGTTACATAGGCGGCCGAAAGGAGAAAAATGACTCCGCCGCACTGATCTATTACAATAATATTTTAAGATGTCTATGCTCTGCCGCCAAGCCACGCCTCGCCGATCTGTCAGACAGTCAGTCATTTCCATCATTCATTGTGGCAAAAATATGTACACGTTCATCTCCCTTTTTCTGCTTGCTCATTCTAGCAGTGCGATAGAGAAAGGTATAAAATTCTAGCTTTGGTTTACTGGTTTACCTACTTGCATTGCCAACGTTAAGAAATGCACGACACCATAGAGATATGACAGTTCTTCTGAGCACGACACTTGCTTGCGTTACGTTTCATCTTGATTTATAATTCAACTTTTAAGAATTTGTTAAAAATTTGAAAATTACTCCGTAAAGAAACGCAAAAGTAACGTTTTCAGCCATGTAACGTACATGTAACGCAAAGGGGTCAAAAAGTAACGTAAACCGTTACAAAAGTAACGATCTGGCAACACTGATTAGAAAAAACGTAATTTTAAGTGACAAGCACGTGAGATGAGAGCACTATATTTTTTGTATTTGTTTATGGCTTGGAAACAGGTCCTTTTAGCCATCTCTTATGTAAACTCACAGACTTAATGTCTGCGTGTGAACCATAGAATTAGGATATATCTTAAGTCTATGGGGTAAACTATATTTTGCTATTCTGACCCCCGTTCATTAATTAACACTTTCGTCAGGTTCCGACACTGACAGTAGGATAGCTTATACAATTTTCAAAGCGTGCGACAGAGATGGCATTAGAACCCGTCTCGAGACCCCGAATTTATGAATGCGGCCCTGATAGTCGTTCAAAAACTAACGCTGGATTGGGTTTCCTCTTAGCCTGAGATTCAGAGTGCATTTTGAGTCCGAACTCAATCTTACAAACGTCACTCTAGTATGGGATCACGTCGGTTTTTGACGTTCGTAAGATTGAGTTCTGACTCAAAATGCACTATGAATCTCAGCCTTTGACCCTAAGGGTTTCCTACCCGGGTTGCTACACTAACCCATTCAAAAATCAACACGGGTCGTAACACCGACAGTTCAAAAATAGCAGTGTCGCTACAGTACGATTAAAATCAGTTAACAATTCGGCCAACCTCGGTAATTGTCGTGAATCCCTCATCTCTTACATAGATTTATCAATTTACAGATATGACCTTTAATTATATTACTCGTTGTCTTATTGAATACAAGAACGATATGAGCAACAAAACCTCCCTTGTAGCTCAAAACTAACACAATCTTTATATTGAAATAAGAAAAATAATTGACTATTTTGACAGTATGACTTCTTAGTGTCAATAAAAAGAGTTTGACGTTATATGATACATTTATGTTTATGAACGCTAATTTCATTCGTGAAAATATTCAATTCTATCAAATTTTATCAAAATTAACTTACAATACCTAGTTATGTATCATGGCTTCACCAAATCTAAAGCGTGGTAAAAAAATTGTTGCTCAATCTCGTGAAATTGTAATTAATGTATATAACTATTTTAGAAAAGAAGTTAATTTATTTAAAAAAGAAGAAAGTAATATCATTTTTTTTATATATTGTAGTTATACAAGTATAACTTCAGTAAATAATGAATGTTCAAATTCATGTCGCTTCTGCATAATAAATTTCTTAGGTCTACTTTGGATCTATATCTGTGGGTCTACCGGTTAGTAATGTCATCTTGGCAGATGCTATACATTGCGTTTATGATAATTCAAATTGAATGCTACCTAAAAGAAATCGCGGTAATGTATTTCGTATCATTTCCGTCTCGGGATTTAGGCGATGATATCCGAGAAAAGCCGAATCGTTAACTGATTTTAATCGTATTGTCTTAGACCATTTAACACTGGTCTATAGTATCTTTCTTATAAGAAGTCCCGACTGACACTTCTCAGAACTGAGCTTTAGTGAAGAGACACTTTGAATCGACACTATATTCTATCGATTTCCGATTATTATTACAAATAGATTAGAATCGAATCAAAACATTACTAATATTGGAAATTATTGAGATATGGAGTTCAAAGATCTTATCACGCTAACAGTGACTCAGATAGAACACAGCGTACTCGTATGTATTAAAAATTACATAAAAGTGGCGTGCGGAAACGTTATCTAAAAAGAATATTGTCACTCTAAATCATTTCATGGATGTCGTAAAAGGCGATACCTAAGGTATTATAAAAAGGTGTTCTAACATTATAGCCGATTCTGAAGGCTTTAATTTTAGTTTTAGTGCTGTCAAAACCAAAATTTCCTCATTCCAAAGTAGATCTTTAGTGTCAACTACAGAAGCTATATTACTTTGGAAGAATTTAATTTCTTTTGACAGCACTAAAACTAAAATTAAAGCCTTTAGAATCGACTTTAATATCTCTATAATATTGGGGATCTTAAGGCCATCGGATCTAGGCCTCGGTGGAAGCTTTGATCGTGGCTAGTCATTATCCTCATGATGAAACCATGTGACTCATCGTGTACCCGCTGTATATGTTACTGACTTCCGTTTACAAGAAATAACGATTTCACTCAAATAATTTCAAAATTGAAGACTATAATGATTAAAAGTTCTTTACCATGAAAGAACTTCCACAGATTAAGGCATTTTCATATTTATTCATGGATACAATAAGTACAATAAGCCTCGGTTCTCAGTCAGGTAACGATTCGGATGAGATCTGATAGGACCTTTCTAGACTACAGATAGATGAGGTCTAGACTGTTTAAGGAACCCAACTGATCAAACCGACCGTTAACAAGAGTTATCCATGAAAATAGCCTCATAAATGGTATCAAAATGTATGGAAATCTGAACCCTCAAAACTCTAACACAGTCTGTGGTATAAATGGCTTGTCTGATCAGTTGGGTTCCTTAGGCGGTCTGGATCTCGTCCATCCGTGCTCTAGATAGCTCCTATCAGATCTCATCCGAATAATTACCTGACGGAGAACCGAGGCTTCGAAATTACCACATTTATTTGAAAATGTCGCTCTGTTCCGCTAATTGTGTCGCTGAGCGTACTTTTACAGAAGCGTTCTTTTGTGAAAAGAAATACTCTGTTAAGTTGCAGATTTAACGAGTCAGATGTCAACATGACAATCATACCATAAACATTTTCATGAAAAAAAGAATGCGGCCTGTCTATCTAAAAAAAACTGGGTAAATGTGATAATTTTAGTGATAGACGGAAGGATAAAGACAGTCATCGTCGGCTTAGTAAAAGGGTATCATCGGCTCCGTTTGGGTACGGAACCCTGTAAATGAAATGGCTGAAATGAGTCTTGTTACTTAAGCGTCGTTTTGTCATAAACGTTTACTCGCCATCATATCGATTGATCGGCCGCTTATCGATTAATTGAACGATTCTTCGTCTCGTCACTATGAAAAAATAGGCCTAGTCCATAACGGTGAAGTAAAATGATGTATCAATATGTTATTTAAAACCTAAGGATTAGTGAACACAATAAATTGATTGTAATTTTATTGTAGTAATAAAACAATTTTGAAATGTTTTGTATTGGATTAAGACTTTAAAAGTATTATTTGGAACTGAAAAAACATAATCGTAGTTGTATCATGCATGTCGGTAATTTACAATGAACATACAACCTTACTTTCTTTAGATATGTCAGCCGGGACTTCTTAGCTATGCGTAATTAGCCATGCATGTTTCTGATATATATTTTTTTAATAATTTAGTTTGAAAATGTAGACTATTTTATGAAACTAATTTCATTATTTTTGGGTTTTATTCATTGCATCTATTTAAAAACAAAAACTTAAATTTTACCCGCCAAAAGTGAACGTGACGTCACTAGAGGCGTTCCGCATGGCGCTAATAGTGCTAACACTACCTTCAAACTTCTCACGCCCATCAAGTCGTTCCGAATGAAAAATCGCGTCCATCACTGTTTAAACTTATAATCCATTTAGGGTTCTTTTGAACGCAACATGAATGATGACAGAATTTGTAGAAATTCATTTAAGTTACGTGAATACAAAGGATATACTACTTTACTAGGTCCAAGAAGTAATTTCTTCTAACTACAATCTTATAATCATGATTTAACTAATGCTCTTATTCTTCGAAAAACCTATTTTTGAAATTGCCACCGGCCAGCTAGCACTTTTCATAGATCGCTCATAATGCAAACGCTCTGAAGCATAGGCATATCACAACATGGCGTCGTTAAGGATTTCGTCTATGATAAACAAGGTGAAATTTAATCAATCACCCTTATTCATACTGGAGACTCGGTTAGTGATCAGGAACAAAATTCAATGATCGTTATTTTCGAAATCATAAAAAAAATTGTTTCCATACTGACTGAATAGGCAGTAGGTAGGTACGGGAGCAATTTTTTATTTTCAGTTTTACCTTGAGGTTCATTAAACGTTGTTCCTGATCACTAACCGAGTCTCCAATATGAATTCTGGCGGTTGATTAATTATCGGGCTCACAGTGACTCGGAATGATGATAGACGCGATATAATCGATTATGTCACGACACGGAATGCACTGCATGTCAAATGTCATGTCATTGTCATGACGTCATAGTAAGTCAAATGAAGTTCATTGTGTTTTGTTAAAATATCTTTAAAAGTATAGATTTATTTATTAATCTGATAAGTAGCAACTGTACAGAAAACATATTTCTCGTAATGGTTTTAAGATTTCCGTTCTTGTCCAGAAAGTTAGCACCCCCAATTGTACACCGGTGTCGAATTTTTCAACATCAACTCTGAGCAGGGTTTTCAAGGTTAGTTTAAGACCATCGGTAGATGATCCCCAAAGAGTAACTTATATGATCCTTTGAACACCGCTATCCTCAGTCACCCGCGTGTCTAAACGACACAACACAACACATGAACTGAGAGAATAGTGTCATCTCTTTTTCTCTCAAACACTACTTTCTCTTTCTTTCGCGCACTCGCCCGCCGCCATCTTGACTTCAATATTTTTACAACGGAAGGAAATATTTACCTAATGAAATTGTAATACTTACGAGTGAAATGTTACACCTCTTGCTTCATTTGTATTTTATCTAATTACTGGTGCACTGATTAGGTGGTAGAGCTGATGCCGGGCTCGACTGTGGATGTACCACAATCTTACTCGCAAATCCTCCCGAAGTTATTCGGGGGAGAGTAAGAGAACAGCTCTCAGGCAAAACCAGGCGGCCCACCATTGCCTGGGACCGATGGACGGCGGTATATCCATCCCCAATTGCCGGGCCTTTAAAACAGACCGATGACGGGCAGCGGCGTCACTGGTGCAAGGGTTTCGGTACCGCGCTCACCAACCCGCCTGCCCAGCGTGTGTGAGTATGGGCAATTCTTCCAAGAAAGCCACCAAGAGTGGTGAAATCCTGGAAAGGCCTATGTCCAGCAGTGGACGAAACAGGCTGATGGATGGATGGATGGACTGGTGCACTTTCGAAATGCACACGACGGCATTTTTAAACACTTTTCTGATATGTAATCCTCACTGTGTTGTGTTCAGATGAGCACTGAATTGAAATACGTGAGCTCACCTATGTCACGGTGGAAACATTTTGGCGCTAGGACGATATGTTAAGGGCGTATTTTAACATTAACATCTTTGAACGTGAATAATAAATTACGTGGTCAACGTTTTTTAAGCCATGAAGAGGCCATTAATGCGTTCAAAATACACGTTTTGGAGATACCTCAATCCAAATGGAAAAAGTGCTATGAAAATTGGTTCCACCAACGTATGCAAAAGTGTATCGATTTGGTAGGCTTCGATCATCATGGCGAATATTTTGAAAGCAATAAAACCATAATAAATGCTATTGTTTGTTTCACTTTGTTATTCCGGATACATTAATAGGTAGCAGCCCTCGTATTGTATTGTATTGTATTATTGTCACTTTCATAAATCCCACATTCACTCGTACTCGTAACATAGCTTAGTTCAGGGTTGGAAAACGCGTTTATGTTTGATCTTAAAAGATCCTTATTAAACATCCGCGTTTGAAAACATACATACATATCCTCACGCCTGTCTCCCAGAGGGGTAGGCAGAGACTACAGATTTCCATCTGCTACGATCATGACACACCTCTTTTGCTTCTTCTACATCCATCAACCTAGTCATACAGGCTCTTCTATTCCGGGTACTTTTCACTTTGCCCTTTTTCAGTATGTCGCTTATTTGGTCGGCATACGTCCTTCTAGGGCGGCCCTGTCGAGCTTTACCTTCCACTTGTGCAGCAGCATAAATTCCTTTCGTCACTCTACTTTCATTCATCCTCTCTATATGCCCAAACCACCAAAGCATTCCTTTTTCTATTCTAGTCACTACATCTTCTTTCAGGCCACAACGATCCCTTATGTCGATATTTTTCACTCTATCATTCAATGTCTAACCACACATACTCCGTAAGGAACGCATTTCCACTGCATTCACTCTACTGCGATGCTCATCTTGCCCAGACCCAACATTCACTACCATACATAAGCGTAGAAGCCAACACTCCATTATAAACCGCCAATCGTGCCTTCGAAGTCACACTTTGGCTGCCCATAAAGGAGTGCAGGGCCCCGTTCACTTTGTTTCCCGCATTCACTCTTCTTTCAATGTCACCGTCACAATTTCCATCGCGTGTGAATAGACAATCCAGATAAACAAATTCTTTAACCTGTTCCACTTCCTCGTCTTCAATCTTAACCTTACATTCAGTCACCGCTTCATCCCTCTCTAGTGTTCAATATTCATCGTGCCTGCTGCTGGACGACCGAGGGGGCAGCGGGGATAAAACCACCGGCACGGTGGACGCGTTCTCTTTTGCGTCTGCGACCTTACGACGTATCTACCTACCTATTATTTATTGTACTTACCACTGTGAAAAGGATTAATACACGATCAAGCTGTATCTGGACGTTAAGACATAACGCATTAATGGCCTCTTCATGGCTTGAAAAACGTTAAGAACGTCCAGATACAGTTTGATCTTGTATTAATCCTTTTCACAATGGTAAGTACAATAAATAATAAGTAGGTAGGTAGATACGTCGTAAGGTCGCAGACGCAAAAGAGAACGCGTCCACCGCGCCGGTGGTTTTATCCCCGCTGCCCCCTCGGTCGTCCAGCAGCAGGCACGATGAATATTGAACACTAGCACCATTACCTTTGTTTTTCCTGCATTAATTTTCATTCCTTTCCTTTTAAATGCATCATTCATTATTGATACCATTTTTTGCAGCTCATCCGCCGATGAAGCAAGGAGAACTCGGTCATCGGCGTATAAGAGGCATTTGATATGTAACTCTCCTAACTTCAGTCCACATTCACGCTCTTTCAAAACATTTAAACAACTGTCCATGAATAGATTGAACAGTCACGGTGACGCTACATATCCCTGTCTAACTCATCTAGAGATGCTAAACCATTCAGTGTATGCCCCGTTAATCCTGATGCAAGCACTGAAATTCTCATAGAGAGATTTCAGAGCCCGCACCAGGTAACTACTCACTTCATACACAGACAGTGTTGTCCAAAAGTCATCTCTCACCACTCTATCGTAAGCCTTTTCTAAATCCAAAAACGCACAAAACACCTTCTGGTGTTTTTCCATACATTTTTCAGATATGCTTCGTAAAGAAAATATCTGATCCACGCAACCCATACCTCTTCAAAACCGCGCTTGCACATCCCAAATTTTTTCTTCAGTTTCATCCATCACCCTTGTAATCAGAACCTTAGCATACAATTTGCCAACGATACTAAGAAGACTTATGACACGGTAGTTTTTGCATTCCTGCTGTGAACCTTTTCCTTTATATAGCGGGACGATGACAGCCTTACACCAGTCAGCTGGAACACGACCGCTCGTCCAGCACATACTAAAGAGCCGGTACAGAATGCTAGCCACCACGCCATCTCCTCCTCTTAGCATCTCTATTGACACTCTGTCATACCCAGCCGCTTTCCCAGCTTTCATGCCATTCATTGCTTGTACAATTTCTTTCACACTTATCAAGCTTTCTTCATCGTTGTCTATTTCGCAACTCTCGTGAGGAGTCATTTCTGATTCCTCGCATTCAAACACACTTTCAAAATAATTATGCCATCGTTCTAATACTTTACTTTCATCATTTAACACACATCCACCGTTATCTCTAATAGTACACAGTTTAGATGTCTCTGATTTTCCGCGGGCTTGTCTAACCAACTTCCAAAACATCTTAACGTTGGCCCTAAAATGATCTGAGAATCTTCTATCATACTTTTCTTTCATTTCTTCCTTCTTTCTTTCAACAGTTTCTTTTACTTTCTTTTTTAATACATTGTAATGTTTCTTTGCCCTTTCAGTAACCTCATTCGAAATAACAGAACCTTGTACTCTCTTGTTAGCTTTTAAAGCTAATAAGTCTAACCATGCTTTCTTCTTTTCTTCCATAACCTTTTTAACATCACCATCCCACCATTCAGATTTCTCTTTTCTTCTAGGTACACTACAAACTTCGGTGGCTACATCTACCATGCCAATTTTTAATGCCACCCAAAATTCCTCTATTTCATTACCATCCCTTTCATCCAAATAATTCAAATTATCTTATATTTCTTAATTTCTTCTTATATTCATTCTTGACATGTTTATCCTGCAATTTTTCTACTTTTATTCTTTCTAACATAGTTAAAGCCACTTTCGGTCGATGGCGCCAATGCTTGAACAGACCATTAATCCGGCACATCACCAGATAATGATCGGTACCCACTTTGAAGCCTCGGTACACCCTGGTGTCTACAACTCTGTTTTTCAATCTTTCATCAACTATCACAAAATCTATCATAGTCTTAGATTCGTTCCTCTCTCTCGTATACATGTGGATAAGGTTCCACTGCAAACAAATACTCAATAAACTTTGACCATTTTCATTCGTTCTCTCATCCCCAAACTTTCCAAGAACACTTTCAAACCCATTTCGTTTTACACCTACCCATCCATTAAAATCCCCTAACAAAATGATTCTTTTATTATCCTTACATTTCGAAAGAACTTCCTAACACTCTCCCAAAAAGCATCCCTCTCTTTCACATCTTTACCCATATCTGGTGCATATACACCTAACAAAAATATCCTCGTTAAATCCACTTTCATTCTTATCCAAAGTAACCTTGGATTCACGCATTCATACTCCTTCACACATTGGCCCATTCGTTCAGAGGGGATAATACCAACGCCCTGACAGCCTCGGTCGTGTGAGTCTACACCTGACCAAAAGGCTGTATATGAGCCACAGTTGGTATTACCACTACCTTTCCTCTTTGTCTCACTCACACATAGAACATCAACCTGCTTATCATTCATCATCTCTTAAATCTCATCTATCTTTTCGTACAATCCTCTACAAACAAGTTTGAAAACACTATCACAAAATAAGCTCGCATTGACATAACTTGCAACAAGGTCATGTAAGGCAGTCAGTGGCGAGCTGGAGATGTAAAACCCAATGTGATATTGCTTAAAAATCACATTTTAACAAAAAAAAAAATCGCTCTGAAATTAATATATGTCAATGCTTTCATTAATGATAATGATTCCATTAAATTTTCTCTATAGAAAAAAAAATACAAAGTTGCCTCCAACCCGCACAATAAACCGATAGCATTAAATAAATACTTCAAATTAGATCTGAAACTTTGCATAATATAACTGATATTAGTATAAAGCAGTTGCAGAATGTTCCATAAAAATGAAAAAACCATCAGTGTAGCCGCGATTTGATGTTTTTGCGTGCGCGGCATCTGATTAGAGTAGGAAAGACAGTTAAAAAGCAGAAGCGTTAAAGCAGGACTGCGAATTGAGGTATTCTGGGCCCTTAAGACGAATTTTAGACAATGATGAAAAAAAAATGTATAACTGAAAGCATTAGGTATAATTTTTATTTACATTGTTCGATACAATAAGACTGCAAATAGGTAGATTAGGACACTAATAACATTACAGACTAGTACTGTGGAACCATTATCTGTTTGCTATTACGCAACTTTAGGAAAACTTCAGAAAATTAATACCAAAACATTTGCTAGAAAAATATAAATGCAAGTGTCATTTGACGGTTTATATTCTATAAGTATTTATTACCGGGAGGGACGGCCATTGTATTCTAATCAATACTGAGATGTATCTTTGCAAACCTTCCCAAAGGGAAGCCAGTAAATATTGAATTTATTACAAAACACAAACAAAAAACATTAACAAACACTTATCTAGAAGGTTACACCCAGATTTCTCTGAGGCTGAATAAGACTTACAATATCAAGTAAAATAGTATATAGGTAATTAATTAATTATAATATAACGTAAACTGTTATCCTTAATCAAGCGTAAATAACAAAGATACAAATTATTTAAATAACAAAAAAATAAATGCAAATCGTTAGAAATTACGATTAAAAATGAACACATTTCTGCAGTATTATGTATGTATTTAGTAACAATATTATATGTAATAGGAATCATGAATTACTTCGTAACGTGGCCATTGGTGGGATACAGTGAAGCGCAGTTAGGTGGAGGTCGGCAGTTCACTCAACTGAACTATTCTAACTATTGTCATTTGTCATGTGTATTCGAGATGTATGATTACATTGTTTATTTAATTATCAAATTCCATTAATGCTTTCATGATTACGAAATTTCAAAATAATGATTTATCGACGTTAACAATTCGACACACGGTTATTTTTTACACATAGAAGGAACAAATTCTTACATTAAATTATTCCATAGTACACTATCAAGACACTTAGGTATACATTATAAAGTGGCAATAACTAAGAGACTATCGTTTAATATAAATAGAGGTAGGGCATTCCACAAAACTTCCCTTGATCAAATATTGGCATTCCTAATGTTGAGTAAATTAATATTAGGTCTAACGGTGACCATACTCTGACCTAATTGTGTATTGTATAAAAGATCTTTTAGATACAGAATGCGAATAATACGATCTACAATCATACAATCACTAGCGATATATACAAAGTGAACTCATCCCCTGCATCAAACATTCCTAACGGGAAAGTGAAACATTCAGGATCGCGAAAACAAAATAATTAGCAATATAGTGACACCCGTAGTATACATTATGACTACAAATGTGTAGTAACTACAAATAAAATCAATAATAATATTAGATTTGCGATATTAATAATATACCTCAGTGATTATTACATTATACAAATGAAACCATCGATAAGTTAATCGCACCATGTAGTCAAGGCCATTAATTGCTTTTGAACTGTAATTTAAATACTATTTTAGCTGCCGATGTACAATTGAACGGGGAAGAGAGATTCAGTAGATAAGTGCGGTGGGGAGCGATGCAGGCGCTTGGCTCGTGCGAGAAACGGTCCATCGACGAACATCAACATTGTGGGGATGGGCAAACTATAACGTGACTTGCGTTTATGTATATAACCGAATTCTTACTGGAGGCTCGGCACCTGGTCGGAACCAATGTTCAATGACCCTGTTTGAGAAATATTTATTGTGCCTCTATTGTTGTTCAAGAACCTCGACTCATCAATGTACAGGTGTTAATGCAAAGTCAAGAATCCCTTTAGGGTATGAAAGTATAAACGATTCTGATGTCATTACGAAAAAAAAAATAGCTTGAATTTTCACCAAAAATTCCATATTTTTATAAGCCTATGGCTACGCAGCTCACCGGCCTCTCCACACACCTAATTGCACCCCGCAACCCGCACCCCTCATCCGAGTGGCCAGCGACCAGTGAGGGTGTCCACGCGATTAGTGTATTTTGAGTAAAGAAAATCGTCTTATTGTGAGGTACTTTATTTAGAGATCCTAGTATTTAAAATAATATCTTTATCGATCATACTAACACACCCTTAAACGATTCTTGCCTTTTCTTTTACACCTAGTAAGTCTAAATTTTATTTTGCGTATTTCGCAGAAAGGGTCATTGAACCTTGGTCCTAACCACTTACCGAGTCCCCGGTATGAATTTGGCTATATAAACGAAAGTCACATTATTTATCAGCATGGCGGCTAATTCAATTCCGAGAAATTTGTGTTTTATTGGTTCGCTTCTCGTCACAAAATACCGAAATATAAACAGTAAGTTTTGTACTAATACAAATTTATTGTAAAGAAAATATTCTTCACAGAACTGAAACTGTAAAAAAAGCAAAGCAACATTCTATTCCAGTCCCTCTGTCCACCGTTTCGCATTAGTCTGCCCATCCTCGTAACCTAAGTCTAAGCCAGTCCCAGGACGACGGGCGGCGTGGCGGAGGGGCGGCGACGCGCGATCAAGTCCCTTGGCTCGTTGGCGAAGCACTCGAAGCTGCAGTCCAAGAAGAGCTCCTGCAGGAACCGGCGCGCGCACATCATGTACGTGCCGCTCGCTAGCAGAGCGCTGACGTCAGAGTACACGCACGGGCTGCGGAACACTTCCGGGTGACGCTGCTTCAGCGCCAGTAACGCTGGACGCGTCTGAATTTAATATATAACATCACATTACAATGTTGATACTGTTGATTTTTGGCACTTTGAATTACATAATGAACAGAAAATCACTTGTACTATTCCACGAATTTATTTATTTCCTGACCGGTTTCGCCTTTATGGCGTTTTCAAAAGATTTATAGGTAATTGATCTTAATACAACAAACAGTTTACAAGTGATTTTCTGTTCATTAAACATGACAATAATTTGTGCAGCCAAATTCATAGTGAAGGTAAGTGCTCAGTATAATTTTTTTATGGTCCCTACAAACGCAAGCCCAGCCCTTAGTAAATTACTAAGGGAAGCAAAATGAGCAAAAAGTCTTATCAATCCGTCATACTGATTACTTACCAAGCCTCCAGTATGAATTAGGCTGTATAGATTAATGACGACTTATTTACATATCATCACGACATATAACCACGAAGGGCTGTTGGAGGTGTTTCCGAATGTTACTGGAACAATCAACAATCGTAGCACCCCCTTTTCCCTGACGATTTTAACGTCCCAACGTGATAGACTTGAGCTTTACCGTTGTACTACGGGCACAAAAACACGCTTTTTGGGGCATATAGGTTTATCAAAATGTTTTTTCCTACACCGTTAAGCAAATGGTACGGAAAAACTCATTGGTGTTCGAACAACAAGATTAGAACCTGGGACTCAAGGTTGAGAGTCCTACCGACTGAACTACATACCACTATTTCAAAACCAATTACATCGAAACGGGGCAGAGATTGAATAAATGCGGGCAAAGCCGCGGGCATAGGCTGGTAACGTTATGAAGGTATGCATGCATAAAGGTTTGATACATTATATAAATGTAGCCAAGTAACTAACCTGTCTATGGTGTATAGGGTTGGCCATGTAGTGCGCATGGTACAACACTTCGGCTTGAGGTGTGGACCGATCGGGCACCGGCGCTGGACTCTTCGGGCCGACGTCGCCGCTCGACGACGCTCTAGGACTTTCCAACTCTGGAAATAAATCAAAAATAAGGGGCGGATTGAGGATTTTTTTTCTGGAAGGGGCACGAAGGTCGTCATAAAAATCTATATATTTAAATTTAATAAAATCATTTGGCCAAGTGCGAGTAGGACTCGCGCAAAAAGGGTTCCGTAACACCCACAATACGGGTGCGGAACCCTAAAAATGTTTGGTAAATAACAACAATATACATGCCGAAGCAACATCAAAGCTACAAAAACAAATCGCTACCACGTATTTCGTGAAAATTTCAACGTTTTTACCTATAACCGTTGACCCCTGTGGCAGACGGATAGACAGTGGAGACTTAGTAATAGGGTCCCGTTTGGTGCGGAACCCTAAAAATATATTATATTCACCAGCAAAGAACGCCTCTCTTAGTTCGTGCGCGGAGGGGGGGCGGGTGCGTGCACACGCGACGCACGCCGTCACCGAGTGCCGCCAGCCGAGCGCGTCCGGCTCTGCGCTCACACCACCTGCCGAACACACGCCCGTTACATCATCACCGAACACTTGACGGACCAACTACCGGGGAAAGTTTCGTCTGCGCGACCTTTGTAACGAAGTTCCTTATCGCACGTTACACTCCAGGCAATGAGACCTGGGCCGAAGAAAGTGTAAGACTTTGCCCGTCACGAAACTTTTGCTATAGTACGTATGCTGTGTTTTTACAAGCGTAGAATTCCCGCAGCAGTAAAGTTTGCCGTAGTTTATAGGGAAAATCGAATACGGGAGTTGAAAACCAAAAAGGATTTTTGCGTGTATAATGGATTCTGCTTCGCTCGGCTTCCGAATTTATGATGTAACCTAACACGCTCCTCCTAGCTTCACTCGTCGTCGCGCCTCTATTGACTAAATACTCGTACAAATAAAACGCATTTATTTTTGTAAGTACTAAAAAAATTGTACTCTCATCACTGCACCAGCAACGATTCGATTTTAAGTAAATTACTTCATAACACAATCGATTGCTCAAACTTGTTGAATCTACTTAAATTTATGATTCCACGTCCCTCCTCACGTCGTATCGCTTTTCAGTTTCAAACTGAAAATTGTCGGACTAATTATGCCAAGCACCGATTTATCTCACGTACAGTGAAACTTTACAACGAAAAACTTAGTGATATAGATTTGTTCAACGAAAGTGTAAATTCGTTTAAAGCCAAAGCAGCCAAAATACCGTTTAAAAATCATGTATAGCACCCTCGTTTCTTCAACAGCGTGTCACACTATATGTTGATGTTGTCACACTATGTTGTGTTGTGTTTAGTATTTATTTTGTACAACTGTTGTATTTCTTGTGTATAAAATTTATGCGTAAAAGTGTATTGTAATTATTGTTTACTTCATTGTTATGGTTCTATAGGTCTGTTTGTGTTTGCTATTTTTCTTTATATTTACTTTTTGTGTTACGACTGTTTGTTACCTGAATAAAATAAAATAAAAATAAAAATGAAATCTGAAGAACAGAAGAAATAATACTACTAATACAGAAGATCCACTCTTCCACAAAATATAAATAGAAAGCTGCTCTCGTCACGCGGAAATAAAGTGCAATTTAGCTCGCCCAGCACTGCATGGCAAACATTTTATTCACCTACGAGGCGCCTCTTTGCACTTCTCTTTCCACCATATACCTCTATCCCTTCTCAACCCACTGAATGTTGCACCCGGGCGGGTCGCCGATGTACATCTCGCTTCATGTAGCCATCGCGGACTGGAGTAAGTTTCTCTTAAGCGAACATGTGAAATACTCCAGTAGTTTCAGCCAAACAGAGATCGCATTCAAAACTCAGTCGGTGGACTTTCCTAATATGCTGATTTACATCGAAACTCTAGCAGTCCACTCTTGGCTCTATGTGTTCCGATTTGCGCCACATACAACAGTTGCATAGGAGGTTGTTGCTAAGTATACCATTTTAATGGCTACAAGTTTAGCTACATTGGCAGTTCTCGTAGTGCTGACAATGATTTTAGCGCCAATAAAGCAATGGGTTTCGTAATTGATGACGTCATTAATATTATTTTTCAATATTTTAAATCGCTATCAACAATTTGGGAAGCAAAGTAATACTTCATATTAAAAGGGTACCGTTATTGAGGTGGGGAGTATGCCGCAGCTCACCTTTACTAAAGCTGAAGCTGGTGTTGTCTGGCGAAGCGTGTAGCTTTGTATCAGCCACGGTGCTCGTGTCTAGTAGAAACGACGTGTCGCCCGCAAAACCGTCCAACGTCGTCTCGTCACCCTCCCCTCTGTGGAAAGATATTACGTTTGTTACTTCGGTACTTTGAATTCATTTACGAGGCGTTGCTAGTTTTGAGGGGACTACTGAAAAACAGCGCTGTGCACTTTTCCACAGAAACCAGTGCTGATCTGTGTTTGTTTCTTATTACGTTCCCCACAAAAATGTTTAAATTAATTCACAACCTGTTAGGACTTGGAATCATTTTCTACAATATTATTGAGTTCTCAGAATGTTGAATTTGCAAAACCTACGAGGGGTGGCTGATATAAAATCTCCTTTGTTAAAGAAAGTTTAAAAAAATGTTACTGGCCACTATATTCTCGTATTCTTTGTTTATTCCTTTTTTAAAAATTATGACACTTATTTGTTTCTACGAGTTCAATTTTTTTTTGGCGCGTCTTCGTTTTTATCAAGTTGCAATAAAATTAAAAATGGATAAAATTGAGTATCGCGCTGTGATTAAATTCCTCGGTAAAGAAGGGAATACGCCGACGCAGATCCGAGAGCGCATGTTTAAGGTGTTCGGAGATTCATGTCCTTCCGAATTTGTAATAAAGTTTTGGTCAAAGCAGTTTAAACAAGGCCGTGTGAGCTTAGAAGACGATCCCCGTAGTGGAAGGCCCATTTCTGCAGTTACCGCAGATAATGTGGAAAAAGTGAAGAAACTGATCCTTGCCGATCGGCGAATTAAGCAGTGGGAAATAGCTAGAGATGTTGGCATTAGCAAGGAACGAGTTCATGAAATAATTCATGAACATTTGGGAATGTCCAAGGTGAGCGCACGTTGGGTGCCTAAAATGTTGACCCCGTTTGATAAGCAAAGGCGTGTGGAATGTTGTCAGTCATTTTTAGACTTGGTAAAGGATAAAGAGGAAGAAACTATCTTGCGAATAGTGACCTGTGATGAAACTTGGATTCGTCAGTGGGATCCCGAAAGCAAACAAGAATCGATGCAATGGAAATTTAAAGGGGAAAAACCACCAAGGAAGTTTAAGGTCCGGCTCTCAGCGGGCAAACTAATGGCAACCATTTTTTGGGATGTTGAGGGGATTCTTATGATAGATTACCTGCCAAAAAACACCACGATGAATGCTGAATACTATGCGAACTTACTTGACCAGCTACGCAAAAAAATAAAAGAAGACAGGAGGGGCAAACTTAGCAAAGGCGTTTTGATTTTGCATGATAATGCACCCGCGCACACGGCCTTTAAGGCGCGGTCATCTCTGACAAAAAACGGCTTTACAGAGATCAACCACCCACCCTATAGTCCAGACCTGGCTCCCTCTGACTACTTCTTATTTAAAAATTTAAAGAAAAATTTGAGAGGGCGCAGATTTTCAACAGACGAAGAGATGAAGGACGCTGTGAATGACTATTTTGACGATCAAAATAATAATTATTATTTTAATGGTATGCTGTCACTTATTGACAAATGTCGTAAGTGCATTTCAGTTGCAGGGGACTATATTGAAAAATAAAAAATAAATTATTAATCCATGTATTTTCTTTCATAGTCAGGTAGATTACTTTTCAGCCACCCCTCGTATATTCCCAAAACGATGAATTTCCATCTGAAAAATAAAACACAATGTTTTAGGGATTTATTTCTTCTATAGTAGCAGTCACGTGAATATTTAGCAGCCGCTTTTAATAAAACTTTTTAGTCTCAAAATCGAGCTACAAACGGCAGCAACAACGCTCTCCGCTCAGAAGTTGCAAACTAAACCCTAGAGCAGCTATGATCAACCTGCGGCCCGGCGAGCTTCTGTAAGTCGCCCACCTGGCATTGTGTCATAAATTTGTTGTGATAAAAAAACACTTGTTCTTTTCCACAGATAAGCAACAGAAAGATTGTTTAAATAAATAATTATATATAAAATTATGTAATTAAAAAGCCCCTGATGATGCTTATATAGTGAAACCGGTTGGGTAGTGTAGAATTAAATATTATCCGTGGAAAAGTACAAGTGTTTTTTTTTTTATCACAACAATGTTTGATAAATTCCACCAAGTGCCGACAATCTCAACTATCAACTTCCGTATCATAAATTGTCAACCATTTTAAATACGCAAAGAATGTATACAGAAACAAATTTACGAACTCCCATCTAGTCTAGATGATGTAATAAGGTGTACTAACCGCGGCTACAAATCACATCTTAACAAAGTTCTGAAAAAGTGTTCACAATTTCAGAAATCTCACTAAAAGTGGAGTTTTGGATTGTGAAAGCTTTTTAAAATTTTTGCCAAATAGTAAAATAAGTGATAAACTTCAAGATCATCCAGCCAGATTAATTGTGAACATATATAATATAAAAATAAATAAACTATTAAATATAAACGTTTTTTATTAACATCTAAAATATTTTATGTTGCGGCCCGCGATACATAACCAAAAGGTCTTTGTGGTCCCTACAAAAAAAGAAACGTTGAGTATGGCTGTCGTATAGTGACATAAATGTAGCTATACCTTGGGAATAGATCGATGAGGTTGCTCGGCAGACAGATGCCGATGTAGCAGGCTCGGTCGGAGTGTGACGTCACTCGGACCGGCCTGCGCTCGACGCGCGGCGGCGACGATTGCCGGTCCGACACGCTTTCCGGTGTCGAGATCGGCTTCCAGTCATATTCCAGCAAGCTGGGAAAAACAGATTGGTTTACTTGAGAAAATCAATACTATTATTAATAATAATATTGTCTTTGCGAGTTTCATCCCAGATTTGTTTCACATAAATGGTCAGCGGCCTTATTACGTAACACCGTAGCGACACACACCTCACACAGAGCCTCTAGCGCTCTAGCGAGAAGCTCCACAAGAAGCGTCGCGCAAAGCTTGAAGTCGTGGCCGGACCGTCAAAATGACCGTGAACACCACATCAAAATCCTCCGAGTACATCTTCGTTATAAGCGGGCAAATAAAGACTTTTTTTCCTTTTGGTCCAATTTGCGTTCCCAGATATCAGATATATTTTCTTAAATAGCTAGGCGCTCGTGGAAGATTTAGTAAAGGGCCTCTTTAAATTTGAAGCTCACAACTGGTAAATTTATTTCTATGTTAAAAACAGGCATACATCATTTCATTTGTATTTAAACAAATATGTAATAAAGATGCAAACATGTATAAACTACATATAACAAAAAAAAAACAGATTGAAAAAACAAAACCGGACAAGTGCGAGTCGGACTCGCCCACCGAGGGATCCGTTAAAGACTATATTTTTTATGATTTAACTAGCTTTTGCCCGCGGCTCCGCCCGCATGTTATTCGGTTTAACGACATGCTTTTTTCCGGGATAAAAAGTAACCTTTGTGTTAAGTTGGGGTATAAGCTATATCCATTCTAAATTTCATTCAAATCCGTTTAGCCGTTTCAGCGTGAAAGAGTAACAAACATACACACACACACGCACAAACTTTCGCATTTATAATATTAGTAGAATTACAAATGTATAGTTTTCAGATTTTTCCATATACTTGTAGTATTAGACGGTATAACTTGCCTTTCATAGTTCTAGGTTAACGGGAAATACCCTATGAATTGTGATTCCCTTGAGTGTCGAAATTGTGATTCCCTTGAGTGTCGAAATGTACTTTTTTTGCGGCATAAACGGCCGTATCTTTTTTTCACGTAAACTTAGAAGTTTGATATTTTCACAGCTTCAAGGGACTGTAGACCTGAGTATATGGTTTTAATTTCAACTCGATACCTCCCTGCGTTCCCGAGATAAAGGGTCTCGACAGACAGACGGACGGACAGACGGACAACAAAGTGATCCTATAAGGGCTCCGTTTTTTTCTATTGAGGTACGGAGCCCTAAAAAGTAATCATTGAAGGAGTACCTCCTCACCTCAATTTCGCCATCCGTTCTCTAGTAGCCTTGCCTCTGTCCCTCAGGGAAGAGAAGGAAGGTTTCGACCGCCGAGTGGACTCGCTCAGTATCCAGCTCAACTCTTCTTTGTCAGTGGGCCCCGACGCAGCGCTCTCCGACAAGTGCGGTCTGGAACAGTACTCGTAGGTAATATTTCTCACTAGAACTTGTACAAATAATTTAAATTGAATCGTTACAATACCTTCTACTCCTGTTCAAAGACTTTAGCGTCGCATAACCAGCCATATCCTTCTGACTGGGCGGTGAGCTCGCAGCGTCGGGCGCCGTGAAACCTTTAACCAATCCTTTAACTTTAATTTAAGAAATAAATACCCCCATAAGGTGGGGACAAAATATATTATTTGCTGTCTGTTTCTTTTGCTTCCAAGAAATTTATAAAAATATTTTCGATGCAGTAACCCCGATCTGATAAGTAAGCTTTATTTTATAACTATACTCCGAATTTCAAATTGATAGTTTTATCTGTCTCGGAGAAAAGTGGTCGTGATAGAGAGACGGACGGACACACATTTCATATTGTTCCGTAATATGAAACCGTAAAAATATTACAAGAATATTGGGCAGCACGACAAATTAAACTAATATTTTCATGTTTTGTAGCGAAATAGTGCTCTATGACTTATTTAGTTTAAATTTCAAACTTAATGCTTGCTACTTAGTGCTTTGAAAGTCACCTACGACAAATTAATCTAATATTTTCATGTTTTGTAGCGACATAGTGCTCTATGACTTATTTAGTTTAAATTTCAAACTTAATGCTTGCTACTTAGTGCTTTGAAAGTCACCTACGACAAAATAAACTAATATTTTCATGTTTTGTAGCGACATAGAGCTCTATGACTTATCTAGTTTAAATTTCAAACTTAATGCTTGCTACTTAGTGCTTTGAAAGTCACCTACGACAAATTAATCTAATATTTTCATGTTTTGTTGCGACATAGTGCTCTATGACTTATTTAGTTTAAATTTCAAACTTAATGCTTGCTACTTAGTGCTTTGAAAGTCACCTACGACAAAATAAACTAATATTTTCATGTTTTGTAGCGACATAGTGCTCTATGACTTATTTAGTTTAAATTTCAAACTTAATGCTTGCTACTTAGTGCTTTGAAAGTCACCTACGACAAATTAATCTAATATTTTCATGTTTTGTTGCGACATAGTGCTCTATGACTTATTTAGTTTAAATTTCAAACTTAATGCTTGCTACTTAGTGCTTTGAAAGTCACCTACGACAAAATAAACTAATATTTTCATGTTTTGTAGCGACATAGTGCTCTATGACTTATCTAGTTTAAATTTCAAACTTAATGCTTGCTACTTAGTGCTTTGAAAGTCACCTACGACAAATAAAACTAATATTTTCATGTTTTGTAGCGACATAATGCTCTATGACTTATCTAGTTTAAATTTCAAACTTAATGCTTGCTACTTAGTGCTTTGAAAGTCACCTAACTTTATGATTACACTTCAAAATGTTCCATTAGGAACGTCATCAATTTCAGAGTAATTTTGAACCTGCGACTGCAACGTAACTTTCGAGTTACGTCACAAAGGTTTCCTAGAAAGAAACCCAAACTAAAAACCTTCAAAAGAAAGTAACCGAATGTGAAATTTGGCACCGAAATGATGATGAGGACGGAGGACCACCATGAGTGGGTAAGGCCTAAGTCCAGCAGTGGATGAACACGGGCTGATGGATGGATGGATGGATGGATTGTGAAATGTGTACGTACTGGCAGCGGAAGTCCGCCGATGCGACTCGGAGAGGCGCGACCGTTGGGAGCTGCTCTTCATTCCGTACAGACTCGACGACGACGGGATCGGGCTCAGAGTTACAACCCTGTCACTGCAACAACATAGTATACTAATTTTGGTGCATAATATAAGGTCACATTAATTTTATGCAGCCAAATTATGTGGGCCATGTGGTGCAAAGCATTAAGGGGCTCCTTAATTTGCATCGGTTTCCGTTCCGCCAACGAAAAATAGAAAAAAATTACGAATGTTTATTGACGATTAAAACGAAACTTTAACACGCAAATACTTGCGTGCACGGCGGTTCATTAGAGCAGGATAGACAATTGAAAAACATAAGCGTTAGAGCAGGACAGAAGTTTAGCATTATGGAGCCCCTGAAGCGTTTAATGTCAATGAGGTTTTTCGAGGAAAGTTGTGTTATTTTATGAATGGATTGAAATATGAATTATACTTCATAAAGGATCTTGCACAACAAATATAAGCGAAAAGCACAAAACTTCGTCTAGTGTTCTTCAAGCGTAAAAAGACCTGTCAAACATTCGATATATATAGGTAGATATCGAATGGTTGACAGGTTTTTTTACGCTTGAAAAACACTAGACGAGTGTAAACTGAATAATGTATTATCGTCACAAGGCTTAATATTGGTTCCCAAACGATCGCATTCCAATGTAAACACCTTTTAAGTCAGCTTATGTCTTACATAGAAAAGTAAAAAATGAGTTTGCGATTTATAATTAAATCCTTTCAAACATAGAATAAGCCCCTAAAAGGAAGTGAATAATTTAAGTTACACTCAATATAGAACACAACAGCTAAAATACCATACCAAAAATGTAATCCTATATACTAATATATTACTCGTTGCTTATATGCATCAAAGTAGTACAGTACGCCCAAAGTTATAATGCGCATAGAAATCTATAGCCGAGCGACTCGACGTGCAAAATCTGTCATTGATTCTATAGAATGTGTAAGGAAATGAAATACGAATTTTGCCGAACAGTGGCGAAGATTTGTATGCGCATTATATCTTTCGGAGTACTGTAATTACTCGTTGCTTATATAAATCAAACTATTACTATCTGTGGAGACTTTTAAATGACTTTCTGTTATCTATTGTTAATTTAATATATAAGTTTCTCATAAGTCGAAAAACTAAGCAAGTAACAAATAAAATACAGTACGCCTCAACACTCACAGAAACGTGTATCTTCCCAGCACGGAGTCGCAGCTGCTTACACCGCTCGTACTGGACTCCGACGTATTCCTCACTCTACCCTCATGTGTGTCCAGGGAATTCATTCTAGCCACCATCAGCCTATTCTCCTTC
Organism: Ypsolopha scabrella; assembly: GCA_910592155.1. Lineage (NCBI taxonomy): Eukaryota > Metazoa > Arthropoda > Insecta > Lepidoptera > Ypsolophidae > Ypsolopha > Ypsolopha scabrella. The sequence goes on from OU342964.1 coordinate 10,557,661, forward strand.
ACATCCGCCCTCTCGTAACTGGAGCAATCCCCTAGAGTATCTAACGTCCTCGATTCGGTTAGGGAAGGTCTTTCGTGGACACTGGAGTAGCCCCCTTGGGAAGGGAGCGTATGCGATTTGCGCTTGTCTATATGATGATAGTGGGCATAGGTCTTGGAATCAACGGTGTCGTGGTCCTTTCTGTGGTCTAGTACGAATTTCCCTCCCGAATATTTCGTGTGGTCTGAGTGTAGACTTTCGGCGGTACTATGGTCGGTGTGGTCCGAGTGTTCGGAGACGTCTGGGTCGTAGGTCCGAGGGACGTAGCGTCGGTTGGGGGAGGTTATGAGGTGGTGCAAGTTGCCGCCGCTCGTTGATGGCCAGTTTTCTTCTTCGATAATAGGGAACTGGTCGTGTCTTGTATGTCTAACGCATAGCCAGCCTGGAACAATTAGTTTGCGGTCACGAGGTAAACTTAAAAAAAGGAAGAGCGAGTATAGGACTCGTACATGAGGCTTCCGTGCATACCGTTTTAAAACAACACAAACTTATTCCACGTGCAGTTATTGCCAACAAACTTGACAACGATTTATTAAACTATATTGTCATTAAGTTGCCTTTTTTATTCTTAAGGGTAATTTTCAGATTTACGTAAGCGGCAAAAACTTTTTTTGCGCTGAGTAAGATGCTTGACTTTTTAACAGCACTTTAAGGCCGAATATTTTTCTGTACGAGTTATTAGTTTTAACTTGAAAAAAGGGTCTTGACAGACGGACAACAAAGTGATCCTATAAGAGTTCCGTTTTTGTTATTTCGAGGTACGGAATCCTAACAGCTATTAAAAGTCAACTTGAATATTTTATACAGATCGCATTCCCGAATACGAAATTTGACAAGACTGTAAAGCCTGCTTTTTTGGGTCAGTATTTTAATAAAACTCATTTTGTCAAAATGTCATATTCGGTCGTTGTTTTATTAAGATATTCTAACTCACGAAGTCCGTTTGGCTAGTAGTTGTTGTAGTGACGTGTACGGTCTGTTGACCAAGTGAGGTATCCACCCTTCGATCTATGTCGTTGATTATTTAATTAATAACAATGATTATACACATTTCATTCAGCTAGGATTATGTGGTTGACATACCTAAATAAGCAAAATAATATTAATAATTAATTAAGTAACCACATAATTATCAGAATGCGGGCGATACCTTACAAAAAATTCGACTGTACAGATAAGTACTTTTGTGTGTGTGGCGCGGTTTGTAGCGCTACCTAGGTTACGCACACTAGAAAGGAATGCGTGTTAGTTACCCAGGTCATAGAGCAAGTTGGCTCCGACATACGTGCTCCCCAGCAGTCCCAGCGCGTAGAAGGCGGCTGCACGGACCGAGTACACCGCGCTGTACTTAGCGAGACGCACTATCAGCACCGGCACCGAGTCCTCCATGACACCACTGCAATATAAAATTATATTTTATTTATTATTTATATTAATATTGAAAAACACAAATATATTTATAATTCTCGACATATTTCGGCTCACGGTATGAGACGGTCATCAATATTAATAATATTAAGAACCCGCTCCGTATTTTGGTCCGTTTGATGCATAGCATTATTTTACCCACCTCCCACAGTCCCGTCATTAGATCCTGGTCACCATGTTCTACAAAAATACTCATCAATACCGATCAAATAAACTTAAACTTGAGAGTTCTCATAAAAAAAACATTTACCAATGGATGATTGAAACCCCGACAATGAGACTACATACGTACGACTACGCAAGGCGTACATACCACACGATTAACTAAAAAATTTATTGAGTGCTTAAAGATTTTTTAAAGTCAGTTCTGTAGTTCTAGATATTCGTAATTATATGCAAACAAATCTTTCTTCTTTATATAATAGTGTAAACAAAGATGATTAATTGAATATTGCAAATTATATTCATATATACTTTACTTAGTATAGACAAACTTTAACGTGAGTTGATTTGAACCAGACTGCGTCAAATTCGATATTTTGAAACATGCAGCGCCATCTAGTGTGTTAAAGTAAAAACAATTTCAACGCCAGCTTACAAACAATTTCAACGCCAGCTTACTGAGCCGTTATCCAGGATAGCTTCCCAGAGATGGCGTTTTCCAAGCACTTGAAAATAAAAATATTTTAGTTATTGGTCTTTGCGCAGTCAAGAAATATAATTTCAGCTTTAATATTTTTTTTACAAAAGGAAAAAAAAGAATACAAAATAAAAAGTGAAAACAAATTTTACCAGTCGGGGTCTGAACCCGCGACGATCGACAATGCTACGGCGGCGAACCTTCCATATGTCTCACTAAAATTCTCATTGCGCTGCTCCCTTTTGTCATAGCGTGATGATACATAGCCCTAAACCTTTCCGAAGAAATGATTTATCTTTCAGTGAAAACTGCGTCAAAATCCATTGATTGGTTCTCAAGTTATAAGCGAATGAACAGACGTTGTTATTTATATGTATAGAGAAGATAACGGTTCACAAAGCAGTAACCTCGACAACTGCATCAGCAGTTGAACGCCTTGCGCGGTGGTAGCCGTGTTGCCAAGCGCCCACAGAGTCGCCTTCAGGTCCATTATCTCCTGCTCGTTGCTGCACCGGGACTGCTTCAGTATCTGGACAGCACATACAACACCATAGTGTTATTATTTGAAGATATTCATTAATCTGAACAAATTCTCAGGGAAAAATAAATCTCAGACGCGATTCCAAAGCGATCGATGTCGCTATAAACATGTACAAATATAAATGACAACTATGCAATCGACAGGTGGTATAGCTGATGCCGGGCTCGACTGTGGAGGTACCACTATCTTACTAGCAAACTCTCCCGAAGTTATTCGCGGGAGAGTAAGAGAACAGCTCGCACACAGACACAACCAGGCGGCCCTCCATTGCCTGGGACCGATTGATGGCGGTATATCCATCCCAAATTGCCCTGGTGACGGGCAGAGCGGCGTCACTGGTGCGAGGGATTGGCAGCGCACTCACCAACCCGCCAGCCCAGCGTATGTGATTATGGGAATTTCTTACAGGAGGACCGCCAAGGGTGGCGAAATCTTGAAAAGGCCTATGTCCAGCAGTGGACGAAACAGGCTGATGGATGGATGCAATCGATGAATCAAGTCAATGCTTAGCAGTGCCCAGATCTTCCTTGCCCCTGAAGTTGTACACGGGACCAACAGATTCCTTGTCTGGGGTTAAGTCGGACATATTCGCGACTTGCTATACTCGGGAGTGTCAAGCTGCCGAGGTTCACAAACAGCTGTTTGACTGGCGTGTCTAGCAGCACACTGGCTCTATCTTTCGAATCATTAGTTTTTGTAAGATAAAGTTTAAATAATAATAGTTAGCGAAACTCAAAACATAGGTTTAATAATAAACGTTTTATATTGGGGATAAGCGAAATTCTCGAGAAAAATTTTCGCTTTCTCATAAGTAAACCAGACGACTGATATGGTCAATTTGTATGAGAGGAAGTGAAATAAAGTTGCGAATTTCGCTTAGCCCCGATAGAAAAAGTTGTTTGTATAGACCAGTACTACGCATGTTTCGAGTTTCGCTGACTATTATTATTTAACCTTATACAGAATGAATTTTTGAGACGGGACAGCAAGGGCAGGTACCTTAACCGTTATAGTTACAGGAAAACGCTTTTAGGACACTATCCATAAAATTTCAAGATATTCTGAACTGCATTTACAGATTTTGGAAAAAATGTACAGTCAGCAAGAAAATTGAAATTTTAAACAAAAACTTTTTTTGATGCCAATCGATCCTGTTTCTTATAAGGATCAAAAGTCTCTATTGGACCGACTGAGGTTTGAGTACTAGAAATGTCAGAAATCACAAAAAGCTTTTCCCATACATTTCGGAAAAAGAGTGAAACCTCTAAATTAGCCAAACTTTTTGTTATGGGTAGAATCGCCATAATCCGCTATAAAGAATACTGGTTGAAAAGGTAGGTAAGTAAAAAAAAGTTATAATTTCAAACTTCGAATTCGATTCGAATTCTTGGGTTATTTCAGGTCATTCTTATGTTTGTGCTGAGAAAATTCTAGATTGTTAGTTGTAATTTATGTACTTCTTGTTAAAAATGTCTTTAAATCGCAAACGTTTGGACTTGATTCTAGCGTATTTTGAAACACGAAAAGGAACACGGAATCTGCAATGGTGTGGTAGGCGAATAAGTATCCATTGCAACAAGTACCATCAATAAAGGTAATTAAATTACAAACCTTCTGAAGAATCTCAAAGAATATGGTTCATTCAAAAAGAAGTTAATGCGGCAGCCTCGTGTACTGGACATAGACACGGAGAATGCTAAACCTTTAACCTATGTGGAATCTGATCCAGAGATATCGTTCAGATATGTCGCTCTTGAAGTGGGTGTTTCTCAGTCACTTGTATTAAAGACATTGAAAAAACACGGTCATAAACTTGCGACAAGCGAAAGTATTAACTTAAATGTAAGTTATGTTTGTCTGTGTCTAAAATACACATTAAAATGATTTATTTTATTATTATTTGTTTTAGTTCTAATGCTGTAGAAGATTATCGATGCAACTCCGATGATTGTCTACTTAGGTAGTTGCTTTTGCTTCTAGGTACAGTAAGCCACGAGGCCAGCTTGACAAAAACTTATAATCTTATGGCCCCCTGTATTTCAGTACAAATGTATGGGAAAAGTTTTTTGCGATTTCTGACATTTCTAGTACTCAAACCTCATGGACGGAGAGCTAGCGATCAAATCGGTCATGTAGTTTCAGCTGTATTGAAACTCCGTTAGCTACTTCCCTGAACAACCTTTTCCCATAATCTCCGTGCTGGCAGGCCGCGGGCGGTGGGTGCGGGTGTAGTGGGGTGGGGAAAAAAAAGAAAAAAAATGTGGGCTCAGCGGCTTTAATTTTTTTTTCAAACAGTTGCTCTGTACTCCCTGTGCACCCAAAAAAATTTTTAAATCGATCGGGTGGTGGGAAGGGGTTGCCAGCGTTAATTAAAAGTACCAAAATAATAATTATTTTCATGTGGGCTCAGCTGTATTGGCTTTTTTCTGACGCGAGATTAATTAATATGTGAGCCCCAAAAAAATAGCCATGCAAAAATAACGGTGGGAAAGTATCGAAAAAAATTGTTGAAATCGTTGGATTTCGTTCGAAAATGAGCTGAGGATAACGCAAAAGCGGACGTGGAGGGGATGTCAGCCGGCGAACGCGTCAGCGCGCTCACGGCGCGTCGATTTTGTTCGGCTAACAGAGAGTAGCCGCTGTCCTTTTTGCACCCGTTGAACGGGAAAACCCGAACGTTTCCGAACGAGCAGCTGCTTCAGCTGTGCGTCTACGCATTTTCATAGAAATTTAACTTATTTTTATTCGTGCGAAAAAATATTCCCTGCTTCTATGCCTTTTTTGTCCATTATTATTTACGAAAAATATTATATTTATTTATATTTCTTTATTTATTCATTTTTAAATTCATTTACAAATTTTTATGAAAATGCGTAGACGCACAGCTGAAGCAGCTGCTCGTTCGAAAACGTTAGGGTTTTCCCGTTCAACGGGTGCGAGAAGGACAGCGGCTACTCTCTGTTAGCCGAACAAAATCGACGCGCCGTGAGCGCGCTGACGCGTTCGCCGGCTGACATCTTCTCCACGTCCGCTTTTGCCTTCTCCTCATCTCATTTTCGAACGAAATACAACGATTTCAACAATGTTTTTCGATACCTTCCCACCGATATTTTTGCATGGCTATTTTTTTGGGGCTCACATATTAATTAATCTCGCGTCAGAAAAAAAGCCAATACAGCTGAGCCCACATGAAAATTATTATTATTTTGGTACTTATAATTAACGCTGGCAACCCCTTCCCACCAACCGATCGATTTAAAAATTTTTTTGGGTGCACAGGGAGTACAGAGCAACTGTTTGAAAAAAAATTAAAGCCGCTGAGTCCACATTTTTTTTCTTTTTTTTTCCCCACCCCACTACACCCGCACCCACCGCCCGCGGCCTGCTAGCACGGAGATTATGGGAAAAGGTTGTTCAGGGAAGTAGCTAACGGAGTTTCAATACAGCTGAAGCCACATGACCGATTTGGTCACTAGCTCTTAGACTATCAGTAGAGACTTTTGATCCTTATAAGAAACAGGATCGATTGGCATCAAAACAAGTTTTTGTTTAAAATGACAATTTTCTGTAAAACTGTAAATTTTTTCCAAAATCTGTAAATGCAGTTCAGAATATCTTAAAAATTTATGGATAGTCTCTTAAAAGCGTTTTTCTGTAACTATAACGGTTCAGACACATGCCTTTACTGTCCCGTCTCAAAAATTCATCCTGTATATGTGATCCCGTTATTCAAAAAGAAGTGAAAGTATCCTAATAGGTCCAAAGTTTGGGTAGGCTTACGTAATCTTGGCAACAGGCGAAGCACCAAGTGCCACATTGAGCCCAGCAGTCAGTGGCGTGCATAGGACTTTTTGCTGGAAATGCAATGAGGAGGTCAAGTTTGACAATAAAATAAATATGAACAAATTTAAATGTCACATTGAATAATCATTATTTGTATGACGACCCTAGAGTACCTACATGATTTCATACAAAAAAATAATATTATTCAAGTAAAATGTTATTTTTATCATCAAACTTGACCTTCTCACTGCTTTTCCAGCAAAAAGTTCTATGCACGCCACTGACAGCAGTCTCCTAAAATCGCAAACATTTAAGCCACACAAGTCAACCACGCGGCAGTTCGATAATAGTAATACAGAAGATCTATTCTTTAAAAACACATGAATAAAAAGCTACTCTCGCTATGCGGCAATAAAGTGCAATTCAGCTAGCACAGCGCTGCGCGCCTAAAATTTTATTTATACCATTCCCACTCTAAAAAGCTCATGTTATGCACTGAAAACAGTGAATAAAAAGGCCTTTTAATCACTATTTTGGTGTTGGAATTTAGAACACACCAATATATTCGACCTTCAACTCAATGCTTATACAAACTCCTTGCGCAAAAAATACTCGATACAAACTCCTTGCGCAAAGAATACTCGACAAACAAACTCTTTGTGCAAATAACTCCTCGAGATTTGATTGGTTGATATTTGCGACAAGGAGTTTAGTATTAGAATATAAAATGTTTTTTGTTCTTTGCTGCCATTACAGAAAAAAAAAATATTCTAGTAAATTGGCGCCATTTTGAATATCGTAATTTGTACGAACACAAAGTTTAGTGTTACTTTATAATAAATCGATTGAATATGCATTCAAGTGATGAAGAAGATGTGTTAACACCAGAGTTTATGAAAGAGAGGGCGGCCGATATAGTAGAAAACTTGCTACCCAACAAATCACGGCTCGTTTATATCAAAGCCTACGATGAGTTTTGCAAATGGAAAAATGAAAATCAAGCCTCGGGCACATTTTCAGTCCGTTTTTTAATTAATTTAATCTTCCTTTTTTCTTCACTAATATGTCTATTTTCGCTTAAATTATTTCTTTTTCTCGTAGTCATGGTATAAAGTATAGTATGCAACTCTTGAATAAAGTACGGATTTATATTGAGGGCCATGATGCCATAGATGAATCACTCGCGTCGCTCAGAATTCTAACACTTGAATCACTCGCTACGCTCGTGATCCAATCATCATTTAGAATCCTTTCCTTGCTCGTGACTCATCTATGGCCCACGCTTTAAATCCGTCCTTTATTCACTAATTGCATAATATACTATTATCTACGAGGCGCCTCTCTTTCTATCGCATAACTCTATCCCTTCTTAACCCACTGTATTAACCCACTCGGGCGCGTCGTCGATCTACTTGTAGCTTTCGCAGAGTGGAACAGAGTGGCTAGAAATGATATAACACATCATCTTTGGCCAATCACGACGCTTTTGAAGGCTATAGCGATGGATATTGAAGTTAGACGATAAGAAGGCAGGCCTGGGGGTCTACTCCGAAGTGGAAAAATTTGATCAGGTATCGGTCGGTCGTATATCCTTCTTTATCGCACTCCTAATGCGTGCATCAGAGATAGACGTATGCTCAAACGATATACGACCGAACGAATCTTTTTGGGAGTGCGGGGCCTGGTTTGACCCAAACATTCTCTGACTGTACAACATCTCCTTACCTTATAATGATGTGGTAGAACGGAAGCCAATAAAGCTCTCGCAGCATGATGTTTCACTAACGCCGCATGAATGTGGACCGGCGGCCGCGCCCCCCTCTTCGCCCCTCGAGCACCCCTCGCCTCACCCCCCGTGACGCCTCCGCCGGGAGCGGGGCCTGACCCCGCTTCCCCTCCTAAGGTGAGTGCTTCGTGTATCTCTGCGTCGACCAGACGAACGTATCTAGAACAAAGTAAATAAGTTGATGTTTTAATGACGGGGATAAACTTTTACTGTGTGGTACTCGAACACAAATTTGGTTGAAGTTTTTTCGAAAATTGGTAAAGCGAGCTAGAAAAGAAAACGTTATCTAAGTGCAAAGGTTTTTAAGCATGGTTAGATGGTTTTTACTAATTATCTTAAAAAATAATGATTACTGTTTTACTTGTGGAAGCTAATTTTAAGAGTTTTACCTGCATTCCGGTAATGTGAGTTTTTCAACACTACCAAGACTGCAGTCGGGGCGGACTTATAATAATAATTAAACACGAAAAACAAATCAATACAATGAGAATAAATTATAATTAAACATTAAAAACAAATCAATAACAATAAGAGTAATTTATAACCAAGTAGTACAATCTCTTTTCCTCTCTCGCTCAGAAAAGTGAGTCACAAATTATTAGCATTTCACCTAAAAATTTCATTGGGGTTTAATTTTTTTTTTATTAAATATTTTTTTGGTAATTCAACTGACATAATTTTTTCATGCAGTCAGCGTACGGCGATAGGGCTCACAACCCATCATTGTGGGGTAATCGTCCGTGAAACGTGGGTGTAGGAGTTACATCACAGTCCATACTCAGGAACACCTTTGACACCTCGGGGATTAATGACCTGTACTTTTTTCTTCCTTAGCTTCAGACTGTAGGGTCCAACAGAAGTGCTCACCTATAGTTATAGAACCTCGTCCAGTAGTCCAAGTGTTTCCTCACAAAGTGCACGGCCTGGTGGTCGCCGCTGGTCGCCAGTGACGCAGCCTCCAGGTGCAGCCACAGCAGGTAGCCCCTGTCGCCCGCCACCGACGTGTCCAGGGCACTCGGCTCGGCACACTTGTCCAGCCGGCAGTTCTGCCCGACTGTCTCCTTCATGCTGATTAGCTTGTCTAGGTAGCTCTGCAATAATAGGATATTTCGTTTGAATCATCAGAAAAGAGAGCCGAATAATAATAAAAACATTACAAAAAAGGTTAAACATTCTACAATCACACTAATACTATAAATGCGAAAGTTTGTGCGTGTGTGTGTGTATGTTTGTTACTCTTTCACGCTGAAACGGCTGGACGGATTTGGATGAAATTTAGAATGGATAGCTGATACCCTAACTTAACACATAGGCTACTTTTTATCTCGGAAAAAAGCCATGTCTTTAAATAGAATAACACGCGGGTGGAGACTAATACTTTCTTATTTCATACTTCATGATATGGCCAATTTTATCATATGGCCGCGACATCTATGTCATTTTAACTTTCCGTACTTTTATAGACTTCTAGATTTAAATGTAAACGGATACGCAGATAACAAAACTTTGAGATAAGTATTTCCGTCTTTTGCCGGGACTCAAAAAAGTTATATAAATAGCGGCGGTAGCTCAGGCGGTAGAACGCTGGCCTCTCAATATTGAGACCCAGGTTCGATCCCTGGTCGGGCATGCACCAATGAGTTTTTAGGAATTTATGTGCATAGTAGTTGTGTTCTTACCTAATACTTACCACTTGCTGAACGGTGAAGGGAAAACATCGTGAGGAAACCAACATGCCTTAAAAAGCGTGTAATTGTGCCAGAAGTACGGCGATAGGGCTCACCACTCATCACATTGGGACGAAATAATCGGAAACGTGAGTGAACCGGGTGTGGACTGTGACTTACATTTCACAGTTCACACTCAGGAACAACTCTGACACCCCCTCGGGGTTTCATGTCGTGACGATTAAGGTTTGAAGCAGTGACACTAGAACATTTAAAGCTATAACAGAAAGCATCAAAAATAAACTAACCGCGACACTGCAAGCCTCTTCTAATATCGAGAGCGCACATTTGACGACAGCCTTGGACTCATCTTTGACTTGTCCGACCAACATCTGCAGTATCCACGTCTCCATGTCAGAATTACCGGAGTCCCCATCCTCCTTGCTCGCCTTCACTTGATCTTGTAAACTATTTTTTCTGTTCATTTTCTTACGGACCATCTCCCGAGATTTCTGCGACGCTCGGAGCAGAACGTTCAGAAACTGAGTCGTGTATAACCTCGAGGCTTGAATGCTGCATGTCAAGGTCTTGGCTAGTATGTCTCGAGGGTAGGAGTCCAAGGTGTAGTCCAAGCTAGAGATTACTAGCTTCACGTAGCAGCTGTGGTGAGTCTTTGTTGACAGTTCTAGGAGGCTGAAATTGAGAATTTCCCGTTAACATGCTTTGAATTTTATCAAACTATATAAGTGTTGTTGATGTTAAAGGTGTAGCTTCGATTTTAAGCAGAAGTTTTCATTACAGTGACAAACTGAAAAAGGACCTAGTATAAAAGAGCTTATTAGATAAATGACTCCATTGAAATGGAACAAGCAACAAAGGTATAAGATAATATCGTTTTCAGTGTTCCATCTTTTTGTCCGGTAGAGTTGTAAAGGCCAAAAGGACAACAACATGACAGTCACAAAAAAAAAACAAAGTTATGTATATCATCAGGATCATATCAGATGGAGATTTAATTTTGTAGTCTAAGTCTACCCATCTAAGAGGAACTCACTTGTCATAAAGCCTCGTCTGCTTGAAGAGCTTCAGGCCGGCCTGCGAGTGACACAGTTGCCCCACGAACAGGAAGTACATCTGGCACATCGTGTTGCACATGTGCTGCGGGCTGAACAGACACTCGTGCGCCTTGCGACCCGTCTCTATGGCGGCTATCTGGTGGCTCACGTCTCCGAATAGCTCTTCGAGGAGTCGCTGCGAGTCCATCTGCGGAGAGTACAAGTACATTTAACCTGCGGGCCTATTATGTCACTTTGTATCGGTTGCCATCTGGTTGATATACACTAAAAACATAGATAACAAACCGGCCAAGTGCGTGTCGGGCCACGCACAGTGTAGGGTTCCGTAGTTGCCCAGTATATTTTACAAGTTGGTCTCACAGACTTATAAATACCACTATGTCTGTTGGTCTACTAATACAGAACGCGCCAAACTTCGAAGGTTGCTCTCCCGAAGAACGGCCCATAAATTGTCGTGTTTAGAGGGGACTAAAAGTTTGGCGCGACGTGTACTCGTAAACCTGTAAGGCCAACATACTGTGATAGTTTTCCTTTTAAATCCATTATTTTATACTACCTCTGTGAATTTTTTCACATATCCACAAACAACCACTTAGCCGGCAGGGGGGGGGGACACTTGACTCTAACAAAAATTAGCACTTTAAAGACTTTAAAGCTTAATATATCGCCAACGGATCTCTAAATCGAAAAATGGTTTTTACACACCCACAATGTTTTTGCAAGACCTATTTAACGACACCCCAAACTATGGGATAGATGAAAAAAAAATCATCCCCAAATTACATGTGTACTCTTATGTAAAATAATTTATTTTCGTGATTTTATTTTACCATTTTGTCGGCGTGATTAATATGTATACATGCCAAATTACAGCTTTCTAGGACTAATAGTCTCTGAGCTAAGCCGCGGACAGACGGAGACGGACATGGCGAAACTATAAGGGTTCCTTGTCGGACTATGGAACCCTAAAAACTGAACTTTCAAAATTGCTTTCAGTGTATATTGAACTGTACATGAACTGTGACGTCACTTTTAGCACGAATGTATCCTTGGATAATCTGAATTCGATAGTATATTTATGTTTCCAACGTCTGGCAACCAGTTGGCAAGTGATACATAATCTAGGGGGGGCTGTAAAATTGGTTCGAACCGCGATAACTACTGTTTTAGCGATAAAGAGAACTCAGCTGATTAAATTAGATGGTCTGTACCTATATAGTCTGCAAACTTTTCTAAATAAGCATTAAAATAAAAACCAAAATACGTCCAGAATCATGCATGAGATTTGAGGCAGTTTTAAGAGCGAAACAGTTCGCATTCAGATTTATAAAAAAGACATTCCTCCCACGTAACCAAGTCTATGATTCAGTATAAGATAGCGAAACGTACTGCAGCCTTTACCGTATTTCTATCATGCGAACACGAGGCTAAAGTGGGTAAAAGTTTCACGCAGGCGAAACTTGATATAACATTTTTTTCATTATTCTTTTTAGCATTTCTTACGAGCCAAGGTTTAAAGTTTTATAATGCTACAACAAGTTGAAGTTACCTCATTTTTTTTGGTAATTTGGCACGTAAGTTTTGCTTTTTACGGTTACTATTTTTTTTAATGTTATTCCAAGTATCGACTGTGCGTGACTATCGCTTTTACGCACTTTAGCCTCGCGTTCGCATCATATAAATAAGGTCAATAAGGCTGCAGTACGTTTCGCTACGAGTATCTCGTTTCGTGTTTGCATCATAGAAATATGGTAATTGGCCTTGCTGGCTGCTGGGCTAACAATTATAATAACGACACCTTGTATAGGCCTATGTCCAACAGTGGACGATGACAGGCTGATGGACGGATGGCGGATATTTTAATGGTGTCAAATGTTTTGTAAAATATTGTAATAATGTAAATTGAATGAACGAATAGCTCACGAGGACGATTTGAAACACGAGCGTAGAGAGTTTTTAAAACATTACGAGTAAGTTATTGCCCTACCTGTATCATACACGTTTTTTAATGCATAGTGCGAGTAACTAAAATAAAAAACAAACAATAAATACTCCAAATGAACTTTAGGCAGGCATTATTTTTCTCTGCACTTAATTTGCCAACTTGACGGAAATAAACTCGTTTAGTTTGAAGTCTATCGATGGTACACAAGGAAAAACTGGCAATGTTCTCTCAATAAATTAAAATTATAAAATAAAGCACTAGTGCGGTAAAAATGACTTTGCCAATAGTTTTGATGCATACCAAATGGGTATTTATAGAGTTATATATAGTAACATCGTTCCGAGTGAACAGGTGTCGGACCAGCAGCTGCGTGGCCCTGACACGTGGCGGACAGGTCCGCGTGCGAGTAATTTTTAGCGGACGGCTTCATGTGGTTGATGTTGCGCGCCGTCCACGCCTTGTTACCGCTGTCGTTTATAGAGTTAGATATAGTTACATCGTTCCGAGCGAGCAGGTGTCGGACCAGCAGCTGCGTGGCCCGCGTGGCGCTGTGTCCGTGACACGTGGCGGACAGGTCCGCGTGCGAGTACTTGTTAGCGGAGGGCTTCACGTGGTTGATGATGCGCGCCGCCCACGCCTTGTGACCGCTGTCGTTCAGGTTCAGGAGCGGCGGCGACTCTTGCTCCTGCGGACATTTCACACCATGTAGATATTATATTGTAGTTAGTTGTGCACATGTGCATAGTATTTGTGTTCTTACCACTTGCTGAACGGTGAAGGAAAACATCGTGAGGAAACCGGCATGCCCTAAAAAGCGTGTAATTGTGCCCGAGGTTTCCTCGATAGGGCTCACCACCCATCACGTTAGGACATAATAAATAATCGTCGGTGAAACCCGGATGTACTGTGCCTTGCATTTCACAGTTCACACTCAGGAACACCTCTGCCACCCCCTCGGGGATTCATGTCGTGACGATATGTTGTAAATTATAGGGTGTTAATATATTTTTCAACACACTTGCTTATAAAGTGGCCCTTATTGCAGCATTCTTAGGGTCATAAAGCAGCATATTAATCACGCGTGCATTTTACTTTACATTATCGCACTACACCCCTACTAATAAACGTGGAATAAAAGTTGTGACGAGGATTATCCTAGGAATAAGCAAAATGTTTACTTATAAACTAAGAATAACTTAAACCTAGCATAACGTCGGCGTAACAGTCCTTTGTACCGCTATTCCAACCCCAACCCTTGTTTAAGTTCGGAATAACGTAGTGCGGTGTGCGTGATTTTGTGTTTGATTTATTTCCGAATTTAATAAAAATGGCACGGGCAGTTGAGGTAGTGGAGGAAATTGATTACCTGGCGAACCTCATCAATGACACGCAAAACGTAAGAAAGGTGAAAAAGTTCAAAAGAAGAGAGGACCCATTTGAATTGTACAGCGATGAAGAATTTCGTGTAAAATATCGTTTTTCCAAAACAGGTGTTATGTTTTTGGGTCAATTGATGGGTAGTTCTTGAAGTTCTTTGATTATGGACAAACGCGGGAGTAGTTTATCTTCTACTCTCAAGATCTTGATAGCTCCAAGATATTGGGGCCGTAATCAAGTAAGAATGCTAAAACTTAATTAAATATGCCTATGCCATAGCTACCTATCTTACTAATTAATTGCTTCAGCTACTAGTACACACAACAAAATAAGGGATGTAAATTTTCTTTCAACTCGATACCTACATAAAATGGTTATGAATTGTGATATTTTAGATACAAGATGATGCGGCAGATATTCATGGGCTTAGTCAGCAATCAGTCACAAAAGTATGCAGACGAGTAGCGAGGGCACTATTGAAGAAAAGGTTTCATTATATTAAAATGCCCCTTCTCTCAATGACCAAGTCAAGGCTATGCGAAAGTTTGAGGCAATAGCTGGATTTAAAACAGTTGTTTGTGCCATAAACACATAAAAATACCCAAAGGAATGGGGCCTAGCCCAAATTTATTTTTTTTTACTCCCTCTTGTCTATGGATTTTGAATGAATGAGTAATGAGAGTGACGTAACGATGGAATAGTTAGGTCGAAGTTATTCCGAGTTTATTTGTAAGAAAATATTCTCTCCCTATTCTGACGTTAAACTCAGCATAACTATTCTTAGTATAAGTGTGTTATAAGGATGGTTTAGTACATTTTTATTAGTAGGGGTGTTAGTGTTTTTTACATTACATTTTTTTTAATAATCTAGCAAAGAGTTTTGATGTCTTGAGAAATAGTAAAGTTTTGCGAATAAATAGACTGTCTCAGTTAAAATATAACAAGTAATCATTTAATTTCATCAAATTATTTATTTTTATCAACAAATTAACTCAAATTTTTGTTGTTAATACAAAAATATTCATTTTGTTAATATTTAGTATTTGGCTGTTTGGCAAATGCGTCAGTGCCTCTATTTCCATCTGCGCAAAAAACGAAATCCCCGCCGCCATTTTTCAAGGAAAATTATCAGTTCAGTTCAGCCAGCTGTGGTTTCGATTATGTGGAAAAAAAGACAGTGAAATTTTATTATTTTTCCTCGCAAGCGTGTTGAAAAACGTCGTATGAAACGCGTGCGCATTAGACATTACACTCTCGGCTCCATTACGGCCTCGCCTTCGGCTCAGCCTGCAATCCCGCCTCGATTCGCAGCTCACTTGTATCATAATGTACTATTAGTGTACCGTGTGCGTATGTCTACTTATTATAACTTATCTTTGTTAATCCGGGTTGGGTGGAGGAAATCTCTTCTTAAAGATAAGCTCACCTACTATGTACATGAAATCTCCAAGTAAAATTTATAAATAATGTTCTGTGTGCACAATAAAGATAATGTATAAGTGAGAAGAAAGATCACAACCAAATTTATATGTAATATAAGCACAAATCTTTGTCCGTGAATTATTACTACGAAGTTATTATTTACATAGTTTCAACTATGAACAAACGGGAAGCCTTATATTTAACAAAGCTTTGGTGTCTGCCTGTCCACGGTATAACTCGAAAACAGCTAGACCGCATCACATTTTGTTATTTCGTGTGAAACATCGTGTTCCGTTGCCGTTGCCCGTTTTCCGTCCTAAACACATATCCCTTTTGCTGCTACGTTTGCCTCATCTGACATCCCACAAAATGTAACGTTGTCATATTTTTGTTGGAGTCCCAAACCTGCTACAAGCTACATTTAACTCAGACGTTTCTGAGTTACGCCCCAGTAATGGACATCATACAAAATGGAGCTCACCTTCAAAATGGTTCTTATAATATCCCAATTCCATTGATTTCCATCCTTGTTCTGCATGACGGACGAACACCGGATAAGACTGTCGCTCTCACTCTCAAACAAGTTGAACAGCTTCGAGGATTTCTTCACCTTGTGCACAGCGTCACTGGTCCTCGCACTAACACTTTTACTCTTCACCAAAGCTATGACGTTCCTGGTAGCCACATCTGCTCTAGAGCCAACACTGTGCCTCTGCTTCGGCTCGCTTTCATTATCGGACTCGTTCAAAAAATCAATACTGTTATCCTTATACATCGGCTTGGGAGACGCCATACTAGCGTTATCCTTCTCTTTCTTACTCTTTGAGGTATCTTCTATCTTCTCTTTGAACGCACCGCTGCAGTATTGGACGATGTGGTCTAGGAACAGGCTGCTTGTTGCCGGTCGAGCTTCCAGCATGGTGTGTAGTCTCTTCAAGGCGGCGATGGCTGCTAAGGCGTGAGGTTTGCCGGCGGAAGCGTGGGCGATGAGAGACGGCAGTGGGGGGGTGATGTTGCATATTTGCGGAGGTAGTAACGTGTGTATTAAATGCAGTAGTTGTCCGAGCAGCACTGTCGCGCGGACGGATATGAAAGTGTCGCTCGTTACAATCACTTCTGCTAGCCCGTCTAGTAATCCTGCCTGTCGAGATAAAAATATATATTTATGGATGTGTCTTTCAATAAAAACTATTACCGACATATTTTTATCATTCCTCTGTCAATTTAAGATTTTTGTACCTCATTCGAAAGCTAGTAAAATACCAATGTTTTCAAACTAATATGCACAGAAAATTGCATACAGACTTTTTGTTTTAACCCAGCTTTTTTTGTGTAAATCTTTTGCGATTTTCAAGAGTTTTCAATTGTTTTGGAGCACCAAGGTTTACGTCAATAATGTGCATTTCAGGGATATTGTTTATTGGCTGGGACGTTATCAAAGCGAAAAAAAAACTAAAATATTGGCTGGTTTTTAAATATTTTTTTTTTAAGTTTACTTTAGAAAAGAAGCTTAAATTCAAAATATCTCAGAAATGGTTCACTTATGCATTAGGCATTATATTGTCGAATCGACTGCAATTGTTCTCTTCTACAACCCCTTCAAAGGATTGCATCTAATTACCAATCATCCTGTATACATAAACCCTTTTTTAAGTCGCCTCTCATCGGACTTAACCAATACTTGTCATGTAGGCGAGTTGCAGATTACCTCAAGGAAACAGTGTAACAAAAGCGCGAGATGTATCTCTGTGATATCCGGGCCGGTCGCGCTGAGATGCGGCAAGATGGCAGCGCCCTCCGCTGCCACGAACCCTTCGTTCAGACGCCACGAGTCCTGCACCGAACACAATTACATAATGTACCTTTCAACTACTGGGCTGCGTTCAGTGTGATCGCCCGTCGACGGCCGCTTAACTGACAGTAGGATAGCATATACAGATTTAATACGTGCAAAAGAGATGCAATGTTGAGCGGGCGTCACCCGACGATCAAACTGAACTCAGCGCTAGATATTACTTTTTAAACTATTGTACGACCAATCTATCGTGATTGGCTAGAAATGACGTCACACCTAATTTTAGGAGCCTTATTATCTAACGTCAAAATCTATCGCTATCGCTTTCAAAGGTATCGTGGTTAGCCCAAGGCCGAGCGTAATGTTTTAATTTACCTCCAAATTTTTATTTATTTCATTGATTACGTACTTAGCTACCATAGAGATCACATCTAGAGTAAAAAACTTTTATCTAAAAAATCACCTTCAAACTAACAGTCTTTGTGAAACAACTCTACTAAATTATACAACTCTGTTACTTACCTACAATAATCACCGCCCGATCTGATAACTCTGACATTAAAACCAGTAAAAACACAGTCCAAGGCTCAATATCTATTATGCTGGGCAGTAGGGCAGTAGCGGACTAAGGTAAGAAAGCCGTCCACTTTGAACCATACTTGACATCTTTATTCAGTGGGGTCCCAGCGCATTCCTCGACCAATGTTTGGCCATTCCAAGAAGAAATGTGAAGAAATGCTGCATCGGCTCAATTTGGAACATGTGTATTATTACTAGTTCAGTTTATTTTTAATAAGTTTAGGGGTATAATTTATATTAATACATAATTTTAATTTATTCAGTTTAACAAAATTCGATTTAAAATTATTTTTAAATCAATAAATCACTCCTCGGCCTTTCAGGCAACATTTAAAAATTATCATACTAGATTATCTTAACTAATGGTCAAAGCTTACCTGAAAATCAGAAGGATCGACGGCAGCTAACGCTACAGAGATCTCATCCGTCCACTCGGGCTGCGGCAGACCCAGGAGCTCGTATAGCAGATCCAGAATGGCTTTCTGAAAGTAAAAATGATACCATACAATGACACCATCGGAGGCCATTAAGGACAGTCATCACCAACAAACCTCATACAAACGCGAACACAAAATTGTGAGATGTGTATGGAATATTATTATTAATTATTATATTTTAGACCGAGTTCATTGATTATCTAGATCACATTGAATGTATGTGATCTAGATGCCGAATTATGCCAAATTAGAACAAAAATCGTGTAAATCATACATATCTTAACAACTAAATCTTTAGGTTTTTTGCCATATTTATTTTTAAAGATAAAATAAAAAATATATACTAGATATATAAAAATATATATAAAAAATATGTACGGGTGAAAGAAGTGTAACAAGCCGGGCTACGACCGTAGCACGCACAGCAGCGCAAGCCGCACGCATGTAAACCTTATCTCACTATGTTCCTACTAGTTAGTGGTACACTCACTCGAGTGTGGTTGTGCGGCAGCATCAGCACCCGCACCAGCGCCCTGAGTCCCGCCGCGCTGTACGGGTGAAAGAAGTGTAACAAGCCGGGCTACGACCGTAGCACGCACAGCAACGCAAGCCGCACGCATGTAAACCTTATCTCACTATGTTCCTACTACACTGGTGGACAAAAAAATCGACTCAAGCATTGTTGTCCTACATTCAAGGGAATAACCCAATCATACAAACATAAACATATGAAATATATATATCATTTTAAAGGTATAGGCCTCCACCTTTGAATAAATGCATTTTGGTTTAAAAGTATTCGCTATACAGGACGTGAAATTCATTTACCGTATTTGAACAGTTTTTAACTCGTACAGATACGTACGCGTTAAGCTCCCTTTATCCCGTTAAAAGGACGTGCAATAATTTTTTTTCCTCGCTTGCTTACACAATTTCAACCTGTTAACACCTACCCTAATTACCCAGTGATTACGTCATACGAAAATGGACACCACGCCATTAGAGGCCACTCAAGTGCTTGCCCTATTGCGATTGGGGCGGAACCAACGAAGCGTGGCTGCAGAATTACACCTAAGCCAATCAGCTGTCTCCAGAGTCTTCAGACGCTTCGTGGAGACCGGCGGCGTCATTCGGAGGCCAGGGTCTGGCAGAACAAGATGCACTTCTGAGCAAGATGACCACTTCATTGTTTTAAGTTATTTAAGAAATCGTCACATGACCGCAGTTGAGATCCAACAAGAACTCAGACAAGTACGAGATCGGGCTGTAAGTCGGCGAACAATCGCTAGAAGACTAAAGAAAGCTAACCTGACACCAAAAAGACGAGCAACCGGGTCCCAACTGACCACAGCTCATCGGCAAGCGCGACTTCAATTTGCCCGAGAACACGTAAACTGGACCTTGGACCAATGGCGCTCCATTTTGTTCTCTGACGAGTCCCGAATGTGCTTGCATGGCAACGACGGAAGAGCACGGAAGAGCCTATACCTTTAAAATGATTTACGGATTATGTAAGTTTATGCTTGTATGATTGGGTTATTTCCTTAAATGTAGAACAACAATGCTTGAGTCGATTTTTTTGTCCACCAGTGTAGTTAGTGGTACACTCACTCGAGTGTGGTTGTGCGGCAGCAGCAGCGCCCGCACCAGCGCCCTGAGTCCTGCCGCGCTGTACGGATGACAGAAGTGTAACAAGCCGGGCCACGACCGTAGCACGCACAGCAGCGCAAGCCGCACGCATGTAAACCTTATCTCACTATGTTCCTACTAGTTAGTGGTACACTCACTCGAGTGTGGTTGTGCGGCAGCAGCAGCGCCCGCACCAGCGCCCTGAGTCCCGCCGCGCTGTACGGATGACAGAAGTGTAACAAGCCGGGCCACGACCGTAGCACGCACAGCAGCGCAAGCCGCACGCATGTAAACCTTATCTCACTATGTTCCTACTAGTTAGTGGTACACTCACTCGAGTGTGGTTGTGCGGCAGCAGCAGCGCCCGCACCAGCGCCCTGAGTCCCGCCGCGCTGTACGGATGACAGAAGTGTAACAAGCCGGGCCACGACCGTAGCACGCACAGCAGCGCAAGCCGCACGCATGTAAACCGCATCTCGCGCTCGTCTCTGTGAAAAAATAAGCCGAAAATTTAACTCCTATAATAATTACTACTTAAGGGGTTACGTAACGCTGAATTTCAGTTTTTCATCGGATTCGTATTCAGTAATACATAAATTTGAAAAAAATACTTTTTATTATTTGACTCAGAATTATTATTTATTACACTTCATAAATATACGTACGTTAAATCTTCTTGTAATTAAATTACTTTAAAAAAAGTATTAATTTCACGGGAAAAGTGATTCAGCTCCTATATTTCAAAACCGTTTAAAACGAAACTACTACACCCAGATACTGACTAAAAAAGACTATGATTATTAAATTAAAAAATATAGTTAATTTCCTAAAATAGCTGCAATATCAAAATAACTGAATTTACATGTAGTTGATTAAAGCAAAATAGACAATTAAAAAACTAAATCGTTAGAGCAAGACCGAAGTGTAGCATTGTGGAGCCCCTTAAGGACAAAACTGAGGACTTTGTCGTGAAAACAAGCCAAGCCGTTGATAATATGTACTAACCTTGAGGTATCCGTGGTGTTGGGCCTAGCATGGAAGTCACAGTAGGGAGCGCACAGCGGCCTCAGGTCGAGCCGCACTATCCTCCTCGCGTGCGGAGAGTCGAGCGTGTGTAATAGCGCTCCGCAGAGGGCTTCGGCCATCCGCGGCGTCGCGCACTCTCCCAGGAACCGGGTCAGGGCGCTTATACCGCCGCAGGAGACCAGTAGCGCGGGAGAGATCACACCTGCGGCGTAATGCTAGTGTGAGACAAACAGCTGTACAAGTTGTAAATTTATTTATTTACGTGTTGATTTTCATATGAAACAAAAACCTGACTCCCTGATTGATTGATCTATCAAGGCCTAGACTAAACGGCTGGACCTAGGAATATGAAATTTGGAGAATATGGGTGGTAGTAACACAGTTTAAAAATCCATACAGTTGTCCAACGCAGGCGCTCAGACAGAGCAATGAGCAAAAGTGCGGGGCGAGACGCGGGAGGTAAGCCACTGAGCTACATACAATTTTCGAACAAGCAGTTCGGAGTCTCGCCCTTTAAGGCACGCGTCCACATGCCGGCATCGGACGATCCGCAGTGACCGCATCAAACGGAATTTAGTATTCTTTGTATGGTTTGCCATACAAGCGCGTCCACTTATCGGCAGCGCACGGAGCGGACGCATCGGACTGTCGGCAACGCCGGCGAGGATTCTCAACGGGGCAACTTTTCCGTTTAGTGCGGATAACGTCATTCGGATTGCTGATCCGTGAACGCACTCGCACGTACACTCCATCCGCTTTTCCTCTCCTCCCGCGTTCCGCGCCGCCGCCGACGCCGTGTCGCCTGCCATAATATATCGTGTATCCACATTTTCCGTTTCTTTCTTCTTCTTTCCTCATCTTCAGCTAACAAGCAAGTGACCACGGCAAGTTCTTCCTCATCACTTTACATTTTGGCTCACACACAAAATTCGTTCGCTTGTTACGAAAATCCCGATGTCAATGTTGAAAATTCGTTTGCAAATGACGATCGCGTCGGCAATCCGGTTGCTGCGGTTACAGTGAACGCACCCATCGGCATTACGCTCAAAAAGTCCGTCTGATGCGATTACTGCGGAACGTCCGGTGCCGGCATATAGACCTTTAAGCTCCGCACAACCGCTTCGTCCGTTGGACAACGGTATGGATTTTTAAACTGTGGTAGTAGTATTAATGAGTACTTTAACAATTTCTATGAAATCACACCAACAAGAGAGTTCTTAAACACTTACGAGCCGAAAGGACGGGCATAGCAAGTATACACTAAGACTTACAAAGGATTGGCTTCTTTTTATAAATTTATTTGCAAATTACAGCCAAAATATCTATCTGGCCAAGTCGTCAGACCGCACGGCGACGTGGAATTGACTTACCGATCTCGGCCAAAGTAGCTATCGCCGGCCTCGCCAACCTATCTCCGGAGCCGTCGCCCGCATTCCCCGCTCGCGCTATAGCCGCGAGGCACCGCAACAAGCCAACCTCGATGCAGGCGGCGCGGTGACGCCGAACAGACCCGCCAGCGCCAACCACAGCTATCACTCGGCGAACCACGCGAAGGGCCTGAGCACGCTCTTCCTCGTTACGAAGCATGAGGTCCATAGATCTAAAATTTTAATTTTGTTTCAATATAGATTCTCAGCGACTAGAAATATTTAGGGATAGTTCTTTTCCAAATAATCACATTATTCTTGGTCAGTTCCAAGAGCCACATCAGATCGTGTGTCAACTAATGGACAACACAATAAAACATACACTTGTGTGCCTTAGGTGGTCTAGAGCTCCATCGGTACTCTCAATCTGTTATCAGATCTCATCCCTTTTGTTACCTGACCAAGAACCAAGGCTAGGAACTGACCTGGTTTGTATGAAAATTTCATTTTGGGCGCGAATTCGCGCCACTGACTGTATAAAGTGTCTGGCTTTGTGACTCTACTAAGTGTATAAGGTGTCTGTCTTTGTAACTCTGGAGAGGCTATAACTGTAGGTTGTATATACCGAAATTCAATAGCTTTATCAGAGATGAGTCATATTTTTAAACGCAGCCTTTTAATATGATAGGTATGAAATATATTTAAACAAACCTCGTAACAAGATATGGCAGTTTCAGTGTGTTAAATGTGGCTACATCACTCTCAGTCTTTATCAAATATCGAAGGACTCTTAAAGCTGCTGCTCTTATCACCATAGACTCATCCACAAGGCTGATTCGAATACTGAAAGAGAAATCGAAATATTATTTCGCAGAATTTTTTACGAGAGAAATAAACACATTCAAAGTTTTGATACATAGATTAAAAGGGGTTTGTTATGTTTTCCAGGTATGCCTTAGAACAGATAGATTATAGTGTGGACTATAGGCTGTTTAGATGGACAGACTACCTAGCCAGACCCTACAGAACTATTATCAGAGCAGCAGTGCTATCATTAAGAAGGTATCTATGGTACTATCTAGCCGAAAGGCAATTTTACTGGCCATGTTAATTTAAATAGTTCAAAAATAGATACTGCAGAGAAAGATCTGAAAGCTAAATATGATAGATTTAAAAATTCTACAACCAAAAGTTCTAACTCGGTTTGTAGTGTGCAAAACTTAATCTTAATTATACATTAGTACATTTTGATGCAAGTGCGAAAAGGTTGATATTTAGAGTTACGATTGTCTTTTTTGCCGAGACGCAGTCGAGGCAAAAATCAGTCAGGACGAGAAATATCAACACTTTCGCACGTGTATTAAACGACGTTTTTTAATACACCTGCGAAAAATTACATGTAATAATAAAATAAAAGCAATTTTGTTGCAAATCAAAACAGGTACAAGTCGACTGAAGAACACGCAGTCTGATTGGCGCCAATCTGTACTACAAAGACCAATGACTCTTTCTTAAATCTTTTTAATAATAATTTCTAAGATAGTTTTTTTTTTTCTTTTTGTTCCTTTTTTATCTACGATCAGTCAGGAGCTGACTTTTATTAGATATGTTGACTGTCAGTTCACTTGTAGGTACTGTATTCAGCAATACAGCTTCCCTTCATACTAGACTAGGCATTGCCCTTTAGTTGTGTGCCTTTGTTCCACTTTTCACTACTTTGCTATTTGGAGTCCATAAGTGGTAGACGTTGAAGTCTATGGATATTAGATGTTGTGTTCAGCAATCCAGCAGCAAGCTGATTAGGGTGACTTTGCAACCGTCGCTTGTAGTTGCATTTTCGTTGTTCAATTTCTTCTTTAATTGTAAGCATATTGAGATATTCATGGATTTCCGTATTTCTTGAAAACCAAGTAGCATTAGAAATGGACCTCAGGATCTTGTTTTGTGCTCGTTGAAGTATTTCCACATTTGAGGTGCTTGCTGTTCCCCAAAGTTCAATGCCATATGTCCATACAGGTTTTATGATAGCCTTGTATATAAGGAGTTTATTTTCTAGTGACAATGATGAGTTTTTGCCCAAGACCCATTGTAGTCCTTTAAATTTTAGTATAATTTCGTTGCGTTTAGTAGTGATATGTTTCTTCCAAGTTAGCCGGCGGTCAAGATGAAATCCTAAATATTTGACAGTGTCAGCATGTGGGAGTACATTACCACCAAGAGTGACAGATGGGCAGTCTCCTTTTCTCAGGGAGAAGGTGATGTGCATGGATTTACTAGCACTAGCTTTTATCCTCCATGCCTGTAACCATTTTTCTGTTTTATCTAGCTGCTTTTGGAGTTTGGAGGAGGCTTCTGTCTTGTCTTGACTTGTTGCCAGGAGAGCAGTATCATCCGCGAATGTTGCTGTGATAACATCTTCTGTTTGAGGAAGGTCTGCAGTGTAGATACAATACAAGATTGGCCCCAGCACAGAGCCTTGTGGAATACCAGCTTTAATATTGTGGAACTTTGATAAGATAGTTAAAATAGAATATAAATTAAGACGTCTAAAATTGTTTTGAATTTTTAAAACATCTTTTACAATTCAACATACTTAAATAATAATATTTAATAATAAAAGTTTGAAAATACTCATCTTTTTATTGAGCATCTGGTAAAATAAAGATGTCTACATGCTTACTAAATGATGTGGCCGGTTTCCCCTAGATGACGTCAGTAGGTAGTAAAAACAAAAAGGATGAGTGCGAAATATGTCACGTAATCTATCATATTTTGAGCAGATGTATTAAAAAAATAATTTAATAATCATTAATTCATTAAATCATAAATGATTTTTTAATACACCTGCTTAGTAGTTTGGATAAAAAATATAATAATGATGATAACTTCATTATCTCTTCTAAATTTTATGGTAACTACATAGGTAACACTAAAAGTTTCCGGAACTGGCCACTTAGATAAACAATGTTTAAAAATTTATTGCAACATTTGAAAATAGAACTCTTTGGCTGTAGAATGCAGTTTGTTTCATCTGACTGTCTTTTGTTTTTACCTTGTGGCGCCATTTAAAAAATTGTGTGTCTGCATCAACATGGATTTAACTCGGGAAAATTTTCGTAGTATGATTTTCTACGATTTTAAGTGTAATTTGACAGCTCAACAGAGCATCGCTCGGCTTGAAACAGCTTTTGGCAATGAAGCACCATGCAAGACGACTGTTTATAGCAGGTTTGCAGAATTCAAGCGTGGTCGTATCAATCTCAGTGACGAATTTCGCGATGGTCGGCCGTCCACCGCTGTGACCAACAAAAACATCGATGCTGTGCGCCGTATGATTGAAACAGACAGGCATGTGACCTACCATGAAATTCGCGCATCCTTAGAAATAGGCATGAGTCAAATACAATCAATCCTACACAAACATTTGGGTGTGAGAAAGCTGTGCTCGCGGTGGATCCCACACAACTTGACCGAGGCTCAAAAAACGGACCGCGTCACTTGGTGCAGTGCCATGCTTACCAGATTCAACGAAGGTGCGTCAAATTTGGTGTGGGACATAGTAACAGGTGACGAAACATGGATTTATTGCTACGATCCCAAAACAAAGCAGCAATCGAGCGTATGGGTCTTTCAAGATGAGCCGAAACCAACCAAAGTGGCGCGCGTGAAAAGTGCATCTAAGCGGATGATTGCTTCTTTTTTTAATAAAACTGGACACGTGGCTACTGTTGCTTTAGAGAATCGTCGTACCGTGAATAGTGACTGGTACACGACCATTTGTTTGCCGGAAGTTATTGACGAACTCCGTAAAAATAACCGTAAACGCCGTATCATCCTGCACCACGACAATGCTAGTTCTCACACGGCCAGACAGACAAACGACTTTTTGAAGACGAAAAATGTAGAACTCATGAGTCATCCTGCATACAGTCCCGACCTGGCACCTTGTGACTTTTTTCTGTTCCCAAAAATTAAGAACCAATTACGCGGTCAACGATTTTCATCACCAGAAGAGGCTGTCGAGGAGTATGAAAAACACGTTTCAGAGGTCACCACAGGGGAGTGGCACAAAAGTTTTCAAAACTGGTTTGATCGAATGAAAAAGTGCATAGACGCCAAGGGAGATTATTTTGAAAAACAATAAATTAATTTTGTACCTTTAATAGTATTTTTTCATATTCATTCCGGAAACTTATAGTGCGTCCCACGTATTTTATTATTCAAGCTGTCAGATTGTGGAATGACTTGCCAATCGCTATTAAGTGTGCTCCCTCATTCCCTGTCTTCAAACAATTACTCAGATTACTCAGAGGATAATTTTCTTTCTCTGTACATGTTTGTAATTTTTTTTTATTTCGTAAATGTTTGTTATATATCTACCTCTGCTACTCACATTTAATTGTTTTTGTTTTACGTATTATATTATTTATTTGTAATGTATGTAACAATGAAAAATTTCTTTTTTAGATTAGTTCTTGGCTATCTCTTTATTATTATTACTTATTTTGTACACCGCCTTCATGTTCTTTTTTTCCTACAATTAATTTCCACCCAAAGGTTGTCTAGAAAAAATCACTATAAGGCTGCAAATTGTTACCTTTTTTTATAAAGTATTGTTTTTTATTATTTGCATTTGGTGCACAATAAAGAGTATTTGTATTGTCTTGTCTAACATTGTGCACATACATATTGTTTGGCCTGTCTCCGAGAAGGGTAGACAGAGCCTACATATCTTCATCCTTTCACAACTCTTACTCTTTTTCCATATCTATCAATCAAGTCATACAAGCTTATTTATCCTGGGTACTTTTGAACGGGGTAAATTTTAGTAAGTCACAAATTCGGTCAACATACAGGGCGTAAATAGTATGCAACCATTAAATAAAACCACATACTCTACTGATCATACTGAACAACTATTCGAAATAAAACTGCATGCAAATCTTCAGAGAAAGAGATATTCTACTGTAACACAAAGCTTTATCTCGTAGGAGGATGGTCTATTTTAGAATGCTGC
Source organism: Ypsolopha scabrella (assembly GCA_910592155.1). Taxonomy (NCBI): domain Eukaryota; kingdom Metazoa; phylum Arthropoda; class Insecta; order Lepidoptera; family Ypsolophidae; genus Ypsolopha; species Ypsolopha scabrella. The sequence goes on from OU342964.1 coordinate 10,585,215, forward strand.
ACCGGAATAGCTGTTTCACGGACAACACTCTCTCTAAACTCGCACGTATGTTGGTGCGTTAGGGTTCACGCATTTTTGTTTGGAATTCAATTATTTCTCAAACTAAGGGTGTCTGTGGGTATTATTCTAGGGAAAAGTGGTTCAGTAGGGTCAGTAGAATATGTGGTTTCATTGAATGGTAGTAGTCTATTTACATCTGGTATTATTAAGCTCATCAGCCTAGTTAAACCTTTTTCTTCCATCCGTCCTCTGCATATGCTTACATCATCAAAAGCATTCCTTTTCCTATTCTAGTCACTATATATTCTTTCAGGCATCAATAATAAAAATTGATATTTTCTACTTTAATATTAAATGTAAAATTTTTCTGTACTTTCTAATGAATATTGGATATATACATAGCATGTTGTGAACAACTTATCTACTACAATATAAAGTATTATCATTCCAGCTATTTATGTTTATTGCCAAATCCATGGCCTACTTAACGAATGAATACACCTTTCATGTCTCTTTCAACAGCTAACTGTAATAAAAAACATGATAACAACTATTTGGTTCTTGTAAATGGGTACAAGGTCAATTTATACTAATAATAAAACATAATTACACTCACCAACTCATTAGTTCTTCTGTAGTGAAACCCAAGCTATTTCTATCTTCTTTGCACAACAGAGTGACTAAAGCATTCAGGTAGGACAATCTACGGCTATCAGAGCCTGAGCTCTGGATGGCTCGGGATATAGATATTGCCCGGATCTCAGAGGGCATGTTCTTGTTGGTAGGTGAGATGTCATTCTGTACTTGTTTCTTCAAATACAACCCTTGGATAATTTCTATGACATTTTCTTCGAGAGTTTTTGTTTTTGTATCTAATTTGAATAAATCCACAGCATGTTTACCTGCAATATTTATATACAAAATACATAATGTTTACTTGCACATTCCCAACGGTGTTCGTGTAATACTATATGTTTATATGATAATTCAACCTATTTATGTCACATTCATGATTAAAAATACTGTTTACGTTACCTTTTCTACGATTCAACCAATTTTCATAGGTATTAGCCATTATAACATTTTTACACGACAAAGCCGATGAATGTGAGGAACTAATATTATAGGATTTCGGTGCATTAGTACTGTCTAGGAATTGTTAAAGACACACCAAATATAGCTTGTATTACTAACAAACTATAAAAAATCATTATTGACAATTTGCTCAGACTTATCAAAGTTTGATTGAGGTTATAAAAGTGTTGCTAGAACAAAAAAAAAATTTGTTCTGTAGCTCGCAGCAGAGAGCATTGCCTCAGCATTGCTCTCTGCTCTGATATTAGCTCATCGATTGAAAAATCATAGTCCTCTATAATAATAACAATATATAAGGGTCTGTACCATACTACCTAAAGGTAAATATTTGTTATAATGGGAAATAAATAATCACACAAGTTGTCGAAGAGTTGTACTTATTACAACATGAGTGATTGATTTTTGTATAGAATTCATAGCAAGCAAGAAAAAAATATCTTAAGTTGCTAAAAATCACGTAAAACTATTCTTCGCGTATTTCCCATTGACGGTTTCCCCGATCATTTTGAAAACTGCACCAGACACCCGTAAATTAAAAGTGTAGGTACAGAATGGTGATAATGATTTATTTTTGCCAAACAAAAATTGTTACATACTTGGTGTATTTATCCATAAAACATAACCAACTTTTGCGTGCAATTTCCCCACACAAATTACTATGGAGGGCGGCATTAAAACATGATTCTTTCACAGACTTATTCATTATAATTAGGTACTTAAAAGTCTGTGGATTCTTTATAGAGCGCGATGTTTTGGTTTTCGTAACAGCCATGGCTAAGAGCGCGCTATAAAAACAATACAATAAAACGTCATTGAGTTCAGTTCTATTCTACTACCTGACGCAAAATTAAGTGCTCATTGTCAGGGAGTATGAATATGGGTTTATAAAATACAGTCACTTGCATTTAAAGCTCCCTATTTGAAGAAGAAACAATGTTTTATATGTATATTTTTGTGTAGTCTGTTGGGTGAAACAAGCGCAGGAGATCCGGCTTTAAATATTTCTGAGGTTAATTAATACCACATGGGCCATATGTACCTAACCTCAGATCAGAAAAAAAACAGCGGGTTATGTCATGTGTCAGCTATGCACGTACAAATTTGTTGATAAAATAACCACCAAACTGAAACTGTCGATATTCATTTTTATCAAAGACACTTCCACGCAAGCAAAGCCGCAGGCAAAAGCTAGTTTATAACATGCTCATTTATATTGAAAAAAATTACCTTGAAAGAAAGAAATGACCGAGACTTAATTATGCTGATTTCCATCCTGTAGGGATATCATATGAATGTGCAGTAATATAAACGTTTAAAAAATTTGATGATTTGGACAAGTATTCGTCTTACACCTGAAGGGATCCGTAGCGTAAATGAAAAAGATTTTAAAACGTTATTTTAATTTGCAATTACATAGAGACTGTTTGAAAAAACCGCAGTCAGGTTGATCAATTAAAACTCCACACAGTGAAGTTTTGTGATTTTCAGCTTTATTCCACTAGGTATTTTAGAAAATGTAAAATTTAATTTAATTATAAACATTATTTCATCCACTTTTAATTAAATTATCAATATGAAACGTTTTATTTAGCCAAAAATTTTACAATTAATAATTAAACAATATCTTACAATAATTTTACGCTAGCGGGCGTTATCGCGCGCGGCACCACCTTGGAGCACGCGAGTCGTGAGGCATTTTTAGCATATTTCGTAACGTCATGAAATTTAATCTAGAAGAGATATCGCCCGTTGTATGAAAACGGGCGACTTTCTTTGTCGCGCGTTTTATTGCGCTTGTCGACCGATCATTGCGCTTATTTTTATAGACGTGTGCAATAAAACACGCGACAAACGAGTCGCCCGTCTTCATACTACTATGGATAATGAATGAATATGAATGATAATGGATGAAACTATGGAATTGTTTTTCTTTTTTCATTATTATAGTGATAAGTGATCTAAATTTCTGATTTCAGAAAAAAATATATAAGGTTTATATATTCTAAATTAACAAAAGACACTTTTCTTGAAAAAAAACTCTTACTTAAGTCCCTATCCTAAATCTTCCTTTCTTTTTCAATTTTTAAGGTGTATAATTTTTGGTATGGTAGTTTTTAAAACAAGGAATGTTACACAGTAATATCAATAATATCGTCACCGTAACATGGTGCCACTTTAACACTATTTGATGGTAAATTACATTTTACTGTCAAATTGTGTTAAGGAGGCATGCTGCAGGCCTAACATGGTTGCCACTTTAAAACAATTTTAAATACCATTTGACAGTAAATATATGGAATTTACAAGTGGCACCTAGGCCTGCAGAGTGTATATATTCAACGCAAACAGACGATTTTAGGTAATTAAGTTTTACTTCGTTACAATTTCTTAAATAATCGTTTTTTTTAACTTTGCCCTGGAGAGGCGGAACAGGCAGTTCACGCCTTAAAAAGGTCAGATAAAGGTTAATAAATAGATAAACGGTAAAAGAATACATCAAAACAAACGTTAAAGGTAAAGGAATACATCACAAACGGTGCTCGTGCCTCGCGAGTGAGAGCAAATCCACAATCACGAATTCACCAGTGATGCTCAAGATCCGCTGGGAAAGTGTTCGCGAAAAATGTAAAATGTTTGTGTAAAGTTGAAAACATTAATAATGGTAATTTGCGTAATTAATGTAATTTGGTAGTCGACTGTGATTGTTGCCAGGGTTAAAAATTTGTACCATAAACCTCTTAGATTATTTTTTTCTGTGAATGAAGTTTATGGTTTATGGTTACTAGGGGGGCGGGACTTGAGGTAATTTTTCACGAATATATCGATAATCGCGTGCTGAATGATGAGATCTTGCGATCGATGATTGTCTCATTAATCGGTAATTACCGTAGATATTTCGTAACCTTGTTTAATGTTGACAATTTATTACTTAACGTGTAATATGTTAAACTATGTGAATAACATCTTAAAAACCGGAATGCCAAAAATGATTAAAAACAAATACAAGCATTTATGGTCATCTACATATAGTTTAGTTGTGATGTGACTATCAGTAATATTATCCTGCGCCTTTGCTGTGTTCTTTTTTCTTAGATAGCTTAACCTCTTACGGAATGTATATCCATAATGGGTACATATTTATTTTCGTTCAGAATGCACTAGAGTAGGTATATCATATTACGAGTAAGGACATATCTGGTAACATAAAACGGTCAAAATAAGAACATGTGCTTCTAGAGGCCGAGGAAAAAGCTGATTTTAGTGCTGCTGGGGACCAAAAACTGTAATTCGCTCTTATTGATATTTGAGCAGACAATGACAACATATCAGTTTCACCAAAGGTTTTCAAGTCCAAAATCATCGTAGCCAAGTTTTCTTATGCAATAGGTTAGGTAGATATCAGTGTCCAAACACGTGTCCAGAGTCCAGATAGTCGGTGCCAGGTAGTATTGATATTAAAGTTATCCGAGACAAATATTGTATCAAAACAAATACAGACTGACAGTTACCGATCAACCATAGTGATGTTTTAATTTAAGCTTTGATTTGTTTTTAATCTTTTGAAAAAGCAAAGCACTAGTCAACAGATCATAATAGGTACTTTGAAAAAAAATCATTTCTAATATTGCGGTATAGAACTACCCGATGTTGTAACAGGTTACCCTAAGGCAATAATAGTCTTGAAAACACTAGCGTCCTCTAGGCGCCAAAAGACTCCCTATCAAGTAAGTATATAAACATATCGTTGCGGTGTGGGAAAGCGCATGTTAGGCGGGTAGTGGGCGTCGCCCAACGATCAAACCGAGATTAGCCCACGAGCTCAGGGAGGGGTATTTTCTCATAACGTAAGAATTTTCCAAAATCTCACTAAATATAATGTATACATAACACAGACTTAATACATAACTATAATTTGGATAGTCTGAAGTCAGCCACTGCAGGTAATGCTTTAACACAAAAAGAGGACAAGATGTCAACGAACCCTACAAGTCACGCTATTTCACTAGTTGAAACCGCAAAATCAAAAGTAGAGAAAAAAACAAAAGCAAACAAGAAAAAATTTGTGATTTTTTCAGACGACATAGGTCCAGGTTTAGCAACTCGTCTTATGCAGAGGTCTAAAGAAAGATATGAAATCGTCAATTATTGCAAACCAGGGACAAATAGCGAAGAAGTTCTAAAAGATTACCTAAAGTATACAGAGTCATTGACAATGAAAGATACAGTAGCTATAATTATAACAAAATATCGCGAAAGGATTGAAAACTACTCTGCTGTTATCAGAAAGCTGATCCATACTAACACAAGACACTTTAATGTCATACTAAGTGGACTGGAATATGATAGGTATAATAATAAACATATATATCACTGCAATGAACAGTTGATGAATTTGTCATTAATGACAGAAAATACACGGTTCCTGGATCTAAATGCAAGTGCTGGTAAAACAAAACAATCATACGTTATGCAGGAAATTATTAGAATTAATGAAAATTTTTATGGGGCGTCGTCTTTAATATTTATTAAAGGTGACAATATGCCGACACAACATACTGCAATAGGCAATGTAAATTTTCGACAGGAGGAGCAAGTGAAAGTGAAAAGTTAATAATAGTTCACTCTAACATTCAAAGTATAAACAATAAATACCTAAATTTAGAAATATTAGTTAACGACACTAACTGTGATGTCCTTTGTTTGACTGAGACTTGGGCTAATGACTTACAAATAAATGTAATTAATATAGACAATCTAGAACTCGCTACTTACTACAATAGGTTAATATTCAATCATGGAGGCACTGCAATATTTGTGAAAAAGTGTATAAATTATAAAGTTAGAAAGGATATTCGTAAAATGACATTCGAAATGAACTGCGAAGTCTCAGCAATTGAATTAAAATCGCCAAAAGTTGTGATTGTCTGCATGTACAGACCAGACCATGACAATGATATATTCTGTGATATTTTTGCAAAAATTTTCAACAATATTTGTAGAGAGAATAAGAGACTAGTAATCGCGGGAGACTTTAACTTTGACTGATTAAAAATGAATAGCAAAACAAAAAGGTTCTGTAATATTGTTAGTAATTATGGATGTAAGACAGTTATAAATGAACCAACAAGAACTGATAAAAAAAGTGCCACGTGCATCGATAATTTTATCATTAACGCTGACGACTACGCTTCTGTAGGAAAAGTTCTTAAATGTAAGTTATCTGACCACAATGTTATATTATTGGAATATTTTTATACAAACTGTAAGCTAACTAAGAAAACGACTACCACGAAACTAGGTAGAAATATGTCTATTAATAATTTTAATTATTTTCATTATACATTTGCCAAACAATCTGGGACAATTCAATATGAAATTATGAAAAATACTGATGTAAATGAAAAAATGAATATTTTATTAAATGCTATTGAATACTGTTACGTTACTGCATTTCCAGTTAAGCAGATTCAATTGAATAAGAAAAATAAAAAGTGGACCACACTTGGCATTGAAACTTCAAAAACTAACCTACAAAAAATGCAACTACTTCAGGAGCTTCAACCGTGTAACGAACGGAAACAGAAAATCAAAGTGTACAAAAAAATATTTCGGAAAACGTTGTATGCCACGAAGAAAATAAGTTATGGAAATAGGATCAAAAAAGCAGAAAATAAAATCAAAGAAACCTGGAAAGTAATAAATGAACAAGTACAAACTAAAAAGAAACCAAAAAATCACATTGAGGAAATTAAAAACAAAACAGGGATTAGAGTTACAAATGCTCAAGAAATGGCCACTATATTTAATGACTTCTTCAGAAATATAGCAAAGAATATATCTAAAAATATCAAGACAGATATTAACAAGTGCGAGATTTTTTTGCGAAATGTTAAAAGACCTGTAACAAGTATTAATTTCTTTTCCATAACAATGAAAGAACTAAAACAAATTTTAAGAGATTTAAAAAACAAAAAGTCAGAAGACATTTACAAAATGAATTGTGAAACTTTTAAAAAACTTGCTTTAGGAAACGACATGCTTCTTGAACTGATTTTATTAGTTTTGAATGCATGCCTACAGGAAGGTATATTTCCCGACGCTTTGAAACCGGGTAAAGTAGTGCCATTGTTCAAGAAAGGTGACAGTACTGAGCCTGGGGACTATAGACCCGTATGTATTTTGCCAGTTATGTCGAAAATTTTAGAGACCGCCATTAAAATTAGGATAACAATGTTTTTTGAAAGTAATGATCTTTTCACTGAATCACAGTTTGGATTTCGTAAAGGTAAATCTACTGAAATGGCAATAAGCAAGGTAGTTTACTACATGCTTGACGCTCTGGATACATCAAACAAATGTTCAAGTATATTTTGTGACCTATCCAAGGCGTTTGATTGCTTACGTCATGACGTTTTGACACACAAGCTTAAACACTACGGTTTCGAAGGAAAAGAGTTAAAATTGTTGTCCACATACTTAGAAAATAGAACACAGGCAGTCAGTGTCAACGGAATATTGTCCTCGTATGAAATCAATGACATAGGGGTACCTCAAGGCTCAATATTGGGCCCTATATTATTCCTAATATATATGAATGATTTACCTAGTATCTTACCTAGTTGGGCATTTGTCACTTTATTCGCGGACGATACACATGTAGGTGTTAGGGAAAAAATCAGGCTTCGTTAGAAATAAAAATAGAAACTGTAATGTCAACTTTGCAGGACTGGTTTGAAGCAAATGGTATTGTTCTGAACGCAGATAAAAGTGTTGTGTTAGCATACCAGACACACAAAAATAAGTCCATTATAGTAAAAACTAAAGAGGCAACATTTCTTGGTTACGCTATAGATCACACATTGGCCCATTCACTTCACATAGAGAAACTACGAAAAAAATTAGCGCAAACTATGCTCTGTTGAAGCTTAAACCGTTAGTAAATAAAACTACCCTTACGAGTGTATATTATGCTTACATACAGTCAAACTTGAATTATGCCATAACGGTATGGGGAAATGCTGCGGAGATCAAGAAAATCTTGATCAGCCAGAAGCGCTTCATCAGAATTTTAAATGGACTTCACAGACGCTCTTCAGCAAGAGAATATTTTAAATTAAACAAAATTATGACGGTAATATCACTTTACTTGTATAAGGGCCACTTGCACAACATTTGATTTAAATTAACAGTAATTTTGTTTAACTAACCATGAATATCTATTTAGCTTAAATGGAATTAGTCGCGTCTTGCACAACATCGTTTCTGTAGTTTCTTAGCTAATCTGAATCAGTGCGTCGGTAAAGCAGTTCCGACGTTCCGTTTTACGTGTTCAGCGAGTTTTTTCGTTCCGAGCAAGAAAAGTTGTGTGGATTGAACCGGAAATGTCACAACAAGGAAATAAAAAAAAAACTTTCCCTGCTTCTTCTCGTCACTGTGTTTAGTTTGGTTATGCCCAGTCTCATTCGGGACAGGGATGCAGTGTCCCTGAAATCCAGGCTACATGCTTGTATTGCTCGGGAACTCACTTTGCCACTAATAAAACATGCCCAGAGCACAATCGTCAAAAGTCCATTAAAACTGTCATGTCTCAGGAAAGCATTTCATATGCAGATGCCTCTACACGATTTGCACAAGTCCGCAGACCATATGTGGAACTCACACAACAGCATATCCCATCTTCAGTTGCAGTATTCCCGCCTTCTCAGTTGGATTCGTTTTCTAGGGCTGTCAGCTCCTCCCACAAAAAGACTATTTTTACTCCACCCCGTCAAAGGCCAGTTATAGATATAGGTTACAATCGTAAGGCTCATGCAGAAATTGTTTCTGAGGGCCCTTCATCCCAACCTAATGGTTGTGCATTAACCCAGCCTCCAGATATTTCACCAAATGAAAATCTCGTGGAGCTCTTAATAGCTACCCTAATAAATTTAATTTCTAAATGTAGTGATTCCCTACCGTCCAACGTTGCTGCTAAACTCAATGAAATCTTCCTTTTAATTAATAGCCATGGCTCTAACGGACTCAACAGTAACCCACTTTCTCCAGTGGAACACTAGAAGTGTTTCCACAAAAAAACCAGACCTTATGTATTTAATTAATAAACACAATCCTGTTGTCATTGCCATCTCTGAGACGTGGTTGGTTCCTGGATCCCATTTTAGGATACCAGGTTTCTCCTGTCTTAGGGATGACAGAGATGATGGATATGCTGGTTGTGCTATCCTTGTCAGACGAAACTTCACTTTTTCTCAAATTTCTCTCCCTGTACACAGTCAAGATATTAATGCTATTGCCATCAAATTCCTTAACATGGTAATCTTATCAATTTATATAGCTAATCCTAGACCTTCTGTTCTACCTGAACTGATTTCTATTATCTCATCTCTTCCTGCACCTGTTATTATAATGGGTGATTTCAATGGCCATCACATATCATGGTCTTTTAAAACTGACAGTTTTGGGAGCGATCTTGTTGAAACTTTTGACTTCCTTAATATATGCATACTGAACGATGGTTCTCCCACTCGACGTACTCGTCCAAATGAAAATCCTGGTAGCGCCGTCGACCTATCTCTTTGTTCTCCATCTCTTTCTTCTGTCTTGTCCTGGAGGGTTCTACCTCTCACTCATGGTAGTGATCATTTCCCCATATTAGTTTCTATGCCTAATCACTCTGCTTCCCATTGTAATGACTCCCCTTTGTTAAAATATAGGCTCAATAAGGCAGACTGGGAAAACTTTTTATCTTCTGTAAATGGAAAAATTTCTTCACTCCCTTCCACTTCTAATGCAAACTTTCTTTCCAATTACTCTCAGTTCATTGACATCCTTTCCTCCTCTGCCAAAAATCATATTCCTATGAAAAATCCTTTTCGACGTAAGCTTTCCCCTCCATGGTGGGATCCTGATTGCACTGCGGCCGTTAAGAAAAGAAGCCAAGCCGAAAAAAAATATAATTCAAATATGTCCATGAGCAATTTTTTATCTTATCAACAAATCGCAGCGCAAGCTAGGAGACTGCTTTCAAAAAAAAAGAAACAGGGTTGGAATAAATTCTGTGAGAATCTTTCCCCCAGAACGCCAGTTTCTTTAGTCTGGCGTAATATAAGAAGGTTTCGAGGGTCACTTAATGTTCAGAATCTTACCTCGAATGATTCTGATTCTTGGGTGGGAGCTTTTGCTGAGAGGCTAGCTCCTTCTTGCCCTCCGGTCATACCTCCTGCTTCTTTACACATTACTTTTTCTCCTTCTTCATGTCCCAGTAATAGTTTTGATTTTATGAATTCCCCTTTCTCTTTTAATGAACTACAGTGCGCTATACATGGCCTCACTGACTCCACCCCAGGTATTGACAACATCCCTTATTCATTCTTAATTAACTCTTCTGAATCCACAAAATTATTTTATCTAAATTTAGTTAATCACTTTTATGAGAACGGAGTTACTCCGGATGAGTGGAACACCCAGATAATAATCCCGATTCTGAAACCTGGTAAGGATCCTTCTGATCCGTCTGCTCGAAGGCCAATAGCATTATCTTGTTGTTTGGCAAAGATTTTAGAACGAATGGTTAAAAACCGGTTAGAGTGGATAGTAGAGAATAAATGCTTACTAGCTAGATCTCAATTTGGTTTCCGGAAGGGTATGAGTACTTTGGATAGTCTTAGTATTTTAACTATTGACATTCGGTCATCATTTAAGAAACAAGAATTTCTTGTCGGGGTTTTTCTTGACATAGCCTCTGCATATGATAACGTTCTTCTTCCTGTACTCAGGCAAAAATTGCATCAGCTGATGATCCCAGAGAAACTGATTCGTATCATATGTAGCTTGCTCATTAACAGATCTATCCAGATTAAAAATAATAATTCCCTTCTTCCACCTAGGAGAGTTTGGAAGGGTCTTCCTCAGGGATCCGTACTCAGTCCTATCTTGTACAGTATTTATACACATGATCTTGAAAAAGTTGTGGACTCTTTTTGTAACATTCTACAATATGCGGATGATCTAGCACTTTATGTTTCATCCCCATCAGTAGAAACCGCAGTTAATCGATTAAACTCAGCTCTTTTTTACCTTAATGATTGGCTTCAGAATAATGGGTTATCCCTGTCTGTTGCAAAGAGTTGCGCAGTAATTTTTACAAAAAAACGTTCAATCCCTGGAGTGTTAATAAAATACAATGATGATCCCATTAAAATTGAAAATAAAGTGAAGTTTTTAGGAGTGATCCTTGATTCAAGACTTACTGGCATGCCCCATTTCACTTATATTTCTCAGAAGTGCGAGAGGGGAGTGAATGTTCTCCGTGCGCTCTCTGGTGTATGGTGGGGATCTCATCCTTACTCACAAAAACTTTTATATAATGCTATTGTTCGGAGCCATTTGGATTATGGTAGCTTTGTTTTGGATCCCTGCAACAAATCAGAATTTGAGAAAATCAACAAAATTCAAGCTAAATGTTTGAGAATTATTGTAGGTGCAATGAGATCTTCGCCTAAAAATGCCTTACAAGTAGAATGTGTCGACCCTCCTCCACACCTGCGCAGACAATACCTTTCAGATAGGTTTTTCTTCAAAATTGCTCAAAATTCGAATCACCCTCTTTTACCAAAGTTAATGCATTTATTCAACCTTGTATCCCAATCCGGTTTTAGCTCAGAATCAGATTTACCTTGTGTTATAAGAAGTTATATTAGTCTTTCGAAAATTAACCATCCCACTGTAAAATTACAAATCAACCCTCCATTTCATATTCCCTTCAAAGCCTTGATTTTTGAACCAAACGTGATTACGAATTTTGGCGTAGATAAAGGTTCGACCGTTGCTGACAAATCCTTCCAGTATATTTTGGAGAAAGACTGGCAGGGCTGGCTGAACATGTTCACTGATGCCTCTAAGTTATCAAATGAAACTAATGTTGGAGCTGCAGTTTGGATTCCCAAATATAAAATTATTCTCAACTTTAAATGTCCCCCAGAAGCTTCTGTTTTCACTGGAGAAGCAATTGCAATTTTGGAAGCAATCTCATTTTCCAACACTCACAAACTTAATAACACCATTATTTTTTCGGACTCTTTGAGTTGTCTTCAAGCAATTTTGTCTAATCCTTTTAAGAATAAGTCCCGCTTTCCTATCATTCTAAAAATTAGAGAGGCACTTTTTATGTGCAAAGAACAACACATTAACGTTGCTATCGCTTGGATTCCAGGTCATCATGGTATTTCAGGCAACGAAATGGCTGACTCATGTGCTAAAGACGCTGCAGAATTAGGTTCTTCCGAACACAGTGTTGTTTACCACCATGATCTTCTTCCTCTGGCGAAAACCAATTTAGATAAGGCGTGGTCCAAGTCATGGCAAGAGTCCCAGAAATTAATTGGCAGACATTATGGTGCAATTCAACCTGATATTCCTCAACGCCCGTGGTTCTTTAAATACCGTGATGCTAATAAGATTTCCACATCCATAGTTTGTCGTCTCCGGCTAGGTCATGTATGTTCTCCCGTTTTTCTGGCAAAAATCAGGGTGAGGGATCATTCCCTCTGTGAATGTGGCTTGTATGAAGGGACTGTAGATCATATGTTCTTTGAGTGTCAAAGATTACAGTATTCTTTATATGATGTTCTCCCTCCGCAAATCCCCCGTCCCGCTAACTTCAGCTTTCTGCTGACTTTTGTATATAGTCATTTTGTATACACGTTATGTAAGTTTATTAAATTAAATAATATAAAACTATAAAAGTAGCATAGTGTGTTGTATAGGTACTTACTAGTGTTTTAATAATATTCAGTATTTATTGTAGGTAACATATTACGGTTTTATTAATGTTTATTTTCCTCTGTGTATATATTGTGTACTTGATTAGTAATGTTGTTTATATTTTGTTGTAGGTTAACGCTTCAGAACTCAAGTTAACCAAATTTTAACTTGAAAACTTCCAGCAAGTCTATTCACTTAAAACTAGATATTGGCGGAACTAATGTGCGGAGACACATTATAGGAAGCCAGATAAAACGGCTCTGATTGATCTGATTGATTGATTAGTTTGGTTAGAATTTTGTTTGTGTTGAAAATGAATTCAATGAACGAAAACACCGAAGAGAAGAGTGGAAATCGGATTCGGGGCCCAAATTTCACAAAGGAAGAGCAAATGCTCCTTTTTACTTGCGTCAAGGCCTTCGGAAAAGTTATCGAGTGCAAGAAATCAGATGCAGTGAAACATGTCGATAAACAAAAAGCTTGGTCTAAAGTCATGGTCTTGTTCAACTCAAATACAAGAGGCGTTCAGAGAAGTGTTGAAAATCTCCAAGGCTGTTATAGGAATGCTAAGAGTAAATTAAAAAAAGAACACTCTGAAGCCAAGATGATGTTGAAAGGCAAGTAATTTATTTCTTATCTTGGGTTGGTGTTTTAAATCCATTTGTGCAAAGCTTTCACTGTTTGTTGATTCCAGATATAGAGAAAAAAGAAGCATTCATAAGTGCTCTAGACGAGAATGGAAAGAATTGGGATAAAATTGCCACCTCCGTTAACCAACCAATAGAAGTTTGCCAGAAAGGGTATGAAGAACTGGAAAAAGAAATAAAAACTATAGAAAATAAGAGAAAAACATTAATGATGAAAACAGGTCAGTATATGTAATTAGTTAATTACAGTTTCACAAACTTGACAGATCCTCCTTATAAGTTGTCATACTGTACCTTTATGCAGATAAAGTATGTTTTCATCATCACATGTAAGGCCTCAAAGCTAATCTTCTTTGGCCACCGGCAACATTTGTACCTATAGGTATGTGACATCAATCAATCAATCAATCAATAAGCCCTTTATTCTGAACTAAGAGTTGTGATTTTTGAGTTTATTTCTGTATTTATAGAATATCTCTTAGTTCAGTGTGCCTCTTGGCAAAGGCCTCCTCTAACATCTTCCATTGTTTCCTGTCTCGAGCAACTCTTCTCCAGTTAGGACCGGCTGTCAGTTTTAACTCGTCTTCCCATCTTTTTTGTTGCCTTCCTTTGCTCCGTTTGCCATCTCTAGGGTACCAATCTGTGACAATTTTGTTCCATTTATCTTGGGTAGATCTTATCATGTGACCTGTCCATCTCCATTTCTGTTGGTCTATTTTGGAGAGCATGTCAACAACTTTAGTTTTTTCTCTTATATGTATACTTTGTACTCTATCCTGTTTTTTGATACCTATCAGACTTCTTTCCATGGATCTTTGGCAATGTTCGAGCATTTCTCTGTGGTGTTTGGTGAGTGACCACGTTTCGCAACCATATGTGATGCAAGGAAGTATACATGTATTGAACACTTTCCGTTTTACCCCAATACTTAGATGTGTAGACTTCATAACTTCTTTCAATGACCAGTACCTTTTCCATCCATTGGCTATTCGTCTATTTATTTCCTTAGTTGTTTGGTCTTTATGAGAAATGAGCTGGCCTAGGTAAGTGTACTCGTCTACACACTCAAGTGGCTTGTTGTTGATCTTAATTTCCATGTTTACAGAGTTTGTCAGTAGTTTTGTTTTGTCTATATTCATTGTCAGTCCTATTTTTTCGCTTTCTTTGTTTAGATCTTGTATCATTTTCCGTAAAGTTTCTGGGTTTTCTTCAAATAAGACAATATCATCTGCAAACCTGAGGTGGTTAAGTTTTCTTCCATTTATGTTAAGACCAAATTGATCCCAATCAAGTTTTCGGAAAATGTTTTCAAGCACTGCAGAGAATAATTTGGGAGACATAGGATCTCCCTGTCGGACTCCTCTTTTTATTTCAAAGGCATTGCCTAATGTTTCAAGTTGTATTTTTGCTTTGCTGTTACAGTATATGGTTTTGATTGTTTTAATGTATGTTGTGTGTATACCCTGTTTTTCTAGACTTTCCCATATAGCCTCATGGCTGATACTGTCGAAGGCTTTGGTGTAGTCAATGAAAGCCATGTATAGAGTCTTGTTATATTCATTGTATTTCTCAATAACTTGCTTCACGGTGTGTATGTGATCTATTGTAGCATAATTCTTTCTGAAGCCAGCTTGTTCCATTGGTTGGTTTTCATCTAATGTGGTGCTAATTCGTTCTAAGATGATTTTGGAGAATACTTTATAAATATTTGACATCAAGCTTATTGGTCTGTAGTTTCCTATGTCATCTTTTGCGCCTTTCTTATGTATAAGAGTAATGTGGGATGTTTCCCATTGTTCTGGTATGTGTTGAGATATTAAAACTTCATTGAAAATTTTTGTGAGTATAGGGACAAGTTCGCTCAAAGTTCCTCTTAGTATCTCATTTGAGATTTTGTCTGGGCCTGGTGCTTTTTCCATCTTTTGGCTGAGTATGGCTTTCTCTACTTCACTCGGTAAGATTTCAGGTTCTTGGTTGGTTTTAGTTACTTTGGTACTTCTGTTTACATGTTCTGGGTGTTTGTAAATATGGTTTGAATAAAGGTTTTGGTAGAATTTAGTTGCTAGTGTGTTCATGTCTTTTCTGACATAGCTAAGATTAAAAAGGCTGGTTTTATAAGTGACATTCTAGGTACTAATCTCCCGTGGGATTGGAACCTGTGACCGTCCAGATAAGTAGCCAGAATGATGGTCTTAGGTTCTATCATAAAATATATGAGCTTTTATTAATATTTCAGGAGGCGGTCCGGGTCCCTCAGATGAAGATGAGTACAAACCCATAAATAAGTTAAAAAGACTTATAGAACCACAAATTGATGGTATGTATACCATTTATGATGGAGATGCAGAGTTGATGGCACTATACCAACAGAGCATCCCTGAAGAGGAGAGGATGGACCCGATAGAAGCACACAATACTTCTATTATTTCAAATATAGGTAGGTGTTAAGAGCCTGTACTTAGATTAAAGCTTCACCATGTACTATTAAGCTGATTTTTTATCTTTTATTGCAATTTTCAGATGCTCCAACAGAAACGTCTGAAAGTGAGAAAATGATTCGAAAATGTAAGGAAGATCAAAATGGTAACATACTAGCCTTTTGCCCACAGTTTCCACCATGGGAATGTAATTATAGCTGTCACTAGGGAACTGCTATATATCCTACAACCTGTGTCCAAGTGACGAGTCACCATTTAACAGTGAAATAATTATTAGTTCAGAGATTAACCTCTACATACGCACAAACAAATTTTATCTCTGTAATATTAGTGTAGATGTAAATTATTATACCTTAGTATTTCTTAATAAAAAATGATCTGTTTTCTTTTAGCTGCAACTGATGAAATAAAAATTGTAAATAGAACAGATATCCTAAGGAAAAAGAAGGACTTGGCACTGATGAATGGTAAGTCCAGCTACTTGTCAACAATAATAATGTATGGAAAATATAGATAGATAATCATTTATTTATGTAGTAGGTATGTGTTAGATAGATGAAAATACGTACATAGATGAGATGTATTTCTTACAGTAACTTCCTTAAAATAAATAAATTTAAAATTTTAATATATTTTATGTATATTTCAGGACAAGAAACTGCTATCAAGAAAAAAAAGACGGCTAGCGAAAGCTTTCGTTTGTTGGCTGAAGAAAAATTAGAACTCATTCAAATCCAAAAGGACATTTTGAAAAGAGATGAAATCCACAAAATTAAAATAAATGAACTGGAATTGAAAATAAAAATGAAAGAGTTAGAACTGATGGAGTTAAAAATAAAAAATGAATCTAATAGACAGACTATGTAAACAGACAGAAAGAGGAGGCTTAATTAATTTAATTATGATTATGTTATATAATATAATATCTGCTTATCATGATAATAAGTGTTTTATTTAATATAACATCCCAAAGGAATGCCAGAGTACTTCATTTATACAAACATGCTCTATTATTATTTATTTAATTAAAATGAATGACTCGGATATTAAATTAAAATTAATAAAATTGAACAGGTTAAATTAAAAATTGGGATTGAAACAAAATAAATTACTACATTTTCCAAGGGTTGTTTAATAATTTTATAACAAAGCAAAATAAGTTTCTATGAGTAGTCTTCTTTCTAAATCACGGCCACCTCTTTGTGGATGATCTGGAGCTGGCATTGCTAAATCTGGAGCTGGGTATTCATGATCCTCCGGTGGCACAACTTCGTTTTGAGTGATGGCTAAATTATGCAGTACAGCGGTGGCTATAATTATGCCAGGAACTCTATGTAGGTGCAAATTTATTCCCCTGGATAAGATTGGGAATCTCCTCTTCCACACTCCAAAAGCCCTTTCAACAACATTCCTTGTTTTTATTTGAGACTCCTGGTACAGGATCTCGCCTCTCGAGATGACCTTGCCCTCGGCTAGTGGGGTCATCATGTAACTACATTGAGCATAGCCGCTATCACCTAACAAGTATTTGTTGTTATGCTTTCCCTGCATGAAATCCCTTTTCAATGCACAGTTGTCCCATATATTGGCATCATGAGCTGTCCCATGCCACCTTGCCACAACATCAAAAAACATCAGGTTTGGTCCTGCCACACACTGAGTGTTGATAGAAAACCACCCTTTTCTATTTCTATACAATTCAGCAAGCTCTCCTCCTGGAGACAATATACGCACATGTGTGCAGTCGATTGCTCCTGTAACACGTGGAAATTTGGCTTTCTTGAAGAATTCTGATGCAACTTGGTGTTTTTCTTCCGTTGTGGTAGGGAATTTTATGTACCTCTTATACAACAAAGCAATGGCATGAGTTACTCTATGTATTATTCTACATGATGTAGACTCATGCACGCCAATTACATCACCGCAAGTAATTAACTGACTTCCAGTAGCATAAAATCTGAGAGTACAGAGAAGCTGGTTCATAGGGGTGGCCGTTGTATACCTACAAAAAACACAATGTTTTGTTAACCAAGATATTGATGAATCATGTAAGTAGTTAGGTTACTGCCTTCGTACTCAATATCTTACCTTTGAGAGTTTTTTAGGTACGGTTGTATTTCTCCCAACAACATCAAAGTGGTGTCTTTACGCAGACGAAACCTTCTCACAAATTTATCTTCGGGAAGATTTTCAAACAAATTACTTCTCTCGAAATATTGTCTTGCTGCGATCGGTCTCTCCATAAATTGAACAATTAAGTCGTCATCATCAGAAAATAAATCCATTTCTAAAGCTTTTGTTATCAGGTAGGTAACACGAGACTTTTAGGTTAAGTAAAAAGTTAAACAGCCGTTTTTGGGCATTTAAGTTTGACAGCTCGCTAAATATGATTAGAAACTAAAATAAAGTTGTGCAAGACGCTAAATGGTTTTTAGCTCTTAAATACGTTTAGGATGCTCTTAAACGTATTTAAGCGACGTCATGCAAGCGGCCCTTAATCATTAATAGAAATTCATAATAATAAACATGATTTACCTAAATATATGGACCGACACAACTATGACACCCGTAACAAAGAGAAAATCGTATTACCAAAAACAAGACTATCGAAAACGCAAAAACAAGGATTGTTCAATAAGGTTGGGAAATAACTAGACTTCCTCTGGTTGATTTTAAAATGAAATTAAAATATTTTTTCGAATTAAATCCATTTTATTCTGTAAATGAGTACCTGACCAAGCAGTTTAATAAGTGTTCATTCTCTCTGTAGTTATAATACAATTTTTATAATTTTGTCTATAATACGAAGGTATATGTCATAAAATGATAATCATACATACCTGACAATTTGTTTTTCAATGACATAAGTTTTATATGTACCTAATGTTTTATTTGTATTATATAAATTATTTATTTTATCAATAAGATATTGTGAATTCTTATGGTGTAATGTTTGACATGCCTCATGTAACATTCTCTGTTATAATGGTCAATAAAGAATTACTGATTACTGATTACTGATATGCTAATAAAATAAGTAGTCAAAAAGTAGTATCTGTAAATTGAATATTTTCGTAAGAGTTTTAAGGAAATAGGTTATAGGTTTTTAATCTTTTGAGGTCAAAACAAAACAACAAATTTAGAATGTTTGTCTGTCTGTTCGTATATGTATGTTCCGTTTTAACTCGAGAAGCACTGCAAAAAATTGGTTGCGTTTTTTTAATATCTTACTGGTGACCTTGGTTCATAAAATAACGCCCAAGCCGAAAATAGGACAAAGATTTAATAAACGATTTTAACTCGAGCACCACTCAACGGACTTGGATGGGGTTTTTTGTGTTTCCCATCATAGGGTCCCTGGTGAACATATACTTAGGCAATAAGGGGTGTTCTAAAATAACGCCCAAGATGAAAACGGGGCAAAGATTCCCTAAACGTGGACAGAGCCGCGGGCAAAGGCTTTTACAGTATGAAATATTTCACTTTTAAAATACTTACCTACCTTTGAAACCTTTATTTTATTAAACCTTGGATTTCCATTATTATTTGAAATTTCAAATAGCAAAATTTTAAAACTACGAATTAGTGCGGCGCGGTGCCGCGTTGGCCATACATGTTTAGTTTCTTAAATGTTCTCACCTACCCAGGACCTCGCTTAGTTTGATCGCCCGCTCTTCACTGACAGAAGGATAGCATATACAAAATCAACGCGTGCAAAAGAGATGTCATGATCGCCGGGCGTGAGCGGGCGATCAAACTGAACTCAGCCCAGAAAACAATATTCACCCGGCGATCATGACATCTCTTTTGCAGGCCTTGAATTTGTTTCTGATATCCTGCTCCCTGATTCTGTATCGTAAACTCAGTTGCCAAACCAAATTTCTATCGTCTAAAACATACATATCCGCTTATCTAAGGATAAGTTCGCACTTGAAATGACTTCACAATTCGTAAATAGTTCAATACCCACTAAAGGTTATTTTGGAAGTTTATTTTTTATCTGTTTTTGGTGAATAGCAAATAAAGCTAGCAACCGACACTGAGTTACATAATAGCCCCGCTGATGATCGTTCAAAAACTCACACCGGCTTGGGTTTGTACCCCGGGTTCCAACACTAAACCGTTCAAAAATTGACACGGGTCGCAGCTCCGACCGTTCAAAATTAGCAGTGTCGCTACACCACCGGTGTCGAATTTTTCAACACCAACTCTGAGCAGGGTTCGCAAGGTTCGTATAGAGACGTCAAAATGACAGATAAAAATCAATACGAAATCTATTGGAGATAATGTGAAATGACGTTTGGAGTGTAGCAACTCGGCCAAACCCGTTCAAAAACTCAGTGTTGCAACCCCGGTGTTCCTACACACCCTAGGGTTCTTTAATGAACGCACTTCTATAACGGGCTATTAAGTAACTCAGTGTCGGATGCTAGCTACAGTTGCTATTCACTAAAAACAGATAAAAAATGAACTTCCAAAATAACCTCTAATGGGTATTGAACTATTTATGAATTGTGAAGTAATTTCAAGTGTGAACTTATCCTTAGATAAGCGGATATATATGTTTTAGACGATAGGCACTTGGTTTGGCAATTGAGTTTAAGATACAGAATCATGGGGGCTGGTTTGGCAATTGAGTTTAAGATACAGAATCATGGGGGCTGCTGTCTTTGAGTAATAATCAGGGAATCAAACTGAACGCCACTGCCCAGTAGAGACAGGCTCTAGCTTAATTTTATCGATATCACATATAGTACATCTCTAGTAACGCCATCTACGCAAAATAGTGACGAGCTCGTGGGATTGGAAATTACAAAGTTCGATAATTCGATACCATTTTACGGATTGTCTTCGTATACCATTCCATCACTTTTGTTGTGTATTTTGTCAAAATGGGAGATTCAAAACATGGAATAGATATGAGCTCTTGTCGAATTTGTTTAGCCAACAAAAAGCCATTGTGTCCCCTTTTCAAATATAAATTATCGGGTAACTATGCTGAAATGCTTACGGCTATAGCTGATGTAAAGGTAAGTCTTAGCAGTAAACCGATAACCTAAGTTCTAATCAAAAAATCCCAAAAATAGGGCGCTGTGTCCCCCTATCGACACTGACCGAAGACTGTTACGTAGGTACATACCTACCGTGCTACTAACAGGGTACCGAACCATAAAAAAATTCAGAAATTTTCAGTGTAACCTGGAAAAAGTTTTGTTTTGTGCAAGATTGCGATGGACGTATGAAAAAGCAAACATTTTTTTGTTGGTCTCAATCTCTGCCCCTATATTAAGGATTATTCCCATCGGCTCACTTGGTCCATTGCGAGTTGCATCGGATCAAGCTAAATGTTCCCATGGGCTCAGTAGTCAGATGCAACTACAAAATTAATGTATTTTTAGCCAATTTTTTTCCCAACAGACCATTGAGCTGTTGCAGCTACTTTAAATGGAAATTTTCCCAATGTGAGCTTATACTTATGAAATATATCCCCTGATAATTATGTTTCAGTCTATTGGCAGTGTTTTATTCTATGATTGTTATTATTCCTCATTATCTCCTTATTGGGTTACAAAAATGAACTAAAATAACCTAAATTATTAATAAATACCGGCTTTAACACTCATATATTATTATTGTTGACTATATGCCAACTGTTTCATAATAATTTAGAATGTCAGCTCACATGAGTTTTAATAATATTAAAAATAAAACCCTGTAAAATATCTAAATAACTGGTAATTAATTGGGAAAGTAAGTCTTTTATTCCTGATTTAAGTAAAGTTAACAGTATGAATTTAGAAATATAAAAAAAATTACAGCTACCTAAAATAATAATATTTTTTTTGAATACCTACTTGATTTATTTAAAATCACATTCTTAAACATTTGTAAAGTAAAAACATTCATGTGAATATATATCTGAAATTCTACTGATTGCTAGTTTTCATGTTTCATTTTCCAAATGTTTAAAAATGTGATTTTTAATAAGTCGAGTATTTAAAAAAGCTCATTATTACTTTGGGTAACTGTGATTTTATTTATGTTTTAAATTCATACTGTAAGTGGTGGTGAGAATGATTTAAGAAGTCTTGTGTGAGTTGGAATGGGTAGGGTGTTGTTTGTGATGGATTCCGATGTGAAGGTTATTTTTACCAACATGGGCACACATTGGACAACATCACAAACAACACCCTACCCATTCCAACTAACACAAACTTTCACAACCTCACATTCAACAATTTCTTCACCGCAAGGATATTGAATCTTTCTTACCACCACTTGTTACATGTTGAATGTTACATAGAGGGACTTTTAGAAAATTGTTATTTGTTTTATTTAAAGTTGAAATAACTAACTTTAAATTTCTTTTTTCATTTGATGTTTTGAAATGTAATATGTCAAAAAGCGCTCATGGTAGATTTATTTTCCTTAAACCAGGATAGTTTTTTTCCTTTTCTTTCTCCCTCTTACTTGTCTACGGTACTTGGTGTCAAACCAAACGTCACTTGCCTCAACCCTTTTGCTACAACAAGATGCGATTTAACCAGATATATTTTTTGTTTTAAATTCCATCGGAGGATGTGAATTCAATTTTCGTCTCGTCGGATTATGTTGCTTTGACCTTTGTCATATCCACTTGCTGGAAAACTTATGGGAAAAACATTGGGTTCTGCATTTTTTTTTATATCCCAACCTTTTAGGTATTTAATTTCAATGGAAAGGAGTTTCATTTTATAAACATTGGCGTTTTCTCCTTCCGAAAACTTCATTCTTTTTGCAAAATCAACTTCTAAATGCGTTGAATATTCAAACTGAAACAATTTACAATTTTGCCGTCCCGTGATGACCTCTTCAGGAGCATGCAAGTGGGTTTTTCCTAACGTTTCATAAGTCCTTAATGACAAGGCACTATTAAGGTACTGTAAACTCTTTTTTTATGTAAAGACAATTGTTACGCCAAGTTTCATTCTAATTTTTGAACAAGGATTTATTTAAAAATTTATCTTACCTACGGCTTTGAAAAGAAGGATTTTATTACTACAAGCTTTGATAATTTTGTTCTAAAATTTATTAGGTATTGTGAATTTAATATAAAGGTTAAAATTAAACAAACATTTTGGATTTTTAGTGAAAATCTTATATTATATGTTCATGGTGCTTATATGCAGTTGGCATATAGTCAACAATAATAATACGTGAGTGTTAAAGCCGGTATTTAATAATAATTTCTTCTTACTATCTCTAAAATAATAGATGGTTGGGGTGTACAAGTCCCGGTAGTAAATATTACATGTTGTCTCATCTGTTTGCATTAGGCGCAAACAGTCCACTCACAGAGACATTGCTCTACAAAGCACAAGTTAGCTGAGATGTAATAATATTTACTGCAGGGTACTATATACAAGGAGGCACTATTGGAAAAAAGACTTCCTGCAGCACAGAAGCAAGCTAGCACCTCTGTGGTATTTTTTTTATAATCCAGA
Organism: Ypsolopha scabrella; assembly: GCA_910592155.1. Taxonomy (NCBI): domain Eukaryota; kingdom Metazoa; phylum Arthropoda; class Insecta; order Lepidoptera; family Ypsolophidae; genus Ypsolopha; species Ypsolopha scabrella. The sequence continues at coordinate 10,608,642 of OU342964.1, forward strand.
AATCCTCCAGTTTTACCCCCTTATCAATACTCGGGGTTGGTTAGGGTGTAGATAAGAGGGAACTATATTGAAACTGACCTATGGCTCAGATCTATCTTACAGATAAAGTGCAATAATCTTGTTTTTTGGTCATTTTTATCAACATAAAATGCAACATCTTCTTGTACATATGTTTACATATAATATTTAAAAAAAAACACAGAACAGACCTTGAATCAGTATTTTGCCAAAATAAAAAAAAACACTAGTTTTCGTTATTAAAACATGGAAACTTTACTGGATGTTTTCATTATAGAGAAGAACACAAAATAATATAACAAATAACATTTCTTGACATTCCTCTCCTCTTATGGGTTTGGGGTTTTTTGGAAACTTTACCAAATGTTTGTATAAAATATATGATTGACAGTGAACAGAAAAGGTTTGAATAAAGAATAGCATTTCTTGACATTCATTATATTTGATCACTTACTTAATGGTTGATGCTTCTATAAAATTAATAATTTCTCTTACAGGTTGCAGCTAAGGATGGACTACCAGATAAGATCTGTTCCAAGTGCTGTACTGCTCTTGAAAAGGCTTTTATGCTGAAAACAATTGCAGAAAGGTAATTTCTAGGGAAGGACTCTTATATAAGTATCCATCCATCCATCAGCCTGTTTCGTCCACTGCTGGACATAGGCCTTTCCAGGATTTCGCCACTCTTGGCGGTCCTCCTGGAAGAAATGCCCATACTCACACACGCTGGGCAGGCAGGTCACCAGTCTAATTTATATAAGGCCCGGCAATTGGGGATGGATATACCGCCGGCCGCCTGGTTTTTTTGCCTGAGAGCTGTCCTCTTACTCTCCCCCGAATAACTTCGGGAGGATTTCCGAGTAAGATGGTGGTACCTCCACAGTCGAGCTCGGCATTAGCTCTACCACCTAAAGTATATTTAAAATAAATATATACAGGTTGAAAATAAAACCTCTAGCTATGTCAAACGAAACTATTCTATGTTCGAAATGAAAAGTATTTGCTCTGTTACTTTTGTCATGTTTCATAATAATAAAAAAAGATATCGACTGTCAAAGTTTTCCTACAAAAACCGAAAAGCATTGTCATATTATCACTTGTCGCTCGTCACCGCCTACTATCGCCACGTGATCGCGCGCTCACCCCTGTCTGCCTCACTTCGCGCGGTGCGTAGGTATCCATCCTTTGTCCCGCCCCGCCAAATAACGCCCGGGTTTTTCCACACTTTATAATGAATGAGTGATGACCTGGAGGTCCCGGGTTCAAATCAGGGGATAAAGGGGTACCTGCCTTTTTTTGTTCGTCTATGGTTATTGCCTACTTAGTACCAGAATCTACCTAAAATGAGACATCAGCGATCATAACATAAGTTGCAATTTTCCCTTCATACTTGTACGGGCTTAGGGCCGTCAGAATACAAAAACTGTTTAGATCGCACTAAACATAAAAATCCTTGAACAGGAATTAAAAATCACAGGTAAGTAGTGAAATCGTTAGGTACTTACTTTAGACTCTTCTGCATTCAGGCGTATTTAAAAAATTGAAATCAACTTATGTACAATTAATTGAAATCAACAAAATTGCATACCCACCTAATAGAACATAACTAAACTAAAATTAGCTGTACTTTAACAATTGTTCGAAATGCAGTCCGTTTCTCTCTAAACAGAGTCTAGCACGTTTCACTGCATTCCTTCTCAGTTTTCTCAGCACTACACGGTCACTTTTTACAGCGTCAAATGCACTGATAATCCGGGCTTTCAGTTCTTCGCGGCTTTGATATTCCCCAGAGTATACGCGGCGTTTGATTTCCCCCCACAAAAAGAAATCACAGGGCGTGAGGTCTGGTGACCTGGCAGGCCAAGCCACAGGCCCGGCGCGACCTATCCACCGGTCTCCGTACTCTTCATTGAGGTACTCCCGTACCTGTCCGGCGGCGGCATGATGAGGTGGTGCTCCGTCTTGCTGGAAATAAAAGTCTTGAAAATACGCGAGCGGCAGGTCCTCTAAATAATCTGCAATCACACCTCTTAGCATTTCTAGATACGTGCCTCCGGTTAAGAGTTCTTCAATAAAATACGGCCCAAGCACTTTTTCACCAATAATACCGACCCACACATTGACATTGAAACGCACTTGATGATGATGTTCACGAATCATGTGTGGGTTTCTGTACGTCCACCAATGTTCGTTGTGGCAATTGTAGAGTCCTACACGTGTGAACATTGACTCGTCAGTACACAATATGTTTTTGTCTTGGTTTTCAAGGAACCACTCACAAAACGTGCGACGATTTGGCGCGTCGACCTCATGCAGGTGCTGCACTGTTTGAAAATGCTATGCATGAAATCCAGCATAGTGCAGCAATTTCCACACTGATGATTGGCTAAGACAGCGAGCTGCGTCTCGCGTACTGGCTCGGGGGTTCCGCTCAAAGAAGTCAAACACTGCGTCTTCTACCTCAATAGCTAGACGTGGCGCGCCATGGCCTTGAGCATGGTTTGGCACAGTAAATTGACCATGATCTAGAGCCGCTGGTTTCCCGCTAAAATCGTTCGGCGGTGAGGAATCTTAGGATTGGCTAGTCCTTGGGCACGAAGCCGAGGAATGCTATTCGCTTCGTACAATCTTCTCGCTGCATAAAGATTTGCTCCACTCATTATGTACACTCGCACCATTTCGTAGTACTCGCGATAAGAGTATAGACGAGATGTATACTTTGGATGTTTGCCGGCGACTGGCTGGCAATCGCGGGTGGGTTAGTGGGGGTCGGAGGCTCGTTGAGGGGAAGGAAGGACGTATGTCCCGGCAGTAAATACACATCGTATTGTAGTGTTATCTCTGTCGCACGAATCACTAACACTACGGTGACAGAGAGAGACGACGCGCTACGAAGCCGTGTGTATTGTTTACACACGGCTTCGCAGGGTCGTCGCGTCGTGTCTGTTGTCAGTCAGTCACTTAGTTACTTGTCTCGTTGAGTAGGTAACAATTTATTCTAAATTTGGGAACAATTTCTGATAAAGAATATGACAATTTCTGATAAAGAATATGAACAAAAATATTTTTTTTTTGCGATTCTGTGTTCCATTAGTGATTCTGATTCATAGATTTCAATAAAGCTAGTGGTTTCATATTCAACCTGTATATTTGGCTATATAAAGCTTTTAGTTTGTTTTAATATTTTAAGGTACTTGTAATAAAACTATGTTAATTTTCGAAATATATTTCGGCCCACTTTGGGGCCGGCATCAGTCAAATAAATGACAGAATGTAAAAATGACGTAAAAATATATACAACCTTAGGACTAATTAACCTACGAATCTACTTACTTTAAATATTTTTTTTTATTAAGTACCAAAAATAATAATTGTTTCGGCTGAAGAGCCATCTTGCGGTTTCCGGCCGTAACATCCCGACATTTATTTGGAATATCAGCGATACGTACCGAAATCCGCAAGATGGCACTGCTGCTTATGGCACCCTGGTCTTAATATATACATATATGTAATAGTTTTATGAGTCAGGTTCAGGTGTCCATAAATAGTCATCGTCTGATGTCAGTGTTGTTTATTCAGTCCTGGACGGTAGTGCGCACCGAGTGACCATATGTAGGAGTATTCCCATGTCCTTAATTTTATGTCTGTCAGTGGTGGGTTAAATGATTTTATGACTCTGACGATGAAACAGTTATTAAAAGTTTGGGGATCAAATTGATTTTGGGGAGATTGTTATTATGGATCGATGATGTGTGCCTGTGTTAAATTAATGCGGATGTCTAGTTCGTTCCGGGTTTCACCTACGTAGAATGCTGAACAGTGTCGGCATTCTAGTAGGTAAATGCAGTTCTGTGTCTTGCAGTTGGTGTTAGGTTGAGTTTTGGATGTATTTGTGGTGTGTTGATCTGTGTGCTTGTATTAATGATTGGGCATGTTTTGCACCGTGGTCGTTGACATGGTGATGTACCATGTTATATAGACTATAACTAATTAAACCACTTCTAGATAAGGAAATCGCAAAGTTTTATTGAATTTGACTCTTTGGATGTAAGTGTCAATTTTTGACTATGACAGGGGTCTGGTCTAGATTCTTTCTGACCCTTATTGCTGAGAAAAATGATAAGAAAACTTTAAAATGCTAAAAAATAAAGTAGTTTACAACGTAAAATAAGGTAAAAGGAAGAGTAAATAAAACCGGCCAAGTGCGTGTCGGGCCACGCGCAATGTAGGGTCCGTAGTTGCCCGGTACATATAAGTTGGTCTACTAATACAGACCGCGCCAAACTTCTGGTCCCATACATTCTAGGGTCCAAAAGTTTGGCGCAACATGTACTAGTAAACATGTAAAGCCTACTTACTTCTGTGAATTTTTTCACATTTCTATAAACAACCGTTTAGCCGGCAGGGGGGGACGCTCCACTCTTACTAAAGCTTTAACTTTAAAGCTTAATTTTTCACCAACGGATCCCTAAATCGAAATATGGTTTTCACACACCCACAATGTTTTTAAACGGCCTATCCAACGATACCCCACACTATGGGATAGACGAGAAAAAAAAAATCATCCCCAGTTTACGTGTATGAGAGGTAGCCTTAAAAAAACATTTTTTCATGATTTTATTTTACCATTTTGTCAACGTGATTAATATTTATATCCATGCCAAATTACAGCTTTCTAGTACTAATAGTCTCTGCGCTAGGTCGCGCACAGACGGACATGGCGAAACTATAAGGGTTCCTTGTCGAACTACGGAACCCTAAAAACCAAGACCAAGGTGCAATAAGGCGATCCACCTCTTTCCTGTGCTTGTCCTAGAAGTTATTGTCGGAACATATCTTAGAAAAGGCTCAATACAACACATTAAGAATCTCGCCGCTTTGTATTCCTGAGTGCAGCAACCGTATCCAGCAGACCTCATCTGCGTGTCGACACTGATCCGGAGCTTCAGGTGGCAGACAATATACAGTGATCTCCTCATGGGCGTCGGAAGGCGGGGTCAAGAGGGAGGGGGGGAGGGCAGCCGCCCCCCTGGAAACGGAATGGGACAGTAAAAAATAGGATTTCGTGGCACGACTAAAGTACACATACAGCGGACATACGAGAAACAAGACCGATCGGCAGTTTTTGTTTGCACAAAAGTGTTTTTTATTTATTTTTCAACTATAAATCCCGTAGATATTTGAAAGGTTGCCCCAACCTAGACTTTCGTCTTCCGACGCCCATGGATCTCCTCTAAGTCTGTTTTTTTTTTTTTCTTTTTCAATGAAACATTTGCTTCGGGCTTAGATCTACATAAAGATAAGGTTATATTTATATGAACATATATACCTCTTTTTTTTTGTTTTTTGTAAGTTTCTTAGTTAATTGGTGTTTTTATTTTTAAGGTGAATACTTATATATTAATTACAAATGTTAACGTTCGACAAAATACATACCTTAAAATTTAATTTAAAAGATTAATGCAATACTGGTTTTACTTAAATTAGTACATTCAATTTTTTACTTAATTTAACAGATTATATATACCTATAGTTTTATTACATTCAGTAGAACAACGGAGTGGAGGTTGCACCATCCCCGGTTTGGGTGCTTAGGGTATCGCCTGCTCCACCCCTTTGTAGTGCTTCCGCAACCGCTAGATCTCCGTTTCGTATGGCCATTTTGATGTTATAGTCGCGGATTTTCCCGGTCTCGGCAGCCAAAGTGCTCTGGATGAGGTGAGCTATAGCATCATTTTCGCGACGAACTGTGTAGTACACACAGCTGCCGGTATGCCTCGATACAGCCACGACTGCGTGGTAGAAACTGCTGTGCAACTGCCGCTTCTCTTTGGCTGTTCTCACTATCACCACTTTCTCCCACGTGAGTCCCTGAGCTTCATGGATTGTATGGAGACGCGAACCCTCTTGTTTTCCGTACCCTAGGCCTTTTAAGAACTCCTTTTCGGCCTGGGTGTGTACGAGATAGAGCGTGTTGGGCTCGTTTTTGGGTTGTCGCGTCTCTTCGTACGTTTCCAGTATCAGAGACCTTGTTTGAGCCTTGGATGAGTATATGCCGCTGTAAATTTCCCTTAGCGCGTATGCTACATCCAAGGGGTTCCTGTGAGTGCACAGCAATTCCCTGGTTATTTTCCCATACGAGCTGGGACGTTGGTATTTCATCGGAAATAGATTCTCTCGGTCAATGAAAGGGACTTGGTTCTGGTCTCCGAGAAGTAGAACCTCACTCGCGCCGGTTATTTTAATGGCCCACTAAGTCTATGTTGACATAGGTTAGGTTCTCAGAAGAAGTATTAGTTCTTATTCTATGGTTAGGTTAGTAGATTCCTAGGTTAATTAGTCCTAAGGTTGTATATATTTTTATGTAATTTTTACATTCTGTCATTTATTCGACTGATGCCGGCCCCAAAGTGGGCCGAAATATATTTCGAAAATTAACATATTTTTATTGTTATTATTACAAGTACCTTAAAATATTATAAGAATATTTAGGTATACATATATGGATGGGGCGGGGGAGGGGGTTAATAAACCCCTGAAAGGAGTGGGTTCAGGAAATTAATAGTTTTTTTGTTATTATGGATGAACATAATTAGATACCTGTCCCCAAGAATATTGTTCCTAGACCACGGTCTAACAAAACTGGACACTTTTTAAAATTTAAAATCCCTTTCTGCTTTGGTCCCGGCGCGGCGCTCGGAGCGCGGCAACTAGCTTCGGCTTTTGGCGGCGCTCCTTCGACGCCTCTGGTTTTTTATATAAACTCTAGGGGTTGTCTAGTGTCGACAATGTGGAAGTGCGGTACTCTGAGTCGGTTCTGTGGCAAAATTCAACCTAATCCAGTCTCCAGATTTCTGTAAATTAACATAAAAAAAGAATGGGTACTAATAAACTTGTGTTCCACAATGTTAAAAAAATTATTTTGAAACAGAATGCTAGAAAAAAGAAAATGATGTGAGGAATATTAAATTTCATTGAAGATATTTTACAAACTTTGCGTTTATTTTTGGACAACTATTGATTTTCTGAGTCTAAAATTTTATGGGATTGTTCAGTGCAAGTAGAGCTATTGGTAAAATAAATATGAAGATGCTTTTCGATATATACTCTAATATGAGCTGAACCGATACGACTGCGATATGGCTAAAACCAACGAGTTATATTATATACCGTATATATTTATATCTCCTAGTCCCTGGGTAAAACGGACGATTTAATAAACACCACAATAACAAGTCCGAACTTGAGTGTTGCTAATACTTCGGCGCTGCTGCATGCCTAAAATGAGCCTGAAATAGTATAGTCAAGTTTGGTTTTTAATCATAAATCATATATATTATGGTATACGGCGTTTAACTGTATTTATAAATTATAGTTCAATTCCAGGAGTTTAATATAATTTTTTTCTGTGATTTTTTGTTTATTGTTTTTTTTTTATTTTGTTAAGTAATTATTTTAAAAATCCAATAAAGTATATAATATTCTCTGTACAGTTACCCAACGCTTAGCGTTGGTTTTACTCTCGTTTTACTTCTCTAGCTTAGTTAGTTTGCAAGAAATATCTTTTGAGAAGTAGTACTTTTTTATATAATCTCAAAATCAAAGCAGTGTCCAGCGGCAAAACATCTAAAACCGTGTTCGTAAATCAAGACAATATTAAAACGATTATATTCGTTAAAGGTTTCTATTTGGGGGCTGATTCGCCATGCTTACATGGCTAAGCACTTACAATGTTTTTTAATAATTTATTATCAATATTATTCTGTCTTCATTCAGGTCCGACAAGCGGCTAAGGAAACTAAAAGCTAAATCAGATGCCCTCAAACCGACTAAAAAAATTGCATTTGATTCTCTACATGACATCAAAAGTGAGATTGGTCCCTTAAATGTGAAAAACGAGCCAAAATGGGAGATGGAAATAGAGGTTTTGGCTGGAGAGGGTGGAACTGCTCAGAATCCGATAGACACTCTAGAAGGCAAAGACATTGTTATCGCCAACACTGTAATCAGAAAAGTTGATGGAAAAGAAGACACTAAGAATGATTTCTTTGGTGAAGATGCTGATCTAACGTGGAAAACAATTAAATCTGATACCAAGAATGAGGATGATGATGTAATTTTTCCACAAATTATATTATTAGGTTTATTTAAGGGTCTATTTCGATAAAAATTGCACTTTTTGAAGTTGTATACCTGCTTTTCAGATGAAGCCAGTAATTTGATACATGAGTATATAAATTTCGGAAGCTTTTTCTGGTTTTGTTCAGTACAGAAACCCGTAACTTTCGCCCGATAGAAATAATTATTGAAAACTTCTTCTACACTTTTTTTTCATAGTATGACAAACCGGAATGACATACAGACCTGAACGATATTTAATTACATAGATTTTAGCGATATCTAAATTTCCTCTGTTGGAAATTTTGATAGGTATTTTAGTTCATTTTATATTAATTTAAACCGACATTTTGCTATTTTGTCCGGAATCCGTCCCTCTCGCACTGCGGGGCGTTCCGCATGGAGTAACAGTGACCTTTGCAAGCGCGACATATCCTCTTAAAGATACATATTAGGAATTTAGCCAAGTTCGTACAACAAATGGCAATAACAATAACGATGATTATTAATTGCATTGCGTTTTTCAGGTAGAATACCTAGACGACAACTTCTTCCAAGATGATGATGACAATGATCAAGATTACCAACCCCCAGTCAAAGAAAAATCTAAAACAAAATTCAAGAAACCTAAACTGTCTGATGTCAAAGTTTTCAGAGAGAAGAAGGTCCTCGGCAAAGTGAAACTGCTGAGACCGGGAGATGATGGTGGCATGTCAAATAAGACTAGTTTGATCACATGTTGTAAGACTTCTTTGTATCATTTGTAAAAAAAATCCTTCTTAATATTGATAATGTTGATTGTTTGCACTTGGTGGAACTCTGAGTACATAATGAACAGAAAATCACTTGTGCAAAAAATAAAATTTTAACAGAATAAAATTTTAAATTCGTGGAATAGGATAAGTGATTTTCTGTTCATTATGAAATTCTTCCTTCCAGATTGGAGAACTTTAAATAGATAATAGATAGATAAATGACAGTCATAAAAGTTACAGGAAGTTTTTTTTAAGCAATGTGTATCATTATCAAGCCGACTATTGAAAACAAATATTCCTGCCATTTTACAGATCCAGTCACCAAGAACGGCTCCAGAGGGCCCCCAATCCTCCTGAAGCGGCCGAAAGATGCGACCATCCTCAAAGTGCACCCCAACTACAAGATGAAGAAACCGGGAGAATCCCGCGGTGTGCCTGTCAGGGACAAGCCTCTGAGAGTAATTAGAACTGCCAAGCCTCAACCTGCAGAGCCCAAGCAAAAGGAGAAGCTTGTCTGTCCAGTCTGCGGCATCCTTACCTTCACGCTTGGGAACCACATGACTACTCATCAAGGTAGATCCTCTTTATTACACAACGGACACCAAAAAAGGAGTGTATTGTTTTCAGGGTTCATGTGGATATTTTTATTGATTCCACCATAACTTCTTAATGCCTGAACAGATTTAGAAGAGTGTGGTATCGTTAGAATCCCTATAGCATTCTGAGTGGAATAGGCTATAAATATATTTATACAAAAAATATTAAATAAAAAAAAAAATGACAAACACGACTGCCGGAATAGAGAGTTAATTCGAATTTCAGTGTAGTCGGGGACTATTACATTGGAAACGTGTTGTTTTGTATGTCCCCCGACTGCACTGAAATCTGAATTAAATCTACTCCGGCAGTCGTGTTTTTGAATATTTTTTATAACCTTGGAAATTAGATATATAGAGAAATTGATATTATGATTATATATTGATATTGAGTAATATCAAGATATTCAATAATCAAGCTACTCATGGTATTTATATTTTAATTAATATATCCTGTGAGGTATCATTTGAAAGAGCTATACCGACTAAGGCTTGGACTATTGCAGAAAAGTCCGAACCTTTCCTATAAAATTTAAATTTTGCGGTTTGGCGGTTTCTTGCGTGAAGCGATGCATGTGGCGCTATAAAAATTATTAATTATAAAAATACAATGTCGTATATTAATATCAAAACTATAATTGTGTTGAATAGGTGTAGTAGGTAGGTACGCTTTTGTGATATACAAGTACATTTATTAAATCCTAGAAAATGCCGTTAAGGCGAAACTATTCGGAAATATTAATATAATAATTTTGTGAAACAGTACAAGTGTTTTCTTCAACTCAGGTACTATTGATGTTGAATGAATTAGAATCATTTATTTCATTTCATTTATAATTTTTCTTCCTTCAATTGTGTGAAAATTCCGGACATCTTAGAATATCCTCCGCATTCCGGACAAAGAACTAAATTTCCGGATATGTCCGGGAGATTCCTACCTCTAAGGATAGCAATATTATAATTTTTGGTCTAATGGTCTAATGAAGCCCGAAAGACGTTAGAATGGAGACCACGTACAGCAAAGCGTAGCGTAGGCCGACCTTGCGATGATGTTGCGGGTGGCGGCTGGATGAGGAGGACGGAGGACTGCCAAGAGTGCTGAAACTTAAGAAAGATGATCCTAATGATATAAACTCGGCAGCACAAAATCTGAAATGACCTCGTTTGTATGAAAATGTTGCTTGGGCTAGATTTTGTGCCGCTGAGTGTAGCTCAATATTACAAAACTACACATGGATACCGTTTGTAATTTTAAATATTTACAGAAAAGAAGAAATACACGTGCTCACAATGCCCCAAGACGTTCTCACAGAAGACGAATATGGTGATACACATGAAACAACACTCCGGAATCAAGGATCACATTTGTGAGATCTGCGGCGCAGGCTTCTACTGCCAAAAGGGACTGTTGAGGTTCGCAACTTTTTAAAACTGTAGCCCTACATAGCTAACATGTACTAAAATAATACAGTAATTTTTTTCTCTCGAAGAAATGTTTGACCAATGGAAACGCAGGTAAGCTTTATCACGTGATATTGCTTCGACAAAACGACTCGTCCTGCGTGTCCATTGGTCAAGCGTTTGTTCAAGAGACAAAATTTAACTATTTGTGTCATCTATGCTAGCAATACTGGTACAAAGGCAAGCGGCAAGCCCTAAAAAGTCAAATAATTACATTTTCTGATTTTGAACTACAGATGAAATCAACTGTCTGTGGTCGCTTTAGGATATGTAATAATTGTATTGTTCTTTTTTTTTTCAGACATAACCTCATCCACAAAGGAGAACGGCCTTTCGGATGCACACTGTGTCCCAAACGGTTTATTGCTGTAAGTATCTCCTTCTATTATAATACTCCCAAATTATTTATTATAATGCTCTCAGTTTTAAGTTGCCACAAAATCTCGTGATTGAAGGTGGTTTATAGTTACTACATTAGACTTATCGGCAATCCATAACACTTCAAAGTACTAACCCGCTAATTTCATTACCTATTTAGAAAGTAGGTAAAAAGCTAAGGGACTTGTATATATTCCTTTTCCAAAATTTTGAATTTTACATATTTAAATGATTTTTTTAAACTTTGACTTTAAAAGCCTTGTAGGCATAATGACTTTCGTATCAATGCCAGTAAATACTTTGATTGTATTAAAAAAAATGGAATTGCTTGACCATAGAGCTTAATAATGTTATTGACAGCTAGTATTTTTATTTATTGCTAGGCAAATGTATTCTAGCTTCAGCCTATATCCTTAAAATTTGTTTTTTTAACATATCTCTAGAACCAAGGAATAAAAAAATAAATTTGAATGCTTTTCGGAATAACAATAAAAAGATATCTCCATAGATTTTTTATTTTTTTATCTTAACAGAAATGAAAACTTGTGGATTTGAATTTTAGTGTCCTTTATGTATTTTGGGATTCAAGTCCGTCCAGCAAGAGTTGTTAAAATAAAAATATAATAATATAATTTTTTGCGAATTCCATCTTTTTTGGAAACTAAATATTTTTAAAGTGCGTTATAGCATGGAAAAATATTAAATAAACAAATTCTTTGACAAAAATAAATCTCAGACAGGGCTTGAACCTGCATCTTTGCCTATTGCGGGCCAGCGACTTGTCCAGGTTGTCCACTTCCGAATTTTATTAATGCAAATATTGTTCTAAGGAACAGATGGCGCTGTCGTCGCTAAAATATGTGTATCTTTGGACAGTTAAGAAATACACAGTTCTCATTAACAAAGATTCTACGAGTATAGGAATATGTATAATCTTAGTTAATGAGAACTGTGTGTTTCTTAACATATTTTAGCGACGACACAGCGCGATCTGTTGCTTAGAACAAGACGTGAAAGACGCACGAACGCCCTCGTAACGCAAAATATGTACATTAGGAGGTGGTATTAATATTTACAACATTTGAAAGATGGACAAACTGGACAAGTCGCTGGCACGCGATAGACTAAGATGCAGGTTCGAGCATTGTAAGATGTCTGTCTGATTTTCCCCATCTTGTAATGCACGCTAAAAATATAATTCTTATGAAAGAGGCCTTCTTAAGTGAAGGACCGTCGCTATCCGTGCGGTGTGACGCAGCCTAGCGTATTGTCGGTGCTTCCTCTACCATGAAACTGGTAGGCTAAGCCTTATAGCCCGGGCGGTAGCGTTGCATTTTAGGTAGTGGTTTTACGCCGATTGATTTCCATCTTTTTCAATAGATCTGGAATGGCTAATAACAGAACCAAGCGTCAGCTGACGCACCCGCGGTGGGTGTGAGTGTGGCAAGCAGGAAGTGGTAAAAAAAAGTAATAGTACGCCGGCTGAAACTTTTCTCAAAGATAGCTAACGCCATACTAAGCTAAAAAAAATCGTCAGCTGCATAGTGGAGGGGGAAGATGCTTCAGCATGCTCGCATGAACTTTTTTGCATTTTAGGAAGTGATTTTACGCCGATTGATTTCCATCTTTTACAATAGATCTGGAATGGCCAATAACAGAACCAAGCGTCAGCTGACGCACCCGCGGTGGGTGTGGATGTGAGAGGATGCGAAAGTGGTAAAAAAAGTAATGGTACGCCGGCTGAAACTTTTCCTACAGATAGTTGACATCATACTGAGCTGAAAAAAAATCGTCAGCTGCATCGTGGATTCGTTCGTTTTTTTTACCACTTTCGGGTGCGTCAGCTGACGATTTTTTTTCAGCTTAGTATGATGTCAACTATCTGTGAGAAAAGCTTCAGTCAGCGTACTATTAATTTTTTTTTACTACTTTCGCAACCTCACACCTAAACCCACCGCTACTTGAGCAGCTGACGGTCGATTCACTTATTAGTCATGTGAGATCTACGATCGATGTCAATATCAGCCGGCTTACTATGACTTGTATTTGCAACGGTACCTCCTGGGCTATTAATGACAGCGAAAGTGGCATTCCTAAACTCCTCCCCTGATAGATAAAACCTAATCTTTCGTACGTTGTTAAATGGAATTCCATCCTCATTACGAAATACATGATCAAAGAGTTGCTATTTTTTGGGAGTAGTTTAGGCACACAACTTTGATTGAGATTATGTAAGCTTTATCTACCCACAAACATACTTCCTTCGCGAAATGACATTCATTCATGATACATACCAACAATGGATTACTGGTGCGTTTTGCCAACAAACCCCTTGACACCAACGAGCCGTCGCTTAATCTCAAGCGCGCGCCATTAAACAGGCCTCGTCTTTTCAGCGTTGCGATCTGAACCGACACCTGCGCATACACTCTGGTTACAAACCTTACAAGTGCAACGTTTGCACCATGTCGTTCAACGCGAAGCATCAACTACAGAACCACGAGCGTATGCACACCGGAGAGCGGCCGTATACATGCCAGGTGCGTGACGTCATATCGCTTGTTGCAGAAGTCGCCACTCAACCGGCACATGAAGATTCACGCGGGGTTCAAGAGCTTCCGTTGTGACATTTGCAACCAAGGGTTCACTCAGAGCCACCATCTCAAGAATCACGAGCTGACGCATACGGGCGATCGCCCCTTCTCTTGTGAGGTTAGATCAGGGGTCTTATTGTCTAACTTCGGCATCCATCCCAATCGCCTTCAAACGCGCCGTGATTGGCTAGAAATCACATCATACATCATTTTTGACCAATCACGACGATTTCGAAGGTTATAGCAATGGATATTGAAGTTAGACGATAAGAGGGCAGGATTGATGTGCTTCACTGAGACTTGTTTGTAGTTAGAACCAGCGTTCATTTTTTGCGTTCAACACATTCTGCTTTAGAGCGCTCCAGCTTTAGTTGCAATACCTCGAGCGCTTAAATATGCATATGCGTTGAACACGATGACTGTGTAGATTGCATTTATTTTAATAAAATATAAACATAGCGAGCCCTGCACTAGAAATTCTGTTTCGACATACGAGGTTGTACATGTTTAGGTACAACCTCGGGAACAATTTTCTATTCATCCCTTTAGGTAATCCTCAGCATAATTCGAAAACAGGCGCAGAATAATCCAGGGATCCAAGAAAACAAGGAAATTCTTAGTTAATATTTTAAATTTTTAATAATAGGTTGGGGAAAAACTCTTTTCGCAAATAGTATGTATGAACTTATACTAAAATCTCTTTGGCTATACCATTTGTATCTGGCTGGTTTTGGTATTATTAAAAAGTTTAAATAAAAAAAAAGATAATTCCAAATTCAAATTAGGTAAAATGTGTGATTTTCATTTGTTTTTCTTACTGTCAAGACGAGTGAATCGTATATAATAATAGTTATCTCGCAACAAGGTAATGCTGTGTGTATGGTGGGATTGGAAGGGCATTATTCATTATGAGCTGTTACCGCCAGGCAGGACCATCGATTCTGAACTCTACTGCGAACTACTGATGAGATTAAAGCAAGAAGTTGAGAGAAAGCGGCCGGAATTAGTCAACAGAAGGGGTGTGGTTTTTCATCATATACATAGGTAACACTAAAAGTTTCCGGAACTGGCCACTTACATAAACAATATTTAAAAATTTATTGCAACATTTGAAAATAGAACTCTGGCTGTAGAATGCAGTTTGTTTCATCTGACTGTCTTTTGTTTTTACCTTGTGGCGCCATTTAAAAAATTGTGTGTCTGCATCAACATGGATTTAACTCGGGAAAATTTTCGTAGTATGATTTTCTACGATTTTAAGTGTAATTTGACAGCTCAACAGAGCATCGCTCGGCTTGAAACAGCTTTTGGCAATGAAGCACCATGCAAGACGACTGTTTATAGCTGGTTTGCAGAATTCAAGCGTGGTCGTATCAATCTCAGTGACGAATCTCGCGATGGTCGGCCGTCCACCGCTGTGACCAACAAAAACATCGATGCTGTGCGCCGTATGATTGAAACAGACAGGCATGTGACCTACCATGAAATTCGCGCATCCTTAGAAATAGGCATGAGTCAAATACAATCAATCCTACACAAACATTTGGGTGTGAGAAAGCTGTGCTCGCGGTGGATCCCACACAACTTGACCGAGGCTCAAAAAACGGACCGCGTCACTTGGTGCAGTGCCATGCTTACCAGATTCAACGAAGGTGCGTCAAATTTGGTGTGGGACATAGTAACAGGTGACGAAACATGGATTTATTGCTACGATCCCAAAACAAAGCAGCAATCGAGCGTATGGGTCTTTCAAGATGAGCCGAAACCAACCAAAGTGGCGCGCGTGAAAAGTGAATCTAAGCGGATGATTGCTTCTTTTTTTAATAAAACTGGACACGTGGCTACTGTTGCTTTAGAGAATCGTCGTACCGTGAATAGTGACTGGTACACGACCATTTGTTTGCCGGAAGTTATTGACGAACTCCGTAAAAATAACCGTAAACGCCGTATCATCCTGCACCACGACAATGCTAGTTCTCACACGGCCAGACAGACAAACGACTTTTTGAAGACGAAAAATGTAGAACTCATGAGTCATCCTGCATACAGTCCCGACCTGGCACCTTGTGACTTTTTTCTGTTCCCAAAAATTAAGAACCAATTACGCGGTCAACGATTTTCATCACCAGAAGAGGCTGTCGAGGAGTATGAAAAACACGTTTCAGAGGTCACCACAGGGGAGTGGCACAAAAGTTTTCAAAACTGGTTTGATCGAATGAAAAAGTGCATAGACGCCAAGGGAGATTATTTTGAAAAACAATAAATTAATTTTGTACCTTTAATAGTATTTTTTCATATTCATTCCGGAAACTTATAGTGCGTCCCACGTATAGACCTCACATATCTTTAGCCTCTCAGCAAAAATTAAGAGAGTTTGGCAGGGACGTATTAATGCATCCGCCGTATATTCCTCACCTTGCACCTTCAGATTTCCACTTGTTTCGGTCTCTTCAGAATTCTTTAGGCAGTGTAAGGTTAACATCACGAGAGGATTGCCAAAACCACTTGTCGCGGTTTTTTGATCAGAAGCCCCTGAATTTCTTTAGCAATGGGATCATACAAGATATATCTACAAGATGGCAGAAAGTTACCGAACAAAATGGCACCTACATACTTTAGTTAAATGTAAAATAAACTTTATTAAAAAATGTTTTGAATTTTCATATAAAATTCGAAGAAACTTTTTCCCCAACCCAATATATGCTCTCACTCACCGTTTATTTGTTCGACATTTTGGCTGCATTACAGTAGCCATGCTCACGGGTGATGATGTGGCCGTGTAAGTTTGAAATGTTATACCACTATAGCGAAGGTTTCTTGAAAAATTTAAACCACAGTGATCATATTAGTAGGCTGAAAACTTCACTAATATAACTTGTACAGTCGCTGGGATATAGAATCGACAACATTAAAAATTAATAATTGGTGCAAAACTAAAAACCATTTCGAGATAGTGGCTTTCTGAGCATCATATTTTTTTTTTCAGAATTAAATAAAGAGATATTTTCAAAAAACTAAAAATATGGCTAACAAAGGATTTTAAAAACAATTTCCTTGGTTTTAAGTAAATTGTGTTTTAAAAAAAATCAAATGTCATGCCATGTGACAGCATACAAAAACATGCCAAGTTTTTTTTTTTAATAATCCTTTGGCAATGAAGATCGACTTTTGAAATCCTCAGATGCGACTTACGTCTTTTTAGAATGAGTGAATAAGAAAACAATCAATTATGCAGGAAAAACATAAAATAAAACAAAATAAAAAAATACATAAGCTTCTTTTTTACGCAGACCTTCAATATAAATATTAAAAACAAATGGTTAACTAAAATGAAATGTTGTCGATTGTCAGTTGAACAAAATATTTACGTAGATATTTATACATGTGACGTGTGCGAATAAAGGTGGATGAGATACTAAATATGGCTTCGTCCAAACTCATCCCAAATCCAAACTCGCCCGCTTTTTTATGTTTATCAGCTGCATGGGTACAGTTTGCCGGAAAAGTGCTACGATGTAGAAAATAATTACTTAAAAAGTATTAATTTTACTATGGCAGGCTTGAACTTTTTCTTTAAATTGTTTTAACAGCGAACTTTAATTATTGTACCAACTGTGATTCTGATTTCTTAGACGATAGTTTGAATTATTATTGTATTGTATAGCCAAATTAGTACTGAAGACTCAACGACTTTCTTACGGTTATTATAAAAAAAATGAGTAAAAAAATATATATTATATTTATTTTGTAAAAAAATATTTTTAATAACTTTTCATGCCAAACTAGACTACTAAATAGTTTATTATAATCAACAAAAATCAATTTATAGTTGAATATGTTAAATTATAATTTTGCCAATTTTACAAGGACAGTCATTGGGCCTTGTTTGTAATCACTTTTGACGTCTGCAGTCATTGTTCTGAGTATGCAGTACTCATTTTGCTGTATTCATGAAATTTACTAATAGCTTGGAGGAACTCAAATAAGAATACCATCTCGGAAGATAACGCTTAACTTAAAGTAAACTTAACCCTTAAGGTAGTTGTGCGACGGGTCTTGTTATTTATGTTTTTTTTTCTTATTCTTGAATAAAAAGTATTAAATGAATGTGATCAATGGCATTATGCAACCATAGTTTATTGTCAATTAGGCTTTTCTAGTAAAGTTGTGTTATTTTATGTGTTACGTTTTAAATTAATATGCATAACTATTATAAACACGCTTTATGTGCTGGATCATGAAATTAATACTTTATTTTTGCAATATCGGTACATAAATGTCATAAATGCACGTTAGGATTTACTAAATAATAAAAATAATTAAATTTAAAAGAGGAAAATACAATATTTTAAAATAGGTTTTGGATTTGCTTATGTAAATAATAAATAATATAATACGTTACATATATAAATACATGCCTAACTCCGCCCATTAGATTAGTCTTGCTAAGAAGAAGGGCAAGTAACTGGGCAAGATCATGTCTTTTTTCATTCGCAAAGTGATACTTAAAATAACACAATTTTGCTATAAATTACAATTTCATACTTTTTATTAAAAAATAAAAGAAACAATCATTAGTTGTGCATTTAGGAACGAGGCCCGCTAACCACCTTACGACTTCTGCAAACGAATAATAACCTCATTTGTCCACATTGCAGGTGTGCAACGTCGCGTTCAGCTACAAAGTGAACCTCAACAACCATGTGTTCAAGGTGCACGGGATCAACCTCAAGTTCAAGTCGATCCACACAGTCACCGAGGATGTGCTGCGTCGCGAGATAGAGATGACGGGAGAAGCGAGGATCGCCATCTCGCACATCATGCCTCAGATAGGTGATGTGCCGCCGCCCGCTGCGCACGAGACAGTCTCGCATTCCTCGTCGGATTATTAGCCTGAACGCTCATGTGAATAAAAGACTTCTTTGAGTCAGTGGTTCAAGTGGCCAACGTAGATGTTCTGCGAGATTCGCTTGTATCGACATTGGCGTAGCGGGGTAGGGGCTGGGGTGGGCACCCCGCCCCCCCATAAAATTTATTGAATCTACTTATTTAAGAATGTGTGCGTTTTAATTATCTCAGAACATGGCATTGTAGATTACCTCTCTTCATTTTAAACATAACGAGTTTTGTCTCAGGCTGGCCCGTATTGGGCCCCACGGTGTCCCCCCCACAACAAAAACCTCGCTACGCCACTGTGTATGGATGGTTTTATCATGTTCACATGTTATAGATGCAAACTTTCTTGTAGTAAGGGGCCGATGCGCGTTCTCCTTGACCATATTTCACAGTGACCGCGGAAAGCAGAATGCTAACCGTAGAACGCAGCTGTGTGATCGGCCCCTTACGGAAGGTTATCCACGTTTTTATGTAAATTGAATATTACAAGTTAGTGTTCGTGTATTGATTTCTTTTACGCGATTGTGTTCGCTGTAATATACCTGGTGTCAGGTAAAAAGAGCGCTGGGCGCGATTCCGGAGAAACAATCGAATCGAGATCTCTAAAACTCGATCTAAAAATGTATGGAGTTCGACAGATAAATGGGTTTTTATGATCGAGAAGACTGAGAATAGGCCTACTGGACGGCTATTCTGATACATGCGTAAATTTGCAAAGGCGGAAGATTTTTAGAAGCTCTTAATACAGAAACGTATCAAGCTTTTATCATAAAAACCGTAAGCCCGGATTCATTTCATGTATTATATGTCTTATAAACAGTTTTACTTAGTAGAATTATCATCCCACGGCATTTATTACGTGATTGACAAAGTCTAATGAAAAATGATGCCTTGGGTGACAGTGGGAGCATGGTGTCTGCACAAGAATAACAGACGCGCAAGAAAGAGACCGGATGAGCCTCGCCAGCGCTCTTTTTACCTGACGCGAGTCATGACTGTGAGTGAGTAAATAACGTGTTTTAAGTTAATTGTAAATTGCATGTATTATAGTTCCGTTTCGTCCTATTATGAAATAAAACTTTTACAGCGATACCAATATTTTTTCAATTGCTGAATTCTTGTCTGTTCCTTTTTAACTCGAGAACCACTCAACCCATTTGGATGCGGTTTTTTAATTATCATCGTAGTGACCCTGGTCAACATAAGGGTGTTGATAAAATGACCGTCAAGCCGAACACTAACGATAGTACTTTTTATTTCAATGCACTTTGAAGCTTGCAAACCCGCGGGCAAAAACATCAATAAAGTATGTTGAAATTGTTGAAACTTTATTCAGAAGTCAACGATGGAAACTGTACAATATACATAGATAGGCTGGAGGTCATATAATACAAGTGTCAAGTTCAGTTGTTGACGTATTCACTGGTACACATGCAGCCCACGGTGACAGGCTCACTCCGCGCGATCCAGTGCCGACCCAAGTCGTCCGGGATTTCCACCTCAGACTTCTCTCCTAAAGAGGTTTTCCTTTTCAGAACTATTACCTGAAATGTACACAATGCGGAAGTCAAATTACACAACATTGTACAATTAATATATCGAAGCCACGATTTGTACTGCGATATATTGTTTCAGATGAAAATTAGGAGGTTTAACCCTCAAAGCACTGTTGGGACATAAATGTCAATGTCAAGTATTTTGCTATGGCAATATTCTCTCTGTTTACAGTCTAGGTAAAATATAGGTTGTTGATTTGGTCGCTCAGCGAGTTATGCTTGGGGTATCTCTGATGGATAGAATCCGAAACGAGGAGATCCGTCGGATATCGAAAGTAACCGACATAGCCTGCAGAATCAGTAAGTTGAAGTGGCAGTGGGCAGGCCATATTTGTCGCCGAGATGATGGCCGTTGGGGCGAATGGAGACCACGTACAGCAAAGCGTAGTGTAGGCCGACCTCGTGCCCGCTGGACCGACGACCTGAAGGACGTTGCGGGGGGCGGCTGAATGAGGAGGACGGAGGACCGACATGAGTGGCGAAATTTGGGAAAGGCCTATGTCCAGCAGTGGACGAACACGGGCTGATGGATGGATGGATGATTTGGTCAGTCGATTCCGTCACAGGGTAGGTTATATTCACGATACTGATGATGAACGAAAAAAAAATATACTTTTTTTTAATGTTATACTTTTACGTCATCAGTATCGTGAATTATACAAACCAGTGATTTTTATTTGTACTTCTATGCTTCGTGCGTGGCCAGTGGCGATCCGACCGCCAGCCAGCCGCGCTTCGCGGCGCAGTGACCATTTATCAAGAGACTTTTAGGACAAATGAAAAAGGGCATATCTTTTTCTTCGATTGGTATTTCTAGTTTGTATGCTGTTTTTTGGGATAAGCATCACGGACGGCCTATAATGTCCAAATAACAGCCTGTATAGTATAGATTAGAGCTTATTGGTTATGATTACTAGCGCCAATACAAACAAAAAGTGTGTATTCTATATGTATCTCTAAGGAGAATAAATCTTTGATAAATAATAATACATTTTCAAATTCTGAGCGCTACTTGATTATCTTTGATAAAATGAATAAATATGAGGGCCACTGTTAACTTTTTTTCGTCATTGAAATTGAGCTCAACTGTGGAATATGATGAAATTAAATAATACTTGCTGTCCACAATTATATCAATAATCTTATTAGTTTGGTGTCTGATCTGATCACGGAGAGTACATTATTGGCTCAGATACCGATATGGGGGACAAAACGGTTGGTAAGCACCGAAGCATTCCTTTTCTATTCTAGTCACTACATTTTAGTTTTACTGCTGTCAAAACTTGAATTTTTCCATAAGTAATACAGCTTCTGTAGTTAACACAAAAGAACTTTTTTGGAATGAAGAAAATTTATTTTTAACAAAACTAAAATTAAAGTCTTAAGAAACGGCTTTACTGTTTAGAAACTTACATTGTGTGCACTCGATTCGCACGTGTATTTATTAGAACATAATTTCTTATTGCAGTTCTTTGTCTCGACGTAACGGGGATAGTAGTGTTCACCTAGATACCGCAGCGTCTTCTGTGAAACAAAAACAATAGTAGTTTATGTTACAAGTGCGGTAAGGAGGCAATAACTAACGAGGACGATTTGAAACACGAAGCGAGTGTTTTAAACGTTCCGAGTAAGTTATTGCCCCTACCCACGTGTTATCATACCTACTTACTACGTTTTCAATGCATAGTGTAAGTAAATTAAAGAAATATAATTAAAGAAACAAACAACAAATACTCCAAATGAACTTTAGGCGGGCAATATTTTTCTCCGAATTACGCGCAATTTGCCAACTTGACGGAAATAAGTAAACGGTACGTTCCAAAACATTTCGTAGGAACACTAGTGCGGTAAAAATTACTTAGTCTACAGTTTTGAGGCATATAACATAGGTCTTTACGAGCAATTGCATTGAAATAGTACATTTTGATGCAAGTGCGAAAAGTATGATATTTAGAGGCACGATTGACTTTTTTGCCGAGACGCAGGACGAGAAATATCAACACTTTCGCTCGTGTATCAAACGACGTTTTTTTAATTCACCTGCGACAAATTACATGAAATAATAAAATAAAAGCAATTTTGTTGCAAATTAAAACAAATACAAGTCGACAGAAGAACACGCAGTCTGGTTGGCGCCAATCTGTACTACAAAGACCAATGTCTCTTTCTAAAATCTTTTTACTAATAATTTCTAAGATAGTTAAAGTATAATATAAATGATGACGTCTAAAATCGTTCTGAATTTTTAAAACATTTTTTACAATTTAACATACTTAATATATTTAATAATAAAATATAAAAGTTTGAAAATACTCATCTTAAACAGTTTTTAGAGTATCCGGTAAATGTTATTAAATGATGTGGCCGGTTTCCCCGAGATGGCGTCAGTAGTAAAAACAAAAAGCACGAGTGCGAAATATGTCATTTTACGCACGCTAAACAGGCACGTAATCTATCATATTTTGAGCAGGTGTATTAAAAAATTCATTTGAAGTATCACTAAAGTACAATTTCAAAAATAACTTACATTGTATACGCAGGAACAAGGGGAATCCATGAATGCTTGCTATAGTATACAAAAAAAAATCAATCAAAGTATTATAATTAATTATTGATAACGGTTAATTTAAAGGA
This sequence comes from Ypsolopha scabrella, assembly GCA_910592155.1. Taxonomy (NCBI): domain Eukaryota; kingdom Metazoa; phylum Arthropoda; class Insecta; order Lepidoptera; family Ypsolophidae; genus Ypsolopha; species Ypsolopha scabrella. The sequence goes on from OU342964.1 coordinate 10,631,648, forward strand.
TAATAATAGCTTCAATTGGACTGTCTCTGTTGGCCCGGTTGGCTCACCACCCATTACGCTAGACGTTAATAATCGTCAGAGAAACGTGCGTATACGAGTGGACTGTGAGTTGCATTTCAGAATCACCTCTGAGGATTTATGTCGTGACGATATATTTTAATTTAAAACTCACGTTTAATTTTTCTACTTTGTCGCCGCCTCGTTTCCTGGTCCTCGTTTCGACAGAGTTGTCAAGTAGAATGATGTCATTTCGTATCATATTCGCGTAGTCGACCACGAGTGGGGGGAGGTCGTCAGGGTTTGCGTCCGGCTCGTACTGCTCCACCGCGTAAGCCACGCCCACTCCCTCGTTTAACGCGTCATTCTCCATAGCACGCTGTCTCACGTAGTTTTGCTTCCTCATATGTGTTCTTTGGTCTTCTACCAGAAATTCATCTATGTTGTGCTTTAAATGAGCCTTCGTTATAGGTACTAACGAATTGATCAATATCACTAAAGCTAATAAAAAAGCATTAATATGCTGAAAAAAAAAGGATAATAATTAAAAGTAGGTACCTATATATAATACTGTTAGAATAAAAAGTATGACCGACTTGATTAAAATTAAAGTTTCAAAAAATATTTTACCTTAAGCATGGCTGTGATCTTTTCGGTTTCTAATTCACTACTGAGGGAAAGGTACAAAATTTTCTCCTTTTATACAGGGTTTTGATTGACAACTCACAAAAGATACCCATTAACAAGAAAGTAACACCGGTACACCTCTGCATTGGTTGTTTATAGCAATAACATCTGAGAGGAGAATATAACAATGCGTATCATCTTTCAATCGATACTTCTTAGCAACACATTCGTTGGGGTAGGAACGCTAAAATGGAACCCTCGTGTTTTGTTATAATTTAATTTATCGCCAGGATTTCGTAGTACGTTCATTGTTAATGAATTTGTAAAGAAAATACTAAAGGTTGAACACGACAAAATGTTGCCATCTTTATTACCATAAAACTATTGAAAAAAATAAATACTTTTTACTAACATCCAATGATATAACAATTGATAACTATGAAGAAAATTACTTACCTAATTGTTTTGTTATGCATTCGTTTTGACGTGAAATAATTTTGCACGAGCATACATTGTATCCTCATTAGGGTGGGTGACTCGAAATTCCACATTTTTCGAATACATGACAGTGGAATTACTTTGAAGCAAAAATTACAAAAAGCTCAAATAAAATAATTAAAAATATTGGCCCTACATCTTCTGCCCGCGCATTTGAATCAAAGTCTTGCAAAATGTACGTAATAAAAAAATACTTTGTTCGTCAAAAGAAAAGAGGTCGTACCAAAGAAAAATCTGATGATAATGCTTGAAATGAGAAATTCAGTGTATTTTTCACCATTTTAATTATATTTTAGACAAAAGTGAAGAATATTTTTATGATACACTTACAACAATGTATCTAACAAAAAAAAAGAATAAAGACGAAAAATTCATATTCGTTTCTTCCGCGTAGTCAAACTATTTTGTCCAACTGGTTTGACTACGCGGATTTGTCAAACTTTGGATCAAATGCGGGGCAGAAGTTGTAGTCCAATAGGTATTTTTTATATTTTGTATAAAATTAAAAAAAAGTTTAATTTTCTTAATCCTCATAATAAGTGCTATGTACACTATATAGCTACAGAGTTTCGGAACCGTTTAACCATAAAAAGGAAGCCACATTGGGGAGGAAACAAGGCGTCAAGGAGAAGAAGAAAGTTAAACGTGTCGTTCAGCTTTTCTAAAGTAATCTGAAGATATTCTCTCGTGATGTGGCTAAGAAAATACAAATGGCAAAAAGTTTTGTGTGCAAAAGGGTAAGCGCAGAGTTGGTTTGAAAAGCTACAAGTCAAATCACCAGATCGATATACTAAACGGAATTTGAGTGCAAAACGCCGCTCGAGAAAACTTTTGACAAAAATTGAGTGCCTTGTGATGGATGACAAAACGTACATTAAATACTTATATCCCTGGCCGGAATTTTACATATCTCACAAGTCGGAGTCGCACAGCAGACGCTCCGGAAGATGCAAACTAAAAAATATATCAAAATTCCCAAAAAAGTATCTAATTTTGCAAGCCCTTTGTAGATAGTTGTGGAAAACGGAGTCGCTCGTTCGTTTCATTACACAAAGGACGATCAATAAGAATTATAACGAAATTTATAGGAAAGAAGTGCTAGATCGCTATGAGCAGAACAGAGTTATTATAGTCTCTAAAGACTGCAATTCTCGTGATAAGGCAGTCGAAGAGTTTTAAAAAAGGAGGAGTGAAAGAAATCAATAGCAGACCTAAAAAACGTGGACTTGAGCTATGAAAAATGCACTGACGTGGACGTGCAAAAGATGTATACTTAGCATTTAAAAGGGCATATGAAACCAAGTTACAGTAAAACGGTTATGTTTTGTAACTGTAAATAGGGAACGACTATTTGTAGCTATAAAATTATTGTTTGTGCATTATTACTTGTCCATTTTATTCTTAGTTCTATGTGCCCAAATGGCGTGTTCAACCTTTACTTCGGCAAGCACTTACTTACCAATCAATTTTTTTAATAATCTTTATTAGAAAAAGGTTTTGTCGCACAGCGACGATGTCACCCTTATGTAATGAAATTTATTGATACCCACTTTTATGAAAATTCACGCGACAAGCTTTTTGAAAACAAGTAATTCAACATTAAATATTAAATTTAAACTTATTCGTTTTAGTCCATGGCATAAAAGCTCGTTTTTAAACGGGTTTTTTTGTGCTTTTTAGTAAAAAATGTTATCTTGCTCTTCAAAAGTTCAAACCTTTTATTTGACGACCATGTCAAGAAGGTGATAAAAGAAATTTAGTCCGCCATCTTGGGGCAGCTACGATATTGAATTTAAAATGACATTACGTTTTCATTTGATACCCATGTCTGGAGTTGGTTAAGGTAGTTTAGTCCATCATCTTGGGACGTCCGCCATATTGGATTTAGAATGGTGTCACGTAGCTTATCGTATTATTTTGTCAAATGCTTTTTTTTAAACCCATATCAAGGGGGTTGGTATGGAAAAAATAAATAGCCATCTCGGGGCGTCTGCAATATTGGATTTAGAATTTCACTTAGCTTATCGTATTTTTCTCGTCAAATCCTTTTTTATAACTATTTAAAGGTTTTGAAATAATAAATTTCCATTTTGTCGCGTTCGCCATATTGGATTTAGAATGACGTCACTTATCGAGCATTGTCACCAAAACCAAACGTGTGGGCAACATTTTAGCTCAATCGGTTGGGGAAAAATGGTTTAAAATTCAGTTACAAGATTTGACCAAGAAATATTAAGTAACAACGAACAGGTAAGTTAAATAAAAGCTTGTAGAAAATCAAGCCAAGATACAATGGAACAAGTAATTTATTTTCTTTTAGTTTTCTCTATCAAGGGCTTGTCTTACGCTTCTTGAGACCCGTACTAAATGGAAACACGCTCCTATCTGACTGCAAATGCTCCAATGCCAATTTGAACGCCTGGTGCGCTTGAGCCCCTTCTGATTCTATCGGATTGATAGGGTCCCCTTCCTTCAACACGCCTTGTGCCCTCATCATGACCTCCTGCATGAGAGCCTTCTCCCTCACAAGCACTTCGTCGTTCATGGTGTAAACCTTCCTTCTCTTCAGGAAGACTCCGTGGACTTTGTAGCAGTGACGATTGAAGTCGTGTTTGTAGCTGTATGGTTGTGAGCAGATCTGTAAAATTGACATTTCTGGTAAGTCATTTCGATAAATGCACAAGTATATTTATCTCGTCAGTATACATGCATAGAAAAAGGACCGTCTGTGTGTATGTGTATGTTCGTTTATAAATACTACTGAACAGATTTGGGTGCGGTTTTAACTGATAATTAGGAGGTTTTGGGGAAAGTTCAAGGGTATCTATAACGTGCTAAAATCAAAAGCATCAGAGCCATTGGCGTGACTAGGGTTTGTAGTTGGCGGGCCCCTGGCTCAAGTCATGAACCCATCAACAAGTATCTCAGGTGCAATTGTGTAAGCCAATCGTATTCAAATTGATTGACATATGGCTATTCGGCTAAGCAAATTAGCCCGTTTAACAATTGAAATCGTAAATTTTTGGCTGTCAAATGAATACAATTGTCTTACCTATTTTTAAATAAAATGTATGAAATAAAATAGTTTCATTTTATTTTGCGACTATTGTTTAAGAATTATCAGGGGTTTTTAGCAGAATTTCGTCATTTTTGGATTATAGTTAGCGTGAATGTCCATACTAACTTAAAAGCGTGTTTTAAGTTTGTGTGGACATTTATTTACAACGTAATGCATAAAATTACAAAATTTTGGTAGAAAAGCCCAATTGACATTAAACTATGGCTGCGAAATGCCATTAATCACATTTATTTAGTACTTTTTATTAAATGATAGGAAAAACAATCATAAGTTGTGCATTTTCAACGTTCCACCTTAAACAATTGCACCTCTGTTCTCAATGATGTGATCGTAATAATGAATATAGAGATAACTCTCCATACAACGAGATAACATACAAACCAAATAACGCTTAAATTGGATTTTTACATCAATGGCACATGGTACTCTTGGGGGGGGGGGGGGTGCCCCCGGCAGTTTTATAAGTTAACCCTGCCAAGTGTGCGAGTTAGACTCACACAACACGGACAACACAAAATGGTAGCGCCTTGCAAATAATTCGGTACCCCCTGTCTACCGAATCCCAATTTTTCTTATTTGTTATTTTTATATAGTATGTACTAAAATCCGACCAAATTTTAAACTTATGTATTTTTAAGTTTTTACTCTTCTTGCACGCCCACCTACCTATTTATCTTGTACCATCTGTGGGTTGACTGGTAGAAAATGCTTTATGCATTAAGTCCGCCTTTTTGTTCTTATTTTTGTGCAATAAAGTATTGATGATGATGATGTATTACCGTTCTTAAGATACAGTTGAATCAAATAATGTTGTAAAGTGGCTTTGCATTGGGACCCTGAGTTTTGAAATTTTTATTATTTGCCGTGATAAAGGCCATAGTACTACGTATTCTGTGAAATTTTAACTGGCTATTTATTACGGCTGAAGCTTTAGACCCTGTGACAGAAAGGCGTGGAGACAGATAGCAGATGCTTAGTAATAGGGGTCCCGTTACACCCTTTGGCTACGGAACACTAAAAACTACGTAATGCGCGGGTATTTTCTTGCTAACAATTTCACGAATGTCGTGCGCGAGGTAGGGAGGGCTTATTTTAAGCCGGAGCGAAGGACTAAGGAGTTCAAAATTTCGAGTGGAACTCTGGACCTGATGAGGCAGAGACGGGAAATGTCTTCAGATTCTGCAGATTTTTCCCTTTTTAACAAACGTGTTAAAAGGCAAATTCGTTTTGACCTGCGCCAACATAAAACTCGCGTCATTGAAGACGCGATCCAGCGAAACAAAGGCTCAAAAGTTTTTGCCCAGCAGTTAGGAAGGACAGAAATCCTCGCCGAAATCGAGAAATTTTATGGGCTCCTATATTCTTCACACGCTCCCAAGCCAACTGCTCGCGATGAAGACGACAAACGTGCACCTCTGGTCCGCCACTACACCGATGAACTCCCGGATGTTGAAATGGGTGAGAGATTAGGATAGCTCTTGAACAGCTGAAAAACAACAAGGCGCCGGGCGAGGACGGCATCACAACTGAACTCCTGAAAGCTGGATGTTACCCTATACTCGGACAGCTACAGGACCTCTTTAATGCCGTCATTCGTACAGGTACTACGCCAAAGGAGTGGAGCAGGACCCTGGTCATTTTGTTCTTCAAAAAAGGGGACAAAATCCTACTTAAGAACTATATACCAATTGCGCTCCTGAGCCACACCTAAAAGCTGTTCTCAAGAGTTATCACGAATCGTCTCGCCCAACGATTCGACGACTTCCAACCTCCAGAGCAGGCTGGGTTTCGAAAAGGCTACAGCACCGTGGACCACATTCACGCGCTAAGGCAGGTTATACAGAAAACTCAAGAGTATAATCAGCTCTTATGTCTAGCGTTTGTGGACTACGAGAAAGCCTTCGACTCCATCGAAACTTGGTCTGTTCTGCAGTCCTTGCAGCGATGCCAAGTTGACTGGCGTTACGTTTAGTTGTTGAAATGTCTGTATGACTCCGCTACGATGTCCGTCCAAGTACAGGGTGTACAAACAAGACCGATACATCTTTAGCGCGGCGTGAGACAGGGAGATGTTATTTCTCCAAAACTGTTTACGGCCGCGCTGGAGGACGTCTTTAAAACACTAGACTGGAAAGGACGAGGCATAAACGTAAACGGAGAGTACATTTCACATCGCTTTGCCGATGACATCGTTATAATGGCGGAATCGCTGCAGGAACTGGAGGAAATGATGCGCGACCTTAGCGATTCTTCGAGACGAGTGGGCCTTCGGATGAATTTGGATAAGACTAAGGTCATCTCCAACTGTCACGTCATCCAAGGGCCAATAACCGTCGACAATGTCAGCATCGAAGTTGTTCAAAAATATGTTTATCTGGGTCAAGTCATACAGCTGGATAAAAACAACTTCGACGCCGAGGCTGACAGAAGAATATGCTTGAGTTGGGCAGCATTCGGAAAGTTGCGTCACATATTTACGTCGTCAATACCGCAGTGCTTAAAGGCTAAGATGTACCTTGCGTACCAGTGCGTCCTTCCTGTGATGACGTATGGCGCTGAGACGTGGTCTCTTACAAAGTCTGATCCACCGATTTAAAGTCTCTCAGCGAGCTTTGGAGCGGACTATGCTTGGGGTATCTCTGATAGATAGAATCCGAAACGAGGAGATCCGTCGGATATCGAAAGTAACCGACATAGCCTGCAGAATCAGTAAGTTGAAGTGGCAGTGGGCAGGCCATATTTGTCGCCGACATGATGGCCGTTGGGGCCGAAAGGCTTTAGAATGGAGACCACGTACGGCAAAGCGTAGTGTAGGCCGACCTCGTGCCCGTTGGACCGACGACCTGAAGGACGTTGCGGGGGGCGGCTGGATAAGGAGGACGAAGGACCGACATGAGTGGCGAAATTTGGGAAAGGCCTATGTCAAGCAGTGGACGAACACGGGATTAGGGATGGATGGATGGATGGAGTAAGTAATACCTGACTGTTCTTCAATTTCACTTTCTATCCGACATTGCAAAATAGGGCAATGGCAATGGTCTTCTTATTGTATAAACATTTCAATAGTGGGCACAGTTATATTATAACAAATAAGAGGTTTATCTGAAAAGTGGGCAAAGCTCTTCAAATACTATGGGCACCTCTAATTAGGGACAAATGCAGAAAGGGGGCAAGTACCGAACAAATCTAATTAAGACATAAAACAACAGGTACCTCGCAGTTGAAAGGTCGCTCTCCCGTATGTATACGCATGTGGTGCCTCAAGGATGCATTACAGAAAAAGGACATCGTACACAGTTCGCATTTCACTTTCTTATTGGCAATATTATGTCGCTCTTGATGGCGCTTCAAGCTGGTCGCCTGTTGATAGAAAACTTTATTACAATAGTATTTTTTTTTCATAGTTACTGTAATCGTGTGTAACACGCTTACCCTTGGGAATCCTTTCTTGCAAATTTCGCATACATGTTTTCGTACTCCAGCGTGTGAAATCAAATGGCTGAAAATCAAGTATAGATATATGTAAGTATTTAAAAGTACCTATCGACAATAGTACAATTAAATAATGCTTCGAGAAGGGTAGTATTTCCTTACGCTTTCTATATACAATCCATGATAGATAGAGCAATTCTTTTAAAACTATAAGGGTACCGCTCTGCTTCGCTTGGCTCCAATTTATTTTCATGTAAATCTAACACGCTCCTCCTTGCTCCGTTCGTCGTCGCAGTTATTTTTGACTTTCTGTTGGAATGACTTCTACGATATGCACTGCACACGACATATTTTATATTCATTTGCTTTTACGTTACTCAGCATATTTTAGTTACTTTATTGACATATTAAAATTGTAAATGTCTTAATTAAGTTATTTGTGCTGTAGACCTAATAAACGTTGAAAATAAATCAACAATTTGTGTAAGATCGAGGGTTGCCAACTTTCTTTCAGCAAAAAGGTGCGACGACGAGCGGAGCAAGGAGGAGCGTGTTTGGTTGACATGTAAATAATCTAGGGAGCCGAGCGAAGCGGAGTGGACCGAGGTGACCTTCGTAGTTCTAACGGAAATCATGATATACACAAAAATCCTTCTTGTTTTTCAATTCACGGCGCCGGCGCCGGATCCGAACGTATTGCAGTATCGCTAGCGGCATGCAAAGTATTTTTTCATATTGGGAGCATGTACGTTGCCTCTATTGACTGTATACATCACGTCAGGTAAAAAGGCCACTGGGCGAGAATGAGAGGAGATGTGTATGCGCATGGGTAACGGGCCCGCGAGATAGACACGCCTGCGGCCTTGTTAATCGACTTCAAAAAGGGAGGACGTTCTTATTTAGACTGTATTTTTTTGGGTATGTTACGCCATGAATCTGTAATTTTAAAACCGATGGATATTTTGTTTCATTTGCTTGGAAGTTTGTGCTTCCAGGTCGGTCCCGTTTTAGTTTGGTCGGGAACTGATAATGGTCTTCAGACTTCTTAGTGGAACTCTTCACCGGATGACAGCATATATCACTCGATATTGAGGAAAATGCTTTATACTAGGATGGTGATTGCAAAATGTTACTTGAAAATGGTCATATACCCACCTGACCTTCGATCCTGGCGTCGTCACCATAGAACGGATGACAGAATTCTAGATTTCGGCAATCACTTTAGGTTGGTGTGCTCATTTCAGGATAAAAATTCAAAATTATCATTACGTGAACAGATCTTCAATCGTGGCCTCATTACAATAGAATAACTCGAGATTTCGTCAATCACCTTGTGTAAGTGTGCTGATTCCAGGGAATTACTTCAAAATTGACAATATACCCACCTGACCTTCGTTCCTGCCCTCATCACCATAGGACTCCTCAACGGATGGCCGTACGTAAGTCTAAGTTTCGGCAATTACTTTGTGCTTAGCATGCTCTTTGCAGGATATTATTTGAATGGATGACAGCGCACCATTCGCCATTGAGGTAATCCCTTTGTGTCAGGGTGCTCATTGTAGTATACTACTTAAACATTATCATTATACCTACTTGACCTTCGTTTCATATGAATAGCGGGTTTACAATACCTACCCATATTTCACAATTTAATCCGTCAACACAAAAAAACGTGAAATAAATAAAATGAATTCTTTACTATAGGTCAGTATATAATTATTTTTAATCTTTTAGTGAATGTGTGCTGTAACATTTGAAGTCGTCCACAATTTTTTTTTTTAAGTTTTTGCCTCACTCGAGTTATTGGTATACCGCATCCGATCTTATTATGATACCACTAGCGGCGAAATAGTATCCACTTTAAAAAAAATCTTGCCCTGTAGGCCTACCATGAGTTTTGCTTACTATACACGTTACCGCCTGCGTAAATTATTTTGTATGAGAAATGATGGTTCCTGTAGTAAGCCGCTAGGGGCGCTGCACAATTTCTCATATAAATATTTTACGCAGACGTTAACGTGTATAGTAAGCAAAACTAGTGGTAGGCCTCCTGATCGAAAAAAAGTAATGTCTCTGAATTCCGGTATTATTTGATTTTGTGGTCGGCAAAGACTCTACAGAGCCCGCTAAATAACTCCACGTGTGGAATAGTCACAGATCAAGTAATATACTAAAAATTGTTGAATACATACATGGGTGGTTGTGGTTTAGGGTGGTTTTTACAGACTTGCAATAAAACTAGCAATACCTTGCAAGAGATCCTTTTACGTAAAAGGCGGCACTGCACTTGTCACATTTAAAGTCCTTGGTCCCTGTATGTTTCTGCATATGGGTTATAAGTGCCTTTTTTGTGTAATAGCCTTTGCCGCACTGGTCACATTTAAACGTTTTTTCACCTGAAACAATTTGCAAACAAGGATGTCGTTTTGAAAAGACATAAAATGAACATGGCTGTCCCTTACTATCTAATCGACTATTAATTTATTATGTGCTAGGAATAATCAAAATAAACAAGCTTCTAATTTTTTAATTTGTTTGAACTATTACTTACTCGTATGCATTAGCAGATGATACTGTGAGGATGTTAATATTCCGCAATATGGACACATAATCTCTCTTTTTTTCTGCTTTACTGGTTTAGTGTTTTTTTTCTTTCGTACCATGGGAGTTGATACCAATTTTAGGTCATTTATAAAAATTGGTTTAATAAATACTTTTTTAATTTCTTTTTTGCTCTCTGTTTTTAACTCTGAAACAAAAACCACATTAAGGTTAAAACAGAGACATCTAAACTAAAACACACGGCAGCCATGTGTTTTATTAAACGAACCATTTCGAGCTACTTTCGAAATAGTCAAAATCTATTGGACCTAAGAAGTTGCTCTTTTGCGTGAAAGTTTCGTGTGAAAGTCCCCTCAATTACCTCTACTAAATTGCATAAATAAATCTTTTACAGTTCATGGCAATGACAATGTTGACGTCCAAAAATTACTATTTCTCTAACAACAATCCATCATATACGAGAGGCGGCTGAAAAATGTTGAGCCTAAGTATATCGACTACCTTCCCAAAAATACTACAATGAACGGCGAATATTACGCAGCATTGTTGAGAAAAGTGCGTCAAGTGGTTGTCGAGATAAGGAGAGGCAAACTGGCGAAAGGAGTCCTGTTTCTGCAGGAAAATGCGCCCGTCCACAATGCGCGAGTTGCAAGGCGTGCCCTCGCGGAGACAGGATTTGAAGAAATCAACCACCCACCCTACAGTCCAGACCTGGCTCCTAGCGACTATTTCCTCTTTTGGAATTTGAAAAAGGACCCCAGAGGACGGATTTTCGAGTGACGATGAAATGAAGGCGGCAGTAAACGAACATTTCGAAGGCAAAGAAAGAGGGTAAATATTTTTTTGGTAAATGTAAGAAGTGTGGACTGTCGGTCCTTAGACTAGGCCGAGCCTGATTCATGAGGGTCTTTATTACCGTGTGTACACTTGATGAAAACTTTCGACGACTAATTTCACAAATTCTTAAGTCTACTTCAGCATTTATAAATAAAATTTCAATATAATAAATAAAAAAATAAAAGTTTAAAATAAATAAATAAATATTATATTTACAACAAAAACTATTTTATACCTAGTTGGTCAAAAAGTTCTGTTACTGAATTTCTTCATCGATTTCTGGGTATCAATACAAATAAAAAACAAAAAATGAAAATGATAAAAAATTAACAGTTTTATAAGCTGTACTGTAATTCCATACCACATTTACACCACATACTGCTTAATTCACCATGGAATGTGGGTTGAAGGAGAATCGTGTTGCTGTAATTGCACTGCACAAATGTGGGCCACCCACCGAATATGATTTTCAAGTTGCTACAAAAGCTCCAAGCTGGAGTTAGTTAACGAAACTAAGTTTTTGGGTATTACTATAGACTCTCGTCTTCAGTGGGGTCCCCACATAGAAGCTCTCTGTGGTAGACTTAGTTGAGCCGCATACGCTGTTAGACGCATAAGGCAGATTACTGATGAAGATACTGCTAGATTAGTATATTTCAGTTATTTTCACAGCATTATGTCATATGGCATAATGTTGTGGGGTAGAGCCGCGGATATAGAAGCAGTCTTTGTCTTGCAAAAGAGAGCAATTCGGTCTATTTATAACATGAAGTACCGAGATTCATTAAGAGAAAAGTTTTAAGAAATTTATATATTTACGGTCCCATGTGAATTTATTTATCAAGTTATTAGATATGTCAGAAAAAATATTGATAATTTCCCGAGGCTTGGTGTGCACTACTCTGTTGAAACCAGAAACAAACATAAACTAGCTTTTCCAAAATTGAGACTTGCCAAAGTAGGTACCTCTTTTGTAGGACATGGTATAAGATTTTACAATAAGCTTCCAGAGGAGGTCCTTAGTTTGCCTGAAAATAAGTTTAAACTATATTAAGCAGGGACTACTTAAGAAAGCTTATTATAAAATAAATGATTATTTGGACGATAATGAAGCATGGTGTAATAAATAATAATAATCTTATTCAAAATTGTAATTCATAATTAGCATATTTGAATACTGTATGATTCCTCTAAAGGCTTAAAATTAATTAATATGTAAACTTACTTTGTTAAAGGTAATAGACAATATGAGACGGGTTGACTAAGATATATTTTTTTCTCGTGACTAATTCCTGCAGTCTTATGTTTTTTTATGCCTTTACTTGAGTAGGTATGTATATGATTTTGTATCATAAGTTTTATTTTGAAAAAAGGAATGTTTGCTAAGTTTCTTGCCCTTCTTCTTAGCAATACTAATCGAATGGTGCGGATGGTTAGGCATTATGTTTTTATGCAGGTGTATAACTTTATTACATTTTAGTAGCCCAACCTTAATATTTTTTGTATGTATTTCCCGTTTTTATTTATGAACTTATTTCTTCATTGCATTATGTATATATAACTAGCTTTTGCCCGCGGCTACGCCCGCGTCGAAGAGATTTTCGTGGAAATAAGGAAAACAAAAGAATTTGATTTTTTGAACGACAATATGCAACGGTCACCATGTTTTACCAAAGTGCTAATAAATACTAATCAAATAAGCCCAAACTCAAAGGGTCTGCTGTTGTCCGTTGAGAAGATCCCGTATCCACCTTCCAATCCCATCAGCAGACCCTGGTCGCCATGTTTTACCAAAGTGCTAATAAAGACCAATCAAATAAGCCCAAACTCAAAGGGTCTGCTGTTGTCCGTTGAGAAGATCCCGTATCCACCTTCCAGTCTCATCAGCAGACCCTGGTCACCACGTTTTACCAAAGTGCTAATAAATACCAATCTAATAAGTCCAAACTCAAAGGGTCTGCTGTTGTCCGTAAAGAAGATCCCGTATCCACCTTCCAGTCTCATCAGCAGACCCTGGTCACCATGTTTTACCAAAGTGCTAATAAAGACCAATCAAATAAGCCCAAACTCAAAGGGTCTGCTGTTGTCCGTTGAGAAGATCCCGTATCCACCTTCCAGTCCCATCAGCAGACCCAGGTCACCATGTTTTACCAAAGTGCTAATAAAGACCAATCGAATAAACCCAAACTCGAATGGTCTGCTGATATCCGTTGAGGAGATCCCATAACCACCTTCCAGTCCCATCAGCAGACCCTGGTCACGATGTTTTACCAAAGTGCTTCTTCTCCTTATCGTGTGGGCTGCAAGACCTATCGGCCCGACAAGCCCTGGTGTCAGAGTTTTTAAACCGCCTTACGGCCTCTGACGTGGTTTATGTAACGCCCACTCTACTAGAAAGTGGGCGGGACCAACGGATTAACGTGCCTTCCGAAGCACGGAATCATCTTACTTATCAGACAATCAGGTGATTCAAGCCTGCAATGTCCTAATCAAACTGAGAACGATGCACAAAGTGACTTTCCACTATTTGTGTTCCCCGCGGGAATTGAACCCACGACCTCCGGGTCACCAAAGTGCTAATAACTACCAACTAAATAGGCCTAAACTCGAAGGTGCTGTTATTGTCAGTTGAGGAGATCCCGTACCCACCTTCCAGTCCCATCAGCAGACCCTGGTCACCATGTTTAACCAAAGTGCTAATAAAGACCAATCAAATAAGCCCAAACTCAAAGGGTCTGCTGTTGTCCGTTGAGAAGATCCCGTATCCACCTTCCAGTCCCATCAGCAGACCCTGGTCACCATGTTTTACCAAAGTGCTAATAAAGACCAATCAAATAAGCCCAAACTCGAATGGTCTGTTGTTTTCCGTTGAGGAGATCCCGTACAGACCTTCCAGTCCCATCAGCAGACCACGGTCATCATGTTTTACCAAAGTGATAATAAATACCAACAAAATAATCCTAAGTTCGAAGGGTCTGCTGTTGTCCATTGAGGAGATCACGTACCCGCCTTCCAGTTCCATCATCAGACCATGGTCACCATGTTTTACCAAAGTGCTAATAAAGACCAATCGAATAAGCCCAAACTCGAATGGTCTGTTGTTTTCCGTTGAGGAGATCCCGTACAGACCTTCCAGTCCCATCAGCAGACCACGGTCATCATGTTTTACCAAAGTGATAATAAATACCAACAAAATAATCCTAAGTTCGAAGGGTCTGCTGTTGTCCATTGAGGAGATCACGTACCCGCCTTCCAGTTCCATCATCAGACCATGGTCACCATGTTTTACCAAAGTGCTAATAAAGACCAATCGAATAAACCCAAACTCGAATGGTCTGCTGATATCCGTTGAGGAGATCCCATAACCACCTTCCAGTCCCATCAGCAGACCCTGGTCACGATGTTTTACCAAAGTGCTTCTTCTCCTTATCGTGTGGGCTGCAAGACCTATCGGCCCGACAAGCCCTGGTGTCAGAGTTTTTAAACCGCCTTACGGCCTCTGACGTGGTTTATGTAACGCCCACTCTACTAGAAAGTGGGCGGGACCAACGGATTAACGTGCCTTCCGAAGCACGGAATCATCTTACTTATCAGACAATCAGGTGATTCAAGCCTGCAATGTCCTAATCAAACTGAGAACAATGCACAAAGTGACTTTCCACTATTTGTGTTCCCCGCGGGAATTGAACCCACAACCTCCGGGTCACCAAAGTGCTAATAACTACCAACTAAATAGGCCTAAACTCGAAGGGGCTGTTATTGTCAGTTGAGGAGATCCCGTACCATCCTTCCAGTCCCATCATCAGACCCTGGTCACCATGTTTTACCAGAGTGCTAATAAAGACCAATCAAATAAGCCCAAACTCAAAGGGTCTGCTGTTGTCCGTTGAGAAGATCCCGTATCCACCTTCCAGTCCCATCAGCAGACCCTGGTCACCATGTTTTACCAAAGTGCTAATAAAGACCAATCAAATAAGCCCAAACTCAAAGGGTCTGCTGTTGTCCGTTGAGAAGATCCCGTATCCACCTTCCAGTCCCATCAGCAGACCCTGGTCACCATGTTTTACCAAAGTGCTAATAAAGACCAATCAAATAAGCCCAAACTCGAATGGTCTGTTGTTTTCCGTTGAGGAGATCCCGTACAGACCTTCCAGTCCCATCAGCAGACCCTGATCACCATGTTTTACCAAAGTGATAATAAATACTAACTAAAATAATCCTAAGTTCGAAGGGTCTGCTGTTGTCCATTGAGGAGATCACGTACCCGCCTTCCAGTCCCATCATCAGACCATGGTCACCATGTTTTACCAAAGTGCTAATAAAGACCAATCGAATAAGCCCAAACTCGAAGGGTCTGCTGTTATCCGTTGAGGAGATCCCATAACCACCTTCCAGTCCCATCAGCAGACCCTGGTCACCATGCTTTACCAAAGTGCTTCTTCTTCTTATCGTGTGGGCTGCAAGACCTATCGGCCCGGCAAGCCCTGGTGTCAGAGTTTTTAAACCGCCTTACGGCCTCCGACGTGGTTTATGTAACGACCACTCTACTAGAAAGTGGCCGGGACCAACGGCTTAACGTGCCTCCCGAAGCACGGAATCATCTTACTTATCAGAAAATCGGTCGGTCTTTCTAACATTAAAATGTGTGAAATTTGTAATTTGGCAAACTGAATTAATTTTAGTATAGAGGAACGGAAATAGGAACGAGGGACAACGGGAAAACGGCGGTCAAATTTGGTCCGACTCAATGGAGTCGCCAATTTTGGGCCTCTTCGCGAAGGTACTAGCTTTGTGGAAATATATAGGTAAATATAAATATAATTTCTGTGTGCCGTAAGGACAGCTTTCAAGATATACAACTGACGGACACGTAAAACTCCACTTTCTTAGAAAGATATCTTTCATCATCTTTGATAGAAAGACAATAATTTGAAGTTTAAGTGTTGCAATTGCAAATAATATTGAATAAACTTACTCTTTAATTTCTTATTATTTATGTTTTTCCCTGGTACATAATCTTCATCATCTTCTCCATTTGCATTTTTTTTATGTTTTCTCTTTTTTGTATAGGTTATTTTACCATTTTTCTGGGCTTGAGAATATTCTTCATTAGAATCTGGGCCATAGTTGTCCATGTCATTGCCCGCATCATCATAAATCTAAAAAAAACAACGATTTTTAGAACCAAGTAGATATAGCCTATAAATGGGTCATTTAAAAAATAATGCACCCCTTGCCTTTTTTGGGTGTCCCATGCATATATTTTTTTTCTATTTCCTGGCTATTAGCTACGGAAGTATCTTATTTTTTACTGAAATAAAAGTATCTGAGCGCCAATTACAATAATAATAATTGCATTTTTAATACATAACTTACTTAATGGATTTATCGATGAAAATGACGGTTTCATACTGTCCCATCGGCGAAATTTGTAACTTTTGACCGAGTTTTAAAACATTTTTCTTCTACATATATATTTTATTGTTGTAAAACAAAATAGTATGTTGAGTATTATTTTATTTATTTATTTATTACACTTAATGTACATTTACAAAAGATACATAAAAACAAGACATAAAAAAGAACATATTGTACAAAGGCGGCACTTATTGCTAATAGCAATATCTACCAGGCAACCTTTGGGTGAGACAAGATGAGAAGGAAAAAGTATAGAGGGAAGCATGTAAATGTAAAATAAAGTCAACTACAAATTAAATAATTAATAATCATTCCTAAAGCGAATAAACGAATACATGAACTTACACAAAAAATATAATATTTATAAAAAAAAATAGACATACACAATTAAGTACATACACTTACACATAAATAATAAATTACGGATAATCTTATATGGAGTGAACATGACACATAAATAATAAATTACGGATAATCTTATATGGAGTGAACATGACACATAAATAATAAATTACGGATAATCTTCTATGGAGTGAACATGAACAATAGTGGACAAGTTAAGAGTGAAGCTCACTAAAGTAATGAGCTTTGAGTTTAATTTTAAATGTGTTTAAAGTACGACAGAATTGAACAGATTCAGGTAGACGATTCCATAACCGAGCAGCATGCACGGTAAAAGAGTCGGAGTAAAAACCAGTTTTATGCGTAGGTATACACAAGTTTTTCTGGTTGACAGGGCGTTGCAGTCTGCCTCGATCAGAAAAGGAAATGAAACGTTCCCGAAGATAATTGGGTGCCGAAGCATTGTTAAGAACAGTGAAGAGAAGAGAAAGGATATGAGTATTTCTACGAAAACGAATAGGGAGCCATTTTAGCTGTGTGCGAAATTCAGAGACATGGTCAAATTTACGAAGGCCGAAGATGAAGCGTATACACAGGTTTTGTAGGCGCTCAAGCTTGTCAAGAAGCTTTTGAGTGAGATCAAGAAAGCAAGAGTCAGCATAGTCGAGAATTGGAACAAGGAAGGATTGTGCTAACATGATTTTGGTCCGAATGGGCAAAAAGTTCTGCAAGCGTCGAAGTGAGTGGATGGTTCCAAACATCTTTCGGCTAAGAGATTCAATATGAGGGGCCCAAGATAGTGTTTTATCAAATATGACACCCAGATTCTTTACAGTTTCAGTGAGGGGAATAATGGTTTTATCAAAAATTATATTATTTGTAGCGCTAATGTTAACTTTGGCAAGCATTCTTGAACTCCCGATGACTATAGCTTGTGACTTTCCAGGATTAACAAGGAGTCCAAAAGCCTTAGCCCACTCTGATATTTCTTGTAGATCCTTGTTTATAGTGCGAATGGCATCATTAAGTGATTCCACAGGCGTGCCAGTATACAATTGCAGGTCGTCAGCATAGAAGTGGTAGGAGCGAATGTTGATAAAAATCGAAAAGAGTAAGGGAGATAAGACGCCACCTTGCGGAACGCCAGCTTGCAGAGGGCACCAGTTGGAACTGGTATCACTGACTCTAACGCACTGTTGGCGACCGCGAAGATAAGATTAAAACCAGGAAATAACAGCTGGAGAAATGTTTAGAGTGCGTAGTGCCCCAAGGAGAAGATCAAAGTCAACTGAATTTAATGCATTGCTGAAGTCAAGCAATGTGAGAACTGTGAGATTTTGATTTTCCATATTAAAACGGATATCGTCAGTGACTTGTCGGGAATGTTTGCGGAAGCACGCGTGGACGGATTCCCGGCCATAATGCGCAAGCGGGCTGCGTCGCTTATACGCAGAGTACGGGCCAGCGACAACGGCATTCTGCAGGCGGTGGCGGACACCTGCGACTGTCCTGTGCTCTGGCACTGCATACAAGTGGCCTGTGGTCAAATTATTATTTAATTTAATTTTAATTACCTAATATAGTTTATAAGATCATTGTTACTAACACGTATGGATCAATGTTATCAGAAATAAATGGATATTATTATTACTAAAACAACTTGCCGAAAAATGTGAAATAATTTAGGCCGGAACAACACTACTCAGGAATATGTCACATCCAACCTTAAAATGTATTAAATTTAGAAGGTATTTGAAAGGGAAATTTAAACTTAATCAACACTGTTTATTTTTCCATCTTTCAATAAAAGGGGTGCATTGTTTTAGAAATGTCCGAATAGTTGAGCAGATTTTGATTTGGTTTTTTGGTTGGGAAGTTTTTAGGGTTCCGTAGTCCGACAAAGAACCCTTATAGTTTCGCCATGTCCGTCTGTCCGCGGCTTAGCGCAGAGACTATTAGTACTAGAAAGGTGTAATTTGGTAAATCATGGATATAAATACACTTCTGGACACATCTATTGGCCCACCTTAGAGTTTAGGTTCCGATGGCCCCTACCTAAATGTGATTGCTAGATTGAACAAAAACTATTGATCCAGTTTTAAACCTGATACATTTTACCATCTTTTTCGATCGTATTGTTTTAAATTTGAATTCAGAATACCACACGACATGGAGCTACGCCTAACAAGTCGGGTATGCGCCTTGATAAAGGCAGTTGATTTTTTAATAAAAAACATGTTTAATCAAATAAACGTTTAATTTAATAATGCATGTTGCCTCCATGGGCATCTACGACAGCTCTCATACGATTAGGCATAGAGTTTATCAACCGCTCTATGAAATTTTGAGGGATCATCTCCCATTCCTCTTCTATGGCAGTTTTCAATTCCTGCAACGGCTGGGCAACTGGCTGACGAGCCCTAACACGTCTTTTTAGCTCGTCCCACATGTGCTCAATCGGGTTCATGTCTGGGCTTCTGGCTGGCCAGTCCATAACTGTGATGTTCACATCCCGAAGAAATTCCCTGACGATGCCGGCCGTATGGGCTCTTGCATTGTCATGCATAAAAAGGAAATTTGGGCCCACATGGTCCGCGTTTGGCATCACGTGAGGTTCTAAGCACTCACATTACCCTTCAGCATTTAATGTTGGCAGCCGTGGTCTCGTAACAACCTCAAGTTGAGATTTGCCGCTCGCGGATATACCACCCCAGACAGTCCATGGGCCACCGCCATAAGCAAACCTCTCTACAAAGCAGCATTGTGCAAAACGCTCTTCCTTCCATCATTGCCATGTAACGCAATTTTAGACTCATCAGAAAAGAGTACACGGCTCCAATGCTGCTGAGTCTAATTTAAATGAGTGCGCGCGAAATGAAGGCGCGCTGTTCGGTGGGCTCACGTTAGTTTGGGGCCATTAGCTGGCTTGTGTGGTACCATATCGCGTTCTTTTAACCTTCTCCAAACAGTTCGAGCGCTCACAGATACTCCGTGGAAGTCGCGAAGTTGGTTTTGTATCTCAATGGAGGTAAGGTGACGATTTCTCAAGCAGGTCGTCACGATGAATCGATCCTGCCTTTCAGTTGTGACCCGAAATCGTGGCCTTCCTTGGCGACGAACAAAGCCGCCAGTCTCTAGGTACCTCCGATAAACATTTCGGACCGCAAATCGACCTAAATTAAGTTGAGCACTCACGTTTCTTTGGCTGTGTCCGGCCTGGATAAGTGCCACAGCTTGGGCGGCGACTTCAGGCGAAGTATCCATAGATTATTGATAGAACCTCGCCTTAATCTTAAGAATAAGTAATGTTTGTTGCAAAACCAAAGAGAAAAATCACACTTTCAAGAATTAAATCCAAGTATCCTGTTCTTCCTCGTCTTCTGATGATACTAGCAGTGATTCCAGTTTTCACAGCATCCCTAATCTTCATGACTCATTAGCCTCGCAATTTTCTGATTGTTTAAAAGATTTTAATGTTGTACATATAAATGCACAGAGTATTCGAGGTCATTACACAGACTTGCTGGCAACATTCGATGATTTAAGGAACATCCATGCTATTCTTGTGTCAGAATCTTTTCTGAAGCCATGTTTGCCTTCTACATCTATCGCTATTCCAGGTTATCATCTTATTCGAAATGATCGCGTCCCTAGGGATTGTGGTGGAGTAGCGATTTACCTGCGATCCCACATTCCTTATTCTATAGTTAGCATGTCTGCTCAACCTCCACCAACGGATGCTGGTGAACACTTATTTATTGAAGTTATGTTAAATCATACAAAAATTCTTCTTGGCGTTTACTACCCTCCTTCCATGAATATTAATTATTTTTCTTCCTTCGAGAGTCTTCTACAGAACTTAGCTCTATCTTATAGTCATACAGTTGTTATGGGTGATTTTAACACGTGTCTTCTTAAAAACGATCATCGTGCTTCTTCTCTCAGGTCACTTATTAGTTCCAATAATTTACACATTCTCCCATCTAACTCTACTCACCACTTTCCAAATTGTCAGCCTTCTCTTCTCGACCTTATTATGGTTTCATCTTTAGCTCATGTCATCAAACATGGGCAATATAGTGCTGATGCTTTTTCCTACCACGATCTGATTTATCTATCATATAAAGTTCGTCCCCCAAAAGCTAAACCAAAAGTTCTTCTGCAGCGTAATTTTAGTAGTATGAATCTGGATAATCTTAGGAAGGATGCTGAAGACATTGACTGGAAAGTAGTTTTAGGTAATGATTCCGTTGATGACCAAGTTTGTGTCTTCAACTCCTTATTGATACAGCTCTTTGACAAACATGCTCCCGTCAAAGCCATCAAGATAAAACATGTACCTGCTCCCTGGCTCACTGATGATATCAAACAGCTGATGGAGAAAAAGGTTCTTGCCAAGTCAAGATTTAAACATCGACCCACTGACACTAATAGGGAATATTATATGTGGAATAAAAGTACCTACAAGAATTTGTGTATAATTTATTCAATAGGGAAAGGTACTTACGCATTCGGAATCACTGCAACAAGGTGTGTAGGGACGCTCAACGACGCCATATTCATGAATCTGTCGAAAATGGTGATCAGCCAAAGTATGGAAATTTCTTAAGTCATTGGGTGTTGGCAAATCTCGTAGAGACTCAATTCCAACAAATTTAAATTTAAACTCACTCAACCAACATTTTTGTCGCTCTAGCACTTTGGACAGTGTTACGAAAACAAATACGCTAAACTATCTTTCTTGAATTTCATCACCCGACTGCCCTTCATTTATATTTAGCCAACTCACGATTGTGATGTTAAGAAACACATCATTGCCATTACATCCAACGCAGTAGGAAGTGACTGTATTAGTCGCAAAATGATCACCCCATCCTTGATATTCTTTTACCCACTATCACCTGTATCCTCAATTATTCCATTTCCTCAGAATCCTTTGCGACTTTGTGGAAAGATGCCCAAGTCACCCCCTTGCCTAAAAAAGCGAATCCCACTTCTTTTTCTGAATACCGTCCAATATCAATCCTTCCGTTCCTCTCCAAGGTCCTCGAGCGGGCGGTCCACCATCAGTTAAGCATTTTTCTCAACAAAAACAACCTCCTTAACGTTCATCAGTCAGGTTTTCGCCCTGGCCATAGTACCGTTACGGCTTTGGTGGAAATTACTGACGATATACGAAAAGGGATGGATTGTGGGAAACTAACAGTTCTAACCCTACTTGATTTCTCAAACGCATTCAACACAGCTGACTTTGACATCCTACTAGGACTGCTTGTTTCTCTTAACATATCTCCTACGGTGATTGGCTGGTTTCGTAGTTATCTACTAGGACGTCGGCAACGCATCCGCATTGATGATATTTTTTCTGACTGGTGCGACACTACTGCCGGCGTTCCTCAAGGTGGCGTCTTATCTCCTCTACTTTTCGCTATCTTTATTAATAATATTTCTCAGTTTATATCTTCTTCCTACCACCTTTACGCAGATGATCTCCAAATCTACACGCAAGCCAAATTGGAAGATCTTTCACAAGCCATAATCACAACCAATGCCAATCTATCTAGAATATCTATGTGGAGTAGCAAATATGGCTTAAAAATTAATCCCAACAAGACCCAAGTTATCATTATGGGTAGTTCTTGGTTCACAGCCAGGATTGACTGGCAACTGCTACCTGATATTATATTTGAAGGGACACTAATTCCATACAGTAGCAAAGTGAAAAACCTAGGTCTCCTGTTAGATAGTTGCTTGTCTTGGGATCCACAAATAAATGAAGTTTGCAGGAAATTGTTTGCGGCAGCAGGATCTTTGAGAGGGCTTCGGAATTTCCTTCCGACTGCTACTAAAATTGCGCTTGCACATTCTCTATTACTACCCGTTCTCGATTATGCCGATGTCTGCTACCTTGACGTTACTGAGGTTCAGCTTGATAAACTCGAACGTCTTCAAAATTTCTGTATTAGGTTTATTTTTGGTCTTCGTAAATTCGATCACATATCTAAATTCCGCTCTCGATTAAATTGGCTTCCCATTCGTCGTCGCCGTAATGCTCATATCCTGTCTCTCTTGTATTCTGTGTTGAATAATCCTTCAACTCCCTCTTACCTTAAAACTCGGTTTCGATATCTTCATGGTACTCATGACCGCATTTTACGGTCCTCTGAGAATCTGCTTCTTACCACGCCGATGCATTCATCGTCTTTCTTTAATAATTCGTTCTCAGTCCAAGCTGTTCGATTGTGGAATGATCTTCCTTTACTTATAAGAAGAGCCTCTTCCCTGCCTGTCTTCAAGAGACTAGTCAAACATCATTACCTTTCACTCTGATTACATAAATATTATTTCTCTTTATGTATGAAAAGTATATATATTATTATTAGCATGTAAATTACCATTCATAACAATATATATTTACCAATATGTATATATATATCTATTAATATACATTTATATATCTTTCAATATATTTATATATATATTACCTATACACAAATTTAGTACACCACCATATGAGTTATCCTCTTGACCAGTTTCTTCCACCCAAAGGTTGTCTGGAAGAGATCGCTTTAAGCGATAAGGCCGCCTGTTTGTATTTATCCAATATCTTACATTAAGTGTTACATTATTTTTTGTTTCCTTTTTTTATGGTGTACAAATAAAGCTGTATTGTTGTTGTTGTTGTTGTAAACCAATAAAATCAAGTTTTCTTAGTATTCGATTGTTTGATATCAACGAACAGGCTCCAAATTGTCTTTTGTTTCTTTAAACCCTGTGTTCGAAATTCAAAAAAGACTATTGAATGAAATTATGAATGTGCCAGGTTCAAAACTTCATAAAAACTTTTTGCTCGACCTAATATAAATTTTTAGCTAGGACCAAACGAAACTGGAAATGCAAGGTGGGCCATTAGATGTGTCCAGAAGTGTATTAATCACGCCGACAAAATGGTAAAATAAAAAAATCTTGAAAAATTTTTTTTAAAGTGTACCTCTCATACAAGTAAACTGGGGATGAATTTTTTTTTCTCGTCTATCGTATATTGTGGGGTATGGTTGGATAGGCCGTTCAAAAACATTGTGGGTGTGTGAAAACCATTTTTCGATTTAGGGATCCGTTGCTGAAATATTAATCTTTAAAGTAAAAATTTTTGTTAGAGTGGAGCGTTCCCTCCTTCCCCCCCCCCCCCACTGCCGGCTGCAGAAGTAGTATATATAATGAATTTAAAAAGAAAACTATCACAGCTAACTAGGCTTTACAGGTTTACGAGTAGAGGTCGCGCCAAACTTTTGGCCCCCTATTAATGTATGTCTGTATCAGTAACTTATATGTACTGGGCAACTACGGAACCCTACATTGCGCGTGGCCCGACACGCACTTGGCCGGTTTTTTAGGAAATTCGTAGACTTAGGAGACTAGCATTTTAGTGTAGCAAGTTGCAAAAAAATCAGTCAAGTGCGAGTACAACTCGGGCCCTAGTGGTTCCGTAAATACATCAACTTTTTTCTCGTCGAGTAAGAAGGCTGATTTTTAACAGCACCATGGGGCCTTAGATTTCTGTAGGAGGTATTACTTTCAACTTGGTATTTCTAACGGGGCCCGAGAAAAAGCATCTTTACAGACGGACAACAAAGTGATCCTAAATGGTTCCATTTTGAGACCGTAAAAAGGAGCCAAGAGCAACATATTTTCTTCTTTAGATGTGCGGGCTAAAAGCTAGAGGTTGTTGTATCTTAATCCTCTTATTTCACAACCACTTCAATGGCTGAACAATGCCTATAAATTTGGCAATACGAGTAGCTTCACCATGCACTCTCCCACAGTTCTTATGACAGTATCATTTTTCCAGGAACAGTTACACACGAGACAATGTATGTATGCTATCCTCCTAACGCCTATGGTCTACAAAATGACCTTCTTCTGATAGTGGTTAATGCTCAGAAATTGTTTCGTAAAAATGGGTTCGCCGCCCAAGGTCCCTTTACAGGGATTTCGTGTTAACATCATATTCGGTACTTAAAAAGCGTACCTGGGTCGAATGAAACAACATATGTCAAAAAATTTGCTTTGGAAGTTAATCCCAATTCGACCAAGGGTCTTTTTAAGGGATCTTGGGCGACAGAAGGATATTTTTGAAAAATCTTCTGGGCGTAAGGAGGATAAAGCACTTACACTACAGCTAGTAATACGCTAGTAATAAATAAATACAGACCTCTGTATCATCTTCAGCGTTAAAGGTGTTTAAAAACTCTAAAATTGTTATTGGTTTTTTATCCTCATCTTTCACATAACTGTTGCTTAGTTTTTTAATTGTCGTGTTATTATACATGATATCTTCATGTCCATTAAAATTAAAATTTAGGTCTTGGGTTGTATGTTTAAAATCGTCTACTTCAACTTTAACCAAATCAATGTCAATTTTAACATCTTTTATGTTGCTAAAGTTGATTCTTGTAACAGACTGGTCCATGAAGGTAGCATTTGTTCTGTAAAAAAAGATGCTATATTATATAAATAGCTGAATATAAAATTATTTATTGCTATTATCTATAAAAATAATCACTGAACTTACTTTTCAATAAGGAGTTTAAAATCATAGCACTCTCGAACTTTTCTACAACATGGGACACATATTTGGTCGGGGTGTCCATCATCTGCTGATATCTATAGAAGAAATCATTGGTAAAGTACACATACAGTAAAATATGTAAAAAGTATTCGCCTGCCGCTTCGCTTGCATGGAAATGTCTTTCAATCATTGATCAATCAATTCATTTTAACAGTTTCAGGCTTGGCAGTTATTTTATCAACACCCCTTATAGTAGTATGTTGACTAGGGTTACTACTAGAGATGGAACAAATAGCGATTTAGCCGAATATTCGGCGGCGCTTTAGGCCGAAGTGCCAAATATTTGGTGAGAGATCTGTGCATTTCGCGCGTACACAAAGAAAACCCATTTAAATCAGTGTAGTGGTTCTTGGGCTAAAGCTGAACATACATACAGGCAAGACAGAAAAAAAAGAAACAAGTTTGCATAAAAGCTACAATTTATAAGGCAATAATTGTCGCCATTTGTGTCCCACTGAACTGTTGAATGTTGTTGAATTTCTTTTAAGCTGTAAGTAATTTAATGTTTCTATAAATGAATTATAAATGATTATATTGGATGAAAGGGAACGCCATTTTTTATGAAGATAAATTACACACTGCCATGTAATTATGAATTTGTTTGTAAAAAGACAAAAATAGGTGCAACACAAGCAAAGCAAAGCAAAGCAGAGCGAGGAAAAGCATTTTAGCTTAACATGTATTATATCAAATTGAGGAGCCGATCAAAGTGGAGCAACAAAACAACCCTTCTTGCTCTGCTCCGCGATGATTTTTATTTTAAAAGAATTTATGATACTTACATGCAAAAATCCATCCTGTTTGTTAAGTAAACATTTACAATGAAATCACATGCCTACTGGCAAAATAGCGAATTTAAAAATTTTCATAACTTTTAGTGGCACAGCAGACACTTCCTAACAAAATCCCACAAAAATCCATACCCTTTTTGGTACAAAAATGTATGAAAAAACCTCAAAATCGAGAAAAATCAAAGTAAAAAAAACATAAAAATGTACATCCACCACACCCCAACCAACATGTTCTTCTGAAATATCGTACATAAAGGTTTTTACATGAAGTTATCGGCCAAGCAAGCAAGGCGGCATATTTACCCTATACAAAATGTACAGAAATTTCACAGTAAGTTTAACAGGTATAGTATAGTTACTAAAAGAAAAATAATTATTATGAAAATAAAGACAGGGACGGCTATTCCAGCAATTTTTTCACTTGCAATAACAGTTGTTCGACTTTCATGTAAAGTATACTAAATGCCATGGGATATAAAGTAGAGTGATTGAATCTTATCAAATTAAAAGTATGGAATATAAGGACCGGTTCCGAGGTTTTCAATCAGACAAATTAATACTTAACTATTAGTAGAAAAAAATGATTTTAAATCACCAGTGATCTGCCACGTGCCAGAATAGTCGGCCAATAAGGTTTTTTGAAAAATTGCACTTGGCTGTAACCTCAGACGAAATAATTTTTATTTGGTCTGAGGCTGTAACCGTAACTTTTTCAAAAAAAATTCAAGAGTGTTAATTATGTACACTTTCTAGGCAAGGGAAATCTTAGGCAAAAGCTGGTTTACGGAATAAAGTGCAATCATACCCTGACGTTTGCTATTGTAGTTATCATTTCTGAATACTGGACACGGTCTGAACACTTCGTCGTTTCGAAAATTGACCGCAACTTTTTACGGCTTGCTAAACATGTACGGCACCTATCTGTATCCATTATTTGTTGTTATCTTAATTTGCTGAAAACTATAAAAGATTTTATATCGAAACACAAGAAATCTTAGACAAAAAAAACTGTTGGGAATGGGAAATACGTACATTACCGAGAATTGTTTTGAACTCAAAATTGACCAAGTTGACATTTTATGATAAGATGAAGATGACCATAGAGTAGGTAACTTATAAAAGATGACCACTGAGCAAATAAAAAGATGAAAACAAGGTTTCGTTTCGAAACGAGCAAAAATCACTTGGAGTGATGCGAATTTCACCCTAGCGTTCAATAATTGACACGAGTTAAACCGAGGGTAAACGAACTGTTACCTGACAGGACGGAAGTGTTTTGAAACGCTTCGGAGTAATGCGAAAATCACAGTCGGCCACCTGATTGGTGCAACCAGATTTTTCTTTCTCTTTCTCTCATATAGATTTGTCTCTTTTTAATAAACGAGTGATATTTCGCACTATGATCGCGCGTTTTGAAACGCTTCATAATGTCATGTTCACACATGGACCACAGATGATACAAAGGAACAAAAAAAAATTGAAAGGAGGTTTAAAAGCCACAATCTAAAGCTGAGATTCAGAGTGCATTTTGAGTCCGAACTCAATCTCACAAACGTCAAAATGTGACGTGATCCCATACTAGAGTGACGTTTGTAAGATTGAGTTCCTCTTGAGTTCGGACTCTTTTTAATAAACGAGTGATATTTCGCACTATGATCGCGCGTTTTGAAACGCTTCATAATGTCATGTTCACACATGGACCACAGATGATACAAAGGAACAAAAAAAAATTGAAAGGAGGTTTAAAAGCCACAATCTAAGGCTGAGATTCAGAGTGCATTTTGAGTCCGAACTCAATCTCACAAACGTCAAAATGTGACGTGATCCCATACTAGAGTGACGTTTGTAAGATTCATTTCTTCTTGAGTTCGGACTCAAAATGCACTCTGAATCTCAGCTTCAGAATCCCAGCCTTAAGCTGAGATTCAGAGTGCATTTTGAGTCCGAACTCAAGAGGAACTCAGTCTTACAAACGTCACTCTAGTATGGGATCACGTCGCTTTTTGACGTTTGTAAGATTGAGTTCGGACTCAAAATGCACTCTGAATCTCAGCTTGAGTGTATTTTGAGTCTGAACTCAATCTTACAAACGTCAAAAAGCGACGTGATCTCATACTAGAGTGACGTTTGTAAGCTTGAGTTATACCTATTGTTTTGTGTATCTTTGAGGTTCCCTTGGTTATATGCATGGTGTTGATTTGGTCCCCAACTTCCATTACACGATACTGATGCCAAAGAAAGTACAAACATAACATTCAGGTGTACTATTTATTGTCATACCCACGCCACCTCGTGTCTTAAATTCAATATTAGCGCAGGCAACAGCGAGACTGTTTTGGGACAAATGACATAATGCATACCTTTGTCTCTAGTTATTTGTTTTTATTTATTGCATTGTGTACACTAACACACACGTAATAGAAGCTATGGACCAAATCAACATTGGTTCTGTATAATTTAAAATCGAATTTAATTTCCAATTTGTTACTATGTATGATGGTATAAATAAAAAACAAATTCAATTCGAAAATGTAGGTATATTAAAATAAAACGTATGTAACATGTAACCTTTTAATTGCACCCTTTTTTCTTTTATACCAAATAAATCATCATCAAAGTGGACTGAACCAATTCTTGAATACTTCGTTGGTTAAGTTGGTTTCCAATTTGGTCGCCCAGTAGCGTGCAGGCATTTCTTTTGTATTTCAGCTTTAGAAGGAAACCTAAAATGTAAAAAAAAAATATTAGGGTAGCAGATGACTTTCATTCATGGCAACATTGTTTAAGGTTATGATAAATTGTATAAAAAAACGATGCAATAAATCTCAATTTTATTAACGTACAGTTATTTAATTTACGTTATGTATTAACGACACTTTTGAGCACAGACCCGATGTCTATTTATTAGTACATCAATGGTAATGGGAACAATGTACTCTGTGGTAATGGGCTTTATTGCCCAAAGCTGCGTTCAGTTTGACCGTCAGACGACGCCCGGCTAACATGCCATCTCTTTTGCACGTTTTGAGTTTGTATAATGTTATCCAGCTGTTAGATTCTAATGTTGAATATGATAATCGGTAAAATTGCAAGCCCAGCCCCGAGGCTATGGAATAGAATGTAAAAATTGTCTTTTTCTAATTAGTTTTTTTTATTGATCCATGATACCTACTGATCAGTTATCGCGTACCAAGCCTCCAGTATAAATTTGGATGTATTATCCTAGTACCTAGCATTTTCCGTCGGCCTTCATTTGCTAACGATCGGCAAACCGTTGGGTTATAGTTAGTTAGTTGGCCATCATCGAGCCAACATTGGCCCAATGATTCAAATATTAGCAATAATGAAGCCGATTCTGAAGGCTTTAATTTTACTTTTAATGCTGTCAAAACTAAATTTTCTTCATTCCAAAGTAGTTAGGCATTATTTTTATTTGTGGTTTATTTAGTTCATTTTTCAACACATTGTTCATTACATTATGTATATATAATATTTTTATTCCTTTATTTTATACATGTGTATAACTTTATTACATTTTAGTAGCCCAACCTTCGTATTTTTTGCATGTATTGCCCGTATTTATTTATCAACTTATTTGTTCATTGCATTATGTATATATACTATTTTTATTCCTAGATTCCTCTATTTTATGCAGGTGTATATTTTATTTCCCGTATTATTATATATTTTTTTTAATTCTAAAGACATATATTGTTAAAATTAACGTTGACTTGTAGAAAGTATACTTTATGTACTTATCTATTTTGCAAAATAAATATTTTAATTTGATTTGTTCTTATGTGATAACAACAGAAGCTATATTAGGTGCTTTGGTAAAATTCAAGTTTAGACAGCACTAAAACTAAAATTATAGCCTTCAGAATTGACTTTAATATAGCCACCCGATAACTTTAAGAATAATTATAATAAATGTCATCTTGTATAAAGTGACATTTATTTATGCAGCCTTCATACTGGAGGCTTGGTAAGTGATCGATCATGATCAGTGTTACCATGGATTCCACGGATCGATAACACTTTTTGCTAATTTATAAAACAATAATGTTATCCTCCTATAATGTAATTATCGACTCGGGGATGGGGCATGCGTTTGTAGGGAACAAGAAAAAATATACTTAATTTAGGAATTGCACAAAAGGGGTCATCAAACCTTGATACTGAGCACTTACCGAGTCTCCAGTATCAATTTCTTACATTTTTTAATCTCTGTATTTTTCATAAAATCTTTATCTATAAATTATATATCCGTGATCCCATACCTACTACTCGTAATAATAGGAATTTAAATATGAAATTGTCGTTTGAGCGTAATCAAATTAAATAATTCGATTGTCGTAATTAAGTTCACTCATTGTTTTCTCGACAATGCTCTAAAACTACCGAAATGAAGTTAGCGCACCACTTTTAAGCGCACGGCTTTTAAAGATATTATAGGGGCAAATTAAAATGTCGTTTCTTAAAATGTATAAAAACGGAGTACAACATGCAAATGACCACAAACACCCTTGTAGATGATGTGCAGCAGTTGTGAGAATACTCTTCTGCTGATTCCGTGTAAGAGACTTTCATCTGGAACCTGCGATGGCTTAAACAAAATGTTAAGTTAACCAACGATTTTAAAACTAACTTTTGTCTCAAAGGGTTACAAAAATCCATTTAAACGATAGGCAGTAGTCCCTGACATACTTCTTTAAAGGTCTCATGCTGTATAAAATATTCTGGAAGCTGTGAGGGAGCATATTCTTTATTTTTAAATGAAAATGGACACTCAAAAATTAAATTAAAAAAAGTTTTCCTTCGTATGACCCCAGAAATGCGTGCAAATGATAGACACTAGCTCTTGGCATACACTTGTACAGGTCTCATGTTGTAAAAAACCTTCTGGAAGCTGTGAGAGAGCATATTCGTTCTTTTAAAATTAAATTGCGCATTTTAAAATATTCTACAGGCGAAGTTTTCCCTCGTAATACCTCAAAAAAATAAAAATATGATAGACGTTAGTCCCTGGCATACACCTGTACGGGTTTCATGTAGTATCAAATCTTCTGGAAGCTCTAATAATTAATTTAAGAATAAAATTTAAGTCATCTTTTGGAAAATTAATTAAGAATAAGCTGAAACTTAAAAGTGTTTGAAAATACATAAAAGTGAAAAGCTGCAGCTTGTGCAGGTGACACTCGAGAAATATGTCTGTCGAGAAGACAACTCACTCCATACACGCCCTACGAATGAAGGCATTTTCGTATTATTCAACACCAACAGTACTTTTAATTTAAAATAACGATTTGTGTGTCTATAATTAAAAAAATACAAGTCAAGTGCGAGTCAGACACACGCACCTAAGATTATTATTCAATATTTCGTCAGTTCTGGAAAAAGTAAAATGGTAGTTAAAATCTTACCCATTACTGTTAATAAAAATATTACTAAGCTATACTACCAATAATAAAGTTTAAAAAGGTCGTGTTTCATAGACTGAGATTATTTTGTACGCATGTAATTGAATATTAGCCGTCTTTTGGCTGTATTGTCGATGTCGTGTCTAAGGTATATTGAAAATTTTTACGTTTTTTTATCATTTAAATTTTTCATGATTTTTACTTTTAAGGGTTTACGTGAGAATTAAAGGAAAATTATAGCAATTAAAGAGATTAAACACAAATGAGAAAAAAATTCCAAAGTAAAAAAAATAAAAAGAAATGAAATTTTGAAAAAGTAAAGAAGAATTAACGAAATAATATTAAGTATATTATACGTTTTATAATAAACATAATAATAGTTTTCGGTTATTTACAACATAATATTTAATAATATATAATATAACTGAAAACTAAGTAAATATAAAATTAAAAATTATATAAATTTATTTTATTCTTATTTTAGGAATGAGAAAAAAAAAGTAAAATGGTATAATAAAATAATGATACATTTTTAATATAGCGGGTGTAAATAGACTGCTACCATTAAATGAAACCACATATTGTACCGACACTACTGAACCACTTTTCCCAAGACACAAAAACAAAAACGCGTGAACTCTAATGCATCGAGATACGGGCGATTTTAAAGAGAGCCTCGTCCGTCAAGCAGTTCAGTAGACCACTTTTCCCAAGAACCATACCCTCGGACACACTTAGTTTAGGAAATAATTGATTTCCAAACAAAAACGCGTGAACCCTGACGCACCGACATACGGGCGAGTTTAGAGAGTTCACGGACGTCGCTTGAATTTTCTCATTTGTGTTCAATCTTTTTTAATTGCTATAATTTTCTTTTACTTTTCACTTTAAATCCTTCTTATCCATATTATTTCCCTACATTATCAGTATTTGCTTACGTAAATTAAATAACAACAAATCCAATAAAGGTAGCCAAAGTAACGTTAATTTTTTTACAAAAAAAGGAAACAAAAAAATTTTAAAAAATTAAAATTTACTTCTTTTTTACTTTTATTGCAACAAGCGATCGAAACTTCTATCTGGACAGCTATAGACCATCGTGAAATTTCGACAGATTTACAGTCGAGAAATTGACGAAGCCAGATATTAAAGAGCTGATTGTAAAATATATACTTTTACTATATTTATTGGCACCGATTTCTAGAAATCTTTGAAAAATCACAAAAAATGCATGCCCCCCCCCCCCTTATTTCCGAAACTGGTGAACCGAAAAATATGAAAAAAATTACGATTATAGGTCATAACTGGCCAATTACAGGAAAATTATAGCGATTAAAAAAAAGCTGATAACTAATGAGAAATATAAAAAAAAAATTTTTATAAAAATACATTATGGGTGTCAAATTGTAGGCATTAAAGAGCTGATTATAAAAATATATACTTCTGATTTCGAGAAATCTTTGAAAAACCACAAAAAAATGCCCCCCTTATTTCCGAAACTAATAAACTATTTATAAAAAAAATATTTTATAAAAATACATTATGGGTGTCAAATTGTAGACATTAAAGAGCTGATTATAAAAATATATACTTCTGATTTCGAGAAATCTTTGAAAATCCACAAAAAAATGCCCCCCTTATTTCCGAAACTAATAAACTATTTATAAAAAATCATGGTAATTTGGGATTACGTAGAGATTACAGGAAAAATATAGCGGGTGAGAAATTCACGATAGCAAAATGACCAAATTAAATTTTACTTCCACGAGTTTTATTTCGAGTACGGTATAAAAATATTCGAGTCTCTCTTTAGTGGTACAATCAATTCTTTTTTTAGTTATCATAAACAGTTATGGGCAAGATTTTAAATAGGAAGTTCTTGCTGACTGTTCCCAAAACTGTCGAATTACGGAACCCTAGGTATGCGAGTCTAACCCGCACTTGACCAGTTTTTTTTCTTAATTTAGCTTCTAAAGTAAAGCTTTTGATTGCGTTAATCACGAAACACTTTTATGTAAATTAGATCACTATAGAGTTAAGGGTAAATCTTTGGCGTTATTATGTCATACCTTAGTGACCGGATTCAAAAGGTAGACATTATGGGAGTAAAGTCATCTGGAGCATTAGTCAAAATGGGTGTTCCGCAGGGCTCCATATTGGGGCCCCTATTGTTTTTAATATACATAAATGACCTTCCTTACTTGGTTAGAGACTTATCTGAGATAGTTCTATTCGCAGATGACACGTCACTTATTTTTAAAGTGAATCGACATAACGATATTCTTGATGACGCGAATTCAACTCTCTCTCTGATTCTTGATTGGTTCACTGCAAATAATGTAGTTCTAAATGCAAAAAAGACGAAATGTATAAAGTTTACTTTACCAAATGTAATTCAAGTAGATGTCAGTTTATTTTTGCAGGGGTCCAAGCTGGAGTTAGTTAACGAAACTAAGTTTTTGGGTATTACTCTCGTCTTCAGTGGGGTCCCCACATAGAAGCTCTGTGTGGTAGACTTAGTTTAGCCGCATACGCTGTTAGACGCATAAGGCAGATTTCAGTTATTTTCACAGCATTGTGTCATATGGCATAATGTTGTGGGGTAGAGCTGCATATATAGAAGCAGTCTTTGTCTAGCAAAAGAGAGCAATTCGGTCTATTTGTAACATGAAGTATCGAGATTCATTAAGAGAAAAGTTCAAGGAAATTAATATATTTACGGTCCCATGTGAATTTATTTATCAGTAGATCTGTCAGAAAAAATATTGATAATCTCCCGTGGCTTGGTGTGGACCACTCTGTTGAAACCAGAAACAAACGTAAACTAGCTTTTCCAAAAATTAGACTTGCAAAAGTAGGCACCTCTTTTGTAGGACATGGTATAAGATTTTACAATAAACTTCCAAAGGAGGTCCTTAGTTTGCCTGAAAATAAGTTTAAACTATACATTAAGCAGGGACTACTTAAAAAAGCTTATTATAAAATCAATGATTATCTGGACGATAATGAAGCATGGTGTAATAAATAATAATAATCTTTATCAAAATTGTAAGTCATAATTAGCAAATTTTAATACGAAATGTTTGATTCCTCTAAAGGCTAATCTTAAGCCCTTTATAGTTAATTAATATGTAAACTGACTTTGCTGTAAAAGGTAATAGACAATGTAAGACGGATTGACTAAGATCAATACTTTTTTTTTCTCTTGGACATAATTCCTATGCTTTTATATTTGCCTTTACTTAAGTAGGTATAAGAAAATTGTATAGATTAAGATTATGTTACAAATGAAAAAAAAATCATGTTTGCTAAGTTTCTTGCCCTTCTTCTTAGCAATACTAATCGAATGGTGCGGATGGTTAGGCATTATGTATATATAATATTTTTATTCCTAGATTTCTCTATTTTATGTAGGTGTATAATTAAATTTTTGTAGCCCAACCTTAATATTTTTTGGATGTATTTCCCGTATTTATTTATCAACTTGTTCGTTCGTTGCATCATTTATATATAATATTTTTATTCCTAGATTTCTCTATTTTATGTAGGTGTATAATTAAATTTTTGTAGCCCAACCTTAATATTTTTTGGATGTATTTCCCGTATTTATTTATCAACTTGTTCGTTCGTTGCATCATTTATATATAATATTTTTATTCCTAGATGTAGGTGTATAATTAAATTTTTGTAGCCCAACCTAAATATTTTTTGTATGTATTTCCCTTATTAGTATATACATATTATTTTTTTATATTTTGAAATTTTCACGGGATATGTAGCCTCTACCACGACAAATAATAAAAATATGGAAAACAGCGACGGTCAAATGCCATTTTTCTAACTCGCACTTGGCCGGTTTTTCAAGGTTATTTGTTTCAGCTCTATCTTAATTATGACTTAAAGACGGTAGTACAAAAAAGTTTCAAAGATCAGATTGTTATACATACCCTAAGTAAAAGAATAAAAAATGAAAATTAGAGTCCCGTACTCAAAGAATGGCGAATTATTTGACAGGCGCTTTTGGCAGCTTTTTTGATGCTTTTATGTTGCTATGGTATCTATATTGT
Source organism: Ypsolopha scabrella (assembly GCA_910592155.1). Taxonomy (NCBI): domain Eukaryota; kingdom Metazoa; phylum Arthropoda; class Insecta; order Lepidoptera; family Ypsolophidae; genus Ypsolopha; species Ypsolopha scabrella. The sequence goes on from OU342964.1 coordinate 10,667,347, forward strand.
TGTTTTATTCATGTTTTTAGGGTTCCTTAATCGTTTTGTGTGGTGGTACGGAACCCTTTGAGTCTGACTCGCACTTGGCCAAATTATTACCTACAATATAACAACCATATTGGATTCTTAAGAGAAAAAACAAATTTCTCTTTTTATAGTAACAATATTTCGAATAGTTCCGATTTTTTCGAACTTTTTTACGCTACATTTATAATTAATTCGTAAGATGTAAAAACATCTAATATAAACACAGTACCTACTTCCTCTTAGCAGGATCATCTATCTCTAAAGATTATTTTGCAAGTCAAAATATTTGCATTTACTGAAAATAACCACTACACCTGTGCGTCAAAACAAAATAAACAAATTCGAATCAAATGGATACCTACAGGCTTACGAGTTTCACGAATTACAAACAAGATGAACATTAATGAGCCTTTTGGAAGAGTTATGGTTAAGATGCGAGGAAAAGTCCCTCTCGATTTCTCTAAGAATTTGAGAATATCATATTTAGTTTACATTGTGAAAATGTATCGTTACTACATATTTTATTATAATACACCAATTGCGAGTAAAACTGCGCAGTGCAGTCTGTTAGTCAGCGCTGGTAGTCACCCGGGTTCCGAATTTGGTCAGTTTATGGGAGTCAGGAAAAAAAAATGTTTTGATCACAGTCACGTCGCGTCACAGCTTACAAACCACTACATCAATCGATTTTTTCAAGTTGTTCAAATACAGTGTATGCACGATATAAAAATAATTCCTTAACTAGTTTAGTTTTTTAGGGTTCCGTACAGAAAGGGTGCCAAACCGGACCCTAGTCCTTGACCCTCCGCTATGTGTCCGTCTGTCACAGGGGTCTACAGTTTCAGCCGTAAAAGGTAGCCATCAGTTGAAATTTTCACAGAATACGTGTTACTATGACTTTTATGACAGAAAATAATAAATAATTTAAACAAAATGTACAAAACAAATTAAAAAAATTTAAACCCATGGTGGTTTTCCAAAAAACTTTGAAAAAGTACCTACGTTATGTAAAATCCAAAACTTTCCCTGAGCTTCTTGCTTGCCTGACGCATGAATTCACGTCACATATCGGTTCGGTCACATTTTGCGTTAGCACCACCTTGAAGCTGAGAAACTGTATAGAATAGATTTGAATAGAAAAAAATTGGCCAAGTGCGAGTCAGACTCGCGCACTAAAGGTTCCGTACCACCACAAAAGTGGGTAAGGAACCCTAAAAGCATGGTAAATAACAACAACCTAGATGCCTTAGCAACATTAAGGCATCAAAAAAGCCGCTAAAATAGTAAAATGTAAGCGCCTGTGATATAATTCGTCATCCTGTAGTGCTTCCGTAATTTTTATTATTTATTGTTTTATTATTTAGTGTATGTGTTACGGGTAATACTAGAAGATAGGATAAACCTAGGTTTACCCGGGTAATCCTAAACAAAACTTCGGGGGTCGCTTCGCTCCGCTCCGCTTGGCTTGGCGCCCAATGTTTATTAACATGTCAACCTAACACGCTCCTCCTCGCTTCGCTCGTCGTCGCACTTATTTTTGACTTTTTTCGGTCTTTACCCGACTTCGGGTTTTAGGCCGTGACATATGTACGAGTATAACAATCTGACAAAATTTAAAACGTGTGTGTGTGTTACATTTAAACTTTTCCCGTTTATTATTTTTTTATTATTTGTCGTAGTACAGGCCATAGTAATACGTATTGTGTGAAAATTTCAACTGGCTACCCATTAAGGGGGTAACTTTTTACCTCGGTACAAAATGCACATCATAATATTGTTTTCCTTACTTTTGAATAAAAACATTGCAATAAATGCGTTATAAAGGAAAAAAAATATTATGATGTGAATTTTGTACCGAGGTAAAAAATTACCCCCTTAAGGCTGATTCTGATCCCTGTGACAGACGGACGGACAAGCAGACAGCGGAGACCAGCACATTAGCGAAAATTATAGCCATTAACAAGCTGTAATACAGTCTAGAGCTTTCTTACGGCTGTACTAGCGGGTATTACAAGTCTTGGCACTGTTTTAGGGGAGATTTAATACACTGTTAAACAGCACAGCTGTTGAACGACATATAAAGGAGAGAAATTCTGCTGAAAGCATTTGAGTAGCATTTAAAAACACCGTAGTCCAGACGTTGACTACGTAGATACCGGCTTACTTAGAAGCCTAACGCTTTTTAACGGCTGGTTAATGGGAATAGCCTAATTACCTTAATTCTGAGGGCTGCATTAAAGAATAACAAATTGCCATTAGCTTGTACATGGTGTAAAAAAATTATATTGTAATGCTACATTAATGAGCTTGATACCGGCTTTACAAGAGCCTCATTAAATGTTTTGATCTGCACTATGCTATAGCTCTACTCCACCATAATGCCAAAGCCAAGAGTGTAGCTATCAGCCATTGTACAGCCACCAGCATTACAAAAGAGTAAATTTAGATTATTAGTGTTCGATAAACGTCAACTATTATTGTTTTACTTAACCTTTGCGAAAGAACGCAACGTATTAAAATCTATTGTGGAGTTCGAAGAAAAATTTCAAAGGAAAACGCTAAGAAAAGAGATATTTATTCTTACAAAGAAATTTTTCTCCATCAAACAAGTTGCAGTAAAGTATCAGTGTCGTTAGAGCGCAACAAGGGTTCCGTACATTTTGTGGATTTCGACAATGACCAATTTAGTAATTTGAATCAAAATATGGTGTCTGGTGGTGAAGGTTTGGAATCTAACAGTGCAGATGAAAATAAGGGAGAAAATATAACGTCATCTGTCTACTGTTAAAGTGCTGGCATCAGAAACTGACTGCTGTCAACTCTTGACTTCAGCTCAAGAGTGAGATCTTGCATTAAAATAGATCTTATTGCTTGTATTAAAATAGATCTAATTATAATTCTAAATATTTTAACTGGACTGAGAATTTTATATAAACTTTCAACAAAAAAATAATAACCGACTTTAAATTTTTTAGCAGACATAAAAGTTTAAAATAATTACATACTGGCCGATGATAGTACCAAAATAACACTTTTGCCGACTTTGCCTGAAACACATGTTATCTAGAAGTCAGCGCTCTCACATTGGTTTTTGTGCTCTATACTATGGAGAATGCGCTGACTTCTAGATAACATATGTTTCAGGAAGGGAGAAGTTGATAAATATGTTATTTTGGTACCATCGGTCAGTATATAATTATTTTAAACTTTTAAGTGAATGTCTGCTATAAAATTTGAAGTCTGTTATTATTATTTTGTTAAAAGTTCATTTATTTCACGCTTTTTAGTGTTGACGGGATAATTTGTGAATAATGGGAGCCTACAGTGAGCACTCTGATTACTATTCCGTACCATAATGACAATTTTCAAGTTATATACTGCAGTGAGCACACTAACACAAAGCGATTGCCGCTTTTAAGAGTTATGCGCTGTCATTCGGTAAGGAGTTCTATGGTGATGACCCCGGGATCGGAGGTCACTGGGCATATTGTCAATTTTCAAGTAATACCCTAGAATCAGCACACTCACACAAAGTTTGAGTTGAGAAATTTCGTATTATGTGCTGTCATACATTGAGGAGTTCTATGGTGATGAGGCCAGGATCGAAGGTCAGGTAGCATAATGAAAATTTTCAAGTAATTTCCTGCAATAAATATCACGCTTTTTATTTTAGTGTTGACGGGATAAATTGTGAATAATGGGTAGACTACAGTGAGCACTCTGATTGCAATTTTCAAGTTAGATACTGCAGTGAGCACACTAACAAAAAGCGATTGCCGCCATTAAGAGTTATGTGTTGTCATCCGTTTATGAATTCTATGGTGATGAGGCCGGGATCGAAGGTAGGTGGGCATATTGTCAATTTTAAAGTAATACCCTAGAATCAGCACACTCACATAAAGTAATTACCGAAATTTCGTGTTATGTGCTATCACACACGGAGCATTTCTATAGTGATGAGGCCAGGATCGAAGGTCAGGTAGCATAATCGCAAATTTCAAGTAATATCCTGCAATAAACACGCTGAAACAAATTCCTGAAATCTCGAATTATTTATTGTCATCCGTTTAGGAGTTCTATGGTGATGAGGCCAGGATCGAAGGTCAAATGGATATGTCAATTTTCAAGGAACATCTTGCTATCAGCATCCTGGTACAAAGCGTTTGCCGCAATATCGAGTGATATGCTGTCATCCATTGAGGACATTTGAAGAGTTCCACTGCCTATCTCTGAAGACCTTAATCAGATCACAGCCAAACTAAAATGGGATCTACCTGGAAGCAAACACTAACAAACTAAAACAATTTTTTTAATTCGTTTTAGATTTGACAGAGTAATGGAGTAACATACCAAAAAAGAAAGAAAAAGCTGCTCCGTAGCTAGAGGTCTTAAATTCTTTGAAAATAAGTACGAGTACGCTTGTTGGAATAACGCGCTAGACACAGTTTTAGCCGAAATCGAATCAAATCAAATCTAGTGCAGATTGTACACAATGAAATGGTTCACTATTAATATTTTATCCCTAAAGAGCTGTTGAGTACTCCTCCATTACGCCAGTAGACAGCCATTAGAATAGCTAAGATCCATTGTAAAGCCAGCATAATGCTAGGGGCTGGTATATAGACTTACTAATCGCTACTGTACAGCAAGAAGCATTACAAGAGAATGATCCAAGATTAAGTGCTGGATAACCAATGGACGCCATTTATGAAAGGAAAAAGATTTGTTATGAATATAATAAAAGATTTCTTGTTGATTTTCACGATATTTGATGCCTTGTAATATATGTTCCACTTGTTTCATTTTAGACAACGATAACTTAAAATACAATAAATTGAGTCACACACAATCCTTGAAGTATTCTAACACAATATATATTTTGTGTTTTTGTCATCGGTTAAAAGATATTATTTTGATGCAATTCCCTTTACACATTCACAGTAAAGTGGTAATCGGAGCACAATATACCAACAGAAACACAAAAAGAAACCCGAAAATTATGCTAACCATAAATTGATGACCGTCTGACATTTATAAACAGCTCGCCATTAATCTTCAGAACAATATGAATACGACAAGGAGAAAAAACCTCGATTAACATTTTTTGGTAATTTCTTTCTTCCCAAATGCTGCTGTCAAGCCTTAGAACAGCCGTGGGCTGTATAAGAGCATTAAAAGAGCTGAATCGTAGACTTGCACAGCTCTTATAATGCTCTACACCAGCCACTGCAATGCTCAGGGCTGGCTAATTTGGGGCTAATTTAGCATTTCAAGGGCTGTGTAGCCGCTTAGTCAGCCCTTGTACAGCAAGCTAATACAGCATAATAATTCATGTACTCCGTCCGGCGACTATACAGCTGTCATGTGCTGCTTGGTTAGTAGTAGGGTCCCGTTTGGCACCCTTCGGGTACGGAACCCTAAAAAGCAAGTTAACCGTCAAAGATTAGACTAATATCGCTACATAAATGTCTCGTTCCGAGATCAATGAAACTGAAGCTGTGTTGATTTGGGTAAGAACTTCAGAAGTGAATAATGGTCAAGCAAGATTGGAGGCATTACAAAATGTGGAGTAAATATCGTACTTGTTTTACTAGATGTAAAATATTATCGTATGTACGAGTATTAATTATATTTATAATTATGTGCTACTTTTTGTAGTCGCTTTAGGTACTGATTTCAGTAAGAAGCTACTTTTTCTGGATTCAATTTCATTTGCTACTTTTTACGCGATTGAAAAGCTTTTATTCGATAGAAATAATAATTGAAATGAGGTCTTCAAATCACGCTTTCTCATAAGTAGTTACTAGACGAGTAAGAATCATTTACAGAATTAAAACATATTTTATTAGATTATTAACAATAATCTACATTTTAATTATTTATAAAGTGTGTCCTAAAACTGACTCAAGATTTCATACAGGTCTGTGTCAACAAGCCCACAAGCCATCAAAGAAATTAAGCCACATATTTATGTAAAATGGTCATGGAAAATTTCGACAAACGAGTGCGTATGTGCATGCAAAGCCGTGGAGGCCATTTGCCCGAAGTGTTATTCCATAAATAACTTTATCCTATGTACTTTATGATTCAATAAAAAAATAACAATCAAAAGACTAAAAACTGTGTTTTCTATTTAATTCAAATCTTGCGTTAATTTTGGGACACCCTTTTTATACGTATACCTACTTATAAACAAAAAATGTTGTTTTTTTCTTATGCCCTAAAAAAGTTGGACGTTTTTTGCTTGGAGTAACAATAACCGTTGAAAACTCGAAAAAAAAAACACAAAAAATCGCATACACAGGCTAGATTGTAGTCGCTTCGCCGAAAGGCTGAAAACTAGAGATAGTAAGACCCGTCTAAACGAACAACTTTAATTACGGAGCCAACCCTGAAGTCTTGAATTAAATAATCAGCTGTTATACAGGAAACCTACTCGAACTAAATGTGAGAAATTATTAAATTTTTGTTCGCATTTCAGCCTTGGCTCGGTGGTAAAAGTTACTCTTTTGTTTTCAGCTTTTCAGATTAAAAATCCAGCCTGTATACTATACATACATACACCCGTGCAGCAAATCATCCAATTGTATGGTCCACGCTCGCACGACTCTTGAACGTTCACTGAAAAAAAGTATTAACAATAATGAATGAGTAATGTCTGAGAAAGTGGCATCCTGCAGGATGGAGCCAAATTGAAATCGACGTCCGACTGCATTGATGCAAAGTGCACGTTGCCATCAACAAAGGCGATTTGTCTGCAGATAAATAAAGAGGAACGGCAACAAGAAAAAGTTGCCATCTATTACCAATTACGGCTGATGATCAGTGCAATAGCCCGCAATTTTGTCATCAGCTCCTATTGGATAACATAACTCTTAAATAGAAGGCGGTTTTCTCTCAGACCTTACATTTTTTTTGAACAAGATACTTTAAATATCAAAGAATAGACATTATGACACGCAACGTTAAACCTGGAGTCATGTTCTGAACTTTTACGAGCTTCGTCTCCTGGAATCGAGCAACACAGACGTCCCGAAGCTCTATTTAGATCCACTACTTGCGTATGTAGTGAAAGAAGTTGTAACAAGTTATTGCCAAGATTAGGGGCCGGTGGTGGTGTTTGCCCTCATAAACTTCTTAAGTGGCTTTAAAGTTGTATGACAGCTTGCCGTCATAATGAATATAAATAGACTGGGAAAATCGGCGACGCAATTAACTGTCCGTCTGGTGGGCTCGTCTAGACACGCGGGAATGGTCTCTCTAGAACTGAATGGAAGTTACTTTAATTAAGTAGTGAAAAATATATGTACTAGTAATTATAAATTAAAGAAAGACGGTGCACACAAAAATGATATTACTAAGACAATTATCGTTTTTTTTTCAATTAAGCATATTACTGGTAGAGAGTTTTAAGGCGCCATTAAGACCTAAATAAGCACAGCTCGATATACGAGTATGTCGGTAAAATAATTGACGGAAACGACATTGAAATAGCGTTCACATCAGCTCGCATTGCAAAGAGGCGATCGCTGCACCTCCAGATGGCACAAAATATAAGAAAAAAGAATGTCTACTTCAGGCGCGGTCGCTGCCCACGATTTTGGAGGGGAGGGAGTCATCTTAGCTCAAGTACAGTTAAAGAGGGCAACTTTACCAATAAAACAGGTCAAGCAAATGAATAAAAATTTAAATAAAATGAAAAAACTCAGTCACAAAACAAATGGAAGCCTTATTCTATTCATTTTATGGAGCTTTGCAAATTTGCACGTTGCACGTTGCACGTATTTTATTTGTAGATTCTGAAAATGTAATTAAATAAATATTGTAGTTAAGCCCTTGAGAATGCTGAATAGCGAAACCGGTTGGGTATAATATTTAATATAAGTATATTGCGGATAAGTACATGAGTTATAAATAAACATAATAATTTACAAGGGTCATTGAACCTTGTTATTGAGCACTTATACCAAGTCTTCAGTAAGAATTTGGCTGTATAAATTAAAGTCACCTTATATATTTACGCCTTTTGGGAGTAGAAACCTTGGGCAGTGGGGGGAAATATCTTCGCGGCTGGTCGACGTTTCGGGGTACCTAAGGGCTGGCTGGGGCATGCCTCGGGCAGCGTCTTTCTAGAAATTCAACCAGGGAATGCTTCCAGCCTTTTGGGGACCCTGCCTGCCGATCGACGGCGGTGATTTAGGGAAAATATTTTTTTTTGTTTTTTATAATTAGGGTCATTATTACGAGTAAGTTTTAGATTGTATCAGGACTTGTAACACTATTACAAAGAATAATTTTTCTTCGTCCTGTACCGCGTTAAAAATTGTCCAAAGTCTTAATTTTCGCAATCTGCAGATTAAGTGGAGGCCCAGGCTGTTCGAATGTCATAATGCGTCAACCCCCATGAAATTAAATGAAAATCATTTGCGCTGAAGGTATAATGCTACCGTTTTAGTACAAAATTTGATAACCCGTTTCTCTGTTGTTTTTTGTTCCTTTTTAGGAATTTGAATTGTGCATGGGGGAAACTTTTCAGATATATGTATTTTCAGTAATCTCTCATCAACCCCCATTTGCAATCCAGGGCGGTTATTCCGGCATTATTGCGCATTCGCAATATCAGTCATTAGATATTAGTGTAAAGTTTGGTATATGCCATGCTTTGACAATTAGAGTACCTAAACCACATTAAATTGGAACTATAGGATATAAGGAATGCTCACTACAAGTTTTCAATCAAAAAAATCAATACACATTCTTACAAAATCCCTTTTAATATCACCCGCAATCTGCCTTGGCAATTTTTGCGCATATGTCAGAATACCCACCCAGGTAGGAAAAGGCTGAAGAAATTTTTGTATAACATACGTCAAATTTCTCATAAAACTTGCAATATCCTCATGTCTAACGACATTATGCAAAAAAAATCCTTTCATGAAATTATAGTCGAGGTACAAACAGTTTTCCATATGTCCGTAATAAAATAACGTCATGAAAGGAATTTTGAAAGACACACAATGACACCTATTCTCATGTAGCAAATATTAGATTTAGAGCTGCCATAACCTAAAACTTTTCATAGCAAAATTGAAGGGCTTTTTACAAAAACAACGCAACTAACAATATTATCGATTTTTTGTTACTGGTATCACTGAAATCCTTATCAAATATTCTAAAGAATGGTAAAATCCTCTTTTTACAAAAACAACGCTAACGACATAAAAACAGTGGTAAAAATATCAGGGTTTTTACAAAAACCACGTAAGTTTAAACTATTTTTACAAAAATCACGCATCTGGTGAATTTACGTTGTTTTTGCAAAAGCCAAACGTACGGTTAACTACAGTTCTGACATAACGCATAATACTTTTTTACAAAAATCATGTATCTGATGCATTAACGTTGTTTTTGCAATAACTAAACGAACATTTGACAAGTGAGACGTTTTTCATTTTTGAATTTTACTGGCAGAGCTGATGCAATTTGCTTCGCATTAATATGGAGAACGAGGTGGATATTAGTAAAAACAAGAAAAGAGCTAAGAAGCAGAAGAAAGAAGACATAATAAAAGCAAAAAAAGCGAAGGGTGAAGAACATATCAACCATAGAAACCAGTTGGTTTTAGCACGCCAAACCGGTGATGATTGCAGGTTAGTGCTTGTTAGTGTAAATCTGGATATTTTAAGTGATATTGTCTTGATTATTGTTTTTTCTTCTCTTTAGATGCAGCCGTCTACAGTGCTTTTCAAAAATATCTGCAGCTGAGAAACAAATAATTTTAGACCTTTTCAACAGTTTTGGAAATAAAAATGATCAAGACGCGTATTTGATGGGCTTGATTTCATCGTCACCTGCCCAACGACATACCAACGACAATCCTAAGGTATTCCGTATGTCAACTTTTAAGTACAAGATACGCATTGGGTTGCAAGAAGTTCCGACGTGTTTTACCGCATTCTGTAGTATTCATGGAGTTGGCAAAAACCGTATTCGTCGCCTGCAACGATTGTTATTGGCAAATGAGGCTGTACCTAAGGATCTGAGAGGAAAACACACGGTGAACAGAGCAAAAAAAACACCTGAGGCTATTTTGATTTTGATAAGGTATCACATATCCTCATTCAAGGCAAGGCAATCACATTACTCGCGAAGGGATAATCCTCACTGTTTTTATTTGACAGAAGATTTGACAGTGAATAAGATGCATAACATGTTTTTAAGATCACACTGGATTAATGTTAGCTACATGGTTTACTGGACTGTTTTTACAAAAGAATATAAGCTTAGGTTTGGCTTGCCTCGCTCCGACACTTGTGCAGTTTGTGATTCATACAAGCTTAAGATTAAATGTGCAGCACTTCCAGAGACTGCCAACATTCTACACACAGAACACAACTTACATCTTGCTAAGGCAGAAAAATTTAGACAAATGAAAAAAGATCTGAAACGAAGAGCACAGAGAGGTGAAATCATGTGCTTAAGTTTTGATTATATGCAAAATCTCCCTCTGCCACACATTCGAACTGGTGACGTTTTCTACAGCCGACAACTGTGGAATTTTGTTTTCGGTATTCATGATTTGGGAAGGAATAAAGTATGTATGAATAGTTACTTGGAAACAGAAGGAAAGAAAGGTCAAAATGATGTGACATCCCTTCTACTAAAGTATTTCAATGAGCATGAGATACATTGTGAAAACCTTGTACTCATTAGTGATGGGTGTTCCGGTCAAAATAAAAATTATGTCATGATTAATTTTCTATATGCATTAATCCATATTTTTGGTTTGTTTCACACCATAAAATACATATTTCCAATAAGAGGCCATACTTACCTCCCAAATGATCAAGATTTTTCACTAATTGGTAATTTAAAAAAGACAAGTACTGTGGAAACTGATGAAGAATGGAATGACATCATTGAATCAGCACGAAAAAATCCTTCACCCTTTGAGGTGAAGCGTGTGAAACATGACACGTTTTATGACATAAAAAAAGCTTTGGAACCATTCTTTTTAAAACAGAGTAAGCCACCAATGCGTATAAAAAATGTACGTATGGTGAAAATAAAGAAGGATTCAGCGTATGTATACGTAAAGTACAACTTTACAGGAGAATGGACAGCAATAAACATCAGGAATAAGAAACGTTTGCCTACTGAAGTTACCTTCAACTCTCTGTATACTTCTACGATTCCGCTGAACGAACACAAAGCGCAAGACTTGTATAAGCTAAAAAGCTTTTTGTCTTCACCAACAAAGTGTGAATTTTATGAGAAGATTTTGAATGGCAACGTAGATTCTAGTTTGTTAGATGTAGATATTGATTCAGAAGACAATAGTAGCGGAGGAGAGTAATTAAAATTAAAAGAAAGTTTGTTTTCTATAAGTAAATTGAGAATAAACATAAATAATAACATAACATTTTTCTTTTATTTTTCTTTTCCAACATTTTTTTTTACAAAAACAAGTTATATGCTTTGTTTTTACAAAAACAACATATGTACTACTGATACATTTCTATTTATTTCAAAAACTATGAATAATACAAATTAATACAATATGTACAAATATCACACACAAACTTTAAAATGTTAGCAAAATACATTCAGTCCCTCTAAATTAAATGTATTAATCTCAGATCATTTTTTGTCTCTCCTGTAAAACATAGCTCCATAAAATTACGTTATTTTTGTAAAAAACCCGTCAATTGTTAAATGAAGTTAAAAAGCTAGTATTATTTTAGGTTTTTCAACTCTAAATTTAGGGTTAGCTGCACGAGAATAGGTCACAATTTTTTTTTATTTCTTCGCTTTGGGCTTAGGGATATTGGGTAATTTGACGTAATGTTTTACAAAAATTTCTTAAGCCGTTTTCTACTTGGAGGAACACAAACTTGGTGTGTTTTTATGGTATGATGTATAGGGGAGCCCAAAGAGGGCTATTTTAAACATTTGTTGAAACAAGTCGCTGAAATGTAATTGTGTCTATTTTTACAATCATGCTTACATTTGACAACACACACGGAAAAAAATCGTATGAAAGTTGAAGGGGTCACAACTTACACTAAAGTTTTTTTTTTCAAGAACTGCCATCCCTAATTATCCCACCGCTGCCACTATGTATTGAAACAATGACGTCGGGACAACAACTGACTTTATTGAAGGTGGTTTTACACAAGATTATCAAAGTCAAAGTCATTTATTCAGTAAATAGGAACAGTACTGCACACTTTTACACGTCAATTTAATAATTGTATGTTTATTTAACATATTCAATTTCAATTTTATTAATACTTACCTATAATTAGAACAGATTTTACTACTTCTGGTGGGGCTTTACGCCTAGCACAATAGTTTTTCGGCTTTAATTTTAATAACACTTCTTCTCAGTAACCAGTTCTTTTTAATAATATGATAAAAAGATTCACGAAACCAAACCAAGCCTAGTTTTTGATTTAATGTCTCAAAATAATCACATCAAATTTTTTTTTTTTTTTTTTTTTTATAGTAACTTGGTATAAATGTTGGTAGAGCTGATGCCGGGCTCGACTGTGAAGGTACCACCATCTTACTCGCAAATCCACCCGGGGTTATTCGGGGGAGAGGCTGTGGTGCTTCCTGGGGGAGAGTAAGAGAACAGCTCTCAGGCAAAACCATGCGGTCCACCATTGCCTGGGACCGACGGATGGTGGTATATCCATTCCCAATTGCCGGACCTTATATAAAACAGACTAGTGACGGGCAGCGGTGTCACTGGAACAAGGGTTTCGGCACCAACCCGCCAGCCCAGCGTGTGTGCGTATGGGAATTTCTTCCAGGAGAACAGCCAAGAGTGGCGAAATCCTGGAAAGGCCTCTATGTCCAGCAGTGGATGAAACAGGCTGATGGATAGATGGATGGTATGAAATGTATGGACAGAACAAGCTCTCACAAAATATTATTTATTTTGAAAAATAAGGATCAATCGCAATTTCTGTTATTTTTTTTTATTTTTTTATTCGGGACATCAACAGCAATACAATTACACATAAAGCAATACATAAAGATACAACACATAGAGCCAATGACAGACATCCACAAAATATACAATTTAAACAAAGTACAAAAACATACAGAAAAGAAATAGACACAACTTAAACGTAAAACTATTTAAATCCATAAAAAAAGTAAAAACTAATTTAAACTACAAATAAGAAGGACAAGGTACAAAATAGAGTTCAAGCATGCAATTAAAATAAAGAAAATATTTACAATTTAATTCACAATTTAATGTCTATGTTATATGGTGATGAGGGGGGGTGAGTGTTGGAATGTATGAAGTGTGGGGGGGGGGGTGTTTATAAATCAGAGTGGATATGAATATAATTTATAACGCTAATTTAATACTAATTTATAGATCGGAAGTTATTTTCCTGATAATTCTACTTTTAAAGGTCGCCTTCATCCATCCATCAGCCTGTTTCGTCCACTGCTGGACATAGGCCTTTCCAGGATTTCGCCATTCTTGGCAGTCTTCCTGGAAGAAATGCCCATACTCACACACGCTGGGCAGGCGGGTTGGTGAGCGCGGTGCCAAAACCCTTGCACCAGTGACGCCGCTGCCCGTCACCAGTCTGTTTTAAGGCCTGGCAATTAGGGATGGATATACCGCCATCCATCGGTCCCAGGCAATGGTGGGCCGCCTAGTTTTGCCTGAGAGCTGTTCTCTTACTCTCCCCCAAATAACTTCGGGAGGACTTGCGAGTAAGATGGTGGTACCTCCACAGTCGAGCCCGGCATCAGCTCTACCACCTAAGGTCGCCTTACTGCAATCAAATGGGTCTATTGAATAAAAGTACTTATTGTATTCACGAGCAATTCGAATGAGGGGGGAGTTTTGTGCATAATTAGTGCGGACAGTTGGCACATGGAACAGAGTATTTGGCGTGTGCCGAGTACGGTATTGAGGCGAATTAAATGATAGCTCCGAGACCAGAGCAGGGCTGTCAAGACGACCACTCAATATGTCATGAAGGACTCCCATGTCGAGCAACCTTCGGTTCTCAAGTGAGAGCATGTTGTGTCGGTTACAAGCTGATGTATAATTATTATAGGTAATCCGGCACCTCCAGTTAAAATTTTGAACAATAATAAATTGTATTTTCTCAAATCGTTCTTTATATGTGACATAATGTGGAGACCAGACGCAGGAAGTGGATATAAGTAAACTTCTGACGTATGCACGATATACTGATTTAATACACCCTATATTCTTAACTACTTTACAGGTGCGAATAACGAAGCCGAGGTTTCTATAAGCACGAGTAAGGATGTCATTAATATGATATTCGAAAGTTAGTTTCCTATCCAGAGTAACATCAAGGTCTCGTATAATTTCGACACATTGTATTACAAATACAAATACAAATACAAAACACTTTATTCCACCAAAAACGAAAAAAAACTTTACAAAAAACTTTTCTATTATAAATACATGGCTCAGAATGCAAAACAATATTCGATGATACAAAGTTATCAAATATTTATTTTAATTTAACTTATTTTAATTTAACACTTAACAATGAACATTTTAGAAAAGAAAACAACTACAACCATTGTTTCCAGCAGAAAAGGAATCCGGCACAGCATGTGACTTCAAGAAGTCGCTGAATTTAAGCCGATCCCTTGTTAAAAAATTAAGAATAAACAAAGACAAATTACTAATACCGTCATGTGTCAAAAAGAAGAAACTTAAACGGAAAACCTATACTTTAACCCCCCCAATTTTAAATAACAATCTGGTTTTAATGCGTTGATATACTTTACGTCAATGTTTTAATGTTTACATTTTTAAATAACAAATATTAAGTACTTAATTTATACAATAAAAAGAACCAATACTTAGATGTGAATACAACTGCAGTTTTATTTTTCTCTTTTACATATTATTTTGCTTGTCACGAAGGTGCTGTTTGTATTTAAGTTTGAAAGCCTTTACTGTAGCTGCTGACTGAATGGGCGGAGGAATGTTGTTCCAGCATCGCGTCGCGGCGCCCCGGAACGAGCCACGGAACGCCGCGCCACGATGCGGTGTGCCCATCAACAAGCGCCCACGCGACCGCGTATGGAAATTGTGACTGTGCCCTGCCCAGAACAGCCTTTCCCATAGATATACTGGTTTATGAGTGTTAATTACTTTATAAATTTGACATGCAAGCGCCAACTCTCTTCTGTGTTTCATGTTGAGTATCCTGTTTTCGTTAAGACATGGAGTTATTCTAGCTCTTTTGGGTAAATGATAGCAAAAACGAGTGCACGCATTCTGAACTTTCTGAATTTTTTTGCTGACCTTCTGAGTGATTCTTGATCCATAGACACTAGAAGCATATTCGAATAAAGACAGTATTAAAGCATCACATACTCTCTGCCTCACTTCTACCGTGAGGTATTCGCGTATTTTATACAATGTTTTTAAACGAATAAATGCTGCCTTAATCCTTTTGTTAATGTGCGTTTCAAAGCTAAGGTTACTATCTAAGGTGACTCCTAGATTTTTCGCTTCATTAACATGCTGTATTTTTTTTCCATCCAATACCAAAGGGCAAGTCGACAAGACAATGGGCTTTACCTTCTCCACCTGTTGCTTACTACCAATTATCATAAACATAGATTTATCAGGGTTCAAGATTAGACCATTTTCTAATGACCATTTGCTTATATTTTTTAAACTGTTATTGAATTGACTAACTGTTGACGTTATATCTTCAGGCTTACAAGACATATAAACTTGTTTATCATCTGCATACATATGATACGGCACATCCAGATGACAATCAGGGGAATCTGCTGAGTACAAATTAAACAAACAGGGAGATAATACAGAACCTTGTGGACTACCTTTAGACAAACGTTTTATTTGAGATTTCACATCAGAACCATCATCCTTATTTAACCTTACTTGTTGTGATCGTCCAGATAAGAAGGAGTGGAACCATTGACACGTTTTGTCAGAAAAGTTGTAATATTTCAATTTAGACAGAAGAAGTTCATGGTCGAGACAATCAAACGCTCTTGAATAATCCAGCAAAACTAACAGTGTAACTTTACTGTCGTCCATGGCTCCAAAAATCAAATCACACACATCCAGTAAGGCAGTGGAAGTACTGTGATCCTTCCTAAATCCAGACTGCAGTTTGGGTACTGCGTTTATTTCCTGCAAATACTTTTCCGTTTGCAGAAGTACTACCTTTTCCAGAACTTTAGATAAAACTGGTAGTATACTAACTGCCCTTAAGTCATCAAACCCACTAACGGCTGGTTTTTTTGGAAACGGAATTACCAAAGCTTTTTTCCATGCCGAAGGAAAGACTGACTCTGTAATTGATTTATTTATTATTTTTGTAACAACAGATAAAGAATAGGGAAGCGTTAAAATTATCATATCTATACCTATTTCATCGTGGCCTTTCGCCTTAGTTTTAATTTCCTTGAGTAGTTTTAAGACTATATCCTCACTAACAGTCTGTAACATAAACTCTTTCCCCCTACAAAATTTATTTGATTCAAATTGTGATTTTATTATCCCTGAAATAGGAGGAGTAACAGGCAGCTTCAGGAAGTTATCATTGATTGCATTAGGATCAGCTAAATGGTCTGGTATATCCGGCTTTGATTTAAGTTTTACACACTTATGGAAACCTTCCCATAAGGCTTTAGAATTTTTTATGTTATTGTTCACATGAAATGTAAAGAAGGCCTGCTTTTCCCTGCGGATAGCAGATGTTACATAGTTTTTTAATGATTTATAATAATCAAGGTGAGATTTATTTTTTGTTTTGTATGCTCTTGAGCCTGCCTCGTGTTTAGTTTTTATCATCTTTTTTATAGTTTCAGTTAACCATGGAACTTCAGCTTTCCCTGTCCTCCTACTTATTATAGGTGCATGTATATCGAAAACAGATAAAATAGTTCTATTGAAATCATCAATCAGCACATCAAGATTTTCAATAACTTCAAAATGAACCCAGTTTATGCCAGACAAAGTTGTGTCCAATTTATCTCTATCTATATTTTTCATATTTCTATATGAAATCGTTCGCGGTGTGTAATCTGGCTTAGGTAGTGTGAAGATAGCCATTGGCAAACTGTGATCGCTAATACTACCATGCAAAACCACGCTAGAATCTAGAAAATTTGTAGGTAAATCTGTGCAAATAAGGTCTATTAATGTTTCAGACTTTTCTGTGATCCTAGTAGCTTCGTTAACTACCTGTTTCAAATGAAATTGACTAAGCAAAGTGTTTAGTTTTTGCAGAGAACTTGTTTCTGTTAAATGGTTAATATTTAAATCACCCAATAATATTATGTAGTCGACAGTGGGAGCCACGAATGCCAAAACCTCCTGTAAATGTTCTAAAGCAATTTTCACCTTAAGTTTTTGATTCCTATATACAGATCCTATACCTATCGTATGTTTTTTTGTTTTTACTCTCAGCCAAATCTGCTCTAGCTGCCCTTTACTTGATTTTCTATAGGCTTAGGACTGCGTGAGAATGGTATCTGAGCACATTTAGAGACGTTGACATTAATACGGTTCTCTTTATAATAATGAGATAAGCGGTTGAGTTCATTCTGTAGCTTAACACAATCACCAGGATCCTTAATATTTAAAAATACTTTTTTCTCATCCGCATACATTAATAACCTAGCATCCTGAAAAACTGTAGATATGTCATAAATATATGCATTATATAGTAGCGGGCCCAAGTGTGAGCCCTGAGGTACTCCAGAAGGGATGTCAACAAATCCTGATTTAAAACCACCCAACACTACAGCCTGGCATCTATTATTAATGTATGAGGAAATCCACCTATAAATATCACCACGGATTCCTAGGCTTAAAAGGTTTTTCAGCAAAATAACATAGTCTACACGGTCGAAAGCTTTTTCGAAATCCGTGTAGACCACATCAACCTGCTCGAGTTTATCCATGTGACGTAAAACAAAGTTAGTGAACTCAATAAGGTTTGAAATAGTAGACTTACCTTTCAAGAAGCCATGTTGTTGTGGGGGTATGCCTTTTATAATGATTTGGTATATTTGATCATACACTACTCTTTCGAATACTTTACTGACTGTATTCAAAATAGATATACCCTATAATTGGGAATTTTATACTTAGGTCCTTTCTATCGGTAAGATAAGCGCTTCCTTCCATTTTGCTGGAAAATAACTCTGCCCTAACGATAAATTATACAAAATACTAAGGGGAATACAAAGTGTTGCTGCACATTTCACTTAAAGTATGGAGGTACTCCATCACTACCAGCACGCCCATTGATATCGAGAGTAGTTAGAATTTTAAAAACCACGCTTTCTGTTGTTTGAATGTTAATAATAAAATCGCCATCATTACAGTATGGAGGAGAAATATTATTATCAGGGTAGGTGGTAGCAGGCACACTGAAAATAGAGCTGAAAAAGTCACTAAAACCCTGACAAATTTCTTGACCCTTTTCTAGCTTTTGCTGATTGAATTCAAAAGATTTAGGGTAGGCAGAACCACCACGTCGAGCCTTGACATACGACCACAGTTGCTTAGGATGAAGCTTAATATTTGCTTCCATAGAAGTTATGTAATTATTAAAACATTGTTTTTGCATAATCTTTTGCCTGTTACGAAGTAAATTCATCGTAATCAAGTGGATTTCCGTGTTTTTTCCACTTTAAGTGGACTTTTTTCTTTTCTTTGATTAATTTTGCCAGGCTATCGTTGTACCAGATAGGATAGGAGCGTTTAGGATTACGCGTATCGAGAGGGATATAGGTTTCAGCTACTTTGTTAATAATATCATAAAAGCAAGATACAGATTCCTCTAGGGTTAGGGTAAAGAAAAGATTTTTCCAGTCAATTTACCTTAAATATTTATTAATTAGTTCATAGTTACCCTTCCGAAATCTTCTTCGTGGTAACTTTTTTTCGGTCAGAGGAACAGCAAAAATATCAGTTACTAACATTTCCAAGGAAGGATAAGAAATATCTTCTTTTACAAGAGGAAAACTTGAGTGTTTTGGTTGCGAAATTACTAAACAAAAAGTCAAGAACATTATTATTAGAGTTTTTTGTAAGGTTGTATTGGTAGAAATTATGCTTAGCAAATATTTCAGTTTATTGCAAGCTTGCTTCTTGAAGCTCAACTGAACCTTTGTGACAATGCACAGGGCCATCAATAGCATTCCATTGTAAATTTGATAGGTTAAAGTCACCAATGTTTTTTCAAACTCAACACGTGATCAAATATTGAATTTAATTGAAGTATGTGATGGGAAAGGGGAACATGGTTTTTATTTTTCTGTAATATTACTTTTCACCTTAATAAGTATTGATTAAGAACTTATTGCATTTTGTAATAAGTAAAAAAAATTCTCAGAAGCATTATAGAAACGTAAAATTTCAATATATAAAGTTGATTTCACAAAAACTGACACCTGATAGAAAAAATCTGAGTTCAGATTTGGATTCAGCACAGAGTTTTCTGCAAGAATTTGAAAATATCGTTTCTGTGCAGAAAAATTGTTGACCAGTGTTATTAGCCATTTCTGTCGTAGAATATTGTCATTAAATATTATTATTATCATTATTATTGTTTTTAAAAACCGGTCAAGTGCGAGAAGGACTGGTTCCGTGCCATTCACGTAAGTTAGTTAAGGGCCTCTTAGCGGAGACTAGGAGATACGTACTTAGTTAAATGATTTGAATAAAAATTTGAAACCTAATAAATGTATGAAAATATAAGAAACAAAACTGCAAAATAAAGTTAGTCGAGTGTGAACCCATGCAAAATTACAGCTTTCTGTACTAAAAGACTCCGAGCTAAGACAGACACTGGCACGACTCTGTCTTGACCGAAATTGTGAATGGTACAGTCGCCGAATCAATGCAATGTCCTACAGTTAAAAGTGAAAAAAGTTAGAGATGAGATAGAGTATCCTCAATAGACGACTGTCCACCGGAAAAATATTTTTCCGCGAACTTTTTTTTCACCTTTTCATAGAACTTTAGTCAGCGGATTGAACCACTTTGTACTGGGAAGAAACAATATGTATCAAAAAAAAATTTTTTTTCTTCTGGATTGTGATCAGTTAACGGTACATAATCTACCCTAGAATAATTTTCACTAATTTATTGTAGGACATTATTATCTTCCAAAATAAGGTTAATTTTAACTAAGTAGATACCTACTGATTTTATTTTATTCTAACGCTTTTGTACACGTCTGTTCGAGGATTGGTCATGTAAGAAATTTACAAATAATTAAATTTTATATTTCGGGGACATTGGGAATGAATGTATGAAATATCAATTTAGGGAACTTGGAACTTGAGGAGATCGGGCATCACCCAGACAGGGGGCGGAGGACATGGAGAAACTATAGGTACACTCCCGGATACCTAAATCGAGCCACCCCGCATTTTCTGTTTATATTGTCCATAGACTAAAAAAATTGTTTTAACGACCAAAAAGTTTTTATGCATTCTTGATACTGGCACATCCAACATTAGTCTCACGTGCTGCTGTTCTGAATTTGAATACAAGGAACAAAAAACTTATGTGTCACATGCACATGTATTGTCTGTTTATAGAGCAAAACATTTATTGGAGTTTTAAAGAAAAAATGGTTCAGTAAAAAAGATATTTTTATTCAGTAACTTGTATTGCCTCCCAAAGCATTTATGATTGCATTCATGCGATTTGGCATTGAACTGATTAATTTTACGATTACATATTGAGGAATAATTTCCCATTCTTCCCCGATAGCTGTTTTCAGCGCCTGTTATTTTTGTGGCGCTGGATGACGAGCCCGAACGCGTCTCTTTAACGCGTCCCATAAATTTTCAATGGGGTTCATGTCGGGGCCTTTTTGATGGCCATTGCATAACCGTGATACCAACGTCTTGGAGGTAATTTGTGACAATTTCTGCTGTGTGTGCTCTGACATTGTCATGCATAAAAATTGACTTTGAGCCAACAAACTCGGCATACGGCATTACATAGGCTTCCAAAGATTGCTGTTAATGATCAGTATTTACTAAATGCCATTTATTGATGACATTCGAGGTCCTGACATAAACCCAAGTGCAGTTTTGCCTTCGGCGGAAATGCCTCCCCAAACGGTCCACGACCCACTCCCATAACTCACTCTCTCTTCTATGCAATACTGCACAAAATGCTCTCCCTGTCTTCGGTACACCTTTCTCCTTCCATCATTACCATGAAGCATGATCTTTGTTTCGTAACTAAAGAGCACCTGGTTCCATTGCCTTGGCGTTCAGCGTAAATGTTGACGCGCAAACTGAAGGCGTGACATTCGCTGAGCGCGCTCTAGTTTCGGTCCATTGGCTGGCTTGTGCGGTCTTAGTCCACGTTCTTCAAGCCTTCTCCTAACAGTACGTGCGCTAACAGCGACCCCGTGTAAGTGTTGATGCTGTTCCTGGATCTGAACCGAAGTTAGATGACGATTTCTCAAACTGGTCGTAAACGTAAACCGATCCTGTCGTTCCGTTGTCACTCTAGATCGCGGTTATGCCATCTCTAAAAATCAGAAAGCCGGACTTAGCTGCAAAAAAGCCGGACTTTTGGGTCCCAAGGCCGGCCTTAACAATCTAATAAAACACGAGGTTAAAAAGTTTTAATCAGTGTTGACATATTTTTCTTTGCCAGAAACCTGCTTTAAAGGCTCAGTTTGTTTAATAAATTCGTAAAAAAAGTTTTACACGTTAAATGTCTTAAATTAAATTCCACAAATAACGTTTTTGTAATAGTTTCAGGGTTTAACCTGTTTCTTTGTTTTATCCATCTTTCTACATTGGCATTGTGGCAAAATTATACTCGCAAAAACATCGCATAAAGCAAGGAACTCTGAGAAACAATATACGAGTATGTTACTCAGCGATTTAAATATGTGACCCATTTTTGCGGGGGCGATACGACTCACGGCGTGAAAAGTAATGAAATGATAAAGCCTAAAAAAACCGAACAGGCCGGACGCAGTCAAATTTGGCCGGACAAGAGGTCAAAAAGCCTAACACTGTCCGGCTTTATCCGGACGGATGGCAACGCTAATCATGGTCCACGTGAACGGCGAACATATCTTTGAGTCTCAAGGTGTCTATGGTACACTCTTTGAGCAGTGGACCGGCTTATATGGAGTCGTCTACTCAGGTTTCTCTGGCTTAAGCCGGACCGAAGGAGAGCCACAGCTTGCGCCGCTACTTCAGGCGAACTATCCATAATTTAAATCCAGAAATGGTTAAATTTTAATAAACACAACGTAGAAAATTAATCAATTCCGTAGATTTAAAAAAAATGACAATCAAAGCTCCAAATTAAAGTATCTGTATTTTTATGTTTTCTATGATAATGAACACATGCAGCTCTTCATTTGTTTTCCGAGTTCAAGAATTTACATTTGGAACCATTTTCCACGTCAAATTGGTGTTGAATGTGCCAGCCTCAAAATTTCATAAAAACTTTTTGGTCGTTAAAACACTTTTTTTAGCTATGGACGTTACAAACTGAAAATTCGGGGTGGCTCGATTTTGGTGTCCGGGAGTGTATAAGGTTGACTACGGAACCCTAAAAAGTATTTCGGTCTTATTATTGTAATGTGTATGATAAGCTCTTTGATATTAGTTTTTCATGGAATAACATAAAAACAATATCGTCATGACATGAATCCCCGAGGGGTGTCAGAGATGTTCCCAAGTGTAAACTGTGAAATGGAAGTCACAGTACACACTCGGTACACCCGCTTTTGACCTAAGATTATTAATTTATAAAATATATAATATAAACGTGATGGGTGGTGAGCCAAAATGGGCTGCATCGCGGTGACTGAACCCACTACCTGTGGGTTAGCAGGCGAGCGCTCTACCATTCGGTCACAGAGGCGATCAATGTCTTAGAATAAAATTATGATAATTATTTCGCAGTCGGATACCAAAAAATGGCGATATAATATAAATCGATTAGGAATATCCGGATCAATATGTGGACAGAGCATTTGGGTACTTCGCTGATGCGGGTTTACTACATCTATTGGTCGGGGTAGCTAATTGATTATAACGGCATTCAAATGGCAGGAGAGGCCGGAATTCGATTCGAGGTTTCGCTTGCTTGTCGCTACAAATGTTCGTGGTATGTTCCTATATTATCTGACGTACTTACCTAGTTATTAACGCAATATACAGCCAAAAAAAATAATTTTATGTTTATCCAATGCTGAACTAGTTACTTTTGTAATTGCCATGATTTGCTAGTAAACATTTATCGGAAGAATTACATAATTCTACCTGACAGCAGATTCCCACCCTACATTCAGGATAGAAAAAATAAGGCCGTGGATCGAGGGAAATATTGATGACATCAATTTTCCTATGGGAAATTTTTATTTAAAAAAAAGACAAAACTGCATTCAAAGATTTTTGATAAATAACTTGCTTACTCGTAAACCGGTAAAATGTCAAAAAAAACATTCTGTATTTTCATGATACAGATCGAAAAGGTCAATTTTGAGGACCAATTTCTTCTACATAACATAGTATTGACTTAAATTTCAATATGGGACTCTAAAGACTCCGATGATGTGGTCGAGGCCGTTTATGATGACATAACTAAGGCCAGATATAACACAACCAAGACGCATTTTACCGTTGCTAAGGGGGACTTCAACGCCAAAGTGGCAGTACAAAGAGTGCGGTGAATCGGTAATCGGACCACACGGTTATGGCTGCAGAAACCCTCGGGGCCAAATGCTGGTTGGCTTCCTTCAGAGCCAGGGCCTCTATTTGATGAATTCATTCTTCGAAAAGAAGCCTCAAAGGAAGTGGATCTGGCGAAGCCCCGATAGTAAGACTAAAAATAAGATAGACTTCATCATGACGGATCAAAAGCATATATTTCAAGATGTCTCCGTGATTAATAGGTTTATACCGGTAGCGATCACCGACTTGTCCGAGGGATCTTGAATATTGACTTGCAGCTGGAGAGAAACTGTCTGATGAAGTCTACGCTTCCGTCCTTCTCTGCACCAAACCGCTGCGGGGTGCGAAAAGTTCCAAATGGAACTTCAGAACCGATTTGCCCACTTGGAAACCACTGAGGACGTTGATCGGCTTGCTTACTTTAAGTCGGGGCGAAAGAAAAAGGAGTCCAAGATTTCGAGCGAAACTTTGGATCCGATGAAGCAGAGACGGGAAATGTCTTCAGACTCAACAGACTACTCCCTTCTTAAGAAGCGCCTTAAAGGGCAAATTCGTTTTGACCTGTGCCAATATAACACTCGCATTATCGAAGAAGCGATTAAGCGAAACAAAGGCTCAAAAGTTTTTGCCCGGCAGTTAAGAAGGAATAGTCTGACGAAACTGAAGACATATGACAACAGAACTTAAGAACTATAGACCAATCGCGCTCCTGAGCCACACCTACAAGCTGTTCTCAAGAAATATCACGAATGGTCTCGCCCAACAATTCGACGACTTCCAACCTCCAGAGCGGGCTGGGTTTCGAAAAGGACCGTAGACCACATTCACACGCTAAGGCAGATTATACAGAAAACATCAGAGTATATCAGCCTTTATGTCTAGCGTTTGTGGTCTACGAGAAAGCCTTCGACTCCATCGAAACTTAGTCTGTTCTGCAGTCCTTGCAGCGATGCCAAGTTGACTGGCGTTACGTGGAGATGCTGAAATGTCTTTGTGACTCCGCTACGATGTCCGTCAAAGTACAGGGTGTACAAAGAAGACCAATACACCGTCAGCGCGGCGTGAGATAGGGAGATG
Source organism: Ypsolopha scabrella (assembly GCA_910592155.1). Lineage (NCBI taxonomy): Eukaryota > Metazoa > Arthropoda > Insecta > Lepidoptera > Ypsolophidae > Ypsolopha > Ypsolopha scabrella. The sequence goes on from OU342964.1 coordinate 10,692,184, forward strand.
TTATTTTTCCAAAACTGTTTACCGGCGCGCTGGAGGACGTCTTCAAAACACTTGACTGGAATAGACGAGGCATAAACGAGAATGGAGAATACATTTCACATCTTCGTTTTCCTGATGTGATGACATAGTCATTATGGCGGAAACGCTGCAGGAACTGAAGGAAATGGTGCGGGGCCTAAGAGATTCTTCAAGACGAGTGGGCCTGCGGATGAATTTGGATAAGACTAAGAACATGTCCAATTGTCACGTCATCCAAGGACCAATAACCGTTGACAATGTCAGCATCGAAGTTGTTGAAAAATATGTACCCGGGTCAATTTATCCAGCTGGGTAAAAACAATTTCGACGCCGAGGCTGAAAGAAGAATATGCTTGGGGTGGACTGCATTCGGGAAGTTGCGTCATATATTTACGTCGTCGATACCGCAGTGCTTAAAGGCTAAGATGTTTAACCAGTGCGTCTTTCCTGTGATGACGTAGGGTACGGCGCGGCGTCGAGACGTGGACTCTTACCAAGGGCTTGATCCACCGATATAAGGTCGCTCAACGAGCTATGGAGCGGGCGATGCTTGGGATATCTCTGATGGATAAAATCTTCTTTTGTTAGACAAATTATCAACTAACATATCATTTGGACAATTATAGACATAAAATTACAATACCACTTCTGTAATCTTTCTCAACAAACTGGTCAAGCAGTCAAGCAACAACGCTTGAACATAGAGGTTATGAATGTTTTTTTTTTACCTTTTCTGTAAATTCTAAAACTCTTTTATTAAATTTATATCGGTCAAAGAACAATTTTATTGTTAAATCTGGCAATTTACTACAAGTGTTGAAATAAGTAGTGATGTATTGTAGGTATCTCTAGCAATGGCGTAATCAGAATTTAGACACATTACTGCCTAGCGAATGAAGCGATACACTCGCATATCTCGCGTTATCTCCTGGGATAGTTCATATTGTAAAAACAAATATTACAGGTGACAATATCATTCACAATGTCAAGGTTACCTTCGGCGTACTGACCTACGAAACCTAAATTGCTCTTGAACTGTTCGCACAGTGGCCTCAATTGCGCCGTCTAATGCACCGGTTAACAACCTCTAGCCTCAAGGTGCCTACTATGCACTGGATAGCATAGAGTAGGGCTGGCCTATAATACAATATTCCTTATTGCACACCAAAAAACTAATTACAGCAACAATTTCAAAAGTAAAAGCAGGGTACAATTGGCGGTCTTATAACTAACAAGCGATATTTTCCAGACAACCTTTGGATGGAGGAACTCATAAAAGAAAATGTGTAGAGGCGATATACATAATAAATAGATACAATTTTGCCCATAAACATTATTATTAATGTAAATAAAATTACAATATAATAACAATGAATAATATCGGCTACTATTGGACTTCGTGATTCTCCTTAAATATTATATATATCCAAATATAACACCAGCAAAATCAATTAAAATACTATTTTGCAAAATATGCCCAAAAACCAAAAATATAGGTTGAAAATGGAAATAAGCAAGATCAATCGAACTATTAGTTATTTATTCAGTTACAAATCGATATAAACTAAAATTATCTAGCAATATAAAATAAAATCTTAAACTTATTAAAAATAACTTACCTACAAATAATATAATTGTTCTAAAATCGAACTCAATTTTTCGTACAGGCTGTTTGATAACAGCAGCAGTAAAAATTCAAACATAAAAAGATGCGATAATTTAATACAAAAATAACACTGTCTGAGTTGCTGCACACTGATTATAGGTCGCTCGCTAGTAGTCACTACGTATCAAGAGCCAGTTCGGTCTAGACATCGATATATGTAATGCCATTACGTAGTTTGATGTCTACTTTACGCATTTTATCTAAATTATCTTCCAATTGCTTTTACCCAATCCGTTAAAGTATTCATAAAAATAAAATCAGTCGGAAAAAATATCTATATTACAAAATTTAAAGTCTCTGATTGATCCAAAGCAAGGCGTGCGTACGCGCAATTATTATTGCAAAAGATTAGTGTATGGGGGTGGTCTGCGCGCATGCGGGCTCAGCTGCACTTTGCGGAAGTTCGCACGCGCAACATCCGCAACAACACGATTCCTTCCTCGGCCGAATATACAGTTTTATTGATCTCAACACCAATCCAACAATCTTCAGGACCCCAACCAGCAGTTTTTTCCGCCAACTAGAACTCGACTGGAGTCTAATTTCAAAGCATAGCGCATGATTTTTCGAAACCTACAAAAAATAAAGGTTTTCCACTCGCAGAAAAATCAATTTAAGTCGAAGGTAGTTATTTTATATAGGAGTGGTCCAGCAAGACATCTTGAATCATGAGCAATTAGGCTTACTACCAGCAGCCAAAACAATCGATCTGCACAAGTGGGATACGTCACGTGACTGACCAGACACTGACGCTCAGTACAAGAGTATGCGCGCACGCCTATTTAGAATGGCCCCGCAGTTTATTAAAAATGTTCAATCAAAATAATCTACCTCATACCTTCATACTCAATCATATACATAACGTAAATTAGTTATCACTTTTTGGCTTTAGTGGTTTTGGCCTAAATTCAAGATTTTAGGTTTTTACACAGCACAGATAATTCTGTAAAATTGATTATTAAAATGTGTAGAAAGAAGCAGGGTTAGTTTGTTTTATCTACCTGTTACATAATGGCATAAAAAACATTGCCAAAAGAAGTGGTACATAGTTAATTGCATACAAGTAGATTCCCACAAATGTTTTTTTATACATTTAATTTGTCCTTGTATTTTAAGATAAACATTATCTTTAAAAATTTCAAAACGTAAAACTAATAAAGTATATACGAGTAGCTTTTGATCCGACATGCTGATTGCATTTGAAATTGTTTGATAATTTCTAGTAAGTATGAAAAATGTAATGTTTATTAAAGTATTTTTCTGTATTGAGTAGTCCAACTTGGAAAAGAAATCTGCGCACATATCTACAGGTTTCCAAAATAAATTGCGAATTATGAATATTCGTGGACTTTACTGTTATGTAACACATTCTCATTTGATAAATATGATGGATATGAATAACGAAACATTCGTATAATTTAAAATAAACCCTGAAAAGATTATATAATTATCGAGTTCCTTAAATTTGGTTAATAAATCATCATTAGTAATACATTACATACATTAAAGGTCATCCCAATGTTGATAAAAGTTCTATACTCAAAGGGAAACTTCCCCTTTTGTTACAAGTTATTGACAAAATTGACGATGATTATCGTTGTATAAGGGCCATGGTTTAACATTAACGACGCCTTAGTAGAACTCTAAAGGAATGACAAGTAGGTAAGTTCTGCTAATATTGGGAACAGTAGGTAAATTGCTTATCTCAATTGTCTGAAAAACTCAACTGGCGGAAGATTTATGATATTTTTTATGCATTAAGAACTCTGAACTTTTACACCTTAGATTAGTTATCTCAAGATTTTAAAAATTCATTTTTTACTGTCTGTTCTTTTTCCACACCACCCGGGAGGTAAGAACCTAGGTGCGCTTTTTTTATAGAGGTGTCCCCGATAGGCCTATTCCTCTATTGGTGTAAGTTTTGTTTCATTCTCTGAAAAAATAGACACGTTATAAACTTTAGTTATAATTTGTCAAACAACCAAACCCATGTTATATGTTAATGATTTGAAGACGCTCATTGTACTCGCAGCTCGCATCGACATTGAACAAAGACCTATAGACGTGCGGAACCCACAAAATATAATCTGCGCGTTCAGTAATGTACAAGGAATTAGGTCACTCAGTAAGGAAGAGGCGGCTCCTGTTTGCAGACTGATTATATGTCGAGGGCATTATTGCTTAGCTTCAGGCCGAGATCGGCATTCGGCAGAGCCCCGGTGACGCCCACGTCGTCGTGCTGCCACCGGGCACAAGGCCCTGATTAACACCCATTGCTGAATCGCGGATACGCGGAAGTTATTCTTAAAGAGACATATTTTTCTCACCTTCCTCACGGTTGGTAGTATTCACTATAATGAATTAAGAAATTATTGTAACCGCTAAAACTTCCAGTAATATAACTAGAGGTCACGCTTCGAAATAAGTTTTACGGATTAAAAAATGTTCTTCATTTTTAATAGGGTAAGAACTGGTGGGGACTTCTTTCGTAGCGCGAGCTTTATAGAGAGTATTAGAGAGACTTACAAATTTATGGACAGCTAAAGATGTGGATGTGTGTGATGCTAAAGACAATCTAACAAAAATAATTTTGGAGACAACAAAAGCGCTAATCAATAATAAGGATGATTAATTATTATTAAACTGAATAGATTAATAACTGAAGTTTTAACAGAATTCTTACAATCGACCTTCATAATGCCCAGACATTTTATGAATAAAGCGAAAAAATTGTGTTGGCGGACACGCACTCTTCGGCCTACTTCATAAAGTTCTGGTTCCATGCATCCACACCATTCCTTCCTAACAAATTGTAAATCGTAATTCACAATCCACCATAATTGGTTAGCACTTTTGTTGATAGAACTTTGCATTCCAGCAGTACATAAATGATTTTTTTGTAATATTAAAAGATGTATTTTTAAAGATAAAGGCCATGCACAGTAGACCAATTAATGGAGTATACCTAGGCAAACAAACGAGTATTAAGAAGTTGCTGGTATCGGGAAATTTATCGGGCGACACCTTCTCATTACTTGTTGTTACCAATGAATCCCGCTTTATCAACTTCGATATGCTAAAAATAAGTCGAGAGAAAGGTCGTGCTCCATTCGTGGGAAACAGCATCATTCAGAGCACTTGCTTAATTAACTATTTAGTAGCTTCCTTTTTATTTCTTACAAATAGCTAAACATACAAATAAAATAGAAAATACTAATACTTAAACTAAATCGAGTGTAGTTTGTACACACTTTTATGAAAATGAAAAAGTATGATCGATTATTAATTAAATATCTTAATATAAAGTTGATATAGGTAGGTATCGTGTCTGTTGCTGCTGGACATAACTCTTATCTCCGAATTCATATTACGTGGTTGATAAATTAATTTATTTCTGTTATTGTACTCGTGATGCCAATAATAATGTTACTCTTCATGTGATTATTATAATTAAATTAGGCACATAAATAATTCATTCACTCGATACACAATTTACGCAGATGTATTATTCGGGAATCTCTAAACGAGGTATATGATTTATTTTTATATTTTCGTGTAAGTGCTATATTATTCAGTAAGAATCTAGGATAAGAAACATTATGATGTTTTTTAAAAAATGTGTATGAATTCTGCAGCTAATAATAAATGACATAGAATGTTTATGCGAGATAGAATAGCTTTGCTCTGCGTAATTATTCGCATATATCACGACTACGCACCGCACGGTCGAAGCCCCTTGGCTTGAGTTAACAGATTAAATGTTGTATGAACCTTGATAGTCTCTTTTTGAAGTCATTGTTTATCCTTTGACATTTCGAATGAATAATCATCTTCACATTTGAAAAATGTTTAATTGTGAGGTAACTTTTATTCTGGAGATAACTGATAATTTCAGGAATTCTCCTTCTACAGGCGTCATTATAAATAAGGAATTGAATACAGATAGTAGAGAATTCCCACCTAGACTAATTTAACCGTTGCAGCCGAATAAGTATTCAGTTAACGTAAGAACTTCACGATAGTAATCGTTGGGCAGTTGGAGACACTCACACTTGCGTATTTAAGTAGGTATCGATACACCTGCCAGCCATACGTATCACAGTTTAAAAACTTCTACTCTTTGTGTTTAGGAAACACGTTATTTTGTTATAATAATTTATAATTTTTTGAGAGTAAAACTAACAAACTACGATAAAGAAGAAATTACTCCAAATCCAAAAAGAAATGAGTTACTCTACGAATCAGTTTGAATGTTGTAATTGATTAAGTGAAGCAGAATACGTTAGATATGATAACAGCAACTCTTTAGACCGAAAAGATGAGATGGTGAATCTATAATCAATGGTTAATTAAAATTGGCAATGCGTTAGTCAACCGAACTCACTGTATTACCCACTTATAAGCAACGCACGTGCCAGTCAATGAACTTTAGGACCATGCCAATATACCTATTAGACTTAGGCTACACGTGCATGCAACGGATGAGGCGTGGTTAGGTAGGCAGGCCTCCTTCCTAGGTTGGAACCTAGTGTCTGATTCCTGTAAAGATCTAGGACTCGAGATAATAGATTTTTAAAAACAGACTTTTTGGAAGAAATTACTTGAAGTGAGTTTTAAATTAGGGAAGATAATAAAATAAGGTAGGGACTTTCCCATATAAGGCATAACTAAAATGGATTGTACGAGTACAACCAATTTACCAACAGAATGTAAACTTTGTCGTTTTTTTTACATTAATCTTTGCTCAGGTACATTAGAACAATTAAAGATTATTTCCAGAAAAATATAAAAATAATTGTAGGGTATGTATGTATTAATTGTAACTATTGCCTTATGTTAGTAAGTAGTAGTGAAGTAAATACACATAGGTTATGATTTTTGTACGCATGTATTTGAAATGGCTTTACCGTAAGGTTGAGAAAATGCAGGTTAGTATTAGTAAGCTAACAGTTGAATTATTAAAATGTAGAGGCGTTTTTTAAATTGAGAAGCTGCTACGTTTCTAAATAAGATATGTTTATATCTGTGTTATTTATTTAACTCATTATTTACCATATAGGTATGGTATTAGTATTTTCAATGATTGTATCAAGACTTGTCAAACGCACAGGGTAAGCTCGCGTGTCACGGTGCATCCCGCCATTCCTCCAATATATCCATGCTCGCAATTGAACTACACAACTGAATTCAGTATTTGGGCGTTTTGGAATCGAACTTATATTATAGAAGCCCATACAATCCCAAAAATATGAAAATTACAAACAATAATGTATATTGCGAGCACTAATGATACTGGCACTACGCCGACCACGTTTCAAGAATTAAATTACTTAATCAGTTTTTATGTCCACATAATTAAGTAGTCTTTCCGAACGGACCCACTGAGACTTACTGGTCTACAGTCTAGAACAAAACTCAACACCTTGGTGATTTGTATTATTATTAATAAAGGTAAGTATTATTTTTCAAAAGCAAATCTGTTAAATACTAACGAGCAAATATGAGGACATTATCGGTGCGGGCGAGGAAGTCGTCCGGCTCGGTGTGTGTGACGAGGGAGCGCGGAGGCGGCGCAGGCGCATCGGCCTGCACGCCAGCCGTCGGCGGACCCAGCTTCAATCGTTCCATGAGGTCTGCCGGCACGTGAGGTAGCTCGCGGCCCGTCGTGTTCGGCGCCTGAGTGAAGCCGAGCTTCGCCAGCAAGCTTTCGCGGATAACTTTCAGGCTGTAGGCGCGTGCGTTCTCGTTCTCCAGGGAGCGGCAGGTGGCACAGGCGAGCTGAGCGGCCGGTTGAGTCTGTGGACAGGCCAGCTCGGCGGCAGTGGCCGCTAGCCACGCGGCCAGCAGCAGCAGGCTCGCGGGCCGGGCCCGCGGCCCGCGCGACGCGCCCAGAGGACGCGTGGTGCGGCAGAGTGGGAAGGCGGCGGCGGCGTAGCGCGCTGGACGACGGCGGCCGCGGACGGCGCGTGCTACACTGCACCCGCCCGCGCCGCCGCTCCGGTGAGCGCGCTGCAAGGGGCGCTCCGCCCCCGCCACCGCCGACATATCAGGGACTCCTCTGACTCATCCATCTCTCTAATTCTTGAAGGTAGGTGTGAAAATTTTACACTTCTATCGGAAACTAGGAAAATGTGTGTGGCTAGCACGCCTCAGAGATACAGCGTCTATCTATCCTCCCCGTGCTCTCACGCATACCGCGTTTGTCAATGTGCGAGAGAGAAACTATAACGAAAAGACACTGTATCGGCGGCGCGTGCTAGATACCCTGGTGATTTTTTTTTATTTTCAAGATGGCGTCCAAAATATAAACTTAGGTACTTCCAACTTTATTTATGGCTTATTATCAATAGTTCTGAAAATATTTTTTCGGTTAAGTATGCCCCCCGGGTATCGATAATTTAGAAAAGTGAGCACAATATGACAAAAAAATATAAATATTTTTTTATATTTCTCATTATTTTTGTAAAATACAGGACACCAACATACATAAATTAAAAGTTAGAATGACTACGTTTTTTTCACGAGAAAAATCCACAAACTGAGGTCAAAATGGCTTTTTTTGGAAAATTGCACCCTTTTTATGGGTCCGCGCCCAAAGGGCAATACGGGGCCCTATTAAGCTGTCTGTCCGTCCGTTTGTCACAGGTATCTAGATTGCAAACGGAATGAGGTAGAGATCTGAAATTTGGATATGTCATAGAATGTTGACCCAAAACCGAAAGTTAAAGTAATTAAAAATTTAATTTACTTAATTTCCAGGGGGGCTTCCATACATGAAAAAGGAGCCGGAATTTTTTTTCTCACTTCGGAATGTGTCGTGTCATTGTCTAGAACTCATTATGTAGAGTACAAATATAATATATTATATTTTTATCCCCAAAAATAAAGAAATGGGGGGCCATCAAAGCTGTTAATTTTAGACCATTTTTGTTACGGGGTCTATCCAGGGACTGGGTCTATCCCAGAAACTAACCTAGTTGGAATTTTCTGTATATTATATGCTATATTCTCTATTTAAACAACAAATACAGAAAACGCCGCATTTTAATGTACATAGGTTTAGGGTTACAAGAGTAATAGTACCTACGCCGGCTGGAACTTTTCTCACAGACAGTTGACATCATACTGGGCTGAAAAAAAAACGTCAGCTGCATCGCGCGGAGGGGAGATGATGCGTCAGCTACTCGCAAGAAATTGTCAACTATCTGTGAGAAAAGTTTCAGCCGGCGTACTATTACTTTTTTTTACCACTTTCGCAACCTCCCACACCCACACCCACCGCGGGTGCGTCAGCTGACGTTTGGTTCTCTTATTAGTCATTCCAGATCTATTGAAAGAGATGGCGTATCTATCGGCGTAAAATCACTTTCTAAAATGCAAAAAAGATCATGCGAGTAGCTGACGATTTTTTTTAGCCTACTATGGCGTCAATTATCTGTGAGAAAAGTTTTAGCCGGCGACGGCATACCATAATACCATAATACGTACCTGTACATACCAGGGGTTTAATTAATTAAGTTAGCCGTTAGTCAGGGGCGAACATAGAATTTTTTGAATGATAAGCAATAAGAAGGTCAAGTTTGACGATAAAAATAACATTAAAAAAATAAAAACCAATTTAAAAAAAATTAAATCAGGCCGTGCCCATCCTGGCGTCATACAAGTAATGATATTTCAAAGTGACATAAAAAAAATAACTTTTTTGATTGTCTAACTTGACTTTCTTGTTGCTTTCCAACATAAAGTTCTATGTACGCCCCTGCCGTTAATAAAGTCGATTCTGAAGGCTTTAATTTTAGTTTTAGTGCTGTCAAAAATTATTTTTTCCGAAGTAATATAGCTTCTGTTGTTATCACTAGAGAACTACATATTTTGGCATTAAAAAAAATAGTTTTGACAGACATTGAAGCCATTGAAGGTTTGGTTTGGGAATATAGAGAGGATGAATGAAAGTATACTGACGAAAGAATTTATGCGGGCCGCCCTGGAAGGACGTATGCCGACCAAATAGGCGACATACTGAAGAAGGGCAAAGCAAAAAGTACCCGGAATAGAAGAGCTTGTATGACTAGATTGATGGATTTAGAAGCAAAAGGGGTATGTCAGGATCGTAGCAGATGGAAATCTGTAGTCTCTGCCTACCCCTTGGGAGACAGGCATGACATGAGTAAATGTATGTATGTAAAACTAAAGCCTTCTTAATCGGCTTTACCATCTCATAAAATAATTAAATATTGGTAATTTTTCGATTTTCGACCTACTTGTGAACTTGTTAGGCATTATGTATATATAATATTTTTATTCCTATATTTCTCTATTTTATGCAGGTGTATAACTTTATTACATTTTACTAACCCAACCTTAATATTTTTTGGATCTATTTCCCGTATTTATTTATCAACTTGTTTGTTCGTTGGATCATTTATATATAATATTTTTATTCCTAGATTTCTCTATTTTATGCAGGTGTATTACATTTTAGAAGCCCGACCTAAATATTTTTGTATGTATTTCCCTTAATAGTGTATATATATTTTTTTTTTTATTCTGAAGATATATATTGTAATGTATTGTAAAGATTAACTTGACTTGTAGAAAGTATACTTTATTTTACAAAATAAATATTTTGATTTGATTTGTGAACGGAATTTCAAGTTTCTACGTCAACTGAGGGTACCCTAATAGGTATTCATGGTGAGCCAATTTGTATAAAAATGATTATTACGTAACCAGCAATAGCTTTAGTAGCCTGATTTCTTGACAGCACCATCGGTCCGCAGACTTCTGTTGAAAGTATTATATGTTTGAACTTTATATCTTTAGCTGAGCCCAAGAAAAGGGGTGCTGACAGACGAAAAACAAAGTGATCGTATAAGGGTTCCGTTTTTTTAATTTTAGGTATGGAATACATTTTTTTTACAAATTTTATTATTAAAAAGACTGGCCAAGTGCGTGTCGGGCCACGCGCAGTGTAGGGTTCCGTAGTTGCCCAGTTCATTTTATAAGTTGGTCTAATAATACAGATCGCGCCAAACTTCTAGTCCGCTCGGAAGCTGCTCTCCCGAAGAACGGCCCATACATTGTCGTGTTTAGAGGGGACTAAAAGTTTGGCGTGAACGTAAACCTGTAAAGCCTACTTAACTGTGATAGTTTTCTTATAGGGGCCGTCCATAAATTACGTCATCGATTTTTTCAGATTTTAGACCCCCCCCCCCCTATAATCATCCTATCGTCATTTCTTAATGACCCCCCCCCCCTTCTCCCAAAATTGACGTCATTACTAGTTTGACAAAATAAAACATTGCAGATTTGAGAAAAATAGGGTATTATATGATTAAAACACTTGGTTATAGAATCACCTTTTATTATTTTTACTTTGGCAATAATCAATGATATAATATAACTACTTATTTTTTACTTTTCTTTGGATAACACCCACGGAGTTTTCACCCATTCTTTTAAATTCTGGATCACGGGTAATATCTGCGTATCCTCCCGATATTCGTTTTGGCTCGATTCATCCATGACGTCAATTTCGAAACACCCCCCCCCCCATCTATCATTTACCGTCATCCGCAGACCAACCCCCCCCCCCCCCCCTAATTTAGAATGACGTAATATATGGACGGCCCCATAGTGAATTTTTCCACATATTCATAAACAACCGCTAAACCGGCAGGGGGAGACACTTAACTCTAACAAAAATTAGCACTTTAAAGCTTAATATTTCTCCAACGGATCCCTAAATCGAAAAATGGTTTTCACACACTCATAATGTTTTTAACCGACTTCAAAAAAGGAGGATTTTTTTTTGTTTGGAATGGTTTGCTTTCGGGTAGGTCCCATTTTAGTTTCGTCGTGATCTGATGATGATCTGCAGAGATAGGCAGCAGAAGTCCTCCACAGTCCTGCATTGAACTTTTTGCTGGAAATGCAATGAGAAGGTCAAGTTTGACAACAAAAAAAATATGAAACATTTTTAATGTCACTTTGAAAAATCATTATTTGTATGACGCTAGGCAGTGCCTACCCTAGAGTACATGATTTCATACAAAAAAAACTTTTTTAAAATTGGTTTTTAATTTTTTTCCTGTTATTTTTATCGTCAAATTTGATCTTCTCATTGCACTTAGAGCAAAAAGTTCAATGCACGCCACCCACGGATAACAGCATTCACTTGGTATTGAGGCAAATATCTCCAGCATAACATAAGTGGTTTGAAAAAAATTTCGAAAGAGTGTGCTTTCATGTAGTTTGGTCATGATTTGATAATGGTCTTCAGAGATAGGCAGTGGAACTCCTCAATAGATGACAGCATATCACTCGATATTGTGGCAAACGCTTTGTACCAGGATGCTAATTGCAGGGTGTTACTTGAAAATTTACATATATCCACCTAACCTTCGATCCTGGCCTCATCGCCATAAAACTCCTCAACGGATGACAGGACGTAACACGAGATTTCGGCAATCACTTTGTGTGAGTGAGCTGATTCCAGGGTATTACTTGAAAATTGACAATATGCCCACTGACCTTCGATACTGGCCTCATCACCGTAGAATTCCTGAACGAATGACAGCACATAACTCCAAATGGCGGCAATCGCTTTGTATATGTGTGCTCATTGCAGGATATAACTTGAAAATTGTCATTATGCCGCGGGACCTTTGAATTTGAAACGCCTCAAATGAGGCAATCAGAGTGCTCACCTCACTGTGTACCTATTCTTGAACGCTAAAAGACGTGAAATAAATGAACTTTTAACAAAAAAATAACAACAGACTTCAAATATTATAGCAGACACTGGTTTCGAAGGCCTAACCTTATTTTACACGTTCTGTTCTTGTCTTATCGATTTCACTAAAAAGTTTAAAATAATTATATTCTGACCGATGGTACCAAAATAACACTTTTACCGACTTCTTTCTTCCTGAAACATGTTATCTAGAAGTCGGCGCATTCCCCATAGTATACAATGACACAAAAACCAATATGAGAGCGCCGACTTCTAGAGAACATGTGTTTTAGTAAAAAAGAAGTCGACAAAAGTGTTATTTTGGTACCATAAATACATAGGTAACACTAAAAGTTTCCGGAACTGGCCACTTACATAAACAATATTTAAAAATTTATTGCAACATTTGAAAATAGAACTCTTTGGCTGTAGAATGCAGTTTGTTTCATCTGACTGTCTTTTGTCTTTACCTTGTGGCGCCATTTAAAAAATTGTGTGTCTGCATCAACATGGATTTAACTCGGGAAAATTTTCGTAGTATGATTTTCTACGATTTTAAGTGTAATTTGACAGCTCAACAGAGCATCGCTCGGCTTGAAACAGCTTTTGGCAATGAAGCACCATGCAAGACGACTGTTTATAGCTGGTTTGCAGAATTCAAGCGTGGTCGTATCAATATCAGTGACGAATCTCGCGATGGTCGGCCGTCCACCGCTGTGACCAACAAAAACATCGATGCTGTGCGCCGTATGATTGAAACAGACAGGCATGTGACCTACCATGAAATTCGCGCATCCTTAGAAATAGGCATGAGTCAAATACAATCAATCCTACACAAACATTTGGGTGTGAGAAAGCTGTGCTCGCGGTGGATCCCACACAACTTGACCGAGGCTCAAAAAACGGACCGCGTCACTTGGTGCAGTGCCATGCTTACCAGATTCAACGAAGGTGCGTCAAATTTGGTGTGGGACATAGTAACAGGTGACGAAACATGGATTTATTGCTACGATCCCAAAACAAAGCAGCAATCGAGCGTATGGGTCTTTCAAGATGAGCCGAAACCAACCAAAGTGGCGCGCGTGAAAAGTGCATCTAAGCGGATGATTGCTTCTTTTTTTAATAAAACTGGACACGTGGCTACTGTTGCTTTAGAGAATCGTCGTACCGTGAATAGTGACTGGTACACGACCATTTGTTTGCCGGAAGTTATTGACGAACTCCGTAAAAATAACCGTAAACGCCGTATCATCCTGCACCACGACAATGCTAGTTCTCACACGGCCAGACAGACAAACGACTTTTTGAAGACGAAAAATGTAGAACTCATGAGTCATCCTGCATACAGTCCCGACCTGGCACCTTGTGACTTTTTTCTGTTCCCAAAAATTAAGAACCAATTACGCGGTCAACGATTTTCATCACCAGAAGAGGCTGTCGAGGAGTATGAAAAACACGTTTCAGAGGTCACCACAGGGGAGGGGCACAAAAGTTTTCAAAACTGGTTTGATCGAATGAAAAAGTGCATAGACGCCAAGGGAGATTATTTTGAAAAACAATAAATTAATTTTGTACCTTTAATAGTATTTTTTCATATTCATTCCGGAAACTTATAGTGCGTCCCACGTAATATAGCCATCAAAAACAAAACTTGTAAAAATAACCAAGTCTCGCAACCTAGTTCTTCTACCGTAAAAAGTTAAGTAAGTAAGTAATAATTTATTGACACCATCAAAAAAAAACCGGAAAGGAAAAATCGGAAAGGACTATCTTCAAAAAGAAATGAGATGTCATCAAAAACAAAACTTGTAAAAAAAAAACCAAGTCTCGCAACTTAGTTCTTCTACCGTAAAAAATTGTAAGATCCATATAAATCCAAGTCGGTTAATTTATTCAGTCCCTACTCAAGGGACTGTCTCAAGTTATTTTATTACATAATTAAATTAGCTAACCTAACAACATCTTATGTGACCATATCAACATTAAAACTTTTTATGTTTTAAATAAATAGATTGACTTGGCCATCGCATGAAAACACAATGTATCTCACAAGTAATACATATTTATTTAGTGCGATTGCCAAGTCAATATATTTATTTAAAACATAAAAGATTTTTAATATTGATATGGTCGCTATAAGATGTTGTTAGGTTAGCTAATTATGTAATAACTTAAGTCAGAAGGTCCCTTAAGTAGGGACTGAATAAATTAACTGACTTGGATTTACATGGATCTCACAACTTTTTACGGTAGAAGAACTAAGTTGCGAGACTTGGTTTTTTTTTACAAGTTTTGTTTTTGATGACATCTCATTTCTTTTTGAAGATAGTCCTACTTTTTCCTTTCCGGTACCTTCAACTAACAACATTCAAAATGTAACTTGGTAATCCTGTATATTTATATGGGATTATAAAGTTATTTATGCAGTTGGTGTATCTAGAAAACAGGACCGAAAGTGCAAAATATTTTACCTTGATTTATACACCAAACACTAATTGGATTCCAAATTTGAAGCTTCTATGTCTGCTAGAAGTGCCTTAGAGTTTTGATGATCGGTCAGTCAGTGATTGAGTGAGTAACAAATTGAGAAACATTGACTAGTTATAATTCTTAATCTACTGGTTCAAATTGAATGAAATTTGAAATATACCGTGTTTATACAATGCCTACTTGGTTACTAAAAATTCAGGCTTCTAGTTTTATGCACAACGAAGTTATAGGGGGTCGAAAATAGCCTGAACTGCTTCGAGAAAAGGATGGTAAGGCGTGCCGCTTTTTAGCTCGACTTGGCGGGAGCACTACCGTGCCCCCAGATAATTATTTTAAAATTTTTAGTGAATGCCTGCTATAATATTTGAAGTTGGTTATTATTTTTTTGTTAAAAGTTAATTTATTTAACGACCTAACCAACGATACCCCACACTATGAGATAGACGAGAGTAAAAAAAACATCCTCAATTTACGTGTATGGGAGATACACTTAACAACATATTTTTTTCGAGATTTTCTCACCGTTATGTCGGTCGGCGTGATTAATATGTATACCCATACCAAATTACAGCTTTCCAGTACTAATAGTCTCCAAGCTAAGCCGCGGATTGACGGACGAACAAACGGACGGACAGACGGACATGGCGAAACTATAAGGGTTCCTTGTCGGACTACGGAACCCCAAAAAGTTTGCATGAAATATTTGTTTTGTTTCAGAGACTAATAAATTTTATACAGATTTTAAATCATAATACAGGTTTTTGCTCAAATAATCTTAATTAAACCTCAACACGATAAGTTTCCTTCACAAAAAAAAGAGCCATATTTAATATTTTACGTGGGACACTCAGAAAGTTTTGCGAAACTAAAAAAAAATTGTTCTATAGGTAAATTTTTTATTTTAAAATCTTTTCAAAGAACTCTACAAAGTTTCATGCGTCTAAACCAGTTTTCAAAACACTTTTTCCAGTCCGCCGCAGACACCTCGTTTACAGCCTACTCGAAAGCAGCCGCGCATCTTCCGGCGATGAAAATTGTATTCCTTTGAGCTGATTTTTTATTTTTGGAAATAAAAAGAAGTCACACGGTGCTAGATCAGGGCTGTAAGGAGGGTGACCTAGGAGTTTGACTGGCGTGCTGTCCAGGAAGTCCCTCGTTTTGAGTGCGGTGTGTGCAGGTGCATTGTCGTGGTGGAGCAGTAGCCCGCGGAGCCCTGTGTTTGGTCGCTTGTTGCTAACAACAGAGAAAACTTCTGGCAAACATTTGGTAGTATACCATTTGGCATTGATGCTTCTTTGATCCCGTAAGGGAATTGATACCAAGTGGCCAGTCAAATTAAAAAAGCTAGCGATTAAAATCTTCGCCCGCTTCTAGATCGCTTCACTTTGGTAGGCGTTGGTTCATTTTGAAACACCCAAACAGTCGACTCGCTCGGTTTCTGGATCGTATTGATAAATCCAGGACTCATAACCTGTAACGATGTCGCAAACACGCCGAGACGAGCCTGCTTCAAATTTGTTTAGCATATCACGGCACCATCACACCCGGGCCTGCTTCTGAGCATCGGTGAGGTTGTGCGGCACCCAGCGTGATACTATCCTCCTCACGCGAAGATGGCTGTGTAGAATCTCGTGAACGCTTCCCGTTTCAAACTTCAATATGTGTTGAATCTCCTGATATGTAATTCGCCTATTGTCTTGAATTAAATTTTTCACTGCCAGCACGTTTTCTTCGGTAACAGCCGTCAAAGGGCGACCGCTTCTTTCTTCATCCCCCAAAGTTGGTCGACCGCGCTTGAATTCGTTATACCAACGATACACGGTTGCCTTGGAAGGGCCTTCATCCATGAATGCCATTTGAAGTCTATCGTACGATTCATCCGGTTTCAGGCGACACTTGAAATCGTAAAAAATCATAGCTCTAAAATGTTCCCGGCGCAGATCCATATTTCAGCGAGACACAATACTTTGAAATGAATTAGCTCCAGTGTTACCAGTATGCACTTCAAATTAAGGACGACGGGCCATCTGAAAAGGGACGATTTTGGAAGAAAAGGGACGCTTTTTCAATGTCGCGTGAAATAAAAGTTACTATTATAGGATTACCTAATTTGATCATTTCTTTTATAATAGTTCAGCTTTGATTTGAAGACTAAAATGCAATTTATACACAACAAATCAACGACATTAGTATGTTTTCGTGTTTAATACATAAAAATTCTGGCTTGTCCGAAAAAGGACGATGGGTGTTAAGGGACAAAAAAAGGACGGTTCATCGCAAAAAGGGACGAAAATCGTCCCTTTTAGGACGATCTGGCAACGCTGATTAGCTCGCAAAAAATGTGGAGGGAAATTTTGAAATTAGAACATACCTATTTTTACTTATAAATTATCATATTTTCTAAAAACATAAGCGGCCAGTCTCCCATACATAAAAACAATACCTATAGGTACTTTTGAGGGGCCTGGTATTTCTCAATATTGGAACGACTTCTGAAGATGCCGTTTCGGTAAGAGTCTGCATTATATTATTGGAAGGAAACTTTTTTTTATACAAGGAAGAATAAATTATGGCTTTGTGGGGATTATCCTGGGCGGGCTGGATGAAGAGGGTGGAGGACCGCCAAGCGTGGCGAAATCTTTGGAAGGCCTATGTCTAGCGGTGGACGATGATAGGCTGATGGATGCGATGGACCCTCATAAGGCCACATAGGTAGCACAAAATGAGGTTTTAAAATAGTAGAACTCCCATACTACAATAGATAGGGTTCTGAAAATTAAGAGCATGTTATAAATGAGGCTTTTTCCAAGACGATAGCGTAAGGCTGTTCTTTTCAGTTCAAAACAGCAGCCCATCCAAACAAATACAGTAAAAATATTACTGTTGTAAACAATACTTTACATACCTATATTTTATATCTAAAACATAAAATCCCGTTTTTTTTTGTTAAACGCTCTCGTATGAATTTATATTGAATTTTATTCATTAAAACCAGTCAAGTGCGTGTCGGGCCAAGCGCAGTGTAGGGTTCCGTAGTTGCCTGGTACATTTTATGAATTGGTCTGCTAATACAGAAGTAAAATGTTTCCTGGTTAGGTCAAAGTTTTCAGTCCCCTGACATGATTTAACGACTATCATACAAATACTATCCAGAATGGTATCGTAAATAATGAATATTTTATAAGATAGGTGGATCGCCTCATAGCGTGAGTCGCCACCACTGCGAGGTTATAAATTTTTTCATTTACTTTTTGTAGAACGAGGTTCTTAAAGTTTATATTTTTGGAATCTGCATAAAATACGCTTTACTAGAGTATTTTTTGTTTTTAACTTTTTCCTGATATTTAGAAGTTATAGCTCTCAAACCAAAAAAAAAACAATGCAAATTTTTTACATTTTTACGATTTATTCAAAAAATTACTATGAAACTTATTAAAATAAATACCAGCAATGAATTCTACACCTTCAATTTATACCAAAATGATACCAAACTTGCCATAGCAGCCAGCTAGAAACGTTAGATTTTTTTTTAAAGAAGGCGTGTTGCCTGCTCCTTTGCACCCCACTACCCCCCGGAAAAAGCATTTTTGTTTTTGGGGCCCGCACCAGAAATGATTAGAATTACTTGAAGAATAAATGTGGTAGAGCCCATACCTTAATGATTTTTTTTAAGGTTCTTTATGGGAGCGATCAAATAGATCTTTAAGTAAAAGCAGTGATGGAAGCCATTTCCCATTCGGAATGACTTGATGGGCGTGAGTCTCAGATGAATAAACCAATCATCTGAGGCGCGTGACTAGTTTGATGGTAGTTAAAGCACTGTTATCGCCTTTCGGAACGCTATATAGATGGCAGCACTCTCTATATCGAAGATCGTTTACCTCGCACAATAAGTACTTATGTTTAAACCAACATGAAGTAAAATAATACTATCAATTTAAGAAGATAAATTGTTAATAAAGTGCTCAGAAACCACTAGAATCACACAAACCTATTGATACCTATAGCTAACTATATTGTGTACGTATCGAATGCAGCAGCGTTTCTCAACCTAGAGTCCGTGGACCCTAAGTATATTCGTGGGGATCCGCTGACTCATCTCTGGAATATACAAAGTGGCTTTCGTTTATCCAACTAAATTCATACTGGAGAGTTGAAAAGTGGTCAGAACCAAGGTTCAATGACCTACCTTTTCTGTGAAATACGCAAAATTAAATTTAGACTTCCTATACTAATTGAGTCAAGGTTTTTCTTGAACAAGTAGATATACATATAGAGGCACAAAAAATACCATTCGTATATTGCAAACATTTGTCGCGTTTAACAACCTCGCATCGTTTGAGCGATGAACTATGCAGCCGCTGCAAAGGGTTATAAACGACCCCTACCTAAAAGGACCTAAAGGCCCCCCTGATTATAATGTCATCTCGCCTCAGGATCAAAGATGTGGTAGGTACTGCTACTCAAGGCCGCTTTGTCACTTAATTTAAAGTTCTAAAAAAGAAACAGAACTTTGCAATGCTCCCATCCCTATGTTATATGGTTCCGGGTGTGTCCCATCACTAATGCCATTCTGTAAAAAAGTGTCGGCGAAGTCACAGCGAATTCAACGAAAAACGAAGAAAATCCCAAGAAAAAGGAAATTAGCAGAAGAAGAGATAAGAAGAAAGCTACGTAAATACGAGGATACCCTCGAATCACTCAGGCATTCTCCATCGGTATCGAGCGAACCACCATCAGGTGAGCTTGCACGACCACGTGCTTTGGAGGTTATGAAAATTGCCTTCGGCATAGTGCACGCAGAGACCTCACGACGAAATAACTATAGTCCGTGTTGGTACATACAGGTGCACTTCGTGCATGCGGAGACCTCACGCGACATATTTTTCAAGTATTCCCCTCTTCGTACGAATTCCGGCGAATAATATCACCAGAAAGGGGGGGTAGGCATCGCGGGCAAGAGCCTGTGTTTTATATGTTAGTTTCAACCCATAGACTTCTATTACAGAACCTGAGATGGATGACTCGGATGGACCATGGGATATTGAAGAAATAATTCAGGAGCCAGCGGAACCAAAAACTACAGAGGAAGTCATCAACGTCTCTGAGGATTCTGGTACTAAACTCGATCCGGAGATTCTGAATATACTTGGAGAAGACCATGGCATACTGAAACAGGGGAAAGAATTTCACCCTTAGTTGGCATTCCGCCTTGAATATATTCTAAAGAAGGGACTGGACAGAGAAACTGTTAAGGATTTAATTGAGAAATATAAAACCCTACCAAACTGCAAGATAGGCTCACTATCTCTAAATTCCTCGTTGCAGCAGCAATACCGCTCAGCCTCGCCCTACGTGATAAAAAGCTCAAAGATAAACAGGATTTACTTTTAGTTAGCATTGCAGCTTTAGGAGAGCTTCTCACAGAGTACCTCAACAATGCAAAAGATTTAAAAGACATGAGAATTTTGACAGACGCTACTAAAATTTTGTGTCACCTGTCTAACCAGGAATCTTATAACAGAAGGAAGATTTTGCTGCCATCCCTGGCAAAGAAAGTAAAAACCATTGTCAAAGATCAGCCTGTAGACACATATTTGTTTGGAGAGACCCTTCCAGAGAAGGTTAAAGCAGCAAAAGCTGTAGAACGCTCTGCTAACGAACTGAAAACAACATACAACACAAACAAGTATCCGCAAAGAAATTCATCAAAAAACTACAAGATCCCTCTTCGCCATATGAATCCACCCAGGTCCAGACGACCAGCACCACAGCTGCCACCAACAGCGACGCCTTCGGCTCGAAGAGGGATGCCACACAGGGCGGCACCCCCACGTCGCCACCAACAGCACCAGAGTTTGATAACATTAAACATGCTGGTCGTCTGACATTGTTTTATGACAACTGGGAGAAGATAACTTCTGATCAGTTTGTTCTTTATTGTATCAAGGGATACAGAATCCCAATTATTTCTACAGTAATCCAACAGACTAGTAGTATACCTTTAAATAATAGCTTCTCTCCGAAAGAAATAATAAATGTACAAGACTGCATCAAAGAACTCTTGGATCAGGAGATACTTAAAAATGTAGAAGTCTCCGAGGGTCAATTTCTCTCCCCAATATTCCTAGTTAAAAAACCAGATTTATTACAAACCTAAAATCCCATAATAAATGCATAAAAACTGAACATTTTAAATGAGAAGACATCCGTGCAGCTATTAGACTAGTGGATGAAATTCCTTTATGGGAAAAATTGATATAAAGAATGCATACTTTTTAGTAGCAATCCACAAAACTTGTAGAAAACTATTAAAATTCCACTTTCAAAGCATTATTTATGAATTTCAGGCCTTACCCTTTGGCCTCAACACAGCACCATTCGTGTTCACCAAGATTTTAAAACCAGTACTCGCATACTTGAGAAACCTAGGTCTGACTTCAGTTAACTATATCGAAGATTTTTTATGCATAGGAAAAAATAGTAATGATTGTTGTTATAACATATCTTATACAAATGAGGTACTAGAAAACCTAGGTTTCATTATAAACTACTCAAAAAGTTATACTATTCTATCTAGAGTATGCACTTTCCTTGGTTTCATTGTCGATACTAAGAAGATGGTAATCGCCATACCAGACAATAAAAGAAAACATATCCATAAAAAATTAGAGATATTTAGTAAGAAAACCCATTGCACAATTAGGGAATTTGCACACATAGTCGGCTTACTAGTTTCAACCTATTTCAATTTCAATAGCATATGGAATGTTACATACGAAAACCTTAGAGAGATGTAAATTTCTAGCACTCAACCTGAACCAGGGTAAATATAATACAATCATGAGACTTCCATCTTATATTATGGAAGACTTGGACTGGTGGAAAACAAACGTCACCAGAAGTGAAAATAGAATAAGGCAGGACTGGACGAAGGGACTTTATATGCGAGATATTCAGCGACGCAAGTATGTCCGGATGGGGTGCTGTCTGCAATAAAGAGAAAGCCAACGGTTTCAGGAGTGAGAGTGAGAAAGCAGAACATAATTAATTTTCTAGAACTAAAAGCTGCCTACTTCAGACTTCAGATCTTTGCTAAAGATCTAAGAGAGTGTGATATTCTGTTAAGAATTGACGACTCAACGGCTATTGCTTACGTTAGTAGAATGGGTAGCATTCAGTTCAAGAAATTAAATTCACTGACTAGAGAGATATGGACATGGTGCACAGAAAGGCGGATTTATATATTTGCTTTATATATTCGCTCTTGCCATAACTCAGTTGCTGATAGGGAATCTAGACGTTCCAATACAGAAACTGAATGGGAATTATGCCAGCCTGCTTTTAGTACAATTGTAAGTGAGCTAGGCGAGCCTTCAATTGACCTTTTTGCCTCACGAATCAATACAAAGTGTGAGATATTTGTATCTTGGCACATTGATCCAGATGCCTTTGCAGTTGATGCCTTTACACTGAATTGGGGTAAATTTATATTTTACGCATTTCCGCCATTTGCAATAATACTTAGAGTGCTTAGAAAGATTATAAACGATAGAGCTGAAGGAATAGTACTTGTCCCAAAGTGGCCAACACAGGCATGGTATCCCATTTTCATGTCTCTTTTAATCAGCCCGCTAATTACTTTAGGTCCAGATAAAAATCTCATGTTATCACCTTCCAGAGACCAAATCCACCCATTACAACATACACTTACCCTGGTGTCCGGGCTGCTTTCGGGATGGCGCTAAGAGATAGAGGCACACCTGAAGACGCCCGTAAGATATCTTTGGCATCTGTCCCAGATTCATGCCTTAAGCAATATGAGGTAAGCCTTAAGGCCTCAGGACTCCAATTTCAACAGTTTTTAAGTTTCTTGCTAAAAAATGCAACAAAAGTGCCTCCTATAGTACACTCGATAGAGATACATCCGCCTTATCCTTCCTTCACGGGTCCCATATAGGCTCAGATGAAAGAATGAAGAGATTTTTAGGGGCTTGTCTTTATTAAGACCACCTGCACCCAAATACGATAGAATATGGGACCCACAGGTTATTTTAGGTTATCTGATGGAATGGCCACAAAATTCTGAACTATCCTTGGAAAAGTTGACAAAGAAGGTTGCAATTTTAATAGCTTTGGTAACGGTTCATAGGGTCCAAACGCTTTCCCTCATAAAGGTAAATAACATAAAGGATAATTCTTCCCAGATTGAAATTGAAATAAATGATAGAGTTAAAACTTCTGGTATGAATAGGAATCAGCCTCTCTTAACAATTCCTTTATTCAACCAAATTAATATTTGCCCTGCCCAAACCTTAAAGGATTATCTCAAACGAATGGAAAAGATAAGACAGTCACAATATACATAAAAGACCTTCCTTATTTAGTTAAAGACTTATCTGAGATAGTGCTATTCGCTGACGACACGTCACTTATTTTTAAAGTTAATAGACACAAAGATATCCTTGATGATGCGAATGTAACTCTTTGTATTATACTTGATTGGTTTACTGCGAATAATTTCGGGAAAAGACAAAATGTATAAAATTCACATTACCAAATGTAATTCAAGTAGATGCTGATCTACTTTTGTAGGGGTCCAAGCTAGAGTTAGTCAACACAACAAAGTTTTTAGGCATTACTATAGACTCTCGTCTTCAGTGGAGTCCCTAGATAGAAGGCCTAGATGAGGATACTGCTAGATTGGTGTACTTTAGTTATTTTCACAGCATTATGTCATATGGTGTGTTGCTGTGGGGTAGAACTGCGGATATAAACGCAGTCTTTGTTTTGCAGAAGAGAGCAATTTGAGCTATTTACAATATGAAGTATCGGGATTCATTAAGAGAAAAATTCAAAGAAATTAATATTTTAACAGTTCCTTGTGAATTTATTTACCAAGTTATTAAATATATCAGAAAAAATATCGATAATTTCCCTAGGCTCGGTGAGCATCACTCTATAGACACTAGAAAGAAACATAAACTGGCTTTTCCAAAAATTAGACTTTCAAAAGTAGGCACCTCTTTTGTAGGACATGGTATAAGATTTTCTTTTGTCCTTGGTTTTTCAGAAAATAAGTTTAAATTATATATTAAGCAGGGACTCTTGAGAAAAGCATATTATAAAATCAATGACTATTTGGATGATAGTGACGCTTGGTGTCATGAGAATATTGATCGATACTACTGTTCGTTTATTTTCTAACTGATTTGTGTTTTTCAAATCGTTTGTTTTTATGTAGGCTAATATTTTTATATTGTTTTTTATCATTATTTTGACATTTCTTTTTACATATTGACATGAACATTTTATAACTTAAACGTAGCATTTATTAGTTGATAATCTGACTATAAAAAAAAGTGATAAACTATATGAGACAGATGGATGATGTTTTGCTTAGTATTTTAACTTACTACCTCATTAGACAGGTAGACTAAGATATATATTTTTTTCCTCATGACACAATTTACTTGTGTCTTTTATATTTTTATCCTTTTTTAATATATTGTTTAGTATTATTTTATAAATATAAGTTAAAAAACTGTAATACTATTAAGCCATATTAAGAAAAAAGAAATGATAAAAAAGACATGATCTTGCTAAGTTTCTTGCCCTTCTTCTTAGCAAGATTAATCGAAAGGGCGGATTCAGGCATTATATCTATTTATAGTTTATTTATCTATTAACTTATTTATCCATTGCATCATGCAGGTATGTATATACAATATTTTAATTTTTTACTTATGTTAGTATATATTTGGCTAGGCATTATATTTATTTATGGTCTATTCAGTTTATTTATCAACTTATTTATTTATAATTGCAATATGTAGGTTAGGGTGTCCCAGGGTCCCAGGCTAGAAGAGCGAATTTGTTTGTTTTTGAAGAGGGTGGAGGACCGCCAAGCGTGGCGAAATCTTTGGAAGGCCTATGTCTAGCGGTGGACGATGATAGGCTGATGGATGCGATGGACCCTCATAAGGCCACATAGGTAGCACAAAATGAGGTTTTAAAATAGTAGAACTCCCATACTACAATAGATAGGGTTCTGAAAATTAAGAGCATGTTATAAATGAGGCTTTTTCCAAGACGATAGCGTAAGGCTGTTCTTTTCAGTTCAAAACAGCAGCCCATCCAAACAAATACAGTAAAAATATTACTGTTGTAAACAATACTTTACATACCTATATTTTATATCTAAAACATAAAATCCCGTTTTTTTTTGTTAAACGCTCTCGTATGAATTTATATTGAATTTTATTCATTAAAACCAGTCAAGTGCGTGTCGGGCCAAGCGCAGTGTAGGGTTCCGTAGTTGCCTGGTACATTTTATGAATTGGTCTGCTAATACAGAAGTAAAATGTTTCCTGGTTAGGTCAAAGTTTTCAGTCCCCTGACATGATTTAACGACTATCATACAAATACTATCCAGAATGGTATCGTAAATAATGAATATTTTATAAGATAGGTGGATCGCCTCATAGCGTGAGTCGCCACCACTGCGAGGTTATAAATTTTTTCATTTACTTTTTGTAGAACGAGGTTCTTAAAGTTTATATTTTTGGAATCTGCATAAAATACGCTTTACTAGAGTATTTTTTGTTTTTAACTTTTTCCTGATATTTAGAAGTTATAGCTCTCAAACCAAAAAAAAAACAATGCAAATTTTTTACATTTTTACGATTTATTCAAAAAATTACTATGAAACTTATTAAAATAAATACCAGCAATGAATTCTACACCTTCAATTTATACCAAAATGATACCAAACTTGCCATAGCAGCCAGCTAGAAACGTTAGATTTTTTTTTAAAGAAGGCGTGTTGCCTGCTCCTTTGCACCCCACTACCCCCCGGAAAAAGCATTTTTGTTTTTGGGGCCCGCACCAGAAATGATTAGAATTACTTGAAGAATAAATGTGGTAGAGCCCATACCTTAATGATTTTTTTTAAGGTTCTTTATGGGAGCGATCAAATAGATCTTTAAGTAAAAGCAGTGATGGAAGCCATTTCCCATTCGGAATGACTTGATGGGCGTGAGTCTCAGATAAATAAACCAATCATCTGAGGCGCGTGACTAGTTTGATGGTAGTTAAAGCACTGTTATCGCCTTTCGGAACGCTATATAGATGGCAGCACTCTCTATATCGAAGATCGTTTACCTCGCACAATAAGTACTTATGTTTAAACCAACATGAAGTAAAATAATACTATCAATTTAAGAAGATAAATTGTTAATAAAGTGCTCAGAAACCACTAGAATCACACAAACCTATTGATACCTATAGCTAACTATATTGTGTACGTATCGAATGCAGCAGCGTTTCTCAACCTAGAGTCCGTGGACCCTAAGTATATTCGTGGGGATCCGCTGACTCATCTCTGGAATATACAAAGTGGCTTTCGTTTATCCAACTAAATTCATACTGGAGAGTTGAAAAGTGGTCAGAACCAAGGTTCAATGACCTACCTTTTCTGTGAAATACGCAAAATTAAATTTAGACTTCCTATACTAATTGAGTCAAGGTTTTTCTTGAACAAGTAGATATACATATAGAGGCACAAAAAATACCATTCGTATATTGCAAACATTTGTCGCGTTTAACAACCTCGCATCGTTTGAGCGATGAACTATGCAGCCGCTGCAAAGAGTTATAAACGACCCCTACCTAAAAGGACCTAAAGGCCCCCCTGATTATAATGTCATCTCGCCTCAGGATCAAAGATGTGGTAGGTACTGCTACTCAAGGCCGCTTTGTCACTTAATTTAAAGTTCTAAAAAAGAAACAGAACTTTGCAATGCTCCCATCCCTATGTTATATGGTTCCGGGTGTGTCCCATCACTAATGCCATTCTGTAAAAAAGTGTCGGCGAAGTCACAGCGAATTCAACGAAAAACGAAGAAAATGCCAAGAAAAAGGAAATTAGCAGAAGAAGAGATAAGAAGAAAGCTACGTAAATACGAGGATACCCTCGAATCACTCAGGCATTCTCCATCGGTATCGAGCGAACCACCATCAGGTGAGCTTGCACGACCACGTGCTTTGGAGGTTATGAAAATTGCCTTCGGCATAGTGCACGCAGAGACCTCACGACGAAATAACTATAGTCCGTGTTGGTACATACAGGTGCACTTCGTGCATGCGGAGACCT
Source organism: Ypsolopha scabrella (assembly GCA_910592155.1). Taxonomy (NCBI): domain Eukaryota; kingdom Metazoa; phylum Arthropoda; class Insecta; order Lepidoptera; family Ypsolophidae; genus Ypsolopha; species Ypsolopha scabrella. Next base: position 10,719,247 of record OU342964.1, read on the forward strand.
CACGCGACATATTTTTCAAGTATTCCCCTCTTCGTACGAATTCCGGCGAATAATATCACCAGAAAGGGGGGGTAGGCATCGCGGGCAAGAGCCTGTGTTTTATATGTTAGTTTCAACCCATAGACTTCTATTACAGAACCTGAGATGGATGACTCGGATGGACCATGGGATATTGAAGAAATAATTCAGGAGCCAGCGGAACCAAAAACTACAGAGGAAGTCATCAACGTCTCTGAGGATTCTGGTACTAAACTCGATCCGGAGATTCTGAATATACTTGGAGAAGACCATGGCATACTGAAACAGGGGAAAGAATTTCACCCTTAGTTGGCATTCCGCCTTGAATATATTCTAAAGAAGGGACTGGACAGAGAAACTGTTAAGGATTTAATTGAGAAATATAAAACCCTACCAAACTGCAAGATAGGCTCACTATCTCTAAATTCCTCGTTGCAGCAGCAATACCGCTCAGCCTCGCCCTACGTGATAAAAAGCTCAAAGATAAACAGGATTTACTTTTAGTTAGCATTGCAGCTTTAGGAGAGCTTCTCACAGAGTACCTCAACAATGCAAAAGATTTAAAAGACATGAGAATTTTGACAGACGCTACTAAAATTTTGTGTCACCTGTCTAACCAGGAATCTTATAACAGAAGGAAGATTTTGCTGCCATCCCTGGCAAAGAAAGTAAAAACCATTGTCAAAGATCAGCCTGTAGACACATATTTGTTTGGAGAGACCCTTCCAGAGAAGGTTAAAGCAGCAAAAGCTGTAGAACGCTCTGCTAACGAACTGAAAACAACATACAACACAAACAAGTATCCGCAAAGAAATTCATCAAAAAACTACAAGATCCCTCTTCGCCATATGAATCCACCCAGGTCCAGACGACCAGCACCACAGCTGCCACCACCAGCGACGCCTTCGGCTCGAAGAGGGATGCCACACAGGGCGGCACCCCCACGTCGCCACCAACAGCACCAGAGTTTGATAACATTAAACATGCTGGTCGTCTGACATTGTTTTATGACAACTGGGAGAAGATAACTTCTGATCAGTTTGTTCTTTATTGTATCAAGGGATACAGAATCCCAATTATTTCTACAGTAATCCAACAGACTAGTAGTATACCTTTAAATAATAGCTTCTCTCCGAAAGAAATAATAAATGTACAAGACTGCATCAAAGAACTCTTGGATCAGGAGATACTTAAAAATGTAGAAGTCTCCGAGGGTCAATTTCTCTCCCCAATATTCCTAGTTAAAAAACCAGATTTATTACAAACCTAAAATCCCATAATAAATGCATAAAAACTGAACATTTTAAATGAGAAGACATCCGTGCAGCTATTAGACTAGTGGATGAAATTCCTTTATGGGAAAAATTGATATAAAGAATGCATACTTTTTAGTAGCAATCCACAAAACTTGTAGAAAACTATTAAAATTCCACTTTCAAAGCATTATTTATGAATTTCAGGCCTTACCCTTTGGCCTCAACACAGCACCATTCGTGTTCACCAAGATTTTAAAACCAGTACTCGCATACTTGAGAAACCTAGGTCTGACTTCAGTTAACTATATCGAAGATTTTTTATGCATAGGAAAAAATAGTAATGATTGTTGTTATAACATATCTTATACAAATGAGGTACTAGAAAACCTAGGTTTCATTATAAACTACTCAAAAAGTTATACTATTCTATCTAGAGTATGCACTTTCCTTGGTTTCATTGTCGATACTAAGAAGATGGTAATCGCCATACCAGACAATAAAAGAAAACATATCCATAAAAAATTAGAGATATTTAGTAAGAAAACCCATTGCACAATTAGGGAATTTGCACACATAGTCGGCTTACTAGTTTCAACCTATTTCAATTTCAATAGCATATGGAATGTTACATACGAAAACCTTAGAGAGATGTAAATTTCTAGCACTCAACCTGAACCAGGGTAAATATAATACAATCATGAGACTTCCATCTTATATTATGGAAGACTTGGACTGGTGGAAAACAAACGTCACCAGAAGTGAAAATAGAATAAGGCAGGACTGGACGAAGGGACTTTATATGCGAGATATTCAGCGACGCAAGTATGTCCGGATGGGGTGCTGTCTGCAATAAAGAGAAAGCCAACGGTTTCAGGAGTGAGAGTGAGAAAGCAGAACATAATTAATTTTCTAGAACTAAAAGCTGCCTACTTCAGACTTCAGATCTTTGCTAAAGATCTAAGAGAGTGTGATATTCTGTTAAGAATTGACGACTCAACGGCTATTGCTTACGTTAGTAGAATGGGTAGCATTCAGTTCAAGAAATTAAATTCACTGACTAGAGAGATATGGACATGGTGCACAGAAAGGCGGATTTATATATTTGCTTTATATATTCGCTCTTGCCATAACTCAGTTGCTGATAGGGAATCTAGACGTTCCAATACAGAAACTGAATGGGAATTATGCCAGCCTGCTTTTAGTACAATTGTAAGTGAGCTAGGCGAGCCTTCAATTGACCTTTTTGCCTCACGAATCAATACAAAGTGTGAGATATTTGTATCTTGGCACATTGATCCAGATGCCTTTGCAGTTGATGCCTTTACACTGAATTGGGGTAAATTTATATTTTACGCATTTCCGCCATTTGCAATAATACTTAGAGTGCTTAGAAAGATTATAAACGATAGAGCTGAAGGAATAGTACTTGTCCCAAAGTGGCCAACACAGGCATGGTATCCCATTTTCATGTCTCTTTTAATCAGCCCGCTAATTACTTTAGGTCCAGATAAAAATCTCATGTTATCACCTTCCAGAGACCAAATCCACCCATTACAACATACACTTACCCTGGTGTCCGGGCTGCTTTCGGGATGGCGCTAAGAGATAGAGGCACACCTGAAGACGCCCGTAAGATATCTTTGGCATCTGTCCCAGATTCATGCCTTAAGCAATATGAGGTAAGCCTTAAGGCCTCAGGACTCCAATTTCAACAGTTTTTAAGTTTCTTGCTAAAAAATGCAACAAAAGTGCCTCCTATAGTACACTCGATAGAGATACATCCGCCTTATCCTTCCTTCACGGGTCCCATATAGGCTCAGATGAAAGAATGAAGAGATTTTTAGGGGCTTGTCTTTATTAAGACCACCTGCACCCAAATACGATAGAATATGGGACCCACAGGTTATTTTAGGTTATCTGATGGAATGGCCACAAAATTCTGAACTATCCTTGGAAAAGTTGACAAAGAAGGTTGCAATTTTAATAGCTTTGGTAACGGTTCATAGGGTCCAAACGCTTTCCCTCATAAAGGTAAATAACATAAAGGATAATTCTTCCCAGATTGAAATTGAAATAAATGATAGAGTTAAAACTTCTGGTATGAATAGGAATCAGCCTCTCTTAACAATTCCTTTATTCAACCAAATTAATATTTGCCCTGCCCAAACCTTAAAGGATTATCTCAAACGAATGGAAAAGATAAGACAGTCACAATATACATAAAAGACCTTCCTTATTTAGTTAAAGACTTATCTGAGATAGTGCTATTCGCTGACGACACGTCACTTATTTTTAAAGTTAATAGACACAAAGATATCCTTGATGATGCGAATGTAACTCTTTGTATTATACTTGATTGGTTTACTGCGAATAATTTCGGGAAAAGACAAAATGTATAAAATTCACATTACCAAATGTAATTCAAGTAGATGCTGATCTACTTTTGTAGGGGTCCAAGCTAGAGTTAGTCAACAAAACAAAGTTTTTAGGCATTACTATAGACTCTCGTCTTCAGTGGAGTCCCTAGATAGAAGGCCTAGATGAGGATACTGCTAGATTGGTGTACTTTAGTTATTTTCACAGCATTATGTCATATGGTGTGTTGCTGTGGGGTAGAACTGCGGATATAAACGCAGTCTTTGTTTTGCAGAAGAGAGCAATTTGAGCTATTTACAATATGAAGTATCGGGATTCATTAAGAGAAAAATTCAAAGAAATTAATATTTTAACAGTTCCTTGTGAATTTATTTACCAAGTTATTAAATATATCAGAAAAAATATCGATAATTTCCCTAGGCTCGGTGAGCATCACTCTATAGACACTAGAAAGAAACATAAACTGGCTTTTCCAAAAATTAGACTTTCAAAAGTAGGCACCTCTTTTGTAGGACATGGTATAAGATTTTCTTTTGTCCTTGGTTTTTCAGAAAATAAGTTTAAATTATATATTAAGCAGGGACTCTTGAGAAAAGCATATTATAAAATCAATGACTATTTGGATGATAGTGACGCTTGGTGTCATGAGAATATTGATCGATACTACTGTTCGTTTATTTTCTAACTGATTTGTGTTTTTCAAATCGTTTGTTTTTATGTAGGCTAATATTTTTATATTGTTTTTTATCATTATTTTGACATTTCTTTTTACATATTGACATGAACATTTTATAACTTAAACGTAGCATTTATTAGTTGATAATCTGACTATAAAAAAAAGTGATAAACTATATGAGACAGATGGATGATGTTTTGCTTAGTATTTTAACTTACTACCTCATTAGACAGGTAGACTAAGATATATATTTTTTTCCTCATGACACAATTTACTTGTGTCTTTTATATTTTTATCCTTTTTTAATATATTGTTTAGTATTATTTTATAAATATAAGTTAAAAAACTGTAATACTATTAAGCCATATTAAGAAAAAAGAAATGATAAAAAAGACATGATCTTGCTAAGTTTCTTGCCCTTCTTCTTAGCAAGATTAATCGAAAGGGCGGATTCAGGCATTATATCTATTTATAGTTTATTTATCTATTAACTTATTTATCCATTGCATCATGCAGGTATGTATATACAATATTTTAATTTTTTACTTATGTTAGTATATATTTGGCTAGGCATTATATTTATTTATGGTCTATTCAGTTTATTTATCAACTTATTTATTTATAATTGCAATATGTAGGTTAGGGTGTCCCAGGGTCCCAGGCTAGAAGAGCGAATTTGTTTGTTTTTGAAGAGGGTGGAGGACCGCCAAGCGTGGCGAAATCTTTGGAAGGCCTATGTCTAGCGGTGGACGATGATAGGCTGATGGATGCGATGGACCCTCATAAGGCCACATAGGTAGCACAAAATGAGGTTTTAAAATAGTAGAACTCCCATACTACAATAGATAGGGTTCTGAAAATTAAGAGCATGTTATAAATGAGGCTTTTTCCAAGACGATAGCGTAAGGCTGTTCTTTTCAGTTCAAAACAGCAGCCCATCCAAACAAATACAGTAAAAATATTACTGTTGTAAACAATACTTTACATACCTATATTTTATATCTAAAACATAAAATCCCGTTTTTTTTTGTTAAACGCTCTCGTATGAATTTATATTGAATTTTATTCATTAAAACCAGTCAAGTGCGTGTCGGGCCAAGCGCAGTGTAGGGTTCCGTAGTTGCCTGGTACATTTTATGAATTGGTCTGCTAATACAGAAGTAAAATGTTTCCTGGTTAGGTCAAAGTTTTCAGTCCCCTGACATGATTTAACGACTATCATACAAATACTATCCAGAATGGTATCGTAAATAATGAATATTTTATAAGATAGGTGGATCGCCTCATAGCGTGAGTCGCCACCACTGCGAGGTTATAAATTTTTTCATTTACTTTTTGTAGAACGAGGTTCTTAAAGTTTATATTTTTGGAATCTGCATAAAATACGCTTTACTAGAGTATTTTTTGTTTTTAACTTTTTCCTGATATTTAGAAGTTATAGCTCTCAAACCAAAAAAAAAACAATGCAAATTTTTTACATTTTTACGATTTATTCAAAAAATTACTATGAAACTTATTAAAATAAATACCAGCAATGAATTCTACACCTTCAATTTATACCAAAATGATACCAAACTTGCCATAGCAGCCAGCTAGAAACGTTAGATTTTTTTTTAAAGAAGGCGTGTTGCCTGCTCCTTTGCACCCCACTACCCCCCGGAAAAAGCATTTTTGTTTTTGGGGCCCGCACCAGAAATGATTAGAATTACTTGAAGAATAAATGTGGTAGAGCCCATACCTTAATGATTTTTTTTAAGGTTCTTTATGGGAGCGATCAAATAGATCTTTAAGTAAAAGCAGTGATGGAAGCCATTTCCCATTCGGAATGACTTGATGGGCGTGAGTCTCAGATAAATAAACCAATCATCTGAGGCGCGTGACTAGTTTGATGGTAGTTAAAGCACTGTTATCGCCTTTCGGAACGCTATATAGATGGCAGCACTCTCTATATCGAAGATCGTTTACCTCGCACAATAAGTACTTATGTTTAAACCAACATGAAGTAAAATAATACTATCAATTTAAGAAGATAAATTGTTAATAAAGTGCTCAGAAACCACTAGAATCACACAAACCTATTGATACCTATAGCTAACTATATTGTGTACGTATCGAATGCAGCAGCGTTTCTCAACCTAGAGTCCGTGGACCCTAAGTATATTCGTGGGGATCCGCTGACTCATCTCTGGAATATACAAAGTGGCTTTCGTTTATCCAACTAAATTCATACTGGAGAGTTGAAAAGTGGTCAGAACCAAGGTTCAATGACCTACCTTTTCTGTGAAATACGCAAAATTAAATTTAGACTTCCTATACTAATTGAGTCAAGGTTTTTCTTGAACAAGTAGATATACATATAGAGGCACAAAAAATACCATTCGTATATTGCAAACATTTGTCGCGTTTAACAACCTCGCATCGTTTGAGCGATGAACTATGCAGCCGCTGCAAAGAGTTATAAACGACCCCTACCTAAAAGGACCTAAAGGCCCCCCTGATTATAATGTCATCTCGCCTCAGGATCAAAGATGTGGTAGGTACTGCTACTCAAGGCCGCTTTGTCACTTAATTTAAAGTTCTAAAAAAGAAACAGAACTTTGCAATGCTCCCATCCCTATGTTATATGGTTCCGGGTGTGTCCCATCACTAATGCCATTCTGTAAAAAAGTGTCGGCGAAGTCACAGCGAATTCAACGAAAAACGAAGAAAATGCCAAGAAAAAGGAAATTAGCAGAAGAAGAGATAAGAAGAAAGCTACGTAAATACGAGGATACCCTCGAATCACTCAGGCATTCTCCATCGGTATCGAGCGAACCACCATCAGGTGAGCTTGCACGACCACGTGCTTTGGAGGTTATGAAAATTGCCTTCGGCATAGTGCACGCAGAGACCTCACGACGAAATAACTATAGTCCGTGTTGGTACATACAGGTGCACTTCGTGCATGCGGAGACCTCACGCGACATATTTTTCAAGTATTCCCCTCTTCGTACGAATTCCGGCGAATAATATCACCAGAAAGGGGGGGTAGGCATCGCGGGCAAGAGCCTGTGTTTTATATGTTAGTTTCAACCCATAGACTTCTATTACAGAACCTGAGATGGATGACTCGGATGGACCATGGGATATTGAAGAAATAATTCAGGAGCCAGCGGAACCAAAAACTACAGAGGAAGTCATCAACGTCTCTGAGGATTCTGGTACTAAACTCGATCCGGAGATTCTGAATATACTTGGAGAAGACCATGGCATACTGAAACAGGGGAAAGAATTTCACCCTTAGTTGGCATTCCGCCTTGAATATATTCTAAAGAAGGGACTGGACAGAGAAACTGTTAAGGATTTAATTGAGAAATATAAAACCCTACCAAACTGCAAGATAGGCTCACTATCTCTAAATTCCTCGTTGCAGCAGCAATACCGCTCAGCCTCGCCCTACGTGATAAAAAGCTCAAAGATAAACAGGATTTACTTTTAGTTAGCATTGCAGCTTTAGGAGAGCTTCTCACAGAGTACCTCAACAATGCAAAAGATTTAAAAGACATGAGAATTTTGACAGACGCTACTAAAATTTTGTGTCACCTGTCTAACCAGGAATCTTATAACAGAAGGAAGATTTTGCTGCCATCCCTGGCAAAGAAAGTAAAAACCATTGTCAAAGATCAGCCTGTAGACACATATTTGTTTGGAGAGACCCTTCCAGAGAAGGTTAAAGCAGCAAAAGCTGTAGAACGCTCTGCTAACGAACTGAAAACAACATACAACACAAACAAGTATCCGCAAAGAAATTCATCAAAAAACTACAAGATCCCTCTTCGCCATATGAATCCACCCAGGTCCAGACGACCAGCACCACAGCTGCCACCACCAGCGACGCCTTCGGCTCGAAGAGGGATGCCACACAGGGCGGCACCCCCACGTCGCCACCAACAGCACCAGAGTTTGATAACATTAAACATGCTGGTCGTCTGACATTGTTTTATGACAACTGGGAGAAGATAACTTCTGATCAGTTTGTTCTTTATTGTATCAAGGGATACAGAATCCCAATTATTTCTACAGTAATCCAACAGACTAGTAGTATACCTTTAAATAATAGCTTCTCTCCGAAAGAAATAATAAATGTACAAGACTGCATCAAAGAACTCTTGGATCAGGAGATACTTAAAAATGTAGAAGTCTCCGAGGGTCAATTTCTCTCCCCAATATTCCTAGTTAAAAAACCAGATTTATTACAAACCTAAAATCCCATAATAAATGCATAAAAACTGAACATTTTAAATGAGAAGACATCCGTGCAGCTATTAGACTAGTGGATGAAATTCCTTTATGGGAAAAATTGATATAAAGAATGCATACTTTTTAGTAGCAATCCACAAAACTTGTAGAAAACTATTAAAATTCCACTTTCAAAGCATTATTTATGAATTTCAGGCCTTACCCTTTGGCCTCAACACAGCACCATTCGTGTTCACCAAGATTTTAAAACCAGTACTCGCATACTTGAGAAACCTAGGTCTGACTTCAGTTAACTATATCGAAGATTTTTTATGCATAGGAAAAAATAGTAATGATTGTTGTTATAACATATCTTATACAAATGAGGTACTAGAAAACCTAGGTTTCATTATAAACTACTCAAAAAGTTATACTATTCTATCTAGAGTATGCACTTTCCTTGGTTTCATTGTCGATACTAAGAAGATGGTAATCGCCATACCAGACAATAAAAGAAAACATATCCATAAAAAATTAGAGATATTTAGTAAGAAAACCCATTGCACAATTAGGGAATTTGCACACATAGTCGGCTTACTAGTTTCAACCTATTTCAATTTCAATAGCATATGAATGTTACATACGAAAACCTTAGAGAGATGTAAATTTCTAGCACTCAACCTGAACCAGGTAAATATAATACAATCATGAGACTTCCATCTTATATTATGGAAGACTTGGACTGGTGGAAAACAAACGTCACCAGAAGTGAAAATAGAATAAGGCAGGACTGGACGAAGGGACTTTATATGCGAGATATTCAGCGACGCAAGTATGTCCGGATGGGGTGCTGTCTGCAATAAAGAGAAAGCCAACGGTTTCAGGAGTGAGAGTGAGAAAGCAGAACATAATTAATTTTCTAGAACTAAAAGCTGCCTACTTCAGACTTCAGATCTTTGCTAAAGATCTAAGAGAGTGTGATATTCTGTTAAGAATTGACGACTCAACGGCTATTGCTTACGTTAGTAGAATGGGTAGCATTCAGTTCAAGAAATTAAATTCACTGACTAGAGAGATATGGACATGGTGCACAGAAAGGCGGATTTATATATTTGCTTTATATATTCGCTCTTGCCATAACTCAGTTGCTGATAGGGAATCTAGACGTTCCAATACAGAAACTGAATGGGAATTATGCCAGCCTGCTTTTAGTACAATTGTAAGTGAGCTAGGCGAGCCTTCAATTGACCTTTTTGCCTCACGAATCAATACAAAGTGTGAGATATTTGTATCTTGGCACATTGATCCAGATGCCTTTGCAGTTGATGCCTTTACACTGAATTGGGGTAAATTTATATTTTACGCATTTCCGCCATTTGCAATAATACTTAGAGTGCTTAGAAAGATTATAAACGATAGAGCTGAAGGAATAGTACTTGTCCCAAAGTGGCCAACACAGGCATGGTATCCCATTTTCATGTCTCTTTTAATCAGCCCGCTAATTACTTTAGGTCCAGATAAAAAATCTCATGTTATCACCTTCCAGAGACCAAATCCACCCATTACAACATACACTTACCCTGGTGTCCGGGCTGCTTTCGGGATGGCGCTAAGAGATAGAGGCACACCTGAAGACGCCCGTAAGATATCTTTGGCATCTGTCCCAGATTCATGCCTTAAGCAATATGAGGTAAGCCTTAAGGCCTCAGGACTCCAATTTCAACAGTTTTTAAGTTTCTTGCTAAAAAATGCAACAAAAGTGCCTCCTATAGTACACTCGATAGAGATACATCCGCCTTATCCTTCCTTCACGGGTCCCATATAGGCTCAGATGAAAGAATGAAGAGATTTTTAGGGGCTTGTCTTTATTAAGACCACCTGCACCCAAATACGATAGAATATGGGACCCACAGGTTATTTTAGGTTATCTGATGGAATGGCCACAAAATTCTGAACTATCCTTGGAAAAGTTGACAAAGAAGGTTGCAATTTTAATAGCTTTGGTAACGGTTCATAGGGTCCAAACGCTTTCCCTCATAAAGGTAAATAACATAAAGGATAATTCTTCCCAGATTGAAATTGAAATAAATGATAGAGTTAAAACTTCTGGTATGAATAGGAATCAGCTCTCTTAACAATTCCTTTATTCAACCAAATTAATATTTGCCCTGCCCAAACCTTAAAGGATTATCTCAAACGAATGGAAAAGATAAGACAGTCACAATATACATAAAAGACCTTCCTTATTTAGTTAAAGACTTATCTGAGATAGTGCTATTCGCTGACGACACGTCACTTATTTTTAAAGTTAATAGACACAAAGATATCCTTGATGATGCGAATGTAACTCTTTGTATTATACTTGATTGGTTTACTGCGAATAATTTCGGGAAAAGACAAAATGTATAAAATTCACATTACCAAATGTAATTCAAGTAGATGCTGATCTACTTTTGTAGGGGTCCAAGCTAGAGTTAGTCAACACAACAAAGTTTTTAGGCATTACTATAGACTCTCGTCTTCAGTGGAGTCCCTAGATAGAAGGCCTAGATGAGGATACTGCTAGATTGGTGTACTTTAGTTATTTTCACAGCATTATGTCATATGGTGTGTTGCTGTGGGGTAGAACTGCGGATATAAACGCAGTCTTTGTTTTGCAGAAGAGAGCAATTTGAGCTATTTACAATATGAAGTATCGGGATTCATTAAGAGAAAAATTCAAAGAAATTAATATTTTAACAGTTCCTTGTGAATTTATTTACCAAGTTATTAAATATATCAGAAAAAATATCGATAATTTCCCTAGGCTCGGTGAGCATCACTCTATAGACACTAGAAAGAAACATAAACTGGCTTTTCCAAAAATTAGACTTTCAAAAGTAGGCACCTCTTTTGTAGGACATGGTATAAGATTTTCTTTTGTCCTTGGTTTTTCAGAAAATAAGTTTAAATTATATATTAAGCAGGGACTCTTGAGAAAAGCATATTATAAAATCAATGACTATTTGGATGATAGTGACGCTTGGTGTCATGAGAATATTGATCGATACTACTGTTCGTTTATTTTCTAACTGATTTGTGTTTTTCAAATCGTTTGTTTTTATGTAGGCTAATATTTTTATATTGTTTTTTATCATTATTTTGACATTTCTTTTTACATATTGACATGAACATTTTATAACTTAAACGTAGCATTTATTAGTTGATAATCTGACTATAAAAAAAAGTGATAAACTATATGAGACAGATGGATGATGTTTTGCTTAGTATTTTTACTTACTACCTCATTAGACAGGTAGACTAAGATATATATTTTTTTCCTCATGACACAATTTACTTGTGTCTTTTATATTTTTATCCTTTTTTAATATATTGTTTAGTATTATTTTATAAATATAAGTTAAAAAACTGTAATACTATTAAGCCATATTAAGAAAAAAGAAATGATAAAAAAGACATGATCTTGCTAAGTTTCTTGCCCTTCTTCTTAGCAAGATTAATCGAAAGGGCGGATTCAGGCATTATATCTATTTATAGTTTATTTATCTATTAACTTATTTATCCATTGCATCATGCAGGTATGTATATACAATATTTTAATTTTTTACTTATGTTAGTATATATTTGGCTAGGCATTATATTTATTTATGGTCTATTCAGTTTATTTATCAACTTATTTATTTATAATTGCAATATGTAGGTTAGGGTGTCCCAGGGTCCCAGGCTAGAAGAGCGAATTTGTTTTTTTCGTATTATGAAACGCATACTCTGTTTTTTTTTCTGTTTGACCCTAATAACTGGAATATCAAACATTATTGCGATCGGATAACGATAACCCGTGCCGACTTGATGTCAAACTTTGAACATTAAGATTAGTATGGGGAAGCCATATTAAGATTTTAGAACTTAATTTTTATGCGGTAAATAAAACACTAATGGTAACTATTATGTTTTATTTATTAGGTATTCATTAAAAAGGCTTTATTTAGCAAATTTTCTTTTCAAAGTTTTCTTTTTGCCGTCAGGGTACACTTGCCTGTGCTCTTGTACGCAGCGTATAAAACAGAGACTTGCTTTTGATTGACACTTTCTCGTAAAGGGGGCCACAAAGTTCTTCTTTTGATGGGATGTAGCGCTTATTATGAGCTGATTGATTTTCATTGGCTAAGTTAGCAACCATTTTTGATTTGGTCTCTTGATCTACATCATCATTAAATACAGACAAGATAGACACTTCATCTATCAAGTACCATAAATGTTGGCAGAACTTCTGTAAAGCCGCTTTTGAGATACTTTTGTCTATTGTTTCGTAGTTCTTCATGGCTTTCAGAAAGCACAGGTCTTGGTAAGGTGCTTTTACTGCTAAAACGCATTGCAGACAGGGCTTGACATAGGATGTCACGATGAACAGGCAAACGTCTAACAGAGCTTCCTTTTCTTTCTTTGAAATTCTGAACTGGGAACTAAGAAGTGATATTTTTAGTGAATAAATTGCTCTCGCCATCCATCGAGCTTGGTGCATAGCGCCTGGAGGCCGAATCTTAAATTTCTTCTCTATATCTCCGCCAAGAAATATTATTGAAAGTTCTATTAATTCTCGATAGTCGTCTCTAGCAATGTCTTTAGTTAATTTAGAACGGTAAAATTCTAGCAGTTTGTGAATTTTTGAAACACTCAGGCATGAAAGCCTTTCTGGATAGCTCTGTATTCTCTCCGGCTCGATGTTGTTCCAGTTTTCCCGGAACTTTTTGAACAATGGAATGTCAGGGCTTGTAGTGACTTGGCTGATTTTTGCTTCAAATACGCCTTTTAACACCAACTCGTAAACATGATGGCGACATGCAAAAATAAGTATTTCTCTATTCAGTTTCTGTTCAAGAAGCACACAGGCACCATTAATACGACCTGTATTTGAAGCAGTAGTGTCACAACAGAGAATCTGCGCTTTATCTTCAAGATTCCAGTCAACAATAGCGTTCCAAACTGCCTCGGCTTGTTCGCGTCCTGAAGAGTTGTCCAATTTTGGCACAGCAAGAAGTTGTTCTTTATTATAGTAAGAAATTAGTATCGGTAGTCGTTCTTCTTTAGATTTGCGTGCATCTAAAGCAGGCAACAGTTTTCCATCCCAGTGGACAGTAACAGTATCCGGAACCTCGTTTTGGAAGTCAAGTTTTATTGCTTGAGCGCACTCAGTTTGCTTTTCCGTGCGAATTCTTTGAATGGAGGACTTGCTGATGAGAAATTCGTCAGTGTTATGTCCCAGTGCCTCAATAATTGCTTCAATAATAAACACAGAATTTCTCATACTTATATGACATCGATCTAGCGCTGCTACTAATTTTGGAGTAATAAAACTTTTTCTCATAGAAGTTTTATTAGAATCAGGCCGTGTGCTCTCAGTTAGGGTGTGCAAATTTTTTTGTAACTCCATTTGTTCAGAATCAGATGACAAATCTTCTTGTACGGGTTTATAAGATGATGTCGAAGGCGTCAGAGATGAAAAATATTTAGCACGCCGCTTTTGCTCCTCAATGTTTCCTCTTTTTCGGTCAGTTTTTTGTCTACACCAGCTAAGTGACCGGGGTGACCTGGCTCTCTCTGTCGCTGTAGAAATATCCTGTCTTCGTTTATCTTTATTAACTGAAGCGCATCGGCATGTGCAATATCAAACAAATTGTCTAAGTTTGCAACAAACTCTTGACGACGCTGCTCAAACACATCTTGTGTTTTTTTTTGCATTTTTTTGCAAATCTCTCCAAACTTGGTATAAAGTAACTAGTTTCTTCACACAGTTAGGTAAAGATTTTGTCGGTATACGTGCCTTTTCCCAATAGATAATGCGCTCACGATTAATAAGATTTGCGCTTTCATTGACACTTAAATTCACTTCACGAATATTATTGAACAGAACTGCCAGCACTTGTCCATTAGAGGGAAGTTTTGAACCGGTAATTTGGTGTTTTACGTCTCCTATTCAGAATATATCCTTTTTTGAACTGCGTAACTCCACTGACATCTTGATTCAACGAAAACAATGCGATTACTAATAAAACAAACAAACAATAACTTGTACATTGATATGTTAGCTGCCGCGCGCCTAGTATGCAAGTACTGACATGTTTCGATGCAAGTTGGCACGGGTTGCCATGGTTCTAAGTACATGAAACTTTATTTACAATAGTTTTGTCATCATACGAACGTAATTAGAAGGTATGCGTTAAAAAAAATAACTCGGATTTTTTTGGGACACCCTAATGTATAGGTATAATAATATTCTTATTCCAATAAGTCTTTATTTTATGCATGTGTTTAGTAGCCCAACTTAAATATAGTTTTTTTATATGCATATTTTCCGTATCATATTTGTTTCATCATAAAATATTATTTTTATACATATTAGATTTTACATGTAAAACGTATACTTTATGTAGGTAGGTTTTACAAATAAACATTTTGAATCTTTGAACCATTTCATTAACCAGTATTGGCCAAACGAAAATATTCACCACCGAACAAATTTTATGTAGGTATTGTTGCTTTGTGTGGATACACCATAGAGATTTTATTTCATGTCTTACTGGATGGTTATATGCAACATAATGTTGGCCCGTGCGTGAGATCCTAAGTCAGGGCTTTGTTGTCGGCTTAACAGAGTCTCAAGTAACGATTACAAAGAAATGTTTTCAAGTGAATGGTTGAGCTTGAGAAAAGCTGAGTTTTTGTGATATTGACACACAAACGCCAATGCCGATACTTACGGTGCAATATAATTCAATGTCAGAGGCGGCAAACGCCATTATATTCTCTTATTATTATTACAGTAAACGAACTTTAGTGGTCGAATCAAAATATCACTCATATGAACTTGAAACAGTGGATTGGCCTGTTGTCAAAGCAATAAAACATTCACAACACTACATAAGTGGCCGTAAATTCATAGTCGAAAACTTGTAACGAAGTGTTATTCTAAACAATAACCGAACAAGATAAAACTTATAGAACACAGAGTCGATAAAAAAAAGTATTGATTCGATTGAAAATTTAATAGATTCCTCATAAATGATTTTGTATTGATAGAAAATGAGATAAGAAAACAAACAAAGCTAGATCCTAAATATCGTGGACCTTTTAAAGTAATAGAGATTTTAGATTGTGACCAATATCATAGTAAAGGCGGAGTGGTAGGCTGTCTTCGCGGAGATGTGCACCGCGCGGCTGGTATGTGTGCGAGCCTGCACGCACGGGCCACGGTGCGCACGCAGCGACAGTATCTCGGGCGGTTTCTGGCGGTGTGACTGGGGTCGGCAGCGCTCCACAGTCGCGCTTACGTACGCGCGCCGCGCACCGGTACCGTTCGCGTTCGCGCCGCGCCGCGCCGCGCCGCATCGCCGTAAAATAAATTGACAACCCTGCAATAGTACGAGTAGGTATTTTGAGCCTCGCACGCGGCGTGGGAGACAGTGGGAGTTGTTCTACTACTTTTATAGTTTCAAAACAAGGACACTTACAAGTATATTAGAAAGATGCCTGATGGCCAGTTACCTATTGAGATTGTAGATAAAGACGAGGTAGATGACGAAGTACCATCTAGTTAATTATATGCACTGGTTTTCGATTCATTAGGTCGAGACTGTACCAGAATATCGCAGTCGTAGCCTGGTAGAAATCGGTGTCTGCTCCTTGAGTAGTCCGTGGGTACGCGGCTGGCGGTAGATCTGGGTAGTTGGGTTACTATGGGTAGCATAGGTGTTTGATGAGGCTATTGTAATAGCATGACCGTGTATGTGATACCTGATGCCTACTCGAGCTATTTTGATTGATTTTTGTGAGATTTGGTTCACTGCGAATAAGATGCTCAATGGTACGTGGACTCGGTGATCTTCAGTATTTTTGAAATCAGTTTAGACTTTCATATTTTGCAAAAAAAATAGGGAACTTGTATTTGTAAGTACTCGTATTTAATTGTGAGTAATACTGTGATATCGTAGAAGAGCAACTTTATTGCTGATTTGGTAGCCGTTGCGTTAGAGGGTTTATAGTTGTCAAATACTAGTGGGTGACTGGTATATTCTGAAGTAGTAAATAGGCAACAGAAGCTACAAACTCGCCCATGACAAACTAAGAAAGATGCCTAGGGATCAAGGAAACTTTGACAAGCAAAATTTAAATAATGGAAGCGAGGAGAATCCTGGAACCCAAACAGTTAAATAGCTTGCATTGAGATATTGAGTGCTCCATGAGGAACTGTAGGACTTTTGTAGTTCGTGAGCAGGCGGAATGCAGTTATTATGGATGCGGTGACTTACGAGGCGGCGAGTGGTGTAGTTCCGTCCGCAAGGTGGAATGCGCAATAGCTGTGGATTCAGCGAGGAGATGTGTTGGGCCCAGAGTAGGCCGAGGCGATACCCTGAGGTAGGGAGCGCAAAAAAAGAGGACATCTCATGGCCACTGGTATGAATAAAGCTACTGAGATTAATGCAAAGCTTTTTCACTGATTGTTTGATAAGTTTATTATTTTAATATGCTGAGAGATTGAGAATTGTCATGTCAAAGATTTCTTGAAAATATCAATAACTAAAGTAATGTCATAAGGGCTTATTTTTATTTAGTGTTGTGAATTTATTGCGCAGGTATCAAGTAACTAATAGATATCTAAGATAATGTTCCCTTTATAATAGTTAAGGTCAGAGTTGGCCGAGTGGATAAAACTTTGCATAGTGAACACACAAGGACGAGCGTCTCGCAGAATGGCCGTGTCGGATGGTCTTCATATCATCATTTGGAATCTACAAAAACGCAAGCGATACATAACTAGCTATGTATCGTTTCAGTAGAGTCTCGGTGTTGTAGATGGGACCCAGGAGGACAGACTCCTTTCGGAGCTACTCAATGAAGGGCATGTACGCGCGACTGGGGAACTACTACAGTTTTAGTAGAGTCCACAATTTTTATTAGTGATTGATTACATATTAAGCAGATAGTAAATAAATAAAGGCCCCCCTGATTCCAATATATCTATGTTGATTTTCATTATGTAAGTTTATGCCCATTTATATATATATTACAGTGTGTTTGTTGTTTTTATATTTAAGAACTTATTAATTCATTTATTATGTGCCTATTTATTTAAGGGTTAGGTATATTTAAGCTAGTTTTTAAGTTCATATTAAAGACGATTCTTAAGGCTTTAATTTTAGTTTTAGTGCTGTCAAAACTAAATTTTCTTAATTCCAAAACAGTTCTTTAGTGTAAACAACAGTAGCTATATTGCTTTGGAAAAATTTAAGTTTTGACAGCACTAAAACTAAAATTAAAGCCTTCAGAATCGGCTTTATCACCTCCACCACATTTTAATTTTTATATCATGTGTTTTTTATGTGTACACATTTGATGACGCACTATTTCCTTAGCACCTATGTTTTGCTGGCAGAAATCTCTTTCAGAGATAAGCTCGCCTATAGCACATTTAATTTAAGACTGAATGTACGTATAACTTTTCTGTGCAATAAAGAATATGATTATGAATAAGTTCTTTAATCCACATATTTTTCATAAATATTGTCAGTTGATTTTATACTTTTATCATTTGTAAGAAGTGTTTCTAAATGAATGCATTTAGATGCAGAAAGGGCACATCAGCACTTTTTCTTGAAATTCACTTTTTTTGCAGAAATGTAATGCTTGTACTAATTTGCATAATATCTAAGAGCAAAAACGGCACTAGTAGCATTGATGTAAAAAAGGTTAGATACGGTACGTTCTTTTATCGTCAACTGAAAAATGGACCTCGTTTTTTGACAAGCGCCACCGAACGACAGAAATAGAGCGTTAAGCTTCGACAGGGGCGCGAGCGAGACGAAGCTACAAAATATAGGCCAACTGGCCTATATTTGCAGTGCCGCGCGCGGGAAGCGGGTTACCACATCTTCCTTTTGTTTTAACTAAGACAAGTAGTATTATAGTTCTAAGTATGATTTTATTGCCGGTTGATTTTACGTTTTCTGCAGAGAGAGCACAGAATGTTACTTGAGCCCTTTCTGCAATTAAATAAAAAATCTTGGCTCAAAATACATTGAATCCAAGGACCTTTCTTCCCAAAAAAAAATCTTTTTTTTTGCTTATTCATGTGTTATAATCGTGACAATGGTGTCGATTCGGTGTAACACGACTTAACTTATTTGACAGGACTAAACTTAATTTAAGAATTCTGTCTTTTTCTTTCTGTATCGAAAAGACAAGGACAATACGCTTATAATAAGATTAGTCGTGTCAAATAAGTTATGTCGTGTTACACCGAATCGACACCATTGGCCCACCGTATAGTTTGTACCCGATCGCTAGATGGCGGTATAGTTCCATATTGTACCCGTTGGCACAAATGAACCACGAGAGGGTTCTCTTTTTCCGTAAGACAATTCTTTTTACAAGAGAAGCACCCTATGAAAGTACTTATAACAAAGTGATAAATACGATAATGCCATAATCGGCGGGACTTCTTTCGTGAAACTTAACTCTGTGTCTGTCGCGTTTAACAAGTTTGCATCGCTGCAGTGATGAGTTGAACGGTTGCATTGCAGCGATGGATTTGTGTTAAACGGCCATACGTCAAAATGACAGATAGCCTATAAGCTGCAGAGAGCAGCGGGAATTATTTGCGCTGCTCGATGTTTGTCAAAGTCAAAGACATTGTCTAAAGAACAAGACTGTGCACTACGATAGCAAATACGAGTCAAGCGAGATGGGTGTTAGCACTAGCACTCGTTGGTCTCTTTCACAAAGGCCATACTAAGTATTAATGTAAAAGTTTAATTTTGTCTGCAAATTTAATTGTTAAGTGTTAATAATAACAAAACTTCTTTATCGCATTAGGATGCATCCTGTAAAGATAGATGATAGGGGAATGAAAAAAAAAAACACGTTAGAAACTCAACAACACTTTAAAAGTATATTGTATAACCCGGTCCCAGTATCTGTGCACCTCGCTGGAATGTGGCGCCTCTCCCGCTTCCCCTGTCACCTCTCCGCGCACTCCCCGGTGCGACAGTACGGTTAGCATCTTCGTTGCCGCTACACGTCCCGATAATTTTGATATTTTCGCTTTATT
Source organism: Ypsolopha scabrella (assembly GCA_910592155.1). Lineage (NCBI taxonomy): Eukaryota > Metazoa > Arthropoda > Insecta > Lepidoptera > Ypsolophidae > Ypsolopha > Ypsolopha scabrella. The sequence goes on from OU342964.1 coordinate 10,738,895, forward strand.
GTTGTTTTGTTTTTTAATGTTTATTGTTAAGTTTAGACTGTTTACTGTTAAGTTTGGACTGGTTTGGTTGTTATTAAAATTGTTGTAGCTGTTAAACTGAAGTCATGGGAAAAACAATACACAGCGAATCAAGAAATTTAATCTTGAAAGTGCTCAAGTTTTTTGAATCGGAGAAAGCAAACAAACAGCATGATAACATCACACAACTTTTAATATCACTAGGGGAAGACAGTTCGGCGAGTTCAGAAAGTGAGAGTGAGGAAGATACAATGTCAGGCATAGAGTCAATAATTTATAGCGACTGAGTTTAATAATAAATGTTTTTGTAATCAAAATTATTGTTTTTTAATAACAAACCCTTCATCAATAATAAATTGATTTGAAAAGGTTAGTAAATTTTTTTTACCTCCACATTTCTCGAAAAAACTTTTTTTCACACCGTACCCAGACCGCCGATATGACGTCACGAGGTCAGGTGCACAGATATTGTGACCGTGTAGTATATATTAAATACACTGGCAACTTGCTAGACAAGGATACACGAGTAGCGACAGCTATCTCGCTTGGCTCGTTTTTCGCTTGAAAATAGTATGAATGGTAATTATGAATAAATGAGTATGAGTATGAGTATCATAATAATTACAACCTTATTTCTAAGGAAATAAAATCTAGTTTAGTTGAGCAAAAATTGGACAGTGCACAGTCTTGTTATTATACAATGTCTTTGGTCAAAGTCATGTGAAATCACAGATATGTGAAATGGTCGTTTATATAAAAAAAGTCTGTCAAAAAATTGTTGAAATGAATATTGAAGAAACTGTTTTTCTTTCGCCTGGTTACATCAAACAAACAAGTACAAAATCGAGTTAACCGCGTTGTTATTTCATACATATATTACCTAAATAGAGTTAGTTTAAGTTTCTCTAGGTGTTCATAGAGTTAGGAGAAATGTTATCATTTATTAATTATTACTGTATTAAACATAATTAATTGTAAAACCTTAGATAACTAGTACGTAATGAGACATATTGTAAATAGTAAATTATAAATATAAAAGAGTTACTTCCTTCAATTAATATTGGGACACTCCTGGACAGATCCGCTTTTTCTCTGGCTGTTGGCCTGAGACTTGGATGTAAGACAAACGAGCCACATCGCTACCGCTGTGGCGAGAGTGTCGACCAGTTTGGCCATCACGGCCTATCGTGCCAACGTGGCGCTGGCCGGCTATCACGCCACGCCACACTGAACGACGTCATTCGGCGGGCCCTTGCCAGCGCCGTGGTGCCAGCAATTCTAGAGCCAAACGGCCTGGCATGCGACGATGGCAGGAGGCCTGACGGAATGACGCTCGTTCCGTGGAAAAATGGACGGCCGCTGGTATGGGACGCCACATGCGCCGATACAGTGGCACCGTCTCACTTACCAGCGACTGCTGCCAAGGCTGGCGCGGCGGCTTTAAAAGCGGAAGGCACGAAGAGGCGAAAATACACAGTGTTGGGACAAAATTACCACTTTGTTCCCTTCGCTGTGGAAACCCTCGGGCCGTGGGGGCCAGAAGCGCGACGCCTCTGCAAAGAGATATCGTCACGCCTGGTCAATGCTTCAGAGGATCCAAGGGCTGGATCCTATTTCGGCCAAAGATTAAGCCTCGCGATTCAGCGAGGCAATGCCGCCAGCCTGTTGGGTACCCTGCCGGGTGACGGCAGCGATCTGGCTTCAATTTTTTACTTAGTTTAGGTACCCATCCTGTGTTTTATTTAAGGTAGGTATTCTTTTTCTGTTTTTTTATATATTTATTTTGGTAGTTAGTTTTATTTATAGATGATTTGTTATTTAAGTTTTAGATAATTAGAGTTATTTACCTAAATTATACTACTTGAACGTTTAAGTCCAATAAAGTTCATTAAAGTTTCATTTTCATTTCAACACTTTTTTGACAGACTTGTTTATAACTCTTTGCAGTAGCTGCACAGTTCATCGCTGCAGCGATGCAGGGTTGTTAAACGCGACAAACGTCAAGCAAGTGTCAATAAATCGGAGAATTGTGGAGCTCGCTTTAGTTGTGTTTGTATTTTTAATACGATAAATACAATTACATAGCGCGGATTGTTCCGTACAGTCGAAAAATATTTTAACACTGGCGAACAGCGTAATAAACAAAGTAAATGAACCATTACGTGAAATTTATTTTATTAGTGATTGTGTTGGGATTCTCAATGTGACAGTATTATGCAGTTATATAATGTTATCATTTTTCACAGAAGACTCCGTTCAATTACAATGATTTTCTTGAGGCAAGGTTCGTATTTGCACATTTCTTCGCTTATAAAATGCCATTGGAAGCGGTGCAATCAATGCATTAAGTTAATTTCTTCTGGAAATCAAGATAGACCTAATACTTCGGACAGTGAAGGTCCTTGGTCCCTCTATACGGAAAAAGTTGAAAACGGAACCCTAAATAAAGATCAGCACCAGGAACTTGTAGTGCGCAATCTAGAGCTTGTCTATAAAGAAGTAAAGACATATGAAAGGCCAGTCACCAAGTCCAATAGTAGAGGATTATTCAAGTTTTTTAATAAACATGGGTCAGAAAAGATTTTAGCACCAAAAGGTGTTTATATTTATGGAAGTGTTGGTGGCGGGAAGACCATGTTGATGGATTTGTTTTATGAAACTGTGCCTGTAAGTATTATTAACAGTACCAATGTAACTATTAGTTACATATTTCAGATAGTATAATATAAAATCTTTTATGTTTAGATAAAAGAGAAGCTCAGAGTACATTTCAACTCATTCATGTTAAATGTCCATGCGAGAATACATGAGTTGAAGATCAAGTCAGGGAGGGGTGCTAGTTCCTTCCGAGATGAGAGTTTGAAACCTTTCGACCCAATTCCTCCAGTAGCGGCTGATATTACACAGGAATCCTGGCTGATCTGCTTTGATGAATTTCAGGTAAAAAAAATGTAGGTGTACACAAATTTACTTTCAAAATTATATCCAGAGAGTACCTGCCATATTTGAAAAAATATAACTAAAATCACTTGCTTTTGCCTGAACTCCATCTGCTGAACACTCATTTGAGCTTACTATAAATAAATTCATCACAATTGACCCATGACCAAATTGAAAATTTGTTTCGAGTCAAAACTTAACACTATCTCAGCAAGCCATTTTCTCACACATGTATGTTTTGCCTACCTAGTCATTTTACAATCTAGAACATATTAACCGAACCTTAATTTGATATGTCGATCTCATACACAGTACATTATGCACTTTCAGTACTGTTTAATCTAAACAAGAGCTGATCCCGGGTTTCGTTTTGGGAGAGCATTTTGACAATGTTTGGTAGTCCCGAAATATCAAAATATAACCAAGTAACCAAAAACATTAAAATTTATCCCATAAATACAAAAGATGAAAGTTTGTACAGAAATTTCATTAGTTTTGTAGTTATAATGTAACCACTAAAATTGGTAAGTATTGAACCCTTGTTTAAAAATAAAAAAATGAAGTTTTTATCCTTATAAGAAATTAAACCCTTAAGGATATAAGTTTGTATTTCTGAGGATTTAAATATATTTATTTTTAAATTACAACTAGATGTGGTCCTGGAATGGTAGCTATACAGTGTGTCCCCCGTAAAAGTGCACACCTGAAAGGGGGTGAAACTAGACCCAATTTTATCGACAAAAAAATAGAAAAAATTAGTCTGGCAATTTTCGTTTTTTTTTTATACTAATTTATTTTTTCGAAGTACTTGTGGTAGACCCTGTTTGAAAAAATAATCGTATCTTTTGAAATACCAATCTAAGGAAAATTAATGACTTTAATCCAAATCTGTAATTCCTAAAAAACGCGTATTGACTAGTTTTGTTCGCTCATAGCAAGAGTTCTTTTGAAGATAGAAGTCCACTATTTTTTTTATTTTACGTGTAATTAAATTTAGAATCAAAATAAGCAATAATAAATTGGCTTAAAGGGGAAGTTTTTTCGAGAAATTTAGTAATAACTGAAAAATTCGAATCAAAAACTTGATGTTTTTTTTACAAAAACCTGTTTTTTAATTAAACGTGTAAATGTATGGCTTTTTTAATTATTTGATCTTGTGTGTCTATTATTCCTAATCATTAATAATTTTGTTTCGGCGAGATACACTTGGTATTTCAAAAGATATGATTATTTTTTCAAACAGGGTCTACGACAAGTACTTCGAAAAAATAAATTAGTATAAAAAAAAACAAAAAATGCCAGACTAATTTTTTCAATTTTTTTGTTGATAAAATTGGGTCTAGTTTCACCCCCTTTCGGGTGTGCACTTTTACAGGGGACACACTGTATAGTTATTTAAGGTATGGGCAATGGACAGGCTTGATGCAAAAAAAAAGATATTTGTGAACTATACTGTATAATAATGGACCTGAATAAAATTAAGTTGAATGTATGAAATTTCTAGGTAGTTCGGGGGGCTATGTTTTCCCTCCCCTGTATCCGCCAATGACTCTAAAATTACGCATCTGTACATGATTGATTATCTTGCTGCCAGTAGTGAGCTATTGAATTCAAGAATGCACAATATTTAACAGTCTTCTTACTAAACCTGTAAGCATTAATCATTTCCATGTTTTCAGTTAAAAATAGTAGTCCATCCAAACTAAGAAAGTAAAAGTAGCAATAATGACTGTTTTAAACATATAAACCCATTAATCTAAGACAGCAAAGCTTTATTTTTGTAAAAAGCTCTTGTGTGAATTTATATTAAATATTAATTAAAAACAGCATTAACCAAACTCTTCTTGATTTACTGCACTACTTGAATACAACTTTTTCAGATATGTTTATCTCTTTCGTTATGCCATGACTTACTCTGCCTTAAGTACCATTTTGCAATTTTAAAATTAATATAAATTAAATGTTTTCAAAATGTAAAGACCCTAGAAATAGCTGTTTTCCCATGTTTACTACTACTTTTAATACAAATTCCAACTTCAAATGAGTACCCAGTTTATATAATTAAAATGCAATACAAGGTAGAAAAATCGATTAGAAACAAATTCACAGAAAAATAAATCTCAGACATAGGCAGGTCGCAGATGCGCTTTCGAGCCCCGTCCGTAGAGGATTTATTTTAAATTGATTTTTTCATCTTGTAAACTAGTATGTAGCTTCCAAAGCGATAGATTTTGCTATAAATCATATAAATCAGTTTATAGTAAATATTTTGTGGCAGGTGACTGATATTGGTGATGCTATGATTCTGAAACGCTTGTTTACACAACTGTTTGACAATGGATGTGTTGTTATAGCAACAAGCAACAGAAAGCCTGACGATCTGTACAAAAATGGATTGCAACGTTCACAGTTTCTTCCCTTCATCCCCATCTTGAAGCAACACTGCAATGTGATACAGTTAGATTCAGGCATTGACTATAGGTTGCGAGGTATGGGGAATAAATATGGCAAATTTTTCATGTGAGTATGATCAAATGTTATGCCACTGATAACAACTGGTTTATTACTAACTGTACATTATTAACTAATTCACGTTACAGGAACAGTGAGCTAACACCAGAAAGTGATGGAGTAAAGAACTTGTTTAAATTTTTATGTTCGAAAGAGAATGACACAGTCAGGCCAAGAGTCATAAACATAATGGGAAGAAATGTAAAGTTTGAGAAGTCTTGCGGGAGAGTTCTTTACACTACTTTTAATGAATTATGTGATAGGGTAAGTTCAGTTTTAATTACGTTTGGATGGCAGGTTAAATAAAAACGTGTTAGGTAATATGTTTAAAATATTTTTCAGGCCCTCGGTGCTAGTGATTACATAGTAATATCTAAAACTTTCCACACAGTATTCATACGCGATGTGCCTCAGTTATCTATATACAGACATAGATCACAGTTGAGAAGATTCATTGTGCTCATTGACACTCTGTATGACAACAAAGTACGGGTAAGTATCAACATAGATTATGATAAATTATGTTTTTTATTGCCTAGGTGATAATTGTCGTTTTTAAACAAAATTCCAGGTCGTAATAGCAGCTGACGCTGAACCAAAGAATTTATTCATTACTGACGAGGAGGAAAATGAGCTCGGAGATGCGGATAGGGCTCTTATGGACGATTTGAAAATTACTAAAGATTCCGTAAGTAGAATATCAAATTTCCGACCGTAATCAACGAAATAAACCAATAAAGAATATGCATGTAATTTTTTATGCACTAATCATTAATATATGGTCAATTTAGGGATATGAATAAGAATTTACAACTAAATTATCCATATTTCATAGTTATAAAATCAAAATAAGTTTCATAAAAATTTTCTACAGTTCAAACGGCTGCCATTTTAGCGCGCTTCAATTGACGTCACATGATACTGTTCTTGCTTGCGGTATATGTCGAGTGGCCGGTTTTTTCATTATTTTTGATTAAAACAACCTATTACAAAATATTTGAGGGTTTTATTTTACATTTATTAATTTTGAACTTAATATTTTATGATAAAATGTACTCACTTTGTCTCAAAAGGCAGTTAGCCAATGGTGACGCGCTTTGCATTTGCGTTTCATTTCATCAAAATGTTGTATTTTTAAATGGAAATAATTACAAAACAATAAAATAAAATAGTTTCCCATGGTCATCATTAAATCCTACTAAGTAAATAGAATACAAAAAACGCAATATATTACTTATTTAAACGACATGCATTTTCTCTATTGAGTCATAATTTTCAAGATCTCAGAGCCCTGCTGAATATAGCCTTTAGAATATCCCCTTTAACTATCCAGGAAAATTAGTTTCGTAATTTTTTAAATTGAAGAATAGGTTTTTGTGCTTTTAAAACCATTGTAGTGCTGGCGTCATGCAAAGGTGTTAAGCATAACAAAAGATAATTATTTGTGTACTTATTGCGTTTCTGTGCCAGGTTTTAAAATTTATACGATCGTTAGCTATACATTCAATTGTTTGTATTCTTATTGATCATTACTTCACTGCAATGTCTGCAATACCCATTAATATTCTGTAACTTTTCTCTTGACTTGTTTGACTAATATGGTCATTCATTACTAAGCTCCCACGCACAGAAAATAAAATACAAGTAGAAAGGCCATGTAGGCGTGGCACGCGCGCCGCAACTATGTGCGAACACTCGTACTTCAAGCGACATACGCGCTCGCTGCTCGCAGTCGTTGGCGTACGGTGAGTGAGTTAATAGCTCTGTGGAAAATATTTAAAAATGCCGTCGTGTGCCGTGATTACTTGCAGAATTCAAAACAAGAACGCAAGCCGAGCAAAAGGAAGAATTTCTTTTCATCTGTAAGTCTAAAAACTTATGTATGATTACAGAATTTTAGTAAAACTAGTAATTCATTCGTGTTAAAATCAAAAATAATACATTGCTGGCAATGTACAGTCACAATCTTGAGCAAGAAGTAGAAAATGAGCAATGTATTCACTCTCGCTGCGTCATGGATGATCGCTAGTGTTCAGATCTATCTGTCGTGACACAATCGATAAATTCACGTTCGTTCAAGCAAAATAAACGTTTTGCTTGAAAGAAATTGCTAAAGTTAGATTACTTTTGTATTATTGAGAAACCTTAGTACTATAGAAAATAATTTGAATAATTAAATATAAATTTAATATATAAATTTTTTATTTGTCAAAAAATTAAGAAAATAAGAATATTATCTAAATAAAAACAGTTTGACCTAAGATTCTATTCCGTTATAAATGGCTTCTGTATTATTATTTTTTATAGTTTTCCAAAGAAGCCTGATACGTGGGACGCACTATAAGTTTCCGGAATGAATATGAAAAAATACTATTAAAGGTACAAAATTAATTTATTGTTTTTCAAAATAATCTCCCTTGGCGTCTATGCACTTTTTCATTAGATCAAACCAGTTTTGAAAACTTTTGTGCCACTCCCCTGTGGTGACCTCTGAAACGTGTTTTTCATACTCCTCGACAGCCTCTTCTGGTGATGAAAATCGTTGACCAATTCTTAATTTTTGGGAACAGAAAAAAGTCACAAGGTGCCAGGTCGGGACTGTATGCAGGATGACTCATGAGTTCTACATTTTTCGTCTTCAAAAAGTCGTTTGTCTGTCTGGCCGTGTGAGAACTAGCATTGTCGTGGTGCAGGATGATACGGCGTTTACGGTTATTTTTACGGAGTTCGTCAATAACTTCCGGCAAACAAATGGTCGTGTACCAGTCACTATTCACGGTACGACGATTCTCTAAAGCAACAGTAGCCACGTGTCCAGTTTTATTAAAAAAAGAAGCAATCATCCGCTTAGTTTCACTTTTCACGCGCGCCACTTTGGTTGGTTTCGGCTCATCTTGAAAGACCCATACGCTCGATTGCTGCTTTGTTTTGGGATCGTAGCAATAAATCCATGTTTCGTCACCTGTTACTATGTCCCACACCAAATTTGACGCACCTTCGTTGAATCTGGTAAGCATGGCACTGCACCAAGTGACGCGGTCCGTTTTTTGAGCCTCGGTCAAGTTGTGTGGGATCCACCGCGAGCACAGCTTTCTCACACCCAAATGTTTGTGTAGGATTGATTGTATTTGACTCATGCCTATTTCTAAGGATGCGCGAATTTCATGGTAGGTCACATGCCTGTCTGTTTCAATCATACGGCGCACAGCATCGATGTTTTTGTTGGTCACAGCGGTGGACGGCCGACCATCGCGAGATTCGTCACTGAGATTGATACGACCACGCTTGAATTCTGCAAACCAGCTATAAACAGTCGTCTTGCATGGTGCTTCATTGCCAAAAGCTGTTTCAAGCCGAGCGATGCTCTGTTGAGCTGTCAAATTACACTTAAAATCGTAGAAAATCATACTACGAAAATTTTACCGAGTTAAATCCATGTTGATGCAGACACACAATTTTTTAAATGGCGCCACAAGGTAAAAACAAAAGACAGTCAGATGAAACAAACTGCATTCTACAAAATGAGTTCTATTTCAAAGAGTTCTATTTTCAAATGTTGCAATAAATTTTTAAATATTGTTTATGTAAGTGGCCAGTTCCGGAAACTTTTAGTGTTACCTATGTATAAAGGAGCAAAGTTTTTTTTTGCGTTGTTGCGAAGTGGTTCAGTATAATCAGTACAGCATGTGGTTTAATTGTTTGCCAATTCATTAAAACACCGGTGAAGGTGGGTAACTTTGGTGATTATACCCAAATTCATACCGGAGACTCGGTAGGGAACAAGGTTCAATTAACCTTTTTGCAAAATATGACAAATACAATTTGTGTCCTTTATGTATACATACTTGAGCAACCCCGAGTCAATTGGTATGGGGAGCCTAAATTTAATTTTACGTTCTTCTCGAGAAGGGTAATTGCGCCTTGTTACTGGTCACTTTCAAAGTTTTCAGTGTGAATTTGGCTGTATCAATCAAAGTCTACACTTAATACACGTTAAAACAATTATAATCTAAATACTAGATAATAAAATTATATTAAAAAACAACACGTATAGAGTAAAGTTGATGTTTTACATTGAGAGATGCAACTGTGCCCATCCCTAGCAATAAATCATCACGCCATATAATCCGACTGTTTTTAATATTACGTTCGCAATACCGCTCCGGTCAAGTTATCAACCACCTAAATACAGCGGGTTTATAATGCTCGGACAGAACTTATCTGTATCAGAACTAAAACGTCGTAAATGAAAACGTAAGTACACAAAAATACACCGTTTTGGACCGAGATAAGGTAACTTTTTCATTGATTAATTTTTGATTTAAGTCGTTTGTTGTGCGTAGAAAAAACAACCATTTAGATTGAAGCTTCGATTGTATTTCAATTTCGACAAGGTGTGTGCCTGCTAAGTTTCTTGCCCTTCTTCTTGCAAGATTAATCGAATGGGCGGATTTAGGCATTATCAGTGGCGTGCATAGGATTTTTAAGTAGGGTAGGCACAAAACTGTCCTTATGTTCTTTGCACGTATTACAGCGAGAATTACGATAAATAACGATATAACTCGCACAGGTGTCCTTCTCTTTTGTCCAAGCTCATTGGCGAAAAACCTCTTACTCCACCTTCAAAAATGAATCTCCGATTACCTACGCACGAATCCACTATTTAAAAACGTGTGGCGCCATCTAGTAGCAAGTAGTGCAAGTAATCATGATGACAACGTGGTTGCTTCGCACAGGCGTTGCGTATTTTAATGAGAATGCGTGCGTGGTCGGCGCGAGCCGCTGACGTCATGGGAGTATAGTTACAGATGCGCACATAGAGAATCGCCTTCGAATTTTAGTTATGCGCGTTGCCACGGTAGCGCGAGCGCTGCGGAGCAGGCAGGTATATAGGTATTTCAAAGAAAGGGTGAAGCTTAATTAATTATAATATTGATATAGTTGTGTGGGTAGGCATTGCGTATTTGCCTATATGAGATGCACGCCACTGGGCATTATATCTATTTATAGTTTATTTATCTGTTAACTTATTTATTCATTGCATTATGTAGGTATGTATATACAATATTTAAATTTTTTACTTATGTTAGTATATATTTGGCTAGGCATTATATATTATTTATTTATGGTCTATTCAGTTTATTTATCAACTTATTTATTAATTGCATTATGTAGGTATAATAATACTCTTATTCCAATAGTCTTTTTATTTTATGCATGTGTATTATTTTATGATTAGTAGCCCAACTTAAATACCGTTTTTTTTATATATTTCCCGTATCATATTTGTTTCATCATAAAATATTATTTTTATACAGATTAGATTTGACATGTAAAACGTATACTTTATGTATCTATTTTACAAATAAACAATTTGAATCTTTGGGTGTGAGGCGACAAAGGTTATGTTAAGCGTACGGCTCCAAGGCCATTCTAACAGATTTTTCTGTTCTGTGCTCCCATGATTCAAAACGCAATCAGTAAAAACCGCATCAAATTCCATCCAGTGGTTCTCAAGTTACAAGTTGACAAACTTTTAATTTTATATGTTCTTCAAACTTGTAACGAAATCACAAGACCAACTAAAACAATGTAGACAAATAATTTTATACTTTTCAGGCGCGATTGTGATTGTCGGCACTTGGTGAAACTGGAAACTCATCTTGAATGAAATGCACTTGTACTAGTCTCTTTATTTATTTTTTCAAATTTTCTCCCAACCGGTTTCGGATATTACACCGTTGTCAAGGGATTACAGATATTTTTTAACTTGAACTTTTATAATGTGATTTTCATATAATTAACATTGAAGGATATAAATTATAAATAAAACTTACCTAAATTAAAAGGGTAAAACTAACCTAAAATCCTTATCAAATCTCTAATAAAAGTAAACTTAACTAAATAAAAAATCCTATCTAAATCGCTACCGTCATGTGGAAGGGTACCTAGAAGGCTGGCAGCGTTTCCCCTTTGAATGGCCAGGCTGATTCTCTGGCCAAGATACGCGCCAGCCTTCGGGTCCCCACAAACGTCGATCAGCCGTGCAGATATTTCTTTAAAAAGGAGTTTTGCATCTGGACCCCACGGCCCGAGGGTCTCGACTCCGAAAGGCACAAATAGCAGTCCGAGCTAAGGGCTGCATACTTGCGCCTCTTATTTCCCTCGGCCGCTGCCGCAGCCGCACCAGCCCTAACGGCAGTAACACCGATGTGGGACGGTGCTAGTGTGTCAACACATGTTGCATCCCACACCAATGCTCTGCCGTTCTTCCATGGGATTAATGTCATCCCACCGGGCCTCTTGCCATCATCACGCGTTATGCCCTTCGGCTCTAGAATAGCCGGCACGTTGACGGTGGCAAGAGCCCGCCGGATGACATCATTTATACTGGCGTGGCGCGGCAGGCGGCCAGCACTACGCTGACAAGAAAGGCCGTGGTGTCCGAGCTGATCGACGTTTGTGCCACACCGGCAGCGATGTGGCTCGTTCGTCTTCGCGCCGAGTCTGAGGCTGACGGCTAGGGAGAAAGATACCCTGTCCAGCTGCGTGCCGATGTTAATAGACGTTACAGCGTGTAGCTAGAACCCGGACTCCCTTTCACCATATGCCAGGAGGCGGGCTCGATCTGCAGGATCGGTCGCAGTGTCAAGTAAAGAACTTTGAACTTGTCTGCAGATCGGCTCGTCCCACTGTTTTTGTTTAGTCAAGTCAGTGGGCAGATTCTCACTAGGGCAGGCTAGCACCCATGCATCAGATATTAACGAGGAATATATTTTGATTTTAAGTATTGTATTGATTGGCCATGCACGACTATTATCATATTTTATTATGTATTCAAAAAGCACCCGCAAACCATTCCCTTCCCTATCCCAGTCAATCCTTCATTGGATTCTTTCTTTTACTCTCTATTCTTTCTCCGGACACGAGATATTTAAACCTCGCCGTATCAAGCTAAATTATCATAAAAATCACAAATAGTGAACTGTGCATAGTTGACCAGCATCAGAATTGACAAGGGTGACACAGAAGCGGTGAAACCAGATAATTATCAGCATACAATTCCTGTAAATTCCTCCACACTTTTTCCTTTGGTGCTCTTTTCTTTCATATCAAAACAAGGCACGACGATACTCGATATACCTAAACATTTCCCACCATGCAGTCCACTACGTACGTAACATCATTATCAATTATCATTATATACGACGTCGTTCATAGCCAGTACTTAGATGCAAAAACAGATTCACTGCTAAAACGTTTGACCAATCCATTTGTTTTGAAGTTACCAAAATATTATTCAAACTTTTGTTTACGCTTGAAATACATTACTTGTGTACATTGTTATTAGTTAGAAGCTAGTTATTGGACGGTAACATGTGAAGAATCAACCGTTAAGTTAAGACAATGCATGTTTAATGGTTTTACAGGAAGATGCCAAGGCCGCCATATTTACTGGCGAAGAAGAGATGTTTGCGTGCGGCCGATGCCTGTCCCGCATCATGGAAATGCAAACAGAGGAGTATTGGGAGAAATGGGGGAAACATATCAACTAACAGAGAGTGTTCAAATAGAATTAAATAGCACAATTTTTACACCTTTCTGTACAGTTTCATATCTGTAAGATTTTTAAAAGTCATTTAAGAAGTATAAAGTATTGCTGAATTAACTATACAAAATGTCAGATTAGTTTTGATTCATATTTCCACTGTATGTTTTAATATTTTTTGACTTTATTATTAAATTTTGACAGTATTAGACGACATTCACACTTTTTCAATAAGAAATTGCATAATATTGATTCTGCTTTGGTGGGTACTTAAGTATTAATTTACATATTTTATTTTCGTTATCATCGCTATTGTTTTAGTCAGAGATATATGAGTATTTATTTTGTTTATTTATTTTTGTAAATAAACTTTACACGTTAATATAATTAAAGATGAAGTTTTACAAAAGTTTCGCTGTTTTAATTGTGTTTCAATTTTAAACTTCTTCGCGGTATAAATTCCCTACCACGCGGTATTAATTTATTTTTGATAGGTCTTAAAGTTTTCGAGTAGGATCTTCCCAAACATCATGATTTTTATTTCATTTTGAAAATATTCATTGTTTGTGCTATATCTATAGAGAACTGGCTGAATATGGAACAAAATGACGTATAGAATAATTAATCCTGATATATTTACCTACAAAACAAGACCTCATTGACAGTCGCACGAGTTTTTGTTCGCCTTCTACAGCTTGCAGCGGCGAAGTTGCGAGCAGTGAACAACAATCGACCATCATAAACCACTCAAGGCTGTACTGAGCCTAGAACATGAACAAAGCCAGATTTTCGAGGGTTCTTTTGAAGAAATTAGGACTATCTTAATATTGAAAAAAAAAATAGATTTATTGCTATTTTATCTAGGTGATCTACTTATAAACAATGTACTAAGATTTATACTTTTGACAAAAAAAATGTTTTCCACCCTCTTTTTTTTGGTTTTCAAACATTCGTTTCAAGAACGCGGCTAAGAGATCGGCTTGATATTTTTCGTCATGAAATAGGTAATATAAATATAAAGGTTTTCTACTTAAATCCAATATTTTTTTCCCTATACAAAATATTTCAGTATTAGCTAAAAACCCTCCGTAGGCCTACCATGAGTTTTGCTTACTATACACGTTACCGTCTGCGTAATAGTACATTACGATACGAGAGCGATGAAACGTTTTCTGACGCTGCGCTTGCGTAAAGTCGGCATTTTCCGCACTTTTGCTATAAAATATTATACGATACTCGTGCGAGAAACTTTTTCTCGACTCGTGTGATTGCAGCACTCACCTTCGGCTCGTGCCGCAAACTCACACTCGTCAGAAAACGTTTCATCGCTCTCGTATCGTAATGTACTATTGTATGAGGAATGCTGGTTCCTGTAGTAAGCCGCTAGGGGCGCTGCACAATTTCTCATATAAAGATTTTACGCAGACATTAACGTGTATAGTAAGCAAAAACCATAGACTAAATAATGGTCTATGACAAAACTCATGGTAGGCCTACTGATCTGCTGTTTCGCGCGTAATTATTAGTATTACGCGTCCTAGACAAATAGGTCGATTAGCTAACCAATAATCGCCTCTATCAAAAGGTAATAATGTATTTGACATTGGCCTTTTTTTGTTGAATGTGTAATAACATTTTTTCCTAGCCTATGCCATACTCCTAATATTTTGTAGGTTGCTGAAGATTAGCAGGCGAATCTTTTAGTGTGCTAAGTAAACAATACTGAACAACTTTCTCTAAGAAATATAGGTCAAATTCCGATGAACTATTTGAAGTTTTCATACATAGCCGGATTAGTAGCCGAGTATTACATGAGTATTATCGACACAATTAATTATTGGTGCAGGGATTAGTGAGAAAAAGAGGCTTAAATTTAGATAATAGGATATAGCTTAAACTAGCGTCATATATAATATTGTTAAGTACCATATTTATCATCGTCATATATTTATCCCTTTTGAAGGACATTATCTAATAAAATTATAATAACATATAAACTTACAAATTCACTGATTACTGAACATTTCTCTAATTTTACTGATTATTGAACATTTGCCGTTTCGTTATAGGTACCAATGTAAAAACAATCTCGTAGTATCAATATGAGGCGACTGGAACCTACGGTCCAGGGCTCATATATATTTTTGCTACATTTAAGCTTAATTTTGTACTTTTTTTCATGTGTTGGACTATTGTTTGTTCACTTTGTGTAAATTGTGAATCTATATTGTGTTACCTAGTCCTTATATGTAAGCATTTTTTTGGAAAATAGGCTAAGCTTTTCTTTAATCAATAAATGTATGACACACCCTTTTACAAAAGCAGTTAGATGTGCAAGGATGGTCAGTGCTTTACTTTTACGTCTACTGATGACAGAAACGTGCTCACTTGAAAATGATTTTGCAAAGAAATTGAAACATCACGCATCGCAGTCTAAAATTGTATATCAGATTGTAAGTGTTATCCGTTTCATCTTAAAATTTTAAATTCAGCTATTTAGAAAATAGCTGTGTTTAAAGGTCATGTTATCACGAAACTATGTAATTTCCTTGAAAATATTATCGCTCACTATGTTACCTACAACCAGCACAGTTTTTCGGCTATATTATAGCCAGTGGCGTACTTAGTTAAAAAATCTGGGCACCGGGAAAAAAAATACAGTTAATGAAATATTTGGATATTACACGAATGAGCAGCAGAAAATGTATAGGTACTGATTACGTTGACTAGATAAATAAAGCTAAACAAAGAAATTGCGAACCGAATGACTGATCAACGAATAAACTAGCTACTTCAGCTAATCAATTCAGTTATTAAAATCTGGAAAATATCAGTTTTGCACGTCTGATTCAGTAACCGTATACTGCATATACATCAGACCTTGTGCTAGATTTCGTTATTCTGAGTTTTTGCTGAGTTGTTTTTTAAAGCTGCATGCAATAATCCAAGTTTACGACCTCGAGGGAAGAATTCAACCTCGTCGAAAATCCAGAAACCGCGATATTTTCGGCCTTTTTTCATTCAGTTTTTGGTGATTTTAACCCTGAAGTAAGAGTTATTTTGATAATAATTAGGTATTGCATGTTTTCAAAGTACATAATAAAATTCGCTACATTTTTTTTACTATGACATCAGTTTTAAGCCTGCCCAATATCACATTACTTGCTGATCAATGTAGTTATTTTTGCCGACCACTAGAAGCAGCTCCATTCATTTTGTTTGCTGATAAAATACATTTTGGAGCTGACCAAAACCTCTTTAATTAGCTGACCATTTAAATGACAGCCATAATTAATTAGGTATCGAAGTCACAAAAAATTATCCTATTTAAGCGAACAAAGAAGTACCTCTTCAAAAAATTTATAATTTTGTTTAATAAATTAATTTCTCACTTTACACAAAATTTCTTTTGAAGTTCCACGGCCACCATTATTGCGATTATGTTTTTAATGCGAAATCCATCGCTTTTGAATACTCTAAATATTATTATTAGAGTGCATTACAAACCAGAAAAGATAAATTAGAAACAAATGTAAAGACAAGAATTTGAAAAAATTTCCTCGGGCCAGGATTCGAACCTGCGACCACTTGTTATCAAGACAAGCGCGCTACCGACTGCGCCACTGCGAAAATTATTGCGCTTGGTATAAATGAAAAAATAAATAATAATCAGCTTGTACGCATTTATTACAAAAAGAACAGAAACAGTAAGTACTTATCCTAGTCATACATGTGGCTGTAGTACTCCTGGTACACTTGTATGTACGTCTCCTTCTCCGTGGGCGTCATCTTGGCGATGACGTCATCGTCCACGTCGGTCAGCGGCACCTGCTTGCCGTTCACCATCACGTTGGGCACGTTAGCGTCGGAGTCAGAGTCCTCGCCGCTGTCCATTTCCGCTGAAAAACCAGTGGGACATTTGCAGGTATATTTTTTCAAGTTCTAAAGGGCGTAGAAAAGGGGTTGGCTCGGTGGCAAGTTGGGAACAACCCACTCTAGAATAAAAGTGAATCTAGAAACCTAAGTGTGCATACATTTCAGGTAGTTTGATTTTCGGGTTGCTAAAGTACAGACTATCATACACAGTTTAGTTTAGCAACCTGCTCGTTTGAATTGCCTAAAGTAGATTCTACTGTTAGGCTTATTTGATAGAATAAAGATATTATTAATCACTTATTAAAAACCAAATGAGTAGCGGCAATAAACAAAATACTGAACAAGAAATTTTGATTCTCGGCCGGTTTACCTGACTTGTTTTATAAATATGGTAACTGGTAAACTCCCTTTAGTCGCAGCTTAATTATATTATTTATAAGTACCTACCTGTTAACTTTGATAAAGACACTTTCTAGGTAACAATAAAAACTGCATAAAGTGGTTCCCAAGTTATGAGAAAACAAGTACAAACTAAAGTAACTTAGGACCTTTCGATCGAGTATTGTAATACTTGTAGAATGATAATGTATCCAGGGTTGCGTTCCAAATCACTTTTCAAGATTAAAATATTGCTCGCTGGCAGACAAAAGTAGCTCGATACTGATTCCAAAACATCTAATTTTAGGTTTTGGAACCAGCATCGAGCTACTTTTCTCCGACAGCAAGCAATATTTTAATCTTGAAAAAGTGATTTGGAACGCTACCCAGGATAGGGCCCGAAATAGATCTCACAAAATTTTCTTAATCTAAATGTTATTAATTATTATGTACACTAAACCATAATAGGTAAAATGCGAAGAAGTCATTGAATCAAATATAATATTTACTAAGCTTATCGATTTGAAACTTGGAAATACTGTTTTTTTACATTTTTTGGTCCACTTTGGTGACGCCGCGCCGGCCGGCATCAGTGAAATTTATGACATTTTTGTAATCTAATATCAAAAGGGATTTCCAAGTGTAATTACTTATAATAAATAACCTACAAATGTTTTTTGTTGATTAGTCTGCGATCTTCGGATCCGAAAATCCTCTACGATATGACGTCATATATTGGTTATAATAATTCATGTAGGCTGTTTAAAAGGCTCCATAATGCTAAGCTTCGGTCCTGCTCTAACGCTTTTGTTTTTAGAGCAGTGGCGGTCCGAGGGGGGGATCACAGGGGTCGTGTACCCCCCAAATCATTGACGTCAACTCTAAAAATTCCCTAAAGCTTGATGGTTTACGAACATTTCAAACAAATTAAAAATTTGCCTACTAACGTCTAAGTAAAATATATTCAAAATAACGTAATAAAATGAATAGAAGGCTTCCATTTGTTTTGTGATTGAGATATTTTATTTTTATTAAAAAAAAAAATTATTTACTTGACCTGTTTTACTGTTAAAGTTGGCCTCTTGAACTGTATTTGAGCCATTATGACCCCCCCAGAATCTTGAACTGCGAGCGCGCCTGTTATAGAGTTCCGTACCCGAGAAGGGTGTGCCAAATGAGACCCTATTACTAAGCCTCCGCTGTCTGTATGTCCGTCCGTTTGTAACAGTTTCAGCCGTAAGAGGTAGGCAGTAGATATTTTCACAGAATACGTGTTAATACCTCTGTCACGGGAAATAAAAAAAAATAAACCCAAGGACTACCAAAAAATTTCGAAAAAGTTTTTTTAAAAGTTTTATTGACGGTAATACATACAGTTTCCAATTTGATCAGATTGTTGTACATATTCTAAAGTAAAACAATAAATAATAAAAATGGGTTCCGTACTCAGCTGGAGCCGAACTGTTTGTCAGGCGCTACTTTGTGTGGCCTTGATGTTGTATTATCTGCAATGTTTTTAGGGTTCCGAGGCCGTATTGTGTGGTGGTAAGGAACCCTTTGTGTGCGAGTCTGACTCCCACCTGACCAAATTATTTAATTGTATATTCTGCTCTAATTTATTGATGGGAAAAATTTCAGATAATATTTTAAAATTGCGGACCTTTATGACATTATCTAACCATAATTCTTTAATGTAATTCAGTGTCTTTTTATGTTAATTACGTTTTAATGGGTTTTGCCTATATTGCTGGATCGCTTTTTTCGAGAATTTTTTAAAAATTGGTGGAATTAATAATGGTCTTGAGTCAAGAAACAAATACTTTTTAAAATTTTCTACACAGACAAAACTGAATCTAACTGAAGTTTAGGATTGTGAAGTCCCTTAATGCAATATGTTTTGCCATTTAGATGGCGCTCAAACCATGTTCTAAACCGCTAAACAAATCAACGCTCGACCGCTGTTGAACGCAATTCTCGTGAACACAATAATTATTGTCAACTTACCGACAGCAGCTAATTCATCCTTGAGTTTGAACGGATCTTTAGATTCATTATCACTAGAATCGGAGCTGTCTGGCTCGATGCCTTTTACTGCGTTCGCCAATGGATTTCCTCCTATAAATAATAAATTGATATCGAAAAACAAGGCAAATGCTACAAATCTATATCGGCTACAATCCTGATTAGAGATGGGATTCCACCCGATTTCGGAAAGATTCCCATTAAAACCACCTGACGGGTATTTATGCGGGTATTAACGTTTTTCACTACTTTTACGTGGTACATTAGAAGTTATCTCACGGTTTTTATATAAAAGCTAGGGACTATCTTAATGTATCACAGTTCATTCGTACATGCTGAACAATAAATTCAATTAAATAAAAAAATATTTAGAAATTGAATAGAAAATAAAGTCATTTATGTGATTTGTGTTAAAAAATTACTACGATCTGTTTGTTTCAATCTGTTTATTTGTAATTTTTCAAAAAGTACCTAGGTGTTTCTTCTTGACGGTAAAATTTTACGGTCACCCATCCTTAAAATAACCGAGACGAGCGTTGCTTAACTTGAAGCAACAAAGAACATAATTAAAATGAACGCAAATGTTCATGCTCCTATGTTAAAAGTTGGATTTGAAGTATTTTAAAACCATTATGTCTTTTTATTTAGTAATAATGAGTGTAAGTAAAGAGATTAAATAAAAACTACAAAACTAAATATTTAGAGCCTATTACGTATCAAGAACTCATTTTATATTTGTTAAGTCATTTAGTTACACTAATTATGATTTCACCCGCATAAATACCCATTTCGGGTTGCAATCCGGGTTGCTATCCATTTTAGGTTGCAACCCGGGATTCCGCCGCCCATCTCTAATCCTGATACGTCTCTACTGACTGCTACTTCAAAATTTATACACCTAAATATAATAGATATGTATATCATATATATGAGGTCATACAAACGATTTAATTCTTTTGCCATCGGCCCTCATAGAGCGGCCAGGGCGGCTATTCCGGCATTATTGCGCATTCGCAATATCAGTCATTAGATATTTCTTTAAAGTTTGATATATGCCGTGTGATGGAAATTAGAGTGACTAGACCACATCTAATAGAAGCTATAGAATACAAGAAATGCTTACTATAAGTTTCCAATCAAAAAATCAAGACACATCTTTCCAAAATACCTTTTAAAGTCACCCGCAATCTGCCTATGCAATTTTTGCGCACGTGCCAGAATTGAGGGCCAGGCCATTGGCAATGCGAGAGGTGAGCGACACATTTAGGCAACATTTCCGAGAAAATCTAAAAATCTATAATCAAATATATATATAAATTACCCGTGTTTTGTTTTTCGTGTGCTAGCAGCACAGACATAATGTCGTCGTTCTTCTCTTTGCCGGCGTTCTTCGTGTTGCTGGCGTTACTGGCGGCTTTCTCTAGAGCCGCGTCCGTCGAGTGCACGCTGTCGCCCTGGAAATTACAAAACAGAATTGATAAGTCATTATTGTTTTTGAAATTCTTTGCTTTTTGGTGCCATGACCAGGATATTTTTCTTGAAATTCTCATGGAATAACAGTTGAAACATTGCTATCCTAAATTCATCGCCTGGCTCATAGTCATATCTAATCACGTCTCTTCCACTGCTGACAGTAGTCTAATGTCATCCACATCCAGTATCATCCACGCAGGACGCTCATTGCAGTGAGCGATAGCGTCACCATAGCGTAAGCCTCGCCGTAGTGATGTTCACTCGCGTTGTCTAGTGTCTCACCTACTCATTACTTAATATACTACTTAACTTAATATTTTAATCTTGAAAAAGTGATTCGGAACGCTACCTAGGTATAGATATAGAGTGTCCCGCATAGGACTATATGTTTTAGTCCTATCGGTAAGCCAATAATGCTGCAAAGGTAGTAAATAGTACGACACAAAAATAAACTAATATTATTAAAGCAGTATAGTGTTAATCTTCCAACTCCTTGCTTTATTTGAAGAAATACAGCGGTGAGCTTAGCTCTCTAAGGAAGTTTTGACAGCAAAGCAATTGAGCATTGAGAGTGCTATTTGCAACAAATCATTAATCACTGTATTTGCTTTAAATACATTATAGTTAATATTATACGTTGGTGCTCTCTCAGGGCACTCCTTGTGCTGATCGATAGCATTAGTGTTAGCGTCAGCCTCACCGATACTAATGTCCACTCACATCGCCACCACCCCTGACAGTTGTCTATTGTCTTACCTGTTCATTACTGACGATGGTGCTCTCTATCATCCAGACAGGGCGCTCCTTGTGCTGATCGATAGCATTGGTGTTAGCGTCAGCCTCGCCGATACTAATGTCCACTCACATCGCCACCACCCCTGACAGTTGTCTAGTGTCTCACCTGTTCATTACTGACGATGGTGCTCTCTATCATCCAGACAGGGCGCTCCTTGTGCTGATCGATAGCATTGGTGTTAGCGTCAGCCTCGCCGATACTAATGTCCACTCACATTGCCACCACCCCTGACAGTTGTCTAGTGTCTCACCTGTTCATTACTGACGATGGTGCTCTCTATCATACACACAGGGCACTCCTTGTGCTGATCGATAGCATTGGTGTTAGCGTCAGCCTCGCCGATACTAATGTCCACTCACATCTCCGCCACCCCTGTCAGTTGTCTAGTGTCTCACCTGCTCATTACTGACGTTGGTGCTCTCTATTATCCAAACAAGGCGCTCCTTGAGTTGATCGATAGCATTGGTGTTAGCGTCAGCCTCGCCGATACTAATGTCCACTCACATCCCCGCCACCCCCGACAGTCGTCTAGTGTCTCAATTGCTCATTACTGACGTTGGTGCTCTCTATTATCCACACAAGGCGCTCCTTGTGCGATAGATAGCATTGGTGTTAGCGTCAGCCTCGCCGATACTAATGTCCACTCACATCTCCGCCACCCCTGACAGTTGTCTATTGTCTTACCTGTTCATTACTGACGATGGTGCTCTCTATCATCCAGACAGGGCGCTCCTTGCGCTGAGCGCTAGCGTCGGCGTTAGCATCAGCTTCGCCGATAGTGATGTCCACTCGCGTCTCCTCCACCGCGAGACTGCTCGAGTTTCTGGTCGCCTCTCCCGACCACTGCTCGCCTGGCGGTCGTTGCATGAATTGTTTTGATGTGAGGCTGTAATGAGGTAAAGATATAATATAACATAGATAAAACAAAGCCGAGGTCTATTCATTACAAATTCAAGCAGCCCGTTTGTTTTAAGTTTCTCCTGTTTGATTAATATGCCAATTCTTTTAACCGTTTTTTTTGTTTCGTCTTGTCAATCAGAGATGAAAATATTTGAAAAATTTAGCAAACGAAGTATGTAACACGAGTGTTGACGGGTCGTTAAGGTGAGCCATCTCGCTTAGCTTCCATAGAAATAGCTTTACGTGTTTGTTACGTCTTGATATCTTTGCATACACCTTTGTACAAGATACATGTATACATGTTCCTATATAAACAAACAGTCAAAATTACTCTTTCTACAAATAAGTGGCTGAAATAAAAACAATACGGGCGTATAGCCATGAAATAATATATAGAGAATAATGTATAAAGATCAGCCTGGATATGACGTCAAAAACGCTTAAGAATTTTTGTATGCAGCGACGAGTTAAGTAAATAAACAAAAGCTAGCCAGACCAACCGATTATAACTTACCCTCTAATAGTGTTAATATCAACAGGCTCCGGTTCCAATATTTCTGGTGCCAGTTTGATGCCCTCAACTTCTCGCAGCAGTATGTACAGGGGTTCTAGTTGTTCGTTGTACTTGGCGAGTAAAAGACGCGAATCCTTCTTGGGCAGCGCCGATTGGTCCTCTTCGACGACTGCGTTGCAGAATGTGCACCTGAACTCTTGAGTCATCATATCGTATAGCTGGTCAGCCTGAAAGAACATTTCAAATCAGATCAATACGTTTGTTTTTTGTATATCAATGCTTTGAAACTTTCCGAGTTGATATCTTAATGACGATGTGCGTGCGATTCAATAAAGCATCACAGAATGAATTGCAAGGTTGCTGGCGTGAAAGTTCTGTATAGGTTTTTGTTTTCGAACCATATATAAAGAATATTACTGAGTATCCATATCTTTAAAACAATGAAAAAGTTACCTATTCTTATTTCCATATACGGCTTAGTCAATTAATTCTCATATCTTTCATTCATAACTTTGAAAAAAAAAATGAATTTTCCCTTATCTACTCCCTCACTGCAATAAGCTAATAATAACATCAAAAAAGGTTTTACAAGTACCCACGCTGTTTATTAGCATCGCAAAAACCTATCTAACAATAATATTGTAACACCGTTTCTCTGCGCAGTGATTGACCGAATTCGTTGTTACATCGTTTAGATGACCAATCAGAGAATAATATTTTTTCTTTTACTTTGGGATAGGCAAAGGATCTCTGCAATGCAACCTCGAGTGTTCCCACGGAACATCTTCAATACCGGAACTACGCATAAATGCGTAGATACACCCAAGATCCTTAGCTAAGCTTATAATTATAAGACACAATTGAAACAAAAAAAAATTCCAAAAGGTTAAAACGAAATGTCCCTCACCTCGAGGTCAGTGAAGGTCTTCCCGCAGGCGGGACACTTGAAGCTGGCGCGGCTGGTGGCGTCGCGCTCTTCCGTCTCCATGCGCTTGCGCATCAGGTCCAGCTTGTACTTGACTACGTTCACGAACGTCTTGTAGTTTATGAAGTAGTAGTTCACTTTCTGCGCCTTTCCGTCAGGACCTGGCATACATTAATTTCACGTTTAAATAGTTCTCCAATTAAAAGCATACCTACAGTCATGCAGAAGAATAAAGGTGCGAAAATAGGATCTTGTTAGTGATTATGGTATTTATTTAAAGTTCTTGATAAAAATTTAAAATACTTATCAAGGCAGCTTCCAGATATTCTGTATAATAGGTACCTATATATTTTTAATTTCTTACTCAAATAATATCTGATTTAACCGGCCCTCCAATCTGGCTTATAAGGTCAGCAGCCCTTATAACCCTCTGCCATAGTTTAATCTGCTCTGCATAGCTAGCATATATGACACGAATAGATACATTTTGACTCCCGAAAGACCAATGGACACGCAGGACAAGTCGTTTTGTCGAGGCGATGATCATGTGATAAAGCCTACCTGCGTTTCCATTGGTCAAAAGTTTCTTCGAGAAACAAAATCTTTTATTTTCGTCCATGTTAGCTATGCTGGTATTTAGACTAAGAACACGTGTACGGAGTACTTACCCGTTTCCATTTTTAATCTCACTTGAATGAATTTGTCGTTCTTCAAAGTGGCTATTCTCGCTCTTAACATTTTTCGTTCAAACTTTAAAAGTTCGCAAATATCGTCTTCTTTCATACCTGTAAACAGAGTAGTAATAAAATCTAACATTATTTTTGGTTTTTAAATGCGTGAGATCAAGATAAGTTCTAATGTCGGGTCTTCTGTATAGCTAGCATAGATGAAACGAAACGAATAGAGAAGTTTTGTCTCTAGACGAAGCAAAGCGTATGACCAATGGAAACGCAGGACGAGTCGTTTGTCGAGACGATGATGGTCACGTGATATAGAGCTTTCCTGCATTTCCATTGTTCAAATGTTTCTTCGAGAGACAAAACTCCTCTGTTATCTTCATCTATACTAGCTATGCAGGTTCCTTGCTCCTAACTCCTGAGGTGTTTTGATTAATAGTGTCCCGGATTCATGATATACCAATAATGAAATTCTACAGCGGCGGGGCGGCGGTAAAACGCTGGCCTCTCAATCTTGAGATCCACGTTCGATCCCCGGTCGGGCATGCACTAATGAGTTTTTCTGAATTTATGTGCAAAGTATTTGTGTTCTTGGGCAGCGGCGGAGGTTTTCGGCACCGCGCTCACCAACCCGCCTGCCCAGCGTGTGTGAGTATGGGCATTTCTCCCAGGAGGACCGCCAAGAGTGGCGAAATCCTGGAAAGGCCTATGTCAAGCAGTGGACGAAACAGGCTGGTGGATGGATCGACTTACCACTTGCTGAACGGTGAAGGAAAACATCGTGAGGAAACTTGCATGCCCTAAGAAGCGTGTAATTGTGCCCGAAGTACCTCGATAAGATAGGACTCACCACCCAACGCGGTACCGGGTGTGGACTGTGACTTGCATTTCACAGTTCACTCGGGGACACCTCCAACACCCCCTCGAGGATTCATAATATGTGATGTTTATGTGTTTTGTAAAATTCGACAATGCTTTATACTTACAAGGGTTTCTGACCAACATATCGACGATGAGGGCATCTTCTATTGTGTAGAAACCTCTGACAACCAACCTCGCTAGTTGCTTCAAGCTACTTGGCACCTCAGTAACTAATCGTTCCTCTGTCATTGCTGTAATCAGAGAGGATGCATTGCCTTATGTGAGGACTATTTTTTGATCATTTTATTGATATCTTGTAAATATTTTACTCCCCAGTACAAAGTGGTTCAATCAGTGATCTATTAGCGATACTCCATCATCCCTTGATTTTTTTTCACTTTGAATTGTAGAACCTTGAAGTGTAACCTGCTGTGACCAATACAAACAGAAAGAGCCAATTGGTCATATCGTCGCTCTTTCTCTACATACAGGCGTATCTCACTTTATCAGCAGTTTTGTAGGTAAGTAAAGAAAACTAATTAAGTTGTCGATTGTATTACATTTTATGGTTTGCATGGTAAATGGACCTTTGTCTATTATGAAGTCTTACAATACGAGCGCTTCAATAAAGTTACCTAAATGATAAAAAGAGACAAATACGCTTTTATGTAAAGAGGGTGACGATATTTAAGGAATCCCGACTCGCACTTTGCCGATTTTTTTAGGGTTCTGTAGTCCGACAAGGAACCCTTATAGTTTCGCCATGTCCGCGGCTTAGCGCAGAGACTATTAGTACTAGAAAGCTGTAATTTGGCATGGATATAAATATTAATCACGCCGACAAAATGGTAAAACAAAATATTGAAAAAAAAATTTTTCAAGGGTACCTCTCATACACGTAAACTGGGGATGATTTTTCTTTCTCGTCTACCCCATATTGTGGGGTATCGTTGGATAGGCTGTTTAAAAACATTGCGGGTGGGATCCGTTGGAGAAATATTAAGCTTTAAAGTGAACATTTTAGTGAGAGTGGAGCGTGGGGACGCTTCGCCCCTCCCCCCCCCCCCCCTTCTGCCGGCCAAACGGTTGTTTGTATAGAAATGTGAAAAATTCACAAAAGTAGTATATATAATGAATTAAAAAGGAAAACTATCACAGCTAAGAAGGCTTTACAGGTTTAAGAGTACAGGTCGCGCCAAACTTTTGGCCCCCTATAATGTATGGGACCAGAAGTTTGGCGCGGTCTGTATTAGTAGACCAACTTATATGTACCGGGCAACTACGGAACCCTACATTGCGCGTGGCCCGACACGCACTTGGCCGGTTTTTTTAATTTACCTACGAACCCGAACTAAATACATCTTTGTTTAGTGAGAAGAGAGCTTATTTTGAACATCATATTAACAGCAACATCAATAGTCCCAAGACCCTATGGAAGAATCTTAAAAATACTGTTGCCATTAATTTTAAAGATAAAAATGATCTTCCAGGCAATTTTAATGACCCTGATGTTATTAACACACATTTTCTTAATGTTCCAGGAGAAAATTTAGTTACTATTTCTGATTTAACGTATTTTGAACTTCACAGATTCGGTCCCTCTTCTTTTAAATTAGCCACAGTAAATGAAACAGTAGTTGCAAGAATTATACTTAACATTAGGTCTAATGCCAAAGGTACAGATCGTATTAATATGGACATGATACTCATGACCCTGCCCACAACCCTTGGTGCAATAACTAGTATAATAAACAAATCTATTGCTACGAACACCTTTCCCAAGTTATGGAAGACTGCACTTGTAAAGCCTATTCCCAAAACGAACAATCCAAGTAATGTAAAGGACCTGCGTGCAATTAGTATCCTACCGTATTTATCAAAAATACTAGAAAAGGCCGTTTACATTCAAATGGTAGATTACTTGGAACGCAATGGTATACTGCCAGAGTTACAATCGGGTTTCCGAAAAGGCCGTAGCACAAACACGGCACTTTTGGACGTTATTGATAACATTCTTGCAGCTCGTGATGTTGGTCAGGGGACTATCCTTGCATTACTGGACTTTTCCAGAGCATTTGACTGCATCAATGTAAATCTTATGCTCTCAAAGCTCACATTTTATGGTTTTGACATTGAGACTGTTCAATGGTTTAACAGTTATCTTGGTGACCGTCAACAGCAAGTGGTGTTGTCAAGAGAGGATGGTAGCAGTTTAAGGTCTCAAATGAGTACTGTAGATCGTGGTGTACCACAAGGTTCTATACTTGGGCCTCTGCTTTTTATTTTGTATAGTAGAGATATAATAGAAAACATTCAAAATTGCAAGTACCACTTATACGCAGACGACCTGCAGTTGTACATCTCCTGTAATCCCACAGAAGCTAATCTTGCTGCGATGAAGCTTAATGACGATCTTAACCGTATCTCTTTATGGTGTTCAAGGAATTCTTTAGTTCTTAATCCATCCAAGTCCAAGTATATGGTTCTAGGATCTAAACACCAGATCGCGAGAATAACTTCTGCTAATCCTCCGGTTTGTACTATGAACCAACCGATGGAGTGTGTACGTGAGGCTAGGAATCTGGGGATTTTAATTGATGGTGAGCTACGCTTTGAAAGTCATGTGGCAGAGTTAACACGTAACTGCTTTTATCGACTAAAAGTCTTATACCGCATTCGTGACTTTCTTAGTGAAGAACTACGCATTAAGCTCTGTGAGTCTCTTGTTCTCTCTAAACTAAATTATTGTATAGCTGTTTACGGCCCTTGCCTCTACGCGAAGACCATGCGACTCATTCAGCGCGTGCAAAATGCGTGTGCTCGCTATTGCTTCCGTATCCCCTGGCGATCACACGTCACACCTTATATCAATGCCGCGAATATTTTAAGGGTAGAGGGTCGTCGTGAGCTGCATCTCGCTGCTTTACTGTTTGGTGTAGTAAAAACTGGTTCTCCCAAATATTTACATGACAAATTTACGTGGTCATCTACTGTTAGCAGATACAGCACCAGGATGAATCGTATATTGTTTCCAAAGCACAAAACCACTGCATTTAGGGGTAGTTTTAGGTACATGGCGTCAAAATGTTGGAATAACATTCCACCACCGCTACGTGACCTTAAGTGTAAGTATACTTTTAAAATTAAACTAAAAAAGTATCTCCTTGACTTACAAATGTCTTCGCCTGCCTAAAACTAGACGCTTCATCGCCATTTTAATAATTTTTGACCAACGAGTTTCTGACATTTATTTAGAGCTTACCTATTAATTGAATTTATTTATTTACAAATATTAGCACCTACATTATGTACTCGTATATGTATATCATATTTATTCTGCCATTCGTAATTATTATTTTCAAAATGTGCAAGAATACTCGCGCTGTTTTGTTTGTTCGTGCGTTACCTACGCGGGCTCGGACTGAAAATCAGCGCTGTCGGTCTTACTCTGTAAGACTACAGCATATGCTGAGTTCTAGCCTTTTTGTCTGCTTCGACACATGATTTCATTTAGCTTTAGTCACATTGTTTTATTCTTTTATGTTATTTCCTTGTGTTTGACTTTATAATTTGTTTTTATAATTTATTGTGTTGTGGTAGATAAATAAATGGATATTCTATTCTATTCTATTCTATTCTAACCCGTACGTACTTAAGTATGGAATGTCGTACTACTCCAGTACCTACAAATTTGGGGCTGCGAATCATGTATTTTTTTATTCAACTGTATAAATACATCTTAGGAATGTTATAAGCCGCGTCCAGACTAGCTGTAAGGTAACATGCAATGTAACAATTGCCGTACAATTTAGTGTGTTCGCGAACAACGTTCCTCTTACGGTATGTCCTAATTGAAAGTCGTTCGACGACAAAATAGGTTGCTTGCGTTGCCGTGCGACCGAACGATTTTTATCTGTCATACGACGATGCGAACGTGTCCACATCGGAGTTTCGGGTGTCGTCAATCGTCAAGATGACTTTATCAAAGGCCTGTGTGCTTTATCTAAAATGAAAACTTGTATTTAAAATATTAAATCACAAATTTATTATCAGCCACGAAAAAACAATAACTTATTCTACCAATACACTACAAGTAGAATGAAGATTTGTTTGAAAAGCGTACACACGAAATTACAAACTTTAAGAAACTTATTTCTGTAAATAACTGTGTTATATGTAGGTACTTCTACCACTTTAGACCACTCCTTGTCTACCAAGTGCAATTTTCGTAGTTTTTGGTCCATTTGTTCCATAAAATAGGCCTTCCTTGTACTTTAGTTATTACGGTATGATTAATTTTATTCATTTTTGGAAACAAACAACTCGTTGACTTTATGCGACCGACACGACAAAATACAAACAAACATGTTTGAAATTTAAAGAAACGCGGGAACCGACAAATGCGATGCTGCACGACCGTGCGCGTTGCCAGTTAGGACAAATTCATTCGAAGTGCTGTGTTTGAATACTTTGAATTTTTTCGCGTCGGTTGGTCGGTCGGACGACAAAAGTTGAGTCGTATTGCGACTGTTAATTAGGACATACCGTCTCTTACGTATTAGTTCGCATTACATTGCGTGTTACCTTACACCTAGTCTGGACGCGGCTTTAAAGTCGAGTCATTGGGG
The DNA here is from genome assembly GCA_910592155.1 of Ypsolopha scabrella. Taxonomy (NCBI): domain Eukaryota; kingdom Metazoa; phylum Arthropoda; class Insecta; order Lepidoptera; family Ypsolophidae; genus Ypsolopha; species Ypsolopha scabrella. The sequence continues at coordinate 10,768,963 of OU342964.1, forward strand.
TTCATACATTAAGCGAAGTTCCGGTCGTAAAACACCAAAATATCAGAGAACGCCTGCCTGTTCATTATTCTACCCCAAACCTTACATATTTATAGACTGTTTTTTAGATTTATAAGAAATAAATTAAAGCATCTGATTAATTGTTAAGAAAACAATTTTAATAAAACAAAAAAACTTATACTTTATAATGAAATTATTCTAAACGGCAAATACAATGATTACTTTATAAAAATAGATTTATGTCTACTTACAAAATGATTTTTTATAATAAATAAACTTCGTAACCAATACACAAAACGTGGTAAAATACATTTGTACAAATTTTAAATAATTTGGCATTATTGTTTATTTAATACAATCTGTTTTTTTATAAAAGGCAAGATAAAAATCCGATGTTCAAGTTACTAATTCGTTAAAGTGGCTTACATACCAACTGATAAAATATGAGTTAAATGCATAGCTTAAAATAAAGAGTACAAATTAATTATGTTCAGTCTTATTGAGTGCCAAAATGAAGTAACAAACAACAATGTAAGTCCTAAGATATACAAGTTTGAGCTGAAAATACATAAAACAAATACAGAAATCAGAAATGTGGGCATGTGGATCCTATACCAATTGTTTGTTCAGGAGCAAGTGTCTTGTGGCTAAAATATATAACCATGCAACAACTGACTTTATGTATCTGACAATTATAGTGAATGCATGGTCCAGTGTAATAATTGTACCTTTAGAATTTTAACCATTGGTAGGCATGCCAGCAATACATTTTTCTATTATTGAATGTTAAAATACTAAAGTTTAAAATTGTGCATTCACTTATTTATGATTCATGCATGACTCACTTAATATTTCACCATTACTGACGGCATTTTTTCTTATTCACAATTAAAAAATCCTAATTGTTTAATCTAATTGACATAAAAATAAATAAGTTCCTACTAAAATTTCCAATAAATGTGCTTATTTACATCTATCCTTAGGCAAGAATACAATAAAAGTCCTTAACACTATACAGGAAGGCAGGTAAATATTAACTTATCAAAGGTCAATTAACACACAGTCATAAATAAATAACATGCACACATTGAAATTATTCAGAGTAAGTTCGCTCAAGAGTAATTTGAATACTATCCAATGTTTGATAAATAATTCTAAAATTTGGCCGGTCACTTGGATGGTGGTTCCAACATTGTTTCATCAAATCATAAATACACCTTGGAGTATTATCAGGACATGCTAGTACATTTCCATCTTTTAAAAATCTTACTACTTCTTCATGTGTCATGCCAAAATATGGTTGCAATGCAAAAGAAAATATTTCCCAAAGGCATACTCCATAAGCCCATACATCTGATTCCAATGTGTATTTATTGTAAAGTATACTTTCTAGTGGCATCCACCTAACTGGAATAGCATCATGCTCATCTCCTTTGTAATAATCTTGTAAATATATCTTGTGAGAGAGCCCAAAGTCTGCAATTTTAACAACCATATCATCATTAATCAGGCAATTTCTAGTAGCTAAATCACGATGGACAAACTTCCTATCAGAGAGGTATACCATTCCAGAGGCTATTTGTCGGGCAATGTGAAGGAGATCTAAGTGGCTCAGAGGCGTTACAAGTAGTCTCAGATCTTCTCTGTTTTCAAGACCTGGTGGGTAGTTGGTAGCTGTGCTGCAGGCTCTCAGATATTCATTAAGATCACCCTTGCCCATAAATTCAAACAACAGGCACATTGGTCTCCCAATAGCACATACACCCAGTAGTTTGACAATATTGGGATGATCAAAATCAGCAAGTAAACAGGCTTCTCTCTCAAAGTCCAGTTGCAGATCATGAGATGCTTCATCTTTAAGCATTTTCACAGCAACCAAAGTGAATTCTTCTTCGGGCACAAGACCAGGAGCTTTAGCCTGAAAAACTCTCCCAAAAGCACCTTGCCCCAAATCTCTAATATAAATTATATTATTTCTTGGAAATTCAAGTTTTTCTAGTTTAGGATTCAACTGGGCTCCAGTGGTGTGGTAAGCAAGGTTACTTGGAAGCTTGTCTAAATCAATATCAACATTTTGTATATGTCTTCTGTTAGACAGGTTGCATTTGGAATAGTGACCCTTCAAAAAGTAATGACACAATAAGGCTACTGATGCAATACCCAAAATACAACCGAGGCCTGCTACTGAGAGTAACAATACAAAGGTTGGTGTAAAATAATTCTCCATGATAATGTTTGGTCCAGATATATTGTCAAATTCTTCACTAGAGTTGGCACAGACTGGTATATCACAGTGTTCCCAGCGCACTTCAGAGTCCATGGTGTAGCACCATGGTTTCCTCTCCTCTCCACCAGCATTCCTGCAGTAATTACTTGAGTTTTGTACTTCTGGAAATACAAGTGGTGGTCTAATGTGTTTGTGTGGCGACTGTGACTCCCATGCTTGGCAAGCCTTGCCACTTTCTGTCACATTCATGGTGCCTTGGTAGTACTGTCCATTGCCATGATAACAGTTAGTGGTCACTTCACTATAATCCATATCAGTGATACCAATATTGTTGCAAGTCACTTGCGATCCCTTGCCGGCAAAGTGAGGTAGACTCTCACAGCCAGGTAGTCTGAAATGTCCACGGGACTGAAAGAACACGCCAAGCTGTTTTTGCTCTTCTATTACTATCCAATTATTATAGCAAAATTGCATTTTGACAGCCATACAGTCTTCATAACAAAGAGGTAGTGCGAATTCTCCATCTCTGTTGATACACTTAGGGAAGGCATATGCACAAAGTAATGTTTCAGCTCTACTTCTACATGGCTCTTTCAAAGTAGATATCATTTCCTTCCACAATCCAGCAGTGATTTTTTCATTTTCCAGCCCACCTGTATGGTTGTACCATACGAATCCAGAAGAGTAACTTTTACATATTTGGCCATTGTATGGAGCACAATATAGATAAACTGACTTTACCACAAGCAAGAGGGTGAACACTTTGCAGTATACTTCCATGGTTTTCCCTTAGGCTTATATTCTTCGACTCTGTAGGTAATTCACTTGCATTTTATATTATGGGTATCTAAACACTTGATTATTATCATGATACTGACTATAATGGCGGACACATTATTATTGATTTTAGTTTACGATTCCCGTTTTGTTTAGCTATGATGGCTGCTGCATGCCATGCCATGCATGAATTTTGCGAATAACGGAACGGAACAGGACAGGGTTGCCAGCTCGTTAAAACGGTTAACGGTTGGGTGCTAAACTGCTAAATGGGCATTAAGTTTTTTTTGCTAGTGTACGTAATGGACATCCGAAAGATAATATGCATATTTTGATTTGAATTTATGTTGAATTGATAACATAAACATTTTAAAATTTACTATTAATTTTTTCGTGAATCAAATTAGAAAACAGTCCGTTACGTAACTATTTTACTGGGCTTTAAGTCTACAACTTTGCCTGTTTAAACATATATTATTACCAAAATCTTATAAAAGCACTAATCTCTCATTCATTACAGCACAAAATAATATTCCAAACCTCGTTAATTTAATTGTAATTTGCCTAATTTAGTCCACTACATAACTTTCGTGTATTTTGACGCCTTTATTTTGTCTTTATTCAATTTAAAAAAAAACATTTTTCTCTTAATTTATAGATTTAAAGTAAACTGTAGGCCTTTGGATATATTTGAGATTTAACATGTTTTTATATGTTTAATTGAAATCAAAATTATTTCAATATTTCCGTCTTCAAAATAATAGGACAGTTCCGTAATAGGAATTTTCATGGAACGTAATGGACATGTAAAGGCATGTCTAAATGACTAAACAAAATTGGTTACTGCAACTAAAATAAAACCACTTATTGCTTAACTGAAGTGTTTTAATTATATATGAAACTATCAAAAAGATTTAATTATACCTTCTATTAAAAGATATGTTTAACTACAAACATGAAAAAACGGACAAGTGCGAGTCGGACTCGCCCACCGAGGGATCCGTTAAAGACTATATTTTTCATGATTTAATTACAAATGTATAGTTTTCAGATTTTTCCCTATACTTGTAGTATAATACTGTATTACTTGCCAAACTTCATTGCTCAAGGTCAACGGGAAATACCCTATGAATTTTGATTCTCTTGAGAGTGTCGGAATGTACGTTTTTTGCGGCATAATAAACGTTAACTTAGAAGTTTGATATTTTCACAGATTCAAGGGACTGTAGACCTGAGTATATGGTTTTAATTTTAACTCGATACCTCCACGCGTTTCCGAGATAAATTGTCTTGACTGACAGACAGACGGACGGACAGACAGACAGACAGACAGACAGACAACAAAGTGATCCTATAAGGGCTCTGTTTTTTTCTATTGAGGTACGGAGCCCTAAAAATAGGATACCATACTTAAACATAGGCACGACATACATACATTGAAGCTATGAGTTTTAGGTATCAGTCTTATTCAATACTTACAAAAAAAAAAAAAATTTGTTTTTTTTTTAAATTAAGAACGAACCTCTTTTTCAATGTTTGTTATCCCATTATGAACTAGTCCTTATAGTTACATTACGTCACTTAACTGGTATAGGAAATCTAAATTTTATTTTGGGTATTTCACAGACAGTGAACCTTGATCCAAGTCTCCAGTATGAATTTGGCCATATAAAAAAAGGTATTAGGTGGTAGAGCTGATGCCGGGCTCGACTGTGGAGGTACCACCATCTTACTCGCAAATCCTCCCGAAGTTATTCGGGGGAGAGTAAGAGAACAGCTCTTAGGCAAAACCAGGCGGCCCACCATTGCCTGGTGGATGGCGGTTTATCCATCCCCAATTGCCGAGCCTTATATAAAACAGACTGGTGACGGGCAGCGGCGTCACTGGTGCAAGGGTTTCGGCACCGCGCTCACCAACCCACCTGCCCAGCGTGTGTGAGTATGGGCATTTCTTCCGGGAGGATCGCCAAGAGTGGTGAAATCCTGGAAAGGCCTATGTCCAGCAGTGGACGAAACAGGCTGATGGATGGATGGAAAAAAAAGTCACCTTCTTAGACTTTGAACCAGGAACTGTTACTTGAAGACGTTTGTTGTTTTGTTGTGTTTATTATAGAAATCATAAGTAATTCATTATTGTGGATTATAAATAATGATACCGATTGATTTTTGTTTGAAATAAATTAAGGTTCCCTTTCAAAAAGAGCGAAAATTACTCAGAGTGATGCGAATTTCACCCCAGAGCGTTCAAAAATTGGCACGAGTTAAACCGAGGGTAAACAAACTGATAAATTAGATACGGGCTTGGATACTCTCTCCAAAAATATGATGGCATATTATCAAAACTACAATAGACAATGATACAATGATGAATACAATCTGACTACAATGGAAGAACGTACGGCGGATCGTAAATACCTAGTCGGTCCTTAAATTCTGTCACAAACAAAATTGGCTATAAAATGAAAACTATAGTTTGTATTCTTCGTGCTTGCACCGCCCGCGCGGTTGGAGGGTTGGGGCGGACGAGGGAGCACGGCCTCGGAGGAGGTGCGGGCAGAATGGCGGGAGGGTGGGCGAGCGCGGCGCGTGCGACGGATCGCCAGTCGCCGGAGGTCACTCGCCACGGCTACTTGTGTATTTGGAACTCGTCGCATTTTGCAGAACGCACACGACATCACGACCCGAAGATGAGCAAACCGATTGGAAGACAGGCAAAAGAAATTGTGTATAAGGTATACAACTTCTTTAAAGAGCGTAAAAAAGATAAATCAACGCAGGAATACCAGAATGATGTATTAATAATGAATTAAACATTGATTACCTATTTTGCTAAACGCATATCATCACTTCATACCCACCTAAAGTAGCTAAAAAACTATCTTTTACATTACAAAATACTTCGTAATAAATCTAAAGATATATTAAGGGTCAATTCCGTAAAACAGGTGTTGGCGTAGTGTACATTTCGTGTACTTAACATGAATAGATTTTAACATAATTCTAGGGTTATTCATAAAAAAATTAATCTCAAGATATATCTCGATAGCAAATCCCTACCTGTATAGCCATGCGCTCGGCCGTGCACATAAACGGCGTGCTCCCTCTTCCGTCCCAACCCTCCAACCGCGCGGGCGGTGCGAGCACGAAGAATACAAGCTATAGTCATTGTATTCAAAAAAAGTTTTTTTTTAAAAAAAGGTAATTTTATTAGCTTACATTAAACACAAAATTTATTCAAAATGATTGCCACCATTTTTCACACAAGCCTTCAATCTTCGCGGCCAATCATCAATAGCAGCACGGACCATATTCATGTCGATATCGGCCACTGCTTTAATCAATGATGACTTTAGGCTGCCCAAATTTTTGTGAGGTTTAGAACAGACCTTCTCCTCCAATTCCTGCTAAATTTTGTAATCCAGTGGATTGAGGTCAGGGCTAGATGAGGGCCAATCTTGATGCCTTATTAGCACGATATTCTGGCGCTCGAACCACTCCTGAGTTGTTTTGGCCTTATGAGCAGTTGCGGAGTCCTGTTGAAATACAAATGGCCGTCCTCCAAAGAGTGTTTGGGGCACATCTTTTACTATGCGATCACACTTTTGCACTGGTTTTGACACCTTTTTCACAAAAATGCACTTCAGTGGGGCCATAGTAGGACACTCCCAAAAAAATCATGACTGCTGATGGATGAAGGCCGTGCTGCACTCTAGGAATGGCATTTCCAGCGGCCGCAGAGCTGGTAGCGTACACCCTGTCATTTTGTTTGTTGTACTTCTCTTCGAGATTAAAAATTTTCTCGTCTGTAAACAGGATATCGCGGTGTCTGTTTCTTGCGTACCGCTTTAGCAAAACTTTGCATTTTTTGGCTCTCATAGCTATCAGACGCGCGTCCAGCAGATGTCCACTCTTTTTTCGATAAGCTCGTAGTCCCAGGTCTTCATTGAGTACTTTTTTTACGGTACATCTGGTTAATCCCATCTCCAAAGCCACCAGTTTCTGCTTGCGGACGGGATTTCTTGCAATACGCGCCTTGATTGCTTTGATGACCCCTGGAGTCCTAACGGAACGAGGTCTGCCAGTTCTTTTCTCGTCATCGACACTAGAGGTTTCATTGTACCTTTTGATGGTACGGTACACGAACCTCTTCGTGATTTTTAATTTTTGAAGCAAGTTGAATATCGTCTTCGGTGGATGGCCGCAACGATGCAATGCAATTACTGCTACCCGGTCCTCTTTGCGAGTCCACTCCATCGTAAAAAATGAATGAATGTAATTGTGATTTGGCATATTATTAATCAAAAATATTTGAAAATCTATCACCATTTCATTTTTTTTTCTAGGTGTTCTATTTAAAAAAAAAAAAATGGCCAGTGACAGTATTTAAGAACCGACTAGGTATATTAAACAGCTGGAAAATAAGGTCAACACCATGGAGCGAAACTTTCTTTCGTCTACTATTGAATTCCGAAATGTGCCTTTCAATAAAAGTGAATCAAAGAAGGATCTCATAGATATTATTAGAAAAACGGTTAATTTTGTTAATATTCCTGTTGAAACAGCGGATATAAAAAATGTGTATCGCATTAATACTAAGTCAGATGGGCGCAAAACTATTGTCACCGAGTTTACAAATGTGTTTGTTAAAAAAAACCTGATATCTGCCGTAAAGTTGTATAACAGAGAAAATAATGAGAACAAGCTCAATACAACTCATTTGCTGATTGACGGCCCTTCCCAACCGATTTATGTTGCTGTATGTCTCACTTCCAAATCAAGAAAACTTTTTGCACTGGCCAGAGAGGTTATGAAAGCACAAAAGTATGCATATTGCTGGACCTCGTATGGCAATGTTTACCTGCGGAAGGCCGAAGGCGAGCCATTGATACGCATCTTCAAAGAAACGAATTTAGAAGATCTAAAAAAATTACTATGAAGCTGTACACCTAACATGCTTATTAGTTTACCGTCTTATTTTTTGCACGTTTCTTTAGCCTTAAGTTTATTCTATACCGTATTTAATTTATCTGTTCTGAATGTACATAAAATTATAATAACACACATTCTTTGTCACACCATTATCTATATTTATTACAAAGAATTCATACAACTCACACACAACTCAAAATCATACACACATCTTTGTACTTTTAGAGAATGTATTAAAACTGATGCTTATGATCCAATTCCTCTCTTACCTACTTGCTCAGAAAAATGCTACATCTCACTAACGGATGATGTCAATTCCATCCAGGTAAAAAAATATAACTCACAACGATCATGGCTAACCTATATAGAACGCGGCTATGAAGTTAATCCTGACACATTGCGCAACTATGAAGTTTCTGAATAATGACAATGTCAACCACATAGGAAAAAATTACATAATTACTTATTGCGTGTGACAGAATAGTGAGTGGCAATAATATCACAGACAATATATCGATACACGTTAAAAAGTTCGTATAGCTAAAAATATTGTTATGTTTTATGATGATGTGCATTATTGTAAATAAAACGTAAAATTAGTTATATTAGTAATATTCTCCTTCAGTTAATTATAAATATTAATGAATAAATGAGTTTGTTTCTTTATTACTAACCTCTGGGAATTGAACTCTTTTTACCTAGAGAAAACTTTTTGAATTTGAATGTAAAGTACAATATTTCCTGTCAATTAATTCAATGACACGTCAATAGGTATGATAAAACAATTTTAAGTATTGCCTTGATCGCTTTTCCAAAGGTTGATACTTTTGATTGTGCTAAACTTGTGCATGTTTTTGGCTATTAATACCTAGTGCCATCCCCCATCTCACCCATTGACCAAGGGGCAGATTGAAGCAAGGGCTTGAACTTGGAATTTGAAATGCTTACTACTTGGAATTGTTAAAATGCCAAAACGATCGAAGAAATTCGTTCTTAACAGTCAGTCTCGTGAGCTTATCATACGTGTTCGTGACTTTTTTGAACGAGAAGCTCAAAACGGCGGACCGATATTGCCCGTGACATCGGTGTTGGATCGAGTTGCAGATGCTCTCGATATCAGCAAAAAAACTATTATAAAAATCACGAAAGAAAAATTGGGTGAGACTGGCATCGAAGATAATGTTCTATATTCTCCCAACAAGAGAAAAAGAGCGAAGCTTACCGATGTAGATAATTTTGACGTTGACGCCATCCGCAGGCATATTTACAATTATTATTTACGTAAAGAGTACCCAACGTTGTCGAATTTAGTGCAGACATTAAAGGAAACTGGATTATTTTCCGGATCAAAAAAGTCATTGTCAAAGGTTTTGAAAAACATTGGATTCCGATATAAACAATGCAACAAACGAAAGGTGCTAATGGAAAGATCGGATATTGCCATGAAAAGGACTGATTTTTTACGCGAGGCGAAAGCTATAGATGATTGGGATAATGTAGTTTTTTTGGACGAAACGTGGCTAAATGCGAATCACACAGTTGGTCGCTCGTGGACGGACGATACGGCGGCATCGGCATCCAAAGTCCCCTCCGGAAAAGGAGCCAGACTAATTATTTGTCATGCTGGCAACGCCTGTGGTTTTATAGACAACTGTTTATTGGCCTTTGCGTCTAAAACCACAGGTGATTACCATGAAGAAATGGATGGTGAGAAGTTTACCCAATGGTTCACTAATATGCTGACTAGCCTTTCTGAGCCATCAGTTATTATTATGGATAATGCACCTTATCACTCCATGTTAGTTGATAAGCCACCTTCAAACTCTGAGAAAAAAGCCCATCTGGTTGCATGGCTTCAAAAAAAAGGTGTAGACGCAAGTATGTCTATGTTGAAAGGAGATTTGATTAGATTGATGAATATTCACAGATCGAGAGTAAAACGATACGTCATTGATGAACTAGCACTGCAACATGGGCACCGAGTACTTCGTTTACCGCCGTATCATTGCGAGTATAACGCCATCGAATTGATATGGGCACAGATCAAAGGACATGCGGCACGCCATAATACTGAACCTCCATTTTCCACAGCGAAAATGATGAAATTGTTAGAAGAAGCGTGCAATCACGTAACCAAAAATAATTGGAAAATGGTAGTGAATAAAACTAAAGCCAAAATATGGGACGATTGCAACAGAGACATTAAAGTGGATAATATTTTAGATAATGACTTTGAGTTAGTTATTAATACAAACGATTCCAGTAGTGATAATGGTGATGGTGCTTCGGAAAGTGATACATAATAAAGTAAAGAATATAAATATTATCTCTACCATAGAAGTATTAAGTAATTAAACTACTTCTATGATCTCTACCTAGATGTTTTTTTTTTCACTTTCTTCATATACTTACATCTGATAACTGCATTCGACTTTACTCACACTTGACGAATTTTATCGATACAGTGATCGAACGTATAACAACCCTAGAGGCATGTGTCAGGATTGACTTCATAGCCGCGTTCTACTATATAAGAAATTGAAATAGACATCGACAAAAGTGTCAATGTCGGCAAAGTATTTTTTCTGAAAGAGCCGGGGGTTTCTTTAAAAATTCTTAAATCAGATAAAAATAAGAGAATAAACATAATTGCCCAGAATATTCGAAGCTCAAGTTGTAATTTTGATAATTTCCAAGTACTACTAGCTCGTATGAATATAGATTATGATGTTATTGTACTTACTGAAGCTTATGTTTCAAAAAATCCAAATCCACCAAACCCAACTAACTACAATAAATATTCTACAACGAACAATTGTAACCAAAACGATGGAAATTTGCTTCTTATCAAAGATAACCTAAAAAGCCAAACCTTTGAACCAGATATATCAAAGATGCTACCTGCTTGGCAACAAAATTTGGTAATGATTTGGCTCTGGTTAGCATATACAGATCTCCACATATTAAAGACGTTAGTAATTTTAAGAATTCGCTTGACATTATTTTATCTTACTTAAAATCAATTCCCAACGTTATTGTAATGGGTGACAATAATATCAATAGACGTGAAGATACCAATGATCTCCGTTGCCCAGATTATCTAGATTGCCTAGCCATACACGGTCTACTTCCTGGCCATAAATATCCCACTTGCCTGGACAATTTTCTGGATCACTGTTTTATTAAAACAAACACCCAACCCATTACGATAGTTTGTGATACCACCATCACTGACCATAGATGTGTTATCACGTCATTTAATAAAAAAAAACAAATATATTCAGAAGAAAATCCCTAAAATAACTAAAACCAACTACAAAGCTGTTCTAAATGATCTTATCACAGTTAACTGGAGTACACTTATGATTGATAAAAACCTTATTTCTACTACTAATCTATTCTTAGAAACGTTATCTTCTTGTCTCGTCAAGCATACCAAAATAATAAAGATATCTAATAGAAAATCTGCCCTTAAGCCCTGGATAACCCCAGGATTTATCAAATGTATGAAATTTAGAAAAAGGCTACATCAACAACTAAGACGTGATAAAAATAACGAGAATCTTAAAATTACACACAGAAGATACCAAAATACCTGCAATAACATACTTAAAAAACTGAGGAGATGTTATGGGAAGAATCAATTCGTAAAAAACAAAAACGACATAAAAAAAACTTGGAAAACAATCAAACAAATATGCAATTATACATCGAAATCAATAATACCACTAGAGCTATTATTTACAAAAAAATCAAAAGAAGAATCGTTGAACCACGCTAACGAGTACTATGTTAACATAGGAAAAAATCTGGCTACCGATATCCTTACTAAACTTAATAAGTCAGAATCAGAACTAGCTAATTTACAAAATTGTAATGCTTTTCAACCCAATACCTTTGTGATGCTACCAACTGACGAAATTGAGATAATAAACATCATTAGGTCTGTCAAAACAAGTAACTCCACTGGATGGGACGGTATTCCATCTCCTTTTCTTAAATACGCCGCTTGTACACTCGCCGTGCCTCTCTCATATTTGTGTAACCTGTCTTTCCGAAGGAATCTTTCCCCAACCACTCAAAAAATCGGTAGTCATACCAATCCATAAAGCTGGAGACAAAAACAGTAAATATCTCAAATTACAGACCATTAAAGCTCTACCCACTATATCTAAAATATTGGAACATTTAGTAAACAGTGGACTTAAAGCATATTTGGAAAGATACAATTTACTTTCTGCCAACCAATATGGTTTTCGTGACAAAAAAGCACCGCTGATGCCGTACTTCATTTAACATCATATAGCAAAAAACCTTGACGCAAAGAAAAAGTGTGCAGGTATCTTTCTAGATTTGGCAAAAGCATTTGATACTGTCTCTGTTCCCATACTGCTCAAAAAACTAGAATATATTGGCGTACGTGGAACACCCCTTACTTTTTTTGCGACTACCTAGCTAATAGGTCACAAGTTGTGAAGGTCGACTCATATGTTAGTGCTGAAGAAACTATTACATATGGAGTCCCACACGGAAGCGTTCTAGGCCCTACATTATTTCTAATCTACATCGATGAAATGCGTTGAAAAAATCTCAAACAAGCACAAATAATTACATTTGCTGATGACACAGTCATTGTCTTCACTTGTAATACATGGTCAAGGCTAAAAACTGTATGTGAAAATGGTTTTTCCGAAGTTTACAGCTGGCTAAATCTCAATTTACTCAGATTTAATTTGGACAAAACATAAAATGTGGGAAAACACGCAACCAACTGACATCTTCAAGATCAAGGTTCATAAACGAAATTGCTCTAATATTTCACCTTGCGACTGCTATGTTTTGACAGAAGCCACTACTATAAAATATCTGGGCGTTATAATCGATCGAAATCTTTCTTGGTCAGAACACATTCATAAGCTTACAGGGCGTGTTCGCAAACTAATCCACATGTTCAAAAATCTGAGACATATTGGTGACCCCCGGATTCTTAAAAGCGTATATTACGCTTTTTGACAATCCATTATAACTTACTGTCTACCAGCTTGGGGTGGCACACATAAATTTAAGCTCCTACAGGTTGAAAGAGCTCAGAGGGCAGTACTTAAGGTGATGAATTTTAAATCATATACGTACCCAACAACAGCCTTCTATGCTGAAACTTCTGTTTTGACAGTGAGGCAACTCTTCACCAGAAATACCGTGCTTGAACTTCATAAAAATCCTTCCGAATTATCTAATAAACCTCGACGCGTGGACATAGTTTATAACAAACCGCATTGTAAAACTTCTTTTGCACAATCTTTTTATAATTTCGTAGGACCCTTCTTATATAATAGGCTAAGCTCAACTACAGAATTACGACACTTTTCCCTAACATCTCTCAAACTTACACTCACCACCGTCTTAAATAAGCTAAGCTATAACAATACAGAAAACCTTCTGAAAATAGTTGCTTGAAAATAGAAATCAATGAACTAATGTGCGGAGACACATTATAGGAAGCCAGATAAAATGGCTTTAATTAATTAATTAATGTGTATAGATTGTAGAACCTAATCTTAACACTAATAGGAAAAAGTACAAAACTAAAACTGATCTTGATCTGGTAAGCAAAATATCATTGCTAATTATGTTTTTTTTTTTTTTTTTCTTGATTTTGTTATTATTCTCTGTGTGAAACAAATACACTCTACCTACACATATTGCACTACACTATACCTAAGTACTTTTAATTGTCTGTTATATATTTTTTCATAATATCTCTTTCTGTTTAAATACACTCTACGTTTACTAAACTACTCTACAAAATACAATATGTAATCACCTTTATCCTATATAACACAACATACAACTAATTACAAAAATGAGTAATCTCAAATAACCAATCCAACAATATATTAATATTTGGTTTATCAATCTACCCGACTGCCCAACAGTTTATTTCATAAACTAGTACGGCGAGTGGTCCTGACTTGACTATATAAATCCAAATATGTTTAAAAAGGTTTAGAGCTCACTTAAACATATATAAATTTAAAAACCAAGCTGTTTAACTTATGAAGCCACGGAATAGTAAAAAGACGCTTTTCAGTTAACTTTTATGATTTTTCTCTTTCTTTTTTATATGTATGATCTGCTTTTATGCAGAAATTTTAAGTGATCAATTAGAAACCAGCTTTGTTATAAAATTAATGTATGTATATCGTAAATATTATGTTCAATTATTTCAGTGTATTGTTACTGCTAAGGGTTTTGATGATTCCTTGTACCGTAAATAAAATTTCATTTCATTTCAGTTGCACGGAAGTGTTTTGAAACGCTTCGGAGTAATGCGAAAATCACACTGGGCCACCTGATAGGTGCAACTAGAATTTTCTTTCTTTTTCTCCTATATGGATGTCTCTTTCTAATAAACGAGTGAAATTTCACATTATGATCGTACGTGTTGAAACGCTTCCAAAAGCCGCGATTACACCATCCGATTTATCGGGATCCTAACTAGGATCCTAATTAGGACACGCGAAGAAATTGACCGTCCTAAGCGTGATTACACTATCGTAAGTCAATCCTATCCTAGTTAGGATGCAGATAAATCGGATGGTGTAATCGCGGCTTAAATTATGCGTCCAACTAGGAAGAACCAACCGAAAAATTATCATAAGTCTTCTGGCAACATTAGTGTCATTAGTTTCATATCTTGAAGTTGGCACTTCGTACTGTATTTACCGAACGTATACAAACGTCAAAAAGATAGTGCATTTTTACCTGAAATGGCAGCAATAGAGAAGGTGAAAGTAGTTGTCCTTGGCGATTCCGGTAAAGTTGTAAATTAACAATAGTCACACAAAACACTCATCACAGTTATTTTTGTGATTAATTTGTAAAACACAAATAACATGGTCCCAAAAGCAAACCCGCTTGTTGTTCGCTTCCATGACAGTTTGTCAAAGTTGCCAATATACAGAAAAAAAAACCAAATAGTGCGCGAGTTCTTAAAACATCGATCTAAAGTTTTGATAAGAGTTGATTCTTTAGATTTGTAAGAAAAATAATATTATAACCCCCAAAAAAAACCTTCCAGCTAGAAATAATGTAAGTAAACATATGTACTGTATAAAAAAAAAGTTTAAAGGAAAATGGGTTTAAAACAGTTGGTTGGTGTTAGTTGTGAATGTGAATAAAGAATTCTCTATTAATTTCACAGCTTAATATAACGGCAAATCAAAATGTTAAATATAAAAAAGAAAACAGTTTATGCATATAGTACCTTACTTGTATACTTACATTGTTTTAGCTATTTATTTTATTTTAGCTAGTTTTTGGATGCTTTAATAGTTAATTTTGTGATTTGGTTACAAAACTGAAGAATCGAAATCTGAAAAAGTTTAGATTTTGTTAAGTGTTCAAAATAAATGCCCGATACCACAGTTTAAAAATCCATACAGTTGTCCAACAAAGGCGTTCGAACTGAGCGGTTGTGCAAGGCCTGCGGGGCAAAACTCCAAACTCCTTGTATGTAGCTCAGTGGCTTACCTCCCACATCTCGCCCCACAGGTCCTGCACAATTGCAATTGATTTTTAAACTGTGCCAAAACTAAGGGGTTAAAGATAAAATTTTATCCAAATTTCATAGGGGTTGGAAAAACATCTCTGACATACTTGATTGCCCACAACAAGCCACTGTTGTCTCCAGGATGGACAGTGGGATGTTCTGTGGAAGTGAAGCTACATCGGTACAAGGAAGGTACACAAGCGCAGAACACATTTTTCGTTGAGTTGTGGGATGTCGGAGGCTCCAACGGTCATAGAAATACGAGGGATGTTTTTTATCAACCTACACATGGTAGGCAGCTTTATCTAGAACATCTATTGTTGGTGCAGTCCGATTTACAATCATTGTCACTCACAGTTGAATTAATAAAAGATTGCATTTTTTTGGAAAATGCATCGAAATTTGCGCTTTAAAGCTTAATAATTCGCATGTCGATCAAAGGGAGGACGAGGTAGTGTTGCTTTGCTTTTTAGTGTCCCACACCCAACCAAAGGGTGCCATTGCTAAGCCTCAGTTATCTGTCTGTCCATCCCTCCATGTGTCTGTTACAGGGTTCTATATGTTCAGCCGTCATAGGTAACCAGTTGAAATTTTCACAGAATACGTGTTACTATTGCCTCTACCACGGAATATACCCAAAAAAAATTGAAACCTACACAAAAAACCTTGAAAAGGTGCTTTTTTAATGTTATTTGTTTCAGCTGTACCTTAAAGACGGTAATACATATACAAGTTTTTGGAAAAAAAAAGCAGCCAAACATACACATCCGTGGAATTGCTGACCTTTCGTTTTCTTATAAATCGTATAATTTGATTTCAGGTATAATTCTTGTACACGATTTAACAAATAGGAAGAGTCAAATAAACTTACAGAAGTGGCTGTCCGAAATTCTGAACCAGGACAACTCCACTCCGACCCTGCAGCATGTCGAGGTCGATACGGAACAGTTCTTGGGCTCCACACAGGTATTTACGCTCTTATTCTTCCATATCCCAAGCCAAGGGCGGGCGTAGCTAGGATTGTATATAGGGGGGGCAGACAAATAAAATCCTAGATTATATTGTTTTTTGTTAATATATACACTTTTATATATATGCAAAAAAAGAAATAATAATTTCGAAATATATTTCGATCCACTAGGGGAAGAATTAAGATTATATTGTTTTGATCGTTGTTTTTAACATAGGTATGAGTTTCACATGAGCAGTGGAATTATTAATTAGATATTATCGACCCTTATAAGAAACATCGCAAGCTATGAAGCTCGTCAGAATTACAGTTTACCAACGAACGACCGCTTCTAAGGACGGGCAGCTACCCCTACCAGCCCGTACCTCACCACGCCCATGTCCCAAGCATCACCGTTAAGCAACAACTGAAGCGTAGCAATGGCGACAACGACGGTTTACAAGTGTGTGAGTGGATTTACTATGGAATTTGGCTATGATGTGTATGTGTGCGTGCCGGGCTCGTGCGTACACGCGAGTGGACTTACTGTGGGTGCTTCAGTTTTTGATTGGCGAAACTCCTTCCGACTTTTTTTGTACTTATATGACCCCAAGCAAAATTTTTACCGATTCATAGTTATTTTTGACGAGGGTGAGGTCGTGAATGGTTAAACATGTCAAAAATAATGTGCCCCTTGCCTTTTTTGGGTGTCCCATGCATATATATTTTTTCTATTTCCAGGCTATTGGCCACGGAAGTTTCTTATATTTTACTTAAATAAGAAGTATCTGACCACCAATTACAATAATTGCATTTTTAATACATAACATATTTAATGTGTTTATCGATTATTGAAAATACTGAAAATGACGGTTTCATACTGTCCCATCGGCGAAATTTGCAACTTCTGACTGCGTTTTAAACCATTTATTTCTGCATAAGTTATTATTTTTTTGTTTTTAAATAAAATAGTATCTTGAGTTTTATTTTATTTAGATGATTTATTTAAAATAATGAATTATTCTCGAAAAAAATAATTTTAAAACTTGTCCCACGATTTGACATCTTTGAGACATGTCTACTTTTGTAAAGGTCATTACTAAAACAACTTGCCGAAAATTGTAAAATAATTTAGGCTGTAACAACACTACTTAGGAATATGTCACGTCCACTGAGTGGCAGCTTTGAGATTAGTCGAGGAAGTACCGTGCTGAGCATCGGAAGAATTCTCTCACTTTTTGTCGCAAAAATTTGTCTCGTTTTGTTGCGAAATTTACTAGTTTTATTTATATTTTATCTCTTTTGTAATAACTGACTATGAAAAACGGTTTATCTATAATGGGAAACATGTACTCTTTATAGCTAAATCAGCAAGAAATTTTAAAATAATTCGAAATTTCTATGACATTATTTTGTTACGTCTTTTTTGTCACGAAACTATAAATAAAAATACAAATAATGAAAATAAGTAGCATTATAAAAGATTTTTGTGAACCCTAGAATGTATTAAATTTAGAAGGTATTTGTAAGGTAAACTTAAACTTAAACTTAATCAGGTTAATCAACACTTATTTATTTTTCCATTTTTCAATGATAGGAGTGCATTATTGAGATGGTTGATCGTAAATGATATGGCGTCGATTGGTTCGTTTGACACAGCTTTTCGTTACGACGTCTTTTCTCTGTCACAATCTTTTCTTTGAACAGATTCCTATTCTGGTGATTGGTACTAAATTCGATCTGGCCGAAGAAAAGCAGAGGAAAAATCAGTATCGAAGGTTATCTAGCAGCATCGCGGAGCAATGCGGAGCCGACGAGATATTTGTCAACTCCCACCAACCGCGGTAAGTATATCGATAGATCCAATAAAAACGTTAATTTACATTCGGGTGTCCCATATGTTTCAAAGTATTTAGTTTTGGAACGGTATACTTCGACAAACATGGGACACCCTAATTTAATAACCCTAATACGAGTATGTAAGTAATAAATCTTTTGTTTTTCATTTAGGTCCCTTGCACCTGGAACCAGCAATTCCGTCAAGTTAACAAGGTTTTTCGATAAGGTAATTACTTTTATATTATATACTCGGGTATTATTCTGACTGCCTTTATGGCCGATTGGTAAGGAGCTCGCCTGCTAACCCAGAGGTCGTGGGCGCAATCCCCACGCGTGATTCGAAAGTTACGCTATTGGTCCACTATGGCCCGAAGTACGGCGATAGGGCTCGCCATTACGTTTGGGATGTAATAATCGTAGTGAAAAGCGAGTGTACCAAGTGTGTACTGTGACTTTTATTTCACAGTTCACACTTGAGAACTTCTCTGACATACTTTGCAGATTCATCCTGTGCCGATATGTTTATTTTATTTGTTATTATTTCCGAGGTCCCAGTTAATTTTGTTCGTCTACATCACAAGCTAAATTTTAGTCCAATCCGCCTCGCCGTTCTAGAGCTTAGCCGCGGACAAAAATATTTTTTTCTGGCGGGTAAAAATTAGTAAACATTTGACATAAAATGGATGCGCTGTTCATTAATGTAGCCAATAGGGGCAGGCAGCAGCCCTGCGAACGGCCCAAGAAGTAATTCCAAGTAGCATAACTTCCTCGTTAACAAATTATCAGAATAATTTTGCTTTATTACAGGTGATAGAACGACGCTACTACGCCAGAATCAGCCCCTTCTCGGACAAGCGGAGGATTCCAGCATACATGATGTCAACATCCACGCCTCTCTCGAGTAACCGACCGAATCAGTACATGAGCCCAAGGTTTTACCACATGGATTAGGTACGGATCGCACTTGTTCCCACACGGTTCTGTTTAAAAACGTATTTCTTTTAAAATGTTCACATTCCATTCACTTTGAAATACTTTGCAAAACAGACCAGTTATTTAGATATACGATATTTATTATTGTTGATGATGGCATAATATTCTGCTGAGAAATAAAACCAGTTCACACCATCATAAAACGTATTTATTTGACCCGGTCACAAATGCCTAAATTTATTCGCCTGACAATCTGATTTTGGGTTCTTTAGTTTGGCTATAACTTTTGTAAACAGTACTAAAACGGATCAACCCTACAGGGCCCCAAACGCGTACGTAGTCAACCTCCAGGGAGGCCTCTTGACCATCGTTTCCGTCTAACTTCCAAGTGAGAAGCCAGGTGGTGCAGTGCATGATCAAGAAGTCTGTGGGACCTGTCAAAATTAATTGCTTTTTATGCCAAACGGGACCTTATTAGTAAGCCTCCGCTGTCTGTCTGTCCCTCCGTCTGTCACAGGGGTCTACTGTAATAGGTAGAAAGTTGAAATTTTCACACTTTACGTGTTACTATGGCTTGTATCACGACAAATAATAAAATATTTGTAAAATTTATATAATGAGGGTCCGTACAAGAAGCCTCGAAAAAGTTGCATTATTTAAACGTTATTGGTTTTGGCTCTTACTTAAAGACGGGAATTCATACAAGTTTTAAATTAAGTCAGATTGTAGGACATAGTTTAAAATAAAATAAAAAATAATAAAAAGTTTGGTTCCGTACGCAGACAGCGCCAAATTTTTTGTCAGGCGCTACCATTTTAGCGTCTTGTTTGTATAGACATGTCGAATGTGTGATGTCGAACATACAACCATGCTATTTAAAGTTTTGCCCTCACGTTACATGAAATTTCATTCCTATCTTCTATACTTATAATAAACTAGTAAAAAAGTTGCTTTTACATTGAATATAGTGCGAAATTTTAAATGAAATGGGTGCTAGTATTGTTTGTGCTGATAATACTAGATATTTGAAAAAAATTTGGACTTCTGTCAAGAATATAATGTACACTCTTATCGAAACAGAATCTTCAGAAGTCATTCCAACATTGAGCCATAAAAAATCAAAGATGACTCCAAAAAAAGGTTTCATGTCGAGTTTTAACATTATTTGAGCAAAATCATATTATATTATTTAGTAATTAAAATCTGTATAAACTTTATTATACTGTTATCCGAACAGATATTCGATACAAAGTTTAGTTTTTTTTAAATAATAAAATTCGTGATAAAAGTCGTCATTTTGATAATTTTCCAGAATTCGTCCCTCTCGCACTGCAGGTTTTTCGGCATGGAGTAACAGCGATCAATGCAATCGGAACCTATTCTCTTAAAACCTTTACAAAAGTATTAACCAAAAATATGTTTTAAAACGTCCACAATTTTGCCAAAATCATGTTACTTCTGCCTGACACAAGTTTTAAATTTTGCATCCGCGACGGTAATCGGCACAATTGTATTGCCTTCGCAAGTTTCGTGCAGCGTGCATGTAATAGCAAAATGAAACGCCATTGCATTTGGCTGCCCTCACAACTGAGCTGGTCGCGTCATGATGGTAGTGTAGCAACCAAAGTTGATACTTTTGGCTACAGAACCTACTCATAATATTCAATTATTTATTTAACTACTGGCCCCGTCTAAATGTGAATTTCAACTAACTTAGCCAGGGGCGGGACCAAAATTTATTATCATAATATCGACTTCGATCCTATGTCAGCTGTGTTTGACTTCAAAATGGAGTGTTTCTTTAATCCCTTGCGATGTTTTAAATTTGGAATACATTGCACTTCCTAAGAAGTGATACGGTCGACTATGCCAAATCTATACGGATTCCATAGCATTTGTAACCTTATAGCCATAGCGACATAAGTGTCGTATTGTTTGGAGAGGAAACGATAATTTTACACTCTTTCTGTGGGCAAGCTTTCCTGTGGCGCCGATATAATTTTTTTCAAAGTTCTCAGGTCATAAACCAAACGAATTTATTGCCATTTGGACAGGACGTCAAAGGTTAGATTTCAGAAACATTTTAATATTTTTTAGAAAGCAGAGCACTTCCCAGAAAGTTACATTGAGGTAGGAATACGGCATAGCAGGCAGTTTAAAAATAAATAAATTATACTTAAAATCAGAAGCGTAAAATTGATGTAATCTCTTATGTAAGAACGTTGAATAATAATAATAAAACATATACATATAATTTAGGAGTTTTGACTGGTACTATCTTCCAGTTTTATTGATGAAAGGATTCCTAAGAGGGCTCAGAATTGGTTACAAAGCATAAAAACAGGAACGAAGTTCTTTGATCTAGAAATATATGAAATTTTATTTATTCTATTTTTTTTCACCTCATTTGCATCTTGGAAACTTGTTGACAATATTATTCCTACCTCTATGTTCTTCGACATCGCAAAAAACTGCAGTCTTCAGAGCATTAATTCTGATTTGACAGGATTTTTTTCAGATTGGTAAATACACTTCAGATAGGTTTTGACAGGTAATAAAATAGGAAATTAATGTGTCTACGGGGGCGTAACCTGAAATAATCTGGGTGGGAGAAGGAGCTGATTTAAAGGAAATCAGGGTTTTTTTAAGGACAGTCAAGCGCGGATCGGAGGGTGGCGTTGCTCTCGAAGCGCGAACGGGTCGTCAAATCGCGGAATAAAACCTCGGAAGGATATTGGACTACGTCGCGCGCGGATTTCCGAATCTATTAGAACCAAAATCCAATCGTACGAGTCGCGTAACGCGTTATAAAAGTGTCGAGTATCGAAAGTGCGGATTTGCAACGAATAAAGCTTCGTTATTTAAATATAGTCTGAAAGTGTTTGCAGTGCGTCGGTGAAGTGCGTTCGTAATTGCGTAAAACTGAAATAGCTAATTTAAATTTTACCCGCAACGGTTTTCTCATGAAACTCAATAGAAACGAAATATGACTATTTCGCTATAGAGGCGTCGCGAAAATAGCGGGTGTACAATATTTATAAATATCAAGTATCTACATCAGAAATTTATTTATGTAACACGTTTTATATTTATCCTTTATCCCTGTAGCTATCTAGGTCCTGAAGGAGATTATATTATATTATTTTAGCTTTCCTTCGTCTGGCAGAAATACTTATATTTTGATCTAGTATAGACGGTCTGTGGAAATTACGACAATTTTAGGTGAAGGAGCTAGCAGAAACAATTCTTACCTTTTTCCCTATATTTAGGTTTTCTTCATACATGTGTTTCTTTTTTATAGCTTTCCTTTTTTATTTATAGCTAGATCAACGAGATCCAGGGCTGAAAATTTCCACATGACTTTTCTCAAACTTCTGTTTTTAGGTTTTATTTTAGAATCTTTTGTGAAAATGGAGCGTGTATCTGCGATTATTTTAGGAACCAAGGGGTTTAGGAACGCAGAGTCTTTTTCAGGCTAAAGCAAGGTGTGCGACCGGGAACGGAAAAGCAGTTAGCTGTGCGGGTGAAGCCCTACATCATGTTTGCGTCTGAAACCACAGCTTTCCTAGTATCGACAGTATACCGTTTGACGAGGCTTGGAAAACCTCTGCGTTCACCAGTCAAGCTTAGTAAGTCAGAAAACTTAAAACTGACTTGGCCAGGTCTTTAGGAGAGATGTGTGAAAATTGGAGATGTTTTGAAAGGGTTTTTAGTATGAATGAGTAAAATTCTAGGGACTTAGGGTTTAAATGGTAGTTTAGATTTGCGCTGGATTTTGTTTGGAAGCGTGTTATTCTGTGTAATACGTGGGCACGACTATTAAAGGTTGGCAGGGAGGTCGTTTCTAAATCGTTAGGGCCCCCACTTCATTCAGGATTTGCAAAGAATCTCGAATTCCCTCAAATTTTAATTATAGCTGCATCAACGCTACGTGTATCGACGACTCTTCAATATTCTTTATAAAACCATATATATATCCCTAATATTATACCTAACACACGTATACAAAATAATTATATAACACATTATGTTTACACACTGAATTCATCTTCGGCTTACGTCAAATTTCGTATTTGCGCGGGTGTATATCATCTTTGTATCAAGGCGTGTCAAATTAAAGTGTTATGCGGTGATACGGTATGTAATAATAATAATACAGTGTAATTGTTGGAGTCCTGGGAGTTGCTGAAACCTGTTGTTCCTGAAGGAGCGGTTTATCCAGCTAAGTCGCATGAAATACTTCAATGTTACGATTTCTCTCTTTTCATTTGATAAATTCTGAACTTGTGTACCTGTACCCATTTATTACGGTGTCCGGATCAAAATTCTATTTCTCTGTTTATTTTAACCGTTATGAACACAATGTAGAGGTCCTACCAAAATATATACTAGACGATGATCACAAATTACTATGGCCATAATATTAAATAAATAAATATTTAAATATATAGATAAATATTTAAATAAATAAATAGATAAACCAATATATAAATAAATGACGAATAAGTACTCGCATAGAGTCTATATTTTGTTACAGTAGCAATGGAACATGGGGCAGCACAGTCCCGCAATGCAATGTAAGTTAAAAGACTACTGCATAACCGCATATTTAGTAAAAATATAAATCATACAATCTGTAATTTTTAATAAAAATAAAATAAATACATAAAAATTGACATAAAAATATTTTCAGAACATTATTAAAGAGCCCAGACGCGCACGTAGTCGACCTGGAGTGATGCGTCCTGTCCGTCGTTGACGTTCAAGTTCCAAGTGGGCAACCAGGCGCCTTGAGCGTTCCAGAAGTCAGTGACGGCCTGCGAGGGTAAAGAGACACGGACGTTACTTAGATACAACTAGAACGTTCTGACATCACCAGCCAGACACAATCGTTAGAGCTTACCGTCGGTGAGCCGTTCCACCAAGGCTTGGGGCTCGGATTGGTGACACCATCAGGGAAGAATCCACCGGTACCACCGACAGCAACGTTCATGATGATATAGAACTTTTGATCGAAAGGTGCCATTTTGCTGCCGTACCGCCAGGGGTTCAGAATGTTCGGGTTAGAGTTGAAACCCCCGTACTCCCAAAATCCGCCATTGCCAGGAGTGACGCGACCTAGTTCGATATCATCGATGCTGAACTTGATATAATCTGTAGAATGCAAATTAAATATTATTTATAGATATTTAAATACTACAAAACGTTATTTTTATACAAAAGAAACTTTGAAATTATGAGGTTTTACCTGGTGTCCATTCCAGCTGGTACCTATGGAACCCTCTGTCATATCCATTGGTATTTCTGCGGATCCAGTGCGCACGTTCCCAGCCGTTCAGTTCAGGATAAGGTCCGTAGTGGAGAGTAGAGCCAGCTTCTTGAGTACCGATGTGGATGCCGTTCAGGCGCATATCGCGGTTGCCTCGGGATTCCACCAAGTCGATCTCTCCAGATGAAGGCCATGTACCGTAGGTGTTGTACGCAGGCATCAACCAGATAGCTTAAAACAATTCAGCACATGAAAAAATGAGCATGGAGTATTTATGGAAGGTTACCTACTTAGGTTTTTTACTTCTTTCATGTCACATGTCGTACCTGGCCAAATCCAATCACCAGCCGGCATTTTTGCGCGAACCTCGACGCGACCATAGCGGAAGTTGAAAGATTGCACGGTTCTGACACGAGCACTCTTGATTGGATTTAGAATGTTAGTGGGTGTGCCGGTACGCTCACAGCCCCACCATTGTGGGTTGGTGCATCTGTAAGAATAAGCAATAGGTACATTAAGAACGGCCACACGGAATATATTAATTTTGAGGCCAAACCAGCGTTTATGTTCTGACATCTTTAAAAAATTTAATAGTACAGTACGTAGTACATTGCTGATAGATTTATTTTCTACTAGATACCTATCAGCAGGTGCTCCACCTTCCACGTTGAGGACTCCACTTGATAGAAAAGAGTTGCCGAACTGGTCGGACATCAGAGAAGGACGAATAAAAAGGAGACCACTGTGCGTGAAAGAATTTGTTCGATTGTTGTTGTACCATTGGAACTCCCAGTTCTGAAATATGTAAGTATAAAAAAATGGAAAAAAATCCCATTCATCAAAAATGGGACATAATTAAAAAATAGTCTTATTTAGACTTCATAACATATAAATAGCAATTTCAAAAATGCTAATAAAAAAAAAGTTAATTAATAGGTGTAGTAAATAACTGCCAGATCATCAGTATAAAGTGTATTTAGTATACTTACACCTCCACCGGATAAAGTGTTCTCATGTTGCCACTTCTCCAAATCGAACTCCTCAAAATCATCGGCGAAGATGAGGGCGCCCGAGCACACAGTGACGGGAGCGTGGGACCCGCTGACCGTGGTGATGCTGGGAGTGCATCGCGCCTCCTTCGTTGTGTCCTCGGCGGGAGTCGACGTTGCTACAGCCAACGTGGCTAGCACGCATACGTACAGCGACCTCATCTTACTGATTAACAAAATGTTATAACATGAATAAATTTTTCAAATTAGATTAGATCCACCCATCCATCCGTCAGCTTGGTTCGTTCGCTGCTGGACATAGGCCTTTCCAAGATTATGCTGAGCAGGTGGATTGGTGTGCACGGTGTTGAAACCCTCGCACCAGTGACGCGTTGACATGGTTTGTAAGTGGTCACACGATGCTGGTCTTGTACTGAACGCCTCCAAAACTAAGCTTATACACGTACATTCCGGTCGACTTACGTTCCATGACAGACCACGTATTATTGCTCATGAACATGTATGTCTCCATACTGAGCAGACTAGTTGCAAATGTAAACCAATCGAACAAGTATCAAGTCACCTTTACCTAGGACTTTTAATTGATGAAAGGCTTAACTGGGAACCGCACATTGAAAAGGTGTGTGCTAAGCTTAGGGCTATATTAGCAAAATTTTACCTTCTTAGATATAAAATTCCTTACTTTGTTCTTATAACTATGTACAAAGCTCTGGCTGAAAGTTTAATCTCATATGGGCTGAGTAGCTACGGAAGAACGTTCAAAACATATATAGATCCAATTAAAAACTTGCAAAAACGTATACTAAAAACTATAGTCCCACCTAAAGAGTATATCAAACTGAAAGATGAGGGTAGGTCAGTATTCAACTATTGTAAGATAGTGCCAATTCATGATAAATTTTGTATGAATCTGTTAATGGAACAATTTTTCCGCAAGGAAATTCTACATCTTGTTGAACACCCCATTGCTACGAGAAATGTCACAAGTAAAAAATTGGTCACAAGTGCTTATAATAATTATTACGGAAAAAGAACATCACAGTACCTAATACCACGCCTTATAAACAATCTACCAATTACCATCAAAAGTAAAATTCAGGACAAAAATATAAAAGAGGTTTTAAAAGAATACTTTATTGAAAAGTTGTAATCTAAAAAACTAAAATCAAATACTGTATAGTAGTTATGAAAAAGTTAAAGTGAGCGATATCATCACGGTTTCTGTGGTAAGTACGAGGGGTGGCTGATATAAAATCTCCTTTGTTAAAGAAAGTTTAAAAAATGTTACTGGCCACTATATTCTCGTTTTCTTTGTTTATTCCTTTTTTAAAAATTATGACACTTATTTGTTTCTACGAGTTCAATTTTTTTTTGGCGCGTCTTCGTTTTTATCAAGTTGCAATAAAATTAAAAATGGATAAAATTGAGTATCGCGCTGTGATTAAATTCCTCGGTAAAGAAGGGAATACGCCGACGCAGATCCGAGAGCGCATGTTTAAGGTGTTCGGAGATTCATGTCCTTCCGAATTTTTAATAAAGTTTTGGTCAAAGCAGTTTAAACAAGGCCGTGTGAGCTTAGAAGACGATCCCCGTAGTGGAAGGCCCATTTCTGCAGTTACCGCAGATAATGTGGAAAAAGTGAAGAAACTGATCCTTGCCGATCGGCGAATTAAGCAGTGGGAAATAGCTAGAGATGTTGGCATTAGCAAGGAACGAGTTCATGAAATAATTCATGAACATTTGGGAATGTCCAAGGTGAGCGCACGTTGGGTGCCTAAAATGTTGACCCCGTTTGATAAGCAAAGGCGTGTGGAATGTTGTCAGTCATTTTTAGACTTGGTAAAGGATAAAGAGGAAGAAAATATCTTGCGAATAGTGACCTGTGATGAAACTTGGATTCGTCAGTGGGATCCCGAAAGCAAACAAGAATCGATGCAATGGAAATTTAAAGGGGAAAAACCACCAAGGAAGTTTAAGGTCCGGCTGTCAGCGGGCAAACTAATGGCAACCATTTTTTGGGATGTTGAGGGGATTCTTATGATAGATTACCTGCCAAAAAACACCACGATGAATGCTGAATACTATGCGAACTTACTTGACCAGCTACGCAAAAAAATAAAAGAAGACAGGAGGGGCAAACTTAGCAAAGGCGTTTTGATTTTGCATGATAATGCACCCGCGCACACGGCCTTTAAGGCGCGGTCATCTCTGACAAAAAACGGCTTTACAGAGATCAACCACCCACCCTATAGTCCAGACCTAGCTCCCTCTGACTACTTCTTATTTAAAAATTTAAAGAAAAATTTGAGAGGGCGCAGATTTTCAACAGACGAAGAGATGAAGGACGCTGTGAATGACTATTTTGACGAACAAAATAATAATTATTATTTTAATGGTATGCTGTCACTTATTGACAAATGTCGTAAGTGCATTTCAGTTGCAGGGGACTATATTGAAAAATAAAAAATAAATTATTAATCCATGTATTTTCTTTCATAGTCAGGTAGATTACTTTTCAGCCACCCCTCGTATATTGTAGCATAATTGACTGATTGCGTTTTATTCATTTATTTATTTTTCTCTGTGTGTGCTCGCTATGCGCCACAATGATTATTTTGTTGCCACGGAAGGAAGACCAATATTGGCTACTTTGGTTACACAAAGACAGAAAAACCTTCTGTTACACAGAGAGAGAAAAAGCCTGCGTGATTTCGTCTGTCAAGCGCTGAGTACCTAGCAGCGCTGATTCGTGGTTATACCTATTTTAATGCTCTTGATCTTTATTGCGTAAGGTGGTTTATTTAGGTAAATTAAGTGAGTGTTAAAGTTTTTGTACCTTAGTTAGCGCACTGGATATTGGCTAAATTCTTTGTATAATTTATTGCTTAAGTTGGTTTATTTGAGTGACAAGTGCTTAAGTTTTTAGTACCTTAGTTAGCACACTAGTTATTGGCTAAATTCTTTGTATACTAATTTATTGCATAGGTTGGTTTATTTGAGTAAATTAAATAAATGTAAAGATTTTGTACCTTAGTTTGCACAATTTTGTGGTTATTGTATAATTTTATTGCTTATGTTGGTTTATTTGAGTAAATTAAATAGGTGTTAAAGTTTTTGTACTTTAGTAAGCACACTGGCTATTGGCTAATTTCTCTGTATAACGTATTGTGATGCTGGGATAGATCACATGTGATCTTACAGCATCACTGGTCCATTTAAATATTTAATGTAAAGTTAATAAATAAATAAAAAAAAAAAAAAAAAAAATGACGCCGCTGCCCGTCACCATAGTAAAAACAGAATAGTAGAACAACTCCCGCGCCGTGCGAGGCATTGTTGCAGGGCTATCAGTTTATTTTGCGGTGATGCGACGAACGGCGCGCGGCGTACTGCGGAGCGCTGCCGATCGTTGTCACACCGCCAGAAACGGCCCAAGATATTGTCGACATTGTCGTTGTGTGCGTGCTGTTGTTCATGCGTGCAGGCCAGCGCAGGCTCGCACACATATAAGCCGCGAGGACGACATCTCTGTGAAGATAGCTTACTATTCTGTTTTTACTATGCCGTCACCGTCTGTTTTATTATATGATTGATATCGGTCTGAAGTATGGTGGGCCACCTGGTTGTGCCTTTGGAGATCTGCCCTCTTACTCTCCCCCGAATGATTTCGGGGAGGTTTGCGAGTGCCTCCACAGTCGACAGTCGAGCCCGGCATAACCCGGATATATGTTATCATAGGGGTAAATGTACAATTGTTAAGGTATTAAGTATTTAAATCATCGCCAGTATCATTCAACCAATATTCAAAAGATATCATTCATTACAATATACTTCGTAGTCTCTGAACCGGCACGACTATTTAATTGTTATAAATTCTAAATACTCATATTTAATATATTCCCTGGTTACATGTAGGTTGTTTTGTTTTTACCTCATAAATGGTTTTCCTGTTTCGTAGAGAATATATCACAACATGAGGAATTGGCACTTTATGTACTAGCTAACTTTTGTTGGTGCTTTATTTGTACGTATCACTAGTAAATTGACATTGTTTTTCCTTCAGTATTTGCGAAAATATGCCTGATTGATTTGTGGGTGTGGCTTAGTAAGTCCATCGCACAACGAAAGAGATAAACATATTTTAAAATATGCGTGACCGAATAGTGAGCTGAATCAAGATATTCGATAATGATTTTGTACAGATAAGCGTTTAAAAAAAAAGCGCTATGCTATATTTTACATAACGTGTGAAATAGTAATTATTGCTATTTTAATTTTATAAGTTTGGATGGACTACTTGATTGAACTGAAAAAACCGGTCAAGTGCGAGTCAGACTTGCATACCTAGTGTTCCGTAATTCGACAATTTTGGGAACAGGAAAAAAGTATTTAAAATCTTGCCTATAACTGTTTATGATAACTAAAAAAAGAATTGATTGTACCACAAAAGAGAGACACACATATATTTATACCGTACTCGAAATAAAACTCGAGGAATGAATTCTTTTGTGGTTTTTCAAAGATTTCTTGAAATCGTTGCCTGGGAATATAGAAAAAGTATATACTTTTATAATCAGCCCTTTAGCATCTACAATTTGATACCAATATTGTATTTTGATAAAATATTTTTTTTATTTATTTTACATTTATTTTTATATTTCTCATATGTGTTCAACTTTTTTTTAATCGCTATAGTTTTCCTATAGTTGGCCAGTACAGTATTCATTTTTTTTCGGTCCACCAGTTTCGGAAATAAGGGGAGGTACATACATGCATTTTTTGTGGTTTCTCAAAGATTTCTCGAAATTGGTAACAGTAAATATTGGTAGTAAAAGTATAAATTGTTATAATCAGATCTTTAATATCTACAATTTGATAACCATATTGTATTTTTAGGATGTTTTCTTTCATTTTTTTCACTTTTGTAATGGAAATATTTGGAACAATAAAAAAAAAAAATCTACACCGTATTGTATAGGCAAGTGAATGCTATTTTTGTATCAAATTTCAAATCTTTACTTATGAGGCTGTGACATACGGACGGACGGACAACGAAGTCTCACCATAAAGGTTCCTTTTACCTTTCAGGTACTACGGAACCCTAAAAGTTGCCTGCATTATTTTTCGATGCAGCGAATTTTTCTCTATCACGTTTTGGTCTTGGAAAAGGCCTTCTTTCTATAACACCAGCCTTTCGTCTGCGGCTCCGCCCGCGTTTATCTTATCTCTATTTCGGCTTGGGCGTTGTTTTATGAACAACCCTTATAGCCTATATGTTTACCAGGGTAATAGTAATAAAAAAAACGGAACAAACATATAAAGTGACTTTTATTTATGCAGCCAAACTCATACTGAAGGCTTGGCAAGCGATCAGTAACACGAATCGATGACACTTTGGCTAATTTCGCAAAATAAAATCTTGACGTCCCATAGTAATTGACTCGGGGCTGGGCTTGCGTTTGTAAGGAACATGAAAAGAATAATTTACGAATTTCACTAAAAGGGTCATCGAACCTAGTTACTGAGCACTTACCGAGTCAAAGTATATTCATATAGACAGACAGACAGATAAAAATTCTAAAATTGTAGTTTTGACCTCAGTACAATAATAATAAGTGTAATAATTAACTCATTACAATAAAATTATATTAAAAGTATTTTCCTCAGAATCCTATCTCTTGTAGTTTAGGGTTCTGTATCCAATGGTGCCAAACAGGACTCTATTTCTAAGCTTTCGCTCTCTGTCTGTCGGTTTATTCGTCAATTTGTCACAGGGGTCTACACATACAACCGTTGAAATCTTCACAGAACACGTGTCACTATTGCCTCTATCACGACCAATAATAAAATATCCAAGAAATTTAAACCTAAAAAGAGTCCTAATACAAGAAACTTCGAAAAAATTGTATATTCTAACGCGGAATATTTTTTCTTTAAAACAGTAATAGATCAAAGTTTAAAATTTGGTCAGATTGTTGTACATACTCTAAAGTAAAACAATAAAAATTAAGATTAGGGTTCCGCAGTCAGAGTCATTGTCGTCCCCTTGATGTTGCTATATCATCGATATTGTTTTTACTTTTAGGGTTCTATACTTATATTATGTGGTAGTCCCCTTGTGGCTCCCCGAAGCTCTTTCTGCGTGAGTTCGACTCGCACTTGGCTGGTGGTTAACTTCCTACGTCATCTCAACCCAAGAACCTATTGCTAGATATTTCATTATTGTTCTTAGGATACAACCGAGGAGAGATAACTTATCAAGTGAATAAATTGATGTTCAAATCTTTATCATCATAATCATGATTTCTACTCTTAGTCTGTGATAAAATAAAAATAAATTCTAAAACCGCATTAGGCTGGGATTAGGTATAAAAAAAATTGCTTGTAAGTGTAAGTATATATGATTTACACCACCTGCATTAGTAAACAGAAGTAATTTAACTATTTTCATATTTTCTATTATTTAATTATAACAATTTTTTCCGATAATATTTTTACGTTGTTTTTTTAAAAGCAGTACTTACCCGTCCAGAGCGCAAGCACTACTGATATGCTGGAGGCTGGTTCTTATATCAATATATATAGCG
Organism: Ypsolopha scabrella; assembly: GCA_910592155.1. NCBI lineage: Eukaryota > Metazoa > Arthropoda > Insecta > Lepidoptera > Ypsolophidae > Ypsolopha > Ypsolopha scabrella. The sequence goes on from OU342964.1 coordinate 10,801,035, forward strand.
AATGATAAGATTGATTTTTTAAAATTTAATAGATATTAAACGGTGTTACTGATTCGTAAACAGATACTGAGGAGTAAAGTCGATAGCAACATAATTATTTTAGGATATACTGGTACCTATAATGACCTATGTACATAATTAAATTGATAAATAACGTTAAAATTCTGCGAACATACCAGTCGCGCTGAACGCGTTATTGTACTGAACCAACAAAGCGCTGATGGACTTTCGTGTCTAGTGTTTAGGGTTCCGTATAACACCCGAAGGGTGTCAAACGGAAACGGAACCTTATTAATAAGCCTGCGCTGTTTGTCCGTCACAGACAGGGGTCTACAGCTTCAAACGTAATAGATAGATAGTTGGAAATTTCACAGAGTATGTGTTAGTATGTGTTAGATGGTAGAGCTGATGCCGGGCTCGACTGTGGAGGTACCACCATCTTACTCGCAAATCCTCCCGAAGTTATTCGGGGGAGAGTAAGAGAACAGCTCTCAGGCAAAACCAGGCGTGCCACCATTGCCTGGGACCGATGAATGGCGGTATATCCATCCCTAATTGCCAGGCCTTAAAACAGACTAGTGACGGGCAGCGGCGTCACTGGTGCAAGGGTTTCGGCACCGCGCTCACCAACCCGCCTGCCCAGCGTGTGTGAGTATGGGCATTTCTTCCAGGGGGACCGCCAAGAGTGGTGAAATCCTGAAAAGGCCTATGTCCAGCAGTGGACGTAACAGGCTGATGGATGGATGTGTTACTATAGCGTCTTTTACGAAAAATCATAAAATTGTCAAGAAATTTAAATCCATACAAGAAACCTAAAAAAGGTTTTGAACGTTATTTGTTTCGCCTCTTACTTAAAGACGGAAATACATACAAGCTCAAGTTTAGTTAGATTGCTGTACACTATAAAGTAAAACAACAAATAATAAAAATTAGGGTTCTCTTCGCAGAAGTTGGTTTCTGTAGCCTTGATGCTCTATTATGTATTTATTAAGTCGTCACAATTTATATAACATTTATAGTGTATTTGTAAATTTTTTAAAAATTGTTTTTGTTATTTAATGCACATACATATTTAAAAAAATATATTTCGGGTCCTTCTGGGCTCGGTACTAGTTGAATAATTTGTCCTATTTGTAAAATTGTATTATCTATTTATGTAAGTCAACAATATGCATTACTCTCAGTGGAAACTTTATTGGTACCAATTTTTTCTAGTTTTAAGTTAGTATAATTTGTTTAAAAACTGTTTGTTTCCCAAAGAATAAAATAAAAAAAATATAGTATAGTACAAGGTAAACCACAAAAATAAGTTACATCGGCATTCTTCGTCGACGCAGAAGAGTGGCAACGAATGTCGATTAAAACCGATGATTAAAACCGAAACGCACCAATTCAATAAAGACCTTGCTTTACTACGTATACGGATAAAAATCTAACGGCAGGTGAAGTCATGCTATCTCGCCTATGAAATTTATACACTGCGTGGCAATGAAAAAGACTCACCATATTGATAACAAGGCATTGAATCATCACAAATTAGATAAAATGCTGCTCTATAGTAATAACAAAGTAGTAAAAAGGTCGTATCTGTACATTGGGTATTTTTCCGAAATTTTAAATGAAATGGGTTATTAGTATTGTACAGAGGCCAAAACCACAATTTTTATAATTTTTGTCTGTCTGTATCTATGTCCCGCTTTAACTCGAAAACCACTCAACGGATTTGGATGCGTTTTTTTCATTTTCATCGTAGTAACATAGACTAAATATAGGTTGTTCATAAAATAACGCCCAAGCAGAAAACGGGGCAAAGATTAAATAAACGCGGGCGGAGCCGCGGGCAAAGGCTATTTTCAAAAAAAATTTGTTTGTGTGACTAGGGTCTGTGTGTTTCTCTGAGAGAGTATGTGTGTTTGATCGAACGGAAATATTCCTTAATTTTGCATAAATTGACCCACATATATACAGTTTGCCTAGATTGACCTTTTAAAGGCCGTCCTGTTTTAAGCGAAGACATCTAAAAATATATCGACTAATGATGCACTGTAAAATGGGGATATTTTGAATTCTAAGGGTTATTTGGAACGATTCAGATTATTTTAAACACTTCATTATTTCTCCGGCCACGTTAAAGATAGAAATATTTTTGTTGTATATGGCTACCTACTTCTAATGACAATTTTGGTTCTGTAATTTTCAAGGTAAAGTGATAGCTGGTTTGTCAACAGTAATTTTTTTACTAAATAGAGCGTATTTGGTGTTACTAGGTTGCTGTCCTAATTTTGACTGAAACTCTGGTGTTTGGAAAGTGAGTAACTAATGAAGTATACCAACAAAATATAAGATTTGTCATGATCTCAAGTCAAAACCGGCTTTGTAATGGGAGGTTTCTTTCCCGCGTTATTATATATTTTTTCCATTGGGGTTATTTGGAACGCCAGTTTGGGGTTATTTGGAACACTATCCTCATTGTTTTAGGAGGCATGTTCGTAAATGTTATCCTTTGGTTTTTATTTTTTGAGTTACCCACTTAAAATGCCTCGGAAACATACGAGAACATAACAGACATGTCCACAAGGGCAAAACACGAGGTAAATCAATCATCGATAAATGTGATCATCAACCAATATGACTAGATTGATGGAGGTAGAAGAAGCAAAAGAGGTGTGTTAGGATCGTAGCAGACGGAAATCTGTAGTCTCTGCCTATCCCTCTATGAGACAGGCGTGAGTATATGTATGTATGTATGTTACTTTTAACTTTTTTTTATTTTTAGTATTATGTGATGTTTCGCAAAGAACGGTTTATTATTGTTTTAATTTTGTTTCCTGATATTTCTTTGCCATGTTCCGTGCCATAGTTCTAAGCTTAATTTGAGTAATAAATATGTGTTGTTACATAAGTTACGACAAAGTATAGAAACAATAAAAATTGATTTGATGATTAAGTTTGTTTACTTAATTGATAACAAAACAAAAAATATCTTGTGATAATTTCTGAACGTATTCCTAAAATCGTTCCAAATATAGTTTTCCCGCGTTTTAAAACGTATTTACTGAAAAAATATGGGTTAAACATAGAAGGTTTATGGTAATTCCAAATATCCCCATAATGGAGGTTATTTGGAACATTAGCGAAAAAAAACCTTTATTTAATGCATTTTCCCATATAATATCAGTAATAAATGATAGATAAAGCCAAGATTTACTTAAGAAAAATATTCCATAACCTAAATATATAATATTATTTTAAGAACAGTGTCAATTTTTCAAAAAAAATCGCTCCAATTAACCCCATTTTACGGCACTTAATTTCTCTTCAAGTGTACTGATATGTATTATCTCAGCGTTTGTACGAATGACAACTGACGTTCTGCTAAGCAATGGCGGACGTCAAAATGGCGCAAATAAATTCGACCAATGATCGATGAAGAATTTACCCGCGCAAACTTATACTGCCTTTTAATTGGTCTATAAAAATTCGCGCCTTTCAAAAAAGTGCGTACTGCGCAGGTACATCGATGTAACTTATTTTTGTGGTACTACTTGTATAGTAACTTTGAATATTTTCTTTCATCTTACATTTTGCCTTATTTTGAATTACATCAGAAAACAACTTTGCTATATAAGCCCCTAAGTTTGGGATTTATGAAATGAAAATGGAACAAACGTCGGAATTTTTATTGTTTTATGGACATGGCAGAGCCCGCGGCAGCACCCCATGGTCGAGAACTTGCTTTTTTAAATAAAGGCGTCTACATATACCACATATCCAAAAATGGCAGATACCTGGGTGTTTATTTTTGAATCATTCGAATTTCAATTCGCATACGAATCCGCATGATTCGCATATGAAAACTCAAAATTAGTATTGTATTATCGTATTATAGTATTGTATTTATCGTATGCGAATTGAAATTCGAATGATTCAAAAATACACTCCCTGACCTTTTGCAAGGCATGTATCCTTTTTTCATACAGATTAAGTGAATTATTTCGCCGATATACAGATTAATAAATTAATAACATTATAAGTATAGAGATTTAAATTTAATAATATGTTGGCAATTCAAAATACGGGAACAGATTTTAGTTCTTATTTAAGTATTTATCATATTAGGTACACCAACGGTGTATAGATAATAGCGCTCTTATATAATAAAAAAAATTTTTAAATCCTATTATTGTAACGAGCTTGATGAATTTTGAGGATCAATGTCGTGGCTTTCATGGAGGCCACAAACAACATGAAAAAAAACACCATGTCGACATCAAAATGTCACAAATTCACAATTCTAATTTTTGTTTCGTTTCCATGGCTTATTAAATTTTCAGTAAATTTATCAATAAACTACAATGAAAAATTAAGAAGTGTTAATTAAACATTAATTTGTAAAACTGCACAATGCTTTGGGGATATAAATATAAAATAAACAAATGGGTATCAAAGATGTAATACGCGATATAAATTCCCTACAGCACGTGCCTCACAAGAACTCATGTTTCTATCAATTTCATTACATTTCAAAATGATAGGTTTAACTTATTCCTTTGTGAGACACTTTCACAAAGTTGCAAATCGTTTGTGTATACACAATGTGCAGTGCAACTCTACTGTGTACAGAGTACATCCCCCATGGGAGAAACTCAAGGCTTTCGGTGCTTTCAGCGATACACAACATTCAGTTGTCTCATACCGTCAGTTGGAACCTCTGCGGAATCCAGATAGAACATCCAAGCTACTCCACCACTTCCGAGAACATCCGTATGCTATTCAAGGTTCGCGTAGAACATTATTCTTCAACAAAGGAGATAAAAAGAAAAAGCCCAGACGGGTCCCGAGACTAATTCTAATTCAGAACCCATTCACTTGGTTGAGGGTCAAATTTGACTTTGGTGTTCTTCGAAAAATTTGGGACTCTTCCTTCACAGAAAAGGATTTCAAATATGGGACCAAGCAGGTAAATGTTTTTGGCTATTTCTGGTGATTGTAGTTAAGACCGCCGATATCGAAGTTCTACTTCCAGGCCATATCGCGAGTGACGCAAGTGATCAGTGAGGGAGAGTATTCAAACCTTAATGGTCTGCTGACGAAGCCAGCCAAGTACAGTCTAATGCGGGAGCTGGATCGTAACTGGAGCGGACGGCAGCGGGCTCTGTTGGCCCTCAACAATGATGACATCCAGATAAGCTCTCCCAAGAAAGTCTACTTTATTAAACTGGCTGGTGAGTTTCATATTGACATATTGGTAGTCAAGTATTCAGCCACAGTTCACCACTTTTAGAAACATGTCAAAGCAGTGAAGTTCCTTGTAAAAGTTCGCTGGTGTTGGTTGGATGAGGAAGGATAAAAATCGAGAGTTGCAGCGTGCCTTGGTAAATACGCAGTAGACTAATAAGGATATTTTTAATTAGACTTTTCATACAATATAGATGCCTTTTACTTTAGTTTGGTATCTTAGCGTAGATGAGAATTAAGGCGACAATTACTGCCGGTGACCCCGAGTACGTGCGTCTCATTCACTCGCACGACTCGTCCAGTATTGATATCTCCGTCGCTCGAAGGGGAATCAAGTTGCGAACGCGCTTAAATATACCTAAATAATTAGTTATAAAAACTTAAAATTCAACAAAAATAATCAAGGGAACTCATTTGTTGTGATAATATCTTTAATTTGATGAAGTTTCAAGTTATTTCTTTGCATGTATACTTAATTAATTAAATCGGATCTTAGTCTTAATTTGGCCCTTATTTTGGTATTTATTTATATTCTTAATAAACACTCAAAATTATAATCAAGGTACATCATTCTAGATATTCTAGTTTATTATGTATTTGTTATTTTTTTTAAATTCAAAGGCTTGTTGACGGGTAAACAAAATATTATTCTATTTCGTCCGTCATTTAGATTATCAAAAAATATTGGACACGTATTTTTTCTTTTGTCAATCAAACAAAAAATTACAGAGATAAAGCGCGTTTGGGAGCGGGGGAAAATTTACTTCTGAGTAAAATTGTACTTAGATGTGACGTCACGCGGAACTAAAGGCGGGCTATATCTTCATCATTTTTTGTTTAATTGAAAAAAGAAAAAATATGTGTCCAATATTTTCTGATAATCTAACTGACGGACTAATGAAATTTCTATTGTAGCCCTCCTAAGCGAAAACACTGTTTACAGATAAAAAGTATTGCGACGTTGACATGGCGTTCCTGGCGCTGAAATGGGTACCAGTGGACATGATCGATGCACTGATATTCACTGAAATATTTGCGAGATTTCATCGCGAATACACACCACACTGCATACCCGAGTGGACCATAGCTTATTTTAGGGTAATACGGTTTCAGGTCCTACGGCAAAAACCAAAGCAAAGACTGTGATTTTTAAGTTTAGTTACATGGTATTTTTGAACATTTTAATCGACTGTGAAATGTATGTTTTTATAAAAAAGTAAAAGTACACTAAATTAAGTGATTTCGTTTTTATTCAGAACAGTTTAACAACCTTAGTGTACTAAGTAGGTATTTTTAAACATTTAATATCATATCATATATATATCATATCATATCATAATAGCTAAAGATCTAACAAAAACTTGTAGGGATTTTCGAGGTAGCTCTTCAACTGCTCCGAGAATCTGGCCATGGTGACTCCATCGATGACCCTGTGGTCGGCAGACCAGCTGACTGTTAGGATGTGGGCCTTGGTGACGTTGCCATTAGCGTCGAACCTAGGCAACACCTGAAAAAACAATATCATCAATTGTTTAATTTAGTTGCTAATTGATACGAGTACAAAGATAAGATAGGAGCGGTACGCATGACAACTTTTGAAAACATTAATATTGTTGTGACAAAATGGTATGACTATGTTATAATATAAATTACCGTTATAATAATATGAATGAATACGTATATACGAGTACATGATGGTATAGATTACAATACTTGGGTTACTGTACTGTTTTTTCGGAGGTTTATGAATAAATATGGCTATTTATATAACAACTTCTGTGTACATAACTAACTTAACAGAGGCTAGAAAGAAACATTAAAATGTTTGTTCTCTTAAGTATACGTATCACATAAATTCGTATTACGCAAAAACTTCTAAGCACATGTTCATGGAATTTTCATTGTTTTGAAGTACGTTCTATAACCACGAAGCCGTGAGATCAATATTTTGCTTGTTTACAATGTTCCGTTTTTATTTTCTATTGTTTATGCATTCTAAGTACAGTTTCAAACACCACCTGGCTTCCTTATATACCTATAAACATACACGCAAACTGACGAAGACATTTATTACTTTGATCACGTAACTAAGGGTTATACTCAGAGAGAAAAACACTTGATAATATTGCGTAATATGGGCGATTGCACAAGTATTATGATATAACTTATAGACACGTGTTTCGCCCTAGATGATGATCTTCGGCTGGCATTTTATTCAGCACTGAGCCATTCATAGGTTTATAATGGACTGTTCCAAAAGAACGACTAATTTATTTTATTTCAATGAAAAGGAAAACACCAAGATAAATATTACCTGAATTTTACCCAACGCCCCGATGGACACTTGCGGAGGTAAGATTATAGGTTTTGTGTATGTTCCGCCGACCTGAAAATAAACCATATTGTATCTATTTTATTGTTAAATTAGAGCGATCACTGTCAAAGTGGCCCATCTTTTCTAGACATTTCCAATTTGATCTGTGAAAGATAGGCCACTCTGGTGCTGACCGCCTTAATTATACTCAATTGTTTTATAGCTTTATTCAAACGTTTTTTTAATATCGGTTACAATACGATTAAAATCAGTTAACGATTCGGCCAACCTCGGTAATTGTGGTGAATCCCTCATCTCTCACATAGAGTTATCAATTTACAGATATGACCTTTAATTATATTACTCGTTGTCTTATTGAATACAGTACAAGAACGATATGAGCAACAAAACCTCCTTTGTAGCTCAAAACTAACACAACCTTTATATTGAAATAAGAAAAATAATTGACTGTTTTGACAGTATGACTTCTTAGTGTCAATAAAAATTAATTATTAATCCGACGTAATATCGTACTGTTACTTACATCAAACGGTAAAAGATTGAGTTATATATGTATTTTTAAAAAATATATTGTATACAAGTATAGCTTCAGGAAAAATGAATGTTCAAATTCATGTCGCTTCTGCATAATAAATTTCTTAGGTCTACCGGTTAGTAATGCCATCTCGGCAGGTGCTATACATTGCGTTTATGATACTTCAAATTGAATGCTACCTAAAAGAAATCGCGGTAATGTATTTCGTGTCATTTCCGTCTCAGGATTTAGGCGATGATATCCGAGAAAAGCCGAATCGTTAACTGATTTTAATCGTATTGTACTACGCTGTAAGGCGTATTTTGAAAGCTTAAATCAAAGACGACTCCTCAAAAGAATAAACAATGTTGTCAGTTTTCAATTTTCAGAATTATTTACGATAGCCTTACTTAATTATATATGACAAATAGGCACTAATAACATTAAACATAAAAAAACCTTAACCAAGATACTTTACCAGGCTGAGTGTACCTTCTAAAAATATAATAATAGTTAATTAGACGCTATTTAAGACATTAATGCGTCTGAGTATATAACGAATATTTTTTGCATGGGACAAAGATACATTATCTCTGCTGCATTTGGAAGACGATGTAATTTATATTTCTAAACACGTCCGTATAAAAGTAACGTTATAATATGCTTCAATACTTACGATGCCAATATTGGATAGTGAGAAGGTGCCTCCAGTGAGATCTCCCATTCCAAGCTGCCCCTTGAAGCCTTTCTCTTGAAGAGCGTTGAGATCTCGCGCTACTTCTAATATACTCTTCTGTTCTACGTTCTGTCAAAAAATTACATTTAGCTTAACCTCATGGTTCACCGGTATATTTCAAGGATATATAAGGAGATTCAAAACAATTAGATTTGCCATAGCGAACTTAGGATTGTTAGGGTTCCGTACCCGAAGGATGCAAAACGGGACCCTAAGCCTCCGCTTTCTGTCTGTCCGTCCGTCCGTCCGTCCGTCCGTTTTCCGCTTGTCACTCATAGAGGTCTACAGCTTCAGTCGTAGTCGGTAACCAGTTGAAATTTTTAATTTTTGGCCTCCATCACAGCCAATAATGATAAAAAAAATTAAACCTATGGAGTCCCCATACAAAAAACCTCTAAAAAGTAGTTTTTTTACCGTTATTGTATTAACATACAAGTTTCGAATTCGGTCAGAGTGTAAGTACGAGTACATACCCTAAAATAAAACAACAAATAATAAAAAGTTGGGTTTACTACCTTCCATTTTAGCCACTTGTTTTATGTCGCTTTGATGTTGCTATAGCATCTACGAGTATATTATCGTTATTCACCATAATATTTTTAGGGTTGCGTACCCGTATTGTTTGGTGGTATGTACGGAACCCTTTGTGCGTAAGTCCGACTCGCACTTGGCTAAATTATTATTTTGTCATTTACAGCAACTCGCGTTTATTGAAATAGTGGTTTTTCAGCATAATAATTATTTCTTGTGAATTGATTTTATATTTGAATTTGATCTCGTTATAAATCTGAAATATAATATTTTTAGGGTTGCTTACCCGTAATGTTTGGTGGTATGTACGGAACCCTTTGTGCGTAAGTCCGACTCGCACTTGGCTAAATTATTATTTTGTCATTCACAGCAACTCGCGTTTATTGAAATAGTGGTTTTTCAGCATAATAATTATTTCTTGTGAATTGATTTTATATTTGAATTTGATCTCGTTATAAATCTGAAATATAATATTTTTAGGGTTGCTTACCCGTAATGTTTGGTGGTATGTACGGAACCCTTTGTGCGTAAGTCCGACTCGCACTTGGCTAAATTATTATTTTGTCATTTACAGCAACTCGCGTTTATTGAAATAGTGGTTTTTCAGCATAATAATTATTTCTTGTGAATTGATTTTATATTTGAATTTGATCTCGTTATAAATCTGAAATATAATATTTTTAGGGTTGCTTACCCGTAATGTTTGGTGGTATGTACGGAACCCTTTGTGCGTAAGTCCGACTCCCACTTGGCTAAATTATTATTTTGTCATTCACAGCAACTCGCGTTTATTGAAATAGTGGTTTTTCAGCATAATAATTATTTCTTGTGAATTGATTTTATATTTGAATTTGATCTCGTTATAAATCTGAAATATAATATTTTTAGGGTTGCGTACCCGTATTGTTTGGTGGTATGTACGGAACCCTTTGTGCGTAAGTCCGACTCGCACTTGGCTAAATTATTATTTTGTCATTTACAGCAACTCGCGTTTATTGAAATAGTGGTTTTTCAGCATAATAATTATTTCTTGTGAATTGATTTTATATTTGAATTTGATCTCGTTATAAATCTGAAATATAATATTTTTAGGGTTGCTTACCCGTAATGTTTGGTGGTATGTACGGAACCCTTTGTGCGTAAGTCCGACTCCCACTTGGCTAAATTATTATTTTGTCATTCACAGCAACTCGCGTTTATTGAAATAGTGGTTTTTCAGCATAATAATTATTTCTTGTGAATTGATTTTATATTTGAATTTGATCTCGTTATAAATCTGAAATATAATATTTTTAGGGTTGCGTACCCGTATTGTTTGGTGGTATGTACGGAACCCTTTGTGCGTAAGTCCGACTCGCACTTGGCTAAATTATTATTTTGTCATTTACAGCAACTCGCGTTTATTGAAATAGTGGTTTTTCAGCATAATAATTATTTCTTGTGAATTGATTTTATATTTGAATTTGATCTCGTTATAAATCTGAAATATAATATTTTTAGGGTTGCGTACCCGTATTGTTTGGTGGTATGTACGGAACCCTTTGTGCGTAAGTCCGACTCCCACTTGGCTAAATTATTATTTTGTCATTCACAGCAACTCGCGTTTATTGAAATAGTGGTTTTTCAGCATAATAATTATTTCTTGTGAATTGATTTTATATTTGAATTTGATCTCGTTATAAATCTGAAATATAATATTTTTAGGGTTGCTTACCCGTAATGTTTGGTGGTATGTACGGAACCCTTTGTGCGTAAGTCCGACTCCCACTTGGCTAAATTATTATTTTGTCATTCACAGCAACTCGCGTTTATTGAAATAGTGGTTTTTCAGCATAATAATTATTTCTTGTGAATTGATTTTATATTTGAATTTGATCTCGTTATAAATCTGAAATATAAGGTGAAATTAAATCAACCGACCAAATTCATACTGGAGACTCGGTTAGTCATCAGGAACAAGGTTTAATGACCCTCCAGGTGAAATTCGAAAAAAAAAAAATATTTTACCTGTAGAACCTGCACTAGGAATTGTACTTAAACTAGTCCAACCAGTACGGGAGCAAAAAAAAATATTTTTCGAAATTGGCCGAAAGGATTACTGAAACTAGTTCTTGATCACTAACCGAGTCTCTAGTATGAATTTGGTCGGTTGATTAAATTTCACCCTATATAAGGTGACTTTCGTTTATATGGCCAAATTAATACTGGAGACTCGGTGAGTGGTCAGAACCATGGTTCAATTACCCTTTCTGTGAAATACGCAAAATTCAATTACGACTTCCTATGCTAATTGGGTCGCGGTTGTTCTTGAACCATTCCATAGGCACAAAAAAATATTTTTCGTATTTCACAAACAGGGTCATTGAACTTTGGTTTTGACCACTTACCGAGTCTCCAGTACGAATTTGGCTATATAAACGAAAGTCGCCTTATTTTACTCTTTATATAACCTTCCACGGTAAACACTAACGTGTTTGAGACAAACCATATAATATATTGGAAACTGTAGTTTTTAGTGTCGACAAATTTGTTACGGTGTAGTAAGCGAGAATACTTTTCATAGACCTATGCTACGCCGTAGTACGTGGGTTTTTTTTACATAAACAGAAATGTATTGTTTATATACCTGCTCAAAATATGATAGATTATGTGCTTGTTTAGCGTGCGTAAAATTACATATTTCGGACTACTGCTTTTCTTTTACGATTAACGCCATCTGGGGAAACCGGCGACATCATTTGTAAAAGATGTTTTAAAAATTCAAAAAGATTTTAGACGCCATAATTCATATTCTATTGTATGTATCCCATCTGAGAACTTATTATTACAAAGATTTTAGAAAGAGACATTGGTCTTTGTAGTGTAGATTGGCGCCAACCAGCTTAGAGGAAATTCTCTAAGCCCACCAGACACTGCGTTTTCTTCTGTCCACTTATATTTGTATTTTGTTTTGATTTGCAACAAAATTGCTTTTGTTTTATTGTTTTATGTAATTTTTCGCAGGTGTATTAAATCGTCGTTTGATACACGTGCGAAAGTGTTGATATTTCGAGTCACGCGCGACTGTTTTTTTTGCCGAAACGCAGTCAACCATTTCGCACTAGAATCAAATGTATAGGTACTATTGTATCTACTTGTTAATACTGTAAGTAAGAACAGCTATTATTATAGTTTTGTACGGTCCTAAAGTTAATTTTGTTTGGAATGTAGTTGTTAGTCCGAGGTGGTAGACCTGATGCCGGGCTCGTCTGTGGAGGTACCACCAACTTACTCGCAAACCTACTTCCAAAGCTATTCGGGGGAGAGTAAAAAACAGTTCTCAAACAGGCAGGTTGCCCCACAATGCCTGGGACCGACTGATGGCGGTATATTCATCCCCCATCCATAGCTGGCCCTTATATAAAACAGACTGGTGACGGGCAGCGGCGTCACTGGTGCGAGGGTTTCGGCACCGCACTTACCAACCCGTCTGCCCAGCGTGTGTTAGTATGGGCTTTTTTCCAGGAAGACCGACCGTGCGGCGAAATCTTGGAAGAGCTATGTCCAGCAGTGAATGGATGGATATAGATATAATGTGGTCAGTTAGCCAAGAGTATAATAATAATAATAATAATAATAAACACTTTATTGCACGGAAAACACAGATAAATACAATTCACATTATAGAAAAACATGGCAAAGGCGGACTTATTTCTAAAAGAAATTTCTTCCAGTCAACCAAAAAAAAAACGCTGATGGAGAAAATATATGTAGAATACAATAATATATGGAGAAAATGTATGTAGAATCTAACATAGAAATGTTTTATTTTTAATTATATTTAAGAACCTTTTCTTTTTATTTTGTATTCTTATCAAATTCGTCCTTTATCCTCAATCCAAAATTACATAAAAATCTTACCCTTATTATTGGTACAACCAGTCCATTAGGTGTATCCATAGCAACACCAATGTTGTGACTAGCTTTGTAAATGAGGTTTTCGCATTTGTCGTCGAGGCTGCTATTGAGCACCGGGTATGCCGTCAAGGACAGTGAGGCAGCTTTGATGATCAGTGGCATATACGTGAGTTTTACTCCTCGTTCTTGAGATACGGCTTTCAGTTCTGCTCGAGCTTCCACCAGCTTGGTGACGTCGTATTCATCGCTGAAGCCAAAGTGGGGAATTTTCTGTAGAAATCCAAATTTTATTTGAGCAGTCATTAAAACTGTAATCATTTTAGAGCAGCGAATAAGCTTACCATTGCTTCGGTCATCGATTTCACCATGGCTCTCGTGAAACCGGTTATTGGGACAGTCTTGTCTTCCAAAATGACTTCAGTCCTCACTTTTGCGACTGTGACAGGAATAGTCGCCGTTGCCACATTGGTGGCATCAGGAACTACATTTGACGAATCGGAGGTCATATTGAGGAATGATAAGACGTCTTCTTTGAGTATTCTTCCATTTTTCCCCGTAGATTTCACTGTGCTTAAGTCTACCTGAAATGGCATATTACCAATTTGATTATTTAACGTTTATTTTTATTGTTTGATTGCTTTGTATATGTCAATGTTATAGTCAATATTACGGATTTAATATAATTATCTCTTAGGTTGCTTTCTTAGAGCCAGATGGTATTTCATTGATGGAGAGATAAATATTGATATTGATAAGTTATATTATATGTATACATGCTCAGAACAATATTTTACACCAATGTATACATGTTAGTTTTTCACGTGGGCATGGATGGCCAAATCAGAAATTAAGTATAAAGAATAGCGAATACTGCTCAAAGGAGTCTCAGGGCCGATTTTGATGAAAATTAAAACTGCATCGTTAGATTTTAAAAAAGTAATTTCACTATCCGGCCGGGAATCGAACCCGCCGATAATATTTTGTATATATTATGCATTACACCATCCGATAGTGTCGCTTAAAAGAATCAAATTCTGGAAAGAAACGGCAAAATCAGGTGCTCATTTTTAAGAAAATACTGTTGAATTTTTCTTACCTACCTTAAATTGAGAAGCAATCCTTCTAACAGATGGTGTGGTCAATACCTTGACCCTTTGGACACTGCTCGGCTCTTTATTTGTGTCGTCTTTTGTTATAACTCTTTCAACATTATCTGATGTGGTATCTGAAAGAAAAAAAAATGATATGAGTTTTGGTATTTTTCCGTATATCGCCGATTTTATCTAAATACTATAGCTGAACCACACAACAGAAGGATTTCAATGTCGTTTCTTTCAATTTTTGTACTGATATATATAAGGTGACTTTAATTTAATTTTATTCAGTCAAATTCTTACTGAAGACTCAGTAAGTGCTCAGTAACAAGGTTCTATGACCCTTTTTATGAAATTCCTTACAAACGCAAGCCCAGCCCCGAGTCAATTACTATGGGACGTCAAGATTTTATTTTGCGAAATCAGCGAAAAATGCTATCGATACAGATCACTTGCCAAGCCTTCAGTGTGGAAACGCGCGATACCCTGATGAACCCTGGTGTACCTAAGGAGAATGCGGCTTGCATTTGAATATTAATATGTGAAAATCATTCGTTCTCGATGTTATTTTTAATAAGTGCCGAAAATTTACTTTTTCTGTGATTATTTCAATTAAATATCCTAAGTTTTTTTACCTCTAGGGATTTTTGCATGCACGAAAATTTCTCAAGTGCCAAAAAATATGTAAACAAAAAAACCGTAGCACTAGTAACAACAGAAACTCCCAATAGTTCTACCGTAGAATAGTACTTGAACTTTTCTCAGACTGTACTTCACAAGAGAAATCTACGAAAGGAGACGTGCGATAGAGAAACGCGACGTTACGGGGACGCGACACGCCAGTGATGATTCAAATCTTGGACAAAACCTAAGATTATAAAAATCTTCTGTTATCAAATCGAACACTTGGCTTACGAACCATTTCACCCAAACAATAAAATTACTTGTCTTTTACAAGTCCAGATAATCAGTCTTAAACTCAACTTTTTGAGAGACGGGTTTGTTAATTGTTATAAAAAGTGTAAAGAGTAATTGTTTTAAAAATTCATATTTTTGATGTGTTGAGTTCGACGTTCTTTTGTTTCAATGGAAGTTGTTGCTGGAGGTAAGTTCTAACTATTTTATTTGGTTAAATTGTTAAAATACCCACAGAAATATTATAGGCTAGCAAAAATAAGAAGGAGTTTCATCAGATATTTTTTTTGTATGTATTCGATTTCAAATAACCTTAAAGTTCAGTATTCAACAGAATTCAAAACGAAAATGCATCCTCAAATGTAGGTACTACTGTCAGCTTACTAAAAACAACTAAACTGGATCCGACTCAATCCGATTTTCAATCAAAAGGTTTATTTATAGGGAGACAGCGTTATTAAAATTTTACATTTTGTACAATTATTCAAACAAAAATAAAATCTTCAAGTAGGTATATTGTCTCCAAAATCTTATTATTTAAATCTTAGTATTTATTATTGTCATATTACCTGCAAAGTATATTATCAGTTATACAATGCTTTTTCTTATATTTGGGTTAAGTATGGGAATATAAAGATACAGCTGCAGTTTCGTGTAGTAATAAACTTTTTCTTTTCTTTTGTCCAAAGGGTCCAATATGGATGGAGTATACATAAGCCGAGCCACTCTTATTTTATATTACAAGGAATGCCCAGACAATGGGTCTAAATATGAACTTTTCTGCAGAAAGTGAAGAAAGCAATTCGCAAAAATGACTACAAATCTAAAATGAAAGTTGCGCGATATAAGCCAAAAACAGCGTAAAATCCGAGAAAAAACGGATACAAAAGGATTTTTTTAGATGATTAGGGCTACATATAGATAAACCCAGACTAGGAGGTGGAACAAAGAGAATGTAGCTCGTGCTATCATACTACGTTCAGATGTGACATCTGAAGTAACGGGTGTGCATAAAGACCTGATTGAAAAATTTCATGTTATTTTGTCTGTACTTTCAAGTGGCTATGAAATATGTGCCCCAAAATTAAGAACTGCGCAGAAGTTTGTTTTTCTGTATCCTTTATACAAAATGCCTACCACACCCTTCACAAGTTTTTGGCAAAGGCAGAAACGGTCTTCTATCTGAAGATGCACAAGAAGCGCGCAATAAAGATGTAGGTACGATAGATTGCGTTACTATCGAATATTTTCAAGAATCCAAAGACTTGGTGACTTCTGATCCTTAGATCACAGGTCTCAGGAAGCTTCAAAGAAAAACAAACAGAAAACCTTTACCGGAAGCCGCTTTATCTTTGTTTAATTCATTTGAAAAATAAAAAATAATTTTGTTAAATAATTCACTTTATTTTTATTTTAGGCATGCTACGTGAATTTAAGTACGAAAAAAGTATATTTATAATATATTAGGACTATAATATGGTAAATTTTATCAGTTTTAGGTTTTGACCAAGATATTTCGTATTTTCGCCTGTGTGGCGCGGAGGTAAGAGTCGAGCGGGGTGGGGAGGTGCGAGCGCGGGACAGGGTAGCTTTATAGCTCCGCGTCGCCCGACGATGCTCCCCGTTGTGTGGTTCATCTATAATAATAAACTATAAAATGTTGTGTCTACACAAAATTTTAAATGGAATGAGTTATTATTATTAAGTAGTATTGTACTGACCGCAAAACTAAATTTTTTTGATTTTTTGTATATCTGTCTTTTTGTCTGTCGGCATGTCTTTCTGCCTGTATCTTCAATTTTAACTTGATATAAGTTGCGGTATCCAACTACTCAATTGATTAGGATTTGATACTCTTTATTATCATCGTAGGGATCCTGGCCAACTAATAGGATATAAGGGGTGTTAATAAAATAACGCCCAAGCCGAAAACGGAGCATAGATTGAATTAACGCTGGCGGAGCCGCGGGCAAAAGCTAGTAATGCATAAAATAGCACATCTCTGCTAGAAAAGCCTAACTGACATTAAAATATTGTCACGTCGTGTCATGAATTACATTTATTAAATTTTTATTATATTTAAAAATAATAAAAACAATCATAAGTTGTGCGTCTGGGAACGAGGACCGTCGCAACTACCCTCGAAACGATAAATTTAAAACCGATAGATGTTGCTGAAGTTAGACTTCCGTGTACCGACCTTCCTTGGTGTGCCCCTCAACTTCGATGTCGACGAGCGGCTGCCCGACGAGCGCCGTGTGGTCTACCTCGTGATACAGCTTGGTGACCACGCCGTCGTACCGGCTGGTGATCGTGACGGCCGCCTTGTCGCTCTGGACCTCGCAGATGTTGTCGAACTGGGACACCCTGTCGCCCACTTTCACGAACCTGCACAGTTGGAAAACGTGGCATTTGGAAATTAAAGGCGGTCAAGTAAAAGGAAATGTTACGAAGGTTGAACTGCTAAATTGAAAAGCTAATATTGCTATAATTAAGTATGTGACATCATATTATTATCATCATATATTTTTCATGATTTCATCTAATTAAGTTAATATAGGTAGTTTTTACCTATGCTGCAAATGGGAAAATAACATAAAAGCAATGTCCACAGTAGGCATCTCTCAGTCAAAGGGGTGCAAGTAGATTCTGGCACACAGCAATGAATTTTGAATATAACGGGTGTAAATAGACTGCTACCATTAAATGAAACCACATATTCTACTAAACCTACTGAACCACTTTTCCCAAGAGTCATACCCGCGGACAGCCTTAGTTTAGGAAATAATTGAATTCCAAACAAAAACGCGTGAACCCTAACGCACCGACATACGGGCGAGATTAGAGAGAGCGTTGACCTCAATCAGCTGCTGGTTTCACGGACGACGCTCTCTCTAAACTCGTATGTCGGTGCATTAGGGTTCACGCATTTTTGTTTGGAACTCAATTATTTCCTAAACTAAGGGTGTCCACGGGTATGACTCATGGGAAAAGTGGTTCAGTAGGGTCGGTAGAATATGTGGTTTCATTTAACGGTCGAACTCTATTATTATATTTATTATATTTTTAATGCAAATGTCAAGTTTTTCTTTATTTTTCGAGACCCACTGATGTACACCGTAGCTACTTCGAGCATTTATCATAATTAGAAGACCTACCATTCCTTGATGACGACTTCTCTGATGCCTTCGCCAATATCTGACAACTTGAAGGACACTATTTCGTTTGTAACGATGCTAGTGTGAAAAGTGTTTACGTTATGATACCAAATTCCCGGAGCATTTTGTTTAGGAATTCTTCTTGATTGATGTCTTTCCTGAAAAGGTAAAATTCATCATTTATTCGGCTTGCCTGACCCTTTGTTCCTTCGTGGCTGATATAAGGTATGTTTGATTGATACCAAAAGTTTTACTGAAATGGGCGTATTATCCAAATTAATTGAATAATTTATGTGTGAAAGTTTCCAAATTAGGAGATGTTGTCGCGCGATGTATGTTATCTGAATAATCATTATCTATGTTTTTGTTTACTCTTGCTGTTTGCTGGGGTATGATAAGTTTTTTGTTATTTAACTACGAGTAAGCCTTATCTTATTACTATGCTATAATTGTACAATTACCCTTATGGTGCCTTTTTAAAATGAACCAAAAATTGTTTTGTACAGTCACGGTGTACGTTAGCTAAAGTTTCAGTTAAATCAGCCCAGTAGTTTTTGGAACTAGGCCAATGGGCGACACATACGAGTATACAAGAACTGTACTGTTGTACACTGAAGCGATAAGGGTTTCCAAGGTATCCTCAATAATATTTGTTATAGGAGGTCCAATTTACTAGATAAATAAATAGATACCTACCAGTGAAAACATACATAAAATTGCATCTTTTAAAAATTTGGTTCAGGTACCTTTCTTAAAAACGACCAAGGTACCCGAAATGTCACTTATTATTGCGTATTTTAGATAGACACATAATGTTACATTGCAAGACTTGGTTCTTACTATAAACACTATCGTTTGATGCCATAATGAGCATAATACAGACATCACTTTGCAAAACCAGCCTTCACTAGCAATTTTTAGGGTTCCGTACCCAAGGGTAACCAACGGGGTCCTATTACTATGACTCCGCTGTCCATCCGTCCGTCCGTCCGTCTGTCACCAGGTTGTATCTCATGAACTGTGATAGTTAGACAGTTGAAATTTTCACGGATGATGTATTCATGTTGCCGCTATAACAAAAAATACTAAAACCAGCCAAGTGCGAGTCGGACCTGCGCACTCCCATACAACAGACATGATTTTTTTGCCGTTTTTATGGATAATGCATAAACCGTGATAGTTAGACAGTTGAAATTTTCACAGATAATATATTTCTGTTGCCGCTATTACAAAAAATACTAAAACAGGCCAAGTGCGAGTCGGACCTGCGCACTCCCATACAACATACATGATTTTTTTGCCGTTTTTATAGATAATGGTACGGAACCCTTCGTCCGCGAGTCCGACTCGCACTTGGCCGGTTTTTAGTTTTTTTTTGAGATCCTCATCTACTATGGTAGGAGAGTTCTTCTGTTTTAAAATCTAATTTTTTACTACCTATGTCGCCGACGACGGTGACGTATGAACCAGGTATACGAGTAAAAATTCAATTGCTTATTATTTTTTATTACATCTTTACTAATAATGAAGAAGCAGATAAGTCGTTCCATAAAATAAAAAATATACATTTTCGTCTAAAACGGAACAGTTTTAACTCGAAAATACAAAACACATTTGGATGCGGTTTTCTTAATTATCATCGTAGTGACAAAAAGGCTATAAATAAGAGATAGTAATAAAATAATCGCCTAGTCGATAACATCTTATTTGCGATTGAAATAATTTAATACATTAAATGAACAAAGCCGCGGGCAAAAGCTGGTGTTTTTTATTTTTTAATAAATTGTTTTAAGCTCGGAACAAACATCAATGGTTGTAAGTATTGAACTTTCTTATGTATTTTCACGCATATAATGGGTCTTATTATTCGTCAAAGGTCTTACTTAATCGCATAAATCTGACCCATTTCTTACGTACATAAAGTATATTTAAAACTTACCGGTTGCACTAACATACACAACTTTCGACATTTCTTGATATCCTTCACTGTCACAAAACTCCGGCGCATAAGGGATGCCATTTTTCATACGATCTGTCATGAAAGTCTACGCAATTAGTTTAAATGTAATACTTTTTGCAGATCATAACGTGTACGTTCTGTTCTTGGTCTACAATGCGGGGCACTGATGAAAACAGCTCTGAAGTTGCTTACAGAATTACTGAGAAATTTTGTGGTCTCAAACCCTTCTAAATTGTAGAGGTCGTAAATTAGTTTTATGTGGAGCTCGACTTGTTTAGGTTTATGAAAATGAAAATTGTGAAGTCCTTAGCTCATTAGTTAAATAAATCTGTGCGCTGTATTTAATAAAACCAAAAAAAGTTCAATTTGTTTGAACAGTTGGTGCAACTGTTCCTCCTTGTATGTGATCTCGGAGATGTCTCGGAGTTTTGGCTGCATAAGAAAGTTATACGAGTATGTATATGAAGACGTGGTAAATGGCTTTTTTTCGTGTTCTAATTAATCGAATCTTTGATCATTTGTATTCTTTTTTTGTTTATTATCAACCAGGTGCCTTTTTTCCTTCACTAAGTAATTGGGGATTGAAGTCCTCCTGAATTTAGTCGGCTAACCTCAGTTAGCTAACTTCACATTCCTCTGCCACTATCGCTGCTCCATTATCACCGCTAATCATTTACATTTCAAACACAATGATTATACATTTAAATGACGACAAGTCTCATGGAGCGGAGGTCAACATAACTTTAAATACAATTCTGTTGAAATCATTGACAAGTTTACATCGTGGAGTGAGTAGAGAAATGAAACTACATGTAAGCAATTGTTTTATTAAAGATATAATAAACATGTTAATAAAGTGAATAAATACATTATGTAATATAATCGATAATTGTAATGTCACACGATGAGACGCAGGGGCAACGCATAATCGGAATAACATCAGAATCACAGCGATAACTAATTTAGGCTTGAGTTACAATTGTCGAAAATGTAGTACTTACATATGAAAATTACGTACATTTAGATTACTTACGTTGTTTTTCCAATTAGCAAAACCATGTCGTTTTTGTGGGGTGATAACTCATGTAAATGTAGATGATAAAACTCAATAGAGTATATCGTCACCGCTATGGAAAAGGTTGTATCTTAATTTAAGCAGGTTTACAGGACATCAAATAAACGGTGAAAAATTTTGTTACTTACTTTTACGCCCAGAATGCTAATGGATCCCAAAATATCTCAAAAGGATGTTACATTGAGTTACACCTTTTCCGTTGTGAGTGAGGTATTTGTTAATTCCTCGAGAGTTACTCGTAGTTTGGATAGAATGCGAGGGAAATGATAAATCTTGTCAAGTGAGGTTAATAATCTAGTTTTCCTTCAACTAAATACGCTTAGAAAAAATTTCATGTTTAAGTTGCTCTTGCTAATGCTGAGCATGCCACCATTTGCCAGAACATTATATAATCAATGTATTTAGGAAAAGTAATTCTCATAATACTTTATTTCATGGCACTTCTTTTTACAGTTTTTTTCCAATTTAACAGTTTAATGTTGTGATGTATATGTTTAAGTTTAAATTGGTTATTTTGTGTTTTTGTTAAATTATGCTAATTTTACTTTATAGTGTTTTGGCAATAAATGCCATTTTCTTTCTTTCTTAATGCATACTGTTGCATAATTTGACTGTTGATTTACCATAGGTGTGTCCTAACCTGTCGAATTAATATATATTATATATTTTTTAAATATCTGCACCAATATTTGAAATTTTTTGCAACTCTTTGGTCAAGTGCTAAAATTAAAAAGTACATAGAAGCGGGAAATAATGGATTTTAATACAACTTTATTTTGCCATGGGAAATAAAGGGACGTGTTGTGGATGAAATTAATGTAATAATAGAGGAAGAAAATTAATTGAGAATCTTTGTTTTCCTAAACAGAATAGTTATCTTTCGAAGATTTATATGACCTTTGGTATTCTTTTCAAGCACCAAAATATGTTTTAATCAAAATCTTTGTTGCAAAAAGAGAGAATCCGAACGCTTTTTAGTACGGTAAAGTTTGTTAGTTCAATTTGAACACTTTACATTGTCGATAGTTGTAACTCAAGCGGTCTATATATGTAGTACCATTACCGACGACGACTTCTAACATTATATTTAAGACAATTCGCGTGTATCACAGAGCCGCTCTGCCAGTGTCTGTGTTATTTATACATCAAAATAAATCTAGGATCTCTAGAACAATTCATTCTGTGAACAATTTTGTGGGATTATAATTCTGTCAATGAAACAATGTAGATGGAAATGGTTGCATACGTGGATCAAGATTTTTGAGTTCAGGGTTGTATTTAGAGTAGTTAGGAGGTAAACATACTCAAAGTCCTCGGACCTAAGGATTGTGGTGTAGGTAGTGGGTCAAGAAGGGCCCGACTTATGGTTTTTCGCTTGTATCTCAAAAGCGGTAATAGCTAAAAAAATGTTGAGAATAAAATTCAAGCTTATAAAATGTTCTACAAGATTACTTGTTTTGATATCCCGCATCTCTTATAGTTTCAGAGATAGCCATCTGGTGGTAAGTCCTAAAGGAATATTCCTGAACTGTTAGTGGGAGCGAAGAGATGTCAGGTTTTATGTTTGTTACTGACTTTACAAATGTTTGGTATCGATGATAAATTTAGCGATGTCTCCTTTGCTGGTGTACCATACTATCTTAGAAGACATTGACAGAATTATTATTACATTTATTACATATGCTTATTGTTGATAGCCAAAGCTGTGCTATATCTGTGATATATTGTAAACTTCACGTACATTTGTAACAGTCAAGCACTATTGGGAAAAACGCAGACCAACTTTTCGACCTTCTTTTGGTAATAATCAGAGGCGAAGAGTGGGTCTGCAGCACTTTCCCCGGGTATTAACAAATAATAAAAACAGGGTATGGTGTTTGTAGATGTGTGGACTTTCTTAGAACTTGAGTTTTTTTTGCGTCATATCATATAGCTACCGTAGAATTGGTAAATATATTTCGAGATCTCGTTTAAGATTAAAGTTTTCCACTGTAGCATGCGGGTGCCAAAATATCAAAGGAGAAGAACATATAAAACAAACCGTTTAAAAAATTAAAGTAATTTGCCCATTAATATTATAAGCTGAAATTTAAGTGGTTTTGGAAACGAAAACTGGTGATAGTACTCGTCCATGTAAACAACTTTTACTATAGAACCAACCCTGAAATCGCGAAAAAATATCAGCTGTTCCATCCATCCATCAGCCTGTTTCGTCCACTGCTGGACAGGATTTCGGCACTCATGGCGGTCCTCCTGGAAGAAATGCCTATACTCACACACGCTGGGCAGGCGGGTTGGTGAGCGCGGTGCCGAAACCCTTGCACCAGTGACGCCGCTGCCCGTCACCGGTCTGTTTTAAAGGCCCGGCAATTGGGGATGGATATACCGCCGTCCATCGGTCCCAGGCAATGGTGGGCCGCCTGGTTTTGCCTGAGAGCTGTTCTCTTACTCTCCTTCGGGGAGGTTTGCGAGTAAGATGGTGGTACCTCCACAGTCGAGCCCGGCACCAGCTCTACCACCTACTGTTCCATAGAAAAGTTCAATACCTACTCGACCAAAATAGGTATACGAAACAGCTGATTTTTTTTCACGATTTCAGGATTGGTTCTGTAGTAAAAGTTGTTCATATGGACGAGTACTATCACCAGTTTTCGTTATCAAAACCACTTAAATTTCAGCTTGTACATATATAAAAAAATATGTTTTGTTGACTAATTGCCCAAACAAATTAAGCATTTTCGATTGTCTTGTGTGCTGTGGTGGTGTTACAAATATGACTACAAAGGTCAGGTGGGACGAATATCAATGTGCCATTCACGATATCAATATTGTAATGAATAATTTACTTTTAACGGTTTGGGCTTGAGTTACAAGAACATACTATTAAAATTTACTTTTTATTAAGCAGTAAATAATTATGTACAAAATAATTTGCTCCCGTTTTTGCAATTTTGTACAAGTAGCTAACAAAATGTTTTGCGACTTACTATTAAACTAATCAGTGTCATGCATAGGTATATTATATAAGTATAATAAGTTATACTTATTATATTTAGTCATTGCGAAAATCTTAGTATCAGTAACAGCGAACATTGGATTAGTTAGGTCGATAAAATTTAAAGAAAGGTTCTCTTTCATGTTAAATTTTAAACCAGCTTATCTTTGAATCTAGATAATCACATAGAAGTGATCAACACAGGTTGTACCATAATTATCCGAAAATAATGGAAGACTTCTGCGTTAATTACAAATAGTTTTTTTCCAAAATAAGTTTATACTTATTATCGTTCGGAAAATTTTGAATTCCTGAGTGTTTGAGGGGTGATTTCAAAGATGGATTATGTTAGTAGTCGAAGTCGTTATGTCGTGTATTATCATGTCGCAAGCACTTGTTACATGTAAAATTTAGAGACGAGTACAAATGATTAAAAAGCGGTTTAGGAAGAAGTGTACAGTACATACCTATACACAGTAGATAATAATGAATAGTTGTTAACAGCGTATCACTTTACAATTTCAAGTCTAGTTGGTATTTAGTTATCAAAATTTCACTAGCCTTTTACAATGTTATTTGATTTAATTTTAGTTGAGAAGAGCAAGGCCAATATTTTGTAGTTACGAATAGTGTTAAAGTTGCCACTCATTGTGTCGAGATGATAATGCTGTGGTTGCGGTTTCAATATCTTTATTAACAATTTGGATGCTGTCTTAAATTGTGCAAAATGTTAACTTTATTTAACGATAACAAACAAAATCGTTCTAATTTGTAAGAGTACGTAGCCAATCGAGAACATGTTCACTACATCAATCGTAAGAAAGTGACTAACAAGACAAAGAACGATATGTATCTGTAAGTTACGTATTGCCGAACGATAATTTCGACGAGATAGGTACAGTACCACGAACACTACTGGCCCTAGACCGGAACACACAGTAAGTAACGAAGCCACGACACCAACTAAACACCGAAGTGTAGCACAAAGTAGGCTCCTGTGACGTCACACCTACGTGACTAAAAAGCTAGCGAGCCTCCGACACGTCGCGCCTTCATCCCGCCCGCCCTAGCATGTCATCCTCCATACTCAGTTCGGTCGACATGTCGCTGGTGCCAGGAGACAGCGGTATAACAAACAGTCACTGAACAGACCTTCATATCAATTGTGTCACCGTATATGAGACGACCTAACTATAACTTGACGAATATAACGCACGGACAAAGCTTTTATTTTATATTTGTAACGCTGGTAGTGCATTCGAAGGTCCAAATGTGCAGCTTAGAAACTCATTTTACAGAATTTAAAACTTCTTACTAGCCAGCTCGTTATCGTCTCTACTAGATACTGGTTACGTTTGCAAGCCTTAAATGATATTGAAACTTTAACAGCTCGGTCCCGATTAGCCTACCTTAATATAAGAAGTTAAAGATAACATTAACATTCATTGTGGTGTTTTTTAGGTTCCATAAGCGGCTAGCGTTACATCCATAAGACATGAAATTCGTTGTAAATAATCTTCAAACGATTGGATTTTATATAAGGAAATTGTTTGTTTATATTTCAAGTTATTGGCAAAGAGGTTTCAGTTCTGATGCCATTCAGTACGCACAAATATAAATGCATTTTAAACTCTACAGAAGCTCTTGTTTCAACTACACACCGAAGATTTAGAGTAGGTACCTAGATAATTGTGGAAATTGGTTTTTATTATTATTTAACAGGATGAATAATATGTTCAGGGCATTGTAGATAACGTGGTGGATGGAAGGCTAATAGTAAATACAAGTAGTTAATATTGTTCGTAACATAATGAGATTGAGGTGGTTGTACAGTACATTATGTCGATGCATCTAATAGCGTGAATCCGAGCCCTTGCAATAAGAAACCTTTGTCATAGAACAATCAGCATTAAAATATATATAGTTAGTCTTTCCTGAACAGGTATACTCTATATTAGTATAAATTCTCGCAATAACTTCACAATTTTATCACGAATTTAACACATCTTAAACACTAGTAAACAATTATTAACATTAAAATACTTTTAGAATTCCATATTTTGAATCAGTTGCTAAAAAATTATAGCTACAGTTCCATAGATATTATTTCTATCAGTGATTTTAACCTATCTTTCTCTTTATTTTGTAGTACCTTACTCTAGTAATATTACACATAAATAATGTCACGTAACTAAGTCATTGCTTTTCTATTCCAGTGTGCATAAGCGTTCCTTCTGTAACTAACACCATTCTGTCCTAGTACACTCCGCGCTTACCTACGTAGCACAATCACAATCACAAAGCAACGTTACTATAACGAAGTATTTAATATCACCGACAGACACTAATCACTTTGTAACACAACACTGTTTCTATAAACGTTATTTGTTCTCGAACGAACGGATAAGCTCTCTCTAAGTCAACAAAAAGATCTAAAAGGAAGCTCTCATGAAGGGTAGGAGAAACTAAGAATGTCTATAGCTGCGTAAGGAGAGTTTAGAAGTCAGTGGTGTGAGGCTCGTCCGTCCGTTCGTGGCGCGGTCAGGGAAGCGTGTTCGGGGGATTGGAGTGCTGTGGCGAGGGGGGCGCGACGAGCGGCACCAGCTCGTGCTGGAGCCGCGGCCCGCGTCACACGGCCGGCTCCACCGCTCCCGATGACTCCGCAAACTTGACCTCCCGGGGTCTCCGGAAGGAGGCGGCCCTCCGCGGCGGACTCTTGCGTCTCACCGCGGGCTGCAGACTCGCCGACGACGTCTGCGTCAGCAACCGAGGTGGTGTCGCTTGCGTCACGCTGCGGCTGAAAGGGGAGTTCCTGAGGAACTGGCGCGCGATCATTGGCTGCCAGTACGAACCACCTATAGACAAAAACATAATTTTCTTACAAGCTATCCGTAAGGGCCTGTCCGCACTGCGAATTTTCACCGCGCGATATTTACTCTCGCGAATTATTTCCGTGTATATTTTATTTTATATCGCTAGTGCGAATACTCGTATAAGATTCAATGTGTTACAGAATTGCGAGAAAAAAACCGCGCGATGAAAATTCGCAGTGCGGGCAGGCCCTAAATTCTCGATCGATAATATGAAACAAGTAATCGGTGTCATCAAAAGGCTCAAGTCTAACTTATCTGGTACGAAATCGAGAAGCCCGTCCCGAACCGGCTTAGATTACTGTAGCTAGTACACAAAGGATGCAGATGGTATTGTAAAATTATTAGATCATGACATCACGCCTCCAGACATAATTGAGTATGTCTTATCTTGGTCTTACAATGGCCTTACCTTGCTTTCCTTTACGTATAGACCTTGTCCGCCAGTCGAGACTGCGCAGTCGGCCCTGCGTACCTTCGTGCACGGCGTCCACGCTGGCCGAGCGAGTGAGATTAGCTGATCCTGCGTCCCGCTCCGTCACCACTCCAGAATTGAGCCCTTCGCTCACCGAGTACAACTTGTGGGTTATGTCTTTGCCTGAAAATTGGAAATGATAAACGGTTAAACGATATTGTTCCTAAATCTTAGAGTATAATAAATTTATAAAGTGATGGATGGAATATCCTGAAATATTTTGGGACCGGATATACGCTCACGTATTTTTGTTGTTGACTTTTATTGGTGCCCTAACATCAACACTCGCCTTGCAAATGCCGAAATTGTATCAGTCAAACAGTGGTCATACTTAAGTTAGCAATAATAATTATCAGCTCTCGCGAGTTCTAACAGTATTATGAATTAGATTAGGAGTTGTAAACTTTATACTCTTATCTCTCTCTTCTCTTAATTATTATTACGTAAGACAGTCTTCGTCACACAGTAAATGTTTCGATATAATATACTAGCAAATATATAAATTTTTGTGCTTTTAACAATAAATACTGCCATGATTTAGAAGTATTCATTTCTAAAAATAAGAAGTATAAATAACAATAATGACTGTTGTAAACATATTATTATAAACCTTTTATCTAAAATATTACAAGGCGTTTTTTTCCTAAACGCTCTCGTGTGAATTTATATTAAATACTAGCTTTTGCCCGTGATTTTAGTGGAAATAAGGAAAACAAAAGAATATTATTTTTTGAACGACTATATGCAACGGTCACCATGTTTTACCGAAGTGCTAATAAAGACCAATCAAATAAGCCCAAACTCGAAGGGTCTGCTGTTGTCCGTTGAGGCGATCCCGTACCCCTATTCCAGTCCCATCATCAGACCCTGGTTACCATGTTTTACCAAAGTGCTAATAGAGACCAATCAAATAAGCCCAAACTCGGAGGGTCTGCTGTTGTTCGTTGAGGAGATCCCGTACCCATCCTCCAGTTTCATCATCAGACCTTGGTCACCATGTTTTACTGAAGTGCTCATAAGACCAATTAAATAAGTCCAAACTAGAAGGGTCTGCATTCTAACCAAATTTTACAAACGTTCGGGAATTATCATTTGCTACATAACTTCTAATTACTACCAGTAGAAAAGTAAATTCCAAAAATCTTTAAATGACAAGAACTTTTTTTTGAGGTCCGATTTTAATAAAATGAAGCTTTTATTCTATTCCAAATTAAGCTCTGTACAGCTGTGAAAACTACATAATAATCCGTGCAGTAGTTTTAGAGATGTGCGTGAACAAACAGACAGACAGAAAATAATTCAAAAAATCGTTGATTTGTGTTCTCTTCTTTAGTCACCCCCTTTCTATTTTTATTACTTTTCTTTAATGAAAAGACACAGCGGTTTTTACTGTTTTATTATATGTTTTACAATATCCAACCTTTTTTTGATTCACCGCGCTACTCGGCCACGCACTTCTTCAGATATGTTATCTCTCTCGTCGTACGATGGACATATTGTGTCTTATTGATCTACGTAAACCTAAGCAAACTAAATTCTATATATTCTATATTTTGTTCCACGTCCACGATAGTGTTTAAATAACCTAAACCTCAGGATACTGTTATATATCACTGTGACTGATATATTACAAAAGTTGCTA
Source organism: Ypsolopha scabrella (assembly GCA_910592155.1). NCBI lineage: Eukaryota > Metazoa > Arthropoda > Insecta > Lepidoptera > Ypsolophidae > Ypsolopha > Ypsolopha scabrella. The sequence continues at coordinate 10,830,470 of OU342964.1, forward strand.
TTTTCTAAAACCCAGATAAAGACGACCCTTGGCTCCCAGCGTACGTTCTTTGTTTTAGCCTTACGTTGCAGATCTTCGTTTATCTGAATATTATATACTTTTGAAAACTACTGCATTGTGACAAATCTAGAACTGTGGTTGATGTTGACCGTTAGGTTAGGTAATTATTCTCTAAACTTAAAAATTTTGATGGCCGCTTGTCTTGATCTTTAATAATTGGTGGCTTGTAATTCTAATTATAATAAATTTTGATCATACTTTTTGTCTTCAAAATACACCTTTTATTTCTGCTTCTCCAAAGCCTACGATCTTAGTAAATAATAGTCTCATTAGTTGCATAAAGCACGCTACACGAGCTACATGTGGAATAATAATAGTTTCTATTCTTTACTACGAGAGAGCTACGTCAAGCTACGAGGAAGCTCTACGAGCGCAGGCTACAAAGCCGCCAAATAAATTACATCACGTTTTCGCAGCGATTCTTAGGCGCCATCGTGGTAGGCAATTTAAAATATAATAAACGATATTATTATGTTATAATTTTAAACATCGGTATTTTGCGTTAGAAGCTACAATCGTAGCAATTTAAATGTTTTCTCGTTTTTATGATATCTCTGTATAATATACATACATATATATAAGAGAGCTGTTTTTACAGTTTCCAGGTTTAAAGTCTCATGTAGAATGTTATATCTACATATGTATGTATGTACATATGATATAAAGCCGCCCACATTACGTAGCTGAGTGTTTACATCTCATGTAAACGTGTACGGATTTGTACAAATGGTGATATATTCTAAAAGCATTGAAGGCTTCCTTTCTTTTCTTTGTGTCTCCCAAAATAAGTTACCCAAAAATACTCATTGTACAATTGGAAGAAAATCCACAAGCTTAATTTTTGCCCGCATTGCAATCATAAAATCTGTAAAAGAGTGTGGGAAAAATGAACTGTATTCGTACATTAATGCTACAGCTTTTCTTTTGAGAGTATTTTGAGGTTTGTACCCATTGTTACAAATTGTAATCAAAATGTTGAATCTGATATTTAGATAAAGAAAGCAAAAATGTGAGAAGGTAGTTGTTTTTATATATAGGTACGTAATAATACGTGTACTACTTAGATACGTTATGTAAAGATCTAAATAGAAAAGTAACAATACATATTTTAAATGAAACTTCGATTTCACATTTGAGAATAACAAGTTAAGCAATGCTAAAATTTGAAATGCAGGACTGTGATTAGCTGATATTCATCACTTAAGTATTGCTTAACGAGATTTTCATAACTCAGAAAATTGGCTACGCCACGATTTCACATTTGAGAAAAGCATTGCGCTACGAAATGCAATGTTGTGATTGGTTAACTGGTCACCTAAGTATCCTTTTGCGATTTTTCTTAATTCAGAAACTGGCTTTGTCTTCTAATCGAACTAAAAAAGTTTTTCAAAAAAAACAAACGAACCCACAAAAATAAAAATAAAATGGATTTAAAAAAATACAGTAGGGATATAGAGTTACTGAGGAAAATGTTTTTTTTTAATGTTAATAGTGGATTATAATTTAAAGTTATATGTCCATTCACCCCGGTAAGTATTCCCATTGCGATGCCTGGGCGGACATTACCATAGGGCTGGACTGGTATCAATTACTTAAGTGAAAGGGTGGAAATGTCCCAACGACGCGGGGACATTCACACTGGGTTGAAGCGACAATATGGAAAAAAAAAATGTCTTTGTTTTTGAGTACAGGCCGTGTAGTTTTCAACAATAATCTGTACTATCAGTAAGCAAGGGACACTTGTAGAACGTCTGCTCTTTACGTCGTGCGTTGGTCTTTCATAACCTTTACATTTCTGATCCAAAGAAGAAGAGTAGAAAGTAAGGGATTAATTAGAATTTTTCCGGCAAATTTTAAAAGAAAAAGAACTGAATGTTTGTCCTGGACATGTCAGTTGTTGAAAGCTTTTATTTTGCAGTTTGGAAAAAAGGACCTAGAAAGCTGCGAATATTTCATTAACGATGTCCACGACGTGTCAAGAATGCTGACCTCACCTCCAAGTAGAATTACTAAATGCTAGGAAGATGATGGATGATGAATGGCATTCATTGTTTTATAAACGAAAAATGTTCGTCAACGCACATAGTTTACAAATCTCTTTTACCTAAAGTAACAGGAAGAATGTGAAAATATTTGATTCAATAATACCCTCTTAAAATTTTTTATGGCCAAAATTTTGCAGCCGCAACATGTTACTTGCCATATTATGGCTTTTTTTTTCTTTTTTTTGACATTTTTTGGTGTGTGCCCTCGTTTTAGAATCGGTCTGTGGTTTGTTTGAAATGGCCCCAAAAAACAGACAAAGCAGTCGTCGTCCTGCAGCACCCCCCCATAGAGCAGGTCACAGGATATCCATACAAATATTAAAGTAGAAAAATGTCATGTCTGTACACTGATCATTTTCATTACATTTTTCTACTTTAATATTTGAATGGATATAGAAAATTTTAGTTCTAGCTTCAGTACAATAGTAATATTATTTATAACTTATAATATAAGTATTGTACTGAAGCTAGAACTACAATATTTGGATATTTAGTCTGCCTGTTTTTAAGTATATAACTCGAGAACCACTCCACGGATTTGGACGCCTTTTTAATATCATCGTAGTAACTCTGGTCAACACATAGGCTATACGCGATGTTCATAAAATAACGCCCAAGCCAGAAACGTGGGTGGAGCCATGGGCGGAAAGCTAGTTAGCTTATAAAGAGGTAATTTGTAAATTAATTATTTCACATTGCGCTAGTCCATAATGCTTGGACTTGAATTTACAAATTTTATATTGACTTTACAAAAAATACGATCGCATCCACCTTTTGCTACGGTGGCGAAGCAAATGCTACGATCTCATTGTTTTTTTGGATTTGTACACCCGCTACGCCGTAGTCCGAATGCAGGTACGCGTAAAGGGGCAACGTGTATGTGGTATCTGAATAAGAGGTGAGAGTGGCGTAAGAGCCTGCCCGCGCGCTACTTAATTGTACATTTTTCTAACTTATTTCTTATAGAAATTAAATAAACTCATTTACAGTAAAATAAATTAGTAATTTCCCGAAGTATCTATCAAGAACACGGAAAACAAAATTTAACTGAAATATCTCTTGTGACAATCAAATTAAAGTGCTTATTACGAAACTTATACTCGCGATTGTCAGCAGTTGGTGAAACTGGAAACACATCTTGACTAAAATATAGGCAGAGATATATGTGTATATAAAATATAACAGTGAAACTACTAAAAGTGGTTTTAGTCAAGAAAGTGCTTATGCCCTTAAAAATAATAATTTCGAGGTAACTTCGTGATTTTTATTGAGCGAAGTTTTAGTAAGTTGTATTTCGGGCACCGTAATTCAAAAACTAGTATACAAGTACTTAAATTCCGGGAACAATTATTAAAGAAATAAATATCGTGTACTTTTAGCATCTTAATTTTTCTAGCGGTCAAAATACGTCACCACCTATTTTGGAATGTTGATGGTTGTGAGTGTTTGCACTTGGTGGAACTTAATATACATCTTTGTTAAATAAGACACTTGTACTTGTCCACAAGTGTCCATCGCTAATCGCACGAATGAAACATGTAAACATTGAAGTTATTTTTATTTTTTAAAGTTTAATTTAGTTAACGTCTTTTCTTTTCACCCAAAGGTTGCCTGGGAGATATTGCTAAAAGCAATAAGTGCCGCCTTTGTACACAATGTCTGTTCTGTTTGTTAAAATGTGTTGTTAAATATGTGTGTAAATGTACAAAAAGTGTAATAAATAAAAAAATAAAAAAAATAAAAAAATAAATTCCTAGAAAATGCTTACAAGCGAAACCGGTCGGTTGTATTTAAATATAACAATAATTTTGTGGACAAGTACAGTGTCTTATTTAACAAAAACCTATTTTGAATCTTACTTCACCTTGAAGCTTTTGCCAACATTTTTAGATTTGAATACCAAGCGTTAAAAAGGGTGCCGATTTGCGTGGATTTAAAATAGTGCAATTTAATCGTAAAAATAAAAAAGCCTGTAAAATGTTCGCTTGTAGATATGTTTTCGTTGCTGGATATGTATGGCTCGTATGTAATGTATGATTTAAAAGAGACACGACACGAATTATTAAATATACTGAACAATTTTTCAAAAATATTCCAAAATTGTTTCGTTATCAAAGACTTTAAATGTTTTTTAGGGTTCCATACGTCATTATGGAACAACGAAACCCTTATAGGATCACTTTATTATCCTTGCCTGTCTGTTTGACGTAATTAATACCGAATACTAAGTACAGTATGTCGTTAAAAAATCATGTTCTAGACAACGCAGTAAAAATATTTAAAGCGTATTTTCATACTGCAAATACCACACACTGACTCACCATAGAAACTTATCGGTACTTTCCAATTACCAACTACCTGGAAATTTCGTACAAAGGGAGGTCTTTTAGTACAGTAGTAAAAAAATAAACCCGAAAATCATTTAATACCAATTCTGTGTAGATAATACTTGACCAACTTAACTTTGCAGTTTTGATTAATACATTTTGTCATTTTGTTATCATAAGTTTGCATATTCCCTACAAATTACTATTTGAGATAATGGTACGGAACCCTTAGAGAAAGTCCCGCTCGTACGTGACCGGTTTTTCGACAAACCTATTCTCTACCAATAAGGTATCCCATGGATAGACAGGTGGACAACAAAGTTTGATTCGAGTTTTCTTTCTTTGATGGGATAGCAAAGTAGAAATATTTGACAGGCCCCGCGGCGCTCACTACTTAGGTAGATTTAGAATATACTCGTATTTAGAATTAGACAATCATTATTTCTTCTTGCTTGTACAGACTACAGCTACTTATTGCGGCGTAAGTCAAAGCATAAGTCTAAAGACTGATCATCCGCCTTTCACCGACGATTATTACGTCCCATTCCAAACGTGGTGAGCCCTGGCGTCGTACTTACGGCACAAACGGGCCTTCCGAAGCATGCAGATCGAACATAAATTAATGTGCACCGCGGAGATTGAACCCCCGCCCTCTGGGTTAGCAGGCGAGCGCGCTACCATCACAAATAGGCTTAAACTGCAGACGCATGTACCACATATGCCAGTTATTTTCTACTTATAGTTTATGTGCAGTATATTCACTTTTCAAACCGTATCAAAAACACATAACCATCTAACATAGTTATATTCATAAAGATAGTCATTGCAATTCATAGAAAGATACCACAAAAATAAAAGATAATATTCTTTACCTGCGAAGCCTCCAAACGTCTATTGTGTTGGTCATAACAACGCTCTATAGTGGGAATATTTGAAAGAAAAAGAGAACACGAAAGAATTCACAGTTTACGAAATTCTCGTTTTTGCCTACAATTTTAGTATGAAAAGTGATATTTAGCTCTTGAAGGCTTGTTATTTTCACAAACACTATATTTATGAAAATCATACACGCTGCAATCTGTAATATAACATGGTACTATAACTGTGAATAGTCTCGGTAATACTATTTAAAGCTTTTTTAACGTCAGGGAAAAGCTATCTAAAATCTAAACTATACTTTCACAATATACTTTCAAGTCACATCCTTTATCAGTTCCGTGAAAGTGAAATTTCATGTTGTGCATGAATGTTCATTTTGATGGATCGTCGCTCCAGGGTGAGCTTGACATTTTCTATTATGTATTGATTCTCGTTTGTTCTTAGTCAACGACGGAATATATAAGGCAACTTTAATTTATGCAGCCAAACTCATACTGGAGGCTTGGTAAGTGATCAGTAACGCGGATCGATGACACTTTTTGCTGATTTCGCAAAATAAAATCCTGACGCCCCACAGTAATTGACTCGGGACTGGGCTTGCGTTTGTAAGGAACACGAAAAGAATAATTTACGAATTTCACAAAAAGGGTCATCGAACCTTGTTACTGAGCACTTACCGAGTCTTTAGTATGAATTTGGCTGCATATATTAAAGTCACCTTATATATGCCTATTGATAGGTTCCAATCACATCACACTAATATTATAAATGCAAAAGTTTGTGTGTGTGTATATTTGTTACTCTTTCACGCTGAAACGGCTGAACAAATTTGGATGAAATTTTGAATGTTTATAGCTTATACCCTAACTAAACACATAGGCTACTTTTTACCCCGGAAAAAAGCATGTCGTTAAACCGAATAACAAGCTAGCTAGTAAGACATATTTTGTATCTATGTCGTGACTATATCGTAGAATTGATCATTGTATGATCTGCTAAATATCGGTCCGCTCCGCTTCGCTCGGCTCCCAAAATTATGATCACAAGCAACCTATATAACACGCTCCTCCTCGCTTCGCTCGTCATCGCTGCTATTTTTGAATTTCTGTTGAAAGCCTATTGTAAATTTCTCATTTCATGCCTTACGATATTGTCGAAGTGCTCAAATCTACGATATCGCCACCACAAATAAAAAAAGACATGTCTTGCTAAGTCTCTTGTCCTTCTTCTTAGCAAGACTAATCGAATGGGCGGATGGTTAGGCATTATTTTTATTTATGGTTTATTTATCAGTACATTTCTTCACTGCATTACGTATATACAATATTTTTATTCCTATATTTCTTTATTTTATGCCGGTGTATAATTTTATTACATTTTAGTAGCCCAACTTAAATATTTTTGTATGTTTTTATTATTGTTTTTTAACTTTGACCTGTAAAAGTATGTATGTATACAGGCTGGAAAAAATTCAAGGGCCCTGGAGGGGAACTACCTTAAATACTTTAGTTAGCTAATGTTACTGATAGAACATCCCTTTATTTTTTTAAAGAAACAAAACTGCTTTCAAAGATCTTCTAAAATTCGCTTGTCTTACTCGGGAATCGAACCAACTAAAAATTAAAAGCTAAACTTTCGCTATTTTATCACACGAATCGGTAGGATTATTGTTCAGGATAAAATTTGTCTAATAAACATTTGGTCTTTGAAATAAAAAAAAGTGAAAACTAATATTTATTTTATTTTATCATAAACACATAAATATGAAATATTTTTTTTAAAGTAGCCGGATATTAAGAATAGAAAATAATCTTAATAATTCAACTGGTAAGTTGCTCGAAATGACCCCCCTCGTTCCGGTTACACAAAAAATAAAAAATAAATGAAACTAATAAATCGAATTGTTCTGATACGCCATTACTACACAATGACAGCACGGAATGAAAGCAAAACAAAACAAAATTTGAAATTCGAACGAATACTTTTATTGATTTTAAAAATGTTGAAAGTTATCGTTCGAATTCCTAATTTGTTGGCCCGCGTTGCAAAAAAATACGTTCCTTTTTTAAATTTTTCGTCAGTACGCCTAGTGTAAGGGGGAATTGTGCTGTGGATAGATTTATTATTACTTTTTAACGATTTTATTTATTTATTTGGAGCACCAATGTTCCATACACAAATAGTAATAACAATAGTAGGTAGGGTTTAAATCCGCGTGTTGTAACGTTACAGGTGCACACACATTTTCTTATCGAAGTCTTCCACAAGGTACTTAGAGATAAATAACATTAGCAAGCTTGTACTTCATACGATGTCTTTGGTTGTTAGAGAGATAAGAAAATTATAATGTGTCATTTACTTGTTACAGTGAACAGTACTAGGTGTAGTTAATAAAGAACTCGTAATAAATATTCAATTTCATGGGTATCTCGGTACAACAGATGAGTGTAAGACCAAATGTTTATTGCACAAATTTTATCCTGAACAATATTCCTACCGATTAGTATAATAAATTAGCGAGGGTTTATTTTTTAATTTTTAGTAAGTTAGATTTCCGAGTGAGACAAGTGAATTTTAGAAGATCATTGAATGCAGTTTTGTTTTTTTTTAAATAAAGGAATGATTCCTCTCATTAAAATAAGCTAACTAAAGGATTTAAGGTAGTTCCCCTCCAGGGCCCTTAAATTTTTTCCTGCCTGATGTATCTATTTTACAAAATAAATATTTTTATTTGATTTTGATTTTCATCTATACAATATTGTTTACTTTGGGTAAGATATTATTAAGTAATAAAAAAAATATTGTAGGCAATTGAATGACTAAATGAATTGAGGTTCTATTCAAGATTAAAAGGAATCGAGCGGATTTACGAGTATAAAAAGCGGTGTGGCTAAACGTCCGCTGGCGGAATCACATTGTTATTCTTATAACGTTTAAAAAAAGTAAAACATAATATTACGTTTTGTTCGACCTCCTATTTATTAACACACTCATCTTCGCTCCGCTTCACTACGCTCGTTGTCGATCTATTCTTTGACCTTTTGTTGAAATTTTGTTAACTCTGATAAAAAAAAGAAAATCTTCTGACATGTTATTTTACTACTAAAATATTCGTGGTTTAGATTCATAATGCTGTTGAAACGGCTACTTACGAATTTTATATAGTCAGATTTCGCTTGACTTGTTTCACTGTATTCGTACAGCTCAAACGGAGAACCGCCGCGTAACCATGTTTGCCTCCGAAGAAACTGTACGAATACAGTGAAACTAGTCAGGCGAAATACGACTATATAAAAATCGTGAGTAACCGTTTCAATAGCATTATCTTCTGACATGGATTCGAATCCTTATTCGGGGTTATAACCTTGTTACTAAATCTAGAGCTTTTACCCCAACGATTCGATATTTGAAGCGACAAATCAAGCGAAAGTATTAAAATTTGTCCCGTTATGCATAATTTTTCCTATAAGACAATCCGCCGTAAATAAATCCGCCGTATAACACGAAATAGCCAGTTTTTCGGTAAATACTTGTAAATTTTAATACAAAATCTGCCGTTCGATAGAAAAATGATCTTTTCGTCGGCGAACGTTTAGACACTCCGATAAAAAACATATTTACTAAGAAAATACATACTTAAATGGGTTTATAGCAATATTATCCAACTAAGGGCCTTTAAATCTCAAGTGAATTTTCTGTACACGTTAACACTTAATACTCATATTGCAGATAACCAGTTTTTCAAAACTTATCAGTAGATTAAGAAAATTCTTGTAAAATAATGCAGCATTCAGCGCATGAATCATGCATTCTATTGTAGACTTGCTTACTATCAAATCAATTCCAGATGGAAACATTGCATAGATGTCCTAACAATATTATTTTATTATCAGTGGAACATTGACCAGGGCATAAACCAGTTTGCTTGACGAAAAAAATATAACAATAGAAATCTATTGGTATGTTGCACGAATTCGTCCCCTTGCAAGCAGACAGGTTAAGTAAGTCCGTGCTGAAGATGTAAGTATTTCAAGATACATTTTCAAACGTAAATCTATACAAAATCTTAATGAAAGAACTTTCTTATTTATTGCTTCCTTTTAGGAAATGAGGCAACAAAGCCAAAACGCTGCGTCACCGTTCTGTAATCAACGAAATAAATGAGTGCTGCCGATTCGTTCTAAATTATTCGAGGGTCCTCTATAGAATCAACAGCGCTATGAAGAATCAAAAAGGGCCAATATAAACTATTATTATTTAGAATAGGCTATTAGAATTTGAAAGGCAATAGAAAATGTAATTTAAATGCGAAAGTTCAAATGTTTGTCGCTCAATCGAGTAGTGATTTTGAACTGTTGTGAAAGTGAGGAAATTGAATAAACTTCTTAAATTCAACAGTTGCTGAAGGCACATATCCTCTGTAGTTTAAGAAAGATTAGCTGAATGATAAATAAATAAACATAAAAACATGTATGCAATACTCAAGGCACGCATTATTCACTTGTTTTACAAAGATAATACGAGTATATATAGGTAGAAACATACAATTTTGAAAAAGAAAAAATATGGTGTATGCAATACTCATGTGCTATATTCGCAGAAAATCATAGTGTTTTTTAACCCTTAAATCTGCTTGGTATGTTTTAATCGTGAATAGAATATTCAACAATAATCGTCAATAAATTATAATAACAAGAATCGTCTATTCAACAATAATTTTATTACTCAATACAATTAATTTACAAAATAAATAATGTTTTATTGTTAACTAGGTTTTGCCTGCGGCTTCACCCACGTTAAATTAGTTTTTGTGTTGTCCTATCGAATCGGTCAATATTTTTGTGATAAAAAATATTACACTACGTTTTGACCTAATGTATCGAACAGAGTTATGGTATGAAGCCTTAATGTACCCCGTGGAAAGAATTAAGAAAATAACAGCACCAAATTGTGCCCGTGTTCCAGTTTATAGGGATGTGAAAGTAAAGCATGGGGACAACGGCATAGACCAATGCATAGGGACTTCCGGGAATTTGTGATATCTTGCATATTGGTAGCGTATAATACTTACACGACCTCCGTGCGAAAATGATCATTTGAACATTAAATCAAATCAAATCATATTTTTTTTACTAAAATGGTTAAAGGTCAGATTCGTTAAGTCACAGCGCCACAAAATGTAGCCTATATGTTAATTTAGGACCTACTCTGTAAGGAAGTGAAAGTTTCATGTCGATACATCTAGTGGTTTTCGAGATCTTAGGTAACAAACTTACACTTTTATATATTAGTAGAGGTATTAATAGGGATTATAAACAGATACTCACGATATATAAGGTGACTTTGGTTTATATAGCCACATACTGGAGACTCAGTAAGTGGTTAGGATCCAGGTTCAATGACCCTGTTTGCGAAATATGAAAAATATTTTTTGTGCTTTAGACTTGTTCAAAAACAATCTCGACTCAATTAGTATAGCAAGATATGATTTTGCGTATTTCACAGAAAGGGTAATTGAACCTTGGTCACTTACCGAGTCTCTAGCTTGAATTTGACTATATAAACAAAAGTCATCTTATAGTATAATTGTCTAATTTCGACTGACTAGTTCCAGTGTAATTGTACGGTTTACTTAGAGAAAAACAGGATTCCATCCATCCATCTAAAGATGTTTATTTAGTAAATCGTTAATCAACAAGCTGCATTACATTTACTGTAGTTACAATGTATTTGAATTTCCACATAAATCCCGAGCTACAGCGAAGTAAAGTAGTGTTCTGTTGCGATTTTTACTCGTATATACATATGTATAGGTAAGTATAATTGATATTACGAAAATATTTGCATATTTTGACTGCATTTTATTTGTTTTAATCGGACCTCTTCCGTAGTTATTTTCTGTATTTTTTCTGTGCTCGATATTTTTAGTACACTTCGATCCGCATTTTAAAAGTCGCTAGCTCTTAGAGTATCGTTTTGGTTCAGTTCAAGTAATGAAATGAGTCAGAATCTTCAAAGAGCAGTAAGCATACCTTGAAATATGTATAATAAGGGGAAAAAGTTTCTTCGCATTTTATATGAAAATTCAAAACTTTTTTTTATAAGGTTTATTTACATTTAACTAAAGTATACAAGTGCCATTTTGTTCGATAACTTTCTGCCATCTTGTAGGTAGGGACATGATCCCATTGCTATAGAAATTCTGGGGCTTCTGATCAAAAAACCGCGACAAGTGGTTTTGGCAGTCTTTCCCGTGATGTTAACCTGACACTGCCTAAAAAATTCTGAAGAGACCGAAACAAGTGGAAATCTGAAGGTGCAAGGTAAGGACTATACGGCGGATGCATTAATACGTCCCAGCCAAACTCTCTTAATTTTTGCTGAGTGGCTAAAGATGTGTGAGATCTAGCGTTATCATGATGAAAAACCACACCCCTTGTGTTGACTAATTCCGGCCGCTTTCTCTCAACTTCTTGCTTTAATCTCATCAGTTGTTCGCAGTAGAGTTTAGAATCGATGGTCCTGCCTGGCGGTAACAGCTCATAATGAATAATGCCCTTCCAATCCCACCATACACACAGCATTACCTTGTTGCGAGATAACCCGGGTTCCGCCAGAGTCTGTGAAGCCTGACCAGCCTTTGACCACGACCTTTTTCGCACGTTCTTGTCGTACGTGATCTAGTTTTCATCACCAGTTATCAGGTTTTTCAAAAATAGTTCGGTTTCATTACGTCGTAATAAAGAATCACAAATGAGTACCCAAATATCGAGCTTTTTTGTGTACTCAGCTTTTTTCAAATGCGCCAAAACTGTTTTGTGGCCAATCCCCAGTTCTTCAGCTACATCGTAACTACTGATATACCGATCTTGCTCCACTTTTTCAAAAATGGCATCCATTTTATCCGTAACAGGGCGCCCACAGCGAGGTGCATCTTTGACATCAAAATTACCGGATTGAAAACGCTTACCTAATTTGTGCTACTCTCACAGACACTGCACTCGGTCCATAAACATCACAATTTTTTTCGCGGCTTGCGTTGCAGTTTTACCTTTTTTGTATTATTTTTTGTTTGATAAACACTTGTACTTGTCCACTTATTTATATTAATTTCCCTTACCGGTTTCGCTGTTAAAGCATTATCAAAGGTTTGTTTGGTTGTTTACGTACAATATATGAATCGCTTTTTTGTATTAAAATTTTAAAATGTATCGAATTTCTTCATTAGATTCACTCATCTTAACATTAAGAAAAACAAATAAAAATCACACATTTTACCTAATTTGAATTTTTAATTATCTTTTTTAAAATTTAAACTTTTTAATGATTCCAAAACCAGCCAGATTCAAATGCTATAGCCAAAGAGATTTTATTATAAGTTCATACATACTATTTACGAAAAGAGTTTTTCCCCAAACTATTATGTATATATATAGACAAAGTTATTAAAACGTTATTTTTGTGTAAATATGCACTAAATAACGTTATAATATCGCTGTTAATATCGGTCAAGCCTCGTTTACAAACATCAAACTTACGACGAGTATCTAGTACAGCTCGTTGCATCAAACGAATCAATAAAATTGCTCTAAAGTATATATTTTTGCACGAAAGAGGAAACTGACAGTTCATGCTAGTGGAAAATGCGCTTTTAACTCCTATAATATGCATTGCAAAATTCAAAAGTTCGCGACAGTGTGAAATGGTGCATGCACCATAGGAATTAAAAGCGCTTTTCCCATCATCACGAATTGTCAGTTTCCTCCTTCGTACAACAAAAAAGATACTTTAAAAAAGACTTTGTACTGGTATTTTTATAACGTAATAAAGGTGTGGTAGTAAGTAAGAGACTGACCTACGAGACAGTCGAGCACGACTTTGAGCGCCGGCCGATGACGCAGCACGCGCTCCAGGCGCATGCGCGGCCAGCAGATGCACGAGCACACCTCTTCAGCTCTCACCGTCACCTGCAACACACACCTCACTCGTTATTGTCAAGGACTAGAGGTTATGGTGCTACATAGCTAAGCTCATGAGAGGTCAATGCCTATTATACTTGTAAAATCTGGAAGTGGAGTCCATTAAACCTGCAGAGGAGAATAAAGATCAACGGGTCATCTGTTCCGCTGATCTGCCACGAAAAAAGCTTGGGTTTCTTAACAAAAGGAATATAGTGGCCGCTTTGGTATGCTCAGTGAGAAAACTATTTAGTTTAGAGTACGGGGCGAAATATGTTACTTGTCACCTTCTGACAGGTTGACTGAGAGAGACAATACTTTGTCAGTTTCACAGACTTTTGATTATACTTTATTAGGGTTCTCTACCTTAAAAGGAAAAATGGAAACCTTATGAGATCACTCTCGGGTCTGTCTGTCCACCTGTCACAAAGATTTTTCTCAAAAACTATGTAACGTAGGAGTTGATGTTAGGTTGTATTGTCAGTAAGCGATTCTAAAAATTTAGTTCAAAGAAAAAAAAATGTGTGGTAGTGTAATTTCAAATTTTTTTTTTCATAATTTGGTAGAAATTACCGTTCACCCGATCTAGATCTTAGGCTTCTAAAGAGAAATTTTTATTTTATTGCGTTTATTCGATATTGAGTTATAGATTACCGGAAATCTACAGGTTTTTTCGAAAGTGTAATGAGTTCGGCTCCCTTTTGGCTTTCTTTTAGGGTTCCGTATCGCAAAATGAAAAACAGAGCCCTTTCACTTTGTTGTCTGTCTGTCTGTCTGTCCGTCTTTTTTTCGGGCTGCGTTGGAGATATCATGATATAGTACTGTTACAAATCAGGCTTCTAACTCAACATGAAAAAAGTTATGTAATAAATTTCATACAAATTGGCTCACTATGAAAATTTATTGCAGTTGACGTAGAAACTTCAAATTCCGTTCACAAATTACATCACACATCTAGAAACAAAATATTACCCATATTTAATGATTCAAGAAGAAAATATGAACCAACCTAATAAGACCCTTTGGATACGTGGAATTTATTAGACCGTAAGTGGGCAACTATAACAGCGACCATAACAAGCACGGAACCCTCAAGGGAGCGAGTTCTACTCACACTTGACTAGTTTTTTAACGTTTGCTCAATCGCTTTTTCTACTAGTAGTTCGCCCCGAACTGTGACCTCGCGCTCACCCAATTCGCGCTTGACCGATTTGGCTCATGTTTGAATTTAAAAATTCTTTATTCCTTATTTACTCACCTGCCAAATTTCATGGCATTCCGATCAACGATACTCGAGTTATCGTCGAACAAACATACAAACGCTGGATTGTTCTAGTAGACTCGGAGAACTCGCTCGCTCATTCAATAACATCAGAAGAAAAATGTTATCAGCTTCTGATGATTTAGGGATAGGAAAGTGTTCTAAAGCGCTAAAACATAGACAAACGCGCTAACACATTCTAAATTCTAAACCAGGGCAAACCATAGTAAATCATAGGTAGATGTCGCAAAATTAATAAAAGGCTTTTCTAAAAGGCCACCATTCTATCTGTATCCATACTCATACACCAACATATATTTCGTTATCCAGTTTATAAACATTCCTTCTTTTGGTACTATCATTAAGCTGCCATTTTGAAGATTTTCTTTAACGCGCAGTTTAGGACAAAAAGAGACGAGTATTCACTAATACTGCCAAAACGAATGAATTCCTTCCATCGGGTCGTCTACGTAACTAAATTCACACAAATCAAAGCATGGCACACTTGTCGTGTCCCGGATTGAACTATTCAGCCATGAGGAGAAGTGCACTAAGAATACTAAGTCAGTAGCCAGAGCCAGTTGTTGAGTGATATCTGCTTCCATAATATACAGGCCGATTGAATGCTAGTACATTTGCTACGCCATAGTAGATTTTAGTTGCGATAAAGCAGCTGGTGCATTGGCTACGCCCTAGAAAATATGAGCTACAATAACGTGGCTCTTTTATTTGCTACGCCGTAGCAGTTGAAGCTGCGATAGCTATGCTGTTATATTTGCTACACTGTAGCAGTTGAAGCTGCGATAACAATGTTGGTATATTTGCTACACTGTAGCAGTTAAAGCTGTGATAACAATTTTGGTATATTTGATACACCAACGCAGTTGAAGCTCCGATATCAATGCTGGTGTATTTGCTACGCTGTAGCAGTTGAAGCTGCGATAACAATACTGGTATATTTGCAACGCTGTAGGAAATATACCTACAAAACGCGGCTGGTATATTTGCTGCAACGCATATTGTTGTCTATTTTTAACACGCCGAAATAAATTTGATACATATGTATTTTAATTAGGCATTACGTTCAGTTTCAAGGAACAAAAAAAAACGTACGTTAGAATTACTTTCGGTACGAATTACTAGGTATACAAGTATTTTATAAATAACGTTCCGCAGCAAAATAAATCGAACGCAACTACGAGTATTTTACTAAACAAACAAACACCAGATTTACGAGCAACAGCAACAACAATGCGAAGTTTAACGAAATACTCAAACGAATAAAAACGTAAAAAACTTTGAACGCGGCGAAAACGTGCGAATTTCGACAGATAAATTGTTTTCTTTGCCCCAAACTGCCGATAAAGCGTTATTCTTCACCGATCTCCATACTTTCTTTTAAATGTTCCGTGACGCTGAAATGTTCGCTGTTCTTAGAAAAATGGTTGGTTATTAACGGAACGGCACCTGCCGGTCTCCCGCGGGGACCCGAGCGTAAGTTCACCTAAATGTGAGAGAGGACGATAGGGGGAAAGCACTACACTCGCACAAACTTTACCCCATCACCCACCACAAACGAAAATGACTTTTACGCCCTGGACAACAGAGCTTCGTGGAACATACAAGATAACTTGGTAAAAGTATACGTCTAACCCAGCCTGTGCCTTACTACTTTATTTACCACACACAAATTTTACATAGCGGAGTTGAAATTTTAGCCGTCTATATTTCTGTCTAAAAGTTACGTGCCAAACAAACATGAGATATCGTTCTACCGATTAATTTCCGAGTTAGTGTAACAACTTTCTCGTTCCTATAATTGGATGAATAGGAGGGGAGATGGGAAGAAAACAAATTCGTAATAATGAATTGTCATCGTACAAACAGGGCAGTTTTGCGCTAATCGACGAAAAACAGGTCTCCGTTATTGTTCTCATGCTCTGGGTAAACCCTCAGATGTAAGATAAGCTATTCCCGTCGCGTTTCAAATAGATTAACTTAATCGTGCACTGAATATTAACAAGCCGTGTCATTACTTCGCTCCCTATTTTTTCTGTGGCTATGATTAAGTTGCTTCACAAATAGCCTGTGAAATGTATTTTAATCATAATTATTTCAGAGAAGTCGAGCATAACCGTTGCCTGTTACAATGCTACTTTTGCAAGTGTTGCTCATAAGCGTCTGAATGTAGCCAAATCTAATCTATCAAAACGCTTAAGACGCATATTTAGAAACATAAAAGTGGTCTTCTATCTCATTCATTCATCATGTACGTATACTACGTAGAACAACATTGTAGTTAGTGGTGGTGGCCACCTCACACCACAATCGCTGGTTGGTCGGACCGCTGTAGCTCAGAAAGCTAAAATTAGGAAGTCTAATTCAGGTCTCCAACTATTTGAACACTTAGTACTGGTTTCACAAACATTTAGCCATTTAGGCAAAACCTAATATGCGTATTATTATTTGTGAAATTGCAATGTTCCGAAATGACCTTTTTATTTTCTTGCGAATACGTGTAACCTATATGTGTTTAACTCATTTTAACTCTGTCAGTTGATTAATTTACGAATTACATAGAGAATAAAACACAAATATTTTAATATAGCTTTTGCCCGCAGCTTCGCCCGCGTTCATAGAATCTTCGCCCCGTTTTCAGCTTGGGCGTTATTTTATGAACACCCCTTGTATTCTTTGTGTTGACCAGGGTAACTACTATGATAATAAAGAAAACTGCATCGAAATCCGTGGAGTGTTTCTTGATTTATAAAAGCGTTTATTAAATCATTTCCCCGTTTCCGGCTTGGGCCTTATTTTATGAACATCCGTTATTTATTTAAGGAAAACAAACAGCTATTCTATAATACAATATTAACGATACAAAAAAAGTAACAATAGCCTTAAAATGTTTTCACCTATAAGTGAACATATAATCAAAACAGTGTTGGACAGAAGAAGGTAGTAAATACAGATAATGCGAACAAGTCAGAAGTAACCAACCCTGATCGCATATGTGTTGACCAGGGTCACTACAATTATATTAAAAAAACCGCATCCAAATCCGTTGAGTGGTTCTCGAGAAACAGACAGACAGACAGACAAAAATTCTAATAATTGTGGTTTTGTCCTCAGTACAGTACCAAAATCCCATTTCATTTAAAATTTCGCGAAAACATTCAATGTTTGTACAGACACGACCTTTTTACTACTTTATTATTTATCAGTAAAGATATAGATAAGCATTAATTACGCAAAAACAAATTAACTATTTATGATAAAGTTGTTTTTAACATTTTAGCGGTTTTGTAACTGAGCGTTTCAGGAAAAAATTGGGCTCTAAATAATCACGCTAGAACAACATTAGAGAGTTTAGTTATTGCTTGCATAACCTTCCCACAAATAAGATTGACGCGTTTTTATCGTAATTGCAGTGCTGTTTGATTTCTATTTATTACGTCGCACAAATACCTAAATGTACCACCTACTCGTATTTAAGCGTCGATTTATCGAAATTACTTTATATTTTTAATTAGTCTATTAAAATAAACTACACTCAAATTAATTGTTAAAGGGGTAGATTTCTATGATCCTGAAGTGGCAAGTTGCCTCGCTAATGCATTGTGTATTTCATTATCATTGTATTTTAAGATTCGTATGGAATTAGAATTAGATATATATTTTTCGCATATTTATTCTATCTTTCAAATATAACGTAAGTTTATATCAAATCTGCGCCGCTACGGCTGTATGAAGTGCAGACGTGTCCTGTCACAACTTACTTGCACCCTAGAATAATATTCGTATGTGCTGTACCTGCAAGACGTCATCGGACTGTTCTCAGTTCACGTCCCACTCAGTCGAGTCTACGAACTGGTACGGGTGTATGAAATGCAGATGTATTCTGTCACAACTTACTTGCATCCTAGAATAATATTCGTATGTGCTGTACCTGGAAGACGTCATCGGACTGTTCTCAGTTCACGTCCCACTCAGTCGAGTCCACGAACTGGTACGGGTGTATGAAATGCAGATGTATTCTGTCACAACTCACTGGCATCCTACAACATTGTGTATTTTACCTGGAAGTCATCAGTGGACTGTTTTCGGTTCACCTTCCACTCACTGATACGGTTGTATGAAGTGCAGATGTGTCCCGTCACAACTCACTCACATCCTACAACAATATGTATTTTACCTGGAAGACGTCATCGGACTGTTCTCGGTTCGCCTCCCACTCAGGCGAGTCCACGAACTGGTACGGTTGTATGAAGTGCAGATGTGTCCCGTCACAACTCACTTGCATCCTACGACAATAATAAAAGAAATTAGTATCTTATCGAATAAAATTATCTTAAGACTGGACAACACTACAACAGGAAGTTTAAAGCAAAAATTAAATTTGAAATATTTTTATAAGTACCGTCTCTCCCTGCCTAGGTTCTCACTTAAGGCTGGGCGTACGGCTAGACATACGGGCTTTCTACATTGTATTTCGTTCTTAGAACAAAATTTGCGAGGTTCAATCTATAGTGAAGATTCCTGATTTTATTATAGTGTATCGATTATTCTAACATTCTGGTAGAAAAAAAAAACGTTTTTATTTTAGTTATAGTTTCACTTTTAGGACACAATTATTTACTTCAATCAGCTGACTCAACTTCTACGGAACATACTTGTATAAAAGTTCGCGTAAAATTAAATCGTTTTCGTTGGAATATGATATAGTACCATTTTTTTCAAGTTTTGACTAACCATCTGTGAATCTATCGAACAGTGACAAGCAGAGAAACATTTTACACATTTTACAAGATTTGCTATAAAAAGCGACATTAATTGTGTTCAGTGGGTTATAAATAGAAGTAGTTTTTCCATACTCCATGGTGTGCATTCATAATAAATGAACCCCACCATGCAGCAACAGGTAATGGAGTTTACCCAGAATTGCTTGTCTGCTTGTACATATTAAATGACACACCTGTTGTCTGTGTTTACTCAGGTAATTGCTTAATCATACTATTCATTTTGTTTTCTATGTAATTTGTTTAGATTTGTACCTTTTCAAATGTCTCGATCTAACCCTAGACCATTCTACATACTTTTTTGTTATGAAACCTAAAAAGGCAGGAAGCTAAAACTAGTCTTTCTATAAAATCGAGTGGTAATTGTTAGTACCATTCTCAGAAAAAATCTTACTAAATGAATCACTTTATGTGCTAAATGTAAACAATAGATACTGCCATGGTCCAACCTGCAGTATTTGTTACTAAATGTAAGTTTTCTAAACATTGTTGTATTACTAATTTGTACGGAACCCTGGGTTGGCGAGTCCGACTCGTACTTGTCCGGTTTTTTAAGGTTTTTATCGAAGCGTAAAAAGTGTATTATATGTACCTATATTACAAAATTAGCTTTTTATGTTTAAATGTTGACATTAGCAAAATTGGAGCGTAAGAGAACAGCTCTCAGGCAAAACCAGGCGGTCCACCATTGCCTGGGACCGATGGATGGCGGTATATCCATCCCCAATTGCCGGGCCTTAATTAAATCAGACTGGTGACGGGCAGCGGCGTCACTGGTGCAAGGGTTTCGGCACTGCGCTCACCAACCCGCCTGCCCAGCGTGTGTGAGTATGGGCATTTCTTCCAGGAGGACCGCCAAGAGTGGTGAAATCCTGGAAAGGCAGTCCAGCAGTAGACGAAACAGGCTGATGGATGATGGATGGATTGGCAAAACAATACTTTATACATTATATATATATGTATATGAGTATTTATACCTTATAACCAAAATAGTTATAAAATAAAGTTAGAGAGTTATTAATAAAGTTGATTATTTATAAGATAAGATAAGATAAGATAAGATAATCATTTATTAATCACCACAACACAAAACACATGACATGACAAAATAAAAGGACTTGATTGTCAATAACACTTAGGTCATTTTAAAATAGCATTTTTGAACGGTTGCAACGACAACGGTAAATTGAGTGCTCCATTCACCGTGGTTTGATTACAACAACTTTTTGGATCGAGCTTAAATCAAGCTCAGCTAGTCGTCCGTTCTCTGAGTGAACGTATATGTGCATAACGAAGCATCTGCTTGACAATGGTAGAGATAAATGGCAACGTACGGCATTGTCCGCCCTCCTAACTTTGAGATTCAGCGCTGCACAGTGTCATACCGCTAGCACTTGGGTTTATAAATTGTAGACCGACGAGTAGTAGTAAATGGCATAGGCTTGGCCACATCCGGCCCGTAACGTATTCTATTACGACTCACACTACAATTTAAAATCTTTTTTACCGGTAAGTCACAATTCGCAACTTTAACACTTTCAGAGACACATGAGGAGACACAATAGAAAGAGCAATTAAATAATTTTTTATCGACTTTTAAAGCTATGTTTTTTATTTCTCTTTATTACTATTACAGATATAAAATACATACACAAATAAGACACAAACAAACAAGAGACCGACGCAGCACAACTCGACTTTGAAAACAAAATTAATAATTTGTGGCTTATATTATATAACAGTATATGTATGTATGTATATCTATAACAGTAAGCAAAAAATAAAATAAAATAGAACAATTGTATCACGTCTTTGAAATCTGTGTCCATGAAAGAGAGGTGTACAGGCCACGCTAAACTTCTTGGCTAGAAAATCAATAAATCAAAATTACAAAAAGGGCTGGTCGATAAAATTATACAAAATTATGTATTATTTATTAATTATTTATCTCGACGTTGTCGTAGGAGTGTTGTTACTAAAATTTAGGCTCAAACTTCTCTTTAATTGGAAATTATAAAAATATTACATACCTAGTAACTTTTGGAGTTCTATATGATAATTGAGTTTTTAAAAATATAAATTAATCGGTTCAGCTCTTCAAGTGGCAATGCGTCGTTATTTCCGTATGCTATACGCATCATATGGCCCGCAACTTCGTGAGTATAATATGATTGTTTGGCCCGCGACTTTCTAAATGTTGTCTATGCCTGATTTAGATGTTAGACGACAAAAGTAGGAAAACAGCACTTATATTGTTTGTATTGTCGTACCATATTTTATGTTAAATAAAGTGTTCTTGAGCTATCTCTAGTAGTATATACCTGCGGTATATGTAACTCAGTGTCGGTTGCCATCTATGGTTGCTATTTCCCAAAAACAGATAAAAATGAACTTCCAAAATAACCTTCAATGGATATTGAACTATTTACGAATTGTTACGTCATTTCAAGTTCGAACGTATCCTTAGATAAGCGGATATTTATGTTTTCGACTCGGTTTTGCACTCGGTTTGGCAACTGATTTTACGATACAGAATCAGGGGACTGATCTCCCTATTTGTGCTCAGAATAGAAAAGCGGAAAATCTCATTCATGAAATGCAACTATTAATGGAAATTATTAATTATGTCCTACTTGTTTCATAAAGTAGATTAATTTTTACACAGTATTTAGGTTACCACTTAAGTTTTAATTACACTTTCACCAGTTCTTAAGTTTTTTCAAATAAAAAGAAGTACCTTAGTATTATAATAGTACCAAAACAGTAATCATTTTGAATTATGACCTTAGTTAGACGTAGTTTATAAGGCAACCAAAATGCATCTCTTTTAAAATAAAGCAAGAAAGTAAATATTTCAACGATCAAGAAGTTTGCAAATTGTGGCAAGTTTTCGAGAGATTCCCTTCGCGAATAGGAGCCATTTGGTACGCATCATTATGACATGGGCTTGGCCTCATCAGCAATATGACTAATGGTGTGCTTTAATGACTTATAGTCCAATTGTAGGGGAGGTTAGGTAATGCCACGCAAAATGAAAAAACTCTGGACTGACACATTTCTGTCGCAGTACGAACAAAACCTTCTTCGTCTTTTTATGTGTTGATCTGTTGTTCGTCTCTATTGAAATTATTGGTTGTTGTCCACAAATTATAAAATTTTATTTCTAAAGCACGATTTAGTTTCCAAAAAAAATATTTGTAATTCCACCAAGTGCCGATATAAATTAAGTCACACAACATTTATAATTTTATGGAGCTTTGTTCTCTCCCGTCCTTGTCACATGTTCAAAAATCATCAAATAATTGAGATGGTAGTATTTAAAAGTTTTTCGTTAGGGTTGAAGTTTAGAGTTTTATTAGTATACTTTAGAGTTACACATGTGACGTGACGAAGCTATTGACTCGTCTCCCCCTTGTCACACGATGTCACAATTTGTTGACCCCCCCTCCCTTCCCCTTATCGTGTGATAATGGCCCTTTATCATAAGCATCTTTGAATGACTTATGGTTTATTCAGCTAAGTTCAATTCAAAATTTTGTACATGTTGTAGCTCATCACTAGGCTGAGTTTTAACTATAAATTTGACTGTATATTCAGTCTAAAATAATCTTATCTAAATATTTCTGTCAGAAATTATAAAAACATCTAAAAGAAGGCTGATACTCACTTTCCTTTTAGCAAGATAGAGAGCCGTTCATCCGCCGGCGTGACCTCTTCGATGGCGTACGCCTCCCCAGGGTCCAGGCGGAGGATCCTGGCCTCTCGGGTCAGCTCCTGGAAGTGCTTCTTGTTGACCTTGAGTGGCTTGAACAGCTTCAAGTACAGGTCAGTCAGTTCTAGTGAGAGAGACGGCGGGAGGAATCTGCAAGTTTTCATACGTATTATCCAAGGGACTCTATTATTCATATATCTGATTTGAACGAGAAATTATTTATTTGGCATTTTGGCCGCGTGATTTGTTTTCTTCTTGCCTAGAGTTTGTCCGATTTCTAAAGATAAAAGTAGTATTAATACACCTTGCACCGTGAACTAACCTGCTTCAAAAGTGTTTTCACGATTTTAGTGTGGTTTAGAGGTAAAATGTGTAACAAATAAACCGTTATAAGTATTTTTTGAGAACTGCCTCTGGATTATGTATATTTGAGTCGGTTGCCAACTGGTTACCAAACACCAAAAGCATAGATACACTATTGAATTCAGATTATCTAAGGATATATACGTACTTAAAGTTAAATTACAGTTCGATACACACTAAAGGCAAATTTTTTAAAGTTCAGTTTTTGTCTATGTTTTTAGTGTTTGGCAACCAGTTGGCACCCGATACAACTTACATAATAGGTAGAATCTCTATAGTCATTGATATACTATTTCATCATAATATATACGGAACTCTCGGTGCATAAGTGTATCTCCTACTTGACCAGTCCTTTTATTTGATGTTAATTATTTTCATTTTTTTTTATTACACCTTATCTCTCAAAGCAAATAATGTTAATAAAGTGTAAGGAATCCGGTAAGCCTTCGTTAGCATACCCGGCAAGTAAACGTAAAAGTTTTTATAGCACACCGTGCGTAAAATGACCGCTTTACGCACGCTGCGCTTGCGTAAAGTCTGCATTTTCCGCACTTGTGCTATAAAATATTTTATAGCACACCGTGCGTAAAATGACCACTTTACGCACGCTGCGCTTGCGTAAAGTCGGCATTTTCCGCACTTTTGCTATAAAATATTATACGATACTCGTGCGAGAAACTTTTTCTCGACTCGTGTGATTCTGTGTGAACTCACACTCGTCAGAAAACGTTTCATCGCTCTCGTATCGTAATGTACTATTTGGTATACGATCCCGAATATGGCAGGTATTTTCGCTTTGTTCCTATTCACATATTTCCACCCACACACCGGGTCGGGTTTCTGACGAATATTTGCATTGGACCACCATTTTACCACTATCGACTGTGGTTTGATATTGACATAGAGCTGAATTTTAATTATTCTATCATTTAACCACTTTTATGGTTCTATAAGGTCCGTCTGTTTGTATGTCACTGGCTTATAAATTTTGAATCTAGCCTACTTGGTAAAATGTTTAAATACCCTAATTGTTCTCATGATTGTAGAAAAAAGAAAGTTGAAAATAACATTGGTAATAAAAGGTAGGTAAGTATCGAAAAGTCAATTATAAAAATAAAGTTGTGCTATACAAGTGTTTTTTTTTACTTGCATAATTTCTAGAAATCCTTGATCTAGGGAGAAATCATATCATATTATGCCTTCCTTGTTCCTATCCAAAACAACCAGCATACATAAATAAAGTCAAAACTACTGAACGGATTGTGATGGAGATTAATTATTGTGAGTAGCTCATATTCCAAAAACAGCAATCTTAGAAAGGATCAAGCAACAAGATGAATTGATACTTGTAGTTAAATGCAGTACATTCCACATTCTGCAGCCCTTATAAAATATGGCATTAAGGCTCTAAAAGCTAACACTTTTAAGAAACAACCTGTATCGGTTTCCATTCCTGAATGTGAAGTATCGCTATCAGATACTTAAGTGCATATTTTAAATAATGTGTATTTTAAATTTCCCATAATTGCAAATCTTATGACGCTGTCAACAGGGTTAAAAATCGTACAAAGTGGGTGGCTTCAACTGTAAGCGACTGTACGGTTTCACTTAAGACGACGCCTGGGTGAGAGGAGACGTGCATCACGTGAAATGAGTTTTGAAGAAGCTACTTTAAAAAAACCTTCACAGAATACATAAAAATGATTTTGCGATAAATAAGTATGTGTATCTTGGAAAAGCGTGCTCAATCACTTTGTATTCGGTTACATACTGTTATGACAACGCTCCAAGGTGCATACTGTGTCATTCATAGTACCAGTTTACTCATGTATGCAAGTATTTTTATTTGGCTGTTATCTGGGGTTTTGTCTAGCACTTGAAGTAAAAAGTTATAGTATAACAAACAACTAATATAACTACTATTCAGTTTATTTTCAATTAAATTCGCTTGTATTCAGAGACAAAGCTGCAATTATCATATTGTTGGAACTTAATGTATCTACTTCTCAAAGTTTTTTTTACATATTTATTTGTGTCCCCTGCCAACACCCAGTAACGGATCTACCGAAACTATAATAATTAATCGTAGCGCTTGCTACGCGCCGCCGTAGCAAATGGTATCAGTGAACACGTCTAATTCACTGCAGTGCATCTACGTCGTAGGCGTAGCCAGATATTTTTACTACGGTGAACTCTTCCGCGTCAACGGTGACCTTTTTAAAATTTACAGTACGTAGTAATGTTTTCATTGATTTAATGCCTTGTCTTTCAAGACAAGTTTGAAGCTACACCTATTTTGATACTGCATTGGAAAATGAGATCTTAGCATAGTAATGTTATTAAGCAACGAACTTTAATTTTATGTTTAAACAAAGAGACTAAATTCTAGGGAGCATCTTGGGAACTCTCTCTCTGTTCTCTCTGTTCGTTATTTTAAGGTAAGTTAATTTCGTAGGCGAGAAAACCATCTAATTTATTGCAAACACTGCTGTTTAGTTTCCAATTTCGTACCAAATTCCTAGTTTTGTACCAAAATAGGCGAAACATATAACACCAGATGGAATTTCACAGAAATCTCATTTGTAACCACCTACTACAACCACCTGTTTGCGCCGAGAGACAAAAGACCTTATCTATCGATTTGAATCGCCCAGTTTATGTAGCTTGTGCAGCAGGATTACATGATCAACAGTCTTTTCGAGATCGGTGTGGATTACGTCAACCTGCCTACCTTTATCCATTCTATCATAACATAGCAGTCTAAAAATTCAACCAAAATGGAGACAGTGGAGCGTCTCTTTAAAAGAACATGTTGGATTAGGGTAATGTAAAATGAATACTTATTTACGAATAAATTTAATATTTCAAATTATTGTAATGGTAAACTTATAAACACATCAACACGGTTCAGGGATATTTCATACTCAATTAAATAATTCAAAAAGTACTGGCCGCATTAAAATCTTTTATACACCAATTTGTTCGTCATTTATCTCGGAGTAGTTCCAAATTCAAATTTTTGAAAAATCTTTTGTTTCTGTGGTTAAAAATGTCTTGATGTGTAGGAGAGCAAATTTTCATGTAAGCGAAATTTAGAAAAAATTACAAATAACGTTTGGTAACAGTTGTTTTCATTTGAAGACTCGAATATAAAGTGCAAATTGAGCTGTTCTAGCCATGCAACGCCGGCATTTAAATAGGGAGGAAATGTTACGGGCTGTAGGAATGCTGGAAGCTGGGTCTGTTCAACGTGATGTCGCTGAAGCAATAGGGACCCACCAAAACGATATTTCAAGATTGTGGACACGCTGTCGTGTCACAGGTGAAGTAGCGGAGGAGCATCGGGGGCCAAGTCGCATCACTATCCCCAGACAAGACCAATTTTTGCAAATTGCTGCAACAGCTCAACCAAATGTAACGGCGAGTCAATTGGTCCAAAGGCTGCAGGTCGAACACCAAGTGCTTGGGAGTGACCAAACTGTAAGGAGGCGACTGCATGAAACCAATCTACGCTCTCTTAGACCACTCCGAGTCCCAGCCTTACAGAGAGGCAATCGTGGACTACGGTTGGAATGGGTTCGGAATCACGTGAACTGGGGCCGTGAGCAATGGTCCCATGTGCTGTTCACGGATGAATCCAGGTACGGCTTCCATCCAAATTCACGAAGGACGCGTGTTTGGAGAGCTCCTGGGTGATGGAGCCAACTCCAGCACCCCCAGGAAGTCCACCCATACCAAGGAGGAACAATTATGGTCTGGGCAGGAATTCGCTTTGTAGGACGGACGGACCTCGTTTGGGTGCGGGGCAATATAACGGCAGAAAGATATCGCCAACAGGTGCTGGGGCCCATAATCTTGCCCCACAGAATACAAATGGGGCAAGATTTCCTGCTCATGCACGACAATGCCCGGGCACAAACGGCGAGAACGGTAGCAGCTTGGTTGCAGGATCATAATGTTAGGGCCTTAGAATGGCCTGCGCAATCACCAGACCTAAATCCCATTGAGCACGTATGAGATATGCTTCAAAGAAAAGCTCTTAGGGAAGCCCCCGAAAATCTGGCTACAGAAGACCAACTTTTTTCGCACCTCAGTAGGACCTGGGACAATATTCCGCAGCAAGACATTAACAACATTATTCTGAGCATGCCAAATCGTTGCCGATGTGTTATGGACGTCATGGGCGCTTTCAAAGACTACTAACTCCAAGTTCATAAACACCAATTAAATTATTTTTTCTTTTTTTTCCGTTTCTTCTGACAAAATACAAGTTAGTTCTAATACGGTTTTAGTGTATGTTTCATTTTTTTTTCATAAAATCTTGAAATTGTAATCTAAGTAAACGTTTATTTTAAAAAATGGTGGAGTATTAAATAACGTTTCTTTTAATTTGTAGATGTCACATAAAATTATTAACACATTAATAGTAATTCGCATTTTAAAAAATATCCCTAGACCGTGTTGATGTGTGTATAATGATAATAAAATTAAAATTCCATCAGAGCCTGGTCTTGTTTGTTATAATAATAATGTTATCTAGATACATAAAATACTATTGATGAAGTATTTTTTTACTATAGCTGGATATGTCAATATTGTTAATAATAATAGGTTTCATACATATCCAAAATCAAGCCACACTTGATTGTATGGGTCAGTATATGCTATCCATACATAGATCTATATTTAAGTATGACATATATAAATTCAAATTCATTTATTCAAATAATTACATATATACTCGTCTATAGATGTGTTAATTATAATAATCAAATCATAATACTTATATAAGTTATACAGAAATACTTATATTAATACACAGTTTTTCATATTTAGAAGTAATTACTACATTAAAATCGTGTTCTATTCTTTATGTCTACCGAATTTTAAACCCAAATACCTCAGACACGCAAATCTCTTTAATAATAATAACTATTTCATAATAACTATTAGAGTGCATTACAAATTAAAAAAGATCAATTTTTCAAAAACAAATTTTAAGACAAGAAATTGAAAAGTTTGTCGGGCCAGGATTCGAACCTGTGTCCTCTTGTTATCAGGAGAAGCGCGCTACCAATTTCTCTACCGAGGTACTTATCCTAGACCGTTGAATTTTTGCACCATACTTGTACACAGAATTTTTGTAACCCGGCACAAGGGATTTTTGTAAATTTTTGTCTTGAAATTTGTTTCCAATTGATCTTTACTAATTTATAATGCACTCTTTAGAGTAGTTATTCAAAAGCGATGGATTTCGCTTAGTAACTAATAAAGTTATCGATATAAAAAGTCTTAAAGTGCACATAAATCTTCGAAAAAAAAACAAGATGGCGGATTGGGATTATACCAGCTCCCACAGTGAAATATTCCAACCCCTTTGGACTGTCAGCTTTTTATATGACGTAGACACCCGCCAATAAGGGATCCACGAGAATAACACCGCGAAGTGTCCGCTAGTTACCTTATAATTAAGAAGATAGTGTGTAAAGAATTGACAAGTAGCAGCGCGAGGCTCCAGGCCAGCACGTCGGGCGCGCAGACCTCGGCGCCGGCCCACGACGCCATCAGCACTGCGCCAGCGCAAGCCAGCGCGCGCAGCACCAGGATGCTCTGCTTGAAGCTCTTCGGCGCCAGAAACGCGATCGCGAAGCATAGGTTCGCCGCCTTAGAGAACAAAAAAACGTAGTAAACATGCCGTGTCTGTAAATTGAAAATACTTTAAAAAATTTCATAAATGGTTTATTAGTATTGTACTGAAGCCAAAACTACCATTTTTTTTAATTTTTCTTTGTCTGTATGTCCTCGAGAACCACTCAGTGGATTTGGATGTGTTTTTATTATCATTGTAGTGACGTTGCCCCCTGATTCTGTATCGTGTAACCAGTTGCTAAGCCGAGTGCCTATTGTCGAAAATATACATATCCGCTTATCCAAGGATACGTTCTCACTTGAAATGACGTCACAATTCGTAAATAGTTCAATACCCATTGAAAGTTATTTTAGAAGTTCATTTTTTATCTGGTTTTGGTGAATAACAACCATAGACGGCAACCGACACTGAGTTACATAATAGTCCCACTGGTCAACATATAGACTATAGGTTGTTCATAAAATAAAGGCCAAGCCGAAAACGGGGTAGAAGTTTAATACGCGGGTGAAAGAATAGTTTAGAAAAATGACACTGAAAAAAAAAAGTTTATTGAACAAGATCTTGTTAACCGTAAGCAACATCTTAAATCCATATGAGCGCAACAAGATGTCAGTTTCTTGCACTAACTCAACTTGTTTACTTGATCATAAAAACATTGGAAACAACCAATAAGTTAGTTAATTTAGCCAAAATTAACAAACAAGCCTCTTGATAGCAACCTCTTTTTTAGTGTATTTTTGAACCATTCAAGTAATTTAAAGGAATACTTAGATGGTTAATGGGAAAAAGATAGCAAAAAACGGAGATGAAACATCCAAAAATGGGACTCTGGGAGTGTGCCAGGTAAAAAAAACAAACATCAACGGGGTTGGTCTTTAGATGTTGAATTAGCATATTGCCATATATTTTATGCAGCAAAAAAGTAAAGTGTTTTGTTCCGTTGTTGTTCAGCCCAGAGCGACAAGATTGATTGCGCTCACGGGAAGCTTTAATTTTCGAGAGCGGGACGTTGGAATTGTTGAATCGTCCAAATGTCTACCACCACTACCACGAACCGAATGGTTTGGTTTGCATATGAATCGACGGGATGATGCTTCCCATCGGCATCTCTACGTGCCGTCAATGAACAGGTTTACAAACAGAAATACGTATTATACTCACGCTCCTAGGAGAGGTAGGCAGAGACCATAGATATTCATCCGCTACAATGGTGATTCCTCTTTCACGCTCATCAATCTCATCATCATCAATTGCCGGTGTTCTACTATCATTTTACATGGATTCTACCTTTTCTTTTTGGGATTTGATTAGTTCATTAAAATAAATACCCAGGTACGTAGATTTATCTTTTCAATAAATTGTTTGTTAATAAAAAAATTACAATTTAAATAAAAAATGAATGTTTATACTTTATAGTCATGACGTGTGTACCTGGAAGAGGTCCTGTTGCGCGCTGCTCCACTTGGCACAGAACCAGTGGTCGTCGCGCTCGTCGGTGGTGTTGGCGGTCGCGTTGAGCAGCTCGAGGTCCACGTCGAAGGTAAGGTTGAGCCGCGTCACGTTGAGGGCGAGCGTGGCGTTGAGCCAGGGCGGGGCGGGCGCGGAGGGCGCCATGGCGGGGTCGCGCCCCGCGGGCCGCGCGCCGCCGCCACCGCCGCCGCCCGCGCCGCCCGCTCCACCCGCACCGGCGGCCTGCTGCCGCCTCTCAGGCGACGACGACACGAGACGATTCAGTTGGGCCTTCGCTTTTAGTATTACCAACTCCATCACCACACCCTGACGACCACCTCACGCACGAGCTGTGAGCCCTATCTGCAACAATACAAAATGTGTTCAGCTATTTGAATTTATTAACATAAGAGGTCAGTCCAGCTACTTAACTACTTACAAGATGAATTGAGTAAATCAGCCACTCATAAGGTTCGGAGAAACTAAAAGAAGAGCTTTTCTATTAGAAAGGGTTCCTCTGAATTCCTAGCATGTGAGGTAGACCCAAACTTACAGACTGAAAGTGTAGAGTGGATCGTAAATTTAGTTTATTATTCAGTTGTTCGCCCGAAGGACAATGAGACTACGGGTCCCAAATTGTTTTTCCTCGTTTCCAGAAAATTCAGAGAAACCGTGGAGTACGAGTGCCTATGACGTTATCAAAATACGTTTCGTTTCGATGAATCACAGTCACTCGCTTGCAAAATGTTACGAACATACCGATTTAGTATTCATTTCGATTTTCTGATTGAAATAAATCGAATGGAGAGATCAATTTCTATATTTAGGTAGAAGATAGGAGTGTTCTTGTAAGTGGAATGTAATGTTCCAGCTTTGAACTCTCATGCGTCGTCGGGTCGTTGACTTAGGAGTGGAATCGGCAATACCGGCAAATCATTCACGACGATCTATATGCAACGTAAGCATAGAAAACGCTCTCTTAACTCAATATTATTCTGAAATAGATTTTGAATACATTGTTGTGAACCGTGGTCGAAAAATTACATAAAAAATTCCTACAAAATTTTTATTTTCCACGTGCCGGGCATGCTTTTCATCCGTTTAGCACGCGATCTAATTCTAGAGCAATATGCGATTCGGCTTCAAATTTGACGGTGGCGAAGGGCGGCCGGGTTGCAAACTATCGATTGAGGTAGTACATGTACCGGGCAATATTTTGTCAGTGTCTCGTCTGATACGTGCGATCGTCTGAGGGTAGCTGAACGTGGTTTAACCGCAATAACGTCTGGAGGTGGTGTTTCATTAAATCAAGTGGATCGGGGTCACTGATAGGATGTATTTATACCGCGGCCACGTAACGCCTCGCCCAGTCTTGTTACCTACGCGTCTCACGCTTCACTCAATATTGCTTTTCTTTGACCTCTAACACTTTCGATAACAATTTTTAAAGACTTTTATTTTATAACTTGCATTTGTTTTGTCGTTCGTTATATTGTGTCATTAAAACTTTGTAGACCGATTTGTTTGTTCGTAGCCTGTAATAATAAGTCACGGTTTCCGCACATATTAAATTATTTGAGCCTGGCCGGCCGTCGTCAACGATCATACGGCACTCTGCGTTACTAGCTGTTTCATAATTATACGGGTTCGACCTTAGTGTAGCTTTCGGAGAGTTTAATAATTTGGCCAAGTGCGAGTCGGACTCGCGCACAAAGGGACGTTAAGTGCGGAGCCTTAAAGACATTTAAGGTGAATCACAACAATATAGAAAATGCCAAAGCAACATAAAGGCTACAAAAAACAAGCCGATTAAATGGTAGCGCCTGACAAAAAATTTGGCATCATCTGCGTACGGAGCCATACTTTTTTAAATTTTTTTCTTTTACTTTATAGCAAATATACTACAATCTGACTATAAGTTTAAAACTTGTACTCGTATGTTTAGCATCTTTAAGTAAGAGCCAAAACCAATAACGTTTAAATAATACAACTTTTTCGAGGTTTCTTGTATTGGGAACCCCGTCAAATTTAATTTATTTGAATATTTTATTATTTGTCGTGGTAGAGGCCATGGTAACACGTATTTTGTAAAAATTTCAACTTTTTACCTGTAACGGTTGAGGCATGTGATAGACAGACAGCGGAGGTTTAGTAATAGGGTCCCGTTTGGCACCATTCGGGTACAGAACCCTAAAAATGAGAAATATTAACTAAGGAACAAAACGCGTATGCTATGGAAGTTTTATTATTCTAATACTTTTCCTCGTCTTTGAAGAGAGAAAAGAGTAAAACTACTAGTTTGGGTCGTACCTTTTAAAATCTCGTTCCACTCTTGGAGAAAAGATTTGGACTCGTACATTTGTACATAAGGTTGACTTTCCCAAATTCATACTAAAGACTCGGTAAGTGGTCAGGACCGAGGTTCAATGACCCTTTTTGCGAAATACGAAAAATATTTTTTTGCATTCTATGTTCTTGTTCAAAAACATCCTCGACTCAATTAGTATAGGAAGACGAAATTTAATTTTGCGTATTTTACAGAAAGGGTAATTAAATCTTGGTCCCGGCCACTTACCGCGTCTCCAGTGTGAATTTGGCTACATAAACGAAAGTCACCTTATATTTCACAATTATAGGCTTTATCAATAGACAGTTAAATATCATTGATACTTATTCGTAAGTGCTGTCAAGATACTTATTCGTTTGTTGTGTGTATTTAAACACATATTTCATTCCCACACACGACACTGCACAACACTCAACTCGCCAATTTCCGCCATTTTGCGGCCCACGGCACAGATAATTCGACTTTTTTCTAAATTCTAGCCTATTTTCGTTGAACCGACTGTTTTCATTGCCCATTTATAACCGGTGGGACCATTTAAAACAAACCACAGACCAAGTCTAAAAGGAGGGTCATAATATGACAAAAAAAAGCCATAATATGGCAACTGACATATTACGGCTGCGAAATTCCGTCATAATATAGCGTTTGACAGGTCAGAGGTCGTAAAATGACGTATTATTATAATGTACCTATGTAGTATTGGGTAGATATAGGGCACGTTTAAGTATATTATAAAAACATACTATATGTACGAGTATACTATAAATTATTACGTGCATAAAATCGTCAATAAAGTAAAAATATAAGTATACAGTACAAGGGTATTTAACCTTTCATTAGCAATAAAGACTCCATTAAGAATAAAGAAGAAACTGTACCCAGAACCAACTTTCTCACGATATAATGACAGTCATGGTGTATTCGTAAAGGTTATAATTTCAATCCTTATTATGGCTCGTGCGTGTGTCCGTCCGACTCTGCTTGTCTGTCACAGCCAGTTTTATTCTAGACGGATAAAGTTATCTACTAGAAAGGAAGCTTTATTGCTTATACCAATCAATGTAAAAAACCTTTTTAAAGGATGCTAATCGGGGAGTGGGTGCAAAATAAATTGTAAAGTTAGTTATAATTTAAAATATTGAAGTGAGATTTTTAATAAAATTTAGATTCTGTTATAATAACTACACTTTTTAATAATTTGAGAAAATGTACTTTTTCGTTGGATATTATGACAAAAGCTATGTTCCTGCTCTATATTTCTTAAAGAACGAGGCAAAAAAAAAACAAAAGTACAGGTGATGTTTTGGTCCGTAAATTCCTTTACGGTGGTTTTAATAAAACACAATACTGATGCCAAAAAAATGCTAACTAGGCCTTAATCATCATCCCCATACCCAATTTACGTGAATTTTTTTTCATGATTTTATTTTATTGTTTTGACGACGTGATTAATATGTATTATACTCATGCTAAATTACAGCTTTCCAGTACTCTGAGCTAAGCCGCGGACAGACGGACGGACGGACGGACGGACGGACGGACAGACGGACATGGCAAAACTATAGATACGGGTTCCTTGTCGGACTACGGAACCCTAAAAACCGGAAAGATAAAGCGAATTCATCACATACATAATAATAACTAAAAACTTCCTAACGCTACTATATAAAATGTCTTACTAGAAGTTGCATTCCGTAACTGGAATCTAAAAAACTTCCTTCCAATTCCACTTCCACGGCACACCCTTACCGTGAGGTCTCTCGCTGCTACTTGGTCAGCCCGCTACCTTATCTTCAACCATCAGCGCATTTGCATCAAATTGCATTACTAGACCCCGCGAGACTTGTATACTTGTTTATTGCCACAGTAATTGAACTTTATTGCAAAGAAGTAAGGTCTAGTATTTAGTTTTCCGTTGTATGTACAGCGTAGAATCGGTTTGTACGAGCTACTACCGGCTATTGCGGTTCACACCCTGCGCTTATTTTCATAATACCATTAAACAATCGCATGTTTTTGGACCCTGTTTATAAACCGCTCTACAAAAAAGGAGTTTCTGCTTACGATGCGATTGGCAAGTTTGTTAGCTAATATCGCTAAAAATACAAATTAAATATCGATAACTCCACGGTCAGTGCCGGCTTAGCCTCGTAGCAAGAGTTAGCAATTGTATCGTTTACTTACGCTTGAAATCTCAAATAACAACCAAAACGACTTTTTTGATTTGTAAGTCACGAGTCACCCCAACTGAAGATAAAGACAACTTGAAAATAATTGATCGGAAGTAGACTCCAATGTAAGTATATTAATATATTCGTGGAATAGTACAAGTGATTTTTGAAAATAGACCTTAAAATGAAAAATAAGTGCTGTGATCCTAGCCTGGATGAAAACCCACAAACACTTACTTCCAATTGTCCAAAGACGATTGAACGAACGAAACTAAGCAAAGACCGAGAGTTATGCTATGTGAACACTAAAACAAACCCAGCCGATGTCGCTACGAGGCCTGAACTTTGGCAACATAAAGAAGATCTTTTATAATGGCCCAGACTTCCTTGTTCAAACAGACGAGAATTGACCAACAAGTAAGTTACTTAAGAGTGTACCTCGTTGGCTGGGGTGGTCCTGGACGTTGGTGATGGTCTAAATGTGCCTATTAAGGAAATTAAGCCTATGAAGAGGAAACGTTAGATGAAGACTGCCCAGTCATCGAGTTTTCAGGGTCAAGAACTGAGGTAAAATTTGTAAAAGAAAATGTAAATCTGTAAATAGCACAAAAAGCTATAGTCCGAACACTTTCCGAAAGAAATCCTTAGTAAAGGAACGCACCTGTCAAGAAACCTCGACCAATTCACAGATCAGATCATATCACAGACAGAAACTACTGCCCGCGGATGTAAAGTTCGTATAACAAGTACTAACTGGATGACAAAAAATATAAAATTTTATTGCCGAAGGACAGTACATTGCCGCATTGGTGATTGTGTGTAAACACTCTTAATCCTCCCTGAGCCCGTCAGTAAAGGCTCTTAAACAACTGATAAGCATCTGTCAGATATATGCCGCAAATCACAAACTTGTTTACTTGTTTACAACAATGATAAGTCTGTGGTGATGGTATTCTCACAACGTAGACAGGCAGCAAGTCCGTTTCCAATTTTACTGTACGGAGCCCCACTTACCACTGTGACGAAATTTACATACCTAGGGCACTGGGTAACTTCAAACTGAAAGATGAACTACATTTGGACAGAGGCGTGTCCTTACGGTTCGCGTTGACATGATCGGTCGCAAGTTCTGTAAGTGCTTGCGTGACTATAAGCTGATCTTATTCAAATGCTATTGCTAAAGCTTTAGAAGATTTAAAGTTCAGTAAAACGATTCTTTTTGTATTTTGTTCCGTCTGCCACGGAGGTGTACTGCGTCAAAATGTTCAACCATGCACGTCTCCCATGTGCAGTGATTAGACACCATGGCAAGTGATTTTGTATTCTTGTACTTTAATTGTAAAAACTGTTTTCGAATATTGCCCTTCTGATCTGTCTGATCTTCTAAATCCGACAAAGTGTAACGTCTCTTAATGATCAATGATTTTAGATCTAAGTTTAATTTTAATTAGACATATTTTATTATTAATGCTAAAGGTAATTTTTATTTTATATCATCGTATTCAAATTGATTCTCATATGGCTATTCGGCTAAGCAAATTAGTCCAAGCAAGTTTGTCAAACGGGCTAATTTGATTAACGGAATAGTAATATGACAATTATTATTTACTATAGAGGTACCATTGCACGACAAACGAAATAGAATTGAAATATTTAGTCAAACGGTTTTAGTTAGGGTAATATAAGTAACTTTAAAAGTTATTTATAATGTTACCCAAACTAAAACTGTTTAACTTAATATTTACTATAGAGATCATACAAAAGACAGATCCTAATATCCATACGACAAAGTATTGGGTAACTCAGGGCAGAGCATAAGTGAAAAAAGTGCTGTCAAGGTACCCGAAATATACGATCTGTCATATACGAACAGTCTCCGCCCCAGACAAAAAGAAACGATGGATTTGCCTTCTGGCCTGCCTGGTCGTTGGTGCTATATACCTCGAGGTAGTAAATTACCTGAAAGCAGAGGAATGTATTCTTGCTTTACGCAGATTCATAGCAGCATGAAATTGCGTCAAGGAAGGTAAAGAACATGAGCAGTCCTCTCTTGGTGACTCATATAGACTATCGCTATGATAGGGCAGATATCGTGGAGAAATCACAAGAGGAGGTAGCTGAAGTCAAAGAGGTTAAAGAAGAAATGCCCATGAGGAATGCAGCTGTTTGAACAAGAGAACAAAATTGCGAAATGGACGTGTCAGCTTGTTGCCTTTTGAGAACTTGCCTTCGCCTTGAGAATGTCACAGATTACCACAAGCTCGGCCCTATGAAACCGTTTGGTGCATAAAAAATATTTATTTATGTAATACAGGTGTACTATATGCTACAGTTATTACATAGGTAACACTAAAAGTTTCCGGAACTGGCCACTTACATAAACAATATTTAAAAATTTATTGCAACATTTGAAAATAGAACTCTTTGGCTGTAGAATGCAGTTTGTTTCATCTGGCTGTCTTTTGTTTTTACCTTGTGGCGCCATTTAAAAAATTGTGTGTCTGCATCAACATGGATTTAACTCGGGAAAATTTTCGTAGTATGATTTTCTACGATTTTAAGTGTAATTTGACAGCTCAACAGAGCGTCGCTCGGCTTGAAACAGCTTTTGGCAATGAAGCACCATGCAAGACGACTGTTTATAGCTGGTTTGCAGAATTCAAGCGTGGTCGTGACCAACAAAAACATCGATGCTGTGCGCCGTATGATTGAAACAGACAGGCATGTGACCTACCATAAAATTCGCGCATCCTTAGAAATAGGCATGAGTCAAATACAATCAATCCTACACAAACATTTGGGTGTGAGAAAGCTGTGCTCGCGGTGGATCCCACACAACTTGACCGAGGCTCAAAAAACGGACCGCGTCACTTGGTGCAGTGCCATGCTTACCAGATTCAACGAAGGTGCGTCAAATTTGGTGTGGGACATAGTAACAGGTGACGAAACATGGATTTATTGCTACGATCCCAAAACAAAGCAGCAATCGAGCGTATGGGTCTTTCAAGATGAGCCGAAACCAACCAAAGTGGCGCGCGTGAAAAGTGCATCTAAGCGGATGATTGCTTCTTTTTTTAATAAAACTGGACACGTGGCTACTGTTGCTTTAGAGAATCGTCGTGCCGTGAATAGTGACTGGTACGGGTTTGAGCCAAAATAAATGTACATTTGGGTAAAACAACGTGTCCATCACCGTTAGTCGATGATTGTGCCCATGTTTCTTGCGTTATATAAATGGTTTACTTTTGTTTATATAGGATTGTTCATATTCATTCCAATTTAATGGACATACCCACGCTGGCACTCATCAGTTTTTTGAAAAAAAAAATGCATACTAATTATCAAGTTTCTGCGCCCATACATTTGAGACATGTCAATCTCACGACTTTGATAAGAATAAAAGCTAAAATTTCCAGAAACCAACAGATCCTACAAATAAAACCATATCGAATCGTTAGGATAGGACTTGTTCTTCTGTTTTATTGTTATTTTGTCCCCCTAGCATAGGAAATAATAAGAAAAAAAAATTTGAAAGAAGTTTTCTCAATTTCATACCTGTGAGAAATAATTTGTGAGAAATGCTATTAAAGCCATAAAAGAGTGGTAGAAACTGTCACCTCACTATATATTTTGAAGCGAGCAACATCTGTCATCATTATTTAAAAAGAAAAAAGTCTCCATTGTCTATGCGCCCAAGTTCACGGTAGTCATAGTGTTCGTCATCGTCTATTTTTTGCCAAAACTCTTGTGAGAAACGCAGTAAAATCAAGAAAGGTAAGTAATTTTTATGTGTAGTAATAGTGCAAAAGATTTAGTTACGTAAATGTGATGCTAACACAACCAGTAACGTGTTTCTACTAACGAAATTTTTAGGTTATAACCTATAAATATCGATCAAAGTGACACCGAAACATGTATTTTGGTGTGCTTGTGAGAAACGATCGAACAAAAATGTAAAAGTAAGGTTCGTTTACACTGGCATTATTTCTCACATGACTGTTTCTCAAAGTATTTAAGTGCTGTATTTTTAGATGCTTTTTAATTAAATTGTGTTTTGTCTATCATGGTGTCACGCTATCAGGTTTGGGCTTAGGCACTAAATTTTGGTTTTAGTTATTTTCAGTGTCCTTTTTGTTTGTTTCGGTAATAATGTCAACGGAATATTTACTATGGTTTTGTTTTTGTGATCCCCGATATTTTGGCACAGTTGCATGCCGAAAAATCGGAGACCGCAAAAACAACACCGTGGTAAATATCCCGTTGACTTCAACCACGAGTTCGAACACTAGTAGTGTTTTTATTATTGTTGTTGTTGTCATGCACTACGGTCCTGTATGGATTTTATTATTATCATTGATATTTCAATAAGTAGTTATCATTTTACGTCGTGTAATAGCTAGACAGGACACAAAATTAAAAACGTCTGTCTTGTAAATTTTTGCAATTTTGTCATGTATTTTTATAACTTTTGTAGATGCCAAAATCTAATGCGGAGCGCCTTAGAGATTATAGAAAACGTCTTAAAGATAATCCTGAAAAGTATGAGGAAGTAAAGAGAAAACATCGTGAGTATATGCGGTCAGTCAGACCTTCTGTGAAAGATTTACCAGAACAAGAAAAAAATAAACTAAGAGAACAATGGAAGAAGGCAAGCGAAAAACAACGTAAAAAGAAAAAGGGTAAAAAGTGTCAAAAATGTCAAGATCTATCTAAGAAACTAAAATACTTAGAAGAACATATTAAAAATTTAACACGTGAAAATAAAAGTGTAAAAAAATTGGCATATAGACGAAAAATTAAACTAAATAATATGGAACAATTTATACGAAAAACCACGACACCAGCTAAACCCGCGACATTATTGGCTTCAGCTTCAACAGCCGTTACTGGAGCGCCTTTGATTACGATTACACCATCCAGTTCGGTTCAACCACCCTGTGGTTCACACGAAGAATTAACCCCAATGACCCAGACAAATAATTTTATTTATAATACAATTCCTAATGTGCCAGAAAAGGAAAAAGAGCGTGTCAAGAAAAAGATACTACAACTTAATGTACTAAACAGATCTTTGGGCCAAGAGTATAGCAACGCAACAGACAATAATACCAGAAGGGTTCTGAAAAATGTGGTATCCAATGAAGTTACAGAGAAATATAAACTAAAAAGTGAACTATCAAAAAGCCTTGGGCTAAAAGGAAGAATCCGGAAACTGACCAAAAAGCAGAAAATTTACAAAGAAGCTTAGGAAATCCGCGATTTTTTTAATCGAGATGACAATACCCGTATGACGGCAGGCAAAAAAGAAACAAAAACTTTCAAGAAAATCAAATACCAAAAAAGATTTCTGTTACAAAGCTTAAAAAGATTGTATACCAAATACGTTGTCGAAGGCGGTAAAGCATCTTTTTCTACATTCCGTCGCAATAAGCCCATTTATGTGACTCGTCCAAAACTAAGCGACCGCGATACATGTGTTTGTATTAAACACAATAATTTAACACAGAAGGCGATCAAATTACACAAATTAAGGGTCATTGAAATGCATAACTTAGAAGAGTTAGTAACGTCTGTTGCGTGCAATATAAATGCATATGAGTGCATGTATTCCAAATGTACTTCATGTAAAGCCAAAAAACCATTGTTGAATGTCGAAGTAATCGATGAAAGTGAATGTTCATGGCTGGAATGGCAATGCAAACAATATGAATACACCAAACAAAACAGCGATGGTACTAAAAACTCGTAAATTGCAAAAAAATATGTAAACGAAATAAGAACAGGCACATTATCACAGTTAATTTCATTGTTCACAACAGAACTACTTTTATTTAAAACACATTTTTTTAATATAAATTATCAGTACTCAAAGTATCGAGACGTTATAGATAACCTTAATGAAAATGAATTGTGCATTTTAGTAGACTTCTCGGAAAACTACCAATGTAAATTATTTCGCGAGATTCAGGCAATGCATTTTGGTGCGTCTAGAGTACAAATTACTCACACTGGTGTGATTTATTATTCTAAACACCACAAGCCAAAGTCTTTCGTGTCGATTTCCCCAAACAATGATCACAATCCTGGGGCAATATGGGCCCATTTGCAGCCAGTGGTCGATTATGTGAGAATGACGTTCCCCAGAGTTAATGTGCTTAATTTTTTTTCTGACGGGCCTACCACCCAGTATCGACAGAAGAAGAACTTTTATCAACTAAGTCAACTACTAGAGCAAAACGGGTTCTCGTACGGTACATGGTCGTTTTTTGAAGCAGCACATGGAAAAGGTGCTGCTGATGGTGTCGGTGGTGCGATTAAACGGCTGCTAGATCAGGAAGTATCACACGGTAATAGCGTTGTTGATGCAATGAGTGCCGTGACAATTTTAAAAGATATTACTAATGTACACCTTTTCTATGTCCCGGATTCCGAAATCAAAGAAAAACAAAGTCAAATTCCAGAAAATTTGGTACCAATACAAGACACAATGCGGATTCACCAAATCATTTGTCACAATAATATATTACAGTACCGTGACCTCAGTTGCTTTTGCGGAGCACAAAGAGGCATCTGTGCCTGTATCGACGTGAAAACGCATAACTTGATCAAAAAGTCCCAGGAGCAATCTAATTCTAATCAAGAAAGTTTAGCAAGGTCAAAAATATCGAAATGCAAAAAAATTGTACCGACAACACGCAAACGCAAAATAAGCGTAACGGAGTCCGACACAGAAATCGACAGTGACGTTACTTATGCAGAATCAGATGACAGTCCTTATTCAACGGAAAGAATGTCTGATGGCGACAACATCAATGAAGCTGGGATGTTCCGACCAACAGCCAAACTCATGATTAAAATGAGTGTTCCAGGACTTTCAGGTATTGTACTTGTTTAACAAGTAACATTATCCAATCCTATTAAATATATTGTTGAACTGTTTCATTATGTTTTTTTTTACATTTCAGACAAATCAGGTGACAAATTATTTCAGTACGACGAGTTTTCTCGAGTGTTGGGCAATGTAGACAATGACACTTCTCTTGGTTTCATGAAAGAAAAGTGTAGTAAGTATATTGCGTGTAATGTAGTCCTAAAAATAGCTTATAAACTAAGTGTGTTGCGTGTAATGTTAACCTGAAAAAAGCTTACAAACTAAAAGATAAAATATTTGACATTGGCTTTGAAATAAATAGAGCTTAAATTAAACGAAGTGTTTGTGAGTATTTATAATGAACAATGTCATTGTTACAGATAAACCGGTTCCGGAAACAATTACAGATAACGCTCACTGCAAACTTGATATAAGGAAGCCTACAGTTACTGAAAATATACATTTTGACATTAAAAACTATACGGGGAAAATTGCGCTTAAAGCTGCTGATATTAAAAATAAATTAAAAAAACCTATAAAAAATATAATACAGACTTCGATGAAACAGAAGAAGACTATAACTTGAACAAATTCCGTGAAGAGAGCTGGGTTGTAGTGAACTACGGAATTCACTATTATGTTGCTAAAATAATTTCAGTTCAAGGGAACACGTACAAAGTGTTGGGTTTAAGAAAAGTAAGCGAAAGGCTTTTTGACTGGTGCGACTTCGAAGAGGAAGATATGATAACAGAAACGCATATAGTAAAAGTATTAAAAGAGCCCAAAGTACACGATACGGGCGCACTTATATTTGAAGATTTGCCATTAGACTTAAATTGTATTTAAAATGTGCAAATATTGTAATTACTGAGTAAATAGTTTGCCTTACTTCCTTACTTTTATATTTTTCTAGAATAATACAATTTAGTGAACTTTTTCGCGATTTTTACACATTCAGGTCTTAATCGCGTAAAAATACAACATAACTAAACGGTTGTGTGCTTGACGTTTCGACGCCTGTGTGGGCTGTCGTGGTCACAAGCTAACTCAAAGTTGACCACGAGAGACTACAGAGGCGTCGAAACGTCAAGCAGACAACCGTTTAGGTATGTTGTATTTTTACGCGATTAAGACCCGAATAATATATTCATAATACAATTTAATACTTAATTATTCAATGGAGGAGGTCTATGTTCAACAGTTGACGTCTATAGGCTGAAATTATGATGATACTTAATTGTCCGACTGAATCATGTGCTGTTTTAATTCATAGTAAAACAGCTACTATGTGAACGCACCTTTGTGAGAAATGTGAGAAACGTTTCATGATACTTGTGAGAAACGTTTCTCACAAGGATCCTGTGAGAAATGTACATTTATTTTGGCTCAAACCCGTACACGACCATTTGTTTGCCGGAAGTTATTGACGAACTCCGTAAAAATAACCGTAAACGCCGTATCATCCTGCACCACGACAATGCTAGTTCTCACACGGCCAGACAGACAAACGACTTTTTGAAGACGAAAAATGTAGAACTCATGAGTCATCCTGCATACAGTCCCGACCTGGCACCTTGTGACTTTTTTCTGTTCCCAAAAATTAAGAACCAATTACGCGGTCAACGATTTTCATCACCAGAAGAGGCTGTCGAGGAGTATGAAAAACACGTTTCAGAGGTCACCACAGGGGAGTGGCACAAAAGTTTTCAAAACTGGTTTGATCGAATGAAAAAGTGCATAGACGCCAAGGGAGATTATTTTGAAAAACAATAAATTAATTTTGTACCTTTAATAGTATTTTTTCATATTCATTCCGGAAACTTATAATGCGTACAAGTCGGTTTAACGTGAAATAAAAAAACAATTGAACTAAATAGAGATATAGTACGAAGAAATACAATTTGCCTAGAACAACGTTACAACGTCATTATAAGCCGTACCGAGGGAGTGGGTCTTATTTTCGTAGATTTTTGCGGAAGTCCCTTAAAAAATTGATTAACGCCTCGCTTGCTGTCACTTTCCTAGTGTTTGGGCGTGCGCTTTTCATACTAGCGTAAGCTACGTACGTAAAAAAACAAAGAAAATTTGCTTGTAAGACGTCGGAAGAGCGACAGCTTATAATAACTATTAGAAAGTGGTGGTAACTGAGAGGCGAGATGACTTTGGTTGTGTGCTGATATCAGTGCGTAACGGAGAGCACGATTCCATCGTGGCTCTTTCGATGGTTAGTTGACCTTGCTGGTGGCATGGTTTGCAGCATGGGTTGGATGCATGGGGGAGGTAGGATTAGGATGTACATCCACGGAACATAAAGCTACCGCGTGCTCAGTGTTCGCTAAGAGTTAAACCTGACTCTGTGAACCGGGAGCTCCGAGAGAGTGGGTATATAGCCTGTTGTACGTCGACCATTGTCAATATAAGATGGAAACCTAATGCAATGGTGGCTTTCTTGTGTTGTAAGAACGAGGTTATTAGGATGTACATCCACGGAACATAAAGCTACCGCGTGCTCAGTGTTCGCTAAGAGTTAAACCTGACTCTGTGAACCGGGAGCTCCGAGAGAGTGGGTATATAGCCTGTTGTACGTCGACCATTGTCAATATCAGATGGAAACCTAATGCAATGGTGGCTTTCTTGTGTTGTAATGATGTTGTATATAAGCGTTTTATCTCCTAATCGCTATAGCCTCTAGAAGACTTACCGTTTATCTATAAATATATATGATATAGATATATACTAACATTTTTAAAGTCCGCAACAAATGTCATTAAATTATATTA
Organism: Ypsolopha scabrella; assembly: GCA_910592155.1. Lineage (NCBI taxonomy): Eukaryota > Metazoa > Arthropoda > Insecta > Lepidoptera > Ypsolophidae > Ypsolopha > Ypsolopha scabrella. Next base: position 10,875,142 of record OU342964.1, read on the forward strand.
TGTACGAAACTGTTGTGTGCGACGTTTTTGATACAATGAAAAGTGCTAACTGAAAACAGTAGATAAATAAATAATGTTTAAATATTCAATGAAATATTCAAATTTCACGGAATGGTCCATTAATTTTCGTACAAATGAGTTAACGAGTATACAATTTTCAGATGATTTAAACAATCTCTTTACTGAATAATAAAATTAATACAAATGTTACGTAAAATCCAAGTAAATTTGCGTTTTGTTTGTAGAGCATTGTGATGATGATGATGATGGGCTCTGACCGTTTTCGCTAATGGCGACTACTTCTAAAGTTCGTTCAAAACGTTTCGTTTGTTTTTCCAAGTATTTTAGTGTCTTAGGTCCCTCTCTCCATTGTCTATGTCAACGGCTTTTCCCAAGTTAATCTACCAAACTGTTTAATAATAGCACACGCAGATGATAGAGTTCTCCTTATTCAAAATAAAACAAGCCATGAGCTGGCTTTAGCAAATTTTTAACTCTATACGTACATGTTGAAAAAACTAAATGTATCACATTTTCTCAGGTTGTAAAGTCTTGGCTCTCGCTTAACTGTAGCTTAGCGGGTGGAGTTTGTGGGTGTCTACCTCTAGCTCATACCCACAGTATTGAATGCCTCAGTGTTCTAATTATTGACAGCACAATGAACTGCCAAAATCACCTTGATTCCCTTGTGTACTACGTCAGTGATTGTATGGTGTATTTTATGCAGGTAGTAACTTAAAACAAATCACTGTAGATTTTGTGGTTTTATTTCAAGACTATTACAGTAGGTCTATTACAGTACTGACCATGATGCCTGAGAAAGCTAATCACACGGCGCGGCTTCACTTCGCGTGATTATTCGTCTGTCGGGTGAGCATCAGATTCTCAAACTGCAAGTTTGAAATTCAGGACTATCAAAATGCAGGAGTCATTAATCGGTTTATATGTTAACTAACATATGAATTTTCGGTAAAGTGGTGTCGCAGCAACAATGATGTTGATGTTGGAGCCGTGCATTCCGAAACCTCTAAAACTCTTAACATCGAAACTCGAATAAAATACTCGTAGGTAGAGTTTGTCATTGGATCGCAAGTTACAACCCTTAAATGTATGTTGATCGATATTAAAGATGTAATTGTATTTCTTAAAAAATAATCCCTTTTCTTTACTTCCCAGAATTTGATCCTTTTCTGAGCCGCTATTTGATGGTGCAATAATATATGTACAGTGTGTTTTATTTTTGAAAATCGACGGTTTCGGTACCTGGCTACGAAAATAATTTTTTTCAAAAATCTAATGATGCAGTCTAAGTTTTCATTCCAGTCCCGAGACTCCTTCGAGTATTTTTCGCAATTACCTATAGTTTCGGGTTTGGCCACCCACGCCCCACTTGAGAAACTAACACTGTATGTATATGTGTACAATTCCGAATTCGTAAAATACGCATTGCTAATTTTATGATGGTTACGATAACTATAAATACAGATATAACTAATTAATATTAATAAGTAGATAAATAATATTGCTGCTAGAAATATATTTTCGGTAAAGGAAGCGTGCCCAGGAACCAAAACTTTCAAGGTAATTCTTTAACCGAGTTAATAAAAAATACCTACCTCCCTACGATCACGAAAGTGCTACGGCGTAGCTCGTAGCACGTACTCTTGTAGCATCGGACCCACGGTATAGAGATACTTCATGTAGCAGCAACATACTATCACCACGTGTTTTATTAATGTCCAATATATATTTATTTTTATCTCGGGCTCCACAATGCTAAAGTTCAGTCCTGCTCTAACGCTTTTGTTTTTTAATTATCTATCCTGCTCTTATCAACTGCTGCGCACGCAAAACTTTAGATATTTTTAATTGTGGCTTCGGCTACTTTAGAACAATATGTGTATATTTTTTTCACATAAAAAGATAGTTTTTGGGGTTCCGTACCCGAATGGCTCCAAACGGGACCCTATTACTAAGTCTCCGCTGTTTGTCTGTCTGTACAAGAAACCTCGAAAGTTGCATTATTTTAACGTTATTGGTTTTACCTCTTACTTAGAGACGGTAATACAGACAAGTTTTAATTTTAGTCAGATTGTAGAACATACTCTAAAGTAAAACAAAAAATAATAAATAGTAGGTTTCCGAACGCAAACGGCGCCAAATTTTTCGTCAGGCGCTACCATTTCAGAAGCTTGTTTTTGAAGCCTTGATGTTGCATTAGCGTGTATGTATGTTTTTGTTATTTACCATAATGTTTTTAAAGTTCTGCATCCGTATTGTAGGGTGGTACGAAACCCTTTGTGCGTGAGTCCGACTCGCACTTTGTTAATTATTAAAAAAAAATACGATTCAGATTCACGATTCGCCTGTGCTATTTTTGTTTTATTTGGTTTTGAAATATGGGAGCTGAATCGTATTTTCTGGAAACTTTATTGTTAAAATATTAAATATATGATTATTATGGTCCTGAGTCCAAAAATACCCATTTTTTTTCAGATTTCTATCAAATGCATAGAAGAACTGAAGTTTGGCTCTATGAATGGAGCCCCTTAAGAAGTACATTAGTTATTTTTTGCAGCCGACATTAAATTAATAGAAAGTGTGTTTAGGGCAAGGTTATCCAGTGAAATCTGTCCTGCTCCAACGCTTTCGTTTAACACATGTTTATCCTGCTCAGCGGGAGCGCGCCGCTCAGAAAACTCGCGGATTCGAGGTGTTTTTATTTATTATTTTGGAATTAGAGGGATGGTAATACGACGGCCGCTTAATGTTACATTTCCTAATACGTTTATTTTAATATAAATTATACTGTCCAAAACTTAATAAAGCTTAAATAAAATTATATTTAGATCGTAGTTTAGACCTATCTTTGACATTTAATCGGACCGAGGAAATTCTAAGCAATCGTATATCAAACAGCCGAAATATCAAAATCAAAGAGTGAAATATAAATTATTTTCTTACAAAACTTTATCATCGCTATTTATTGGCTTAAAATTAATTTGAAAAGAGACAAAATCAGGATAACCCCCGCTTGAGTACAAGTGGCTGCGTAGCAAGAACAGAGCACACCATGTAACACAATTAGAGTCTTTATAACGTTCCACTGAAAGTATTATTAAATATGTGATACCAAGTCAAATTGAAGTTTTCAAAAGCATGAGTATACAGGATTAGTGGGCGTGAATAGCCAAATCCGAAACTAAATGAAATTGTGAAAAATGCTCAATGGAACAGGTAATGCCTGAAAACATAAAAATATGAATCCGTTTATTAAAAATGAGCACTTTTCTTTAGTTTGCCGTATATAATGAATTTGATCCTTACAGGTGACACTATCGGATGGTGCAATAATAAACAATACATATTTCTTAATTAGCGGGTTCGATTCTGGGCTAGCGAAATTATATTTTCAAAAATCTAATGATGAAGTTTTTGTTTTCGTCAAAATAGACCCCGAGACTTCTTTGAGCATTTTTTGATATTCCCTATACCTATATGTTCAGATTTGGCCATCCAAAACCAAAATGCAAGTCGCAGTCCATACTTGGCACACCCGCGTTTCACTGACGATTATTACGTCCCAACGTGTTGGCTGGTGAGCCCTATCGCCATTCTTCGGGCACAAATACACGCTTTTTAGAACATGCAGGTTTCTTCACGACGTTTTCCTTCACCGTTCAGCAAGTGGTAAGTATTAGGTAAGAACACAAATACTGTACATATAAATTCCGAAAAACTCATTGGTGCATGCCCGACCGGGAATCGAACCTGGATCTCAAAGATTGAGAGGCCCTGAACTACCGCTGCTTTTTGTGATACCAATACAAATCTTAAATATATGTCGCAGGATATTCAGAAAAAAAAAACGGATCAACCCTAGGAATTTTGCAAAAAGGTCCAATAATTGGAAACTTTCTGTTAAGAAATAAAGGGGTGGTCTCGCTCCGCTTCGCCCGGTTCCCGAATTTATTTACATGTAAACCTAACACGCTTCACCTATTTTTGGCTTTTTTCCTATTACCCGGAATATACCGACCGACTTAGCTTTATGTTGATAACTGTCGAGCCTATTATTTTGTTAAGTTCCAATATTCACAATGGAATGAATAGCCAGGTATCGTATTATGTCACCCCAGTTAACAATAAAAGTCTACTCCATATATTTTTTACTCTTACAACCCAACATTTAATACAATTTAACGAGAAATTAGAATGAATCTTTATGGCTGCCAAAATTAGTACCTACTAAAAGCAGACATGGTTAGCGCCGCATACAACTGGAAGCAACGAGATTTAACTATTTAAAAATGTCATTGCTTGTGGCAACTCACTAATTGCACTGTAAAATTTTAGTGCTAATTTTGTATGCAGGAAGTTGTTGGAACTTTAACCGGGACGGTCGTTTTATATTGGTGCAAAGTTTTTAGCGTTCAGTGCTGAAGAAACCGTTTCAAGGTGGCAAGGAAAGTTCGAAAATGATAATTTAGGAATAACCATCGACATAAAGATACATAACTCGTCGGGAATAACCTATTCAAGTTGGTGTTTAAATTGAATAATATCGAGATGCAGTGTGGCAATCACTGCACTTTAACATTATTTGCAGATCAAGGCAACAGCCGATTTGCTTGGCTTCTCCGCGGCATTAAGGCTGCATTGCTTCGGCTAGTCCATAAAATAAATAGAGCCAGTGCTTCATTGCAAGGGGGTGATTTGGCACAGGCGGCTAGGGAGGAGCGACGCTCTGTCGCCGGAGCAGCCTGCCTGCCTCATACACGTCAACGAGAATCATCTCGGGGGTTGAACAAGAAACGCTCGCGCTGTGTAGTTTTCTTAAAGTTCTTATACGAGTATATACCTGCATGTTGGTTGAATAACTTTAGAAATATTTTGAGGGTTTTTAACGTATTAGCATTCCCTTTTTGCTAAAGTGGCGTAGCTTTGTAAGCTCGCTACGCCGTAGTACCTACGTACGGTGTCAAGGGAACGTGACACTCACTCACTCATAATGAAATCTCCGGAAATAAAGAGCCAATAAACTGGAAATGTCTGCCACATTACAGGGACAACCACGCACCCACTAAGGAGAGATAGAATGCTCATATTTGTTCGTCTTTTAGCATGGGTGGAGTGAGCAAAAGCCCAATAGTGTGCTAGGTATTGAAAATTTAGTTTAATTTTCTAAACTACATAACATTTCCTGAAACTAAAAATTATTGTGGATATCGTTTTCCCAAAAAGAGAACGCAAAACATACTCGTACTCGTTTAAAAAAAAACAATTGAATCTCTGAATTCCAAAAATACTTCTCACGCGTGTTGAAATCAAAGTATTTATCTCAAAAATGTATCTTATATTCTTCACTATGATCGGTAAATATGTTTTATACAGTTTACCTTTTAATTAACAAGTACACCTAGTATGAAAATGTGAACTGAGATACGAAACCCTTACTTTTTGTAATATAGCGAATAGGTACAACTAAAATTATGAGCGGATTATTTTGGATCGTAAAACTTGGTCTATTTTTATCGTATTTCAATCATCATACGCCCGACCCCTCGTGCCCTTATATCCACGTGCACGCAATAGCTTAGAAAAAACTTCTTCAAATGTTAGGTTATTTGTTCGGAAACTAAGATCTCACTCAGAACGGTTCCAAAAATTCCGAACACCACTATTAATTCTATCCTCAGGACTGGGCACTTGAATTATTTCCAATTTCAAAGAAAAAACGGCCTATCCTTGTAGGCATGGAATCTTAGATGTCTTGGAAGTATGCCATATCATATTGAATCACAATATGAATTTTAAATTTCACTGGAAAAGTATTTCTAAGTGATAAGTTTGGATAAAAATGGGAGTTATTGATACCATAAAATATATAATTGAATTTTGTATGAATAATAAATATTTTTGATTTACGTTGAATTATTTCCCTTTTTTGCATTTAGTGTCTAGTGACAGTTTATTTTTGTTTTTAAACCACGAAATTAAAGTAAATACTCTTGTCTGTACGAGTAAATAACGGTATCAAATTCAACCCGTTCATATCACAGTGGCCACAACATTACCGAAATAGCTCGTCGCAACTCGCAGTGCAATGCTTGCATTGAATAATGAATGAAATTGCTTTGCTGCTGGTATAGCCCCCCATCAACTTGGATTAATGGCATTGGTCATCAAGGTGAAGCCGTAAACCAGAACTGGGACAGGTATCAGCTGAATAATACATGACAATTCTGAAAATAGAAATCGTTTTGGAGGATTGGACAGATGGTTTATAAATACAGAAAGAGCATGGAGAATAAGAGTGTAAATAGAAAGCTAATAATTCTCAATAACATGTTCCACTATCATTCTGTAAAACTTTTCTAAGTAAAGTTTAGTTTATACTGTACACGCAGATTAGAAGATGCTTTGAGTATACATACTATAGGTACTCTAAGTCTAAATGGACAGGCCTTGATCATACTGAATGACTTTCCCAAAGAAACATACCCGTTCTAATAACAAAATATTGGACTTATGTTAGTATGTAGAAAACATAATTTAAATCTGCCCGGTTTTTTTATTTTTCGGAAAGTTCTACAGTATTGATCTGTAAAGTTTTAGTTTCAATTAATGGTATAGGTAGATTATTATAAAAGGGTGGTAAGTAATAAATCGCACCCGAGATATATAGGCGCACAAGCAAGCAAAGCGAGTGATGGTGCTTATAGTTCGAGGGTGTAATTGATCACTTACATCCATTCTACTTTTCACCACTAATGCGATGAAATATAAAAAACTTGAAAAATTATCTTTTATATTTGCAACAAGGTTTTCAACAAGATATTTTTACTGTCACCATTTTTGTGCCATTGTATCTTACTGGTCAGTGTGATTGTTTTAAAAATAAAACCAATTTAGTTATTGTGTAAACTAATAATACAGAATAACAAAATAAAAAGGAAGTAGGCAGAAACTATTATGTAATTTAGCTTACTAGTTAGTGATTGTCAGAGAGACTCCTTCGATTGTCAAATTAACTTACCTCCCTAGGTTTGTAAATCAAATTTACCTCCCATAATTGCGACTTACTTTCAGAGCATTTAGTGATGAAAAGGTACCATAAATTTACTTCCGGTATAATTTAATATCCACATATTTGGGTACTTTAATGCGTGGGAGGAGGTCAATTTTAGAACGACTCGTATTTAACTGGTTACCAAAATACATAAAGCTTTGCAAAAAATTAGTACGTTTTTCAGTGTGATTGAATATCAACCAACGTGTGCTTATAGGGATCGCTAAATTATGGCCAAATAAATTGCTAATTTTTTTTTAATTAATTGGTTCTCAATAAGGAGTACTTGAATTCAATAAAATGTATTTTATTGGCAAATTAAATTTATTTCTGAACTATAACTCAAAAGATTTTATTTTGATTTTATTTTTATTTTGATAACTTTATTCAGTTAAGTTTCTTAAAATGTAAATGTAGTATAATTTTAGTATAATTTATTTTAATCTTTATATTCATTAAAATAATTTGACATATAATAAACAGATAAAGGGTCAATACAAATAGTCGTCCCCCGTAGGTATATTTAGTTTAGGCTGTTTCCGCTGCCGATGCCGGAGCCGACAATCACGAATTTTATAGAACAATAGGCATGGTGACTAAAAAAAAATTATTAGTCCGTCAGTTAGATTATCATAAAATATTGGACACGAATTTTTTCTTTTTTGAATGATGAAGATATAGCCCGCTGAAGTTCCGCGTGACGTCACATCTACGTACAATTTTACTTAGAAGTGGCGTCATTTTCCCCCATTTCCAAACTTCGACGCGCTTTATCTCTGCCATTTTTTGTTTGATTGACAAAAGAAAAAATACATGTCCAATATTTTTTGATAATCTAAATGACGGACTAAATAGAATAATATTTTGTTTACCCTGTGCATAAGCCTATTGCAGGAGCTGAAGGTGAAGAAATAATAAAACATGGTCCTCTTCCAGAAAGATTTTAAATTAATTTTATCTTAATACATAATTGATTTGTGCAATTGAGAGGTAATCACAATTTTAATGTAAATTGTTCACAGCTTACTTTGTTTATTTACTTATATATGATAGGTATAGTGATAAAACATTCAAGAAATTCCTATGCGTTCGTTTGCCCTGGCGCAATGGATCTTGTGTGAGTCAGACTTTATTTGCTTCGCTACCAACCTAACGTCAGAAAGGCCGTGTCAAATAAAGAGATGGGTTTATAATGGAGGTTCCATAAGCCTCGGAAATAAATTCCCCCTCCAGCAGATGCAATATCCGGGAGCCAATGATATTATAAATGTAGGTACTTAGTTCAGTTCCAGAAAGTACATTTCTTTGGATTATCTAAACATAAAAGAATACAAGAATCGATAGTAATAGGAACAATATTTACTTGTTACTATACAGTTTGACTCTCTTTGATAGTATACTTAAAAATAACTTTTATTTGGCGGTAAAAACTAGACGTTTCTGTTAAACCTTCATTGTACTGCTTGCTCCTCCACAAGTTGCAAGCGCAGTATGCGTGACACCGCAAGTTGGATACGCACATGCTAAGGGTACTGATTTATTAAGGCGTGGGGAGGGGGGTACCTGTCTTTAAGAGTCAAGGTGAGTTTTGAATTTACTTATTCTTGTAACTGCACAAAACTATTGAAGAGGTAGATAAAAGGTTACGATTACCTAAATTTTGGGATTTATCCAATTCGCATTCTTTCCTTTAGGAAATACGGCTACGATAGCCGACATGATTTGCTCACGAATAAGGTGAGTAGGGTAGTGATCTTGGCTCGGATCGGAAGTGGAACAACAGTGATCTATCTCATGTTCCGTACGGAGTGGAGACCGATCCATCAACCGGCGGAGTGAGCCTACAAAGGATTATATTGTTATTTGGTGGCTTTCACTATACAAGGTGAATTTTGTTTATGCAACAAAATTCATATTGGGGTCTCCATTAGTGTTATTTATAATAACCGGAATGGGAGATTGGGGGGTTTCATGAAATTGCCAAGAAGAATCACTTCCTTTATACACCGTCCGATTACAGGTACTAATTATTTTAAGGCCTTAGTTCAAACTAAATTTTTAAGTGACACTGAGAAAACTGAACATTATAAAGTGAATACTGTAATTCATGCAAAGTAGCGTGGGCAATGGGCATACGGTATTTGTAAACTTAAACATATATATTTTACATATATACATTTATGGAACGGGTTGTAGGTATTCTACAAAGCTGCGCAGCTCAAAGTTTTACAGTGCAATCGAATTGTAAATGGAACACATTCTTGTCTTCTTTGCTACGGGGCCTAGGAGTGCTACGACTTCATAGTTTTGCTACAGGGCGTAGCAAGTGTAACGAATTCATAATTTTTCCTACGGGGCGTAGCAAGTGCTACGACTTCATAATTTTCCCGTTTTGTAGATCCTTTGTGACGTAGTCTGAATGTATATTATGTGTCTAGTGTATTTAGGCATGCATTTGTGCTAGTTTTAGAGGAGGACGTAGTGACAAAAAAAGTTTAGAGATATTTGTTGCAATATTTTATCTGGAATGTTCATTGAATTTAAACAGCGTGTAATACTTGCTTTTGAATTCGAGAAATACCCTGGACACAGTAAGTTTTTATTGCAAAATTTGTGTTATCGTTATATATAAGTAATTTCTAGTCCAATCAAGTCTTAACTCATGTGACTGGAGACACAAATGCTCTTTGTACTCGTATTTGCCAACTTACTACTAATCAATTTCCACCTTATAAATAAGTAAATTTATTTTCGGTAAATACCTACTGGGAAATGTTTGATTAGGTTTCTCAAACCATCGCTAAACATTTACCTGTATAAAGAGCACCCACGCTCTGTTTTCGTTTACGGGACCTGTTTCGGTTCATCCGTAAGATGTTTGCCTGATAAGACTAAGGTGGGATTAGAATATCAATATGTAAATAGTGTTTTCATTTACTAGGGCACCATAACGTGCCAGAAAAGGGTTGGCGCAAAGATACACAATAGTCGGATGCAGATTTACGTATAAGGTGACTTTCGTTTATATGGCCAAATTCATATTGGAGACTCGGTAAGTGATCAGAACCAAGGTTCAATGATCTTGTTTGCGAAATGAGAAAATTATTTTGTGCCTCTATACTTGTTCAAGAACAATCTAGACTCAATTTAGACTTTTAGGATGCCTAATTTTTATTTTGCGATTTCACAGAAAGGTTCATTGAACCTTGGTCCTTACCATTTAACAAGTCTCCAGTATGAATATAGTGTATCACACTAATATTATAATTTTTATTATTTTTAAGAAAATTAAAGCAATACTCAGTAAAATACGCTATATTTCGACCCCTCAGGCGAATGGAAAATAAAATATGACATATAATAACGTAAAAAACACTGACACTGACATCATTTTATTTGTAATAAAAATGTAAATAAATATGATTTTATTGACCATTTTGTCACTTCATAATATAAATTTAATTTAAAAAATACATACAATTAAATATTAGTGAAATATTATTATATAATTTATGGCTATGGAAGAGTGATGTCTCCTGTGACAGGTATTTTTATACCTATAATTACGAAAAGGCCTGTACAGTGTTTTTGTTAAAATGTGTTTTTTACTAAGGCTATAGTGACAACTTCAAAGAGCATATCACACTGTGTCACTTGGTTAATCGGTATAGTAGAAATAATATAGACCGTAGACTATTGGGCTAATAGATTCATTTTAAGTATAAATAACGCAAAATCTTTAGTTCGATCGATAGAAAAAAATACGAATTTTCCTCTAAATTTCATGTTTTTCGTGTGTTAAAGGGCCTTCCTTAAATCATACGCCTTGAAATTTGTATTAAAAATAAGTTAACAAATGACATCGTCAGCTCGTCTTAGAATATTTTAAAATTTTATTCTACAAGCTGAGTTATTAAATAAAAACGCAGGTTTTTGTGGGCATGTGTTTCTTGGTGGTTGTAACCGCCACGGCTGACGGCGCGCTATTTTAAACTAAAAGGATACGTCGTAGAGTTCAGTTCTGATTGATGCAAAATGAGGTGCTCAATCTGATCAATCTTAACGCTGCATATATGTATATGCAGCGTTAAACCAGTTCTGTAGTTTTTAAGAGAACTGTGATTACAAAATTACAAACAGACTGGTGCAAATGTGGCCTCATTTTCAAAATTTTTATGTTTTATCCTTGTACGGATAAAGCACGACCTAGGATTTTGTTATATATATAACTTGTAGCTCCTGACGTTTTTGTGACAAAGCTATGGACATAACGAGAGATTTGTACATTTTCTAAAATTTCTGGGTCTTAATTTTTAAGTTTGCTCAGTTTTTCAGACTATTTAGGGAGTTTGTGACGTCATTAGGGATGAAAAATAAAATGTGAAAATAAAAGTATAATCGAAGTTTTGAAACTATGGCATTAAAAACTTTCATCGTTTCAACTGAAATTATGGCCCACTGAGTTTTATGATTGTCAAGTTAGGTCTTAACTCGTTTATACGCAAAAAAAAATCAAGAAGCTGCCGAGTTTAGGGTGATAAAGTGTTAAATACGATATTGATTTTTAGAAAATTTATTTTGCTCTCTTATAAGAATAAGTATATTTAAAAAAAATTGTTTGCTTGTTTAATTGTTGGCAAAAATTAATAATCTACGTAAATAAAAACTAAATATAAAGATTTTATGGTTATTTAAATTTTACTTTAAACGAAATATAAGTTTATCTGATAGAAAAATTGAAATGGTCCATAAAAATAAAACTTCCCTAAAACAAAAAGCCAAAACTAACCTAAAACCCTTATAAAACCTAAAATATTTATCTATTCTTTTCTTTCATTTCTAATAATAAAGCAGTAAAAAAGTCGTGTCTGAACATTTAATATCTTTTTGAAATTTAGATGGTTTTATTAGTATTGTACAATGGCCAAAACCACCATTTTTAGAATTTTTGTCTGTCTGTCTATCTGTCTGTCTGTCAACAGGATTTGGATGCGGTTTATTTTATTATAATCATAGGGACCCTGGTCAACATACAGGCTATGAGGGGTGTTCATAAAATAACGTCCAAGCCAAAAACAGGGCAAAGATCGCATAAACGCGGGCTGAGCCACGGGCAAAGGCTATAGAATTTTATATTTAAAAAATTGTTGAATATAGGTTAAAACTTACCACCTTACCATATAGCAGTTAGTTTGTCTTAAAACCGAAACCTCAGTAAATAACAACATATATAATACATAATAATGATATATATGATTAGACTAATATTATTAGTCGGACGAGAACGTCTGTAAACGGTCCGCCCATATCGTTTTGCTCCCGTTCTCTTTTGCGGTCCTTCGTTGAAACGTGTCACTCTAGTAAAGATGTCAGATAAAGCTCTTCATCCTAATACATTAGGCTGATATTAGAGTTCATGGTCTAATAAAACATGAAATCTATTACCAACTGTTTGGCATACAACATATGTATCTACATATATTTATTATGGTTGTTTATGTTTATGTACTGCTGGCTCATTTTTTGCCGTAACAGAATAAAGGCTTCGGAATGTTAAAATATAGGCAGCGACAGATCAAACGATAAGCGTGCTCTCAGCCTATTCACGCAACGTCATGAAATACAATAGGGAACAAACGCGTAGTACGTAGAAAGCGTTCGTAGCACAATGCTTTGAGCTACGACAATGGGATCTACGAATGTTGCACGGCGACTATTGTAGAAGCTAACCGTTGAGATCCTTATCGACCTCCCGCTGCAGCCGTCGGTCCAGAGATGTAGCTGCTCACCTGAGCAGCGGCCGAGGAGGCGTCTCGTTCCACCCACTTGTAGCAGCGAGTAGGCTAGCGGCGCGCCGGTCACGGAACGTCCGCATATCTGGCACTCTCATGCCGTACCATCATAAAGCATCACAACACCAGTGAGCGCGCCACGCGGCTCGCATAGTACCGCGGCGGTGGCGAGAAGTGGCCGGCGCTGCGCTGTGCGGCTGTGGACCGCGGGGCCGCGCGGCTCGACTGACGGGCCTGCAAGCGACGGGCGCGCCGTCCTCCGCACGCACGCGCCTTACCCCTACCGCCCCTCACTCCGCTCACACCCCTCCGGCTCCCTCTCACACACCCTTACTCCCATCTCACTACTACCTAGTACCTACCCTCTTACTTAGATATTATCAATAAAATTATTTTACCAAAGGAAAACGAACTCTTCTATTCGATGGCAGACTCGTACGCCACCTGTCAAATGGTTTGTTTATCGCTGCTTACGGGAATGACTTGAGGTAGAACTACAATTGTGATATCATTTTATTATTTATCAGCAGTAATAAAAAATAGTTATAATCTTTTTTATTCACATAAATAATAAAGAAATATTAGACGATGACGGTGGCTCTGTTGGTAGGAAGGACTCCCAAACACGAGGCTCTGGTTCGATTTCAGGAAACACTGCTATTAGGAAACCGGCATGCAGGCATGCATTGCATTATAAAGCTTTATATAAATATTATATTGTAGACGTATTCGTGCCCAAATACAGCGATGGTATCCCTTTTAATACGTTGTGACGAAAAAATCGCAGGTGAAACGAGGCCAGGGTACGATGCAAGTAGTTGGCTTACTGAGTGACAATCTAAACTCGGAAAACACCTTTAACATCCCCTAGTGCGTGACTATACATATTTTTTGGATAGAAAATTTAAAACATGTTACCATCTGAATCCTGAAGCACCGCTAAAAAGTTCAGCGACTAACATCGCAGTTTTCCGGGCGAGAAATTCATTTTAATTAGTCATGTCTAGGTCAACTCTATGCTGAGCTACGAGTGGCGCCTGCACTATCGACACAGCGCGGGTTTGCCTGTCGCTGCCGGGCGCCGGCAAAGCTCCAGGAATACTTCCGGACACAAAGGGAACGTAAATCATAATGGAGGCTGCTCGGCCAATGACGCTAAATTTTTATTAGTAAGCTCGCTTTACCGGAACTGTGGAGACAGTACTTTATTTATGGTATGGCGGCTTTTGTTTTGGGAGTTTGTGTCGCTTTTTGTTTTAATATAAATATTCACCACGGATTACCCGTATAATATTATATTTCCTTCTGAAATAAGAATTGGTTAATTATTACATTTCGGTATAGAAACCCATAAGCGGCGGTAGCTCAGGCGGTAGAGCGCTGGCCTCTCAATCTTTAGACCCAGGTTCGATTCCCGGTCGGGCATGCACCGATAAATTTTCAGAATTTATGTAGATCGTATTTGTGTTCTTACCTAATATTTACCACTCACTGAACGGTGAAAGAAAACCATCGTGAGGAAACCTGCATGCCCTAAAAAGCGTGTAACTGTGCCCGAAGTACGGCGATAAGGCTCACCACCCATCATGTTGGGACGTAATAATCGTCGGTAAAACGGGGGTGAAACAAATGTGGACTGTGACTTGCATTTTCAAAGTTAACACTCTGGAACACCTCTGACACCCCCTGTGGGATTTATGCCGTGACGATATGTTTATGCTTTATGTTTATATATGTTTAGAAACCCAGAAGAAAACTAAATCTGGCTATGAGGAGCTTTGAATTGCGGTTTAGAGCTGTTTGTATTACGAGAGATAAATGTTCGTGTGGACACCTTGTATAACTGCTGTGGTCAGCTGCTGTGAAAGTAGGGAAATTGTTACCAATTTATGGGTTTATTCGGTTTCAAAAAAACAATAATTATTATAAAAAAAAACACTAACCAAACAGCTTTTACGAAACGCTGGCAAAAAGGGGTTTGAGTACTAAAACAATGAAAACGAAAATGAAAAAATGTGATATGATTTTTTAGATAATATCTGTGCTTAGATGACAACGACCGAAAAAGATGAAGAAAAGAAACCCGAGTCTCGTACCGTCTGGGATGTAATGACGTACAGTAAGCAGATAGCTGTAGTTATCCGCGTGAGTGGTCTCCCTCATGTAACTCTGATTCTGTTTCTGCGCGTGCCGATTAGCGGTTGGCTGTGATCCAGGAAGTCTTCGGAAGGAACAGTCGAAGGTCTGCTAGCTGACGCATTATCTGTATTACTGACATATTCGAATTATTCAGTAGAAAAATAACGAAATTTCATTACAACTAAAGAGCAATGTTGTGAATAAATTGCCAAATATGAGTAGTATAAATAAGTACTATGTGAAAGAAATAAATGAAAATGGCTTTTATTTTTATTTTAAAAATAACATTTTGCTTATCGGTATTAAACTTACATAGCATGCAATTATGTTCATACTTATACATGCCTGTTTCAGAAAGAGATAGGTAGTGATCTCCATTTGCTTCGACCCTGACACACCTCTTTTGATTCTGTCCATCCATCAATCGAGTTATATAACCCTTTCTATTCCGGGTGTTTTTGATTAGGCCCTAATACTAATAATTCTATTTAACATTAAATATTACAGGTTAATTGGATCCGGAGATTTAAAATTATGACATAGAGACAAAAATAATATTTCTTCCTTGGGTTCGCCTCGGCTACGAAATCCTAAGAATCGTTAAACAAATACGTATAGTACACAGTACATAATTATTGTGGAAACCGCATCAACCTCCGTCGTAGCGGTCGCCAACAACGATTTGACGTAGCACTTTAATCTAATTGCTTTCATATTTACTACGGCGTAGCACAGAAACCTTTTTACTGGTACTTACTTTTGTACGGTATAGCACATGAGTATTCCTCCGTAGCTTGTACAACGATTTATTGTGACAGGCCCAAAATAAAGATTTTATTTGCTAGGCCGTAGCTCTTACATTTTCTTACACCACCTTTACTACCTTTACTACCAGTCGACTTTGGCGGGAAAACGTTACATAAAAAACGGGACATAAGTTGCTGTAAATAGCCGTGTAAGATATGTATTGTCCTCTCATACCCTCAGAGTCCACAGAGCGTGTCGGTGATGACCTCGTGGCTCCGGGGCCGCGGTGTCTCCGGGCTCACGTGACACGTATGTTCTCTTCTTATGTCCTACACCTTATGCTCGATAGAGCTGTTTGTTCCTTCGAGGGACCGCCTGTGCAATTACGTTTGGTAAATGAAAATGTTGTTTTGATAGTAAGTTGCTCGTAAAATGTGTTTGCGTCGCATGCTGTCGCTGCTTTGTCTCTGAGGAATACAATATCTCCCTTAAAATGATCACTGTTTGGTTTTTTAAATTTTAACAAAAAAATGCAACATAAAAAAAAATACTTACCTTCTAGCCCGTGAAAATCGCATTAATTTGCGTTCAGTGGTTTTCATGTTATAAGGAAAAAGTTAAATACTTGTTTAAATATAGAAATTATAATATTTAAATATGGAAAAGTTGCTACAACAAAACAGAATAACGAAAAATATACTAATAAAAATCTCCTTTAGTGTTTGAAATACCGTACGGTTAAGTAAGAAAAAAAATGAATAAGGATATAATTAAATTTCCTAACATTATTTAATTTAAAAACTAAATTTGTTATCCCAAGAATAATGTTAGACACTGTAGCATCTTTTTGATATATATGTGATTACTTGTCTTGTAAACATTGACCTCTCATAAACAACTATACTCACAATCTTGCTCAAAAAGGGTCAGCGATGCATTTTGTCACCGCTATGGGGTGACAAAATCGAATGACGATTTCGTACAATTTACATTGCATCTTATAGTTAACGACATAACGTCTTAATTTGGTTGAAGCTGTTTTGCTACTATGCCCGTCGCACGTTCTGACGAACGTTTCTTAGAGACTGTGTCCAGTTGTTTATGAGAGGTCAATGCTTGTAAGGAATTTTAATGTGAAAATATACGTTTTTTTTACGGTATTGACATACATGCAGTTTTGGTAGCTTTAATGCTTTTTATTACTTTTTATCTATTCAAACAGAACACAAGTGGGTAATTTGTTCCTATTCCTTGGATTCAACTGCCTAAAGTTGTATGCAATCTATATCAGACTTGTAAGCTCTTGAGAAATGTTCTTTGTCTTCCCCTTTAATGGAGACATATCATTTTCATGCAATGCTCGCGATTTTGATGCCAAGTTTTTGGGAACATACATCTGTAGACTTGCTTCAATTTTAAAACTTTAAATGAGACAACATGATACTATAATAATTTTAAATTTTTGCTATGGTTCGTTGACTTTCATTAAGGTGAAATATATGTACGTATATTATTTTATCTTTTTTGCTTTTTGAAGTTGTGTACTCAGTAGCTTAACTTCATCACCCGTTTTTCAACGTACCTACAGATCAAGAGCTCTACATTTCTACTTTTAGTTAACCAACATCAAAAAAGGCGTTCTTAATTTGATACTAGGTATGTTTGTATGTGTTACTGTAAAAGCTTTTGGTAAAACTTAAGATTTACCAACTGATGATTGTAAAAGTCTGAATGATTGTTAATTTTGGACTTTTCATCTGGTTAATCTTAGGTTTTACAGAGTCATGGTAAATGCTGAAAAAAGACACTTTCAAAAATAGGTGTGACAACGAATGAAGCAAGGAGCGTGTTAGTTGTGATCATAAATCGGTGAGCCGAGCGAAGTGAAGCAGAGCGAGGCGACCCCTGTATTTCCTAATTAACCGTTGCGTTTTTTAACAGAAAATACGAATAAATGATAGATTAAACCTTTTTCTTTAGTCTTATTTAAGTCTTTAACTTTTCAAAACGAATAATCGAAGTCCGATGTACAGTTCATATAAAAAAATTGCCAAGTGCGAGAAGGAGTCGCGTCTGAAGTTAAGAATTACAAACTGCAAATTTAAGTTGGTCGGCTATTACTCGTTAACTTGTAAAGCTCTACTATGCCATAGTTTTTTTTCCTTTCAATTTCGTTATATAAACTGATGCCGTAAATTTTTTCACATATCATTTACAAAAACATCTGCTGGCTGCCAAAAGCTGGCAGGGCAGGGGAGGTGGGACACTTGACTCTAATAAAAATTTGCACTTTATAAAGCTTAATATTTCGCAAAGGGATTCCTGAATCAAAACATGGTTTTCACACACCCAGAATATTTTTGAAAGACCTATGCAACGAGACCACAAAATAAGGGGTAGACGAGAAAAAATTCATCCCCACTTTACGTGTAGGGGAGGGACATAAAACCATTTTTTTACCACTTTGTCGGCGTGATTAATGTGGTAAACCTGTGCCAAATTATTTGAAAGAAAGAAAGAAAATCTATGAGCTAAGCCGCGGACTGACAGACAGACGGACGAATTACAGAATTCTGTAAAACAAAATATATATTTTTAAATAACTTCGAAATAAAATCTTTTTAGGAAATTTATTTAAACACTTATAAAATCATGTTAGCCAGAAAAACAGGAAACCTTGAAAATCGCAATGCCTACGCCTTTCCGTAGCACAAGGAATTCTCGCAACCCTAAACGCCTACATGACTTTGCATTATTATTATCAAGATTGTTATCAAACGTCACGCAAGCTGCACTTCACCGGCCTAGGAGTATCGATCCTGGGAAGACTTGTTTAAGGCTCTTCTGTTGTACTAGCGACCCGCCCTGACTTAGCACGGCCAGCACTAAGCATTGGCGTAATTAGGATTTGTAGCTGGGGGGCCGGTCCCTGGCTCCATCTCATACCTTGCAAGTGCGATGTTTCATACCAACTTTTACTTAAATGTTTTACGTGCAGCTCAATTGTTAAGTTTTTAAGAGAGTTTTAAAAGTCAGCATCTTTTATTTTTCAAATCTTTTATTTAACTCCACTTGTGTGTTAGTATGTTAGTACTATTGGGTTAAATCTTGCAACTGACTTTCAAACCGAATTCCCGCCATCCGACTAAGCTAAAATTTTACTCACGTTTGGTTTTGGTGACAATCTACGAAAAGCTAAATTACGTCATTCTCGATCTAATATGGCGGAAGAGGCAAGATGATGATTTATTATTTCCATACCAACTCCTTTGATATGATTTTTTATAAGGAGAGTACGATAAGTTAAGTTCTAATTCCAATATGGCGGACGCCTTATGATGGCGGACTAAATTTCCTTAACCAACTCCATGACATGGTTATCAAGTAATTGGGTAAGCCAAGCAGAATACATGACGTCATTCTTAATATCGCAGACGCCCCGAGATGGCGGACTCAATTTCTTTTACCACTCTCTTGAAATGTTTATCAAATGAAATCTACATCTACAGTAATGATCATATATATATAATAGGTACTAGCTTTTGCCCGTGGCTTCACCCGCGTTGTATTAGTTTTTGTGGACTCCTATAAAATCTGTCAATATTTTTCGGACTGTTACCTACAGTAAACATAGCTGGTGAAATGTGTGTGTTATGCGCCTCTGTGTTTCTCATTTTGTATGTCTTTTATAATAGCTTTTCGATAGGAACTGATTTATGGAATGAAAAATAGTTGTTGTCCTTTTCTAGATCTAGAACTTTATAAAAAAAGAAAGGGAAAGAAACGGCGTTAAAGGGTGACAAATCACTTTTCTATAGAAACTTGAAGCCACATTTTCATCCTATGGGAACTGATTTATGGTATAAAAAGTAATCTTTGTCCTATTCCAGGTCTAGAACTACATTCATGCAAAATTTCAGCCCGATCGGTTTAGTAGTTACGGCGTGAAAAAGTAACAAACATCCATCCATCCATCCAAACATTCGCATTTATAATATTAGTGGGATACATTTTTTCTCTATTTGGCCATTGGATCGCTGGATTTTCTTACGTTCTCAGAGTGCCCCAAGGTCGTACCTACTTGACATCGATAAAAATTAAATTCGCCAATATCATATATAGCTATTAATAAATAAACTTAAATATCAAAAACGAATTAAAGTCAAAACTAAATATTCCCATGAAAAACTAAAAACTTTAACAAACAAAAGAATCAAAAATAAATATATTACAAACGAAACTAAACAACATTAGGTATATGATTTTGTCAGTCCTTCAAAAAAAAATTGAGTACTTCATAAAACTTCATCAAAATTAAATACCTACATGGATTGTGCACTAGTAAGTGTAAGTACCTCGCAAGTAGGAACCTCATAGCTCCTTTTGTAAGCAGTGGTACCCAACATCAGATAAGCATGTAAATTGTGAATCGCATGTAATGCGCAACAGAAAGGTTCGATAAGGAGGTGCTGACCGAGCGGTGCCGAGTCAGCCTTGACCAATTTACTCACTCCTCCACTACTCACCCTTATTCTGAATGGCAGCCAAGAACAACTCTACGTTTCCGCGCCGTTATTTTCAAAGACGTTCAACAAAGCCTACTTTCAAGAAATACTTGGTAATTAATAAAGATAACGGCGATAGGGCTCACCACCCATCACGTTAGGACGTAATAATCGTCGGTGAAACGGGTGTGCCGAGTGTGGGTGGACTGTGGACTTCCATTTCACAGTTCACACTCGGAACACCACTGACACCACCTCGGGGATTAATGTCGTGACAGTATACTAATAAAGATTTCTCAGTTCTTTTCAATCACCACATAATCCATCATGTATAAAGTATTTGAAGAACGGACAATCTGTCAATTTATTTCTTGATTGATTAACGTATCCTAAATGTATTTGAGTATTTTAGTGTCCATTTTTCTACGATGTCGTATTAAAATAAACGTTTAATGAAATAGTTTTTTGACTAGGAGTCAAAGGATATTCTATTTTTTATTTTATTTCAATATTGTTTCATTATCCTGCGTTTATTTTTTTCGTTCTCTGTCATCATACCGAAGCAAATTAATTATATAGGGCTTTAAAGTTTGCCTCAAAACTAAATTTTCTAAATATTTTCATATTGCCGTTAGAAATTTTTCGGGGACATTGAGTTATTCTCCATCCATCCATCCATCAGCCTGTTTCGTCCATTGCTCGACATAGGCTTTTCCAGGATTTCGCCACTCTTGGAGGTCCTCCTGGAAGAAATGCCCATACTCACACACGCTGGGCAGGCGGGCTGGTGAGCGCGGTGCCGAAACCCTTGCACCAGTGACGCCGCTGCCCGTCACCAGTCTGTTTTATATACGGCCGTTACGTTACGTTATTGTCGGTCCCAGGCAATGGTGGGCCGCCTTGTTTTGCCTGAGAGCTGTTCTCTTACTCTCCCTCGAATATCTTCGGGAGGATTTGCGAGTAAGATTAAGATAAGAGTTATTCTCCAGATGCCGTTTTTGAATCAGTGAAGCGGGGAAGGCAGACTGTGAATGAACATCGGACCTTCGCTATAAATTTTTACGTTTTTGACGGAACTTAAGGAACCTGCGAGGCCATGTGTTAGGAAATTCAATAAAAATAAATGTAATATTGAAGTCATATTTCACATCAAAAATTATTACGTGTAAGCGACCTGGGTTAAGGCCTATTGTCATACTTAGGGTATAAATATGGACCTTCAGGTTAACGTGTCTTCCGAAGCACGTAGACCGAACACAAACGTGTCCCAACGGGATTTGAACCCACGATCTCCGAATGTTTCAAACCCTGGTGGTAGACAGATTACAGACACGCCCGAAAAAAAGTTTCAAGAATTTTATCCCCACACTAAAAGTGATGTTAAAACTTCAATAGAATAGGGATTTTCTTTATTTCCGAATAAAGGCGATTTATATCTGCGCGAGTATCTACGTACTTATAAGTGGAATAAGTCAGAGTTCTTTGTAGAGCCTCTATTGTTTGTGGCTGAAAGGTCAACTCGCTTACCTTCTTAGATAAACGAGGGCAGTCCTTGTCGATATAAATAAAGGTCTGCCAAGTGCACGCGCGTCGTATATTAACTGGTTCTTTCTGTGCGATTTAGTATTTTAAAAATATTGTGAATTGTATAATGTTTTTTCATTCACATGTAGTTGATTCCCTATAAAATTAACAACTTTTTTTTACCTTGAGACACCAACTCACGGCTCCAGCCACAGACATTCAATTATAAGGAATTATAACATATTAATAATTATTCCTTCCTTATAATTGAATGTATGTGGCTCCAGCCGCGATATAGGAGTAGCAAACTTTTCAAAAATTCCTTTTTGGCATATGAAAAAACTATTTCGAGGTTATAGGTTCTATCGTTCAGGAGATTTCTTGCTGAGTTTGTGTTATTTTGCCTTAATATATGTATGTATATCACAGCGTGACATGTTCAAATACTGTGGGTACGCTTGTATGTAATAAATAAATATGGGATATATATATATATTTAAACTGGTTCTTGCACCCTAGGTTTGTCTGGAAGAGATCACTATAAGCGATACCTACGTAATTTTTATTATTTTAGTTTCCTTGTTTAAGTTATATTGTATTATTTATAAGCAACCATAAAAAACCCTAACGTGAATTGAATATATCTCATTTGTTAAATTATAAACTATCGGATTTCACTATCTTACTGTGACTAATATATAGATTTTTAAGGTTCCATCATAAAACAGAAACCATTACAGCGAAGCTATTAGTCGATACTAGTAATTATTTGTAAGTATATCTATCGTCCGTGGTATGCCTCAAAAACAGCTAAGGCCTTCGTATCTAACATCAACATCTGTCGCTATATCTTTCAAAGGAATAGTCATTGGCTAGAAACGACGTCAGACGTTAAGCTAACTTAAAACGTTATCATTGAAAGCAATAGTAGCCTTAACAGATATTGAAGTTAGTTAATAGGGTCCAGCCAGACATCTATAATTGTCTAACTTCAACATCCATCGCTATCATTTTCAAATGTATCTTAATTGGATAGAAATGACATCACTCATCATTTTTAGCCAGTCACGATAAGATGTTGAAGTTAGACAATAAGACCCCTGGACTAATTGGGTTATAATTTGAAGCTCGAAATGTGTAATTAAATGAGTAATGACTTACATAGTGGACATCGCGCGTTTGGCAGACTTGTTAGTTTAGTTTGTCAATAGAACTTTGTCAAATTGGTTTACTTTTATTTAGGAACCGTAGAGACCAAGTCCTTGCGTGAATAGTACAAGATCTTCCGGATGATTCCTTTTTATTGGAGGGTTCGCTAAAAATAGATATCCGCCGCCGCTCGAATAGACAGTAATGACGTTTGGGTCGAGTTCTTTCTTTGTTCTATGGTAGCCCTACTACTTACTACAATTTTGGAATGTACCCTTAAACATATAACAAATGAGTTTGTGAATCTGGTTTTCTTGATTATTCTTCGATAGCTAAACTTATTACATTATCTGTAAAGACAAAATTAATAACATCCACCTCGGATAAAATATATATCGAAACCAAAGAGGTATTTTTCTTTTTTATATATATCTTGTCTTTCGCTCGCGGCTCCACCCGCGTTTACCTATTCAGTCTCTGCCCAGTTTTTGGCTTGGACTTTATTTTGTCAATAACCTTATAAAAGTAAAAGCCTATCTGTTGATTGAATTACTATGATCATAATAATAAAGAAAACCACATCCAAAGCCGTTCAATGGTTCTCAATTATATGAAAGATCTGCGCATTTTGTCAACAACCTTATAAAAGTAAAAGCCTATCTGTTGATCGAATTACTATGATCATAATAATAAAGAAAACCACATCCAAAGCCGTTCAATGGTTCTCAATTATATGAACGATCTGCGCATTTTGTCAACAACCTTATAAAAGTAAAAGCCTATCTGTTGATCGAATTACTATGATCATAATAATAAAGAAAACCACATCCAAAGCCGTTCAATGGTTCTCAATTATATGAACGATCTGCGCATTTTGTCAACAACCTTATAAAAGTAAAAGCCTATCTGTTGATCGAATTACCATGATCATAATAATAAAGAAAACCACATCCAAAGCCGTTCAATGGTTCTCAATTATATGAACGATCTGCGCATTTTGTCAACAACCTTATAAAAGTTAAAGCCTATCTGTTGATCGAATTACTATGATCATAATAATAAAGAAAACCACATCCAAAGCCGTTCAATGGTTCTCAATTATATGAACGATCTGCGCATTTTGTCAACAACCTTATAAAAGTAAAAGCCTATCTGTTGATCGAATTACTATGATCATAATAATAAAGAAAACCACATCCAAAGCCGTTCAATGGTTCTCAATTATATGAACGATCTGCGCATTTTGTCAACAACCTTATAAAAGTTAAAGCCTATCTGTTGATCGAATTACTATGATCATAATAATAAAGAAAACCACATCCAAAGCCGTTCAATGGTTCTCAATTATATGAACGATCTGCGCAGCCATGGCACCATTAATACTTCGCACAAGATTTTTTTTTAAATCGTTTTTCATTTTACCGTTATATACATCTAATCACCGTTATTGATTTTTAGTTAAACAAGAACTTTACTTAACTAAATAGAAATCTGTTAAAATGTATTTATCCTTTCCATCATTTTTCATTTATTCAAGCTAGAATAGATTTAATAATCCTCTTAGCCGGGAGACAGTGTCCGCTAGAGTCCGCTTTGGCTCTGTATCCTCCGCAAACAGTTCCAGCTCCGATAGTCAACATCATTAGCATAATGTGTTTTCGTTCTTGGACGGGAAAATACTTAAATTTCGTTCAGAATAAAGCGGAAACAAAAAAAAACTACGAAAATAAACTACCGACGTTGCACGAAGTGGGTGTTTGATAAATGACCACCAGGAGTACACCCCAAATTGATCTAGCTTTACGATTTTTCAGATTTAGGTAAGGTATTTGGTCAGAACTTTTATTGGATTTAAACTGGCCTACGAGTGTTATGCTTTACCTTTCCTACGAGTACTTAGCCTAGTATTATGCTTTACCGTAGAAGATGGCTTCTACAGGAAGTGAGGTAATTGGAAAGGTAAAGCTCTTGAAGCGTAGAAAAAAATATCGAAGATTGCTCTACTGAAGTCAGGATATCTTCCACTCTATTCGGTTAAATCCTCGGATAAAACACCGTAGTTATTCCTTTCACATATAAGGTGCCTTTTGTTTATATAGACAAATTCATACTAGAAACTCGGTAAGTGGCCAGGACCAAGGCAATGTTCCGTTCTGTGAAATACACAAAATAAAGTTTAAACATCCTATTCAAATTAAGTAGACGTTTTTCTTGAACAAGTATAGGGGCATAAACAATTATGTTTTGTGTTTCGCATACAGGGTTATTAAACCTTGGTCCTGACCACTTATCGAGTCTCCAGTGTGAATTTAGCTATATAAACAAAAGTCACCTAATCTCAAATCAAATCAAAATATTTATTTTGTAAAATAGATACATAAAGTATACTTTCTACAAGTCAAAGTTAATCTTTACAAAATATATTTTTGGAATAAAAAAATATATATATATATATATATATACTAGTGTTTTGCGTGGTGCGCGGGCTGCAAGTCTACCTTTAACAACAAAGTCATTTAACATATTAATTAATTTTAAGCCTTTAGAGGAACCATACAGTATTCAAATATGCTAATTATTAATTACAATTTTGATTAAGATTTACATTATTATTTATTACACCATGCTTCATTATCGTCCAAATAATAATTGATTTTATACTAAGCTTTCTGTAGTCCCTGCTTGATATATAGTTTAAACTTATTTTCAGGCAAACTGAGGACCTCCTCTGGAAGCTTATTGTAAAATCTTATACCATGTCCTAGAAAAGAGGTACCTACTTTGGCAAGTCTTAATTTTGGAAAAGCTAGTTTATGTTTGTTTCTGGTTTCAATAGAGTGGTGCACCCAAGCCTCGGGAAATTATCAATAATTTTTCTGACATATCTAATAACTTGATAAATAAATTCACAAGGGACCGTAAATATATTAATTTCTTTAAACTTTTCTCATAATGAATCTCGGTACTTCATGTTATAAATAGACCGAATTGCTCTCTTTTGCAAGACAATAATAATATTGAAAAGCAAAGTCCCTCATGAACTGGAAAAACCAAACTTTAATCTGCAAAGTGGCTCTAGATAGTGTGCGCAAAGACTCACAGTTGACCGGTACTGATCCTCCCTTATCATAAGACTTGCACAGGTAAGATTATATTTTAGCGAAGTCATACTTTGCTGCCCAAAATCTACCCAACCGGGAGTTCTAATATAAGTGGCCTTTGAAATTTTAAACACTTTTAGTTCAGTGCTGCCAGTTTGTCGAATTTACTATTTGCAGAAAGCAGGAACGGCCTTCTTATTGTCTAACGTCAATATCTATCGCAATAGCCGTCAACGGTTTCATGATTGGCTAAAAATGATGTGTGTTGTCATTTCTAGTCAATCAGGATGCGTTTGAAGGCGATGGATGTCGAAGTTAGATAATAAGGTCACAGGGTATGTGTACGGAATTTCGTGAACATTTGACACCATATAATAATAAGGAATGGATTGGCGTTGGTAGCAGTTTTATGTCTCCTTATATCTTATCATCACAGGTCGGAATTAGGCAGAGTTATTTATGTACTTGCATCGAAATGTAATGTAATAATATGGATTTTCCCGGGATTTTTAATGGATAATCCCGTGTGGCCAACAATGTTACAAATAAATAATAATAAAAACCTCAGAGAGACAAATAAAACAAAGATAATTAAAATACCATTTTTATTTGTATTTACATTAAATCACAATACAAATATCCATATCCACTTTATTCTTTCGCTGTATGTAATCAGTATAAAAGTAAGTATATAAATTCCGACCTCTACATATCATTAAACAACTGCCAATTATGCATCCTTCAAAATAACGGAAAATCTCAAAATCTAAATAAATTTCCGCTTACCTACATGTAGCTGTGGATATTAGGTATAAGAAAGAATGTTTTGATCAGCTGCGATAATGCCCGAAAAAGAAATTAAGAGTTTGTAAAGAATCGATCATTCTAGCAAACGCCCATTGCCATAGGCGAACTCTAGATCTAGGTTCGGAGTTAGCAATAAAAGCGAAAGTGATCGATTTATAGAGGTGTGCACAACACAACCCACACCTTTAACGAGTTTGTTTTACCCACTTTGAACCAAGTAGGGCGAGGTTGCAATGCTTGTGGCTAGATCAATCAGGCTTTCTGCATGTTTACTCTCTGAACTCTTATAACATGTAAAACAAACAAAATTTTAAAGGAATGCAATAAATTAAATAAATAATGTTTTGATCTTACTTATATAGGGTGACTTTAATTTCTGCAGCCATACTTATATTGGAGGCTTGGTAAGTGATCAGTTACACGGATCGATAACCCTTTTTGCCAATTTCGCAAAATTAAATCTTTACATCCCATAGTAATTGACTCGGGGCTGGGAATGCGCGTTTGTAAGGAACACGATAAGAATAATTTATGAATTTCACAAAAAGGGTCATCGATCCATGTTACTGATCACTTACCAAGCCTCCAGTATGAGTTTAGCTGCATTAAAGTCAGCTTGTATTTAATAAATGTATATATGTACAATAAAGTCGATTTTGAAGGCTTTAATTTTAGTTTTAGCGCTGTCAAAACATAATTTTTTCCAAATTAATATTACTTCTGTTGTTAACACTAAAGAACTATTTGGGAATGAAGAAAATTTAGTTTTGACAGCAATAAAACTAAAATTAAAGCCTTCAGAATTGGCTTTAATAATCACGTAATGGTAATATTCAATATTTGTCTTCAATATTTTTATAAATAAATTCACAAAATCCCCAACCATAATATTATATTTAACAATATTATTGTATATGCTATACTTGCTTAACCCTTCTTGCTGTGTACCATCAGGGGAGCTAGCACGTGCCGTCTTCGATCTCTTACAGTGTCTTTAACGCGGTATGCGTGAAAGAGAGCGCAAGTAGGATATGTAGACGCTGTATCTCTGTCGCGTGCTAACCACGCAAGATAAAACCTATACGTAATTATATGCCTAACTATAGTTCTTACTACAAAGTCGATTTTGAGAAATCAAACTTTTCACAATGGAAGTCAATCAATTCGCCACAAATCAAACTTTTGCCTTGCGTGTTTAAAATTTTCATGTCTGATTTTACATGGAATTTCTCAGACTTTTGACTTTTATTTTCATTCAAAAACTTTTACATACTAGTATCTTTATTCACCGTACGGAAACCTAGACAAATCATCCACTCTTAGGCTGGTAGCCTTCTAATCTGAAAGCTCAGTCAAGTTAAACACGAATAACGGAGTCGTTTGGCGAGGCATTGCATCCGAGGTGCCAGTTAGAGCCAATAGGTGCCAAAGCCATCCATGACTGGCAACTTTGGCCTCAACTTATCTGCTTCGGTGACCTGCCAAGCAGTCGCACAGATGTACGTAGTTCAGGCCAAATGAAGTCCATCTAGCTAAACATGAGTTGGCGTAGCTTTTTGGCGGCGACCCCAATGTCGAATAGTTGGGTGTAATGTTGGCGCTTGATTTACATATTGAACTTAACTACAAAGTAGTTAATAACAGGGTACTGGTAGAAGCCTCTATGTACTTCGTTAGTAAGCAACTAATTAATAAATTATCAAGTGATATATACATATATATAAGTCTACGTATAAAAATGTGTTTTGTCAGAAAAACGTTTTAAAGACGCAGGAATAAAGAACTTGCTAGTAAACATAAGTGTTGAACTGTTCAGTTGAGTTTTTAAATACTTCCGAAACTCACTTTCGGATAAAATTCGTCACCTTCTGACTCAAACGGTTCCGTACCCAAAAAAGGCTTGGACAGGTTTCGCTTCGTTTTCAAATTAGATGCTATTCTAACTAGAGCCACCTTCTAGGCCATCCACCTTTACCTATGGCTTCGCCAAGTCCGCTAACGCCTGTTGCATATCTGCTGTGGGTTGCCTTCTTGAGCCCCTTTAAGTCGCTTTCTACGACAGACAGAAGATACCGTAGCCATATTTTCAACCCAGGTCTAAAGGGCGAGATCCTTGAAATGTACTTCAACGGACTTATTTCGTGTCGTTTATTCTACCTCCAAAACAAAACCTCCTTTTTAGCTCAAAACTAACACAACCTTTATATTGAAATAAGAAAAATAATTGACTATTTTGACAGTATGACTTCTTAGTGTCAATAAAAATTAATTATTAATCCGACGTAATATGGTACTGTTACTTACATCAAACAGTAAAATATTGACTTATATATGTTTTGTTTTAATATATTGTATACAAGTATAGCTTCAGTAAATAATGAATGTTCAAATTCATGTCGCTTCTGCATAATAAATTTCTTAGGTCTACCGGTTAGTAATGTCATCTTGGCAGGTGCTATACATTGCGTTTATGATACTTCAAATTGAATGCTACTTAAAAGAAATCGCGGTAATGTATTTCGTGTCATTTCCGTCTCGGGATTTAGGCGATGATATCCGAGAAAAGGCGAATCGTTAACTGATTTTAATCGTATTGTAACTTATTTGACAGGTCAAATAAGTTGTCAAATAAGTTAAGTCGTGTTACACCGAACCGAATTGACACCAATATAGTTATAACTTTTTCATTTTCATCCCCCGTATTATATCGACTCGAAATAATGCATATTAAACTCAATAGTTATTTGCTAAATTCAACAAAAATATTGTAGTTCCCGTAGAGCAACACGTCGATACCTGTCTCTCCGCAGTTGATTGGATTGCTGTACTACGTACACTTTACAGTCTTGTCACTCACCGAGGCTTCAGCATGAACAACATGGCTACATAAATCTAACTCACTATACCTACCTTGCTACCTTGTACTTATGAGAAAAATATTGCATAGGCCCCGTTTTGATTTGAGACCATTTAGGACTTATATACAAGAATACTATTAACCTACGTACGAGTGGTTAAACTGGCTGTGTTTGGAACACATTTATTGTTTTCTCTACCACAAATAAATTAATCATTAAGGTGGATGCGACGGGTCTCGTTTTCAAACGCACAACTTATGATTGCTTTTCTTATTTTTGAATAAATTGTACTAAATATAAGGCGACATTTATTTTCACACTGAAGACTCAGTAAGTGCTACGTATCAAGGTTCGATGACCAATTTTGTGAAATTCGTGAATATTTTTTTCGTGTTTCATGCAAACTTTAGCCCAGCTCCGAGTCAATTACTATAGGAGGTCAACATTTTATTTTGCAAAATTAGCAAAACGTGTTATCGTCCGTGATATTGATCACTTACCGAGCCTCCAGTATGAATTTGGCTGCATAAATACATGTCACCTTAAACATGTTATTTATGGCATCCACCTTAAGAGCCCGGTCCGTGACGACGACAACTTCGATCAAATACATACACCACTTCATATTGGCCGTCTAAATAAACGCCTAGAATCCATTTGATTGAATTGTTTTTCTTTTGCGAGTTATTTTATTACTTACGAGCCCGCTCCAAATCGTTATTCAAAATAACTCGCAAAGGAGAAACAATTAAATCAAATAAATTTTAGGTCTTAATTAAGATGGCCAATTGGACTGACAAGAAAAATAATTTAAACAATGCTTCGCATGAAACAGACGAAAAATACGGAGCGGCCTCTTGAGCGGTTCGTTAAAGAAACGTAACCTTTAGCCACAGACACAGACATATACATAATTATTACTAAGCCCTTAACATAATAATTTCACATTACAAAAATTATTTTGGGGTGTCAAGAAAGCGTACTTTCAAGGAAATTACATCAATTTGTTTGCTCAACCCGTATAGTCTCACTATTGAATTACTGGATTGCCTTTCCCTGTCTCACCGTGCCTCGTCTTTATTATACAATGGGACTAAAGGAAAAGGGGCAAATTGATTAATTGACTACACACACGTTACTTCTGAACATTCATTCATTAATTTCCGTGATTGATTGATTTGACCGGTCATCAGTCACCTGAAGAATTGGGTAGGCTAAGTTGATAAACTATTATTACTGAGGAACATGTAATTGCATAGATAGGATACGAGTAAGTATTTGTTATGGTAGAATAGAGAACTATTAAGTATATAAGGTGACTTTATTTAAATGAATAAACACTATTGCACACAAAACAAGGTACCTATTTACAAACACATAAAGAACAGATAGAAGGCAAGGGCGGACTTATTCCTACAAGGTATTTCTTCTAGTCAACCTTGGGAAAGCAGAAACATTTTTATAGTACAAATTTACATCATCAGTGCATACCTACATTAGGAGTTGTTCTAAATCTATAATCTAATCTAATCTAAATATACTACATACAAATACATAAATACACAGATACATACATACAAATAAACAAGTACCTTAGACAGTAAGTCATTCAGAGAGAGGAGAGGTAAAAAAATTTTAAGTTATATTTAAAAGAGGATACCGAAGGAAGATCTTTGAGAGTTTGCGGAAGTTCATTTATCCAGAAAAACTCATACTGGAAGCTTGGTAAGTGATCAGTTACACAGATCGATAACACTTTTTGCTAATTTCCAAAATAAAATCTTGACGTCCCATAGATAGTAATTGACTCGGGGCTGGGCTTGCGTTTGAAAGGAACACGAACATAATAATTTACGAATTTCACAAAAAGGGTAATCGAACCTTGTTATTGTTACTGAGCACTTACCGAGTCTTCAGTAAGAATTTGGCTGTACAAATTAAAGTTACCTTAAATAGCTCTATTTTCAACTAGCTTTTGCCCGCGGCTTCGCTCGCGTCTTTCGTCTTTCAATTTGCACGTAGGATAAAAGCTGTTATCGACAGTTTTCCAGGGTCACTAAGATTACAAAGAAAATCGCATCCAAATCCGTTGAGGTTCCCGAGTAAAAACGGAACAGAAAAATAGTCACAAATTTTAAAAAATGTATAATAACGCTTTCGCAAAAATGTACATTGTACAGACACGACTTTTTTGCTACTTTAGTATTAGTTTAGACTTTAGATGAAACTAATCGGCTGAAATAAAGGGGGTAGGAAAATAAATACTTCATGAATGTTTAGGCACATTGTTTTATTTAAATATTTTCAAATTTTCACGATTTACTATCGAAAGGTTAACAAAAAATTACTATCTACATTAGAATTAAATCGATAGATTGACAGAAAAATGTTTTCTCTTTAAAGCACAAGGACGTTCTCAAAGTTAATAACTTTAAATTAGGTAACACGTCGCTATCATCCACAGACAGATCATCAGACGAGCCCGCGGGAGTCTCGTGTTCAGCGAGAGACATCAACTCTTCTAACTTATGGATATATTAATATAATTTGTAATATACTGCTAAAGATATTTTTTATGACTAAACATATATTTATATATCCAGAATTTAGTTATGGACTTCCGCAAGGTAACGCCTATTTCAATCAATTAACTCTTCTAATGAATAAGTTCATCATCAGCCTCGGCCGCCTCACAGCTGTGATACTTGGATGAGGTGTCGGGACACCTATCGGCCACAGACAGATCATCAGACGAGCCGGCGGAATTTCGGGTTCCGCGAGAGACATCAACTCTTTTAACGTCTTAGTTCATCATCAGTCTCTACCACCTCAAAGCTGTGATACTTAGACGAGGTATCGAGACACCTCTCAGCAAGAGACAGATCATCAGACGAGCCCGCGTGAACCTCTTGTTCCGCGGGAGACATCATCTCTTCTCATTAGACGGTCGAGACTAATGATAAACTTAGACATTTCTAAGTTCATCATCAGCCTCGGCTACCTTACAGCTGTGATACTTGGACGAGGTGTCGGGACAGCTATCAGCAACAGACAGTTCATCAGATGAGCCGGCGAAATTTTGTGTTTCGCGAGAGATATCAACTTTTCTAATGTCTAAGTTCATTATTAGTCTCGACCGCGTCACAGCTGTAATCTGTAATACTTTGACGAGGTGTCGGGACAGTTGTCAGCCATAGACAGACAATGAGACGAGCCCACGGGAGCCTCATGTTCCGCGAGAGACATCAACCCTTCTAATGTCTAAGTTCATTATTAGCCTCGACCGCGTCACAGCTGTAATATGTGATACTTTGACGAGGTGTCGGGACAGTTGTCAGCCAAAGACAGACAATGAGACGAGCCCACGGGAGCCTCATGTTCCGCGAGAGACATCATCTCTTCTAATGTCTAAGTTCATCATCAGTCTCTACAGCCTCACAGCTGTGATACTTGGACGAGGTGTCGGGACAGCTCTCAGCAAGAGACAGATCATCAGACTAGCCCGTGGGAACCTCTTGTTCCGCGGGATACATCACATCTTCTCATTAGACGGTCGAGACTAATGATAAACTTAGACATTTCTAAGTTCATCATCAGCCTCGGCTACCTTACAGCTGTGATACTTGGACGAGGTGTCGGGACAGCTGTCAGCAACAGACAGATCATCAGATGAGCCGGCGAAATTTTGTGTTTCGCGAGAGACATCAACTTTTCTAATGTCTAAGTTCATTATTAGTCTCGACCGCGTCACAGCTGTAATCTGTGATACTTTGACGAGGTGTCGGGACAGTTGTCAGCCATAGACAGACAATGAGACGAGCCCACGGGAGCCTCATGTTCCGCGAGAGACATCAACCCTTCTAATGTCTAAGTTCATTATTAGCCTCGACCGCGTCACAGCTGTAATATGTGATACTTTGACGAGGTGTCGGGACAGTTGTCAGCCAAAGACAGACAATGAGACGAGCCCACGGGAGCCTCATGTTCCGCGAGAGACATCATCTCTTCTAATGTCTAAGTTCATCATCAGTCTCTACAGCCTCACAGCTGTGATACTTAGACGAGGTATCGGGACAGCTCTCAGCCACAGACAGATCATCAGACGAGCCCGCGGGAGCTTCGTGCTCCGCGAGAGGCATCAACTCCTCGTCCTCGTGGTAATGGCCCATGGCCATCGTTTCGCCATTACGTTTAATGACGGTTGAGGTGGTGATCTCAGGACCGCGAATCCAGTTTCCTGTGGAAGAGAGATTGATTGATTAAATTATAGTCTTTTAAAACTTCGACCAATTTTATGATCTTTTTGTATACATTTTAGGTTCCTAGTACGAGTTTTAAAAGAGAAATACTGTAAAAATTATATCGATTTAACCAGCCCCTAGATTATGTATCGTTGAGTTGGTTGCCAACTGGTTGTCAAAAGTCAAAAACATAGATATACTATCGAATTCCGATTATCTAAGGATACGTTCTTGCTTAAAGTGACGTCACAGTTCGTGAACAGTTCAATATACACTGAAGGCAATTTTAAAAGTTCAGTTTTTATCGATGTTTTTAGTGTTGAGCACCCAGATGGCAACCGACACTAAGTTATTTTTTAGGCACGAAGGCCGCATAAAAATATACAGAGTGAAGTACAAGTAGGTGGGTAATGTTGTATTATATCTCTATAAAAGAAACACAAGTCACAGTAATTAGGAAGGTAATATAACTGTTGATATATTTAATGTTTGGGGTGAGTCAACAATTGTCTCCTAATGAGCTATCTTACATCCAACAAAAACCAGAACACATTATCTCCACATAACAGCCATTCAGAAGGGGATCATACAGTAAATTAATTCATCAAGCGGCTTAGCCAGGGCTGTGTGTAACGACGAACCCACCGGTGGTGGTAATCACAAAACTTAGCTGCGCTTAAGTACATTGAGATAAAGAGCTTAAGTGGGGCTTATGTTCACGCTGCAATCTAGGGCACTTTACTTCTCTTTCCAGCTTCGCTGACTCAAAGTGATCTTAAAAGTGAGCTTTGAATCTTTATGAAAGATTCGTAGCATTAGCATACTTTATGGTATGATTGATAATGACGATATTTTATCTTTGCAAAAAAGGACAAATGGAAGAATAACAACACATGTATTCCGATCGGGCTTTCATAAATACAAACATGATAGAACAAATATGTAGAGATTTGTCCAGTGCTGTGAACCAAACGTATAAAGAATAATAAATACGAAAACAATACGAAGACACCATAAGGAAAACTTTCACTCGGTTGTGCGATGTCCTACACACACCTGTTTTTTGGGTAAGGGAAATACCGTTTAAGGAAAATTGCAAGGGAATTTTGAAGAACGAATGTAAAGGCTTACTTTGAGTATTACAAAACTGACAAAAATATTTTTGTCGCTTATGCTTATGATATATTGGAATAAATGTACCTAAGAGTGGGAAGTAGGTACCCCCTTCTGAAATAAATTATCTAAAGTGGTACGCCCATTCATTGAACACATGAAAAGTTATATTATGAGTTAAATTAAATAGCAACACTGACAATAGGAGATCCGACTTTTGGACTATTAGCTAGCGCGTAACTTACAGTAAAGAAATACAAACAATATTTTTCGATGTATTTGTACAATGTCCATGGCAATAAATCCCTATCAAAAATATTTACCTCTGGTCATCTTACTTGGCTTCTTCATCGGTGGAACTGGCTGCACTGTAGTGGGAGGAGGCATCCGCGCCATAGACCTCAGCTTCCTTGGACTCTTAGCCAGGGCGTGGGATATGCTCGGCAACCGGATGTCCAGATGGGAGCCCCTCTCCGTCACGATTTTATTGTTCATGGCGTATAGCTTGGTGGTTATGTCCCGCGCTATCAGCGTGGTGACGACGCAAGCGAGGTATGGTTCTTTGACGAAGAGGTATTCGAGAGACGCACGTTGCCAGTAGACGTACCGGCATGATGATGCCGCTACTATTGAGACCTGTTGAAGAAGTTATATTTATTATAATTTGAGCGAAAAGTTCGATATTTTCTCGAAGTAGCAGTATCTCTTATGCAACCAATTCGATCAAAAACGTCTTTTTTATTTTGATATCTTGTGCTCAATAAGCCATTACTCGTCTAAGAGTTTCTTTCAACACTTTCTCATAAGTGCTATCCAGCGCCTGTAGCATGATAACGTGCAACTTCGTTTATTGCGTACTTCTGTTAAAATGAGCAATATAACTACGACCTCAGTTGTCAAAACAAAGACCAAGTGGAGCCACGAGATTTGCCAGGAGATTGATACGGCTGCAGAACATCAGTTTCAAAAATGCAATGTGTTTTGTATGAGTGACACATATACTATATGGGGTGCATGAAAATAGCCTCCACTAGTGAAACTGACATACGACCACTGATTACTCTAAATAGCGCATTCTGGTCAGAGAGACTAATAAGACACAACTAACTGACAAATTCCATAACCTTAATTGTTAGTAGCCTTTCACCATGGCTTGTGACCACCCTCATGACAAAACCATGTCACCAAACAATTCGTCGCGTTCCAGCATGACGTCATGAAAATAAGCCGTACGAGGAAAAGAGTTGGAGGCAGTTGGGCCTCCAAACAGACTGATTAACGCTTTGCCTGCTTTAAAGCAAGTTTATCCAGAAAAATCTGTCTTGCTCCAACGCTTTCCCTTTACACTTTTCTATCCCGCTCAGCGGGAGCGGGCTGCTCAGAAAACTCGCGGATTCGAGGTGTTTTATTTATTATTTTGGAATTAAGAGGATGGATTTTTGATATGACGGCCGTTTTATATCACATTTCTTACGACGTTTATTTGAGTATAAGTTTTATTATCTAAAACCTTATATAACTCCAACGAAATGGTATTAATATTATAGTTTAGGCCTATCTTTGCAATTTTATTGGATGCATTAAAATGCAAGTAGGTAATCTTATGTCGAATGGCCGAAATATTAAGTTTAAAGGGTGAATATAATTTTTTTTTTCAAATGTAATCTTTTAAATTTCACGGTTTAAAATGAATTTGCAAAGAGGCAATATCGGGATAACCCCTCCTTAACAATCTCGCTTTCTGGGCGAGCGCACCTGTTTATAGGTTTGATAGACGCTTTACATTAAGCGCGGTAATTGCCAAAACTAAGTGTGTAAAAAGTGTGGGGGTGGTGAAACAGGTTCTTAACATTATAAAACAATAGCTCATAAACTAGAAGACTAAATAAAGCAACTCAACTTCCTGGAACAAAAGTAATTTTAGCCGGATGAATTGAGCATGTTACAATTCTGGAAACCCATGTTTCGATATATGCATTTTTATTTGCCTGGTACGAAACGGTGTTGCCGCTTCGTATAGATACCTACTACGATCTAAAGCTGCATATCGATGCCAGTACTAGGTTACACTAGGTCACTATATAGTGGCATATCTTACTAGGCTTTGCCTGCAGCT
Source organism: Ypsolopha scabrella (assembly GCA_910592155.1). NCBI lineage: Eukaryota > Metazoa > Arthropoda > Insecta > Lepidoptera > Ypsolophidae > Ypsolopha > Ypsolopha scabrella. The sequence goes on from OU342964.1 coordinate 10,912,306, forward strand.
CTATCTGCGTTTATTCAATATTTAAACCGTTTTCAACTTGGGCATCATTTTATCAACAGTCCTTATAGCCTATGTGTTGATCAGGGTCACTACGATGATAATAAAGCAAGCCGCATCCAAATTCGTTGAGTGCTTCTCGAGTTAAAACAGAACACACATACGTACAGACCGATAAACAGACAGACAAAATTACAAAAAAAGTAGTTTCGGCCTCAGTACAGTACTAATAATAATAAACCATTTCATTTTATTTTATTATTATTCACAAAAATATTCAATGTACAGCCTCGACTTTTTTACCACCTACTTTACTATTATTATACGCATTTTATATATATTATATAATTATTATGTATTATATGTGTTAATTAATTAAATCATGTAAAATGTACAGACAATTCAGACATTTTCTTTCATTTGCGCGGTCGTATTTCTTTGGAAAGTTGTTCAGTATGATCACTCAATTATGTAAGATATCTTTTAATAGCCCTACATTCACCTGAACCTGACCTAATTCACTCATAATTTTAGGGTTCCACGCACAAAGGGCAAAACGGAGCCATTATTGTTCCTCCGTCGACTGTCTGTCCGTCTGTCCGTCCGTATGTCACAGGTCTCTAGCTTGGAGACGGAATGAGGTACAGATCTGAAATTTGGATATGTTGTGTAAAATGTTTACCCAAAACAGAACTCATTAAGTATATAAATATATTTTCTTTTTTTCATCTCCAAAATATCAAAAGTTGACATCACAGTTGTCAATTTTACACAATTTTTGTTACGGCATCTATCTCAAAAACTAAACTGATTAGGAATTTTCTGTATATTATGTGCCATATACTGTATTTACACAAAAAATACTGAAAATGCCGATTTTTTATATAGGTTTAGGGTTACGTATCCGAATACTCGACCAATTCAACTTTTCATTTGTGTGTCAAACATTTTGTAGGCATTGATAAGTTTGTAATTTTTATTCAAATCATTTAAGTCTATTTAACTTGTTGTGATGAAAAAACACTTGTACTTTTCCACAGATAATATTTAATACTACACTACCCAACCGGTTTCACTATATAAGCATCATCAGGGGCTTTTTAATTAACTAATATACATAATTATTTATTTAAGCAATGTTTCTGTTGCTAGATGTCCGTGCAATCGGACAATGCCGTGTAGTATTAAATATTATCTGTGGAAAAGTGCAAGTGTTTTTTCATCACAACAATGTTTGATAAATTCCATCAAGTGCCGACAATCTCAACTATCAACTTCTATTTAATTTATTTAAATGGTACGGAACTCTCAGGGCGCGAATCCTACTCGCACTTGACCGGTTTTTTAATTTATTGTTAATTTAATATAATAAAAAAAAGGAAAGCAAATCATTGTAAGTTAAGTCTGAAAGAGATATTTAGGCGAAGACCTCATTTTATATCGACCATATATCGGGTGTAAATAGACTGCTACCATTAAATGAAACGACATATTCTACAGACCTTACTGACAGGACCACTTTTCCCAAGAGTCATACCCGCGGACACCCTTAGTTTAGGAAATAATTGAATTCCAAACAAAACGCGTGAACCCTGAGGCACCGACATACGGGCGAGTTTAGAGAGAGCGTCGACCGTTTCACGGACGTCGCTTCACGGACGACGCTCTCTCTAAATTCGCCCGTATTTCGGTGCGTTAGGGTTCACGAATTTTTGTTTGGAACTCAATTATTTCCTAAACTAAGGGTGTCCGCGGGTATGACTCTTGGGAAAAGTGGTTCAGTGGGGTCGGTAGAATATGTGGTTTCATTTAATGGTAGCAGTCTATTTACATCCGGTATATAAGGTCCTACAATAATAAGTGAAAATAATTCTAGGGTAGATCATGTATCGTTCACTGATCAAATTCCAGAAGAAGAAAAAATTTCCATGGAAAGGTAATTAAAAAAAATGTTCCCTCAAAAAAAATTTCTTTCGTTGGAATGTGGTCTATTAGGGATACTCTATCATCTATTACATTTTTTTCACTTTGAATTGTAGGACCTTATATACTGTCGAATAAAACAACGTGAACTAAGAAACTAAATATACTTATTTTGTGCTAAAGTATCTATACAAAATTTTAAAAATACGTCGATGATGTAGGTTTTAAACTTGAAGAGCATAAAACCGTTTTATTCGAAACGTGTGTCACATAAATTACTCACCTAGGAGACTCGTTTTAAAGCTGCTTAGTGAACATGGTTTAGCCATCGATATGTAACCCACTTTCTTGAATTTATAGCCACTTTGGCTCAGTTACACTGCCTTATCAGGAAAGCAATTAGGTCATCACGGGGGTTGTGATACCAGAGGGTAGGCTTCAATGATGGATAGATCGATATTTACGTTTTGTTTTATAGATAAAAGCCACAGCACAGTCAGCCAGTATTTTTTTTTGCTTTCAGTATAATTGCAGTCCTTACCTTAGTATCCATTTTACATAAATGTGTTTGCACCTACGCAGTAAGATACGAAACATTACATTTTTGTATATAGTGTATTGTATATATTTCATTGTTTTTTAGGGTTCCGTACCTAAAGAGGAAAAAACGGATCCCTTATAGGATCACTTTATTGTCCGTCTGTCTGTACGTCCGTCCGTGCGTCTGTCTGTGAAGATCTTTTATCTCAGGAACGCATGGAGTTATCGAGTTGAAATTAAACCCATATACTCAAATTTACAGTCCCTTGAAGCTGTGAAAAAATCAAACTTCTAAGTTAACGTAAAAAATATGCGGCCGTTTATGCCGCAAAAAAACGTTTATTTCGACACTCTCAAGGAAATCAAATTTTATAGGGTATTTCCCGTTGACTTATAACTATGAAATTTGGAAAGTAATACCGCCTTATACTACAGGTATAGGAAAAAGTCTGAAAATTATACGTTTGTAATTAAAGTGGGCGAGTCCGACTCGCACTTGTCCGGTTTTTAGTTAATACTTTTGATACCGACTAACAATATTTTTTTAATATCAATGTTTCCTTATAAGTTTTCAAAATAGTCCGATGATATGAAAACATAAAAAACATCGTTTTTTTATGCGTTTATTGATGATAACATCACATCACATCATCAGCCTGTTTCGTCCACTGCTGGACATAGGACTTTCCAGGATTTCGCTACTCTTGGCGGTCCTGCCGGAAGAATTGACCATACTAAAACAAGCTGGGCAGGCGGGTTGGTGAGTGCGGTGCCGAAACCCTTGCAGCAGTGACGCCGCTGCCCATCATCCGTCTATTTTATATATTTTTAACAATTATATTTTACTATTTATAAGCTAAACACAGATGACTGAACCAATAGAGGTTCATGTGTCGCTATTAGAGCTCACTAAAACTTTGATAGAAGAAAACCTTGTAAATATTATCATTAGAGTGCATTACAAACTAGCAAAGATAAATTGGAAACTAATGTAAAGACCTCGGGCTAGGATTCCAACCTGCGACCTCTTGTTATCAAGACAAGCGCGCTACCAATTACCTATTAAGGCCTTACCCTTGGTGCACGATAATCTTACTGAGCGATTTTGAACTTCAGTATGTTGTCAGAAAGTCTACATTAGAGCGCTCGCTTCGCGCTGGTGGTACGAAACATCAGTGAATTTTCGAGGTTTTTTTGGATTTTACGAAAAAGTATTTGATGTAGGAGTTTTTTCACCTGACATCGGAAAATAAACCATGTTTTCTTGTTATAGCAGTAATTTCAGACATAAAACTCTCTAAGTCTAAAGGGCATCATTTTCAAAAATAAAATCTGTCGAGCGAAATATGTCCAATTAGGTAACCGACCTGACAACGGAAAGACAAAGGTCTGAAAAAACACGTGTTCAAGTTTTACATTGATCCGATAAGTAGTTGACTCAGCATATTAAAACAAAAACCGTTGAATGACAAAATACAAGCCCATAATAATAATACTTAGATTATTCCAAAGCGATGGATTTCGCAATAAAAACATAACGTTGTAAAACGACTTTCAACTCGTGAAAGTTATAGTTGAAATTTTAGATCTTTTTAATAATTTCATCGGAATCGTCTGAAATGCACCATTTCATTCCAAATTACTATGTTTTGGACACTTTGCAACTCTCCCTACTACGGGCCCGTGCTCTCTTTTAGGGCATTCCCTAAATTTTAGAGCCTAAAAGGTTTTCCTTCACCGTTCAGCATGTTCAAATTCTGTGCACATAAATTCCTAAAAACTGCATTTTCCACCAAAGACTTATATTTATAAATACATAAGACACGCTGTTCACCCTCAAACTTATGCTAAGGCAGCGGAAAACTTTTGTCTCGCTTGCTGGCACTCGCGGTGAACCTATTATCTCGCTCGCTCGCATAAGAATTGTAGACAATGGACCACAACACAGTGCGCCATCTGTAGTGCGGTACAGATTGTCTATATAAAAGTCTTTGTTTTCGACCGGTAGGATTCGAACCCCGCGTCTCAAGATTCCGGCATTCCACCCTGATCTACCACCGCGACGATTAAATTTTTTTGACAAAGAACAACAAATAATCATTACGTGAACAAACATTAATATTAACCAATTAAAAGGCCACAAAGGCAAATGACCTGCAGGCCACTTTTCAATGCCCCCCGTTTCACGGTACAACAACGCCGACCTTTACATTAGATCTGCACGACTATGCTCTGGCTTTTCGGGACCCGATGATATTTGTTTAGTAGGTCAGGACCCGTTCCGGGTGAAACTACGTTTTACCTTCAACCTATCCGTTTACAGTCGGACTGAATAATTACCCCTTCAGATAGTCGGCGAACCATATTTCTTGCCTTGCCTGTTATTCCGCTTTTGCCTTTTGATGTATGCTTGCATGAACGTTTATTTCTTTAGCTAGCTTTTAATTAGATTTTTATGAGTATAGGAATGAACTTTCGTAATTAGAGCCAGCTAGCAATAAAGGGTAAAAAAACTTTTCGAAAAAAAAAATTGTTTGTGTAAATTGGGTTCACACCTAACACTTTTTGATCATATTAAAAAAAAAAATCACGTAAATGTTTACTCAAACGCTTTGCATCACGCAATAATTGCAGCAGTAAAGCGGTATAGCGGTAACAGCTATGACAGAAAAGCTATTTTTGGCAGCATTCGCGGTACCGTAAAAAAGCAATCTTGAACTATTATAATAATAAAAATATTAGGTACCTACACTGTTCCAAAAATCTGTGTATTACATTATAAAGGCTTGCGACCTGTTTCATCGTTTTAATGACATCTCTAGGCACTAATAATATGTTTTAAATACATTTTATAAAAACCTGACTTCTCAATCTCGGCAACAGCAGTGTTATAGCACCAATATAAGAGAAATAAATACAAATTATATAATATTATATACCCATAGCAAAAGTTATGTAACAGCTTTGATAACTCTTCTAATCTAATCCATCAGCTAATATTAGGGCACTATAAGGGCACGCGACAATTTTCTATCGTTGGCCATTCTAATCCAGTCACTTTCTCTCTCTTGTGTGATAGAAATATATAGAATGTTTCTTATCACTCAAATATAATGCAAATAATTTTGTTAGACACATGATATATCATCAGCTTTTTATAAATATTTTCTTTAAATGAACCACATAATTTACTGACAACAAACAACAAATTTTCCAAAAAAAAATACATTACTGCCAATAAATTAAAAATGTATAGCCATACAAAATTTACAGTGGTAAAACCTTATTATGCTTACTTATTATGTATTTATCTTATTGTTTATATACCTTATAACAATGAATACCAATACAAAGCGAGGCGAGGCCGTTTTTGCTTTATAAAAACATTTATAACAATTTTTTTGAACTAATCATAAATACAAGTTAGTTATGGAAACGTTTTGTTAACTGAACCCGTGGCTACTTTTTGGATTATGAAGATGCCTCTACGCGATACAATCTTCCCACACTTGAAACCGATCTTGAATTTTTGATCTTTGATTGACTTGATCTTTTCTTGATGAAACATTTTTATTTAAAATTGTCAATAATAACGTAGACTCCGTCACTCTTCTTGAAAATATACTTTTGAAATCCCACGTAGTACAACCTCACGTTCTGGTACATTGTTTCATATTAATTTTAGTTCAACAAACTACACCAAAAACACCTTCCTCAGGCGCAGCTGCAAGGTATTTAATAAAAACTTAAAGATGTTAATGTTGTTTTGTTATTTGAGATATATCTTTTGTTCTCTATACAATTATATAAATAAAATCTGTCTGTCCGTCTTCAGTTTAGTTTATACACATACGATAGAAGAAGTACTTGAGTATGGAATTAACACACTGAAAGTAATGGTTAGTAGCAGACCCCACACTAAGTCGGACTTGTCCTGGGGGTCTAGACCAAGGTTGCAAACAATATGGTTGTATTAATGGGACACAGTACACAGATTTTTACGCTTTTGCTCATTATTATATAAATTAGCAAAATTGAATTATTAATTACGTTAAGGACAATTACAATTTGGAAATGATTAGTTTGTATTTAATTTATATATAAACGTATGTATTAAGAAAAAACAAAATACTTAATAAATGGAAGTAAAAATATATACATTACAAATTTAAATATATATATATCATTAGTACTATAAATATATATGATTTAAATGTATATCCAGGCAGAGTAGATACAATGAGTTATGGAGGTAAGATTACAAAATAAATAATCTTCTACTTTTCATTGTTGTATCTTTAGGACAGCTTCAGTGGAGACATAGTCAAGGGTGAGGAGCCATTTCGTGATTTTGTTTTTTGCCTCCCAACAAGTGCAGCTTTTCAGGTCACAGGTCTTACTGGCTTGTTTGTAGATGTAAGGGAAAGCAAATGATTTAAATCTTTGCGCAAAAGCCGTCTTCACAAGAGCAGTTTTAACGTTTAGATGATGTCGTCTTCGTCTAGTCCGATTTTGATCACCCGATTTTAGCTCCGCTCTGTGATGCAGGAGAGCTACCCGAAGTATATACAATTGCCTCACAGAAAGGACCTCCGCTTCCTTGTATGTTTCGTAAGTCGGGTGCCGGAATGGTTTCTTAAGCATGACCTTGAGAACTGACCTTTGTGCCCTTTCAATAGGTAGTAGGGTGGTCTTTGCAGAACTGCCCCATGCCGTTATGCAATAGGATAAAACTGATTGGCAGAGTGACAGGTAAACGAGCCTCAGGACAGTTTTATCAGCGCTATTCCGCAGAAGTTTCATGATACCAATAAGCCGTCTAACACGCCCAGCCACGCATTGCACATGTTGTTTAAAGTTTAACTTTTCATCAAGCACAACACCAAGGTATTTTACAGATTCAGCACGTTCTATACTTGTGCAAGAGCAGCTAACTGGGGTGTTTGTAGATAAGCTTAAGTCTTTACAAGTGTGGACCCTGATGCTATGTGACAAAAGGGGCTGAGAAGCAGCCGTCTTATGAAAACAAACATACTTTGTTTTTTCAACGTTAAGAGAGAGTAGATTATTCTGAAGCCAACTTGCTACAGACACAAGTCCACTCTCTGTTTTAGAGAATACATTATTCCAGGAGTCTCCCCTGAACAGCAAGGCGGTATCGTCTGCGTAACATATCACCTCAACATTCTCACCGGCAAAGTCCAGTTGTGTTATGCCGTTGATGTAGAGTATGAAGAGCGTGGGTCCGAGGATGCTGCCCTGTGGCACTCCGAAGGTAACACTTTCAAGGTCACTGGTAAAGTCTTCGTGTTTGACACATTGTTTTCTTTCGGTCAGATAACTTCGAAACCAGTCGAGGGCAGTCCCACGGATCCCATGAGACTCAAGTTTGCTCAGAAGTATTTCAATAGAGACCGTATCAAACGCTTTCGCCAAGTCAAGAAAAACGCCTACACAAGCCTGACCTGAATCGAGAGCAGCTGACACTTCAGATAGTAGCAAGGTGACAGCATCTTCAGTGGATTTGCCACGTCGGAAACCAAACTGTCGCGGGGATAGAAGGTTATGCGTTTCCAAGAAATCCACTAGGCGTTTATTAACAATTTTTTCCAATATTTTTGAGAATACTGCTAGTAACGATATTGGACGATAGTTAGATGGAATATCTTTAGCACCAATTTTATGTATTGGAACAACAATGGCTGTCTTCCAAACACTAGGGAATGTACCGGTTACAAGGCTAAGGTTACAAATATGTGTGAGTGGTTTTAAGATTAGATTACAGATGTTTTTAACTAGTGTATTTCTCAGGCCGTCTAGTCCTGGAGCACTGTTTTTTAGTTTATATATTAGTGATTGGATTTCTAATTCATCAGTTGGCAACATGAAGAAAGAGCTCGGACTATTATTAACGTTTTGTTTCGAGTCACTACTTAGGTCCTTTTCAGATTTGTTTATACAGTTAAGAGTTTGTTGGGCTAAATTTTTACCGACATTGGAAAAGTATTTGTTGCAAATATTTAAAGATTCCTGCGGTGTTTTTTCAACCGTCAGTAGCTTCGAGGAGGCTTTAGACTTACTTTTTAAGTCACAAATGGATTTGATGACGTCCCATAATTTTTTCGAGTTATCTTTATTTTCTTCTAGTTCTTTTTGTTCATACTGGTTTTTAAGTCGTTTAAGCATATCGTTGCAGAAATTTCGGTATCTTTTGTAAGATAGCTGCAAAATCATATTATTTGGTTGTTTACGAGCCTGACTGTGCAATCTATCACGATTTTGTGTACAACGTATAAGCCCCGGAGTCATCCAAGGCTTAAGGTTGAATTTTGAATGACTTATTACTACTTGTCTAGTGTTATTTTTAATTATTTTGTCTAGAATACCCATAAAACAATCAGCGGCTTCTGACGAATCAGTTTTATTTGTGATATTGGACCAGTCGTAATCAGTTAGGTCACTCGCAACTGCATTATAATCCGTTTTTAATACAGTTCTTTTACGCATCGTATTTGGTACTTTTAGAGGAAAACCCGTCATCACTAAGTCATGGTCAGTTAAAGAGGACTTACAGACGATCCCAACCGCGTTCGTATTTGATCCAACAAAAATATGGTCTAGGCAAGTTTTTAGTCTTGTAGGTTTCGTGATGCTTGGCTTAAGACCCATTTCCGCAGTTAAACAAAGGTAATTACTTGCCTGATCCAATCTCTGCTGAACTGGTTCGTCAGGTAAAATATTTATGTTAATATCTCCTGCTATAATAATGTCTGTTTTTTGTTTACGTAGCTTTATAATGGACTCGAGGGAGGACAAATAGTTGTCAGTGTTTTTAAAGGATGGAGAACGATAGATTGCGAAGATGGTGTGATGTTTAGGGAATTCAATCGCCAGACATTCTGCGTCTGAAATATTTGGCTCACTGACATTTACGTCCCAGTTGACTTTAATATACACAATGACACCACCGGCATCATTATTTACTATTCTCATAGTAAATATCTCATATATTTCTTCATAATATAAGAACGATGGGATTGAAAAGGTTTTAGGATAACCAACGAAAGCTGACCTTCACCTGTTTTATTATTACCTAAGTCAAAGATAGACCGAGTCTATCACTACATTTTGACGCGGGGGATGACTAAGCATACACTTACTCACCTGTATATTTTGTTGATTGGAATAATTAATCGCATCAACTAAGTTTAAGTTAGTTGGTACATCAAGGGGTTAATTAAGCAGGTCGCCAACTTGGAAAGTGTAACGTAGTTTCTTAAACGAGATAACTTGTGTCTTTGGAACTTTTTCAATTACTTAGACCCAGTTGTTACAAAAGTTAATTAAAATAAGACAATGGGTCAACGAAAATGCCTCCTAAAATTGAAAGATTATTAACGATAAATCTGATTGACCCAAAATTCATATTTTATTCTGAAGTACTCATATACTTTTATTTATTTGTCTGTTAAGGAATAAATTTATAAATATTTCTTTTTCTTCTCCATTTCTAAATTATACGAATATGCTGCCGGCCAAACACGATTTTAGAACAAACTAGGTTGGCCTTGGGCAAACTAGTTTTTGGAATTCCTTCAGCGCAGGAGAGAGCCGGTAGGTTAGGTTAAAAAGTTTGTGGCACGACCGCCACACATAACCCTCTCGTCGTAATTTTTTTGGCCTAGGCCATACCAGTTTGTCCTTAAAACAGTTTTGTTCGGTTACATTATCATAACACATTCGTATCTACGTGTAAATGACGATAAATTCCGCTTTTGCCAAGTTCCTAGGATACTTAATAAGTGATTCCAGGATAGATGCCGCATTGGGATATAGGGATATATATGAATGTCAAAATCTCGCACTTCCAGAAGAGTAGACAAACCCGTGACACAATCAATTGAAAGCGCACCCATAGGGGATAGCCCACCTCATTGGATCAGTGACGTCCCAGAGTCATGCACGCACGTGACACCCGTAAAAAAATAAAAAACGTTTCGTGCCAATTTCTGTTTTACCCAAATAATTCAGTAGTGTGCAAAGATCTGTATCTTTTAATATAAATAGGAAGTATTTTGTTTTTATTTTACTATTTGTTTGTATTGTATTGGTAGGACGTTTTTGATGATTTTGTGTGTTTATGTATTTTAAGATATTTTTTAACTGAAAACAAAAACACTTCCTTTCCTTCACAAAAAAGTGGATATTTTGTTATGTTTGAATCCCACGTATAATCTGATATATTTTTTTCTAGCATCTAAATTATTTGCAAGATCGTGATGTCATGTAAATAAAAATGAAAATCTAGCGTTCAACAGCGAACATTTACCTGAACTAAAGGAGATATAGACGAATGGAAGAAATTATGTGATCGAATCCATCCAAGATTTAAATGTTTATTCTCAAATTCAAATTTCAAATCAAAAAAGTTTATTTGTAAAATAGATACTTATAGTATACTTTTCACAAGTCAGAAATTAATCTTTTTAAAACAATAGAGTATAATTAAAAAAATAATAATAAAGACAATACGGGAAATACATTTAAAAAAAAAATTTTAGGTTGGGTAATTGTAATGGGAGTTAATGTGTCAAATGAAATATCACAGACTTTCGGTACCCCTTCAAGAATGCTCTAAAGATGGTGAATAATTGTTTAATCTTTAAAAAATGTATTTTTTAAAATCCCTTTACCTATTTCATCAGTGGGGTCTCAATACCACACCTGAGGCTTCAATCCCAAAAAAATAAGGTATAAAAAATTCAATTAAAGCATATTTGATAATGTTTTCTTAAAAGAATACCAAATGTATAAGCACAAAGAACCATAGAAACTACCTATATAAATAATTATTCACTATGCTTCTGATTAAAAGAAATATACATGAAAATTTAAATGTTGGGCAACTATCCTGGACTTACCCTTTATAAGTTGTTTCATAATATAGCAATATCAATCAAATTAATTTATAACTTTTATTTATTTATCGGGTGGTAGAGCTAATGCCGGGCTCGACTGTGGAGGTACCACCATCTTACTTACTCGCAAATCCTCCCGAAGTTATTCGGGGGAGAGTAAGAGGACAGCTCTCAGGCAAAAAAACCAGGTGGCCCACCATTGCCTGGGACCGATGGATGGCGGTATATCCATCCCCAATTGCCGGGCCTTATATAAAACAGACTGGTGATGGGCAGCGGCGTCACTGGTGCAAGGGTTTCGGCACCACGCTCACCAACCCGCCTGCCCAGCGTGTGTGAGTATGGGCATTTCTTCCAGGAGGACCGCCAAGAGTGGCGAAATCCTGGAAAGGCCAATGTCCAGCAGCGGACGAAACAGGCTGATGGATGGATGGATGGATTTATTATTAATTTTCCGTCTACCATTTGCTTTACGTTTATGGCCACTTACCTTGAACTTCTCGTCGATCGTGGCCCGACTGGACTCGAACTCTGGCGAGTCGAGGAACTCACACGGTAGTATGGGGTGCAGGAACTGATGGCCACTCAGAACGTTCACCTGGACAAATAAACTGAATTTGCGAACATGATCGCTGTCGGCATGAGCTAAGAGCCATAGCAACCGAGCTTTTGTTTCTGCTGCGCCGTAGCATGCACGGTAAACTTCCGAGATATTTCATGTGAAGCCAGGCCTGTTCTACTCCGCGAACGCTACAAGAAGCTACAAGTACATAGTACATTGGAGGTCCGGCCGGGTGAACCATCCAGTGGGCTAAGAAGGGATAGAGTTACGTGATAGAAAGAGAGACGCACAGAGGCGCCTCGTAGTTTTACAGTTTTAGCCATGCAGCGCTGTGCGAGCTGAATTGCGATCCATTAAACTCTATCTAAGTGGTTAAGCACTACTTCCTATAATAATTTTCATATTTTTAGGGTTCTGTACTTCAAAAAGAAAAAACGGAACCCTTATAAGATCACATTGTTGTCCGTCTGTCGAGACCCTTTTCTCGGGCCCCGGTTGAGATATCAAGTCGAAACACCATCTACAGAAGTCTATAGCCCCACTAGTGCTATAATAACAACTTAAATAGATCTTTTGGATACATAGAGTTTAAAAGATCGTAAGGGTCAAGTTAAGTTGATCAATTTAGCTGCCGCATTTTTGGGTTTATAATACAATGTACGGAACCCTTAGGACAAGAGTCCTACATGCACTTGACCAGTTTTTTCCCCATGAGTGTGCTATAAGACCTACTTATACAGGGTGTAATCATGACGTGCTCATTAAATTAAACCACATGCTCTACTGATCATCCTGAACCATTTCCGTAGATCAAATTTTGTTGGAACGCGAAAAAAAATAAGGACTTCCCATAGAAAATGACAAGTAGGTATTAAAAATTTGTATGGGGAAGTGAATTTTTATGTCGCGTTTTATCAAAAGTTTTTCTATGGAAGTGGTTTAGGATGATCAATAGAGCATGTGGTTTAATTTAATGAGCACGTCATGATTACATCCGGTATACATACCGACTCACGACATGAATTCCCGAGGGGGTGTCAGAGGTGTTCCCAAATGTGAAATGCAATTCACAGTCCGCACTTGATACACACGCTTTTCACAGACGAATATTACGTCCTAATCTTGTTTCTAAGTCAACCGGAAGTGCCCTATAGATTTTCATGGTGAGCCAATCTGTATGAAATTGAATTACGAATTATTTTTCAATAACTTTTTTCGCATTGAGTTAGAAGCCTGCTTTTTTTTACAGCTCTTAGGGCCATAGATTACTGTATAGGAGATAATAGTTTCAACTTGGTATCTCTTACGACGAGGTCTAAGAAAAAAGGTTGTGACAGACGGACAGACAAATAGACGGACAACAAAGTGACCCTATAAGGCTTCCGTTGTCTCGTCTTGGGGTACGGAAACCCTTAATAGCACAAAAAGTTCAATTTATGACTCGCAAAAAGATAATCGCTACATTATTCATTCGCTCATCCCAGTTCACACGTATAATGTTTAAAAATCCAATTTATCACTTGCTACTTATCTTCGTTTACCTTTTCAGGATAATGTACCTTTAAACGTTAGCATATAAGTGCGATGAAAATTGCAGTTTCCCGACGACGCTGATCACGTTCCCGCCATTAAAGTAAAACCCTCTGAGAGCCAAATCTACAGAGCCGTAGGCAGGTGTTGTGCAAGAGAGTGCAACCCTTCAAATTAATTTGTTTAATTGTTTCTTTCAAATCACTACTTTCATTGTTTTATGGATTATCTTCTAATATAAAATTGCCGCGTGTCTAGACATATAATTTCTTACCCTTACTAAAAATATTGTGAACTCTTTTCTTTTCGTTGGTTTATTTTTTCATAATCAATTAAGGCGACAACTACTGCTGCTGGTACTTCTTACTACTACTACTACTTTAGTTGAGTGCGTGCATCTCACTCTCTCATACAACTCAACCCGCACTTATCTCTAAGTTGCGAACGCGCTGAAATATACCTAAATATTTAATAAAAATTATTATTATAACTTCTTTATTTAAATAATCAAGAGAACTCATTTGCTGCTACAATTTATCTTTGATTTGACAAAGTTTCAACTTGTTTCTTTCTTTACTTTATTAATTAAATCGGATCTTAGACCTTGTTTTGGTATTCATGTAGTAAAAGTTCTTGATAAAAAATAAAAATACCAACAATTAAACCATCTCTTTCAAGATATTTCTTAGTTTATAATACATTGTTTTTGAATTTTTACTTACATCTGAATTAAATCGGACCTTATTGCAACTTCTCAAGGTTATCACTATCAATAACTTTTCCGAAAACCCCTCCCAGTTATACACCCCTGTAAACACAAATTCGGAGCCTCGCTACTAACAATTTGAATATTCATTGCATCGGCACGAGTTGATAACAAATTGTTTTAAACTGATGTCGGTTCCCGTTGAATGGAATAGATACCAACCGTTTCTAAAATATTTCGCGAAAAGAGAGCTTTTATGTCGTGTTGGTTTTCGGTACTCTGATTTTATCGGCGGTCGTGTAAAATTTATAGTTTCGACGCATGTGTGCTTCCATTTATACGATCAAAAAAGTAGGTCATCAATTCGTCACGTTGGTACTTGTACATGTAATATTGTCCAGTTGTCATAAAATTCAGGTATGTTGGTCCTAAAATCTACAAATTCTACGAAACAATCTACATTACGTACAATCAGTAAGGAAAACTTGTAGGTATACGTGGGACGCACTATAAGTTTCCGGAATGAATATGAAAAAATACTATTAAAGGTACAAAGTTAATTTATTGTTTTTCAAAATAATCTCCCTTGGCGTCTATGCACTTTTTCATTCGATCAAACCAGTTTTGAAAACTTTTGTGCCACTCCCCTGTGGTGACCTCTGAAACGTGTTTTTCATACTCCTCGACAGCCTCTTCTGGTGATGAAAATCGTTGACCGCGTAATTGGTTCTTAATTTTTGGGAACAGAAAAAAGTCACAAGGTGCCAGGTCGGGACTGTATGCCGGATGACTCATGAGTTCTACATTTTTCGTCTTCAAAAAGTCGTTTGTCTGTCTGGCCGTGTGAGAACTAGCATTGTCGTGGTGCAGGATGATACGGCGTTTACGGTTATTTTTACGGAGTTCGTCAATAACTTCCGGCAAACAAATGGTCGTGTACCAGTCACTATTCACGGTACGACGATTCTCTAAAGCAACAGTAGCCACGTGTCCAGTTTTATTAAAAAAAGAAGCAATCATCCGCTTAGATGCACTTTTCACGCGCGCCACTTTGGTTGGTTTCGGCTCATCTTGAAAGACCCATACGCTCGATTGCTGCTTTGTTTTGGGATCGTAGCAATAAATCCATGTTTCGTCACCTGTTACTATATCCCACACCAAATTTGACGCACCTTCGTTGAATCTGGTAAGCATGGCACTGCACCAAGTGACGCGGTCCGTTTTTTGAGCCTCGGTCAAGTTGTGTGGGATCCACCGCGAGCACAGCTTTCTCACACCCAAATGTTTGTGTAGGATTGATTGTATTTGACTCATGCCTATTTCTAAGGATGCGCGAATTTCATGGTAGGTCACATGCCTGTCTGTTTCAATCATACGGCGCACAGCATCGATGTTTTTGTTGGTCACAGCGGTGGACGGCCGACCATCGCGAGATTCGTGACTGAGATTGATACGACCACGCTTGAATTCTGCAAACCAGCTATAAACAGTCGTCTTGCATGGTGCTTCATTGCCAAAACCTGTTTCAAGCCGAGCGATGCTCTGTTGAGCTGTCAAATTACACTTAAAATCGTAGAAAATCATACTACGAAAATTTTCCCGAGTTAAATCCATGTTGATGCAGACACACAATTTTTTAAATGGCGCCACAAGGTAAAAACAAAAGACAGTCAGATGAAACAAACTGCATTCTACAGCCAAAGAGTTCTATTTTCAAATGTTGCAATAAATTTTTAAATATTGTTTATGTAAATGGCCAGTTCCGGAAACTTTTAGTGTTACCTATGTACTATAGGTTTTTTTTCTGTGCCTACTTAAATGTCAGAGGATTCTAATTATAAAATATAAGACTCGAATCTTAGTTGCATAAAAAACTGATACTGAGACAGTAACATCAACGACATTCAAAAAATCGTTTTAAAAAATTTGTACTCTCCTTAAATTGATAAACATATGTGATTTATTTATTTTTTTTACAAGTAAAAGTAGTAATAGAACATGTATTAAGATAAATAAATATATTTTTCAAAAAAAAAAGTTGATTGCAACTCAATTGTTTTTACAAGAACCTTGTTACGGGACTAACGTGTTTTTTTACATAAAATAGATAAGTAATACAAATATGAAGTGAATCTACTCTAATTCTATTTATTTTTTCGTATAAAATATTTCAGTATTAGCTAATAACCCACCTCCAAACCAGTTGAGTGATTATTAGTATTGCCCGTCCAAGACAATGAACCAACCAATAATAAGCTCTATCAAAAGCTAATAAAGTCATACCGGTTAGTATCAATTTGTTCCTAGCTTAAGCGTATACCCATAACGATATGTGCTTGACGTTTCGACGCCTCCATAAGCTGTAAATTCAGCTTGTAATGTAACCACGACAGCCTATAACCATCAAAACGTCAAGGACATTTCTGTTAATATTAAGAACCGAGTATTATGTTCATAACGTGTAAAAGGGCTTTAAAGTCTGTAGTGTTCTTTGTACACAATGCACGGGTATCGTCATCCATCACAGATGTTGTCTCTTTAAAACTATGCTTCACCTGAGTTCGATTGAAGCAGGAATTCTAGGAGCCTCTTTTTATTGTAAGATTTAAATTATCTGGAGTACCAGATTACCCTGCCAAGCCACGGGGGACCAGGCAATTCCCCTTAATCGCAAATGAAAAAAAAAGTCGTCAGGAAGAACGTCTTGGATTCATAAAATGACGTCTTTAATGCTTTATTAGGGCCAGATACTTTCTTAAAAATCACAAACAAAGACGGAAGAAAGAATCTAATAATTTTATAGGATACTCGTAACATGGATACTGCTCAGCTTCCTTTGGATACAACGTTATGTTACCAACCACTTAAATCCTTTCTTTTGAAATTTTCAAACATATTTGTTTAAATACACTAGACTCGGATGTTCGTGTTACAGCGTTAAGCATAACCTAAAACCATCAAGAAGTAACGGTAAAATGCGAATCAAAGTCCGTTATGTGATTTTTTAGTTATACGCAAACGGACATTCTGACAAATTTTGTATGTTTAGGTATTTATTTACTAGATATTCAGGAAAACTAGTGACTGTAAAGCTATATAACATTGGATGGTCATTAAAAGTTTTCACGTAATAGAATATATTAAAAAACCCTAGGAAACACAATAAGTGAATGGTTACCCAAACACTAAGAATAACATTACTGAAAGAATGTGTTGCTTAGAGGACATAATTCTCATTCACCATAGAACTTCTACTACGAAACAAATAAATATCAATGTTTCGTGTAAAATTATTATAGGCATTCCAAGTTTTCCAAATAAAAGAATTTTGATTCAAACTATAGATAATAAGAACAAAAATGTGAGATTATTTTAAAGAAAAAATTATAATGTGTGCTACGACGTAACAGTTATACGCTATGGTTTACTTATGGCGTAGCAGTTCTACGCTATGCTTTACTCGTAGCAGGTCTACACTGTAGTTTATTCGTAGCAGATCTGCGTTGTAGTTTACTCTTGGGCTCAGCAGTTTTACGCTATGTTTTACTCGCAGCAGGTCTACACAATGGTTAACTCATCGCTGGTCTATTTCTTCTGTGTGTGGGATTATTAATAATTATTAAATAAACTCTCAGATTGTCTCAATCCTTTCATTCATTCATACGAAATGTTCCATTTCTAGACAGTGCATAGCACATACCCATTGCTGCAATAGAATTGGTAACAGTTGCAAATTTCAAAATTATAGTTCGGGAAATAGTGCATTCATATTTGTGCCAGAAGCACAGCGACAGATGCATTTGAACCTGGCCCGACCCACTAAAATTTGACAAATTGGGTTATGTAGATAGTTTGTTTACCGTTAGTTTACGATTGTTTCATTGAAATCAACCATTTTTATGAGCCAAACAAACGATTTTGCATTCGGGTCGGGCTGTGGGAAGTTGGCCGCACCCACTTTTGAATTAGTTCTTTTTGCTCTTCCAATGTCAAACAAACGCAAATTTTGTGTAAATAAACGTAAACTAACCACATAGAACCTGAATCAATCACCAAACAAACCTTTTATGGTTTGGGTCGGTTTATAGAGAAACTAGCCGCACCAAATATTTTTCTTAAAATCACCTTTGGTATACCAAACAAAGAATGTTTTCAATTCAAGAATCGCACACAAATAAATGATCTACATAGGCAAAATTGTTATATTTTAAGTTTATAGCGCAATATTGTGCTCAAAAACATTATTTGAGCTTTTCCACTTTAGTAGTTTCACTGTACATGACAATGGCAGCACCGAGCGTCTGTCAACTTCAAAGGCGCGAAATTCATATAAAACGAGTTTCAAACACGTTTAAAAATTATCTAGATATGTAGGAGATGAAACAAACGGTAATTATTGGTAAACAAACGAAATGAAAGATAAATATACCATTTTCATGAGTCAAACGCACGATTTTGCATTTGGGTCGGGCTGTGGGAAGATGGTCGCACCCACTTTCGAAGTTGTTTTTTTTTACTTTTCCGATGTCAAACAAACGCAAATTTTATTAAAGCAAACGTAAACTAACCACATAGAACCTGAATCAATCACCAAATAAACCTTTATACTTTGGGTCGGGTTGTGAAGAAACTAGCCTCATCCAAATAATTTTTGAAAAATCACCCTTGCGATTCCAAACAAACGATGATTTCAATGAAACAATCGTAAACTAACAGTAAACAAACGATATACGTAACCCAAATTGTCAAATTTTGAGTGGGTCCGGCCAGGTTCACATGCATCAGCGACAGGCCTCATCGCTCATTACTTTGGGACCTTACAACGTGGTTACGAGTGTGGACTTTGAATTCCACTTCACATATTCGATAATAACTCTTACACCCCATCGGGATCCTTATTTTGTCGTGATATATTATTTTAATAGTGAAAATATATCACTTGCTTTGCCTGCCAGTAGCAGCCCCAGTCGGTCGGTCTTGGTTAGGTTCTGCATCGCGTACGCTTCGCCCGCGTGGAGGGACATTATCACTGCAAAGTCTGGAGACACCATGCGCTTGAACTGGAGTCGCGACACCTGCCGAAAATATACGTACTCTTTAACTAATTACAAAAATTATTTATTTCAGTACAAAATCATAGACATTTACAAGTGGTCGGAGTTTCCTTTTACGTTAAAAGAATATCTGTAGTAGGAGACTTCGCTCTTCCGTAGTGGACTGCAACGTTTATTTAACAAAATACGAAAAGGTTGATAGTGTGTGAATGAGTGAGGGGTTGTGTGTGGGTGTAAAGGTGGGTATTTATGTTTTAGAGCCGCTTGTTTTTTAATTTTTATTTTAGGATAATTAGTAATACATATTTTTATAAGATATAAAAATAATAATTGATAAAAATATAATAAAATAAACAATATAAAATACAAGCATCTTGATGGTTTCACCAAGTGCCGACAATCGCAAGTATTAGTTATAAAATACAAGGATAAATATAGATATAATTATTAAGATAAGCTGATTAGGATTGCTTGAGTAGAGACACAGTCTCATCATAACTTTGGTTCTACCAGCAAAAGTAGATTTGACTTTTTTAGGGTTCCGTAGTCCAACAAGGAACCCTTATAGTTTCGCCATGTCCGACTGTCCGCGGCCTAGCGCAGACACTATTAGTACTATAAAGCTGTAATTTGACATGGATATAAATATTAATCACGCCAACAAAATGGTAAAATAAAATATTGAAAAAAAATTCTTTAAGGGTACCTCTCATACAAGTAAAGTGGAGATGAATTATTTTTTTCGTCTATCCCATAGTGTGGGGTATAGTTGGATAGGACGTTCAAAAACATTGTGGGTGTGTGACAATCATTTTTCGGTTTAGGGATCCGTTGGTGAAATATTAAGCATTAAAGTGAATATTTTAGTTAGAGTGGAGCGTCCCCCCCACCCCCCTGCCGGCTAAACGGTTGTAAACTTTAAACTTTCGCGATTTTCAGACATTATTAACTTTGTATTGGGGTCTTATTCGTGATATTAAGGTATGTTATTAGTTATCGCGAGTAAGACCCCAATACAAAGTTAATAAGGCTAAACGGTTGTTTATAGAAATGTGAAAAAATTCACAGAAGTGAATTAATGAATTTAAATGGAAAGCTATCACAGCTAAGTAGGCTTTACAGGTTTACGAGTACAGGTCGCGCCAAACTTTTGGCCCCCTATAATGTATGGGACCAGAAGTTTGGCGCAGTCTGTATTAGTAGACCAATTTATATGTACCGGGCAACTACGGAACCCTACATAGCGCGTGGCCCGACACGTACTTGGCCGGTTTTTTAATTCATTACACACCTACTACGTGCCAATCAGTTACTGTGAGGCACGACTCGCCATACCTGACCTTCTAACCTAATCTACCAGCTCTCTTCTGCTCTAAAGGACTTTTTCCAAAAATTGGGTTTGGCCGGTCAGATTTCATTAGAAAACTAAAAAATCCACTCTTAACTTTAACGAATATATAATATAGCTTTTGCCCGCTGCTCCGCCCGCTTGTTATTAGATTTAACGACATGCTTTTTTCCGGGATAAAAAGTAACCTATGTGTTAAGTTGGGGTATAAGCTATATCCATTCTAAATTTCATCCAGTTCCGTCAAACCCTTTCAAAGTGAAAGAGTAACAAAACACACACACACAAACTTTCGCATTTATAATATTAGTGTGAAGTGTGATGAGATGACGTAGCCTTGTCTTATTACACCACAAACGATTATAGACCGCGCTAATTACACACCTGATTTTTCAATGATATTGATCTATCCTACAGGAACCATGCATTTTTTCGGGATAAAAAGCAGCCTATGTGTTAAGTTAGGTTATAAGCTATATCCATTCTAAATTTCAACCAAATCCGTTCAGCCGTTTCAGCGTGAAAGAGTAACAAACATACACACACACACACACACACACACGCACAAACTTTCGCATTTATAATATTAGTAGGATAGGATTACATAATGTGCCTGACTGAGCAAGCGATGCTCTGCCATCATTGTCGAAGAGCGTATAAAATTTCTGGAAATTCGAGGATTACCTAGTGTACAATTTTTATTACTTACCTTAAAAGGCTCAAACAGCGTATGGTAGACCTCTTCGAGCTCCGGGTCAAATTTAACCGGCCTCATCTCATAGACTAGGTAGACCACTTGACCGAGGTTCAGGAAGACGAAAGCGAAGTTCCACGAGAATGCGTCAGGAGCGCAGATCACATGCCACGACCAGACGGAATACAGCATGAATGCTGTTGGTAAATGTATAAAAAATTATTTGTTCAAACGGCATAAGTAAAGCATTTTTTTTGCACATTTTTCCACCTTACTGTCTATAACTGAATGGTGGATCTAGGTCTTGCTTTAGTAGAGAGGGAGGGTGATCAAGGCCTTTCATTTAGATCGCTAGGTAAATTTAGGTATTTACTTGACTCATATTTTTTTTTAATATTCGGGTAACAAAAGGAAAAGTTAGGAAAAACTTATATTTACCAAATATGAGGATTGTATGCATCCAAAGCTGTCCTTTTTTCGTGCTAGGAGCGCAATATGAAGCCACGAATAACATGTTGGAAAGCTGAAATTTGATATCAACTATAAAAATTTAAAGTTGAGATTTAGTGAAATAGGGTAATACTGTGACCTATTCTCGTGCAGCAAACATTAAATTTAGAGTTGATTAACCTAAAATAATACAAGCTCATTTAACTTTTATCCATTTGCGTTAAAGCCTATTTTGCAATGAAAAGTTTTAGGTTATGGCAGCTCTAAATCTAATATTTGCTACACGAGAATAGGTGTCATTAGGTATGTTATTTACTAACTTGGAATAACGGATGCTGGGGTACTCTCCACAAAGGACACCAAGGCCAAAACCAAGGGCCTGCAATAAAAATATTAAAAATGTATAAAGGCAAAGTATATTAAATATAAAGCTCATTATTTGTTTACATTGTTACCTAGAGGCATTGTGTAGTTCACCGATCCCATATCTTCCAGAGTACCATTCTCTCCCGGCCAGGAGAAGTTATATTCACTTATTTCTAAATAGTTGGCTTTAACGCCGGATAAACCTGGACCTTGAGGCATTTTAAAAAAATCTCTGTAAACAAGTTAACAAAGATAAACTTCAAATTGAAGTCGTTTATTAACTGTTACAATAGATTCTTCAGCTCGATGTTCACTACCTGTCTGTCTCTACATTGCTATCGCTCTTTCTTTTTCGCGCCAAATCAATAAATACTACAGGAAATTTTACATTTTGAAACTGGCGCCATATTTACAACCAATGATACGCAAGCAAGTGTCTATGATTTCTAGAGTGATTTTACACTTGCAAATATACAAAGCTTTTTTTCTTTGTCGCGTTCAACGACTTTGCATCGGAGCCGCGATGAATTTCGCAACGGTTGCAGCGATGGATTTGTGTTAAACGGACATACGTAAAAATGACAGATACAGTGCCACCAACTTATCTGTTCAGTTGGATTATCCACCCATCTCTTTCTAGTGCGGCAGAAAAGAGTATAATTAGAAAGAGACGGCGAATTATTTTACTGAACAGTTAAATTGGTGGCACTATAGCCCATATGCTGCAGAGAGCAGCGGAAATCAATGAGGGATTTTCAAAGGAAAAAAAAAGTGGTACTGAACGACTCGATAGATGTCGCAGCCTATACATGAAGTGTCAGAAAATTTCTTTCTAGTAACACTGGGTTCCTTTGTTTTTCAAATTTTTTTAGACAAAATCTACTTTTCTTCGTTTTGTGTTTCGTATTTTTTCTTTATTTATAATTGATATTACCCAACGGACTTAGCTACCTTTAGGATTCTGACAAACCTTGATACTGTGTGACCCTGACTGCTTGAAAACTGGGCTCTGAAACTTGTACTTGCTGGTTGACCCTTGCTCGCCAAACGGACACCGATTCTCGACTCATTACCTAGTCTTTTTGCCTGCCATGGGCAAAGATTATGGTTCATGGTCTCTCGCAGACCTTAAAAGTGAGCTGAGGAAGCGTAATGCTAAACTACTGGAATTGTTTCAGTATTATAATCATATTATAATGTACTCTGTGGTTTGTTTAATGAATGACACTTAAAATTTCTTAAGCCCACAGATAATAAAATAATTGATTTTGACACTTGAAGCTAGAGTAACGCCATCTATGTTTGCGTCTGAAAGCTTGATTACGGTCGGTCTGGAAAACCACTCATTGCGCTGCTCGATGCTTGTCAAAGTCACATTGTGAAATGGTCGTTTATAACTCTTTGCAGCGGCTACACAATTCATTGCTGCAGCGATCCAAAGCTGGTAAACACGACAATTATATCACTTGGCGCTGGGAAGACTGATCAAGACTGTCAAGTATAAGTTGGCGTTCCATATAAACCAGACTGGTGACGGGAAGCGGCGTCACTGGTGCAGAAGGACCGCCAAGAGTGGTGAAAACCTGGAAAGGCCTATGTCCAGCAGTGGACAAAACAGGCTGATGGGTGGATGGGCAATAAATGTAAATCTAACCGATCTACTTCGATTGAAAAACATCGTATTGCTGCGAAAAGAGAGGAAAATTTGAATGTCAACCTGAAAAACAGAGATTTGCCAGAAGAATTACTAAAAAATTGACTTTTCTGACTCTGATCATGGTCATTTTTCCAGTGTGGAATTCCCTGATTATAATGCTTGCTTTTTCTTTGTAAATTAGAATATTTTCTTTAAATATTGTTAGTAAAATAAGAACAGAATTTCTGAATTGAGAACAACATTCAAAAACAAATTAAAATTTGGTACCCATATTATATTTTTTGGATACCTATTTCTTCTTATTTTTCTAACTTTTGAATTGGAAATATTTTGAACAACGTAAAATTTTTTTTGCACCGTGATTGCCATTTTTGTGGAAAATTTCCAGTCTTTATCTTTAACGGTGCTAAAGTTATGAGGATGATACATATGGACGGATGGACTGACGGACAACGGAGTCTCACCATAAAGGTTCCTTTTACCTTTCAGGTACTACGGAACCCTTAAAATAAAATAACGGTCGATTTGAGAACATTTTCTTTTTTGAAGTGGGTCAAATACTCAGACTAAGGAACGTCAAAAAGCACAGAAAATATTGATGACGTCATAGCCGAAAAACTATCGGTGGTGAACTGCCCCCTGATTCTGTATCGTAAACTCAGTTGCCAAACCAAGTTTCTATCGTCTAAAACATACATATAATAACAATAATAAATAAATATAATAACAATATAAACATATCTGCTTATCTAAGGATAAGTTCGCACTTGAAATGACTTCACAATTCGTAAATAGTTCAATACCCATTAAAGGTTATTTTGGGAGTTCATTTTGTATCTATTTTTGGTGAATGGCAACTACAGCTAGCAACCTAAAACTGAGCCCCGCTGGTAGGTGATTTGACCTCAGACTAAGGAATTTGACTCACAGACTTAGGTCAGAGCTGAGTTCAGTTTGATCGCCCGCCGACGCCCGGCGATCATTACATCTCTTTTGAACGCGTTGATTTTGTTTAAGCTATCCTGCTGTCAGTGATGAGCGGGTGGTCAAACTGAACGCGGACTAGGATATACAATATCCTAAGTCTATGGTGTGACTGACCAATGTCGTCACAGTTACAGACATTCAGAAATTCAGAATAGATAAATTAAGGCACCGAAACAAATCCAAGGACATCATACTTGGGTCTGTGTTTGAACCACAGGAATTAGTTCCTGTGTGCTTTGAACCCACCTAAATATTGGATGTCTGTGTTTGAACCGAATTGAGAAGGGAGCATGCTCTCAGAGTTGAGAATTATAATTTTTACTGGAATCTTAGCATTTTCAATTTGGAACACAGCTAGTTTGACGTTTTATTTATCTTGTCTTTGGTTTCATTCATTTGTGATGTGAGTGATCGTAGTAGGGCTACGATTTCTCAAATTCATCAAATAATTAATATTTGCAATGAGGTAGCACCGGTTAATACTAGATTATTTATAAACATCGCGGTACTATGCCTTAACTTTTTTATTTTAAGTAAAAATTACATTGTGGGAATGCCAAACATGTACAATTCGTCCGTCGACAGTGGTAAGTTCCTCAACACTTGCTCAAATATCGTGTGACTCACATGAAAAGTCGTGTAAATCATGAAGAATTCCCATAGAAACATACAGAAAATATATATTCCTTCATTTAAAACAGAAACCCATGTTACTTCATACTCAACACTTGTCAATAATCCTCTTGGACATTTCATGCTTTCTCCCAAAAGTGTATAATTACAGCATGTGTGTAACTAATGCACGTATCTATATTTCTATCATGGCCAATTACATAAAATTTTATGTATACCCAAGCTATAATCTTGTTAGTCAAATTAATGTAATATGTTTAAAATTAACTTAATATTTGCTCCTGTTCCAGCACTTTTATAGCAATTCATCAACAAAAACTTTTCATGTTTACTATTTTGTCATTACTTATCATGTGTCTTCATTTTATGCTTTTGTCTTGTCACACAAATTGGTTTGTGGGGATACTGTTGGGGTGAAGATAAACACATTATCCTGAATAGTAATTGTTATACCAATATGGATATTTATATTTTTTTCATTTATTCAATTAAAATATTATGAATTTATATTAAGTCTAAGATTTTATATTAAAATTGTAGTGTCATACATAACATAATGTAAAAGCAGATTATTTATTTGATAAATAGAAAATGATAAGACATACTTTTTACAAAGCAATTGAATAATTATTTGACATTTTGTGTTTATCTTTACTATATGTGTTGATAATACTGTGTTTGCGTTTGCTACTAATAAACAGAATTACTGCAATTTATGCTTATGTACCTTTGTGTATTAACAGGCTCCATGTCCATTCATTTCATTGTTTATTTTATGTATTTATAAATGGGTCTACACTGCACAATTTAGGTAAAACACATATAGTATCACAAATTATTTCACCACTTAAGTCAATATATATGAAGAGTATGTATTACATATACATCATGTAATGTGATTGCTTAACACAATATTCTCTTTATATACATACTGTTTAGTTCATGCAGGCTTCTGTGTTTTCTAAAAGAACAGGTACCTACTATGCTCATAAGCATAAGTTACCAAAAACTCATTGTTGCTTGTCTGTGGTGACAGTTTCTGCACTGTTTACCAAAACATTACTGTGTCAATATACATTTCAGCTGTTAAAGCGAGTACAAAATAATATCTTGGGTGTGATACACTGTTGCATAATCTATTCTTTTAAGTTTTCCTGAAGGAAAATCTACATCTTTACCTCCTAGGTATAAGTCTCAGGCAGTAAGCTTGTACTTAATCAGTTTTCTAGTTGTGCTCTTCCTTTACTGTTGTCTTTTGATTCCACCATCAAATACATTTACTTACATATAGACACCACACAACAGTACTTATAGTAGAGGAGTATCTACAGAATAATGTTGCGACACAAAGCAACAAGTGAGATAGCATTCCAATGTCTGCCAATAAAAATTAATTGTAGTGCCCTTCTTCTTACAAATTGAGTGGTCCTTGTTTGAAATTGAGTAATAAATAAGTGACCTTATTGTAGTTGTTACTATATTCAGAGCAATATATTGATATCTATAATATTATATTTTGTAATGTTTCAGTGCATAAGAAGCAAGAACATTCTAGTGAATTCAACAGTTTGTTGATAATACAATCAATGCAAACACTGTGTTATCATCTACATCCAACAGCTATCCCCTATCAAGTACACAGACCGTTTTCTCTATATTACAGACGAATATGAAGTTATTGGCGAGGCACACTGGCAGATACTTGAGACAAATTCTGAAGATTTGGTCATCAAAATCTATGGCTTCAAATATTCACGCTTACGCTGCATTTTGTTCCACCTCTTTTGCATAGTACTATGTGGACTTCCGTATTTCTTTTTCGCCTATTATCCCACATACAATACCTCAAAATTCATAAAATGCAGCTTGAAAATGGCTGATGTGATTTGTGGTGAGTATTACTTAGTTCATGTTTTTAATTGGTTTTAATTTGTTACACATAACTAGAAACTTAATTGGCTTCTTTTACAGTAACTGATAATGAAGGCACATTTAAAATAGAAGTAATGCAGGAAGTTGATCTTAACCTATCAAACCATAGGGACAACAAAGTACGCTACTTTGAGTACCAGCATAACCGTTACATTTGGCTCAAAGATCAGGGTATCTATGCCAATGTGCAATCATTGAATGAGAAGCTCACTATCAGTCTTTTGATGGAAAATATGTCTGGAATCAACAAACGTCAGCAAAATGAATTGTAAGTATTTGGATCATACCCAAAGGAATCAAGGCCTGCTCTTCCTAAACTGTCACTACCTTCATCACAAAGTGGCCACTTTATTCTAGCAAAAAATGCTGAAGAGTCTATTTTCCAAATAATTTATTAATTTAACAATAAATAAGGATTATTTTTAGCCCTTTTATGTTGTGGGTCCAATCATAAGTCTTGATTTGTTGTAATGACTTAGGTTGTGACACCTCATTTTGTCAAAAGAGCATACATATAAATAATAAATAAATAAAGTTTTTAGCAAGCATAAAATTGGAATGGTAAGTCCAAAAATAATTGTAACTTTAGTGAAAGCCATTTAATAAGCTGGATATATTATTTAAAGCATAGCTTCTGTCACCACCATGTTGTCCGCCTACCCAATAACAGTTCTACTTATTATGCTGTCATAACAGATAAAATGTATTATAATACAGACAGCTTAATCTGTAGGCAACCGTACAAGTACGAGGCTGTGAACTTTGTATTCATATGACATTGATTAATTATCACCTAATATAATTTTTTTCTTGGCAATAATCAGTATATGTCTAATTTTAATAATATTATTTACAGTGTTAATATTTATATTGCCCAGGGGGTTTTTCCAAGGGTTAATTGTTACTGAAAAAGTCAACATTTGTATCTCCTTGCACTGTTGAAAATAAAAAAGTAGTCTTTCCACCACTGATACCTTCAATATAAAATTTTCCAAAATTGAAAAATGTTAGTATAAAATTAAAAACTGTTACTCACCGTACTAGGTTCAAGTCAGAATCCTGAACCGAATTTGAGTTCAGGTTGTACAAGCGAAAAATAAAATTATATAAAAAAATTATTGGCTGCAGTTTCAGGGGTGGGATCCGGACCCTTCCAGGCTATGTGCTTTTGAATGAGGCTTGCTTACAATTTAAATTAATCTTCTCTTAAATTACAGGATTAAGCTTTATGGAACCAATTCAGTGGAGGTGGAAGTGAAGAGCTACTGGAAACTTTTTGTCGATGAAGTCTTCAATCCATTCTACCTGTTCCAAGTATTCTCTATAATCCTGTGGTCTCTGGATGAATACTATCAGTATGCTACCTGCGTCTTCATACTGTCAGCTGGATCCTGCATGACGTCTTTGTACCAGACTAAAAAGGTATGTTACTAAATTGACAAAATTAAAATATAGGTAAGAAAGCAGCTGAGGAAGTTGTAAAAATATTCATAATTACCTGATTTAGTAGTAGAATTTTTCATGCGTCCTAGTGAGACGAGTCTCTTTGTAGACCTTAATTTTACATCACTTACAAATGACCAGAATCATTTGAAGCTAAATGACATCCCAAACCATAGCAGATGTAACATTGCCGAAATATCGTTAAAATAAAAAACTACAATGAGTATCACACAGTCGAGGGCCGTTCTAGCACGCGTGGAGACAGCAGACCACTGGCAGATACAGGGGCGGGCCATGGCCCTCCCTAAACACCCAAGATTCCATACATTCAACTCGATCAACAAGCATAGACAATTGCACATACTTAAAATCACTAGGTGTCTATCCCGCGACCACATCCAGTTGGGATCTAGAAATAAATATAACGCCTTGAGGGTTGGTTTCTAATGACGATGAAAATTTTCAAACAATGGGCAAAATACCTACCAATGTTCATCGTTTTAACTTACACCTATTTCACCAAACCCCACACTCACTAAAGGGATAAATTAACAATTTATTTTTGTACTTTTTTGGCCTTATGCCTGAATCTTGTCAGAATGCTCCCCCCATAATGAAATCCTGGATATGCCTTTGCAGCAGTCATCTGCGTAGCATCCCTCGTGCACCCCGCTTTCCACGTCGAACTTCCGAGAAAAGTGAGAATACGTAATTGCGACGCCATCTGTGTCTTACTTCGCTCCTGCCTTCTATACTGGTCCGAACCACTTTCAATAAAGCTCGGTATACTCGAATGTCTAAAATAAGAAGATGAATTGCAGATGAGCCAACGCCTCCACGAAATGGCGGGATCTACCGCGAAGCATACAGTGAGCGTGGTGCGACCTTCCCGCGGCGGTAAAGAGGAATTCGTGGTAGCGGCCAATCGCTTGGTACCGGGCGATGTGTTGGTGCTGCCCCCGGCTGGGTGTATCATGCCGTGCGATGCCATGCTGCTGACTGGCACTTGCATTGTCAATGAAAGCATGCTTACAGGTTAATGTCATTTTAAAGTTTCTCTTTCACATTGCGAAGTAAAATCGTCGGTTAAAAATTTATAAATAAGTTCTTTACTGGGGGTTACCCAGGATTAGGGTACGGAGGGACTAGGACATTTGGTAGCATTTTATGGACAGAGTACAGTGGAGTCGTTGCTTGGTATTATGATTATACATAATTTTTACTCTCAAATATAAACTTCACCATTTCTGTTTCTGATTGAAATAAGCGTTACCTTGCGAGTCTTTAGCGGAATATTCCAAATTATATTTATATCTCCATAATTTTCTGTTTCTATTCAAATCTGTTAATTAATCTGTAGATCTTTGAAAATTTGCCAATTAAATCTACAAAGCAGCTTACTGCAGGAGTAAGAACATGAAAATCATCAATCAATATTATGTTTTCATCATTGGAATATGATAATGGAGTGTTATGTTTTTTTTTATTTGGAGAGTTGATATTTTTAATTGCGAATCTTCTTACAGTATTAAGATTTTAATGTATGTTATATATCGTTTATATTTGGGAGTAAAAATCATAAAATAACATTAAACAGCGACTCCATTGTACTCTATCCATCAAGTGCTGCCAAATGTCTTAGCTTTAATACACTGAAGGTGCTTTCAAAGCAAAGTCTTTAAGAACTGTCAAAGTGTGCTTTACCTATCAACGTTAAAATTATGATGTGGATATGATATATTGAAAGAATATATTATTCATTCATTCTCATTCATTACCTACCAAGGTCAAAGTAAAACAAAATAATGTAGAGCAGTCCAGATCG
Organism: Ypsolopha scabrella; assembly: GCA_910592155.1. Lineage (NCBI taxonomy): Eukaryota > Metazoa > Arthropoda > Insecta > Lepidoptera > Ypsolophidae > Ypsolopha > Ypsolopha scabrella. The sequence continues at coordinate 10,942,871 of OU342964.1, forward strand.
TAGTTCAGATCTATTTCACACATTAAGGACTACTATTTGATTTAGAAATTTAAGTATTTGCAGCATTAAAAATAAATATAAAGCCTTCAGAATCTGTAACACTTCTGAACAAACAAAATATTCTGTTAACAGGTGAAAGTGTTCCCGTAATGAAAGGCCCCCCGAACGTCTCCAGCGAAGTGTACTCGACCGAAGTTCACAAGCGACACACGCTGTTCGCCGGCACACACGTCATACAGACCAGGTTCTATGGGAATAATCAGGTGCGTATTGTAGCCCAGCGGAAATACTAATGAAATCAATTAAAAAATCATTTCATTTCCGAGCCAAGTTTTTTTTTTTGATAAATGATTTCATAAATCTCTTGTGTGGATATTTTACACTTTTCTAACTGATCTTGGTTGAAGACTAGATATTAGTATCTGACGTGAATAACTTAAAGGAAAAAAGACGAATCACTTTTGCAAACGGTGATGGGTTCGAAGACGGTAATAAAGCATGCTTTATGATTTTATAACAATTTCAACAAAAGACTTGCATTTCACAGTTCACACATTAGAACACCATTCTGACACCCCCTCGAGAATTCACGTTGTGATGACATGTTTTTTGCGTTTTTATTTTAACCAAAACTGATAGAAATTTTCTATATTTTAAACACTTAGCGATTTTTCCATCACAACAAGGAGATAACAAATTAATAGTGATCTATAATATCTTTGCGGTATGGGAAAGAGTTGGTAGAGCATTCGCCAGGTAATCGAGAGGTCCCGGTTCAGAGCTCCTCACATCCAGATATACTTTTCTGATTTTGTATACTGCAATGATATAAATTGAATTTATTTAAAACCTGTATATTTTCTAGGTGCTAGCAAAAGTGGTCCGCACGGGCTTTTACACGGCAAAAGGCGAGCTGATTAAGAGCATCCTGTTCCCCAAACCATTCGGGTTCCAGTTCTATAAAGACGCGGTCAAATTCGTCATTTTCCTGTTCAGTATCGCGGCGGTTGGCATGGCCTACTCGATATGGCTCTACATGGAGAGAGGGGTACGTTTTGTTCTGTTCACACATTCTTCTTCTAATGTAAGATTACTGCTGATTTCTGGGATATTTTGTCTGAATATTGTTGTTTCTTAGGTTTTGCAAAAAGATTAAAGTTAAGTCCGTTTAGTATGAGTATAAATCTTATACAGTGGTGCCCAACCGGTAGCTCGCGGGGGCCTCGAAGCCCGCGGCTTGTTTTCTAGGCGCCCACGAACAAAATAATGTGAATATTCAAGCACACACTAAATTGATAAAATTACATAAATACTAACCAAACTCTAAAAATCTAAATAACGCTGGAAGTTGAAGGCACACTCGCGCACATCAGTGCTGTACTGCGGCTTTTTTCATCTCAACTAAAAAATTTTAATTCTCAAGGACAAAATTATGTTAACAAAAGAGCACGTCAAAAATTTTACGATTTTGGTATGCACAGAAGATTACCAACTAGACTTTCAGAAGCTTTCCGAAAATGTATCACATTAAGTTTGTGCTGTTTCGGTCTATCTTTTTTGTAGTATGTCATAATAAATAAACAGGGATATAGGGAAATAATGTAGTTTCCATTTTCCATCAAACTTAGCTTTCTTTAAAATCTGAGATTTTCTTAACAGCCCACGGAGCAATACCAGTTGGGCACCACTGATCTAATAGAATAGGAAGTGAAGATTTGATAATAAATACATTTAATTAAATACATGAAGATTAAAAAAAATAAAAGATATACATATAATAGGTATATTATATTAATACGAAATAGGATTTGAAGATCTATAACGAAAAAATTGGTAGTGGCAAAAATGTATAAAATAGTCGCTGACCGCTTTATCAAGTTACGTCTACAGTGACAGAATCATTACATGTGAACGGGTAGGATAACTACAAGGTGGTAGAGCTAATGCCGGGCTCGACTGTGGAGGTACCCCCATCTTACTTGGAAATCTTCCCGAAGTTATTCGTGGGAGGGTAAGAGAACAGCTCTCAGGCAAAAAACCAGGCGGCCCACCATTGCCTGGGACCGATGGATGGCGGTATATCCATCCCCAATTGCCGGGCCTTATATAAATCAGACTGGTGACGGGCAGCGGCGTCACTGGTGCAAAGGTTTCGGCACCGCGCTCACCAACCCGCCTGCCCAGCGTGTGTGAGTATGAGCATTTCTTCCAGGAGGATCGCCAAGAGTGGTGAAATCCTGGAAAAGCCTATGTCCAGCAGTGGACGAAACAGGCTGATGGATGGATGGATGGGTAGGAAGATTACGGCAGTCTTGGATCCATCGACAATCTCAATTATAACTCTATATTGATAATGCGTATCGTTTCCAGAGTTCGATCGGCACTATACTGCTCCGAACATTGGACATCATAACTATAGTCGTGCCCCCGGCTTTGCCCGCCGCCATGACAGCTGGAACTGTCAACAGTCAACAAAGATTGCGCCGACACAAGATCTATTGTCTGTCTCCGCCACGTATCAATGTGTGCGGGAAACTGCAAGTGATATGCTTTGATAAGGTACGCAAATACTATGAAGTCGTAACTATGAATATAGTATAGTCTTATCTAGAATCGCTTTTTGCGCAATCATGTGAGTCATAAATACGACACACACAACTTAAATACTTAGTCATTTACAGTCCGAATTTCATAACACAAAAGATATTCTTATTTTAACTTGCGGTGTTTTTGATTCATCTTGTTCCCAAAAGCACAACTCTTTTTTTTTAATTAAAAGGTTGTATATAATTGTTATTTACGTTTATGGCACTACGCGAAAATACACTGGTGGACAAAAAAATCGACTCAAGCTCTAAAATGTCAGATTTTTCTAGCAAAGTTTATACACCATTATGTAAATGGTACTGCACAATAACTATAAACACGCTTTAAAATTGTTGTGCACAATCCATAAAATAACGCAACTTTGATAAAAAAAGCCTAATCGACATTAAAGTAGACTCGATTTGGAACGGTTCTCTATGAAATTATATTCAAATCTTTTACTTATTCAAAAAAACCACAAAAAGTTGATAAATATTTTAAAAATTTCGTATGGGGCCTTAATGCTTTCCATAAAAAAATAAGAAAAATAATAATTTGTGCGTTTGAAAACTAGACCCGTCGCTGCCACCTTAACTTAAATAGATATTATAGCTGTTCATGGAGTGTGAGATATAATATACAGAACTATTTATTAAACCTGCTACCCAGCATAAGCTATATTACATCGCAGAAAGAGACAGAAGATATATCGCGGTAAATGCATACTTCAGAAGTAATTTTTTTTCTTGTATAAGGGGTCGTCCATTTATTACGTGATGTTTTTTATCAAATTTTTAACCCCCCCTCCTCCCTGGTGATACGTGGTGAAGTTGTAGACTACCCCCCATATACAAAATCACGTGTATTGTTTTGCCTCTTGCAGTACTATAAACCTTGGCCTCTTGCGGTACTAGAAATTATTCTTAATTTAATAAATAGTGATTTATATAAATAATAATCGTCGGTGAAACGCGGGTGTGCCGAGTGACACCCCCTTAGGGATTCATGTCGTGACGATATACATAAATATCGGTAACGTAAAGTGATTAATGGACGATCCCTGACGAATGTTCGCGAATAAAATGTATAATTCCAGACGGGAACACTCACCGAAGACGGCCTTGACCTGTACGCTGTCATCCCTCACAGCATGGAGTCGGGGGATTCGTTCGGTCAATGCATCGTCGACGTCACAGCGTTACCCATGACCTGTCCTCTGATACAAGCCCTGGCGTCTTGTCATTCACTCACCAGTATCGAGGGGAAGCTGACCGGCGACCCGTTGGATTTGAAGATGTTCGAGTTTACTAAATGGGTGAGTTTCATTTCTTTAAAGCAGTATAGAACAGGACCTCTAACATGGAGGACCATTTCGAGCTCCATAACGCTCAATAAAGTGCTCTGTCTCACTCTGTTGTTCTACCTAAAGAGGGACAGACAGTGGTATATCGAGCTGTCAGAGCTCACAATGGTCTACCATGTTAGAGCTGCTGGAGCTACAAAGCCCAGTGACGGTGATACCATTGTTTCATATCAAGGTTTAAGGATTAGTTAGTAAATAGTGTAACACTTCTGTGTTTATGTACAAAACGATGCAGAAGTTGTTTTATCACTAACGAGTTCTGTCACTTTGGGTTGGTGGCGTTTAATATTTTAAAACCTTCAATTCTCTAGGTAAAATAGAGAGGCTGGAGATGTTATAAAATAGACGAAACTATGGATAAACCAAACAATTGGCGTATCGCCCGCGGTACAACGGGAGCGTCGGGCGGCGAGGTATGAGTTGAGCGGGGAGGGGCGGGGCAGGGTCGCTTTTACCTCCGCGTCGCCCACCGCTTCTCTCTCCCGGGTTATCTATAGTTGCAATTAATATAATAGTGAAAACGAAACTTGTACAACAAGACTTTTATTTGTGTTAGGATGAAGTTCCATCAAGTAGGCACGCTTTACAGTATACATTAAGATTGAATAATATTTTGATTGAATTGTTTAATGACCGTTAAAAGCAGAGGTTGGTCAGGGGATTGTACTTCGACCTATTTGTAGCAACATTTATATAGTAGGAAATATTAATTATTCACGCACTTCATAAACAAAGGATTGAAAATAGTGTTCATATACGAGTGCAGGGATAGGAACACCACAAAAAAAAGCAGAAATGTAGTTGCCGTCACTGATCCTGAGCACTGACCTTGAAATTTGTAGGCGATAGCGCGACTACACTGGTTCTCCCTTCGCCGTTCAAAGACTGCGTATTTATTTGCCGCGAACAATACTAATATGAAAATGCTAGAAAACTTAAGACAGCTGTAAGAAATAATACTTACTGTGTTACTATTAAGTTTTCCTCAAATACTCTAATAAATCAGACATTATGTAAATTGAGTCTTGAGGTAAATAGAGCAACAACAGAAAAACCCATATATTTTTCCTTCTGTCCAAACTAATCTGTATTCCACGAATATGTTCATGATAATCATGTAATTATTCAACGTGTGAATCTTCGATAACCCATTGTAAGTTATCGCTTTATCTATTACTTGTTTTATCTAAAATGATCTTAGGATTGTCTATGAGAATGCCGGAAATGTTATGCGTCACAGATATAACAAACTCTGTGATATGATAACACCAATTTCGCGGAACCACTCTTCTAATAAATTCGTGATCGGTTTATTATCGACGACCTTACAAAACAGCTATGCATGGCGATAAATTACCTTTTGGCCCGTGGCTTCGCTCGCGTTGATTAGTTTTTAGGGTTCCGTCGCCCGACAAGGAACCCTTATAGTTTTGCCATGTCCGTCTGTCGGCTTAACTCAGAAACTATTAGTACTAGAAAGCTGTAATTTGGTTTGGGTATACATATTAATCACGCTGACAAAACGGTAAAATATAATCTCGAAAAAAAATTGTATAAGGATATCTCCTATACACGTAAACTGGGAATTTTTTTTTCTCGTCTATCCCATAGTGTGGGGTATTGTTGGATAGGTCGTTTAAAAATATTATGGGTGTGTGAAAACCATTTTTCGATTTAGGGATCCGTTGGCGAAATGAAAATGAAACTTTAAAGTGCTAATTTTCGTTAGAGTCAACTAACTGTATCCAGGGGGGCTGTTGGCTAAACAGTTGTTTATGGATATGTGAAAAAATGTACTAAAGTAGTATATATAATGAATTTACAAGGAAAACCATCACAGCTAAGTAGGCTTTACAGGTTTACGAGTACAGATCGCGCCAAACTTTTATCCCCCTCTAAACACGACAATGTATGGGACTAGAAGTTTGGCGCAATTTGTATTAGTAGACCAACTTATAAAATGTACTGGGCAACTACGGAACCCACTTGGCCGGTTTTCACAATTTATTAGGTAGTCCTATCAAATCTGTTAACTCAAAGTAAATATTTGACTTTGACTTTTAGTTCTCATAAACATTATTTTATTTGTCTGACCCTATGTCTATATCCTTAGGGATCTGCCCGTCTCGAGGGACAAACTATTGCCTATGTCCAAGTTCAAATGGGCCCTAATTCCTTTAAAAATGCCATAAATTGAATTGAATAAAGGTGGGACCGGTCAGGTAATAAATAATTTTGTGGGATAGTTACTAGTGATTTTCTATTCATTATGTATTTAAAGTTCCACCAAGTGTCAATAATCAACACTATCAACCTATGTAGCCTGTGTCCAAGTGAAGAGTCTTACCATAACGACAGTGAAAGAATTTTCAGAATTAGATCAGTAGCTACGGAGATACTTCCTGCATCCAAACTCACAAATACCTCCTTTTTATAATATTAGTGAAGATAAGTCACCGTATGATGACGTTAACTGCTTTTCCGAGAAAAACTGAACTGTGGCGTGAAAGCTGAAACTTTACGTGATCATATGAAGTTATTTCGCTTTTTCGCGAAAAAGCAGATAAAATATGACATTTTAACGATATTCATTTGGTTTGTATTTTCTTTTCACCTAGATTCTGGAAGAGCCCGGTACAGAGAACACTCGCTACGACAACCTTGCGCCGGCGGTCGTGAAGCCAGCGTCCACCAACGAGTCGGCTCTGCAGAACCTGGACGATCTAGACGACCCTCTCAGTATGGAGATTCCTTATGAGGTTAGTTACATTAACATCATTGCTGAAAAGAGGGTATACGCCTCTGACAACCTCCTCGGGGATATATGTCGTGAAGATATGCTTTTGTTTTTTTTTTTTTTGATAAACACTTGTACTTGTCCACTTATTTATATTAATTTCCCTTTGATAATGCTTTAACAGCGAAACCGGTAAGGGAAATTAATATAAATAAGTGGACAAGTACAAGTGTTTATCAAACAAAAAATGTTTCAAAAGTTCCACCAAGTGCCAACAATCACGAGCATCAACTCCATATGCTTTTGTGCTACTAGCCTGTCGCCCGCGGCTCCGCCCTGTTATGAATATGTTGTGCAGTAGAATAAAGACGAGGACTAAGTAACGATGTGTTTTAATCAGAAACAGAAAGTTCAGGAATAAACATTTTCTTTTCGAAGAACGACAAGCTGTCAAGGCAATGCACCGGTACTTGATGTTGTGTTGCCAGTATTATTGTATTAAGGAGTTTCTTACAATTAACCTCCTTTAACCCGTGTTTTTTTAAATCTGCCCGTTTTCGACTTGGGCGTTATTTTATCAACACCCCCTTTAGTCACTACGATGGTACTAAAGAGTACCACATCCAAATCCGTTGAGTGGTTCTCGAATTACAACGGAACACATAAAATTCTCAAAATGGTACCCGTTTTATGTAACCCATTTCATTTTGAAATAATATTCTATGTATAAACACGACTTTTTACTACTTTATTTTTAGATAGTATAGCTAGACTAGCGGACACCCTGCAGCCTTGTTTGCTTAGATCTCATTTCCTCAAACCCAAAAGAATTTCCTAAAATCCATTCTTAGCATCATAAAGGGAACCACTAGTCCAAATTTCATGTTCACATGTCCAGCCGTTTGGTCTGGGCATTGATAGATCTGTCTGTCAGGGTATTGTTTTATATGGTCGATAAAATCTATCTTGCGCCCGAAGTCTGTTTTCTATAAGATAAATCACGTTTAGACTATTAATAAACACTTAACAGATGTCCCTTTAAAAATAAAATAACTACGTCGGTAAAAGCTAATTTAAGCTGCCCTTGCAATATGCCCTTGACATCAAGAGGTTATTTTGACGTGGTTAATATGTCTGCCAAACTTCACAAAAAACAAGGATGTTTGCCTGGCTAGCAAATAATTTATGTGGCTTTAAATATACCACAAGTGTTTGTAATTTTTGGTAGTGATTGACAAATATACGATTTTATGTTTGTATGGTACTCAGGCATGGTACAACATTCAATATACAAAAAAGCTAAACAGTCACTTCAGTTACAATGTGTTAGTATTATACGAGTCTATGACATAAAACTGCTGCAACTCGAAAATTATGTTGGACAAGTATTCGGGTACAAAACTCCTAAAACATTATGATAAATAAATAACAACAATATAGATGCCATGGCAACATTTGACGACACATTTGTATGAAACCCTTTGGCTAAAAATGAGGAATGACGTATTAAAGCGTTTTTGGAAAATAATCCCTTACGGAGCTAAAATAAGGGATGAAAGTTTTTTTTAGAAATCATCGCCTAATTAATATCATAAATAGGTAACGAAATTTTTATAGGAAATTCATTATTCCTTAGTTTAAAGCACAACAATTGGTCTGAAGCCTTTTGAGCTAGAAATTACAAATAACAAATTAACAGTATAAAGAATAACATGTTTCAGCGCTCTTGGAAAGTGGGTTAAAATAGAAGATTAATTTTTGTATCTGAGTTCCTTTAATCTAAGAAAATAATTTTTACACTTTTGTCAGAAAATAAAGAGTGTAATGTTTTCGGGGTATGTTTTTGAAATAATTTCATTCTGATAAGCAGCTCGGCCTTGCCGAACACACTTTAGCAGAGGATAAATCCAGAGAACAAGAAAAAGTTTTGTTCGAAAATATATTTTACAAGGGGGTCGGATCATGTAATCGAAAAATAACTTCGTTTGAAAAAGTGGCTTTGCCTTCAGCCTCGCCAAAGACACTTTACCTGGGGATCAAACAAAAAATCAGTACCAGGGGATAAGTTCAGAAAACAAGAAATATTTTTGTCCGGAAACGCGGTTAAACGAATACCACATTGAATGAAGTCAAATCAGAATCAAATCAGTTTACAAAAAAAATACTTCATTCGGAAACGCAGCTCGACCTTCGGCCTCGCTAGTAGAACGTCACTTTACAAAAGGATCAACTCAGAGAACAAGAAATGGTATTCTCCGAAAACGCGGCTCGGCATTCGCCAAAGACACTTTACCAGAGGATTAATTCAGAGAACAAGAAATAGTTTTGTCCGGAAACGCGGCTCCGCCTACGGCTTCGCCAGAAATGCCATAATATAAAATATAAATGCTAAAGACACTTTACCAGAGGATCTATTCAGAGAACAAGAAATAGTTTTGTCCAAAGACACTTAAGAAATTCTTATACAGCTCGACCTTGAGAAACAAAACCACTCCAAACCAGAATCAGGTGAAATAGGTTCTATAAAACGAAGTTTCCGGAAAATATTAACAGATTCAAAAGGACTACACAAAAAATAAATTAACGCGGGCGAAGCCGCGGACAAAAGCTAGTGTATAGTATAGTATTCAGTGTATTTATCATCTATATACGTTATTGTGTTCATTAAGTTTACCACTAATTTATGTAATGAACTTAATAAATTGTTATAAAAATATAAGTAAATCCAAGTTTATATTTCTTGTATTTTCCCGTTACATTTATTTAGTTTATTTGTTACATTAACTTTGACGTGTAATTAGTGTGTAAAAACAAACCAATAATTCATCCATTAATTCATTGGTAAATTAATAATATTTTTTATTAATTTATAGATTGGTCTGCTGCGAAGATTCCACTTCTCCTCATCCCAACAATCAATGGGAGTGATCACTAGAGTTCTGGGACAACCACAGATGGTGTACTTCGTCAAGGGGGCTCCGGAAAAGGTGAAAAATAATTTACAAATAAATAAACTGTCAAACAGTCTTTAAGATTTTCAAATATATAATGTTACCGGAATAAGCTTAGACCATATAACGCAGGACTAGGTAAGCGCACTTATCCCCCTCTGCCGAAGTACAAGAACAATTTGTTCATGTAAGTTTGCTTGTCTGCGCGTTTTCTGTCTGTGTTGCAGCTTTTGATTTAGTGTGACATATTAATTTTTCGCAGGGGTGTGCGTGAATGAGTAAATGTGTGCTGTGCGTGTTTACCTCCCCTCCCGTGGAAAACGGTAGAATAATTTCAGTACTAAGAGTCGCGCTTTGCCAGGTCTCGTGTTAAATTGTCTAAGGGAATAAGACAACTTCCAAGTTTAAATTTTATCAGGCGAACTATTCCAGGTGAAAATGAGTAATTTCCCAATAAAATATAAACACGCTAATTATCGTTTTCAAACTAATAAAAAAATACCTATTGAGAATTTTGTAAGGGTAAGTCCAATATTTTTCACATTATTTAGGTGCGTTTCCTTGGGAAGGTTCATTCTGATTTAAAAATTGTTTGGTTTTATTATTACATATATTAGAACGCTTAAAAAAAACAGAAACAGAAACATAAAACAGCTATTGGTTAACTGGATCGCGTTAACCCAATGGTGAAAATTCGGTGTAACACGACTTAAGGCGCTACCTTACTAAAATCGGCACTTTTTGAAGTTATTTACCTGATTTTCAGAAGAAGCTTTGATAAATTAGTATATAAATATGGGTACCTTTTTCTAGTTTTTTTTAATACAGAAACGCGATTGCAGATCTTTCGCTCGATAGAAATAATTATTGAAATAAGGTCTTCTTCTACACTTTTTTCATAGTGTGCGAAATAGGAATGACATATAGACCTGGACGAGATTTTATTAGATAGATTTTAACAATATCTAAATTTTTTGAACTTGAAATTTTGATAACTATTTTAGTTAATTTTATATTAATTTAAAACCGACATTTTGCATTTTTCTCCGGAATCCGTCCCTCTCGCACTGCGGGTCGTTCCGCATGGAGTAACAGTGTCCGTTGAAAAATTAACTTATTTGACAGGACTAAACTTAATTTAAGTAGTCTTTTTCTGTCCGTATCGAAAAGACAAGGATATGACGCGTAAATAAGGTTAGTCCTGTCAAATAAGTTAAGTCGTGTTACACCGATTCGACACCATTATGTGTATCAGTCAACGCTAAGGAGGGCTGAATAGTACACAGACAATGGTGTCGATTCGGTGTAACATGACTTAACTTATTTGACAGGACTAAACTTAATTTAAGTAGTCTGTTTTTTTCTGTCCGTATCGAAAAGACAAAGATATGACGCGTAAAATAAGATTAGTCCTGTCAAATAAGTTAAGTCGTGTTACACCGATTCGACACCATTATGTGTATCAGTCAACGCTAAGGAGGGCTGAATAGTACACAGACAATGGTGTCGATTCAGTGTAACATGACTTAACTTATTTGACAGGACTAAACTTAATTTAAGTAGTCTGTCCGTATCGAAAAGACAAGGATATGACGCGTAAAATAAGGTTAGTCCTGTCAAATAAGTTAAGTCGTGTTACACCGATTCGACACCATTATGTGTATCAGTCAACGCTAAGGAGGGCTGAATAGTACACAGACAATGGTGTCGATTCGGTGTAACATGACTTAACTTATTTGACAGGACTAAACTTAATTTAAGTAGTCTGTTTTTTTCTGTCCGTATCGAAAAGACAAAGATATGACGCGTAAAATAAGATTAGTCCTGTCAAATAAGTTAAGTCGTGTTACACCGATTCGACACCATTATGTGTATCAGTCAACGCTAAGGAGGGCTGAATAGTACACAGAGAATGGTGTCGATTCGGTGTAACACGACTTAACTTATTTGACACGACTAAACTTAATTTAAGTAGTCCGCCTTTTCCTTTCCGTATCGAAAAAAAAGCGTAAAATAAGGTTAGTCCTGTCAAATAAGTTAAGTCGTGTTACACCGTATCGACACCAATGTTATTCATCTTTCACAAAACAAAGTATAAATATGTTTTGAGTCAGCACCTTGGTTATGCTGACAGAATTATGCTCCATACACAGATAGACGGCGGAATTATGTTCGTACTCAACTTTTTTCTACAGGCTGAACCGTAGCATGATTGTCCAATAAAAGAGTATGGAGATTAGCTACAATCTGTATCGAAAATAGTGCGAAGGGGAGTGGGAGACCTAAGAAAAATTAATTACAGCCTTAATAGTGAGAACGCTTAATGTTGTTGCGACTCAACGCCTGTAGCTGAAATTCAGCACCCTCAGTTGATTCATAACAGTCATAGTAATAACGCGAAATATTTCAACTTAACGCCTAATTCATACACAGGTATTAGGTTTATATGACCGGCAAGCTGGTAGATTAGCGCCGGATACCTGCTTCCGAAATGAATAAAAAAAACGGTTTTTTTTACCCAAAAAGCATCTGAAACACACAACGAAATGTAAGGTGAATAATATTTAAAGGTTGCAGGAATGTGCAAGCCCGAGACTCTGCCAGGCAACTTCAATAAAGTCCTCAACGATTACACGTCGAACGGTTTCCGAGTGATCGGCTTTGCGTACAAGAAACTGGACAGGAAGATGAAGTGGGTTGACGCTCAAAGGATTAAGAGAGAGCAGTTGGAATGTGACATGGTGTTCTTAGGCCTTCTAGTCATGCAAAACAGCCTAAAGCCAGAGACTACCGACGTTATAAAGGACCTACATGACGCTAATATGAGACAGATTATGGTTACCGGTAAGTTTGGGACTTTTTTTTTCATGTAAATAAAAGCTGAATGGATACATATATATTTTATTATAAATACATCTTTAGGGTTCCGTTTGTTAGAATGTAAAAATGGAACTGTTTATGATCACGTTGTCTGCCTGTCGATAAGCCTTAAGGTTGTGGCTGAGATTAATTACACTTTGGTCGTTTTGTACCAAGCTTGGAGTCGGGGGAGACAATGAATTTGTCGGTAAAATATTCACGTCGTAACAAGACGAATCACAGAATCATCCTAGGATTGGCTCAAAAAGTGGTATAAAAATATCCGGGACTTCCTGTCCGAAGTTAAATAACACATACTTTCGAAGAGCGGAAGCCTCTTCTGTTTGATGAAGGATAATATAGCTCTACGATTACTTAGTTCAATGTGGCTTTCAAGCCACTAAAATTGCTACTCAAATTCAAAGTTGATTTGGAAATGAAAGAAATTCTTCTTCCATATTCAGGTGACAACATAATGACGGCAATGTCAGTGGGGCGCGTGTGCGGGATGGTGCAACCACATCAGAAGCTTGTGCTGATATCCCTCGCGCAACAGCAAGTCACAGACAATCGACCACCGCTCTGTGTTGAGGTATGTTTCTATGCTTGTTGTTTTGTCTCTCCGCAATACAGCTCCAGAATCGAGTTAAATATTGGTGTTTATAGGTTGTCAGGATCGTTCGCGACTATCCAGTGGGGCGACAGACGTTGGCGGAGGAGAGGTAGCTTCAGCTGTGACTTTCAGTGACGCGCTTCCCTCTCCCGCCACACTGCCCGGCCGCCCCCGCTTATATCTACAGTACCTCGTCCCTGCCAGCGTCTGTCGCCCGTGGGATATTCGCGAACGATCTTATTTTTTTATGGATAATACCGGGTGTAAACGTACAGCGATCTTTAAATGTAACAACATATTCAACTGATCATACTGATTATTGAGAACTCAACGGCCCGCTTTCATCCTGCTTACTAAGGCATACAGATCCAGCAGCACTCCAGCACTATCAGTGCTGGGGGGTGTGCTGCCGGCCGACCTCGAGGTTATCCGTGCCGCGAGATTCGACGAAGCACGAACATACGCAGCAAAGACCGAATTAGGAGGAAGGAGGCGCACTATATTGGCAGAAGTCATTGCTCAATGGCAGGACCAATGGCAGCATGAGGAGCGGGGCAGAAAGCTCTTCCAGTTCTTCCCTGATGTTCGGGCGCGGCTAAGCTGCTGGTGGGTGGAACCGGACTATCAAGTTTCACAGATCTTGATTGGTCATGGCTGTTTCCGCAGGCGACTTCGGGACATGGCGCTGTGCGAGTGCGGTCTGGCGGAGGAGGACCGTCACCACGTTCTGTGGGACTTTCCTCTGTACGCCGAGGAGCGTGGGAGGATGCTGAGGGGCATACTGGGTCCTGAACAGGGTCCGGTCGGTCATGGCGACCTCGTCTCTTCGGAGGCGAACTTCAGACGGCTACGGGAGTTCGCGCGTGCCTGGCACAACAAACGCAAGCTGTGGGACGTGGGCTGATGCCTGCCTTAATTAATTAAATTATCAACAGATGGAGAACACGTGCTGCTCGGCGCCGAAGGCGTAACCTGTGTCGTCTACTCTATTAAGATGTGCTAGAAGTAGGCCACGCCCCCTGAAAGGGGGAGAGGTGGCTGGGACATGGGCCAGTTAATAGTATCCGGCGTAGGGGGACTCAAGAAGTGCCGGCGGGCAAAAGAAGAATACGGCCCGCCCTCCGCGCATGTTCCCCCGGCTTCCCCCTTTGATACCAAGACTTGGTGGAAACGGGGATGGGTGGTGGTTGTTCCTGGCAACAGGAACATTGGGTATTTGATCATACTGAATAAATTTTTCCAGGAGGCATACCCGTGCAATTCTTGTGGACAGAAGATAATTCAACTTGAACTAAAAGACTATCTCACAGGGGGAGGTCTATTTTAGAACGCTGCACGTGAAACGCTGTCTCAAAACACGTCCTTATTTCGATGCATTAAGGTTCACGCATATTTGTTGAAAATTGAAATATTTTCCAAAATAATAATTTGCGTGGGAATGTTTCTTTGGAGAAGTTGTTCAGAGTGATCAGTAGAATATGTGGTTTACGTAAAAGGTAGCGGTTTATTTACAGCCTGTATAATCAGGATCCCCGGAAAAAAACACGGAATATCTTCCACGACATTAACTTTTTATAACATTATTATTTTTGAACAGATCTTTGTTGGAGTAAGCTGTACATTGTCGACGACGTTCGCTTTACAGATTTACAGACTGCTGGGCAAAGGCTTGCTTAAAGCAATAGGGAAAGAATTGTTAAGATGTAAAATTCCTTAACAAGGTTTTCGTCGTCTGCCAGCGAATTGGAACAATTTATGCTCACCATTACAGGTGCATACGACTCAGTGGGTCACTTCATAACTTCTATGACCATTATCAATTTGTATATTTGTGTCAGAAATACAGTGATAAACTATTTATTCAATATTGGTAACCATACCGTAACCTTCTCTTAGGTAATGGGTGAAGGCGGAGCTCCGAAGCTGCCTGGTGAATCGTACACTCTAGCGTTGGAAGGTCGCACGTGGGCCGTCATCCGGCACCACTACCCTGAACTGATGCCCACTGTGCTTAGCAAGGGTAAGTCTTTGTCTATGAAATATTTTATAGTTTCGAGTGGTGCATTTGTATGGTCAGAGTGATCAGGTCTGGCCGTACGTTGGTTGTTGTAGGTAGATTATAAGTAGTTTGAAGTTTATAAATAAAGAAAAGGTAAAAAGTAAAGTACGCACGCGCTGGAAATAAGTAGGCCGCAACGTAGCAAAATGTACGGTTGATTGCCCGTACAGCATTGATTGCCTGGAATCTTCAAGCGAGTAATTTTTGGGTAAAATCATGCAATTTGAGAGTTTAATAAATAAACTGTAATATTTATTTTTAACCCCGTACCCCTCTGGGAGACAGGCGTGAGTATATGTATGTACGTATTTATTTTATTTCAAATTTCCAACAGACTTAGTGGGATACTCAATTCAGTGTAGTGAATCAGACGCTTCCTACCCCACTCTACTTACATCCTATTTAAGTATTTTGAAAAACGCTTAGTTATGGATCCTTAACTCCTTACACCAGGCACGGTATTCGGGCGGTTCGGTCCGGATCAGAAGACGCAGCTAGTGACCGCGCTGCAAGGCGAGGGTCTGATCGTGGGCATGTGCGGCGACGGAGCCAACGACTGCGGCGCTCTGAAGGCGGCTCACATCGGCATCTCCTTGTCAGAGGCTGATGCCTCAGGTATGACATCTCTTGTCTTTAGGTTCTATAGTTCCAAATATTCCTCTCTTAATATTATTATTAGAGTGCATTACAAACTAGAAAAGATAAATTATAAACAAATGTAAAGACAAAAATTGTAAAAAAAACTGGAGTCAGAATTCGAACCTGCGACCTCTTGTTATCAAGACAAGCGCGCTACCAATTGCGCTACCGAGGTTCTTATCTAGACCGTTGAATTTTTCAACCATACTTGTCCACCAAATATTTTGTAACTATTTGATCTAATCAGCTTGTAAGGCACATACTGAAGGCCGTTATGTGATCTCACGCCTTGTTCTTAAGAAACGGAGGTGCTGTCGTTGCTACAATGTGTGTTGCTTCAGACAGTTAAGAAATTCACAGTTCTCATTATAATATTACAATATTAATAACCCATTTCATTTAGGATTATGAAAAAATATTCAATTTGCAAACACGACATTTTTACTTCTTTATTATTATTAGTATATCTATATTATCGGCTCTCGCGATATTGAATGATAAAATTTATATTGTGATCAGTGGCGGCGCCGTTCACCTCGCACGAACAAAACATCCGCTGCGTAAAGCTGCTAGCGCTCGAAGGTCGCTGCGCTCTCAGCACTTCCTTCGCGATCTTCAAGTATATGGCTCTCTACTCGCTCATACAGTTCTTCTCTATACTGATCCTCTATAACGTGAGTACTGCTATATTTGTATTTTATTTGTGTATACGAGTGTGGAAGATGAATAAGATCTAAAAAGACGGTTAAGTGCGAGTAGTACATAATAATGTTTTACATATTTCATCTAGGTGAAAAACTTTTATTGTGTGGGTGCCCGCATAGTGAACTGTAAACAGTTATCTGTAAATATAAGTTTGTCTCGTAATTAATCTAGATTCGGAATGAATGATTTTCGGATCTATTCTTTCACTTGTGCCAATAGACAAAACACGTACCCCTTGAGACCGGGACCTTACTTGTAAAATAGTATCTTAGTTTTTGTTCTAGTTTTATGTCCCTTTCATATTTTTTTTAATGTTCTGAGAGTGTTTCGACAAACGTCGAATCAGAAAACTAAATGTGCGTCTGTTCCAGTACTACTCGATCCTGGGCAACAACCAGTTCCTGTACATCGACCTGGTGCTGACGACCCTGCTGGCGCTGTCCCTGGGCCGCGCTGTGCCGGGCCCCGTGCTCACCGCCAGCTGCCCGCCCGTCTCGCTGGTGGCGCCCTCCAGCACCGTGCCGCTCTGCATGCAGGTCTCGCTCGTGCTACTGCTGCAAGTCTCTGGAGTCTGTCTGCTACACTCTCAGACCTGGTGAGTACCGCTGTACATCGACCTGGTGCTGACGACCCTGCTGGTGCTGTCCCTGGGCCGTGCTGTGCCGGGCCCCGTGCTCACCGCCAGCTGCCCGGCCGTCTCGCTGGTGGCGCCCTCCAGCACCGTGCCGCTCTGCATGCAGGTCTCGCTCGTGCTACTGCTGCAAGTCTCTGGAGTCTGTCTGCTACACTCTCAGACCTGGTGAGTACCGCTGTACATCGACCTGGTGCTGACGACCCTGCTGGCGCTGTCCCTGGGCCGCGCTGTGCCGGGCCCCGTGCTCACCGCCAGCTGCCCGCCCGTCTCGCTGGTGGCGCCCTCCAGCACCGTGCCGCTCTGCATGCAGGTCTCGCTCGTGCTACTGCTGCAAGTCTCTGGAGTCTGTCTGCTACACTCTCAGACCTGGTGAGTACCGCTGTACATCGACCTGGTGCTGACGCCCCACATATGGACCACACCATGACGCTTTTGAGTTTCTTAGCGCAAAACTCGGCCTTTAGTTTTGTTATTTCCTCGGAGTGGTCAAAGTCTTCTAGATCTTAGCTTTATTTCAATTCTGAATGCACCTTTAGCTAATCAATCATGTTTCAGGTCTAAACCAATAGAAGGAGGCCCAGACGTGGAGGAAGTGTTGTGTTGGGAGAATACCGTCATCTTCATCATCAGCGCGTTCCAGTACTTGGTGTTGGCATGTGTGTACGCCAAGGGGCAGCCCTACAGACAACCATTCTGTATGAATTGTGAGTGACATTGTCTTCTACTGGAGTATAGTTCTGGCTAGTATGAAAGGCGCAAGTCAAGTTAGCTGTCACCTAAACAGTACGCACCTCCCCCTTCGTCCCCGAAGCTCCGAGATTGTAATTGGTATCTTTTTTTTCATCTTACAATTCGAACTGTTTCGGTTTTAAAACTGAAATAGCTTTCCTTATCTGTTTTTAGGAGATATATTTTAAATAAGGGTGCATATCCCATTATTAAATTAAAAAAGCGATGTCTTTCATTTGACCTTCAGTGACGTCATCATCACCTGTTTCCATAGGCATATTTTATTTTTCTTGGACGCATCCTAAAGTCTCAAGAAGACGACCATTTAATCTAATAGGATGACGTCACTTCCAGGAAATATTAAAATACTCATAAAATCGGTTTAAAAGCAAGAAAAATAGCACATTGAGGTTGAAAGAGCGACCGAATTGCGAAACTTCAATCCTGTCTTTTGAACTGGCCTGAACTAGTAAGATTGACTACTATGCCGTTTACATTTTGGACTCCTGTACGCTTGCACTCACCACTTTTGCATGAGTCTTATAGAATTATCATGTGTTGGGCTTAGACCCGGATGCACTAACAAATAATATTGTTATGATATCTATACCCGGATGACTTACAGATTTTGTTGCTGATAAGATCTTCACGTGTAGATTAACCACTACAGCAGCCCTTCTATATCTATATTTTTTCCTAAAATAATCGATGTATCCTCAAATTTGCAGACTACATGGTAGGCGTGCTGCTGACTCAAGCCGTGTTCGTGGTGCTACTGCTGATGTGTCCGTGGAAAGGGCTCGCCGACTACATGGAGGTCATCCTGCTCGATACGGCCGAGCCGGAACAGTTGCTCTTTAGAGTGTATCTGTTGTTGATACCGGCGCTGCATCTCATATTGGCTATTGGGGTTGAGGTGAGCAAGATTTTGGTATTTAGACTACATGGTAGGCGTATTAGAAAGGCTATGTCCAGCAGTGGACGATGATAGGCTGATGGATGGATGGATGGATGATAGGCTGAAAGGACGTGTTATAGCATGACGTTATGAGATGTGAAATGAAATGGTTACAGGCAGTTCCGTAGTAATAGAAATCCGTTACTGACTTCCGTGGCTGTACCGGCGAGCCCCTGAAAACTACGAGTATATAATATAATCTTAAGTAAGGAATATCAAGATATAGATTTGGTCTGAAACCCTCCCCCCTAAAATATCTTGCGTGATAAATAAACAGCCCCTTATTAAAAATCCGACTTCAGATAGACTGATCGACGCCTCGCCTGCTTTTACTCACCCACTTAGCGATCGCCTTCACATTTCTTCGCCCCACACATTTTTTTACTATTTCTTTAGAGACCGAAGATTTTCTTAAACCTATTACCTAAACTCATTATTATATTTTTTATTTGCATATCCAGATTAAACTTTCTTTATTTATATATATAAGTTTTTTTTTAATATTAAATGTAAGCATGTTATATTTCAATTTAAAGTCAATGTAACATCCCTATTTTTGCATATACCTACAATTCTTTATTATTGTATGGGAGTGCGCAGGTCCGACTCGCACTTGGCTGGTTTTAGTATTTGTTGTTATAGCGGCAACAGAAATACATCATCTGTAAAAATTTCAACTGTCTAACTATCACGGTACAACCTGGTGCCAGACGGACAGCGGAGTCTTAGTAATAGGGTCCGGTTACCTTTTGGGTACGGAACCCTAAAAACATAGCATTTCAAACTTTCACACCTATTTTTTCCGATAACTTAAGTATACAGCGTGAAATTTAAGTCATTTTGTTAACGAAAACTGGTGATAGTACTCGTCCATATGAACAACTTTTATGAAGCCAACCCTGAAATCGTGAAAAAAATATCAGCTGTTCCATAGAAAAATTAAGTACCTACTCGAACTAAATGTATGAACCACCTGTATTTTTTACGATTTCAGGGTTGGCTTCATAGTAAAAGTTGTTCATATGGTCGAGTACTATCACCAGTTTTCGTTAACAAAATGACTTAAATTTCACGTTGTATAGTTTTAATAATCGCGTTTATTTCTGTCAACTGTAACTGTAAGCAAACTGGCAAGTCTCGTTTTTCTTTAAGATTTCTTGTTCTCAGGTATTTGTACCAAATCTGTTTTTGTTTATCCTTATTAGCGAAGTCTCAAAATAAAGCAGAGCAGGCAGACGCTGGTGTCTATAGTACAGTGTTAACTACTAGCATGTACCAACGGACTATCCTTATAAGTTCAGTTATTTTTTAACAAACATTTCTTTATATCTTTGCAAGGTGACATTTATTTATACAGCCAAATTAATACTAGAGGCTTGGTGATCAGTACCGTATAGGAAACAGTTTTTTTATTTTTTTATTTCTCCATATGATCCATCGAATCTTGATAACGACTACTTACCGAGTGTTCAGTATGAATATGGCTATATAAACGAAAGTCGCCTTATATTACGTACTGTATTTTCACCCAGAGTGAATGAAATCGAAAATTGTATGTGCATGTGAGATGTAACAGCACTTTATCCTCCCGCAGGCGGTTTTCTCCGACATGCAGAAATTCCGGCCGCTTCTGGATTTTGCGCAGCGAAATTTCTCCGAGAAGCAAATAGAGGAGCCGCCCCCCTCGCCGAGCATTCTATGGCCGAACGCACTACGTCCCACGGCGCACATTTGCTGACATCCCACACTCATGACGGTAATCGCTGCGCTGTTCGCCGCCTGACTACTTTCATTTACAACTTTAGTGCGTTTAGTGGGGGTTTTCATGGATTCCTTGGGTGCTAGAGTGGGGGTAAATTGGGTCGATTGTAAAACTCGTCAAAGATGATACACGGCGAAATCTAGGATGAAAGTTACATCCCTAGCCGGGGCAGACGGCTTTTTATGACGGTTTACCCGTGTCCCAATTTACCCCCACTATAAGACTGATGAATTGGCCCTGCTCAAACGCTTTTAGGTTTCAAATTCAATTACTCGAATCGTTAAATCGAAGTTCGTTATCGAATATCGATTTCATACTATGATAGTTTCTTGTCAATCTTACGCAGTTTCCATTCAAACTACTTGAAATGCATACATTCATTAAAATTACACTGATTGCTCTCATTAAAAGCGAGATCAAGCGTCTAAAGCGAAAGCGGTCCAACAAAGCGATGCGAAAAGGTGATTTCATAAATCTGACAGCTAGCAAAGCAGCATAGATTTGCTGCTAGAATACGCGGTACAAGTCTCGAGCACAAAAGTGGCGTAGGAGTGAAACCAACTGCTTTTGTACTCAAGACTCGTGCTGGTAATTGTATGTAGCTCTCAAAATCTTATAAAAACACCGCTTCGTTATTTTTCTTTTCGTGGATGCAATAGTTTATAAAAATGTTGTATTACAGGATTAATAAGAAAATATCTTAGTAACATTACAGTTTAAAAATCAATACAGTTGTCCAATGAAGGCGTTCCGACGGAGTGGTTGTGCGAGGCGAGGTTCCGAACTGCTTGTTCAAATATTGTATGTATGTAGCTCAGTGGCTTACCTCCCGCGTCTCGCCCCGCAGGCCCCGCACGATTGCTCTGTCTGAGCGTTTTAGTTGGACAACTGTATAGATATTTAAACTGTGGTAATAGTGTTCCGAGCGGCTACTTGGGTGTCACAGTTCTACCGCGTAGCGATTCTGTGATATATTTACGTAGATGTCAAATGTCTACGTTTCGTTTACGCGGTAATTCTGCGGTTGCGGATTGGACTCTACATTTGTTATCGGGTTTTACCTCTCTTCGGAATTGCGCCCTTATTCGTATCGATTTGCTAGTTTCTAGTTAATTATTATCGATCGAATATGCGGGCCCGGATTTCCGCATAGAGGCTCAGCCGCCGAGGGGGCCCCGGCCAGGGCTAAGACGGAAATTATAGAAAGAAAAAAAAATTACGCCCAACAGGCGTCTTCGTTGTCGCCCAATCTGGCAACACTGCACCAGTAGCGATACCAGCTAAATTATGCCGAATATATTTTTTGTGCTTTTTTGACTGCCGCTCTATAGTGCCTAGGGCCCCTGTATATCTAAGTCCGGGCCTGCGAATATGTCGTTAATGAATAGGGGTATTAGTCATAGACTAATAAAAGCCTCATTAAAAAAAATATTGTTCAAGTTTTGTGTTCTAATCGTAATTTTATACCGATGATTACTCCATTGAGAGTATAAACATTCTACTAGTGACCATTGGAGTCCGCCTCTTCCCAAAATGTAATTTATACTGTCTATAAATTTTGTCATGAGCCGCACAACTTTTAGTTACCCTACTTAATGTAATTGTATTTTTGGCGTTAAATAATTTATTTTTATTAGATAAAGCTTCAGTTTTTATCTTTTAGGTAGCAAATAGGCTTTGTAAGTGATTATCCTACTTAAATAATATAATTAGATGTAATCAAAACAAAAATGTTTTGTTTTACTTTTCACCTAGCTACTGTGAATAACACTTTAGGTGCAATCAATTTTAATTATTGGCTCTTACTTTGCATTTTACTACTCTGTATTTAGTAATTGTTATATTAGTTATTTATTTTCGTGGCTTTTTATTTGGAACGTAAGTGTGAAGTTTTTTCGCAAGGCTTGGGATCGGCAAATCCTATAGTTGTGTTCAATTGCTCATAAGTATGTGTAAAGCTGAATAATAAAAAAAAAATGTTCTTCTACTTACACATAGTATGGGCAAAATTTTATGTAATTTTTAGTGAATAATGTTTTCATGTCGGATCAAAAACCGCACGTCATGTAAAATTAAAGACGGTATAAAAATGTCAGTGAAGATAGTCATACAGGTTGAAAATGAACCCCGGGCTTTATTGAAATCTATGAATCAGACGCACTAAGAGAAGACAAAACCGAAAAAAAAAACCTTTATTTTTGGTTTCCAAATTTCAAATGAATGGCCGACCTAACCTACGCGACGCGACATGTGCCTGACAATAGACGATACATATTCCCGGCAGTAAATAATGCAAATAGGCTATGTATACATAGGTTTTGTAGAGCGTCGTCTCTGTCACCGGAGTATTAGAGCCTTTTTTATGTCTTTTTTACGCGCAGGGCGGCTATTCCAGCATTATTGCGCATTCGCAATATCAGTCATTAGATATTTGTTTAAAGTGTGATTAATGCCATTCGATTAAAATTAGAGTGACTAAACCACATCAAATAAAAACTATAGGATATAAGAAATGCTCTCTATAAGTTTTCAATCCATAAAATCAATAGATATCCGTGCAAAATCCCTTTTAAGATCACCCGGAATCTACCTTCGCAATTTTTCCGCATGTACCAGAATTGAGGGCCAGGTGATGCGATAGAAACGCGATTCTTACGCAAACTAAACGCGCGTCAGCCGCAGCCAGAAACCTATGCAGACGTCCAAATTACAGTCAAGTGTATGTATCGATACAAACGCGCAGAATGTGTCGATACATACGCGCCGTGGACGTGCATTTGTATATCCATTTTCCAGTAGTACGATGATGGCGTCGGCCGAGACAACATTTATTATGTTGGCTGTATTGCTACTTTTAAAAAGAAAACGTTTAAATAAATGCCCCCTTCGCTCTTTTGCAACGCAATGCTTACACGCTTTTGAATCGATACGTAACCGCAGGCGACGCGCGTTTGTATCGATATAAATGCAACAATCTGCTTTTTGGACTGAAAACGCGCAGACAACGCGCGTTCGTGAATCACGCGTTGCCGGCGCGTAAAAAAGACGCCGTGTGCATAGGCTTAGTGCTTCTTTTGACTGTCGATATATACCGGGTGTAAATAGAGTGCGAACATTAAATGAAACCACACATTCTACCGACCCTACTGAACCACTTTTCCCAAGAGTCATACCCGCGGACACCCTTACTTAGTGTAGGAAATAATTGAGTTCCAAACAAAAACGCGTGAATCTTGACACACCGACATACGGGCGAGTTTAGAGAGAGCGTCGTCCGTGAAGCGACGTTCGTGAAAAATAATTGAGTTCCAAACAAATACGCGTGAATCTTGACACACCGACATACGGGCGAGTTTAGAGAGAGCGTCGTCCGTGAAGCGACGTTTGTGAAACGGACGACGCTCTCTCTAAACTCGCCCGTATGTCGGTGCGTTAGGGTTTACGCATTTTTGTTTGGAACTCAATTATTTCCTACACTAAGGGTGTCCGCGGGTATGACTCTTGGGAAAAGTGGTTCAGTAGGGTCGGTAGAATATGTGGTTTCATTTAATGCTCGCACTCTATTTACACCCGGTATATTTTTTATTATGAATCATGACAATAGTAACAAGACATGTATTTCTTATTTCGAACATAGAACAGTTTCCTTTGTTATTGCTGGTGTTCATTTTCAACAAGTATAAGGTGACATCAATTTATACAGCCAAATTCGTACTGGAGGCTTGGTAAGTGATCAGTATCACGGATCGATAACACTTTGTTAATTACCCAAAATAAAATGTTAACCTCCCATAGTAATCGACTCGGGGCTAGACTTGCATTTGTAGTGAAAACGAAAAGAAAAATTTACGCATTTCACAAAAAGGGTCATCATCGAACCTTGTTATTGAGAACTTCCGAGTTTTCAGGATGGATTTGGCTCTGTAAATAAATGTCAGCTTGCATAATGTATTTGCATTTTTGCATTCAGCAAAATAATTACTCTTAACAATATTAATATTGTGTTTATAGCAATTTCGACACTAATTTCGCTGAATATTGCGCAAATTATGCGTCAGCTTCCCCATTTGGCTACCTAATTGTTCTGTGGTTAAAACCTTAGATAAATCGATTTTGATAGCGATTGTAGTCACAGTAGAATAAAGTTTGTAAAGCGACTTCTAAAAATCTCTATGTAGGAAATTGGTGACTGTAAAATGTCACAATAAAATTGTAAAACCAAACATGTCCCACAATGTATTAACTTTCTACCAAATTGTTAATTTATTTACGTATGTGCAAATAGGTTAATGATTGTTGATATTGTAACTCGTATAGTTTAATACTTAATAGTCTATGAAACGGTTTATTGTGTGACTGTGAACTTGTAGTCGTAATTAGAACGATCGTATCATACAAACTAAGCTTTTTGTTGTTCAAGCAAGTTTTGGGTCGTGTTAGGTAAGGGCGTGCAATTTTGTGATTAAATAACCCTTTGAATTCTTTTATAATCCATCCATCCAAAATATAAAATCTTCGCTCTTGTCGTTTAAGTAACCGCCATTTTTCTCTCCTATCCGCCATCGATTTATATTCTCGGTCGATTTATTCATTTTCATCTATATATTTATATACGTCTCCATAATCATCTAATATATAGGATGTAAATGCAAAGTCAAGAATCCCTTTAGGCCTTTAGGCCCCATTTTTCATATGTTTTTAAATATGTATTGGTCTTCTGATTTTGTTGGAAGCAAGTTTTCTATTACGGCTTTTGCCACCTCTTGAATCTCAGGTGGCGTCGAAATATTTTCATCTAAGTCTATTTCTTCGCTTGAGCTCATTTTTATCAACAATTGATGAATCTAATAAAATGCCTATTAAATTTTCTTTTCACGTTCCGCGCGCTGTTTTTTTTGCGTTATATACTTCTTTTTTATTCAGCCAGTAACCTCTTTGCACTTAAATGAAACCTCTTTGTACATTTAAATTGTTGGTAAAACCTCATTCCATATTCAAATAAAAAGAGAATATGCATGTCGTTTAAATAAGTAATATATTGCGTTTTTGTATTCTATTTACTTAGTAGCATTTAATGATGACCATGTGAAACCATTTTATTTTATAGTTTTGTAATTATTTCCATTTAAAAATACAACATTTTGATGAAATGAAACGCAAATGCAAAACGCGTCACCATTGGCTAACGCTATAGCTATTGGCTATAGCCTTTTGTGACAAATTGAGTACATTTAATCATAAAATATTAAGTTCAAAATTAATAAATGTAAAATAAAACTCTCAAATATTTTGTAATAGGTTGTTTTAATCAAAAATAATGAAAAAAACCGGCCACTCGCCATACACCGCAAGCAAGAGCATTATCATGTGACGTCACTTGATGCGCGCTCAAATGGCAGCCGTTTGAACTGTAGAAGATTATTATGAAACTTATTTTGATTTTATAACTATGAAATATGGATAATTTAGTTGTAAATTCTTATTCATAGCCCTAAATTGATCATATATTAACATTTAGTGAAAAAATTACATGCATATTCTTTATTGTGGATTTTTATAGTGAAATTGGCGGCCGCTGATGGCTTGTTTTTTTCATCACTCCTTTAAGTTCGCTATATCTTTATCAACAAGGTTCTTGAAATTATGAACGTATAATAGTTGTTTTAGAAAATAGCCTTTTAAGGGCAAATCCAGAATTTTATTTTGGGGGGGGCGGGGTGAGCATTTTGCTTGCTGGTTGCAAAAAAATGTATTGCTATTTGCGAATATACCTATATCGTGTAAAAGTGCACCCGAATAATATTTAAAAATCAAGTCAAATGAAATTTTTGGGTATTTTGGAGGGCCATGGCCCTCCATATCCGCCAATGTAGCCTTCAGAAGTGTGTACTTTACCGCGAACCCGAAAGTTGTTTGAACATGATTTGTTAGGTTGTTTCTTAAAGCTTTCACAAACGATGATAAATGTCATAAAACTCATAAAAATAAATAAAATGTGCCAAGTATTAAGCAATGAAATAGTTATTGTTTTACAAGTCATGATATTTTAATTAATTTTTGCAAGATAATTATTATGACTACCGAGATGTCATCCGCAAGATCTAACACTTAGCATTGATTACATTTTATATTGTACTTATCCTATAAAAATTAAATGATAGTTTTAATATAAGAATGTGGAGAAATTTTATAGAATTGGTATACTGTTTTTTGCCAAGAAAATGGCGATAGAAATGTTTACTATTGTACACTCGAAACCAAACTTACTTAAATTTATGAAATGTCTGTACTAGATGACGCTGTTTTATTTAATTGATTGATGCGTTTGTAGCAGTGCAGTTTAGATCAATTTATAATTTCTTGGTTTTTAATTTCATTATTTAACTTTTTAGTACTTAAGACTTTTGGTGCTTTTTATTTACCAGTAATAAATCAATTTGCTAAAAGAGTAGGTGAATTTTTACCTACCAAAGTTACTATAATTTGTACAAATATTTCTGATTGAGATCTTTGTTTTACTTGCATTTAAAATGCGAGCACTTTTAGCATATCACTCTATTAGTTCAATTTGAAAATGTCCTTATTGCGACAAAACTTAGTTGGATTGTGACCAAAACATAAAATAATAAACGTTAGAAAAATTACACTATCTTTTATTTACTTTAATATCCAGTTATAAATATGCGAACAATTTCAAAAGCAGACTGTATTTCTTATTGACTAATGATATGTTTGGACTTGTTATTGTGTCTTTCATCAGGTCGGTATGATCTTGACTGTTACTAACGATTGGGCCCTACGTATTTCCTTGTTAGGAAACTTGGATGTCATCCAGATCGTTAGTTCAAGGGAGGAAGGTCGGGTACCCCGGCGGCGGAGAGTATTGAGGTGGCTTGGTGTCTTTTGGTTTCACTATTAAAGGCGCAGCGGAGGGAGGACGAGGGGGACGCTTCCACCTGGAAAGGTACAAATAAATGTGTTTTGTTTTAATGGTTTCAAATGACAAAATCAGAATTTAGTAACAATTACTACAGAAAGTCTAAATATTTTACGTATTTCAAAGAAAGGGTAATTGAACCTTGGTTCTGATCAATTACTTGGCTGTACTGTATCAATCAACCAAAGTCACATATGAGCAAATTAATAAACAAGACAAGAGATTGTCTTACAGATGTCACGATAGGGTAAGTGGGACCGACGGAATCTTCTTCTCGAACCGGTACAGGGGCACACCATTTTTTTTTATTAGTCCCCAGCATGATCATTAACCTTAGTTCAGTCTGACCACTTACCGAGTCTCCACTATTCCATCCATCCATCAGCCCGTGTTCGTCCACTGCTGGACATAGGCCTTTCCCAAATTTCGCCACTCATGTCGGTCCTCCGTCCTCCTAATCCAGCCACACCCCGCAACGTCCTTCAGGTCGTCGGTCCAGCGGGCACGAGGTCGGCCTACACTACGCTTTGCTGTACGTGGTCTCCATTCTAGAGCCTTTCGGCCCCAACGGCCATCATGTCGGCGACAAATATGGCCTGCCCACTGCCACTTCAACTTACTGATTCTGCAGGCTATGTCGGTTACTTTCGATCTCCGACGGATCTCCTCGTTTCGGATTCTATCCATCAGAGATACCCCAAGCATAGCCCGCTCCATAGCTCGCTGAGCGACCTTAAATCCACTATTAATATATATCAACCATAGTCATATAAGGAATTACGTAGTCAATCAGAAAAAAAAACAATTTGGTTTTGACATTCCTGGAAACCCGAGAGGCATTGTGAAGATTTTTTAAAGAAAATCTGTGATGAAATAATCGATGTTGAACCAAATTTTTTGCAATTTACGTATATACAACGAGGTTAAGTATATTATCATTGCATATTTATTTATTAAAAACCGACAGGAACGACACTATGAGTGTTTAAATTCTTGCTTTTAGCTTCTTACGTTCATGATTTTTTTAAGCATCGTATATTTTCAACAAGGATCTGTTATTGTGATATAAAACTTGAATTTGATGCTAGTAACCCTTAAATTAGGAAATTGCAGGGGGCAACCCTGCTTCCGTCGCTCCCGTTTGCGGTTAGTTATTTAAAAATTCGGCGGTTTGTCTCACCAAGGCACCAAACTGAGGTCATACGGCGGTTTCGGCTGGGCCAGTCGTTCCTTCCTCTCACGTCGCAGCATGTCTGCGTCTCTAACGGCGGAACAACACGCGCGCAGTGTGAAGTAGTAGATGATCTCCACGCCTGATAGCAGAGAGAAGCCGAGGAATAGACCCGCGATGCCGCCGAACGAAACTGGAACCAACATGCATGTGATGAGATAAATAACGATCAAGATTCGGGCTTGGATTTGGAATACATTCCTGAATAATGGGACCCCAAAAACAGATTTTTAAATTGCACTAACACCACATGCATGGATTTCGTTGATAGGTGTTTTTTTCGGAAGGCCTATCTAAATTTTGCGCTTGTCCTTGAATAGTTTTTCAGATAAGTTTATTTAATACAGAAAAATGCTATTTTTGCTGGTATTAATAAATTAACTAAACAAAACGGATCGTAAAAATTTGAAAAATTAGTAAAATGACACTTAATTTTTAATTATCTTCTAATATAGTCGATTCTAAAGGATTACATTTTAGTTGTAGTGATGTCAAAACTTATATCCTAAAAGATTGTTTTTTTTTTTTTATTTGTCCAACTTTCTTTTTTCGGTCGTTTTTCTTTTAGTAGTGTCCCAATTACACCATATTTTAATCCTATTTATAATTTCGTATAATTAGTTCTCTAAAAAAAAATGCAATGTTCTATATCTTAAATACACTGTCAGGCCTCTTATGACTCATACCATAACAACATAAGTTATGTGAGTATGGTTATTTGGTTTAAAGGACCTTAAGCTGAGAAAAAGCGACCAAGCTGGACAAAGTTTATAATATAAAAGAGCTTACTTATAATTAGTCAAAGCTAAAACACGTTTCAACTAGCCGTACGGTCCGAAATAGAATAACATCGCTAAAATCGATTACAAATGAATGAGGTGAATGGCAAATGATCTATGAGTGAAGCAAATGTCTTCATTCATTCGTATGACTTTTGTGACTCACGCGTCGGCGGTGAGGCGATGAGAGCGTTGAACGGAATGAATGTCAAAAATTATTTTCACTCCATAATTTCAGACAAAATTTTGAAAAGTCTTGTGAGACATCTCAAAATGGAAGAATTTATATTTGTGAATGTGTTTGTGCGTTTGTGGAGTCGATAAAATATATTTAACGTATTGTATTCTGTGTTAAATTAAGAGGTTATGATATGAGATATCTTTTATAAAGCGGTCCGAATCATGAGCTATCTTTCACATCGTTTGCTAGCTCACAAATTACGGACCAGTCCTCGCTCACACTTGAAATCATTCATGGCTTTGAGCGATGTAATTCTATTTCGGACCGTACGGTAGATGGGCTATCTATAACGTAATACTACCCACTACTTTTATAACCCATTATTGGTGGGTCAAAACGGGAGTCGGTGGTCATCTCGCCCGAGTTGACACCTTTCGATTCAACCTATTTTTGTTGTGGTCAACTCGACCGCACATACAAAGTACAGTCAGTTAGAAAAGGATGGAATTCAAAGATTCAAAATGTTTATTTGAAAAATAGATGCATATATTCGTTTTACAGGTCACATATATAATCTTTATTAAAACAATATTATACGATGAAACAAATATAATACGGGAAATATATATTTACAAATAAAACCCGCCAAGTGCGAGTCGGACTATATCTATAAAAAACGGCAAAAAAATCAGGTATGTTGTATGGGAGTGCGCGGGTCCGACTCGCACTTGGCCGGTTTTAGAATTTGTTGTTATAGCGGCAACAGAAATACATCATCTGTGAAAATTTCAACTGTCTAACTATCACGGTTCATGAGATACAGCCTGGTGACAGACGGACGGACAGCGGAGTCTTAGTAATAGGGTCCCGTTGGTTACACTTTGGGTACCGAACCCTAAAAAACTATATTTAAGTTGGGCTAATAAAGTTATACATATGCATAAAATAAAGACTTATTGGAATAAGAATATTATTATTATTATACATAATGCAATTAACTGATAAATAGTACGTTTTGATGCAAGTGCGAAAAAGTTGATATTTAGAGGCAGTCGAGGCAAAAAACAGTTGGGACGAGAAATATCAACACTTTCGCACGTGTATCAAACGACGTTTTTTAACACACCTGCGAAAATTTACATGAAAGAATAAAATAAAAGCAATTCTGTTGCAAATCAAAAGAGATACAAGTCTACAGAAGGAAACGCAGTCTGGTTGGCGCCAATCTGTACTACAAAGACCAATGTCTCTTTCTAACATCTTTTTAATAATAAGTTCTAAGATAGTTAAAATATAATATAAATTAGGACGTCGAAAATTGTTATTCAATTTTTAAAACATCTTTTACAATTTAACATATATAACCTAAATTTTTTTTTTTTAAATTTAAATTTTGTTCCGGTCCAAAGTGGTTTCCTGCGTAATATTTTGCTTTTTAAGGTCTCTTTGGACCGTCGTCATCCATGTGGCATTTCTAGGACCTGGCGCACCATACGGTCTTCGGGGCTTCTTATTACGTGGCCATACCACCGCATACGTTTCAGAAATAGGTGCCACCACAGAACATTAATTTTCTGTTCTGAGGGTGCCACCTTGAAAGAGCCTCTAATGTGTTCGTTTCTGACTCGGTCCAGAAGTGAATTTAACATATATAATATATTTAATAATAATATAAAAGTTTGAAAATACTCATCTTAAACAGTTTTATTTGATTTTCAAATTTACTTACCTCCTTAGGTAGGTAAATCGAATTCACCTCCCGCATTTCGAGTTACTTTCAGAGCATTAGTGATGAAAAGATTATTTATTTGTTGACGTTCGTTGACTATTATCTCTTTTGCACAAGAATCCGTACAAGCGCTCTCATGTTACATTACAACTGACGATGGCGTCTACGTCCAGACATATAAGCCGGTTAAACTAACTTAAGTAAGTGATTTATGTATGTATAGTTGTACATTTATACATATAAAAACATTGACGTATTGTAGACCGTGGCAAGCCCACTATTATCAATTCTCAAATGGACGCGTAATGAAAGGTACGTAGGCAGGTAGGGGTTCGGACCCTCCGCTAAAGCACTAGGACGATGCTTGGGAAAGAGTAAAAATCTGCGGATGATAATTATCATAGATGACGCGTTTCTAACAAAGTGTCACTCGAAAATGGCACCAGAGACTCAAAAGGGCAAAAGAATTGGTTTGTATTGTACCTACGATGATCTACTCGTTGGTTAGTGCTGTGTCCAGGCGCGGTCGCAGCTCAAGATTTGGGGGGGGGGGGGGGGGCACTGTTCAGGAAGCCAACTTTAATAGTAAAACAGGTCAAGCAAATAAAAAACATTTTTAATCAAATAAAAATCTCAATCACAAAACAAATGGAAGCCTTCTATTAATTTTATGGGGCATGCGGACTTGCCAAATTTGGTTTGCACCGTTTGTATTACCATTTAAAACGTTATTTTAATTTAAACGTTATTTTGAATATTTTTGACTTAGACATTAGTAGAATTATTTGTTTGAAATGTTCGTAAGCCGTGAAGTTTTAGCGAACTTTTATAGTTGACGTGAATGATTTTGGGGGGGATCATGACCCCTGTGAGCCCCCCCCCCCTCGGACCGCCACTGGCTGTGGCGACACTGGTCCAGACGTGATTGGCCAACTCATAGACACAGTAAACGCTATTGGAGCCGTTGCTGTAGGATTTTTCAGCGCTAAGACTTCTTTTTTTTTCGTTCACTGTTAAAAATCATTTCAAATTATCACTTCACAGGTGTTTATCTACCCATTTATTAGATACGAAATATACCACAATTTTATGAGAGGATATAACTGAAATTGATGGGGAATTCTTGTTGAGCCGTCGCGTCTTGGAAGTCCGTCCGTCAGGGAAGTCCGGTTTCAAAAAGCGTTTCTGGAATAAACAAAATTGCCTTTTGTTCCCTGCGAAATATGGGTAAACGGTAGTTACGCGTCCAGGATAAAGCTCACCTAGCAAGTCGACCCAACCAAACAGAACCTCTCGCTTGTAGCGAACCATTGGCCACGAGACGAACTCTGTCACCAAAGCACTTGATAATTGTGGCCCTTTGCTCGAACTGAAAAGAAACCATTTCTAGTCAAATAATACATAAATGTCAGTGGCGAAGGATGAACATTTTAGAAAAGGAAGCCGGAAAAAAAATCACCTCACTCAGAAAAGCAACCAAGGAAAACATGAAAAAAAAAAGTACTTTGCAACTCCCTGTCAGCCAAGAGTATTTAATTGAGATTTTTGGAAAAGTTTGACAAAGCGAAGAGCACGGGATAAAGAAATGTAGCATGGACGCCATTTCCTAAACAAGCCGATGGGAATGGTGTTATATGGACCCTTCGCCACTCATATATATATATATATCTCAGACCTGTCTATCAGGAGACGTTAGGCAGAGACTACAGATGTCTATCTACTAAGATCCTGACATACCTTTTCCCCTTTTTCACATTCATTAATAGTCAAACAAGCTCCGGATGCTTATGACTAGTCATAGGCTTGTCAACCGTTCTATAGATTTTCCGGGACGTCCCGTTCCTGTGGAAATCTAGGGCCGGGCCGTCCCGTAGAAATCCCCAACCTTTGTCGGCTGTCGAGCTGAGAAATCTTGGAAATGTCTTTTTTGAAGTTAGCTTTGTTATGAACTTATGTTATGACACCATACATAATCTTTCTAAGGCGTCCCAGTCGAGCTTTACTTGCGCATCATATATAAGGTGACTTTCGTTTATGTAGCCAAATTCATACTTGTATCTCGATAAGTGCCCAAGACCTTTTCCGTATAATACGCAAAATAAAATGTAGACTTCCTATATTAATTAAGCCGAGGTTGATACTGAACAAGTAATACAGGCACACTTTTTTTTTTGTATTTCGCAAACTGTGTTTTTGAACCTTGGTCCTGACTCCTAACCCCCGTTCTCCAGTATGAATTCGGCTGTATTAACGAAAGTCAACTTGAATTTTTTCGTCACTCTTCTTTCATTCACTCTCTATATACCCATGTATCTCCTAAGATGCACATACTCGATCTCAGTAAGCTTCTCCACCTCGTAGACGGTGTGCGAACAGCCCAGCTCGCAGGTGCACCGCGTGACGTCGACGATAGCGTCCACGTGCCGCGCTATACACGCCAGCTCGTGGATAGTGCAGTGCCGGTAGCCTTCTGGAATTTACGATACAGTCTGTCACGATTCACGATTATGGGACAATTCACAGTTCAAAGACATTTAGACGCACACCATGCTAATCTGAGGCTATAAAAACATCACTTGTCTTTATGTACCATTTTCGTCATGAACAAGCGCTTCACGTACCTAGCTAATCCCGCGGCACGGCGGTGAACGATGTACACATAGGTAACTACCAGCTGTGATACTATGGTTCTCCAATCAAACTTGTATGTTACAAAAGAAAAAATATTGTAAATATTCGTATTTTCAAGATATTTGTTTTTCAACTACACGAATCGCTAACATTTATTGTGTAAGTACATGGGCGTCGGAAGACGAAAGTTTAGGGTGGGGCGACCTCTTTCAAATATCAACGGGATATACACAATATAAAAAAACTTACTTTTGTGCAAACAAAACTGCCGATCGGTCTTGTCTCTCGTATGTCCGCTGTATGTTTACTTTAGTACTATGTTTTACTGTCCCATTCCGTTCCCTGCCCCACCCTTCCGACGCCCATGATTGTGTAGATTACCTACCCTTCGGGTCAGAAACGGTCAAAAAGTCAGCGTGTATAATAATTGAATTTTAAGTATGTATCTATACAAGAAGATGAAAAAGAAACGAATGTTATTAAGCTATTATCCCAGCTCCTTTTATTCGAACCGTCAGGGGGGGGTGTGCCCCTGTGCCCCCCCTCTGGATCCGCCCTTGTTAGCAAGGATAGGTACTATCTATAGAATTGGAATGAATGTTGAATGAATACTATACCAATTTCTTACCAATAGTAGGGTAGAAGTGCGGTACACATCTGCAGAAGGACTGGCAGAGACGCATCCGGCACTGCCTCATGCAAGCCGAATACGTGTAAACTGACGACGTTTCCAACTTCTGTTCGTCAGCGAATATGCATCTCCTTTGACGGATAGAGAGTTGGCGAGCGTCTTCTGTGGTGTATGTGTGTTTGACCGAGAAGGACACCTTCTCTACGCGACGGTCCCAGGATAGCTGCGCGCTCAGCTCCAAGCCGGCCATTTCTACTGAAGAGTGGATGTAGATCTACAAACAAAGTTTCGTATTAGTTACGTGATGAAATGACATTCTCTTCCATGGCCTGCTGCACTTTGTGAAACATCATCAACATCAATAACACTTGTACTGTTTCACTGGTACATTACATACATACATATACTCACGCTTGTCTCGTACGAGCAAAGATTGAGTTATTTCAATATTAGTGGTCTAACTGAGCGACGAAATATATTAGATTTGTCCTTTTTGTACAATATCATAAACAGTAAAATCGACAGATTCCATATAATTGTCCCCGCGCTCCTTTTGGAATGTTTTCTCCGCCTTTATCCCGGACTGTTCTGGGTCAATTTGCTCCAGTGTCCCGACTTCTAAACACCTATAATAAAGTGAGTCACACCTGTGATATTAATGCAGATAGTTTAGGTTGTTTCAAATTATTGTGTAGAAAAGCTCTATCTAAAGTTAAATGATGTTTGTTAGTTTTAGTAGTTAGATATTAAGATAAAATTTAGAATTAGTAAATTATTAATGTAATTTTAGTAATTAAGAATTTAAGATATGTGTATACTTACATGTTATAAGTCACTTACATAAAATGCATGCTGTGATTACCTTAATAAGTTAGAAGTTTAGCAGTTATTTATGTTCAATGTGTAGTGTTAAAATTAGCTTACTAACTACTGGTTTTCCTAATAAATAAAAGAAATAAATAAATAAAAGGGTAAGCAGAGACTACAGAATTCCATCTACTACGATCCTGCTTCTACATCCATCAATCTAGTCATACAAGCTTTTCTATTCCGAGTACTTTTTACTTTGCCCTTCTTCAGTATGTCGCCTATTTGGTCGGCATACGTCCTTCTAGGGCGGCCCGGTCGAGC
The DNA here is from genome assembly GCA_910592155.1 of Ypsolopha scabrella. Classification (NCBI taxonomy): domain Eukaryota; kingdom Metazoa; phylum Arthropoda; class Insecta; order Lepidoptera; family Ypsolophidae; genus Ypsolopha; species Ypsolopha scabrella. The sequence goes on from OU342964.1 coordinate 10,978,716, forward strand.
TTTACCTTCCACTTGTGCAGCATAAATTTCTTTCGTCACTTTCATCCTCTCTATATGCCCAAACTATATGTTTCTATATGTTTCACTGGTATTCCCTTTATTTAAACTCCAAGTTTCACCTCACGACATCATCATGGATATTGTACATGTGATTGTTTTAATTGCAGATGGTAAATTATTACCAGTGAATGTAATAGGTAGAAACAGTACAAGTGTTATTATTAAGATGTTATAACGATCACGTTGCATAATATTATATATTGTATAAACTTTATGTGCTAGACGAATACCGGAGCACTAAGAACACTCACCACAATTCAATAATGTCAATTTAGAGGCAAGTCGTGATAGTGCACTGGGCGACACGATACATTGTTGGCCTCGTAACAATTATGCAGTGCGGTGCTATGCCGTATGCTGATATTGATATGGCAAATACTCAAAAGGCCCTATAATGTGGTTATAGATAAAGTTCGGGATTTGTGTGTTGGTAAAGAAGACTTTTATTATCAAATTCATTACTCAGTCAGCTTAGGGCCAGTTTCTGAGTTAAGAAAATCTCAGTAACCGGAACTTAGGCAGCGAATCAACCAATTAATTTGTCTCCACAACTTGCGATTCTCAAATGTGAAGGGGGCTAGTCTATTAAGTCACGCCGTAAAGCCTAGTTTACACGGGTAGAGTAGGCAGTAGAGTACCAGGGATAAAAGGTACTAATAACATTACTAGCTTAGTGTAAACAGTTACAGAATAGTACTAAAGATAGAAGCCCGGAGAGTAGAGTAGATAACGCATGTGGTTAAGTAGACTCTACTCTACTTCAGGCTTCGTGTCAAAATCATCAAGCACCATGCGAAAATTTAATTGTTTTACCGAAAAAAAATCCAAAGCTGCTTGTTGTTGTCACTGAGTGTCGTTTTAGGTTATGTTTGTCTTGTTTCTGCGTACTTGGTTGGTTGGTTATTATTTGCATTTTGAAAAATAAGTGGACTAAAGCTATTAACAATAAGCTCATTTAAAAATAAGGTCGTTAGATGAAATAAACTCCGTCTCAAACGGTGACGACGTCGAACAGCATCCATCGTTTATTTTTTTTACTTACCTATTTCACAGTTCACACTATTTGGTATCAATGAATACGGCTACTAGACAAAAGTGAGTAGAGTAGAGTAGACGGATAAACAGTACGCTAGTTACTCTACTTCTAACTAGCCTAAATGTAAACCTAGCTTAAGGTATACGTACATCTATGATGCTATCGTTACGATACGAGTTGAACATGAAAGCCCATTTGGCGTCAGTCTCGTGGATAAAGGCTTCGAGAAACTGGTCACTCAGTGGTTGCAATTGCCTGTAACACAAAGGAAATTGAATAGAAGGACTGGATTACCAATCTAACCGGATATAAGCAAATCAGTAGATATAAATTCCGCAGCATGAAAGAGAATTGGCTCACCAAGGCCAAATCCGTTCAGCGTGTCTAGAATTAAAGGCGTAACAGAAGCCCATCTCAGTAAAGACGGGGTATAGTAGGTCGCAGCACTCCTCAGAATCACCTTTCCATTCGCACTCAAAGAAGATTGCATCGCAGTGCTGGACGATCTATAAGAGATTAATTGATTTGTATGGTAAAATTAAGGTGCAAAATGCACATCATAATATTGTTTTCCTTACCTTTGAGTAAAAATTATGCACAAATTGCGTTTTAAAGCAATTAGCAGAAATTGATTAGGTTGTATTAATTCGGGTCTTACATTAAAATTCTATCATTTCATGATTTACATTTTGATTTCATTCGATTAACAAACTTAAAAGCGTATTTATCGTTGTAATCGAATGTCATCAAAATGTATGGCATAAAATAACACAATGTAAATACGAGAACCCTAATGTTAGTAATCAATTTCCGCTGATTGCTATAAAACGCAATTTTTGCACACTTTTTATCTATAAGTAGGGAAAACAATATTATGATGTTGCATTTTGCACCGGGATTCGGTTTTACCACCTTAAGTAGTCCTCTTTGTCTTTAAAAAAGTGAACAGAATTTCCCACAATAGGGTAAAGGTTTTTTTAAAAGACAAAGGAAATGTGCTTACTAAATGTGACTTTCGTTTATAGAACGAAATTCATACTGGAGATTCATTAAGTAGTCAGGAGCAAGGTTCAATGACCCTTTCTGTAAAATACGCAAAATAAAATTTAGGCTTTCTGTGCCAATTGAGTCGAGGGTTCTTGAACAAGTTGTTCCTCTAACAAAAAATATTTTTGGTATACTTAACGCAAACAGGGCCATTGAATTTTGGTCCTGACCATTTACCGAGTCTCCGGTATGAATTGCGCTATAAAAACCAACGTCACTGTATATACATACTTATGTAAAAAAGCAGTTGCAAGTATACGAAAAGGTTTTTTATAGTTAAAAGTTCACTTTATAGTTAGCGCCATGATGACTGAACCAGGCGCGGTCGCAGCTCAAGATTTTTGGGGGGTCATTTTGGCTCAAGTACAGTTCAAGAAGCCAACTTTAACAGTAAAGCAGGTTAAGCAAATGTAGAAATTTTTTAATAAAATGAAAAATCTCAATCGTGAAACAAATGGAAGGCTTCTATGAATTTTATGGGGTATGCGGCCGCCGCCACCAACATGCACGTCGGCACGTATACGTTTGCAGGCTTTTCAAATTTGGTTTGCACCGTTTGAGTTATTTTTTATAACGTTACTTTGAACATTTTTAACTTAGATGTTAGCAAGCAAGCAGATAATAATTTGTTTGAAACACATGCAAATAAAAAAACTTCTCTCCGTACCAGATTATAGATATATTTTTTATGGGCAAGTGCAATTTTGCTTTCATTTGCGCGGATATGTTTGTTTGGGAAAGTTGTCAAGTGCCTTTGTTCAATAGAGTATATTTGCACTCGGTATATTGTCAACACCATAAAGAATAAAAAGGGTTAATAACTACAAAGAAGTACAAAGACCACTGCAATATTGAGAAAAAGAAATGTAAGGTGACCTTGTTAATTCATACTGGAGACTTTTTGCTGATTAGTAACAAGGTTTAATGACCCTTTCTGTGAAAATAAAATTTAGGCTTCCTGTACTAATTGACCCGAGGTTGTTCTTAACCAAGCCCAAACAATATTTTTCGTATTTTGTAAAAACGGTAATCGAACCTTGGTACTGACCCCTTACCGAGTAGGTATCCAGTATGAATTTGGCTCTATTAATCAAAGACGCCATATATACCTGATAGAAAGACGCTAAATCCGGAAATCGAACCCAGTATATCCCGATTACAGATCGAGACCGTTAGATATGAATTTACATGGAAGCATTTAGTCTCATTCCATTAGTTCAACAGACGAACGTACCTTAAAACCTAAATAAACTTAAATGAATCTTACATCAAACACTGCATACTTGAGGCTCAGATCACCATCGAAGATGTTTGTCAGGTCCTTGTCTCCAACGAACTGCGATGCTTTCTCCGCTATAGACCGGTAGCTGAGCGTGCTCAACCACAGCATCATGTCCTTTGCTTTCTGCGGTGGCGAGTCTCCCCACGTGCTGCCAAAATTACAATTTTTATTGAACGAAATACTAACGAGGTACATTATAAAATGACCCCTTTAATACGTCGTCGTATTAAGATATCGTCGTATACGCACTGCACGCAGAGTTCAATATTTCTTCGTTAGAATCCTATGAGAAACAAAGGTAGGGCTCTTGGTTTCATCGCGATCTGCCAATAATTGGAAATAAAAAAATCGACCAACTTTATGATAAGTAAGTGATGACGATGATGATGACCCAAGTACTAGTCAGCACCGTATGCAGGAAATTACCTGAGCGCCTAATTCATAAGGATAGGTACCTACCTAACTACTGACCGCATAGTAATACTTTATATTCTCTGGCATCGCATCGCATTGCAATCTGTAAACTAGCTGATTGATCTATCAACTTAGAGGTCTAGAGTCTAGAGACTAGGTCTAGAGACTAAAACGCCGAAATTTGGAATGTAGGTTTTTTGTATGATGTAGACATCCGCTAAAACGGCCTTTAGGAGATTACCACGGGATCGAGAGAAACGGGATCCACAAGAGCAACGCTGCAGGGTGTCGATAGTTAGGTACGTTTAATTTAGGTATTTTGAAACGTTAAAAGTACATTATCCTCATTTCATTAAATTAAAGTCCAGCGTGTGTGAGTATATGGGCATTTCTTCCAGGAGGATCGCTAAGAGTGGCGAAATCCTGGAAAAGCCTATGTCCAGCAGTGGACGAAACAGGCTGATGGATGGATGGATTTAATTAAATTGCGGTGACAAAAAATTCAAACAAAACTTGCCTGTTCATATATTTCTGTAACAATTCCTCATCTACTGGACTCGTATCACAAATAGTGACTGCTGGAAATGGTACATCCCAGTTGTGAAAATCCGTGTCCAAACCTGCAGAATTAACAGGTAACCAAGTAAGTTATATTCAGCCTGTGACCACGAGCTGAGCATCTGATTTTTAACCCCTTACCCGTAATTGTAGGATTGGTCTGAAACTTCTCCCACAAGCTCACGATAATTATGCAAGTGGTCACAGCTCCAACTGCGGTGAAGCTGAACCACATAAACCTAAAACACACATCAGATTGTGTAACCACAGTGTAAGTAGTTAAATAACTATAATCCAAATAAAGAACGTATAATCTCCATCCATGAGTTGCGTTTGACCTTACTTCTCACAAAATGGCCGATCCCTTTCAGCGATGTAACGCACACCATGCAAAGTTGAGTTATTGAAAAACTCAGTAGTTTGATGACGCAAACTATCCGCTAGAACAGAAATTCCACCACTACCGGTGTTATTTTTATCAATGTCTCTTTTTTTCACTCCAATCCTGTTATTAGAAGGTTCAGGATATACTTTCATTTTGAAAAGCTAATATGGCACTACATGGTAAACAGAACACAGAATAATGTTTGTTCTACAAAACAAAACGATTGTTATTTCTACTGAAAACATTTTATGAATTGTATAGTAATGGTGTCACGCTAATGGCTATTATCCAATCACGCGAGAAAGATAACATCGGAATAGTATCGATCACCCGTGTTTTTGATTTTTATAGTAAATATTTCATTTAAATACTTAAATGATTTTGTTTTACACATTCTATCTACACGTACATGCATTTAAATGGTAACTCATCATTTATCAAGAACAGAAATGGTAATCGGTAAGCATAAGTAGTATTCGAAAAAACCTATAAATATAACATGTGGTCCATCAACGAATGTGAACAAAAATATTTGGAATACTGTTCCACAAAACTGAAATAGTAATCGGTAAGTATTATTCGAAAAAAATCTACATATTATATATTAATACAGGAATATCCTGACTGATAAAATAATTGGTAAGTACACTGATTCAGAATCCACAAATCTATATAAGAATTGGGTGAGATTTGCGCATGTTTCATCGTTTTGACGACATCTTCAGGCACTAATTAACTAATTAAGTTTGTGTAAACATTCATCATGACGTTCCATCAAAGTGACAACAACCAAAAGGCAAACGGATACAGGGAAATAAGAAGGGATTTTAGGTTTAGCACGGTTTCAAGAAAATCAGAATCTACGCATGCATTGCTGCGGGGCTTTTGCTAGTCTTAAGTATAATAAATTGCGAAAGATCATAATTCTTTAATGAAAACAGTAGAATAAAGCCCATTGACATTACAATTTATTACATTTCTCTTCTTCCTCGTCCACTTCAGAAGGCATGAGAGGATCTATCTCGAGGTCCAAGTCTTCAAGAGCTTTGTCAAGTACTTTAATCTTGCCTAAGAGTTTATCGGCTTGGAAATTGAATCCTGGTTCCAGCATTTTGCCTAGCGGGTTCTTTTTGAACAGATACTCTGCCTATATCAGAAAGAAATAAAATAACGTAAAGCTTCAAACTGTTCTAATAATAAAGTAGTAAAAAGTCCTGTCTGCCTGTATATTGAATATTTTTCAAAACTTTAATTAAAATGGGTTTTTAATATTTTACTTAAGCCAAAACTATTATTTTTTTATTTTTGTTTTTTCAAAAATTTCATTAATATGGGTTTTTAATATTTTACTTAAGCCAAAACTATTTATCTTTTATTTTTGTCTATCTCTCTGTCTGTATTTATGTTCCGCTTTAACTCGAGAACCACTCAACGGATTTCGATGTAGTTTTTTTCATCATCAACGTAGTGACCCTGGTCAGCATATATGCTATAAGGGGTGTTCATAAAATAACGCCAAAGACGAAAACGCGTGCTGAGCCGGGGGCAAAGGCTACTGTAGTTATAAAATAGGTGCTCAGAAATCACAAACAGAAACACGTTTCTATTATATAGAAGTTGACATTCAAAAGATGTACAACAGAACAAACACAAGTAAAACGTACCAAGTAATCAACTGGATCGTCAGGTCGTACTTTAGCAATTTCCAACAAAGCCGGTGTCAACGTCGGGAAAATATGATTAATAAGGTATTTCCTCATTGGCTCTCCAGATGCCGCTAAGGCTGCTTCTTCTTCTTCGCGAAGACTTGCGTATAGGTCCGACTAGGTAGGGAAACAGATCATTCGATAGTCTAGTAAATATGAATGCTTTGACGGTTTGGGCATATAGAGAAGATGAATGAAAGTAGAGTGACGAAAGAAGTTTATGTTGCACAAGTGGAAGGTAAAGCTCGACCGGGCCGTCCTAGAAGGACGTATGCCGACCAAATAGGCGACGTGGTGAAGAAGGGCGAAGTAAAAAGTACCCGGAATAGAAGAGCTTGTATGACTAGATTCATGGATGTAGAAGAAGCAAAAGAGGTGTGTCGGGATCGTAGCAGATGGAAATCTGTAGTCTCTGCCTACCCCTCTGGGAGAAAGGCGTGAGTGTATGTATGAGTATGAATGATATACTGGTTTTGAGTGTATAATTACCCAGTATTCCATCTTTTCTTCTCGCTCACGTTGCATTTTAATTTCCAACTCTTTCTGAATCTTTGCTTCTCTATCACAGAGCAATTCGAATTCTTCTTTTGCTTTCTTTTCAGCAACCTGGATTTTTTCTTCAAGGATTTAAACAAAAAATAAATGTAAGTAACTAATGTCATAAATTTTGTTTCCTTGAAGTTCCCAATAAATTAAAATGTTTATTTAAAAATAGTCATCTCATAAATCGCTAAGTAGTATAATACAGAGCTAGCGGTATAGCGAGTATACTATACCATGAGAGTTATATACAGCCTGGTATAAATATAATATATATACATTCTAGAATTATATTTATTGCATCAGTAAACTCGATAGCAAACGGTAAAATATTGTAGATGATTGTTTTAGAAATCGCAAAACAAACTCACCCATAAGCTTTTGATACCGGCAAGGTCTACCCATACGAAGTGTCACATCAGCGTACGGTCTATCCATTGCGTAGTCCTTGTGATCGTCAACGGGTACGACTAATGGATGAATATCCAACTCGTCAAAAAAGTTAAGCGGCGTTATTTCAGGGGTATTCCATAGTCTGTACTCGAAGACACGCTTCACAACCTCCTCCTCTTCAAATCGAGGGCTATGTGGCTGATTCATGGCTTTCTCATAAATAAAATCGTCGGTAGCTTCCAATGAAACCACTATGTCTGGAATTTTTTGTTATTCACCGTTAAAAGACTTGAAGGCTTTGAGACAGTTGAAGTATTTAGTAATAATAATTAACAGATTGTGACAGCAGCAGTATTTCACTCGGTCGGCACTGAACTCTAATTCTCAAGACACGAGTTCAAATTATGTCTGCCACCGCGCCGTATGTACAGTATTTGTGTTGCTGAACGTTTAAGGAAAACACAAACTTCGGCGATAAGGCTTTGGATTGGACGTAAAGATTCTAGGTGAAAAGAGAGGTGTACGAGTGTTTGACTATTTCAGTGAATGTTGACACTTAAAAACACCCTTCAACACACCCTTGGGGATAATATAATGTGACTTTTTATGTAGCCAAATTCATAATGGAGACTCGGTAAGTAATCAGGAGCAAGGTTCAACGATCCTATTTGTGAAATACGAAAAATATTTTTTATGCCTTTATACTTGTTCAAGAACAACCTCAACTCAATTACTTAGTATAGGGAGTCTAAATGTTTTTTCGCGTATTTCAGAGAAATGAAACCATCAGGCCACTTACCGGGTCTCCAGTATGGATTCGGCTACATAAACGAAAGTCACCTCGTATTTATGCAATGACACTTTACCAGGCAAAAGCTTTTTCATGACGTTTTCATAAAGATCGACATCTTCCTCAAATTGGTTTTCATCGTCTTCCTCGACCCCTGTTTCATCAGGCTCTTCACCCTTTCCAAATACTGCAAGGTTTTACTAATCAAGACATAGTTATGTATGGGTGAGGCACATGAAATGTACACAAGAACTTTTCTGTAACTTTATAAGCTTATTGATACCTTTCATTTATTTGGGTAGGAAAGTAACCATACACAATTATTATATTTGTAAGAACGGGGAGGGATGTAAATAAATAATTGACGTTGTCTGTATAGCGAAATGTGAGAAAGTGAAGTCGTTTTTGGTTACCTGACGCTGAACACAGGCAGTAAACAAACCACCATAGTTGGACTATTCAGGAGGGATTTTAAAAACTTTGTAATCTACAACGTAACTTACATAGAGAACACTGACTCAGATTGATAGGGTAGCCATCAAGAACCCAACCACGGTTCTGCGCTTCATTACTCAACAGCTTCTGACGAATATATCTGCATCATATACCAATTAGAAAGTCATTCAACTGTGTCTAATGCCACTAATAACATAATCTACGAGTAAATTATTCAAAAGAAATGCAGATTCCTTCGCTAATTCCACCCAACGGTTTCGTATTACATCATATCTAATGTATTTATGCATCTATATTATAACGTCCGACTTGTTCCAAATATTTTTGATAGGAACTAGTTTTGCAAATAACTATTTTCTCGTTTTAACGCATACTTAGTTAGATGTATGTATTACAGAGGTTTTCGTCATGTGGATTACGAATTCATGTGTATATTTTCGCTGTTTTTCGTTGCTTTGAATGGGTCAGTAATATAGAGGGGACGGTGAGGTTACTTAAGAACTAAATTATATCACTGCGAGGTCTAGTTCGCTGTTGCGAGAAGCCAAAAGACATTATGTGACCCTTCATGACCCAAGACAATCGAACTAATGATGATAATTATAACGTACAATAAGATATCTTCGTCGCTAAGCGGCCGGCTTGTCATCAACATGGCCAGAGTCTGTCTCGCCGTCTCCTGGCTGTTTTCCTCTTCACCACTTGGCATTTCTTCTTCATCAGGCATCTCTTCTAGAACCGTCGGTGCGGGTAGATTTGCAGTCTCGCCTCCACTATCCCAATGGGATACGCGGAAAGTCTAGTCATAAGAATATCTATAGTTTTTTATCTACATAAAAGACGGACAAGATGCGACAGGTACTCGCGCCATTAGTGATTCATACAATTATCGTTACTATCCGTTTCAGAAGCTATTAGGATAGGCGTTTAGCCCACAGGATTCTGTCCTTATAGCATTTGAAACGGATAGTACAGCTTTATAAAATTGCACTGTAAAATATTAGTTTCAACCGGTTTTTGGTGTGTTTATAAATGATTCATGGCGGAAGACACGCCTGGCGTAACATGGACATTTTATTCCTATGGCGCTTGATACGCCTGGCGTGTCACTAAATATTTTGCCATTTTACCCAAGATGCTTCCGCAATTAATCGGTTCAGCAAGATTTACAAAATTAATACCAGCTTATTTGTGTTTGTATATCTGTCTGATTCAAACTGGTAAACTCATATACGAGTACTTTAAAGTACTTACTATAAAATTTGCACAAGCGTACAAAGTAAACACAACCTAAATTTTTCATTGGTCGTTTTTTTACTAGACTATCTACGAATGTTAAGACTCAGTATAATATATTTCGTATTTAATCTCAACTTAATATCTCTGGTTGCTATTACAGAGAAAAGGGTCTTATAAAATCAAAGTGAGCTTTCGGGTTTAGGATTTTCATTCTGAGGTACGGAACTCTAAGGCTAAGACTACTCCGGAGCTAGCCCAGCAAAAACCTTACCAGTTCCTTTATCATATCCTCGGCAATGGTATCAGGAGAAATGTAGACCAGTCCGTAGGCGTCACAGATCTTCTTTGCCACTGTTGTCTTACCCACAAGGGGGGGACCACAGATCACCAACTGCGAAAATTTACGTTTTCTATTTATTTTTTGATCAGGAATGTGGTTTGTGAAGACACGAGAACCAAAAATCGTTATCGGGTTTGTGAAAGTCAAATTAATACCATGTTAGGTCCCAGCATGTGATAATCCTATTAGATCCATCCATTCATCCCATCTTCCGAATCGATCCAAAAATTACCAATCTACAGGGAAAATGTAAACCTCACCTTGAAAGGCCTAAGTCCCCTCTCCTTTTTAAACTGCTTAATCAAATTTTGCACATTGTCCTTAAATTCGAATTCTGAAGTCCACTGCATCGTTTGCACTATGAATGTGGGCTCCATGTAAAGGTTCAAGGTCATCAAATCGTGTACTCTTTGCTGTGAAAACAAGCCGAAGAAGACTTGTAGACAAGATGTCTCAGAATGCAAAACAGCCTATTTAGCTCTACCGACGATTTGGAAAGTTCTGTTTTGGGCAGCACGTTAGGCCTTTGGTCATTGGCCCTTACATTTTTACCACCTTAGCCGTGCCGTCGCCGTCGCCGTCGCCGGTAATTGGATTGCCAGTAATTGGAAAAGGGGCCATTCAGTAGTCGTTGGCAAAAGAAGAAGACTGCTGTTGCTTTGGTTCTCAGGAAAATACGCTCAAGTCGTTGTGGCACGTTTCTTTAGGGTAATGCGTAATGGCATAGTCTTCGGCTTGCTGTACCTGTTTCTGTAGTGTCTTGGCGTCACCATAAAGTAGGTGTATAAAAAATAAGAGATTTTAAAAGTGACTCCTATAGTGTAAGGCAAACGCTTGCTTTATTTTCTTAAAATATGTTAATTAGGTACCATTGAGTATTCCAACATAAACACAATACTGCCCGCAAAGATAAGCTCGACCCAGAAACCCCTTTCGTTGCCTCAACTCAAGACAACGTCAGCTGTAATTGCAGGCTGTGAATAATAGTATCTTGTTAGCTTGTACAATCTGATATCTCACACGAAAGCTAACGAAACAGTATAAGTCCGCAGGCTGAATATTTTTATACTTAGAGATTTATTGAAATATATTACGGAAGAGTATTTCAGGGACCAATCAGGAAGCAAGAAAGAATATTTTCTCACATCAATCTCTGGAATAAGAAACGCGTCGTCCGGTGGTATGCATTTGAACAATCCCGTCCCAACGACTCGACCAAGGGGCTTCACTATCTGTAAAAATATTCTATTGTTTTGCAAATGCCTTGTAGATAAGCCTGACAAGCTTTACTAGGCTAGTAAAAGATCTCTATTTCAGAATGATAAATGTTACTTTTGCTTGGCCAGAGGTCATGTATAAGCGGGTAAATATAGAAGGAATTCATACGACCTCTCTTTGTCTAGTCACGTTTTGTTCCACAGCCAAAATGTAAAGCTTCTTAGGAAAGTCTACTAATAGATTATATATAATCCTGAAAAATAAACAGGTAACATCACAGATAAACTTCGGTAGTGAAGTGGCGGCTTAACTTTTAATATGACTCGACGGGTGGGTGACTTACTTGGCTAAATCCTGGACATTAATCATGGGTATAGCATTGTTGCCTCGGCCGAGTATCGGAAGTAAGGGCTCGTTTTCCCACGCCTTCTGGAACCAGTAGAATAGCGCGTCTTCTTTCCCACCGTAAGTCACACCGGCTGCTACAACCACAGCTCTGAAATAAATCCAACTTGATGCTGCCCGAGAGATGCCCTGAGGACTCAATGAAGAATGGACCACATCAGCAGAAGCGATTACGAATACAATGCAAGTATGTCTGTAAATATTCAAGTCTTTACTGGTCAGTAGAGTAATGGTTGTCATTAAATGGTAATGATGACTTATGTAGTATCGGGCATTTTGTTAATGTATTGCTCACTGACGTAATACATTATTAGGCGCCAATACTCGAAGATGGCGATAAAGCCGTGACGAGATGGTTGAATTAGTATAAGTCAACTTACCCAATTTGTGTTTTATGCTTTCTCGCTAATAGTATAACCTCATTTTCCGCCTCCAAGTGTAATTTGTAGTTGGGGTGAGGTTTTCTTTTACGAAAATCTGTCTCTTCCAAAGGAATATCGGGGTTATCCTGGAAATTAGACATACTTCATCACTGATCAGCATACACAAATGGTATTAAATTAATAAAATAGTTTGAAAAGTTAACATACCGGATCTAACGGTTTGGTTGAAGCCCAGGTCATTACGGTCGAGATTAAAATAAGACGTCTTGTTTCATTACTAGGAGTGTCCCCAGTCTTATCGCTAAATGGAGTTCCTGGTTCCTTTTCGAATAATTCTTTTAAAACTGTTGGATATTAACTATTATATTCATATTTGAGCACTTGAACAGCAACCTGAGAAAGCTCGTGCACTCAACGAGTTATTTTCGTTGTAGCTTGTAAGTACTACGTTCAACGGTAGATATGTCGCAGGCATTTGGTTAAATCAGGCAGAAGAACGGCGGTAGCTTAGGTTAGAAGATAAGGTATGGCGAGTCGCGCCACGTAATGGCCTGACTGCCATACCTTCCTGGTTATTTTTTTATGACCATATTTTTTTGTGAAGACTTTATTATTAATAAACTATCTCCGCAAGTTGCTTTCCATCCATCCATCCATCAGCCTGTTCCGTCCACTGCTGGACATAGGCCTTTCCAGGATTTCGCAATTCTTGGCGGTCCTCCTGGAAGAAATGCCCATACTCACACACGCTGGGCAGGCGGGTTGGTGAGCGCGGTGCCGAAACCCTTGCACCAGTGACGCCGCTGCCCGTCACCAGTCTGTTTTATATAAGGCCCGGCAATTGGGGATGGATATACCGCCATCCATCGGTCCCAGGCAATGGCAAAGTACCGTACCTTTTTGAGCCGCTTAGTGGGGGGGGGGCAGGCTAAAGTTATTAATATCTAAAGCCCGTGGAACGATTATTTCATTGACAAGCTATGTGTAGTACTAACGCTTCAAGAAATCCAAAGCTAACTTCAGTTCGTTTCTATCATAGGATATATCAATGACAACGTTTCCGCATGTCAGCATCTTCGCAAGAGCTTCTTCTTTAGGCACAATTCTCGATACGTTGTCTATTTTCTTGATTGTAGTATCTGTTACTGTACCTATATTGGCAAGAAGATATTTAGATAATCAAATATGTAAGTAAACATGTGGGGACAAAAATATCTACATATTTATTTCAAGCGTATGATGTTCTTGGCTTAGAGCAATATAATATTTCACATACTTAAGGATTTGTAAAAATCAAAGAAAACTATTTTAAACTTAATTAAAATGTTCTTTATCTAAAAACCCCAAAGTTCTTTTTTCAATGCAATAAAAGACTTATTCTGATACACTAAAATGTTCAAACTATTACACGATATTTTTATAGCAAGAAAATTTAGTCTTCGTGGCGACTTACCAAGTTAAAAAAATCTTAAATTTATTTGATATGAGAAAAAACAGAAATAGATACATGTTTGACAATAACAATGGTGAGTATAGGATTAAATAAAGAGATAAAAATGAAGCAGATGAAGAAAGTAATAGATTTAATTTAAGATAGATGTAATTTATGACAATATTGGCTATAAACCCCAACCCAAATAATAAATGTAAACATATTAAAATAAATAGGTAACGTTTCTTGTCTCAAAATATCATGTAAAAATATTTCTTTATTGATAAGTTCAATGATATGAAGGTTGAATACGCAAGATTTAACAGCACAGTTATGGTGCCGAAAGTAAAAAAATAACCGGTCAAGTGCGAGTCGGACTCGCATACCTAGGGTTCCGTAATTCGATTATTTTGGGAACAGTCAAGAAGAAGGTATTTAAAATCTTGCCCATAACTGTTTAAGATAACTAAAAAAAGAATTGATTACCACATTGATTGTACCACAAAAGAGACACAAATATTTTTATACCGTACTCGAAATAAAACTCGTGGATGAAAAATTTCATTTTGTCGTTTTGCTATCGTGAATTTCCATCCCCCTATATTTTTCCTGTTGTCTTTACGTAATCCAATATTACCATGATTTTTTTCATATTTTTCGGTTCATTTGTTTCGGAAATAAGGGGGGGAAAAGCATTTTTTGTGGTTTTTCAAAGATTTCTCAAAATCGGTTCCAGTAAATACAGTAAAAGTATATTATTTTTGTAATCAGCTCTTTAGTATCTACCTAGTCGGTGCTTAAATTCTGTCACAAACAAAATTGGCTATAAAATGAAAACTAATCATGATATTCAAACAAAGTTTTTTTTTTAAAGGTAATTTAATTAGCTTTTATTAAACACAAAATTTATTCAAAATGATTGCCACTATTTTTCACACAAGCCTTCAATCTTCGCGGCCAATCACCAATAGCAGCACGGACCATATTCATGTCGATATCGGCCACTGCCTTAATCAATGATGACTTTAGGCTGCTCAAATTTTTGTGAGGTTTAGAACAGGGGGGTAATTCCGGAGAATCAATCGAATCGAGATTTCTAGAACTCGATCTAAAAACTTATGGAGTTCGACTGATAAAATGGGTTTTTACGATCGAGAAGGGTAATTAGACAGACTCAGAATATTCTCAGTCTATCGAATTAGCTTTCTCGATCATGAAAACCCATTTTATCAGTCGAACTCCATAAGTTTTTAGATCGAGTTCTAGAAATCTCGATTTGATTGATTCTCTGGAATTACCCCCCTGACCTTCTCCTCCAATTCCTGCCAAATTTTGTAATCCAGTGGATTGAGGTCAGGGCTAGATGAGGGCCAATCTTGATGCCTTATTAGCTCGATATTCTGGCGCTTGAACCACTCCTGAGTTGTTTTGGCCTTATGAGCAGGTGCGGAGTCCTGTTGAAACACAAATGGCCGTTCTCCAAAGAGTGTCTGGGGCAGATCTTTTACTATGCGATCTAAAACCGTGTCTTGGTACACTTTTGCACTGGTTTTGACACCTTTTTCACAAAAATGCACTTTAGTAGGGCCATGGTAGGACACTCCCAACCAAATCATGACTGATGATGGATGATGGCCGTGCTGCACTCTAGGAATGACATTTTCAGCGGCCGCAGAGCTGGTAGCGTACACCTTGTCATTTTGTTTGTTGTACTTCTTTTCGATATTAAAAATTTTCTCGTCTGTAAACAGGATATTGCGGTGTCTAGTTCTTGCGTACCGCTTTAGCAAAACTTTGCATTTTTTGGCTCACATCTCTCTTAGACGCGCGTTCAGAAGATATCCACTCTTTTTTCGGTAAGCTCGTAGTCCCAGGTCTTCATTGAGTACTTTTTTACGGTACTTCTGGTTAATCCCATCTCCAAAGCCATCAGTTTCTGCTTGCGGACGGGATTTCTTGCAATACGCGCCTTGATTGCTTTGATGACCCCTGGAGTCCTAACGGAACGAGGTCTGCCAGTTCTTTTCTCGTCATCGACACTAGAGGTTTCATTGTACTTCTTGATGGTACGGTACACGAACTTCTTCGTGATTTTTAATTTTTGAAGCAAGTTGAATATCGTCTTCGGTGGATGGCCGCAACGATGCAATGCAATTACTGCTACTCGGTCCTCTTTGCGAGTCCACTCCATCGTAAAAAATGAATGAATGTAAATTGTGATTTGGCAGATTATTAATCAAAAAATATTTGAGAATCGAACACCATTTCATATTTTCTTTTATTGTTGTATTATTAAAATAAATGGCCAGTGACAGTATTTAAGAACCGACTAGGTACAATTTGATACCCATATTATATTTTTATAAAATGTTTTTTTTTATATTTCTCATTTATTATCAACTTTTTTTAATCGCTATATTTTTCCTGTAATTGGCCAGTTATGGCCTATAATCTTATTTTTTTTCATATTTTTCGGTCCACCAGTTTCGGAAATAAGGGGGGGGACATACATTTTTTTGTGGTTTTTCAAAGATTTCTCGAAATCGGTGCCAGTTAATATAGTAATATATATTTTTACAATCAGCTTTTTAATATCTACAATTTCATACCCATATTGTATTTTTACGAATTGATTTTTTATTTTTCTCACTTTTGTATTGGAAATATTTTGAACAATTTCAAATTTTTCAATTTTTTTAACCGTCTTATGTAGGCAACTGAATGCTATTTTTTTCAAGTTTTCGGTTCAAAATATTGTTTAACGGTGCTAAAGTTGTGTTATGACGTTATGAGGCTGTGACATACGTACGAACGGACAACGAGTCTCACCATAAAGTTTCTTTTTGTACTTTTTAGGTACTACGGAACCCTAAAAATAGGGTATTTTTAATTAAGAGGACTGTAGTCGGCGGCTTGAAGTCAGTCGCGCTCGGGTTCGCTATGCTTGCTATTTCATTACACATTCAACTTCGGATTATAGAGCACTGACTGACTGTAATTGGACTTATTGGTTGGCCCGAACGTTCATTTCCCGAGCTCGAACACGGTGTGAGAGGCAAGCTAACGCGAGACAACATTCATGTTTTGAAAAAACTCGAGAATGGTTTTGGTGGTTCCTATGATTTCAGGAGAAATATCCTAAAAATCGAAATAAAACAAAAATATTTTTGAATAGGATAAAATTGCTTGAGACTAAAATTATTTGATTTGTTGTATCGCTTCTAGGACATTACGATACATAAACATTCATCAAAATATGTGTAAAATCCAGGACTTTTATACGCTTGTAACTTTTGTATGTATTTGATTTTGATAAATGTTTTAGTTTCAAGTCATGGATATTTTTTATTTATTTATTTTTATTTATTTTCTTTTAGGAAGATTTACAGCAAAATTATAACAATAGAAGTGTTCTTAAACAACTAAATGCCGATAAAAAATCTCCACCAGATAGAATATTGTATGGGATATATTGAAAATGAAAAAATAATAAGCAAGTACCTATAAATAAGGATATGATCAGCGAACTGCGCTAGTATGAGAGTTCGGGCGAATAGAGATACTAAACTAATGCTATTATAGTGCCGGAGACAAGGAGTTATTCGAAGATTTCTAGAAATCTATGCGCGATAACTCTCATACCTAATGTAATTGCTATTTAAGCCGCAGGTATCAATTTCTTTGGAAAAAATGAAGATTTTTGTTGTCTGTTTGTTTATATTACTCAAATAAGAGCATAATCTACGTAAAATACAAAACATAAATTTAGTTCTTGGCGATTCGACCGTTCTGTAATAAATCGTGTTATGTATTCTATTGTAGGTGGTAGAGCTGATGCCGAGCTCGACTGTGGAAGTACCACCATCTTACTCGCAAATCCTCCCGAAGATATTCGAGGGAGAGTAAGAGAACAGCTCTCAGGCAAAACCAGGCGGCCCACCATTGCCTGGGACCGATGGATGGCGGTATATCCATCCCCAATTGCCGGGCCTTATATAAAACAGACTGGTGACGGGCAGCGGCGTCACTGGTGCAAGGGTTTCGGCACCGCGCTCACCAACCCGCCTGCCCAGCGTGTGTGAGTATGGGCATTTCTTCCAGGGGGACCGCCAAGAGTGGTGAAATCCTGGAAAGGCCTATAGCAGTGGACGAAACAGGCTGATGGATGGATGGATGTATTCTATGCGATTTCATTATTAAAATTTGAGCAGTCAGTATTGACACATTCAACATTTTATGTTTTTATATCTGGTGCCCCGACAAGTGAACGCTATTTTTGAACATTGCAACTTCTCATGGACGGACGGACAGTGGAGTCTCACAGTGGTTCCTTTTAACCTCGGGTACGAGTACGAAACTCTAAAAATGATCCAGTATCACAGACCGTTTATTTAAATTGTCTCACCAATAATTTCGTAAGGTTCCACAACATCGGCGGGTGGTGATGGAACTTTATATTCTTCCCCGACCATAGACCGCGAGGCGTTTGACGACGCGGGGAGAATATTGTTATCATTCAGTATCTTCGCGACATCCTTGACAATGAACTCGCCGTGGTAGGAATCTAAGTTGTTTATGAAATAGCGCTTGGTAGAGAAACTGTTCTCAAACAGGTTCTCGTTATCTTGCTGGGCCATTATGTTGAAAAATTTATGTCGTGTTCAGAGTTATTAGGTTGTTTTCTTTGACATAATAACTTTGACAGTATTATTATTATTTTTTAAATATAATATCAGTTTCAATAAAAGGTTTAAATTTTGGTTTAGAAAACATTTTCTGGCGAAAGCCTATAATTGAATGGGTGCCTCTTATAAGGGGTCTATGCAAAAATTGTTTTTGTAGTAATAATCAAACTTTAAGCTCTATTTAGGTCAAGTTAATTTCTAGTAAGTAAAGAACACGCTATCGATAAAATTAAATATATTTTATTCATATTAATAGAGTTTCATATATCTAAGAACTGTATAATATTGTTACCATACGGTATTAGATGTACTTAACGTTAATTTATAAAATTCTCAATTTAATAATTAATCAAATCCAGCGACATCAAGTACGCAATATTAAGTAAAAGCACCTTCATTTCGAATCGATATCTAATCGTCGAAAAGTAACAAACGACCGTAACTTTGTTGTACATATTATAAAATTCTAAAATCACTGTTTTCTTGTATTTCCTTTGAAACATTGTTCAATTTTCTACCAGCATAGCTAACATGGACGAAAATAATAAAGAAGCTTTGTCTCTCGAAGAAACGTGTGACCAATGGAAACGTAGGTAAGCGTTATCACGTGATCATCGTCTCGATAAAACGACTCGTCCTGCCTGTCCATTGGTCAAACGTTTCTTCGAGAGACAAAATTACTCTATACGTGTCATCTATGCTAGCTATACAGCAGTCATTATTAAGTAGTAATCTTATCAACGATCTCTTTAGTGGAGATGAGAGAGAAAAACACTGTACCAAGCAAGCATGTACCTCCTGTAGCTCTAATTCTCCTACTTTATTGACATATGCGAAGTAAAATCAAGTGTAAAAATAAACATAACTTTTCATCTAATAAGTACGTCTTAAATTAAGTACAATTCAATATTATGAGTAAATAAAACCTAAAGCATATTATTTTATCAGATTCATAAATAGGTTGGATACGAATTCATATGTTACAAACATGGTATGCACAGTTTTATCGAAACACACTATAGGGTAGTGTGAAATTGAATCAACCAACCAAATTCATACTGGAGACTCGGTTAGCGATCAGGAACTAGGTTCAGTAATAATTGTGGCCAAATCGAAAAAAAAAATTTCCCTTGTTGGATAAAGTACAATTCCTAGTCTAGGCAGTAAGGAAGCAAAAAAAGGGGTAATTACTTATTGAAGCTTGTTCCTGATTACTAACCGAGTCTCCAGTATGAATTTGGTCGGTAGATTTAATTTCACCTTGTATAGTGCAAAAGTTCATTATAATTATTAGTCATCGATTGATTCATACTATCTGTACGTTTCCGTGTGCCATCTGTTGTTTTGAAATATAAAATAAAACATGTGCCCACATTCGATACCTATGATACGATATCGCATCATAAACGTTTTACATATAAGAGATACATTACATTACACTGCGAAGTAAAACCATATTGTTCTTTATACTGTAACCGCATTGGCGGCGGCCTTTTGCAGCCTTTTCCACAAGTCACAATAGTTACTGGGAATTATGTAATATTAACTTTTTGTGGTAATTACAAGCATATTGTTTTATGGCACCCATCATTGTGACAATGACTGTATGTTTTATAATACTGACAAAAACTGTTGTACTAACATAATATCTTGTAATACCTAGGATTACGTTTAGCATCACATTTGTAAATCGATTACATAGTGATAGGACGGCGTATTTATTGAAATCACAAATTACAGTCTTTCATAATGCTTAAGTATACCAACAATGTTCATAGCGTACGATGGAATGTAAAATAAATGGAATTAATTAAGTAGAAAAACTTAAGGAATAATTGATCAGTTTAGGAACAGTCAATCTTTTGATTCAGCCCTTTAGTTTATAAAAATTTCATTATTAATTGAGCAAACCACTCCACTATTACATTTCAAAATATTTTAGTAATTTATTTTAATTCAGTACACATTCTAATTGCGGCAAGCAAAAATATTGGCAAACCCCATTGTATAATAATAACTTCTATAATATATAACACTAGCTTTTGCCCGCGACTTCGCTCGTATGGAAGTATATTTCAATATTTCAGTAGGATCGACAGTTTTCAGCTTAGTGGTTATTTCATCAACACTCTTTATGGCTCATGTTGACCGCGGTCACTATGATGATAATAAAGGTTGTTTAAAATGTTTCTCGAGTTAAATCGGAACACAGATACAGACAAAAATTCAAAGAATATTGTAGTTTTGGGCTCAGTACATACAAATAAAATAACCCATCTCATTTAAAATCTCGCAAAAATATTCAATTTATAGACACGACTTTTTTACTACTGTATTGTTAGAATAGATAGTATACCCAAGTAATTAGAAAGCCCATCTTCTCACTTTAGGTTTCAATTGAAACTTAGAAAGTGAAATGATTTTGTTTCAGAAATGATTTTGAAGGCACTAAGTTATTGCCCAATATTAAATTTATTTTCAATGACTTTTTTGGGTATTGGTAAATTAAGGCACTTAAATAGTAGCATTTATGTCATGTAAAGTCATGTTTTAAAAATACCTAATATGGTATAAATTAACTTATAACTAAAATATTGTGATAAATATGTAATAAAATACAATAAGTAGTTAGTATTAAGTTACAATTGCGTTGTAATAACGGACTTGCGGTGGATGATAGTAATTTCTTTGTCACCAATTCCTGAAGGAGAACTCGGCTCCGAAGAGACCAGCCACGGGGATAACGAAGAGATAGGCTGAGGTTTAGGAACAATCTCTTCCTTCCTCTCAGGTGGTTTAGGAGAAGCCATCTTTGTCTGCATCAGAGGGGGCTCAACCACCACGATGGACACATACTGAGAGTTATTTGAAGGCATAGCAAGTGGCTCGTTCATTATCTTCGGTGAAGGTGAAGATGGAATGGAAAGGTTGATGTTAGTTGTTTCATTGATGATTTTCACCTCATTCTCACGAGCCTTCAGAATATTGTTGCACTTGAGTTGGCCAGGCGGCAGAGCCTTAGTGGAGCTCAGGTAGCATTTACTTTGATTATTCGGTATCTCCTTATCGACAGAGGAGTCTAGCTGATCTCTTTTCACTTCGTTTTTAGAATCGTCATTGTTTAACTTCTCCTTGACTAGACTCATGAGGAGGTCGTTCAGAGGGTTGGAGTCGGTAACAGGGGAACAGTTACAAGAGGGCTTATTGATCACAAGTTGAGCAAGATTATTATTCTTCTTCTCTTCCAGAATTGGTTTGTTATAAAGCACTTTGTTGCTTAGTGAATCTTCTTTGCAATGCATTACTTCTTTACAATGCATTACCTCTTTTGGGTGCTCTTCATCCATCAAGCTTTTTGCAGAAGGTTCTCCCAAATCTGTATCAGTGTCAGTAGTTGAGGTGAAAGGTTCTGTAATGGACGACTTCTGTGACTTAGCACTACTTTTCCTTGACAGTGTGTCAAACACAGGTTCAGGCGCTAATGAGGCTGCCTCAGCAGATGTACTAGGAGTCTCAATACTGGCCTCTGATGTGACAGAGGCTTCAGGTTTGGGAGTAT
The DNA here is from genome assembly GCA_910592155.1 of Ypsolopha scabrella. Taxonomy (NCBI): domain Eukaryota; kingdom Metazoa; phylum Arthropoda; class Insecta; order Lepidoptera; family Ypsolophidae; genus Ypsolopha; species Ypsolopha scabrella. Next base: position 11,000,644 of record OU342964.1, read on the forward strand.
TCTGTTTCTCTCGTTCTCTCAAAACATGGCTCTGTCTTCTAGCAAACCTCTGGCTTGGTCTTCTTTCAAACTGAACTGTTCTGCGAGCCCTGTTCTGCTGAGTTGTTTGATACTCAGTTTTACCTGAATATTGGAATCTTGAACCCATTCTGAAGAAGTTCTGTCTGGCTGATGGTCCCTTCACTGGTGCACGCAAGCGGAAAAAGGTGTGATGTTCGACAGCACATTTCCACAGGTGCTTACAAGCTTTTTCATTATGCAACCGAAAGACAAATGTGTGCTCCTGCTCACGACCCTGATCATCATCTTCAACAACTACCAAAGTTAGTTTCTTTTTCTTGAAGTCTAACTTGCTGATTTTAGGCCAGAAAAACAAACCAATTTTTTGTGGTCCTTCAAAGACAAGGATCCCCGTGGGGGTCAATCCCAAGTGGTACTCACATCCATCTTTTCCCAAAACAATGTGCATGTCAACACCATACATTTCAAGCCACTTAGCTTTATTCAAGTAGTTCACCTCAGCTTGTGCAGGTGTGAGACCGTGACATTTCTTATACTCTTCTAATATTTCTATCTCCATTTCCTCAGTTTGATTTGGCACAAATCTGAACTCTGAAACTGTGGCAGGAGTGTGGAGACCTTCATCAAAGTCACCCAGCTCCGATTGTAGCGCTAGAGCTGCAAGCTCCACTGCAGTAGAATGAGGGCATTCCAGCTTGCTTTCCAGAATATCTTTCTTTAGTTGCAGGAAAAACTGGTATCTAGTCAGTTCCTCCCTCAAATTGTTAGGTTCAGATGAGTAAAATTTCACTTTAAGCCTAAGTGTGTATGGTGGTCCAATTTTTACTTGTTTCTTAATGGTTTTAGTTGGATCCAGCCAATGTTTAACATTATTTGTGTCAGTGAATTGTAGACCAAAATAGTCTTTTTCAATTAAGTCCAAAGAATAAAATACCTGTTCATAGAGGTCGTTAGCACTTGCTTTCTTCGATAAGTTGATGGAGAGGTCTGTGTCATCAAGAAGCAGGACTTTACACTGAATAAGGTTCTTGTTGCTAGGAGTTTTGAGGCCCTGCTTGTTGCGAGCGCTGGAGCGGCCTCTCCGGCTCAGAAATCGTAGCATCGTGATTTAGGTATATTACAGGACCTAAACAATACAAAATATTTCATTATCATAAAATAGATAGCTAATATGAGCTTGATATATTTCTTGTAAAGGTAAAGCTGTATCTCGCGTTAGTATGTAAACATATTTTTTAAAGGTATTTATCACTGGCCTACAAAACTTTGTCCTAAGTTGGAGAAGTTCTTTTGACATGGATTTGTTGAAACCGTGGTCACATTCTAATTCGCTTGGTCTTCACACAGGTAGGTTAGTACAAATACAAATTGATTTATGGTAAGGTGTACTTTGTATGTACCTATTTAATATAGATAATGTAAACGTGGGCATCTGTTTCTAGAAAACCTGTCGGAAGGGGTTCGGGTTTTCCTTTTCAATGAATTGATTTAATTAGAAGCTTCATGATTAAACAAAACTTACAATATTAGAATAAAGCACCATTTCACTTTAAAATTCAGTATTTTTAGCAAAAAGATTTCGAAAGGAAAATTGCACATCCACCCACCACCAACAACATAAATACTAACCATAGACAAGACAATGTATTTTTTTAATGAGAAATGTTTTCACAGATTGGTAGTGACCAAACTTTTTTTTTGACAGCAATCGGCGTAGTTAATAAAGCGCTTCGTAGCGTGCGATCGTAGTGCGAAACTTCAATCGTTTACTAAAACAAACATATTTATATACGAGAAAGGGAGAGAAGAATCTGGTTTTCAAATGTTTACGAGTTACGAGCAAAGATATATGTTACGAGTGATTCCCGTGAGAAAAGTGCCAAGGAACGGGTCTGAGTAACAAACGTCAGTTTCAAATCTGAAATGCGCACCAGATAAGTCTGCGCGCGACTGGTGGCATTACTACCGTTTTACTACTTGACCTTTGGCATGATGATTGCCAAACTTGACCACTGAAAACTAATAAAAATGAGAGACATTCTACACACTCACTAGATACACCTGACATAACAACAACTTGGCGGCCTGATATTTATGATTTTGGCCACGCGCAGACTTATCTGGCGCGCACTCTAAGTGTCGGAAATTGCTTTTTGTACAGTCAGTGTGATTTTCGCATTACTCGAAGCATTTAAAAACACTTTCGTGCAACCGTCAGGTATAATACAACGTTTACCCTTGGTTTCATTCGTAACAATGAACAAGTTTAATGATGTCGTTAATACCATGGACTGAAGTTGGCATCACTCCGAGTAAAATTCGCTCGTTTTGATACCGAACCTTATCGTTCAAAATCGCACTAGCTAGAAATGCGTTCATTAAAGAACCCTAGGGGAGGTAGGAACACCAGGGTTGCAACACTGAGTTTTTGAACGGGTTTGGCCGAGTAGCTACACTCCAAACGTCATTTCACATATTTCCAATAGATTTCGTATTGATTTTTAACTGTCATTTTGATGTCTCTATACGAACTATTACGAACATTGCAAACCCGGCTCAGAGTTAATGTTGAAAAATTTGACACCAGTGTATTGACACTGCTTATTTGAACGGTCGGGGTTGCAACGGGTCGAACCCGTGTACATTTTTGAACGGTTTCGTTGGAACCAGCGGTATGAACCCAGCCCGGTGTGAGTTTTTGAACGACTATCTGTGTTATTTTTATTTTCGTGTCAATTTTTGATCGCTGTGCGATGCAAGTCACATCACTCTGAGTAAAATTAAGTACTTCGTTTTTAAATCGAAACAGAGCCTTAGTAGAAAAGTTTTTGGGTGGGTGTTCTCTCTCTTAAATGTCGCAAGCATCTGGTTAAATAATTCAGTGACTTATCTAAATGACTAGGCTTTTGGTTTAAATGGTGGTCACAAAAAATAACCACGAATGTTACGTCATGACTCGCCATACCTAATATTCCAACCTAAGCTACCACCTCTTTTCTGGAGTCCATTCATTAAAGAACCCTAGGGTACGTAGGAACACCGGAGTTGCAACACTGAGTTTTTGAACGGGTTATTACGGGTTAGGCCGAGTTGCTACACTCCAAACGTCATTTCACTATTTCTAAATTTCCAATAGATTTCTTATTGATTTTTATCTGTCATTCTGAAGACTCTATACAAACCTTGGTTGTGAATCCTGCTCAGAGTTGGTGTTGAAAATTTCGACACCGCTGGTGGAGCGACACTGCTATTTTTGAACGGTCGGTGTTACGACCCGTGTTGATTTTTGAACGGTTTAGTGTTGGAACACAAGGTACGAACCCAACCCGGTGTGAGTTTTTGAACGACTATCTGCCTGATTTTAAACCAAATAGGTCAATCAAATTAACATTTACTGCGGAATTAATTTCCAGTAAGCTGGAAATCATTTTAAAACCTTGATTTGGTCCTAAATGCGTGTAATCCAAGTTCGGACCAACCTATGAGGTGAACTCAACTTTTGGGAGTCAAAAAACCGCAAAATACAAATAAGTTGCAAATTTTCCATAAATATGAAGCGTAAGGCCTATATTTAATGCATTGTGAGGGTGAAGAACATTTCAATACAAATTTCTAAGACTATAGATTCGAAGGAGTGTGAATGAAAATCACTTTTAAGCAAACAATCATTGATTGGTCTTTTATTAATATTAATTAATTAAGTAATAAAAACATTTAAAATTGTCAAAAAAGGGATAAAATATAAACAAAAACATTTTATACTCACAAAATAAGGCAGCAATCACGCTCGCATTTTCTTAGATGTCGATGGCCCTTCATCTACGAAATACCAAGCTGATTTATGCCGAACAGAGCAGAAAGCAAAACTCTACTCTATTCGGCATAAATCAGCTTGGCATTTTATAAATTTCCTACGAACTGTATAGAATTCCTGAATAATACAGGCTGAAATTAAGTCAACCGCCTAAATTCATACTGGAGACTCGTATAGTCACCAGGAACAAGGTGTAATGACCCTCACAGTGAAATTAAAAAAAAATCCCTTTGTTCCTGCACTGGGACTTGACAAGTACTTGACAACAGCTCAAGAGTTTTTTCGAGTTTGAGCTGGCTCCTTATTCCGTTTCCATATTTGATGAAACAGGAATGCGAAAAACAAAGAAATCTGTGTTCTACGATTTATTTTCGCCAGTGCTTGATTCACCAAACTTTGCAGGCAGTGGCATTGTAATTGATGGTGGGTTTCTTCTGCGTCGAGTGGTCTGGCAATTCAAGGAAAAATTTTCAACAATTCTCTTCAAATATGTCGATTACGTTAGGAAATACTACAAGCCTACCAGGGGCCTTACCACGGTCGAATTTGCGAAAAGAGCCTTTTGCTCTTTTCTTTCGAAAGTCACCTTCTCTCTTTTGAAGATACTCAAAAGTACAATCAGTACCCCCAGTACAATCATTGTTTTTGATGGTTACCCTGATGGGCCAATAAATAGTACCAAATCAGCTGAGCGGCTTCACCGTAAAAGCAAGCACTCTTCTGCAAACGTTGTGTTCACTGAATCGATGTCTGCAACCATACCGAAAGATCAATTTCTGTCCAACGACAGCAACAAGGAACGGCATATCTCCATGCTGCGTGAAAATGTAATATAGGAGGGGTTTGAAGTGTGGTAAACTCATGAGGATGGTGACACCCTCATTATCAACACCGCCATTCAAGTGGCAGAGAATTTTGCCACGGTCATAATAATCGGAGAGGACACCGATCTATTGATTCTATTAACCGCTAAAACACCAAATTCCTTAAACATTTACGTCATGAAACCTAAAAAGGACACGCTCTACTCTCCTGGGTACTTCAACTTCTCTTATACTGTCAAAAAGAACCTGTTTTCACATGCAACCAGTGGGTGTGATACAACATCTGCATTCTATCGACAAGGAAAATTGAAGTTTGTCAAGCTCCTTGAAAAGAACATGGTTTTTCAGGAGGCTGTCAAGGTTTTTCACCATGCAGATACTAATCCTGAGTACCTCATTTCAGCAGATTAACTATTCCTGGCAGCCCTATAATTACCTACGGCCAATGAGACCTCCTTGGACAATATCCGCTACGAGCTATTCTCAAAATCCCTCATAAAACCAACATTCAATCCGCCCTCTCTACCCCCAACAAATGCAGCCACCATCCAACATATGTCTACCTCCAAATCCAGAGCTGGTATGATGACCAAAGGATTCTCTTAGCGGGGTTGGAGGAGGACAGACCTTAGCCTGCTTCCTACCATGAACACCAAGGATCCAGCTCCAGCTGAAATCCCCAACGCAGTGTCCTGCGGATGTAAGAAGGGGTATACAGGGAAGTGCAGCTGCCGGAAAGTAGGCATAAAATGTTCAACGATTTGCCTCAACTTCCACGGACAGTCATGCTTGAATTCATCACCGTTCGAGGTGTCTCACTTGCCGATCGCCATGGAAGCAGAAATAGGTGAGGACTGACCCTTAGAAGATGATCCCAATGAAGACGGCCTCGACATGTCATCCCAGCTTCATAGCTTCGTAGATGAAGGGCCATCGACATCGAATCTATAGTCTTAGAAATTTGCATTGAAATGTTCTTCACCCTCAAAATGCATTAAATATAGGCCTTACGCTTCATATTTACGGAAAATTTGCAACTTATTTGTATTTTGCGGTTTTTTGACTCCCAAAAGTTGAGTTCACCTCATAGGTTGGTCCGAACTTGGATTACACGCATTTAGGACCAAATCAAGTTGACTTAATTTCAGCCTGTATTATTCAGGAATTCTATACAGTTCGTAGGAAATTTATAAAATGCCAAGCTGATTTATGCCGAATAGAGTAGAGTTTTGCTTTCTGCTCTGTTTGGCCTAAATGAACTGGGCATTTTATACATTTCCTAGGAACTGTATAGAATTCCTGAATAATAATTTATTTAAATTTACGGTAACATATCAATTTACATAATATTACATTATCGTAACGTTTTAAGCAATATATTTACTAAACCATAGACATGAATTTTGAATTATTATTGTCGATAAATTCCGTCTTTCAAAATGACTGAATTTGAAAATGGGGGTGTCTATATAACGTGAAATTGTATTCTCTACAACTTCTGTCTTATGGGTATTTCAATAGGAGTATCTGTATCACAAAAATATGGTTTTGGAAAGTCACAAAATGTAAATTTGCACCTAAATGAGAAAATTTTACGGTTTCTAACTTTTGATTTCGGCTATACCGCTGTACTGAATTTGAAGTTTGAGATGTTTATTCGATGCCAAATTTAACCCTATTTAATTTTTAAAATATTATATTTTCCGTCCGACGTACCGTTTTCGAGCTACAAGCATAAAACTGAAAAAAGCGAGAAAGTTTGGCGATTTTTTGGCTCCCAAAAGTTGAGCTCACGTCCTGCCCCCTGATTCTGTATCGTAAACTCAGTTGCCAAACCAAGTTTCTATCGTCTAAAACATACATATCCGCTTATCTAAGGATAAGTTCGCACTTGAAATGACTTCACAATTCGTAAATAGTTCAATACCCATTAAAGGTTATTTTGGAAGTTCATTTTTTATCTGTTTTTGGTGAATAGCAACTATAGCTAGCAACCGAAACTGAGTTACATAATAGCCCCGCTGGGATGGTGCGAACTCGGACTACACGCATTTAGGACCAAATTAAGGTATTAAATCCATTTCCAGCTTATTGGAAATTAATTTTTCAATACGCCTTTTTTTGATCTAATTTGATGGGCCTAAAATGCCTGCGACATTTTACGTACCTACTCTTTGGGTGGGTGGGGTGGTTCCGTCGTACTCTGTGGTTCTGGTCTGTCTTTCTTTCTTTTTTTCATTTCTTTTCTATCTTATCTGTGGTAGGTTCGTGTAGGTTATTTGTCAAGGTTTACTTGAAAATAATTCCAATAAAATTGTGATATACCTGAAAATAAAACGTATTAATTGTAAGTATGTGGGTAACGATAACTCTATCTGCAAATATAAATACATTTTAGCCGATATTTCTATTCCACGTTTCACTTTATAACCAAAGTATCTTTCTGTAATTTCATTTCAAATTCCATAGGAATATATTCGTAGATTCTATAGCTCTTTACAAATACTCCAAGGAAGTTGATTGTAAGTTTGTATGAGTATAACAAACACTGCTTAGACAAAAAACTCACAACTTAAAATGTGTTGGTACTTCATATATTATTATCATCAGGACATATTTTCAGATGCCTGTCGCCGATGATATCCAGTCCTCATGGGCTGATGAAGTAGAGATCGATCAGGGAGCGCTACCACCACCATCAGAAGTTGTTGAGAATGGCCTGAAAGTAGTCACAGAATACAAGTATGACAATGACAATAAGAAAGTAAAGATTGTTCGCACCTATAAGATTGAAAAGCGGGTTGTTTCTAAGGTTAGTTTTATTATATCTATCATTATTTGAATCAAAACAATTTGAAAAATATAATTTTGTATGGAAACATGTACTCTAGGGTTGGCAGTGCCTACCCTGGTGTCATACAAATAATGATTTTTCAAAGAGACATAAAAAAAAAACATATATGCCTGGGACCAATTGATGGCAGTAAATCCATCCCTGATAAAAAATTAAAGGAACTAACTATACCACACAGAGATCAGTGTAATAGAATTATTATGATATCTATGAGTACCTACCTTCAATTATGGTCTGTGTGGATAGATGAAACTTTAATTAATTTATTAGGATTTCGTCTCATGTAAGTGACATATTGTCTTTAAGGGGGTAACTTTTTGCCTTGGTACAAAATGCATAGCGTAATATTGTTTTACATACTTTTGAATAAAAAGTATGACAACTTTAGACTGTGTTTACAGTTGTAAAGTAATGCAGTTAAAATGTAATGCATAAAATTAAATAATTTTCATGTGATCACCTACAGTCGCCGTCAATAGAAATTGTGGACTATGTAAACAAAGCGCCATGTTGTCTTTGTCTATGAATAGGTGAACTATCTAGAGATGGGTTATATGTTAGGTGCTTAATTAATTTTCTTTATTTGATTCATCGCTAAAATATTCTGATGAATCGCTAGTCAAATCGCCCACGTTAATTACAAATGGTTCCGTCACACCATCGGTGGCCGTTTCTATTATCCCATCCAGTTCTTTAATTTTTTCTTCTACTTTTAGGACATGAGCTACACATTTCGCCCACTGTTCTGGCCCGATGCCAAACCTTGGAGCAACAAAATCTTCACATCGTCCATTTTGAATGTTTTGTTGTTCCTTCCAACGTAACCTTTTCCTTGCGCCAATATCAACTCTATCGGGTTAAGCTCGCAATGATATGGTGGAAGGCGCAAAACTGTCACATTTTTCGATGCCGCCAACTCATCTACATACATTTTTTTATATTTTTGCTTGTCTACTTTAGCTATGAGATTCGCTTTGATTTCGGTTTCTTGAAATTTGATTTCTTTTTCGCGCAACCAGCTTTGGATAGCCTCCTTCCGCCAACTCATGTTGGGCGCCTTTTCGATTTGACGCAACTGATATGGGGCATTGTCCATTACTATGACGGAACCAATTGTCGTTGTTTCAAGGTAAAGCACTATCCAAATCACAAAGAAAGATCAGTAAGAGAAGCCTACAGAGGCGTCGAAACGTCAAGCACATATCTATTAAGGTATGTTATTAGTTATCGCGAGTAAGACCCCAATACAAAGTTAATAAAGGGAAGCCAAGTCGTTAGAATACCGAAAACAAAAGATTTTAGAGCAATGCTGGAAGATCACACAGCTCTTGATAGAATCACACACACGTTATGTCAAAGATTATGAAGTAACGCTATCAAAAAAAAGACGGAATAAAATTGCATCATGAATAAAATAGGTTTTAGATTCGTACATCACTAATTTTCAAAGACAATACAGATTCGATGAGAAAAAAATATGACAGCAATCTCGTCGCAGTACAGATTTGACTATTGATTCTATAATTTTCCGTAATTAACTGGTGATTATTGAATATTTCATGATGAAATACAGTGAATGGCAGGTAAGACTTGATGCCATGATTTGGAATAATGTTCAGTGAGACTCCGTGACAGAACCTTGAGAAAAATTGAGAAAACGGTTTGTTTACATAGTCCACAATTTCTATTGACGGCGACAATAACTATTAACAAGGAGTTTGTCCGAATTGCTATAAAATGCATTACATTTAATTCAAAGGTAAGCAAAACAACATTATGATATGCATTTTGGACAGAGATCCTCTGTTACCACCTTAAGAGTAAAGTATTTTTAAACCCAATTAAATCAGATTGATGACAAGCAGTGGAGTCATTGGTGCAAGGGTTTCAGCACTGCACTTGCTCACCTGCCTGCCCAGTGACTGAGTATGGGCATTTCTTCCAGGAAGACCACTGAAAGTGGTGAAATCTTGAAAGAGCCTATGTCCAGCAGTGGACAAACCAGGCTGATGGATGGATGTTTTATTAACTGAATAAAATTCAAATATTTATCTAATATTTTCCTTTTTTATCAATAAACTTATGTTTAACCGCCTACTAGTTTTGTTATGAAGGTATTCAAAATAACTAAGAGCTGTTTAATCTTGGTAACATTTCCAGCTTACCAAAAGCCACCAAAAGCCAGAGTGTAGCAAAGGGTTTGCAAGGGATAATAAGAAGGATTAGGATTGAAGTTTAAGTTGCATATCTGGCTTGCTCCTAATTATTAACACCTATCACAGCACTGTGCTCTATCTTTGGCTACTGAAGATAGATCTTGATTTTCATGTACCATTAAAGAAATGGCTGCAGACCTACTTTTCGCTCTTATTACCATTACAATACGGGCGAAAAGTAGGCCTGTGGCCATTTCTTCGATGGTACATCAAAAACCATGAATAATTAATGCCGAACAAACAGAAAGCAAATGAAATACATGTTTTAATCATACAAATCTAACACCCAGCTCTCCAAAATGACAAAGATATATTTTATTAATAAATTCCCAGAGTATCGCCAAGAGGAAAACCTGGAATAAATTTGGTGATTCAGCCAGTGACAAACCAGGCCCTAATCCTGCGACGACTAACGTTGCTGAGGATGTCTACATGCAGTTCATCACCAGTAAAGAGGAGGCCCAGCGCCCTGATGATGGTGATCTTGATGGACTTAAGGTATTATATTTAAGTTTTTTTATAAATACTATAATTTTAAAAAGAATTTTCAGGCACAGTGATAGTAAGCAAGAAAACAAAAAGTATCTTTTGAAATTAAATCCATACTAAAAGTAATATAATATCCCATAAAATAGCACAACTAATTCTATAAAAACGTATAATGTGAACCAAAATATTTTTAGAAACTGATGGGGGGACTGAAAAATATGAAAAATCTCTACCTTTAAATTCTTTTAGGTTATTAGAGATTAATAAATCTTTTCTTACTTTCCTCAAAACTGACGCAATACAGAACCCTAGATGCGGGAATCTGACTTGCACTTGGCCGGTTTTTTTACTACTGTTTTACCTACGTAAATATTTTGTAACATGTTTATATAATGGATATTATATCTGATATTTATTATAAATATCGGATTTTTACAAACCCTGTAAATATTATGTTTTGAGCAAAATTAATCACTTTATTATGTACTCTAATAAAACTTACTTTGTGCCATTTCAGTTTAATGAGGTAATTTTTTTTTTAAATAGTTTTACTAGATTTTTGCCTTAGAAAGACACATTTATTAATTAATTATACACCAAAATACTTTGGTTTCTATTTCTCTCTCTCTTCTTGTTAACAGTAAATTTTCCTTAAACAGGTATGTCTATAAATTGTTTGTTCATTTATGTCCACTGAATTTTAATTTTAATTTTCCTGTTTTCAGCCCCCAACCAGCAGTGTGATCTTCAAGTGCCGAACCTGCCAGGGTGACCACTGGACCCTTAGCTGCCCCTTCAAACACACGCAGCTAGCGCAAGCCAAGGCTGGAGAAGCGGCTAAGGCTACAGGTAACATGCTTTTTTTATAAACCGGTGCCATAACTTTCAACAAAATATTATTACCGGATTTTCCGGCTGTCATAGAAACACTTAGTTTCAAATGTTTTATATCTGCAGACTAGCACAGAACTATTAAGTTTCATGAGAATCAAGCGAAATACAGTTTTACATACAGTGTCAAAGAATATTTTAACATTTATAGTATGAAATAGTGAACAGTATTTATCCTCACAAACCAATGTTTTATTCGGGAGTTGATTGTTGAGATTGTCGACGCTTTGTGGAATTTATCAGACATTGCATCACAATAATATATTCTATGCTTGTTGATTTTTTCTGGTTGCCTACCTATGATGGAGAAATAATATTTTCTGCAAAACCATTGAACTGTTCTACTTATGAGGACGGATTAATTCGCTCCTCATATAGGTAAATGATTTTTTTTTTGATGGAATAGCTCCAAGTGGAGAACCGACCATCCGCCTGAGCCCAGCAGGCGTCCTACCTCAACACCATCATAGGTAAATGAAAAGAAGTCGTGTCCGTACATTGAATATTTTCGCGAAATTTTAAATGAAATTAGTTGTTAGTATTGTACTGAGGCCAAAACCACATATTTTAGAATTTTTGTCTGTATGTCTCACTGTTTGTATGTACGTTCCATTTTAACTCGAGAACCACTCAACGGATTTGGATGCGGTTTTTTTATTATCATCGTACTGGCCGTGGTTAACATATTGTGGTTTTGACAAATAACTGTCAAGCCAAACACTGTCTTTACTATCCAAAGATATAAAGACACATCAATGCTGGCGAAGGCTAATTATTAAATAAACCAATATAATTTTTGCTCTTTTTTTTATAATCTTTATTAGAAAAAGGTTTTGTGTCTCTTACCATTAAGGATTTCTTATAGAAATTTTAGTTAAGAATCTAGTTTAAGATTTAACTTTAGTTTCAGTGATTGTATCGAAATAATCTAAGTCGTTGCTCTCGAGTCCTGATATACTAAGCTACACAATAATTGGAATCCATTCACTTTTTTTTGTTATTCACAACCATACAGACTGATAAAAATTTCAAGTATTTTTTTCAATTATTTTTAATGGGTCTAAAGGGGCCCCAAATCATCTACTTATCAACACTTTGCTGATCGGTCAAGAACCTTTTCTCGGGCCCTGTTAGAGGTATCAAGTCGAAACTAATACTAAATTAAAAATAAAATACCTCCTCCAGAAATCTTAGGGCCTATAAATCAGACATTTTGCTAGGTTTTCGCAAACTTACTGGCCATTAATTAGCAATAACACATTGAAACCCCCAGACTCAAAGTCAGCCCCGACCAACAAGTACGTGGCGCCTTACATGCGGGAGGGGGGCGCGGGGCGCGGTACCGGGCGCGAGCCGCCGGGCGCCAGGCGCGACGACATCGCAGCCATCCGCATCTCCAACCTCAGCAACTTCGCCGTCGAGGCTGACCTTGAGGACCTCGTCAAGGGATTCGGACCCGTGCAGAAGCTGTATCTTGCTAAGGAAAAGGCTAGTATTTTGATAGTGGTGGTAGAGCTGATGCTGGGCTCAAGTGTGGAGGTACGAAGACAGCTCAAACAGGCAAAACCAGGTGGCTCACCATTGCCTGGGAGTGGACCGATCGATGGCAGTATATCCATTCCCAATTTACAAAACAGACTGGTGACGGACAGCGGCGTTACTAGTCCAGGGTGTGTCCACCAAGAATGGTAAAATCTTGAAAGGGGAAGTCTTGAAGTTGACGAAACAGGCTGTTGGATGGGGTTTTGATAGTGATAGCTCACTCGGTAAGACTTGTGACCGCAAACTGGTCGGTAGCTAAGCGGGGTTGGAGAGGGGGGACGAGCAGCTATCATTTCGTTTGGCAACGTTCCCCCCGCCGCGTTTGTCGCCACCTAAGGCGTACAGCGCTTGCGGTCAAGTTATAGTAATCCTGCCGGTCAGGCAAGCATCAGTGAGTTTTTCGGAATTTATACATTATACTTACTACTTTTGGACGGTGAAGGAACCACTGTGAAGTAAACCTGCATGCCTTAAAAATGGTGTATTTGTGTCCGAAGTACGGCGAGGAGGTTCATGTTGAAATTGTCGATGAAAGGAGGATGTTACTCTTACAGGTTTTGACTATTTTGGTGACTAGTGGACACTTACCCCGTCGTCGTCGTGGGTATATGTCGTGATATGTTTGTGTTGAGTGTTTTGCTCTCGGTCGCTTTTTTCCCTTTTGATTCATAATGGTGACAGCTTGGATCCCTTGTCGTTGCAGCACAATGATAAATACTTACGTTAAAAACGTTCTCAAGAAGCCCATTGACAACGAAAACAGAATTAAAACCTTTAAGTTTATCGAATACAGACTGTAGGAATATTGACATCTGATACTTCATTTCAACGTAGTCTTCTGGTTTTGCTATGGTATAAAAAAACAGACATGTGTGTAATTATTACAAATACGTCTGTGATAAAAACAAGCTATGCTCTTCGCTGATTTTGGAGAGCTCAAAATGACGTCATCATGCATTGACTTTGGAAATCACTGTGTATGTGACAAACACAAGCTCATAAAATGACGTCTCGTTGAGCAAAGTGCGCTCTAAATATTCAATAATCTCAGTGTAGCCATACGAGCTCTCTTTCTCATGCAAAAATGCATATGCTATCCTGTTGTCAGTGTTCAAATCACAGACATTCAGACCAAACATTAATAATAAACGCATAGAGTCGACTTGAAGCAATTTTAGTTCAGGGAGTTACGGACTCTTTTAGATATAAATATTTCTTGTTTCCAAACAAAATGTATATGAGAGATTAGTTTAGGTATTTACAAATATGTTACAAGCATAAGCCAGCCAAAACAGCCCATTTTTATACGTTTCTTTGTACCATGTAGCTTAAATGTCACTTGGTTTTTGTATGGAAACTTGCCAACGCAATTTAATCCTTAGGTTTAGTCTGTATGTCTGTGGTTCAAATTAAAGTAAGCGTAAGTTTTAGAATGCAAACCTAAGGAGCAGGCCTTGTTTTTTTCGGCCATGAGTTAAGCTAGAAATTAAAATAAGTATAGACAACCACAAAAGCTTAACTGATATAACTAGTGTGCTGTTCTGGTCCGAATTCGGGTAATCCATTACATCCTATATAAACATATCATGTAAACGTGTCATCAGAATAAAAAGAGAGCCCTAAAGATTTATGTGTATTTACAGAACCCTAGAAAAACGTCTTATTTCTGAAACGAATGAAAAATAGAACCAAGCTTTCGTTCAATTAGCTTTTTTTTTAATTGCAGAGTACTGGACACTGCAAAGGTTTTGCTTACGTCCACTTCAAGTTCCGTGCAGACGCTGCGAAGGCTATTCAGACCCTGAACGGGCACGGCTACGATCACTTGATCCTCAACGTGGAATGGTCCAAGCCGCCACAGAACAACTAACCTACATACATTTCCATCTTGTACCGATGCAGTTTTTGAATAATAAAATTTATATAAATTCAGCTGGGCACTTATTTCATTTATAATATAGGCCATCTTTACGCCTGCGCTGCGGTCCTACAAAATGGCCTTCTGACTTAGAGGATACAGATCAGAATAAAAAAAAATGACACCAGGGGCCTTATTGTCTAACTTTAAATCTATCGCGATACCTTTTAATTTGACATTTGTTCCATACTTTAAATGTCAAAATCAAAGGTATTGCGATTGATTTAAAGTTACACGATAAGGCCCCAGGTCCCTTTACTAGAACTTTGACTTAACAGCATATTCGGTACTTTTTTTCCTGGCTAAAAAAAAATCGCTATGTCAAAAGAAATCTTTGTGCGTTAACCCCAAGTTAGACGAGGGTCTTTTTATAGGATTTTGGGCGTTAGGATATTTAAAAAAAAAACGTCTGGGCGTTAGGTTATCTACCTGGGGCCTTGTTGTCTAACTTCAACATCTATCGCTTTCAAATGTATCGTGAAACATGATGATGTGTGATGTCATTTCTATAACCAATCACGATACATTTGAAGGCGATAGGCGATAGATGTTGAAGATATACAATAAGGGATCTGGCTGGGTGACTGAGCTCTGCTTGATCAAAATACTTTGGGAACAAATACGTACGTCTACGTAACAAAAAAAAAGGAAAAACCTTCGAGACCACAAAAGGGTTACCTATGCTACACAAATTATATATATAGGTAGATACTACTATGCTAACTTTACTGAGAAACGAAAAAAAAAGTATGCCCTACTCAAGTGGTGCAAATCATACCTTGGGCGCGCGCCATGCAGACGGACGTTATATGAACTATTAACGTTAATTTCAATCTCGTACGTACGATGGCAAGATAAGACAGCTGATTAAAAAACCCCATTACTGTGAATTTTATCGAAAGTTTTCTAGGAGCCGATTACAATAAATAAATGTCTATACAAATATTGCTTGTTTAATAGTGAAAAATCTATTGGTATAGAATGGAATATATCTTTTTCAGTTGTTTTTGCTGCATATTTATCAAGAAATATCCCCATAAATATGACGCAAAATTATGCGTCTCAGTCTTAAGCTACAAAGCAAAATTCCAAGGAAGGGTCCCGAGAAACTTTCTTCATTTATTTCTTTTCTATGAACAAAATTCCAATTACAATTCTATTAGATTCATGATTAACTACATATTTATTATTCGTGGTTGATAACTCGTTGGTGGAAGTGTTAAAAGTCAAGCTCCATACATTAAGGCACTCAGGGATATGTAATACATATTATATTATTAATAAAATACTAAAAAAGACTTGACTGTTCAAAAATATTGTTTCAAATTTTCAAATGACGTGGGTCATATTCAGAAGTTATAGTATTATACTGATACAAAACCACCATTTCTGGAATTTTTGTCTGTCTGTATTAATGATCCAAAAGAACCACTATACTAATTTGGATGTAGTTTTCTTCATTACTATTGTATAACCCTGGTCAACATTATAGGCTAGAAGAGATGTTGATAAGATAATGCCCAAGCCAAAAACAGGGCAGACATTGAATAAACCCGGGCAGGCAGAGCTGTGGGCGCAAAGGCTAGTCATAAATAAATTAAAAGTCTAGCCTGATCAGTGCTTGTTGATACCAATGGGTAAATGAGAAACAAATGTTTTCATGACTCTTTTAATACAAGCACTGTGGTGAGACTAGACAAATATCAATTTAAATAATGTTATTATATCAATACAATACACAGTGCATCACAAATTACAAAAAAAATACATTTTCTTAATCATCAAATAACATTACGTCTATAATGGCATTGAACCATTTCCACAGACATCCAATATTTACATTACATTACTAAAGCATAAGCTTAGGGCATCTATTTAAGTTTTTATTTTAGATATCAATATCATATTTTTCATCATCACTATTAGGGCTGTATGTTTCTTCAGGAAGGTGTATCTCTCCACAGAACATTAGTTCTACATAGTGGAAATAGTCCATTGCAATATTTGTGAGCATAGCTCCAGTGGCGATGCCTAAAACTGTACCAAGAATAGGTTTTTGACCTACAGAACTTCTCAAAATAGCCCATAAAAAGATAGAGCCCAATGGCCAGAGGGTGCCACCAAGGAACGCCCAGGAAAAGCGGCGAGCGGGTGCGGCTGCAGCCATGTGGGGTCTTGCCCAAAGCCAAAGACCAGCTCCTCCGCCTGCTGTGAGGAATAATATGTCTGTTACATCTCTCTTTGGGAATAACCTGAAATCAAAATTAATTTTAGGTGTACGTATGAAAGAGGCAATTATTATTAAAGATAAACAACTCAACGAGAGCATACCTGACCATCAAATGAGGGTTCATAACAGTTACTGATAAGGTTGTGTAACTGACCAGACCTTGTATAGGAATATAATAGTATAGAACATTTTCCTTTGTGAATGGTGGCAGTTTAACATTGTTCACTGACTTTACAACAACATCAACGGAGCTTTGGACTGAAGCCGGCAGATTTGTGGAGCACAGCTGCCTTTTTAGGTTACGATAGATTCTTTGAACTATTTCCATGTTTTTCAATGAATTAGTGCACTTCAGACCAGTACAAACTTCAATACCGTTACGTAGATGCACATTATTTGGCAACGGTGAAGGTTTTGGATGTTATTTTTGTAGTAATTGTATGCAGAAAAATTGCAATACAATTCACAGAACAAAGGCTGCTTGATGACATTATTTTTTTTAATCATGTGACTTTGTTTTTTTTTGCATTCGTTTATGGCTTGGGAACAGGTCCTTTTAGCCATAATCATGTGACTATCTTGGGAAACATTTCGAGTGCAAATTTTCACTCGTTTATTAGAAAGAGACAGATCTATACAACGTGTAACAGGAGGGTGTAACCCAAAGACATTGTATAGAGAACTACAATGTTATTTCAATATTAAATTGTTTCCTGCTTTTAGACCGATTTTATAAGCATTTAGTTTTTACAGGAAATTACGTCATGGTTAGGTTTAATGTCAGCATAGCTAGCACAGTTAATATTGTATCGACTGTCATCTTTTTCTAAACCTCTATCGTAAGCCATGATTGTTTCCACTTAGCTAACATTGTACTTGGGAAAAAACGAGATAGAGATGCTGATACAGTCTGTATCTACTTTATCGCGTTCACAGAACTGTTTGTCGATGAATCGAAAGAAAAATCGATTTTTTGAATGAACGAAACCTCTTCCTTATAAACGACTAATTTAAAGAGTCTTTGTTGCACTTTAGAAGGCATGTAAAAATGAGAGTTTTGGAAATGGCAGGACAGCATCAATAATCCGGTGTAATTTTTGTTAGAAGTGACTAAATAACCGTTAGCGGCTCCCTTAGTTTTAATTATATTCGACCGCTAGGGATAGGTTGCGCGCGTGCGGCGACGAGCGAAGCGAGGAGGAGCGGTTTGGTTGACATGGTAAGTATATATTAGGGAGCCGAGCGAAGCGGAGTGGAGCAAGGCGACCCCCGTAGTTTTAACAGAATTCACGACATGCAGAAAACATCATTTTCCGAGCATTTTCCCATGACTTACGGTTCAATAATTCATTAAATTAAAGGACCCGCTTCCCTTTCCGAACTCTACATTGCAAATTGAACTGTATTAGTTCGTGCTAAGGAAGATATTCCAACAGCTAAATTGTGATTCACAGTCCAATAATTTTAAAAGGGCCGCTAGGGAACCTTTAGTCACTTCAATTCTTGTTTACTTTTCAATTTTCATGCATTAAAACCTCTCAAAAAAGTAAATGTGAATTGAAAGATATTTAATGGTAGGTAGGTACCATATTTTATAATGGTAGGTACCATTAAATATCTTTGGTAAAAGCCATTTCAATATTCTTATTATTTGACTATTTCTCAAGTGTAAAGTTGAATTTTTCGAATAGGTATATAATATCGAAAACTTAGATTCTAAGATCGAATAATAGCGAGTCGGGTCGGTTTTAGAAAAAGAAATAGGTAAATACACGAATTTATTTTATAGATCCAGAAAGAGAATCACGGAGGCCCAACTAAGAATTTTGGTAGATTTACATATAGCTTAAAATAAAAATGAGTTGCTTTAGTCGCACAACATTATAAGGCCTAGCCATTTTGTGGTTTTTGGTCTGTTAATCGGTTAGTCGATCAAAACTCCACAAACGTATGATATAATCCACACATTTTCCACAACAAAACAATATTCACGCTCTATCGAACTCTATCACCACCTCCTTGGGTCGGTGATACAGCTTTCCTCCAAAAACGTCAAAAAGTAGAAAGAAAAGTGTGACAATGTTAGCTAAAGAAGAAAGAAAAAATAAAAAAAAAAAAGGTTTCTTTCGTTCTGTCAAAATAGAAAGACTTGCTTAATTCTTGGTACAATGTTAGCTAAATAGAAAGGACGATAAGATTGGCTGCCATCTTGGAATAACTGTCAAAATCGAAGAATAACAGGCTCTATCGAGCTCATATCGACTGCTATGCTAGCTACGCAGGTCCTTGCAAAACTTTAGGATGCGTTCAAGAAATGTTTTTTTTCGTATGGAAATGTGTTGTGATGACGTCTTTCTAACGTAAATATTAATGAAAAAAAGATCAGGCCAATTTCATTTCTTGATAAGTGTGATAAGTAAGGGCCACGTTCAGTTTGATCACCCATTCATCACTGACAGCAGGATAGCATTAAAAATTCAACCCGTGCAAAAGAAGTTGCGTCGGCGGGTGATCATACTGAACACAGCCACGGTTATGTTTATCTTTGCGTTGCTAAGACTAGATACAACCTTGTGATTTGTGAATACATGTTGACACACAGTTGTCTCTCTTTGGCACTCTTAATATAGGTATGAGAAAAAAGATAAGAAAATCAAAAATAGTTGCTATTTTACCCTTACTTCTATGCTTTAACCACTGATGCAGGAGTTGCTTTAGTCAAGCACATATTTCACGCTTGGGAAGCAAAGCAGGATGCGTTCGGTGTATTTTGTGACCTCTCAAAAGCTTTTGATTGCGTTAATCATGAGACACTTTTATGTAAATTAGATCACTATGGAGTTAAGGGTAAATCTTTGGCGTTATTTAAGTCATACCTTAGCCTTAGTGACCGGATTCAAAAGGTAGACATTAATGGAGTAAAGTCATCTGGAGCATTAGTCAAAATGGGTGTTCCGCAGGGCTCAATATTGGGGCCCCTATTGTTTTTAATATACATAAATGACCTTCCTTACTTAGTTAGTTATCTGAGATATTTCTATTCGCAGATGACACGTCACTTATTTTTAAAGTGAATCGACATAACGATATTCTTGATGACGCGAATTCAACTCTCTATCTGATTCTTGATTGGTTCACTGCAAATAATTTAGTTCTAAATGCAAAAAAGACGAAATGTATAAAGTTTACTTTACCAAATGTAATTCAAGTAGATGTCAGTTTATTTTTGCAAGGGTCCAAGCTGGAGTTAGTTAACGAAACTAAGTTTTTGAGTATTACTGTAGACTCTCGTCTTCAGTGAGGTCCCCACATAGAAGCTCTCTGTGGTGGACTTAGTTCAGCCGCATACGCTGTTAGACGCATAAGGCAGATTACTGATGAAGATACTGCTAGATTAGTATATTTCAGTTATTTTCACAGCATTATGTCATATGGCATAATGTTGTGGGGTGGAGCCGCGGATATAGAAGCAGTCTTTGTCTTGCAAAAGAGAGCAATTCGGTCTATTTATAACATGAAGTACCGAGATTCATTAAGAGAAAAGTTTAAAGAAATTAATATATTTACGGTCGCATGTGAATTTATTTATCAAGTTATTAGATATTTCAGAAAAAATATTGATAATTTCCCGAGGCTTGGTGTGCACCACTCTGTTGAAACCAGAAACAAACATAAACTAGCTTTTCCAAAATTAAGACTTGCCAAAGTAGGTACCTCTTTTGTAGGACATGGTATAAGATTTTACAATAAGCTTCCAGGGGCCTTACCACGGTCAAATTTGCGAAAAGAGCCTTTTGCTCTTTTCTTTCGAAAGTCACCTTCGCTCTTTTGAAGATACTCTTTTTTTTATCCGTAGAATGTGCACAATTTTCTCTAATGCGCTCTTCTCACTTTTGGAAGCCAAGACACTGACAACCATTCATTCAAAAAAAAAAATGGGTATAGACAAAAAAGAGTGTCAAAATCCAAAGTGTATGCAATGCTGTTAGCGGTGCTTTAGCGGTGAGAGGTCACGTGATAAACTGAAAAATATTCGCTGGATGGGTGATTTTAAATATCGAATCATTGTTACAGTGGCTGACAGTATTAGATGCAAGTAACCAGGGGCCTTATTGTCTAACTTCACTTTTGCTTTCAAATGTATTGCGATGGGCTAAAAATATATGGCTCATAGTTTTAACAGAAATCATGTGACACACAAAATTCCTTCTTGTTTTTTAATTCACGACACCGCATCCTAACGAAGAACACTACCGCTAGCAGCAACGTATCGTCTTCTTATTCGTAGTTGATACGTTGTTTATTAGGGTACCACTAGCGGCAACGCATACATTTCAAAATAAATATCCATCAGAAGGAAAATAAATAATAGGTACCTAGGTATTT
Source organism: Ypsolopha scabrella (assembly GCA_910592155.1). Taxonomy (NCBI): domain Eukaryota; kingdom Metazoa; phylum Arthropoda; class Insecta; order Lepidoptera; family Ypsolophidae; genus Ypsolopha; species Ypsolopha scabrella. The sequence continues at coordinate 11,021,829 of OU342964.1, forward strand.
CTTGTCGTTTATACTTATCAAGTGAAAAGAAGGAAACAAATCACTCTTTGATGAAAAGGGAGAAGAATCTAATTATGTTGGAGTGTATGGAGAAGTAAGTAGACGTTTACTATTCTTCGTTTTACACAGGAAAAAAATTGCCTTTCTACTCTTTCCCCGATGTAAGTATACTCCAAGTTTCCCCGTATTTGAGATTGGCTCCTATCCCATTTCAGTGTTGGAAAAGTAGATTGCTACTTCACCTACATATATACACGCTAATGTCGATCATTTTTATTTCAGACATTGCAACCTGTCCCATGTGCTAAATAAGTCTCAAAGTCTTATAAGGTCATGACTCCTGCTTTGGTATTCCCTATCGTGTCACTAGTGGTGCTAGAAAACTGCAGGAAGGTAAGACAAAGTTTTTGTTGTATAATACTTTCTTCTCATTTAAATGTTTGAAGCAGCGGTAGCTCGCTGGCCTCTCAATCTTGCGACCCAGGTTTAATTTCCAGTCACCACCAATGAGTTTTTCGAAATGTATGTGCACAGTATTTGTGTTCTTAGCTAATACTTACCACTTAATGAACAATGAAGTAAAACATTGTGAAGAAACCTGCATGCCCTAAAAAGCGTGTAATTTTGCCTAAAGTGCAGCGATATGGCATACCATGTAAATTGTTTGAAATTTATTTGCACTAAGTACCATATTGTTTGCTACTACTGACCAAACTAATGTGAATGTCTCCCAACTAAAAACTCACTCTAATAAGGTAGCATTTCATAGATTCCAAAATTGAATTGGAAATTAGAAGCATCGCCTCAAATCAAACCCTGGTTATTTAAACCTTGTAATGCAAAGCACATATTATTGCTTTCATAAGATCTTACATAGATGTTTTTGTCTTTTCAGAAAAGGATTTGCTGTCAACTAGGTGCAATGACACCTTTTGTCAGAGCCACCGTGCTACTGGTGGAGAGAATCCTGACCCTCATTAAACCAACATTGGTTGGAACTTGAGACAGGAAGGAACTGGAGGCACATGAGTTTTAGTAGATATCTAACAAATAAAAAGATCTTTTTATCAGTAACAGGTGTATAAGTAGTAAACATTTTCAAAGAATAAAAATTATCAAATATATTGTTTTACACTTTTTTCCACCCTCACAAAATTTTATTTGATGATGTCTTGAATGGCAAATTTTCAAGCTAGGTAGCATAAAAATTACTGTGTGTTTTCTTGCAAAAGTATGAAATTGTTTATAAATAATAAAACCTGACTGCCTCTGTAACGAATGGTTGCTCTGCACTTGCCTGCTAACCCAGAGGTTCTGTGTTCAATCTCCACGCCCTGCATATCACTGTTCAGTCTGCGTGCTTCGAAAAAAACATCAAGCTGTTGATCTATTTATGCCCGATCTATAGGCCCCATCACATTTGAGAATAAATAATAGTGTAGTGCATAAAAAAAGTGCATTGAAATATTGAAAATGAATTAAATAGAGATGGTATATATACAGTTGTGGTTGTATAATTAGGAACTACTGGTAAGAAAGTCGATTTTTGACAAACAAGTAGCTGTTACTTTTGTAATAACTTACTGAAAACAAATTTAAACCACACAAAATAACAGTTATATTAGTAGGCTTTAATAATTTATACCTAATATGCAAAACAATTGCACTGCTATCACTTCAATTGCTATTGTATTTTAAATGTACTGGCCGCTTGACAAATAATTAGGAACGGAAAAAAATAATTCTTAATTTTGAATTTCGAAAATGGCATCGCATTTTTTTGTTTCCCGCGTATTCTATGGTTACATCGCTTTATATCTCCTTCATATTGACTAAGTTGAAAGTGCATAATTATACCGAAATCATGGGCAAAAAGGAGAGTTGTGATCCATCGACCCGGAAAATTATTATGGCTCTATATGAACGTAATAGGTCGTATAAAAAGATTGCTGATCATTTGAAGTGCTCTAAAACTAAGGTGTTTAATGCTGTAAATCACGTCAAACAGTTTAGGTAATACTAAGAATAATGTAGGTACCTCGAAAGCCTAAATCTAGAAAAACAACATCACGTGATGATGCTTTAATTGTTCGTGCAGTAAAGGCTTTGATCCTTTCAAGAGTTCTGAAAACATAAAGAGGGAAGTTTTTGGCGACGGAGGAGTATCTACACGTACAGTACGAAGACGCTTAACTGATGCAAAGTTATTTGGAAGAATCGCCCGGAGTGTACCGCTTCTCACGAAGGTGCACTGAAAAGCTAGGTTAGAGTTCGCGAATAAATATGGCAACTGGACAGTAAGTCAATCGAAAAACGTGTTATTTTCTGATGAAACGAAAATAAATAGACTAAGGTCTGATGGTAAACAGTATGTGAGTAGACCGCCTAAGCAAGCGTTGAATCCTAAGTTCACGAAAAAAGTGGTAAAGCATGGGGGAGGAAACATAAAAGTTTGGGGATGTTTCTCAGGTCATGGTGTTGGGCCAGTTAAAAAGATTGAAGGTATGCTAAACCAAATTAAATACAAGCAAATATTGGAGAGAGAGAAAGACTATGCTTCCTTATGCTGAGGAGAGGTTGTTGGACTACAGGTCTGGATATTTCAGCAAGATAATGAACCCAAACACACTGCTCATTCAGTTAAAAGGTTTCTTAGTGATCAAAAAATTACTGTGTTAAATTGGCCTGCAAATAGTCTTAATCTGATCGAAAATCTTTGGAGAGAAGTAGAGTGTGGCTGCGAAAAGGACGAGCAATTTGAATGATCTATATGATGCCTTTGTCGAATCGTGGAACAATATTTCAGATGAAACCTGTAAAAACTTAATAGATTCCATGCCCCATCGCTGCAGGGCAGTTATTGTAAGCAAGGGCCACCCTACAAAATACTAATACTGCTTTTTGTAAGCTGTGTTAAAAGATTTGTAATAAATATTGTTTATTTCATTAAAATTGTTTCTGATACAGTTCAATAAATTAAGTTATTTTACCCGTTCCTAATTATTTGTCCATAGCTAGAAAGTTTCAAATAAATAGTTCAAATGGAACTTTAATTAAATTATCAATTGAAGTTCAACAATTTTACATATTATATATGTAGTATAAAAGCCTGCTTACATAGCTTTATTATCATGTTGTTTGAAGGTTGTAACAGTAATAAAGACTAAAGTTACAGCAACTTGTTTTTCTGAAAGTTACTTTGATATTAGTCGTTTCTAATTATATGACCACAACTGTATATATGTCATCTCACTCACACTATCTAATTATGATACTTGCATCAGAGAATATGAAGTATTATGTATGTATGATGTTCAAGAACATATAGGTATATAACAATTACATGGGTGAAGTGTTTTGCTTGTAATTGAATCAAATCAAATAATTTTACTGTCAGGCATCTGTGGCCCATGCAAACAAACATTAAAGTACAAAGTATAACAATAATATAGCCTTTATTCTGTCCTACAGTGATTTTGAAGTTAATTTTTATAGAACATTTTATTCATTACTATTTATACTAGGTCACGTAGCACAGTGCCACATGGCAAAGGCCTCGTCCAACTCCTTCCAATGTTCTCTGTCCCATGCCACTCTTCTCCAGTATGGACCGGCTGTCAATTTAAGTTTGTTTTCCCAGCATCGCCAACCTCTAGTTATTTTTCTTTCATGTGGGTACCAGTCTGTGAACTTTTTACATAATTTCTCTGGGTTACTACGCAGGATGTGACCTGCCAATGCTGGTTCCTGTAGTAAGCCGCTAGGTGTGCTACACAATTTCTCATAGGTCTTCATTTCGAGTTCTATCCTTTACTCTTGACTCCCAACATGCTTCTCTCCATGGCTCTCTGGCATTTTTCGAGTTTGTCTTTGTGTTCTTTGTTTAAGGCCCACATCTTGCACCCATATGTTAGACAGGGAAGAATAAATGTGTCTTTTGTTTTCGTTGATAGCCTCAAGTCTTTACTTTTCATCTCTTTTAGGGACTAGTCTCCACCCGTTGGCTATTCGCTTGTTGATTTCTTTGAGTGTCTAGTCATTTGGAGAGATTATTTGACCAAGGTACACATATTCCTTTACATATTCTAAGTTACATAGGTAGTATATTGGTACAAAATTGAATTAGTAAATAGAGCATCAACTATGTTATTATCACTTCACTTTGCATTACCTATGTAATGGTGCTGTCCTACGGCACTTGTCCACGGAAGCAACGGAGAACTCTCACCACAAACGCCAAAAAGTTGACGTTGCGGCGCAACTCCAGCAACTGCACCCTAGGCGTACGGATGATACCCCATCTTTTGGAGCACGTACTCCGCGATGTCCTCCGCCTTAGTGTTTTAGTGCAGGCGTGTTTGGCTTCGCAGCACGCAGCTTCTGTTTGGGCTCCCTAAGAGCTTTGCTTGAGTTCTGGGTCGTACGTGGTTGGCGCTTTCTCCTTTGCACAGTCTCGAAACCAATAACAATAGCCCGGTTCGGCGCGCATTCTTACTGGGAGCGGTAGGGGCGCTCGCGGTAACGCTGGCGAAATCTCGATGACGAGGTAGGTACCTAAGTACATGACTAATACCTAGTCCAATTTAGAATTTTTAGAAAAATATTTTGCTTGTCGAAAGTTTTTTCATGAAATTTATTACAATGTACCAACGACCTATGATGGTCGTTGCAATGTAATAGTATTTTGTAATTATAATGTCTTTGAGTCATAAACTCCAATTTCATGACAAAAAACCTACGAAAACTTCACAAAAGGCACTAAATTTGGTCACTGTTTTTTAGAAGAGTAGAAGTCACTTTAGCTCTGCAAAGGGCGGCAAAAAGAAAGACCAAACGTTTGTCAAAATGCCACCGTACTACGGAAATAAGCAAAAAAGTATCTTTTTGAATGAACGAAACTCGAAAAACGACACTCTTTATCTTTAGAAGCCAAAGTAAAAGAAAAGTCACTTTTTTTGCTCGGCTAATCTAAGAAATCAAGTTTGATAGCTGAAGACTCTTTCAAAAGACACTCTTTTTGTGCCTTGTTCTAGACCCCCAGAGGAGGTCCTCAGTTTGCCTGAAAATAAGTTTAAACTATATATTAAGCAGGGACTACAGAAAGCTTATTATAAAATCAATTATTATTTGGACGATAATGAAGCATGGTGTAATAAATAATAATATAAATCTTAATCAAAATTGTAATTAATAATTAGCATATTTTAATACTGTATGATTCCTCTAAAGGCTTAATATTAATTAATATGTAAACTTACTTGGTTAAAGGTAATAGACAATATGAGACGGGTTGACTAAGATATATTTTTTTCTCGTGACTAATTCCTGCAGTCTTATATTTTTTTATGCCTTTACTTGAGTAGGTATGTATATGATTTTGTATCATATGTTTTATTTTGAAAAAAGGAATGTTTGCTAAGTTTCTTGCCCTTCTTCTTAGCAATACTAATCGAATGGTGTGTATTATATAATTATTATTTATAAATTTTTTTATATTCTAAAGATATATTATATTGTTATAATCAACTTTGACCTGTAGAAAGTATACTTTAAGTATCTATTTTGCAAAAATAAATATTTTGATTTGATTTGATTTTGATTTGATTTAATTATCATTATTCTGAGCTACGAAGCGCTTCAAAACACTTCCGTGCAACTGTCAGGTAACAGTTCGTTTACCCTCCTCGGTTTGACTCGTGTCAATTTTTGGACGCTGTAAGTTAAAATTCACATCACTCCATCCCAGTGATTTTCGCTCGTTTCGAAACGAAACCTTGTGGTCGAGACGGTTACATAAAATGAATCCACTATAAAAAAATACCCACGCAGCATGCATGCACGATCCGTCCGACCATCAAACTGAACTTGGCTCTACATGCTTGTCTGTCTTACAGACAAATCGTTGCAGCGATGAACTGTGTAGCCATTTATCTGAGGTGCAGCCGCTGCAAAGAGTTATTTATTTCACTTTATATTAAATAAATATTTGGCTCTTTCAAGCTTTTTATTGTTTTTTTTTATTTGTAATAGATGTATATAGATATATATATAAATATATATATATATTTTTTTCAACTGACGCCGGGCCCAGTGGGGCCCGAAATATATCTAGAATTTATTTTTTCTGTGTTTTTTATGTATATTTATTTCACTTTACTTTGACAAGCATCGAGAAGCGCCTAGCAGCGCAAATAATTTCCGTGATCTCTGCAGCGTATAGCCTATCTGTCATTTTGACGTATGGCCGTATTACACAAATCCATCGCTGCAACCGTTGCACAACTCATCGCTGCTGCAGCGATGCAAACCTGTTATACACGCACGACAAATGACGGACAGACAGACAGGACAATCTGGGCCGCGTTCATAAATTCGGGGTTTCGACACGGATTCTAATGCCATCTCTGTCGCATGGTTTGAAAATTGTATAAGCTATCCTGCTGTCAGTGTCGGAACCTGACGAAAGTACTAATTACCTAATGAATGAACGGGGGTCATATGAACAAAAAAAAAGGCACCAACTGATTGTCAATCAAACAAAACCTAACCTAACCTTGTTCTATCGAATTCTTCAATAATCTTTGTTAATCAAATCTATGTAAATAACTATGATTTTGACTCGTCTCAGTAGACGGTGTAGTGTAAATGTTATCAAAAATAATTCACCACAATCTTACAAAAGTATACAACACCATAAATTCAAATCCAGTTGTGCTATCCTTGGCATCGAAACTTCGTGTGATGATACAGGATGTGCAATAGTCAACGAAAATGGTAACATTTTAGGGGAAACTCTCATCTCACAAAATCTGATAAGCCTTAGAAATGGAGGAATAATACCAGACGTTGCCCAAGATTTACATCGAGCTAACATCGAACCAGTGATTTGGGAAACACTGCAAAAAGCAGAGATGAGTATGGATGAGATAACTGCTATCGCTGTTACTTTGCAGCCGGGTCTTCCTTTGAGTTTGGTTGTGGGAATGAAATATGCTAAACATTTAGCACGAAAATATAAAAAACCAATTATTCCCATCCATCATATGGAAGCCCATGCATTAGCTGTAAGGATGAAACAAGACATAGAATTTCCATTTCTTGTCTTACTGATATCGGGTGGACACTGCTTGCTGGCTGTAGCGCAAGATGTGAATCAATTTCAATTGTTAGGTGAAAGCATGGACAGTGCTCCTGGAGAAGTATTTGACAAAGTTGCTAGAAGAATGAAGCTGAGGAATGTTTTTGAATACTCAAAGATTTGTGGTGGTCATGCTATAGAACTGGCAGCATCCCAAGCCACAAACCCTCATATGTTTAAACTGCCTTTGCCATTAGTTGATTACAAAGATTGTAATTTTAGCTTCAATGGTTTGAAAACTTCAGTTTTGCTTCAGTTACACAGAAAAGAAAAGGAACATGGTATTATAGCTGATGGAATAATCCCAGAAGTAAATGACCTATGTGCCGCCATGCTGATGGCTACGTCTAGGCATCTAGTCCACAGAATACAAAGAGCAATAGAATTCTGTAAAATAAATAATCTTATAACAGAACATGGTAGGAACCTAGTAGTATCTGGTGGTGTAGCCTGCAATAATTATATTTTTAGTGCATTAACTAAGCTCTGCATTGAAGTGGATTATCAAATTTATAGACCTCCACCCAAGCTGTGTACAGACAATGGAGTTATGATTGCATGGAATGGTATAGAGAAATGGCGCCAAGGTATAGACCTAGTCACAGATTTAGACTCATTAGATATAAGAGCTGTTAGTCCTTTGGGAAATAGTCTAATCTCTAAAGTGAAAGAATCTAGAATACAAACTAAATTAATGAAATTAAAGTTATAAGAAATTGTCTTTGTTGGAATAAATCATTTCTTCCTCACGTTTATCCATATACTAATAAATTATTAATAAAGTGGTAAAAGTTTGTGTCTGTTCTTTGAATATTTTCGCAAAATTTTAAATGAAATGGGTTTTTAGATTGTACTGAGGCCAAAACCACAATTTTTAGAATTTTTGTCTGTCTGTATGTATCTTCCATTTAATTTGGGAACCACTGAACGGATTTAGATGCTTTTTTTTATTATCTCGTAGTGACCCAAGTCAACACATAGGCTATAAGGGGTTGTCATAAAATAACGCCCAAACCAGAAACGGGGCAGAGATAGAATAAACGCTTTTATAACTCGAGAACCACTTACCAGATTTGGATGCGATTTTCTTTATTATCATTGTAGTTACCCCGATCAACACATAGACTATAAAGGTGTTCATAAAATAACGCCCGGAAACGGGACAAAGAATCAATAAACGCTTTTATAAGTTGAGAACCATTCCACGGATTTGGATGCGGTATTGCTTATCATTGTAGTTACCCTGGTCAACACTATAAGGTGTGTTCATAAAATAACATCCAAGCCGAAAACGGGGCAAAGTCTGAATAAACGCGGGCGGAGCCGCGGGCAAAGGCTAGTTTATTAATATATTACCTTAAGGGGGATGGTCCAAAGCCGATCTCCATACAAACTTGTCGGAACCAACAACCAGGACATTATAATTTCGTTGTGTTACTTTTTTCTACACGTTCCATCAATTCACACCCGCGCAAAAAAAAGGTGTTACAATCTAATTTTGCTATTCAATTCAATTCATACTTTCCATACATTTCTTAAACGGGAAAATTTTATAGAGAAAACCTATGAAAAAAAACCGGCCAAGTGCGTGTTGGGCCACGCGCAATGGAGGGTTCCGTAGTTGCCCGGTACATATAAGTTGGTCTACAATACAGACGCTCCACTCTAACTAAAATTTTCACTTTAAAGCTTAATATTTCGCCAATGGATCTCTAAATCGAAAAATGGTTTTCACACACCCACAATGTTTTTAAACTGCCTATCCAACGATACCCCACTATGAGATAGACGAAAAAAAAAATCATCCCCAGTTTACGTGTGTGAGAGGTACACCTAAAAAAACGAGATTTTATTTTACCATTTTGTTGGCGTGATAAATATTTATATTCATGCCAAATTACAGCTTTCTAGTATTAATAGTCTCTGCGCTAAGCCGCGGACAGACGGACATGGCGAAACTATAAGGGTTCCTTGTCGGACTACGGAACCCTAAAAAATCATTATTTGCGGACATAGAATTGATGAAAAGTGTATAAAAAAGTAACACAACGAAATTATAATGCTTTTGTCATGGTTGTTGGTTTCGGCAAGTTTGTATGGAGAGCGGCTTTGGACTATCCCCCTTAACTGGGTAACTAAATATAAGGCGACTAGCCCAGTCAAATTGGCGTGGCGGGAAAATCAGCAGCCGAACCAAGCCGCCAGATCGTTCATAAATTAACACCAAAGAGTACTTTATAGAATGTCGCCGTGCTGTCTGTCTGTCCGTCCGTATGTCACGGGTTTCTAACTTACCGATGGAATGAGTTACAGAATTTGGATATGTTGTGTGTAATGTTGACTCAAATTTTGAATTAAAAATGTCTCGTACATACATGAAAAAGAAGCCGATTTTTTTCTTACCTTGTTATTTGGGATGTATCTATTTGTCTACTACAAATATATATATATTTATTTATTATATACAGACTGTAAATGCAAAGTCAAGAATCCCTTTAGGGCATGAAAGTATACACGATTCTGATGTCATTACGAGAAAAAAAAAATCTTGAATTTCACCATAAATTCCATAATTTTTGTAAGCTATGGCTACGCAGCTCACCGGCCTCCCCACACAACTAATTGCACCCCGCAACCCGCACCCCTCATCCGAGTGGCCAGCGACCAGTGAGGGTGTCCACGCGATTAGTGTATTTTGAGTAAAGAAAATCACATTATGAGGTACCGGTACTTTATTTAGAGATCCCGGTATTTAAAATAATATCTTTACCGATCATACTAACACACCCTTAAAGGATTCTTGCCTTTGCTTTTACACCCGGTATATATATATATTTATCTCCAAAAGTAAAGAAATGGGGGCCATCAAAGTTTTGGACCATTATTGTTATGGGGTATAATAGGTATCTATATCGATTCCGTTTTTATTTATAAACTTATTTCTTCATTGCATTATGTATATATAATATTTTTATTCCTAGATTCCTCTATTTTATTTATTTTTTATTTATTTATTTATTTAAAAATTTACGACTATCATTTATTTATGCAGGTGTATACTTTATTTCCCGTATTATTATATATTTTTTTATATTCTTAAGATATATTATATTGTTAAAATTAACTTTGACTTGTAGAAAGTATACTTTATGTATCTATTTTGCAAAAATAAATATTTTGATTTTGATTTCAAAAAATAAACTAATAACAAAATTTATATTTTTCTGTATATTTATGATGTGCACTGTATTTAATCAACAAATACTGAAAACGCCGATTTTTAATATAGGCTTAGGGCACAGTATAGGTTAGTTACGTAAGCGAATACTCGACCAACTTAATTTTGCAGTTTTGTTTCATACATTTGTAAGTTTATTAAAATAATGTAAGTAAGTGTATTAACTTAATTAAATGGAATTAACGGAACCCTCAGGGCGCGAGTCCTACTCGCACTTGACCGGTTTTTATCTGTTATTTATTTTATTTGGTTCGTTCATTGATCCCTGGTAAGCGTTTTTAATTTACTGTAGATGATATATTCACCAAGAACCATCATCCAATCCATCTAATATTCGACCTCAAATCTTTCATTTACTCTGGACTATTTGGTACATTGATCCTTTTATTAATTCAAGTCTACCCATCATGAAATATGCGGACTGGCTGACCCTCGCAGGGAAGCGTATATCCACTTTTTTTTTCTATTTCTTTCGCATCACAATTATGCGCATCTTATTTCAAGTCGATGGAGTCCTGAGTTTTAATGTTCTGTCGTAATATAGCCACATTCAGTCTCATTCGTGGAACAATTCCGTGAGTCCGCTTACAAACGGCCTTCTCTCAAAATAAAATGCACAAATCAGTGTTTAAATTTAAAAAGTGGAACTTCCTTCTGACCAAGGCTTATAAACGTGACGAACACACAGTACCTAGTAGTGAAACTTTAAATACGAAGACTTACAGAAGCTTTGAAGAGATACCTGGTCCAAAAAGTTATCGCTATGTTGGCACTTTGTACAAATATTTGCCGTTTATAGGTAAGTACGAAATGGTTCAAGTGCTCCTAGGGTCGCCGCGAGAAGTATGTGAACAAACTTTACTGTTTTTCAAGATAGCCTAGTCCGGATTACGAAAAAATCTAAAAGAATAACCAAAAGTTATTTTTATAAAAGTGTTAATGTCTTCGTATTGGCTCATCGGAATAGTTTGTTATTTTTTTGCGATTTTAAATAAGACAGGTTGGTTAATACTGTCAAAGATATTAAAAACAAAAGGTTAGTGAATATAATTTTCTTCAAGAAACCAGTTACCTAATGGCTTTTATTTGTTAGTTGTTGTTTTTATTGATAAAGACACGGAAATAATTTATAGTAAAATGTACTATATTAATATTATTGACTAAGTCAACTCTTTACTTAAATATTTCTATTTATGGTTCATTGTCATAGATGTCCGTTTTTAGAGTTCCGTACCCAAATGGTAACCAACGGGACCCTATTACTAAGACTCCGCTTTCCGTGAAATGAGAATAATGAAAACCCTTGTTGATAAAGATACTAAAAATAACTGTAAAAGAGAATACGAGAAACTGTTTGGAATTTGTAAAATATTGCCTATTCATGAAAAAGTCAAATTAAATACTAATTTTAGAAAACTTCAATCGCCAACGATTCAAAACACTCGTATCACATAAAATTATGACTAGAAACGTCACAAATAAAAAGCTTTGTACTCCAAAAATAAATTACTACTATGGTGAGCGAACAAGAAAATATTTAATACCTAAGATTTTGAATGAAATGCCTGTAAACATCAGAAACAATAATAAAAATGTAACCAAACGTACTTACAAAAAATACGTTCAGAGTCACCTTATGGACGACTATTTACAAAAATAAAATCTTGAATTTGTCTTTTGTAGTACTTTAAGTTAGCTATATTATATTATAAACCAGCTTTTGCCCGCGGCTCCGCCCGCGTCGAAGAGATTTTCGTGAAAATAAGGAAAACAAAAGAATATGATTTTTTGAACAATTATATACAACGGACATCATCAAATAAGCCCAAACTCGAAGGGTTTGCTGTTGTCCGTTGAGGAGATCCCGTACCCATCTTCCAGTTCCATCATCAGACCCTGGTCCCCATATTTTACCAAAGTGCTAATAAATACCAATCAATAAGCCCAAACTCGAAGGGTCTGCTTTTGTCCGTTGAGGAGATCCCGTACCCATCTTCCAGTTCCATCATCAGACCCTGGTCCCCATATTTTACCAAAGTGCTAATAAATACCAATCAATAAGCCCAAACTCGAAGGGTCTGCTTTTGTCCGTTGAGGAGATCCCGTACCCATCTTCCAGTTCCATCATCAGACCCTGGTCCCCATATTTTACCAAAGTGCTAATAAATACCAATCAATAAGCCCAAACTCGAAGGGTCTGCTTTTGTCCGTTGAGGAGATCCCGTACCCATCTTCCAGTTCCATCATCAGACCCTGGTCCCCATATTTTACCAAAGTGCTAATAAATACCAATCAATAAGCCCAAACTCGAAGGGTCTGCTGTTGTCCGTTGAGGAGATCCCGTACCCATCTTCCAGTTCCATCATCAGACCCTGGTCCCCATATTTTACCAAAGTGCTAATAAATACCAATCAATAAGCCCAAACTCGAAGGGTCTGCTGTTGTCCGTTGAGGAGATCCCGTACCCATCTTCCAGTTCCATCATCAGACCCTGGTCCCCATATTTTACCAAAGTGCTAATAAATACCAATCAATAAGCCCAAACTCGAAGGGTCTGCTTTTGTCCGTTGAGGAGATCCCGTACCCATCTTCCAGTTCCATCATCAGACCCTGGTCCCCATATTTTACCAAAGTGCTAATAAATACCAATCAATAAGCCCAAACTCGAAGGGTCTGCTGTTGTCCGTTGAGGAGATCCCGTACCCATCTTCCAGTTCCATCATCAGACCCTGGTCCCCATATTTTACCAAAGTGCTAATAAATACCAATCAATAAGCCCAAACTCGAAGGGTCTGCTTTTGTCCGTTGAGGAGATCCCGTACCCATCTTCCAGTTCCATCATCAGACCCTGGTCCCCATATTTTACCAAAGTGCTAATAAATACCAATCAATAAGCCCAAACTCGAAGGGTCTGCTTTTGTCCGTTGAGGAGATCCCGTACCCATCTTCCAGTTCCATCATCAGACCCTGGTCCCCATATTTTACCAAAGTGCTAATAAATACCAATCAATAAGCCCAAACTCGAAGGGTCTGCTGTTGTCCGTTGAGGAGATCCCGTACCCATCTTCCAGTTCCATCATCAGACCCTGGTCCCCATATTTTACCAAAGTGCTAATAAATACCAATCAATAAGCCCAAACTCGAAGGGTCTGCTGTTGTCCGTTGAGGAGTTCCGACCCTGGTTACTATGTTTTAGCAAATTGCCACGAAGTGTGTCAGGATCGTTGTAGATGGAAATCTGTAGTCAGATTAAACTGATACAGTTTTCTCGTATGGGAAAAAATCAATACATAAACCTGGCTTGAATCACTTTTTAAGCTGAATATTAGCAAGAGATGTGTCCGGGTCGTTCTAGATGTAAATCTGTAGTCAGATTAAACTGATATAGTTTTCCCGTATGGGAGAAAATCATAGTATTTAATGTATCTGTGCTTAAACCTGGCTGTAGTCACTTTCTCAAGCTCAATATTAGCAAGAGGTGTGTCAGGATCGTTGTGGATGGAAATCTGTAGTCAGATTAACCTGATTAGTTTTGCCATATGGGAAGAAATCATTACTTAAACCACAGTATTTGATGTATTGATGTATCTATGCTTAAACCTGGCTGTAGTAAATTTTTCAAGCTAAATTTTAGCAAGAGATGTGTCAGGATCGTTGTAGATGGAAATCTTTAGTCAGATTAGACTGATACAGTTTCCTCGTATGGAAAAATAACCGGTTTTATCACGTATAACTAACCATTTGGTCAGGGCACGCCGATAAAGCAGCTAAGCAGCGTTTTTTCTCCCGACATGGTTCACAAATACTGAATTTTCAAACTGAAAACTTACTTTATTTAAATATAATATAGCTATATATATGTTACTCAGCAATTGTGTAGCTTTTTACAAAGGAAAGAATTTTTAGAATCGGTTCAGTAGTTCCAAAGTTTACCTCAAACATACAAACAAACAAACAAATCTTTCCTCTTTCTATAATAGTGTAGATGTACCTAGTCGGTTCTTAAATACTGTCACTGGCCATTTATTTTAAAAATATAACACCTAGAAAAAAAATTAAATGGTGTTCGATTTTCACATATTTTTTGATTAATAATCTGCCAAATCACAATTACATTCGTTCATTTTTTACGATGGAGTGGACTCGTAAAGAGGACCGCGTAGCAGTAATTGCATTGCATCGTTGCGGCCATCCACCGAAGACGATATTCAACTTGCTTCAAAAATTAAAAATCACGAAGAGGTTCGTGTACCGTACCATCAAGAGGTACAATGAAACCTCTAGTGTCGATGACGAGAAAAGAACTGGCAGACTTCGTTCCGTTAGGACTCCAGGGGTCATCAAAGCAATCAAGGCGCGTATTGCAAGAAATCCCGTCCGCAAGCAGAAACTGATGGCTTTGGAGATGGGATTAACCAGAAGTACCGTAAAAAAGTACTCAATGAAGACCTGGGACTACGAGCTTACCGAAAAAAGAGTGGACATTTTCTGAACGCGCGTCTGATAGCTATAAGAGCCAAAAAATGCAAAGTTTTGCTAAAGCGGTACGCAAGAAACAGACACCGCGATATCCTGTTTACAGACGAGAAAATTTTTAATATCGAAGAGAAGTACAACAAACAAAATGACAGGGTGTACGCTACCAGCTCTGCGGCCGCTGGAAATGCCATTCCTAGAGTGCAGCACGGCCATCATCCATCATCAGTCATGATTTGGTTGGGAGTGTCTTACTATGGCCCTGCATTTTTGTGAAAAAGGTGTCAAAACCAGTGCAAAAGTGTACCAAGACACGGTTTTAGATCGCATAGTAAAAGATCTGCCCCAGACACTCTTTGGAGGACGGCCATTTGTGTTTCAACAGGACTCCGCACCTGCTTCGAGCGCCAGAGCGCCAGAATATCGAGCTAATAAGGCATCAAGATTGGCCCTCATCTAGCCCTGACCTCAATCCACTGGATTACAAAATTTGGCAGGAATTGGAGGAGAAGGTCTGTTCTAAACCTCACAAAAATTTGAGCAGCCTAAAGTCATCATTGATTAAAGCAGTGGCGGATATCGACATGAATATGGTCCGTGCTGCTATTGATGATTGGCCTCGAAGATTGAAGGCTTGTGTGAAAAATGGTGGCAATAATTTTGAATAAATTTTGTGCTTAATATAAGCTAATTAACTTACCTTTTTTTAAAAAAAACTTTTTTTGAATATCATTATTAGTTTTCATTTTATAGCCAATTTTGTTTGTGACAGAATTTAAGCACCGACTAGGTAGATAGATGTAGATTAATTAGGAGAGCAACATCTGCCAATAAACTTTTTTAAAGTTTGGCAGAAATAATTAAATTTTATATGTCTTTTATTTTTGAATAAACTTTTTATGTCTTTATGTCTATGTCCGTCTGTCCATCTGTCTGCCCGTCTGTCATCAGGCTGTATCACATGAACCGTGACAGTTAGACAGTTGAAATTTTCACAGATGATGTATTTCTGTTGCCGCTATACCAAAAATAACTATTAAAAAATAAATATTAAAAGGGGCTCCCATACAAGAAACGTGATTTTTTTGCTCGATATTGATAACGGCAACAGGTAGACGCTTGAAATATTCACAGAATATTATATATATTCACTTTAAAATAAATCATTAATTTAAAATAAAATATTTAATTGATTTTTTTGCCGTTTTTGAACCCTTCGTACGCGAGTCCGACTCGCACTTGGCCGGTTTTTTACTTTATGTCATAATATTTTTTTATATTCATCTGATGACCCCCACTGAAGGGTCTAGCACATTTTACTATATATTATTCCTGTGTGTTTAGTAAAATTAGTAAAAGTTTAAAAAAGTCTACAAAAAGATTTGGACACCCGTAAAATTATGACCGCGCTTACCGTTGCTTAACCTCGGTGATTTTTATGATTTAATTACAAATGTATAGTTTTAAGATTATTTCCTAAACTTGTAGTATTAGACGGTATTACCTACTTGCCAAATTTTATACTTAGTTCTAGGTCAACGGGAAATACCCTATAAATTTTGATTCCTTTGAGAGTGTCGAAATATACGTTTTTTGCGGTATAAACGGCCGTAGCTTTTTTTTACAGTAACTTAGAAATTCGATTTTTTCACAGCTTTAAGGGACTGTATATTTTAGTGAATGGTTTTAATTTCAACTCGATACCTTTACGCGTTCTCCGGATAAAGGGTCTTGACAGACAGACAGACGGACAACAAAGTGATCCTATAATAAGGGTTCCGTTTTTTCCTTTTGAGGTACGGAACCTTAATATCAACAAAAAGATATTTTTTTTTTAATTTTTTCTCCCCGTCTCTATGTATGTATGGCTCGTTTCAATGAACCCTCAACTGATTTTAATGCGTTTTTATAAAGGTTATAGTGACCCTGGTCGACCTAGTGAAACTTGTACTGACGATTGTACTATCGGGAAAAATTACGCGCACCACTATTTACCCTTACAACGAACTTAAATTGATAAGACATTAATAAGATCAAAATTGGTCTAACCAGCTAGAAACTCTTATAGTGCCTAAGCAAATTCAAATACCTTAAATTAGTCTAATCAGCTACTATCAGTTTCAAATGCTATTAGGACAGGACCTTGTCATACCTCATGCCTGTGTGCGTCAGCACACTATGTGCATCTCATTCACTCACGCACTTCCGTCAACGTTAGGTCCTATTCTACTAGCATCTGAAACGGATAGTAGAGACTCTTATCGTTACTAAGTACCTAATAAAAAAAGTTTAATGAGCTAGATACTCTTATAGTACCTAAGACCTAAACGTTTTATTTCAGATTGTAAGAGCATCTTATGCCCCTGTTTTGGCTATAAGAGCAATCAGTTTTGTTAGTTAGGCTTATAAAGATCTACAAGACAATTTCACATGAAGTTTATAAACCATTATCCAAAGCCAAATTAACAAGTGAATATATACCAAAAGATTTTTTAGCCTTGTATCAACTTTGTTTTTTTTTCTATACATGGAGGAAACTACAAGTAATCGCCCTGTATTTTAAAGTGTGCCCAACTCAACATGTAAAAGGGATATATTGATGTTTTCGCCACTCCTGGGTTGAACGGCAATTTTCCTCATGCTACATATTATTTCTCAGGTGATTACAGCACTGAAACCCTCGATAAGAACGGCTGGTTGTCCTGGCGTCGATACGGGCCGCTGGCTCGTGAGTCTATCCTCGGCACTCGCATTCTCCATGTCTTCCACCCTGACGATGTGGAAGCTCTATTCAGACAGGAGGATCGGCTGCCGGCTAGGAGGAGCCATATCGCTATGGAACACTACCGTTTGTCGAAGCCTGAGCTGTATAATACGGGAGGATTGCTTGCTACGTAATAGTTTTTAGATATTTTTACATAAACATACACATATCGGAATATATCGCCGAGGGGGTATCAGAGGTATTTCCAAGTGTGGACTGTTACTAAAACAGCCCACACACGTACATCAATGATTTTTTACGCCCATAAGTTATTGGGGTAGCTTAAAAGAGTGGTTTGTTTTCCGCGATTCTCTTGTTTGAGCCTTATTGCCGTACTTTGGGCACAAATAGATGCTTTTAATAGGTATCGGGGTAAATAATATTGTCTTAGAGAAATAGTTACAATTCGTTTGTTTGCTTTTTGAAATGAATAGATTAATTTAGGAGTGTAATTTTAATATTACAATTTTACCTGCTTGTAAACCGATTTTATAATCTAATTTAATATAATATGTATTACTTGTGAGATACATTGTGTTTTCATGCGATGGCCAAGTCAATCTATTTATTTAAAACATAAAAGAGTTTGAATATTGTTATGGTCATTATAAGATGTTGTTAGGTTAGCTAATTAAGTAATAACTAAGACAGAAGGTCCCTTAAGTAGGGACTGAATAAATTTACCGACTTGGATTTACATGGATCTCACAACTTTTTACCGTAGAAGAACCAAGTTGCGAGACTTGGGTTTTTTTACAAGTTTTGTTTTTGATGGCATTAGGTTTAATGGTCGGATCCTTGCCAGACTAGGATGCGTTCAAGATTTTTTTTTGTTTGGAGATGTGTTGTGGTTGTGGCACTGATAATTAAAATTAAAGATATCACTTTTTTCATTTAATATAGGATTATTGTAAAATCTGTACCTATACTAAAAACAGTAAAGGAAAGCTGTTCCTCGAAACGGGTTTAAATATTGGCAAAAAAGAACAGGCCAATTACGATCATAATTTCATGTTATGTTGGCAGTTCAGCACTGATAAGTACTGACTTCTGAGGATGTTATTTTCAAAACAAACATTATAACCGTTTTCATTTATTTCTTTTATTAATCAAACGAAAACTCATGCACGGGAGATATCTCATCATCATCATCATCATAAATACTTTATTGCACAAAAAAAATAAGTACAAAAAGGCGGACTTAATGCATAAAGCATTTTCTACCAGTCAACCCACAGATGGTACAAGATAAATAGGTAGGTGGGCGTGCAAGAAGAGTAAAAACTTGAAAATTACAAATTAAATGAAGATACTACTCTAAATTAATAACTATAGGTAACAATACCTAAAAAGAATATATGTTAATACATAAATAAATACAAGTTTTAATAAGTATATTGTAAATAAATACATAAATAAATACATACCAAGACTGCAAAAAATAATAAGAATTAAAGAAGTTCATATTTGTGTGTTTTTGGAGAGGTAGTGTCTGTGCACAGAATACTTAAAAGAGTTACGGGAGGGGGGTATCTACGTACTTTTGCCAATTATACCTAGATTGAAAAGTCACTCCTTAATACAGTAAATTAATTGATTATTGAATTCATTAAGTAAGAGCAAAAACAAATTTTATTTATTTCTGAAATGCTTTAGGGCGTATTTATTTATGTTATAATAGTAATTTACATTTGATTTCTTAGATAGGTTTTATATTTATTTAATAAGTATTTTTGTATTCATGAGAAATATTGACTTAAAATATACTAAAATACCTGTGAAATTTATGTAAATTTTGCACAAATTATCCTAATACACATAATTAAACAGAATATGCGTGCTCCAATACCAGAATTCTCAATTTAATAGGATGCGTAACATAATCAGAGGTTCAATTGTGTAAGCCAATGGTATTCAAATTGATTGTCATATGGCTATTCGGCTAAGCAAATTAGCCCGTTTGACAAATGAAATCGTACGTTTTTGGTTGTCAACTCATTATTGTTCTGAGGTTGTCAACAACAAAATAAGACAATTGTATTCATTTGACAGTCAACAATGTACGATTTCCACTGTCAAACGGGCTAATTTGCTTAGCCATATGACAATCAATTTGAATACCATTGGCTTACAAAATTGAACCTCTGTTTTCATTAGAAGTTTTATTTAGATCTATTTATCTATCTACATATACTAATAACAAAGTAGTAAAAAATTCGTGTCTGTACATTTAATATTTTCGCGAAGTTTTTAAATGAAATTGGTTAACTAGTATTTTACTGGGGCAAAAAACCACAATTTTTTGAATATATGTTTCTCTGTCTGTATGTATGTATGTATGTATATTCCGTTTTAAATCGATCGCCACTCAACGGATTCAGATGCGGTTTTCTTAATATCATCGTAGTGACCCTGGTCAACACATAGGCTATAGCATACCCCTTATAAGGGGGGTTTATAAAATAACGCCCAAGCGAAAACGCGCGGGGCACAGATTAAAGAACCACTCAACAGATTTTGATGCGGTTTTTTTAAATATCATAGTAATGTGGTCAACACATAGACTATGAGAGGCGATAATAAAATAACGTCCAAACCGAAAACGGAGCAAAGATTGAATAAACGCGGGCGGAGCCGCGGGCAAAGGCTGGTGTGTAATATTTTATTTTTATATCAAATTGGTTTTCTGTGAAGCTGTTAAATCTATTTAAAATTAATTATTGTTGCAGAAACGGACCGGAATGGTGGCGACTCCGAAGTGCTTTTCAAAAGAACTTCACCAGCCCAAAAAGTATACGAGAACATGTCGACAGCATAGATGCAGTGCTGAAAGAATTTATACAATGGATGAAACATGATACAATCTCGCCACGGAAAGATTTTCTCCCTTATTTGAATAGGCTGAACTTAGAAAGTGGGTAAAAACAACCTTGTTTACGTTTTTAGTGTTTCGTAGTCCACAAGGAATTCTTATGGTTTTGCCATGTCCATCCGGCTGTCTGTCTGCTGCTTAGCTCAGAGACTCTTCGTAGGTACTAGAAAGCTGAATTTGGTGTGTATATATATTTTATTTTTAGTACCTTCTCTACGCCTAAAGTGGGGGTGAATTTTTTTTTCGCTTTTAACTCTTGGTGTGGGTTGTCCAAGATGGATCGGTATTTAAAAAATATTGTTTATATGTGAAAACCTGTTTTTAATTCAGGGATCCGTTTGCAAAATGTTGAGCTATAAAGAACAAATTTTTGTCGGAGTCAAGTGTCCCCCAGCCATGCCAGCTAAACGGTTTCTTTTGGATATGTGAAAAATTTACGATAGTAGAAGTTAAAAGGAAAACTATCACAGCTAAGTAGGCTTTACAAGTTAACGAGTAATAGTCGACCAACTTAAACAGCTTTTTGTTTCATACGGTACTAATAAGTTTATAATTTCTATTTAAGTCTATTAACTTATCTTTTATATTTATGCCCTAATATTTACTTCTTAATAAGCCTTGTTATGAACCCCTTAAGGGTAAAACATTATAAATAATATAGTTTATAGTTTTTAGGAGAGCTGCTCACATTGTTACACACTGATGCTATAAAGTAGTTATTACTCTTAGCTTAAGATTTTTCATACTTTTATTATTTTCTTTTTGTAGATTGCAATATCTTGTCCATATTTTGCGTCATCCGGTGAGGTGATAGTCATTTTGATGCACTTTTGATCCTGTTTAACAGGAGTTGAAGTGTTTAATAAATAAATATTCTACTAACTTATTTGAATGGCGCGAGTCCTAATTGCACTTGACCAGTTTTTATGAAACACCAAGTTATTTTAAAGTCCTACTACTTATCTATTAAATATTTGTTAGACTTTGGAATCATTAATTGTTTGTTTGCTAATAGTGTTCCAAATAATTTAAATGCCCATTTAGTGAGGTACGTTTCTAATGACTACGATATAACATCATATCCATAAAGGTCATTGCCTCAATACTTATGTATACATGATAATATATAAATAAATTGTGCTGTAATAGTAACTAAACATGTATGGTAGGTTAATTCTGATCCCCTATGGAACCTTGTCTGTAACGTTTTACAGTGTTAAAAACTTATGCGTCACCTATATTTAAGCATCATCTTTTGACGTCAGACAGATGACTCTTATTTGAGTTTTTTCTAAATACGGAAAGCCATAAGCTTTGATGTCTCTTTGTCCACGACATCAGGGGCACGGCGGCAGTGCCCTCGCCAAGTCGAGCTGAAAAGCGGCACGGCCATACCATCCTTTTCTCGAAACAGTTAAGCCCATTTTCGACCCTCCTATAACTTAATTGTGGATAAAATTAGAAGCCTGAATTTTCAGTAACCAAGCAGGTATTGTACAAACACGGTATATTTCAAATTTCATTCAATTTGAACCAGTAGTTTAAGAATTATAACAAGTCAAAGTTTCTCAATTTTGTCACTCACTGACTAACTGACTGACCGATCATCAAAACTCTAAGGCACTTCTAGCAGACATAGAAGCTTCAAATTTGGAATAAAATTAGTGTTTAGTAATTAAAAGGAAAAACTAAAATATTTTGCAATTTCGGTCCAGTGCTCTAGATAAGCCAACTGCATAAATAACTTTGTAATCCCATAAAGGATTAAAAAGTTACATTTGTAAGTAGAAGGTACCGGAAAGGATAAAAAAAGGACTATCTACAAAAAGAAATGAGATGCCATCAAAAACAAAACTTGTAAAAAAACGAAGTCTCGCAACTTAGTTCTTCTACCGTAAAAAGTTGTGAGATCCATGTAAATCCAAGTCGGTTAATTTATTCAGTCCCTACTTATGGTACTTTCTGTCTTAAGTTATTACATAATTAGCTAACCTAACAACATCTTATAGTGACAATATCAATATTAAAAATCTTTAATGTTTTAAATAAATATATTGACTTGGCAATCGCACTAAATAATCTAATTGAATATAATATGTATTACTTGTGAGATACATTGTGTTTTCATGTGATGACCGAGTCAATCTATTTATTAAAAACATTAAAGATTTTTAATATTGATATGGTCACTATAAGATGTTGTTAGGTTAGCTAATTATGTAATAATTTAAGACAGAAGGTCCCATAAGTGGGGACTGAATAAACTAATCGACTTAGATTTACATGGATCTCACAACTTTTTACGGTAAAAGAACTAAGTTGCGAGACTTGGCTTTTTTTACAAGTTTTGTTTTTGATGGCTTACTTTTAGCGAAGCTCATGTGTCTCTCTAGCTGTCCACGACATTAATTTTAGCGAAGCTTTGGTGAAGCCATTTGAGCTGCAGTTTGTTCCGTCGAGTAACCGTGCTTACTACAAAACAAAATTAGCACTTTACAAGCTATAAATATCTCAACATATATACTCGTATGTCTTCCCAGAAAAAACAGTTAACAACAATACATCATTTGAAAAAAACAGATTGAATAACATTTACAAGGGGAACAATAAAACTACCATGGTATACCATGATTGGTGTTGACTTTCCAACATATTGTAAGAAAGTTAGTTCTAGGTAGCCAGGGGAGTTCAATTTTTAAAAACTTTACCATTCATAACAATTACAGTAACGATTATTTAATTACAGTAATTGGTGTGGTCGCCTTCAAAGAGCGATTTAACAGTTTCTCGCTGGAAGAACAGAACAAGGCATCCCGCAGCAGCAAAGTGATATCAGCAGCTTTTGGATCCAATAGTGGCATTATGAAACTGGATAGCGGATTCCTTTGGAGACTTTTCAGGACACCGTTGTATGCTAAATTAGCAAAGTCTCAGGAATGTTTGGAAAAGTATGGAATCTTTTTAAATTTAACTGTTATTTATAATATAGTCTAACAGTCTAAACCGTGGTTAAAATCTTATATCGTGACAGCATCAAAAGGGGCTGTGGAGTGGAGGGGGGAGTGGGGAGGGGGTTTCACTCCCTTAAACACACTCCCAACCTTAGGAAATATGAAGTTTTTTAGATATGATTATTTTTTTCGACAATTATAACCTCACTTTTTGTCTTTCTTAGGGCTCCGTACCTCAATAGAATAAAACGGAGCCCTTATAGGATGACTTTGTTGTCCGTCTGTCCGTCTGTCTGTCTGTCAAGACCCTTTATCTTAGGAACGCGTAGAGATATCGAGTTGAAATTAAAACCATATACTCAAGTCTACAGTCCCTTGAAGCTGTGAAAATATCAAACTTATAAGTTAACGTGAAAAAAAGATACGGCCGTTTATGCCGCAAAAAACGTACATTTCGACATTCTCAAGGGTATCAAAATTCATAGGGTATTTCCCGTTGACCTAGAACTATGAAAATTAGCAAGTAATACCGTCTAATACTACAAGTATATTGTATTGTAGTATAGGGAAAAATCTGAAAACTATATATTTGTAATTAAATCATAAAAAGTATAGTCCTTAACAGAGCCCTCGGTGGGCAAGTCCGACTCGCACTTGGCCGGTTTTTTGACATCTAGTACCTTGGTAAAGGAGTGGGAGGAAAATGGGGGGAGATAAAGTTCCCCCACTTACCCCCTTGTCCAGGAAATGTATAGTTTTTACGTTTTTTGTTTTTTAGTAAATTCGTAACCTCACTTTTTTAACATTTCACTGGATTAAAAAACCAGACACTTCTGCGACTGCTTCAGCGCTACGGAAAGTGCAGCTCCTTCGCCCTTGCGTTACATGTTACAGCGGGTGGGGGGCTGCACTTCCTTCGCGCCTCCGGCTTTTTATATACACTCTAGGGGTAAGACTGTGTAGAGTCGGGGTGTGCTGATTCGGTTTTAGAGCTTCTAATAACCTACCAGTACAGAGTCGCACTTTGCCCTAGATAAGTTTTCTGGGTCCAGTTCTCTTGAATAAAAACAATGTAAGTAGTTCCATAAATATCGTTTCGTTTCACCTATTATTTTCTATTCTGACAGATGTTACTTTACCAAAACCAAACAAAATATCGAAATCACGTTTCATTTCGTGTCATTTTACGTAATTTAATATTTTCAAAAGTAAAAAAAAAATCGCTTAGAAAAAATAATTGTGCAGGGGCTTCGGCTGGACCCCAAGAAACCCCCCACATTCATATTTATCTCAAAATCTGCTGCCACCTTATAAGATCCTAAACGGTTTTTAGGCCACCCATAAGAATCTGATGGATTCTATTATGCAATAAGTACTACAAAATAAATCGGGCAAGGCAATTGTATTTAAAACATTGTTGCTTTTTCAGAGTTGCAACTGATATCCTGTATCGCAATGTGGATTATTACAAAGATACCGAAAAAAAACGAAATAAATCTCTTCTGGAATCTTTTCTTCAACAATCTGGTGTTGATTTAAAAGACATCAGAGGCATTATGGTTGACATACTTATGGCATCTATAGATACAGTAAGCCTTATATATATATATAAACTATTTGATTACTCAGCTCAGGAGAGAAATGTACAGAGAGGCGGGTTCTGTGGTCTTACCTTCACCCTGTATCTCATCGAACGTAAGAACAAGCCGGGATTCTACTCGTCCATAGAGGCTGTCACATGTTGCATATGTGGGACATTATGTATGTCAATCTTCGATCAAATAAACCCTGGATGTATCATTCTACACTAAATCAGTTTAAAAACATGGAACAGGTTTGTTATACAATTATAGTTGCATCTAATATATAGGTATATATCGAAACAAAACAACAATAACATAAGAGCCAATTAATGATTTTTCGAAAATAGATCTTGATAGTACTGCTATAAGATTTGTTTTCTCAAAAAGATTAAAGGAGAAATTCCATTTTGCATTCTTAGCACACAAAAAGTCGTAAAACCAAATCGACCAGACAGCGAATAAAGAGCTCAGTGATTATTATTTTTATATCTTTCAGCTTTATGTTAATGCATTAAGGTAGAAAACTGATTGCATCATAATATCGACTTAGAAACAAAAACACAAAATGTCGAAACAGACTCTTCAAATATTTTCCTTTAAAGCACAGAAATATTTACGATTTATTCTGTTTAAGCATATTTCTACAACTTTAATGTCATAAAAGGAAATAAATACTGAAAACTCACCGAAAATATGATGTACTATCTTTTTTTTTGCCTTATTCGCGTGTCGTTTTTGCATCTTTTTAGACAACAATTAACCATGATTGCGTGTCGGCGGTCGAACGCTCTCTGAACGAAAACACCACTCTTCAACTGAATTGAGTGGGCTTTCGATGCGCTGTTGCAAAATCTAGGGTTTATTTGATCGAAGATGTCAATAAACATGACCGAAAGTAGATAAAATTCCCAACACTTTGTATAAGAATTTTCACAGAAAAGAAAATTCTTTTACTCCTTAGTCGCGTCGCCATGTCGTATTTGCACAACATACTAGTTAAAAATTAACAACTCAATTAAGACGCTATTTTTCGTTTTTTTGTGATTTAGTTACAAATCTGAATAATCGAATCTTATGTGTTCCAGTGTATAGTACCTTTTTTAAGTCAAACAGCCCAACCCTGTAATAGCAGCAGTACAGGAAGTGTATTTTTGAATCATTCGAATTTCAATTTACATACGAATCCGCATGATTCGCATACGAATACAAAACTAATTTTAAGTTTTCGTATGCGAATCATGCGGATTCATATGCGAATTGAAATTCGAATGATTCAAAAATACACTCCCTGCAGCCCAGTTGCTGTAAACATACTCTAGATACTGACAATAATTTTTATTCGACAAAGTATTTTGACCGTGAAGTTATTTCAGACTGCATATTCAACAAGTTTTGCTCTTTACCACTTGGCGAGGAACCCTGAATGTCAGGAGAAGCTCTACAAAGAAGTGTCCAACCTTCTTCCTGAGGAGGGTTCTGTCATCACATCAGATGTTCTGACGAAGGCCGTCTACACAAGGAGTTGCGTTAAAGAAAGTTTACGATTAAACCCCGTTTCTGTGGGCATTGGAAGATGGCTCCACAAGGATATTGTTCTAAGGGGATATTTGATTCCTAAAGGTGTACGTTATTTTCTGTTTAACATACCGTTAATCTTTCATCTTCTAGATCCGTAACAATACTATAAAGAGTTGAAGTTCGTTTGTTTGTATGTTTGTATATATCTGTGGAACTACAAAACTAATTAAAAAAAAATTCTTTCTCCGTTGAAATGATTAGATGCTTCGCTCGGAATTAGGCTATAGTTTTTTCCCGTGGGACGAGCAGTTCCCGTAAACCGCGTGCGGGAAAAAAGCTATTGTCATAAGGATAAATATATTTTTATTAAACAAAAAGATTGTGAATATGTATCTGAGGTATCTTTAGGTGGTAGAGCTGATGCCGGGCTCGACTGTGGAGGTACCACCATCTTACTCGCAAATTCTCCCGAAGTTATTCGGGGGAGAGTAAGAGAACAGCTCTCAGGCAAAACCAGGCGGCCCACCATTGCCTGGGCCCGACGGATGGCGGTATATAAATCCCCAGTTGCCGGGACTTATATAAAACAGACTAGTGACGGGCAGCGGCGTCACTAGTGCGAAGGTTTCGGCACCGCGCTCATCAACCCGCCTGCTCAGCGTGTGTGAGTATGGGCATTTCTTCCAGGAGGACCGCCGAGAGTGGCGTAATCCTGGAAAGGCCTATGTCCAGCAGTGGACGAAACAGGCTGATGGATGGATGGATCTGAGGTAGGACGCAATATACTAGGTATATATGAGTTCTACCGACACAGCTTTTTTTCATTTTTGTACCTAATATATATTTTTTTATACAACGTGGAATTGAAGTCATTTTGATAGTACTCGTCCATATGAACAACTTTTACTATGGAGCCAACCCTGAAATCGTGACAAAAATATCAGCTGTTCCATAGAAAAGTTCTATGGCTTTATAGTAAAAGTTGTTCATATGTACGAGTACTATCACCAGTTTTCGCTATCAAAATCACTTAAATTCCAGCTAGTATGTGTTATATGTGTAATTTAAAGTTTTGTTTTCACCACCTGTCCTGACCACTTGCCGAGTCTCCAGTACGAATTTGTCTATATACACGAAAGTCACCAAATATATAAGGTCCTACTATAATAAGTGAAAATAATTTTAGGGTAGATCATGTATCGTTCACTGATCACAATAGAGAAGAAAAAAATGTTTTTTGGTCATATCAGTTTTTCACTTCCCAGTACAAAGTGGTTCAGTCACTAATGATGACCTTCCACCTTGATTTTTTTTACTTTGAGTTGTAGGACCTATAGTATATTTTGATTGCAGACAGTGATAGTGACCCAGAACATGGTGTCGTCATGTTTGCCGCAGCACGTCCGTAGCCCACTGGTCTTCAAGCCAGAACGCTGGTTACGAGACTCTGATCAATTTGAGAATATTCATCCCTTCCTCAGTTTGCCGTTTGGGTTTGGACCTAGATCTTGTATTGCTAGACGCCTGGCTGAGCAGAATATATACATTACTTTGATACGGGTTAGTATATTTTATAGAATTCAATTTGCTTTTAACTCCTGACGTATAAAAAGTTAAAAAGAAGGGATGTTTATAAGTTTGATGCTGACCTATGTTTGCCCGTGTGTCTATCTGTGGCTTCTTAGCTCCAAACGGATGGACCGGACCTATTACTATAATTCATTTTAATTAAATTGAAAGCTAATGTAATCTGTATGGTTCTCAGCTATATATAATGAAAATCTGTCCAGGTATTTAAGAGTTATCAGCTGTTAAAAAGTAAAAACAAGAGCTGGTCTGTTTAGTCAAGGACTTAAACAGTTTATTCCATTGTTTTAGGTTTTATGAACGCAGCCTATGAGTTAAGGGATTATTTCATATCTCGGGGGATCTTTTCAATTTTAATTCAAGTTTTGTCTTATATTTCGTTAAAAGTAGAATTTCTACTCATGTGTGCTAATTGTAGTAGCGCATAAGTTACGTAAGTTTAAGCCACATACTATACTGATCATATTGAACAACTTCCCAAGCACATACTGTTGGCGACAGGTCGACATTTCAATTTTATATTAATGTGACATTACATACCAAGTAGTCGATATCGATTTTTTTTTGGTAGGCACCGAATGAGAATTTAATAATTATTACTTTTTTATTTAAAATACCATTTTATTCATCACAATTATCAAATGAACTTATATAACATTGCTACAAACACCTCCGGAATCTGTTCTCAAAGAATTGTTCATCTGACCCTTCTTTCTTAGTTTATAATCTATAGGTAGTAGTTCTTTTCGATATGCCGTTGTAAAACACCAGTCTCCAGTGTCTGATTGATAGGATATTTATAACAATTACTATTCCGTTAAATGCATTGACGTCTCATAAATGAGAGGTCAATGGTACAATGTCACAATTTTCAAAATTGGTAAACGCAGTCGATGCTGACTCGTGCAGCATTACGACTAAGGTGGCGCGGGTGCTGTGCGGGTGTGCGGGACGTGCGTCGCCCCCTACACGACTCACTCATACTCCGATCTGTCGTCATCAATTCGCATCCTCCCGAGTTCTTACCAACTATGATAAAACTGTATTTACATCGTATATACAGGTTTTTGAAAAGACGTGTTATACTGGGTGGCGCAAAAGTAATGTTATGATTTGAATTGGCTGCCATTTTGTTATAAATGAAAAAAATGAGCTCTGTTTTCATAAAGAGTTTATTTGGAAGTGTAACATTAATGACATTAATTGGAAAAAATTATATCGCTCAAATGGCCACCCGAGTTAGCATCTGCCTGTGTAACGCTCACTAGCTGCGGTTACGGTGATGCCATCGGCGTCTTCAAAAAATTAAGGGCCAATCACTTTTTAACCCCGATGTCAATTGTTATATTTATTTTTAATGCATGGTTTTTCTTTTTTGTCTTGTGTACCTGCAGTTATGTTAAATCTGTGAGATCAGGGACAGGCTGGAAAACAGCCCTGTGAAGATGATCTTTTTCACTTCCGGCAAGAAGCTGAGCCTGACTCCTTTTTGTCAACTACTTTATAACTATATAATATGTATAAATAATTGTGAGACAAATAAACTATATTCTATTCTATTCTTTTTCACTGTAAATGCCGCACCAAACAGTCACTTTTAGGGGAAACAATAGCTCTTCATGCATTTCATGTGGATTTTTCTCTTTTTATTCTCGAGCCAGATGTTTTGCGAGCAACAATTCAAAATGCCGTTAAACGAGCGCAATATGCATCAACTCGGGAGGTGGTAATTTGGGCGATATAATTTTTTCCAATTAATGTCATAAATTTTACACTTCCAAATATTTTTTTTATGAAAACAGAGCTCTTTTTTTATTTATAACAAAATGGCAGGCAATTGAAGTCATGACATTACTTTTGCGCCACCTGTTATAACTAACTTTATGTGTAGAATCAGGGCGTCCTTCCCGTGATGACATATGGCGCTGAGACGTAGTCTTACAAAGGGCTTGGTCCACTGATTTAAGGTTGCGCAACGTGCATGGAGCGGATTATGCTTGGGGTATCTCTGATGGATAGAATCCGAAACGAGGACATCCATCGGAGATCGAAAGTGACCGACATAGCCTGTCGAATCTGTGAGTTGAAGTAGCAGTGGGCAGGGCATATTTGTCGCTGACATGATGGCCGTTGGAGCCGAAAGGCGTTAGAATGGAGACCACGTACAGCAAAGCGAAGCGTAGGCCGACCACGTGCCCGCTGGACCAACGACCTGAAGGAAGTTGCGTGTGGCGGCTGGATGAGGAGAACGGAGGACCGCCAAGAGAGGCGAAATTTGGGAAAGGTTTATGTCCAGCAGTGGACGATTTATAGGCTGATGGATGGATATGCAAGTATATACATAGATAGATACTATCTTTCCAAGCTAATTATGACTGCGTTGACTAAACTAGTCCATTTTCCATAAATAAATGGACACTAATTATAATAAGGTTTTCTGTTAAATTGCTCATGTAAACTTTTTGTACTTGGAATGTTTCAGCTAATTAAGGAATTCAAAATGAGTTGGAAAGGGAAAGAACTAGGAATTCAGACTCATCTCATAAACAAGCCGGACAAACCTGTTCGTTTGGTTTTTGAACCAAGGTCGTGTAATAATAAGTAAGTTATGAAGTTATAATCTTATAATATAAATAAAGACAAAACATATTTATGCTTTTAAAATAAACATAGTCACACCCACAATGTTAAAATTGTATGGAAGGAAATTAAACATGTTTTTCTAAATTGTCTTTTATTCAGATGCTCTAAATTCATTCTTCGGTTTCCTTAAACTGGGAAAGCAAAGGTGTTGGTCCAGGAATAATAACTTTGTGGTTTTCCTTGACTAGATTTGGGATAAGGCGTTCTCTCAATATTGTGGCTATGCAATCCGGGGATGCTCTGGCAAGATCAGCTCCTCCTTCAATTACAATTTGTACGGGTGCCTTGATGATAAGAGGTGAATGCCCATTAATAAAAGGTTCTATTTCTTGCAATGTAGGAAGACGAGGAACAACGTCTTGTACAACCTCAGGAGCGATTGAAGGAATTTCTGGCCTATAAATATTTGTGATTGGTGCCGGTAGTTCCGGAGCAGCTGAAATAACTGATTCCTCATCGGCAACTCTGACTGCCAGCTGTGATGGTGAAAGAGGTGGCAGCATGGGGGCTTCTGGTATAATAACTGGCTCTTCAGTATCCTTGGGTTCTTGAGGTGCTTCTTCAATTATAACAGGAATAATAACTTTGTGGTTTTCCTTGACTAGATTTGGGATAAGGCGTTCTCTCAATATTTTGGCTATGCAATCCGGGGATGCTCTGGCAAGATCAGCTCCTCCTTCAATTACAATTTGTACGGGTGCCTTGATGATAAGAGGTGAACGCCCATTAATAGAAGGTTCTATTTCATGCAATGTAGGAAGACGAGGAACAACGTCTTGTACAACCTCAGGAGCGATTGAAGGAATTTCTGGCCTATAAGTAATTGCGATTGGTGCCGGTAGTTCCGGAGCAGCTGATATAACTGATTCCTCAACGGCAACTCTGACTGCCAGCTGTGTTTGTGAAAGAGGTGGCAGCATGGGGGCTTCTGGTATAATAACTGGCTCTTCAGTATCCTTGGGTTCTTGAGGTGCTTCTTCAATTATAACAACAGACGCTGGCTCTTCGGCTTTGATTGGTATAAGTACTTTTGGACGAGACAGAAGAGGTAGTACAGGTCCTTCAGGAATGTCAGCAGGAGTTATTTCTTCGATTTTGGGAGCTTGAACATTAAATCTAACTGGTAACTCTGGCAGGGTTACCGGGGGCAGTACAGGCGCTTCAGGAATGAAAATTGGCTCCCTCTTTGGTTCTTCTTCAATAACAAGCGTTGGCACTTCAGATGAGAACAGTGGTGGCAAAATGGAGACCTCTGGAATTACTGGCTGTTTTTCTATAATTACCGGTGGCAATGTTGGGTCAGCGACATCTTCAGGAGCTAGATCCTCAACAGCAAATCTAAATGGTAATTCAGGTAGAGTGAATGGAGGCAATACTGGAGCTTCCGGAATAACTTCTGGTTCCGGTTCTAGTGATTCTGGTACCTCTGAAAATTTAGCTTCTTCGATGACAAACTGTGCAGGAGTATGAGGCAAAGCAAATTTCTTTCCTTCTAATGAAATATATTTGACAGTGTCGTCGCAGTTTTTCTTGTCTTCGATTGGGTAGAAGTTTGGTACTCCGAAGGATATAATTGGTTTATTACCAGGAAGTCCATATCCTTCAACCGGTGGTGGATATGGGTATGTTCTCAGTATACTTCCGGATACGACAGCTGCTCCGACCAGCAACAATATCGCCCCAAGTGTAACCTGAGAAAAAATATTCGTCTGTCAATTTGAATTTGTAAATAAGAAGTTGTTTAATTTGTCCTTTTCAGTTCATGATACCTATTTATGTATGATTTCCTTATGCTTTGGGTAGGCTGAAGTACGGGCGTACTTAGATACGTAGCCGGTGCTTTTTCAAGACTTTATTTAATGGTTATAGAAGAATATAAGTTAAGACACTATATTTTACGAAAGGGTATTTTTCAAATGTGTATGAAAATAATTCAATTTGCTTACCATGGTTGTTAAGATGATGAGCGAATCTGGTGACTGATGCTAGGCTAATATTGTCTCGACATTTTATACTAAAAAGGTATTAATGCAAAAAAAATGTTCGCCACATGATTAGTACATTTAATTCAATAAATAATTAGGTAATCCAGTTGGACCTGTAGAATGGCAGTCGAATAAATAACAAACAAATTTAATGTAAGCACGTATTATATAGCAATTAAACAGATCATTACGTAAGGTCACGTATATTTTGAGGATTCTTTCTTTCTTGTTTTTACAATTGAAGACAGTAAACAAAGTTGTATAGATCTACACATTTAAATATAACTTGCAAGGGTAAGCTGACAGCTCAGTATAGAGAAATGAAAAAAAATCATTTGCCACAATATAACAAAAACACACAGAAAACATGAAAACCAGAACTAGATTAAAGTGCCGTTGCCCAGCAATAAATACAACAAAAGCTATAGATATCTCGTACTTTTATTATCAGTGTTCGATAGATGGTAGATCAAAAAAAAGGCATTTTCTTAATTGTACAAAAAAAAAAACGCTCCTGACGCCGCGCCGGGTAATTTTAGAGCAAAATTGTTGCTACCCATTCATTTATTATAAGGCCACGTCAACTATGCTAATAATAAAGTAGTAAAAACGTCGTGTCTGTACACTAAATATTTTCGCGAAATATTTAATGAAATGGGCCAAAACCACAATTTTTAGGATTTTTGTCTGTCTGTCTGTATGTGTGCATGTATGTTCCATTCTGACTCAACAACTATTCCAGCAATTCAAATCCATTGTTCATAAATTAACGCCCAAGCCGAAAACGGGGCGAGATTGAATAAACGGGACGCGGGCGGAGCCGCAGGCAAAGGCTGGGATTTATTATTAAATATGGAGTTATACGAATAATAACCAGTGTTTCTTAATCAGTGTTTTTTATTTATTTAATTTATCACCATCCTAAAAGTGAGCTGATCCACCTGAAACTTCACATGTGTGGTCTATATCACCTACTGACACTTCAATAAAAATTTAGGCGGGTGACTGCATTTCACCTCGTATAGATGTAAGTAGGAGTATTATACCGGGTGTAAAAGCAAAGGCAAGAATCCTTTAAGGGTGCGTTAGTATGATCGGTAAAGATATTATTTTAAATACTGGGATCTCTTAATGATGTACCACTACCTCATAGTAAGACGATTTTCTTTACTCAAAATACACTAATCGCGTGGACACCCTCACGGTCGCTGGCCACTCGGATGAGGGGTGCGGGTTGCGGGGTGCAATTAGGTGTGTGGGGAGGCCGGTGAGCTGCGTAGCCATAACTTAGAAAAATGATGGAAATTTTGGTGAAAATTCAAGGTATATATTTTTTTCTCGTAATGACATCAGAATCGTGTATACTTTCATACCCTAAAGGGATTCTTGACTTTGCATTTACACCCCGTATGTACTGAATTGCTTTTGATTTATGCGTTAGTTTAGAAATTTGGGTTTGTTGAATGAAGGATAGAAGGATTATTGCATACCTAAACTCCTTCGTCGATTAGGGTAAGAAGACGGAGCACACCCCAAATTTCGAATCATTAAGAATAATAAATAGTGTTGTGATAAAAAAAAGAGTTATTTATATCGTTTATTGCACGGACATCTAGCAACAGAAATATTGTTTAAATAAATAATTATATATAAAATTATGTAATTAAAAAGCCCCTGATGATGCTTATATAGTGAAACCGGTTGGGTAGTGTAGAATTGAATATTATCTGTGGAAAAGTACAAGTGTTTTTTTATCACAACAATGTTTGATAAATTCCACCAAGTGCCGACAATCTCAACTATCAACTTCCAATAATAAATAGGTTGATTTATCCAGCAAAAAGTTTAGTTATAGGTGGCGGGCGTTATCTACAAGATAATTTTGTTTTGATACTGGTCAACATGTATTTTCTTCCAAGGGAAAGGAATTCTTGAAAGAATAATGTCTGCAGATTAATTGTAGCCGTTTGTTAAAAGAAAACACTTGGAAATAAATTATTTGAAATTTTATATATAAGGTGGCATTTATTAGTATAAAACATTGCAAATCAATCAAATAACAAAACAGCGTTAGCTAAGAAAACAACAGACAATTTAAAAAATATTAGAAGTGGTGATGGTGCTTAGGTTCCCAGTGGTGGTGAGTACTGTATTTGACATCAGCATGGAAACTGAAAAAAATAAAAATAAAAATTAAGATGATTGTAGACTAAAGTTATATTTTTATTGCGAAATCCATCGCTTTGGAATACTCTTAATATTATTATTAGAGTGCATTACAAACTACAGGTACGTAGAAAAGATAAATTAGAAACAAATGTAAAGACAAGAATTTGAAAAAAATCCTCGGGCCAGGATT
The DNA here is from genome assembly GCA_910592155.1 of Ypsolopha scabrella. Classification (NCBI taxonomy): domain Eukaryota; kingdom Metazoa; phylum Arthropoda; class Insecta; order Lepidoptera; family Ypsolophidae; genus Ypsolopha; species Ypsolopha scabrella. Next base: position 11,056,943 of record OU342964.1, read on the forward strand.
CGAACCTGCGACCTCTTTTTATCAAGACAATGATGATTGTAGACTCCCCCTGGCCGATATTTCATCAAGAGCTTACCAATAATAATTATGTAGGTACTAATTTTAAACTCGTACAAGTGTATCTACGTCCTACTGACTATATTTTTTTAAATATGTATCCAGGTAATACGCCCAAAATGGCTGCAAATGGTGTTAAAGCATGAAAATCGGAACGATAGATCTTTAGGCCATAAGAAACAAATTGACCCGTAGCACGAAAAAAAGGGGGAGAGGTGTTGAGACGTCATCTTTATTCGTATAAGAAAACAAATTTTTTGTTCCAAAACCTATCGTGTGTGGTATCAAATGAAAGGGCTTTCTGAGTGTATTCTAAAAATATACCACATCATTACATTTCATTCGCTTGTTTTAAATTAAAATGAAAATCATTTTCAAAACATACCAAGTTTGGCTCCTCCAGATACGATACGGTTGAATATTATTTTGTTAAATATACCTCAAATGATACGTAGTATCCTCATATCAAACCTCAAGAAAGCAATTTTGAAAATATTTACATTTAGTATTTTTCGTTTATTTTTCATTATAACAAAGTTAAACTTCAGAATTTTACGAGACATACGGATGGAACTTTACTAAACATGCTGTTTTTATTTTTAAAGAAAATTTTAATTATTTAACTTCAGAAAATCATGTAAATTTTTAAAGAAAGAGATGTTCAAAAACCGTGCTACCTGTAGTTTTTGCAGTCCATCACCCCTTTTTTTTTTTTTTGGAGGGTGATGAAGAATTACTGCTGCTACTCATTGTATTCAATTACCAAGTCGAAACGCACTTCAACTTGAAAAACTTCTACCAGTAATGCGTATAATATTTGTAATAACGACAAAAAAAAAACTAAATGTATATTTAAAACTAAAACTATATTTTCAAAATTGCTTTGTTGAGGTTTGATATGAGGATATTACGTATCATTTGAGGTACATTTTACAAAAAAATATTCAACCGTGTCGCATCTGGAAGAGCCCAAAGTTGGTTTGTTTTGAAAATGGTTTTAATTTTAATTTAAAACAAGTGAACGAAATGTGAGGATGTGATATATTTTTAAAATTGGCCCAGAAAGCTCTTTCATTTGATACCACAGTTTTGGAACAAAAACACCATTAGCACCTATTTACTGAATTTCGGTTTGTACCGCTAGGACTACTAGAAAACCCGCAGCAAGCCAATTTGCTACCATAGAACAGTAAAGTATTTTAGAACAGTAAAGTATTTTCATACCCGGTGTGCTTGTCTCCGTGGTAATGCACGTGTCTCTCGGAGCCGTCGGGCTGATGCAGCGAGTAGTAACCCTTCACGACGTCGCCGTCGCGGCTCTCGTGCTGGGACTTGTGGTCTCCGGTGTGAGGGTCCGACACTTTGTACTCGAACTCGTATTTGGGGTGCGCCTGTGATTACATTGAATATCATACCCGGTGTGCTTGTCTCCGTGGTAATGCACGTGTCTCTCGGAGCCGTCGGGCTGATGCAGCGAGTAGTAACCCTTCACGACGTCGCCGTCGCGGCTCTCGTGCTGGGACTTGTGGTCTCCGGTGTGAGGGTCCGACACTTTGTACTCGAACTCGTATTTGGGATGGGCCTGTAGAGGAAGTAAGACAGCTATCACTAAGGGAATACTCTGAAATATTTATTGATAGTTACTATATAAAAGGTTACTAACATGGTAGTCATGGTTGTCGTAATGTCCATGGCTAAGCCCAAGGTCAAAGCCATGGCTCAATCCAGCGTGTCCGTGGTCGTAACCATGGCTGACGTGCACAGGATGAGCGTGGCCATCATGGCGGTAGATATGCTGTGATGAGAAGGCATGGCCATGACCATGGTGGTGGAAAGCAGCAGCCACCGTTGCGGCGAAGACTGCGAGGCACACAACCTAATAATGAAAGAAGGTTTTTATATTTAGGTCTAGGGACTGTTCTTGCACTGACCTTCGGTGACTCTAAAACACCATTAAACGCTCAGAGTAAAATAGTTTTTGTCTTAGATCATAAACAGGGCAAAGCCAAACTCTGTGCCTCAGATAGAGATGTAAGTATTTCAGATCATCGTGATTCTTATTGCGTAAAAACTTAAATTAGTAAATTTTCTCGTGTCACATTACCTTTGCAAACATTTTTTATTAATGTTTCTTTGTCTACGTGTTAAAGACACAATATTTAGTTTGTAACTGATACGTTTTACACAAAAATTACCACTTTTATATCCATAGGGTAGCCTACCAAGGTTAAATTAGTTTCACTCTAGATACATTATCACGAAAAAGCTATAGAATGAATGAAATGTGCAAAGTTGCAATAGTTTTATGAAAGACCCACACGCTATGTTTAGTTGTCGTCAGGTATATTGACCCTGGCGACTTTACCATTGAAATCCATACGGTTTCTATTTTCCATTTGTATTGTTAATTGTAAGCTTATTTGTAAAAAGTGTATACTTTTTGTGTACAATGTACTGTCGCTTAAAGTTCTAACTAATAAACGTTTTTAGTGATTTGGCGTGATGACTACTGTACTGCATAGTATATCGTGTCGGACCCAATATGGCATGTATTAGCATTTAGAAGAAAATAAGTTCACAGACAGCTCTCAAATAGGCACAACAAGGTGGCCTAGCATGCCTGGGACCGATCGATGGCGGTATATAAATTACAAATTGCCGGACCTTATAAAACACAGACTGGTGCTTGGCAGCAGCGTCACTGGTGTGAGGGTTTAGGCACCGCGCTCATCAACCCGCCTGCCCAGCGTGTGTGAGTATGGGCATTTCTTCCAGGAGGACCGCTAAGAGTGGCGAAATCTTGGAAAGGCCCATATCCAGCAGTGGACGAAACAGGCTGATGGATGGATGGATGGATTTCATATTAGAGTCTGTATCTTAAATTTTTACAGAATACATTTATTTTAGTGTGAAAAACAAAGCCAAAACTACTATTTTTAGAATTTTTGTCTGTCTGTCTGTCTGTGTCTGTATGTATGTACCATCACACAACGGTATTGGATGCGGTTTTCTATATTATCATCGCAGTGACCCTAATCAACCTTTACGCTTGATATTATAACGCCCAAGTCAAAAACGGGGCAGACATTGAATAAACGCGTGCGTGCAGCCGGGTAAAAGGCTGGTAAATACATAAATTCATACATATTATAGTTTATAACCATTAGGAGCCAACTCTGAATTCGGGAAAAATCAAATCAGTTGTTCGATACAATTTGGTCAAGCAGGTTTTACAAATTATATTTAGATCAAATCATAATCTTGAGGATTACGGTGGGTATGGACATGCCATGTGATAAGGCGAGAAGATAACTACGTCATGAAGCAAGCCATGAAAATCCCAAATCAACCAAGAAGGAGAGGATGACAATACCGAGAAGAAAATTAAAGACACAACGACAACCCGTGGTAGAATATCCTAGTGCCGTGTTACGTGGAGGCCCGACGCCAGAGGAACTGGGAGGAGGTCTAAAGAAAGAAGAAGATCAAAAGGAACCCGAAAGTCGTAACTATTAAGTAAGTATATTTTAATTAGAAAAAGAAGCTAGTCAGTAGGCCTATAATGAATTTATGCTCCGATACAAGCGACACCGTCAAATATTTACTTAAGGTGGTAACAGAGGATCTCGGTACAAAAATCACATCATAACATTTGAATAAAAGGCATGAAATAAATGCGTTTTATAGCAATTCGCGCAAACTGCTTGTTAACAGTTAGGTGGTCACATGAAAATTATTCAATTTTATGCATTACAACTGTACACACGCTTTAAGTGTGTGCCGTGTTCCGTGTGCGGACGTGTTTAATATATCTGCTCCGTTAAAATATTTTTTTATCTCTCGAAATGTCTTTGCAAAATATGGAAGAATCCGTTAGTGAACTAACTAAAACTGTGCTTGTGCTACAAGATAAAATAACATCCCTGGAGAAGCTAGTGACTGAGCAATTCAGTGTTATTAAAGAATTGCTAACTAGCAAATCGAAAACGAAATCGGAGTCACCGATAGTGGGTAGAAGCTCAGCGATAGAACCGAAACCGGTTCGAGCAGCGCGCGTCAAAGCGATGTCGACTCGAGCTGCCACCACCGCCGCCACCGCCGCCGCCACCGCCGCTCGCAAGCGTGTCGTCGTCGCCTCGGGGTCGGGACCGAAGAACGAGACTCAGATGGCGAGCGTGGTGATGTCGCCGCAGCCGCAGCAGTTAGCTGATGCGCACGGGACTAATCTCGCAAGTTCTTCACCCATTGCTGGCAAAACTATCAATCATGACAAATCTGATACTGAAGAGGCAATGAATAGCAACGAAAATGAGTGGACACAAGTTCGATCGCGACAAACGCGACGATCGACGGCAAACGTAGTACGGGGTGTCGCCGCACCGGGCTCGACTGGATTGGAGGCAGCAGAAAGATTAACGTAAATGCAAAAACATTTGTATTATGTTAAAACTGGTACAAAAGCTGAGACAGTAAGTGAACATCTGAAAACAATCTGTCCGGATGATACCTGTACGGTGGAGACCCTAAAATCAAGGGGTTTATATGCATCGTTTTAACTGGGAGTTCCGATACAGAATGTTGGAAAATATCTAGATGTCAAGTACTGGACGAAGGATGTTTACATAAAATCCTGGCAAAATGGGTTTCGAAAGCCACAAGAAACCCAAAAAAACTCGTCCTAGAGCATGCACAATTTTCTACCAAAATGTTCGAGGCCTGAGGACCAAGTTAGACATATTTAAGAAAGCGGTACTGAATTTGAATGCTGATATCTTAGCTATCACCGAAACAAACCTCATTAGCAGTCTGTCCGACGGCGAGCTGTTCCCGCCGGGCTACACCGTGCTGCGCCGAGACCGGCGCGGGGTCGCGGGCGAAGGGGGGGCGCTGCTGGCCGTGCGCGACCATTACAGCGCCAAACAAATTGTAAACATCGAAGGTGATTCCGGTGATTTCGAACTCTTATTCGCCATAGTCTCGTTTTTATGTGGGGTTGTATACATTAGTCCATCATCGAATGATAGAACATATATTAATTTATTCAACGTTATCGAAAACAAAGTAAATAAGTATTCTAAGCTGGCATAAATTATTATCGGCGATTTTAATTTGAATTCTTGCGGTATAAACCCCTTGCTTCAATACAGTTGTGTGTTAGAAATATGTAAGTTTCAACAGTTAAATGAAATAAAAAATACCTTTGATGGTATTTTAGACCTTGTACTGAGCGATCTAGGCAGTGCACGTGTGGAGGTGAGTGGGGACGTGGAGCCGCTCGTGCGTCCGGACGCGTACCATCCGCCGCTGGAGGTGCGCGCTCTGTTCCCGCGCCGCTCCCCTGTCCGCCCGCTGCCGCCGCCGCGCCCGCCCGCTCGCGCTGATACCAGTCACTTTCCGCCTCAGTGGAATTTCCGTAAGGCCGATTTGAGTGCACTATACGCTTCTATTGCGTCAATTTCATGGAGTGGATTCTATGAAATGGACGACGTAGATCAAGCAGTCGATTTTTTCTATAAAAAGTTGTATCAGTGTATAGATGATTGTGTTCCTAGAAAAATGCGTAGTGGGAAAGGCACGCGGTAAACTTATCCTGTGTGGTTTACTCCCGAAATCATACGCAACATTAAAAATAAGTTTTTTCATCTGAAACGATATAAAAAGGAGGGGAAGGAATTTAATAGGGAGATGTTTCGTTACTACCGAGCCAGAGTAAAAGAACTTATAGACTTGACTTACAACGACTATATTAGACGAACTGAAAAAGATATTAGTAGTGACCCGACTCAATTTTGGAAATTTATCAGAGACCAACAGACTACCAGACGGACCTGTCACAAATATGAGTATGAAGATAAACCTGTATCAGAATTTGAGGCAGCGGACGCCTTCGCTTCGTACTTTCAATCTGTATTCCTTCCCGACCGACCGACACTGGACGCTGAGGCCGCCGAGTGGAGCGCCGGCCCTGGTGTGAGCTCGTCACGCGTCGCTATTGACAGATTCACGGCTGTCGATCTTCGTTATGCTGTCCGGCGATTAAAAGCTCGATCCTCTCCAGGTCCAGACGGAATTCCGCTTTACGTCGTTAAGGACTGCCTGTCGACCCTGGAAGAGCCACTTCTATTTACCTATATATGTAACTTATCTTTGAAGCTCTCTGTGTATCCGCGTAAATGGAAAACTTCCAGAGTAACACCTATACCCAAGGGTGACTCCAGATCTAAAGTAGAACACTATAGGCCTATAGCCGTGCTCTCAGTCCCTGGGAAGATTTATGAGTCTATGATTAATCACAGTGTTATGCAACAGATACGGATTTTCCTTTCTGACTCCAACACGGTTTTCGTGCAGGTAGATCCACTTCTACAAACCTAATTAACTTTGTTAATTATGCTACAACGTCTATGGATAGGTCACTGCAAACTGATGTGGCCTATTTTGAATTTAAAAGGCATTCGACCGCGTCAACAATGACGTGCTCCTTGAAAAATTTGCTCCTATAAGTTTTACCCCAAAGTTACTGAAATTATTTGCCAACTATTTTGCCAATCGCGAACAATATGTCCAATTGGCCGGTATACGTTCTCATTCCTATGAAACTTTTTCTGGTGTAAGTCAAGGAAGCACTCTAGGGCCCACACAGTTTTTAATCATGATAAATGATCTCCCAGGGGTTGTGAGAACGGCTCAGTGCTTGATGTTTGCAAACGATTTGAAGTTATACTTGAGTATAGGTGATAGAGATGATGTGTAGGCTAGCGTTATTAGTGCACTATTATCTGCTATTACACAACCGAGTGCACGACCCCGCTGCACTCGCGGGCTGCGCGCTGGCGGCACCGGAAAGGTACGGGGTGCTGCGGTCGCGCCTGCTTTTCGCGACGGGTGTGGTACGCACACAGCATGCTCGTTTTGCGCCCACCTTCCATGCGTGTACACTGTTAAATTTGCTCATCAGTAAATATCCGGAAATTGACATTTTTAATGTCAATTTTTAATTTTAATGTCAATTTACCGAAGTTTATAGCCTATGTAAGAGTTTTTTTAAGCATTTAGTTTTATTATTACTTTAATATTTAGTATGGTAATATATGTTGTTGAAAACAAGACTGTTTTAGCTTACGAGTTGGTGACAAGCACTGTAAGTAGGCTAAGGTTCTTATGTAAAAATAAATAAATAAATAATAAAATAAATAAAGTTTGTTAATGTAATGCAAACAAAATGTAATACATTAAATTACATAATTTTTTTGTAAAGGCTTTATTATTGATAAACTATTTCCACAATTTGCTTTTAAACGCATTTAAAAGTAAGGAAAACAATATTACGATGTGCATTTTGTACCGAGGTAAAAAGTTACCCCCTTAAATGTTGGTCCGGTGAATAACGGTTTAACTCGATTTAGGTCCAAAATAAGTTTTTTTTACCATTTTGCCCCGTTTTTTTCCTCAAAAAATTTCAATCTCTTTTATGAAACTGGAGATAGAAATATCACAAAATGTTTTTTGTATATTTATTTTTGCGGTGCACATTTGTTTAAAAATAATTAGTCGCATACTAAAAACACCACATCTTGTGAAATTAGATGTATTTTTAGTTTGATCTTTTTTCACCATTGACGTACTACCTAGTGGACATCGGGTCTGTGCTGAAAAGTGTCTGAAGTCTGAACCAAAAGAGAGTCAAAACCATTGAAAATTAAAAAAGGGTGTCAATTACACGTCAATCAAAATTAAGCCGTGCATCAATGACATACGATTCAAATTAAAATGTTTTGATTCTTAATATTTTGACACTTCACTAAGGACACCTTTTTGGTAAATTTTATACTAGACCCGAGGTCCATGGTTTGGTATGTGCAATGTTTTTCACATTTCTTTATTTGTTTTTTGTATACTTGCTCACTACATATGGTAAAAGGCATAAACTCAACTTAAATCATAGTGCATTTAAAAATGCATAATTTTTTTGTTGCGAAATGGTTTAATTCATCTTCTGAACGATTTAACACAAAATATTGACATTATTGTCAGATAACTAATTTTTTAATATTTCCCCCCTGAATTCCCTAAAATATTGGATTCTCTTAAATTCGTTAGTTGAAAATAATTATCTTCTTTCAAAATAATGACATAAGATAGTGACAGTCTGCCTCCATAAGTATTGAAATGTGGAGTAAAAATAATATTAAATTTTATTATTTCTATCCTCTAAGAAAATTCATTTCTACCTGTTATCCTCTGAAATATTTGAATTTTTAACTATTTTATATTTAATAAGGTAATGTTTTACTATATTATTACAGTCATTATCTGGCAGTGAGCCTTTTTGACACTGAAACAGGGGATTGAACACAATATATTGACATTATTGTCAGATAACTAATTTTATACTATTTCCCCCCTGTATCCCCTAAAATTTTGGGTTCTCTCAAATTTGTTGGTTATGAATATGTATATTCTTTCACAATAATGATATAAGAATGTGGCAGTCGGCCTCCATAATTATTTTAATGTGGAGTACAACAAAAAATTCAATTTTATTATTTCTATCTTCTATGAAAATTTATTTCTGCCTGTTATCCTCTGAAATATTTGAGTTTGTTCCTATTTTATTTCAGACTATGTAATGTATTATTGTAATCATTTTCTGGCAGTGAGCGTTTTTATTCTGGAACAGGGGATTAAACACAAAATATTTACATTATACGTGTATTCAGATAAATCATTTTTTAATATTTCCCCCCTGTATACCCTAATATATTAGGATTTTTTCTAATTTCTTAGTTGTGAGTTACTCTTTTTTATTAAAATTATGACATAAGAATGTGGCAGTCTGCCTACATAATTATTTTGGAATAAAGCAAAAAATTAAATTTCATTATTTTTATCCCATAAAAAAATTCATTTCTACCTGTCATCCTCTGAAATATTTGAGTTTGTTGCTATTTTATATTGGATTAGATAATGATTTTCTATAGTATTAGAGTCATTTTCTGGCAGTGAGCCTTTTTGATACTAAAACAGGGGATTAAAAACGAAAAAAATACATAATTTTCACATAAATACTTTTATACTATCTTCCCTGTGTATCCCCTAAATATTGGGTTCTCTCAATTTTTTTAGTTCTTAATAACTATCTTATATTATAATAATGACATAAGAATGTGGCAGTCAGCCACATTTTAGGTATATATTTTTATACAATTTCTCCCCTGTATACCCTATTAATTGGGTTTTCTTATTTCTGTGTGTTGAAAATGTATCTTATGTTTTATTTTAATTACATAAGAATATGGCAGTTGGCTTTCACAATATTTAATAGATAATAAACAAAAAAAAAAAAACTTACTTGTAACAATATTATTTGGTACCTCTTTTTCTGAATTGTTGATTTTTTTAAATTATATTCCTCATAGAATTAGAAAGTTTTCATACATAAAATAACGCCATAGTTATTTTAACAAAATGACCATTTTAATTTGGTTGGATTATAATGTCAGATAACTTTTGTCAGCTAACTTCACTCCGGTAAACGTCTACACAGTAAATAGAACTTAATGTTATCTACATGACACTTTGATTTTGTTTTATTTTGCCAACGTATTTGTCTCTGACTCTCCTGTAAAGTTGGGTTTTTTGGGTTACATCGTTTTTCAGCGGAGGCACAGAATTATACGAGTACAACACCCTCATCGGTAACGAAAGGATCCAGAATTTTTAATCTATTTATACTTATAATGAAGTATTCAATATTTTCGTGAAGTTTTAAATGAAATGGGTTATTACTATTGTACTGAGGCAATGACAGCAATTTTTAGAATTTTTGTCTGTCTGTCTGTTTGTATCTATATTCCGTTTTAACTCGAGAACCATTCTACGGATTTGGATGCGGATTTTCACTATCATCGTAGTGACATCAACACATAATGCTATAAGGGGTGTTCATAAAATAAAGCCCAAGCTGAAAACGGGACAAAGATTGAATAAACGCGGGCAAAGGCCAGTAAAAAATATTTTCGCAATAGCTTAGAAGTATCCCCAGCTCATGTTAGGCCTACAGTACTTATGATTAACTAACCAGTTACATTATTTAATTTAAATCAAATAACTTCTGTGGCTATGATTACTGATTTCGCAAGGTGTGCCTCCATTAACAATTACAGTATTTAAATGCATTATTTATCGAAAGCATCATCATTCTGTCAGAGAAGCTGTTCAAGCAGTTTTACTATCAACAACCAATCGACATCTCAACATGAACAAGGTATAAATACTATTTTAATATTTATTTAGTTCAAAACAATAACCCCATCATACCTACACAAGTTTTCGATAAAAAATTGTCTGTGAGATGTGTATTCGAGCCACGATTTGATTAGCGTTCTATAATGTTGTGTTACTATTGTTTTAGTGATTTTGATAATTAAGTGGGTTAAGTACTGGTAATTCATAATTCGATAAATTATTAAAATTATCCATCTTTGATATACACCTTTTACAACAATTATATTAAATCACAGTAGATACTCATGTCTGTGTTGAACAATTCAAAAGTTTTTTTTTAAAGTATATTTTTCCTTATGATTTTTTTTATTGATCCAGATCTCGTTATAACATTTATTGCTATTGATTTTTTGATATGGTATATTGATAGGTACGTTGCGTTGATGTCTTTAGTGAATAGAGAAAATGTACTCGTATCACTTCGCATGAAGTTTCACAATTTTATCTTTAATTTATTTTATTTTTTATTTTTTTATTTTTATTTTATTTCAAGGTATATACAACAGATTACAGATTACATTATTTATGTAAGACACTCGCATTAATTGCAAGAGTACATAATACACGCTTTTCAAACATGCTCGTCAATGAGCGCTTTTCTTTTGAAAAAAAGAAGACGCGAAGAGCCTCTTTTTAGCCTAGAGAAAAAATAAATGTATGAAGATCCAAACGACAAACTTTTAAAAACAGAGACCAAGGAGAAAATTGCTATACAGCCAAGCCAGCCGCTCGTTTTTCAACATAGTTTCTTTTGAATATTTTATCCCATTCTTGGAAATGCTAAGGTATCTAAGACAGTGAAAGCCTTTTATCTTTTCTATAATAATAATATAAAAATTAAAATAAAACAGCTAAAGTTTTTTATTCAGTTTATAATGTATAATTTCAGTTTGTGGGTATCTTCTGCCTCCTGGCTGTCTCCTGCACCCTGGCCGCGCCGTACAGCAAAGAGCAGACCGCTGCCCTTCGCGAGATGCCCGCGCTGCAGCACGAAGAGATCCACGACAGCATGGGGCAGTACGTGCTGCGTTATGTCACCGCTGAAGGCACCATCGTCTACGAGCGCGGCTACCTCGTCCCCAGCTCTAACGGAGAAGGCTATGTCTTGGCTTACGAAGGAGAGTACACCTACCTCGACAGCAACGGCAAAACCTACGTCACGAAGTACACGGCAGGTCCTGATGGCTTTAAAACTGAGAATTCCTCGCCTGAAGCTCCAGTTGCGTAATTCAAACAATGTCCTATTATTGGTAGAGTGATTTTCTTAAATAAAATTTATGCAAATTATTAAATTTTTTGTATTTTATTAGGGACTAGCCTTTGCCCGCAGCTCCGCCCGCGTTTATTCAATCTTTGCCCCGTTTCCGGATTGGACGTTATTTTATGGAAACCCCGTATAGCCTACATACATGTGTTGAGTGAAGTGACTACTTCACTACGATGCTAATAAAAAAACACACCCAAATCCGTTGAATGGTTCTCGAGTTAAAACGGAACATACATATAGACCGACAGAAAAAAATAAATTCTAAAAATTGTGGTTTTGGCCTCAGTAGGTACAATACAAATAACCATTTCTGGAGTTCAGTGGTGTAGTTCATATATAATCCTGTTCTTCGAAGAGTGATTATGTTAAATGAAAATTTGCACCCCATCACATAATATTTACTTCATTTAATTCTACTTGTTTGTCCCACTAAAACTATCACCACCTGTAAGATTTTAAATATAGGAAGAGCGCTGCTGCCTGGAGCACCGGTCTACTACTTTAGCTTGGCACCTATTTCAGGCACAGACGTACTTACTAGAAAATTATTAATTTAACTAGTTTATAAGTAATTATGTACAAAATACTTTGCTTATGTTGGATATAATTTAAAATAAATATAAAATATAATATAATATTAACATTATTATATATCTTTTCGTTTTTATTTGCGATGGAGCATGAGTCAACAGCTATTAGTAACTCTAAATGTGTGAAATAGTTTAACCCAATTAAATGTGTAAATTATTTGTTGTTTGTGTAATAAATAAGGCTGTACTTACTTTTGAGTCAGGAGTCGAATTAATTATTAATTCATCAAATTATCGGTAGCACTCGCATGGTCAATCATTTTGATATTATTTATTTTAAAATATTTAGATAATTTGTAAGCGATTTACTAAAGATTGTAGTACAATTTGTTTTTAGAATATTGAGATCTTCAATCTTTTATTACTTGAAAAATACACACGGATTTTAACGCAGTTTTGGCAGTTACCCAGATGGTTCCATGACTACGCTATGCATTAAGGGAGCTGAGCAGTTACGTTTTAAGTGAAACAAAGTTCAAAGTATATTAAAATGTATTTGTCCTAGAGTAAGCGGTATGGTCATGGTCAGAGGTATTTTAGCGCGGGCGGATCCCCGGATCAAATAATAATAATGTTAGGATATACAATACAATACAATAATAATAATACAATAACTTTATTTCAACCAAAAAGGTGTAACAACACGTTTAACAAAACATCATATTGGTAAGAAGTGACTTGCATACTTATACTCGAAAATAATAATTAAGAAGTTGTTCCCAGATTAGAATATCTGGTAACAGATAGTCAAATACCACTTCTTCAATAAAAATAACAAAAATTTGTTAAAGGTTCCCTAGCACCCGAGCTAGACCGCGTACGATCTGTATTACGGTTGCCAGTTCCCCAGCTCCTCGGAGAGATGAAAATAAATAAGTAGGTCAGCCATTTTCATGAATCATGTCAGTGACATTTTTACATAAAATTTTAGAGTGATTCAATAGAAAGTCATTGCAAAAACTTAATTATATTAGATAAGAGACGTAAGGTCTTTTATTAAGAGAAAGGAGATGACAAAAATAAAATAAAAATATTACAGAAAAACACTAAACAATGTTATGTATGAACAATTTCTCTTGCAAATTAGATTTAAGGAATGAATGAATGAATTGGCGTGTAAAGGTGAATGAGTAGATGTAAGAGAGTGTACCTCCCAAGTACTACGACCGCAGTCTTGGCTTCAGTAATGCTACCACAAGGGAGGGTGTGTTTGTATAAAATGTGTGTGTGTATATAGGCTCCTTAGCCCTACGTCCAACCAGGGACTTGGGTTCAGCATTTGCTGCTAGGGAGGGTGTGTAAGCATATATTGGGGAAAATAAAATCCAATGAAACAATTCCAAAAATTACTTTATGAATTCAATTAGTTTTTCAGTTTCGTTATAGTTTTTAGGTCGAAGCCATCGAGAAACAATTAATTTACAGTGATAACTGTTGAGATGATAAATATTTAGCGCTTTATTTACTTTATTGTATACGTAAGTGCCCATGAAACAAAAGTGTTTTTTGATAAATTCTGTTCGGAATTTTTCAGAATTTTTAATTATATGAGTTCGTCGCTCTTGGAAAATGCTAGGGTTGTAGTTAATTGATGAGTGAAATTTATATATAGTAGAGAGTATGTATAGCTGGCGAACTGGTATTTTTTTATTAGGTAGGCAAACTTACTAGAAAGTGTCCTCAGGATGTTGCTGTCACTGCCACTGGTTCCGTGGATAATGGACGCTATTCGTTTGCGCATGATCGCAAGAAAGTCATCGGTGTGCGCCTCCGCAAACATTGTCGATGCACTACAGAACCGCGGCAGCCCCATCAAAATCCTGAAGGCATTATTGTACATAACACGCAGGGCGTTGTAAGTCTCCTGCGTATAGCTATACAAAGAAGCTCCGACTTTTATGGTAAAATAGGTCATAGTCCGAAAGCGCTGGGTTTTGAGGTTTCAAAAATACTCAAGTTACTTGTATTTCGCAAATAGTATGTATAATAGTACCCTACCCTAGTACCCTACGTGTTTGTTTAGGTATACATGTAGGTATTTGTCTATTCGAAAGGTATCGGACGAAAAGAAAATTAGAGGTGAAAATTTTACTTTCATGATAATTAAAAAGTAGGAACCGATGTACATAGGCATTTTGTGCCATCTCTGTCCACGGAAATAAACTTTATGAATTCATTTATAATTTTTGGGTAAACAATGATTTATCCAGATTACTTTTATAGGATAAAAATATGTAACATATTTGGATGAAATTTTTAATTATAATGCGGTTAAATTTTGGTGGTTGTGTACAATTTCTGGGTTGTTCAGCGATTATTTTAGAGATACTTGCTTTATGTAGGCTATAAATTTATTGGATATAATTTCATATTAAATGGGGATTAACTTATGGTAATTACTTACTATTTTTTAGTGATTTAGTGCAATTTTTTTGGCATTATATTTTGTTATATCTGGTGATTACTTAAACATAAGCCGTTTGACGTACGCGGGTTTACGATTATGTAGTAAAAAAGTCGTATCTGTACATTGAATATTTTCAGAAAATTTCAAATGAAATGGTTATTTGTATTGTACCTACTGAGGCCAAAACCATAATTTTTAGAATTTATTTTTGTCTGTCGGTCTATATGTATGTTCCGTTTTAACTCGAGAACCATTCAACGGATTTGGGTGTGTTTTTCAATTAGCATATTAGCATGTAGGCTATACGGGGTTTCCATAAAATAACGCCCAATCCGGAAACGGGGCAAAGATTGAATAAACGCGGGCGGAGCTGCGGGCAAAGGCTAGTCCCTAATAAAATACAAAAAATTTAATAATTTGCATAAATTTTATTAAAGAAAATCACTCTACCAATAATAGGACATTGTTTGAATTACGCAACTGGAGCTTCAGGCGAGGAATTCTCAGTTTTAAAGCCATCAGGACCTGCCGTGTACTTCGTGACGTAGGTTTTGCCGTTGCTGTCGAGGTAGGTGTACTCTCCTTCGTAAGCCAAGACATAGCCTTCTCCGTTAGAGCTGGGGACGAGGTAGCCGCGCTCGTAGACGATGGTGCCTTCAGCGGTGACATAACGCAGCACGTACTGCCCCATGCTGTCGTGGATCTCTTCGTGCTGCAGCGCGGGCATCTCGCGAAGGGCAGCGGTCTGCTCTTTGCTGTACGGCGCGGCCAGGGTGCAGGAGACAGCCAGGAGGCAGAAGATACCCACAAACTGAAATTATACATTATAAACTGAATAAATGTATATTAACTTTAGCAGTTTTATTTTAATTTTTATATTATTATTATAGAAAAGATAAAAGGCTTTCATTGTCTTAGATACCTTAGCATTTCCATGAATGGGATAAAATAATCAAAAAAAACTATGTTGAAAAACGAGCGGCTGGCTTGGCTGTATAGCAATTTTCTCCTTGGTCTCTGTTTTTAAAAGTTTGTCGTTTGTTTACTAGGGAGGAAATAATGGATCTTCGTACATTTATTTTTCTCTGGGCTGAAAAGAGGCTCTTCGCATTTGAAATCCATGTTTGAAAAGGGTATATTATAACTGACAAACAAAACAAACAAACTTGTTAACTATATTGTATGCTAAGATTTCTGTTTAATTTAACGTCCCCTCGTATCATGTTATTTTAAATATTTGTATGCCTTTACAGCGTCACGTAGCGCACATATACCCACCATTTTATTACATCTGTTCTAACCTATGTTATTATCAATTATTATTTATATTATTTAATAAATACATACATTAATTAAACTTGCTACATCTTACACATATGCCTTGAAAGATCTACATCAGGGGTCCCCAAATGGCGGACCCCGGTCCGTATCCGGATCCCCGACCTATTTTGTGTGGACCCAGAAGTCAGATTGTTCAGAGTAAAAAAAAAATTTTTCGCATTAATATTAGGTACTTACTTTATTTCTTTAATTAGATGTCTCCTTAATAAATTATTATGATTTCATTGACTATTTATCATATAGCAAACGGACCGCCACAGATTTATTTTTGTTTGAATCGGACCCGCAATGAAACTAATTGCTGATCCCTGATTTACATATTGCTTAAATAAATATTTGAAGTATAATAAAAATTTAATAGTTTTTCCTAAATAACACTAAACCAATCGAAAGACTGGCTGATGTTGATCAATGTTTGATGATTCTTCAAATCTTTTTTCTATACCTGGTTGTAACTAGGATTCGTTACAGAAAGATCAAAACATCAAACTATAAAATCAATCCCCAGGGTTCCGTACCATTCTGATAAGTTAATAGACCTAAAATATTGAAAAAAAAAATACTAACTTACTCATACTATTATCTAGAAACTGTATGAAACAAAACTGCAAAGTTAAGTTGGTCGAGTATTCTGGTACATAACTCTAAACCTATATGAAAAATCGGCGTTTGTTCTTTAAAAAGAGCATTATACTATATAATATAATGTATAAGGTGACTTTTATTTCTGCTGCCAAACTCATACTGGAGGCTTGGTTAGGGATCAGTAACACGGATCGATAACACTTTTTGCTAATTTCGCAAAATCAAATCTTGAGTCATAGACGACGTAATAGACTCAGAGCTACGCTTACGTTTGTAAGGAACGCGAAAAGAATAATTTACGAATTTCACAAAAAGGGTCATCGAACCTTGTTACTGAGCACTTACCGAGTCTTCATATAGCAAATAATATACAGAAAAGTCCAAATTCCTAAACAGTTTGTTTTTTGAGATAGACCCCGTAACAAAAATGGTCTAAAATTGACAGCTTTGAAGACTTTAGTTTTGGAGAAAAAATATATTTTAATATTATGTTTGTATTCTACGTAATGAGTTTTAGACAATGATGACTTTGATGACACCCTGCATGCAAGGGTAAGAAAAACATTTTAATATTATGTTTGTATTCTACATAATGAGTTTTAGACAATGATGACTTTGATGACACCCTGCATGCAAGGGTAAGAAAAACATTTTAATATTATGTTTGTATTCTGCATAATGAGTTTTAGACAATGATGACTTTGATGACACCCTGCATGCAAGGGTAAGAAAAACATTTTAATATTATGTTTGTATTCTGCATAATGAGTTTTAGACAATGATGACTTTGATGACACCCTGCATGCAAGGGTAAGAAAAACATTTTAATATTATGTTTGTATTCTACATAATGAGTTTTAGACAATGATGACTTTGATGACACCCTGCATGCAAGGGTAAGAAAATCATTTTAATATTATGTTTGTATTCTACGTAATGAGTTTTAGACAATGATGACTTTGATGACACCCTGCATGCAAGGGTAAGAAAAACATTTTAATATTATGTTTGTATTCTGCATAATGAGTTTTAGACAATGATGACTTTGATGACACCCTGCATGCAAGGGTAAGAAAAACATTTTAATATTATGTTTGTATTCTGCATAATGAGTTTTAGACAATGATGACTTTGATGACACCCTGCATGCAAGGGTAAGAAAAACATTTTAATATTATGTTTGTATTCTACATAATGAGTTTTAGACAATGATGACTTTGATGACACCCTGCATGCAAGGGTAAGAAAATCATTTTAATATTATGTTTGTATTCTACATAATGAGTTTTAGACAATGATGACTTTGATGACACCCTGCATGCAAGGGTAAGAAAATCATTTTAATATTATGTTTGTATTCTACATAATGAGTTTTAGACAATGATGACTTTGATGACACCCTGCATGCAAGGGTAAGAAAAACATTTTAATATTATGTTTGTATTCTACATAATGAGTTTTAGACAATGATGACTTTGATGACACCCTGCATGCAAGGGTAAGAAAAACATTTTAATATTATGTTTGTATTCTACATAATGAGTTTTAGACAATGATGACTTTGATGACACCCTGCATGCAAGGGTAAGAAAAACATTTTAATATTATGTTTGTATTCTACGTAATGAGTTTTAGACAATGATGATTTTGATGACACCCTGCATGCAAGGGTAAGAAAAACATTTTAATATTATGTTTGAATTCTACATAATGAGTTTTAGACAATGATGACTTTGATGACACCCTGCATGCAAGGGTAAGAAAAACATTTTTTTTTGGCTCCTTTTCATCTATTTCCCTTTGGGCGCGGAACTCTGAAAGCGGGCAAGTGTGAGTAGGACACACGGCGTGAGGGTTCCGTATTTACCTATTAATCGAAAATACTGTGTTTATGTAGTCCAGGGTTATTGTTTTTGGTTAAGTATTAAAATAGGATATAGATACCTTGTTCATGTTGGGATGTCGATTGTTTGTTCACGGTATAATTACTTGAGCTGCTTCTTTCTAGAGAATGATGGTGCTTTCGATAAGAAATGCTTTTAAATACGAAAGTTGCAAATGTAATTGTTAATGGAGGTAAACGTTGGGTAATCAGTAATAGTCACAGAAGTTATTTGGTTTCAAGTTCAAGAATTTAACTGGTTATTAATCATCAGTACTGAATAACTTCATTCCCTAAATCAAATCGTAGAGAATAAAAATAAAATACCTACACTCACCCTACACTACACCTACATCACACTATCACACTAATATTATAAATGCGAAAGTTTGTGTGTGTGTGTGTGTGTGTATATTTGTTACTCTTTCACGCTGAAACGGCTGGACGGATTTGGATGAAATTCAGAATGGATATAGCTTTTAACCTAACTTAACACATCGGCTACTTTTTATCCCGGAGAAAGCATGTCGTTAAACCGAATAACACGCAGGCGGAGCCGCGGGCAAAAGCTAGTAATAAATAAATCATTAATTTCGGGCTCCTTTTCTTTGAGTTGTTTATGTAAAATGGTATAATGGTACAATAGAATAACGGTAATGATTTTTGTTCAATGTCAATATTATATATTATATGATATCTCTGGTTGTTTTTATTTATTTATTTTATTTATTTTTATTATGGATACAAACAGTCACAGGTTTATATATATTAACATATCTTAATTTATAGGTATATTATAGACCTATTATATATATAGGTACAGCCAAAAATATTTTGACACATAATATTAAGTTTTATCGGTAAGCATGTTTTGTTATGCACTATAATGTTTTTAGGGTCCAGTACCCGTATTCTGTGGTGTTACGGAACCCTTTGTGTGCAATTTCAACTCGCACTTGCCCAAATTATAATATAATAATTATAACTAGGCGTGTATGGCCAAATCCGAAACTGTAGGGAATAGCGAAAAATGCTCAAGGTTGTCTCAGCTTAGGCTTACGTCCAGCAGTGGACGAATCCAGGCTGCAGGATGGATGATTCTCGGGGCCGATTTTGATTAAAACCTTTTGGAATTACTTCTCAGAATATGATCCTTATCAGCGACGCTTATTTTTGTTTCGCCTGGTTACACCAAACAAATAAGTACAAAATCTGTTAAATCGAGTTAACCGCGTTGTTGTTTCATAAATATATTACCTAAATTATAATACTTGAACGTTTAAAGTCCAACAAAGTTCATAGAAGTTTCAATTTCATTTCAACACTTTTTTGACAGACTATACAGTGTTTTTTTTTAAATCAAGCCGTTCTGTTTCCGGCCAGGGAAATTAATTTTTCAAAAATATAATGTTACAGTTTTGGTTTTATTCAAAATCCGCCCCGAGATTCCTTTGAGCATTTTTCGCTATTGCTTATAGTTTTGAATTTCGCCATCCACACTCACCTGATAAACTAAACCTGTATATGTACATCGTCACAGCATTTTGATTTAATTAAGTATGGAATATTAGCCCCTATTAAATTTCTATTGTTTTTTGCACCTAAAGATGTAAAGTAGTCTGGTTCAGGTGATTAACCAGATTTTTGTGTTTGTTACAAAACGCAGAATGAACCTGTTTCATTTGTTAACTATAAATTATTAAGTCAACACTAATTCGGCGTCATTCACCAATCTGAAGATCAACAAATCACAATGGTAAATAATACATCTTGTTATACTTTCATTTATTTTATTTTGTTTTATTGTGATTTTATATTTATTTTGTTTCTAATTTCAGGGATCTATAAGAATGCAATTGGTCTTGTATGGACTAGCTGTCGTATCAGGCAGCGTGATAAAACCATTTTCTTACCAGCTACCGTTTGAAATGTTTGGACATCCTAAAGTAACACCCATTCGGAAGGAATTTCCATCAATCGGGACGCCATATTTAATTCCAATTCCGACTTATTATACATCCGAATCAAGGAAAGACTGTGACCACCTTACGGAAGTACCGACAACCCGGCCTCATCAAGTGGGAGTATTTGCAGTTGAAGAAGAAAAGACCCCGACAAATCCTCCGACTATTGATGTCATACCTGAGCCACCAACACTTGGACCAATATCTATTCCAGTACTGCCTCAATTCAACTTTCCTGACGCACCATCTCTTCCCGTATTTGTTGAAGGAACAAGGCCGGTAAACACCCCCGAAACACTGTACTTACCTCCTCTGTCTTTACCTGAATTGCCAGCTAGAGAGATTGTTGGAGAACAAGGTCCGATTTTCATACCTGAAAATCCAGCATTGCCAACATTTAGCGAGGAAAATACTTCAGTATTAATCTCAGAAGCCCCAGTTTTACCGCCATTTTTCTTACCAAAACTACCAACTAGGATTTCCGTGGAACAGCTAGCTTCAAAACCAGGTTTTGTCATATGCTTTCATATTGATGGAAAAAAAATCGAACTCATAAGGCCTACGATTATTCCAGAGGCACCTGTTGTCCCACCTTTCCCTCTACCAGAACTGCCTGTACGAATTGAAGAGCCTTCCATTATCATCTCTGATGTACCTTTACCATCTAAACCTGAGCCCTTAGTAATTCCGAAGGCTCCATTTTTACCTCCATTGAGCTTGTCTGAAGTACCAGTTGGCGTAAATGTTGAAGAACCGGAGCCTATCTTTATCTCGGAAGTGCCAGCTCTACCAACTTTTGTCGGAGAACAGCAGCTCATAGTTATTCCTAAAGCCCCTGTACTGCCACCTTTTTCAAGGCCTGAATTTCCATTAGCAGTAATTTCAAAAGACCCTGCACCTTTCTGGAGCCCATACCCACCATCAACATTGGTAGCTGATGAGCCTGCGCATTCAACTTTTGAGGTAGAAAATAAACCATTTGTCATACCTGAGGCACCGGTTTTGCCTCCTCAATTTATACCCATATTTCCAATCAGCGTGGTTCCAGAAGAGCCAAAACCAGATTTTAATGCTGAAAGACCCGATCTGCCAACATTTACTCACGAGAAGACACCCGATAGTATTCCTAAAGCCCCCGTTCTACCTCCATTGTCACTACCAGAACTACCAGTCAGTGTCATCGCTGGTCCAGCTATTCCTGAACTACCTGCATTCATTAATGAAGTCAAGCCCCTAGTAATCCCACAAGCCCCCGAGCTCCCGCCTTTAGAATTATTTGAGATACCTAGAGTAGTTGTACAAGAGCCCATCCAGGCACCAGTATTACCTCCTAGATTTTTCCCGGAAACTCCTCAGCATGTTGTTAATGCTGAACCCGCACCATTATTTTTTGGTCCTGCATCATCACCTATTGTGGTTGAGGCACCAGTTCAAATTGTAGTTCAGGGATCTAGATTCATTCCTGCTGATTGTGATACGTTGTGCAAGAACTTACCATCCTAAAAATTGTAAACTATTATCGGCCCTCACAAGAAGCTCTGTTTCATCCAAGGTTTAAGTTCCAGGACGAAGTAGTTTTAGGAAGAATAAATTAATATTTTTACAGTTTGGTGTTTTATTTTATTAATCCTTATTAAATAAACCAGCCGTACCTCACAAGAAGCTCTGTTTCATCCAAGGTTTAAGTTCCAGGACGAAGTAGTTTTAGGAAGAATAAATTAATATTTTTACAGTTTGGTGTTTTTTTTATTAATCCTTATTAAATAAACCAGCCGTTCCTGTTTATGGAACCCATAGACAAGTTCAATATTCAGAATATACTAAAATACTTGTGAACGGAATTTCAAGTTTTCAAGTCAAATTGAAATAGTTTACACAGTAGTTTTTCACGGTAAGGCAATTTGTATGAAATTGATTACGTAAAGGGCAATAACTTTTTTCTCGTTGAGTTAAAAGTCTGATTTTGACAGAACCATTTTTGTGGGAGGTATTAGATTCAACTTGATACCTCCCAAGGGGCGTTCCCGTTTTTTTTATTTTGAGATTTTATTTTTAGAAATAATAGTGGTTTGTACGAGTTTAAACGAGTACTAGCTTTTTTTCAAACAATGTTTACGTGGTAATCTTATTTAAAGGAATTCAATATTACTTATACACTAAAATCAGATACTTTTCTTGTAATTACTCTTATTCGGTTTACAGGACTTTAATTTAAATATTTTTGAAAAAAATGTGTGTGTTATTAATTAGTTTCCTGCGGATATTTAGTGACTGTATCAATATTACAAATCAAGCCACTATATTTACAGTCAGTGACACAAGAGCGTACGGGGTGAAAATAAAGAATGGTGGACCAGGGGAAAGGGGGGATGCTACTAATGTATACAGCGGAGCAACGACTCTGATGCACAGTGCATGGTCTCGGGAAAAATATGATTGTTGAGTTCTATCTAGGTTTTGCTATGTAAAAGTGAGACCTAGTCTCAAGCCTAACCTTAGGTCTCTGTGAATATGAGCGCAAAAACTCTTTACTGTTAACCTGTAAGTGCACCTTGTTGTAGCATTGGTTGTAGGTAGCAACATCGATATCAGTAAATTGTTACAGCATTAGAACGGCCACCCGCGACGGCGATAACGCTCTTATCGCTGAACTTAAATGGTATTTATATTAATTTCCTCTCATTCAATTAAATATGTTATCGGGCTTAATTAACCGATCTCATCCTGTCCGTGGGGTTTATTGAAATATTAATAGTTCGGAAAAATGAAACAATACACCATTGTTCGATAAGGTTTGACGTCATACCTACGGTAAGGCATACCTATGGTAAGGCATACCTACGGTAAGGTGTACAGGTACACCTGCCGAGGTAATTAAGTGTTCATCACCTAACGATGGTGTGCATGGACGATTCAACAAAAACCCAAGTCTCTCGGGTTCGCTTGGTAAACTGCTTTGCGGACATGAGTGCACGCTGCAACGCTGTAGTGGGATAGCTTGTCGGAGCCGAACATCCGAAGAACATACAACATAGTCGAGTAAGACTGCAGGTCACGTAGCAAGACTGCGTGCATACTCAGCATGCCGGGGTGCTTGCAGTTAGAGTTGAAACAATCGTTGGTTGCATTTGTACCGTAACGAGCACGTACTGAAGCTTACCTATACTTTTTTCCATACGGAGCATGATTGTGCTAGCTAACAGAAGTTAACACAGTGTATGATATCACTCCCGTAATGAAATATAAAACTGTATGCATTATCCTTATCAATTTTTTCCTTTTCAGCTGAAAATAACTGGGTATTGCCGATATATGCATGTATTACCCGTTGACATCATCGATATTGCGCCATTTTACCACAAAATACGTTTCTCTACCTAATTTGCTTATCAATTCTGTCGTTACTGCGGTACAGCATGATGTCACGGTATTTGAATTATCCCTCATGAACGAGCTTATTCAAGTGGGAAAAAATTCGCGATAATTATGGAACAACGAGTCCTTATTAGGTAGGTTTCGGGTTAGTATAAATGGAGGAAAGTACATATACAATCAATCATTAGCACATATACACTCGCCATAATCACAAGGCTGTGTACAATCGATCAGTCTTAACAAAATCACCATGTCATCATTCACAAAATCATCATCCACCATGAGCGGAAACTCTGGAGAAGCCGTTCATCGAGACAACGGGGAAAAATCTCGGAAGGAGCAAGAGCGCGCGGAAGAAGAAGAAGAAAAGCGCAGACAAGACTTGGAGCGTGAGGAGAGAAAACGTCAGAAGGCAGAGCAGCGGCGACTGGACAGGCACTTGATGCAGTATGCACTAGCTTTGCGTGAGCAGGCATCGTGGCGTGGAACTCTCAACCGGCCGAAGTAGTGCTAGTCATAGATATGATCATTTGTTTATATAATAAGTATTAGGTATTTGTGTACATCAGTATTAAGTATATTGTGTATGTGAGTGTTTGTTTTTGAAAATAAAAAAAAAACTTGTTCCCGATACATATTTATTTCATTTCAAAATGCATGCCGACTTACAAATGTCACGACATACCAGTTTCCTTCATGATACTAGTTCTATCCACTAAGATGTTGTACAATCTACATCCATGCATAGATAACCGTGGTCACTACACTTTGTAACACGATAGAGGGGCGACGCGACATGCTATGCAGCGATAGGTAGGTACGGTGCAGTGTTTAGGTAAGGTATCTGTCATACCATAGTCCTAACATTACAGGAATCATGAAAAGTATACATATTTAGAATGATGTTTTGTACATCGTTATAGTCTAACCAAACCTGAAAGCTATACAATGACAAATCTTAAGTATAAGTGAGGTGTATACATGTATGAAGCACACGTGTATGTCCCGGTAATTTTCTATGGTCACTCATCAGTTTTGATTTCGTTTCGAAATACACGCCGCCAGTCGGATACAGATCATAAAATGAATATAGCACGGGTTTTCCCGAATATTTCAAGACAGTGCCAACTAAACGTGGGTTGCCGTAATACGCTGGAGCTACTTACGTTCGGCCGGCAGCCTGTAATAATATTTCGATGAAGGTCCCGTCGTCTTATCATATTTACCTATCTTTTGAGTAGTGACACATAGTTTGTTCCATATTTAAACGAGAGCGTGCCATGTGGTCATACGTATTATCGGTTCATAAGGAGTTATAGATGTAACGCCAATTGCCGCCAGTCTTTGTCATAATACTGTTTGCGGCTTACATGCAGTTATTCATGGATATAAAGTTAAGAAAAACCTTATTTAGACGTCTCATATTCCTGTATGGTCGGCTCCATACCTAAACGTCGCAGATACACGTACTCAGAGGCGAATGCACACTCAGGCCTTGCTCAAGACATATGATAAGCATATGCCAAGCATAGTTTGTGATAACGGAGCTTTGCAAACATATTATAAACACAAATATTTATTTTAATAAGCGAACGTCACATTGCAGCAGCATTGCTGCACTATTTAGCACTTTTATCACTGATGTTGCGAGCCGACTGCAGCAACATTTCTGTGTCCGTCCGGTCAACTGTCGAATAATATAGTAAGATTTGCGGATCACCTTCATGCACTTTCTGGATGACCTCTCTGAAGATTTCTTGGGATTCTTTCAGCAGAATCGCCGGGACCATGTACTTGGTTATCCACGCAGAGACGTGCGCCGTGCAGAAATGATGAAAGTGCTGTGGGATCCTGCACTCACGTCCCGGTGGTACCACTACATTAGGCCTCTTGCCGCAGGAACAGGTGTCCCCGGCGACCGCCTTGCACCTCGAAAAGCGAATCTTCTTTTCAACAAACTCCAGTATAGTGGGCACCCTCACGAGATCCCTCTCACCTGGCGGCGGCCCCCAAAATAAGGGCATGAGCCAGTCCCAGTTCACCATCAGACGATCTTCTTCTGGCCTCGTCGGATCAAAGTTGTAGCGGACGGGGCATGGCTTCCCGTTAAGGAAAGTCAGGTCGTCCAGCTGTCGTTCCGCCTGAAGAAACTGTTTGTATGCTTTATTGAATTGCAGAATTTCGCCGGGGCTGAAAGGGGCCTCCTCGGGTATAGAAGGCCCGCGCCTCGTGAAGGTGTCCACCGGGAAACTGAGTATTCTGTCTTGGGACTGCATCTTGAGTTCTGGATGGATGTCACGGGACTCCTAAGTCTATACGATGTTCTTTCAGCAATGTTGACCGTGTAGTGTCTAGCCACTGACTGCCCGCATAGCAATTTATACCACTCCAGTTGTTTATCGTACCGAATAAAGAAAACAATATAGGGATAATATCAATTTGGAATTCCCACAACCTCGCGTGCGGGTTATCGTTCGGCGCGGTAATCGGATCATTCTTAAAATAAACGAGTGAATATTAAAATATTCTTGGACCACGTCAGTCAAACTTCCATCCTTATGAAAATAGACGATTTACAATTCATCCCGCGCTCCCATACTGGGGCCCCGGTAGTCACTCACGTGTTCACATAGTCACTATAGATCGTATCTCATACCTACGATAAAAATTACGCTACCAATTTGGGACATCGATAACAACGTTTAATTGCTGTACTCGATGCATTGTCTTAGCTCGCAACACCATAATATAAATGCCGGGCATTCATAGGGAAAACCAGGTCAAAAGTTTGTAACTTTAGTATACAGGTAAAACATACCTATTAAGCACATACGGCATTGTGTGCGCGATAAGAGCGTGTCTTAACAACGACAATGATGCAGATCGGATGCAGTTTTAGTAGGGTGAAACAACTAGTATGTGACTCTTGACCGAATACTGATAACACAGAAGATATAAACAAAATAGACTGGGTTTCTCCAAAACGCGAAACTGTTAGGTTATCGGGCGACTTAGTGATAAGGTATTTAACTCGTGTAAAAGCAATGCTGAGACCACGTCAGCCGATATTTAGATACACGTCGCACTTAGGTATCATCCCACTTTAGTACTCCTGTTTGAAAAAGAACTACAATTATAGCACTAGTGGATCTTGTGAGTGCCCGCTATGAATGCTGCGCTGCAGTCCAGCGTCATGCTCACATTATGCAAAAGTGGCAAAGCGGTGTATGGCCTATGAGATGCGGGTGACCGCTGCATGGCAACAAAGCAGATAATTCTACAAGAAGTATGTTTATTCTAGGCGTTATAGGTATCGTTCCGTGAGAACGTGAGCTGTAGGTTTCTGGCAATTCGGCCCCAGCTTGGATGCTGATGCTGCGGCCCCAGCAATTCATGTTACCTGCTGCTTTGACCCATACTCATATCACTTTAGAGGCGGCACATACGAAAAAAGTCAAAATTTTCGGAAATGCATCTGACCCCTATGCACTATAGAATCTTCATCACTGAATACGAAAATAGTACCCTTGCCTTACCTAGATGTTTAATTTTGAAGTTATAGACCGTACGCTACCGTGTCATTGACTGTATTATAGAAAAAAGATGTCTAATATTGATACAGTCACTAAATATTGGTAGGAAACTAATTAGGAAACAATTTATGACGATGTTGTTGAATAGGTGCTTGTATACTAACTATAATACACAGCTTTAAGACTGTCTCTGGATTCCTTCTATACCTCGGACAGACTATCCAACTGGGTAGAAGCAACTTTGAGAAAGGGGCAAATAGAAGAATACAGTTGGGCTGGGTAGCATTTGGGAAGCTTCTTCATATCCTCACGTCTCGCTCCATCCCACAGATTTTCAAGTCAAAGGTCTTCAACGAGTGCATCCTGCCGGTGATGACCTATGGCACCGAAATGTGGACATTGACTTTGGGATTGGTCCACAAATTTAAGGTCGCTCAGCGAGCTATGGAAAGAGCTATGCTCGGTGTAACTTTGATGGATAAGGTTAAAGTAGAAGTTATCCGTCAAAGAACTAAAGTAATCGACATAACTTCCAAGATTAGTCTTAAGTGATAATGAAATGATAATCATTGGAGTAGACGAATTATCAAGTGGAGGCCACGTCTAGGACGACGTAGTGTGACACGACCTGCATCCAGTTGGACCGATGACCTGAAGAAGATCGGGTCATGGTTGGATGAGGAGGGCCGAAGATTGAGTGCTATGGCGTGCCTTGGGAGAGGCTGATGATGATGATGATGATGATGATGATGATGATGATGATGATGATGCCGTATACAACGTGTCACTTTGCGGCATGGTTTTGTTATGAGGATGGTGACAAGACCTGGACATAACTATCTTGGTCTTACTGTACAAGGTGCACTAGGCGTAGGTATATGAAGTAATCAGTAATCAATTTACACCACTTAGAGAGTCATGCATCCCTAAACATATTATAATAAACTCTAATCTTGAAATTATTTTAAGAAATAATCTAGCTAATTGGGATGTGATGGCCACTGTCAACCACTAATTCATTTTGAATAGGCATTCCATTCCATTTATTTCATATAAAAGCATTGTGTTTGAGATCAAAGCATAGTTCTGTTTAGAAACTAACAGAAGACCTCAAGGTGAGACCTTCATTATTTAGATTTTGTGAACTTTTTTCGAGACACTAAATTTATTCCTTTCTTGTGTTGATAGAGCACTAAGGAAGGTGTCCGTCCATTGCTATCTTTACTACTTTACAAAAATTTGTTAAAGAATGGGAATAAAATATCGACTTCTCAGAAATATCTAATTTTTTTGACATTGCTGAGAGTGCCTAGCTTCGGTCATATGATATAAAGAGACATTGCTGGTCTCGGTTGTACAGTGGCAACGCCCTTGTCGTGAAAGTAAGAGCTCGCAGGTTCGAATCCTGACCCGAGGTATATTTTCAAAATATTTTTCTCATTCATTTGTTTCGATTGATATTTTCTAGTTTGTAATATACTAAATAATGTTTAGTCATTTCACTTAACTTAATTTGTCATTTTACAGATGCATACATTTCTGGTGACTGTGTGCGCTGTCGGTGTTGCAATGGGCGCGCCTTCAACCTACACCATTCTACCGGGAGGAAGGTATCTGACTCCTGAAATGATGGCTTCTTTGCAACTGCCTTTGCCTCTAGACCCATCTTCTAAACTCGAAGAGCTGGCACCTCTAACTAATATCGTGATCCCAAGAATTCCTGAGGCGCGTCCGCTTATAATTGAGCCGATGCCAAAAATAGAATATGAAAACCCTGAAGAGCCTATAAAAATTGAGGAAGGGGCGCCTGAGGCAGAGAAAATTTACAGAACCATAACCTTTAGACAAGGGCCTGATTTCCAAAGCTACTGGACTAACGCACAAGCTTATTGGGCCAACCTCCAGAGCCAATGGCAGGAGTGGATTAGCAATATTCAGAATAACGGTGTAGTGGCCATCTTCAATCCGTCGTCTAACTCTATACGCCTCGTTCAAAACGGCAGGAGTATTCCGTTTGTTCTGCAAAAGTAAGTCAAGCTAAGGATTGTTTTAAGATTTGTATTAAGCAATATCCCATGTTGAATAAAAATATGATTTTGAAAAGTTACCTACTCTTTATTTTAAATGTGCTTGTCTTTACATTTCAGTCTTTTCTCTTCATTTGTTCTCTAAACAAATGTAATGCAATGTATGTATGTACGACAGTATGATGAACTCGCTTATACATAAATTGAGAATAACTAAATGCACTTGAATGAAATTTTCTTCATAGGCTAGGAGGTTTTTAAATGTTTTTGTGTACATATGTATCATTGCGTTAAATGTAACCAAAGGGTTGATTTTGATTAATACATTAAAATAAATAAAATTTCAATTTATACTGAAAATATCGGTAAGTAGGTGAATGATCAACAAGAACAAAGTATGACTTTATGTTCCATTCCTAAGTACGGCGATAGGGCTCACCAATCATCACGTTTGGGTCGTAATAATTGTCAGTGAAAAGCGGATGTACGTGTACCGAGTGTGGGCTGTGACTTTTCACTTGATTCATGTCGTGATGATAATATATGTTATAAGCTTATAAGTGATATTTTAAACCATTAAAATATGGTTTTTGTTAAAACTATTTGTTTTTAATACTAATGCCGACAAATTCGATATATTCGGATATTTACCATCGTGTTTTTCTATACATTTTTAAATATACATTTTTAGTTTTTCTAAATATAAATGTATAGAAAAACACGATGGTAAATATCCGAATATATTTCGACAGAATTTGTCGGCATTAGTGGAATAATAAGTTAATATAATAAAAAACGTAATGTGACAAAGGGGATGATTGACAGAGACAAAAAAAATAAAGAAAAAAGTCAGGAAAAACAACCATTTCAAACGATACCATATTTGATAGGGTTAAATACACATATTGGTGCAGAGGAGTGTTCCTACGAAGATTGATTTAGAATTGAAATAGCGTAGCCCAGTTTTACTCTTACATTGATGCGCATTAGAATATACATATTGCCTTTAGAGTAAAATGTTTAAACGTAAGAAAAAATAGTACTAGCGTTATCAAAATAATATAAGACTAGCTTTTTGCCCTTGTTTATTCCATCTCTGCCCTGTTTTCTGTTTGGGCGTTATTTTATTAACCTCTTAAAACTATATGATAATAAGGAAAACCACATTTAAATCCGTCGAGTGTTTTATCAAGTTAAAATGGAACATAATATATACATACATACGTACAGTCAGAAAAACAAAATTCAAAAAATTTTAGTTTTGCAATAATTTTTTGCCGTGTTAGAGGCCATAGTAACACGTATTCTGTGAAAAAATCAACTGGCTATCTATTACGGTTGAAGCTGTAGACTCTCGTGACAGACGGAAAGATAGACAGCGGAGGCGGAGGCTCCGTTTAGGCTAATAGGTCCCGTTTTGCCCCCTTCCGGTACAAAATCTTAAAAATGACGTTCTCTTTTACTCATACTAATCGAAATTTCGAAAGAAAAACACCCGCATTAATGAAATAAAAATTGTGTTTTACAGTAGAAACCACAGAAAGTTTATTTTTTATTTTTATTTCGATATTAAGAAAAGGAGACTTCTGTTGCAGTATAGTTTATAGCAAGGGTCTTCAACCCGCGGCCTTCGGGCCTATTGCGGCCCGCGCCGGGACATTTCTTGCGGCCCTCAGAGGCTAAACGAAATATTTATTTAAAGGATTTAAAGTTCATGCACTTTCCTAACTGTCAAGTTGCGAATGTATAGGCGTGGACAAGTATGTCACAGCGTTACAAATGCTAAAAACAGAGTTCACATTAAGATTTGCCAACTTTAGAGAAACTGAAAATATTAATCTATTTGCTCGCCCATTCAGTGTACCTGTTGAAGACATGCCAGGAAATTTTAATAGGTTCGCAGTTAAATACCAAAAAAATACAGAATGGGCCTTTTTGATTTTTACTCTAATTTTGTCGATAAAAATTCATTTCCTGAAATAAGAAATCACGCCCTAAAGATGATGTCACTTTTTAGCGGCATATATGTCAAGGATGAAAAATGTTAAATCCAAAATAAGGATTACGGATGTACTGGAAGGTAGTCTGCGGCTTGCGACCACAAAAATAAAAACAATTATCGACAATCTGGTGAAAAGTAAACAGTAGCAATCCTCACATTAATCTGTTCATAATTTTTTTAAAACAAATAAAGAATACTTGTTTAGTATTTAAATTATTATTGCGTGCGGCAATGTGGCCCTTTGACAGACCTGGAATAGATTATTGGCCCTCGAGCTACAAAAGGTTGAAGACCCTGGTTTGTAGTTATATAGTTGTGGTCGTTCAGTCGGCACTACACGCCGCGTACACGTATGAAGCCGAGGTTGGTATTTCCGGTGCTTGTGTTGGCTCGTATTGGGATTGAGTTGGCACGAATTGAGACTGAGGTGACAAGTTCTGATGCTCGGTCCAGATGGGGAAATGAGCAGGGTAGTATGGGTAGGCTGACTGCTCGTCAGCTAGCACATCCTGCCAGTGCGAGGCTGCATCTATAGGCCGTGATGGAAGTACTGTAGTGGTCGGCATCGTTGTAGAATACTGGTTCGAGTTCCAGTTTTTGAATTCATCATCGTGGTACTCTTGCAACATTGGGGCGTAAGTTGTTACTGATTTTGGAGTAGTCGTTGTTTTTTTTTTGGTCTGTTATATCATCATTCCTGTTTTCTACTTAAGTCGGTTGATTCCGGCGTACTTGCTCGGAGTTGTAGTGAATGTGGGAGTTGGGGTTGACCCAAAAGCACGTGGTCTGTGCCCAAAAGTTACTGTTGTAGATGTCATCTGTCAAGTCGATAGAGGGCTTCCGGGGACGTACTGCGGCACCACGCGAATCGGCTGCTGCTGGTTGAAGTGACTGTAGCCCGCGCCAGCCGCATATATTGTAGCCAATAACGACAACAATAATACCAACATCATTCTGTAATAAAAGAATCCGGATAAAATTGGAACAGACAAATTACAGTAACAAAATCTGATCAAAATAAAAATATTAACCAACCTATTTTGTTGATTGATCAAATTATTTATATGTAATAGAAATTGGAATGCCCATGCCCATGAATTTTTACCAAATTACTTTTTAAATACTGACAAATCAAAGAGCCGACGACATGTAAAAAAAACTGATGCAGTTCTCAAATTAACTACAAAAACAAATTAATTCCATGTTCAGATAAGTTCTAGAGGTGCAAGAAACTGTTCTAAAGAGAAATTTATTAACTGTATGTAGACTAAATTGTCCGGGCACTACTTGTAATTTACTTAAAATTATTATAATCATCAGGAAATGGCGGCAGTTGTGACACAATTAAGAAATACGAAAAACGTTAATATTTTTTACTAAACAAATTGGTTAACATTTACATAGTGCAATTTACATATACCTACGTATTTTTATTATATTACAATGTCGTTATTTATTAAAGGAAGAAAGTTTATTGATCAATACATTTATAGAAATTATATCCCAAAATAAAGTCATCGCAACAAATTGCCATTATTTAATGAAATAATTTATATGAAAAAAAAATTCATTAAAATACTGAAAAATGGCAAGTTATTCGCAACAACAATATCATTTATAAAGAAAAACATGCACCGTAATAACATTAATAAAATAATTAAAACAAAAAAATCTGAGAATCTGTTACGGAGAGTGAATAGTCGTTTGGAGGCCAAAGAAGGAAAATAATATGTTGCTCTTGTAACAAAATTTGCTATCTTGTATCAGTTGATGCACTTACTAACCCATAAAGTCTCAATAAGGTTAGATACTATTAAAAGGAACCTACGCTCTTGTTTTATGGAAAAACAAATGATAAGGTCAATGGCCTTCCCCATGTTTAAGAAGCAATGAACAAATACCTTTTAAGTCCTCAAAGCTCATTTTATATTACAGAATACAGATTGGATGAGCACCAACATACAGTTAGTACCAACAAATCCGCAGGATTTCTTATATTTATGTTTAAGCCCACCAGATTAGCTCAACTTTTTATGTTTTGTCCTTATTTTTATGGTTTGATGTAATAAGGACAAAGCAAAAAAAAACTGGGTTAAGTCGCTTGGTGCATGTGGGCTTTAGTCATGTGATTAAAGAATGGTTTTAAAAATGTATAAAAAGGTTTAACACATTGTTGAATGTAGAAATAGAACGTGGACCACTTTTATAACCATTATATAACATCATGATTAGTAATACTTTCTTGTTTGTTTTTATCGAAGACAAAAAAATCAATGGTAACTTTAAAAACTTAATATAACCCTAACTAGATGACACTTTTAATAGATGTTAAAATTAATAGAATTGCTTGCGCCGTCACGTTTAAACAAAACAGGTAATGAAATTCAATGGCACTGCAGGTACATTTAAAATACATTAAAATATTCATTGGAAGAGACACATTTACATGAAAATTATCCCTTATGATTTATGCATACAAAATACTTTTAGTGTAAATTTTAAAATTATGTGTAAACTGGTATATTCTTATTCTAAAGAACTACAGCTTTTAAATAAGTAATACAATTTGGGTAAATTGGCTAAGTTCGCTTCGTTCGAATTTTATCCATCGTCTTGTCTTCTTTAAGTTAAAATACTGATAATAAATAGGGTAATAATATCTCACTGGCTACACAGAATTATTTCGCATCATGCTTCTATAGGTCTAGGATCGTAAGGAGTGGCATCGTGCCCGACATATCTGTTGTTTTTCCTTATCTGGAATCCTTCGTTAGGCGATGAGTTGTAATAAATTACCCTGCGGATTCCGAAAGGATCGACATAGCCGAAGCTGCCCGTCTTTTCATTGGCATCTCCTGTGATTTCTTCATGATATTGTTTGGGCAAATAATATCTGAAGCCATTTCTTTTGAAGGTTGAACCATCGTACTCGGGGTACTGTGGAGTGTAGCCATCGCCTATCCTTCCCGAAGGTCGGTTTCTTCTGACCCAGTCATCAGCGTGTCTGTAGGAATTTGGGTTAAAGACGTCGAGGCGTCTGTATGGCGTGCTATCACTGGCATAGTAGTGGTCGTCGAGGGTGTTAGTGTTAGAAGAGTCGTAGTCAATTGAGTTCGGAGATGGGGACGCAGCTTCGTCTGCAGTAATCGGTTGCACTGTAGGGTTGAAGTTGAACTTCGGAGAGGAGTCGATGGAATTGGGAGAGACCTCGACGTGTGGTGTGGAGGCGGAGGATGTGGAATAGGAATGAGGAGGGGGTGTGACTGAGACAGTTGGGAAGCGTGGAGGACCGTAGGTGGGGGAAGGTGGGGCAGGAGTCCTTGTTGACGGAGAGTAGCGAGCTTGACCACGATTGCGTGGAACTGGCGCATGCGTCACTCCGTAGCCAGGATCAGTTGGCGCCGTCTTCGCAATTTTTATAGATTCCTGAAAATTTGAAAAAGGATTTATTTAGTGCCATAAATTTTCATACAAACATTATTCAAGTCTGTCTTTCTTCCTGACACATCCCGTTTGCTTCTCCCACAATCATTAATTGAGTCACACGAGCTTTTCGATTCCGAGTCCTTTTGACTTTGCCATTCCCTAGTATTTACTAATATGGTCGTTTGCGTAATAAAATCATTGACTCTATCAAAATTCAGTTATGGTTTGTGATTATTATACGTACTCCAATAGGTCGGTTAAGTCCAACGAAGACTGTCTTCGACTTGTATATCCGGTAGCCTTGGTCATCGGCGATGTAGTCCTGCAATCGTAAGACGCCATCCGCTCCAACCCATCCTGTCGTTCCTGTAATACGAGAAAAATAAAGATACTTTACAATCAATGATATAAAAAAGGTAAATACGGTACAATCTTATATCGTCAACAACTGAAAAATGGAACTCTTTTTTAAACAAGCGCCGCCGACAGGGATGGATCGACAAGCTTCGACAGTAGTGCGAGCGACATAAAACAGGTCCATTGGGCCTATATTTGCAGGGCCACGTGCAAGAAGCGGGGTCTTCCTTTTGTTTTATCTAAGTTTACAATGTCATACGAGTGAATGGATGTTACGGCGAAAGAATTCGTGTTTACAAAAAATTCTTGCTTTTAAATTAATTTTCAGGTCAGTAAAATACGGATAAAAAGAAAAAATAGTTTATATGCTTCTTCATGTCTTTGTCCAAATTGTTCTAGGAATTTATGAGCAATTAATTTAACTTTACTACATTTAAATAATTCTGAAACATGTAGATAAGTTTCGGCTCAAAAACAGTTTCATTTATTGTATATTGTATTGTTTCGCAATGAAAAATATATCAAGTATTTAACATTGTGTAGTTTTTTATGAAATAACTAGCTTTTGCTCGCAGCTCCGCCCGCGTGTTATTCAGTTTAACGACATACTTTTTTCCGGGATAAAAAGTAGCCTATGTGTTAAGTTAGGGTATAAGCTATACATATCCATTCTAAATTTCATCCAAATCCGTTCAGCCGTTTCAGCGAGAAAGAGTAACAAACATACACACACAAACTTTCGCATTTATAATATTAGTGTGCTATTTGTAAAATAGCTAATAGGCGCATTCTCCATAGTATGAACACAAAAACCAATGTGAGAGCGCTGACTTCTAGAGAACATATATGTTTCAGGAAGAAATAAGTCGGCAAAAGTGTTATTTTGGTACCATCAATCAGTATGTAATAATTTATTTTCAACTTTTTAGTGAATGTCTCTGCTATAAAATTTGAAGTTCGTTATTATTTTTTTGTTAAAAGTTTATTTATTTGGACACGTGATTCCTGTCAGGGCATTTCAGATGATAGTATGAGAGCATGTGAGAATCAAAATGAAGTTACTTTAAGCAAGCCCAGCTTTCTCACAGTTGTAATTTTTAGTAGTGGTACTAAGAAGTATGTATTTTTATTAAATCTTCAGTTTTGCGACAAAAAGTTACGAAATGTATGAGATGATGAAAGGTGCTCGACAATATATATAATATATAATACAAGTAAGTAGTTACCCATATCACAGTATAGGTAACAACAGTAGTTTAACTAGGCGGTGTCCTTGAAATCCTTACCTACGGCCGCTCGGCGCCTAAACACGCCCTAGGGCTGCCAACTGACTGTTTACGTATTTGATAATGCTTTAATATTATTATAAAAGTTGTATTTCAGCAACCATACAATGCACTACATACTCTGTTATTTCGTGCCATAATTTACGAAAATGCGCGGGAACGTCCCAGAGACAACTACGTAACTGCGGTGCGACCACGACTGTCGTAAACCGACTTGAACTATGTATGTTTTGGCGGTGGTTCGTTTCGACCCGCTTGTATGGAGATATTAATACTATTTGTTACTTATACTATGCCCATACCAACAACAGATCCATCCTTCAGTCTTCTCTCTTTCCGATATTGGCCATTGTGCGTCTGGTACAGGAAGTATCTCTCGTCATCTTCGTCTGTCTGGATGTGGAACTGGTCAGGATCCTGCTGCGGACTGTATCCGTCCAGCGCTGCTAAAGCGCTGTAAGCGCATACCTGGAACGTAAGAGAAGACCACGTAAGAAGTTCTTTATTGTACACAAAAAAAGGAGATTACAAATATTTGATACAATAATTTGAGTACAGCGGCGAGCTTATCTCTCAAAGAGATTTTTATAGCAAACCGAATGAGTATAGGAGTGCTTTAAAAAATAAATAGGTAACCATATGTGTACGTACTACATACTAAAATACTTACATAGGTGTATAAAATATATATAAATATATCTAACATACATACTAATATAACTAACTCTAATATAAACTGATATAAATATAAACTGACTATATATAAACATGACATAAGAAGTTATAGATTTTTAAAATTTTATTGGTATAATAAATAAATTTCAATTTTAAGAAGTATGCAGGATATTTTTTTTTTAAATTTGACGTATATATTTTTATTTATTTTATAAAGATACATTATTTAAAACTAAAATAATATAAAGTTAAAACTGAATTATCCTAAAAACTTAAACAAACCAAAGACCTAAAAATAAACATACTTTAAACTAAACTAAGTAAACATTTATTTATATTTTATAGTATTGATATCCGAATAAATAGCTAAGCTAGGTATATCTTGTATTAGAAATACAGTCCAAAAGGTAAAGCCTTTCAACAAGAAAAACTCAGTACAATTTCAACACACTGCATTACAAGCGATACGAAAACAAAGGAGGTAACACGTTAACTACCTGCAATTTGTTTATTAATAAAAATAAAAAGTATAGAATAAATAATTTCATTACAAAAAAAAGTGAACAACACAAAAAATCACAGACATCCGATATATAATATGCAAAAAATAAAACTTTTCACTACGGAGGCCAAAACGTTGTACCTTTTTGGGACAGAATATGTTTCCGTTTTTATTCTTTTCAATCCTCAAAAAGGTCTACCAGCAGAAATGACTAGCATTACTTAATTTGATACACATTTCCATGTACAAAATACGGTTATCAGCTTTGTAAACTGTGAAATTACCATAATTACCATATAAAGAGCAATAATTTGGTCGTTTTGGTTGCTTGCCGCCTTTAGCGGTTTGCATTGCATACGCAATGTCAGTCCAAAATCAAAATCCTTATGCTAATTTAAAAGAGGTAATCGACCTTTTTTATTATTGTCAACTCCATTGAAAGAGTCAAAATATATCGTATTTTTTTGATTTTGTTTGTTTAATAATCAATCAACCTTAAGTCATTTAGAAAAAGGTACACATGCTGATCTAAAAACCGTTTCGAACTAACCTTTTTCTATTTTCTAATAAGCTTATTGTAGCCTAGCCCTTAGTTTACATGTTGCATCTTCAGAAGAAAAAAAAGCGCAATACAAAAAGTCGCACCATGATCAAAAAGAATGTTATCGAATATGTCCTAGCTGCCTGAAAAAAAAAACACTATAGTTTATAGACATAATGAGACCGATATGTTTCGGCTGTAAAAGGAAAACATTGCGTTGCTACTGTTAAAGAGTAAGCTGTGCAGGTTTTTATAAACATAAAAATGATGACATAAGGCGAGGTTATCCAGATAAATTTATCTTGCTCCAACGCTTTCATTTCACACTTTTCTACCCTGCTCAGTGGGTGCGGGCCGCTCAGAAAACTCGCGATAAGAGGATGGATTTTTAATACGACGGCCGTTTTACATTTTTTACGGTGTTTATTTTGATTATAAGTTTTATTGTCTAAAACTTAATATAACTCGAACGAAATGTTATTTATATCATAGTTTAGATCTCTCTTTGCGATATTATTGGATGCAGTAAATGCAAGTATTTGTTTATCAAACGGTTCAGAGCGTAAAATAATATACAGTGTGAGTCTCGTTAGAGTGCACATATTACTCTTTAAAAAGCGTTATGTTGCAAAGTGACAATATCAGGATAGCCCCCCTTAAATTGCGATCTCAACTTAATTAAGTAATTAAGTTTTGTTTTAAAGATTGACTCTCATTTTTGTTTCGATATGCTAAGCCCATATGTTATTTGGTTGGCAAGAAGATTGTTTATTGTTATTAACTTAATATTATACAAAAGGTGTCATTTAATAAATGTTTAGAGTTTTTAAATATTAATTTGGTTTCATCAAGGACTCCAAGGGACTCCATGATATAAAATATGAGAATATGGTTCACCAGGTAATAAAAAAATACATAGCAGGCAAGATTGTGACTCGAATCCATTTTACAGGAAAAAACAGATTTTTCAATTTATATTTTATAATGAAGGGTATAACTGAATGGATATTTGTTGAATATTTGATTTTACTGTTATGATGACATAAGTAAGACTGAACGATTACTTTGTCGAAAAAATTTCGTTTAAAAAATAAAACTTTTCGTCAAAGATGGCTGGTATGTGTTGTGTACGTACAAACTATAAAATAAGAAATAACATAACGAGATGTTATTTAAAAACAAAAGTCATAATAAATTCTACCTAAGACTCGAAAATTACGACAAAATTAATTTAGTTTATGTGAAAAAATCTCATGAGCTACATAATAGATGGTTAAACATAAATAAAATTTACAAAAAAAATTACACAGGGTCATAAGTAAATCTATTAAGGTTTCGTACCCAAAAGGTAACCAACGGGACTATTACTAAGACTCCGCTGTCCGTCCGTCCGTCCGTCTGTCACCAGACTGTATCTCATGAACCGTGATAGTTAGACAGTTGAAATTTTCACAGATGATGTATTTCTGTTGCTGCTATAACAACAAATACTCAAACCAGTCAAGTTCGAGTTGGACCCACGCACTCCCATACAACAGACATGATTTTTTTGCCGTTTTTATAGATAATGGTAAGGAACTCTCCGTGCGCGAGTCCGACTCGCACTTGGCTGTTTTTTATAATTTTAACGTTTATCCATAAATTTTAAAATTTAAATAACTTCGCCAAAGTTAAAACAACTTGAGTCATATTTGTTTCAATTTAAATTGACCAGGACATAATTTTTCATTTGATAGCTACCGATAAATCAAGTTTCAATTGTATCATTTTTGATAAATCAAGAATGAATATAGAGCAAAATGGGTCATAAATTATTTCTTAGTGATTGGCCAAGCCCAAAGTTCTAAATTCGAATATAAACGATGATGATAACGTCATTTTTAGGGTTCCGTACCTCAAAAGGAAAAAACGGAACCCTTATAGGATCACTCTGTTGTCCGTCTGTCCGTCCGTCCGTTTGTCTGTCTTTCAAGACCCTTTATCTCGGGAATGCGTAGAGATATCGAGTTGAAATTAAAACTACGTACTCAAATCTACAGTTCCTTGAAGCTGTGAATAAGTCAAACTTTCAAGTTAACGTAAAAAACGTACGGCCGTTTATGCCGCAAAAAAAACGTATATTTCGACACTCTCAAGGGAATAAAATTTAAAGGGTATTTTCCGTTGACCTAGAACTATTACATTTGGCAAGTAATACCGTCTTATACTACAAGTATAGGGAAAAATCTGAAAACTATATATTTGTAATTAAATCATGAAAAAAAATATTAATTAAATTTAATAAAATATCATAATTAAATTCACTTGTACTTTTTTCACTGGTTTTAATTTTAAGGTTTACACGTTATTTCCGACCGGTTGAATACACCATTCTCAAGGCATACAGAAATTCAGGAAATTAAACTAACATTCTGTATCCCTTGAGAATGGTGTATTAACCGAAACCGGTCGGGAATAACGTGTAAACCTTAAAATTAAAACCAGTGAAACAAGCACAAGTGAATTTAATTATGATGTTTTCCAAGTTTCACTAAGTTCCGACACTCGCAATTATAAGTTATATAAAATTAATAAAATATTTATAATATGTACCTACAAATTTGTACGGAACCCTCGGTGGGCGAGTCCGACTCGCACTTGTCTGGTTTTTACTATTCTTTGTGACTGACTTTGAACTAAAGCATAACAGATACCTACACAATAATACACAAAAAGTATACAAATATAAAAGGTGGATTCTGTAAGTGAAGTTTGTGAAATCTGTAAAAGTTTTCGTGTTCCCTACAAACGCAAGCCTGCACCCGAGGCCAACATTTTATTTTGCGAAATTAGCAAGGTGCACGCTCGACCGTTTGCGAGTAAGATGGTGTTACCTCCATAGTCAAGTCCGGAATCTGGGGCCTTATTGTTTAACTTCGACATCCAATGCAATCGCCTTCAAACGCACCCGTGATTGGCTAGAAATGACATCACCATCGTTTTTGGCCAATCACGACGCTTCTGAAGGCTTTAGCGATGGGTATTGAAGTTAGACAATAAGAGGGCAGTTCTACCACCTAAACAATGATACAAGGAATAAAAATCCTTCATATATCATCAGGTAGAAAAGATTATTGTATCGTGTTATGTATGACTGAGCGTAGATTACAAAAACTGTTACTGTAAGACCTTGTCCACATGCCGCGTTTTACTCGTGCGAGACCTCGCGCGTGTTCACTCTCGCGTAGTCGAAGTACCAAGCTCCAATACATTGCGACCACATGCTACGCGCGAACCAACGCGCGAGTTACAAACGCAGCATGTGGATGCAATGTATTGGAGCCTAGTACTTCGACTTTGAGTTCTCGCGCGTATAAAACGCTGCATTTGGACAAGGTCTAAGGGATTTTTGGTTGAAAATAGACGTGTAATGTAACGTTTTAAATCAGTAATTAGAATCACATGATTTGGATTACGGAACTATTAAATCGTATACGTAATTTCTTACCAGATTTAGGCATTTTGTTCCGTACTTGTGCAACAGGTTTAGTAGTAATATTCCATTTTGCTTTCTTTTCTTGTTCATTCGTAATGGATCCGGGGTCTCGGTAATTGAAATAAATAATTTAACATCAAAAACGAAAAAAACCTGTTATAAATTCTGATGAAATGGCAATTACATCAAAGAGTAGGTTTAATGGACCTAAATATCTAGTTGCGAAATCAATTACTTTACTACTGGTTCTTAATTTATATGTTGTCACAATTATTGTCGTAACATTAATATACGATTACTAGCCTTTGTCCGCGGCTACGCCCGGGTTTTTTCAATCTCTACCCCGTTTTCGGCTTGGGCGGTATTTTATGAACACCCTTCATAGTTCATTATTTTGACCGGGTTTACTCACTACGATAATAATGACAAATGAGACCATCCCTTAAGGCCGTAACGGAGGATCTCGGTGCAAAATGCACATCATAATATTGTTTTCTTTACTTTTGAATAAAAAGCATGCAATAAATGCGTTTTATAGCAATTCGCGCAAACTGCTTGTTAATAGTTAGGTAATCACATGAAAATTATTAAATTTTATGCGTTAAATTTTAGCTGCATTACATTACAACTGTAAACACGCTTTTAAGTTTGTTAATGTAATGCAAACAAAATGTAATACATTAAAGTACGTAATTTTTCTGTGAAGACTTTATTATTAATAAACTATTTTCGCAAGTTGCTTTAAACACATTTATTGCATACTTTTTATCCAAAAGTAAGGAAAACAATATTGTGATGTGCATTTTGTACCTAGGTAAAAAGT
Source organism: Ypsolopha scabrella (assembly GCA_910592155.1). Lineage (NCBI taxonomy): Eukaryota > Metazoa > Arthropoda > Insecta > Lepidoptera > Ypsolophidae > Ypsolopha > Ypsolopha scabrella. Next base: position 11,099,345 of record OU342964.1, read on the forward strand.
TACCCCCTTAGGAAACATACATACAAACAGACAGATAGACAGACAAAAATTCAAAAAATTGTAGTGTTGGCCTCAGTTTCGCGAAAATATTCATTTTGCAGGTGGGGAATATTAGAAGGGGAAGTGACCTACCTTTAAGGAATTATTAATAATTTTAAAAATTGGGTGAGATTTTCGTACTTTATTATTAGTATAGATATAGATAATGTCATAAAATACGTTATTAGAGTGCATTACCAAAGAGAAAAGATCAATTAGAGATAAATCTACCTCAAGCAGGACAAATATTTAATATTAATAAAATTCTCTGGCAAAGATTTGAACATGCGATCTCTTGCTAACAAGGCAAGTGCTCTTGTTTTACTTGAGATTTGTTTCTAGAGTTTAGCTAGGGAATCGTGACGACTCGACTTTACCTTACACGGATATGGAAAAAAAATACTTTCTCTATACCCGTCAGTTGTGTCATTCCCTGGCCAAACCCTAGTTGATATTTAGGGTCCACGCACAAAGGGCAAGTCGGGGCTCTATTAATGTCGCTATGCTGTCTGTCTGTCCGTAAGTCACAGATATCTAGCTTGCAGACGGAATGAGTTATAAATCTGAAGTTTGGACAGAATATTTGCATGAAAAATTTAATTCAATTATTATTTAGGGGGGGGGGGGAGGGTCCCATGAAAGAGAAGCCGATATTTTTAACTGTCTAGAACTCATGGAGAACAAACCTTATCACATCACACTAATATTATAAATGCGAAAGTTTGTGTGTATGTTTGTTACTCTTTCACGCTGAAACGGCTGAACGGATCTAGATGAAATTTAGAATAGAGATAGCTTACACCCTAACTTAACATATAGGCTAATTTTTATCCTGGAAAAAAGCATGTCATTGAACCAAATAACACGCGGGCGGAGCCGCGGGCAAAAGCTAGTTATCTATATTTTTTAATCTTCATAATTAAGGAAATTGGATCATCAATGTTGTTAGTTTAAGACCATTTTTGTTACAGGAACTGTCTAAAAAACTAAATTAGTTAGGAAGTTGGAATTTTCTACTTAAACATGTAAAAATACCGAAGAGAAGTACATCAAACAAAATGATAAGGTGTACTCTACGAGTGAGTTACGTCCTTTATTGCTGCACAAAGGTATTATCTAACACTAAAGTTATAACAACATTACTGAAGAAGGTTGTAAATAAGTAATAGTTACACCGTTATAGCAGGTTAGATGAGCGTGGGAGTCAGGATTGTTTAAATGTAGGTAGGTATAGGTAGAAAGATACACACAAACTTCTGAATTCTCTATTTATGTAGTGATATCAAGGTTCCTAATAAAGGAGTAGTTTATCATACATAGCTGCTAATCATAGTGATATAAACCAATGAGGTAACTGACATCGACTTATCGAGTTTTTCTCTTTGCAAGGATCTTGGCAGGATTCGTTACTAAGATACCTACGCTGATTGGTTTTTGGATGAAAGGTAATAGATATAAGATGGAAATTGAAAATTAAAAAGGTTGCAGTAACCCGGTCGCTAAAAAGTTTGATCGTTCTCAGCAAGAAGTTAGAAACTTTAGGTACATCCTTGAAGAGTGTGCCAGTAAGCGCGTTGGAGCGTTTACCCAAGAGTGAAATCAACCGTGTAGTAAAAACTACGTTTTGAACCACAAACTCGTTTAACGAGATCGACCTCCTGAGCAATGGGAATTCTGGGAATATTTCTTGAATTCTCTATACTGATTCGACGCGTTTAAGCTTCAACCGCTGCCCGCACACCAGCATCAACTCTATCTTCGTAACTGGAAGCGCACATAAAAAAGATAATGGTGTCGATCCGGTGTAACACGACTTATTTAACAGGACTTTAAGGTCGCTGACAGGACTAACCTTATTTTAAGCGTCCTGTCCTTGTATTTTCGAAGGCAAGTTAGGCTTTGGGTCAATTTGTGTTCAAAGTACGGCGATAGGGCTCATTACCCATCAATCTGGGACAAAGAATATAGTACTCATGAGCTGGGACGTAATAAACGTCAGTAAAATATGGGTGTATATGAGTGTAGATTAGAGCTAATTTTCATTTTAGTTTCAGGGATTTATGTCTTGAGGATGTTTATGTATACATAATGTCACAGCAGTCCAGAGAGAAAATAATTCTTTAAGCAGGCAGTTTGACAAGGTCAAAGCAAAAAACGGGGCAAAAAAACATTTTTTTGGAATTACGCCTGGATGGTCATTAAATCTTGTTCCTGATGACTAACCGAGTCTCCAATATGAATTTGGTCAGCTGATTTAATTTCGCCTAGTATACATTGCCCGCGGTAGCGAAAGATTCGGATTCTAGCCTATTCTGAGATTCATATTTCTTGAAGAATTGTTTCTAATTAGTTTTCTGCCTTGTAATGCATTCTAATAGTATTTAGAGTTTTCCAAACGATGGATTTTGCTATCTATACTAAAAATAACGTAGTAAAAAGTTATGTCTGAACATTGAATATTTTAGCGAAAATTGAAATGCCATGGGTTTTTTTCTAAAGGCAAACTATAATTTTTAAAATTTTTGTCTTTCTTCCGTTTGTTTTAACTTGAGAACCACTAAACGATTTTGGATGTGTTTTTTTATTATCATCGTACTAACCTTGGTCAACTGTATAGGCATTAGGGGTGTTAATAAAATGACCGCCAAGCCGAAAAGTATCGATTATAGTTTTTATCTTTTTTATAAGACCCGAGCGTTGCCGTGGGCAAAAGCTAAAAAATCAAAGGCATATAAGCAATACATTTTTTCGTGTTCATTATGCGTAAAAATCGGGCGTTGTTGGATCGTAAGGAACAATGGGTTTGCTTCAAATTAAGAGACGGATTCAGTAAATTACTAGACAATAGTTGCCAACTCAGCCTCGAAGGCCGATATTTTGAAACCAAAATGCTTACACGAATCTTCAATCTATACGGAAAACCACTCTGAGACAAATCGCCTTCTAATGTATGAGGGAAGGCAATTCTGCTCGCTTATCGTTACACATCAGGAAACGGGTGCTGTTCTGTACATCAACTAGCCGATGACATGCGTATGCGCAACCTACTACCTACTCTAACCTTATTCATGGACTAGCTGATGATGGTAGAATAACAATGTGCTTCACATCAGATCTGTTACTCAGTTAGCCTCGAGTATTTGTTACCTTCTACGTGGGTCGACCACTAAAGACATACGCGGAAACAGCGCTACAGCGAACCTAATTGCGATTTGATAAAACCCCCGAACGTTAAGTTTATTCATGTATGTGTTTCGTCGATAATATGCTTCATTTGACAGTCCAAACATTTTAAAATATTTCTAAAATGTGACTTCATGGTCGTCTTTTTTGTGGGAGCTTTGTAATTTTCCGATGGGCAGTCAAGTCAGTCAGTCAGTGACAAAAATAGTGATTTTTGGACGCGAATATCTCAAGCACTGTTAAAGACAAAGATAATTTTTCAAGACTTTCAAACAAACCCCGATAATTTTAGAGGTTATTTAGAAACGTTAGTAGAAAACATTTTAAATGTAAAAATAATTAAAATTAAAAGTCAAATTATTATTAAAAATATTACTTGGAATTAAAATGTATGGCTATCATAGCCGTTCCCATACGGAAAAAGTTGAGAATGGTCCAAAACAGTGGGACCAATAATAAAAAAAACTTCGCTTGATCTAATTATCTCATCTCTTCGGGTGACTATTATTTCTTTGGATTTTACGAAAAACTTCAAAGGGCTCCAACTTTGAAAAATAAATTATGAATATGATTCGGAATGCTTTTAATAAAACCGTTTTGTATTCTTCTACAAAATACTAACTAATCGGGGTTAGGTTAAAAGTCAACCTGTATAATAAAGATTGTGGAGGTTTCGTTTAAATCGGTTTGGAAAAATAAGTACTGAATCGCTTTTGCCATGAAATTCATACTTTTAAAAAAGTAATTTATTGGTTAGAATATTAAAAACATAGAAATAATGGTTTTTAGTCAATAAACACACCATAGTTTTTTATATTTTTATCATTTTCTTAGACGGAACTGAAACCGATGAAAAACTGAAGTTTATCATTCAGGAGCCCATTAAAAGGGGACTGTTCAAAAGTAAGCTTTAAAGTTACATAGGAACAATTGCAATGTTCTTACATTCTTTGCCAAACAAATTTCAAGTATACTAGTTATTAGCATTTCAATAAACTGAACAATGGGGTTATTCCCATAAAATTCAAATAATGGACTCAATTTAGCATGCCTTACTTTCATGCATGTAAAGTGTGTATTACAATATTTAAACTAATGTTTTTTTAGAAGGCTTTTTTGCTCCTATTATTTGAGAAACTAAAACTATGAAAATGACCTAGTGCTCAATTTAAGGGCCTTGCTCGACTGCTCGTCATATTGACGCTTTACTTGTTTGTGTATCATTGCTACGTGGGTCTTGTTGAACAGGTAAGCGTGACTGATTCAGCAACGTGAATTGTATTTAAATTGAAAACCCATTTAGGTACGAATTATGAGTCCAGACAGAAGACAAAACCTGTTGTGCCCGATGACGACATGGAATGTCGTTAAACCTACTTAATTAGGACAGGCTTCAAAACAAAGCATTTTGAAATTATTTTTGACAAAGCATGTGCTTGAATTTTTTACCCATACTTAGATACATACTATGTAGATTAGAACTTTTTCACTTTAGTCTATCGCATTTTAACAGGTTTCAAATATGAAATTGCCGTTGTACGGTACTGGCTACTTTGAACTTGCATGGTGTGAGATTCCAGAGTGAAACATTTTACACACGATAACTATAACATTCTTAATTTGAAAAATCTACTAATTTGATGGTTTGGCTTTAAATTGTCTTTTCATTCAGGTTTTAAAGGAAAGATGGATTCATTGAAAATAGAGAGAGTAATTTTTGAATACGAGTTCCAACGTGGAACTAACACAGTAGAAACAGCTCGCAATATAAATGGTGTGTTTGGGGAAGATACGGCAAATGAACGCACCGTTTTTCGTTTAATCACTTTTGTAACGGAAACTTTGACTTGAAGAATGAACCCAGAGGAAGACCAGCCATTATGGTAAATAACGATTAATTAAATGCGATGATGGAAACCGATCCACATCAAACTACCATGGAATTGCATACCCACAATACTGAGCCATTTGTATCAAACCGGGAAGATAAAAAAGCTTGCAAAAGAGAAGCGCGCGTTGAAGCTTACCTTTCCTTATTGAATTGACCTGGTACAGAAATGAAAGAATTTTGGGGCGCATTGTGACGTTTGATGAAAAGTGAATTCTTTCGAATAATCGCAAGCGAACAACGCAATAGATGCGACTCCAGGTCAAACACCGGAACAATGCTCTAAAGCAAAGCTTACCCATAGAAAACTGATAGTATCCGTTTGGTAGTCACTTCATGGTGTAATTCATTACAGCTTCCTCAGATCCAGTCAAGCAATAACAACAGATGTCTACTGTACAGAACTCCGAACAATGATAGTAACTCGCAGCGAAACAGCTTCGCCTTGTCAACCGATCTTCACCATTATTACTCCATGTAACGCAAGACCTCACACTGCTCGTGTCAAACCGTGTAGAACCTACAGTTAGAATATAAACCACCCGTTATCCTCATCCGTACTCGCCAGCCCTAGCCCAAATCGACAACCATTTTTTTGTGACTTGGACAATATTTTACATGCTAAAAAATTTCTTCTCTAGAAACTGCTTCTAAAATGCCTTCACACAGTTTGTTGAGTCCAGGGCTCCAGAGTTCTATAGCAAAGGCATAAACGACCTTCCCATGATATGGCAGAAATGTATAGACAATACAGGCAAATACTTTATTTTAGCATAGAACAAATACTAAATAAATATCTATATTTCACCTTAAAAATTGTTTCCATTTATCAGTAAAAAACGGCAATTTCATATTTTAACCCCTAATATTTGGTTCTTATTACATAATTACTGTACCAATAATATTATACTTAGTAGTTTTTCGCATGAATGTCTTTGGTAGGATGAAACCGATATCAGGTCAGGCTACTGGTGTGCGTCATTAAAATTACACGGACATTTATTTTATGAGATTTGACTTCCATTGCGTATCTTTTCTCTCGAGAACTGATTTGGGAGATCTTCTAGGAAACCTGCAGGCCCATTATAATTATTTATTGCCGGATGCTATTAAAATGCTATGAATTTTTTTATTCGTGGATTATTTTTCGGAGAACGAGTCTAGGCGAGAGTCAAGACTTACTCGTAAAATATCTCGGTATAACTCTTTATACTTTAATTTTACAAATTATACCTAATATACTATACCCTTTTATTTTATATAATATATAAAAACATCTTAGTAATAACTTAGTTTATTTATGTAATTAGGTGTTACCAAGTAAAAAAAAGCAAAATTAATTCTTCATTATGTCGTGGGATTAGATGTGCCTACGTACAAAAAAAGCCAATTTCATTACAGCATCTTTGAGATATAAGGAAATACACGGATAAGGCGATTGCAAACAAAAAGTATCAGAAAAAAATCGTCGTTTTGTCGTCGAATAGTTCACACGAATGGGCAGTGGTGGCCTTACCGTTTGTTGAATGATTGTTGATGATGGTTACGAATATTCATGTCTTTTACTGGAGTTAGATAAATACTGACATGACTAACTTATACGGACGAGTACATAATAATACCCAAGCCTAAATTAATAATAAAAACCGGTCGAGTGCAAGTAGGACACGCGCCCTGAAGATTTCGTATCGTTTATATAAGGTAATAAACTTAAATTATTTGAATAAGAATTACAAACTTATCATTTCACTTCTTAAGAAGAAAATTTCAAATTCCTAACTAGTTTAGTTTATGAGATAGACTCCGTAGCAAAAATGGTCTAAAATTGACAACTTTGATTTTAGAGAAAAAATAATTAAAAATGGACTTTACTTAATGAGTTCTAGTCAATGAAAATGTCAAAAAAGGTTTCTTATTTCAATAAAAATAATTAAAGTTGTTGAATTTGTAATAAAATGGTACAGCATTAGGAATGTTTTTAATGTTTATGCATTAAGTCCGCCTTTTTGTACTTATTTTTGTGCAATAAAGTATTGATGATGATGATGATGAATGTTTGCAAAAGTGTTTAGTCATTTTGCCCTTTAAGTTCTTTACATCGTTGACTACCTAGTATAATTCCTAGCCCTTTAAGTTCTTTACATCGTTGACTACCTAGTATAATTCCTAGCCCTTTAAGTTCTTTACATCGTTGACTACCTAGTATAATTCCTAGCCCTTTAAGTTCTTTACATCGTTGACTACCTAGTATAATTCCTAGCCCTTTAAGTTCTTTACATCGTTGACTACCTAGTATAATTCCTAGCCCTTTAAGTTCTTTACATCGTTGACTACCTAGTATAATTCCTAGCCCTTTAAGTTCTTTACATCGTTGACTACCTAGTATAATTCCTAGCCCTTTAAGTTCTTTACATCGTTGACTACCTAGTATAATTCCTAGCCCTTTAAGTTCTTTACATCGTTGACTACCTAGTATAATTCCTAGCCCTTTAAGTTCTTTACATCGTTGACTACCTAGTATAATTCCTAGCCCTTTAAGTTCTTTACATCGTTGACTACCTAGTATAATTCCTAGCCCTTTAAGTTCTTTACATCGTTGACTACCTAGTATAATTCCTAGCCCTTTAAGTTCTTTACATCGTTGACTACCTAGTATAATTCCTAGCCCTTTAAGTTCTTTACATCGTTGACTACCTAGTATAATTCCTAGCCCTTTAAGTTCTTTACATCGTTGACTACCTAGTATAATTCCTAGCCCTTTAAGTTCTTTACATCGTTGACTACCTAGTATAATTCCTAGCCCTTTAAGTTCTTTACATCGTTGACTACCTAGTATAATTCCTAGCCCTTTAAGTTCTTTACATCGTTGACTACCTAGTATAATTCCTAGCCCTTTAAGTTCTTTACATCGTTGACTACCTAGTATAATTCCTAGCCCTTTAAGTTCTTTACATCGTTGACTACCTAGTATAATTCCTAGCCCTTTAAGTTCTTTACATCGTTGACTACCTAGTATAATTCCTAGCCCTTTAAGGTCCTCTTAATTATGGTTAACTCTATCTATTAAAAACTGAACAACTGCGAGTCCGACTCGCCCATCGACTATATTTTAAAGACTATAAAGACTATTATTTTTTATGATTTAATGAGAAATGTATAGTTTTCATTTTTTTTCCTATACTAGTAGTATAAGACGGAATTACTTGCCGAATTTCATAGTAAGGTCAACAGAAAATGCCCTATAAATTTTGATTCCCTTGAGAGTGACAAAATATACGTTTTTTGCGGCATAAGCGGCCGTATATTTTTTTTACGTTAACTTTGTTTCACAGCTTCAGGGGACTGTAGACTTGAGTATATGGTTTTAATTTCAACTCAATACTCAATACCTCCACGCGTTCCAAAAATAAAGGGGCTTGTAAGGGCTCCGTTTTTTCCTCTTGCTTATAAAAGGAACTTGTAATTAAAAGTTGTTACAAGCCTATTTCTATTAGACTACTGGCACGAAGTGATACTCACTGTGACGACGCAACGTCTCTTTTCACCCCTTTATATTACCACCCCGTACGCCTGCTGAAGGTTGACAGCAACTTGGTCATTGTGTGTCATTCATTACATTACACATTAAATAAAAAAAATAAGGGAAACAAATATAACGATCTTAGGGTGAAAGAAAGGTATATTAATAAAATTATTGTAGGAATTGCAAACGAATTGTTTCCTTCGCCTCGGTATTGTACTAGGTCAGCGTGGGATTGTAATATCCGATAGTTTATGATTTCTCTAGGTTAGGTTCAGTTCAGTTAGGTTAGGTTAAGTTAAATGACATTATATTCTCAACTAGCCTTTGCCCGCGCCTCCACCCGCTATTATTCAATCTGCCCTGTTTTCAGCTTGGGCGCTATTGTATGAACACTCCTTATAGCCTATATGTTAACTAGCCAGGGTCATTACGATGATAATTAAAAAAAACGCATGAAAATCCTTTGAGTAGTTCTCGAATATGAAAAATATTCAGTGTACAGAAACGACTTTTTTACTACTTCTTTATTATTGGTATAGATTAGTATTGATATAGAAGAAACCGAAAAAAAAAAAACTAGCGGATTTTATAATATAGAATTCGGCAAATAATAATCTGCCTTCTCTCGGCTCCCCAATTTTATTTACTTTTAAATCTAATTATCTATTTTTAAATTTTGGTGAAAGATTTTAGATTTCATACTTTACGAATTCTACGATTTGCCAACGATATACTCGTACATAATCATATCAAAATAAATATATATGTCTAAGGTGACTTTAATTTATGCAGCCAAATTCTTATTGAAGACTTCGCAAGTGCTTATTAACGAGGTTCGATGACCCTTTTTGTAAAATTCGTATTATTTTCGTGTTCCTTACAAACGCAAGCCCAGAACGTCAAGACTTTATTTTGTGAAACTAGGAAGAAGTGTTATCGATCCGTGTTACTGATCACTTACCAAGCCTCCAGCATGAATTTGGCTGGATAAATAAATGTCCCTTATATAATCTAGGCCACCATCTTCATTGGAGTTCTCAAAGATTACATACATATTTTTAGAAAAAAAATCTCGGTCACATTTATCTGTTAGCTTTTTTTCTTTTCTTAGTTTTTGGCCCATAATTCCGGAGATAAAGAGAATTCGAGAGAGACATACTCTTTATTGAGTTTTTCGAAAATTTATTGTATTCTTAGGTATGTTAGTAAATGAAGCATAACTATTTATTTTTTATATTCAACTCTTTGTACTCTACAACTCCATATCCATATTGTATTTTTAGGATAAAATGTTTTCTTTCGCTGACTGTATAGGTAAAATTGTTTTGACTTCCTTTTGTGGTAATTGCTATTTTGTGCCATATTTTAAAACTCGAGCTTAAATTGAGCAAAAGTTATGAAGCTGTGTCATACCTACTTACAGAAAGACGAACGGACAACTCAGTGTCACCAAATTGGTCCCTGTTTTATCCTTTTGTAAATTCCTAGGGGTTTGTTCGGTAAAGTAAATAAATAAGTTGCTACGTTAGGCAATCTTTTTAAGGTGTCTATTCTTCTGAATATCTCCGCTCTAACGAGAAAGATGCTAAGCAAATTTAGGTGCGGTAAGGTTTGATCGTGCGTTCGCGATCCACAATATATGTATTTGTCATTTTTATCGTCATCGAAATAAATGAACGGGTTTAATGATAAGAATTTACAGCGTACAGTTTTCCTGAGTAAACTAGATACACAATGTAAATATTATAATATATCTTTGGTCATGTTGACTCTAGAACGTATTCGCAAATGTGGCAATTGGTCCTCGTAGTGAATTCAATGAATAAATACTCTTATCTAACTGGGCCATAGGCATCATGTTACTGACACTGAGTGTCAATTAGTAACTTGAACTTGCTAGTTAAAGAGAATCCAATTTAGTAATTAGTCAATTAGGATGTAGATGGATTTCGAAACAATCAGGTCTTACTATTTTTTTACACAAAGGGCCAAAATATATAAACGTTTTTGTGAGGTGTAATGTCATCAGTTGGATCAACGGTCTCGTATCATCTTCATATTTCAAGCAACAGCTATCGAATTCCTTTCAAAAATGAAATTTGTAAGTATTTGGTGCCTTTTATTTAGAAAGTACGATCTTGTTCATGATTTGTTTGTCTAGCTGTTTTCACTTTAAGGTTTCTGTCAAAACATGGAAATTCTCAATGCAAAGTTTCGGTGTCTACCCATCCGTGGTAAAACACCAAATTGGTTGAGACGATACAGCTGCAATTTTGTGTGGTGGCGAAGAAGTACAAAGAGTTTCCAAAAATAATAATTTTGACTTATATGTATAAGGTCCTACAAAAATTAATGAAAATAATTCTAGGGTAGATCATAAATCGTTAACTGAACACAATAAAGAAGAAAAATATGTTTTTTGATGAAATAATTCTTCTCAGTACAAAGTGGTTTAATCAGCGGACTAAATTTATATACAGAGATGAACAACAAGTTCTTGCAAAAAAAAAATTGTTTCCATGTATTGTTGTCTATTAAGAATACTCTATCATCTGTTGTTTTTTTTCCCTTTGAATTACAATTCAAAGGTCTACAGGACCTTATATATTTATTAATGAATTACGAATGTAGTTTATGAAGTTAACTTTTCCGTTTTGTATCTTCAATTTCAGTTCGTGGTTGCTGTCTGTGTCCTAGCTGTTGCTATCGCTGCCCCATCCTCCTTAAGGGAAGAGGAACTTACTGCACTTCGGCATCTACCCGCCCTTTCTCACGAAGAGATCCATGACAAGTTCGGTCAGTACGCACTGCGCTATGTCACCGCCGAGGGAACCATAGTTTCTGAACGTGGATACCTGGTCCCCAACCCAGACGGCGAAGGCCATGTCCTGGCTTACGAGGGCGAAATTATCCATGTTGGCCCCGATGGCAAGACCTACACCACCAAGTACACCGCTGGCCTTGACGGGTATAAGGTTGAAAGTGACCATCTGCCCAAGGCTCCTGAGGTTCCGTTAGTACCAGTGGAGGTACCAGCGGCATTTAAGTAGATAATTAAAGATAATAAAATTACCAATCATGTATAATGTTTTCTTGTCTAATTAAGAACACCATACTCAGCAACGCGTTCTCCTGCAATTGACACCCATTGCAAATTCACAGTTACAGACCTGGCAAAAGCTTATTTTGTTCTTTGCCTGGGTTTGGGCCTTAATAATAGGCCCGAATTAGTCCAACTTAGGGATCAATACGTGTAGTTAGGTCGCCTAGGAAATTGCTCTTGACGCCAGAATAGCTGCTCACGGTGTTGCATTGCAATACATGCATGTCATGCATGTTTGATTAAAGTGGTCTTTCAAACATAATTAGAAATATGGCATAAGTGATTCGTTATTTTTCCTTTGAGTTCTGCACATCGTTTTCAAATACCTACCTAGCTCTCAAGAAAGATTTGTTAGAAAACATCAACGTCCTCTTCAATATGATTAACTCTATATATTAAAACCGAAAAAAGCGACTCATGAGTTAAATGTTGTTGCAAACTCATTTTTACTGGGCTACTAGCACGAAGCGCTGTAATGGCGCGTCGTCTTTTCACCTCTATTATACTGCCACCTCGCACGCCCGTTGAAGTTTGACTGCAACATAGGCTATAATAAGGGTTGTCGATAAAATAACGCCCATTCTGAAAACGGGGCAGAGATTGAAATAGAAGCAGGTGGAGCTGTGGGAGAGAGTGTGGTAATGATTCATCTGGGGGCACGGCAGTGCCCCCCGCTAAGACGAGCCAAAGGAATCGGGGCACTACGTACCTTTTATCGAAGCGTTTCGTCATATTTTCGAACCCTCATAGCTTCGGTCTGGATAATACCTAATTCTCAAGATAAGATGTAATAAGCAGTTATATTAAATACGATAAGTTGTAGCTTTATACTTTTATACTTTGAATTTTATAAATACCTAAAATACGTCGATTTCGTCACTCACTCACTCACCACTCACCACTCATTGTACTTACTTACATACTTCCATTCCACTCATACTTCCAGAAGTCCTGGAAAGCTGAAATTTGGTAAGTAGGCTAGGATTAGCACACAAACAACAAAATGAATTAAGAAAACTTTCACCCTCCAAACCCTCTTAAGGGGGGCCGGACCGTATTCTGTATTATTGAAAAAATATATTCCCACTTCCAATAGTGCTAGAAATCTGAAATTTGGTAAGAAGGATACGATTTGCACACACCCAACGAAAATATTAAAATATCAGTTAATTTTACCCTCCGACCCCCTACCCTATAAAGGGGTAAAGGTAACAAAAAACAAGGCGCTAAAATTCTTGCGCCTGACAAACATTATTTAATTTATTTTATTTTATTTGAAAAAAAATTCGAGTTCGAGTTCTTGAGTTCTTGAGTGTAGAACCCTAATAATACCTTGACTTCGGTATTTTTCCTGTAATCTTTACATAATCAATCATCACCTATTACCATGATTTTTTATATATTTTTCGGTCTTCTAGTTTTGGAGATGGGAGTAACGTTAAAAACTTACTTTTTTTGGATTTTTTTATGGAGACCACCCTTGGTTCAATTTAATTTTTAATTTTTAATTTGCCGTGCTAGAGGCCATAGTGACAGTAACTATCAGTGGATATCTATAACGGTTGAAACTGTAGACTCCTGTGACAGACGGACACACAACGGAGGCTTAGTAATAGGGTTCCGTTTGGCACACTTCTGGCACCTTAATTAATTATCTGTGATCCAAGGGGTGAGGGGATGGAAGGATATCAAACGCGTTGCGAGCTTAGCGTCGTCACCTCACAATGCCAATCGCTGCCATCACAGCCCTTATCTATCGCTAATTGCACATAATAAGCCAACAAGAAAAAAAAGCAAAGATAGAGAGTGCGTATAAAATAGTCATATCTGAGGTGCAAGAAATGAAGCCTGAAAAAAAAGTAGTTCATCTTACAAAAATAAATTAAATCCCACCAAAAACATTTCATGTAAACTAGGCCGCCAAGATTCAGAAGCTCATAACACTTTCACGGTTAAAAAGTTATCAGATCTTGTTGTGATGAAAAACACTTGTACATTTCACTACCCAACCATTTGCACTATGTGAGCATCATCAGGGGATTTTAAATTAAAGTTATTACATATTTTCACAATGTTTGTGTTGCTAGATGTCCGTGCAATCACACTAATATTATAAATGCGAAAGTTTGTGTGTGTACTCTTTTTTCTACGTTTGTTACTTTTTCACGCTGAAACGGCTGAACGGATTTGGATGAAATTAACAACGGATATAGCTTATAGCCTAACTTAACACATAAGCTACTTTTTATCTCGGAAAAAAGCATGCCGTTAAACCGAATAATACGCGGGCGGAGCCGCGGGCAAAAGCTAGTAAAGGATAATTAACTTGCGGGTAGGTCGAATACGCATAACAGACAAACCTAAGATTTAATGTTTACTGAATTCACAGTTTTTTTGAAGATTGCTGGTAATGTGTTTTATTTGGCAATCCGAATTTTGAGTGAACGTTGCGTAAAAGTTGGGTATACATCAAACAGTAGCCAAAGGGATGTCAAACTAAAAAAATCCCGAGGAAGTCGGGAAATAAAATTCATGTCAAATTGACGAATTACGCTAAAGATAAGTTGGTAAATAATATGGATTTAATATTAAATCTTTATGGGTCTTTGGCCTGAAATAAATAAATTCATTCATTCATTAAAAATATATTCAATTTCAATTATGTTTATTCCAAATGGCGGAAATTATACCTATATACTAGAATAATATTAAGTTTGAAATTCGTAAAATCGAAATTGCCGATGTCAGATAAATTTGAATACAAATAAAATCGAAGTCCAATAAAAATATTCAGTAGTAGAAAATTTCAAGAAAACTGTCAAAGATTATCAAATTGTCAATTACAAAATAATGAAAGAAATGTCATAGATGTAACTATTTAAAATATTGTAATATGGGTGGATTAATAATGTCAAGTTGCTGATTTAATACGTCGTCTGAATGAAAATGTGCTAATCTGTTTATTTCAAGGGCTTCTATGCTGATAGTATTTTGCCTTTTCCACAAACGTGAAGAGCTCTAAAATTCAAATAGGGTCGATATATGCTTTTTAGTAATCAAAACTTCCAGCTTCTAGCATGTTCGCCTACTCTAGTTCTAAATGCTCTTCCAGTCTGAGCAACATATTTCTTACTGCACTCTGCACAAGAAAGTTCGTAAGCACCGTTCTTATGTGTAATGGGTGTGTTGTCTTTATTGTTACACTAGCTTTTGCCCGCGGCTCCGCCCGCGTGTTATTCTGTTTAAAAACATGCTTTTTTCCGGGATAAAAAGTAGCATATGTGTTAAGTTAGGATATAAGCTAAATCTGTTCTAAATTTCATCCAAATATGGCCAGCCGTTTCAGCGTGAAAGAGTAACAAACATACACGCACACACAAACTTTCGCATTTATAATATTAGTGTGAAGTGTGATATGAGCGTCCTAAGAGTTTTGTTTGTATCGGGTTTACGATCTTTGAGTAAAAGGGAGCAATTATAGGAGATGCTGCCAAGGAAAGGTAGTTTTTCCCACATATTGGATTCCATTGATTTGGATTCAATATCGACTGTGGCGTTCGCGATTCTTAGTTTCTTTTTATGTAGAATGGAGTCAACGATTTTTAGATTGTAGCATATATTTGTAGAAATCTTCCTAATTTTAAGTAATTCGTTGGTGTAGTTTTCTTTGTCTAAGGGGATAGATAGAAGTCTATGAACCATTGAATATAAAAATGCATACTTATGGGATAAAGGATTAGAGTCTGCGTGTATTATGTTATCACTAAAAGTAGCCTTATGGTATATCTGGAAAGATTGTTTTTGTTTTTCAATTTGAATAGTGAGATCAAGGAAATTTATTTCATGGTGGCCAATCTCTAGTGTAATGTTTTGATTAATTGAATGAATGAACTTTGAAAAACTTTGCAGCTCACTTACAGAGCCTATCCAGAGACACAAAACATAATCTACATATCTATACCGATAAGAAATGGAATTTTTAAAACGTCTATCATGAATGATCTGCCTCTCAATTTTGTCCAACAGCGGAGGCTTACTAATAGGGTTCCGTTTGGCACACTTCTGAAACCTTAATGAGGGGATGAAAGGATATCGCGCACACAATGCCACGTCGCTGCCGTCGGTCGCAGCCCTGATCTATCGCTCATTGCAAATAATAAGCCAAAAAGAAAAGAAGGCAAAGATAGGTGTGGGCTATCAAAAGTCATAGCTGAGGCGCAAGAAATGCAGTCTGAAAAATTATAAAAAAAGTAGAGCATCTTACAAAAAGAAATGAAATCCCATCAAAAACATTTCATGTAAACCAGGTCGCCAAGACTCAGAAGCTCATAACGCTTTCACGGTTAAGGCGAGGTTATCAGTAGAAATCTGTCCTGCTCCAACGCTTTCATTTTACACATGTTTATCCTGCTCAGCGGAAGCGGGCCGCTCAGAAAACTCGCGGTTTTGAGGTGTTTTTATTTATTATTTTGGAATTAGAGGGATGTATTTTTAATATGACGGCCGTTTTATATTACAATTTTCACGACGTTTATTTTAGTACAACTTTTATTGTCAAAAACTTAATACAGCTCAAATGAAATGATATTAAGATCATACCTTAGACCTATCTTTGCGATTTAATTGGATCGAGCAAAATGTGAGTAATCGTGTATCGAATCAACGAAATATCAAGATCAATGAGGGAAATATGACATCATATTTCTTACACTATTTATTGGTTTAAAATGAAATTGAAAAGAGACAAATGGGATAAAAATTTATCAGATCTCATGTAGAGCCAAGCCCTTAACTCTACAAGCCCTAACTCTACAAACCCTTAATCTTGATCAAAAACTATGGCTTGACTGTTTCATGGAACTATTGCATGGCATAATATTATTTGGCTCTACATGAGATCTGATAACTTTTTAACCGTGAAAGCTTCTGAGTCTTGGCGACCTAGTTTACATGAAATGTTTTTGATGGGATATATTTTTATAATCCAATCTTTTTACTGTACAATTCTATACTTATGTTTATTGTATTTTTAGGAAAAAAATATTTTCTTTCGCAGGGCAACCTGTTGAAAAATATTTTTCAGCAGGCAAGGTTGCCCTGTGGGAAATCGCAGGCCAAACAATCATATGCTCATGAAGCTGTGGGCCATAGTACAGATTATTGATCGGTGAACCGCAGATATGTATAGCTTTATACTTTAATTATAATTATAGGTGGTAGAGCTGATGCCGGGCTCGACTGTGGAGGTACCACCATCGTACTCGCAAATCCTCCCGAAGTTATTCGGGGGAGAGTAAGAGAACAGCTCTCAGGCAAAACCAGGCGGCCCACCATTGCCTGGGACCGATGGATGGCGGTATATCCATCCTCAATTGCCGGGCCTTATATAAAACAGACTGGTGACGGGCAGCGACGTCACTGGTGCAAGGGTTTCGGCACCGCGCTCACCAACCCGCCTGCCCAGCGTGTGTGAGTATGGGCATTTCTTCCAGGAGGACCACCAAGAGTGGCGAAATCCTGGAAAGGCCTATGTCCGGAAGTGGACGAAACAGGCTGATGGATGGATGGATACTTTAATTAATCCAAGTTTCATAATAAACTACAAAAGTTACAATGTAATATTTTCATCATTTCCAATTAATGGGAAGCTTATGCCTCTACTAAAATCGGGATTAATTACATTAATAAATAGGTGCATAGCAGTCTGCAATTTTTCATCGGTCAGCCTGGTTTTTGAAATTGATTTATTGATTTTCATGCCTGCTTATATTATCATATTGTAAAACTTTAGCTTAAACTCATCAAAAGTTATGAGGCTGTGAAATACTAACATATGGAAAGATGAACAGACAACGTACTCACTGAAATGGTCATGTTTTATTCTTTGGGTAATTCCATGGTATAAGAAAAGAAGGTATATGCTCTTCGAGAGCTCAAGCGACGACATCATGTATTGACTTTGGAAATCAATGTGTATGTGTGTGTGACAACCCAAGCTCATAAAAATGCCATCTCGTTGAGCGAAGCGCGTTCTAAATATTCAATAATCTCAGTGTAGCCCTACGAGCTCTCTTCCTCGTCTAATCACACTCATGCAATAATGCATATGCTATCCTGTTGTCAGTGTTCAAATTGAAGTAAGTGTAAGTTTTGGAATGCAAACCTAAGCAGAGGCCTTGCTTTTTCGGCCATGGGTAGTTCTGAATTCTGAATGAACTGAGGGTCGGTAATTTAAATAAATAAGTTGCTACGTTAGACAATCCTTAGAAAGATGCTAAGCAAATTTAGGTGCGATTAGTGCGATCGCGATCTACATCTATATTTAGGGTTCCGTACCTGAAGGGCAACAAGGAGCCCAATGAATGTCGCTCTGCTGTCTGTCCGTCTGTCCGTATGTAAATATAATAATATCTTTGGTCATGTTTAGTATAAAACGTATTCAGCAACTGAATTAATTGATGCTCTTATCGAACTCGGCCATAAGCATCATATTACTAGTACTCAATTAGTAACTTGAACTCTCTAGTTATGAGAATCCAATTTAGTAATTAGTCGATTGGAATGTAGAAGGATTTCGAAACAATACCCGTCTTACTACTTTTTTAGTCAAAGGGCCAAAATATATAAACGTTTTTGTGAGGTGTAATGTCATCAGTTGGATCAACGGTCTCGTATCATCTTCATATTTCAAGCAACAGCTATTGACTTCCTTTCAAAAATGAAATTTGTAAGTATTTGGTGCCTTTTATTTATAAAATATGATTTTTTTCATGATTTGTTTGTCCAGCTATTCTTACTATAAAGTTTCCGTCAAAACACGTATCCATCCGTAGCAAAACATAAAAATGCCGCAATTTTGTATGGACGTGGAAAATTATAAAGTTTCAAAAAAAAAGAAAGCTTAGGCACCTGAGATTACATGTTCATTGATGAATTACGAAGATAGTTTATGAAGTAAAATTTTCAGTCTTGTATCTTCAATTTCAGTTGGTGGTTGCTGTCTGTGTCCTGGCTGTTGCTATCGCTGCCCCAGCCTCCTTAAGGGAAGAGGAAATTACTGCACTTCGGCATCTACCCGCCCTTTCTCACGAAGAGATCCATGACAAGTTCGGTCAGTACGCACTGCGCTATGTCACCGCCGAGGGAACCATAGTTTCTGAACGTGGATACCTGGTCCCCAACCCAGACGGCGAAGGCCATGTCCTGGCTTACGAGGGCGACATTATCCATGTTGGCCCCGATGGCAAGACCTACACCACCAAGTACACCGCTGGCCTTGACGGGTATAAGGTTGAAGGTGACCATCTGCCCAAGGCCCCTGAGGTTCCGTTAGCACCAGTGGAGGTACCAGCGGCTGTCTTTTAAGTAGATAATTACAAATAATAAAATAGCCAATAATGTGTAATAAGATATCTCGTCTAATTTCGACCTCCATATTCGCCTACACGCACTCCTACAATTGCCACCCATTGCAAATTTACAGTCACAGACCTGGCAAAAGCTTGTTTTGTTCTTTGTTCTTGACCTAAGTTCTTTGACCTAAGCCTTGGTGCGCCCAAAACAAGTAAAAACTCAAATGAGTCAACATTCTTCTCTAGATTTTTGCAGGAAACAAGATTGACCGCATACTGCATTTAGGTAAATCAGTCATGCTGGGTGACGCTATACTTGTGACTCATTGAGTCCTCAACAACGTCTGGATTACCATAAATAGGCACGAATTAGTCCGACTCAGGGATCAATACGTGTGGTTAGGTCGCCTGGTAAATAGCTCTTGGCGCCAGAATAACCGCCTACGGTATTGCATTGCAAAACATGCTTTGTTTGATTAAAGTTAAAATTTGGATTTTAGATAAAATCAAATCAAAATATTTATTTTGCAAAATAGATACATAAAGTATACTTTTGTACAATTCAAAGTTAATTTTAACAATTATATCTTTATAATATAAAAAAATATATATTAATACGGGACATAAAATATACACCTGCATAAAATAGAGGAATCTAGGAATAAAAGTATTATACATACATAATGCAATGAACAAACAAGTTGGTAAATAAATACGGGAAATACATACAAAAATATGAAGGTTGGGCTACTAAAATGTAATTAAGTTATACACCTGCATAAAATATAGAAATTAGGAATAAAAATATTGTACATACATAATGCAATGAACAATGTGTTGAAAAATTAACTAAATAAACCATAAATAAAAATAATGCCTAACCATCCGCACCATTCGATTAGTATTGCTAAGAAGAAGGGCAAGAAACTCAGCAAACATTCCTTTTTTCAAAAAAAAAACATATGATACAAAATCATATACTAGAAACACAAAACTTGGTTTTAAGAAAGTTTTAGTTCTGTGAAGAAAGCTTCAGCAAATCATTATACTTAATGAAAATTAAATCAGTCGTAATTATTAGATTACTAATATTAACGAATGATTTTACAAGGAGCTAACAATGGGTATTACAATTATTTTCGATAAAAATATATTAAATAAAATTCAAACGAAGCGTATGTTAATAATTTTCAAGTGTTTGCATCTATAAATAAGCCAAACACGTTTTTTTTTCTTTTTGTATAATTTTGAACTTACGCATGATGCGTCCACAACACTGATTTGATTTTAATAGTGCTTAAAAATCACCCTGTAAAGTTTGCATAAAACAAGTAAGAGAAAATTTCGTGGGCGAAACCTAGTGAAATAATAAATTAACCATAGATAAAGGTAACACAGTAAATAGATAATCGTTAGTCAAAACAAATCTTGAAAAGAATGATTCAAAGTGAGAATTGATTACTTCCGCGTAGGTTATCTACCATGTGGTGCGCCCGAGTTTGTGTTTATTCAAATTGGCAGTCGAGTCGCAGTCAATTAACAATTAAAATATTACCAGTTGGAATAATTATTGTGACAGTCACTCTAAGATATGAGATCAGCAATGGACATATTTTAAATTTGGAATACATACACATACAGGGTTATTGGCGTTCCGTAGTACCTGTGAGGGAAAAGGAACCTTTATGGTGAGACTCCGTTGTCCGTCCGTAAATACGTCACAGCCTCATAACTTTATTACCGTTAAAGATAAAGACTTGAAATTCGCTACAAAAATAGAATTAACTTCCTTATATAATACGGATAAAAAAAAAGTTTCAAATTGTTCAAAATATTTCCAATACAAAAGTGAGAAAAAAAAATATCCTAAAAATTCAATATTGGTATCAAATTCTAGATATTAAAGAGCTCATTATAAAAATATTTACTGGCACCGATTTCGAGAAATCCTTGAAAAACGAAAAACCACAAAAAAATGCATGTGCCCCCCCCCCTTATTTCCGAAACTGGTGAACCGAAAAAAATGACAATTATGGGCCATAGCTGGCCAATTACGGGAAAACTATAGCGATTAAAAAAAATGTATAACAAATGAGAAATTTAAAAAAGTACATAGGTATAATAATAAAAAAAATATATATAAATACAATATGGGTATCAAATTATAGATATTAAAAAGCTGATTATAAAAATATGCATCTTTGCTATATTTACTGGCACAGATTTCGAGAAATCATTGAAAAACCACAAAAAATGCATGTCCCCCCGTTATTTCCAAAACTAATAAACCGAAAAATATTTAAAAAATCATGGTAATTTGGGATTACGTAAAGATTACAGGAAAAATATAGCGGGTGAGAAATTCACGATAGCAAAATGACAAGATTAAATTTTTCATCCACGAGTTTTATTTCGAGTATGGTATAAAAATGTTTGAGCCTCTTGTGGTACATTCAATCAATTCTTTTTTTAGTTATCTTAAACAGTTATGGACAAGATTTTAAATACCTTTTTCTTGACTGTTCCCAAAACTGTCAAATTACGGAACCCTAGGTATGCGAGTCTGACTCGCACTTGACCGGTTTTTTTTTCAAGTGGGCGTGGATGGCCAAATCTGAAACTATAGGAAATAGTAAAAAATGCTCAAAGGAGTTTGGCATCCCATTTTTATGAAAACCAAAACTTTATCGTTAGATTTTTGAAAAATAATCTCCCTAACCGAGAATCGAAACTGCTGATATAAAATAACACACTATATTATTGCACCATCCAAAACAGTAGTAGAAACGACAAACTAACCTTCTGAAGGAAGACCCCAATGAACGCATACAGGCATGTAAAATGTGGACGTGCGTATAGACATATGCACACTTAGAATTAGCTGGACGTAGAAGATAACCAACGTGGAAGTTCTTCGGGCTATTTCGCCCAATTTTTCACACGCCTTATTTTTAATTAAACTTTGTTAATCACGTAATAAATGCCATGGGCTGATATTCTACTTAGTTAAACTCTTTAAAAGACACAATACATAATGAATTCGGGCAAAGAAGAAATAAGTCCTGACTGCGAGAATGGACAGTAATTGCATATTTCGACGACCTATTTCACCTCTAGAACTAATAATTACTGTAGTTTTAGTAGGGATAATAGAAAAACTAAAAAAGAAAAAAATACACGATATATTTCGACTCTTTCAATGGAGTCGTCATCAGTCGAATGTCTGTACCACGAAGATTTTTTCAAAATTTTAACTGAAATGGTTTACTAGTATTTCACTGAAGCCGAACCTACAATTTTTATCTGTGTGTCTGTATGTGTTCCGTTTTTACTCGAGAACTACTCACGGGATTTGGATGCGCCCAAGCCGAAAACAGGGCAAAGATTAAACAAACGCGGGCGGAGCCGCGGGCGAAGGCTAGGACATAATATACCATGCTGACTGCCAACCTTCACTGGCTGGAAAAGCACAATAAG
Organism: Ypsolopha scabrella; assembly: GCA_910592155.1. Lineage (NCBI taxonomy): Eukaryota > Metazoa > Arthropoda > Insecta > Lepidoptera > Ypsolophidae > Ypsolopha > Ypsolopha scabrella. Next base: position 11,121,910 of record OU342964.1, read on the forward strand.
AAAAACAGAATAATTTGTGAAGCTTTTTGTTAAAATTAGACCACGGTTAGTAGTAATTATAGACACATTTATAAAATCAGACGCTGTTTAAGCCGAAGTAATATTTTATAAGTGTGCTTTGAATTGGATCTTGAACAACACTTTAGGGTTTCTATGATAGAACCTTAAAACTACCTTATATTTCTTGAGACAATACTACGTTTCAAGGTTTACTTTGAAATGTATACTTAAATAGTAACAAGATATAGCCTAAGTACGTCTACAAATGAATATTTGTTTTATAGACTTCTGCATGCATTTGACTGGTCGTAGGCGGTCCACCTACTCTTGACTAAAATGCGGGGGCGCTGCGCGTGCGCCGGTTTAGGGCACAAATCCGCATTGCGCGGAATAAGTCTACCTTGTACTCGTGAATAGCATAATTAGCCCAGCGGAAACTTATTATTATTATATAATTTCCGAGTTCAGTTTTATTTTTTAAATGGGTTCTATCTATTGTATGGATATTTCATAGTATACACTTTTCTAGCTGACGTGAATAACTTAAAGGTAAAAAAAGACGAATCACCTTTACAAAAGTTTATAGGTTCAAAGACGGTACTAAAGCATACTTTATGATTTTATAACAATTTCAATAATTTAAACAAATTTCGGCATTCGGACAGTTGCATCACATATTTACGTCGTCAATACCGCAGTGCTTAAAGGCTAAGATGTACAACCAGTGCGTCCTTCCTGTGATGACGTATGGCGCTGAGACGTGGTCTCTTACAGAGGGCCTGATCCATCGATTTAAGGTCGCTCAGCGAGCTATGGAGTGGGCTATGCTTGGGTATCTCTGATGGATAGAATCCGAAATGAGGAGATCCGTCGGAGATCGAAAGTAACCGACATAGCCTGCAGAATCGGTAAGCTGAAGTGGCAGTGGGCAGGCCATATTTGTCTCGGACATGATGGCTGTTGGGGCCGAAAGGCTTTAGAATGGAGACCACGTACAGCAAAGCGTACTGGACCGGCGACCTGAAGGACGTTGCGGGGGGCGGCTGGATGAGGAGGACGGAGGACCAACATGAGTGGCGAAATTTGGGAAAGGCCTATGTCCAGCAGTGGACGAACACGGGCTGATGGATGGATGGATGGATGGATGGAAATAAATTAAAAAAACATATTTTCCAAAAACACAAAATAAAATCTTCGTACTTTAATAATATTTACATCGTTGAAATTGTCATAAAATAATAAATCATACATTTTTACTGCCTATAAACAAATGTGCGTTTGCAAAAGTGGTATGACATTTTTTTCTCCCTTTAAGTGATTCACACCGTTCACAAAATACCTACACCTGGATCAAGATCTGTTAGAAAACATTAAGGTCCTCTTTAATATGGTTAACTCTGTCCATAAAAATCGAAAAAAGTGACTCGTGAATTTCTATCGGACTAAATTATTTAGGTAATATTCATATCACTTGACTTTATAAGAACAAATCAATGAGGTCAACCCAGAAATCACGAAAAAAAACAGTTGTTCCATACCCGTTGCAAAACTTTATCGAGCAAAATGTATGGAAAACTTTTAATTTCTATTTCGTCGTGTTGACACGACGTGATCATAATCTAGTTTACGCTCCGATTCAAGACGCGACAAAGAGTTTATTGTTAAGATATTGCAGCTCTTCATTCACTATCAACTAGCATTTCGCAAGGATTTGGGTTACTAGGTTTTAATTTTGTGTAATTGATGCTGCAGTAGTAGTACGAGTTCGTAATATCTGTCCAACGCAATGCGAAATGGGTACGACATCATTTGCAAATATTGTTACGTAGGTATGCATGATTTAGTTAGGCTAATGTTCGTAAATGAATGCATCTGGTGAGTTGTGTGACTAATTCTGCTACTACATTGTTTGTTTTGTAAACTCTCAGAGAGTCGACTAATGCAGTCAGACATTACAAATGATGTTTTGAACAAGTGTGACCCAATACTTCTCTTCCATGTGGAGTCTATTCAACGCGGATTCAAAATGGGGCATTGAAGCGTCCATTATGTCAAAGAATGCCTGTTTACTAACAGAACAAAGGCTAAAAAATAAGCCGTTTTACTTTTAGAAAGTCCGCAATGAACTTCAAAGAAAGTTCAGTTCACAGAATGTAAAAAAATACTCATTAGGTCCGTTTTCCCTATAAGTGCATATGTGTAGAAACAAGTATATACGCTTGAAAATGCAGCCGACATCCGTAGATGCCTTCAACAGTCAGTGTCGCTGTATTACCATTGACATTCCGTTGCTGACGGACGGTAAAAAATTATATAGAAGATAATGAGTATGATGCGTAAATACTAAAGCAGTCTTTGCGTTCCGTTATAAGTAACTTTACGTTATTAACTAGCCTTCGCGTTTAATCAACCTTTGCCCCATTTTCGACTTGGGTGTTTTTTTCGAACAACCCTAAAGCCTTTATGTTGATCAGGGTGTATAAGATTATAACAAGGAAAACCGCACCCAAATACGTTAAGTATTTCTCGAGTATTTATTATTAATCTTTTATTTATTAATTTATTTATTCAATCTTTGCCCCCTTTTCGGCTTGGGCGTTATTTTATGAACACTCCTAATAGCTCAAGTGTTGACTAGGGGATGATAATAAAAAAAAACTGCATCCAAATCCGTTAAGTAATTCTTGGGTTAAAATGGAACATACAGACAGACAGACACAAACATTCTAAAAATTGTCGTTTCAGCCTCAATACAATAACAATAACCCATTTTATTAAAAAATTCGCGAAAATATTACACGACTTTTTTACTACTTTATTATTAGTGTTTCAGAAAACATTATGGATAACGATTATTTAGAAGTACTTGGTATACTCTATCCTTTGACAAGGAAATTTGACAAGTGAAAAATGACAAGTGTACATTTACTCAGAATTGGCTGCCATCAGGAAGATTGAAGGCGACTTCTGACTCATTCATTCATATCTCGATGTCTAATGTCTAACCCCAGATTTCAAATTTAAATATTTCAAATTAAACGGTGCTTATGAAATTACCTAAGCATCATCTTAACCAGTGCGTCCTGCCCATATTAAAGATTCAGATTTAGCTAAAAGTGGAGATGGACAGAACACTAGTAAGGCTGGAAGAGAGATGGTGGACAAGGAGGGTTACAGTGTGGTGCCTATATTGAGACGACTCTGTTCGCCCGAACTACCATACTAGCGCAGTTCACTGATCATATCCTTATTTGTAGGTACTGGTTTTTTTTTTCAACATATCCCATACAATATCCATGACGTGAAACTAAAACATTTATTAAAATCAAATATATACAAAAGTTACAAGCGTATAAGTCCAGGGGGGTAATTCCGGAGAATCAATCGAATCGAGATTTCTAGAACTCGATCTAAAAACTTATGGAGTTCGACTGATAAAATGGGTTTTTACGATCGAGAAGGGTAATTAGACAGACTCAGAATATTCTCAGTCTATCGAATTAGCTTTCTCGATCGTGAAAACCCATTTTATCAGTCGAACTCCATAAGTTTTTAGATCGAGTTCTAGAAATCTCGATTCGATTGATTCTCCGGAATTACCCCCCTGGATTTTACACATTATTTTGATGAATATTTAAGTACCATTATGTCCTAGAAGCGATACAACAAATCAAATAATTTTAGTTTCACAGCATAGTATATTTTATACTATTCAAAAATATTTTTGTTTCATTTCGATTTTTGGGATATTTCTCCTGAGATCATAGGAACCACCAAAACCATTCTCGAGTTTTTTCAAAACATGAATGTTATCTCGCGTTAGGTTGCCTCTCACACTGTGTTCGGTTAGTTCCGTACGAGCTCGGGAAATTAAAATTCGGGCCAACCAATAACAGTCAGCTTTTATCCCGGAAAAAAGCATGTCGTTAAACCGAATAACAAATTATTAGCGGTGTATTTTTCCTGTATGGCTGTTTAAAATAAAATGATAGGTACTATATTTAAAATATTGGGAATTTCGTATCTCTTGTTTTACATTAAAAAAACATATCGTCACGATTTTAGGTAGAACAACGAATATTTTGTGAAAAAATTAGTCGGCGTCATTCCTAAAACGTTACGACTTAAATCATCGAGGGGGTATCAGAAGTGCTTCCAAGTGTGAACTGTCACTAGAACTGTTAATACTCGTACACCCTTTTTTCACCGATATAATAGGTTAGCCTTATCGTTGAACTTCATGCAGCTACACCTTACAGTGTTTTCCTTCACCATTCAGCAACTGGTCGTTACAGAATTACGAATTCCAAGAAACTTCATCGGTGGATGTTCGTCCGGTTAGTTTCGAATCCTGGTCTCAAGTTTGAGAGACTTACGTAACCACTAAGTTACCGCTACTTTTTTTTAAATTACTTTAATAAATAGTTTCCTGTGAAACTGAATAAAATTACAAGCTTGGTCGTCGTTACCTAAATAGGAGTTTATGTGAATGTCGCTTAGAAGTCTTTGAACTCTACCTCTAGTGAAGCTTAGCCTGCAAGGTTGTGGGTACCTTTTGGATATCTTTCAAGTTTACCGTGTGCGTTATAAACGTGTGAATTAGGATCCTTTTAAAAAAAATACATTATGAACTATCTTCAAACAAAATTTGAGATAAACTGCAAAATTGATATAACCCGTAGTTAAATTTTCATAATAATCATTTGGCCAAGTGCGAGTCGGATTTGCGCACAAAGGGTCCCGTACCATCCCATAATACGGATGCGGGACCCTAAAATATTATGATGAATAACAACAATATACATTATGCCAAAGGCAACAAAACATCAAGGCAACAAAAAAAAAAGGCGATAAAATGGTGCCTAACAAAAAATTTGGCACCATCTGTCTCCGAAACCTTTCTTTTTATTATTTTTCGTTTTACTTTAATTTAAAACTTGTATGTATCACCGTCTTTAAGTAAGAGCCAAAATTATAACGTTTAAATAATGCAACTTATTTGAGTTTTCTTTGTTGTATGGTGATCCATCTTGATTTTTTTAAATATATATTTTTTTTCGTTATAGACGCCTTAGTAACACGTATTATAAGAAAATGTCAACTCTATACCTATTACGATTAAAGCTGTAGGCAACTGTGACAGACGGACAGACAAACATACATACAAACAGACAGACAGCCAGGTCTTGAAATAGGTTCCCGTTTGGCAGCCTTCGGGTACGGAACCCTAAAAATGACGGAAAATATTTTACCTGATGAAATCTTTTCTTAATAGCAGTAAGTATGTTTTTAAAAGCAAAATTACAAAGGGTTGAACTAGACCAAGACTCCCTGAAAATATTAGAACGAAGTTCAGCTTTCGCCCTTCAAACAAAATTTCCCGGAAACTAGGTTTCATTAACCTTCCTTTCATTCGAACCTCGTATCTTTCACTCGTGAGAAAGAACGACAATAACTGCAATAACATTATTACGAATGTGTCTCAGACGATACGATAACTATATCTAAAAACTGAAAGAGACGACTTATCAGGTGAATAATGTGAAGGCATGTACGTGAGGGTTGAGTACCTCAATGTGGAAGTTGATCGTGGTTCACTGTCAGAGCATGTTCAGAAGACTTATTCTGGGAAGAAATGCTGCAAAATTAATAAGATAAACGATTTCGTGAAAATGTATCTAACAAAAGCAAATAATATGAAATACCTCCTGGTTTTAGAAACAGTATATGACTGTGTTGAAATTATTTTTATGGTTACGGTCGTATGTAGTCTTTATAATTTTTTTGATCAACGTGGATTTTATAAAAGGAAAGTGAAACGGATGAAATGGTGGACTGTATTTTCTGATAAAAATTAAAAGAAACTTGAATAGAGAGAACCATTTTATAAGTACAAGACCATGACAAATAATGACAGAAAGAAGAATACGTATTTTAAAAAATCACAGAAATAATAGAGTAAATGTATAAAAGGAGTTCGCGACAGAAAGAGTGCAAATGATTGTGCTGTGTGTGTGCTATGACCAATTTCATGTAGATATTTACAAATATTTTTATTTACGTACACAATGATATTGATAAGATTGATTTGAACGATCGAGGTAGAGATCAGACAACAAGTTTAACAGACTGTTTTCTGATATTTTACTACGATTTGTCTTTGTTAACGATTTGGAAACAAGTTGGTTAGTGTAATATTAAATATTATTTGTGGAAATGTACAAGTGCTTTTCATCACAACAATTTGTTAACGATGTTTGAATTAATAAAGTTCACAAAAAAAGTACAAAGTAAAAGTTTACCAAAGACAGCTTTGTTTCAGCTGTTCTTCCAATGTTTACAAGCAGAATAACGTTGTCACTGCAGTTAACAATGAAAGTGATGCGCGCGCGCACATTGTGCGTTCGGTTCTCACGCGAGGAAAGCGGCTGACGTAAGTCCGCGGTCAAACTATATACAAGCGCATTTCTTCTCTACGTGCAAAAGCATGTTTGCCCATTCTCATACAACATAACAACCACACAACGCATTTTATATACTATATGAATATGTTTCAATCATATATTAAAACCATATATATGTACATCTTAAAATAAAAACCTAAATAAAGTAATTACCTACAAATAAATAATAATCTAAAATATAACTAAATAAATCTGAAAGCTATAGATAAAAAACTGGGTATAGGTCGCTGCCCCTCGGTAGGGCGCCCAGAATGCTGGCTAAATTACCTCTCTGGATGGCCAGACTAATTCTCTGGCCGAGGTAAGCACCAGCCCTCTGATCACCCGAGACGTCGTCGACCAGGCGCGATGAAAGTTCCTTATAAAGTTTTCGCACCTCCGGACCCCACGGAGCCGAAGTCTCCACATAGATTGAAAATATGTCATAAAAGGCTCCTTTGCAAGAAGGACCGGGTGTAAAAGCAAAGTCAAGAATCCTTTAAGGGTGTGTTAGTATGAACGGTAAAAATATTATTTGAAATACTGGGATCTTTAAATAAAGTACCAGTACCTCACAATAAGACGATGTTATTTACTTAAAATACACTAATCGCGTGGACACCCTCACTGGTCGCGGCAACTCGGATGAGGGGTGCGGGTTGCGGGGTGCAATTAGGTGTGTGGGCAGGCCGGTGAGCTGCGTAGCCATAGCTTAGAAAAATGATGGAATTTTTGGTGAACATACAAGGTTTTTTTTCACGTAATGACATCAGAAACGTGTATACTTTCATACCCTAAAGCGATTCTTTACTTTGCATTTACACCCTATATAACCTAGTGGAGCACTTACTTTCTATGATAAGATAAGGCCAAGACAAACAAATTGACTTTCAAGTTCTTTACCTTTAAAGAGTAATAGAGACAGCGATTCACTTGAAGGGAAAAAAGTTTTATGCGTATATAATGCAAACAAATAAAGGTCATTTATTTTATCGAGTGGCTTTTATGAGGTTGTCGCTCCAGTGTAGTTATAAAGTTGTGGTTCCTATTCATCTATCTTTCTCTTTACCCTATAAAGAGAGCAGAGAGGAAATTTAAAATAACAAGGCAACAGAAAATTGTCCGAGTGTACCACTTGTTTCTAACATTAACGCCAGTGGCGGAACCGTGGGAAAATTCTAATTTATTAATTAATTTACTATTAAGTAGTTACTCTATACGTGTAATTACATTTGTGCAATTTAAATTCTCGAGCAGCTAAATTAGGGTTTGTCCGAGCTTTAATTGCTTGGGATGTTTTTAATTGTTCTTATTCATCACCCTTAATGTATAGTTACGGAAATTCGTAAGCACGTAGGTACCCATTAATTTTGTTCTTTAGTGAAAGTTGTTTTATATAATACGATCCAAAGTTATTTAAGGAGGAAGAGTATATACAAATATAAACTATGATATGATGTATTGGTATTATCTATATCTATACTAATAATAAATTAGTAAAAAGGCCTTGTCTCTACATTAAATATTTTTGTGTTTTAAATGAAATGGGTTATTGGTATTGTAATGAGGTCAAAACTACAATTTTTGGATTCTTTTATGATTAAAACATAAATAACACGGGTAATAGGTACATAAAATATATCTTTTGGTTGGGCTACTAAATTTTAATAAAACGCATATACACCTGCATAAAATAAAGATGTATAGGAATAAAAATATACGTACATACATACATATACTCACGCCTGTCTCCCAGAGGGGTAGGCAGAAATTACAGATTTCCATCTGCTACGATCCTGACACGCCTCTTTTGCTTCTTCTACATAGTCATACAGGCTCTTCTATTCCGGGTACTTTTCATTTTGCCCTTTTTCAGTATGTCGCTTATTTGGTCGGCATACGTCCTTCTAGGGCGGCCCGGTCGAGCTTTACCTTCCACTTGTGCAGCATAAATTCTTTTCGTCACTCGACTTTCATTCATCCTCTCTATATGCCCAAACCACCGAAGCATTCCTTTTTCTATTCTAGTCACTAATAAAAATATATGGTTTAATTAAAAGTTAGTATTAAAAGTAAAATTGACAGGGGTTTAGTTTTTTATAAAAATTATTTATTAACATTTTAAGAGATCATAATTAAGGCCTGTATCACTGAAGCAATTACGATAGAGTGAATGCAAGAAATTGAAGGGACATTCAACAAATTATGTTGAAATACTAAAGGAGATTGTAGATATCATTCGAACATACCAGACCAACATTTCATAATACACGGTTAAATATACTGCATACAACTGAAGCAAATATTTAACAAAAATATTTGCAATCTAACAAGCAGTACGCTTTTTCTAAAATAAATAACGAAGCTCATAAAGTAGTTATTTGGCCTTGCATGCAGCAGCCGTTTGCAGCTTTTTGACGTTTTTAGGTCACGCCAGCCAAACCCGCGTCCGGTGCTTTCAATTAACAATTCTGATTTTTTCGCCAATTACTTATAAGTTTCGTAATTGGTACTGGCTGCAAACTGGAATCAAACTTTTTGTTTTGAGACCAGTACCTGCACTAATATTATTTTGCCCAAAAAAGCAGCTTTTCAACTCCAATAAATGTTTGAAGTTCTCACTTTTATAAATCTCAATTTCACTAAAATAATAAAGCCAGGGGCCTTATTGTATAACTTCGACATCCATTGCAATCACCTCCTAACGCACTGTGATTGGCTAAAAATGACATCACACATCATTTTTAGCCAATCACGACACCTTTGATGGCTATAGCGATAGATATTGAAGTTAAACAATAAGAAGGCTGGCCGTGGCTTGGGTTAATCTTACAGATAACAAAACCGCGTAGTTTCCGGTAATCTTGCAATAACCAACCTTTAAGTTTGCATACAGTACTATAAGAAAACAATGCAAAAAAATAAGCTTAAAATAAAAAAGTATTGATACTCGTATGTTACTTCTTCAGTCAGTATAAAGGGAATTTCATGTAATAGTTCCTTTGCCGTAATGTTGATAGCAATGCAATCCAGTTTAGATCATCCAATCGCTATTCTTAAAATTTTGTTTTATCCAATCATCACGTTTAGAAGACAGGGGAGCCAATATTACAGCAGAGGAACTATTCGATGAACCGGACTTAAAATAAAACGTTTGTATAATGTTGTCAAGCCTCGTTACCCTGATGCGCGGTGAATGCGTATTAGATTGCGCACGGTCTAACGCGCATGCTCAAAGCGCACTGACATGTCCAATCGGAAGTCCAATCTATTAGCATATCGGACTTGTTATATAACGGGTTACACAACTTGTTTCATGTCAATTTGGCTTGTGCCTAAATACGCGACACTTTCTAAATTGTTCCGTAATTGTTGTAATAAATATAGTAACATGGTCGCTTTGACATGACAACAATACATTGTTAGGTGATGATACGTATGACATCAGTAAAGGCTCGGCCATGATTGGTCACCGACAACATAAAAAACTAGCGAAACTAACACGAACTAGGTGGAGTTTTAAGTTATTGCCTATTCTGTAAAGCAGATTTGGTGTCCTGTTCTGGCAGCTTTTGCAATAAACTCGAACGAAATTTTGTAACAAAAAATATGGGACAAAATATTTTTACAAATCGTACAGAGGCTTGGTTTTTTTATAGGTGACATGTTTTCGTCAATTAAATTAAATTTGACAACCTTTTTTTAGCATTAAAGTCACACGTTATTTCAATAGGAAATGACGTACGAGTAGGTACAATTTTGGTAAGAAACCTGTTTACGTCTCCTGCTATGAAAGCAAGCTAACAGAACAGTGTTACATCGATAACTACAAACATATTATACGAGAAGAGGAAGTAGTTTATTTTTCTATTGGTTACTTAACTAACTAGAACATAACTAGTGATAATAAAAATATAACACAGAAAATGTAGTGAAATTTTAAATGGGCAGAAACCAGCTTATTATCACAAAAACTGGGCAAACAATCATTCTATTCATTGACAGCAAAGTCGGAACAACACAGTCCGACCACTCCAAAACCAATAACATTTATGGGAGCAAGATGATTTGAATCGATAAACGGTAAGAATGACTAGTACTCGTATACAAGCAACATCGGCATTACATCATATTACCGAAACGGAATTTTATATTGATAGGTTTCATTTACATTGAACGAACACTGCCGAACAAGCACTGCTTGCCAAACAATTATAAAATTATACCTGTAAGTACATACACAGCTATCCGATCCTGATATGTGTAGACTCAAGATTAAAATGTATTCAATATGTTTTTATTACATCACGATTTACAGATACGACCTTTTAATTATGAAATGAATGAAAGAATAGTGACGAAGGAAATATATTATTATGGTGAGCAAGCGGAAAGTTCTTGCTTAAGCTCGAGCGGGTCGCGTAAATACAAAGGCGGCTGCAAAACATATACCTATAGTCTGTGCTGCATTATCTGTCGAATGACTTAATGTAGTGATAGCTCGTCCGAACCCTACTACAACATAGTGATCTGTAGTCCAGCCGCATTTGTTTATTTAAGGCAATACAAAGGCGGTTGCAACACAGAGACACGTAGTCTGACCTGAATTATCGGGCGAATGACTTAATGCAAGTTATAGTTTGACCGAACCCTGCCTATTGATCCTTAAAGTAGTATGGCATACTTTTATAAATAAGGCCGTAAAAATAAGACAAGTGCAGTAGAATTATATTGGTTTATTTTTATGTACAAAATTAAAAGTGTTAGGAATAATCTTTGGAATACGTAGTTAGCTTAAGGCGCTAAGAAAATTATTTCCCTTAAACCAAGATAAGACATACAATACTAGATTTCAGTTACACTAGTACTTGTAAAAGATTTTTTCAAGATATTTATGGTTCAAAATTATAATTTAATATCAGAATTTACAGGAATGTAATGAATGATTTTATTTTTGTTAAAGGCAGCACTTTTGCGTGTATAAAATGTAATCTTAATGTATAAAAATGACCCTACGATTTAGATAAATATTTTCAACAACAATGTGACCACGTCCTTTCTACTTTATTTCATCTTTGGATTCTTGAAAAAGACTTTAACTGGTGCTGTTGATAAAATTAATGTTCGGTTTTTTAAAACCGTATTACAAATCAACAAAGGCCAAATCAAGATGTAAATATTATTGTCTGCAATTTCACCGCATTTGTGCAACATTGCCGTTCTAAAGTATTCCGAACGTGATCATAGCAGAGAGAGTAAGTACATACCGACCCCCAGTGCAGCAGTGTTTGTTGAATGGTAGGTGAGCATATCAGGCTTGTATTACAGAGGAAGTGTGCGCTGTGTTGCAGTCGGTTACGTTAGAAAATTGTTAACCGAAGCCGATCACGTTACAGACAATATTTAAGTGCCTGTGGTGTAATAATCGTGTTTGTATTACTTTATTTACACAAACCCGGCTGCGCTACAGAGTAATTTTCGTCTGTGTCGCCGCCGCCTTTCTATTTAGGCGAACGGGCCGCTCTAGAAGGAAGTATGCCCACCAAATTGGAGAAGGGCCAAGTCAAAAGCACCCGGAATAGAATAGAAGAGCTCGTATGACAAGATTAATGGATGTGGAAGAGGTGTGCTAGGATCGTAGCGGGTGGGAATTCTCTACGTAATCCTCTAGAAGACAAGTAGGTGTACAATATGTATGTAAATGAAAATGTTTTTCCAACGTAACGTTTGAAAAGACGGCAAGAAACGACAAACGTGACGTTTTCGAGATTTATCTCCTGCTATCGAGTTACCAAAACAGGCAAGCGAGTTAAGGGCGGGATGTCAGCTTTCACCCACGCAACCAAGGAGAGTCCAAGATACCACAAACGATGTCATTCCTTACGTAATGGCTTCGTGACCTGCCTTGAGTCGTGGTTAAAGGATTAACTTTGACGAGAGAAAGAACGCTTACTGATAATAGTTGCATCGGCGAGTATTCTGAGCAGGTGGAGTAAAATAAAGTGTCTGTCAAGTTACATCGTACACTGTGTATGGGTATCGTCAATATTTTCAAAATGGGTATCGCTAAGGTTTTTAAAACTTTTCCCGTTACCTCGATTTTTACCGTATCTAGGTCAATCCAACATACCTACTTGCCAAACCTTAGGTCTATCGAGCTGTGGAAAAACTTGCAGAGTTACGGTTAAACTGAGTTTTATTATAAGCGTCTCTGTTTAATGCAAGAACCCTAAAAAGAAACTAGAGTTAGTAGAGAAAGACGAAGTGCATTGCATTATTCTTGTCACTCGACATGTATTTAGAATCCGGATGTAGAGTAACGTCAAAAGCCTTCGGTAAGTTGTCTTTTTGAGTTTTAATTTGTTTGAATTTACAGACGATGGGTATCCATATTCAAATGTCCATATTTATTGGTATTGCCGGGAAAGCTATATTCACTTCTAGCGCTTATTTAATGGGCTTGTATTGGGTCTTTCAACGGTATTTGTTATTAAAATGCTGATTCAACTACTTATCTGGTCAATGTAAAACTTGGACACGTGTTTTTTCAGACCTTTGTCTTTCCGTTGTTAAGTCACATTTCGCTCGATATATTTTATTTTTGAAAATGATGCCTTTTACGTTATTATTTCGTTTTATGTCTAAACGGCTTGAGTTTTACGTCTGAAATTACTACTATAACAAGAAAACATGGTTTATTTTACGATGTCAGGTGAAAAAACTCCTACATCAAATACTTTTTCGTAAAATCCAGAATAAACCTCTAAAATTCACAGATTTTGCGTGCCACTAGCGCGCGAAGCGAGCATTCTAATGTAGACTTTCTGAAAACATACTGAAGTTCAAAATCGCTCAGTAAGATTATCGTAGTCGTAAAAAAAATTAGATCTGCGCCATTTCTTTCCAATACTATAGATGAACACTTCATTATTTATATTACGAGTATAACAAATTAAGCTAAAGTGCAAAGTCATTTCGTATTTGAAATCTTGCAATATGGTATGATTTAATTGCAAAAGGCAATTAATTCAATGACAATGTTAAAATTTAGTCACCATTGCAGTTACTGCAATAGATACGTTCATATGTTGGCAATATAAATCAAATAAATAGCTTATGGAGTAATTCAAGAAATGTACTCGTACTTGCTATTTAATTGAAAAATTGGTAATAATTCCTAACGATTGGTAGGTACCTGGACAAATTTAATATATGAAATGTGTATGTTTTGCACAAGATATTGATTCTCATTTCACAACTATTATTCGGGCGAGTATAGAACACGGGTGTTAAGTTAGTTCCAGATGGGAATTGCGGATTTTCGGAGCCTCGATGAATAAGAGGGGATGAAAGGTGACATTAATACTATAGACGACTAGCTTTTGTCCGTGACTTCGTCCGCGTGGAGTTCTGTTCACAATCTAAGGGGGCGAATTTAAAAAAATCCTTTCTTAGCAGATGCCTACGTCATTACAATTATCTGTATGCCGAATTCCAGCGAAATCCGTTCAGTAGTTTCGGTTGTGCGTTGATAGATGAGTCAGTCTGGTTTGCCTTTTATATATTCAGATAATACTATGAAGGTGACAGCTAACTGTATTGGTCTAAACTGTATAAACAATACTACACTGATGTTACTGTTGGTTGCAATTTAATAACTTGTAATTGTTTAGCAAGGACAAAGACTTAATGAATACTTAGAAGATGACATACAAAACGCATAATACCCCGCATTTTAACGGTAGAGCGCGGGTTTATTATTAATCAGTTGCTATAATTTAATGTTGTGCTAATACTCAGCTCAAATTAACCTTAATGATAGCTCGTTGTCTCGGTGACACTAGAAGGCAACAGCGCATGCGTTAATCATAGTTACATGATGTGACATTGAGGTGCATTCACACTTGTCAGGCCTTGAATGTTACAAATAGGCAAATTCATGCACCACGGGGTCGCATGTATTTTTTTCGTTCGGATGTAGACAACAAAAGCGAGATAATACCTATTGTTTTTTCGGAAGCACTATTATTATGCGTGTTATAACTTAATTGTTGTAATGAATACAGCGGTCATATCAAACCTTTATTGTGTCCAATTAAAATCCTTGGTTTTATGCCATGAAATGTTATTATGATTTTCAACGGCGTTTATTAATTTTTAAGAATAAACAATTTCAAATAAATTCGTTCTCAGAGGATGTGAAAATTTTTTCTTACGTCTGATATAACTACAAAAAGTTACACCATGTATATTTATTACGAGAACATGTATAATTAAGATGTTTTTGGGTTTGAAGCTAAATTCTGAACGGGTGATTTAAACTGTACGTGTATAATTTATGGCCTATAAATAATTATATTATTTTGGCACGTCCGTTTACTTTTGTCTGACTTAGCGAAAGTATGTTAGGATTTGCAATAATTTACATATTGACATGAAATTAGAATTGACCTACAAATATCGGTTTCAGTGTCAAAGTTTTCTTATTATTTTAGACACTAGCTTTTGCCCACGCCTTCGCTCACGTCTTTCAGTTATCGACATTTTTCGGCTTGGCGGTTATTTTATGAACACTAGTGCATAACATAGCCTTTATGTTAACCAGGGTCACTACGATGATAATAAAGAAAACCGTATCCAAATTCGTTGAGTAGTTCTTGACTTTAAACAGAAAAATATACTTTTTTACAGTTGTAGTAGTGGCCTTAGTACAATAATACTGTTTACCAATGTCATTTAAAATGTCGTGAAGATATTTATTATACCGAAACGACTTTTTACTACTTTATTATTAGTAGTATATATTTTATTGTTAAAGTAATCGTTGAGGATTCATTTGCTTTGCGTATTTTTGTTTTATTACAGTTTACTCTAAAAACGATAACATAAATGGTAAATACATATTTTATTTTGTTTACGCAGAGTTACATTAATTTTATTACCCAATAAAACTAATATAAAGTTTAATTTATCCTAATTCTCATGGGTTTGTCACGTTAACGACAGGGAGAAAAAAGAAAATAATAGAAAGTATTGACCTAAATAATAAGTCAAAAATTACTTAACCTCTATAATTTATCATAATTAGTTTATAATTAGATGTATTGGGTGATTTAAGATGATTTATTGTGTTAGGCAACACTATTCGAAACATAAGTGCATCACAAAACGCGGAACATTCAAATTTATCATCGATATATTTTTATCTGAATTATATTTTTAGGGTTCTGTGCTCAAAGGGATAGACAGAGCCCTATTTATGTCACTTTGCTGACCGTCTTTCTGTTTGTCTATTTGTCCGTATGTCACGGGCCCTTAACTCGTACATGAAATGAATTACAAACCTGAAATTTAGATACACAGACAGACGGAAAGACAGCAGAGTGACATTTATAGTGCTCGGTTTAGATCTTACTCGCAGATACTCCCGAAGTTATTCGGGGGAGAGCAAGAGAACAGCTCTCAGGCAAAACCAGGCGGCCCACCATCGCCTGGGACCGATGGATGGCGGTTTATCCATCCCCAATTGCCGGGCCTTATATAACAGACTGGTGACGGGCAGCGGCGTCACTAGTGCAAGGGTTTCGGCACCGCGCTCACCAACCCGCCTGCCCAGCCTGAGTGAGTATGGTCATTTCTTCCAGGAGGACCGCCAAGAGTGGCGAAATCATGGAAAGGCCTATGTCCAGCAGTGGATGAAACAGGCTGAAGGAGGAGGAGGAGGCTTAGATCTTTAGGTACGGAACCCTAAACATCAAATTGAACACCACTTGACTACCGATTATATAATAATTGACCTTGTTTATTTTGGCATTATTGATGCAACCGGAAATAAAAATCTGAAAGTAATTAGTAAACCCGACGATGAACTCTGAACTTCCATATCGATAAGTTTAAAATGTCGATATTTCAAAGTGTTTCCTCAATAGAGCCGAAATAGCTTTACTACTTAAAGCGGTAAAGTTATTAGTTTTCGCATTTGATTGGCCTACAAGTATCAGTATCAGTATGAATAATGTATGCAAGCATTATCATAACTACATAGTTATCAATACCACGTGTTTTTTGTGGGCGGATATACACGATAAAACATTGCACATGCCTCGAATGTTTCGTTATACATTTTGTTTATTACTAGCTTGTGGAAATTTCAATCAATGTATTTGCACGTAAGATAAAAACTATTATCAAACGGTTTTCGGCTTGGTTTTTATTTTATCAACACACCTTATAGCCTGTTGTTGACCACACTATAATGATAATTAAAAAAACACATGCAAATCGGTTGAGTGATTCTCGAGTTAAAACTGAACATACGTTCATGCAGACAGATAGGCAGACAAAAGTAAAAAATATTGTAGTTGTAGTTTCAGTGCAGTAGTAATAGACCATTTCATTTAAAATTCAAAAATATACAATGTACGAGTACACGACTTTCTTACTACTTTATTATTGGTATATATCTCTTCGGAAGTACGCAAAACGTTTTTGTAAATAACTTATTACAATAATTTTATCCACCTAGTTAGCCCTCAATCAAAATATGGTGGTTTTTTAGGGTTCCGTAGTCCGACAAGGAACCCTTATAGTTTCGCCATGTCCGTCTGTCCGTCTGTCCGCGGCTTAGCGCAGAGACTATTAATACTAGAAAGCTGTAATTTGGCATGAATATTAATATTTATCACGTCAACAAAATGGTAAAATAAAATCTCGAAAACATTTCTTTTAAGGGTACCTCTCATGCACGTAAACTGGGGATGAATTTTTTTTTCTCGTCTTACTCTATCTGTGGGATATCGTTGGATAGGCCGTTTAAAAACATTGTGGGTGTATGAAAACCATTTTTCGATTTGGAGATCCGTTGGCGAAATATTAAGCTTTAAAGTGAAAATTTTTGTTAGAGTGGAGCGTCCCCCTCCCCCTGCTGCCTAAACGGTTGTATATAGAAATGTGAAAAAATTCATAAAAGTAGTACATATATACAATGAATTTAAAAGGAAAACTATCACAGCTATGCAGGCCTTACAGGTTTACGAGTACAGGTTGCGCCAAACTTGTGGTCCCATATAATGTATGGGACCAGAAGTTTGGCGCAGTCTGTATTAGTAGACCAACTTATATGTACCGGGCAACTACGAACCCTACATTGCGCGTAGCTCGACACGCACTTGGCCGGTTTTTGATTAACTAGCTTCGGTGATCCGTTGCAAAATCATGTGGTTTGGTCTTCTAGTTGTGTGAACGATTGCAGACGGGCTTGTAATTTGTAAGATTATATTAACCACAGCCGCTTTCGGTTGATATTTTGTAAGGCTTTCACAACCTTGTTTTCGTTTTACGGTAAAGTAATGTTATAGACGTGTTTTGTGTGAAATTTAGGACTGGGTGTCTTGAGAGAATTAAATTACCATTTCACAATATTAAAATGTTTACTATGTAGAAAAAATACACAAAAATATTTCGAGGTTTTTTACCGGAAGGAAAAACATTATAGTGTGACTCCGTTGTCGTTGCCTTTTACTGAAATTATGATAGACATGTTTGCCACTTATCATATAACTCATAAAAGATAAGATATAAAAATATAATAAGTTTTAAAAGTTTATTTCATTTAATTTTGAATACATATAATTATAATTTTATCATCAATACTCAATACTTATAATAAAACAGTAGAAACAGTTGTGTCTGTACATTGAAGAAAAGTAGTAGAAATAGAAAGGGGGTGACTTAAGAAGAGTAATAGAACACATATCAACGATATTTAGAATTCTTTTGTCTGTCTTCTGTCTCTCTGTTTGTTCACGCACATCTCTAAAACTGCCAAACGGATTTTCATGTAGTTTTTACAGCTGTACAGAGCTTAGATTGGAATAGAATAAAGGCTTTATTTCATTAAAATTGGATCCCGTTAAAAAAAGTTATCGTCCTTTAAAGATTTTAGGGATTTACTTTTCTACTGGTAGTAATTAGAAGTTATGGTACGGGATCTCCTCAACGGATACAGAGTTCGGGTTTGGGCTTATTTGATTGGTATTTATTAGCAGTTTCGTAAAACATTGTGACCAGGGTCTGATGAAGAGTTGATAATTCTATTAATTTTTAGTAACATAGTTATTATTATTATACAAATATTTTACAGTTTCCTTTTTTTCAGGTGCACTCTGAGAACGGACGGACTAACTGGGTAAAAAAGAATCTTAAAATAAAATCACGATCGTGAAAGTTTTCAAATTCTCGTGCCATCAATACCGTTTAAAAATCATCGTCATCAAAGTTCAAAATATATTTAGAGAAGTCTTGACTCACTCACTGTCTGACTCATCAACTCCCAGACCAAACTCTTAGACCTAAAAAGATACAATTTGGAAAGAGGTTTTATTTAATAAAGTCAAGGACAAAATACTATATTTTGTGAAATTACCCCGGGAACGGGAGAAACGAGATACACGCGAGCAGCACCGTGGGGCGTCTGCTAGTATTATACATACACACTTACCCGTTAAGTACAACCGAGACCTTTACTAATAAAAGTTTTTATTTTCACCATCTGTAACTGCAGCAAATTGTCATAAGTAGAGGCCTACCATGAGTTTTGCTTACTGTATACGTTACCGTCTGCGTAAAATATTTTGTATGAGAAATGCTGGTTCCTGTAGTAAACCGCTAGGGGCGCTGCACAATTTCTCATATAAAGATTTTACGTAGACGTTAACGTGTATAGTAAGCAAAACTCATGGTAGGCCTAAAGCTGATAGTTTTATTTTTATGTTTATATACTCAATTTTAGCAGCGATTTCTGTAAGCTAAAACATGACAGTTTTCATTGCTTAAACTTTGTATCCAAGATATTATTTTTACCGAGACATTTTCTGAGTGTGTTTAAATTGTTTATGAAAAATTAATTTATAAATAAAAAGCCAGAACAAACGCTTGAAAAGAAACCAGCAAGTCGTTTATTTAATACTGCTAATACGAAACATATAAAAATAAGCTTAAAGTAGGAAGTTGATTGTTGCGATTGTCGGCACTTTTTGGCATTTATCGAACATTGTTGTGATGAAATCACTTTTACTTTTCCACAGATAATATTTAATACCTACACTATGGGGTTGTGTAGTATTGAATATTATCTGTGGAAAAGTAAAAGTGTTTTCATCACGACAATAAGCTAGAGTGGTGAAAGAAAAATCTACAACAAACATAATCCAATACTCAAGTATAAATAAGTATCTAAATAACCAATGAATTGTGTAAAATCATCCATCATTCATTACATTACGTTAAATAATTTTATCACGTTTTTCCTAAGTTCCGGGCAAACAGCATGTAATGATTAGCTGTAGGAAAACGAATTATGTAATGGTTCTTGTAGCTGTAAACCGATAGATGCATGTATAAAGTTATAATGGCAGGTACAATAAAAATTGATATATTTTATTTGAAAATGGTATAAGTTTGTTGGTAAAAAATGATTTTATGTTATGGCGCATCTACTTAAGGCTTTGTTTTCTTAACGAGGTAATGCTTCAATTTACGTCATGAATTAATTACTGTTTCTATTTTGATTATTAAATATAAATAAAAAGTTTTATTCTGGCCAAAACTCTCTGAAAACGTTTATAATGAGAAGAACTTGACTCTAGCTGATGTGAAAAATGCATTGACATACCAAACCACGGGCCTCGGATCTAGTATAAAATTTACCAAAAAAGTGTCCTTAGTGAAGTGTCAAAATATTAAGAAGCAAAAAATTTAAATTTTAATAGTATGTCATTGCTGCACGGCTTAATTTTGATTGACTTGTGATTGACACCCTTTTCTTAATTTTCAATGGCTTTGACTTTCTTTTGGTTTCTTTCTGGGCAAAACCAGGCGGCCCACCATTGCCTGGGACCGCTGGATGGCGGTTTATTCATCCCCAATTGCCAAGCCTTATATAAAACAGACTGGTGACGGGCAGCGGCGTCACTGGTGCAAGGGTTTCGGCACCGCGCTCACCAACCCGCCTGCCCAGCGAGTGTGAGTATGGGCATTTCTTCTAGGAGGACCACCAAGGGTGGCGAAATCCTGGAAAGGCCTATGTCCAGCAGTGGACGAAACAGGCTGATGGAAGGATGGACATTTCTTAAAAAAGTAAGTTAAAACGAAAAATAAAGTTCTCATGGACAAAGCCAATACAAATAGAAAAAAAAACATCGTGATCCATAACATCTTATTGCAATTTGTACTTACTTTATGTATACGGCGAGTTATTTATTAGAAAAAACAATTAGTGTACAACATTAAAACTTGTGGAGAACCCTGGGTTTTAGTCCCGGTTGCCCTCCCCCAAATCCGGCCCTGCCCTGAACGCGCATTAATTAAACAAAAATCTATTATACGATGCATAATAGTCAAGTAGGAACATACATCCTTTCGCGATTTTACCAGTTTTCGTGTTTCAGCGACTAACATCTAGCCTATATAGATATCCCGGTTCATGCAATTGTTTTAAATTAGATAGCAACTTCTACCAAATTACGCTTTTTGTATGGAGTTCCCTTGTGGATTATAATTTTCTTGGAATTTGTTTTAAGATCTAAACAAATGAATGGATTGTCAATATAACTGCAGAATTCGATTGGTTAAGTATTATACGTTATTGTTACATGACATATCAATTGTAATTTCGCTTTATTCATTGTAAAAAATCGTGGCAAATGTTTTTTTTCAACACTTTCAAAATTTAAGTCTGATGTTTGGGCAATTTTTCTGTAAACGAGGTGAAGGAGATTAATCACTACAATATTCAATGAGAAATATTGTTCTTTGCTTAACATGTACCTAATAGTATTCAAGTCTTTCCTAAGATGGTAAATTAGGCACTTGAAATTTGAGATTTCTGCATAAAAATGTAAGACGCCTCTTAAAGGACTATTTCCCCGTGATCACCAGCCGTATCAAGTGCTTGCATCACCATGAACGAAGGTGCGTCCGTCGTCGTGTGCGCGCTCTTAGATGCGCCGGCGCAGGACCTTGACTGGCAGATTGCGGGCAACTTTTGCAACACAAAGATTTATATGAAAAATCCAAAACTAAAAACTGATTTTGAGACAAGACAAGTAAACGAGATAGTTACATCGTCCTGTTTAATGGCTATTTGCAATTAGCCTTTTAATAAATTAGATTTAGCTTAAGTTAAACCATTTTACAAGTTTATCGTATATTATATTTATATTTCGTATATTGTATAGTGCAAGTTTCGTCCGTAAAAACTGCAGGTCAATTACTTTGTTTTATACCACTTACGGCGCTTTATTTGATACTAGCCCTTCGCCCAGCCTCGCGGTTTTCGGATTGGGGATTATTTTCTGAACACCTCTTATAGCCTATAATAGACAAAATTTATTTACATAGCCAATTTTGTACTGAAGACTCGGTAAGTGCTCAGTATCTAGGTTCATATTATAAAATTAACAAAAAGTGTTATCGACCCGTGACACTGATCACTTACCGAGCCTTCAGTATGAATTTGGCTGGATAAATAAATGTCACTCTCGAGTTAAATCGGAACATACAGACAGGCGGATAAAAAAAAAAAATTGTGGTTTGGCCTCAGTACAATACTAATAATAAACTATTTAAAATTTTGCGAGAATATTCTATGTACAGGCACGATTTTTATACTACTCTATTATTAGATTCGTAACTATTTTATATGAAATGTCTATTAAACAGTAAGTTCAGGCACCCAATTTTCACTGACAATATTGCTGTGGTTCAGACACAATTTTTTGACTTTTTAAACTCACTTCCCTGTGTTTTTGTAACGCACACAAATAATATAAATAAGTGGACAAGTACAAGTGTTTTTCAATCAAAAATGTATAAAAAGTTCCACCAAGTACCTACAATCAGAAGCATCAACTGCACACAATGTAGATTCCATATAAAAGACTTCAACGCGTACTGCAAGTTCTAACGCCAGACGTCTAGTGAAATATATTCAAGAACATAATAATTATATATGTTTTTCATGTTTGTGTCTTTTTTCGTTAAATATCTTTTTCAGAGTTCAATATCAACTATCCGTAAAATGCTGTACTGCTGTTTTTAGAAGAATTGAGTCTGCACCAATTTTTTATTTATTTATCGATTGTCGGTCTTATTATTTTATGTCATAAATTTTATTAAATAATATACTTTTCAATAAAATTGCTAGAAAAATGTACTTTTGAAAGCAGTAAACTTGGCTTGCTAATATTTTCAAAGTTTTTCGTTTCTTTTTTCCTTTTATATTCTCTCCCTAAATCATGTCTGACGTTTTAATGTCTGCATATCATGTCAATTTTGTCATGTTATGTTAAATAAATTACAGAAAAATTAAAAATTATTGACAATGATTTCCATAAGCGGCCACAATTATTAGAACTGTAAATTTTTCAGTTTGTTTTATTTCATCAAGAAAAAATCGTAAAGGCTCGTTTGAGTCTTTGCTTAGTTATTCTTTTACAATTTAAAACAAATCTTACGCTTGCGTGCTTATTAGTAGTATAGAAACAAAAACGCGTCGTTTTCTTTAAATTTGAAATTTTCATTGCAATTTTTAGTTGTTTGTTTTTTCATTTGTTTTCTCCCATATTGAAAAATGTTATGTGATACAAGGGCGTTAAGGTAATTACAATCTCGTGATGCGGCTAGGGATTACAAACCTCAACTCATTTGTAATAACCTACTTACCACCATGATACCAGAATGTACTATTTTGTTGTGAATAAATAATATATTTATAATATAATATATTTAGGTGGTAAAGCTGATGCCGGCTCGACTGTGGAGGTACCACTACCTTACTCGCCAATCCTCCCGAAGTTATTCGGGGGAGAATAAGAGAACAGCTCTCAGGCAAAACCAGGCGGCCCACCATCGCCTGGGGCCGATGGATGGCGGTTTTTCCATCCCTAATTTCCGGGCCTTATATAAAACAGACTGGTGTCGGGCAGCGGCATCACTGGCGCAAGGGTTTCAGCACCGCGCTCACCAACCCGCCCGCCCAGCGTGTGTGAGTATGGGCATTTCTACCAGGAGGACCGCCAAGAGTGGCGAAATCCTGGAAAGGCCTATGTCCAGCAGTGGACGAAACAGGCTGATTGATGAAATAATATATTTAAATTTCTGTTTAAGTGAAGTCTCCGGCATACATGTCCGCTATAGTATAATGAAAAAATTGCTGATTAAAAAGTATGGTTCAATTTACCAAGAGTAAGTAATCATATCAATATTCGGGTTCCTTAATGTAATAAATGGTAAAATGTGACGTCATATTAAATTTAAAACCGAGAATATTAGGTTCAATCGTTCGATCATACGGTCACCAAGTTTGATAAACACTATAAGGGTGTCCGTTTTTGGCGGTACTCTAAAAACACTCAGCATTATATTATTTACATTTGGATGCTATTGCACTTGAAACCGAGTTGTCGACCCTATATCAATTGGACACGATGACCGTACGATCTCGGTCAAGGCCGTGCGCACGCGCTGCGAGCGAGCTCTAATTGTTCACAGGACACGAAAAAGTTCAACTTTTACTTTTGATGAGATTTATTCACCGGGGCTGCGTTCAGTTTGATCGCCGGGTGACGCTCAAATAACATGGCATTCCTTTTGCACGCGTTGTATTTGTATATTCTATCCTGCTGTCAGTGTTGGACGGGCGTTGTCCGGCGATCAAACTGAACTCAGATCGTTATCAAATATTATGTTCGTATTTTTAGGAGAGTATTTTGCTATTAACTGGGGTTCAAACATTTTTTTATTGGACTCTCTTTAAGAGCTTCAGGTTTCAATTGTTGTACTATCCGTTTCAGATGCTATTAGGATAGGACCTTGACATACTTATGCCTCTGTGCGTTAGCACACCATGTGCTGTGCATCTCATTCACGCACGTACTTCCGTCAACGCTGCACGCATACAGACATAAGGTATGATAAGGTCCTATCCTAAAGGCATCTGAAACGAATAGTATATGTCAATATTATGTAGACTATTTATATTTTTTCAGATATTTCACGGTAAACGATATAAGATGTATTTTTTTTGTAACTTTTGACTAAAAATTTAATGTAACTTATAGAAAATTTCCATGTCTTTAAATTTAATAAATAATAAACATTCAATTTTATCAGTGACAAATAGTAAACGATAATCAAATTGTATTACTTTTGCTTCATTACATTGTAATAATTCATTTACCTAACTGCGTTGTTACCTTCACCAATTCGATTACATTTACGAAGCACGCAATGTACATATTAATTGTTATGTAATTTTTTTACTAAAAGCGGGTTATTAAGACAAGATCATAAAAAGCAATTTTTTAATTAAATAATGAGAACCTTTTAGTGATGACTAAGTGTCCATCTGTCTGTACGTATTCTGTGTATTATTAAGAAACAGCTGGGCTAATTAGACTTAAGTATGATGGAGAATAACGAATGCATCTGTGGTCTAGTATTTAAAGTACTGGACTACTAATCAGGAGGTCACGGATTCAAATCCTGTAGTAGATTATTGTGTTCTATCTCCGAGCTTCGGAAAGCACGTTAAGCTTAGTTTACCACGCTAGCACAGAAGATATATGAGTCAGTACGTAAACTTCAAAGAAACACCCGGAAACGATACACACACAGACGCAAGCTTTTACACGCCGCCCCTCTCGGCTATTGTCGCGGAACGTTAGTGTCGGATGGCAGTCGCAGCCCTGCAACGTGTCATAGGGTTATTGCTTTTAGATTTCGCCCGATGCCAACCCTAACGCGCCGATTGGGCGTATGTCGAGAATACCGTGGAGTTTCCCTACTGTTAATATAACCTGACTTTAATTTATGCAGCCAAATTCTTACTGAAGACTCGGTAAGTGCTCAGTAACAAGATTCGATGACCCTTTTTGTGAAATTCTTCTGAAACTATTTTTTTCGTGTTCCTGACAAACACAGCCCAGCCCCGAGTCAAATACTATGCTACGTCAAGATTTTATTTTGCGAAATTAGCAAAGAGTTATCGATCCGTGTTACTGATCACTTACCAAGTCTCCAGTATGAGTTTGGCTGCATAAATAAAAGTGACCTTATATATCTACGATGGGGCTGGGATGTAATAATTATTGGTGAAACGTGGGTGTACGACTCAGAAACACGTCTAACACCCCCTCGGGGATTCATGTGGTAACGATGTGTTTGTATATAAGGTGACTTTCGTTTATATAGCCAAATTCATACTGGAGATTCGGTAAATGGTCAGGACCAAGGTTCAATGACCCTTTCTGTGAAATACGCCGAATCAAATTTAGACTTCCTATACTAATCGAGTCGAGGTTGTTCTTGAACAAGTAATAGAGGCACAAAAATATTTTTCATATTTCGCAAACAGGGTCATTGAATCCTGGTCCTTGCCACTTACCGAGTCTCCAGTATGAATTCGGCTATATAAACGAAAGCTGCCTTATATAATTACGTACACATTGAAGCTCCAAAAAAAAAACCGGATAAGTGCGTGTCGGACTCGCCCACTGAGGGTTCCGTACAAATTAGTAAAAGTTTTAAAAAATATACAAAAAGATCACCCTTAAAATTATGACCACGCATACCGTTGCTTAACCTCGATGATTTTTTATGATTTAATAACAAATGTATAATTTTTAGATTTTTTCGAGTGTTCTAGTATTAGACGGTATTACTTGCCAAATTTCATAGTTCTAGGTCAACGAAGGTGTTTACCCTATCAATTTTGATTCCCTTGAGAGTGTAGAAATATAGGTTTTTTGCGGTATAGACGGCCGTATCTTTTTTTCACGTTAACTTAGAAGTTAGATTTTTTTACAAATTTAAGAGACTGTAAATTTGAGTATACGATTTTAATTTCAACTCGATACCTTCACGCATTTCCGAGATTAAGGGTCTTGATAGACAGACAGACAGACGGATAACAAAGTGATCCTATAAGGGTTCCGTTTTTTATTTTCGAGGTACGGAACCCTAAAAAATTCATCAAATGAAGAAGCAGAAAGGTTTATTCAAGCTACTTAGTCTTTTATTATTATTTTTGGCCCTTTGGTATGAGTATATTGATGTCTGTTAGGTATTTCAATATTCAATTTCAAATAATATTTTTTCAAAACTTTTTCCATTGTTTCTTCTAACTAGAAGGCCATGTTTTTTCAGACGGATAATATTTTTTTAAGTTGTTTTATTATATATTTTATTAGGTCAATCTTTTTGACTATTTTGCCGATTCTCCAAATCATTCGACCCTGACCTCCAAAACTTAAACAGTCCACTGCATTACTTCAAATCAAACAGTTTTTCCTAAACATGACCATTGACCGTGAAAAAAAATTTGCAGGCCTTTTAAAATATATTTCAGATTCTATTCCCTAAGAAATAAAGACTACTTTTGTCTGTGAGCAGTCTTAGTACAGATAAGTTTGGAGACCTACATTAATTTGCGACGAAATTGACGTTTCACGGTGTGTTTCGTACCACGAATAACCATCAAGTTAAATAGAAAATACTCGTAGCTTTTAGTGTCGATTCGGTGTGACACGGCTTTAGTTATTTGACAGGACTAACCTTATTTTAAGCGTCATGTCTGTGTCTTTTCGATATGGAAAGAAAAAGACAGAATGCTTAGTTAAGTTTAGTCCTATCAAATAAGTTAAGTCGTGTTACACCAATTGACATCAGAATTAACCTTATTTTAAGCGACCTAGCTGGCGATTCTGGCGTGTGCGCAAAAATTGCAAAAGTAGAAAAATCAATCATTTCCGTAGAAAATCCCTTGAAAAATCACCCGAAATCTGCCGTAGCAAATTTTTTCGCACTTGTCAGAATAGCCGTCATGTTGTCTTTTCAATATAGGAAAAAAATTACGAATGCTTAAATTAAGTTTATTCCTATCAAATAAGTTAAAGTCGTGTTACACCGAATAGATACCATTCTAGTTGTAGTAGGTTAGTGTAAACTTTATGCCGCCCAAATTATTTACATTGTTACTTGTGCTTTGCCCTAACCAATATCACATGACCAGTATTAAAATATGTTCCAAATATGTTAAAAATATAATAAAGTTGGACAAAGGATGTAGCTTCAGTAACACCAACATTAATGCATATTAGAAATCTTATATGGTTCTTAGTACGAAGATTGTGATTTGTAATGTGTACTTGTCTCTTTATGTGTTAGTTATTATGTTTTAAAGGAATGTTTTCGTGCCCTTCACTTATATAGGTATTTGAGCATTATTGGGTACTTCAATTATACTGTAGAAAAAATTCAGCAAAGCTATTTTTACGTGGAGTTTGTATGGTCCATGGAAGTCTTAATGTAAAATGTGGTAGACTAGATTTTACCCGCGGCATCGTTCACGTGAATATCGTTTATGACTGACTTTTTATGTCAAAAGTTACAAATTAGAAAAAAGTAACAAATGTTTGTGACACAGCTCAAAAGTGACAGATATCAATAATGATAGATGTCAAAAGTGACACGTGTAAAAAATGTGATTATTAAAATGTAACTGGTGTCAAAAGTTTCCAGATACCCCATCGGCAACTTTTCCGGTATAAAAGTATCCTATGTTGTTTCATGCCCTTTACATTAGCTCTTTGCCAAATTTCAGCGTACCCAACAGGATTTATAAGTAGAGAAGAAGGGATAATTCACTAAAATTAGTTACTACATGTATGACATAACGATGCATAACACGAAAATAATGACTTAATGACAGTCAAGGAAATTAAAAGTAGTCAAAATAGGCGATATTCTTGATGAAATCTTTTGATTTGGCAACTAGGCTAGAGTGCCTTTATAAGTAGTTTTAATACAGGTTTGAGGCAAAATTAGTGGGTGTATCCTAATGGTCAGTGTGAGAGTGGCACAGAACTGGCTTGCTTGTTGCCTTTCAGCAGCAAGGGTTGCCAGTTGCTTCTAGTTAAATAATAAAGTGGTTTGACGCCTGCCAGTTGCTTCTAGTAAAGATGTTCAAATTATCCATATTTTATTCTTTGTTTTACTCACAAGTCTTTTTAGTCAACCTTTTTAAGATACTAGCTGCTTCTTTCACAATACTGTACTTTAAGCAAAATACACTTATAAAACTAATATGAGAAGTTATTCAAGAATCAACCGAAGATGCACCCTCACGACTTTAATCACAGAGGAGGTGTCAGAAGGTATGTACTGTCAAAATGCAAGACACAGTCCAAACTCTTACACCTCTGGTGGTGAGCCTACCACGCTTACTGAGCACAAATGTACCCTTGAAGGATTTGAACAGACGACTTGACTAGATTGTGAATAAGACGTTCAAACCACTAGACCACATAGAGTCCGTCAAAAAATTTATGTCATAATTATAATCGAAAAGTACGGAAGTTTGTTACACATCGATCGTTTAAAGAATTTTAATGAGGTTGTCACCTTAGTTATACCGTATGTTGCAAAACTATGACAATACTAGTTATGGTCGACATACAGTCGAAGCATAGATAGTAGCCTATGAATAAATTCAATACATTTAGAAATCCCATATTAAAATAAGAAAAGACTCATAAATCACCGAATGCCCATCGTGCTCTAATAACCTAAGAACAAAGGGAATATTTTAAATTTCGAACGCTAGTGGCGACCCTACACGGAGTTCTGAAGTTACGCAAACTTCGGTAAGTAGCTCGCTCGGCCACTTGCTCCACATTCGCTTTTGTCTTACGTTTACGAAGCTGGCCTCTTTCGTGATATAGGTAGGACTTTCCAAAACATTAAAATAAACCTCCTTTGTGGAACTGGCATGACTTTCAGTTTCATTTATAGTACTAACTCGTAAGACTAGAAAAGCTTGTTGATTGATGGATGCAGAAGAGGTGTGTCAAGATTGTGGCAGATGGAAATATTTTATCTCTGCCGGCCTCTCTGGGTAACAGGTACGAGTATATGCATGTATGGATGTCAGGAACTAATATTAACTAGATATGTAGTTACGACTTTTTTACGTATAGGTAGGTACTCATCGAAATTGTTGATACCAACTTTGCTTACGAAATCGGCTAAAGAAGTGATTTTCATTACTTTGATAAGGAAACAAACATAAAATCATAATTAAACGGAAGCCAGTAATTGGTAATAAAACAAGATCGCAATTGACAGCACTGTAAATCTAAAAAAACTACATGACATACGCAATAGACTTGACTTTCCTTAAAATGGTTATGCAAACTATCCAGCTGTAAATCGAATGTCTTTTTTTATGACTAAACGTACCAGTTTGGTATGTCAAGTTGGATATGCAAATCCTTATACGGGGTACAGTTTTTGCCAGCCTTCCATTCTCTGGTTGTTGGAGCCCACGCTTCACCCTGGCCTTCTGTACTTCAGTCCTACCTTCCTACGACTTGTGGATTACGTTATTGTGCAAGTATTTTCTGACTCAACTCATATTACACGGGCTATTCATATTTTACGTACGTATACACAGCTGAGTGTTATTGAATTTTTATTCAACACATTTACAAGGTGATTTTTTCAGTTACACTTCAGGGTTGAAAAAAAATTGGTAATTTTCACGTGTTATTTAATTTATAATTAATATTGCTTTTGTTTTAAGTTCATACTCCCATGTCTAACAATCTTTTGTATGTATCAAGTTGTATTGTGGCAAGACATGTCGGGCTTCAGGTAAATTTTAGTGTAAAATAACATTTATTACCTAGCATTTAAGTTCTATTATTGTAAGAGTAGATGTGGTACGGACTTCCGAACCATTGGGTTTGCCTTGCTCAGATTAATTTGTGCAAGGTGTTCTTGTCAAGCCATTGTTTATCTTTTTCATTGTACTAAGCATTGTTTAATTGGGTTGAGTTCAGACTAATATTTACGGTTTTAAAGTGTTAAATGTTGTTTGCAGTCCATGCTATTTAACTTATTATTGCATTTAGAACGAGCGCAATTTATAATATCGTTGTATTTCATATAAACAAATATTTAGGATAAAAGTAAATAATATTTGTATCTTCACTATCACCTTATCGAATTCTAAAATAATAGAACGGGATATAAATATCACATTTTATAAAGCAAGTAGCTCAGAAAGCATATTTAGTTTTTTTGTTCAGTAGCAATATATCAGAAAATTAATGCAACAAAATGGCAATTACTGAAAATATTTGAAAATAATCAACCCCATTATGCAGCCATTGTTGCATAATATTGTGGACACAATTTTGGTACCGTGATGAAATTGAATTAATGCTATTGGAGCAACAGGCCGTCCACTTTCACTGTGTATGGTGTCTCGTTCGACCGCTTGCACAAACATCTGCGCGTGCGCACCGCCCTTTGAACGTTATCTGAACCATCTATATCTGTTTCATGTTCAGCAACACTCAATTACAGTAAAGCACAAAAAAATATAAATATGTATTAAAACATTCGTAAAAGTAAATTATTTATTGCTTTCTACGATAACCACCATCAAAAATTTGTCTGTCTTCCCCGAATAATTCATCTTTATCGAATAATTTTTTGCAGATTTGTTGGCCATTTCCGTAGTAGCAACGATATAGAGAACCTCCTGGATCCTTGTAGTTGAATCGTCGAGTCTTCACACCACCCGTATACCCGCACCAACCACTCTGACATTGGTAATGCAGCTGCATGACGTATACGTCACTTTTCAGAGCGACC
Source organism: Ypsolopha scabrella (assembly GCA_910592155.1). Lineage (NCBI taxonomy): Eukaryota > Metazoa > Arthropoda > Insecta > Lepidoptera > Ypsolophidae > Ypsolopha > Ypsolopha scabrella. The sequence goes on from OU342964.1 coordinate 11,153,073, forward strand.
TTGTCTAAGATAGCTGATTCTTTTAGTTTGAGTCCATCAGCGTACGGTACGTAAGTGTTGAGATCACAAAATACTAATGGTGGAGTGCCACTCTCTTCGCAGAGGAACTCGTCTTGTGATAAAACGGAAGTCTCGTTAGGTTTTGCAATTATTCCCAAATCGATGACCTTTGAGTGGGAGTCCTTATCCTTCCTGTGGCATATGCGCTCGTTGTTTGAGTAAATCACACAGTCGACCAAGTAGAACGTTTTGCTCAAAATATTGGTAGATAACAGCAAGAGTTTGTCAACGTTCTTAAGGTGGTTATATCTGATGGTGTCACATACTTTTTCGTTTTCATTCTCTTGCTGGGAGCATTGTTTCAGTTTGAAGTTCGGGGAGGTGATTTGTGTGAGGGAAGTCAGGGAGAATCTGGTGCATTGAGGAGAGGTGCAGTTGTAGAAGACGGGGTTTGGTCTTGGAATGAATGGGTCGTGGGAAGGTATCGCATTATTTTGAAGAATAGCGTTTCGTCGGCCTGACAGAGGCACAAACTTACAAACTGGGGTCTTACCCTGAAAATTGATTAGTTAATTAATTTATTTATTGTACATGTCACGGGTGAAGCTAGAAAAATTGGAAAAGCTAATTTATACAAGCTTAGAATCTATCCAAGCCCTTTGGATAAACTCCAAAATTCGGAGTTTACCTGTATACACCTAGGTCCAACAACCGTATGTTTGTTAAGATTCATACGGAAATTAAAAAAAAAATTAATAATAGGGGTAACTACGAGTGAATCGAGGTGTAACCTGTTAGGTTGGTATGATAAATACTCGTAAATTCTGAACTCGAGCAAGGCGAGTTGAAGCGACCCCTCAACACCGAACATTTACCAACGCGTTGGGTAAAGTGTACGGGTAAATGCCGAATTTTTGGACTTTAGCCAATGACTTTGGCTAATTCTAAGCTTACCTGTAAAACCTAGTTTTACTCATTTTTCCATCACTACCCGTAACATATACATGGCTAAAATACGCGAATCACGACTAAACCGAAGGGTCAGAGGTGGGATTCTACATACTTTTTCTACGCTTAAACTGTGTTTTTTACTGAATGTCGTGATGTTTTTACTCTTTAAGTATTAAGTGACTCTGATTGATTCAAAATTAAAAATAGAAATTGGTCATACACAAAAACGATTATGACGAATGACGATTAAATAATAGCATTAATTAAGTACCTTATCGGCAATACATATTACGCCTCTATTGTAAACCTGGAAAATTATGGTCACTATTATTTTAAGGCTGAGTTTATTGAAAAGGAAATAATTACTTGTTGCAAAATCACTATGTTATATTATGGCCATGTTGATATGATAAATCTTACCGCATTTCCTTTTTGTAACACGCTACAGAATATGACTAAGCACAAAAAATATACATTCATTTTGTTTGGATTTAAGAGAATGCCTTGGTCAGAGCATGGCAGTATGTAAATGAAAATGTATAAAGTCATACGCAATAAAATTATAAAAGTGGATGCATCATTGAAATTTAATCAATGAAGCAATTTGCAGGTTTTATTGGTATGATAACGAAATTCACATTAAACTTAATACATGTGAAAACAAATATCAGTTATTTCTTTGTATATTATATTTTTTCTAGTTAGCTTAATATTTAGGTTTTTGTTTGTTACTTATTAGTGTTACACTTACGAGAAGCAAAAGAAGATCCTGTGTGAACATCTTTCATTACAGAGACGAGCTTCAGGGGGACCCTGAAAAAAAAAACAGAAAAGAATATGAATACATTTTATAATATTATGAATCATGGGCGTCGGAAGACGAAAGTCTAGGGGGGGTGACCTCTTCCATATATCACCAGGGATTTTTAGTTGAATAAAAAAATATTTTTAACCGACTTCAAAAAAGGAGGTTCTCAATTCGACTGTATTTTTTGTGTTTGTGTCTACATAACTCTGGCATATCTTAACCGACTTGATTTTTTTTTTCTATTGCTAGAGTATGATTTCCGGTAGGTCCCATTTTAGTTTGGTCGTGATCTGATTATGGTCTTCAGAGATAGGCAGCAAAACTCAACGGATGACCAGCAGTCACTCGATCTTGAGGCAAATGTTTTGGCATTTCTTAACCGATTTGAAAGATTTTTGCTTTGTTTGGAAGGGTTTACTTCCAGATTAGTTTGGAACCTCCATTTTAGTTTGGCCATGATCTGATCATGGTGATGGTCTCCAGAGATAGGCAGTGGAACTCCTCAATGGATGACAGCATATCACTCGATATTGCGGCAAACGCTTTGTACCAGGATGCTGATTGCAGGGTGTTACTTGATGATTGACATACATCCACCTGACCATCGATCATGGCCCCATCACCATAGAACGGATGACAGTAAATAATTCGGGATTTCGGGAATCACGTTGTATAAATGTGTTCATTGCAGGATATTACTTAAAAAATATCATGACCTTTCATCCTGGCCTCATCACCATATAACTCCTCAAGAGATAATAGCACATAACTTTAAATTGCAGTAAATTCATTGTGCTCATTGCGGGATATAACTTGAAAATCGTCATTATTGCACGGGACCTTTGTATTTGAAACTCCTCAAATGAGGCAATCAGAGTGCTCACTATAGTCTACTTATTTTTCCAATTTAACCCGTCAACCCTAAAAAGTGGGAAATTAATAAACTCTTAACAAAAAAATAATAACCGACTTCAAATATTATATGAGACATTCACATTGCCGACTTCTTTCTTCCTGAAAGATTATGTTATCTAGAAATCGGCGCATTCCCCATGGTATAGAAAAGTATAGAACACAAAAACCAATATGAGAGCGCCGACTTGTATAGAAAATTATGTTTCAGGAAGAAAGAAGTTGGCAAAAGTGTTATTTTGGTACATCGGTCAGTTTATAATTATTAATATATTTTAAACTTTTTTGTGAATGTCTGCTTTAATATTCGAAGTCGGTTATTATCTTTTTGTTAAAAGTTCATTGTTCATACAAAGACAGCCGATCGGTCTTGTCTCTCGTATGTCCGCTGTATGTGCACTTTAGTAATATTTTTTACTGTCCCATCCCGGTTCCAGGGGGGCAGCTGCCCCCCCTGCCCTCCCCTTCCGACGCCCATGTTATGAATACGTTTTTTTTGATTGATTGCAGGGTTTGATGAAGGTGCCAATATATTAAGTGCCTATTTTATTGTACTCGTTGGCTAACCAGTATTTACGTTCTTTGTCGGACTAAATCTAGACCTGCATTACTAAGCCTTTATCTGATATCAATCCAAAAGTTCTCATAGTACGCCGTCGGCGCGAACTATTCGCAACTGCTCTACATTTGACAAGGTTGCTCGTGGGTGTTCGGCTCTCCTCGGCCACATGCGTGCGCGCACGACATTGAGTTAGCATACCGATCATATTATGGGAGAAGTTAATCTACTCTTGTCAGGTTTTGGGGTTCCGTTAAACTGAATCTTTTAAAGCGAAGCCTTAGTCTGTTTGTTTATCTATCTGGCTGCGACAATTACCTTTGAAGAAGTTAGGCGATTGCGCTGAAATTTGTGTAGAATAAAAGATTGGATTGAAAATCCGAAAAAGATTGATTTTTTTCATAGGTTACGCTTGGCCTTTACCGTGCCTCATAGAAAGCGTCAATAAGACCTAGGATGAAGCGAGCCCATCTAGAAACTGGGAGAGTAACAGCAGGCGAGGCATTAATCAGTCTTTCCAGCGAATTCAGCAAAAATCTATAACGAACGAATGACTGTTACTATGCAACTGCCTGTAACCACTTCCCCAGTACGGCTACTATGACGTCATGTCGGAAGACGACGAGTCTCTTGGCGTCAGTGTTTCGCTATGAGGGTGGTGACGGCCGAAGCCTAACAATGGAAATAGGTGCCTATGTCACCTCTGCAGTTCTGCAGACCAAGTTTCGATGACCTTATGACCCTCAATGCTACAGAGACATACGGGTGACCTTTAACCAAACTCTAATAATTTTAAAGGTTATTAAGAATCGTTAGTAGAACACATTTTAAATGTAAACACAACTAACATTAGAAGACAAAATATCACTAAAAATGTTACTTGGAAATTTTATTTATGGTTATCCTAGCCGACATATCCTCCCAGCAGACAGACGACGGAGGCTTTGTAAAAGGCCACCGTTTAGCACCCTTTAGGCACGGAATATTAAAAATTAACTAAATTTAAATGATGCCGCCGCTTTTGGTTTATCCGCTTCCAAATGGTTAGTTTTCGGGCAGCCAAAATGTTAAATGTTAAGATATCTTAACTTATACAAGCCTAGCTATTTAATTAACGACCTAGGCATCCAATTAGAAAGCTAACTTAACCATCTATCGGTGATATCTATAGATAGGTTAGAACAAAAAAGGAAAATATTAACTTGTTAACTATAGTTTATACTGGTCTTATTAATTTGTTTATCATTGTTTTCGTTGTTAATTAACAGGTGTCTAAAATCTAAATGTATTTATTTATTCCATTGCATCTAATATCCCTTGAAAATTGTGTAATTAATATTCGAAAGTGATTGGGTGAGAAATAATAAAAAATAAAATATAGTGAGAATACTAAATTTAATTTAAGATGTCTTTTCAGTTTTACCAAGTGCTGACAATCGCAAGTATATTTTATTAATTTTATTAGCATGTATACAATATTTAAATAAATAAGCCACATCTATATATCTATACACTAATAATAAAGTAGTAAAAAAGTTGTAAACATTGAATATTTTTTTGAAATTGTAATTAAAATGGGTTATTACTTATTAGTATTGTAGGTACTGAGGCCAAATCTACAATTTTTGTTTTTTTTTCTATCTGCCTTTCTGTCTGGCTGTATGCATGTTCCGTTTTACCTCGTGAACCACAGAACGAATTTGAATGCGGTTTTCTTTATTATCATTGTAGTGAACCTGGTCAACACATAGGCCATAAGAGGTGTTAATAAAATAACGCCCTAGCCGAAAATGGGGCAAAGATTTAATGAACGCCTTTAACACGAGAACCACTCAACGGATTTGAATGCGGTTTTTTTATTATCATCAAAGTGACCCTAGCCAACACATAGGCTATAGGTGTTCATAAAATAAAAGTCTACATACGTAAACAAAACATATAAGGCAGACTTTTATGATTGAAAATACGTAATTGCATTCAGTCTGTTAAGGCGCAGTTCTTTTATAGAAAGTGTTGTATACAATGGGACATTGAACGATAGTGAAACTGTGTACGCTTTTTGAATGTATAAAAAATGCGTTTGGTGTTGACAACGCCATTGAGAATCATATACAGGTGTAGAACATTACACGGCCACGCTCTCTTTTGTAGGATTATCACCATTCCCCGAGGTCTAGTAGTTCAGATTCTGGAGTTAATCCAGAGGTTGCGGGTTGGAATCTCGTAAGGGCACAATTGTGTTCAGACTTCGTGCTTCGGAAGGCACGGTTAAATGGGTCTAATTTGTGCTCAAAGTACGGCGATAGGGCTCACTGCCCATCATGCTGGGACGGAATAATCGTCGGTAAAACCTGGGTGTACGAGTGAAGAGTGTGATTTGAATTTCACAGTCCACACCCTAACACCTCTGACAACCCCTTTCGGATTCATGTCATGACGTTATTATTAGGTACTAGCCTTCGCCTGCGGCTGCACCGGCGTTTATTCAGTCTTTACCCCGTTTTCGGTTTGGGAATTATTTTATGAACATTCTTATAGCCTATGTGTTGACCAGGTTCACCACGATGAGAAAAAAACTGCAAACAAATCTGTTGACTGGTTCTCGAGTTAAACGGATCGTGTATACAGACAGACAGACAGACTAAATTCAAAAAAATATGGTTTTGGCCTCAGTACAATATGATTTCAATGATTACAATATCTCATATACTCAATTATGAGTACAATATCTCATTTTAAACTTCGCGAAAATATTCCATGTACCAACACGAATTTTTACTACTTTATTATTATTATTAGTATAGATATAGATTTTATTTTGTCAACACTATTTGGGCTAAATAAGTACGTACATTCATGGTGTTTGGAGGCTGCACCAACGTGGATAGGAGTCCGTTGCAATTTTAGTAAAGATACGTATACTCTATCTCACGAAGCCCGTTTGGCTATAGATGTAGTAGTGCGTGCACAACACAAACATGTATTGAAATAGATGACGCAAGTGCATCAAACTCTGAAAACTCTGAAAACATTTTACTACGAAAACGGTTGACACCTGTTAGAATCTTAGAAGGAATTGTAAGACTTAAGATAATACATAAGACTCAAAGTTGTAGGTTTTAGTCGGACTCAACTCCGAGAAAAAATAGGAGTTAGGGCACGCAAGGTAGGTCGACTTGCTGGGTCTTCTTCAATGTCTGTGGTGCACACGCACTTCGTTGTGTACGTAACCTTGGGGGCGCTACAAAACACACCACACACACAAAACGCTATCTGTACACGTCACTACTACAACCATAGACAAACGCACTTCGTAGCATAGTCCCAAGTCCAAAGATTACATCATAACAGGGAAAGGAAACGCGGATAGGAAACTTTAGACTTGTTGCGCTGTGGTAGCTGTGGTTTCCTTAGCTCGACCACAGAATTATCCACATTATAAAATTAAGTTGGCCATACTAGACAGATAATATTAGTTTATGCATCTGTCACTTCAGTTATAATTTCGATAAAATACAATAAGTATGGAGCTAGGATAATTAGACGGATTAGTTTCCGGTATAAAAACTATGGATAGCCCCAATTGGGAGACACGTGCATTTTTCAATTGTTGCTTTTTATTGCCACATAGGTGGTAATATATGTTTTGGGTATTATAATGATTTAATACTGTGGGTTCTTTAGCAAATAATAAAAAATATACTCGTATTACTCGAATGAGTTAATCTGATAAGAGAAGTTATAGAATAGAACAATGACGTTACAAAATGAAAAAAAAAAAATGTTACAAATGTTCATTAACAATGAGTAAATACAGTTTTGGTCTTTTAATCTAGTTAGAATTCTAGTTTGCTAAAGGAAATTGGATGATAAATAGGTTATTGCGATAGGAGACAGAAATTATACTTCTTTCAGGTGTGAATGAGATGAGAAAAGTTCGAGTTTTAAGAGTTAAAAACGGATTATATATTCTTTTACAATTTTTTTTAAATTACAAGATTTGAGCTTGAAAGAAACTAAATACCTAACAACTGCTTTCTATTATCGAGTTGTTGCTGAGAACTATCGAACAAAAAATAGGGTTATACAAATTTGTTAAATTTTAATAAAAAAAAGAGTATTCAAAATTACTGACATTAAAGAGACAAGCTCCTGTAGGGTTTTTAACATCTGCGTAATTGGGTGTTAATAGTTTAACTGAAAACCGGTTCCTATATGTGTATATTTTTTAAATAGGTATTTCTCCCGATACTTTTATATTTAACAGGGATCTTGAACAAAAAAAACATGTCCTGCTCTACAATATATTATACGTAGTGGTAGTTATAAAACGATATTGTATGTCATATTAGGTATATAAATTTATACCTACTCTATTAGATCAACTTTTACTGTATGGGCGCAGACGCTTTCCGCCGGGGAAAAAAGTTAGTTACTAACTTGACTAGTATTATTTTAGGGTATATTTTTGATACCCAGTGATTTCCCGGAATAAATAAAAGCCAAATGTGTTAACCGAGACCACAAAGTAATCCCAGTGCAAAAGTTTCATTGCGATCCGTTCATTTGGGGACTTATAATCTAAGAAACTACTAAGCATAGTTTTAATATGGTAAGTATTTTAGTTTATATTATTTTAGTATTTTTATGATAGATTTATGTTATTTAAGTGCCATTATTGTTATTTAAAATAAAAAAGAAACTTCTAATATTTTTAGGTCGTCCTTAATACACCCAGTATAAAAGATTCACACAAAAAGGGAAAAACTGAAAATCAGTTTGGAGATATCCATACAATTTCAAACGCACAAGTCGAGGCGAGCAGCGCTACTAATAAGGTGCACTGGTTTTGCCTTTTTAGATAATTATAGGAACATTGAACTTCGGGCCGTCTGTTTATTTCTTCAACAAAATGTGGTGTCAATAAACTTTGCTATTTACATTAATAACGGATAAAATTTGATAGGAATTTAGACTAATGATCGCTTCCTTTGCATTTTTGTCTCTCTGATAAAAATAAACATGCAGGAGATGTAGTGTTGATAAGTTCAAATCAAGTTCAAAGTTCAATTAAGATTTGAACATTTTTACTAACTTTTTTAATGTTCCCAAATCGGAAAACAATATACAGAATGGTGCAGGAAAAAGTTTTTATGACCCAATTTGTAACTACTGTTATTTTACTCCACATGGACCCCTATGTTATTGTATTATTTATATATTTATATACTGTAAGTACTCGAAAAAAACAGCAAACAGACGCGTGCAATCGATTTACGGACAGGTGTGGATGAAAGCACCAGATGTCTTCTCTTTATTTTAATGACAATTAAGTATATTGCCTTATCATTATTATCATGTGGGATTTAACCTTTAGAGGATAAAAAAATAACAATAGTAAAACAATAGAAACTGGGACAAATATCCCATCAGTCCGGTAAGGGTTAAAGCCTGCGATCTACGGGTTAACAGGCTGAATTTGACCATTAGACCACAGAGGTCACCACTATAAATATGTCACTGACCTATACATACAAGGTGAATCAATGACTTGCAACAAAATTTAAATTATGTATTTTTCTGAACATCCAACGAATATTCGGTTTGAATATTGAATTAAAACAAATATTCACCTTCCCAAAGATACAGACAAAAATTGGGACTAGATTATAGTTATAGATTTTATAGATTTAATAATTTCAATAATTTAAAAGTAGTTTACTACAATCTGTAAAACCTATGGTTTAGGCTTAAGAGCCGGCGAATCATGCAAATTTCATACAAACGAAATACCAAAATAATTTTCAAATTAAAGAAATTCTTGAGGTAGGGTGTGTTTATTCCGATTGGATTACGGAATATCTATGTTCCCAAATACATGTTAAATAAGAACACTGATGTAAACAGGAAATATGAGTAAAATAATTTTTCTATGGAAATTTAAAATTTATTATATCTCGTCGTTAAATGAGTGTCCTTTCAATATATATATTTGGAAACCTAGATATTCTGTAATCCGACCAGAATAAACACACACTACCCTAAGAATAATAATAATAGGTGGTAGAGCTGATGCCGGGCTCGACTGTGGAGGTACCACCATCTTACTCGCAAAACCTCCCGAAGTTATTTGGGGGAGAGTAAGAGAACAGCTCTTAGGCAAAACCAGGCGGCCCACCATCGCCTGGGACCGATGGATGGCAGTTTATTCATCCTCAATTGCCGGGCCCTAAATAAAACAGACTAGTGACGGGCAGCGGCGTCATTGGTGCAAGGGTTTCGGCACCGCGCTCTCCAACCCGCCTGCCCAGCGTGTGTGAGTATGGGCATTTCTTCCAGGAGGACCGCCAAGAATGGCAAAATCCTGGAAAGGCCTATGTCCAGCAGTGGACGAAACAGGCTGATGGATGGATAGATGGACCCCAAGAAAATCAATGATTTACAAATAGTTTTGGTATTTCGTTTGTATGAATTACAAATGCTTCGCCGTCCTCTTAAGCCCCTGTTATATCATGGTATAAAATATGTAAAACAGAATCTATTCAAAATTACATCAGACTAACTAATCGTGTTAGTGTTATTAGATAAATGAAACAGCATGCTTATTTATCGTATAAATAAAGCATGAAAAAGTACCAACTTCCGAAATAGACTTCGTAAAAGAGGAAGCTGAGCACTCAAGTGTTGCAAGTAATTGGCAATTAAGTTTTTAATTCACATAGTAAACTATCGCGAAACTGTTCGATTTCTCATTCGAAAATAATCTTTATTTTCAGCTCAGTAAGATATTACAGGACTGCGGTTTACGTCAGACCCATAATGCTTCGGGTCAGTCAATCGAAATGATAAAGCGTGATGTACACTGCATGTCAGGATTGTTACAATGATGAATATAATATACCATGATTGTTCGTAAACATAATAACTGTTTAACAGTGACATACTGGCCTAGCCACTTAGTTGAACAATTAAACGCACATAAATGAATGTTAATGACAATTATAAGATGAGGCTTGTCCTAGATAAGGTAGGTTGTGTGACAAGTTTTTCTAATGCTGTGATTTAGCACCCTTGCTCACGCGAAAGAAAAAATGTTTTTATATTTTGGCTTAATTAAGAAGAAATAATCTTATAAGAATACAGTTATTGTATAGCCCGATCAAGGCACCATTGAGAAAAGCTGAAATTGATATTTTTTCAGAAAGGCATTATCAAAACATGTAATTTTTTTAGGATTGTGTTTTATATTTGGATAAAATTGATACACTTTATTGAAAATTCACGATAGTTAACAGTATTCTAATAAAGGTTTTCTAAAATTATGAGTATACAACAATATTATATTTATATAATTGAAATCTTATAGTAACTATAATGGTAATGAATCTCTTTTATGTAAATATTTATTATTATTCTAATAATTACAAAATTAAGTTTGAAATGATCATCAGCTATTCCTCGCTAAAGTAAATGTAAACCTGAAAATTTGGTCAGTGGTATATTTTATAACGTACAGACAGACCTTTTTCCTATTCAAGACAAAGCTCTAAGATCCTCCCTTTTTCCTCCGTAATTTTTGGATTACTCTACTCATACAATGAGTGTAAGAGGTGTTACCGAATAAGAATGGTCCCAAAATCATCACATACATCACGTTCCATCCACTGATCGTTGTCTTCGTCTAATGTGTTAGGTCTGTCGCCGTACTTCGGGCACAAATCGCGCTTTTAGGACATAATTATAGGTTTTCCTCAGAGACTTTCTTTGCTGTTTAGCAAGTGGCAAAAATACAAATACTATTTTCTAAAATCTCATTGGTATGCACATACATGTTCGATCGCGGCGGCAGAAATCGAATCTGAAGCCTAAGCTAAGACACTACTTTCCGATTCCATCCATCCATCAGCCTGTTTCGTCCGCTGCTGAACAAGGCCTTTTCAAGATTTCGCCACTTTTGGTGGTTCTCTTGGATGAAAAAATGCCCATACCCACACACGCTGGGCAGGTGGGTTGGTAAACGCGGCGCCGACACCCTTGGACCAGTGACGCCGCTGCCCGTCACAAGTCTGTTTTATATAAGGCTCGGCAATTGGGGCTGGATATACCGCCATCAGTCGGTTCCCGCAATGGTGTTCCACCTGGTTGTGCCTGTTTGAGAGCTGTCGTCTTACTCTCCCCCGAATATCTTCAGGGATGGTTTGCGAGTAAGATGGTGGTACCTCCACAGTCGAGGCCGGCATCAGCTCTACCACCTGAATTCTTTGATTACACCTGATAGTAAGTTCAAAATGTTTTCATTTTCATCTACCTATATATACATTCCTCCCTTCTACATTACCTTGAAGTAATACTTTCTGGGTGGGTATGGAAATTAGAAACTGTTAATTAAAGTTCATAACGCATGTAATCCGATAAATTAACCTTCATTAATATTAATTAATTTCCATTTAATAGGCATTTTGAGTTATTAATGGCTTAAATTCAATTTTCCACCTCATGTGTTATATAAGGGTTGGGGTTTTTCTCTTTGAGTTTAGGAGTGCGTTTGGGTTTTTTATTTTAACTGTTTATTTTATTAATATACAGAGCTTTCATAATGAATACTTACTAAATTTTGATCGAGCTGTATCCAAACTTGATTATCGATTAGTACCAAATCCACAAACTAATTAATAACCCACAGAAAATTTAATTATGCCAAAGGGTTTTCAAAATTTACGAAAGCAGAACTAACACTTCTTTTATGCGCGAGAAAAGCATATTTCACAGCATGTCAGAAACGTTACAATGTGGTTTCTTCACGGTTTCCATTCCAAAACAAAAGATTTCGGAGACAAAACTTCGCGCTGTCGTACTATGGCATCGGGTTAAAAGAGTCAACGCGTGTGGCGCACGCGGCGTTGTATCTGAGACTGGATGGGGTTTCCCTCCAAAACCACGCGAGAGATAGTGGCCTTAGATTGTTGCAATCCATTCATACTGTTCCTTTACCAACACGGACTATTGCAGAAACGAACCGTTCAGCATACACAGGCTAGAGCCACAGTTAAAAAATCCACACTGTTGTAGAACTATGCATCTCTCTTGTACCAATAACACGTACCTAGGACATAATCCCTGCGATAATCAGTTGGTGGTGGCTGCGTAAGCTTATGCAATGGTATCCTTTTTAGTTTATTCCTATTCAATTGTTGTGGTCCGAGATCACGACTGCTATGGTTGTTTTGTGTGACCCTTCGTGTTGTTTTTATTTGGACGGTAGTTTGTCTATAAAGAAGCAGTAGGAATAGTTAGACACGACTTTAGTTAGGCATCGGATTTCATGCTTTTGCTCTTTATGACTACGTACAATATTGACATTGGTGTATAGAATTTGCCACGAGGAAGTATTTAGGATCCTTCAACTGAACAAAATATTACTAGAATAAAAGGCACAATAACCATTATTATATGAAAAACCGGTCAAGTGTGAGTGGAATTCACGCACGCAGGGTTCCGTACCGTTGGTACTGAAATAAAACAGTTCAAGTGCGAGTTGAATTCACGCTCTGAGGGTTCTGTACCATTCAAATATGTTAATAGACCTAAATAATTTAATTAAAAATGACAAACTTATCAGTACTTACAAAATGTATGAAATAAACTGCAAAATTAAGTACATAAGCACGTATCCCTAAATAAAGTTAATACTTGCGGTTGTCGGCACTTGATGAAATATCATTATGGTTGAAGAAAACACTTGTACTGTCTCACAAAATTACTATAATTATATTTCCGACTAGTTTCGCCTTAGCGGCATTTTCCAGGATTTTATAAATGTACGAGTATATCACAAAAGCTGTTCATGTATGTGAAAACAGGATGACAATAATGTCCAAAACCAAACATGAGGGTAATTGATTACTAATTAATACCAAATGTCAATAAAAATTTGGGTAGTCTACTAATCAGTGCTCACGGTCAAATTATTTTCCCTAAGAGCGAGGAAAATTTTCCGTCATGTAAAAGTCAAGGGTGTAAAATCAATTAAATGTTGTGGGTTCCGTTTTGAAGGCGCCAGCATCTACAATGTTCTATAGTACGTGTTTCAAAGGATCTCCCAGTTTGACCTATATAAGCACTATTGCAATTCAGACAAGTTAGTTCGTATATACCTACCGCAAATTTATTCACAGCAAAGCAAATTTTTCAACGATTTGGTAGTATAAGAAGCTGGTCTTTTAGTTTTCAGAGTTCTGACACATTTATACGTAATATCTCATAAGAAACGGGAGCCTAGCCCACTTTTTTGGATTTGGGTCTTCAGAGTTTTGACCTCGATATAGTAAAGATAGAGCTTCGGTTTACAATCATGGGATCATATCCGTTATTCGATGCTATCGCTTTAATCGTGGTCAATTCAGAGTTATAACTATGTTGATGCATTGGTATAGAGAGTAGGAGACAGACCTACAGACAGACAGACCAGACCTTTATGGTTGACCGGATGTCTAGATGAGACATGAATAATATTGTCACTGTAAGTTTGTTTTCTACAGATTTACAGATTTTGAAAGTGTGTTTTCCTAAATCAATATTAATAGTAATGTCCAAAAAATTATTTCATTTAATCCAAATTCTAAAGGATTTTAAAGCCAAACTTTTAAGCCGCAAAAAATGTATATTTCGACACTCTCATCTCAAGGGAATCAAAATTTATAGGGTGTTTTCCGTTGTCTTAGAACTATCAAATTTGGCAAGTACCTATATACTGTCTTAAACTACAAGTATAGGAAAAAGTCTGAAAACAATTGAAACATGTAATTAAATCATAAAAAATAAAATCTTTAACGCAACCCTTGGCGGGCGACTCCGACTCGCACTTGTGCGGTTTTCTTTTAATTCTACAGATTTTAATATCAATGCATGAAATGTTAATCAAGTATTTTCAATATCTCGAAAGCAAGTTAACTTTATAAGGTGACTTTCGTTTATATATCCAAAATCCTGGAGATTCGGTTAGTGGTCAGGACCAAGGTTCAAGTACACATAAAATTAAACCCTAAATACAAGAAACAAGTGAAAATAGAATAAGACAAAATTAGTGCGTTTTTACAAATCTACAACAGATTCGTCTTCGATTCATATATAGTTAACTTTAAACACTTGTTTTTCATTTTATTTTCTTCTATAGCTTGTGATATCATCATATCTACTCCTAGGTAACTTTCTTTCGAGTTGCTGAAATTATTTGATCAATGTTTTATGTAAAAATTGTAGATTTGAACGATGTTTTCGCTCATTGTATATTTTGATGATATGATTGGTAAAAGCTTGTTATTAATTACGACTTATTGGCTGGGATCTTAGCAGAAATTTTGCCTGAACTGACGTGAACTAAGTAATATAACAAAAAAAAAATAATAATCATGATTTTGTTTTATTACATGCAAGAGACGGATTCTAATTGAAATTTTGTCTGAAAAAAGGATAAACAAACGCAAAAATTACTTTCTTTTTGAAAATCTTATACTGCGTTGCCTGGTTAACTTCACAATCAAGATCGTCTTTGTTATTTTTCTTACAAAACTAAAGTGTTCAACAGTTACTCCATCTTTTGATAGATTTCGTAGTCACTTCGTAACAAAAAACTCGCAAAACTCGTTTCTTGTGGTTTGCTCGCTCAGTCAGTATTTCCTAAGCTACTTTTCTCTGTAGCGAGTGAATAATAATAATATACCAGATACCCGATAGATGGCGTACAACGATAATCATTTATTGAAATAAAATATGTGTTCATATTATATAAACACATATATTTTATTTTAATAATTAATCCTTTACATGAAACTTATGATAATTTAATGTGGAGGATGCGATATGTTGTGATTTTCTTTTTGTAATAAAAGCGTAAGCTTTAAATAAATCTCAAGGCTTGTTATATTAATTTCAGCTAATAAGCTGGTATCCTAACGAAGATTTTTCTTGAACTAACCTCTGCAAACAATAACAAAAGGATTAAAAAAAACGAAAAATTTAAAATAGAGCAGCATGAAGTTATATCGCCACTCCATTTCTATTTTTTTTTAAGTATAAAGGCATCGGCTCCTAACGAAAATTTTGCCTGAACTAATCTCGAGCCAATAAAAAAAATAATTGAAAAAGTGAAAGTGGTGTGGCAGCGTGAACCTAGCAACAACAATCTGTTTTTTTACATGTATGAGTCGGATCCTAAAGAAATTTTTTCCTGAACTAAACGTAAACAAACGCCCTCATTTTGTTTTTGGAAATCTTGAATGCTTTGGCTAATATTTCACAATTATCTGGGCTTAAATTTTTGGGGGCTAGGTGATACGTTTGACAGGTAACGTTAGGTAAACAGTTTTTCTCGACGTCTAAGCAGATTTACTTCACTAATTATATTAATTTGTAAGTGGAAAAATATTTGACCGTGTGAAATATTAAATCTAAATATGTGAAAATTTTAAAACATGCAAAGTGAGTTGTCAGTGAAAGGGTTTATATGTGTAAAATTGGATGAATGTTTAAATATAAATAATTAAAAATACTACCTATCATGCGTGAGGGTGGGTGTGGATTGATAGGTGATGGAAGGCAGGAAAGGAGAGCAATTGGCCAAAATGTGGTCTAGTATTCAGTTTCTTAGTAATTTGAGTCATCCATCACTCGTTCATCAGTCAGTATCCACCTTTTATTTCTGTTTAACCTTGAAAACTGATAGACTTCTAATATCGCTGGCGTAAGCCTTTTTGTTGTAGATAAACAGTATAAATTGGGGCAGTCGTTCTGCAAAGGATGTGCACACTTTGAAAGTCATAACGTCAAACGTCGTAACGTCGTTGATTAAACATCGTTAAAAAGATAAACTTATAAGTATCCGGAATAGGAGAGCATTTATGATTCGATTGATAAATGTGGTCGTAACGAAAGAGGGATTTCAAGATACACGCATTGATTTTGGGTCTCTGCCTAATCCTCTGGGAGACAAGCGTATTTGTTTATGTCGCTGTATGATGGCGTAAGCTCGTCTTTTATTTTCACTTTCGTTTTCTCGCTTTCGTTTTCACAAAAAGGTAACGTTTTGTTTATTTAATACCATACCAATACCATCCAACACCTACCCTACTTAAAGCTGGCTTACAGCTTAAACTTTTTTAGAAGACAGATATTCATTGTATTTTTTGCATGTATTATTGTCAATAAAGTTATTATTATGTTTTTATGTTATAAATGTATCATTGTCGTTATGATTTTTACCAAAAATTAGTGTCTTAGTGTTAAGCAGTTACTCCATCTTTTGATAGATTACGTAGTCACTTCGTTACCACAAAGTAAGGAACTCGCGAAATTCGTTTCTTGTGCATGCTCTTTCAAACAGTCTGTATTTCGTAGGTTACCTCTCTGTAGACAGTTAATAATAATAATTTACTAAACAACCAATAGATGGCGTTGAAGGATGATTATTAAAATTACTTGTATTATTTAGTCTATGATTAAAATCAATACTAGTTCATGTATAGTCTGTCAAAAATGTGTTGAAATGAAAATTTAACTTTATTGAACGCCGCTAGACCAATACAATGGGAAAAGATTACATGGCAGAAATGGCTGCTATCGGAACAATATTTCTCCTTATACTAAAAAGTTTGCAATGGTGCACCATGCTACGCTAACCCGGGTATTATAAATGTTACTGACGGACACACGTAGAGGAACACACACATCCTTGAGGACTTGATGACAACACGTGGCTACGAAACCGCGCGCGTTGGCGGCGATTGTCAGTATCGACGACCCAGGCTCGATGGAATGATGATGCCGATGCTGTAGAGATGCAGAGGATCGGCCTTGGCATCGCACGTGGGTGCACACATGATAAATCCTGGCCTGCGGTCAGATCCTTATACTGGGATCGCCCGGTATTTTGGCGATCGTAAAACGTGTGACGCTCGCGTGCTATTGCGTACTAGAACTCGTGCACTCACAAACTGTCCAGCGTCATGGCGGCGGCACGCGGGCACGAAGGATCCCCTTGGCATAGCGCGTGGAGCACACAGGATAAGAAATCCTGGCCTGCGGTCAGATTCTTCACACAGCGGAGCTCGCGTCCCGTTGTCATTCGTCCCACCAACTGTTCAGGATCATGGCGACACCATGCGGTCTTTTTTCCCAGCACCGCAGTGCTCGCGTCTATCTCCAATCAATCCTCGATCCAAAGAAAAAGAAAATTCCAGCTTGTTCTTTATCTGTCAAAATCCAAAAAACTTGCGTTCCTAAACTAGCCATCTAGGTATGACTCCGGGCAAGCGGCTGTCGGTAACATTATACAAATACTACGGAATAAAAAATTATATATTATAATTAACAAGCTTGTTAGTCGCAAATGCGACAACACATTATGAAATTATGGGGTTCTTCAGTGACACCATCAGAGAATTAAATATTTATAATTTTGTGTTTAGGATGGGATGTTGCGTTTTTATTTTAATTACTAAAATGTATCGTCTTTTTGGCTGACAAAGATCAAAAAATTTCAAGCTTTTAATAAATCTAAAGGCTATCTAGCTAAACTTACTTTTTTTAAAGTATTACAAATGAAAATGGGAATGTACCTAAAATAAAAAAAAGGTTAAAATAAAAAGTTTAAAACAAATAAGGTTTAATAGGTACGCTGCGGTCCTTAAAAAGTAAGTTAGGCTTAGATTTTTAAGGTTCAGGCATATATTACATAGGGACATATATTATATAATACCTAATAAATTAATAATATTATATTATAGGTTCAGGTGACATGTTTGACAGGTACGAGTAACTTCATCGCTTCAGTCAGCTAAATTAGCAGCTCGATGTGTGTCGGTACATTGATATAACGAATTGTCATTTCTCATCACCTCCTTATACCATGGATCCAACGGTGAAAGAATTAACCATCAAACGCATTCTGGCTGCTCCTTCTCCATCCCCCAATACATTTTCTTTCTAATTATTGAGAAATTTTAATATTGAGAAAATTATATTTTCTATCCCTAGTAAAGTGGTGGGTCATGATGCTGTTGGTGGTGATCTTGTTCTCCCAATTCTCAAATAAATTCTCTACCTATTATCACTCACTTAAACTTCTCTATTTCCTGGAATACTTTTCCAAACTCATGGAAACTTGCGTACATGATACCAGTTCCCAAAACTTTAGAATATACTCATTTTATAGATTACTGACCTATCTCTATACTTCCCTTTCTCTCTAAGGTTTTGGAACGGGTTGGTAATAGGCAATTAACGATTTTTCTTCATTCAAATAAAATTCTCAACCATCTTCAATCGGGATTTGGTCCATCTCATCGTACAAGTACTGCTCTTACTCAAATTACTGATGACTTTCGTGAAGCCATGGATATCCTTTTTGACTCTAGCAATGCCTTCAATTGTGTTGACTATGACATCCTTTGTTCTTTCGATTCTCCATTCCCTCAATGTGTCAGAGCCAGTCATCAACTAGTTCCACTCATATCTATATATGGACGTCAGCAGCATATACGCTCTGATAACAACTTCTCAGAATGGTGTGATTCCGGTGTCCCTCAGGATGGCGTATTATCCCCTCTTCTGTTTTCTGTGTTTATAAACACAATTGTGACTGTCATTAATAGCTATGTCATTATTAAGCTCCTACCACAATGTATGCAGACGATTTACAACTTTACATGAAGTTTAAACAAGACCTTATTTTAATAGCAATATAGAAGATGACATCAGACAGTGTTCTAACAATGATCAAAACGATTTGGTTTACTTGTAAACCCGTCCAAAACTCAGGTTATGATCGTTGGCAGTAGAGCCATTGTAAACAAAACCATTCTTGATTCTCTTCCACGGGTTACGTAGACAATGGTACAGAATTGAAGTACTGCACTTCCGTTAAAAACCTTGGGCTATATAGACAGAGTGTTAAGAAAAGTACTTCGTTCCTTTAAACCACGTGTGCTATAGGTGTAACAAAGTATATTAAGCGCGTTGAAATTTTTTTTAAATTAAAAAATTAATGTCTTTTTTAAAAACTTTTCATTAAACTGTTCAACCCTAGTTCAGAACGCAAAAGATAGATTAAAATATATCCATCCATCCATCCATCAGCCCGTGTTTGTCCACTGCTGGACATAGGCCTTTCCCAAATTTCGCCACTCGTGTCGGTCTTCCGTCCTCCTCATCCAGCCGCCACCCACAACGTCCTTCAGGTCGTCGTCGGTCCAGCGGGCACGAGGTCGGCCTACACTACGCTTTGCTGTACGTGGTCTCCATCCTAAGGCCTGCCATGAGCAGGAAATCTTGCCCCATTTGTGTTCTGTGGGGCAAGATTATTGGCCTCAGCACCTGTTGGCGATATCATTCTGCCGTCATATTGCCCCGCACCCAAACGAGGTCCGTCCGTCCTCGAAGGCGAATTCCTGCCCAAACTATAATTGTTCCTCCTTGGTATGGGTGGACTTCCTGGATGGAAGCCGTACCTGGATTCATCCGTGAACAGCACATTGGACCATTGCTCACGGCCCCAGTCCACGTGGTTCCGAACCCATTCCAATCGTAGTCCACGATTGCCTCTCCGCAAGGCTGGGACTCGGAGTGGTCTACGAGAGCGTAGATTGGCTTCATGCAGTCGCCTCCTTACAGTTTGGTCACTCACAAGCAGTTGGTGTTCCACCTGCAGCCTTTGGACCAATTGAGTCGCCGTTACATTTGGTTGAGCTCTTGCAGCAATTTGCAAAAATCGGTCTTGCTTGTCTGGGGGTAGTGATGCGACTTAGCCCCCGATTCCACTCTGCTACTTCACCTGTGACACGATAGCGTGTCCACAATCTTGAAATGACGTTTTGGTGGGTCCCTATTGCTTCAGCGACATCACGTTGAACAGACCCAGCTTCCAGCATTCCTACAGCCCGTAACATTTCCTCCCTAGTTAAATGCCGGCGTTGCATGGCTAGAACAGCTCAATTTGCACTTAATCTTTAAGTCTTCAAATGAAAAAAACTGTTACCAAACGTAATTTGTATTTTTTTCTAAATTTCGCTTATATGAAAATTTGCTCTCCTACACATCAAGACATTTTTAACCACAGAAACAAAAGATTTTTCAAAAATTTGAATTTGGAACTACTCCGAGATAAATGACGAACAAATTGGTGTATAAAAGATTTTAATGCGGCCAGTACTTTTTGAATTATTTAATTGAGTATGAAATATCCCTGAACCGTGTTGATGTGTTTATATTATATTCAATACGTTGTTTTTTTTTTTGGGAGCTACCCTTAGTTTTTCCTGCAACGCTCCAGGTTAACTGGAAGAAAATGATAAATAGCATTAAGTTCGTCTCTGTACATTCATCTGCAATTTTTAATTCATCAGCGTGCATTACAAAGTGCCTGTTACGCGTCTTTTGAAAGTATACAAGGCCAGTACGCATCCATAGTAAAGTTACAGTGTATATTTTCAAATTTATTTGCAAAAAGAGATCTCGGAAAGTATACACAAAAGTATGTCGCGTATACTTTCTAATAACAATGAAGTGAATTGTTTTGGAAACTATACAAGGCTAGAACCAACACGTACCGACACTGTATAGTTTTTAACACAGAGACACTAAATAGTCTGTAACCTTTTTTTTTTGAAAATGGCGACTTTACTATTAAAACTAGGGACGTCACCTCGCTCTGCTTCGCTTCGCTCGTCTCCTTATATTTTCTTACATGTCAACCTAACACGCGCCTCCTCGCTTCGCTTGTCGTCACACTTATTTTTTTACTTTTGGTGAAAGATTTTTCGCTCACTTACCATAATAAATCGTAATGGTAACTAGTGCAGTATATTTTTCGTACACAATGTTAGCGCACGTATTAGAATATATACGCGATATGTGTATAATGATCATGTATACTTCCCAAGGAATATACGTGAGCAGTCCCAACCTGTGTGTAACTAGCCTTGTATACTTTCAAAAAACGCGGCTATTAGGACGATCACTTAACGGATTTGGATGCAATTTTCTTTATTATCGTCGTAGTGACCCTGGTCAACATATTTATAGGCTATAAGATAAAATAACAACCAAGCCGAAAACTGACAATACTAATCAAATATTTAAATACACCTAAACTCGAGCGAAGCCGTGTGCAAACGCTGGTATAGTTTATAAGGTGACTTTGATTGATATAGCCAAATTTTTACTGGAGGCTCAGTAAGTGGTTAGGCAGAACCAAGGTCCAATGACCCCTTTAGCAAAAAACAAAAAATATTACCTATACTTATGTAAGAACAGCCCTGAGTCAAATAGTATAATGAAGCCTAAATTTAAATTTGCTTTTTTCACAGAAAGGCTCATTTAACCTTTTTACTGATCAGTTACAAAGTCTCCAGTATGAATTTGGCTACACTACATCAACCGAAGTCTTCGTATCAACTTTTTTCTTTTTTTAATGATATGAGTTATGTACTGAAGCCATTTTTACAATTTTTTTAAATGTTGGTCTGTCTGCCTTTGCGGTATGTCTGTTTGTCGTCGTAGGATGATGAAAACTACTTTTTCTCGAAAAAGCGCATTGTTTCGTGAAAAACCGAATTATCATGTGATCATACATATTTTCTCGGCTCCCCAAATTTATTTACATATAAACATAACACGCACTTGCTCGCTTCGCTTGTCGTTTGTCGTTGCATCTATTTTTAATTATTTGCTGAAAGACTTTCATAATTGTTTTAATCTCGCTTTTGCATGTATTAGCTATGATCGCGCAATGGATCTGTATTTTCGCCACAATTAGGTATTTCGGGAAAAAGCAGTCTACGAGATTTTACAGTGACTGTAAAATTAAAACGTAATAACCTTGATAAATTCACTGACTCCTAGTAGGTTAGTTTAGGAGGTTATAAGCCCAGTTATTTATGGCCAGTAAAATTCCTCATGGTGATTGTTAACTTATTTATTACAATAACTATGTAACAACAATAACATAAAGTACGTTAGCAATTTATGGCAGTATTTACATTGTGGCAGTGAATGTTAATTTTAGTCTTATAATTAGTTTCATTATAAAAGGTACATTTGCAACCTTCAAGGTAAAGCTAATTTATTACTCTAAGTACAAAACGCTAATAACAAAATTGTAGTTTACTAAGCTTATCTTCTTTTAGAATCAACAGGATAGTATAGCCATTTGAATTCGTAGCCCTTAAGGCCATATTTGGCATCTTTTTCCGTTTCTTCTTTAGGGACATCTTCTGAAACGAGATCTAGAACTTCTTGAGTGATTCTTGGACGGAAACCTTTCTCGTCAGCCTCGTAGTCTACTCTAGTCCTGACACCGTTTCTGCCAGTGACGTAGTAGTAACCCTTTTTGGCGCCATTCGTGTACCCTTCTTCATGGTGACCGTGGAAACCAACGGTGTAGTTGAAGGTGTAGAGGAGTAGCATCATGTCTTTCTTTTCCAAACCGTCAGGCAGGCCTTCTCTTTCACCTGGGCCTCGGGCGTAGATGTCAGTGTTTTTGTCAACAATTTGCATTTGGGCTGAGACAAGAACTGGTTTGGAGGCAGGTTGGCCTGGAGATCCACCTTGTGGGTCGTATTGTTTGGGGTTGCGTCCTCCAGGTGCACCAGGCTGCTCATCTGGTTGTTGAGGATAGTCCTGAGGGGGGATAAGTTCAGGGCTGGGTTGTTGAGGTTGCTGAGGATAGTCTTGGGCTGGAGAGTTGTAGTTAGGGTACTGCTCGTCTCTCGCTACGTCGGCTATGTTGGTGAGCTGTGGTGCTACAGTAGTGATGGCGGGAATGCTGCAGGAGGAGCAGGATCTGGCAGGGGAAGCAGGTGGAGGAGGTTTTTGGTCTGATGGTGAGGATGGAGGGAATGGTAGAGCCTTTGACTCTTTCACTGGCGCTGCAGTTGTTGCTGCCGAAGGATCTGAAAAAGTTTAAATTATTATTAATATATTAGTGATTAACATTTTAGCATTGCGATATAGAAAATCAGAAAAAAAGTAAATCTAAATACTATTATTAGTTAAAAGTAAATCTGGATGTGAGGAGCTCTGAACCGGCATAAGTGGTTTCCAAACCTAATGAATGGTCGTAAATGGGGTAAATGTATAAATAGATAAACGTGCTACTTACAAGGCTTTACACGGATGTTCTTCATTGATAATATCTTATAGTTTCCATCTTCGTCTGTAGCATACACGGTCACGTGATAGACTCCATCCGCGGTGAGAAACCCAAACTCGCCCATGATGAGGCCGTTCTCATCTGAAATTCAATAATAAATAATTTAAGGGTAGGTTTACTTGCAAACTCCTCCCGAAGTTATTCGGGAGTGAGTAAGAGAACAGCTCTTAAGGCTCTTGTAGCCTCCAATAACCTTGCGATATTTTAAGCAAAGTCAAAATGAACGTTAAAACCTTGCATTTGATTTTGTAATCGACTGCTCCGAAACTTGTCGTTTAAGCCAACGTTGACGCCACGCGATCTTAAAATATCTAGTTTTTATAAATCAACATTTTTAAATTTCCTGCAATGAGTTTTATAAGCTATAATTTTTTTGAATTTTAGTGCAAGAACCATACAAATAACATTAGCGGTTTCCAAGAAATAGCCAATTTTATTCCAAAAACAGCTTGACTTTGGGCAATATTTTAAAGGTGTTTCTTATAGCTGAGAATTATTTACTGCAATGAAATTGTTTCTTATACTTTAAATAATGATATTTATTTTTTTCATAATTTTTAAGTAGGCCGTTTAAGAGAAATAACTTCATCAATGGGAGTAATTTTTGGATGACGCGGGAACACGCGCCTTAAACAGGCACAAACAGGTGGGCCCATCGTTGCCTGGGACCGATTGATGACGGTATCCGGTATATCCATCCCAAGTTACATAAAACAGACTGATGACAGGCAGCAGCGTCACTGGTGCGAAGGTTTCGGTACCGCGCTCACCAACCCGCCTGCCGTATGGACATTACTTTCAAGAAGACCGCTAAGAATGACGAAATGTTGGAAAGGTCTATGTCCGTCCAGCCGTGGACGAATTAAGCTGATCGATGGATGGATGGAGGTAGGTAATAGGCACGAAGCAGATACAAAGAGGAGTTGGTATATGTATGGTGGTATGTGTTACAATCGATTGTGGCATGACGTCACAAAAGGGGGCGGGGTTTACGTCATTCCTGGCTAAACTTTCGTGACAGACGGAGTGCGCTTCATTCAAAAAATTTATTCGCAAACACGGACTAAACGCGAGTTACCATGAAGTGTTGTATTCCTTATTGTGTTAAGTGTGCAAATGGACCAGAAGAATATGATGAAAAATATATTTTTACCGATAAGTACGACTTTTTCTAATATTTCTAGTGATATCTATCGAAACTGCTGTAGTTTTCGCTATTTTGTTACGAAATGGTTAGCGACATCTAGCGCACAGTAGGCGAACCATGAATGACAGAAGAAACCAGGGCCGGAGTTTGCTTAATGGGGTAAATAATAACACGCACAATGCTAAATTAAAAATGGTAGGGTGTATTTAGGTCTATTTTCTAAGGGATACATCATAAAGATCAAGTAAAAGACGTTTTTTTTTCAATATATGATTAATATAACTAAAAACGATTGCCCCACATTAAGTATGATAACTATTTTCTTTTTTCAGATGAATGCCTGAGGGAAAGTTGGAGAAAAGCTAAAAACAGAGACCCAGGATGGAATCCTATAAAAATACCCGGATTTGTTCTCTTTATTTTGAAGAAAATGTATTTTACAAAACTCCCAAAGGGTATAAAAAATAAGACTTGATAGATATTTTTATACAATTGTTTGTAATAC
The DNA here is from genome assembly GCA_910592155.1 of Ypsolopha scabrella. Lineage (NCBI taxonomy): Eukaryota > Metazoa > Arthropoda > Insecta > Lepidoptera > Ypsolophidae > Ypsolopha > Ypsolopha scabrella. The sequence goes on from OU342964.1 coordinate 11,178,158, forward strand.
CTCAATCACCTTTCTGCTAATTTAATTACGCTGCGCAAGTCAAGTCCCGTAATATAAAAACCCTCCCCTTAATAAGTCCCTGTGTTTGCTTCATGTATCGACCTCTAGTGGTGAGTAGACGAAGGTAGATTTTCCAAAGGCGGTGGAGACAAGTATACGAGACTTTTGCCGTACCTCTGCCTTCCCCCCAGCAGGGTTCTTAACTTAGGGGTTTTCCTCCTAAATTACTTATACATTTTCAGACAACTCCCGTTCCTTATTAGCTCCGTGAATAAAAACCAGAATTATAAAATTATTATTATTATTAGTCCCTGTGTTTGCTCTGCTCTCGGAGGAAATAGAATAAGTTCTATTTCCTCCGAGGCTCTGCTTGACCTCCAGTAGCGAGTAGACGAAATGTGATATATCGAAGATATTATCTTAGTTATGTTATTTATCGCTAGGTGGATTTCTAATGGGGGCAGGGCCGAGTACGCTATGCCTTCCCCGTACCTCTGCCTTCCACCCCACGCAGTGTCACACATATTTTCTTGGAAAAATGAACTATCACCAACGTCTCTTTGTGGTAATAGGAGTACTGTCACAGTTGACATTCAGTAATTTAAGAAGGATGTGAGACTCGACTGTGGCATAGTATAAATAACAAATACTGTGATTGTGGTGCTGGAAGGGAAGAAAGAGAGAGAGTAATATATCAACGATATGTCCCTCGCTTTGAAATTTTATCGACAGCATAAGCCTGCATGGAGATTATTAAAACTCAGAAGTGACTAGAAACAAAACAAGCGCTGAGAATCTGTGGGATTTGCCTATCTAGTGCATATCGGGTATAAATCAACACGCATATAATTTTAAATCGAAGGATTATTATTATTATTATTATCAACCGATAATCTAAGCAAGGGGTCTTATGAACATAAGAGCCTGTTGTTTTATTTCATGTAACGCGCATATTTAGATATTATACCTACACAATATATTGCGAGTAAAGTAACAATTGCTACATTATTCTTTTGAGGCACTTAGTGTTAAGTGTGTCAACGTCAAGAGGCTTAAAACCATATCGGAGCACCAAGTTCCTGTGACAATACTATATTACCTTCCAAGGGTAACAGAGACTGCAATTCCTTTGAAAAGAAAAACAGTTTCATGAGTAATAGAGACACGTAAAGGTCAGGTGTTTTAGCGTGAGGCTTTCAGTAGAGGTTAGCACTCCAGTCTGGTTATAAACTTCTTGGTCAACGTAAACCTTACGTACTCGTAGAAAAATATCAATAAATATCTCCTATGGATATAAGTATACATATATAGATATATAAAAATGACAGTCGGTAATGTCGATATTTATCATGTATATATTTCTTTATTATACAGGTTAGCACGTTGAGATGGGGTAGTGAAAATCCGAATTATAGCGTTAAAGCTGACCCATTATTACGCGATCATATGAAATTACTCTGCTTTTTTGCGTATAAGCGAGAAAAAACAATTACGTACAATAAAAGTCAAAAATAGGTGTAATAATAAGGAGCGTGTTAGGCTTACATTGTGGGTTTACATGTCAATAAACTTGGGGAGCCGAGCTAGTTTTAACAGAAAATAATTTAGTATGATCGTGCAATAGGACTGTGTTTATGCCTTTTGTACGAAAAATCGCGCTTTGTCGCTAAAAAGCAGTTTTCACCAGCATAAGACCACATAATATACATTGTTGTATAATATTTATATATGTGCAACTGGATACAAGGTCAGTTATACATTTGGTTTTATTTGAAAGAAACTTAAAGTAGGTAAAAATAATAATATGTACTTGTCGGGTAAGAGCAAGCACCAATTATTATAATTAATTTAAATAAGTGATTGATTCAAAGAAGCTGTAGTTTTTTTTGCAAAACGCGACGGTCGTAATGATGCAATGACTAAATAAGGAAATCATCATGTTTTGACTGATGATTCGTGAATGTCAATGGTTCCGTCATCTAATTATTATTATTGACCGTGCAAAATTATTCAGAGACAAATTTATGGAAATATAAAACTTTAGTATGTAGTTATCTACAGTTTTGTAACCTGTTAATGAACAGCAAAGTTCTGAATCCGTTTTAGAATTGGGGAGAAAAATTTAAAGGATCTCGTTATTGGAATATATCATAAAATTTATGAGAAGAAAATGTAAATGGAGTGGTTTCCGACGCGACCGGTCAGTAACAAGATTTGAGAGAACACCTTTTAAACTGTTATTTTTGATTTATAGACTTTAACCTCCACAAGATACAGTCTGTTTTTGACTGCAATTATGACTCAATCTAGAGTGTAGTCTTTCACAGTCGGCGCGGCGGCGTTTTGTATAAATATTTTACATATAGAAGAGCAGAATTTTGGTTTATTGATATTGTAAAATTAATAATCTTGACCAAAGAGTCTGCAGTAAATAAAGAATCACTCAAAACCAGACAAATAATTTAAATCGGTTATAAAGTTTAATTAAGTGTCACGTTTGCGATTGCTTTTGTTGATCCGTCACAAATTAAATCGTTATATTTATGAATAACGGGGCAAGGCTATAAACTGTGATTGGATTCAAATAATTTATTATATTAAAAACCATTCACCTTTTTTCTCTTGTCTGTGCTGCTCTCCATCGATTGTGAAACCAAACTCATAGGGCCTTTTCGAGTCTTCATCATTGTACCACTTGTTGGCCCCTCGAGCCTGGAGGCAACAGGCTATCAAGGTCATAATCAGGAACCATCCATGCGCCATCTGGAATGTGGAAAAACACATTTATTTAATACGTAATTTATATTTAAAGTATGACTTTTATGTTCGTAGGAAAATTTTATTAAATGCAAATGTATAATGAATACTTAATTAATTAAGATTAGCTATTATCAACAATAAAATATAATTAAATATATAAAATACATAGGTTTTCGTGGAAATAATGAAATAAACCAACAACTTTGAGTCATTCGCAGTGAATTAAATGAATATAATGTAATAGAATCGTGTGACTGTAACGTTAGGGTGAAAAATGTATATATAGATATAATAAGTTTTATAGTTATATATAACATAAGGTGACTTTAATTTATACAGCTAAACTTATACTGTAGGCTTGGTAAGTGATCAGTAACACGGATCAATAACACTCTTCGCAAAATAAAATGTTGACGTCCCATAGTAATTGACTCAAGAATAATTTACGAATTTCCCAAAACGTGTCATTGAACCTTGTTACTGAGCACTTACCAAGCCTCCAGTATAAGTTTGGCTGCATAAATTAATGTCACCTTATATAACTAACTAACTCCAAAAGCGATTTCTAAGCATTTCATTATCCAACTGGGGCTGCGAGTAGGAAATCAAATCTCATGTGGTTACAAGCAAGACATAGTGGCCCCCAGTACTGGTATTTAAAATAAAATGTAATATGGTAAATAATAAAGAATATATATATTTAGTTTCAAACAATTTAGACTGAGGAGAAATATATTAACAAAATCGTTTCCAGATCAGATAGCGATCAGAAACTGTAATCTGAATATAGCTACGTAGGTATGTCTTGTGAATCAGTTACCATAACTGTTTAATGAAATATTTTCGTCATCATTACCAATTAAAAATGATACAGAAGCTACAGCAACTGATTTTCATGCTAGTCAATAAAGTTGGTTTTGTTCTGTTATTCTTTATTTGCAGAAACTTTTTGTTGCCATTTAAAGTTTTTTTGAATGTTTCTAAGCAATTAGCATTTGTCTAATTATTCATAACCCATTTTTCATGTCAATATATAATTTTATTAGTGTCATCATAATGTGGCAAACACATAAAGCTGCTCATACAAATTACTATCAAAAAACCTAAATTAATATCTTAAGCTTTTAAACTAGTAAATGGATTTTGCGATCATGTTTGTGATGCGAATAATATCATTAATTTATTATAAAATATTTCAATTTATTACCCACCTCAGGCGCACTAACCATAAAAACTATTTTTAAGAGATAAAGGATCAAAAGCCGAAATCCATGTCTTATAAAGCGCACACCTTACGAATACTTCCGCAAAGCATCAATTGAAAGAAGTTAATTATCACGAATATATTTTTGATGTACTTAAGCCTTAATTCCTAGTTACTTCAACCTTAGATATAACGGAATATTATTATTTTTATTTATGGTTTGTAAGCTGAGAAGGTCGATGTATATCTATGAAAATGAAGTGCGAAAATCTCATGGTATTGATAACAAAGACCCACGGCCACATCTTAAATCACTTTAAAAATATAATAAGGTGACATCACTCAAGTATGAACGATAGGTATAAGATAATAAAAAATAATAAAATATGATACACGCCCACGCATCTGTTCATATAAATGGACATTTACGTGATAAAACATAAACTTTAAACTAACCCGAACTAGACCTCGCATTGCGTTGATGTCTTTGAATTTTTTAACTTCTTTAAAATCTGATACGATTCTCAGAGTAAAAATAGCCTTTGTTCCCAGTAGTTCTGTTAATACCTATACTAGTATTAGCACTGGATTTGCCTGCCAGTAGTCTTGTTGTGCAGTTCTGTTAACTGAACTAGTGAAAAATTCAGCTAAGATCTAATAGATTAGAAAATACTAGAACTTTTCGTTATAAGCTGAATCTTTGTGAAGGATATGTACACATAGAAATATAAAATAGTTTATTTGCAAAAAACTTATTGTATTACATTAGATTTTGGGACATCCTTTTAAAGTATTACAATACCTGTGCTAGGATGCCCCGATGCAACCGCGTTACATACATTTTTATTAAGTTTAGCTGTCTGGAATTTAATTACAAAAGTATATAGAACTATGACTTAGTGTCGTATAAGTTAAGTATTTCATTCATGAAATTTTGGCTATTGACTATGATGGATGCAAAAAAGTATAAGAATATTTGTGGATTTCATTTATTAATATCAATGAAGGCTTGACAGCAAACAAAGGCTGTAATATTTTTTTTGTCTAGACGTATTGAAGTAGGTTCTGTTCAAAGAAATGCAAACATATTGTCGAGTAGTCGTGTTTTTCTATTTAAGAACGCACTTAAAGATCTCAAGGCTATATTTTCGGGTTTTGCACAATATTATAGATAAGTAGACGTGACCTTAATAACCTCTTGACACCTAAAATTTATAAATATGACTCTTTTTTCCTGTACGTACAATGTGCTACTTTTAATCAGTATACAAAGCAGCTAGATGAAGAAAATACCGGTCAGGTGCGAGAAGGAATCTTGCCCTGAGGGTTCCGTATCAATAAAATAAGTTAACAGACTTGAATAAAAAACCGACCAAGTGCGTGTCGGGCCACGCGCAATGTAGGGTTCCGTAGTTGCCCAGCACATTTTATAAGTTGGTCTACTAATACAGATCGCACCACACTTCTAGTCCCATACAATTAGAAGAACGTCCCATATATTGTCGTGTGTAGAGGGGGCCATAAGTTTGACCCATGTCAAATTACAGATTCCTAGTACTCATAGTCTCTGAGCTAAGCCGCGGACAGATGGAGAGACGGACATGGCGAAACTATAAGTGTTCCTTGTCCTACTACGGAACCCTAAAAATTACAACTTTGCCTAGATCATATATGAGCAACCACCGGCCCGCGGGCCGCATCCGGCCCGTTAAGGTTTTTAAAACGGCCCGCGGCGCGGAGAATTTTGTGGCGGCGATGAACAATTTAAAATTAGACCTAACATTTCACCGGAATGTCGCGATTTGTTGTTTTCATGCAACTTCTTAGCCGATCTGAGTAAAGGAGCAAGTGAGTTAAAGGTGAAAACTAACAAATAAGCAGGGATGAAAATCAATAAATCCAAGTCACAAATAAGAGCAACATAAAAAAAATTGCAAAATTCTTTGTGTCTAGTTATTAATGGAATTGATTCAGATGTTAGTAGTCTTAGATCTGAAAATTTGGCACAAGATTCTCATCTATTGGAAATTATGAAAATATTACATTGTAACTTTTCTAGTTGAACCTGCGGTTCACCGATTGCGTCGTTATTTTCGTATACTATAGGTATACACATCAACCTATGGCCCGCAAATTCATGAGCATTATGATTGTTTGGCCCGTGACTTCCCAAAGGTTGCCCATGCCTGACCTAGATAATGCATGAAACAAAACTGCAAAATTAAGCTGGTCGAGTATTCGGTACGTAACCCTAAACCTATATTAAAAATCATCATTTTCAGTATTTGTTGTTTAGATACAGTATTGGCACATAACATACAGAAAATTCCAAATTCAAAACTAGTTTAGTTTTTGAGATAGACCCCGTGACAAAAATGGTAAAAAACTGACGACTTTCATGGCCCCACATTTATTAACTTTAAAAAAATAATCTCAAAACACATTGTTATATTACCATTATAATACTGTAAAGACCTATCAGAAAATACTTCATCCTGGCGAGCTATTTAAAAGTGTTCAGGAAACAACTGTCCAGGAAATTCGTATGAAAATCCATTACATACCATATGTTTTCTTTTTAAAACTATCCGTGTCTCTGTTTTTAAGAGACTAAGAAGTTTGGCGATCATAAGGTTTTAAGCGGCCAATTAAAAAAAAAAAAAATGAATCACAATTTCATGTTAAGCATGTAGATGTTTGCTATATTTTATAATTGCAATAATAATAACGAAAATTTATAATTTTTATTGATTTTATGGGCATATTTAAACCATTGAATACTTAAAATTTAACCTCAGTGAGTGTTTTTCTTAGTTCTTAGCATTCCTCTAGATGGCTTTGTCCATGAAGAAGGCTGCAAGGTGGTAAAATACCTTTGCCCAGCTGGCAATAATAAAAAAATATAATATACCGTCACGACATGAATCTCCGAGGGGGTGTCAGAGGTGTTCCGGGTGTGAACTGTGAAATGCAAGTCACAGTCCACACTCGGCACACCCGCGTTTCGCCCACGATTATTACGTCCCAACGTGATGGGTGGTGAGCCCTATCGCCGTTCTTCGGGCATAAATACACGCTTTTTAGGGCATGCAGGTTTCCTCACGATGTTTTCCTTCACCGTTCAGCAAGTGGTAACTATAAAATACTGTGCACATAAATTCCGAAGAACTCATTGGTGCATGCACGGCCGGGATCAACCTGAATCTCAAAGATTGAGAGGCCAGCGTTCTACCACTGAGCTACTGCCGCTTTTAATTAAAAAAAGTTGCGTAAAAGCGAGAATTTATGTGTATGTTGCTTAATATTTCAGTTGAAAGTGTTTTGTGCAAATAAATTACAAAATGAGTTCAGAAGAGGGTTCTGATATAATTATTGTATTCCACTAATGCTTTGCTGAAGAAATCAATAACAATAAACAAGACTAATTGCCCAAATATGAGCAAAGAACTTTAATATTACCTAGTAAGTTTATTTTATTTGATGTAGATAACTCATTATCATGAAAAACATGAAAATGTCTATTTTATTTTTGAGAAAAGCATTATACTTGCTTCGACAATTAATTAGCAACCCCGAGCACGTATATGAAGGTCCTCAAGTTTATTTATTTACTAGCAGTTGTATGTTTATTTCCTCCTAGGGTTCCGTACTAGAAGGGTGCCTAACGGGATTCTACTACTAATCCTCTATCCGGATGTACGTCCGTCTGTTAAAGGGTTATACAGCAGTGGCGTGCATAGAACTTTTTGGTGGAAAAGCAATGAGGAGGTCGAGTTTCACGATAAACATAACTTGAAAAAAATTAAAAACCAATAAAAAAAGAATATGAAATCATGGACTCTAGGCCCTAGAGTCTGGGGTAGGCAGTGCCTACTCTGGCGTCATACAAATAATGATTTTTCAAAGTGAAATTTAAATTTTTTCATATTTTTTTTATTGTCGAACTTGGCCTTCTCATTGCATTTCCAGCAAAAAGTCCTATGTATGCCACTATTATACAGCTTCAGTCGTAGTAGGTAGCCGGTTAATTTTTTCATAGAATACGTGTTATTTGGCCTCTACCACAGAAAATAATAAAAAAAATGTACGCTATACAAAAAACTTCGAAAATATTGCATTTTTTAACGCTGTTTGATTGAGCTCTATCTTTAAAACAGTAATAAAAATAGAAGTTATATAGAGAGGAGCTGAAATGGCTTCCTATTCGTCAACGACGAAATTTTCACATTTTATGTTGCCTCTTTAATATCCTTAGGAGCCCTACTACCCCTCCCTATTTGCGTGAACGCTTTAACTACCTTCTTTCCAATGACAAACAGAACAGACCACACACAGTATCTCTTTTAAAAACTCCATGTCATAACACGGGTGCTTTTAGAAATTCTTTCACGGTGACATCCATCAGACTCTGGAACTCCCTACCGCATACGATTCGTGACTGTCCTACGATCAGCCTATTCAAGAAGAAGCTTAAAGAGCATTATTTATAAATATGTTTCCCTTTAAAATATATATTTATTTATTATGTATGCAGGTATATACACTGTATGTATTTATGTTTATATTTGGTATATACTAAATTCTTGTTTTAAACATATATTTATGAATACTTTTGTTATGTAGGTTTATGCTCATGTTTATATTACAGTATTTAAGTATGTTTGTTCTTTTTATATTTAAGTAATTATTAATTAATTTATTATGTAAGTATTTATTTAAAAGTTAGGTATATTTATGGTAGTTTTAAGTTCATATTATCTCCACATTTTTATTTTTTATATCACTTGTTTCTTTATGTGTGCACATTTGATCACACACTTTTAGTTAATATTTCCTTAGCACCTAGGTTTTGCTGGCAGAAATCTCTCTCAGAGATAAGCTCGCCTATAGCACGTTTAATTTAAGACTGCTTGTACGTATAACTTTTCTGTGCAATAAAGAATATGAATATGACTATGAATAAGTTTCAAAAGTGGAAGTCAAAAAGTCTAAAGTAAATAAAGTAAGTAAATCAACAAATAACATAAATTTGACTTCCGTACTCGGATGGTGCCGTGGTACGCATAGGACACTATTAATTCCTAGATCCCGAAATGGTCCAAAAGGTTAAAGAAAAAAAAATGGCCCGCTAGAAAAATCAAGAAGTTACCCATAGTTTTGACGGGATCTCTATTTGTACTATGTATATTTAAAAAACTTAAATACAAAATAAAATTATTTGTAACTCTACTATCACATGACAAAAAGGCTAGTTTACGAGTACTTTATCACAGAAGCGGTCTGGTGGTATTGTATTGAATATAAACCGAGCAGTTTCACTATATTTAGCCATACCTTACCGTAAAGGTTAACTATAATATTATTAAAACTCACGTGAGCTGACATTCTAAATTATTATTAAATACCGGCTTTAACACTCACGTATTATTATTGTTTCACCGAGAAAATTTCGGCATTCTCAAGGCGAGTGTCGATCTTAGGACAGTTGGCATATAGTCAACAATAATAATACGTGAGTGTTAAAGCCGGTATTTAATAATAATTTATAAACCGAGCACTTTCTTTATTTAAGTCATAAGAAAGTACAAATTACTTCCAAATTTCCAACGAGTTATAGATACTCCTAGTCCCTGCAAATGTCATTTTAATGAATTCTACATCAGAAACCTCTTACTTGTTCCACAAAAAAATAATTTTATTAGTATCGTTTATATGCATGATGCCTTGCACCTTATTTTAACCATTAATTACATTAGCTCCCCAAAACAAACGCACACCCGAAATTGTCATCAGCCATCGTCATATTCTCAATCTAATTTTATTTAATGACGTACATAAATCTTCGTGCTTTAAAAAATCGTAAATCAAGTTCAATTCATTGAATACAATGACAATTATTAGAAACACCCACACTTCTTTAACACGTGTTTTCTTCGAAATATTCGCAAACATTATTCAAATCAAGGATTTAAATTATTTAATAAAGTTACCCAAAAGAATGTTAAGAGGATGATGACAACATAACTAGCAAAGGTAATTAAAATTCATAGATCACAGAGTCCATGGTCCACTGTAACATACGAGCTTGCTGGCTAAGGTAAGCTACTAATAAGAGTTGATCCAAAACGTACAGAACAAATTTTGAAATTTTTCATAGCCCGTGGAATTAGATTGAAAGTGGATTAAAAGAAATTGATCTTGTAAAAGACAGTAGAAAGTTGCACCTTAAACCATGGAATTAGATTGAAAGTGGATTAAAAGAAATTGATCTTGTAAAAGACAGTAATTGCACCTTAAATTAACTTGTACTAATACTTATCAATATCTCTGTACTTTGTTTTTAAATAAAACAAAAATACCTAGCTTAAGTCATTTGTAGGTACACATTTATACGTATTATTGATAATAAATTATATTCTAAACAACGAAGACATAGACTTATCGATCGATTTGATATATTTTTAACCAAACAAAACTATTTTTTCATATAAATTGGTTGCAACTTGTAGAGTATAATCATAATAATTGTTTATAATTAATTATATTGAAGATGAAATTGTGCAAATACATAATAATACGCCATCCTTAATTGGAACAAAGATTTCGAGATAAATTCACTAATCGCTCGTAGCTTACTGTTTACAGTGGGCGGTGGCTGTATAATCTTAACGTTATTCTTATTTTCTGAACAGCCCGATTGTTTAGGTGACACCTGTTTAGCCGGTTCCTTTAAATTGAATCAACGAAAGACGTCATCAATTATCGCCAAGTTAAAAATTACATGTTCGTTGTACCAAAAAACGTAGTTTCTTGATAAGTTCTAAAGCTACTTCGAACGTTTGAACAAGAAATTAAATCTGTCGTTTAACAATGTAAAATATGTAGAAAACTTGATGACCATTTTATTGTTTTCACAAATTCTATCGTTCAAATTAGACTTGTGCCTATACGAGCTTAAGTCATAATGCCAGTTTGGCCTTTACATTTATATCGCACTTTACATAATATATTGTTCATCATTCCTTTTTCATTTGTGCTCTTTATTGGCTTCTACCGGGCTTTAACAGAATTAAAGACCGTCATAACGAAAATTAAAATGCAAAAGGAGAAAACGGATGAAAATATGTATTGACCGAAAAGAAGATTTCTTGATGTCTCTATACCGTATTTACCTCAAAAATGTTTCGACCCACTGAAAAGATTTGGCACAGTGTACCTGTGGGTTCAAAACCGAATTTGAAACATATTTTTTAGGGTTCCGTACTGAAAGGGTAACCAACGGGACAATATTACTAAGACTCCGCTGTCCGTCCGTCCGTCCGGCTGTCACCAGGCGGTATCTCATGAACCGTGATAGTTAGGCAGTTGAAATTTTCACAGATGATGTATTTCTATTGCCGCTATAACAACAAATACTAAAACCGGCCAAGTGCGAGTCGGACACGCGCACTCCCATACAAAACGTATTTTTTTGCGGTTTTTATACATAATAGTACGTACGGAACCCTTCGTGCGCGAGTCCGACTCGCACTTGGCTGTTTTTTTTTAATAATTGGGGGTTTTTTATTAAACGTGTATTGCCAAATCCAAAACTATAAAAAATTGCGAAAAATGCTCAAAGAAGTCCCTGGCCGATTTTGATGAAAACTAATTCTATAACATTCGATTTTTGAAAAAATATTTCTTCAGATGTATTGAACCCTTTAATTTTATCATCTGATAAATTGGTTTATATAAAATTACTCATATTTAGAAACTGTACCGTAACTATTCAAACTGTGCGGAATTATGCTTCATTTTCATTACATATCTAGACTCGATGATTGTACCAATGAGTATTGGAATGATAAATCAATAATCTTGTGATTTTGAATGCAGTACCAAACCTTGAGACGTCGAACCCAGCTAAACAATGGGCATCATCACGTTATATTTAATTAATGTTAGAAAAATAAAATGGTATTTTCTTAAAAATAAGTTTTTATTATCTGAAATCTTTTAGTTTGCCTTTTGTCATCATTACTTTGATCCTTAAAAGCGATGTTATCGGATGGTACAGTAAAAAGGTGCTTTTTTAAACCAACTGGTTTGATAACATGCTAGGAAAATGATTTTTCAAACATCTAATGATGAAGTTATTTCAAAATCATTCCCATGAGAAGTTTTGTTATTCCCTATAGTTTTTAATCTGGCCCTATACGCTTATATATAGGTACTTGAAACATTCTATCGGGATAATCTTTGTACTCTGCATTAAAAGAACCCCCTACGGTGTGGGGATATACACAAAAATCAATAAATTAAATTAAATTGAAGTAAATTATTATAATTAATGGATTTTAGGTGACAATATTTGAGTTTTTAGTCTATTAATTTAATTTATAGCCCAAAAACACGTGTTTCTAGATCACATTTGACCACTTCTGTTTGAGCATACATGAAAATTAATGTCATTAGCTTACGCATGCATTTGAATTCAAGAAATATCCACTCAGTCTCACTAAAACTGTTTTCTATTTCAGCTGAGCTGAGCACTAACCAATTTCACTTTATATGACTAACAGTTACAATTAATACTAATTAACACAATATTACCTTAATTAGTCTGTCGTGTTTTGCTCTGATTTCAGGGCGGAAAATCTGCCCAACAACGCTTTAGGGCGGCGACACAGCGCGGCCCGTTGTGTAAGAGAGTCCACGCGACTATGCCGCTAGAACCTATCTCGACGTAATTTTATTGACACTACCTCATAGATCTAATAACGGAATAGAAGAGACTGATGAAGCGTTACTGTTGTGCCTACTATGGTCAATACCGAGAAATATTTTCGTGGGTATTTGCACATTTACGTTTAAAGTTGTCACAGACAAAGTTTCCTTCCATTCATGTGTTTAGAAAAGTAAAATAAGTATTATGTAATTCCGGCATAATGTCCTTCGATATTTATAACGTTTTATATAGCCACCCTTGAGACTAATTCAGGACTTGAGCAGAGTCGTTTCCTATTTTATAAGAGCGGTTGACAAGCAGTCTGGATAAAAAAAGTAGCTATGTCCACTTTTAGCATCTATTTTCGCTTTTTTATTTACTCGCTAAATAAAATTTAGTCTGCTTATACTAATAAATTGGTAAATAATTTACCTGGCAATAATTTATACTTTTGTTTTTCTTTTCAAATACAGAACTATGTTTTAGATTTAAGGTTATTTAATTTAGATTATTACTTTGCTTATGTTTATGTAAATTTTTCATTAGGGTGGTAACAGAGGATCTCGGTATAAAATGCATATCATAATTTTATTGTCCTTACTTTTGAATATAAAGTATACAATATATGCGTTTTATGACAAATTGCTTAGTAATAATTAGGTTTTCACCAGATATATATATAATTTTATGCATTACATTTTGATTGCTTGTAAATACGCCTTAAAGTTTGTTAATGCAATCAAAATATTATGTATAAAATGACGAAATTTTCTTAAGAAAACCTAATTATTATTAATGAATTTGTGCGAAAGGCAATAAAAAGTATATATTTGTTTACTTTTTATTCATAAGAAAGGAAAACAATTTTATGATGTGCGTTTTGCACCCAGATCCTCTGTCAAATTCACAAAGGGTTACCATTATGAAATAAAAAAAATCCTGACGTAGAGCCCGATACTTCACATTTTAGCTTCAAAATGAAATTATAAATTCCACGCGCATAAATCCCGCAATTATTAACGATCACGCGCAGCATACGTTTTACAGGGGCAGAGAACGGGGAGGGATGCGTATGTAGTTTAATAAAGGCTGGTTTAATGCTTATGTTTTATTTTTAATATTAAAAAGACTTGATTGTTATCTTTTAGCTTTTTATTTCCTTATATTGATAATGTTACAAATAATAATAAATCATTAAACAGTTTTTAATATTTATATTATATAATCATTTATTTAAGTCCTATTTCAAGGTCGAAGGTTTGGACATGCCCGGACAAATATGGACAGATGGCAACCCTAAATTTATAGAGATGGTTCATGAGATAAATTAACAGAATATTTTAAACATTTTAGTATTTATAGATACTATATACTAGGTGTAAATAAACTGCTACCATTAAATGAAACCACATATTCTACCGACCCTACTGAACCACTTTTCCCAAGAATCATACCCGCGGAAATCCTTATTTTAGGAAATAATTGAGTTCCAAACAAAAATGCGTGAACCCTAACGCTTCAAGTTTCATGTGGGATGCTCTCTCTAAACTCGCCCGTATGTCGGTGCGTTAGGGTTCACGCTTGGTCGTCATCGCAACCTATCCCTAGCAGTCGAATAAAATTAAAATTAAGGAAGCCGCTAACGGCTATTCATTCACTTTCTTTAGTAAGTACAAAATCAGATGCCGTACTGTTTCATACTCATAGTCATATACGTAATTGTTGCAATTATTTAGTCTTGAATTATGTTATAAGCATAATTTATCTTTGACTCCCGTAGCATTATAATGTCGTTGTAATCTGAAATCAGGAATAATAAAGAACATATTCTTCTCACGTGCACCACATTATTTATTATTGCCTACTAAAGATTTAATTATTTTTATGGCCTGTTTATTTATATCATGTCATTGACTGCTTGCTGTGCTGTATCAATGGGACAACTTTTTTAAGTAGGTGTCATTTAGGTGTTTAAGAGATTTTCCAGTAAAAGACAGAAAATATCCAGAAGATATTCATTTACTTTACTCAAAATTATTGAATTTGATATTTTTCGTGAATTTATTAACACAATGCACAACTTATCAATAAAACAAGTAAAGGTCAAGAATTTACGTTTAATGTCTGTTTATACAGCAATATTACATTCAAGGTGACACGGCAATGATGGATGGTGTTTAGTGTATCGGCGAACAGATCGATACTCGTATGTACGTGAGCTCTTTTCTATTGCTTGTTACTAGTGATCGGAACAAGTACTGCAATTTAGGATGAACGACCGACTGAAATTTAATGTTAGTATGGATACACCCGCGGGATTATTCGATTTTATTCTATAGGTACATCGAAAACAGTTTTTTTGTCTTAATCAAAGGAGTACATGTGTTCAATAATTTTAATGCATTTTACATTTATTTTTGTCCATAATATAAGTGGTAATGGCGAAAAATATGATAATTGCAGATACAAAAATTACCTTAAAAATATAGAATGACTGTATTGTGGAATTTTAACGCATAAAATGAAATTATAATCCCAATAAGGTCATGGAAACACAAAAAACAGTGTTCTTAATATTTTTAGAAGCATAGATTTATTCAAGTCTTACAAAAAAAAAACGGAGTTTCATTAAAAAGCGGAAGTCCCTTTATCAGTCTAAAAATAATTGTTTGTAATTACTAGGCTAAAACAAAAGGCCTAAAATTAATAAAACATATCCAGTTCGTTCACAAGCACAATTCAGTCAAGCTTAAAGTAAACTAAACTTTGATAGAGCCGGAAGCTTAGACTCATATATGTAATTTGAATATGACATGTTATATCAATATTGTTTACGATATTACTTTCGAATGTAACTAGTTCTGAGCGTATTTATAATCTCGAGATATCAGTACTTGTATAGCATGTCCATAATATGATATCTTCATAGACTCCCGTAAAATTGCACTCATATTCCGATCATTGGTTTTTATCTCAGTTGATATCACTCACTCGGTTACCTTGTAACGATAAGGTATTGCGTTGAGGTCTCTTGACTGTGTAATATGTAATAAATATATGTATTTGGATACAGTAAGCAGTTCTTAAAATTGAACACTCGTAGGCACAGTAAAACAATACTTAAATTAAATGTTTTCGAAATAAATTTCGGCCTCCTTTAGGGCCGGCATCAGTCGAATGAATGAAAAAGTAAAAAAATTACATAAAAATATAAACAACCTTTACAACCTTATAATAACTAACTAATTAATCAATCAACCTACTCTGAAAAAAAGTTACATAAAAAAATGGTTTGAACACAACAGCCATCTTGCGGGTCCCGGGTGCATTATCTCGACATTAATTTGGAATATCCATCTAAAACCCGCAATATCATATACATATATGTAACTGTCTTGTTAGTTAACTGACTATTTACTACACCAGAGACCATTGCAAGAATCTCACGTGACCAGGGCCGGCTCTATAGTCCGTGTATCGCCCGGGTACAATCGATACCCGCCTGGCACCCTATTTGGTGGCGTGCATCGGAGTTTTTGCTTAAAAAATCATAAAAAGGTCCAATTTGACGATAAAAACAGCAAGAAAAAAATGTAAAGCAAATTTGAAACAATTTTTTAAAATATGGAATCATGTACTCTTGGGTAGGCAGTGCCTACCCTGGCGTCATACAAATAATGATTTTTCAAAGTGCAAGTTTGAATTTTTTCATATTTTTTTATTGTCAAACTTGACCTTCTAATTGCATTTCCAGCAAAAAGTTCAATGCACGCCATTACCCCTAGTAGGCTCGCGATCAAAATGGAATACTAACAGTTTTATATTTTCCCCAGTGATCGGAAATTTGGGTGCATATGGTACAGTACATATAAATGATGTTGGGCGTTGGGAAGCAATAGCTCGCGCTCCCTAAAATTAAAAGTAGTGAAAAAGTCGTATCTGTACATTTAATGTTTTTGTGAATTAAATTAAATGGGTTATTAAATTAGTATTGTATTTTGGACAAAACCACGATATTAAGATTTTTGTCTGTGTTTGTGTCTGTACGTAATATGTTCCGTTTTAACTCGAGAAGCTTGCAACGGATTTGGATGCAGTTTTCTTTATTATCATCGTATTGACCCTGGTCAACATATAGGCTATAAAAAATGTAGATAAAATAGCACCCAAGCCTTAAGAGATTGAATAAACACGGGTGGAACCGCAGGCTAAAGGTTAGTCTAGTAATAACTTTAAATCAACGCAATCTTTTGTTTTATTCATAAAGAATAAACACAATTCAGGAATTGAACTTGGTCACGATTATCTAAATGCCTCACGTTTTCATGTAAATATTTGATGTGAATTATACTGAGGAAATGCATCTTTTGAGCTAACAACCTATTGTATTAAAATATAAATATCTGACTTAATTATTGATAAACCAGCCTATTAGCACCCACGGAACAGACTACCCATAGTCTTGTCAGGGTCCTTAGCATAACATGCGACTTCGTTTATCGCCTTTTAACATGTATATCTGTCAAAATAAGTGATATAACGTCCACCTCAGTTGTCAAAACCCAGGCAAAGTGGGGCCGCGAAATGTGCCACTCGCGTGCGCTATGAGTATGCTACAGTCGCTAGAAGGGTATTATAGAATATTAGGTTGGGGAAAAAGTTTCTTCACATTTTATATGAAAATTCAAAACATTTTTATGTAGTTGCCATTTTGTTCGATAACTTTCTGCCATATTGTAGGTAGGGACATGATCCCATTGGTATAGAAATTCTGGGGCTTCTGATCAAAAAACCGCGACAAGTGGTTTTGGCAGTCCTCTCGTGGTGTTAACCTGACACTGCCTAAATAATTCTGAAGAGACCGAAACAAGTGGAAATCTGAAGGTGCAAGGTGCGGATGCATTAATACGTCCCAGCCAAACTCTCTTAATTTTTGCTGAGTGGCTAAAGATATGTGAGGTCTAGCGTTATCATGATGAAAAACCACACCCCTTCTGTTGACTGATTCCGACCGCTTTCTCTCAACTTCTTGTTTTAATCTCATAATGAATTATGCATAATAATTTAATCTCATTTTCAGCTCATAATGAATAATGCCCTTCCAATCCCACCATACACACAGCATTACCTTGTTGCGAGATAACCCGGGTTTCGCCAGAGTCTGTGAAGCCTGACCAGCCTTTGACCACGACCTTTTTCGCACGTTCTTGTCGTACGTGATCCAGTTTTCATCACCAGTTATCAGGTTTTTCAAAAATGGTTCGGTTTCATTACGTCGTAATAAAGAATCACAAATGAGTACACGGTTCATTAAGTTTCTTTCAGTGAGCTCATGAGGCACCCAAATATCGAGCTTTTTTGTGTACCCAGCTTTTTTCAAATGCGCCAATACTGTTTTGTGGTCAATCCCCAGTTCTTCAGCTACATCGTAACTACTGATATGCCGATCCTGCTCCACTTTTTCAAAAATAGCATCCATTTTATCCGTAACAGAGCGCCCAAAGCGAGGTGCATCTTTGACATCAAAGTTTCCGGATTGAAAACGCTTAAACCAAATTTGTGCTACTCTCACAGACACTGCATTAGGTCCATAAACATCACAAATTTTTTTCACGACTTGCGTTGCATTTTTACGTTTTTTGTTGTAAAATTTTAAAATGTATCGAATTTCTTTATTAGATTCACTCATCAGTAAGAAAAACAAATGAAAATAATTTTAATTTGGCTTTTTAAAATTTAAACTTTTTAATAATACCAAATCCAGTCAGATACAAATGGTATAGCCAAAGATATTTTATTATAAGTTCATACATACTATTTGCGAAAAGAGTTTTTCCCCAACCTATTATTATTTAATATAATATACTTGCTAAATTGTGCTCTAAGTTGGGTCTAAATAAATTAATTTGAATTTTAAGAAAAAATAATTTAAAAGTAATTTAGATCATATTTTGGTCGGATCATATCCCGTTTATTTTTGTCAGGGAATACGCGTTACTGATGTTGCAATGACATCTCCATTTTTAACAAATTGTCATTGCTAAAACAACATTTTTTTCGGACCTGGAATCAAAAGTTTTTGAAAATCAACATCTCTGTTGATGCCGGGCCCTGTAGGGAGCGAAATATATTTTGAGCAATTTTTTTTCCTATTTATTATTTATGTTACGTTTCTAAAATACATAATATTCAAAATGTAACTTATAATACCTACTTTATTTCATTATAGCCACTTTAACGATAATCCATTTTCCTAAACCCAGCATATTTTTTGTGTATTGCTTAGCAACTTGTCCCATAGGTAGGTGACAGCACCGCGCCGGCAAGTAGTGGGAAGCTTGCTGTTGCCGGCGGCGCCAGTGACGGCTGGCACCCCCACACCTCACCGCCCTGCGCTCACGCACACTGCTTTAGGTTACGTACTTACGCAATACACATGCAGTGTACTTACCCGCACTGCAATCACCAATAAAATTAAATGATTTCGCGCACGCACCTATCCGCATCTTCCACACCGATTGCACCGCATCGCAACCACCTCTTCATTTATTGGTATTCATTCGAAAACTTCAGATGACTTCATCAGAACAAAGTCGCGCGCATTGATTGCGCCAATGCTGCTATTGTCATCAGCTGCGGCTTCGGATATTGCGGCTCGAATGGGTGTTGCATAGAACTTCATACTTAGTATTCAAACGCGGCGACTGTGGGTCTGGCGGCGGTGAGCGTTTACCCTTACCACCTAGCAACTGGTGGGAAAGCCGCGACGGCGCGCCGGCGAAGCATCAAGTGGAAAATTGCCCAGGGTATACTTCGGAACATTTATAAGCGCCATCCAACGCCATCACAGTAGATAGTCAGTAAACCTTTTTGTCATTCAATGACCAAGCATACCATTAGTTGGTGTCGCATCACGAAGGACCATTCACTTTTTAAAACACTTGCTTGGAAGTTTCGCTTGGCAACAACAGATGGCGTTGTGAGCTTAACAAAAAAACTGAAATATTGGATGGATTCGATTGATAGTTCTTGGTGGAATATCGTCTTCAATAAATTATACACAAATTCTTGTACTTTGTGTTTTCTTTCTGTAGTTTTAAATAGTTATTAAAATAATAATTTGTTGGCCCGATGATATGTAATACGATACCGGTATGTAGCCTAAGTCAGAACAAAAATAAATATTTGTGGAATAAAAAGTACAAGAACTTGCGTATACCTATAATTTATTAAAAAACTGAATCTGAGTTCTTGTAAATTGTAGCAGTTTTTGATATTTTTCGATATAGATTTCGTTAGTGCACAGAAGGTGTGTGTGAAGTTACACACACGCGTAGTATCCCGCGCGCATCCCCCTTTCCTTCCTCGTCAAGTTCTATCTACCTGCAAAGACATCATCCATGCTACCTGTGAGTAACTTGAAGCCCGCCCACAGTGTACAGAGCTGGCCCGAACTATAATTTATCTTCATATGAAAAAAACCACAAAGTGCAGTTGTTTTCTACAAAACTCCATCACAAAAGTTCTTGGTATAGACAAGTGGGCTTAAGTAGGTATCTACCAGTCCAGTATCACCAGTCTTCACTCCTCCTCACACTACAAAAATATCAGCGTATAAAGATAAAAATTTCATTTATTGTTCTCATAACATACAAATTATCCTTATATAAAAAAATATACAAAAACAAACCTTACTATAAAAATTTTAACTTACATATTAAGGATTGCCGTTATACATAAAATGCAACGGCTGTCTTTCTTCGGTTTGCTCAGAACCACTTGAATAATTTAGATAGACCATAATATAGTCATATATACATATGTTATATGTATGTATATTAAACATACCTACCTCAAAATTACTCCCATCAGAAAACGTTTCAAATTAGTTAGATATTTATGTATTTACTGTACGTATCGTACGTCTGTTTATTTATGTATTAGTTAATATGTTTATCGCTTAGCTTTAATTGTACAATACCTTTCCCGGCACTATCCCAATCCACACCACCAATTAATTTGAAGACAATGCCAAATAGCATAAAGTTGCCTTATGAACAGAATATTTTATTGCAATAAAGAATTGTTATTATCATTACGTTCAATATTGCAAATTAAATTAGAATAAACATTCTCAAAAAAATATTTTCAATAATTGAACTTTGTCCTACGAAATGATTAGCAAGGTTTCCAACTGGGTTGGATGGGAGTAATCCATCTAAGCATCAATCAAAGGTCACAGTTTTTATGCAAATACGGTATTCAACTAATAAGACTAAACAACTTGTTGAAAAAATCTCGTATTTTTATCTACAGCAGTTAAAACTTGTATCGGAGGTCAAGTAGCAATTCTTTTTGTGCATAATGTCTTTGTTATTGCTAAAATAATAAAATTTGGAAGGACATTAAAATATTTGCTTGAATAAAATTAAGCTTACCAGCTAAGCTATAATTTAAACAGTAATGATTTCATGAAAAAAATTACAGAATACTTACTTAAATTAAACTATGATAACACAGAGGCATTATTTAAAATAGAATCATGATGCATCTCAAGACAGTTACTTGTACAATATTGTGCCATGCTGTAATCTGTATACTAGCTACAATCTCATAAACACACAAGCACTCAACAAATACACACACTGTATACACACTTTCACTTAATACACAAACAAAAACAAATTATTAATATTAAACAAGGCTAAATTTTTGAACTATACAGTAATTGCATGCAACTATGATTTTATATCTTGTTTTTCTTATATGTTTTTCTTTTTTGCTTTTTTGTCATAGGTATATTATCTTTCTTTGTTTTTCTGTTTATAATAGCATGTTTTATTTTTTATTTTTGTTATTATGGTCAGTAGTACTGACTTCCCTTCTGGAAATATATAATTTAGTGCGACTAGAGAATCACTGTAACCCTACCGTACAGGTACTTTTAGTACTTAGTGTAGGGAACAGGGCTCCCCGAGGTACTTTTATACAATACAATATATAATAAGACTAAACTTAGTATGTAATCTGGTTTTTACCTTTACATACTACAATGTACCATATATTTAAGTTACACTGAAGATAAATAAATAATAAATAAATAAATAAAAATAAATAATTTTAATAAATAGTAATTTTTTTCTTACCATTACACATCCTTTCCCTTCTACCAATCGCCAGTTCATCGGTATTTAATCCAACAATTGATTACAATAGACTTCCGGCAAGCACGTTCGGATTTACTCAACGATTATAAAATTTTATCGTTACTGTTTCCTATTCGCAACTTCTTCCGTGCAAATTGTTTCGTTAGTCTGTTATATTTTCTCTATCCATTGTTTCTAGAAAAGATGTCTAGCCTTTTGATGGATATGTCCATCAAATGCTAAATGAATCTTGGTCCTCAGCTTTTGTTCTCAGACTTATTCCACTAAAATGGTTATTAGTCATTTTCTCCTCTCTCTCTCCTTGACTATGATAAGGAGTCACAACGCAATGATACTTATTTAAACCTTTTGTAATGATTTTTTAGATATTAACGGAAATCACATTAAAATCTAGTGTTCCGAATTTTGTTAAACTTATTGTCTTTGATTTCATAAATATTTATAATTAAAAATGTATCAAAACATGTGCTTATCCAAATATATTTTTACAAAAATGTTTTTTTCGGCATCAGTGGAATAATGAAAATGAATACAATAAAATAAGTAAGTAAGTAAGATATAATTTGGTAAAATGATAGGGATGGTTTTGAGATAGATGTTCTTCTTGCTAGCGTTCTGTTGAGATGGGTAGTTAATTTATCTCTTGTTAAGACCTGGATCGTAATGGGCACCAAGGGACCAGATATAAGACCCTTCCCATTTCCTGAGTTGGATGTCTGTGAGTATTTTTAATGTAATCAAGTTCAGTTCGGTCAGTCTTATCATAAATGATACATTGACATTAAACCTTTTTCAAGAACCTTCCAGGTGTCAGTAAAATCCACAACAGTATTCGTCCCTTTAAATCAATAATCATAATACTATAGGTAATATATTTAGGATTAGGACATATTGCCGCATAAATTTTCCACTTTTGCAAAAAGATCCAAATAACTCCACATCAGCAGTAATCGAACTGTACAAAACGATACTGAACCGGGATAGGACGAGCACTGTATTGTCAGCATTAAAATTGTATATAAATACGAGTACTAGCCTTTGCCGGCAGCTCCGCCCGCGTTTATTCAATCTTTACCCCATTTTTGACTTGGGTGTTATTTTATGAACACTGTTTATAGCCCATGTGGTGACCAAGGTCACCACAATGATCCAAAAAAGAAACCGTATCCACACCCGTTGAGTGGTTCTCGAGTCAAAAGCGTTTATTCAATCTTTGCCCCGTTTTTGGCTTTAGCGTTATTTTATGAACAACCCTTATAGCTTATATTGACCAAGGTCACTCCATCCAAAACCGTTGAGGAGTTCTCGAGTTAAAACGGAATATACATACAGACAGAAAAAAAATCTAAAAATTGTAGTTTTGGCTATAATAACCCATTTCATTTAAAATTTTGAAAATATATTGTATGTCAGACACGACTATCTTACTACTTTATTATTAGCATAGATTACCATCATTATCACCATCATCACCATAATCTTCATTATCATCACCATTTACCACCTCTTCACTACGCCACCAACCAGTCCCTATGCTGGGCCGATGTTATCCAGGTTGTTCAGCAATCTTTGAGTCGTTATACATATTACGATAACGTAGTTATGGTATCACACCGACATTTTGTTTTCATGTTGTTTATGAACGCGAATATTTTGCTTAATAGTACATTACTGCTAAGACCAGGAATTAAGCAATCCTTGACGAGTAGGTTAAAAATCCGAGCCCCAAGGGTGAGGACTTTTATATACGAGGCCAGGATTGCTAATTAATGGTCTAAGCAAGAATAGTACTTTTATCAAAAATAAAATGAGGCGTTTTTATGTTTTTCATGATAATGAGTTATACAAATAAAATAAATTTACTAGGTAATATTAAAAGTTACTATCCCAAGTATTTATACATCTACTATTCAGTTACAAACCAATATAAATTAAAATTGCCTACCAATATAAAATAAAATCTTAAACTTATGAAAATAACTTACCTAGAAAACTTATACGTTGGCCGAGGAATACGCCAGCCCTCTGGTCATCTGCTCAAATTTGGGCAATTAGTCATGTTCATTGTTATTGATTTCTTCAGCAAAGCTAATACAATCTATATCAGAGCCCGCTTCTGAACTCATTTTGTAATTTATTTGCAAAAAACACTTTCAACTAATATAAAAAGCAACAAAATTTCCCGCTTTTTCGCAATTTTTTATTATTATTGCCAGCTGGGTAAAGGTATTTACCGCCATGCAGCCTTCTTCATGGACAACGCCATCTAGAGAAACGCTAAAAACTAAGAATAAAAAAAACAACGAGAAAACGCTGATTGAGGTTAAATTTTAAGTTTTCAATGGTTTTAAATATACCTATAAAATCACTATAAATTGCATATTTTTGTTATTATTGTTGCAATTATACGTAAAAATATAGCAAACATTTCTACATTCTAAACATGAAATTGTAATTAATTTTATTTTTATTTGTAAATTGGCATCCCCAAACTCCTTAGTCTCTTAAAAACATAGACACGGATAGTTTTAAAAAGAAAACACATGAAATGTACTGTGTGAACATATGGTATGTAATGGATTTTCATACGAATTTCCTGGACAGTTATTCAGATTTCCTGGACACTTTTAAATAGCTCGCCAGCATGAAGTATTTTCTAATAGCTCTTTACAGTATGTAATGGTAATATTACAATGTATTTTTGAGAAAATTATTAAAAGCTATGACTTTTTATACAGTTATTGCGAAGATCTTATCGCCACTAAGCGTGTTCTTGTGTTGACATTTGACTCCAAATTTTGCGCAAGCGCAATGAAACAACATGCAGTGCGTGAATTTCTAAACCTTCACTGTTGCATTGAATGTGCAAATAACAAATAACTTGGAATGAAGCTTAAAATCAGGCAATACAAAATAGACGCGAACATAGAAATTTGGGGACAACTCGTAGGTTGGATATAAACATGAGATAATAGCGAATCCTATTGAGGTGTTATTGTACAGTGAAGAACACATCAAAGAAATTCATCAAAACACTATCGACTTTGTATCTTATATACTTCATAATAGAGACTAAACTCAAGTTTAAGTTGGTGCGGTACCACCCCGCTTCCCGCGCGCGGCACTGCAAATATAGGCCCAATGGGCCTGTTTTGTATAGCTTGTCTCGCTCGTGCCACTGTCAAAGCTCGTCGCTCTATCTCTGTCATTTGGTGGCGCGTGTTTAAAATAAAGGTCCTCTGTTATATCAATGGTCTCCACTGACAGTATTTTTGAAATTATCTTCGTGTAGTAATTTGCGAGTAGGTATTTGAAATTTTGTATATAAGCGTAGTAAAAAAATCGTGCAGCAAATATTGTTCAGTATGATAAGGAGAAGATTGTGGTGTAAGTTTCGAATGACGTCACAGATATACACCTGCAGGGCTAGCACGGGTAGTTAAACTGACGTGCGATACCTTAGAGTCCTAAGTAAGAGTAGATATTGCTCCCTAAATTTTAAAACCCTTCGGCGTCGTTAACATCTAACTTTACACGCGCCTTTTGTACTGGATTTATCTATAAGCTCGGAAAAATAACCTAAATACAAATACTACTAATAATAAAGTAGTAAAAACTCATGTCTCGTATTGAGTATTTTTGCGAAATTTGGATGCGTTTCTTTTTTTATCATTGTAATGATAAAGGCTATAGGGGTGTTCATAAATAAGCGCCCAGGCCGAAAACAGGGTGAAGCTGAGGGCGAAAGGCTAGTATATTATGAGAAACTCTTTAAAGCTATCAATGGTCTTCCATGGGATTTTTATATGGTGGTTTTAGTATTCTTGCAGGAATGGAAACTGGGGAACAAGGATCGTGACTAAAAATATATAATAAGAAATAAATATTGATATAAGTTCGTCATAGTTTACCACAGCTAATAAAAAATAAAATAAAATGAAGTGTTTGATGAACGATGATTGGATTTTAATTGCCTTCTTATTTACGTATACGATCCTTTGGGCTTTACGCAGTTCGTGTAAGGTTTTATTAAATCATAATCACTACACGAGCTTTGATAAAAAACAATATTGTATGTTTATGTTAGTTTTTGTGTAGGTCGTTTTCGAAATGTCATTAGGTCATGGCAGTGACTTTTGGTCAATTAAAATTTAAGGTGCCATGCTAATTATGACCTGTAACTGCAATTTGTTACCTATTTGAAATTTATTTAGTAGTTGTGTTGTAGCAATGTATGTATGTACCACAGAAACACAAAATTGCTAATACCTAATTATATACGGAATTTCGATTATTGAAATACGTATATCTCCCGTGAGTTATACACAAAGCTTATCGAGGTAACAATATACAAAGTACATTAGTGATTTCCCATGTTTCAATATCTATGAGTATCAGATCTGTTGTCAAGTATGGACTAGGGTACTTTAAAATGTATGAAAAACATATTTTTCGAAATATTTTTTGAGCGCCCTTTTATATAAGTGTTTTCCATATGTTAAAAAACTTATACTGTATTTTATTCAGAATTTTTGAAGTGGTTTATCTTTAGGGGTCGCTTCTAGCCACGAAAGTATATGGTGATTTTGAGGCGGTAGGATTTAAAATGTAAGTATTTAATATACTAATTATTACAAAAATAACGAATTATTAATATGATTGAACATGTAACGAGAAGATACGTTCATTCATTCAATCACCCTATACTTTCGTGGCTGGTAGCGACCCCTAAAACAACTTCAAAAATTCAGAAAAAAAATACAGTAAAAGTATTTTAACATAGGGAAGAAAATAAAGAGATTCCTCAAAAGTATTTCGAAAAAATCGTTTTTTCAATGCAATGCAAGTCACAATACACACTTGTACAACCACGTTTCACCTACGATTATTACTTCCTAGTGTGATGGACCTTCCGGAGCACGCAGAATGAACACAAATGTGTCCCTACGGGATATGAACTCCTGACCCACCGCATTACCTGCTGAGGTGGAATTGTGTAAGAGAATCGTATTCATTTGACGGCTTCAAGCGTAAGATTTTGATTGACAAACGTCTATTCGGCTGAGCAAATTAGCCCGTTTGACAATTGAAATTGTACGTTTTTGGCAGTCAAATGAATACAATTTTCTTACACAATTCCACCCGGTTACGACGTTTAAACCACTAGACCATAGAAGTGGCCATCTTACTTTGTATAAAAAATCTGACCAGTAAATCGAGGATAGCGCCCATTCACGACAAAAAAGACAGAAATGAAGAATTAAAATCTTTTAAAATAATTATTACTCAATTTTGTTTGGTCTGACAAATGACAATATTCATGTCATGTTACTTTTGTATCATTTGACTGATATACTATATTCAAACTAAGACCTTAAAAAATAAAAGGCGGTGTACATTTTATATAAAAAAACTTAATTTAATCAAAAGGAAATCACAGGCGCATTCAAAAGTAAAATTATACAAAAATCACAGACACATAATTATTATACATCTGTGACAAAAATACACGTAAAAAGAAAACTTATGGCACGAGAATTTCATCTGCAAGCGATCTCTATGCAAAATTGAGATCTATGTACAAAAGAGTTCGAAAATAAGCTTTACACATAACAGAGTTGACAATATGATAGAGAGAAAAGGACTTTTTGGTTGGTCTTAGGGAGTATTATTTTATTGTCCAAGGGAAGTCTTGGGTTGGAAGCCGTTGGGTCCGGCGGTGAATGTGACGGTGTACTTCTTGCCGTCAGGAGCGACATATGAGTATGAGCCGGTAACTGTCAGGGCAGCGTCTTCGGAAGCAGGGTTGTCGATTTTTCCCTCTTCTTGCCTTGAGGTGCCATCACTGGTTTCGTACCTGTGGTGTATGATATGCAGGTTAGAGTCAATGAAACAATACTCTTATTTAAGTGAACATTGTCTTAGTATTCAAAGTTGCAGACAATTTTAATTCTAAGAGCTTATTATAAATAAATAATATAATTGACCGTAATCTGTTTTTAATGAACTGTTTACAGTCTTTTATACAATAATGCACACATAAAATTATCTGTTTTAATCGACGACACTTAAAAATATATTCCTTCCAACCATCCATCGGCCCGTGTTCGTCCACTGCTGGACATAGGCCTTTCCCAAATTTCGCCACTCATGTCGGTCCCCCTAGGGATGTCGATTGTTAATCGATTAAATCGAATATCGATTAATCGGAGCCGAGAAAATCGATTTTAGATCGATTTTTCGATCCATACAACCGCTGAATCGCGGACACGATTTTTTTGCGGTTCCAACAAATCACATGCAATTTTATTAAAAAGTGTACCTACATTTAATTTCGTTTCCGGGAAGTATTTGATTTCAACATTAAAAATTATTATTTATGAAGAGCCTTACATTTGAAGATACAAAGTTGAAGTGCGAAATAGGAAGTTGGACTCGGAAATGTTGTTACATATTGGTGTCGATTCGATGTGATGTAACAAGACTTAACTTATTTGACAGGACTTAACATAATTTAAACTTTCTGTCTTTTTCTTTCTGTATCGGAAAGATAAAGACAGGAAGCTCAAAATAAGGTTAGTCGTGTCAAATAAGTTAAGTCGTGTTACACCGAATCAACATCAATATTAACTTAATATTAACTTAAAAAATTAATAAAAAATAGTATTTTATATTTGTATTATGTATTTGCATTTTAAGGTTTTTAAGTTACTTTGACAATAAAACTTTGACAAAATATTTTAATTAATGCTTTATTTATGAGAAAAAAACTAACTTTCCTAACAATAAACTCAGAAAAATTAACGCTTATGAATATTTACCTAGATTACTAACTCATAAATAAAATAAATTAAATCTAATTGTGTGAATTACTGTCCAATTTTGAATCGATTTTTATAAATCGATCTTTTCTGTACCGATTTTTTTTGGATCGATTTTTCACCATCGATCTTTTTTAGAAATAACCGCGTCCCTAGGTCCTCCGTCCTCTGGCCGCCACCCACAACGTCCTTCAGGTTGTCGGTCCAGCGGGCACGAGGTCGGCCTACACTACGCTTTGCTGTACGTTGAAATTCCTTATAACAACTAAAAAAATATATTACTTTTGTTCGAGCTAATTTTAAAATTAATTTTAAAATTAATTTTAAAATCTTAGTGTTAAGGGGCAGGACCTGAAAATCTCCCTCGTCTATTTGTGATACAGCCTGCTGATGTAGGCGATGCTCGTCATATTAATATAGTCAGAATAAAAGCTAAAGAGTATCCAAAGGCAGTATTGTTTTAGGTGCGATAAAATCTAGCAATGCGATTGCTAACTTACCACCTAACTACCGTATGTGATGACCCTTCCCATAATAGTACGCAATAATATTTACAGTTATACTCGTAGTTATTGTACCTATTCCTGCCTAAAAAGCCTATTCATTATACACAGCAGTGGACTACTTAATCATAATAATTTAAAATAAAATTGTTAATTTTTCTATATACCTCTCTCTATGCAGTGAGTTTATTTAAAAGCTGTTAATGTGGTAAAACCGAATCTCGGTGCAAAATGCACATTATAATATTATTTTTCTTACTATTGAATAAAAAGTATGCAACAATTGCGTTTTAAAGCAATTAGCGAAAATCGGTTCCTAATAATAGGGTTTTCGCATTAAAATTATGTTATTTTATGCCTTGCATTTTTAATACGTTCGATTACAACGATAAATATGCTTTTAAGTTTGTTAATCGAATGTAATCAAAATGTAAATCATAAAATGATGGAATTGGGATGTTAAAACTAAAATTATTACTAACAAATTTCTGCTAATTGATTTAAAACGCAATTTTTGCATACTTTTTATTCAAAAGTAAGGAAAATAATATTATGATGTGCATTTTGCATCGAGATTCTACTTACCGCCTTAATTGAATACATTTTTGAGTGGTTTGTTAATCTGTGAATTTTCATATATTCTAGGGGTGAATAAACAGGTAACGATAAATGAACTCACGCACTTTACTGATTATACATACCGGAAAAAAAGCTATTACTAACAAAAAAAAAAATTGCCCCCTTTTTTGGACGATACTGAGCAATAGAATATGTGACCTCATAACACGCCGATTAAGATAACTTACGCGAAGCTGTATCCATCAGGCTGTACGTCACTGTCGAACCTCAGGATCTGCACGTCTTGTGGGTTCTGCTGAGGTGCGCCGGCGCAGAGGGCCGCCACCACGCAAAGTACAGTCACCTGCACACACAGACATACGTTTAAGAAACCTTGATTGAATTATGCTCTTCGTCGATCCGTCCGTGTATTTCTTTAAAAGCTACTACTATATTATGCTTTAAGATCAAAGTTAGATGTGACGTTGATTTTCAACACCGAATTAGAAAAGCAGAAAATGTTTTGTAGCTGTACAAGAAAATCTTGTGAGAATACGTAATTATTTTATTGACTTTATTACAAGATCTATAAAATTTCAATTTGTGAAATATGCACGCTAATTGACCATATTGTGTTGGCTAAAACAACGAGCTTTGCTTGAGAAATTATTGTTTGTGCCATCTGTAATATCAAATAAGTTTTTGAGGACATTTTGCATAATATTTCTGTGCCGCTGTCGTAACTAATGTAACTCATTACGTGCTGTACATGATTATGATCCTTTAGAACGCATTTTCAATAAACAGGATTCAATCTTTAACCGCTGTAGTTTTATGGCCCATTAAGTGGTTTGCACAATAAAAGGCTAAGCTTAGCTCATTGTTAGCCCAACAAGACATCCATTGTTCCACTTCAAAGCTAGTTTCCATCGCAGATACACAGGTCACAGGTCACGACACACTCTGGTAATACTGAAGTAATTACCAATTAAAAAAATACAAACAACCTTCATGGCTTATTAACTTATTATTATGGATACGAAAAATCGTAAGTAAAAAATTTTGACTCACGTATTTGAGCATGATGTTAGGTTTTCTTCGTGAGCACAAACTAGCGAATGAGTAACTAATGTATGAACATTCATTTTATATGTATTCCGCAGTGGAGGAGTTGCAGAATTCTGATGTCATACCGATGGGTGCTAGATGAACAGCGGTTTAAACATTTTTAGCTGTCAATAAATGTAGGACCGCGTAGTGGGGCGAAGAAGATTTTTTCATTTGAAAATCTTCTGTGTATATATTCTGTATATTCCTTTCCTTTCGTAATTTCATGGCATTTATAAACAATCAAATTATGAAAAAGACTCAGAAGGTATGAACTTGTCGCGCAGGAATTGTTTGGCTCCATAGTATTTGTACATTAAATTAATTAATTACGGATTTTGTTGTGGAAAGTTTAAATAAATATATAAATCTGCGATTATAAATATTTAAAAACGGATTGGACTCACTTTTTTATCTGTGCGAGGAGGCACAGGTCGAGCTTTGTAATAAATGTTAATAAATCTCTGTGATTGTAATAAATGTTGGCAGTGACTTTTTCACCTACTTTGAACCTTCTTCGACATTCGTAATTAAGGCATACACGCTTTTAAATTACGGGTGCTTTTAAGAATAAGGAAGACAATCCAAAGCTTATCAACAGTGATCAGAATAGATAGGGCTAATTTACCTAAGATTCACTCCACTGCGTTACGGGGGTTTTGGCTCCCCGTACGTTACCATCATTCCGTACGGGGCTGAAAAAGTACTGTCTACTCGCCAGTGCGGCAGGTATCTATGCGGTTTTTGCATGTGTGATAATGATGACTATATATTTGTGTTTCTTACTTTAAATCCAATCAGGTGGCATAAAAATGTAATACGGGGTATTATACTCCCCGTACCGACCAAGGAGCAAAAATTGCTCTAAAAGTGCCTTACGGGGTCCATGTAACCCCGTATAGATTTCTGCCTGCACGTACAGGGTTCTGAGCTCATTAGCATTAGAGCTTTCAATAGTGCATGGTGTGACATCGATTATCTACGATGAAGCGTAATTCGTATGTGAAGTTTCTTTTGTACCAAAATAAGTTCCTGTTAAGTTCTTATACTGTTATAATGTTTTCCAAATAAATATTTTCTCAGCGTTAACAAAGGTTTAATTCCCAATATCCAATATATTATTAGATAACTAGCTTTCACCCACGGCTTCGCGTTGAATTACTTTTTGTCACAGACATGTAATTATTACTGAGTAGCAACCAAACATAGGGATTAAATAGCGTGGCAAGTTTCCATACAAAAAATAAGCTACATTTAGGCTTCCTGGTACGAAGAAACGTATAAAAATGGGTTTTTTTGGCTGGCTTATGCTTGGAACATGTTTGTTAATTCCTAAACTAATCTCTAGTATATATTTTGTTTGGAAACGAGCAATTTATATTTAAAAGAGTCCGAAGTTCACTGAGCTAAAATTGCCACGCGTCGACTCTATGCGTTTATTATTAATGTTAGGTCTGCTGCTATATTATACGTCTGTGGATTTTGTGTACTCCTATTAGAATCTGCCAATATTTTTCGGACTGTTACCTACAGTAAACACAGCTGGTGAAATGTGTGTGTTATGCGCCTCTGTGTTTCCCATTTTATATGTTTCTTTTATAGTTTTGTAGATAAAAAGTAGGTTTTGTGCTTTTCTAGATCTAAAGCATTATTTGTGCAAAGTTTTAGCCCAATCGGTTCAAAGGATATGAAAGGGTGACACATTCGGTTCCATTCAAATTATTTATTAAAGCTCTCAAAATTTATACAAAACAAATGAACCAAACTATCCTTTTAAACTATAATAAGCAGACAAGATACATAGGTACCTACTTAGTTTTGCGGTCGTAAGTTGCCAGAATATTTTTTCACTTGCCAAAAGATTTTTATCAATTCACATTGTCCGAATATTAAAAAAAAATATGAAAAACAGGTATTCACGTACTGAACCAGGCCTAATTACTACATTGTGTAACTGAATTCTGTATGAAATTGCTGTTTTATGGATTGGTGTTTTTTTAATTGTCATCTTTTTTAACATAAGCCCCAGAGCACATAGTCTCGACAAAAATATAGAATAGGGGTTGGGGAATATTCGTCCTCAAGGATTCGTCCTCTATTATATTTTTGGTAAAATTCGTCCCTCTTAACTCAAGCAGAGTAAATTCATCCCTGAACTCATAGCATACATAACCGTTAGGTACTTAAAAATAGTATTTCTTTTCGATAGTACAATGAGAGTGAAAAGTGAAATCAGAACAAAAAAAAGTAAATGTGCAATCAACATTCCGTTTATTAAAAATCAACGATTTATATAACTTCAACTAAACTTTACTTAAAAATACTCACACATAGGTATATTATAGAAATGAAAATGCTACAATATTCATTGGACAAATTAAAAAAAAAGAAAATGTTTTAATTACCATGTCTTATCTAAAAATAATACATGAAAATTCTTACAATTTATAATCAACAAAAATTTTTTCAAACCAAAGAGTTGTAATAGTGCATATATTCTTTTTAACTTTTGTGACTGACAGTACTCTTATAGAAAATAAATGGAAACCTAGGTATAAAATCCATTTTCAAGACGAAGGGGACGAATCGACACCCAAAAAGAGGACGAATTTTCACATAATGAATATATTTTTTGAAAAGGGACGATTCTACACCAAAAATAAGTACTTTTAAGGACAAAGGAGAATGGGCAAAAATGTATGGAGCTTGGTCTAATTTTTAAACCCAGCGGCAGTCTCTGGAGTAAGCATCTCTAGAGCCACCCTATCGTGCAGCATTATTAAAAAAAAAATCACGTGAATATACCGGTTTGTTTAGGAGATATATATATATTATTATTTTTACTAAAAACAACATATTTTTTAGTTTTCTTCTTTTTTAGCGTGTAAAGAGTGTAATTTTTAAACCCAGCGTTAGTCTCTGAAATAAGCAGCTCTAGAGCCACACTATATATAATAGAATATACCCGTTTTTAGGAGATATATATGTATTTATTAAAAGTAACATACATTTAGTCTTCTTTATCGGTGTGAGGAGTGTTGAGCTCGTATTATTGTGATATATAGGTACCTAATTGTGAAATGATATTTCATTAAGATGGTAAATAAAAAAAACTTAACACATTTTAAAGATTTATTACAGCTTAAAGATTTACAGAATGAAACGAATATTCTTAGATATGCAGAGCATCATTCATTCACAATAATGGTGTCTAAAAACGCAGCGGGTAAACGAATAGTTTCTTGATATCGAGCCCATCCTAAATACCACATTAATGACATTATATGGGCACAGCAGCCTAGTGTGCGTTTTCCCGTTGCACAAGTACAATAGTATTGTGTTATTGCTTCTCTTCCGGGAGTAGTTGTGGAGCAGATGATGTATGTATAATATAATCGCGAACGTGTGTGTCGAGACTGTATTCTACCTCTTAAGAAAAGAGCATTTTCCATATCTATTCCATACTGAGCTAAGATCTCGTAGTTTGGCTGTACACATATTTGGATGTGATACAGTCCTTGGCGAATGTGCTCACTGTAATAACTATACGCGAGTTTTATAATATAGGTACCCACGGCCAATAATAAGAGGTCTTCTTCGCTCAACCTAGGGAATGTTGTTATGTCGTCTGGTCCAACAACTAGATCTCTAAACGGAACTCGCTGTCTATTTATGTTATTTTCAATAACATAATCAGCTAAGATGTTCGGCATCTCCAGTCGTTCGGTTATTACTTCTACAAATCTCTCTGCGTACATATTGTCTTCTATCACTCGGTGAAAACGATTTGTGAGTGCAGCCGCAACTTTGAAATCCTGCATCATATGAGACATTGCTCTGTTAAAGAAGTCTTGCCGGAATAATTTAAAGTCCCGTTTTATGCGGCCATTTACCACCTCAACGACCCATCGACATAATGTAACGAGCCGAGCTTTATTTGACTCTATTGTAGACAGCTGGTCTTCTCCTCGGTTTCTGTTCGGTGGAATAGCAACTTGATAGCCGCAAGACTCTAGATCTGGTACGGAGTTACGAAACCCTCTGTCTACCACAAAGACATCACCTTCTCTGTATATCCAGTGTAACACACTTTCTTCGCTGTTTAGCAGCGAACTAATTATTGTTGCGTCTGACATGGTGGCAGCATATGGCCCAAATACTTCCAGTATATGCCCATCACATGACACAATCATGAATGGTTTCAGTAAGTTACTGAATTTATGATGACTATATGTTAGTCTTTGGAAAAAAAAATTGGAGCTCTTCTGTATATACACATAAGTGCCATCAAGTACGGTTATGGCCTTTTTTTTCAGTTGCCGGTAAATCAGTGTTCCCAAATATAGCATTCGGTACGAACAGGTTTCTTGAAACAATGTCATCGCGAGACATTCTATCAAACCCAAGATTTGCAGGTACGAAATCCTGGGACATGCAGTCTCTAGCAGTTTTTAGTCGTCTCTCCAAGGTACGTCGACTCACGCAAAATCAACCTAATAGTTATGAATCAAAGGAAGAAAACTTACTTGTCGAGGTAATATTTCATGATTTATTAACTCCACTATTGCAGGGTTGGCGTCAAACAAGTCTCTTGATATTCTATAATGCAATCTGCGGCGACGGTGATTGCACAATATACAATCATGAGCTTCCATTTTTAGTTATGTGCACCAAAGAATATGTCCAAAGTCCAGATTAAAGCACATCCAAATCACAAAATTAAAAACACAGTGTCCAAAAATAACAAGCCGGGTCGTGGGTCGAATCATAAGAACGTAAAAATGATCGAACAGAGAGTACACACAATGCAAACAAAATCTGTGAGCAGAGTGAACGCGTTCGTCGTTATCGAGTATCGGTACATGATGCCGCGAAAAAATATATCTCTCTCGCTCGCACGGGTTGGAATTTGTAACCGTTGTGGCGTCCCAAGCGCAGTTCTATTGTTATTAGTGTTATGACTCATCCTCTTATTTTCTTACTGGATTGTTTTTAGCATAATTATTTAAATAAAAGTATAAATATTTATGAAATATATAACACGGTTTATTTTTATTTCTAACCATAACTCGAGTTGGCTGCCATATAAGAAGTTGCTATTTATGCCATAAACTATAAGATGTTATAGGTTTTTGAGACTGCCGCTCAATTTTTTTTTTCTATAGAGTCTGTAGACCAAAATGCCCATTCTCCTTTACGCAGTATGAATTTTAAGAGGACGAATGTACCCCTACCTAAAAATAGCGATCGCTACCCTAAAGATTTCGACGAGGTAATCCAAACTCTCAATGCCCGTCTTTCCTAACCTTTGTTTATTTTGTCTATAGGTTTACAAATAGTAAAATCTGGAAATAGGTAGTTGTCGTATAATATATTGTTATTAGTAAAATAATTCTCTATTTTACTAATAACAATATATTATACGACAACTAACTATTTCCAGAACTATAAATCATAAAAACTTGAAATTTGGCAGGTATGTCTTTGGTACGACACCGAATCGTTAAAAAGGGTTTTTAAAATTATAAACATAATTAGAATTATAATGGTGTAATACAAGTTTGTTACTTCTTCAGCGTGTGCAGATCCGTGAGCAAAAGCCTAGCTTGAAACTAAAAAAAACACGTTGCACCAACGATTTCTTTGTCCCAACGTGATAGAGGGTGGTTCGGGCATATCGCTGAATTCCTGGCACAATAAAACGTCTTTTAAGTATTCAGGTTTCATTGTAATGTTTTCCTTCACCGTTTAGCAAATAGTAATAAGTTTACATTTAAAGGCCTCGTTGGTGCATTGACTACAAATAATCAAACTAAATTAGCTCAAGTTTAAAAATCAGCGTACTAACTAATGACCTATAGTATGGACTTAAAGCTTCTTTATCTTAAAATTTCAAACATAAAATAATCTTAGTAAAGGTTTTAAAATAAATTTTACCCATTCAAGAACCTCACGGGCTCTCTCGGGACAATGCCGATGGCAGGAGGCCCGACGGAATGACTTTGATGCCTGGAAATATGGCAGATTATCAGTGATGTGGGATGCGACTTGTCGATACACTGGCCCCATCCCACTTACCGATGACCTGCTCTAGGGCTGGTGTCGCTGTGGAAGCGGCTTGCTTTTTATTTTGTTTGTAATAAATATTATTTTTAATTATTTAGTTTGGTTAAGTTTTTAGTATTTCATTGGAAAATTTAGTCTGAATTTTGATTCATTTTTGTTATTTAACCCCATAAATAATCCAAAGCCGCTCTCTATACAAACTTGTCTGAACCAACAACCACGACAAAAGCATTATAATTTCGTTGTGTTACTTTTTTCTACACGTTCCATCAATTCTACACCTGCGAATGATCAGGTTATTCACCAAAAAAAGTTTATATTATCAAAGTTTGCTGTTTAAAAAATGTATGAAAGTATTAAAGAGGAAAATTTTATTATTACAACATTTTTAAAATACCAAATTTTTTAAATAGCTGTTTCTACATGATAAGTATTTATGTTGAATACATTGCAGTTTAATGATGCCTTCCCGCACCAGCTGGAAAGTGTCGATTAATTAGGCAAGTCACCGTAAAAATAAGTTTAGCTCAGACTTTTTTAGGGTTGGTTGGTCCTAATCTAATAAGTATAGCTGAATCTTCGAAGTAAGTTGTGTTAAGGGTTAAAGGGTGCGAACGGTCTCCCTTAGCATCCGCAGTAAAAGAAAACTATGGCCAAGTCCATGTTGTGTATCGTTAATTGATCACAATCTAGCAAAAAATATTTTTTTTTTTATGTATGGGTTATAGAATTTGATAGCTCAATCAACAATAAATGATAAACCCACTTTCATTGGTATTGTTTAGAAGCAAGTTGATTTCATGCAGGTCATAAAAATTGTGGTTTCTAAATTTTGTTTAAATCGATGCCTTATTTATAATAGACTCATGGACCATATTTATGGCTGAGTGGTAGAGTGCTCGCCTGCTAGTCCAGGGGTCGTTCTGCGTGCTTCAGAAGGCCAACGTACGAACGTAGTTGTTGGTCCATTTGTGCCCAAAGTACGGCCATAGGCCCACCACCCATCACCTTCGAGATGCAATAATCGTCGTCAATAATTTCACAGTTTACATTTGTGAATACCTTGGACACCCCCTTGAGGATTCTTGTCGTGACGATATGTCACATGTTTTTTATATAAAAACTAGCCTTTACCTGGGGCTCCGCTTGCGTTTTTTTTCAATATCTGCCCCGTTTGCGGCTTGGCGGTTATTTTATGAACATACCTTATAGCCTAAATGTTGACTTGGGTCACAACGATAAACATAGAGAAAAACGTAAACAAATCCGTTAAGCGGTTCTCGAGTTAAAACAGAACGAACATACATATAGATCGATAGACAGAAAAACAAACAAAAATTAAAAATTGTAGTTTTCGCCTCAGTACAAATACTAATACCCCATATTCCATGTACAGGCACGAATTTTTTACTCAATAATTATTATTACAGATTTATAAGGGGTTCTTTTTTTAATACCTTGTATCAGGAGAACAGAGTTTCAGACTTTTCAATAAAGGATTAGTGTATTTTTTATTACAACATTACACTGTAGGTAGATACATAAAGCTTAATTCTAAGCTTACGTAAACAAATTGCCATTGTTGTTGTTTTTTATAAATATTTACAAGTAATATAAATGGCTGCAGTCACATTCCTGGACAAGTCCCGAGCATCATGGTCACGCGCTGAATAATGAGGTTCTTATTTATTTTAGGGTCCCGTTGAAAACATTTTGAAAAGCCTTTATTATGTTATTTCAACTAACCGTATCTGTAGTGCTAAAAACACCTCTGTTCTACTGGAGTTACTAAAAATATTTTGTGTTATGGCTTATTATTGAAACACCTTTGACAAACCCTGGAAAAATAAACAGATGTAACTCCTAGTTATGTTTTCCGTTTTATAAGTTTTCCGGGTAAACCCATGTTAACAAAACACTTTGAACATAGCCTGTAACATAATCATCCTATTGTGATTAAGTATTTCTAAGTTAATATTTATTTAGTTAACCGCCAATCATTCGAGACAAACGGAAACAAAAAAGTTGTTGCCTCAATCACTGTCTTCTTTAAAGAATCGATTTAAATTTGTTTTTAAATATGTATCTTTGCTTAGAATGAACACAACCTGTACAAAAAATTACGATTCTTCGAATTAAAGAAAGAAAAAGTCAGAAAATATAAATGAGCTTCTATGCAAAATTATACATACTCGTACAGCGGCGGATCCAGGGGGCTAGGTGCTAAAGCCCCCCCCTCCCCAAAATACACGTTATAGGACTCACAGATTTCGTTTATACTATTAAAATTATGACAATTTGCTACTTGTAATACAGTTTGAATAGTATATTATATCCCAGGCGAAGAAGGGTATTGAAGGCCGAGGCTGCCTTGCCCTGCTATAATACGAGCCAGGGAGTACCCATTTCCGCCGAGGCATTATACCTATATAGTGCTTAATAGAAGAATAAGTAATTTGATGAAAATAACAAATTGTCTTTCCCGAAATGGGATGAATAATTAAAAAAAAAGGCCGGCTTGGCTGTATGTCATTTTTCTTCTTGGTCTTTATTTTTAAAATAAGAATAAGAAATATTTATTTGCTAAAATAAGGGTAAACAGTACAAAGTAGGTACATATATAAGATCTTCTTATTAGCTAATTTTAGTTTCGCATGCAAATTTTATAGAAAAAAAAATTATATTAATAATTCTGAACAAAAGAAACGTACACAAAATAAGAACACAATAATTAGTCAATTAAACTATAGAAATTAGATTTTAATTTAAATAATGTGTCAAATAGCTAAGTATTATACGTATCTGCCATTAAAAAGTTTTTAAGAATTTGCCGTTTGTTTACCCCCTAAGGCGGAAATGGATTTTCATACATTTATTTTTCCCCTAACGCAAAAAAGAAGCTCTCCTTTTTTCGAAAAAAAAAGCGCTTATTGACGAGCAATACGAGCATGTTTGAGTAAATTTACTTACCTACATGTATTCTAATATTACGGGACATGGTAATTACTACGATTGTCGAAAAAGCTTCATGAAACCTACCGTCCAGCCCCCCCCCCATCAAAATATGTTTTTGGATCCACCCCTGTACTTGTATGCACAACACGGTAATTTTAATCTGTCTGCTGCGGTGGGTTAGTCGGTAAAGCTCTTAATTTTGAGACCCGTGTTTGAATCCTGCCAGTATAAACCATACCATACATACACAGGCCATAGTATTGATAAACTTACCACTTGAGGTACGTGGAATATGGTAAAAGTAATGTACCAACCAATTGTAGTAGACGGTGTACAAAAGCTTGAAAAAATTGGTAAATAAGCTAGCCACACATACTTGGGACCTAACAATAATTTTGGTTCAAAAATCTTGAAAAAAATAATACTAGGGTTTTTACCTTTTGTACCTGGGAAGTTTTTTTCTGACACCTTTTGTGTGTGGTATCAAATCAAAGAGCTTCATAAGCTTATTTGTCATTTTAGCCACTTATTTTCTTAAACTGCCGTTCCCAGTTTCTATCAGTGCCTATGAAGCTTAAAAACAAATATAATGTGTCTTCTTCGAAATTTTCCCAATCGGGGTAATAGTGGAGGAAGAGATATTATTATTTTAATAAAGTTAGCATCTTTTTAATGCCACGAGTTTTAAGTAAAAACTGAATGCTTATTATTCTTAACGATTATTTTTGAAGGTCGAAAAATAGCCGCTTAAATTCATCAACGGTCTTGTTCAATGTACTGAATGTTCCTCCTCATATTTTTTTATAGTTAGGAATAAAAAGTGACATAGGCCAAATCTGGGCTATAGAAATTGAGCTCCTTTAGTGGCTAAAAAGTAAATTATTCAACAACAAGTACAAGTACCGCTCCTTGGGCGATCGTCATTCAACTCCTCAAAGGGTTGGGGTAGGCTAACTTCACAGAACCATTCCATCGATCCATCTATCAGCCTGTTTCGTCCACTGCTGGACGTAGGCCTTTCCAGGATTTCGCAACGCTTGGTGGTCCTCCTGGAAGAAATGCCCATACTCTCACACGCTGGGCAGGCGAGTTGGTGAGCGTGGTGCCGAAACCCTTGCACTGTGGACGCCGCTGCCCGTCACCAGTCTGTTTTATATAAGGCCTGGCAATTGGGGATGATATACCGCCATCCATCGGTCCCAGGCAATGGTGGGCCGCCTGGTTTTTTTGCCTGAGAGCTGTTCTCTTACTATCTACCGAATAACTTCGGGAGGATTTGCGAGTAAGATGGTGGCACCTCCGCAGTCGAGCCCGACACCAGCTCTACCTACCATTCACCAGTAACCATTTAACAATCTTCTAGTGGAATTGTTGCCACTGGATCACTACGTCGCAATAAATGGTAATTTTATTCACTTCTTCGCTCTAAACAGCTTTGGTAGATAAACTATCCTCTCTTCAAATACCCATTGTGTAGAATGCTGCTTGGTTAAAGTATCATAGCTATAGATCCAAGATTCGTCTGTAATAAGGATGAAGGATACTTGCTGCGAGCTTCCTCTATCAAACTTTTCGAACATAAACTTCCACCAAACAACACGTCGAGATATTTACGCTTCTGTAAGAGAATTAAACCTTAAAGCAACCTTCTTGACCTTAAGGTGGTCATGCATGATAGTGGAAACAACCTGTGATCTAATCTTCAGTTCAGCCTGAATTTCTCAATGTGTAATGTTCCGATTTTTCTTTATTAACCACTCTATTCAGGTGATATTTTTGTGAGTGACCGTTGTTGGCGGACGTCCAGTTCTAGGTTCGTATTTGGCGAAGTGTAGTGACACGTCCATTAATGTTTTCTTAACTGGCGTGATGTTGTTTAAAATCATCATCATCGTATGGCCTTGGTATCCTGCTTTATCTTAGTATTTTCTATTTTATATATACAGCTACAATTCTAAATCCAGGTTTGATAGCCATACTTTTGCCTGAGGTGTTAACTTATGTAGCTGCTCCAGCCCACCAGAAAACCTTCTGTTGGGGCACTCTTCCACGATGTGACGGATAGTTTGTTCCGAGGCTTGTTTAAAATAAAGTAAAAGTGGCCAGTATTTTTTACCATGGAGATTACGTTTCGATCAGCTGCAAAATATTAGATGGAAAAAAAAGCTAAAATAAAAATACTGAAAAATACGAAAAATCTACGGAGATCGGAAACAGACGAATAATTGATACGACGCAACCGCAACTAAACGGTTGTTTTTGGAGCTGTGAAAAAATGCACGGCAGTAGTATACAGGATGAATTTTTGAGACGGGACAGTAAGGGCTGGTACCTTAACCGTTATAGTTACAGGAAAACGCTTTTAGGAGACTATCCATAAATTTTTAGATATTATATAAAATGTTTTTGCGATTTATGACATTTCTAGTACTCGAACCTCAGTCGGTCCGGTAGAGACTTTTGATCTTTATAAGAAACAGGAAAGATTGGCATCAAAAAAAGTTTTTGTTTAAAATTACCATTTTCTTGCTTTTTTACAAAATCTGTAAATACAGTTCAGAATATCATAAAAATGTATGGATAGTCTCTTAAAAGCGCTTTTCTGTAACTACAATGGTTAAGGTACCTGCCTTTACTGTCCCGTCTCAAAACTTCATCCTGTATACGGTGACTTTAATTTCCAAATTCTTACTGCAGACTCGGTAAGTGCTCAGTAACAAAGTTCGATGACCCTTCTTGTGAAATTCGTAAATTATTCTTTTCGTGTTCCTCACAAACGCAAGCCCAGCCCCAAGTCAATTACTATGGGACGTCAAGATTTTATTTTGCAAAATTAGCAAAAAGTGTTAGCGATCCTGGTTACTGATCACCTACCAAGCCTGCAGTATGAGTTTGACTGTATAAATAAAAGTCACCTTATTTAAAACGAAGTTAAAAGGAAAACTATCAGAGCTAAGAAGGCTTTACAAGTTAACGAGCAATAGACGTTATTTTTGTAATTTTTATTCAAATTATTAAAAGGTTTCAGATTGTTATTATTTTAGTTACATTTAATTTTATTTACGTCATTTTTTTCCGTTACTAAATAATTCGCTTATTTGAATGGTACGGAACCCGCAAGCGCGATTCCTACTCGCACTTGACCAGTTTTTACTGCCTAACAGCCGGCGGAAGATATCTAAACATAATATGTATACCATGTCGTGGACAGTACATACTGAAGATCCTCTATAAATACGAAGCTAAGGATGTCCTAATATTTCTTATTTACTTCATTTTAGGGTTCCGTACCCGAAGGGTGCTAAACGGGACCCTATCGCTAAGTCTCCGCTGTCTGTCTGTCCATCCATATGTCAAAGGGGTCTACAGCTTCAACCGTAACAGGTAGAAACAGTTGAAATTTTTACATAATATAATATTACATAACATATAATAACTAGTAGCTCATCGCGAACTGTGAACTCGCGCTTGCCCAATTCGCGCTTGACCGATTTGGCTCATGTTTGAATTTAAAAATTCTTTTTGCCTTATTTACGCGCCTGCCAAATTTCATGACATTCCGATCAAAGATATACTCGAGTTATCGTCGAACAAACATTCATACATACATACAAACGCCAAATTGTTCTAGTAGACACGGAGAACTTCGCTCGCTAATTTAAAAAAATATATATATGGAAATCAAAGGGGGAACCCCTGTCTCTCTAATAAGAAATTTAAATACAGATGGGAAAATATGCAGTCTTTCGGTCCTCAACATACTTAGTTATAATTTTTACTGAAATTTTATTTTTATTCGTTAGTAAGAAATAAAAATTAATTTGGGAAGGCTTTTCTCGTATTTGGGACGTGATAATCGTCAGTGAAATGCGGGTGTACTGGTGTGGACTGAGACTTGCAATTTACTGTTCACACTCGGGAACACTCTGACACCCCCTCGGGGATTCATGTCGTGACGATTTGTTTTCTCGTATTTGCCACAGTTTTATATACAGGGTGACCGGTAATTGCTCTTATTCCTCTCGGGGGAAGAAACTATGATTAATTTGGAGTGATTTTACCCTATCACTTGGGGGTCGCAAAATCCGCCATTTTCGAGAAAATTTATATTCTTGTTTCAATTTTTAATTCTTTGTTATCGTGATTTTAGACATGCAACATAGGATTTTGCAATTGTTTGAGTGATTTTTAGTTTTAAGGAGATCGATCAATCAGTTCACGCCAAATTTCAGGCCAAAAAACAACAAGATTCTTTTCGGCGTTTTGTATTTGCCAAATTTCGCAATTTTATAAATAAAACAAAGAATGTCGATTTTCTCGAAAATGCCGGATTTGCGAACCCCAAGTGATAGGGTAAAATCACTCCAAATTAATCATAGTTTCTTCCCCCGAGAGGAATAAGAGCAATTACCGGTCACCCTGTATATAAAACTGTGGCAAATACGAGAAAACAAATCGTCACGACATGAATCCCCGAAGGGGTGTCAGAGTGTTCCCGAGTGTGAACAGTAAATTGCAAGTCTCAGTCCACACCAGTACACCCGCATTTCACTGACGATTATGACGTCCTAAATACGAGAAAAGCCTTCCCAAATTAATTCTAAGGTAGATTATTCTTATTATTAAAGAAAATTATTCTAGGGTAGATTGTATCGTTAAATGATCACATTCCAGGGGAAAAAAAAGTCAAGTTAATTATCAATAAATTATACACAAATTCTTGTACGTAAGAATTTGTGTATAATTTATTGA
This sequence comes from Ypsolopha scabrella, assembly GCA_910592155.1. Classification (NCBI taxonomy): domain Eukaryota; kingdom Metazoa; phylum Arthropoda; class Insecta; order Lepidoptera; family Ypsolophidae; genus Ypsolopha; species Ypsolopha scabrella. Next base: position 11,222,761 of record OU342964.1, read on the forward strand.
ACATGATATTCCACCAAGAACCATCAATCTAGTCCATTTTTTCACTTTCCAGTACAAAGTGATTCAGACAGCTGACAAAATTTCTATGGAAAAGTGAAAAAAAAGATCGCACAACAAAATTTTTTTTCGTTGGAATGTGGTCAATTAGGGATACTTTAACTCTTAAAATTTTTTCACTTTGAATTGTAGGACCTTATATAATTTAACTTATTTTACATAAATTATGCAAATTAGAAGTCTAAGTAATAGCTATCTTTTGTTAATTTTTATTTGGTACCGTGTTACTAAAGCTTTATTTATTTAAAATAAAAAATAAAACAACAGTCATCCTTATCCAAATATCTTCTTTATCTCTTTGTACATAGTTAAAATGCTATATAAGTCTGTATATTTATTTACTTAAAACTGGAAATAAATATACAGAACGGAGGGACGGTTTTGAAGTATGTTCTTTTAAATCTGCATGTTTTAGGTACCTATCTCGAAGTTTGACCAATAAAAATTGCTCTAAAGCAGTCACCAAAGCTCGTTTTAGGTAATCAAGCTGGAGACAAAGAGGCCGAAGACAGCATGTGCAGAGTTATTTCAGCGCAGGCGGAGTCGCGGGCAAACGGCTATTAGAATAATAGATTCCATAATCATCTTTTATGTCCTTTGCAATAACATGTTTTTAGGATAAACATTTTTGTGTATTCACTACTTCATTTCGGACAACTTCTTAGAGACAATCTTATATTACGTAAATACATGGCTTTATAGCTATGACTACAGTACGACCACGATCTAAATGAACGTGAGCGAGGCCGCTGACTGTTGTTTATGTCAGCGTGAGATTGTAAAATCCGATAGTTTATAATTTCACTAGGTTATGTTACGTTAGTTTATAACCAGTTCAACAAAAACCTTCTGTATATTTAAAATCTCACAAGGCAAATTATAAACTACCAGATTCTACAATCTTACGGAGAAATGACATGTACACAAAGAACTCTCAAATGTGACGTTTCGTATGATGGCGGCGCTAGTTCTGCTATTGGCCACGTTCATTTAGATCGTGGTCGCACTGTATGCAAGCATGCAGAAGGAAATCTTGACTGTTGATTTTGCATCTTCAATGTTTATGAAACCTCTAATTGTACAAGTGTTATTCAAGATCACGTTGTTTGTTACTCGGTTTAATTGTTTTTTTTGTAATTGTGGGTTTTATTAAAAGGTTATAATGATTTTATTTTTAACTGTGTCGAGTAAGAATCAAGTATAATAATTTGAATTAACTACCAAGTCGAAGGGCAGGGATACAAAACATATTAAGCCAGTGTATTTAGTCCTGTATTGGTCTACTTTTGTACAAATCTGCCGTTGCCAGAAAGAAGCACCAACTAAAAGCTTTATGCCTAAACTTAGGTTCTCTAAAGCTAGTGTTACAAAAACTACTTATTAGTCGGTTGGCAAATAGTTGCCAAACGTCAAAAACATAGATATACCATCGAATTCCGATTATCTGGATACGTTCGTGCTTCAAGTGACGTCACAGTTCGTGAACAGTTCAATATACACTGAAGGCAATTTTAAAAGTTCCATTTTTAACTATGTTTTTAGTGTTTAGCAGCCAGATGGCTAAGTTAAATAGGCCCACAGTATCAAACTAACCAAATAGCTTTTGCGTCAACTGCTGATGTTAGGTTTATCTCAGACCAAAGTTGACACTGCTTAGCATAGAAGCTATCATGTCAATTTAGCATGCTATCCCGTAACATCCTTCGTGTTTGATGATAAAATTATGTCCCAGAAATCCTGTTTTTTAGATGTATAAAGTCTGTCACATACTTAATGGACAGACTGTATTTTGGAATCTGCCTAATTTTACAATAGAAAAATAATTATAGAACGTAATTTTCAGTATGAATATTAATTGGTATGTTAACTATGATATTGACATTACCAATATTGCGGCAGGCGCTAATTCATATCTTCAAATATCTTTTTGATTTTTCTCGTGTGGCATGGTGATAAAATTGCCCACAATTAACGTTATTATAGCTTTCCTTTAAGAATTAGATATCTATGAAAATATAGCAGTCGATAAAGGTTCTGAATTAATATATAAAAAAATAACCTAAATAATAACTATATTTTGTTATCACAGTGAATTAGAGTTGAATTAAGTTTGAGTTATTGTTAGAATATCGAGTGAAAAAGTATTGGCAACACTGAATAAGACCACATAATTTACTAATGATACTGAACAACTTTTACAAATGTCATTTATTTACTAATGATATTTACTTAACAACTTTTAAAAATATAATTTCCTAGCTTTTGCCCGCGGCTCCACCTGCGTTTTATTCGGTTTAACTACATGATTTTTTCCGGGATAGTAGCCTATGGGTTAAGTTAGGGTATAAGCTATATCCATTCTAAATTTCATCCAAATTCGTCCCGCTGTTTCAGCGTGAAAGAGTAACAAACATCTACAGCTTCAGCCGTAATAGGTAGACAGTTGAAATTTTCACATAATACGTTTTACTAACTGTCTGTGTTGCCGCCGCCTTTGTATTGTATTGAAGCACTCCGGTACGACTACTGGACTACTCGTCGTCGAGTCGCTTCACAGCATGGTTTCGTCACGAAGGCGGTGACAAGACTACCACCATAAATAGGTGCCTACGTCGTTTCTGCAGACGGGGCCAAGATCTTATGACTCTCTATACAATAGGAACGTTATTGGCACCTTTTTATAATTTCCAGTCACCTTTTACGATACCCACGAGAAGACATGGACTGACAATATTCTTTTTAGATGACGTTACCCCTCACCACAATATACTTTGTTATCAAAATTCAACATGAAATTGAACATACATACATACATATACTTACGCCTGTCTCCCAGAGGGTTAGGAAGAAACTACAGATTTCCATCTGCTACGATCCTGACACACCTCTTTTGCTTCTTCTACATCCATCAATCTAGTCATATAAGCTCTTCTACCAGGCATGCCTTTTAAGTTCTGTCGTTTACATATTTGCCGCCAATTTTGAATTTAGAACTGCTCAATATTCAAATTCGGTGAATTTAAAATTTCAAAACAATTGAAAGAATTAGGATTAATGCAATTGTTTAGTCACAGCGTTGTTTTGAATCTGTCAGGTCACGTACGAAAATGAATCTTACTAAGGAAAATATCCGTGCAATCATTTTCTATAACTTCCGAAGAGGCCTAACACGGATTCAGTGTTCCCAAGAGCTAACATCTGTGTTCCATGATGAAGCCCTATGTCTGCGGACTGTCGAACGCTGGTATTTAGAATTCCAACGTGGATATACCAGTCTTAGTGACAAATCTCGTGAAGGAAGTCCAAAATCCGCCTTCACTGAAGATAACATTGTCGCTGTGAGAGATCTAATCATTGATGATCGTCATTTGACATATCGGGAGATGAGGCGTTATTAGGCATCTCAGGGACAACCATTCAAAAGATCTTGCATGAGGTGCTTGGTGTGAGAAAGCTAGTTTCCCGTTGGATCCCGCATTTGCTTTCCGACGATCATAAGAAGGCCCGCGTCAGATGGTGTAAGAAAACTCTTCAAAGGTTCAACCGAGGTGAGTCAAATCACGTCTACGACATCATCAGTGGTGACGAATCTTGAATCTATGCCTACGATCCTGATTCCAAACAACAATCCACAATCTGGGTCTTCAAAGACGAACTAAAGCCGACTAAAGTTGTTCGCTCTCGAAGTACTTCAAAGAAGTTGGTGGCTACGTTCGTGGCAAAAACCGGACATGTTGTGACAATTGCACTTGAAGATCGTAGAATTGTTAATGCAGAGTGGTATACCACAGTTTGTTTACCACAAGTCATCGCCGAACTTCGGAAATCTAACCCAAAGCGATGCATCATCCTACATCATGACAAGGCAAGCTCACACAGCGCTCATCAAACGATTAAGTATTTGAAGCAGGAAAACGTAGAAATTCTTGACCATCCTCCATACAGTCCTGACCTAAGCCCTAACGATTTCTTTACATTTCCTAAAATTAAGAAAACTCTTCGTGGTCAAAGGTTCCAGTCCGGTGAAGAAGCAGTCGACGCTTTAAAATCAGCCATATTTAACACCCCCACTTTGGAGTGGAATAAATGTTTTAATAACTGGTTCGAGCGAATGGAAAAGTGTTGTAAACTACGTAGAGAATACTTTGAAAAACAATAAAAAGTACTATTAGGTTCCAGTTGTTTTTGTTTCTTCAAATGACAAAACTTAAAAGGCATGCCTCGTATTCCGCGTACATTTTACTTTGCCCTGCTTCAGTATGTCGCCTATTTGGTCAGCATACGTCCTTCTAGGGCGGCCTGGTCGAGCTTTACCTTCCACTTGTGCAGCATAAATATCTTTCATCACTCTACTTTTATTCATCCTCTCCATTTGCCCAAACAACAGAAGCATTCCTTTTTCCTAGTCACTACATGTTCTTTCAGGCCGGCTTGATTCCGTATGTCAATATTTTTCTCTCTGTCATGCAATGTCAAACCACACATACTCCGTAAGGAACGCACTTCCACTGCATTCACTCTACTTCGATGCTGCTCTTGCCAAACCCAACATTCACTAAAATACATAAGCGTAGGAGCCAACACTCAATTATGAACCGCCAATAGTGCCTTTGCAGTCACACTTTGGCTGCCCATAAAGGAGCGCAGGGCTCCGTTCACTCAGTTTAAAAAATGAACGAAATTGAACTCTTTTGAAAATATGTACACGTAAGGAAAGAGAGATGAACCGTCAAAAGACCTACACTAAAAGAGTTTGTTTTTCAAACGGAATCTTAAATTTAACTCAAGAAAACCTACTATCTAGCATTACTAGTAACACCTTGGTTCTATTTACACATTTTGTAAGGTTTACTTTAACTATTATTACGGCAATTTGGATACTAATTGAATCGTTTAGATTTTGAATCAACTAACCTTGGAGTGCGAAGATGCATTATATCTACTCTTAGATTATTACAATAATGATGATGATGATGTGAATGAACCAGTCTTCAGTGATGCTTGACTTTGTACCTCAACTCCATATTATATTCTCACACACACCATAAATCCCAGAGGAAGTGTCGAGGTGTGTCAAATATAGATTAGCTAGGTGCAATCGGTGGTTTCGAAAACAACTGTGTGAAAAAATAAGCGAACCTTTTGTCTCACCATCGGTTGCATAACTCAAAAATGGCTCAGTAGATTTAGAGGAGAGTCCCCGTAAAGCCTTAATTTAATTTTCCATATTGTACGTAAACAACCAAACAAACCTTTGATAATGCTTTAACAGCGAAACCGGTAAGAGAAATTAATATAAATAAGTGGACAAGTACAAGTGTTTATCAAACAAAAAATGTTTCAAAAGTTCCACCAAGTGCCAACAATCACGAGCATCAACTCCATTAATTTTCCATGTTTGAAAAATGTTGCAATATTACATAAAAAGTAGTACTTCTGCATATAATGCACACTATTATCGAAATATAATCTTTGGAAGTCATTCAAATATTGAGAAATAAAAAAACGGTCAAGTGCGAGTAAGGCTCGTGCCCTGAAGATTTCGTACATACCGTTTAAAACAGAAACATTCTCCGTGCAGTTATTGGTGACCAACATGACACTCTGTATCCAAGAGCTTATTTAGTTGTCTTATTATATCACTTAGAATAATTAAATACTGGAATTGTTTTGATTTTCTCCTATACATGTGCTATAAGACCTACTTGTAAACGGGATTTCAAGTTCCTAATTCAGCTGCAAGTGCCCTATAAGTTTTCATGGTGAGCAAATTTGTATAAAAGGCAAAGGCAACTTTTTTCACGTTGAGTGAGAAGCCGGATTTTTATAGCATCCTGGGGCCGCAGACTTCTGTATGAGGTATTATTTTCAATTTGATATCTCTCACAGGGCCTGAGAAAACGGTCTTGACAGACGGACAGACGGCCAACAATGTGATCGTGTAGGGGTTCCGTTTTTCATTTTGAGTTACGGAACTCTAAAAATCTAAGATGGATCTAAGAAAAGTTTTCATGTCAAGGTTCAAGAGTATTTGAGCAAAAACCCATACATATTATTTAAGGATTAAAATCTATATCAATTTCATTAAACTCAGAAAAAAAACGGATATTGCATACAACCTTTAGTTTTTTTTTAAATAATACAATTTATGAAAGAAGTCGTCATTTTAAGTTTTTTCTAGAATCCGTCCCTCTTGCACTGCACTGCGCATGCGGAAAGCATGGAGTAACAATGATTGATGAAAGCGCAACTAACCCTCTTAAGGATTATGGCATAGGCAAGATTAAACACATTATTTTACATCAGGCGAAAACAACATTTAATACGTTGTATTTTAGTCTACAATCGCGCGCTCTTGGTCCTGGCAGTTACGACGACAGAAATGCCTCGCGTTTGTGAAAAAAATACATTATTTAGATTTCTTTATCTATTATTGCAATAGGTATCAATAATAACTATATTACTTTATAAAAACCAAGCGAATCTGTTGAATAATACAAGAGAAATGAATTTTTTAAACATGAAATATCATGAAAACTGAGGTTTACATTTTTTTTCTGGATGGAATATTTGATTAATTTAATTTTAATTAGGTAACTGCACTTCACAAAAGATCACTCAACGTCATATATTTTTTTCAAAGGATGGACCTTATAGCTTCTTCAGAAAACTATAATATAATCGAAAAACATAAAACTTTTTTTTCTTGCGTCAAGTAGAAACCGGGGATTATGCAGACATTTTTCTTGTTAGTAGGTTAACCGAGAGTTTTATAAATAAATAAAATAGCTAAAAACATAGTAGCTGTATTTATTCTAAACTGTGGTTCGTACGCTCCGATAAAAATTTGGATAAGTGTTTTTTGGTTGCATTTTACCTTTATTGTACTTGCTCGCTAGTAAGCCTCAATCATAGCTCTTATTTAGCTGTCACAAAGAGGTTGCCCGAACTGCATGTCTCTAAACCTAAAAAGGTAATCAAATAATGACATACTTGACGGAGAATAAACCTACAAGTTCGTCTTACCTACTTTACAAACAGGCGTAGGTAGCCGTTACATAATAGGTAACTTCGTATTTGTTTCTGTGACAAGAGGTAAATTTATTTAACATATTTCAATTTTATGTAGTTTTTAGATTTATGACCATTGTCCGTTTTATTTCATTTCTCGGTCTAGGCACATCTATTGCTATTAGATATGGAGATGGTTCAGAAATGTATGTAAAATTGCATTTAATTATTGTTGTCTAGTCGTCTGCTATTAAACTGTTAATTGGATAATAGCACTATGCTTTGCAATAAGAATTTTATTGACTTTTATATCACAATAATAATTTGTTTTATCCTTATACACACGCATCCATCCATCCATCCATCAGCCAGTTTCGTCCACTGCTGGACATAGGCCTTTCCAGGATTTCGCCACTCTTGGCGGTCCTCCTGGAAGAAAACAAAAAATCGACTCCTTCATATTGTTATAAAATAACATACATAAGGTACATATGATAATTGAACCAATACGAGTTGTTTCTTGGCTACGAGTAATCTCATTACTACGCTTACAATAAAAAGAAAACGCGTACAATTTTTTTAAACTTTGGCTTCGGTTTTTACAGCCTCAGACAGATAAAGCAAATTATTTTTATGTAAGGAAAAATTTTTTAACAACCTATTTAAAGGAAAGGAAATCTGACAGTTTGTTTCATGGCTGACTTGGTCCTTCATGGTCTTGATTTTTTATGAATTTTAGACGTTTGACTAGAAACCCGCTAAATCATCACCAGGTACCCCTAAAAACCCTAACCAGCCTATACAGCCTAATCTATAAATTATATACTCGTACATACAAGGTGTAAATGCAAAGTCAAGAAACCCTTTAGGGTATGAAAGTATACACGATTCTGATGTCATTACGAAAAAATTATATATACCTTGAATTTTCACAAAAATTTCCATAATTTTTCTAAGCTATGGCTACGCAGCTCACCGGCCTCCCCACCACCAATTGCACCCCGCAACCCGCACCCCTCATCCGAGTTGCCAGCGACCAGTGAGGGTGTCCACGCTATAGTCTAAGAGCCCACGACACTAAACCTAGTTCGATAAGACTACCGGATGAGATACATATAATTAGTCACGTTAGTAATGGGGGAACACGAAATGGCGATGCTGCAATGCAAAAAACCTGGCGGCGACATAAAAAAAAAAAAATTTTTTTTTTTTTTTAATCCGGTTTCTAGTACGATAAGACTCCCAATTTTTATTTGTTCCTCGTAATAGGGGAGTGATAGGACAATACGATAATGCAGTGCTGCAAGCCCCGCTGATTGGTCCAATCAGTGGCAGCAGCATGATAAGCGATTCCTCGTATCTAGGTATCTAGTACGATCGATCTCCTCAAAAAATCAAAGCTCATCCGAAAGGTTATGAATTTTTGTGTGAGAAAAACCACTGCTGCATTTTCCAAACAGTGGAGAAAGTGGTTGCTGCAGCGATTGAAGGTCGCCGTCCGCGCGGCTGCAGCCGGCGTTTTAATTTCGTTTTGTCAGCAACCGACCGGTTCCTCTCAATTTTTACCGGTCAAATACGCGTCCCACGGTCAAATATGACTAATTTTACGTGTCGTTGATTGTTTACACAAATAATTCTGAATGAGTATGGAGATGAAATGGTATTTTAAGTTTGGATGCGGGCAATGAAGAACGAAGATTGGTTTTTCCAATAATTTGATCATTTTATCAATATATTTTTTTATTCTGCAAGTACGACAACATGACGTGTCAAGAACATGAGGTGTGAAAAAAATACTAATAACAGGATTACTCTTAATTAAAAATTCTTATTCTCAACTTATTCTACTTTTCGTCATCCGAATCGAATACATCGAAATCAAATTCATTTTCGCCGTTTTCTTCGGTGTCCACCGACATAGCTAAAATATCGTCCACGAATAGTGGCGTCGGTTGACCCTTGTACCAGAGAGGCTGCAGTTTTTCTCGCATCTCCCAGCCGTACTCTTCGAAACGGAGCGTTACGCAATGTGGCGAAGTTGAATTTAGCCACATGCTGGTGACATAAATTGTGCGTAATATTTTTTGTTTTAGAGATCGAAAACATGGTGGTATGAGGCTTGAATCAAAGCCTTTGATTTTTTTTAAAAAAATCTCATTCGAACCACTCCCTGAGTAGAGCTTCTGGAAAAGCTCGAATCTGGCAACATCCACGCGCTTACAATTTTTAACGGAGTACATTTGCGAGGTAAATTCTTGCAACGTGTCAACTACATTTTCGTCTTCTAAATTTGTTCGATCGTTTAGAGACGCGAAAACCTTTTGCAATCGTTCGTTTTTTTCTAATATTTTATACGGCCTCGCTTTGCCTTTTCGGAAAAATGCCGCTGTGTAATCGCACCCCGTGAAAGCGTGAAATCCGGGCAACGCTTGACATAATTGCGGTCCCAACGCTGTTGCTAATTTTGAGCAGTCGACAACCGGTTTATCGGACGCTTTGGCAGAACAGTTTGTTATCCAGATTCTCATTTCTGGAAATTTATGAATATTTCCCAAAAGAATAATCAGAATATCCGTATCCGACGCTTTTATTACCATTCTAGATTTCGGATCTGCTTTTGAAATGTGGAAGATAATTCTTGTGTCTGCTTCTTCGTGCGAACACTTGTAATTTACATCTTCTGATCTCGCGACGCGGTTAGCGATTACTTGGTATGCGAAGCAGTGATCTCCGACCGTGAGGAAAACCTTTTTATTTTGAAAGATCGACGCTAGACTGTCATTCGCCCAGTACTCAGCTAAAAAGCTCACGAGAGCTTCCTTGAACTTTCGATTTCTCAAGCTTTTCAAAAAATCAGTCGGTCTGGTTTGGTCAGCTCCTACAATCGTATAGGGAATATCTTCTGCACCCCGTTTCTCGCGCGTGCAATCTTTAATTGATGGAGACAAGTATCTATCGAAGATCAAGTGAATTTCCGAGGCTTTTGTATTGCAAATCCTGAACAGAATTGTCTCCGCGACTTTGCCAAAGCTTTGAGGCAAGGATGCACCGATGGTATGCAAGAAATAGAAACCATCTATGATGTCAATGTCAACTAATACGGGTGGTACCGAATCAACTTTGGACATCAACAGCCTTCCAAGTGTTGCCTTCTCGGTTGCATGCATATCACCAGTGTAATTGGCAAAAGCGGGAGGCGCTGGAGCGAGAGGATAAGTAAGGCAAGCTGCTATGTCTATTTTCTTTTCCAATGCTATAGCCAATAAACGCCCGAAAACGTCTCTTTCCATTTTAATCAAGGCTTGCTTACTTCCATCGGCACTTTTCTGGGCTTTTTTCATGCTCTCTGAAGCGAAATTCATAATTGGATGTCGCTTCAAGGGTTTCGAAAATCGTGATTCGTCGTCCTCACATTCCTTTATAAAACGAATTTTGTTTTCTTTACCCAATGATTTGGCATTCAAAAGGAAATCAGCCACCGACGAAGATGCAGCTCTTCCTGTCGCAATGTGAAATAAGCTGTTGGGGTCCACTGAACGATCGAACGGATTTACATTCTGTTTTATCGTATCAACAATCTTGGCAACAGCTGTACGATCTTTTTCGATTCTACTTTTTGACAATTCATAAGAAATGTCGTCCCCGCGAGTTATTCCCACTTGTTCGAGCACTTTCGATATGACTTTGGTTCTCATGCTGTGGCTCATGGCCCAGCGTTGCCTAGCAGATATCGAGTCTGTAAAATGACTAATGCCCGTCAAAGAATTTGCTGCATCTCCGTTAATGGTTTGCTCCAACGTCAAATCGACGGGAGCTCGCGCTAGGATTTGGCTCGTGCGCTTCACACCAAACGCCCCTCTTTTAAAATCGTGCAGTAAATCGGAGTTGGTCGTTTTCAACGTTAGCAAATTACACACGTACTTGAGGGACCATCTCGCGTAGTTAGGTTGATTTAATATAAAAAACATATCGGTGATGTTGAAAATTGCTGTTACATACAATTCGAAATTGCTCGTACGAATGGCGCTAGACAGATGGAAAAACTCGTTGATAAGTTCAACATAAATCAAATAGAACTGCGCAGTTTTTCCATGTGTCCCACCCAATGTCATGTCGCGGAAAACTTTGTACTGTGCGAGCACCCGACGCATACCAGGTGACATATTCAAAACATCATTTGGTCCCACAGGCGTTCCTACAGCTACATTTAAATCGTCGACCAGAATCTCGGGAGACACCTCAATTTCAGATAGGAAGCGCTCAAAATGCAGGGTTTGAAGTGCAACAGAGAACTGTGGATGCAATCTTTTACACCGATTGAAGTGCCTACTATCAATGAAAGAATTGATGGAACCACCCGCCAAAACCTCCGACTGTATTAAAATGTCTGTGATACCGCAAGCATCGATAAATTTCCCTATCGCTTTAAAATACGCCATCTGTAAATGGAACGCGCCCATGTTTATAAAAATATCGTTATATTTCGGATTCTCACTGTGCTGAATAAGCATTGCCATTTTGGCAATAGCCAAATCGTAAGTAACGATTATTTTTGATTGCTCGCAGTGGCTGGCAATAGCGGCAGCATTTTTCAACGTCTGGTTTACAACTTCGTGGGACGTTGGAGATCGATTGATAGGAGGCAAATAATCAACTACTTGAATTTCGCTTTCATCGATGGTTGTCATACAATTGAATCCAATCCACATTGGAATGTTGGCAAGTTGTGAGAATGACAAGGCCCACAACATGTCCCTAGAACGAGCGATTTTTTCAGCGAATTTAAAATCGTGCAAAAGGTTGTTGATCGTGTCGTACGGCAGTAATGGGACGTAGTTTTTACTTGGTTTATAATAGGGCTCTATGTTGGTTGAAATTTCAGAGAATTTGCGTCGTTTTCGTGGATTTTGCAAAGTCGCACATGAGCTCTGATCTCGGTGATCATCACCTGTTGTCGCGATTTCGGAGGGCGCAGGAACTACTTCAGAACTAAGAGACGGAGGACGAAACTGGTAAATAATTCCCACGGTATCATGTAAAGTGTCTTTACCAGAGGCGGTGTCGACAAAACGATCGAAATTGTCGTACGCCACGTGGGTGCTGAGCCCAGGGGTATTGGAAATTCCAATGGGAATCATGGCACTACTCTGGTATTCTGAAAATGTCATTTCGGTTTCTAACTCCTCTGCGGCAGTGTAGGAAATAGTATGCCCGTACCGATTTAGTATATCCAGAACTTTTCTTGAGCTTGTCAACGATTTAATCGCTAAACCCAATGTTAACTGTTTCGCCGGTTTCACTCTACCCTTTGTTATCAAGTACATTATATCTGAGCATAAAGAATGGATTTTGGTATAATCAGAATCAGAATTTTTTCTTCGATAACTGGGACCTTGAACGAGATTGCAAATAAAATGGAACAAACTCTCCGGAACTTCGCATTCTCCTTCCAGAATATTTTCCACCTTTACTTCACTCGGAAGTTTTTTCGTTGGCATAGTTTTCACTGAGTTTCTGATCTCGAATGCAACTTGTTCAAATTTCGTGGCATCTGCTGTCTCGCGGAGTGCCTTATCATGCGCCAATTGACTGATATTTAAATCCAAACTATAAACGATTCGCTTTCTAAGTGGCGTATCCGAAGCTTCTATAATGACGCGATCACCGAATATTCTCAGAATTTTATCGCTAAAACGAGTAGCGTTACCGTCATCGGCGTTTTCTGACGAATACACGCCATCTCCAAATTCTATAAGGAGTGATTTGTAAGTAGCATAGAGATCTGCAAAAAAATATATTTTTCCGTTTTTGATAATTTCCTCTTCGATTAATTCAGAAATTGATTCAAACGCGGCTTTATGAATGTCACGGGTAGCGTGCCAAATTCCAGGTTCTTGCGGATTTTCACACTTATTTACGGCGGCAGTGTATTTTTTTCGAATCGTTGAGTAACACTCCTTGTGATAGGCGATTTCTACCCGCGATTGCAAGCCACTGAGTATTGCTTCGTTTTCCAAGGCAGTCGCGTACATTCTAATATTTTTCAATGTATTTTCCGAAGAGGAAATTATTGTCGGTACTCTTTTACCACCGACACTTAGTCTCGGCTTAGAGCAAAAAATGCAGGGCAGAATTGATTTTGATTTACTGCCTTTCGATTGAGACGAATCTAGCTCCGGTTCTTCGATTTCCATCGCTGTTGGTAAAGATGCGGACAATGGCGTCGATGGATTGACAGTTTCCAAGACCGCAGGTGTGAAGGTCGTCGTGGTTTCCGATATTTCAGGTTCCATCGCACGATCTTGTGGTGCGGATTTCGACGTACTCGGAACGGGGTTAGATTCTTCAACAATTTCCTGTAAGAGTATGTTTGGTGTCATTGTAATACCAGCGCGAACTGTTATAAAAAAAATTGTGTCTCAAAACTTTGTTGACAATAACGTTGTTTTTCATTATTATAAAAATAAATATTTAAAAGAAATAAAAGAAATAAATAATAATAAATTAAAAAATGAATAAATAAATGAAATAAATATTTAAAAATGAATATTTATAAATAAATATAAAAGACGAATGTCTTTTATAACCATTCATAACCAAAAATAGCAGAAATATCAAGACTTATCGAAGAAGTCACGCAAATGATACAATGAGAAAAGAAATTTGCATTTTCTTTTGAAAATTGTTATCAATCACGGCGGTCAATTTACGCGCAGCAGCGAATTATTGTAGAAACTTGAAAAATGCTATCTTAGTATTTACTAATTATATACACGAACTCGAAATGTTTGATTCTAGTAGACAGAGTTTTGCCTACTTTTTCGTACTAAATATTGCACTTGAAAAAAAAAAAACTCACCGCCGGTACATCATTCCTTCGAGCAGCTGAATCATCTTCGTCTCTGTGAGCCGTCGAAGTTTCTAGACTGTCTCTTTCTACAGGGTCGCGTTCCTTGGTACAGGCAGATGTGTCGGACTGTAACGTTTGTAAACAGCATATGACACACGAAAGATGACCGAAACGAGATTTTGAAGCCTGCTATTTCATTATTCATACATATAATATTTTTTATACTCACACTTGCATTCGAAGGAAACAGTGCGTTTAATTCTTCCTGGTCTTTCCGTCGCAAAACAGAGAATTTTCTGTAGCACCCATAATGAAAACCATAATTCTCACTATTCTCACGGGTTAATGGCGAGTCGCCGTATTTCAGACACTTTTTTTTCCGGAACGCAATAATTGTTAAACATTTATTTAACATACGCTCATCAAAATCAGTCAAGTTCCCCGTCTTTTTGCAGACGAAACAACGCATTTTTCACGAATTTAATACCATGCGTCGAATTTTAAAATACCGACAGCGAAAAGACCGACCGTTACTGACGGTTTCCACAACAAGACTGAGCAGGTATAAACTCTAGACCCTTCGTATAGTCCCCGTTTTTTTTTTCGAATGGATGTGAATATAATAGGACAGCTGGAGGATTACAATATGTACTATCGACGGCTAGAAATTATTTCTGCTAGAAATAAATAGCCAAGAAATCTTCATGTCTCGGGTACAGAGCTTTCCATTCGTTCACACGATTTCCACGATGATAAGTACGTATCATGGTTTGATTAAAAAATAAAGCGGAAGAGATTTTTACGTGCCACACGAAATAATAAATATCCAAAAAAGGGCTGGAAAATCCGGAACCTTGGAATAATTAATAGAATCTTATTTGTTAAATTTAATTTGTTTAAACAATCAACGACACGTAAAATTAGTCATATTTGACCGTGGGACGCGTATTTGACCGGTAAAAATTGAGAGGAACCGGTCGGTTGCTGACAAAACGAAATTAAAACGCCGGCTGCAGCCGCGCGGACGGCGACCTTCAATCGCTGCAGCAACCACTTTCTCCACTGTTTGGAAAATGCAGCAGTGGTTTTTCTCACACAGAAATTCATAACCTTTCGGATGAGCTTTGATTTTTTGAGGAGATCGATCGTACTAGATACCTAGATACGAGGAGTCGCTTATCATGCTGCTGCCACTGATTGGACCAATCAGCGGGGCTTGCAGCACTGCATTATCGTATTGTCCTATCACTCCCCTATTACGAGGAACAAATAAAAATTGGGAGTCTTATCGTACTAGAAACCGGATTTAAAAAAAAAAAAATTTTTTTTTTTTTTATGTCGCCGCCAGGTTTTTTGCATTGCAGCATCGCCATTTCGTGTTCCCCCATTACTAACGTGACTAATTATATGTATCTCATCCGGTAGTCTTATCGAACTAGGTTTAGTGTCGTGGGCTCTCCTACTACTATTAGTGTATTTTGATAAGAAAATAGTCTTATAATGAGGTTCTGGTACTTTATTTAGAGATTCAAGTATTTAAAATAATATCTTTACCGATCATACTAACACACCCTTAAAGGATTCTTGCCTTTGCTTTAACACCCGGTACATAAGGTGACTTTAATTTATGCAGCCAAACTCATACTGGAGGCTTGATCAGTGATCAGTAAGGGATCGATAACACGTTTTGCTGATTTCGCAAAATAAAATCTTGACGTCCCATAGTAATTGACTCGGGTCTAGGCTTGCGTTTGTAAGGAACACGAAAAGAATAATTTACGAATTTCACAAAAAGGGTGACCGAACTTTGTTACTGAGCACTTACCTAGTCTTCAGTAAGAATTTGGCTAAATAAGTTTAAGTCACTTGCATATCAAAAAAGAATTACGGATAGATTTCAAATAGATGAACGAAGTGATTATATAGGTATTGTCTTTGGATAGATGTGTTAGCTGCAAGGTCCAGTCACAAGTGAAGCAAAGTAGGTTAACCGATGCATGTGGCGGTCATACGACAAACAATTTACACAATTCACAAATCTTGTAACGTTTTCGTGGATGCTCTGTAATGTAAACTGTTTACATTATTGTGATTAACACCTTGTCTTGCCAATAAAAACTTCGAAACGTCGTACTGTCAATAAACTGGGACCCTATTTATAGTTGGGGCCGTTACTCTGAAGTATACATCATCAGGACTCGTCTGTGCATTAGGACATCTCAAAAAAATCTTTAAAAAATGATGAAAATTGTAAGTGGTATAAGTGGATTTAATTTTTGTGAAGGAATATAAAGTGTTTTGCAAACAGTGGATCAAGTGGTCAACCTAGATGATTGAAGTCTTACAACAAACTTGTTAATAAATAAACCATGATAGTTGATTTAATTAATGGAAATATTTTGTGACGCAGATTTTCATGAAAAAATAAAAGCGTTGTAGTGTCTGTATCCAAAAGCGATAATGAAAAATCTAACTGATGATAATAGATGTAAAAAGTGATCTTTTTGCAGCTTGTCAAAATTTTTAATTAGGTAACGCACGTCTTTCTAAACTTTGGTGGCCACTCATTATTCTATATTTGATTTTGTCACGTCTCCTAATGTCTCGAACGTCAATATTTCCTATTTAAACTTCATTCATTTCAGACCCTTGTCGCCCTCGTAGCTGCTGTGGCCCTGGTTTGTGCCCAAGGTCAGGAGCCAGCTCCAGCAGCTCCAGCTCAGCACGTAGAGATCGTCAAACAGGACTCTGAGGTCGATGTCAATGGATACAACTTTGAGTAAGTACCTTCAAAGAATTAGAATTTTGGTTATTTTTTACCTTTTTTGTAGATATATACGTAGTTACAGCATTCTCTTACTCAAAATACTACTAAAATAAAACTGATAGTTTTTGCCATTCAAGAACTAACTCAACGGTTTCCTCTCTGCCCCTTTAGTCTGCTGGTCTTCAAGACTATATCCGTGACTTAAGGTCACATAAATCAAGAACTGTCCTAACTTTATACTGTAGGCAGATTACTTTGTTTGCAAATAGTTTGTTGGTTTCAACGTCGTTTTTTATATATAATTTAACCTGAAGAATTGCACTTTTCACTTTAATTTCAATTCAGGCTTTGTGCGATTGGATAATTGAGGATGCAACGAAGCTTCCCAAATGCTGTCATTTCAAATTATTCTTATATTGATCTCTTTATTGAAATAATTTATACCTTGTTGTATAATCCATCCCAGCTAAACAAAACATATCTAGAGCCATGTTTTAACGGCAATCGGTACCGTAAGACCGTGGTCATTGAAAACTATTACTTTAAATGTCGTCCATCTTCATTCTAAGACCGAAATGAAACCCTTTCATATACTTTCTTTTTTAATATTAACCATTTACTGTTTATAATCTCAGGAAATATATCTTTTACACTTGCAAGAAGTCAGTATGTTTACTTCTTCTCGTCGGATATAAATCTACATTTTCCCATGAAATAAGCTATACGAGGTTCATCTCGAAATATGACAAATGGTTTTATAATTCGGCACTCTCACGGTTAATTTAAAAATAAATGATGCATTACAATATTTATAATATAATGTATTATTATCTATTGAACTATTAAAAAATTGAAAGTTCAAGGCTATTTGTGGTTTATAATTATTTATATTTTGATTTTGTTAATAGTTTGACATTATCACAAAAATATTCACGTATGACCTACTAACTACCTTTATTTATATTATTTTAACCGCGTTCAATGTCCTCGGCTTTAAAGATAGGTTCGATTACATTGTTTAGATTTCAGATAAAATCCAACGGTAAAGGTTAACTAGTAAATATACTCGTTTGAAAGGGCTAGTGAATTATTTGGGTACTTTTAACTTACCTAATTTTCTATCAACTTGAATTTAACAAGGCAAGTTGCGTAGTAGGCATTGCATAATGAAGATGCGTGCGCATAAGTTTGCCATATAAAAGTTGACACCAAAATGAAAAATATTTAAGGCTCGTCTTGCATATTGTTAGGCATCTATACTTCGAAGGCTAACGACACACCATCTATACCTATATAAACATGTCGTAAAGTAGCAGGTATTAGATAAATATCCAAGACATCTTGCTATGACCTACACGTTTAAGTAACATATCCCCAATTTTGCATTTGAGATTTTCAATGCAGCGCTGTAATTGTCTGATCAGGTGACCAGTCATCTAAGTATCGCTTAGCGAGATTTTCTCAATTCAGAAACCGACCCTTAGGAGATATAAAATATATTATATTTCAAAACTATTATGAAAGAAATAAATTGATATACGAGGGGTGGCTGAAAAGTAATCTACCTGACTATGAAAAAAAATATATGGATTAATGATTTATTTTTTATTTTTCAATATAGTCCCCTGCAACTGAAATGCACTTACGACATTTGTCAATAAGTGACATCATACCAATAAAATAATAATTATTATTTTGATCGTCAAAATAGTCATTCACAGCGTCCTTCATCTCTTCGTCTGTTGAAAATCTGCGCCCTCTCAAATTTTTCTTTAAATTTTTAAATAAGAAGTAGTCAGAGGGAGCCAGGTCTGGACTATAGGGTGGGTGGTTGATCTCTGTAAAGCCGTTTTTTGTCAGAGATGACCGCGCCTTAAAGGCCGTGTGCGCGGGTGCATTATCATGCAAAATCAAAACGCCTTTGCTAAGTTTGCCCCTCCTGTCTTCTTTTATTTTTTTGCATAGCTGGTCAAGTAAGTTCGCATAGTATTCAGCATTCATCGTGGTGTTTTTTGGCAGGTAATATATCATAAGAATCCCCTCAACATCCCAAAAAATGGTTGCCATTAGTTTGCCCGCTGACAGCCGGACCTTAAACTTCCTTGGTGGTTTTTCCCCTTTAAATTTCCATTGCATCGATTCTTGTTTGCTTTCGGGATCCCACTGACGAATCCAAGTTTCATCACAGGTCACTATTCGCAAGATAATTTCTTCCTCTTTATCCTTTACCAAGTCTAAAAATGACTGACAACATTCCACACGCTTTTGCTAATCAAACGGGATCAACATTTTAGGCACCCAACGCGCGCTCACCTTGGACATTCCCAAATGTTCATGAATTATTTCATGAACTCGTTCCTTGCTAATGCCAACATCTCTAGCTATTTCCCACTGCTTAATTAGCCGATCGGCAAGGATCAGTTTCTTCACTTTTTCCACATTATCTGCGGTAACTGCAGAAATGGGCCTTCCACTACGGGGATCGTCTTCTAAGCTCACACGGTTTTGTTTAAACTGCTTTGACAAAAACTTTATTACAAATTCGGAAGGACATGAATCTCCGAACACCTTAAACACGCGCTCTTGGACCTGCGTCGGCGTATTCCCTTCTTTACCGAGGAATTTAATCACAGCGCGATACTCAATTTTATCCACTTTTAATTTTATTGCAACTTGATGAAAACGAAGACGCGACAAAAAAAAATGAACTCGTAGAAACAAATAAGTGTCATAATTTTTAAAAAAGGAATAAACAAAGAATACGAGAATATAGTGGCCAGTAACATTTTTTAAACTTTCTTTAACAAAGGAGATTTTATATCAGCCACCCCTCGTATTTTATTGATCCATCGCAAGAGATAACACATAATGTTTATTATTATATTTCAGACTATTCAAATCATTACAATTTAACGATAAAGTAAATACAAAGTACTAATTATGTCTTGTCACACTGACTATGTTGTACAAATACTTATTTTCCTTTACTAAAATAAAAAGTAATCTGTTGGAAAAAACTTATCGTAGAATGTAATGGAACAAAATCCATATTCCCCCATTTAATCCTTTGAAGATTCAGAACTCATCAAATACAAAGTTTACTGCAATAAATGTACTATGTATATGTATATTCATTATAGTATCGCAGATTTATCAGAATTGCGAGTTATAGGTGTACTCGTTTACTCTTACCATTATACAAATAGACTATACCTATAATGCATTAGTTTTCAAATTACTAATGAATGAAAGTATGAAAGCATAATGATTGAAAAAAGTTGAGGAAGGGCCAGTCAGAAGCTACCGAAATATATGATTGTATAAGACCAGGCCCTAAAGTAGTAGAGTTGATGCCGGCCTCAACTATGGAGATACCTCCATCCAACGACCTAAATCTATAGGTCGTTACCTCCATCTCACTCGCAAACCCCCCCGAAGTCATACAGGGCAAGTAAGAGCACAGCTCTCAAAAGGCACAACCAGGTGGCTTGTCATATTATGCCTGGGACTAATTCATGGCGATTTATCCATCCCTGATTGCCAGACCTTATACAAAACAGACTGGTAACGGGCAGCGGTGCCACTGGTGCGAGGATTTCGTCACCGCGCTCACCAATCCGCCTGCCCAGGGTGTGTGAGTATGGGCATTTCTTCCAACAAGACCGCCAAGAGTGGTGAAATCTTGGAAAGGTCTATGTCCAGCAAAGCGAACCAAGCTAATGTATGTATGGATAAGACCAGATTAATTAATTAATCTGTAAGGATAAAAAAGGTAACGTGAAAGTCGTAGCAGATGATAATGTAGACTGCTCCTAGGAAACAAACGTGAGTACGATAATGTAAGTAGGTATTATATTAATCAATATCTGATTTCCTTCAGATTCGAGACCAGCGACGGTACTTCCAGACAAGAGCAGGGAGAGTACAAGAACGATACTGACCAACAAGGGCTGTCAGTGAAGGGCAGCTACAAGTACATCGCCCCCGATGGTCAGCACATCCAGGTCACCTTCCTCGCTGACAAGAACGGCTACCAGCCGAAATTGACCGAAGACGGTCAGAACACACCCGCGCCTGCCCAAGCTTGAATCCACGTCTTTGTTCTAGCCGTCCAATTTGAACCCTTGAATATATCAATACTCCTATTCGTTGTGTTAACATCTAGTCTTCGTAACTGTGAACATAATTTATAAATAAATCGTTATAAGAACGACAAACTTCATTAAGTTTCATTTTCCATAGACCCTTTGACGAATTACATATAAGGCCCTACAATAATAAGTGAAAATAATTCTAGGGTAGGTCATGTATCGTTAACTGATCATATTACAGAAAAAAATAATTTTTTCCTCAATTAATTTTTTCGCTTCCCAGTACAAAGTGGTTCAATCAGCTGACTAAATTACTATGGAAAGGTAAAAAAAAGTTAGCGCAAAAAAAATATTCCTTAGAAATTGTTGTATTAGGGATACTCTATCAACTTTTAAATTTTTTTCACTTTGAATTGTAGGATCTTATATAATTGTAATTCTCGTTATTGCTCATTCATGTTATTACTTATTAATCTGAACAAATTGCACATCCATCCATCCATCCATCCATCAGCCTGTTTCTTCCACTGCTGGACATAGGCCTTTCCAGGATTTCGCCACTCTTGGCGGTCCTTCTGGAAAAAATGCCCGTACTCACACACGCTGGGCAAGCGGGTTGGTGAGCGCGGTGCCGAAACCCTTGCACCAGTGACGCCGCTGCTCGTCACCAGTCTCTTGCACCAGTGACGCCGCATTGCACATACTCGGAAATTACTTTATTGAAAAATATGCAGAATATACGTAGTTTATTTACTGTCATACAAATATGCGGGGAAAAAAGTGTATGAAAAATAATGTAGCTGAGCGGGCCGAAAATCGTTACAATCTTAACTTTCCGTTTTATTTTAGTTGATAAATTATGTCAATGATGCCAAAAGATTTTTTTATGTGTAAGGCTGCAAAATGATACTACTTGATTTTTCTGTATGATATTTTTTCAAGTGTTAACCGCGCGCGAGTCGCTTTCTTTTGTTTTATCAGAACTTTCAATCAGTAAAATAACTAGCTTCTCAAAATCAGGTTTAAAATAGTGATTGATGATAACTTTGTCTTTTATTTTCCTCGTAGGTGTAGTACAAAGCACTATCGGGGGAAATTGTGATTCCAAATTTGTGTAAACATATTATAGCCCTATTTGGCCCCATTCTTCCCTCAATGAACAATGTACTAATAAATCAATGTGAAACAAAAATGAATTTGCCTGTACAACATTAACAGCAGATTTACCAAAATAAACATTTCCACGCGTATGTTTCTCGGGAATATTTTTATGATGGTTTTGATAAATAATGGCACCATATTTAAAATTTTATGGGGATTTATTTTAAATAACAATAGAAACTTAAATAACTTAAATAGGTAATATTGGATGGATTCGATTGATGGTTCTTGGTGGAATATCATTAAATAGGTAACCTTAAATACTTAAAAATATAATACTAATAAAAACTAAAATACTTACCAAATAAAAGCTATAAGTAAAAAAATGTTTGCCAGATCGCCGCCGTCATGTGGCAGAGTCCCCAGAAGGCTGGCGGCATTCCCTTTTTGGATTGCCAAACTAAGGCGTTGTCCGAGGTATGTCCCAGCCATACCCCACCAGCCCTTGGGTCCCCGGAAACTTCAACCAGCCGCGAAGAAATCTCTTTAAGGCTGTACCTGACCCTAGAACCTGAACAAAGCGAGATTTTCGAGGGTTCTTTTGAAGAAAGTAGGACTATGTTAATATTGGAAAAAATACATTTGATTTATTGATTTTTTATCTAGGTGATCTACATAAACAATGTACTTAATTATAAGATTTATACTTTTGTCAGAAAAAATATGTTTTCTCCCTTTTTTTTGGTTTTCAAACGTTCGTTTCAAGAACGCGGCTAAGAGATCAACTTGATTTTTTTTTCACAAAATAGGTAATAGAAATTTAAAGTTTTTCAACTTAAATCAAATATTTTTTTCCCTACAAAATATTTCAGTATTAGCTAAAAACCTTCCGATCTGCTGTTTCGCGCGTAATTATTAGTATGACGAGTCCCAGACAAATAGGTCTTGTTTGATAAACCCCCCTCTAGCCAGGTACAATTTAGTTCTTAGTTACTGGGCCCATTATATTGAATAGAATCTAAACCCTACTAGAGAAGGGTCTACAAAACAAGGAAATTTATATACTAAATCCAGTTATATGGGTAAACGATTCAAAAACTCACATTTCTGTAGGAAAAAAAACCGGCCAAGTGCGAGTCGGACTCGAAGGGTTCTGTACCATTATCTATTTAAAAACGGCACGAAAATCATGTCTCTTGTATGGGACTGCCCCACTTTTATATTTTTTTAATTTTATTTTAAATCAATTATTTATTTTTTAAGTGAATATATGCCTAACTAAATATTCTGTGAATATTTCCAGCATCTACCTGTTGCCGTTATCAATATCGAGCAAAAACGGGCAAAAAAATCACATTTGTTGTATTTATTTTATTCTGTTTTTTAGTATTTCTTGTTTTGGCGGCAACAGAAATACATCCTCTGTGAAAATTTCAACTGTCAACTGTCATCACAGTTCATGAGATACAGCTTGGTGACAGACGGACATACAGACGGACAGACAGATGGACAGCGGAGTCTTAGTAATAGGGTCCCATTGGTTACCCTTTGGGTACGGAACCCTAAAAATACTGAGACTAGTACAAGTGCTTTTAATCAAGGTGTGTTCCCAGTTTCAACAAGTTCCGTATCGCAAGTAAAAATTTCGTTATCTACATATTGATTTAGTCTTGGCTCATAATTATCATAATTATAACGATGTATAATACATATCCAATCCCCATGATTCAATGGCAGTTAAGGCTACATATAAGGTCAGATTGAGCCCCTCATTTTGCGTTAATCAGAACTGAACTCTACGACGTTTCCTTTTAATACAAAATAGCGCGCTCTCAGCCGTGGCTGTTACGACCACCAAGAAACACACGCCCACAAAAATCTGCGTTTTTATTTGATAACTCTGCTTCCAGATGCAATTTTTCGAATATTCTAAGACGAGCTGACGATGTCATTTGTTAACTTATTTTTAATAAAAATTTCAAGGCTGTATGATTTAAGGAAGGCCCTTTAACACTCGAAAAACATTAAATTTAGAGGTAACTTGGTATTTTTTTTTCTAACAAGCGAGCTTAAAGATTTTGCGTTTTTTCTTAGATCAGCCTATCAGCCATATAGTCTACTGTTTATATTATTTTTACTATACCGATTAACCAAGTTACATAATGTGATATGCTTATTTGAAGTTGTGCATCTAGCCTTATACGGACCCTTAATGGAGACGGGAATGATTTAGTATGCAGGGGAAAACGCGTTAAAGGTCTAATAATGCAGCCGTGTGTGAAGTTATCATTAATATAAAAAACTGATCGTTTTGGATAAACCTAAATAAATCTAAGATTATACTATATTTACATGAATCTAATGTATTTTTTCAAATTAGAAGTCATATATTGCGGTCGTTCTTTTAAACGAAGTCAGAAAATATTAACTAGCGAACATAAGTACCAAAGGTAACCAAAGTAAGAAAGCAATCATCATCCTTTTTGCAGATATCTTAATTACCACAACAAAAACTTGTTGTTGTCACTTTTAACCTCTGAGTTCCATTAAAAGTGACCACATTAACATTCCGATTGAAAGATCTGAGGAAATCTGATAAACTGGTCGACTTTCTAGATTTCGACATCCAGACTTGAAGCTTACAATTTCACTTTTTAAACTTTAATTGCATTTCATTATATTTTGATTTGGACTTTCACATTTTGCAAAAACGACCCTTTTATCACGACTTAAGTAGGATTTTTGTATCTCAGATTGCATTACTTTTCTTTTAAGAAATGAAATAAATTAATTAGTTGTGTTGATAATGCCGCGAATATCTATAATGTTAATGTCTTTTTTATGTTTCGCATACCAAAACAAGTGTTTCAGATTAATTCTGCACCTATAAGTTAGTATGTTTTCAGCTTAATTCCTCCAAATATCCCGAGTTTAGCTACAAACGGAGAGACGAGCCACATTTTATTCGCTATATACTTGTTTATTTCAGTATATTTTCGTTCTTCGAAGCGCGCCTTTATAACAACACACAATTTGGTGCGATACTGCCTGCTTTGGAGATTTTAGCTCTGAATTCAACACTAGGCGCAATCCTCAGTTCAGCGTTTTTCACACGTACAATCACATACACATAATTAATTATACACATTGATAGTTTATATTACGCTCTAATTGTATAAATACTTATTTTATAGGTAGTATAGATTGATGTGGAAGAGGCGAACGTGTCAGGGATGCGGCAGATGGATATCTGTGTCTGCTGCCATGCAGTATGGACACATGCGAGTTTGTTGTATGTATGTTTCCTAGGGAGATTGTATTGTAGGCAAACCCGACACTATTTATATTATACTGTTGTCAATCTATCTATATTTTATTAAGTAATAGCCTTTCACCCGTGGTTCCACTGGTTTTTGTGTTGACAATGGTTACTACGATGATAATAAAGAAAACTGCATCAAAATCCGTTGAGTGGTTCTCGACTTAAAATTGAACTTACATACATACAGACAAAAAATCTAAAAATGGTAGTTTTGGCTCCAATACGATACTAATAATAATAACCCATTCCATTTAAAATATTGAAAAATATTTATTGTTCTTTCGAATTTGTATTACTTTATTTATTTATTTTATGGGCTGTATTAGATTATATTAGATTAGATTTATTTATTGATAACAAATTATGTTACGCGCGCGTATTGATGTCTTTAATATGTAGCAAAACAATTGTCTATAAAGTAAAATTAGTTTTAAAATAATATATATATATATTTTTTTATATTTCTCATATTAAAAACCTTTATGTATATGCATACGTAATCTTTACAAAGTACCCTATAACCTTTTAACCCTCAAATGAAAAGCGCAAAATTTTCGTGTCCAGGGTAAGAGATTTTTTGTTATCCTTTAAATACGAACTCTTAAAGTGACAAAGCTTCGAATTCCTTTTTCAAGATGTTCGCAAGATAGAAAAAGGTTTTACTATTAAGTACGTTTATTATGTGTACATGAACGAGTAGATATTACAACTTCTACGAGTGCCTGTCGTTCTTTTTGTGCGTTTATGTAATTTGACACTAACCATACGGATTGTAATGCATTTTTCACTGTTCTATAGAAAGCTCTATGGTCTAGTGGTTTGGATGGTCACACTACAAATACTCACACTACGGCTGGCCACTGATCACACTGTGACTTACACATCACAATCAACACTTGGAAACACCTCTAGCGCCTCCCGACTACCAACCCTAGCATTATATATCTTTGAATCGGTTGCCAACTGGTTGCCAACCGTCTAAAACATATATATATATTGTCGAATTCACATTATCTAAAGATACGCTGGCACTTTAAGATACGTCACAGTTCGTATAGGTATTTATATACCAACTGAAGGCAATTATGAAAGATCAGTTTCTATATTTTTGGTGGTTGGCAACAGTAGCGTGCATTGAACTTTTTACTGGAAAAGCAATGAGAAGGTCGAGATTGACGATAAAATAACATGAAAAAAATTAAAAACCAATAAAAAAATGAAATCATGTACTCTACCTACTAAGGCCTACCCTGGCGTCACACAAATAATGATTTTGCAAAGTGACATTTAAATTTTTTCATATTTATTTTATTGTCAAACTTGACCTTCCCATTGCATTTCCAGCAAAAAGTTCAATGCACGCCACTGGTTGGCAACCAGTTGGAAACCAATTCAAAGTTACATAATAGGCATGGTATGTCGTGGCAATGTATTTTCTTTGGAAATATGTTAATTTATGATTGCATTATTTTTAACTGAATCCGAGAAATGAATAGTCAAGCGCAAGGACACTGAAAAAAATTATAAAAACATCTTTCAAGATAACGACAAATACAAGATAGTTATTGCTTGCAAAGTAACAATTTTTGGTTGTTAAGTATTGTTGAATAATATTTTATTATAACATTTATTGATATCTAGCAAACATTCTGAAAACACGCAATGGAAAAGAAAATAATAAGACTTCAAAAATTTAAATTACCTAATACCCTTGAAATAAAAGTTTCAATTAAAATTCCATTATAAAATATCATTTAATATTATTATGATATCTAAAACAAGTAGGTCATTCATCGCTTTTTGTCACTCTCAAATCGCAAGTATTATTTCATTGGATTGTTTTTTTGACCTTTACAAATTAATACTTACGAAACTTTGTTGGCATTTCAACGTCATTGTCAAAAATTTTATAGTAATAATAAGTATCACGACTCGTTTTCCGTGCTTTAGGTACTCTTGAGAGAATTTTAAGGTAAAAATTTCGGTGAGTAGATTCTAAGATAGATGCCGCAGTGGGATAATTGCCCCAATTTCAAAATCTCGCACTTTCAAAAGAGTGGACGAATTCTTGACACAATAATTTGAAAGCGGATCTCTTTCCCATCTCATTAATGCACGGCTTGCGTCAAAAAACAAAACCTTTCGCGCCAATTTCTGTTTCACCCAAGTACAGTGTGCAAAGTATATTTATAGCACACCGTGCGTAAAATGACCACTTTACGCACGCTGCGCTTGCGTAAAGTCGGCATTTTCCGCACTTTTGCTATAAAATATTATACGAAACTCGTGCGAGAAACTTTTTCTCGACTCGTGTGATTGCAGCACTCACCTTCGGCTCGTGCCGCAAACTCACACTCCTCAGAAAACGTTTCATCGCTCTCGTATCGTAAAGTACTATTTAATGCATCTTAGAGGTATAGACTAGAAATAGTATCCTGGACTTACCCTAAGTAGTGTGAAAGAACATAAAAAAAACTCGTCGGATTTAATTCTTTTATGTTTTAGTACGTCCACCTGAAAAGCTGGTAAAATAGGAATGAGTGTCAAAATATGTTATCAGTTTCTAAGTGTACACTGTAAAATGCAAGTATCAGTCAGGATTACTCAGGAGAAAAATTCATATAATCTGATTTCATAATATCACTGTAACTTTGCAAAAGCTGATGACATTTAAACAAGCATACATGTGTCTATCAAACTTTACACAATTTTGAGCCAAGCGAAAAAAGGACATTACAATTAATTAATTTAATTAATGGTCTCAATAACATCGATATTTTGCGTGTCGAGTGCTAAACACTCTGGTCTTGGGTGAATCATACTTTTCACATAATTTTCGCTCTAAATGTTATCCAGTAATTTGCTCTTAAACAAATTAAGTTTAATTTAATATCTAGGTAAGAAAATAATATTTTGATTACGGAAAGGATTACTGTGCTGTGATTGTTTTGCTGTGCACGGAGACACAGGTCGAGTACACGAACGAACGCCGCGCGCGCCTGTACTCCCGAAGAGTCCTGATGATAATGAGTCGTTATCTCATCGAAAACTCGACCTGTGCCTCCTTGCACAGTTGATACTCCTATCCGTAGTCACAATGCTTATGATGTCAGCTTACTTAAATTTTAATGAAAGTAGAAATTTTCGAGAGCCGATTCTTTTTCATTCGCTTTAATTTTGGTTGTTCAAGAAAACTTTGAGAGCATGGGTAATTTTTCTTTGGGACAATGAAATATAATATTTATCGGCCGGATAACTTAATAAAAACGATATATGAATCATTAGTACTTAAAAGTACGTGAAAAAAGCATGATTTTTTTACACTGGTAGAAAACGAGTATCTTTATCAGCTTGTTTTGTCTTGAAAGTAATACCAAGAATATTTGTCATTTAAATTTCAAGGGAAACCAAAAACCATGACTCATTTTTATATTTTTATTGAGACCCGCTGGCCACAGTCTGTATCGCCGGCCTGAAGCCCTTATCATCAGCGGTGAATGTCACTAGGTACTGCTGGCCATCCGGACCGGTGTAACTGTAAGATCCCTTCACTCCGATACCTTGGTGGTCTCCAATGGTGATCAATTGGGCTTCTTCTTTGCGGGATACGCCATCACTGGTTTTAAATCTGGAATGGAAGAATTCAGTTCTACTTTAAAAATTTGGCAGGGCATATAATAGTTTGTTTCCTTAAGAGTTGATGGTAAGAGGGTACTATAAATTTTAAAATAAATTCCAAGTCATGTGAAATAAAATTAGCTGATTAAACGAGAATATCTCACTCTTATTAATAAAGTTGCAAAGTTTTATGATATAAATGTATCGAGTGTAATCATCTCAAATACGGAATAAAACAATTCTAAAACTGCACGTGCAGAGTGTACTCGGCTGCCAGCTAAACTAACATCCTGATGATCCTTCGTTTAAAGGCAAAACATGCAAACATTATTTACATCTTATTGATCATTTGTTAAAGCTTCACCACTTTTTAACTGGACTTGTACAAGTTAATGTTAATGAAAATTTAAGTTAATATGTAGTCTTAACAATACTAACAAATACCTACGAGTTACTCTAAGGTCATGCCGAGTACACATACCTTGGATTATATTCTAGCACTTAAATGTTAAACTGTATGCTATTTTATTTATTTTTTCTGAATGTAATCTGTTTTGTGTGCCATAATAAATAAATAAATAAATAAATAATGCCTCATTTATTAAGTTTAAAACTTACTCGAAATCATAGCCATCAGGTCTGACAAAGCTCTTCTCTGACAAAATTTCAACAGTGGGCTTGGGAGCATCTTGCGCAGACAAAGCTCCTGCCATCGCACAAAGGACCAATAGTTTCTGAAAAATAAAACTGGACATGTAAGTGTATTTTGGGGAAACCTTTAGAAATTTCCTAATATTTATCTAATAGAAGGAAATAATTTTTAGTCATGCGAAAAAGTGCCGGAATTTCC
The DNA here is from genome assembly GCA_910592155.1 of Ypsolopha scabrella. Classification (NCBI taxonomy): domain Eukaryota; kingdom Metazoa; phylum Arthropoda; class Insecta; order Lepidoptera; family Ypsolophidae; genus Ypsolopha; species Ypsolopha scabrella. Next base: position 11,252,428 of record OU342964.1, read on the forward strand.
ACATTATGTTCTAAGTGATGTAACTCTGCTGGTATTAGATATTTGTTTCTTATGACTTATGTTATGACTTATGAGTACTCACCTTATACCTACATAAAAACGAAACTAGATGCTAAGTGACCGAATACATAACTGCAACTACATCCGGGTTCGCTTAAAAAGGTATAGAATTCACGAGTTACATGCTTTATGTAAGTATAAAGAACAAAGGAAACATCCATGTTTTCTCGTAGGTAAGACATTTTTTAAAGAAAAATCTATTTTATTATAAGATATATTCAATACTTACAAAGGTGAACATGATGTGAATTTTTGTGTTTTTGTCCCGTCTGGTTGACCCAACTGATTTGCAAAACCTGGCACCTCATCTTAAATACATTGTCTGTTTGTTTGTTTTTGATTGACAAAGCTCAGAAAGAGTGTGTGTAATAGTAAAGAGGTGATAACTCGAATCAAGTGATGAAATGCATCTCAGTCTGCCTGTGGTGAGGATATGAAGTCAATACCATACCACAATATACCACAATTATTATAAACTTAGTTTCTTTTGTTTAAAAGTAAAAAAGATTTTGGTAAATCTGTAAAAATTCACGCAAAGGTTAGTATTAGTTAAGTTTATAAGACAACAGTATGAAATTTAATGAACAATAGTCATAATTTGATCAAAACAGACATGGAACTGCATTAAAAACATAAATTATTTTGAATGGTTTTAAAATTCTCTGAACCAACTTTGACGGGATTTTAATTTTATTGGCAGGTGGTATACAGCTAAAGTAAAGGATGAAGAAGAACGTAGGATACTCTATATCCTGAAAACTGCTCTTGAGGGATAAAAAATATATACCTTGAACCAAAAATTCCATCATTTTTCTAAGCTATGGCTACGCAGCTCACCGGCCTCCCCACACACCTAATTGCACCTCGCAACCCGCACCCCTCATCCGAGTGGCCAGCGACCAGTGAGGGTGTCCACGCGATTAGTGTATTTTGAGTAAAGAAAATCGTTATTATGAGGTACTGGTATTTTATTTAGAGATCCCAGTATTTAAAATAATATCTTTACCGATCATACTAACACACACTTAAAGGATTCTTGCCTTTGCTTTTACACCCGGTAGATGTCGACGATTAAATAAAATAAAATTAGGTAATTTGTATTTGTAATTTGATTTTATGACCATAAAATATAGGGAATTTATGAGATAATTATTATTTAATTTCCCGTGTTGTCTTAAGACAACTTTGCTAACTTCATAGTCAAAAGTAGTAGAATAGCTGGCTTGGCTCTTCTTGTGGTCTAACCACACCCTAACCATAAGGCGAAAGTATTTACTGGATTTGACACAATTTTTAACAGGAATGTTTTTAATGGGGTAATACTTTGTAAGTCGGACTCTGTGGTGTCCAAGAACATACCCACAATAGAGAGTATGCATATCGTTTAAATAAGTAATACATTGCGTTTTTTGTATTCTATTTACTTAGCAGCATTTAATTATGACCACGGGAAACTGTTTTATTTTATAGTTTTGTAATTATTTCCATTTAGAAAATACAACATTTTGATGAAATGAAACGCAAATGCAAAACGCGTCACCATTGGCTAACTGCATTTTGGGACAAAGTGAGTACATTTCAACATATTATCAATGGGGCCCGAAGTGTCTGGTACGTTTGAAGCAGATTATAATCTACTTTAACGGAAGTCACCCGACAAAGCATCAACGACGTACATAAATACTCGATAATTTTTTTATAGATACCTATATCCTTTGTTTCAAACCGATAAACTGAACAAGTAACATAAAATAAGAGAAACTCAAAGTTTTACCCCAAAAACAATTTCAAGAAAAAAAAAAATTAACTGTGATTTTTGTTCTAGTCGAAAAAAGCCCTACGGCACAAATAAGTTGTGTACATCCATAAAAAAATCATTTTGGACAGTTTTGATTAACTCCTTACTGCATGAATTATCAAGGAGATGCAATAAAAAAATCTTGTTTAAAAATGTTAATTTAATAAGCTAAAATAATCGATACAATTTGGAAAAAAAATTACATCTCCTAAATTAGAAATAACATTATGAAGCCATATATGGCTTCGTATGCATTAATAGTAAAATAAAGTGCGGTCATATATGGCTTCAAATGCGTTCAAGTGAAATTAAAATTCCAATGAATGTTTCGATTTCTGGTTTGTTGATATTATGTTGAACAGATTAAATGTTAGATTGCTCAAAAATATAATCAATCTTATTATCCGTGAACAAAAACTTGAAAAAATCTGCTAGTGAACCTAACTGTATCCGGTAAATCTGTGTTTCCTCTCAAGACAAAGTTGTTTTTATAATAAACTGACATAAGTAGTATTTTTTCCCTTTGCTTTGGATGTAGATGGATCCTGGGATTTTTTCAAAGCCATACTATCATCGTCAGAACTATCAGATTCGAAGTTGGTTATGATAAGATGTTTTCTTTTAGGTGCTCGGCTAGAGAAGGTCCGTAGTCAGGGCCGGAGTCAAGAGCAATATCATCATCACTCACGAAACCATCACCATGTATAAGCTAAACATGCTTAGAAGTGCCATAAAAGCGAAAAGGATCCACTTCTGGAGAAAGCAGTAAAAATGCCCAAATTCATACGAAGCTTTATATGAATAACAATGTTTGACGGGAAAGCATACGAAGCCAAATATGGCAGTTGCAAAAAATGTACTAAAACCTGAAAAAAAAACGTAAATAAAAATATAAAAAACACAAGTCCTCCTGTTTTAGAAAGTTGAAAGAATGTATTTTGATTTTCTTTGAAGTTCAAATTTACCGGTTTATATTTATTTTCAACCAATGAAATTCAAACTTTTGTCTTTGTACTTCACTGCGTGGACACGTTACACATGACTTCGAATAGTTTTGAAAGATTGCACTTGCCATAAACAAAAAATTACGTTCCGTTTTATTAAGAAATTATTTTTATAATTCAAGTTAATTTTTAAAAATACGATCTTTATACAGACTGTAAAAAAAATGAAACTTTAGATAGCATATATGGTTTCGTATGCGGTAAGGGGCTAAGAGTCGTTTTTGTTAGTGTACTTAAGGCTATTTCACTTACACAGGAAATATAATTGCTTTCATTGCTTTGTATTGTTAAAACAAAAGAAGAAAACAAAATATAATATTCAATAAATATTTTTAATAAATTAATTAATGCTTAATCCTAGTAAATTTACACTGATACTTAATATTAATGTTTAGGTGTCCGAATCATATTTGTATCAGTCTTTTTTAATAATTTAATCGTATATATTTATCACATGCATTTATTTACACATTGACTTTGCCACGCAGAAGAGAATAATATTTTAATAAATAAAATTGTCTATACCAAAGCTTATAGTATGATACTCCTATAGTTAATCTGTGTTAATGGTCATTAATCATATGATGTACTTATTTCAACTAGACTGAGTACCTTCTTAGCTGACTTGATTTCACTTTACATAGATATATTTGGTTGAGGGAAATTTATTTCTTGGGATGCTACCGTGTTTTTTTATTTATCTTTTTACAACTTTCAAACTTATAATTATTAGGAAATCTTTTTGATGACGGTCCTGTAGCCTTTTTTGCCAGCTTTGTAGCTCATCTCGTAAAGGTTTCCTTTCTTATCGTAATAGCGCACCGTTCCAAGGACATCCAGGGCCGCTTGGTCAGTCCCAGGGTTCAGGATACCACCTTCTTCCGTCCGTGACGAGCCGTCACTGTTTTCATAGCTGCAATTAAAAAAGAAGATATGTGAATGTGGAATTAACGGAAATAACTCTCTTGAAATGTGTGTATTTACGGCAAAGTAAAACCATCACCATCTTACTCGCAAATCCTCCCGAAGTTATTCGGGGGAGAGTAAGAGAACAGCTCTCAGGCAAAACCAGGCGGCCCACCATTGCCTGGGACCAATGGATGGCGGTTTATCCAACCCCAACTGCCGGGCCTTCTATAAAATATACTAGTGATGGGCAGCGGCGTCACTGGTGCAAGGGTTACGGCACCGCGCTCACCAACCCGCCTGCCCAGCGTGTGTGAGTATGGGCATTTCTTCCAGGAGGAGCGCCAAGAGTGGCGAAATCCTGGAAAGGCCTATGTCCAGCAGTGGACGAAACAGGCTGATGGATGGATGGATGATTGGAATAAAAAGGTCTATGTTCTCTTGAATGTAATCTTATTTCCAATTTTGAACTAAAAAAACTGAAATAACATAATTAACTATGTAACATAAAAAACTAAACTATCTCTTTGTGGTTTCACTTGTAAGAAATCTAACTAATCCTATTACAGCTAAAAAGAAAACTCATGGTAAAATTTCTTATTAATGCTTTGTAGATTTAAGGTCTCTGAGAGAAACTTTTTTTAGTCGTCCATTAAAATATTGGAAAAAGTTATTAGATTTATTAGGATATGCAAAATAATGTTTTGTTTATTTAGTTTAACGACTTCTTTTCGGTCATCGACTATCGTATTCATGACGATTATGGACAAAAATGTCGCAACCAACACTTTATTTTACCACTTTTACTTATTTATTAGTGAAATAATCTTAAATCATAAAGGAATAACTTTCTTTTTACTGCCATCTCATCATCATAATGGTCTTGCTCATTTTTCTTTTCTACTTTTGTTTTTACACATATATTTTTTCTTGGGACTTATGATATTGTATATTAGACAGAATAAAATTTTTCGTTAGAAATCTGATACGTGATTTCTTTATTAGTTAGTATAGGGGCATGCAGCTTTTAGTTAAAGTTTATTTTATGCCTTTGCTCGCGGCTCCACCTGCGATCGTTTTCGGCTTAGGAGTTATTTTATCAACACCTCAATGTTGACCAGGGATACTACGATGATAATAAAGAAATAATAAAGAAAACCGTTGTGTGGTTCTAGAGTTAAAAACAAATAACCCACTTTATTTAAACCTATGAAAAAATATGCAGAAAATATACACAACTCTTATACTACTTTATGATTAGTATAGATTCATTTCTTACCTAATTACCAGTTGCTGAACGGTGAAGAAAAACACCGTGAGGGGAAACCTGCATGCCCTAAAAAGCGTGTTTTTGTGCCCGAAGAAAACGCGGGTGTACCGAGTGTGTACTGCGACTCGCATTTCACAATCCACCCCCGGGAACACCTCTGACACCCCCTTGGGGATTCATGTCGTGACGATATGTTTTTTTTTAACTTTATTCTTGTAACTTGACCGCTGTTTAAGACGATACAGGATTATTCACTCCGTATTTAAAGGGCAAACATATTTGGAGCTTAAAGTAAACTGGCTTTGAAACGTAATAAAGTTAAAATTACGGTGACGTTGATTTTACTAAATTACAAGTTACAATTTACAAGTGTCGACCAATAATGCAATTTCGACAAACATGTGATGTTTTTTTTCCCAGATGTCTTGAAGTAGTATTAAAGGCCATAAGGTACCGTTTGGTATCAGTGGCCAATATTAGGACCGTTTTTAGGGCCTAGGTCACGATGTCAACGGAATATCCTTATGGCGTAAAGCCAACGAATTCGTGGCGGAAGAATTCCAAGTTATTTGCTTTCACTTAAAACAATGGCAGTGGTTCATCACGTTTAAAGATTATCGTGCCACGCTTAATGAAGCACGCAAGGACAATAAATAAAAGTGATTTACATAAGCTTGACATTCCGTTTGTTTGCTTAGCAAATATTTTTATCGGCAATCTATGATGTTCGGAGATGCTTACCGACTGCAGTAAAAAATAATTTACTTGGGATGGGTACATAAAATTGCATAAGTTTATAATTTATTAGTCGATGTTCAATGGTACACAATTGTTTAACAATAGGTTTTACTATATTTTATGTTAGTCATAAAATTTGTGTGGCCTTTTTGAGGGGACTAATTTTAGGTCATTCATCTACTGTTTGTAAATTGGTTTAATGGATAATATTATTTCTTACATATTTTACGGATAGTTTTGTCTCGATTAAGACATTTATTTTGGTTTACTACATTCTATTCTGTTCAACCACATGATTTGGGCCTTTACAATCTACCAATTTTCTATTGATTCCTTCTAAGTAATCTAAATATACTAATAATAATTCAGTACAAAGGTAGTGTTTGTGTACATTGAATATTTCTGAGAAATATCAAATTAAAATATGGGTTATCTTATTGTGTATTGTGCTGAGGCCATTTTTTTATTGTTTATATGACTGTATGCTCCGTTCTAACTCGAAACCATTCAACGGATTTCAACGCGATTTTCTTTATTGTTATCTCAATGAACCTAGTCAACATATAGGCTAAAAGAGATGTTGATAAAATAACCACTAAGCCAAAAAGTATCGATTAAAGTTTTTAGTGTCTACGAGAGTGTAGCGCGGGCAAAGCTGTGATATAATAGTTGACATAAAAACATAAAAGTGTGCGCAAGGACTAAGATATAAACTTTTTCTTTATTGGTTTGCCTACATAAATATATGACACTACAAATATTTAAGACAAACATAACATGTACGTGTATTATATTAAATCATGTTACTAGCTTTGCCTGCGGCTCCGCTCGCGCTTTTTTAAAACTCTGCCCCGTTTTCGGCTTTGCGGTTATTTTATGGACATACCTCATAGACTTTATGTTGACCAGGATGACTACGATGATAATAAAGAAAACGGAACATACATACACACAGACAGACAACAATTCCGAAAATTTCAGTTTTGGCCTCAGTGCAATACTAACTTATCACATTCAATGCAGCATCACCATATTATCATGTAAGATTGACTAATTAATGCAATAATTACATTATTATCATTATTAAACACAATGGACTTGACAAAAAGTTGCATTTACAGTTGGACTTACTGGAACTTGTATGAGTTGGGCATGTTGGCCGTCTCCATCTGCAAAACCTGAGGTCTTGCCTCACCATCGATTAGCGGACTGGCCAGCACCCGCGCGAGTGAAAATACGGCGACAACCTGAAATGCCAATACAAATCTATACGTACATATGTATTATCACCCTATGATGGCGTAAACGGCTTTTTCACGAAAAAACAAATTACGGCGTGAACGCGATCATACGAAATTATTTCACTTTTTCGCGAAAACGCTGATACATTCTGACATTTTCTCGAAACTCTTTTAACAAAAATACAAATATAGGTGCGACGACGAGCCAAGCGAAGAGGAGCGAGGAGGAGCGGTGTAAGGTTTGCTTATAAATATATTTAGCTTCCCTACAAAGCCAAAAGGCGGTATCTCAAAAAAATATGTTCTTTTATTTTCATCCTTATTTTCATTTCGAACAAAAATTAATCCAGTTGAGATGACGAAGAGAATTGAGATGAGCCAGACGAAGCGAGCGAGGCGACCACCTTAGTTTTAATAAAAAATAATTTCGTTTGATTGCTAATGGGATTGTGTTAACGCCATAATTCGGATCTTCACGAAAATGTGCGCTTTTTCGCTAAGTCATCATAGCCGTTAAAATCGTTTACAGATGGAGCTAGAACATCAACAATAGCTATGAGCTAGAACTACAGGTAAAAGATACTATACTTATAACAATTTAGGGCCAAAGGGAGCATTATTGTTACTTTATTTTTATTAATTATAAATATCGCATCACGTCAAAACTACTGAAAATTCAACAAAATGCACCTCTTTTAAATAGATCAATGATTGGTATCAACATCCACACAGAATAATAAAAAACAAAATTAATAATGTAGATAACTATTCTACTGGAAAACTAGAAAGCTATGACATTTTATGCTTAAATTGGTAGGTATTCAGGGTGGACGAAATCGCAGTCAAAACCTTATAATGTATTTATCTTTCGATTTATTTAAAGGGATTTGCCAATGACCCGGAATTAAAGTGTGAGGGAAATCACAATGTGTTATTTATTAAAAAGAAAGTGAGAGTGAGGTGGGCCACAGCGTATGGTCGAGCTGAAGTGACGTTATCTCTTTATCATTTTATACAAATTCTTTGTACTATTTGAGGTTTTAAGAAGATGCTTGTACGTATTAGTAATCCAAATGACAGAGAGCCACTTTAGAAAAATAATAACCTACCAATGGAATATAACTAATATGTATAATTGACTACATACGAATATGCGTACAGATATTACTATTTATTAATTTAGATTCAGTTACGATAATAATTATTAACAGTAAATCAAATGCCCTCAGATTCTTTTCCAGCGCAATCGATCAACAAAAGATGGCGATTTTTATTATAACTTTGTCGGAAGGTTCGTTGAATCTTTATCCTGGTCACGTAGCAAGTCTCCTGTATGAATTTGAATGAATTAATCAGTCACCTAATAATTATAACGTTCTAAGAGATTCACCAGATGATATTGTTGTTGTAGACTGTCTGAGTCATGTGTGACCTTGTATTTAGGCAAATTAGATGAAGCAGTAGGAATTTAAAAAAGAAAAACAAAGAATGTTTACTCATTTTCATAATTAATGAGTTGTGATGTCATTTCATTTCAATGTTTTTATACTCGTAGACGAGTTTCTAATACATGTGCACATATTTGAATCCAAAACGATTCCTTATCGATTCCAAAAGGTTGAACTTGAAAATTTTGCTGCTTCTTTAAAAACGTTATTCCTATTTTGTTTTATAGAGAACTTGGTTATACCTTTTACGTTAAAATGTTAGTCATATACTCATAAATTAGACAGTGCAAACTAAAATGTCACACCATAGCTACGAGACTTGATAAATGAGCTCATCACTCATCATATTCTTCTGTATAACTATACCTACAGAAACATGTATCTTAGACACTGGTCTTGTCTAGATATATGTCGAGGATACTTAAAATTCAGACTATTATAGAAGAACTCAATACTATTCAGCCCCATCTATAATTCAGACACGGTCGAAATCCATTTAGTTAACACTATATATACCTAACGAATTTGATGAAGCTACCGCAAATCAAAATATTGACCTTGATAGAGGTGAATGACAGATATTAAAATAACAAATCAAACAATAAACATTTTCGTCACTCGCTAGCTTAACGAGACAATTGATTTGATTACTTAACTTCGATACTTATGAACACCTCGAAGGCAAAATATCCAAGCACTATCAACATGCGCCCGCACATAAAATTAACCATTCGCACACCTCATTGCAACACCTTAACGACACCAAACACTAGTCTCCAGCGAAGGTCGAACATTTAATATAAATCTTGAGCAACACGACCACGTTAGGAAAACTTGACACTTGACCCTATCGGTTGGCACTTGGGAATAATTACCAGTGGAAGCAGCATGGTGAGAGGAACCGGCGACTTCCTGACTGAGAGGTTTGAGTGTGCCGGTGTTTCGCAAGTCCTCCTTTATATAGAGAGAGTGACAAAACGGTCGGAGGGACGCGCCGGTCTGCCAGCGTGGTCCTCACCGTTGTTCCAACTGAGATCACTCGTGCTAACCATTACCTGATCGACATATGAATGGACGAGGATTTCCACTGACGCCATGTCTCGATCACTGCCTATTAAGGATGCGCCTTTATGGCTATTTGTAATGATGCTAAACTATTGCGATAACAATCTTGTTACCATCAAAGAAATTGGTGCTAACTCACTTTCAGAATTATTACCAAGGCTATACGGGCAATGGGTTGAATCTCGGATATTACTTTGATAGTACATACGCTGGCGAGTCAATTCATGCATCATCTACAAAAACTACGGAACTATTATAAACTACAATAGTTCATTACTTCACTATTGCATACCTTCGTTCTGATTCAGAGTTGCACTAGACTTTTTCACGCGGCTTTGTTCAAACATTATTTAGAGTGCATAATAAACTGGAAAAGACCAATTGAAACAAATTTCAAGGGAGAAAAGTATAAAGAAAAAATACTTAGGTCCAGGATTCAAAGCTGTGACCTATTTTTTTCAAGACAAGTTCGCTACCGCTGCGATACTCGAAACCTGACCCGAGGTATTTTTTCAAAATATTTTTCTCACTTGGAATTTGTTTTTATTGATTTTTTCCAGTTTGTAATGCAATTTAAATAATGTTTAAAGTATCCAAAGCGATGGATTTCGCTATAAATCATATAATCTCGGTTTTGTTCAGCTTATGGGTATTCATATTTCTCTACCAGGCATATGACTTCCTATTTGCCGGTATTTTGTGATTAAATAACACAAATAAAATAATTTGGCCAAGTGCGCTAAAATGATAACGCCTGTGAAATAATTCGGTATCTTTTGAATACGGCATCCTAATTTTGATTATTTTATTCTTTTACTTTAAAGCTTTTGTAACAAATTGACCAAATTTGAAACTTATGTATATAGGTATTGCCGTCTTAAGGACATTGATTTTTTTCCAGGTTTTTTGTATGGGGACCCCTTTGGCTAAAATTCTTCTTCTTATTATTATTATTTTATTTGTCGTGGTAGAGGCGATAGTAATACGTATTATGTGAAAATTTGAATTGGCTACCTATTACGGCTGAAGCTGTAGACCCCTGTAACTGTGACAGACGGACGGAGAGACAGACAGCGGAGGCTTAGTAATAGTTTGGCTATCTTTAGGTCCATCAGCCCGTGTTCGACCACTGCTGGACGTGGGCCACACTCTTCAGGTAAGGAAACCCTAAAAATAACTTTTTTTTATTCAATACTTTATTCAATCCTTTTAAGAGTTAGAAAGTCAAAATCCCCAAAACATATATATCTACAGGTATTTTATGTAACTCAGATGTTGGGTTGTTGATATACGGTTATGCACATTAGCAAGCGATTTGCGTACGTTTTATGGCACTGGACCTGTTGCTTTAACACAATAAACAACATATTGCCACATATCCGGATTTTGCTGAGGAAACCAAATCGCGACCCATTGCGTAGTTTAGTCACACTGCGAGTTGCGAGTAAGTACCGTAACGAATAACTATTAATATAATATTTTTAGTCGACTGGTGTCGATCTCACTATTAAATCAATTTTAAATCCATTAATGCATGTATATATAGGCACAACTCAAAATAAAAATGGAGTAAATTTTAAATATAAAATATAACTTATTTATTTACATTAATCGTGTGTCTACTATTTATTATTTTACAAGGTAGCTTTTACCATGAAAAAGTTCCAGGGTGGGTCAGAAATCAGCTGAATATCTAACCATTCGGCTTTTCTTTTAAATATTAATGTATCAAACTTTTAGGTAAACTTTTACTCATAACGAATTTACAATAACGAATTTTCCGCAATTACTTATGTATAAACAAGTCTTGGAAGACAGATTTTCATTTGCTAAGAATCTGACACATCTCTTTCATTTCTAACATAGTGAATCATCCATATAGGATATTGATACTTTTGACTGTTGGCACTTGGTACTAGTATTATATTATCTGTGACTTGGTGGAACTTTGAATACATAATGAATAATGAAATCACTTGTACTATCCAACAAATTTATTTATTTCCTGACTGGTTTCGCTTTTATGACATTTTCAAAGGAATTAGTTATATTAGATCTTAATAACATATTGTTTACATCAGTGCAATCAAGGACACTAACACACCGGTTTAAAATACTATAAAGGCGAAACCAGTCAGGAAATAAATAATTTTGTGGGATAGTACAAGTGATTATCTGTTCATTATGAATCATCTCATACCTCTTCTATTCCGTATGCTTCTTGGACAGCAACTTGGAATTGGCCCTTCTTTAGTTATTTATGGTATATCACAAACTTCGATCGTTCTCCAGTGACCTGCCCCCTGATGTTGTATCGTAAAATCAGTTGCCAACCGAGTGCCTATCGTCGAAAACATCCATTATGCTATCGAATTCCGCTTATCTAACGATACATTCGCACTTGAAATGACGTAACAATTCGTAAATAATTCAATACCCATTGAAGGTTATTTTAGAAGTAAATTTTTTAAATATCTGTTTCTGATGAATAGCAACCATAGTTGGCAACCGACACTAAGTTACATAATCGGCTCGCAGGTAGTGCTCCAGTTTTTCATACACTTTAATGTACTCGTATCTTTTAATTAAAGGTTACTAGTCTAGTAGGGTGTCTTAAAATTTACCCTTTTTCGAATTTTATATTGTTAGTGATCACACTTTACAGCGATCTACATAATGCTTAAATCTCATCCATCCATCCATCCATCAGCAATTTTCGTCCACTGCTGGACATAGGCCTTTCCAAGATTGCGCCACTCTTGGCAGTCCTCCTGGAAGAAATGCAGGAGGAGCGCGGTGCCGAAACCCTTGCACCAGTGACGCCGCTGCCCGTCACCAGTCTGTTTTATATAAGGCCCGGCAATTGGGGATGGATATACCGCCATCCATCGGTCCCAGGCAATGGTGGGCCGCCTGGTTTTGCCTGAGAGCTGTCCTCTCTCTCCCCAGAATAACTTCGGGGAGACTTACGAGTAAGATGGTGGTACCTCCACAGTCGAACCCGGCATCAGCTCTACCATCTATGTGCTTAAATAAACTAATGCTAAATAAAAAAGTAAATATATTGGATACCTTTTGTCATGAATTTTATAAATTTTTTTACAAAATGATTTTATGAATTTGTTTTTCATCTTTAATTTGTTATGTTTTTTATTTATGTAATCAATTCACCAAAAATAGGTTGTGTTCGGAGGTCTTATGAAAGAAAAATCTGATAAAAGTGCTCCAAATGAAACATTCTTTTCTCAAAAATACATAGTAATATTACCATTACATACTGTAAAGACCTATCAGAAAATAATATACTTCATCCTGGCGAGCTATTTAAAAGTGTCCAGGAAATCTGAATAACTGTTCAGGAAATTCGTATGAAAATCCTTTACATACCATATGGTCACAGAGTACATTTCATATGTATTCTTTTAAAACTATCCATGTCTATGTTTTTAATAGACTAAGGAGTCTGGCGATCATAAGGTGTTCGGTTTAAAAGCGTTCGGAACGCGCAAGTATGTCTCAGATTCTATTTTATTGATATGGCAACACGAGTTGTAAAAAAGTGAAATGTCAAAGTTGTTTTTTCCGGTTTACGGTCATATTTTTTGGTCTCAAGGAGATACGTGTAAAAATGGAATCAACCAATGTTGAAGTAATTATTATGTATTTCAAGGAAATAAACAGTGAAAAGGTGGTAAAATAATCCAATTAATGAGCATTAATTGCGAGCTAAATTGTGTGTCCGAACAGTTTCGGGAATCGGTCGCCGGTGGAAAGTGATGCGAATGGATTTTCCCTAACACGATTCACGGAAATCGTGGTAGATGTCTGGGTCGAGCTAGCTCTGGGTTAGGGGTTGAGTTTAGAGAATTCCTCCGGAAGCTGCTGGCGGGGCCAGTAGTTTGTCGAAGACCTGTGACGCACCAGACCGACGAGAGGACAACGTTGTCTGCCCAGACACCAAGATTGAGTCTGGTGGTCTGCATCCAGCGCAGAAGTCCCGTTCAAGAAGTAAGGCTGCATCTGAATGTGAGTCTTTGAACCATTTACCCTTCAGAAAGGAATTTTAGTATATAAGAACCCCCCTTGTGTGGAAAGCCCCTTTCAGACAGAATTTAGTCTTCGTTCAATATTCAAATGGGCCCAGCAGGCGAAGTTTAAATCATATCTCTGGAGAGGGGGGCTTTCACAAACAATTTGTTGGTAGCATAGCGCGGTTAAGTTGTTTAATATCGGATATTAAACAACCCCGGACCAAGATATATTCTGTTTATATAAGCCGAACCGAAATGGTAAAGTCGTTTGCAATAGAATCCAACAATCATGTAAACAAACCAAATTGTCACGATTACTCCGTAATCACATACATTTGACGATCAATTATGAACATAGTCTGATTTCAACGAACGCACCATTGTTTTCACATTATCTTCAACACGATTTAACTTGTATTTATAAGTTAAATTTGTTAAAACATTTGCAACGTAAAAATTTCGAAGTATTTGACAAGCTGTCATCTTAGTTTTTTACTCATCGAACTCTATAAGTCATTGAAAAGTTAGTGTTGTTCGTAATCTGAAGTTATCTTTTATTTTTAATTTAATAAATTATTTAAATTTAATATTATTTGAATACAATAAAAATTTTTTTTCAAGAGCTTAATATAATTAACCAAAACGGATTGTATCCTAAGCCATAAAAATAATGGTTAGTTTTTAAAAATTGACAGGTGGCCATTTTGTTAGAATTGTCATTCACAGTCATTCACTGTTCTGTGGGTTCGCTGTGCATTAGTGTTTTCTGTTTCCGTTTTCTGTTTCCGATTTCTACGACTTTGCATACTTAAGATACTTATTTCACACATTATTTTAAATTGTGATAGGTTACAGGTTTGCTTAATTTTAAATATAAATAATGTTTTTATTGACATAATTATGTATTTAAAACTTTTTTTTTACTTAGGGCACACCTGCAATTATGTGTGGATGGATAATGACATCAAGAGTAGTAGACAGGCATTCTTGGGAGGCCTTTCAAGTGGCTTAAAAAATCCTCAGAAAGGAAAGAGGCTGATTATCACACATATAGGCAATGAAGATGGTTTTTTAGAAGGCGCAGATTGGGTTTTTGAAGCAAAAAAGTCAGATGGCGATTATCACGGGGAAATGGATGCTCATAATTTTGAGAAATGGTAAGGTTTCATTTGTGTATTTTTGTATATTTATGATAACACTATATAAAATTAATATTATTAAATATAAAATTACATTATGACAGAAAATTATCTTTTTTGTTTCAGGTTTAAGATGGTTTTAGACAAAATTCTGCCGGGATCTGTAATTGTAATGGATAATGCTCCATACCATTCTCGCCAACTCGAACGAGTGCCCAACATGAGCTGGAGGAAGGATGCTATACAAGAATGGTTACGTAGCAAAAATATAGCTTTTGAAACAAATGAAATAAAAGCACAGTTACTCACAAAATTTGATAAAAAAAATTATGTTACAAAATACGTTGACGAGCTCGCCGCATCGAAAGGAATAACTGTGCTTCGCCTTCCTCCCTACCACTGCGAACTCAACCCAATTGAGCTCATTTGGGCACAGGTTAAGTCGTATGTTGGGAGAAATAACAAATCTTTTAAAATGGCGGAAATAAAAACTTTATTGAACGAAGGGTTGGCGAGAATCGGAGCCGAACAATGGTCGAAATGCGTAAGTCACGTCCTAAAGGAAGAGGAAGAAATGAAAAAGCTCGACGGCATTTTAGACACGGCAAGCGATGACACAGTGGTTCCATTTATAATTACGGTCACCGGCGACACTTCTGATAGTGATGATGACGAAGACGAAGATTTAAATTTGTTTTAATAAACACTTTTTTTATATATAATCAGTTTTATTTTATAGTCTATGGCTTATATATTTAATCTATTTAGTCAGTTTTATTTTAGTACCTATCCTAATATGGGCCATAGTCTATGACTTAAAATTAAAATAATTTAACGTTTTTTATTTATTTCTCATTTGTCATTTTTCAAGATGTTTGCGCATATCTTTAAATTTGACTGATGAAGGCCCCATACAAATGGGCGAAACATATTAAAAAAAACTCTGTATTTTATTATTACGTTACGGGTACTGGTAGAAAAATGGTAAAATTAGGTTAACCTGGATAAACATAGGACTTTTTTAAGAATTTTCATGTTACTGGCTTTTTGGCCTTAACGGCTTTGACATAAGGGTAGGGGGAAAGTTGTTGTTTTCTTATAGGTTCTCTATCTTTCAGTCTAGTTACCTTTATAATAAGGCTAACAAAATTTCAAAGTTACCTATTTGAAATTCTCATCAACTTAAATCTATATCTCTGAATGATTTATGGCGGTGTGCTAAAGATTGTGCGATAAGGTTAAATCTATAAATACTTGAAAATAGAGAAAGATCCTTTAAATACGAGTAGTCTACTTTCATAAGCTCCTTCAGTCATAAGTGCAATAATGTACAACGTCATTCACTTGTTTAAAAAGAAAGTTTGTCAGGGTCCTTGCTACTGAATATATGGAACGTGGCAAGCTTTCATAGTCAATTATTTGCATGTATATAACTTTAAACCGTTTAAACTCTAGCTGTGAGCTTGCCAAGTTCTACATATTCAGTAGGAAGGACCCTAACAAACATTATTTTAAAACAAGTGAAGAACGTTGTACATTATTGCACTTATGTATGACCGAAGGAGCCTCCATGAGCCTCGGCACCCAGTTTCATCTCAATTCTTTTTTGGTGAGGCCGAAAATCTTGCACTGCCTTTGTACTGAGTCGGCCCTTTTTCACATATATTATATGTTTTTGGTGGGATTAATTTAATCAGTTTTGTCTTTTTTACTTTTTTAAGTTTGTGTTTAATTTTATTTGCAATATAATTCATAATTTTCTACTGTAGTATTTCAAATTTTCAAAAAATTATGGTCTATGTTATAATTTGTCAATTTCTCAATTAAATAATTTTGGATGATGCCTCTTTGATAGATTTATTCTTAAATCTAGTTTAGGTATCAGAAACCTATTAAATACTATTTTCTCAAAAATACATTGTAATTTACCATTATATACTGCCCAAATATGAGCGAGTAACTTTTAATATTACCTAGTAAGTTTATTTTATTTGATTTAACTCATTATCATGGAAAACATGAAAATGTCTCATTTTATTTATGAGAAAAGCACTATACTTGCTTCGACCATGAATTAGCAATCCTGGCCTCGTACATAAAAGTCCTCACCCTACGGGCCCGGACTTTTAACTTACTCGTCCAGGATTGATTAATTCCTGGTCTTAGCAGTAATGTACTATTGTACTTGTCCACAAAACTTTGTTGTAAAAAACAGTTAGCTCTTACATTGGTTGTTGTGTTGTGGGCATGCGCCGACTTCTACATAACATTATGTTTTCTGAAGAAAGAAGTCGGCAAAAGTGTTATTTTGGTACCATCCGTCAGTATGTAATTATTTTAAACTTTTTAGTGAATGTCTGCTACAAAAATTGAAGTCGAATAATATTTATTTTAAGTTTATTTATTTCACGCTTTCTAGTGTTGACAGGATAAATTGTGAATAATGGGTAGACTACAGTGAGCACTTTCATTGCTGTCCCGTGGCATTTTCAAGTTATATTCTGCAATGAGCACACAAACACAAAGCAATTGCCGCCATTGAGAGTTAGTGCTGTCATCTGTTGAGGAGTTCTATAGTGATGAGGCCAGGTTTGAAGGTTAGGTAGCATAATGTCAATTTTCAAGTAATATACTGCAATGAACACACTGATACAAAGAGATTCCCGAAATCTAGAATTATTTACTGTCATCCGTTTAGGAGCTTCTATGGTGATGAGGCCAGGAACGAAGGTCAGGTGGATTTATATCAATTTTCAAGGAACACCTTAATCAGCATCCTGGTACAAAGTTTGCCGCAATATCGACTGATATGCTGTCACCCATTGAGGAGTTCCACTGCCTATCTCTGAAGACATCATCAGATTACGACCAAACTAAAATGGGACCTACTTGGAAGCAAAATCTTCCTGAGAAAAAAAAACAAATCTGTTATAAAATGCTTGGGATATTTGCCTCAATATTGAATAAATGGCACCCGTTGAGGAGTTCTGCTGCCTATCTCTGAAGACATCATCAGATTACGACCAAAATAAAATGGGACCGACTTGAAAGCAAAATCTTCCTGAGAAAAAAAAACAAATCTGTTATAAAATGCTTGGGATATTTGCCTCAATATTGAATAAATGGCACCCGTTGAGGAGTTCTGCTGCCTATCTCTGAAGACATCATCAGATTACGACCAAACTAAAATGGGAACTACTTGGAAGCAAAATCTTCCTGAGAAAAAAAAAACAAATCTGTTATAAAATGCTTGGGATATTTGCCTCAATATTGAATAAATGGCACCCGTTGAGGAGTTCTGCTGCCTATCTCTGAAGACATCATCAGATTACGACCAAACTAAAATGGGACCTACTTGGAAGCAAAATCTTCCTGAGAAAAAAAAAACAAATCTGTTATAAAATGCTTGGGATATTTGCCTCAATATTGAATAAATGACACCCGTTGAGGAGTTCTGCTGCCTATCTCTGAAGACATCATCAGATTACGACCAAACTAAAATGGGACCTACTTGGAAGCAAAATCTTCCTGAGAAAAAAAAAACAAATCTGTTATAAAATGCTTGGGATATTTGCCTCAATATTGAATAAATGGCACCCGTTGAGGAGTTCTGCTGCCTATCTCTGAAGACATCATCAGATTACGACCAAACTAAGATGGGACCTACTTGGAAGCAAAATCTTCCTGAGAAAAAAAAACAAATGTGTTATAAAATGCTTGGGATATTTGCCTCAATATTGAATAAATGACACCCGTTGAGGAGTTCTGCTGCCTATCTCTGAACACCATCATCAGATTACGACCAAACTGAAATGGAACTTACCTGGAAGCAAACTCTTCCAAACAAAAAAAAAACATTCTAGCCTATTACGATTTGCCAAAAAAAAGAACAGTTGATTTGAGAACCTCCTCCTTTTTTGAAGTCGGTTATAAAAGGAAAGTATATTTTTTTCTTCAAATTATTGTAACAATACTGGTTTCCGATGAAATAATAAATTGCTATTATTAACAACTGCACTTGTCTTGCACCAGTGTTCTTATATTAAAAAAAAGTCAAAGCCGTCTCTTGGCCACGCTATCACAGAACCATTTAGATAAAAGGCTAAGCGTCTTTCAGCCATTTGGTTAAACGTTACGTTAAACTATTTGGCTAAGTATCCTCTAGCCGTTTAATTAAATGCCACCACTCACTTAATAAACAACCGAGTCGTCCAATTAAGAAGCTGATTTAACCAAAAGGCGGCGACATAATATAATGTATACTACGTAACTGACTTTCTCTCTTTTTGAACAACCACTGGCGTATACCAATATTCACGTTGTTTGTAAATCGCCGAATCTATGATTAAAGGAATCATCTTGGTTAATGTTAATATTCACTGTCGTATGTCCGATTCTAAAAGAAGAATCAAACAATTTTGGACTTACACCATTGAAATTAGTGATTGTAGATGTACGTTCGTGGATTTAATGGAAAGTCAAATATACCTAGACGAGTGTATTTTTTTGTATATAAACCTCTGCTAAAACTACGCAGCAGCTAAGATTACAGCAGTCTGAAACTGAAGTCCCAACGACGGGATGACACTAGTATTATAATCCGATCTTGTGGAACAGCATCAGCACAACGATTCTTCTTTTTTCTTGAACCTTACTCTATAAACTCTTTATACTCTGTAAACAAACTGTGCCGACCAAAATAAGCTAAATGGGCAATCATGGTTAAGTTGATTTAATGATTTATATTTCATTAAGAAAAACATATTTAGTATCGCAGAAAATGTATGTACACTTTATCCGAAGCAAAAATTAAAAATAATTTATATTTCATAAAACAAAACTATTTAAACTAAGCCCAAAATGTAACAAAGGCGTATTAGCGTTTATGTCATTTTAACAACTTAACTGTGGAATTTTATCTCAAACTTAATTTCAAACAATCACCAAAGTATAAACTACAATTTGTCCGACTTATATTTTAGAAATATTGCCTGGCAATTTAAATACGATTTATTACGTTACATTTTTAGTGTGGCCGGGCAGCAATTACCACGATAAACACGACCACGAGAGTACAGAGCGAGGTGTCTAACGTCGTACGCTCGGCGCAGCCTTAACATTTTTAATGGCTTATTCATTCAGCTAGGATATAAAGCTACAGAACCACTTCATGTAATACCTGTATTATAGACTAGCTCGTGCCCGCGGTTTCACCCGCGTTGAATTAGTTTTTGTGTTCTCCTATAAAATCAGTCAATATTATTCGGACTGTTACCTACAGTAAACACAGCTGGTGAAATGTGTGTTATGCGCCCCTGTTTCTCATTTTGTGTGTCTCTTTTATAGTTTTTCCATGGGAACAAAGGGAAAAGTAGTTTTTGTTCTTTTCAAAATCTAGATTACATTTATGCAAAATTTCTGCCTAATCGGTTTCGTAAGCATGGCGTGAAAGGGTGTCACATCACTTTTAAATAGAAATTTGAAAGCTCATTTTCATCCCATGGGAACTGATTTATGGGATAAAAAGTAACATATGTCCTATTCCAGGTCTAGAACTACATTCATGTAAAATTTCAGCCCAATCGGTTCAGTAGTTACGGCGTGAAAGAGTAACAAACATCCATCCATCCATCCATACATCCAAACTTTCACAATTATAATATTAGTGGGATTAGTGGGATGTTTTATAGATCTTTTCCTTTATAGATATATTCGTAGAAAACATACATGCAGAATGTACATAGGCACAAAGTGTAAATAGAGAGATGTGATTTCAGATATAGCACAATATTCTCAAATTCAAACATATAAAGCACTGACATATATAAGGTAACATTCGTTTATAAAAGCAAATTCATACTGGAGTATAGGTAAGTAAGTGGTCAGGACCAAGGTTAAACGACCCTGTCTGCGAAACATGAAAAATGTTTTTTGCGCCTCTATACTTGTTCAAAAACAATCTCCACTCAATTAGTAATAGGAAGTCTAAATTTTATTTTGTGTATTTCATGGAATGGTTAATTGAACCTTGCATTGAATTTTAGTCCTGACCACTTACCGAATCTCTAGCATGAATTTGACTGTATAAACGAAAGTCACCTTAAAGCACTGACATACATATATTTTGGGATTTCACCGATACGAGATGGAGAACGTGTTGTGCGGTTTACCTTTTGGTTTGTTACAGATCTTCCAAGCAGAATAAATAATAGTATTGCACATCGGTTTAACCGTAAAATAAATCAACCATCATAACTTAAATTCACCATGACCAGGGGGTCTAGTACGTGCAATTTATACAGTTCCTTACCATGATTATGCTCACTCGCACATTGGTGTCGATTCAGTAAAACAAAACTTAACTACGTATTTGACGGGATTAAATTTAAGCAGCATCCTGTCTTTTTCTTGCTGTATCGAAAAGACAAGAACGCCTAAAATAAGGTTATTCCTGCCAAATAAGTTAATTCGTGTTACACCGAATCGAAATAATTGACAACCAACTAGAGTAGATAGAGGCTGTATCTCTGGTACGAGCTAGCCACGCAGGGGTACCAGCACACGCCGTCGATACAGTGTCTTTCTATCATACTAGCTCTTTCGTGCATTGACAAACGCCGTTTTCGTGAGAGTGCAAATAGGAAAGATAGACGCTGTATCTCTGGCGCGTGCTACGATAGGAGGTTACTTTGAAAATCTACTTAACTTTGTTATAGAAACGACATTGTAAGAATTTAAAGTTAAGGTTACTCCCAGAACACAAAGTTTTACAATACATATTTTAATCTGTTCAGTAGTTTTCATGTGAATTGCGAGATCATTTTATCGTTTTTTATATAGTAGTAGCATTTTTTCCCTATGGGTACCATTATTTTGATATAAGAATACTCGAAGTTAAATATTACGTGCTATCTGTGTTATATCTATTGAAGCCACAAAACATAAGTCTTTTCATGGACTTATTATGGAATTAAATTCACACCAAGAGCCGTTCATAAGTAATATGGGTTTTTTAAAGTACGAAAAGCACTTTGGACCCTTCGATATCAGAACACGTTGAATTAAAGGAGGAAAAATTATCTGGATATTCCTGTGACACCAATCAGTTATAGATACCGGATAACTAATGAGAACTCTTTGTACGAAGCGGCATTATCAGTCGATTGTGAAAGACTAGCGATTGCCCGCGGCTCCGCCCACGTTTATTCAATCTTTGCCCTTTTTACGGCTTGGGGTTTATTTTATGAACATTCTTTATAGCCTGTATGTTGACCAGGTTCACTGCGGTGATAGTAAAACAAACCGCATTCCAATCCGTTGAGTGGTTCTTGAGTTAAAACGGAACATACATACCTACATACATACAGACAGACAGACAGACAAAATTAAAAAAATAGCTGTTTTGGATTCAGTACAACAATAATAAACAGTTCGTTAAAAATAAAAAATAAAAAATTAAATGTACAGACACGACTTCTTTTCTACTTTATAAGTATAAATAAATAAGTTGCAGTAGCAATACTTTTAAATCAGGATTAATTAATTAATTCCAATTAATCGAGGGACTTTAAGGAAACAGTTTTTTTGATAAAGAAGTGGTCAAGTACGAGTATACTAGTAATTAAGGCTGCTCTATCATCTAAACTGCGTTTGAAGACGTTTTTGAATCGTTTTAATCTTTTATTATGATCATCACAAAATGTCGAAAAAAATATATGACATTTATTGACTGATACTCCCCATAACTAATAAAACGAAAAACCTTAAAGCTTTAATCTAGATTAAGTAAATAAAGAATTACAAATGCGTAAATAAAACGAATAATGTGTTTAAACTTTTCAAGTTCAAAAAAGGACTACGTTAAAAGTTATAAACAAATAAGAGCTATTAAAAAATTTAAATAATAAAATCTTGAAATTGATTAGTTTCAGTTTTTATTTCATGAAAACCACGGTTTTCCAAGGCACTGGCAGGGGTGCCTGCGCGGGGTGCGCGGCTCAGTCAGATCGGCTGCCGACTTTCGCACCTGGTCATCCCACGCGCACATATTTTGTGAAATTATTATTTCACTTTGACCATGCCTTGAGGCTTGTTTACATTTGGACGAGTTAAGGACAGAAGACAGAAGGCAGGTTAACTCGTTCTTTGGTCAAGTAGTAAGTACCTTCCAAACAATCGCTGGATAGATTTAGTTCCAAGTTACATTTGCTCTCAAGGTAAGGTTATCATTTGTCAGAAGAAGTTCGTAATAAACTTCGTGAAATCATAAGGGAACTAGTATCTGTGCTCACAGCAGACTATGAGTATTGACAAATGAGTATGTGTTGGATTCCGATCACTTCATTTTAAATATCTAGAAGTACAAAAGATAACCTCAAATCTTCAAATACAATGCGCGCGTCTTTGCTTTGACAACAAAACAACAACCTAAACTCGTCTGTTTGATACACGGCAAAACTGCGCGAGTAAAGTTGCCGGGGGTGTGGGAGTTGCGCGGGAGGAGGTTATCCATACTTAACTGTCCGAAAAATAGAAAACGATTATATTCTCGCAGATTACCTCTTAACTTACTACTGATCGCTAGGTACGCCAGTTAACTCGCTACTAAACTCGTTCAAATGTAAACAAGCCTTTAGTTTTTGTAGCGAAAGGAAAATGCATAAAGAATATTAGGAAAATGCTATGCTATGCTAAACGCAAACACATTTGTGCTTAGTCGTAAATTACCTTTTATTCTTAATTTTTAATGTGAGTACGCTGCGAGACTGCCTGCGTGCAAGAAAATAGGTACGAGATTTTGCTTGTGCACCCTTAAATTTTAACGG
Source organism: Ypsolopha scabrella (assembly GCA_910592155.1). Lineage (NCBI taxonomy): Eukaryota > Metazoa > Arthropoda > Insecta > Lepidoptera > Ypsolophidae > Ypsolopha > Ypsolopha scabrella. The sequence goes on from OU342964.1 coordinate 11,275,953, forward strand.
GCCTGGATTTAATGTTATTGGATGGATGTGTGTCGGTACCAAACCGACGACGACGACATTGAAATAACGTTCATTCCAGCGCTGCGTCTACGGAGAGCGCAAAATATCAGAAATTATACTGTTCACTTGAAAAACAGTTTTTGTTATATAGCTGTTTCTGTTTTTCGTTATAGACCAATGTATAAGAAGACCTCTTTAATCTGGTACGGATATTTTAAAAGGCACCATTTTGTAAAAAAATATATATATTGCTTTTGTTTTAAAGATATCAAGCTGGACAGATTTACATACAAAGTTGTTTTCTTGCTTCAATTAAATTGTACCATTGCCAAAATTTTACATTTCAGCCCGATGAAAGTGACTTTGTAAATAAATGCCTGTATTAAACTATAGAGGTCTAAGATTAGTCTATAACGAAAAACAACAGTGAAATGAATTATCAAGTTTTGTACTAAAACGCTGGCATGCCTTAATCGGCCCAGGCGCGTAAGAAGGAATTTAAGCCAAAAATCACCATTCGGTTGTTTTTTTTTTTAAGTAGAAGGTTTAGTGATGTGATTAAAAGTATGTTCTATGTGTTGTCTTAGAGTTGATAATCCATTTACATTTTTTAAAGCTTTTTACAGCTATAAATGAGGAGTAGGCTTATGAAAGTACCAATTTGACGGTACCAAGCGCTTTATGAAGATAGTGTCCGTAAAACCGTAGTTTATTCTTCATACACCACTAACATGGTAGACCATCGAGCTTTGACAGCTCTTAAACTTTTTGTAGCCACGGACCACTTTTAAAATTTCAAAGATTCCACGAACCCCTGTCAAAGAAATTTTTAGGAAAAGAAAATAAAGTATACTATTAAAAATCACATTTATTTATTAGTTTTCATTGTTACTTCATTAAATAGGATAAAACTTAGTTAATTAAATGGATACTGAGTCCAACTCAGTATAATAATATGTTAAGAGTTAACTGAGTGGCTGCGGACCCCTGGCACTCATGTCACAGACCCCTAAGGGGTCCATTTACTCCAGTTTAAGAAACCCTGCTTTAGGTAGAACAACAGAGTGAGACAGAGCAATTAATCGAGCGTTATCGAGCTCGATATGGTCCTCTATGTTAGAGGTGTAGATTTAAAGAATCCAGCAAAATTACATGTAAAAAGATATAAGCATTTCTGCCAGGAATATAATAATTCGTCCATCCATCAGCCTGTTTCGTCCACTGCTGTACATAGGCCTTTCCAAGATTTCGTCACTCTTGGCGGTCCTCCTGGACGATATGCCCATACTCACACACGTTCACGTTGGGCACCAGTCTGTTTTTTTATAAAGCCCGGCAATTTGGATGGATATACCCCATCAATCGGTCCCGGCAACGGTGAGCCACCTGGCTGTTCCTGTCTGCGAGCTGTCGTCTTACTCTCACCCGAATATCTTCGAGAGGATTTGTGAGTAAGATGGTGGTACCTCCACAGTCGAGCCCGGCATTAGCTCTACCACCCATAACCCAGACTATAATGTGCCACTCTTATCGTATATACGGAATTCTTACGTCATTACAATACAGAGAAAAAAAAATGCTCTAAAAATGTTTTCATGTCAAGGTTTAAGGTTAATTGAGCAAAAACCAATACATATTATTTGTGGATTAAAACTTGTATACACTTTGACCTCTAAGACGAGCGGATATTTCAAAAAACCTTTTTACTTTAATAATTTTATAAATAACTAGCATTTGCCCGCGGCTCCGGCCGCGATGATTTAGTTTTTGATAGCTCTATCAAATATATTAATATTTTTCGGACCAATGTTTTATAATACGAATTTAACTTTGTGATTTGCTAACTTAGAGGTTGTGAATTCAATACTCGCGGTGTATTTTAATTTGGGTTCAGTCTACGTGTTTTGGAAGGTAAGTTAAGCTGTTGTTAAGCTGTGTGCAAGTAGGATGATAGGACTCACCATCCATCACGTTTGGGATGTAATATTCGTCGGTGAAAAGTGAGTGTATCAAGTGTAGACTGTGTCTCGCATTTCGCAGTTCATACTTGGAAACACCTCTTACACCCCGTCGAGGATTCATGTTGTATTAAATATGTCTGAGCCTATATGTCCATGTCCCTGAGATCTGTTCGTTCCCAGCGAACAAACTATAGATGTTAAGATAGACTCTAACCATTATATCGGTGAAAGAATTTGCAAAATCCGTTCGTTTTTTAATTCAATTAATGGCCTGGAGAGACAACTACCCGTCTCCAAGGAACAAACTACAGCCTATGTCCAAGTAAAAAGTTAACCATTAGAATAGTTAAAGAATTTTCAAAATCAGTTTAGTAGTTACAAAGATTGCCCAGGCTATTGTAATTTATGGCTATGTCTCCTTTCTTTTCCGTCCCCAGTTTGCCCACGCGATTGTTATTATGTTTATGTCCCCATCCTTAGGGAACAAACTATGGAACTAGGGAACTGCCCATCCCCAGGGAACAAACTATAGCCTTTAGCACTCAGGGATAGTGTAGCTTTCTATTAGGGAAAGCATTTTTAGAATCTGATCAGTAGCTCCGGAGTAGTTTCTTACAATCGGATCAGTAGTCCCTCTACATCCAAACGCACAAACTCTCTCCTCTTTATAATATTAGTGCAGATAGTGTAGATTAGTGTAGACAGTGTAGATGAGTGTAGATAAAATTGGTGAAGAAGATTGAAATTAGCAGTTTATTCCGAAACCATCCCTCTCGCACTGCGGTTCCTTTTGTTTTATGCACGTTACATGGTCGCGGAAAGACTCGTTATTATAAGTTCACCAAACTTTAGTATTAAAGATTATCTATTAATAGGTTTTATAGGTCTGAACAAACTAGGTATGCATTTTTAAATATTTTTACATTAATTTCATTTATTTATGACACTTTTTTAAAATGTTTACCACTGACATCGAAGAACAGGCAAGAATCAAACAAGGAATATCCAATATTGAAAATGGTAGTATTTTCCAGTTTTATTTTGGGTAAATAAGAAAGTTGGTTGATAGAATAACATAGGGTACTGCTACTGGGGGTATTTGCATATACCTGAATGGACTTGTCTACAAAATTAACTCACACGAACAGTACATAAAATATAGTCGAATCGCATTATTACGCATGAAATATTCAAACATACAATAAGTAAATAACAAGTAATACTGGATACTTCAGTCTTAATTTGGCGGATATACTCTAAGAACAATTCCTAAATTTTATACTTTCATTCTTCTGTTCCTCTGTACTTTACATTGTATTGTATAAATATTTAATATAATTGAATCTTGAATCCCGCACCAATACATGCAGTCTAGAGGAGCTGGGTGAAGTTCAAAACTGAAAAACATTCCAAAATGTATACAATTTAAAACTTTAACTCAAATGAATGTTGAAATAAAAATTGAGCAAAATTAGGACCGTGAGCGAGATGTTTTTTCACCTCACTAGCTCAAAAAGTGCGTCTTTGTTGCTTAAAATCAGTGAGCAAGTCAATTTTTCTCACTCAGTGAGCAAAAGTCAATTTTTCTCACTCAGTGAGAAAAAGTGTTTTGAATTAAGAAACTGTGGTCGTGAAATAGTTTTTATTTTTATTTGTTTGGCCCGAGGCTGACTCTTTCATTGGCTATGGTCATGACCACCACCACCACGTTCACCACGCTCTACTATCATTCGAAAGTCAGTCAAACAAAAAAAATATTGAATGAAATTTTATATTTAAAGAAGAGTGATGAAGAATGAATAAAAGTAGAATGACTCTACCGGGCCGCCTTAGAAGGACACATGCCGACCAAACGAAGATGGGCGAAGTCAAAAGTACGCGGAATAGAAGAACTTGTATGATTAGGATGTGGAAGAAGCGAAAGGGGTATGTCAGGATCGCAACAGATAGAAATCTCTAGTCTCTTACTACCCCTTTTGCGTAGAGACAAGCGTGAGTACCTACATAGTATGCATGTATTTTTTTTACATCTTGTATTTTCTCGCTAGTGAGGTGAAAAGTTGTATGTGTCACGCGAGAGCAAGGTAATTTTGTTTCTTGTGCCTTTGAAACCTTCACAATGCTCAGGATTCTTCGCTTGCTCGGGTTTACCTCACTACCTTTGCTCTCTTGTTGCACAAATAACTATTCTTTTTGTTTTTGGGACTGTCAAAAAATTGCGACTCGATTTTTTTTCCTGTAAATCTGTTCTCAATTGGCAGGAATTTGATAAAAGCATTTAAAATACCAATCCCCATTGACCCACAGAGTCAGACAAAAATGTCCGACCCTAAGGGTTTTTTAAACACTGTGCGTTGGGGAAATTTGTTAAGAAATATTATTGAAATTAATTATAACGCTGTCAATTTCCTGAATACATTAATTAATGATAAAATATCTTTCCTATGTACAACTGAAAGAGGTACAATAATATTACTTGTATAAGTAATTTAAGTTATTTAAATATATGTAAGAGTTGGCAAGTTATACCTAGACTCTCTTCTTATTTGATCCACCATCTTGTCCTTCTGTAACATTCTGTAATAGCCTATGAGAATCATATTTATTTTGTTTTATGTTGTTTGTAATATGAGTAGGTATGGTGGGGGTAATTACTAATATCATTAGATGACGCAGTAGATGCTCACGAACAGTTTGTATCAAGGACTCTACGTAGATCATTATGTAGTATTTTGAGCTTGCCATAGTCATCTTCCTTATTTATTACCTACTTACGTATGAGATAATCATCTAACAACTTGATTTTTTTGTCTTGGTTGTTAAATGATTTATCCTTTTTAAACTGTTTATACTTGGATTTTTGTTATCAAGCTGGTAGTTACAACAATTAGAAATATTTCTCAGCGTAAGCATGACTAATAGGTGCCTAGTAGTAAGGCAAATTATGTTTTAAAGATGTGCAACGAAAAATTTGCTTGGTTACTTTAAGCAGGCGCATTTCCCATTTTCAGGGATCCGTACCTAAGGTGCAAAAGGGAGCCCTCGCCTGTCTGTCCCGTCGAATGTCACAAATCTCTAGCTTGTAGACGGAATCGGATATAAATCGGAAATTTTTCCATTTTGAGCATTGAACTAGAAGTTCAATAACATTACTTTTCTCAAAAATACTCGTCAATAATGAAGTCCTTTCCTTTGAAAAAGGTAAATGCGAAGAGCCTCTTTTGAAAATCAATTCCCGCCCTGGGGTTTACCCCCCTAACAACAAAACAAACAAACAAATGACAAACTTTTAAAAATAGAGACCAAGGTTTTTCAGTTGATACAGTCAAGCCAACCACTCGTTTTTTAGGGTTCCGTACCCAAAAGGTAATCAACGGGACCCTATTACTAAGACTCTGCTGTCCGTCTCTCTGTCCGTCTGCCTGTCCGTCTGTCACCAGGCTGTATCTCATGAACCATGATAGTTAGGCAGTTGAAATTTTCACAGATGATGTATTTCTGTTGCCACTATAGCAGCAAATACTGAAAAACAGAATAAAATAAATTTTAAAGGGGTCTCCCATAGACCAGACATGATTTTTTTGCCGTTTTTATAGATAATGGTACGGCGCCCTTCGTGCGCGAGTCCAACCCGCACTTGGCCAGTTTTTATTAAATATAGTTTTATTTTCAATATATAATCTCATTCTGGGTAAGGCAATGGTCTCTAAGACCATGATAGTCTTTTCTGTTTCCCATTAGTTTTTTTTATTTTATTTTTCCTTTCATACTGGAATATGCAAAGATATAATAGCAATAGTCCATGTAGCCAATTTTTTACACAATTTTTGCGTTTCGTTATATTCGAATTACAAAATTGACAGCGGTTTCATTATGATACCAATAACGACATCGGGTTGTATTGTGCGAATCGTCATAAATTCTAAAACACAAGCAAAGACATTCTGAACATACAGCCAGGTACCTAAAATATTATTTCGAAATCGAGACAATGTAAATGATGTTTTTAAAAATTAAACAAGTTTAGAACAAAAGTATCGTACACTATTTGGCTGTTGCGGCTACAAGATCTTTGCCTTATACCTAATAAGACAAAATAAAAATAAAAAAAGTGAACGCGGGACAATATTTCTGAGTGAAATTTTATTCAAAATGTCTTCAGCATCAAGTGATACAATACAATACAATACAATATAACTTTATTTGCACACCACAAAGAAGGAAACAAAAATAATATAAATTACAATAGCCAAATAACGTAGGTAAAATCAGGCGGCCTTATCGCTTATAGCGATCTCTTCCAGACAACCTTTGGGTAGAATCTGGTTTAAAAGGAGATTGATGAATAGGCGGTGCACTAATTTTAAAATAATATTTAAATATACTATACAAAATCTACATTAATAAATTAAAAGAAAAATAATAATGTATTATAGATAAATAACTTGAATGAATAAATATATACATACATACATATATTACATAAATAATAAATAAACTTTAAGAGGAATGTAGATAGTTCAGTGGTCAGAGTGAGAGGTAGTGTTCTTTTACCAGTCTCTTAAAGACTGGTAGGGAAGGTGATCTTCTTATAGATAGAGGAAGATCATTCCACAAACGGACGGCTTGTACTGAAAAGGAATTGTCATAGAAGGACGATGAATGTATTGGGGTAGCCAGGAGTAGATTTTGAGAGGACCGTAAGATACGGTCATGAGTACCATGAAGAAACTGAAAGCGAGCTTTGAGATATGATGGGGTGGCAGGATTATTTAATACAGAATACAAAAGAGACAGAATATGAGAATTGCGACGACGACGAATAGGAAGCCAATTAAGACGCGAACCAAATTCAGAAATGTGATCGAATTTACGAATACCAAAAATGAACCTAATACAGAAATTCTGAAGACGTTCGAGTTTATCAAGTTGGACCTGAGTAAGATCGAGGTAACAAATATCTGCGTATGTGATATTGAACATACTCCACCAGATATAACAAATAGAGCAGTTGCGGCTACAAATAATTTACTAGCAGAAAAATCAAGACAATATTATGAGAAATGTTGTGAAGATTTCGTGATATGGCGGGAACGTAACAATATTCCAAGCACATAATTTTCTGAAAACGTCTTGTTGGTATATTTTGAGGAAATCTCAAAATACATTAAACGAAGTTAACATTAATGTACCGCAATGCATGTCTCCAGGCCCATCTACAAGTTCAGCCTGTAATTCTGCAATTCCTGTTTATTTTAATAATTGTACAATACAAAATCTACATATAAATAAACAAAAGTCAGTGTGTAGTTAAGTTTCGATTAAAAATACTTATTTGTCTATATCTGCGTTTTATTCCTTCCTTCGTAGATAAAATCTTGTATGCAACTGTAAGTTATTGGTATTTTAATAATTCGTGCCCACCTATTTCGGTACGCGGTACGCTTGTATTAAAAGACGGTCCGTAACGTAACAGTTGCATAAATAGCTATTATGTTTAAAGGGTCTATGAATAAAACAGGAAATTCGAAAGTTTTGAATAGACCGTCTAGGCTGCATGATTGCAAAAACCTTTGCCTTCTCCATTCAAGGAAAGAACGATTAAAAAAATATATTTAATTGCAGCAACATACGTGTCTTACTACAAAACGATTTTATTGTTCACTAAAATTAGAAAAATGAGATCGAGTGATAAAAAAAGCGTTTATAATTATTATTCAAATGTCTATAAATCAAAAAAGAAAATTTAAAAGTTTTGAACAGTGGCAAAGTGAGTTTAATGTGGCCACTAGAATAATAAAGTTTTAAAAAGGTAGCAGGTAGATAACTATGATTGTGACGCGCAAAACATTTTTAATTGTTTTATACTCAAAAATTTGTTGGAGTGAAGACAGTAGCGTTTGTGGTAAAGTGGAAATTGGTAATTTAAAAGAAGAAGCCGGTTCGGTCACAGAAAACTTGCTTCCAACTAAAGCGAAGGAAAGATATAAGTAACCGAGTTTATATGTTTTTTTCATTTAATTACTTGTTCGTCTGCAAATGCATTTTGTTATTGCCTCGTATTGTTTGAGAGAAGCACTATATATGCCTCGACGGAAAAGCGGTTGTAATAAATTTGTAACTTTTGTTAAAATTATTTATGTCTACTATCTTATTTGAATGCTGCGGAACCCCCCGGGTTCGGGCCCTACTTGTACTTGACCGGTTTTTATTAACTTTTCAAATGGATTTATTGCGAAGATTTGATTTTATGATGACATGGAATGAAAAGACACTACGGAACCCTAAAAATGATATACTAAGCTGGTGGCTATGTGTGCTAGTCGTTCAAGTCCAAATGTGTCGTATTACTGTCAAATTCTGTGAGTACCTATACACTGTACATGCTCAGGCTTTTAGCAGTGTCGATCTGTAGTTTCAAAGTCCCTCCAATACAGGCTAAGAAGTCTAAATTTAGTACAGATTACAATAAAAATAAAAAAATAAATGTTTAAGTGTATACTATAAGAACTTGAAATAATAATGAAATTTTATGGACATCAAAAAGTCGTAGGTTGTCTAGGAAGCCAAAACGAAGTACCTTGGGTCATAAAAATCAGCTCTTAAACCTAATTACATTAAATTTTTAATAGTCAACTTCTCTAAGATTGTGTTTATTATTCATCTAATTAGTTCAGTGCCATGCTTGAACGATCGCACTAATTGGCGGAACTGACTCGGTAATATACCGTATTTGTGCATGGCACTAAGTAAATACACTCTTTACACATCATGTCCCTGTGTCAATATTTTTGCGTACGTATACTTGTATATTACATTATTTTACGTTCACGTATGTTTATATGTATAGTTAATTATATGAAAGTAGCGGTGGCTCATTGGGTAAGAGTAAGGCTGAGATTCAGAGTGCATTTTGAGTCCAAACTCAATCTTACAAACGTCACTCTAGTATGAGATCACGTCGCTTTTTGACGTTTGTAAGATTGAGTTCGGACTCAAAAATGCACTCTGAATCTCAGCCTAAGACTCAAACTCGTTAACTTTACTATCTGAGCTAACCTTACTAACCTAATCTACCTGTTGAGCATGCACGAATATGTTTTCAGAATTTATGCATATAGTGTATTTTGTGTAGGTGGTAGAGCTGATGCCGGGCTCGACTGTGGAGGTACCACCATCTTACTCGTAAATCCTCCCGAAGTTATTCGGGGGAGAGTAAGAGAACAGCTCTCAGGCAAAACCAGACGGCCCACCATTGCCTGGGAACGATTGGATGGCGGTTTATCCATCCCCAATTGCCGAGCCTTATATAAAACAGACTGGTGACGGGCAGCGGCGTCACTGGTGCAAGGGTTTCGGTACCGCGCTCACCAACCCGCCTGCCCAGCAGTATGGGCATTTCTTCCAGGAGGACCTCCAAGAGTGGCGAAATCCTGGAAAGGCCTATGTCTAGCAGTGGACGAAACAGGCTGATGGATGGATGGATTAATTTATTTTGTTAACTTACCACTTGCTGGACGATGAAGGACATCATGGTGATGAATCAACACAACCTAAGTAATTTGTTAGTCTGTAATACGGCGACGAGCCCAAAATCGTCTCTAAAATGTGGGTGTAATGTGTTATTTGTTCGAGTCAAAGTCAACACTTGGTAGCACATCTGACACTGATTCGGAAATGCACCTTGTGTAAATATATTTATATTGCTTCTCATGCCGGACCCAGGGGGCTTGAAATATATTTTCACTTTCGTTTGTATTTTATTGTATTCAGTATTTTTCGTAATATAAAAAACTATAATTATATTTTAACTAAAAATCACCAGAAGGTAGTTCCTGAAGTCATAAATGCCTTTGTAGTTGAAATTGGTTTTATAGCAGAATACTTTTTCCAAGATCATATCGATAAAATGTTAATTTTACTTAGTCCAAATATTACAACTGAACTTCTCTTGAAAAATCCATTTCATTAATATGGTCTGGCCGTAACATTTGTAAAAAAACAAATTTCCTGTGACAGAAGTCGTCGATAAAAATATATTATTATTATAATAGATAATTGGAAAAAATAATTACTATCGCAAAACGCGATACGGTTTTATTTCTGAAATCATGTGGTTCGCATGCAAAAGTATTTTAAGGGATGCAGATTTGACAGAATCATAAAAGATAACAAAAACACCCAACAGCGCTCCCCTAAACATAACGTACACCAATATCGTACTTCTAAACTTTATATTTAAAAGTTAGTTTTTAAAATTATTCAAACAATAGGATTTACAGGTATTCACAGCTCAGTTTAATTCAAACTTATGGCAAAGCCATAGGTACAATATCAATAAAAAAACCGTTTATCTCTTTCTCACATACCAGAAGGAATTCAAGGTACCTAATTGTCCCTTTTACATAAAATGACAAATCCACAGTGACGGCCCTTGACCGTGATTTTATGGTGTCTTCTTTATAAAAATAGAAAACTTGTAGTGAACCCTCGGTAATTATGTCCGTTTGTTAGTTTATCTGATTCAAAAAGTACATTGCGGAATTTCACACGATTTGATGTTACATTTGGAGTATATTAAATATAAATTAATAATAATAAAAAGAAATATACATATATCGCTGCAGTGAGCTTTTCATTTATAATATCATTTGTTAATGATAATTGCTTGCGAATGCTAAGTGCGCTGCCCCGATTAATCAGGGATGTGCACCTAAAATCCGCAAGATTATTTTATTTACTTAAAAAATTTATATTAATAATAAAAAGTTTTTTTTTTTATTTGTTATGATGACCATACACGCTACGGTTTGCCTGAGCAGTTGAACTGAGACAGACTAACAGTAGGGTGCACAGTCCTCACCTGTACATGTAAACAGACGAATATCAAAATTGATATTTTTTGCCGTTCGGTTATGCTTGCGCGCAGGCAAAATCTGACGTGTGTGACTGTCGCGCATGCATGCATGCAGCTTTCAATTAATTTATCAAAACGTGAGGGAACTGCTTTCTTTTCAATAACCATCCTTATACCATTACGTGCGGTCTTTCCTTATTATTCATTGAAATAGTTCCGAAAACTCATTTTGCAATGGAATTAAAGGAGATGGTATGCGTTTAAGAAAATCGATGCTTAGAACAATATGAAAACTGTGTAAATAACCGTTTTAAAATAATTTGTTTACAGGTTGTCAATTGCCTTATTGCGTTGTCTTATTGTACTTCCAATGTGACTCTTGAGGATATTGTTACAAGGTGGGTAATAAGGTCCACTATTTTGTTATTAATTTGTAACAAAATCTCAAGAAATAATTACAACTCTCAAAACATAACTAAGAAATCGACCCTTAATATATTATTAACAACTCTTAAAACATAAGTAAGAAATCGACCCTTATTATATTATTTATGATCACGTTGTTCCTAAATTGTTTTGAATTTTTCGCTTTTTGATCTTACTGAAGTTCCACTGTGGAATACATTTTCAGGTCTAGAATTAACAAATTCATGTATTATTCAATATAAAATATAACATGAACATTTAATTTCATAAACAGAAACATAAAGATACAGGACCTCATAAATCTGTGTAATTTTTTTGTTTCAGCGTTACTCCAAATTATGGAAATATTAGCACACAAATACCCATATTTCGAACGGTTATCATCATAGACCGAGAACTATCTGATAACAATGGTACCGGAAATGGTACATCTCTGGATAATACTTCATCTTTTAACTTGGGTAACGCTCTCCGTGCTCCTGGCAACGGTTATATACCAAATAAGGTAAACAGTCTGAGTTATCACAGTTATAAAAATGGAAACTTAGACATTAAAGTGGATATGTACAACCTAAAGGATGTTGCAGTCTTTTTCCAAGAATATTTGGATACTTTGATTTGTTACAAAAAATGCGAGGATGAAGATTGAAATGAAAAGTTCAATGTTGTTTTATTTCTTACAAGCTAAGTTATAAATATTTTAAAATTATTTCAGTTTTGTTTAAATATATGGATACTTTTATATTAACCAAGAAGAGATGCTACTACAGCAGGAGGTGGTGCTCCCATTCGATTAAAAACGTCCACATCAAGCGTAGTCTGAAAAAAAATCATACATCAACTCAATTTTTATTTAATATCGGTCCTGCCTACCTAGCTCCTTTGCCTTTACATACTCATGTTATATTTTATATTAGCGTTAACGATACAGCTATTAGTTATAATATAAGTTAAAGAGCACCAAAAATAGTGACCTGATATTCAAGGATACGATCAAATCAAGAACGTAAAACGAACACTCGAGAATCAAAGAAATTTAATTGATAATCAATATGCCATAATATGATATGATAATTTTCAGAATTACACGTACATACTCGGAAATTTACTCACGGATTCATAATCTTCTGTTGTATACGTAGAATAATCACCAAAGTTTTCAGTTGACTGTAGTACATCCTCAAGTACCAAAATACTGTTATCTTCAGAGAATTGTTGGTACACTGGTACTGGGATACTTTCATCTGGGTCGGCATCATAGTTATTCTCCTGCAGTTCTGGGACTGTTTTTACTACAGTTGGATTTTGTTCAATGTTAAGTTCACTTTTAGGTGAATGTTTTTCGATCATAAGTGGTTCATTTCTTATTGCTGGTACATTTTCGGACATAACAGTCTTAGTGTAAACTGGTACACTTTGTTGTCCAAATTTGTAAGATTGTTGGTTGTTTGTAGTTTGAATTGGTGCCCTTCGTTCGTCTATTCTTACGTTTAAGAATGGAATAGCATTGGTTATTTGCGACGGATTAGAGATAGCACTGAAATAAAAAATAAGGTTAGTCATTAGTGTTAAAAGCAATGTTTTTGGAAGCATTATGTTAGAAATACATTTGACCATCATATTGGGGTCCAATCTCCGACCATGAAATCACTTTTTTTTTAAATTAAATATTCTTATAGTTCTTATACCCAATTAATTTATCAAAACGTGAAAGAACTAAAAATAATTTAGTTTTCATGCTTGACCCTTTCGATCAGTACCATAAAAATACAGGTTGTTTTTTTTAACAAACTTGTCTGGTTCGATACCCGGTTCAGGCAGGTGACTTTTGAGTTCTATGTTTGTAGTTTTCCTAAACTTTAAAAACAAAATAAAGGTTCCCCTAGGTAAAATTTGCCATATTTAATATTTAAGGTACTTTTTCTCAAGGGGGCATTCGTTTGGTTCACCCTGTATATAGTTACGTATTGTACGTTAAATACCTTTCAAAGGAACCCGCACAAATTTGCCACATCTATTCAATAACATCTAAGTAGGTATAACGAAATGTATCAGCTACATATTATTATGAATATTACTTTTACAAGTAATAATGAAAAGAAAATACAAAAATAACACATTTTATTCGATTTGAAAAACATAATATTACTCACAAGCAACAATTTTGATTTATTCTATTGTACGTTGTTTTTCAAACCGCGCTTTATCAATTTCCGGCTAAGGTATATAATTTTTATAAATATTAATTTTAATAAAACATTTCAGGGTTGGGTCCATAGTAAAAGTTGTTCATATGGACGAGTACTATCACCAGTTTTCGTTAACGAAATGACTTAAATTTCACGTTGTATAGGTATTGCCCCATCCACAAGCAAGCTTGTCTATGGTCCCATCTCAGTGCGCTTTCTTCGTCGGTATAGGGGTGATACCCCGGAACAGATAAAAATTGTGGCGTTCCAATTAAATTATGTACATTATGTTAATACTTGCGATTGTTGGACGAACCCCCAAAGTACCGCCTGCCCCCCCCCCCCCCCCCCTCAGAAATTTTTGAGGCGTTATTTGTTTTATTTTTAGGTTTGGACGTGATTACCTTGTATGTAGATACAATAATTTATCTTATTACGATCACAAAATCGAGAATAGATACTTGTTGATGCCTTTATAAGTTGGAACCGTGCCCCCCCTAGCTACAAATACTTTACGCCAAAGTTCGTGAGAAAAAGTTCAAGTGTGTGTACCTGAAAATGTTACCAAGAGATCTTCTGAACATGGTGTTTGGAGCTTCGGTAGGGTTGGAATCGGAGCCCCATATTGAGAACGGTTGACAATATGCTATATTTATGCCTAAGAAGCATATCAGAAACTGCTGAAACAAATGAAAGTTACCAATTTGATGTAGTTTAATGAGCAGTGGTGATCGGCGGCGTAGGTACTGCCATTCATGAATGCTAGCATAATGTGGACATGCCCTTATTCCGGGATTAGATCTTGATTTCCGGGATTCGCATTGAATTATCAATTCAAAAGGAAATAAATTTGTTACTTGACAGCAACGTATAAACCCCGACAAATTTCTTGGCGCGATTTGATTATTATTAATAATATAATTATTATTCAGCCGAAATAATTAACAATTATAGCGAAATATTAAAGTAAATAGGTAATCAATAATACTATTCAGCAAACTCTTAAGCTATCCTAAATATGTATAATTATTTGTTGCTGAATTATCAATTATTATGTATCGTTATGTTAATTATGCTTATATATCCATTTTATATGTATATAGTCATGTTTATGTATAGTCAGTTTATATTAAAGCTAGTTATATTAGTATGTATGCAGAACTCTAGGGTTACTTAGATATATTTTAATGGCATATATATTTAAATATGTATTATACCTATGTTAGTATTTTAGTATGTAGTAGTCATGTAGTACGTACACATATGGTTACCAATTTATTTTAAAGCACTCCTATACCCATTCGGTTTGCTATATAAAATCTCTTTGAGAGATAAGCTCGCCGCTGTACTCAAATTAATGTATTAAATGTTTGTAATCTCCTTTTTTGTGTACAATAAAGAATAAGAAAAATCAATAGAATTTAAGAATCCTGGGATCCCGGGGGTATATCCATATTAATCATAATGTTTGAGGTCGTTCACCCCAAATGGCACTACCTACGCCGACCACTGATAATAAGATGAGTCTAAACGGTCTAGGATTGAAATCTCAGTGGCTCAGTTGGTAGACACTACCGTTGCAGAGTTTGCAGGTTCAAATCCTGGTCCAAGCTATTTTTTTAAATTATTTGTTATACTTGAGATTTGTTGTTTCTAATTGATCTTTTTATCTTGTAATGTACTAGAGACTTTTACATACAAACAAACAGACACAAAGTGATCTTATAAAGGTTATTTCATGATGAGATACGGAACCCTAAAAATAGCTGTATTTCCAAACCGTTTTATCTGCCACCAAATGACTTGATTTTTTACAAAATTATCTGTACCCATTACTATCCTTTGCTTATCTTTTAAATCTTAAGATATTTTAAATTAATAGATGAATTTAATTAATTATTTATATTATGTTACCTACCTTACATTTACGTACGGAGCAGAGAGATTACTTGAGGTCATTTTAAAGTTTCTGGATTCTCATTAATGTTTATGATATATTTATTGTTTTTTAAAGTATATTTCCTCACTATTTACACACTTTTGCATCTTTGGGAACTATTGTAATAAGCTGTTGGCTCACACAAATTAAAATGTAACCCGGAGAATTCCATTTTCAAAATTTTTTAATATTAATATGGTCACTATAAGATGTTGTTAGGTTAGCTAATTATGTAATAACTTAAGACAGAAGGTCCCTTAAGTAGGGACTGAATAAATTAACCGACTTGGATTTATATGGATCTCACAACTTTTTACGGTAGAAGAACTAAGTTCCGAGACTTGTTTTTTTTACAAGTTTTGTTTTTGATGGCATCTCATTTCTTTTTGTAGATAGTCCTACTTTTTTTCCTTTCCGGTACCTTCTACTTACAACTGAAAATGTAACTTTGTAATCTAGACCACTGGACCGAAATTGCAAAATATTTTAGTTTTTCCTTGATTTATACACTAAACACTAATTGTATTCCAAATTTGTAGCTCCTATGTCTGCTAGAAGTGCCTTAGAGTTTTGATGATCGGTCAGTGAGTGACAAAATTAAGAAACTTTGACTTGTTATAATTCTTAAACTACTAGTTCAAATTGAATGAACTTTGAAATATACTGTGTTTATACAATGTTTGCTTGGTTACTGAAAATTCAGGCTCCTAATTTTATCCACAACGAAGTTATAGGGGGGTCGAAAATGGCCTGAACTGTTTCGAAAAAAGGATGGTATGGTACGGCCGTGCCGCTTTTTAGCTCGACTTGGCGGGGGCACTGCTGTGCCCCCAGGTTTGATGAAGATTGCAGTGTTGGTTACGGTTATACATTTTGCTTGCGTAGTTACAGAAATTCTATTAGCTTTTCATTTTCATTCAATAATGGAAAGGGCGTTAAAAGAGGATGTTAAACGATGTTGTTTTGTTCTACTGACGGTCCAGGAACTTTCCAACACCTCCTTAGGGACTTAGGTCGTGACTATATGTGTGTTTAATAGAAAGCATTCGCATTAATTTAAATTTTGATAAATATGTATTAATAACGATAAAAGATTATTATTAATTAAAATTTCTTAATAAAAATACAATTTCACTGTGAAATGATTTCGTTTCATGAAAATGAAAACAGTAGATAGTGGTGTCGATTCGGTGTAACACGACTTGACAGGACTAACCTTATTTTAGGCGCCTTGTCCTTGTCGTTTCGATACAGAAAGAAAAATACAGAATGCTTAAAATAAGTTTAGTCCTATCGTGTTACACCGAATCGACATCAATAAACATTTAAGGCCATGAGCGCCAGAGCGGCCTCATTTTATTTGCTTAGTAGTAAAACAAAGCACGAAATTGTTAGAATATCTATTTTATCACGGACGTTAATGCAATATGGATGATTATTACTTATGGATATCTTACGTAGATTTATCCAAGGCGAATCCGATGTCTATGGATTTATCAATTACTCAAACCTGTTCTACTGTTTATTCTTTCAATACTTTAGACAGATTGTTTTCAAACTTGTCACCTGCATAATAAATTCTTATCCAAGGTTGGCTAAGCCAGCCCAAAGATTTTAGTTGGTTAAATTAAAAGGATCAGCTTACCTTCAACATGATTATCTGGTAAATAAACAAGGTAAAACAAACAAACTTTGCAGCACAAACACCAACGTGAAGGCGATCTTGCTCAGAACTGAAGCGAGCACTTTCCGAGCAAGGTTCTACTCGTCCATAAAATAATGATTTTTACCCGGTATTAAACGTGTATAGTTGGTTTTTTACTACATTAGTCGGTAGCGGTAATGATGGCACGCGTTATGACAAATTAGGTTTGGTTGTGACGTCCTTAATTTGTTAGTATTTCCGTAAGAGTTCTTACATCTTGGTTTTTTGTAGGTATTATGACGATATGCTTTGGCGGACAATTTTTTCGGACTCACGACCGCATTGTGTTAGGTGACTTTCGTTTGTATAGCAAACTTTTCACTGGAAACTCCGTGGTCAGGACCAAGGTTCAGTGACCCTTTGTGTGAAATACGCAAAATATAATTTTGACTTCCTACAGTCGACGTTGTTCTTGAACAAGTACATAAAGGCACAAAAAATATTTTTCGTAAACAGGTTCTTTGAACCTAGGTCCTGACTACTTACCGAGTCTCCAGTATGAATTTGGCTGTATAAACGAAAGTCACCTTATATTTACACTAAATGTAACGCTGATTGAAAACACTGTAAAAAATTATTTTATCTACACTCATATCGTGAAATCAAGATACCAGTGGCGTCCACAGCAGGGATGTAACTGAGCTCCGCTTCCGTATCCGCAAGTGCGGAACTTCCGCATGAAATCGTAACTCCGCTTTCGCAACTTCCAAAACGGAGGTTTAGCGGAGTTTTGGTTGTGTGAAATAACGCGCGCGCGACGCAAAAACAACGCTATAGCAAGTTTGAACTCGCGCAGAAAGGGCATGGGGGAAGTCGTTGTAGGGCGACGCGACGGTGGGCACTTCAACACAAATCAAAGCGTAAAGAAAACAAAGTTGTTGTTTATTTCTACTGTTGATTTAAAAAAATGTAAATTACTGGCTTGCTCTTGTTCATTACCACGCCTAATGAAAAGCGTCGATAAGAGTAGGTGATACGGTTATCAACCAGTCCAGAGACTCCCGCAAAATCTACGTAAGTTGGGAACGGTTTCATTACTGTTACTACTCAACTACCTGCAGTTACTCTCGCGGTACAGCATCTTATGACGTCATGCCAAAACATTATTGTTGCTTCTATAAAAATAAGTTTTTTTTTATATTTTTGAATCCAATCATGCCTAAGGATGGTTTATTTAAGTTTTTTTTTTTTTAGTAGAAATAAAAACTCGAAAATATATGTTTTCTTATTTTTTTTGTCACATCCGCCTCCACCCCCGTTAACCTCCGCCTCTGTGGAGTTCAAGTTGCAGACCTCCGCCTCCGCATCCGCCTCCGTTAACTGACCTCCGTTACATGGTGCACAGCATAATTAATTTTGACAAATAAAAATGAAAATAACTAACCAAATATTTGAGCGAGTGTGATGACAGGAAAATAAATAAAGTTTTGACCAACTTTAAAAGAAATGCCATTTTTCAAATTTTCTTCGTGATTTTTAATAATCTTATTCTAATAATCCGTGATGATTTTACTTCGTTTGAACCTGAACGTAAATTAAATTAGAAAACAAAAAAAAAGAAAATATAATAGACTTTAACAAACACACAAGGCCGTAACATGACTCGCAACTAAAGCTTTCCATTTTAATAACATTAAATAAACCATAAAAAACATCAAACCAATAATTATACTATCTACTACTAATCAGTTTTCTTTGCACTACACTTAAACTCTTTACTTTGAGGTAAACAAACAGTCCGCAACAGAACGAAAACAAAGAAACAATGCGTTCCGATTCACACACATAGTCGATTATATCGCGTCTATCGTCACTGATCAGAGGTGCAATTGTGTATGCCAATCGTATTCCAATTGATTACCATATTATTATGGCTATTCGGCTAAGCAAATATCAATGTCAATCAATCAAAGCTGTTTTATCTGGCTACCTATAATGTGTCTCCGCACATTAGTTCCGCCAATATTTAGTTTTAACCCAGACATACTTATATATTGGACGTCTGTGAGTTTTAAGTGAATAGACTCGCTGGTGGAAGTCAGTAGGCTAACAAGGTCGCAGGTCAAGGAATAAACTTATGGTCATAGAGTACATTGAATATAACCATAGAGTAGATTTTATTACGTCATACATTTTTGACATTAGAGCATACGTCAGCGCCACCTAGCGCATTTTGGTGAAACTTAACTGAGAGTTGCCATGAAAAGCCTTCATTGTGTTCATTTGACAGCCAAAAATGTACTTTTTCAATTGTTAAACGGGCTAATTTGCTTAATATGACAATAAATTTGAATACCATTGTTGGCTTACACAATTGCACCTCTGATCACTGATGGCCGTGCGGCGGCACAGCGTGAGTAATTTGATGGTACTTTTAGTACTGCAGGTGCGATTTGGACACACAGAAAGCTGACAAGCAGAGCCTTTAGATGCAGAAATCTGCAGAATTGAATTTTAAGGCTTGAAGTTAGGGGTGATAATAGCTGAATGTAGATGTCTAATTTATTGTGGGTGACTAATCGCGGTGATTACGCTTCGAGGAGCCATGGATGTGTGCGTGTTACACTCGTGTCGTGTATACGAGAAATTCAAAATGTGTGACCGGGGTGCTTCGGTCATAGTAATTTTAAATATGCGTGCGATTATAAGTGCGCGCGCTCGCCTATTTGGAAATTTGAATTGCCGCGCTCTACTACCGCGCGTTGTTACTGGCCAAGAGCATAAAATACCTATCGATTTTGTGCCAAGACACTGTGTTTACTGTAAATCGTTGAACTGAGTCCAGGATAGGCAGTGCTTATATGCCTATATGGAATACACGCCTCTGAAATTTTAAAAATGTATCGAATTTCTTCATTAGATTCACTCATTTTAACAGTAAGAAAAACAAATGAAAATCACACATATTACCTAATTTGAAATTGGAATTATCTTTTTTAAAATTTAAACTTTTTAATAATACCAAAACCAGCCTGATGCAAATGGTATAGCCAAAGAGATTATATTTAAATCGAGAAAAATACACTCTAAAAATCACTTGATTGTTTTATTTACTTAGTTTAGTAACCATTTCCTGTTATTAATTTAAAGAGAAAGATTGTGTATATTCCAAGCAGTAGGAATCATTGTAATGTATTTATATCCGTTACTAAAGTACCGATTACCAGGAAATTTCGGGATTCTTAGTTCTATTAACTTTTATTGTAATTGCACCCGTAAGAAATACCGGGATTTTTAGTCACATCTACTTTTCATAGTATCGCGTGATTTCGAGTCATCGTGTAAATATAAATAACTGAATAACTTAAAGTTCGTTAACACCGCTATCTAGTAAGATAGTAGAACGTAAGCTCTAGCAGACAGCATACAAAAAGTTTATGGGGTAGCTCGTAGTCGCTGAGCTAAATTTTGGGTGCCCTTTCCAAGCTAGTTACCCAAAAAAACTGTTCCCAATATATTAGGTACTCAGTGTATTAAATTTTAAAATGCACTTAAATATAAAATTAAATATTTTTTCTAAGACAAATAAACACGATTTGGAGACCCTTTTTTAAACTCAAGTTAGGTAGTAGGGAATTTTTCGACTTCAGAAATCCCGGGATTTCCAAATCACGTAAGAATTTTCTTGGAATCCCGGGATTTTATTTTTATGATTGGTAGCGCCTTAAATCGCACCCGTGTTCCGATCTCTGATTATAAGGTAGGCCTCTACCAGCTAGAATGGAAAAATCGTAGTTAAAAGAGTGTTTCACCGACAGAATCATATACGAATGAACACAAAGTATTTGCTTTACCGGTTTCCCTTTTTGTCAAAATCCTAAAATGATAATAATGAAAGGTTAGTATTAACGAAAACATATCGTCACGACATGAATCCCCGAGGGGGTGTTAGAGGTGTTCCCGAGTGAGTATGTTTTTCCTGTAATTTTTACATAATCCCAAATTACCATGATTTTTTTTATATTTTTCGGTTCATTTGTTTCAGAAATAAGGGGGGACATGCATTTTTTGTGGTTTTTCAAATATTTCTTGAAATCGGTGCCAGTAAATATAATAGAAGCTCTTTAATATCTACAATTTGATACCCATATTGTATTGTTATAAAATATTTTTTATTTATTTTACTGTTTTTATATTTCTCATTTGTTATCAACTTTTTTAATCGCTACAGTTTTCCTGTAATTGGCCAGTTATGGACTATAATCTTCATTTTTTTCCTTTTTTTTCGATCCACCAGTTTCAGTTTCTCGAAATCGGTGCCAGTAAATATAGAAAGAGTATATATTTTTATAATCAGCTCTATAATATCTAGAAATTGATTTCGTGCCCATACAGGCTCTATAAAAAAAATGTTTTTTTTAATGTTTATATTTTGTTATCCAATATTTTTATCGCTATATTTTTCCTGTTATTATAATAATATAATAATAAATTCGTTTATTGGCATATTAAAAACCTAAGTACGAGTAATATAATAATTTCACTTTAGTACCTGTGATAAGCATAAAATACCTGTAGTACAGGCACTAACCTCTTCCATAGCGCACGCACATGATCTTTAAATAGAAAAGTCAAAGTCCTGACTGACTGAGATATCAACGCAGAGCCTGTATTCTTTGTGAAGAGTAGGTATCCACTAAGAAAGGGTTTTTCTAAAATACACCCCTAAGAGGGTAAAACGGGGGGTTACATTTTCTGCAAAACTTTTTATTCTTTGGGTCGATTAACTTGAAAATTGATACACACACTCTTTAATCAAATCAAATCAAATCAAACTGTTTATTTTTGCAAAATATATACATTAAGTATACTTTCTACAAGTCAAAGTTAATTTAAACAATATAATATATCTTTAGAATATAAAAAATATATACAATAATACGGGAAATAAAATATACACCTGCATAAAATAGAGGAATCTAGGAATAAAAATATTATATATACATAATGCAACGAAGAAATAAGTTCATAAATAAAAACGGGAAATACATACAAAAAATATTAAGGTTGGGCTACTAAAATGTAATAAAGTTATACACCCGCATAAAATAGAGAAATATAGGAAGAAAAATATTATATATACATAATGCCTAACCATCCGCACCATTCGATTAGTAAGAAGAAGGGCAAGAAACTTAGCAAACATTCCTTTTTTCAAAATAAAACATATGATTGATTAAAATTGCATGGTACACAGGGAGGTGCAAGACGTGCGCGGGGGGAGTGCGCTAACCACGCGCGGCGCGGGAGAATTTACCTGTTACTCGTAGAACCTACTTTTAGGACTTTTCTGAGGTAGAGTAATATTACTATGAACTAGGTAATATTTGCAAGTTATAAGTAAAGGGTAAGTAAGTTATTAAGTTATTAGGTGGTAGAGCTGATGCCGGGCTCGACTGTGGAGGTACCACCATCTTACTCACAAATCCTCTCGAAGTTATTCGGGGGAGAGTAAGAGAACAGCTCTGAGGCAAAACCAGGCGGCCCACCATTGCCTGGGCCCGATGGATGGCGGTATATCCATCTCCAATTGCCACGCCTAATGAAAAGCGTCGATAAGAGTAGGTGATACGGTTATCAACCAGTCCAGAGACTCCCGCAAAATCTACGTAAGTTGGGAACGGTTTCATTACTGTTACTACTCAACTACCTGCAGTTACTCTCGCAGTACAGCATCTTATGACGTCATGCCAAAACATTATTGTTGCTTCTATAAAAATAATTTTTTTTTATATTTTTGAATCCAATCATGCCTAAGGATGGTTTATTTGTTTTTTTTTTTTAGTAGAAAAAAAAACTCGAAAATATATGTTTTCTTGTTTTTTTTGTCACATCCGCCTCCACCCCCGTTAACCTCCGCCTCTGTGGAGTTCAAGTTGCAGACCCCCGCCTCCGCATCCGCCTCCGTTAACTGACCTCCGTTACATGGTGCACAGCATAATTAATTTAGACAAATAAAAATGAAAATAACTAACCAAATATTTGAGCGAGTGTGATGACAGGAAAATAAATAAAGTTTTGACCAACTTTAAAAGAAATGCCATTTTTCAAATTTTCTTCGTGATTTTTAATAATCTTATTCTAATAATCCGTGATGATTTTACTTCGTTTGAACCTGAACGTAAATTAAATTAGAAAACAAAAAAAAAAAAATATATATAATAGACTTTAACAAACACACAAGGCCGTAACATGACTCGCAACTAAAGCTTTCCATTTTAATAACATTAAATAAACCATAAAAAACATCAAACCAATAATTATACTATCTACTACTAATCAGTTTTCTTTGCACTACACTTAAACTCTTTACTTTGAGGTAAACAAACAGTCCGCAACAGAACGAAAACAAAGAAACAATGCGTTCCGATTCACACACATAGTCGATTATATCGCGTCTATCGTCACTGATCAGAGGTGCAATTGTGTATGCCAATCGTATTCCAATTGATTACCATATTATTATGGCTATTCGGCTAAGCAAATATCAATGTCAATCAATCAAAGCCGTTTTATCTGGCTACCTATAATGTGTCTCCGCACATTAGTTCCGCCAATATTTAGTTTTAACCCAGACATACTTATATATTGGACGTCTGTGAGTTTTAAGTGAATAGACTCGCTGGTGGAAGTCAGTAGGCTAACAAGGTCGCAGGTCAAGGAATAAACTTATGGTCATAGAGTACATTGAATATAACCATAGAGTAAATTTTATTACGTCATACATTTTTGACATTAGAGCATACGTCAGCGCCACCTAGTGCATTTTGGTGAAACTTAACTGAGAGTTGCCATGAAAAGCCCTCATTGTGTTCATTTGACAGCCAAAAATGTACTTTTTCAATTGTTAAACGGGCTAATTTGCTTAATATGACAATAAATTTGAATACCATTGTTGGCTTACACAATTGTACCTCTGATCACTGATGGCCGTGCGGCGGCACAGCGTGAGTAATTTGATGGTACTTTTAGTACTGCAGGTGCGATTTGGACACACAGAAAGCTGACAAGCAGAGCCTTTAGATGCAGAAATCTGCAGAATTGAATTTAAAGGCTTGAAGTTAGGGGTGATAATAGCTGAATGTAGATGTCTAATTTATTGTGGGTGACTAATCGCGGTGATTACGCTTCGAGGAGCCATGGATGTGTGCGTGTTACACTCGTGTCGTGTATACGAGAAATTCAAAATGTGTGACCGGGGTGCTTCGGTCATAGTAATTTTAAATATGCGTGCGATTATAAGTGCGTGCGCTCACCTATTTAGAAATTTGAATTGCCGCGCTCTACTACCGCGCGTTGTTACTGGCCAAGAGCATAAAATACCTATCGATTTTGTGCCAAGACACTGTGTTTACTGTAAATCGTTGAACTGAGTCCAGGATAGGCAGTGCTTATATGCCTATATGGAATACACGCCTCTGAAATTTTAAAAATGTATCGAATTTCTTCATTAGATTCACTCATCTTAACAGTAAGAAAAACAAATGAAAATCACACATTTGACCTAATTTGAAATTGGAATTATCTTTTTTAAATGGTATAGCCAAAGAGATTATATTTAAATCGAGAAAAATATACTCTAAAAATCACATGATTGTTTTATTTACTTAGTTTAGTAACCATTTCCTGTTATTAATTTAAAGAGAAAGATTGTGTATATTCCAAGCAGTAGAATCATCCTCATTCGGAATCCTTGTAATGTATTTATATCCGTTACTAAAGTACCGATTACCAGGAAATTTCGGGATTCTTAGTTCTATTAACTTTTATTGTAATTGCACCCGTAAGCAATATCGGGATTTTTAGTCATATCTACTTTTCATAGTATCGCGTGATTTCGAGTCATCGTGTAAATATAAATAACTGAATAACTTAAAGTTCGTTAACACCGCTATCTAGTAAGATAGTAGAACGTAAGCTCTAGCAGACAGCATACAAAAAGTTTATGGGGTAGCTCGTAGTCGCTGAGCTAAATTTTGGGTGCCCTTTCCAAGCTAGTTACCCAAAAAAACTGTTCCCAATATATTAGGTACACAGTGTTTTAAATTTTAAAATGCACTTAAATATAAAATTAAATATTTTTTCCAAGACAAATAAACACGATTTGGAGACCCTTTTTTAAACTCAAGTTAGGTAGTAGGGAATTTTTCGACTTCAGAAATCCCGGGATTTCCAAATCATGTAAGAATTTTCTTGGAATCCCGGGATTTTATTTTTATGATTGGTAGCGCCTTAAATCGCACCCGTGTTCCGATCTCTGATCATCATCCACTGGTTCACTACTCACTCCACTCTTCTGTAGCTATTGCGTTGTCATTCGCCACAGCGGAGTTTAGAGACTAGTAAACCAATGGAGGACGATGCAGCGACTACAACAGAGTGCAGTGAGTGAAAAACGAGTGAATGGCAACCAACAGCTGCAGCGGAGTGAAGCAAGTGAAAAACCAGTACATGACGCTCTACTACTTTGAAGATTGTAATAATTGTAGCTAGTTCTTAGCATAGTTGCCCGAACATGCCAATAAGGAAGCCCTTAGCAAATGCTGTGCCCTGATTGGCCCATTTAAATTGGATCAACAACTGCTCAAACGCAAAAAAGGTGGATTTGTATAAAATATCCTTAATTATTGTTATTACTCATCGTGACATTTGTGGCTCCGAACGGAGCTACATATTTGTGGTCAGCTGGCATTGGCAAGTGAAAATGGATCAACAAATAACTACCTATACGGCACAAAGGATATATTGGAGCCACAAAGTGCCCAAGGGGATAACTATACATATATACATATATATATTTATATATATATATAGGTATGATATGGGCCTTAAGTGACCTGAAATAAAAAAAATATTGTATACCTGAAATCGTACAGATTTGTACAATCAACTCAGTGACTTTTTAGAATCTGAAAGGTATGTTCGTTTCAAAACGTCTTAAAAAACAGAATGACACATTTTATTTCGAAGTTAAATAAGATATCATATAAAATCGAAGATAGTATTATCATCAAACTGAAAGCAGCTTTGACTTATTTCCGTCAAGTTGTCAACTTGCGTGCAAAGAAAAAGAATGCCCGCCTAAAGTTCATTCAGAGTCTTTATTATTACGTTTCATTTATTTACTCACATTATGCATTGATACACGTAGTATTACATGTGGGTAAGGGCAATAACTTACTCGTAACGTTTAAAACACTCGCTATCTATCGCTCGTGTTTCAAATCGTCCTCGTGAGCTATTGCCTCCTTATCGCACTTGTAGCATAAACTAATATAATGTTTCAATTGGAATGGAAATTAATTCATAATGTAGTATCTACGCTAATTTTGCTACAATGTGTATAGTATATCTTTGTATGTTGTAACTAAAACAGAATTTTCTTAACAGTTTTATCATGGTCGCTGAA
This sequence comes from Ypsolopha scabrella, assembly GCA_910592155.1. Classification (NCBI taxonomy): domain Eukaryota; kingdom Metazoa; phylum Arthropoda; class Insecta; order Lepidoptera; family Ypsolophidae; genus Ypsolopha; species Ypsolopha scabrella. The sequence continues at coordinate 11,302,439 of OU342964.1, forward strand.
TCTACCGATACCCTAAGGAAGGTTGAAGACATTGCCACAGATGTAACCTCCGAACTGTTCGGCGTCCTGATAAGGACGCCATTTTTTATGTCGACGTTCGGTACGGATCCTTATAAGGATCGTGCGTAGCGTACTTTTAAACTGTCACGCCGCGCCGTAGCGTGCCGCCCGAGAGTGATTAGCGCCTGCAGGCGTTCCAGGTCCGCGCGTGACCTGGTTTAGTTTAGTGGTTTTTATGGCTTCCCTGGTAAGAAATACCACGCATATGGCATACCGTTGTAATCCTAGATAAATTGTCAACAAGCTGATATTACTTTGATTAAAATATATTGTACTATGATCGACCTGCATGCGAGTAAATAAAGAAAAAGAGTTCTATCAGACTTTTCATTGGAATATAAGAATATCAACCAACATATAGTATTTTTATTGTACTTTATTATCTCTGTTACTATACAGTAATAGAAATATATAAAAATATTTACATCTTTTCATAGTAAAATGTCAAGAAAAACAACAAATTCAGCATAGAGTTGCCGAACAGGCACGGATCCTTATAAGGACTCCAAGGTTACGCAGTGCTGTAGGGCTGTTTCCAATTCGGAACGTTGGCTAGTGTGACCACTCAAAATAAACGTCAAAAGATACCACAGAGCACAAAAAAAACACCACAGAGGACAAAGATCCGAGTCGGAACACAAAATCGACGCAAAAACTACTCTGCGGACGATCCTTATAAGGATCCGTACCGAACGTCGACATGAAAAATGGCGTCCTTATAAGGACGCCGAACAGTTCCGAGTCTGGAACGCCTGCAGTCGCAAAACGCTATCGGGCGGCACGCTGCGGCGCGGCGCATCAGTTTACAGTTATAACTAGCCTTTGCTCGCGGCTCTCCGCTCGCGTTTATTAAATCTCTGCCCCGCTTTCGGCTCGAGCGTTATTTTATGAACACCTTTAGAGCCTATATATTGACCAGAGTCACTACGATGATAATAATAAAAACCGCATCGAAACCCGTTGGGTGGTTCTCGAGTTAAAACGAAACATACATACATACAGATAGACACACAAAAAATCTAAAAATTTCAAAATTTCGTGAAAATATTCAATGTATGTACAGACACGAGTTTTTTGCTCCTTTATTATTAGTATAGATTGAAGAAATCAAAAATAACAATAATAATTTTCAATCATGAGTACCTATACCAGTTGAAATAGAACCCTCTAGCTATAACAAAGGAAACTGTTCTTTGTTTGAAATAAAAAATATATGTTTTGTTACATTTGTCATGTTCATAACAAAAAAAAAAGATATCCACCGCCAAAGAAGTACTAATACCCCGGTGACAGCGACGACGCTCTACGAAACCTATGTGTACATAGCCTATGTACATGTTGCGTCTCGTATGTTGGCCATTTTTTAGAAATTAGAAAACTTTTTTTTACCGTTTTGTGTTCTTATAGTGATTCTGATTCATAGAGTTCAATAAAGCTAGAGGGTTCATTTTAAAACTGTATAACTTGAAATTATAGAATTCACTAACCTCTCGCCCGTGGCTCCATCCGCGTTTATTCAACTTCTGCTCCGTTTTCGGCTTGGGCGTTATTTTATCAACGACCTTTATAGCCTACTTCAGCCCGCGACTTAGTCCGCGTGGGTTTCGAATCCCTAATCCTAAAATATGTGTTTGATTACTTCTTTTTAACAGTTTTATGCCAAGACTTAAGTTAATACAAATAGGGAATACGACTTTCTTTAGTAACTTTTGTACCCCGTTTCGTTATTTTAGGAGATAATTTCTGAAAAATGCTCAAGTACGTGTTTTATTGTACCAAGATTCAAATTGAAGCACGATTTACGATTTTCTTTGTGCATCTCTGCTCTCTCTAAGGAACGTATGTTTCTTTCATGTTTATATCTTTAGCGTTGCCTGCCAGTCAGTCACGAAACTGTTTTATATATTACATTATATTAATACTAAAGTAGTAAATTATTTCTTTGTGCATCTCTGCTCTCTCTAAGGAACGTATGTTTCTTTCATGTTTATATCTTTAGCGTTGCCTGCCAGTCAGTCACGGAACTGTTTTATATATTACATTATATTAATACTAAAGTAGTAAATTATTTCTTTGTGCATCTCTGCTCTCTCTAAGGAACGTATGTTTCTTTCATGTTTATATCTTTAGCGTTGCCTGCCAGTCAGTCACGGAACTGTTTTATATATTACATTATATTAATACTAAAGTAGTAAATTATTTCTTTGTGCATCTCTGCTCTCTCTAAGGAACGTATGTTTCTTTCATGTTTATATCTTTAGCGTTGCCTGCCAGTCAGTCACGGAACTGTTTTATATATATTACATTATATTAATACAAAAGTAGTAAATTATTTCTTTGTGCATCTCTGCTCTCTCTGAGGAACGTTTGTTTCTTTCATGTTTATATCTTTAGCGTTGCCTGCCAGTCAGTCACGGAACTGTTTTATATATATTACATTATATTAATACTAAAGTAGTAAATTGTTTCTTTGTGCATCTCTGCACTCTCTAAGGAACGTGTGTTTCTTTCATGTTTATATCTTTAACGTTGCCTGCTAGTCAGTCACGGAACTGTTTTATATACATAACTATATCTATATTAATACTTAAGTAGTAAATTATCTCTTTGTGTATCTCTATACTCTCTAAGGAACGTATGTTTCTTTCATGTTTATATATTTAGCGTTGCCTGCCAGTCAGTCACGGAACTGTTTTATATATTACATTATATTAATACTAAAGTAGTACATTATTTCTTTGTGCATCTCTGCTCTCTCTAAGGAACGTATGTTTCTTTCATGTTTATATCTTTAGCGTTTCCTGCCAGTCAGTCACGGAACTGTTTTATATATATTACATTATATTAATACTAAAGTAGTAAATTATTTCTTTGTGCATCTCTGCTCTCTCTAAGGAACGTATGTTTCTTTCATGTTTATATCTTTAGCGTTGCCTGCCAGTCAGTCACGGAACTGTTTTATATATTACATTATATTAATACTAAAGTAGTAAATTATTTCTTTGTGCATCTCTGCTCTCTCTAAGGAACGTATGTTTCTTTCATGTTTATATCTTTAGCGTTGCCTGCCAGTCAGTCACGGAACTGTTTTATATATTACATTATATTAATACTAAAGTAGTAAATTATTTCTTTGTGCATCTCTGCTCTCTCTAAGGAACGTATGTTTCTTTCATGTTTATATCTTTAGCGTTGCCTGCCAGTCAGTCACGGAACTGTTTTATATATATTACATTATATTAATACAAAAGTAGTAAATTATTTCTTTGCGCATCTCTGCTCTCTCTGAGGAACGTTTGTTTCTTTCATGTTTATATCTTTAGCGTTGCCTGCCAGTCAGTCACGGAACTGTTTTATATATATTACATTATATTAATACTAAAGTAGTAAATTGTTTCTTTGTGCATCTCTGCTCTCTCTAAGGAACGTGTGTTTCTTTCATGTTTATATCTTTAACGTTGCCTGCTAGTCAGTCACGGAACTGTTTTATATACATAACTATATCTATATTAATACTTAAGTAGTAAATTATCTCTTTGTGTATCTCTATACTCTCTAAGGAACGTATGTTTCTTTCATGTTTATATATTTAGCGTTGCCTGCCAGTCAGTCACGGAACTGTTTTATATATTACATTATATTAATACTAAAGTAGTACATTATTTCTTTGTGCATCTCTGCTCTCTCTAAGGAACGTATGTTTCTTTCATGTTTATATCTTTAGCGTTGCCTGCCAGTCAGTCACGGAACTGTTTTATATATATTACATTATATTAATACTAAAGTAGTAAATTATTTCTTTGTGCATCTCTGCTCTCTCTAAGGAACGTATGTTTCTTTCATGTTTATATCTTTAGCGTTGCCTGCCAGTCAGTCACGGAACTGTTTTATATATATTACATTATATTAATACTAAAGTAGTAAATTATTTCTTTGTGCATCTCTGCTCTCTCTAAGGAACGTTTGTTTCTTTCATGTTTATATCTTTAGCGTTGCCTGCCAGTCAGTCACGGAACTGTTTTATATATATTACATTATATTAATACTAAAGTAGTAAATTATTCGGGAAGTGAAATTTTCAAAAAAATGGTACTACACCTCTCAATCATAGAATTACAAAAAAGTCGGTAGGAGTTTCGCCAACCAAAAACTTAAGCACCCGCAGTGAGCCTTCTCGCGTTTACGCACGAGCCCGGCACGCACACATTCACATCATAGTAAGCCCAATTCCATAGTAAATCCACTCACGCACTTGTAAATCACCGCCATTGCCATGCTTCAGTTGTTGCTTAGCGTTGACTCCATCCCCTTTTTTAATAGTCTATGCTCCCAATAAATACACCCTCCATATAACAAACCTCTTATGTGCTGTACGTTGTCTGTCAGTCAATTATACTCAGGACAAAGCCTTTCCTTTATATATATGTATAGATAGATAACATGTTGACGGGGTCACTACGATGGTAATAAAGAAAACCACACCCAAATCCGCTTAGTGGTTCTCGAGTTAAAACGGAAAATACATACGATATACATACCGATACACAAAATACCCAAAAATTCTAGTTTTGGCATTAATACAATACTAATAAACCATATCATTTAAAATTTTGAAAAATACGTACTATACGAATTTTTTACTACTTAATTATAACAGCACGAGTAAATAGGAAGAAGATATAGAGTCAGCGCGCCTTTGCGATTTTTCATAGCAATTCTTATTATTATTACATTAAACTCAATTTTACAAAAGGTTTCTATTATAAAATTTGTTATTTCAAAAGTTAATTTCGATCTCTTGGGTCCATTTAGATATATATGTAATGAGCAGATCGTAAAGAATGAAATCGATAATAAAAATAGATACGACGACGACTGCAAGCGGAGCGTAGGAAGCCGAGTGAAGCGGAACGGAGCTTGGCAACCCCCCTAATTTTAATAGAAATATGATATGCCTAGGCAGATCATGATAATGCCCATTTCTACGACGTGCCAACGATGAGTATGTCGTACTCTTATGTTTCTATATAATATTATACGAAACTAGTATGTTTCTACTCTTAGTAACAAAAATAAGTAAAACAAGTGAAAGAAGCAATATTCATTACTTTTATTTCCTGCAGTTTTAGCGTGGTATGATCTTACCATCTCGGAGGAACTTTCCGGAATAAAAAGCAGGTACCTATCTTGTGTTGGCGCTGGTCATGATTTTTTAAAAAGTTTAGTTACAATCCGTTCAACATTAACATTCAAAACTCTTATTTTCCAGGCTACTGACCCCATCGCAGTTGTCTTTAGCTAAATCACTGATGAGAACGGATACCAGCTGTCTCGGACTCGGCTGAAACTAGCCCTATTACACTGGTCAACAAGTTTTCTGCACAGAAACGATATTTTGAAATTCTCACAGAAAACTGTGTGCTGAATCCAAATCTGAACTCCGATTTTTTCTATCAGTTCTTGTGAAATCAACTTTAAGTATTTAAATTTTACGTTTCCTTAATGCTTTTGAACAATATTTTTACTTATTACAATTGTATTTTCTGTATTTACTTTTCATCATAACAAGTCCTTTATTAAAACTTATCAAGATAAAAATAACAGAATTCGCGATTGAACCTTATTTTTCAAAATATATAATATTTTGTGAGAGCTTGTTCGGTCCATACATTTCATACCAAGTTTTTACTATGACAAATTGGGTGTGATTGTTTTGAGGCATTCAATCAAAAAGTAGGCTTGGTTACGTGAATCTTTTTATCATATTATTAAAAAGAACTACTGAGAAGAACAACATGCTGGAAGACAACATGGTGGAGCTTTGGAAATTATGGCTCTAACAATAGAACTGGTTTTCAGTACCAGCTGAACTTCTTACAATGACGCCAGAAGTGCAAGTGACTGTGTTTATTTTATTTCAACCATAGGACCGAAGTTGTTGTAATAATTCATCGTACTATTTTGGAATATAATACGTTAATGGTCCTCTAGTTATAAGTGAATACAATCAGATAGACGTATTTTTTATGTATACCCACAGAGTGTTAAGATTTACCTTTTTCCTTAAAACTGAAAACTTGTACTATGAGGCAAACCCTGGAACTGTAATAAATTCAGTTATCTCTTTTTGTTACGATATGTTTTTCAAAGAAAGTTTTTAACCTACCCTGTATACCGTCTCGCAGGAGGGCTATTTTAACCCGTTTAATCTGTTGAACTCCATACATTTTTAGCTCGAGTTTTAGAAATCTCACTTTGACTGTGTCTCCGGAATTGCGCGCAGATCTTAATATGCAGCACTAAAATTTTGCTCACTTGACCAATCTCGTTATTTCAGTGCTTAATTTTGCAAAGAGGTTCTGAATTAAGACACCAATACGTTTGGACACACTTACGTCTGTTGCCACAAAGTTTCGCACAATAATGTAAACATTAATTATGGGCACTTATGCGAAAAAAAAAAACACACGAACCTTAGGGTTGCTAAACGATAGACGAGAGATGCAGGTGCGGCCGCCTCCACAAGGCTTACGTTTCTTGGCAAATAAAAGAAATAGCAAATCTCAAGGGCAAAATATTGTATTCGTATGTACCAGTATCAATTAGGCAATTGTTCGACGATGACTTGTGTTTCAACGGTTTCCAGCCCTCCTTTGCCCGGCCGCTGGAACCTCACCTGCTCACCATCCCCAGCGATAGCCGGCACTGTTTCCTTATTCTTCCTAGCCATAAAGTCGCTGAAGAAATTAGGTACAAATGTTAGAGGTCTGAAACAATTTTTTTTATATCAACAGACGCAAACCGATGAATGAAAATGGCACCAGCAGGCCTAACATGATGCCACTTTAACACCATTTTAAACACAATTTGATAATTTGTATTTATTGTAAAATGGCGTTTAAAATGGGGTTAAAGTGGCAACCACGTTAGGCCTGCAGAGACAAAAGTGGCAAAAGGCTCATGATTGGTTTGTTCTGTGTGTCATGCAAAATTGATCCAGCTGTGATTGGCCACTTTATAGACAAAGTGAAAGCTATTGAAGCTGTCACCATACTAAATTGTGTTGAACACAGTTTATCGTGGGATAATTTTTCGGCGCTAATTAGACTTCTGTTTTTTTCGTTCACTGACCCAAGCATAAACCTTGCGGTTGTCGTGTAGACTAATCACCACGGCAAGTGGATTGGTAACACGTTTAAGCACTAAAACGCAGGAACTCGTCAATGGTCAGCAGTACCTATTTACCTGTGATGGTGGCTTCCAACAACAGTCAATATGAATTCGCCATTGAATTTTGTAATACTTCAGAATAGAATTGGAATTTTTTAATAATTTATACTTGTGATTGTCGGCACTTGGTAAAACTTGGTAAACATCATTCACTTGGACTTTTTTCACTGGTTTTAAAACCAAACTAAACTCAATTTCCTGAATTCCTGAATACCTTGAGAATTACAATTCTAATAAATACCCTATTAACCGAAACCGGTCGCGATTAAATTGTAAATATTAAAATAAAACCAGTGAAACAAGTGCAAGGAAATTTCTTAGCCAATCAGTTGATCACAGCAGTTTTTTAGGGTTCCGTACCCAAAGGGTTACTAAGACTCCGCTCTCCGTCTGTCTGTCCATCTGTCACCAGGCTGTATCTCATGAACCGTGATAGTTAAACAGTTGAAATTTTCACAGATGATGTAGGTATTTTTGTGGACGCTATAACAATAAATACTAAAACTGGCCAAGTGCGAGTCGGACCTGCGCACTCCCATACAACAGACATGATTTTTTTGCCGTTTTTATAGATAATGCATGAACCGTGATAGTTAGACAGTTGAAATTTTCACAGATGATGTATTTCTGTTGCTGTTATAACAACAAATACTAAAACCGGCCTAGGGCGAGTCGGACCTGCGCACTCCCATACAACAGTTATGATTTTTTTTCCGTTTTTAGGGTTCCGTAGTCCAACAAGGAATCCTTATAGTTTCGCCGTGTCCGTCTGTCCACGGCTTAGCGCAGAGACTATTAGTACTAGAAAGCTGTAATTTGGCACAGATATAAATATTAACCACACCAACAGAATGGTAAAATAAAACCTTGAAAAAAAAATGATTTTAAGGGTACCTCTCATACAAATAAACAGGGGATGATTTTTTTTTCTCGTCTATCCCATAGTGTGGGATATCGTTGGATAGGCCGTTTAAAAACATTGTAGGTGTGTGAGAACCATTTTTCGATTTAGGGATCCGTTGGTGAAATATTAAGCTTTAAAGTGAAAATTTTAGTTAGAGTGGGGCGTCCCCCCCTCCCCTGCCGGCTAAACGGTTGTTTATAGAAATGTGAAAAAAATCACAGATGGAGTATATATAATAAATTAAAAGGAAAACTAGCACAGCTAAGTAGGCTTTACAGTTTTACGAGTACAGGTCGCGCCAAACTTTTGGCCCCCTATAATGTATGGGACCAGAAGTTTGGCGCGGTCTGTATTAGTAGACCAACTTATATGTACCGGGCAACTACGGAACCCTAAATTGCGCGTGGCCCGACACGCACTTGGCCGGTTTTTATTATAGATAATGGTACGGAAACCTTCGTGCGCGAGGCCAACTCGCACTTGGCCGGTGTTTTGATTTGATTTTTAAATCGAGGTAAAAAAAGTGGTGCTTAAATCAACAGAAGGATATCATGTTTTGTTTACACTTACCCGAAATCAATTTTTGGTAATGCATCGTTGCCAGATCTGCTCCCGGATTGACCAAGATCAAAGTTCCCAAATCCAAATAAATCAATTGGAGAACAAAAAGTAGCATCCAGAGTTGCTAGCGTTAATATGACGAGCACCTAAAAGTTATGAAGAAGGAAGAGAAGAAATTAACGTAAGTAAGTAAAATTGCCGTTAATTAGTAAAAATTTGTGGTATTTCGTATGTCCAAACAGTTTTTTTTAAGGAGCTAATCTTGAAATAGCAAAAAATAAAAATTTTATGGTAAATAAATATTGCACTCTTCAAGGCTTTTATGATTTGATACTCAACTGATGCCTGGACCAGGTCGGACCTAAAATATATCTTGTATATTTATTTTTGTGTGTTTTATAAAAATATATATGTAAAATTATTTAATAAAAAAATTAATATAAATGTTTCATAAAACAGTGCAATTTAAATCTGAAAATTTAAAAGCTGTTTAATTTTTTGCTTATATAGGGTTGGCCCCGAAAATAAATTTGCACCAGTTTGGAGGGCCAAAACCACAAAAAAACTTTTAATTTCAAATCGGTGCCTTATGGGAGTGGAGTGAGGGGGACTTACTCTATACAAATATGCGCTCACGAACTAGCTTAATGCCGTAAGGTCGTATACGGCAAAACAGTATTTTTCATTTAAAATGACAACTATAAGTAATTTAATAAATCCAATCGGCCATATTGAGGTGTATTTGTAGACTAATTTAAATAAAAAACTTAATGGCTTCATTCGCTCCCGTTTGTCAGTAAAATATAATCTCTGTTTTAAAGGAGGTTTTCTAAATATTTTTTGCTATGAAAATTACTCAATCAACTAATTCTTCGGGCAAAGTGATGTCAGTGAAACGCTTAATCTAGTTTATAAATTGGTAATTACATATGTTTTTTTATTGCTGAGAAAAATGGACATCTATGTCGCCAAAATTTCCAATGCGTCGCCTTAACTTAGCTGCTAACGGGAAACTATAAACCATTTTGATTATATTAATATTTATAGCGCTTTTTAAACTTAGCCCTAAAAACGCATATTTTTCCCGGATGTTTGCTAAGTTTCTTACCCTTCTTCTTAGAAATACTAAGGGAATGGTGCGGATGGTTAGGCACTATGTATATATCATATTTTTATTCCTATATTTCTCTATATTATGCAGGTGTATAACTTAATTACATTTTAGTGGCCCAACCTTAATATTTTTATTTCTAGATTTCTCTATTTTATGCAGGTGTATAATTACGTTTTAATAGCCCAACCTAAATATTTTTTGTATGTATTTCCCTTATTAGTATATATTTTTTTACATTCTTAAGATATACCTATATACTGTAAAGATTAACTTCGACTTGTAGAAAGTATACTTTATTTATCTATTTAAAAAAATAAATATTTTGCCGGAGAAAAGCAGGTGTACATAATATAATGTACAATGGTTAGACCGTTCAGTTGACATTCAGAACAACTCTGACACATTGCTTCCCTTGCATGTTGTGACTATGCTTATAGGAAAAATATATAAACTTACACCAAATAAAATCATAATTATATATGTAAATACAATAATTATTATCACGACAAACACAAGTGCACTTAAAAACTAATCTTGTTGACTTAAAAAATAACAATGGAGTGGCTAGGTATGCCATATTACATATTTAACTGCATAATTCTTTAATAGTTAAATTGGCAAGACGAATTAAATACAAAGGGAACCATTATGTTGATATCGTAAGTGATAGAGCTCAGGAAACGAATTCCCAGATTTAAAAAAAAATGTCTGTATAATACTTACTAGGAATATTACTTTTTATACTAACGTCATCGGTATAATAATAACACACTCTCTCATGTAATCCCGTAATCCCGTAATCCCGCAAAAAAGGTTTTAATATGAAAAGTTAAATAGATACTTGAGGTCAGCATATTCTAGCTGTATATTAATTGGGGGAACTAAGCTTTTTAATTAATTATTTATTTACTAATATAAGATTAAGAACAAATGATGGGTTTTAAATTTTAGCCTGAAATAAATGAATTTATTATTATTAGACAAGAATATAGCCTTAATGTAATGAATTCGTCAAGCTTAGACCCTATCCTTAAAAAAATAAAATTTGACACGGTGAGTCCCGTATTTCTAATAATGTTCATAGTGTCAGTGTAAACCTAAATTCTTGCAAAATAAAATTTGCTAATTTGCTAAACACACATACATTAATTAAATACTTGAACTCAAACTGTGCTTCAAAGTTATAATGCGCATAGAAATCTATAGCCGAGCGACCCCTACGTTTTTACTGCTTGTATAGAAAGTGTAGGGAAATACGAACTTTCGTATTCTATTCGTATGCGCATTATAAGTTTGGGAGTACTGTGTGGTTAAACATCCACAAGGGCTGATCCAGGATTTATTTGGGGGGGGGGGGTACAAGGGCCAGATAGGTATAGATATAGAGTGTCCCGCATAGAATTGCACTATATCTTTTAGTCCTAGCGGTACTCCATAAAATGCTGCAAATGGTGTTAAAAGCATGAAAATTGGTGAAATTGATCTTAAGGCCATACTAATTAATTTGAAACGCAGCAATAATTTTACAAAAAAATAAAAATATGAAATCGAAAAAAAGTAAACTTAAAAAACACCGAGTGTTCTCTAAGGGCACTCGTAAAAAAATATCCCGTGTCTACGCACCCCGTGCCTACGCTACGCTTATGCTGTTTAAAAGAGGAGGACAGACGTATCTGTGGTATCACATCACATGCAAGTCGGATTGCCAGAGATAGAAAAGACATTTCACTCACGTGTTTTCTGTAGAGGCAATAATAATTGTGTGATAGTTGTAAATTGCGGTAAATGAAACGAATACTATTAAAGCGGGATAGTATTGTAATGTAGGTAGGTAGACTTAGGTCATATAATGAGAATATAGAACTCTTTGGGCTCGTAATTGGTTGGCAATCGGTAATGTTTATGAACATTGGTACGTCGTATTGATAGATTTATCGAAATATTCTAAAAATGAAATAATGTCTAGAAAAAAAGACAAAGAAACGAGCAGAGTTCTGGTACATATTGATTCTGAGCGTCTCCTTGAATATCTTCAGTGATCTGTAAAAGTATAGGATGTCTAAATAAATACTAAAGAAGTGAAGGAAGTGTTTCTATCCATAACCCCGGTATCAACGTATTAATCTCTATCACCACTCTTATCGGTAGCGGTCATCGACGATCTCCTGGTAGAGTTAGAGGCTTTGTCACTATAAGTTATGCAGATGATCTGGTTATCATTAGGTATATCGGGTCTATTTAAAGGAACGCTGAAGCTAAAGCCCTTCGGCTCTATTTCAAGGAGTTGTCCTGGTTGGGCTAGCCGACCGGAGGAAAGTGCACAATACTCACGATCACATAGAGTCAGTGGAGGACTCATCACCCATGCAACGAATTTAGAATTTTAGTATTAATCTCTCAGCTTCTTGTTTTATTTGAACAGCCTAGATCCACCCTTGACATTCATGTCAAACTCCCTGCCCTTTAAGAGGAGGCATATATTTTCATGCTAAAATCTATTATTTCCAGCGCCTAATTTACCATCTTTATAAAGATTTTAATGCTGTTGAATATATGTTAGGCATAAACCAGTCTTTCGTATTAAACATTAATATATCATATTTTTAAATACTACTTTGCATTTTTTTTGTGATTATTCATTAACTGTTGAAACAAAATATATAATACTTCCGTCAATTTTTCCGAATAAAGTCACCAGTTTACTATGATTAAAGCGTGATGAATTTTATTTCATAATTAACATTCAAATTTCATGTCAAAATAACCTATGATTCTTAACCAATCGAATTCAGCAATTATATAGAAAGTTACAATCCACAAAAACACTCCATACAAAAAGCGTACTTTGGTGAATTATTATTGGCAATAGAGCAGTTGTTGAGGGTAGTGCTATTATGTCAAAATTGTAGGTGGATTTGCATAGATATATGCATGTATATAATTACTAAACACATACCGCAAAAACAAAAATATTTTATTAAAACCCATGACAAAGTTAAGCTTATAGCAGAAGAACATTGTGGATTTTGCGCGTTTTATTTCTTAGCCAACATTTTATCAAAAAAAGCTGGTAGCCATCGCTCTACAAGGCCACGTGCCATTCTGCCGATTGCCCTTTTAGTCCTGTAATTTGCCTTCTGATGCTAGCAACTGTTTTATCACGAAGAGGCCAGAGGGTGGAGCAAATCGGTTATTCGTATTTTTCTCAGAACCAATTTTCAAATATCCCAGCCTAGTAGGCCTAGTCTCAGTGTGTCGAATTAGCATCTCGATTCGATTGTTTCTCCGGGATTTGCCCCCCTGGTATGGGGACAGTAAATTTTGATCCTGTGTTATTGTTGAAAATTGTTTGTATTCAAATCAATCAAGTGTTTCTAATTTGTTACTGGGCAGCCAGTGTGTAGTGTGCATGTACACGTGCTGCAAGTTTTGATAATAACTCCTAAGTGACAAATACAATAAAAAAATTGGACCTTTTTCCATCTAAAGGTGAATATAGATGGCTCTTCTAAACGCTAGATTCTTTTACGGTTTAAAGGCTTGATCTCATAACTTCGTATCCGCAACACGGTCAGTAACACACACACACTAAATAATTTATAATATAAAAGACCGGTTTAGTGCGAGTAAGGCTGTCCCTTGAGGCACTGGAGGCCAATTCCGGTGGTATGGAGATGATCTCCATGGTCGAAATATCAGGCGGGATACTGCTTATCTCCGCCGAAAACCAAAAAATGCTATTCTCACGATCTCCATACAGAGATTTCTCGACCGCAAATCAGCGAGATATTACGACGGGTCATTTCATATGGAGATGCGGTATCTCCCTTGCAACAACTGCCAAAATTGACAAAAAATCAAGGTAATGTTTATCATTTTGAAGTCTTTAATGGATTGTGTGTGGTTATTTTTATTAGGTACTTACTTACATACATACCTATCTTCCTATTGCATGTTATTTATCATTTGACTCGGCCAAGATTTACGAACTCTTGTTACCTGTAACTGTGCTTTTGATGGGTACTGCCACCAGACTTACATGGAAGATAGAAGTTTTTGACTGCCACAGCCACCTATATACAGGTGACTTTCAAACAAACCCCGATAATTTTAGAGGTTATTAAGAAACGTTAGTAGAACACATTTTAAATGTAAAAATAATTAAAATTAAAAGTCGAAATATTATTAATAAATATTAGGTACTTGGAAATAAAATTTATGGTTTAAAATAATGGGATCAATAATAAAAAAAACTTCGCGCGATCTAATTATCTTATCTCTTTGGGTGACCATGAATTCTTTGGATTTTACGAAAAATATCAAAGGGATCCAACTTAAAAAAATTATTATGAATATGATTTTGAATGGTTTTAATAAAACCAGTTTGTATTCTTTTACAAAATACTCAATTATCGGGTTTAGGTTAAAAGTCAATTTGACTACTTACGCAGGTAAATTGAATATTTCGTAATATTTAATTGGCAATGGTTTTTTCATGGAAACCAATGAACAAGACAAATACACTGTATAGTAAATAAAAAAATAAAAAAGTAATAATACTGTTTAAAAAGACTACACATCCTCATCAGCTACGATCACGAACATAATACTGAATATCCACTCCTTTGACTTGTTCCACATTGACCATCGAGTCATACAAAATCTTTTATTACAGTTTTTTGATCTAACGCTTCACCAATATTCACCAATTTCATCAGCATATATCCATATATCACATATCGATTATATTCCAAGTGAATCGATAAAAACGGAACATCTCTTAGCAGAGATAATTTTCTCCGTTGTAATCTTTCTCCATTGTCTACGAGAATAGAGTTTTTTAGTAGTGTCGAGATTTGAACCGGACATTGGTGCGGAGATTTGAAACAGAGATTTATCTCAATGGTCGTGATATTTCCATCGAGCCCGGAATTGAGGTCCTGTTATCAAATATCAAAATACTTGAATAATTTCTACAAAGTTTACAACTTAAGGCTTCGCCACATCAAACGTGGTTCGTGCGCGGCGCGGAAGCGGAGCGGAGCAGAAGTAGCGCGGTAGTCGGCACATTGAACGCGGGTCGGGCGGGGCGGCGCGGTTTGAACGCGGGCCCGCTTTAGAACCGCGTTCAGTGTAGCGCGCTAGCGCGATTTGAGTGCGGCAGTTGATACCAAGGTGTATATTTATTTTATGAATTTACTAGCTAATTTGTAAAATATGTATGTATGTCATATCTTTTGTAGTGCACGTATACAATATGAATTATTATTTTAATACAATTTCCATTTCCCACCAAGGTTAGCTGTAAGAAATCTCTTTTCAGAGATAAGCTCAACTCTATACATACTTTCTAATTGATCGTGTATCATTAATAAATTGTTTGTGTACAGTAAAAAATAAAGACCGAGGCGCTTGCGATCTGACAATTTTCTTCCACAATCGTAACTAATAATTTGTATTCCTATAATATTTATCGCCTCGGTCGTATAAACATTTGTTTTTTCTAAAAAAAATTTGGCTACATCATTATCATCACCATCATCATCATCATCATCATCATCATCATCATCATCATTATCATCACCATCATCATCATCATCATCATCATTATTTATTCATAAACAAAAATATTGCATTTGAAATTATCTTAAAACTTCAACTTAAAACTAAGCACATGATGTATAAATCAGAAGAAAAAAAATAGATATTACAAATTGTCAATAGAGTACAGGCACTTCTTCAATAAAAACTGCTTTTATTCATTCATTCGCATGAAGTTTTATACAACCGCTCGCAACCGCGTCGCCGCGATACTGCTGGTTGCGCGGGCCCGCCGACAATCTGCACCGCGTACGAACCGCGTTTGATGTGGCGAAGGCTTTAGAATTACGTATAAAACATATGAATCAAAACCGCAAACTTAAGTTGGTCAAGTATTTGTAACACATTGGATTCGAAGTTTATTGTTTTCGTATTTATTTCTTACTTTATGTGCCTTGGTTCTAATTTCAAGGTTATCGGTCACAGAATTTTGATGATCATTCAGTGAGTGGGATTTTTTGGATAAAAATACCTTTAGAATAGCGCGTTAAACCAGAAACTCAAGTTTTTTTTAATTAGAATGATGCTATACACCATCTTATTTGATATTAATTTCAATTTGATACCTGAAACTGTGCCTGAGAAAAAGGGCTTCAACTCACAGACAGACAAACGGACAACAAAGTAAACGCATAGGTGTTCCGTTTCTTCAAATGAGGTACTGAGGGCTTGCGAGTAGAAGTGAAAACTCCGGAATATTTCTGAAAGTTTCCATAAGTTTTGGAAAATTTCTGGAAGTATTCCGAAAAACTTCCGGAATATTTCCAAAACGGCCACCGTACCTACCGCTCGCACCTAGATGCGTCTTTTGCCTTCATTAAATCAAAATCAATGTACTTAGATTTTTTTGAGGTTGCCTTGCCGAGCTAAACACTAAGCTAATCTCTTGGTTTTCGAAACCACTAGAATCAAAAGTATTCCCAATGTTACTAAATTTATTGTTCCGGTAAGAAATAAAAAAAAAATGAAATCTTCTAAAATTTCGGAAATTTTGGAAGTCGCGAAAATTTCCTCATAAAAGGAAAATTTCCCGGCGGTTTTCACCTCTACTTGCGAGTGAATTTTCCAGTGACACTCTACACTCCTAAAATTGATGGCAGATTTGCCACGGGGATCCATAATAACGATGTAATTTGTGTTTGTTTCTAGAATACACGAGTACATAAGCCTCCCTGACTATCGCGATTTGTAACCATATCATAAGTGGGCGTTCATAATATCATTATTGAACATACGGGTAATCTCAATTATAATTTAAGGTGGTAACGGAGGATCTCGGTGCAAAATGCACATCATAATATTGCTTTCCTTACTTTTGAATAAAAAGTATGAAATAAATGCGTTTTATAGCAATTCGCGCAAACTGCTTGTTAATAGTTAGGTGATCATCACATGAAAATTATTCAATTTTATGAGTTAATTTATTTAATGCATTTTATGTGCATTACATTACAACTGTAAACACGCTTTTAATTTTGTTAATATAATGCAAACAAAATGTAATACATTAAAGTACGTAATTTTTTGTGAAGACTATTATTAATAAACTATTTCCGCAAGTTGCTTTAAAACAAATTTATTGCATACTTTTTATTCAAAACTAAGGAAAACAATATTATGATGTGCATTTTGTACCGAGGTAAAAAGTTACGCCCTTAAGTCCATCTCGTTAAGGTAGGGTGACGGGTCTCGTTCCAAAATGCACAAATTATAATTGTTTTTATTATTTTTGAATAATTCTTATTAAATAAATATGATGTATTTATGTATATATGTATGTAATAGTATGTAGTGTAATGTATATTTTATATTTAAGTAAATAGACTTAAAGAAAATTTCATAATTAAATTCACTTGTACTTGTTTCTCTGGTTTTAATTTTAAGGTTTACATTTTTAAGGGCTCGTCGTAATGTTCCTGAATTTCTGTATCCCTTGAGAATGGTGTATTAACCGAAACCGGTCGGGATTAACGAGTAAACCTTAAAATTAAAACCAGTGAAACAAGTACAAGTGAATTTAATTATGATGTTATCCAAGTTTCACCAAGTGCCGACAATCGCAAGTATAAATTATGTTAAAGAAAATTGTTTTATTTATGCACAAATGACAATTAATTTGTCGCTTGACCGGAAGAAATTTCTTTGAGGAATAAGTCCGCCCCTGTCCTCTGTTAATTTATTTATTCTGTGCTTTCATTTTGATTTTCTGTGCAATAGTGTTCTTTTTTTTCATTCGTTCATTTATGATTTATGGTATTGTGCAAACATAATTTAATTTAGGAGGAGACCTGGGATTTCGTGGTATCTCTAGGGATACCATGAAATACCAGATGATGTCAAATATTACAATGGATTATTTCTTCTTACTAAATACATCTAGTGAAGAGTCGTTTCATTCGATTGAATATAGTACAAAGTCAAAATGAAAATGATCGTTTCCAGACATTTTTAAATTTACATTAATTTTTAATAAAATTAAAAATGTAAGTAACTAAATCATAAAATTCTTTATATTTTAATTTAAAATTAAGAAAACTTAAAATCATATTAGTGTTCGTTTTACTTGGTTAATCATTGCAACTTTTGGGTGGAATATAAAAGCCAGTAAAGAGCAAGGACTCATGCCTACTGTAAGATCAAAAATTTTCTCAAACAATTTGAATAAAAATAATATATACATAAGTACATAAATTACAAAATTATCATAACAAAATTAAATGCCATCGTATATCTTTTTATTGCCTTGAATTAAAAACAGAATTTTTATTACAGTATGAGGCTATTGATTGACCTTAGTATTCAATTTTAATTTCAAGTTGTTACATCAAGCCGTATTTTGACAGGCAGACGGACAGACAGAAGTGATTCTGTAATGGTTCTTTCTAATTTTTCTACGATTTGGTAACGGATCCCACCGTAAAACTCCCAATTACTGACTGATCAAACCTCTAAAACCCATAGGCCGGTTTATGGTCCAGAGGTTCGAGTAATCGACAACCAATCTGGACGCTGTGAATTTACATATATTTATTCTTATGTTTATTCTTAACTAGCTTTTGCCCGCGGCTCCACCCGCTTGTTAATCGGTTTAACGACATGCTTTTTTCCGAGATTAAAAGTAGCCTATATGTTAAGTTAGGGTTTAAGCTATATCCATTCTAAATTTCATCCAAATCCGTTCATCGTTTCAGCGTTAAAGAATGACAAATATTCACACACACAAACTTTCGCATTTATAATATTAGTGTGATGTACACAGAAAACATTTTGATCGCCAGTGTTGATACTCGTCTAAGATTCAATGTGTTACAGAATTGCAAGAAAAAAACCGCACGGTGAAAATTCGCAGTGCGGACAGGCCCTTAAATTATGGGTCCATGACTGGCCTGAAGTAAGCCGATAGAGCTCACCAGTCATCATGCTGTGACGTAATAATCGTCGATGACACGTGGGTGCGAGAGTGTGGAGAATCTGACTTACATTTCGCCGTCCTTATGATTGATTATGTAACATAATTATACTTGCGACTTGTTCTTGGTTCACCATTGTGTAGATAGATCGTTTATGGCTCATCCTATTAGTGTCTGTGAACCGTGAAGTAAACAACATCCTTGTTGTTAAGCTCCCTAAAGTATTTTTAGAAAAGTGTATAATTTGTGATCTGTAGAACAATACGTACCACGGAAAACATAAACCTAACCTGCTATTTCAAGAACAGCTGATTGATTCACAAGCGAAGTTTGACATTTCACTTGGGACTGCGTTCAAAATTTTCCTTCTGCATTTTTGTTACACGCCTACAAAATTTGCACTGCTGCAGTAACATAACATTAAACAGTCCGAATACAAATACAACTTTAACTTCTGAGATCCATACGATTAAACATTACACAAGATTGTAAACATGCAAAAAATGGCGTTAAGGTCTAAAACAGACAGAAAAGGCACTGCTAGTGATGATGAAGCAGTAGTACATAATCATAGAGAATGTCTTCAAAAGATAAAGGATGGAGATAAAAAAATTCAATCATTAAAACGTGAAAAAGCAACACTTAAGGAACTCAACAAAACTAAAACAACACAAAAAGTTAATTTTAGTAACCATAATCTAGAGCAGGAAAAAAGGGATATAGAGCTACAACTAAAGGAAGAAAGAGAGAAAAATTTGAAACTCGAAGCACAGATACTTAATAACTCGAGACCAAGCTCCTCCCATCTATACCACAATATAGATTCTACAGATGTCGAGAGCATGGAAATAATAACACCCTTGAAGAAGAAAATAGAAAAGAAAGAAAGCGAAACTCTTGCGCTCACGTTAAGATTACAGGATCTTGAAACTGAAAACACGCGTTTGTATCAAACAATAGCAAATCCCGCAACTTCCCATAACACACAAGAAGAAATTAGCCAAAACAGAAATAGTTTTAAAGATGAGAGCAACAAGTTGAAAAAGAAGCTGAAAAAGATGACACAACGTTTAAGTAACACTTTAAAAGATAATTATGATTTGACCTACAACCTGAATGAACTAAAGGCAAAGGAGATTAGTCTGTCTAAATTGCACCAAAAAATTAGGTTATTGCAAAAAAAGGTACAGCTCATTCATACAGATTTTGTCAACACTACTGAGGATACAAAAAAAACTGATGTTAAAAATACAATTCCTGAAGAAAATACTGACCATAATCCCAGCAATGGCGTAATACTCAAACCAAATCTACTTCTGCTATCGGACCTTCATGGAACAGAACTGGCTTACGTATTGTCCAAGATACGAAAGAACGACTACAACTTCATGGCTGATATAATTAATTTGGGGACAACAGAACGCATTATGCAAAACATCGAGCTTAAAACGAGATCCTTTACCAAGAACGACTGTGTTGTCATCATGTGTGGTGGCAGTGACTATAAGTTTAACAATATCAGCTGCATAACAGACTTTTTAATTAATACATTGAAAAAACTATCCAATACAAATGTTGTATTATGCAATGTTCCGTGTAGTATTTCATACAACTCCAAAGATTTTAATAGCTTTGTGAGTACTCTCAACTACAGTTTCGAGGATGTCAGTAAACTATATAACTATGTACACTATCAAATTATTGATAATGATCTGGAATCGAAGGATTTTCAAGCAAATGGTTTCAAACTAAAACAAAGCGGAAAATTTAAGATTGCACGAGCTCTAAATCAATGTCTTAAAACCATTAATGAGAAATTTTATAATAGCCTTAATTTTTTATAGAGAACTCGGACCACAAAAATTTTACGGTCCTTCATTTAAATATAAATCGATTAAGAAATAAAATGCTAAGTTTGGAAGCATTCCTACAATTAGATATAGAATACAAACCATCTGTTGTTTGCATCACTGAAACGTTTTTAGAACCTAATGAACATGAAGTTTTACACCTGCCTGGTTATACTATTGCTTCACAGATGGCTAGAATGGAAACTGGTGGAGGCGGTATCGTAATATTTGTCAAAAACGAACTTATGCCGCGAATTTGTGTTCTTGATGTTGACAAATTTAACAGGGAAAAGTTGTTTGAAATATGTGCCATTAAAATTGCCTTACAGAATGGTCCTAAAATACAAATTGCCACCATCTACCGAAATGGGGAAGAAAATAAACATAATAACGTCAATTTGTTTCTAAAGCAATTAGAACTCTTTTTAAAAAGCATCAAGCATCCTCATATTATTTTGAATGGTGATTTTAATATCAACCTGAAAGACCAACAGAATAGTAAAACTAAAAAATTCAAAAAAATATTATTGCAACATAATCTGCATCCAACAACACACCAAGCAACTCGCATTACAAGAAAATCTAAAACTACTCTAGATAATATAATCACTGATTGTGAGTATCAGGATTCGCAGGTAGTTCCATGTACTTTTTCAGACCATGATGCACAAATCCTATCTCTTAAGTATCCAGAAACTCACGGAAAAGTCGTTAAACGATTTAAAAACGTAAGAGTTTTCTCACAAAAGGCAATGATGAGGTTTAGGCAGGATCTAATTAATACAAACTGGACAAGTATATACGATTTATCAGGCTGTGATAATAAATTAAACAAATTTTACGACATTCTGAATAATCTGATGCTCATTTATTTTCCTTTAAAAAAGGTTGAAATTAAAACACGCAAAAATAAATGGATAACTAAAAGTATTAAAATATCGTGCAAGACAAAACGGAATTTACTGCAAACTTTACGTCTTAGCGGTTTTAACAGTGCTCTAGGAAATCATTTTAAAACTTATAACAAAATCTTGAGAAAAACGCTGGTAACTGCAAAATCTCTGTATGTAAGTAGGGTTGTCAAAAATGCTCATTGCAAATCAAAGGCTGTATGGCAATTAATTAATGATAATACAGGAAAGCAAAAAAAAGAAATTGCACCTAAACTAATTATAAAGCACAATAATAAATTGACCACTAATTCAAAAGCTATAAGTTATATATTTAACGACTTTTTTATAAGTGCTGGACTAGTAAATATTGACCTAAATACAAAAGAAAATCGCTATAAAGATTTACTAAAGAATACTCGTATAAATAATAATAACTCAATGTTTATTAGGCCGGTTACAGAAAGAGAACTAATCAAAGTAATTTTGAAACTGAAAAATACCAACTCTTGCGGACCTGATGGTATCTGTACAAAACTAATTAAAAATAATGTTCAAATAATTTGCTCCCCCCTAACACATATTATAAATTCCTGTATTCAAGAAGAGACATTTCCAACAATTTTAAAACGAGCCAAAGTTATCCCATTACACAAAAAGGGATGTACAGAGGATGTGGAAAAGTATAGACCGATATCACTTTTATGTATCCTTGCAAAGGTCTTTGAAAAATGCCTATATAACAGACTTGAAGAACATTTAAATAAAAATAACTATTTATCTTCACAACCATTTGGTTTCCGAAGCAATAGCAACACCACTACAGCTGTGTGTCGTTTGGTTTCAGAGATACTAGGTTCACTTAATAACAAACAGAAGTGTGCAGGGATATTCTGCGATTTAACTAAAGCGTTTGACTGTGTCGATCACATTATACTCTTACAAAAACTGGAGTACTATGGTGTGCGAGGATCAGCTCTTAATCTATTTAAATCTTATCTTACTAATCGTACGCAATTTGTTAAAATTTTAGAAAATAGCCGATTAGAGCTATCTGACGAAAAACCCGTAGAAAGAGGAGTTCCCCAGGGTTCAGTTCTAGGACCACTCCTGTTTATATTATTCATCAACGACCTTCCACAATGTTCACAAAATGGCACAGCTTACCTCTATGCTGATGATACAAGCATTATATTAAACGCTCCTACTTATAATGAGCTTAACTCTAAGATAAAAGCATGTTGGATTAACATTTGCGAATGGTTTAACGCGAATAAGCTGAAAATGAATCTAGAAAAGAGCTTTTATATTAACTTCAAGCGACATGCAAACAGTCCAGAATTTGATCTCGATCTACCAATAGCCAAATGTTCTTATGTAAAATTCTTAGGAATAAATCTAGACCCTCTCTTAAGTTGGGATCACCATGTAGACACAATTAAAAAACGGCTTGCAAGTGCTTGCTACTGTCTCAAAAACCTCAGAAATATTGCAAACTATGACACACTAAAAATCGTGTACTATTCTTATTTTGAAAGTATTTTAAGATATGGGCTTGAAATTTGGGGTAACTGTACAAGTATTAAAAGTGTTTTAATCCTTCAAAAGAAAGCAGTCAGATTAATTGAAAAAGCATCATATCGTGATCACTGCAAACCTTTATTTGTTAAACACAAGATACTTACAGTAATCGCTCTTTATATATACCTCGTATGTAGTTATATTTTTCAAAATCGACATAATTACCGAACTGTAGGTGAAAATCAGAGTAACCTTAGAAATAGCAATCACCTTAAAGCCCCTATGGCAAAATATACAACCTTCAACAAAAGTTTGAGTTACACTGGGATTAGGATTTACAATAAGCTTAGTAATGATATTAAGGACAGTGCAAACCTAAAAATATTCCAAAAAAAGTTAAAAGCGTATTTGTTGGAAAAACCTTTCTATAATAATGATTGATAATTTCCTATTTTTATTTAATTTCAATGAAATTTTCTGACAGATTAACTGAATTTTTTGATCTTTTTGATTTTTTTAAAGTACCTACCTATAACTATTTCTGACATATTAATTTCCTATTTGTTTTAGTTTTGTTACTATGACTGTTATAATAATTATTTTCATTATTACCTGTACTTGACATCTTCATTGCTTTAATTTTTTTTTATTTACATATATTCTATTTACTTGTGAAAATGTAGACATTTAATAATTTCGGTTTACCTATTAATATGTGATTTATTTACTTTTTATTTTATTTTTATGAATCGATTTTACTGTGTGTTTTATAAAATGATTTGTGTGCCAGGTGTGGCTTTAATGTACAAATAAATAATATGATTATGATTATGATTATGATTATTCTAATAAACTATGATGGAAATATATTTATCTATTTTATACACTTGGCGATTTATCCATCGCAAGGAGATAACAAATTAAATTTATATCATTGCGGTATAGAAAATCAGAAAAGTTAAATCTGGACGTGAGGAGCTCTGAACCGGGATTGAAACCCGGGACCTCTCGCTTACCGGGTGGTTGGTAGACCGTCCAGATTTACTTTTCTGATTTTCTATACCGCAATGATATAAATTTAACTTAATATTCTAATAATATCCCCGAATCCCTTGAAAATGTTGTCTTAACCGAAACCGTCCGGGAGATAATTGAGAAATAAACCTGTGAAACAAGTACAAGCTTATTTAATTATAATAAACATTTTTTTATTGTGCTATTGTGTTTCTTTTTTTGCAGTTGTGTATTATCCTTATGAATTTAGGACTAGATTGCCCTTTGCGGTCTAAAGGAGTGGAAAACAAATTCAACCACTGTAAAAAGTCCTAGGTCTGTCCTGAAAAGGGGTAAGGTGGCAACACTGGTTGTTCTCCCGGATCCGAAAAGGGGTAAGGTGGCAACACTGGCTGTTCTCCCGAATACGTAGAAGATCTAAGATCAAATTCGAAAGTCTTTGGCTGGGATTGTATTTTTGAATCATTCGAATTTCAATTCGCATACGAACCCGCATGATTCGCATACGAATACAATACTAATTTTAAGTTTTCGTATGCGAATCATGCGGATTCATATGCGAATTGAAATTCGAATGATTCAAAAATACACTCCCTGATCGTTTGCTGTTTTTTTCATTCCCGACTCGTCGTCACACCAGTGTGATAACCAGTGTGACGGCGAGTATGACTTCTTACCAAGTTCAGTCTTGTGAAATTAAATGACTAATCACTATATGTTTAATATTCGAATATCATCCGTAATTTCGTGGTATTTCTAGTGATTTTCCGAAATCGCTAATATCCTCGTTTCCCTGCGAAATACGTAAATTGCGCGTTTGGGAACGGAACCTGTCCCCCCCCTCAAAGATTAGTTACAAATGAATAACCAAACCGAGACAAACTGATTGTATAGAAAAATAAATGCACGTTCCGAAAAGGAGTGCCGATTAGATTTAATAACTATCTCTTCGAATAGAAAAAATTGCAGGTGCCATCTATAACCATGAAAGATAAAAAAGAGTTATCATAAGAAATATTAAAATAATAGTACATTACGATACGAGAGCGATGAAACGTTTTCTGACGAGTGTGAGTTTGCGGCACGAGCCGAAGGTGAAAACTCTGAATGACTTACTGACTAAGTTACTTGTTTATTTGTATGTATGTATCTGTGTATTTATGTTTTTGTATGTAGTATATTTATTTTAGATTAGATTATAGATTTAGAACAACTCCTAATGTAGATATGCACTCATGATGTAAATTTGTACAGTAAAAATGTTTCTGTTTTCCCAAGGTTGACTGGAAGAAATTCCTTGAAGAAATAAGTCCGCCCTTGCCTATCTGTTCTTTATATGTTTGTAAATATCTTGTTTTGTGTGTAATAAAGTGTTTATTCATTCATTCATTAGAATTATTATATACTTAAATCTGTAAAATGAATCCGAGTCGCGATCTAGACTGTGATTTCTTATTATCTCCATAAGTTAGAATTCAGATTGGGATATGTAACTGAAAACCATTTTTTTACAATTTTGAACAAATAAACTCGGGCCACTAAAATCGAACCTCATTCTGTCGCAGAGAAGCACCCCCCTCCATCCCCACAAGTAAAACAAAACAAGTTAAATTAATTGTTTTAATTTGAGACTAGGAATGAGTAAGCTAGGTGCTGGTTTCATCAACCAAGGAGCGACGCTACAACTGCGGGGGGTACACCACCGCCTGGGCCTTGCTCGATGGTGGGTTGGTAGCCGTTCTCGTCAGCGATGTAGTTCACGGTGTAGGTGATGCCGTCAGGGCCGACCCAGGAGTATGAACCCTTCACGGCGATGGCTTCGTTCTCGGAACCTGCGTTCCTGAGCTCCGCTTGCTCTTCATGCTTTTGGCCGTTGCTCTGCTCGTAGCTGTGGATAAATTGGGGCTTTTAGATGCGGTTCTAGCTTATTTAAGCTAATACAAATAAAATATATTAATAGAAGTTTTATGTTCACTCGTTGTGGATTTTTAATATTATGGAGGATAGTACTTAATAACTTAATAAGTCAGATTGTATTTTAATTTTACGTCATAATTTATTTGGCAAATATCCAAGTAGTTAACAAAGAATGTTAAAGGAAAAGAAAAAACATGTAGGAACTCACGCAAAGTTATACTGTCCCAGACCAATGTTATCAGAAACGAATCTGATAAGCTGAATTTGGTCATTTGGGCTCTGCCTTGGACTCCTTTGTTGAGGAGCTGCGACAGCCACCGCCACCAATGCAAGAACCACAAACTGAAAACAAAATCCAGGTGTCACTATTAAACACTTGAAGTTGTTGAAACAAAAACACAAACTTTTTGTGAGCACTTTTCCATAGGTTTTCTGGTCAAGGCAACAATTTGCAACCTTATTTAATGCATTTATTTTGTTTGGTTGTGTTTGGGGCACAATAAAATCTACAATTCACTTTCTCGTTCACTTTTTAGCAAACACTTTTTTTATCACAGATTACTAACCAGTTTCATGACGATCGAATGGGCTAGGTGATCGCGATGGAGTAACCGTGAAATATGCGTGCCCATGAAAGCTTTGCGCATCTTTTATACTTGTTTGAATATTGTATTTCGTCACGATGTGTCGAGGTGGATATTACTAAGGCGGCGCTTTGACCATCTCCACGAAGATGAAGACAGACCTCATCAGATGACACCGCTTCACGTGGCGTAATATTTGTTTAATTACACGTTTTTATTTCTTTATTTTACGAGATACAGATATTTGATTGATTTGTTACCAATTAGCTACAATTTAGTTAGACGTAATTATCGTAGGAGAATGAAACGACTTGAATGTACGTGCGATCGTATGGGGTAATTGACTAAGGTTTCTCCTAATTGCCCCTTTGTTACAGTACATAGAGTAAAACATATTTTTTTAAATATAAGTCAAAGGATGGTACGTTTCATCTCTGTGAAAAAAAATCAACTACATTAACTTAAAAAAGTCACTGAATTTTATTTTTACCTTTTAGTGACTCTGCCACAAGGTAGCGGCAACTTGGCTTAACGTGTTTAATTATTCATTTTAAGTTTTTAAATGGTAGTAAGTTTTAGTCTATAAGGTCCTAAAATGAAAAGAAACATAAGAGATCAGACAGTATCGTTTTCTACCTTTTTTTTGTGTCTTCTTTTTTTTACTTTTCCGTTGAAAGCTGATTGAATCACTTTGTACTGTGGAGTAAAAAATACATTTGCCCGAAAAACTTTTTTTCTTCTTGAATGTGATCAGTTAACAATACATAATCTACCCTAGGATTATTTTTACTTATTATCGGACGTTCTATCTTTAGATTTTAAGGTTTTTGTTTGTTAAATAACGAAAATTAAAACTTTTAAATAAGATTTAAAAAAATATATTAAATTAAAACTAATCCAAGTAGAAAATAATTTAGTACATTTTGACATTGACAAAAAATTGTAGTCTTACTATTTCTGTGTGGCTAGCATGCTTCTTTCTATCCAAGTTGCGCTCTCACGCATAATATGTCCTGCGTTTGCCAATGTGTGAGTAAGCAAGAAAATGATGAAAAGAAACTGTATCGCCGGCACTTGCGGGCCTCCTGGTCTATGAGTTCTGTTACCGTTTCGGCATCCTAATTACGAGGAGGTACGAAAACATCCAAAAAAGCAGAACCAGGCCGGCTATTCTGGCAGGTGCGGAAAAGTTACTAAGACAGATTTCGGGTGATTTAAAAACGGATTCTGTGCGGGTCTGTGTTGATTGAAAAAAAATGAAAACCTATAGGAAACGTTCCTTACATTCTATCGTTTTCTTATCGTCTTTGCGTTTTAAGAGTCCGTCAACTGCAAAAGCTGCCTTTTAAACAGTGAGGTTAAAAATTATCGTGCCTTGCCGGTATTGTGCAAAATAGTTTGTAACTTGGTTTAATAAAAATAATGCCGATAATAGTTGATACTTGTGACAATTTGATAAACAAATTACACAGCTTTAAATTCACTCTAAAAATACGATTCATGTTTTTAAGTTTCAGATGACCCTCCTCAGTCATACAACCTTGAAATTTGTATTTAAATTAATATATTTCAATCAATTTTTATTTTATTTTATTCATAAATATCTATAGGTATATATTAACTTGATAATACAGACAAAGAAGCCGATTTTGCATATTTATTTATATTTAAATTAAGTAAACAAATTACAGAGTTCAAGTTCTAATTGATGCAGAATGAGGTGCTCAATGACAATTAATTAAATGCAGCCTTAACAGTGGACGTGCACGGCATAACGATATTGGCACAATATTATCTATACTGTGGTATTGGCGGCGGAAAATTAAAAGCATAAAAATATCGTGCCGTGCCGTCTTCGTGCAAAATTATAAAAGCGCCCATAGTATGACGTATTCAGTGAAAATTTCAACTGGCTATATACTTATATATAAATATAAATAGAATAATATTTTGCTTACCCTGTGTACAAGCCTATTACATGAAAACTATAGCGATTAAAGAAAACACGAAAACAAAAAAAATGTATTTGGCTCCTTCGACAGGAGCGCCTTGCTGACTCAGGTCAGGTTATAGCACCCGATCAAATCTGCTTTATCGCGACCATCTTATTCATTCTGCCGTTGGATGTCAGCAAGGCGACACGATTCGATGATCGTACTTGGATCCAGTCAGGATGGGAGGCCTAGGAATACGTAAAGTTTCTAGTGTTGCACTCCCGGCATTCTTGTCTCGGCTCATAGCATCCGCGACCTCAACAGTACTATAATAAACCTGTCCCTGTCACTTGGTGACATTGAGGTCGCGGGCTTGGCCGAAGTCAGCAGGGATACTTGGATGCATTCTTCACCAAATTAAATTCCTCCAATAAATCCAAAATTGCAAAGGCTACGGGATGAGCCCTTGTGCAAACAAATGCAAGCACAAACTGCTTGAAACTTCTCCCGATACCACCGATACGTCACAGGGCTCGTCTCTTAGCCACTAGCACACCATAGTCGGGTTATTGGGTAGGACAAGTTTAAATTTGGCCGTAAGCCTGAGACTGGGTACAAAATGAACGAACCTCATCGGTGCCGGGAGAACGTACACCCACTCGGTCATTATCACGGTCCAGTGGCTTAGCTTGCCATAGACGGGCCCTGTATCAAAATTTGTTCGGGGCCCAAAATGAAAGTAAAGATTTTGCACAAAAAAAACAAAAATGTTCGAATTTAATTTAAATAATTATGTATTAATTTTAAATTATTACTAACAATAAATGCTCTTAAAAGCTAAGTTAGCCAAACAATTTAAATCAAATATAGACTTTTATTGCCCTTTTTCAAAAAGGATTTCAGTTTTTCCAGATTTTCTGCCTCTTTATAGACAAAAGCGACAGGTTTGATACCCGTTCCTGTTCCATAAGAGTCCTAAGACGAGATAATTTATACTTGCGATGGTCGGCACTTGATGAAACATAGACAGCATGTTGATAATTCACAAAAACATAAGTGTGTACAAGTGTTTTTATGAATTATCAAGATCCTAAGACGACTTTTCATCAGTTCTAAAAACTTCTTTTAGCTGTTACAGTTGTAACCAGAAGGGTCAAAAGTAGAAAGGATGCTGTTATTAACTCCTCAAAACTGGATGCAATGCAAGGCTATTGAATTTTATCAGTAATAATTCCGGAAGCTCCTTAAGGCGCATGCCTACACTAAATTAGCAACTCATGTGTGTCAGTACAAAAATGTACGGATAATGCATTAAAATAACATTCATATCAGAAAAAAATTGCTCTTACACGATCGCTGCGTCTCCGGATAACGTAAAATAGCAGATAATAGTACTTTTCACATGGATGCGATGGACGGAAAAAAATTCAAGATTATTTTTGTGGACGTATAAATTGTCTTTAGTGTGGTGAAGGAATTGTTAAATTCTATTCAAGCATTCGGAACGTGTCGGACCCACGGTAACACTGGCTTCATACCCCTGGGGGTACGGTGGGTACCAGCTGGTGGTACCGTGGGTCTGACTTTAATAGAACCGTACCACCGAGTAATAGAGATGGGAACGATCATTATTAGTGGGTTCATATCTCGAAGGAGTAAAAAATTATAGGAAACTTTCGATAACTTTCGATATGTTTTTGTCAAAAAACAAGACATTTTTTTTATTATACAGTAATTTATTTTTGATTAAGTTATGTTTGCCTATTATGTATTTTTTTCGAGTGTTTTGACCACTCGTGTAGGAGGAGTAGGTCTTCAAAGGTAGGTCTAAATTGCAGTTTAAGTATACATAGGGTATATGTAATAATAATGGAATTAATTTTCAAAATTTCACAAGGCCACAGGTTCGGGTCCCTCTAGCCCGGCGGCCCCGTATCATTGATACGGCGGATACGGCGGTAGCTACGCCCCTGTCACGGTCTGTACTTTCAATTCAGTGCCGGCCGCCGCCGCGCCGCCCGCGCCACGCTGGTCTAAATGAGATCAAATAAGTATTGGATGCATTCGATTGATGCTTCTTGGTGGAATATCATCTTCAATAAATTATACACAAATTCTTGTAATTTTTATTCCACAAATATTTTTTTATATCTTAGTTATTTTGTATACTTAACCGGTTTCGTATTACACATCATCCAACCAACATTAAAAATAAAATTAATTATATTTTTATATTAATGTTTTTCATTTCTTTATTTTGTTTAAGTTCTTATTATTTCGTATAAATACTTGAAAAAATAAAAACATTTTATTTTATAAATATACTATAGGATATATACCTAATAAACTATAGGATATGGATATAAAATTGTAAGTATCAATGAGCCGATTGTAGGAATATATTGGATTAATTTGGATTTGGATTAATTAATTAATTAATTTGGACAAATTTTAACATTTTTTAGAGCAGGTTTACTTTTAGATTTAATAGTTTTCTTTCAGATAACTTTTAGTCTTTTATATTATTGAATTAAATATTTTTAAATATAATTTTTAGTTTAGTATTATTTATGTTTTTTCAGTTAATTCACTAATTAAGCTTACTTGCAGCAATTTAAAAAAAATAAAGAAAAGACAATTGTATTCCAAAATTATTAGACCGAAAAATATGAGAAAATCAAGCCAGTAGGTTATTAAGTAGAATAATTTTCAAGAAAAATATGGTAAATGGGAAATTCACAAAAGTATTTTTACCTGTAATTTATTTTAAGAAATCCTCTCATGATTAAGGGGCATGTCGTATTTTTCTTTTTGTTATTATTTTGTCCAACATTATTTTTCGAGTTCTCTAACCGAACAGTTTCAAACGAGACCCAATCTATTACTAATCCTGTCTGTCCGTCCATCCATCCATTTGTCACAGGTGGCGTCTACAGATTCAGCCTGAGCTGTGATAATTTTCATTTATTTCATTTATTTATTTCACAAGCAATATAGATCGCATTTGAATTTCATACACAATAAAACAAACTTAACACTAATTAAAAAATAAAACCTAATTTTTACAATAATATACATTTATGTAAATGTCGTTTCAGTATTTAAAATGTAATAATTATGTCAAAATAAAATAGAATACAAAAATAAATGAATGAAAATCGAACGTCAGAATGAATAAGATGGTCGCGATAAAGCAGATTTGATCGAGTGCTATAACCTGACCTGAGTCAGCAAGGCGCTCCTGTCGAAGGAGCCAAATACATTTTTTTTTATTTCGTGTTTTCTTTAATCGCTATAGTTTTCATGTAATAGGCTTGTACACAGGGTAAGCAAAATATTCTTATATTTAGTCCGTCATTTAGATTATCAAAAAATATTGTACACGTATTTTTTCTTTTGTCAATCAAACAAAAAATGACAGAGATAAAGCGCGTCAAAGTTTGGGAATGGGGAAAATGACGTCACTTCTAAGTAAAATTGTACCTAGATGTGACGTCATGCGGAACTTCAGCGAGCTATATCTTCATAATTTTTTGTTAAATTGAAAAAAGTAAAAATACGTATCCAATATTTTCTGATAATCTAAATGACGGACAAATAATTTTTTTTAGTCATCATGCCTAATTATCGCGTAAAATTTAATACTAACCACTTGCTGAACGGTGAAGGAAAACATCGTGAGGAAACCTGTGTGCCCTAAAAAACGTGTATTTGTGCCCGAAGAACGGCGATAGCGCTCACCATGCTCGTAAATGCACGTTGGGACGTAATAATCGTCGGTGAAACGCGGGTGTGCCGAGTGTGCACTGTGACTCGCATGTCACTGTTCACACATTTGGAATACCTCTGACACCCCCTCGGAGATCCATGTCGTGACGATATATTTATATATATACTAGCTTTTGCCGGCGGCTCCGCCCGCGTGTTCTTCGGTTTAACGACATGCTTTTTTCCGAGATAAAAAGTAACCTTTGTGATAAGTTGGTGTATAAGCTGTATCCATTCTAAATTTCATCCAAATCCGTTCAGCCGTTTCAGCGTGAAAGAGTAACAAACATACACACACACACACACACGCACAAACTTTCGCATTTATAATATTAGTAGGAAGTAGGATTCAGTAGTTCTAGATATTACCCATTATATGCAAACAATCAAACAAATCTTTCTTCTTTTTATAATAGTGTAGACAAACTTTAACGTGAGTTGAGTTGAACCAGACTGCGTCAAATTCGATATTTTGAAACATGCAGCGCCGTCTAGTGTATTAAAATAAAAACAATTTAAACGCCAGCTTACTGAGCCGTTATCCAGGATAGCTTCCCAGAGATGGCGTTTGACGATGGACTTGAAAATAAAATATTTTAGTTATTGGTCTTTGCTCAGTCAAGAAATATAATTTCAGCTTTAATATTTTTTTTACAAAAGGATTTTTTTCTTCTGCAAATAAAATAAAAGAATAAAAAATAAAAAGTTAAAACAAATTTTTCCGGTCGGGGTTTGAACCCGCGACGATCAACTACGCCACGGCGGCGACCCTTAAATATGTCTCATTAAAATTCTCATTGCGCTGCTCCCTTTTGTCATAGCGTGATGATACATAGCTTTAAACCTCCCCGAAGAAATGATTTATCTTTCAGTGAAAACTGCATCAAAATCCATTGAGTGGTTCTCAAGTTATAAGCGAACTAACAGACAGACAGACAGACAGACGTTGTATTTTATATGTATAGAGATCACGTAAAATAACCTTTAATCGATTTATGTTTAAATTTATAGTCTACCAGTTGCGGTCACAAGGGGGGGACATACAACTTTTATTGGCTTTTCAAAGATTTCTCTAAACAAACCGTGCAAGTAATTATAGCATCATTTTATATATTCACATTATGCTGCTGAATGCCTACAGTTTCAAAACCATCGAGTTATATAAGAAGAATAAATTTTGGTCTCTTTAACAGCGAAAATGTTTTGAGCAATATCGGATTTTTGGGCTAAATTGGATCAAGTCTTTAACTTTAAAAGGTTAAAAAGTACGTACAAACGGGTGGATCATTGAGTCTCACTATAATGGTTTCGTTTGTACCAGTACCCTGAGGTACGGAATCCAAAAAATCAACTCACTTCTAGTGACCTACAGTCTTGAATTTTGCTACGAAGGGAGGTTGACACAAGTGAAAAAATACCTACGTTTGAAAATGGAATAATAACTGACCAACAAGTTTTGCAGTTTTGTTTCATACATTTTTCACGTAGTGATATGTTTGTGTTGTTCCATCGAAAGTATTTTTCATTGAAATTTTCACAAATTATAAATCAAATTTTTATTCACCAAATAACAGTGGTTGTAACCGTAAGATATCATTAAATAAATTCATATTATTTAAGGTGACTTTGCATGATATAGACGGATTCATACTGGAGGCTAGGTAAGGAGTCAGAACCAACCCAAGTAACACGCAAGCTACTTATATAGCTTTTGTAGAGTCTCAAAGCTTTATAATAGCCGTTTAAGGGTTGTAATTATATCCTTTAGCTGTACAGTAGCGTATACAAAAGTTTTTTAACAACCAGGTGGTACAGTAACTGTAAAATGGTAACTTTTATCCTCAAGCAGATACAAAGGCGTAACTTAGAGCTATTATACGGTTATAAGAAGTAAATCAGTGTTATTAATAGCTTTTATAACACTTTGAGTTCTAAAAGAGATATATTATAGGTAAAAGTGCTTGAATGGAGTTATAGACTTCTTTTAAAACGCTTTAGGGCATAAAGAGTATTATTTTAAAGCTTTAAGCTCCCTAATGAAGTTTATGAGAGCCTTTGTAGAGCTTTATCTACAGTTGAGTAATATAACTCCATAGTAGCGTGAAAAGCGGTATATTGGAGAATTTTGCAGCAACTATACGGTAAATAGGCAGATCACGCAAGACAAACAGGTTTTTATCTGGCCAAAAGGGAGGAAAACAAATTTAGGACGTCACTGTTACGGTCAAAGCAGAACAAGAGTGCTGGTAATAATGATTAAATACGTATATGTATTCTGCCATTTTTTTTAAGAAGTCAGTGAATCTACTATGTAAAGATAAAAATCGTGTAAATCAAGAAAAACATGTGGTAGTTGTGAAGAGCAAAATAAGGAATTGAGGCAGCAGAAAGATTAACGTTTTTACATTTGTATTATGTTAAAACTGGTACAAAAGCTGAGACAGTAAGTGAACATCTGAAAACAATCTGTCCGGATGATACCTGTACGGTGGAGACCCTAAAATCAAGGGGTTTGTATGCATCGTTTAAACTGGGAGTTCCGATACAGAATGTTGGAAAATATCTGGATGTCAAGTACTAGACGAAGGATGTTTACATAAAATCCTGGCGAAATGGGTTTCGAAAGCCACAAGAAACCCAAAAAAACTCGTCCTAGAGCATGCACAATTTTCTACCAAAATGTTCGAGGCCTGAGGACCAAGTTAGACATATTTAAGAAAGCAGTACTGAATTTGAATGCTGATATTTTAGCTATCGCCGAAACAAACCTCATTAGCAGTCTGTCCGACGGCGAGCTGTTCCCGCCGGGCTACACCATGCTGCGCCGAGACCGGCGCGGGGACGCGGGCGCCGGGGGGGCGCTGCTGGCCGTGCGTGATCATTACAGCGCCGAACAAATTGTAAACATCGAAGGTGATTCCGGTGATTTCGAACTCTTATTCGCCATAGTCTCGTGTAAAGATATTAAGTTTTTATGTGGGGTTGTATACATTAGTCCATCATCGAACGATAGAACATTAATTTATTCAACGTTATCGAAAACATAGTAAATAAGTATTCTAAGCTGGCAAAAATTACTATCGGCGATTTTAATTTGAATTCTTGCGGTATAAACTCCTTGCTTCAATACAGTTGTGTGTTAGAAATATGTAAGTTTCAACAGTTAAATGAAATAAAAAATACCTTTGATGGTATTTTAGACCTTGTACTGAGCGATCTAGGCAGTGCACGTGTGGAGGTGAGTGGGGACGTGGAGCAGCTCGTGCGTCCGGACGCGTACCATCCGCCGCTGGAGGTGCGCGCTCTGTTCCCGCGCCGCTCTGCTGTCCGCCCGCTGCCGCCGCCGCGCCCGCCCGCTCGTGCTGATACCAGTCACTTTCCGCCTCAGTGGAATTTCCGTAAGGCCGATTTTAGTGCACTATACGCTTCTATTGCGTCAATTTCATGGAGTACGTAGATGGTAGTACGTATGGATGACGTAGATCAAGCAGTCGATTTTTTCTAAAAAACGTTGTATCAGTGTATAGATGATTGTGTTCCTAGAAAAATGCGTAGTGGGAAGGCCACGCGGTACACTTATCCTGTGTGGTTTACTCCCGAAATTATACGCAACATTAAAAATAAGTTTTTTCATCTGAAACGATATAAAAAGGAGGGGAAGGAATTTAATAGGGAGATGTTTCGTTACTACCAAGCCAGAGTAAAAGAACTTATAGACTTGACTTACAACGACTATATTAGACGAACTGAAAAAGATATTAGTAGTGACCCGACTCAATTTTGGAAATTTATCAGAGACCAACAGACTACCAGACGGACCTGTGACAAATATGAGTATGAAGATAAACCTGTATCAGAATTTGAGGCAGCGGACGCCTTCGCTTCGTACTTTCAATCTGTATTCCTTCCCGACCGACCGACACTGGACGCTGAGGCCGCCGAGCGGAGCGCCGGCCCTGCTGTGAGCTTGTCACGCGTCGCTATCGACAGATTCACGGCTGTCAATCTTCGTTATGCTGTCCGGCGATTAAAGCTCGATCCTCTCCAGGTCCAGACGGAATTCCGCCTTACGTCGTTAAGGACTGCCTGTTGACCCTGGAAGAGCCACTTCTATTTATATGTAACCTATCTTTGAAGCTCTCTGTGTATCCGCGTAAATGGAAAACTTCCAGAGTAACACCTATACCCAAGGGTGACTCCAGATCTAAAGTAGAACACTATAGGCCTATAGCCGTGCTCTCAGTCCCTGGGAAGATTTATGAATCTATGATTAATCACAGTGTTATGCAACAGATACGGATTTTCCTTTCTGACTGCCAACACGGTTTTCGTGCAGGTTGATCCACTTCTACAAACCTAATTAACTTTGTTAATTATGCTACAACATCTATGGATAGGTCACTGCAAACTGATGTAGCCTATTTTGACTTTAAAAAGGCATTCGACCGCGTCAATAATGACGTGCTCCTTGAAAAATTTGCTGCTATAGGTTTTACCCCAAAGTTACTGAAATTATTTGCAAACTATTTTGCCAATCGCGAACAATATGTCCAATTGGCCGGTATACGTTCTCATTCCTATGAAACTTTTTCTGGTGTAAGTCAAGGAAGCACTCTAGGGCCCACACAGTTTTTAATCATGATAAATGATCTTCCAGGGGTTGTGAGAACAGCTCAGTGCTTGGTGTTTGCAGACGATTTGAAGTTATAATTGAGTATAGGTGATAGAGATGATGTAGAGGCGCTTCAGAGCGATATAGATAGTGTTGTAGACTGGAGTGAACAGAACAACTTGGAGTTCAATGGCTCTAAGTGTAAGACCATGACTTTTACCAGGTCTCGTACTCCACCTGTTCGGGACTACACCATAGCTGGAGCTCCGCTCGCACGAGTCTCACAAATACGAGACTTAGGACTGACACTTGACAGTGAACTGACTTTAAATGACCACATTGAGTTGACTTGTAAGAAAGCCTATAAATCACTAGGCTTTGTAATGAGACAAACTGCTAGGTTTAAGGATCCGAGACCCATTGTAGCGTTATACAATGCCTATGTGAGAAGTAAATTAGAGTTCAACGCAATCATCTGGGACCCACATGAGACTAAATACAAGCTCATGGTGGAAAGAGTCCAACGTAAATTTGCTCGATACCTGTATAAAAAAATGTATGCGTATTATCCCTATTTATTCCCATCCATGTTCGTGGTCGGAATGGTAGGAGTAGACACCCTAGAGCTGAGACGTAGGCTAGCGTTATTAGTGCACTATTATCTGCTATTACACAACCGAGTGGACGACCCCGCTGCACTCGCGGGCTGCGCGCTGGCGGCACCGGAAAGGTACGGGGTGCTGCGGTCGCGCCTGCTTTTCGCGACGGGTGTGGTACGCACACAGCATGCTCGTTTTGCGCCCACCTTCCATGCGTGCACACTGTTAAATTTGCTTATCAGTAAATATCCGGAAATTGACATTTTTAATGTCAATTTACCGAAGTTTATAGCCTATGTAAGAGTTTTTTTAAGCATTTAGTTTTATTATTGTTTTAATATTTAGTTTGGTTAAAACAAGACTGTTTTAGCTTAAGAGTTGGTGACAAGCACTGTAAGTAGGCTAAGGTTCTTATGTGAAAATAAATAAATAAATAAATAAATAAGCATAGAATACCAAAACTTAAAAAAAATAAAATAAGACATAATTCAAAAAACGCACAAAATAAATGTTGGCGACGGACTCCTAATATGTTTATATAATAGGATATGTTATAGTCCATTGTATGGCCTTAGAATCGTAAAAGGAGGCGCTAAGAGCTGCTGTATGACCAAGAGAGAATAAAAGCGCGCCAATACACCAATAGTATGATTTAAAGGTTAACAACAACGAATACTGGCGCCTCTGTAGAGCTGAAACCGGTAGAATGGACATAGTAAACTTTGAGAGCTGTTGTAATGATACGCCATCGTGGTTTTGTTTGCATGCATTTCCTAATGGTTATAATAACATTTGTAAAATCATAAATATGTATTGATTCTGAAATTTAAATCAATATTTCTCACCAGCAACCCTAATAAAACTACTAAGAAGTCTGAAATATGTTACTAAATAAAAACACAGTAAAACATCCTAAATATAATTGTATTATTTATTTTAAAAACTGCATTATATTGAAGGCGCTTAATTTTTTTAGCTAAAATGTATGTATATTTTTACAATCAACTGCTACTCGCACTGTTATTTCACGCACGTTAACGAAGTTTGTATAAACTCAACTCTGTATATAATTAAGTTATATCTTCAGTTGTTCTGTCACTTCTTCACTACATCAAATATGATTCATTTTGTTGAAAAATATAATATCCCTTCTATAAACTCAATATATAGCCATACAATCAATTTCAGAGATAGAGACGCGGCGAAATACAGTGGGAGCTCTATAATTGCGCTACAATAACTTATCTTACATCTCTTAGCACGTAATATCGCTCTTTCAGAGCCTTTGTACTGCCGTACTAACACACATCTACGACCAGAGTATGGTGATTGTAGAACCGATAGCCATACAAGTTGGGCCTCTTTTGGTGCTAAAGCAGCGCTATAGCCGCTTCTAGAGCCAGTGTAGAGCTTAGCTATGGAGCCGATGCCGAAATTTATTACGCCTAACCGGCCACTGTACGGCTTGATACAGAGCTTCAGTGCTACTTGGGAAGGTTTAGTCTTATAATAATAAAATACTTATCATTGCATTTATTTTATTACAATATAAGTCATATTTAAGCTATAATACAATAATCTTAAAACAATACCCTACATTGTTTGTCAATATCGCAAAAACCGATGTCAGTCATAATATATCATAATTTATTTTATTTGAGAAGTACACTTCCAAGGATTATATTATGATGATATGAAATCGCGTTTCTGCGCTGCTATTGGCCTTAATTTATTATAATACAGCTTAGATAACCAATCAGGGAATAATATTTATTATTTTGTTTTGGGCAAGGCAAGAATTCTCTACCGTACAGCCTCGAATGCTCCCATGGAACACCTTGCCTTACATTACAGACAATTAAGGTTAACAGCTAAGATCCTTGCTTAAGAGCCCGGTCCGTGACAACGACAACTTTGATGAAAAACAATATGTTAAATATTTTCCTGGTCTTTATCGCGATGTTTTTGGAAAAATTGGAGACATACACCACTTCATATTGGCGGTCTTAATAAAGGAATAGAATTTATTTGATTGAATTGTTTCTCTTTTGCGAGTTATTTTATTATTTACGGGTCCGCTCCGAATTGTTATTCAGAATATCTAAGTATCAAAATAATGCGCAAAGAAGAAACAATGGAATAAAATAATTTTAGGTCTTCATTTAGATGGTCAATGTGGACTGGTGTATGTCCCTGATTTTTACAAAACCATCGCGGCAATGACAAGAAAAATAATTAAAATATGCTTTGCATCAAGCAGACGAAAAATACGGAGCGGGTTCTTAAGCGAAAAGTGACAAACATAAAAAAGGACTCACTTTCGTTTCCAAATTTTTTATGAAAATCTTTTTTGTAAAGATGGTCGTAGATGAAGTACTGTGCTTTACAGTGTCATAATTGTTATTGGGACCCTCGTGCAACCTATTATGAAGCTCAGCTTCGCTCCGTTCCGTGAACAAGCACTCGTGCCCCAATGGCCCTTATTATGTCACAGTTGCACAAAAGACTAATAATTTTGCTTTTAGAATAGCTAAGTTAGATTTTTTAAATATCACTAACATATTTTTGATAACGGAACCCTCTGAAATGTAATTTGTGTACGTATTTAAAATAATTTAACATAAAGGTCGTTTACAATATATCTTTTAACCACCAATCATAGTAGCGGTCAGTGTCCGGGTGGAGGGAGGCCTGGACCTTCTTCTATCTCCGGTTGGTAGCCCTTGTCATCAGCGACGTAGGTCACGGTGTACCGGATGCCATTTGGAGCAATCCAGGTGTACACTCCTCGGACAGCAAGGTATTCATTGCCAGTTCCAGGGTTCCTTATTTCTCCTTGAGATTCTTGTTTCTGACCGTCTGACTGTTCGTAACTGTAATATATAATACAGTAGTTAGGTCAAGCGTAAGTCATTTGCGAGAGTACAAAATTATCAAAATGTTTCTGAAAATTTCATTATATTTTTTGGGTCACAGTCTAATGATCAGTGATCGAAATAGGCAGAATATGTATATTTACCTAAACTTCTTGGAACAGAGTCATAAAATGGAGACTTCCATGACTAAATATTAATTTTATTTTTCAAATCAGATTTTAATTCAGTGTATTATTTTACTATATTAGGCATAAATATAATTAAAAACGACGAAATTGGTAACCAAGTTTTAACCAAGACATTTAATTTATCAAGGAGAAACGTAAGTGAAAATATGGAGCATCAAATTAATATTTTTTACTCTTCCGGCGTAATTAACTTCACAAGGTTATTTTAGTAATTTAAACTGTTCGGCTTTTGTTACTTATTGTAAGGGAATAGATAAGATAATAACACTATACATGCCTTGGCTAGATCACTACTACTGATTTAATCTGAACATTCCAGGAAAGCCACATCGTTATTTTGCATTTCTATTTGCCATTTGCCATCTTCATGTCTAAAGAAACTATATCGAACAGCAAAAACACAATCAGTAAAAATGATGAAAAGGATATTACCGTACGTACAAAACAAAAGGCGGACGAAACAGTCGGTGACATTGACATGGCGTCACTTCTTGAGAGATTCACGCTGACGATCACATCTCGTCTCAATACGTTTGAAGAAAATATGAACGCAAAGTTTAATGAACTACGTGAAGATACCATTATGTTGAAGAAGAGGGTTGGTTCCTTGGAAACCCAACAAGGCAATATGTCAATCGACATTGCAGAACTCCTAAAAACATCTCAGTTCACCTCAGATGAGTACAAAGATCTAAAAAAAGAAGTCACGAAGATCTCTTCTGATGTTAAACACTTGAAAGAATCCGACAAAGAGATCTCTACTTTAAAAGCAAGTATCATCAGCATTCAATATGATTTGAATAATCAGCAACAACGTGAACGATCAAAAAACCTGGAAATCTCGGGAATTCCGGAGAAACGCAGTGAGCTTCTTGTTGACTATGCAATCAAAATAGGTCATGCCATTGGAGTCCAGGTAACCACTGAAGATATTGATCACATCAACAGAGTCCAGCCACGTCAGCACCAAAGCGGCCGCCCCAACAATATTATCATGAAACTGAAATCCCGAGCTTTGAAGGATGCTATTATATCAGGTATCAAGAAAAACCGTGGACTAAAGACCACTGAGATTGATCTCCCAGGGGATGAGAGGAATATTTATGTGAATGAACACCTGACACCAGTAAACAAGTTACTATTCAAGAAAACAAAGGAGGTTGCGAAGTCACATGATTACATCCACGTGTGGACCAAGAATGGAAATATTTTCGTCAGGAAAAGTGATAATAGTGCCCTGATTAAAATACATAATGACTCTGATATATTTAATAAGATTAAGTGACTCTTTACGTTAATATGTTGTGTATGTTATTTACTAAGTTTCTCATTTGTGTACAAAATGTTTTTCAAAGATGTTGAAATGCTCTGCTTGGGTGTGCAAGTAACTGCACCTGAGGTATGTAGCCTTGCTCTAACTATTCAAAGTCTCATGGTATATTTATTACAAACTATATTATTATTCTGTTATCTAGGTATCCACCATGCAATAATAATTATATCTGTATTCTATTTCTATCTTAGTAAAATAAACCAACCCACAAGTATTATATTTATAAAAAACAAGATATTTATAGTATACATTTATCCTATTTACAAGCATATTGAAAAATATATCTTATTAACATATTTAATTTATTTACATGAACATAATTCATCATCATCATACTTATACAAAAATATAAAACTGTTTATGCTTTCTCTGCCACTAAACTATCCCAGGTATCTCTATTGCTCAAGTGTTATAATAACTAATATTAATTCAAAACTTTACCAAGCTGGTTATAAACTTGATTTAAATTACATTTACTCATACAAATACATGAATTTTGCTTTAGATTTCATTCACTTTTCTAATGCTTAGCTCGGCTGAAACTCGTCCATTAAAGATATACTACCAAAATGTCCGTGGACTTAGAACCAAAACCTTAGAATTTTACAATAATATTCTTTCCAATGATTATGATATATTATAACCGAATCATGGCTGCAAAGTGATATTTTGGATTATGAATTATGCGATCACAGGTATGATGTGTTCCGTTGTGACCGCGATTTAATGTTATGTGATAAAAAAGTGGAGGTGGAGTGATGGTTTGTTGTAAACGAGAACTAGGTGCACGAGAGCGCCCAGAATTTCTTTATAAGCCTACTGAACTTATCTGTGTGACCATACCAGCTCGTAAATTCGGTGCTGCAGCGGACTTGCACATTGTATTGGTTTACATACCTCCCAATCTAGGTGATAAGCTGCTTCACAGACTGAGTGATATTCAGCATGTCTTATTGAAACTATCAAACATGTATACCCGCGATAATATTCTTTTAATTGGTGATTTTAATTTTTCATGTATAAGTTGGGGAGATGAGTCATTTACCTTGGTACACCAAGACACAGTCGATCACCAAAACAGCATTGTGAGTTTTATTGAAATTATTGAATTTCATGGTCTACGGCAGTACAGTCGCATACTAAATTATCGCAGTAATAGAACATTGGATCTATGTTTCTCTAACCTCCCACTAACCGTCACTAGGTCTGATGACCCCATCTTACATGAAGATGCTTACCATCCTTCAATACATATAGATATATTAGATTTGAACATAAAACCACTGTCTGAAAATATTGAGCCACGGTATAATTTCTTCAAGGGGAATTACGATAACATTAACATGTTTTTCAACAATACTAATTGGGAAACTCTACTGAGTAATGGTACAGTTGATGAGCTGACGGATAAGCTGTATGAAAAAATATATGAAAGCTTTGAATTATGTATACCAAAAATCATACCTAAAGATACACGATATCCAGTTTGGTTCAGCTCCTCACTAAAGAAAATCATAAACGAAAAAACCAAGGTTCACAGTAGATGGAAAAGGTTCGGCAATCCTCGTGATTATGATGAGTTCTCTCTCCTGAGAGCGCGACAGCATCGGGTACGGACCCAATGCTTCCAAAAATTTACACGATACGCGGAGGAGAAGATACGCCATAGCCCGAAAATGTTTTGGAGTTACGTAAAATCAAAGAGACGTGGTTCCAATTATCCAAAAGAATTTACTCTAGCTGATGAGACCTTTAATACTGGTGAGAGTATTTGTACTGCTTTCAATTCTTACTTCCAAAATATGTTTACACAAGCTTCCAATCTTGCAAATCATCAAGGTACACTAAGCGAAACAGATACTTTATTTGATGTGTCTCAGATTCAAGTATCATCTGAAACAGTTTACAACCTTCTACGGTTATTGGACAAAACTAAAGGACCTGGTTGTGATGGAGTGCATCCTATCTTCTTATCGCAATGTGCTAAAGCGTTATCAGTACCCCTCTCAATTATATTTGATAAATCTTTACAATCTGGAGTATTCCC
Organism: Ypsolopha scabrella; assembly: GCA_910592155.1. Classification (NCBI taxonomy): domain Eukaryota; kingdom Metazoa; phylum Arthropoda; class Insecta; order Lepidoptera; family Ypsolophidae; genus Ypsolopha; species Ypsolopha scabrella. The sequence goes on from OU342964.1 coordinate 11,346,452, forward strand.
GTCTGTCTGGAAGCAAGCTTTTATAACTCCAATTCATAAGAAAGGTTCTAAGTCACGGATTGATCATTATCGTCCTATATCAAAATTAAATACTATGAGTAAAGTTTTTGAAAAAATTGTGTACAACCAAATTTATCCTGTAATATCCAGCGCTATATCTTCTAAGCAGCATGGTTTTATGAGAGGCAGGTCAACCACATCCAATCTTGCTTGTTCTTGATTAATAATATGGAGGGAGGCGGGCAGGTTGACGTGGTATACACCGATTTTGAAAAAGCTTTTGACCGAGTTGATCACGTCATTCTGCTCGCCAAGCTTCAGTCTCTAGGAATTCATGGGGATTTACTTCGATGGGTAGAGTCCTATCTGAACAACCGTTCACAGGCTGTAGTACTCAGTGGGTATAAATCTAACTTTATTGCTATCCCTTCCGGAGTGCCTCAAGGCTCGCATCTTGGCCCTCTCTTTTATAACGCCTACATTTATGATATCTACAAAGTTATTAATAACTCTCATCACTTACTCTACGCTGATGATAAAAAGGTTTATCTAAAGGTTGAAAACCTCGCTGATTGTGAATTATTACAAGATGATCTCAACAATTTAAATACATATTATGAAAGGAATAATATCACAATCAGCATTAGCAAATGCCAATGTATATCCTTTAATCGTAAAAACAATCCTATTACCTTTCAATATAATTTCAATGGTATTGTAATTGAGAGAGTCAACATTGTCAAAGACCTAGGTGTATTACTTGATTCAAAATTGATTATGAATCATTATATTGATGCTGCTGTTCTGAAAGCTTACCGAAATCTGGGATTTGTAATACGTACTTGCAAAGCTTTCGAATGTCGTTTCAGTCTAATGATAGTATACTTTGCTTATGTAAGGAGTATTCTAGAATACGCCAGCTCTGTTTGGTCACCTTGTTATAAGACTTATGTCGATAGAATAGAGCGTATACAGAGATGCTTTCTTAAACACGTTAATTTTCGTGAAAAGAAACCTTTTAAGTCATACACCGAAAATTGCCGATATTATAATCTATTATCACTAGAAGAGAGACGGACAGTTATAGACATGGGACTGTTGTTCGATGTGTTACGCGACCGCATCAACTGTCCTGAGCTCTTGACAAGATTAGGACTGTGGGTACCTGGACACCGCTCACGTCATACAAAGATGTTATATGTGCCTAGGCACTCAACTAATTATGGTAAAAATTCAGTCCTTACCAGACTTTCGAACACATATAACCGGTTATTTAATGACGTGGAGATTTTCTCCGCTTCAAAAGTTAGATTCAAATCTGAAATTAGAGTGGCTCTAAAAAGTATTTCTGATGATAATTCTTGATACACATCGTGTTGTGTATAGTTGCTAAAACTACCTACTTTAAAATTTATATTTTTACACTTTACACAATATATATGTTCGGTTTAAAAGCGTTCGGAACGCGCAAGTATGTGTCAGATTCTATTTTATTGAGATGGCAACACGGGTTGTAAAAAAGTGAAATGTCAAAGTTGTTTTTTCCGGTTTACTGTCAATTTTGGCTCTCGAGGAGATGTGTGTAAAAAAAATGGATTCAACCAGTGTTGAAGTAATTAGGTATTTCAAGGAAATAAACAGTGGAAAAGTGGTGAAATAATTCTATTGATAAGCATCAATCGCGATCCGAGTCGTGCGTGAAAAGTTTCGCGAAATATTATTACAAGTGGAGTGGCATGCAAACAGATTTGCAATTCCACGTCTTAACAAGTGTTATTTCTTAGGGGATTGGCATGCCTGGGTTAGATATTGGTGTTTAGGTAAACTCCCGAAAGCTGCTGGATGAGCCAGTAGTTCAACACAGACCTGTAACGTGCCGAGGGCGACGAAGGTCAACGAGCGAACCCCTGACCTCCTATCAGCCAGGGTTGAATCTGGCCACCCGAATGCAGTTTCGACGACCAGTCAAGGACGTGGACTTCAACACTAACGTGAGTGTTTAATCGCTTACCCTTCAGAAAGGGATTTAGTATATAAGAACCCCCCTTTGTATGGGAAGCCCCTTTCTGACAGGTTTTAACCTCCTTATAATATTCAAATGGGTCCAGCACGCGAGGTTTAAACCATATCTGTGAAGAGGGGGGCTTTTCACATACAATTTGCTGGTAGCAGATTGCGGTTAAGTTGTTTAATATCGGATATTAAGCAACCCCGGACCAAGATATTCTGTTTATATAAGCCGAACCGATATAGTAGCTCCGTTGGTCTTATAAGATAATTTGTGAATTATACTTTGTTTTAGGTAGGTAGTTTGGAACCTTGTAACCTAAAGCGAGATCAAATAGAATATTTTGTTATTTCTTATACTACAGTACTCGGACTGTGTATATGAATAGGTTTATGTAAGCTGGAAGGATATTTACACAGCTCCTTTAGCTTTAGGTATTGTATTATATGTTGTATTGTGGATAAACATATAACTTTATAAGCGCGGTTAAGCCTAGTGAACCCGGCGACAAAACTATAATAGTTTGTAAATTCATACAGCATAACCATTGCTAGCAAGCGAAGCGGCTTAATTATTAGTTATATAGTTGTTGAAAGCCTCGGCTTATATAAATTACAAAGTACATAGCAGGGCTAATGTGTAATGTGTAGTTTTTGGTTAGTGAATCATATTAACTAAGCGAGCGCTTAGGTATAATATTATAACAACGTACATAGGTTATGTTACAACTTGGAATTGTTAAATTTGTTTGTTTTGGAGTATGTTTAGTCTTTAGCAAGTGTTTAATGTGATTACATACTTTCAGAAGCCAATTACCTTTGGATATACTGTTAGTTAGTGCTACAGTTTGGTTTATATTGTTTATTTTGAATGAAAACTTCTTGACACTTGCGATTGAGGCTTGGACATAGTTGTTTGTCAAAAGTGTAGCATAAATGTAATTAACTGGTTTATGTTGTATGGATTATATATATATAGCAGCAGAAACGGTCTGTCTGTCTGTTCATAAAGTTATGATATTTTGTTTATTTGAAAATGTTTGAGTGATATATAGCAACAGAAAAGGTCTGTCTGTTTGTTCATAAAGTTATGATATTGTGTTTGTTTGTACACATTTGAGTATTAAAAATTGGTTTTGGTTGAACTCGCATAATTGAACAACAGGGTTGTATTGTGTATTAATGTATTGAAATTAACATACTGACTAGAGTCTAGTATATTTGGGTCTACAATAGGATTGTATACGGGGACGTTTGTGATTCGTGCCAGAGTTAGTTCGGTTTTAAATTGTTGGTATTTTCTTTGATTTCCCGGTCTACAATGTCGAGGACTTCTCCGAGGAACATCTTGGCCAGCCAGCTGCGCTGGTTTGTCAGCGTTCAAGGCTTGTTGGCTCGAGCTGATCGGGGCGATGCAGTCCTGGAGCGGTACTCACAGATGGAGGATCGCCTCGAGAAAGCTGAGCAGGCGCTCATCGAGCTGTTGGACCAGGAGCTGCCACCGGAGGTAATGGCTAGCCCTAATAATGACATGGATCAAATTATGGATATTTATGACGCGGTCACACAGGTCGCCTGTCTGATTAAAAAGCGACAGTCAGGTGTTTCGGGCACACCTGATGTAAGACATGCAGCGCAAGGTACATCGTTGCACAGTAGGCTCCCTACTTTGGAGTTAGGACATTTTGACGGTACCATGGAGCTATGGGTGGCATATAAGAATATGTTCACCTCGTTGGTTGACAGTAGGCAGGATTTAACCAACGCACAAAAGATGGCATATTTGATGTCCACTTTAGAAAGTGAGGCAAAGAGCTTAGTGCAACATTTAAGAGTAGAGGACGATTCTTATAGCATAGCGTGGGAACTATTAAATAATAGATATCAGAATGTCCGTCTGTTGGCCGATGCTCATACGAGCCAATTGTTAAGTTTGCCTAGGGTAGGTAATAAGGCTCAAATTCGAACGCAGTTACTGACCCCGGTTACAGTAGCCTGTAACGCGTTAAAAATGTTAGGTTTGCCCGTGGATGAGTGGTCGTTCTTGTTGGTACACATTATTTTGTGTAAGTTACCGTCTGATACTCGTTCACGTTTCGAACGTGAGACCGCGGAAAGGGAGGACAAGGCTCTTCCTACTTTCGCTGATTTGATGAAGTTTTTAGAATTTGAGGCTAGGGCCGTGGAATCTTCATCGACTTCGGAGGTGGCGCCACCTGCCGGAAGCTTCAGGGAACCCGCCGGTAATTCGGGGCGAAGGGGGCCACAGGGAGTGCAACCGCTTCGGGGACGCGTTGCTGCACGTCTGGCTGCACTGGCCGCTGTGGCTGAGAGCCCAAATTGCCACCAGTGTGGACGCCCAGGACACGCGTTATCGCAGTCCCATGATTTTGCTGCATTACCGGTAGTGGACAGACGGCGGTTATTTAAAATTAATAGACTGTGCTATTTTTGTTTAGAGGACCACTTAGCGCGCGAGTGCTCCAGACAGCGAATGTGTAGAGAATGTGGCCGGCCACATAATGATTTAATTTGTGCGAACAGGTCTGGAGCCTACGGTCACGCCACGAGTGGGGGAGCCGCGGCGCAGTCCACCTATCAGTCACGTCCGTCGAGTGGCCCCTCTCAAGGACGAGGAGCGCACCCGTCAGAGAGTGGAGAGAGCCCTCGCGTGAGTCGTGCTCAGTTTGATAGTGGTGTGAATCGTGCGCCTGCGGTACGAGGCTATATTGCGGACCCGGGTGGGGGACCCCTCATGGGGGGGGGGGGGTTCAACGGGTCAGGGCCGCACTCAGGATATTAGGAGTGGACCCTATGCTTCCGCGACAGCGGGCCCGAGTAGGGACCCCCCGAGGGGCGGGGGGGGGGCTCCACGGGCGGGGGCCCCACTCAAGGTTGTATGAGTGGACCCCAGTTTGCCGAACCAGTGCCTGCGCCCACTGTAGGACAGTATAGCAGGGCGGAGCCACAGCGATACTCTCCGCCGATACACGAGTATCCGCGGTTAGAATATCACCCGCCTTATTCGAGATATGGTAGGGCAGCGGGTTACGCACCACCTCGGATGGCACTGTGTATACGCTCACCATATATAGGGCAATGGATGCACCCTTGATTGGAGGGGCCGGGCCCCCAATAATTTGTCTGCCCCTGTACCGGTGCGGAGCCGAGGACAGTTCTTCGGCCCACCATATTAGTTAGTAGTTGGGGCCCCCCGGGGGGAGATTCAGTTAGAGTAAGGACCACTGTTGAATTTCGGGACGTGTATGCATGATCGGATAGTCAGGTTGCGCGAGCATGGCTACGCGCGTCCCCACGTACTTTAGAGATTTTTGTAGGAAACCGGGTTTCACAAATTCAGGATATAGTTATTCACAATAAATTGGAGGCACGTCCCAGGTGAATGTAATCCTGCAGAGTGCGCATCTGGGGGCTGCACAGCGCCGGAGCTGGTGTCGCATCATCTATAGTGGGGGCCGGAGTGGTTTAAAGAAACAGATTTCTTGGCCTGTCCAGCAGTTGGATAGGACACCCCAGATTTTACCCGGGTTGCGTGTGCATGCTCTGGTTCTAGGGACCAAACTAGTTTCTGATTGGACGCCGTGAGTTGGGTCACCGTGCGTTGAGACGCTGGGGCGTCGCGACGGTGGCATCGGCACGGTGTGCGTCGGGTCGGAGCACGCAAGTCGCCATCCTTTGTTGTTACCCAAGGAGGGCCTTTGATGAGGCTTTTGCTGTCCGACCGACATGTTTGTAACTCACACGCGGGATGAAACGTGTTATTGGCGATTTTACAGCGAGAGTTTTGGATTTTGTCAACTTGCCGGGTAATTCGCAATGTTCTCTTCTCCTGTGTTCTTGTTACAGGCTGCGAGCCTTGTTGATGCAGCCGCAGATAAGAGATCTGCCAGCTGATTGGATCACACAGTCGAGACCTTTTGATGGAGTGGCTACGGACGTGGGGGGACCGTTCCTCGTCCGAACGTCTAGCCTTCGCAACGCTCGGACTGTTAAGGCGTACCTGTGAGTATTCGTGTGTCTGTCCACCAAGGCCGTACACTTGGGATTAGAGTCCTCGTTGTCCGTGGAGGCCTTCGTCGTTGCATTAGACCGATTAGTATCGCGTAGAGGTTTGCTTTTTTAATTAGTTCAGACAACGGCACGAATTACAAGGGTACCGCAAATTACTTGAAAAGATGTATACATTTTAGAAGATAATTGTATTTAGTTAAGTCATGGTTATTATGTGAAATCGGCCAAGACCCACCTCCGCCGCGTCATTGGGGATGTAATCTTATTGAAAGATGCGAATTTGGAATTATTTGTATTGGCGACGTGGTCGCATTATTAAATTGGTAGTTGGCGGGGATGAGACTCCTCGCGCCGCTGAGGTGTTGGTCGAAGGTTTGATTCTGTGACGAGCCTTGGCGACTCTCTCCCGGCTCCCGGTTGAGTAAGCTAGCGGTCTGATAAGGATAACAGCCCGGAGCGGGGGATTGTTCGGTTTAAAAGCGTTCGGAACGCGCAAGTATGTGTCAGATTCTATTTTATTGAGATGGCAACACGGGTTGTAAAAAAGTGAAATGTCAAAGTTGTTTTTTCCGGTTTACTGTCAATTTTGGCTCTCGAGGAGATGTGTGTAAAAAAAATGGATTCAACCAGTGTTGAAGTAATTAGGTATTTCAAGGAAATAAACAGTGGAAAAGTGGTGAAATAATTCTATTGATAAGCATCAATCGCGATCCGAGTCGTGCGTGAAAAGTTTCGCGAAATATTATTACAAGTGGAGTGGCATGCAAACAGATTTGCAATTCCACGTCTTAACAAGTGTTATTTCTTAGGGGATTGGCATGCCTGGGTTAGATATTGGTGTTTAGGTAAACTCCCGAAAGCTGCTGGATGAGCCAGTAGTTCAACACAGACCTGTAACGTGCCGAGGGCGACGAAGGTCAACGAGCGAACCCCTGACCTCCTATCAGCCAGGGTTGAATCTGGCCACCCGAATGCAGTTTCAACGACCAGTCAAGGACGTGGACTTCAACACTAACGTGAGTGTTTAATCGCTTACCCTTCAGAAAGGGATTTAGTATATAAGAACCCCCCTTTGTATGGGAAGCCCCTTTCTGACAGGTTTTAACCTCCTTATAATATTCAAATGGGTCCAGCACGCGAGGTTTAAACCATATCTGTGGAGAGGGGGGCTTTTCACATACAATATACATATATTTACTTATATAGATAATATATATTTTACCATAATATTATGTATACCTACCTATATATTAAATCCATTATAACTATTTATTTCAAAACACGAATTACCAATAAAATTGCATACCTGCCTGTTAGACATTTCTTGATCTATTTTTTGAAATACATTGTAATTGATTTACGATATTCACAAAATTAATTTTACAACTTTTTGAACTCATTGTCTAAGTTTTGATTTTTAGTGAAAACCTGTTATTGGCCTTGTTTATGTATCTAACTATAGTAATATCTCATTGTGTGATCGCTGTTGGTTTTCCAAATAAACGATAAAATAAAAAAATAAATAAAAATAAAATAAAATCTTGGGTTGTATCACAAATGAAGGAAGATGCAGATGGACAACACCTGTCGCTTTAGGAGTTTCAATTTATGTTAGTAAATACTAATTGTTTCATGTTATACTATTACTAGAACTTGTATTTCATGCACTATAATCATTGTTCAATTTTTCTCGCAAAGGACATGAAAAAATATCTTACGCATATCTATACTGGCCGTCACCCCTATTATCGTAGTTGTATCTCAGGATCTGGACGTCATCATAAGATCTTGTGGAGCTGCAGCCACCAGCGATGCCAATGTGAGGAGGTAAAACTGAAAGTCGGCAATTACATGATTAGTGTTTGTTCATACAGACCGAAGAGCAGAGCAGATTTTGCTCGCGTTTAAGGGGGAACGTTTCGAGCTCAGTGCAAAATGCATAACTTATGATTGTTAATATCATTTAAAAAAAATATATATGAAATATAATAGTTTCATTTTATTTTGCGACTATTGTTTAATAATTATCAGGGGTTTTTAGCAGAATTGCGTCATTTTATGGATTATAGTTAGCGTGAATGTCCATACAAATTTAAAAGCGTATCTTAAGTAGGTGTGGACATTCGTTTACAACGCAATGCATAAAATTACAAAATTGTGGTAGAAAAGCCTAACTGACATTACACTATTGTCGCGAAATGCCATAAATCACATGTATTTATTACTTTTTATTCAATCATAAGAAAAACCACCATAAGTTGGTCATTTTGTACCGAGCTCGAAACGTTCCACCTTAATATAGAAATTTTAATAATTTAAATAATGTTTATTTTTACGTTTCACTTCTTTTGTTATGAGAATGTTTGAGAGGCGACCTAACGCGTTAAACGCGTTACACTACGCGCGTTTGGTCGGCTCTCAAACATTCTCATACATATAACAACGTAAAACGTAAACAAACAAACGTAAAAATAAACCATATTTCAGCCGGCCTGTGTGAACGACAGTAAACTAGTTTTTCCCAGCAACTTAATTCGCGCAAAACACCAACTTCAACCAACTTAATGTCTGAGTTTCTTCTGAGGTAATAAAATACATAAAAGGAAAAATCCCATTCAAATCGGTTCAAGTAGTTTTTACGTGAATTGCGAGCATACAGACAGACTATGGAAATATATTCGTTGTTTTTGTCTCCATCGTTAACAACTGATGTGGCCGAGCGGTTCAAGGCCCGCCTAGAACTCAGGTGAACCATGGATCGAATCCTCACAATACCGAAAACTTTCATTTCATAGTCTTTTTGGATCTTTATTTGTTATTATTATTGTTTTTTTTTTGTCCATTCTCACAAAATGGAAAAACCGGTTACATCAAAAATGCTATTACGTGCAAAAACAAAAAGCTCTGTAATAGATACAGGAAAAATTGCGACTACCGACCACGACCACATTAAGTGTCTTAAAACAATAAATGATGGTGACAAGAGAATAAGGAAATTAAAGGACGAAATTCTGGAACTGAAAGATGTTATAAAATCGTTGCAAGTGACTACAAACGACACAGAAAACGCCCACCAAAGTCTACTTTCAGAATATGAATGTTTAAAAAGTGAACTGCAGAAGAAACAAATGTCTTGCAATGAACTTGAAAACAAGTTAAAATGCTCCCATAAAAACTATACAGATATCCTAACAGAGAAAGAAATTGTTGAATTAGATAGCATGGAAATCCTCACACCTCTAAAAAAGCAGATAGAGAATAAAGAAAAAGAAAATTTTATTCTGGCTTTAAAATTAGAAGAATTAGAAAAAGAAAATATCGAATTTGTGAAAGTTATTACCAACTATCAGTCCGTAGAAAAATCAATAGATTTTGAAAAAAAAATGTTGAAATTGAGAACTTAAAAAAGGAAACTTTGAAAAGGAGCCAAAAGATTAATCTACTGATCCGAAAATTAAGCAGGATCACTAAAGACTATGACAGTCTCAAGACTAAATTTGAACGACTTCATTACAAAGTTATAACACTGAGTCGCATTCAACAAACTATTCGTATTTTACAGAAAAACGTAATTAATATGAAGAAAACTGAACCATCAACGAATCTCTTATCAACGGAAGCAACACCGATGAACACAGATAGAAAAGCAGAGCCGAATATGAAAGGAGCGAACAAAATAGACAATATATCTAAACATCATAAACCGAAATTACTACCAGTAACAGATTATCATGGAAGAGATTTGATTCATATTTTGTCTAAATTACGCAACAATGATTACGACGCTACTGCTGACGTAATTCATTTAGCTACTACAGAACGTGTTCTTGAAGGACTGGAACTTAAAACAAGAAGTTTCACTAAAAAAGATTGTGTCATTATCATGAGTGGTGGAAGCGATTATCATTTCAATAATATAGATGTAAGTATACGCAGTGTTAAAAATATTGTTACTAAACTTAATAACACTAACATTATCGTTTGCAATGTTCCAGGAAGTGTGCATAAAAATGCTTTCAACTTTAATAACTTTGTATGTACTTTAAATGATTATCTTTGTGAAGCTCTAGCAGACTTTGACAATGTGTGATATCAAAAAATTGATGAGAAACTTACGCCAAATGATTTTAAATATGATGGATATTCTCTTAAACGAAGCGGTAAATACAAAATAGCATTTGCAGTAAATAAAAGACTTCGTGTTATAAATGAACTTTTTTATAATTCAGAACGTTTTTTATATCGAAAGGGGATAACAACAAAAGGGATGGTGAATCAATCTCAGTAGTACATTTAAATATCAATAGAATTAAAAACAAATTACTTAATTGGAAGCTTTTATAGAACTTGATTTCAAACATAAACCTTTTATAGTTTGTATTACAGAGACTTGGCTTGAACCTGATGAGCATAACTTTATAACACTGCCAGGATATACTATTTGCACTCAAACAAACAGAGTTAAGGAAAATGGAGGTGGCTCTCTTATATTTGTGAGAAATGATATAGCAGATCTTTGTCACGGAATAAAGTGTAACCATTTTTATAGAGAAAAAGCATTCGAAATTTGTATGTGTCAGCTAAAACTAAAACACAAAACAATTCATGTTGTGAATATTTACAGACAGCCTAAAGCAAACACTATTAAATTGTTCTTAAATCAACTAGAAACGTTCTTGAGTAACATAAAATATAATATGTGATTATGTGTGGAGATTTCAACATAAATACTAGGGACTCAAACTCAAGTAACACTAAAAATTTTACACAAATTCTTCTAGAACACAATCTTACACCAACGATTCACGCAGCCACTCGGGCTTCCTCAAGATCTACTGTAGATAACATAATTACTGATATTATGGACTATCAACAATCACATGTTATACCTTGTTATTTGATCATGATTCTCAAGAAATTGTTCTTAATGAACATTTGAATGAACAAATAAAACCTCAAAAGTACGTGATAAAACGAAATTTCTCACGCAATGCAAATATAAGATTCCGAGAAAGTCCGACTAAAATAAACTGGTCCCCTATGTATATGGAAAACGATTGCGAAGCAAAACTAGATATATTTTACGAAGTCTTAAGCTCACTAACAGATAAGCACTTTCCTCTTAAAAAAATCAAGGTAGCAAACAAACCTAAGAATTGATTGTCAAAGGGGCTACGTATCTCGTGCAGACGCAATAGGAGTTTACTAATTAAGAAACGCCGACAAAGCAATCCTAGCCTACTATTCAAGTCCTATTGTCAAAATTACACGAAAATTCTAAAAGATACAATTACATCAGCTAAACAAATAAATATTAAACGAACTATTCAAAACTCTAACTGTAAAATAAAAACGATATGGAATATTATCAACGAACATACGGGCAAGTCTAAAAGTAAAAAAGCGCGAGAAAATAAGAAATGGCAAATAACAAAGGACGATAAGACACTCACAGATGTAAAAGAGTTATGCAATCTGTTTAATGATTTCTTCATAAACGTAGGAAAAACTAACATAAAGAAGAAAACATATAACTATAAGGAATATCTGAAGAATGTTAAAGTTGATAACTCCAAATCAATGTTTCTCAAGCCAACTGACGAAATTGAGCTCATAAGAATAAGCAAAACTTTAAAAAATAGTAACTCATGTGGTCCTGATAAATTAAGTACAAAAATTATTAAATCAAACATCGAAATACTTTGTATAGCTATCACCCATATCTTTAACGCATGCATTGAGCAAGAGATATTTCCCGACAAATTAAAGCGTGCTAAGGTTATTCCTGTTCACAAAAAAGGTGACACGAAAGACATTTCCAACTATCGGCCCATTTCACTGTTATCAGTTTTTGCGAACCTATTTGAAAAAATTGTAGCTTTGAGAATAGAAAGTTATTTTAAAGACAATAATTATTTTAGTGTACAACAGTACGGTTTTAGAAAACAATGCAACACTACAACAGCTGTTGGCGATCTAGTAGAAGAAGTATCCGATGTCTTAAATGGTAAACACAAGTGTATTGGACTATTTTGTGATTTATCCAAGGCCTTCGAGAGTGTCAACCATAAAATTTTATTGGATAAATTAGAATACTACGGCATAAGGGGAGCAGCATATAATTTTCTTTTATCATACCTCAGTAAACGTACTCAATATGTGGAACTTAGTATGAATACCGACTCTGATGGCTCAGGGAAAGTTGACTCAGATCAAAGAGAAATAAAATATGGCGTCCCCCAGGGATCAGTTCTGGGACCTCTGCTGTTCATAATATTTATCAATGATCTTCCATGGAACATCACCGAGGGAACTACATACCTCTATGCAGATGACACTAGTATTATAGTCACTGAACCAACTTATGAAAAGCTTCTTGTTACAAATACGTTAATATGGAAAGATCTGTCCGAGTGGTTTAATTCAAATGGTCTCTCGATGAACTGTGGCAAAAGCAACTATGTTGTGTTTAAACGTCACACTAATAGCCCAGACTACACCCTTAACTTACCAATCCAAAAAACAAATTGCATACGCTTCCTAGGCATCGAGTTAGATAATCAATTAAAATGGTACCAGCATATAGACAGTGTTAAAAGAAAGCTAGCAAGTGCATGTTTTTCTTTGAAATGCATGAGCAAAATGTCCAGCGTGGATACTCTCAAGTTGATGTACTTTTCATATTTCGAGAGTATTATCCGATATGGTCTTGAGGTGTGGGGAAACTCGAAACGCATTGTTGATATTTTGAAAATCCAGAAAAAGGCTGTGCGTATTATTGATGGTGCAAATTACCTGGAGAATTGCAAACCTCTATACGAGAAACATAAAATTTTGACTGTGATTAATTTGTACATTTTTTTGATATCTTTAAAAGTATTCAAATCTCAGGAGTCTTATAAACTTGTTGGTGACACACAGACTCACTTCTTAAGAAAAAATAATAATTTTGTTTTGCCTAATCCTACTTATGGTGTATTTCACCAAAACATGAACTATAGCGGTCTTAAAATATTCAACGCGCTTAGTGCACAAATCAAAAACTGTAAAAATTTTGTGGAATTTTCAAAATCATTAAGACTGTACCTGCTTGACAGACCTTTTTATAAATTATCAGAATATTACGAATGTAAAGAATAACAATTATTATTATAATTTTGTTTTTATTTTATATTTTTTAATGTGATCATATAATGTTTTGATAAAATGCTTCCCATTGACAATGATGATTTCTCGATTATAATTGTTTCTTGATTTGTGTATATTAAATTTTAAAATCTTAATGTATACATATTAATATAATGATTTGAACTGATTATATAGTATAACATCTGTACCTGAATGCTCATGAATTTATTTTTTGCTATTGTTTCGCTTTACTCTAAAACTTTGTAAATGTATTATTTTAAATTTTCATATGTATCCCACTTGTATGTAATAGAACTTTAATTAATTCCTTTGTTACATATTTCTGATTTTTGCATGCCTATGTACATACCTATAATCTATTGTATGGCATTATTCTGCAAATAAATTGAATTGAATTGAATATGAAAATGTATTACAAATAAATGAAACTTTTTTCTACTCTTCGGTCACTCGCCACAGAGAAAAGTAAATAGAAAAGGGAAGCAATGGATTTTCATACAAATTCATTTTCCGACTGAAAATGAAGTCAGGATTTAAATATGGTACCTAATTATACTACATAAATTAGTTGGAAAAATTACTTATGCCGGTCAAAGGGGCCCATGAATCTACTTTTAATGTTTTTTTCTCTTTTATGAACAAAAGTCTACTTACGATTATATTTTACACACAATTTACCACGTCCAGTTTTTGTGAGCCTCAAATTAGCGTAGAGGCGATAAAGTGTTATTATAGAAAAAATAACTAAAACAGCTCATTCAAAAACTAAATAAGAAGTTTATCGAAACCGTTGTTGGCAAGACGTAGCGTCGCGTCGGCCGGAGCATTTGAAATTATGTTCCGGAGACATCGGCCATTTCAACGATTTTGTAACCTTTTCACAATCTTAAGAGCAAATCATTTGAGTTTATTTAAATTTAAGGCAGTACATAATAAATTAAAAAAAAATCATAAAATGTAAGCGAAACTTATATATATTCGTGTAGGTTCACATTCAGTATTTACCACTTTCACAATTGTGAGAATAAATTTTCAGTATTTTCAAACAGTGTCTGTAAAGTATCTGGCTCTACAAAAAACTCGAGTCTCTTTTATATCCACAATTTCCATTAGAATACCCCAAGAGGGGCATTTTTATATGTCACTCCTTAAGTTGAGTTGCAAATTTTGTGAGAACGAAAACAATTTTAATGAACAATGAATAGAGTTGAAAATGTCATAGCCCAACTGATTTAATTTGATTTTCAGAAATCCTTATTCAAAATTATTGTTATTAGACTGTAAGCGTCTTTCAGCTATTTATGTTTCGGTACTAATGATATTTACAACTAACTAACATTTCAAAAATAAAAATAAAAGTTAATTTAAAATAATGAATACTTAGTTAATGTGGTTCATTTAAGAAATAAGAGTAAATATTACATAAGGCTTGGCCCATGGTGCATGATAATCTTACTGAGTGATTTTGAACTTCAGTATGTTAGCAGAAAGTCTAAATTAGAACAACGTTCGCTTCGTGCGCTACCGGCCTGCCGGTGAATTTTCGCGTTTTTCTGGATTTTACGACAAAGTATTTGATATATTGAGAAAGTTTTTTCACCTTACGTCAGAAAATAAACCATGTCGGTAGTTTCAAAAAACGTGGCTGATAGCGTTAGCACTAAAACGCGAATGACGACACCGCAAGAGGGCGCTACTAGTTGTTTTTTTTTTGGCCATTGAGTTTGTACTTAGTGGTTGGATAGCAAGCACCTACGTGTACTACATTGTTTCCTTGATCTCGAGGACAGAGCAGACTGTAATAAGGTTCTCCAGATGTCAGTTCCTGCATTGAAATTTTAGTTTCTAAATCATAAGGAGACAGAGAATTTTGGCAGTGTTATTTCGGTAATATCGTATAGAATTATTATAATTTTAAACTTTTTAGATAATGTCTGCTGTTTACAGCTGAAGCCGGTTACTACATTTTTTTAATGAAAGTTTATTTTATATCACTTTTAATTTTTTGGTATTGACTGGTAAAATTGTGAAATATGGGTCTTGTAAACGCGCTGTTCATATGAAACAATCCTACAGTCAGCTCCATGACACAAAGTGACTGTCAAAATTTTGAGTTACGTGCTGCCAACTGCCATTCATTCAGGAGTTCTATGGTGATGGGGCCAGGATCGAAGATCAGTTAGGCATGACAAATTTCAAGTAGCATCCTGTAATCAGCATCCTTGTACAAAGCGATTGCCTCAATATGAGGTAGTATGATCTTATTCATTGAAGTGCTCCACCGCCTATCTCTGAATACCTCCATCAGATCATGACCCCACTTTAATGTTTTGTTTTTGTTTTTCCGAAGCCCCAGTGTGATAATAATGAACCCTTAATTTTAAAACCTGCTATTTATGGATGTTTTCATACCTAATTGGGACGCGGAAACGGTAATAGAACTCATATATCGGGAGCCTAGCACGAGTCGTCGATACATTGTTTTTCCATCATACTGGTTTTCTCGCATATTGACAAACCCGGGTTTCTCCGGGTGAAATACCGTCTTTCTGACTGTTATTATTTAATAAGTGTGTGTATATATTCGTAGATTTAATGGCTTGCCTTTGGTCTTTCAACGGCTTTTGCTTTAATGTGCTGAGTCAACTACTTAGCTGACAAATATAAAACTTAGACACGTGTTATTTCAAACCTTTATCTTTCCGTTGTCAGGTCGGTCACCTAATTGAACACATTTCACTCGATAGATTTTATTTTTGAATATTATGCCTTTTTAAGTTATTATTTCGTTATATTATGGTCTAAATCTAAACGGTTTGAGTTTTATGTCTGAAATTACTGCTATTTAATTTAATTAGAAAAATATGTGTTTGAAAGTAGTTCTACGGTGTGTTAACTTTTATAAGAATACCAAGGAGATATTATCATGACGAAGACATTGAAGCCAATGTGCATCGTAAGATGAGGAAAATTTAAAATATTAAGGAAGAAACGTAGGTGTATGATTCCATAGGCAAAGCTTATTTTCGCTGGATTCGTCAAATATCGCAAGTAAGTGCTGGTAAAAATGCCTAATCTCAGTGATAAAATTGGTGCCGCTATATACTATATCAAGATACGCTAAAAATATAAAAAATTTGTTCATGATAGAAAACTCAAATTATGAAGGTCATCTTTGGTTGGTTTTTATTTTGCCAGATATTACTATGAAAGACAAATAAATACTTGCTAGGTAACACTTGCTAAGCAATGGCTCGAAGGCGTGAGCTCTTTGGAGCACTGATCTATAGTTATAGGGTACGGTTATGACTTTCAACAAAATAATCACGTTTAGCTATCGTTGTAATGTCGGATACGAAAATAAACCAAATAACACATTCAACCAACCCCCATAGTCCTTAGCATGTTCGTTTGTTGTGGCCTGATTATAATAGAGATAACTTAGGACATTTAAATAAAGACAATGAAACTATTATTAATGAAAATGACCTGAACAAAAATGAAAATAAACAGTTTTTTGGTCACATAAAACGTTTACGCTTTACATCAAAACATTGCAGGCCTTATTAATAAAACGGACATACTATAAATTTGTTTGAAAGAACTATATACAACAAACATCACAGTAGACATCATAGCAATAACAGAACATAATATTGTATCTGGACATGAGCACCTATTAGCGTTACCAAACTATCAGCTAGTTGCAATTTACTCTAGAGACAATATAAAAAAGGAGGAGCATGTATTTTAGTTAAGCAAAAACTCCGATTTAAGGAGTTAAAAGATGTTTCTAAATTGTCTAGGGATATTTGAATGTTGTGCTATTGCATAAGAGGATCACAATTTAATTATCGTATGTTGCTACAGAACTCCAAAAACAAAGTCGAAAAAATAATTTCTCGAATTATTTTTTGAAAAAATGGATGTATTGCTACATAAAGTATGCATTCAATCTAATAAACGCGTTGTTGTCTGTGGAGATTTTAATATCAACATATTGAAAGAAAACAACATAACGTCACGTTTCAAAGCAATAATGTCAGATTCGATTAACAATTAATGAACCTACAAGACCACAAAGCGGGACATGTCTCGATAATCTAGCTCATAACATAAAACGTGGTACTAGGTCCGAAGTTATAGACTATGGTCTTTCAGATCATACAGCTTAAGTGCCCTACGAAAAGAACATGCGTAATGTATAGCTATAAGGCATCAAAAAGGGATTTCAGTAAAACTAATCTAGAAAAATTCAAGAATTACCTAATATCGTTATCATTTAGCGAAGTATACAGTAGCAATAATCCTAATGAAGCTTATAAACATTTCCAAGGCAGCTTTTTGATACTTTATAATCTTTGTTTCCCAGTTGTCAGTGTAACGATAAAAGCTAGGCGAAAGCCAAGATGGTTATCACGGGTTATCAAGACCCATAGTAAAAAACAACGGAAACTACTTTGGAAATACAGAGCCAATAGAACCACTGAAAATAAAGATAAGTTTCTGAATTACTCTAAAAGGTTTAAAAAGATTATTAAACTTACCCAAAAAGCTCAGAACATTTACCAATTCAGAATGTTGATAGCAAGTCAAAAGCAGCTTGGGGAATAATTAACAGCACTAAAAGCTTGCATTCCTGACGAACCTATCACTAAAATAAAATAAGAAAACACTGAAATTACTGATCCTCAGAAGATAACAGATGCTTTTTATAAGTTTTTTATCAACCAAACGAAAACTGACATTGGAAAAAATTAACGAGAAAATATAAACAAAATGCCATTTGAAACACAATCAATGTTCATGGGGTGTAGGCGTATGTATATATAGCGTATAACATCATGAAAATAATGAAATCAGTGAAAAATAAGAATACTGTCGGTTATGATGGAATCCACATAAAGGTTATTAAACATGTTTGTGAGATTATTGCTCCATACCTAAGCCACATAGCAAATTCATATATAACACAGGGTATCTATCCTGATGCACTTAAACCCATCATCGTCAAACCATTATTAAAAAAACTAGATAGGGAATTAATGAAATATTATCGTCCAATTGCTTTAGTCCCCATTTTTTCAAAAATATTCGAAAAGGTTATTTATCGGGCTCTTCTAGATTATTTCGAATCACGAAACCTTCTCGCTGAGGAACAAAAAGGATTTCGAATAAAAAAAAAAACATAAGAGAAAACCAACGATTGCCATTTATATGGATATGACGAAGGCTTTCAATTTTCTTGACCATAAATTGCTAGCTGATAAATTGTATGCCTATGGCATAAGGGGAAACATTTTAAACCTTATTCAGTCCTATCTCAGCAAAAGAACACAACGCAATGAAATAACGAAAATTTGCACAAAAACCAAACGTGAAATTAAATATCTATCCAGTTCAAGAGAAGTTTTATGTGGTGTCCCCCAAGGCAGTGTCCTTGGGCCGCTCTTATTTATTATTTATATCAATGACATGTGGAGAAAAAATTCTCGTCCAGTAACGTTGTTCGCTGACGATAGCACCATGATTATTAAAGATGTTACACCTGACCAAATGGAAGAAGAAATAACTGACGCTTTAAAATTAATAATTTAATGGATGGACTTAAACAAATTAGTAGTAAACTTAGAGAAAACTGAATTAATGAACTTTTACCAACGAACTACAAAACTAGGAACATTGACTATGTGAGAACTAATATTGAAATAGTGACATAAACGAAATTTTAGGTTTAATTATACATAACAAGCGGACTTGGACACAACATTGTGACGTGCTTTTTGAAAAGCTGAGCAGCTCAGCATACTGCTATATAAATTAGCAAAAATTGTAAATTTAGAATCAGTTTAAACTGTATACCATGGTCTTGTTGAATCAAAACTCCGATATGAGGTAATTTTTTGGGGGAACTCTACATGTCGAGGCTGCTTATTTAAGGCACAAAAAAGGTGTATAAGAGAAATGTGTGGTCTAAAACAAACAGATACCTGTCAACCAATATTTAAAAATATGAAGATAATGGCATTACCGTGTCTTTATATATACGAGATTTCAATATTTGTTAAAACTAACCCTCAATTAATTGTGAAAGTATGTCTAAACAAACTCAAATTTGTACGACCATAAAATAGACATAAACTGGTCTTTCGTGAGTGTAATAAAGCTCCTATGAGAAATAATATTCTTTGTAAAGCAACTTCTATTTATAACAAGTTCCCAAACTGTATAAAATAAATGAATTTAACATTGTTTAAGAAATCTCTGTTCCGTCTTTTCATTGATAAGGGTTATTATATTACAAATTAGATGAATTTTTGAATGACATAATCAATTAAAAATACTTAATTCCAATATCGTTTCTTATATCGACATTTTTTGACATTTTGGACATTTTTATGGAATTATATAAATTTTATTTTATCATAATAATGCATGCCGTAATTTAATTCGATAATATATGTTTAAGAATACACCGAAATTCATAGGCTGAGAGGTAGAACATGAAGTGCTGAAATTATATTATAAGATCTTGTTTACATATACCCATGTTCATGAATAAAATATTTTGATTTGATTTGAAGTTAGTCGCACAACACGTTTGACAGCCAATTTTGCCCAACGTTTTTTAGACATTTGCTGAGTCTAGTGACCAAATCGTGGGTGTTATTTTAGAAAATTGTAGTTTATTGTGGACTCATAACCGCACTCATAGACTTATATAGTACATAGAATAATATATTATGACTAGCTTTTGCCCGCGGCTCCGCCCTTGTCGAAGAGATTTTCGTGGAAATAAAAAAAACAAAAGGATATAATTTTTTGAACGACAATATGCATCGGTCACCGTGTTTTACCAAAGTGCTAATAAATACCAATCAAATAAGCCCAAACTCGATGGGTCTGCTGTTATCCGTTGAGGAGATCCCGTACCCACCTTCCAGTCCCTTCAGCAGAACTTGGTCACCATGTTTTACCAAAGTGCAAATGATGACGATGATGTCCTCCTCGACGTATCCGTTGACGGCGACCCTTATTGCTTCCTGGCATGAGCTCGGATGTGGCTGGAAAATCCAAAGAAAATAATTATTCTGAATACAACATAAAAAAATAAAAAGTGAAAACAAATTTTACCAGTCGGGGTTTGAACCCACGACGATCGGCTACGCTACGGTGGCAAACCTTCCATGTTTCACTAAAATTCTCATTGTGCTTTTGTCATGATATGTACATACCTAGCCTTAAACCTTTCCGAAGAAATGATTTATCTTTCTGTTCGATTTTATGTTTACGCACAACCGATCAGGTGACATGCAAGCGGCGCGCGGCGACGATTTCCTAATTTCAACAAACCAGTACATCAACCGATTCCGTCGTGACCGGCTGCGTTCACATAACATCAACATTTAAACATTTTCTCGTATAATAACATTCAATTTAATAAAACTTCTTAGTTACTAATAATCTGGAGTTTACTGCATGAAAAACGATTGAGTGTTTCTCGAGTTTTCGTCGCGGAACCCTTAAAACGTTACATAGTGTTTAGAGTTCAATCTTTGCAATTACACAGAAGATGGCGCTCCGTGTACATAAATCGCAGTATCGTTTGTTATTTGCTTTTGTTAAAATATTTTTTATTTTTTCAATATACGTAACCATTTTAGAAACTCTGTTGGGTGTTTCATTTGAAATCCTAGACGGTTTCGGGACTTGTTCATGGTTCTTACGAGTCGAATTTTGACTGAATTTTTGGCGCCTCTTGTGGAAAGCGGAGTTAGTGGGAACTACGCAATTTTCCTGTTGGCCTTTGGGCTGCACTTGGAGAGAGGTGCAGAACCTTGTTTTGGAACGCGCCGCCGCGCCGGGACGACCGACGTGACGCAGGGAAGGGTGACGGCGAGGACGGACACTGGCCATCCCCCCACCAACCAAGGAAGTGAGTGACGTGATCTTCTGTGAGTACATTTGGTGTGTACTTATTTCAAGTGAAGAATTTTCAAGCAAATTTGAGCTTTATTCAAAAGGACTATTTAACTTAGCAGAATTTGTTAAATTTTAGACAGAATAATTTGCATGTATTTGGATTAGGACTTAGAATAATTTTAAGAAAAGTGGTTATACGGGGAACCTATGCCCAAATTTTTGCCTAAGTTTCAAACACTTGGAAAAATCTTGGCAAAAATATTTTAGACTTGTAAAATTTTTAGAAAATTATTTTAACACTTGTAAAAATTTAGGATCTCTTTGGACTTGTGATAATTAACGGCTTGTCCAGCTTGTTTATAGATCGTTCTGATTATCTTTTGTAAGCCAAAATGAATAAAATAATATTAATTCAGGATGATATTTTTAAGGGAATTACAAAAGCTAGAAGTAATTTTAAGAAAACAGGGAAAGATCGGCTTACCCGATCTTATATTGAAACTAGAATTGACAACCTGAAAGAACAATGGCATATTTTTGTTGAGAATCATACAAAGATAATTATGAATGTAAGCGAAACTGAGCTTCAGGCGACAGCCTATGTTAAATCGGACACGTACGATATAGTTCAAGAGTTATATATGGATTATTTATCAGAGTTAAAAGAGAAATTAATGCAGTTCGTCGTGGTTACCGATTTACCTAGGGGGTCTCAAGATGCAGACAAGCCAAAAAAGGGTAGGGGTAAATTGACGGAAATATCATTGCTAATTTTTTCTGGGAAGTATGATGAATGGGTATCTTTCCGTGATTTGTTCCTATCACTTATTCATAAAGACCTTACTTTAGATGATGTTGAAAAATTACATTATTTAAAAACCCACTTAGCAGGAGAAGCGGCGCAACTAGTACGCCAAATCCAAATAACTTCCGCAAATTATAACGTTGCATGGTCAAAACTAGAAAGTCGATTTAATAATAAAAAATATCTCGCTAATGCAATTCTTAAAAAGTTTATGAGCCAAAGAAATCTACAACAGGAATCAGCAGGTGGAATTAAAGAGATTTCAGACACGACTGACGAATGTTTACAAGCTCTTAAAAATTTAGGTATCGATGTCAGCACCTGGGACATCCTGGTAATTTATATTGTCACATTAAAGCTTGAGAATGAAACCAGAAAGCTGTGGGAAGCTAAAATATGTCAGTCAAATGAATTTCCCAGCCTTTCCCAGTTTAACGACTTTCTAGAGGAAAGATTTAGGTCATTAGAGCCTTTAGATAGTAAGAGTGTAAAGCTACCCAACAATAATCGCAATTTGAATGTAAAGTCACATCACGTCACTGGAACTGAATCAAATTCATGCCCCTACTGTTTTGAGGGTCACAAACTGTGTAATCGTAAGAAATTTGCGAAAGAGGACTCTGAAGCACGGCGTGAGTTTGTACAATCCAATAGCTTATGTTTTAATTGCCTTGGTCCAAATCATTCAGTTTTTAACTGTCGCCAGTCTTCTAGGTGACGGGTATGTAAGAAGAAACACCATTCTCTTCTTCATATCAATAATAGAGTCCAAAAAGCCGTTAACAATGCCAGCCAAGCTGAGCATCATCAAAATGAAAATAAAATGGTTGCCACCGGTGCAACAACATCAATCCAACAAGAGTCATCAGAGGTTCATGCCTACTTTTCGAACTTGAACAGCCAAGTATTATTGGCCACAGCCTTATTAAAGGCTGAATCGAGAAGTGGCACATGGTTCACTTTCAGATCCTTGCTTGATCAAGGATCTCAGGCTTCCTTTATCTCGGAGTCAGCAGTCCAACTTCTTGGATTGCAAAAAATTCCGGACAAGAGCTATATTTCGGGATTAGCAGGTGGTCGCAGCTCACCATTGGTCTCGAATTCCTCTGTGAGACTTGAGCTGCGTTCTCTCCATAATCCCACGTTTGCCGTGCAGGTAAAAGCTCATGTCCTAAGCAAAATAACCCCATTTCTTCCAGAAAGAAATTTTGATTGTGAGTGGTTGACCGAGATATCTCACATTGTTTTAGCTGACCCCAAATTTAATCATCCAGGCCAGATAGACCTCCTTTTAGGAGCTGAAGTGTATGCTCAGGTTTTGGATGTAGGGTTGATCAAGGGACCTTCTGGATCCTCAGTAGCCCAGAACACCAAGTTTGGCTGGATTTTGTCTGGTCAGATTGGGTCTATGGATGCCAAATTCTGTCACACTCACACGATTGTCAGCATGCACGTTGGAGTCAATGACAACGAGCTGCTAAAGAAGTTTTGGGAGCTGGAATCAGATACTTCTCCACTAAGTGCAAAAAAACTGCTTACTCAGGAAGAACAATCGTTTGAAGAGTTATTCGCAACAACCACAAAACGGGATGCTTCAGGTCGTTACATCGTCAAGTTGCCGTTTCGAACGGATGATCCAGATTGCCAGTACGGCGAATCTTTGAAAATTGCAACTCGACGCTTTTATAGCTCGGAGAAACGACTTCTGAAGAATCCAGAACTTATGACACAGTACCATGATGTTATTAAGGAATATGTAGACTTGGGACACATGGAACATGTGCCCCAAAAAGAATTAATTAACGAAAAAGCAGTCTACTTACCTCAAGTAATCGTGGTTCGCGAAGACAAGAGCACTTCTAAAGTCCGGGTGTGTTTTGATGCGTCTTGTTCAGGTACAAATGGCGTATCTTTGAATAATGACTTAATGATTGGTCCAACACTGCAGTTGGACTTAAGACACATTATCACGAGGTGGCGTCTCCATCCTATATGCCTGGTTGCTGATATAGTAAAAATGTATCGGCAAATTAAGATTTCTTATGAAAATGTAGATTTCCAACGCCTATTATGGCGTCCAACTCCAGAGTCCGAGATTCAGCATCTGAGACTTCTACGAGTCACCTTCGGAACCTCATCAGCGCCATATCTAGCCGTTAGGGTGTTACAAAAGATTGCACAAGATGAAGGTCATGATTTTCCACTCGTAGTTGAAAAAGTTTTAAAAGACTTCTACATGGATGATCTAATGACAGGTTGCCAAACAGTAGAAGAAGGAGCCCAAATATATCACGAAGTGAAAGAAATGCTTGGACGAGGGGGTTTTGAACTTCAGAAGTGGTCCAGTAACAGTGAAGATTTACTGGTCACAGTTAACGAAGGTAGAAAGGATGAAACAGAGAATTTAGAACTCAAAATTGATGAAGTCATGAAAATATTAGGCCTGTCTTGGAATAGAAAGACAGACACATTTGAATACTCCGTTCAGCTTCCTCCTTTAAGCATTCCTGACACGAAGAGAAAAGTACTGTCAAATATTTCAAGGCTATTTGATCCTTTAGGATGGTTAGCACCCACGGTCACAGTAGCAAAAATATTCATCCAAAAAATTTGGATAGCAGGAACAGAATGGGACAAAGAAGTACCTGCTGAGTTATTAAAAGAATGGCTCAACTTTCGCCAGAGTCTTTCGCAGCTGCAGAAGTTTCGTATTCTTCGATGGATGAATTGTCGCCAGGATGATGTTTGCAGAGAGTTACAAAGTTTTTCAGACGCTTCAGTCGATGCATATTCTGCTGTCGTTTACTTGCGTACGATCGATTCAACTGGAAATGTTCACTGTACAATGGTAGCTTCTAAAACGAAAGTTTCTCCGATAAAGCAAGTGTCTGTCGCGCGTTTAGAATTATGTGGCGCACTCTTCCTGGCCAAATTGTTGCTGGAAGTGTCAGAAATTTTAGACATTCCAAAGACTCACATTCACGCGTGGACAGATTCGACTATAGTGCTTTGTTGGCTAAGTAACCATCCAAAGAGATGAAAAACTTTTGTGGCAAACAGGGTTTCAGAAATCTTGACGATAACAGATACTCAGCAGTGGTCACACGTACGATCAAGGGATAATCCTGCAGATTGTGCGTCAAGAGGAATTACACCCGTAGATCTTCTAGAATCTCAGTTATGGGTAGAAGGGCCTTCATGGCTCAAAGAGAAAACAGTCGTTTAGGTATAATTTTCAAAATAACGTAATGTTGGTATGTAAAAGAAATATTTGATACAGGCTTCAGTAGGATATAAACTGGTCTTAAATGCGTTATGTGTTTTAATATTGAGACCTGTAAAGTAAGAAGTAGAGATATATTCGTTTTTTTTTGTTTTGCCACTCCAGGGAAACTTCTACTATCTGTGCGAAGTAACATGTGAATACTATATACATTATAAACGTTCTGATAATTTCGCACAGCACGGCAAAATACGGACCATAGTCAAAATATATATTTTGAGAATACTACTTCGGGGGAAACTTCTGCAATTGTGCAAATTTAATTATACCTTTGATTCTGAGTTTACTTCATTCGCCACATATAAAAAAAACAATTTTGTTAATGGAAGTTCAAAATCTTCAGTTACCTACGGGCGCGGAATGCCCTTGGCGACGCAGGGGTGAGGTAAGGGCGCGCGGGGAGTACCGGGCGGCCAAGCGCATATTTTACGAGCGGTGCGTTAGGTGGGCATCTACAATGGATTTTGAGGTGTATTGCATCATTTGCTAAGAAATTTTATTAAGTGGCAATGACACTGTTGACATAGTTCGTGAAAAAGTTAAATAATTAATTACACTTATTATGTCAGTATACAAATAGGTAGATTATATTCATAAATCAGGTAGTTGAAGGAATAGAGAATAACAAGAAAGTAGGTATCGATCATGAATAAAAAGGTCTCTCTGGTAAGAGAGAAAAAAATGTTTTCATACAAAAATCCCATGCAAACGATGTAAATGTCAAATGTCAAAAAATGTAAAATGTCAGATTTTATTGGGACTCAGATAATAGTCGACTACAACCCCCCTGCATCACTTTACTGTCAAACCCCCCCTTCCACCCAAACAACCATGTCAGTCAGTGAGTCTGTCACCGTATTGTAGCTATAATGTATACCGGGTGTAAATAGACTGCCACCATTCAATGAATAGACATATTCTACCGACCCTACTGAACCACTTTTCTCAAGAATCATACCCCCCACCGCAATCCTTAGTTTGGGAAATAATTGAGTTCCAAACAAAAATGCATGAACCCTGACGCACCAACATACGGGCGAGTTTAGAGAGAGAGAAGACCTCAAACAGCTTCAAGTTTCACGGCCGACGCTCTCCCTAAACTCGCCCGTATGTCGCTGCGTTAGGGTTCACGCATTTTTGTTTGGAACTCAATTATTTCCTAAACTATGGATGTCCGCGGATTTGATTCTTAGGAAAAGTGGTTCAGTAGGGTTGGTAGAATATGTGGTTTCATTTTAATGGTAGCAGTCTATTTAAACACGGTATATTGTCAACAACAATCAACAATAATTACATTAGAATTGTACTAATCACAATTATTTTGAATGTATACAGGTTGATTGGTAATTAGATGCAATCCTTTGAAGGGGTTGTATTAGATAACAATTACAGTCGATTCGACTATATAATGCCTTATGCAAAAGTGAACCAATTCTGAGATATTTTGAATTTAAGCTTTTTTCTAAAGTAAACTTTAAAAAAAATATATATTTTAAAAACCAGCCAATATTTAATGCGGATGTTTTCAAGCTAATGCGCACAGAAAATTGTGCAGACACTTTTTGTTTTAACCTAGCTTTTTGTGTAAATCTTTTGCGATTTTCAAGACTTTTCAACAGTTTTGGAGCACAGTGTCTAGGTTTACGTCAATAATGTGCATTTTAGGGTTATTGTTTTTTGGGTGGGATGTTATCAAAGCGAAACAAATAAAAAAAAACTAAAATATGGGCTGTTTTTTTTAATATATATTTTTAATTGTATGAAAGACCCTGTCACTTGTCTGGTCTGCACAGAGAATAACTTTGGCTGGGCCCATTAACAAAATTAGGCAGCACCAGCGGACAGTAACAAGGTTTTTCAGTTGAAAGTTCTAGTAATAAAATGTGACACTGACACAAGTCCAGTGAAATATTGACGGCGCCAAAATACCTCCAGAAGTCCAAAATCTGGGGTCTTCGCTATCCGCTGCTTGTGCCGTGTCGCTGCTCCAGTGCTGGCCGAGCCAGTATTATGGAGGGGAAAGACAAAGGCAGGGAAAAGAAGGAATCAAGAAATGGCCGCGGGCATTCACTACGTGTCACCAAAAAACTGACGCAATCCCCACGGTATCTTCATAGAATTAACTCGGCTTCTACGAGAACAATTCCCCAATAAGGTTTTACACTGGAAGACCTTTATTTCACGCACAGATGGCCCTAAAGCAAGCTATATCTTTTTAGGCACCAATTTTCTCTCACAAGCCCACCCGGAAGAGAGAGAGACACCACGTCATGTCGATCAAATCATAGACAAGTAGTAATAAAAAACAAACAAAGTTACTAAACCGCCGCTAGAGCGGTCTCTAAAGGTGCAGATTATAAAACTGCGAACAAAGCGCGTTCAGCTTGACTGTGGCGCGAACAATCCCCCCCTCCGGACTGATGCCACTATCAGAACGTTAGCTCAATCAATCGGGAGCCGGGAGAGTGTTGCTATAGCTCGTCGCAGAATCGAACCTCCGACCAACACCTCAGCGACACGAGGAGTCCCATCCCCACCGTATATTAACTTGATAATGCGACCCCGGCGCCAATGTAGAGATGCCAAATTTGCATCCTTCAATAAAACTAAGTCTCCTTCTTTCGGAGGTTCGGTCCTGTCTGTCCACTTCACCCGCTGCTGTAACAAATGCAGATATACCAACGATTCCAGAAGTCCTGGCCCATTTGTTGCAACATTTGAAAACGTGACAACCGGGTTGTACGTTCTTCCCTCCAGGGGTATTCCGGCAGGGCAGTAAGAGGCTGCCCAATCAAGAAATGGCCAGGAGTCAAGACCTCGAGGTCGTTTGGATCAGATGACAGGGGACAGAGAGGACGAGAATTGAGGACGGCCTCAACTTTACAGAACATAGTGACGAGCTCCTCGAAACTTAAAATGGTCTCCCCGATGACGCGGCGGAGGTGGGTCTTGGCCGACTTCACGGCGGCTTCAAAAATCTCCCCCCAGTGGGGGCAAATTGGCGGGCTGAACCGCCAAGTTATCCCCCTCTGGGCGCAGATATGACTTAAACTAACACAATTATTTTCTAAAAATTTATATATGTTGCAGTCATAACTCTTAACCAGTCAAAAGTACTATTGACTAGCAAAATCAGTCAAAAGTAGTTTTGACTGAACAGGTTGGTCAAAAGTGGTTTTGACTGAAAATTATTGGCTATTAATACTTTTGACTGAACAGGTTGGTCCAAAGTGGTTTTGACTGAAAATTATTGGTTATTAGTACTTTTGACTGCAATTTGCGGTTAAAAGTACTTTTGGCTGACGCTCTTCGTCAAAAGTAGTTTTAACTGCAATAAAGAATCAGTCAAAAGCACTATTAACTCGTTAGATGTGAATAAAAAAGATATTTATCAAATGTGAAATCGTTTATTACGAAAAATTTGGCATTACAATCAATACAAAGAAGACATACACTTAAAAATAGTAATTAAAATAGGTAATCAAAAAATTTACAGGTTATAAAAACACATTACCTATATTACGTGAATCGCTTTTCTTAAATAATTTTTAACTTTAATTGAAATAAAAAAAAACAAAACATGATTCGTGATTATATAATGAAAACCTTGTAAATTACCTATATATATGCTTTACTTATTTATGCATCTTAAGCAACATACGTGTTTTTTTTTAAATAAACAAGTCTACAATAACGAATTATTTATTCATGCAACTCTCTTACACTCCCTTTTTCTTGCATAAACATTAATTGTTTTTACAGCCCGTGGAACATACACATCGTGCATAACCTTGTCCTGTTCCGATAGCAGCGTTCTTTGCAGCTAAAAATATTTGATTGGTTCTGTGTTTGTAACTAATTTTTTTATACCACAAACTTCAATGATGTTAAAGCGTTTTAGTCTACTGTACTGTAATGGTGTTTTCTTTTCATCAAATTTCGCGTCTTCCACATCCATTGCAAACTTTTCAAATTTTTCTTTTGTCATTACATTGAAATGACTATCTTTCATATCTTCTATTCCTAAAATTCTTTGCAAAAACCGTTCTTTCTTTTCGTAGTCACTCATTTTTGTTCTAATATTAGCACGTTCTCCACTAATTCAAAGATTCAAAGGTTCAAAGATTCAAAATGTTTATTTGTAAAATAGATACATAAAGTATACGTTTTACATGTCAAATCTAATCTGTATAAAAATAATATTTTATAATGAAACAAATATGGTACTTACGGGAAATATATTTAAAAAAAACTATATTTAAGTTGGGCTACTAAAGTTATACACATGCATAAAATAAATACTTATTGGAACAAGAATATTATACATAATGCAATTAATAAATAAGTTGATAAATAAACTGAATAGACCATAAATAAATATAATGCCTAACCAAATATATATACATATGTAAAAAATTAAAATATTATATATATACCTACATAATGCAATGAATAAATAATAATGAGTAATATAAAAGTTTATATGTGCGTTTGTCGTTATTTTTATCGACCACCTTAACTTTTTAAGAGTTTTGACTGATTAATTAATCACAATACAATACAATACAATACAATATAACTTTATTTGCACACCACAAAGAAGGAAACAAAAATAATATAAATAACAATAGCCAAATAACGTAGGTACAATCAGGCGGCCTTATCGCTTATAGCGATCTCTTCCAGACAACCTTTGGGTAGAATCTGGTTTAAAAGGAGATTGATGAATAGGCGGTGCACTAATTTTAAAATAATATTTTAATATACTATACAAAATCTACATTAATAAATTAAAAGAAAAATAATAATGTATTATAGATAAATAACATTAATGAATAAATATATACATACATACATATATTACATAAATAATAAATAAACTTTAAGAGGAATGTAGATAGTTCAGTGGTCAGAGTGAGAGGTAGTGTTCTTTTACCAGTCTCTTAAAGACTGGTAGGGATGGTGCTCTTCTTATAGATAGAGGAAGATCATTCCACAAACGGACGGCTTGTACTGAAAAGGAATTGTCATAGAAGGACGATGAATGCATTGGGGTAGCCAGGAGTAGATTTTGAGAGGACCGTAAGATACGGTCATGAGTACCATGAAGAAACTGAAAGCGAGCTTTGAGATATGATGGGGTGGCAGGATTATTTAATACAGAATACAAAAGAGACAGAATATGAGAATTGCGACGACGACTAATAGGAAGCCAATTAAGACGCGAACGAAATTCAGAAATGTGATCGAATTTACGAATACCAAAAATGAACCTAATACAGAAATTCTGAAGACGTTCGAGATTATCAAGTTGGACCTGAGTAAGATCGAGGTAACAAATATCTGCGTAATCGAGAATCGGTAGTAACAAGGAATGTGCAAGCGCAATTTTAGTAGCAGTTGGGAGGAAATTTCGAAGCCTTCTCAGAGCTCCTGCAGCCGCAAAAAGTTTTCTGCTAACTTCATTTATTTGGGGGTCCCATGACAGGCAACTATCTAATAGGAGACCTAAATTTTTTACTTTGTTGCTGTATGGTATTATAGTCCCATCAAATACAATAGTAGGAACTGTTTGCCAGTCAATCCTATCGGTGAACCAAGGACTTCCGATGATAATGACTTGCGTCTTGGAGGGATTGATTTTTAAGCCATATTCGTTGCTCCAGACAGATATTTTTGATAGATCGGCATTTGTCGTAGCTATGGCTTCTGGAAGATCTTCTAATTTGGCCTAAGTGTAAATTTGGAGATCATCTGCGTAAAGGTGGTAGGACGAAGAAATAAACTGAGATATATTATTAATAAATATAATAATAATAATAATAAAATTTCTTTATTCCAGCCAGATTTACATAAATACAATAAAAATCAGGCCATATTACACACAAAAAAAGAAAACTAAAAAAGAAAAAAATAATAAACTCTATAGTACACCAAAGCTTGCGTGATATTGTCGCCACTTTTTATGCACGGGGCTCTGAGTCCACTCGGTGCAGCTACGTAAGATGGTGTTATTAGTGGCTAGGAGACGCGCGCGCATTGATGCTGACCGCGCACGCAGCAGCGCGGGGAATGTTGGCGTGCGGCCCGCGGCGTGCATACCGCTCGCGCTGCAACGCCAAGGAAGATGGAATATTGCGCGGTAGGCGTTATTATACTGAACGCGCATCGCACTCAGTGCAGCTTTGGTGAAATTTGTCCAGAGTTCTACCGTGTATACATTGGCGCAGTAAGTCATAAATAGCAGGCGTTTGACCTCTGCGCTACATCTGTAGAACCTCCGGGCGATCATATTAGCCCGCACGCTCGTTGCTCGACGTTGACGTTCAATGTCATCGCTGTCAGACAGGTCACTTCGCAGTGTATGTCCGAGATATGTCACCTTATCGACTCTGTGTAAGATCCTTCCGTTCAGTACTAGGGTTGGGACTATACTTGGAGTGTGAGCCGATTCAAACACCATGAAGACTGACTTGTCAGCATTATAAAGAAGGTCGTGTTCACGTGCATAGTTTTCACATATTGTAAGTAAGACTCTCATAGCTGTGATGGAGGGTGCTAAGATCACCATATCATCAGCATAGCTAATGTTATTTATCATGGCACCATTCAAAGAGCAGCCCACTTTGGACTCGGTTAACTGCTTACAAAGATCGTCCATGTAAAAATTGAAGAGGATTGGAGACATAGATCCTCCCTGTCTAACGCCACATCTCAGAGGAACTGGTCGAGAGCAGCTAGTGTTCCATTGTACATAGCTTTCCTGTTGCTCGTGCCATACTTTCAGAACGTCTATGATGTGACTGGAGACTCCTCGATCCTTCATATTCCTCCACAACAAGCTGTGTGACACGCGATCGAATGCCTTGCTTAGATCTAGGAAGCATGCATATGTAGACGTCTTCCTTGATTTGTAGTATTGTGCAATTTGCTTCACTGTGTAGATAGCCGAACCAGTGGAACAGCCCGCTTTAAAGCCCATCTGTTCATCAGTACTATGTAAGAGATCCCTAGTTAAGCAAAACAAAATCTTCTCAAATATTCTGGCTGTAATTGTGGCGAGAGAAATCGGTCTATAGTTTTTAGAACAGCATTGGTCAACCTTTTTGTTCTTTGGTATTGGTGATACAAGTGTGCGTGTTACTTCCTCGGGCAGATACGATAATTTTAACATAGCTGTGAACAGTTGGGATAGGTACGAGGCTATATGTGGACCAGCATGTAAAATATGCTCAATACTAAGCCCGTCGTGACCAGGTGACTTGCCTCTGGGCATGTCCTTTAATACTCTTAGTACCGTCTTTACATCTACTTCGGGGCAAGTGTTGTCATGGTTTGACTCATACTCGTGTTGTACCGCAGTAGGGCTCGGTGCTTGTAATAAAGTCGTAGCAAGATGGTCCGCTATTTCTTCATTGGCAGTTTTACCGTCGATGTGTGCTGGACGTGAGCTCCTGGCATTAGTTACCTGTCTTGTATGCGACCAAAATTTGCGAATATAGCGAAGAATATAGCGAAGAGAAGAGGAGATAGGACGCCACCTTGAGGAACACCGGCAGTAGTGTCGCACTTAGTCACTTAGTCAAAAGTACTTTTAACCAGCTCCATTGGGCAAAAGTACTTTTAACTGTTATTTTAGTCAAAAGTATTATTGACTAAAGCATACGGTCAAAAGTACTTTTGACTGATTTTGCTAGTCAATAGTACTTTAGACTGGTTAAGAGTTTTGACTGCAACATATACATCTTTTAAATAGTTTGAGGTACCCTGGTAGTTTGTGCCATTGTCAGAGCGGATCAATGAAGGTAGACCCCTACGCGAAACAAAACGGTCTAACGCAGCAACGAAGGCCTCCGTGGACACTAATTCAAAGTGGACGGCCTTGGTAGACAGACACACGAATACACACAGGTACGCCTTAACAGTCCGAGCGTTGCGAAGACTAGACGTTCGGACGAAGAACGGTCCCCCCATGTCCGTAGCCACTCCATCAAAGGGTCTCGACTGAGTGATCCTATCAGCTGGCAGATCTCCCATCTGCGGCTGCATCAATGAGGCTCGCAGTCTGTAGCAAGGAACACAGGAGAAAACTACATTGCGAATTACCCGGCGAGCAGACAATATCCAAAACTCCCGCTGTAATATCGCCAATAACGCTTTGCGTCCCGCATGAGAGTTACGAACATGTCGGTCAGATACCAAAAGCTTTACTAAAGGACCCTCCTTGGGTAACAACAGAGGATGACGGCTTCCGTATGGCAGGTCAGCTTTCCGAAGTCGACCTCCAACACGCAGATGTCCCTGTGAATCCAGAAAAGGATTTAATCTAGCGACCGCTCCCTTCAGCATGGCACGTTCATCGCAAAGAATCTGCAATTTAGACTTGAAACGGTCCGCCTGCACTACCTTGACCCAGTGAAGCAGTGCATCTCGACGCTCCTCGGCACTCACCACTGGCGACAACTGTTTATTTCAGGGGTTACGACAATTATTTATAAAACGCTTAATCCAACTAGTAACCGCCAATAATTTGTCCATACTACTATATCTCCCAGTCAGCCAATCAGGATCTAAATTGGTCTCTGCAACTAAAGCATGCACACGCAGCCCTGGTAAGATCTGGGACGTCCTATCCACTTGCTGAACAGGCCAAGAAGCCTCAGGTCCCCTGAGCCACTCCGGACCCCACCATAAAGCATGTGACACCAACTCCGGCGCTGTGTAGCCCCTCGATGCGCAGTCTGCAGGATTACATTCACCTGGGACATGCCTCCAATTAATATGAATACCTATGTTCTGAATTTGCGAAACCCGGTGTCCTACAAAAATCTCTAAGGTATGCGGAGCCGCGCGCAACCATGCTAGCGCGACCTGACTATCCGACCATGCATACACATCCTGAAAATCAACAGTGGCAGCTAACTCCCGAGATATTTGATTTAGTAATCTAGCTAAAAGATGAGCTCCGCTTAATTCTAATTTAGGAATAGTAATACGAGTACGTATGGGAGCAACCTTGCTTTTCGCTAGAAGTAACACAACACTGACGTGACCCTGACTATCAACTGTTCGTAAATATACGGCCGCAGCGTAGCCACGCTTGGATGCATCACAAAAGCCATGCAAACTAGCTTGGTACTTCCCTGGCGGCAAAATCCGGCGAGGCAAGGCAACCTGATTGACCTCCTCCAACGATGAAATCAGCTCCAGCCAGTCGTCCAACGGAGACCCGGTGAGCGGCTCGTCCCACGACACGCCCAGGATCCACAGCCGTTGCAGCAGACACTTCGCTGAGAAGATCACCGGACTGATCCAGCCGTTCGGATCAAACATGCGAGCGATGGTGGACAGCACGGTCCTCTTCGACCATACTCTTTCTGGTTTCAATTCCACCTGAAATGTGAAAATATCATTTACCGGTTGATATTTCATTCCTAAAACCGCTATCATATTAGGATCGTCCACCTCAGCAAACAGGTTAGGGTTCTGTTGGTGATCCTCTGGAATACCTTCTAACAGACGGGGCTCATTCGATAACCATTTCCTTAACTCGTAGCCTCCCGCTGCTAGTATAGCAATTAATTCATCCCTGAGTATAAGAGCTTCCTCAACTGTTTGGGCCCCAGTACACACGTCGTCCACGTAGAGGTCACGTGTCCACGGCTGCCGCACGCGGGTAGCGGGCCCTCTCCCGCTCCGCCAATTCTAATAAGCATCTTATAGCTATATATGGACTTGATTTCAAACCATATGTGTTGGTGTTGAGCTCGTAGACTGTCACTGGGTCCTCTGGGTGCTCCCGCCAGAGAATCAACTGGAAACGCCTGTCGTCAGGATGAATGACAGTCTGCCGGAACATCATCTTAATGTCGGCTCCAAACACCAACTGATGTCTTCTGAAATTTAAAATTATATCTATGACATCCCGATGAAGCTTTGGCCCAGAGTGTAGAGACAAATTCAACGAGACTCCTGTTGAGGTGGGCGCCGACCCGTCGAACACGGTGCGCAGCTTTCCTGAAGAAGCCTTCAATACTGCATGGTGAGGTAGGAAGTAATGCTCAGTAGAGCTCCAATCTACTCGAGCCGGTGACATATGACCTAGTGCTTCGTACTCACGCATGAAGTCAATATATTTCTCACATAGCACTGGGTCACGCTGCATGCGCCGTTCCATAGCCAGCAGTCGCTTCTCTGCCAGTGCTCTGGATTGTCCAAGAATAGGAGGGGATGCTGTAAAAGGCAACCGTGTTACAAATCTTCCTGAAGCTGGCCTCGTAGTGTTGGCTTGAAAAAAGGCCTCACATTCTGCATGTTCCGGGTCCACCCTCGGTACCATGGGAGGCTCCTCTACTTCCCAGAACCGATGCATCGTCTTAGCAAGGGATGCTGTATTGACGACCCTCGACTCATCCGGAGTGTAGTCATCGAAGACTGGTCCCAAGACAGCATGTCCAAAAATGGTGGACACCGCCAACAGTGATGAGGTGCCTAGTGCCTTCTGGGTACCTAAAAGAATCCATCCCAATACATCCGAGCCCAAGAGGACGTCCACTGGGCCGGGAACATAAAACCTGGGATCAGCTAAATTTAAATTAGACGTACACGATAGTATAGATGGGGAGATATCTGAGGAGGGCTGCCAGCCTACGATATCATCCATAACCATAGCTGCAGCTGCAATCCTCAAAGTGGAGGAACGTACCGAAGAAAACCTTATATGAGTTCGGCCTACCAAACGTTTAACTTCTAAACCCCCAATACCAAGAAGGGGCACCGAAGAAGGCTCCAAGTTCAAACCCAACATATTAACTATCCGTGTGGTCACCATACACCCTTGGGCCCCTGAGTCCAGGAGAGCCCTTATCCTAACCGAATCTCCACGGGGACCCCATATGCAAACTATTGCAGTGGGCAGCAGAACCGTCCTCGGCTCTGCGCTAGTGAAGGGGCAGGCTAGCTATTGGCTGGTCGGCCTCGCCAACCCAGGGTGAGCTCACTGCCCTACATATGGTGAACGAGTACACATCGCCATCCTAGGGGGGGCGTAGCCTGCCGCTCTCCCATACCTAAAATAAGGTGGGTGGTACTCTAACAGCGGGTACTCATGAGACGGCAGCGAGTATCTCTGCGGCTCCTCCCGACTATACTCCCTTCCAGTGGGCGCCGGCACTGGCGCGGGAAATTGAGGTCCATTAACCGGTGAAGTGAAGCCCCCGCCCGTAGGGCCTTCTTCCCTCGAAGAGTCCCGAGGCGGGCCCGCAGTTGCAGAAACATGGGGACCACTTCCATAATTTTGAATGGGCCCCTCACCCGTGGAGTACCCCCAACCCCGGGGCCTCCTAGCCGGGCCCGCAGTATAGCCCTGTACCGCAGGTGCATGCACCTCAAAATTATTAGGGTGTGCATGACTCACCCGAGAACTCTCTCCCCACTTCGACGGGTGCGTGCCTCGTCCTGGACGAGGGCCCCTCGACGGACATGGCTGCTGTGCGGACGGTGAGGCTGCTCCCCCACCCGTAGCGCAACGCTGGTGCTGCGACGTGGAGACTGCTCCCCCTCTCGCAGCAGGTCCGCGCTGAGGTGCCGGAGCCGGCGCACCAGACCTGTTAGCACACAGCAGTAAATGGTGAGCTCTTCCACATGCAGAACAAGTACCTTGCCTGGAACAATCGCGCGCGAAATGATCTTCCAGGCAATGGAAACATAAGCGCTTGGCTTTTACCAAGCACCGCCTTTCGCTGACCGGCAGCTCAGTAAACTCAGGGCACCTTCGCAAAGCATGTCCCAAACGCCTACACTGAGGACATGTCTGTTCCCCCACGGCAGCAGTCAGCGCAGCCAAGCGAGCTGCCACACGTCCCCGGGACGGCGGCACTCCCTGGGCGTCACTGCGTCGCGATGTGCCAGCGGATCTTCCCAAACTCCCGCTAGGTGGCGCCACTTCCAACGGAGACGACTCCACAGCCCTAGCTTCAAACTCCAAAAATCGCATTAAGTCCGTAAAGCTAGGCAAAGCACTGCCGTCCCATTCTGCCATCTCGCGTTCAAACCGTGAACGAGAGTCAGCCGGCAACTTGCTCAAAATGATGTGTAACAACAGATACGACCACTCATCAACTGGTAGTCCTAACATTTTTAACGCGTTACACGCCATTGTAACGGGTGTGAGTAACTGAGCCCTGATATGCGATTTAGATGTAACCCGAGGTAGACCTAACAGCTGACTCGCATGCGCGTCTGCTAACAACCGGACGTTCTGATATCTATTGTTCAATAACTCCCATGCGATGACGTAGTTATGATCCTCAACCATCAGATGTTGTACTAATGATCTAGCCTCCCCTTGTAGACTAGACATCAAGTAAGCCATTTTCTGTGCGTTGGACAGATCCTGCCTACCGTCTACCAAAGAAGTAAACATATTCTTAAAAGCGACCCATTGATCCATACGTCCATCAAAGTGACCAAGTTCTAAGGTAGGCAGTCTGCTGTGCAACCCTACACCTTGACTACTGGTGCCCAATTTGACAGCCGGACCCCCAGACTGCAATCTCTTCATCGTACATGCCACCTGCGTAGTCTCATTGTAAATATCCATTATCTGCGCCATATCACTATAAGGACTAGCCATTACCGCCGTTGGCAGCTCCTGGTCCAACAGCTCCATGAGCGCCTGCTCAGCTTTCTCGAGGCGATGCTCCATCTGTGAGTACCGCTCCAGGACTGCATCGCCCCGATCAGCTCGAGCCAACAAGCCCTGAACGCTGACAAACCAGCGCAGCTGGCTGGCCAAGATGTTCCTCGGAGAAGTCTTCGACATTGTAGACCGGGAATTGAGAGATACAAACAATTAAAGACGGAACTGACAATATCACAAACCACAAAGCGCCCCAATGTATACACTCAAACAAGTTGTCACAGTAACTCAGTAAATTCAAAATGTTATTAATATAAATAAACTAACTGCCTTGTAACAGTGCACTCAAACAAGCCTACAATAGGTCGTTATATTATATTATAACCAAATATCTTTTATAAACACAAACAACCGAGTTATAAAGCTAACCAACTTTTACTAATATAAATGACCTATTTAACTGTCTTGCCCTAACAAGTGTGTAGACTTCTATATTAATATACACCAACAAGGTCTAACAATTACAATTTAACTCTGTGTACAACAACCTAAACAGCGCTAATAAAGTTATATGTTTATCCACAATACAAACAACCAGATACAATATATGTCAAACAACTAACAGAAAAGGTTGTAGGTACCTAAAGCTAAAGGAGCTGTGTAAATATCCTTCCAGCTTACATAAACCTATTCATATACACAATCCGAGTACTGTAGTATGAGACCACATAACATCTAAGAAGCCGGTTAATTTAACAACAAAATATTCTATTTTATCTCGCTTTAGGTTACAAACTACCTACCTAAAACAAAGTATAATTCACAAATTATCTTACAAGGCCAACGGAGCTACTATATCGGTTCGGCTTATATAAAACAGAATATATCTTGGTCCGGGGTTGTTTAATATCCGATATTAAACAACTCAACCGCGCTCTGCTTACCAAAAAATGTATGAAAGACCCTGTCACTTGTCTGGTCTGCACAGAGAATAACTTTGGCTGGGCCCATTAACAAAATTAGGCAGCACCAGCGCACAGTAACAAGGTTTTTCAGTTGAAAGTTCTAGTAATAAAATGTGACACTCACACAAGTCCAGTGAAATATTGACGGCGCCAAAATACCTCCAGAAGTCCAAAATCTGGGGTCTTCGCTATCCGCTGCTTGTGCCGTGTCGCTGCTCCAGTGCTGGCCGAGCCGGTATTATGGAGGGGAAAGACAAAGGCAGGGAACAGAAGGAATCAAGAAATGGCCGCGGGCATTCACCACGTGTCACCAAAAAACTGACGCAATCCCCACGGTATCTTCATAGAATTAACTCGGCTTCTACGAGAACAATTCCCCAATAAGGTTTTACACTGGAAGACCTTTATTTCACGCACAGAAGGCCCTAAAGCAAGCTATATCTTTTTAGGCACCAATTTTCTCTCACAAGCCCACCCGGAAGAGAGAGAGAGCACCACGTCATGTCAATCAAATCATAGACAAGTAGTAATAAAAAACAAACAAACACCATTTTTATTCATGATCGATACCTACTTTCTTGTTATTCTCTATTCCTTCAACTACCTGATTTATGAATATAATCTACCTATTTGTATACTGACATAATAAGTGTAATTAATTATTTAACTTTTTCACGAACTATGTCAACAGTGTCATTGCCACTTAATAAAATTTCTTAGCAAATGATGCAATACACCTCAAAATCCATTGTAGATGCCCACCTAACGCACCGCTCGTAAAATATGCGCTTGGCCGCCCGGTACTCCCCGCGCGCCCTTTCCTCGCCTCTGCGTCGCCAAGGGCATTCCGCGCCCGTAGGTAACTGAAGATTTTGAACTTCCATTAACAAAATTGTTTTTTTTATATGTGGCGAATGAAGTAAACTCAGAAACAAAGGTATAATTAAATTTGCAACAATTACAATTGCAGAAGTTTCCCCCGAAGTAGTATTCTCAAAATATATACTTTGACTATGATCCGTATTTTGCCGTGCTGTGCGAAATTATCGGAATGTTTATAATGTATATAGTATTCACATGTTACTTCGCACAGATAGTAGAAGTTTCCCTGGAGTGGCAAAACAAAAAAAAAAACGAATATATCTTTACTTCTTACTTTACAGGTCTCAATATTAAAACACATTACGCATTTAAGACCAGGTTATATCCTACTGAAGCCTGTATCAAATATTTCTTTTACATACCAACATTACGTTATTTTGAAAATTATACCTAATGTTTAAAGTACTTCCGTAATGTACTAGAGATAATCACTCCGTGCGAACTTTTCTAGTCATGCCATCTAACTATTCCAAAAGATATTAGAATTACGGGACTTAACTCCACTCTTAAACGGAACTCACCTCGCCTATAAATTGATGCTGTTACTTTCTGTAAGGGATGGCATGAATTTTAAGTCCCCATTATGCTAATCTGGGTTTCGTGCAACTGGGGGCTAGTCTCACTAAGCCTTTATCGCTATTGAACTAAAAAGCAATTGACCTAAGTCACAATACACCCACATCTCGTTTGGTCTAGGCATAACGCGACTTAGGCAAACCGCGCCACAGGTATACAGCGAGCAAAGGATTTATGTCATGCTTGTATGGGTCAAATCAAAAAATATAAACATTCATTGGGGAAACCCCGCTCATAGATTACAATTGCGGTGTGGAGGGCGGACCATGGTGGTGTTGCCTACTCAGTAAAAGGCGATAACCACAAAGTGCTGTAAAATAATTATTTCTTAAAAAAAAAACAAAAGTAGCTAGATTCGTTTTGGTGTCTAAAATTGATTATTTTTTTGACTAAAACTGATGAAATTCCGCTAGATCTAGCCACAAAGTGGCTGAAACGGCAACACTGGCCGTCGCTAACCGACAGCAGAACGCAAAGAGCCGCGAGAGTGGGAGCGGAACGGCAACGGCGCAAAATCGACTACGAGTACTTGCGATGACTACCTATACTTCGGCACGTCGCGTGATTATTTTGCAACTATACGCATTCAGGATTTAAAAGAAATCGAAATTTAAAATGTCATAACTCGACGGTAATTTTACGGTAATATATAAGGTGACTTTAATTTATCCAGCCAAACTCATACTAGAGGCTTGGTAAGTGATATGTAACACGGATCGTTAACACTTTTTGCTAATTTTGCACCCCCACCTCTTTTCACGTGCAGTGTCCGCTCCCATTGCAGCCGCGGCAGATATTTTTAGAGCACCTTAGATATCTTTTCGTGTTTATATTTATGCCTCTCGCTGCGTCTCACGTCCAGTGGACTGCTACCACGGTGGGTGCTGCGGCGGCAACGGCTACATGTTTGTGCCGTTTCGCGTCGAGACATTTGGGCTGTGGGGGCCTGATGCTCGACAAGTGTTTAAACAACTAGCATCGCGTCTGGTGGATGCCTCAGGGGATCCAAGGGCTGGAGCCTACCTCGGGCAACGCATCCAACGAGGCAATACCGCCAGTGTCTTTGGTACCCTGCCCAGCGACAGCGATGACTTGAATAAAGTATTTTATTTAGTCTGACCTTTATCGGGGTTTTGCTTTGGTTTTATGGTTGTTGTGTGTATTATCTGTGTGCTGTGTTTATTATCTTTCATGTTCTCTTGTAGTACAAGTCTGCGCAAGTTGAGTGAATCCATTGTAGGGCGACTAATTTTCATTTTTTTACATTTTGCTTCCCTAACGCCTTCTAGTTTAACTAGTTCATATTGGTTTCCTCGTTTACCCCCTTAACAAAAAACATACTGATAAAATCAAAATGAATGCATCTGATCTGACCAATATGTATCACAATAAAACCCACTACCTTGTTGGGGTGGAAGGTGGAACTAATGTCGTGAAGTGGGTACAGGAGTGTTGAATAGGTCGTTCAAAAAATGTATGGGACTAGAATTTTGGCGCGATCTGTATTTGTAGACCAACTTGTAAAATGTACCGGGCAACTACGGAACCCTATACTGCGCGTGGCCCAACACGCACTTGGCCGGTTTTTATTAATTTAAATTAAATACCTTTCATTACTTAAACATATTTTATTAACATCTTAAACGCCTTGTATTTATTTTTTTACCATATAATAGATATATTATATTGATGATGATTGATATTGATTAGGAGTTTATGAGACACACTTTTTATGGCGTTTTTGGGTCCATCAGAGTCCATTGGTCACTTTAGTCAGACTATTGGTAGACGAACACTAGTAGGGTGGAACCTAGCGGGAGTTGCCGTGAGCCACTACACACTAAACTGGCCCTTAAGGTGGTAAGGCGGGAACTGACTGTACGTGAGCTTATAGTGCAATGTGAATAATGGATTTATTTAGAAAATTTATTTTACTGGCTGTATGCGCTTCCTTCCGCACATATTGGCACACTGTTAGACAAGATCTCTCTATCTGTCTGCAGACTCTGTTAGCCTCTCCATCTGTCTGCAACTCGGAGTAAGAACCAATGAAAGTCATCGCTGCCACTGTGGCACAAGCGTCGACCAGCTAGGCCATCATGGTCTGTCATGTCAGCGTAGTGCCGGTCGCTGGTCCCGCCACGCCAGTCTAAATGACGTCATCCGGAGGGCCCTTGCAACCTATCATAGAGCCAAATGGTATTGCGCGTGATGATGGAAAGAGGCCTGACGGGATGACGCTCATTCCGTGGCAGAAAGGTCGCCCGCTCGTGTGGGACGCGACATGTGTTGACACTCTTGCCCCGTCTCATGTGCGATCGACCGCTGTTACAGCTGGCGCGGCGGCAGCAGCGGCAGAGGGTAACAAGCGGCGCAAATATGCGGCTCTAGAGAGGGTAGCATGTTTGTGCCGTATGGAATAGAGACGTTCGGACCATGGGGACTAGATGCGTGACAGCTCTCTAAGGAAGGACATAGCGTCGCGCCCGGTCGATGTTTCGGGTGACCCAAGGGCTGGGGCTTACTTCAGACAAAGAAGCAGCCTCGCTATTCAGCTAAGTAATGCCGCCAGTGTCTTGGGCACCCTGCCTCGTGCTAGCGATGGCCTGGAGAAAATATTTTATTTGGTTTAGTGGTCTGTTTCGATTTAGTTTCCAGTAAATAATGTAGGTTCCTCTTTAATTTCATACATTTACATAATTTGTTTTGTTTTTCCTAGGATTGTATAATTTATGTTG
This sequence comes from Ypsolopha scabrella, assembly GCA_910592155.1. Taxonomy (NCBI): domain Eukaryota; kingdom Metazoa; phylum Arthropoda; class Insecta; order Lepidoptera; family Ypsolophidae; genus Ypsolopha; species Ypsolopha scabrella. The sequence goes on from OU342964.1 coordinate 11,389,452, forward strand.
TTTTAATATGTATGTATGTATAGGTTTATATTGTATAGTTAGTTTATCTGTTTTTAAGCTTATTAAATTAAATATATAAATATTCAATAAAAAAAATATCAGAGGTTGTTTACAATATACAATATTTATTTTAACCAAGGCAAGAAGCAACGAAATGTCCACAAGGAGGTCTCGTAGGGGGAGGAGGAGGTGGAGAAGGAGGAGTAGGAGGAGAAAAAGGTGGACGAGAATAAGGTGGAGGAGAATAAGGTGAAGGAGAATAAGGTGGAGAAGAAGAAGGTGGAAGAGGACGAGCAGGAGAAGAAGAAGGTGGAAGAGGACGAGTAGAGGCGCCTGTAATTTGTTCTTCTATCTCCGGTTGAAAGCCCTTGTCGTCAGCGACGTAGGTCACGGTGTACCGAACGCCATTTGGAGCGATCCAGGTGTACACTCCTCGGACAGCAAGGTATTCATTGCCAGTTCCAGGGTTCCTTATTTCTCCTTGAGATTCTTGTCTCTGACCGTCTGACTGTTCGTAACTGTAAGAGGTAAAACCTCAAAACAGTATGTCAAGCGGAAGTCATTTGTAAAATTCCTAAATTAACAAAATGTGACGTCTTTGAATGTTTTGACACAAATGGCCCAGTTGTATTCTGGATTCATGATTATTCATGATCAATGATTCCCTTACAGTCCCACTATCAATAATGAAAAATGGCAGCTTTCAGCAGAGTATAACGCAAGTAACTATAATCTATTTCATATAACATTAGATAAAAGGAAAAATGGGTTCTTCATGGCGCACACTTCGACGCAATGGTGACAAAAAACGTTAAACATTCATGTTTTGTGTCATTTTATGTGTAAAAATCTGTATGGTATAACCATCTATCTAAACGATTATTACCTGGCCTAAAATCATTTATTTTTTATTTTATTTTTTATTTATTACACTTTATGTACATTTACACGAAAACATGAAGAAGAATATTAAAAATATTTCATAGAGTACAAAGGCGGCACTTATTGCTAACAGCAATATCTTCCAGGCAACCTTTGGGTGAAATAGTAGATAAGGAATAAAACATACAAAGGGAGCGTGCAAACGAAAAAAAAGAGAATGATAATAAAGTAAAATACGTGAGTAGATAACATAAGTGATTCCTACCGCTATAATAAACTAATAAATAAACTTACACAAAAGAAATTATATAGAATAAACTTACTTATATAAATACATAAATATACGCAGACATAATAAATCAATGATAATTTTGGATAAGATATAACATGAATAGACATTGGATGAGTCAGGGGTGTAGTTCATTATAGTAGTGATCTTTTAGTTTAATTTTAAATGTGTTTAAGGTACGACAGTTTTTGACGGATTCAGGTAGACGATTCCATAGTCGAGCAGCATGCACAGAAAAGGAGTCGGAGTAAAAACCAGTTCTATTTGTGGGTACAGATAAATTTTTTTGGTTGACAGGACGTTGTTATCATTATTAAAGTTTAACTTATTATAATGAACAGGACCTTCCAAGCTACGAAATATTATTTCAAACAACAAAATTACAAATTGTTTCTGTTGAAAGGTTGAAAGACCTAAAGAAGCAGGGTCTAATGTTTTTAGTTAAGTATAATGCAAACAATTAAACATTCGTGGTATTAGACGTGACAATCGGAAAAAGTATAACGTTTTAGTTTTATCCTATTATCATGTCGCAATCACATAATATTAATAAATTAATTAAGATGTTTATGGTTGCAGTCTTATATGAAATGGCAAAGCAACGTGGTTTGTTGTTAATTTATATCGACTTTTTCGTGAGTGAGTCAAATGCCATTTAATAAGAACTAACAAAATGTTCTCTTTGTACTAAGTAGGTACCTAAGTACATCTTCTAATTTGCCTTGTCTCTATAGAGACAAATTAATAGTAAAATAATTAACCTTCTTCCTACGTGAAGCCAAATTATAGACTTTCCGTAGTATCTTCTAGAAAATTAAATAATGTGCATGGTATGAAATAGTTTCAAATCCCTTTAATTTATCTTATTTTTTCTAATGTTACATGGAATGGAGTTATAAGTAGGCGAGTGTCGTTTCTTTAAGAAGCAATTGTAAAAATTCTACACTAGGGTGAAGTATTTGGTAAGGCGGTTATGAGGGACAAAGGTAAGCTTAAATATGGAATATCATAAGATATTTTTTTTACTCTACCGGCGTCATTAACGTCGCAATGTTCTTTTAGTATTGTGAAACTGTTCAGCCTTAGTATAACTAACTTTGTCTAACTAAATAGATGAGATAATGACACATGCCTTGCTAGATCACCCCAGCTGATCTTGGGTTGTATCATGAATGAAGTAACATGCAGATAGACATTATTCGTTGCTTTAAGAGTTTCAATTTATTTAGTAAATACACTTTTTTCATGTTGTAATATTACTAGAACTGCATTTGCACACTGCATTTTCTTGGAAAGCAAAAAAATATATATCTTACACATATTTATACTGGCCGTCACCCCTGTTATCGTAGTTGTATCTCAGGACCTGGACGTCATTATAGGATCTTTGTGGAGCTGCAGCCACCAGCGATGCCAATGTGAGGAGGTAAAACTGAAAGTTGGCATTCATATAGATATACTAGTTTTTTCCAGTGACTTAGTCCATGAAAAATACCAATTTTAAACACAGTACAAATAATTTTATACCTTAGTTACTCCTAGGATAATAAGCTACACATCAGAAAAAAATCCATTCAAATCGGTTCAAGTAGTTTTGACGTGAATTACGAGCAAACAGACTATGGAAATATATGAAAATTAATTACAAATGTATGAAACTTTTTGCTACTCTTTGGTCAACTGCTACGAAGATAAGTAAATAGAAAAGGGAAGTTATTGATTTTCATACAACTTTATTTTTCGTCTGGAAATAAAGTGATGATTTGAATGTGCTATATAATTATCTAAATGATGTAATGATAGATAGTAGTTCGAAAAAATATTTATGCGGGTCAAACGGGTCAATGAATCTACTATTAGTGTTTTTTAGGGTTCCGTAGTACCTAAAAGGTACAATAGGAACCTTTATGGTGAGACTCCGTTGTCCGTCCGTATGTCACAGCTAAATAACTTAAGCACCGTTAAAGATAATAAGACATCGGAGGCTTAGTAATAGGGATTTTCCACAAAAATAGCATAGCATCCATATTATATACTTGCGTAAGCAATATTATAATATTATATACGCAAGTATATAATATGGCACAAAAAAAAATGAAATCATTCAAAATGTTTCCAATACAAAAGTGAGAAAAATTAAAATAAATTCTTAAAAATACAAAATGATAATCAAATTGTAGATATTAAAGAGCTGATTGTAAAAATATACACTTTAACTATATTTACTGGGACCGATTTCGAAAAATCTTTGAAAAACCACAAAAATTGCATACGGAATAAATGAACAAAAGTCTACTTACGATTAAGTTATTTACAAAATTAACCGCGTCCAGTTTTTGTGGGCGTCAAATTGGCGTAAAGGCGATAAAGTGTTATTGAAATAAAGAAATAACTCCAAAAAAGAACAGCCCCTTAAATAACTAAATTAGAAGTTTATCAAAGTTATTGGCACGACGTAGCGCTAGAACATTTGAAATTATGTTCCGGGGACATCTGCCATTCTCAACGATTTTGTGTCCTTTTCACAATATTAAGAACAAATAATTTGAATTAATAAAAAATATATATATGTGACAGTACATAATAAATATATATAGGTGGTAGAGCTGATGCCGGGCTCTTACTCGCAAATCCTCCCGAAGTTATTCGGGGGAGAGTAAGAGAACAGCGCTTAGGCAAAACCAGGCGGCCCACCATTGCCTGGGACCGATGGATGGCGGTTTATCCATCCCCAATTGCCGAGCCAGGCGTCACTGGTGCAAGGGTTTCAGCACCGTGCTCACCAACCCGCCTGCCCAGCGTGTGTGAGTATGGGCATTTCTTCCAGGAGGACCGCCAAGAGTGGTGAAATCCTGGAAAGGCCTATGTCCAGCAGTGGACGAAACAGGCTGATGGATGGATGGATGGATGGACATAATAAATATGCTGCATGTATTTACCACTTTCATAATTATGAAAATAAATTTTCAGTGTTTCCAAATAGTGTCTGCTAAGTATATGGCTCTACAAAAAACTCGGGTCTCTTTTATATCGCAACTTCCACTAGAGTACTTCAAGAGCGCCATTTTTATATGTCACTTCTTAATTTAGACGGGGTGCAACTTTTGTGAGACTGAAAACAATTTTAGTAAACAATGAATTGAGTTGAAAATGTTATAGCCCAACTAAAATCAGTTCGATAGAGTAAATCGGGCGTTACAAAATTTGACAAGATAAGAGAGCATACATTTAAAAAAATTGCATGTAGTTATAATGTTTCTGGTAAGTTTGGCATACTGAAAGTACCCCTTTATTTATTTGATGCAATAGTTTATTACTAAGGTATATAAGAGATAAGCCGGAATAGCCTTCAAAGTACTTTTATTTCGGTAAGTTCAGAGTCCAAAGCGCAAATAATTTTTTATTAAGAATCAAAATAAATGGCAGTGCAATATAGTACCCAAAAATAATATAAAATAAACAAAACTTCAGAAATATATGTGTAGGTATTGTTAATATATTATATATTTACCTCTTTCATAATTGTGAGAATAAATTTTCAGTGTTTCCAAATAGTGTCTGTAAAGTATATGGCTCTACAAACGACTCGAGTCTCTTTTATATCTAAAACTACCAGAAAATACTCCAAAAGCGGCAATATTATGTGTCATTCCTAAATTTAGGCAAGCTGCAACTTTTGTGAGAACAAAAGCAATTTTTAACAGACAATGAATAGAGTTGAATATCATAAAATTCCAATCAAAAAAAGGTCAATGCAGAAAATCATATAGCTTATATTATTTATTGCGAAATCTATCGCTTTGCATACTCTAAGATTAAGCAAGGACACTTAAAAATGCTTATTATAAAATCAGTGATTATTTGGACGGTAATAAAGCAATGTGTCATATATAAATGATAATAATCAATATCAAAATAGTAATAACTAATTAGCAAATTTTACCGATGTATGATTCCTCTAAAGATTTAATGTTACTTAATAGATGAAACTGACATTGCTGTTAAAAATAATAGAAAATATGAGACGAGTAGACTAAGATACATTTTTTTCTTATGACATAATTCAGGCAGTCTTATTTTTTATGGCTTGACTCAGGTAGATAAGTACGTTATGTAACAACATTTATTTAAAAAAAAAAGGAAAAAAAAAAATACATGTTCTTGGTAAGTATCAAGGCGATACAAAATAAGGCGCTAAAATGGTAGCAACAATTGGGCGCCCACTTCTTATTACCGAACCCTAATTTTTATTTTTAATTGTTTTACTTTAGATAATATATGTGGTAAATTTTAATTTTATACGTATTATAATTTTCAAGATAGTGCTGAAACAAATAACGTTTATAATAGGTTGGAGAAAAACTCTTTTCGCAAATAGTATGTATGAACTTATAATAAAATCTCTTTGAATTTTTATCTGGCTGGTTTTGGTATTATTAAAAAGTTTAAATTTTAAAAAAGATAATTCCAAATTCAACTTAGGTAAAATGTGTGATTTTCATTTGTTTTTCTTACAGTTAAGATGAGTGAATCTAATGAAAAAATTCGATACATTTTAAAATTTTACTACAAAAAACGTAAAAACGCAACGCAAGCCGCGAAAAAAATTTGTGATGTTTATGGACCTAGGGCAGTGTCTGTGAGAGTAGTACAAATTTCGTTTAAGCGTTTTCAGTCCGGACATTTTGATGTCAAAGATGCATCTCGCTCTGGGCGCCCTGTTACGGATAAAATGGATGCCATTTTTGAAAAAGTGGAGCAAGATCGGCGTAAAAGTAGTTACTATGTAGCTGAAGAACTGAGGATTGACCACAAAACAGTTTTGGCGCATTTGAAAAAAGCTGGGTACACAAAAAAGCTCGATATTTGGGTGCCTCATGAGCTCACTGAAAGAACCGTGAACTCATTTGTGATTCTTTATTACGACGTAATGAAACCGAACCATTTTTGAAAAACGTGATAACTGGTGATGAAAAGTGGATCTCGTACGACAAGAACGTGCGAAAAAGGTCGTGGTCAAAGGCTGGTCAGGCTTCACAGACTCTGGCGAAACCCGGGTTATCTCGCAACAAGGTAATGGTGTGTGTATGGTGGGATTGGAAGGGCATTATTCATTATGAGCTATTACCGCCAGGCAGGACCATCGATTCTGAACTCTACTGCGAACAACTGATGAGATTAAAGCAAGAAGTTGAGAAAAAGCGGCCGGAATTAGTCAACAGAAGGAGTGTGGTTTTTCATTATGATAACGCTAGACCTTACACATCTTTAGCCACTCAGCAAAAATTAAGAGAGTTTGGCTGGGACGTATTAATGCATCCGCCGTATAGTCCTGACCTTGCACCTTCAGATTTCTAGTTGTTTTGGTCTTTTCAGAATTCTTTAGGCAGTGTCAGGTTAACATCACGAGAGGACTGCCAAAACCACCTGTCGCGGTTTTTTGATCAGAAGCCTCAGAATTTCTATAGCAATGGGATCATGTCCTTACCTACAAGATGGCAGAAAGTTATCGAATAAAATGGCACCTACATACTTAAGTTAAATGTAAATAAACCTTATGAAAAAATGTTTTGAATTTTCAAATAAAATGCGAAGAAACTTTTTCCCCAACCAATTAATAATAATATTTTTGTATTGGATTTCAATTTCTAAAACATATCGCACCTATGGTAGAACATTGACACAAGAGCAAAATCGTTATTTTCGAGAAATCGCGATTGATGTTATTAAAGTTAAATATTCCTTTAACTTAACATAATGTTGAGTATCTTATGAAGCTAAAAGGTGTATCAACTCTCGTTTTATTTGAAAATTGTATTTTTTCATTGATATATCAAAACTATTTCTCTTATAGCTCTTCAACTTGGTGGGTACCCATCCATTACGTCATTGTGCTTCTAAATTTTCAGTTCTTACCGGAAATGTAGAGTTGTGACATAAAATAAATATTTTGTTAAGAAATTAAAGGTTTTATTTTGAATCTTACTAATTATTAGGAATGATAATTGCTATTTTAATAAGTTTTAGTCCGAACTAAAAATATAGAGCCAAGATAATATGAAAACTATGCACTCCAGGAAGTAAACTAATAACTTGTCATAATTACTTTCAACGTCGTAGACTCAGGTAAAATAACTCTCCGTGATGCTAACGCGCAACTGACCAAACGGCAATGTAGCTCCAGGGATCACTGATTTTAGTACTAAAAGAACAACGACATAAAGGCTCTCTGTCGTTAACGCAGAGAACTATTTCTGCGTCATTGTTCCATCGAAAAATCTAACACATTTTATGCATTTTGGCCTATTTAAATAAAAATTACCTGTTTTGAACTTGTGTCAATGTTCTACCATAGGTGCGATATGTGATCAAGGCTATAATAAGACCTATTCAGTGAACATTTGAATTTGCTACCTGTTACGGCGGAAATTTTAGACCCCTGTGACAAACCGACGAACGGTCGGACATCGGAGACTGAGTAATAGATAGGTCCTCATTTGACTCCTTTTGATTACAGATCTAAAAAGAAATTGATTGACCCAGATACCTAATTACAAAAAAAAAATGGCATCATGCGTTAATTATGAAAAAAAAATTTTGCGGTTTTCTTAACAGCTATATCACCATGATTTCGTTAATATTTTTCGGTTTACTAGTTTCGGAGTAAAAGGCGGTTTATGTCTCTTTCAAAGATTTCTCAAAATAGCTTCAAGATATAATATATTAAGCTTCCTACAAAAAGCTCTTTAATACTTACAATTTAAATTCCGTATAACATTTTTACAACATACATGTCTATATACTTTTTTTTTGTTTTCGAGTAGTCTTTTTCCTGTAATTAGCGCGTTAACCTACAAACGATTTTATCATAATTTTCAAAGATTTCACTGAATGCTAGCAAGTATTTATAGGATCAATATAATATTTGTACAATTATATGCTCTTATCGGTTTATTCTCCGGATTTGTATTATTTTGTAACAAAATCATACGAAATAATGATAAACACCCAAAATCCAGCTTTTAGCTACGAACAATGTTTACAAATATGTAGTTTGACATTTGATATTATAGTAGCTTCAAAATAATAGGATTGGAAAACACAATACATACATTAAATATAAGTTTGTATGTCCATCCATCCATCAACCTGTTTCGTCCACTGCTGGACATAGGCCTTTCCAGGATTTCGCCACTCTTGGCGGTCCTCCTGGAAGAAATGCCCATACTCACACACGCTGGGCAGGCGGGTTGGTGAGCGTGGTGCCGAAACCCTTGCACCATTGACGCCGCTGCCCGTCACCAGTCTGATTTATATAAGGCCTGGCAATTGGGGATGGATATACCGCCATCCATCGGTCCCAGGCAATGGTGGGCCGCCTGGTATTTTTGCCTGAGAGCTGTCCTCTTTCTCCCCCACGAATAACTTCGGTAGGATTTCCGAGTAAGATGGTGGTACCTCCACAGTCGAGCCCGGCATTAGTTCTAACACCTACCTAGTTTGTATGTACCTATATATTAAACTATTCGTAAACATTGTTCGTAGCTTAAAGTAGTTTTTTAAGAGATATAATTTTTTCTTATGATTTGGTTACGAAATATTACAAATCCGGAGACCCTGAATGCCTAAAACTTCATACCCATTTTCGATTTATATATTTTTGAGCTCTTTTACAGTGAACATTATTTTGAGCAACATTGAAGTTTTTAGCCAAATTTCAAGTCTTTAACTTTAACAGTTTAAAAGTTATGATTATGAGGTTTGTGACATACGAACAGACGTACCACGGAGTCCTACCATAATGGTTCTTTATCTACCGGTACCCTGAGGTAAGTAAAAACAACAACTCACTGATTAAAATGTAAAGGGTTCTTTCCAGTGACCTACAGTCTTGAATTTTGCTACGAAGGGAGGTTGAAGTGAAGAAATACCAAAGTTTAAAAATTCCATATGGAATAATATCTAACTAAGTTTTGCAGTTTTGTTTCATAATTTTCTTACTTAGTTGTATGTTTATATATTTCATTTAAATTTCCGAAAATTAAAAATCAGAACTTTATTAACCAAATAACAGTGGTTGTAACAGTTTTAATTAGTATTTTATAAGTTGACTTTGCATGGTATAGCTAAATTCTTACTGGAGACTCGGTAAGTGGTAAGAACCAAGGTTCAAACTTATATAATTCTACTAGATTTTGCCTGCGGCTTCACCCGCGTTGATTTAGTTTTTGTGTACTCCTATAAAATCTGTAAATATTTTTCGAACTGTTACCTACAGTAAACATAACTGTGGATTTCACATTTGTGTGTGTTATGCGCAGCTCTGTGTTTCCCATTTTGTATGTCTCTTATAATAGCTTTTCGATGGGAACTGATTATTGGAATAAAAAATAGTTTTTTTTCCTAATTTAGATCTAGAACTTAAAGGGAAAGAAACGGCGTGAAAGGGTTACAAATCACTTTTCTACAGAAACTTGAAGTCACATTTTCATCCCATGGGAACTGATTTATGGGATAAAAGGTAGCCCATGTCCTATTCCAGGTCTAGAACTACATTCATGCAAAATTTCAGCCCGATCGGTTCAGTGGCTACGGCGTGAAAGAGTAACAAACATCCATCCATCCAAACTTTCGCATTTATAATATTAGTGGCATGGGATTAGTGGGATGGGAAGTGGGATTCTTTCATTGCATATATTTGTCATATATTTGTAAATAAACAGTCATATCATAACCAATAATACAAAAAACTTAATAACGTACCAATATCGCAAAAACGGATGTTTTAACATAAAGTATATTATATATGATGTTATTATAACTCCGCATTTTTCACTGTGATTGGCCTTAACTTATTATAACACCGCTTAGATAACCAATAATGGAGTAATAATTCTTATTTTGTTTTGGGCAAAGCAATGGTATCTCTGCCATACAGCCTCGAATGCTTCCATAGAACACCTTTTCTTACATTAAAGACAATTAGGTTGAACTGCTAAGATCCTTGCATAAGCAAAAAGTGCTAAATAAAAACACACTATTGAAAAAAAACATAAGATTATTATTTGAAAATATGGTCGTAATTAGGGATTGCAATTGCTGGATCCCTCTTCCAGCAATCCAGCTGGATCCAGCAAGTGGTGCTGGATCCAGCACCGCAGATCCGCAAGTAATTCATTTTTAAAACAATGGCGCTAAAATCAGCTTTGCCACATTTCTAGGTCCGCTACCGCTCGGCAGAAGCTACGTTGCTTTTCAGATTACGATAAAATATTGAAAAAATAAATGGCTGTTTATGAAAATGAAGAAATCAGAGGTGAAAACCGATTTTTGATTTACGACTATTTTGATAACCCTGAAACTTGCCTGAAACCAACTAAAATAGAGGCATAAAGGGCCTTCTCCGCAGCCGGATACATATGCTGATTACTAAGAAGTAGGTTGGGACTTGGAAGACAACACTGTCATTACCAATGGTTTTTTGAGGTCCTACTTCCAGAAAAGTCAAAATCTTTTGTTGGTCTTTTAAAGTACTTCAAGTCAAGACAAGACTAATATTTTGTAATTGCTGTTCTAGTCTACTAATAATAACTAGGAGTTTTGAACTTTAATTTTCTAGGTAGTTCGTGGGGCAAGCTAGGCAATTTAACTGTGAAAATTAGTGAGTTAATCGGACTACCTAATCTAGTATCTAGTATCTTAGATATATGATGATATTAATGTTTATGATTCATTCTTGTGATTATTATAACAATTAAATAAATAGATTACAATAGATAACAGCAGTGTCGTGCATAGATCTTTTTGCTGAAAAAGAATTCAGAAGGTCAAGTTTGACAATTAAAATGTGTTTGAAACAAGAAAAAACATGTCGTGTACTCTAGGGCGGGCAGTGCCCACCCTGACGTCATAAAAATAATGCTTTTTCAAAAGACACTTATTTTTTTCATAATAATTTTTTATTCTCACCTTACCTTCTCATTGCATTTCTAGCAAAAAGTTCTATGTACGACACTGGATAACTGGATATCTTGTTTATTATTAAAAACACCTTCATTTTAAGTATTATATAGAAAAAAAGTTATTTTTTCCACCTAAATATCTGAGAAGTTTTACTTATTGTGTGACCAGCGACCAGGCTAAAAAATAATTGTTTCTGAATTAATCCATACAAACGGTACATTTCTTTAAAAATCGATAAATTGCTGGATCCGCGCAACACTGCTGGATTGCAAAACCTAGTCGTAATATAGTATTTTGCTTTACTGTGTCATAATTAGCTACTGGGACACTCGTGCAACCTATTATGAAGCTCAGCTTCGTTTCGTTTTGTGACAAGCACTCTTGTCTCAATGGCTCTAATTATTCAACATTTGCATAAAATGCTATTAATGTAAGTTGCATTTCTTTTTCATCAACAGACTTATTTCAGATCACTGTAAGGAACCCTGAAACTGTATTTGTAAATTCAAATAATGTGTTTCAAAGATCGTTTACAAAATGCACTAAATGGTCTTAGGCGAAGGAAGAGGAGGAGGACTAGTAGGGGCACCTGGACCTTCTTCTACGTTTGGAGCGACCCAGGCGTATAGACAATGAATACCTCTGACAGCAAGGTATTCATTGTCAATTCCAGTAACTTAGTAGGTGAGTATAAAACATCACTAGTTTTTTTTTTACTCTTCTCTTTTATTACTGTAAAACTGCTCAGCTGTAGTAACTTTCTCTAATTAAATAGACGAGTAATGACAACATGTATGTAACATGCCTTGAATTGGATAACGAATGAAGTAGGATGGACATTATTTGTCGCTTTATTAGTTTTAATTGATACAATTTGTTTCATGTTATAATATTACTAGAACTTGTATTTCATGCACTGATGCCTGCACTGCAGCCACCAGCAATGCCAATGTGAGAAGGTAAAACTGAAAGTTAGCATTTATATGTACATATGAGTATAGGTACTAGTTTTTACCAGCGACTTAGTCCGCAGAAAATACCAATTTTAAACACAGAAAAAAACTGTTATGCCTGTGTGTTCCGGGGTAGTAACCTACATAATAGAAAAAAAAAACAATTCAAATCAGTTCAAGTAGTTTTTACGTGAATTACTATGAAAATTAATATGCTATGAAAATATATGAAAATGTCTTGTTAAATAAGACACTTGTACTTGTCCACAGGATTATATTTTCACTTAATACGCCCGACCGGTTTCGCTTATAAGCATTGTCTAGGGCTTTATTACATAAAAAATAACTTAAATAATATTTACATGTTTAATACGTGCGATAAATTTTATCGCTATTTTATCTAGGGCTTTATTACATAAAAAATAACTTAAATAATATTTACATGTTTAATACGTGCGATAAAATTTATAATTTTTTTTTTTTATTGATAAATTTTATTTATATTTTTTATTTATTTTAAGCCCTAGACAATGCTTATAAGCGAAACCGGTCGGGCGTATTAAGTGAAAATATAATCCTGTGGACAAGTACAAGTGTCTTATTTAACAAGATGTATAATAAGTTCCACCAAGTACCGACAATCACAACCATCAACATATGAAAATGTATTATTACCTACATATGTATGTTTCAAACTTTTTGCAACTCTTCGGTCAACTGCTTTAAAGAAAAGTAAATTCCATCAAAAACAAAACTTGTAAAAAAACCAAGTCTCGCAGCTTAGTTCTTTTACCGTAAAAAGTTGTTTCATGTAAATGACTTGGACATTTTAGTAACACCGTATTACGCATTAGACTCCGCTGAACAATGCAGAAATATTATAACCAACAAAGATTTTAAGATTATCACCCTTAATATTAATAGCCAAAACCGAAGTTTTGATAATTTTCTAAGTGACAGAGTTATGCTGGTATTCGATGAGTTAAGGTTACCGATAATGTCCCCATTGTTGTAGGACGTTATATTTTTAGATTTTTAAGTTCTTGTTTGTTTATTAACGAAAATTGGGGCTTTCTAATGTTACATATCTTTTTGTGTTTAATGAATTAACGATACACAATCTACCTTAGAATTTTTTTTCACTTGTAAAAACCTTGTAGGACCTTACACATTAGATTTCAACGTTTTAATTAAACTATTTAAAATTAAAGAAATTTTAAAATAACATTAGCTCATGTAGAAAATAATTTAGCAGATTTTGACTTTGACAAAAATGGTAGTCATAGTATTCATGTGTGGCTAGCACGTAGGTACCAAAGACACAGCGTCTATCTATCTTACTTGTTATCTCACGTATAATACGTTCATTATTATCACACTAGGGATTCGGAAAAACAAAAGGTCATGATCTGATGAAGGTATTCAGAGATAGGCGGTGGAGCACTTCAATGAATAACATCATGCTACCTGATATTGAGGCAATTGCTTTATACAAGGATGCTGATTACAGGATGCTACTTAAAATTTGTCACACCTAACTGATCTTCGATCCTGGCCCCATCATCATAAAACTCCTCAATAAATGGCAGTACGTAACTCGAAATTTTGAAAATCACTTTGTATCATGGAGGATTGTTTCATATGAACAGCGCGTTTACAAAACCCATATTTCACAATTTAACCAGTCAACACCAAAAAATAAAGTGATATAAAATAAACTTTCATAACAAAGATGTAGTAATCCACTTCAGCTGTAAACAGCAGACAGTCACTAAAAAGTTTATAATAATTCTATACGATATTACCGAAATAACCCTGCCAAAATTCATTCTTTCCTTATGATTTAGGAACTAAAAACTCAATGCAAGGAGCTGACTTCTAGAGAACCTAATAATGCTTTAGTAAGAAAGAAGACGCCTAAAGTGTTATGTTGGTACCGTCGGTTAGTCAGTATACAGGTTTAGTTATTCAAGTCTACAACTATAGGAACAGTGAAAAATGCTCAGAGGAGTCTCGGGACCGATTTTACTGTAAACCGAAACTGCATTAATAGGTTTAAAAATAAAAATCCCTATCCAAGAATCGAACACGCTAATTGTAAAAAAAAACGCACACTTTTAATTATTGTACCATGCGATAGTGTCGCTTATATGGATCAAATTCTGGGAAGTAACGTCGAATTGAAAAACTATAGGAAAGGGCTTATTTTTAGGAAAATACTATTAAATTTGTCTTACAATCATTAAACCTTTCTCAATTGTTGGAAATTATGTATATTATTCCGAAACATATCCGAATTTGACGTCTCGAGGATGGTACTGTATTCAACGTTATTAATTCCAATACACTCTAAAAAAAAAGAGGCAACTAAGAGGGATATTTTCTTAGTTGACCTTATTTTAAATAAATCAAGCACGCTATTCTATTATAAAATAACGAATGGAGATTGGTTAATGCACCAAAGTGAGTTCTGATTGAATGAGCAATGCGCCAATTGTTTGATTTGAGCAAAGTAATGTGCTGATTTTAATCCGTAGAAGTAGATTTAATTTAAAAACTCATAGTTACATCAATAAAATTTATAAATATTTAAAGTAAGAATGATAAGAAATGTTTCAATTTTAACTCGATTTCGTTATATAATTATTACGTTATAATTTCTGTAGCTATGATGAATAATTATTACATCAATAAAGAATATAAACATGAACAACAATAACGTTAAAAATGTTTCACAATGGTATGAAACGTTCCACATTGTTAGACACCGTTGTTTTAACTATAAATTTATAGTTGGTGTGATCAACACGAATAAATTGGAAATAATTATCTTAATTACTTAGGTAGCTTTGAAGATTTTAATAATTATAATGCACATGCATGCCTTATGAAACCCAATTTAACATTGCAAAGTAAGTTGCAATAGCGTTAGTAATATTCTACCTCGCGATATATAAATATTTCTTGACTGTACATATATTATGGTCTTAGTTGATCTGTGTCCAAAGTACATTTACCATTGTGGCTACTGGCTATCTCAAGCAAGATGTTTACGCATTATTCTTCAGATAATCCAATAACGTCTTGCTTGAGTAAAACAGAAACCGCAAAGATGGAAAAAATAGTTTTTTAAAGTTAAAACAGAGGCTTACTTCAACTTATATAGGGTTAAAATAAAAAAACATTTCAATATTCATATTTCATAGAACTTGTCTGATTCTATAAAGCTCATAGGATAATTACAACTAAGATAAGGTTCAAATCAAAAAACGTCTGAGTAAATATTCGTATTCAACGGAACGTTTGTCGACCTAACAAGTATGTTAGTTGAAAATGTAGATTAAACAAGAAATTGTAGTAACGGTAATTATAGTCTACTTGTTCAAGCCGAATAAGTTAGAACAAACAGGTGTGCCTTAATAACTGCTTGTCAGGCTCATATGCGTATAAGATGCTTGATCAAAATAATACAGATTTTGTTAAAATCAATCTATTTGTTTTTACAGTGCACATTTTGGTACAATAGTCAAGTCTAGATGTGTGTTGAAGAGTAATGTATAAAAACTTGAAATATGGATCATTTTATTAAAAATTAGCATTTTTCTTTAGTTTGCCGCATATCATCACTTCCCAGAATTTGCTCCTTATAGGTGACAGTACCGGATGATGCAATAATTTACATTATTTATTTTTTAATTAATACAGCGGTTCCAATTATCTGCTAGGGAAATATTTTTAATGATGCAGTTTTGGTTTTCGAAGCACAAATTAGTCATTCATATATATATATATATATTTACTAAAAAAAACACATAGATCTATGTTCACTCGAATATTGTCGTTAGTTAAGGGCAAAATTTTTATGAGTGTATGAAACGAGTTATTATCTATTCAACTAACCTCATTAACTGAAGTCGTGGGTACAGCCTAGTATATAATATAACACCGCGTTTTGAGCTGTGATTGGCCTTAATTTATTATAAAACCACTTCAAATATAACCAATCAGCAAATAATATTTATTATTTTGTTTTGGGCTAGGCAAAGGTATCTCTGCCATACAGCCTCCAATGCTCCCATAGATCAATAGATCATCTTATCTTACCTTGTATAACAGACAATTAGGGTTAACAGCTAACATCCTTGCTTAAGCAAAAAAGGCGAAAATAAAAAAGAGCCCGTACTTTGTTTTCAATTTTTACATGAAATTGATATTTGAAAAGATGGTCGTAGTTAAAGTATTTTTCCTTACAGTGTCATAATGAGCTATTGGGACAATGGTGCAACCTATTATGAAACTCACAGCTTCGCTTCGTTTCGTGAACAAGCACTCGTGCCCCAATGGCGCTAATTATGTCACAGTTGCAGAAAATCAGATAATGTTCTTAATGTAAGTTGCAATTTTTTACATTAACTGACATAATCTCAGATCACGGTAGGGAACTCTCTGAAACTGTTTACGTAATTTAAAATAATTGAATTCAAAGGTCATTTACAATATATATTTTAACCAAGGCAAGAAGCCACAAAATGTCCACATAGAGTAGTAGCAAAAACAGGAGGACGAGTAGGAGGAGGAAGAGTAGAAAAAGGAGGAGGAGAAGGAGGAGGAGGAGGACGACGAGTAGAGGGAGGAGGAGGAGGAGGACGACGAGTAGAGGGAGGAGGAGGAGGAGGACGACAAGTAGAGGGAGGAGGAGGACGAGATGGAGGTGAATGAGGGGGGGCGCCCGGAACTTCTTCTTCTATCTCTGGTTGGAAGCCCTGGTCGTCAGCGATGTAGGTCACGGTGTACCGGACGTCATTTGGAGTGACCCACGCGTATACTCCACTAACAGCCAGGTATTCATTGTTAGTTCCAGGGTTAATTATTTCTCCTTGAGATTCTTGCCTCTGACCGTCTGACAGTGCGTAACTGTCATAGGTAAAACAGTACGTCAAGCGTAAGTCATTTGCGAGATTCCTAAATTCTCAAAATGTGTTGTCTTTGAAAATCTTTACATTTAATAAAGTTGTAACTAAGTCGAAACTGTATAGGTAATATTTTTTAGGGTTCTGTAGTACCTGCAAGGTAAAAGGAACCTTTATGGTGAGACTCCGTTGTCCGTCCGTATGTCACAGCCTCATAACTTTAGCAGATAAAAACTCGCTTCGCCTCCTTGGTGCCCCAGTCCTTAAGGAAGCAATCACTGGGTACGTATACGATCAAGTGGCAAAATTCAAGGATTCATCGGAATGCCTCACCAAAATCAATCCACACATGGCCATTTTCATCATCCGTCATTGCCTATTCGTACCCAAGTTGACATACGTACTTCGTTCATCACCTTTGTGGAGATTCGATCGTCTACTCGAGTTACTTGACAACGTGCTTCGGGAGACCCCGACCGCAATATTGAACTGTGCACTTGATGATAGGAGCTAGAGCCAGGCTATACTCCTGGTACATTTCGGCGGCCTGGTAGTAAGAAAGATTTCAAGCATTGCACTCCAGCGTTTCTGTCTTCCATTTACAGTACGCGTGTCCTCTATGGTACAATCATAAACCCGCCACTTGGTGACGTAGAGGCTTCGGTACTTGGCGGAGGCTAGAAACGTTTGAACGCTCGCCTGTCCAGGCGAAAACCTGCCCCTCGCGTTGAAATATCAAAAATTATGCGACGAGCCGATTTGTGGGCAGGTCCAGAAGCATCTTCTGGACACAGCTTCCAGCGTCACAGACAGTACTCGTCTTCTCGCAACCGGTGAGCTGGTTAATGGCTGCATGCGCTTCCTTCCGCACATATTGGCACACTGTTAGACAAGACCTCTCTATCTGTCTGCAGACTCTGTTAGCCTCTCCATCTGTCTGCAACTCGGAGTAAGAACCAATGAAAGTCATCGCTGCTACTGTGGCACAAGCGTCGACCAGCTAGGCCATCACGGTCTGTCATGTCAGCGTACTGCCAGTCGCTGGTCCCGCCACGCTAGTCTGAATGACGTCATCCAGAAGGCCTTTGCAACCGTCAACGTGCCGGCTATCCTAGAGCCAAATGGTAATGCGCGTGATGATGGAAAGAGGCCCGACGGGATGACGATCATTCCGTGGCAGAAAGGTCACCCGCTCGTGTGGGACGCGACATGTGTTGACACTCTTGCCGCGTCCCATGTGCGATCGACCGCTGTTACAGCTGGCGCGGTGGCAGCAGCGGCAGAGGGTAGCAAGTGACGCAAATATGCGGCTCTAGAGAGGGTTGCATGTTTGTGCCGTTTGGAATAGAGACGTTCGGACCATGGGGACCAGATGCGTGACAGATCTCTAAGGAAGGACATAGCGTCGCGCCTGGTCGATGTTTCGGGTGACCCAAGGGCTGGGGCTTACTTCAGACAAAGAATCAGCCTCGCTATTCAGCTAAGTAATACCGCCAGTGTCTTGGGCACCCTGCCTCGTGTTAGCGATGACCTGGACAAAATATTTTATTTGGTTTAGTGGTCTGTTTTGATTTAGATGCGGATGGTTAGGCATTATGTATATATCATATTTTTATTCCTATATTTCTCTATTTTATGCAGGTGTATAACTTTATTTTTAGTAGCCCAACCTTAATATTTTTTGTATGTATTTCCCTTTTTTATTTATGAACCTATTTCTTCATTGCATTATGTATATATAATATTTTTATTCCTAGATTCCTCTATTTTATGCAGGTGTATATTTTATTTCCCGTATTATTATATTTTTTTTTATATTCTAAAGATATATTATATTGTTATAATTAACTTTGACTTGTAGAAAGTATACTTTGAGTATCTATTTTGCAAAATAAATATTTTGATTTTGATTTTGATAGTTTCCAGTAAATAATGTAGGTTCCTCTTTAATTTCATACATTTACATAATTTGTTTTGTTTTTCCTAGGATTGTATAATTTATGTTGTTTTAATATGTATGTATGTATAGGTATATATAGGTAATGTATAGTTAGTTTATCTGTTTTTAAGCTTATTAAATTAAATATATATGTTGCAGTCAAAACTCTTAACTAGTCAAAACTACTATTGACTAGCAAAATCAGTCAAAAGTACTTTTGAGCGTATGCTTTAGTCAATAATACTTTTGACTAAAATAACAGTTAAAAGTACTTTTTCCAAATGGAGTTGGTTAAAAGTACTTTGACTAAGTGATTCCGTCAAAAGTGGTTTTGACTGGTTGTATCAGTCAAAACTCTTAAAAAGATAAGGTGGTCGATAAAAATAACGACAAACGCACGTATAAACTTTTATATTACTCATTATTAGTGAAGAAAGTGCTGATATTAGAACAAAAATGAGTGACTACGAAAAGAAAGAACGCTTTTTGCAAAGAATTTTAGCGATAGAAGATATGAAACCGGAGGCCAAACTCAAGGGTCTGGTAGCCAAGGCAACCAACCCTCTCAACGGTCAGGCCGCAACAACAGGCGGAATCGCTGGAGGCGTGCTAAGCGCGACCGAGAAGCGACTGACCACAAGACAAAGGAACAGACCAGAGATGCAACAGCGAACCCTGCTGACGCGACACCTGGAACGAGTGCGCTTACGGCCCCTCCCCGAGACTCCACTCGGCAGGCCCAGACCGCAGCAGACCTCTTGCCAAAGGCCAACAAGCCCAAGGCAATGTCCACTGGGTCGGGGCGGCCGGGGGGAGGCGCGGGGAAACCGAAGCCATTCAGTGAGAAGGCTGCCCAGTCTCAGGGTTATTCGCATGGTGCATCTAGGTCACCAACCACCTCCGCGAGCCGGGGCGAACCCCACAAGGCCACGCAAGTAAAGGAGGTGAGTCGCCAAGGTCAAAAGGGTAGACCGGTTTTCCACAAGACCAGTGAGGCAGTCCTTGGAAGCGGCCACAAGACGGCACCAGCGAAGCCCCATGAGCCACGTATGGCAAAGCGGCGTCGCCAGGACCGTCTTGATGAAACCGCCTCCCCAAAGAGTGACGCCAAACGAGTCAGGGTGGACAAGACCAAAGATTCTGCATCGAGCTACGCAGAAGCAATGCAATCGCATTTGTGTGTAGCGGTCAGGATCAACCCTAACCGTGACCTCACAGCAGAAGCAGCACAGCAGCTTCAGGCAGAACTCCTGGCGAAAGTTGGTGAAATCTGCGCTGAAGCTACCGGCTCCAACATACAGGACGTACCGTCATTCCGAGGACGGCCCAGCTGGAACGCGGGCGTCCTCAGACTATGGTGTGAAGACGATGGGTCTCTGGCCTGGCTGAAACGCACCGTAGCGACGCTTAAACCGCCGTACCCAGGTACCAGCTACGAAGTCGTCAGCCTGAAGGAACTAATACCCAAGGTCAAATGTGGGCTGTTTATTCCTGAGGTGACTGACAAGAAGCCCGGCGAGATACACACCTGGCTGGCCATGCAGAACAAGAAATGGCTGAAGGTGGACAGCTGGTCCATGTACTCCATGGACATACACACCGCTCCGGCTGAGAGACCTGGGACATTCTTGAGCCTAGGTATACCTCGGTCGGAAATACCGGCACTGATGGCGAGAGACCGCCGAGTCACCTTCGGGCTAGGCTCGGTGTACGTCAGATTCTTCGGTCCGAGAGGTCTACAGGACACCGCTCCCGAAGATCCACCAGTGCCAGTGACCACGGAGGAAGACTCCAGTCCCGACCCCAACAAAGGGTCGGATGTACCCGTACGTCAGACCGAGTCCGACACCGTGATCACACAACCGTGTGGGGAACCGAAAGAGGGGAGTAGCTGTGGTATGGAAGTGGAGCTGCAACCCACCGACGAACACCCCCACGATTCAGATGACGTGGAAAGAGGGACGGACGGGGAATCAATGGATAGTGACATTCTCCTATCCTCTCCCACCCGCTCCCCCCACTAACGTCATCCAAACTAACCTCCAGCACAAGCAGGTAGCAGTAGCTACGCTGCGCCGCATACTGGAGGTTAACAAACACACTATCGCTTTAATCCAGGAGCCTTGGATTAGGGCCGATAGAATATGCGGTCTAAACAACATTGGTGGTAAGTTAATCCTCAATACCTCTGTTCATAGTCCACGAACATGCATATACGTCCCACGCCACCTGAATGCTGTGCCTCTAACTCAGTTCTGTTCCAGAGATCTGACGACAATCAGGCTCGAGGTTCAGGCCTGTGGAGGAGGCTGTGCTACCGTGGTGCTGGCATCCGCCTATCTCCCTGGTGACGAGGAGGTGCCCACCAGAGAGTTAGCGGACCTAATACAGCACTGCGAGCAGAGTGGTCTGGACCTGATCGTGTCAGCAGACTCCAACTGTCACCACCCTATCTGGGGCAGTGAGACACCCAATAGGAGAGGTGAGGCCCTAGTTTCTTATCTCTTTTCAACTAACCTTACAGTCCTTAACAAGGGCTCTGTCCCAACGTTTGTTACCTCCAGGTTTCAAACAATAGTAGATATCACCCTAGCCACGGAGTCGGCCTCGAAACTGGTTACCGATTGGCATGTGTCTGAGGAACCCTCCTTCTCAGACCACAGGCGTATCTGCTATAACTTAGATGTCCACATAAATAGACCCATGCCCAGACGTAACCCGAGGAAAACGGACATCGACAGGTACAAGGGTCTACTGAAAGAAGAACTGCAAAGGATAAACTTTCAGGATATGAGGACATCGGCTAACAACATTGAAGCTAATATCAAAAACCTAACAAACAGCATCAGCACATGCTATCAGAAGGCTTGCCCACTAACGACACCACCCAACAGTAGCTCAAAATGTCAATGGTGGGGACCTGAACTCGAACGGCTCCGGCACAAGTCTAGGTGCTTATTCAACAGAGCTATGAACACGAGAAACGAGGATGACTGGGACAAATACAGAGAAGCCCAACATTTCTACAAAAAGCGCATCAGGATTGGCGCCGTTTCTGCGAAAACATTGAATCAAACAATGAAGCTGCCAGGGTACGCAAGGTCCTATCGAACGACCAAGACCGCAACCTAGGCTCGCTTAAGAAATCAGACGATACATTTACAAACACAGACAAGGAGACCTGCGAAGTACTACTCGAAACACACTTTCCAGGTTGCAGCATCTCAGAAGAACGCAACTGGAAGGAACGACCGAGTAGATCTCCGAATGAGCAGGACTGGAAAACAGCCGAGACTGTAGTCGACAAGGACAAGACCATCTGGGCCATCAACAGCTTCCTTCCCTTCAAATCGGCGGGGCTGGATGGCATATTCCCCGCTCTTCTGAGATGGGGAATAGATTACCTAGCAGAACCGCTGACAGACATCCTGAGAGCATGTCTTGCACATAGCTATATACCACAGGACTGGAGAGAAGTCAAAGTAATTTTCTTGCCTAAACCGGGAAGAAGTGATTACACTCAAGCGAAATCCTTTAGACCCATTAGCCTCACATCCTTTCTTCTTAAAACTCTAGAAAGGCTCTGTGATAGGTATATCAGAGATGGGGCCCTAAAGAGGAAATCGCTACACCCGAACCAACATGCCTACAGTTCAGGCAAATCAACAGAGTCAGCTCTGCACAGCGTAGTGAAAAGAATCGAGAACACTCTGACTACTAAAGAATCAACCCTAGGTACCTTTATCGATATAGAGGGGGCCTTTGACAAAACTAGATTCATAAATATTAACCACGCTCTTCTCAAGTATGACGTTGAACCAACATTACGCGGGTGGATAGACAACATGCTTAAGCTGAGAGCTGTACAACTAGACGTGAATGGCACCACCAGAGCGGTGGTAGCCAAGGGCTGCCCACAAGGAGGCGTCCTATCACCTCTGCTCTGGAACATCGTAGCGGATGATTTGATCCGACGGCTAAACGATAAGAGCTACCATACTATAGGCTACGCCGACGACCTGGCTATCCTCATTAGTGGGAAATTTGAAAGCACACTCTGTGAACTAATGCAGGGTGCTCTCAAGGTTGTTGAAAAATGGTGCGAGGAGTACCAACTAACAGTGAACCCGAATAAGACAGAACTAGTACTGTTTACCAATAAAAGAAAGCTGGTGAACATGAGACCCCCGAAACTCTTCGGCACTGAACTAACCCTATCGACTGAAGTCAAATACCTGGGAATGTTACTTGACAACAAGCTGAACTGGACTAAACATATGAACAACAAATTGAAAAAGGGGACCATAGCACTATGGCAGTGTAAACGCATGATGGGCAAGAAATGGGGACTACGCCCTAACATTATGCTATGGCTATACAAAGCAGTGATAAGACCAATGGTCTCGTACGGTGCCGTCGTCTGGTGGCCTAGGATGGACGTCGGCTACGTACAGAAAGACCTAGAAAAGTTTCAACGGCTTGCTAGCATGCTTACCACAAGTTGCATGCGCACCACCGCAACCGCGGCCCTCGAGATAATTTTGGACATCCCACCGCTGCACCTGTTCATACAACAGGAGGCAGCGGCTGCGGCGTTCAGACTCAGGGCAGCTGGACAGTGGAAAAGCGACGACAGGGCACCACACACGCGCATCCTTGAGCTGGCCGTGTCCCACCAGCCACTAATGGACGCGCCGTGTGATAGAATCCCAAAAATGCACATCTTCAATAGACAGTACAATGTCCAACTCTTTGAGGAGCCAACGGACCACTCTAATATCCATGAGATAAGGATATACACAGATGGGTCCAAAACGAAAGAGGGTACTGGGGCCGGAGCGTACTCAGCTGAACTTAATATTAAGAAATCAACAGCCTTAGGTAAATATAACACGATTTTCCAAGCGGAATGCGTCGGTATAATCCTGGCTTCAAGTGCGGTGCTCAGCAGAGAAGCTAAAGGCCTCAACATTCGCATACTTTCTGACAGCACTGCGGTACTCCGGGCCCTAAGCAGGACTACGGTAAACTCTGGGCTCATACTACAATGTCTAAACCAACTGGAAGAGGTAAGCCGACACAATAAAGTAACCCTCCAGTGGATAAAAGGGCACAGCGGATCGCTGGGTAACGACGCGGCTGATGAACTGGCAAAGAAAGGAGCAAAACAAAAACCGGTAGGTGTTGAACCACTGGTACCCCTGCCTTTTAACCAGATAAGAACATGGCTGCGGGAGAGAACCAGCACTCAACATGCTGAACAATGGGTAAGCGTGACAACCTGCAGGCAGACGAAAGAGGTGTTACCCACCGTGGACCGTCGCCTGACGAAGAAACTGCTACGACTTAATAGAACCAACCTTCGCATGATGGTAGGGCTAATTACAGGACATTGCAACCTTAACAGACATTTCTATATTATAGGTCTAACAGACAGCCCTCTGTGCAGAGCCTGCATGGGGGCCGAAGAAACGCCGACCCACGTGACTATAGACTGCGTAGGTGTCAGCACACAACGGGCCAAGATCCTCGGTGAACCGGGGACGCTCCGCCAGTCCTGTGGCGACCTAGGCCGCCTCTTGGGATTCTGGCGTGAGCTGGGCTGGCTAGAATAGCCAGTCCCACTATTTCCACGCACAAAGGTCCAAATGAGAGACTAGGTGCGGAAACCGAGCCCACCACCAAGAAGAAGAAGAAGAAGAAGATATGAAAGACAGTCATTTGAATGTGATGATAAAAGAAAAATTTGAAAAGTTTGTAATGGATATGGAAGACGCGAAATTTGATGAAAGAAAACACCATTACAGTACAGTAATAGACTAAAAACATCATTGAAGTTTGTGATATAAAAAAAATAGTTACAAACACAGAACCTGTCAAATATTTTTTGCCGGCTGAGGAAATCTACGACATTATTGATGCAGCTCATATTTCTATAGGGCATGGTGGTTGCGATAGACTTAAGAATGAAACGGCAAAAAAGTACGCTAACGTTACAAAAGAAATGATTAATATATATTTATCGATGTGCGAAGTATGCCAAAGGAAGAAAAGCAAGAAAATGAGGGGTCTGGTTTCGAAACCAATCCTGCACACTGAAATGAACAGCCGCTGCCAAGTCGATCTTATTGACATGCAGTTGCAAGAAGATCGCGGGCATAAATTTAAGTTAATCAGGATCATTTGACTAAATTTGTGATTTTGTGACCACTGACATCAAAAAGGGCTACTGAAGTTGCATATCAATTAATGGATATTTTTTTGACCTTCGGAGCACCATGTATTTTGCACTCAGATAATGGCAGAGATTTTGTTAACTCAGTTATAAAAGAATTAACATCATATTGGCCAGAACTAAAACTAGTAACTGGGAAACCACGTCATAGCCAAAGTCAAGGTTCCGTGGAAAGGGCTAATCAAGATGTTAAAAAAAGGCTAGCATCTTGGATGGAAGACAATAAAACCACTAACTGGTCGAATGCACTTAAATTTGTTCAATAATTGATTAAATAATAATAATTGAATTATTCATGAAGAACAGAGCATTTCACTCAGGGATAAAGCAGTCTCCGTATCAAGCATTGTTTAGAACAGAATCTAAAGTGGGGCTAACAACATCTTATCTACCTTTGGAAATTGTAAGTGGATTGCATAATGAAGAGAAATGCAAGTTGCAATCACAGAAATGAATCAAAACTTCGATGATAATGAAAAGAACCAAGACAAATAAGAAAAAATTGAAAGAAAAAAAAAACAGTTTAAGAACAAGAAGAAAACAAAAAACAAGGAGAAAACAAAGAACAAGAAGAAATATTTGAACCCAACAGAAACGAATCAATGATATTGGAAGCAAGAGAAAAAGCGCATTTGAATTTAGTAAAACAAGCAAAGAGAATGGAAACAGCAAGCGATCAATCTCATCCACCACTGAAAGTCGGAGACAATGTGACCATACCAATTCCAGACATAGACAAAGGAAAGGCAGACCACCTTCGTAATTTAATTGAAGTTTTATTATAAGTTACTTGTGAGCAGTTATACGGGATTTTGGACAAAATTGCACTGCAGGTACGTACCTACAAATTCAAATTTAATGTGCGTCTACTTAGTGAATTTGTAAATAAAAAATGAATTTGTGTGTGTGTGCGCGTGTAAGGTTGTGTGTGCGCATATATGCGTGTGCGTACGTGTGAGCGAATGTGCGCGCGTGTGTGCGTGTGTGCGCGCGTTTTAGCGTGTGTGTGCGTGTGTGCGCGCGTGTAGGTATGCGAGTGTGTGCGTGTGCATGTGTGTGCGCGTGTATGCGTGTGCGTGCGCGTGTATGCGAGTGTGTGCGTGCGCGTGTGAGTGTGCGTGTAGCGTGCGTGCGTGTGCGTGTTGTCTGTAGGTTTTAACCTGTTTTAAACATTTTATTTTCCAGATCCGAATTTGATGGCTGCAAAGAAAAATTTATCCGGCAGGATGAGGTGCAAGAAAAAGGATTGCTGTGTAATTCAAAGTGCCATACTAGTTTGAGTTGCATGAATAAATAATTTGTCATTGTATACTGACAGCCTTGTAAAGTTATTAAAAAAAAACACGTATGTTACATACGATGAATAAATTATGTGTAATAAGTAAAGCATATATAATTAACAAGGTTCTCATTATACAATCACAAATTATGTTTTGATTTTTTAAAATTTCAATTAAAGTTAAAAATTATTTAAGAAAAGCGATTAACGTGATATAGGTACTGTGTTTTTATAGCCCGTGAATTTTCCGATTACCTATTTTAATGACAATTTTTAAGTTATGTTTTCTTTGTTTTGATTGTAATGCCAAATTTTTCGTAATAAACGATTTCACATTTAATAAATATCCTTTTTATTCACATATAACGAGTTATTAGTGCTTTTGACTGATGCTTTATTGCAGTTAAAACTACTTTTGACGAAGAGCGTCAGTCAAAAGTACTTTTAACCGCAAATTGCAGTCAAAAGTACTAATAACCAATAATTTTCAGTCAAAACCACTTTGGACCAACCTGTTCAGTCAAAAGTACTTTTGACTGATTTTGCTAGTCAATAGTACTTTTGACTGGTTAAGAGTTTTGACTGCAACATATACATTCAATTTTAAAAAAAACAAAGGTCGTTTACAATATACAATATTTATTTTAACCAAGACAAGAAGCCAGTAAATGTCCACAAGGAGGTTTATAAGAAGGAGGAGGAGTTGAAGGAGTACTGGGTAGAGGAGGACGAGAAGTAGGAGGCGGAGGAGGAGGACGAGCAAGAGGAGGACGAGTAGTAGGAGACGGAGGAGGAGGACGAGCAAGAGGAGGATGAGATGGATAAGAATGAAGAGGGGCGCCTGCACCTTCTTCTTTTATCTCCGGCTGGAACCCCTGGTCGTCAGCAACGTAGGTCACGGTGTACCGGACGCCATTTGGAGCGACCCAGGCGTACACTCCACTAACAGCAAGGTATTCATTGTTAGTTCCAGGGTTCCTTATTTCTCCTTGAGATTCTTGTCTCTGACCATCTGACTGTTCGTAACTATAATAGGTAAAACAGTATTTTAGGCGTAAGTCTTTTGCGAGATTCGTAAATGAACAAAATGTGACGGCTTTAAAAAATTTGACACAAATGGCCCAGTGTAATAATTCCCTTACACTCCTTACAGTGCCACTATTAATAGTGAAAAATGGCAGCTCGTGCGTGCTCCCCGTCGTACTCTAATTGACGAGTTAAACGCGAGTAACTAAGAAGGTGAATGTCGTTTCTTTAAGAAGCAATTGTTAAAATTCTATAGTATTTCGTAAGACGTTTATCAGGGAGAAAGGTAAGCTTAATTATGGAATATCACAAGATATTTTTTTTTTCTTAGACTAGACGTGATTTAAGAAAAAGAGCTTCCGTTATGAGTCTAGAAGCAAACCAGATAACTTTTGGGTAACAGGTGTTTCTTAGCTAATTCGTCCCCGCTGAATCTGATAATGTTTGTCACCCACTCCAAATCTTGGCCGGAAGTGAGATATTTAAGATTACGGTCAATAACCAAGAATCGACATATTTTGGCATCCTTTGGTGTATAAACATGAAACAAATCGTCAAATTATACGTTTTAGAGGGCAATAAAAACACACAGATACACAAAAAAAGTATTTAGTCGGAGGAAATATTTTTTTTTGGAGGAGGTCTAAAGAACACACGTAAGAAGGAATTTTTCAAATCAGTGCTGTTCCACCACTTTTTCACATTTACCTAGGTTATTTTGAGTAATAAATCTATAACCAGAAGTCCAGTCAGATGGTGGCGCGTGCCGTCAAAGAATACCAACAACACCACGTTTGCAAAAATTTCGGTAGCCGTAATTGAACATCGGAGCACGTCAGCCAATCAGTTAGTCACTCGTTACTACTTTCATGTGAATTGGCTTTGAAAATCTATTTGGATTATAATTTGGATTTGAGTGGTTAGAGGATAGCTTATATTTTTTATCAACCTATAAATCTCTATTAAATTCAATATTAATATGGCATGCAAAATGAGTGGCAAACTTAAAAAGTTGATGACAATAAAATAAGACTCAAACACATTAACATGGTGTTGCACCTGTTCCCATCCGCTGCCCTTAAGTGTTAAGTGTTGAGTTGAAGTTACAGAGGACCTCCTTTTATAACGTAAGGTTGATATCGGCGGTCCACTATAACCTAAACTAAGTAGAAACGTAGCGTCGGGGATTGTCTGTGATGGGGGTTGGCCGTAACTCGCGTCCGTCAGTTTACGCTAGAGACCAGACACGTGACCTCCGGGTGGTGCTAAACGAGTTACAAACTTTCTTTATTTATTTGACCCAGATTTATAAAGAATTCTCCGACTTTCGGGTTGGAGACACCCCAGTTGGAACTACGGGTTTGACTGGGTTTTATTGGGTACTATGGGAGTCAGACTTGAGCCGAATTCATGCTTGCTTGCGCTAGCGGAAGGTGTCTGACATGGGTTTAGTTTCGTAGTGGCATGTTATTAGCTTCGGCTAATAACTTAGTGGTTTGAACTGCAGGAGTTCGAGCACGTTGTCTGTCCGGTGCTATCTTGTGACGTTCGTCTCCGTGAGCAGTTAGCATTCCCTATTAGCGGCGCTTGGGGCGGCCACCAATGTGAACGGGTTATGCGGGGCACGTGAGTTGTCCTCAAGTTGTCCGATGAACACTGCTGGCGTATGGACGCGTGCATTCGTGTGCGCGACCGTGCGGTTTCAGTGGGAGGACTTCATCTCCGCTACTCCATCTGGATAGTGGAGTAGACAACCCGACGCTAGAGGTATTTGTCCGGGTCACCCGTCTGCGTAGAAGTTATCGAAAGCCGCAAGGTCAAGATAGCGTGTGGAACAAGGGTTTGGCGTAATTATGTTTCGTGCATTTTTAGTCCGCGACGTGAGCGTGCGAGCAACTCCGAGTACCTCCTTGGATAATGAGGGAGCCAGCTTCTCTGGCGGGTCCAATAACACATACATGTAGTTGAGTCAATCATGTCGTATATTGCTTGACGGCGGATGAGCAGCGCTTGGTTCTGCTCGGGGCTATCCTGTCTTAGGGCGTCATCGTTGCTTACACAGGTAGGCAAAGCGTCGGATGAGGAGGGCGTGATGTCGGGTGACCTGTGCCTATTGCGGTAGAACGTGATGATCGCAGGTACTGTTGTTAGTTGACAATGGTCGATAACATCAGCGGTGAGATTCATTGCCCTTAAGTGGGAAAGTGATCACTTGAATTCATTCTTGAATCAAATTTGAGTTGAAGTTACAGAGGACCTCCTTTCATAACCTTGAGTTGATACTGGCGGTCCACTATAACCTAAACTAACACGTAGCGATCGGGATTTGTCTGTAATGCTCTTCGTGTATGTGGTTGCAAAAGTATTGGTTGGGGAAAAAGTTTCTTCGCATTTTATATGAAAATTCAAAACGTTATTTACATAAACTAAATAAGTATGTAGGTGCCATTTTGTTCGATAACTTTCTGCCATCTTGTAGGTAGGGACATGATCCCATTGCTATAGAAGTTCTGGGGCTTCTGATGAACCGCGACAAGTGATTTTGGCAGTCCTCTCTGACACTGCCTAAAGAATTCTGAAGAGACCGAAACAAGTGAAAATCTGAAGGTGCAAGGTCAGGACTATACGGCGGATGTATTAATACGTCCCAGCCAAACTCTCTTAATTTTTGCTGAGTGGCTAAAGATGTGTGAGGTCTAGCGTTATCATGATGAAAAACCACACCCCTTGTGTTGACTAATTCCGGCCGCTTTCTCTCAACTTCTTGTTCTTATCTCATCAGTTGTTTGCAGTAGAGTTCAGAATCGATGGTCCTGCCTGGCGGTAACAGCTCATAATGAATAATGTCCTCCCAATCCCACCATAAACACAGCATTACCTTGTTGCGAGATAACTCGGGTTTCGCCAGAGGCTGTGAAGCCTGACCAGCCTTTGACCACGACCTTTTTTGCACGTTATTGTCGTACGTGATCCACTTTTCATCACCAGTTATCAGGTTTTTCAAAAATGGTTCGGTTTTTTTAAGTCGTAATAAAGAATCACAAATGAGTACACGGTTCATTAAGTTTCTTTCGGTGAGCTCATGAGGCACCCAAATATCGAGCTTTTTTGTGTACGCAGCTTTTTTCAAATGCGCCAAAATCGTAACTACTGATATGCCGATCTTGCTCCACTTTTACAAAAATGGCATCCATTTATCCATAACAGGGCGACCAGAGCGAGGTGCATCTTTGACATCAAAATTTCCGGATTGAAAACGCTTAAACCAAATTTGTGCTACTCTCACAGACACTGCACTAGGTCCATAAACATCATAGATTTTTTTCACGGCTTGCGTTGCATTTTTTCGTTTCTTGTAGTAAAATTTTAAAATGTATCGAATTTCTTTATTAGATTCACTCATCTTATCAGTAAGAAAAACAAATGAAAATCGCACATTTTACCTAATTTGAATTTGGAAATATCTTTTTTAAAATTTAAAGTTTTTAATTATACCAAAACCAGCCAGATACGAATGGTATAGTCAAAGAGATTTTATTATAAGTTCATACATACTATTTGCGAAAAGAGTTTTTCCCCAACCATTATTTTGCAAATGTTGCAAAAGTGTGTGCCAAACGAACTAGTGCCTGTGCAGAAAACGGTCTGACACATGCTTGATGCTCCGTAAATGCCGGACTCTGCTTAAATACCCATATGATACTAATTATTAAATTTGGAAATTTTTAGCTTAAAATTATGATAAAAAACAGTGCTTGAACTAACTACAAATGCTATTTCTATTGTATCTGTGTATAGTATTATTTTCTCTCAAAACTTTGGAATTAATTTTTAAATCACTTTCGTAGGTCTTAGGAAGCCTGAAAAGTTGTCAGCACTACAAGTGGCTCGAACCAATCTTCATGGAGCTGCCACCTGTTACAACCACCTGAAATGCTCTCCATGGATTCATCCATTTCAAATGACTATGCCAATATGCTGGTCTCTCTGCAAATACGCTTAGCGATATTTTTTTGATTTGGTATTTGTAAGCTTTAAAAGTTTAAAATCTGAAAATAGCTAACTGCGTTTTTAACCTACGCACAAAAGGTTTCGTACTACCATACACTATAGGTACGGAAATCTAAAAACATTCTCGTAAATAACAACAATACAGATGACATAGGAATATCAAAAAACAAGAAACAAGGTGCGGAAATGGTACCGCCTATTCGGCCAAACTATTCGGCCACGTTCTATTTTGGTATAAATTTCCCTCGAAACTCCATAAATTGATGTTTAAATCACGTTTATAAGTTTAGGGAAGCAGAAAATATGTTGCTTTCAGGATCTCAGGCGCCATCTTGAATATCTTTCTTTTCCCCGGGATCTCGAGTGGGCGACAAGCATTATTGGATTCAGCGTGGTCGAATTAGCTAAAAAACACCTGGCCCTGGCACATGCGCAAAAACTGCGAAGGCAGATTGCGGGTGACTTTAAAATGGATTTGTACGGATACGTATTGTTTTTTTTTAAATTGAAAACCTATAATGAGCATCCTATAGTTTGTATTTGATGTAGTTTAGTCAGTCTAATTTTCATGGCATGGCATTTATGTAACTTTAAACAAATATCTAATGATTGATATTGCGAGTGAGAAATAATGCCGGAATAGCCGCCCTGTTACCCAAAAGATATATTATCTGCTTCTAGAAAAAAAAAATGTCTATACTATCTACCGGCGTCATTAATGTCGCAATGTTCTTTTAGTACTGTGAAATTGTTCGGCTCTAGTATAGCTTACTGTGTCTAACCAAATATATGATATAATGACACTACATATGCCTTGCTCGATCACACCATCTGATCTTGGGTTGTATCATGAGTGAAGTAATATGCACATTTAATATATAATATGGACATTATAGGTCACTCTAAGAGTTTTAATTTATTTTTGTAGTAGATTTTTCCATGTTATAATATTACTAGATCTTGTATCTCATGCAATGCAAATTACTGTTTAATTTTCCTTGCAAAGTAAAAAAATATATATCTTACACATATCTATACTGGCCGTCACCCCTGTTATCGTAGTTGTATCTCAGGATCAGGACGTCATCATAAGATCTTTGTGGAGCTGCAGCCACCAGCGATGCCAATGTGAGGAGGTAAAACTGAAAGTTAGCATTTACACAGATATATTAGTTTTTACCAGCGACTTAGTCCGCAGAAAATACCAACTTTAAACACAGTACAAATTATTTTATACCTTAGTTACTCCTGAGATAATAAACTACACAACAGAAAAAAATCTAATCGAATCGGTTCAGTAGTTTTGGCGTAAATTACGAGCATACAAAAAGACGAAGGAAATATATGAAAATTTATTACAAATTGTATGAAACTTTTTGCTACTCTTTGGTCAACTGCTACAAAGATAAGTAAATAGAAAAGGGACTTGATTTTCATACAACTTTATTTTTTGATTGGAAATAAAGTCATGTTTTGAATGTGGTAAATTGTGCTTTATAATGTAATTGGAGTATTTCGAAAAAATATTTATGCTGGTCAAACTGGCCAATGAATCTACTTTTAGTGTTTTTAGGGTTCCGTACTATGTAAAAGGTACAAAACGTCACTTAGCAAACAACACCGCGCAAGTAATTTTTCAGTACTTTACAGGAGAGACACAAAACTAAATAAAATCATGAATTTAAAAGTTAGAAGACTCAGTATATTGTTTTGTGTTTTAGGTAGGTACTATTAATCATTCGAATGCAAAAAATTGTTTAAATCGAAGCACGCTTTAAAGTTCTATCCAATGGCATTTAAACCGGCAATTTTTGACTTGCGCGGTGTTGTTTGCTGAGTGACGAAAAGGAACCTTTATGGTGAGACATCGTTGTCCGTTCGTCCGTCCGTCCTATGTCACAGCCTCATAACTTTAGCACCGTTAAAGATAAAGACTTGAAATTTTTAACAACAATAGCACTCACTTGCCTACATAATACGGTAAAAAAAAATGGAAATTGTCGAAATATTACCAATACAAAAGTGAGAAAAATAAATTCTTTAGATTACAATATGGGTATCAAATTGTGGACATTAAAGAGCTGGTTATAAAAAATATTTACTTCTACTATATTTACTGGCACCGATTTCGAGAAATCTTTGAAAAACCACAAAAAAATGCATGTCCCCCCCTTATTTCCGAAATCAGAAGACTAAAAAATATGAAAAAAATGACGATTATAGGTCATAACTGGCCAATTACAGGAA
Organism: Ypsolopha scabrella; assembly: GCA_910592155.1. Classification (NCBI taxonomy): domain Eukaryota; kingdom Metazoa; phylum Arthropoda; class Insecta; order Lepidoptera; family Ypsolophidae; genus Ypsolopha; species Ypsolopha scabrella. The sequence continues at coordinate 11,423,186 of OU342964.1, forward strand.
AAATACAGCGATTAAAAAAAAGTAAATAACATATGAGTAATCTAAAAAAATATGTTAAATAAATAAATAAAAAAATTATAGATACAACATGGGTATCAAATTGTAGACATTAAAGAGCTGGTTATAAAAAATATATACTTTTACTATATTTACTAGCACCGATTTCGAGAAATCCTTGAAAATCCACAAAAAATGTATTTCCGAAACTGGTGGACCGAAAAATATAATAGAAAAATATGAAAAAAATTATGGTAATTAGGGATTACGTAAAGATTACAGAAAAAAACAGCGGGTGATAAATTTGCGATAACAAAATGACAAAATTGAATTTTTCATGCACGAGTTTTATTTCGGGTACGGTGTAAAAATATTTGAGTCTCTCTTTTGTGGTACAAACAATTTTTCTTTTAGTTTTTATGAACAGATATGGGCAAATCCTGACTGTTCCCGAAACTGTCGAATTATGGAACCCTAGGTATGCGAGTCTGACTCGCACTTGACCGTTTTGTTTTTTTTGTATGAACCAAAGTCTGCTTACGATTACTGATTTCAGTTTTCATGAGCGTCAAATTGGCGTAAAGGCGATAAAGTGTTATTAAAATTAAAATATAAAATATAATTACTCTTGAAAACTTCGTCTTTTAATTTTTAACAGGTGTGTAAAAAATGTGTTTTATAAATTATATACACAGATAAATAATCTGTTTAAGAGTTTAAGGTTTAAACTCAACTGATGCCGGGTCCAGATCGGACCCGAAATACATCTTGAGATTATTAATATTTGTCTATATAATTTATGTACCTTTTATTTTATTTTTAAGTTATAATTATAAAATTAAAAAAATAACTTCAAAAAGAACAGCTCATTCAAAAACTAAATTAGAATTTTATCGAAACGGTTGTTGGCAAGTAGTAGCGCCGGAGCATTTGAAATTATGCTTCGGGGACATCTGCCATTCTCAACGATTTTGTATCCTTTTATAAAGGTATAAAGAGCAATAAATTGGAATTTATTTCAAAAAATAAAATATACGGCAGTACATAATAAATATGTTATAAAATGTGTAAACTCCGGAAATATTCGTGTAGGTATAGTTAATTTATGATGAACGCATTTACTACTTTCATAATTTTGAAAAGTTTTTCCAAATAGTTTCTGCAAAGTATATAGCTCTACAAAAATTTCGAGTCTCTTTTATATCCACAACTTCAACTAGAATACTCCAAGAGCAGCATTTTTGTATGTCACTCCTTAATTTTGACGGGATGCAACTTTTGTGGGAACTAAAACAATTTTAGTAAATAATAAATTCAGTTGAAAATGTCATAGTCCAACTGAAGTCAGGTCGATAGAGTAAATCAGGCGTTACGAAATTTGAAAAGTTAAAAGAGAAGACATAAAAAAATGCATGTAGTAATAATTTTTCTGGCATATTTGGAATACTGAAAGTACCTCTTTATTAATACAATACAATAGTTTATTACTGAGGTATATATTTAAAGGTATTTATTGTATATATTGAGGTATTTTTTCAAAGTTCAGAGTACAAAGTGCTAGTAAATAATTGTATTCTAATAATTAAAATAAATGGCCGTGCAATATAGATACACAAAAATAATATAAAATAAACAAAACTTCAGAAATATTTGTGTAGGTATTAATAATTATAACAATGAATATCTTTTCAACACACTTGCTTATAAAGTGGCCCTTATTGCAGCGTTTTTAGTATTACATAATGCAGCATATTAAACACGCGTGCTTTTTACTTTACATTATCGCACTAGTGCTTTTTATATTACAGTTTTTTTTTCATCTTAGCAAAGAGTTTTAATCTCTTGAGAAATAGTAAAGTTTTTGCGAAGAAAATAAACAGTCTCAGTTAAAATATACTAAATAATTATTTATTTTTATCAACAAATTAACTCAAATGTTTGTTATAAATACAAAATATTCAGTTTGTTTATATTTAATATTTGGCTGTTTGGCAATATTTGGCTGTTTGGCGGATGCGTCAGTGCCTCTATTTCCATCATAAACTAACAACGAAAATAACAGCGCGGGAAAAAAAAAATCACAGCAAATGGTCAGTTCATAGCTGTGCTTTTGATTATATTGAAAAATGTCGTGTTTAAGTAATGAAGAAGAACTAAATACAGATTCTACACCGCCAGAAATATTTAGAGAGGCACAAAATTCGAGTGATAGCCTATTGCCATCTAAATCAAAATTAAAATACTTGATAGTCTACGACAATTTTATCCAGTGAAAAAACAGCAAAAATGCCCATTCATTCTCTGAAAATGTATTCTTGGCCTATTTTAATGAACTGTCAAACAAATACAAGCCTAGTTCGCTTTGGTGTATCTATTCCATGTTAAAAATCACTGTTCGGACCAAAATTGATATTGACATCAAAACGTACTCCAATCTGACTGCCTTCCTAAAGAGACGCTCAGACGGTTACAATAATCGGAAGTCTAAGGTATTAAGGTTACCTAATGACGTTGAAAATTTCTGAAAGATGCTCCGGATAACCAGTATCTTGCGACAAAGATCAATTGAACTAGTTATTTAGTGAGATATTTTATTGTACTCTACATCTGTATGCGTATAATAATAACTAATACTAAAAACAAGATTCCGCGATCATCTACCATTCATGGCTCATTTTATGAAATAGTAAATAAATAAATACAAAGCCATACGTCCGACAAAAGCAAAATCTTTTTTCTGAACTTTCAAAGAGGAAAGTGTACTTGTCAACCTATCGGTGTAAACAAATTTGGTTCCATGCCTAAGGAAATCGACAACTTTTTGGGATTACCAGATGCTGACTCCTACACCGGACACAGCTTTAGAAGAACTTTAGCTACATTGCTGGCTGATTCGGGAGCCGATATAACGACATTAAAGCGCCATGGCGGTTGGCGATCTAAAACAGTCGCTGAATCCTATATTGAAGATTCTATTCAAAACAAGACCAATATAGGTGCCAAGATAACACAGACAATCAATTTGGAGCCAGATTCTAAGAAGTTTTGCCCTGAACCGCGTCCCTCCACTTCTTATGCCAAAAATGTTTTGGTGTCTCCGACTCCTACTAACGAGGAAATACAACGTCCTTCCACCTCTTATGAGAATGTTTCGTTATCTCCGACATTCACAGCAAGTCAAGATCAAAACAATGAAATAATTAATAATACCATAACACAAACTGTGCAAATGCCAACAAAAACTGTTGGTTATCATTTCAATAATTGTACTTTCAGCAATTGCTTCAACAGTTAAACTTTTTATTAACAAAATATGACACTGAAATTTTATTATTTTTCCTTGCAAGTGTGTTGAAAAACGTCGTATGAAACGCATGAGCATTAGACATTACACTCTCGGCACTCTCTTACACTTCGGCTCGGGCTGCAATCCCGCCTCGACTGTAATGTCTTACTAAGCTCACTTGTATCATAATGTACTATTATTTCAGGTCACATTAAGTATTGGATCTTACAAAACCCATATAAATTAAAACTAAAATTTACACATTAAATCTGATAAAGACTTAGCGTTAAACATTGTTAATATATGATGTATTTACCACATTAATAATTGTGAAAATCAATATTCACTGTTTCCAAATAATGTCTGTTAAGTATATGGCTCTACAAAAGACTCGAGTCTCTTTTATATCTACAACCTCCACTAGAATACTCAAAAAGCGGCAATTTATGTAGCATTTCTATATTATTATTTAGGCAAGCTGCACCTTTTATGTAAACAAAAACAAATTTTAACAGAAAATGAATACAGCTGAATATCAAAAAATTCCAATAAAAAATAGGTCAATGCAGAACATCATCGGATTAATATGATTTATTGCGAAATCTATCGCTTTTGATATTCTAAGATTAAGCAAGGACTTAAAAATGCTTATTATAAAATCAGTGATTATTTGGACGGTAATAAAGCATGGTGTCACATATACTTAAATGATAATAATCTTTATCAAAATAGTAATAACTAATTAGCAAATTTTACCAATGTATGATTCTTCTAAAGATTTAAAGTTACTTATTAGATCAAACTGACTTTGCTGTTAAAGTTAATAGAAAATTTGAGACGGGTTGATTAAGATATTTTTTTCTCAATGACATAATTCCGGCAGTCTTATTTTTTTCATGGCTTTACTCATGTGAGTATAAGTACGTTGTAAAGTATAAAGTTATAGTATAAAAATTATTGAAAAGAAAATGGAAAAATGAATAAATACACGTTCTTGGTAAGTATCAACGCGATACAAAATAAGGCGCTAAAATGGTAGCAGCTGACTCACAACTTGGCGCCCACTTCTTATTACGGAACCCTAACTTTTATTTTTGGTTATTTTACTTTAGATTATATACTACAATCTGACCAAATTTCAAACTTATACGTATTACAATTTTCAAGATAGTGCTGAAATAAATAACATTTATAAATGCAAATTATGAAACTTAATTATTCTTCTCATCATAAAATATTATTTTTATACAGATTAGATTTGACATGTAAAACGTATACTTTATGTATCTATTTTACAAATAAACAATTAGAATCTTTGAATCTTTATTTAAGGTTTTATTTTTGTATGGGTACCCCCATTGGGTTTCAATTTCTAAAACATTTTTTCTTTGCCGTGATCACGGCCATAATAAGACGTATTCAGTGAACATTTCAACTGGCTACCTATTAAGGACCTGGAGAAATTCCAAAGGCTTGCTTGCATGCTAACCCTATGTTGCATGCGGACTACTGCAACCGCAGCCCTTGAGACTATATTGGACGTCCCGCCGCTACATCTGTACATACAACAGGAGGCGGTGGCTGCAGCGTTCAGACTCAGGGCAGCTGGACAGTAGAAAAGCGACGACAGGGCACCACACACTCGAATCCTAGAAGTGGTTGTGTCCCATCAGCCACTAATGGAAGCGCCGTGTGACAGAATCACTAAAATGCATGTCTTCAATAGACAGTACAACGTCCAAATTTTTGAGGAGCCAACGGACCAATCTAATATACATGAGATAAGAATATATACAGATGGATCCAAATCAAAAGAGGGTACTGGGGCCGGAGCGTACTCAGCTGAACTCGACATTTACAAATCAACAGCATTGGGTAAGCACAACACGATTGGGTAAGCTCCACATACTTCCACGCATAAAGGTCCAAGTAAGAGACTGGGTGCGGAAACCGAGCCCGCCAAAGAAGAAGAAGAAGGTTTGTTTACATTTGAACGAATTTAGTAGCGAGTTAACTGGCGTACCTAGCGAGTTTAGCTACTGGCCCCATTTGGACAGCGAAAAACGAGTTCAGTAGTAAGTTACCAGTAAAGCTGCGCGAAAAGAATCGTTTTCTATTTTTTGGACAGTTAAGTATGGAGAACCTCGTCCCGCGCACCTCCCGCACCCGCTGGCAACTTGCGTAGTCTTGCCGTGCATCAAACAGACGAGTTTAGTACCTACAGTTCATTTGTTCTCAAATAAAAAAGCGCGCATTTTATAAGCCCACAACATATCAAAAAAACTAGAATTTTCGCTTTCTTAATAACGGAGATATGAATTTTTCAACGAAAAAAAAACACAAAATTGCGATTACCTCGGAACTTTTTTTGTTGGTTATTTAAATTTTCCTTTTAAGGTGACGATTTAACGTGTCATTATCGTATCTATTTCGTTAGACAAAGTTTATTAATTTATGGGTAAGTGCATGCATACACTGAAGTATTACTATTTAATAAAATACTTAATTACGCTGACCACTTCTATTGGTATTTAAGTCTATGTAATTTAGCCCGCTGCCACTTCTATCTGTTTATTAGTCTGTGGTTGTACGATATACCTACGTATATACCTACTCGTACAACCATTTTGTAAAATTTAGTATGTTCCGTGTGAAAATGCCCATATTTTATAACCGGCGAATGAGGTACTAGCCAAAAGGCTAACTTTGAGATAAGTTCTAAAACTGCAGACATTTGCCCCGAAGTAGAATGTCAGATAAATATAAAAATACCTTTTCCATATGACCCGGCCAAAGTTGCGAATCGGGCAATGAATGAAGACTATTTCTTAATGATATTGCCAATTCGCACAAACTACAGTCATTTCCCCCGAATCACAATTGCACATTTTGAAAAAAAAAGTAAAAATAGTAGTTCCGTAATTTGTATCCCAAACTGCACTTTTGGCAAACGTAGATCAGGGTACTCTAATTCGTGTATCAAATTGCACCGACAACAGATAATTTTCCCTCGGAGTTATAAACAATAAAAGCATTCACCCCTTTCCATCCCTTGCCTAAGGGATGGTTCTATTGTAAGTTACCACAAATATAATTTATTAGTCATCTATCACATTTAAAAACTTTTAAGTTCGAGCAGTGACTTAATGCCACTCTTTTGTAAGATATGAGCTTAATTGCTTCGCCTATAACAGAAGTTGACTATGATGCGTTCAGAGATTATGCGGTTTTGGACGTTCTAGTGGTTTCAGCTGCACTAAAGCCGAACAGTTTCACATTACTCAAAACATTGCGACGTAATCGATGCCGGAAGAGTACATACAATTTTTTTTTGTGGAATTCCAAATTTAAACTTACCTTTCTCCCTGATTCGATTTGATTTGATTTGATTTGATAAATGCCTTACCAAATACTTCACTCTAGTATAGAATTTTAACAATTGCTTCTTATAGAAAAGACATTCGCCTTCTTAGTTACTCGCGTTTAACTCGTAAATTAGAACATGACGGGAAGTACGCACTACTAGGCATGATTGGCATCCAAGGAGCTGCCATTTTTCACTATTGATAGTGGCACTGTGAGGGTATCATTACATTTGGCCATTTGTGTCAAACTTTTCAAAGACGTCACATTTATAATTTGGAAATCTTGCAAGTGACAAATTATTATACCAATTACAGTTAGGAGATGGTCAGAGACAAGAATCTCAAGGAGAAATAAGGAAACCTGGAACTGACAATGAATACCTTGCTGTCACAGGAGTGTTCACCTGGGTCGCTCCAAACGGCGCACAGTGAGGCAAGATCCATCAAAAGTTGGCATTAACTAAATAAATCAAATACCTAATTTAGTATATATTCCTCATTTCTTATATTAAAATATATATATTATTAGCTATTTTAAGCTTTTTATTCTTTATTTTGAGAAAATAATAATAAAATAAAGAATCATTTCTTATATGGTACACACTCCTTCGCTTCTGTTAGGGACAATATTTTCCTCCCCAGAGTCCTTCCCGAATTTACCTGAGGATTAGTTCTGGCACGTTGCCCGTGGTGTCAATACGTACAGTGATATTACTTATTTTATGCAACTAGTTCGGTGTCAGCATTTGATTAAAATAAAAGGAAATTAATAATCTTCTTTATGTAGGTTTCGTCATCAGGTACGTGGTAATATTTTACGTCATAAAAAGTAGCACTTTATTTAACATATATTTATCAAACTCATGATATTAAATTAAATGTCAAAAAATATGAATTTTTGTGCTTGCAGTCAAATAACATGATATTTGTTTATGTTCCGAGCATGACCCGAATTTCGTACTTATTTATTTACAAAGCCTAATTGCTGTTATTTTTGGGAAAGTTTAAATAATTTGCTCAAAACTGCTCCTTTAAATAAAATAAAATGTTAGGTATTGTCTAGTCAGTTGTAATTATGGTACAGTTTTCATGTTTTATTTTTTTAGGTTTAAGTACTCGCACAATGTTTGCGACAAAAAAGGGCTTGTTAGCATTTTTTAAAGGTGTAAGAGCAAAGTCATAGAAAAATAATTTGATTATTTGTAAACTGAAGTGATAAAACAAAAACAAAATGTGAATGCGATAAAAAATATGAAGAAATAAAAAATACTGTCACATTTTAAAGCAGACTGTAAGTTATTTTGGTCAAAAGCCTGTGGAATATATCCCACGAAAAATATAAATGTGAAAAAGGGGCCGAGTTCAGTACAAAGGCGGTGCAGGTTGTCGGCTTCTCCAAAAAATGAATTAAGATCAAATTGGGTGCCGAAGCTTATGGAGGTTCCTTTCGTTATAACTGCAATAATGTACAACGTTCTTTAAGTGTTCTAAGAGAAAGTTTGTTAGGGTCCTTGCTACTGAATATGTAGACCTTGGAGAGTTTTCACAGATAAAGTTCAAACGTTTTAAAGTTACGTCATACATACAAATAATTAGCTATAGCTGAAATAACTAGTGTTGATTTAGAGTTGATAAATGAGACCCACACGATGATAGTTGTGGCCAGTACTCATGAAGGTACAGAATTATTCTTCTGAGAGTCAAATCAAAATCAAATCAAATCAACTCAGAACTATTCTTCTGAGAGTACGAGCTACTACTCGTCCTCCTCTACCCAGTACTCCTTCCACTCCTCCTCCTACTTATAAACCTCCGTGTGGACATTTACTGGCTTCTTGCCTTGGTTATAATCATTGTACTTAAGCAACCTCGGATGTGTGCTGTTCCTCCTGTATATTAATGATCTGCCAAAAATCGTCAATGCTGTCAGTGTTCTGTTTGCTGACGATGTATCCATAATATTTAAATTTCAAGGTAACGAAAACTACAATAGTAAACTAAAAGAGATAAGTCGATAAGTTTTCTTGCTTGTTATTTAAGATTGCTTTGCTTGTATCGCTTGCTTGTTGCATGTTTTTATGCGGGCGGGCGGGCGGTGCACGAGTCTGCATTTTGAATAGCACGACAAGAATTGTTTAGCGGAATATTGCAAATTATATTCATATATCCTTTACTTAGTGATGGACTTCCGCAAGGTAACGCCTATTTCAATTAATCAACTAAAAGAGACCCTCGAAAATATCACAAACAGGATTAAAGACCATAACCTGCAAATAAACTTAAAGAAAACTAAAATGATCCAATTTCATCCTTACCAAAAAAATCCTCTGCGTTTAGAATTAAAATCCGATAAGACATCGATAGAGGAAGTCCACACCTTCACACTGTTAGGGCTAACACTAGATTCACAATTAAATTGGAAACAACACATCCTAAATACAAAAACAAAACTTTCGCGATTTATATATGCACTTAGTGTTCTACGGAAAACAACCGATTTCAATACAGCTTTATCAGCTTATTACGCGTACGCGCACGCCTGGCTTCGCTACGGCATTATATTATGGGGTAATAGCACAGATGCTACCGACTTATTTGTAATGCAGAAAAAATGTATACGCGTGTTGGTAGGTATTTACTGCCCGGACAGTTGCAAACCACACTTCATTGAAAAGAAAATTCTTACCCTACCCTCTATTTACATATTAGAAACTGCAAAATTTGTCCACAAAAACTTACACCTATTTACCAAAAATAAAGACGTACATAGCTTGAACACTAGATCAAAAAACAAACTCACATTACCAATTTCAAGATTACAAACGTTTCAAAGGAGCCCCTATTGCAATATGATAAAAGTATATAATAAAGTCCCTGAGGACATTAAAACTGAAATAAAAGATAATGTTTTTGCCAACCGACTACAAACGTACCTGAAAAATAAAAGTTACTATACAATTAAGGAGTTTTTAACCGAAACATAATAACAATCTTAGCAATCTTAGCAATTAAGCAATCTGGTCTAAATAGGATTTATAAGGTGATAGATAAGTAACAGATATTAAAAAACATTTTTATTTTTGTTTATTTTATTTTGTTAAATTATCGGACATGCATTTAAAGTTTCAAGTGAGAGTAACGTACTATTATCTATTATTTCAATTTAATTTCAATTTGAACGATTTTATATATTTTTTCTCAATCAATAATTAATTCTTATCAATAATAAAGACGTTTCAAACTTATGTGAATTTTATGTAATGTCAAATTTTAAAACGCATGCAATACAACTATATTGCTATGCCCAAGAAAGGGTATCATGTTATAGAATCATATAATACTTTGTTATTATTAACCATGCCAACATAATATGTACTACATGAATGCAATAAATGAATTATGAATTATGAACCTTTGAATAAAATTATTTTAATTTCGTACACAGATTTAGGGAGTTCCGTATCGTTGTCTGAAATATGTCAGTTGATGTAAAAAAAAAGCAACTTAACTTAATAGTATTTTGGGGACTGTGACATAGTGAAGGCTATTGGGACTCGAGTGCTGTGATGGCATCGACTTGGAGGCTAACTTGCCAATATTCCACCAAGAACCATCAATCGAATCCATCCAATATTTATTATTTGATGTTTTACTTTAGAGCAATAGCGACCTGTATCTATGGGTCCTTGTAGAGCAACAACCTAAATCTTTAATAATATACTACAATCTAGCAAAATTTTATCTTGTATTGTATATACCACCGTTTAGAGGATACCGCGCCTTTAGTGCAAAACGGAGCCGTATTAATGTCAATCTATTGTCTGTCCATCTGTCCGTCCAGTGTCTAAAACTCATAAGGCAGAGTAATTCGTTTTTTATGTCCAAAAATAAATATTGCATAGCATGAAATTTATATAAATAAACAAACAATAGAAGAATTGGAGGTCACCAAATTTGTCAGTCTTAGGCCATTTTTATTCATTTTATTGATCATTAGACCGCGTTTATTTAGTCTATCTCCTGTTTTCAGCTAGGGCGTTATTTTATGAATAACCCTTATAGCTTATATGTTGACCAGGGTCACTACAATGACAATTAAAAAACAGCACCCAAATCCGTTGGGTGGCTCAAAACTATTGGCGAGTGAGGTGGTGGTAACTCCATAGTCGAGTCCGGCACCAGCTCTACCAGTTGGTAGATTGTGCTTTACTGTGTCATAATTAGCTATTGGGACACTCATGAAACCGTGAAACGTATTAGGAAGCTCAGCTTTGCTTCGTTTCATGATCAAGCACTCGTGTCCCAATGGCCCTCATTATTCATATTTTAGATAACGGTAAGGAACCCTCTGGAACGGTAGACGTAATTCAAATAATTTAATTCAATGGTTGTTTACAATATAAATTTTAACCCATCATAGAAGCAAATAGATTTCCGGGCGGAGGGAGGCCTGGACCTTCTTCTATCTCCGGTTGGTAGCCCTTGTCATCAGCGACGTAGGTCACGGTGTACCGGATGCCATTTGGAGCGATCCAGGTGAACTCTCCTCGGACAGCCAGGTATTCATTGCCAGTTCCAGGGTTCCTTATTTCTCCTTGAGATTCTTGTCTCTGACCGTCTGACTGTTCGTAACTGTAATGGATAAAACAGTATGTCAAGCGTAAGTTATTTGCGAGATTCCAAAATTAACGTCGTCTATATATGGCGTCTTTGAAAATTTGCCCTTATAGTTCACCAATAGTAAAAACTGAAATCAAAATCATAATATTTATTTTGGCAAAATAGATACATAAAGTATACTTTCTACAAGTCAAAGTTAATTTTAACAATGTAATATATCTTTAGAATATACAAAAATATACAATAATATATTTGCGGGAAATAAAATATACACCTGAATAAAATAGAGGAATCTAGGAATAAAAGTATTATACATACATAATGCAATGAAGAAATAAGTTCATAAATAAAAACGGTAAATACATACAAAAATATTAAGGTTGGGCTAGTAAAATGTAATAAAGTTATACACCTGCGTAAAATAGAGACATATAGGAATAAAAATATTATATATACATAATGCCTAACCATCCGCACCTTTCAATTAGTATTGCTAAGAAGAAGGGCATGAAACTTATCAAACATTCCTTTTTTCAAAATAAAACATATGATACAAAATCATATACATACAGAATCATATACGTACCTACTCAAGTAAAGGCATAAAAAATACAAGACTGCAGGAATTATGTCACGAAAAAAAAATGTATCTTAGTCAACCCGTCTCATATATTGTCTATTACCTTTAACAAAGTAAGTTTACATATTAATTAATTTTAAGCCTTTAGAGGAATCATACAGTATTAAATTAAGCCAATTATGAATTACAATTCTGAATAAGATTATTATTATTTATTACACCATGCTTCATTATCGTCCAAATAATCATAGATTTTTTTAATAAGCTTTCTAAAGTAGTCTCTGCTTAATATATAGTTTAAACTTAATTTCAGGCAAACTAAGGACCTCCTCTGGAAGCTTATTGTAAAATCTTATACCATGTCCTACAAAAGAGGTAATTTTGGAAAAGCTAGTTTATGTTTATTTCTGGTTTCAACAGAGTGGTGCACACCAAGCCTCGGGAAATTATCACTGGCAGCTCTTTGGATGATTTACTCCATACTCCCGGTCGTAATAAAATTTACGAGTTAAACGCGAGAAACTAAGTAGGCGAGTGTCATTTATTTACGTTAATATACATTGCTAGGGTGAAGTATTTGGTAAGACATTTATGAAGGAGAAAGGTAAGTTAAAATAAATATGGAACATCGCAAGAATATTTTTAACTCTTCCGGCGTAATTAATGTCACAAGGTTCTTTTAGTACTGTAAACTGTTTCGCTTTTGTTACTGTTGTTATAGGTGGTAGAGCTGATGCCGGGCTCGACTGTGGAGGGGGGAGAGTAAGAGAACAGCTCTCAGGCAAAATTAGGCGGCCCACCATTGCCTGGGACCGATGGATGGCAGTATATTCATCCCCAATTGCCGGGCCTTATATAAAACAGACTAGTGACGGGCAGCGGCGTCATTAGTGCAAGGGTTACGGTACCGTGCTCACCAACCCGCCTGACCAGGAGGACCGCCGAGAGTGGCGAAATCCTGGAAAGGCCTATGTCCAGCAGTGGATGAAACAGGCTGATGGATGGATGGACTGTTGTAAGGGAATGTATAGGATAATTAGACTATACATGCCTTGGTGGATCGCCTCTGCTGACCTTGGGTTGTGTCACGAATGAACTAACGTGCAGATTGACATTATTTGTCGCTATAAGAGTTCCAATTATGTTTGTTAAAACTATTTTTTTTCAGTTTGTGCTACTACCACAGAATAAATGCTATTACTAGAATTTTTTTTCATGCACACTGCAATCATTGTTTAATTTTCCTCGGAAAGGACATGAAAAAAAAAATCTTACGCATATCTATACTGGCCGTCACCCCTGTTATCGTAGTTGTATCTCAGGATCTGGACGTCATCATAAGATCTTTGTGGAGCTGCAGCCACCAGCGATGCCAATGCGAGGAGGTAAAACTGAAAATTAGCAATTACATGATTAGACTTGTTATTCGCACAACTTAGCAATTTCAAATATAATACAAATAATTTAATGCAGTTACTCCTGAGATACTAGTTACTAGGTGGTAGAGCTAATGCCGGGCTCGACTGTGGAGGTACCACCATCTTACTCGTAAACCCTCCCGAAGTTATTCGGGGGAGAGTAAGAGAACAGCTCTCAGGCAAAAAAACCAGGCGGCCCACCATTGCCTGGGACCGATGGATGGCGGTATATCCATCCTCAATTGCCGGGCCTTATATAAATTAGACTGGTGACGGGCAGCGGCGTCACTGGTGCAAGGGTTTCGGCACCGCGCTCACCAACCCACCTGCCCAGCATGTGTTCCAGGAGGACCGCCAAGAGTGGTGAAATCCTGGAAAGGCCTATGTCCAGCAGTGGACGAAACAGGCTGATGGACGGATGGACTCCTGAGATGATAAGACTCAAAAGAAAAAAAAATTAAAACGGTTTTTCATAATTACTATTATCACACTAATATTATAAATGCGAAAGTTGTGTGCGTGTGTGTGTGTGTGTGTGTGTATGTTTGTTACTCTTTCACGCTGATACGCCTGGACGGATTTGGATGAAATTTAGAATAGAACAGAGGCTACTTTTTATCCCGGAAGAGAGTATGAAGTTAAACCGAACAACACGCGTGCGGAGCCACGGGAAAAAGCTAGTATGAGAATAAATGTAATGAATGACCTTTTCATTCATTACATTCATTCTCATTCTAGCTTTTTATTAAATTGTGGAAAACATATATCGTATAGGTACCTGATTATTCCAAAATAACGTCTCCTAGCGGCACACGTTTATGGTCGGAATTTATGACTGATTTTATTAATTTTCCTGGGTTTTAAATGTTAGGCAATAGCCAATCAAAAGTCCGTCCAAAGTCCACAGCCACGATTTTCAACCTACCCACATTGGGATAAAGTTCAAATCCTATGAAAAAATAGAACAATAGATTTGGGTCTTTTGGGGACGCTGGGCGTTTGAGGCTAGGGTGTCTATCCTCCAAATACTGGTTAAATAGTATCTCTCGTCCCTCCCGACCCGTCAACTTGTGCTATCAGTAGTGTGTGAAAAGAAGAATGGTCATAGAAACCCAAGCCAGACGTTGCGTATCATTAATTATCAAAAATAATGAGTAAGAATGACGTATGCTTAGGTTGTGTTTTTGCCTATTTAAATATTAAAGTTGCAGACAAAAAAATCGATTGTATTACTTATTTCACATTTATAATTGATAATAATAATAAAACATAAAACATAAAGAAAAAAAAAATACGATTTAAGGTCCTCTCAGCTGGGAATCGAACGCGGGACCGCTCGCATAGCAGGCAAAACTGGAAGCGGATGTTAATTTGCTCATCACGCGTGATCACGAGTTCGATTCCCGGCTGGGAGGACCTTAAATCGTATATTTTTTTCTTTATGTTTTAGGTTTTATTATTATTAGCAATTATAAGTGTGAAATAAGTAATATAACAAATGTTTACTAACTCAATATGAAGATTTTGTATGAGCGCCTGCAGAAATTCAATAGAATACGTAATTCTTACTAATTATTTTTGATATATAATTTACTATTGATATATAACATTTTGAGATATATTTGGTTTTTATCGGGCTTGGTTTTGTTTTCCATACATTGTGAGCATTCTCCTTTACCGTAGCTTGGTCGCCTAGGCAAATTTGATTAATCAATAATAAGCATGACACAAAAAGTTTTAAGGGGGGTTCCGTAGAGAAATAAGGAACCCAGTTTCGTCAAATCTGTCTGTCCGTCTGTCCGTTCGCAAGTCACAGAAACTTTATTGTGAAACTATTAAGACTACACAGTTGAAACTTAGTATGTAGATGTATTCCGTGAACCGCTTTACGATTTTTATACAAAAAATAAAAACTAGTGGGACTTTTCTAACTTGGCAATAGCGGTCATTGCCCCACGAGCGAAAATGTATGCGATTTGACGTTTGCCGCCACCACCACCACGGCGTCGGTGTCTCTAAATTTAAACTGCACTTTCTCGAAAAGTATCCCACACTCTAAATAATTCCGACAGAACTTTAAAGAAAATAACC
Source organism: Ypsolopha scabrella (assembly GCA_910592155.1). Classification (NCBI taxonomy): domain Eukaryota; kingdom Metazoa; phylum Arthropoda; class Insecta; order Lepidoptera; family Ypsolophidae; genus Ypsolopha; species Ypsolopha scabrella. The sequence goes on from OU342964.1 coordinate 11,438,543, forward strand.
CCGAGGAAAATTAATATATCTATAAAACAAACGCCCTGATAAAAATAAAACCCAAGAAAATAAATTCGCGACTTGTATCTCGCTTGACGGACCTCGAAGACTGAACCCCTGTTCCCGACCTACAACCACTTTTATCAACCCTCTCCCGACGCTAAGCCACGCCGATTCTTCCATCCCCCGCTCCCTTCTCCTCACTCCCCGTATCTACGGCCCACGCATTCTCTCAAAGAATTTCCGTATTACCTTATATGGTCATAAAATCCCAACGCCGGCACCCTCGATATGTATATTACCTTATTTGGTCAAAGATCCTAACGCTGACATCCTGGATATAGTAATCATAATGTTTTCCTTTTTAGCTTGAAACAGTATTTTTCGTGATTCTAATTTTCCTTACCCCCAACTATTAAGATAATGAAAATATCTAAAATTCATTTGAGCAGGTTTTACTTTATTTTGGATTAAAATATGAAAATGGAATCTGTTTCCTTTACTACTTTGCTAAATACGCCACCTAGCTGAAACAAGTGTCACTTTTGACATACCCTTAAAACCAATTCACCTAATCTGTACTATGCCAAAATTCATGAGTTTATTGCAAGATGCGCAAGTGTCGCCCTCATCTCTCCCAATACTAAATTCTAGCCTAACAGCGCCACTCTGCATCTCAAAGATAGCGAATTATGACGGAACTTCTTGAACCGAAGTTTACCCAATTTCCTGCTACTGCGCCCTCATCGACCCATTTCACTTAGCAACTGTAGACATCCGGCAATCTCTAATTTCATACATGATACATAGCCATGAAATACCCGCTTTCGCCGCGAATTTAATGTTCGCGTAATTTAGTATAGAAACAACATCTTTACTCGATTCACATAATTTTCACTCTTTCCCTGCTTCCAAACATTAAGAATAAAACATCCGGAATTTATTTGAATATTATTTCTTCATTTCCTGAGTAAAATAAGGAAATAAGGTCTGTTTTATTTTCTGATCCCGGAAGTAATGCCATCTAACCTAAACAACTGATACTTTTATGTTTGTTGTAACATTCTTTTCAATGAACCTAACCTACCTCCAAACTCAAGCGTTTCCCACATATTAAGCAGATGTCGCTTCCACCCTCAGCTAATATCAATACATCAATAGTAATCCGAAGGTAGTGGCACCACCTTACCACAAAATGTTAGCGAGTGCTAACGGAACGCCTCGATCCGAGGTTTGTTCTGGTACATGCGCCGGATCAACAATTGTACTCTGGTGGTTTTGTATATGTGATCAACAATAGTCTAATTGTAAACATAAAACTTTCGCGATTTTCACACATTATTAACTTTGTATTGGGGTCTTACTCACAATAACTAACAACATACCTTAATAGATATGTTGTTAGTTATCGCGAGTAAGACCCCAATACAAAGTTAATAATAGTCTAATTCTACCCTCGATATCAACCCGTATATACTGGATCCTGAGGAAACCGACCTGGAGCCACTTATGTATGCCATGTATGGCAAACGATCAACAAAAGCGGTCAGGATCGACAATTGTAATCGGATCAACAATGTGCTCGTCTGACACCACGTATGATCAACAATCTACGGGTATGGATCTCTCTATATATATATTAAAATTAAAGAAAAGTCAAATTAAATTAAAGTCACCTTATACAGGGGTCGGCACTCGAAGTGTTACCAATTCAAAATGCTGTAATTTTGACAATTTTGTTTCTTTTTATTTATGAACTTCAATATATAGAAAAAAAACATTTAAAATTAAAAAGATAAAGTTATTGTTCGATGTGGTCACCTTTAGCGCGGATAACATCATCGAGTCTGTCCGAGAAGGCTTCACACGCTGCACGAATGTGGTCTGCTGATATTTTGTTCCATTCTCGGCAAAGAGCAATCTTTAAGGCGTCGACTGTCTCATATTTTTTTGCTGACACTTTGGCCTCTAGAATTGACCATATGGAAAAATCCACGGCGAATATGGTGGCCATTGTTGCGAAGAAATGAAACTCGGAACTTTTTCTTGCAAAAAAATTTGGGTTTCACGGGCTTTGTGGGGTGGCTCCGAGTCTTACTGAAACGTCCAATGGTTTCTACCGAATTTCTTACGTGCCCAAGGTAACAAACCATCGTTTAAAATCTTTTCACGGTAGATTTGCTGTTTTATCTTTGCACCCTGCTCAATGAAAACGAGAGGTGAACGTCCCGTAGCAGTTACCGCGGCCCAAACCATCACTGATGCTGGTGCTTGCTTTCGCAGAGCAATTCGTTGGTCTAAATTGTCGTTTGATTTACACTTTAACCATACGCGATCATTTTGTATGTTTCATATTGCTGAACCATAAAAATTTTTTCATCGGAAAATACCAAATTTTCAAGCTTGCTATCAACGTGCAAGTGCTTTAACTCCTTAGCTCTTTCTAGGCGAACTGCCTTTTGTGCAAGTGTCAAGTCTTGTACTTTTTGTATTTTGTAAGGCTTCAGTTGTCGTTTATTTTTTAATATGCGTCCTATGCTTCGGGCACATACATTAAGACTTTTCGCCAATTTAACTGCGCTTTGTCGTGGATTTCGTTCAATTCTAGCCTTTACCTTTCGAACCATTTCTGATGATGTTGCTGTTGTTGGATGTCCACCTCCATGGCGTTTCTTGATGCTACCCGTATCATTGTAACGCGTGATGGTCCGATACACAAACATTTTATTCAGATGTAAATGTCGTAGCGCATTAACAATGGCTGGTTGCGATTTTCCAGCCAAATACAAAGTAATGACACTATGGCGTTTGAATTCCATCTGGATAACTTTTTTTACCAGCGACGAAAAACAATGAGCTTCTGTATGTTTAGGAACAATACAATAGACTTACGACTGTGAAAAAATGGGCGCCATATTGTAAACAGTTTGGTTGCTATAGCAAATTAAAGTTGGTAACACTTCGAGTGCCTACCCCTGTATATATATATATATATATAGGCTTGGTAAGTGATTGTTAACACGGTTCGATAACACTTTTTGCTGAATTCGCGAACTAAAATCTTGCGTCCCATAGTAATTGACTAGCTGCTGGAATATGCGTTTGTATGGAACACAAAAATAATTTAAGAATTTCGCAAAAAGGGTCATCGAACCTTGTTACTGAGCAATTACTGAGTCTTCAGTACGAATTTGGCTGCATAAATTAAAGTCACCTTATATAGGTATATGGTATATGTTCTACCACCGTTTAGAGGATACAGCGCCCAAAGTGCAAAACGGGGCGGGGCGGCCGTGTTAATGTCGCTCTGTTGTCTGTCCATCTGTCCGTCCGGGTCTCTAGCTTGCTGACGGAATGAGTTACAGATGTAACATTTGGATATTATATTACGTAAAATGTTGACCCAAAATCGAATATTTAATTAAAACTTAAATTAGATACATTTTCAGGGGAGGTATATATGGAAAAGTAATCAGTTTTTGTACCTTTCCTGTGGGAATTCATTGTCTAGAACTTATAAGGCAAAGTAATTCTTTTTTATCTTCAAAAATAAATATTGCGTAGCATAAAATTTATATAAATAAACAAAAAATAGAAGAATTGGAGGCCACCAAATTTGTCAGTCTTAAGCCATTTTTCTTCATTTTATTGATCATTAGACCGCGCTTATTTAGTCTATCTCCTGTTTTCAGCTTGGGCGTTATTTTAAGAATAACCCTTATAGCTTATATGTTGACCAGGGTCACTACAATGACAAATAAAAAACAGCACCCAAATCCGTTTGGTGGCTCAAAACTATTGGCGTGTGAGGTGGTGGTAACTCCATAGTCGAGTCCGGCACCAGCTCTACCAGTTGGTAGATTGTGCTTTACTGTGTCATAATTAGCTATTAGGACACTCATGAAACCGTGAAACGTATAAGGAAGCTCAGGTTTGCTTCGTTTCATGATCAAGCACTCGTGTCCCAATGGCCCTCATTATTCATATTTTAGATAACGGTAAGGAACCCTCTGAAACTGTGTACGTAATTCAAATAATTTAATTCAATGGTTGTTTACACTATATATTTTAACCCATCAAACTAGAAAATAGATCTCCGGACGGAGGGAGGCCTGGACCTTCTTCTATCTCCGGTTGGTAGCCCTTGTCATCAGCGACGTAGGTCACGGTGAACCGAATGCCATTTGGAGCAATCCAGGTGTACACTCCTCGGACAGCAAGATATTCATTGTTAGTTCCAGGGTTCCTTATTTCTCCTTGAGATTCTTGTCTCTGACCGTCTGACTGTTCGTAACTGTAATGGATAAAGCAGTATGTCAAGCGTAAGTTATTTGCGAGATTCAAAAATTAACGTCGTCTATATATGGCGTCTTTGAAAATTTGCCCTTATAGTTCACCAAAAATACTAAAAACTGGCAGATCATTAGATGATTTACTCCATACTCCTGGTCGTATTATAATTTAAACCCGAGAAACTAAGTAGGCGAGTGTCGTTTATTTACGTTAATATACATTGTTAGGGTGAAGTATTTGGTAAGACATTTATGAAGGAGAACGGTAAGTTAAAATAAATATGGAACATCGCAAGATTATTTTTAACTCTTCCGGCGTAATTAATGTCACAAGGTTCTTTTAGTACTTTAGGCTTTTGTTACTTTTTGTAAGGGAATGGATAGGATAATTAGACAATACATGCCTTGGTGGATCGCCTCTACTGACCTTGGGTTGTGTCACGAATGAACTAACGTGCAGATTGACATTATTCGTCGCTATAAGAGTTCCAATTATGTTTGTTAAAACTATTTTTATTTTCATTTTTGTACTACTACCAGCGCGCTCACCAACCCGCCTGCCCAGCGTGTGTGAGTATGGCAATTTATTCCAGGAGGACCACCAAGAGTGGCGAAATCCTGGAAAGGCCTATGTCCAGCACTGGACGAAACAGGCTGATGGATGGATGGATGGACTACTACCACATAATAAATGCTATTACTAAAATTTGTTTTTCATGCACTGCAATTATTGTTAAATTTTTCTCGCAAAGCATGTGAAAAAAAAAATCTTACGCATATCTATACTGGCCGTCACCCCTGTTAACGTAGTTGTATCTCAGGATCACGACGTCATTATAAGATCTTCGTGGAGCTGCAGCCACCAGCGAAGCCAATGCGAGGAGGTAAAACTGAAAGTTAGCAATTACATGATTAGACTAGTTTTTCCCACAACTTAGCCCGCGCAAAACAGCAATCTCAAATACAATACAAATAATTTAATGTAGTTACTCCTGAGATAATTAGACCCAAAAGAAAAAATAAAAACGGTTTTTCATAATATTATAAATGTATGAATTTTTTTGCAATTTTTTGGTCAACCGCCTCAAAGAAATATAAATAGAAACGGGAAGCGATAGATTTTCATATAACTTTATTTTATAACCGGAAATAAAGTCACAATTTGAATATGCTATCTAGGTTTATAATTATAGTAGTTGGAGAAAATTATTTTTCGCGTCAAACGGGCCAATAAATCTACTTTTTTCCTCTTGTATGAACCAAAGTCTACTTAGAATTATATTATGTTATGTACAAAATTGACCGCGTTAAGTTTTAGTGAGTCTCAAATTAGCGTCAAGGCCAAAAAGTGTTATTCCTTAAAAAAAATTAAAAATATAGAACAGCTCATTCAAAAACTAAATTAAAACTTTATCGAATACCGTGTTTGCAAGACGCAGCGCCGTAGTAATTGAAATTATGCCCCGAGGACATCTGCCATTCAATTTTTACACAGTGCAAACAGCAAATAAATTTAATTTATTGTAATTTTAAAATATATGGCAGTGCAAAATAGATGTAAAAAAATATTATAAAATGTGCAAATGTAAACAAAACTTCAGAAATATTTGTGTAGGTATTGTTAATTTTTGTAAGGTATTTACCACTTTCATAATTGTAAGAATCAATTTTCAGTGCTTCCAAAGAGTGTGTGTAAAGATATGGCTCTAAAAAAGATTTGAGTCTCTTTTATATCTACAACTTCCACTAGAATTCTCCAAAAGCGGTTTTTTTATATCACTCCTTAATTTAGGCGAGGTAAAACTTTTGTGAGAACGAAAACAATTTTAACAAACAATGAATAGAGTTGAAAATGTCATAGCATAACTAAAATTAGGTCAATATACTTCAGGCATTGCGAAATTTCACAGGTAAAGAGAGAAAAGACGTTGAAAGTAAATTGCATATAATTTTTCTGTGAAGCTTGGAATACTGTAATTACCCATTTATTAATATCATACAATGATAATACTGAGTTATATAAGAAATAGCCGGAATCACCTTCAAAATACTAAGATTTTGTAAATGAAAGCTTTTCAGAAAGTAATTGCATATTTGAATTTCTTATTATTGAAACTTTTACTATTTCTGCACCATAAATATTTTAATTTTTCTCTTCTTTTATGAATATAATTTTCAGGTATCTAGTATATTTGCACTTCGCCTAAAATATACTGGCTCAATACCTATGTGAATATTTCAAATGCCTTTGATTAACATATTTATCATAAAGTTTTAGGGTTACGTTACGAAACAGAAGCCGAAATGCTGAATACTTTTTATTATTTTTGTTGTCATACCTTAACCATATACTCTTAATAACGCTTTGTCTCTTCATTCAAAGCATCATTAATTTTTAGGGTTCCGTAGTACTTAAAGTAAAAAGTAAAAGTAAAAAACTCCGACTCCGTTGTCCGTCCGTCCGTCCGTATGTCACAGCCTAATAACTATAGCAACGTTAAAGATAAATACTAGAAACTTGCCACGAAAATAGCACCCACCTACCTAGATAATACGGTATAACAAATGGCGATTAAAAGCCCTGACTGGCCAATTAGAGGAAAACTATAATAGCGATTAAAAAAAGTGGAAAACAAATGAAAGAAAAAAATGGAAAATAAATGCAAAAACATTTTATAAAAATACAATATGGGTATCTAATTCTAGATATTAAAGAGCTGATTATAAAAATATATATGCTTTTACTATATTTACTGGCACCGATTTCGAGAAATCTTTGATAAACCACAAAAATGCATGTCCCTCTCCCCTTATTTCCGAAACTAATGAACCGAAAAATAACAAAAAGTCGTGGTTAATTGAGATTACGTAAAAATTACAGGACATATCATATCATATCATATCATATCATATCATTTATTAAAAGACCAACTATGGATCACACTTTTGTTAGTAAACTTAAAAAACTAGTCTTATGTTTAATGTTAGTAACAGTGAGTAAGCTCATTAAATTTAGTGAACACAGGTCCGTCTACCACCACATGAAGGCTGCAGCAGTGATTCATGTAACAGCAATCAAGCCTGTCCGCTATCATGGCCAGGATACAGTTGGTGCTGCCACGCCCTCTGCGCACCAGGGACGCGCACCTTTTTCTCATAGTGGCATGAAAATCGTCTACTCGCGCCTCAGCAAACATGCCTGATGCACTGCAGTAACGCGGCAACCCCAACAGCAACCTAAACGCATTGTTGTATTGGACACGAAGGGCATTGTAAGTTTTCTGAGTATACTTAGCCCACAGGCTGCACGCGTAAAAGGAAGTACAAAATGCCCTAAACAGGGTAATTTTAACTTAACCTGAGGTGCGCGCGAACCTGCGAGCCACCATATTTGCCCTTACCGATAACGCCCTACGCGCCCTCTCAACATCCTCATCATCTCTGAGGTCAGCGGTAATAATATGCCCCAGATACTTAAATTTGGACACTCTCTGTAGTTCAGCGCCATGTAGAATAATGGGGGGTACATTCGTTGGGAACTTACCTCCGGCCCCAAAAACCATGATCTCGCTCTTCTTTATGTTATAAAGAAGGCCATGCTGAGCCGCATAACGCTCGCATATAGCTACAAGTTTCCTGAGGCCATCGATCGACGCGCTGAGCAGCCCCATGTCATCAGCGTAACTGATATTGTTCACGCATACACCATCCACATGGCAGCCTGCACGAGTGCCGCTCAGCTCACCGATCAGCCCGTCAACGTATAGGTTGAAGAGCGTGGTTGAGCTCAAGCCACCTTGCCTCACCCCGCATTCCAAGCCGTACGGCTCAGATAACGCGCCTCCCCATCGGACGCCATTGACCTGATTTCCATACCAATACTTTAGTATAGCCGTAATCTCTTGTGGTGTGTTGATTTTTTCAAGTTTTTGCCATAGGGTTTTATAGGAAACCAGGTCAAAAGCCTTCGACAGGTCAAAGAAACATGCATGTACCGGCGTTTTGCGGTCAGTGTAATATTTAACAGCCTGCTTGAGACACAGTATGGCATTATCTGTCGATAATCCGTTGCGAAAACCGAACTGATTATCATGCGCTATAAAATGCTGTTTAAGCTGTGCATTCAGAAGGCTGTCAAGCACCTTTGCAAATACAGTTGCCAAAGATATAGGTCTGTAGTTAGTTTTGTCACTCACATCTCCAGTTTTGTTTTTAATTATGAGGACCACAATTGTTTTCATCAGATTTTTCGGTAGGTATGAGTGACTTACACACAAATTGAACAATAAGGCCAACAATCTTGACACATGAGGACCTGCATAACGTAGGTGCTCGATGCTGAGACCATCATGTCCGGGTGACTTGCCTTTTGACATTGCTTTTATGACTTTGTCAACACTTTTAGCAGAAAATCGGACACTTGGCACATGATGCGTCTCAGCACCGGACGATCCTTGTGATATCGGCCCCGTATTGGACTTCACAACAAAATGGGTTTTGAAAACATTAGCTATATCTTTGGCATCACTTATAACGGGTGAGAAATTCACGATATCAAAATGACAAAATTAAAATTTTCATCCACGAGTTTTACTTCGAGTACGGTGTCTTTTTTTAGTTACCATAAACAGTTATGGGCAAGATTTTAAATACCTTCTTCCTGACTGTTCCCAAAACTGTCGAATTACGGAACTCTAGGTATGCGAGTGCGACTCGCACTTGGCCGGTTTTTAAGAATGAGAACCTTATCATTTGAAAATTCGAGAGTGTCCAACCAGAAACTGCAAGGCTATTCAACTCGGAACACATAATCAAATGATTTATCAATGCCTTCTATTTATTTATAAAGTTTGCATTTTTAGTAAGATGTTTTATATTATTATCGTTTGGCCTTATATTAAAGTATCATAATATTAACTAATTTACATTTAAAGATATTTGTGTAAACAGTTGATGCTCTGCGCATTAATCATCCAAACTCGGTCAGAGTAGAATTCCTCAGTCAGCCATTGTACCTTCTGCGGAGGGTTGTTTTCTAAATAATAGCGTATAGGTAATTTGGTCAGCTGAGCTTAAAAGCGACGTGATGCAATCCGATTTCTAGGCAGAGCATCAAATGTTATTTAAGTCTATACCTTTCCTATTTTCCTTTTTTCAAAATAGTTTTAATGGTTATTAAACGATTTACAAACTTTGATCTCACTTCAAGTGCAAACGTATATTTATATAATTTGAGTTCGACTGTATGTCTATGTTTTTGATGGTTGGAAACCAGTTGGTAATCGATTCAAAGATGCGTAATCTAGAGGCAGGATACATTGGTTTGGAAAATGGCAAATTTATAGGATCAAAATCGTATTCAAATTGACTGTCATATGGCTATTCGGCTAAGCAAATTAGCTCGTTTGACAATTGAAATCGTACATTTTTGGCTGTCAAATGAATACGATTGTCTCATTTTATTGTTGACAACCAAAAACGTACTATTTCAATTGTCAAACGGGCTAATTTGATTAGTCCGTTTGAACATTGAAATAGAACGTTTTTGGCCATATGACAATTGAATTTGTTGAAGATTGTCTTACCCAATCGCATCTCAGGTGCAAAGCATTATATTTATTTATGGTCTATTCAGTTTATTTATCAACTTATTTATTAATTGCATTATGTATAATAATATTCTTATTCCAATAAGTCTTTATTTTATGCATGTGTATAACTTTAGTAGCCCAACTTAAATATAGTTTTTTTTTTAATATATTTCCCGTAAGTATCATATTTGTTTCATTATAAAATATTATTTTTATACAGATTTGATTCGACATGCAAAACGTATACTTTATGTATCTATTTTACAAATAAACATTTTGAATCTTGAATCTTGAAAGCATGTTACTAGAGTAAATGTAAATAAATGATATAGAATAAATAATAATAAATAAATCATGAATAGAGGTTGAAAATTAAACCTCTTGCTTTGTTAAATATATAAATCATAATCACTATTAATAGAACATAAAACAGTAAAAAAAGCGTTTTTTTGTTTTCTGAATTTCGGATGTACCCACCAATACGACGAGACATGTGACTGACAATAGACGGTACATATTCCCGGCGGTAAATAATGCACATAGGCTATGTACACACAGGTTTTGTATGGCGTCGTCTCTGTCACCGGAGTATTAGTGCTTATTTTGACGACCGATAACTTTTATTTTCAACCGGTAAGTGTTGTGAGAACGGAACCCTAAGGAAGTCCATTTTGTTCGTAATATAAAGCAATTCTGCACAGAAGTACAAGATGTTTTCAGTTAAGGCACAGTTTAATTAACTGAATTATATCATAAAAACGTGCTGATAAAATCAAAATTGATGCATCTGACCAATATACTAAAATGTAATAAAGTTATACACTTGCATAAAATAGAGAATTATAGGAATAAACATATTATGTTTCCATATATTAAATGTAAATGTGTTGAAAAATAAACTAAGTAAACCATACATAAAAATAACGCCTGACTAGCCGCACCATCCGATTAGTATAGCTAAGAAGAAGGGCAAGAAACTTTGGAAACATGTCTTTTTTCCAATTTTCCTTTTTTTTCAATAAATATTTGGTAGTAAGTCTTATTCTTTGCAATTTTTTATACCTACTCAAGGCATAAAATTCTGCAGGAATTATGTCACGAGAAAAAATGCATTTTAGTCAACCTGTCTCATATTTTCTATTTACCTTTAACAACAAAGTCAGTTAATTTTACGTCTTTAGAGGAATCATAGAGTATTAAAATATATTAATTATGATTTACAATTTTCATTATGATTTTTAATTATTTATTACACCATGCTTCATTATCATCCAAATTACCATTGATATTTTATTAAGCTTTTTTAAGTAGTTCCTGCTTAATATATAGTTTAAACGTATTTTCAAGCAAACTAAGGACCTCCTCTGGAAGTTCTTTTTAAAATCTTATACCATGTCCTACAAAAGAGGTACAGTACGATTAAAATCAGTTAACGATTCGGCCAACCTCGGTAATTGTCGGGAATCCCTCATCTCTCACATAGAGTTATCAATTTACAGATATGACCTTTAATTATATTACTCGTTGTCTTATTGAATACAGTACAAGAACGATATGAGCAACAAAACCTCCTTTGTAGCTCAAAACTAACACAACCTTTATATTGAAATAAGAAAAATAATTGACTATTTTGACAGTATGACTTCTTAGTGTCAATAAAAACAGTTTGACGTATATGATACATTTATGTTTATGAACGCTAATTTCATTCGTGAAAATATTCGATTCTATCAAATTTTATCAAAATTAACTTACAATAGTTATGTATCATGGCTTCAACAAATTTAAAGCGTGGTAAAAAATTGTTGCTCAATCTCGTGAAATTGTATATAATCCATCCATCCATCCATCAGCCTGTTCCGTCCACTGCTGGACATAGGCTTTTCCAGGATTTCGCTACTCTTGGCGGTCCTCCTGGACGAAATGCACATACTCACACACGCTGGGCAGGCGGGTTGGTGAGCGCGGTGCTGAACCCCTTGCACTAGTGACGCCGCTGCCCGTCACTAGTCTGTTTTATATAAGGCCCGGCAATTGGGGATGGATATACCGCCATCCACCGGTCCCAGGCAATGCTGGGCCGCCTGGTTTTGCCTGAGAGCTGTTCTCTTACTTTCCCCCGAATAACTTCGGGAGGATTTGCGAGTAAGATGGTGGTACCTCCACAGTCGAGCCCGGCATTAGCTCTACCACCTATTGTATATAATGTATGTAACTATTTTAGAAAAGAAGCTAATTTATTTTAAAAATAAGAAAGTAAATATCATAAAAAAATTTTGGACAGGGATTGTGAAGCAACCGGAGTTTCGAAAAGCAGCGTGTTAAAAATTTTGAAGGAAAACGATGTCCGACTCCGACAAGCTCTCAGATCAGTCACCTAATCCTATCAACAATCCAAAGAAGTGCCCGGCAAAAATATCGTTTAAAATGGATGATTTTGATTTTTGCGTGATACGACGAATGATATTTAACTTTCATGAAAGATTTAAAGAGCTTCCTACGTTGCGATCACTGCACAAAAAACTAAAAGAGTAAGTCGGATTCTGCGAAATATAATCAGAGACATGGGATTCAGATTCAGAAAAACCGACAATAACAGGAGCATTTAGATGGCAAAACATGACGTCCATTTAAAAAGAATAAAATATTTGAGAGAAATCTGACAATTAAGGGCTACTGGTAAAAATATTGTCTATACTGATTAATCATATATTCATACGACGCACACTAAAGCCAAAAGCTGGACGGACGCAGCCAATAAAAATCTGAAGCAACGTATATCAAAGAGTCAAAGATTGATTATTGTTCACGCAAGTAATGAAAATGGCTTTGTACCTGGAGATCTTTTACTAGATCAGTCCACGGATCCCGATGGCGATTACCACAAGGAAATGAATACTGAGAAGTATGAGAAGTGGTTAAGAACACAAATAATGCCTAATTTACCCGATAACAACGTTGTTGTTATAGATAACGCTTCTTACCACAACAAATTTACAACACCTAATAGCAATACTCGAAAGGCGGACATGATCGAGTGGTTAACAAGACACGATATTCCTTTTACACTTGATAACAAAAAACCGGAACTGCATAGTGTAATACAACGCCACAAAGAACACTTCAGCGTTTTTCGAGTGGATAAAGTTTTGGCTGAAAATGGACATACAGCAATACGACTGCCTCCATATCACCCAGACTTTAATCCCATAGAAAATATATGGGCTCAGTTAAAAGGCTAAGTCGCCTCCAAAAATGTCGAAATGAATAAAAAGTCAGTAAATAAACTGCTTATGGACAAAATTGAAATGTTAGGACCCGAAGAATGGACGAAAGTCTGTAATCATGCAATAAAGTGGAAGATGAGTTCTTAACAGAAGAAGAGAAATTAGATGTGTTTAGCGAGCGTTTTATAGTTCATGTAAGTGATTCAGATAGTGATAGTTAGTGAATTAGCAAATCGGTTTATGTTTGTGTACGTGTAGGCTAGGGAATAATAGAAGATCTCTAAAAAAACAGCGTACTTCGTGTTTTGGAAAGAATTTCATTGTTTTCGTGATGTAAATACTGTATTATAATTGTAAAATCAATTTGTACTAAAAAACTGTGTTCCTTATTCTTAACCGACTTCAAAAAAGGAGGAGGTTCTCAATTCAACGTGAATGTTTTTTTTTGTATGTATGTTATAAGATTTCTAGAAGACACGGGAACCGATTTACAAAATTCTTTTTGTATTTGATAGGGTACACTTCCGAAATGGTCCCATGTAAATTTTATCAAAATCGGTCAAGCAATTTATGAAATATCAACAAAAATCGGATGAAGTCGGTTTTTAAATTTTTTAATTTGGTGATTAATTATTTATTAATCTGACGTAATATCGTACTGTTACTTACATCAAACAATAAAATATTGACTTATATATGTATTTTTATATATTTTAACCAAGGCAAGAAGCCTTTAAATGTCCGCGAGGAGGGTAGGCTTGGCCTGGAGTTTGTTCTACTGTCTTTGGTTGGAAGCCCTTATCATCAGCTACGTAGGTCAAGGAGTATTGCATGCCATTTGGAGCGACCCAGGCGTACGCTCCTGTGACAGCAAGGTATTCATTGTCAGTCCCAGGGTTCCTTATTTCTCCTTGAGATTCTTGTCTTTGACCGTCTGACTGTTCGTAACTGTAATGATAAAACAGTATGTCAAGCGTAAGTCATTCGCGAATGTCTTAAAAAAAACTCGTAGTAAAAACGGCAGCTCTTTATAGGCCAAATAGTACGAAATCTACGGTGTACCAACAAAAACCCTTCCGGGACCATGGTGCCAAAAAAATGTCTTACAAGATGGCTGCTTAGGGCTTGAATTGTATCCAAAAAATATCGATATCGATAAATTAAATTTTGACGAGTTACTTTAGATGCACGTACAAAATATGAGTAATCAAATCAGTACGAAAAAGTAACACGAGTACTTTAATAAATATGTATTTTGCTATAACTCAGCTATTTATTTTTGTAGGATATAATGTATGAAGTAACTTTAGATAAACAGGGTGTTAATAGAGTGCGACCATGAAATAAAACCACATACTCTACTTATCATACTGAACCACTATTCAAAAACAAAAACCGCGGAAATATTCAGAGAAAAATATATTCAACTGTAACTCAAAGACTTTATCTCGTAGGAAGAAGGTCTATTTTAGAACGCTGTACCGGAACAAGGTGTTTAACGAACGACGCTCTCTCGATACTCGCATCACATCGATATCACGAGTCGCTACCCGTTCACCCACTGTCTTCACCCACCAGTGGGTGCACGGGGAATTGCTGTTTCCCCGTGCACCCACTGCATTATGGTTGAAAATGAAATTCTACACTGGGGCTTCGGAAAAACAAGAACAAAACATTAAAGTCAGGTCATGATCTGATGAAGGTATTCAGAGATAAGCGGTGGAGCATTTAAATTCTTCATACTACGATATTGAGGCCATCGCTTTGTACAAGGATGCTGATTACAGGATACTACTTCAAATTTGTCACACCTCACTGATCTTCGATCCTGGCCCCATCATCATAAAACTCCTCAATGAATGGCAGTACGTAACTCGAAATTTTGACACTCACTTTGTGACATGGAGCTGACTGTAGGATTGTTTCATATGAACAGCGCGTTTCCAAAACCCATATTTCACCAGTCAACCCCAAAAAATGGAAAGTTATATAAAATAAACTTTCATAACAAAAATGTAGTAACCGAGTTCAGTAACAGCAGACAATCACTAAAAAGTTTATAATACTTCTATTCAATATTACCGAAATAGCACTGCCAAAATTCTTTCTTTCCTTATGTTTTAGCAACTAAAAACTCAATGCAGGAGCTGACTTCTAGAGAACTTAATAATGCTTTAGTAAGAAAGAAGACGCCTAAAGTGTTATGTTGATACCGTCGGTTAGTCAGTATACAGATTTAGTTTTTCAAGTGGGCATGGAGGGCCAAATCCAAAACTATAGGAATAACAGTGAAAAATTATCAGAGGAGTCTCTGGGCCGACTTAAATGTAAACCGAAACTGCTTATTAAGGTTTAAAAATAAAAATCCCTGTCCAAGAATCGAACACGCTGACTTTAAAAAAAACGCACACAATTAATTATTGCACCACGAGACAGTGTCGCTTATCAAATCAAATCAAATCAAAATATTTATTTTGCAAAATAGATACATAAAGTATACTTTCTACAAGTCAAAGTCTTAAATATCTTTAGAATATAAAAAAAAGATATAATAATAAAGGACATAAAATATACACCTGCATAAAATAGAGGAATCTAGGAATAAAAATATTATATATACATAATGCAATGAACAAATAAGTTGATAAATAAATACGGGAAATACATACGAAAAATATGAAGGTTGGGCTACTAAAATGTAATAAGGTTATACACCTGCATAAAATATAGAGATATAGGAATAAAAATATTATGTATACATAATGCAATGAACAATGTGTTGAAAAATTAACAAAATAAACCATAAATAAAAATAATGCCTAACCATCCGCACCATTCGATTAGTATTGCTAAGAAGAAGGGCAAGAAACTCATCTTATAAGGATCAAATTCTGGGAAGTAATGTCCAGTTGAAGAACAAATTTTCTTACAATTATTAAACCTTAATCAATTGTTAAAAATTATATTATTCCATAACATAGCCGAATTCCATGTAAGAACAAAACATTAGAGCCGAATTCCACGTCTCGAGGATGGTACTGTATTCAACATTATTACATCCAATACACTCTAAAAAATGTGAGCCAGCTAAGAGGGATTTTTTCTTAGTTGACATTATTTTAATTAAATTAAGCACGCTATTATATAAAATAACGAATTTCGCTTGGTTAATGCACCAAGTGAGTTCTGATTGAATGAGCAATGCGCCAATTGTTTGATTTGAGTAAGGTAATGTGTTGCTTTTAATAAAATTTATAAATATTTAAAGTGACGATGATAAAAAATGTTTCAATTTTAACTCGACTTAGTTTTAATTATTACTTTATAGTTGCTGTAGCTATGATGAATAATTACATCAATAAAGAATGTAAATATTAACAACAACAATATAAAAAATGTTTCACAACGTTATGAAACGTTCCATATTATAAGACAACGTTGTTTTAATTATAATTTATAGTTGGTGTGACCAAGACGAATAATAACATCTTATAACTTTTCAAATAGTTATAATAATATTGGAAATAATTATCTTAACTACATAGGTATAGGTTTGAAGATTAAAAAAATTATAATGCACATTATGCCTTATGAAACTCAATTTAACACTGCAAAGTAGATGGTATTAGTAATATTCTACCTCGCGATACATAAATATTTTTTGACTATACATATATTATGGTCTTAGTTGATCTATGTCCAAAGTACATTTACCATTGTGGCTCCTGCCTATCTCAAGCAAGATGTTTACGCATTGTTCTTCGGATAATCCAATAACATCTTGCTTGAGTAAAACAGAAACCGCAAATATGGAAAAAATAGTTTTTTAAAGTTAAAACCGAGGCTCACTTCAACTTATATAGGGTTACAATAAAACAACATTTCAATATTAATATCTAATAGAAATTGTCTGATTCAATAAAGCTAATAGGATAATTACAACTAAGATAAGGTTCAAATCAAAAAGCGTCTGAGTATTCGTATTCAACAGAACGTTTGTCGACCTAACAAGTATGTTAGTTGAAAATGTAGATTAAACAAGAAATTGTAGTAACGGTAATTATAGTCTACTTGTTCAAGCCGAACAACTTTGAACAAACAAGTGTGCCTTAGTTAATATAATTAACTGCTTGTCAGGCTCAAATGCGTCTATGATTCTTGATCAAAATAATCCAAATTTTGTTAAAATCAAATTTTTGCAGTGTAAATGTTGGTACAATAGTCAAGTGTAGATGTGTGTTGAAAAGTAAGAACTAAAATCAGTTACGGAACGAGTAATGTATGAAAACTTGAATTATGGATCAGTTTATTAAAAATTTGCATTTTCCTTAATTTGTCGTATATCATCACTTCCCGGAATTTGCTCCTTATAAAATAGGTGACAGTATCGGATGATGCAATAATTTACAGCATTTATTTTTTAATGAATACAGCGGTTCCGATTATCTGCTAGGGAAATATTTTGAATGGTGTAGTTTTGGTTTTCAAAGCACAAATTAGTCATTCATACACATATATATATATACTAAAAAAAACCCATAGGTCTATGTTCATTCAAATATTGTCGTTAGTTAAGGGCTTGTATTGGGTCTTTCAACGGTTTTTGTTTTAATATTCTGAGTCAACTACTTATCTGATCAATTTAAAACTTGAACACTTGTTTTTTCAGACCTTTGTCTTTCCGTTGTCAGGTCCGTTACCTAATTGGACACATTTCGCTCGATAGATTTTATTTTTGAAAATGATACCCTTTTAAGTTATTATTTCGTTTTATGTCTAAACGGTTAGAATTTCATGTCTGAAATTACTGCTTTAACAAGAAAACATGATTTATTTTCCGATGTCAGGTGAAAAAAATCCTACATCTAATACTTTTTCGTAAAATCCAGAAAAACCTCGAAAATTTACTGATTTTGCGTGCCGCCAGCGCGCGAAGCGAGCGTTCTAATGTAGACTTTCAGACAACACACTGAAGTTCAAAATGGCTCAGTAAGATTATCGTGCACCAGGGATAAGGCCTTAAGGGCAAAATTTTTATGAGTGTTTGAAACGAGTTATTACGTATTCAACTAACCTCATTAGCTGAATAACCTAGTATATGATATAACACCGCGTTCTTGCGCTGTGATTCGCCTTAATTTATTATAACACCGCTTAAACATATAACCAATCAGCAAATAATTGTTATTATTTTGTTTTGGTCAAGGCAGAGGTATCTCTGCCATACAGCCTCCAATGCTCCCGTAAATCACCTTACCTTACCTTACCTAAAAGACAAATAGGGCTAACAGCTAAGAGCCTATTAAAAAAGAGCCCGTACTTTGTTTTCAATTTTTACATGAAATTGATATTTGAAAAGAGATAAAGTATTTTGCTTTACAGTGTCATAATTGTTATTGGGACCCTCGTGCAACCTATTATGAAGCTCAGCTTCGCTCCGTTTCGTGAACAAGCACTCGTGCCCCAATGGCCCTTATTATGTCATAGTTGCACAAAACGTTATTATTTTAAGTTGCAATTTTTCACATTAACTGACATTTCTCAGATCACGG
Source organism: Ypsolopha scabrella (assembly GCA_910592155.1). Taxonomy (NCBI): domain Eukaryota; kingdom Metazoa; phylum Arthropoda; class Insecta; order Lepidoptera; family Ypsolophidae; genus Ypsolopha; species Ypsolopha scabrella. Next base: position 11,457,196 of record OU342964.1, read on the forward strand.
TAGGGAACTCTCTGAAATTTTTTACGTAATTTAAAATAATAGAATTCAAAGGTCGTTTACAATATACTCGTATATAAGGTTCTCTAAAAATATCTGCCACTGCTGCAATGGGAGAGTGTATTATGTGTGTATAGATTACAATAGTGACGATATTTTATTGATCTGAAGTCGTACATTTTTTCAAACAAAAAATGTACGTATGAGATAGGATTGATTTACTTGTATGAATCCGTCCTGTGTGAGCGGTAAGCGAGTTTTTATTTTCGAAATAAGTCGACTGTTAAAGCGGGTTACAAAATAACGATTTAATTATATAAATTAAGAACGCGTTAGCTCAGTCGTTCAGGGGATGCAAGGAAACTGTCCTGCCTTTTAGATGTAGGTGATAAGAGTAGCAGAACAGAAGTGAAAAGGATTCACCTACACCAAGGTCACCAGCACAAAGCGTCCTTTGTAATCCACTCCTCAGAGGATCCGAAATCTTCAATAACACCGCCGCCGGCAGGCTATCCCCTAATAAAACTGACACCGGAGCAACAATTGCACTCGAGGTTTTATTATTTTATAGTTTTTATAATTTTTATTGCGGAATTTTGTATTAAATAAATATTTGGCTCTTTGAAGCTTTTTATTGTTTTATTTGTAGTAGATGTATATAGATATATATAAAAAACACAAAAAATCAATTCAAGATATATTTAGCCCGTCCCTACTGGGCCCGCTGTCAGTTGAAAAATATGTCAAAAGGATTATACATACAATGTCACTTACATATTTACAAAAAGAAAGAGGTTTATTTACAATTTATTAGACTAACCTACTTAATGTTACTAACATATTTATAGAGAGAAAGAGGTTCATTTACATTAAGTAGGTTAGTCTTATAAATTGTAAATAAACCCCTTTCTTTTTGTAAATATGTAAGTGACATTGTATGTATAATTCTTTTGACGTTTTGACGTATTTTTCAACTGACGCCGGGCCCAGTAGGGCCCGAAATATATCTTGAATTGATTTTATTGCGGAAGTGATTTGCACAACACCGCCAATATAACGGCGTAATCTTCTCTCTCGCTCGGCGCCTGGTGAATAATGCGTGAGTGGGAAAGGGAAAGGAGCTGAAATATTGAGCGTAACAACATCCTATAACGCGGATTTTTAATTTGAAAGGAAATAGTGTAAACACGTCCCGTAACACAAAACAGTTGGAAAGAGATAGAAATTATTTTCACTGATAAAATGACACATAGCGCGTAGTTTGTGAACCACGTTATGCCGAATAAAGTAAATATTTATTTATTTACTTTATTTTCTCAAATTAATATAACTATTTCGGGGCACGAAATTTTTTCACGATTGTAACCTACACACACAATAATATCTCCCATTGCAGCCGTGGCAGATATTTTTAGAGCACCTTATATATTTTAACCAAGGCAAGAAGCCACTAAATGTCCACAAGGACTAGTACCATAAAGAGGACGACGACTAGGAGGAGGAGGAGTAGGAAAAGGGGGAGGAGGAGGAGGACGAGATGAAGGTGAATGAGGAGGGGCGCCTAGACCTCCCTCTTCTATCTCCGGTTGGTAGCCCTTGTCATCAGCGACGTAGTTCACGGTGTACCGGATGCCATTTGGAGCGATCCAGGTGAACTCTCCTCGGACAGCAAGGTATTCATTGTTAGTTCCAGGGTTCCTTATTTCTCCTTGAGATTCTTGTCTCTGACCGTCTGACTGTTCGTAACTGTAATATTATGTAAAACAGTATGTCATTTGCAAGATTCCTAAATTAACAAAATGTGACGTCTTTGAAAATATTATATATATTTTTTGAGTGCCAGTGTAATGATACCCTTATAGTGCCACTAGCAATCACACTAATATTACGAGGATAAATGCGAAAGTTTGTGTGTGTATGTGTGTATGTTTGTTACTCTTTCACGCTGAAACGGCTCAACGGATTTGGATGAAATTTAGAATCGATATAGCTTATACCCTAACTTAACACATAGGCTACTTTTTATCCCGGAAAAAAATGTAAAAAAACAAAATGTTGTTAAACCGAATATCACGCGGGCAGAGCCGCGGGCAAAAGCTAGTAGTAAATAATAATTTGGCCAAGTGCGAGTTGGACTCACGCACAATGCTAATAACATTATGGTAACAAAAGCTTGACAAGCTATTCTCAGCGCCATCTGTCATCTTACCAATGGACCTCGGTATAAATGTTAAAGTTGATAACGGGAAGTATTAACGAAAAGATTCAACGGCTTTGGATGCTAAACAGATTTTTATTTAGTTGTGATGACAACACCAATTTACTATCGTAATGTCACACGCTTGACACTTGGCAGGCAGTACAAAGACAACAATCATAGATTAGTCTTAACATCCACCTCTGTTTGTGATGCCTGCCATCTTCTTCAGCATTTCTGTTCTGTATCTCTATGGAGACCTTGTAGCTGATAGCGAAATATTCCATTGTCAGTACTCGATGGCTTTTCTGGTAAACTTTCTTTTGCAGGTTTTCCCAGGAGTGGAATTTCCTCAAACGTCACATCTCTGGACCTAATTAGTTTAAATACTTTATCACTCCAAATTCTATAGCCTTCATCTCCTTCGTACCCAATGAGAATCCCTTTTTCCGCTTTCTTCTGTAGCTTTTTGCGATTAGCTTTCGGGATGTGCGCATAGCACGTGCAGCCGAGAATCCGTAGGTGCTTTATCGATGGCTTCTTTCCGTACCACAATTCATGAGGAGATTTGCCTTGTACGCTAGACGGCCCAGTTCGATTTAAAACGTAGACAGTTGCTCCTACAATTTCTGCCCACAGACCATCAGGAATTTTCTCATGTGCGTGCATGATGGCGCGCGCTGCTTCCACTACTGTGCGATTTTCCCGCTCTACGCATCCAGCTTGCTCGTGTGTGTGGGGCATCGTCAGTCTTTGCGTAATGCCATGTTCTCTTAGAATCTTTCTAAATTCACTGCCAACAAACTCACCTCCGTTATCGCTGAGAACTTCTTTGACAACGTGTCCCGCAACTTTAGCTTCAGCAAGGAACAGCTTTAGCTTTGATGCTGCTTCAGACTTTTGACGTAGAAAGTAAACATGTCGATGTCGTGTGTAGTCATCTTTGAATAGAATATAGTATCGATTCTTCGCGATAGAGTATGGAAATGGTCCGCAAATATCAGTGTGGATTAGTTCTCCTGGTTTAGTGGCTCTAACCCTTGTTCCGAATTTTCGCTTGTGAGCTTTTCCATAAACACAGCCTTCACAGAGATCCGATTGCTCCATATTCACTTTCAATCCGAGCTCTTGTTCGATCACCTGTTTAACGTGTCGCTTGTTCTGATGTACTAGCCTTTCATGGTACACTTGTAGAGGATTTGTCAGTAATTGGTTGACTTCTAGACTCTTTGGCGCAACACATTTAAGCTCCAGCTTATACAGCCCGCCCTTGATATCTCTTGTCCCAATAACTTTGGTGACTCCATCTATTTTCAGTACACATTGCTTCGGCGTAGACTCAAACGTACTCTTTGACGAAATGTCATGCGTAGCAAGAACTGAAAACAAGTTTCTCTTGATGTTTGGAACATACCAGACATCCTTCAGCAAAATTTGCTCAACTTTACCGTTGACATTGGCTTCAGCACGAATGTCGCCTATTCCTATGGCTTCTATGGCTTGCCCGTTTGCAGTAGTAACTGTATGTGATCCTTTGAAGTGCTCAAAGCTCTCGAAAAAGTTGCCTCTATTTGTCACATGGGTTGTCGCACCATTATCGACGTACCAATTTGTTTTATCAATGGGCAGCTTGTCTTCAAGGGCTAACACGGTCAGATTAACATTTGTACTTGTTGACTGCTTCGGTGGTCGACCATCTCTTATCCACTTTAGGCATTTTCGTACTCGGTGCCCAACTTCACCACAGTAGTTGCAGTTAATAACTTTAGTTTTCTTCTTGAACTTCTCTGTTTTCACGACTAATACTTCTTCAGGATTTGTGCTATCTTCTTTGCTCATTAAGGCTTTCTCAAAGGATATTAGCTGGACAGTTAGATTCTCAATTGTTCTATCTTTCTTATTCACAAGAAGCCAACTTGACTTAAAAGCAAAAAATTCATGCGGCAAAGTGCCGAGAATTTTACATATTAGCAGTATATCTGGCAGACTTTTTTCTAAATGGCTATTTAGATCATGCCAAATATTTTTCAAAGCAGAAATATGCTTCTTAATATCATGCTCAGGATCTTTCTTGTGATTGAAAAATTCTATACAAAGATCGTAACTTTTGTCTTCTGCGCTGCCGCAATAAAGGCGTTCGAGCTCATCCCATACCTCTTTAGCACTCTTATAGCGCATTATCTGGTCAAGTACTTCATTCGTCATATTAGTTGTAAGTAACGTTAGTACTGTACTGTCTTTAGTATAAAAATCTGCGAGTTCTTTCTCATACTTAGACTTTTCATCCTTGTCGGCCGTTGCTGCTGGTGGTTCGGGCTTGCGCAATCTCCCTTCGATAATATCTACCGCACCGGGAATGCCCCTGCACACAGTTTCAATTCGATACTTCCAATGCTTATAGTCTTTTCCATCCAGGAGCCCTACTTGTACCTTGGAAGCCTCTGCAATCGCCTTATCCATGGTGATGACTCGGGTGATTTGACAGGCTGGTACAAATTTCGCTGCAACTTTTCAGTCTTACCCGGAGTTTAACTATCTTGCACCTTCTTTGTACAACCACGCTCTGCTACCATGTTAAAGTTGATAACGGGAAGTATTAACGAAAAGATTCAACGGCTTTGGATGCTAAACAGATTTTTATTTAGTTGTGATGACAACACCAATTTACTATCGTAATGTCACACGCTTGACACTTGGCAGGCAGTACAAAGACAACAATCATAGATTAGTCTTAACAATAAAAAGGTTGACAAGTTTGTCAAACAAGTCATCTTAGAAGGGGCTATGGTTAACACGAGGTTTATTTTTTGAAGACCCCCTAAGGTTATATTTTTTTGTTATTTGTTGTGATAGAGGCCATAGTAACACGTATTTTGTGAAAACTTCAACTGGCTACCTATTACAGTTGAAGCAGTAGACCCCTGTGACAGACGGATGGACAGACAGAGAGACAGCGGGGGCTTAGTAATAGGGTCCCATTTGGCAACCTTTGGGTACGGAACCTTAAAATGGCAAAATGGCAGCTTCAATCGGGTTAAACACTAGTAACTTAGTAGGCGAGTGTCGTTTCCTTACGTTAATATTCTTTGTTAGATTAAGTATTTGGTCAGAGGTTTATCAGGGAGAAATGTAAGCTAAAATATGGACCATCACAAGATTTATTTTTACTTTTCCGACGTCTAACGTCACAAATTGTTTAGTACTGTAAAACTGTTCGGCTTTAGTAACTTTGTCTAACTGAAAATACTACAATGACAATATACAAATCACATGCCTCGCTAAATCACCCGAGCTGATTTTGGGTTGAATGAAGTATATTATGCAGATGGACACTATTTGTCGCTTTAGGAGTTTCATTTTATTAATATTACTAGAACTTATACTTCATGCACTGATCTCACTGTTTGGATTTCCCTGCTAAGTAAAGGACATGAAAAATATATCTTACGCGTATCTATACTGGCCCTCACCCCTGTTATCGTAGTTATATCTCAGGATCTGGACGTCATTATAAGATCTTTGTGGAGCTGCAGCCACCAGCGAAGCCAATGCGAGGAGGTAAAACTGAAAGTTAGCAATTATATAGATATACTAGTTACCTAGCGACTTAGTCCGGGGAAAATACCAATTTTAAACACAGTACAAATAATTGTATGCCTAAGTTACTCCTGAGATAATAAGCTAAACAACAGAAAGAATCCCATTTAAATCGGTTCAAGTAGTTTTTACGCGAGCATACCTACAGACTATCGAAATATATGAAAATGTATTACAAAAGTAATTAGAAAAGGGACTTGATGGATTTTAACTATGCTCCGGGGACATTTGTCATTCCCAACGATTTTCCGTCTTCTTCACAATTTAAAGAGCAAATAATTTGAATAATTAAAATATATATCTATATATATTATATACTGTGAAAATATATACAAAACTCCGGAAATATTCGTGTAGGTATTGTTAACAATTCATGCTGTAAGTATTTAACACTTTCATAATTGTGAAAATCAGTTTCCAAATAGTGTCTGTAAAGTATCTGGCTCTACAAAAGACTCGAGTATCTTTTATGTCTACAACCTCTGCTAGAATACTCGAAAAGTGGAATTTTTCATAAATCACTACTTATTTTAGGCGAGGAGCAACTTTTGTGAAAATGAAAACAATTTTAATAAACAATGAATAAAGTTAAAAATGTCATAGCCCAAATTAAATCAGAACGATAGAGTATATCGGGCGTTGCAACATTGGACAAGTTAAGAGAGGAAAATCATAAAAAATGGCATGTAGTTATTATTTTTCTTGGGAATTTGGAATACTGTAAGTATCTGCTTAATTAGATAATACAATAGTATTACTGAGGTATATAAGATATAAGCCGGAATCGCCTTCAGAGAACTGATATTTCGGTACTGAACATTTTTCAAAAGTCCAAAGGGGCAAATAGTTTTATTTTTAGAATTAAAATTAATGGCAGTACATTATAAATACTCTGTGTTATAAAACAAACAAATATAAACAAACTTCAGATATGTTTTTGTAGGTATTGTTAATTATTTACCATTTTCATAATTGTGAGAATCAATTTTCAGTATTTCCAAATAGTGTCTGTAAAGTATATGGCTATACAAAATGCGCGAGTCCCTTTTATACAGCTTCCACTGCTATACTACAAGAGCGGCAGTTTTATGTGTCATTCCTAAATTTAGCCAAGGTGCAACTTTTATGAGAACAAAAACAATTAACAGGTTCAAGTATCGATTCGGTGTAAAACGACTTAACTTATTTCACAAGACTAACCTTATACTTTAAAACAATGCAAAAAATAGATTTCTATATTTTAAACAGTTGGCGATTTATCCATCGCAAGGATATAACAAATTAACCGCAATGATATAAAGTTAATTTGTTATATTTTAAACGTTCTATCCTTGTATTTTAGGTTAGCTAATTATGTTATAACTTAAAACAGAAGATCCCTTAAGTAGGGACTCATAGATTCAAAGATTCAAAAGATTTAAAATGTTTATTTGTAAAATAGATACATAAAGTATACGTTTTACATGTCAGATCTAATCTGTATAAAAATAATATTTAATAATGAAACAAATATGATACTTACGGTAAATATTAAAAAAAAAACTGTATTTAAGTTGGGCTACTAAAGTTATGCACATGAATAAAATAAAGACTTATTGGAATAAGAATATTATTATACCCACATATTGCAATTAATTAATAAGTTGATAAATAAACTGAATGGACCATAAATAAACATAATGCCTAACCAAATATATACTAACACTAGCTTTTGCCCGCGGCTCCGCCCGCGTCAAAGAGATTTTCGTGGAAATAAGGAAAACAAAAGAATATTATTTTATGAACGACAATATGCAACCGTCACCATGTTTTACCAAAGTGCTAATAAAGACCAATCAAATAAGCCCAAACTTGAAGGGTCTGCTGTTGTCCGTTGAGGAGAACCCATACCTACCTTCCAGTCTCATCAACAGACCTTGGTCACCATGTTTTACCAAAGTGCTAATAAATACCAACAAAATAAGCCTAAACTCGAAGGGTCTGCTGTTGTCCGTTGAGGAGATCCCGTACCCACCTTCCAGTCCCATCATCAGACCATAGTCACCACGTTTTACCAAAGTGCTAATGAAGAACAATCGAATAAGCCCAAACTCGAAGGGTCTGCTGTTATCCGTTGAGGAGATCCCATAATCACCTTCCAGTCCCATCAGCAGCCCCTGGTCACCATGTTTTACCAAGGTGTTAATTAATACCAACTAAATAAGTCTTAATTCGAAGGGTCTGCTATTATTGTCCGTTGAGGAGATCCCGTACCTACCTTCCAGACCCATCATCAGACCCTGGTCACCATGTTTTACCAAAGTGCTAATAAATACCAATCGAATAAGTCCAAATTCGAAGTGTCTGCTGTTGTCCTTTGAGGAGAACCAGTACCTACCTTCCAGTCCCATCATCAGACCCTTGTCACCATGTTTTATTAAAGTGCTAATAAAGACAAATTAAATAAGCCCAAACTCGATGGATCTGCTGTTATCCGTTGAGGAGATCCCGTACCTACCTCCCACAGTCCCGTCATTAGATCCTGGTCACCATGTTCTACAAAAATACTCATCAATACCGATCAAAAAAACTTAAACTTAAGAGGTCTCCTAAAAAAAATATTTACCATTGGATGATTGAAACCCCGACGATGAGACTACATACGTACGACTACGCACACGATTAACTAAAAATCTTATTGAGTGCTTATAGAATTTTTAAAGTCAGTCCAGTAGTTCTAGATATTACCCATTATATGCAAACAAACAAATCTTTCTTCTTTATATAATAGTGTAGACCCGGTTTATACTCTTATCTGTGGTGTAGACAAACTTTAACGTGAGTTGTTTTGAACCAGACTGCGTCAAATTCTATATTTTGAAACATGCAGCGCCATCTAGTGTATTAAAATAAAAACAATTTAAACGCCAGCTTACAAACAATTTCAACGCCAGCTTACTGAGCCGTTATCCAGGATAGCTTCCCAGAGATGGCGTTTTCTAAGCACTTGAAAATAAATATATTTTAGTTATTGGTCTTTTCGCAGTCAAGAAATATAATTTCAACTTTAATATTTTTTTTACAAAAGAAAATATTCTTTGTGAAAATAAAATAAAAGAATAAAAAATAAAAAGTGAAAACAAATTTTACCAGTCGGGGTTTGAACCCGCGACGATCGACAATGCCACGGCGGCGAACCTTCCATATGTCTCACTAAAATTCTCATAGCGCTGCTCCCTTTTGTCATAGCGTGATGATACATAACCCAAAACCTTCCCGAGAAAATGCTTTATCTTTCACTGAAAAATCAAAATCCATTAGATACGTATTATACGTATATTTACGAGATACGTAAAAAAATCCAATATTGTATATACCTCCATAATGCAATGAATAAATAAGTTAATAGATAAATAAAATATAAATAGATATAATGCCTAAATCCGCCCATTCGTATATATATTTATATACATTAATCTTGCTAAGAAGAAGGGCAAGAAACTTAGCAAGATCATGTCTTTTTTTTATCAGTATTTTTTTTTTCTCAATATGGCTTAATACTTTCACAGTCTTTTTAACTTACATAAAATTATATAAAACAATGTACTAAACTTTGATAACTAAAGGATAAAAATATAAAAGAAAGAAGGAAATTGTGTTATGAGGGAAAAAAATACATCTAGGTCTACCTGTCTAATGAGGTAGTAAGTTAAAATACTATGCAAAACGTCATCTACCTGTCTCATATAGTTTATCTTTTTTTATAGTCAGATTATCAACTAATAATTTAAGTTATAAAATGTTCATGTCAATATGTAAAAAGAAATGTCAAAATAATAATAAAAAAACAATATAAAAATATTAGTATACATAAAAACAAACGATTTGAAAACCACAAATCAGTTATAAAATTAACGAACAGTAGTATTATGGCTAGGATCAATATTCTCATGATACCAAGCATCATTATCGTCCAAATAGTGATTGATTTTATAATATGCTTTTCCCAAGAGTCCCTGCTTAATAAATAATTTAAATTTATTTTCTGAAAAACTAAGGACCTCCTTTGGAAGTTTATTATAAAATCTTATACCATGTCCTATAAAAGAGGTGCCTACCTTTGCAAGCCGTATTTTTGGAAAAGCCAGTTTATGTTTCTTCCTAGTGTCTATAGAATGATGCTCACCGAGCCTTGGGAAATAATCGATATTTTTTCTGATATATTTAATAACTTGGTAAATCAATTCACAAGGAACTGTTAAAATATTAATTTCTTTAAATTATTCTCTTAATGAATTCCGGTGCTTCATATAGTAAATAGCTCGAATTGCTCTCTTCTGCGAAACAAAGACTGCGTTTATATCCGCAGCGCTACCCCACAGCAACATAACCATATGACATAATGCTTTGAGAATAACTAAAGTACACCAATCTCGCAGTATCCTCATCAGTAATCAGACTGAATAATTAATCGACTTGGATTTACATTGATCTCAAACTTGTTTCTTTTTTACAAGTTTTGTTTTTGATGGCATATTATTCACTTGTAAAATAACTTATCAAGATGCTTCACTTGTAAAACTTGTACTTTATGCACCTATTTTTACAAAATAACCATTTGCATTTGAATGGAATTTGAAACATAGTCACATCATAATACCTAGTCGACCTTTGTTTCATTATGAACAGCGCATTTACATTACCGATATTTGACAATTTAACATGTTGTCAACACTAAAAAGTGTGAAATAAATGAATACAAGAAAAATCAGACTAGAGCGAGTCGGACTCACCCACCGAGGGTTCCGTTGAAGACTATTTTTTTAATGACATAATAAAAATAATACAGTTTTCAGATTTTTTTCCCTATACTTCTAGTATAAGAATGTATTACTTGCCAAATTTCATCGTTCTAGGTCAACGGAAAATACCCTATAAATTTTGATTCCCTTGAGAGTGTCGAAATATACGTTTTTTCTGGCATAAACGGCCGTATCTTTTTTGGGGTTTCGTAGTACCTAAAAGGTACAAAAGGAACCTTTATAGTGAGACTCCGTTGTCCGTCCGTCCGTATGTCACAACCTCATAACTTTAGCACCGTTAAAGATAAAGACTTGAAATTATCCACAAAATAGCATTCACTTCCCTACATAACACGGTATAAAAAAAAACGGTCAAGTGCGAGTCAGACTCGCATACCTAGAGTTCCGTAATTCGATAGTTTTGGGAACAGTCAGGAAAAAAGTATTTAAAATCTTGCCCATAACTGTTTATGTTAACTTAAAAAAGAATTGATTCTACCACAATTATACCGCACTCGAAATAAAACTCGAGGATGAAAAATTACATTTTGTCATTTTACTATCGTGAATAGCTCAACCGTTATATTTTTCCTGTAATATTTATATAATCCCAAATCACCATGATTTTTTTAATGTTTTTCGATATACCAGTTTCGGAGATAAGGGGGAGGACATGCATTTTTTGTGGTTTTTCAAAGATTTCTCAATATTGGTGCCAAGTTAATAGCAAAAATATATATTTTTATAATCACCTCTATAATATCTACAATTTAATACCCATATTGTATTTTTGTAAAATACTGTTTTTATTTATTTTACATTTTTTTATATTTCCCATTTGTTATCAACTTTTTTTTAATCGCTATAGTTTTTTGTCATTGCCCAGTTATGGCCTATTATCAGGATTTTTTAATTTTTTTCAGTCCACCAGTTTCGGAAATGAGGGGGGGACATGCATTTTTTTGACGTTTTTCAAAGATTTCTCGAAATTTTTGACAGTAAATATAGTAAAAGTATATATTTTTATAATCAGCTCTTTGATATCTACAATTTAATACTCATATTGTATTTTTAGGATATTATTTTTTATTTTTCTCAATTCTGCATTGGAAATAAATTTTATTGGACCGATTCAAAGAATCCTCTGATTCAGAGGACTCACTTCTGTTTACTTTATATATTTTGCTTGCTCGAGATGTTTTCTTTAAAAAGTTGAAATCGTTACTAAAATTAATAATTTGTTGGCCAGATGATGTGTTATACGAAACTGGTAGTCTTAGTAATAATAAAATTAAATATTTGTGAAATAAAAAGTACAAGAATTTGTGTATAATTTATTGAAGATGATATTTCACCAAGAAACATCTATCGAATCCATCCAATATTTATTATTTATGTTTTACTTTAGAGCAATAGCGACCTGTATCTATGGGTCCTTGAAGAACAGCAACCAAAATCTTTAATGTACTACAATCTAGCAAAATTTGAAATTTGTACTGTACCACCGTTTAGTTTAGAGGATACCGAGCCCAAAGTGCAAAACGGAGTCGTATTAATGTCGCTCTGTTGTCTGTCCCTCTGTACGTCCGGGTTTCCAGTCCGGCACCAGCTCTACTTGTCACTGTCACTGCTTTACTGTGTCAAAATTAGCTATTGGGACACCCATGAAACCGTGAAACGTATTAGGAAGCTCAGCTTTGCTTCGTTTCATGATCAAGCACTCGTGTCCCAATGGCCCACATTATTAATATTTTAGATAACGGTAAGGAACCCTCTGAAACTGTGTACGCAATACAAATAATTTAATTCAAAGGTCGTTTACAAGATATATTTTAACCAATCATAGTAGCCGCTACATGTCCGGGTGGAGGGACGCCTGGACCTTCTTCTATCTCCGGTTGGTAGCCCTTGTCATCAGCGACGTAGGTCACGGTGTACCTAATGCCATTTGGAGCAATCCAGGTGAACACTCCTCGGACAGCAAGGTATTCATTGCCAGTTCCATGGGTCCTTATTTCTCCTTGAGATTCATGTCCCTGACCGTCTGACTGTTCGTAACTGTAATGGATAAAACGGTATGTCAAGCGTAAGTTATTTGCGAGATTCAAAAATTAACGTCGTCTATATATAGCGTCTTTGAAAATTTGCCCTTATTATAGTTCACCAAAAATAGTAAAAACTGGCAGATCATTGGATGATTTACTCCCTACTCCCGGTCGTATTATAATTTACGAGTTAAACCCGAGAAACTAAGTAGGCGAGTGTCGTTTATTTACGTTAATATACATTGTTAGGGTGAAGTATTTGGTAAGACATTTATGAAGGAGAAAGGTAAGTTAAAATAAATATGGAACATCGCAAGATTATTTTTAACTCTTCCGGCGTAAATAATGTCACAAGGTTCTTTTAGTACTTTAGGCTTTTGTTACTTTTTATAAGGGAATGCATAGGATAATTAGACTATACATGCCTTGGTGGATCGCCTCTGCTGACCTTGGGTTGTGTCACGAATGAACTAACGTGCAGATTGACATTATCCGTCGCTATAAGAGTTCCAATTATGTTTGTTAAAACTATTTTTATTTTCATTTTGTACTACTACCAGCGCGCTCACGAACCCGCCTGCCCAGCGTGTGTGAGTATGGCAATTTATTCCAGGAGGACCACCAAGAGTGGCGAAATCCTGGAAAGGTCTATGTATAGCACTGGACGAAACAGGCTGATGGATGGATGGATGGACTACTACCACATAATAAATGCTATTACTAAAATTTGTTTTTCATGCACTGCAATTATTGTTAAATTTTTCTCGCAAAGCATGTGAAAAAAAAAATCTTACGCATATCTATACTGGCCGTCACCCCTGTTAACGTAGTTGTATCTCAGGATCACGACGTCATTATAAGATCTTCGTGGAGCTGCAGCCACCAGCGAAGCCAATGCGAGGAGGTAAAACTGAAAGTTAGCAATTACATGATTAGACTAGTTTTTCCCACAACTTAGCCCGCGCAAAACAGCAATCTCAAATACAATACAAATAATTTAATGTAGTTACTCCTGAGATAATTAGACCCAAAAGAAAAAAATAAAAACGGTTTTTCATAATTAAATTTTAAATGTATGAATTTTTTTGCAACTTTTTGGTCAACCGCTACAAAGAAAAGTAAGTAGAAACGGGAAGCGATAGATTTTCATATAACTTTATTTTATAACCAGAAATACTATGAAATATGCTATCTAAGTTAATAAATATAGTAGTTAGAGAAAATTATTCATACGCGTCAAACGGGCCAATAAATCTACTTTTTTTCTCTTGTATCAACAAAAGTCTACTTACAATTATATTATGTTATGTACAAAATTGACCGCGTTAAGTTTTAGTGAGTCTCATATTAGCGTCAAGGCAAAAACGTGTTATTACTTTAAAAAATAATAATAATAAAGAACAGCTCATTCAAAAACTAAATTAAAACTTTATCGAATACCGTGTTTGCAAGACGCAGCGCCGGAGTAATTGAAATTATGCCCCGAGGACATCTGCCATTCAATGATTTTCTGTCTTTTTACACAGTGCAAACAGCAAATAAATTTAATTTATTGTAATATTTAAAATATATGGCAGTGCATACTAGATGTAAATAACTATTAAAAAATGTGCAGATTTAAACAAACATCAGAAATATTTGTGTAGTTATTGTAAATTTACATAAGGTATTTACCACTTTCATAATTGTGAGAATCAATTTTCGGTGCTTCCAAAGAGCGTGTGTAAAGATATGGCTCTAAAAAAGATTTGAGTCTCTTTTATATCTACAACTTCCTCTAGAATTCTCCAAAAGCGGCTTTTTTATATCACTCCTTAATTTAGGCGAGGTAAAACTTTTGTGGGATTGAAAACAATTTTAACAAACAATTAATTGATTTGAAAATGTCATAGCATAACTAAAATTAGGTCAATATACTTCAAGCATTGCGAAATTTGACAAGTAAAGAGAGAAAAGACGTTGAAAATAAATTGCATATAATTTTTCTGTGAAGCTTGGAATACTGTAATTACCCATTTATTAATATATACAATGATAATACTGAGTTATATAAGAAATAACCGGAATCACCTTCAAAATACTAAGATTATGTAAATGAAAGCTTTTCAGAAAGTAATTGCATATTTGAACTTTTTATTATTGAAACTTTTACTATTTCTGCACCATGAATATTTTAATTTTTCTCTTCTTTTATGAACATAATTTTCAGGTATCTAGTATATTTGCACTTCGCTTTAAACATACTGGCTCAATACCTATGTGAATATTTCAAATGCCTTTGATTAACATATTTGTCTTGAATTTTTAGGGTTACGTTACGAAACAGAAGCCGAAATGCTGAATACTTTTTATTATTTTCGTTGTCATACCTTAACCATATACTCTTAATAACGCTTTGTCTCTTCATTCAAAGCATCATTAATTTTTAGGGTTCCGTAGTACCTAAAGTAAAAAGTAAAAGTAAAAAACTCCGACTCCGTTGTCCGTCCGTCCGTCCGTATGTCACAGCTTAATAACTATAGCAACTTTAAAGATAAAGACTAGAAATTTGCCACGAAAACAGCACCCACTTACCTAGATAATACGGTATAACAAATGGCGATTACAAGCCCTGACTGGCCAATTAGAGGAAAACTATAATAGCGATTAAAAAACTGGAAAACAAATGAAAGAAAAAAATGGAAAATAAATGAAAAAAACATTTTATAAAAATACAATATGGGTATCTTATTCTAGAATTAAAGAGCTAATTATAAAAATATAATACTTTTATACTGGCACCGATTTCGAGAAATCTTTGATAAACCACAAAAAATGCATGTGCCTCCCCCCTTATTTCCGACACTATCGAACCGAAAAATAAGAGAAAAATCATGGTAAGTTAGGATTACGTAAAAATTACAGGACATATTTTATATAACGGGTGAGAAATTAACGATAGCAAAATGACAAAATTAAATATTTCATCCACGAGTTTTATTTCGAGTACGGTATTCTTTTTTTAGTTATCATAAACAGTTATGGGCAAGATTTAAATTACCTTCTTCCTGACTGTTCCCAAAACTATCGAATTACGGAACTCTAGGTATGCGAGTGCGACTCGCACTTGACCGGTTTTTAAGAATGAGAACCTTATCATTTGAGAATTCGAGAGTGTCCGACCAGAAACTGCAAGGCTGTTCAACTCGGAACACATAATAAAATGATTGTGAATTATGAATGCCTTCTATTTATTTATAAAGGTTGCATTTTTAGTAAGATGTTTTATGTTATTATCGTTTGGCCTTATATTAAAGTATCATAATATTAACTAATTTACATTTAAAGATATTTGTGTAAACAGTTGTTGCTCTGCGCATTAATCATCCAAACTCGGTCAGAGTAGAATTCCTCAGTCAGCCATTGTACCTTCTGCGGGGGGTTGTCTTCTAAATAATAGCGTATAGGTAATTTGGTCAGCTGAGCTTAAGCGACGTGATGCAATCCGATTTCTAGGCAGAGCATCAAATGTTATTTAAGTCTATACCTTTCCTATTTTCCTTTTTTCAAAATAGTTTTAATGGTTATTATACGATTTACAAACCTTGACCTCACTAGAGTGCGTACGTATATTTATATAATTTGAGTTCGACTGTATGTCTATGTTTTTGATGGTTGGCACCCAGTTGGCAATCTATTCAAAATACGTAATCTAGAGACAGGATACATTGGTTTGGAAAATGGAAAATTTAAAGGAACAAAATCGTATTCAAATTGATGCTATTCGGCTAAACAAATTAGTTCGTTTGACAATTGAAATCGTACATTTGTGGCTGTCAAATGAATACGGTTGTCTCGTTTTATTGTTGACAACCAAAAACGTACGATTTCAAATTGTTAAACGGGCTAATTTGATTAGCCGAATAGCCATATGACAATTGAATTTGATGACGATTGTCTTACCCAATCGCACCTCAGGTTCAAAGCATGTTACTAGAGTAAATGTAAGTAATTAATGATTTATAATAAACAATGTTAAATAATTCTAAATACAGGTTGAAAATTGAACCTCTAGCTTTATTAAAATCTATGAATCATAATCACTATTAATAGAACATAAAAGAGTAAAAAAAGTGTCTTTTTTTTGTTTTCTTAATTAGCTATTGGAAAACAACACGCGGAAATCGAGAAAAAAAACTTAGTTCCAAATGTCTCAATAGATGGCGCTGATAAGCATTCGGATTTTTTTTAATGGATTACCTACTCAGAAGAAGTACAAGCTCTATGATTTTACCTACCTAATCTTTGGTCGCAAGAACATGTCAAAGAAAAAAAAAAATCTGACTTTTTATCAGAATACAGTTAAGTAGATAATCATTGCATTGCATTTATTGCAAGTGGTTTGTGTTACAAAAAAAGATCCGAATATTGTATTAAATAATAAATGTCACGTAACGCGACGCAACAGTGTTGCCAACTTCTAATTCCCAATGTTGATCAGCGCCATCTAGTTCAATTTAAAGAAATATTAGTAATGTCATGGAAAATTCCCCATTTTGGATGAATACCCATGCTGCCGTCCTTACGATAACATAAAGGCAGTAAGTAACATCGCGGCAAAGTCTAGAAATCCGGGGTTAAAGTTTTGAAACTTCTTTTTGTTTTTTTTGGCGTGTATTTGAAACATACCAATGTTTCTTCATAATTTGACTTAATTTTTATGCTTAGGAGTGGACAGAACTAAAAAGATATATTCCTAAGCAATAATGCAGTAAGAGTGTTACATACTGTGTTAATGTTAAGGATTGGTTACTGAGTGATTAATTCTTCTTTGCAGTATGTACCTTGGCAATAATAAATAATACTAAAATTATATATTCTAAGTAAATTACTTATCGATAAATATATATTTACCATCTATAAATGAATACTAAAAAGTAATATTTTAGTGTCTTGAAGTCAATTTTCTGACTTGATTATATATTTAGAAACTGATATAAAAATATTTTAAGTATTAATTTATATTTTTGAGATAAATTAATTGAATTAATAAATATTACAAAAGAAAATATTAAATTTTGAAATTCATATTTTTACTATGTTATCCAATTAATCTAATGAGTCATAATAATTATTGAGGCTTTCCAGAAACATACAAATAACCTAAGTATTTTATCAAATTATATACATGCTTGGACTAAATTGAGAGGTATTTGGTAATACGGGATAAAAGTATACAGGTTGAAAATGAGATTTATTGAACTCTATGAATCAAAATCACAAATAGAACACAAAACAGTTTAAAAAAAAGTTTTTTTTATGGTTTTCAAATTTAAAAAAAAAAGGCAAACCTGCGCGACGCGAAATGTGACTGACAATAGACCGTACATATTTCCGGCGGTAAATAATGCACATAGCCTATTTACAAATAGGTTTTATAGAGCGTCGTCCCTGTCACCGGAGTATTAGTGCTTCTTTCTGGGTCGATATCTTTTTTTATATTATGAATCATGACAACAAACATGTTTTATTTATTTTGGACATATAACAGTGTCCTTTGTTATAGCTAGAGGGTTCATTTTCAACCGGTATAGTAAGAAAATGTTTAGAGTTCCTAACCCGAAGGTTGCCAAACAGGACCCTATTTGTTTTAGCTCTATCGTAAAGGCGGTTACACAGACAAGTTTAAAATTTTGTCAGGTTGTAGTAAATACTCTACAGAAAAATAAAAAATAGGGTTTCCTACTGAGAGGTTGCCGAAATTGGCTTGTTTTTTGTTTTCTAGATGTTGCTAAGGCATCTATATTGTTGTTTAATTTAAAAACAGTATTGTGTCACACTGTGTTACGTGAAAAAATACTGAAATGCAGCATGGATACTTAGTTTATTCTTAGGTTGGGACATCAGTATATGCTACTTACTGCGTTCTTTACTAACAGTATCTCTGGGTTCCATCATCCAAACCGTATGAGAGTAAAGTGGCTAGATAGATATTTTTTTGCTGATTCCAAATATAGTAATAACTCAATTTCGATCAAAATGCGACTTACTGCGTTTTTCATAAGGATGCCAGTATGCGACGGGACATGTGACTGACAATAGACAAAACATATTCCCGGCGGTAAATAATGCACATAGGCTATGTACACATAGGTTTTGTATAGCGTCGTATGTGTCACCGGAGTATTAGTGCTTCTTTTGACGACCGATAACTTTTATTTTCAACCGGTAAGTGTTGTGAGAATGGAACCCTAAGAAAGTCCGTTTTGTTCGTAATAAAAAGGCCCGTAGTAGCAGTAGTATAGCAATTCTGCACATAAGTACGAGATGTTTTTAGTTAAATACGACATTTTACTATCTGAATTAAATCATAAAAACATCCTGACAAAATCAAAATTAATACATCTGACCAATATCTATCACATTAAACCCACTACTATGTCAGGAAGGAATTAATGTTCTGAAAAGTGGTAAATGAGTGTTTGACTGATTGGCAACTTTGGAACACGTCTGAAATAAAACCTATATTTACGGAACCCCTACATTGCTTAAGACAAAAACTTGACAGGCCTTTAAAAAAACAGATACGTATATTTATATAACATAAATTAATTCAACCCCAAACGACCGCTTTAAAACTAGTAATCGGCGCCGGCTTAGAGTTTTTTTACCTAAAGTCGTAAGATTAGAAATGAATACTAAATATAATGTTTTAGATCTCATTTATCATTTACCTTTTTACCATCTTGGAAATTTATGACTGAAGGTATTTTAGATTTCAAGTCAAAGTACGTACACACTCCACTTTGCATTGTTTTTAATCTAAAACCTAGGTTCTAGGGTTCTGTAATTCGTTATTTTTGAGAAAATTCAGGAATATGGTAATCAAAACCTTTCCAATAACTACTAATGTCATATAAAATTGGGCAAGTGCTAGTCGGACTCACGCAGGAAGGGTTCCGTACCACACAATACGGATACGAAACCTTAAAACATTGTGGTAAATAACAACAATGAGATGCCACAGAAACATCAAGGCGACAAAAATATAAGGCGTTAAAATGGTGGCGCTTAACAAACAACTCGGAATACCTACTATGTATTTTTTTATTTGTTTTTTTTTTACTTTAGAGTAAGTATCTTCAACAATCTTACCAAAAAAACTTTTATGTATCACCGTTTTTAAGATAGAGCTAAGTAAGAAACAACGATGAAAAAATTAATTTTTATGGTACATATTACTCGTATGATGAGCCAATGAGGTTAAAAACTAAAAGCTCCTTGTAGTTGGCAGCACTGTTGAGTGTTCCTAAGAACCGCCATATTGTTTATATGTTGTTGTTTGGTCTCGTGTTTATTATCAGATTCAACGAAAAAAATGTATTCGACTTGTAGTGTAGCTCAATTAAAAGACGAGCTTAGAAAAAGGAAAGCGTCTACCACTGGTAAAAAAGCAGCCTTAATTGAAAGGTAACATAAATCAAGCACTGCTATAATTTAAAGGTTATGTTACGTTTGTTTTTGTAAAGCCCGGTTTTTTTTTGTTAGACTAGAGGCGTACGACAGGAATAACCTTGTCGGAGTTGAAGATGAACTTATAGATGAGATTCCTGTTATTCCTGCCTTGGATGAGTTCAGGGATGTCAATGCCAGCACCGATCTTCCAGCTCTGTCGAGACGCCACATTCAAGAGTTTGCAGAAAGGTAAAAAAGCATTAAATCATAATTTGTCGTCTGTTGTGATTTTACTATTACTTAGATTCGGTTCTTATCCTGACCCGAGGAAGTTTATCATAACATTTGTGCATTTGTATTTGTACCCAACTGATTTCTGGTTGATAATGCACTCTATAATAATATTAAGATTAAATAACATGTAGCTATATTGTTTCAGGTTTCAAGTACCGGCCAAAGGGAGACTTCTATATGAAAGTAGAAGCTTGGTTACTCTTCGTGTTGTGTTAAAACAACAAAATTACTACTTTCATGCGCAATGCAAAGCGCAAATGAAGAAACTACTGTACATAGTTTTGCTAAAAATGGATGAGAGTGGCATGATATTGGAAAGCCACTGTGAATGTGCGGCTGGAAGTGGGCTAGAAGCACACTGCAAGCATGTTTTTGCAGTTCTTCATGGCATAGAAGACATGGTGAGGACAAAGACTATAATTATACACAAAGTGTGCACGGAAGAGCTTATGATGTTTAAAAAACCAAAAAAAGTGTTCTATCATTCCCCGATAGAATCTCACCATTTGCCCAGCAAGCGGAAGAAACCTTCAAGCGTGTTATTATACTGTCCAATCAAAGAGGAAGATATAATGCAAAATTACAAAGATTATGTTACCAATCTAGCAGTAGGATTTGCTGCTACAACTGGAAGTAAAATGCCATATCTTCAACTTACCAAACCTGCCAATCCATATGCAGTTGAAATGGACCATGAATATCTGGAAATGAGTGCAAAGGACTCGCTATTGGAAAATCTGATGCTGAAAAATATTAACCAACAGCAAGTGGAAGACATACAAGTGAAGACCACTCTTCAAGACGCATCCAAAGACTGGCACTTGTTCAGAAGTGTCCGAGTCACAGCTAGCAATTTTCATGCTATATGCCATAGTAGAGGAAGTACTAGGCAAGCATTGGCAAACAATATATTGTATCCAAAAAAATTTACAACTCGAGCCACTACTCATGGGAAAGTACATGAGTCTGATGCCATACAAAAGTATGAGACCTTCCTAAGTGCAAAAATAGATAGATGTGGTTTGTTCATTTCGCTCACCCACCCTTTCATTGCAGCCTCACCCGACGGATTGCTACAAAATGAAACGGTAATAGAGGTGAAGTGTCCTTATGTTGCTAGGCACCAGACTATAACAGTGAATACAGTGCCATATTTATACGAGTGCAATGGTGAATTAAAACTAAAAAAAAAACACAATTACTATACCCAGATTCAGGGGCAACTATTTTGCACAAATCGCAAATACTGTAATTTAGTTTTATATACATTTGCGGATATGGTTGTCATATATATTGAGAGAGATGAAGAATTCATAAAGGAAATGGTCCTAAAATTGACATCTTTCTATGAAGAACATTTGCAACCAGCGATTTTCAATAAATATATGTATAAATATTATGATTCTGTAATAAAACCAAATTAAAAAATATAAACATAGTTTTATTTTCTTACTCCTAATTATTACATAATAGATTCTCTAAAATTGCAACACATAAGGCACACAAAAAATATCTTGGATGCAAGGGGTACAAAATTGTGGTGTAGTTCTTCTTTTAGAATTTTGTAAGTTTTAGTTAACCCTATCAAACGTTCAATGTGAACACGCTGACTTGCCAACTTTCTGTCTTTCAGTAATTTCAGACCAGGTATTTGACCTTGTCCTTTTAAAAACGTAGCGATGTTTAATGTAACATCTTTTCCAATAAAGATATCCTGAATATTGTATCCCCTGTCTGCAAGAATGCTGTCCCCTGGCTCACACTTTTTTACCAAGTCGCTTCTTTCTACAGTTTGCCTATCACTAATAGAGCCAGCATACGCAGGTGAGCAGTATGACAGCAAACCTCCAGGAGTAGCTCCGACCAGCACCTTTAGTGTATTACTATGTTTGTAACTGCTCCATGATGCTTGTTGAGACACAGGATTCCCAGGTTTTTGCATTTTTATTTCCGTGCCATCAATGATAACTCGCGTGTTCTTATCATGTTGTTTGAAACTTTCTGGCATATAGTATTGCACTAATTCTTTTTCAGGCCAGATATCTAGTTTTTTCCAAAGTTGGTCCATGTAATTAATCCATGTTATAAATATGTTGTAAACTGTTGTTGGACTTGTTTGAAAAAATTGTGCTAGTTCAAAATTGCATTTATTGTGTCTTAATTTCATCATTGTCATGAAAAACTGATCTTCAATAGTAATATTTTGGATATGACTTCCATAGTATTTAATTAAGTGAGCCATGGGACTTAATGTTGAGAATACAAAATAGAACTTTGCATATGTTTCAAAGCCTGTATAGAAAGCGATAACACTATCTTTGTCTTTATATCTCATTATAGATCCATAAATGTATTCGAAATTCACTTGAGTACTCTTTGATGCAGCTGATGCACTAGTTTCGTTACTCACTGGCAGTTCAGCCGGTGGGTTAATGGGTATTTCTATTTCACTTTGTACTATAAATTGCTCATCTCTAAATTGAACTTCACACTTATTTTGGTTCTGAATGCCACTAGGTCCAGGTATTTGATCACAAGACGTATTAAAACAAAGTTTCTTGATACTTCTCTGTTGCAGTCTTTCCGATCGTTGTTGGGCTGTTTGTTTGACTGTTTTGACTTTAGAAAATGAAAATATAGATGGTACAGCAGTTTTTTTCAATACTTTGTGTAGAGGTTCATCACCTGTATACGAATTGCGTCCATAGTAATCTTCAGGTTGAAAATGGGCAGCACATAGTCTTGACGAAGTACTAGCCTTCTAATTTTTTCTACGAAGAGCTTTCTCCCACAGTTTTCTTCTTTTAGGTTCCTTGGGAAATACATGAATTCCCGTATTTTTGCAATCAACGGCTGCACAAAGAGTCATTGTATGATATTGTTCACAAAACAAATAATTTGTTTACAAAAATACTATGGGCAACTGTCAAATCAATGGTACACTCAACAGTGGTGACATCTGTAGTGAGCATTTGGCAGTTTTTAAGCCCATTGGTTTCATTTCATTATTTGAATATTATAATTTGTATATATTTTTACGGTTCCGTAGTCCGACAAGGAACCCTTATAGTTTGGCCATGTCCATCTGTCCGTCCGTCTGTCTGCGGCTTAGCTCAGAGACTATTAGTACTAGAAAGCTGTAATTTGGTATGGGTAAATGGGTATACATATTAATCATGCACGCCGACAAATCAGTAAAAAAAAAAAGTTGAAGTTTTGTTCGCTTATTTAGGAAGATGATTTTTTTTCTCGTCTATCCCATAGTGTGGGGTATCGTTGGATAGGTCGTTCAAAAACATTATAGGCGAATGAAAACCATTTTTAGATTTAGGGATCCGTGGCGAAATATTAAGCTATAAAGTGCTATTTTTTTTTAGAGTCAACTGTCCCCACCTGCCTGCTTAACGGTTGTTTATGAATGTGTAGAAAAAATCACAGAAGTAGTATATATAATGAAGTTAAACTATCACAGTTAAGTAGGCTTTACAGGTTTACGAGTACAGGTCGCGCCAAGCTTTTAGTCCCCTCTAAACACGACAATGCATGGGCCGTTCTTCTAAATATATGGGAATAGAAGTTTTGGCGCGATCTGTGTTGGTAGACCAACTTATAAAATTAACTAGGCAACTACGGAACCCTACACTGCGCGTGGCCCGACACGCACTTGGTCGGTTTTAAATTCTTGTCGAGCATTACTAATCTCTTCGTTAACTTAATTTACCTGCAATAAGTATACGCTTGGCCATTACCACACCTGATAAAAAGCGTCGTCAAGACCTAGGATGAAGGGCGCTCGCCCGGAAACTGGGAGAGCGACAGCAGGCTAGGCGTTTATCAGTCTTTCTAGGGATTTCCACAAAAAATTAACTTGGCAGCATTGTTAAAGAGTAGCCATTAGGATAACTTTTTAACTAAAAGTTTTTTAAGCGAGTTCGCGAAATGATACTGGCCACTTCCATTCTCTGTAAATTATATAAAAAAAAATACAACGTTATCGATCGATCGGTTTTCCTTGTTAACAACATCCTTTGTATCTAAAGAATAATTTCGGGCATTTATTGTTGTTTACATTATTCGATTTAGCTGGTGAACTCGAATTATGTTATGTATGACTGAAAGCAGCCTTGTCAGTGTCAAGTTGGCAAATTGCGTGGAAAGAAAAAGAATACCTGCCTAAAGTTCATTTGAAGTAAGTATGTATTGTTTGTTTGTTTCTTTAATTACGCTTAATTTATTTACTCACACTATGCATTGAAAAACGTAGTATGATACTCGTACGTAAGGGCAATATTTTACTCGTAACGTTTAAAACACTCGCTTAACGCTCTTGTTTCAAATCGTTCCTCGTATAAGCTATTGCTTCCTTTACGCACTCGTAGCATAAACTACTATTTCAATGTAAATGTTCGGAAAGACCTATTTTATATGCATAAAAACAGTTGGTAAAGTAATTTTACCGCACTTGTGCTTTTTTTTTCTTATGTTGGCTTTCTTTCGTTATGTACCATAGATATACTTGACCGAAATAAACTGCGTTCAGTTTGATGCGTTCGTAGGCTGCGTTCAGTTTGATCGTCGCAAATTGCGTGCAGAGAAAAAGAATGCCTGCCTTAAGTTCATTTGGGGTATTTCGTCGGCTAACTGCAAGAAGTCATTATCTGCAAAAATGTAGTTCCGAGATAAACGTGCTTTTAACTTTCCCATAATTTTGGCCATAATTTCAAAAGTTTCAGTCATAGAAAATTAACCAAAGATTCTTTTGTAGCTTATTTTGTATTAAATTGAAGTAGAAATGAAATCTACGCCAAAAAAGGTTTTTCTTGTTTTTTAATTAAAACAAAAAAGATAATGACTTCATGCTATTAACAAAAATTTGTTTGCTTTAGACATTAAGTCGAATATCTTTAGAACTAAAATAGGTAAGAAAATAATGATTTCAGATTATTGTAGAGCTCAACGCCGTCTATATGCGGCGCTACCTCATGCAGTTAATGACTTCGTGCAAATAATGACTTCTTGCAGTAAACTGACGATTTATTGTATGTTTCTTTACTTATGTTTCTTTTATGTACTCACACTTTGCATTGAAAAACGTAGTATGATATACGTGGGTAAGGGTAGTAAAATAGCTTACTTGTAACTATTAAAATACTCGCTATTGCTTCCTTACCGATTTTGTAGCATAAACTACTATTATTTTAATAATTAACATGAATGGCAATGCATTATACACCCAAAAATATTATGAAATATATAAATGTAAACAAAACTTCGGAAATATTTATGTAGGTAGATATTGTTAATATATGCCGTCTTTACCACTTTCATAATCGACAACATTACAAATTAATGATTGGTGCAAAACTAAAAACCATTTCGAGATATGGGCCTTCTGTGCATCATTTTTTTTTTCAGAATTAAATCGTGATTAAATGAAGAGATATTTTCAAAAAACTAAAAATATGGTAAATACAGGATTTTAAAAACAATTTCCTTTGCTTTTAAGTTCAATTTATTTAAAAAATATATATCAACTATCATATCATGTGACAGTGGACATAAACATGCCAAGCTTTTGTTTAAATAATCGATTGGCAATGAACATCGACTTTTGAAATCCTCAGATATGACTTATGTCCTTTTAGAATGAGTGAATAAGAAAACATTAAATTATGCAGGAAAACGTAAAATAAAACAAAATGAAAAAATACATAAGCTTCTTTTTTACGCAGCCTTTCAATATAGATATTAAAAACAAATGGTTATCTAAAATGAAATGTTGTCGATTGTGAGAATAAATTTTCAGTATTTCCAAATAGTGTCTGTAAAGTATATGGCTCTACAAAAGACTCGAGTCTCTTTTCTATCTACAACTTCCACTGTAATAATCCAAAATCAGCCATTTTATGTGTCATTCCTAAATTTATGCAAGATGCAACTTTTGTGAGAACAAAAACAACTTTTAATAGATAATGGATAGAGTTGAATATCATAACCCAAGAAAAAAAAGGTCGGGCCTATATGATTTATAGCGAAATCCATCGCTTTGGATACTCTAATTATTAAGAGTGCATAACAAGCTGGAAAAGATCAATTGAAACAAATTTCAAGTGAAAAAGTATTTTTTTTAAATGCCTCGGGCCAGGTTTCGAACCTGCGATTCTCTTTCACAGCAAGTGCGCCACCTCTACGCGAACACCGGCGTTGCGAAATCTGTAAATATATACAGTGAAACCCATAAAAAAACCGGTCAAGTGCGAGTCAGACTCGCGTACCTAGGGTTCCGTAATTCGACAGTCTTGGGAACAGTCAGGAAGAAGGTATTTAAGATTTTAAATAACTGTTAACACAAAAGAGAGACTCAAATATTTTTATACCGTACTCGAAATAAAAGTCGTGGATGAAAAATTTAATATTGTCATTTTGTTGTCGTGAATTTCTCACACTATGCTTTTCTTGTTATTTTTAGGTAATCCCAAATTAGCATGATTTTTTTGTGACATACGGACGGATGGACGGACAACGGAGTCTCAGCATAAAGGTTCCTTTTGTACCCTTTAGGTACTACGGAACCCTAAAAACTAGAAAACGGAAAGCTCATAATACTGAAACAACCTGTTTATTATTTCAATACATTGGTATTGATGATGTCCTTCCTGACGTATCGTCAACGGCCAATACTTCGTCATAAAGGTCCAGTTAGAGGGAGTATTACTTGTCATATTTGAATTCTATTTAAACTTTTACAATTTCTATAAATTAATTAATTATTAATAATTTATTTTCTTTTATTAATTGCATTTTGGCATCGAAACTGTAAATTTGCACTTTGCTTTAATTATACTAGCTACAACATAAATACATATACTCACGCCTGTCTCCCAGGGAGGCAGACAGAGACTACAGATTTTTATCTGCAACGACCCCAACAATCCTCTTTCGTCTCTACCACATCCATCAATCTAGTTGTACAAGCTCCTCTATTTCGGGCACTTTTGACATTGCCCTTCCTCAGTAGGTATGTCGCGAATCTTGTCACTATACGTTCTTCTGGGGCGGTTGAGCATAATCTTCCACTTGCGCACCATACATTCCTTTCGTAAAATAAATTTGTGAATATTTTACTATTTCGTTACGAAGCAGGAATCACAGCATAAGATTAAGAATGAGAGAATGAAAATTCGAAAGGGTCCAACCAGGAACTACAAAGCCATTTAACTCGACCACATTTATTTTTGTGGGCATAATCCAAGACGAATATCAATGCCTTGTTTAACTATTTCTAAAGGTCAAAGTTTAAAGTTTTTATCAACTTGTTTTACAAGTATTATCGTTTGGCCTTAAACTTATGGTATTATAATATTAATAACTAATTTACATGTAAAGATATTTATGTAAACAGTTCACGCTCTGCGTGAAACTGCGTTGTTTTTACTTAGGAGGATATGTCGCGCTTGCAAAGGTCACTGTTACTCCATGCGGAACGCCCCGCAGTGCGAGATAGAATTAATATATGTAAGAGGATATGTCGCGCTTGCAAAGGTCACTGTTACTCCATGCGGAACGCCCCGCAGTGCGAGATAGAATTAATATATGTAAGAGGATATGTCGCGCTTGCAAAGGTCACTGTTACTCCATGCGGAACGCCCCGCAGTGCGAGATAGAATTAATATATGTAAGAGGATATGTCGCGCTTGCAAAGGTCACTGTTACTCCATGCGGAACGCCCCGCAGTGCGAGATAGAATTAATATATGTAAGAGGATATGTCGCGCTTGCAGAGGTCACTGTTACTCCATGCGGAACGCCCCGCAGTGCGAGATAGAATTAATATATGTAAGAGGATATGTCGCGCTTGCAAAGGTCACTGTTACTCCATGCGGAACGCCCCGCAGTGCGAGATAGAATTAATATATGTAAGAGGATATGTCGCGCTTGCAAAGGTCACTGTTACTCCATGCGGAACGCCCCGCAGTGCGAGATAGAATTAATATATGTAAGAGGATATGTCGCGCTTGCAAAGGTCACTGTTACTCCATGCGGAACGCCCCGCAGTGCGAGATAGAATTAATATATGTAAGAGGATATGTCGCACTTGCAAAGGTCACTGTTACTCCATGCGGAACGCCCCGCAGTGCGAGATAGAATTAATATATGTAAGAGGATATGTCGCGCTTGCAGAGGTCACTGTTACTCCATGCGGAACGCCCCGCAGTGCGAGATAGAATTAATATATGTAAGAGGATATGTCGCGCTTGCAGAGGTCACTGTTACTCCATGCGGAACGCCCCGCAGTGCGAGATAGAATTAATATATGTAAGAGGATATGTCGCGCTTGCAAAGGTCACTGTTACTCCATGCGGAACGCCCCGCAGTGCGAGATAGAATTAATATATGTAAGAGGATATGTCGCGCTTGCAGAGGTCACTGTTACTCCATGCGGAACGCCCCGCAGTGCGAGATAGAATTAATATATGTAAGAGGATATGTCGCGCTTGCAAAGGTCACTGTTACTCCATGCGGAACGCCCCGCAGTGCGAGATAGAATTAATATATGTAAGAGGATATGTCGCGCTTGCAAAGGTCACTGTTACTCCATGCGGAACGCCCCGCAGTGCGAGATAGAATTAATATATGTAAGAGGATATGTCGCGCTTGCAAAGGTCACTGTTACTCCATGCGGAACGCCCCGCAGTGCGAGATAGAATTAATATATGTAAGAGGATATGTCGCGCTTGCAGAGGTCACTGTTACTCCATGCGGAACGCCCCGCAGTGCGAGATAGAATTAATATATGTAAGAGGATATGTCGCGCTTGCAAAGGTCACTGTTACTCCATGCGGAACGCCCCGCAGTGCGAGATAGAATTAATATATGTAAGAGGATATGTCGCGCTTGCAAAGGTCACTGTTACTCCATGCGGAACGCCCCGCAGTGCGAGATAGAATTAATATATGTAAGAGGATATGTCGCGCTTGCAAAGGTCACTGTTACTCCATGCGGAACGCCCCGCAGTGCGAGATAGAATTAATATATGTAAGAGGATATGTCGCGCTTGCAAAGGTCACTGTTACTCCATGCGGAACGCCCCGCAGTGCGAGATAGAATTAATATATGTAAGAGGATATGTCGCGCTTGCAAAGGTCACTGTTACTCCATGCGGAACGCCCCGCAGTGCGAGATAGAATTAATATATGTAAGAGGATATGTCGCGCTTGCAGAGGTCACTGTTACTCCATGCGGAACGCCCCGCAGTGCGAGATAGAATTAATATATGTAAGAGGATATGTCGCGCTTGCAAAGGTCACTGTTACTCCATGCGGAACGCCCCGCAGTGCGAGATAGAATTAATATATGTAAGAGGATATGTCGCGCTTGCAAAGGTCACTGTTACTCCATGCGGAACGCCCCGCAGTGCGAGATAGAATTAATATATGTAAGAGGATATGTCGCGCTTGCAAAGGTCACTGTTACTCCATGCGGAACGCCCCGCAGTGCGAGATAGAATTAATATATGTAAGAGGATATGTCGCACTTGCAAAGGTCACTGTTACTCCATGCGGAACGCCCCGCAGTGCGAGATAGAATTAATATATGTAAGAGGATATGTCGCGCTTGCAGAGGTCACTGTTACTCCATGCGGAACGCCCCGCAGTGCGAGATAGAATTAATATATGTAAGAGGATATGTCGCGCTTGCAGAGGTCACTGTTACTCCATGCGGAACGCCCCGCAGTGCGAGATAGAATTAATATATGTAAGAGGATATGTCGCGCTTGCAAAGGTCACTGTTACTCCATGCGGAACGCCCCGCAGTGCGAGATAGAATTAATATATGTAAGAGGATATGTCGCGCTTGCAGAGGTCACTGTTACTCCATGCGGAACGCCCCGCAGTGCGAGATAGAATTAATATATGTAAGAGGATATGTCGCGCTTGCAAAGGTCACTGTTACTCCATGCGGAACGCCCCGCAGTGCGAGATAGAATTAATATATGTAAGAGGATATGTCGCGCTTGCAAAGGTCACTGTTACTCCATGCGGAACGCCCCGCAGTGCGAGATAGAATTAATATATGTAAGAGGATATGTCGCGCTTGCAAAGGTCACTGTTACTCCATGCGGAACGCCCCGCAGTGCGAGATAGAATTAATATATGTAAGAGGATATGTCGCGCTTGCAGAGGTCACTGTTACTCCATGCGGAACGCCCCGCAGTGCGAGATAGAATTAATATATGTAAGAGGATATGTCGCGCTTGCAAAGGTCACTGTTACTCCATGCGGAACGCCCCGCAGTGCGAGATAGAATTAATATATGTAAGAGGATATGTCGCGCTTGCAAAGGTCACTGTTACTCCATGCGGAACGCCCCGCAGTGCGAGATAGAATTAATATATGTAAGAGGATATGTCGCGCTTGCAAAGGTCACTGTTACTCCATGCGGAACGCCCCGCAGTGCGAGATAGAATTAATATATGTAA
Organism: Ypsolopha scabrella; assembly: GCA_910592155.1. Taxonomy (NCBI): domain Eukaryota; kingdom Metazoa; phylum Arthropoda; class Insecta; order Lepidoptera; family Ypsolophidae; genus Ypsolopha; species Ypsolopha scabrella. The sequence continues at coordinate 11,488,020 of OU342964.1, forward strand.
GAGGATATGTCGCGCTTGCAAAGGTCACTGTTACTCCATGCGGAACGCCCCGCAGTGCGAGATAGAATTAATATATGTAAGAGGATATGTCGCGCTTGCAAAGGTCACTGTTACTCCATGCGGAACGCCCCGCAGTGCGAGATAGAATTAATATATGTAAGAGGATATGTCGCGCTTGCAGAGGTCACTGTTACTCCATGCGGAACGCCCCGCAGTGCGAGATAGAATTAATATATGTAAGAGGATATGTCGCGCTTGCAAAGGTCACTGTTACTCCATGCGGAACGCCCCGCAGTGCGAGATAGAATTAATATATGTAAGAGGATATGTCGCGCTTGCAAAGGTCACTGTTACTCCATGCGGAACGCCCCGCAGTGCGAGATAGAATTAATATATGTAAGAGGATATGTCGCGCTTGCAAAGGTCACTGTTACTCCATGCGGAACGCCCCGCAGTGCGAGATAGAATTAATATATGTAAGAGGATATGTCGCGCTTGCAAAGGTCACTGTTACTCCATGCGGAACGCCCCGCAGTGCGAGATAGAATTAATATATGTAAGAGGATATGTCGCGCTTGCAAAGGTCACTGTTACTCCATGCGGAACGCCCCGCAGTGCGAGATAGAATTAATATATGTAAGAGGATATGTCGCACTTGCAAAGGTCACTGTTACTCCATGCGGAACGCCCCGCAGTGCGAGATAGAATTAATATATGTAAGAGGATATGTCGCACTTGCAAAGGTCACTGTTACTCCATGCGGAACGCCCCGCAGTGCGAGATAGAATTAATATATGTAAGAGGATATGTCGCGCTTGCAAAGGTCACTGTTACTCCATGCGGAACGCCCCGCAGTGCGAGATAGAATTAATATATGTAAGAGGATATGTCGCGCTTGCAAAGGTCACTGTTACTCCATGCGGAACGCCCCGCTGTGCGAGAGGGACGGATTCCGGAAAAAATAGCAAAATGTCGGTTTTAAATTAATATAAAATGAACTAAAATAGCTATCGAAATTTCCAACTGAGAAAATTTAGATATCGTTAAAATATATCTAATAAAATATCTTTCTGGTCTATATGTCATTCTTGTTTGTCATACTATGAAAAAAAGTGTAGAAGAAGACCTCATTTCAGCAATTATTTCTATCGAGCGAAAGTTACGCAATCGCGTTTCTGTACAAAACTAGAAAAAGGTCCCGAAATTTATATACTGATTTATCAAATTAGTGCCTTCATCTGAAAAACAGCTATACAACTTCAAAAAGTGCCTTTTCATCGAAATAGCCCCTTAATTCAACCTAATTTAATGTCACCTAACATGAGCGAGTTTTTGATATACATACTTTGTCCTTTTTCGTTAAATGCTTTAGAATTTACTCAGTTTTATGAAAAGGTCACTTAGACACGGCAGGTAATATACCGGCCATATACATATATAACGTATATATATAACGGCTCATAGAGCAGTAAACAGCTTCGAGTATAATTTCCAGTTGTAAAATTTCGTATTAATTAATGCATAAAACCAAATCGACGTAGATTTTTTGACTTAAATGGAAATATTTGCATACAAGCACTTGTACAATGATTTAATTTGTTGATGGTCTCGGTTATAAATATTAATTAATAAATAAGGAAATATCAAAGTTTTTCTTGTCAGAGGAGGTAATAATGTAACAATACGATTGTTCTTGTAATCTACAATTATGTTTTGCATCATTCATTAGTCAACCATTAGATACTATAAACGATAATTATTAATTCAACTAGCTTTGTCATGAATATTGAAATGCAAATTGTTCACACCTTTTAATTTCAATACTCAGATCAAAAACATAGTTACTTCATATACCTATATATGTATGTTTTTCTTTTTGTTCCTTTTTATCTACTCACTCAGAATCTTGACTTTTGTTAGATTTGTTGACTTTCGGTTCACTTGTAGGTACTGTATTCAGCAATACAGCTTACCTTCCTATTTTTCTTTTATTTCTTTGTTTGTGCGTATGTGTTTTGAAAACTTAAGTTGTTTGTCTTTGTTCCACTCTACTACTTTTATATTTGGAGCCCTATTAATGGTAGATATTTAAATCTATGGATATTGGATGTAATGTTCAGAAATCCAGCAATCCATATGATGCGGGTCTTAACAAAAAAGAGCAAAAAACGTATATAAGTCTTTATTTAAACTATCCTAATGAAACAGCATATAAATATTATATACATGTTCATGAAGTGAGGAATATTTACAGTGAGTTTTCCCTTAAGGAAATGTGCTTTATCCTAGATATTATCCGAGTAATGATGCCACGACGGCAGATGGCACGGCGCCGCCAGGTCCTTGCTGGATTTGGGGTTGGAAGCCGTTCTCGTCTGCGGTGTAGACAACGGTGTAGGTCACACCATCAGGACCGACCCAGGAGTACTGGCCTCGCACTGCGATACCCTCCGTCTCTGTTCCTTGGTTCTTCAACTGCCCTTGCTCTTCGTGCTTGGTTCCATCCGATAGCTCGTAGCTGTAAGTGATAAACTCTTACATTATTTGTACTATGTACCTAGTAATAGAAAATAATATATCTTCAAGATATGAGGCTCCAATTGGGTATCAGAGGTATTTCACACTGTGAATTGCTTAACAGTCCACACTCGTAAACGCACGTTTCACTTGATGGGCGGTGAGCCCTTAACTTGGGCACAAATATGGGCTTACAGTTTAACGTGCCTTCTGAAGCACGCAGACCGAACACTAATGTGCCCCTATGGGATTTTAACCCACGATCTCTGGATAAGTGGTCAATACTTTTAAATTACTAGACCACAGAGGCTCGGAACTTGTTGTTGTATCAAAATATTTAATTACGATAGGGTTTGGTGCTTACACGAAGTTGTACGCATCAAGACCACCATTGTTGACTTCGTATCGAACTATTTCAGCGTCTTGAGGAGCAGAAGTCACAGCTGCGATTAGAGACAATACCACCAACTGAAACAACCATTACTTTTATTTATATTTCCATCATCCACAAATCACTTATCATGTTACTCTTCACTACACTAACCAGTTTCATTTTTGTCGTTTGAGTCCTGCGACCGTCTTCTCCAAAGAAATGCCTGTGCAATGATTGCGTGTCCAAACGGTTCTCTTATATATTTCTTCTAATACGGCGTTGCAACACCCCGATGCGGCTAGCTCATCCTATTACCGCCAGTACACGATGCAGGCAATCCCGTGTTACAAACGAGACGTCTCCGAACTATGCACACAAACAAAAGATCCAAATACTCGTGTGTAGGTTAACATTCTGTACTTACTAACTTGACCCATGCAACGGCGATTAAGTAATCGACGCAAATGTCAATGTTAATAGAGATTTCATAAGGTAATCATTTTCTTTTCTTCGTTGGTAAGTTATCGTTGTATTTCATATTAAATTATGGACACTTTAATTTGCGAATATGACAAATATGAGATGAGTTTATGACTAATGATCGTGTTTGAGAAACAGCAAAGGTTTTTCTTAATATTAAATTGAAAATTTATAATAATTAGTTATATGCTTTTCTTTTACAACTCTATAGAGTAGTAAACGAGTACGGTACAATTAAATATTTGTATTTTATAAATTAATAATTCCTTTCATTTCTAATCCTGAGGACTTCTTTTTATCATACTGTTCCGTACTTGATTTTAAATATCAAAAGTCGTGCTAAGGTGATTACATTTATTGCAATTGCTTAAAGCAGTTTTAAAACATACCCTCCCGAGAAGCTCCAACATTCAAAATCAATTAATAAAAAAACATTTAGCTGCAACTATTAATTTCATACAAAATTGCGATCTCGAAACTCCTTTCTGCTGATTACAAAGTGGCAAATGGGAATAAATAATAAATTCAGGCTATTACATTGAACAGATGTTACCGGTAATGTTTTAACATTTTTGTTAGATTGTGGGAACGTCAATCAACAGCAATTGTAGTTATGCGGCCTTTAGCATTTTCAATCGGTGTTATTCGGAAGATGATGCATTTCTGCACGAACTTAAAATTTAATTTCATCCTTCTGCTACCCGTTATAGGATCCAATATGCAATTTGTTCAAGGTACCAAATAATTAAGCGCATAGACCAAGATATGAAGTCGGTAATCATGTCGAAAAGGTCAAGGATATTCGTTTTACGCCGCATAATTTGTGACCAATTGGTTGGTAATGGAACCTATTTTATAGATGAAATATTCTTATTTTGCCTCCGTTTGTCGAAGTACTCAAAATGTTTTGATAATTTTTGGTTAACGAAGGTATGTGGTCAGACTGAAATATTGATTTTTTAATTATTTACCTACCGTTTTGTTTTTTTTTGTAATAAATGTTATTATTGGTACATGAAATGACGTAATATCTACAATATTGATGGGGAAATTACAATTAGAGATAAATGGACTATGATTTATTATGTCATAGTCTCAAAAGGAATAATATAAGTAAGTTGTAATATAAAAAAATAATGTATTTCAAAGAAATCCTACGCAAATAATTCTTTCAAAATATTGTGTCAGCATATTTTCCAACTTTATTCAAATTTTAGTATCTCGATCTATATTTAACCTTATAACCTAAGACCTATTTGTTAACAAAATATTGCTCAAATCCGTGTGATATATAGGTTTATTTCATCATAACTTACAAAAGATAGTGTATAATAAAATCAATTTAAAGCATATCGATGGTGGGTTGCATCGGTCGTTCCAACACCGACCGGCACCATCCTGATTCAAAACGTTCACGATATTCTCGAATTCAAGTCGTTACCTGAGTATACACTGAGTATCCCAGTCAGTACATTAAATCAACTGAAAGTTTGACGCACCTATCGAAAGTGAGTGGCATTGAATCGGAGCTCAGTTACGTCACAGAGTGTTGAACCTGGTTGAACCGAAGAAGTCATGCTGCTGACCTCCGGCACCCGTCGCTTTCCTTACAACTGATGTCGCATACATCTCGAGCCAAAACCAACTGTCACGATCGTTGAGATTAGAAATGTGCCAATACTGACAAATAGGTACCTTGATGGGCACCGATAATAGCCCCCTGTCATACAATATTATGAAAACTTGCCATTCACCAGGCTATTCAAACTTTGTATCACAGACCAGCCTTTTCGTAGTGAGGTGTGAATGTTCACAGAAGTGAATCTCATTGTTGTCTAGATTCTATAACTCAAATAAACCGCCCATTTCCGCCCCATTGCTAACTGACAGAAAGCCAGATTGAAAACAGTCAAATAGAAAGTGTATTAGCATTGTGACCATGAAATACTTTGTCTCGACATTTGAATAGATAAATTATAGTGATTCTCGACTTCCTTACATAATTTATTTGTATTTTCTTTAAGAATTTGGTACAAGGTTGCGAGAAATTAATTAATCGTCGCTTTGAATCGTGATGACATTCACATACTAAATCCTGTGTTAGAGCATTTTGTTTTTCGATATTTTTTTCGGAGATATTGTCTTAATAATTGCTGTTTCATATGGCAAATTGTCAGTTTCGTAAAATTAGATAGTGTATTAAGAAATTATTTTCATGGCTAGTAAACCTATATGTATGAAAACAACATTTAAGACAACACCGACTTCAAAGATGTTACCTTCCTTTTTAACTTATAAGATCCGAGCTGCTGTCTGGACTACAATCTTTGGTTTTACTATTATTTTAGCGACAGTGATGATTAAGAGGGTTATTACCCTAACAACGTAAAACAGGCAAATTAAAACGAAAGAAACAAAACAGTATCGTGATGGATTGCTAGATTATCTCAAAAACTTAATATCGTATCTATATTCTTAACGAATGTATCAAGCCAAAATTCATTAATCAATCAATTGACTTCATATAACCAAATTGGGTTGAAACGATTGTTACTCCTGACAAGAGGTGGTGCGCTCTGAGGTGGCTAATATAGGCAATTTTGGAAATATTTGCTTGTATTTTTCGAGATACAAGCGATCAAATATACGTACACAGACAGAGAATTGAGTATACTTTTTTCTGAAGTCGGTTAATTTAAGAGATAATGACACAGCATGACGTCTAAGATCAGATAGCTATTGAGTCCTATGCCGATGCAATGTGAATCGATCATCATAAGTCCGGGAGTGGTACTCTTGGGGCCATATCTGATAGATTCACCGACGCAACTTATGTAAGAGCCATTGTGTTTTGTGAAGTGTATTGTATAAGTGTATCGTCAAGGCGTGTTCGATGCTATCGAATGGGCAATTGCCATAATAAGCATGCAAACATAATCCAACTGTTACAGTAAACAATACTCGCTCGATTCTTGTACATTGCGTTACTACTTCAATTTCGTTGCTAAAAAGGCCTGTAGTCGGTGGCTTGAATTCAGTCGCGCACGGGGTCGCTATGCTTGCTATTTCATTCTAAATTCAACTTCGGATTACAGAGCACTGACTGACTGTTATTGGTAGGCCCGAACGTTCATTTCCCGAGCTCGTACGGAACTAACCGAACACGGTGTGAGAGGCAAGACAACATTCACGTTTTGAAAAAACTCGAAAATGGTTTTGGTTCTTCTTATGATTTCAGGAGAAATATCCCAAGAATCGCAATGAAACAAAAATGTTTTTGAATAGCTGTAAAATACTGTGAACCCAAAATCATTTGATATTTTGTATCGCTTCTAGGACTTTACGGTACATAAATATTCATGAAAATATGTGTGAAACCCAGGACTTTATACGCTTGTAACTTTTTTATGTATTTGATTTTGATAAATGTTTTAGGTTCAAGTCATAGATATTATATAATGTGTTTAAAAAGAAAAAAATAATAAGCAAGTACCAATAAATAGCGATATTATCAGCGAAGTGCGCTAGTATGGGAGTTAGGGCAAATAGAGTGCCCTTAAGTTCTTACACCTCCTAACTTCAGAATTCTGAATAAAATTTAAAACGCTCAATATTTTTTCCGAGGCGGTTTTGGGGATATATATAGAGCAACTAATGAACCAACGATCTATACAGTGTAAATCAAATTATTAGTAGGGAATGATCAAAACTTTACCGAATCGATATAGGTAGGTACCATTTTTATACCGTTAGAACTTAAGCGACGATTTGTAATAATTGTTTTATTTGTGTGTTATTTTGTTTCATAACCCTAAATACTTTTAATTGGAAACGCCCACATGTTGAGGTTTAATCAAACACATCGCATCATTTCGAGTTGTTCAATTTTAATAATAGTGTTCTTGAGTAGGGGGTGTATGTAACATCTAATAAGATAGTATACAAGGTGACTTTTATTTATCCAGCATATTTGATACTGCAGACTCAGTAAGAAGTCGGTATCAAGGTTCGACGAACCTTATTGGGAAATTCGAAAATTATGGGACGAGCGAGCGAAACGAGCGAGTTCTTAGAGTCTACTTGGACAATCCGGCGTTTGTATGTATGTATGTATGAATGTTTGTTCGACGATAATTTGAATATCATTGATCGGAAAGTCATGAAATTTCGCAGGCGAGTTAATAAGGCAAAAAAGTGACCTGTTACATGGATCGATAACACTTTTTGCTAATTTCGCAAAATACAATATTGATCTTCCATAGTAGTTGAATCGGGGCTGGGCTTGCGATTGTAGGTAAAGGGAACATAACTAGTAGTTCACCCCGAACGTTGAACTCGCGCTCGCCCGATTCGCGCTTGACCGATTTGGCTCATGTTCGAACTTAAAAGTTCTTTTTGCCTTATTAACTAGCCTGCGAAATTTCATGACATTCCGATCAATGATATTCAAATTATCGTCGAACAAACATTCATACATACATACATACAAACGCCGGATTGTTCTAGTGGACACAGAGAACTCACTCGCTTCGCTCAATCGATCAATTTATCTATCTCCACGCTAGCCTTGACGCAACTTTGATTAACCGTAAATATCTTAATAGGATTATTCTATGGACTTATATCAGTCACTACAACTCGTTTTTAAAAGTATTTGTAAAACATTAAGATACTTTTACGCTCTACAATGAATCTAGGGGCATGGCAGTGCCCCCGCCAACTCGAGCTAAAAAGCGGCACGCCCGCACCATCCTTTTCTTGAAAGGATTATATTTGCTACCTTTCAAAACTATGTTGCCAATTCCAAAATCAAGCATTCATTACAGATAGCAAATTAATGAAAACTACGCTGGTGCCCTCGCTCCGCTCATTTGCCTAGCCTGCAAAATATAAATGTTGAAGAAAAACTGTGTTGAAAAACTAGAGCTCGGCTTAGCTGGATGGAATATTATCCTTATAAAATATTATTATAAAATGTTTGTCGTTGCTGTAGCCCCTAGGGCGGAAATGGATTTTCATACATTTATTTTTCCCCTCTTCGGGTCTTCTTTTGCGCCTATTGACGAGCATGTTTGTGAGGAAAATAAAATAAAATCCCTCCAAGCAATATGTATTAGTTTAATAAGCAAGTAATTCTAAAACGAGCCAACGATCCGGTCAAGCTCGTACTCCGTGAAGCATATCAGCATGAAGCAGTACACGCGGCGATGATCCATGTGGCTCTCCATGGTCTTCGATCTGTAGTAGCTGTCCTCGGCTAGGGAGTACCGGTTCTCGTCTAGTTTACACACCTGTCGACCAAATGTTACCGTCACGTTTAGGCCCAGAGTGGCTGTTAAGGTAGTGTTGTGATCACAGTCCAACGAATGCGCTCAGACAGAGCAATTATGCGGGGCTTGCGAGGCGAGACGCGGGAGGTAAAACCACCGAGGTAGATACAATTGTTCGAACAAGCAGTTCTGAGTCTCGCCCTGCAAGACCCGCATAACCGCTCCGCCCGAACGCTTTCTTTGGACAACATTTACTAAGGAGCCAGCCCTGGAATCACGATATAAAAGTCACTGTTCGATAAATTTTAGGCAAGTCGGCAGATGGAAAAACCAACGTACCTTTTAAATATTTTTCTAAAGACTAAGATCAATAGTTGATATTTTGAATATTTCATTAGATAAGTGTATGTGTGATATTTAATTCATAATACGACAGATCACTGATAAAATTTTGATCCATATTCTTTTAATATAAAAGTACCTACACGTATAATGTATAATACACAAAGAATCACACAGCAAAATGAAAATGAAAATCGTGGTTACTATAAATTGAGGAAGTAATATAATAGGAAACAACCTGAAAATTTATAATTCCAATATTCAAAAAGAAATTTTGTTAAATTGTAGTAAAAATGGATCTTACAACCATCTGCAATTTTGTTGCATAATTTATAGCGGCCAAACAGACGCGTTTACCCATATGCATACAAAGGTAATACTAACCTTTTTATCTTCGGTATCATAACAGACTAATTCCTCAAAATGGCTATTGAGGTCAGCTTTGGGATATCTGAAATATCTTTCGAGCTCGGCGTATCTCCCAAGTTGCTGTCAATGACAAAGAATAAATTAACGCATTTGCGTCCCCTTATGTCTAATTACTTCAACTACTTATGAACCAAGTATTCAGGTAAGATAACTTTAAAGTCTTTTAATTAAAACTTTTGATCATAAATTTTCGGATCGCCTAATGGGTTAACTGGTAGAAAAAAATAATAACTATAAGTTCGTCTTTGTGCAATAAATAATTTTGTTATTATTAGTCTGGACTGCGTGTCGTATGACGTCGCATGTATGGACACAAAGTATGGTTCGAATACGGGTACGTTAGAATTATATACTTTTATATTTACCATAGAACTAAGTATTCTGGATGAACCATTTTAATTTTGTATTAATCAGAAGGATTTATAAATACATTAATGTTTATTTGATGGAAATTAGTGAAGCCGACGTCTTATTATAAAAATGCTGCGTCAGGTTTTTTAAGAGTTCTATTTCATTGAAAAAGAGCCACGAGAGTAAGGCCTCATTTGTCTTTTTCTGTATTAAGCATACCTGATACAGCCAAGAGCCAAAACACAGCAAGTAAGGGATTAAAGTGTCTACTTTTACTTTTATAAAATTCATCGAATGATTGATTTAAAAAGCCTTATTTCGTATAATATTAAAATATTTATCGTATTTTATGGTTCAAGTTGAATGGTTCTGGCGATGTAAAATAGTAAGATGTACACAATAAATTTTCGGTATTTGACTAACACTAGATCTTAATTCTCAGTGTGCAACATTGCCATATTACACATTACAAAACCTCATATTACCCACAGACGTATAATATAGTAGCAGACCTAACATTTATAATAAACGCATAGAGTCGACGCGTGGCAATTTTAGCTCAGTGAACTTCGGGCTCTTATGCATATTAAATATTGCTTGTTTCCAAACAAAATATATACTAGAGATTAGTTTAGGAATTAATAAATATGTTCCAAGCATAAGCCAGCCAAAACAACCCATTTTATATGTTTCTTCGTACCATGAAGACTAAATGTAGCTTATTTTTTGTATGGAAACTTGCCAAGCTATTTAATCCTTATGTTTAGTCTGCTACTTAGTAATAATTATATGCCTTTGTGAAGGAATTTGTATACATGCATGTGTTATGCTCAGGAGTGTTGAGAAGCCAGGTTTTCCTGGATCGTTGAAGATGATCAAGAGACGAAAGGGGTGCAAAACGTTCTTTGAGATATTGTGGACAGTTTGGATTATGGAGAATACCATATAGAAAAGCAAGAACGTGGGAATCTACAATCTACATTTTAAATGTAAAAACAATAAAAATTAAAAGTCAAGATATTATAAAAAAAATTACTTGGAAATAAAATAGTGGGATCAATAATAAAATAAGTTAGCACGGTCTAATTTATATTATCTCTTCAGGTGACCATGATTTCTTCCAACTAAAAAAAAAGAATATAATTTTGAACGGCTTTTATAAAAACTGTTTTTATTCTTCTGAAAAATATTAAATTACTTGGGTTTCGTTAAAAATAATATATACCGGATGTAAATGGATTGCTATCTTTAAATGAATCCACTTATTCTACCAATCATACTGATCTTTCCAAAGGAATCTTACCCGCCCAAATAAAAGATTTACATACCATACTAACATTAAATACTAAACGAAATTTTTATACGGGCAAGGTTTCTTTTTTCGATTTCCATCAGAAATATTCTATATTTTAAACATTTAGCGATTTATCCATCGCAAGGAGATACAATTAACATTATATAATAGTCTTAGACTCGTCATGAATACACTAGCGTCCTCTAGACGCCAAGTGACTCACTAGTGACTATCTATAAATATCGTTGCGGTATGGGAAAGCATATGGGTATCATATTGTGTTGAGAACTGGATAGCTCAGTTGGTAGGGCAATCAGCCGATTAGCCAGGGGTGGGCCACCTGGTTATGCCTATTGGAGAGCTGACCCTGGGGGTATCTCCACCGTTTAGGCCGGCATCATCTACCACCTAAGAGATTATAATGAAAACTATGATAGAAATAAATTTCTGTATTTTAAACACTGGGCGATCTATCCATCGCAAGTAGATGAAAAATTAAATTTATATCATTGCGGTATAGAAAATAAGAAAAGTAAATCTGGACGTGAGGAGCTCTGAATGTTTATTTCTATCACAGTTTCGATAAGAGTAACTTATATCTGTCAAGTCGAGCTAAAAAGCGGCACGCCGTACCATCCTTTTCTCGAAGCAGTTCAGGCCATTTTCGACCCCCATATAACTTTGTTGTGGATAAAACTAGATGCCTGAATCTTTAGTAACTAAGCAGGTATTGTATAAACACGGTATATTTCAAATTTCATTAAATTTGATCCAGTAGATTAAAAATTATAACTAGTCAAAGTTTCTCAATTTGTCACTCACTCACTGACTGATTGACTGACCGATCATCAAAACTCTAAGGCACTTCTAGCAGACATAGTATAAGCTTCAGATTTGGAATATAATTAGTGTTTAGTGTATTAATCAAGAAAAAACTAAAATATTTTGCAATTTCGGTCCAGTTTTCGAGATACACCAACTGCATAAATAACTTTCTAATCTCATATAAATATATAGAATTACAAAGTTACATTTCAGTTGTTAGTAGAAGGTACCGGAAAGGAAAAAAAATAGGACTATCTACAAAAAGAAATGAGATGCCATCAAAAACAAAACGTGTAAAAGATTTTTAATATTGATATGGTCACTATAAGATGTTGTTAGGTTAGCTAATTATGTAATAACTTAAGAAAGAAGGTCCCTTAAGTAGGGACTGAATAAATTAACCGACTTGGATTTATATGGATCTCACAACTTTTTACGGTAGAGCAACTAAGTTGCGAGACTTGGTTTTTTTACAAGTTTTGTTTTAGATGGCTTCTTTACTGCCCGATGCTGTGACAGGTGACAGTAGGGCACAATAACTCGTCTTGAATACACTAGGGTCCTCTAGAGGCGAAGTAGCTTACTATTAAGTGTGTATCTACCTATATCTATACATATCGTTGCGGTATGGGAAAGCACAAGTGTAAATTCGCGGGTTGTGTTGAGAACTGGATAGCTCAGTTGGTAGAGCGATCGCCCGGCAAGCGATGGGTCTTGGGTTCGAATCCCGATTCAGAGCTCCTCACGTCCAGATTTAGTTTTCTGATTTTCTATACGGCAATTTAATTTAATTATAATGAAGATTATATGTTTATAGCAAAATCTATCGCTACTTGAAATGTTTCTAAATGATATTTTCTAGTTTGTATTGCACTCTAAGAAGTATGTTTACCTACCTCAGGATCGACAGAGCCGGTTTTTCTGACAACGTCTTGAGGGAATTCACTTGGAAATATCCTCCGTAACTCCACATCTTCACTGTAATTTGAATAAAATAACTTGACCTATGTGGGCCCACGCCAATTACCGACAAAATGCATATTCGAGCAAAATATGACGACACTACTCACTATGTATAAATTACGCCATCACCACGCGAGACCAGACTGGACAAAATCTAAAATAGTACAAAATGTATGTAATTTACATCGACTAGGCATTACCTGACACTAGCATAAGCTATTTCGTAAAACTCCTAGGTACAAGCGATTAGTTGAAATGTTTAAGGTTCCGTAACCGAAGGGTGCCAAACGGGTATATTACTATGCCTCCGCGGTCTGTCTGTCCATCTGTCACAGGGGTCTACAGCTTCAACCGTAATAGGTAGAAAACAGAAATTTTCACAGAATCCGTGTTACTGTGGCCTCGCTATCACGACAAATAATAAAAAATAAAACTGGAAAAATTAACCCTACACCCATACAATAAACCTCGTCTTAACCATACCGCCATATGAGATGACTTGTTAAGCTTTTACCGTGGTTCATTGATCAGATGATAGATGGCGCTAACAGTAGCTTGTCAATATTTTTGCGCCGAGGTTCATTCGTAAGATGATAGATGGCGCGATTTGGGGTTAACCGTAATTATATGGTGGTTGGTACGGAACCCTTTGTGCGCGAGCCCGAATCACACTTGGCCAAATTAGTTTTTTATTCTCTATGGGCGCCAGCGCGCCCAATGGTGAACGTCACCGGTATAGAACCTTGGATGAAGCACGCTCACCTAGAAGTTACCTGTTTTTTTCTTCTTATAGAAGAATTTAGTCATTCTAATTCTCAGGGCCGGATTTAGGGTAGGGCAACAAGGGCTGAAGCCCAGGGGCCTCCACAAGTTCCTAATGTTGTTCACAACTTGTTTCTTAAAATAAACAAATGTTTTTTAAACTAACTATTCATAAAAATACGATCCCATCAAAAACAAATTGCATTTTTTGTCTATTGGTCTTCAGGCTCACGATGGTATATTTTTTATTTGTTCATTCACATTGGTTTTATCGATGGGAACAGGGTTTTTCGTTTTATCTCTTCTTATCTTTATTCCAAAAATACTAATCCAAATGGTACAAGTTTTATAACATAATATTGTCTGAAAACACTGATTACAACAAAATATTTTGTTACTCTGCTGAAGAGCCTCAAAGTAGCGAGTGTAGATCTAATTAATAGATCAGGGGCCCTTACTTTATTCTTGCCCATGGGCTTACACACTTTAAAATACGGCCCTGCTAATTCTAACTATTCAGAAATACGGACGCTTGCAGGGAGTTTCACGTCTTAGCTGTACAGATGATTGATAAACGAAGATTCTAAACGTTGCGTTTGAGCTGTCGGAATTTGATATCAAATCGGTAAAACTTTATAGCGCGCCAACGAATCTTTTGAATCTATGAACAATTTCGGTGTTAGAAGGGAGATGGTTCAGGTCGTGTAATTCCTGCGCACACTTTCCAAAACGAAGTTTGTAAAAAACCACAGATATAGATCCAAATAGATGCCGCGAGTGTATGTACTTCGCGTGCCCAATTGCGCGCCAAAAGGGAGAGCAATGCTCTTCCTTCACAGATATTGACTCCTCCAACTTTGACTCTTATGTTTTATGTCTTAAGTCTTACAATCCCTTCTGAGATTCAAACCGCTGTCAACCAATTTCATTGTAAAATGTGACACGCTTGATTTTAATAGAGTTTGATGCACTTGCGTCATCTATTTAGATCTATATCTGTGTAAAAAACCGATAGGTAAGTAACTTTTCAACGGTGTGCGAGAGTCAAAATGCGCAGAGCTCAAACGAATCTAGGGCAGCTAGCTGATACCTACTTATATTGGCATAGCCACCCCAAAGTTGACACTGTAAAGACACGCCTGCGTTTTAGTAGCATTAAAATGTATAATTAATTGAAATAGGCGTTACCTTGCGGAAGTCCATCACTAAGTAAAGGATATATTAGCGGAATATTGCAAATTATATTCATATATCCTTTACTTATTAAAATGTATACCTCATTAGCCCACGAACCTTTAAGAGGGCCTCCATCTGAGTAGGGGTTAACGCCCAAAGGCATTTTTTTTACAAAGACATTTTTTAATTCGTAAAAACGATGATTCCGTTGTTACCTAGGTACCCTTTAAAAGTATTAAAGACTTTGGGTCGTACCCAATTTTTTATAAAAAATGGCTAGGCGTTAGGAGATCAGATTTTATTTCCTAAAATAGAATCAAGATCAAAAATCAAAATCAAAATATTTATTTTGTAAAATAGATACATAAAGTATACTTTCTACAAGTCAAAGTTAATCTTTACAATAAATATCTTTAGAATAAAAATATAAAAAAAAATGTGTATATACTAATAAGGGAAATACAGTATAGATACAATATAGATTAATTTGCAAAGAAGAAATTTTAAAAAATTGTTTTCCTCGTCTAGTTAGTCTTCAGTAAAAATAATGCCTGGAACTCTATTTTGGTACCCTATAGTATGCAACTTGGGAAACGACTAGACTAACAGGTCTGTCAGTAGGTGCTTTTATGACTTGCTAGTATTTTAATTTACTTGAGCTATCGATAAGGCACGGTAACGGTCAAACGTACATCTTGTCTTAATTGAGTGGAATGTTTTTTTATAACCACGATAGTACAATTTTACTAACAGTTACGCAAACAAACTACATGAATGAATGAAGACCGTATAATTTAATTGAACTTACAATAGCAAAAAAGTTCAAACTTGTAAACACTTTGTACATTTTGTGCGACTCAAATGAATGAAATTTATGGTCGATTACTTCATGCGGTTTTATTTTCTGTTGCGTTATTCAATTTAGTGGCATATCAAATTTATACCACAGTTTCCTTCTTGCGTTGATTTTATAGTTTTCCCATAAAAATTGTGAATGTGGTAGCAAATCTGCACGATTAAACAATAACCAATAAGTTAATGCAAAACATTACTTTCTTCGGAAAATAATCAAATTACCTATATAGTTTTAACATCTTGAAGAAAACACTCTTCTACACTGTTTCACAAGTTTTTGCAAGTAATAATTATACATCGTTTAAAACTATTTCAATCGTACGTCGTATGTATGTATGTGTGTATGTATGTATGTATGATCTGCCTAAAAATGTTTATTTGGTATCTCAGACCAATTAAAAACTCAAGACGGAGCGCTGTCAATATTGACGTGAAGCCAGTTTCGTAAGCATGTGTGCACTTAGTGAGTGTTGCCGCCAAGTAAAAACTGAGACAGATTGCGCATGTGTGAGTTTCAAGCCGTGTAAGAACACGAGACTGTCTCACTTTAGAGTAAACTACGGCTTGACTTTTTATCTGGTCTGAGTTTGGTACCTCTTGTACCTACATATACTCAATGTTACATTTTAAAACACTCTCTTATTTTTATCTCAGACACCGGAGACATCAAAAGGTACATTCAGTTTTTGACAACTCAAAACCTATTTGTGGAATTATATTTTCTGTCATTCATTATTCTTTAGTTAGATGCCTCGTTTACACTTTACAGGGACTGGAAGTGGTGATTCATAATAATGTATTAATGTAAGGTAAAAGACGATGTGAAACGTATTGCTATTGATTATAAAATGAGGGTTGTATTTCCTAAAAAGTATTTTGCATGTGTTTTATTTTAATATTAATTTGTATTCTTTCAATACATTATTTATTGTACACAAAATATTTATTCCCATAATTTATTTAATAGGTACTTGCCTATAAAATATTTATTTACAAAGAAAATAAATCAAGCTTAACAATTAAATTACTTCTGCCATACTTTTAATGCTGATCAAACAATCCGTCGGTCGTTGAACCTGTTTCCACTGTTATCCGTCAAACCCATCTTGAATCCATACTCATCGGCTGTATAGTGGACATAGTAGCTGTGACCTTGAGGGTCCGTGTATCCATACTCCCCTTTGACCACCAATGTGTCTCCAGCTGGCTTCGAAATCAGCCCTCCATCTTCCTTTCTGAATGATCCATCTGGGCTCTGGTATCTGAATTAATAAATTTAATATTAACAAAGTGAATGAATACTTAAGTCTTTCACACTTTCAGATACTGACAAAAAATAGTACGGAGCCCTCAGGGCGCGAGTCTTACTCGCACTTTATCTTTTTTAGGGTTCCGTACCCGAAGGGTGCCAAACGGGGCCTTATTACTAAGCCTCTGTCTGTCCGTCCGTCCGTCTGTCACAAGGGTCTACAGCTTCAACTGTGTAGCCAGTTGAAATCTTCACAAAATTTGGGTTACAATGGCCTCTACCACGACAAATAACAAAAATAAAAAAAAAAAACAGGAAAGGGATACAATACAATAAACCACGGAAAAATTGATTTTCTTAACGTTATTTGTTTCACCTCTATCTTAGAGACGGTGTACGGAAATGAAATGAAATACTTTATTTTTGCAATGTAGGTACATAATACACTTCTCGCACGTTAGAAAAATGGTTAAACTTAAAAGAGGAAAATACAATATATAATTATGGTAAATTAGGATTTGGGTATATATACTTAATAAGTTAATACACGTACATAAACTACATTAAAGGTATATTTAATGTATACAATAATATATATACCTACTATATAATAATAATAGCCAACCATTTATTAAATACTAATACCTTACATATATAAATATATACCTAACTCCACAAGTTTCAAATTTGCACACCTTGTACATACTCTATTGTAAAACAATAAATACTAAAATTAGGGTTCTGTACTCAGAGAGTGCTGAATTGTTAACCAGGCGGTACCATTTTAGCGCTTTGTTTTTTATGGCTTTAATGTTTGCTATAGCACCTATATTTATTTATTTTATTTATTTATATAATTTGGAGAACATACAGCTTTTATATTTTATACAATATGGAGATATGAACACAAATAAGCTTAAATAGTCTCACAGTTAGCACTAAAGTAGATTACATTGATCTTAGGAGAACAGATATTTAGATAAATATAATATAGGTTACATTTATTGCTCTAAATGCTTAAACGTTTTTTTTATGGATTTTATCTAGAACTGAGAAGTTTACTCGGTTGACTACATATTGTTAATATGTATGTTCTTAGGGTTCCGTACCCGTATTGTGTGGTGGTACGGAACCCTTTGTGTACGATACGACTCGCACTTGTCCATTTTTGTTCAAACACGGCTAGCTATTACCACTTAAAGATTAGTCTAAGCATAGTTAAATCTTTTTAAGGCTGCAAGTGCAACATGCACCGACTATAACTAACGAGTTATTGACCAATCATGCAGCGCCATCTGTGGAAACGTTGAATCCATGAAAAAAACGTAATCGTGATTTAAACGTTGGTTTTTTTTATTGAACAATTGGTTTACAAAATGATAGTTAAGATTCTGAACCCCAAACTAATATAATTGTCCTTTGGGGAACAGTGTTTCCAATTCGAGGGCACTTAAATATTTTACACGGACATAGGTACACACAAAGAAAACTGATTTTATCTACAGACAAAATAAACAAAATAATGTATGAATCGCATCCTCATACGCTTAAAGTTTATAACACGTTTCAATACTTGCGTGTAATTTTGTTTGCTTTATTTGAAAAAAAAAACATTAAAATCACATCTATCTTATTATTTAATTACATGTAATTTTTTATGATAATTATTAACAAAGTATTATTATAATTTTACAGGTAAAACGGTGCTTACGACATAATTTTGTATAATAGCATATTTAATATACACATATTAGTTAATAATAGCCCGTAGCATACTCTTCAATGTTAAGAAAACTTTTGACATTTTAAAATGGCCTTAGCATAAAGTAAAGGTCAGATAGTTAATAAAAACACTGGATAAACATGGGTAGCTAATAGGTTCTCGTTTAGCTTTAAGAAAAATGATGGTTTTATTTATATTAGTCAAATGCATGATAAACTCTACTTCAGCTTCCGTGGAAGTATTTAAATATTATAACGAATACTCAACATAAGCTAATACATAAAAATTTGCAGTTACCCACCTTTTGCTCGTGTGCAAATTGTAATTCAATCAAAGTGAGTCAGCGGAACTGTCCCTTAAGGAACATTATGGAAATAATCACGAAATAACTGAGATCAAAGGGCCAAACTTGACAGTTGTAATTATAAGCGTATAAACAACCATAAAGCATACATAGGGTGACTTTCGTTTATGTAGCCAAATTCATACTGGAGACTCGGTAAGTGGCCAGGATCAAGGTTCAATGATCCTGTTTGGAAATATGAAAAATATTGTTTATCCCTCTATTGTTTAGAGAACAACCTCGACTGAATTAGTATAGGAAGTCTACATAACATTATATGTTGAGTATTTCACAGCAAGGATCATTGAACCTTGGTCTTGATTACTTATCGAGTCTTCAGTATGAATTTGACTACATAAACGAAAGTCGCCTTATTTAACGGTTCTTATTACGGCAAAAACTAGCCTGGAAATTAACACCTGCGATGATTTTAAATTAATTTTGTTAATTATTATATTATTACAAATGATTTCTTGCCCACAAAAGTGATACGAGACAAGAGAAAACTATTAGGTCCTATTCGTAAGAACGTTTCTAAACATTTATAACGAACAGCCCGGGCAAAAGGTGAAAACTTAAATAAAAGTTCATTTAACTAAAGTTATAGGTAATTTTAAGTACATTGTTATCGTGCGGAAAACCTTAAATTTAAGAGTTGTGAAAACCTAAAATGATATAAGCTCATTTAGCTTTTATCCATCTGCGTTAATGCCTATTTTAGAATGAAAAGTTTTAGGTTATTCCAGCTCTAAATTTAATATTTGCTACACGAGAATAGGGGTTGTCTTCATTTCTTTTTTGTTTTATTTCAGAAACACAAAGAATTAAAAAGTATTTGATATCAATCTTTTTTTGACTTGCCAAGCGTAATTTAAGGGGGATGATCCAAAGCCGCTCTCTATACAAAATTATCGGAACCAACAACTACGACAAAAGCATTGTACCTATAATTTCGTTGTGTTACTATTTTTCTACACGTTCCATCAATTCTACACCAGCGTAAAAACAGTTTTTTCACAAAAAAATGTCTTTACAGTAAAATTTTGCTGTTTAATAAATTTGTATGAAAGTATTAAATAGCAAAATTAGATTGTAAAAACTTTTCCCTTTAGCTATTGCATTTGAAGCCATTAAGCCATTAAGCGTCTGACGGAAAGTAAAGAGCGCTTGCCCAGAAACTCCACAAAAATCTACGGAAGTCGCTAACGAACGAATGACTCACAATACGCAACTAACTAAAACCACTGTATAAAATAAAATGAGATATTGCTTGCTCATCTGACCGCCACAGGTGGTGCCTTCATCCCAAATAACTTACCATTTTAAATTTAAATTCCTACCAAATTAAGGCGACTAGTCACGCCACCGTTTTAGTTCAAAATTCTCTGTTGTTTTTCTGTTCTGCTTGATATCTTGAAAACAAAAATAATATTCATAATTTAAACAAAATGTTGCCTTTTAAAATGTCAGTACCAGATGATAGAGATGTTCTACTTTGGTATACAACGAAAAGCAACTGAGAAAATGGTTACCAAATTTTGTATAATAACGTTGGCGTGCTATGCGTCTTACTCTCAAGTACTTACTCAAATGATTAATTTGTAAAAAAGGTTTAAGAATGTGTGTGTTAGAACAATTAGAAATACTAAAAAACAAGAATAACCCTGATTTACTAAACGAACAAACTAACTTTACCACTACCCCACTGTTACGCATGTTTTCGTCTCCCCATTTTCCCCACCAAACAACTAGTCAGGCCGGTGTATAAAAGGCGAGTTTTGGTCGGCGGCTCGTCACTAGCTGCTGAGCTGTCGGGCGAACAACATCAGTTGCTGCGGAGCGGCTGGGCGAGCAACACATCAGTTGCTGCGGAGAAGCCGGGCTAGCAACACATCCCGAGGATGCCTCGTTCAGAGGCGAAACACGTGTCGATAAGTTTTCTTGCTTGTTATTTTAGATTGCTTTGCTTGTATCGCTTGCTTGTTGCATGTTTTTATGCGGGCGGGCGGGCGGTGCACGAGTCTGCATTTTGAATAGCACGACAAGAATTGTTTAGCGGAATATTGCAAATTATATTCATATATCCTTTACTTAGTGATGGACTTCCGCAAGGTAACGCCTATTTCAATTAATCATCTTAGGTCAGCAAGCATAGCTGAACAGGCGAAATTGTATGTTAAACTTACCAAATTACACAGAGTAGCCGCACAGAATGTTTGGTTTAATCAACAATGTAAGAAAAATCAAGTTATCCCCAACTACATAAAACTTAATATTCGTTGTAACACACACACTAGGTCTTCATTTTTAGCTATTAGAAGAGCACAATTGGCTTGGTTGAATGAAGAAATAAGGTATTGGTTTTCGGTAAGAAATAACCTTAAAACTCATCTCAAAGTTCTCCATACTGAATTAACTTTTTCTTTACACAGCACTGAATTTGACAGCTTGGATAGAAAGGCTAGAGATTTGGCATCGAAGGTTGTGCACGAGAAGTATCTCATTCAGAAAAGTAAGTTAGATAGATTAATACAGTGTAATAACGATTTTAGTCGACAGCCCGTGCAAAATTCATCAACTTCTTCATTCTACCCTCGAGTAAAAAATTTAACTAATGTTGTTTTTCCTAATATTGAGATGTCTCTTTTAGAAAAGGGTTTAAAATATAATATTCCTTCTAGTTTGTCCCAAAATTCATTAGAAAATTTAGCTGTTGATGCTGAGATTACTGCAATTGTTTCTAAGCAAGACAATATTGTGAAGAGTTTGGTTACGCATGAAATTCAAGAGTTCGTTGTCTCATCAAGTCTCAAAATTAATCCGGAACTAGCAATATTTAAATCTGTTCAGAGTAGGGTCAACGAAAATAACTTAGTGATTTCCAAGGCCGATAAGGGCAACACAGTAGTAATAATGAATCGTGATGACTATAATATAAAGGTAAATGATGTTATTCAGGGTGACGCCTTTGTTCCTCTTAATTCAGATCCAACTAAGAAATTTCAAGCAGAGTTAAAATTAGCCGTCAACAACACCTCCTTTGTTTTTCCAGACAATTCTCACTATAAAGCAAAATTACTTCCTATGAACCCTGTAGCTCCAGCTTTGTACGGTTTGCCAAAAATTCATAAAGATAATATTCCAGTTCGTCCGGTTGTCTCTTATATAGGTGCTCCAGCTTATGATTTGTCAAAACGGTTAAATCATATTTTGATAGAAAAAACTGCCTTCAAGCCCATTTATTGTCTTAGGAACAAAGATGACTTAGTATCAAAAATTCAGAATGTCCATTTGCCCTCTAATGCGAAGTTGATATCTTTAGATGTAGATAGCTTGTTTACCAATGTTCCTTCCGATGAGTGTTTGATTGTTATTAGAAATTTACTAGAAAAACAACGTCTTCACACTAACGAAATTGATGACCTCATTAGCCTTGCATCAGTTTGCATGCGTCAAAATTATTTCAAATTCAATGATAGATTCTATATGCAGAAAGAAGGTTTAGCGATGGGTTCACCCTTAAGTCCATTAATGGCCGATATTTTCATGGATAGTTTTGAGAACAAACACATTGTCAGTAGTTCGAATATTTTGTATTATTACAGATACGTTGATGACATCATTATTTGCTGGACTGGTACTGGTAGACAGCTAGATGTATTTGTTGACAAATTGAACAAAATTCACCCCAAAATAAAATTTAAATTAGAAGTCGAACAAGAAAACTCCCTTAATTTTCTAGATTTAACGATTACTCGGGCACAGAATAAACATGAATTTCAAATATACCGCAAGCCAACACACACCGATACTGTAATACCTTCTTCGTCTTGTCACCCTTGGGAACATAAGCTTGCAGCATTTCGTTGTTATGTTCACAGATTGATGACGGTGCCTCTAAGTCCTGACAACTTTGAAAAAGAACTCAACATAATATATCAGATTGCTGTGAATAACGGGTATAGTGCAAAAATGGTTGATAGATTAGTCCACAAAAAACAGAATATCATTATTAGAAACAGTTTGTCTGCTTTACAGCCTGAAAGTACGAGTGTTCAGAAATATAAAACAAGCATAACTTATCTAGGTCCAATTTCTGAACGGGTTGCGAAGATTTTTCGGCGTTGTGGTGTTCGCGTTGCATTCAGAACCAAAAATAAGATAAAGCGTATTTGCAATGGTAAGGACAAATTAGATAAAAAACAACAGTCTGGTATTTACAAATTGTCTTGCAATGATTGTAACGGTGTCTATGTAGGTCAAACAGGTCGCAGTTTTGAAACTAGGTACAAAGAACATATCTCAGCCCATAGAAATAATCATCCTGAAAAATCACACTTTGCAAAACATCTATTAGAATCCGGTCATAGTTTGCCTGATAACCATTCATTTGAAGTAAAACATATTTGTAAAAAAGGTTTAAGAATGTGTGTGTTAGAACAATTAGAAATACTAAAAAACAAGAATAACCCTGATTTACTAAACGAACAAACTAACTTTACCACTACCCCACTGTTACGCATGTTTTCGTCTCCCCATTTTCCCCACCAAACAACTAGTCAGGCCGGTGTATAAAAGGCGAGTTTTGGTCGGCGGCTCGTCACTAGCTGCTGAGCTGTCGGGCGAACAACATCAGTTGCTGCGGAGCGGCTGGGCGAGCAACACATCAGTTGCTGCGGAGAAGCCGGGCTAGCAACACATCCCGAGGATGCCTCGTTCAGAGGCGAAACACGTGTCGATAAGTTTTCTTGCTTGTTATTTTAGATTGCTTTGCTTGTATCGCTTGCTTGTTGCATGTTTTTATGCGGGCGGGCGGGCGGTGCACGAGTCTGCATTTTGAATAGCACGACAAGAATTGTTTAGCGGAATATTGCAAATTATATTCATATATCCTTTACTTAGTGATGGACTTCCGCAAGGTAACGCCTATTTCAATTAATCATCTTAGGTCAGCAAGCATAGCTGAACAGGCGAAATTGTATGTTAAACTTACCAAATTACACAGAGTAGCCGCACAGAATGTTTGGTTTAATCAACAATGTAAGAAAAATCAAGTTATCCCCAACTACATAAAACTTAATATTCGTTGTAAC
The DNA here is from genome assembly GCA_910592155.1 of Ypsolopha scabrella. NCBI lineage: Eukaryota > Metazoa > Arthropoda > Insecta > Lepidoptera > Ypsolophidae > Ypsolopha > Ypsolopha scabrella. The sequence goes on from OU342964.1 coordinate 11,512,065, forward strand.
ACACACACTAGGTCTTCATTTTTAGCTATTAGAAGAGCACAATTGGCTTGGTTGAATGAAGAAATAAGGTATTGGTTTTCGGTAAGAAATAACCTTAAAACTCATCTCAAAGTTCTCCATACTGAATTAACTTTTTCTTTACACAGCACTGAATTTGACAGCTTGGATAGAAAGGCTAGAGATTTGGCATCGAAGGTTGTGCACGAGAAGTATCTCATTCAGAAAAGTAAGTTAGATAGATTAATACAGTGTAATAACGATTTTAGTCGACAGCCCGTGCAAAATTCATCAACTTCTTCATTCTACCCTCGAGTAAAAAATTTAACTAATGTTGTTTTTCCTAATATTGAGATGTCTCTTTTAGAAAAGGGTTTAAAATATAATATTCCTTCTAGTTTGTCCCAAAATTCATTAGAAAATTTAGCTGTTGATGCTGAGATTACTGCAATTGTTTCTAAGCAAGACAATATTGTGAAGAGTTTGGTTACGCATGAAATTCAAGAGTTCGTTGTCTCATCAAGTCTCAAAATTAATCCGGAACTAGCAATATTTAAATCTGTTCAGAGTAGGGTCAACGAAAATAACTTAGTGATTTCCAAGGCCGATAAGGGCAACACAGTAGTAATAATGAATCGTGATGACTATAATATAAAGGTAAATGATGTTATTCAGGGTGACGCCTTTGTTCCTCTTAATTCAGATCCAACTAAGAAATTTCAAGCAGAGTTAAAATTAGCCGTCAACAACACCTCCTTTGTTTTTCCAGACAATTCTCACTATAAAGCAAAATTACTTCCTATGAACCCTGTAGCTCCAGCTTTGTACGGTTTGCCAAAAATTCATAAAGATAATATTCCAGTTCGTCCGGTTGTCTCTTATATAGGTGCTCCAGCTTATGATTTGTCAAAACGGTTAAATCATATTTTGATAGAAAAAACTGCCTTCAAGCCCATTTATTGTCTTAGGAACAAAGATGACTTAGTATCAAAAATTCAGAATGTCCATTTGCCCTCTAATGCGAAGTTGATATCTTTAGATGTAGATAGCTTGTTTACCAATGTTCCTTCCGATGAGTGTTTGATTGTTATTAGAAATTTACTAGAAAAACAACGTCTTCACACTAACGAAATTGATGACCTCATTAGCCTTGCATCAGTTTGCATGCGTCAAAATTATTTCAAATTCAATGATAGATTCTATATGCAGAAAGAAGGTTTAGCGATGGGTTCACCCTTAAGTCCATTAATGGCCGATATTTTCATGGATAGTTTTGAGAACAAACACATTGTCAGTAGTTCGAATATTTTGTATTATTACAGATACGTTGATGACATCATTATTTGCTGGACTGGTACTGGTAGACAGCTTGATGTATTTGTTGACAAATTGAACAAAATTCACCCCAAAATAAAATTTAAATTAGAAGTCGAACAAGAAAACTCCCTTAATTTTCTAGATTTAACGATTACTCGGGCACAGAATAAACATGAATTTCAAATATACCGCAAGCCAACACACACCGATACTGTAATACCTTCTTCGTCTTGTCACCCTTGGGAACATAAGCTTGCAGCATTTCGTTGTTATGTTCACAGATTGATGACGGTGCCTCTAAGTCCTGACAACTTTGAAAAAGAACTCAACATAATATATCAGATTGCTGTGAATAACGGGTATAGTGCAAAAATGGTTGATAGATTAGTCCACAAAAAACAGAATATCATTATTAGAAACAGTTTGTCTGCTTTACAGCCTGAAAGTACGAGTGTTCAGAAATATAAAACAAGCATAACTTATCTAGGTCCAATTTCTGAACGGGTTGCGAAGATTTTTCGGCGTTGTGGTGTTCGCGTTGCATTCAGAACCAAAAATAAGATAAAGCGTATTTGCAATGGTAAGGACAAATTAGATAAAAAACAACAGTCTGGTATTTACAAATTGTCTTGCAATGATTGTAACGGTGTCTATGTAGGTCAAACAGGTCGCAGTTTTGAAACTAGGTACAAAGAACATATCTCAGCCCATAGAAATAATCATCCTGAAAAATCACACTTTGCAAAACATCTATTAGAATCCGGTCATAGTTTGCCTGATAACCATTCATTTGAAGTAAAACATATTTGTAAAAAAGGTTTAAGAATGTGTGTGTTAGAACAATTAGAAATACTAAAAAACAAGAATAACCCTGATTTACTAAACGAACAAACTAACTTTACCACTACCCCACTGTTACGCATGTTTTCGTCTCCCCATTTTCCCCACCAAACAACTAGTCAGGCCGGTGTATAAAAGGCGAGTTTTGGTCGGCGGCTCGTCACTAGCTGCTGAGCTGTCGGGCGAACAACATCAGTTGCTGCGGAGCGGCTGGGCGAGCAACACATCAGTTGCTGCGGAGAAGCCGGGCTAGCAACACATCCCGAGGATGCCTCGTTCAGAGGCGAAACACGTGTCGATAAGTTTTCTTGCTTGTTATTTTAGATTGCTTTGCTTGTATCGCTTGCTTGTTGCATGTTTTTATGCGGGCGGGCGGGCGGTGCACGAGTCTGCATTTTGAATAGCACGACAAGAATTGTTTAGCGGAATATTGCAAATTATATTCATATATCCTTTACTTACTCAAAACTGTAGCTTCCTAATCCATTATTGTTGTAGACGTAGTTCAGCACATCATCGTCCAGAACTCTCCCCAAGGTCAACCCCAACAGCGTGATGAGAACCACCAAACTGGCAACCCTCAAGAACTGCACCTGCACGTCGAAAAAAGATAGTTTATAGCTTAGTAGCCTCTTGCTCCTAGTAATAAAATTCCATGGTTTAAGAGGCACCTTCTAAAAAACGTAATCGTATCTTTTTACCACAATTATTGATGTTTCTTGAATTTTAAATGAGCCAAAGTTAAAAAGAATTAAAAGTTGATACTGATTCAAAGGAATCAATATAACCAAAAAAATTAAGTTGGTGTTGTTCTCATTTTTTCAGTACACAGATAGAGAGACGTAGAAACAGAGATTAAAAAAAGATTTATCACGATAGAGCCTAATGAACATTTATATAATCCTACTATCTAGAATAGTAAGAAAAATAAAATCTAAACTAGTACGTGTCTTAGTAATGAAATGTATTGCTTGGAAGCAAAAACAGAGCTATAATAACGTAAAATATTTACTAAATGTGACATTACTCACTACGATCAACGATATTCCGTCTGCAGATACAATGTTAAAATTGAGATTGACACAAACATTTACATTGTAGATGAGATGAAGTTTTTGTGACCTTGATTACACAATTATAAAATAACGTACACACACGTAATAACCCCTGGAGTCAAATAGTAAAATATTTATTGATAAATTTAATTGAATTATATCAAATTGTGAATTAAATTTAAGTAATTGATGGCCTTAACATTGATCTTTAAATGTAAATTAAGGTTGTCGTATATACTAATAAGGCCAAATTAAAATATTAAACAGGGCACACTAGCTAGTGTGTGCCAAACTTGTTCAGACATTCCTACCTACGCTAAACTGGTGTTACGCGCTTAAGACATTTTACTTGCTTTAGCAAATAATAAAATTGAATTTGAAGGCTTTCAATTTAGTTTAAGAGTTGTCATAACTTCAATTTCTCCTAATATAGCTTCTGTTGTTAGTACTAAAGAACTATTTTGTAATAAATAAAATTTAGTTTTGACAGCACTAAAAATAAAATTAAAGCCTCCAGATCAGCTCTAATATCTAATAAATAAAAATATTTGGCCGTATCGAAATATGAATAACCAAACTAGTGAATGCCAACTTGCAAAGATTTCAATATGTATCGAAAAACAGCAAACTGTCCTTTCATGAAAAAATTCAATGAATTAATATTAAATAAGAACAATAAAGCAGCGAAAATGTTGAAAAAAATAGTGAAAATTTTTATAATTCATACAAGCCATTTAAAAAGTTAAATAAAAGTATTTAAAAAATTTTCTAGATGCTAGTTGTAAAACATGAGAAAATTATCTAACTAAATGTTTTATGGAAACCTTGGTGCGTGAATCTAACTTGCACAAAAATAATACTATAATTTAGAATTTTTAGATGATATGAACTGCTTGTATTGAGAATATTGTAATTGAGAAGTTTTAATACACTTACCATAGTAGTATCTGTGATACCAAAAACTTTTAATTTCACATAGGCACATGAAACACGTGATAACACAAAAAAATGTTTTTTCTATTCGAGTACTAAATCATAGTTTTATTTTTTAAACTCATAAAAGGGATTCCTTTGATTGTTTTATTGCTATCTAAAAATATTATTCAAATTGACGAGTTCTGGCAGTCCCGTCCAACTAGTATTGTGTCAGTTTTAAAAGTCTTTGCTTTGTAATATAAGCCAATAAACAAAAATAAAACAATAAATAAAAAGTAGTTTTGAGGCTATGAGACATTTGACAACAGTTTTGGAGAAATGACGCAATCAAGGCTAGGCAGTACCCGTTGAACAAGCTTTTTTCATATGCTCACAAAGACATTGGTACAAAAAATAGACATTTTAGTTAGAGCTTGATTAAGCCAGCTAGATAGACGTAGGGTGTGCTATGGTAGTTATTGGTGACCAAGGTAGCGTTCCAAATCACTTTCTCAAGATTAAAATATTGCTCGCTGTCGGAGAAAAGTAGCTCCATGCTGGTTCCAAAACCTAAAAGTAAATGTTTTGGAACCAGCATCGAGCTACTTTTGTCTGACAGCGAGCAATATTTTAATCTTGAAAAGTGATTTGGAACGCTACCCAAAAAGGTAGTAAATTGAAGAAATGCTCAGTCAAAAGCGCCCGAAATACGTGTAGAAAAACTTGTATGACTTTATTATGGATGTGGCAAGAACTCAAACGGTATGTCAGAAGCGTAGCAAATGGATATCTGTAGTCTTTGCTATTCTCAGGAGATAGGCATGAACAATTGTGCATATTGTATGTAGTATATTTCATTATAACAGAACCGGTAGATACTTGTACCTAACTTGTAGGAGGAGGATATCCTAACAAAGACAATTCTTCACTAAATTAAATAATCCTACAACGTATACACAATTTTCGGCTTCCGTCAACATAATACTTATGGAAATACGATGAAGATCTATCAGTTTAAATTGATTAATTTATAAAATACTGTCATACAATAATAAAGATTGTACCTCCTTTTCACGAGGTCGAATGATTAAATTTCAGCTACATGCTATCTAAAGCAATGAACAAAATGAACTAAAAGATGCACAAAACACTGAGCTAAAGGCGTTTCCGGTTTTGATGAACTTGTAAAATGATGAATAAACAAGTTTTGTAAAAGATCAAGGTCAAGTCATAGTGCAAGTATTATAAATGTGACTTGAATAACTGTTGATAATTAATACGGAACTGCACGTATATTCTGGCATTATTTCTCATTTGCAATATCAGCCGTTTGACGTTTGTTTATAGTATATAAATAAATGTAATTGATTGACTTTTTGTCTGTTAATTATGATATATTATATGAATAAAACTATGAAAACATTTTTGTGAGATATATTTCGGGCCTTTTGGGCTGGATGATGGACTGAAGCCGGACCCTATCTGTGTATCTCACAAAAAATAATTTTAATGTGTTTTCTTAGTTTTATTCATAGTAGTATGATAAATGTAATACAATTTAAGTAAAGTGGAGTAAGTATACCTTATCAAAAAAAATCTTTGGAATACGTGTAAGAAATATTCACTATAGGTTTTCAATCATAAATATTAATACACACATACGTAAAAAATGTCTTTTAAAATTATCCGCTGCCTTAGTAATTTTTGTACAGTTCCAGAATTGACGTCCTGGTAATTTTTTATTGAAATCATGTAGTAAGTTTTCCTTTTATTCCATAACTAGCTTTTGGCCGCAGCTTCGCCCGCGTTCAGTGAATCTTTGCCCCGTTTTCGGCTTGGGCGTTATTTTATGAACACCCCTTATAGTCTATCTGTTAACTAGGGTAACCACAATAATAATAAAGAAAACTGCATTCAAATCTATTGATTGGTTCTCAAGGTATAAAATCATTTATTCAATCTTTGCCCCGTTTCTGGCTTGGACGTTATAGGTGACTGTAATGATAATAAAAAAAACGCAATCAAATCCGTTGATGGGTTCTTGAGTTATAAAAGCGTTTATTCAATCTTTGCTCCGTTTCCGACTCGGGCGTTATTTTACGAACATCCCTTATAACTTATGAGTTAACCAGGGTCACTATAATGATAATAAGAAAAACCGCATTCAAATCCGTTCAGTGGGTCTCGAGTTAAAACGGAACATACAGACAGACAGACAGACAAAAATTCTAAAAATTGTTGTTTCGGCCTTAGTACAGTACCAATTTTGCGAAAATATTCAATGTACAGACACGACTTTTTTACTACTTTATTATTAGTATATATAGATTTTATTTGATTTGACTTAGTCACTCCACTTAACATCACAATGGCAGTTATCATTTTGTTAACAAAAGTCGAACGACTGTTATTGCGAGTGAAACTTAATGCCAGAATAGCCGTCCTGCCCCCTGATTCTGTATCGTAAAATTAGTTGCCAAACCGAGTGCCTATCGTCAAAAACATACATATCTACTTATCTAAGGATACATTCGCACTTGAAATGACGTCACAATTCGTAAATAGTTCAATACCCATTGAAGGTTATTTTGGAAGTTCATTTTTTGTCTGTTTTTGGTGAATAGATGGCGACCGACACTGAGTTACATAATAGGCCCGCTGCTCCGCTCTCACTTTTACTTCATGATGATAAATGAAATGTTCAACACACTTGCTTATAAAGTGGCCCTTATTGCAGCGTTCTTAGGGTCATGAAGCAGCATATTAAACACGCGTGCTTTTTACTTTACATTATCACACTAGTGTTTTTTTTATTACCGTTTTTTTTATCTTAGCAAATAGTTTTGATGTCTTGAGAAATAGTAAAGTTTGTGCGAATAAATAGACTGTCTCAGTTAAAATATAATAAATAATCATTTAATTTCATAAAATTATTTATTTTTATCAACAAATTAACTCAAATTTTGTTGTAAATACAAAAATATTAATTTTGTTAATATTTAATATTTGGCTGTTTGGCGAACGCGTCAGTGCCTCTATTTCCACTTGCGCAAAAAACAAAATCTACGTCGCTATTTTTCAAAGAAAATAGTTCAGTCGGCTGTGGTTTCGATTATGTGGAAGAAAAGACAGTGAAATTTTATTATTTTTCCTCGCAAGTGTGTTGAAAAACGTCGTATGAAACGCGTGAGCATTAGACATTACACTCTCGGCTCCATTACGGCCTCGCCATCGGCTCAGCCTGCAATCGTGGGGTCAAAATCAAACCAAGTTAATTTTAGGGAGACTGAAATGTACTTACTAAATCACCAAGTCTCATTTAAATTAGTATCCGCAATTCGAATTTACTGTACACTGACAAGGGCAATTGCAAAGACTTTGTTACCTTTTGATATAGGCGATTATTGGTTGGCATCCTAATCATAGTAAAGCGGCAATCTAATTATTCAAATACATATTCTTACTACTTACAACATAGGTAAGAACAGTTTTCTGCTGTTATTTCAAAATTTATCGTTTTATTTGTTGCCAAGTTATCTCTATAATGTGGTAAACTTAAAAAGTGATAAACTTACCATTGTTAAAGCTCGACCAGTTTTGTGGGCGTTCACTGCGGTCTCAGAAGTTGAGTCGACACTTTAATACTTCCACTATTCTCTATACCTATTTCCAGTTCTATAACTATGTTGGGTGTAGTGCCTTGCACATTTACTATTAACTCCTACTGCAGGAATAAAACGTTTTTTTGTAAAGTTTATATTGAAAGAAAAAAATTAAATCGTTTATTTTGAATGCTACACCAATACAAAAAGATAACATTAAGATAGTCTATAAGATGCAACAAACAAAAAGGTCTCTGTCTGACTCAGGATAATGCCACAGCAGAACTGTGACGCTGATCTTCCGTCAGAGGCCGAGAGTTATATTCGTGTACCTTTATCTTTTGGCTCCAAGTTTCAGGTGTTTTTTAACCAAATTCGATAAATTTTCTTTTTACTTCGTAAAAATTGAGATTCAGATACATTTATTTTAGTTTAATGAAATTCAGATCCGTAACTCGCGGAAAACTTATATTTGGAACTTTGATGTCCTGAACAGTGATCCTTTCGGCAATTTGAAATTAAGAATACCCAAACTCGGAAAAAAGTATTCCGAAACAAAGTAAATACGTATTAACCCGGTGAAATTAACGTTTTTTTATTTAGCTTGGCGCACAACTTGGTTTTCTGGTGCAAGCCATATAGAAAAGGCGCGGGTGCGGGCGCCCCCTCAGTTCACCACTTCTATCTGTTTTACACTACGTCCCTCTTGTATGAAAGAAATTGAAAGAAAGAAAATAAATTTATTTGTCCCAAATTAAACACACTTAAGTAGGTACATTCATTTTTTACAAATTAAAGGGTTTGGTGACAAAAGGGCAAAGCTCAGCATATTGCTGTGAGGTGAATCTGCACAGCGCTGTTTTTCAGCGTGTCCTTGTTCTCACTGAACACAACACGTTTAAAGCAGGTAGATAAATATACCATATATATATATAAAAACAACAATTAAAAGTTAAAAAAAAAAAAATTGGATAGGTGTCGAGACGGCACGCCACGGTTGCGCCGCGGGCGCGCCGCGGGTTCACGGAAAGCGCACCGCCCACACCTACGTCGTCAGAAGAAGATATCTCATCAGATCAAAATCAAACACTTTGTATACCACCGATACACACCGATAGCGCGCCAGTGGCGCACCCGATGCGCGCCGGTAGCGCAACGGTAGGGCGCCGCGCCCTTCTGTGTGGCTTGCACCTTAGTTATCCCTGCATCAAGTGGTAGTGGTCGCCTTCATGGACTTCATTCCTAAGATTACAATGTGAGGGAGGAACGAGTCGTTGACATTTTAATATCCAGGTTGTAACTAGTTGTATAACCTGATTAAATTGCTAATAGGCTGGAACTTTAGTGCACCAAGCCGAGTTCAAGTTATTTAGTGCATCAATCAAATTCTTGTTAATATTGTAACATATATGTGATTTTGATCTTGAGAATAAATTAAACATTCATCAAAATTGTAAGTGTTATTATTAGAGTGCATTACCAACTAGAAAAGATAAATTAGAAACAAATGTTAAGACAAGAATTTGATAAAAGTCCTCGGGCCAGGATTCGAACCTGCAACCTCTTTTTATCAATAATTATTGTATGTGCAATAATTTTAAAATGACAAAGTTTTAGTCTACCACATGTGAAAAAGGGGCCAAGTTCAGTAGAAATTCAGGGCAGGATGCACCGGGATGTACAACTTCACAGATCTTCTAAATTGTATTGATTTCCGTGTGGCAACATTACTTTGTCGTAATACTAGACCAAAGCATATTTCTTTCTGTAATAGCGCTCCAATAATGCGACCTTTATTAAAAATAATAATTTCTTATCAAAAATTTTGTTCTGAATTCACACATTCATAAACTGTACGAGGAGAAGTTTGCTGGAATAATACAAAAGACTTTTTTTATTCTACAGATATTTATTGTAAAGATTAACTTTGACTTGTAGAAAGTATACTTTATGTATCTATTTTACAAAATAAATATTTTGATTTGAATGATTGAGACTAAATAAAAAAATATTTAATTCAAAAATATATAAAACAAAATAAATTCAAAAACTTAATTTACCAAAAAAATATCCATTTAGAAAAGCGGTTATACCAAAATCCTGTATCAATGATTTGCCTCATTAAAAACGCTCTAAGAACGCTTAGTAAAATATTTATAATTAATATAATTTTTACTCTTTTCACCTTTCAAATAACATAAATCATGTGCTCATGTTACGAATAGGTTACTCTCTTATTGCATTGACTCCTGGGGTGGCGCAGCCAAAACAAAAATTTTGCAGCTAGAAAGAGCTCAGCGAATGGTTATCAAAGTAATGTTGAAAAAACCATTTCGTTACGACACGAACCTTCTACATCGTGAAAGTGGAATACTAAATGTTCGTAGACTTTTTATTTCCAATATTGTAACAAAATTGACATTTCAAGAGGTCGCTTTTGCAGCCAATCGAGATGAAGGTTACAGGTCAGTTAGACTTGAAGGCAAACTTAAAGTCCCTCGAGTACGCTCTGCATTTGCTAACCGCTTTAAAATTTTCTTAGGTCCATTCGTTTACAATCAAATCATCAAAGAAATACCTTTAGCAGATAAAACTAAACTAAAAAATAATTTAATAAGAAATCTCCGTACTTGGCTTTTATCAAAATCTTATGACTATATTGAAAAACTGATGTGTATCGAATCATAATTTTGAATAATCTTTAAACAAAAACTTCATTTATTACATTTTTACCGACTTTAAAATCCTATATTTGTATGTATTATGTTATATATAAGTATATGTACGTATCTATATATGTATATATATATATATATATATATATATATTCGGCTTACACCACAAAAATAAATTAAATTACTCTACGAACTTTGTGCACTGGGCGCCTTCTGGCGAAAAATAACTTCATAGTGCTTCCGTGTTACGGAGAACTCTAGTATCGGAGCACTTACATTCGCAATAATATGTGCAACGTACATGTTGGTTATACATAATGTACAATGTTTTTATTGGGTCGGACCCTGCCTATAGAATAAGTCCGAACCGTTGTATATTTTTGTATTCTACTAACCCTAGGTTAGGTCTATTTAAGTTTTTGTATTACTAACTTTTTTCAGTAAATAAATAAATAAAATATAAATATAAGGTTACGAATTTATTCAATACTAGCCTTTGCCCACAGCTTCACCCGCGTTCTGTGAATATGTGCCCCGTTTTCGGCTTGAGTGTTATATTACGAACACCCCCTATAGCTTATGTGTTGATCAGGTTCACTACAATGATAATAAAACAAAAAACCACATCCGAATCCGTTGAGTGGTTCTAGAGTTAAAGCGTTTATTCATTATTTGCCTCGTTTTCGGCTTGGGCGTTATTTTATGAACACGCCTTATAGCTTATGTGTTGACCAGGGTCACTAGAATGATAATTACAATGATAAATGGTTATGATGACCATATCTAAGAAATAATCATTCCATTATCTGCTGAAATATCATGAAATCTTTAATAAAAAGGGGTCGTCTCGATGATCACATGATTATGATCACAAACGACACGCTCCTCTCCGCTTCGCTCGTCGTCGCACCTATTTTTGACTTTTTGTTGAAGGTCTATCGTTAAATTCTTATTTCATACTTTACGACATTTTTGATCAGATCTTGAAATTATCAATTCTTCGATATGGCCACCACATTATGTGTATAAGGTGACTTTTATTTATACAGACAAACCCATACTGGAGGCTTGGTAAGTGATCAGTAACATGGGTTGATAACACTTTTTGCTAATTTCGCAAAATAAAATTTTGACTTCCCATAGGACTCCTGGGCTTGCGTTTGTAAGGAACACGAAAAGAATAATTCAAGAATTTCACCATATATAAAATTTATGCAACCAAATTCTTACTGAAGACTTGGTAAGTGCTCAGTAACGAGGTTCGATGACCTTTTTTGTGAAATTCGTAAATTATTCTTTTCGTGTTCCTTACAAACGCAAGCACAACCCCGAGTCAATTACTATGGGACGTCAAGATTTTATTTTGCGAATTTAGCAAAAAGTGTTTTTGATCCGTGTTACTGATCACTTACCAAGCCTCCAGTATGAGTTTGGCTGTATAAATAAAAGTCACCTTATATGTATACATAAAAGAAAGTGGTCTCTTCTTTAAAATTTGACAATCATACAACGAGCTTTCCAGCTTCTCATCATCAGCCTGAGGTGGTCTAGGATTACTGCATATGTATTACGTTCTTTGACACAGTGCGACAAGGCTCTTTTGGCGCGTGATTGGTCGTGGCCAAAATCGGAACTAACGCCGCTATCATAATAAAATGTGGCACTTGTTTCACAGCTGTCAATGTCATCCACGCATGCGCCAAAGGAGCTTTTTCGCGCACTGTAAATGGCGGTAAGTTGTGTGAGAAATATGTAAGGTTTTTTTTTATATGTGAAAGGTTTTAAAGGTAAAAATATGACTACCCTTTTTAAATTGAATACAATAGACAAGGAAATATGTAATGGTTAAATTATAATACTTTTATTTTCTTACATAAGCAGTTACATTGCAGCTATTTAGACCCAAAATTGTCTTTAACCCAGTAGTGTAGCGACGATATTACCTCCAACACGGTTTGTTGGCTGAAACAAAAAAAAAAAAATTATAGTAAATTTTGGGATATTGGATGAATTCGATTGATGGTTATTGGTGGAATATCATCTTCAATAAATTATACACAAATTCTTGTACTTTTTACTTATTGTTCTAACTTAGGCTACCGGTTTCGTATTACAAATCATTGGGCCAACAAATTATTAATTTAATAACTATTTAAAACTACAGAAAGAAAACATTTTTAACAAGCAAACATGTATAAAATAAAGCCGTAGCGTAGCTTAAGTAAGAACAAAAATAAAAGTACAAGAATTTATGTGTAATTTATTGAATAGTAAATTTATCTGAATCCTCTTTTTATCTAATAACAACAATGAAAGTTCAACGTTGCCAGCGCTTACGAGTAATTTAGACGTATTATCTTCACAAATATAATATTACAATAAGGGCAAAAAGTGAATGATTAAGTACGTTTTTAGCGTTCGATGTTATGAACATTACAAGCTCTATTTTTTATATAAGTCACATATAAATTTGTGCAAAATTTGGGAGAGCACCCTATTATTGAATTTCTTTGTAGTTTCGAGAGATAACAATCATTTTCTATAAATAATAAAGTGAGTTTAATTTATTTAAATACTTTCAAAGACATTTCCACTATTATAATTTCCAGATAGAAGCATAGTTTCAAATAAGTTATTCAAAAATAAACCATGTTTTCTTGTTATAGCAGTAATTTTAGATATAAAACTCAAGCGGTTTATAAAACGAATTAATAACTTAAAAAGGCATCATTTTCAAAAATATAATCTATCTAGTGAAATGTGTCCAATCAGACAACGGAAATATAAAGGTCTAAAAAAACACGTGTCCAAGTTTTACATTGATCAGATAGTCAGTTGAGTCAGCATAATGAAGCAAAAACCGTTGAAAGACAGATTTTTAAGTGACATGTTTTATTTAACGACTGTCAAAGTTTTTACAAGAAGTGCTGACTAGTCAAGAATGACCGATGTTCTAAGATAATTTTATAAATTTTATAAGAGTGCATTAAGAGTATAAAAGATGTTAAGGATCAATTGGAAACGACACGCAAAAAATAAAATATTTTTGAAAAAAATTCTTAAGCCTGGATTCGAACCTGCGACTTCTAGCTTACACGTCAAGGCTGTGAGAAATCTTCAGATTGTTTTCAATTGAGGCATTGAGAGCAAGAACAGTCTTACATTTCCAGACACAACTGATTTTTAATTGATCAATTGATCTTTTCTATCTAGCGTTACACTCTAATAATATTTCGAGTATCTAAGGCGATGGATTCCGCTGTAAAAATATTGTTATTTTTCATTTTGGGTTGTACAAAGTAGAAGCATTGTGATAAATTGGGAAGAACCATAGCTATAAAGTTAGATCTTGAAGCATCCTTGGTTTTTTAAACTCCATAACCACACTAATGAAATGAAGGCACAATGAAAACGTAGCCAACTGATTGAACACAGTTAAATATGAAAATTCATAATCATAACATTAATAAAATTATGAAAATTCAGTTTAACTCTTTTAGCAACTGCTTTATTGGTTTTTAACTAGTTATTGGTTATAAGCCAATTAATATGAAACTATCACAATAGGTATTTTAATCAACAAATTAAAGGTATAAATACAAGGTGACATTGATTTATACAGCTTCCAGTATGAGAAAGAAAGAAAGAAAGAAAATATTTATTTGCTGTGATAAGGGTACTAGAAGTTATTATAATACAGAAGATAAACGCCTTAATCAGCTAGTATTATAGCATGCAAATATTTAAAAATTATGTTTGTCATATATTATTTACAATTTTACAATTAAATACAATTACAGTGGTATGGTTTCTAATGCCTCGTGTATGTATTATCCATAAATTCTTTTATTGAATAGAAGCAATGTCCCTGCAACCATTTGAAAAGCTTACTTTTAAATTTATTTATTGGTAGTGACTTAAGGTCTTCAGGAATGCCATTGCAGATTTTTATGCACATTTGTGAACAATTTTTATGATAAAGTGTTGTTCGCGGTGTGAAGTCAACCACTAGTCGGTTAGGATTCCTCGTATTTCTTTGATAAAAATTATCTGCTTTTGCAAATAAATCCAAATGCAGTTTTACAAACTTACAAATTTCAAAAATGTATAGGCAGGGCAGTGAGAGTATATTACATTTTTTGAAAAATGGATTACATGATTGGTCTGGTGCTATACCACAAATCGCACGAACACATTTTTTCTGTGCTATGAACACCTTCTGTAAGTCCGTTCCATTCCCCCAAATAATAAGTCCGTATCTAAGAACAGATTCAACATATCCTTGATAGGCCGTGAGGGCAGTACAACTAGATGCTGTCTTACGTAGCTTTTTTAACACAAAAACAAATCTATTTAATTTGCTACAAACTTTTAGCATGTGTTCTTTCCAATTTAAGTCTTTATCAATAATAATACCCAAAAATGTCACATTTTTTGCCTCGTTTACTATTTGTCCATTATGATTAATATTTAAAGTTATGTCATTTCTATAGTCATTAAAATTGATATACATTGTTTTATTTAAATTCACTTGTAAATTATTATTATAAAGCCAATTAATTACGGATAACACAGTATTGTTAATGTCAGATTCATGTTTAATAGTATTAGCAACATTTTTCTTATAAGTAACGATCAAAGAAATGTCATCTGCAAATAAAATACATGTTTGATTAGTTATGTCAGGGAGATCATTAATGTAAATTAAGAAAAGAAGTGGGCCAAGCACACTTCCTTGAGGGACACCGAATTTATTATATTTATACTGTGATCTATGACATATGATTTCATTTTTTATTAGTCTGCTTATCTCTACACATTGTACTCTATTTTCTAAATATGTCCTCAGCTAATGTATTGCTGGACCTCTTATTCCATAATTTTCAAGCTTGGATAGTAATAATTTATGCGAGACAAAGTCAAAAGCTTTTGACATATCAAAGAACAACACTGTTGTAAAGTTTTGGATATCTACGTTACGAGTAATGCCGTTAATGAGTTTAAAAGCAGCGAGTGTTGTTGATTTTTGCTTCTGAAAGCCATGTTGTTCTTGTTTTAAAACTTTATATTTGCCAAAAAAATGTATCATCCTATTGTACATAGCTTTTTCAAATAATTTTGAGAGAACTGGTGTGAGCGTGATGGGACGATAATTTTCTATTTCAGATTTCTCACCCTTTTTGAATAAGGGCTTTACAATAGACATCTTTAGTTTTTTAGGGAAACTTCCAGTCTTTAAAGATAGGTTTATGAGATAAGTTAATACAGACGAAAGTTCAACTTTGGATGCTTTTAATATTTTTGTTGCTATACCATCATATCCCTCAGAATTTGTATTATTTAATGATGATATCATTTTAATTATGTCACCTTCATTGTATGGATTAAGAAATATAGTGTTCTGAATTATATTATTTGTATTAGTCAGCGTCAAATTGTGATTTTTCCTATTAGTCAATTCAATAAAATAGTCATTAAATGTTTCAGCAATTCTGTCAGGATTCTGGACAATTTTGCCTTCAATGATTTTAATTCAATGAATTTAGCTATATAAATTAATGTCTCCTTATTTAACATAATAATAAATAGTAAAACAGTATTTAATATTCTTTGTCAGTTGGCTCTATTTTTAAATTTTTTAGTTCACCAATTCTTCCAAGAAATATTTTCTTGGAACAAGCACTGCACTTCCCTTCTCTTTTGCAAATACATATTTATAATAATAAGAGACATGCACAATTGCACAAAGAATCAAAAATTACGAAAAATGTTTACTCAGTTCTTCTATCAGATTAACCGAGAAGAGTAGCGACGATATTTCCTGGAGCAGATGAAACTATCGTAATCTGAAAAGTAAACAAAGTAACATTAAAACCATGATAGAAATAAGTTGGCGATTTATTCATCGCAAGTAGACAACAAATTAAACTTTATATAATTTACATAGGTAAAGATGGGCAATAAGTTTTAGTTACTCGTAAGTCTTAGTCTTGTCTTGAATACACTAGCGCCCTCTAGGCGTCAAGAGGCTCTCTACTAAGCACATGAGTAAATTCACAGGTTGTGTTGAGAACTAGATAGCTCAGTGGTAGAGCAACCGCCCGGTAAGCAAAAGGTCCCGTGTTCGAGTCCCGGTTCAGAGATTCTCACGTCCAGATTTACTTTTCTGATTTTCTATACCGCAATGATATAAAATTTAATTAAAGTAAAATTCATTGGAAATGTCACTTTAAAGCAACTTCCTAGCGGTTGGTTGACGTTTCCAAAGGGCTAGTAAGGGCAACGGCTAAATTTATTTATGTATTAATAAACTTACATTTCATTGAAATATACATTGAAATTGTATGCCTCTAATCTTCTGGGGACCCGGCCATCAGACTGACGACGCGGTGATTTAGTTTTGGCGAAATATTTTTAGTACATTATTCTTTTAGTAAATATTTCAGTTCTGATTGGCTTAAAACAGCGAACGAAGAAAGTCTGATCAGTGCTCAAAAATTACCCCACCAAAACTGTGCCGGGCACATGTTTAGTTTGGCGACGGCTCCAATGGAGCAGATCAGTCAGACAGTGCTATATGAGTCAGACAATCATGGTTGCTCTAGTATCGCATGACATACAGTACGAAACAATTATGGGCCATTTTGCCCTTTTGAGTCTCTGCTGCCATTTTTGAATGATACTTTGTTGGAAACGCGCAACGACCTGTCACCTATGTTTTTCTTTTGTTCGCCGCGCTGCGCCGCCGCCGGTTCAAAATGATTGAATACATACGTTTATTTCAATACTAATTCAAGGATAGAGGTGGTAGAGCTGGTGTCGGGCTCGACTGCGGAGGTACCACCGTCTTACTTGCAAACGCCTCCGAAATTATTCGGAGGGAGAGTATGATGACAGCTCTCAAACAGGCACAACCAGGTTGCCTACCATTGCCTGGGAAGTGGAATCGATTGATGGCGGTATATCCATCCCCAATTGCCGGGCGTTAAATTAAACAGACTGGTGACGGGCAACGTATGTGTGTATGGGCATTTCTTCCAGGAGGATTGCTAACAGTGGCAAAATCTAGGAAAGGCCTATGTCTAGCATTGGTCGAAACAGACTGATAGATGGATTTAAGTTATACATGACCCTGTATATTAGATGACTTTCGTTTATATAGCCAAATTCATATTAGAGACTCGGTAAGTGCAATGACCAAGGTTCATTTACCCTGTTTGCGAAATACGAAAAATATTTTTTGTTTCCCTATACTTGATCAAAAACAACCTCGACTCAATTAGTGTATGAAGTCTAAATTTTATTTTGTGTATTTCACAGAAAGGGTACTTGAACCTTGCTTCTGCCCACTTACTAAGTCTCCAGTATGAATCTGGCTATGTAAACGAAAGTCACCTAATATACTCACCATTTGCTGAACTGTTGTGGTAACCTGTAAGATAATCATGCATACCCAAAAAAATATGATATTAGGTCGCATGTGTTATGTGTATTTATAGCGCTACATGCCAACACCCTCCACCTGTGACGAACAAATCGTCGGTGAAAAATGGGTGTACTAGTGTTAACTGGTCCAGTAACAGCCAACACTCGATAACACGAACCTTATCAAGTGCATTCAAATATGTATATATAACTACCGGAGGGAGGTCTTCTGGCCTTTGTGGAACATATTCCAGACTTGGTGAATCTCCAGATACGACAGTGGGATGATAGCCAGTCTTGTCTGCTACGTAGTTGACAAAATACTTCTTGCCATCTGCACTGACGAAGGAGTAGAAGCCTCGGACGACGAAGTTCCCATCCTCTTCGAGTTTTCCTGATTCGGATCTTTCAATGTTATTGGATGTCTGAAAACTGAGAGAAGTTTCTAAGGTATTAAATAGGTACATAACACTATTAACAGTGAAAACCATTTAATAAAGGTAATTTCAATTGAAAATGGCTATAGTCCAGCGACTTAGAGCTGTATTTTGAGATAACCTTGAAAGCGTAAAATGTTTAATTTGGTATGTCGGTATAGGTGTTATAAATGTTAGCATAGAAATCATTGAAAAACAAAAATAAAATAAAAATGTTTTTTCTCATTTTCTATTCCTCTTATTTTAAAGATGTTATTGAAAATGGATACAAAAAAAAATACTGTTAATTTTTAATTACAGATTTAAGAAAACTAAAAAAGAAAAAAATGCTAGAAAGAAAAAGGTGTTTTATTTACTCCATTTGTTTCCTAGGCAAACATTTATCAGTATAACCTAAAGTACGCGTACATAACATTCATCATTTAAAATCTTGCAAAAATTATCAATAAACAGACATGAATTTTTACTACTTTATTATACGAAAATAGATAAAAAACTGTAAAATCTATTAAAATTACAGTGACTGAACGAGATATTTTCATATTTAGACCCGATTTTGAACCCTACCGGTTGAGCATGAACCATACATTTTACAGAATTTACGTGCGTAGTATTTTTAAACTTCTTACTGGGGGAATTTGTAAATGAATTTGTGCCCGAATTACGGCGGTAAGGCTCATGTCCAACATAAAAAACAGAATTTCAATTAGCGCTAAAAATGACGCCACTATAAACTGTGTTCAACACAGTTTAGTAAGGCAACGGCTCCAAGCATTCACTGTGTCTGTGAGTCGGCAAATCACGGCTCGCTTAGTGTCACGTGACACACAGTACCAACCACTCATGAGCATTTTGTTCTTTTGAGTTTATCATCTCTTTTGGTTACTTATCTCATGTATTTTTCAAAAACCTGTAGAAGTTATTTTATTAGGCGAATTACAAAAGTTAAATTGCCTCATTTATAGCTTTAGGTCAAGGTCAATGCCCGTCAAAAATTGGCGTTTACGCTAATCTACCGGTTCCACCCATCAGACTGTTTCGTCCACTGCTGGACATAGGCCTTTTCAAGATTTCGCCACTCTTTTCGGTCCACTTGGAAGTTTACAGGTTAAACAGTAGTATTATTTATACAGGCATTTATCGCAGACCTTTGGAACGAGCAATGTTGTAAATGGAGGAGGGCTTGATCCAACGATTTAAGGTCTCTCAACGAGCTATAGAGCGGGCTATGCTTGGGGATTCGATGGATATAATCCGAAGCGAGGAGATCAGTTGGAGATCGAAAGGGACCGATATAGTCGAATGTCGAATCAGTAAGTTGAAGTGGCAGTGGTCAGTCCATATTTGTCAACGACATGATAGCCGTTTGGGCCAAAAAGCGTTGGAATGGAGACTACGTACAGCAAAACGTAGCGTAGGCTGACCTAGTGCCCGCTAGACCGACGACCTAAGGTGCAATTGTGTAAGACAATCATATTCATTTGACACCCAAAAATGTACGATTTCAATTGTCAAACGGATGAATACGATTGGTTTGTACAATTGCACCCCTGAAGGACGTTGCGAATGGCGGCTGGATGAGGAGGACGGAGGCTCGCCAACTGTGGCGAAATCTATTTAAGAAACGTACAACAGTGGGTGGACGAATACAGGTTGATAGATGGATGGATGGAATGTTGTAAATAGTAATACCTATTAGTATCTGAAACTGAGAGATTCAGTAAACGCATGTATTCCGAAAAAAATACGTACTAACTTGAATTTATATTCCCCAAGGCCATTGTTCTCATTCTCGTATTGAGTTATTCTGGCTTGAGCATCCTGCGCGTACGCATCCCAGACAAGTGAAGCAAAGGCAAGCGCCGACAAAATCATGGATGGTAATAGTTGCATCTGCAATAGAATTGTAAAGTTGTATGTAAATGTTTGACCCTACTCGTATAAGTCAAGCCACTTTTCTTAGTCCATTCGTGAAATAACGATTTGTATGTTGATTACATTTCACAATATAAACCAGTTGATCTATTAAATTAACCCACGTACTACACCGACTGAATTTGAGGAAAGATTTATGGGCAGTATATTCTTGCGAATACGGGAATTATATATTTTATTTACACAAATTATGGATTTTGCTGATGATTGATTATGATCATGATCGTTATTGATATTTATAAGATAACATAAAATAAATATTCAAGGATTTCTGGTTTCGATAGAATTCAAAGAAATTATCAATTGCAAGAAATGATTCGAAAAGAGACCTTTAACATAACATAGCACAAATAAATAATTTTAACATTCCTTACAAGTTCCTAGGGCTTTTTCACAATGCAAAGCCTTATCTTCTTATATTTGAGGATAAAACTTTAAATAAAATTAAAGTCTACTTACGTTGATATAATCCAGTTTAAAAATATCACTGGCTACTATTTTAAAACTTGTATTCACTGCAATATCCAAGCATGCAGTGATGGCCTCTGATGAGTTTAAAGCTGCCGTTAAAGTGCGTGTATAGGTCTTCGCACCTTGAGGGTTTCACCATTCTAATAAGGTAAAACTTTAAACTTGAATAAAATTTAAAAAAAGGATTACCTTTTAATTACAAGTACTTATCTTAATTAGTTATATTAATTTTGTAGTTTAGTTTCATGCATTTACTTGAAGCAAAACGGCAAAACTACGTTGGTCAAGTAATATTCCTTATGAAATTAGGAATTCTAACTTTCGGATAAATTTATTCACTTGTGCCAGAAATGTGAACGGAATTAAAAGTTTCTAAGTCAACTAGAAGTGCCCTATAGAATTTCATGGTGAGCCAATTTGTATGAAATTGATTACGTAAAGGGCAGTGTTTTTTCGTGTTCAGTTTGAAGCCTGATTTTTTTATAGGTGGGTATCTCTGACGGGCCGGAGGAAAAGGGTATTGAGAAAGAAACAGACAGACGGACAAGAAAGTGATCTAATAAGGGTTTTTTTTTATTTTGAGGTACGGAACCATAAAACATAAAATTACAAGCACAAAAAAAAACTCGTCTGTTTTTATTTATAGCAGGTAACCAATAACAGCTTATTCGAGTTAAATACTTATAAGCTTGTAACCGTGCACATTTAACCGTTGCGGTAATTGCAACAACGAACGCCAGAAAAACTTAAAAAAAACTACACAGTCTTAAAAAAGAAATAAAAACAAATGTCATGTCAATATAAACTGCATTTTAGAGATCATTTATTTAGATTTTTTCAATAAATTATACACAAATTCTTGTACTTTTATTCCACATAAATATATTTATTTTTATTCTAACTTAGGCTACCGGTTTCGTATTACACATCATCGGGCCAACAAATTATTAATTATTTACATTACAGAAAGAAAACAAAAGAAAACATTTGCTTGTTCAAAATATATGTGTAATACGAAACCGGTAGCCTAAGTTAGAATAAAAATAAATATATTTATGTGGAATAAAAGTACAAGAATTTGTGTATAATTTATTCAAGATGATATTCCACCAAGAACCATCAATCGAATCCATCCAATATTAGATTTTTTCAGTACAGAATCTGAAATGGAGACGAAGAAATTTTTTCTTATTTTGATATGTGGTGTGTGGTATTCGTAAACAAATATTTTAGTTCAAAAAAATACTCAGAGCACCGAAATTGCACTGTTTGTTCTCTTGAAATCAGTCCTTTCTGTTTTATCCCGTAAAGCTATAGATCTTAATATAAATTGGAGAAAACTATACCAATGTCCTACATGGATCGCAATGACACCTTGTAAAATATATGTGTGAATTATAACTTATAGAAATAAATTGTAAGTTTAATATCCTTTTTTGGTTTTTAAGTAGTTTTGACAGAAAAAAACGAAAGTTGTCGAAAGATTCTAACGATTTACCAAGAATTCTTACTTTTTCTATACGCCCGAAGCAATTTTATTGATTCTTTCCCCATTGAGGTAGGTATAGAGCAATTTTCAAAAACTAAAGTTATTTTTTTTTCTGTCCCTCGCGTCCATGTGAAAATAATTATTTTCTCCTATTATCCGTAGACACAGCGATCGTTGTTGTAACAGCCACCTTGCAATGCACGCGAATGAACGTTATTTCAGTCTCGTCCATGTTTCGGTGTCGTTTTCGTCGATAGTTGTACTGAAACATGTCGAACTTCCAATTTAAAGTGCTGATGATAAAAAAAGGAGTTCGCCAAAAAGTTTTTCTGTTTTAGACCAACTAAAAGTCAATTCTTATTGAAATTCTTTGTATTTATCATCTGATTACTACAAAGTAAATGTAACTTGGCCCGCGGAAAGGCGCTGGAGGCTCAGGCTTACCACCTACCATGGCTTCCAACGTTACTCCCTAATGATTAAAATTATATTATTTTTGTACTAAATATAAGTGTGTAAATTTGTAACTTGTTATAACGAATAAACTTTATTTTTTTTTTTATTTTTTTTTAGAGAACCCAATTTTAATTGGTAATTCTTTGTAACATATTTATGTTATGGTCAGGTTAGGTAGGTTATATATGTTTAGGTCACACGAGTTTCGAAAATCAAAAATGAAAACCTCTCTATTCCAGGTTGATTGAAAACGTAAAAGGTTAAAACCTATGAAATGTTTTCTTTAAAACGTATGAAATTTTCGATAAATTAAACCTAAGAACACAAATATTTGTTTTAAAACTACGATAGGACATTTGTGAAATAAAATATATTTTGACAGACATAAGTTTTGTCACATAACATTCCCGAATTCACCTTAATATCGATCTTATACATACATAAAATAAAATATAAAATATCGTACAACCTCCTTCTCTTGAAGTTGGTAAAAAATGATTGCTCGTTGGTTCATCAAATCTACTCGTTCCAATCATGAGATGAGTAGGTCACTGATAAAATTTTCCTTTATTTGTAGTTTTGTATATAAAAACGTCAAGGACTAGAGTCATCAAACTATACACATTTGGTTTAGTATCAATTATATATTCATTACAGAGACCAATGTCGTACTGCAAGTATAAAGGATGAAATTAAATCAACCAACCAAATTCATACTGAAAACTCAGTTGGTGATCAAGAACCAGGTTCAGTTATCCTTTTGGCCAATATCTAAAAAAAAAATTTTTCTCCCTTACTGGTTGGTACAATTCCTAGAGCATGCAATAAGGGGCAAAAATTTTTTTTTTAAATTTCATCTTGAATGTCTTGCTCCTGATGACTAACCGAGTCTCCAATATGAATTTGGTCGGTTGATTTAATTTCACCTAGAATTACTTGATGTGTTCTGCACTTCTTTTTATGAATTATACTCCTAGATGATGAGAGTCTTCCGTAGCGGCGTTGGTGTTAAAAAAAGCTTCAAGAACTCGAGTTTTTCCATGCCTACAGGTATTATCACAGAGTAAAAAATAAAATTTTAAAATATGCTATCATCACATCAGAGAGGAAACGTCTGTATAAAATCAAAATATACGTCAATTTATTATTTCACAATTAAACTAGATAAATCCAAAACGAAAAAAAAAACAGTATAAATTTAGGGCACGCTTATGTTTAATTTAAAATATACATACAGGCTTTGCACGCAGCTTCGTCCGAGTTTATAGAATCCTTGACCGGTTTTTGGCTTAGCCATTATTTCATGAACATCCCGTATAGCTTTTTTGTTGACCAGGGTCAGTACAATTAGAACAAAAAAACCGCATCCGAATCCATTGCGTGATTCTCGAGTTAAAAGCGTTCATTCAATCTTTGCCCCGTTTGCGGCTTGGGGGTTATTTTATGAACACACTTTATAGCCTATGTGTTGACCAGGTTAACTACGATGATATTAAAAAACCGCATCTAAATCCGTTGAATGGTTTTCGAGTTAAAACGGAACATACAAACAGACAGACAAACGAAAATTCAAAAAATGGTGTTTTTGGCCTCAGTACAATAATACTAAATAACACATTTCATTTAAAATTTCGTGAAAATATTCAATGTATAGACACGACTTGTTCACTAGTTTATTATTAGTATAGAAGATATAGATATAACGTACTACTAGCTACTTTTTAGGGTTCAAAGGGTAACCATCGGGACCCTATCACTACGACTCCGCTGTCCGTTTGTCTGTCCGTCTGTCACCAGGCTGTATCTCATGAAGTGTGCGTGATAGTTAGACAGTTGAAATTTTCACAGATGATGTATTTCTGTTGCCACTATAACAACAAATACTAAAACACAGAATTTTGTGTGATTTTTAGGGTTCCGTAGTCCGACAATGAACCCTTATAGTTTCGCCATGTCCGTCTGTCCGTCTGGCCGCGGCTTAGCGTAGAGACTATTAATACTAGAAAGCTGTAATTTGGCGTAAATATAAATATTTATCATGCCGACAAAATGATAAAATAAAATCTCGAATTTTTTTTTCAATGATACCTCTCATACACCTAAACTGGGGATGATTTTTTTTTCTCGTCTATCCCATAGTGTGGGGTATCGTTGGATAGGCCGCTTAAAAACATTGTGAGTGTGTGAAAACCATTTTTTTATTTAGAGATCCCTTGGTGAAATATTAAGCTTTAAAGTGAAAATTTTAGTTAGAGTGGAGCGTCCTCCCCCTCCCCCTACTGGCTAAGCAGTTGTTTATAGAAATGTGAAAAAAATCACAGAAGTAGTATATATAAGTATAATGAATTTAAAAGGAAAACTATCACAGCTAAGTAGGCTTTACAGGTTTACGAGTACAGGTCGCGCCAAACTTTTGGCGCCCTATAATGTATGGGACCAAAAGTTTGGCGCGGTCTGTATTAGTAGACCAACTTATATGTACCGGGCAACTATGAAACCCTACATTCCGCGTAGCCCAACACGGCCGGTTTTTTTGCTTGTTTTTGCTCGATATTAATTACGACAGCAGGTAGACGCTTGAAATATTCACATAATATTTAGTTGTAAGGTGACTTTAATTTATCCAGCCAAACTCATACTGGAGGCTTAGTAAGTGATCAGTAACAAGGATCGATAACACTTTTTGCTGATTTCGCAAAATAAAGTCTTGACATCCCATAGTAATTGCCTCGGGGCTGGGCTTGCTTTTGTAAGGAACACGAAAAAAATTATTTACGAATTTCACAAAAAGGGTCATCGAACCTTGTTACTGAGCACATACTGAGTCTTCATTAAGAATTTGGCTGCATAGATTAAAGTCACTTTATACATTCACTTTAAAAATAAATAATTAAATTAAAATAAAAATAAAAATACACAACATTTGCTCCCATACAACAGACATGATTTTTTGCCGTTTTTATAGATAATGGTACGGAACCCTTCGTGCGCGAGTCCGACTCGCACTTGACCGGTTTTTATTCAATATAATTGATCTAATTTTAAACCATTGCCAATGTTCGTAACGTGATCATCAAACTGTGAAAATGTATTTTTAATCTCCGTGGCAATGGCATTAAACAATCAAGTAAAATTTTACCATCAGCAGTTTTTGAGCTATATTATCCCTAACATATCTGTTACCCCGGAAAGTATAGCTTACTGCTTCAATCTGGTAAAATACATCAGATAAAATAAATAATCTGATTTCAAGATGAATAAATAGACGAAGAATCCAATCCACGCAGTAATTCCTACTGATATTATGTCAACATAAAAAACAATAGATTTTATCAAAGATATTACGAAGTCAAATCAATATGTAAGTTACAGTGCAGAAGGTGAGACTGGAGAATTGCGATTGTGTGCGTGCACACCATTGTTTTCCACAATGTCAATGGTGTGCACGTACAAGATACAGTGCAGAAGGTGAGACTGGAGAATTGCGATTGTGTGCGTGCACAACATTGTTTTCCACAATGTCAATGGTGTGCACGCACACAATCGCAATTCTCCAGTCTCACCTTCTGCACTGTATCTTGTACTTGACACTTGTACTTGTCCACAGAATTATAAGTTCCACCAAGTGCTGACAACCACAACCATCAACATATTAAGTTAGTTTATTGGTTAAAAAAGTACATCGTCACGACATGAATCTCCGAGGGGGAGAAGTGTACAATCTACAATCGTACACTCTTGTTTCAACGACGATTATTACGTTCCAACAAGATGGATGAAGAACTATATCGCCGTACTTTGGGCACAGCTAAACGTGCCTTCCGAAGCATCTTGACCGGACATAAATGTTATGCCCCAACGGGATCTGAACCCATACCTCCCTCCGTATTAGTTGTCGAGTACTACGAGTTTTGACTTTCAATATTGACTCGAGGTTGGGCTTGCATTTGTAGGGAATAAGAAAAAAATACTTTTTGGGATTTGCAAAAAGGGTGAACGAAATTTGATACCGACTACTTACTAAGTCTTCAATATGAATTAAATATCACATTATGCAGTGTGCATTTTTACTATCAAGATTTTCAAACAAAAATTATGCATAGTACACGGCTAAAGCAGATACAAAAATATATATACATATATATTTACATAGTCATTTATTCAAAACGAGGTCAAAGTTAGTGCCCGCCACAAATTGGCGTTTACGCCAATTAGCGTAATAATAGCGTAAACGCCGATCTGAGGAGGGCTCCGGGCGGTCTCGGTGTAAAATATTTAATAATGAGGGAACAAATTGACAGTTGACCAGCTTTGAATTTAACAATTTTATAAAAAAGGGCTAACAGTGGCCAAGTTAGACTTTCCCTGAAGCACTTATTCCGAAAAATATATTCTTACTTGAATTGATATTCCCTAAGGCCATTGTTCTAATTCTCGTATTGAGTTATTCTGGCTTGAGCATCCTGCGCGTACGCATTCCAGACAAGTGAAGCAAAAGCTAGCGCCAACAAAATCAGTTTTATCTGCAATAAAATTGTTAATTCGTGTGTAAATTTTTGACTCTATTCGTATAAGTAAAGCCACCTTTCTTAGTGCAATATTCGTGAAATGACAATTTGCATGTTGAATGTATTTCACAATGTTATTTGACTCAGTATAGTACACCAACCATATTTTTATTGAGCTGCATTATTTTGGTACTTTAAAGGCTATTTCAGAATGGAGTTGTACACAAAATACTAATTCAGCAGATGTATTCGATTGTGATTGGAATTTATATTCATAGGATCTTCTTTTTGTTCTTTCTTGGTCTTTATTTGGGGATCTTCCGAATCTCCATTCGCCACAACAAGCCAGTTATGTATTATTTTCTGATTTCAAATGTTCCTTCTTTAATTCGTTCTTTATAGTTTGTATCCAAGTTACTGAAGGCCTTTCAGGGCTTCACTTTGTTTCTTACAATTTAAGTCTCTCCCAGTTTGTTTTGGATATTTGCTACTTTGGGGTGCATAGAAGGAGCCTTCCCAAATGGCTTACACTGAGATACAGCCATTTATTACATCAAATCTGCTCGACGCACCCGAGTCCATTATCAACTTCCGTAAACTTTGCAAAAGCCCTTAAAAAGATAACTTAACGCCTCGCCTGTTTTCAATCTGCCACTTTCTAGGCAAGGGTGTTTAATCTAAGGTATTGTATATAAAAACGACACTGCTTGACCATCTCAGCATATTAGTTTTGCTGACATGAGCCTCTATTTGTACGACTGTTCTGATATCCTTAAAGGGTCTTACTGCACGTTTATAGAACCAACACTTGCTCTTACACTTTTCCTTGTCTCTTTATGTGTTTATTTTATAAGTTTCATTCTCAATTGTATTTTTACTATGTAAGAAAATGTACCTTGATCAATTGAATTCTTCTTATTCTTTATAATTAATTATTATAAGTAATTATTTGGCACAAATATTTCACTGGTACCCCAAGTTACTAGCGTAGCTGAGTATGAGGACCCCTGGTAAATTTACTTTTAATTTATGTGCAATATACCAAAAATTCGTATTAAGTTAATTTTGTAATTTTACTATTTTTGCATTAAATTTATTTTTCTTTTCAAGATTTGTATTCTTAGAACATTTCATGAACATGGCCAATTCTTTCCGGCAGTTTTCATCCTGTACTCGATGTCTGTCTCTGTGCATACATTTGCCGTCACTAGCCCCCAATTCTACTTTCTTTAGGGATACATCATCTTTTGTCGGGAATGCACTATTATATAATAATAAAAAGTTTCAGGCAACGAGGCCTATAACAATAAATACCTTAAAATAACAATAGTCAGAACTAGAAAAATTACAATGCATTGAATTCATGTATCCAGTTTTTTTGCTCTCCGAGTTCTCCGTCTTCCAAGGCAGCTTACCAACAACAATAAAACGAGTATAATTACAATGTTGTTAAGCCGATAACCTGTCTACAAGTATAAAGTATCTCAAATGTTTTTGACCCCCTTCGTACTCCAAGGAAAATTGTATAATACACCTGTTATTTTAAATTCATGTATATTGGATTTTAAACCCAATTTTTTTATAATTTTTTAAAACACTTATTGGGCGTAGGTAATTTGGGTCAATAATTTAACCTTCTAGGCAGCACGCATTGGTTATGCGTCAAAACAACATGAAAAAAGGACCGTGTTATTGTTTTTGTGCATTCTATCATGTTTATTCATCGGAATTTATCAAATACTAGCTTTTGCCCGCGGCTCCGCCCGCGTCGAAGAGATTTTCGTGGAAATAAGGAAAACAAAAGAATATGATTTTTTGAACGACAATATGCAACGGTCACCATGTTTTACCCAAGTGCTAATGAAGACCAATCGAATAAGCTCAAACTCGAAGGGTCTGTTGTTATCCGTTGAGGAGATCCCATAATCACCTTCCAGTCCCATCAGCAGACCCTGGTCACCATGTTTTACCAAAGTGCTAATAAATACCAACAAAGTAAGCCTAAACTCGAAGGGTCTGCTGTTGTCCGTTGAGGAGATCACGTACCCACCTTCCAGTCCCATCATCAGACCATGTCACCATGTTTTACCAAAGTGCTAATAAATACCAATCGAATAAGCCCAAACTCGAAGGTTCTGCTGTTATCCGTTGAGGAGATCCTATAACCACCTTCCAGTCTCATCAGCAGACCCTGGTCACCATGTTTTACCAAATTGCTAATAAATACAAACTAAATAAGCCTAAACTCGAAGGGTCTGCTATTGTCCGTTGAGGAGATCCCGTACCCACCCTCCAGTCCCATCATCAGACCCTGGTCACCATGTTTTACCAAAGTGCTAATAAATACCAACAAAGTAAGCCTAAACTCGAAGGGTCTGCTGTTGTCCGTTGAGGAGATCACGTACCTACCTTCCAGTCCCATCATCAGACCATGTCACCATGTTTTACCAAAGTGCTAATAAATACCAATCAAATAAGCCCAAACTCGAAGGTTCTGCTGTTATCCGTTGAGGAGATCCCATAACCACCTTCCAGTCTCATCAGCAGACCCTGGTCACCATGTTTTACCAAATTGCTAATAAATACAAACTAAATAAGCCTAAACTCGAAGGGTCTGCTATTGTCCGTTGAGGAGATCCCGTACCCACCCTCCAGTCCCATCATCAGACCCTGGTCACCATTTTTTACTAAAGTGCTAATAAATACCAATCGAATAAGTCCAAACTCGAAGTGTCTGCTGTTGTCCGTTGAGGAGATCCTGTACCTACCTTCTAGTCCCATCATCAGACCCTGGTCACCATGTTTTACTAAAGTGCTAATAAAGACCAATAAAATAAGCCCAAACTCGAAGGGTCTGCTGTTATCCGTTGAGGAGATCTCGTACCCACCTCCCAGTCCCGTCATTACATCCTGGTCACCATGTTCTACAAAAATACTCATCAATACCGATCAAATAAACTTAAAGTTGAGAGGTCTCCTAAAAAAAACATTTACCAGTGGATGATTGAAACCCCGACGATGAGACTACATACGCAAGGCGTATATACCACATGATTTAACTAAAAATCTTATTGAGTGCCTATAGAATTTTTATAGTCAGTTCAGTAGTTCTAGACATTGCCCATTATATGCAAACAAACAAACAAATCTTTTTTCTTTATATAATAGTGTAGACAAACTTTAACGTGAGTTGATTTGAACCAGACTGCGTCTGTATTAAAATAAAAACAATTTCAACGCCAGCTTACAAACAATTTCATCGCCAGCTTACTGAGCCGTTATCCAGGATAGCTTCCCACAGAGGGCGTTTTCTAAGCACTTGAAAATAAAAATATTTTAGTTATTTGTCTTTGCTCAGTCAAGAAATATAATTTCAGCTTTCATATTTTTTTTTATAAAAGGAAATATTTTTTCTGAAAATAAAATAGACGAATAAAAAATAAAAAGTGAAAACAAATTTTACCAGTCGGGGTTGGAACCCGCGACAATCGACTATGCTACGGCTGCGAACCTTCCATATGTCTCACTAAAATTCTCATTGCGCTGCTCCCTTTTTATCATAGCGTGATGATACATAGCTTTAAACCTTCCCGAAGAAATGTATCTTTCAGTGAAAACTGCATCAAAATCCATTGATTGGTTCTCAAGTTATAAGCGAACGAACAGCCAGACAGACGTTGTATTTTATATGTATAGAGATTTTATTTATTAGTAAATCCATCCATCCATCCATCACCCTGTTTCGTCCACTGCTGGACATAGGCCTTTCCAGGATTTTGCCACTCTTGGCGGTCCTCCTGGAAGAAATGCCCATACTCACACACTTTGGGCAGGCGGGTTGGTGAGCGCGGTGCCGAAACCCTTGCACCAGTGACGCCGCTGCCCGTCACCAGTGTGAGTTATGTAAGGCCCGGCAATTGGGGATGGATATACCGCCCCATCGGTCCCAGGCAATGGTGGGCCGCCTGGTTTTTTTGCCTGAGAGCTGTCCTCTTACTCTCCCCCGAATAACTTCGGGAGGATTTCCGAGTAAGATGGTGGTACCTCCACAGTCGAGCCCGGCATTAGCTCTACCACCTAAATTAGTAAATAAATTCAGTAAATAAAAAAAAATATTTCATAAAAAAATACAAAAATGAAGTCAACTTACTTTGTAACCCATGATCTAAAAAATTCACTGTCTGCTAATGAAAAAATCTTGTGTATCTATTATATTTACAGATACCACCAAGTATACAATGACTCTGATAAGTTTAAGGCTTCCGTGGCCTCATTTATAAAAACGCAATATTGAAAAAGAAAAAAAAAGTAAACCCATCCTATAGGTAATGATAGGAAACAGCTTATTTTAATTAAATATTTATAAAACGATTAACATTTACCCGTTGCCTTCCTTAATTGTAATAAGCCGCAATAAGAAACAATACACAGACCATTATGTATTTTTTTCAAGTGACCGCTGGTATATATTTTGTTTTTACGAGGTAGGTATATTAATTTTTATTTTGCGTCATGTCAAATAATTGAAGCATAGATTTATCGATGATTTATAGCTTTTAACAATAAAATTTAGCATTAAACTTGAGTTCTCGAAAACACACCATGTGATTTTCTTTAAGCGCGATAAAAATACAAAAAAATCCATGTTTTTTTATTGAACATAGGTAGGTATAAAGAAACATACGTCACACGGGTAGAATTCAGAACTTCTTAATTTCAAATCTGTTAAAAACAATAGAAGATCTATCTTTTAAATTGATTTATCACTTTTTACTATGTAGATAACGAGCTATAGATTAGATTGTAGCCCTAAAAAAAAGTTTTGGGTAAATTTTTGTAGCAACATTGGTGGTTTCTTTATTAAACTTAACACACTTCAGATTAAATAAACAATTGAACTATTTACTACACCATCTTGACCACACCATTTTAACAGTGGTTGGAGTCTCCCTTTAAGTAGAAATATATAACTGTTTAAATAACAATCGTACGTTAGAAGGGTCCAGGGAAGACACATGCTTTATCACATTGTAAGGAAGGGCTAAAATAAATATAGGGATAAATATATTTTTTATTTTCGCTTCGTAGAGGGTAGCAAAAATTAACACAAAATAAACATTTAACCAAGCAAAAATTATAAAATCTGTAAATTATCTAGTTTTCCACACATTTATTTCAAGCAGAAAATTTAAAAATCTATTTCAATTATCCACACATGTATTTTAGCCCTTCCTTACATTTTGACAAAGCATATTCTTTCCCTGGACCCATATGCAATCAATTATAAAATATTAACAATCTCCTTGTTTTGAAGTTGGTCAAAAAATATTGCTCATTGCTAAGCATAATCATAATGTCGATGATCGTGTATTTTGATTTTTTTAACATACACCATATTTATCGCAGCATACCTTTAAGTACCGACGTGTGGTCTGACAGACACTTTGAGTGTTCGAAAACTCTAGTTACAAGTGTTAGCAAAGACGTATCCCCCCGCACTTCTCTCTACCCCTTGGGAAGTTGCTCGGCAGCATTTGTGGAGAGTGGCTGTATCGGCGCGTGCGATTCCGGTAAGTTTTTTATTTTATAAGATCGCGAGTGGTCTGTCAGACCACTCGTCTGTACTTATGTAACTTTTTTTGGGTAAGACTTTTTTCAGAATACATCGTTTTTCTCTTTTATTTTCAGTCAGTTATACGAATGAGTTAACTAGTTACTTCGGGCATGAAACGAGCAGCCATTAATGAAAATAAGAGTGTTCCTGTCACTAAAAAAAAATAACAAACAAGGCCTCAAAATACAGACCACGGAAATTTTAGCTGAATGGCTAAATGAGAGCTCAGGGTCCGACTCTGATGGTATCGAGCCGAATTTTGTTGTCTTGGAGAGTGGCCATGATTCGGCATCTGAACAGTAAGGGTCAGAAGATGAAGATACAAACGTGCCTATAATGCAGCAAGCCTGTAAAGCTTTGGTAGTTCCCACAATTTGATGCCTTGTAATTTTCAAGAAAACGGTTGAATTTTATGTTTATTTTTATTGGTCCCTCAATATTAATATTAAAAAAAAATATTGTCAAGAAAAAACATTTTTTCATTGATAAATGTTAATTATCAAGGTAAAGGTTATTTTTCGCTCCCAAAGAATTTCACACTGAAATATTATTGTTTATAATTATTAATAAATGTGAAAACTTCTATATTTTGTTTTAATTGTAAGATAACTACATATATTAACAATACATAGAAATATTTGTTTTAGAAGAATATCAAGAAACATGAAAGTTTTCTTTATTAAAGCACTGGTGGTCCACTAGACCTCACGTCGGTACTTATGTAACTGAAATAGAACGTCGGTACTCAAAGGTTAATACTCATCCAAGAATTAAGTAAAGGTACCTATATGTGTAAATTCCTAACCAAATCTTTATAAACTTAAATACTCATAACAAGTTGATGTTCATCATATTATTTTCTCTTCTCTTCTTCTCTTCTCTTCTCTATACATATAAAATACAACGTCTGTCTGTCTGTCTGTTCGTTCGCTTATTACTTGAGAACTACTCTATGGATTTTAATGCAGTTTTCACTGAAAGATAAAGCATTTCTTCGGAAAGGTTTAAGGCTATGTATCATCACGCTATGACAAAAGAGAGCAGCGCAGTGAGAATTTTAGTGAGACATATGGAAGGTTCGCCGCCGTAGCGAAGTCGATCGTCGCGGGTTCAAACCCCGACTGGTAAATATTTTTTTCACTTTTTATTTTTTATTATTTAATTTAATTTTCAGAAAAAACATTTCCTTTTGTAAAAAAAATATTAAAGATGACATTATATTTCTTGACCGAGCAAAGACCAATAACTAAAATTTTTTTTATTTTCGAGTCCTTAGAAAACGCCATCTCTGTGAAGCTATCCGGTAGCCTTAGCATGAAAACATTACAGTTGCGTTTAGTTTGAACGTAACGCGGTTTTGTATGGAATTCTGATAAGTTCCGCTACTGACCGCTAGGGGCGGTTATCAGATTTCATACAAAACCGCGTTACGTTCAAACTAAATGTAACCGTAATGTTTTCATGCTAAGGCTACTGGATAACGGCTCAGTAAACTGGCGTTAAAATGGTTTTTATTTTAATAAACTAGATGGCACTGCATGTTTCAAAATATCGAATTTGACGCGGTCTGGTTTAAATCAACTCACGTTAAAGTTTGTCTACACTATTATATAAACAAGAAAGATTTGTTTGTTTGTTTGTTTGTTTGCATATAATGGGTAATATCCAGAACTACTGAACTGACTATAAAAATTCTTTAAGCACTCAATAAGATTTTTAGTTATTCATGTGGTATGTACGCCTTGCGTAGTCGTATGTAGTCTCATCGTCGGGGTTTCAATCATCCACTGGTAAATGTTTTTTTAGGAGGCCTCTCAAGTTTAAGTTTATTTGATCGGTATTGATGAGTATTTTTGTAGAACATGGTGACCAGGATCTAATGACGGGACTGGGAGGTGGGTACGGGATCTCCTCAACGGACAACAGCAGACCCTTCGAGTTTGGGCTTATTTTATTGGTCTTTATTAGCACTTTGGTAAAACATGGTGACCATGGTCTTTTGATGGGACTGGAAGGTGGGTACGGGATTTCCTCAACGGACAACAGCAGACCCCTCGAGTTAAGGTTTATTTTGTTGGTATTTATTAGCACTTTGGTAAAACATTGTGACCAAGGTCTGTTCATGGGACTGGAAGGTGGGTATGGGTTCTCCTCAACGGACAACAGCAGACCCTTCGAGTTTGGGCTTATTTTATTGGTCTTTATTAGCACTTTGGTAAAACATGGTGACCATGGTCTTTTGATGGGACTGGAAGGTGGGTACGGGATCTCCTCAACGGACAACAGCAGACCCCTCGAGTTAAGGTTTATTTTGTTGGTATTTATTAGCACTTTGGTAAAACATTGTGACCAAGGTCTGTTCATGGGACTGGAAGGTGGGTATGGGTTCTCCTCAACGGACAACAGCAGACCGTTTGAGTTTGGGCTTATTTGATAGTTTTTTATTAGCACTTTGGTAAAACATGGTGACCAGGGTCTGCTGATGGGACAGGAAGGTGGGTACGGGATCTCCTCAACGGAAAACAACAGACCCTTCGAGTTTGGGCTTATTTTATTGGTCTTTATTAGCACTTTGGTAAAACATGGTTACCGTTGCATATTGTCGTTCAAAAAATCATATTCTTTTGTTTTCCTCATTTCCACGAAAATCTCTACGACGCGGGTGGAGCCGCGGGCAAAAGCTAGTATGTATGTAAATAAAATTAAAGAATATTTAATGTTCTTGAAAAATTTAAAAAGGAATCAGTATTGTCTTCTGTTTGTTTTGACAGATTATCTAAGCAAATCACTTTTGCTTTCATGTTAACAATATTTTTAGTTTCAGATATCCACATACCTACCTATTATATACTGATTGTTTGTTTACGTAAAACAATTGCGTGACAACAATCGTTGATATGATATCTGTTTATTTTTAAAGCACTTAATGGTTACAATAGTAAGTAAAGGTACCTATTTATAGTTATGTTTAATACTAAGATTTTGTTTATACCGCAACTTATAAATAAAAAAGTTTCTTAATACGATGATGTATTGACTGATTCTTGCAATCGATTTAATTGGATGATTCTATTGTCGTCCCAAATAACTCAAGTTATGTAATACGTGAATTCCTATTGTACCTGAGGTATTGTTTGCTGACAAATCATCATGATATATTTATGGGAATATAAATTGTATTGTCTTTAGAATAAATGCTGTTTTTGCTTGAAGACGTGACTATTAAAATAAAGT
This sequence comes from Ypsolopha scabrella, assembly GCA_910592155.1. Taxonomy (NCBI): domain Eukaryota; kingdom Metazoa; phylum Arthropoda; class Insecta; order Lepidoptera; family Ypsolophidae; genus Ypsolopha; species Ypsolopha scabrella. Next base: position 11,548,035 of record OU342964.1, read on the forward strand.
TGTGGTGACTAAGTCATGTGATTTATGGTTTTGTCCCAAAATGATAGCGAAAGTGTTGGTCTTCGAGTGGCGTGGGCCATAATTACTTTTAAATGTTTTATTCATGTGTTTATTCTTGTATTTCTTTTTTTTTATAATTCTGCTTTTTGTAGACGTTTTTGATATATTTTTCATTAGCTTTTGTCCACGGCTTCACCCGCGTTGAATTCGTTTTTGTGTACTCCTATAAAATATGTCAATATTTTTCGAACTGTTACCTACAGTAAACATAGCTGGTGAAATGTGTGAAATGCGCCTCTATGTTTCCCATTTAGTATGTCTCTTTTATAACCTTTCCATGGGAACTGATTTATGGGATAAAAAGTAGCCTATGTCCTATTCCAGGGTACCTAGCATAGTAGACCATATCGAGCTGACTGTCCCTCTCTAAGTAGATCAATAGAGTGAGACAGAGCACTGTATCAAGCGCTATCGAGCTCAATATGGTTTGCAATGCTAGACTAGCTGGTATAGAACTACATTCATGTAAAATTTCAGCCCAATCGGTTCAGTAGCTACGGCATGAAAGAGTAACAAACATCCATCCATCCAAACATGCGCATTTATAATATTAGTGGGATGGGATATAAAATATGAGGATGAGTTGACGTCTAAAATAGTGTAAAATTTTCCCGTGTTACTAACATTTCACAGCCTTTGTTTCTCATCCTCTTAACATATTAATAAAATGCTAAACAGTTATAATCTGTTATTTATCACCCAAATGTTTCGAACCTCATCTTTTATGGTTGCCTAACGATATTGACCTTTGACTGACGACATAAATGAGGTCTTGACCTTGAAGTAATTTGTTACCAAATGTATCTCCAGTTTAACGTTTACTGTAGGTATCTTTCGTTAGCGAAAATATTTTCGTGTAAGACTTTTGAAAAGTTTGGTTTCTGAAAAGCAACACGTTGATGTCTTTTACATGAGTATTGTAATTGTTGCCGTTATTATTACACAGCCTACACATTAGTTTTATCATAAACAAACTAGTTTGTCTATGGTTTTATTGAATACTGATATACAACTGTCATGGTTTCGTACCTCAAAATAAGAAAGGAACCCTTATAGCAGGGTTTCTTAAGCTGGGGTCCATAGACCCCTTAGGGGCCCGTGACATGAGTGCCAGGGGTGTGGAGCTCAGTTCACTCTTAAAATTATTTATCATACTAAGTCCAAACAACAGCATCTTTTTCATTAACTTAGTTTTGAAATAATTTAATGAAGTGACTTTTAATATTATTATTTTTCTTTTCCTCAAAATTTCTTCGACAGCAATTCGTGCATCTTTAAGATTATGAAAGTGTTCCGTGGCTACAAAAAGTTCAAGAACCACTGCCTTATAGGATCACTTTGTTGACAGTCTGTCTGTCTGTCAAGACCGTTTTTCTCGGGCCCCGTTAGAAATGTCAAGTTGTAACTAATATCTCCTAATTACATTGGAAATATATTATTACCCGTTATTATTTTATTCATAAAAAAATTTTTTTTTTAATATAAAACATATCCCTACTGTGGCACAGTCCACACTTGGTACACCCGCTTTTCACCGACGATTATTTCATCCCAGACGTGATGGGTGGTAACTGGTAAGCCCTATCGCCGTACTTTGGGAACAAATGGACCAACAGCATAAAGTACCTTCCGAACACCGCACAATGAGCACCACGGGGATTGAACGCATGACCCCTGGTTGAGCAGGCGAGTGCTCTACAATAAGCCACATTTTTTTGAATACATGTTTTTGATTACAATTTTGTATTACACCAATTAAATAGGTACGTCATTATTAGCCGGCTATCTATTGTTTAAGGAATTATGAGGACTCAAAGAGTTAATCCAATAATTACTTTCAATCTTTGTTCTTGTTTCATATTTTGGTGGAGCAAAATCAACTAACGATAAAATATATCAAATGGGAGTAGAGTATTCCCAGGTAGGATATATGCAAGTGGGTAGAGTCTCCATCACCTTAGACTAAGTGGAGCTCTAGAGGGTCAAGATTCCCCTACCCCATAATTACCATGGCAATAACGGTTTTGGTTCACTTAATAGATTTATTAGGTGATAGCTAGCTAACCCTGTATATCAGGGTTCAGTACCCGAAAGGTGCCAAACGGGACCCTATTACTAAGCCTCCGCTGTCTGTCTGGCGGTCTATTCTTCAGCCGTAACAAGTAAACAGTTTAAATTTTCAAAGAACATGTGTTACTATAGCTTCTATCACGACAAATAAAAAATATTTAAAAAAACAAGAGAACATACAAGGAACCTACATTTTTTAGCGTTATTGTTTCAGCTCTTACTTAAAGACGGTAATACGTACAAGTTTCGAATTTAGTCAAATTGTACCACTTACTCTAGAGTAAAATAAAAAAATGTGAAATTAGGGTTCCGTACGCAGGGGTTGCCAAATTTTTTTCAGGCGTATTTTAGCTCCTTGTTTTATATAGCCTTGATTTTGCTATGGTATCTATATTGTTGTTATTTACCATAATGTTTTTAGGGTACCCTACCTTTATTGTGTGGTGGTACGCAACCTTTTGTGAGCGAGTCCAACTCGCACTTGGCCTTTTTTTTCATTATTGCTAAAACAATTGATTGCAGTCCAGGTAGAGGCTTGGACCCATCTTACAGATTAATCTCCACTTGACACGCTGCAGTTCTTAATCTTTTTCTAATTTACCTATATTTCAGAGTTCGAAACCTAAATACTAATACCCAATAAAATGTAATAAGGTATGACAGCGACATCTTTTGGTAGAAGGGCGTTCTACATGGTTTACAAGGTAGCGAATGTTAGTTTCTCATTCGATTGTACAACTTTTAGGCTTACCTCACACTGACATTACGGTTTTACGTTTCACGATTTTTCCTCCGCAATTTTGTACTTTTTTAGTTTTCTGTTCTTTTTGCTATCGTAACCTTATTTTTATGTCATATGTAAGGAAATTTATAAAAAAAATGTACAAAGGGAAAAGGTAGACAATTTCAGTATATTATTATTGATGCTTAAACGATTATTTTAATTATCGTTTCATATGGGAACACAATTTATGACAGGTCGACTAACACATCTAGGGCGTATTCAGTATTTCACATAAGACCGCCAGAAATCGCAGGATTTTTTAATAGCAAAGCGTACACATCGCTCTGAGACGCGATTTAAAAATTGCATGAATTGCAATGTAGGGTAAGCCTTATTTCAGCAAAGATTTCGTTCGCTTTACTCAGTGAGGTACAAGCTGATTTAATTTTAGATTCTTTTGCTAGATGGCGCTGAGTCCGCAAATTTCCAAGAAAACTTTTGATTAATTACAATTTTTTATTTTTGTGATTGGTTTACAAAATATCACGCTCTTTTTGTAATTATTTGTATGTATGTCATTCATTATGCTCAAAAAATCTACAAATGCAACAACATGGTGTACTTTTTATACTGAACTTCTTTCCCATAGAAATGAGGGGTATCTATAAGCTTGAAAAAGCGACTCCAATATATATGACAAAAAACTTATTTATATGTATTTTTTATACCTCATTATTTTAGTAAAATACAGGACACCAACTTTTTGAGGGATTATTTTGCTTATTACGAGTATGTTAATTTGTAGTAAAAATCATTGATAATATTACGAAATATTGTATTTATGTATTAATCTCATACAGTTCTTACAACTAAACAATATAAATCACAGAGTAACAAATCACTAAAACTATAGGCTTTTAAGCCTTAACCGTTTTCGTCGAGCCTTTATTAAGATTAAGATATATCAACGTACCCACAGAGCACCAAACAACTGAAAATGCGCTGAAAATTTTGATGATCTGTGAATGTACTTGTTTTGACTTATGAGTATCATTTCCATAAAAAGGAGTACGCGCTTTTGTCACTAGGTTGTTCCAGCTTATTATATGAGCCCTTAGCTTTGTTTTTAGGAGTTGTTGAATGAAAAAGTATATTATGTAAAGATAAAATGTATAAAGTAGAACATTTGGAAAATGTGGAGATAGACATAGATTAAGGACTAGATAGACAGGCTAAGGAAGATGAACAACCCCTCCATAATTATGCTTATGGAAAAATAAATCTCTACCATATACATTTTATTTTCGAGTCACTTTTGGTACAAACAAACTCGTAAAAAATTATCCACTCTTGTCAAAACTATTACTTTTCAATTGTTTTCCAAACCATTCCTTATATTATTCTGGCGACATTGGCCATCCATCCACCACAAACTATCTTAGATATATGTAAGGGTTTTTAAACTCCTTTAAAAATATTTTTTTTCATTCAAACAACTCTTAAAATGTAGATACAGTTTGTAACTTAAGTTGGAATCAAAATAAAAGGAGTATTGATCAACTTCAGAAACTGACTGATAAAAGCAAGCGAATGATCTCATGCGATACTGTGCGATGCTACGCACTGACGCATAGCTTTGTATTGCTTTGTACATATTGGTTGTATTGCTCAAATTACGCTTCAACATGGAGTGAAGACGTAAGGTGCGTACATTTACGGAAACGATAAAAAGCTACGCATCGCAAAGGATTTCAGTATGCGGCGTCACATAGCTTCAAAAGAGTTCATTCGCTCACCATAACTAAGGGCTCTCTACGAGTACCAGGGTGTCATGAGTTAGCCGCGGAAGGGTTGCGCAAAGGGCTGTTGTTGTTGGAACTGTTGGGGCTGCTGAGGTTGAGACGCGATGTATTGGAGAGAGCGGGCGATGGCCTCAGGGATGGGGGGTGGTGTGGGGAGGTGAGCTCCTTCGGGGTGGAATCCTGGAAGAGATAAGATAATGTAGTAAGTAACTAGTGTCATAAATAAAACCAAAAACCAATATACGTCGTGGAACACTTAACGCCGAGCAACAAGGCTCTTCACGCAGCTGCTAGACTTGCAAGAAAGCAACTCGGCTACAAATATGTATGGACAAAACAAGGCAAGGTTTTTATGAGATATAGTGACACATCCAGTTACGTGCTTATTAGAGACATGGACTCTTTGAAAAAGCTTGCTACCACTAAGACATTAACGTAATAATATTATTTGTTTCTCAGTGTAAGCTGTTAGTTATAGTTAGTTTGTGTTTTTATTATATGTTATTGTTATAGACTATAATTTTATGTCCATAGGTCCTCTCAAAATTTACTATCAAAATGTTCGTGGTATAAGAACTAAGACACATGATGTTTTTACCAATGTATTATGCAATGATTTTGATGTTGTTGTTTTTACAGAGTCGTGGCTTCCGGGTAGTTTGCTTAGCTCGGAAATATTCGATGATCGATACATAGTATACAGACGTGATCGGGAAGATACAGGTTTTCATAATAATAAATTAACTGGAGGAGGTGTCCTCATTGCTATATTGAAAAAATATAACTCACGTCGTATCCCTTGCCTTGAGAGCAAGTGTGAAGATTTATGGATCAGTATCGACGTCAAGACTTGTAAAAAAGATGAAGTTATCTACATATGTGGTGTTTACCTACCGCCCCCAGTAAAGAAACACATTTTAGAACACTTTTTAGATAATGCAAATAAAGCCATGGAGACTATAGTAAATGTAGTTATCTTGGGCGACTTTAATTTAGGATGTATAGAGTGGTCTCCAACGGGTTCGCTAAATTGTAAAAATTCGTCAATGGCTAAACAAATTTTAGAATTTATTTTGCTTAATGGTCTCACTCAGCGTAATCTGATTAAGAACTTTAAAAATACAATATTGGATCTAATTTTAAGTAACGTCCCCATTCTTGATGTAACAGAATCTTGCAGTCCACTAAGTTCCATCGACGACTTTCACCCTCCTTTAGAGGCATCTCTGTGTTTTAAACTTTCCGATACTTTGGCAGCAGTTCGTCGAATAACTCCCAATTATTTTAAAGCAGATTATAGGAAAGTTGCTTTCGAGTTGGATAAGATTTCTTGGAGAGCCAAGCTAGATTCCTGTGGAAGTGTTGATGAGATGGTTAAATGTTTTTACTCCATATTGCATGAAATTATCGAGAAGCACGTACCCAAACGAAGTAATTTAATAAAAAGTAAATATCCGCCTTGGTTTTCTAGGGACTTAGTTAAACTCTTAAAAAATAAATATAAAAAGAGGCAATTGGTCAAAAAATACAATAATCCATTAGATAAAGAAGAATTAAGGTCACTGTCTAAGGCTTGTGATGACCGGGCTAGTATTTGTTATAAACAATATATCGCTGACATTGAACAAAAAATTGCAATTAACCCAAAGTATTTTTGGTCTTTTATCAAAGCAAAACGAAAAAAATCTAGTAACTACCCTTCTACAATGACTAATGGCCATAAAATCGCTAAAACCGGTGAAACCATATGTGACCTTTTTGCGTCACATTTTGCGTCGGTTTACGAAACAGAGTGTCAAGCCCCGAATACTCCTACACAGCATTATTTGACAAGCAATATGTTGACTAGCATTAATTTGACGGAAGTATCCATATTGAAAGGCTTAAAAAGACTTGACATCTTTAAGGGATCAGGACCTGATGGCATTCCACCTGTTTTCCTGGTTAACTGTGCAAAGTCTCTTGTGTTGCCTCTGTATATAATTTTTAACAAATCCTTGCAAGCGGGAGTCTTTCCCGAGCTGTGGAAGCTATCTCGAGTCGTACCTGTCCTAAAGTCCGGCGACGATGGCGTTGTCTTAAACTATCGGCCTATATCGGTCTTGTCAACCTTCGGTAAACTTTTTGAAGCCTTGCTTTGCCCATTTTTAAGCAATCACTTCAAACCGCAATTGACTGACCATCAGCACGGTTTTATGCAGAATCGGTCTACAAATACCAATTTGTTGTCATATTTACAGGAACTGGTCATAGCTGTAGACAATCATCAACAAGTTGACGTTATATACACAGATTTCAGCAAGGCTTTTGATAAGGTGAACCATTCGATCCTTATTGTAAAGCTTAAATCTTACGGTATTACTGGCGCCTTGCTTAATTGGCTCACATCATACTTGAAGGGTCGTAGTTCTAATGTGGTCGTTAATGGCTACCAATCTCACGCTTTTCCGGTAACTTCAGGAGTTCCTCAAGGCTCGCACTTGGGACCTCTGTTATACAACATCTTTATTAATGACATAGTTAACTGCTTCCAGCATTCCAAGGCTTTCCTCTTTGCCGATGATCTCAAAATGACAAAAACTATCACTTCATTGTATGATTCGGAGCTTCTTCAAGAGGATATAAATAGAGTTGCTTATTGGTGTGTAAAAAACAAGATGACACTCAACCTAAAAAAATGTTCTTCCATATCTTTTACACGGAACCATAGCATTATTGGTAATCCTTATAACATTGACAATACCACACTTCAAAATGTGAAAAGCATTAGAGACTTGGGTGTAATTTTTGACTCAAAACTTCAGTTCATAGAACACATGGATAACATTATAAATAAGGGGTCAAGAATGTTAGGATTTGTAATACGCAACGCCAAAATTTTCCACAACCCAGCCACAAAAATACTCCTGTTTAACTCCTTGGTAAGGAGTAATTTGGAGTATTGCAGCGTGGTTTGGACCCCCCACTATCAAAAACACATACTCCGTATCGAACGTCTACAGAAAAGGTTCTTGTGGCACTTATCTTACTCTTGTGGAATGGCTAAAAAGCTTCCATCATATGTGGATAGATTAAAGCATTTCCGAGTGCACTCCCTGTCAGATCGTAGAACTTTGCTTGACTTGGAGTTTCTTCGGAAGCTTGCAATTGGTGAAATTGATTGTCCCCAGCTATTATCGAAATTGCAATTTAACATACCAATAAGACTTCCCAGGAGTGCTCGCAGAGCTATGGTTCTGAGACCAGCGCCATCCAAGACTAATTTGGGCCAACATTACTCTCCGTTGAATAGGCTATCAGCTCTACTCAATAAACACTCACATCATCTTGACTTGTTTAATGGTAATAAACATCATTTTAAAAAATCTATTTTGTCGAACATTTTTAAATCAGCCTATGAATAGCATCATAACTTCTTTCGCTTTGTTATTTTTTTTTTGTTAGGATTTTCTTTTATAATTGTATATATAATTAACCTATTAATATCTTTAATTTTTTTTTTCCGTTTTACTATATTTTATTACATAATCTCTGGCATAATAATTGTGTTTAAATATTTCATGTGCAAAATTTGTATTGAATTGTTTTAATATGTAATCATGATAATTTTGTAATTTAATAATGTATAATCTGCATCCATTTTGCATGCTGTGTCCGCCTATAATTGTCTAGACATATACCCTACAACTTATAACTCGCTAAACAATGTATGTATTTATGTACTAGATGTTGGTGGTCCAAATAAATAAATAAATAAATAAATAAGAGGGATTCATTTATCCGCAATAACATTAGGAATAAAATCTTTAGGCCATGGAAAAATAATTCAAACGTATTAGACACATTTAAGTTTTTATGTTTATTTGTAGGTGGTAGAGCTGATGCCGGGCTCGACTGTGGAGGTACCACCATCTTACTGGCAAATACTCCCGAAATTATTCGAGGGAGAGTAAGAGGACAGCTCGGAGACAGGCACAACCAGGCCCACATTGCCTGGGACCGTTTGATGGCGGTATATCCACCCCAAAATGCCGGGCCTTATAAAAGAACAGACTGGTGACGGTCAGCGGCGTCACCGGTGCAAGGGTTTCAGCACCGCGCTCACCAACCCGTCTGCCCATCGTGTGTGGGTATGGGCATTTCTTCCAGGAGGACCGCCAAAAGTGGTGCAATCTTGGAACGTATCCAGCAGTAGAGGAAACAGGCTTATGGATCGATGGAAATGTTTCTGTGCTTTTGATTTACCTAGAATTGTGGAACATTTAGCGGTAAATTTCAATGTAGAATTGTTTTTTATATGATCTGATGGGATTTCAACGGTCAGTTCTTAACTTCATACCCATTGTGCACGTTTTTTTTGTTAATATTTCGTTACTATTTAATTAGATGAGTTTGTGATCATCACAGCTTTATGTGGATGCCATATACGAGTAAGATGCACATTAATGTTTTAGAGCCAAAAATAGTAAGACTTGGAAGAATTAAGTCAGTGTCTCCATGCCGTTCTCATCAGTATCGGAGCAACTACTAGCCCATTTAACCTAATGGAGAAGCCTTCAGGTGAAGTATAGCTGAAGGAGCACTGAGCTACTCGAGCCTCGGCGTCCTGCAGGAAGTACACTTGGCAGAGTTCAGTCAGAGTGGTTACATACCATTATCATCAGCGACGTAGGTGACCGTGATGGGAATGCCCTCAGGTGAGGTGTAGCTGAAAGAGCCTTGAGCTACTTGAGCCTCGGCGTCCTGCAGGAAGTACACTTGGCAGAGTTCAGTCAGAGTGGTTACATACCGTTCTCATCAGCGACGTAGGTGACCGTGATGGGAATGCCCTCAGGAGAGGTGTAGCTGAAAGAGCCCTGAGCTACTTGAGCCTCAGCATCTTTGTTGCCAGCGTTCTTTAGGTAGCCTTGTTCTTGCGCTGCGATGCCATTTCCGGTTTCATAGCTGGAAAGAGAGAGAACCGATGTGATTTAAGATGAAACTAAGCCACGATGTGGGCTGAAATCTATTATTGTGACGTTGATGAGAATTAGACTTTTGACTATAATTAACTAATTCATGAACTAATGAATTATCTCTACATGTCTTTTTTATACAACAACAGTTCCGCTGAGAGCTTTAAGGAATCATAATCTTTACAATAGACTTTTGTGATAACTGTTGACTAACGATCTTTTTTATCACTGTCATGTAGGTAGCACCGCATTTTGATAGTTTAGAAAGTTTTAGTATATAAAAATTCACTAGTTTTCCCACGAAACAATTGCAAACTTATAATTCCCATGTATATTTCAGTAATGTCACAAAAGAAGTCATAACTTGTTCCATGATACTCCTATGTAAAATGAGTACAGGTTTTTAAAAGAAAAGGCAAATCAGAGGAGTCATGAGAAAACCCTAGCATCAAAGCTTTTTGTACAAAAACTGAACAAATTGCGAAAATACCTAATAATGTCAACAATATAAAATTCACTCGTACCAATATAGCTTTCTATGGTGTAACTCAACTTCGTGTACTTTCAACTCAATCGGAGTCAACTTACGAAACAATCAGAACCATCCACACTTTGTTTGATATATTAGCCGCTTATTTATGACTATCATTCATAAAAGGTTCTATACATCATACACCTCGTTGAAGTTGTACGATTTAAGACAAAAAATGCGTTATTATTACAAACGAGGAGCTCAACATCGCGCCCTGGGCGTCAGACGCCCGCAAAGAGCAAATCTAATGAGAGGTTACAAAACGTTTTCAGCTCGTGCAACCATGATACATTGTCAATCTAGAAAACTTTGCGCTCTTGAGAGTCTTTTGTTTCTGAACTATGTGTTTTACGCAACGATGGTTCAACGTTCTCATTATAAACGACATGGTGGCCAAGAACTCGATATTGACTTGATTGACAAATCCGATGTGTGATTTGTGGAATCGGAATCAGTTACAACACGTGTTTAAATTAACTAATGAAGACAAAACTGATAACGCATTTCGTAATGATCGGATGCTGTTTCAACATAAACAGTTTTATTAGGTATACTCAAAAACTCCTGCGGCTAAAAGTGCCCTGGGTTTGTTAATCAGTGCAGTGGGTTTTTAAATGTTGACCGCTTGGACAAGTGTTTGTTCGTAGTTGAGATTGCTCAAACAAGTTTGATGATTCAGAATGGTATCAGATGTAATAGTATACTTAAATGCACCTAAAACCTGATGCGTTGCGTAATAAGGACTTGGATGCGATCACCCACGCGAGCGACCCCACAAACTCAACATTTTAATACTTGACACTAAAGGAATGCCCGTTTGCGATCAGTGAAGTCTTTGTTGCTTCATAACGTTCATACACTTCATACACAGAGCTTCAAATTATGATTGATCGAGATACCTGCTTACAGCTTGCTAGTTATACCCCAATTTTGACCAAGCAAATTCTGGAGACTTTTACCAATGACGAACCTAGCCTAGATGTATTACAGAGTACAGTACTCTTGTGTCATTTGAAAGATTAGTTTTAAGTCCTAGTTTTATGGACATATTTGTACGAAAAAAGCTCATCAATTTTACTTTATGACGAACGCTATAACGTTAAACACTATTCTTTACATCTAATACTAAATAAAAAGCAATGTTTATATATCTAGTGCCTAGCCCAACAACTTAATAAACTTTGATTTAAGATGGGTCTGATGTGATGACTTCACTATTAAAGTTCATCTTTAATTACAGTTCCTCACCCTTGTGTAATAAAATATACTAAACTTAGAAAGATATCGTGTTAAGTAAGTCTAAGTTACAGCTTTAGTGTACTGACTCACAGGAAATTATTAAATGTTACTACACTGGTATTTACTTTTATATCAATTGAAATAAGGTGAGGATTCAATGTATACAATTTACAACAATGTACTTGGAAGGTATTTCTTAACTTCTTCGATATCCTAAATTTTCTTTTTGAGTATATCTAGTTCTAAAATCACATGTCTCTTCAAGAACAATACGATGGGAACAAAACGACTCAATGAGAAAATGTTTAGTGTTTACCTGTACTGGTAGGATCCATCGAAGTTGACCTCCTGTGTCTGTCTGACAATTGGGATGACCTGCCCCGGCTGGTTGTACTGCGGTGAGAATTGGGGGGCTGCGCACGTGATGGCCACCAGGGTGGAGATAACCACAAACTGGAATATAAATATAATATAATAGTACGTTGAGCAATAGGAGATGAGGCCATTATAACATACATAATTTCCAGTAACATAATAAAAATAAATGATATGAGTAAGTACGTATAAAATAGCAAGCTCAAACTTGGAAAACGGTTTTCAGTTGCACATGAAAACTTAGCATTTAGGTGTATGTGCTTTATATGCTCCATTTATAATGAAGAATAGGATTTACTATTAGACGATAATTCGGTGTGCTTTAAGGTTATAGATAAATAAGATAACAGTCGATTTAATAAATACAATAATTTAAGATTTTATATCTAAACAATACACAATCATAGACAAATCATAAAAAAATTATGCATTCAATCACGAGATCAATCTCGAATTACAACTGTTACTCATCAGTTATACAAATTACAAATAAAATGCACAAATAAATGTCAAGAATGCAAGAAGACCTCGCACACAAATCGTTTCATTTTTGATCCAAGCATAATTTCAAAACCTGTGACATTTGTATCATCGGTGGTTATTTGTAATATTCCGATGCCCACGCCCATATAATCTGCTCTACATGGTTATATGCAACAATGACTGAACGTTAATTCAATAAAATTACAGTTTAGGATGATCAATCACATACAAGTAGTTACATTATTAATCATTATTTTAAAAGAAGCAAAAGTTTAGATCTAAATTATGAAAACGTATTGTAAGAGGTACCTATCTTAAGTACAATTCGTACACTCCTGCATCTACTTTTTACTGACACTGTCTTTATTTTAGACCTTATTGATTATGTTTAACCAATTACCGTACTTCGGGCACAAAGCGTACATGTAAGTATACACATTTTTAGACTACATACGAAGGATAAAATTGTCAAGTTCTAAAAATACATACTCTCATGCAAATAATACACGTTAGAGATTTCCTCGTATGATAACGAATTTCCACAACATTGTTATGCGAAAACACATGACAATGTGCATATTTAGAATGTTAACGAGGCAAGCCAGAAACAAAATCTTTTAGACATGTGTCCACAAAAAGAACAGAGCAACACAGAGATGTGAGATTATACTTGTGGGAACCTGGTACTTATCAACGAGTGGAAGTTATTGTAGCTAAGTGTACAAAGGACCTCTAACTGCTAGTTATTGTTTTAAGAATACAATGATAATGGCACAAAATATATGGTTACGTGTAAGGGAAACAAACGGTATGGACATTTTTCTATATTTCTTTGGACTCGAAAAGAACAATCGAGTAGAACGTTGTGCAAGAGGACTGGACGTTTTATGAAAATATACGATCGATGCCGGAGACCAAACTCGGTTTGCACTTTTATTGGCGTAATCCTTTTTTATGTGGTCCTTGGTCCTCTATTTACTTTTCCAAGATATAAAGTTGTCACGACACACTTTCCTAGCCTTAATTTTGACATAAGTTCTTTAAAAATAAATTGGTCACTATTAAACTGATTATGTTAGATAATGAAACGGTAAAAAAATACTAAGAAAATATGCAAATGAATATGTTAGGTAATTTTTTGTAAGCCATGTTAAGTCATAATTGAATTACCTATGTCACAAACAAAATGATATGACGACGTCACAAAATTACAAGAATGAAGCACAATTGCCATGTTCATCAAGCCTTGTCACACAAAGTGGGGTAAAAGTGATGTGTTGTCGGAAGATGCCAGACGGGTCTGAGGATTGCAAGAGCTGATGCAGGAATACTCATTTCACTTTAGATGGAAATTATGAAATGAACTGACCTTTGACTATATATAATTGTAATTTATGAATAAAAGATTAAACTGCGAATCTAGATGAATAGGTCACAATTTGTTTGCGATTACAATTAGAAGTGACTTGAATCGTTATTTAATATATTTATACTTAATTTGAGTTCAATTTTTAAATTTTTGGTTTTAGTTTTAGCAAGGGTTTCGGCACCGCGTGAACCAACCCGCCTTCCTAGCGTGTGTGAGTATGGGCATTTCTTCCAGGAGGACCGCCAAGAATGGAGAAATCCTGGAAAGGCCTATATCCAGCAGTGGATGAAACAGGCTGATGGATATATGGATAGTTTTAGTTTATAGCTTAGATTTTTAGATTTTAGATTTAGATTTTTAGATTTATGCTTTTTTATTATGTTTTTAAATATAGAGTTCTTGATTAATTTGGTTAAATTCAATTAAATATTTTCAAACGTATTGGTTAAAACATTTTTTTTATAAAATGCAAAAAAAGCAGTAAATTTGTTTTTTTTAGCTTTTTTTCTAACGTGAAATTACACTCACCGATCTCATTTTGATGATTTTATTTTGAATATAATTTGATGATCAGCGATGGAAGTTTGAGGAGTGAATGATTTTTCAGAGCGCTGCCGTTGGCTTATATACGAAAGTGTGGAGGTGCAGCTCGTGAAATTGGAGTACAATGTGCGGTGCGCGGACGCAGCAGGCAAACTTCAAAGCTGTCACCGCCGCCGCCGCCGCCCGCCCGCCCGCCATTCGCTCGCTTCTTCATCCTAGATGGGCTTCATTTCTCATTTATTAAATTTTTAATGATAATTTTCTGTGTATAATCAAATTTAACAAAATATATATGTTATTTATGGAGTTGTAGAGAGTAGAGCACATATTAAATAATTTTAAAATTAGGTTTAATTTTGTAAACACAGGTACATATATTTATTTATATACAGATATTCACATATTCTCTTAATCATTTAGTAGGTATTAATTTTAATTGCATTATGTATTATTTTAACTTTTTTTTTCTATAATTTAATTTAATGTAAGCCTAACTTTTAAATATTTATTTTGTATTTCCCCGAATTATTTATAAATCTTATTTTAAGTACTCCTAACATTTAAATATTTTTTATTATTTCCCAGTGTCATATTTACAATTGTTTCTTAGTCTATATTTTTAAGATTATTATCGACGTGTAATAAGTGTATTATTATTATTACCTATTAGTACCTATTTTACAAAATAAATTATTTGAATTTAAATGCCTCAATTTTTTATATTGTTTCTTTACGGCTGTTTAATAAATAATTCTCTGACATTTAATGCAAAATTAAAAAGGATTAGTTTAAAAATTTGTTAGCTGTTACATCATTGTCGAAAAACGTAAAAAATTAATCAATACGGTGATGTACTTACTGCTGAAAATTTAACCTTTATTTTTCTGTTTATTGGACTTTTTCATAGGTTTTACCATTCGATATTATGTACTGTTAGAAACGTATTGTCAAGAGAACTCTCCAGCTTTTTTACCGTAACAAAATAATTCAATTTGCTATCATTTTTGAATATCAATGGAATATATTTATCTGAACTGCTCCGAATAAGATATAAACTTCCAAAAGTCCTCATTTTGGACCATATTTTCGGCGTTCTTCATGCGATATTTATACAAAAGAATAAAAACCGGTCAACTGCGAGTCGGACTCGCACACGAAAGGTTCCGTACCATTATCTATAAAAACGGCAAAAACCATGGCTGTTGTATGGAAGCCCCCATTAATATTTATTTTATTCTGTTTTTAGTATTTGTTGTTATAGCGGCAACAGAAATACATCATCTGTGAAAATTTCAACTGCCTTACTACCACGGTTCATGAGATACAGACGGGCAGCGGAGTCTTAGTAATAGGGTCCCGTTGGTTACCCTTTGTGTACGGAACCCTAAAAATGAAAAACAATTTTGGCAAATACTATATAGTCTCGTCATTCTTGTCATTTTGCAGTCTTCTTGCTTCTTGAAGACGAATGGGCAAATAGGTACAAATCTACTTACCAAGACAGCAACACGCATTGTACATAGTCTAGTTTGTAACATACTCAACTAAGTTGTAAGATCCTATTTTTATTTCCATTTTTTTGTACACTTGGTTTGCAATAAACGTTTGACTTTAACTACTCCACATCTGTAAATTGAAAAATATATATTTTGTATTTGAATTAAATATTTCTTTATAATATTTTATACCCTTCAGATTCAGGTTGATTTATCATTCAATATTATACACATAATATCATCAGAAAAGCCGTTCGAAAAATACAATAAAATTTAAATAATATACAATAACAAACAAATTTAAACATGTCATTTTTTCAATACCTGTGCATACATTTACATTGAATATCGAATTACACTTCAGATTATTAAATTGCATGTCCAGCCAATGAAAATCCTTCAAATCTGATCGCAAGTTTACTCAAATTTAATTTCTTCAGTAATAATTTTACTGAAAATCCGTTTTATTTTTCTTTAAATTACCAACTATTTATGTAATACAACTGAACGACAAAGGGTTATTTACAAATTTAAATATACCTTTCTTGGCAATAACGTAGAATTGTAGATTATACATATTAAGTTAACATTTAAATATTTAATATTTTTCCTAAAACTATTTTTTTAAATACTCTATTTATTTACCAACTTTGTTATTCGTTTCACCTTAAATTAATACAGTACACTTCAACTAGTTACTTACTTAAGTAAACTAATTAATAAAAGGGTTTTTGTATAGAAACATATACAAATGAGTACACAGCTTATTAACCGTGTGAAAAACATGACACTAATTAAGATATTACTGGAGTGCTACCGTGCCGAATTGTACCAAGTACTATAAAGATTTATGCACCAACATACCTGTGTGTTAGATTCTGTACATTAGTGTACCATCAAAGAAAATTCTGCTGATCCACTTTTCGCTTGTATTACAAACATATTGGGGACAAAACGTGGGACAATACATTTTTTCCGATAGCAATACGAGTGGGTGTTGCATTTCAAATTAAAATCATAAAATTTAGCCTAGACTTTTAGCTGCAGTGTCTAAGGATCGACTTGATTTGTTTCCGATAAAACTATATTGGGAAAAAATGCAAATGTGCCAACAATCTGCGGATTTGTAACAAATATTCAAGCGCAGCGGAGAAGATTTATTTGACATTTGAATAAATGAACCCATTTAATGTTAACACTCTTAAATTGTTACCAAATCGAGGTCAGTATTTTATTATGTATTTTATACCTGGCGTGTCTGTAACGAGCTTCGACACTAAATCACGTAAAATACTGATCATACTGAACGACATTTGTTTTCTGACAATGGTTATTTTAAATATCCACCATCTCGTAAATTGCTATGAGAAGGTAAATACTTTTTAGGGTCCCGTACCCGAAGGGCGCCAAACGGGACCCTATTACCAAGCCTCCGCTGTCTGTCTGTTAGTTTGTCAGCTAAAAGCTAGCCAGTTGAAATATTAGCAAAATACGTATTATGGCCTGTAACAAGACAAAAAAAATGAAAAAATGAAAAACAAAAGGGGGTCCTTTCATTGATAATTTTTTCTTTAATATTTCTTAGGTAGTTTTGTAGAGACGGAGCCAAATTCCTTTTTTTTGCTCGGATAAGACTGCAATCGAAAAGCGCCTTTTTGACATTATACATACACATGAATGGACATATATAGTTTCCAAGGGTCATTCCAATAAAATTTAACGTTGAAAACGTTGATATATAAGGTCTTACAATAATAGGTGAAAATAATTCTAGTGTATTGTTCACTGACAAAAATCAAGAATTTTTTTTTTTAATCAAGTGATTTTTTTACTTTCCTGTACAAAGTTGTTCAATCAGCTGACTAAATTTCTATAGAAACTTTCAAACTTTCCTTTGGAAAGGTGAAAAAAAGTTCAGCAAAAAAAATGTTTTTCGTTTTATGTTGGTCCATTTGGGATATTCTCTATTACCTGTTAAATTTTTTTCACTTTGAATTGTAGGACCTTATATATCTATTTTATCCTGACAAATATTGTAAAAATTTTAGTTTTAGCCTTCCATCCATCCATCAGCCTGTTTCGTCCACTGCTGGACATAGGCCTTTCCGGGATTTCACCACTCTTGGCGATCCTTCTGGAAGATTTGCCCATACTCACACACGATTATGTCATAAAGTATTTACTTATTATTATTATTTATTTTCGATTTCTCATTTAACCTCTTGATTACAACTAATAATTATCGCACGAGCAGCAACAATAATGCAGATTCACTTAATACCGTAAAGTTTCAAATTGCCAATCAAAGTATGTTGCAGTAAAGGTCTGTTAGAACACACTTAATGGTAATTATATTTAGGTAATTATTATTATTGTTCAAGTTTATGATAATTACGGAATTCGTTTCAATATTGAAAACATATTTTTTTTTTTTTATAAATTTCATTATTTATTTCATAACTTCCGTTTTGGTTTCGAAACCGGATGTAATTTTAGGATTATTGAATGTTATGCCGACTCTTCTTAACGAGACCTTTTATTTAATGTATCGCACATTTTTTGTGGCATTTGCAATTTCAGGCCCTCAATTCCGGCACGTGCGCAAAATTATCTAAAGCAGATTGCGGGTTATTTTAAAAGGGATTTTGTACGGATATATATTGTTTTTTTTATTGAAAACTTATAGTGAGAATTCCTTATACCTTATAGTTTTTATTTGATGTGATTTAGTCACTCTTATTTCTATCGTATAGCATTTATCCAACTTTAAACAAATATCTAATGACTGATATTGCGAGTGAAAAATAATGCCGGAATAGCCGTCCAGATATGAAAAATGAATTAAACATACAGACAGATAAACCAGCCAGATTTTCCAATTTTCTTAAATAGGAATATGAGTAATTTTTCTACATATTTGTCGGGTTTAATGCAGTCAATACTTAGTAATCAAATGTTGTATTGTAAAGACAACCAAACAACCATTACCAATATTCGATTTCCAGTCAAAGCAAGTACAGCCTACTTGTATATGTATGCCAGTAACATCCCTAGAGAACAGTTTTACACGCCCTCCGGCTCTACACGTACCTACAATTTACTGATCTCAGCTATATCCTTTACTCTATACTCGTGGGATCAAATACCAGCCTTATAATATGTCGTGATAGTTTCTTCGATAAGTTATGGCGTTTTTGATCGGATATTTTCGCGCTTTACTGAGGCAACAAAATTGTGGGTGGTCCTTTTTAGGGTTCCGTACCCGAAAGGTGCCAAACGGAACCCTATTAATAAGCCTCCGCTGTCTGTCTGTCCGGCAGTCAAAGGGTTTACAGCTTCAGCCGTAATAGGTGGACAGTTGAAATTTTCACAAAATTCATGTTACTATGGCCATTATCATGGCAAATAATAAAAATTAATTTAATAAATAATCCCAAAGGATGTTACCATAAAAAAAAACTCGAAAAAGTTGCAATTTCAACCTTATTTGTTTCAGCGTTGTCTTAAAGAGAGTAATACATACACGTTTAAAATTTAGTCAGATTGTTGTAAATATTCTAAAATTCAACTACAAATAATAAAAATTTGGGTTCCGTACTCAGTGTAAGCCAAATTGTTTGCCAGGCGCTACCATTTCAGCGGTTTGTGACACCTTGATGTTGCTACGACATCTATAATGTTGTTCTTTATCATGTTTTTAGGGTTCCGTACCCATATTGTGTGCTAGTACAGAATCCTTCGTGCGCGAGCCAGACTCCAGTTCGCTAAATTATTGTTAGTTCTAAATTATTACAAGGAATTTTGATATTACGTAATATGTTATACTGTATAACTTGTACTATTGAATGTGTTATTAACTTTGTATTGGGGTCTTACTCGCGATAACTAACTACATACATTAATAGACATGTGCTTGACGTTTCGACGCCTCTGTAGGCTGTCGTGGTCACAGGCTAACTTGGGAAAGTTTAAAGTTTACTATTGAATGTGGCTTCATTAATTGCAACATTTTATTCAAGTCATTCACCCTAATTAATATAATAACAATAAAATAAAAATTACATTTTAGTAGCCCAACCTAAATATTTTTTGTATGTATTTCCCTTATTAGTATATACATATTATTTTTTTATTCTAAAGATATTTATTGTAAAGATTAACTTTGACTTGTAGAAAGTATACTTTATGTATCTATTTTACAAAATAAATATTTTGATTTGATTTGATTTGAAATGAAAATATATATATTTGTAAAATAGATACTTAAAGTATTCTTTCTACAGGTCAAAGTTAATATTTACAAAAACAATAGAATATGAAAAAGAAATAATAATACGGGAAATATTATACGTAACAAAAAATATTTATGTTGGGCTACTAAATTTTAATAAAATTATAAACCAGCATAAAATAAAGCAAAATAGGAATAAAAATATTATTTATAAATAATGTGATGAACAAATAAGTTGATAAATAAACTAAATAAACCATAAATAAAAATAATGCCTAACCTAAGAAGAAGGGCGAGAAACTTAGTACTAAAAATAGTACTAAAGCCACAGTGTATATAAAATATAATAATAACAGATATTTGATGCGTCAATCTAGTGCATTACTTACTTTACTTTTACTTTAGGGTCTCATTCGGGAGTAGATTTTAACCCATCGAGTTGGAACATTGGAAATAACCAATAAGTTAGTTAATATAGCCAAAATGTACAAACAAGCCTCTTGATAGGAACCTTATTGTTCAGTGTATACAAGAAGAAATTAATCGTAAACTCTATCATCATCATCATCATAAATACTTTATTTCACAAAAAATAAGTACAAAAAGGCGGACTGAATGCATAAAGCATTTTCTACCAGTCATCCCACAGATGGTACAAGATAAATAAGTAGGTGGGCGTACAAGAAGAGTAAAAACTAAAAAATTGCAAATATTTGACTCTCTAGATACAAGGAGTTTAAGGGCCTGCACAATGGTAAACTTCAGTCCTGCTCTAACGCTTTAGTTGTTTTAATTGTCTATCCTGCTCTAATCAACTGCCGTGCACGCAAGAATTCAGTTATTTTGAAATTGCGGCTACATTAGACAATTAATTATAATTTTTTTTATGTAATAACGATAGTATTTTTGAGTCAGTATCTGGGTATGGTAGTTTCGTTTTAAACGGTTTTGAAATATATGAGATGAATCACTTTTCCCGTGAAATTAATACTTTCTTAAAAGTCATTTAATTTTATGAAGATTTAACGTATGCATATTTATGAAGTACCTATATTAATAATAGACTTGAATCAAACAATGCACCACATTTTTTAATTTTTTTTATCGTCTCCCTAGACGAAACTGAATCCGATCCAAACCTGGGGTTTAAAATTATGGAGCCCCTAAATTTTAAGTGTCAAGTTAGTTTGGTTACTGAAAAATAACTATATGCCATCAAAAACAAAACTTTGTATTATATGTAAATAATAACTTAAGACAGAAGGTCCCTTAAGTAGAGACTGAATAAATTAACCGACTTTGATTTACATGGATCTCACAACTTTTTACGGTAGAAGAACTAAGTTGCGAGACTTGTTTTCTTTTACAAATTTTGTTTTTGATGGCATCTCTTTTCTTTTTGTAGATAGGCCTGCTTTTTTTTCCTTTCCAGTACCTTCTACTTATAACTGAAAATGTAACTTTGTAATCCTATATATTTATATTTTTATTTATGCAGTTGGTGTATCTAGAGCACTGGACCGAAATTGCAAAATATTTTCGTTTTTCCTTGGTTTATACACTAAACACTAATTGTATTCCAAATTTGAAGCTTCTATGTCTGCTAGAAGTGCCTTTTAGAGTTTTGATGATCGGTCAGTCAGTCAGTCAGTGAGTGAGTGACAAAATTGAGAAACTTTAAAGGTTATTTTGGAAGTTAATTTTTTATCCGTTTTTGGTGAATAGCAACTATAGATGGCAACCGACACTGACTTACATAATAGGCCTGCAGTTAATTAAATCCATTTCACAACTGAGAAAATTTACTTAAAATTTAAAATTTGAAGTTTCATTGTCTCCTAACTTGGTTATGTCCATTTGAAGCGGTCATTTACGTCTGCTCGTAAAGTACCCAATTATAGAATCAAGATTCTCGACCTATTACACTATTACCCGATAAATTTTAAACGTGAAGATTAGATTGATGCCATCATTTACATTATGGTTCACATAAAGTGACAGCATTAATTTAATTGGCTATTTAGTTCATCTACAATCGTCCAAATCAATGTAGGTAAGATAAATAAGTATAAAACTACAATAATATAAAAATAAAACTTTCTGTAAACTTTTTTTTTTCTTACCAGCCTTTGCCCTTGTCTCTGCTCGCGTTTATTAAATCTCTGCCCCGTTTTTGGCTTAGGCTTTATTCTATGAACACTCCATAAAGCATGTTTGTTGACTAGGGTCACTAAATTTATAATAACAAAAATGCATACATATCCGTTGAGTGGTTCTCTAATTAAAATGGAACATACATATTATTATATACAGGCAGACAGTCAAAAATTTTAAAAATGGCAGGATTGGCTTTTTCATTTAAATTTACAAAAATATTAATTGTTCTGACACGTCTTTATTTGGGTTCCGTACCCGAAGGGTGCTAAGGGTGCCTGCGTGTCGTCTATTTGTCCGTCTGTCTATCACAGGGGTCTACAACTTCAACCGTAATAGGCGGACAGTTGAAATTTTCACAGAATACGTATTACTATGGCCTCTAACATGGCAAATAAAAAAAATTATACCCAAATATATAATAATGATAAAATACAAACAAATAATACAATAAACCTCGAAACAATCATTTTTCTTTTATTACGTATTTTATTCTTCTTGTTTTTTTATGTTTCTTTATAATAAATACAAGTTTCACATTTAATCACAATGTTCTACATACTCTAAAATAAAACAACAAAAAATTAAATTGGGTTTCCGTAATCAGAGAGTGTTGAATTGTTTGTCCGGCGCTACCTTTACCGCCTTGTTTTTTGCCGCCTTAATATTGTTATAGCATCTACGTGTATATTGTTGATATGTATGTTTTTTGGGTTCCGTACGTGTTGGTGCGGAACCCTTCAACTCGCACGCCATATTATTTTCGTAACGATGGCACTTATATCTGTGCAGCCTATTATGGCACTGACAATATTCCTCAACGGCTGGCGCTGAAATGATCTAAGTGCTATCTTTTGGGCACTTACGGCACGAGAGCAGATGCATCACGTTATACGGTGAAGCTTCTTAGTCGCAATGATTGAATGCAGTTCATGTAGCTCCACTGAGCAGTAATGTCTTTACAATCTGCATTCGTTCTAAGTATTTTCAGCGACTTTCAGGTTTTCGAGAGGTGGTTTTGTCCAGGAGGAAGAATTTCTTGAGGAGAGCTAAATGAGTTAGAGGGTACTTTTTATTTTATGTAGGAAGTAAGTAATATCTTTACAAACACACATTGCGTTGCTAATTTTAATTGGTGTCCTACGTCATACAAAAAACCTACCTAGTCGAAATTCCATGCTTTAAATGGTCCAACGGTTAGGTCTAGGCATTGATAGAACAGTCGGTCAGTAAGGATATTAAAAAATGTACTAAAAAATTTATATATTAAAATTTCTATAGTGTTATTAGTCTATATTTGAAAGTTAAAATAAATAAACTAATGTGTACTTATAATAAAGTCGATTTTGAAGGCTTTAATTTTAGTTTTAGTGCTCTCAAAACTAAAATTTTCACAAAGTAATATAGCTTCTATTGTTCACAACTTCACACTAACGAACTACTTTGGAATGAAGAAAATTAAGTTTTGACAGCACTAAAACTAAAATTTTAATAAAGTCGTCAAAAAATCTAAAACTCATAATGAAATACTGAGGCCAAAACTGTTCTTTTTTTTTGTATTTTTGTCTGTTCTGTTTTAACTCTAAAACCACTTAACGGAGTTGGATGCGTCAATATAAAGGCTATAAGCAGTGTTGATAAAATAACCACCAAGCTGAAAATTGTAGATATAATAGTAATGAAATAGTTTTCATCTGAAATACACTTTAATGCGAGCGAAGCTGACAGCAAAAGCTAGTCATAAATATATTATAAATGCTACTACGAGTATTGTAGTTTAGTTTTCTAAATTAAGATGCTAAGGTAAACCTCTAAACATCCGCATTGTTTCAAACGATCGTCCTTCAACTATGCAGTTTGATAAATTAAATCATTCTTATCAGGGTTCCGTACTATTTGTTATGGATTGAAATGTAGGATAACTAACTTTCCGTTACAAGATTATTTTAATCTTCGTCAATAGAATTAAACACGGAGAGAGTGATAAACGCCAATCAAATTGACGAAATTTGCGGTTAAATTTTACTACGCAACCCAGTGTGTGTATGTGATCCTTATTAAAAAGACATTTCGAAGCGTAATGTCTATTTGGTGGCTAACACTTAAATTTGCAAAATTTGTTCTTTATCATTTGTTATTATTTTGTTAAAACTTTGTACCTACTTTAACATAAAAATATATATTTGGGCATTATGTAGATTTTTATTAATTAAAATTTAGGTGTGTAAAAATTATACATATATGTTGGACCATTAATATATACACTTAATCGTACATTATGACACAAGTGAGCTGCGTTGGACATTACAGTCGAGGCGGGATTACAGCCCGAGCCGAACGGCGAGGGCGTAATGGAGCCCCGAGTGTAATGTCTAATGCTCACGCGTTTCATACGACGTTTTTCAACACATTTGCGAGGAAAAATAATAAAATTTCACTGTTTTATTTTTCCACATAATCAAAACCACAGCTATGAATTGACAATTTTCTTTGAAAAATGGCGGCGGAGATTTTGTATATGCGCCCGCAGATGGAAATAGAGGCACTGACCATCCACCAAACAGAGCAAAATATTGCCAAACAGCCAAATATTAAATATTAACAAACTGAATATTTTTTTGTATTTACAACAAAAATTTGAGTTAATTTGTTGATAAAAATTAATAATGTGATAAAATTAAATGATTATTTATTATACCTATTTTAACTGAGACAGTTTATTTATTTGCAAAAACTTTACTATTTCTCAAGAAATCAAAACCCTTTGCTAAGATTAAAAAAAAACTGTAATGTAAAAAACACTAGTGCGATAATGTAAAGTAAAAAGCACGCGTGTTTAATATGCTGCATTATGCTCCTAAGAACGCTGCATTAATGGCCACTTTATAAGCAAGTGTGTTGAAAATTTAATTATATTATAAATTGTATGATTTAATGATTGATTATAATTGTATATTATTTTAGTAAATTAACTGGCTAGATATTTCTTTTTCACCTTGTCTTGCGATGGCAGAACGCAACAGCAAAATGATATGTCAAAAATGATTTTTCTGTGAAGCGCAAATAAAGTTATATCGTATTGTATAGATATTTATCTAACCACATATCGAAAAATCCTCATTATGAACTCAAAACTACTGGCATGATGAAAAATCTTTTTCATGAACATCTCACAAAAAAAAGTAGTATAGGTCTCCGAACAACATAATGCTATAAAATAACTTTTTCTGAGATTACAGTAAATGCGATACTAACTGGAAAGCAAAGGGAACTTAGCCCATCCAGCCATGTCTGAGGTTTAATATCAAATACCAATGAGGTTTTTATATAATGTTCTCCAATACGTACAAAACAGTAACGAGGTTACAGTTCAAATTTATTTTCGGTCATGTAGGTATTGTCTATGGCTTACGGCGCCGTGGACTCGGTCTGTCAATGGATGAACTGTTTAATGCGCCATAGTTTTCGAGGAAATTTATATATTATGTACTTACTGTGGTTTTATAGGTCAAAAGAATTATTTTGCCCTAATATTACTGACGGGTAAGGACGGTGATGATATTTGACTCCACCTGACATTTTGGAAATTACTAACACTTTTAGAACAAGCTTTTACACGAATAAAAATGGCTAACGACAAATTTACAAGTTATGAAAACAGGTTAGTAGGCATGAGTTTAGATAAAGTACCTATAGTGTATGAAACTATACATAACTAGATATTAAAACACTAGTGTACTCGTGTTCTTAATAACCTTTTCATGTACCAGTTTGATAAACTACTACTAAAAGATGACTGTCTGTCTGTATGTATCCCTTTCAGACCTGAGTCACTCTCTTCCTGAATATGTGTGTGTGTGTGTGTATGTATATGTAACCGCTATAAAAGTCGGTGTAGCGCTGGCCACAAGCATTCACGTATCAATTCACGTAGGTACAGAAAAGCGTTCCAGTAAATAACTAGAACAGCAGTAAAACACCTCTGGCACTCAACCTAGTGCTCCCTGGCTTCTTGAATCCTGAATTACAGCGTTTTCTTCGATATCCCTAAAACCAGCAATCTATTCTGCGGCTGCGGCACGGTCACGACAGCACACGGGCTGTGCCGTACATTACTCGAAATACCTATATATTTTTGTACAAACATTTAATTATGTATAAATATGCTCATATTTACAATGCCCTATTAATAAATGGTATCTTTGTAATTACGTTAATCGAAAACATTTTGCTCCCTAATTTTTTTTCAGGGGTTTAGTTTTTCGTTATTTATTTAAAGTTTTTTTATTTTTTCAATATATTTTACATTTTTGTCATTATTCTTTCAAAATGTAAGAGTGAAACAGAATATTCATGCGTTAACCCGACTTGCTCTTGGCTATCTACATTTATTACATATTTTGACCTTATGTATTCAATCTCTTGTTTTTTTGTGTGTAAAATAGGCCTCTCTTAATTACCAGACAATATTTTTTACCAAGTAGGTACATTTAAATCAAAAATGTAGGTATATTTACTTAGGAACCGTAAAGTCTTGAAGGTGCTCGTGGCGTCATTTTATGTGCAATTTATTAAATGACCATAATTCATCAACATCATCTTGATTCTGATTTCCATCAAGTCTTATTATATTAACTGTGCATCAATAGATAGCATCAATAAAGAAAATGTTAACGTGCATGACGAATGCACTCAATGTGTGCAATCGATAAGGTCTGCACAGACATGTACAAAATTTTGTAACAATAATCCTTTAATGTCCAAGCAGTCAGACTTTGGAATGCTCATCCTTATTATATTTGCGAATGTCGTTCTATAAAAAGCTAAAAGAGCACCACCTCTCGCTTTCTGAATAAGAAATTATTATAATAACTATATACAAAAATACAAATACAAAAGTTTATTTATTTATACATCAGTAATTTTTACAAGTATAATATACTCGTATTTATGTTTATTTACTTCACTAGCTTTTGCCTGCGGCTCCGCCCGCGTGTTATTCGGTTTAACAACATGCTTTTTTCCGGGATAAGAAGTAGCTTATGTGTTAAGTTAGAGTATAAGCTATATACATTATAAATTTCATCCAAATTCGTCTAGCCATTTCAGCGTGAAAGAGTAACAAACATACACACACACACACACTTTCGCATTTATAATATTAGTGTGATTATATAGTATATTTAATGATATTCTATAGAGATAACAGTAAGTAGTAATAGTTGTAAGTTTATAAATAAATAATTAATCTTTCTTTATACATTTAGGTTTATTTTTTTATATTAGGCAACTTTTTTAATATATATTTTTGTTACACGTTTATAATTACTCTTATTTTTTTAATTATTTCCCTAATAATTTGCTGGAATAAATCACTTAAAAGAGATAAGCTCACCCATAACCCTTTACTGTACTGTTTGTTTCCGTGTTTCTGTGTACAATAAAGAACAAATAAGAAATTTTATATTTTTAATCAACGTTAAATTAATTTAGTAAAATAAAATACAATTAAATTATATTAACATTAAATTAATCAAAATCAACATTCTTCATAAAATATCCAAATTTCAAGTCTGTAACTCATTCCGTCTACAAGCTAAGTTTTGCCCTTTGGGTACGGTACCTTTATAAAAAGCTAGCACCATATTATTTAATGAACTATATTTTTTCTATATTTGTTCCTTATTTTACTTGGGTTAGTTTATATTATAGTCTACTGTAGACTAAATTTATTAAATAAGAAAAAAAAACTACATAAAAGAACCCAAATAAAATAAGGAACAAGCTCAGCTCCGCAGTTTTTTCATTTGTTGTGAGCTAAACAGCAGCACAACGGAAATATATTTTCTTTCTTTCTTTCTAATATTCAAACAATGATCAAAATCATTAATACATATTTATGTTAACATAAGAAAATAAGAATGAATATATAATAAAAGCTTTGATACTTACTGATCTCGCTTCCAAAGAATTGTTTGTCGCTATGTTTGTACGGGCAATATGTCTGCACCGCACATTTCACATACATCATCATTTTACCGCATAAGTTTTTACAATAAATCAGTGTTTCAACAACTCTCAACTCGGACGGTTTCCTTTATCACTCTCACGAGTAAACCCCGATCGTATCAATATCAATAAATATAGGGACAACCCCTACATTTTTTTGGTTCTTCGAGCAGTTTTTGATCAGTAGTGCGGTTTGATCGAATGCGGGACCCGTGTTAATCGTGCAAATCGTGCGTATCGAAGACTTATCATTTAAATTTTTATCAATCACGGAGCAGTGATTCAATGTTCGAAACCTTTGTGAATTGACAGTGCTACACTAGGACAAGTGCAGTTCTTTTTTATCATTATTAGTGTGTGGACCTGAAGGTTCACATCGGCAGCATCCTTTGGGTCAAGCAGGCTCAACTAATACCATCAGCAACCTGTGGGCCAAGGGGCTCATGGGATCACCAAATCACGAGTTAAGCAGGCTCGTCTATCAGCTATTGTGGGCCAGCGAGCTCATATTAGCAGCACGTCATCCTCGGCCTCTCGTGGCTTGAGCTTCGCTGCCAGTGACTTCGTGAGTCGCAGGGTTCGCAGCAGCAGCGGCAGCAGTAGAGGAGGCAGATCGCAGCGTACTTCCGCGGTCGCAAGCTATCAGCAGCAAGATCTTCGAGTTGCAAGTAAGATTGTTCCATAATTATCACCATGGATGTCTTGATCAAGGATCAAACAGAGCTTCGGGAGAAAATCAAAACGTTGAAGACGAATTTTGGTAAGGACTCTGCGAGCAGGAAAACTCCTGAATACATAAAAACGAAGCTTCAGCAACTTGATGACCTTATTAGTATATATCAATCAAATAATGACCTTTTGCAAGTGTATAAAAGTACAAATCACGAATACTTTACGGAAAATATATATGAGAATGTATTAACATCTTATAAAATGTTACGCCTGTCGATTACAAAGTCTGGGCAAGAAAATGAATCAGTGAAGGAGGATAAGGCAACGGAACCCAGTGGTTTGGTGTTCGAATATCTTTCACAACAAAGAACGAATTTTCGTGCTTTTAGCAGACTGGTTAGGAGCATAAGGTTAGATGAGATCTCGGATAAATGGGAATTAGAAGACGAACTTAAGAGCATTCAGCTCAGATGGAAGGGGATCGATGAGTTACATTTGAAGATTGACAACATTCTTCAAGGAGATGATGACTCATATGAAGATGAATTTGAAATTTATGAACAAACGTACCGAGATATCAAAAAAAAATTAAATCAAAAAATCAGCTCCACTGTGCATAAAGAGCAATCAACCCCAAAATTGGAGGTTCCTAAATTTTATGGGGAATACACAGAATGTCCAACTTTTCACGATCTATTCGATGAAGCCATTCACAGCAATAACACTCTTACCAAGGCACAAAAAATGCAGCATTTAAAGGGTAAGGTGAAGGGACAAGCGGGACGTCTTATCAAACATCTGCATACATCAGCAGATAACTATGACTCAGCGTGGGAGATCTTAAAGCAGAGATATTCCAATCGCCAAGTTCTTTTCACGAACAACATTGAAACATTTATCAATCAACCGAGCATCCAAAAACAATCAGCGTTCGAGCTTAAAAATCTTCATGATACAACGATGGAATGTATTCATGCAATACATAATTTAGGAGTGGACACTAGCACATGGGACCCACTTCTAGTCCATTTGTTAACCAAGAAGTTGGATACTAAAACATACAGCGAGTACAAGGAAGCGCGTGAGAAACCGCGTGATCTGCAATCATTCAGCGAGTTTATGAGCTTCCTTGAACTGAAGTTTACAGCTCTGGAACCTGTTCATCAAGCTGTCCAGGAGAAGGAAAGAGCATCTTCATCATCTACATTGCCTAAAAAGCAACCTTATCATATCAACCCTAATAACGCAAACAAGGGGTTTTCAAATTATCATAACAAATCTAAGCCTTTTTATCAAGCAAATATAGGTAACACGCGCAAATGTCCATTTTGCAATCATGAACATGAGCTCTATAGGTGCAAACAATTTTTAGCATTGACACCGGAGAACAAATTGAAGGCGATTACGAAACACAATGTTTGCGGAAACTGTCTTTATAAGCATTTTGACAACGCATGCACTTCTGCGAAACGTTGCAAAGAGTGCCAAGGCGCACACAATACAATTTTGCACGAGGCTTGCATTAAAAACCTATCAATTTCAAAGACAAATTTGATACCGCCGCCGCTACCTTTGGAAAACACAAAGTATCAAGAAAAACGACACAATGTAAATCACGTTTCAGGCGATGGCGAAGAAATTTTATTGACAACTTTGATGCTAAAAGTGCGGGCCGCGGATGGCACTTACGTCACTTTAAATGCTCTTTGCGACCAAGGGAGTCAAATTTCGATTATCACTCAGGCCGCCGCTCAGATGTTAGGTTTAAAGCGACGTCCTTATCACGCATCAGTATCGGGCATAGGTACGGGAGCCAGACCAAGCAAGGGTTTGGTAAACATGGAATGTCGATCAATTTACGAAGATTATCATTTTACTACGCAGGCTCTGGTACTATCGAAAGTTATCAGTAACAATTTACCCACAATGAGCATTAGTAAACAAACATGGCCTCACCTTCAGAATATCAGATTAGCAGATCCACAGTACAATGTCTCGAAGCCAATTGACATACTGTTGGATGCGAGCGTATACTCGGATATTATTATGAGTGGATTTATTAAGGGTCCAGCATATGCTCCTATAGCACAGCAAACTAAACTTGGATGGATTTTATCCGGAAACGTGAAAAATTTCAACTGCCATGTTGTTATTAATGATTTAGCAGAGATATCAAGATTCTGGGAGATGGAGGATGTCGAGAGCACCTCATCTGTGATGAATGAGCAGGAAAAATACTGTGAAGATTTTTATCAAGCAACCACAAGACGATTGGAGAGTGGTAGATATGAAATCGGGTTACCAATGAAGCCTGGTTTTGAAAAGTATCTAGGGTCATCAAAACCGAAAGCAATTGCGCAACTCAAGCAATTAGAGCATAAAATGACCAAAAATCAAGCATTTGCCGAGTCATACAAGGCATTTTTAGACGAATATGAAAAATTGGGCCATATGCGTCGAGTCAGCACAAGTAGCAAAGATCCTACTTGTTATCTTCCTCATCATGGGGTTTGGAAAATGGACTCCAACACCACCAAATTAAGGGTAGTTTTTAATGGGAGTTCAAGGACATCTACAGGTTGGACCCTTAACCAGCTTATGGAAGGCGGACCGAACTTACAGGGAGATTTGCAAAAACTTATTTTGACTTGGAGGACGTACAAGTATGTTATCACTGCGGATGCGGAAAAATATTTCCGTCAAATTATCATACGTGAGTCGGATCAACCCTTACAGAGCATTGTCTGGAGACCTTCACCGCAAGTACCTATCGAAGAATATCGATTGACAACTATCACTTACGGTACAAAAGCAACTCCATTTTTAGCAATTAGAACTCTTAAACAATTAGCCAAAGATGATGGAGATAAGTACCCATTAGCAGCGCATGCCTTGGAAAACTCATTTTATATGGACGATTTGCTTGGTGGGCATAATTCATTAGATCAAACAAAACAACTTCAGCAGCAGCTGATTGAGATCCTTAAAGGGGCAGGTATAAACCTACGCAAGTGGTCAAGTAACAACCCTGATCTTATCAAGGATTTAGCAAGTGATCAGCTGGACAGTCACTTAGATTTTAAATGTTCAGAAACAAGGAAGACGTTGGGCCTGAGATAGAATCCGTCGTCGGACACATTTACATTTCAAAACAAAATGGAATATGAAACGAGCAAAGGGGGTCAAACCAAACGACAACTCTTATCGGATATTTCTAAGATATTCGATCCCCTAGGTTGGTTATCACCACTATCAATCAGAGCAAAACTACTGTTTCAAAAAGCATGGGCATCAGGAATATCGTGGGATGACGAAGTTTCAAGTGAAATCATAGAAGAGTGGAATCAATTACGAAACAATTATCAGAGCATTCTCTGTGGTGGCAAGGGCCAGATTGGCTAGTCAACGATGAGCCTATTCCGGATATCAAGTACCCAGAAACCACTATAGAGAGCAAAAAACAAGACAAGCGCACATGACGACTCTACACGGAGGTCCAAGACTTACGCTCACCTATATCAGAGATAAATATTGGATTATAAGCGGTATCCGTACAGTTAAAAGGCAGTTAAGACAATGCGTAATATGTCGACGAGCTAGCAGCGAAAATTGCCAGCAACGAAAATCATCTTCAAGACCTCTTGAAAAATCAAACATTAATCATAGAATCTGAAAGCAACATTTTACGGCGAAATGAGAATATCATGAATAAGCAATTTTCGTTTATTAGACAACGCCTGCTCAATGTATCATCCGAAATAAACAGAGTACGGCTTGACAACAACAATGCAAATTATATCACATCATCATCTCTCGCTGCAAGCATCATTTTAACGAACATTCGAAATATTCAACAATCTTTAATCAACACCGTTACCGATATCAGTCAAGGGCACATCAATACACGGCTATTAGCCCCTGAACAATTAGAAAACCAGATTAACAAGATCTCGAGCCAGCTACAGGCTGATCTTATATTACCCATTGAAAAAACGCCCATACAGAACCTATACAAATTATTGAGGGTGTTTACAAAAGTATACAATAATTTGCTTATTATAGAAATTAACATTCCACTATTAAGCAAAGAGCTTTATGAGTTGGATAAAATCATTAGCATACCCCTGAAGAAAGACATAAAATCATTTTATATCTATCCGACTTTACCCTATTTAGCATTCGACCTTCAAAAAGACATGGGAATGCTCTTATCAGAATCAGACCTACAATCGTGTCTCCATACCTCTATGGGTAGAACCTTATGCTCCTTAGAGAAGCCTATATATGACATGAAATTCAGACAGTCACTCTGTGATGTATCATCCTGTACATCGGAGTTGTTACCTACATGCAAAGTGAGATGGGTCAAGTTGCACTATCATAATCAATGGCTGTACTCATGCTGTGAGCAATGCAGCGTCCGCATTTTTTGCCCATCTGTTGTGAATGTTATCACTTTAAAGGGCAATGGCATTATAACAATAGGTCAAGGTTGCACAATCAAAACAAATACATTCGCAATATATGCACAGAACAATTTTCTGAGTAATCTTTATGTACAACAGAATATCAAGATCCCAGAGATATCAATTTTGAACAAAATTATCAATTCAAGTATTGGTACAGAGAACAACAGCTCACTGCAAGATAGCAAAGAAGATATTTGGGAGCAGTTAAAGTTAAAAATAGACTACCTCAAGGAACAGTCTAATCAGGAATTATCAATTCACGATAAGCATC
Organism: Ypsolopha scabrella; assembly: GCA_910592155.1. Taxonomy (NCBI): domain Eukaryota; kingdom Metazoa; phylum Arthropoda; class Insecta; order Lepidoptera; family Ypsolophidae; genus Ypsolopha; species Ypsolopha scabrella. The sequence continues at coordinate 11,581,489 of OU342964.1, forward strand.
ACTACACGCTTATCTATGTGGTCATTTTTACCATACTAGCTGCAGGGTCAGTTGGGATTTGCTGGAAGATCAAGAAGGGCGCTAAGTCCCCGCCACAGCACCGCTCAACGGCACAATCGGAGATCAACGACGCACCAGACGAAATTAACAGTGTTAACAGTGTCAATAGTGAATTGAACCCAAAATTACATGTGTTGAGTGAAAATAAGGCTACCTCGCCTATAGTGAGTCGTGCTAAGATTTTTTGAACTCTGACATCTCTAGTTCTATAGACATAAGTATTGTATTAACCTCTGAAAGCTTGAGTTTTAGGATGGCAAACGGTTCTTTAGAAGACAGCTAGGTTTCTATTCAAAGTGCTAATAATGGCTTTCCAATGGCATTCATGTGATTTTGTTACTAGACCCCATATTTTATTCATTTGAATCACTTTAAAATTTTAATAGAAGAAATTCGCCAACCCTCTGTTTTAAATTCTTTTTCTGTGTGCGCTTTGTTGAAAATTATAGGTCTTAAACTCGGCTACGTAAATTGGCGAATATATATATTTATGTTTTAGTGTCCGCATATCTTTGGACCAATTTTCGGACCTTTCCCTTTGTGTTACAACTTTCTAATTTTACAAAGTTCCACCTTTTTTAAACAAACTCTCTCTTTCTAAGACTCACCATAAAAATAAAACCGGGTAGGTATGCGATTTTTTATTGCACCATTTTAAACTTACGTAAGTTAATTAATACCTGTTAGGCTTAAAAATATTATTTTCTAGGGACCCTAAGAAGAGGTGTAATATGTAAGGTGTACGCTGAAAATACTTGGTTCGACGCCACTCCCCAAAGGTGCCTGATGTCTGATATGTTTGGCTTGGCGTTTATTTAATGCGGCAGCATACAGATGAATGGCTAGGCTGTTCCCTGTATAAGTTAATATACCTTAACATTTAACATTTTAGCTGCCTGAAAGCGACGTGTAATTTATATGTAGACGACATTTTTTTTTCTCCACTATAAGGCAGTCTATTGCAGTTTTGCACATAAATATGGTTTCACAAACCAATAAAATGTTTTGGTAATTTATTATAGAATCGAATATGTTTAAATTTATTCATATTTTGCAATGTAAAATAATTTATTTTTATCAACAAAGTTATACACAATTAAATTATTCTTAAAAAAAGTGCGTCAACTTTCATATTTATTGTATACCTACATTTTCAGTATCTTTTTGCGGCAACAAAAAACGACCTTTCTATTCAGTTTTAACGCGTTCACTTTCCATAAGTTCTTATTCCCAACAAATACAACATAGTACCATTTAACCAAAACGCTAACCACCACGTTTAGCCTTCTCGTTAAACTCTGCGTTCAACTATTGGGCTAAGTATCCTTTAGCCTTTTAATTGGATGCCTCCATTTAATTAAATATCTAGTCATCAAACTAAGAGGTGAATTTAACCTTATGTGCCGGCGACATAAACGGGTTGCTTAAGATACCTTATTCCTTGAAACGGGGTAGTCTAACCATTAAGGTGATCGTTTCAGGATTCGTTCCCAACCAGACCACTTATGATTGTTTTTCTTATTTTGAATAAACATTGATTTATGTATGACACTATGCGACAATAGTTTAATGTCCACTGGGCTTTTCTGGCAAAGTTGTGTTATTTTATGCATTACTTTGTAAATGATCCTGCACAATAACTTCAAAGCACTTCTTTATACGCAAAGTGGAAGTCGGACTCGCGTACAAATGGTTCCGTACCATCACATAATACGGTTACGGAACCCTATGAACATTATATAGGTAAACAACAACAATATACTGCTAAGGCTACAAAAAACAAGGCGCTAAAATGGTAGCGCCTGACGAACAATTTTAAATTTATTTTGTTTTACTATGGAGTATGAACTACAACCTGACAAACGTTGAAAAATTGCTACTTTTTCATGTTACTTTGTACGAGTTTCAATTATTTTAAATTTTTATTATTTGCCGTATCAGATGCCTTTGTGACACGTTTTTGAACATTTTGACTGACTAACTACTGAGACTGAAGGTGTAGACCCGTGTGACAGACGGACGGACAGCAAAGGCTTAGTAATTAGGTTCCGTTTGGCACCTTTCGGATACGGAACCCTAAACACATATTATTCTCTAGGCGCTAAGAGACTCACTACTAAGTGAGCATCCATACATATCGTTGCGGTATGGGAAAGCAGTAAATTCACAAGTTGTGTTTAGAACTGGATAGCTCAGTGGTAGAGTAACCGCCCGGTAAGCTAGAGGTCCCGGGTTCGAGTCCCGGTTCAGAGCTCCTCACGTCCAGATTTACCTACTTTTTCTGATTTTCTAAACCGCAATGATATTTAAAAAAAAGTTTTCTAAAAACATATAATAACTTCCCGTTCTATATAAATAGAAATGTTTTAAGTACTCGTTTAATGCTTTATTTCGCTGGTTAATTTGTTTTTTTATTTTTATCTTAATTTTATAAGTATTTTGAACTGAACTTATTATTGTTATTTCCAAAATTTAATGTAAAGGTAACTCGGTAGGATACGCATATGCGACTTTTAATCTCGAGTCCCGGGTTCGAATCCGGCTTGAAAAGTCGGTGTGCGATTACTGTTTCAGTAATAGTGAACTCTTGGAAGCACCTAGCGGCCCCTCGGCGGTATATGTCGTGACATTATGTTTTTTGTTTCTTTCTTGCCAGAATTATTTTTTTACTACAAACACAAAGATGTGTATTTGGGTTAAATATAATTCATTGGATTCTTCATAGTTGCTTGTCTAATTTTGATAAATCCTAAATTGCTCTAATCGAATTCGGATATTGAGAAATTGTATCAAGGTAAGAAATCGAGACATGGTTATTCAAATTTAGCTAATTAATATATAATTTTGCATTAATTGCGTTAAAAATCTAAAAAAGGACACTTTAACATTCATAAAATAAATACTGATATTTATCTTCTTATTTTATTAATATTATTTTACAAAGGAAATTTAAAACTAAGTTTAACTTTCAATAAACTTGATATAAAATTTATTTATAATTCCCGAAGGATAAATTAAAGATTAAACTTAAAATATATCCTCAATATTCTTTTATTTACGTACTTATATTTAAAGTTAGATCTATATTTTATTCTACTAAAATAAAAAGCTCATTAAAGCATATTTATAAATATGTTGCTAATTCATACTTTTATTTTCAAACCCAAGCATTATAGTAAACTTTTAGCTTCCGTGGTTTGCAATAAATTTCTAGGTCAATGTTTTAGGCATTCCACCCAGCCATGCCCCTAGTCGTCTTAGTAAACATAACATTTGGATGCATCAAGTCATAATATATTACAAAAGTAATACACGAGTTTATTTACGAGTAAATTCCTATTATAATGAAATTTAAACAGGTTTCAATTGCAAAAGCTCTATCTAGATGAACACTATATGGAACGACCTTTTCGGACCATCCTTGTCGCCGCTTATGCAATTTTATATTCAGAATTTATAGTAACTGTTTTGAATGCTGACTCGTGTTCTTTAATCTGCAAATGGATTACTGCCATTTTTATTTCTTACTGATATAATTCCATTATAAGGGGTGAAATTATAAAAACCTACCTACCCTTTTTTTTCTAAATTCTAATATTAACTTCCTGGTAACTGGACGGTTTCATGAGGTTTAATAAACATCTAGCTTTTGTCCGCAGCTTTCGTCGCATGGAAGTTTCTCTCAATCAATGTAAGATAATGAATTCAGACGCATGAAAAGATTTGTTGCAACTACCAACATTTCTTATGTATATAAAGCCTCAGAGACAAAACACAAACTTATGATATGTACAAAATATATTCTTCTATCCTCTTGAAGGCTTGAAGGGTGCCGGCGCAGGTTTATACTGAGGCGGTGAGTTCGAGTCAGCCGTTGGAGGTAGTGTCTTCAAGTAGTCAAGAGCCTTCTGTATCGCTGGAGGAATCGGTGGAGGCGTTGGAAGGTGCTCACCCTGGAAAAGATTACGAGTTGAGAAATTACAGTTTCCTAATTTGAAATATTCATTATTAACATACTTGTATTAATAAGGATGGGCTTAATTGGTAAAGTTGTGCTCGATTAATTTGCAATTTTATCTGCGTAGGATCTTTTACTAAATGTCGTATGTATTTCGAGTAGGTACAAAATTATTGTACTTTAATTAAATCAAAGATTGATGAAGTTTGCTACAAAATTCGTAAACTGATGACTAAGCCATGTATTAGCTTGAAGTGCTTTTTTATTAAAATGCATATTAAATATTAATAAATTGGTAATTTGTATAAACATTAATGATAACTTATAAGAAGGACGTGACTTATACAAAAATTACAAATATTTTGACACTCTTACAAAGTAACACAATGCCTTATGGCATTAAACTGTAGGTTTCTATTTTAAGCAACCATTAGTTCACGAAGAAAGACAGAGTTTGACTGATTGGAAGGCTCGACAATGCGCTCGTTACAATTTTATTATATAACACGTTAGCTTTAAGGCCTTACCCATGGTGCGCGATAATCTTACTGAGCGATTTTGAACTTCAGTATGTTGTTAGAAAGTCTACATTAGAACGCTCGCTTCGCGCGCTGTCAGCACGCAAAATCAGTGAATTTTCGAGGTTTTTCTGGATTTTACGAAAAAGTATTTGATGTAGGAGTTTTTTCAACTGACATCGGAAAATAAACCATGTTTTCTTGTTATATCAGTAATTTCAGACATAAAACTCAAGCCGCTTAGACATAAAACGAAATAATAACTTAAAAGGCATCATTTTCAAAAATAAAATCTATCGAGCGAAATGTGTCCAATTAGGTAACCGACCTGACAACGGAAAGACAAAGGTCTGAAAAAATACGTGTTCAAGTTTCACATTGATCAGATAAGTAGTTGACTCAGTATATTAAAACAAAAACCGCTGAAAGACCCAATACAAGCCCTTAAGAATGTAATGTCACGCTAAAAGTTCACTTCACTTCAATTAGATAAAAGAGGTGATTTTTTCAAGATACATCTTACTCGTAAAGGCAAAATGGCACATTTGCTTCATATACAAGCTAATTTGACACCACTACCTTGACACTTCATAGATAAATATACGGGTACTTTAAATAGTTGTAAGGAAGTCGCCTCAACTCTCATCACACAGTCACACGTCAACCTACCCGATGGAAGTACCTGTACAGAATAATAACCTCCTCGCCTTATTTGAATCTCCCACTTTCTGGGCGAGTGCCCTTCATCCTAGGTCTCATCGATTTTTATCAGCCACATCAGGCAAAGCGTAAGTTACAAGTGTATTTAAAAAAAAAAGTTCTTTTTCGTTGTTATAAACCTTGAAAATCACACCCAAATACAATGCTTGAACTGCAGGACTGGATTCGATCTTTAATATTGTTCAACGCAGACAAAGTCGCAGGTAAAAGCTATTTTTTCATGTAATGCTACTGTGTTATTCCAGTTGCTTACAAAAACGTACGCTAGGTTTACGAACGAGTTTTTTTACAACTAAACACAGAGTTGCCTAGCTACCGCATGTGTTTATCTTGAGTATAACTACAACAATTTAAGGCCATTTACTGGTGATATAAAAAAATATATTCACAAATCTGTAATTCATTCCACCTGCACGCAAGAGACCCGTGACATACAGACGAACAGACGGACAGACAGCAGAAGGCCGTTTTGCTCTTAGGGCGTGGAACCCTAAAAAGTTATCCATATGTGCAAATCATAATACTTATATTGACACAAGAAATACTTAATAGTACTTAAATACTAGAAATCAATAATAACCTACACATAATATAAATAAATAAGTAAAGAAAAGGTAAACCACCGAGCTACATACAATTTTCGAACAAGCAATTCAGAGCCTCAACTCACAAGCCCCGCACAACCATTTCGTCTAAACGCCTTTGTTGGACAACTGTATGGATATTTAAACTATGCCGATAGTGTGAGGAAGGGTCCACAGTTTAATAATAGACAACACAGTGAAAAGTTTAAATAATCCCCCCAGTGTTGCGTTATGAAAAGGTGATTACGTTTACAAATATCTAGTCCTCGACCAATATCGTTACAAAAGTGTACACTTAGTAAATATCTATACGCAGGTTCCATCACAGTATTTGCCTCCACCGTTCTGCCAGTGGTAAAATATCAAATAATTATGAAGAAATAGGAAGAAAGTAGCTATAACGTATTGTTTATCTGCCATCCATCTTGTGCATGAGGGCATGTAACGTGGTATTTACGGTGACATTTGCACATGCGCCTAGATTAGCCAACCAGTAACCATGGCAACTCATCTGCGCTGAAGCAACAACCAGGCATCTCCCGTATCATGCATTTACAACCTTTATTAGTGAGTCATGTTCTAAGTGTTCTGTGATTTCCAATGGAGCCACACCTAGTGGCCTATTTTAGAATTCAGTTCAGGGCGGGTATTCTGGCACGTGCGTAAAAATTGAGAAGGCTGATTGCGGGCGACTTTAAAAGGGATTTTGTACAGATATGCGCTAATTATTATGATTGAAAACTTATAGTGGGCATTTTTTGTATCCTATAGCTTCTATTTGATGTGGTTTCGTCACTCTAATTTCCATCGCATTACATTTATCAAACTTTAAACAAATATCTAATGACTGATATTGCGAATGCGCAATAATGCCGGAATAGCCGTCCAGAAATGAAATCTCTTAGACATTTTTTTCTAGGTTTGTCTACATTTGGTCTGTTTGAGAACAAAATATTGAACCGGCATGCGTCCCTGTGGGAGTGACAGACGTGCTTTCGATTGTAGACCATTTAAGAATGGTCCATATTTATAAGCTTTTTCGGACTATCTTCTCATCGACGATTTTCATGAAATTTTTTTTTAAGGAATCTGTACTAATTATAAAGTATGTAGTGAAAACATCGTGTCTGTATGTATATTGAATATTTTGGTAAAATTCTAAATGAAATTGGTTATTATTATTGTACTGAGGCCAAAACCACAACTTTTAGAATTTTTGGCTGTCTGTCTGTAGTCTATATTTACGTAAGTATGTATGTTAAATCGAGATCCACTCAACGTATTTGAATGCGGTTTTTTTATTACCATCGTAGTGACCCTGGTCAACACATAGGCTATATGGGGTGTTCATAAAATAACGCTTAAGCCGAAAACAGGACAAAGACTGAATAATCGCTTTTAACTCGAGAACCGCTGAACGGATTTGGATGCGGCTTTGTCTCATTTTCATCATATCGACCCTGGTTAACACATAGGCTAAAGGGGTGTTAATAAAATAACGCCCAAACCGTAAACGGGGCAATGATTTAATAAACGCGGGCGTGTTTATCTGTGTCTCTACCATGGGTGAACCTATGGTCTCTACTACGTGTAGATATATTTGAATTTCGGACAACGATAAGTCTCACCACCTGTCCCGCTACTGGGACGTAATAATCTTCGGTGAAACGGAAGCGTAGGAGTGTGTACTTTCACCGACCATACTCGGAAATACCTTGTGTGACATTAATGTCGTAGCGATGTAATTTAAAATTAGACATTAATAAATAAATAAATTAGAAAATAAACATTTCTCCTCCTTTTTTAGGGTTTCGTAGTACCTAAAAAGTGCAAGAAACCTTTATGGTTAAACTTAGCACCGTTAAAGATAATTTCCACAAAATAGCATTCACTTGCTTACATAATACAATATAAAAAATATTTCATAATTTGAAAATGTTCAAAATATTTCCAATATAAAAGTGAGAAAAATAAAAAATAAATTCTAAAAATACAATATGGGTACCTAATTGTAGATATTAAAGAGCTGACTGTAAAAATACAATACATTTATATTTACTGACACCGATTTCGAGTAATCTTTGGAAAACCACAAAAAATGCATGTCGCCCCCCTCCCCATATTTCCGAAACTGGTTGACCGAAAAATATGAAAAAAATCATGGTAATTTAGGTTTACTTAAAGATTACAGGAAAAATATAGCGGCTGAGAATTCACGATAACAAAATGACAAAAAATTTTTCATCCACGAGTTTTATGTCGAGTACGGTATAAAAATATTTGAGTCTCTCATTTGTGGTACAATCAAGTCCTTGTTTAGTAATTATAAACATTTATGGGCAAGATTATAACTACCTTCTTGATGACTGTTCCCAAAACTGTCAAATTACGGAACCCTAGGTATGCGAGTCTAACTCGCACTTGACCGGTTTTTTTTACAGTATGCGGACTCTTATCAGTTAGACCTCACCGAGGAACTTCTCAATAAACTTGAACGTCTACAGAATCTTTATATTCGCTTTATTTTATTTTTTCGCAAGTATGACCACCATGTATCTGAATTCCGTTTGCAGTTAAGCTGGCTCCCTATTCGTCTTCGCAGAAATGCTCACATTCTTTCTCCTTTTCATGGTGTCCTTAACAATCCCTCTGCTCCCTGTTACTTGCGAGAACAATTTAATTTCTTTTCTGGTTACGGTAAAGAGAGAGATGCGGCAACGCAATAACAAAACATCAGCTCTTCCAGAAGCGAAAACTGGTTTTTATAATTATTCGTTTACTTGCCATGCTGCACGACTCTGGAACCGTTTACCGCTTTCCTTACAAAAGTTGAAAAATGTAAACTCATTTAAGATCAAAGTGAAGCACTTTTTTCCCCTATCAGTATTTGTGTATGTATAAGTAATAGTAATAGTAATAGTAATTTATTCACACAAGTATACATGACATTAAAATTTTAGGTACTAGTTCCCAAACTAAGTATTTATATATTTATGTTTATTTAATGTTTGTACGTTTATATACTTTTTAAGTAGATATTCTATGTTAAACAATATAATAGGTTGGGGAAAAACTCCTTTCGCAAATAGTATGTATGAACTTATAATGAAATCTCTTTGGCTATACCATTTGTATCTGGCTGGTTTTGGTATTATTAGAAAGTTTAAATTTTAAAAAAGATAATTCCAATTTCAAATTAGGCAAAATGTGTGATTTTCATTTGTTTTTCTTACTGTTAAGATAAGTGAATCTAATGAAAAAATTCGATACATTTTAATTAAAACATACATTCTGGGCGCCCTGTTACGGATAAAATGGATGCCATTTTTGAAAAAGTGCAAGATCGGCATAACAGTAGTTACGATGTAGCTGAAGAACTGGGGATTGACCACAAAACAGTTTTGGCGCATTTGAAAAAAGAGCATCATGAGCTCACTGAAAGAAACTTAATGAACCGTGTACTCATTTGTGATTATTTATTACGAGTCGTTTAATTTACGACGTAATGAAACCGAACCATTTTTGAAAAACCTGATAACTGGTGATGAAAAGTGGATCACGTACGACAAGAACTTGCAAAAAAGATCGTGGTCAAAGACTGGTCAGGCTTCACAGACTCTGGCGAAACCCGGGTTATCTCTGTGTGTATGGTGGGATTGGAAGGGCATTATTCATTATGAGTTGTTACCGCAAGGCAGGATCATCGATTCTGAACTCTACTGCGAACAACTGATGAGATTAAAGCAAGAAGTTGAGAGAAAGCGGCCGGAATTAGTCAACAGAAGGGGTGTGGTTTTTCATCATGATAACGCTAGACCTCACACATCTTTAGCCACTCAGCATACATACTTTAGTTAAATGTAAATAATAATAATATCCATTTATTTCAGATAACATTGATCCATATGTGTTAGTAACAATGATCTTATAAACTATATTAGTAAATTAAATTAGTATTATAATTAAATTAAATAATAATTTGACCACAGGCTACTTATATGCAGTGCCAGACCACAGGACAGTCGCAGCTGTCCGCCACCGCCTCCAGAATGCCGTTGTCGCTGGCCCGTACTCTGCGTATAAGCGACGCAGCCCGTTTGCGCATTATGGCCGGGAATCCGTCCACGCGTGCTTCCGCAAACATTCCCGACGCACTGCAGAAACGGGGAAGCCTCAACAGCACTCTGAAAGCGTTATTGTACGCGTAATTGTTACGCGTAAGGCACTCAGTGATTTTTGAGAGTATTTACACCAGAGGCTGCTCGAGTAAAATAATTGACAGTAGGCTCGGAAAAGCGTGATCTTGACGTCTTGTGTAGATCGAGCAAACCTCCAGGCAATCATATTTTTAAAACTTTATTAAAAAATGTTTTGAATTTTCATATAAAATGCGAAAAACTTTTTCCCCAACCTAAATATAATATGTTAAAATTATGTTTTGGATAAAATAGCACCCTGATTTATTTTTCTTTTTGGCCGGCTTTATTTTTTTAAAAGTTTAATTTAGTTTAGATTTTTTCTTTCCACCCAAAGGTTGCCTGGGAGATATTGCTAAAAGCAATAAGTGCCACCTTTGTACACAATGTAAGTTCTGTTTGTTAAAATGTGTCGTTAAATATGTGTGTAAATGTACAAAAAGCGTAATAAATAAACAATAAAATAAATCAAATTTATTGTCAAGGCAAACGCGTTGTTTTAATTTCATCGGGATATTTTTTAACCAATTCTAATGTTATGGTTACAACACGTTGTCGTAGTTTAAAGTTTAGTAGTGATTTACAAGGTATTGAGTAACGTGTTACATACATCTTACTTACTACATAGGTTTATTGTCGATCTTATAGTTACTAGTTAATGAATGTCATGTATTCAATTTATTCATATCTATTGGACGTTAGTCAGTGTTGAAGTACCAATAAATACAATATTAATTGCCATAGATGTAATTAAACTTGTAAAATTTAATATCAATCCACTAAAGAAATATGAATTTTAGTTGCGAATTACGAAAAGGATGGTCTAAAAGTAATATACAGAAAACATCAATGTATAGTGCTTTTTTCCTTTTTCATTAAAATATCTACATTATAATTATAACAGACATTCAATCATACGGGATGACTTTCATACAAACCCCGATAATTTGAGAGGCTATTAAAAAACGTTAGTAGAACACATTTTTGATGTAAGAACAATTAAAATTAAAAATCAAAATATTGAAAGTAGAGTAATTTGACAATTAAATAAATATATTTAAAATATAATAAACAGATGTTATTAGGTGGTAGAGCTAATGCCGGGCTCGACTGTGGAGGTACCACCATCTTACTCGGAAATCCTCCCGAAGTTATTTGGGGGAGAGTAAGAGAACAGCTCTCAGGCGAAAAAAACCAGGCGGCCCACCATTGCCTGGGACCGATGGATGGCGGTATATCCATCCCCAATTGCTGGGCCTTATATAAATCAGACTGGTGACGGGCAGCGGCGTCACTGGTGCAAGGGTTTCGGCACCGCGCTCACCAACCCGCCTGCCCAGCGTGTGTGAGTATGGGCATTTCTTCCAGGAGGACCGCCAAGAGTGGCGAAATTCTGGAAAGGCCTATGTCCAGCAGTGGACGAAACAGGCTGATGGATGGATGGAAACAGATGTTTATTTTACTTTTTATTTTTTATTTTAGCTACATATTTATAAAACGCGAAAAAAAATCAAGATATATTTCGGGCCCTACTGGGCCCGGCATCAGTTGAAAAATATCAATATTAAACTTTTTATATTTTATATAATATCTTCTATTCGACTGATGACGACCTCATTCCGTGGGCCGAAATATGTCGGAGTAAAAATATTTTTTTAATAATTATTATCAACAAGTAACAAATAAAATATACAATATATTATGTGACCAGTTACAAAAAAGCCTGGTCACGAACAATTACGATTCCCGACGGCAAGATGTCAAGGCCCGCTATTCGCACATGTCCAGATTATATCATACGGCGCAGAAGGTGTTAATGTTATTTTTATGTTTCTTAGAGTTCTGCCATTAACATTAAACCCATAATAAAAAATAAATGTGTATATCTGCTTCTAGAGGCAGATTTTGCAGGCACGTTAAAATTATTACTTACTATTTAAAATATCAACCGATCAAAAGTGATTCAGCGTCGAGTATGTTTGTGTTTCTGCAGGTGAGTAAAGACATGTTTAGTAGAGCTACTGTCAGAAAAATACTCATATTACGTATAAACATAATATTATATAAAAACAAGCCTTTTTCCACTTTTGCCCCGCTTTAGGCTTGGCTGTTATTTTATCAACATCCCTTGTGGTCTGTTTGTTGACCATCACCCGTAGCATGGTGACGTGCCACTTCGTTTGTCACGCGTTTTATCACGCAAAATCGCTTAATTTGGTTCGATGTGCGCGATAAACTACGTGTCAAACGAATTCACGCATCATCATACTACGGGCGTCAGAGTCACTACGATGATAATAAAAAGCGAATCGAAATTCGTTCATTGGTTCTCGAGTTTAAGCGGAACATACATACACACAGACAGACAAAAATGCTAAAATTAGTTTTGGCTTCAGTACAACACTAATAACATAATATTTGGACTAAAATTTTGAAAAATGTTCCATGGACAGAAACTACTTTTTTACTACATTATTATTAGTATAGATAAAGATATGTTCACGCTTGGTCACTACTGTGCCTGATGGAAATACGAAGAGACCTATAATAAAACGTGCTTGCCTGGAAATTGGGGGAGTAAAAATAGGGGAAGCGGTCAATCTATCCACAGACTTCCGCAAATTCTAAGGAAATCGGTAAAAAACGAATGACTGGTACTACGGAACTACCCTAAACCGCTCTCACACTACAGTTTCTTATAACGTCGTTCCTAAGCCCGAAGAGTCACTTGGCGACAGGGTTTTTTATGATATTGTTGATAAGCCACTACCAAAACCTACCACCAGCGGGCGTAACTTTGTATCGGTTGCCAACTCGTTGCTAAACACTGAGAACATAGATAACTGCCATCCATCTATATTTTCCTCTGTTGTCAGTGGCATATTCCAGTAGCTACATCAGATTGTAATTTTTTTTGCAGGTTAGAAAAATTCTACAATCGCGGCACATAAAGAAAATTCATTTAAAATAAAGAATATTTTTAAATTAATTACGTTTACATCAACAGAACCCGTGCTCTGATAAACTCTTTTGTTATTTACTACGCAACTTTAAAATCTTCAAAAGACTTGCCGTTGCCTGCGTATTGTGTATCCTTTCGGACACAAGATGTAAAATACTTCAAGCCCGTTTTATAAATTTATTTGCATATCTCCAGGTTCGTGGTTTAAGAATTTAATACAGCTGTTTATTTAACGGATGCAACCATGAATAATATGTATCATTATAAATGCACACGAAGAATGAAGTGTTTATGATGAAGGTAGTTGTTGATTAAATAATCACTTGCTGTTTATTTTTCTATCAAATAACTTATTCTACTTTTATCATAAAGGTTTTTTATTTTTATTGAAATAAAATGTCAATCAATTATAAGAAAAAACACCCATATGTTTTTGATATTTAGATTTTACTACTAAGGTTTAGATTCATAGTGACATTGAAACGGCGGCGTTTCACACAAACGGGTAACCGCCGCATAACCATGTTTGCCTCCGAAGAAACTGTACGAATACAGTGAAACTATTCAGGTGAAATCTAACTAATACATCGCGAGTAGCCGTTTCAATATCAATATTTCGATTTAAGTGTGTGATTATACGGCGGTTGCCTATATGTTGACCAGGGTCACAATTGCGATAAGTGTATTTATGTACATGAATTGCAAAAATAAACTATTTCATTTAATTTTTGCTATGAGTTTAAACGGAAAATAATATATACAGACACGACAGTTTTACTACTTTATTATTAGTATAGATGGATATCTAGATTTCATTTTACCCTAAGGCAAAATATAACCTTTATGGTTAATTAAGCATATTGATGAATGTTGTCTAAAATTGTTTAGAATATTAGTTACATCAGTCTGAGTAATCAAATTAGTATAATTTTAATACAAAGTAGCAATTATTTCCAAATTGCTTATATTGTTAAGAAAACATTTTATATTTGTGACATTATAAGTACCTAAAAGGGGCATATTTTTTAGGACAGTCTTGTAAGATTGTTAAAATAAAGATTATAGTTTTTATTTGAACTAAATACTAAAATTACAACTAAAACACTGAAAGTTCTGACCAAAATGCTAAAAGCTTCGAAAACTAAATACAATAATTTCGGAATTAATACTCTAGCTCAAATTTTATTTTACCGAAAATGAAAGGCCTTCAAGTTACGTATAATAAATTAAAATTTGATCTTACCATTTTCATAAACTAAGGTGTTCAATTGACATCATTTCACACTAATATTATAAATGCGAAAGTTTGTGTGTAAGTGTGTGTGTGTGTGTATGTTTTATTAGTCTTTCACGCTGAAACGGCTGAACGGATTTGGATAAAATTTAGAATGGATATAGCTTATACCCTAACTTAACACATAGGTTACTTTTTACTCCGGAGAAAAGCATGTCGTTAAACCGAATAACACGCGGGCGGAGCCGCGGGCAAAAGCTAGTTCTTAATAAATCCTTTATTATTCACAAAACTTTTTTTGTAAAATTTGCATGCACTTAGTAAATTATTGTAATTTTGGCCTTTTTATCTATCAAACCCAAGCAAAATTTATTCTTGCATTATTTCCATATTTTAAGATATTACACGTGTGATTATAGGTATACAGAGCAAATAAGACATACCTGTTAGTATCTGTGCAAAGTAATTACATATTTATTGATATGCATTTAAAAAATCCTTTCCGTTATTTACCAAGTATTAAATTTAAAATTATTGTAACAATAGATTTGCATCTAAATCATAACGATATATTATATAAAATTAAGCACTTACTTTCATACTTTTCTTTAAATTAATTATAAACATTCTTCAAACAGCTTAATCTATTTACAAATAGCTTTATCAAAATACGAAGAAAAACTTACATATTTTTTTTATTTTTATTATATAGAAATCTGCATACAAACATATAACGAATATCAAAATATGGTGTTTCAGCGAGCATGGAGCAGAACATGTTATATTATTTAAATTAAATTATTTTCCTTTATTAGTTTCATGTAAATAGCAAATAAATATTATATAAGTAAATGTACGAGTATGTGTCTAATTACACAGTTCATATTCGTCTTTTATCAACATTACGACTGAAAATAAAATGAAGTTTCCTGATCTTCCGATGTGAAATGTGTGCACATGTTTTTCCTAAATCCTCATCTTACCGACAGCGTACTACCACGTCCTTATCAGTTTAGTAGACTTTAAGTTAAAGCGTTTAATGCGAACTAACACAGGGGTTTTATTGTGAAATAGCCGAAGCGACGAAACTAGCCAGCACTGTACAGGACTTAAATTATACTGTCACATGCAAATAAAAAAGTTTGCCGTGTTCTGTAAGCCCCCCAGGAACATTCATCTGCATTAACATTACCTCCGAAAATCAGAAAGTTAGGGGGGTTTGACACCCCAAAAAGTAGCAGACACCAAAAATTTAAACTTGAAATTTTTTTTCTTTCACGTATTTCATAGACCCCCAGGAACATTCATCAGTATTGACCCCAACATTACCCCGTAAATGAAAAAGTTAGGATGGTTTAAAACACAAAAATTAATTGTCATAGAAATAAAAATAAAAAAACATTTTGCCTCGGAAACGGGGTCTAGGGAGTTTTTTGGGTCGCTGATCATGAATTCGAATTGAGCAGAGCAACTCGACCAATGTAACACGTCATTCTCCATTATCTCATTTAGTCCATCGGAACTTATGTTTCGAAATTACCCTATTATTAGTGCAGTACGTATATGATACATGATTATATTATAAAATAAATGATTTGAATTTAAAATGGCCTTAATATTCATACACAATATTTTTCTTCAAAGTGAAATTTGACACTAAAAATTGTAAAAATTCCAGAGCAGCATATGGAATTCATAAATGTAGACCTAAAATCATGAACCGCAACCCAAGACATCCCCTAGAGAACATATAAGCAGCAAAGAATTCATATTTTAAATTCAAAAATTTCATCCAAAAATTGCAAGAATTTTATACTGGAATATGAAACTCCTCAATAAAACCCTCAGATCCATTAACAGCGACCCAAGAAACCCACTAGAATCCATTTCCGAGGCGGAATAATAATTTTAGTTTTTTATTTTACGACTTTTACGAATCTTTGGCCCCCCAAATTCAAACCCCCATAACTTTCTCATTTTTGGAATAATGCTAAGGTCAAAGTTTCCGGGGTCTAGGAAACACGTGAAAGATGGAATTTTTCAAATAGTATATAATTTTCAAGAATTTTTAAACTGGTGCTGTTCCAACACTTTTCCACATTTTCCGGCTTATTTGCTGGATTATACCTTAAAATATTATGGAATCATTTTACCTGGGGCTGGAACCCGTTTTCATCAGCGATGTAGGAGAGCGCTATAAGAACGCCATCTGGCGACTTG
Source organism: Ypsolopha scabrella (assembly GCA_910592155.1). Classification (NCBI taxonomy): domain Eukaryota; kingdom Metazoa; phylum Arthropoda; class Insecta; order Lepidoptera; family Ypsolophidae; genus Ypsolopha; species Ypsolopha scabrella. The sequence continues at coordinate 11,597,941 of OU342964.1, forward strand.
TAGCTGAACTTCCCTTCAGCGACCTGTACCTCTTCACCTTCGCCTTTACCAAAATTCTTCACGTAACCAGACTCCTCGGCGTTTATTTCGTTGCCAGTTTGGTAGCTGAAAGGTTTAGAAGAGGTCTTTATACATAATTCAAGGTCATTTAAATAAAAATACGAGTATACAAATGGTGGATAACGAGACAGTAATATTTCCCGAAAAATAATATAATTTGTAAGGATAAAACGCAGTACTTTTACAACGCGTTGATGTCTTTTGTACGGGAACATTTTTTGGAATTGTGAATTGTGTTCTACATTAATGAACTCCTCTACGGAATTCCTCGCGTTAAATACTAGGTTATGAAAACTAACTAGGTTGATGAAAGAAAAGTACCTTAAATTTTAATCAATACAAGAATGTACATATAACAAATTTTTAATTCCATATTGAATATTCACCTCTAAATTACACTCGAATGCGGTATATTTATATAAGGCACAAAGTAAGAAATTAGCTGCCTACTATTTTATTTTGAAAAAATACAGCATTAAATAAATTATATTTATAGATAATCAAATATATAAATATATTGATATATTTACCTATTTACATTGCGTTTACGCGAGGCGATGGAAAGCATCGTTAAGACAAGGCCTGAAGAAAGCTCGCCCAGAAACTGGAAGAGTGCTTACACCAGGCAAGACGTACATCAATCTTTTGGGGACTTCCGCAAAAATCTTCAGAAATTAGGACAAATAACTGTTACTACGCAACAGCCTGTAACCACTCCCCGGGTACGGCTACTCTATGACGTCATATCGGAACACGACGAGTCGCTTAGCGGCATGGTTGCGTCATGAGGGTATTTTAAAATTCACTAGGGCTTACACTTGGCCAATGTTAGGCGTCGATGGAACCTAGGCTGAAGCGCACTCGGCCAGAAAGTACTTACCTGTTCACTCCTCTGGAATCCGAGTTATAATAATCCGGAAATGCCGACGCTGGCAGGGAGTTCCACATCAGAGCTGTACGGGTGATGAACGTAGATTTGAAACTGCTGTTCAAGTTGTTGGAATACTGACAACATGAGGGTGAAACTTTGCTGCGCGTCGACTATTCCGGTGGTAGACGCGTGATGGGGGAACAGGTCGTGTAATTCTTGTACACACTCTCCAAAATATAAAAACCGAGAGGCAAGCAAATTTTCAACGGTAATTGAGGTTATGATATCCAGAACTTATAACAGATTCGTCACCAACAAGTTCTATTGCGCGGCGCTCAATCAAATCCAGATCATCTAGCAAATAGTTGGCAGAGCCGACCCAACGGTGGCTGCAGTACTCCACGCACGACTTAACTTGAGCTTTGTACAAAGACAAAAGTTGCTGCGATGAAAAGTACTGGTTCACCGTATTTAGGATACCAAGTTCTTTTAGCAGCGGTTTTCGCCTTTGATTTGACTGAACTTCCGAAGTTAAGGTTCGAAGACGAGTCCATACCTCACAACTCGAAGTTGGTGACAAGCCACGGCCGAAGCGTATCCCAGTAAATAGTTGACTCATACGTCATATTTGCAGAATTGGCCAATATCCGATGACCTTATGACCCTTAATACTAATAATACTAGAGATATAGATTGATGCCATAACTTTTTATAATCCCCAATAGCCTTTTATGAGAAAACATGCAGTGACAATATTCTTTTACCACACCCTACAAGCTATGGAAGAACCAACAAAGATATAAAAAAATGTTACTTACAGCCATTTATAGGATCCGTCGACATTGGGTCCTTCGCTCTCGGACTTGAGGATTGGGATGACGTCACCAGGAGGTGGACCCTGAGCCGCCAGGGTCATCGCCACTATCGCTGAGAAGACTAAATGAATCTGGAACAACACTTGTGGTTTAGCAGTTGACTTGAAGAGTTACAAGCAAGTTCGGGATGTTAGAAAATCATGTCATCACACTAATATTATAAATGCGAAAATTTGTGTGTGTGTGTGTGTGTGTGTGTGTTTGTTACTCTTTCACGCTGAAACGGCTGGACGGATTTGGACGCAATTTGGAATGGATATAGCTTATACACATAGGCTACTTTTTATCCTGAAAAAAGTATGTCGTTCAACCGCATAACAAGCGGGCGAAGCCGTGGGCAAAAGCTAGTATTTTATATATCTTAAGATTGATGTATAAAACACACTGAAGTGTGTTATGTTATGTCACATAATACATGATTTGATAATTAAATTTTATGTAATAAATAATCCTATCATCGTTTCTCGAATAAAGACAAACGAGTCGATTAATTATATTTATTTTCGTTTCTTGATTAGTTACAGTTCTTGTGAAGTTTCGGATATTTTTAGGATCCGTTTTCACGACATACATATATGATTTTAGTATTATATAATATCATTGCATCTAGACAAAGCAATTATCTACAACAGATTGAATATTTTAGGTCCGATTTGTCAATATATATAATTACACTTAGCAGGAAGTTAGAGTCCGACTCGAAGAGAAACATTTTTTTGAGTATCTTCTCATCTCTTTTTACAATAAACATTTTATAATGGCAAAACCAAAAACATAGTTTATAAAATATGTAAACGTAAGATATTGAAGTTTTATTCCTTTCATTCCTTGAACTTTTTACATTTCAATACGTATACCTCTTTAGGAAGTAAAAATTTGAACGCGGACGAAGTCGCGGGTAACAGCTAGTTAATAACAAAAATAATAATTGAATATGAATCTCTTTTGAGCTATTATTTCTCTAAAATACTCCCTCATCCTTAACGCATCATGGTACATACAGGTACGTAGCTACGTAGTCTTCAAAGAAGTTTTGTATTTAATGCGCCTGCGCAAAATGTAAGAGTTATGTTAACGATAAGGGGAGTAACGTTTTATCGGCAGAAGTTACGAAGATTATGCTCTTTTTTTAAATCTTTGCTTGTGGACATTCTATTTTTATATCTTTAGCTAAAAATTCATATAAATAAATACATTTTGTGTAAATATAAGTTTGCTTTTATAGTTTATTACATAGCTAAAAATTAAATTAAATGGATCTCTCTGGTAAGACCCAGTACTTTCTCATCTAAATTTATTTGTTCCATGCCTAAAAGATTTAAGTCAACATAGGTACATAGTACATTCTGAAAATTATTTCATTCTTAGGTTAATGATATTTATTTCTCAAAAAGAATAACAATTCACTTGCATGAGAAACAATAATTTATAAATTGTTCTTAATTTCTCACGGTAAGCGTTCCATGTAAGATGGCTGTCCAGAATAAGACCTAAATACTTGTAGTACACATCAAAATATGATGTAATAAATAAAAGCTTCACATTTTTTCAGGGGTTGCTGGGTTATATTTAAAGCTTTATCAGCCAAATTATTTTTGATTTGTGCCACAGATAGACAAGCAGTTGAACAATAAACCTTTGCTAGAATAATGTTGTTTTTTTTATTTTATTAGCAGAAATATTTTCTGAGCCTAATTTTTTTAATTGAATATTTTATTGCACATCACAAATACTTACAGTGCAACAAAATGTGTCCATAATTTAAACTACTGTATCAATCGTTGGGGTGTACATAACAGGGCACAAGGGCACAATTGGAAAAAAGACTGTTCAGAAATCCTTGTAGAAGCGAGCCGGTATTTTAGATTAGAATAACAACACCTTCGGGGTTAGTATTTTAAAGTTTTTGATTAAATAAAACTTTTTTATTTAGTATAAAATGTTAATTTTCCAGGGATAAACAGCGTTATTTAAATTTTATTAACAAGCTCTGGGCTGATGGAAGGACAACCTTTCAAAACATTCCAGTGTTTGAACTAAGCACATGAATATCCTCGATATAAAGTATTGCGAAAAGCTATTTGGTTGAAGATGTTTGATCATAAATTGACTATAAAACTCGTCAGTGTTAAACTTACTGAATCCTAACTAAGGGCAAAAACAGCAATTTCTTGCTGTTTAGTAATTATTATATTAACATTAAAGAAAGCTAGATACATGTACATCGTCTTTGGTCTGAGGTCACGACATTAATCCCCGAAGAGTTGTCAGAGTTGCTTTTGATTTATTTTTGACGTTTTGCTACTGTCGAGCGTAATGGGTGGTGAGTCCTCTCACCGCGGGCACAAAATATGGACAAACAGTTTCACTTGCTTTCCCATACACACGAATCAAACACATTGAGTGGTATTAAACCCAAGGGTATTAAACCCGCGACGTCCCGATTATTGATCGAGTACTATAATTAATTAAATTTGTTACCTATTTTTCGCTTAAAAATCAATAATACATATGATATGGAGTTTGTAGAGTATAAGTCTTATCTTGTTCAATTTAATCTCGAAACCTAAGCTTACAAAGTGTAGTTTAGGAACGGGGTGTACCAGATAAACCGTGACAGGTTTTTGTTGCACCTTTCTAAAATTAGATAAGTACTTTTTTAATGTAAATAAATAAGTTTCTTAGGGTAAACAACATAAATACTACCGCCCTGGGGAAATATAGCAGAAATTGATGCCTGAGGTTCGTTGCTCTTGCAGGCGGTTTGTAAAAAGTATAAATTCCTCCCTAATATCTAAACTCTATATCCAACAGTCTGTCTTCTGTGCACAGTATAATTCAAAAACAACGGCATTAACTAAATACGCATATTTTCTGAAAAATTCAATAAAACTCTAGAGAAAAAATAAAACCAAAATCTTAGGTAACGCCACCTTTGGACATATTTTTAAATTATTCTTGAAGTATATAAAGTGGACCTGCGGAAATTTCTTCAATATTACATTGACAACTCTCAAAAGATGTACATCTGACATATATAATGAGATTTTTTTTGCCAAATCATAACTATATTTCATTAAAATCACCCTTTTTATATTAAGAACATTTTGTCTTTATTTTTATTTTTATTCACAGAGACGTGGAAGACCACTCCGCATGTTTCATGCAAATGACTACACAAGATGCTTAGATACAGCACGACCGCGACATTTCTGCTTGAAAGTGATATATTTATGATAGTATCACTTCCTTGTAAGGCTGACATTAAATAAACGGGATTTAGTTGTCACTAGCTTTTGCCTGAGGCTTCACTCTTGCAATGTTTGAGTAGTACTAGCAGTTTTGGGCTTGGCGGCTATTTGATCAACACTCCTTATAGTCTATATTTTGACAAAGGTTACTACGATACTATTAACGAAAACCGCATCCAAGTCCGTTGAATGCTTCTCGAGTTAAAACGGAACATGTAGAAAGACAAAAAAATCGTTTTGGTGCCAAGACCCTATTCATTTCAAATTTTGCAAAAATATCCTATATACAGACAGAGGCGACTTTTTTACTACCTTATACCTATAAATATAGATTTGGGATCTTATGAATCTCTGGAACCGTTTTCAAAATAAATAGTTGCCCAATAGGGTTAGTAACCAGGTCGTCGTTTGTTAATCTAACAAAATATCGTAAGATTTGTTATCTTATTGTGTACCCAATATAATATATCTTCACAGAAATATCAATTTCGTAATTTAGGTAAAAAAATTATGTCTACTATAATTACTACTATAATATTATATACTTATGTAATATTTGTGTTAAACTACACAAAAATAACTATTTAAAAATTATTATCTATTAGTGTATACATTGAGCCATATTTTATTTTGTCTGTAGCAAAAATCAATTTTCTTTGTGTGTACCTATGTCCGTGTAAAATATTTAAGTACCCTCAAATTGGAAACACCGTTCCCCAAAGGACAATCATATTAGTTTGGGGTTCAGAGTCTTAACTATCTTTTTGGTAAACCAATTATTTTCAATAAAGAAATTTTATTTGATTTGATTTAACACGGAAATTCCAGCGTTCTACTTTTATGGTCCTTTATGGTTTGGGTATCTGACCATCTGTCTGTTTACAAGTATGTCCACAGCATACCTTAAGGGTGGCGCCGAGGCGGTTAATTAAAATTTCTTTTCTTTCACTGAAACCCCGAAAAAATAGACACAAAATCATACCGTCGCATATAAAATAAAATAAAAATATTGGTATTCATAGCAAAATAGAGCCGTTTATACTTAACCCGTACATTGTGTACGACGTATGTCCTCATGATTATTAAAAATAAAAAACTTATTTTTAACTAAACGTCAAATTGATAAATGTCAATTTATGTCATCTTCTGATCGTTATAGGTTTTTTTTTACATACAAAAATACATATTTACTCACGCCTGTCTACCAAAGGGGTAGACTGAGACTGCAGATTTCCCTTTGCTACGGTCCTGATACACCTTTTTCACTAGTCAGACAAGCTTTTCGGAATAGGTGCTGTTGAATTAGACTTTGCTTTTTTATTGTTCATTTACAAGGTAATTTTCGTTTATGTAGCCAAATTCATATTGCAGACTCAGTAAACGATCTGGATCAAGGTTCAATGACCCTGTTTGTGAAATACGAAAAATATTTTTTTGTGCCTCTATACTCATTCAAGAACAACCTCGACTCAATTAAAATAGGAAGTCGTTGAATCTTGGTCCTGACAACTTAACGAGTCTCAAATATGAATTTGGCTTTATAAACGAAAGTCACCTTAAATAGATAGTTTGTAAAGAAACAATTTTGTCTACTCTGACGCACAGTTTTATGTTTTATATATGATTTTTTTTTATTCAGAGAAAAACTTGCTGTTACAAATTCTACGCTTAAATCTGCTAAGTAAGATATTAGAGATTTCCATACCATGATAAAGTAAGTAGGGCAGTTGAAGACGTCCTTGCAGGGCCTGGATGGTACCACGGATGGAACTAAGTGCTCGTTGACACAACATCGGGTTTATATACCGGCTCCCTTACCTATGAATTCCGTGGCCTGCGCGGGCGCATCCAGGCGATGCATTTTGTGCTGAACAGCTGCGCGTTTGGATATACGTTCGGGTACGTTGTAGATACAATGAAGGAAATAACGACTGCGATCCCATTTCAATAGATAGTCAATGTAACTCGTTGATTAATAAATACATATCGTTACGAGGGGATGTCAAAGGTGCTACAATGCCAGCCACAGTGCTGAAATGCACCCACCCACCCGTTTTTCACCGACGATTATTGCGTCACAAGCGTGATAATGGGTGGTGAGACTTATCGCCTTACTTCCACAATAAGACCAATAGCTCAAAGTGTCTTCTGAAGCACGCAGAACAAACACAAATGAATGTGCAACGCGGAAATTGAACCCACGAGCTCTGGGCTAGCAGTCGAGCACTCCATTAGCCGGCCAAAGAAGCAGTCAATAATTATCTATACATCAGTTTCCATCTATTAACTAGAAACAATACATTATTATCTACTTTACAAAATTGCGTATACAACTGAAAACGTAAAAAGTTTTCAGTTGTATACGCAAGTTGAGGTTCAGTTCCTTGCAGGATTCGTACAATTGTGTTAAGTCCTTTTTTCGGTGACTTTTATTAATGCAGCCAAACTCATACTGGCTTGGTGAGTAATCAGTAACACGGATCGATAACACACCGGTTGACGTGCTATAGTAATTGACTCGGGCTGGGCTTGCGTTTGTAAGGAACACGAAAATAATAATTTACGAATTTCGCAAAAAGGATCATTGTTGTTCCTGATCACTTACCGAGTCTTCAGTAAGAATTTGGTTGCATAAATTAAAGTCACCTTATGTGAAAACTATGGCAATATAAAATACACTCTTAGAATGAATGATTAAGATTATTCTACGAATAATTATAGTGTGTGTTAGGAAAAGTACTTCGTTCCTTTAATTAAACCACGTGTGCTATAGATAACAAAGTATGTTAAGCGTGTTTTTTTATGAGTAATATGAACATTATTATTTTTATATATATTTTTTAGCAATTGTCTATTACCTACCTATTTCTATCTATCTATTGCGTTCTGAACTAGGGTTGAACAATTTAATGAAAGTTTAAAAAAAAAACATTAATTTTTTTAATGTGAAAAAAAATTATGAACTCGCTTAAAATACTTTGTTATACATATAGCATACGTGGTTTAAAGGAAAGAAGTACTTTTCTTAACACCCTGTATAGTTTAAACTTTTTGAGTCTTAATTCTTTATTTTAGACAACAATTTATATTAAAAATTAAATATATTTGTATTTACTCGATATATTTCTACCCACAGTATGGGGCCGTCATCAGTCGAATGATGAGTTATATTATACATTACATTTACATAATTATAATTATTATAATATACAATATTAAATACAAATATATTTTATATTTTTAATAAGAGATTATTAAAATAAAACAACGAAGAAATCACCCAAATGATACGATGAAACATTTTGTTTTAATTTCTTTCATTGCCAATATTTGAACATATCACGGTACATAACTTTAGATGACAGTCTGCCTGTAACCAAGATGAAATTCCAAACGCTGCCACGTCGATGCATCTTGCGCTTGAGTCGCGCATCTCTCGCGAACTTTACCGTAAATAGTTATAAAGGCATTTTGATATTAGTGTGAACTTAATATAATTCTATTGTCTTCTGCTTGATGGGCTGACTTTAGCTGTTTAGTTTTGGCCTCGGCGTAAATTTATTGGAATATTAGTAGTTATCTATTTTTAATCAAACCCTGATCAAAAAGAGAGGGGTTATACTACTATTACTATACTTACTATTCATGTGTAGGTTTTCTGTTTATAACCTGTTTCTTTTAAGCTAGATCCTGAATCTAAAACAGTAATTTTTACATAGTACGAGTACAGTATTAATTTGAAAGGGTTCTTAGATATGTATGTACTTGTCACAGAATATACAAAAAAGTTAAGAATTAAAGGAGTCGGCTTGCTCCGCTTTGCTTCACTCGGCTCCCAAAATTATCCACATGTAAACCTACATGCTTCTCTTCGCTCCGTTTCGCTTTGCTCGTCGTTGCACCTAATTTTGACTTTTTTAGGGATGTATCTCGAAATGAAAAAACGGAAACTTTATACAATCACTTTGTTGTCCGTCTGTCAATATCCTTTTCCTTTTTCCCGCCAGTGATAACAAAATGTAAAAATACCATCTATGGCCTCATAGTGTTGTAAAAAATCGGGCTTCTAACTTAATGCGAAAAAAAGTTATTGGCCTTAGCGTAATCAATTTCATACAAATAGGCTCGACGTGAAAACCTAATAGTGTACTCCCAGTTGATTTAAAAACTTGAAATTACGGTCACAATTTTGTATTATAGTTATAGCACACACGTCTAGGATAAAGTCTGAAAATCAGCAATATTTAGTTATGAAATTAGTAGCCAATATCAAGTTAGGTTGGTCCGTAAACTGCTCGTGGAATATGTTTGTGTTTTAAACAGTATGTAAGGAAACCTCAAAGTACAAGTCCTACTCGCATATGACCAGTTTTTTCTTATTATCCGGACCCTTGCAATCGGATGTTACTTAGTTATTAACTAGGATTAGTTATTTAGCATTTTCGCATTAATCTGCTTTTTTCCGATTACATATAACTACCTCATGAACTGAATGAACTGAAAAGTACAGGATTTAGCGGGATTACGGAAGAAATGACATCACACATCATATTTAGCTGATCACGATACATTTAAAAGCGATAGCGAAAGATGTTGAAGTTAGACATAGGTCCAACGTATTTAAGTGGGACCAAAAACGGTAAATGAAGCATCTTAGTGGTTCCAGGTAAAAATCAAAACCGGAAACGGAATAGTATTAGTTCAAAATAGATTAAACAGGGATTTGGGGTTAACTCATACGAGTCACTATGGATTAGGAGGTCGAAATAAATCTGGTAACGATAAGGAAAATGGCTGAATCTGGGTTCACAGGATAAAGGGCACCTCTCTGATTCCAAATAAGTTTTTAAATTGGCTTGTAACCACTCTTATGAACTTTGTAATTTTAAGTAACAAAAACAGGGTTATGCTTATGTGTTTTAATAAATATAACAAAAACATATATACAATTTTATGCTTTATTTTGACCCCTTTTGGGGTCGTCATCAAGCGAACAGAAAAATATAACAAAATGCATTAAAGCTACAAATAGCTAACTTTCATATTTAATTTGAATAAAGAACTAGAACCTATTAAAAAGTTAAATTAGCTGGCTATCAGGTTTATTTCATTATTATATTCTTATTTTGTTACTATTATACAGCCGGCAGCAGCATGACATGACAATGACATCAAAATCCTTCACATAGGCTCTAACTGCAGGCGATCGCTGATTGTACGATCAAAACCTAAATTCTTTTATCGCTATAATAATATTATTAAACGTTCACGTCAGTAAAATCAATTATTTGAAAAGGGATACAATAAAATATCCTCGCAACAACAGATTCAGATTTCACCTGGACCCACAGATATACCCGTCTCCAGCTCGTTAAGTTAATAAAATATGTTTGTGCCCCTAGAGCAATAAATAGTTCAAGCCCAACTCTGACATCGATCAGTATGGAAAGCCAAAACGAAGTATTATTATTACTATATGTTCCGAGTTAAAACTAAATTTTGTGAAAATGTTCATACATCCTTGGTTAGTGTCACTTAGCCATTTTCAAGTATGTCTTTGGCCGTATTTTTTGGGGAATTCGAAAATACTTCTGTGTTACGGGCACCAGTAAAAGGGCATATATGACTATAGTTAAGACCAGTACAGCAGAGGAGCTTGAAATTAGTCACAAATGACGTCACAACTTCGCGTTCTTTTTCGACGAGGAACAAGCAGCGCAGGTTACAGCAGGCTTCAAGCGCGCTTTCGACAAACGTAAGCCCGTAAATTGGCCCAAACTGAACTCTCAGAATTCTATTGATGTCGGTATACGTAAAGCCTAGTATACATCGATATATCGGGCATCGGCCTAGTTCGTTCGCTGCTGGACTTTCCAAGATTTCACCACATCTGGTAGTCCTCGTGGAAGAAATTCCCATACCCACACACGCTGCAGGTGGGTTGGTGAACGCACGAAACCCTCACACCAGTGTTGCCGCTGCTCTTCACCAGTCGGTTTTATATAAGGCTCGGCAATTGGGGATGGGTATGCCGTGATCAGTCATCGGCCTTGGTGGGCCACCTGGATGTGCCTGGCCTGTTTGTGAGTTGTCCTCTTACTCTCCCCCGAATAACTTCAGAGGGGTTTTCGAGTAAAATGGTCGGTCTTAACATCAGCTCTACCACCTATACCGCCTAGTATTGCATTAAAGAAAAGCTAAACCACTAGCAAGTAAATGAAACATGCAAAAAGAACTTGCACATCAACTTAATTAAATATTTAGCCAGGTGTCAATTTGACCGCCACAACTTGTCGGTTGAGGCGGCAAAATGTCCGAACGAGACTCAGTAAATTATGCATCTTCGCTATCTTGCGAAAGACGAAAAGCCTTGCTTTATAAGCCAAACTACGAGTAAGTATAAGTTGTAACTTTGTAAGTACTAAAAGATTAATCAAATTGCAAAAAGTTGCCGCTCCACTCGGACAGTCTGATGTGGAATAAAGAGCTAGGGTTAGATGTTGGGAAATATGGCATCAGTACACTCGCGCACGGATGTCTGTCATATCTGTCATTCATAGTAATTATTTAATGTTCCGTAGCGTTAGGATGGATAAAATATTGAAATCACTTCATTTGCTCCCATAGTTTATTACAACATCAAAAACGGTTTTACATGTAGTATGTTGTTTGTCGATGTTACAAAAATCTATGTGATAGAATATATTGTAACACCGCGTTTTCTGCGCTGTGATTGGCCCAATTCATTGTTACACCGGTAAGATAACTAATCAACGGCTATTTCTTTTGCTTTGTGCTGATTGTAAGCGGAGAGAGTATCTCTGCCATGCAGCCTCGAATACCGCCACAGGACACCTTCAATAAGATAATCCTTCACCTAAGGTTATCGTTGGAGGTGGTAGAGTTGTTGCCGGGCTCGACTGTGGAAGTACCACCATCTTACTCGCAAACACCCCCGAAGTTATTCCGGGGAGAGTAAGAGGACAGCTCGCAGACAGGCACAACCAGGTGGCCCACCATTGCCTGGGACTGTTTGATTGTGGTATATCCATCCCAAAATGCCGGGCCTAAAAGAACAGACTAGTGATGGGCAGCGACGTCACTGGTGCGAGGGTTTCGGCACCGCGCTAACCAAGCCAGCCCAAGCCAAGAACAGCATGTGTGAGTATGGGCATTTCTTCCAGGAGAAAAAACAGGAATCCCGCGTTTTAGTTTCCTCAGTTTTCATGAAATTATTAGTTTAAAAGATTATTAATAATGTCAAGCAAAGACAGAATTTGGAGAATATGATGGTCGTAGATAAACTGAACATACCTAGTTTGCCATGTGACAATCGTGCATCCTATTTTGAAAATCAGCTTCACTTTGTTTCGGAAACAAGCTCCCATGCCCCAATGGCCAGATTATGTCACAGTGGCACAAAATACTATTGTTGTACATCATTCGGAAAAAATCTAAGTAATTGATCAAAGGAAATTTAGAGATTGGTGTGATAATTTAAAAACCATTTAGAGCCTTATTTTAAGAAATATTTTAGTATTTGTTTGGAAAAATATTTGTTAGATAGTTGTTGCGTATTTGTTTGCTTTTAAGTATGACAGTATTAATATACTTTATACTGCAAAAAATTAAAAAACATTTTCTTAAGAAAATAAAACACGTACCTTCATACAGGCGCTTCATCAAGAAATTATAAGAAAACATATCCAATTGCTTACTTTTTGAGAATATTACACACTAACATGAAATCAATATAATATGCAATCTCGTCAGTTTAACTTTTTTATCCCTTGAAATTTTTGCCTAAATGTTAATTCTACAATATTATATTATTTACACATTTTTTCTTGTAAATAGTCTTTGGCTAAAAATTATTTTTTTACCAATAAAAAAGAAGCACCAAAGTCGTCAGCTACATTGTTCAAATATTTATTTATTTATTATGAATGTATATAGCACCCATTACAATAAAAAATAAAATGAGGTACTATAGAATATATCAAAACAACACAGAAAACAAAGGGATAATAATAAAAACAAAACGAATGGGTAATAAAATTAGAGAGCTGCTGTATGCGAGTGTACTTATCGTCCAGTACAAGTCGTGGTGGATCCTGTTTTGCGTGTGGCATTTGAGGAAATTAAACGAAACATTTGATATCCTTAAATGCAGAATAGATACAGGAGTTAAAATACCATATTACATTAAATAAATTAATGTAGGTATATACCATGTTACATTCACTTTTAAATAGTAACTTGATGTCTTAGTACGAGTAGGTTGTTTATTATCAATTTACTATTTCATTGTGACACAAAATATTGCACGTTTAAATGTCATAATTACTGATAGGACTCACTCTTTTATATTAGCGTTCCGGGACCCTATTACTAAGCCCGCGCTCTCTGTCTGTCTGTCTGTCCGTCTGTTTTCAGGGTTGTACTCTATAACCGCAACTGTAATAGGTAGAAAGTAAAAATTTTCACATAATACGTGTTACTATGGCTTCTACCACGACAACTAATAAAGTAGTCAAAAAAATAAATGTATCCCCTTAGAAGAATCCCCGAAAAAGTTAGATTATTTAAACTTTACTGGTTTTCGCTCTGAATTAAGGACGATAAAAAATATAAGCTTTAAATTTAGCCAGATTGTAGGACATACTCTAAAGTAAAACAAAAAATAATAAAAAGTCGGCGCTACCATTTAAACGGCTTCTTTTTTGTAGCCATGATATTGCTTTGATATGTAATTATCACTATAGACCATAACTGTTTTTAGGGTTCCGCACTCTTAATAGTGGGGTGGTGCGGAAACCTTTGTGTGCGAGTCCGACTCGCACTTAGCCAAATTATTATTTAATTATAGAAGGAGTTGTGCAGCACTTGTACTAGCCTTGCGCAGTAAAAAAAGTGTGTCCTGTCCGTAGCCACAACATTTATGATGTCACTCAAATTTTAATGAAAGTACCGCACTTTTCACGAATATAAGATATCTCTATATCTGTTTTCTGCACCTTTTGTTTAGAAAAGCCTGCTGGGCCATGCATGACCTTTATGTAGTGATTATTTTCATGAGCCCTGAGTGGTGTAAATGATTACTTCGAATACGCCTAGCGCCCAGTGGCGTGCTCAGAACTTATCGCTGGAAAAGCAATAAAACGCATGTCATAATAAGTATAAGTAATAATAAAATAATAATTATTTCTAGTAAAACAACCTAAAAATAAATAAAAAATAACTTTGAATAAATAACACTGTGCGGCGCCAGGCCAGGCTAGCATGCCCTAGAGCAGATATATATGTATTTTTAAGATCCACTGATAATGACGAGGCACGCCACTGCCCGGCGCACGATGAAAGGTTAGTACAAGACCCAACTAACCGACAAATTCTCAATTCAATTGGTGGTTGGCTTCTGCGTTATCATCAGTCCCATGACACCAAGCGACTCGTTCCAGCATGACGTCATGAGAAGGCTTACCGGGAGAGTAGTTACTTTACATTTTAGGGTTCCAAACTCGTATTACTAAGCTTCCGCTGTCTGTCTGTCTGTCACAGGGGGCTACAGCTTCAACCGTGATAGATAGAAAGTTTAAATTTTCACAGAATACTGGTGACTATAGCCTTTATCAAGAAAAAATATAAAATATTTGAAAAAAGAATTAAGTGGGGTAGTCCACATACAAGAAACCTCGAAAAAGTTGCATTATTTAAACGTTATTGGTGTTGACTCTTGCTTAAAGACGGTAATACATACAGGTTTAAAATTTAGTCAGATTGTAGAACATCCTCAACAGTAAAACAAACAATAATAAAAGTGGTGTTTCGTATGTAGACGGTGCCATTTTTTTTTTTGTCCGGCGCTACCATTTAAGCGCCTTCTTTTTTGTAGCCTTGATACAAATTTGTTGCTTTGGCATGTATATTGTTCTTATTAACCACAATGTTTTTAGGGCACCCGCATTGTGGGTAACCCTTTATGCCGGATTCCGACTCGCACTTGGCCAAATTATTGAAATACCTACTTTCTGGGCGAGCGTACTTTATAATAGGTTTCATTGACGATTTTTATCGGGTGCGGTATATAGTGGTCAAGTTATGCCCATAGCATATAAATAAAGCATACAATATTTATTACATTTAATGTAAAAAAACATCCATATCGATAGTTAATAAGTAGTTCGTACTTTCTAAGTAAAGGTATAAAAAAAATCACGCCTGTTGGGTGCAATTTTAAGACCTAGTTTCTAATAAAATCCCCTACGCAAAATATAACCTGACTACTATATTTCAATCCAAAAACTTTCCCACTATGTAACCATTCTTTCGGTACGTAACCACTTTCCCGGTACGTAACCACTTTCCCAGTACGAAACTTTCTTCCAGTTTGTAATCACTTTCCCGTTACGTAACCACTCCTCTGGTACGTAACCACTTTCCCAGTACGTAACTCTCTTCCAGTACGTAACCACTTTTCCGATACCTAACTTCGTTACCGTTGATACTGGAATATTTTTTAGTCCTGCATTTAACATTGTTGGTTATTTTAGACCCATCTTTATTTAATTTATATTGTAAATAAACATAATATTTGTATGCCCCCATGGACATAACACGGAGAGGACTAAAAATACTATTTTCCCATCTACATTGAGCGACATACCTATGTTAAACAAATAAATATTTTGAATTGAATTAAATTGAAACTACTCTTCCGGTACGTAACCACTTTCCCGGTACGAAACCACTCTCCCAATGTTGTTATTGGTTCAATTGTTTTAAGGATATATTCAACTTTCAACGTGAGTATTAAAAAACATTAAGAAATATCATTTGTTTCAATTTTGTTATGTACAAGTCAATGCATGTCATGTATAAAAAATAAAACAACCACAACAAAACTTATAACATCTCTCTATTCACAAAGTACAAAATATAAAAAAGAGTATTTACAAAAGTATAAAAGTAAAGTTACCTACAAAATAAAACTATCACATCCACACAAAAACGCGTGTTGTGAATTATTTTCGCATCACAAACTGAGTATTATTTTCACTGACACTATTTTCAAAACCCTTCTGCTTTTAGTCAGCAGCCTTATGTAGAAGTCTCGAGAAGGAATTTTTATTTCTTTGAAAATGGAAAAAGGAACATCTGCTGTTGGTACATTTGGATTCATGAAGCCTCATTATTGGAGTTAAACATTCCATTATTCGAAATTTCGCCTAACCTTCTGTTTTTAAAGACACAAGAGCGGGAAAATATGTCCTCAAAATATGTTTTTCTCTCAAAATTATTATGGCATCAGATGAGTGTAGTTCCTTGATTTCAAGGTGCATTTTTTCCTATGTTGACTATGATGCATTTTCCCAAAGAACTACAATAGTGTTAGTATAGAGTTCAAACACTATAGACCGACCGGCCGGATAAGTTAGTTGTCACTCACGACGCTACAGGGGTGCGGGGGCGGGCCTTTGTTGCATTGAGAAAGTGAAATATATACTCTCTCTGTCACAAGCCAGCCGCCCGCTCCCCGCGCGATTCCCTTTGTCGTCATCCTCCGCGTCCCAGTAACGACACAGGCAAAAACTTATCCGGTTATCCTATAAATATTCAACTCCTTATTCGCGGAAGGTATTGTCCATAAACTACTATTTAGTCCACTTTATTGCTGGTAGTAGAAACCCTTGTAGTCGAGAGCAGCTTTGTCTTCGTTCTGTTTGGCTGACTCAGGATTCTTGGATTCAATGGCGACACGCTCCTAGAAATTAATTAAAATAATATTATGTTTTATGAAACAAAGTTGTTGAGTATAGGGTGGACGTGCTTTCAAGTTTTTGAAGAAAAGCGTCCTAAAAAGTTGTACACGTAACTCATTCCGCAATAATTCAGTGCCATATTTGATAATGCAACCATGAAAGCAATTGCTCCAAAAATATTTTTAGAATTGCTTCTTATCTAAAGTCCAATACAGAATACAATCGATACAGATGTAAAGATAAATAATGGGAGTTTTGTTATACTTTTGTTATATAGGACTCCTCAAAGAACAAGCGAGAGCCAGTAAACTGCATTTTGTGCTTTAAACCCACCTGGATGATGTCTAGATTCATACTGATTGAATTAGTCCATTTGACCACTAGACCGCGCAAGCCGTCGATGTACGTAATATGTCCAATAAAATTGTATAAAAATCTACCCCTATTTACCCTACGGCCTCCTCTGTGATTTTTTTGTTCGAACGTCTCTACCACTAATCTAAAGATCGTGGATTCAAATCTCGTAGGGACGACACATTTGTGCTTTGGAATGCACGTTAAACTGTGGTTTCATTTTTTTTTTCCCAAGGTACGGCGATAGGGCTCAGCACCCATCCCGCTAGAACGCAATAATCGTCGGTGAACGTAAAACTCCATTCTCGGTAACACCTCTGACACCCTATTGGGATTTATATCGTGATAAAAATACGATGAGTGGTTCACAGGCATGGTTCGTTATGAGGTTGACAAGCCACAGCCAAAGCCGGACACTAATAAATTGATGCCTAGGTCGTCTCTGTAGAATAGGTCAAGATCCGATGATCTATGACTACAGAGACATATATTGTTGGCATACCAATTTATAATCCTTTAGTAGCCTATTACGATATCCACGAGAATAGATGAAGGGACAATATCCTTAGATGACGTTGCCACGAGCCACAAAACGTTATTCGTTAACACGCTACATGTAAATATATCTAGCACTATAGCTAAGTAGTTTTTCTTTGATTCAAAACTTTCTACGGCACGCCGGTTCTGCATTCTGACAAGAAGTGCCAACCTCAAATAAAAAAGGTATGCTAAAGATTTATTTGATATCCTTTGGACGTGATGTAGTTTGCGGTTGTTATGGAATTAACTATTTTATCTAGTTTTATCAAGAGAGCCCCGCTTCAAGCTTGCAAACCGCAGTCACATGCCGCGTTGCATCCAATTGATCAACTAACCATTAAATCTATATATTAATATATCAATCACCTGGTTAGCCTTAATTCCAGCGTAGATCAAGTCCAAGCCCTTCTGGATCTCAGGAGAGACAGGCGGGGGAGTGGGGATGTGGTCTCCCTTGACCCTGAATCCGAACTCATCAGCGGTGTACTCCACAGTGATGACCTGACCATCAGGAGCGGTGTAGGAGTAGGAACCGGATTGGACGAGGGCGTCATGGTTCTCACCGACGTTCTTCAGGAACCCTGACTCTTCGGCTTGGATGTGGTTGCCAGTCTCGTAGCTAGAATTAAAGAAAAGAGTTTCGTGAGCCAAAAAAAAGAAATTTTTGGTAATAATAGCTTGTTTTAATTCAACTAAATAAAACATTTTGTACAGAATATGAGTCTCCCAGTGATGAATACATGTTTATTAATTTCGTGAAATCTTATAATTTGCTTGTAGTTTTTATAGGATAAATAATATTGTAGTTTATATAAAATAGTCTCACAAATTAAAATAACATTACTCTATTAAATTGAGTGATTCCCTACTTATACAACTACATAATGTTAAAGCAAGACTGTCTTTAATATCCCTCGAATAATCCGGATTTGATTTAATATTCTACAAAAAATGCGCATTTACTCGTATTTGAACATTTTTTGTAACTTGCTTGAATAATATACCTACATTTTGTATTATGTGCGGTCATGCATCACAATCATTACATCAAGTATTTACATATTTACAATTTAGATACGCTACCTTATCACAAAAAGTATTTGTGGCTTATTTGTTGGTTCCGTTTTCTTACATATAATACTAATCCTGGTTTAATGGGAGGTAGAGCTCGTGCTGGGTTCGGCCGTGGAAGTACCAAACTAGCAAGTTAGCTACTAGCAAAACCCCCCGAAGTTGAACAAGCACAACCAGGTGGGCCTTATATAAAACAGACTGGTTACGGGCAGTGACGTCACTGGTGTGAGAGTTTAGCACCACGCTCACCAACCCCGCGTGTGATATTGGCATTTCTTCCAGGAGAACAGCCAAGAGTGGGAAAAACTTGGAAAGGCCTATTTCCAGCAGTGGACGAAATATGCTGATAGATGGATGGAGGGATACCAATCGTGACTACTCACAATGCAAAAGAAAAGTAATCCATGGTGCAAATACCGGGTTCTCTATGAATTTCAAGGTATTAAAAGCCTTGGTGGATGGCCTCTTGTGTTGTGGCTTATACTTTAAGAATAACATTTGAAGCCCAAGAAAATACGGAAAATGTGGATGCAGTTACAAGTACACTTCCATCTAAGTTTCCAAATATTTATAACAATCCATCTAAATTTCCAAATATTTATAACAATCCATCTAAGTTTCCAAATATAACAGAGTACACACATAACTTTTTTTATAAATCTCAAAACGGTACATTGCCTACCTATATAGAAACACGAAGAAAAAATTATTCAAAGCAGCAGTTATACTTACTGAATTTCGAGTCTATGTAAATAGCATAGGGATGCTTTTTTCTGCGTATTTCTTGCACAGACATTTTGACTATATTATAATCTAGGGTTTGGTTTTGTTTTTTATTTTTTTGTGTTCTCGGATTATTGCTTTTAAATAATAACTCAAGATTGTTTATGTAAGGTAATCTTTTCATCATTTTTTTTTTTGGCGAATGCCTTCTTTTTGCTGCCACGTTGGATGCTTTTTCTCATAATTTACCTAACTTTTGGACAGGTCATGACGTGATTTTAGGGTTCCGAGTCCAAAAGAGTAATAGCATGGTAGGACTTGCTGCATGTGCAATCTGTAAGTATTTGTCTGTCACAGCTACTTGAAATTTAGGACCCATGGGTTTCTTTAACAGTTATTAATCAAATTTAATTAACAGTATTATCTTTATAAAAGGGGGGCCGGGCCATGTGTCACGGTGCAAAAGCTTGCCAAAAGGGCACTGGCCAGTGTTAACAAAATATAATTTGAAAGTGCGTTGTTTTATGGTTCTAAAACAATTTTTATACAAAACGCTATCGTCGCTTGTCGTCGCTACCCATTTTCGGACTATAACCGACTTCGGGCTTTGACCATATTTGGTGAGCATTTATCCGTTTTGGTGTGCACTTAAATTGTAGCCGTTTCAATTATTATCTTTAATAACAATTTTCATACGTAATAATAAGACTTTCATACATGTTAATAAAGTAATTTAATCACCCAGTCCCTGTAGTCATACATGCTTCATCATGATTCAGAAAGTCGGTATCAGATTTTCATGATGATTCAGAACCTGTTACAATCGTCATGTATTATGCAACCTCATGCCTCTCCGCTCAACATATTGACTGACCCTGACCGATTAAAGTATGACCGGACCGAAGAACTGATTTTTAGTAAATAAATTAGCGGGCTTAAAAATAAGTTGCTCAATTCTACTTTTTATTTACCTCCAATTAGTTGGAAGCTTAATCGGTTACAAATCGATTTTGATTGCGGCTAATTACTTAAGACTTTAGATTGATTTATTTTATTACTCAGTTGGCCCGCTAGCATTATGTGTATTATTAAAATATTATTAGGTTTCAAGCGGTAAGTTAGTTATCTCGCTGATATCAGACTTTCTAAGGCCTTTATTATCTTTTGCTTACGGTAAGTGCATGGATAAGTTAATATCCAATTTGACTTAAGCCGTACAAGTAGGAATGGTAATTAAGTCGGATTTGGGGTGTATTCTCGCTACCCTTAGTTACATTGCTTACACAACTTTTCTTATGTATGGACCACACATGGACCACTTAGGAATAAAGCTAGCAACTACGAGTGATCTAACAACCGCAAAGTTATTTGGCAAGCAATGTATAATGTAATGCAATGTGTAGACGAAACTAAGGTTAAGTGAATGGGGTACTTACGAAGTTTTGTAGCTTCCGTCAGTGCCTTGTTCCTTGTCGAATCTTATGATAGGCACGAAGGTCGTGGTCTCGAGCTGAACCTTTGGTCTGAAGTCATCGATAGGCTTGGCTTGTCTGTACTCTTGCTGTTGCTGTCTGAACTCCTGTTGTTGTTGTTGTTGCTGGGGTCTATAGTCCTGTTGCTGCTGGTAATTGTTGTAGTTCTGCTCAGCCGTCTGTTGGTCATTCAACTCCTGGACTGGCGCTTGGGCTTCAGGCTTCTGCTGCGCGATCCTCCTTTGAGGCTGGGCCACGGATAGAGCCAAGACGGCTGACGCCACCACCTGAAATCGAAAA
This sequence comes from Ypsolopha scabrella, assembly GCA_910592155.1. NCBI lineage: Eukaryota > Metazoa > Arthropoda > Insecta > Lepidoptera > Ypsolophidae > Ypsolopha > Ypsolopha scabrella. The sequence goes on from OU342964.1 coordinate 11,619,223, forward strand.
CAAGATTCTATCAAAACTTGGCACGCTATAAGACGTCTTGAGAAATGCATTGTGAATATTATGAGGTAACAGTAGAGTAATGTTGGACAAAAGAGTAATCATATTCGCAATGACGCAAGGTAACGGGGGAAGGAAACAATAGGCATCATCCGGACGGCTATTCTGTTGGTATACTTGTGAAACCAGACGGTGAGTCGGTGCAGGCGAAAGTGGGACCAGACGACCGACGTCTCCGCGTGTACAATGTGTCGCTTAAACATCTGTCATTCTTAAAAAATAATTGTTATTTAACGAAATAAAAGAGCTATGTCTTTTATATATCTACCTATACATACTGATATCGAAACGGCTACTTAGGATTTTAATAGTCAGATTCCACCTGATTAGTTTCACTGTATTCGTACAGTTTCTGCGGAGGCAAACATGGTATCTAACTGTTAAAATCCTCAGTAGCCGTTTCAATATCAGTATGAATCTAAACCAAGATCCTTTAGTAGTAAAATTACCTATACATACCAGCTTTTTGATAACAGGTGAAGACTTTACAATAGTTATATTTTGCAGAAACTGAGTTAAGTTCATGCAAAATAACTGAGAATTGCGCAAAAAATAATTAGAAAAGTATGCCGATTATTGCAAAAATTCATACATAAACAAACAGATTTCGCTAATGACACGAAGCATCAAATCAGTGCATTGTTATTTCTAGCAGAAGCTGTGCAAATAAAAACAAAAAATTGCGTCAAAAATATCTTGAAAAGTGTGCCGATTATTGCAGAAATATATGTCACTCGTGACCTCAAATGAAACTAATTCATGCATAAACAAACAGATTTGGCTACTAAAAAGAAACATCAAATCAGTGCGTTTCAGTTCATTTCCATTGATTAAGCATCTAAAGTTGCGTTATTTTTTGAATTCTTTTAATATAATCTGAGTCTGATATAGAAGTAAAGTCGACGCATCTTGTTTGACGTATTATTGTGTAATGGCGCATTGTTGTTTAACTGTTTTTTGCTTCATCGATTACCAGTAAGGCGTGATATGATGAATCGTTATTGGTTTGAATTGCACGCAACGCTACTCTTTTTTATTTAGCAATCAAGAATGTTTTTTTTTTAAACAATAATAGTCTTTTAAAGCAATTGGTATATTAATCCATAAATAATTTACACAGAAAATATTTACCATAAATATTGATTATTCTGTTAACATGTTCACCTTTAATAAAGACACTTTGTGTAAGTCATTAGGTCCATTTTGGCTACAATATTTATTTAAATTTCTATTTTCTTTTTTGTTACTCAAGAAATACGAATTCGTACGGTCTTAAATTGCTCCTTTCGACAATGTTGAGAACTTTGGAACTAGTTTGGGAGACGCAACCTAAACCAACACCTCAGGGCTTTGTGGCCCATTGAGTGACCTAAAAAGCCCCTTATGCAACCTCCTTGTACGCTAATGAGACAACTTGTTTGCAATATGTCAAGAGAAAATCACCCCAATTTTCATGTTATTACGACTCTTACCTCACACACGAAACGCGAGAATACATTGATCTTTACTTGAGGTAATGTTTGATGTAATTCTTGTTTATTTTTGTTTGTAACATAGTTCTAAGTGCTGCAATTAACATGACCTCTTTGAAACCAAAAGCTTTAGGTGACTAAACTCTAATTGCGTCTTGTTACGATTAAAAGGGGTTTTTTATTACTTTTAATTATCTTGTTTACATTTAAAGAATTTTATTTTATTTATGGTTGTTTGTTATTATATTTAAAAATAAATAACAAAGTGTTACAGAAGAATATGAACTGTGCTTTCAAATCTTTAAACTTTGTTGCTGAATATTTAAAAATAATTACAAATAATTTTTAAACTCGTAAACTAAGGTCATAATTTGTTTGTTTTAAATAAATTTTATAATAAAAATACAGTGCTGTTACTACAATTACTAAAATATTGTGTGGCTTTTTCTTTATACGGAGATAACCGTACATACATATAGGTACGTATTACAATGTGCCTATGTGTAGATAGATCTTTGTATGTAGATGCTTGGACGTCAATAATAGTGAATCCAAAGACAGTTCCAATCATGCTCGCAATAAACCAAGAATGTAAAATGCTAGTTTTAATAAACATAAATACACCATATTTTGAAGAAACGAACGCAATTGAAAGCACGAAATCAATCGTAAATAGTAAGTACTTTATCCACCGTAGCGAGCAAAGAGCGTATAATAAGCAGGTAAAATGTGGGTAGTTGTATGTCAAAGTTGAACGCGGCACGCCCACCAACCTATTTGATGCCGGCTCTTGCATCAGAAGATTGCTCGTAATCCTTCGAAACCTTCGAAATAGCGCCTTGGAATCCCAAACAGATGCTATCTGTTCGTTGAATGGTGGAATTTAAGGTAGGTGATTTGGTGCTGCTTTGGATTTTATTGATTTCAAAGAACTCTATGATTAAATCGTCTAAACATACCAAAATAAATATCTATTACAGGTAAAATTTCTTCAAACTTACTAAATAATAATAAATAAATACAATAAAGTTAATTAGCAAACACAAAGTATTTCCCAAAGACAAATAGATTTTTGTTCTATTAATCATCAATCTCAATGAACTACTTCGCAGTAAATTAAAAACTAGGTCCGCCAACGTAAGTAGTTGAATTTAAAAATGGAAATCAAAAATATTATCACTAATGGTACGAGTAACTGTTCATTCATCAATCAAACTGATATGTCTATCGCATCTTGTTATCGTCCCATCCGATCTCTTCAGGAAGCTATCACTCCTCAATCCAGAGCAACACGATCATGCAACGTCCCTACGTCCAACTTACCAGAAACTTCATGATGAATGTGAGGAGGAGCACTAAGTACCTACGTGGAGCAAAGAACTATGTCAGCGAGGTAGTAAAGCGAAGGCTTTTATACTGCACCCCTGCCACCCGCTCTCACGGCGAATGCGGGCCTTATAGTAGGGGCTACAGGCGCTCTACTAACGACAATGCGGTTTTGATTAATCTTTTACATACCGTATTATATTTTGTATTTCTACTGTCAGTTTTATCCTGTTTCCAACTATAGAAAAACAAAAAACATTAGTTTATTGTTTATTCTATGTGTCAATGATAGTCACAGTAGATTCTTTTGTTTAAATTTATAAAGGAAAGATATCAAAATCAAAGTTTTTTTTAAATGTATGTGTATGTATGTTATCACTAAGCATCACCTCCTACCCTACGCGACATAATTAACTATTTCGTTAAACAACATCACAGAATCTCCGCCGGACAGGCCCGGCCTAGCGCGGAGATTACAGTTAATTTAATAAATAAAGTCATTTAATACCTAATACATACTAACTATTGTGTAAATTGTAATTAAGTACTTACAATAACTGATATTGTGTTTGTGTAATGTGTTAAAATCGGATGTACCCTCTTTTTCTAACTGCCTAGTATGTAAGATTTTTTCTTTTTGGAAATAAATATATTTTGTATTTTGTATTTGTAATTTTCAAATGTACCATCAAGGAATTATATTTTTATACGATGAAGGTAGCATGATAATATTTCAGGAGCAGTCCTATTGCAAAAATTATAAATTGCCATCAATTTTATGCAGTGGTTATAATGCTTTAAAATAGGCATGATGACTAAAAAAAATTTATTTGTCCGTCAGTTAGATTATCAGAAAATATTGGACACATATTTTTTCTTTTTTTCTTTTTTCAATTTAACAAAAAATTATGAAGATATAGCCCGCTGAAGTTCCGTGTGACGTCACACCTAGGTACAATTTTACTTAGAAGTGACTTCATTTTCCCCCACTCCCAAACTTTGAGGCGCTTTATCTCTGTCATTTTTTGTTTCATTGACAAACAAAAAAAAAGGTGTCTAGTATTTTTTGATAATCTCAATGACGGACTACATAGAATAATATTTTGCTTACCCTGTGTGCGTACAAGCCTATTCTATGTTACGCGCTAAAACACGCATTCTATTCTAAAATCTATATGAGACTATGAGATGTCCTAGGACTAAGAAGACATTTTTATATTTTAAACAAAAATATAAAATATTATTTAAACTAAAAATGATTTATAATTACGAGTATGTGAAATTCCGTAAAGGTCATAGGTAGGTATCGTAAATAAAATATTCATCCTAAAAGTTTGAATGAAGTCACATTTTTTTAGGAATTTACCAGCTACTAGCCAGAAAAGGTAAAAATAAAACTATAGTCTGTTTCATGTCTTGTGTTAATAACTATGCACTTAACCTTATTCTAAAAGAACAGAGTAAAGTCACTCTAACTTCACTACCCGACGATTCTGCCAGCACCATTGCACTTTCATAGAAGATTCGAATTCGATTCAAGCTTCAATTTTGGTCCCATTGTCAATATCAGACATATGCCAACTTATGTATACAGATATTACGTTATTCAGTATCTAGGCTGATTAATCACTGTCTAAATTGAATTGTTGTATCATTTTGTGACAATGGTTTCGTGTATGAACAATTGATATACGAGTAGGCAATTGAACGAAAATAGTAGTCCTTTAGAACAATACCGTTGTAAATAAAAATATGTTCCAGTTTTACTCGTATCTGTTAACTGTGAGCTGAAATCTTAGCTATGTATGTACAATACTTATAAGTACCTACACATTCGTACTTATAAAAATTATTACGTATTTCAAAAACTGCATTATTCCGACGGAAACCTCAATTGTAGTAACTTTTTTTTGTTTGATGTTTCATCATAGACATCAACTTCTTATCGTCCATTATCAGCGCGTGTTGTGCAACAATCGCAGAGGGTATGCGCTCACGCATCGATTACACGACCTCACAATAATGTATTCGCGTAGTTACCACGCCCAACATGATGAATAATATTTTTAATATTATTTATGTGTTCTCTATAATTTAAACTTACCCTTTCCCAGTAAAAATATGGTTATCTCACAGTTTTATTTTCCATAAATATTTAGTTCTATACGTCTTTAAGAATTGATTCCTATAGGCCTCTTTTATAATAATAATCTGTAATAATCTGATCCACTGTTTGTAAAGTGTTTTGGCGACATCATCCAAACGTCTGGCTCCTTAACAACCTGATCAATCATCCCTTGGTTGCCAGAAAATTAATAAAAAACCGGCCAAGTGCGAATCGGACTCGCGCACGAAGTGTTCCGTGCCATTATCTATAAAAACGCCAAAAAAATATGTCTGTTGTATGGGAGCCCCCCTTAAATATTCATTTTATTTTCATTTAATTATTTATTTTTAAAGTTTATATATAACTAAATATTCTGTGAATATTTCAAGCGTCTACCTGTTGCCGTTATCAATATCGAGCAAAGACGAGCAAAAAAACCCCCCTTTAATATTTATTTTATTCTGTTTTTTAGTACTTATTGTTATAGCGGCAACAGAAATACATTATCTGTAAAAATTTCAACTGTCTAACTATCACGGTTCATGAGATACAGCCTGGTGACAGACGGGCGGATGGACCGATGGACGGAAGGACGGACAGCGGAGTCTTAGTAATAGGGTCCCGTTGGTTACCCTTTGGGTACCCTAAAAATAGAAACCTAAAACCTTTAAATCCATTAAAATACCTATACCTATATTCAAACAGGAATTAAATTAACAAATGCAGTTTTCTGGAATCGTATTTAGAAAATTAAGAAATCACAACCACAAATTTCTTATTAGAGTCATATTGTTATCCAATTAACATTTCTTGGTAGTCAGAGCACCCATCTTGACATGAGCGAAGATGTGTTGACGCACAAAACACATACTATTAAGTTGTACAAGCTTATGCGTGCAATCGTGCATATTGCAAAGAGATGAGTGAGGAGGTTGTGTAATGAAATAGGAGTTACAAACTGCGTCTGACCGCTGATCTAGCCCATTTACTTACTGATACTGAAATTGAAAGCTAATAATTGCTAAAAGCTTTACGAATCGAAGGTCATGTAATATCGTTATTGATATGAACTACAAGATGAGACCTAAACTACAGATCATCAACCTCTTTCGATAAGTTCGATTTGTGTTTCGTGATAACTACCACATATACAAGTCACGACATGAATCCCAGAGAGGGTATCAGAGGTGTTTCCGAGAATGAACTGTGAAATGATAGTCACAGAAATTCTCAAAAAGTGGAGTTACTACCTCTGAGGTACAGATATGAGTTTAGCTACATAAATTAATATCAACTCGCATAAAGAGTAGAGATGTTAAAAAAAAACTCTCACACTGAATTTTAAGTTTATTGCGGGACTGAAAAAATATGATTTTATAATTATCAAACAAACGATACTCGAGGACGTTTTTGTATTTTTCAAAGAACGTATCCCATTACAATACTCAAGCCTATAATCATGATTGAAAATTCAACAATAGACAGAGAAAAAAGTCCTAGAAATACACAAAACCTCATAAATCCTAAAACAATAGACACACTGCGGCTCTATTACCGAACGATCAATGCATCAAGTGCGTTTGAAATCAAACTTAGCATATATTATGATGGATGACTCAGTATACAATTTTACTTCTTTTCAACTTTTGCCATCTTAATACTGGCAACAAAATAACTCTATTTTGTACAACATTACAGTCAAAACTTTTGCGCTTACAAAATCAAAAAACGTGTAGACGCTAAAAAAAACTGTTATGCTTGAGGGTTCCGTTCCATTTAAAGTACTTTAAGTGATCTTAGTAAAAATTAAAAACTAATCAGTACCTACAAAATGTATCAAACAAAACAGCAAAAGTTGGTTGAGTATTCGGGTACGTAACCCTAAACTTACATTGAAAATTGGCGTTTGTAGTTTTTGTCGTTTAAGGCGACTCTATTCGCCCGAACTTCCATACGAGCGCAGCTCGCTGATCATATCCTTATTTATAGGTACTTGCTTATTATTTTTTCTTTTTAAACATATCCCATACAATATCCATGACGTGAAACTAAAAAAATTATCAAAATCAAATACAAACAAAAGTTACAAGCATATAAAAGTCCTGGATTTTACACATATTTTGATGAATATTTATGTACCGCAATGTCCTAGAAGCAATGCAACAAATCAAATAATTTTAGTTTCACAGCATATTATATTTTATCTTATTCAAAAATAATTTTTGTTTCATTGAGATTTTTGGGATATTTCTCCTGAAATCATAGGAACCACCAAAACCATTCTCGAGTTTTTTCAAACCATGAATGTTGTCTCGCGTTAGCTTGCCTCCTACACCGTGTTTGAGCTCGAGATATGAACGTTCGGGCCAACCAATAACAGTCAGTCAGTGCTCTATAATCCGAAGTTGAATGTAGAGTGAAATAGCAAGCATAGCGACCCCGTGCGCGACTGACTTCAAGCCGCCGACTACAGGCTTCTTAAGAACAATACACGGCACATAATATACAGAAAATTCCAAATTCCTAACTTCTTTAGTTCTTGAGAATCATGGACTCATTTATTTCATTATCAAAATAAGCTTACAAACTACAGACGTCCAAATCACTTGCTAGGTTACATTTTAATTTACAATAATAAAATATACATACCTATGTGTATTTAACAATAAAAAAAAAATATGATTTATGTTATTTAAGTTGGTCTTTAATTGTAATTATGATATAATAAGATAAATATTAAGTGGTAGTGCTTGCCCTAAATAAGGTTACACTTAAAAAGTAGTGGCTCATTATTTTAATTTTGTTCAAAGAATCGGAAAACAAATCAAAATCAGAGGTGCAATTGTGTAAGCCAATGGTATTCAAATTCGATTGTCATAAGGCTATTCGGCTAAGCAAAATAGCCCGTTTGACAAATGTTATCGTACGTTTTTGGTTGTCATCAACAAAATAAGACAATGACAGCCAAAAATGTACGATTTCAGCTGTCAAACGGGCTAATTTGTTTAACCGAATAGCCATATGACAAACAATTTGAATACCATTGGCTTACACAATTGCACCTCAGGCGAGTGGTCGAGTAATGAGTTTAGGAGCGCGGGAGCGCGTACTGTCGCCTCGTTGTGGCCATAAAGTGTGCGCGTGGTCGACTCCACTAGCAGTCGGTGCTGGCGGCGCGGGACCACCCCGTCGCCCCCATCGCGCAGCGCCCGCTCCGGGACAAACAGTTTCACTGTCTCCAGGATATATGGATTATCTATTATGTTCCGTAGAAGAAGGCAGTAGTGTGTTATAAGTTGCAGCTTTCGCCTCAGCTCTAGGGTATCGAGTCCGATCATACCCGTCACAAAAAGAGACGAATAACGAAAGGGATAGTACCCACATAGTCTTTTATAAATAAAACGACGAAATTTTTTACGGATCTTTTCCAATGATACACAATGTGTGGCCTCTCGTGGATCCCAAACGACTGCGTTGCACTCGAGACAACTACGAACATATAAGCATCAAAAAGCATGATTGCAGGGCGCGGATCGCAAAATTTGATAGACCCCGTAACAAAAGTAGTCCAAAACTGACAACTTTGATGGCCCCCCATTTCTTTATATTTTGGGGACAAAAAAATATATATATATTTGTACTCTGCTTAATGAATTCTAGACAATAACACTCCCTTAACAGAGAAAGAAAAAAAATCGGCTTCTTACGCATGAAAAATTAATTTCATTTAATTTTTAATTCACCATTCGGCTTTAGGGTAAACATATCCAAATTTCAGTTCTGTAACTCATTCCGTCTGCAAGCTAGATACCCGTGACATATGGACGAACAGACAGACATCTCGCGAAACAGAACCCTAATAAGGAACGTTGCAGTAACTCTAAGATTAAAAATAATTGGCCGTGCGTAGTTTACACGCATGGGCTTAGGGTTTCATGGTAGTTTTACAGGAAATAAATAAAAACGGTATTACATATTTGAATAAAAGAATAACATTTAATCGGTAGACGAATATAATTATGTGTAATTTATCAAGGTGTGGAATTTTTCCGCGAGGTTTCAGTTATATGGCAGTTCTTGTTAGATTATAATGATATTCTTTTGTCTGAGTCCTTAAAATTCTTTTGATTTCGAACCGTGATATTGACATATTAAATCTATATAGGTATATTGTGACATGGTAATTGTCGCTTGGTTTACTAGCTTTCCAGCGACTTAAAGTGACATAAATTTATGCAGCCAAATTCATATTGGAGGCTTGGTAAGTGATCAGTATGGATCAAATAGCTTTTTGCGAAATTTGAAAAACAAAATTTCGTTTTACCTTAGTACTGATTACTGATTCGGCTTGCGTTTGAGGGAATATAAAACAAATTTGAATTTCGCAAAAATGTCATCGAACCTTGTTTACGACTACTCACCGTGTCTTCAGTATAAATTTTGCTGTAAAAATTAAAGTGCATGATAGTTTTAATCTTTTATATAATTTTCTTGGAATTTTCCCGCGTCGGATTGAGGTCCATATACGGGCGATATACAAATAACAGAGTTTATCATACATTTATTTTCATACCAATAACATACATACCTAAAGTCCTGCCTATCCCCCAAAGGGGTAATCTGAGAGTACAGATCTCCATCTGCTACGAACCTGTCACACCTCTTTTGCTTTTTTGATATCCATCTTTCAGGTCACACAAGCTCTTCTATTCCGGGTGCTGATGACTTGGGTCTCAGACAAATCATTGACAAATTGTTTCCGCCCACGGTTGGGTATAAGCCTTCTTTTTTAACACCAACTCCTATCCTGCGCTGATCTCATTCATATTCTACCAGCTACCCTGTAAATGTCATCGGCCCACCTAGCTGGCGGTCTGGCAACTCCTCGTTGACCGCTATCTCTTGGCCACTATTCTGTCAGGGATTAGCCCTCATACCTAAAACTATTTAATATTAAACAAAGCTATAGAAAAATACACAGTTTACATAGATATTTTTAGAAACTAATTTCCATTGCAACTTTTTGCAATTCTTGTTCTGTTATTTTTTTATCACTTTTTCAGGAATTGAATTGGTCGTCGCATCCCAGCTATTTTTGGATTATGTTAGAGACATAGAGACACTATAATATTACCAATCGAGCACCTATGTAGACATGTACTTATTATAAAGGTCACTGACACAAACTCAGCTGTTACTGGTAAGTGGCCACTATTACATCTCTTACACCAACGCCGCGTCGTGCGCGCAACAGTGACTTCTTTTGTGTATTTTGTGAATTGCTCATTGCATTCTCTACTAATTTTAGTATTTGTTATGACAATATTATATTAATTTAATTTAAATAATAATAACTCCAAGCTGCATTGAATCTAGCCAAAGATTTATTGGGGCATTAAAATTATGGTTTTGGTAATTGATCTCGTCATAAATAGAATACTATTTTAATAATGTCTGGCATAAAATGTCTTCCAGCACATATATAGGTATACTGCATATCTACACTACACACAAAATAAGTATATTATATTATACATATTTTATAAAAATATACGTGTACCGCTATCTCTATGATTAATTAGTATTAGACCGTTCGCTAGCAACCGATTTGATGTCACGTTTTTTTAATGTATGCAAGTTTTAGCTTACAAATATTATGGGTTTGAAAATATTGAACGCAATTAACGCAAATTTTTAAGCCAATTGCAGCGGCGTCACCAAACAAATTTGAAACTGCAATCAAAATGGCGAGTTCGAAATGTATGCAAATTGGATTTTTTTAAAGTCAAAAAGATATGATCCTTCGGGAATAAGAGAGACACTGCAGACGACGCTCCTTTCGTGTAGAAAACCCTGAAATTATTAACTGATCATATAAAAAAATTGGAATTTAAGAATATATATTTTATTAATTTATTTATCAAATCCACTTACTACTATCATTGCAGGTAATTTACCTAACCTTATGTCTGCTTTGTTACAGGATTATTATATAGATCACGAATTAGAATTTGCAATTGCGGCGTGCACATGTGCTGCGTTAGTTTTGGTCTATTTTAAAAATTTAATTCCTCAATGTTGACTGACATTGCGTGCTGCAGCAGGTTGAATCCATTTTTTTTACAAATGTCAAGATCAGTCATCGTCTCCTACGCATACAGTACATCCCAACCTATGTAAAACCAATTCGACCCAAAATCAACTCTATTCGGTAAAAAATAAGGTTGCTTCCTTTAGTCAGTTTTGGAGAGAGGAATCGTGAAGACGTGCGACCCCCCTCTCACTTTTATTTTGCAACCAATCCATGACGTAGTAATTTTAACATTCCAAGTTCAATAATTGATGGATTTATGCTATTATGCATTATGTATGAATATTTGGTTTTGTCTATCGTCCGATTTATTACAATACTATTATGGTGTAACTATGCCATGACTTTTGTTTTTTATTCAGTTCCACACCATTTTTTTTTTTTTGCTACACTGTTTTGTATATGTATTTGTTGTAGCTACCGACTATTGAGACAGATTAAACTGAATTAGTTTAGGCAATATATTTATGTTTTTTGGTATTAACGCAAAGAAATTAAATTTTATACGAGAAATTGAAGTGAAATGTACACTACAAAAAATCCTTAAAATTAACTTTTATTAAAAAATCTCATATAACAACAAAACTTGTATACGAATATCACATTTTTTTTTACTTTTGTCAGTTTAAAGCGTCTTAAATATAGCAATCACCCGTATAAGGATACTACTTCATAAGTTTTGGTTTAATGCGTTCTTAGTTAAGCTGATGGAGTAGTTGGAACTTCTGTCGTTGAAGCTTCAGGTGCCGCAGAAGATAAAGGGGTTGATGGCGCTGGTTCCTCGGGTGCTTCTGTGGTTGAGGCTTCGCTAGAAGCAGCAGCTGTAGTAGATGGTTCACTGGCTGCTGACGTTGTTGCTTCTTCTTTGGCCGCTTCTGTTGTTGATGCATCTGATTGCTCAGTACTTGTTGCAGCAGACGCACTTGGAGCAGCTGCAGTGCTTGATGAAGCAGAAGAACTAGACGCAGCTGCAGAACTGGGTTCAGCTGATCTAGCTTGAAGAGCAGGAGCTGAAGCGGCTCCTGCACTATCATCAGAACTTAAGGCACGACCAGATTTTTCACTGCCACCGCTGGCAGCAGCAACAGGTGATGGTGCAGTGGGGATGTGAGATCCAATAGGCTGGAATCCGTTCTCGTCAGCAATGTACCTTTAAATGTAGATTTTATGAATTAGTAAACTTCCGAAATTACAAATGGAGACTAGGAGACTAAAACAAAAACTGGTACTGAGGGCCTTTAATTTATGTGTACTCATCATAGTCCAGTAAATGAAAGAATCGAGGTCGAATTAAAGATACACTTATAAAAATAGCGTGAAAATAGTATAATTGTTTGTTATTATGCATTCGGTTACACTCTCAGCCCCCAGAAATGACTATATATTTTTTTACATTTCACCAATATTATTTGACCACTGAAACCACTCAAAAATGTTCCTAGCTATGGTTCTCATTAAGCTGGTTATTTTTCTAAGACAGAATGAGATTAAAAATTTAAAAATTCAATAAAAACTAAGTATCTAGACAGCAGAATTTGGATAGGGGGACTCCCTGGTACCAACCGGAAATGTGTATTTTTATTTTAAAAACCCCAAAATAATTAGACACCTCATCACACCAATATGGTGAAATAACCATAGTTGGTCAGTTATTTACTTAATAATTATCCAATATTTTTAGGGATTCTTGTGAAATTAAACTTTACTGTTATTTTACTAATATATTCCCAGTTCTCACCGAGTGTAATTCGACCTACTCCATACAAAAAAAATTAGTTTGACTCGTCTTTAATGGAAGTTTGGGCCATAGTCACATCACGCTGGCCTGGTGTGAGTTGGTGGACCGCCAGAGCCTCGTTTGTTAGTAAGCACCCTCCAGGTACACGTGTAGGTAAGGATGGCTTGGCTTCTGAATGTTTTTAATTAGAACCCCTTACTATCCTACAAAACTCGGAAGTAGTGCAGAAACGCAACTCGCAATATTTTCGAATAGTATAGAATATTCTATGCTGTGAAACTAAAATTATTTTATTTTTTGTATCGCTTCTAGGATATTACGGTACATATACATTCATCAAAATATGTCTAAAATCCAGGACTTTTATACGCTAGTAACTTTTGTGTGTATTTGATTTTGATAAATGTTTTAGTTTCACCTCATGGATATTTGACGGGATATGTTTATAAAGAAAAAATAATAAGCAAGTACCTATAAATAAGGATATGATCAGCGAACTGCGCTAGTATGGGAGTTCGGGCGAATAGAGTCATCTTAATAATCCTTTTGTTTCAAATTAAGTATGATGTTAGTGATTCAGTTTCTTGGGAAAATAGAGGAAAAAAGTTTGTATTGGAATTTCGTTATTTTTATGATTTAAAATTAAGAACAACGTGTTCAGTATTTTTGTAAAATCATTCCCTAAAGAGGTTAAATTAGGGGATGAAAGTTTGTATGAAAAATTATTAATTTTGCAGTTAAAACTATTAATATCCCACCCCTATTATTATTTGTGTATGTATAAGTATTTATATATTTATGTTTATTTCATTTATTATAATCTTTGTACGTTTATGTATTTTTTAAGTATGTTTATGTTAAACAATATAAATATTATATCAATATGTTAAAATTATATTTTGGATAAAATAGCACCCTAGTATTTTTTCCTTGTTGATAGCATTTACCCCTTTTAAAGTTTAATTTAGTTAACGTCTTTTCTTTTCACCCAAAGGTTGCCTGGGAGATATTGTTAAAAGCAATAAGTGCCGCCTTTGTACACAATGTCTGTTCTGTTTGTTAAAATGTGTTGTTAAATATGTGTGTAAATGTACAAAGTGTAATAAATAAAAATAAATAAATGAAAACTATGTCTTTGATTGAAAAGTGAAAATGACGAAGTTTAATGTTTTTGAAAAATCTTCCCCTAAGGAAGTAATTGTATGGGAAAAGGGAAAGAGTAACCCATTTAAATGAATTTTAAAATAAATATTTGGTTTGTCTTGAATATACGGTGTTATCTGGGAGGCCCACGCTTACTACAATGTTGATGATGTCTCACCAAGTGTTGACAATAAATCATATTCGAAATAAACGTTAGCGAAATCGCGGGCAACTGCTAGTAATTTATAATATAATAATTTATTTTATATAAAGTGACTTACGTTTAGATAGTCAAATTAACACTGGAGACGCAGTAAGTGGGCAGGACCACGGTGCAATAAGTAATATAAAGTGTAGTTTTTTTGTCGATGGGTTCCGTTCTCGGCTAGTAAATTTTTTTAAATGTTAATTCCCTATAGCTTCGGATTTGGCTATCTACGCCCACTTGAAAACCTCAGCCTGTAAACAAATCTAAATGATTTTAAAGCTGAACTTTGATGCGACATACTTAATGCTGATAACGGTGCCATCTGGAGCGGTGTAAGAGTATGACCCTTGTTGCACCTGGATCTCTTCAGTAGTGTCCTCCTTGTCTTCACCGGAACCTGCGGACCTGCCTTCCGGTTTCTTCGGAAGCACCTTCACATAGGATGTTTCTTCACGTTTGATGCCGTTGCCTGTTTCATAGCTGAAAGAATTGGGTAATTGACAGGAGAAAGCTCCCTGAGAAAACAGATGTTTTCAGATTTTTGTACTAAACCTAATGCGTAGTTCAGCGTTAAGCTGTAAGACGGATCTGAGCCACGATCTTGACTGCGATTTATTGTTTTTGCAATAATAAGAATTAAGTTAGTTAATTGGCTAAATGTGCTTTATACCTCACTTATGCTTACCTTCTCACAACATATTTTGTACTAAATTCTTTGGAAGTAAATGGAATTCAGAGCTGCAATAATTTTTGTAGTTTGTGTGAGACGTGATAAAGATCTAGAAGGTCAACAGTATTGAACAGAAATACGAAATGCATAGAAAAAATCCTGAGGTGTAAGCCACACAGAAACGGCGCGGCGCGCATCGAGGAGCGCGCGGGCGTCATTCAAATTTCGTACAAAACGCATGGAAATAAAGTCGCAATTTGAGGTATGGTACGGACGCCCGTTTCACGCCTGACCCGCCTGAAACATACCATTCGGTGTGTTCACATTGCGACTTTATTTATTGAATGACGCCCGCGCGCTCGATGCGCGCCGCGCCGTTTCTGTGTGGCTTGCACCTAAGAGCGTAACGTTACTTCTTATCCGACTTTGATCCAGCAATAAAAGATTTTCGTTTTTAATTATTCAATTCAAATTAAAATAATTTGTTTTGTAAAATAGTTACAGTGAAGAGCAAATCAAGCTATACACATTGGACTTTGTATCTATCTTATATCCTTCACTATAGAAACTAATCCTACTGCAAGTGTAGAACTTGACGTGTTCTTCACTGTACATAATACACTTTATACATGTCGGTATTAATCTTTAAGAAAACCGGCCAAGTGTGTGTCGGGCCAGTCGCAGTGTAGGGTTCCGTAGTTGCCCAGTACATTTTATAAGTTGGTCTACTAATACAGATTGCGCCAAACTTCTAGTGAGATACATTTAGAAGAACGGCCCATACATTGTCGCGTTTAGAGGGGATTAAAAGTTTGGCGCGACCTTTACTCCTAAGCCTGTAAGGCCTTCTTAGCTGTGATAGTTTTCCTTTTAAATTCATTTCATTATACATACTACTTCTGTGAATTTTTTTACATATGCACAAACAACCGTTTAGCTGGCATTATTGACTCTTACAAAATTTAGCACTTTAACGCTTAATATTTCGCCAACGTATCCCTAAATCGAAAAATAGATTTAAAAATTATGTTTTTGAACGACCTGTCCAACGATACCCCACACAGTGGGATAGACGAGAAAAAAAACAATTTACGTGTTTGGGAGATAACCTTAAAAGAAAATATTTAGTGATTTTTGTACCGAATTGTCGGCGTGATTAATATGTATACTCATACCAAATTACAGCTTTTTAGTACTAATAATCTCTGAGTTAAGTCGCGGACAGACCCATCAGACGGACATGGCGAAACTATAAGGAACCCTTAAAACGATTTATAAATATATGAAAATAAATATAATACGGGAAAGACATTAAACATATTTATAAGATAGGCTTACTTAAATTTAATATAAACAAATTATAAATAAATATAATACCTAACCCCACTCATTCGATTAGTCTTGCTAAGGCAGTGAAAGAAACTTAAAAAGATCGTGGCCTGTTTTTTTTTCCTTTTATTAGGGTTCCGTAGTCCGACAAGGAACCCTTGTAGTTTCGCCATGTCCGTCTGTCCTTCTATCCGCGGTTTAGCTCAGAGACTATGAGTACTAGAAAGCTGTAATTTGGCATGGGTATACATACAATTTCCTTTTTTTTTTCTCGTCCCATAGCGTGGGGTGTCGTTGTATAGGTCGTGAGGTGAAATAATCTCACCTAAATAATAAGAACCATTATTATTTAGGTGAGATTATTTCACCTCTGTCCCTTACTTTTATAGTATAATCATTAGACTATGTGGTGTAATTAAAGATACCTGTCAATTTACACTGAAAAATAAATGTCAAATACCGATACTATAAATAGGGTAACGTGATATTGACACGAATAAGAGTTTACATAATAATAGTGATTCTTATATACTCTTATTCACGCCTGTCTCCCAGAGGGGTAGACAGAGACTACAGATTGCCATCTGATGCGATCCTGACACACCTATTTTGCCTCTTCCACATCTATCAATCTAGTCATAGTTTTTCTTTCCGCGTACTATTGTCTTTGCCCTTCTTCATTATGTCGCCAGTTCGGTTGGCATACGTCTTTTTAAGGCGGCCCCATCGAGCTTTACCTTCCATTTGCGCACCATTAATTTCTTTTACCACTCTACTTTCGTTCATCCTCTCTATATTTCCAAACTATCACAGCATTTCTTTTTCTACTATAGTCTCCAAATCTTTTTTTCAGGCCCCATGTCAAACCACAGATGTTCTGTAAGTAACGCATTTACACTGCTTTTGCTTTACTTCGATGCTTATTTTGGCACACTCAAGATTCATTACCATACATAAGCGCAACAGCCAACACTCTATTATGAACCGTCAATCGTGACTTTGCAGTCACACTCTGTAATTGTTTAATCTTGTCAAATAAGTACGTTATTGAATCCGCTAATAGGCTAATTTTATCAGGCAGACATTATTAGTCAGCTCAATTGAATTTAATAAATTGGATGCGTTAAATTTAATCGAATATAGTCAACCATTTGGGCTTTGGAATTAATACTCATAATTGAATTTCAATTTGCAGTTTTTTTTATTGGCAAATTTAATAGTAACCTTTAATGTTTTTTCAAATTATTCACAGCGAACTCACCTGAATTTGAAAGTCCCATTAGACTCAACTTCCTCTGACTGTGAAACTATTGGAATCACTGTAGGCTGTTCTTTCTCTAGTGGAATTACTCCTGGAGATGGCGACGTTGCTGGTGCAGCTGCCACATAAACCACGAAGAGGAGCAGTCCGAAATATTTTACAACCATTTTTAATTTCCACTTCGACTTGTTCCAGGACAATTGACAATTGAATGATGATCCAGACAAGTTGACCACCTATATGTAATGCTTCAATATTGACAGTTCCCTCCCCCCGCCCTTCCGGTTTTATTCGCCGCTAAAAACTTCAACCTTAGCACTTGACTGATGCTCGGAAACTTGCACAATCGTCGAGGTGTCAACAATGCGACATTACCACGAGGTGACGAATCCTGGCCGGGGCTGGACTACTACAAACAAGGTCTGTATGATCGCTGAAATTCTTTAATGTACACATGCAAACGAAATTCCTTAGGCCGAATGTTCTTGTGACTAACGTAACATGACGTCATGATTTTTTTGATGAATTCATAATTTATTCCGCAAGTTATTCTTAGAAACGTGTCAATATCATAGAAATGTCTAAAAAAATATTTTTAGTATAGTATAATACCAAAGCTCTTGAATTAACATTTGTATCATAAAAGCTTTGGGTTATACTTTAGTACATCTGATGCTCTGCTGAGCAGATTATGCGTTTTTCTTTTTTACCCAATATTCATGTATGTTTATATAAAAGCAAATTTTCTTGACTTGTGAAAGCTTTAGCATTACCAACGATAGTACCAAGACTATAATTAAATATTATACAAATAAATCTATTAATCTGTTTGTACTTCCTTTTTCTATTACAATTCTGTATGATGATGTTGCCTAGATATAATATAAAAAAATGTATGTAAATTTCCACCCTTTCAGTAGAAAGCTCTTCCATGAACTCGTATATACAGCGAAGGTAAACAAAGCAAATAAAGGTAGATATGACGACTACAAAAAAAATTACCGGTTGTTTTAAACAACACATGAAAAAAAGTCGGTTGTTGTCCGACCAGTAACTCGAATATGAATATAAAACAGACTGAACCCAGACCACTTTATGGACTCATCTACATTGCAATCTCGAAATCGTTGGAGTTCTGTTGTGTTATATAATGAAATAAGACAAAATGATAATTATACAAATATGTGTACCACTCCTGATTATTGTGTTGATTAAAGGCGCTGAAGTGGGAAGGGTTTATGCGTTCAACCATCCGCCTTTCGATGATAATGATGATATTCCTGTTGCTGTCGAACACAATCACGAAGTAAGAAAAGCTAAATCCGTAACATTTTCTGATAATCCTACAACCTTTCATCCAACATTTAAAACTCCTGATAATGAAGATGTAACTGCTGACATTCCAACAGTAAACTCGGAATTTTATAAATCGTATCGTGTGATTCCTGGTGATTATAATGAAGGCCAAATACCAGTTAAAATAGTATACGATAAATCAGAGGTTGTTAATTCAAATGAAAGACGAAGGCTTGTACAGCAAAGGGGCAAACCAATTGAAGATAAGGAATTGAGGACAGCAGGAGAAAGAAAAATTGTATACCAAACAATACGACGAAAAAAAATTCATGATGGTGGAGTTAGAAGAACAGTCCAAGAAAATACAACACCAGCAATTTGGACAACACAAGAAAAATTTAATACGAAAATAGCAGTTCCACATGTAAAAGTCTTACCTCGGAGAGGTTCAGTTAAAAATTCTAATCAAAACCAAAATCAACCAATTACACCATCTGTTGTAAGTACCAGTGGTCAGACCATACAACCTGAAAATACTGTTAAAGAAGTCAATTTGTTAAGCCAAGGGTCATTGGAAAGCGATAAAGATGGTATTTACGCCACAAAAAATTACAATGAGAGTGGAAAAAAATCTGCACAAGCAATTTCGGATAAAACCAAAACATTTATTGGCAGGGGTACTGAATTATACGCATCAACCCAAAGGTCATCCCGTAACAGAATGAATCAAATGATGAACAACGGCCCCGCAGTAAGAGATGAGAATAAAACGATAGTATCAAAACGTGATGCAGTTGAAAAACATAGATTGTATGAAAGATCACATAGCAGGGTGAAACGGCCAATTGTTCCTATTGTAGAGTCGGAGAGCTTCATCTATGCACATAACGGAGATTTTCACTACAGGTAATTTCCCTAACTGAAAGTTGACACTTTTTAGGGTTCCGTAGTCAACAAGAAACCCTTATAGTTTCGCCATGTCCGTCCGTCTGTCTGTCTATCGGTCCCAAGCTGATCTCAGAGACTATTAGTACTAGAAAGCTGTAATTTGGCACGGGTATACATATTAATCACGCCGGGATTCAGGTATTGCTTTAAAGTGATACATTTTATTAGAGTCAAGTGCCTCCCCACCCCCTGCCAGCTAAACGGCTGTTTTTGAATATGTGAAAAAATTTAAGGCAGTAGAATATATAACAAAGTTAAGAAGAAAACTATCACAGTAACGTAGGCTTTACAAGTTAACAAGTAATAGTCGACCAACTTAATTTTGCAGTTTTGTTTTATACATTTCATAAGTTTGTAATTTCTATTTAAATACTTTACTCTATTAACCTTTTTGAATGGTACGGAACCGTCAGGTACGAGTCCTACTCGCATTTGACCGGTTTTTTTCATTTATCTACGACTAATATGATATGTTTGTGATACTTGTACAGCTACGAAGGTGCTGATGGAACAAAAGCATTCGAAAAAGGTCAATTGAAATACGACACAAATCAAAATTCTCACCAAAAAAAACAGGGTGAAGCTGTTGAGGGTGGATTTTCTTATACCGTGAGTACAAAAACCTGAATTTTATTAAAAATATAGTATTGATGTTAGAACCAGTAAATGAATAAAAAAAAATACTGATGAGGCCGTAACAATCAAAATTTACTTGACTCTTGTAAACATGTGTAAAACGGAAATATTAGTAAACAAAATGTTTTATTGACATTGAACAAAAACCATCTAAGTATACGTTAGGGAAACAAATATTTAGCAGTTAACACATGACATTTATAGTTGCTAACAAAAGTTAACACGTTCTAGGACGCGGAAGGTAAGGACTACAGTCTGACGTACACGGCTGATGAGAATGGGTACAGGCCTATGGGGGCACATTTGCCTACCCCTCCACCAATCCCCCCGGCAATAGCACGTGCCCTGCAGTACTTGGCTACGAAACCTACCCCCGTCGATGATGAAGTTACCAAGAGCTGGTGGTAAAACTGTTAATTGATCATGTTTGAATATTTTATACATAACAGTACATAATCACAGGTTCATAGATTTTTTGATGTAGCAGTTTTTTGCATCATGGTCAAGTAAAACTTTTTAGAGGCTGATAAAATCTATACCTATACTTTTATGTTTCTATTATTGTTGTTCTTATTAATTTTTATAATTAGTTTTTTGTATTGCATATTGGTGTATATGTGATAGCCATATCGTAAAATTGAACACTTCGCGATCTGAGGTGCAATTGTGTAAGCCAATGGTATTCAAATTCGATTCAAATAAGCCCGTTTGACAAATGAAATCGTGCGTTTTTGGTTGTAAACAACAAAATAAGACAATTGTATTACATATTATATGACAGCCAAAAATGTACGATTTCAATTGTCGAACGGGCTAATTTGTTTAGCCGAATAGCCATATGACAATCAATTTGAATTAGATTGGCTTACACAATTGCATCTCTGATCGTAGTATCGTAAAGTATGAAATAAAAAAAATCTTATGGACTTCCAAGAAAAAGTCAAAAATACGTATAGGTGCGATGGCAAACGAAGCGAGGAGGAGCGTGTTAGGTTTCTTGTGATCCTGTGCTCAGTGATCCCCCAAGCGAAGCGAAGCGGAGCGGAGCGAGGCGACCCCTTTGGTTTTTACAGATTTCATGATATTGTGATCAGATCATGAAATGATCAGTTTCACCTTATAACCACGCACGACATATTATTTCATTGTATTGTAATCATGACATTATAAAAATTCTTATGTTTTTGGTACGTATTTTATTTTAAATACACAAAATAAAAAATACAGATAAGTAAAATGAATTTATTTCAAGCAGTGTAACATTATAAGATCCGTATTAAATAAGGATTTCGTTTAATTTCATTTAAAGCGTTTAATTTGAAACATATGGTTCACGTGTGATCATCAGTGACCTTGGAATGTAGACGTTCACTCTGTCAAACAGGTTTGCGTAGGAATGTACGCATTCTAAGGATACGTAGGATACGCTTTTAAAATAATTTCTTTATGTGTCTTTAAAATGTGTGAACACGCTACTACGGAACCACACATTACCTGTGTAGAAGAACAAAGTGACCTCTATCCTTAGCTCCCTTTGCTTAGCTAAAACGTCATGATAGAACCGGATCCTCTAGCTAACTATGAGAACAACATCAAAATCTGTTCAGTGGTTCTAAAGTTGAAAGTTTATTAAAGTATTACAGTTTAAAACGGTCATTGCCCGTTTCCGTTAGTTGTAGCTCCAAGTATGCATAGTTTAAGGTTAGTTACAGATATATTGAGAACCTCATTTTGCATTAATCAGAGCTAAATTTTATGGCGATTCTTTTTAGAATTCATTTCGTACCTGAAAACGGAAAAACGGAACCCTTACAGGATCACTTTTTTGTCCGTTTATCTGTCTCTCTGTCCGTCCGTCAAGATCCTTTTTCTCGAGCCCCATTAGAGATATCTAGTTGAAACTAATTCCTCTTACAGATATCCACGGCATCATATAGTGCCTTTAAAAATCAGCCTTCTACATCAACGCAAAAGTTATTGCCCTTCACGTAATCAATTTATACAAATTGGCTCACTATAAAAACCTATCTGCAGATTGTTAATGAAAAGCAAAATTTGATGAAGACTATAGATAAAATAGAAGGGGAAAGATGTTGGGACATTTGATACGACACGACAATTATATCAAAAACATAATTGATGGAAAAGTGGAGGGAAATAGAAAGAGAGGACGGCCCAGGAGAACATTCATGGATCAAGTGAAAGAAAAAGTAAATGTCGTGTCGTATCAAGAAGTCAAAGAGAAGGCGGAGTGCAGAAGTGAATGGAAAAGACTTCACTGACAAGAGCACAGCTCCTTAATTGTGAATGAATGAAAAATCTATAGGTACTTCCAGTTGACTTATAAACTTGAAATTCCGTCCCAATTAGGTTTATATAAAACTAGTCACGTCAAGTAAAAAATCTGAAAATTTCCTATTACTCGTATCTAAGGTGACTTTAATTTATGCAGCCTTATTCTTACTGAAGACTCAGTAAATGCTCAGTAACAAGGTTCGATAACCCTTTTTGTGACATTTGTAAATTTTATTATATTTATGTTCATTACAAACGCAAGCCCAACCGCGAGTCAATTACTATGGGGCGTTAAGATTTAATTTTATTTTATTTTTTATTTTTATATTTAAGTTGTAAGATCCTATTTTTATTTCCATCTTTTTGTACACTTAGTTTGCAATAAACGTTTGACTTTGACTTATTTTGCGAAATTAGCAAAAAGTGTTATTGATCCGTGTTACTGGTCACTTACCAAGCCTCCAGTATGAGTTTGGCTGCATAAATTAAAGTCACCTTATATACCTATTTGATTAGTCAACAATAGATTAATTTCCAACTTTATACATAAGGTTAAATAATAATAGTTGGCGAAACTCAAAACATAGGTAGAACTCGTCTATAAATATGGACAACTTTTTGTACTATCTATGTTTTGAGTTTCGCTAACTATTATTATTTATCCTTGTATATGGTTTAATAGATTATGAGTGTATAGTTAAATTGCATAGTTGTAACTGCTCTTAGAATGAGTTTGTCTTTTAAACGTTACGTATGGAATCCTGACGGCACGAGTTCTACTCGCGCTCTGTGCTGTGGCTGTTACGACAACAAAGAATTGCGGTAAAAAGGAAAACTACTACCCCAAATTACACCTGAAAAGACTGAAGGACTATAATTAAAAAATAACAAGATAACAGTAACAAGCTTTACTGTTACTATGTAACTAAAACATACAAGTATAATGACATGAATCAAAAGTGCGAGGTCGAGCTTTGTATCCTCTTATGGCCCAATCTGCTTGAGAAAGAACAAAAAAAAAATATTCATTACAGCCCGGAATCAATTTATAAGTGATGCTACTAAACAGCCAATGTACTTCCCTGAGCACATATTTTAATTTAGTGGATATTTTGAATCGCGGTTGTCTGGCCATTTTGGCTCCTGTGTCCTGATTGGTGGATGTTTTAAGACCGGGTTTAATCAAACAAGGTGAATGTCCAATCAAATCATATTTGTCAAATACCATTTAAAAAGTCAGATATAGAGCGCTCATGCCGTCTAGGTAAATGAAATCTCAAATAATCAATGTAATCTGGGACTAGTGAACCAAACAGATATGATAATTACTTAGTATGAATACTAATCTTTCATGAAATATATTTATTTTGCATTAAACTTATTGTGTGTTATGTTAATTTGGACCTAAATTAATTAGTGATTGTAGAAGAACAATGGGCGTTACTTAAAATTTTCGACTGATTGATTATGTGCTTGCTGGAGAACTTTGGGCCGATAGAGATAATTATTAGGATTTTTTTTGGCCCCTAATAAAAAAATTACAGGTTTAGTAAAATAAAAACAGGACAAGTTTATGTTTGAGCGATGCACTACAATAAATTTGTTCTTCGTGAAGAACAGTGGGTCGAAAATCATAAATTGCTAAAATGAACTTGGGCCTTACGGGGGTTCTCATTTCATCTCAATCTATTTATTGTAAATAATAAACCCCATATATCTATCATTTAGATAAACTGTTAATAAATTCAATATTTGGTTAAAATTTTAAGTTGCCTTAAGATATTTATTTAAAGAAAATACATCTTTGTAACCTTCTAGAAGCTAAAGGACCCGATACCTTTCATAGTCTTAAGTTTTGTAAGGAAAAGCTGCGCTTGGGGTTATATCACAACGGACGAGTAAGTATAAGCCTAAGCTACAGGTTGTCCATTTCGTTCGTAAGGGCTTGGTCCATGGTGCAAAATAATCTACATTATAAGTTACTCTATGATAATCTAACTGAGTGGTTTTGAACTTCAGTATGTTGTCAGGACGTCTACATTTAGAACACACGCTTCGCGCGCTGCCGCGGCACGAAAAAATCAGTGAACTTTCGAGGTTTTTCTGGATTTTGAACTGAAAGACAAAGGTCTGAAAAAACATGTATCCAAGTTTTATATTGATCAGATAAATAGTTGACTCAGCATATTAAAACAAAAAACTGGCCAAGTGCGAGTCGGGCTCGCGCACGAAGGGTTCCGTACCATTATCTATAAAAACGGCAAAAAAATCATGTCTTTTGTATGGGAGTGCGCAGGTCCGACTCGCACTTGGACGGTTTTAGTATTTGTTGTTATAGCGACAACTGAAATACATCATCTATGACAGACACAGACGGACAGCGGAGTCTTAGTAATAGGGTCCCGTTGGTTACCCTTTGGGTACGGAACCTTAACAACCGTTGAAAGATCAAAGGCAAGCCCCGCCGAATGTACGACGATTTGACGCATCGCTCTGTACTTTCTTTAGTAGTAATCTTTATCTTTGTCGATTTTATACTGAATGCCGTGATGCCAATAAATATGGACCCAAAGTGCATTTTTAAGAAATCTTATTTAAATTACAAGGTAATTTTTTTTATTTATGTATAGTAAAAGACGAAATATATAACGTTAAAAAATTGAACTTTTTCGAGGTACATATCTTGGTACGGGGACCTCCCTTGGATTTTAATATCTTGAATATTTTATTACTTGCCGTGATAGAATCTATAGTAGTACAAATTTTGTTAAAATTTGAACTGTCTACCTATTATGGTTAAGGCTGTAGACCCCCACTGTGACATGTGGACAGACAGACAGCGGAGGCTTAGTAATAGGGTCCCGTTTGGTACTCTCCGGTTACGGAACCCCAAAAAAGTTAATTGAATCCAATAAAGAAACAAAATATTCTGCAATGCATCTTTGGCGCATTGAATGTGCTTTATTTTTATAAATAATAAATAGTACAAACTTTCAAGTTCAGACATTCGTATTATCACAGATCATTCACTAACATTCATTTTTATTAGATTTTCCATTGCTTTATACAAAAGTTTTTCTGCCACCGTATTTTATATAGCTCTATAATAACTACGTCTGAGATGCCGAGTTCTAAATAGCTAT
Source organism: Ypsolopha scabrella (assembly GCA_910592155.1). Classification (NCBI taxonomy): domain Eukaryota; kingdom Metazoa; phylum Arthropoda; class Insecta; order Lepidoptera; family Ypsolophidae; genus Ypsolopha; species Ypsolopha scabrella. The sequence goes on from OU342964.1 coordinate 11,644,943, forward strand.
TTATAATACGGTGTGGTGATTCCCCGTCTCCATCGAGGTCCTTGATAGCCAGCTGTCAGTCGGGGTGAGTATTCTTCGTTGTGGTAGAGGGTCTCAGTTCCTCGGGGGAGGCAAAGTGGCCAGGAAGTCCAGAGCTTTCTGGATCGCTGGTGGTATCGGAGGAGGTGTCGGTAGATGGGCCCCCTGGAAATGCATGTAATGCTTATTTAGAAAAACCTGTTAAAAGTTTCGTACCATTTAAATCACACTAATATTATAAATGCGAAAGTTTGTGTGTGTATGTTTGTTACTCTTTCACGCTGAAATGGCTGGACGAATTTGGATGAAATTTAGAATAGATATAGCTTATACCCTAAATTAACACATAGGCTACTTTATATCCCGGAAAAAAGCATGTGGTTAAACCAAATAGCACGCGGGCGGAGCCGCGGGCAAAAGCTAGTAAGTTAATACATTTGAAACAAAATTCATGAACTACAAAATTGAATTTGATGATTATTTGGGTACCTAACTCTAAAACTAAATTATAAATCGGCGTTTACAGTATTTGTTGTTTAAACAGTATATGGCACATAATTATAGAAAATTCCAAATTCCTAACCAGTTTTATTTCTGAGATAGATGCGTGCGTACTAAGGTTGGAGGGAAATCCGGGAAAGTCCCGTCAGGTGTCCCGTGTCTAGTGATTACACTTCTTGTCCCGAATACCGGGTTTTTCTCCGCAAAATTACGTATTCAACACCCAAGTATGATCAAGCCAAGCAAGCACTTGCGACGCGACGAAAGGTGGACGGACAATAATACCTGACGTTCATTGTCTATATAATTTTAAGCCAAGCCAAAGAGAGGTATTTATTTTGAGTTTTTGTTTTAAAGTTGATTTCAAGGTTTTATATCTCCATATAAAGTTTTGTTTTTATTTTCAGTTTGATTACTAAAATTAAGTCTTTAAACAAAGCCGTCTAAAGTGTCATGCGTTTTCATGATAATATTCGTAATAACTTTTAAAAGGTGACACTTTTCAAAAATGTAATTGTAGTTTCTGTTAGCTTAATGTTGTCTCATTCATATACAATTTGTTTTGTAAAATTTGTTATTGTCATTCCTAAAATAAAAGGAAAAAGGTTTGTACTGAAAAGAGAGTTTTCTACAATATTCTCCATACTTAACGGCAATTTCATACATAAAGACCTATTATTAAATGTTTTAGGTATAACTGACAGCCTTGAAAAAACTCTAGTATAAAATGATAAGGTGAGGTAATAATATGCTAATTTTGTATACGTTATTCATGAGTCATCACGTCACGTTTTTATTAAACTCAGGTTTCTGTGACATTTCAACTTTTACCAAACAAGTTTCTCAACAGTTAACAATAGATTTATTTAATTTGCATAATACCTTATATATGCTCTTTCTACCACAAACATTAATGGGAAGAAGATGCCAAGTTAGTTTTGATAAATGTTACGAATCTATATATTTATGGAAAGAAAAAAACCAGTCAAGTGCGAGTTGGACTCGCGGCCTTGGGATTCCGTACCATTCAAATAAATTGACAGAATTAAACAATTTAAACAAAATAGTTATAAACCTCCAAAATGCATGAAAAAGAAACAGCAAAATTAAATTTTGTCGAATATTTGGGTACGTAATCCTAAAGCTACATTATATATTGGCGTTTTCGACATTTGTTGTTTAAATACAGTATATTATGGCACCATAATAAACAGAATATTTCAAATTATATAAGTATATAATAAATGTATCGTCCACACTCGGCCGGCACAACCACAATTCCTAACTAATTTTATTTTTATTTTTTTTTATTTTTTTTACCCCTAACAAAAATGGTCTATAAATTACAAGATTTATCCTTTTTTTTTTTGGCCGTCAAACTATAGAATTAAAATTGTTTTCTGCTTAAAGAGCTCTAAAAAATTACAACCCACGTGCCAGGATAAGAAAAAAAATCCGCTCATTTTTCTCCTGATAAAAAAATTTTCAATTCAATATTCCGTTTAGAGTCAATATTCTATGCAACATGTCCAAATTTCAGATCTGTGACTAATTCGACCTACGAGCTAGAAACCCGTGACATACGGATGGACAGACAGTAAAGTGACATTAATAGGGCTCCGTTTTCCCTTTGGAATGGAACCCTAATGATAAGTTTGTAATTCATTACAATGACGTAGGATTGACAATTTGGGCATAACATTTGTTTGAGTAAATATTTATAAACACAAATTATAATGAGTTACAGATCTGAAAATTGGATTATGTTGTGTAAAATGTTTAAATTGATTGAATTATTTTCAGGGGTCCCATACAGGAAAAAGGAGCAGAAATGTTTTTCTTCTTACCCCTGCATTTGAGGTGTCATTGTCTACTCATTAAGTACCTAGGGTAAAAATATATTTTTTACTTTTGTCTTATCTTCAAAAATAAAGCAATGGCCCCCATCAAATTTGTCAATTTTGAGCCATTTTTATCCATCTCAAAAACTGAATTTGGAATTTTCTGTATATAATGTGCGATATACTCTAAACAAAAATGCTGAAACCGCCAATTTTCAATGTAAGTTTAGGGCTACGTACCCGAATACTCGACCATTTTAATTTTGCAATTTTGTGTCCAACATTTTGTAGGTACTGAAAAGTCTATCAACCTATTTAAATGGTGCGAAACCCTCAGAACGTGAGTCCTCCTCGCACTTGGCTGGTTTTTATTCAAGTATATCGTAGTAAGTTCTACTCGCACTTGAACGGTTTTTATGGTTCCGTAGTCCAACAAGGAACCCTTATAGTTTCGCCATGTCCGTCCGTCTGTCCGTGGCTTAGCTCAGAGACTATTAGTATTAGAAAGCTGTAATTTGGCATGGGTAATAAATATTAATACTTCTATAAATTGGTAAAATAAAAGCTCGAATTTTTTTTAGGGTTATGCTCTTAACCCTTACACGTATTTTTTTCTCGTCTATCCCATAGTGTGGGGTATCGTTAGATAGGTCGTTCAAAAACATTGTAGGTATGTGAAAACCATTTTTCGATTTATGGATCCGTTGGCGAAATATTAAGCTTTAAAGTGCAAATTTTTGTTAGACTCAAGTGTCCCCCCACCTGCCGGCTAAACGGTTGCTTATGAAAAAAATTGAAATTCAATGTGAAAAAATTCACAGAAGTAGTATATATAATAAATTTAAAAGGATAACTATCATAGCTTTACAGTTTTACGGGTACAGGTAGCCCCAAGCTTTTAATCCCCTCTAAACACGGGGCGATTCGTATCGACCGGCAGGAACCTCGGAAGAGGGACTTCCGAGCGTAGTGGAAGTTTGTCGCGATCGTATTAGTAGACCAGTGCGCATATTGTGTAGGGTAACTACGGAACCCTACACTGCGCGTGGCCCGATACGCACTTGGCCGGTTTTTTATTTTAATTTCATCTTACCTCTGGTTTGAAACCGCCCTCATCATCAGCGATGTAGTTTAAGCTGATGACGGTACCATCCGGTGCCGTGTAGCTGTAGGCTCCTTGTGCCACGATGACGTCACTTGCGTCTGGTCCACTGGCCTTCTTCAAGGTCCCTGTCTCCTCAGCCTTGATGCCGTTCTCAGTCTCAAAACTGAAATGGTGAGAACAGGAAGGTTTAAACTTTAGAATAACGACATGACAGAAAACTACTCTAAAATTACAAAAATAAACCACACACTCCTATATCGGAACTTTCCATGAGTTTTATATAGATTTCAGGCATTACGTTTTTAGAGAAAAGCTAAACGTTAAAAGTACGTATGTTCACAATGTATGAAGCCAAACAAAGTAGTTGGATATTCACTATTATGGATATTAATTATTGAATGTTTTAACAACTACCTTTTGTAGTGTTTTACATCGAATGTTGCTCGTTGCCTCTCTTCAATTACGGATGGACTCGTATGTGTAGCATTTTTTTATATATATCGGCCCGTCATGTAGACCTACCATGAGTTTGGTTCTCGAATCTTGTAAGCGACTGCGTAAGATATTTTGTATTAGAAATTTTGGTTCCTCTCGTAAACTGCTAGGGCGCTGTACAATTTCTAATATAAATATATATTTCACGCAGTCACTAGTGAGTATGTAGGCCTCAACTCATGGTCACTCGAGGCCTAATCTATCTCTGAAGGCGTGCCAAAGAGGGCCAAGTGTTGACTGTAATTCGAACAATCAAAAGTCGCACCTACATCAAAGTTCCAACGACGACTCATTAGTTTTACGAAATACGGGTGAGTCGTTTTGCCATACTTCAGCCACAAATACACGTTTTTATGGCATACTGGTTTCATCTTTACGTTTCGACAAGTGGGAAGTATAACATGTAATTTTATAATTACTATAAAAATGGTATAGGCAGAAACAGATAAGCACCTGTATCTATAAGAGCCATCAACTTGCTGATCGAAGTCTTGCTTGATGATTGCGATGACTTGGTCGGAAGGCTTCTGTGGCGCTGATGCGGTGAACGTCACCAATCCAAGAAAAAATAACACCCTCTGGAAAAAAGTTTTGTATGTATTAACATATATAGGTATAACTGGCAGATATGTTCCACGTTTTAACTCCAATCTGTTTAAATTTCGATTTCCATCAGTGCACATAAAAGCATTTAATTTAGCCAACGTTTTTCATGTTTAGTTTGCTGACGAACTCCTTAATTAAATGAGGAAGCAACAAAACACAAACGGAACTTGAAACGATTTTAATAAGAGGCGCTTAATAAATTTGCCTTCCTTTTTTTAAATAGCAATTTCACAAGAGAACCCGTCATTCAGACTAGCAGACGAGGCACCGGCAAACGACTGTTCATCATCTTTATCTACCAGTACCACATAAGCCAGTATAGCGAGAGTAAATGTCACAGAATAACAGCGTTTTCAGTTAGTTCACCAACCCAAGTTAATAATTGATAATTGTGATTATAGTCCGTGCCACAAAGTCTTTGTTGGCTTTGGGATCTAAAACAAAATGCCTTAATCCATCGGACTTTAGTGGTGGCGCGGACTCTAGGGCAAAGTTTCCCTACTCTATATAAAGGCCATAAATGCCTAGGATGGGGTATTTCTCTGGTTATAAATATGGAATCTCAAAATCTATTTTGGTTCTTGTCAAATATCTTCGTCTTAGGTGAATATGTTGATAAAATGAAGTAATTAAATAAATCATGGTCAAGCACGTTCACATCTCGTTTTTGCTACGGCGCTGGCAGATTACGTAGTTTTCACATTATAGATCAGCTACGTCGAAGTCTGTAAGGCAAGTTGGCTATTGTAGGCACCACGTGCGTATTTGTTTAGTAAATGAAAGGTTTGAGCTCGAATTGAGGACACACTTGTAATGTTTAGTGGTTTGGGCATAATATTGTCATAATTTTACCACTCCCCCACGAAAATGTGTACTTTTATGGTTGACAAAAATACTGCTAATCTCAATAATATTCTTTTAGCCATGGCCTAATTAAGCTGGTTCTTTTTACAAATATTAATTATGATTCTTGTGAATTCAAAATTGAAATGAATGAATTCGGTTATTTAATTGATAAATTCACTTATTTTTCACTCAGTGTCGTCCATTTAATTCAACCTATTACAAACATTCTTAGTTTAATGGACTATACATGCTAGCCCGACAATGCTTATAAACCAATTATACATAAAATATTTCCGAAATCTCAGCCCCTTTTTATAAATATTTATTTAATGAAATACAGTGTTGGTTGCACTTAAAAATATTTATTCCAAATTACTTGTTGCTACTCATTATAATACATTAATTAATGTATTATTATTATTAATTATTACTGGGCACTAGAAATAATGAAATTAATCTCAAAAATATATTCCAAAAATACAAATGGTTGGGTGATTTATTTTTTGTCGCTCAGAACACATTGTCTTAAATAGGTATAAGTTGACAGCAAACTTGCTAAATACAGTGACCTCCTTCTAGGATATCTTTTAGGTCACGAATGCAGGCACATCAAATATGAGTAAATAAAGTGTTATTTATGCACAGGACAAATATAATTAGCTAGTGTTTACAAGCGACTGTGACCTTTGCTCGCTTCACCTGACTGTAAATAAGATGTAGGTATCTTCTTCGTCTTAATGATTTACTATTATTTCTTTCGGGTTGTGATTTAGACATGCCATATGACTGTGCATACATGAAGTTGTTGTAAAAAAAGTCTGGTTTCTTAAATGGCTAGATTATTTACTATAAAATACCGCATAACAATGAGTAGCGGGGTGAATAGGGACCGTGCCTTCCTCCCGATTTCACATTTGACAATTTCAAGTTGAGCGGTGCAGTGGTTAACTATTAATGCAGCGCTGTGATTGGCTTATTCGTCGTCTAAGTATATTTAAACGCGATTTTATTAATTTAGAAAGTGAATTTTTGTTCTGCTATCGCAAGAACGTGGCCTCAGAGACGCTAATTCCATCTCGCAGTTTTTCCAAAACTTCTTTTACCATTTTCTCATTTAAACAACTAGTTCCATGATTTCTCAGGTGGAACATACCCGTATCACATTGTAATGATCTTACACAGGCTCTTTGGTTTCCGATATGATATCAGGTGTCTAAGGTCTATTGTTATTGGACTAACATAATATAAGTATGGTTATTAATTTACTATTGAGATAGGCAACAGTGCGTTTATTTCCAGCGCCACCCAGGCAAAATCGAAAGACCGAACTTAAAACATTGGGTTACCTAACCAACGTAAGAAAAAATCTAAAGGTATCCGCTGAAAAGATACTGCTTAGTAAACTTACAATTATAACCTTTTTAGGGCTCCGTACCTCAAATTGGAAAAACGGAACCCTTATGTGATCAAATTGTTGCCTGTCTTTTGGTCTGTCAAGACCTTTTTTCTCGGGCTCCGTTAGAGAAATCAAGTTGAAATTAATATCCTACAGCATAGCTCGACCCTTCGATATTAACCTCTCATGAACAACTAGACTCACAGTCTCGCTCAATAAGTGCCCGCGATGCATCTTGTCACCGCTATGGCGTGACAAGCTCGAATGACGATTGCGTACAACTGACATTGCATCTTTGTTAACGATATAACGGCTTAATTTGGTTAAAGCATTTTTGCTATTATGCACGTCTGACGAACTTTTATTAGAGACGGTGTGTCTAGTTGTTTATGAGAGGTCAATGCCCTTCGAGTATCAAATGTCGTAAAAGCCATTTTGGCCAAAACCGACTTTTAATGCCATCTTACTCAGTTTTTTGCGCTCTATCGATCTGATTAAGAATGTTGATAATCAAATAAAAATGTCTTTTGCTACTCAGAAAATTACGCAGTCGAAACACAAATTTTGTAATAAAAATGTTGTATATGACATTGAAATTCATAATTAAATGTACAGTGGGTATTTTTCTTCAGGCTGATACAACATTTTTAAAGAAACACAAAAAAATAATTGAGTAGTCGTTCAGGAATACCTATTTGTCGTAAAAGTTGAGATAACGTTATTGTTTTCGAAGTAAAAACGATTTAGTTATAATTTTAAAAGTTGTTGCTTTTAATCTGTTGAATCCATTGTTTTCCCATGAAGCAAAAACAAATTAAGTGTTTTTTTTTATTGTTACATAAAGGACTGGATCTGCTGTTAAAAAATACTGATGTGGTGAATTTAAAATGTTACTCATTCATAGCATGGTACTGAATTTGCTGTTTGATTGATGTATTGATTATTAAAATTGTTATTTAAGAGGATAGGTTCTGAAAAACCATAATTTATTCTTCCTTGTTTGAAGAATCTAGCAATACCAGATATTTGAAAAAAGTTTGGACTTCTGTCAAGAATATAATGCACACTCATATCGAAACAGAATCTTCAGACGTCATTCCAACATTGAGCCATAAAAAATCGAAGATTCATGTCGAGTTTTAACATTATTTGAGCAAAATCATAGTATATTATTTATGAATTAAAATCTATATAAACTTTATTAAACTCTTATCCGAACAGATATTTGATACAAACTTTTTTAAATAGTAAAATTCGTGATAAAAGTCGTCATTTTGATAATTTTCCAGAATTCGTCCCTCTCGCACTGCAGGTTTTTCCGCATGGAGTAACAGCGATCAAGGCAATCGGAACCTATTCTCTTCAAGGACTAGATCTGCTGTTTTCCTACAGAGAAAATACTGATTTAGTGATTATTAAAAGTTGATAGTTATAGCACTGGATCTGCTGTTTTCCTATAAAGCAAATATTGTTTTAGTGATTATAGAAATGTTATTTATAGGACTGGATCGATCTGCTGTATTCCTAAAAGAAATACTTTATTTATATAATTTTTTTTGCTCTAAAACTGGGTGATTTTCAATATGTGAGATTTATTTGAATAAAACGAAGTTATACTTTATTTTGACAAGTAGAAAGTTTGTAGGTTTATTTTTTTGGTATTTTTGATGCCTTTTTATTGTAATTTAATTTCATTAGAACAATGTTTTGATTGATTTCACACGTTTTTTGTAACCTTTCCACTGTTTCTACTTCAATAAACTACTTTTTGCTGGAAAAGTAAAGTAATGAGAAGGTCAAGTTTGACGATAAAATGACATGAAAAAAATGAAAAACCATATTGAAAAAAAAATGGTATGTATAGGTAATCATGTACTCTAGGGCGTCATAATAATAATGATATATTTAAAAATGTACAACATTTTCTAAAGCTGCGCAAAAATTTACAAAAAATACTGAAACAAGAAAACTATGGAATTCACTTGCACTTTTTGAACGTATCTTTGTTGATTCCGCATTAATTAGTTAAACATTTACTTATGATATTTAATTTTTAGTCACTTATCTTTATCTTTAATAGATATTAATTTTATCATTCCTAAAACAACTTTTAGTAAAAATTATCCCTTAGTAAGGTAATAAAAGGGTTTATATATGATTATATATTTTGAAGAATATTGAGATCTATTTTTCAAATCTCCGTCGCTGAACAGTTAACATAACCTTATATTAAAACCTCGGCTGTCTTTATTTATTCTGCTGGTATACAGACAAACAATAAAACAATAAGTGTTTCCATTTCTCGACGAAACCCCAAAGGTGAGGAAGGTCAACATCGTAGGCCGCATAGTCCAAAAATCTCAATATCAAGTGTGAGAACACTGATAACAGCGGAGATGTATACGATAAGCCGCGTATTTCCCAACCACATAGTCACAGAGTAACGGGGGCGGGCGTGGGAACTGATAGCAGAATTTCGCTGGTTGCCGCCGAAAAGACAATGTCCGTCGAACAAAAACAAACGCGTGCACGTAATTAGAGTCTCGCACGGCTTTGAGGCTGCGCAGAGACGGATTCGAGACGAATGGATTAGCATTATTGTTTTTATTATGTCTATATTGCATATTTTAACGCAAGTTAATTTACCGTTTCATTAACAATATAATAATAACTTGAAAATTACAACTTTTGTCTTAAAACAAAATATCTAAATATTCTTTTCAATGCTGTTGTCAAAACAATCTTAATATTTTCGGAAAAAGGCAAGAAAATATATGTTCCAATTTTTTTTTCTGTGGATGTTAATTGTCAAGTATTTAATCGCACTGAGACTATGAAATACATCAAAGACAATAAAGAATACATTTTAGTGACGTATTAACTGCTAGACTCGTATAAATTATACAGATACTTGCTTTTTAAGTTGATACATCAGAATCCAGAATAGGGCGGTTACGCAAAACAAGATGGCACACTTGTCATTGGGGTAAAGAGCGCAAGCGCAGTGCTGGCAAAGGTTAGCCTTTGTAGACGGCAATAAATGCACAAACCATTGCACAAGCTGGGACCCGATACAAGAGGTCGAGCGCCCTATACACTAAATAGGTACCCTACGCCCTACGATGCTGTTGATCAATTCTAGACTTTCAACTTACGCATTAGGGCTCAAAACCACTACATAGTATTCTAGTAGTTAGCATCGTCTAGTAAAACGAGTTTGTAGAAGACGATTCATAACGATGTACCCACATGCCTAGTTGCGGCCAATTTGGTAACTTGTCTATCTCGCTTGATTTTGTGGTCATTGATATGAGGGTTATTGGCAACAACAGCTCGCTTATACGCAGTGAGAAATCGATGGTCCATAAAGGTGACTTTTTTATGCAGCATTAATTTTAGAGACCCAGTGAAAAAAAAGTGAAATCAAACTATTTCTTATTTTTATCATGGTTACACGAGTATGTGATTCTGGGCCACTTCTAAAATTTTCAGTATGATTCTGTCTGATAAAATAAAATCACGAAGTAATGAAAACTTTAGTGATACAAAAGCTTAGTTTATTGAGGCATAAAACTTGCTGTTTAGTGACTTTTTATTTACCAGTTGTATTAAGATATATTTTACATTTACTTTAGGAATTAAAAGTAGAATTTTTGCCTTCACAGACATTTCATAAGCTATTATAAAAAGGAGATGCTGAATTTACCTTTAAAAACGTTTTACTTCTTGAACCAGAACAAGGTTGAAATCACATAATGCTCTCGTGAGCGTTCAGTATGTGCATTACAAGCTAGTTAGATCAATAAGTTACAAAAATATTCGGTGGACAGGTATGGTGGAAAAATTCAACCGTCTAGGTAAGTATCTCGGTAGCGCAATTGGTAGCGCGCTTGTCTGAGAAACAAGAGGTGCAGGTTTGAATCCTGGCCCGAGGAATTTTTTCAAATTCTGGTCTTTACATTTGTTTCTAATTGATCTTTTCTGGTTTGTAATATTAGAGTGCTAATAATAATGTTCATAGCAATATATTCATAGTATATATTATGATTTATAGGAGGATTTAAAACGAGAAATATTACTTGTTTTGCAACTTACATTTTCGTCGATTGTTGATCTAAAACTTGGAGGAAGACATTAGCAAACTTTGGATGCGATGCGGCTGTTGTTTTGCCATTATCCAATGCTTCAAAGACGCAAGATAGCTTGTAGAACGGCTGTCCCAGAGTCTACAGCTAGTAATATGCAGCTCCAGTGTATACAAATCCGAAGTATACAAATACATAATCTAAATACCCTAACTTACACACTTATCATGAAATATCCAGAAATATAGAAACTACAATCTTGAAATTTGGCAAGTTTCCTTATGACGTGACGAAGGCACCCGCTAAGATAAGATTACTGAAGATTCTTACTAAAATGGTGTGGTACAATGTATTCAAGTTTGTTACTCAATCTAAGGCTAGTTAAATTATACACACACCTATCACGAATCCGCTATAACACTGCGGCTAATTTCTTTATTATCGATACCTGTGTCACGATATGTTCGTGGTAACACCTATTGTCTAACGTACCATATCTCTTCTGAAAAAGTTCACATAGTGGTCAAAACTTTACTACATGAAAAATGTAGATAAGAGTACTTTTCTATTTTCTGTCTTTACATAGATATATATGGAAATATGTGTTTTGCGAAAAACATTTCGTTATAGTTGTAGTGTTTACTACGCTGCAATGAGCCATTTTTCTGCTTATTACTTGACCATATTACCTCAATTCGTAGTCCTGCTAACGCTTCTGCTTTTTAACTGTCTATCCTACTCTAATCAGATGCCGCGCATATTTTATTTTTTTATTTTTATGGAACAGTCTGCAGCTGCTTTATACTAATATCAGTTATATTATGCAATGTTTCAGATCTAATTTCAAGTATTCATTTAATGCTATCGGTTTATTGTACGGTTTGGAGGTAACTTTGTATTTTTTTTTTCTATAGAGAAAATTTAATGTAAAGTCGTTTGCAATAGAATCCAACAATCATGTAAACAAATATGGTGGACTGACATTGACAGCGTATTGTTTATGCCCATAGTGATGTCATAGTGTTCTAATTTAATTTTAATTAAATTTATTTTTCTAATTATTTTAATTTTTAGTCATAGACTATGGCCCATAGTAGGATAGGTACTAAAATAAAACTGACTAAATAGATTAAATATATAAGCCATAGACTATAAAATAAAACTGATTATATATAAAAAAAGTGTTTATTAAAACAAAATTTAAATCTTCGTCTTCGTCATCATCACTATCAGAAGTGTCGCCGGTGACCGTAATTATAAATGGAACCACTGTGTCATCGCTTGCCGTGCCTAAAATGCCGTCGAGCTTTTTCATTTCTTCCTCTTCCTTTAGGACGTGACTTACGCATTTCGACCATTGTTCGGCTCCGATTCTCGCCAACCCTTCGTTCAATAAAGTTTTTATTTCCGCCATTTTAAAAGATTTGTTATTTCTCCCAACATACGACTTAACCTGTGCCCAAATGAGCTCAATTGGGTTGAGTTCGAAGTGGTAGGGAGGAAGGCGAAGCACAGTTATTCCTTTCGATGCGGCGAGCTCGTCAAACTCGAAAACACTAATGCACAGCGAACCCACAGAACAGTGAATGACTGTGAATGACAATTCTAAGAAAAAGGCCACCTGTCAATTTTTAAAAACTAACCATTATTTTTATGGCTTAGGATACAATCCGTTTTGGTTAATTATATTAAGCTCTTGAAAAAAAATTTTTATTGTATTCAAATAATATTAAATTAAAATAATTTATTAAATTAAAAATAAAAGATAACTTCAGATTACGAACAACACTAACTTTTCAATGACTTATAGAGTTCGATGAGTAAAAAACTAAGATGACAGCTTGTCAAATACTTCGAAATTTTTACGTTGCAAATGTTTTAACAAATTTAACTTATAAATACAAGTTAAATCGTGTTGAAGATAATGTGAAAACAATGGTGCGTTCGTTGAAATCAGACTATGTTCATAATTGATCGTCAAATGTATGTGATTACGGAGTAATCGTGACAATTTGGTTTGTTTACATGATTGTTGGATTCTATTGCAAACGACGTCATGTTTTCACAACAGCGTGGACATAGCATTAGTCCTCAACTTTATCATATATTAATTTCATAGTGATTGTTGTAGTATTTGTTGGTATAAAACAGGATCATGCGAAGCAAAGTGAGGTATTACTCATTTATTAGTTATTACTTATTACTTTATCACATATTATGCATACACACTTAATTGTTTATCTATTTTATTAATGATTGTTAATTATTTCTTTTTCATTTTTAAGAAATATTTAACTATAAACTTTCGCGTTTTTAAGAAATAGTAATGTATCATGTTATCCTAAAACTCGCTTTTTTGTCTTGATGAAGTTGCAGTTTTGGTAGCTAAATTATTATAATTATAGTTATAATTACAATTATAATCATTTTCTGTGCGGGCCTGCCTTATTCTAAGAAGTGTGCCATAATATGTTTTACTCAGTAGACGTACTACAACTCGAGTAAGGTCAATACAAAGCGACTCAATTTACTGTGATCCACCCACCTGTGTTGTTTCAAATAAATAATCACGATGGACTCAGATGGCCTCTGTCCAAAAGAAATGTTTGACTACTATAAACGGGACACTTGTACTATAGCTGATATTTTTTGAACAGAGAAATAGTCTACAAATTAAAACAGGCATTAGTGATTAGTGACTTCCGCACTTTATCAGTTAATTTCCATTATCGCTAAAGTAATAGTCAATAAATAAAATACAAAGGGCTAGTTAGGATATACACAACACTTTTGATCTGTTTCCCAAAGATGTAGGCACTCTAAACATTCATCTAATATTGTTATAATTTTAGTCACGATAAAATTAATAAAAGATTATCATTGAATTACACGGCAATTACTTCCGGAAGTTTCAGACCAAGCTTCACTTCCGTCACCAAAAATTCAAAACCCCTGAAGTTCTCTTCAATTAAAACTTACCATCTCAATGGATCCTTTATCACAATTTTCCTGGTGTTCAGATCCTGTATCCTGACAGTCACAGTGACGGCGTGTGCGCCGATGTCTACTTGTTCTTCTAATCACCCGTCCCTTATATACGACGCGGTTTTGTCTAGGCATTGCAGCTCTCCCTCTGCATCGACTGCAACGACAGGGCCGGATTCGGAGGCGCTTATTGTCTTACAATGTTGGTTTTTTATTCCTGCTATTGTAAACAGTCGGTTTATGGATAAAATAACTGTGCATATGTGTAGCTACATACTATCGCCTGCAGATGGGCTTGATAACTGATGTAATTAGTGAGAAAGAGACGACTTTTCAAGAGACAGAATGCATATTGTATGTCTCGAATAGGCCTGAAATGAAAAATGTTTATTTATGTAATACACAAACATTATATACACTTATTTACAGTATTTGGTAACTTAAAAGGAAGCTACCAGCTACATCAGTTTAATCGTTTCATAGTTTCATGCCTGAAGATGAATGTGTCACAAGGTTGAGTTTTATTGCTGTTGTAACCCCAAACGCACAGACAATGTGTCGTTTGCCTGTTCGTAGGTTCGTTTGCGCGACTTACGATTTATCAGGTTAAAATATAAATGAATATAAATTCAAGGTTTTTGAAATTCTAAATTTCCGAAATTATATAATTTACAGCGAAATCCATGGCTTTGGATATTCTAAACATCATATGGAGTTTATAAAACTATGAAGGATCAATTAGAAACAAATTTTTGGGACAAATATTCTGAAAATGTTGTTAGGGCCGGGCGCAGTCAGTAGCGAACTTGCTGAGATTCCTGGATTGAGGAAGTTTGTTTCTAATTGATATTTTATATCACCATGTTCTCAAATGTAAATAATGTTTTTAGATATAAAAAACCTTATAAACATAAAAAATGCACAGATATTTATTTGTTAAATAGATTTTTTAAATATTTTTTTTAATACAGACATACTTACGCCTGTATCCACAGTATCCCAGAGGGGTATTTTATTTATTTTTATTTTATTTTGCTTCTTCTACATCCATCAATCTAATATCATGATTATTATGATAATTTTATTTGTATTAAATTAAAAATATATATATTACTATTAATGAATTCATAATTAATAAAAAAACAGATTTTAAATTGTCATCACCAATATGGTAAATGAAAGCAGAACATTTAGGTTTAATACTCGACAGCCATTTTCATGTAAATGAGACTGGCAGGAAAGTGAATGGCGCATTTCACTCCCTTAAGAAACTCCAGAATTTTTTGCCCAACAAAAATCTTGCTTGCCCAGATGCTTCTTTTTCCTATCATCGACTACGGTAATGTTTGTCTTATCGATGCCACCGAAGTGTTATTAAATTAAATCGAGCGTTTTCAGAATTTAGCTATCTGATTTGATTTATCTATTGTCTTCGCATAGATCACGTTGCTCATTTTCGTAAAAAGTTGAAGTGGTTACCTACCAGTCTGTCACCGCCGTAATATCAATATTTTGTCTCGTCTATTTAATATAATTAGGAATCCACTTTCTCCGCCTTATCTTCGTAAACGTTTTGGGTTCTTCATCTCAAGGGATAGACTCTTGCGTTCTGGGACTTCCTCTCACCTTAAAACCCCCCCACATAAACGTATGCTTATGGGAACTCATTCAAAATCGACTCAATCAGGCTGTGAAATGCTTTACCGAACAGTATTCACTTCAAACAAAGCTTAAATAACATTACCTCTCACTGTCCGAGTAGGTACAAGGTGAAATTAAATCAACCGACCAAATTCATACTGGAGACTCGGTTAGTAATCAGAAACAAGCTTCAATTACCCTTTTGGTTAAATTCGAAAAAAAAAAATTTTTTCTTCCTTACTGCCTAGATTAGGAATTGTACTTAATGAACTAGTCCAACCAGAAAGGGTTCAAAAATTTTTTTTTTCCAATTTGTCCAAAATTCTGAACCTAGATCCTGATCGTTAACCGAGTCTCCAGTATTAATTTGGTCGGTTGATTTAATATCATCCTATATAATATTATACATATAAAAATGTATGTATTCTTTAATACATATTTATAATATTTTAAACTATGTATTCATAATGTGTATTTCATTAATATTTTATCTTGAAATCTGTATACTTCGGTCTTTTCTTTATACAATATGTATGATTATTACACGTTTTGCTAGCCAATGTACGTAATATTTAATTATTTGTTTCAATGTTTCTGTGTTAGTGATAATTTGTATATATAATAATAAATAATAATATAAATTTATATTTCAAAGTCGCAAATAAAATCAATCAATGGTAATAAATTACGAGTAATAGTTATTTGTTATGCAAGGCTGAAAAGTTAATTTTTGGCGCGAGTACCTTGTATTGAAAACTGAGCAAGCGAAGGCTTCTAGGATTGAACCATGAGTGGTTCAAATATAGAATCCTGAGCGTAGCGAGGATTTCAAAGGTACGAACGCTGAATAACTTTGCTGCCGAGCGAAATACACAACTTTTCACCTCACAAAAGCGAGGAAAATATTAGGTGCAAGAAAAACAGTTTTAATTAATATTAATTGTTGTATCGAGTAAATACTCCAAAGTGTCCTTGATTTTCTTGTTTCAGATAGTTCAATGAAGTATGATAGCATTATTGTCTCGGAAAACGTTTTCGCGCCTTTTGAATGTCTCCATGCATTGAACAAATCGTACGCTTTTGTATGTATTTTTCGCGCGATTTTTCCGGAAGAAAACTCAACTCGGCATTATGTACCGCTTGCACTAATTCTGCAGGTGTTAAATTTATATCTTCGTTGCTGCTAGCCTCGCTCATATTTTATGATTTCTTTCGATTTTATCAAAAAACAAACCAAAATAATGGTAGGAAAGTGAATTGAACAAAGAGAAGGAAGTATTCAAGGTCTTGTGTTTAATCAAATTTTCTTGCTGGCCGGCCGTGCTATTATTATTTAAATGAGGCTGGCGCATGACATGAAATAAGTATTTCCATTTCAGTGGACTGGCTGCAGAGAATATAAACTATTACAAAACCAATGACGTTTATATATTATAATACGTAAAATTATTGTACGAAACCTATATTGAATAAAAATATTCGAATTTTAAAAACACTTTCCACGCTAGCGGATAAAGTGCGCTTTTCCACCCAGATTTCGAATGGTAAACAGAGCCTTTCCGAGCTTGTGAGGTAAAAACAAAATTATATCAATGATCGTCAATAGTTTACAGCCTAAACTGACCTCTGTTTTATATCCAGTTGTAATAGATCAATTAGCGGTGAGGGTTCATGTTGTAGAGTTTATATTTGTTTAATTGAAAAAAAAAAGAATTTCCACATTTTCCAACAAAAATATCGCTTCACATCTACGTTCAACCTTACTATACTATAGAAACCTGTAGATAATAAAGCCCAGGATTTAAATCTTTGAATCTAAAAGGACTGAAAACTTCAAATTGGGTAGATAGTTTTCTAATACGGCACAGATATCCGGTAACAAAGAATTTTCTGGTAGATGCTTTCAAGTTTGTTACCGCTTCAGCATGGACGAATCCGTCGGTAGAAGGCTACGCAGCATAATAGACACCATATTTAATCACACCTGCCTCCCAAAGACAAGGGAAAATATCATTGCTAACTAGGTATGATTATTATTTTTTTCTCTTGATTTTGTTATTATTCTCTCTGCAAAACAAATACACTCTACCTACATTATATTACACTACAATATACCTAAGTACTTTTAATTATCTGGTTATATATTTTATCTAATCTCATATCGTAAAATCCTCATTACGAACTCAAAACTACTGGCATAGTGAAAAATATTTTTCATGAACGTCTGTAAAAAAATAAAAAAATTGAATTGTAGTATAGGTACCCGAACAACATAATGCTACAAAAAAAACTTTTTCTGAGATTAAAATATACGTGATACTCACTAGGAGGGCAAAGGGGACTTAGCCCAAACAGCCATGTCTGAGGTTTAATATCAAATACCAATGAGGTTATAATATAATTTTCTCTAACACCTACCGAATAATATTGCAGCGTCACAAGTTAATTTTATTTTCGGCCTGCATATTATCTATGGCTGCCAGCGCACACATGCGTGGTGGATTGTTGGATTTTGGCGCCGTAGCTCACGTGGAAATTACCATTTACTGTGGTTTTATGAGTCAAATCAAAAGTATTATTTTGACCTAAAATTACTAACAGCAGTGATAGTGGTGATAATTTGACTCCACCTGACATTCTGGAAATAACGACGAAAATTACAAACGCTGTTAGAACGAGCTTTTACAAGAAAAATCCAAAATGGCTAACGACATTTTATCAAGATTATGAAAGCAGGTTGTTAGGCATGAGTTTAGTTAAAGTAGTGTAAGAAACTATACATATCTAGGTATTAAAACACTCGTATACTTTTAAAAAATTCGCCTACGGCTCGTTTTTTAACAAACATATTGGTATTTATTTCTAGGGGGGGGAGATGGGACTATGGGGGGAGCGTGCCCCCTTTCCCCTACCTAGTTACGCCTATGGACAAAGGGTTATGTCTTTGTGTGTCCACTTCACAATCCCTTGAAGTTTACACTGAGTACACAGTGAGACATAAATGCGAATAAGCTGACACTGAGTAAACAATACGACCTAATAGGCTCTTCAAAATTAATAAGCCTCCACAACTAGTTAGTGGGTCATGCAATAAAGCTAGGTATACACTTTGAATAATCTAGTGATATAATCTACTATTATCTTATCATGACAAAATTTTAAGTATAGTAGTAGGTCAAAGAATTAAGTTAAATAACTTGGCAAACTGCGAGTTGGACTCGCCTATAAAGGGTTTCGTACCACCACATGTTATGGGTACGGCACCCTAAAACATTTTGGTACAATAAGGGTTGACAAGCTACTATCAACGCCATCTATTTATTTATTTATTTGGACCACCAATATCTAGTACATAAATACAAACATTGTTTAACGAGTTATAGGTTGTAGGGTATATGTCTAGACAATTATAGGCGGACACAGCATGCAAAATAGAGACAGATTATACATTATTAAATTACAAAATTATCATGATTACATATTAAAACAATTCAATACAAATTTTGCACATGAAATATTTAAACACAATTATTATGCCAGAGATTATGTAATAAAATATAGTAAGACAAAAAAAAATTAAAGATATTAAAAGGTTAATTATATATACAATTATAAAAGAAAATCCTAACACAAAAAAAAATAATAACAAAGCGAAAGAAGTTATGATGCTATTCATAGGGTGATTTAAAAAAGTTCGACAAAATTGATTTTTTTAAATGATGTTTCTTACCATAAAACAAGTCAAGATGTTGTGAGTGTTTATTGAGTAGAGCTGGGGACAATCAATTTCACCAATTGAAAGCTTCCGAAGAAACTCCAAGTCAAGCAAAGTTCTACGATCTGACAGGGAGTCCCATCGGAAATGCTTTAATCTATCCACATATGATGGAAGCTTTTTAGCCATTCCACAAGAGTAAGATAAGTGCCACAAGAACCTTTTCTGTAGTCGCTTATTGGCAAGCTTGACACAAGTCATCTGAGATGGTTATGGTTAACACGATGTTTTTTGTTTGGGGACCCCTTGGTTTTAATTTTTTTTGATATTTGTCGCGATAGGAGCTTTATAAATAGGAATTTGTAAAAATTCAACTAGTTACCTACTCGTATGACGCTTGACGCTATAGACCCCTGTGACAGACGGACGGACAGACAGAGAGACAGTGGAGGCTTCTAGTTGGGCACCCTTGGGGTACGGAAGCATAAAAAAGTAAATAGGCAGTTTTCAATAACACATTTATCTCCCAAGAGTGTACAACACATCCTACGGCGTAGCAAACGGCTTCACTACGGACTTCCCTACTTGCTACAACATAGCCAAAAAAGATAAATTTTCAATATTCACGTTTTAAATTTTATTTATGAGATATATCTTATATGTATTTATATTTTTGGGTATATCCCTCTGAAGCGGTAGTAACTTGTAGAATGCCGGTTTCACAATCGTTCGATCTAAGTTTGAACCCTGCCGGTCCAGGAAGTAACATTAGTTTTTCAGCGTTCCGTACCCGAAGTATCCGTCCGTTGTCACAGGGGTCTACAGCTTCAACCGTAATAGGTAAAAAGCTGAAATTTTCACAGAATACTATTTCTTCTATCACGACAAATAATAAAATGTAAAAATGTAAGGAGGTCCTTATACAAAAAATCTTAAAAAAGTTGCATTAGGTATTGAAACTTCATTGGTTTTGGCTCTTACTTAAAAACTGTACCACATAAAAGTAAATATTAAATTAAGTCAGATTGTAGGACATACCCTAGAGTAAAACAAAAAATAAAAAATTAGGATACCGTTGCAGACGGTACCAAATTTTTTGTCAGACGCTACCATTTTGACGATTTGTTTTTTGTAGCCTTGAGGTTGCTTTGGCATGTATATTGTTGTTATTTTCTATAATGTTTTAGGGTTCCGCACCCGTATAGTTGGATAGTATGGCACCCTATGTGCGTGAGTTGACCAAATTATTTAAGTTTAAGACTTTCACCTTTTTAGCTCCGCCCGCGTTTACTCAAAATCTCTGTCCTATTTTCGGCTTGGGCCTTTATGTTTACAGTATTTGTAGAAAACCCTGTGACAAAACCTGGACCTGTATGCCAAAAAAGAAAAAGCTAAAAGTATGAGTACCTAATAGAAGCCACTCCTTATTCGTTTTGAATGTAAAAGTCGTAGGTGAAACGAGAATGAAAATGTTGGTTGTTTAAGGCGCAAAGGCAATCAAACCAGCGAACAACGACTAAAAAAATGGCGCGGCCCGGTAGTGCGGTGAATCAATAAAAGGTTGAATATTTCCGTTTTTTTTGTGAATAATATTTAATCAAAAGGCAAATGAAGGAATTAAAAAAAAACGAAACAGCCTTCAGTTTTTTTAGATGTAACGAATTTGTCTATCATGTTTTGGGCTTTGTTATCCTCTTGGAAAAGGCTTCATTTATATCACTTTTTTTCAGAATCCTATCTATTGTAATGTGAGTTCAATTGTTTTAAAATCTAATTTTTACTACCTATGTCGTCTTAAGTGACACTCCACACTCAAAAAACACCTCGGACGTTCCTTCACAAATATATCCGTAATACCAAGGACCGCGTTAAGGACCAATCATCGAGCAGGTTTGGCAACACAATCACTTTACCAATACTCTAGCTAGCGCTTCAACTCAATAGACTAATTTTCACGGAAAATTACCCGTGTAAAGGTGTACAAAGTACTTTACATCTTCGTTATATTTGACCTTTGCACGTTGTGGTAATTTGTTCAAAAATTATTATCAAATCACCGAAGTATGTAAATTGGCGGAGTTTTGACTGAATGTACTCGTAGACAGATGACCCATACGTTTAAAGCCTAACTAAAGGTCAATGCCTTGTGTGGTTTTAGGCAGACATTTCATGAAAACGATTGTAATATTAAGTATTTTGTTTTATGTTTAAGCCCAGAAGTTATTGAGGTACGAAGTTGTAATTCACAACAATTAAAACTCTATCCATCCATCAGCCTGGGTTCGTCCAATGCGACATAAGACAAGCCTTTTCTATATTTCACCACTCTTGGCGGTCCCCCGTCCTCCTCATCCAGGCATCACACCCAACGTTCTTCATGTCATCGGTTGGTCTACGCTAGGATTTGCTGTACGTGGTCTTCATTTTGCCGCTTTTCGGCCCTAAAGGCCATTATTTCGGAGACATAATATGGCCTGCCCACTGACACTTCAACTTACTGATTCGCCGGCTATGTCAGTCACTTGCGACCTCCGATGGATCTCCTCGTTTCGGATTCTATTTATCACAGATACCCAAGCATAGCCCGCTCCATAACTCACTGAGCGACCTTAAACCGGTGGATTAAGCCTTTTGTAAGAGACCACGTTTCAGCGTCATACGTCATCACTCATCATTGTGATACTCGTATTTACGACGTAAATATGTGACGTAACTTCCCGGATGCTGCCCAACACAAGCATATTCGTCTGTCAGCCTCGGCGTCGAAGTTGTTTTTACCCAGCTGTATAACTTGACTCACTTACAACTCAATAACTAATAAATGTTTTATGGTACTGGAGTCTGGAAGATTTTATATTGCACTATCAATTATGCAGAATATTCTTGATACACGTAAATACAAAATAAAGATAGACTAGGTATAAATATTGATATTTAATGACAGAACTTGTCTTAAGGGTTCTAGTCTTTTTGATTCCACGCATTTTTTTTGTTCAACCCCATTTTTACCTAAAATATATAAGAAGAAGAATAGAGAATAAAGAGAATTTATTGCCAAAAATATATTTAATAGTAAACTATCAAAAAGTAAATAATTTGGGTAATTATATCAGTTAAACAGATATCGGATTTTAAGACTACATAAGCAAGTATTATTTACTAGATACTTGAATGTACGTTATTATTATTAATGAATTTTTGGCAAATGGTGGTATCTACGCCGTTGTTTCCACCAACAAATATGTACTTTCCCGTAACTCGGTGAGCACCACTCTATGGAAACTCGAAATAACATAAATTGGATTTTACAAAAGCAGACTTGCCAAAGTAAGTACCTTTTTCGTAGGAAAGGTATAAGATTTTATAATTATATATTCCAAAAGAAGTCCTCAGTTTGACAGAGAATAAGTTTGATCTGTTTATTAAAAGGAATATTATAAAATAAACAAATATTTAGACGCTAATGAAGCATGCGTGAGCTATGTCTTAATAATAGTTTTAGTATCATTTCCTAGTTTATGATTCCACCAAATTAATTATCAAATATTTGATAAATTGTAATGATGGATGACCATGAAAAACATGACAATGATGTGATGAACGATATGAGACAGTAGACTAAGATATTTTTTTCCGTAAGAGAAAATTTTTGTACTATTTTGTATTTTGACTATTTGAATCTTGCTAAGTTTCTTGCCCTTCTTCTTAGCAAGACTAATCGAATGAGCGGAACTAGGCGTTATATTTATTTAGAATTTCTTTAACTTGATAGTATAGATACTTATTTATTTTTTGCCGATGTAAGTATGTAATTTTACTCAATAAAAAAAATACTAACTTTTAAATATTTTATTGTATTTCCCCGTATTATATTTATTTTATTCTCTTACTCTATTGCTTTTTTTAGATTAATATGAACGTGTCAAAAGTGTATTTTATGTTTCAATTTTACAAAACAAATTATTTATATTTGAATCTGAACAACGAACCATAAATTTAATTAAATAAACCATTATGCAGAACAGTTTTAATATTAATGGCGTATGTCTTCCACATTTTCTATATCTCTGTTAGATGTGAAATTTCCTGAACATAATGTAAAATGAGAAACATTCTGAGCTCTAAAACAAACACCACCATTCTACAAACCCGGACCTCTACTAGACTAGATCTCTCTAGGTGATATTATTATTTATTTGTAAAGTAGTTATATTCCGTCGTACATACGATATTTAGAAGGCTGACATTTCATTGCGAGTGCCATCATCGGACGATTACTCAGTGCATTGCAATACTGACATTAACATTACCTACATTTGAACTTTGGAGGACGCATGCGCGAGATGGCACCGCGCGCGCCGCTTTATCGTGCCCTCAGCAAACGGTAGCCGTGGCAAATCAATATCTTTGCAATTATAGCTGATATATTTTGAAAAATCGTAGTAAGTTAAATGCATACTGTCCATAAACTAAAAATACTATAATAACTTCTTACTTCCCCCAGTACAAAGTAACTAACTTAGTCAACAAATCTCTTCTTCCATTGCTTTCATTTTGACTTTTATATCGAACTAAAAAATATATATTTAGGGTTCCGTAGTCTGACAAGGAACCCTTATAGTTTCGCCATGTCCGTTTGTCCGTCTGTCCGCGGCTTAGCGCAGAGACTATTAGCACTAATAAGCTGTAATTTGGCATGGATATAAATATTAATCACGCCGACAAAATGGTAAAATAAAATCTTGAAAAAAATAATTTTAGTGGTACCTATCATACAAGTAAACTGGGGTTGAATTTTTTTTCTCGTCTATCCCATAGTGTGGGGTATCGTTGGATAGGCCGTTTAAAAAGATTGTGGGTATGTGAAAATTATTTTTCGATTTAGGGATCCGTTGGTGAAATATTAAGCTTTAAAGTGAAAATTTTATAAAATTGCTGGCTAAACGGTTGTTCATAGAAATGTGAAAAAATTTACAGAAATAGTATATATAATAAATTTAAAAGGAAAACTATCACAGCTAAGTAGGCTTTACAGGTTTACGAGTACAGGGCGCGCCAAACTTTTGGCCCCCTATAATGTATGGGACCAGAAGTTTGGCTTGGTCTGTATTAGTAGACCAACTTATATGTACCGGGCAACTACGGAACCCTACATTGCGCGTGGCCCGACACGCACTTGGCCGGTTTTTAGTTTTAATAAAGTATTGCAATGTTGTCATATCGTACAATATGTAGATTTTTTTAAAATATATATCGCAGGTTTAAAGTAATAAATCTAAAGTAATGGTCTATAAATTATACATAATAGTAATAATTAGTTATAAAGATTTTATGTAAAAGTAGGTTGCAGAATTAGGACTTAATTGCCACAAATATAATGTGACTTTCGTTTATATAGCCAAATTCATACTGGAGACTCGGTAAGCGATCAAAAAATACAATACCAGAATTATCTGCGATGCAAAACCAGAAAACCAGTAAGTATACCAGAAAAACAGTAATCATTAATCAAGGTAGTATCTGATAGGGAATCATTGCAGGCAACACTACTAAAGACTCTTGGATCAGTCTATGTATCAACTAATTAACTCGTCGGGAGTGAGGTAAACAGTACCATGCGTACGTCAATAAAATACAAGATCTTTGACCCTTAACGATTGACGATGATACCTCAATTTATCGTTAGCGGCGCTCGGCGCCAAGCAACTTGTTCCGTTAAAATTTTGATAAGTCAGGCCAATTTAAATATTTCTTAAATATCAATATCCATCTTTATGAAAATCCCTTGCATACTGTTGGCATTTATTTTAAATACCTACCGTGGTTAATTTACCAATTCAATTTATAATAACAAATTGTTGCAAAACTGTAAGGCGCAGGTAATAAAATAGTCACCTAGAAGCGTGAAGAGCTACGTGTCTATAGGTATACTACGCAGCGCAGCGGTGACATTCTTGTTTAGCATTGAGAAATTTTCTTGGGCCCAGTTTTAGGGTTCCACGCCTAAAGAGTAAAACCAAGTCTGTCTGTCTGTCTGTCTGTCTGTCTGTCTGTCCGTATGTCACGGGTCTCTAGCTTGCAGACGGAATGAGTTAGAGATCTGAAATTTGTCTATATGGCGTGTAACATTTTGACCCTAAACTGAATATTGAATTAAAAATTGAATTAAATAAATTATCAGGGGGTGTCGCATATATAAAAAAGAGCAAAAAAAATTTACCTGAGCATTTGGTGTGTCATTGTCTAGAACTCATTAAGTAAAGTATATATTATCATATATTTTAATATTTTTTTTCATATTTAGAACTAAGGAAATGGAGGGCCATCAAAGTTGTCAGTTTTAGACCATTTTTATTTAGAATTTTCACTATATTATGTGCCATATACTGTATATAAAGAATGAATACTGAAGAGGCCGTTTTTTATAGATTTTCTGGTTACGTATGCTCATATACGATCAAACATGCTTAGTATGGTAATATTCAAAGGTTATCCACTATTTTAAAATTACTTAGTGCACATACATAAAGATGGGCAAGAAATTCGTTAACATGGAACACCTTCAAATATCTAATAATAAAGTATTAAAAAATTCATGTCTGTATGTTGAATATTTTTGGGAAATTTTAATGGGAAATGGGCTATTAGTATTGTACGGAGGCATTTTAAACAGTTTTTAAAATGTTTGTCTGTTTGTCGATCTGTATGTATGTATGTTCCGTTTTTAACGGATTCGAATGCGTTTTTTTAAATATCATCGTAGTTATGGTCAAGAATAGGCTAATTGGGTAGTTCATAAAATAACGCACAACGTGAGGCAGAGATTGAATAAACGAGGGCGGCACCATAGGCAAAGGCTAGTTTTGAAATAAATCAGTAGGTTTATTTAATAAACTGACGTGTGATACAAGCACATATAGAAGCAATCCGCAAAACACATGGTGATTCTATCAGTACTCCGAATAGATTCATATAGCCCGGGAGGTACCGTTGCAAATACAAAAGTCATAGTAAGCCGGCTGATATTGACATTGATCGTAGATCTCACATGACTGATATATGTGAATCGACCGTCAGCTGCTCAAATAGCGGTGGGTTTGGGTGTGGGAGGTTGCGAAAGTGGTAAAAAAAGTAATACTACGCCGCCGGCGCAGCTGAATCTTTTTCACACCGATAGTTGACATCATACTGAGCTGAAAAAAAATCGTGAGCTGACGCACCCGCTGTGGGTGTGGGTGTGAGAGGTTGCAAAAGCGGTAAAAAAAAAGTAATGGTACGCCGGCTGAAACTTTTCTCACAGATAGTTGACATCATAATGAGCTTAAAAAAATCGTCATGCAGCTGACTGCTGCCGATTTTTTTTTTAGCTTATCATGGTGTCAGCTATCTATGAGAAAAGTTTTTAGCCGGCGCGGCATACTATTACTTTTTTTTACCACTTCCTCTGTTTCCCACACCCACACCCACCGCGTGTGCGTCAGCTGACGCTTGGTTCTGTTATTAGCCATTCCAGATCTATTGAAAAAGATGGAAATCAATAGGCGTAAAATCACTACCTAAAATGCTACGCTACTGCCCGGGTTAATATAGAAGACAGGGTCCTGTTCTTTTTAGCACCACCTTGAGGTCGTATTGAACAGAGGTCTCCTCTTTATTCATGACTACTATGTTGAAACTGAAGATTCAAAGATTCAAAATGTTTATTTGTAAAATAGATACATAAAGTATACGTTAATACGTTATAGGAGAAGTCAGAACTAAACCAAACCAAAGGTTAAACAAACACAGCGTTAGTTTCTCAAGTGAACATGGATAGAATAGAACTATTTGGAATAGAAATAATGCTCTGACGAGTTTCGGGGCCGATTTTGATGAAAACCAAAACATCATCATTAGATTTATTAAAAAATAATTTTCCTAGCCTAAAATCAAATGAGTTAGTATCTGTTTCAAATGCTACTAGGACAGGACCTAGCAAACTATGCGCATATTTTTCACTTTACGCCAACGTTGTGAACGCACACAGACATCGGGTATGATAAGGTCCTATCCCAATAGCACCTGAAACGGATAGTAATTAAAAAACCGGACAAGTGCGAGTCGGACTCACCCACTGAGGGCTCCGTTAGAGACTATATTTTTTAATGATTTAATTAGAAATGTAAAGTTTTCAGATTTTTCATATACTTGTGGTATTACTTGCCAAATTTCATAGTTCTAGGTCAACGGAATTTTGAATTTCCTATGAATTTTGATTCCCTTGAGAGTGTCAAAATGTACGTTTTTTGCAGCATAAACGGCCGTATCTTTTTTTCACGTAAACTTAGAAGTTTGATATTTTCAAAGCTTTAAGGGATTGTAAACTTGATTATATGGTTTTAATTTCAACTCGATACCCTCCACACGTTCCCGAGATAAGGGATCTTGACAGACAGATGGACGGACAGACGGACAACAAAGTGATCCTATAAGGGCTCCGTTTTTTTCTATTGAGGTACGGAGCCCTAGAAACTAAACCTGTATATGATTAGATATAATTATAGAAAATCAGAATTAAATTACTTGCAAATATTACCTAATCCAGTAAATAAGCCGGAAAATGTGGAAAAGTAGTGAAACAGCACCGATTTAAGGAATTCTTTCTTTCCCGTGTTCTGTAGACCCCCGGGAACATTAATCCACATTAATCTTTGAATTATCTCTGAAAATAAGGAAGTTAGGGGGCTTTGAAACCTCAAAAAGTAGCAGTCATTAAAAAATTATACTATTTAAAAATTTCCTTCTTTTACGTGTTCCCTAGACCCCAGAAACATTTGTCAGCATTGACCTCTGCATTACCTCCAAAAGTGAGAAAGTCAGGACGGGTTATCCCCCAATATCCTCCCAAAGTTTCTAAAAATTGAGCTATCGTAAAAAAATCTAAAATTATTATTTCGTCTCGGAAATAGATTCTAGGGGGTTTTTTGGGTCCAAAGGTTTTTTCCGCGACAAAATATTCATAATTTCTTTTTCTTCCGAATATGGCGCGAATTCAAAACTGGAACATGGATTCCTTAATTTTTTTTTGTGATCGTGGTCAGCGACCCCAAAAACCCCGTAGATCTCATTTTCAGGGCCAAATAACAATTTTATGTATGTTTTACGACAGCTGCTTTTTGGGACACTTTTGGGGATTTAAACCCATTAAACTTTCTCATTTTCGGAGGCAATGCAGGAGTTAATGCTGTCAAATGTTCCTGGGGGTCTGGGGAACACGCGAAAGAAGGAACTTTTCAAATAGTATAATTTTTTTAATGACTGCTACTTTTTGGGGTTGAATCCCCCTCTCCCCCCTAATATCCTTATTTTCGGAGGTAATGCAAAGGCTAATGTAGATAAATGATTCTGTGGGTCCACAGAAACATTTTTTTATCGGTGCTGTTCCACCACGTTTCCATATTGACACTGTTTTCGGCCTATTTACTTGACTAACTTATATTACAAAATAAGCGTAATTTTACTGCAAAAATACGCTGTCAAATCAATATTTCTATATGATGGACATTGAAATACAATATTTCAAACATTTAACTTACAATAAATATTATAAGCACCAAGTACATTAACATCAATAGATTCAACATTCTTAATTTTTCACAAAAAGACCCAAAAAAATTAAAAGCACACACAACAGCTAATAAGCTTACATTCAAATTACTATGCCAAAGGTATAAAACAAGCAAAGTCGAATCCATTAATCCCAAAGACCTCGTGCCCGCTGGACCGACGACCTGAAGGACATTGTGGGTAGCAGCTGGATGAGGAATACGGGGGACTGACATGAGTGGCGAATTTTGGGAAAGGCACTATGTCCAGCAGATAAATGGATGCTCTACTTGCTCCCAAACTCAATATTCGAGTTCCATCATGAATATGCAGGACGTCATAAAGTCCCCGTAGTGTAAAGGTTTCGAATGTACTCACAAGCGTGATCCATGTTGATTAATTTCCACATTATATTATTTTTTAGGTCTCTGTGACCGAGCGCTCGCGTGTTAAACCAGAGGTCATGGGTTCAACCACGTGGTACAGGATAATTTGTGTTCGGTCTGCGTGTTTCAGAAGACACGTACGAGGGGTGGCTGATATAAAATCTCCTTTGTTAAAGAAAGTTTAAAAAATGTTACTGGCCACTATATTCTCGTATTCTTTGTTTATTCCTTTTTTAAAAATTATGACACTTATTTGTTTCTACGAGTTCATTTTTTTTTGTCGCGTCTTCGTTTTCATCAAGTTGCAATAAAATTAAAAATGGATAAAATTGAGTATCGCGCTGTGATTAAATTCCTCGGTAAAGAAGGGAATACGCCGACGCAGGTCCGAGAGCGCGTGTTTAAGGTGTTCGGAGATTCATGTCCTTCCGAATTTGTAATAAAGTTTTTGTCAAAGCAGTTTAAACAAAACCGTGTGAGCTTAGAAGACGATCCCCGTAGTGGAAGGCCCATTTCTGCAGTTACCGCAGATAATGTGGAAAAAGTGAAGAAACTGATCCTTGCCGATCGGCTAATTAAGCAGTGGGAAATAGCTAGAGATGTTGGCATTAGCAAGGAACGAGTTCATGAAATAATTCATGAACATTTGGGAATGTCCAAGGTGAGCGCGCGTTGGGTGCCTAAAATGTTGATCCCGTTTGATTAGCACAAGCGTGTGGAATGTTGTCAGTCATTTTTAGACTTGGTAAAGGATAAAGAGGAAGAAATTATCTTGCGAATAGTGACCTGTGATGAAACTTGGATTCGTCAGTGGGATCCCGAAAGCAAACAAGAATCGATGCAATGGAAATTTAAAGGGGAAAAACCACCAAGGAAGTTTAAGGTCCGGCTGTCAGCGGGCAAACTAATGGCAACCATTTTTTGGGATGTTGAGGGGATTCTTATGATATATTACCTGCCAAAAAACACCACGATGAATGCTGAATACTATGCGAACTTACTTGACCAGCTATGCAAAAAAATAAAAGAAGACAGGAGGGGCAAACTTAGCAAAAGCGTTTTGATTTTGCATGATAATGCACCCGCGCACACGGCCTTTAAGGCGCGGTCATCTCTGACAAAAAACGGCTTTACAGAGATCAACCACCCACCCTATAGTCCAGACCTGGCTCCCTCTGACTACTTCTTATTTAAAAATTTAAAGAAAAATTTGAGAGGGCGCAGATTTTCAACAGACGAAGAGATGAAGGACGCTGTGAATGACTATTTTGACGATCAAAATAATAATTATTATTTTATTGGTATGATGTCACTTATTGACAAATGTCGTAAGTGCATTTCAGTTGCAGGGGACTATATTGAAAAATAAAAAATAAATCATTAATCCATGTATTTTTTTTCATAGTCAGGTAGATTACTTTTCAGCCACCCCTCGTATAGGTGTTGGTTCATAGAACATGAAATACGGCGATAGGACACACCACCCATCATGTCAAAATCAATCAAATCAAATCAAAATATTTATTTTGTAAAAGAGATACAAAAAGTATGCTTTCTACAAGTCAAAGTTATAATATATATCTTTAGAATATAAAAAATACATACTAATGAGGAAATACATATTTAAGTTGGGCTACTAAATTGTAATTATGCACCTGCATAAAATAGAGAAATATAGAAGCAAAAATATGATATATACATAATTCAATGAACAAATAAGTTTATAAATAAATACGGGAAATACATACAAAAAATATTAAGGTTGGGCTACTAAAATGTAAAGTTATACACCTGCATGAAATAGAAAAATAAAGGAATAAAAATATTATGTATACATAACTTATTAGGTGGTAAAGCTGATGCCAGGCTCGACTATGGAGGTACCACCGTCTCACTCGCAAATCCTCCCGAAATTATTCGGGGGAGAGTAAGAGAACAGCTCTTAGGCAAAACCAGGCGGCCCACCATTGCCTGGGACCGATGGATGGCGGTTTATCCATCCCCAATTGCCGAGCCTTATATAAAACAGACTGGTGACGGGCAGCGGCGTCACTGGTGCAAGGGTTTCAGCACCGCGCTCACCAACCCGCCTGCCCAGCGTGTGTGAGTATGGGCATTTCTTCCAGAAGGACCACCGAGAGTGGCGAAATCCTGGAAAGGCGTATGTCCAGCAGTGGACGAAACAGGCTGATGGCTAGATGGATGATATACATAATGCCTAACCAACCGCACCATTCAATTAGTATTGCTAAGAAGAAGGGCAAGAAAGTTAGCAAACAAGCCTTTTTTCAAAAATTATTTGGTACATAATCATATTACAAATATAGAAATTTTAAAAAAGGCATAAAAAATATAAGAGAGCAGGAATTTTATTGTTGGGGGCTAACATTGTTGAAATGCGGTTTTACCAAGTGTGGACTTTCATTTCACAGTTCAAACTTAAGAATACCTCTGACACGTACCCCCTCCGGGATTCATGTCATGACACATGTTTGTTATATTATTACACAGCTCTACAAAAAAAAAGTTTTGTTTTGTTGCCCTGGATATCATCGAATTTTTACGTTTTCAAGTGCCCAGATTACGAATATATTCATGAAAGTTCTCAATGTGCTCGTATTTTCATGATTTTTGCATATCTTATATTTTGAACAATTTTACTGCTGGTCTTTGAAAAGAGATTGTCCTCGAAAAATTATAAAAAAAAGCTCATGAAAGTCGTTTTATGGAAATATAAAATATATTTTCGACATTTTCCTCTTTATTTACTTCGATGTATCTTAATTTCTCAAAATTAATTAATAAATCTCGTTTTTTGATTTTTGTAATGTAAAATGAAAATAAAGATTTAAAAAAAATCAGAGCAAATCTAACAAAATCATTGATAGTTTCATGAATTGTGTGCATAAATGGACCCAAAATCATTTTCATATCTGGGGCAACAAAACCACTGTAGACCAGTGTTATTTAACGAAGTAACAGAGCTTGCAACTTTACATTTACTTAGATGAACTAAAAATGTACATATGTCTTTTCTTTAACTCAATTGGATGCTCCAAAAGGAATGTGGTGGCATCGATATTTATGCACTATAATGTGTCAAGCGAAGGTAGGTCGCAACACTATGCATTAATCATGGAGTGACCTGGGCCATTCCACATTGATCCGTCTCTTCAATATCCAACGAAAATTTATTTTAGACAGGCATTACGTTTGAAATATTACTAAATTACCAAATGTAATGCATACGTATGTTCTGATTTACTATTGCAGGGGTTCAAGCTTCGGTGGGATTAGTTAATGAAACTAAGATTTAAGGCATAACTACAGACTTCAGTGGGGCCCCCACTTAGTAGCCCTTAGTTCAGCCGCATTTGCCGCTAGACGCATGAGCCGACTTACTGCTAGGCCAGTGTATTCTAGTTACTTTTGCAGCATTATGTCGTATGGTATGCTGCTGTGGGGTGGCGCCGCGCCGCGTACATAAACGCAGTCTTTTTTTTACAAAAGAGAGAGACTATTCGGGCTATATATAACATGAAGTACCGGGATTCATAATGAGAAAAATTCAAGGAAATTAATATATTAACAATTCCTTGTGAATTTATTTACCAAGTTATTAGATATATCTCAGAAAAAATATCGATACTTTCGCGAGGCTCAGTGGGCACCCGAAATAAACATAAATTTGCGTATTCAAAAGTCAGACCTGGCAAAATAAGTACTAAGTATAATATTTTGCAATAAACTTCCTAAAGAGGTCCTCAGCATAACAGAGAATAGTTTAAACTGTATATTAGCAGGGCCTATTTATAAAGTAAGTGAACATCCGGACGATAATAAATAATGGTGTTATAGTAAAAGTGATCGTTGTCATAACAGAAATTTGTATAATTTACTAGCTTATGATTCCCCTAAATACTTAACGTTAATTAATTTTAGGAAAACCTGACTGTAAAAAATGATGGATAAGATGAGACAAGTAGACTAAGATATATTCTTCCTCATGAGCTAAATTTCTGTTGTCTTGTATTTTTTATCCCTTAACAGATATAAGTTAAGTACTTCGTAAAGTATCAGCCTTTGAAAACAAAATTATTTAAATAAACCGGCCAAGTGCGAGTGGGACCCGCGCACGAAGGCTTCCGTACCATTATCTATAAAAACGGCAAAAAAATCATGTCTGTCACCAGGCTGTATCTCATGAACCGTGATAGTAAGACAGTTGAAATTTTTACAGATGATGTATTTTTGTTGCCGCTATAACAACAATAACAAATACTAAGACTGGCCAAGTGCGAGTCAGACCCGCGCACTCCCATACAACAGACATGATTTTTTTGCCGTTTTTATGGTACGGAACTCTTCGTGCGCGAGTCCGACTCGCACTTGGCCGGTTTTTATAATTATTATCTAGGTAGTATCTAAAATAAGACAAAGCTTAGAAGAGTACCTAACATACTTTTATTCATATTTTACAAAATAAATTATTTAAATTTGTATATTCAAAATAGGTTTCTAACCTGAAAGAAATATCTGGAGTGCGTTTTACACAAGTTACGGGTAAAATTAAGATAGGTATTTCATCAGGTACAAAAAAACATGCTGGACTAAAGTTACAAGTCAGACTGTCTCGTATGCGAAAGGATAATTTATTTTTAAAGTGTGACTTTGTCTAAGAACACATTTTTCATTTCAAGGATTCGCTGATACTATATTAAATGTTTGTTAACAAGGAAAAAAAACATATGAAAGGTGTATATTTTCTATTGTCTATAAACTCTCTTAATTCTCACTATCGTAAAACAAAAGATCGCGGCTGAAGAAAAACAGATCGCAGTCCAGATCGTGGCTCGGATCCATCTTACAGATTGTTCGTAAAAGTTTGTTTAATATCACAGTTCTTACGACAATTATTTTGGTTCAAGTTTTATTACATAAAACCTTATACCGGGTTTAAAAGCAAAGGCAAGAATACTGGGGTCTCTAAATAAAGTACCAGTACCTCATAATAAGACGATTTCTTTACTCAAAATACACTAATCGCGTGGACACCCTCACGGTCGCAGGCTACTCGGATGAGGGGTGCGGGTCGCGGGATGTAATTAGGTGTGTGGGCAGGCCGGTGAGCTGCGTAGCCTTTTTTTTTTCGTAATGACATCAGAATTGTGTGTACTTTCATACCCTAAAGGGATTCTCGACATTGCATTTACTTCCTGTATAACTTAAATACAACTAGTAGTTCGCCCCGAACTGTGAACTCACGCTCGCCCTATTTGAGCTGGACCAATTTGGCTCATGTTTGAACTTAAAAGTTCTTCTTGCCCTATTAAATCGCCTGCCAAATTTTATGACATTCCGATCAACGATACTCGAGTTATCGTCGAACAAACATTCATACATGCAAACGCCGGATTGTTCTAGTAGGCTCGGAGAACTCTCTCGCTTCGCTCGTCAGTTCAATCGTATTGTTCAAAATTAATTTAAAAAGAGAACACAATCGAGATAACCCCCTCATAAAGAAAAATCTCGGAAAAATCTGAAAATTTAAGTAAAGCTTGCTGTTTTGCCATTTCGGTAAGGTATTTTTAATATCAACTGAAGAAAAGCAGTAGGCTTAAGAGGAATGACCCAAGCGACAGTCTCTATGAACTACAAAAGATGCATGTACAGATCTCAAATGCTAAGGTCACACCCGGATCACATCGCACACTTACGACTAGTAGAGCTTTGTAAACATACGGCTAATTTCTTAATAACTGGCAATAGGGGTGAAAATCGATAATTTCAGATGCCTAGAAGTTATGGTACCTACTTTTATAAAGTCTCAACTTCAAGTCACACTGAAAAATATACCTTTTGCAAATGTAGTAAGAGTGGTATCACGGTAACTTGGTAGAAAACTATGAATATATCATGGTCGATATTATATTGTCTCATCAACGATTTATTATGTATTTATATGTCGAGATGATTATAATATCTTAATTGTAAATTTTCTTGGTATTTCCTTAATGATATTTTTGGTAAATGCGAATATTAATTGTTATTAGAAATAAAATTATAAAGTTCTTTATTAATAGAAGGGTCCAATAACGTGTTTGTCAAGTTGCGAATTAGGCTAACAATGAGTTGAAATCCTAAAAACTGTTTAAAATATGGTCATAACTTTTTTTACGAACAGTAGTTTTACGCTTGGCCATAGTCATGCCTGATGAAAATCGTCGATAAGACCTAGGATGAAGAGCCCTCGCACAAAAACTGGGCGAGTAACAGCAGGCGAGGCGTTAATCAGTCTTTCGAGGGATTCTCACAAAAATCTACGGAAGTCTGCAACTCTGCAACCTGTTACCACTCCTCCGGTACAACAATTTATGTGGTCAAGCTTTTACACGGCCAGTCGCTTGGCGGCATGTTTCGTCACGAGGGTGGTGATAAGCCAAAAACCGGACAAGTGCGAGTTGGACTCACCCACTGAGGGCTCCGTTAAAGACTATATTTTTTATGATTCAAGTACAAATGTATACTTTTTAGATTTTTCCCTATACTTGTAGTAAAAGACGGTATTACTTGCCAAATTTCATAGTTCTAGATCAACGGAAAATACCCTATAAATTTTGATTCTGTTGAGAGTGTCGAAATATACGTTTTCTTGCGGCATAAGCAGCTGTATCTTTTTTTCACGTTAACTTAGAAGTTTGATTTTTTCAAAACTTCAAGGGATTGTAGACTTGAGTATATGGTTTTAATTTCAACTTGATACCTCCGCGCGTTCTGAAGATGAAGGGTCTTGACAGACAGACAGACGGACAACAGAGTGATCCTATAAGGCCTCGGTTTTTTTCTCTTTAATTAATTAAACGGATCAAATAATTTATATCAGTCTGTTGAAATATTTCAAGTGGCCGGTGAACAATATCGGCACCAAAATCTCATAAAAGGGAATATAGATTGAATTTCAATGCACAAGTAAAAAGCATAAAGCTAAATCCTTCCGTTAATTTAAAATCCGATATACGAGTAGTACTACCTGCTACAAAAGGTATTTTTAACAAAAAATAAAAAACAAAGATTTCATAAAGGTTCGTAACCTCACCCGAATGGCCGATTCAAGCCATGAAATTGAAATAAAGAAAAAAGATTGAAAAACGGTAAATAATGCAAAGATAACAAACATTCGCCTTACAGATATAGGATGTGTTTATTATTTATTATCGATTTTTGAAAGTAACAACATCGAGTATGACAAACGGTCTAAATGACATCAAACGGCTTTTTTAGATGGTTCCTATTATATTTTATATTTTTTGCTTGGCTATGATATTTTTAGATACTTAGATATACATATTTTTAAGGCCAAGTTTACTTTCAATAGGATTACAACAATATACAACTTCTACTATCCGTGGTTCCACTTTCAAATTTGATTAGGTATTGCTACGACATTATGCTTATCTATTAAAATATTATAGAAGATTGCGTTAATGATGATTTCACAAAATAAAACATTTTCCAAGCGTTCAAAAAACCTTGTAATACAGAGTTTATTTTAAAAATTTTATAATTCACAATAAATCTTACAGCGGTAGGCAAATCAAATTTGACAGTAGAAATACGAGTTATGGCTGCATTTTGTTTTGCCTTGTCTTTTAATATTCTTGTAAAGTCTACATGCAATAGGTGTTACAATTCTTATTAATGTAGGTTAATTTTGATTTATTTTGTTAAATATATTTTAGAGAAGTCATTTTTGTGTAGGTGGTTTATATTCATTTTATTTTGAATAATATTATTCAAAAATAAATTTATCTAACATATCAACATTTATTTTATTTTATTGGAAATTGATGTGTTTGTAATTTATTACTACTGCGATATGAAAAATGAACTATTTCACTAATGTGAGCTCAGTTTTTAGGTAATTTGACTCTCATCTTAAGATCAGGGTTCGAATCCAGCCAATAGAGCTTATTAAGGACATTATGTTCATAGTATTTGTATACTGAGCACTTGCTTATGGTGAAAGAAAACACTGTTATAAAAACCTTTACGCCCTAAAAAGTGTGTAGTTATG
Source organism: Ypsolopha scabrella (assembly GCA_910592155.1). NCBI lineage: Eukaryota > Metazoa > Arthropoda > Insecta > Lepidoptera > Ypsolophidae > Ypsolopha > Ypsolopha scabrella. The sequence goes on from OU342964.1 coordinate 11,682,222, forward strand.
CCCGAAGCATGTTGATAAGGCCCAATAACGTCTAGTGACATACCACACTCGAAATCCTTCCTGACACCCGCGCGGGGATATATAACGTGACTTTAATTTATACAGCTAAACTCATACTGGAGGCTTGGTAAGTGATCAGTAACACAGATCGATAACACTTTTTGCTAATTTCGCAAAATAAAACATTTTCCAAGCGTTCAAAAAACCTTGTAATACAGAGTTTATTTTAAAAATTTTATAATTCACAATAAATCTTACAGCGGTAGGCAAATCAAATTTGACAGTAGAAATACGAGTTATGGCTGCATTTTGTTTTGCCTTGTCTTTTAATATTCTTGTAAAGTCTACATGCAATAGGTGTTACAATTCTTATTAATGTAGGTTAATTTTGATTTATTTTGTTAAATATATTTTAGAGAAGTCATTTTTGTGTAGGTGGTTTATATTCATTTTATTTTGAATAATATTATTCAAAAATAAATTTATCTAACATATCAACATTTATTTTATTTTATTGGAAATTGATGTGTTTGTAATTTATTACTACTGCGATATGAAAAATGAACTATTTCACTAATGTGAGCTCAGTTTTTAGGTAATTTGACTCTCATCTTAAGATCAGGGTTCGAATCCAGCCAATAGAGCTTATTAAGGACATTATGTTCATAGTATTTGTATACTGAGCACTTGCTTATGGTGAAAGAAAACACTGTTATAAAAACCTTTACGCCCTAAAAAGTGTGTAGTTATGCCCGAAGCATGTTGATAAGGCCCAATAACGTCTAGTGACATACCACACTCGAAATCCTTCCTGACACCCGCGCGGGGATATATAACGTGACTTTAATTTATACAGCTAAACTCATACTGGAGGCTTGGTAAGTGATCAGTAACACAGATCGATAACACTTTTTGCTAATTTCGCAAAATAAAATGTTGACGTCCCATACTAATTGACTCGGGGCTAGGCTTGCGTTTGTACTTAAGTAACACGAAAATAATAATTTACGAATTTCACAAAAAGGGTCATCGAACCTTGTTACTTAGCACTTACTGAGTCTTCAGTAAGAATTTGAATTCAGTAAGAAATCCATACCGGAGGCTTAGAAAGTAATACGAATCGATAACAGTTTTTGCCAATTTCGCAAAATAAAATATTGATCTCCCATTGTAATTGACTCGGTCCTGGGCTTGCAAGTCTTCAGTATGAATTTGGCTGCACAAATGAATATCACCTGGTATGTCGTGGCGATATGTTTTGTCATATATGTAATCAAATCAATTTTCTTAAGAGTATGGCATAGGCTAGGAAAAAATGCAATTACACGTCCAACACAAAAGGGCCAATGTCAAATAATTTATTAGCTTTTGATAGGGGCGATTATTGGTTAGCTAATCGACCTATTTGTCTAGGACGCGTAATACTAATAATTACGCGCGAAACAGCAGATCGGAGGGTTTTTAGTTTTAGTTAAATACTGAAATATTTTGTAGGGAAAAAATATTGAATTTAAGTAGAAAACCTTTTTATTTCTATTACCTATTTAATGAAAAAAAAATTAATTTGATCTCTTAACCGCGTTCTTGAAACGAACGTTTGAGAACCAAAAATAAGAGGGTAGAAAACATTATTTTCTTGACAAAAGTATAAATCGTAGTACAGTGTTTTTAAGTGGATCACCAAGATAAAAGATCAATAAACCAAATATATTTTTTCCAATATTAATATAGTCCTAATTTCTTCAAAAAAACGCTCAAAAATCTGGTTTTATTCATGTTCTAGGCTCAAGTACAGCCTTAATATCATATTTTGATCACAAAGATAATCTAAAAATGACCTCAATTACATTCAATAAAAGCACATTTTTTTTGCTAATAATACTGCGACTAACCTGAGATGGATTAATCCATAAGTTCTAGTATATTTTGTTTCTCTAAAACAGTGTATCCCAAACATAAGATATTTTAAGACACCCTGTAACCTAAAGTGATAAAAGTGCCAGACGTACTCAATGTCTTACTCGGAACTCTTTATCGTAAACTTGGTAGATGTGTGCCTCGTAACAAAGACCTGCGCCCGCGCCTTTAATCGCGCTCGTAAAGAACATGGAATGTCCTTCGCTTTTCAATATTCCTCTTTTTGAGATCCCTTGCAATGGCAACCATAAGAGATCCTTTTACGGATCCTTGATATTTATTACACGCGATTATTTCTCTATCTCTCTACGGCTTTGTAGACCTGAGGCAGCTACGCGCGCCGTAATATCAACTCAAAAAACAGCAGATTATTTTTCTGTATGTAATTTTACATATAGAAAATTACTTTAACTTGAACAATTATTTTTCTATTCCAGATCTATTCATCCATCAGCCCGTGTTCGTCCACTGCTGGACATAGATTCCAAGATTTCACCACTGTTAGCCGTCCTCTTGGAAGAAATGCCCATACTCACACTCGGCAGGTGGATCGGTGAGCATGGTACCAAAACCCTCGCATCAGTGACGCCGCTTCCAATCACCAGTCTGTTTTACAAAAGGCACGGCAATTGGTCATAGATATACCGCCATCAATTGGTCCTAGGCATGGTGAGCCACCTGCGTGATGTATCTTTGAATCGTTTGCCAATTAGTTGCCAACCACCAAAAACTATGTAAAAATGAACATTCAATTTTGCCTTCAGTGAAAGTTCAAACTATTTACGAACTGTTACTATTACTTCAAGAATAAGAATAATAAGAATAAGATTTTAATTCACCATACAACAGAGCACGTTATAAAAGGTTTATCAATGCTTATAAATATCACATGAAATACAAAATATGTACAATGTACACACATAAATCCTACATGAAATCATTTATGAAAATTTACATAAGATAATAGCTTAAATTAAAAATAAATTTAAAATGTCATAATCATCAATATACATGTAATAAAACAGTAGCAACCACTGTATCTGTACATTGAAGAAAAGTAATAGAAATCCATTTTTTTCTTTCATTTCTTTTTGTAAGATGCTCTCCTGTTTTTTTTTATTATTTCAGGCTGCATTTCCTGCGCCTCAGCTTCGACTCTATCGTTGCCTGTTTTTCTTCTTAGCCACTGATAGTTCCTGGATTACTAATTTTACAGAATACCTACCAGCTACTATGGCCTCTAACACAGCAAATAATAATAAAAAATCATACTGAAGGATGGTCTCCATAAAAATATCCTCAATAAGTAAGTTTTTAACGTAATCATGTCCCCTCCTCTCCCTTATCTCCGTAACTAGAAGACCGAAAAATACTTAAAAAGGTATGGTAATAGGTGATGATATGTATTATGTAAAGATTTCAGGAAAAATACCGCGGTGAAGTTGTTATTAGAATTCCTTACTTAAGAGGGTGTCAAAATGTTTGTCAATTTTCGCAACTTGTTTTTTGTCAATATGATGCCTTTATGGGGTATGGGGTTAGAAGGTAAAAATCAGAGATACTTTAAATTTTTTTTCGGTGTGTGCAAATCGTAGCCTTCATACCAAATTTCAGATTTCTGGGACGTTTAAAAGTTGGGAATATTTTTTTAATAATACAGGACCGGACCCCCTTAAGAGGGTTTCGAGGGTGAAAGTTACAAATTTCATAATTTATCTGTTGCTTGTGTGATAATCCTAGCCTTCATACCTAATTTCAGCTTTCTAGGACTTTTTGATGTTAGGAACATATTGTTTTAATAATACAGAACCAGACTCCCCTCACGAGGGTTTGGACGGTGAAAGTTACAGATTTCTTAATGTATCTGTTTTTTTGTGCTAATCTTAGCCTGCATACCAAATTTCAGTTTTCTACGACTTCAAGAAGTACCCTAGTGGTTTTGATGATGAGTGAGTGACAAAATCGACGTATTTTAAGCATTAATAAGATTCAGAGTATAAAAGCTAGACAAATGGAACTTATCCTGTTTATTAAGACTGCTTACTACATCTTATCTTGAGATTTTGGTTCTAGCTCTGAATCTAGAGATAGTATTATCCACACTGAAGCTATGAGGGTTCGAAAATACGAAGAAACGCTTTGAGAAAAGGTACGTAGTGCCCCGCTTCGTTTGGCTCGTCTTGGCGGGGGGACTAAAGATGTGAAAGGGGGTGACTAAAGATGTGTAATAGTACACAAATCAACGATTTTTTTAATTCTAATCTGTCGTCTGTCTCTAAAACTACTGAACGGATTTGATGGGACTGGAAGATGGGACTGGAAGGTGGGTATGGGATCTCCTCAACGGACAACAGCAGACCCTTCGAGTTTGGGCTTATTTGATTGGTATTTCATAGCACTCATTTTTAGCATTAAAATTTCATTTCATTTCATTTCATTCATTTCATTTCATTTCACTTTGGTAAAAACATGGTGACCGTTGCATATTATCGTTCAAAAAATTATATTCTTTTGTTTTCCTTATTTCCACGAAAATCAATTCCACGCGGGTGTTGCTGCGGGCAAAAGCTAGTTAGAAATAAATTTGAATGTCTAATCAGGAAATGAACATGCCCTTAGATTTAAATTGAAGAAATCATTAATTGAGTAAAACTTTTTTTTTTATCGTTTAGCCTGGTTTTAATTTCTAAGAGGCGGCAACTTTGAAACAGGTGTCGGTATATTATTAAACATAGCTAACTTAATATATTTTCCTTGTTTTTGCATCTTTTTTAGTCTAGTGCGAAGGTATCCTTAGATAATCGCAGTTCGATAGTTTATACGTGTTTATGTTTTCGATATTGGCAACCAGTTGGCAACCGATTCAACGATACATAATCTAGGCGTTGGTTTGAAAACGGTCCTCTTACCCTCCCCTGAATAACTTCGGGGGCTTTTCGAGCAAGAAGCACCTCCACATTCAAGCCCGCCATAAGCTCTACCACCTTATAAAAAATAAATAAAATATTTTATAAAAAATAATTTTAACTGATATATAGATTAAAATATAACAAACAGAAGAGAACCTTTTTATAATAAGAGGCACTCTCGACTGTGGCTATTTTGGGGACTGAGGTCATGCCCTCACCAAGTACAAAATTCCAGACATTATGATCTTACTTTCTTTTAAACTGGAGTCACTGAACTTAAGCGCCTAAATTATACTCTATTGTTACAAACTATATAGACATGAGATCATATTAATGAATAGAACAGTTTAAAAAAATTACTGGTATAAAATTTAAAATACACTAGACTTTTCAACAAGTTATTCTCCTAATGCTTTTTTGAATTCGAAGGTAGGTTTTCAGATTTGTCGTATACAAGGTAAATCAGTGTCTGCAATAAAATTTAAACCATAATGTTCCAATAAATAAAATAAAATAAAATCTTTACAAACAACTATCAAAGCATGGGTATTTTAAATTTATATTTCTTAGTAACATACAATTTATTATTATAGATAACTTATAATTTGAATTCAAATATCCGGGTGTTTATTGTATTATTATTTATGATTTTTCACGTCATTAAGAGTTCAACGTCGGAGTTTCATACAAATCTTATTAAGTATTATCCGTTTTAAATTATCTTGATAATATCGAAGATTATGATAATAATCCATAGAATAAGTGTTAAAATGCTAGTAAATTCGATGTGTGACGATAAAAAAATATAATATGAATTTATTGATCCACTTTTTGTTTTATTTTGCCGCATGTTCTGAGAAGACGGTGTTTTTTATCTTGACTCATGATTTATCACCCCAAGGTTTTTGATAACGCCAAGATGTTTTATTCGTTTTAGTTACACTCAAAATTCAGTCGTATTTTTCAACTTATTTTATAGCAGAGTTCTAAAGCGCTTATATCTACTAAATTTCGCTAAAGAAGGAAGAACATAATGTAGATATCTAGACATAAAACCAACTTGTAATACTGTATTACTACCTTAATACCCAATTGAAAAGCATTCGTAGTTTTGAAACTTATTACTTTCCATTTGTTTTTTAATTTTATTACTAAAATAAATTTAAATTGTATAGTAATGTTGTGCTTGAGTTAAACTTATATCAAATATTCTCTTAATACATGTTTTGGGATAGAGCCTAGTTATCCACACTTGTAGTGGTAACTAAATTAGTGTCTTAAAATGATTGTAACATATACATACATATATCATAAATAAAGAAATTATTCAATTCTATGTTTCGAATGTATGTACATTTTTAGAAAAAAATGTAATTTGAACAAGATCTTGTTAACCCTAAACAACATCTTAACTCCATATGAGCGCAACAAGATGTCAGTTTCCCGCAACTTGTTTACTTGATCATAAAAACTTTGGAAACAACCAAGAAGTTAGTTAATATAGCCAAAATTGACAAACAGGCTTCTTGATTGTAACAAACCTATTTGTGCTTACCTCACATTTTGAGTTGTTAGGTATGAACTCCTCCGAAATTTAACTTCGGGAGTTCAGTCGAATCGAAGGCATCAATCACTGATATAATACTTGGTACCCAATTTAAGGTGAGGCAGTAACTACTTTGGACCCGAGCAGCTTTTTTCTTCGTACAAAGCTCAAGTTCGGTTGTGTAGAGCACTGCAGTTACCTTTGGGACGGCTCTGCCGAGTAGTTATGAGCTAGCTGCCCTAGATTTGATCGAGCACCGCGCAATAAGACTCTGTAAGACGCGTCGAATGTGTTATGTGTGCAGACTATCAAAACCTCGAACACCGTAAAAAAAATACTTGCCTCTATGTTTCTTATGATCTATACTTGTTGTGTGCGCAAGAACTACACGACTTACTTCCCCCATCCCGCTTCTACCACCGGAATAGTTGACGTTCAGCAAAGCTTCACTCAATCTTGTGAGTATTCCGACAACTTGAACGCACCGTTTTAAATCTCCGTTCATCATCCGTTCAGCTCTGATGTAGAACCTCCGCCAGTGTCCGCATTTACAGATGATTATGACCTGGATTCCTTTAAGAGAGGAGTAAATAGGTACTTTCTGGGTGAGCACGCTTTATCCTATTTAGGTCCTATTGACGCTGAATATCAGACACGTTTTATCACCACACGTAAGCAAATTGTGAATAAATCAATAAAAAACATTTCTGAGGCAATTTTACGATTATATTATATGAAAAAACAGGCCAAGTGCGAGTCAGACTCGTGCACGAAGGGTCCGTACCATTATTTACAAAAACGGCAAAAAAATCATGTCTGTTGTATGAGAGTGCGCAGGTCCGACTCGCACTTGGCCGGTTTTAGTATTTTTTACTAAATAAGCAATAAAAATACATCACCTGTAAAAATTTCAACTGTCTAACTATCACGGTTCATGAGATACAGCCTGGTGACAGACGGACAGCGGAGTCTTAGTAATAGGGTCCCGTTGGTTACCCTTTGGGTACGGAACCCTAAAAACTATTATTTCATACATACATACATACATATGGTAGTATAGTAGGTGGTAGAGCTGATGCCGAGCTCGACTGTGGAGGTACCACCATCTTACTCGCAAATCCTCCCAAAGTTTTTCGGGGGAGAGTAAGAGAACAGCTCTCAGGCCCAACCAGGCGGCCCACCATTGCCTGGGACCGATGGATGGCGGTATATCCATCCCCAATTGCCGGGCCATATATGAAACATGGTGGCGGGCAGCGGCGTCACTAGTGCAAGGGGTTTGGCACCGCGCTCACCAACCCACCTGCCCAGCGAATGTGAGTATGGGCATTTCTTCCAGGAGGACCACCAAGCATGGCGAAATCCTGGAAAGGCCTATGTCCAGCAGTGGACGAAACAGGCTGATAGATGGATGGATACATACAGACTGTTATCTCCGAGAAAGTGCAAGAGCATATTTTAATATTATATTCTACACCTATCAAATATAGCAACCAACAAACAAAAAGTACGCAGAGAAGACAGAAATAAGTAAAAAACCTACCTGTCGTAAATTGTCATCAAGGTAAAACAAAGGATGGTCCAAAACCAGTATTTAACCTAACAATATATCTTAGATTACGTAATCGTCTAAAAAGATGAGCACGCGCACGACAAACCAGCGTGGGATCTAATGCTGACACCAGCACACACAAGGACGAGAGGATCAATCCATCCATCTAAAAACGATTTATTGACGATTAGCAGTTAAACCTCCCTATTTAGAAGAAATTTGAAATTCATGAGCCAATGATGTTGAAATCGAACTAATTTGCCGGGCAATAAAGATGGTTTTTAAAGATGATTCAAGTTATTTAATTTTTTTATTATGCTGTTCTATGTTTGTGGAGCATGGCCAAACTACATGTATTTTGAAGATCATCTCATTTCAATTAAAATTGATAGCTTCCTGATACAAACTTGATAAAACTATTTCGCCATTTATATGCGCTGGGTCTATTTATTGTTGCAGTTTATCACATTTAAAATACTAAAAACTTTAGATACTAAAAACTAATATCAGAAATTGTATAATTAAATAAATATAAGATCAAATTAAAAGGCATGTGTGTCTATGAATGATATGTGAGATTGCATGACCTTAGCTTGGTGTTTAGAGTCATTTTTTTCAACCTTATCAAAAAATGGTTCAGAAATGTCAACAATTACTCCCTAGAAAAATAATCCATTTGTGGAAAACGTAGAGGAAGTAAATTCAGCAAACCAATTTTTTAAACTTTAACCTTTCTTGTGAAGTTTACTGCTGTGTCTTTCCCATGAAATAAATTAATAAATTTGTATACGTGTTGATAAGTTTTTTCCTTCTTGTTTAAGATTGCTTATTATTTGTGCTCGTACTTTTTTTTGTATGAATTATTGTTTAGCGGAATATTGCAAATTAATAATATATCAATAAGTTATCATATTTATTATCTGTTTCGTTTGATAAACAAACAAATTATTAATATTCAAGAAAAAGAATTGCTGTTTACGTACACAATATGGATTTCGTCAGTATAGATTTAATCTATTTGAAATTACGCCTCGGTTGATATTTCACGAGAGTTTCAAAAATTCATTAAAATTATTACATCAAAAATATAACGTCGTAGAATACTTCTAGTAATAGCGAATCTTGAGTATGCTATGGACAGACAGACGGAATGGTAGACACCGAAGCTTCTACATAAATACTGATATAAAATTACAATAATTGTAATTTATACAACCATTATTATAGTAGTATGCTAAAATTTATAATGTTATGTCCAATATCATGGGAGATATTGATACTTATGTATTTATACACGGTTCTATTTATTTTAAACAAAAAAAAATGTTTTTTATGTTTACAAAACTTGTTCTTGTAAAATTCAATCTTTTTATTATCATCGTTTTGATTCACACATAGAACTGTTAAAATACATGGCTTTTCGACATAATATCATTATCATTATCTATTAAGTTTCCTCATTTGATGCCATTAAATTGCAAAAGTTCAAAGTTAACATAATATACAAGTATATGTTTATTGTGTCCATAAAAAAACTATTTTTCTCTGTCACAGACACGTAAGGAAAAAAAAAAAGAAAAATTTACGCGGAGGTTAGCCGTTATCACCTATGGAACTTAAGTACGTAAAATAAAAGTAAAATTCACATCAACATATCACATTTTATTTGTGTTTTTAATCACAACATAGAGTTTACTTTACTTATTCTAAATATTGCACCGACTAGAGACTCCTAGCGGACTCGATTCCGAGCGGCTGGAGTTTCAGATTTACTTCTTCTGGGGAGAGTTCCTCGCGATGTACTCGAGCGCGCGTTGGATCTGGGGTGGGATTGGGGGGGGCTGGGGGATGGCATCTCCCTGCAAACAAAAAATCGTGTTACAACATATGCAAGTTAAGTGTTCAAAATGTAATGAGAATTGATTTTCTTTTGCGATTACACTAAATGAAATATTAATAAGTAACTAAGTTTTTGGGATATTTCAACTGTGGGGCAAATTATATTGGTTTTATCAAAACATTTTTTCCCACTCTTGCACATGATTTGTTAGAAATATTATTGATTCCAATTAATTCAAGGCAAGAAAAAGAGAAGAAAACATAAATAGAAGGTGGAATCGTGTCGTATCGGGAACTGGAAGAGCTGGTATTAGAAGAATTTACCTGGGGTTGGTATCCGTTCTCATCAGCGACGTAGGTGATGGAGACGGTCTGACCCTCGGGGGAGGTCCAGCTGAAGGATCCCTGGGCGACGTCGGGGACTACGGGGGGGTTGCCACCGAAGTTGCGGGGGGTGCCCTGCTCTTGCGCAGCGATGCCATTGTCAGTCTCGTAGCTAATCGAAGATAAATTTGTTATCGTCAATGAATTGAGAAAACATGATAAACTCGATTTGTCAAATATTATCTAATTTGAGGCTTAGTAGAATTAAATAAGTTTCAAATTAGTTCATAGTAATATACACGTATATAAATTTAATACTTTTTTTTTGTATTACAGATTGTCTATAGAAAATATACCTACATTTAAAAACAATAACCAAAAATTTCACAACACGGAATTGCTTGTTACATGAAAATAACCTAATACTGCTTTTCTGATTTTTGATGCGGTGCTCAATACAGAATTAATGCTACTATGACCTTAAATATTGCGCGTACTAAAAGCATTTGCCATTTATTTCCCCATAAATTCCAACAAAATAAATCATACTCATACGTCTCTACTAATACTTCTAAATGTTCGTCTTTATAACCGTAAGATAGGTGTAATTAAAGTCAGTATTAGTTGCTTTAGCTTAGGACTATCTGGCCATCTTTATTTGTGGGGTTGTAAAGGTCATCATTGGCAAAAACACTTAAGGCTATTCTCCCCAAATAAAATACGTAGTATCCAGATAAATAAATAAAAATGCATCCGTTAAAAAAAATACAGTTATGATCACGTAACAAAACTTGTAGCTAGCTTTAAATTAAACCAGCTTCGTGTCTATGTTCATTTCAGTAAATCGACTTAATTTCAATATTTACGTATCTGTTTCAAAATATATTTTTTTACAGAATTGTATAATTTAGAGGGACTTCAACAAACCACCTCCACATATCGATCAAGTTTTCTAACATAATATTACTTGCAAGCTCGATGAAGTATAACGTTATTTACTTACAAGTAAGCGTAGCTGCCGTCGGGGTTGACATCATTGCCGTACTTAACAATGTTGGCGTTGCGGGCGTCGACCTGGGACACTCTGGCGACGGACACGGGGGCCACATTGACAACGGGCGCTGGGGCGAGGGGTCTGTAGGGGGCGGGGGTGACGGCCCTGAAGGGCTGGTACTGCTGCTGCGGTCTGGGGGCACCGAAGCTAGCGAAAGCGCTAGCGCGGTTGAATTGGGCGTTAGCGCACGCGACTGCGCAGGCCAGGACAGCAATCTGAGGAAAAAAATGTTTTTAGCTTCTTTTGCTATGTGTGCCGACATATTTTCTATGTTAAGGCGTTTACAGAAGATCTTGCTGCAAAATGCACATCATAACAATGTTTTCCTTAAATTTGAAGAAAAAGTATGCAATAAATACGATCTATGTGTATTCGCGTAATTTCCTGATAGTAATTATGATTTTGTAAGAAAATTATATAATTGTATGTTTTATATTTTGATTGCATTAAATTACAACTGTTAACATGCTTTAAAGTTTGTTTATGGAATGCAATCAAAACTCTATGCATAAGATGATACAATTTCTCGCGAGTAAACATAAAACGCATCTATTGCATACTTTTTATTCAAATTAAGGAAAACAGTATAAAGATGTGCATTTTTCACCTTCTTAACCAATAGAATTATTGATTCTTTACAACAATTGATTTAAAAAAGAGTTAAGTCACGATTTTGGCAAAAAAAAATTAACCGTTTAATGGTTGACGACAAGCTTTTTAGCATTGTTGAGATTTATTGAATCTACTCAATGCCCTATTCTGTTTTATTTCAATATACTTACTAAACTTTTTAATAATGATAAAAATATAAATTAGGTAACTCACAGCCAGTTTCATGATTAGGCCTGTTTGGGTAGCTTCGATGGATTGGATTGACCGAATGCTATTCAATAAATTTCTGGCAACTTTATATATCACGCGTGGATCCACCCACTTCTGACGCCAGCTTGCAATATCATTTGAATAATGTGACGTTGCCCTGAGATATTGTCTTGTGATTGTGAATATAACTGGTCCATATGTATGTGAAACGTTACAACAAGAGATGATACCATCAATCAGTTGTCGATTTGCCCGCAACGCGAATGGGGTCGACCAGAGCGTTGAAACGTCAAGACGGAATCAATTATTTAAATAAAAATAACTTCACATTACCTATAATAGAACGCGGCTATGAAGTCAATCCTGACACATGCCTCTAGGGTTGTTATACGTTCGATCACTGTATCGATAAAATTCGTCAAGTGTGAGTAAAGTCGAATGCAGTTATCAGATGTAAGTATATGAAGAAAGTGAAAAAAAAAACATCTAGGTAGAGATCATAGAAGTAGTTTAATTACTTAATACTTCTATGGTAGAGATAATATTTATATTCTTTACTTTATTATGTATCACTTTCCGAAGCACCATCACCATTATCACTACTGGAATCGTTTGTATTAATAACTAACTCAAAGTCATTATCTAAAATATTATCCACTTTAATGTCTCTGTTGCAATCGTCCCATATTTTGGCTTTAGTTTTATTCACTACCATTTTCCAATTATTTTTGGTTACGTGATTGCACGCTTCTTCTAACAATTTCATCATTTTCGCTGTGGAAAATGGAGGTTCAGTATTATGGCGTGCCGCATGTCCTTTGATCTGTGCCCATATCAATTCGATGGCGTTATACTCGCAATGATACGGCGGTAAACGAAGTACTCGGTGCCCATGTTGCAGTGCTAGTTCATCAATGACGTATCGTTTTACTCTCGATCTGTGAATATTCATCAATCTAATCAAATCTCCTTTCAACATAGACATACTTGCGTCTACACCTTTTTTTTGAAGCCATGCAACCAGATGGGCTTTTTTCTCAGAGTTTGAAGGTGGCTTATCAACTAACATGGAGTGATAAGGTGCATTATCCATAATAATAACTGATGGCTCAGAAAGGCTAGTCAGCATATTAGTGAACCATTGGGTAAACTTCTCACCATCCATTTCTTCATGGTAATCACCTGTGGTTTTAGACGCAAAGGCCAATAAACAGTTGTCTATAAAACCACAGGCGTTGCCAGCATGACAAATAATTAGTCTGGCTCCTTTTCCGGAGGGGACTTTGGATGCCGATGCCGCCGTATCGTCCGTCCACGAGCGACCAACTGTGTGATTCGCATTTAGCCACGTTTCGTCCAAAAAAACTACATTATCCCAATCATCTATAGCTTTCGCCTCGCGTAAAAAATCAGTCCTTTTCATGGCAATATCCGATCTTTCCATTAGCACCTTTCGTTTGTTGCATTGTTTATATCGGAATCCAATGTTTTTCAAAACCTTTGACAATGACTTTTTTGATCCGGAAAATAATCCAGTTTCCTTTAATGTCTGCACTAAATTCGACAACGTTGGGTACTCTTTACGTAAATAATAATTGTAAATATGCCTGCGGATGGCGTCAACGTCAAAATTATCTACATCGGTAAGCTTCGCTCTTTTTCTCTTGTTGGGAGAATATAGAACATTATCTTCGATGCCAGTCTCACCCAATTTTTCTTTCGTGATTTTTATAATAGTTTTTTTGCTGATATCGAGAGCATCTGCAACTCGATCCAACACCGATGTCACGGGCAATATCGGTCCGCCGTTTTGAGCTTCTCGTTCAAAAAAGTCACGAACACGTATGATAAGCTCACGAGACTGACTGTTAAGAACGAATTTCTTCGATCGTTTTGGCATTTTAACAATTCCAAGTAGTAAGCATTTCAAATTCCAAGTTCAAGCCCTTGCTTCAATCTGCCCCTTGGTCAATGGGTGAGATGGGGGATGGCACTAGGTATTAATAGCCAAAAACATGCACAAGTTTAGCACAATCAAAAGTATCAACCTTTGGAAAAGCGATCAAGGCAATACTTAAAATTGTTTTATCATACCTATTGACGTGTCATTGAATTAATTGACAGGAAATATTGTACTTTACATTCAAATTCAAAAAGTTTTCTCTAGGTAAAAAGAGTTCAATTCCCAGAGGTTAGTAATAAAGAAACAAACTCATTTATTCATTAATATTTATAATTAACTGAAGGAGAATATTACTAATATATCTAATTTTACGTTTTATTTACAATAATGCACATCATCATAAAACATAACAATATTTTTAGCTATACGAACTTTTTAACGTGTATCGATATATTGTCTGTGATATTATTGCCACTCACTATTCTGTCACACGCAATAAGTAATTATGTAATTTTTTCCTATGTGGTTGACATTGTCATTATTCAGAAACTTCATAGTTGCGCAATGTGTCAGGATTAACTTCATAGCCGCGTTCTATTATAATACATTCAAAACGATTGCGCAAAACGAACTTGAAAATACATTTTTGCCGTATTTGTCCTAAAAAAATTAACCAAATTTACTGTAATTTATTGTATCTACTTCTTTACGCTTTGACCTACTGGATTAAAAATATATATAATTATGTGAATTTATCAGCAGCTAAAGTGGTTTTGCGTGTATGAAAACTCGTATCAGTTCTTAAATAATGCGACGGAAATATGTTAAAATATCTATCTATACTCTGTACTAGTAATTAATTTGTAAAAATGTTTTGTCTGTAAATTGAACGATTATTATTCCGATTTTTTTTATGTAATGTCAAAAATAATTTTTTGTATTTATATTATAAATTAATAATTAATAATTTTTTGTTCTATTTTAACTCCAGAATCACTAAACGGATTTGGGTGCGGTTTTCTTTATTATTATAGTAGTTACCGAGTATAACATATAGACTATAACAGGTCTTTATAAAATAACCACCAAGCCAAAAACTATCGATAGTATAAAGAACGTCACTTGCTCCCGAGATGGACGCTTTACTTTTTATCACCCTCCATTAGAAAATAAAAAAGTGGAAGTTATGAATAAGCATAGTACGTTTATTTATTACAATTAGGAACAATAAGACATAACCATAACATTCATTTAAAATTTAAAATTCATTTATAATCGACATTCGTTTATGCTTAGATAAAACAGAAGGTTTTATGTTATACCAATGGGTGTACCCTTCTTATTGTCGTTTCAGATAAGCTAATAATTTTCAGTATGGTTCGATTTTAATGTCGTTATTGGTACTTACTGTAAATTATAGCATTGAATATAAGAGGGGACATTTATTTATAAAGCCAAATTCATACTGAAGGCTCGGTAAATGCTCTGTATTAAGATTAGATGAACCGGAGTTGATGCTCGTGATTGTTGGCACTTGGTGGAACTTTTGAAACATTTTTTGTTTGATAAACACTTGTACTTGTCCACTTATTTATATTAATTTCCCTTACCGGTTTCGCTGTTAAAGCATTACCAAAGGTTTGTTTTATGCTTTAACAGCGAAACCGGTAAGGCAAATTAATATAAATAAGTGGACAAGTACAAGTGTTTATCGAACAAAAAAAAAAAAAATTAGATGAACCCTTTTGTGAAATCCGTAAATTATTATTTTCATGTTCCCTACAAACGCAAGCCCAGCGCCGCGCCGAGTCAATGACTATGGGACGTCAACGTTTTATTTTGCGAAATTTGTAAGAAAATCTCGATCCGTGATACTGACCACTTACCAAGCCTACAGTATGAATTTCCCTGCATAAATAAATTATATTCCAACGAGTTTTTAGGTTGTTAAGATCTGGTAAAATCTTGAAAATAGGCCAAAAACACATTTTCCGAATCCAAAAAATTTCGGTCTTGTTGCATTTTTCCAAAAGATGAAATTGTCATATGCTTTCATATATTATTCACGGGATGTTGTATAACATTTTTTGCGCCCGATAGAATGTTCTCTGAAGTTAATATAATACTTTCATTTTCACTACTTGAGGAAGACACCCTCATTTTTTATAAAACTTAGTAAAATCCGAATTTGAGTAAACAATTACGAACGTGGGCGGAATGCATTTCGCACGTTTTAATTTTTTCACAATATACGTTTTTTTTTGCTCTCGCGTGATTTACTTAATCGCACAGCCTGTTAAGTGTTGGAACTTTTACTAAGAAATATCAAGATTCCAAATTCAAATCACTTTTAGTCCTAGGGAATAAAGAGCTATTTTAGTCCCTGATTACGAAAAATTTACTAGATCTTTTAGAATAGGTATAATAAAAACTATATGTAGCTATTTTTCCAATATTAATTTCAGGTTATACAAAATATATACCTATACAAATAAATGAAAATACAAACAAATAAAAAACCTCATCCAAATCGCTGCTTCGCGGCAAGGTGCCCAGTATGCTGGCGACATAATAACATTTTAGGTTAGATAGGTAGATAGTCGTAGCAACATCAAAGTGACACAAAATGAGCCGTTGAAATGGTAACGCCTGACAAACAATTAGGCGCCCGCTACTTAGCGAAACTTAGCGTACTTACGAAACCCCAGTTTTTATTTTTAGTAGTCAACATTGTTTAATATGTACAATAATTTGAATTAATTTTAAACCTGTATGTATTACCGTCGTTAAGATAGTTTTGAAACAAATAGCGCTAAAAAGATACTTTTTCGAGGTTTTTTGTATGGGGACACCCCTTGGGTTCAATTTTTATTATTTGCCATGACAGGGGCCGTAGCAGCATATATTACAACCTAGAATTCCATCCCTATAAGCTACACTATCTGACGGTGCAATAATATACAATACAGTGTGTTAATTTTTTAATCAGGAGGTACCATTCTTGGCTGGGGTAACATTATTTAAAAAATCTGGTCCTAAGACTCTTCTGAGCATTTATTTCCAATATCTATAAAAAATACGCCCCATGTATGGGTAACTCTCGATCTCCGATGGATGTTCTTTTCAGATTCTATTCATCAGAGATATACCAAGTATAGCCCACTTCATAGCTTGTTGAGCGACCAGAGGACCAAGCCCTTTACCCACGTCTCAGCGCCGTACGTCATCACAGGAAGGATGCACTGTTTGAAAACCTTAACCTTTAAGCACTGCGATATTGATGCTGCCCATCCATCAGCCTGTTTCGTCCACTGCTGGACATAGGCCTTTCCAGGATTTCGCCACTCTTGGGTGTCCTCCTGGAAGAAATGCCCATACTCACAGACGCTGGGCAGGCGGGTTGGTGAGCGTGGTGCCTAAACCCTTGCACTAGTAACGCCGCTACCCGCCACCAGTCTGTTTCATATATGGCCCGGCAATTGGGGATGGATATACCGCCATCCATCGGTCCCAGGCAATGGTGGGCCGCCTGGTTGGGCCTGAGAGCTGTTCTCTTACTCTCCCCCGAATAACTTCGGGAGGATTTGCGAGTAAGATGGTCAACAGTCGAGCCTGGCATCAGCTCTATCACCTAAATGGTAACTTGATGCTGCCCAACCCAAGCATAATCTTCTGTTAGCCTCGGCATCTAAGTTGTTTTTACTCAGCTGGATAACTTGACCCAGATAAACTTTTGAATGAATGTAAAAATGTGTTCATTTTCTCATCTTGTGTGTGTAGTTACATTAGTTGTAAGACCTTTTTTTAAGTACGCAATGATACCTACCCCACTCTTTCATATTTAATAGTTTTATAATAAAGGTATCTTAGAACATGTTTACATTGCTTATTTATTATAGGTACTAATACTAAAAGATATTTAAAAACAGAACCTAACCTAACCTAAAATAATAATAATAATTTGAACAACTTAATGTTGTCGACTGTTAATGGCCTTTACATGATCTTAGTCTTAACATATCAATCCGCAGGCCCACTCATCTTGAAGAATCGCATAGGTCGCGCAGCATTTCGTTCAGTTCCTGCAGCGTTACCATTAGCAATATGTCATTGGCAAAGCAAAGATGTGAAATGTTCTTACCGTTTACGTTTATGCCTCTTGCATTGTGTTTTAGAGATGTACAGTTTTGGGAGAGTTACATCTCCCTGTCTCACGCTACGCTGAAGGTGAATTTCTAAGCCCCATACTTGGACAGACATCGCAGTGGAGTCACATAGACGTTCCCGGATCTCCTTGTAACGTCAGTTAACTTGGCATCGATGCAAGAACATCATAACAGACCACATTTAAATAGAGTCAAAGGCTTTCTCTTAGCCTACAAATGCTAGATATAAGGGCTAATGATTTTTGTAAAACCTGCCTAAGCATGTGGTGCCTTAACTTTTTCAAAACCTATCCTTCTCTGGAGGCCAAAAATTGTCAAATCGTTGGGCGATATAATTTTTTTTTAACTACAACAACAATAATAACTTTAACATAATGTAAAATATCTGTGTGTACTAATTGAGATACAATAATTATTATAATTGAAAAACCTTAGATAAAAAAAGAAAAATTTGCAGTAAATATTTTTACGTCAATTACAAAGTTCTACAACTTCGTTTTTTAATAATTTTATTATTCAATCTATTCATTAATGTTGCCCTATTAAACCAAGTCAATGATATTATATAAGGTGGAATCGTAATACCTGCCACGGATGAAATAGGAGATACTATTATGTTTATAGATTACATTAGTGAAGAAATTTCGTACCCCGGAATAGTTAAATAAATTTGAGAAGGTAAAGTAATTAAATAAACATTTTCTTCATTCTGCATAACGTGGTTCACAAATTACGCTTGACGAGTCGTTTAGTCAATGATAACAATTGCTATCTCTTTCTAACCGTTCAATGAATGAAATCAGCTGCCCAGTTCGTCTCTACCAGGTAGAGATATTTGTACCTATTCTGTGTAGCACAAACTTAAATGTAGAGTTGTGAAAACCCAAAATAATACAAGCTCATTTAACTGTCATCCCTCCGCGTTAAGGTCTATTTTGCTATGAAAATTCTTGGGTTTTTTTAGCTCGAAATTTAAAAGTGCTACACGAGAATAGGTGCCATTGCATGCCTCTCCAATGTGCTTACGCTCACACGCAAAGTAGATGTAAATACGAAATACATTGCAAATTACTCTTCGTCATTGGTCATTAAGACACCGGTAAATTAACTAATTAGGGTACTGTTAAATTTCCAAACGGCTGGATCTGTTGGCCAACCAGTACCCAATAATACGCAGGCAAAAGTTTAAAAGTGCACTTACCAGTTATTGCATTCCTCTAATTCATTCCGCAGATAAAAACTGATGTAATAAGATGGTAAACTTCCCATCACACTTAAAGCCGGGTCTCCTGATTATGTTTTGCCGTAGGTACACATTACACAAAAACATTATGTTCTGTCTTTGCATTTTTACACCAATTGTACCTTATTTACACCAATTACACCTTAGCTACAGTTATTTGCATAATTTACAACAGTATTATTTATCTACAAAACTGCTGCACAAGTCCGCCTTCGCGTTGCACACAAATGTAGGCACGCTTGCGTACATGTCTTTGCACTTTATTTAAGGTGTCAGTTTCACTTTTTACTTGCTGAAAAGCGCGCTTGATGCGCCTTTTTAGTTCTCGCACAGTTCTAATATCATGTCCGGTTTGGCCGTACACAAGGTCCTTTACACGACCCCATAAAAAAAGTCTAATGGGGTTAAATCAGGCGAGCGAGGAGGCCACGGCACTGGCCCTCCTCGGCCGATCCACCTCTCGCCACCGTACCACACACCATTCAAATAGTCACGTACGTTCACAGCGAAATGAGCTGGTGCTCCATCATGTTGGAAGTGCAGTCCACTTATTTCTTCAAGAGGAATACGTTCCAACATTCTGCTTACACGGGTTCGCAGTAAGCGAAGATATGTTTCCCCGTTCAGTCTGTCCAAGAAAACTGGTCCAAGAACTCTATTGCCGAGTATGCCCACCCACACGTTAACACTAAATCGTATCTGAAAGTGGTCAGGCCGAACAACACGAGGATTCGTCTCGGTCCAAAAATGCGCATTGTGGATATTGAACATTCCAACCCGTGTGAAAGTGGACTCGTCGGTCCACATAATGTTGCGACGTTCTTCTCTAACCCAATGACAAAATGCGAGTCGAGCCGCGTAGTCTTGTGGCTGCAATTCTTGCACTCTTAAGAAGTGGTAAGGATGGAGCCCTTCCCGATTAAGAAGTTGCCGCACGTAGAAATGGCTCACATCAAACACTCTAGCAGCGTCCCTGGTGCTAGCAAGAGGGTGACGCCGGAAAAAGTCTAACACTTCCTCTTCAAATTCGGCTGAGTATCGAGGCCTGCCTGCGTCAACCGGAGGCGGGTCAAAGCGACCATGCTCTCGAAATCTGTATACGGCGTCCAGAATGGTATGATGGCTCACTCGTACACCAAATCTCTGCTCGTATAGGTTTACTGCATGCGCGGTTACGTTGTTACACTCGCGGTAGCACGATACCATCTCAAGATATTCTTGATTTGAATATCGTGGTCTAGGAGGCATTTTTAAAGAATGCGCGCGAGATACGCACCTCTGCGACCAGCGAAAACAGCGAACTGGGGTGGGGGCACAACAACAAACAAAAACAAGCGCGTGCGACGAAAGGGGTAGTGGGGGACGGGGTGGCGGCAGGCGGTCTGCCCTTTGACTATTTGACGAGCGGCTCGCTCGGATAGAGCGGCGTCCTTTGACAACTTCATTGAAGTTTTGCGACTACTACCTAACGGTTTCATACAATTAAATGAATTTCATTCATTGAACGGTTAGAAAGATATAGCAATTGTTATCATTGACTAAACGACTCGTCAAGCGTAATTTGTGAACCACGTTATGCAGAATGAAGAAAATGTTTATTTAATTACTTTACCTTCTCAAATTTATTTAACTTTTCCGGGGTACGAAATTTCTTCACTAATGTAATCTATAAACATAATAGTATCTCCTATTTCATCCGTGGCAGGTATTTCGATTCCACCTTATATATAAGGTGACATTTATTTATGCAGCCAAATTCCTACTTAAAGCTCAATACGTACTCGGTATCAAAGTTAAATGACCTTTTTTGTGAAATTCGTAGATTATTTATTCTTATGGTGTTCTCTACAAACGCAAGCCCAGGGGGCACTCAATTAATTGGGACGTCAACATTTTACTCTGCCAAAATAGAAAAAAGTGTTATCCATCCGTGATACTGATCACTTACCAAGCCTGCGTCATAAATTTTGCTGTATAAATAAATTTCACCTTATTTACTTTATAGCTTTAATTTGCAAGCCCGTACATTTTAGTTCTGCTACGTCAATAATAATATAAGGTCCTACAATAATAACTGGAAATAATTCAGGGTAGATCGAAAGTAACCGACATAGCCTGCAGAATCAGTAAGTTGAAGTGGCTGTGGGCAGGCCATATTCGTCGCCGAGATGATGGCCGTTGGGGCCGAAAGGCTCTAGAATGGAGACCACGTACAGCAAAGCGTAGTGTAGGCCAACCTCGTGCCAGCTGGACCGACGACCTGAAGGACGTTGCGGGGGGTGGTTGGATGAGGAGGACGGAGGACCGACATGAGCGGCGAAATTTGGGAAAGGCCTATGTCCAGCAGTGGACGAACACGGGCTGATGGATGGATGGATGGAGATTGTGTATAGTTATTTGATCAGTGATCATTAAATTCAAGAAAGAAAAATACATAATGTTTCAATCAATTGGTTCAATCACTGACTGAATTTCCAATGAAAAGTAAAAAAAGTTCGAAGAAAAAATGAACTTTTTTTTTTGTAGGTTTATAAACCAAAGTCACCTCAATAGACTTTTTTCTTAATTTATGTAATATCAAACGTTTTTCACCCAAAATTGTGATTCTATCGTTCTTTCTATCGCGACTCGTCATGTGTCCCTGGAAGTGTTCATTGTTAGCGTCATGGATGGATTTAGAAGTTTTATTAATCAGGTCATCACATATTTACAATGACCCGTCTCCATTTCAGATACAATCAATAATGGATGAGGTCAAACTATGAAACCTGATCATTCTATCAGAAAACATGAATATAGTTACTACATAAATCTGGAAAGTGCAAATATATCTTAATTTTAAGGTGGGTCTCATGTTCATGGGTATTCGCAGTTTTACAAATTATGCTGAATACATGAAAACAAATTTTTTCATTAATGTTACGCAAAAAGATTAGCTTTATGACAAATAATCGGTTATGACAAAAAAACAGCTGCGCCTGAGAAAAGTGTTTATGGAGTAATTGGTTGAACCAAAGTTAATATGAAACAACGTAATAGAACGAACAATATATTTATTGGTTACACATTTTTCTGAACACACACATTTTCTTTAAGGGTTAATATTTGTTACAAAGCGGTGAATACAAAGAGCGAGTTTATCCTTCTGACAGCATTTCCTACCAGAAAATAACCTTTTCCCTCCTTCACTCACCAATTCGGAAAACTGCAGTTTTCCTGACATTATGTGAAAGGATTTATTGAATTTTCAACTTAAAAA
Organism: Ypsolopha scabrella; assembly: GCA_910592155.1. Lineage (NCBI taxonomy): Eukaryota > Metazoa > Arthropoda > Insecta > Lepidoptera > Ypsolophidae > Ypsolopha > Ypsolopha scabrella. The sequence goes on from OU342964.1 coordinate 11,704,756, forward strand.
GTAGTAAATTTCAAAAGGTAATTTATTAGAAGAATTTCATGTAGATGGAATAATCTTCTACATTAATTACCCACCTATTCAGAAAGCTGTCATTTTTATGTTGGAATTCAGAAGGACTTATTGGATTTTCAACTAAAACAGATGAAAATTAGCGAAGGAAATTTATTAAAAGGATTGCAAGATGGTGGGATAATTGTTTAAATATTCTCTCTAACAATTACCTACCAAAATCTGCAGTTTTCCTGTCATCATATAGAAAGATTTCTTGAATTGTCAACTAAACAGACGAAAATTAGTGAAGGTAATTTATTATAAGGTTTTCATGAGGATGGAATAATCTTCTACGTTAATTACCAACCTATTCAAAAAGCTGTAGTTTTTATGTTGGAATTTAGATGGACTTAATGATTTTGCACCATCTTGCAAAACAACTAAAACAGACGAATATTAGCGAAGGAATTTATTGAATACAATTAATTAACAATCGGAAATCAAAGTAATTTTCCATGTTTGCTCATTTTGTGTCACGGAACCCTGCTAAAGTGTCTAAAAGGTATTTATTTATCATGCAGTTTATCGATAGTTTCTTCTAGATATCTTTATTTTTTCCAAGCATGAATTTACGATATTTCATTCCATTTTTGAATAAATTTATGCAATATTTCGGTATTAGTTTAGACTACTTTAGACACAATCGATGACTCAGAGGACACTCAAAAGTGGAAACATAATTTTAAGTCTATTACAACCAAAAGGCCATGACATACGTATATGGACATGCCTCCACGGCATTATTGCCTGCTAAGTGCTCCTATACTGTATACCTACAATATACTAACTTTTCAAAAATAAGATTACTCAAATTTTGGTGTGCCATTAGATTCATTCGTCTTATATTTTTAATATTAACGCACGGGCGCCTTCTAGCAAAATAAACATTTGTGCATCCCATGAAACGAAACGGTATCTACTAACATTTATTGTTCTGAGACTAACATGTCAAAAATAAATATTTTCAACACACTTGCTTATAAAGTGGCCCTTATTGCAGCGTTCTTAGGGTCATAATGCAGCATATTAAAAACGAATGCTTTTTACTTTACATTATCGCACTAGTGTTTCTTACATTACAGTTTTTTTTTTAATCTTAGCAAAGAGTTTTGATGTCTTGAGGAATAGAAGTCTTTGCGAATAAATAGACTGTCTCAGTTAAAGTATAATAAAGAATCATTTAATCGCATCAAATTATTTATTTTAATCAACAAATAAAATATTATTTTCTTGTTGTAAATACAAAAATATACAGTTTATTTGGCTGTTTGGCTTTTTGCGTCAGTGCCTCTATTTCCATCTGCACGAAAAAAAAATCTCCGCCGCCATTTTTCTGAAAATTGTCAGTTCATATCATATTCTGTGGTTTCGATTATGTGGAAGAAAAGACAGTGAAATTGTATTATTTTTCCTCGCAAGTGTGTTGAAAAACGTCGTATGAAACGCGTGAGCATTAGACATTACACTCTCGGCTCTTGTATCATAATTTAATATTGTGTTTGTATAATTCAAATGTTTTACTGGATATCTTCTATAGATAATTGCAGAGTTTGTTTGATCTAGTTCAAATTTATTCTAGAGATTTACTTGTTATGTAATCAGAAACAGGTACAATAACTCTTCTTGTCAAATTCGTAAAATATTATTTTGGCTTCTTGTACTGACTGATTCAAGGTTAGACTTGAACTAAATAACAATTTTTTATTTATTTATTATTTCAATAAAGTAAAATTATCGAAAGTACACTTTAAATTTATTAAAAACTTAACCTGATGCAGATGATTGACGAAAATAATTCAATATGTGAAAACAACTTTTCAACAAATGTATTAAAAAAATAATTTGTTATTGACAAAATAAAGCAAGAAAAAAAACGCCGAAAATATAAGCATGTGGCGTTCAAACTACAAGTACATTCAAAAGTACGAGTATAATATGTAAATCTAAAAGTACTTATGCCAAACGTTTTCTTATCTGGACGGCGATTCTCGCAAAATTTTTCTCACGCTTTGCTTTTCATACGCCTCTGTTTATCGCGTCATAAATGCCGTGTGATGATATTCTATTGAGTATAACTCTTAAAAAGACACGTAAAGCATGTTATGAATACGTATAACAGGTTTATATTTTAAAAGTTTGATACGTTTCTTCATAAAGAGCTTGTAAAAAATCACCCGTTTTCGGCCTTCGCAAATTGTCGCATGTGGGAGAATCGCCGTCCAGCAATGTTTTAATGGTTATCATATCATTGGTTCTATATTTCTGACATCATTTTTACAAGTTCTAAGAAATTTTTCGTACTTTTTGGAGCTAATAAATCTTTTATTTTACTATTTTCATTGTACTTTTCAGCTTACACTTCAAAATGTATAGTTTAGGAAAGTAAATAAATAATCACTGTGTACTCGACACTAATATTATTTATTCCAAATCATAATAGTATCAACCTTCGATTACACTTAACATTTTTATTTGTTTTTACATTATATACAGGTTGGTTGATAAATATCGAGTCACAACTTATTGAGACTGAGGGTTCCTCGCGATCCAGTCAAGAGCCCTGAGAATCTGAGGAGGAATTGGTGGAGATGTGGGGATAGAATCACCCTGTAAACAAAAAATGTCAGTGATTAAAAACCAATTAAACTTAAAGAATCTTTTTTTGATTTGTTTTAGCCACATAGTGAAACTTACAGAAGGCTGGAATCCATTCTCATCAGCGACGTAGCTGATCTGCACGACTTGACCCTCGGGCGAGGTGTAAGCGAAGGACCCCTGGGCTACGACCGGGACTACAGGAGGGTTGCCGCCGAAGTCGCGTGGGGTACCCTGCTCTTGCGCAGAAATGCCGTTGTCGGTCTCGTAACTGGTGAATTTGAAATTGGAATTCATATTATTTTTGTTTTCATACACCTATGTCAATGTCTTGATACATTTACCGTACGGTCCGAAATAGAATAACATCGCTAAAATCGATTACAAATGAATGAGGTAAATGGCAAATAAATAATCCATGAGTGCAGCAAATGTCTACTATGACTTTTGTGGCTCACGCGTCGGAGGTAAGGCGATGAGAGCGTTGAACGAAATGAAATGTCAAAAACGATTTTCACTCCATAATTTCAGACAAAATTTTGAAAAGTCTTGCGGAACATCTCGAAATGGAAGAATTTATATTTGTAAATGTGTTTGTGGGTTTGTGGAGTCCATAAAAAATATATAACGTATTGTATTCCGTGTTAAATTAAGAGGTTATGAGGTATCTTTTATAAAGCGGTCCGAATCATGAGCTATCTTTCACATCGTTTGCTAGCTCACAAATTACGGACCAGTCCTCGCTCACACTTGAAATCATTCATGGCTTTCAGCGACGTAATTCTATTTCGGACCGTACGGTTTGTGGAGCGGACCGATAAAATAAGAGTGATTTTCTTATCAAATCATAAATAAATTTGATGTACCATGTTGTTTGTGTGTTTATTCAAATAAAAATTTAGAGGATGGTAGATTATTCTATAGTATTCTAAAATAAACTGTTTTAATAGATAATGATCTCATAATTTGATGGATATTCTCAATTTATTGATAGGCATCTACGAGTACATACATTCTACGTATATTATACAGGTGTAAGTTAAATGTTGTTCTTCCTTTGAAGTGGTTATTTCACCAAGTGAGAACAGAAAAATAACCATAAAACAAATTTGTTTATTATATTTTTCTTGTTTTTTTCTTTTTCAGTGGAACGCTATTATTATAGCAGCTACGTTTAAAATGCAACAAAACTGAACTTTTGTTGTGTTTTAAACGTTATTGTGCAACGAACTAGTAATAAAAAAAGCTTGGCATACAGAAGGAAAAAAAAACCAGCCAAGTGCAAGTAGGACTCGCACACGATGGGTTCCGTACCATTATCTATAAAAACGGCAAACATGTCTGTTGTATGGGAGTTCGCAGGTCCGACTCGTACTTGGCCAGTTTTAGTATTTGTTGTTATAGCGGCAACAGAAATACATCAGATGTGAAAATTTCAACTGTCTAACTATCACGGTTCATGAGATACAGCCTGGTGACAGACGGACAGCGGAGCCTTAGTAATAGGGTCCCGTTGGCCGTTGGTTACCCTTTAAAACTAAAAAAACTGCATTTAAACTGTGGCCTAGAAGGAGTCCCTTAAAAGAAGTACATAAATAAGTTTACGACCTGTTCATTAATGGACAACAATATAACTTACGCATAATTGTAGCTGCCATCCGGGTTGAGTTCAGAATCGTATCTGACGATATTGGCTTGCTGGTCGTTGCTGGATGCCCTGGGAACTCCCACTGAGGAAACAGCCGAAGCTGATGCGTAGACTTGGCGACGGGGTACAGGGGCCAGGGGTACCGCGGGACGAGGGGGTGGCAGGGATCTGAGGGGTGCCGAGGAACCACGGAAGGACGAGGAGAATGGACTGGCAGCCAATGACAGGCCCAGGACAGCAGCTAATACCACCTGGACAATACACAAATACGATTATTAAATTGATCTCGGTTTTTACCAATATTGATGATTCTGAAATCGTTTCGAGGAATATCTTTTCTGGGTACCTAGCATAGTAGACCATATCGAGCTTTGACAGCTCTATATACACTGTCTGTCTCTCTTTAGGTAGACCAACAGAGTGAGACAGAGCACTGTATCAAGCGCTATCGAGCTCGATTTGGTTTGCTATGCTAGACTAGAAGAACTGTTTTTAGTAGAAATATTTTGAAATAAGCGTGCATAAACTTTATAAAAATGAAAAAAGACGATATCTTATAATTTGACCTTCATTGACGTCATCACCGAACAGTTTCATAGGTCTAACAAACCAGCCAAGTGCGTGTCGGGCAACGCGCAGTGTAGGGTTCCTTAGTTGCCCGCAGTACATTTTATAAGTTGGTCTACTAATACAGATCTCGCCAAACTTCTAGTCCGCTCGGAAGTTGCTCTCCCAAGAACGGCCCATACATTTTGTTGTGCTTAGAGGGGACTAAAAGTTTGGTGCGACCTGTACTCGTAAACCTGTAAAGCCTACTAAGCTGTGATAGTTTTCCTTTTAACTTCATTATATACTACTTCTGTAAAAATATTCACATATTCATAAACAACCGTTTAGCCGACACTTCAGTCTAACAAAAATTAGCACTTTAATATTTAATAAATAACTTAATATTTCGTCAACAGATCTCTAAATCCAAAAATAGTTTTTACACACCCACAATGTTTTTAAATGACCTACCTAACGATACCTTACACTATGGTATAGAGGAGAAAAAGCAATCATCCCCAATTTACGTGTATTTTACGTAATTTTATTTTACCACTTTGTCGGCGGTATTAATATATATTATATTATACCCATTACAAATTACAGCTTTCTAGTACTAATAGTCAGTGAGCTAAGCCGCGGACAGAGGAACATGGTGAAACTATAAGGGTTCCTTGTCGGACTACGGAACCATAAAAAGGATCCGACTATTCAAACTAATATGATACTTAATTACTATTCACTTCCTGTAAATACTAAAATACGAGTACTTATAAAATCGGTTTTAAAGCACGAACAAATGTATTATTCAAATTGCAATATACCTAAATGTGTTTGTACTACATTTCACCACCTTGTATATCCTAAGTCTGTGTATATCTTTTATTGTTTATTTAATTATCTAAAACTTAAATAACAAATTATCTATAAATAAAACTAACTACCAAAATAGTTATATAAAAAAAAAACAGAAAAAGAACACCTACCTTAAATAAAACACAGGATGGGTACCTAAACCGTTTATTCCAAAATGGACAAAAATAGTACAATAAAATTTAAAAAAAAACGGTCAAGTTAGAATAGGACTTGCGCCCTGAGGGTTATCCGTACCATTTGAATAAATTAATAGATTGAAATGATTAGAATGAAAATATCACACTTATCAGTACTTAGAAACTGTATAAGCCAAACTGCAAAATTAAGTTGGTCGAGTAGTCGGGTACGTAACCCTAAACCTATATTAAAAATCAGTGGTTTAAGTATTTTTGTTTAAATAGAACATGGTACAGAACACAATACAGAAAATTCTAAATTCCTAACTAATTTAGTTTTTGTGATAGACCCCGTAACAAAAATTATCTAAAATTGACAAATTTGATGGCTTCCATTTCTTTATTTTTAGAGATAAAAAAATGTATTTCCACATACTCTACTAAATAAGTTCCAGGCAAAGACATGTAGGGGTAAGGAATCGGTTTCGTAGTTACAAAGTTTACTAATTTAAAAAACAAAGAAAATTTTAAAAACAGTCAACGATAATTTTACAGATATTACTATAGTTAATAATTATTTACTCTTTTTTCTAATATGAAACAGCTTAAATACTACCCCGAGTACAAAAACTATAAATTACGTTAAACTGAAATTATGGGGATGTTCTGACCCTTAGCTTATAGTTTACAGTTTTTCAGGAGTCAGATATTCTTTATATATCTTGTGCAAGTATCATTAAAGGTCACTAAATATATTTTTCACAACGTTTCCTATTATTATTATATGGGTCTAGGTATAGATCTGACATTACACTGTTTTTTTACTTGATAAAACCGATTTCAATTTTATTTTTTTTTACTCACCATACACTTCATTTTGATATTTGTTTATTTGCACTGCTTACTGAACTGATACTGACTGTTGAGAGATGTTTAGCTTATATAGTATTGCTCCAATATTATTTTCGCAATAAGACATTGATACTAATATATTATTAGCATCTTCTTGTATTAATAATTAAATGAGATGAATTAAATCTTAAGCCTAATACGATTATGATAGGCTTTTGTGTGAACGTAGAAAAGTTATCTATGGCTTCCTTGTTTCATCTATTCCCTTTTATGTCTATACCAAAATTATTTAGTTAGGTCTTAGGTGTTCAACATGTGTTCAAGAAATTGGGCAGGTTGTTTTAGAATCAATTTATTTATTATTTTAATTATTTACAAGTTTATAATTTAGTACACTGTAGAAAAAACACATTCATACTGATGGTTTGATATTTATAAAAATGATTTATCCAATACATTTTTACAGTTTTAATTCAAATGTATGGTTATTAATCAATCAAGTCTTTGTTTTTAAAATCAATCGCCATTAATTGCGGATTTTATAATGTCAATAGCTCAAAACTTATTTATGTATTTGAATATATTTCGTAACGGATTATGATAAATCTAACACTATATAATTCGACTAGAAATATGATCTTGCAATCCGGTTAGCATTCCATCTTCATTTAGCCGTCACTATGGCAATTATTTACTCATAAACATTAACAATGACCTGTGCAATTCATACAAATCGCCATTTAACACCCGATTATGACTTTGAGTTATTAATGTACATTTATTAGGATTGTATAAGAATTTCGTTTGGTGTTCATTCAAGGTAAATGCGCTCCGGTGGGTTGGAAGCCATTTTCGTCAGCGATATAATCCACTCTGTATTTGATGCCGTCATTCCCGACGTATTCATAGAATCCAGTAGCTCTGGTGCCTCCTCCGTTTACGACAGGGTCGACCCTGCCGGTTTCTTCTGCAACAATGCCATTGTCTGTCTGGTACAAGTAGCGGTAGGCGTTGACATCCAAGTCATTCTCCTGGCGGACGATGTTGGCATATCTTTCAGCCGTGTATTGTTGGGCAGCGTAAGCTGGCAGTTGAGCATATTTAGCTGCTGGCTTTGGAGTTGAGTAGACGAAGGGTTTTGGAATCGCAGCGTAGACTACAGGTTTTGGAGTAGGTGAGAAAACAACAGGGCGGGCTTTAGCGAATGGAATGGGACGAACGACAGGAGGACGGTACTTCACGGCAGATAAAGATGACGCAATAGTGTCTTGGTCGATACTGAAACAAACAAAAGGTAAAACTGGTCAAGTACGAATCTAACTCGTTATCATCATGAAGTTTTTGAACTAGTTAGACAGATACATTGCTGGACTGATGCTCGAGTCATAAAGGCTTAGTTTTTATAGTTTTAAGCAAGACACCATTAAAGCAAATTCATTTTTTTGTTGCTGTCAGGACAGGAAATGCTCCAGATAAACTAAACCTTTTTACTTCGAAACCTTCTCAGAAACCGTAAAAGTTTATACAAAAAGAGTTAACTGCCAAATAAAATTGGATTTGTAATGCTCTTGCGGTTTTATTTTGTCATTCTTCTCTTCTTTTTACCGTATATTAGACCCGAAAATTTTCAATATATTTAATCTACTCCTTTCAGTTTTTAGATTTACGTACCCGAAGGGTGCCAATTAGGACCTTTTTACAAAGCCTCCGCTGCCCGTCTGGCATAGAGGTTTATTACGGTTTCAGTCATCATAGGTGAAATGTGAGCATTAAAATAAAATATATTTAAAAAAAAAATTTTAACGTTTTTTGTTTCATTTCTATCTTAAGGACGATAATACATACAGTTTCAAATTTGGTCAGATTTTTGTACATACTCTAAAGTGAAACAACAAATAATGAAAATTTGATTTCTGTCTTCAGAGGGTGCCGAAATGTTTGTAAGGTGCTACAATTTCCGCGCATTTTTATCGCTTTGATGTTGCTTTGGCATTAAGGCATCTAGGGCCCATCCCACCGTCAACGTTCCGGCAGTAATAGAGCCACAAGGAACTGCACAAGGGGCCCGACGGAATGACACTCGTTCCATTCCATCCAAAAACGGGCACTCCCTGGTGTGGGACGCTCGCACCGTCCCACCTCTCAACGACCAAAACAAAGGCTGCAGCACAATGCATGTGACCCTAAGGGCCTGAGGATGAGGTGCGTCGACTGCTTCACGATATATCGTTGCACCTCTTCGCCTTGGGTGATCCTGGCGCGTACTTCGAAGAACACATAAGTTTAAAAGCCGTCCAACGAGGTAACGCTCTCTTAGGCACCCTTCCATTTGTTTTGTAAAAAGTTTTTTATTTTGTATTTTTTGCTATTTTGGATATGTAGGTTACGTAGGTTTAGTTTTTAGTTTTTTATATAGGTAGTATGTATGTTTATATCTGTCGCCGTATCACGAAAAATCAGTTTTGTCATTATGCAACAACATATCGATGAACTCGTTGGTACATATTTTTAGAGTTCCGTACCCGAAGAGCAACACGGAGCCCTAATAATGTCGCTCTGCCGTCTGTCCGTCTGTCCGTCTGTTCGTCTGTATGTCACGGGTCTCTAGCTTGCAGACGGAATGGGTTACAGACTAAAATTTAATTTAATTATTTTATGGGAACTCTCATAGTCTAAGTCTAATAACTTAACAGATTGGTACGAAACACTTGACTGTTTTTTATGTATGGGACTCTCCCTTAAAATAATTAAATTTCATTTTAGTCTGTAACCCATTCCGTCTGCAACACGTGACATACAGACGAACCGACGGACAGATGGCAGAGCGACATTATTAGGGCTCCGTGTTGCCCTTCGGGTACGGGACCCTAAAAAGGAGCAGATTTTTTTTTTCTTATCCCTTCATGTGGATGTCATTGTCAGAGGTAGAGCAGTTTTTTTTAATGGTACAGAATCCTCAGGACGCGGGTCCTGCTCGCACTTAACCTATTTTTATATGTTTCATGTCTGGTCGGTAGTATTCTAGCTCCGATTATAAAATTGGGAGACCGGTGTGTTTTACAAATTAAGCTACGCGCCGCTTTCTTAAATACACCTACTTTTTCACACATACATACATTATTAGAGTGCATTACAAACCAGAAAAGATGAATAAGAAACAAATGTAAAGATAATAATTTAAAAAAATTCCTCGGTCAATGATTTGAACCTGCGACCTCATGTACATATTGTAGCGAAGATAGCGCCATCTGTTTCTTAAAAACAAGGCGTGAAATCACAAAACGCCCGCGTGAGCGTACCGCATGTGCATTAAAAGCTATATAGTTAGATCAAATAGTTACAAAAATATTCGGTGGACAAGTATGGTGGAAAAATTCAACGGTCTAGGTAAGTACCTCAGTGGCGCAATTAGTAGCGCGCTTGTCTGGGCAAAAAGAGATCACAGGTTCGAATCCTGGCCCGAGGAATTTTCTCAAATTCTTGTCTTTACATTAATTTCTAATTTATATTTTCTGGTGTGTATGTAATGCAATCTATTATTAATATTTAGAGTATTCCAAAGCGATGGATTTCGCAATAAAAACATAATCTTACATACAAACATACTCATATGGCGTGAGCCTATCTCAAATAGGGGTAGGCAGAGGCTACAGATATCTATCTGCTGCGACCCTGACACACCTCTTTCAACTCTTCACCGTCCATCAACCTAATCATACAAGCTCTTCTGTTCCGGGTGCTTGTGACTTTGACCTTTTCCACTATGTTACCAATTTGGTCAACATACGTCCTATTACGGCTATTTTTACAAAGTAAATACTGAAACCTACCTGTTTTGATCTCCATAAGCCACAAACGGCGTCAAAAGCTGCTGGTTAGGCGAGTAGTTCTGCAAGTACAAAGGTTGGTATGCACTGTTCCTTCCATAAAGGTTTCCGTACAGACTGTTGTATTTAGCGGCTAGATAGCGCCCTTCATCCGAAGGCCGATAACGGCCGTCATCCGCTCCGTACTTCCCTGGCCGGTACTGTCCATCATCTTCAGCGCTACTGAAGGCGACAGCAGCCAAGATTACACCAAAGACCTGAAAATACTAAACTAATTAATATATAATGATAATAAATTATCAATTAAATTTGTAAGGAATGGTACTTACCACAAATGTTTTCATTGTTTTATAGGTCTAGAATGAACAAAGAAAAAAAATCGAATGATGCATGGGCCTGCCCACCGTTTCTATTTATACGACAAGACAAAATCTAAAATAGAGTATTTATTGCGTGTTTTAACTGATCCATCTAAATTGCAGAAAATGTTAATTTTATTTGTTTCGATGACATTGAGGACGTTTTATTTGGCCTGGGGAGTGATATATGGGAGTATTGCGACGCCCATGCGAGAATTAGATCACTGTGATGGTCTTTCCGTCAACTTGAGAAACGTCTTTGAATTCATTCAACAAATTATCGTCGTGAGATTGTGAGATCTTTATCAGTTGCTTCTTGTTTTGAAAACACTAAACACAAAGCTGTTACAAACGAAAATAGAAGTTTAAAATTTTAATATAATAATCAAAAATATATTTTAATAAATAAATATTTGGCTCCTTGAAGCTTTTAATCCACATGAAGATATAAAAAAATACATATTCTTCAACTGATGCCGGGCCCTACTGGGCAGTGGCGTGCATAGAACTTTTTGCTGGAAATGCAATGAGAAGGTTTGACAAAAAAAATATGAAAATGGTACTTTGAAAAATCATTATTTGTATGACGCCAGGGTATATAGGCACTGCCTATCCTAGAGTACATGATTTCATACTTTTTTCAATAGTTTTTTTAATTTTTTCTTGTTATTTTATTTGTCAAACTTGACCTTCTCATTACTTTTCCAGCAAAAAGTTCTATGCACGCCACTGCCCACTAGGGCCCGAAATATAACTTGAATTTATTTTTTCCTTTAGTTTTGTAGATACATAAGGTCTTATGGTCCTAATAAGTGAAAATGATTCTAGGGTAGATCATGTATCGTTCATTGATCACAAAAAAGAAAAAAATATGTTTAATTAAATATTTTTTTCGTTTCCCAGTACAAAGTGGTTCAATCAGCTAACTAAATTTCTATGGAAAGGTGAAAAAAAAAGTTCTATTCTATCATCTGTTACATTTTTTTCACTTTGAATTGTAGGACTCTATATAGGTGCATTAAATTTAAAAAATTACATTATATTTAAATGAAATTTACTGAATATTGTTACATAATTAAATTTCATTTTACTAGAAATCTAAATTAAACAATCATTCTATGTATACAATATTTGAAAGAAACATCACAAATCGTTGCCAAGTATGTAATAGAAAAAAAAATACAAGTCCTTATTCCAATTTATATTTTTATTGTATGAAAATTGAATAACATGATTAACAAATTTTAAACAAAATCGATGAATATTTGTGATTAAAACATGATTATGGTTTTTAAATAATTGTGTGGGTGATAGTAGTCATCAATTAATCTTGCCATAAAAATTGGTCCATGAAACTACAATTCTTCTAACAGACAGTCCGCCCTTTGTGACACGTGTGTCCATAAATACCTATTAGATAATTCGATTGAATATACTCCTTTATAGAACTTCCGTAAGTTCTTCTAAAATTCGAACTGTCACTTCATATTCTATTTTTGCAGTTTTCTTCGTTTTAGCATCGTCTGAAAGTCTAACAACCGTTTTCAGACCTCTGAAATTATAGTATGTTGACTCAGGCTTCTCGTCTTCTATTTTAAGGTGTTGAAGTAAGCTGAAACAAAAATTCAACTTAACTTTTCATAAAATGATTAGTCATAGCTGTTTTATTTCATCCCGCCTGTTCAAAAAACGATGGTTGGTGATGATTACGATGATAAGTGCAACCAAATACTTTTCTGCAAGAGACTTTCAATGTGGGCAGTATTGTGTTTTGAATAAAGAACATGAATATTGTCCCTTAGTATTCCGTGTCTAAGGAGATCGAACGAAAATGTTGTATGAAAAAGTTACTAGCTGGTTAGAAGCTGGGCGGCGCAATTACGGTATACAAAAACAAATGGAAAACGCGCGTGATACGTACTCTACGGAATTCGTTTAAAATTAAAATAATTTTTCTTCCAATTTTGCTTTAATTTGGGCATTACTAGCCTAAATTGTATGCCCAAAGCGGCACTTTTCTGCTCCAGAGCAATGTAATGCAGAAATATATATATGAAAATCCATTATTGCCTTGAAAACAATGCAATAATGGATTTACATACATACTTTACTGCCGCGCCACCACTGAAGTCCCGCGTCAGTATTTATTGTCTCTGGAATATGAACTAAAATGCCTTAACCCTTCAGTGCTGGTGCTGACTTCAACTGAACTCAACGACTTCAGTGCTGGTGCTGACTCTAAAGCCGCAAATCCCAAGTGACCCGTACATAGAAAACTAGTTTTGAATTACCCTATCAGCGCGCAGATGATAAGCCATTAGCCAATCAGCGCTATTTTTATTTTCGCAAACAGTTTAAAATAAAAAAAACTGGCCGAATGAAAACGTAAACCATAAACAAAAAAACTTGAACTTGCGTGCCAATATTTTTCATAATCGAATACTAACTTCTCGAGTGGTTTGGTTGATTGGTATAGAAAACTAGTTTTGAACTAGCGCGCCGATAATAAGTCATAGGCCAATCAGCGCTATTTTTATTCTTGCAAACAATTTAAAATAAAGAAAACTGGCTTAATAGACGTAAAAACATGTACAAAAAAAATCTCGGTCAATAGACGCGAATTTACGCAATAAATATTTTGTGAGAATTTGATTGTGTTTCTTGAAAATGGATTTTAGTAGCGAAAGTGACGACAAATCAACACCTTAAGACATAAAAAAATGTGGCAAGTGAAAGGAAAAGGTACTTAGATAATCTTTTGCCTCCAAAATCCAATGATAAATATTTGAAAATCTTTGGGAATTTCATCACGGGTGACTGTAAAACGGGTGAAAACATTTTCCGAGAGCGTATATTTGGCTTATAGTGAACTATCGAATAACGTTTAAAAACTGTACAAACGTAACTATTAATTTTTCTAATAAACATTTTTTTGGATTATTTTGGCTTCAGTTCTTTATTTGGAAGTTGAAAGAAAAGCAGATTATGAACCTCGAGAAAGTGACTTTCTGCGCGATGCAACAATCTGCTATTGAAAAATGAGTTTGCCTAGTAGCGAAAGTATTATATGTACATAATAACACCCGAAAGCATAAGAAAAGATACCTCGAATGTAATACAAATAAGTAAATAATTGTAGAGTTGTTTCTAAAAATTTAGTTTTTTTCTCATAAATGGGATGAAAAGTAGAGTGGCTCACTCGGCCGCAAAAATATTTTTCCTCAAGCGATGTATATTGAATTCCTTGCTGCGCTGAGGATTCAAATTAGTGCCCTTGCCGTAAATATATTATTTTGCTACCTTGTAGTAAAGTCGATGAAAGTAAAAAGAGTAAAGCCCTTTTTTTGATCATTGTAAGTCAATAACAACTAAAAATTAAAATCGTTTAAGATGATTGTGTGTAGTAAGAATCCCGAAAAAATAATTGAAAGTGGTGTCTGATAATATTGTGAGAAAAAGACGACAGAAGAGCAAAAAATACTAATCAATGAAATGAAACGTGTAATGAATTCAACTAAACCAGTTTATTTTAATCAGAATTCTGTATTAACGTGCTAACGAGAATTTCCTTGAAGACTGCATACAGGAAATTGCAAGAAATTTACCAGAAGTACACTACATGTATCATGGAACATAAAGTTTCCATGTTTAAAATTATGTCTAATAATTTTTTTTCATTGTATTATATTATTACATATCGTCACGACATGAATCCCCGAGGTGGTGTTAGACGTCTTCCCAAATGTGAAATGTGAAATGCAAGTCACATTCCCCGCTTTTCATGGACGATCATTACGTCCCAAAGTCCCAAAGTGGTGAGCTTTATCGCCGTACTTTGGGCACAAATGGACTAACAGCATAACGCGCCTTCCGAAGCACGCAGCTTGAACACAAGTTAATGTGCACCACGGGGATTGAACCCACGACCTCTGGGTTAGCAGGCGAGCGCTCTACTACTCGGCTACAGAGGCTGTGTGAAATATATTTTAATGAGAATATGACGATGGGGTGTCTGTTTGTCGATGTGCGCGGGTGGTTCCTTTCGAGATTAAAATACTAGAAAGTTATTTCATGTTTTTGATGACAAAATTTTTTTGCCATGGTATTCATACTTCTGAAAATAAACTTAATTATTGCATTTATTCATTTAATTTTTACATATTTTTTTCTAGTTTTTATCAAAAGGCTTTATAGATGGAAGTATTAGAATAACTACAAATAAAAACCTCTAGTTTGACACACAGTCATATCGTTACAATGCTATAAGTACGATAAAATGCTAACTGTCGAAACAAAAGAGTTATCTTAATACAAATCAAAGTATGCCTGAATGAAAATATGCCTATTTTCAAATAACTGCGTAAAACTTCTGAGAATACTACTCTTATCATGCAAATTACCGTGAAATTATGACATGACAAAGTGCAATATGCAGAAATGGTATCATTTGAATGTAAAATTCTTGTGAGATCCTTGTTCCTTATTATACAACTAGCTTTTGCCCGCGGCTCCGCGCGCGTGTTTAACGACATGCTTTTTTCCCGGATAAAAAGTAACCTATGTGTTAAGATGGGGTATAAGCTTTATCCGTTCTAAATTTCATCCAAATCCGTCCAGCTGTTTCAGCGTGAAAGAGTAACAAACATACACACACACACACACAAACTTTCGCATTTATAATATTAGTGTGAAGTGTGATGAGATAACACAGCCTTGTCTTATTTCACCACAAACGAAAAGTCCGCGCTAATTAGACACCTGATTTTTCAATGATATTGATCTATCCTACAGGAACCATGCATTTTTTCGGGACAAAAAGTAGCCTTTGTGTTAAGTTAGGGTATAAGCTATATCCATTCTAAATTTCATCCAAATCCGTTCAGCCGTTTTAGCGTGAAAGAGTAACAAACATAGGCACACACACACACACGCACACACACACGCACAAACTTTCGCATTTATAATATTAGTAGGACAATGGCAATAATAATAATGGAATAAAAACTTTATTTTCAGAAATAAGGATTACACGTATTTTTGTTCTACATGGTACACCAATGGAAATAATAATAATAATAGATTAAAATAGTTTTAGAATTAAGAATGCAACGTAACTATATTCTATTGTCAAAAATAAAATAACGACTAGTATTTTAGTCAGACAAGAATCCGTCCACAACCAGACATCCACACCATCCCACTCTCATTAAAATCATATAATGATTATGATGATAAAACCAGTTTGCCACCAGCGATACGCAAAAGGATTCCTGTCAGACTAACCAACTATGACAAAAAAAAGGAGGAAACCAAAGAAATATATAGAGAAAAACATTTTGTCAAATATACATGAATAAAATACAAGCTAGGCGAAAAATATTACCGTATGGCTGTACCGAAAATCATAAGTAAGTAACAAAAAACTATAAGAAACGTCAAAATTAATAATTTTATTGTAGTACATCCTAATAATGAACATATCCCTACCCCTGAGACGGGATCTTTCGGTCCTAATAATCAAGTGGCTTAAAGCTGTATTTTAAGATTACCATTACCGGGCTTATAAAAGTACCAAAGGAGATTGACTACCCATGGCATCGGTAAAATTTGTCTAAATCTAGTAATAATGAAAAATCTAGGTTTATTTTCTCCATAATGAACAGAACATCACTGATCACTGATATTTCTACGGCGAGGACACTATTTTGAATACAGAGCGAAATGAACGCCTAAGGAAAAATAATTTTGCGGTTAAGTGAGACACTCTACTTTTTATCCCATCTATGAGAAAAAACTATTTTTTTAGATACAACTCTACCATTTTTATTTATTCGCATCACATTCGATGCGTTTCTTTCTTATACTTTCGGGTGTTATTATAATACTTTCACAACTAGACGAACTCATTTTTGAAACTGAATTGCAGTTTAACATAATCCTGATTTTCAATTCATTAATTAGAAAATAAACCTTGATTTTTCATTATTACTAGATTGAGACAATTTTACCGATTCCATGGATAGTATGAATAAAAATTTATAGTGTTTTTATAAAAAATATGTAATTTATGTTCCACCAAGTGCCAACAATCAACAGTATCAACGTTTATTTTTTACTGTCATATCCTGTTACTAAAAATACAAAACTCCCTGCTGCATATTTTCAACCAAACAAAAATACAATTAATATGTTTTCGCTATAGATGAAAATTACATAGTTGAATTCAAAATAGCAAATTTCGTTTTTCGTATGAGATCAGAATGCCAGTAAAAAATAACAGGTATGTATTTATCGAATACGTATCGATTTTTATTAACACCCGGGTACCTAGCATAGTGGACCATATCGAGCTTTGACAGCTCGATAATCCTCTGTCCGTCCCTTTTTAGGTAGATTAACAGAGTGAGACAAATCACTGTATCAAGCGCTATCGAGCTCGATATGGTTAGCTATGCTAGACTAGCAGGGCAGCGTTCAGTTTAATCTTTGGGCGACGTATGTCTAACACTGAAAGATAAATGTTAACCTAGGAGACCTCTGAAAAAAAAAAATCTCTTCAAAATTGTTTTTTCGTTCTTATTTTTCTTAAAGATCTAATTTAAAAAATTACTGTTAGTTTTGTTAATTTTTAATTACAGCTACAAGAAAACATAAAAAGAAAAATGATTTTGTTTTTATTCACTTATTCCAGAGGGCTCATAGGCTAACATTTATCAGAACACCCTAAGGTACCTCCATAACAAATTTGGTGCTTCTGTCCGCCCACTAACGGTAATTTCATTAAGTTACTTGGCTGTGACACTAATGTTATAAAAGCCAAAGTTTGTGTGTGTGTATGTATGTATGTTTGTTACTCTTTTACGCTGAACGGCTGAACGGATTTGGATGAAATTTAAAATGGATATAGCTTATACCCTAACTTAACACATAGGCTAATTTTTATCCCGGAAAAAAGCATGTCGTTAAACCGAATAATACGCGGGCGAAGCCGCGGGCAAAAGCTAGTAAACTTATAAATACTTCTGAGCCATGAACTTTATGAAAGTTAGGGCAAGGTCGTCTAAATTCTGACAACTTTTAAAGCTTCTCAAAATTCTTCTTAATTAACCAGTCACTAAGAGCTACATGATGAAGTTTCATGAGACCGATTTATTATTCGCAGCCCACATACATATAAGAAGATTTTTGTTTGGATATAAATTATCACAAAAGATTAGGTCACTAAAATAAACGGTACTTACTCGCTAGAGTCATCCGAGCTCTTTTGATCAGGTTCCATATATTGACATTTTACAGCGCTCACATTCTCAGTCTCATTTGGTTTCACTTTCTTATAAAATTCTTCATTCACTTCTGTCCCGTCACCATAAAGATTGTAGTTTTTTGATACAAACTTATCCGTAAAAGATTCAATGACTTCGTGTATGAACGGGTATTGGTCTGCGTATATTCTGTAGCCTATGTAGTCGAATCTACCATGTCCGTCAGGGCCATCAGGACCATTGCCTCCATTAGGTCCATTCGGGCCACCTGGGCCATCTCCAGGGCCATTCGGACCCTCTATGTGAATGTATTTGTAATCCCCGTCATCATTTGGCCCCACTACGTGTATGTATCTGTAGTCACCCAGATCAGTAGGATAAAGTCCTTGTCGGTAGACATAAGTGTATTTGCCTTCGTCTCCTGGGATGTATTTTCCTTCGCCCACTGGTCGGAAGTATTTTCCTGCGTCGTGTTTATACTTTTTTGGGTCATACTTCCCATCATCAAACGGTGAACATAGAGTTATGTCGACTAAGAAAAATAGGAACGCCTAAAAATGAAAATAATTTAATAAGTAACTTACTGATTGGATCGTTGTCTTTAAAATAGCTAAGGGAATTTGTATGATAGGAATATATATTTTCCGACCAAACATGTTTATTTTAATCTCTACTTACAAATATCTTTGTTTTCATTTTCGTGAAAACTTTATTTGAACAATATATCCTTCAGATTGTTATGATTCGAGGTCTGATCTGAAACTGTTGATAAAAACCCAAGTTACATTATGATAGATCATTAAATCTTTTCGCTGTCATTTGACATTTTGATACACTTAAGACTTACCGAAATTCAAGAGTAATCCTTATAAATCAACCCGCTGGCAAGGTCAGTGAGAAATTAACATAAGCCGTTTACAGATTTTTTAAATTAATTCTAGCACGGATTTATCGATTAAATTTGTACTTTATAAACACTTCGCACCACAATGTATAACTCTTCAGCAATTGCGCTGATCGCAAGTCTCGTTGCATACGACCGGCTAAAGGAAGATGTTACTCTTATATGGAATGCATCGCGAGCCCAGTTTCCAAGAGCTTTTGCATAAAACAAAAATAAGTAATACGCTGTAAAATGCAACACCCTGGATGCATTCCGATGACATGACTCTAATAAGGTTATTGACTCAATAAAATTTTTGGACAAAGCGGATATGTGGAACCCTTGAGGTTTTCTCATTACATCCAATTTCATTGAATTTGGTTTGCGCATTTTATTTGAACTCCCGCATCTTAATTCATTTTAAATAATCTAATTTTAAACCTTAAACGGGAAATTTGCAAACGATATCGATTTAACTGCTACATTAAATTTACATGCAAAATGTATCATTTACAAGATGACGCCCGCCCACTACAAATTAATATGTAATGCATGCAAAATTCCGATTTTAGTTTTTTATTCAGTGACCTTTTTTAATTTTGTGGGAAAAGCGGTTACCCTTCTTCGTAAATCTAATAAAATCACCTAAACTTTACACGGTGACATCTAATTATTCAGAATCAAATGTCGCAAAAACATAAATCTTCCTCAGTGAAGGTCAACGAGATCTATTTTTCTAAACATGCCGGATATGATATCAAAAGAAACAACTTGAGCGTGTTAAAAAATGTTGAACATATTTGATCTGGAATTTTAGGTCAAATTTAGTTTTATGCAAATCACCATCAGCTTATCGAATAATGGTTTTTAACTCGTACACTTTTAAGATGAATAAAGAAATAACCAAGTTTGAGCAACTATTTGACTGACAATTTAAATTTAAAAGGAGCAATAGATGGTTAAAGAAACAAAAGCGTAATCAGTGATTGTTTTATTTCATCTTACTTAACTAAAACTAGGATAACAACAAGCGTAACATCATGTTTTTTTAGGATTTATTTATTACCAATTTGGTAATAGGTTTCACGACTTTTTTTCTGTGATTGTATTTCATTCAACTAAATTACATTGTTCTAATACTATAGGGCCTCATTTAAGGCAAGTGAGCGCCGGATGGGACAAAGCCGTTTTCGTCAGCGGTGTAGTCTACCCTGTAGGTAATGCCATCGGGAGCGACGAACTCGTAGAATCCCTTGGCCCTGATACCATCTTCCTCGTTGCTGATCTGTTCGAGTTTGCCGGCTTCCTCAGCGAGGATCTTGTTCTCAGTTTCATACAGATAGTGGTAGCCGTCGGGGTTGACTTCTCCTTCTTGGCGGATGATGCCGTATTTGTAGTTGTAGTCTCCGGCGCCGCTGCTTACGGCACCAGACCTGGAGCCACTGTAGACGGATGCAGAGCCAGAAGCCTTTCCGAGGCCGGAAGAAGCAACGCTGCTCACGACAGAGAGAGGACCGCCGGCACCAGTGGAGCCAGCGCCCCTGTGAACCACACCATATTTTGTAAACATAAAATATAAACTATGAACAAAGATTAGATGCGATTCGTGGATTAGATTCATACTGATATTGAAACTGATATTTACGATTAAATTGTTAGATTTCGCTTGACTAGTTTCACTGTATTCGTACAGTTTTTTCGGAGGCAAACATAGTCACGCGGCGGTTCCCCCTTTGACACTACAAACTGTATGCAGTGAAACTAGTCTGACTACTTAATCGTGAGTAGCCATTTCAATATCAGTATCATAAATAGTTATTTTGAAACGTTCAACGGAATGTTTTTCAATTAAGGGGTGCTAAAAACCGGAAAAGGTTATACTCCAAATCTACTTAGCAGTAGGTAGTGCGCTTGAAAGCAAGAGGTCGCAGATTGGAACATTGGCCTGAGAATTTTTTTCTAAATATTAATTTTTATTTTTTTGTCTCTGGTTAGTAATGCACTCTAATAACTTTTAAGAAATAATCTTCTCTATATTTAATTTATCTGTGCATATACTCCCGGAAAACTAGACAAAGTTTGAAGAAATTTTATAATACCTACTTACAAAGAATAAGACCTAATGAGTATTAGTTTGAATGTGTATCCACTTTTAACTCAACAATCGCCAAACGAATTTTAGTGTGTTTTTCATTGTAACCAATCGGAAAGGCTTAGGAGTATTTACAATTGCGCTGCGCTAAGGAGCTGCATAGTGATCGTTTAAGAAGAACAAGTTGGAGAGGCTAGTATTTGAGGACGTGTACTCACTTGTATTTGTTGGAGTCGCCGTTGTAGCCGCTTCCCGGACCACCAGGGCCTCCAGGGCCTGAAGATCCTGTGTAGAAGCCGCCGGGTCCTCCGCGAGACACCTCGCCAGTGTAGAAGCCTCCCGCACCACCGCGGTCCCCACGGTCACCGCTATACACAAAATACAATGAATAAAAACTATTATAAGCACTTGTGTTACTAGAACAGTAACATAATACATATAACGCCCACATGACCGTTCAGTATGTGCCTTACAAGCTAGTTAGATCAAATAGTTCCAAAAATATTCGGCGGATAAGTATGGTGGAAAAATTCAACGGTCTTAGGATAAGCACCTCAGGTCCCAGAGGTCGCAGGTTCGAAACCTGGCCCAAGGATTTTTTTCTAGTTTGTAATGCAATCTAATAGTAATACACTTAGTATTAGAACATCGCACACATACTAATTTATGTATGTATATACATAAAATTGTTT
Source organism: Ypsolopha scabrella (assembly GCA_910592155.1). Classification (NCBI taxonomy): domain Eukaryota; kingdom Metazoa; phylum Arthropoda; class Insecta; order Lepidoptera; family Ypsolophidae; genus Ypsolopha; species Ypsolopha scabrella. The sequence goes on from OU342964.1 coordinate 11,726,558, forward strand.
ATGATGTGTTCTGCAGTAATTTATGTACCTACCTTGAAAATGCCTTAACACAGTAAGAGTCTTTTACTCGCTTTACTCTCATCAATGTTATCTGAGAGTATATAACTTACTACAGTTACGAGTAGTTGTCTGCGTATGTCCAGCACGAAAAGTATTTTTTGGGATTATGTGGGGATATTGCTACAGAATGATTGCCACAGCAGCCAGCTATAGGTAGTTTCCAATCTCAACTAATCAACTCTACTCTAGTCTAGAACTAGGTGTAGCCTGACGTCAATTTACAGCCGAAAATTTTACGCCTTATTGCCCATAAAACTTACCTTGCTGTCATAACAAATGATCAAAAAAGTCACGGATTTATTGAAGTTTATTTACATCAACAAACTGATTTAAGTTGATTAAAAACTACATTTATACACATTTACGTTTAAAGGAACACTTTAGGAAACTTACTGCCAAGGTTTTTTCATGTGGTACATGTTGGTACAACATGGTACACATTGCAGCAATTTTTTTTGCGTTGACGTTATTTGATTTTACGTTATAATAAAGTAGCCGATTTATAACTAAGTCGGTTTGGCGGGAAATGGGAGGCTTGGTCAATGACATACAAATCTTACTGTAAAAGTTATAACCACGGTAATTCCAAACATTTTCTGGTAAAAACTAAAATTTTTCAAGAGATTATGTCCAGAGATACCACAGTAATGGCAAATACTGAAAATGACTCGTTAAAAAATAAGTGCGAAGACGAGGGCGAGGGGTCGTGATAGGTTGCTTGGAATCATAAATTTGGAAGCCGGACATATAAGTAGTGCTATAAATTCCTAAATAACCATTCTTAATCCCATTAGGACTCGCGACGGCAACTCTATGTTAATTTATTGAATAGGTATGACAATAGTCACTTACTTGTATTTGCCGGAATCATCAGGAACGTATCTGCCAGATTGATCACTGTAAAATGAAAAAATCTGTAAATATATCGTACAAAATATACGAGTTCTGTCGATATTGATGTAATCCGTTCGAAGATTCGGTTAGGCGGGGGCACATGAATTTTAAAAACCTATTCTAAAATGGGTTTAACGAAGTATATTCTAGTTCAATTCACCCTCTTACGCAACGCAATGCATATACACATAAGGTCCAAGAATACAAAGTGAAAAGAATTTAAGAGGTGATTGAGTATCGCTAATAAACCACTTTCCACCGAAAATAATGTTTGTTTGTGCGAACTTAGAATTTGGTCAGCTGATTGATCCGCTTCGTACTGGGAAGTAAAAATAAAATAATATTTAACCAAAAACAAATATGTTTCCTTCTATAATGTGATCAGTTAACGATTCACAATCTACCCTACCATTATTTTCACTTATTGTAGGACCTCAAATATATTTGAGAATACAAGAAAATTACAAAATTTGCAGATTATTTGTACTTTTAATAAACTAAAGCAAATTTATGACTTTATGTAACTACAATACATATGCCATGATGTCTTCAAAAGTACAGTAGTTATCGTCAAAATACTGAGATCTCAATAATGAGCATATTTTCAAAGGATGGCTTACGATTTATTTTTAGTTGTGGTTTTTATAGAAAAAGTTTACTAATTCTGCTTGTTTTTTAAATAGTATTCTCTACTAAGAGATGTTAATTTTTCAGGCTGCGACTAATTGCGATTGCATTGACTTTACACCTTGTATGTACTGTGTCGTCATGTTTGGCTACTTACTTGTATTTGCCAGAGTCGTCAGGCACGTAACGGCCAGAGTTATCGCTGCTGGGGTCGTAGCGGCCAATGGCGTCGACGTAGCGGCCAGAGTTGTCGCCAACTAATGAAGCCACGGCCGAAGCACTGATGGAGCTGACGCGGCTCTTGCCAACCGGGTTGAACTGAAAGCCTCCGAATCTAGAAACATTATAAAACTCAGTTACAGTCTCGTGTCTTTGATTTATATTGGTAAAGCCAACTAAGCTGAATTCTAACCCACTTTGAGTGCTTTCAAATGTTGGAAATTACGCGCATTCTGCATTTTCAATGGTTCATAAAGCCATGATGTTTGTGAAGAGGAAATATTGAAAACCTTTAATGTCATGAGATCTCAAAATTTACCCATGCCAATTTAATTATGATTTTCTAATGCATTTGCAGCATTTTGTAGATTTAATTGTTTTGAGCAGGCGCCTCCGAAGTGGTAAATTGGAAAAATTATATAGGTTCTTTTGAAAAATGGTCGTTTAAAATAGAATATATAATTTTAGCAATAATAGTTTTAGCAAACTTTTTTTCTGAGTTTCTTTTTAAGGCGCAATATGTCCATCGCACAAAGAAAGAGATAAACATATTCGAAAAAGTGCGCGGCCGAGTAGTGCGTCGAATCAATAAAAAATTGGATGTAGCTGTTTTTTTGTGAATAATTTATTTTTTTAATATTTTAGTGAAGTTTTAAGAAAAACGGTTTTTTTATATTTCAGATAATAGGTTTATATGTTAACAGCAGTCATTATTGTTATTTTTACTGTATTAGTTTAGATGGACTGCTGTTTTGAACTGAAAAAACAGCCTTCACTTTGCAATATTTTTGGATTTTACTCTTTGGCGATTTAGGCTCTGTCATAGTCTTGGAAAAGGCTTTATTTATAAAATGTTTTTTTTTCAGAACCCTGATCATTGTAGTATATGCGTTCTACTGTTTTAAAATCTCTTTAGTTACAACCCATGTCGTCTTAAAGTAAGTTTTTCTTGTTTTTTAGTAAGAATATACATATTTATAACATTAATACAGTTTCTCTTCTTTTATGAAACTAAACTGAAATAGCATTACGTAGAACATTTTTTTACCGGTATAGTTTTACGGTTAAATATATCTCAGAAAACATGGATTTGTGTCTGATAAAAGGCTCATAGGACGTAAAACTTGTCAGCGAAAAGCGAAATCGATAGTGTGTTGACTCTTCAAGGGATAGGTCACCCGGCAACATCTCTGGCAGCCGCTCGTAAACTAACAATTTCGTCAGGTTCTGACACTGATAGTAGGGTATATAGTGTATACAATTTTCAAAGCGTGCGACAGATTAGAACCCGTGTTGCAACCCCTAGTTCAACCTCTGATAGCCTTCATATGTCTAGCACGCGCCGTCGTAACACAGTCTTTCCATCATACTTGCTCTCTCGCACATTGACAAACGCGATTTGCGTGAGAACGCAAGTAAGATAGATAGACGCTATATACTGGCGCGTGCTAGCCACACAAAGGTACATGTGGTGACAATAGTGCTGTTTGATTTACCTTCCAGCTTGCTGCCCGTAGGCGGCTGCCACTGTCACACAAAGGATCTGAAACAAAATAACGAGAAATATTTACTAAAAATACCTAATCGACTTCAAAGTATTTTACATTACCTTCACTGCGTTTTCGCTATCTTTTTTCTCTCTTTTCTTTTTATATGTAAGTGAATTAAAAAAAGACAATTTTGCTTTCTTAATTTCACTTAGTAAGGACGGGTTATAAGTATACGATAGCCAAATATTCTTTGAAATTTACACATTAGTTTTAAATTTACCAAAGACCTACGATTTTAAGGCTGATAATCGTTTGAAGCATTTGAAAGACACTACATTACTTTAATAAGTAAGTATGTATAGTTCCATGTAAGATATAGTTTTCACTGATATCTATTAAACGAAATTTGAGTTCTGATATTTCTGTTCGCCAATTCTCATTTACGAGAAAACGAGGTCTGATAGGGTTACATTTTTTTTTATATACGCGTACAAACTCGCTTCTGCAAAGAATAAATATCCTCCTTCTTTTTAAGTCAGTTAAATCACATATTAATATTTACTTTTAATACCAAAATGATCCCAATATCATATTAAATTTGCATAATCCGTTAAATCCTTAATATGTAGCGGAAACACTAATAATATCACTTTTTTGTTTTGTCATCACTTTTTTAACTGTGGGGAAAACTCACCAAAAGTCCACGCATTTTCGTCTTCGGCTGTAAGTGCCTGAATGTGCTATTTCACAATTTAATTCGTATATTTATACCTTTTTTGTCTTATTTTATAAAAGTTGATTCACATGTCCAGTTCTTCTCATTACTATGTGTCGTTCGACATTTAACTATTCATCAGTTCTGTGTTTCTCAACATTTGGTACCATATGGGTGATCTTTTATTAATTTTTAAACAACCAACAAGTGACAATGATGGAAATCCAACGGTTCAACAAAAACCAAACCGATTTATCATGTTGTTACCTTATCGCACAATCTTTTTACGCCATAAAATTCCGTTACTTTTCGCTTGTAGTGGGTGTATCGAATGTCGAAGAAACTGTTACAGGAATTAAATTTATTGCTTTTTATTTTTAGTACCAAAAGAGTAAAATTTCGCAATAAATGTGCCAAAATTTATAAAAACCACAATTTGAGAACCGATGTTGCCCCAATAATTAATTACCCTACGCTCTTATTTAGATGGGATGTTCTTTAATTCAATAATAAAATAAGTCCAAATATTATGTCATCAAGGCCAATATTTAGAATTTAAAGAGGAAGACATCCGCAAAACCCACACGAGGCGAATAACTATAATTTGAAATATTTGGTATAGTAGTTTGATGTAGAAATTATTTGTGTTTTAAGGTAGATTGAATTTTATTTTATATTTTAAATCGACTGTCTGTTCTCAGTTTAAATGCAATATTAGGCTGTTGTTGCTCCTTTGAAACCTTAACAAAGAAAGGTTTAACTAACGCTTATTTATATACCAATGCATCTTAATTCGTCATTGCATATTAATTAAGTGTCCATTATACAAAACTCATCGCCTTATATGTAATGGGTAATGTCTAAATTATTTATCAAACATAAAGCAAAAATTTTATTGGTGGCCTACAATATAGTCGTACTACAATGTTGTGTCTTCAGTAAAATAACCAATAATATTCTAGGTTTATTGCTCATTACAAAGTAGTCATCCTTAAGAACAAGTTAATAAAAATTTCAATGAGGTTTATTAACCACAAACCGCAGGCAAGCACTACTGAGAAATATTTATATAGGATGCACCTTTGATGGCAGCACAAGGTTTCTTTGCATATGTTGGTTAATTTTATACTGGACATATAATATTTATTTTTGAATAACCGTTATCCTTTAGACAATGCCGAGTTAGTTTTGGCATCCCTGCTTTCAGAGCCCTTTGGTGAACAGCGTTTCTACTCTGGTTAGTCAATCTTTCACTGATAAATCCGTCTTAGAAGCCGTTTAATTTTTGTTGTCAGTGTGGTACACTCAGCTTGATTCTATTGTCTGTATGTACTTACATTAACGGGTATATAGTTAAGTAACCCAGGCGTAGTTGGGATACGAAACACTTACCATTTGTCACCTCGTACAGACCTCAACTTTGACACTTTGATGATAACTTAAAAATATTTTTTCAAAGCACCCGTATTGCATGTGTTAACTTCCTTTTTAGGATTCTGTACCCGGGACCCTATTACTAAGACTCCGCTGTCCGTCCGTCTGTCTGTCCGTCTGTCACCAGTTGACATGTCTCATGAACCGTGATATTTAGACAGTTGAAATTTTCACAGATGATATATTTTTGTTGCCGCTATAACAAAAAATACGAAAAAAAACAGAAAAAAAAACAATATTAAAGGGGGCTACCATACAACAAACGTGATTTTTTTGCTCGATATTGATAACGGCAATAGGTAGACGCTTGCAATCAATCCATCCATCCATCCATCAGCCTGTTTCGTCCACTGCTGGACATAGGCCTTTCCAGGATTTTGCCACTCTTGACGGTCATCCTGGTAGAAATGCCCATACTCACACACGCTGGGCAGGTGGGTTGGTGAGCGCGGTGCCGAAACCCTTCCACCAGTGACGCCGCTGCCCGTCACCAGTCTGTTTTAAATAAGCCACTTGCAATATTCAGAGAATATTTAGTTATATATTCACTTTAAAATAAATAATTAAATTGAAATAAAATTAATATTTAAGGAGGCTCCCATACAACAAACATGATTTTTTTGCCGTTTTAATAGATAAGTACGGAACCCTTCGTGCGCGTGTCTGACTCGCACTTGGCCGGTTTTTTTATCTTACCTACGGGGTTAAGGAATGTAGAAACATTCAAGATACTTTATTTTGCATACGTTAGGTGCATTCTCGAGTATGCTTCATCTGTTTGGAATCCTCAATATGGCATTTATAATAATTGTATTTATAATTTTATTGGAATCCTAAATATGATATCCAATACAAGTTAATTAAATACGTAAACTATAGATAGATGGATGGATGGACTATAGATAACCTCCTGACCGAAACTTCAGCCTTATTTCTCATAAACGCAATAGACGAATCTCTCACGAATTCCAACTTTTGTATAAAATAGTTGTTAACATAGCTGATAATCCACAATTGCATTTCCGTTTTCCGCCCCAAAATAAGTTTAAAATTGTTTTCCGTGCTATTAACCACATTGTTAGGGTTCCGTAGTACCTGAAAGGTAAAAGGAATAAGGTAAAGGTAAAAGGTAAAAGATTATAACATCGATGTTTTACAAAATAATAAAGAAACACGAGATTTAGTCAACTTCATGAAGACATATAATCTAACACAAACAATAAAAAAACCTACAAGAGTCACAAAAACAACATCCACATGCATAGATCTAATATTTACAAATTTCCTTAAGAGCAAATCAGACGTACATGATTTAGGGTTCTCTGACCATAGAGCAACAACAATAAAAATAAATGCTAACCAACTACCTAGTCTGTCACAGCGACAATACACGATACAAAAAAGAGTTTACTCTGAAAAGAACATGTCTTTATTTAAAAACGAAATGAAACAAACAAATTGGAATGATATAATAGTAGAGAATAGAGATGTAAATCAAAATTATGAAGCCTTTCATTCTGTAGTACAAACAGCTTTAGATAAACATATACCGATACAAATAATAAAAATTAAAAATAAACAAAAAAAGTCCTGGCTAACAAACGGCTTAAGGAAATCATGTCTCCATAAAAGACTACTAAAAACAATGCTAAATGAAACAAATAACCCTGTCATAAAAAACTTCTATAACATATACAGTAAAATATTAAAAAAAGCCGTAAGAAAATCCAAAAGGTTGGACTACATAAGACGTATGGCTAATACAGACAATAAAACAAAAACAATGTGGAAAATTATTAATGAAAAAACTAAAAAAATAAAACAGAGAATATTAAAAAGTACAAAATTAAATTTTGGAGACCAAGTCATCGAAAACCCAGAAAATGTTGCAAATATATTTAATGACTACTTTCTGAACGTAGGCAAATGTACAGAACCAACTGAACAAAGCGGACGGCCTGTTATGCAACCAACCGCGACTTCGATGTATCTTAGACCTGTAGATGAAAGCGAAGTATGTAAAATTATAAAAAATCTCAAAAATGAACACAGTTCAGGAATAGATGAAATACCTCCAATATTATTAAAAAAGTGCTCAGATGAATTTGCTGTCCCACTTACCATCCTAATTAATAAAAGTTTTGAAGAAGGAATATTTCCCGACCGACTGAAAATAGCCATTGTAAAACCAGTTCACAAGAAAGGCGACCTACCCTCTACTCCCGAGCACTACCGACCAATAGCCATATTACCTTCATTTTCAAAGGTTTTTGAGAAAGCGATGTCAAACCAAATCTATAAATTCTTCGAAAAATATAAAGTTTTTGATGAAAGCCAAAACGGTTTTAGGAAAGCAAGATCCACTACAATAGCTGTCTATAAATATATCCAAACTGCACTTAAGTATATAAATGATAAAAAATACGCTCTGGGAATACTTATTGATTTAACAAAAGCCTACGATAAAGTTTCATACAAAATATTATTGAGCAAATTATATGGCTCAGGCATTCGTGGACCAGCCTACTACTGGTTTAAGTCATATCTTGAAAAAAGAACGCAGTTAGTCCAAATTGAAAACTATAATGCAAAAACGCACGAATTAAAATCAATCAATTCTGAATTAAAACCACAAACCTGCTCGATACCACAGGGAAGCGTACTGGGTTGTGTCCTATTCTTAATTTATATAAACGACCTACCAAAAATTTTGAATACGGAAATTACAAGTGTACTTTTTCCTGATGATATCTCATTACTAATAAAATGTGAAAATAGTAAATCTGCTACCAACATTCTAAAAGACACTTTAACAACAGTAAAGACATGGCTAAATGAACATAATTTAAATATTAACTTGAAAAAAACCAAAATGATGCATTTCAGGCCTTATCAAAAGCCCCCGCTACAACTTAATCTAGAATTTGATAACAATAAAATAGAGACTGTAAACACCTTCAACCTATTAGGAATAAATCTTGATACCCACTTAAACTTTAAGAGTCATATTGAGAAAATAAAATCAAAACTATCGAAGTTTACTTTTGCACTGAGTGAAATAGAACATAGTACAAACACGCAAACTGCACTATCAGCATACTATGCCTATGCCTATTCGTGGCTCCGTTATGGCATAATGCTGTGGGGTAATAGTGTAGATGCGAAAGAATTGTTTATAAAACAAAAACGTTGTGTGCGTATACTCGCTCACATAAAAGAAACCGAGAGCTGCAAAACATTTTTAAAAAAATTTCAATTATTAACATTACCTTGTATATATATTTTTGATATAAGTATATTTGTTTTTAAAAACAAGAACATATTTCCACAAATTAAAGATACGCATTCAATTAATACCCGGCACAAAGATAAATTATATTTGCCCCCGTCGCGAATAAAAATGTTAAATTGTAGTCCCTATTATATGGCAGTTAAAATATTTAATAAATTACCAACTACTATAAAGACCACACAAAATGAATCCGCGTTTATAAAAACATTGAAACAATATTTAGTAGAAGGGTGCTTCTACACAGTAGAAAGTTTTCTGTCTGATGAAAAATAATGTGATATGGCTTTCTGATCTCTTACCTTTTAAGTACTGTTTAAGTTAGTTAAGTTTACTGTTTATGCAAACATTTTGTAAAAGATTATTAGATATTAAGACACTGTGAAATATTATAGCAGTGAAAAAGAATTGTGTAATAATATATAGTATAAGTAGTGTTGCTGTACCTGATAAGGGTAGCTAAGTTATTAAGTTCTTATAAAATTGTAACATCTGTGTACACTTAGTTGCAATAAATATTTTGAGTTTGAGTTTGAACCTTTATGGTGAGACTCCTTTGTCCCTCCGTTCGTATGTCACAGCCTCATAACTTTAGCACCGTTAAAGATAAAGACTTGAAACTTGCTACAAAAATATCATTCACTTGTCCACACAATATGGTGTAAAAAAAATTAAAATTTTAAATTGTTCAAAATATTTCAAATACAAAAGTGAGAAAAACTAAAAAAAAATCTTAAAAATACAATATGGGTATCAAATTGTGCGTATTAAACAGCTTATTATAAAAATATATACTTTTATGATATTTACTGGCACCGATTTTGAGAAATCTTTGAAAAACCACAAAAAATGCATGTCCTCCCCCTCCCACTTATTTCCGAAACTGATAGACCGAAGAAATGAAAAAAAATGTGATTATAGGCCATAACTGGCCAATCACAGGAAAACTATACCGACAAAAAAAGGTTGATAAGAAATGAAAAATTTAAAAAAAATGTAAAATAAATAAAAACAATATTTTATAAAAATACAACATGGGTATCAAATAACACTATATTTATTTCACACTTTTTAGTGTTGACGGGTTAAATTGTGAAAAATGGGTAGAATACAGTGCGCAATCAGATTGTTTCATTTGAGGAGTTTCAAATTCAAAGGTCCCGTGGCATAACAATTTTCAAGTAGGTAATATCCTGCAATCAACTAACACAAAGCGATTGCTGCCATTTAGAGTTATGTGCTGTCATCCGTTGAGGAGTTCTAAGGTGATGAGGTCAGGATCGATCGAAGGTTGGTGAGCATATTGTCAATTTTCAAGTAATACGCTGGAATCAACACACTCGCGCAAAGTGATTGCCGAAATCTCGTGATTATGTGCTGTCAGCTGTCACTCGTTAAGGACTTATATGGTGATGAGGCCAGGATCAAAAGTCAGGTAGCATAATGACAATTTTCTGACACAAAGTGATTCCCGAAATCTCGAATTATTTACTGTCATCCGTTTAGGAGTTCTATTGTGATGAGGCCAGGATCAAAGGTCAAGTAGATTTATGTCAATTTTCAAGTAATACCTTGCAATCAGCATCCCAGTGCAACGCGTTTGCCGCAATATCGAGTGATATGCTGTCATCCACTGAGGAGTTCTGCTGCCTATCTCTGAAGACCATCATCAAATCGCGATCAAACTAAAATGGAATTTACCTGAAAGCCAAAAAAATAAAATATAAAAAAGAAATTAAAAAAAAAACAAATCTCTAGGAAATGCCAGAGCTATTTGCCTCAATATCAAGTGAATACCCTCATCCGTTGAGGAGTTCTGCTGCCTATCTCTGAAAACCATGATCAGATCAAGAACAAACTAAAATGGGACCTACCTGGAAGCAAACTCTTTCATAAACAAAACTATTTTTCAATTCGGCTCAGATTTGCCAGAGTAATGGAGTAACATACAAAAAAATACAGTCGAATTGAGAACCTCCTTCTTTTTTGAAGTCGGTAAAAAAATGGGAATATTCGATAATTCATAAGCCAAAATCTGTGATTTTTATGAAATTAATTTTGTTACGAGTCTGCATCAATTATTTAGCCATCCGAAGAGTTGAATTTTTCAAATAAATGTATGGAGATTTCATCATATATTAAATTGAGATCCTCCTTTTTGGTCATTATTACCAATTGTTTCTAATATTATACTTGTAAAAGTAGGTAAATCTTAACACTACTTAATGAAAAAGTCTTGATAACTTTGGAATTTAACTAATTATCGTTTCCGCCCAGTTTTTGGGCACTTAAAAGGACGTTTATTCGTTTTTGCCCTATTTGTACAGTTTATGCCCTTTTCGCCCAGCTGGGTTTAAACCCTCTGCCCATCTCTAGCGGCAACAGAAATACATCATCTCTGAAAACTTCAACTATCTAAATATCACGGTTCATGACACACAGCCTGGTGACAGACGGACAGACAGACAGACAGTGGAGTCTTAGTAATAGGGTCCCATTGGTTACCCTTTGGGTGCGGAACCCTAGCAAGGAGCTTTTGCATATACCTTTAAGTAACTCATTAATCTGATCCGAAATAGGTAGAACGCCTTAATTAAAATTCAAATTATATTTGACGAACGGTTATATTGCTTGACATTTTATAAAAGGCAGACATGTCAAATAGAGATTTTAAGCGCCTGAAAGAAAATGAGTAGCAAGGTACTAAGAAACAACTTTTCTATAATCAAAAAGAATAGAAGCTTAGCAATAAAATTGTTTGTAGTAAAATGTAAAAATGTAGAATTAGCAAAAACGCACACGTTGATTTATTGAGCCTAATTCATACAGAAGATGATGCAGATGATCATACAGAAGATGGCCAAATGCAAAACTATAATACGTCCTCAAACCTTTTAAAGTAAATGGTTTTGGTATTGCTTCCATAATTTTTAAGGGACATACGAATTTTACAGAGTCACTAAAATAAACCTTTTTTTCTATAACAGTTACAGCGTATTTAGGGTGGATTATGGCATATCAATCATATGATCTTATTTAGGAATTTGCGAAGGCCGAAGGCGTGTGATTTTTGCAAGCTCTTTTTAAAGAAACGTACCTATTTTTTTAAATAATAACGTTTTGTCCGAATTCATAACATGTTCTACATTATATGTCTTTTAGGAGTTATACTCAGTTGAATTATCATCACACGGCATTCATGACGCGATAAAGAGTATGAAAAGCAAAGAGTGTGAAATTTTTTGCGAGAATAGCCGCCCTGCTCTAACGCTTTGAAATCAACTGCCGTGCCCGGAAAACCTCAGTTATTTTGTCGTTTTTTGCAACATTTTGCGTAGTGCATAAAATCTATAAGGCGTATCGGAAAACTGTTTTCCTTATCATGTTTTTTGATGTGTTACTATGGTTGTGAAATATGTTTTCTCATTGTTGTGTATCTTATTAAATCACAATACTGAGTGAGAATGCGGCAATGCTATTCGATCAAAATTCCTGTTTCTTTTTGGATTCACAATTATTGGAGTTGATGCTTGTGATTGTTGGCACTTGGTGGAACTTTTGATACATTTTTGATTGAACAACACCTGTACTTGTCCACTTATTTATATATTTCCCTTACCGGTTTCGCTGTTATAGCATTATCAAACCAAAAAACCTTTTATAATGCTATAACAGCGAAACCGGTAAGGGAAATAATATAAATAAGTGGACGAATACAAGTGTTTTTCAATCAAAACATTCTCAATTTTTCTTCACAGCAATTTTTTTTAAAGATTTTATCCGGAATTTTTTATAGAGTAGCAAGTGCTATTTAATAGGTTGGGGAAAAACTCTTTTCGCAAATAATATGAATGAACTTATAATAAAATCTCTTTGGCTATACCATTTGTAACTGGCTGGTTTTGGTATTATTAAAAAGCTTAAATTTTAAAAAAGATAATTCCAAATTCAAATTGGGTAAAATGTGTGATTTTCATTTGTTTTTCTTACTGTTAAGATTCGATACATTTTAAAATTTTACTAAAAAGGTAAAAATGCAACGCAAGCCACGAAAAAATTTCGTGATGTTTATGGACCTAGTGCAGTGTCTGTGACAGTAGCACAAATTTGGTTTAAGCGTTTTCAATCCGGAAATTTTGATGTCAAAGATGCACCTCGCTCTGGGCGCCCTGTTACGCATAAAATGGATGCCATTTTTGAAAAAGTGGAGCAAGATCGGCATATCAGTAGTTACTATGTAGCTGAAGAACTGGGGATTGACTACAAAACAGTTTTGGCGCATTTGAAAAAAGCTGGGTACACAAAAAAACTCGATATTTGGGTGCCTCATGAGCTCACTGAAAGAAACTGAATGAACCGTGTACCGTGTTGTGATTCTTTATTACGACGTAATGAAACCGAACCATTTTTGAAAAACTTGATAATTGGTGATGAAATGTGGATCACGTACGACAAGAACGTGCAAAAATGGTAGTGGTCAAAGGCTGGTCAGGCTTCACAGACTCTGGTGAAACCCGGGTTATCTCGCAACAAGGTAATGTTGCGTGTATGGTGGGATTGGAAGGGCATTATTCATTATGAGCTGTTACCGCCAGGCAGGACCATCGATTCTGAACTCTACTGCGAACAACTGATGAGATTAAAGCAAGAAGTTGAGACAAAGCGGCCGGAATTAGTCGACAGAAGGGGTGTGGTTTTTCATCATGATAACGCTAGACCTCACACATCTTTAGCCACTCAGCAAAATTTAAGAGACTTTGGGTGGGACGTATTAATGCATCCGCCGTATAGTCCTGACCTTGCACCTTCAGATTTACACTTGTTTCGGTCTCTTCAGAATTCTTTAGGCAGTGTCAGGTTAACATCACGAGAGGACTGCCAAAACCACTTGTCGCAGTTTTTTGATCAGAAGCCCCAGAATTTCTATAGCACTGGGATCATGTCCCTACCAACAAGATGGCAGAAAGTTATCGAACAAAATGGCACCTACTTACTTTAGTTAAAGGTGAATGAACTTTATTAAAAAATGTTTTGAATTTTCATATAAAATGCGACGAAACTTTTTCCCCGACCTATTATTTTGTTTAGAAATTTAAATAATGACTATCATATAAAGTGAGAATGCCAAACCTTGTTTTTGCCCGATTTAGAGACTTCGATCCCACGAAACTATAGAAATGCAGATACTTTGAATAAAATTATATAAATAACTTTTTAAATAACACTTTATTTCTCTAGGTTAGCTGTTTAGCAATACTTTTTTAACATTAGCTGTAACACACTGCTCATGCTCAGTCGTTTCGTACTACTATTTTAATTTGACTAGTAGGTATTTATTAGTTATTCCTTCTTTTCAGCGGTGAGGTCAGCAGATACCGTGGGCGCGGGGAGATGCTCGGCGATGTACTTGAGTGCGCGAGCGATGGCCTTAGGAACCGGGGGGGCGACGGGGAGTAGAGCGCTCTGAAAATATCATAATAATATTACATTTTTATAACAGTCAGAATACCGTTCACCATTCTAATGCCAGTCTATACCACAGAATACCTTTAGATTTGCCTATACCTACTGGGAAAGAAGGTTATAACTAAAATGGCATGATAACCTCTATAGAAACGCGAACGCTAAAAAAAAATGAGTTTCATTCTCTTGTGGGGTGACACTTTCTCTTTTATGCAGAAACTTTATTTTCTTCGAGTGAAATTCAATTTCTTATACTCATGAAGGGTGAAGAATTTCAAAGCCGAATTATTTGGCGTAGATTTGTTATAGGAACTTAGTTATAGTCTAGTTATAAGATTCTTGCTCGGAAACACGTCTACTACTAGGTTCTTTATGTTGTTCATTTTTGTTCTTTATCTTTGCTCTCGGGTTTGTCCATCTAGTTCTACTATTTGTTCTACCGTAGAACAGAATTGACAAAAAAACCCATTCTGTTCTACTGCTTGGTATCGATCCAATCAATTTCCAATTGTGTCTTAAAAAATGGGATACAACCGTAAATTATTTAAGTATATACTTCTTATGTTTTTTTTTCTCAATCACAAAAATAAGAACGTGACGGCCATTATATCATAATAATAAGGTATAAGATAGCAACGGATTCTCTTACGAGGCACATATTTTGAAAATTGTATTATTCCGATCAAATGAATGTTAATTTCATTTGATATTATCATATCCTATATCATGACAAATGAAATTAACTATTAGAAAACGTTATAATCTATAATCAGAAATCAATTAAAAATCTCGTTTCAGAAATGAAGTACTATAATAAATGCAAAAAAAGAAGTATCCTCTTCAAAAGTAATCGAAACGATAAGTTCAGACCAGCTAGTCTAGCATAGCAAACCATATCGAGCTCGATAGCGCTTGATACAGTGCTCTGTCTTACTCTGTTGATCAACCTAAAGAGGGACAGACAGTGTATATAGAGCTGTCAAAGCTCGATATGGTCTACTATGCTAGGTACCCAGCTCAGTTATAACAATAAGTGTCATATCGGTTGTGTGGGTTAGGCAGGGTTACATCCATTTTGAACTGCTATTGTGCTATAGTAAGCAAATATTGGTACCTCTTGGCCAATGTTGTATGATTATTGCCTACTCACGGGTGCTATAGTAAGAACTGGCGTGTTATAAATGGCGTCTTAGAATGTAAGGGTGGAGCGAAATTGAACTTTTTTATAATTTCATGTTGTAATAGTAGAATTACTTTGAAGCGATCTATAAGTTAGCTTAAATAAAATAAAGAATATTGAACTGCATCTTCTGCCAACGCATTAAATTCAAAGTTTAAAAAATGTAAGGAAGAATGTTTTTTCTTCCTATTTTGCTTTTTTGTATTTTTCTTGGTTAAAGCTTTAAGTATATCATCAAAAATATGTATATATTAAAATATGCGCCACTTAACATGCCTAAAATTTAATAAAATCTGTGGTAATTTACAGAATTTCTCAGTTTAAGACATTTTAATTTCGTACGATTTCGTATTTCGTTTTTGTTAAATTGATTACATAAAGACAAACCAGTATAAAAATAATTCAAGAAAAAAAACTTTTTTTTCTTACATTTTGTAAAACTTTGTATCAAATAATGCGCGGGCAGAAGACATAGTCCAATATTTTTTATTTTATTTTACCTATATATGACCTACTTAAAGATCGCTCCAAAGTAATTACTACTAAAACGTGAAATAAAATAAAAAAAATCACTCCACCTTACTGTACATACCAACATTAACTGTCATTTAACGTTTGTCATTGATAATGCACTGCTCAGGTTCGCCCTAGAGATGTCCTCTTTCATAACCCGGGGTTGCGGTTGATAACAGCAATCCATTATAACCTAAAACTGAGTAGTTACGTAGCTACTGGATTGTTGTACATACCTGGGGCTGGAACCCGTTCTCATCAGCGACGTAGTTCACCTCAGAGATGGTTCCGTCAGGGTTGGTGTAGCTGTAGGATCCTCGCACGGCCTGGTGATCAAACACTAGCTTTCATTATAAATTGGTTTTTAATCACTAAAATGAGGGTGAGTGTACATCATAACGAAGACATTGAAGCGGCGATACTGAGCCATCAAAAAGATGTTACACGCGCCGGAGCACCGCGGCCTGATGAAACTCAAACGTTTATCTGGATACATGTTCGTTTTTAAGTGCACTCGGATAAGTGGGTAAATCGAAAACTATTAGGGAACAGCGAAAAGGAAAAGATTCCCGAGGTCGATTTCGATGAAAACCAAAACTGAATCATTTGTTTTTTTTATGATATCTCCAGCCAAGATAAGAAACCGTACAATTTATTCCAAAAAAAACTACCCAAACGTGTAGCTCATAAATATCAGATTCTGGGATAATAATGACATACTAAAGGGAGGGGCCTATTTTTTATCATTTTGAACAAATGATCAGTTAAATTTTACTTAAAGTAAGAAAAATTAAATGGTATTTTCTGATGTACCTATACAATTTTAATTTTTTTCTAGAATCAACTAGCTCCTTGGGGCTAAGAGAATTGTTATTTTAATTTTTTTATTCTATTGGTTCAGTTAATTTGTTATCAAAATTGGCCCCCGGACTCTTTCTAGCAATTTTTCGCTATTACCTATAGTTTTGGATTTGGGCATCCGCACCCACTTGAAGAACTGATCCGGTTTATCAATTTTGTTATAAGTAGGTTTGCTGAAGATACAGAAATCTAAAATTTTATACTGTAGAAACGTACAGTTTTGGGTCACATAAAAGGAGTGGATGGATATGGAGTTCAATAGCTGTCAGCTGCACAGTCTGTAATACCCCACGAACACTTTTCGCTTCGAAAAATGCGCAACTACGACCCCAAAAAGTCAATTGCGAATGACTTCATTGCTGTTTCTTGCCAGGGTACAAGATAATACCTATGTCGTTTTGCAATTTTTGATACAGCATTTTTTTTCATAATGAAAATTCCTCTATAGAAACTAAGAAAATTCTTATCACTTCACATTTTGTTCAATTTTTAGTTTACTTTCACCATTTAAGGGCACTCTATTCGTCCCAACTCCCATACTAGCGCAGTTCGCTGATAATATACTTATTTATATGTACTTGCTTATTATTTTTTCCTTTTTAACATATTCCATACAATATCCATGACTCGAACCGAAAACATTGATCAAAATCAAATACATACAAAAGTTACAAGCGTATAAAAGTCCTGGATTTTACACATATTTTGATGAATGTTTATGTACCGTAATATCCTAGAAGCGATACAATAAATCAAATAATTTTAGATTCACAGCATAGTATATTTTATACTATTTAACAATATTTCTGTTTCATTTCGATTTTCGGGATATTTCTCCTGAAATCATAGGAAGACCCAAAACCACTCTCGAGTTTTTTCAAGACATGAATTTCGTCTCGCGTTTGCTTGGCTCTCACAGCGCGTTCAGTTAGTTCCATACGAGATGGGGAAATTAACGTTCGGATCAACCAATAACAGTCAGTCAGTGCTCTTTAACCCGAACTTGGATGTAGAATGAAATAGAAAGCATGGCGACCCCGTGCGCGACTGACTTCAAGCCACCGACTACAGGGCTCTTAACAACAGCAGAGCGTACTTCATAAATATTAAACATTAAGGGATAACCTAAACATAGTGTCAATGAATAAAATGTCCTTGGCGTCAAAAAGTAAAATAGAATTTTATGCAAACGTAACAGAGAAAAAATAAAAGTCGCTTTCTAAAGCAGCTAGATCACCGTACACCAACAAACGGTTGCAACTTACAACAATGGGGACGTCGCCAACCATCTTCTTCTCTCCGCTGGCTTGAGCGACGATGCCGTTATCAGTCTCGTAACTGAAACAGGTGAGGTTATCAGTTAGCCAGCTTATCACGTTTATAAATTACTATCCTTTGCCCGGAGCTGATGGGCCCGCGTTTATTCAATCTCTACCCCGTTTTCGGCTTGGGGGTTATTTTATGAACACCCTTACAGCCTTTATATCGACCAGGGTCACTAAAGTGATAATAAAGAAGATTGTTTCCAAATCAGTTGAAAGGTACTCAGACAGACTAAAATTCTAAGAATAATAAAAATAACATATTTATTGTACAATCATGACTTTTTTACTACTACAATAATTTTCATTCCAGAGTAGGTCATGTATCATTAATTTTCAAAAAGAACAAATAAATGTTTTGATCAAATAATTTTTTCACTTCCCAATATAAAGTGGTTCAAGCAGTTGACAAAATTTATATGAAACGGTAAAAAACGAGGGATGCGCAAAAAATTTATTTCGTTGTAATGTGGTCTCTGGGCATACTATAAAATATCATCTGTTACATTTTTTTCACTTTGAATTATAGGACTTCCGTTTATATAGTCAAATTCATACCGGAGACTCGGTGAGTAGTCAGGACCAAGATTCAATGGCCCCTTTTAAGAAATACACAAAAATAAAATTTTTACTTCCTATACCAATCGAGCCGGGGTTTTTCGTATTTCGCAAACAGGGTCATTGAACCTTGGTCGAGTCTCCAGTATGAATCTGGATATATAAAAGAAAGCCACCATATGTTTGGCATGAGAGAGGTACCCTTTATCCTGTAAACCAAATATCTTGTGACCGCCTAATCATAAACATACAAAGCTTATCGGCAAATATTAGGTAACGGTGTCCACAGAAAGAAAGGGTTTACACGTAGTTTGAAAGTACTAAGATTTTGTCACATAAATCAAAGTAAATAATTTAAATACACTTACACGTAGTTGAATCCATCCTTCATGACGTTGGAGTCAGAACGTACGACAGAAGCGGCAGCATCGCTACTAACTTTAGTAGCTCCAGCAGAAACCACGGGCGCAGCGGCAACGGCAACCATATCTTCAGCGGCAGCCGCGGGAGATGCGGCAACGGGAACCAAAGCTTCAGCGGCAACGGGTACCATAGCTTCAGGTGCAGTTTTGGCGGCAACCACTGTCGTGGCGGCAGCTTGAACAGCTGTAGACACAGCGGCAACGGTTGCAGCGCTCTTGGCCATGGTAGTGGTAGCCAGTTTCACTGATGCAGCACTGGCAGCGCACACGCACAAAGCAAGTACCTGTAATTTTTATTGAAGTTAATTTAACTACTAGATTTATATTAATTACTTATTCTAAACCACTATTAAGGTTGTTATAACAATACGTATTTTTTTGTAACATTCCATGATAGATGATCCAAATATATAAACAGTCTTATTATTTTATATAAATTATACATTACTACACACCAAAAACTTCATTATGACAACAAGTGTGTTGCTTTTTGAAATCCAGAAACGATAGATAGCTTTCCTACTAAACTTGCTTTTATATGAAATCAAGGAAAGACGGCTTACAATAAAAATAAAACAGTGACCTTGAAGTCCATAGTCGTTATCATTAGATATATAATTTCGAATTCGGGGAGATGAAATTTCGTTTTTGTTTAAGAAAAATTAAACCGACTTCAAAACAGAAAAATAATGTTTGAAAAACATTTTTTTATATTCTATGTAATTTTTAAAAGTGTGGAAGAAGATCTTCGATCTTGGGTTTGACTCGCTTTGAGTGGTTTTTGTATGTCAAAGTAAGTGCGTTGTGTTACTCGTATGATTTAGCAAAAAGGTTACGTCGTATTATTATTGTTTTAGTTGATAAATTTGATGATACTATTATTAGGGTAGATCAATTTTTGCGTATTTTGGATTTTCATTTGGCCTGGGTGCGCAAAAGTTGCAACAAGAAAACAGATAAATGAAAAAATTAAAGCTTGAAAAGCTTGTTGGGCTTGAAGTTCAACAAAATGTATGAAGGGAGAAACATTAAGTTTAAATATATTTTTTAATTTGTTTTAGTTAAATCCATATAAAGTTTATCACATAAAATAATCATTAAAATATTCGTCCATTCACATGTCTCAAATTAAATGTAAACTGTGCAAATTAATAGAATTTCCCATTTGAGGCATTTTATCACTTTTTTTTATCTTACGACTTCGGAACGCAACAAAAGTTACACGATTTATTATTTGTAAATTGTTTACATAAAGATTTTACTAAGAAAATATAAAAAATATTTAAAACGAAAATGTATTTTTTTCCTTTCATACATTTTGTTAAACTTCAACCCCCTTGGGGCAGTACAAAACATTAAAAGATTTTTTTAACTACTTTTTTTGTTTATCTATTTACTTGTACCAATTCTTCCGCAACCAGGCCAAATGAAAATCCAAAAAACGCAAAAATCGATACACCCCAAATATTATTAATAAAGCATAAAACATTTTGTCGCTTGTTTAATGTGTACGTATGTACACAAATAAAATACTTTTGAAGAACTACGTAATCTAGTACTAGATTACGTAAATCTAGTAAATACTCCACTGTCATTTAAATTTAAACATAAATCGTACCCATACTAACACACATACCTAAATGATCATTAGAAAATATTACATACCTCTTTTTATATTTTTATACCTTTATATTTAGATGTTAGTTGATAGTTTCATCTTTCGAATACTACAAATTAAAGATAAATATAAATTTTAGGCTACTCTCCGACCATTCTTTTTTTAAAGTTTAAAATGGAGAAAAGAGCCAGCAAAATGTACATCGTAAGTTGCAAGTGGGTTCTGCAACATTTTTAATAAGTTTTAGTCGACACTACTAGACATAGTTTATTGATAAGTAATGACATTTTATTTAATATAATATTTTCTTATTTTTACTGGATACAACGTTGTTCATGTTGTGATTAAAAAATATAATTTTTAGGGTTCTGTACCTTGAAATAAAAATGGAACCCTCATAATATCACTCTTGTGTTTTTTTTCTCAGGAATTTTCTTTTTTCACGCAGTAATTTTAAATTTGGCATAATGTTAGTTCATTTTTCATTATGATGTGCAATTGCCCAAATGTAAAATATGAGAAACAAAATTACTTAGGAATAAAATTAGATACGTCTAAACAATACATATAATAATATTTATGTTTATTCTACTACGGGGTTAAAATGTTTCAAAATTCAAGAAAACAAGTTGTTATTTTTAGAAAAATATTTGTGAAAATGGGACAGATTGGAGCTTAAAAACTTTGGAGATTTAGTTATAGTTTTTAACATGTTGACTACCCGGACCTTTAAAAGTATAGGAAAGTATAGGAAGTATAAGTTGGTTGGCGATATATAATGTTTTTTTTTTTTTTTTTTTTTTTTTGTTTGATAAACACTTGTAATTGTCCACATATTAATATATCCAATAAGTGGACAAGTACAAGTGTTTATCAAACAAAAAATGTTTCAAAAGTTCCACCAAGTGCCAACAATCACGAGCATCAACTCGATATATAATGTAATTTTATTTTTTATTCGATTTAATGCATTAGTGTTCAAATGAGAATACAAATAATGTTGTATGGAATTAAAACCAGATCCTCGTCTCCTGAACTTAAAACTTTAAGTCATCATTTTAAAAACTGCAGGTTTTTTTACAGAAAGTAATATTTAATCAAACTCGTTTATTAGTTTTCATATCACGAACAACTTTTGATAAGGTTTAACTATAAGGTAACTTTAATTTATACAGCCAATTAGGGTTCCGTACCATCACTCAAGTGAGCACTCAATACACCAAACTAAATTTTTTTTGTTGTATATAGGTGACTTTAATGTATGCAGCCAAACTCATACTGGAGGCTTGGTAAGTGATCAGTAACACGGATCGATAACACTTTTTGCTGATTTCGCAAAATAAAATCTTGACGTCCCATAGTAATTGACTCGGGGCTGGACTTGCGTTTGTAAGCAGCATGAAAAGAATAATTTACGAATTTCACAAAAAGGGTCATCGAACCTTATTACTGAGCGCTTATCGAGCCTTCAGTAAGAATTAAGCTGCATAAATTAGTCACCTTATGTATGTAATTACTTATTATACCGGCCAAAACTGGTTTTAGGACAAACTAGCTTGGCCTAGGCCAAATTTTTTTTCGGAATTCCTTCAACGCTGAACAGAGCCGGTAATTTAGGTTATAAAGTGGCATGACGGCCATTCATAATCTTCGTGCCAATCTTAAAAACGCATTACAGTCATCATAAAATGGCGAACACGCGCTTTTTCGTGAAAAACTGAATTACGGCGTAAACACGGTCCCAATACGCTATCATACGAAATTATTTTCTGTTAAATCTAGGGGGTCCACAAGCTTCGCTCGGCTTCCAAAATAAATTTATATATCCCCACACGCTCTACTCTGCTTTGCTTCGCATATATTTTGCAGTTTTATTTTTTTGTGTATTTCATGATTGTTTTAATCTTACTATTTCGTGAAATATCTGCTTATTCGCAAAAAAGAGGAATAACTTTTTATGATTTCGTAATGGGTCGGCCTTTATTCGGGATTTCACGAAAAAGCAGCTTACGCGATTTTACGGCGATATATATATCTATATCGAATGGCAAAAAATGAGGTTGCTTCATTATGAATGGAACCCTAAAAATTATTGCCCAAAAGTAATAAACAGTAATGGCATTGTATAAATAACAAATAGTATTCTATCTCCATACAAACGGGCCGACACGAACCTCCCCCAAAACTCGGTACAACTCGGTTTATGACTAGAGATGGTTGTTTAAACAAAAAAGCCTTAAGCTAAACAGAGTTTTTGAGAAAAAATCTTTAAGCATGTTTAAAATTACAAGCACAAATAGGCAGTTACGTACGCACGTTGTCACTGTGACGCTCCCGCGCATTTTCGTAAATTATGCCACGAAATTACAGTGTATGTTGCGCATTATTCTTTATTCTTTATTGCACACGAAAAATAAAATATATTGACAAACATAAAATTAGGAAAAGAGATTTAAAAAGGCAAACTTATCTCTAAGAAGAGATTTCTTCCGGTGTGCCTCAAGGGAAATGAAAATAGTGATAAACACAAAAGTAGTTGTGCATACGTGTACCGTTACATAAATAATTTTATACTTTCTACATAAGATACTTCTAAAATAATATAAAAAAATAAAAATACTTTCTACTACTTAGACGGGATACTTACAATACACACTACATAAATAAATACATACTTAATAAATTAATATATAATGAATTAATAAATAAACTACACATGAGATATTATGAAAGTAAAAAGTAATGCTCTTTTAGACGTCTTTTAAATACATTAATAGACGGAGAATCCCGGATTTCCGAAGGCAATGAGTTCCACAGTCTGACAGCCCAAACACTAAACGACTTGCCAAATGATGCATTATTGTGTGCAGGGAATTTAAGGAGGGAGACATTGTGGGATCGTACATTTCTGTTACTGGATAACATGTACTCATAACGAGCACTTTTCATGCTCTTTCGGGGAGAAGGGGATTTTTGACGACACCATAAAGTTGGGTGAGAATGTGAAACTGGCGACGAAAACGAATGGGAAGCCATTTAAGCTCACGACGAAATTGAGAGACATGATCAAATTTACATAGATCATAAATGAATCTTTCACCTAGATTCTGAAACCGTTCAAATTTGTTAACCAGTGCTACACTGAGATTGAGGAAGCACACATCTGCACAGTCAATTAATGGAAGAAGAAGAGATTGAGCAAGAGAAATTTTCGTTTTGAAAAGGAGAAAATTTTGAAGGCGCTTCAGAGAATGAAATGCTCTATGGACTTCTCTGCTTATTTCATTAACATGTGATACCCAAGATAGAGTGCTATCGAAAATTACACCCAGGATTTTTGCAGTGTTAGTAAATTCAATATCAGTCCCATTGAAATTAACAGAGGGAACACCAGTGTCATTTAGTGCATTCAACATAAACCTACTGCCAAGCAACATAGCCTGCGACTTATTTGCATTGATCAGTAATCCACGCACACGCACCAGTGTCATTTAGTGCATTCAACATAAACCTACTGCCAAGCAACATAGCCTGCGACTTATTTGCATTGATCAGTAATCCGTGTGCGTCCACGCACATTTTTGTTTTCATTAGGTCCTCATTAACAAGATCAATGGCTGATTTAGCTTGATATATTGGGAAATGATAATAAAGCTGCAAATTATCTGCATAGAGATAGTAGTGCGAAGATAAAGTATCAGTGATAGATTTAATAAAAACTGAAAAAGGAGAGGAGAGAGAACGCCACCTTGAGGAATACCAGCAGTGAGCTCACACCACTCTGAGATGACATCGTCAAAGCGTATGCACTCCTGGCGACATCGAAGATAGTAATCAAACCATTCTGTTACCAGAGGAGATACGTTAAGAGAGTTCACAATTCCCAAAAGTATGTCGAAATCTACACAATTAAAGGCGCTACTAAAGTCAAGCAGTGTTAAGACAGTGGCTTGTTTATTATCAATTGCAGTTCTAATATCATCTGAAACCTTAAATAAAGCAGTTACCGTACTGTGCCCAGGACGAAAACCGGATTGATAAGGATTAAGTAGATTGTTCTGGGACAGATAGGATGCAATCTGATTATGAAAGATGGTTTCAAGGACTTTGGAGAGGATAGTTAGGATGGAGATAGGACGGTATTGAGAAAATAAAGTGGGATTGGTGGTTTTGGGTAATGGGATTACGTAGGCCCTTTTCCAGGCAGTGGAAAAGCAACTGGTAACCATAGAGTAGTTGAGGATGTGGGTGATGGTAGGTAGTAATACGTCGAGGACGAGGAGAAGCACTTGGGAACAAATTTCATCATCACCTACGGTTTTAGAAGATATTGAGAGAATGGCTTTCTTAATGTCACTCGTAGTGACAATACTGAAGGAAAAAGAAGAGCAACTGGGTTTTGGCTTATTCTTTAAGTTACAAAGAGCTTAAAGTTAGCTTTGTCATTTAAAGAGACAGGAGTTTTGGAAAAGTGACGATTAAGTGCATTGAAGTCTACGTTGTACACAATTTGTGCAGGTGACTTGCCGATTCCCAGTGTTTTGAGAAATCTCCAAACCTGTGCAGGGTTTTGATTATCGATAGATTCGTGAATGTGGCGTCTCTAAGCATCCCTACACATTCTACTGCAGCGATTGCGCAGCTTTTTGTAATGATCAAAGTTTTGGTTTGTAGGACTTTTTTAAGTTCGCGCTTGGCCATGCAGTTACGGATCTCTTGAGTCAACCATGGTGCAGGAAAATGTCTTACTCTAACCTTCTTGACAGGTGCATGTTTGTTAAATAGACTCAGAAGAAGTTTATTGAAGTTAGATACCTTGTCGTTAATGGTAACACAGTCAGTGACGGGAGACCAGTAAATAACAGAAGCATCAGCCCTGAGCTCCTCCAGATTCACCCCTTGAAAGCTATGAAGAAGGAGATATCTAGGCTTGTTTCTGGGAGGTTGCACTTTATACGATAGAAAAATAAGATCATGATATGAGAAAGGGGCATTAAGTTGTTCATTAGATGCTACTTTATCAAGATTGGATACAATTATAAGATCAAGAAGAGATGGAGTACAATGTGGAGCATGGTGTGTGGCTGTGAGAGGTAAAGTATGAAGATTAAAACCGGATGCGATGGAGGTCAACTTAGAAGAACGTATATCATTTTTTAAGAGATCGGTATTAAAATCACCGAGAATAATGGTGTCGTCGTACTGAGCAGTGAGGTCATAAAGACTTATTGTGAGCTATTATGAACTTCAGTATGTTGTCAGAAAGTCTACATTAAAATGCTCGCTTCGCACGCTGGCGGCACGCAAAATCAGTGAATTTTAGAGGTTTTTCTGGATTTTACGAAAAATTATTTGATGTAGCAGTTTTTCCATCTGACATCGGAAAATAAACCATATTTTCTTGTTATAGCAGTAATTTCAGACATAAAACTCAAGCGGCTTAGACATAAAACGAAATAATAACTTAAAAAGGCATAATTTTTAAAAATAAAATCTATCGAGAGAAATGTGTCCATTTAGGTAACCGACTTGACAGCGGAAAGACAAAGGTCTGAAAAATCACGTGTCCAATTTCTACATTTATCAGATAAGTATTTGACTCAGCAAATTAAATCAAAAACCGTTAAAAGACCCAATGCAAGCCCTTAAGCATAGGGTTGCTTAAAAAAAACTTATAATAATAATATAGCATTATAAAATACGTAAACAGTAATTTGGCAGCCTTAGCGCGTGTTTAGGCGCCGAGTGGCGTAGGCATTGATTTCAAGGACACCGCCTAGTTAAACTACTGTTGTTACCTATACTGTAGGAATGGGAACTCGTTTACAAAATACGAGTACATTGCGATAGATAATACATAGGTTGAATGAACTTGTAAAAACCGGTCATCATGCGAGTAGAACTCGCGCCCTGAGCGTTCTATACCATTCTGATAAGTTAATAGACTAAATGATTTGAATAAAACAACCGGCCAAGTGCGAGTCAGACTCCGCACGAAGGGTTCCGTACCATTATCTATAAAAACGGCAAAAAATCATGTCTGTTGTATTGTATGTACGGGAGTATGCGGGTCTAACTCGCACTTGGTCGTTTTAAGTATTTGTTGTTATAGCGGCAACAGAAATACATCATCTGTGAAAATTTCAACTGTCTAACTATCACGGTTCATGAGATGCAGCCTGGTGACAGACGGACGGACAGCGGAGTCTTAGTAATAGGGTCCCGTTGGTTACCCTTTGGTTACGGAACCCTAAAAATTACAAACTAATCATTATCACCTAGAAACTGCATGAAAAAAAAACTGCAAAATTAAGTTGGTCGAGCATTCAGATACGTAACCCTAAACCTATACAAAAAATCGGCGTCTTCAGTATTTGTTTTTTAAATACAGATCATGGCACATAATGTAATGTGACTTTCATTTATGTAGCCAAATTCATACTGGAGACTTGGTAATTGGTCAGGACCAAGGTTCTACCACACGGCAGAGGCAGTATATTTTTCAATATGCAAAATACCACGTTAGCCGTGGTATTACAGTAAAAAATTAAGTACTAAATAGTTAGTTTACAGTAAAAAAGGAGTTATTAGAATTTTAGGGGTTTTTAGAAACACTCAACTGCGCTCTAGAACTCAAATTGTTGACGTTAGTGTGCGGACGGCAGAACTAAAATTGAACTGGGCTGACCATAGTAGCCGTATGCACTCAGATAGGTGAGCGTTAATCTAAAAAGAGTGAGTCCCAGATTATAACTATCAACGGCCAAGCATACCACAAAGACGATAGCGTGACGATCTCCACCAATTTTCACGGGGGTGGTTGGAAGTAGCGCAGAACCGCGGTATACAGGTTGAACCAAAGGAATGCCCCCTGGAGGGAAAGTACTTTAAATATTTGAGATAGCAAATTTTACTTAAGGGAACCTTTATTTTATTTTTAAAGTTATGGAAAACTTCATTCATAGAATTTAAAAAATTACCTTCTAAAGCCGGGAATCGAACCAGACAAATGTGAAAAAAAAACGTCCTGTATTTTATGATACTGATCGAAAGGGTCAAACATATGAACCAAATTCTTCTTAGTATCGTAAATTAAAAGAAAACCATGAAATTTTACATTTTAATCACAGAACGTTTAAAGATATCCCAAAATTCAATATTTTTAGAAGTAAAAAAAAAAAATCTATGGATGCAGTTTTCCTCAACTTTAAAAATAAAATAAAGGTTCCCTTAAGTAAAATTTGCTGTCTTTAAAATGTAAGCTACTTTCCCTCCAGGGGGCATTCGTTTGGTTCACCTGTATAGTCTGGCAAGGGGGGCCTTTATCCCATCACTTTAGAGTACAGAGGTTGCATGAAAAAATTGAATTTCCGGTTCAAGCTATAAGTGAATACCATGTGTTATTAAGGCTAGCCTTGGGTTATGCATGATGTAAATGCAAAGTCAAGAATCCCTTTAGGTTATGAAAGTATACACAATTCTGATGTCATTACCATAAAAAATATACCTTGAATGTTCACCAAAAATTCCATGATTTTTCTAAGCTATGGCTACGCAGCTCACCGGCCTCCCGCACACACCTAATTGCACCCTGCAACCGAGTGGCCAGCGACCAGTGAGGGTGTCCACGTGATTTGTGTATTTTGAGTAAAGAAAATCTTCTTATTATGAGGTACTGGTACTTTATTTAGAGACCCCAGTATGTAAAACAATATCTTTATCGATCATACTAACACACCCTTAAAGGATTCTGGTCGTTGCTTTTACACCCGGTATAATTCTCTTCGTGTATTGCTGTGATTTTAATCCTGTTCAAGGAAAATTATTTTCATATTTTTTATCCAAGAAAGTCTTCTTCTTGGGATGGATTAATCTACCATTTAATACAAACGGTTCAACAGTAGTTAATGTTTCCTTTTAAAACTTATTCCTTAGCTCAGCGATAAACTGAAGCTTTCTATATTTAAGCTTTTGTTTAAATATGCTAATTCAATTACTTAGATCAATGTGAAACTCATAGACATGTTTTTACAGATCTTTATCTTTTAGTTGTAAAGACAGTTGCCTAATTGAACACATTTCACTCGATAGATTTTATTTTTGAAAACGACGACTTTTTCAGTGATAAAGACGTTTTTTATCTAAGCGGCTCGGATTTTATGTTTGAAATAACTGCTATAGCAAGAAAACATATTTCATTTTAAAATATAAAATGATAAAATACCTGCACCGAATACTTTTTCTTAAGAGGATAGGTTCCGAAAAACCATAATTTATTCTTCCTTGTTTGAAGAATCTAGCAATACAAGATATTTGAAAAAAATTTGGACTTCTGTCAAGAATATAATGTACACTCTTATCGAAATAGAATCTCCAGAAGTCATTCCAACATTGAGCCATAAAAAATCAAAGATGACTCCAAAAAAAGGTTTCATGTCGAGTTTTAACATTATTTGAGCAAAATCATATTATATTATTTATTAATTAAAATCTGTATAAACTTTATTATACTGTTATCCGAACAGATATTTGATACAAACTATAGTTTTTTTTTAAATAATAAAATTCGTGATAAAAGTCGTCATTTTGATAATTTTCCAGAATTCGTCCCTCTCGCACTGCAGGTTTTTCGGCATGGAGTAACAGCGATCAATGCAATCGGAACCTATTCTCTTAAAATCCAGAAAAACCTCGAAAATTCACTGAATTCACTGATTATACGCATAATACGGCGGCAGCGCAATAAGCAAGCGATCTAGACTTTCTGACAATATACTACATTCTTAAGTTTCAAAATCATTCATTAAGATTGTCATGCATCTGGGCTAGGTCTTCATGTTCAAAATAACCTTGTTAAAATACAATTCCGGAGATGATACAGATCTACCACAGATATAATGCGCATTGAAATCTTTGCCAGTGTTCTTAATTTTTAATTATAAATTCTAAGAGGATTGCACTACCATTTGAAAACTTGAGTTAGAATAGGAGTTAGGAGTACGCAGTTAAAATAGCTCCCTTACGTCTTCACAGAAATGCTTATTTTATAAACTACACTTATATAACAACATATCCAGTATTAAAGGTAATTCAATTATTGATTTACTTTGCTTTTGCACGCCAAGTTTGATCTTTTACTGTATGTTATTTTTATTGTTTTTGTTGGGTACCAAAGTGTAATGAAAATAAAACCATTACATGTCAAAATTGATGGCACAATTTTTTTATTTATAATGCACCATAAATAGGTACCTCATTCTTTGCGTTTAAAAATATTCCTCTGTACATTTATTTTTCTGGAGTAAACTTTGGCACGAATCTGCTAGGTTATTGCGCGGGGGGATGAGCCGCAATGTACTCCAGAGACCGCAGGATAGCGGCTGGAGTCTCAGGGGCTTGGGGCAGAAGGTCACTCTGTAATAAAAAAATATAATATAGAAAGCTGATTTTCATGTTCTTCTAAGAAATAAAATTCAATACCTGTTGCTATGAATTGAAGGTAGGCAAATTCAAACTAAACTTCAGTGCACTTTGTATTGTTATCTAAAAGGTTCCTCTATAAAGTTTTACAGCAATAGACACTGGACAGTGACTATTTTGGTGAAATAAAACAGTTGAAGACAATCTACGTGTGAAGCGGGATAAAACCTAGTCTTTTATATCTATTCTTCTATATCTTGAAGTAGTGAAACTTGCCTTTGAGTATTACCTAAGGACCATAATATTTTTAATAATGCTTCATCATAAAAATCGGCTGCGCTCGATATCTCTATTTGAAGAGGCTACTTGCAGTTACGTGATTTTTTTCACAAACATCCAAAGAGTGATAGTCTCCTAGTCCCTAGTCCCTACCAACATCTTGAAATTTTAATAAATAGAAATACTAGGCATTTGAGAATTCAATTCGCACAAAAATAGAAAAGTAATATTGTTTACCTGTGGCTGATATCCGTTCTCGTCAGCAATGTAGTTGAAGACAACAGGGGTGCCGTCAGGGGACGTGTAGCGGTAAGATCCTTGGACCACCTGGTAAGGTAAATGAATGTTTGAAATGTTACCAGTGGTTGGATTGCAACAAAACTTTATCCAAAACAAATGAACAAGCGAACATATGTTCGAGTACGATAAGTACCTACTTTTAATTCCGACCGTTCCTTCGAGAAAACAAGATACGCAGTTGAAACCGCGAGAGAAAAAGGATATAGGTAAATAGTTACATTTTGTTGCTTCTTTTAACAAGTTCCTTTTTGTTACCAAGCGTAGAGTCTATGATACAAAGACCCAAGACAACATTGATTGAGATCAAAATGAAATTTTGATATTGTGAATTTGAAACCTTTCGTAAAATGATGTATAATGTAGGCATAATAAGAATTGCTATGAAAAACCGCAAAGGCACGTTTATTTTAGATACAGTGGAGACCACATCAAGCTATACACTTGCAGTACGACATTAGCCCCTACAGAGAAGAATATAAGATAGGCACAAAGTACGAAGTGTCTTACTTGATGCGGTCTCCACTGTACGTCGTTGAGAATTCTATAATTTAAAGTTTTATGTATTCATACTAGTATCAAACTATCATATAATTTCGTTGTAGATCATACTAGCATCAAATACATTTACGTATTCAAACTATTATTGTTAGTTTTGGCTTGGTAACTTTCTTCAATCATAACTTACAACTGCTTCGATATCTCCAATCTTCTTCAGGGTACCGTGAGATTCTGCGCCAATGCCATTGCCGGTTTCATAACTGGAAAAGTTTCATGTAAAATGTGTTTTAATGACAACATGCTCGGTTTGTACCCACTTACAATGAATACACTCTTATAAATAAGTTGTTTTAAACTTATGCTGAACGGACACACATAAAGATGGACGGACTTACACGGCTTCACTGTAAAGATTTCAGTTTTCAGGAGAAAATCGAGTTGTTGTAGATATCTGACACAGACATTATATTGAAGTAGATGACGCAAGTGCATCAAACTCTTTGAAAACCAAGCGTTTCACATTTTACAATGAAAACGGTTCACACCTGTTTGAATCTTAGAAGGGATTGTAAATGCATAGACTCAA
Organism: Ypsolopha scabrella; assembly: GCA_910592155.1. Taxonomy (NCBI): domain Eukaryota; kingdom Metazoa; phylum Arthropoda; class Insecta; order Lepidoptera; family Ypsolophidae; genus Ypsolopha; species Ypsolopha scabrella. The sequence continues at coordinate 11,758,306 of OU342964.1, forward strand.
AGTTGTAGGTTTTAGTCGGACTCAACTCCGACAAAAATCGGAGTTAGGGCACGCAAGGTAGGTTGACTTGCTGGGTCTACTTCAATATGTGTCTGTGATATCTGACTTTACCGAAGCCTTACCCTTTCTCTAAAACTAACATAGGTTTGCACTCTCATTTTACTAGAATTTGCAAGACCTTTAACGAAGTGATCTTAAAAAACAACATAGACATTTTTAATGATTCGCTCAACACATATAAACGTAAACTACTAAAATCCATTGCACCTTTAACTTTACATTTTTAATTATATTTTTAATTGTTATATATCCATCCATCCATCAGCCTGTTTCATCCACTGCTGGACATAGGCCTTTCCAGGATTTTGCCATTCTTGGCGGTCCTCCTGGAAGAAATTCTCATACTCAGACACGCTGGGCAGGCAGATTGGTGAGCGCGGTGCCGAAACCAGTCACAACTAGTGACGCCGCTGCCCGTCACCAGTGTTTTATATGAGGCCCGGCATTTGGGGATGGATAAACCGCCATCCATCGGTCCCAGGCACTGGGGGGCCGCCTGGTTTTGCCTAAGAGCTGTTCTCTTACTCTCCCCTGAATAACTTCGGGAGAATTTGCGAGTAAGATGGTGGTACCTCCATAGTCGAGCCCGGCATCAGCTCTACCACCTATAACTGTTATACTGTTAACTGTTATCTAAGGTGCTCTAAAAATATCTGCCACGGCTGTAATGGGAGGGTGTATTGCGTATATAGATAACAATAGTAACGAAATTTTATTGATCTAAAGTCATGAAATTTCTCATACAAAATTTGTGCGTATAAGTTAGAATTGGTTTATTTGCATGAAACCGTCCTGTAATAACACAAAACAGTTGGAAAGGGATAGAAATTTTGTTAATTGATGAAACGACACATCGCACGTAGTTTGTGAATCACTTTATGCGGAATAAAGTAAATAATTATTTATTTACTTTATTTTCTCAAACTTATATAACTATTCCGGGGTACAAAATTTCTTCACTATTGTAATCTACATACACAATACCATCTCCCATTGCAGCCGTGGCAGATATTTTTAGAGCACCTTATATATAACTTACTAATGATTGCTGTTATGATGTATGTATGTATGTATGTAGGTATGATGTTAATGTTAATGATTATGTTATTTATCAACTGAGAAAAGTTTACTTTTGTTTTTTTTTAACATTTTAGTTAAGTTTTCAATTTATGTTATTTATATTATGTGTTTTTATTTGTAATAGATGTATATAGATATATATAAAAAACAGAAAAAATAAATTCAAGATATATTTCGGGCCCTACTGGGCCCGGCGTCAGTTGAAAAATAATTATACATACAATGTCACTTACATATTTACAAAAAGAAAGAGGTTTATTTACAATACTAACCTACTTAATGTTACTAACATATTTACAGAAAGAAAGAGGTTTATTTACAATCAACTGAATTAATCTATTTATAAATTTTCTGAGAAAGTGGCACCATCCAGCAGCCGTGATGTGTTATTGGGTCAGTGTTGACGATTTAGTCCTGATCCGTAGTGCGCACCAAGTGACCATATAAACGAGGATTCCCATGTTCGGAGTTGAATTTCAGTTAATGGTGGGTTGAATGATTTAATGATTCGGACTGTAAAGCATTGATTTAATGTGAGGTTGTGTAGTCGTGTGTGTGTTGGTATGGGTAAGATATTATTTTGTATTTTTGAAGTGTGTCTGTGTTGGTTTAATCTGATATGGAGTGCGTTTTTTGTTTCCCCTACGTAGAATGCCGGACAGTGCCGGCATTCTAGTAGGTATATGCAGTTTTCTGTTTTACATGTCGTGTTTGGTTGTGTTTTGTAGGTGTTAGATGAGTGGTGTGTATTGATGTTGGTGTTTGTGTTTATGATCGCGCATGTTTTACAACGTGGCCGTCGGCATGGGGATGTTCCGAGAGATGCGTGGGTTGTGTTTAGGGCTGGGAGTTTCGGTTTGGTTTTGGTGAGGGTGGCTTTTAGGTTTCTGTTTTGTCTAAAGCAAATTTTTGGGTTCTTCGGAAGTAAGTCTTTGGTTTCATTGTTTTGATGTAAAATTGGAAGATGATCCTGAATTAGTGTTTTTAGTTTGTGGCTGCCATGAAAGAAGTTAGTGAACAGACGGGTTTCGTTTGTTGGGTTAGTGGTATGTGGAGTATTTCTGTGGTATCTTGGTCTGGTGTATAAATGTTTTTGTATGAATTGTTCCGGGTAGTTTCTTTTGAGTAGGCCGTTATGAATTTTGTCATGGTAGGTGGTGAGTGCATTGTCAGTGTTACAGATCCGACGGCCACGTAGTGATAATGAGTAGGGAATTGATTTTTTCGTGTGTAGGGGATGACAACTGTGAAAATCTAGGTACTGTAATTTGTTTGTGTTTTTGAAATGAACTGACGTACTAATTTGGTTACTATCGCTGATGGTTAGATCGACGTCTAAAAATGTGATTCTGTCTGTTGAGATTGTGTGTGTAAATTTCAGTTGGCTATGGTTGTTTAATCTCTGAAGGAATCCGGTCAGGGAATCCCTGCCGTGTGGCCAGATCATAAAAATGTCATCAATAAACCTTTTCCACACCAGTGGTTTATGCTGCTCAGACATCAGGAAAATTGTTTCAATGGAGGCCATAAAGATGTTGGCATAGCTGGGGGCCATTCTAGTTCCCATTGCAGTTCCTTTCATTTGTTGATAAAATTTATTTTCAAATGTAAAATAATTATTCTTCAGTGTTAATTCGGCAAGTGAAACTAAGAAGTCAGTGGATGGTTGATGAGGTTGAGGGCGTTCGTTTAAGTGAGTTTGAAGAGCTGACAGTCCGGAATCATGTGGGATGTTGGTATATAACGATACGACATCTATGGTAACTAGAAGAAGATTTATATTGTTTGGTAGCTGGAGAGAATGTATAATGTCAAGAAAATGATTGGTGTCTTTTATGTGCGATGATAAGTCTTTGCAAAGGGGTTGTAGGTGATGGTCGACAAAGGCGGATATTATTTCAGTTGGTGCATTATATGATGCCACTATAGGGCGGCCTGGGTTATTATCTTTGTGGATCTTAGGGAGCATATAAAAATGGGGGGTCCTCGGATGGCCCGGCAGCATAAGTTCAATGTCAGCCTCCGATAGTCCCTCGGTTGTACCCCTGGTGTTAAGGTGGTTACGAATCAAATCCATAGTCTGGCCACACGGGTCACTTGGTACGACTTTGTAAAAGGTTGTGTCATTTAATTGTCTTAGTCCTTCGTTAATGTAATCATTTTTGTCTAAAATTACTGTCGCTGATCCCTTGTCGGCTGGTAGTATGATAATGTTTTCATTGTTTTCCAGTTTTTTTAAAGCTTGTCGTTCAGAATGAGTTAAATTTTGTGTTTTGATTTGTAAATTATTGATGTAACGATCATCGGAGAGTTTTGCGAGGATATTACTCATAAAAATTTCTATTGGGTGGTTTGGTGGCAATTGTGGCGGTTCATTTGGTGATGGTGGTTTGAATTTTTTCAGAGCTGGATGTGTGGTGTCACTATTTTGGTGGGCATGAGTCTTCCAATAATATTTCCACTTTAATTTTCGTCCAAAATTTACAAAATCGTTCATAAGCTTTATTCGGTCTATCTTTTTTGTGGGGCAGAATGATAGACCTTTATTTATTATTGCGTGGTCTGCACGAGTTAACTGCAGTGTCGATAGATTTATTATTTGTTGGTCTTCAGAAGTTTTACAAGTGGAGGTCTGCGGTGGTGGGGGTATAGAGAAGGGGTTTGTCAGATCCGTCGGACTAAGGTTCAAGCTCGGGAGTGCATAGGTTCGAGCATACCTTAATGGTAGATTTATATTGTTTTGTGTGTAGTAGATTCGGAGGTTATGTAGTTTTCTTGAAAGTCTAACATTTTCCTGTACAAGTTTATTTCTGGCTTTTGATAATATATTTTGTACAGTTAGAAAGATATGAGGATACGCAATAAGACTAACTTTTAGAAGACAGTCTAGACTATTTTTGTAATGAGTACATAAGAATGAATATTGTGTATAGAGTATGTATGTCGTGTGAAGTGCATTTATGTGATTTATGAGGATCATGTTTGGTCTTATTATTTGTGGCATTGTATGCAACGAAATGTTGGGGATTAGCCCCTTTGGTGCTGCGCCAATTTCAAGACATTTTCCAAGGTACACAATATGTGTGTAGTATTGAAAAAGTTTGTCAACTGTGTCTTTGATTTTATTCAGGACTTCTTGCATGTCGTTAGAGGTTTTATTTTCGAGAATTATCAAAAAGGTTGAGTGAGTGTTAAACTTACTCTCTGGTTTTTTGTCTCTGACAGATGTTACGTTTTGGATTTTCTCACCTTAAGTCTGTCAAGTTTAATGTTAACCTTAAATTGAAAATAAATAAAATGAAAGCAAGTTTATACAGAGTAAAAAGAGAGAAAGCAACAGGGGAACCTGAGATCAAGGTGGTCAATCCTGATTATAATTCTGAGGAAGCCGTATAGCCAACACAACGGCACAACACAAGTTTATGAAATTGTTGAGAAACTCCTAATTCTATATCAGTGCAAACACCAACTTTATATTATGTGTATACCTATTAAAGGGATACGTATCAATTGCACAACCTTCTTGAATATAACAAACAGTGTTCTATATGTATCCTGTTGGTGTACCAATAAAAATAAAATAAAATAAAAATAAGCCTATTTTGGCTTCATATTTAGAAAATATTCCATTTTTATGATAATGGCTATTTTTATTTTGCTGTAGGGACTCCGAAAACACGATACTTCAAGCTGAGTTCTGTGCTTTTTACCAACACCTCAAGGACGCCTGCTCAGGAAAAGAGCTCAAGAAAAGCAAGCAAGCAACAGCCTCTTTGTTGCCGACTACTATTTTATAATATTTAGTGGCCGGGACTAACGATTTGAGTTCTAAATGTATCATAAGTTTAAGCTGTGATGGACGCTATTTCTCATTCGGAACGACTGATGGGCGTGAGTAGTTTGATATCAGTTTTAGTACAGAGAGCTAAGTGCGAGTTGCCTATCGAATAACTTTACTATCGCATGAATCGAGTTAACCCAGGTCTCTAGCGGGTGTTATGTCCTACACACTACACAAAAACGTCTACACAGAATATTGTTTCGCTACCCGCGTCACATTTTTGTTGATAAGCCTACATGCAAGAGCATAAATGTGTAGCGAAGCAATATTTTGTGTACACGTATTTGTTTGGCGTTTGGGACAAAACACGCGCTGGAGACCCGACTTGACTCGATTCACGTGGTAGTAAAGTTATTCGATAGGCATCTTGGACTTAGCTCTCTGTTAGCGCCATTCGGAATACGCTGTTAGCGTTAATTCTAAAGCATGCAGAAGACCGCACAAAATGTGTGTCCTGTTTCAACAAATTTCACAAATAAATACTTACGCGAAGTTAAATCCATCAGCCTGAACATCCGAGGTGGAACTAAGAATGGCCACGGCGCCATCACTGCCGGCATCGTAGACAGCTCTTGCGGCATTGGCGGCGGCCACGAAGGGCGTGGCAGCCACAGCAGCTGCACTCCCAGCCACGTTAGCAGCACCCTTCGCCCAAGAACTTACAGAAGCGGCGCTGGCAGCGCACACACATAAGGCTAGTACCTGTCATAAATGGTAGTTTTAGGCTTCAGTGCAACACTAGTAACGCGTTTCAAATGAAATTTTAGAAATATTACACGACTTTTTTACTATTTTATTATTAGTATAAATAAATTGAACATGTGAGTACAGTACAGTCACTGAAATGAACTATTTAGCTAACTTTTAAATAGAACAATTTTTAAGTGAATAGATTTTTGAAATTTCCCTACCAAGAATTTCATTTTCAGTGAGAGGTGTGTGTGACTGCAATGTCCAGAAACCACAGATATCAAATTGAGATAGTCCAGCTTATTTATACTGCCACAAAATAAAAAAAATACTGTCTTTTAGGTATCTAGAACAAATAAACGAAGAATGCAATGACCTAATATTGACCTAATAACCTTGCTGTTATAAATCTTGTAGATGCTACTATTATTACAATAAAAAAAACTTTATTTTAAATAATATAACCACTAATTCAAGATTGAAGAATTCTATGAAAAATTTTAGAAATAAGATAATCTTTTTTAGCATGCGCTGCTTTAATAAGATGCTTGATGATTTCGATCATCTCATTAACAACATCTTAATGCCAAGCAGTCTGAAATAATAGCAAAAATATACAATTTCTAATCTAATTCGATTGCCAACTAGCTGGAACATCGGAACACCAAGCAGATAATGAATGCGAATGAAAATGAATTAGTACATTATTGCAGAAGGCTCGAAAGTAGGGTATTGCCTGACGAGGTGTGTTAATAGCGTGATGCTTGCTGAAATCTACCATAATATGATTCAAATGATACCCGTTTCTGCCGAAGCAAATAAGTTGCTTTTCTAAAACAATGTAAAGCAATGGGTTTGCAAAAGACAAGATATGTAATGGAAATAACAAAAATTCAGTTATACAAGTACTTTTACCTCGGCTTAGCAGAGAGCAAGGCTTTTAGGGTTCCGTACCTCATGAAAAAAAACGGAGCTCTTATAGGATCACTTTGTTGTCCATCTGTCTGTCCGTCCTTGTGTCCGTTCGTCTGTCGGTCAAGACCATTTATCCCGGGAACGCGTGGAGTTATCGAGTTGAAATTAATACTCAAGTTTACAATTTCTTGAAGCTGTGAAAAAATTGAACTTCTAAGTTAACGTAAAAAATATACAGCCGTTCATGCCGCAAAAAAATTTTTGCCAAGTAATACCTTCTTTTACTTGAAATATAGGGAAAAATCTGAAAATTATACATTATTAATTAAATCATTAAAAATATAGTTTTCAAAGGAACCCTCGGTGGTCGAGTCCAACTCGCACTTGTCCGTTTTTTTCATGACTGAATTGGCTTCTTCTCTCGAATTATCCGATCATTTTCAGTACATAGATCCATTGACTAGATCCATTATGGATCTATTTGTAGTCAGGGAAATTAATGATTCTTAACAACAATTTCTTTACAATAACACTTGTTAACCGTTTTAAAAAGAAAATTAAAGAAAAACTAACACTCGCACGCATGGCTTGTGTGTAAAGCTCTCTTTAGTACCTTCGATTTGGCGATGGCCGGAATAAAAAAAAATGTTGTACTGGATCGAAATAGATTTTCATTATTGATATTTTCACTAGAGTAAAAAATAAGCTTCTCCTGTTCGTTTTAGAGTTAAAAGTAAAATGGAACACTTATAAGATCACTCTCGTGAGCTGCTGTCTGTCACAGAGGCTTTTTTTAACTGTAACGTATAGGATTAAAAATTTAAAGTGAAATAAAGGGGGTCTTAACGTCTTGTTTATGTGCACATATGTACTACTATATAGTCAGTCAAAGTTTAAGAAAAAATATATTTTGGATTAAAATGCTCTTTGGCCAACCGAAACAAAAAAACTATAATAAAAATAATGTGGTTGATCTGAATTGGTGATTTATCCATCGCAAGAAATTAATTTTCTATACTGCAATGATACGAAAAAAAGTTTTAATTTATTATATCGTGTGATTTATTTGAAAGGATTACTTTAAAATATTTTTTTTTTTATTTATCATATATTATTTTTTAAAGCTCATTGGACAGATCAAAATTTTTTTAGAATTACTCTTGTACTTCCAGGTTATAAAGCTAAAATTTAGATTTAAATAGAGTTGGTAGATATTAAATTAAACGGAGGTTACCGGAAAAATGCTTTCTTTTTGCGGCAGGGCAAATTTTGCTGAAAAAAAATGTTTTTAATAATAAATATGTTCAATTAGTCAAATATTTGAATCAAAGACATAGGATTCGCATCCTCATTTGATAATATTTCCATGAATTCTTGATAACAAAATAAAGTTCCATAAAAAAGAAGTTCAGGGCGCGCGTTGATGTCTTTTCTAAGTAAATCTCGTACTTTTATTATAGCAAGCGCACTATGATCTCAAACATTATTATACTGAAGGCCCAGTTATCTATACTAAAACACAAAGTTGTTTTAATATTTTGAATCTTAGAGAAATGTTTTTTTTTAACATTGCCTGAAGTGGCTTAGTATGGGGGGGGGGGGGGGGGTAAAAATTTAATCTTACTAATATCACAAAAGAGAATTGTTGGTTCTAAATAAATTTATGCGCGAACTTTTTTTTTCACCTTTCCGTAGAAACTGAGTCAGCTGATTGAACCACTTTGTACTTTGACCAAAAAATTATTTTTCTTCTTTATTGTGATCAGTTAACGATACATGATCTACCCTAAAATTATTTTCACTTATTATTGTAGGACCTTATAAAAGGTGACTTTAATTTATGCAGCCAAACTCATACTGGAAGCTTGGTAAGTGATCAGTAACACGGATCGATAACACATTTTGCTGATTTCACAAAATAAAATCTTGACGTGCTATAGTAATAGACTCGGGCTGGGCCTGTGTTTGTAAGGAACACAAAAAAAATATTTGCAAATTTCACAAAAAGGGTCGCAAACCTTGTTACTGAGCACTTACTGAGTCTTCAGTAAGAATTTAGCTGCATAAATTAAAGTCACCTTACCTATATGTAAAAAAATCCCTGTGCCTTAGGAATTTTCCGCACGTGCCAAAATAGCCGCTCATGACTCCCATCACTTAATCTCCAGTGTGAATATCGGGTGTATTCTCATCGACTTTCAAATATTACAGTTAACAAAATATTGCGTTTTGAATTAGGATACCGATATAATTAATTTATTGTGTTTTCAAAGAAATGCAAAGATAGCAAAGGTGCTCCAGCTGGTTTTCTGCAGTCGTTCGTTAAAATGCAGAAGTAAAAAGTACTTATTTCAGTTATAATTGCAGAAACAACCATATAATAACACTTTATTTACTTCCATGCTACAATAAGGTAATTAAGACATTAAAAATGGGTTTATTGGTACCTACATGGTTTCTCCGAGGTCTAGACACGCGGCAGCGTGTGCAGGGCTGAGCTCTTAACAAAAGGCCGGCGCACCGGTAATGTCTTACGTATACACAAACCATTTCGAGCTACTTTCGACCCCCTGCCCCCCATAACTCATTTTCCATTGGACCTACGAAGTTGCAATTTTTAATATCTATTTCATAAATTAAATTTAGCAGTGCCTGATTGACTGGGTGACAGACTTTCTTACCCATATCAAACCTAATCCACTTCCAGGGAACTTAGAAACTTAAAATCTCACATAAAAATATCATTGAGCGTATACTAAGGAAAAATTTATAAAACTATTTATATTTATTTATTCCAGAAGTAATACATAACCATACAAAATAATACATACATAACTTAATAAGACTCTTTGGCTACATAGAGTTTAATAGGTCGCGAGTATCCACTTCTTGTGGAATTATTTTGTGTTTTAAATGATATGTGCGTAACTCCCAAGACACTAGTCTTTTTCGCACTTGACCGGTTTTTCTATCTTGAAATGCACTCTAATTGACACTGATATTATAAGGAGGTAAAATTTGTTTGTAGTATATAGGGAAATCTGTAGAACTACTGAAGCAATAAAAACATAATTTCACTGTTATATGTAAGATTATTTGCTTGGATATAGCCTATAGTTTGTTTCCCGGGGGAGGGCAGTTTCCTACGGACATAGCTATTAATTACATTCGCCTGGGTAATATCTGGAACTATTCAACCGATTTTGAAACTTACACTCTTATTTATAATGGTTAGTACATTTACTTGGGTGAAGGCATTGTATACTTTGTTTTCTAAGGACAAGCAGGTCCTTGGCGAAACCGCCAGCAAAAGGTTATTAAAATATGTATAGATATTAAAATAGAACTTTACAAAAATCTATTATACCAAAAACTTTAATGTGAAAAAGAAGTGTAGTTTAGTACAAAGGCAGTGCAGGATTGTTGGCTTCGCCAAAAAAATAATTAAGATCAAATGGGGACCGAAGTTTATGAAGGTTTATGAACTTTTATCTCAAAAACTACTTGTACGAAATGTTACTTGGGTGCGGAATTGTATATGCCTTACGAAAAAAACACCTATCACCGGAATCCATACCATATGGTGTTCATTTGGACTATTTATTCGTAAAAGTCCCAATTTCACAATAAATTTATCGTTATAAATACCTTTTATATGAACAAAACAAAGTATTATGAATCCCAATAAAACACGAAAATTAGGAATTACTATTGATTTGACACAAAATGTTCCCTTGCAAGACTTGGTTTTTGTCAGCAGCGAATGATACTGTAATACAGGATGTTATTGATTTTTCAAATTAAGCAAATTTGATTCTGGCCAAGGGGAGGCTTGTTTCAAAAATATTTCAATGCACTGTTTATTTTTTCCTAAATCTCTGAGGAGAATCCTTTGAACAAATTTCTCTATCTCTTATCGTTCAGATTTTCTCCATACTACCCCATCTCAAGGTGCTAACCTGTATACTCGTATTATAATTATAACACCTTGATTCTGCGCTGTAATTGGTCCAATTAATTAACCCTTTGTAGAGCATAAGCTCAAAACGACCTCGTTTGAGACCACTTACCCATATTTGTTAATAAGGTCGTAATTCTGTAGAACGTTATATTAATTATGGTTTTTATGGCTTTTTGTAAAGGGCCTGAACAGGCAAGGGTCTTGAAAGAAACCGGAGCGCCTAAAATATTAAATTGCAGCTAACCGAACGCAGCGAAAACCGTATCTCAATCGAGACCTTTGCCCGTTCCAGAAAAAAAAATCCACTCGGTCGTTCATTCTTTTTCAGATACAATTTTGTGTCTTGAAGGTGCAAATATTTTGTACAAAGGTATGTTAGTCAATTCTTTAATTATATAACTTCAATTTATTCTTATTTTTATCCATTCATTACTGAGCAATGAGGTAATAAAACCTTTTGAAAGAAGACACGTAAAAAAGTTAACCTCAAATGTATTTTTAATGTGCGTACTTTACATACAATATTTTAATAGTATAATTAATGTAAGAATCAGGGTTTATGTATATCTACAAAGCTTCGATATTCTTTTTTTTTTATAAATATCATGTTTTTTATCTACACGTTTTCGCTAGGATATCGCAAAGCAATATGCGTGACGTCCAGAGTTTCTCTAGTGTGTATTTTGCACAAAATTGGTTGATGTTGTGTTCTATTTTTATTTTTTTATTGTTTGTCGTTTCAGATGAGCTTCATAAAACTTGACAAACTAATTTCAGAAGTTATTAGCATAGATACAAGCATGATACCATTCAAAGATTGCTCTACTATGAAGCAGTACATGTCTAACAATCCAAATAAAAGAGGATTCTAGGTGTGGGTAATCTGTTGTGCTGTTACCGGATACATGGTGACAATGGAAGTCTATAAAAAATCATTGGGTATTAATTAAGCTTAAAAATGTTTGAATACAATAAATAACGGTCGTCATACAAAAATATTTGTTTTTATTTTAAGTTTTGGACTATAATTAAACATCGTAAATTTTCAGAGGTCTTCAATGAGACCAATAATGGTAACCCCTTAGTGGGCACCGGTCTCATAAAAGACTGCCTAATTTTCAGGATTTGGGCCACTGCAATTGTTTTTTTTTTTGTCAAATTCGTATTCTCTTAACCCTATATGTACATAAAAACCCCACATGAACATTAAATGCGAGATAAATTAATTTGCCATATAAAGGGTCACCGCTTAGATAACCAACAAATATTTCTGATTCCTTCGTATTTTTATATACTTTTATTATTTGTTAAATAACTAAATTTGAATTTTAGCTGTGTGGGTCTTGATTCAGGTCATTTAAAACTCTTGTGCCAATTAAGGCTATTGAACTTAGCCCTTTGTCTAGGACTCTAGACGACTTTGAGTGAGTATTTTTATTAAGTGGTTTTATTCTCAATAATACTAAAATTACATGTATTCGTATAGTTTTATTATACAATACAATATTTTGTATGAAGTAAAACGTTACCCATAAAAGAAGGTGATTTTACCCGCCACGCAGTGCAGCTCGTATTTGAGTATGTACACTAGTTAATACTTTGAATGATACCAATAACCATCAATAATAACTATAATATAATGAAAATTTACGAAATCTTTTCTTAGAGATAAGCTTGCTTTTGTGTACGTTTATTTGTATAGATTTATTAAAAATAAGAAAAAAAATCAACACGAAATTTATGGCACATCTCCTTTATTTACACTTTATGTACCTGCATTGTTTTATTTTAAAATATCCCTTTCCATAATTAGCTTAATCCTGTTGCTCGTGATATCGTATCCATTTTGAAAAGCCCTGTCGTAGACAACCCACCAAAGTTTTCGGACGCATGACTAACTCTTTTTGACTAGGAATAGAGCTGATGTTTTATTAGCTTTTGCGTAAGTTTGGTGGATCATCCGAGTGGAATACTCAAAGGTGTCATATTATCTGGAGTAAGCTTTGGCAACAACTCCACTAGGTTATTGCGCGGGGGGATGGGCCGCGATGTACTCCAGGGAGCGGAGGATAGCGGCCGGAGTCTCAGGGGCTTGGGGCAGGAGGTCGCTCTGGAAAAATAATAAAATATGATAAAAAAATCGCTTTCTTCTAAATGTTAAGCTTTTTTTACTTTAATAAAACATGGAGATGAAGCAAGCAATGGCAATTTATTCTACTGAGCCGCAAAAACATATTATATGATGAGAATTTATTAATGTACCAATATAACAAGAACAAGAGGATATATTTTATTGTTTTGTTGTAAGCAAAGATTTTAATGTTTAGAAAGGTAAAAATGATCGAGTGAAATAAAAAAATAAACGATTGCGGTTAAGATTATACTTGAAAACTTTTGTTGGCACCAGCTTTTAAGTTTTATTACATGAAAAATACAAAAACAATAACATTTACCTGTGGCTGATATCCGTTCTCGTCAGCAATGTAGTTGAAGACAACAGGGGTGCCGTCAGGGGACGTGTAGCGGTAAGATCCTTGGACCACCTGGTAAATAAAAGATTTAAATTTTAAAACTTTTTTTAGAAACAAATTTTATGACCCAAGCCAAAGTTAGATAGGTACAGTTGATTTCGGCCAGTTCCTTATGAATGACAAGAACATAACACACAGTCAAGGCCTCTGGATAAAAGTAAATTTGCATTTTTTGTTCATTTCAACAAGTTAGTTTTAACTAATTCTAAAATCTAAAAAGTGTGGAGAGATAGAAAAGGAATACACACCTCAAGGCAAGCTGATAAGCTAAAACAACTTGTAAAGTTATGTCGACACAATACCATGAAAGGCTGTTAAAACACGATTTACATAGGCGAGACCCACCAATTCTAGAATTTTAAATTATACTTAAACCAGTGTCAGACCATAATCAAATTATTGTTGTTCTGGATATTTATTTAACTTCTTTAATCACTTACAACTGCGTCGATGTCTCCAATCTTCTTCAGGGTACCGCTAGATTCAGCGACGATGCCATTGCCTGTTTCATAACTGTAAAGTAAATTTTGTTTTAATTACAACATACAATTGTATTTAATAATGATTTGCTTAATACATTTTAAGCCACGAATATTGAAATATATATGAGTATTATATGAATGGGCACATTTGCGCCTTTCTTGGTAATTATATATTTTTTACCCAAAACTCGGATCCATTTTTCTTATTTTATAATACCCTTTTTTATCACTAAGGCTATTTATATTGTGCTTTATGGGCTTCAAAGACACAACTAAATCAGGCCTAGTCCTGTGCTACCACCAACCTGAAGACTCACGCAGACTCAAGAAACGCAAGTAACAGCTGTCCCCGCTTCGGTCACGACTACAACCTAAAATAGTTGCAGGAACCATGAACTTCACGTTCTTTCCCGAGCACAAACTTGCCTCGACAAGCCCGATCTTCCAGAGTATGAAGGAAGCCAAACCTTGACCAAAACCTACAGAGGCGGAAAAAGAAAATTATAGATACATACGCGTAGTTGAATCCATCAGCCTGCACATCCGAGGTGGAACGAACGATGGGCACAGCCACCTCACTACCGGCTTCGTAGACGGCTTGGGCGGCGCCGGCGGCCACACCGGCGGCGGCCACGAACGGTGAAGCGGCCACGGCGGCTGCGCCCCCTGCCACTTTGGCTGCACTCTTCCCCCACGAGGAAGCGGCGCTGGCAGCGCACACACACAGAGCTAATACCTGTCGTAAAGTACACCAATGGACATTAATATAAAATATTTAGGCTCAGTGCCGCCCCCGGCCACATAAATCTGGCCGCCCAGAAATCTGGGCCCACCGCCCCATGTCACATGTTTTTAATAAATTTAAAAAGTCATGATGGAAAAATAAAGCTAGATATATCATTTATTGAAAGGTATTTAAAACCTTTCTCTAATTCACAATGAAGTCAATTAAGGAGAGTTTAACCAGGTTTAGTAAGTATTTTAATGGATACACTCATACAATTTCACCGTAAAAACGTTGAAGTAGGCACACATTAGAAATATTCGCAATGCGATATTTATATTTCTTTGACACATTACTGGTAAATTCTGATACAAGTTGGGCAAAAATGCGCGTTCACATGGTTCTCATCAGCCCAGGCCGCCCCCATATAATTCGATCGCCCTGGGCAATGGCCCAATTGACCCATATGTAAATATGTCTCAATATATACCGGCAGTAATTAAACTGCTGTATTAAATTAAATTGCATACTCTACTGATCATAGTGAACAACTTTCCCAAATACCCGCGGAAATGGAAATAAATGCTCATAAAAATTTACAAATTTTATTTAAAATTTATGTTGGGAGGAGAACATTTTTTCCATTTGCGCGGGTATGTTTCTTTGAGAACATTGTTTAAAATTATCAGTAGAAAATGTTGTTACATTAAATATACCAATCCATTTACAACCTGTATGTGTACGTATTGAATTATAAGTACATTTTCCACTTGTATTTGTGCATTATGTACATTAAATAAGATCACAGTCACTGAACTATTGAGATAACTTTAATTTCACAATAAATATTTTATAGCATAAAGAATTTTGAAATTTTCTCACCAGGAATTTCATTTTTGTGAGGGATGTGTGTGATTGCACTGTTTCAAAACAACAGATATCAAATTGAGACCGCCCAGCTTATTTATACTGATACAAAAGGAAAAAAAGTACTGTCTTTTAGGTATCAAAATATACGAAACAAAAAAATGCAATGATCTAATATAATGACCTTGTTGGTAATATTGTAGTATCTACCGCTATTTATATAATAAAAAATATATTTTATGCGTTTAAGAACAATAAACAAAAATAAAACGAATTGACAAATCGCCCACATTCAAAGTCACCTTTTCATTGTAACCTAACTCCGGCAAAATAATAGCTGTCATTGACGCGATGACGTAGCAGAAAGAAAGAAAGTGAGATCCGGTTAACTGGTACAGTTTATTGTGTTATCTGTAAGATGGATCCGAGCCACGATCTGGACTACAAGCTTTTGTTTTATTAACTGAGAATTAAGAGAGTTAATATTTATAATTATTTCGTCATATAATTCAGCGGCGTATTGTGCTCCTGGTATATTTAATTTTATGAGTAAGATCTAGGTAGCCGGTAGGTACATCTTATTGTTTTATCTGTAAGATGAATCCAAGCTACGATCTGAACTGCAAGCTATTGTTTTATTTACTGAGAATCAAGAGAGTTGATGCAATTACCTATATTATGTCATATTCTTCATCGGCTTTGTGCTCCTGGTATAAATATTTATGTGTTACATATATATAAAACTGACAGATTTCTCCGGAATAAGTGACCGCTTTGTAGGTTTCCTTAAAAACGATTTCCTTATAAAGCTTTAATAACCTTCCAAAGTAGCCTAAGTCGGTAATAAACTGAACCGGGGTTAGATTTTTTAACAAAATGTTCTTTTTGATATTTTTTTTGCAACTTTTTAGTACACACATACCTTTATATTTTACTTAATGTTTTATTGTTACATAATTTGTACTTGCAATTGTCAGCACCTGGTGAAACTTGGAAAACAGCATTATTATTATATTCACTAGTACTTGATTCAAAGATTTATGTTTTAATGAACTCCCGATCGGTTTTGGTTAATACCTACATCATTCCTAATAATGATGATGTTAAACAGATAATTTCAAAAATCAATGTTCTTGAAGAATTAAAATCGGGAAAATGAACAAAAACAAAAAAAATACACCATTCTTAAGGGATTCGGGGAATTCACATATTAATGTGAAAGTGAGAGGTGCAATTAATTGTCTAAGTCAATCACATTCATTTGACGGCTTAAAACGTACGATTTCAACTGTTAAATGGCATTCGGCTAACCAAATTATCTCTTTTAAGGTTTGAGATATTTATTTTCTCAAAAAGAATAAAATTCACTTACATGAGAAACAATAAATTATCACAGTTACAATGTATAACAGCGAACGCTTTAATCGCGTAACAAATAAAAATATGTGGGTAATCCTTAAAAAGTGATTAGTTTTACTAACAAAGCAATGTTATGTAGGGTTGTGTTTACAGTGAGTTGATAGGATGAATATTTAATATTATAAGTACGAGTAGGTTTCTACCAAAAGCTTCTATTAATAAACTAATAATTCATTAATAAATACTAGGTTTTAATGGAGTAATGAATAGTCCTTCAAAATGTGACTCTTCAATAGTTTCAACAGAAACACTGACAGACATGAGTCGACTGATTGACTTATCATCACTGTACATTAATTCTGTTTGTTTTTGCGGCGCTTGGGCGGCCACCAATGCGAACTGAGTTGTCCTCAAGTTGTCCGATGAACACTGCTGGCGTATATTTTTTTTTATTTACCGTACACACAATTATAATTATTACAAAAAATAACAATAGCAGCTAGAAACCACAAAGGTTTAGACTTATGCTATCATGAGTCACGTAGTTGTTAATTAGTTGCAGGACTTCATTCCCGGCACTCCATCTGGAGATTGGAGTAGAGAACCCGACGCTAGAGGTGTTGTTCGGGTCACCTGTCCGCGTAGGAGTTATCGAAAGCCGCAAGGTCTAGATAGCGTGTGGAACAAGGGTTTGGCATAATCACGTTTCGTGCATTTTTACTCCGCGAGGTGAGCGTGCGTGTAGCTCCGAGTACCTCCTTGGATTATAAGGAGCCAGCTTCTCTGGCGGGTCTAATAACACATAGTTCAGTCAATCATGTCGTATGTTGTTTGACGGTGGAGGAACAGCGCTTGGTACTGCTCGGGGTTATCCTATCTTGACCCTGTTGCTCACACAGGTAAGCAGAGTGCGATGTCGGGTGACCTGTGCATGTTGCGGTAAAACATGACGATCCTAAGTACTGGTGTTAGTTGACAATGGTCGATAGCATTAACGGAGCGATACGCTGCCCTTAAGTGGGAAAGAGATTACTTGAATTCATTCTTGAGTCAAGTTTGATTTGCAGTTACAGAGGACCTTCTTTCTATAACTTCCTGTTGGTATTGGCGATCCACTATAACCTAAACTAACTAGAAACGCAGCGTGTGGCATAGTCATGTTTTTTCTGGAAATAGTCCACAACATAGATTTTGTCATATTTTTTTTCTTACCTTACTTCATTGACATTACAAACCATGGACCTCGGGTCTAGTATAAAATTTACCAAAAAAGTGTCCTTGGTGAAGTGTCAAAATATTAAGAAACAAAACATTTGAATTTGAATCGTATGTCATTGCTGCACGCCTTAATTTTGATTGACGTGCCATTGAAAATTAAAAATTAAAATCTTTTGGCTCGGACACTTTTGAGCCCAGACCCGATGTCCATTTGGTAGTACGTCAATGCCTTACTTATATTAAATTTAACTGTCATTTATTCGACTGATGATGGCCTCATAAAAGGGGCCGAAATATATTGAAAAATCTGTTTATTTTGTTAATATTTTATTACCAATATTTAAAGGAAATAAAAGGCTAAATATAGCAATCGGCACATGGCTTCCTTATACACTTTGTTAATCTTATTGTTAAAATAAAAGTAACTATTCGCTGAGATGATTGTTTTTTTCACATTGGTGGAATATTTTTAGGTGGGATGCTTTTTCAGTTCTTCGAATGCTGGATCTTGTAAGAATTTGTTTATTTTTAATTCATTTTCCCGTTTTGTTGTATTAACTTCATTATTTCCCTTGTCAGTTTTAGTTACGTTCTGTTTTATAGATTAAACCGATACCAGCTCCTTGTTTATTTTATAAGTTTTTCTCTAACAAATTTATGCAAGTCTGTTTTGTTGTAGTGTCAGAAATGGTTGAGTCTAATTCAATAACTAAGTTATCTCTATCACTTGTGTTGTCCGGGATAAATGGGCAGTCCTTTAAACCTTTCTCTAATAGTGGTTTCTCATCTGTGGTGAAATTCAAATCCGTCGTTTTATTATGTAATTTATTCAAAAACTTATTATATTTTGGATCCGCTGTTTCGTTGTCACCTGTTGAGTTTTCTTAAGATCATTCTAGATGACGAACTTAAAGGTGGCAACCCAAATTATCTCTTTTGGAACATTAACGTTTTTTTTTTACCCAGCCACTTTCATTTCATATTTCTAGTTAAGAATCAACATAACCACTGTTACTTACGGTTACTGTATTTCAAAATATTGTTGTTTCAAACTTTTTTAAACCTTTTCGTTTTTTGCTTTAACATGTAACTTTGAAAGTGAAACACGCAGACCATCATACAAATATGTCCGAGCGGGGTTTGAATTTAAAACTCTTCTGGTTTACTCGTAACGGACTTAAGTCATAAGAGCGGAGAGGCTCATTCCTACCGTAAAGTATTCAAGTTTTGAGGTTAATAGTGACAGAAAGGAAAATAAAGAAAATTAACCCTTTCTAAACATTTTGTTTTATCCATCTAGTTCCTCCAAGTAAATATTATTGATTTATCAACTTTCTTTTTACTTTTCTGTGAGATACTATAATCAGGAGTAGTTACTAAAACAATAAATAGGATACAACTTATATATTTACATTTTACTTAGACATTTTGCTATTTAATCTTCAATAACAACTAGGTATTTTTGCTCGTATTGTGTCATCCGTTTGTCATTCGTAGTCAATGTAACTTTGTGGTGGCATTGATTTAGCCTAAAACGCTGGAGTAAGCTTTGGCAGCGACTCCGCTAGGCTCCTGCGCAGGGGGGTGGGCCGCGATGTACTCCAACGAGCGGAGGATAGCAGCTGGGATCTCGGGGGCTTGGGGCAGGAGGTCGCTCTGGAAAAAGAAAATATGATTATTATAGTAAAACCATTCTTAGATTATGCACAAAAATTTTCCTCAAGCGGAACTAGTCTTAATCTAGTCTTGCTTAGGTTCAAACTTGCTAGCTTCAATATAGTCACTTGTGACAATCATGATGTTTCACGATCGGAAAATAAAAAGCCATGTCTTGTTGAAAACAGTTTTTAGTGAAATAAAGTATAGATATAACATTATAATTCATACCAGATCGAAAGGGGTACATGAAATACTATACCACAAACCGAAACTTTGTCATTAATATTAATCAAATTTACGCTTCAGTCTTTGTTAAGTTTTTGGTAGAGTCTTGATCACGAAATGAATTTTTCCTTCCACATTTATAACACGGACCTTAATAGGTCCGTGACTTATATTATAATATAACTGATGATTATCATGAAGCTGGGAAAGTGACTAATACAAATTACTAAATGTACTTCTACTAAACAAAATATTATGATAGCAATAAAAATGTATTTCTGGTACATACTTGTGGTTGGTAGCCGTTCTCATCGGCGATGTAGTTGAAGACAACAGGGGTGCCGTCAGGGGACGTGTAGCGGTAAGATCCTTGGACAACCTGGAAAATAAAAAAGTACTTAGCTAACTACTGACTTCTATATGTGCTAACATACAACGTACCTCCTCATTCCATCCATCCTTCAGCCTGGTTTATACACTGCTGGACATAGGCCTTTCCAAGATTTTGCCACTCTTAGGGGCCCTTTTGGAAGAAATTCCTATACTCATACACGCTGCATGGTGCCGAAAGCCTTGCACCAGTAACGCCGCTGCCCGTCACCATTCTGTTTTATATAAGGACCGGCAATTGGGGATGGGTATAATGCCATCAATCGGTCTCAGGGAATTATATACAAATTTTCATTTCATTTCCCTAGAGACGATACTGTTGTAAGAATGCTTGTAATAGTGAGGTACTTACAACGGCGTCGATATCTCCAACCCTCTTCAAGGTACCGCTGGATTCAGCGGAGATTCCATTACCGGTTTCGTAACTGTAAGAAGATGGTTATAGTCCGTAAAATAGAAAATATTTTTATCGCACTAGTTATCAACACAAATGCATAGACATATTTGCTTTAAGTTCCGTATCTCAAAATGAAAAACAGAACCCTTATACTATAAGGCTTATCGGATCACTTTGTTATCCATCTGTCTGTCCGTCTGTCAGGACCCTTTTTCCCATTGGCCCCATGAGATATATCAAGTTGAAACTAATTTCTCTTACAGGAGTCTACAGCCCTATAATGCTGTAAAAAATCAAGCGTCAAAGTATTGTCCTTTACGTAATCAATTTTATACAAATTGGCTCACCATGAAAACCTATGGACCACTTCCAGTTAACTTAAATTTCGTTGACAAAATTGAAACTATCTATTTTTTATTATTCAAGATATTGTAAACTATCAACTTAATTAGACCCTTTGAATAAATAGAGTTGTAGTGTAGTAGGAGATTCTCTGATCATTTTAGGAATAACGTTAAGTTGTTTTGGAAGTTGGTTAGACTAGCCCGCGGAAGATCACAGACATCTAAACTGAGTGTTATTAGAGGTAAAGATGGATGGAAGATTTATTTTGAAGGTATGTTTGAATGCGAGAAATCGGAAATGACTCCTCGGGACAGTTTCGAAATAGACAATGATGAAGAAAGCGTGAAAAGTATGAAATAAATTGTACAAGTAATGAAAGGTATGAAAGGTGGGAAAGTGGCTGGGTATGATAGAGTGTCAATAGAGAGACTAAGAGGAGCAGGTAGCATTGTGGCTAGCCTTCTGTACGGGTTTTTAATATGTGCTGGACGAGCGGTCGTGTTCCAGTTGACTGGTGAAAGGCTGTCATTGTCCCGCTATTTAAAGGAAAATGTAGCAGGAATGCAAAAGCTACCGTGACTTCTTAGTATCGTGGGTAAATTGTATGCAAAATTTCTGATTACGAGGGTGATGGATAAAACAGAAGAGAAATTTGTTAGAAGAAGTATAAGTTGCGTGGATCAGATATCATCTTTATGAAGCATATCTGAAAAACGTCTGTTAAAACACCTGAAGCTGTTTCGTGCGTTTGTGGATTTAGAAAAGGCTTCCGATAAAGTGGTGAGTGATGAGTTGTGGACAACACTGTCCGTGTATGGAGTGAGTGAGCTACCTGGTGCGGGCCCTGAAATCTCTTTATGACGGGGCATACAGTGAATGGTTTAACATCTCTAGATGAGTTAGACAAGGATGTGTAGCGTCACCATGGTTGTTAAATCTATTAATGGACAGTTGTTTTAATGATTTGAAAGAACGTGAATGTGGACTGAAGTTACTTATCAAATGCCTTTTATACGCCGATAACCAAGTTCTTCTTGCTTCATCGGCGCATGAGCTGCTAAAGATGGTATCAATAATGAATGATGCCTTTAAAAGGAAAGGAATGAAAATTAACGTATGAAAAACAAAGATTATGGTGCTAGAGAGGGATGAAGGGGTGACTGGTTGTAAGATTAAGATTGAAGACGAGGAAGTGGAACAGGTTAAAGAATTCGTCTATCTGGGTTGTCTAATAACACGCGATGGAAAGTGTGACGGTGACATTGAAAGAAGAGTGAATGCGGGAAACAGAGTGAACGGAGCCATGCACTCCTTTATGGGCAGCTAGGTGTGACTGAAAATAAATAATAAACAAAATTATTGAATATTTTAGTGAGGAAAGGTGAAAACATATTTAAAATTTTCATGTTTATATGATTTCGTTTAAAGATACCTGTCCTCACCCGGTACGTATACAGTATGGTGAGATGATAATCATTTTTCTTTAAATATTCATGGATAGACCTGTTTAAAGGAAAAATGTAATCAAATTAACACCCAGTATAGTTGTTCTTAATGACAAAAAGATACGCACGCGAAGTTGAATCCATCAGGCTGTACATCAGACTCGGAGCGGAGGATGGGAGTAGCGACTTCACTGCCGGCACTGTAGACGGCATTAGCGGCGGCCACGAAGGGCGCGGCGGCAACGGCAGCGGCACCCCCAGCCACGTTAGCGGCACCCTTCGCCCACGAGTTCACAGAAGCAGCGCTCGCGGCGCAGACGCACAGAGCTAGTACCTGATTGTTTTTTAGACCAGCACTGAGCGATTAATGTGTTGGTTTTACGTTTTTGTTCATATTCATGTTCATTAATTCAGAAAATTACATCGTCAAGTGTACAAAATATACAACCAGGTATTTTTAAGAAGATACAATAGTACTATTAATGAGTTAAACAATTATCACGATATTTTTACGAATATAATGCGTACTTAGGTTTAATATAACTATGTAAATTATAAGATAATAATAAGATAATGTTGATACAAAAACTACAGGTCACTATGAATAAAAATCACTTATTGGACCACAAGTTACTGAATTATCATAATTACAACCTATTATATAGGCATAATGTTAATAAGGGATCCGTCCAAAAAAAAACACAAGAAAGAACCCTTTTAATGTGACTTGTGAGTTCGTCTGTCTAGCAACTTTTTCTGAGACGAATCAACTAATTGATATTTGTAATAGTCATGCAGCTGAATTAATTTTCCCCAGGTAGTATATCAACCCCCTACACCTTTTTTTCTTTTTGGACTATTTCAGTCTTAAAGAGATATTTTGTGATCGTTACTGCCCTCGCGTAAGCACTTTGTAAGAGATGAATTCAAAATTAGTAGACAATTTTAAATAATTATGTATGTACATACAAGTTAGAGAACACATTGAAATAATATATTGAGATATATTTCGGCCATTACTATGGTCGGCATCAGTCACACAAAATTAAAATTAAATAAGGATTATGTGATAAATGTATGAAGTCGAAATTAAATTTGACAGGCATAATGCTGATTGACAGATTGATGGATGAATAAAAAAAGTATAAACGATAAAAAAGGATTAGTTATGTATTATTACTATTATTATTACTTGTATGTACATACATAATTAAAATATATATATATGATATAAAAATAAAAGACGAAATTGTCTTATATTCTTTACTTTCACTCAATTTTAATTAAATATTTTAAGAATAGACAATCTGAATCTGACAGTATCTGGTGATTGCTTAACCCACACTTAGGCACACGGACAATTGACAACATTTCAAATTGTTTGCTGAGGCATTAAATAGTATTATCTAAAAGTATACTTCAAGCGTAAAAATATGAAGAAAGAATAATCTCGATTGGTTAAGTATTTCAGTACTTATTCCCATTTAAAAAACTGTTCATTCTAAAAGGTCTTCAGTGCAAATGGTTGGCTCTATGTGACTGAGACCTTTGCCCCATAAAAGAGAAGTTTGCACAAATAAAAAAGTCACCTGTCAACCACAACATTTGTCAAAGAAGGAGTTCGATACTTAACTCTGTCAAATGTGTCAAGTCAAGTCACAGTAGGAATATTACTATATATTTTTAACGGCCTTTTATTGTTGTTCCTTTTTGTAGTATTTATATTATTAGCAAAGAAACCCTTCAACTTTGTAGGCTTCAAAAATATTTACGTCTATTTGTACCGAGTAACATGCTAGAATAATTAAGACCGAGATGGGTTAATTTTTGAACGGCCTTTAGACATTCGGTCGGTTTGAATGACCGATTTTTATTTTTATTATGGCAAAGGTTCCATTGCTTGCAGTCAACCATTGAACGAAATGAACGAAAATTCAGTATTTTGCAAATATCTCCGAAAATAGTCGCAAATAAAATTTCAAATAATGTTAGTTTGCAATTATGAGCCAATAATCTCCATAAGGTGTTAGAATTTTAGCCGTCTTCTCAGATGACCGCTTGTGAATTACGCTTTATGACAAATCATTAACTTGTATTGTGACTTTTTGACTAATCGATCATGCTTGTGCATAGTGCACGAGCCAAACTCGTAATGGACCCGTTTTATTTTAACTTAAAATCTTTCAGATGCATAATTCGAAAAAAAAAAATGTTGTCTCTGGAACTTACCAAGAATTTCATATTGTGCGTATTTCTGCGGTGTCTAAATAGCAACAGATACAATTCTATCAAAACATATGCTTTATATACCTACTGATGTTTAATGAATAAAATATATGCCACAACTAAATCCAGTGACCTTTTTTAAAGTCTATTCATGTGACGGTAGCGCATTTATCAAGAGCTCAGAAAAATAATTCATTTTAGAGTCCCGTAACAAACACTATTTAGTTTAGATAAGATTACAAAATCGATAATTACACACGGTAAACAAAGTTCCTGTACAATCATTTACGGTAGATACTTTAGTCGCAAGAAATTGCACTGCAATAGTTTTTTTAGTCTTTCGTATTCAAGAGGTAAAGAAGGAAGGCATACATTATTATGGTGAGACTCAAATGTTCGTTTTTCTGCCCGAAGACGTCTGTATGTATTTCACAACCTCATATTTGTCTATTGAACCGTTTAACCGACTCAACGAGTCTTGAAATTTAGTACAAGAATAGCCGTGCCCACTTTATGTGGTAAATTAAATATAGAAAACTGGAAACTGGAAAAAAAAGGTGCCTGCAATTAGTTTTTAGGGTTCCGTAGTACCTGAAAGGTAAAAGGAACCTTTATGGTGAGACTCCGTTGTCCGTTCGTCCGTCCGTCCGTATGTCACGGCCTCATAACTTTACCACCGTTAAAGATAAAGACTTGAAATTTGCCATAAAAATATTATTCACTTGCCAACATAATGGGATGTTAAAAAATATTGAAAAGTTTGAAATTACCTAAAATATTTCCCATACAAAAGTGAGAAAAATAAAAAAAAAACTAAAATACAATTGAAAATTTATGTCAAAAAAATGCATGTCCTCCCCTTAATCCAAAACCGTTGAATCGAAAAAAATGGAAAAAAATCATGGTTATTTGGGATTACGTAATGATTACAGGAAAAATACAGCGGGTGAGAAATTCACAATAACAAAATGACAAAATAAAATTTTACATCCACAACTTTTATTTCGAGTACGGTATAAAAATATTTGAGTCTCTCTTTTGTGGTACAATCGATTCTTTTTTTAGTTATCATGAACAATTATGAGCAAGATTTTAAATACCTTCTTCCTGACTGTTCCCAAAACTCTTGGATTACGAAACCCTAGGTATGCGAGTCTGACTCGCACTTGACCGATTTTTTCTTCAATACACAGGTATGAAATTGTAGGACTCAAAAAGCCAACTATAATAGCAGTTTATGTTACAAGTACGGTAAGGAGTTAAATGTTACGAGTAAGTTATTGCCCTCACCCATAAGTATCAAATCATACAACGTTTTTCAATGCATACTGTGAGTAAATAAAAGAAATATGATTAAACAAACACTCCGAATAAACTTTAGGGGGAGTTTAGGGGGCATTCTTTTTCTCTGCTCGCAATTTGCCAACTTGACGGAAATATACGGTACGGTCCAAAACACATCATAAAACTGTGACACGCGCTATATTTCGGATGCGTTCCAAAATTTGTCTGAGTGCAAACACGTAACAAAAACCATATTATAACCTCTAAGCGATGAATGTGATAATAATAATGACTCCCGACGCTTTTAATAGATAGCATGTTCAAGAGGACCTTAATGTTTTTAACGGATCTTGGTCGAGGGCTTGGTAAACGATGTGATTAACTCAAAGAGAAAAAAATGACATCGTTTTTGCAAATTTAGATAGCTGATATTGTTATAAAATCATAAAACTTGGCTTTTTACCTTCGAACATATTAACGTTTGCAATAGTAATTCGTATTTTTTTTCTTAAGTTATGAACATCTCTACTTTATGTTTAAAGTCAGACTAATAAAAGTCAATAACAATAACAAAAAAGATTATATAAATACAGGATATTGTTTATTTATTTATTTAAGAAAGCGACGAATGTAAGCCACAGAAAGCACTAGAAAGTATTAAACAAATGCTGACAAATACATGCATAAATCTACTCCCTCTATCATAAATGTTAATATATTATGTCACGAAGAGATAAGTGGACAAATAAAGCGTTTAGAAATAATATTTTCCCAAACTCGAACTGCAAGAAGACAAAAACTAAACTTGAATAAAGTAACATGATGCGGTGTAATTTATGTTTTTTTAGACCTATGGAACCCTTGGCGTATGAGTTATACTCGCACTTGACCGGTTTTTTAATTCTTATTTACAAGTCTTTAAAAATACGATACCTAAAATAATCCTAAATGCTATTGTAGGTATAACAATCTCTTGTATAAAAATATCTTTAAAAAAATGTTCTACCTACGTATGTAGGAAAGTCTACATGTAGTACCAAAAAAAATACTTTCAATATAAAAATTGTAACCGGCTTCAAATGTAAGAGAAGACATTCACCAAAAAGTTTAATATAATTACAATTACACAATGACCGACGATGGTGCCGACATATCACTTTTGCTGACTTCTTTGTTTCCTGAAACATTAGTTATCTAGAAGTATAAGTATAGTAAACCTTACTTCTTTTTTAACTTCAATACTTGAGTCCTGTTTTACTCTTTTCATTAGTCTTTTTGGGAAAATACTGATCTCATTATGAATATTCCGGTTGGTGCGTTGAGATGGAGCAGTTAGGGGAAAATCTAAACTAAAACTGATGTTGTCCTTAAGGGATTCCTGTCATCGATTTTAGAGAAAATAATTATTCAATGTTCTTGGAATAAAAATGTTCAAGTGCGAATAAGACTGGTACCCTGAGGATTCCGTACATGCCGTTTATAACACAAACGTATTCCACGAGCCATTATAAACTACCAAACTAACTTGATATACGATTATTATATTATTGTATTATTGATATCTTTAACGGGACCCGAGAACAGGGGTCTTGACAGACGGACAGACGGAAAACAAAGTGATCGTAATCGCAAGAGAATTCCGTTTTGTTATTTTGGGCTACGGAACCCTAAAAATGGCTAGGGTCAATTCGTGAACTTAACTTACGGGTCAAAAAATCATTGGTTGGGGAAAAAGTTTCTTCGCATTTTATATGAAAATTCAAAACATTTTTTAATGAAGTTTATTTACATTTAACTAAAGTATGTAGGTGCCATTTTGTTCGATAACTTTCTGCCATCTTGTAGGTAGGGACATGATCCCATTGCTATAAAAATTCTGGGGCTTCTGATCAAAACACCGCGACAAGTGGTTTTGGCAGTCCTCTCGTGATGTTAACCTGACACTGGAAATCTGAAGGTGCAAGGTCAGGACTATACGGCGGATGCATTAATACGTCCCACCCAAAGTCTCTTAAATTTTGCTGAGTGGCTAAAGATGTGTGAGGTCTAGCGTTATCATGATGAAAAACCACACCCCTTCTGTTGACTAATTCCGGCCGCTTTCTCTCAACTTCTTGCTTTAATCTCATCAGTTGTTCGCAGTAGAGTTCAGAATCGATAGTCCTGCCTGGCGGTAACAGCTCATAATGAATAATGCTCTTCCAATCCCACCATACACACAGCATTACCTTGTTGCGAGATAACCCGGGTTTCGCCAGAGTCTGTGAAGCCTGACCAGCCTTTGACCACGACCTTTTTCGCAGGTTCTTGTCGTACGTGATCCACTTTTCATCACCAGTTATCAGGTTTTTCAAAAATGGTTCGGTTTCATTACGTCGTAATAAATAATCACAACTGAGTACACGGTTCTTTAAGTATCTTTCAGTGAGCGCATGAGGCACCCAAATATCGAGCTTTTTTGTGTACCCAGCTTTTTTCAAATGCGCCAAAAGTGTTTTGTGGTCAATCCCCAGTTCTTCAGCTACATCGTAACTACTGATATGCCGATCTAACTCCACTTTTTCAAAAATGGCATCCATTTTATCCGTAACAGGGCGCCCAGAGCGAGGTGCATCTTTGACTTCAAAATTTCCGGATTGAAAACGCTTAAACCAAATTTGTGCTACTCTCACAGACACTGCACTAGGTCCATTAACATCAAAAATTTTTTTCGCGGCTTCCGTTGCATTTTTACCTTTTTTGTAGTAAAATTTTAAAATGTATCGAATTTCTTCATTAGATTCACTCATCTTAACAGTTAGAAAAACAAATGAAAATCACACATTTTACCTAATTTGAACTTGGAATTATCTTTTTTTAAATTTAAACTTTTTAATAATACCAAAACCAGCCAGGTACAAATGGTATAGCCAAAGAGATTTTATTATAAGTTCATACATATCTACTATTTGCGAAAAGAGTTTTTACCTAACCTATTAAATACTTGTCGGCGTAGAATGTTGTCAACTGCTTCGCGAAAGAGTTACTTTTTCATGAAAAGCTAAATTATTGCGTAATCACAAAATTATTCTGCTTTTTGCCAAATACGAAAGTGTTTTCACAAAAAGTCAAAAATAGGTGCGACAACGAGCCAAACGAAGCAAGAAGACTTACATGTAAATAAGTTTGGGGAGCCAAGTGAAGTGGAGCAGAGGCCCTACCTGAGTTTTTACATAAAATAATTTCTTTTTATCGCATAATGGGACTGTATTTACGCCATAATTCGGGTTTTCATAAAAATGGGCGCTTTTTCGCAAAAATAACATAATATCCATCTTTATAAAATACTCTGAATGTGTGCTCAAACAATAAACGATTGACCGAATCTTTTTGGGAGTACTGAGACTATTTATTTTGCAAATAATATAAACATCTTGCAAAGAAACATTATGATTGCAACAATCGATAATGGCGCTACTCGTATGCTCCTTACTAACAGATGTATTTGTATTTTGTTATGTAACCTAGTACAAAAGACCAAGATTGCGGTGAAAAAAAGTTGCTCTGATTTCCTACAAAACTAGTTTCTTGAGATTTAAGAGGTCACTGATAAGAATTCCTAAAATTTTTTTGCGGTAAATTTCTGGTCTTCATATTTTTGTCACTGTCTCTTCATCTGCCCAGGTAAACTGTACGAATTAGAATTTGAAGTGCAGAAGGTGAGACTGTAGAATTGCGATTGTGTGCGTGCACACCATTGACATTGTGGAAAACAACTCTTCTAGCAGTGAAGACAAGGTTTATTTTTGAAATATCATGGCAACATAAAGTATAAATCGTAACAAAAGAAGAAAGAATAAGATAAAAGTCAAACCATAAGTTTTTGAAAACAGACCTTGCCTGCACTGCTTTATGAGTTGTTTTCCACAATGTCAATGGTGTGCACGCACACAATCGCAATTCTACAGTCTCACTCACCTTCTGCACTGTATACACTGATATATGGATAGGTGTTTAGGGCTGAGCGTACCAACGTGATTTTGACGTTTTCGAGAGCCACCTACTAGTCAACCAAATAATTAAAATGAAAATTTCTTTCGAGAACAGACGTAATAGGGGTGCGAGGGGGTAGCGGGGTACATCATGTAATTTTGTCAACTAGTAGGTGGCTCTCATATATCACCTACGACGGATGTCGCCTTTTTGGTACTTATAGTGTATGAATTTATGATGATGACGTTTAAGTGATGTCCTATTTCAACCTTAGGTATCGGTAACTATTGATAAAATATAAATTCAAAGAAACCAAGTTATACCTTAAAACTAGTTTACTATTGGCAGTAATTGTAAGTATTCACATCTTTCATCAAAATATCAATGGCTTAGTCAACAAAGCCGACTTATTAACTGTAAATTTGGAAGAAATACCCAATGAAGGTAAACAAATTGATGTAGTCTGTGTCACGAGCATAACACGATACCCGGTGATGATATTGTTCTTAATGTGCCAAATTTTTCACTATCATCCTCCTGCACAAGAAAGAGCAGGTGTGGTAGTTCATGCGTTTTAGTTAGGCATGGTCATAAGTATACAGAGGTTTCTACCATATCGGCATTCAGCGTTCCAGATATAATGGAATGTTCTGCAATAGAACTTACCGATCATGACATTATTGTTGTTTATGTATATAGGCACCAACATACACAAACGAAAAATTAGACATATTTTTCGATTAATTATACGGTATCTTAAACAAATATGGCTTTAGCAGGAATAAGAAACTTTATTATTTGCGGTGATTTTAACATTAATATTCTTGAAAATACACCACGAACTAGGAAATTTCAGCGCATTCTTCAAAACTACAATATGACCGTTTCAATCAATGAACAAACTCGTCTAAGCAGTGGAACCTGCCTTGATAATATCATCCACAGCGTACGAGGATGTAAAGGGAAGGTTTTAGAATTGGCCATGTCAGATCACACTGCACAAATACTGAAATTTCCTGTAAAAAAGGTATTTTAATGACCCATTGGTATGTCATTAAACGTGATTACTGTATTGAAAACATTATGAAATTCAAAGAATGCCTAAATAACTTAAGTTATAATGATGTAAACGCCAGTAATAACCCTAATGACGCATTTAATAAATTTCACGATGAGTTTAAATTATTCTACGACCTGTTTTTCCTACAAAAAAGTTAAAATAAATACTTCTAGGAAACCTAAATGGTTGTCTAAAGGTGTTAAACAATGTTGCAGGCGTAAAAGAGCCTTACTCTGGAAATACAGATTGTCACCAAATAGATAGAACAAGATGCAATTCAAATAGACTTAAAAAAATTACAAAACTCACTCAGAAAGCTCAAAATGATTATCGCATTTACAACTCTTCAAACAAGGCAAAGACTGTACAGAAATACGCAGGTTTTTAGAGGTAAACTAGTTTTTATTAATTAAATTGTAGAGTACATTTGTCAGCCATATCAATCAAAAATAATTCTCAAAGACAATATAGTTTGGTTATCTATGTCATTATTCTAATTCATCCTCAACATCCTCTCCTAATTTTCTAAATTATACACATCTATATTTCTTTAATCTATGTACTTATGACAAAGCAATGGAAATTGAGTCATATCTACAGTTTTCGTAATCTTTGAATTTAACAATAACATAACCAAGTCTTCCTGCACTATTACGTAAATCTATAATATAATACCTATAACAATTTTTTAGGACATTACTTCAAGTAATACTCAAAGTAATATTTCTAAAATATTAAATCAACAAAATATTAAATTAAATTGTTAACTTCTACTTTCCAAAAAAAAATTATTTTGAAATAAGAGATTCCTTATGTTTTAAGAACTTGATATTGTTTAAAGATTTGGTCAGCACATCAGCAGTTTGAGTATCAGTGGGACAATATTTTATCGAGATCTCGTTATTACAATACAGCTCATGAATGTAATGAAACCGTACATCTATATGTTTAGAACGTTTGTTAAAGATACCTGTTTTAATAAGTTGAATAGCGCTCTGGTTATCCACGTTAAACAAAACGTTTATTTTAACATTAAGATCAGATAAGAGGGATTTTAGGAACATCGCCTCCTTACTACACTCGGCGGCAGCAATAAACTCGGCCTCGGTTGAAGATAGGGCCACAACAGGTTGTCTTCTTGAGCACCAGGCCACAGGTCCTTCACCAAGTAAGAGCACATAGCCTGTAGTGCTACGTCTTGTTTCTAAATCTCCTGCATAATCTGAGTCACAGAATGTGTTTAGTTCTATGTCTGAGTTAAACTTATAGAAGAGACCTTCATCTAACGTACCTGCTAGATATTTAAAAATCCTTTTTAAAGCTGCAACATTTTGGTTATTTGGGTTTTCCATATGTCGACTGGCCATACCAACAGCATATGCTATATCTGGTCGAGTTCTTGTTGACAAATACAACAAACTCCCAACTGCTTCTCTATATGGGAACTTTATATTTTCTTTTGTGGTCTCTTTTCTTTCTTCTTCATTGATACTGGGAGTTTGCACAGGTTTACAGTTTTCCATATTGTACCTATTTAAGATACTTTTGGTATAAGAAGTTTGAGTCAAATAAATGCCTGTCTCAGTTCGCTTTATTTCCATACCCAAGAACATTGTAGGTTTTTCATAAATCTTAATCTTGAATTTGGTGTCTATGTCTTTTAATATCTTTAGTATCTGTTCTTTATCCTTTCCTATTATTAGACCGTCGTCAACGTAAATAGCTAGAATTACTGACGCGTCTCCATTTTTCATTGCGCATTCTTTGTTTGAGTGAAACCTAAACTTTTCATTGTTTCAATGAATTTTTCATTCCACCTTTGTGGTGCTTGTTTTAAGCCGTACAGCGATTTCTTCAGTTTACATACTTTTCCTGTTTTTTTCTTCAAATCCATGTGGTGCCTTCATGTAAATCTCATTTTCTTCTTTTAACTCACCATTAAGGAAAGCTGTTTTTACATCGAAAGTAATTGTGTTGTAGTTATGAGCAGCTGCTAAAGCTATCAGAGTTTTAAGGGCAGACTGACATGCTACTGGACTAAATATCTCATCAAAATCCATATCATGTTGCTCGCAGCCTCTTACCACCAACCTGGCCTTATAGGTCCCATCTTCTTTCACTCGGAACACCCATTTATTGGTAAGTATTTTATGACCATTTGTTTCTTTCTTATCCACCATTTCCCATACCTTATTTTTCTCCAACGATTTCATTTCTTCCTCTATTGCTTGTTTCCAATTTTCTTTTTCAGGTGATTGCATAGCTTCCTTGAAGGTAAGTAAAACATAATCTTTATATTTATCAGGTATTTTTTTTTCTCTGTTAGTTCTTCTTATCTCTTCATTTTCTTGCTCAGTTTCAGATTCAGCGCTATTGTTTTCTTCATTTTCTAAATCAATATTAATTATTTCCTCCTTTTCAGTATCATTCATAGTTTCTCCTTCTTCTTCAACTTTGTTTTTATCATCTTGAACGTTCACGATTTTTATGCCTTCTTTCAGGCTTTTTGTATCTTCTAGTTTTATGTCTAAGTTTTTGTTTTTAAATATAACGTCACGCGCTATTACAATTCTTCTTTTTACGCTATCAAATAGCCTATATCCATTAGTATTGTATCCAACCATAATCAGTTTTTCTGTTCTCGAGTCTAATTTCTTTATCGGTTTTAACACCTTTGAAAATGCTTCAGAGCCAAATTCTTGAATATTTGACAGATTAGGTTTTTTACCATTCCAAATTTCAAATGGCGTTCTGTTCTGTATCGCTTTACTAGGCAGCCTGTTTATAAGATAGTTAGCACAGTACACAGCTTCACCCCACATTTTTCTGTGCATGTTTGAGTTGAATAGCAATGTTCTGACCTTTTCCATTATGGTTCTATTCAGTCGTTCAGCTTTGCCGTTGAGTTGGGGGCTGTATGATACTGTATAATCTATTTTTATCCCCATTTTCTGACACCATGCTTTAAACTCGTTGCTTGTGTATTCGCCACCATTGTCGTCACATCTAAGCGTTGATATTTTCATATCCTTTTCTCTCTCTGTTTCTCGAATGTAATTCTTAAGGCAATCTGAAACTTCGCTTTTGTTCTTGAGCAAATATACTTTAGTAAAATGGCTAAAATCATCAATTACCGTGAGCATGTAGTACTTGCCATCCCATGATTTTATTTCTAAAGGACCACAAACGTCCGAATGAATTATCTCGAGTAACCTTTCTGCTCGTCTACGCTGGATATTAAATGGCAATCTTGCTTGCTTGGCTTCAATGCATACTTCACAATTTTCCAAGTTTTCTACATCCAAAATTTTTATGCCATCTGCTACTTGAGGCAAAATTTTCAATACACCTTTTCCAGGATGTCCCATCTTTTTATGCCAATCCATGGCTGAACCTTTTTTATGAGTAGACAGTGACGCTTCTTCTTCCTTTTCTTTAGTGAGATCCAGTATGAACAAGCCTGATGCTTCTTTTCTTCCTTTTATGGTCTTTGAACCACTGGATATCTCAACGCTGTCTCCTTTAAAGATGACCTTTCCACCGTTCTCAGTAACTGCTGAAACTGATAACAGATTACGCGATAGATCTGGTACACACAATGTATTCTTTAAGATACACGTTTCTCCCACGAATTTTTGGCTTGAAACAATATTTTAGTTTGGAACTTCCACAATTGGTAAGATTCCACATCACGCAGCATTTCAATGTTCCTTACTTCGTCCGACGCAGCCATTTTTTTATGCAACCAACAATTTCCTTCGTTGTTGCGGAAAAACTCGTTTTTATGCCGAACACCACGGAACTCTTATTTTATTGCCTGAAATAGGCTACAGAAGTATAAGGGGCATGAGGCCCATAACCTGTACAGAAATACGCAGGTTTTTAGAGGTAAACTAGTTTTTATTAATTAAATTGTAGAGTACATTTGTCAGCCATATCAATCAAAAATAATTCTCAAAGACAATATAGTTTGGTTATCTATGTTATTATTCTAATTCATCCTCAACAAAGACTACTTGGAAAATTATAAACAACCATAAACTAAATATTCCTAAAGAAAATATTTCGCTAATAAACCACAATGGACTGTTGACTAGTGATCCAAAAATGATTGCCCAAGCATTTAATGAATTCTTTAGTAATATGACAGTGATAAATATAAAAACGACATCCAATAATAATACTGACATTAATAATACTCTGATATTTAATATATCTAATAGTTTAATTAATCTTTTAGTTTAGTTTATTTCGTAGAATAATTTAGTTTTTTAAATTAGTTTATTTAAGTTTTGTTAATTAAATATAAAGATCAAATAGATTATATACAAGTGCATAAATATGTAATGTATCTAATTCTATGAACATGACTCCTTTAAGTCCCCAAGACATTTTTAATATTATTATGAAATTAAAAAATACAAATAGCACAGGCTATGATGACATTTCAACTAAAATATTGAAACATGTAGCGTTTTACCTCTCTCCCATCTTATGTTACATTGCAAATTTATCGATATTAAAGCCCATTTTCAAAAAAAAAGGTGATAAGAATGACATGAATTTCTATAGACCTATTGCTCTGATACCTATTTTTTCAAAAGTATTTGAGAAAATAATACACTATTCCTAAACCAGTACCTTGGAAAAGAACAATATTCTGGCAAATGAACAAAAAGGTTTTAGAAACAATAATACAATTAACATGGCAATCTTTGACTTTCTTCATAGAATTACTGTTGACATGGACAGGAGAATACCGGTGTCAGCGCTATTTGTGGACTTGACTAAATCGTTTGACTATGTTGATCACGGTATTCTTGTCAATAAACTGGAGCGATATGGAGTCAGAGGCAATGTCTTACAACTAATAAAATCATACCTCAGTGACAGATATCAGGTCACACATATTCATAAGTTATGTCCAAAAACAAAAGTGGAAACAATTTTTACTTCAAAATTAACAAAAGTACACCATGGTGTTCCACAAGGTAGCGTTCTGGGACCTCTTTTATTCCTCATCTATATAAATGACATTCCATAAAATATCCAATAATACTATTCCCTGACGACAGTACTGCGATATTTTCTGGAAACAATCTTAAAACATTTGAATCTGACAAAAATAATTCACTCAAAGCTATTGTTAGCTGGCTGAATCGTAACAACCTGAATATAAACCTGAGCAAAACAAAGTTAATGAGTTTCAAGTATAGACAAAATAAAATAACCTGAACCTCAACATTAATTACTCAAATACCCGTATTGGTAAAGCTGTAGATAAAAAATTTTTAGGAATTCACATAGATAATAATATAAATTAGAATAAACAGATTCATAGTGTATGTAAAAAGCTAAATTCCTTTGCGTATGCACTTTATATGCTTTGCAAGGTAGTGAACACAAATGCTTTAATAACTGCATACCACCGATATGTAGTATCAACTTTAAGATATGGGGTTGTTTTCTGGGGTAATGCAACAGACAAAGTTCATGCCTTTAAGGCCCAAAAAAGTGTTTGAGAGCAATGTTTTGCTTGACAGCACGGGAAAGCTGTAGGCCACACTTCAAAAAACACAGGCTATTGACTCTGCCATGCATTTATATTTTTGAAGTTGCAGCATTTGTAAAATGTAACCTACATAATTTTGAGAAATTCAATAGTCGTCGACTTAATAACAAAATAAAAGGCTCTTCTCACAGTACCACTCACTTCGGGAACAGCATGTTCGGAATGACTTCCAAAATATATAATAAGCTTCCTTATCCCATTAGGAAAATTGAAAATATTGATGTATTTAAAATTAAATTAAAAGATTTTTTAGTTGATAAAATGTACAGATTGCCTATGTACTACACAATTGCTAATTATTATAATGATCCCTGGTAATATTGCCTTTATTTAGTTTAATAACATTGAATGTAAATTCTTACCTAATTTTAAGATTAACATTTGTACGCCTAACGGCAGAGCATAAGGGACTGTTATAAATTTCTCTAAAATCTTGATACCTATGTCTCAACAAATAAAAGTTTGAAGTTTGAAGTAACAATGTTATATTAATTGTTGTAAAATATTTAATTTATTTTCATTATTGGCTTGTTGTTGGTTTGCATTTGGTTTCGAACGGCGCCACCAAAATTGAAAATATGGACAGAAGTTCAGAAACAAGAGTTCTTTATTTAGTATTATAACTAGACCCCGTTATCTTGTCGCAATGACAGGGTAGTAAGAGGACAAAATGTCACTGTTATAAACTTTATTAAAATTATGACCCGATATAAATATATGAAAATTTATATACTTACGTCCTTTTATATACAGTAGGGCCTTGATAATCCGAACACCCAAAATTTATAGCAATTTTGGTAAATATAATATTATAATTTTAAGTATGCAGGGTGAAATTAAATTAACTGACCAAATTCATACTGGGGACTCGGTTAGTAAACAGAAACAAGCTTCAATTACCCTTTTGGTGCAATTCGATATATATATATTTTTGCTTCCTTACAGCCTAGACTAGAAATTCTACGTAAACTAGTCCGCCCAGTAAGGGCCTGTCCACACTGCGAATTTTCACCGCGCGATATTTACTCTCGTGAATTATTTCCGTGTATTATTATATTTTATTTTATATCGCTAGTTCGAATACTCGTATAAGATTCAATGTGTTACAGAATTGCGAGAAAAAAACCGCGCGGTGAAAATTCGCAGTGCGGACAGGCCCTAAGGGAGTAAAAAAATTTATTTTTAGAATTTGGCCAAAGGGATTACTGAACCTAGATCCTGATCACTAACCGGGTCTCCAGTATGAATTTGGTCGGTCGATTTAATTTCAGCCTTAAACATAGTAATATTACATAGTAATATAGTATGTATAGTAAATATACCTATAATAATAATATTGTTTTGGTAAATACTGCAATTGTAGTGTAGATTCCGAAGTAGTACATTTTATGTTTTTGCGTACTTACTAAGTATTCACGCAATTTTTTATAATAAAATCTCGAAACTCGGTGTTTTCAAATTTATTCTATTGGATAGTAGATGATATCATACATTTTAATAGATCTGTATTAAACTATTCTTGATTTAATTTTCCGATTGCTTATTCATTATGCGTTTATGAATTTAATTGTTTTTGTATGGTGTCTTTTTGGTGTGATTCGTAAACAGAAAGTTCGTTTTCAGGTACCTATGGATTGGTACTGTATGTCAGTGTGATTTGCAGTTGCAAATAAATTCTTTATCTATGATTATCGCATCGCCTATGACCAATATTTCAAGATATAGATTTAAAAAAGTAAACATACACAATTATAAAATTATCTTCATGTTTGTGATGATAAAGCCTCAATCGCCTGTTAAATTAACAGACCACAGCAAGATTTATGAAAAAAAAATGTTTCAAAACACCACAAACTCCAAGGTGTACCCATTTTTTCCCCTATCTACCGTTTTGTGACGTCATTGCGACAAGATAACGCGGTCTAAAATAATTTTTCAATTAATAAAAGATGATTCATTTAATATTTCTCTACTTACTTTTAATAACTACTCCGAATAAAAAAATCTATTTTAACTGTCCTATGAAAAAATCTAAAAAGTGTTGATATGAGTAAGTATCGATACTTTAGAGGTACTTATCTTTCTTTCTTTCTTTCTAAATACTTTATTGCACAAAACAAAAGTTACATGTACAACAGGCGGACTTAATGCTAAAAGCATTTTCTCCCAGTCAACCCGACAGAAAGTACAAGAAATGAACAGAGGCAGGCGTGCAGAAAGGCTTTAAGACATAAAAAAAAATAAGTGAGAAAAAAAAAAGACATGAATGTACTAATAAATAAAATAGATAAGTAGATTTGTAGGTAAATACTAAATACATAAATTAATAAAAATACATAAATATATTTTAAACAAATAACAATAATTACTACATAAATACGATTATATAATATTATATAAATATATATAATACAATAATAAATACAAGAATATACAAGAATAGACTACTAGTCGTGATAATTTCAGATTGCTATGTTGACACCAGATTTACTGTATTTTACTAAGATAATGTCTGCGCAAGGACTGTTTAAACGCATGACGAGACGGGGCATTTCTAATTTTAACGGGTAGATCGTTCCACAAACGGACAGCCGTGACGGCAAAAGAATCGGACATAAAACCAGAACGGTGAGAAGGAAAAGACAAGAGAAGGTTGTTTGAGGACCTGAGGAGTTTACAGTGGGTGTTATCTAAAAGATGAAACAAAGATTTGAGGTAAGGGGGAGTACACGGGTCATTAATAATAGAGAAAAGAAGACACAGAATTCTAACATTCCTTCGCTCACGAACTGGAAGCCAGTGTAACCTGGAACGGAACTCAGACACGTGATCGTATTTGCGAAGACCGAAAATGAAGCGAATACATGTATTGAGCAAACGATCAAGCTTGTTAAGAAGTTCCTCTTTAAGGTCCAAGTAACAAACGTCAGCGTAATCAATTAAAGGAATAAGAAGAGAGTTAGCAAGAGAAATTTTTGTTGAAATAGGAAGAACGTTTTTAAGACATAGAAGAGAATGCAATGAAGCATAAAACTTGCGGGAAACATTCGCGATATGAACGTTCCAATCAAGGTTTTCGTCAATGGCAAGGCCAAGGTTAGTAACAGAGTCAGTAAAGGCAATATTACACCCGTTATAGCTTACCTTTCCCAAGAGATCAGGATCAATCTTAATAATCTGTCGTGTGCTACCAACAATAATAGCCTGACACTTGCTTGGGTTTACAGCAATTCCAAAGCGTTCGGACCAAGACTGAAGACTCTGTAGATCCCTATTTATCTCGTTTATACAATTGTTAAGATCATCAACTTTGGTCTGCTTATAAAGCTGGAGATCATCAGCGTAAAGGTGGTAAGAAGATTTAAAGTAAGGAGTGACTAAATTTATAAAAATAGAGAATAATAAAGGGGATAGAATGCTACCTTGTGGTACACCGACAGATAAATCACACCAATCAGACATCGCCTGACTACTGCAAATCGCCTGACGGCGGCCACGAAGGTACGAAGAAAACCATTTCCTAGCAGGGGAGGATATATTAAGGTGATCCATAGATGCGAGGAGCAAGTCATGATCAACGGCATTAAATGCATTACTGAAGTCCACGAGTACGAGAACTGTCACCATAACATTCTCCATGCCCAATCTTATGTCTTCAGTGATTTTTAGTAGTGCTGTGGCTGTACTGTGACCGGTCCTAAAACCAGACTGGAAGGGGTTCAAAAGTTTGTTAGTAATTAAATGGTTAGTTAGTTGTTTGTGTACTAGGGACTCTATAACCTTGGATAAGAAGGGAAGAATTGAAATAGGACGATAGTGGTTTGGGAGTGTAGGATCTGATACTTTAGGGAGGGGAATGACATGTGCCATGCGCCACATGTCGGGGAATTGTCCTGAAGTAAGGGAAGAGTTAACAATATGTGTGATGGCAGGAATAAGGATGTCAAGTAGTGAAGTTATCATGATACGACCTATGTCGTCACAGCCAACAGCTTTGGACTTTAAGGATAAAATTATTTTTTTTATCTCCTCCCCGCTAGCTGGTGCAAATTTAAAAGACTCAGTATCAGGGGCAGATGAATTTTTAATTAAAAGTAGAGCTTGTGCTTTAGCGAAAGGACTAAGTGAGGGTAACGATGTAAAATGAGTATTAAGGTCATCAATATTTAAAGCAACTTGTTGGTTTTGCTTTGCGCGTTTACCCACACCAAGAGACTTTAAGAACTTCCAAACACCGGCTGGCGATGAGAGTTCTAGTTGCTCGGCAATATATTGACGCTTAGAGTTACGACACCACTGATTACATCGATTTCTAGCAGCTTTATAAGCAGACCAGTTATCATTTGACCTGTCACTTTTGTATCTACGAAATGCTCGGTCCCTAATCGCCATTGCCTTACGAACCTTGTCATTAATCCATAGTGTTGGCTTGTGTTTAATTGTAACAGGATGCAAAGGAGCATGTTTATCAAACAAGCGAAGAATTTCATTACAGAAAAAGGTGAGTTTTTCGTCTATATTCTCCAAATCCTGCATGTCACTCCATTGTACCGTCGAAGCATCAGACCTAAGCTGCTCAACATTCATCTTAGCAAAGTTTCTCTGTAGTAAAACCACGGGCTTAATCTTTGGTCTTCGCAAGCGGTACGAACAAAATATCAAGTCATGGTGTGAGAAAGCAGGGGCGAAATGTTGACCATGATGTGCAACATAAGTCACCTCAGAAGTGATAATTAGGTCCAACAGAGTATCATCTGTGTCTTTGTTGTGATGGATGGCCATTGAAGGCAGAATGTTAAGATTGAGCGAATCTATTAGAGAGGTTAATTTACGGGAGCGAGCGTCAGTGCTGAGAAGGTTGGTGTTAAAATCTCCCATAATGAGATGATGCGTATAATTAGATACTAAGTTCTCTAGAACACCCTCAAGAATAGAAAAATAATTATTATTTGGAGGACAATACACAACACCAAGGAGTAATTTATTACCTAAGTCAACTTCCAAGAAAATGAATTCAGCTAAAGAATCAGATGACGGAGATTTTGACAAGATCTTAAATGGTATGTCACATCTGAGATATATGGCAACACCACCCCAACCTTTTCCAGTGCGGTCATTGCGTATGAGCACAAAACCGGGAAGGGGGAAAGCTGTAGAAGGAAGTGTAGGCTTTAACACGGTCTCAGAGACGAGAACAGCATGAATGTTATTCGAAGAGAAGGTGTCCAAGAGATCAGTATAGTGAGCTTTTATACTTTCAGCGTTAATGTGACAGACATTGAAATTTTTGGAATATTGTGCAAACACATTATTTAAAATATTACCCAAGGTTATGACATTACTGTCATCATTACTAGCGGCACTAGCAAAGGAACAATCTGATCTGGCAGAATGAAAGGATTCTTCACAATCGTCACTACTTATAGACATAATAATAATATAATATGAATAAAAATAGAAAAA
Organism: Ypsolopha scabrella; assembly: GCA_910592155.1. Taxonomy (NCBI): domain Eukaryota; kingdom Metazoa; phylum Arthropoda; class Insecta; order Lepidoptera; family Ypsolophidae; genus Ypsolopha; species Ypsolopha scabrella. The sequence goes on from OU342964.1 coordinate 11,800,072, forward strand.
AAAAATACACAATAATATATAGATTAGGATAAATATAAATTTAAAAGATTTCTAAGAAAATTTATAAGATTTAAAATTAAAATAACGCGAAGCACAAACTTTGTACTCAATTTTGTACCTGCTGGCAATTTAAAAGAGAGAAAATAATTAAATGTAGGTACATACAATCAAATGACACACAAAAAATAAACGTAAATTTGGCGACATTAACAAACTATACATTTTAGATAAGCACAACATTAAAAATTTAAAAATCTAAACGACGCAAAAATATTTGTTTAAAGTTGAAAAACATGACTTAAAGTAGAAGCGAATTAATCGATTTAAATATTGTATTGTACAATACAGGATGCGTAAACGCAGTAGAAAATGGAATGCACCTTTGAATTTTATTTGACGTTTCATAATTTTGTTTACTTACACTTTGTAGTGCTTTGTAGCTTTCATTTCATGAACAAACAACATAAATTAAATATGTACATACCCTACATACATATGAATTAAAAGAAGAATTGGTTGGGGTGTAGATAAGGGGGCACTATGGGAAAAAAGACTTGGTATCGTGCCCCCTTATCGACACTCTGACCGAAGAATTTAATAAAAAGTGAAGAAACCCAAAGTACCTACATGTAGTCCGATAGACATATAAAAAAAACCGAATAGATGAATCGTTTGAACCAAATGAAAGTTTTATCATTTCCTCTTTGTCTTGGATTCCACTGCATACTGGCTTCGAGTCTTAAGTTTCGGCACCGTGGTCGTGGACAGTGAAGAGCCCTCTGCGGTGACGGTGGACGTGACAGCTACGCTGGGGTGCTTCTTGCACAGATCATCCAGCTCCAACTCCGTCAAGATCCTGAGACGTTTACCATCAGGCAGTTTCACGAATACAGTACCATTCATCGACCAGCATGCACGTATGCCAAAGTGTTTGCGGGCCCTGGTAAAAATGGACTGTCGACTCTTCGTGAGAAATTCACTAATTACTATCGAAGTAGACTTTAAACTCTTCTTTCCCCGCCAAATCAGTGTCTTTTCATGAAGTGATGAAAAACGAACAAGGACTGGACGTGCTCGGCTATCTAATTTAGTACCAAGCCTATGACATTGTCTTAACGAAGTCGCCTGAAAGTCTGTGACACCCAATTTGCTTTGAATGATGCCAACAACTGCTGCAGTGACATCTTCTCCTTCCTCCTCTCTTATGCCGCTGAACAGCAAGGCCTTCCTTCTATTGTAGATATCCAGTTCATCAATCTGAAGAGCCATGTTCTGAATCTGTGTGGTCAATAAATTAAGAATAGACCACACAGTGCCCCGGAAATCTTCAAAGTCCTGTGCCAGCTTGTTCGTCTCGGGCACTTTTCCACCAGGGTTCATAGAATGCAGTCGCTGCTGAAAAACAGCCATTTGAGCAGCGATGGACTGTGTAATGCTCTTCTGAGCCTCCACCACATCTTGAAGTGATGTCATGTTGTAGTGTTTATTATGAACTATGTACAAAAATCACAAAGCTGCCTTGATTTACAAATGTCAGTGATATGCCAGCAGGTAGGTGAAGTGAAATTTGTTTTTATAGCATAGCAGGTTTGTAATGCCTCAATAACACAAATTCACTGGAAAACAGTACACTCTGAACTTTTTCTACTATAAAAGCACTGTTAATAGCTTTAATTACTTAAATTAAAAAAAGGAGCAATATTTTATTTGGGTACACTTTCCAACACCTACCCCCGAAAAAAAGTTATATGAGTAGTCTGGAAAAATTATTTGAGTACTACTGATATAAGTAAGTATCGATAACTTGTGGGTATCGGAACATCCCTTTATGGAACATGTAAACAAACTAACGCCAACTTGTCAATCTTCTACTTTTTAATTTTACATTTTTGACATCTATATTGTCTTTGATAAAATTCGAATGGGTACGGAATTTTTGACGGCGTTTCAAGCCGAAAGCCGGTCTAGTGTATTAGAATAATATTATAAGATGTCCATGACTGTATAGGATAGGATTAACTTTTTCGTTGTACAACACTGTGTAAAGTAAATTTCAAGAGGTGAGTTTAAGAAAGAGAAAAGTTGTGAAAAAGAAAGAAAAAAACATAAATTTATGGCACATTTTGATATTTTATTAACAGTCTAGTTATTTTTTAACTTGGCTTGTAACATGTCCCATAACATCTTGTTCTGTTGATCTTGCTTCCGGTCGGTCGTTGGTGTTCTGAGTTTAAATTATTTTGAATTTAGAACTTCTTGGCGAACTGCTCCTGCTGCTGGGGGTGGGCAGCGATGTACTGAAGGGAGCGCAGGATGGCCTCGGGGATTGCGGGGCCGACGGGGAGGAGGTCACTCTGTTTAAAGAAAACATTGTTAGTGAAAAAACTAGTTTTATAATTATTATTGCATATTGTGCGGGCCTTCGCGGATTTCTTCAAGGTATTATCATTAAAAGTGACGGCCTACAAAAAACTACTAAACACACTAAAGTTTACTAAACAACTAACTTTAGTTTTTGACTTTTGACATTTTGGCAACAGCAATGTACAATATTTTAAATACATATTGTTTTCTACGTAGCTTAGACAATTTGATTAAACATGTCAGTACTATTATTCTCATTATCATTGTACGAGTAGGTTATTGTGTAACAAACTGTTTTAGTAACAATTTAATGAAATTGTCAATACTAAAACCGCAAATTTAGTATCTCGGTAAAAATTATGTACGGTATTAGACGACAAAATAATGTTCGAGACTATCTCGCCCGACAGTCTAGGGTGGAAATCAAGGTATTTTTTGTTTGTTCTGATTTACGATGGGGCATTTTTCTTCATTCACTAAATACATACCTGGGGCTGGTAGCCGTTCTCGTCAGCGATGTAGTTGACGACAACAGGGGTGCCGTCGGGGGATGTGTAGCGGTAAGATCCCTGGACCACCTGCTCGACAAATAGTATTGATTAGAACCTTATCGAAGTCTATAATCGTCTTCTAAGAGACATTTTGTGTTCTATTTTATACAATACTTAAACACTTAACCTTTAAATATTTTTGTAGTAATTCCCCGTATTATATTTACTATTTAATCTTAACCTATTGTTACTTATGATTGTTATCGACGTGTGAAATTTGTTTTATATGTTACAAAATAAATAAATAAAATGTGAACTACAAAATAAAATATTTAATTGTGAATTTGAACTTTTTAACTGTCATTTTTATTGTGCAGCACAAACGAATTACTAAATTTTTTTTGGTTCGGGGTACATTCGTCCTCCAGAAATTCGTACCGCGGAAATTTGTCCCTAAAAGTATTTATTTTTGGTGTAAATTCGTCCCTTTTCAAACAATATATTCATTATGTTGATTGCAAATTTACTTTTATTTTGTTATGATTTCACTTTTCACTCTCATTGTACTATCGAGAAACAATAACATTTTTTATGAGTAAAACTTAAATAACGTAAATAATACTTGAAAATACTTAATTCAATAATATAAAATACTAAAAACTATTTGATCTAAAACTGAACCTGTTCTGAAACAGATAAAAAAAATTGTCCAAATCGATGTTATGGGTTGAGGGACGAATTTACCTATACTCTGCTTTAGTCAAGAGGGGTGAATTTGACCAAAAATAGAAATAGACTTCTTGGGGACAAATATTCCCTTACCCAATTTTTTCAAGTTGAGAGGTTGATCCTTTCAAAACGCAGTCAGTAATAACAGTAATAAAATCAGTAATACAGATTAGATTTGACATGTAAAACGTATACTTTATGTATCTATTTTACAAATAAACAATTTGAATTTGAATTGGAATCTTTGAATAATTTCTAATATTTTTCCGATATATGCCTGAAAACAGACTGATGCCCTTTAACACGTTCTCATCCTCTTTTAGCTACGGAGCGTGGCAAACGCTACGTCTCCATAATCACACTACATCAAACATAACATAATTTTACTATGGTCGTAACCTGAACGCTAATATGCGCCAGGGAATGCGTATGTGATAAATAAGTATGGTAGAATAATTATTTACCATGTTTTTTTTTCAGTAACTGTACCTATATTATACCTTATCCTATTTATATGGATGAATTTCGATTTTTGTTTATTTTGAAAATATGTTCAACTACACGTTTATTTTTTTTTTCTCAAGGAAATAAAACAGTTGATAAATAAAATAATGATAAACAGTCTTTTTCATATTTTTGTATGAATGTATGAGATAACATGATATTGTTCGAATGAAATTCTAGTATTGCGGTAAATTTCATGAAAAATTGTCAACTAACTCAACCTTACTGCTATACATCTATTTTTTTTTTGATATTCGATGATATCCAAATTCAACTAAAGTTAATAAATGATTATAGTTCGCAAAAAAAAAATTAAATGAATTTTCTAACAAATTCAATGAAATGAGAGAAATTTCCACTTTAAAAAGATACTTACGACTGATTCGGCTTCTCCGATCTTCTTCAGGGCTCCGCTCGCCTCAGCACTGATGCCGTTGGCGGTCTCGTACCTGAAACCAAGCACATTACAAATTCAATTCAAAGTACAAAGACATTTTTCCAATATTTTGACATTTTCCCAATAGTTTATTGGTCAATTTTTTCAAACGTCTCTTTTGAATGAGGAAGAACAACGTTTTATCCATCCATCCATCAGCCTGTTTCGTCCACTGCTGGACATAGGCCTTTCCAGGATTTCGCCACTCTTGGCGGTCCTCTTGGAAGAAATCACACACGCTGGGCAGGCGGGTTGGTGAGCGCGGTGCCGAAACCCCTGGACCAGTGACGCCGCTGCCCGTCACCAGTCTGTTTTATATAAGGCTCGGCAATTGGGGATGGATAAACCGCCATCCATCGGTCCCAGGCAATTGGTGGGCCGCCTGGTTTTGCCTAAGAGCTGTTGTCTTACTCTCCCCCGAATAACATCGGGAGGATTTGCGAGTAAGATGGTGGTACCTCCACAGTCTAGCCCGGCATCAGCTCTACCACCTATTATACCAACGTTTTATGCAACTATTCAATTGTTCAATTGCAAATTTGTATGCACTTGGATATATCTAAAACCAATACCAGTCAGTTTTTTGACCAATAAAGCATAAATGGCAGCGATACTACCCATGGAGCAAGCTGATTAGACATTTGCTGTTTTGGTGATAATAAAAGCACTCCCACAGATACTCGTTGTAGTTGCATAGTAAGTATATCAAATTACGGGAACAGGTAAATAATAGTTTCTTACACATAGTTGAAACCATCAGGCTGGACCTCAGATTCGGAGCGGACGATGGCGGAGTCAACTTCACTGTTGTAGGTTTTGCCCTTGTTGTAAGTTTCGGCACCAGCGTTGTAGACCGTGGTCTTAGCCTGGGAGTAGACGTTGCTACCGGCGTTGTAGACAGCCTTGGCGGCGACCACTGGAGCTTCAGCGGTGACTACCGAGGCAACTTCGGCGACAGGGGCGACAGGGGCGGTTTTGTACACCTGGACGGCGGGTTGGGCGAAACGGCCGCCGAAGCCGCTGTTCACGCTAGCGGAAGCTTGCGCCCATGGTCTGGCGTTTCCGAAGGAAGCGGCGCTGGCAGCGCACACGCATAGAGCTAGTACCTGCAAGTAGGCGAAGGTTTCAGTATTTCTGTGCACACATTAGTATTATTTCTTCATTATTAATGGTTACGTAAAAAGAGAACTAAAGGAATAGCCAACGGTTTCTTTCTTTTTCTCTGGACCACTTAAATATTTAAACTCTCACTAAATTAATTTGAAAAGTGGGTCTTAAAGTTACTCTTATTAGTAAATTCTTTTCTTGTCACTTTCTTACCAGGAATTTCATGTTGAGATGTGTGCGACTGCGATGATCAGAAACAACAGATACGATTTTGTCACGTCTTATCCTTTTTATACTAAATAGTTAAATTAGTTACTATTCCGCTAATAATAAGGTAAGGGTAAACGACCTGTCTATAAGTTGGCCTTGAAGATTAACCACATATCACGATGTCATTTATGGACACGAAATTTAGAAAAGAAGTCTCAATTATTTCTGGAGAGCTATAAAATTATGCATACTGTCACGGAGTTAGATCATTGCTATCTTTTAGTTTAAATGGCTGCTCGTAACATAGTCGTTAGAAAATCTGCGAATTTAACAAAGGAAGTACCTAAACCTGATTCGTGAACACGCTTACCTTGTTAGGTTATATCAATAATCTGAAATATTATTATGAGGCTATGTAAATTTTATTTTTATTACTGTCAATCTGAACGAAATAACGCGCAGTGCGAGAAGAGCGGATTCAGGGCAAAAGAGATAAAGTAGTTTTTTTTTATTTTTGTAAAAATAACTATTACAATTTCCAAAATTAAAAATATAGATATTTTTCAAACCCATCCAATAAAATATGTTTGAGTTCTGTACACGATTCCTATTCTTCAAGCGAGGAGAAGAAGTGTATTTAAGACCTCATTTCAATAATTATTTCTATCGAGGAAAATGTATCCACACATGTTTTCTAAAGTCAAAACCTTATATTATATAGTCAAACTAGCTTTTGCCCGCGGCTCCGCCCGCGTGTTATTCGATTTAACGGTGTGCTTTTTTCTGGGATGAAAAGTAGCCTATGTGTTAAGTTGGGGCATAAGCAATATCCATTCTTAATTTCATCTAAATCCGTCCAGCCGTTTCAGCGTGAAATAGTAACAAACATGCACACAAACACATAAACTTTTGCATTTATAATATTAGTGTGATGATGATCAAAAGCAATATCAGAAATTGATTACAATATTCTTTGTATTTCATGAAATATACCGAAAAAAGCAACCCCATTTTATTAACATACACTTTTAGGGTTCCGTAGTCCGACAACAAACCCTTATAGTTTCGCCATATCTGTCTGTCCGTCTGTCAAATTCGTTCGCGTCCCAACTTAGCTCAGAGACTATTAGTACTAGAAAACTGTAATTTGGCATGAGTATACATATTAACCACACCGACAAAACGCTAAAATAAAATAATGTTTCTTATATAGTACACGTAAATTGGGGATGATTTTTTTCTCATCTATCCCATCGTATCTATAGGTCGTTCAAAAACATTGTGGGTGTGTAAAAAGCATTTTTCGATTCGGAGATCCGTTTTACTACTTTATTCTATGCATAGTAAAAACATAAGTAAGTATAGATAACTATTAGTTATGTGTACTTACTTATAATAAAGTAGTAAAAAGTTGGGTATGTACATTCAATATTTTTACAAAATTTTAATTGAAATGGGTTGTTATTATTATTAGTATCTAAGGCTAAAACATTTATTTTTTATTTTTGTCTGTCTTATATTCATAACTACCCTTGGCCGGCGGCTCAAACCACGTTTATTCAAGTGTTGCTCTGTTTTCGACTTGAGCGTTATTTTTTAAACACCCCTTATATCCTATATGTTTACCAGGATCACTATGATGTTAATAAAAAACGCATCAGATTCCGTTATGTGGTTCTTGTATTAAAAAGGAACATACATACAGATAAATAGACAGACAAACGGGCAAAAATTCAAAAAAATCTATTACCCATTTCATTTAAAATTTCACAAAAATGTTGAATGCACAGATACAACATCTTTACTTCTTTATTATATATAACAAAGGCCTTTGCCCGCGGCTCTGCCCGCGTTTTTTTTCGATCTCTGCCCCGTTTTCAGATTGGCGGTTATTTTATGAAAACCTCCTTATAGGCTATATGTTGACCAGGATCACTACGATAATAATAAAAAAAACGCTTCTGAATCCGTTGAGTAGTTCTCGAGATAAAAGCGTTTACTCATCTTTGCCCCGATTTCGGCTTGGACGTTATTTAATTTACATTAATCCATGCCCATCTGTTGACCAGGATCACTAAGATATATTTCCTTTAAAATGTTGCGAAAATATTCAATGTACAGACACGACCTTTTTACTACTTTATTATTAGTAGTATGGATATAGATAGATATAGATACATATAGATGTGACGTAATGGGATAAACTGTTTTAATTTTGCGACGTCTGCATTGTTCTACACATCATAACGAAATTCCAAAGCGTACTTGAAATATTCTAAGGATATATGCTGGAACCAACTATTGATTCCTTCAAAACTTTCAAACCCTACAAAGCTTAGGAGTATGGTTGTCTATTATGGGTGGTTTTTAAAACGATAAGAAAGTTTCAATACGCACCAAGTAGCCCGAGCGGTTGCGTTGCATTTTAGGTTGTTATTTTACGCTGATTGATTTTCATCTTTTGCAATAGATCTGGAATGGCTAATGGCGCACCCGCGGTGGGTGTGGGTGTGGGAGGCAGAGGAAGTGGTAAAACAAAAGTAATAGTACGCCGGCTGAAACTTTTCTCACCGATAGTTGACATCATACTGAGCTGAAAAAAAATTATCTGCTGACGCAACATCATACTGAGCTGAAAAAAATCGTACTATTACTTTTTTTTACCACTTTCGCAACCTCTAACTCCCAAACCCACCGCTACTTGAGCAGCTGACGATCGATTCACATATATCAGTCATGTGAGATCTACGATCGATGTCAATATCAGCCGGCTTACTATGACTTTTGTATTTGCAACGGTACCTCCCGGGCTACAGCTACAGGGTTTCCCACTCTTAAGCTAAATTCAATAATATCGATAGTAGACTCTAAAGAAAAGCATAAAATATACCTAAAGTTTATTTAAGAATTCATAATTAACTCCCATTCAACTTGCTAGGGTAAAAATATTATGACATCAACATCACGGTTGACCCAGACACACAAGAGAAAAAATAAAATGAGACAAAGACAGGTGTGGACAAACAAGATTCAAGACAAGAACAGACAAGTCTACTCCAAAATCGCAAAAAAAAAACAGCTGTTTCATACATTTTGCTCGAACTTTTCTATGGAACACCTGATTTTCTTTCGCGATTTTCGGATTGGCCTTACAGTAAAAGTTGCTCATATTAATAGGTAAAAAACCACGTTTTAAGAAAAAAGGTTATCATCTTAACACCCTGTTTATTCGTATGCTTGGTCCAACCCGTTTATTGCGTGCGACACGATGTACATGAGTCGAGACTTTTTTGCTTCCATATACGCCCCAGATATTCGTTCATAAGTAAACAATTTCGTCAGGTTCCGATACTGATAGCAGGATAGCGTATACAATTTTCAAAGCGTGCGACAGAGATGCCATTAGAACCCGTGTCGAGACCCCTAATTTATGAACGTAGCCCAGAAGTTATATCATAACCTAGTAAGTAAGTGTTTTATTAAAGAGAAAACTCAATGTACAGGAAATCTATTACAAAAATGTTCTTTTAAATTACCAATAACATTTAGTTTCCTTGATCAAATTGTAGAAGGCCCATCCATTCACGTTACGCTTCGAATCCTTTTAAACGAAATTTGTAATCTTAAGCAAGTTATATTTTTGATACAGCCAAATTCACACTGGAGACCTTGTAAATGAGTGATCATGTCAGTAATAAAGTTCCATGACTCTTGCTGTGAAAAACCGCGAAATAAAAGGTATGTTTCCTAATTGACTCGTGGTTGTTCTTGAACTCGTATAATATTTTTCGTATTTTGAAAGAATGGTAATTGATTCGACGATTTATAATTTACAACAACGTCCCAGTGCGATGAGTGGTGAGCGGGTTTTTCCCATTGCTTCCATTTCTATTACTATCTTTAAAATTTAAAGTCTGTTGTAACATTTGTTGTCATTAAAAGATTTTCATTTCCTTACATTTCAGCAGTGGACGAACCAGGCTGATGGATGTATCCACGATTTACCATACTGCAAACAATAGAGAAACTACAACGTCTGTTTCATCCAGAATCATTTTTCTTATGGGTGTGATTTTACAAGTGATTATTAAGTTATCCTACTATCCTACTTCCTATCCTACTAATATTATAAATGCGAAAGTTTGTGCGTGTGTGTGTGTGTATGTTTGTTACTCTTTCACGCTGAAACGGCTCAACGGATTTGGATGAAATTTATAATTGATATAGCTTATACCCTAACTTAACACATAGGCTACTTTTTATCCCGGAAAAATGCATTGTTCCTGCAGCGATTCTTATTCTGAGCGCGGTTCTTATCGTTTGTGGCTAAATAAGACAAGGCTTTGTTATTTAATACATCAGGTGTCTAATTAGCGCGGTCCCTAATCGTTATCTCATCACACTTCACACTAATATTATAAATGCGAAAGTTTGTGTGGGTGTGTGTATGTTTGTTACTCTTTCACGTTAAGCCGGCTGGACGGATTTGGATGAAATTTAGAATGGATATAGCTTGTACCCCAACCACATAGGTTACTTTTTATCCCGGAAAAAAAGCATGTCGTTAAACTGAATAACACGCGGGCGGAGCCGCGGGCAAAAGCTAGTTAGATAATTATTATTTTTATTATTTTCGTTTGTGCTGGCTGGACCCTCAGACTTCTTAAAAAACAAATGGGAAATGATTTCTCTAATAAATATTTTTGGAAGCAAGAGGCAAACAAATTTATATGGTATGAGTTTTTTAAATATCCTGAAAAAGCGATGTTATTAAAGTAAGGGTTCTTTTTAGGGTTCCGTACCCAAGTGCAACACGAAGCCCTATTAATATCGCTCTGCTGTCTGTCCGTCTGCCCGTCCTTATGTCACGGGTCTCTAGCTTGTAGACGGAATGAGTTACAGCTCTTAAATTTGGATACGTTATGTAAAATGTTGACCCAAAACCAAGTATTGAATTAAAAATTAAATTAAATTTATTTTCAGGAGGGTCCCATACATGCGATAAAGGGGCGTAAAACAAAACATTTTTGTCTTTCTCCAGCATGTGGGTTGTCATTGTCTTTAACTCATTGAGTAGAGAACATATTTTATTTTTCTTTTTTTTTATCTCCATAGACAAAGAAATTAGGGAGCATCAAAAATTCAATTTTAGACTATTTTTGTTACGGGGTCTATCTCAAAAACTGAACTATTAACCGAACTAATTTGACTGTATCTAAGCAACAAATACTGAAAACGCCGATTTTTAATACAGGGTTACGTACCCGAATACTCGACCAACTTAATTTTACAGTTTTGTTCCCATACAGTTTGTAGGTAATGACAAGTGTGTAATTTTTATTGAAATCTTTTAAGTGTATTAACTTATTTCAATGGTACCGAACCCTCGGGGCGCGAATCTTACTCGCACTTTACAGGTGTTTTCTATGTATTTCATGGGAAACATGGAAAATTGTAATCAATTTATGGAATATGCATTATGTAGTCTAGGGTTTTTATTTTTGGATACATTTTCCTCGATAGATATAATTATTTGAAATGACGCCTTAAGACACACATTTTGCCTGGAATGCATTACTATTAGCAAAAAGTGCCACCTTTGTGTACCATTTTTGATTGCTTTTTGTATTTCTTTTGTATTAATTTATGTATGTAATGTGCAAAAAGTATATAAATAAAAAAAAAAAGCTTATCCTCGTTTGACAAAAGGAATAATCAGTCATTACACAACTCAACCATATTTTAATAGATGGGTTTTAACAATATCTAGACTTTGAATTTTGGACATTATTCAAGGTATCTTGGTTTCTTTTGTTATAAACATAAAAATATATCCTTTTTAGGATTCTGCACCCGAAGGTTCCCAAACGGGCCCCTATTGCCATGCCTCAGATGTCTGTCTGTCCGTTTGTCACTGGAGCTAGTCTATATCTTTAACCTAAATAGGCAGGCAGCTGAAATTTTCACAGAATATTTGTTACTATGATTCTATATCAACAAAAAAAAATTGAAACGCAAACGCAAATTATTATATTTTTGTTATTTTGTTTAACGTTATTTGTTTTAGCTCTTAATCTTAATGATAATAATACACACAAGTTTCAAATTTAGTCAAATTGTTCTACGTACTCTACCCGATGGATTACGCGCATTTTTGCAAATTTGCAAATTTTCCCGCCAATTTTGTTTTTGGCTATATCTCCGGAACCAATTGTCCAATTCTTATACGTTTTTTTTTCTTCTAAAACTAGATAAAATTTCCTACAAGAAAAAATATTTTTTTTTTCTTTGAGAAAGTGGGGGGGGTGCTCCCTCCTTGAAAAAATCTAAGTTATATATATAAATATATGTATGTTTTTACTATATATATATGTCTGTTTTAAAATTTTATAATATTGTAAAAAAATATAAAGAATAATACAAAAATATATAACTCTATACATATATTTTAAAAAAAGTAAATTTGGGCCTACTATTACAAACCACAACTTTTTTTCATATTATTATTATTTTTTTATTTTGTTGCTCGTCCTCCTGGCTTTGGAAGAATACCCATATCACTAAGTTTAATGTATCACTAACAATAATATTTTTTTTTATAATTCGGCCTAGGCGTGACGATCGTCACGACTGTGACTCTACGGGATAATTAGGGTTCCACACTCAAGGGAACCGAATTGTTTGTCATGTGCTACCATTTTAGCAGCTTTCTTCGTGTCGCCTCGATGTTGGTACGACATCTATATTGTTGCTATTTTCCATGTTTTTAGGGTTCCGTACCCATATTATATGGTAGTACGCAACCTTTTGTGCTCGATTCCGACTCGGACTTGCCCAAATTATTTTCTTTTGCTCTGAATCTGCTTCTCTCGCACTGCGCGTTTTTTCGCATGGAATGACAGAGACAAAAATATTTTGTTTTTAAAAGTAAAAGAAGAGCTTGGTAACGTTTTATTTTTAAATTATATTGAATTTTATTTAAATAAATACAATTTCTACAACCTTCATGAAATAACGAAGCAAAAGATCTATTTGTTAATATCTATCTATATGGATCATCCTAGTTGACCTTCAAGAAACCAGGCACAATTCTGGAAAACCAGACCAGTAAAATTCAAATTTATAATCATTTCTAACCATCATTATCTAGCCATAAATATCCGAAAATAATCACCTCAGGCCCCTCACACAAACTAGTTTTCACATCTAAATGTCAGCCACTATTATTATCGCCAGCCACCACTAGGACTGCCTCAGCAACCTAATCTGTTCAGTAAAATTAGACTTTATTTCCAAATTAATAAGAACCAAACACCTATATTTATCTTAAGCTAATATTATTTGTTGTACTCTTTAGGTCGCTAGGGTCAGACGGCATTGAATCTGCAATCCACAAATCAAGGAAGACTTTTACTAAACTAAAGAAAAGTGAATCTTGAATTCATCGTCGTAATGTCCATTTTGCGTTTAATGTGTTTGCAGACGCCTGAGATTCCTTTAATCTTTAAAAGTAAATCGCATAAATATATTATATAGGTTAAACGAAAGCCATGTGTTTAATTCTACTATTACTACGTATTTACCTGTTTGATTGAGAACTCAATAAATAAACTTTTAACAAATTAATAATAACCGACTTCAAATAGAATAGCAGACATTCACTAAAAAGTTTAAAATAATTCTATACTGACCGATGGTACCAAAATAATACTTGCTGACTTCTTTCTTCCTGAAACACATGTTCTCTAGAAGTCGGCGCTCTACTATTGGTTTTTGTGTTATTTACTATGGGGAGTGCGCCGACTTAATAGTAGTAGATTGATTATGTCAATTTTCAATTAACATTCTGCAATCAACATCCTGGTACAAAGCGTTTGCCGCAATATAAAGTGATATGCTGTCATCCATTGAGGAGTTTCACTACTTATCCCCGATATCATTTAAATATCATTTAAATAGGCATTAAATAAAACATTATCGTTAGACATTCAGGCATCTGCATTTTGTTTATCGATAAAACATAGACCACAGCCTAGATCCAGCGGGCTTTGATCTATCGTATAATATAACTTTTACAACGTTTATACGAGCATATAAGAACATAAAAAACATTGTCTTCCTAAAAATCAACTTACCTTCCTTCTGTAAAATTTGTGACTAAAACAAAATATTTTATGTTCTATCGATGTTTTGTCCATTTAGACTATTCCTAACTTTTTCTACTTATACTGGAATGAAAAAACCGGCCTAGTACGTGTTGGGCCACGTGCAGTGTAGGGTTCCGTAGTCGCCCGGTACATTTTATAAGTTGGTCTACTAATACAGATCGCGCCAAACTTCTAGTCACATACATTTAGAAGAACGGCCCAGACATTGTCGTGTTTAGAGGGGACTAAAAGTTTAGCGCGACCTGTACTTTTAAACCTGTAAAGCCTACTTAGCTCTGATACTTTTCCTTTTAACTTCATAAAATAATAATAATATATACTACTTCTGTGAATTTTTCCACGTATCCATAAACAACCGTTTAGCCGGCTGGGGGGCACTTTGACTCTAACAAAAATTAGCACTTTAAAGCTTAATATTTCGCCAAAGGATCCCTAAATTAAAAAATGGCTTTCACACACCCATAATATTTTTGAATTACCTATCCAACGATACCCCACACTATGGGATAGACAAGAAAAAAAATCATCCCTAATTTACGTGTATGGAAGATACCCTAAAAAAACAGTTTTTTTTTGCCGTTTTGTTGGCTTAATTGATATACCTATACCAAATTACAGCTTTATAGTCTCAGAGCTAAGCCGCGGACAGAGGGACGGACAGACATGGCGAAACTATAAGGGTTCCTTGTCGGACTACGGAACCCTAAAAAGGACTATTTTCAAGTCAAGTTGTGGAATTGTGTAAAAAAATCGTATTCATTTGACAGTACAAAACGTACAGTTTCGATTGTCAAACGGGCTAATTTGTTTAGCCGAATAGCCGTTTGACAATCGAAATATAACAGGAATACGGTTCTCTTACCCAATTTTACAGTTACACACCATTAATTTATTAGAGCCCGATTGAATGAAAAAGACACAACAAAACAAAAGTAGGATAACGAAAAAAAAACAAAGATTGTGTAGTTATTAAATACTATTTTTCGGTATAAAAATATAAATCCTATTTACAAATATGTCTACTACCTTATAAAGCCAACAATGAACTTGTCCTAATCAATAGCTCTACAAACAGAATCATATCCTTGCAACAGATCCGAACAGCATCCTGTTTTTGAATTGTAGAGTATTTTCAGATACTTCTTAATTGTTTGTCAATGGCTTTAATTGTCTTCAATATGAAGAAATTGAAATACTGAAGCATCTAGTTCTCCGGCTGAGGCGGTGCGGTGGCAAGGTAAGCTAGAGCGCGCTGGATGGCCTCGGGAATAGGGGGTGGGGTTGGGAGGTGAGCGCCCTGAGGCTGGTAGCCGTTCTCGTTGGCGATGTAAGAGAGCTGGATGTTGCCGCCTTCCTCACTCGGGTACTGGAACTGACCCTGGACCTCTAGAGCGGGCTCCTCGGCTCCAATGTTCTTCAGGTTTCCCTTCTCTTCGGCTACGATGCCGTTGCCAGTCTCGTATGACCAGGAGTACGACCCATCAGGGTTGATCTCACTGTCCTGACGAAGAATTGGGATGGGCTCGGTAGGGGCCTGTGGGGCGGCGAAGGCGGCCGCGACCAAAGCGAAGAAGATCTGAAAAAAAACCTCGATTAGAACTCCTATCACATGTCCTCGGCGATCACTGTATCCATTTTCACTTTCACTTATTTTTCGTAAACTTTTTTCAATCACTGACACTTACGATGGACTTCATGTTTGTGCAATAGACGGTGAAGGCAGTAGACAATGTGTTCTAACAGTATAATATCGGTTTATATACGGGCGGGTCACTGCCGCCTACCACCTCTGGGTATGATTGCACCATTCGGCACGTCATACTAAATTCAACGAAATATGAGCCTTCTGTGGTTATTCGCTTGAGTGGTGTCGACAGCATCACATTTCAATCGTTTAGTTATTGATGATAGCCCTTTCAATTTAGGCATGCATGTCTTCAGAGCCTAGTTTAGAAACTTCAAAATGCAGATTCAATAATAATCTGTATTGTTTCGTTGCATATACGTTTTCGAAAGCAACTTGAAGCTTCAGTAAGGCACATTTTTGAAGTGAGGCTGTAAACGCAACACACGTAGTAAATAGCAATTTACCAAATAGCCTATTAATTTTAAATACAAATTACAGACTGTCCTCTTCGTTGGAAGAAGCCAAATCAGTCCTAGGGTCAAGCCTGGAAATAAGATTTATGCAAATTTTAGACCATTGTTCAGAGGTGAAACGTACTTTTAAGGTGGTTGCGAAGGGTTTCGTTCTCAAATGCACAACTTGTGATTGTTTTTCATATTTTAAAATCAAAAGTAATTAATAAATGTGGTTTATGGCACTATTTTAATGTCAATATGGCTTTTCTAGCAAAGTTGGCTTATTTTGTGTATTAAATTGCTAGAAAATCCTAATTGACACAAAACTAATTGTCGAGAAGTGTCATAAACTAAAGTCATTTAATATTTTTTATTCAAAAGTAAGAACAACAATTATAACTTGTGCATTTAGGATCGAGACGCGGCCACCACTTTAGAATTTTTGCAATTCCGTAAACTATCATTATATTTGAATATTACAACTACCAAGGTACTGTAGTTAAGAGTGGTTTAATCATCAGATAACCGATATCTAGATTATACGTTTATACATTAAACATAATTTCTCTTATACTACTTAAAGAATGATTATTGATAAAATCTCCCAAAGATGTTTAATGTGATGGCTTTTCATGATCTCGCGCATACTTTTATATCATACATACATATACTCACGCTTGTCTCGCAGAGGCGTATAGGCAGAGGCTACAGCTTTCCTGTTGTCTTCGATTCGATCACGGGACACCCCTTTTGCTTCTTCCACATCCACCAATTAATGATATAATCTCTTCTATCATGGTGACTAGGAATCTTAGAAAAATATGAAATCCTTGAAGTGAAGCATTTTGTGTTTGTCTGCTGTGAATGTGTGTTTGTTCATGGTATAACTCAACAAAAGCTGGACTGATTGAGCTTGATATTCGTCATTTAGTTCGAAATTATACTGGAATGACGTCACATTTGTAAGCAGCTTACATCTACATTGATGGGATCCGTATATTGCATTCAATTCACAGACTTTTTCTGTAGTTTATAACCTGCATATTGCTGCTTCATCCTATTTCTAAGCCAGCGAGTAATTCACATTTGTTATAATTATAATTCAAATAGTTTATTTATCGCAGCTCAATTTTTTTCAGGAACTACTAGTAAAATACTCTATCAAACGCTATGTACGAAGTAGATTAAAAAAAATAGTTTTTGAAACAGTTTCCCAAATTACAATATAAAGGTTACATTGAAACAAATAGGTTCCTATCAAGAAGCTTGTTTGGCAATTTGGCTATATCAAAAATCAAAATCAAAATATTTATTTTTGCAAAATAGATACATAAAGTATACTTTCTACAAGTCAAAGTTAATTTTAACAATATAATATATCTTTAGAATATAAAAAAAATATATAATAATACGGGAAATAAAGTATACACCTGCATAAATAAATGATAGTTGTAAGTTTTTAAATAAATTAATAAATAAAATAGAGGAATCTAGTAATAAAAATATTATATATATACATATAATATATACTATATGAACTAACTTATTGGATGTTTCCAGTGTTATAATGATCAAGTAAACAAGTTTAGTTAGTACAGGAAACTGACATTTTGTTGCGCTCATATGGAGTAAAGATGTTGTTTACATATTTTTTTCAATGTATAAATGTTATAAAGAAAGCCTTGGAGAGAATATAGAAGCCCAAAACGTGATAGAGAAAAATTCGCTGCAACAAAAAAAATGCCAAGTGAAAGCTGTTCTTTCAGTTCAAAACAGTATTTAGATATTAATCCAATCAATTTAATTAAATAAAAAGCAACCATAAGTACACAACCGTATAATCCGTACCTACCTTGTAAATAAATTAATCTGTCGATTAACAATGTACCTGAAAATTTTAGCGACGGCAATTTTTTCGTCTTTAAAAATTTTACTTTGTCAAGGTGTTTTTAACAAGAATTATTCCAAGACTCCCCTTAAGCTCTAACGAAACTATTCAGAAATTGCCAAGATCATACAATAATTATTTACAGACAATTTGGTTGAACCTCCAATTCCACACGCAGATTCGTCTCGCAATCGTTCTCCTCTTCCGCTACAAATATCCGATAACCTTTAAAGTCATCTTCTCGGTAATTAAATAAATAGAGGCGCCGGCGCATATTGCATGTTCTCTTGCAGTAAGGTTCAAACGTGCGCTTAGGCCTCTTTCTACTAAAACCGATTTATGCTAAATCAATAAACGTAAAGGTGGTTTCACATGATTAACCGAGCTACAGCTTCTACGGCTATTCTGGCATTAGTTTTCACTCGCAATATCACTTGTTCAACTTTTGTTTCCAGTATGATAAAAACTATGCGATGTAAGTGGAGTTGTCAAATAAAAATTATGGCCTAAAAGGAATGCTTACAATATATTTTCAAGCAAAATAGTCAATACATGTACGTAGAAAATTCCTTGATTTTATTAGTCCGTAAAAGACTAGGGAGAAATTGTATATTTTTTGCGGTTGTACCTATTTAAACAAGCGAAAAAAATACTAAGTGAGTGACTTCGATTGTGCGACTAAAAATACAGAGTGAACGACTTGAAAATAAAAATTAGTGTAACTGTTAAAACTAGCGACGTCACCTCGCTCCGCTCCGCTTCGCTCGGCTCCTTATTTGATCTTACATGTCAACCTAATACGCCCCTTCTCAATTTGCTCGTCGTCGCACCTATTTTTTGACTTTGATGAAAGATTTTTCGCCCACTGAGTAATTTAGTCGCTCACTCAGTATTTATAGTAGTACACTCAGTATTTTTAGTCGCACACTCAATATTTTTAGTCGCACAATTGAAGTTGCTTATTATATTTTTTATTCGTGCGATTAATAATATTGTTTTTTTTATTATTTTAATTTGTTTTAAATTTCGAAGCACTTTTATTCAAGTGTAATAAAGCTAAACTAGGTTTGAACACTATAAATTTCGTACTGTTTAAGATAATTCAATAAAAAAATTAGAAGGCAATTAAAATTCTATAGACACGAAAGAATTTACGCTTCAGTGCACTTTGCTGAATAGCTAAAAGTCAATACAAGAACGATTAATCTAAAGTTGCTATCAATAATTTAAGAACCTTTTAGGTATATTTTTTCTGCGCAGCTGTATTTTTGCAATAAGGAGGACAAGACAGCATAAATTCGTTTTATTTCTATGTAACAACGACAACATAGCTGAAAAAAAGACTATTTCAACCCGATCTCTGATAAAAATAGTATTTGTGTCTACAACGCCGTTTTTTTTCAAAATTAACAATTTTGTTAAGTCGTTTTTCTGATATGTCTTGCTATTGAACATTTCCCAACCTTCATTATATTTAAATGATAATAAACTTATTAAATAAATAAATATTTTCTACTAAAATTTACCCGCGTCTCTGCCCGCGATTATTCAATCTTTGTCCCGTTTTTGGCTTGGGAGTTATTTTATGAACATCCCTTGTGGATGTGTTGACCAGGGTCAGTCACTACGGTGATAATGAAAAAACCGCATCCAAATCCGTTGAGTGGGTGTTGAGATAAAACAGAACATATAGATAGACAGACAGACAAAAATTCAATAAATTGTGGTTTTGCCTTAGTACAATACTAATAACCCATTACATTATAAAGTATTTTACTAACTTATTTTTAGTGTAAATAGATATTTTCTAGAATATTGTGTATTATAATACAAATACATTTTAGAATTTGTTGCCCTATACCTATTGCTACTCATATTTTAAATTCCAAGTTGACCCTAAGTTCACATTTATTTGGTGTCACATGTGGAAGTTAATCTTTTAATCAACAAATATTTGTTTTTTAATTTATTTTATTAATTATTGTTATTTTAATAACTAAAGATTCAAATTGTTTATTTGTAAAATAGATACATAAATTATACGTTTTACATGTCAAATCTAATCTGTATAAAAATAATATTTTATGATGAAACAAATATGATACGGGAAATATATAAAAAAACTATATTTAAGTTGGGCTACTAAAGTTATACACATGCATAAAATAAAGACTTATTGGAATAAGAATATTATTATAACTACACAATGCAATTAATAAGTAAGTTGATAAATAAACTGAATATGTAGACCCTAAATAAATATAATGCCTAGCCAAATATATACTAACATAAGTAAGAAATTAAAATATTGTATATACATACCTACATAATTCAATGAATAAATAAGTTAATAGATAAATAAACTATAAATAGATATAGGTAATGCCTAAGTCCGCCCATTCGATTAATCTTGCTAAGAAAAAGGGCAAGAAACTTAGCAAGATCAAGTCTTTTTTTTTATCAGAATTTTTTTCTGAATATGCCTTAATACTATTACAGTTTTTTTTAACTTATATAAAATAATACTAAACAATATATTAAAAAAAGATAAAAATATAAAAGACAGAAGGAAATTGTGTCTTGAGGAAAAATATATATATATATTATATCTTAGTCCACCTGTCTAAATCCCCTGTTTTATCCCTTAAGGGTTGAATTTTGTAAAATTCTTTCTTATTGAGTGTTCCCATCATAAAGGTAACGTACTGTCAAAATTTCATCATCCTAGGTCTAGCCGTTTGGGCTGTGGAATTTTAAGTCAGTCAGGACTTGTGATTTAATATATAAGTTAAGGAACAACATAGAATAATTAGTTCAATAAAATTCATAATGTACATGATACAATAGCCTGACAGAATTAATACTCAACGTATCAAATTAGCATAACGCTAAAACTTGTTTCACAACTTTGATATTTATTTTATTTAATAGATATATGTAATATTAAAGACCTTAAACTTTGTCATTGATAAATATTGGAACCTTTGACCTCCTAGTAATGAGAAATCAACATAACATCTGTAATTATAATATTTTTATCAAAGATAATGTTGTAATTTGGAAAAATAATAACGTGTTCGATAATAAATTATGAGAAATAGCTGTTATTCGCTATCAGGTATCAATTTTGTATCCTTGAATTAAGTTGAACTGCGTAAAAATACATAAATTGCCTAACATGTTTTGTTAAATTCTATAAGAATTTCATATTAAAAAGATGAAAACATATTTTGGTTTCATAGTTCATTTCAATATCATAAGTGCTTATTTCACAAATAAGCTTAGAATTTGCTAAACCTTAGACACAACGGAAATTAAGGATTACATGCAGAAATTGACAACTATCTCCTTCAGCAGCCGAATATCCTCATCCCTCGCAAATGTTGTGATGCACCTTAACGAAATAAAATTATATGAAACTAACTTCAAAAATCAACTTTAATCATTGCATAGCTTTGAATAAATAGTACAAAATTGTAAAAAATATTAAATACAGTTTTTATTTATTGTGGTTTGTTTTCACTTTCAGGTGCTGGCGACGCAGTAGCCAAGTAAGCGAGAGCTCGCTGGATGGGGGCGGGAACTGGAGGGGCGGTCGGCAGATGAGCACCCTGAGGCTGGAACCCATTCTCGTCAGCAGTATACGTCAGCTGGATGTTGCCGTTCTCGCCAGGGTATTGGAACTGGCCCTGAACTTCCAAAGCTTCAACATCTCCGACCTTTTTCAGGTCGCCTTTTTGGTCAGCACTGATGCCGTTGCCTGTTTCGAAGGAGTATTGGTAGGAGCCGTCGCCGTTGACTTGGCTCTCTTGGCGGACGATGGGGATTTCCGAAGTGGGGTCTTGAGGGGCGGCGAGGGCAGCTGCTGCCAGCAAGGAGATCAGTACCTGGAAATAAAGTATTGTTTAGAGACTGTAAGTTAGAGACTATAGATATAGTGCGTTAAAAAAATCATTATTATTTCAAAATGTATGTACCAGTTGATAACAATTTGATTTTGAATCTCGGTCAGTAATATTAAATAACAACCTACATATATAGATCTAAAATTCCTAGGAAATTAAGAAAACATACTAAATAATATTAACACTTCTCCAAGCCCAAACTCGAGTAAGATTGTTTGAAGGTAAATTTCGATTTACCGTGTTTCCATTTAATAAGTCTTCACTAGGAATTTGGTATCGATTCAAGTGACCTTGTATATTATATACCACATATACTTGTATATTTACATAGAAGCCTTTATAGTAAATATACACAGTCACACACTCAAATTAAATGGAAACGCTAAAACGTCAATAAGATAAAACTTGAAAACGAGCTTTTTGTATTTAAAAGATTACTTCAGGCGAGGTTATCCAGAAAAATCTGTCCTGCTCCAATGCTTTAATTTTCACATGTTTATCCTGCTCAGCGGAAGCGGGCCGCTCGGAAAACTCGCGGTTATCAGGTGTTGTTATTTATTATTTTGGAATTAGAGGGATGGGTTTTTAATATGATGGCCGTTTTATACCACATTTTGTACGACGTTTATTTTAGTATAAGTTTTATTGCCCAAAACTTAATATAGCTCAAATGAAATGATATTTAGATCATAGTTTAGACCTATGTTTGTGATTTAATCGGATCGAGGAAAATGTAAGCAATCGTGTATCGAACGGCCGAAATATTAAGATCAAAAAGTGAAATTTGACATATATTTATTGCAAAATTTAATTATCACTTTTTATTGGTTTAAAATTAAATTGAAAAGAGACAAAGTCTGATAACCCCCCCTTAAGTAATGAAACTATAACCTGAACTTCAAACATCGCAAGCACACTGGAAATAAATATTAGTTATCTGAATTATATTTTTAATTTTATTCAAGCTCAAGAAGTGTAGAGAATAAGTACTATTAATGTTCAACATTTAAGAAAGCATGATAATCTTATAGCTACACTAATATATATACCAATATGGTCGAAGGCAGCTATATATTTAGAAATATCTAATTTATAATATTAATATAGAGCAGAATATGGGTATACATTTTCTTTTCATTTAATTAACATTATTAGATATACATATACAAAGATATAATATCTCATTAAACTCTAACTGTTATTAAAAGTGAAATTTGACTTGTTCAGTAATTAGTGTCGACCTGAACATTTCGTCTTGAAATTTATCTGTGACTAAATTTATTATGTGGATCAAAAAACACATTGGGATGTCAATATTTTAAGAAATCTAAAATTTCTAATGTTCCTGTCTTCGGCCGATAACTCACATGACCTCTTCGATAAATTAGTGAACCCGTCACTCGGCCATGCCAAGGTCATGGACTTGACCGAAGCCAGGAACGCTTGGTCACAAAGCTTTGGGATAAGCTCCTCTGCCGCTAAGTCCAGGAATCTCTCTTAAATACTGCGAAAAACGCTGCAGACCAGGCTCGTCTTTTAGCCACTAACGAGTTGGCTTATTATTGGCTAAACGCGATACCATCGCCTAATATCGAAAGTGGTACTACTTTATCACTAGCCGTCAGATCGCAACTGGGAGTCAATCTGAATGAATGTCGTTGAGGAGAGAGAGTCAACCGCCTCGGTCACCATCAGCGCTGGCCAACTGCCCTGTCACGCCAGTATCAACGATATCATCCATCAGGCTCTTGCCGAATGGCCTGTCACGTGACGATGGTAGGAGATCCAACAGGATGTAGTTGATACGCTGAAATAACGGGAGGTCCCTGTTGCAACCTATGTCGACACTGTCAGTGACTGGTGACCACTTTACAGGTTGCGCGGCGGCTGCGCAGCCGGATCTGTTATGCAAATAACTTTTAGAAACCGATAATAATTATTACATCAAATTACATCTTTATTGATAGGACTTGCAAATTGTGTATCGCGTACAATACAAATATACAGCCTTTCATATAATATAATTTTAATTGTGACCACTTTGAGCACGTTTCTTGTACTAAGTAGTTTTAAAGTTTTCAAATAAATGTATGTATGTTATTAAGACAGATCAATGCGTTTGTCCAGCAATTATCACACTCTCCGTATGCAT
This sequence comes from Ypsolopha scabrella, assembly GCA_910592155.1. Lineage (NCBI taxonomy): Eukaryota > Metazoa > Arthropoda > Insecta > Lepidoptera > Ypsolophidae > Ypsolopha > Ypsolopha scabrella. Next base: position 11,824,108 of record OU342964.1, read on the forward strand.
ACATATTTCAAATGTATCTTTATCACTTTTAACACAATCTTGCAACTAAAATCACAACCAACACTTACGAAAGATTTCATTTTCTTATTTTTTCCAAACCGTTGAAAGAGGAAACTCTTTGTCAAAGCAAAGTTAGGTGTAATGTACTGGTATATCCTGACAATGTGAGCATTTATAGTGGGCTGACCACCACCTTAAAACTTTGAAATTTCACAGTGCACCGATGTCGCAAAACCTATGAAATAATAAGCAAACACCGAATGCATTACCTTTACGCACCAATGCTAACTTCGCCGACGTAATGGTTGACGACAAACCTCACGGAATTTACATTTTGTTGGCTTTGTGCTCGTGTCGCCGGTAGACCGTCACAACTTGACAACGATAGAATAATCCCTCAAAAGGCTCTTCTTGTCCTATGAAAAACGTAGTTTTCCGATGAAGAAAAGTCTATGTATGTAAAGGAAATTTAAATGTAGGTGTGTGTATTATACGCGAGTATCTTTTTAAGTCTTTAAACAAAACCAACTGGCGATCTTTTTAAGGTCCTGTACCTAAAAATGAAAACCGGAAGCCTTATTAGATCACTTTGTTGTTCGTCTGCTTGTCCGCCTGTCAAAACCCTTTTTCTCGGGCCTCGTAAGAGATATCAAGTTGAAACTGATTCTTTTTACAGACGTCTACAGCGTCATAGGTTAAGAAATCAGGCTTCTAACTCAACGCGAAAAAAAGTTATTACTTTTTACGTTTCTTTATATACAAAGATCTCACGCTCTTGGCCATTACTGCGCCGATATGAAAAGCCTGGATATGACCTAAGACGGAGCGTTTTCACCTAGAAAGCGGGAGAGTAAAAGTCATTCATTCATTTTTCTGGCACAAGAAGAACTAAATCCGAAAGTTATCAATCTCTTTCTGTGTGGAATATCAATTGACTAACGTAATTTTTTTTGCATACGAATATATTATTAAGGCATTCAATAAATGTTAATGTTTTATTTCTTAAATAAAATTAAACTAAAATTATAATACATCCTAAAAAACTTAAAGATAAAAGTTAAATTAAATAAAAGACTTTATTTATGTCGTCGCTGTCACTGGGCAGAGTACCCAAGACACTGGCCGCATTACCTCGCTGGATAGCAAGGCTGATGCGTTGCCCGAGATAAGCTCCAGCCCTTGGGTCCCCTGAAGCATCCACCAGACGCGATGCTATTTGTTTATATAGCTGTCGAGCGTCAGGCCCCCATGGCCCAAACGTTTCGACTCCAAACGGCACAAAAATGTAGCCTAACTTAATTTACTTTTAACAAACAATTTCATTGAAGTCTATAATTTATTAAAATGGTACGGAATCTTCGGGTTGCGAGGCCTACACCGACTTAAATGGTTTTTTTGCTTAAATTAGTCTGTATCATTTTCATAATATTGCCTTGAATATATGAATAATATATTTTTTTAATTATTTCCTTGAGCATGTAACTTAACTTACTTTATAAAACAAAAGTGATACGAAGAAGAGAATTCACGTCAAGTCTTAATAACAAAAACTTTGCAAGGTTTCTAGTCAACACTGGTAAAACACACGAAACACACATAACATCTCTCACCGTCTCAATGTTATTAAAAAGTCAAGTATAACAAATATACATGATAAATTCTCATGCACTCAAGTGTATTTTGGCAATGAGAATAATCACTACCACTGAATGAATGAACCGTTATATTTTATCAGGAATGAAATAATTCACGGATTGCTTGACGAAATCTAACGTAAAGTTCATAGATTTAAGGTTGCGCAGTCCCTAAGTGCGGTGCCATGTGAAGTGGGACTTTCGTCTATCGAAGCGTTAATTACGCAAATTGATCGACTGAATGACGCATCTTTCGCGCTAGACAGTGAATCTGACCTTTCTGAAATTCATACGGCTCGCGGAATTTCCCAACTTTCTCGCTCGTCTAGTTGGGCCAATGTTGCATAAAGGTGCTATCATACTGATCCGAATAGAATTTCGATGAACGTGATTCCACACGTAACAAAACATTATTAACAACTTACATAATCTTTATTAAGTAAATCATAATACCCGCCTGATAAATTCATAACTCGTAGAATCAATAATATATCTAAACTTGAACAAAAATATAATAAGGTTGGTTCTATCACAAATATACGATAAGTGAGCAAAAATATAAATCGCAAAATTGATTAAAATTCCTTTGCTCTACATATTTAACTAACTCGATTGAAATTATTTTTCAACAATCTATATAAAGACAAAAAATGTTCCGTGAATACCAATATGCATAGAAGAAAATAGCACTGCAATTAGGAAACTCTAATAATTGGCGCAATAATATATCTCTATATTTTATTTTTCCAAAAATATAGAGACGATTTCCATAAAGTGAGAAATTATTCTAAGACTTTTGTGTGCAAATTTTTTATTCCTTCAATCTTGTTGACAAAATTTTCTTAACTGTTGTCATTGAGATTTTTTCCATCTCATGCGCCATTCTGTATTTATCATAGCATTTGTAAAGTAACACTTTGAGGAAGTGCTAGTAACGTCTATCATAGTTCATACTCATAACATAGAAATGATCTATTGTCGTTATTACGCGTCTTATAGGCATTTTGCAACTGCAAATCAATGAATACCACCAATCAGCGTTCATTCTTTACTAATGCAAAGTCAGAACTTGCGTTCTGATTGGGAAATATACAGAAAGCATAGGTATGTGTCACAGTAAGATGGTTAAAAACGTACTAGGGATATAATTATATAACGTAACATGGTTATAAGAAAGGGTCATATAACTATGATACGGTCTAAATTTAGTAATATAACGATTTCAGTAACCTAATCTAGTAAAATAATTATAAATCGACCGATAAGGATGAAATAAAACGATGAAAATTGCCCATGACTTCGTAAAGCGTAAAAAGCCACTAGGTATATGTTTTTTTAATGAATCCACGTTTGCTAATTTTATACGGGTTTTGATGCTTTGTATCATAAATCATTAGGGGGGATGGTCCGAAGCCGCTCTCCATATAAACTTGTTGGAACCAACAACCACGACAAATGCATTGTAATTTCGTTCTTTTACTTTTTTCTACTCCTTCAATGTATTCTACACCCGCGAATAATCAATATTTTCCAAAAAAAAATGTATATTCTAATTTTGCTATTTAATACTTTCATAAAATTTTTAAACAGCAAAATTTTATAGTAAATCTTTTTTTGTGATAAAACTGTTTATTCGTTGGTGTAGAATTCATTGAAGGAGTAGAAAAAAGTAAAAGAACGAAATTATAATGCTTCTGTCGTGGTTGTGGGTTCCCACAAGTTTCTATGGAGAGTGGCTTTGGGCCATCCCCCTTAAATCGTTCGAGTAATATAGGGTATACTAAAAATACCGCTTTTTATTTCTTTCTCTATGTACCAACTTATAAACACTTTAGTTTCGCAAATTGTGTGGCTCTTGGGTGTGGCTGCGAATCTTCACAATACCCTCGCAACTTTTGAGGCCATCCACAATTTTAAACTTCATATATTTGAACTATATTTTTGATATTTAAAAAACAGTCTAAGACATTGAGCTACACAATCTTTTCATTAGTATGAATCGATGTCATTTTAAACAGTTACATACGAAAAAAAAACAGGTTATGATTTTATATAATGTATGGGTAAAGCTAGAAGAAGGGGTAAAACTAGTTTTACCCGGTTAAACTTAGATTTATCCAAGCCCTTTTGGTAAAGTCCAAAAATTCGGAGTTTTACGCTTGTTAGGTAAACTTAAATAAAAAATAAAATGGGTGCTACCGCGAGCGAAGCGTAGCATTACTCAACCAGCTTCGGGTAGACCTAGGTATATCGGGGTAAATTAATTTTCAGACTTTATGAAGGGGCCTCGGTTGTTCTAAATTTACCTGGGTAAACCTAGTTTTACCAACTTTTCGAGCATTACCCGTAACATATATTATTGATTATGTCATATTTTATATTCTTCTTGAACGCCTATTCGAACAAAGGATTTCACTTACGTATGTATATCGGTTATGTTGTGTAAATGATAAAGCGTTGTTAAGTCAGTAGGCTATAAACGTCTGTAGAGAATATCTAAAATATAACTTATAAAAAATATTATCATACTAGCTTTTGCCCGCGGCTCCGCCCGCGTGTTATTCGATTTAACGACATGCTTTTTTTCCGGGATAAAAAGTAGCCAATGTGTTAAGTTAGGTTATAAGCTATATCCATTCTAAATTTCATCCAAATCCGTTCAGCCGTTTCAGCGTGTAAGAGCACACACACAAACACACACACACACACACACACACACATTTCGCATTTATAATATTAGTGTGAAGTGTGATAGCTGATAGTACGATGTGATAAAAATGAAGCCAAGCAACTCACATTTTTGAGATCATGTAGAACCAAGTGTGTATTTTTCAGACTTGGTTCTTGATTTTTTTGCGTATATAGCTTTTTAGTGACTCAGATATAAAGTTTATAAAGGGGGCGGCTGGATGAGGAGGACGGAGGACCGACAAGAGTGGCGAAATTTGGGAAAGGCCTACGTCCAGCAGTGGACGAACACGGGCTGATGGATGGATGGAAAGTTTATAAGTCATTTGAAATTTTATACATCTGTAGCTAAAAAGTATTAAGTATCTTAACTCGTAATTGAGGCATTGAAAGCAAGAACGATCTAACTTGTCTTAATTTTAAATAGTGTTTGGAAATGTTAGGACGTTCTTGCTCTCAATGTCTCAATTTAAAATGGAGTTGATGCTCGTGATTGTTGGCACTTGGTGGTACTTTTGATACATTTTTTGATTGAAAAACACTTGTACTTGTCCACTTATTTATATTATTTCCCTTACCGGTTTCGCTGTTATAGCATTATCAAAGGTTTTTTGGTTGTTTACGTACAATATATGAATCGCTTGGCATGCGGATAGGGTCCTAAGGGTAAGGGAAATAATATAAATAAGTGGACAAGTACAAGTGTTTTTCAATTTAAAAAAAAAATCAATTTAAAATCTTGTTCACACATAAAATCTAAGCAATAAAAACTCCTTTTAATCTGCACGAAGTAACAAGAATTCAAAAATACGGCGATTTTAAGGGGCTTCTAGGCTTGACTTGGCAGGGGCAATACCGTGCCCGTAGATTAAGTTAATAGGAGGCAAGGCAGATACTGTGTGTGTTTGTTATGGGAGTGGCATACTCGTATGTATGATCTGTATCGTATGATATAACCGCCTTTGTATGACCTGATATATGTGATCTCGTCTACACTGCGTCATAACTCAGAGTCAGTCAATGTAATAAACCATGACAAATATTATAAAATATTTTGTTTTAGAGTATTGTTTTATTTACTAAAATACAAGTTTTTCCCGCGGCTCCGGTCGCGTTTTGCGCTTGTGCGTGATTTTATAAACACTCCTTATTGCTTATGTGTTGACCAGGGTCACTATGGTGATTATAAAAAAATCGCATCCGAGTTGTTCTCGAGTTAAAACGGAATATACAGGCGGACAGAAAGACAGGCAGACTCACTTTTTTTTTATTGTGATTTGGCCTCCGCACTATACCAATAACCCATTTCATTTCAAATTTCTTAAAAATATTCAATTTAAGAACACGAGTTTGTTACCATAGATTAAAATCTAAAAATGTGAAATTAGGCTCGCGCACATTTTTTTTTCTATTGGAAATATAGTTATAGCTTCTTTGCTTAATTACCACATTACTTAATATTTTTATGTTTCGATATACTTTCAGAAATAAAGGAACCCACCAGTACAGATACATATTATTTAGTTTTTATGTAATTTATGTTAGTATTAGGATACTCAAATAACGTCCTTTTAAAATGATACCCCATTGGTCAGGATATATTCATTCATACACCTACGCAGTATGAAACGGTATGTTAAATTGATAGTTTTATCCGTTCTTGAGGAAAAACGGTTTGTGTCACAACACAGGATTTTATGTCTTTTTTTAAAAACGGGAGGAAAATGACAAATCTCGTCATGCGATGTGGTTGTCTTTTAACTATACAAAGAATAAATAGAGAAGGTAAGTTTTTTTTGCTTTTATAAATAACTAGCTGTTGCCCGCGGCTCCGCCCGCGTGTTATTAGGTTTAACGATATGATTTATTCCAGGATAAAAAGTAGCTTATGTGTTAAGTTAGGGTATAAGCTATATCCATTCTAAATTTCATCCAAATCCGTTCAGCCGTTTCAGCGTGAAAGAGTAACAAACATACACACACACAAACTTTCGCATTTATAATATTGGTGTGATGTGATGTAAAAAGTTGCGGAGTTTTACTGTCGATTTATCGTACATCTTTTCTTACTGGCCAGTATTTGATACTCTTTGGAAAATGTCTACACAACATGAACTTTTTGGAGTTCTTTGGTTAACTGCATAGAAATACATTAGTGTAATATTTTATGCATGTAAATTCAATTAAAAAAGATAATTTCAGTGATTTTTGAGCACGCTATTAATCTGGTAAAGATATAAATCTTTTAAAGATATAATACTCATATAAATCTTCGCCAGTGTTCCTACTCTCGGAAATAGCCGAATCATAAATTGTAAGAGCCCAAACATTGCACGGGAATTAAATTTCAAATTTTGGAAACATATCAGAGAGAAAATAGATGTCAAAGTCATTTTAGAACATGTGCAAGAAAATCGTAACTTGGGTCAATTAAGGGTATAAGTTTAGCTATCTCTAGACGACCGGACGTGCAGTACCCGGAAATATAAACTTAGCCGAAAAGTGGCGAAGATTCCTAACAGCGTGTTGGAAGCCACACTAGACCAACTTTGCCATAAAATGTTATACCTACAACATAGTTGCTCTAAGTCACTGTTGTTTGATCTGTTTTACAGCTGTGTTATAGGTGCCTTAAAAATCAATCGAGTAAACGTTTATGTCACCATTGATTATCATGATTTAACTCTTTAAGCTTATACAGCTAAATGATGATTTAAATCACCAATATACAGCAACGATGTGTCAAGAGGTGACAGCGTTGCTGCTATATGACATTTATAACAATTTTTGGTGTTTATAAATTTTCCTTTATCACTACTTTGCTAGCTGAAGTGAAAATCAATCGATATGAAGCGCTGAGGCTGGTAAAATTAAACGGTTCAAAATTAATTAATTGAATCTATCTACTACTAAAACCACATACTACTCTGTGTAAAAGGTACCAGGAAATCATAAATTACAGTTTTCTTCGATTGCCGCGGTGTAGTGCACTACGAATTTCTTTCTGAGGGACAAATGATACATAAACAATAAGTATTATTTAGGCGGCATGAGTCGTTTTCGAGAGAATATCCGCCGAAAACGGACAGAATTATGGAACGACAATTCATGGATTTTACACCATAATGATGCACCATCGCATAAAGCTATCATTGTGCAAGAGCCAAGACCAAGCGCCGCATTCATCTGATATGGGTCCGTCTGACTTTTTCCTGTTCTCGAGGCTAAAATTATCACTTCGAGGAAGGCGTTTCGAGTCGATTGAAGCTATAAAAGAAAATTCGCTGAAGGAGTTAAAGACCATACCTCAACCAGCTTACAAAAAATGTATAGAGGTCTGGGTCAAGCGCTGGCGTAGCTGTATTGCAAGCGAAGGGGCCTATTTTTAAGGTGATAAAATAAACTTTGACGAATAAAAATAGGTTTTTGGTTTTCGATTCCCGGTAGTTTTTACACAGAATGTACACAAGACAATCATAAGACGTCGCCCATATATTGCTATAATCTCTCTAAACTGACTTTGTTACATCTAGATCGTTTCATTCTAGGTCGAAAACAATGACGACCCCATTTATAACCGCGTATACTATACGAACGTCGTATGTAGTTTTATAAACCAAGTCCACTGCGTTAAGGATTAGGGTTACATAAAAAATGGAAAGCTTTATATCTAACCTTTGGTGTCTATCAATATGTGGCTCTATGGCAGGAACGGCTAGACCGATTCATCAAAAATTTGGCTTGTACAGAGATTGTATTGATAAAATACCTTGAATGTTCGAATGCGTTATCATAATGGATTTTAAATATTATTTAGAAATTCCTGCAGGCTTTCTAACTAAGGATAATCCAAACAGACTACGTATGCGTTGCCGGAACCTGTTCATTTTTTATGTTATGATGACCTACAATTAACAGCAATTTTATAAGTCAATAATTTGTTCCAAAATCTACGTGAAGTATTTAATTACTAACAATTAAGCAAATTCCGCCCTCAAAGTTGACCTAGACACCGCGTTCTGAAGAAGCATCACCCATCTCCTTTACTCTGTCTAACACAAACCCAAAATCAGTGATACTTGGTTTGTGATCTGCGTTTATTACACTAGTGTATAAAAGGTCACGATAAGTGAAGTTTACCGCGATGATTCGTGAAGCGACCTTGACACGGAGCCGTGCCGGGGAAAGTGAATATACCGGTTGTTGTGCAATTTGACCGCGGTTACCAGATGGCTGACATCTGCCGACTTCGATAATAACTTTTTGCGAGGCTTGAAATACATTAAAATATTCCTTAATTTTCCTTAGCCCCTGGCTAACGATGACGAAATTGACATATATCTTGTATATCCTGGGAAGATGATTTTTCTTAATCAGCCTCTGCTTGCCTCCTTATTATTAAAATTAAAAGCTTTTTTTAGTTATTACCACAAAGCTTAAAAACTTTATTTCTTTGCTAGTCGAGGTTATAAAAAGATATATTTTAATTTTAACAACAAAACACTTTTACAGAATTAAACAATTCTAGGTAATAATTTTCATGTAAGCCGATGGCAACCCCAATTGCAACTGATGTATTAAGAGGCTGGAGGAATCTGCCAACCACACTAAAACCAACGACGTGACCTAAGGCGGCCGCTCAAACATAATTAAATTGTATTTAACTTACCACATTCCAAGGACATGCCAGCTGTCTAACAATCTTCTTACGATTGTATTGAATCTTGAAGCGATAATTGCTAAATACACACGTGATTTCTTTGTTAGAATGCGGTGAAGAAAACTGGAACGAGGGCACTTTACCTTATGCAAACATTACAGATATACTAAGTTTGTAATATGCACCTATTGATTATTTATTTTTAAATTTATTATATATTACTTTTAATTCAGTTAGTAATAACTTAGTAATAAAATTAAAACATTGGAATTTTTCATATTAGATCGGAGAAAAGAAAACTCTTTATAATAAGCTTAGTTTTCTCTCAAGAACAAACAGACCAACACGCGGCGTAACATCATTTTAGAATTGATATTGGGCGTTAAATAAAGCGTCTTCTAAATGTTGATACATCTTTATCGACGGAACCTCGTATGCCAGACTAACCTTTTATTTGATTAAATATTGAATCATAAGAAACTTTACTAAACTATTTTTGAATAATCATTTTTTTACCAACAGAGTGGATTCAATCGAATGAATCGTGCCGGAAGACTATTTGTAAATCAATCGTTACCGGGAACCAATTTAGTTTAGTCAACGTATAGGTGGTAGAGCTAGTGCCGGGCTCAACTGTGGAGGTACCACTATCTTACTCGTATCGCATCTTACTCGAAGTTATTCGGGAGAGACTAGGAGGACAGCTATGAAACAAGCACAATCAGATGGCCCACCATGTTTGTGACCGATTGATGGCGGTATATACGAGTATAGACTGGTTACCGACAGCAGCGTCACTCACTCGTGTGAGGGTTTTGGCACCACGTTCACCAGCCCGCCTGCTTTGTGAGTATGGGTATCACTTCCTAGAGGATCACCAAGAGTGGCTAAATTTTGGAAAGGCCGATTTCCAGCAGTAGACGACGACAAGCTGATGGACTTATGGAATTAATTAATGAATATTTGATGACGGTCTACTTCAAGACTTGGCACTATTTATCTGATCAATTGCATTCAATATCATAGGTCAATTATACGTGTATATGACTCAATGCTATAAATTTTCCTATTGTTTAAAAGCCAATATAAGTAGTCAGTATTCAGAAAATTCATAACACAAATTAAATCAAAAGCTATTAAATTTTCACTCATAATAACTTATATTTCATATCAAATTATACAACAACAATTAAGTAGCTAATCTTAAAAATAGTATTTTACATTTTTATGGCATTTTCTGTTTTCATCTATCACAAATACTTTAATTTGTACTTATTATTAAACAGCATCATTGGCATCTTAAATCTAAGCACGATCATTGTATCAAATCCTTTCAGCGAGTTCTTAATGGCATAGTCGTAAGTAGTTAGAGGCCAGAGGGCACGACCACCCCTAGAGTGCTGTCTGGCTACCCCTGAAATACTGGTGACATTTGTCTTGTTTATTGGTGTGATCTCATTGTATGCAGAGGTAATTTGGAACCAGAGCAGAACCCCCAACTTTACGCCAATGCCTGATGGGAGTTGTAACATATACCAATTTAACACGTTAATGGCTCTAGCTGTGAACCCATGGCAATATACATATTACGTCTTTAACTAGATATACTCCATCTAGGCGTGATACTTATTATTCTATCTGATAGAGGAACAAAAGTATAAAATTTAGTTACGTATTATGCGCCGTAGCATACAAGAGGAGCAAAAGAAAAATTTATAAAATGGAAAATGATACTTGTATCTTAGCCAATAGGAAAAATTGGAAGGCATTTGGTAGTACGATTGTAAAGACGACGGGTCAGTAAGAAGCTAAAATATTGTCAAGGAACAAAAAAAATCAATAAGTGAACACATAAATTGGAACATGTTTCAACTCACCATTTAATGTTTTACTAGATTATAAAATTTACTTTTTCTTGTACTCTCTCGTGTCTGGACTCTGTGGAGGCAGGCTAGCCAAGTAGTCCAGCGCTTTCTTGATCTCTTCGGGGATTGGAGGGGAGGTGGGGATGTGAGCCCCTTGAGGCTGGAAGCCGTTCTCGTCCGCAATGTAAGACAGCTGAATCAACTGTGGAAACGTACAAGAAAACTACGTAAACGCCTTTGAAATGTTATTGAACGAAGCAACTTAGATATTTTGCGCTATAAACTTTTAAGGCGCTTTTGTTCGTTACTAGTTTGCTTGCAACTGGTCCAAATAGTATAACTAATATTCTTAGAAAATTTGGACGTATTAATGATCACAAATCCTGCTAAAGAATCCAGATTTTAAACCTGTTTTAAAAAACCTGTTGAAGAATACAGCGTCGATAGCATCATGTCATGATGAGGTTAAAGGCTATTATTAAAATTGTACAAACCTGTACAATGTTGAGATTAGATAGATACCTTTTTATTGCTTTATATCTCTCAAATAATATTTGTAACCAATAATTTAATTTAAAAGGCATGAGATATTGCTACACCCCCAGATTTGCTGTAATATGAACATGTACGCGTATACAATGTCTAAAAAAAACATAAAATGTTGAATATTAAAAAAAAAAAAACAATATTCTTATGCCGATATATGGGTGTGTTGTCAAAACCTGACATTATGCCAAAATTCAACTCTTACGTTATTAGCTTATTATTCTTAGATACGACCGAGAATGATATTACAAGGGTTGTATTTATCCTGGAGTATGGAACGATAAAAATTGGGTATGCAAGTGATTTTAATATATTAAAAGCAAGCCGCTTGAAAAAATCTAATACCTACTGGCCACTAAGAATGTGTATCAATTTATTTCTTCGTAATGTTCTTTGTATAATCCATTTCAAATGTAATAGGATAGGACCCTTTGGAATGGAGTAGTTTACAATGTCTGTGTGCGTTAACAACACAGATGGAAGTACGTGAGTGACAGCGTTGCCAACGCATCATCAATCACACAGGCATGATACAACTCTCCATTTCCAAAGGTCTTATCATAATAGCATTTGAAACGGATACTATGTGGCCATTACTTCTTAATTTCACCGGTATTGAGAAAGCACTAACTAACCTGTCCATCCGGCGCTGTATACTGGTATTGACCTTGGGCAGTTTGCGCTTCTTGCTCCGGGATACCTTGGTTCTTCACGTAGCCTTGCTCTTCAGCTGCGATACCGTTCCCAGTTTCATAACTGGAATATGACCAATTTATCGATTAAGTTTTATGCGACTTTGAACAAACTAAGCATTGTGGAAATACATAAAACAACAACATAACATATCGTCACGACAGTACAGAGGGCGTTTCAGAAGTGTCATACCAAAAAAGCCAACATCCTCTTTTCATTTTCATTGACTACCTATTTTTTACGTTCCATTATGATAGATGTATTGCCGTACTTCAGCCACAAATACACGCGCTGCAGAGCAAGTAGTTTACTTCACAGTGTTTTCCCTCACCGTCCACTAAATCGTAAGTATACAATGCACATGAATTTCGAGAAACTCATTGCCGAACCCAAGTCTTGAAATTGAGGATCTAGTGAGTTACCGACCGAGCTACCGTCCTTTTTAGTTTTTGGGCTGGAATCTTATCAATACTGCTGTGATGTTTCATTGAGTAATTCTTCCATTGGAAAAATTTGCAACTCATTAGTGCTGGTTGAAATTTCGAACAAAACTAAGTTCTTACGACGCAGTGGCTGACAAGTGCAAAAGTGTTTTTTTTATTTATTTTAAGCTAAGTAAAATCTCCATAAAAGTGAGAAAGCCATGCTATTTTATATTGTTTTTTCTGGAAGTCTATAAATTTTTACACTGTTTCGGTAAAAAATGGCAGCCATAATATTTTTCCAAGGCACAAAAACCGAGAAATAAATGTGAATTTTGAATTTTAAAACAAAATAAGTTGCAGAAATAATCACATAGCACGTCGTATTATATAGATTACTATATATTTATATGTAAACGTGATGGTTGGTTGGTGAGCCTATCTCCGTACTTCAGTCGTGCCTTCCGAAGCAGTAGGTACATCGAATGCAAGGCGGAGATTGAACCTATGCTCTACAGTGGCCTCTATCACTGGATGGACCACAGAGGAGGCCACTTACTCAATCCATCTACCTATTACAATATTTATCGAATGAAGGACATTGCAGTTGCATGAACATGCAGTTTTTACGAATTAAGGGTGTCACTTCTTAGGCGGAAAGCTTAGTAGAACCACAGTTTAAAAATCCATACAGTTGTCCAACATAGGCGGAGCGGTTTGCGGGGCTTGCGGGGCGAGTCTCCGAAACTCCGAACTGATTGTTCGAAAATTGTACATAGCTAGGTTGAGTCTCGCCCCGCCGCGCCGCGCCGCAGGCCCCGCACAATTGCTCTGTCTGAGCGCTTTCGTTGGACAACTGTATGGGTTTTTGAACTGTGGTAGAACTAAGGTATGTAATTAAATTACGTGTTTCTGAGTGTGAACTGTGAAATGAAATCCACAGTACACATCGTAGACCCACGTTTAATTGAAAATAGTCAGCCCAGCCCTATCGCCATACTTCGGGCACAAATTGGGCCTTGCCTCCCGAAGCACCAAACGGAGATTTAAACCCGCTACCTCCGGATTAGTAGTTCCTCGAACTCTCAACGTACGGGTACTCGAACTAGTAGACCACAGAGAGGCGTTGCCTTAAATATAATTAAGGAAAAGACAATTATAAAAGTTCTTGCGGTTCAGAAGGTGTTATTAATTGAGTAAGAAAATGTGGCTAAAATCTCAAGCAATATACTTTATAAAAGTGGTTTTTACTTTTATATTGTTTCAATGTGAGTAAAACCGCAAGTATACGGCTAGTTCTTAGTAATATGTTGCAATGCTTAGTTAATAGGTGTCCATTTACCTATATAGGAGTAGGATGTGTATAGGTATATACAAGGAATATATAGGAAGAGTTTGTATAATACATGTTTGTAATTGTAACCCAGCTTGTCCCCAAGGTGCAGGTGGAGACCATAGACACACCACTTCGCTGCTACCACTTTTATCAATTCAATCCGACGGTGCTCCAAGCCCTCGTTGATTAAATCGTAAAAGCTCTTCTATTCCGGTGGCTTCTCATTGATCCTTCTAGAGTGCAGTCTGGTCGAGTACTACGCTTTGCGCTCCATACCATTAAGTTTTCATTTGCCAATCTTCTTTAACTTCCGCTATACAAAAATAGTTCTTATTGCCCACATACTTTGACCATTTTAAGATTCCTAATTTTTATGAAAGTGGGTGAAAAATTAAAAAATTTAAGGCCACAAAATAAAACGTATTGCAACAACATAGATAAAATAAGATTACAAATGTTAAATTTACGTAAGTAACTCAGCGAATGCTACTAGTTGCAAGCGCTAATTTTCGGCTCATCCCATTTTTAATCACATAACAAATGGTGCCAAATAGCACGAAAGTGAAGACAATAAGCGACGTAACGCCCAAATAGTGGCTGGAGATGTACGTACAGGCAGTCCCAGAACAACGTATGTCAACCAAATTGACAACATTTCAAATTGTTTGCTATGGCATTAAATAGTAATATCTAAAGTATACTTCAAACGTAAAGAAAGATTAATCTCGATTGGTTAAGTATTTCACTACTTATTCCCATTTAAAAAATCTTAATTGCAAATGGTTGGCTCTACGTGACTAAGACCTTTGCCCCATAGAGAAGTTTGCACTAATAAAAAAAGTCAAACATGACATTTGTCAAAGAAGGGGTAATACTTAAGGGCCCGTTCTCCTTGATATTGAGCACTTCATTTTGTGTCAGGTGGAACTGAACTCTGTGACGTTTCATTATTGTTTAAAATAGCGACCTCTGAGCCGTGGCTGTTACGACAACCGAAACATCGCGCGCTCTAAAGAATCACGTTTCGATGCCGAATTATTATGTTCGATGGATTAATACACCAAGTTACAATTTTTTTCTAGCTTGCTATGAATTCTATGCAAAAATCAAATCATTCATGTTGTAATATAACTCTTTGACAACTTGTGTTATAATTTATTTTTCATTAAACAAATATTTTCTACAATAAATCAGAAATACGGTGGAGCACCTTTAGGTGGTACAGACCCTTAACTCCATCGATGAAAACTCTGTCAAATGTGTCAAGTCAAGTCACAGTATGATGAGTTTTTCTATCGGCCTTGTTTTGTTATGCCTTTTTGTAGTATTTATATTTTTAGCACAGAAACCCTTCAATTTTGTAGGCTTTAAAAATATTTACGTGCATTTGTACCGAGTAACATGCTAGAATTATTTAGACCGAGACGGGTTAATTTTTTAACGGCCTTTAGACATTCACTCGGGTTTGAATGAACGATGTTTATTTTTATTGTGGCAAAGGTTCCGTTGCTTGCAGTCAATTGAACGAAATGAACGAAAATTCAGTATTTTGCAAATATCTCCGAAAATAGCCGCAAATAAATTTTCAAATAATGTTTGCAATTAAGCATCGAACCTCCATAAGTTGTTGTAATTTTTGCCGTCTTCTCAGATGACCACTTGTGGATTGAAACAACCACTAGAATAGGGCCAAAGTCAAAATCACCCGGAATTAAAAGCTTATCTGACCCAAATTGATAAAGTGAAAGACGGGTGTAAGAATCGAAGAAGATGGAGAGAGGGGCCATTTTTTTCTAGCGTTATAGGTTTACAGCACAAACCTCCACTTATAAGATCCGTCAGGGTTGATGACCTGCTCCTGTCTGATGATGGGGATGGGCTCCGTGGTGTACAACTGCTGCTGACCCTGCTGCGGCTGCTGTGACTGGTAGGGACCGAAGCTGTTGACGTCAGCCCACGCCCCTAACACTAGCGATACCACTATCTGTGGAGATTATGGACAAGTGAGATTAGTACACTAGGTAATAAGTACGTGCTACAAACCATAAACCACGTATTACACTGATTAGTATAAACAAATTTGCTCTATAATTTTATTAATGACATAAAATTTTATATAAGTGAATTTCGTGTGGTACAGTTGAAATTTTTGTATAGGCTTTTTAGCTCGTCACTTACTGTGTGATACATCTGGTTATGGACGTAAAGTTTTTAGTAGAAAGGTGAGTACATTTTATCATTAAATATTAAATTCAAAATCCATAAATTAAAAACCTAAAATATTTTGTAACAGGTTGTAATCGCTCTCTCTAAGTCTTTCTCCAAAATAATCTGTTGATATTAAAATTGTCTCTCTGAACCACTGTGAAATACATACGCCCGTGCATTTCCTTTAAGGTGAATTTGATTTATACAGCATATAAATTCATACTGAAGTCTCAAACAAGTTTGGGCTTGGAGATATATATGGGGAGGAAGAAAATGATATTTGGAATTTCTAAATCATGTACAGTGTTGTTATTGACACCGAATCAGTATGATCTTAGCCAAATAAATGAGTAGCCTTGTACAAGGATTTATACTCAGATCAAAGTATAAAGTTATTAGTAAAGTCACTTACTGGTTAGTTAGTTCAATAACTGATTTAGTGGGGTCCGTCTCTTATTTAAGTCACACTGCACGTCTTGATATCATACCGAGATCATATCGTAAAGACAACGGATTAGTATCAAAATTATAAAACCTGTTGTTCGAATTGATTTAGAATCCAAGCCTGGGCGGGTGACACGCACACTTGAACATAACTTTTTAACAATACGAGTACTTACAATGAATTTCATGTTGCAGTTGCAATGTCAAGCGAGTTTTCGTAAAGCTGGGTGAGGTATGATGCATACAATGCGTTCCACCCTGCTATTTATACCTTTAAATTTTTGCTGCAATTACATGACACGTAATCGCGATGTACATACGTTTAGCTTGTTTATGGTCCATGCCAGAGAGATGACAAAGAGTGTCCTCTTCATGAGCTATTACTGCTGTGAAGAAATAAGGCTTAGCGGGATTAAAGCCGCCGCTATCGTGCTGCGAGCTGACGCCTGATATTATAATTATTTGAATGAACAGAAATTGAGTTTCCTTGTATCGAATGTATCTATCGAATGTATTGAGTGTAGATTGGAAAACACCACGTACTCATGCTTACCTACTTTCGCAAAGAAACATAGTAGCGCTATTTTTGTTTTTACATTTCCAAAATTTAAATGCATATTAACATAGCAGTGTTTTTCTTTTTCATATGTGCAGTTGTATTCTTTTGGAAGCGGTTCGGTATTATTAGTTGAATTTGTGTTTTCATTTGATCTTACCTGTTTATTGACACCTTGTATATGGTGACTTTTGTATATAAAGCCAAATTCATACTGGAAACTTGTTAAACCTCGTTCCTGACCACTTACCGCATCTTCCGTATGAATTTGGCTATATAAACGAAAGTCATCTTTATAAGTATACCTACTATACAACATCCATCCATCAGCCTGTTTCGTCCACTGCAGTACATAGGCCTTTCCAGGATTTCGCCACTCTTGGCGGTCCTCCTGGAAGAAATGCCCATACTCACACACGCTGGGCAGGCGGGTTGGTGAGCGCGGTACCGAAACCCTTGCACCAGTGACGCCGCTGCCCGTCACCAGTCTGATTTATATAAGGCCCGGCAATTGGGGATGGATATACCGCCATCCATCGGTCCCAGGCAATGGTGGGCCGCCTGGTTTTTTGCTTGAGAGCTGTCCTCTTACTCTCCCCCGAATAACTTCGGGAGGATTTACGAGTAAGATGGTGGTACCTCCACAGTCGAGCCCGGCATTAGCTCTACCACCTAGCTATACAACATACATAAACATGAATACTTCCACCAGCATTTTTGCGAGATAAAATCCTATTGTTGGATGACGTTGAAGTAAGACAAACTGGTAGATTTTTTATCTAGATAGTCTAGTGGTATTTTACTGAAAATATTATAGTATTTAAATTATTGCCTCTGATTTATTTTCATCCGGATTGCTCCTACAATTGGTGCATGAGCAAAAAGTGTCCGTCCGTGGCTTTAATCTCTTACGAGCTTGTCTTGGAGCTTTTATTTATGATTCACTCTTTAATTTGCAGTTTACCACTACATAAAGTATAGGAAGAGGTGTAATTACTGGTATTTGGCGTGGGTACCTTTTACTCATCATGTTACAAGGGTTGCTTACGGAAGAACCACGCTTACTTGCGAGTCTCGCACCTCCCTTTTTACCCTTCTATGCTAAGCGCGAATCCACTTGACCCTTCTATGCTAAGCGCGAAGCCACTTGACCCTTATATGCTAAGCGCGAAGCTACTTGACCCTTCTATGCTAAGCGCGAACCCACTTGACCCTTCTATGCTAAGCCCTAAGCCACTTTTCACTACTATTAGGTACTATGGCAGTAATACAATTTTCCTTGATATTACATACAAATACATTGTTTTACTTTGTGCCAAATATTCTTGTTTGGTTTTATAACCTGAAAAGTGCCTGAAAACTATTCCCTATAATACTCACAAATGTACTCAGTAATAATTATGTCTATGATAATACTTTAAATAAAATGTCAAGTTTAGATCACAGAGTTTGCTCTATGGTTGAGACTGCCTCTATATATCTTGCCATATTGACATGCTATTTATCCATGATTTTCCATTCGTTGTAATTCTAGTAAGTTCCTAGAATAGGATAAACGTTTTCCTCAGCAGTCAAAAGTCAAGTTCTCACACGTGAATCAATTTCTCGGAGATGCATACCTGATGTATCACGCAGTCACGCAGCTTCATATGCGCCCGCGCCGACATACTTCAGCGAGATTTTTTTGAAAGAATATTTATTGAAGTTGCCTCATCAAGGCCCTCCGTATCATAATATTATCGGACGACAATAACTGTTGGATTCCGCGGCAAAGTTATGGTCAAAATAAAAGATCTGACTCATTTAACTGCCTATTTCACGTTTTTGTGGAATTCCTTGACATAGCCAAGCTTGTTGCCGATGAGGATAAACTAAGCTTTTTTTCCGTTTTTAAGCAAGCGTTGTTTAAACTAATACTTATTTAAGTTTAATGATATTAAATCCAAGAACTGTGAGGATTTATTTTATAATAAAATATTTTTTTAGGATAGCTTATGGCAAGTGCTTAATAGCTTAATAGCTATTTATGTAACGAAATTTTGAAAATTGTATCATTGTACATGTATTGGTAGAGTCAGTTTTTAGGGTACCAAACGAAACCCTATTACAAAGCTTCCTCTGTCTGTCTCTCCGTCCGCCCGTCTGTCATAGTTATAGGGATAGCTTCAACCGTAATAGGTACCCGTAAATACGTGTTACTATGGTCACGACAAATAATAAAATATTCAAGAAATTGAAAACTCAAGGGATTCTGCACTTCTTTGGCAAGAGCTACCATTCTAGCACCTTGTTTTGTCGCTTTGATGTTACTATGACTTCGATATTTTTGATATTTACCATAATTTTTTAAAGTTTCGTACTTATATTTTGTGGTGGTACGGAGCCCTTTAGCTAGTAGAGCCATTTCTATACTGAACCAACATCATCATCACTGAATGGGTATGTTTAAACGCAAAGATTGTTCAATGTTCTGAAGAGGGTATGTAGAGGTAGTTGATCAAATACACCTGCATTTTCACATCCTATTTTAATCACTAAACATAAAAATTTAATGTAATATAAGAATATAATATTATATTATTTTCACAATCAAAGTACTTTCTCATGTGAGGGGTGCTTAACCAAAACTTTGTAAGTGCCATGATTACCTTTTTTATATGCTTCCTGCGTTGTATGTGCCAACGTTCACCTGCACCATACAAGACGTGACTGTAACGTCATCTGACGATGAAACACCTAACTAGAGCAAGTCAAAACGTTGTAAGTACGACACTACTTGCACTTTGCAAAGTTCTTCAGTTTATCAAAGCCAAAAATGGGAAAAAACGGGTACTTAATCAATTCAAATTGGTGAAAAATATATATAAGAAAAACAAAAAAAATGTGGACAAAGTTATAGTAATAGTAAAAATGACAATTTTCTTGCAGTATCAGAACCAAAACAGGTTAGAGTTTATTTAGTTTAGAGTTTATTTTATTGTTGGTTAAAATTAAAGACAGCATTTATTATGACTAAGATATTTATATTGTTTTATTTCCTTGACATGAAAGAAACACCAATACCTTTAAGTAGTGAAAAGAAAAAGGACATAGCTGCCATTTTACCCTATATTTCAGGGGACAATCGATTGTTTTATGAAAATCTCTTAAATAAAGAGTGAGTTTTGTTGAAAAAATGGTGCAAGTATTGTGGCACATACAACAATATTACTAGCAAAAATATTGGCACTTAGAACGTTTTGGCCTGTCTAGGTTTATTTTTGTAAGTTTATAAAACAAACGCCTTCTTTATATAATTTCTAACTATAGCGCTTGTGTTAGGAAAGAATGAAACTACCTATATTATATAAAATTTGAAAAATTGTAAAAAGGGTTTTATTTATCAGGAAAAAAAAAATAATAAATCTTGCTACCCGATGTGCATAAAAGTATATAACAAACATCCACAGAGTAAAAAGATCTGCCTCTCACCTTGTTTAAACCGAAATTTTAAAAAATGGTTATTAGATCGGAAATTTTACAATGTAGGAAATTTTTGATTCAAAATTTTTAAGGCAGATACATATAATACGTAGGCAGGTGACATATGAATTAAATTCAAATCTAATTTCTATTGTTTAATTGATTAATTATGTGTTCTTAAAATATTTTTCTTTTATTTATGTCAATTATTGTATATAAACATGAATTTGTTTATAAAAAAATTGCATGCTAAACTAAAATTAGCTATTAAGGACCCAACTAACAAATGAATGTTGTGTAATGATTACTAATGATCAAGTAAACATTTTCGTTGGTCTTAAAAGATTGGTCGGCTAAACGCAAAATTAAAAAAATGCGTATTTGGCCCCAATTACATGACGTTATTGTTGTTTAGTAGTTACGTAGAAGTCAGCCAATGACTGTTTGACGTTATATAGAAGTTAAATAAATGTATAACGACCGACTTTTTGGTGTATTACTGATTATGTTGAGATCTTTCTGTGACCACTGAAGTCATATAGCAGTTAAAATGACGTTGTGAAATGCCCAAAACGTGGTATTAGTGCCAACTACATTGATTCCTTATCAAATTGTTTTTTTTTTTGTAATTTGTAAAATACATACATAAAGTATATGTTTTACATGTCAAATCTAATTTATATAAAAATAATATTTTATGATGAAACCAATATGATACGGGAAATATATAAAAAAAAACTATATTTAAGTTGGGCTACTAAAGTTATACACAATATATTATGTGCTCATACCGGAGAAAATATAAAATGTAATTATCATGAGTACAAAATAACTTTAATGAAGATTATATTAATGCAGTAATAAATGTGTGATAAAAATAGTGAAATAGCACGTTGTCATTAAGGGAATTTAAGTTTTATGATGATGTATATAGGTATATGTGTTGCTGTGAAATTTTTAACGCCCTCAACTATTTCTTTGTAATTAAATAATTTTAGTTTATTATTCAAAATATGTTTTCGTATTAAACTCCATCCATCTTGTTTAAGTTACACGGCGACCTCTTTAATACACTTAAATGAATACAAGCTCGCATAAATTTGTTTTAGCAAATAAATATTTCTTATTCTTATTCTAACGGACGGACGTAGCCTAGTTGTCAGAGTTCAAACCTCCGAAAGTAAAAAAAAAGAAAAACGAAAGTTTGATTGTTTAATATGTTTGCATTACAGAATCAATCAGCCTTGTGATTTTTTTCACGAACATAATGAATATTAATTTTAGTTCATGAACTTTTAGGTCGTTTTATTTTCTTCGAACCGCGATACAAAAACCTAGCTACGCCAATGATTTTTTTTGACTCATATAGTCACCTCTTCTTTAGTTTAAGAGCATAGGCTTAGGGTAATTAAATTAACCAGATCCAGTAACGTGAGTTCCTGACAAAATTCCTGATACCTATTTCAATAAATTTCCTGACATTTTCGTAAAAGTTTCATGCCAATGCAGTGGCATCAATTTTTGTTATAAACACAACATAACTCAAAAAGAATAACAATTTTTAAAGTTCCTGCCAAATCTTATTTTTTCCTAATTATTTGACAGAGGGCATAGAGATTTTCTCTATGACAGAGGGCCAGAATTCCTGACATGTCAGGAAAATTCCTGTCGTCTGATAAGTGGTAACCCTACATAGATTGGTTATTCCAACACCTACACTGATATTCGCGGTTCTTCTCGAGCCAACAGCAATCTTACTCCCCTTTGATAGCACTACATGATCAATCCCAGAAACTGTGTCAGTCCACCACTTAAAGGTATCGGTTTTTATGTCCCCAGTGCCATATTGATTAACGAGTGCCCTCGAGCTATGGGACGCGGCGTCGGACGTCGTCACCTCGACTCTTGCGCAACGCAACTACAATACGAGTTACCGGCTTGATCATTTGTGTTATGGCTCCCGATTGAACCCGCTATCAAAATGTTTGAAATCATTTTCACGTAGATTGAAAAAGTGATGAAATGTGACCGTCTCTTGGGTCTAGAGGTCCGTGTAATCGACCTCTGAAACTGGGGTCGAGAGTTCGAATCCCGTAATTTTGTGCACGTTAAATTATGGGTCCTTATCCGTGCCCGAAGTACGGCGACAGGGCTCAACACAATACTCATCCTGGTACGTAATAAATAATCATTGGTAAAACGAATACTGACTTGTATTTCACAGTCAATACTTGGAAACATCTCCGGCACTACCTCCGGGATTCATGTCGTGATTGTATAGAAAATAAGAGAAAACCACTATTTAATTAATAAAAAAAAACATAAACTTATCTCACAACGTATCCCCGAGGGATGTTGCTGAATATGAACTGTCCCTAGAACTTTACTCGTACACCGTTTTTCACCGTCGATTTTTTTTTGCCAATGTGTTAGAAGGTTATGTTAGGTTACCCTTTTGTCGTGCCCTTTACATTATATATATACTTAATGTGCTTATTTTAGCCAGATATTCATTAAAAACATAAAACCGGTGTACTTTACATGGTAAATTGAGAAAAAACTGAGTATCAATTGACTTAATAATATATTTTGCATTTTGGACATGGTAAGCGTAATATTTTCCACAAAGTCGTTAATATACGTTTGTGTAAGTTGGCAATACTGTCCGTATGATATTCTATTCTGCGCAACATTAACCAATAGCAAAACAAAAGACGATTCAAAGTTGGTAATTTGAATACTATTAATATTAATACGAGTTTGGGCTTATTTGATTGGTCTTTATTAGCGCTTTGGTAAAACATGGTGACCGTTGCACATAGTCGTTAAAAAAATCATATCCTTTGGTTTCCACGAAAATCGAGCCGCGGGCAAAGGCTAGTATTAAATATTTTCTGCTTGTGTTTGTTATTGTAAATGGGAGCTTTGACTGTGATTTTATTTCCTTTTATAATGTAAAGCTCATATTTAGTTTCAAAACAAAACAAAAAATGGCGCAAGAAATGTGTTTACTTTTGAGACATCATATCAATCATTAAATCATCAATTCCACAATGATAACGCATAGGTGTAATTTTATGAATAATTTTTAAATATCTGGTAATACAGACAGACAAAAAAATAACAGCATTGTATATAGAAACTAGACTAATTTAATCCCACTAATATTATAAATCTGAAAGTTGGTTTGTTTGTTATGAACTTATACTGCTGCAAAAGGTCAACAGATTTTAATTCTCTACAATAGGTATGATTATATTCCGAGCCAACATACAGGCTACTTTTATCCCAAGATATCGGGAAATTCCTTAAAAAATAAGTAATAAACCAATAATATAATGAAAAAAATAAGTCAGCATAGATTGACGCAGAAATAAACATCGTTTATAATTAGTTTGATATTATGACAAAAATAAAAAATATTACATGGGAAATATTCTTATGAACTGCTTGTTAAACTGATTGTATTTAATCGAAAACCTATCAATTGTACCATTTGGTAAGGTTTCGCTAACCCGTTAAGCCACAAACTGCATAAAAACATGCCAACATATTACATTACTACATACAAAACGCCACTGTTCTTAATTAGTATAAGACAAAATAATGAAACTTTTTAACAATGGTACATCAATAATGTGAGAATGAATTTTTTGGTGTCAAAATTGAAACAACAGTTTTAATTAAAGCCTCGAATTCATTTATTATAATAACTACAACTAAATTATAAAATTTACCATGTATGTGATGTTCCAATTTAGTCCTTCTTGCCGTTATCCTGAGCATTCTTGTTGTAACCAGGATTTTGCCAAGAAGGTCGGTAAGGGTATGCCCCAGGGTTGTATGCCGCAGGATGGTAGCCCGCAGCGTTGTATGCTGCAGGGTTATATGCGGCGGGGTTGTATGCTGCAGGGTTGTATGCTGCAGGGTTGTATGCTGCAGGGTTGTATCTGTTGTAAGGAGCAGGGTGGTATCCCAAGGGGTGGATTGCTGCATGGTTAGCGCCATTGTAAGGGTTGAAGGGATTGAAGCGGTTATACGCAGGGTTGAGACCTCCTGCGGTGTAGTTTCTGTAGTTGTTGATGAGGTCGGGAAGAACGCCTGTGCCATCCGCGGGGATGTGGACTCCAGAAGGTCTGAAACCTTTATAATTATTGTTAAATTAAAACGCGCATCATGGATTTTTCGTTGTTATTTTGAGGTGAAAATGGGGAGTGAAAAAAATTCTTTGGTATTGGATTTGAGTTGGAAGATTATAGTATCTAAAATTTCATTCCAATTTATGTTTTAGTTTTGGAATTCCCAGAAATATACGGTTGCAGTAGTATAAAGAAATCCCAAATATTCAGTTTAAACTCTGTATTTGTAGCAATACAATTTTGTTATTCTATCATGATCGTTGAATTTTTTGACAGTTACTTCCCGCTGTCTCGTACATACGCACAGTTACAGATCTGCTTCAGACATAATACGCATAGAAATCTTCGCCAGTTTTGTAGTCTCAAAAATAGCCAAATCATAAATAGTATGAGCACCAAGGCTGGCTCTTCATCAGAGCTGTGAGCATTTCACTCAAACATTCATTTCCTCATTTTCCTTTCCGACACAGCTCTAAGCAATCCCGTTTGTACAGTGGAGCCCACATCAAGCTATACACATTGAGTATAAGCTGACCTCTCATTGTACGGGAAGTGTTTAGCTTGATGTGGGCTCAACTGTAAATTTTTTCCTAGGTCGCCGCTCCGCTTTTTCGCACAGCTCTGGGGAAAGCCAAACTAAAAAACATAGAACAGGAGTCAAAGTCATTTTAGAACATGTGCAAACAAGCGGGAAGCAATTACGGGTCATTTTAATTGTCCATAGCTGACCGGACATGCACTTTTTAGTGTGGATTGTACAGAAATCGTCATGATTTCCTGAAATACGAAATTTGCCGATGGTTGCCGAAGATTCCTCCGCGCATTATTTATATATTTATGCATTATTCATACATAATTGCATTATTTAGATATGGTTCTCCTGTACAAATCCGTAAATTTTAGTTTTATTGTTGTAAAAATGAGAATCAAATTATGCTAATTATATTTGTTACAAAGTTTAATTCTCATTGCACAAAAACACTGAGAGCTTTATGATTCAACATTTAAAAATATGATCCATGAAGAGCTTATTAATAGCCCACGTCGTGTTTTGTATAAGTAATTGCAAATGTTGCTCATACACATAATCTACCTCGTGAATTTTATGATAAATTCATAATATTGAAGTAATAAATGTAAGTTAAATATCAAAATGTTTTTTACCGTTCTCATCAGCAACATAGCTAACTTGTATCGGCGTCCCGTCGGGGGAGATATAGGCGTAGCTACCCTGTACAACCTGAAAACGAAGATTTTCTTAAGTATGTCAATGACTACATTAATCTTACATAAAGAATGCTATTTTCTACAAAAATACGGCATTTTAACAAAACTACACCAACTCCAAATTAGGCCAGAAAGAAATGAAAATATATTGACACCTATTCTCGTGTAGCAAATATTAGATTTAGAGCTGCCATAACCTAAAACTTCTCATTGCAAATTAGGCTTTAACGCAGATGAATAAAAGTTAAATGAGCTTGTATTATTTTAGGTTTTTCAACTCTAAATTTAAGGTTTGCTGCACGAGAATAAGTCACATTGACACGTATTCTCGTGTAGCAAATATTAGATTTAGAGCTGCCATAACCTAAAACTTCTCATTGCAAATTAGGCTTTAACGCAGATGAATAAAAGTTAAATGAGCTTGTATTATTTTAGGTTTTTCAACTCTAAATTTAAGGTTTGCTGCACGAGAATAAGTCACATTGACACGTATTCTCGTGTAGCAAATATTAGATTTAGAGCTGCCATAACCTAAAACTTCTCATTGCAAATTAGGCTTTAACGCAGATGAATAAAAGTTAAATGAGCTTGTATTATTTTAGGTTTTTCAACTCTAAATTTAAGGTTTGCTGCACGAGAATAAGTCACATTGACACGTATTCTCGTGTAGCAAATATTAGATTTAGAGCTGCCATAACCTAAAACTTCTCATTGCAAATTAGGCTTTAACGCAGATGAATAAAAGTTAAATGAGCTTGTATTATTTTAGGTTTTTCAACTCTAAATTTAAGGTTTGCTGCACGAGAATAAGTCACATTGACACGTATTCTCGTGTAGCAAATATTAGATTTAGAGCTGCCATAACCTAAAACTGTTCATTGCAAAATAGGCTTTAACGCAGATGGATAACAGTTAAATGAGCTTGTATTATTTTAGGTTTTTAAACTCTAAATTTAAGATTTTCTGCACGAGAATAGGTCACTGTATATATTTAAAGGAATAAATTCTTATGGTATAGCAAGCAATATAAAAACCAATATGAGATGTTTCAGGAAGAAAGAAGTCTGCAAAAGTGTTATTTCGGTACCAACGGGTTAGTATATAATTATTTAAAACTTCAAACGTCAAAACTATTTTTTTTGTCGCCTCGATGTTGCTTTTGCATTAATATTGTTGTTTTTAACCGAAATGTCTTTAGGGTTTCATACCACTAAACAGTAAGGATATGGGACGCAAAAAAAAGTAAATAACAATTACATTAAAAAAAATTCGCCACATCTCACTTTAATCACTCGTACTTGCCTATTTATTTTTTTAATGTTTGACGTACTACTGCGACCGACATTTAAAGCTCACGATACTTATTGATCATAATCATAAATTACAATTTGCATTTCTTGAGCTTAGTATCTATATTAATATTTTTATTGGTTACCTTGAACAAATCAATCAAATCAATGTCACGGACGTCCGCCGTAAGCGGCGTCTCTTAAACGCAGACAAAACTCGTCAATTACGTTATTTGGATGCACTGTGAGCCTGTGATTGATCATTTCCTGGTTGATTCATCTTAACGTAAATCATATCTTTTGACTGACAGTTTTACTGCTCCGACTATGTTCATTTATTTATGTAAATGTCATGCTAAAGGATAATTTTTCATGTCACATATTTGTTTGAAATGCATGCTTCTATAAAGAAAAAATCTGCCATACGGTTGTACATGGACGAATTCCGTAAATGCAGATGAGATTTGCTTAGCAATTGACACCATACAATAAAAACTTTATGGGCTTGGATTTGGTCTTTCAATGGTTTTTGATTTAATATGCTGGGTCAACTGCTTATCTGGTCAATGTAAAACTTGGATAAGTGTTTTTTCAGACCTTTTCTTTCCGTTGTCAGTAGGTTACCTAATTGGACACATTTCACGCAACAGATTTTAATTTTGAAAATGATACTTTTTTAAGTTATTAATTCGTTTTATGTCTAAAACAATAAAACATGTTTTTTTTCCGATGTCAGGTGAAAAACTCGTACGTCAAATAATTTTTAATAAAATCCAGAAAAACCTCGAAAATTCACTGATTTTGCGTGCCGACAGCGCTCTAAGCGAGCGTTTTCATGTAGATTTTCTGACAACATACTGAAGTTCAAAAACACTCAATAAGATTATCGTGCATCATGGGCAAACTTTAGTCTTGCTCTAACTGCATGTGGTAGTTTCGTTTTAATCGGTTTTAAAATATGGGAGCTGAATCGCTATTTTCGTAAAATATGAACTCTTTTAAGTACTTTAATTGTGAAAACATTAAAAGTACGTGTTTTTATCAAGTGTAATGAATTATTTTCCTAATACAAAAACACACCATTTTGTAATCTCCTGCATATTCGGAACTGAATCCAATGCAAAGCTGAAATTTAGCGTTGTAGAACCTCGTAAATTACGTAAGTTCAGTTAATAGGACAAGAAGATCATTTTCCTTCTATCAATGTTTGTTTTATCCATCTACCCCTGCTACTTATATTGTACGGTTATTTATCGTATTCTTAGTATTTGTGAGTCCAATTTCAACTTACGTATTTTATTTAGATTAGGTATTTGCTATCAATTTTATTATTATTAATTATTTTATACACTGAATTCGCGTATTTTTTTCCCAACAATGGATTTCCACCCAAAGGTTGTCTGGAATAAATTGCTATAAGCGATAAGGCCGCCAATAGTAACCTTTTTTTAATGTTTTTTTTTGTGTTTTGGTGCACATCAAGAGTATCTGTCTTGTCTTTATCTAGGACGAGAGGACAGAGTATATTCTGTAATCAATCAATAATCTTTTTTTGCAATAAGTCGAGCATGCACCAATGAGGTTATTTACCATCACAAAGCCTTTTTTTGTGGTTTACTGCCACTGCTTTAACAAAACCCATACATTTTGTGCATTGTGGAGTATCTTATCGATTCTTTTATTAAATCGTTTGAAATTGGTAGAGCAAATAGAGAGCAGAGTTATTAAGTTGATGATTTAATTAAATAATATACCACAAATGAGCCCACCTGTGTCCCTTGGGGCTCTCCGTTGTTGTCGATGTACGCATCCTTCAAGAATCCGTTCTCCTGGGCTTGCTTACCGTCAGCTGTCGAAAAGCTGCAACCGATATAGATGTTAGATAGATTAGATAGATGTTAATCCCAAGAAATCTCAAGCCATTATTTTCGGCAGTAGGTATATGACCAACCTTCTTAATCAAACGACAATTCCACGAGTAGTGTATAATGATGTCTGTATTGCCTACACTAAAACTGCAAAAAATTTGGTTCATATTCGACTGTAACTTGACGTGGGCTGCGCATATTAATGAGGTCAGCAGGAAAGTCTATGCGACATTTCATTCCCTTAAGCGTCTCCAAAAGTTTCTCCCATTTGGAACTAAAGTTACTCTCGCACAATCTCTTCTTTTGCCGATTATCAACTACGCTGATGTTTGTTTCCTAGATGCCAGTCAGGAGTTGCTTGGTAAACTTGAACGTTTACAAAATCTGGGAATCAGGTTTATCTATGGGCTAAGAAAATATGACCACGTATCTCAGTACCGTGAACAGTTAAAATGGCTTCCAATCAAACAGCGTCAAAATGTTTATATCCTTTGTTGCCTTTTCAACATTTTAAACAGTCCCACTTCTCCTCCATACCTCCGCGATCGTTATGAGTATATCTTCCTTAGAGACAAGCAAGTCAGGTCTAACACGTTCTCACTTTTAAAAACACCTTCTCATAACGCCGCAGCGTATGGAAAATCATTTACTGTACAGTCCATCAAACTGTGGAACTCTCTTCCTCACACTATCAGAGACAGTCCTTCCATTGGTGTATTCAAAAGGAAAATAAAAGAGCACTATCTCCGTTAACCTATCCTCCTGGTATACATATTATGTATATAATATATGTATAATTATATATATATATATGTATGATTATATATTTATTGATAGGATACTATTTATTAATACTGTGTAGGTATATGTATGTACATTTTATGTAGTTTATTGTATGTATTTTTTACTTGTTTGTATATTTTAGGTACTATTTTAATCTTGTTTTTGTGGAAGTATTATTATGTGCACATTATGAATACCTTACTTATATCTTATATATCTCATCCACCCTTGGTCTGCTGGAAGAAATCTCATTATTGAGATAAGCGCGCCATTGTACATAGCTTTTCAAGTGTATATTTTATTAATATGTTTTCTGTGTACATTAAGAATAAATATAAATATAAATATATATTTTTGGACGTTTATGTATCAGTGCCATGTTATAGGTATTAATTTAATGGAAATATTTTCATGTATTTTATATGAGTTTATGTCTCAACAAGTATATTTAGGTTTTAATTTTATCATGAGAAGATTCTTTCTGGTTAGCATTTACACATTATGTCCTTTCGTCAAGGTTTTCTACTAGCAATAAGTGCCACCTTAGTACAAGTTTTATTGTTTTTAGGGTTCGGTACCTCAAAATAAACACGGAACCCTTATACTCATAGGATCACTTTGTAGTGCTTTTGTCTGTCCGTCTGTAAAGACCCTTCTTCTCGGGCCTCGTTAGAGATATCAAGTTGAAACTAATACCTCTTACAGAATCTTATGGCCCAATGATGACAAGTATTATAAAATCAGGCTTTTCACTCAACGCAAAAAAGTTATTGCACTTTACGTACTCATTGATACCTATTCTCGTGTAGCAAATATTAGATTTAGAGCTGCCATAACCTAAAACTTTTCATTGCAAAATAGGCTTTAACGCAGATGGATAAAAGTTAAATGAGCTTGTATTAACTTAGGTCTTTCAACTCTAAATTTAAGGTTTGCTGCACGAGAATAGGTCACAATTTTGCAATGAAAAGTTTTAGGTTATAGCAGCTCTAAATCTAATATTTGCTTAAACCTTAAATTTAGGGTTGAAAAACCTAAAATAATACAAGCCCATTTAACTTTTATCCATCTGCGTTAAAGCCTATTTTTTAATGAAAAGTTTTAGGTTATGGCAGTTCTAAATCTAATATTTGCTACACGAGAATAGATGTCAATTTCATACAAATTGGCTCCCTGGAAACCTAATAGGGTACTTCGATTTGACTATAAACTTGAATTTCCGTTCACAAGTGGGTCTTATAGCATACTTCTAGGAAAAAAGTCTGAAAATTACTGAAAATTACATTCAAATAATTAAATATGGTAATTAGTCAAGAACATACTGGACTGGGCTTAATTTGGCCCTTTGGATACATAGAGTTTAATAAATCGTTAGTGTAGAGTTAAATCCGACCTTTCAACGGTATGTACGGGGTCCTATTCACTCATGCACGAGTTCTATTCGCACTTGACCATTTTTATCCGACTGTATCTATTTGTGTAAATGTGTAAAAAGTGTTAAATCACATCACACTAATATTATAAATGCGAAAGTTTGTGTGTGTGTGTGCATGTTTGTTACTCTTTCACGCTGTAACGGCTGGACGGTTTTGAATGAAATTTAGAATGGATATACTAGCTTATACCCTAACTTAACACATAAGTTACTTTATATCCCGCAAAAAAGCATGTCGTTAAACCGAATAACACGCGGGTGGAGCTGCGGTCAAAAGCTAATTATACATACATAAACTTAAACCTAGCTAATATACTTGGCTTTGTATTTCGGTTGTAAATGTTCTTTTAAGAAAACCACACAATCTTCTGATTAAGACAACTTTTCTTATGAAACGAAAAAATATTTGAACCTATCCATACAAAATTCACCATAGGTTTTTAGAGTTCCGGAGTCCGACAAGGAACCCTTATAGTTTCGCCATGTCCGTCTGTCCGTCTGTCTGCGGCTTAGCGCAGAGACTATTAGTACTCGAAAGCTGTAATTTGGCATGGATATAAATATTACTCACGCCAAAAAAGGTGTCATGTGTTCAGTATAATCAGTAGATAATGTGGGTTTCTAATAGTTCTTATCCATTACCACTCGTCCATCAAAATAAAATCAATCAAGGATCATACGATTTTAAAGAATGCTTTCTATCGGCAATCGTGAGTGAGAGCCAGGTATGATTACCCCCTTCTTCTCACTCCGAATATTGATATATTCTACCATTGACCTTTCATGCCAATAATGATCTGAATCACTAATCTGTTTCGGGCTAATTAGTGCTAATCCTGCCTTATGTATAATATCAATTCATTTATTTATAATTTATTTCCTTACGATTAGTCTCGATCGCTTATTTATTTTCATTTGTATTCAAAAACTAAAATACACCAGAAAGGAATTGTCATAATATACAAGAACATAGATAAAGCTTACCTGAAAGCGTAAGTTCCATCAGTGTGGGCAGGCTCATTGGAGTAAGAAAGAATGGGCACAGCTGGTCCAGGGAGTCCATTGTAGTACGGATCTCTCACTCCAGGAATGGGAGGCACCGGTACTCCCGGAATTGGCCTAAAGGGGGCACCTGTTGGCCCGTAGGGTGGAACCCGAGCTAAAGCCGGGTTGTAGCCGAGAGCCGCTGCCCTAGCTGCCGCAGCAGCTGCAGCTGCTGCCGCTGCAGCCGCGGCTGCTGCCGCCGCAGTGGGTAGAGGCACTGTTGGAACGCCAGGCAGAGGACTCGGTACAATCTGGCCATCCGTGACTGACAGGTAGAGTACCAAACAAGAAAGAAAACACAGCATCTGTAAAAATATGTTCATGATGTAAACTTATTCTGAGCTTTTATAAATGTAATTGGTAGTGAAGATGTCTTACCTTGCCAAAATAAAACAAAACTATGTGATTTTTCGTGAAACCGACTGCACACGTTGTGCACAAAGTGCTACTGTTAGCGTGGGATCCGAATGTACCATTTATAGGCAGTAGGGTAGCATTGCTGAACTGATATTTTTTGTTATGCCATCGCTCGAACGTGAGGCCCACACACGTCCCTGCTAACTTGCTGCTATTATTTCGGCAGCAAAGCTCGTGAAAACACGGAGCACGCTGGGTTGAAATCATTTAGCAATTTTAGCTTAAAATTGCAGTAAACGCTACAAGCAACGGTACACAAGTATATTATCCACTCATGTGTTGCACAAACAGACCTAACCCTTCTTAATATCGGAGCAATATCCGATGAAAACCGAAGCATTGGCAATTTAGGAAATTATGTGCAGAACAAGCACGCTCATAGCAGCTGCTTTGTATTATCGGTTGTTTATTGAAATAGCACAAGCCGTACCTACAATCATCCTTTCATCATCTTTCTTGAAGAAAAACAGATAAATAAAATTACGTAGCGCATTGCAAGTTCAGTAAATTTTTTCAATTTTTTTTTGTTTTTCTTATTGCTGTTTCGTCCTTGGGACACCACCTGTTTTATCAGGATAAGATAAAACATTAATGTTATATTGAATATATTTTTCCCGCAACTTCACTGAAACCTAGCGTGTCGTTATTTTATGGAACTACCCGCCTCAATGGATTTTTTAAAAGGTAAAACAAGCATATTTGCCACATACGTTACCCCAACGCGGGTTTTATGTTATGTCATAGGTAGTTTTTGAATGTGATCATTTTAAACAATCAAAACTCGTACAACCTTGTTTTAACGATAATTTTTAAGGGGTGAGCCTCTTCACGTAAAGACGTAAACATGTAACTTATCGTGCTTCGGACACAATTATGTACCGTCGTCGGCGTCGGCTAAAGTGTCAGATTTCGTAACTCCATCAGATCAAATTTTACAAGAGGCACAAAAAACTTCACCACGAAAAATGTTGTATGAAGGTTTGTTTTGATTTTAAATACAAATACTGATAAAATATATATAAAATATATTCCGTAAAAAAATATATACATACATATATATGTACGCGGCAAGTGTATAAAAATGGAGGTACGAGATTTTTCCGGAAAGCTAATCACATAATTGGGGAGATAGGAGTTTTGCTACAAGAAATATCCGTATACTAGAAAATAATTATTTTATTTATAAGAAAACAAAACCTCTTCTTGCCTCAAAAAAATGATAGTAAGGTAGGTACGTAGATAATTTATAAATCGCATGACAATCAAGAATACTCAATAAATAGCCATAATTCTAGTGACCAGCCCCCTGATTCTGTATCGTAGAATCAGTTGCCAAACCGAGTGCATATCGTCTAAAACATACATATCCGCTTATCTAAGGATACGTTCGCACTTGAAATGACGTCACAATTTGAGAAAAGTTCAATACCCATTGAAGGTTATTTTGGAAGTTATTTTTTTATCTATTTTTGGTGAATAGCAACCATAGATGGGAACCGACACTGAGTTACATAATAGGCTCGCAGGAAAACAAACTTAATACTTAGCTGAATTGAAAATCCGAAGGTAATATCTAAATCGTATAACAATCTGAAAATCCTTAATTCTATAATCTGGTGTGACAAGATTTAATGAACTTTTACTTAATTGAAAAATAATGAAACAATTTTTTACAAGATAATTAAAATCTTTATGAAAATCTTTAAATACCATAGCAAATTAATTCAACTTCCTTAGAAAATTATTTTAAATATTAATAATAATACCTATATATTAATATCTATGAAAATGAGATTTAATTTCTTGTAACCTAGTTGTTCAGTCTTGCAATCTGTTGACTCAAATTATGCTTTTAAGGTGGTTGCTATGATTGTTTTTTTTTATTTTTGAATAATAAGTATACAATAAATGTGATTAATGGCACTATACAACAATAGTTTATAATCATTATATAAAAATTTGGCTTTATTGCAAAGTTATGTATTACTTTGTAAATGATCCTACACAACAACTTTAACCCTTACGAGACTGTAGAAAAACAATGACATGTATCCCATCAGTCCTGTAAGGGCTAAAGCGTGTTTATAGTTGTTGTACAGGAACATTGCATGTTTCATTCGTCAAAGTAGGTACGTATTTATCTTACCGTTCAGCAAGCGGTAAGTATATAAAGATTACCTATATATATATATATATTTGAAATTAGGTGGTAGAGCTGATGCCGGGCTCGACTGTGGAGGTTCCACCATCTTACTCGCAAATCCTCTCGAAGATATTCGGGTGAGAGTAAGAGGACAGCTCTCAGGCAAAACCAGGCGGCCCACTATTGCCTGGGACCGATGGATGGCGGTATATCCATCCCCAATTGCCGGGCCTTATATAAAACAGACTGGTAACGGGCAGCGGCGTCACTGGTGCAAGGGCTTCGGCACCGCGCTTTTCAACCCACCTGCCCAGCGTGTGTGAGTATGGGCATTTCTTCCAGGAGGACCGCCAAGAGTGGCGAAATCCTGGAAAGGCCTACGTCCAGCAGTGGACGAAACAGGCTGATGAATGGAATATTTAAATACTGAAAAACTATTTGTACATATTCTCGTAGCAGGATTCGTCTAGATTGAGAAAATTCAGCATCCTACCAACTCTACCGTCTGAGTAAATCACAGCTAACATTTATTTACACTATAGAATTCAATATTTCTAGAACCCAATATCAGTCGTTTCCATTTGTAAGGTCACTATCGAATATTTTTAATTCACACTTATTGAGATTTTCAGTACCTATCGTTAATTTTAGTGTGTTGCTGAAATTTATCAATAATTACTGTAAAATATTACAAAACCTACAAATCGGTGCGTGTACGGGTAAACCAAAAGTTTGGTCATCAATAAATATAGGTATCAATTGTAACATAAATACCTCTTAAATTCTCATTTTCAAGAAGGCCAAACATATCCTATTATTCTGACCTCGTGTTTCGAGTTTAGCCGATTGTTATCCGACGGTATTACATCGACTAATTACATCTTAACAGCTTAATCATATCTGAATCTGTGCCGCTTAATGAATGACCGTATGTTTCATAATTTACCTCATTCTTGTGTTTTGTATTTCTGATTCTAATTAATTATTGAGGGCGCTATTGTGCGTGTAAGGAGGGCAACACATCACAGTATGAGATATCAATATCAGTCCTTACACTGTTTGCGTAGAGGTTATAATCAAACGTAAAATTTCGAGTATGAGCTTCCATTGCTCAAATCTTGCAGAACCTCTTTGGTGTTAAGGGGAGGCCTGGGATATATTCTGATTCTTGTAGTTACGTTCTCAGTATAATCCTGTAATAGCTGCTGACCAAATGATGCTTTAATTTAAAATCAAAATCTGTTGGATTCTCAAGATTCGTAACGATTTTAGCCGTTCAAGAACTAAATTACTTACTTTTTGTTTAAACATGTGTTTTTAATGGACTATTTTTCGCGGCTTCATCCACGCTGAATAGAATTTCTGCCCTCAGCCCTTTTTATCTGAATTGATTAAAAAAAAACACATACTTAAAATACCTGCGCACTGTTTATCGCAAGTCATAAGCGAAAGTATAATAATACAGATTAAAATAATTCCACTGAGCATGCTCAAAAATCCTCGTCGCTAAAAATGAAAAGCACATTTAATTTTTATCAGCTAACTTTGTAATGAACACGACAAGGATAGCCTTAAGTTCCAACGAGGTGATCCTCAGTTAATTGGACTATTGACTACGTCGGTATGTGAATACGCACTCCTACACGGTAGCCAGTAGATACTTAATCATCTTGTCACCTGAATGGTTTACTGCCCATGATGCCACACTGATAGCATCAGCATCACATACAAAGGGTATCAGCCAGCATAGTTAAAAATCCATCCAGTTGTCCAACGAAAGCGTGGTTGTGCGGGGCTTGCGGGGCGAGACTCCTAACTGCTTGTTCGAAAAAGTCATGTAGCTCGGTGGCTTACCCCCGGGGTCTCGCCCCGCATTCCTTGTGAAATGTTCTAAGTTCCAAATTAAGTATAGAAAAGTTTGGAAGTTATAAGAAAATTAGAGAAAACTGCGGATAGCAACTTTTTTGAAAGTTGACTTTTTAAACGTTGTTTACGCTTCTTTTAAAGATGTTTAAGTTTTTTAATTGTACTTAAATTTACAAAATATCACGGCATTAGTAAATTTTGTAAATACTAAACTGTCACAAGTATTTTGAATAAAATATTTCTTATTTTGACTTCTACTTTTGCTTTCATACTTTGTACTATTGCTTTTGATTTACTCTTGTCTTAATTTTAATAATATGTCATCGTATTAAAATAAAATATACTTTTTATTTATTTGTATAATGTTCTAATTGTTAGGTAATTTAATTTTTTAATTAGTTTAGATACAAATTATCATTTAAGTTTTAGATTATGTCATCTTAATTACGACAACGCGCAGTGGTCAAATATCATGCCGTGACGCTAATGCAACTTTGTGGCCTTTTTGAGTTAGCCACAACAACGCATCGTGGCCGTTTTAACAATTACCACAACACGAAAAAAATCTTCGGGCTATAAATAACACGTGGACACTTTTCTTGCTCAATGAGCGTTTTCGTTCAAATGCATCCTATTATTATTTCCGAAACTAATAGACCAAAAAATATGAAAAAAATCATGTTACTTTGGGATTACATAAAGATTACTGAAAAAATATAGCGGGTGAAAAATTCACGATAGCAAAATGAGTTTTATTTCGAGTACGGTATAAAAATATTTGAGTCTATCTTTTGTTGTACAATCAATTCTATTTTCGGTTATCATAAACAGTTATGGGCAAGATTTTAAATACCTTCTTTCTGACTGTTCCCACAACTGTCGAATTACGGAACCCTAGGTATGCGAGTCTGACTCGCACTTGACCGGTTTTTTTTATAAGGCCTGGAAATTTAGGATGGACATACACTTAATATAAATGATAATGTAATAAAATACACTTAATAAATACAATACAAAACAGGTGTTTCAATGTATTTTTGCCTCAGAATTTATTCATAACTGATTTTAAAGTCGGTAGGTAGGTCAAACAAAAGGTCCATATTTCCGGATTTCTTAGGGGTATCATTTTAAATATTTTTTCTTATGTAATTATAGAGCTATTGTGAAAAAATGTCTATTCTAGGGTTTATATTTCATTTATGTATTATCTTTCAATGTAAATGCAACAAAATATAACCTGGAAATAGTCGAGATCTAGCCTTTCCAAAAATTAGTGTCACGAGTGGTTTCTTTCTTAGTTCATAATCTATTGATTGTTTCCATATCATTACTTGACATAATTTATGCCAAATAAAAATTGTGTATTAACATTTAGAAAAATATATATGCGTTTAAACGATATAATATATTTCGACTCCTTCAATGAGTCATCATCTTATAAAGGTACTCTGTGGTCATCATCAGTCAAATGAAATAAAATTAATTAAATGACATATGTAAAAGATATAGAACATTTTTATTAAAAAGGTGATATCTGCACAAGTTGAAAGAGGAAAACAGGAACTGTTTGGGAATATTTTAATTGGAGAGGTAGTAGTAGATGATGATGACGAAGATGATTATGATGATGGCGGTAATGACGATGATTATGATGATTTTTATTATTATTATTATTTCGACTATGTCTTTTTTTTTCTCGACCGGGGTCGGTTTTTTTAGGACTAGGTACGGGCTTATGCCAAGTATCCTGGTTCCGTTGTGTCAGTGTATGTGTGTACTATTGCATTTTCTGTGTGTTTGGCGGCATGCTATGTGTTGTGTTTATGTGAGGCGTTGTATGATTGGTGAGCAGTGGGAGTGAAGTTGGGTTAAGAAAGCGGCGGACTATAGAGCAGGTGTCGATCACTATTGATTTTTGCATGGGTATGAAGGTTTTTATAGGTAGATCCAATCATTCTAGGGCTTTCTTTAGATTTTTAGGGACGATACCGATTATTATTATTATTATGGTGATTATGATAATGATGATAGTGATGTTGATATTTATGTGCAGTAGTTTGTATTTTGTTATTTAATTGTGAATCACGTTATGTTTGTCTGTTAAGTCCTGGTCCATAGTGAGTACCAAGTGACCATATGTACGATGTTTCCCAGGTTCTTGATTCAATATCGGTCAGTGGAGGGGTAAATGTTTTGATAATGCGTAAGGTGAAACAGTCGTTGAAAGTCAAATTGTGGAGGCGGGTAGGGATAGGAAGAACGTTGTTTAGTATGCGATCTGATGTGTGTCGATGCTGATTTATTCGGATATATGTATATTGCATTCTTGGTTTCACCTACATAGAATGCCGGGCAATGACGGCATTCTAGTAGGTAAATGCAGTTGCTGGTTTTGCATGAAAATACAAAACACACCCTAACACGTCATGAAAAACCAGCAACTGCATGTATCTACTCAAACACTACAGTTCATTTTTATTTGGGATTAACAAAATTTAAACTATATTATATTTTGTTTCTACCTGTTACTTGACGAGATAGGAAATGAACGGGATGAAGAATAAAATATGACAAGTATCTTCTGCAAGATTTATTCACTATACTAAATTTCATATTTAATATAAACATAACAACAAGTACACATGTACAAAAGTATTTCAGTGTGCATTTTAACGAGCAAGATGAAGAATGGTCACACATACTCTATCAGATGGTCTGTATGACTTTTGCATAAATCAGTCGAGTTTTGAGTTCGCAGTCATTGAATCTTGAACTATACTTGTCCAGAGTTATCGTCTGGCGACGGGTTCCTTGGGGATTGTTTCTCCTTCTGCGTGGAAGCCGGTCTCATCAGCGAAGTAGGTGATGGTCTGGGGCTTGCCTTCGCTGTCGACGTATGTGTAAGATCCGCGGACCACGACGACGTTGTGAGGTTTGTTGTCTTCATCTAGAGCTTCCTTCACCTCTCCGTTCTCTTGACGCTGGGTTCCATCAGAGGATTCAAAGCTGGGGACACATGTGTGTGAAATTCGTTAATGTGTTCATTTTGAACTGCTACTATTTGTTTGCATTGTGGTGTATAGAAAGAAGTGTGTAATGTTTATATTTGCAGGGCCAATTTCAGAATTTAATAAAATCTCGGTTAGTGATACTTAGTCAACGAATAAGCTAATCACAGCGCTACACGTCATTGTTAAGCACCACTTAACTCGAAATTCTCAAAAGTGAAATCGTGGGTCAGTTAACAAACACACAAATGAGAAAATAGCAATAACCTGTAAATAGCTCAGATGACCGTGACCATGTAAATAAAACGAGTCAAACAACCAATTTCAATATGCATTAAAAACTTGAACAAGACTTGATTAAATCACTGCATTCTCCTATTTAAATATAATTACGTAACGAGGGCGGCTGATCATAGATATATACCAACAAAATAAGACGATATGTAACGGTAGGTACCTGTAGACGTATCCACCCTCTGGCTGCTGGTCGAACTCTGAGCGGACGATGGTGACTGGCTCCTTGACCAAGTCGGCGGGGGCGGCGGAGGCGACGGCCACGAGGGCGAGGGCGGCTACTACGATCTGCAGACACAAACGTCAAAATGTTTACAGTTTACACCAAAATGGTTTTTAGATTTATTTAAGACAGCCTTCGCCACACCAAACGCGTTTCGT
This sequence comes from Ypsolopha scabrella, assembly GCA_910592155.1. Lineage (NCBI taxonomy): Eukaryota > Metazoa > Arthropoda > Insecta > Lepidoptera > Ypsolophidae > Ypsolopha > Ypsolopha scabrella. The sequence goes on from OU342964.1 coordinate 11,864,516, forward strand.
ACGCGTAGCAGATTGTCGGCGGGCCCGCGCATGTTGTAATACAAGGAACTCTATGAAACACGACACATCAAATGCGGGCCCGCGCAACTTCAGCGCCGCGCACGCTACCCGCTCTACGCGTTGACCGACAAACCGGGCAACGCGGCGCGGGTCGAGGCGGGCCCGCGTTCGTTGTGTTACTAAAGTTTCTATGGCCACCATACTTACCCGTCACACCGAGACCGCAGCGGCAGTATTGCAGCGACGCGGTTGCGAGCGGTTGTATTTTTATGCAAAAACTTTAAGCAAATGAATGAATCCATCCATCCATCCATCAGCCTGTTTCGTCCACTGCTGGACATAGGCCTTCCCAGGGTTTCGCCACGCTTGGCGGTCTTCCTGGAAGAAATGCCCATACTCACACACGCTGGGCAGGCGGGTTGGTGAGCGCGGTGCCGAAACCCTTGCACTAGTGACGCCACTGCTCGTCACCAGTCTGTTTTATATAAGCCCCGGCAATTGGGGATGGATATACCGCCATCCATCGATCCCAGGCAATAGTGGGCCGCCTGGTTTTGCCTGAGAGCTGTTCTCTTACTCTCCCCCGAGGCGATAAATATTATAAGTTACGATTATGGAAGAAAATTGCCAGATCGCAAGTGCCTCGGTCTTTATTCTTTACTAGCTTTTGCCCGCAGCTCCGCCCGCGTCATAAATGAAAATAAGGAAAACAAAATAATATGATTTTTGAACGACTATATGCAACTTTGTTGACACCATGTTTAAGCAAAGCACTAATAAAGACCATTCAAATAAGTCTAAACTCAAAGGGTCTGCTGTCGTCCGTTGAGGAGATACTATACCCATCTTCCAGTCCCATCATCAGACCCTGGTCTCCATGTTTTACCAAAGTGCTAATAAAGACCAATCAAATGAGCCCAAATTCGAAGGGTCTGCTGTTGTCCGTTGAGAAGATCCTGTACCCATCTTCCAGTCCCATCATCAGACTCTGGTCACCATGTTATACCAAAGTGCTAATAAAGACTAATCATACAAGCCTAAACTCGAAGGGTCTGCTGTTGTCCGTCGAGGAGATCCTGTACCCATGTTCCAGTCCCGTCATCAGACCCTGGTCTCCATGTTTTACCAAAGTGCTAATAAAGACCAATCAAATGAGCCCAAACTCGAAGGGTCTGCTGTTATCCGTTGAGGAGATCCTGTACCTATCTTTCAGTCCCATCATCAGACCCTGGTCACCATGTTATACCAAAGTGCTAATAAAGACCAATCAAATAAGCCCAAACTCAAAGGGTCTGCTGTTGTCCGTTGAGGAGATCCCGTACCCATCTTCCAGTCCCATCATCAGACCCTGGTCACCATGTTATACCAAAGTGCTAATAAAGACCAATCAAATAAGCTCAAACTCAAAGGGTCTGCTGTTGTTCGTTGAGGAGATCCCGTACCCATCTTCCAGTCCCATCATCAGACCCTGGTCTCCATGTTTTACCAAAGTGCTAATAAAGACCAATCAAATAATCCCAAACTCAAAGGGTCTGCTGTTGTCCGTTTAGGAGATCCTGTACCCATCTTCCAGACCCATCATCAGACCCTGGTCACCATGTTTTACCAAAGTGCTAATAATGACCAATCAAATAAGCCCAAACTCGAAGGGTCTGCTGTTGTCCGTTGAGGAGATCCTGTACCCATCTTCCAGTCCCATCATCAGACCCTGGTCACTATGTTTTACCAAAGTGCCAAGAAGTGTGTCAGGATCGTTGTAGATGGAAATCTATAGTCAGATTAAACTCATATATTTTTCTCGTATGGGAAAAAGTCAATACACCTGGCTGTAATCACTTATTCAAGCTAAATATTAGCAAGAGGTGTGTCCGGATCGTTGTAGATGTAAATCTGTAGTCAAATTAAACTGATATAGTTTTCCCGTATGGGAACAAATCATTACTTAAACCATAGTATTTAATGTATCTATGCTTAAACCTGGCTGTAGTAACTTTTTCAAGCTTAGTATTAGAAAGAGGTGTGTCAGGATCGTTGTTTCATCACGTATAACTAACCATTTGGTCAAGAAATGCCGATAAAGCAGCTAAGCAGGTTCGACAAGGTTCACAAATATTTAATTTTCAAACTGAAAACTTACTTTTATTGAAATAAAATATAGCATATGTTATTTAGCAATATTATAGCTTTTTATGAAAGAAATAATTTTTAGAATCGGTTCAGTAGTTCCAAAGTTTACCTCAAACATACAAACAAACAAACAAACAAACAAATCTTTCTTCTTTATATAATAGTGTAGAGTGTAGATTGGACACAAACAATTTATTAATTATACATGATTGATTAGAAACTATGTACAGAGGTGAGCTTATCTCTAAAAAGAGATTTCTTACAGCAAACCTAAGTGGGAAAGGGAAATTGTATTAAAATAAATAATCATATATAAGGTGACTTTTATTTATGCAGACAAACTCATACGGGAGGCTTGGTAAGTGATCGGTAACACGGATTGATACCGCTTTTTGCTAATTTCGCAAATAAATAAAATCTTGACATCCCATAGTAATTGACTCGGGGCTGCGCTTGCGTTTGTAAGGAACACGAAAAGAATAATTTACGAATTTCACAAAACAGTTGTAAGAATTTGGCTGTATAAATTAAAGTCACCTTATATACACACATGTACTACAAAAAATATGACATATACATGCATATTTTGCAAATCAGCAAATAAATTCAATAAATAAATATACATCTTGGTGTCAGTCAATAATTGCCGCACTCAAACCGCGCTAGCGTGCTACACTGAACGCATTTCTAACGCGGGTACGCGTTCAAACAGCTACTGTAATCTGCCGTCTGCTGCGCTACTGCTGCTACGCGCTGCTTCGGCGCCGCGCACGTTACGCGTTTGGTGTCGCGAAGCCTTTTAATTTGACAAGTAGAGGTCAAGTCGCAGAATTATGTTTCAGGAATATTTGTTAGTGAAATTAAGAGAAACGTACCAGTTTCATTTTTTAAATTTTTGGTTTGGTCCGGATGCTACCTGTCAAGCGACTGATGCCTGATGGTTCGTGACAAAATCTTTTATACATTTCTCCCGGCAATAGGTATAACGTAATGTCAAATGGCGGCAAACAATCCGATCCGGCCACTCCGGATTTAGCACTGGTTTGTATTTGGAAGTAATAATATCAATTAGGTGCATTAGCAGGTGGTAGAGCTAATGCCGGGCTCGACTGTGGAGGAACCACCATCTTACTCGCAAATCCTCCCGAAGTTATTTGGGGGAGAGTAAGAGGACAGCTCTCAGGCAAAAAATCCAGGCTGCCCACCATTGCCTGGGACCGATGGATGGCGGTATATCCATCCCCAATTGCCGGGCCTTATATAAATCAAACTGGTGATGGGTAGCGCCGTCACTGGTGCAAGGGTTTCGGCACCGCGCTAACCAACCCGCCTGCCCAGCGTGTGTGAGTATGGGCATTTCTTCCAGGAGGATCGCCAAGAGTGGTGAAATCCTGGAAAGGCCTATGTCCAGCAGTGGACGAAACAGGCTGATGGATGGAATATCAATTAGAGAGTTTCAATAATAGAATGGGGTACGAAGCTGGTGTAGATTTTTTGTAAATCGAAACGTTAATGTAAGATGACACACGGGGCTACACTAAGCTAAAGCTTAATATCCTGACTAAACTTGGGGTTGGCAGAGCATATTTTTAGGGTTCTGAACATAAAGGGTAAAAAAGGAAGGATTATAATCAATTTCAGAAGCGATGTTACTCATATACTCATCATACCTACAGGATATTTTAGCCTTCACTTCAGCTCTGAGTTTGCTAAATACTTCGTATACGCTTTGGTTCTTTGTAGTTTTCCATTTCCGGTGAAGAGCTACTTTCTGGTTTAGACTATGAATTAAATCACCCGTAAACCAGATGGGATATCTCCTCTGACTACTCTTTGCCCTACGTTTTTAGGTATACATGTATTAAATATGTCGTACAAGATAGCGTTGAAAGAGTCAACAGCATCGTTAACTTCAAAGAATTGGACAACAATATCCCAGGAGGATCAGCTAATCAGTTCGTACAAGAGTGCGTAGTCACCCTTGAAAAAGGTCCAATCTCGCAGCGAGTCTATATTGCTAGGATCGAGGCGGCTAGCGTTAGAGTGAGGTGTACATGCAAATGACATCGTGATGTCAAGCGGAGGATGGTATTTGTCGGTATGAGTGATCAGACCGGCATCCGCCGCCCGCACACCTACCCCGCACTGACTTTCCAGCGTCAGCACCACATCTAACTTTCCACCATTTTCAATCATCACCTCATTTTTTTCAACCATTCCTCAAACGCTTATAAAATATCCATAATAATTCAACACATTTTGTGAGATACTATTTAAATTTAAATCTCCAATAGTAAAAATATTATCACACTTGATATCCGGGAATATATTAGGTTGGGGAAAAAGTTTCTTCGCATTTTATATGAAAATTTAAAACATTTTTTAATAAAGTTTATTTACATTTAACTAAATTGCCATTTCATTCGATAACTTTCTGCCATCTTGTAGGTAGGGACATAATCCCATTGCTATAGAAATTCTGGGGCTTCTGTTAAAAAAACCGCGACTAGTGGTTTTGGCAGTCCTCTCGTGATGTTAACCTGACACTGCCTAAGGAATTCTAAAGAGACCGAAACAAGTGGAAATCTGAAGATGCAAGGTCAGGACTATACGGCGGATGCATTAATACGTCCCAGCCAAACTCTCTTAATTTTTGCTGAATGGCTAAAGATGTGTGAGGTCTAGCGTTATCATGATGAAAAACCACACCCCTTCTGTTGACTAATTCCGGCCGCTTTCTCTCAACTTCTTGCTTTAATCTCGTCAGTTGTTCGCAGTAGAGTTCAGAATCGATGGTCCTGCCTGGCGGTAACAGCTCATAATGAATAATGCCCTTCCAATCCCACCAAACACACAGCATTACCTTGTTGCGAGATAACCCGGGTTTTGCCAGAGTCTGTGAAGCCTGACCAGCCATTGACCACGACCTTTTTCGCACGTTCTTGTCGTACGAGATCCACTTTTCATCACCAGTTATCAGGTTTTTCGAAAATAGTTCGGTTTCATTACGTTGTAATAAAGAATCACAAATGAGTACACGCTTCATTAAGTTTCTTTCAGTGAGCTCATGAGGCACCCAAATATCGAGCTTTTTTGTGTAACCAGGTTTTTTCAAATGCGCCAAAACTGTTTTGTGGTCAATCCCCAGTTCTTCAGCTACATTGTAACTACTGATATGCCGATCTTGCTCCACTTTTTCAAAATAGCATCCATTTTATCCGTAATAGGGCGCCCGGAGCGAGGTGCATCTTTGACATCAAAATTTCCGGATTGAAAACTGCACTAGGTCCATAAACATCACAAATTTTTTTGCGGCTTGCGTTGCATTTTTACTTTTTTTATAGTAAAATTTTAAAATGTATCGAATTTCTTCATTAGATTCACTTATCTTAACAGTAAGAAAAACAAATGAAAATCACACATTTTACCTAATTTGAATTTGGAATTATGTTTTTTTTAATTTAAACTTTTTAATAATACCAAAACTAGCCAGATACAAATAGTATAGCCAAAGAGATTTTATTATAAGTTCATACATACTATTTGCGAAAAGAGTTTTTCCCCAACCTATTATATACACTGTGGCCTTGGGATGTATATAGATTACACACACTATGTTAGTTTTATTATTGTATGTGAACGATGCCCATAGGTCTTCACCATGCTCAGTGCGGCCAGTAAAGCCCCACCACATGAAGAGGGGGGGTCATGCCGTAGGATGGTCCAGCCTCTGTCAGTTAATTCTGCATCTTCAATACTAGTGCATAGATTTGATTCAGTGACAGCAATGATGCTCAGCAACTAATAGGTTTTGAAGCCAATAATTCAACTTTGTCCTTAACCCTCTGACGTTTTCGTACACAATATTCAAAGTTGAAGACGAACTCGTACTTCCACGAGATGTAGAGATTGGAAGATTATGTTGGCTATTGTTGTTGGTCCTGGTTTCTAGGGATATAATGTGTTAAAAATAGAATGGGATATAATAAAATTCGAAAAATAAGACATTTACTTTGACTTAAAACAAAATGTTATGTTATGTTGTGAAAACAATTGTTTCTTTGCAAGCATAATAGAGTTTTTATTTATTTTGCAAAACGAGCAGGTTTGATTTCAGCCAACAACGAAGTAATTTTTCAAAAGCTTTGGATGCAGTTTTTATTTTCTCCAAATCTTTGGACCAAATTTCTCTACCACTTATAGTTTACATTTCTTCCATACTGCCCCATCACAACTCGCTACCCCTGCCCTGTATATTACTTTTGAATAGTTGCAAAAAAATATATACTTATAATTACTTACTAATGTATTATAGGGTGAAATTAAATCAACCGACCAATTTCATACTGGAGACTCTGTTAGTGATCAAAAACTAGGTTCAGTAATCCTTTTGGCCAATTTATAAAAATAAATGTTTTTGGTCTCTTACTGGTTGAACTACATAGTTTAAGTACAATTCTTAGTGCAGGCTCTATGGGACAAAAAAATATTTTTTTATTTCACCTGGAGGGTCATTAAACCTTGTTCCTGATAACTAACCGAGTCTCAAGTATGAATTTGGTCGGTTGATTTAATTTCACCTAGTATAATAATAGAAACTGTAAAATTAGGTTAATCGTGTATTATTCCACATTGAATTGGAAATTAATGATATTTGGAGAAAATCCTTGAATTGTGCCATAGTCCTTCATTCATACTTAATTTTAAAATATTTTAAAATTGTAGGTAAACAAGGAGTACCATAAACATTTTAATGATCAGTCAGTAAGTAGGATTTTTAGTATGAAAATATGCTTTGAAAAGCCTTATCTTGATTTTAAATGAAATAATATATTATAGGTATTATTAGAGTGCAATTACAAACTAAATAGAAAAGATAAATTAGAAACAAATGTAAAGACAAGAGGTCGCAGGTTGGAATCCTGGCCCGAGGAATTTTTTGAAATTATTGTCTTTACATTTATTTATTTATTTTTTATTTATTTATTTATTTATTTATTTATTTATTACACTTTATGTACATTTACACGAAAACATGAAGAAGGATATTAAAAATATTTCATAGAGTACAAAGGCGGCACTTATTGCTAACAGCAATATCTTCCAGGCAACCTTTGGGTGAAATAGTAGATAAGGAATAAAACATAAAAAAGGGAGCGTGCAAACGAAAAAAGAGAGAATGATAATAAAGTAAAATACGTGAGTAGATAACATAAGTGATTCCTACCGCTATAATAAACTGATACATAAACATACACAAAAGAAATTATATAGAATAAACTTACTTATATAAATACATAAATATACGCAGACATAATAAATCAATGATAATTTTGGATAAGATATAACATGAATAGACATTGGATGAGTCAGGGTTGTTTCTAATTTATCTTTTCTAGTTTTTAATGCACTCTAATAATATTTAAAGTATTCCAAAGCGATGGATTTCGCAACAAAAACATAAATATTATAGGTGTTAAAGAGTATTGTAAAATAACCCTCCTCCTCCCCCCCCCCCCCCAACAGCGACCAACTCGAATTTTTTTTTTATTTGTGCTTACCTACTTTATATATATGATATATATGTATTTAGTCTGGTTAAGATTATTTCAGCTTTATATAAGTCGATTATGTTAATTTTCTTTTTAATAATAATCATTATATAAGGACGTCTGAACAAAACTAAAAAAAAAATTGCTTTATTTAAAAAAGTTGAAGCATGTTGAAAAGCACAGATTTCAAGAAATTCATTCATGTTATAAAAAAGATTAAGATACTTTGTAATTTATGGACTAACCCTAAGTGGAAGGGTTCTGTGGGATACTCACTGTGGGATACCTAACACATAGTGAAAGAAGAAATATTAATATAAGTCTGATTGGTAATGCTAATGGGATAAAACAGCTGAGCTAAATCAAAAAATGGAAATATCTTCTTTGAGATTTATTGGCTACACTTATGTCATATTTAATATAAACTTAACAACAATTACATATGTACAAAAGTATGGCAGTGAGCGTTTTAACGAGCAACAAGTAGAATGATCACACATTCTCTATATCAGATGGTCCGTATGACTATTGCCTAAATCAGTCGAGTTTTGAATCTTGAACTACATTTGTCCAAAGTTATCGTCTGGCGACGGGTTCCTTGGGGATGGTTTCTCCTTCCGCGTGGAAGCCGGTCTCATCAGCGAAGTAGGTGATGGTCTGGGGCTTGCCTTCGCTGTCGACGTATGTGTAAGATCCGCGGACCACGACGACGTTGTGAGGTTTGTTGTCTTCGTCTAGAGCTTCCTTCACTTCTCCGTTTTCTTGACGCTGGGTTCCATCAGAGGATTCAAAGCTGGGGACACATATTGTGAAATTCATTAAATTTATTTATTTTGAACTGCTACGATTTTAGAAATATTTATATACGCAGAGCCAATTTCAGAAGCAGCTAATCACAGCGCTACATGTCATTGTTAAGCACCACTTAACTCGAAATTCTCAAAAGTGAAATCGTGGGTCAGTCAACAAACACACAAAATGAGAAAATACCAATAACCTCTAAATAGCTCAGATGACCGTGACCATGTAAATAAAACGAGTCAAACAACCAATTTCAATATGCATTAAAAACTTGAACAAGACTTGATTAAATCACTGCATTCTCCTATTTAAATATAATTACGTAACGAGGGCGGCTGATCATAGATATATACCAACAAAATAAGACGATATGTAACGGTAGGTACCTGTAGACGTATCCACCCTCTGGCTGCTGGTCGAACTCTGAGCGGACGATGGTGACTGGCTCCTTGACCAAGTCGGCGGGGGCGGCGGAGGCGACGGCCACGAGGGCGAGGGCGGCTACTACGATCTGCAGACACAAACGTAACTTTACTACTGTTTACACAAACATGGTTTTTACATTTACTTAAGACTTAAATAAGAGAAACGTACCAATTTCATTTTTAGAATTTTTGGTTTGGTTCGGATGCTACCTGTTGAGCGACTGATGTCTGATGGTTCGTGACAAAATCTTTTATACATTTCTCCCGGCAATAGGTATAACGTAATGTCAAATGGCGGCAAACAATCCGATCCGGCCACTCCGGATTTAGCACTGGTTTGTATTTGGAAGTAATAATATGAATTCAAGAGCTTTAATAATAGACTGGGATACGAAACTGGTGTAGGTTTTTTTGTAAATCGAAACGTAAATTAAGTGTAAGATGACACACGGAGTTATAGGTAGCCACTGAGTTAAACTAGCAAAATCATTTAATATCCTGACTAAACTCTAGGTTTGGCAGAGCATACATTTAGGGTTCTGAACCTAAACTCCTATTTTTGTGCCTTTGGAGTCTTTATCGATAAAGGTTACTCGAGTAAAAAAGGAATCCTTATGGTGAGATTATTTTGTCCGTCCGTCTGTATGTCATAGCCTCATAACTCGTAACTTATCGATAAAGACTTTAAAGGCACAAAAATAGGAGGTATCATTTGCCCACATAACGCGTTGTATCAAAATTGAAAAAAAAATTCAAGGTCGATCTAAATTGTATAACTTTAAAAGAGGACAAAAATAAAGAACTTTACAGGTATCAAATTGTAGTATTATCAAACTAATGGTACAGCAGTTTGTCTCTGAAATATGCTTCAATGTCATAAACTACGATATTATATCTCGCGAAAATGCGGTCGGATTATTCATGTATGTTGTATTTTATTTATACAGGCTGTTACTATGATAACCTTTTTCCTTAAAATGGGGTATTCTACCCATCAATATGAAGAACTTTTACTATGAGGCCAACCCTGAACTCGCGAAAAAAGACAGCTTTTTCATACATTTAGTTCAAGTAGGTATTTAACTTTCCTATGATACAGCTGATTTTGTTTACGCGCTTTCAGGGTTGGCCCCATACAGTAAAACTTGTTCGTATTGATGGGTAGAACACCCCGTTTTAAGGAAAAAGGTTATCATCTTAACACCCAGTTTAAGGTGACTTCGTTTTTATAGCCAAATTCAAACTGGAGACTTGGTGAGTGATAAGGACAAAGGTTCAATGACAAAGGTTATCATCTTAACACCCAGTTTAAGGTGACTTCGTTTTTATAGCCAAATTCAAACTGGAGACTCGGTGAGTGATAAGGACAAAGGTTCAATGACCTTTAGTACAGAGGCAGAAAAAAATAGTTTTCGTCTTTCGCAAACAGAATCATTTAAACTTGGTCCTGACCACTTACCGAGTCTCCAGTATGAATTTGGCTACATTAACGAAAGTCACCTTTTATAATTCTCCCATAATTACTTGCAAAGATTTTGAGAAATCCTTGAAAAGCCGTCAAAATATAATCAGTGAACGAAAATAACATAAAGTTATTATAAAGCATAATTTAGTATGGCGACAACTCTGTTATCGTTCACTGTCTCTATGAGTCAGTCAGAGTTGGCCCAGTGTCACATGCCACACAGTATGAATCAATCATGAGCCTTTGTGCCTTTTAAGTGTCTGGTACCATTTTCGAATTACACTTAGCTAGAAACAAGTTTTAAATATTTTTCAATGCAGTTTTCTTTTTTGTGTAACAAAATTATGCGGAAACCGGCTCTTTATTTCACGCGTGAAATAAAACAGTACTGAAATCCTTTATTTTACGCGTGCAATAAAGTAGTTTTTTAATTTTTTGACTCTATGGTGCATGGTGCAAGTCATAAAATTTTAAAAATTACAAAGATGCAAGGAGGTTTTGCTGTCCGAAAAAAAAACAATTATTTATAAGTATGCGGGCTCTAGCAATAATTAAATGATGATTAACACCATAACACATAAGATTCTTGATTATCTCATTTAAAAATACGTGTTTTGTTTCCGCAAACAAAATATTTTTCACATTATTGGCTGTATGTATACTGTACCTTTGCCTCAAGAAAAAAAAACTGTATGAAACGCGCGCTCTGCAAAGAAAGCACACCATTTTGTTGTAAATAGGCTTTGGTGAAATAAAATTACTTTAATTTTGTGGTAAGAGATATTATCTCGTAAAATGAGTTCTAATGAAGAAGTTATAGATTTAACTCCTACAAACATCGTCGAAGAAGCCCAAATAGGAAATGAAAATTCTTTGCCGCAAAAATCTAGAGATAAATACTTAGAAGAATACCAAAGATTTCTACAGTGGAAAATGGACATAAACTGTTCTTCGTTTTCTGAGAACGTTCTTTTAGCATACTTCAATGAACTGGCATCAAGATATTAACCATCTTCATTATGGTCTAAATATTTAATGTTGAAGAGCACCATCAGCTGTAAAAATGACATAAACCTACAAAATTACCTACAAAAAAAATTAATTAATTAATTAATTATTAAAAAAACGACAAAATGATGGATTTAAATGTAAAAAGTCAAAAGTGCTTTCTGCAAGCGATATAGAAAAATTCCTAAATGAAGCACCAGATAGCAAGTACTTAGCAACAAAAGTAGGTATATTTTTTACTAACAACGACGGTTAGTATTCATACTACTTATTCATTAGCTTACAAGTTAATTCTAAATTAATTTATTACAGGTTGCTTTAATTTTTGGAATAACTGGAGCATGTAGACGAAAGGAACTTGCGAACATAAATGTGGATGATATTGAAAAGCACGGCGAAACGTTACTAGTGAAAATTCCAAATACAAACACCAAAATATCCAGATCTTTCAAAATTCATGAGCAATTTTACAAAATGGTTAAAAAATACGAGTCTTTGCGTTCATCAAAATCAAAAAGCCAAAGATTCTTTCAAAACTTTCAAAATGGAAAATGTATTGCTCAATGCATAGGCGTAAATAAGTTTGGTGGAATGCCGAAAGAAATCGCTACATATCTTCGATTACCAGAGCCGGAATCATACACAGGTAACAGTTTCAGAAGGACATCCGCTACCTTACTTGCTGATTCGGGGGCAGATATAACCACTCTAAAACGGCATGGAGGGTGGAAGTCGAATACGGTAGCTGAAAATTACATTGAAGATTCTTTAGAGAATTAAAAAAACATATGTAGCAAAATAACTCAATCAGTGAATTTAACTGAACACAGACCGTCTACTTCAGATGAAAATATGATCCCGAATAAATTGCAGAGCCATTCTGCCTCATTTCATACTGACTGGATAGAACCGCAACCCTCTACTTCAACTGGCCATACTTTAACGAGTGAATCACCCTCGTCTACAAGAAAACATCAGGAAGTATGTAACAATAACAGTAACCTAAGCCAAACCATTAAACATTCAATTTTAACAATTGTTCAAACATTACTTTCAATTTCAAGAATTAATTTGTTATTTATAATAAACTATTTTTATAAACTTATTTTTTTGTTGTATTTCCTCGCAAAATGCATTGAAAAATGTTGTATGATACTTGAGCGTAAAACGTTTTTATCCGAATGCATGCCAATTTGGCACTTATTCGTATAAAACCTTACTTTCCACACGTGTATCTTAAATAACTATTTTTGTTCGCTTTGTCTCCCCCTATGTTCGAATCGGGTAAAATTTTATCGATGATAGTGTCAAAGTGTCAGGAAAACTATAGCAATTAAAACATTGTCAACCAAAACTGAGAAATCTTACAAAAAGAATCGGTCAAGTGCGAGTAGGACTCGTGCCCTGATATGAGGGTTTCTGCCGTTAAATTTAAAAAAGTTTTAATACTCGTTTAGCAGGGTAGCGCGTTGAGATGCGGCTGTATCGGGGAAATTTAAACTATAAGAGATAGAGAAATTTGCTCAAAGTACTCTTGCCATTGATTTTGGAGAAAATGAAAACGATATCCAAAGCTTTTTGAAAAATGACTTGGCCGGGAATTGAACCTGCTCATTTTTCAAAAATAATAACATCCTAATATGGCATCAATCGACAATGTTACAAGTAGGAAACAAGTCTTGTAAAGATACTGAGGCAAATCAATGGAAATGCCTTATTTTAGTATGTTCTTAGAATTCCTATTACTTTTTAACCGTTTTATTACATATTTCTTAAATGATCATATATTGTGATATAGGTATTTGTGCCAACTACCACCACGTGGTATGGATTCCGTTGACAAGTGTTTTTTTTAACATTAGAAACCCATAAGGGCCCATAATACCTCAATTCGCAGCCCTGCTCTAACGCTTCTGCTTTTTACCTGTCTATCCTACTCTAATCAGATGCTGCGCAAGTAAAAACATCAGTTATTTTGAAATCGCGGCTACACTGGTGGTTTTTTCATTTTTATGGAACAGTTGCAGTTGCTTTATACTAATATCAGTTATAATATGCAAATTTTCAGATCTAATTTCAAGTATTCATTGAATGCTATCGGTTTATTGTACGGTTTGGAGGTAACTTTGTAATTTTTTTCTATAGAGAAAATTTAATGGCATCAAGTTTTCACAACAGCATGGACATAGCATAAGTCCTCTACTTTATTATATACTAGCTTTTGCTTGCGGCTCCGCCCGCGTGTTATTCGGTTTAACGACATGCTTTTTACCGGGATAAAAAGTAACTTTAGTTGGGGTATAAGCTATATCCATTCTAAATTTCATCCAAATCCGTTCAGCCGTTTCAGCGTGAAAGAGTAACAAACATACACACACAAACTTTCGCATTTATAATATTAGTGTGAAGTGTGATGAGATAACATACTTGTCTTATTTCACCACAAACGATTAAAGACTGCGCTAATTAGACACCTGATTTTTCAATGATATTGATCTATCCTACAGGAACCATGCATTTTTCCGGGATAAAAAGTAACTTATGGGTTAAGTTAGTCTATAAGCTATATCCATTCTAATTTTCATCCAAATCCGTTCAGCCGTTTTAGCGTGAAAGAGTAACAAACATACACACACACACACACGCACAAACTTTCGCATTTATAATATTAGTAGGATAGGAAGTAGGATTAATTTCAGAGTGATTGTTGCAGTATATGTTGGTAGAAAACGGGATCATGCGAAGCAAAGTGAGGTATTATACAACCTTAGGTGTTTGTGCACTCACTCGTTTTCGATTCGTATTCTTGTTTTTTACGAACATAAGAATGGATCTGTATTCATTTATGAAAACAACACGAATACGAATCGAATACGAGCCCGTACACAAACGCCCTAATAGTATAGCTTCAGTGTATATCCGTTTGTCCACGGCCTCATTCAAATGAAAACAATTCAAATGGTCAAGTGCGAGTAGAACTAGCGCCCAGAGAGTGACGTACCATTTAAATTAGTTGGAACACTTGAATGATTTGAATAAAAATTACAAACTTGTCAGTACTAGAATATGTATGAAACAAAGCTGCAAAATTAGGTTAGTATACCCTAAACCTTTTCAGTATTTGTTGTTGTTGAAAATTTCAAACTCATAACTAGTTCAGTTTTTGATATAGCAAAAATGGTCTAAAAGTATTCACTTTAATGGCCCCCCATTTCTACACTTTTGAAGATAAAAAAAATAAAAATGTATTTGAACTCTATTTTATGAGTTCTAGAAAATGACACCGCCGGGGTAAGAGAAAAAAAATCTCTCCTTTTTGATGTATAGGACCCTCCGTGAAAATTTATTATATTTAATTTTTAATTATTTATTCGGTTTTTCGTCAACATTTAACACAACATATCCAAATTTTGCCTCTGTACCTTATTCCGTTTGCAAACTAGAGACCCGTGACATACGGACGGATAGACGGACAGACTAACAAACAGACAGCAGCAGAGCGATATTAATAGGGCTCCGTTTTGCCCTTTGGGCGCGGGACCTTAAAAACTACTGTGCTGATTTAACTGAAATTTTTAGTATATACCTAGGTGCAAATTATACAAGCCTTCTGGAAAAAATACCTTTCAAAGGAACCGTTATACGAATTTGGTGTACATCTGACATATGTATTCGACAATTTAAAAAAATTGCATAGGCTATACATAATTATTAAAAATGTTACCTTTAAAAAATAAGACATTTACTTTGATTTAAAATAAAATGTTTCTTTGCAAGCATAATACAGTTTGTATTTATTTTGCAAAACGAGCAGGTTCGATTACCAGACAAAGTAATTTTTCAAAAAGCTTTAAATGAAATTTTTATTTTCTCCAAAATCGATGACTCCTCTGACCAAATTTCTTTATATATATGTCATTATACGAGTGATTGTCTTATAGCTTGAATTTTCCCCATACTGCCACATCCCAACTAGCTACCCTGTATAGTATATTACTCATGAATAAATTGAACAAAAAATACAAACTTATAGTTACTTACTAAATGTATAATAGAAACTGTAAAATTAGATTTATCATGTATCATTCCATATTGAATTGGAAATTAATGATTTTTGGATTCAATTCTTCAACTGTGCCAAAAGACCTCCCTTAGTACTAAATTTTGAAATTTTAGGTAACCGAAGAGTACCATAAAGGTTTTAATTTATCAGTCTATAAACTTGATGTTTAAATGTAATATTATAGGTACCTATCAAAGAGTTAATTGTATATTTCAATCAAAAAATATTAAGATAGTTTTACTCTATTATTGTCGGTAAATTATGGACTAACTCTTACTAAAAAGTTTCTGTGGGAGCAGATACTCTTTGCCTAGCACACAGTAAGAGAAGAATTTTAATATTAGTCTGATTGGTAATGCTAATGACTAAGGAGATAAAATAGCTGAGCTAAATCAAAACATGGAAATATTATCTTCTTTGAGATTTATTGGCTACACTTATGTCATATTTAATATAAACTTAACAACAATTACATATGTACAAAAGTATGGCAGTGAGCGTTTTAACGAGCAACAAGTAGAATGATCACACATTCTCTATATCAGATGGTCCGTATGACTATTGCCTAAATCAGTCGAGTTTTGAGACGGCAGTCTTTGAATCTTGAACTACATTTGTCCAAAGTTATCGTCTGGCGACGGGTTCCTTGGGGATGGTTTCTCCTTCCGCGTGGAAGCCGGTCTCATCAGCGAAGTAGGTGATGGTCTGGGGCTTGCCTTCGCTGTCGACGTATGTATAGGATCCGCGAACTACGACAACGTTGTGAGGCTTGTTCTCTTCATCAAAAGCTTCCTTCAACTCTCCGTTCTCTTGACGCTGGGTTCCGTCGGAGGATTCGAAACTGAGGACAAATACGTCAAGTTTATAAATGTGTATATGTTGACTCGCTGCCGTTTGTTTGAATTGCGGTGTCCAAGTACAAAAGTATGTAATATTTATAGAGTTGGGCAATAAATACACAAATGAGAAAATATCAATAACCTCTAAATAGCTCAAATGACCGTGACCATTTAAATAAAACGAGTCGAACAACCAATTTCAATATGCATCGCAAAATTTTGTTTAATGTTTTATTCAAAATAATTTTATTCCTTTGATTTAATTACTTCATTCTTCTAGATATAAGACTATCTTTGTAACGAGTACCAGTTCGACATACAGTTTTAGCCCGTAACGATGGCAGGTCACAGACGCCGCATTATCAGAGCTTCGACGAAGGAGCTAGGGAAGGTGCGCGGGAAATACTTCACAGATGATAGCTAACTTCTCGCGCACCTTCTGTACCGGGAAACTTTATACAATACACCAGCAAAATCAGACGATATGTAACAGTAGGTACCTGTAGACGTATCCACCCTCTGGCTGCTGGTCGAACTCTGAGCGGACGATGGTGACTGGCTCCTTGACCAAGTCGGCGGGGGCGGCGGAGGCGACGGCCACGAGGGCGAGGGCGGCTACTACGATCTGCAGACACAAACGTAACTTTACTACTGTTTACACAAACATGGTTTTTAGATTAACTTAAGACTTAAATTTGACAAGTAGAGGTCAAGTCCCAGAATGAAGTTTTAAGAATATTTAAAAGTGAAATTAAGAAAAACGTACCAATTTCATTTTTAGAATTTTTGGTTTGGTTCGGATGCTACCTGTTGAGCGACTGATGCCTGATGGTTCGTGACAAAATCTTTTATACATTTCTCCCGGCAATAGGTATAACGTAATGTCAAATGGCAGCAAACAATCCGATCCGGCCACTCCGGATTCTGCACTGGTCGGGTTTAGAAACACGTGTAATAATAATATATTTGCATGATGCTATCTTCATTTTAAGACAAACGAAATTGTAACCAGTTGTCGGGGGGTCCGGACACCTTCCCCACTGGATACGTGCCTATACTAAGCGTGCACTCATACTTCCTGTCGTCGGCTATTTTAAATGGCAGACAGTGTCAAGGTTTTTTTTTGCAATGTCTGGTCGTTTGCAGTGTCGTATTTGCTCACTCAGTGTTATCTTTACCCACCATGGCTAGCGTGACGACTTACTTAATTCCACTTCAGCTCTGCGGACTGCACCCTAGCGTCAATCATGTCATGATTGATGGACACCTCTAGTTGCTACTTCTGATGATGGGTCACTAACAAAAAAATATCCATGGCCTTTAATAAGCACGACACTTCTTACTGACATCTGCATATTTGTAAGTAATGTGTTGGAAACCGATGAAATACAATCATTGAAGTATAATGTTGAATTACTACGCACTAATAATAACTCTTCAAAGTTAACGATAGACTGGACATGTATTTTTGATTTTGATCCAAATGATGTTATATCTGGGCTGCTCAGGAACATCTTGCTGTAAGCACCGTCTCTTAAAGTTGGTTTTGCGATTTCTTTTTCCAAGGGAAGTCTGAATAAGATGAAAACTCAATTTGAACATGTAAATAATTATTCTTTATTTCCGAAAATTTGCCACCGTATAATGTCAAAATATTTTTTAAGCCATGGAAGTACCAGTTTCAAGGAAAACCCTTTCAGAGTATATCTAGACACGCAGCAGCGTATCCGGCGCCGAGTTCTAAAAGAAAAGGTCGGGGCATCAGCCGTGTATTATTTACTTGTATTACACGAATCATTTCGAGCTTCTTTTGACCTCCACATAGCTCATTTTGTTTTAGACCTACTAAAAATCATAAATTTCAAAAATCAATTTTAACAATACTCAATATATTCAAATTCACGTCTACAAATCACTATTTTTATCACTAACTGACTGACTTACTCACTCATAAAACTTAAAATTTCAGATAATGATAGGTCATTGAATATATATAAAAGAATAAGATCGAAAAATTGCATATATTTAATTATTCCGGAAGTTATAAGGGACCAACTTACTTAGACCCGTAGGATACGTATAGTTCAGTAGATCGTACATATCAATTTAAGTTGGTTAATTGTAACTGATCCAGCAATTATTTTGTGTTTTAAACGATATATACGGAACTATCAGGGCACGAGTCTTATTCGCACTTGACCGGTTTTCCTATCTTGCAATGCATCGACATCAATATTATAAAGGGTTTTTCCCACCACCTGCTCGACAATGTCCAATTACATATCATGCAACCTCGACGTAAAGTAAAGCATTATATCTTAGGGGATATAAAGTTGCATGAAACTCCCTGGGGAATAAAGTGATTTGAATTTGGAACGTCAAATTCGTGTGGAGACTCGTGGAAAACTCTGAGTAAAAAAATGCCCATATGGCATTGTAAAGAGGTTTGTCCGACAATCGAACTGGCCACCATAAGCAGAACTCAAAAAAAAGAAAAAGTTGCGTTTACAAAGAATGTGAAACAAAAGATTTTTGGTGCTGTGATTGTCAGTGAATTTATTGCAATATTCATGTTGATAAAAAAATGTCGAGTGATAGTGATGTATGTACCGAACAAAAATGTTACTCTATCCTTCCACAACTGGACTAATGTGTCTAACATCAATATTTACTTTTGAGTTTTATTAATTACAAAATAAATAGGTACTTAATTTATGGAGCCTTGGCTTTTTATTGTCTCGCAAGGTGTGAAAACTAGAGTATGCCCCTCTGGAATAAAGCCTTTCTTCGCCTTGGGCAGCTTGAACCCCTCGCTTCACTCTCTCGTTACGCTCAGGGTTCAAGATGCCGCCCACGACATAAGACACTGCTTTATTCCCTTAGTGCATAATCTACTATTTTGTATGTAGGGGAAAATCTGTGGAAATATTGAACCGATTTTAAAAATTATTCTACTTTTATAATGGTTAGATTCTTAACTTAACTTGAACATAGGTTTTAGTTTGTTTCCTGCGTACGGGCAATTCCCATTAATTACATTCGCGTTTAAAACTTCTTCCACTGTTATAATGATTAGTCTCTTCATTAGGGCGAAGGCCTTTAATAGTTTGTTTTCTGAAGACTGGCAGTTTCCTATGGTAATAGTCATCAATTGAATTCGCGCCAGTGAAACCACCCGCTACAGGCTAATAATACGTAATTAAATACAACTTTACCAAAATCAAATGATATCCCACCAAAAAAGAGGCCCCGTTCAGTACAAAGGCAGTGAAGGATTTTTGGCTTCGCCAAAAAGAGAATTAATCAATCTTGAGATCAAATTGGGTGCCGAAGCTTATGAAGGTTCGTTTAGTCATATCAGGGCGGGTATTCTGACATATGCGCAAAAATTGCCAAGGCAGATTGCGGGTGATGTTAAAAGGGATTTTGTACGAATGTGTATTGATTTTTTGATTGAAAACTTGTAGTGAGCATTCCTTATATCCTATAGTTCTAATTTAATGTGGTTTAGGTACTCGAATTGTCAAAGCATGGCATTTATCAAACTTTATACTAATATCTAATGATTGATATTGCAAGTGAGAAATAATGCCGGAACTGCAATAATGTACAACCACTTTTCCCAAGAATCATACCCGCGGCCACCCTTAGTGGAAATAATTGAGTTCCAAACAAAAATGCATGAACCCTAACGCACCGACATACGGGAGTATCGAGAGAGTGTCGTCTCGAAATGAAAAAGCTAAAATAGACCTTCCTCCTACGAGATAAAGTCTTTGAGTTAGAGTTGATTATCTTTTTCTCTGAAGATTTGCGCGGGTTTCTTTTTCGAATAGTTGTTCAGTATGATCAATAGAGTACGTGGTTTTATTTAATGGTCGCACTCTATTTATTATTAGGTGATAGAACTGATGCCGGGCTCGACTGTGGAGGTACCACCATCTTCCTTGCAAATCCTCCCGAAGTTATTCGGGAGAGAGTAAGAGAACAGCTCTTAGGCAAAACCAGGCGGTCCACCATTGCCCGAGACCGATGGATGGCGGTTTATCCATCACCAATTGCCGAGCCTTATATAAAACAAACTGGTGACGTTCAGCGGCGTCACTGGTGCAAGGGTTTCGGCACCGCGCTCACCAACCCGCCTACCCAGCGTGTGTGGGTATGGGTATTTCTTCCAGGAGGACTGCCAAGTATGGCAAAATCCTGGAAAGGCCTATGTCCAGCAGTGGACGAAACAGGCTGATGGATGGATGGGTGGACTCTATTAACACCTTGTAAAGAACTTGGCAAATTTTCAAATTATCAAATAAATTGCTCTCATAAGTTTATGTGAAAGTGGAAAATAAGCACAAATGCAAAAAACAAAATAACCGGTCAAGTCCGAGTAGTACTCGCGTGCCTTGGAGGTTCCGTCCATGCCGTTTTAGGCACAAACTTATTTCACACACACACAGTCATAGAGGTCCAACTTAACATGACACTTACTTACGATCCATTTAACAAAGACATGATCTTGCTAAGTTTCTTGCCCTTCTTAGCAAGACTAATTGAATGAGCGGATGGTTAAGCATTATATTTATTTAGTTTATTATTTCACTAGCTTTTGCCCGCGGTTTCACCCGCGTGGAATTAGTTTTTGTGTACTCCTATAAAATCAGTCAATATTATTCGGACTGTTACCTACAGTAAACACAGCTCGTGAAATGTGTGTGTTATGCGCCTCTGTTTCCCATTTTGTGTGTCTCTTTTATAGTTTTTCCATGGGAACAAAGGGAAAAAGTAGTTTTTGTTCTATTCAAAGTCTAGAACTACATTTATGCAAAATTTCAGCCTAATCGGTTTCGTAAGCATGGCGTGAAAGGGTAACACATCACTTTTCTATAGAAATTTGAAAGCTCATTTTCATCCCATGGGAATTGATTTATGGGATAAAAAGTAACCTATGTCCTATTCCAGGTCTAGAACTACATTCATGTAAAATTTCAGCCCAATCGGCTCAGCAGTTACGGCGTGAAAGAGTAACAAACATCCATCCATCCATGCATCCATCCATTCATACATCCAAACTTTCGCATTTATGATATTAAGTAGCCTACCTCCTATTCCAAGTCTAGAACTACATTCATGTAAAATTTCAGTCCAATCGGTTCAATAGTTACGGCGTGAAAGAGTATCAAGCATCCATCCATCCATCCATACATCCAAACTTTGGCATTTATAATATTAGTGGGATTAGTGGGATGGGATTAGTGGGATTATGTATATATATTATGTAACCGGTAAAGCCGTAACTCGGGTAAAGTCCGAAAAAAGGCAAAAATAGGTGAGATGACGAGTGAAGCGAGGCGACCCCCGAAGTTTTGTAACAAACATCCATCCATCCATGCATCCATCCATTCATACATCCAAACTTTTGCATTTATGATATTAAGTAGCCTACCTCCTATTCCAAGTCTAGAACTACATTCATGTAAAATTTCAGTCCAATCGGTTCAATAGTTACGGCGTGAAAGAGTATCAAGCATCCATCCATCCATCCATACATCCAAACTTTGGCATTTATAATATTAGTGGGATTAGTGGGATGGGATTAGTGGGATAGTGGGATTATGTATATATATTATGTAACGGGTAAAGCCGTAACTCGGGTAAAGTCCGAAAAAAGGCAAAAATAGGTGAGATGACGAGTGAAGCGAGGCGACCCCCGAAGTTTTGTATAACTTTACCCGGATAAACCTAGGTTTACCCTATCTTCTAGGTACTACCCGTAACATATACATATAACATTTTTATTCCTATATTTCTTTATTTTGTGCAGGTATATAATTTTATAATATTTTAGTAGCCCAACCATTTATGATATTCTATTGTTTTTATAAAGATTAATTATGACCTGTAAAACGTATACTTTATTTATCTCTTTTACAAAATAAACTATTTGAATTTGAACTTATGTACTTTATATACAAAGTGTCAGAGTAAGGAGGTCGTTCACAAATTCTTTAATTATTAATTATAGGGAATTTCCAGTTTTTTCCTATACGTGTGCTATATGACCTACTGTGAACGAAGTTCTAAATTTCTGAGTCAACTGGAATTAGTGCCCCATAGGTTTTCATGGTGAAGTAATTGATTGCGTAAGGGGAAACAACTTTTTTTGGTCGTAGAATTATAAAGGAGATGTTAGTTTCAACTTGATATCTTTACCGGGACCTGAGAAAAAGGGTTTCGACAGACGGACAGATGGACAGATAAACGGACGGATATCATAGTTATCCTGTAAGGGTTTAGTTTTTTAATTTTGAGGAACCTTTAGATAAATGAGTATTTCAAAATAAGTTTATCCGTGTTCAAAACATAATTGATTTAACGCAATTTTCTTTCCTTTCATCCCAAAACTTGTTTTGAAGATTATAGCTTTAAATACTAATAAACCAGTTTATTTATTTGCATAACTAGATCTATGTATCTATATTTGTTATCATTAGAATATAATTTGCTTATGCTCTCTTTGGTGTCAGCTCTCTTAGTTGTAGTATGAATATATTTGTTAGCACCTAACATTCCCGAAAATTTTCAAAACTAGTTTATCAAAAGCATATCAGTAACAAAAAATACACAAGGGTTATGAAATCTTCCAAAAGATTTATTTACTATACGAATGTCGTATAAAAACTTAACAACAAATATAAACGTACAAAAGTATGGCAGTGAGCATCACTAACGAGCAACAAGAATGATCACACATTCTCGGGGTCATGGTATCCATTTGACTATATTGGCCTGGATCAGGCGGGCATTAGGTCGGGAGTCTTTGACTACATTTCTAGAGTTCAGTTCCTATCGCCTGGCGACGGGTTCCTTGGGGATGGCGTCGCCTTCCGCGTGGTATCCGGTCTCGTCAGCGAAGTAGGTGATGGTCTGAGGCTTGCCTTCCTCGTCAATGAAGGTGTACGATCCGCGGACCACGACGACCTTGTGGGGTTTGTTCTCCTCGTCAAGGGCTTCCTTCAGCTCTCCGTTCTCTTGACGCTGGATTCCGTTGGAGGTTTCGTAGCTGAGGAGAGAGAAATAAAATTAGGGAAGGTTTGGCTTTCAAACTCGTGATCTCTACCCGTATGTGCGGAATGTGTACTAGTGCTAAATTATCATTTTATACTTTATCAACAAATTTTATGTATATTATCGAATATCAATGACCTAGAAATAGCTTAGATGACCTTGACCATGTTTAAGTAAAATATGCATTACAATTCGCATAAACAAACACGAATTATAATTCAAATAGAGCTCCACCCAAAGCCGAACTGTTTTGAACTATTCTCCTTCAACTTTTTTTCACTTGAAGAACTTTATACAATGTAACACCAAAGACTGGTTACCTGAAAACGTAGGCACCCTCGGGCTGCTGCTCGTACTCTGAGCGGAGGATGACGGCAGGTTCCTCGTTGGGACCAGCGGGGGCGGCGTAAGCGACGGCCACGAAGGCGAGGGCGGCTACAACGATCTATGGAAACAGACAATGAGAGATATCAGTGATCATCCAAATTTGCAGCTCATAACCCTGAGTGGCAGTGCGGACCAGAACAGCAATGGAGAACGAAGCTTGTAAATTATAGTTCTGTATTTCGTGCTTGGTGAACTTTGCAATTTTGAGAATTCACAAATATTGTTGATCGTCTTGAACTTTTTGGATAAACGAATTCCACTTTAATCCAGATTTTAAGTCGATAACCTACTAATAAAACTGAAGATTTCATTATTATATATGACAATTATGATTAACATAACAAGTCTAGCTTGTTAACGTACCAATTTCATTTTTAATATTTTGGATTGGATTTCGTGTAATGATTCGGATGCTACCTGTTGAGCTACTGATGCTTGATGGTCCGTGACAAAATCTTTTATACATTTCTCCCGGCAATAGGTATAACGTAATGTCAAATGGCGTGACAATCCGATCCAATTCCTCCGGATTTTGTACTGGTTGGATTTAGAAACACAAGTAATATTATTTTCAATGCAAGTGCTCGTAAATTTATGTTTTATATATGGCTAATCAGTTGTTAAAGTCAACTTTACCGCACGAGTGTTTAATGTTTTTTTTATTTTTATTTTTTAGTTTTGTTTTCCGTACATAATAGGAAGGCAAATGATGTTAGCTCATACAGCCATATCCGAGGTATGTTTTATTTTTTTAATTTATCGAAAACAGTTGCCGGTAATATCTTGTGTACATAGATAGACATGACAGATTCAGTTTGATGCGTTCATAGGCTGCGTTCACTTTGATTGATGAAGTGAAATGAAAACTATTTAGACGACATTTTGAGTAGGTAGTAACTTTACAAATTGAAAATTCTGTTAAAACTTAAGAAGTGTCAGAGGTGTTCCGGGTGTGAACTGTGAAATGCAAGTCCACACCCGGTACACCCGCGTTTCACCGACGATTATTACGTCCCAACGTGATGGGTGGTGAGCCCTATCGCCGTTCTTCGGGCACAAATACATCCCTTTTAGGGCATACATGTTTCCTCGCGATGTTTTCCTTCACCGTTCAGCAAGTGGTAAGTATTAAATACTCTGCAGATAAATTCCGAAAAACTCATTGGTGTGCATGCCCTGGCCGGGGATCGAACCTGGATCTCAAAGATTGAGAGGTCAGCGTTCTACCCCTAAGCTAGCGCCGTTTTTTTTTGATAATATATAGGTACTTAACAAGAAGGATACTGAAATCTGGTTAAAATAAACTTCTTGGTAGGTAACTTCATTTAATCGTAATATGAATAAAATCTTTTTGACAAAAAGTTTTTATATGCGAGTTCGCGAAATAATACTGGCCACTTGCATTCTCTATACATTATTTTTAAAAAATACAACGTTATCGATCGGTCTTCCTTGATAACAACATTCTTTGTATCTAAAGAATAATTTCGAGCAGCCTATATTGTTTACATTATTCGAATAAGCTGGTGAAGTCGAATTATTTTATGTATGACTGAAAGCAGCCTTCGAACGCATCAAACTGAAAGCAGCTTATTTCCGTCAAGTTGGCAACTTGCGTGCAAAGAAAAAGAATGCCCGCCTAAAGTTCATTTGAAGTAAGTATTTATTGTTTGTTTGTTTCTCTAATTACGCTTATATTATTTACTCACACTATGCATTGAAAAACGTAGTATGATACTCGTGCGTAAGGGCAATAACCTACTCGTAACGTTTAAAACACTCGCTTATCGCTCGTGTTTCAAATCGTTCTCGTAAAGCTATTGCCTCCTTTACGCACTCGTATCATAAACTACTATTTCACCCGCAAGCTCGGAAAGGCTCTGTTTATCATTCGAAATCTGAGTGGAAAACGCACTATGCCCGCTAGCGTGGAAAGTGTTTTTAAAATTTGAATATTTTTATTCAATAAAGGTTTCATATATATAGAACCTCATTGGTTTCGTAATAGTTTATATTCTCTGCAGCCAGTCCACTGAAATGCAAATACTTATTTCATGTCATGCACCAGCTTAATTTAAAGAATAATCGCACTGGCCAGCAAGAAAATATGATTAAAAACAAAAACTTAAACTTTTCTTCTCTTTATTCAATTCACTTTCCTTCCATTATTTTGATTTGTTTTTTGATAAAATCGAAAGAAATCATAAAATATGAGCGAGGCTAGCAGCGACGAAGATATAAATTTAACACCTGCAGAGTTCGTGCAAGCGGCACATATTGCAGAGTTGAGTTTTCTTCCGGAAAAATCGCGCTAAAAATACATAAAAAAGCGTACGATTTGTTCAATGCATGGAGTTATTCCAAAGGCGTGAAGTCGTTTTCGGAGACAATAATGCTATCATACTTCATTGAACTGTCTGAAACAAGAAAATCAAGGACACTTTGGAGTCCTCGATACTCGATACAATAATTCAATATTTATTAGAACTGTTTTTCTTGCACCTAACATTTTCCTCGCTTTAGTGGGGGGAAAAGTTGTGTGTTTCGCTCGACAGCAAAGTTATATAACGTTCGTACCTTTGAAATTCTTCGCTTGCTCAGCTTTCAATAAAAGGTACTCGCGCCAAAAATTAACTTTCCATTTATTGCATGGTGCTGTCTTCATTTTAAGATAAACGAAATTGTAACAAGTTGACAAAAATATACCTTTAGAGTTGTATTGATAGTATCTGCAAACCGCATCGCATATCTAACCATATACACGCAGGTAATATGCAAAGAATCCAAAGTGACCAATTAAAATAACAGAAAAACATGCAATGAAAATATACCACAGTTCTGTATGGCATATCTATCCGTAAATACACAGGTAATATGTAACGAGTCCAAAGTGCCCAATCGTATATTATTTACAGAAAACTTGCAATAAAAATATAAGATTATATAAACTTCACTATAAGAATTTAAAACTATAAAGTAATAGCGAGGACATTTTTCATTTAGGTATTTGAGTGTATATTTTTAGGAAATTTGATCAAAAATGATATTATTACCTACTCTATTTAAAACCGGTGTAAAGATCTCGTAGGTAAAATATCGTACGTATGCAGAATTTGGTTCTAGGGGGTCCAATAAAATTGGTCATTACTTCCCGTTAAAATTACACGCTCTCCTAAAATAATCGTAAAATATTCATAGCTAATATTTTTATGGTTGACAAACTTTTGCGTTAAAAAAACAAATACTTTTTCTCAGACATTGTTAGCGTTTTATCACCTGGATACGTGCCTATACGAAGCGTGAACTCATACTATACACCTGTGGTCAGCTATTTTAAATGGCAGCCAATGTCAAGGTTATTTTTCTTTTGCAATGTCTTGCAGTAGCCGTCGTATTGCTCACTCAGTGTGATCTTTACCCACTATGGCTAGCGTGACCACTTACTTAATTCTGCTTCACCTCTACGGACTGCACACTAGTGTCAGTCATGATAGTACTCAATTACTTACTGAAAAACCTCTAGTTGCTACTCCTTATAATTGGTCAGTAACCAAAAACCATAGACGTACAAAAATATTCTTGGCCTGTAATACGCACGACACTTTTTAACATAACGAGAGTAAGACATCTGCAAATTTGTTGGAAACCGGTGAAATTCAAACATTACAGCATCTACCTATACAAGTAATAACTCTTTTATAAGTATACTTCACTTGTATTTTTTCCATCATAAGGATTTTGTTCCTTGTATCTATGGAATATTACACAGGGTTATATATGGGCTGCCCAGGAACATCTTGCCATAAGAAATGTCCCGTAAAGTTAGTTTTTAATTTCAAGAAGTATTAGTCTGTATAAAATGAAAACGTGAATTGTCTTTTTGTTGCTTTCCGTTAATCTGCGGCTATTAGGGTTGCCAGGGACCCCAGAGACCATAATCTTTTTGCTTTTAATTTGTTTTTTTTTTATTAGTTTTAATGCCACATTTGTTTTTATGGTTTCACGTCCACGACTCGATGTGTACTAATCCATTTCTTTGTCACACTTACTTTTGTCAAAGGCGGAAAAACTATTATATTAACTTATGAATAAATAGAAAGCATACTTATACACATCACATACTTTGGGGGCCCACACTCCAATTTTTTTTTATTCCCTCGTTGAAGCAGAGTTCGAAAAAAGTCGGATTTTTATGATAAAAATCAAAATCTCTATATTTTTATGTACCTACGTAGGGTGAAATAAAATCAACCGACCAAATTCATACTGGAGACTCAGTTAGTGATCAAGAACTAGGTTCAGTAATCCTTTTGACCAATTTCGAAAAATACATTTTTTGGTCTCTTAATGGTGCAGGCACTATGGGGCACAAAAATATTTTTTTTTCCATTTTCACCTGCAGGGTCATTAAACCTTGTTCCAGATGACTAACCGAACCTTCAGTATGAATTTGGTCGGTTGATTTAATTTCACCTAGTATATTATAAGTTATTTTTTTCTTTTACTTTTTTTTTATTTCTTTACACTAACTATGATCATTGAGTACCTGGGAAACAAAAATGAAATTTATATTTTATTTTTCCCTAAAATTTGTTAATTTTGACAAATAAAAACAGTTTAAAAAATAACACAGTATGTAATTATTGAAAATTAACTTTTATTTGAACTTATCGTTCAATCAGTCTGGGGATGGTCATATTATATTTTAAATTGAAAATATAAAAACTGGCCAAGCGCGAGTCGGACTCGCCCAACGAGGAGGCTACGTAAATTTTATTTTTGTCACTCACACTCCAAGCGAAAAAACGCGCAGTGCGAGAGGAGCGGATTCCGGGCAAAAGAGAAATAAGTAAGTTTTTTAATTTTATAAAAAATACTAGAATACCTACCTAGCAAAATTTCCAAAATCAAATATCTAGATATTGTTAAAACCTATCTAATAAAATATGTTTGAGTTCTGTACATGATCCCTATCCGTCAAACGAGGAGAAAAAGTGTGTTTGAAGACCTCATTTCATTAATTATTTCTATTGAGGAAAATTTATCCAAACGTGTTTTCCAAAATAGTCAAAATGCATGTACCGAAAATTGATTACAATTTTCCGTTGACTTCATGAAATACACAGAAACAAAGCATCCGTACATTTTTTACATAGCGCCTTAAAGACTATATTTTTTATGATTTAATTACAAATGTATAGTTTTCAGATTTTATCCCTATACTTGTATACTTTTTTCCAGAAATAGTCGTCAAAATGATAATTGATAACAAAACAAAAACTTCATTCTTCTATTTTGACTTTCTCCGTTTTAGGTAAACCTTAAGATTACAATCAAGTATAATTAATAATTATATTATATAAAAAATTATACCTTCTTTGTAATTTTAGTTTAATCAGTCCGTTTGATTTTTTGTATATGTATTATGTAAATGTTACCGGTCAAACCCAATTTTAGGACATTTAACAATGTCCACACCCGTACACTTAAACATTTTTTTAGACATATTTTAGGCTTGAGGTATTTCAAAGATAACAATATCCATCAAAAACAAAACTTATAAAAAAAACCAAGTCTCGCAACTTAGTTCTTCTACCATAAAAAGTATTTTATAAGATGTTGTTAGGTTAGCTAATTATGATCACTCAAGACAGAAGTTCCCTTAAGTAGGGACTGAATAAATTAACCGACTTGGATTTACATGGATCTCACAACTTTTTACGGTAGAAGAACTAAGTTGCGAGCCTTGGTTTTTTTTACAAGTTTTGTTTATGATGGCATCTTATTTCTTTTTGTAGATAGTCCTACTTTTTTTCCTTTCCGGTACCTATGTATCCTATATATTTATATGGGTTTACAAAGTTATTTATGCAGTTAGTGTATCTAGAGCACTGGACCGAAATTGCAAAATATTTTAGTTTTCCCTTGATTTATACACCTAACACTAATAGTATTCCAAATTTGAAGCTTCTATGTCTGCTAGAAGTGCCTTGGAGTTTTGATGATCGGTCAGTCAGTCAGTGAGTATTTATAGGGGTTTACAAAGTTATTTATGCAGTTAGTGTATCTAGAGCACTGGACCGAAATTGCAAAATATTTTAGTTTTCCCTTGATTTCTAATAGTATTCCAAATTTTAAGCTTCTATGTCTGCTAGAAGTGCCTTGGAGTTTTGATGATCGGTCAGTCAATCAGTGAGTGAGTGAGTGACAAATTGAGAAACTTTGACTAGTTATAATTCTTAATCTACTGGTTCAAATTGAATGAAATTTGAAATACAATGACTGCTTGGTTACCGAAAATTCAGGCTTCTATTTTTATCCACAACAAAGTTATAGGGGGTCGAAATGGCCTGAACTGCTTCGAGAAAAGGATGGTACGGCGTGCCGCTTTTTAGCTCGACTTACCGGGGGTACTACCGTGCCCCCAGATTTACTATCTCGAATAATTCACAAAAGTCAAAAATTCAAAATTCGAAAACATTGAAAGTAAGTAGTTTTTATAAGAACGAGGTAGGTATAAACCACAGACGTTATGTGTCTGTAGTATAAACAAATCGGTAATACCCTATCTCATTGAGATGTAGTTCATAGGAATGACCTTGAAGAGCTCTACGAACCAGCACAATTTCTGGAAAACAATAACGTGAGGACTTCTGTTACGGCTCGGGGACTAGTAGTGCTTAAAGTATCTTTCATATACGAAGTCCCGGCTGACACTTCTCAGAACTGAGCTTTAGTGAAGAGACACTTTGAATCGACACTATATTCTATCGATTTTCGATTTTTATTACAAACAGATTAGAATCGAATCAAAACATTACTATTATTGGAAACTATTGAGATATGGAGTTCAAAGATCTTATCACGCTAACAGTGACTCAGAAAGAACACAGCGTACTCGTACTCTTTTACAGAAGCGTTCTTTTGTGAAAAGAAATACTCTGTTATGTTGCAGATTTAACGAGTCAGGTAGGTGTCAACATGACAATCATACCATAAATGTAAAATGCAATAAATGTAACCTATATTTTATTTTTTCTAAATATCTGTTCTCCTAAGATCAATGTAATCTACTTTAGTGCTACCTGTGAGACTATTTAAGCTTATTTGTGTTCATCTCTCCATATTGTATAAAATATAAAAGCTGTATGTTCTCCATATTATAAAAATAAATAAAATAATAATAATAAATAAACATTTTCATGAAAGAAAGAATACAGGCCGTCTATCTCAATACATACTAAAAAGTCTCAAAACTGGGTAAATGTGCTAATTTTTGGTGATGGCGGAAGGATAAAGACAGTCATCGTCGGCTTAGTAAAAGGGTATCATCGGCTCCGTTTGGGTACGGAACCCTATAAATGAAATGGCTGAAATGAGTCTCGTTACTTATGCGTCGTTTTGTCGTAAACGTTTACTCGCCATATCGATTGATCGGTCGCTTACCGATTAATTGAACGATTCTTCGTCTCGTCACTATGAAAAAATAGGCCTAGTGCATAACGGTGAAATAAAATGATGTACCAATATGTTACTTAAAAACCTGAGGATTAGTGAACGCAATAAATTGATTGTAATTTGATTGTTATATCAAAACAATTTTGAAATGTTGTGTATTGGATTAAGACATTAAAAGTATTATTTGGAACTGAAAAACCATACTGGTAGTTGTATTATGCATGTCGGTAATTTACAATGAACATACACCCTTACTTTCTTTAGATGTGTCAGCCGGGACTTCTTAGCTGAAAGATACTTATAGTACTAATTCAACCCTTGACGCTATACATCCGACTAACAAGGTCTCATGATTGGTACAATTCGTACTGAGCCTCTATGAAGTACAGATCACATCTTAATAGCCTAAACATTCTGGAACCGTAGGACAAAGGTATACAAATCAGAAATAGGCACAAGCAAGAAAAAACCGGTCAAGTCCGTTCATATCGTTCCAAGGTTCCGTACATATCGTTTAAAACACAAACTTATTTCTCGTGCAGTTATAACGGTCCAACTTAACTTGACACGGTTCATTGAATTTTATGTACCTATTCAATGTCTCTACGTAAGTTAGTTGTTTGCAACTTCTTGAATAATTAAATATAGGTTATTTTCAGTTTTTGTATGCGTGTGAAAGGAATTCCAACTTTCTAAGTCCACTGGAAGTGCTACATATATTTTCATGGTGAGCTAATTTTATTTGTATGAAATTGATTGCGTAAAGGGCTATAACTTTTTTCGCATTGAGTTAGAAGCTTGATTTCTTACAACATCGTGGGGTCGTAGAATTCTTTTGGAGATACTCGTATTAGTTTCAACTTGATATCTTTCACGGGGCCTGAGAAAAGGGGTCTTGACAGACGGACAGAAATACAGACAGACAGCAGACAAACAGACTGATCCTAAGAGGGTTCTGCTTTTTCATTTTGAGGAATTTTAAGATAAATAAGTATTCCGAAATGAATGTTTCCCTTAATTGATTTTGACGCAATTTTCTTTCCTTCCATCCCAAAACTTGTTTTGAAGTATAGCTTTAAATACTAATAAACCACTTTATTAATTACATAATGTTCACACCTAGATCTATCTATCTATATTTATTATAATCAGGATATATTTTTCTTACGGTCTCTCTGGTATCTCCTCTCAAAGTTGTATTAAGAAAATGTTTATTTGCACGGAGCATACTCGAAAATTTCCAAGCGTACCTTATCAAAAGAATACCTCGCATTATGTCAATCAGTAACAAAAAATACACAAGGGTTATGAAATCTTCCAAGAGATTTATTTACTATACGAATGTCGTATAAAAACTTAACAACAAATATAAACGTACAAAAGTATGGCAGTGAGCATCACTAACGAGCAACAAGAATGGTCACACATTCTCGAGGTCAGGGTATCCATTTGACTATATTGGCCTGGATCAGGCGGGCATTAGGTCGAGGGTCTTTGACTACATTTCTAGAGTTCAATTCCTATCGCCTGGCGACGGGTTCCTTGGGGATGGCGTCGCCTTCCGCGTGGTATCCGGTCTCGTCAGCGAAGTAGGTGATGGTCTGAGGCTTGCCTTCCTCGTCAATGAAGGTGTACGATCCGCGGACCACGACGACCTTGTGGGGTTTGTTCTCCTCGTCAAGGGCTTCCTTCAGCTCTCCGTTCTCTTGACGCTGGATTCCGTTGGAGGTTTCGTAGCTGAGGAGAGATAAATAAAATTAGGAAAGGTTTGGCTTTCAAACTCGTGATCTCTACCCGTATGTGCGGAATGTGTACTAGTGCCAAATGATCATTTTATACTTTATCAACAAATTTTATGTATATTATCGAATATCAATGACCTGGAAATAGCTTAGATGACCTTGACCATGTTTAAGTAAAATATGCATTACAATTCGCATAAACAAACACGAATTATAATTCAAATAGAGCTCCACCCAAAGCCGAACTGTTTTGAACTATTCTCCTTCAACTTTTTTTCACTTGAAGAACTTTATACAATGTAACACGAAAGACTAGTTACCTGAAAACGTAGGCACCCTCGGGCTGCTGCTCGTACTCTGAGCGGAGGATGACGGCAGGTTCCTCGGTGGGACCAGCGGGGGCGGCGTAAGCGACGGCCACGAAGGCGAGGGCGGCTACAACGATCTATGGAAACAGACAATGAGAGATATCAGTGATCATCCAAATTTGCAGCTCATAACCCTGAGTGGCAGTGCGGACCAGAACAGCAATGGAGAACGAAGCTTGTAAATTATAGTTCTGTATTTCGTGCTTGGTGAACTTTGCAATTTTGAGAATTCACAAACATTGTTGATCGTCTTGAACTTTTTGGAGTTCTACTTTAATCCAGATTTTAAATCGATGATCTACTAATAAAACTGAAAAGTTAATTATGATATCAAAATTATGATTTACATAAAAAGTCTAACTTAATAACGTACCAATTTCATTTTTAATATTTTGGGTTTAATTTTGTGTATTGGTTCGGATGCTACCTGTTGAGCGACTGATGCCTGATGGTTCGTGACAAAATCTTTTATACATTTCTCCCGGCAATAGGTATAACGTAATTTCAAATGGCGGCAAACAATCCGATCCGGCTCCTCGATTCGGTCATCGATGGTCGCAAACTAATGCATGTGTGTGTCAACATCTATTTGTCTATTTGCAGATCTGTGTGTGTGGCAGGCGCGTGCGCAGTCATCTCAACCAGCAGTTCGAAGGTTTTATTCCAACTATTTACTTAATAATTTGTCACAAACTATGAAATAGCGACGACATTCGATATTGGGCCAAGGGTATTCGTAAAAATTCCAGCATATTTAATTTTAGTTGTTACTCGGGTGTCAGTAAAATATTACAGTTTATGTATGACATCATACATTAGGTTATTAAAAACCTTCAAAAACAATAGTCACAGAATTAATTACGTTGACTTAGCATAAAGGAAATATGAGCATCAGATCACATCATCATCAATATAAATTTATGTAAAACGACATTTTATGACCAGTCGATGACGATTAATGTAAAAAAATTACGTTACAAGAAATTAACATTATTCTCCTTAATATAGCGATACATATTTATAAGCATCAACTTCAAAGATGCCTCTATGTTTATGAATAGAAGTATATCCATTCAGTTTTGCATTGATAAATTAGTCCACGTACTCTTAGAATAAGAAAAGTGCTAAGGATAAGACTACACAACACATGGTTGTTCATTTGACGGAAAACAAACGACCAAATGCATATGAAACTGATCTAGTTCTTCGTACACAATGCACGTTAGTTCGTCTATGTACTATCGGGGAATATTTTACGCTATTGCGTAAGGCCTACTTACGTCCGTATTAGAATAGCAATAAAAGCCAAGTCTGCTTGCAGAAATTTCGGTGAAGGCACACGCAGATTTATTGTAGCTCGAATTTCCCATTAAAAAATTGCTTGCATCCTAAAAATATTGATACGCAAGCTAAGCACTGTGGTTGCAAAATAAATGATCTATTTTAAGCTTAGTTAAATTTTATGTCAACAAATGTGTGGTTATAATCACGTTATAATGCAATGATTTCTTAACCGACACCGGAATTATTGAATCGTTACTGTAAAAGCCTGAATATTGGGAAATCCCAAGGTTTTCCAGTAAAACCCAAGATTTACCAAGTAATTGTAGTAAAGTCCGAACTGTTCTTTAAAATCGTTAATTTCGGACTTTTACCGGCTGTCACTTGATTAATCTTAAGTTTTACCACAAGGTAAATGCTGAAAAAAGGTATAGTACGCCCGTATTTTTGTGTCTTCTGTCCAAACTGGTGTATTTGCTCCCTTGAAAGTGTTTGTGAATCAAAATACTTAAATGTTGTTTTTAGGGTTCCGTAAGGAACCTTAATGGTGAGACTCCGTTGTCCGTCAGTCCATATGTCACAGCCTCATAACTTTAGCACCGTTATAGATAGAGACTAGAAATTTGCCACAAAAATAGCATTCACTTGCACACATAATATGGTGTAAAAAAAAATTAAATTGTTTAAAATATTCCAATAACAAAACAGAGAAAAAATTAAAAAATATCCTAAAAATACAATATGGGTATGAAATTGTAGATATTAAAGAGCTAATTGTAAAAATATATACTTTTGCTACATTTACTGTCACCTGTTTCGAGAAATCTTTAAAAAACCACAAAAAATGCATATCCCCCCCCTTTATTTCCGAAACGGCTGGACCGAAAAAAAAGAAAAAAAATTACGATTATAGGCCATAGCTAGCTAATTACATGAAAACTATAGCAATCAAAAAAAGTTGAAGACTGATGAGAAATATAAAAAAAATGTAAAATAAATAAAAATAATATTTTATAAAACTACAATATGGGTATCAAATTGTAGATATTAAAGAGCTGATTTTAAAAATATATACTTTTACTATAATTTACTGTCACCGATTTCTAGAAATCATTGAAAAACCACAAAAAACTGCATGTCCCCCCCTGGTGGACCGAAAAAAATGACAAAAATCATGGTAATTTGTAATGATTACAGGAAAAATATAGTGGTAGAGAAATTCATGCTAGTAAATAGACAAAATTAAATTTTTCATTCCCGAGTTTTATTTCGAGTACGTTATAAAAATATTTTTCTCTCTTTGGTTGCTATACGTGAAAAGAAATATATAGGTATATTGTTTGATTTCACTCAGAAGACTTCCCGCTACTAATGAAATTTCCAATTATTTCATAAGATTTGGTTTAACTGCCTATCTTATCTTATTGATGAATTGTTAACTCGCGAAATGATGACACTTTCATAGACAATCTATTTTGTAATGTTAATTTAAAATTAAAATGTGGTAAGTCGAATCATTTTTTTTTAGTCATCATAAACAGTTCTGACTGTTCCTAAAATTGTCGAAATACGGAACCCTAGGTATGCGAGTCTGACTCGACCGGTCTTGACCGGTTTTTTATGAAGCAATAGATAACAAAAAAAAAAAAAAGAAAAACGAAAATTTTAAATGGGACAAATATGCAAAGTGAAACCCGATAAGAGTATTAACAAAAAGAAAGCAGTTAATAACAGCAGGCGTTTAAAGCGTTATGGTGGGTAAGAAAAGTTAGCAGGCGAACACACTCGACCACAGAAGCGGCCAACAAGTAACAAAAAGTTCTAAATAATAACAAAAAAAAACAGTCAACGATCTCAAAATAGTGCCTATAGTAATTTCTATAACAAGCGTCATAGGCACTGCAACATAAAATCCAAATGTCACAAAAAGCTTTTCTTCTGAACTCATGTCGTATTATATTTATTTATTTATTTGGAGCACCAATTTTACATAACGTAGTTTCAAGATTTTATCAAAATGAGCTTGGATTCAGTCCGTGCCAATATTACCTATGTAAAAGAAGAGAAAAATAATAAAGCTGTGGCCAAATGGTGGGATCGCTTGCCTCCTGCTAGTCTAGCATAGCAAACCACATCGAGCTCGATAGCGCGTGATACAGTGCTCTCTCTCACTCTGTTGATCTCCCTTGAGAGGGATAGACATTCTATATCGAGCGGTTAAAGCTCGGTATGATCTACTGTGCTAGGCCCCCTGCATTAATTTGTGTTCGATCACGTCGATCTGCATGCTTCGCAAGGCAAGTTAAGGGCTTGCCTTTGGTCTTTCAATGGTTTTTGTTTTAATATGCTGAGTCAGCTATTTATCTGATCAATGTAAAACTTGGACACGTGTTTTTTAAGACCTTTATCTTTCCGTTGTCAGGTCGGTTACCTAAGTAGACACATTTCACTCGATAGATTTTATTTTTGAAAATGATGCCTTTTTAAGTTATTAATTCGTCTTATGTCTAAACGGCTTGAGTTTTATGTCTGAAATTACTTCTATAACAAGAAAACATGGTTCATTTTCCGTTGTCAGGTAAAAAAACTCCTACATCAAATACTTTTTCGTAAAATCCATAAAAACGTTGAAAATTCAGTGATTTTGCGTACCGGCAGCGCGCGAAGCGAGCGTTCTAATGTAGACTTTCTGACAACATACTGAAGTTCAAAATCACTCAGTAAGAATATCGTACACCAAGGGTAAGGCACTCCTCGACTTTCTATGGCAAATCGTTTACAGTTGAAGCTGTGCGTTTGTGGAATGCTTTGCCTATTTATATAAAATCTTCTCCTTCTTTAGCTATTTTCAAAAGACGAATTAAAGAATATTTTTCCTCCCATAATTAAGATACGAGTATATTCGTAGGTATATTCATCCCTCTCTGATTATGGTATTATGAATATATATTAGTATATATAATATGATATATCGTGTATTATGATATTGATATGTAGATTGTATTTAGGTTGTATTTGTATTTAGGTTACAAGTTTAATTAGTTTATTTAATACGTAGATATTATCTTTACACCACCTACACCTTATTCTCTATTTAACATTATCTTCCACCCAAAGGTTGTCTGGAAGAAATCGCTTAAGCGATAAGACCGCCCATTGTACCCTTTCTGTTAAAATATTTTGTAATTTGTTTCATTATGGTGCACAATAAAGAGTATTTATGTTATGTTATGTAAGGCCTCAAGCTGTTGGTCCCTTTGTGCCCGAGATACAGCTCACAACTCATTACGTTTTAGACGTAATACTAGTCGGTCAAATGCTGGTCTACCTAGTGTGGAATGTCTGCATTTCACAGTTCACACTTGAGAAAACCTCTGACACCCCTTCGGGAAGTCATGTCTTGACGTTATGTTTATTTGTGTTACTTTTTTGTTTTAGTTTTTGTCCAGAGGGAACACTTACTTTTTCGGGATAATTTATTATATTTATTTATTGTGCTAATTGTTCTCTATGCCAGATCCCAAGGAACTCTTCAGCAAAATCTATCCACCTGCGGTGCCGTGATTTTTAGTGGGATGGGTTTTTTTTACAATTTTTTGTATAAGTATCTGTACATATTTATTGATGTATGGTGCCAACCCTAATAATAAATATTTTCTGTTTTTTTTTCGGTATTAAAAGTCACCGCGTACGGTGTACGGACGCCAGCATGGCAAGCTATCTAGTGGTTCTTATTTTGGCGTCATAGCTAGAGTTGCCAACAATGCTCTTAAAAACAGTGATACACTTTATTTCGCCCTTTAATACTGTTTATTGTTCAATTAAAATAAAGTATACAAAATACTGTTTTCAACATCATCACTGGTATCCAGCAATAAACGAAACCTGCTCTAAAAAAAGTTAAATGTGTTGAGTCTTACGATGCTTTCGAACATGATGCAAGATTGATAAGTTGTTAGAGAAGCACAAAAAAATTTAGATAAACAAAAAAAAAGAAATACTGTTTATTTTCTTTCGCTCATTTTTATACTTTATTTATTGTAAAAAATGTTGCCAATATCGTTAAAATCGAATTACGAATAGGGAGTTTGAGCTGCAGGTGCAGGTGACTTTACACTCGCACACCTGCTGTGTATCTGACAGATTTCCTTAAAATGTAGTAATGTACTTGGAATTTTCACATAAATTATTATTAAATACCGGCTTTAACACTCACGTATTATTATTGTTGACTATATGCCGACTGTCCTAAGATAGACACTCGCCTTGAGAATGCCGACATTGTCTCGGTGAAACAGTTGGGATATAGACAACAATTAATACGTGAGTGTTAAAACCGGTATTTAATCATAATTTAGAATGTCAGCTCACGTAAGTTTTAATAATATTATAATTTTCACATAGTTTCCAAAATAGCGTGCAGGTGTACTATAAACGTGTTTTTTCAGCATTTACCATGCCTGTGGTAAAACCCAAGATTAACCAGGTGGCTGCCGGTAAAAGTCCGAAATTAACGATTAAAATCTTAGAATTTACCACAATTGGTCGACCGGTGGTAGAGCTGATGCCGGGCTCGACTGTGGAGGTACCACCATCTTACTCGCAAATCCACGCGAATTATTCGGGGGAGAGTAAGAGAACAGCTCTCAGGCAAAACCAGGCGGCCCACCATTGCCTGGGACCGATGGATGGCGGTATATCCATCCCCAATTGCCGGGCGTTATATAAAACAGACTGGTGACGGGCAGCGGCGTCACTGGTGCAAGGGTTTCGGCACCGCGCTCACTAACCCGCCTGCCCAGCGTGTGTATGGGCATTTCTTCCAGGAGGACCGCCTAGAGTGGCGAAATCCTGGAAAGGCCTATGTCCAGCAGTGGACGAACCATGCTGATAGATGGATGGATGGATGGGGCTTTTACGTTACCATCCATCAACCCCTTCATAGATTAGAATAGTCAATGTAGTTACAAAACGGAAGAGTCCACGCAAATAATCCTTTCAAGCAGATTTACTGACCGATTTCATATATACGTTAATTACTTGACAAACTTTTTGAATAGATGAAGCTGTCTAAAACAGATTCCTAAAAGAGTTTTAAATAAAATTAATGACACAATCTAAATTAAGTGCTGGATTACCAATCAACATCCAGAGAAAACCTGTATTTATTCTATGCCATACTCGTATATGACATATTTGTAGGTACAAGTATTTGTCGTTAGTGCAATCACCGCTTCCAAATACCCCAAACGATAAAAAGGTCAAAGGTAGCATTTATCGTTAATTTTAACATCAAACCATTAAAAAATGGGAAAGAATCCGATACGTATGTAAATGTCAGGTAAGTTAATAGAAATAAACGTGTCCCTATTAGGTCGTCGTGCAGGTCTTGCTAGACACAAATAAAAGTATTTAAAAGTTTAGACTAAGTAAGCTAAGTATGTCGGATAAATATTCTAAGTGAAGGTTCCGTCAAGGATTTCAAAGTTTATTGGACAAGCTAACAATAAAACATTATTCAGTTTTCCATTTGAACTCTTGACTCCACTGGTTTGTGTAGAGGCCTTGGGGATATAAAGGGTTCTGTTATTTAATATTATTGATGAATATATAAAATTTATATTTGCTGGCTTGAAATATTTTCTTTTAAACTTTATAACGAGTATAAAATTAATAATTTGTTGGCCTGATGATGTGTAATACGAAACCGGTAGCTTAAGTTATAAAAATAAATGTTTGTGGAAT
Organism: Ypsolopha scabrella; assembly: GCA_910592155.1. Classification (NCBI taxonomy): domain Eukaryota; kingdom Metazoa; phylum Arthropoda; class Insecta; order Lepidoptera; family Ypsolophidae; genus Ypsolopha; species Ypsolopha scabrella. Next base: position 11,904,839 of record OU342964.1, read on the forward strand.
AAAAAGTGCAAGAACTTGTGTATAATTTATTTAAATCTGCTCATACTAAACATATTTCTTAAAAAGAGAAAAAAATCAGCAAAATTTTTAAAAACATGTCATGCCTTTACGAATTTCACGGTCCCTTGAAATTTGTAACAAAAAAAAGCAAAAGTTTCATATTTTGAGCAGGTATGTTTCTCCAAGAACCGTATACTTCGGTAAGGCTAGCAATATTTCTCGTGGTTTTAGGATTCTGTCAAAAAATGGAAACCATTACAGTGAAGCTTAGTCAAGCATAATTTAAGAAAGGCTGAGCCGAATAAGCTGACATTTGGCAAGTTGGTGAAGAATTAATCTGAAACCTCGGGATTTTTAGGGTAATCTTCGAAAAAGTCGATCAGTATATTTCGACCCACGTCATGGTATTATCAGTCGAAAAAACTAGGAAAAATAATTAATATAGCTTAAAAAAGGCACAATTTATCACTATTAATAAAAAAAACAACCAAATGATTGTCAAAAAAACCGTATTTTGAACACACCCAAACCTGCCCATAAAATTTTGACCGAAACTGATTAGTGAAAACCAAGTGGCAAATTGAAGTACAACTACTGATTACTCCAAATACGGGCACCCCCAAACAGTTAGACCAAGGCCTGAAAAATCCTTACACTTCAACCGTTCTCGTGTTCCAGCATGACGTCATAAGAAACCGTACCGGGAGTCAAGTGCGTTTAGCATGCATGCACCGGAATTTCCGACGGCGTTAATTTGTCACACACAAGTCAGACGGGAATCGGTTTGTGTGTAAGAGCGCGCAAATAACTTCATAAAAATAACGCCGTCCGGATATATTCCGTCCATCAGGTGCGGTAGTGGTAGCCTAATATGAATAAAAAAAGGTTTTCATTTTCTGACAAACCTTCGAAAGAACCCTAAATACGTTCTTAACCTTTCCAGAGGTCGAGAATCATCGGTACATCTTTTATTTTGTGAAATTATAATTCAAGGTCGGTTTGTTTTTACGAGTTGTTGCGACGGCGTAGTGACCGGCCACTGGCGGCGTATGTTTTATTATATTTATCTACTAATTAAGAGTTGACCCCTGACCTTTAACTGAAAAATCCGGTCAAGTATGACGAAGGCCGCGCCCTGAAGATGACAGCATTTTGGCACATGACATTTACAGATTTTATCCTGTTGGTGCAATGTTGTGGTCAGACACACAATAACGTCAAATATTATCAAGTCGTAATACGTTTCAAAGCGAACGTTGTCCCAAAAACGTGATTCCCTGATGCAATAGATACAAAATAGAGACAACCATACATAACGATGTACCTGGCATATTTTTTTTATGTAACTTTACGTCAATTTTTCCACAATTCAATTATCCAAAATTACCTACTTCAAATTTATTGCTGGATTATCTTGATCGAGCCCACATTGTACGATTAAAAAAAAGAAAAAAAAATTGCTTAATAACTTTAACGGGAACTAAGTTAATTTAAGTGTATTTTCTGTCATCGAAGTTTATATTTGTCATTTACGTATATGAAATATTTTCATTCTCAGATAAATAAAATACTTAATATAGATTTGAATTACCAAATTGATGTCAATTTTTATCTATATACTAATAATAAAGTAGTAAGAAAGTCATGTCTGTACATTGAATATTTTCGCGAAATTTTAAATGAAATGGATTATTAAGGTACTGAAGTCAAAACTACAATTTTTAGAATTTTTATCTGTCTGTCTGTTCCGTTTTAACTCGAGAACCACTGAACGGATTTGGACGCGGTTTTTTATTATCATCGTAGTGACCCTGGTCAACACATAGGCTATTAGCTGTGTTCATAAAATAACGCCCAAGCCGAAAACGGGGCAAAGATTCACCGGCCGCGGGCGAAGCTGTGGGCAAAGGCTAGTCTAAAATAAAATAAAACTTTAAATGAAAACTCGAAATAATAGTTTTATCCCGAAATAACAGTTTAATTCGTCCTCAAAATAATAGATCAGTCACCAAATAAATCGTTGAAACGTAAAATAAAAGTAAATATTAGAGATAGCATATTTTACTTCAAGGAACCTTTATTTTATTTTTAAAGTTAAGGAAAACTGCATTCAAAGAATTTAAAAAAATCCCCTTCATAAGCCGGGAATCGAACCGGACAAATCGAAACATTCTGTATTTTACCTAAACTGGTTTTTGTCACACTGTTAGTATATAAGTTTTATTGTAAACACTGTTTTGTTAATAAATGATGATGATGATGATGATACCGATCGAAAGGTTAAAACATTATGAACGAAATTCTTCTGAGTAACATAGTAGAAAACCATGAAATTTCACATTTTTATAAAATCAAAAAAATATTCTAAAATTCAATATTAAGAGATTTAAAAAAAATTTCTTTGAATGCAGTTTTCCTTAACTTTAAAAATAAAATAAAGGTTCCTTTAAGTAAAATTTGCTATCTTTAATATTTAAGGTACTTTGGATCCAGTGGGCATTCGTTTGGTTCAGCCTGTATAGATAATTACTGCTGTTGTGTACATATATTATTATTATATATGTACTTACCTTTGCATTGCGATGAAGCAAAGCATCGTGTTAAAACCAGCATGCTCTAAAAAACATCATTCTGGTGTTTAAGTCTCTTGTTTGCAGATCTGTAGTCTCCGCCAAACCCTTTCAAAGAGAGGCTTGATATCTACCAACTACGAACTATAGCTCGTTGCTTCATGTATGAGAATATCCCACCCTCCCTACTATGATCTAAGAGGATGGTTGAAGAAGTTCAAGGTTTCGATCAGCGAAGCAAACAATTACTCGTACATAAGACCCATGGGCTGGGGCTTACCTCGGCCATTGGATGAGTCTGGCGATCCAGAGGGGTAATGCTGCTAGTCTCTTGGGCACCCTACACGACGGCAACGGTCTAGATAATATTTTTTCATCACTAATGCTCTGAAAGTATGTCGTATATAACTCGAAATGCGGGAGGTAAATTCGATTTACCAACCTAGGGAGGTAAGTAAATTTTAAAATCAAACGAGTGTCCCTTACAGTCACTAACTATGTAGTCAATCGCTCGTCTCGCTAAATGACAATGGAAAACACCTTTTCTACCTATTTCTTTTTTATTTTGTTATTCTGTACCTATTTTATTTATATATTACTATGGAAAAATGTGTCTTGCGTTAAAAGGTAAATATGCTAAATAAAATTTTAAAAAGACGTTTAAGAGTTAACACAGCAACTAAATTAGCTTTATTTTTAAAATCACACTGGCGAATGAATCACGATTGCACAAAAAAAAAGAAAATGTTATTACAATAACATATTCATTGATTGCACCTCGAATAAGTTTTTATATCCTGCAAAATATGTTATTCGTTATTTTAATAGATAGACCCTTGATAATTGTGTAAGACCGAAACGGGTTGGGATAAATATAATTACTGTGAAACAAGTACAGGTGTAGTTAATCATAATGTTTTAATTTTGTAAGTTTTTTTTTATTTCCTCGCATTAGTGATGAAAAGTAGAGTGTTACACACGAGTGTAAATCAATTGCACCCGGGATATTTAGGCGCACGAGCGAGACCTCCCTTGATAACTTACCTTCCTCCCCTCCCAATCTACTATTTATTTAATTTGATGTTTTAGGGCGTATTTATTTATTTCACATTACAAATTTAGATTTATTTCATTTTAGATTTAATTTCATAGATCGGTATAATTGTAAATTTTTTTTTGTAAATTTTTGGAACCACTGCGTAAATAAACTCTATGATAGTATGTATTGTACAGAAAGGCCGAAAATGCGCGGAGCAGTACTTTGTTGTCAAACTATTTTTTTTTAATAGTTACCAATTAGTTTGGAACGTTTTGACGTCTTGCTTATCAATATTGCAGTAAAATCATGCAAGTTTTCCCTCTTCAAAATTATTGCATATTAACACCGGAGCTACGAGGGTTAGAATTCATATTGCCTTGATTTTTTGTAGACTTAGATAAAGCTTTGACCTTTTGCTGTCTATTGGACAAAGGATATAGAAAATGGTTTCTTTTTTACGTATTTCTCGCCAAGCCTTAAAGCCGATTAATAAAAGCAGTCTTAAACAAGGCAATTGATATTTTTTTTTTACAAAAAGTTTGTTAACGGCGCGGCGACGGTTGTTCTGCGGCAAAGTTGTAAATGACACAAGCGCCAAATATATTCAACAAACACGAATAATTTTATTATTAAAAATAATAAAGAAATGTCTTTGCCACGCGCGTATTTTTGATGACGTAAAAGTCTAATTTTGTCTTGAACTTTAAACCTTGGAAGTTAAAGCTGTTTCTTTTTTTGCATAATCTGCATAAACTTTAAAAATAAGTAGGTACCTTTATACCTTATTATAAAGGTTGAAATTAGTTTGGAAAAATCGGATTATATTCGTCCCATTTGTTTGTTCCTGTACGAATATAAAGACCTGCCTTATCTCGATATGTCTGTCCGTCACTTTAAAATATAAGAATAAAATTTAACAACAATGTTGAAATGGCTCTGACTATAGTATATCATTGCATTAAGCAAACCCAACTACTTATCTAAAAACCGGTCAAGTGCGAGTCAGTCCGTAATTCGACCGTTTTGGGAACAGTCAGGAAGAAGGTATTAAAATTTTGCCCATAACTGTTTATGATAACCAAAAAAAAGAGACTCAAACATTTTTATACGTGGGACACTCAGAAAGTTTTGCGAAACAAAAAAAATTGTTCTACAGGTACATTTTTTTTAAATCTTTTCAAAGTACTCTCCACCAGCCTCTATACAAAGTTTCATGCGTCTAAGCCAGTTTTCGAAACACTTTTTCCAGTCCGCCGCAGACACCTCGTTTACAGCCTGCTCGAACGCAGCCAGCGCATCTTCCGGCGACGAAAATTGTATTCCTATGAGCTGATTTTTTATTTTTGGAAAAAAAAAGAAGTCTCACGGTCCTAGATCAGGGCTGTCAGAGGGGTGACCCAGGAGTTAAGGAGGAAAGTCCCTCGTTTTGAGTGCGGTGTGCGCAGGTGCATTGTCGTGGTGGAGCAGTAGCCCGCGGAGCCCTGAGTTTGGTCGCTTGTTGCTAACAACAGAGAAGACTTCTGGCAAACATTTGGTAGTATACCATTCGACATTGATGCTTCTTTGATCCCGTAAGGGAATTGATACCAAGTGGCCAGTCAAATTAAAAAAGCTAGCGATCAAAATCTTCCCCCCGCTTCTAGATCGCTGCACTTTGGTAGGCGTTGGTTCATTTTGAAACACCCAAACAGTCGACTGGCGCTTGGTTTCTGGGTCGTATTGATAAATCCAGGACTCATCACCTGTAACGATGTCGTAAACACGCCGAGACGAGCCTGCTTCAAATTTGTTTAGCATATCACGGCACCATTCCACCCGGGCCTGCTTCTGAGCATCGATGAGGTTGTGCGGCATCCAGCGTGATACTATCCTCCTCACGCGAAGATGGCTGTGTAGAATCTCGTAAACGCTTCCCGATCCAATCTTCAATATGTGTTGAATCTCCTGATATGTAATTCGCCTATTGTCTTGGATTAAATTTTTCACTGCCAACACGTTTTCTTCGGTAACAGCCGTCAAAGGGCGACCGCTTCTTTCTTCATCCCCCAAAGTTGGTCGACCGCGCTTGAATTCGTTATACCAACGATACACGGTTGCCTTGGAAGGGCCTTCATCCATGAATGCCATTTGAAGTTTATCGTACGATTCATCCGGTTTCAGACGACACTTGAAATCGTAAAATATCATAGCTCTAAAATGTTCCTGGCGCAGATCCATATTTCAGCGAGACACAATACTTTGAATTAGCTCGCAAAAAATGTGGAGGGAAATTTAGAAATTAGAACATACCTATTTTTACTTATAAACAATCATATTTTCGAAAAACATTATAACTGGCCAGTCTCCCATATATAAAAACTTTTTTTCGCAATACTTTCTGTAGGTACTCGAAATAAAGCTCGTAGATGAAAAATTTAATTTTGTCTTTTGTTATCGTGAATTTCTCACCCGCTATATTTTTCCTGTAATCTTTACGTAATCCTAAATCTACGCGGACGAAATTAAATTGAATAAAAATTAAACGTTTGTTCCGACAAAGAGAGAATTACTTTACATAAATGAATATGTTGTAGAGGTGCTTCATCAATCATTAATGTGTTCACGAAAATAAAACGACAAAAAATTGCATGAAATAAAATAACGGAAGGATTGTAATATGTTGAACTTTTTTAGAGAGGTTTAAGCCACCTAAACCCTCTCCCATGGTGCAAGCTACGTATGTTAAGAGAAAAACGACGGCTTATTTTCTAGGCTCACTAAATAAAAACCTTTTATGCAGTTAATGCGTGCAGGACAGAGAAAACGTCCCTTAACACCCGAGACACCGACACTCAGCACCCGGAATACTAATCTTAGAGACGCTAAGACTTGTAATGAATAGTTTAGGTGAAATTTAAATATTTAAGTAAGCTTAAGAGTTGTTTATTAGGGCTCCAGAAATTAAAGCGTTTTCCTTGCTTGTGTCTCACTATATACTTATTCATATTCATATTCTTTATTGCACAGAAAAGTTATACGCACAAGCAGTCTTAAATTAAACGTGCTATAGGCGAGCTTATCTCTGAGAGAGATTTCTGCCAGCAAAACCTAGGTGCTAAGGAAATATTAACTAAAAGTGTGTGATCAAATGTGCACACATAAAGAAACACGTGATATAAAAAATAAAAATGTGGAGATAATATGAACTTAAAATTTATTTAACCTTAAATATACCTAACTTTTAAATAAATAGTTACATAATAAATTAATTAATAATTACTTAAATATAAAAAGAACAAACATACTTAAATACTGTAATATAAAAATGGGCATAAACCTACTTAACAAAAGTCTTCATAAATATATGTTTAAAACAAGAATTTAGTATATACGTGGGACGCACTATAAGTTTCCGGAATGAATATGAAAAAATACTATTAAAGGTACAAAATTAATTTATTGTTTTTCAAAATAATCTCCCTTGGCGTCTATGCACTTTTTCATTCGATCAAACCAGTTTTGAAAACTTTTGTGCCACTCCCCTGTGGTGACCTCTGAAACGTGTTTTTCATACTCCTCGACAGCCTCTTCTGGTGATGAAAATCGTTGACCGCGTAATTGGTTCTTAATTTTTGGGAACAGAAAAAAGTCACAAGGTGCCAGGTCGGGACTGTATGCAGGATGACTCATGAGTTCTACATTTTTCGTCTTCAAAAAGTCGTTTGTCTGCCTGGCCGTGTGAGAACTAGCATTGTCGTGGTGCAGGATGATACGGCGTTTACGGTTATTTTTACGGAGTTCGTCAATAACTTCCGGCAAACAAATGGTCGTGTACCAGTCACTATTCACGGTACGACGATTCTCTAAAGCAACAGTAGCCACGTGTCCAGTTTTATTAAAAAAAGAAGCAATCATCGGCTTAGATGCACTTTTCACGCGCGCCACTTTGGTTGGTTTCGGCTCATCTTGAAAGACCCATACGCTCGATTGCTGCTTTGTTTTAGGATCGTAGCAATAAATCCATGTTTCGTCACCTGTTACTATGTTCCACACCAAATTTGACGCACCTTCGTTGAATCTGGTAAGCATGGCACTGCACCAAGTGACGCGGTCCGTTTTTTGAGCCTCGGTCAAGTTGTGTGGGATCCACCGCGAGCACAGCTTTCTCACACCCAAATGTTTGTGTAGGATTGATTGTATTTGACTCATGCCTATTTCTAAGGATGCGCGAATTTCATGGTAGGTCACATGCCTGTCTGTTTCAATCATACGGCGCACAGCATCGATGTTTTTGTTGGTCACAGCGGTGGACGGCCGACCATCGCGAGATTCGTCACTGAGATTGATACGACCACGCTTGAATTCTGCAAACCAGCTATAAACAGTCGTCTTGCATGGTGCTTCATTGCCCAAAGCTGTTTCAAGCCGAGCGATGCTCTGTTGAGCTGTCAAATTACACTTAAAATCGTAGAAAATCATACTACGAAAATTTTCCCGAGTTAAATCCATGTTGATGCAGACACACAAATTTTTAAATGACGCCACAAGGTAAAAACAAAAGACAGTCAGATGAAACAAACTGCATTCTACAGCCAAAGAGTTCTATTTTCAAATGTTGCAATAAATTTTTAAATATTGTTTATGTAAGTGGCCAGTTCCGGAAACTTTTAGTGTTACCTATGTACCAAATATAAACATAAATACATACAGTGTATATACCTGCATAAATAATAATTAAACATATATTTTAAAGGGAAAAATATTTATAAATAATGCTCTTTAAGCTTCTTCTTGAATAGGCTGATCGTAGGACAGTCACGAATCTTATGCGGTAGGGAGTTCCAGAGTCTGATGGATGTCACCATGAAAGAATTTCTAAAAGCACCCGTGTTACGACATGGAGTTTTTAAAAGAGATACTGTGTGTGGTCTGTTCTGTTTGTCATTGGAAAGAAGGTAGTTAAAGCGTTCACGCAAATAGGGAGGGGTAGTAGGGCTCCTAAGGATTTTAACTTATTCAAATGGCTGATAGATATATGGATAGGTAGATAGCCTAGAAAACAGTCATTTGACGCTAGGACTCGATAAGAAAGTAGTATTAAGGTGTAACAAATAAAAGCCCTTGTGTTCTTATTTCACCCTGATAACAGCTAGAAACAACATATATGTAGGTAGGTACAAGTAGCAAGCTCATAGATACAAGACAGTAAACACAGCCAGGCAGGACCATTAGAAATCCAGACATTGGGTAGGCTACTTACAATCCGTTATTTTGTATAATAGATATAGCATCTAATTATAGACATGTTTTTGTCGGGCGTTGTTATAGAGATATGGGCCAAAAATAAGGAACATTACGGCGTCAACAGACGTATTAGAACTCCTAGAAAACGCAAGATAAAATTTATTACATTTATTTATCTATACAAAACGTGCCAAGTTGCGCCGCGGCCGGTGTCCCTACATGTCCTATGACGATGCCAGTAGTTGAGGGAGTTAGTACGTAGTGTTTACATTCTCTTTGGGAGTTAGTTCCAAATTTGTTATATCGAATCCAATCAAATTTTAAAGTTGTTCCGTCAAAATGGACGAGGGACACGATTGTACAGGCGACCTCCAGCCAGCGGGACACGTTCTATTTATAGGCCTCAAGAACTTCATATGGGTGTCAAACGTTCTACTTCCCCGTATTATGTTCCGAGTGAAAACCAGTTTCTAACATATAGTATTTCTATAATAATCGGGTTTGAAACAACCTCCAGCCAGCGGACAATTTTTTTTCATGTGGCTTTAGAAGGGTTTTTTTTTCTTTCATCCCTTTCTGGGACAGGAAAAGGTATCTAGGACCAGGATAGCCTTTTCTGTAATTTTGTCTTTTTTTTTTTTTTTTTTTTTTTTCTTTTTTCTCTTGATTGTGAAAGGCAAAGGGAGCTAGACCATACAGCCATTCGATTATTTTGATTTTTTGCATAGTTGTTGTTTATCGTTAAAATATAAGGGTTTATTAGTAGTTACTTAGTAGAACTAATTGGGGAAAAGAGATTGATGTAACTCCTCGCTTCCACATCCTCACGAAAAAAAAAGTTGTCCGCTGGCTGGAGGTTGTTTCAAACCCAATTATTGTGGAAATAACACATGTTAGAAACTTGATTTTGCTTACAACATAATACAGGGAAGTAGAACTAACGTTTGACACCCATTTGGAGTTCCTGAGGCTCATAAATAGAAAGTGTCCCGCTGGCTGGAGGGCGCCTTAAAAAACGTGTCCTCGGCCATTTTAAAAATTTGATTGGATTCGATAGAACAGATTTGGAACTAACTCTCACAACTACTGGAATCGTCATAGGACATGAGGTCCCGAGTGTAGGCACACGGCCAACCAGCCCCTAGATTATGTATCGTTGAGTTGGTTGCCAACTGGTTACCAAACGTCAAAAACTATCGAATTCCAATTATCTAAGGATACGTTCGTGCTTAAAGTGACGTCACAGTTCGTAAACAGTTCAATATACACTGAAGGTAATTTTAAAAGTTCAGTTTTTTTAACTATGTTTAGCAACGAGATAGCAACCGACAGTAAGCGACATAATAGGCCCGCAGGTGTTTTTGAAGCTACTAAAGGTCGGCGGTCCCTACAAAGTGGATTGGTTCAATTATATCATGAGGTTGGATTTCTTCCACTAGCCGACCGGTCTACAAAGAAGTGCTATAATAGCTAGGACATAAAAAACAACATGACATTTTGCATACAAAAATACACATTTATTCAAATCTTAAAAAAACTAATCAATAAATAACCTAATACTTAGGACAAGAGAACATGATTGCTTGAACACGGAAATATAGGCCTCAAACTTAACTGAGGTCCCTCACGGAAGTATGCGGGGGGAGCATAATATCTTAATAGTATTATTTATTGGTTCGATCTTGGCGGGGGGTACAAGAGAAGCGCGGGTAAAAGGGAAAAGCGATGAGCCAATTGAATATGAACTAATTATCCCGCCCACGACGGAGCTCTGCTAAGTTTGAGGCAAATAAGACAACAGAACATGATTGTTTTAACACGGAACTAGTATACCACAATAATTGTACTCATAGTAATGATCACCAAGTTAAGCGCATGACGTGGTCAGTCTTTCTCTTCGATGACTTGATGAAGCCGAGGAATTGGAGCTCTGCGACGGCGCGTGTGAAACGCGTCCTGGAAGAAGAGGCACAAACGTTTTATTAGAGTTAAAATTTTCACAGAATACATGTTACTAGTGCCTCTATCACGACAAATAATAAAATATTTAAGAAATTTAAAACCAAGAAACTTCGTATACAAGATACTTCAAAAAATGACATATTTTCAACTTATATTGTTGTTCCAGCTCCATCTTTAAAGCGGTAATACACACAAGTTTCAAAGGCCAAATTGTTGCACATACTCTATGGTAAGGCAAAATAATATATAAAAAACGAGTCAAGTGCGAGTCCGACTCGCATACCTAGGGTTCCGTCAGTTTTGAGAACAGTCAGGAAGAAGGTACTTAAAATCTTGCCCATAACTGTTAATGGTAACTAAAACAAGAATTGATTGTATCACGAAAGAGAGACTCAAATATTTTTATACCGTATTCGAAATAAAACTCACCTCTCTGATATTTGTATGCCATTAATAGGTTAAAACGTGATAGATCTTACCTCTTTATTTAACATCTTTTATATTTTACTCATGTTTTTACAAATAAATTTCTTTGTCTTTGTCTTTGTCTTTGATGAAAAATTTAATCTTGTCATTTTGTTATCGTATATATTTTTATAATCGACTCTTTAATATCTACAATTTGATATATTGTATATACATATTGTATTTTTTTTATTTTTTTTTATTTATTTTACATTTTTTTATACTTCTCATTAGTTATCAATTTTTTTTAACCGCTATATTTTTCCTGTAATTGGCCAGTTATGACCTATAATCGTCATTTTTTTTATATTTTTCGGTCTACCTGTTTCGGAAATAAGGAGGGGCATGCATTTTTATGTTTTTTTTAAAGATTTCTCGAAATCGGTGCCAGTAAATACAGTAAAAGTATATATCTTAATAATTAGCTCTTTAAAATCTATAGGTACAATTTGATACCCATATTGTATTTTTAAGAATATTTTTTTCATTTTTCTCACTTTTGTATTGGAATTATTAAAACAATTTCAATTTTTTTTGTACCGTATTATGTAGGCGAGTGAATGCTATTTTTGTGGAAAATTTCAAGTCTTTATCTTTAACGGTGCTTAAGGTATGAGGCTGTGACTTACGGACGGACGGACAACGGAGTCTCACCATAAACCATCCTTTTGTACCTTTTAGGTACAGAATCGTTTGTCAAGCGCTAAATTTAGCGCCTTGTTGGTATGGCATCGATATTGTTGTTATTTACCATGTTTTTAGGGTTTTGTACTTATTGTGTGGTGGTATGACCTCTATATATGGAACGCTTTGTGCGCGAGTCCGACTCGCACTTGGCCTGTTTTTTATAAAATCTACTAAGCCTCCGTCGTACACATTTTGAAGACACACGTTTCAACTAAATATGTATTTAACTTACTGTATAATTGGGTCGACATGTCTCCGTTCCTCGTCGTCGTCGCTTGGTTGTAGCACGGCGACGAACGCTTGAAGCCAGTCGTACAAGTTAATGTGCTTCCCGCATTCTCTATGCAGTTTGTATGCGAGACACACGTCTGGTAGTGTATCAACTATGTATTTAACTTACTGTATAATTGGGTCGACATGTCTCCGTTCCTCGTCGTCGTCGCTTGGTTGTAGCACGGCGGCGAACGCTTGAAGCCAGTCGTACAAGTTAATGTGCTTCCCGCATTCTCTATGCAGTTTGTATGCGAGACACACGTCTGGTAGCGTGTCGACTATGCTGTCGAGGGTTGGGAGGCGGCAACAAGAACACTGAAATAAAATGCGTTTGGTATATTTTTGTTGGCCTGCTCTTAAACTTTCATGGCACCCGTTAGGTAAACATTGAAGTCGATTCTGAAGCTTTAATTTTAGTTTTGTCAAAACATGAATTTTTCCAAAGTTATATAGCTTCTATTATATTTAAAACACAGTTACTTAAGCTTATATAGCTTCTAGTGATAATACTAAAGATCTATTTTGGAATGAAGATAATTTAGTTTTGACAGCACTTAAACTAAAATTAAAGCCTTCAGAATCGGCTTTACTATACCCTATTTTTAAACTAAAGATAATTTGGAGCAAAAACTGAATTTTACTTGTTGTATAGCATTTTATATTTAATTTTCTACATATTATTGTGAAATAGTAATGTACTGATATAAATGTTATTTAATCTTTAATTCTATTCCGATAATAGAAATATGATATTTTTTTTAAAACCTCGTGTTGATATAATCTAAGAATATGTATTATAATTTAATGTGCGTGCTATGATTCTTTTTTTTTTAATATACGGCTTATATTGGTTTGTTCCTGTCATAGCATAGCTGAGTCTTACAATAAGGTGCTTGGAAATAATTCTGACGATTACTAACCCAAAAGGGAAATCGTCACGGCAGAAAAGGAAATTAAACCCTATTTACCTGTAAATAATGTTCAGGATTGCTCAGCGCAGTATGTACAGCGCCTCTTGGCGCTCCCACTATCTGCTTCTTGACACTCGCTACATCGTCGAAGAAGAATATCTCGTGGTATGCCTGAGTGTGCGGCGGTTGCAGGCCCTTAGCGAACACTTCCTCTAAGTAGCTGATGAGACGCGAGCGGACCATCTCATACTCTGACTGCACTTTGTCCACTCTAGTCGCTTTTAGGAGTTTCTGTAAATGGTATTCCGATAACAATTTTCTAGTGACTTTCGTGTATATACACCCAAATTCATACTGGAGACTCGGTATGTCGTCAGGATCAAGATTCAATGACCCTATCTATGAAATACGCAAAATAAAATGCACACTTCTTCTACTACTAGACGAGGTTGTTCTTGAACAAGTATAGACATGAAAAAATATTTGTCGTATTTCGCAAAACTTGTTAATTAAACCTTGCTCCTGACTATTTACCGAGTCTCCAGTATGAATTTGGCTACATAAATGAAAGTCACCTTATATATGGATCGCGATTACACCTAGTAAAATTAGGATTTTCGAAATAAGAATCATTCATATGGATAAACGGTGTTTCAAGACTGATTAAACTAAACAGAACTCGTGAGCGTCAGTATGTGCATTACAAGCTAGTTAGATCAAATAGTTACAAATATTCGGTGGACAAGTATGGTGGAAGAATTCAACGGTCTAGGTAAGTACCTCGGTGGCGCAATTGGTAGCGCGCTTGTTTGGGAAACAAGAGGTCGCAGGTTCGAATCCTGGCCCGAGGAATTTTTTCAAATTCTTGTCTTTACATTTGTTTCTAATTTGTCTTTTCTAGTTTGTAATGCACTCTAATAATAATATTTAAACAGAATTAAATTGAAATTCTGGGAAAATTATATATTTTTGAACGATAAAATCACATTTTATGAAACAAGTACGTTGGGCACGATATACTACCAAAGAAAACTACACAGGTTCACTCTTCATATGTATTGAAATTGCAGTGTTAATAAGACCTAAAAGTAGGTCAGCGTCAATTTATATCCAGGCAACCTTTTTTTTTTACACAAATGTAAGGTGGGTAAATTTGAACTTTAAAAACGAAATTATCAAGAATGGTCAGTGGTCCAAAAAGTCGCTATCACAATATGTTTTCATAAGTAATTACTTTTGGAACAATACTCACCTCTTTTAACTTATATCGATTCTCAGGTACATTTTCCATATCAAAATCTTCACTTCCATCTTCAGGATTAGTAACTACTGTTGCCTCGGTGTTTGCATTCTGTATTTGCCTCAAAAACGTGAGTAGATGGACCCTTATCGTTATTATGAAACTCTCCCCAAGACTGTCATTTAGAACCAAAGCATTTTCTTTTAATAAATTGTTCTTTGTCGGCGTCATACGTAAAGGTTTTACTGACGATGCGTTTTGTAGAGATGTGTTTACGACTTTGAGAGCCCCTTTTATAGTATCTACAAGTCTAACTTGCGATTGGAAGTTTAAAAGCTGCATACATTCTTGGAATGCCTGAGTTGTGGTGATGCATTCTGATGCACATTTCGTGTACATTTCTCGGACCTAAAACATAAGTACTATTTAATTTTCCTTTCGATTTATTTGCAGTGTCAATTATATAAGAAGTCATAAGGGCCATTAGGGCAGCCAAGTCACTGGTTACTTTTAAAAAACATTGTTACAAGTGGCTCTTGGAGCGGCAAGCTGCTGTAGTTGTGACGTATGAATGAATGAATGAATGAATGAATAAACACTTTATTGCACACAGAACAAGATATTTACAAATATACAAAGAACAGACAGAAGGCAAGGGCGGACTTATTCCTAAAAGGAATTTCTTCCAGTCAACCTTGGGAAAATATGAAACATTTTTATTAGAAATTCACATCAGTGCATAGGTACATTCTGAGTTAATTCTAAATCTATAATCTAATTATAAATATACTACATACAAATACATACTTAAATACACAATTACATACATACAAATAAACAAGTAGCTTAGTCAGTAAGTCATTCGGAGAGAGGAGAGGTAAAATTTTTTCAAGTTATATTTAAAAGAGGACACAGAAGGAAGATCTTTGAGATTTTGCGGAAGTTCATTCCAAAGCCGATAGATTTTGTGAGGTTTACTTTTGTATTTTTAATTTATGTTGACATCATGTTTTATTTTTAATTCTTGTTACTGCGTTATTTATAATTCTAATTAGATTTTTGTTGCATCGGTTATAAATTTAATAATTTTTCGTTTTCTACTTAATAATTCTTGATAATAATTCAATGTTATTTTCATTGATAGTGGAATCCAGTAACTAAAAAAAAAGTTGATCCATAAACTCTATCAGGGATGGTGAAAGGTTCCATAATGTTCATCCCCCCAGGACTGAAAATCAGTACCTACTTGTATATTCACAAGCAGGACTTTGCTGAGCCCTGACCATTTTGTTTTCAAATTGTAATTTATTATTAATTTTTAATTGTGTGTTTCGTTTTGAAGACAAATAGATAATTCTTATTCTTAAGAAAGTTTATTGTTGAGATTGTCGGCACTTGGGACTAATCATGAATTTTTGTGATGAGAACACTTGTACTCTTCCACAAATTATATTTACAAACTCCGGTTTGGCAGAGTTATTTGGGTCAACCCGCGGTGACGGGTGTTACATTTGTACGCATTCAAATTGGTATAATTCCTAAATAAGAACAAATATGTCTGCATTTTGATTATAATTCAATAAATTTCAATATTCTTTTTATTTAAAACAAAAGTATATTGGAAATTATCCAGGCGTTTAGAATCAATAATAGATTTAAGCCATGTGACGGGCGTTATATAAGATTTTTTTTTAAATGTCGGGATCGGCTTATGAGCTTATCTTCCAATGAATGCGTTCCATTGTTAAGTTTCACCACTAATTAGCAGTGCACAACAAAACGCATAAACAACAAAATTATTTTATGTTAATAGCAACTTTAACGCCTGAAAAAAAGACTCAAATTTGAACGGCAACGCATTCCAGATAGTACTTTTTGAAATTGAAAGCGGCAGCAAGTAACAGGTGTGATACAGGCTGAAACGATTTAAGATTTTTACATAATTTTATATGCATGTTATTAAGAAAAACAGTATTTAAGTTTCCAAAATCCATTACTTAATCATCCTGTAACTGACACACAAAATGGCTGCCGCTTCCAAATTAAAAAATTAAATCTGAAATACGTTGGCAACTTGGCGTTCAAATTTGAGCCTTTTTGTTTGGGTGGTAAAGTTGCTATTTTGTTGTTTATGAGTTTTGTTATGCACTGCTCATTTAGCGGTCGAACTTAACAATAGATGACAATGCCATTCATTGGAAGATAAGATCCTAAGTGGATTCCGACATTTAAAAAAAATAGAGTACACATTTGTTCTTATTTGGGAATTATACCAATTTGAATGCGTACAAATGTAACACCCGTCACCGCGGATTGACCCATTTGTAAATAAAATATTTGATGGATTCGATGAATAGTTCTTTGTGGAATATTTATTATATTCAATAAATCATACACAAATTCTCGTGTGCAGTACCTTTGTAATTTGACGTATGTATGTAGAAACATTTTACATAATGTACAAATAATGAAACACATATCTTAGAGTACTTACCGACTTCCCCAATACATTTTTCGGCAAATCCTTGACAAACGCACAGAACAATCTCAGACAAGAATAAAAGCTGTACAAATAATCATGCAGTCTGTTCATTTGATCATACAAAGACTCCCTGAAGAAGTCATCGTTTTCAAATAAACTGATCCTTGTTCTACAGTCTTGTGCCTCCACGAAAGGTCTAAATGAGGGCAGTTGCCGAATATTCTCTAAGTCAACTGCAGTAAGGTTCATAATCGTTTCTTCTATTTTGTCTCGTTCACAGCTCAGAGACTTTATATTGTCGCCGTAGTAATGGTCCATCATACAATACTGTAAATAAGTAAACAAAGCATCATTTTAAATCCATCCCATCTTCTCTACTACCAAAAACGGTAGCCGCGACTTTTCACGAATATGATAATCCTATATACTTGGTAAAAATATAGTATGCTTTAGTAACTTGTAACCAATTGAATGTTTTGGATGGACTATGCCTTGATTTAGGAAGATCATAAATTATTTATTTATAGGGAACATAAAAAGCATGTAACATTGCGTATATTCATCGCTGAGCTTGCTAGTGATTCGAAGAAAGAAGTTCCTTTGTCAACTACCAACACAAAAGCGGAAAAAGAAATCCAGATCTAAAACACAGTTAATCCGTTGAGCTAACTATAGCTAGTACATTGTCAAAATTTATTCATTTAAAATGCATTTTCCTATTTTCTGATCGCAAATGCTTTTCAAGGAAATTACTTCGAAAATTTCGATCTCCCTTTAAGATTTATGATTTGATAAAAATGTACAGATTATATTTTGTAGGACAGTATTAAAGTTTTACATGCTATTTTATTATCAAATAATTACCTACAATATTATGTTTAGTTTTAAAAATTTAATTATAATTAGGGGATAAATTTTAACTGGAGGATAATTGGAACTCACTTTAAATTCTTTATTACTTCGAAAATTTTACACTTTTATTAGCTAAAGATGTGGATCTTGGTCCCAGATCGATTCTCTACTCTACCTATATACAATTCAGCTTAATCGGCCTAGCCGTTCTTAAGTTATGCCGACGCCAAAACTTCAGCATTAAGGTTTCCAGTTTTTGACGGAATCCTAAAACACAACAAAAACGAAATCCGGAAATTGCGTTGCAAATAGATTTTATGGGTTCGTGTTGATAAAAAGTTAACCAGGAAAAAAATACCTGCTCTAGGAGCGCCATATTTCCTTTTATGATTGCAACACTCATTTTACAAAAACACAAAAACCAACACCACCCTTTGACAGCCATCGACTTTAAGAGTGCTAGCAGAAGAAATTAGTTCTATTTGTTTTCCGCAACATGGCGAGGTGTTTTTTCCCTAGTCAGGCCTTAGAATATATAGGTATATTTAACGTTAACGTAAGCACCCTTCGAAAATACCTTAGCACTCTGTATAAGTCCCGTGACAGAGAAGTCATAGAACAGGAAGACATCAGTCAGTAATTCGAAGGCTTTCCCGGAGAGGTGGAAGGGGCTCGTGTGCGTTAGGAATATGTCTTCCAGCACCTGAAATTAGAGACGAGTATTATGTATTAATATTTTTACCCACAAAACGAAATAATAGGAAAATAGATGAGAATCTCATCATGAGATTATGTTTTTATTGCGAAATCCATCGCTTTGGAATACTCTAAATATTATTATTAGAGTGCATTACAAATCAGAAAAGATAAATTAGGAATAAATGTAAAGACAAGAATTTGAAAAAATTCCTCGGGCTAGGATTCGAACCTGCGACCTCTTGTTTCCCAGACAAGAGCGCTACCAATTGCGCCACCGAGGTACTTACCTAGACCGTTGAATTTTTCCACCATACTTGTCCACCGAATAATCGGTTACATTTGTTTCTAATTTATCTTTTCTGGTTTGTAATGCACTCTAATAATAATATTTAGAGGAAAATACATGTTCCGTGTCAAACTGTTTTTGCGTGTACATAAAGCAAAGACATTGTATAGAGAACAAGACTGTGCACTACGACACGAAAAACGAGCCGAGCGAGATGGGTGTTGGCACTCGCTGGTCCCTTTCTAACACATTATAAACTCAACGACACTATCTAAGTATATTGTTTATATTATATACACTGGCAACTTGCTAGACAAGGATACACGAGTAGCGACAGCCATCTCGCTTGGCTCGTTTTTGCTTGAAAATGGTATCATAATAATAACAACCTTATTTCTAAGGAAATAAAATCTAGTTAAGTTGACCAAAAATTGGACAGTGCAGTCTTGTTATTATACAATGTCTTTGACACAAAGACATAGACGACCTGTCAAAGAGGACGCTAGGTCTGCGTTTCATGTGGCAACACTGAATTTAAATGTCATTAGATGGTACAGTATGTATAGTATGGTATGATCACATATACATTTTTAATGTCGATATTCCGTTTTTTTATAATACAACATTTTATATGGTACATAATAAATATTTCGATATCATTTAAATTGTATTCGTGTCATATACAGAAAAAAATTAAAATTAAGAAAAACGATAAAATAAGTCACATTTTCTTCGTTTGTGTAACAAAAATTAAATAAATACCATTATACTTAAATTATGGCTATGATTCATAATAAAAATTGTATTTCAAGTATTGAATGTCCTTAAAGTATACATCAGCAGCACATCACTTATAGAAGATTGGTCCGCCGATGTGCTATTCTCATAATGAATAATAAATTTCGTTGGTTTTTTTACCCATAGAAACAATTTTTAATAACCTTTAACCTCAAAAACCTTATCGACAGGAATGAGTCAATCGACAAACGTGAAACTTGACCGTCGCCGCACTATTGTCTTTAAAGCGGCTAATTTTAAAAGGTGTACAATAACAAAGGCGGCAATCAAGATTATTGTTACTATATTACTCGCCTTCAGCTCGTTTTTTAAACTGACACTCGTGTTTTTAATAACCTTAACTACTATTTATAGAATGTTGATGGTTGTGATTGTCGGCACTTGGTGGAACTTATTATACATCTTGTTAAATAAGACACTTGTACTTGTCCACAGGATTATAATTTAACTTAATACACCCGACCGGTTTCGCTTATAAGCATTAAACATGTAAATATTATTTAAGTTATTTTTATATTATAAAGCCCTAGATAATGCTTATAAGCGAAACCGGTCGGGTGTATTAAGTTAAATTATAATCCTGTGGACAAGTACAAGTGTTTTATTTAACAAGATGTACTATTTATAGCATCTTGCGGAAATAGTTTATTAATAATAAATACTTCACAAAAAAATTACGTACTTTAATGTATTAAAGCATTACAATAACAAACTTAAAAGCGTGTTTACAGTTGTAATGTAATGCAGCTAAAATTTAACGCACAAAATTGAATAATTTTCATGTGATCGCCTAACTATTAACAAGCAGTTTGCGCGAATTGCTATAAAACGAATTTATTGCAAACTTTTCATTCAAAGGTAAGGAAAACAATATTATGATGTGCATTTTGCACCGAAATCCTCCATTACCACGTTAACGCGGGTGTAGATGTTTGCCGGCTTGTGTAAAACTACCGTGGTTTAACGACGTACTTGATTCATGTAGACAGGTGATGAGTGCGAGTGGAAGACCTTTATCAACAGTTTCGAGGACACGTGGTAAGGGAACGACTTGTGTAGGGCAGACACTGATGTCGCTACTCCAAACACAAACACTATTGGTAGCGAAGACACGTACGTACTGGAAAAAATAAAATCCTAAATGTCCCATACCACGGACGGACGGACGGACGGACAGACAGACAGACAGACGGACAGACGGACAACAAAGTGATCCTATAAGGGTTCCGTTTTTTTCCTACGGAACCCTAAAAAATGACACTTTGCTGTATGTCCGTCCGTCCGGATGTACGTCACCACGGGTCTCTAGCTTGCAGACGGAATGAGTTACAGATCTGAAATTTGGATATGTTGTGTAAAATGTTAACCCAAAACCGAATGCAAAATATAAATTTTCAGAGGGTCATAAAATTTAAAAGACATATTTTAGATTTTAAAAAATTTGACGTTACGAAATGGTTTATATAATAATATATACAGGGTGACTGGTAATTAGATGCAATCCTTTGAAGAGGTTAGAGAAGAGAGCAATTGCAGTCGATTCGACCATTATGCCTTATGCAAAAGTGAACCATTTCTGAGATATTTTGAAATTAAGCTTTTTTTCTAAAATAAACTTTAAAAAATTATATTAAAAAAACCAGCCAACAGTTTACATTTTTTTTTTCGCTTTGGTAACATCCCAACCAATAAACAATAACCCTAAAATGCACATTATTGACGTAAACCTTAACACTTTGCTCCAAAACAATTGAAAAATCTTGAAAATTGCAAAAGATTTACTAAAGCTAGGTACAAAAAGTAGTTATGCGATTTTCTGTGCGTTTAGCTTGAAAACATCTGCATTTTACTAGCTTTCGAATGAGGTACAAAAATCTCAAATTGACAGAAGAATGATAAAAATATGGCCAAAACCATAGGAGCAGATAGAATATTAGAAACAAATCTTATGCATACAAAATGCAAACAAAATTAAAATATTGGCTGATTTTTTTAAGTTTACTTTAGAAAAAAAGCTTAAATTCAAAATATCTCAGAAATGGTTCACTTTTGCTTAAGGCATTATATCGAATCGACTGCAATTGCTCTCTTCTACAACCCCTTCAAAGGATTGCATCTAATTACCAGTCACCCTGTATATTTAGAGGTCTAGCGCATAACTGAGTCTGTTCCTGAGGTATGGGAGCGGCACGGGAGGAGTGACAAGTGAGACAAGGCTTACGCCTGATTGGAGTTATGCGTCGTTTGACGTTCCGTAAACACAACCCTCCCGCACCGCTCCCATATCTCCGGAACAGACTCAGTTATGCGCTAGACCTATAGTAATTAAATTAGAAGTAAATATAGATAACATAATCGATGTGGATTTTTATAGCGATTTTATTTAGATAAGTCTCCACTCCTTAGCAATGTTAAAACATCTCTTTAAATTTGATAGACTCAATACAGGCCCTTTAATACAAGAGTTACAACAGGAATTAGTAATTCACCATTACCTACCTCATAATCATAACAAAATCCTGCAGTACATTACAGCTGAAGCTCTCAAAGTCTGGTATGATGATCACTAGAGATTTTTTAACATTGATCTGCCTCTTTTTCTTTGGAGATAAGTTACTGCTGTTGTAGCTGTCATGATACCATTTCTTTAGAGTCGACATGGTGCACTGATTCTTTCTGAGCTTCTTTGATCTTGTTACTTTGATGGTGTCCTCCAAGTCTTCTTCATCATAGTCCTGAAATAAAGAGGTCAAAACTATAAAAATAAGCAAGATTAACTGAAGTAAGAACGCAGTCAATTTAGATATCTCGCATAGTTTTGTCCTCTTCACCCAGTATTGAACCTGGATCATGTATAGTCTAAAACTCTATTTCCAGTGGCATCATGTATGTGGTTTTTATTTTGGCTGTTGTCACTGACCTCTCATAAACAACTAGACATACAGTCTATAAGAAAAGTTCGTCAGAAAACGTCCGAACGTGCGACGTGCATACTAGCAAAAATGCTTCAACTAAATTAAGACGGTATGTAGTTAACATAAGATGCAATGTCAGTTGTACGCAATCGTCATTCGAATTTGTCACGCCATAGCGGTGACAAAATTCATCGAGGACACTTTTTGAGCGAGATTGTAAGTCTTGTTGTTTATGAGACGTCAATGGCTATTGTAGATAAGATACTCTAATGGAAGCATCGGTAATAGACTGTTATTACTAGACTTACCCGCGTCTATTCAATGGTTGCCCCGTTTTCAGCTTGAACGTTATTTTATGAACAACCCTTATAACCTGTTTTATGTTATGTATGCCTATGATAGTAAAAAAACGCGTCCAAATCTGTTGAGTGGTTCTCGAGTTAAAAGCGTTTATTCAATCTTTTCCCCGTTTTCGGCTTGGGCGTCATTTTATGAACAAATCTTTTGGCCTATGTGATGACTGGCGTCACTACGGTGATAATAATTTAAAAAACATCAAAATCCGTTGAGTGGTTCGGGCGTTAAAACGGAACATACACATACATACAGACAGACAGATAGAAATCCCAAAAATTGTGGTTTTGGCCTCAGTACAATACCAATGACCCATTTCATTGAAAATTTCGCGAAAATATTCAACATGATTTTTTCTACTTTATTATTAGTTATAGATTTTTGAAAAAATACATTGATGTCTTACCATATCCTCGTTTCCGTAGATTAGCTGCCAGACAGCATTCTCTATCAGATGTTTCACAGAAGGTGCATCCTGCGAGTGGACCATAGCTGTATGTGGGGTGACTTCTTCCCTGAAATATGTTATATTACATAAACCGAGTATTTAATCTAACATTTTTCTAGGTTATGTATAAGCTTAAAATATTTTTTTTTTTAAATCACACAAAAACACAGTCATTATCAGGCCATAATTGCCAGGCGGTAGAGCTGGTGCCTGGCTCGACTGTGGAGGTACCACCATCTTACTCGTAAATCCTCCCGAAGTTATTCGGGGGAGAGTAAATGGGAGAGAGAGTCCTTACAACCAGGTGGGTGGTCCACCATTGCCTGGGACCAATAATTGACAGTGGTATATCTATCCCAAATAGCTGGGCCTAATTAAAAAAAACAAGACTGGTGACAGGCAGCGGCGTCACTGTTGCGAAGGTTACGGCACCGTGCTCACCAACCCACCTGCCCAGCATGTGTGAGTATGGGCATTTCTTCCAAGAGTGGCGAAATCTTGAAAAGACCTATGTACAGCAGTGAACGGAACAAGTTGATGGATGGATGGATGGATGGAGGCCATTCATCCTTGAGGTATCAGATGTTTCCGAAGGTGGACTGTCACTGGAAAGTCAACCAATTTTTACTAAAGGTTTTTACATGTTCAGTTTCGGGATTGGCTCCATAACATTAACATACCAAACCATGGACCTCGGGTCTAGTATAAAATTTACCAAAAAAGTGTCCTTAGTGAAGTGTCAAAATATTTAGAAACAAAACATTTTAATTTGAATCGTATGTCATTGCTGCACGGCTTAATTTTGATTGACGTGTGATTGACACCCTTTTTTATTTTCAATGGTTTTGACTCTCTTTTGGTTTGGACACTTTTGAGCACAGATCCGATGTCCACTTGGTAGTATGTCGATGCTCCATAATGATAAATCACTTTTTTATTAAAAAGACTTGATCAGTATCTACATAATCAATTTTTACTAAAAAAGGGAGAAACATTCCACTGAATACAACAAATTAATATTTTTATACGTAACATCCAATAGATTAGTACTTTTTGCAACACCAACACTTATACATAATCAAAATAATTGAATACCCACACTTTCCTTTGTTTTATACATATATGTTTATTTGTTGTATAATGAAATAATTTTAAACCATAATTAATGTTTGGTGGTGATGACACCACCTTAGGAATATAGTTGATGAAGAGGGGGTGAGCCTTATTGCCATACCCCAGACAAAACACACGCCTTTGGGGTTTACCTCAATGTTTGCACATCAAGGAATTTTGAACGCTGCCCCTGGATTAGGTATCTTTGAATTGATTGCCAACTGATTGCCAACCATCGAAAACATAGATATACTATCGAATTCTGAGTATCCAAGGATAGGTTCGTACTTGAAGTGCCGTCACAATTCGTAAATAGTTGAATAACCACTGAATGCAATAATGTTAAATTTTTATCCATGTTTTTGGTGGTTTGCAACCAGTTAGCAACCGATTTGAAGAGAATCTTCAAGATTGAAAATCAGGGATCTTACTGACCTAGCTTTAACAAGACATTTCTTCCATTCTAGGACAAAGCCATTAAAAGTTGTTGTTCACTTTTCTGCAGAATGTTAGCCTGCATGTGTCCTTATACAGCTTGCCAAAAAAGAGTTTGACGCGGTGACAGATGAAACTAAATACTCTGGTCGTAGTATACAGTTTAGCTCGTAGTGTGTGGTATGACTAAATATGTGGTATGACTAAATTTGTGGTATAGCGCTCTCATTTTTTCCAAACTCTCTTTTGCCAAGTTTTAGATCTTTTGGCAGTTTTTACTCAAAAGTATTTCTATTTACTATACTTAAATACATTTTTTCACACTTGATAATTTTGCCTCCACAGGAAAATATGAATTTGGATGTTATAAACATAATTTTATCATAGCAATGCAGAACAAAAGAAAATGAGCGGGCCTATTACTTACATATCTTTGAATCGCTTGCCAACTATAGTTGCTATTCACCAAAAATAGATAAAAAATGAACTTCAATGGTTATTGAACTATTTATGAATTGTGTTGAAGTGTATGTTTTATGTATGTTTTCGACAATAGGCACTCAGTTGGCTGGATAGAGTACCATCTTTGTATATCCAGATTTATTTTATTCCTAAATTTTTATAGCTAATTTACTTCATCAGTGTGTGAAAAAAGAACCACCATGGAATACTAGGGAGTGTTTGCCAACACATTACTTACCTTATCTTGCTAATAAGTGCTGCAAACTGTGACACATGGTCAGGCTGGTTAACTCCAGTCAGTAAGGTTGCACTAGGGATGATGCCTTCCAAAGCCTCAGATTCCTTATCTCCACTAAACGACTTGATGTAATTGACAATGTCATTGAGCAGTATGCTGTATGTCTTGTTGTTGAGCTCCTGAAGTAGAGATGCAGTTTCATGTAAATACATTGTGTTCAAAATGTAGCACCATATTTCAAGGTAGGTACCATAAAAATATGGAACTTTTAAATTACTTTATCCATTTGTTCTGTTAATTTCCTCATCTTCTACTTTTTATTTAATATATTATTACAGTAAATTTTTATTGTTAATTAATTGCTTTAATAAATACCTACAAAAAGTATGGTTTTCAAAAGATCATTTAATCAAGGTGTCAATAAGGGGACACAAAGGATTTTCGGGTTGTCATAACAAAATGCAACAACAAAAGTTATGTATGGCTGTTGCTCCACTATATTCCATGACTCATCGTTCCTAACCTTACATATTGGCTCACTTCTGCGCTTATTATTCCCATAGTGCCCGTTTGGTACACCCTACAATCAATTTAAGCCATATTACCTGTATATCACTTTCGAGGTATCTCCAATTATTCTGAAAGACTGTGTACCAAGGTTCCTTTTTAAATTGTCTCTCAAATATAGTGCCACCACCTTTACTGTG
The DNA here is from genome assembly GCA_910592155.1 of Ypsolopha scabrella. Classification (NCBI taxonomy): domain Eukaryota; kingdom Metazoa; phylum Arthropoda; class Insecta; order Lepidoptera; family Ypsolophidae; genus Ypsolopha; species Ypsolopha scabrella. The sequence continues at coordinate 11,930,998 of OU342964.1, forward strand.
TATTTTCTTGAAACCATTTTTGAACAGGAAAACTCCCTGAAAATATTAGTACAAGTTATAACCAAGTATTAAAACCCTTATCTAAGTATGCACCATTTGAGCAAGTATAATAATGTTAGGACTTTGATTTGAGAGTTAGGTGTGTAGTTTCATAATAGAAAATATAGCATAAGCACTCGGAACAACCTGCAAGGGCTCTACTTAATTTTGCGGGGAAATTAGAATAATAACCTAACCTAAAATTTGTTAGCGCTATAATATAAATAGATACCTTTGAGACTGATACCGTAGAATCCATACAATGTGAAAATAGAAACGTGTCGGTTTGAAGACTTGTTATGTGGTAGTTTGGTTTCTTTAAATTTAGTAAATTTTTCACCGTTTATGCAGTTATTTAAAATACAATTTCATAGGAACAAACAGATTATTGCTGCCTAAAACTGTAGGCACAGATCATATAGACTGTAGGCTTTTAATTTAAAATAAATGTTTAGTGGGTAGATTTAAATAATATTTAGTATATTAAAATAAAAACCTAAGCTCGGATTCCTAACTAAAAATTGAATTGACAGATGGAGTGTTGCCAGTCATGGAAAAATTTTAATAGTGTTGCGGTCAAGTCGATAATTTATTATCGATCTGTAACCGGGTCAGATATATTAGATGTATATTTATTTAGGTTCCGTTTGGAAACGAGTGAATTTCACTCGGAGTGATGCGAATTTCACCCGAGTGAAATTTCATGAGTTAAACCGAGGGTAAACGAACTGTTACCTGACAGCTGCACGGAAGTGTTTTGAAACGCTTCCGAGTAATGCGAAAATCACACTGGGCCATCTGATTGGTGCAACCAGAATTTTCTTTCTCTTTCTCCTTTAAAGATCTGTCTCTTTCTAATAAACGAGTGAAATTTCGCACTATGATCGCACGTTCTGAATATAATCTTTCCTAATAATTATTTACTATCGTTTTCTTTATTTAAGCTTCACAAGTTTTTAGAGTCAAGGGGGAAAAATATAAATTTAATATAATTTTTATGTGATTGTAAACGGCAAAAGGAATACCTTGGAGTTGTTAGTACAATACTTAAAAAAATCAAGTACGCTAACCAAAAAGTAGTCTTTAAGTGCAACAATATTTTTTAACTTGCATTTTAAGTGAAATATTAGACACTTCTTGAAAAAACACTGAGTTGTAAACCAAAATTTAATGTGTACCGTTGGTATTGCTTTAGGCTCTTCCTCATCTAACATTTCTTCCACCACAAACTTATAGACGTTAGATATCATCAGCTTTTCAGTATCACTAAATGGCCGACATTTTCTTTTTTTTTTGGAGGCGACACGCTCATGTGATTCCAAAACACTTGTACTGTCTTCATTTCTACTTGGAGACATCGAAGTAACATCAGGTGCTAAAGGAATATCATCACTTGAAGTTGATGGTTGATAGTCCATAACAAAGTTAACAAAGCAACAAACGTAACAATAAAAACTGAATAACAACACAAACAACAAAAATGTAACTGAATTATTTAACAAGGTATGCCTCGCGCTAGTACACATCCAAATTACCTGAAGATGGAAATCGAATTACGCAACGGGCGCATACGTAATCGTAAAACAAAATGGCGTCACCTAGGACAATGCTTGTTTTAAAACTGACAACACTGAGTTTTCTTTTATTGTTCCTATCACTTTTCGTCGTTATGAACAATTAATACTAAGCCAGCTTAATCATAAGATGTATGGCTTAAAAAATAAATAAGATTAAAAAAACAATTAATATTATTATATTATAAATAATTACGAAACTTGGTTAAACTTTAGACATTTAAACGCCATGGGTACCACCTCTTGGTGACTAATTTAATAACTACGGGAGTGGCAGGTCATAATAATTCTTCAGCAGAGTTCATTGTACTTTCCGATATTTAGAAAAACTTGTTCTGTTCCAATTTTGCACCAAAAGAACAAAATCGGAAATTTGACACATCAATGCTCTGTCACGATGTCAAGTCGAGTTTGTTTACGTAACCGACTTTCCACCAACGATAGCTGAGCTTGGTGAACGTGTTGATTGTCATGACCATGCCTTTGAATTAAAATATTGATACGGACAGCACCAGCAAATAATTGCAGCATTTGTGGTTTTCGAGCTGTCTGTCAAACTAGTCGCGTGGGTGGACCCTCGTGGACCTTAGGTAGGTAGTAAGCAAAAAAAAATCATTGAATTGCATAAAAAGGGTCATTGAAGCTTTTTTCTGTTCACTTACCGAGTCTCCAATATTAATTTGGTCGGTTTATTTAATTTCACCTCGTATACTTATATTTATAATATAATATTTACCAAAATTAATTTAAATTTTGGGTGTTGGGAATATCAGGCCCTACTGTATATACATTACATAAAAGGATATACAAATTTTCATAATTTTATATCGGGTCATAATTTTAATAAAGTTTATAAGAGTGAAATTTTTTCCTCTTACTACCCTTTTGTGACGTCATTGCGACAAGATAACGGGGTCTAGTTATAATACTAAATAAAGAACTCTTGTTTCTGAACTTCTGTCCATATTTTCAATTTTGGTGGCGCCGCCATTCGAAACCAAATACAAACCAACAACAAGCCCATAATGAAAATAAATTTAATTGCTTTACAACAATTATTATTAATATAACAGTGTTACTAACAGTGATAAAATAGTTTAAGTTATAACTTGGTTTCTCTGAATTATATTTTATCGATAGTAACCGATACCTAAGATTGAAATAGGACAACACTTAAACGTCATCATCATAAATTCATAAACTTTAGGTACCAAAAAGGCGACACCTGTCGTCGTAGGCTTAGACCATTGTTGTAGGTGATATATAATATATTATGAGAGCCACCTATTAGTTGACAAAATTACATTGTGTACCCCGCTACCCCCTCGCACCCCTACTAGGTACGTCTGTTCTCGAAAGAAATCTTCATTGTAATTATTTGGTTAACTAGTAGGTGGCTCTCGAAACGTCAAAATCACGTGTCGGTACGCTGTCAAAGCCCTGAACACCTATCCAGATCAGAGTTCGCAACTTCTCTCTCACACACAAACCCACCGCTACTTGAGCAGCTGACGGTCGATTGATATATCAGTCTTGTGAGATTTACGATCGATGTCAATAATGGTGTCGATTCGGTAAAACACCACACCTTAACTTAACCTAACCAAAATACGACTAAAATACGTTAAGTCGTTTCTATTAGCTATTCGGTTTTGTCAACGAACTAAATTTGGTTGCCCTGTTTGACTTAATTTTCTCGAACTAAATTGAATTCACAGATTACAATAGCGCTAAAGACCACAGATAAGAATGGTTGCATTTCATTCGTTCGATATGGGAAGTCTTAATATTTCTACTCTTTGGTAGAATTATGATTAGATTTTAAAATATTTTATTTTTATTTCTTTACTTTCGCTCCGTGATTTTAACCACTCGAACATTGTTCTTGCCTACCTTCCCAAAAAAAGTTTTTTGTCTACTTTTGGTTTCTTAAACAAGAAATTACAATAAACAAAACTACTAAATTGGTAATTGGCTTCCTGCACTTACTTAGACATAACGGTGACTACTTACTGGAAAGATATAATTTAGTTTCCACTCAAAGAAGAAGATCATCATAACGAATAATTTCAAGAGCATCATCCCCGTCATCGTCTATTAAATATCAAAATCGTTAACAATCCACGTGAACACTAGAAAATTCCCCTCAACTTTGCACCAATTAGGGATGTCGATTCTTTCTAAAAAAGATCGATTCTGAGATCGATTTCAAATGGTGGTGAAAAGATCGATAAAAAAGCGGTAAAGAAAAGATCGACTCAAAATAATCGATTCATAATCGTAACAGAAATTCACACAGTTAGCGTTAATTAATTTTATTTTTGTTGGTAATCTGGGCGATTCATAAGCGATAATTTTTCCACAGTTTATTGTAAGTAAAGTTAGTTGATTTCTCATAACTATAACATTAATTAAAAGTTAAAGTTTTATTGCCAAAGTAACTTATAATGCAAATACATAATACAAATACAAATTAAAATGTTGACCTCTATAAAGTATACTTTATGTATCTATTTTACAAAATAAATATTTTGATTACAATTTTTATTCGATTATTATTATGTTAATATTATATTACAATATTTGTGAGTCTCGATTACACACTCCAACTTCCAATCTTGAAATGTAAGGCTCTTCATATACTTGCTGGTATCGTTATTACATGTAGGTACTCTTTTTAATTGTATGTGATTTGTTAGCAAAATTTTCCGTGAAACCGAAAAAAATCGTGTCCACGATTCTGCGGTTGTATGGATCGATTCAAAGATCGAATTGCTCCGAAAATAATCTATTTTCTTGCCCCCATTAATCGATCTTCGGTAAAATCGATATCCCTAGCATCAATAAACATACGCGGAAGAAGAAATGTGATTCCGTGGATGCGTTATGAATAAATATTTTTTTTAGTAATTTTGGGGAATTTTATGATGGTATCACTTAAATTGACAATCTGTCTAACCGATCTTAAATTTTTGTTAAAGATCTAAAAAATTGCTATTTTGTTTATAAAAACCATTGCGGGATGCTGCTGCTCTGACTAAGAAGACCAAGAAACAATCACGATTAACCCATAAGATGGATCCAAGGCTTCATCGGGACTAATCCACCTATTATACTACGAAGGAGTGCGAAAACGCTTTTGCAGCCTCTGATAGCAACACCTGCTGCATACAAGGGCTCGTATGTCTCGATGTTCTATCGCTCCAGTCGCTATAGGCAGCAACTACCGCCGTCACCCTAATTGGAAAAGGTTCTTTGCTTTAAACTGAAAAAACCATCTACCACCGTCCAACCCTCGCCTCGAATACAATCAGTGATTGTGATTGCTTCAGTCTTGTAGAAAACAAGAAACGTCGCTCTCACTAGTGCCAAAAGAATGCTTTATTTGATTACACAGATATTACGACACAGTCCCTGCAACTTTATGTGACCTGAAGCCTATCAGATCTATTTCTCCAGAGTGCACAAAAGTATGACGTTAGAAGATGTAACGCTTCATGTCGGACGATTCCAAATTAGGGTAACATGCTGGCGGGAACAACCATCATAGAATGTTACACAAGTACATCATGAAAGCGCACAACGTCCACACACAGTGTAATATGAACTATTAAAAAATGCACAATGTTTCTCAACAAGCTCTTTTGCACTAGATTACCTGTAAGCTAACTCGCTGTGCATCATTTAGGAGAAATGATACATTCATAGTGCTTCTTTGTGAGTGATTTGAGTAAATTGGGACGTCAGATATTTTGTATGGAGTATGAAGGTGTCTATGTTTGTGCCAACATGTTAAGAAATGTTTTTTTTATAAGGGTCTGTAGTAATGTTTACTTAGTTTTAAGGAACCTAATAATAATATGGGCCCTTAGTGGCATAAAATAAAAAAATATAAGTACAATTTAGTTTTACTATTCATTTAGCGATCAGACAACAGATTCATTCAATCTAATCTCATCATCATCATAGCCTTTATTTTCTGACCTTATAAATATGTTACATGTCATGTAATTTTAAAACAATAAAATATTGATTTAAATAATATAATGTACTGCTTGCTGGCAAGCATCCCGCTGACAAATATATTGTAATTTTTTCAGGTCAGTGTGTCATTGACACATGGACCTCCCCCAGTGTTTTCCATTGGTTTTCTTTACATGGCTTCTACAAAGAAAGGGGGGATCATCTGCGTCGCACTGGTCTGCCTTTTGGTCCATGTTTTTGTCCATTTAATGGACTTTTCCCTCATAATATTTGTAGGAAATGCCCCAATTCCGGAATCTATAATATAATCTATATTATGTCAAGCAGAGATGAATGCATTTATTACACACTTCTTCTGAGATGGGGTATTTTTTAATACCTCTTTCAAGGACCAAAATCTATATTAATTGACAATTTATTTCTAAACTAACCTTGCCCGCGGCTTTGCTTGCATGGAAGTGTTTTGTAATCTTTGTGTGGTTTCAAGAGATATTGGCTTGGCGGTTATTTTACTAACACCTTATAGCCTATATTTTGACCAGACTCATTAGGATGATAATAATGAAAATCACATCCAAATCGGTTGAGTGGTTCTTGAGTTGAAATGGAACATACATACATACAGACAGACAAAAATTGTTAAATTGTATTTTGGCCTCCATACAATACTAATAACCCATTTCATATAAAATTTTACAAATATATTTAATGTACAGACACAACTTTTAGACTAGGTACTTTATTATTAGTATATAGATGAGCAATCCTATTTCCTTTGACATCTAATGATTTTACCTTGGTTTGCTGGTCTCTCTGGTTGTGGCTTGCTAAACCAAATTCATCTGTCCAGTGATCAAGGGAAATGTAGTACTGGGTACACACAGCAGACTGAAAAAATTGTAGCCGTAGTTTAAGGACTAGGTAGGTAGGTGGTACAGTTTTTTTTAAAGATTTTGCTCCTTCACAATCACAAGAATCTATTTTCCGTTGCTAGAAAACAAAGCTTGAAGATTCGGCTCTATGAATGAGGCTTATTTTAAGCTGTGACGTCACTGCATAAGGTTCATAGCCAGGGAACCAGTGAATCCAAATCCTAGGAGCCACTGATTTCTTGGCGTAATGCGCAACATCGCAGTTTAAAGAGGTCTGAACATCATATCCACCTTGTTTCATACAATTCTGGTTCCGGGGTCATCAGCTAAGGCAGCAGCGGGGTACAACTTGTCTCCTGGAAGAAGCATTGTAACAATAAGTTTGCAAACACAGTTTTAAACTTTGGGTGGATATGCTGGTTTTAACCGTTTAGTTTCTTTCTTCTGCATCTGCTACACCCAATAGCCAATATTCCTCCATTCTCCCCTCAAAAAGCAACACAAATTAGATAATTGGACTTGTTAAAATTTTAATCGCCACGAAATATGTCTCGCCTAATATTAGTTCACTTTTAGTTTGACATCACTAAAATTTGACAGTTAGGTGGTCATACCGAATAGCAAAATTACGTTTTGGACCTAATTGAGTTCGACCTAACTAAAAATTAGTTTAGTCCTGTCAAAATAGGTTAGGTTGGGCGTTTCCGAATACCAAAAGTAATTTGACACATCTTAACCTAATTTTAGTTAAGTTAAGTCGTATTTGTGCATGTTCGAATCGACACCAAAATATCAGCCGGCTTACTATGAATTTTGTATTTGCAACGGTACCTCCCGGGCTATAAGTACGTACGTCTGCCCGCCCCTCGCACTGCACCGATTTCTCCGCCACGGCACCTTATTTTTGATTTCCTAGACTTTCATGCCGCAGGCTGTACATTAGGTACAGGCACATGTATAATAGCTAGGAACTATCTAACTTTCTTTTTTACAGTTCTTTATGTTTATCTAATTCTAGGCAGGTATATAGATTTTAAATCGATGTAATCGAAGATAGATTAATTGTGTCATGTTAGTTAGGGCAGGTAATCCACCGTCAAAATCATTTTCGTGCAGCAGGCCTAGACATATGTTTTCTGTCAAATGGTGTTTAAAATGGTGTTAAAGTGGCAACCATGGAATGCCTTCTGTATGTAAAAAAAAATATTTTTCAAGAAAATAGTAGATCGTTATCCAGGGGATGTAACCGATCAATTGCACCCGAGATACCTAGGCGCACGAGCGAGTGAAGCAAGCGAGAGTGCATATAGTTCGAGGGTGCAATTGATCACTTACACCCGTGTGTAATACTCTACTTTTCATCATTAATGCGAGGAAATAAAAGTAGACTACATACTAACCATCGAAAAAAAAAAAATGCGTTTTTTTTTCACTTTTTCATAGAAATTTGTCAGCTGATTGTACCAGTTTGTATGTACTGGGAAGTGAGAAAATTATTTGTCCAAAAATAATTTTTTTTTTCTTTTTAACGTGATCAGTTAACGATACATGATCTGCTCTAGAAATATTTTCACTTATTATTGTAGGACCTTATGCATAAGAAATGTTGTTTTGTGTTTACTCATATTATTATTATGTGCTTTAAGTTATACTAGCTATTGCCAGCAGGTCCGCCCGCGTATTATTCGGTTTAACGACATGCTTTTTTCCGGGATAAAAATATGTGTTAAGTTGTACAGAGTACTAATCGAGGACTATGGTTGTATGTATCCGTTCGAGGACCATCTGAGAAACTATGTTAACGACAACTTACGACCTTATTTCCTAGACAAAAAGAACCATGACAAAAATTCTGGTTTGGTTAGAGCAGTGACATGATGCTATCTCATATTTTGTTTGCTTGACTTTTCTTGAACAGCCCGAGGACTTCTAATACATGCGCGAACAGTCCGAGCGACATCCGTCTGAGGACATTCTGTGTAAACTAACCGGGGACTTTAATCCATTTTCAGGGACATCAGTTAGAGGACCTATGTTCACACACTTTTCTTGTACAAAGTACCTATCGAGGACCTTGTATTTGACTTTACAGGAACAGACCGTGGACGTTTTTCCAAGTACGATATGTACTGAACGAGGACCATGTTTTCTTCACATTCACTTCTTAAGTTATGAGTATCATTCAAACACGTTTTAACTCTTTTGATTTCTACACCGATGTCTTGTTAAGATTAACTAACAAATTGACCAAAGCCGCAAGCTACGTGACTACTTAGTTAAGTGGACCGCCAATACTAACTGAAGGTTATTGAAAGGAGGTTCTGTGAACTCGAATAAATTGGGGTTTGAGTTATCACTTTCCCACTTATGAGCAGCGTTTTGCACCGCTGATGTAATTGACAAACGTTCACCAACAACACGTCCACTAACAACACGTCCACTAACAACACGTCTACTAACAACAGTACTTGCGAGCGTCACGTTTTACCGCAACAGACACAAGTCGCGCGATATCGCACCCACCTCATCCGCACTCTGCCTGTGTGAGCAATAATGTAGCCTTAATCAGGGGTAAAGGCAGGATAGCCCCGAGTAGAGCCAAGTGCTGCTCTTCCGCCGTCAAACCATATACGACATGATTGACTCAACCATGTGTTGGACCCGCACGAGAAGCAAGCTCCTCCTGGTTTTTCCCATCATGATCTCGTTTTTCTATCATATAATCTTCGTCCCCCTAAATTCAAACACAAGGTCCTCTTTCTTCGTAATTTCAGTGGTATGGATCTGGAAGCGTTAAGAGCTGATGTAAGTCGGATGGACTGGTCCTCTATAGCTAAAATCTCTCCAGTTAATGATAAGGTTGAGCATTTAAACAAAATTATTCTAGAACTGTATGATAAGCATGCTCCCTTAAAGCAGACCAGGGTAAAACATCTCCCAGCACCGTGGCTCACAACGGAGATTAAGATGCTCATGGCACAAAGGGATAGGGCTCAGGTTAAATTTAGACTGGATCCTTCTCCTCAGAATGTTGAACGGTTCAAGCTGTTGCGTAACCGCTGCAATAGTGCCTGCAGGCATGCTAGACGTCGGCATATATTCGAATCCATCGAAAAATGTCCTCCAAACAATCTTTGGAAATTCCTAAAAACCCTTGGTGTTGGCAAGCCAAAGTCCGGTCCTCTCTCCAACTTTGATTTAAACGCCATCAATAGTCATTTTAGTAGTCCACCTTCCTTCTTATCTACCTTTCCCAAATCTAATACCCTGAATACCCTTAACAATACAATCCCGTCGACTGACTGTCCACCTTTCCAGTTCCATGAGATTACCGCTATGGATGTTCGGAAGATTCTTCGCTCTATAACTACTAAGGCAGTAGGTGACGATGGACTCAGTAAAGATATGTTCATGCCTATCTCTGATGTTATTTGTCCAATAATAGCAGATATTATTAATTGTTCCCTGTCCTCTGGTTCCTTCCCCAGTTCTTGGAAGAAAGCCCACATTATCCCTCTCCCAAAAAAGTCTAACCCTGCTTCTTTTTCTGATCTTCGTCCTATATCCATTCTCCCTATTCTGTCCAAAATTCTTGAGCATATTGTTCATGAGCAATTTGCTGAATTCCTGTCCCATAACCATCTCCTTAATCCTTACCAATCTGGTTTTCGTCCAGGACACAGCACTGTTACAGCTCTCGTCAATGTAACAGATGATTTAAGGTTAAACATTGAACAGAAGAATCTTACCGTCCTAACGCTCCTAGACTTCAGCAACGCCTTCAATACTGTCGACTTCGACATACTTGTTGCCGTGCTGAGGTCTCTCAATGTATCTCCAGTGGTAATTTCATGGTTCAATTCCTATCTCCGCGGTAGACAGCAGATGGTTAAAATCGATACCTTCAAATCCGAATGGTGTAACCTTACTGCCGGCGTCCCACAGGGTGGCGTTCTTTCTCCTCTCCTTTTCTCGATCTTTATCAATTCTATTACTATCTCTCTGTCTTCCTCCTTTCATCTATATGCTGACGACTTGCAGCTGTACGCAGCAGCACCGCTAGACGACATAAACAGGGCTGTAGACACCATTAACTCTGATCTTATTGCCATTAGAGATTGGACGCAACGTTTTGGTTTGCAGGTCAACCCGAAGAAGTCACAGGCTATCCTCATTGGTAGTAACTATTATGTCTCCCGCTTGGACATGTTCAACGTTTCAGATGTGATTTTTGATGGGGAAGTAGTGCCTTACTGTACGATAGTGAGGAATTTGGGTTTGTTTGTTTTGTCCACATATCAATGAAGTAAGTCGTAAAGTTTTCGGCTCATATCACTCGCTTAAGCGCCTACAGAAATTCCTGCCACTGGATACGAAAATAACGTTAGCTCAATCTCTTCTTCTTCCCCTTCTGGATTATGCCGATGTTGCTTATCTAGATCCCACTGAAGAGCTGCTTGATAAGCTGGAGCGTCTTCAGAATTTGTGCATTCGATTCATATTCGGACTGCGCAAGTATGATCACGTCTCCGAGTTTCGATGCAGATTAAAGTGGCTCCCTATCCGACTTCGCAGGAAATTGCATATCCTTTCCCTTTTATATAATGTTCTTCACAATCCCCTCTACCCCAATTATTTAAAAGAAAGAGTTGTCCTTCGCATTGACCGTAGTAACAGAACGCTTCGCTCCTGTCACCACCACGATCTGGCGATGCCTCCGCATACCACTGATTGTTTCTCCAAATCTTTTACGGTCAATGCTGTTCGGCTTTGGAATGAACTTCCGCAAAATCTCAAAGATCTTCCTTCTGTGTCCTCTTTTAAATATCACTTGAAAAAATTTTACCTCTCCTCTCTCTGAATGACTTACTGACTAAGCTACTTGGTTATTTGTATGTATGTATTTGTGTATTTAAGTATGTATTTGTATTTAGTATATTTATAATTAGATTATAGATTTAGAACTAACTTAGAATGTACATATGCACTGATGTGAATTTCTTCAATAAAAATGTTTTATATTTTCCCAAGGTTGACTGGAAGAAATTCCTTTTAGGAATAAGTCCGCCCTTGCCTTCTGTCTGTTCTTTGTATATTTGTAAATATCTTGTTCTGTGTGCAATAAAGTGTTTATTCATTCATTCATTCATTCCTCATTATCCAAGGAGGTACTCGGAGCCCGCTCACCTCACGGAATAAAAATGCACGGATACATAATCACGCCAAACCCAGCTTTTCGCTACCTAAACCCGGCTTTCGATAGCTCCTACGCACACGGGTGACCCGGATAATACCTCTAGTGTCGGTTCGTCTACTCCAATTTCCTGATGGGGTGCCGGAGATGAAGTCCTCCCAATGAAATCCCACGGTCACCCACACAAGTGCACGCGTCTTCACGCCGGCCAGCAGTGTTCATCGAACAACTTGAGGACAACTCATGTGCCCCGTATAACCCGTTCGCATTGATGGCCGCCCAAAGGTTGCCATTAGGGAATGCTAACTGTTCACACAAACGAGCGTCTGGTCACAAGCTATGTATACTGGACAGATAACGTGCTCTCAATCCTGCAGTTCAAACCACTTAGTTTAAAGTCAAAACTAATAATATGCCACCACGAAACTATCAGACACCATCCGCAAGCGTTAGCAAGCTTCAAGCTGGCTCAAGTTTGACTCCCATAGTACCCAATAAAACCCAGCTGGACCCGTAGTAATAACCGGGGTGTCGCCAACCCGAAAGTTAAGAGACTTCTATATAAATCGGGGTAAAACTATAATGAAAGTTTGTTACTCGTTTAGCACCAGCCGGAGATCATGTGGCGGGTCTCTAGGGTAAACCGACGGATGAGAGCTACGGCCAACTCCAATTTGATCAATCGTAAAGCATCGCTGATACTTTTTTGTGTGATTTCGATGGATGGAGATGTAGTTAGCACATATCAAATAACAGTGACGCTTTTAGCAACTGAATCTTTAAAAGCCAGAAACACACATCTTTAAAATTACTCCTTTCAAGTTTCTTTGGATAATGTTATAGTCCTAGTATTTTATTGCTTTCCAATCTTCTAATATAACTGGATTCATCTTTCAGCAATCTCCACAGTCACCTTTGCCGGGAACCTTTTGCCTTTTGATTACTCTAGAATTCGTCATCTATTACTTACCCATTTTTCTTCTACAGTCTATCTAAGTATTTCTTATTTTTTGGTTAACAGCTCTTGCATTCATCCTTCTTGAATTTGTTTTCTATAGTGATCTTGGCCCCTCCTTCTTCAAATGTTCAGACACATTTTGTTTTTAATAAATATCTTTTTGGACTTTTGGTGACAATACGAGTAAATTTGTTTCATTTTCAGTATCTGTTTCGTCATAATCGGAAATTTTATTGATGTTTATGTTCATTTCGTCTAACTTCTTTCCGTTTAATTGGTGTTACTTTTATTTTTCTGATGCGATCAATATTTAATTTATTTTACCCAACTGAACAATGGATTCTGGTAATCTGTAATATTCATAGTGCACCCGTAGGTCATAATATAAGCCATCCATATAGCCAACTGATCTTCCACATGATTATTTAAATTTCATATTTGAGAAAGAGTTGCAAATTATGTTGAAGTAAGACTTTGCGACTTAAACAGATTGGTTTTTTCTCTACCAACATCTCACTTGCGCGGTAACTATGTAGTGAGAGCATTTGCTGCAGCATCTCGAGCTAAGCAGATGCACGGTCTCATATCAACAAAATAAAGAAAAAAAAATGTGACAAATATTAAGTTTGAGTAATCATTGGGTAGATCAGTTGGCTACTTTTATGGGTTATGACAAACGGGTGCACCGCGAATACTACAAACTGCCAGACTACTTGTTTAGCTAAAATAAGCGAAATATCAATTGCATTGGAAAAAGGAAAGTAACACCAATTTAAGGGAAACAAATTAGACGAAATAAGCAAAAATATGATCAAGAAAGTAAAAAGATGGGAGATTGAAATGAAACGATTTTTAAGGTGGTCCAATAATTGGTCTTCTTTTTTATTGAATAAAAAGTGTAAAATAAACATTACAGTTATTTTAGACAGAGAAGCATACAAAGATTCCAGTCTTCTCAAATACGCTAAGTATGCGCAATCATTTGCCATCTTGAGTGGAAATGTAGAGGACCTGTTTTTAGAATTATAAGGAATAGAAAATATGTTAGCATATATTCATACAGCTAGCACACATAATTCGATGCTAGGTATAGATCAGTTACGTATTATAATAAGCAAATTAAAGGAAATATATGATGATAATCAAATTTTTTACTTATAATTAAAAAACTATTATGGCATAATTTTACCAGGATTCTATTTTATAGGAAAAGAATTAGTTATAATTTTTAGAGTACCAATTGTCTCCCCAAGTTCCTTCTATCTCTTTAAATTGTCCGTGCTTCCTGACAAATATAACCATGCCATTATTCCACCCCATCCTTACATAGAAACCTATGATAAATCATTCATGTACATAGAGACAGAATGTCCGAAGTTCAACAAAAATTAATTAATTATCTCAAGAAGAACTAAAGCAACGGATCAAGTCAGACATCGATTGTATTCACCAACTCATCATTAATCGAGCCCTGGACGAGACCTGCAGATTCACAACGATCACACTAGCGAATGAAGCAATGGAAAAACTCGATGACAGACATTATGCACTTGCCTTTCCAAATGCTAGACAAGTCCAATTATCCTGCGAACGAGATGAGTATACCACTCTTCATAGAAGTTACTTAGCTACAGTTCCACCAAACTGCAAACTACACTCCACAGAATTCACCATAGTTAACATCGAAGATAGAATAGAGGGACGAGAACTGAAAATCATGAAAATTTCTGTATTTTCAGAAAACCAAGCCTTAAAACTGCCTCAGTACTAGCTGAAATGCATCAATCTGCAAGGACTTCACAATATTCAAGATAGAATAAATGTCCAGAGCGATATAGAGATCGGGAAGACGCAACCTGAAACTTTATACCACACAAGTATCCCGTTTTATGTCATACATATTACTAGTAGTTTCTACGGAAAAGATTCTGCATATCAACTTCACCTGTGGAACGAAAACATAGGGAACTAACATTTAGATTACCCGAATCTACGAGGGGTGGCTGATATAAAATCTCCTTTGTTAAAAAAAGTTTAAAAAATGTTACTGGCCACTATATTCTCGTATTCTTTGTTTATTCCTTTTTTAAAAATTATGACACTTATTTGTTTCTACGAGTTCAATTTTTTTTTGGCGCGTCTTCGTTTTTATCAAGTTGCAATAAAATTAAAAATGGATAAAATTGAGTATCGCGCTGTGATTAAATTCCTCGGTAAAGAAGGGAATACGCCGACGCAGATCCGAGAGCGCATGTTTAAGGTGTTCGGAGATTCATGTCCTTCCGAATTTGTAATAAAGTTTTGGTCAAAGCAGTTTAAACAAGGCCGTGTGAGCTTAGAAGACGATCCCCGTAGTGGAAGGCCCATTTCTGCAGTTACCGCAGATAATGTGGAAAAAGTGAAGAAACTGATCCTTGCCGATCGGCGAATTAAGCAGTGGGAAATAGCTAGAGATGTTGGCATTAGCAAGGAACGAGTTCATGAAATAATTCATGAACATTTGGGAATGTCCAAGGTGAGCGCACGTTGGGTGCCTAAAATGTTGACCCCGTTTGATAAGCAAAGGCGTGTGGAATGTTGTCAGTCATTTTTAGACTTGGTAAAGGATAAAGAGGAAGAAACTATCTTGCGAATAGTGACCTGTGATGAAACTTGGATTCGTCAGTGGGATCCCGAAAGCAAACAAGAATCGATGCAATGGAAATTTAAAGGGGAAAAACCACCAAGGAAGTTTAAGGTCCGGCTGTCAGCGGGCAAACTAATGGCAACCATTTTTTGGGATCTTGAGGGGATTCTTATGATAGATTACCTGCCAAAAAACACCACGATGAATGCTGAATACTATGCGAACTTACTTGACCAGCTACGCAAAAAAATAAAAGAAGACAGGAGGGGCAAACTTAGCAAAGGCGTTTTGATTTTGCATGATAATGCACCCGCGCACACGGCCTTTAAGGCGCGGTCATCTCTGACAAAAAACGGCTTTACAGAGATCAACCACCCACCCTATAGTCCAGACCTGGCTCCCTCTGACTACTTCTTATTTAAAAATTTAAAGAAAAATTTGAGAGGGCGCAGATTTTCAACAGACGAAGAGATGAAGGACGCTGTGAATGACTATTTTGACGAACAAAATAATAATTATTATTTTAATAGTATGCTGTCACTTATTGACAAATGTCGTTAGTGCATTTCAGTTGCAGGGGACTATATTGAAAAATAAAAAATAAATTATTAATCCATGTATTTTCTTTCATAGTCAGGTAGATTACTTTTCAGCCACCCCTCGTATGTCTAGAGCACACGGACCTGTTTTTCAGATCCGTGCTAGAGCAGTGGTTACCAAACCTACTTGAATCGCGACTCACCTAAAAAAAGGTGAGTTTCAGCGCCCGCAATAGACTTAGAAAGACGTGATAGATAGTAATTGTTTAATTAACATAAATATTTATAGTATTAGCCTAGCCATTCAACGGGGGTATACTTCCAGCCTTTTGGGGACCCTGCCGATCGACGGCGGTGATTAAGGGAAAATATTTTATTCAGAATTTTTTTCTTGTACCTAGGTATGTTGTAGTTAATTTTAAGATTTTAGATTATTATTATTTTAGTTAGCTTTAATTTTATTTAATGTTATTTTTGTTTTTTCTGTTTCCGTCAATAAATCCATAACTAAGTAAATTTAAAGCTACCTACATGTTTTATTGTTCACTCTTTATTTCAAACCTAATTTTAGCATAACATTGTGCTTGTTTCCCATTTCTAGTATTTATTTACGACTCACTAAAAATCTGCTCGCGACCCACCGTGGGACGCGCGACCTACAGTTTGGGAAATTCTGCGCTAGAGTACGGGGTGCGTCAGGGTGTAATTACTTCCCCCGACCTATTTAATCTATACAACTTGATCGTGGAGTTAAGGAGTACCGGTGTTGGCTGCTATATCGGCGATGCATGTGTTAACTTCATGTACTTATGCAATTCAGCATACGAGCCACTGTTTCTTGAACATAACTAATTAATATTAGAAATAAATAAAACTCACTACCATAACAAAACATAATTTTATTGTCAATCTTCCTCCATGACACTCGTATATACACCTTGCAAGCCTACGAGTATTTAGTTTTATGTACATTTTTACGGAAGGAAATAGGAAAAGGTCAGATAACCTTAGGCTCAGAAATGCCTTACAAATAGATAAGTAACCACAACTAAATATTAAATATTACTAATAATTTATATTAATAACCTACTTATTATGACTTTTCACAAACAAATAGATGGTGACTTTTGTTTATATAGCCAAATTCATACTGGAGACTCGGTAAGTGGTTGAACCAAAGTTCAATGTCCCTATGTGTGAAATACGCAAAATAAAATTATGACTTCCTATACTAATAGAGTCGAGGTTGTTATTGAACAAGTATAGAGGGACAAAAAAAACGCATTTCATAAACAGGGTCATTGAACCTTGTCCTGACCACTTACCGAATCTCCAGTATTAATTTAGCTATATAAACAAAAGTCACTTTATATATGTAATGTAATAAAAATAAGGTAAAACGAACGTTAAATAAAATTCATGATAGCTGCTTTACGTCTATTTACATACGTCTTGTAGATCCTTAATAAAAAAATCATCAAGCGTATACCTTTTTACACAATAAACAGGTTCCGTCATACACAGGTATAATGCATGAAACTTTATTTAATTCCCAAAATGGACGAACAGACACACCAAACCTTTGCCTCAAGGGTCCATTTTAGATGGAAACAAAATTATTCTAAAATTATCAGCTGAGTAACTTGATCATAATTCAAACGAAGTACGACAAGAAAAAACATCCACTTGTACTATTAGACAAGTATTATCTTGCCATCTTCATTCATGACATGGCTCTAAGCAACGCGCTTGTATCTATAGAACGAAATATAGCTAGCTAAAAACGATCTGCCCCTAGATCTGTATCTTTGCGTCGGTTGCCAACTGGTTGCGAAACATCAAAAACAGATATACTCGTACTAACGAATTAAGGATACATTCGTGCTTAAAATGACATCACAGCTCGTGAACAGTTCAATACACACCGAAGGCAATGTATTTTGTATCTGTATCTGTATCAGTTGGCAACTGATAAAAAGTTACATAATAGGCCCGCGGGTCTCCATAGTAGCTACCATCACTAAGGCTCCCGTCTATCCACTTTCAAAACCTTATTGCTCCCGCCTTATATTTTATTTACCAATTAGTGTTTATGAGATCCACTTTTTATGGCGTGTCCATCAGAGTCTATCGGTCACTTTAGTCAGACTATTGGTAGACAAACACTAGCAGGGTGGTGCCTAGCGGAAGTTGCTACGAGCCACTGCACACTTAACTGGCCCATAAAGGTGGTCAGGCGGGAACCTTGCTGTCTGTACCATTTTTCGGAAGCGCTTGGCAGACGCTTGCTATAACCCGACCCTATATCGTGATTTCATGTTTAAAGGTAGACAGCATGATCATTCAGCCGGTGACCGAGGTGGCAGCGAGGCCTCCTCGCAGGGCGTGCGTCTCTCTGTCTCCGTGCTGTACTTGTACTCTCTCTCCTGTATGTGGTCTTGGGGGGGCGGTGTCCGGCCCTCCCCCGTCGCCCCCTCTAATGTGGGGGTACCGCTGGGCGCGTACGGCATGCCCTCTCCAGTGCCGTAGACTTCACCAGCGCCGACGTACTCTGATGCTTGGTATCCGTAGCTGTTTAGACTGGAATAATGAAAAGGTGACATCAGACCTGGATCAGTTCACGTCATAATTTCACGGTGTGAGAGCTAAATTGAGAAACGAGCGTTGTCTTGACCTTTTTTAGAGAGAAAAATACTTTTAAAAAGGCAGCTCGTGTAAAATTGTGTGCATATTCCATTTATGAAGTTACAATTTACATCAAGATATCACCTTCAAAGTTGTCTTATGAAACGAAAATTTTAATGGCTTCACTGTGTAATTGAGGAAATAGCCTTTTTTAGAGAGAAAAATACTTTTAAAAAGGCAGCTCGTGTAAACTTGTGTGCATATTCCATTGATGAAGTTACAATTTACATCAAGATATCACCTTCAAAGTTGTCTTGTGAAACGAAAATTTTAATGGCTTCACTGTGTAATTGAGGAAATAGCCTTTTTTAGAGAGAAAAATACTTTTAAAAAGGCAGCTCGTGTAAACTTGTGTGCATATTCCATTGATGAAGTTACAATTTACATCAAGATATCACCTTCAAAGTTGTCTTGTGAAACGAAAATTTTAATGGCTTCACTGTGTAATTGAGGAAATAGCTATGCATCGTCGAATAATATTGTCGTAGTAAATGTGTATTATAGCATGGGCGTAGCCAGTGGGAGGGTTTTGGGAGTTCTAACCCCCCCGAAATGTTTCGAAAAAAATATGTAATAGACTATGATAAACTACAGAATTTTTTAATTTGGATCGAGAACTTTAACTAAACAAATACCGAAACGGCTAAAATTAGACTTAGATCCGATTTATTCAATTAAGTATGCAAAAAAACAAGTTGAGAATTAGTAAAATTTGTATTCAAACAAATGTGTTCCGTGTTATTTTTATATAACTTTAGGTACTATAATTGTAAATATTTATTTGCCATACCTGTTTCCAAGCTTAAGGACGCTGAGAAACTACTTGAGTAACTCAACAAGAGAAAACAGACTGAACGGTTTGGCTCTGATGAATATTCACTATGGAGCAGAAATTGACGCAGATGAAATAGTGGATTCAAGTAAAAAGAAACAGAAGAAACGGAAGCTACGCCCATGTATTATAGCGTAGCGGTTTTCTTGCGTGCTACGGCCCGCGCTCGTAGCAATATTATTTGAGTTGCAGGCAGGCCCTCAAACTGCTCATTTACAACGCCTACTTACTAAGATCCATTTAAAAACCGTCATTGAATAAGTAAAAACGCATTTTAATTGAAAACGCATTTTGTATTATACAGTCATTCAACCTATCCTTGAAAGAAATAGGAGCGTAAAAATGTAATTAATGACTGAACTAATCATTCATGAAGTCACTACGAGTTTTTCTCGTAATAATCAAAGTGAGTCTTAGCTGTAATGTCTATTTCCTTATAATCAAGTAATACAGCAGATTCTGAAGGCTTCAATTTTAGTTTTAAAACAACATTTTCTTCATTCTAAAATAGTTCTTTAGTGTTGATAACAGAAACTATATATCACTTTTGAATAATTTAAGTTTTTACAGCACTAAAACTAAAATTGAAACCCTCAGAATCGACCTCATTATATTATTAAGTATCAAAAATACCTATTAGGCCAATAAGATATATCCTCGATAGCATGATGAGCGTACGGCGCGTACGCATGTTGGTAATACGGCGAATGGTGCTGTGCAGGCGTTTCATACTGAATCGGGTAGAGAGGCGCGGGGGCTGGCGCCGGCGCTGGGGAAGCGGTCGGCGGAGCGGGGGAGTACTCTAGCGGGGTGGAGTACGGGTGCGGGGGTGTGCGGTAGGTAGGGGAGGAACTGGGCTGGGGGGAGCCGCTGCCTTGCGCTGGGGTCCAATATCCGCTGCCGCCAGCCCAGCTGTAGCTGCTGGTGCCGTTTGCAGATGTCGTAGGTGTTCTTTCTGTGTTGCCGTATGATGCTATAAATAGAAAAGGGAATAACATAGTAAGTTAAGAAAAGGCCACAGCTTTAGCAAAGAGGTCACAGAACCAAAAAAATTTGATATTCATTTGTCTAGCTAGGAAACCTTGATTGAAATTTCACTGCTCGAGTCGCTGAAATCTTTTCGGTATAGTGACAGATGTCAATTGTGACAGATGATTTATTTTTCATTAATATTTTATGACAGATGTCGAATGTGACAGATTTTTTTTTCATAAAGCTGTCGAAAATTAATGTGAAATGAAAATGTGACAGATGATTGAGTTTTATACAGATTTAATGACAGAAGTCAAATGTCAATACTTTTGACAGCTGTATGAAAAATAAATCACCTGTCTCACTTGACATCTGTCACTTTTGTCAGCTGTATGAAAAATAAATCACCTGTTACATTTGACATCTGTCACTTTTGACAGCTGGATGAAAAATAAATCATCCGTTACGAGGACGTTGATAAAAAAAATTATGAACATTTTAATACAACATTTTGAGATTCAACATTTTGCGAATTCAACATTTTGGGCCTGAAGGTTATTGTACTTTTTCTATGTTCAAGTTTTAGAATGGACGTTCAGGGAAATGGACATTCGGGGAAATGAACGTACTACGAAATTTATGTTTAGGATTAAACTGGTCATTCGGGGAAAAGGACGTAACAGACCGAATCCTTAACAATCTGTACCGGGAGCGGCCATGACTATGATTATTTTTCTGTTTATATAATGTAGAATACGTACAGATCTGCTAATGAAATCTTCGCCAGTATTCGTATTCTCGAAAAATTGCTGAATCACACATTGTACAATCCCTAAACATTGCACTAGCATTTGGACACATTTTATTTAAAAAAATAGGTGTCACAGTAATTTCAGAACATACCTAGGTATGCAAAAATGGGAACGAGTTTCAATAAAGAGTGTCATTTTGCTTGTCTATGGGCGACCGATATGGTATGGTATGGTGGTAGAGCTGAAGGCTTGACTGTGGAGGTAAGCTATTCGGGAGGGAGAGTAAAAGAACAGCTCTCAGGCAAAACTAGGCGGCCCATCATTGCCTGGGACCGATGGATGGCGGTATATACATCCCTAATTGCCGGGCCGACTGGTGACGGGCAGCGGCGTCACTGGTTTCCAAGGGTTTCGGCACCGCGCTCACCAACCCGCCTGCGCAGCATGTGCATTTCTTCCAGGAGGACCGCCAAGAGTGGCAAAATCCTGGAAAGGCTTATGTCCAGCAGTGGACGAAACAGGCTGATGGATGAGCAACCGGTGCACTATCGGTCATGGATTTTATAGAAAGCGTCCGGAAATACGACCTTTACCGAGTAGGGGCGAAGATTACTCTAAAAGCTAGAACTTTCCCAGTAAAAATTTTAAATGGTTAGTTTGCAACAGCCTTCAATTTCCGTCTTTTTCCTACTAATATTATAAATGCGAATGTTTGTGCGTGTGTGTGTGTGTATGTTTGTTACTCTTTCACGCTGAAACGGCTGAACGGATTTGGATGAAATTTAGAATGGATATAGCTTATACCCTAACTTAACACATAGGTTACTTTTTATCCCGGAAAAAGCATGTCGTTAAACCGAATAACACGCGGGCGGAGACGAGGGCAAAAGCTAGTATAGAATAAATCTTCATAAATAGATTATATTCATTAAAAAAAACTTATAGACCTGTCTTACAACGATTCCCCTAGGATTTGTAGACTATTCCCATACCGACAAGTCTTGGAGGAATCATTGTGAGACAGGTTGATAGTTTTTTTTAATGAATATAACCGTGCCAGAAAGTCATTTTCACAAAAATGTCACTTAGCCTCTTTCTTCCGTGTCGTGGCAGAATTTAGCCATTTAATCGGATGACGAAAACATATCCGTTCAATTAAGAGGCCAATTTAACCACAGGGCGGCGATAGATACTCCGCCACAAGCAAAGCAAAGTCGTATTAATTAATACTTGCTCAGAAAATTAAACCACTATTTTTATCATATTTTCTACTGATCATAGAGATATACTTTGTTTCGTGACTTTTGCAAATACCAATTATTTTTTTTCTCTTTCCCGTGCAAAATGATGAGTAGGTATTGAAAATTTATACCGGGATGTGAATTTTAATTCGCTTTGTTCAAAAGCTTTTCTATGGAAGTGGTTCAGAATGAGTAGAACATTTGATTTAATTTTTTGAGCAAGTCCCTAATTACTCCGGGTATAGTTGCGAACGTCTCGCGGTAGGCTTACCATGAGTTTGTGCGTCTATACTGCGTTAAAATATTCGAGGCAAACCAGAATTTCTAATACAAAATATTTTACGCAGTCGAACGAGTATCGAGAGCAAAACTCATGGTAGGCGTACACCGGCGGGTTCCGTTCGGGCACATTTGTGCTTCGTATGCGTGTTTCGGAAGGCACGGACCATATTCGTGCCCGAAGTCCGAAGTACGGCTATAGGGCTCGCCACTCATCACTGGAACGGAATAGTCCGCGGTCAAACATACGAGTGTGAACTATGACTTGCATTTCACAGTCTCTGCTCAGAAAAACAACTCCGACACACCGTTGAGGATTTATAAAATGTATTAACTTAGGTGGTAGAGCTGATGCAAGGCCCGACTGTGGAGGTACCACCATCTTACTCGCAAATCCTTCCGAAGTTATTCGGGGGAGAGTAAGCTCTCAGGCAAAACCAGGTGGCCCACCCTTGCCTGGGACTGATGGATGGCGGTTTGTCCATCCCCAATTACCGGGCCTTATATAAAACAGATTAGTGACGGGCAGCGGCGTCACTGGTGCAAGGGTTTCGCCACTGCGCTCACCAACCTGCCTGCCCAGCGTGTGTGAATATGTGGCGAAATCCTGGAAAGGCCCATGTCCAGATGTGGACGAAACAGGCTGATGGATGGATGGATTAACTTACAGGGAGGCGACAAGGTCCTCGGTCGTGATGGCGGCCGCGGCGGGTAGGGTGCGGGTCTGCGAGATGAAGAGTTGCTGCTGCCGTACAGAGACTGTGACGTTACGAACCACCCTCCAACTGGAATTGTAGACAGTTTTTATTAAGAATGACGTCAAAGTCAAGCTCCTTGGCCACTACACATAACACGCGAGTTGAATGCAGAGCTAAGGAATGCGCTATTTACACACACACTCTGCGCCTTAGAGTAATATTATTCTAAGCTCTACGCACACAACACTACACAGCAGGCGTGCGAGGGACGTGTGCAGACGACAGGGGGACGTGCTCACGCCCTTTGCCTGAGCCCTCGACCGCATTCAACTCGCGGGTTATGTGTATTTATTTTTGAATTTAATTTATTGAGTATCGGAAGCAGCTGCTTTGAATAAAAAAATATATAAATTTTCTCTATACAGCCAACATAATATTATGATATGTACGACACGTGCCTACGACGTAGTACCGTAGAGCTGTAAAATATGTTACACACTTACTACGACAACCTTACAAAAGCCTACTAGCGCTATGGAACAAAATTAAAAAACCGAACAATCGCGCCCTGAGAGTTCCGTGCCAGTCAAATAAGTTGATAGCTTTAAATAATTTGAACAAAAATTAAAACCCACAAAATGTATGAAACAAAACTGCAAAATTCAGTTGATCAAACATTCGAGTACGTAATCATAGACCTATATAAAAATCCGTGTTTTCAGTATTTGTTGTTTAAATACCGTATATGGCACATAATATATAGAAAATTCGAAATTCCCAACTTGTTTAGTTTTTGAGATAGACCCCGTAACAAAAATGGTATAAAACTGACAACTTTGATGCCCCCTATTTAAGACAGGGTAAGAAAAAAAATCGGTGTCTGCTCGATCAAAAGTATACAACGTTACTTTGTTTTTCTTGTTTCAAAGTTAAAAAAAATAAAAAGATTATGGTCTGTGGCAACAGACGATAATAGTTCAGTATTAGACAAGAAAAACAAAGTACAGTTGCGCACTTTGCACCAAGCGGGTACCGTTTCACCTTAAATACTTTTATGACCCAACCGGTTTCGCTATAATGCCTCATCTTTTTCGGCACTCAAAATTCAGTACGAACAGTCGTCACTCACATTGCGGATACTGATGCGGCGACGAACTCTGCTGAGGATAGTGAGACCCAACGAAATCCCTCTGATAGTAGCCCTCAGGTCTTTCCTTGGCATCGAGGAACGCCTTGGCGAAGGGGTTGTACTTGATCTTCAGTGACGTCACTTCCTCGTTCTGGTAGGCCGTGACAGCAATGAACTGGGTTTCAGGGAAAGGATACGTCATGATGCGGCGCAGGTCAGTGCCCACTTTCACTAAGTGCACTCTTGGCTCGTATTTGTGGAGGGAGTTCAGCATTATCTGTGGTAGAAAGTATACCGAGTATAAATTTGGTGGTATATTTTAATAAATCAAACATAAATTCCCGTAGTTTTTTCCACAAACATTTATTTTTATTTTAACTCTGGCTACTGGTGCCTACCATTACCGTTAGGCTACGACTGTGGTGATTTACCTCTATTTACTGTGTTATATTTACTTGAGTTATTTATTTTAAATGACTATTAAAACTAATAATTTCTTGGCCAGATAATAAGTAATACGAAAAGCTAAAGTGAAAATAAATATTTGTTTGATGAAAACTAAAAGAATTTGAGTATAATTTATTGGTCGTATCCATCGAGTATATTTTAATTAAACTACATTTATTATACTTCTCGAAGAACTAAAGGCGCACAAATGAAAAAAAAATGCTCTCCTCTTCATATGTAAATGGGCTATGTGAATAATATATGGATACTTGTTTCTGCGTATTTCATGAAATACACGAAAAATTGTAATACATTTTTGGTATGCATTTTGACTATTATAGTCTAGGGTTTTGTCTTTGGAAAACACGTTTGTATAAAGTTTCCTCGATAGAAATAACTATTTACTGAAATGAGGTCTTCAAACGCACTTTTTCTCCTCGTTTGACGAATAAGGATAATGTACAGAACTCAAACATATTTTATTATATGGGTTTTAACAATATATAATATTTGATTTTGGAAATTTTGCTAGCTGTTTTAGGTTTTTTATAAAAATTTAATTAATAAACTTACTCTTTTCTCTTTTGCGCTGAATCCGCCCCTCTTGCACTGCGCATATTTTTGCTTGGAGTGAGAGTGACAAAAAAAAAATTTACATAGCTTCTACCCACTGTAAATGTTGAATGGCCAAGTTTTTTTTTTCATTTGCGCGTGTTTTTTCTCAATCCACTCTTACAGTGCGACAAGGCGCTTTTGGCGCGTGTATGACATTGACAGGAGGGGGCAGCTGTGAAACAAGGGTGACGTTTTATTAGGATAGCGGCGTTAGTTCCGATTTTGGTCACGACCAATCCACGCGCCAAAAGAGCCTTGTCGCACTTTATTTACTAGTATTTCTGACTAATACTCGTACTGGTTTATGGTTGCCAGTTATTTAACAAAACTAAAATATCCGCTCTTGCAAAAACACATCATTTTGTTCACCATTAATACCTATGTAAAATGATTGAATAATACGAGCAACTGTGCATTTAATTATTTATCGATGGCTTTTAAGAAATAACTTGCTGAGTAGTGAATAGTTACGTAATATAGGGAAATGAAAATCAGTACCTTTTATTTCAAAGCACTAAACATTCGACTTCGTCCGAAGAGATTGCGGTGACAAAGGTTGACGTTCTATGTTTTGATTAGTCTCTCCTTTCTCTTTTGATTTTAATCTAGTATATGCGATATGTATGCACGATAGACGACCCAATACCTAAATTTAAACTTGTTACCGCTTAACCTGTATGGTTTTTGCTCCCTTGATCTAACCAATCTATTCAAGCTATACTGCATACATGATCACCTATCTACTCCCTACTGAAACGTTTTTATCTGGTATAGTGCTAGCGGTACTTCCAAAATGTCTGCAGAAGGTTTTAAAGGCATGAAAATCGGAACGATAGATATTTCGGCCATAAGAATCAATTTAACCCGTAGCACGAAAACAAATAAAAAGTAGGGGTGTTATTATGACGTTACCTTTTTTTTGTACGGGAAAAAAAATTGTTCGAAAGCCTATCGTGTGTGGTACCAAATTTAATGAAAGGGCTTTTTGAGCCAATTCTAAAAATATATTACATCATTACATTTCATTAACCTGTTTCATTACTTTAACACTATTTACAGCTATTTACTGAATTTCGGCTTGTACCGCTAGCACTAGTATATGGCCCAGTGAATCGTCTATTGTCTAATAAAGAATCAACGTTATGGACCGTGTTAAGTAACCCTGGTACTTTATGTAAGAAAGGTCCTGAACCTTGTATATCGGGACCCATGACTAAACCTCTACTGTCTGTCCGTCTGTCACAAGGTCTACAGCTACAACCGTAATAGGTAGCCAGTTGAAACTTTCGGAGGATACGTTTTACCATCATTGATATCATAACAATATTATTTATATATAAGGTGGAATCGTAATACCTGCCACGGATGAAATAGGAGATACTATTATGTTTATAGATTACATTAGTGAAGAAATTTCGTACCCCAGAATAGTTAAATAAATTTGAGAAGGTAAAGTAATTAAATAAACATTTTCTTCATTCTGCATAACGTGGTTCACAAATTACGCTTGACGAGTCGTTTAGTCAATGATAACAATTGCTATCTCTTTCTAACCGTTCAATGAATGAAATCAGCTGCCCAGTTCGTCTCTACCAGGTAGAGATATTTGTACCTATTCTGTGTAGCACAAACTTAAATGTAGAGTTGTGAAAACCCAAAATAATACAAGCTCATTTAACTGTCATCCCTCCGCGTTAAGGTCTATTTTGCTATGAAAATTCTTGGTTTTTTTTAGCTCGAAATTTAAAAGTGCTACACGAGAATAGGTGCCATTGCATGCCTCTCCAATGTGCTTACGCTCACACGCAAAGTAGATGTAAATACGAAATACATTGCAAATTACTCTTCGTCATTGGTCATTAAGACACCGGGAAATTAACTAATTAGGGTACTGTTAAATTTCCAAACGGCTGGATCTGTTGGCCAACCAGTACCCAATAATACGCAGGCAAAAGTTTAAAAGTGCACTTACCAGTTATTGCATTCCTCTAATTCATTCTGCAGATAAAAACTGATGTAATAAGATGGTAAACTTCCCATCACACTTAAAGCCGGGTCTCCTGATTATGTTTTGCCGTAGGTACACATTACACAAAAACATTATGTTCTGTCTTTGCATTTTTACACCAATTGTACCTTATTTACACCAATTACACCTTAGCTACAGTTATTTGCATAATTTACAACAGTATTATTTATCTACAAAACTGTTGCACAAGTCCGCCTTCGCGTTGCACACAAATGTAGGCACGCTTGCGTACATGTCTTTGCACTTTATTTAAGGTGTCAGTTTCACTTTTTACTTGCTGAAAAGCGCGCTTGATGCGCCTTTTTAGTTCTCGCACAGTTCTAATATCATGTCCGGTTTGGCCGTACACAATGGTATGATGGCTCACTCGTACACCAAATCTCTGCTCGTATAGGTTTACTGCATGCGCGGTTACGTTGTTACACTCGCGGTAGCACGATACCATCTCAAGATATTCTTGATTTGAATATCGTGGTCTAGGAGGCATTTTTAAAGAATGCGCGCGAGATACGCACCTCTGCGACCAGCGAAAACAGCGAACTGGGGTGGGGGCACAACAACAAACAAAAACAAGCGCGTGCGACGAAGGGGGTAGTGGGGGACGGGGTGGCGGCAGGCGGTCTGCCCTTTGACTATTTGACGAGTGGCTCGCTCGGATAGAGCGGCGTCCTTTGACGGACGGTTTCATACAATTAAATGAATTTAAATTTATACGCACATTTGTTTGTATGTAAAAATTTATGAAGTTAGATCAATAAATTATCTTCACTATTGTAATCTATAAACATAATAGTATCTCCTATTTCATCCGTGGCAGGTATTACGATTCCACCTTATACATACAATTATACATCAGTTGTTACTATGGCCTCTATCACGACAAATAATAAAAATACAAATAAATTTACCTGAGGGGGATCCCCATGCAATAAACTCAAACATTTTTTAAAGTTATTAGTTTTAGCTCTGTCTTAGAGACGGTAATACAATAAAGGTTTCAAATTTGGTCAGATTGTTGTACATATATGTAGATGATTTATACCAATAAAATAAATGCTAAAAAAGTCGTGTTGCATATTTGCGACGCATATTATTAGTATTGTACTGAGGCCAAAAAAATTTGTCTGTCTGTCTATATGTATGTTGTGTTTAACTCAAGAACTACCCAACGGATGTGGATGCCGTTTCCTTTATTATCATTTTAGTGATACTGGTCAACATATAGGCTATAGGGGGTGTTGATAAAATAACGTTCAAGCCAAAAACGGGGCACAGATTGAAAAAACGTAGGCGGAGCCGCGGGCTAAATGCTAGTGCAAAAACAACGGCTTTGAGCAGCTTGTTATGTGTATTTGCTATGTTTCGAGGGTTCCGTACCCGTTTTGTGTAGTGGTATGGAACCTTTTGACTCGCACTTGGCCAATTACCTTGATTACGAACTCCTGAAATCAATCAAGGTCTGTTCCGATACCAACCTCAGAGCCCAGTTTGATAAATCCACTACCCCTTTTCAGTAGCATTTTTATGATCATTATATAGTAAACGTTAAAACATTATAGTAAACGTTAAATATACCGTTAGCACACAAACAACATGCACGTATTAACAAAAGAGCGTTTAACATTAAAATAATGTCCGCAAACATAGCGCAAACACAATAATTATTACAAAATGATAGCATGCAGCCTGCTAAACAGTCAGTAAAGATACAGATTTCACACCGAGACGACAACGTATGGATCTGGATTCGGTTCGTTATAGACCTGCCAAGTTATCTCTACCACCTGTCCGTTGGAATATTGCCTTTAAGGTCTTTGAAATTAACGCTATAAGTAGTTTGAGTCTTTGTTTATGTTCACGCTCATTCGCATACGCATCCTAGCGTGAGAAAGATCCAAGAATCAGCGGTAGTCGGAATCTGTAGCAGTCACACCTTGGTATCAAAGCTCACTTGCTTTCTAATCATTATTTGGTTAACTGTTGTTTCTCTAGATTTTGAAAGTGTAATGATCGTTTTAATTAAAGCAATGATCGAGATGCATAATGCAGAAAAGGGATAGTTTCCAAGTATTGAAATTAAAGTTTGGGTAGAGAAAGTAGAGCACACAGACGTGAGAAAGTTGTACAAGAAAATGGACTATAATTTAATTAGCATGGCAAAGTTCACAATAATACATGCGGTAGAGCAGAGCCCTAAGCGGTTTATATTGGAACACGCACATGTATGCACATGCGTAGAAAAACACTAATAATAAAAATATAATATTAGTGCATGGGTTATTGTTTTACAGATTTTACTCCTTGTTTTACAGGCCTAAGTTACCATATAAGTGCATAACTAAAAACAAAAACATAATGATTTTTTTTTCTAGAAGTGATTTTCCTCTACAAGTTGCATTAAAAAATAATAAAGTAACACTGACTAGCATTTTTTACAAAGCTTTTAATCAGAAGAAGCACGTACCTGTCCATTTCCATTGGTCTTATTGGTAAGTTTGACTTTAGCGAAGGAGATGGGCTCCTTCATCCAATGCGCCCCGAAGTTTGGACTTTCTGGGTGAATGTAGATCGCATTTGATGGCGGCACTTCTGCTTTACCACCGGGCACCTGCAGTAGAGGAAAATTTTGTTATAATTATTGTTTTATAATAGAACAATTAACTCCGTCCTAGTTTTACACTTATAAGAGTAATAAGGGTACAAACATAGTTTCAAATGTATATAAATTTCAATTTTGCAATTAGAACAA
Organism: Ypsolopha scabrella; assembly: GCA_910592155.1. NCBI lineage: Eukaryota > Metazoa > Arthropoda > Insecta > Lepidoptera > Ypsolophidae > Ypsolopha > Ypsolopha scabrella. Next base: position 11,961,212 of record OU342964.1, read on the forward strand.
TTACTAATTGCAAAAATTCAAAAGCGTTAAATAAACGCATACACCTGGGAATAATGCGTGGATGTGTATTTATTTCAAATTCAATAAAAGTACTGGCTAAGATGTTTCAAAAACATACGAGTTGGATCAAAAAGTTTTCTTCCGCAGTCTGTGAAAATCCTGTTAACCATTAGTCTCGGTTGACTTCACTACTTTTTCATATAACACGAGTCAATTGCTCTTTAGCACTCGTGAAATTTTAGTTTTTCTGGTGCTACGCCGTAGTGCTTACACTTATAATAAAATTTTATCTTCTTTGCTCGCAATATAAAGCATAATATTTTAAGTATACCCATTCTCCATTGACGTATTTCCACCGATGCGAGTCAACTTGTACGAACTCGAGCAGCACTGTATACATTGCCGTCGGGTCAAGTCCACTCGCTGTTACTTTCACTACGGGGAACATGCGTCTGAAACAAAGGTTTTCTCCGTAAAAATGTTGTTTTTAAAGCCACTATTCGCCATTATTCGCCGTCCATATTTAATAATATAATAAATACATACAAAGTTGCGTTGACTAAAAAGGAAATGCCAGCAGCATACTTCACATTACGCCTGGAAAGTTAGAGGGGTTTTGGGATTAGGTGAAGTGTAAATCAAATTTTCTCTCTCATTACTGCGCAGTAATCTTTAAAGTCGAATAATTTCCTCCAATTCTCTTTATTGTCATGAAAATGTTAGATAATACACATCTGAAATGGTTGTGAAGTTCTTATTTGAACGTACTACTAGTATTTCTATACAAAAAGAGAAAAAATAATGATTTTTGAAACCTGCTCTTGATTTTTATAGGAACTTTTGAATATTCTAATTGAATTTGACGCGAATCACTAATTTAAGCCTAAGCGTACGGGCCTGTACGTATTCAAAAGTTACACCGACAATCGCTTCATTTTTCTTACTCAAGGGTTGCTCTAAAACTGTAAAGGCCATGATGCATCATCAGGTTACCTGGCTGTACCATTTAGCCGGTCCGCGTTAATAAGTAAGGCTTACCGTGTTAATAGCTGAAAACTAGCCGCCCGGGGAGCGGTTAGCACTCGCGAATGTGGCCATGTGGGCAAACCCGGGCGGGGAACGTATAGAAAAATAGAGTTCGGGCAGAAAAGTAAACCATTTTACTACTGAAAGATTCGTGGTTTATATTCATACTGATATTGAAACGGCTACTCACGATGTAATAGTCAGATTTCGGCTGACTAGTTTCACTGTATTCGTACAGTTTCTTCGGAGGCAAACATGGTTACGCGGCGGCAGTGGTTTACTTATTTTTGGCGTCCTGTCCTTGTCTTTTCGATACAGAGAGAAAAAGACAGAATGCTTACATTAAGTTTAGTCCTGTCAAATAAGTGTTACGCCGAATCGACACCAGTTGCAAACGGGGAACCGCCGCACCGTTAATTGAAATAAATTGTGCAGCCTTTCATTAAAATCTGGACTTTTGGTTTAATTGCATAGTAATAATGATTTTATTGGGCCTTTCTCTTGATTCTTGTGATATTTCGGTACCTACTCATTTATTGTTCTCAGTGTTGTTTTGTTGTAAAAAATTGTCTTGCACAAATCCTTTCAGTTTGCAATATTGACATTGCATTAAAATATTAAGTTTATGTACACAGCTTATAGCAAAAACTTAAATAAACTAACTATAAATAAAACAGAAGATGTAATAAAAGAAACTAAATAATCCTTAAAAAAAAACACAAATTGATATTTAAAAATATAAAAAAATATTAAGTTGATATCGAATATTTTAACTCGTAGTAGCACGTACGGATATCGTTAATGAACTATCTCATGGAGTTGATGTTTGTGATTGTTGGCACTTGGTGGAACTTCTGATACATTTTTGATTGAAAAACACTTGTACTTGTCCACTTATTTATATTATTTCCCTTACCGGTTTCGCTGTCATAGCATTATATTGAATTTATGCTATATTAAATTAATGCTATGACAGCGAAACCGGTAAGGGAAATAATATAAATAAGTGGACAAGTACAAGGGTTTTTCAATCAAAAAAAAAACTATCTCATGGTTTGATAAGCTCTTGATTATTTTTTGATACGTACATTTTTATTTATTACTAGTGCTAGCCCTCGGCTTCGCTGAAGTGGAGTATCTTTAGGTAAAAATTATTATCAACAGTTTTCGGCTTGGTGGTTATTTTATCAATACCCCTTATAATTTATATGTTGACCAGGCTTACTAAGATGATAATAAAGAAAACCGCATCCAAATCCCTTGAGTGGTTCTCGAGTTAAACGAAATATACAAACAGACAGAAATAAAAATAAAAAACTTTATGCCACAGTAAAATACTAATAACACAAATCATTTAAAACTTTGTAAATTATTCAGTGTACAGACACGACTTTCTTACTACTTTATTATTAGTATTGAAATAAGCTGCAGACAGACAGGCGAACAGAAATGATAATGCTCTGTAAGGAGAACTGAACAAGTTTCTTAGTAGCCGCAACAACGCGCAACGGCACGGGACAGTGCTCTTCTTAGGTCATACTTCATGTTATAGCTACTAAGCAATTTGATATTTAATATGAATAACCGATAGTTTTTTGAGTTGAGGATTAAAGTCACAACAAAGAAAAAAAATTTAAGTAGGTATTTTTTAATAGTTAGTATGTAGAGGAAGGTGACCGTATTTCGGTTACTATTTAAAAAAAAAACAAATAATGAAAAATGGTCGTCACTTCATATGTTTTCAATTTACTTCCCTATAGTAAATGTGGAGTATATTTATGACTAGCTTTTGCCTGCGGTTACACCCGCGTTGAATTGGTTTTGTGTACCTCTATAAAATCAGTCAATATTTTTCGGACTGTTACCTACAGCTGGTGAAATGTGTGTTATGCGCTTCTGTTTCCCATTTTGTATGTCTATTTTATAGCTTGTCCATGGTAACAAAGGGAAAAAGTAGTGTTTGTCCTATTCTTGATCTAGCACATTATTTGTGCAAAGTTTACGCCCAATCGGTTCAATAGGTACGGCGTGAAATCACATCACTTTTCTATAGAAACTTGAAACCTCATTTTCATCCCATGGGAACTGATTTTTCCTATTCTAGGTCTAGAACTACATTCATGCAAAATTTCAGCCCAATCGGTTCAGTAGTTACGGCGTGAAAGAGTAACAAACATCCATCCATCCATCTATTCATCCAAACTTTCGCATTTATAATATTATTATTATTATTATGTAGGTACACTTTTCAGTCTCGTACCTTAGGGGCCCGGTCATTTGAAAGGCATTCATGGGGCCGAAGCCAACATTGAAGAGGCCTTAGTACCATTTAATCTAAATGTGAGATGGCCGCATCCATGGAGGTCTCTCCCTCAATGTACCATTGGGATACACTAACGGACAGTCCCCCATAGTTGCCAAACTATTGCCAGGAAGGAAGACTTGGAGTGGGCTATGAGGATGGGATGCTAGATGGGCCGGATAACAGGGCTATGGAGTGAGATAACGGACATCTGCCTCAAAAATCTCTCACAAATTTAAGTCTGGCAGATGGTGACTTGCTGCTTGATGACTACCCAGAAGGATAGCCGTTGTGGGCCCCCTATCTAGCCACCATGGGGTAGCCAGGGGGCAACACTATTTAAGCAGCTAAGGTTGTCGAGAGGTGAGTCTGCGGGGCGCAAGATCCTTATACAGTCAAGTGCCCCCGGCGTTATGACATTTTACACTTCCAACCTGGAGCATAGGTTCCGCTCTTGCGACTCTACTCTGGCCGGCTAGTTAAGGCAAGCACAGAGGCGGGGAGGTGTGTCGCTGTGTGTATGTGTGTGTAAGTGCATGTGTGTGTGTTTCCCCTGGAGGTAGGGTCCGAGGTGTCGCCACTCACCATCGGCTCGCCACAAGCCGCCCTGCGGTGACTGCTTGCACTGTACGTACCAGAGGGCGAAGGGGTCGACACACCCCGACGCCATCTAGACACACCAGTGGGCGGTGGGGTCGTCACATCCCTACGCCGTTATTATTATTATTATTAGTGGGAGTGGGATGGGATTCTAAGTTTCGTTTGAATATTTGCGTTAAATAGTTTATTTGTTAGATATCTACGATTTTTGTAGGAGGATTTACTTTTTAAACGCCTACTGGTAGATTGTCTTGAAACACAAAGTTGTTATTACGTATTTTCATATGTCAATCAAATGCATATTTTCATTGTTTAACATATTTATTTTCAGTTGGTACCTTACAATGTGTTACCTACTGTAAAAGCTATAATTACGAATTTCCAGTAAAAACTAAGATTCATTCTTGTTATAAAGGTAAAAGTCCGAACTATTCTGTAATAGTAATAAATTTTTGAATTTTACCAGCACTTAGTCTGCTAATTTCAACCTTTACCTAAGAGACAATGTAAAAACATGAAAAACCGGTCAAGCGCTAGTCAGACTCGCATACGTAGGGTTCCGTAATTCGACATTTTTGGGAATGTATATTTGGTAGTAGGTACCTACCTAGTTAATTGTACTCTTGCATTTTGTGATGGTAGAGCTGATGCCGGGCTCGACTGTGGAGGTACCACCATCTTACTCGCAAATCCTCCCGAAGTTATTCGGGGGAGAGTAAGAGAACAGCTCTCAGGCAAAACCAGGCGGCCCACCATTGCCTGGGACCGATGGATGGCGGTTTAACCATCCCCAATTGCCGGGCCTTATATAAATAAAACTGGTGACGGGCAGCGGCGTCACTGGTGCAAGGGCTTCGGCACCGCGCTCACCAACCTGCCTACCCAGCGTGTGTGAGTACGGGCATTTCTTCCAGGAGGACCGCCAAGAGTGGCGAAATCCTGGAAAGGCCTATGTCCAGCAGTGGACGAAACAGGCTGATAGATAGATAGATTTTGTGATGGATGATCAAATAGGTTTTCTTATATTATGTATATTTCCTTTCGCGTACTTAATATTTGTAGCATAATAAAGAGACACAAATATTTCGAATTATAAATTTTTAATATTTTGTTATCGTGAATTTCTCGCTCGCTATATTTTTCCAGTAATCTTTACGTAATCCTAAATTACCGTGATCTGTCAAGTTATATTTTTTTACAATCAGCTCTTTCAAACCTCGAATTGAATACACATATTGCATTTTAATAAAAAAATATTTTTTATTATTTTACTTTTTTTCTATTTCTCGTTTATGTTCAACTTTTTTTTAATCGCTATAGTTTTCCTGTAATTGGCCAGCTATGGCCTATAATTGTTATTTTTTTATTTTTTTTTGTTCCACCAATTTCGGAAATGAGGGGGGACATGCATTTTTTCGTGGTTTTTCAGAGATTTCTCGAAATCGGTGAGAGTAAATATAGTAATAAAGGTGGTAGATCTGATGCCGGGCTCGACTGTGGAGTTATTCGGGGGAGAGTAAGAGAACAGCTCTCAGGCAAAACCAGGCGGCCCACCATTGCCTGGGACCGATGGATGGCGGTTTATCCATCCCCAATTGCCGAGCCTTATATAAAACAGACTGGTGACGGGCAGCGGTGTCACTGGTGCAAGGGTTTTGGCACCGCGCTCACCAACCCGCCTGCCCAGTGTGTGGGAGTATGGGCATTTCTTCCAGGAGGACCGCCAAGAGGGGCGAAATCTGTTGATCTACTTATAGAGAGGGGCAGACAGTTTACATCAAGCTGCCAAAACTCGATATGGTCTACTATGCTAGGTACCCAAGAGCATAGAATTGAACATTTCATGAAATTGTCTTTTAAAGATGGGAAATTACCGCAAGATTGGAAAGAGGCAATGGTTACCCCCATTTACAAAAAAGGAGATAAGCTCGACCCGGCTCACTATCGACCAGTTTGCTTAACATGCATACCATGCAAAGTAATGGAAAAAATTATTGCTAAACAAATAAGAGAATTTTTGTCCAAGGAACAGATCATTATTGCTGAACAACACGGATTTGTGCCTCGAAGATCCATAGTTACTAACCTGTTGTCTTGCGTAAACTTTTGGACAAAGAATTGGGATAAGCATGAACCTACAGACATAATTTATCTAGATTATGAGAAAGCATTTGACCGCGTCCCCATAAAACGATTAATTGCAAAGTTAGAACATTTTGGAATTCGGGGAAAACTTCTTCTGTGGATAGAGGACTTCCTTAGTGCACGAACATTCAAAGTCAGAGTAGGAGAAGAGCTTTCCAACTACTTCAATGTTTACAGCGGTGTTCCTCAAGGATCTGTATTAGGACCAATCCTATTTGGAATATTTTTGACGGACCTAAAGGACGTTATAAGATCTGAATTGTCCTTATTCGCTGATGACACCAAAATAATGGGAAACCCGCTAATATCCCACCAGATGATTCAAGATGATCTGAATCGGATAACTCAGTGGACCAAAGACTGGCTTCTAACTTTAAATTCTGGGAAATGTACTGTCTTACATGTTGGGAAAAACAACCCATATTTACCATACACAGTTGACTCAGAACCCCTAAAAACAGTTACAGCACAGAGAGATCTGGGAGTCACAATAACAGACAATCTGAAATGGGATGCTCACGTTCTTCAACTAACCAAGAAGGCTAACTCTGTAACATATATGATAAGAAAAACATTTAATTACATCGACAAGGCTTTATTTTTAACAATCTATAAATCATATATACGCCCACTGCTTGAATATGGCTTTCAAATTTGGAGTCCCTATTTTCAAAAAGACATTGTCATGTTAGAGAAGGTTCAAAGAAGAGCTACCAAAATGGTTGTAGGTTTACATGACAAGCCATACGAACAGCGATTGAAAGAACTTGGTCTTACCACGCTGCAACAACGCAGACAACGCGGTGACCTTATAGAGACATATAAGATACTGACTGGGTGCTATGATGTTCAAGAACTTGACAGCCTTTTTAAAATGAACAAAAACCAGCACCTCAGAGGTCACTCACTTAAAATCGTTGGATCAAAATGTGCAAGCAACCCCCGTCGACACTTTCTGCCTAACCGTGTGGTTACCGGGTGGAACAGTCTACCTGAAGCTGTAATTAGTGCAACCACAGTGAACTCATTCAAAAATAAATTAGACATTTTTTTAAAGACTAAAGTGCAGTGATATACACAACATCAGCTTTCAGCTGCTTGTGTATAAACAATAATAATAATAATAATAATAATAAAAATAGTCGACCATATCGTAAAGTATGAAATAGGAAATTTACGACAAACGTCCAACATAAAGTCAAAAATAGGTGCGACGACAAGCGAAGCGAGGAGGAGCGTGTTAGGTTTCTTGTGAACATACATTCGGGAGCCGAGCGAAGTGGCGGAGCGATGCGACCCCTTTAGTTTTTACACATTTCATGATTTTTGACCGGATCATGAAATGATCAATTCTAAGATATAATATATATAACACCCCGCTTAATCTGGCATCGCAGAAGCTATGGGATAAGCCGCTCTGCAGTAAGGTTCAAAAGAACCTTCTAGAAACTGCTAGTAAACCTGCGGAGCGAGCCCGTCTCTTGGCAACAAGCGAGCCAGAATCGGGGTATTGGTTGAACGCACTTCCTTCAATTAATATTGGGACACTCCTGGACAGATCCGCTTTCACTCTGGCTGTTGGCCTGAGACTTGGATGTGAGACAAACGAGCCACATCGCTGCCGCTGTGGCGAGAGTGTCGACCAGTTTGGCCATCACGGCCTATCGTGCCAACGTAGCGCTGGCCGGCTATCACGCCACGCCACACAGAACGACGTTATTCGGTGGGCCCTTGCCAGCGCCGCTGTGCCAGCAATTCTAGAGCCAAACGGCCTGGCAGGAGGCCTGACGGAATGACGCTCGTTCCGTGGAAAAATGGGTGGCCGCTGGTATGGGACGCCACATGCGCCGATACAGTGGCACCGTCTCACTTACCAGCGACCGCGACGAAGAGGCGAAAATACACAGCGTTGGGACAAAATTACCACTTTGTTCCCTTCGCTGTGGAAACCCTCGGGCCGTGGGGGCCAGAAGCGCGACGCCTCTTCAAGGAGATATCATCGCGCCTGGTCGATGCTTCGGGGGGTCCAAGGGCTGGATCCTATTTCGGCCAAAGATTAAGCCTCGCGATCCAGCGAGGCAATGCCGCCAGCCTGTTGGGTACCCTTCCGGGTGACGGCAGCGATCTGGCTTCAATTTTTTACTTAGTTTAGGTACCCATCCTGTGTTTTATTTAAGGTAGGTATTCTTTTTCTGTTTTTTTTATATATTTATTTTGGTAGTTAGTTTTATTTATAGATAATTTGTTAGATATTTAAATAAAGAATCACCTATTTTTAACTCTTCGTCATAGTTAAATCTTAGTATTTGTCAAACGAACGCTAACGGTAAAAGTCCGAAAAGTCAGTTTCTTTTATATCAACTCATGTTAGGAAAACTTAAGATTTATAATTAAAACCTATGATTTACCACTATTCGGACTTTTATATTAACACCTGTAAACCATAAATTAAGCTAACGATTTTTACGTTTTAATCGTTATTAAAATGCACACTTTGTCTTTTTATGTAAGCATTACTCCATCTAGTATTTATGATTTATGTGAGCATCACTAACCGTATCCTTACATTATTTTGTTTTATATTGCTAACGAAAACCCTGTCATTATGTATCTTGCTAGTCTATAATTATATTTTTCCTCGATATAATGTAATCGGAAAACCAAGGATGTGTAAACAGGGTTACGTCATGTAATGCTTGTCGAAACTGTGGACGAATCATGTTTGTTTGATATTCAAATGTACTTGGTGGCTTTGATCAAAAACTATTTACGAAGCACTTTTAGTCCTTTTGTTAGTTTTATATGTTTTTCTTAAATTTGTTAAATGAATAGGGAATTCTCTTGGGCGTTACTGAAATTTGTACATAATTAAGTATACCAACGGAAAATATTGTTCTAGCTTTGGCTACAAGTATTTAAAACATTACTCCCCATGTCTAGCAAACTTGTTTAATTTTATGATTTGCGACTTTAAATTTTGAATGACCTCATCATAGGTTTATTTTATTCTACGAGTATATTTCAAGTTTTTTAGGCTTTTATTTGCCTTGTAGACAAGTGGTTTTATTGATTTTTTTCGGTAAATTAGTCGGACTCATAGATTATATTGCTACTAATAAAGAAATTTTTGATTGCGTGTCATTTAGATACGAAAAAGATTTCGTACGTTTTCTTGCGCCAGGTTAGTTTTTATTAGGCTTTTGAACTCGTGTCAAAACATTGACACAATATGTTTCAATTAAATGGTATTAATTTGCTGTAAATTGGTACATAATCAATCGATTTTATGATGGTATCTACAAAGTAGACTTAATTAAAAGACAATTAATTTCAAGTCTTGGAAGTCGGCCGTATATTTAAAGACCTAATGGGACAAACTACTAAATATCTATCGGTCATCATCAAGGGTTATTGCGTCTGTGTCAGACGATCTTAAACAGTGCCCGATTGTGTGCACTTATTGGTGTGGCTAAGTAAGCCAATACGAGAGCGGCAAAATCTCCCGCACAAGTCACATAATATATGAATGTTCCGTCGGGTGGGGGCGCAAGGTCGCGATGATGCCTCCTTTCACGTTTGTCAGCCAATAGGCTAAACCACGGTTGGTCATGTAACTTGCCCTGTGTCCCTGTCCATGGCAAGCTTCTCCCAGCCCGTGTGCTCGATCTCAAAAGCCACCATATCTCTCTTGACGCAGTCTTTGAAACGCAGCAGAGGTTTACTCACGTCTCTCTAGGCATTCGCGACTTCGCCAAGCATGACACATCTTGGCAGCCGAGCAGGGTCCATGCGCTGCACATGCCCCAGCCAGCGCAAGCGTCGCTCTTTAACCAGGGCTGTGAGGCTGAGGAGCTGTGCGAGCTCAAGTACCCTCTCATTTGTTACTCTGTCCTCCCATGTGATGCCGAGGATGTTACGCAGACAGCGCATGTAGAATGTGTTTAGTCGACGTTCTTGCTTGGCATACGATGTCCAGGTTTCAGCTCCATACAAGAGTATGCTTAAGGTGCAGGCCTGGAAGGCGATCATCCTGGTCTTAATCGTAAGGTGTTTATTTTCCCATACTCTTGTACAGAGCTTCCCGAACATTGTGGCCGCCTTGCCGATGCGGGTATCGATCTCCACACTGAGCGAGAGATTGCTCGACACATTTGACCCCAAATAACAGAACTTGTCGTCTACATCCAAGGGTTTCCCCATCGAAAAGGATTACTGGTGGTGTCTCACACCCCTGCGCTAAGATCACCGTCTTTTTGGCATTTATAGACATGGAGAATAGAGTGCATGCCCAAGAGAACTTATCTGTTATAGACTGGAGCTCCTGTTGGAAGTTCGCCGTAAAGGCCACGTCGTCAGCAAATATGAGGCTATCAACATATAGATCCTCACGTTTTCGCTTAGACCTGAGGAGAGCGAGATTGTAGAGTCTCCCATCATTCCTCGTGTGCAGATGGATACCCTGTTGGTCACCGCCAAACGCAGTCTTCAACAGCAGCGAAAAAAATATACCAAACATATGCGCCTCTGCGCCTATCAAATGGCTCAAATGTATTGCCATTGAACACAACGGTGCCTTTCATGTCTTCGTGAAAGGATTTGGTCAGATTCAAGAGATCGGTAATACAATACAAAATAATGTAAAAATAAAGTATTCAATACAATACATATTTGATAACATATTTGTTTTTATAAATTAATAAATATGCATACAATTGAAGAGCTCAATTCCAAAACGTACTAAGTAATTTTTTTGTAAGATATTTTCTATTTTTGTCTATTGGAAGTTCAAAATGTTCACCACGAAAACGTGCAATTCAAAAGGTACTAAAACCGGTACAGCTTTCATGTTATGGTGGCCGATTTACATTCAATATGTGCTTAGTCAACTTTCGAATTCCTTAAAATAATGCTTAAAGTGAAAGATGACTAAGTGCGTTTTGGAAATGAGCTCTTCAGTTATTATACAAGATAATAATATACCTATATGTTCCCTGCTGATTTTTTATGAAAACGCAAAAGTATCAGGTGGAAGAACGGCGGTAGCTCAGGGGTAAAACGCTGGCCTCTCAATCTTTGAGATCCAGGTTTGATCCCCGGCCGTGCATGCACCAATGAGTTTTCCGGAATTTACGTGGACAGTATTTAATACTTACCACTTTCTGAACGGTGAAAGAAAACATCGTGAGGAAACCTGCGTGCCCTAAAAAGCGTGATCTGTGCCCGAAGAACGGCGATATAGGGCTCACCACCGATCACGTTGGGACGTAAAAATCGTCGTTGAAACGCGGGAGTGCCGAGTGTGGACTGTGACTTGCATTTCACAGTTCACACCCGGAATACCTCTGACATCCCTCCGGGGATTCATGTCGTGACGATATAAGACTAAACAATTTTTATTCGTCCGTCAGTTAGATTATCAGAAAATATTGGACACGTATTTTTTCTTTTTTCAATTAAACAAAAAATTATGAAGATATAGCCCACTGAAGTTCGACGTGACGTCACATCTACCTATAAGTACAATTTTACTTGGAAGTGACGTCATTTGCCCCCACTCCCAAACTTTGACGCGCTTTATCTGTGTAATTTTTTGTTTGATTGACAAAAGAAAAAATACGTGTCCAATATTTTTTGATAATCTAAATGACGGATTAAATGGAATAATATTTTGTTTACCCTGTCTACAAGAATCATAAAACAGACTGGTGGCGGACAGCGGCCTACATATCGAACACAAATGTGGCCCTACGAGATTTGAACCTGTGACCTCTGGGTTAGTGTTGAACATTACCACAGGGCGGTCTTCGATATCGTGCGTCTCACACTTAGGAATGGACAAGAATTATCACAATGCTGTAGTTAAGTACTAGCCGGCAAAGAACAGAGCATGACACTTTCTTCTGTCAAGTACGTCTTACTACGGAGGTTTTGAAAAACTGGACTTAATTTGCGAGGGAATTAAAATGGGCGACCAAGATGCATAAATACCTGAGAAGATTAATTCATTCAAAAATGTTGAAAAATCGACACATCACCTGAGTTGCGGTTCAACAAATACTTCTTTTTTATTTTATTTATTACACTTTTAGCACATACAATAAAATCAATACAAAATATAAAACAATCGAACATGGTGCGTACACAGGCGCCACTTATTGCTAACAGCAATATCTTCCAGGCAACTTTTACAAGCAAACAGATAGATAGTTGACAGAATAAAAAGGAAAGAGTAAATGCTAATTAGCTGATTATAATCAGTAAGAAAAAATCAAGTTAAAAATATATATCTAAATAGTCTTATCTAAGACATAAACTTACATATACAATACATGAACATACTTAATACATATTTATACTTCTTCAGTTTTGAAGAGACCATGCATTCGTTAAGTGAGTGGATAGAGCCGCAAGCTACATTATTACTTAGTTTAGGTTATAAGTTATAACTCTAGGTTATCGAAAAGAGGTCTGTAACTCAAACTCAAATAATGTTGAGTTCGAGTAATCACTTTACCACTTAAGGGCAGGCCCACAAGCCACTGGCCCAGCCAGCCGCCGAGGGAGCCGCCCCGGCCATGGCTGAGATGGAAATTACAGAAAAACAAATAATTATTATGCCTAGTTGCCGTACTGTCGTCCAATCTGGCAACACTGCACCAGCAGCGGCGATACCGATTAAATTAGGCAGAATTCTATTTGGTACTTGAGTGGCCGCCACTCTATTATGTGCCTAATCTCTAATTCACAGCCTGAGTGAGGGCAGCGTATTGCACCGCTGAAGTTATTAAGGCTGCGCCGAGCGTACGACAATTAGACACCTCCCTCTGTACTCTCGTGGTCATGTTTATCGTGGTAATTGCTGCCCGGCCACACTAAAAATGTAACGCAATAAATCGTATTTAAATTGCCAGGCAATATTTGTAAAATGTAAGTCGGACAAATTGTAGTGTATACTTTGGTAATTGTTTGAAATTAAGTTTGAGATAAAATTCCACAGTTAAGTTTTTTAAATGACTTAAACGCCAATACGCCTTTGTTACATTTTGGGCTTAGTTTAAATATTTGTTTTTTAATGAAATATAAATTATTTTTATTTTTGCTTCGGATAATGTGTACATACATTTTCTGTGATACTAAATGTGTTTTTCTTATTTTTAGTAATGAAATATTAGTCATTAAATCAACTTAACCATGACTGCCGATTTAGCTTATTTTGGTCGGCACTCCCTTAACAAACATCAACTAAAAACGGTACTTGCGAGCGTCACGTTCTAAATGAACAGTACTTGACGCTCAATATTCTGAAATTTCAACAGCGAAAGCTTATTTTCGAGATTTATACGTAAATAGGCTTTTAGCATTTCTGTTCGATCAAAATTTAATTAGAATTCTCAACAATGCATTGTGTTTTTTAAGGCTTTGGGTCTGTTTACTAGCCTTAGACATGCCCTCAAATTCTAATTTTAGGCAAATCGTGGTTGGCGCGCGTGCCTACCCTATAGTTAGTAACTCGATGTGTGTCAGTATAAAAATCGTCGAAAATGACGTTTAAATAACATTTATATCAGCCCGTATAGCAAAATAGAAGAAAATAATACATTTCGCGAGGAACGGAAAAACAATTTTGAACTATATTTTTGTAGATCTATAAATAACAATTGTCTTTATTATGCTGAAAGAATCATTAAAATCGCTTCAAACATTCGGAAGAAGAAAGAAAATAAAAACAAAATGCGTAAATCATGGGAAACTTTCGATTTGTTGTTGTCCAACCTTTTTTTATTAAACATGAAATATATTTTTGGTTATGTTATAATGTATTTTTCAACGTTTAGACAACCGGTATAGGAGAAATAGGCTTTCAAAGACAGGTCTAATGTTGCAGTTTGTGTACCTTAAACCTAAACTTTATTACGTATGTAGATAATGTGACTCACCTGCCATTCTTAGTGACGATCATTTCATTGGTGAGGGTCTGGAACCGAACCCAGAGCTCTCTGTCGTCGAGAGCTACATTCACTTCCCGCTCTCTGCCGCCGCGGGACCCTCCACCCCCCACCGTAGGCTCCACCGCGCTGAGGATGTGTGACGCCGCCATGCTGTTGACAATACTAAATTATAAATTAAAACCTACTTAATTCTCATTATCTAAATTCGTGGCAGGGGCGGTGAGTCCTGCACTGACTCTCCGTGGTCGTGAGTACTGTGCACTTCCCCCCGGTCAGTCAGCCCAGCCAGGACAACTCCTTGAAATAGAGCCGAACGGCTTCAGCTTGCCGACACAAAATCTAGTCCAGAGAAGGAGCTCCATCTCCCCTTCTCACTATCGCAAAAACAACGGTGAAACCACAGACCACTTGGTGAAACAATAGATCGCTGTTCAGACCGTAGCTTTAGATCTATCTGACTCTTTTCACCTTAAAAAGTAAGTGTACTGTGAAATAGAAGGAACTAATGAACTTTTTCGTTACTAATGCTCTAAAAGTAAGTTACACATACCTACTCAAAATGTGAGATGTAAATTCGATTTATCATTACATTTACTAACTGGTTAAGTTAGTCACTCGTCTAGCTAAAAGGCAATGGAAAATATCTGTTCCGCATAATCTCTTCTTTTTGTTATTCTGTATTTTGATTCTATTAAAAATTGAAAAAATGTGAGTCTCGCATAAGTAGGTGAATATGCTTAGTAAATTTTAAGAGGATGCTTAAATATTACACAATAAATTGCAGGCCAACACGACAATTGCACAAAAAAAGAAAAGTCGGATAAATAAAACTTTTGCGGCACTAAAAATTGTCTCGGTGAAAACGTTACAAACATATTTTTGTAAGGTTTAGTTACTTTTCGTCACTATGCGTATATGTTCAACACGGATGTAAGTGATCATTTACACCCTCGAACTATACAACGTGAAATTTAAGTCATTTTGTTAACGAAAACTGGTGATAGTATTTGTCCATATGAACAACTTTTACTATAAAGCTCTGAAATCGTGAAAAAAATATCAGCTGTTTCATACATTTGGGTCAAGTAGGTATTTAACTTTTCTATGGAACAGCTGATTTTTTATTCACGATTTCAGGGTTGGCTCTATAGTAAAAGTTGTTCATATGGCCGAGTACTATCACCAGTTGTCGTTAGCAAAAATAAGCACCCTGGCTCGTATCGCTTGTTCGTGCGCCTAAATATCTCGGTTGTAATTGTAACTGATCGCTTT
Source organism: Ypsolopha scabrella (assembly GCA_910592155.1). Lineage (NCBI taxonomy): Eukaryota > Metazoa > Arthropoda > Insecta > Lepidoptera > Ypsolophidae > Ypsolopha > Ypsolopha scabrella. The sequence continues at coordinate 11,976,506 of OU342964.1, forward strand.
AACCTTAATTAAGATTAAAAGCGTTGCCTTCTTGAGATCATGTGGCAGAAAAAGGAAGAAGTCAACCAAAAAGTAATTTATTTTCTTTTCTTCATATATTATACTAGCCTCTTGCGCATAGCTCCGCCCGCAACTTACAAAACTTGCAACAAACAAACTTGAACATCTTTTATTACAACATTATAATTTGAGTTTCAAAACATTCTTCCTTAGCTTGTGTGCATCGTCGCTTTCATAAAGTACACATTTTCATTGAAAGGAGCATGTGTCCAGGTCCAGCCAGCAATATCTTTCCTGTGTTGGTCCGAACATGCTATTCTTTTTCAATTGTTATCGAAAATCGATAAGGGAACTGGTTTAAATATTTTTTAAACTTTATGGGTGCATATTTATTTACTCGTGTACTCATGTGTGCGTGTGATTACGTCAAAATTTCGACAAAATAAAAGTACAAAACGTTGAAAAGCCGAACCTGTAACTAGAGTATAAATTCATGCTCATTTTATTTATTTTGTCCATGTATGAGTGAAGATGATACCGTCAAACACACAAACACACACCACTCCAAATATCATCATTTTCAATGACACTAGACAGTACCGCGGTCATCGTTTACAATTTCAAAATCCATTACTTCAGACTCACGTTAGCAAATAAGACTGGATACATTAATATCGTAAGTGAGCTCACGATCTCCAACTTTGTGTTTATGGAAGTTATTATCAACATTTCAGAACAGGTTCAATGTCTTCGGATCCCGATAGTACCTACGTGCTTGTTGATTTGTGGAAAAGCGTGGGAAATTAAAACTTAATAAAATATCAATTACATTTTCAAAGGTTTCCCGTGTTTTGGGTCACAATAGCTATAGGAATGTAACTTTACTTTTGTTTTAACTGTAACATAGTATATTGTATACATTGTTTTTGTATGGAGGTCAACACTTCAAAGCATAGAGTAGGTACCTAGTACGCTTCACAGTATTATACTACCTATGATATAGTTGTTCTTGTTTTGTCCACGAAAAAGTTCTACACAAGTTTAAGTACCTAGTAGTCGTAGTAGTGGTAGTAGTAGCCTTTGGCCTTAGTAAGCCTTTCTGACAATGAGACTAATAAAACGTATAGACTGTTACTGTCTAGGTATTATTCAAAGAAATTAGGGACAACTATATTCACTTAGATTGCGAGTGAGTGAAACTTTGAGAATAACATGATAACCGCTAGCACTAGTAAGAAGTACTCTTTTCACAATATTTTTTATCACAATGTTTTTCTTAGGGTTCTGTACCCAAAGGGTAACTAACGGGACTCTATTACTAAGACTCCACTGTCCGTCCGTCCGTCTGTCACCAGGCTGTATCTCATGAACCGTGATAGCTAAACAGTTGAAATTTCCACAAATGATCCATTTCTGTTGCCGCTATAACAATAAATACTAAAACCGGCCAAGTGCGAGTCGGACCCGCGCACTCCCATACAACACACATTATGTTTTTGCCGTTTTTTATATATAACTAGCTTTTGCCCGCGGCTCCGCCCGCGTCGAAGAGATTTTCGTGGAAATAAGGAAAACAAAAGAATATGATTTTTTGAACGATAATATGCAACGGTCACCATGTTTTACCAAAGTGCTAATAAAGTCCAATCAAATAAGCCCAAACTTGAAGGGTCTGCTGTTGTCCGTTGAGGAGAACCCATACCCACCTTCCAGTCCCATCAACAGACCTTGGTCACCATGTTTTACCAAAGTGCTAATAAAGACCAATAAAATAAGCCCAAACTCGATGGGTCTGCTGTTATCCGTTGAGGAGATCCCGTACCCACCTCCCACAGTCCCGTCATTGGATCCTGGTCACCATGTTCTACAAAAATACTCATCAATACCGATCAAATAAACTTAAACTTGAGAGGTCTCCTGAAAAAACATTTACCAGTGGATGATTGCAACCCCGACGATGAGACTACATAAGTTCGACTACGCAAGGCGTACATACCACACGATTAACTAAAAATCTTATTGAGTGCTTAAAGAATTTTTATAGTCAGTTCAGTAGTTCTAGATATTACCCATTACCTATATGCAAACAAACAAATCTTTCTTCTTTTTATAATAGTGTAGACAAACTTTAACGTGAGTTGATTTGAACCAGACTGCATCAAATTCGATATTTTGAAACATGCAGCGCCATCTAGTTTATTAAAATAAAAAAAATTTCAACACCAGCTTACTGAGCCGTTATCCAGGATAGCTTCCCAGAGATGGCGTTTTCTAAGGACTTGAAAATAAAAATATTATAGTTATTGGTCTTTGCTCAGTCAAGAAATATAATTTCAGCTATGTATTTGTTATGTTTTGTATTTTTTACAAAAGAAAATATTTTTTCTGAAAATAAAATAAAATAATAAAAAATAAAAAGTGAAAACAAATGTTACCAGTCGGGGTTTGAACCCGCGACGATCGACGATCGACGGCGGCGAATCTTCCATATGTCTCACTAAAATTCTCATTGCGCTGCTCCCTTTTGTCATATCGGGATGATACATAGCTTTAAACCTTCCCGAAGAAATGCTTTATCTTTCAGTGACATCTGCAGCAAAATCCATTGAGTGGTTCTCAAGTTATAAGCGAACAAACAGACAGACAGACAGACGTTGCATTTTATATGTATAGAGAAGAGATGGTACGGAACCTTCCATGCGCGAGTCCGACTCGCACTTGGCCGGTGTTTTGTTTTCATGTGCTATAAAGTATATAAAATATAAAGATATATTTTATTACTTTTTTACTTTAAACTGGTTTCGGTTTTACACTATTGCCAAAAGTTTAAAGAATAGAATTACGTGAAATAGGGCAAAATATGTAAAAATGAATACGACAATGAATCTTTAATCCATTATTAATGGTGTAAAGCCGAGACTGGTTGGGTAAAGTAATAGGAGTAAACTTGATGGTTTTTCTAAAACATATGTAAGCTAACCGAAAATTCCAGGGCAGTCACCCATCTTTCACTTAGTACTGTTATAGACAAATAAGATGGGAGATCACCTTGTAATGTGCCGACAGAATAGCAACACTTTATTGAATGCTGTTTTTATTCGCCGTAAACTATACTGTAATTTGTTTTACGGTCAGCTCTTGAAGGTTTCTATCCTATTCATACAACATTTAAGTTTTAAACAACTGAGCCCATCCAGCATGTACCTCTATAAAGGCGAAGTGCCCAACTACAACGCTAGCCAACTCGTCTCAAGCGTCATTATTCATCATTTTACGACTCCACAAGGTATAAAATATTAAAACTTGAGTCGTATAGATGAATTGCGAACATTTCCTTTTTAATGTCCAAGTTCAATACGATGTGCGAGCGAGGATCGTCAGATCGTGGCCTGCATCAGGAAGGTTGGCTACAAAATAATCAGAGTGTCGGCGGAGCTGACCTGAAGATTTATCGCTATTTAATTACAAGGTAATAACGTTCTTTATAGACCGCCGCGTGGCACCAGCAATCATCCCTTTGAACAAACTTGATACGTAAAGAGGAATGCAGCTTTGCAGTGCCGGCGTTTTACTGATACCTATAAAATTTTAAAGATAACAACGGGTGGCTCTGGAGATGACTGAGAAGGGAACTCGGGGCCAGTGATTGGATGTTTATGGCGCAAGCTTCGATAAATGTAAGCATTATGTCAGTTAGAGGCTGCTGTCGAGCAATTGTCCCGTGGCTCTCTGCGCTTGCGCTGCAGACGAGAGGTGCTAATTATCAAATGCAAGACCGAACAAACCGAAATTGAAACCATTGAAACAATACTCCCCATGTTTTCTTTTCCAATTTAAAAGTTTGCGGAATGTGTGCGTAATGACGGCAGAGAAGGCTATGCAAATGAAACGATGCCGAAAAATCTGTTATTTTAATGGTCTTGCGTCATCGTGGCTTCAAACTTGAATTTTCATTATCACATTGTATGTCTACAGCAGCAGCCTTGATAGTTTTACCAAACAATAGCATAAAACACCTAAATTGAAAAGGTATTTTTACACGATTCAAGTAGTTTTAGATTCGTTGTTTTTTAATTTTTCGCCAAACTATCGATAGCTATCATATACCTATTTTTTGTTTATTTCTATAAGTAACGTCACTTGTACATACTATATATTATGTAAGTAGTAATTCTGTAAGATTACATAGATATCCGTCCAAGCCAAGCCTGTATTCGTCCACTACTGGACGGACATATGGCCTTTTCAAGATTTCACAAATCTTGGCGCTCTTTCGCTAGCTTCATTCAGCAGCCACCCGCGCATTGTCCTTCAGATCGTCGGTCCAGCAGGCACGAGGTTGGTTTACGCTACGCTTAGCTGTACTTACGTAGTCTCCATTCTAACGCCTTTCGGCGCCAACAGCCATCATGTCGGCGACGGATATGGCCTGCCGCTGCCACTTGAACTTACTGATTCGGCAAGCTACATCGGTCACTTTAGATCACCGACGGATCTCTCCGTTTCGAATTGTATTTATTAGATATCCGAACCATAGCACGCTCCATAGCTCAGTCTTTAAACTGGTGGATCAGCCCTTTGCAAGAGACCACGTCTCAGCATCGTTCGTCATCTCAGGAAGCTCGTATGTGACGCAGCTTCCCGAATGCGGGCAGCAAGCGCAATCTTCTTTCTGCCTTTGGGTCGAAGTTGGTTTTACCCAGCTGGATAACTCGACCCAGAAAAACATATTTTTGAACAACTTCGATGCTGACTGACATTATCGACGGTTAGTGGCCCTTGGATGACGTGAAAGTTGACATAATCATGGTCTTACCCAAATTCATTCGTAGGCCCAGTCGTCCTGAAGAATCTCTTAGGCTGCGCAAGATTTTTTTTAGTTTCTGCAACATTTCCGCTATTATTTATTACTATGTCAAGGGCAAAGTGAAGATGTGAAATGTACTCTCCGTTCATATTTATGCCTCCTCCACTCCAGTTTTGTGTTTTGAACACATCCTCCAGCGCGGCGGTAAGTAGGCATTTTGAGGGAAATACCGTCTCCTGTCTCACGCCGCGTTAAATGTGTATCGGTACAACATATAATGGATATAAATATACTGGTATCTTTTAATGAAACCCAATCATATACTGATTTAACCTAATTAAACTGAACAATTTTTAGAAAGAAACATACCTTTCATGCTTCCATTTTTGCATTTTGAACCTCTAAATTTTAATTATTTCGCCAACGGATCCCTAAATCGAAAAATATTTTTCACACACCCATAATGTTTTTGAACGACCTATCCAACGATATCGCGCACTATGGGATAGACGAGAAAAAAATATCATCCCCAATTTACGTGTACCTAACCTACCTTGAAAAAAAAACAGTTTTTTTTTACCGTTCTGTCGGCGTGATTAATATGTACACATATACCAAATTACAGTTTAGGTACTAATAGTCTCTGAGCTAAGCCACGGACAGACGGACAAGGCTCCTTGGTTCAAGGTTCCTTGTCGGACTACGGAACCATAAAAAACTGGTCAATTGAAGAGTCAGGACCCGTGCTCTGAGGGTTCCGTACGTACCGTTTAAAACACGTATATATTCAACGAGCAGTTATATCTAAACAAACTAACTTGATAAGTACTAAAACGATCTATTAAACTTCATTTTCAATGCAAGGTCCAACTTAGTTTCCATTTCTTTGGGAAAGTTGTTTTGTATGATGAGTAGATTATGTCATTTCATTTAAATATAATTATAAGTCTATTTTCACCCGGTACGTATCTGTTAAATGTATTAATAATAAATAAGTTTGTATTCTCTCTATGAAGAAATCATATTTTAAACTGAATAACTATTGAAAATCTGAATGTTGTAGTAAAGTAAATATTCGTATACTTACTATACTTTGAAACAAAAAGCACAAAAACCTCTTCTCCTGAGGGCATCGACAATGCTAGAGGGGGCAACCAAGGTGATTGATGCAAAGGAGTTTCAGTGCTCTGTTTGTAGTTATGTATGAGAGTTTCATACATAAATAGATGTCTTCCAAGCAATGGTTGTAAATATTATACATTACCCATATTATCATAAGACATGGTCACTTTTGTTACCAGTACGCACAGAGGACTCTATGCCTGTACGTAAGATAATAAACAAGATTTTTTTTCTTTAGTGCTTTTATTAGTTGACACAAAATAATATAGGTGGTAGAGCTGATGCTGATGCCGGGCTCGAATGTGGAGGTACCACCATCTTACTCGCAAATCCTCCCGAAGTTATTCGGGGGAGAGTCAGAGAACAGCTCTTAGGCAAAACCAGGCGGCCCACCATTGCCTGGGACCGATATGGATGGCGGTTTATCCATGCCCAATTGCCGGGACTTATATGTATAAAACAGACTGGTGACGGGCAGCAGCTTCACTGGTGCTAGGGTTTCGGCACCGCGCTCACCAACCCGCCTGCCCAGCGTGTGTGAGTATGGGCATTTCTTCCAGGAGGACCGCCAAGAGTGGCGAAATCCTGGAAAAGCCTATGTCTAGCAGTGGACGAAACAGGCTGATGGATGGATGGATGGAAAGAATAAAAATATTATATAGCTAGAATATGAATGAAAGAATGCACTTTATAGCCCAGAACGAAGATTTTCACACTCTTCCACGAGTATCGACGGCACTTGATGGAAGCTTCATTCCCTTAGTTAGAATATTGAATGTAAATATCGAATTCGGAAGCTGATAACAGCAATCAACTTTTTTCCCAAAACCCCAACATTTCAATTAAATTTTATTCTACAGTTCTGACCTTGTCATAAAATTTTAAAGTTTGACCAGTAAAGCCCATTGAGGAACTCCGAATTGATATTAATTCAAATAACTCAGGTTAAAAAGTCGGGGTTTTATGCTTGTTGTAAAAGTTTATTGATGCGCTTTGTGGCCAGACGGATGAGCCGATAGGCCTTCGGTGTCGGCCGATGACAGCCGGGTGACGAGCCACCGCCCGCGCGCTGCGCCTGCGACGTATTTGTACACAGATGTGCTTTGCTTTATTATTACTGTCCCCGACTGATTTTGAATTAAACGTAGTTCCCTCTTAATACAGGTTTTTGTTAGCTTAAAAGGAACGTCCAAATTACTTGTATATAAATAAATAAAATTTTTAATTTGTAGTCAACGTTCATAGGTAGATACGATTTGACAAATGTAAAGTGTATTTTGTAATAGCAAATTATTTCAAATATATCAAAAACATACGTATTTGCTTTCGAAAATATGAGAAAATCACACTGCTCACCAAATAACATTACGATTGTGAAAATTACTTACCAATGCTCTAAAATACTGACTTGCGCGACATCATTTATGTTTATGTCACACACACATTAAAATGTTACATATACAATCAAAACTTTACTTGAGATGTATTTTAAAAGCTTATTCACTGAAACCGATTTTATGTATGTACTATAGGAATCAATTGTGTTCCTCACGTATTCCAATACTTAGTAACCGAAACATAATTTCTGGTGAGATGAAAAGCTCAAGCTTAAGTTTTCTGTGGTGCTGACAATACAGCCTTTATTGCTTAATTGTTATTACATTAAGGCGGTCTGAGTGAAGTGCTGTAAAGGTATTGATACCGGTGGCACTCTCAAATTATTGTGATTGAGGATACAGTCGTAACTTAATAAATATTTCGGATTGTTGTGGGAGTTCGGATTGCTTTTACTTTGAAAATTTTAAATCGTCTTTGTCGATATTCCGAATACTTGTTAAAGCAAAAATAACCTTATTGACAATTGATAATACTTGCATTTGTCGGCGCTTGGTGAAATATCATTGTACACCTTGTACCTACTGTTTCATAAAAAACTGGTACATAAAGAGGTGGTATGCTTTAATACCTAGTTATGTGCAGTTTCATACATTACTTTAGCTAACTTATGCAATAGATACAACGAGCTATAAATACTTCCTCGTAAACTATGGCGAATAGAAATTTCCTCGTAAACTATGGCGCCGAAATCAAAAATACCACCGCGCATGCGGCCTAGCGCGTGCCTCCAACCATATACAATATATGGCCGAAAATAAAATTGAATTGTAACCTCCTTAGTCATGTTGCAATATTGTTTTGAACGTATAAAAACTCATTGATATTAGATATCAAAACCACAGATATCAACTGTATTGGCTAAGTTCCTTTTGCCTTCCTACAGCAGAAAAAAAATATAAATACACCTGCTGAAAATACGATAGATTACGTGCCTGTTTAGCGTGCATAAAATGACATATTTCGCACTCGTGCTTTTTGTTTTACTACTAACGCCATCTAGGGGAAACGGGCCACATCATTTAGTAAGCATGTAAACCTCTGTTTTACCGGATACTCCAAAAAGTGTTTAAGATGAGTATTTTCAAACATTTATATTTTATTATTAAATATATTTTGTATGTTAAATTGTAAAAGATGTTTTAAAAATTCAGAACAATTTTAGACGTCATAAACTCATAATTTATATTATATTTTAACTATCTTTCAAATTATTATTAAAAACATTTTAGAAAGAGACATTGGTCTTTGTAGTACAGATTGGCGCCAAACAGACCGCGTGTTCTTCTGTCAACTTGTATCTGTTTTGATTTGCAACAAAATTGCTTTTCTTTTATTATTTAATGTAATTTTTCGCAGGTGTATTAAAAAACGTTGTTTGATACACGTGCGAAAGTGTTGAACTTTTCGCACTTGCATCAAAATGTACTACTTCAATGCATGTTCTCGTAAAGACCTATTTTATATGCATCAAAACTGTTGGTAAAGTAATTTTAACACACTAGTGTTTTATTTTTTTACTTCTTAACAGAAAGTTGTTATAGCAACCATTCCTTTTGTACCACAGATGTTATTATATACATATTTTTTCACTGTATACGGTTTTGGATACTCAGTCCTTTTGAGCCAGACATAATTTTAAGAAAATATAGTACAAGTGTATGTATAAATAAGAAAATGTCATTTCAGGTCACGTAAAAGTTCGTTTACGCGGCAGGGGTCATTGTTATTATTTCATTCATTACTTTGAAGTTATAATATAGTTCCTTGTTATGTGTTTACACACAGACAAAATTCGGAACGCATCCTCACGCATGTAGCGCAAGTCACCGTTTTATGACATGTTTTGGAACGTATCGTTTATTTCCGTCAAGTTAGTAAATTGCGTGCAGAAAGAAAATACCCGCCTAAAATTCATTTGTTGTTTGATATTTCCTTTAGTTATAACCTTTTATTTACTCACACCATAGATTGAAAAACGTAGTATGATACCTTACTCATAACATTAAAATTGTCCTCTTAAATTATTGCCTCCTTACCGCACTTGTAACATAAACTACTATTATGGCTGGTGAGGATGGCTGAGCATAGTATAATATGATGTGCCTTTGGAGACGCATTTGTCCAGTAGTAGACGAATATTGGCTCTTTGATAGGAATGGATTGGTTGGCAGGGGCTGTGGTGCTCCCTGGTTGGGATCGACAACGATGTTCATTAGACACGCCACGACGTGACGACGCATGTCTTACTATGGCAGCATTTATCCGACGGAAATTATATTTCCCATAATCAAAGAACACTCGAGTACAGTCTATAAATGAGCCGAAAGCCGATTTAAGTCTATTAGGTCGTTGATTATACTACACAAAAATTGGAATGAATTACCACGAAATTATTTAGATCCAAAACCGGCCCCAAGCAAGTCATAAAATAAAGCAACATTGATAGCTAGATTTCTGAATATTTGTAGCGATCGCTACGAAGGGTTGCTACGGGCCTTCTACGAAGCTACGACGGAAGCCTATACAAAAGACATCAACGTGTGGCGAAAGTTCCATTTCGCCGTAGTACAATTACTTTTTATGCTACGGTACTTCAGTCAGTAAGGAAGGAACAATAGTTATGGAATTGTCGCCGGCATTTGGTTAAATCCGTCACTTAATTATATGGCTAGTCTTTTGGTTTAAATCATATTTCTGGGTGGTCATAAAAAAATAACCACGAAGGTTATGTATGGCGGACGGTTACGCCAGGAAACTGTATTTTTTTATTTAAAAAAATAATTTGTACACATGGCCACACGCTACGGTAAGCCTTTTTGTAGAGTTATCATCTTTATGCAGGCGTATAGCTACCGTGATATAGTTTCACGTTTTGTTGTGCACAAAAGCAAGCGCAATTAAAAAAAAAGTGTAACATTTTATAGCAAATCAAATATGCAACGAAATTATTTTTTTCGATATTTCGATTCGATGCACATAGGTTATTTATAAGGCTGACAATTGATGTGATATAATGACATATTTTTGAGGGTTCCAAACCCAAAGGGATCCTAAGGCTTCGCCGTCTGTCTGTCTGTCACAAGGGGTCTACAGCTTCGGTAGTAAACTTGACCAACTTAATTTCGCAGTTTAATTTCATACATTTTGTAGGTTGTGATGCTTGTTTAAATTATTTACCTTTATTAAACTTATTTCGATCTTTGTACAAAAAAAAAATGGAAATTACATATGATCTCCTTAAGTAATTCTTATAAAAGAAATCAGAAAAATCTGTTCTTTTTGAAATAAATGTCTATGGCAAAGTAGTCGCCTAAAAATAACTTAGTTCTAACTATGTTCTCCTATTTTGCTTAAAAAATATTCATTTTTTTCGTTACTTAAGTATTCATATTACTTGACCAGCTTAATTTTGATGATTTTTTAATACTTTATATATATTGTTACAATAAAAAAATTGGGTTTCATACCCAAAGGATAACAAAGAAACCATTACTGTGAGACTCCGTTGTCCGTCTGTCCCATATCCACAGTCTGCATAACTTTTGCGCCGTTACAGCTGGGGACATGAGATGAGAAAAAAAAACTATTTATTTGTCCATACAATACGGATTTTTTTCTTCATCAAAAATGATATCAGGTTTTTTTATATCTTATTCTATGGAAGTAAATAATTTGAAATGATAGTACGGAACCTTCAGAACGTTAGTCGTGCTCACCGTTTTATTGGCATTTTTTTTTAGTTGTATTAGCCTGTTTCGTCCACTGCTGGACACAGGTAGTCCTTTCCAAGATTTCAACACTCTTGCGATTCTCTTGGAAATAATGCCCATACTTCCACACGCTGGGCAGGCAGGTTGGTGAACGCGGTGCAAACCTTCTGTTTTATATAAAGCCCAGCAACTGAGGATAGATATACCGCCATCAGTCGGTCCCAGGCAATTGTAGGTCACCTGGTTGTGCCTATTTGAGAGCTGTCCTCTCACTCCCCCCCGAATAACTTCGGGGGGGGGTTTGCGTGTAAGATGGTGGTACCTCCACACAGTCGCGCCCGGCACTAGCTCCACCACCACTATTACGTAACATATTATGCGTAAATATGAAAAATGGTTAGCTTGTTTGTAACCTTAGAATTTTGTAACTAATAAAGGTCTCACTCGGTGTAAATGATTCGCTCAGTACACCTACGCAATCTACAGTTGCTCGGAAGTGTTTTGAAAAGCTTCCGAGTAATGCGAAAATCACACTGGGCCACCTGATTGGTGCAACCAGATTTTTGTTTCTCTTGCTCGTATATAGATCTGTCTCTTTCTAATATTGATGCTGTATGTTGTCACTTCTTGATGGAACATTTTCACAATAATAGAAAAATATTAAAATTACTTGTACGTTGTTCCACTAGTATTTAATTAAGGATGATCACACTACCGGTTTCATCGATTTATCGACATCTTCAGGCGAAAACAATAAGGAACAAAATCTTTCTAATAAACGAGTGAAATTTCGCACTATGATCGCACGTTCTGAAACGCTTCCTAATTAGAATACCAGGACTCTTTCAGTTCCCAAGGGATGAAAAATTAAATGCGTGCCAAGCAGCGGGCACAAAGCTGTTATTGGTGTAAATAAACACTAGGTGTTGACTTGATTACCTTTTGAATATGGACTACTGTGACTACGGTGCATACACATAAATCAAATGAAAAATAAACTCTTCCATAGAAGAGTTAAATACCTACACAACCAAAACATATGGAGCAGCTGATTCTTTTTTGTGATTTCTGGTAGATGGTAGGTATTAATGGGTAGAAAACTCCGTTTTAAGTAAAAAGGTTATCATTGTAACACATTCATAATTTGAATAAGTGAGCTTACCTTTCCTCTCCCGACAGTAACTCCTTTATTCCGTCCACTTGTGAAAGCACTTTTAACACTTTAAAACGCAAAATATCCGAAAGTTTTCCTTACACACTCCGCACTGAAGTTTTCATCACTAAATTCACGTTAAAGAAATCATTTATTGGACTGCAGCTACAGTGTTAGTATTATTTAAGAAATATTGAATGCGCAAGAGTTGGTCTGTTTGCCACATAGCACAGATCAATGTCAGCGACTCATCTGCATGAGGAACTACCGCAAACTCCCCCACAGTACACTTTGCACCCATATGTACACTATTTTATGTCCATCACTGCTGCTCTTTACAAAGAAAATCCATCTCTGTACCATCTACACAAAGAGACTAATTTTCTTCTACGCTAGTCTTCCTCTTAACTTATCTTAGTAAACGAAAATAAACCATACTGCTCAAGGATTAGAGTTGAAAACTGAATGGACACATTAATAGTGTGAAGCCACGCCTCATCAAGTATTGACATCAAAATGATTGGTCCTGGAGTCCGGGGTTAGGACAAGCTGCGTACGCGCAGAGTTGAGGCGTTATATTCTGTTTCATAGGATAACGTTTTAAAAAGGATGTTGCAATTTTATTCATTAATAATAGTAACGGTGTTGGTCTGAAAATATATGTAATCGATACCTGGATGTATCCTGGGTTATCTACTGATTACAAACAAAATATATTTAATAAATAATTCATGGAAATAATAAAAATATATATATTAACGCATACCTATGTAGGATCCATTGTACTTATGTAAGTATCATCCATCAGCCTAGTTCTTCAATTGCTGAACATAGGTCTTTCAAAGATTTCACCACTCTTTGCAATCTTCCTGGAAGAAATGGCCATACTCACACACGCTGGGCAGGTGGATTGGTGAGCGCGGTGCCGTAGGTAAGTATAAAGCAATGGAATATATAATTATTTTTTTAAGTATACATGTCCAACTGACTCTAAACGTCTGTCAAGTATATGGCGTGAATAATTTACGGCTTCCGTCAAGGCAGAGGTGATCTGATTAAAAATACGCTTTAATAGAGACCCAACATGAATTGTCATCATCATCAAAGATTTTCCGGTATCCTGTAATTCTGCATCTAAGTCAGTCGTCCTTGAGTTTTGTGGCGGAACGACATCCTGCGCCATAAGGGTTTCTATTTTTAACGAAACCCTAAAAAGTCCTGCCTCTGTAGCAGAATCATAGAGCACTCCCTTGGTAACCTAGAGGTCGTAGGTTCAATCCTGTGGTGCACATTAATTTACGTAACACTGATTGGGTATTATGTGTATCTACCAAGTGTGGACTGTGACTTACATTTTACGGTTCACACTTGGGAACACCGCTGAAACCCCCTCCATATCTTTTGTCCCTTTAAATACGTCAGTATCTGAACTGACAGGTATCTATATCTGTCTTTATAATAAAGTAGTAAAATACTCGTGCCTGTACAGTGAATATTTTTACGAAATAGTACTGCATTGAGGCCGAAGCAACAATTTTTAGAATTTTTGTCTTTCTGTCTGTCTGTATGTTCCGTTTTTACTCTAAAACCATTCAACGGATTTGGATGCGGTTCTTATTACCATCGTAGTGACCCTGGTCAACAAATAGGCTACAAGGTGTGTTCGTAAATTAACGCCCAAGCCGGAAACGGTTTGCCCTACTAATTTTGAAATTCTTTTGTGTATTTTTCATGGGCTGACTCAATTAATTTTTCTTTTTCTTATCTATATTTTTTTAATAAGTAGTTCAGTATTAACAGTAGATTAAGTATGTGGTTTCATCTCTCACAGGATACCGTCAATTTAGATGTAATCTTATTAAGGTGCATAGGAGCGCCACCGTTTTATTACAAAATTTGATAATCCTTTTCTCAGTTGTTTTTCCTTACAGCCAAAGAATAAGACCTCTATCATCTGGTACTGATATTTTAAAAGGCACCATTTTACCAATATTTTGAATATCGATTTTGTTTTAAAAATATTGAGCTGGACAGATTTCCATACAAAGTTGTTTTCTCGCCTTCAATTTGTACCTATTACCAAAATTTTTCATTTCAGGCAGATAGTGACTTTGTAAATACCTGTATCAAACTATAGAGGTCCCAAACTTTAGTATGTAACGAAAAACAGCAGAGAAACGGGTTATTAAATTTTGTACGAAAATGGTGGCGCCTATGTGCCTTAAAAATACATCTTATTCAGAAATATTGATTCAATCAGTAAAATCGTTTTGGAGTTATGCGATGAACTGACAACAGATACGCGAGTTCAAATAATATTATACTTCAGAAAAAAACAAGTTGTTTCAGAGATCAAATAAGCATAAAGGCGAGGTTATCCAGAGAAATCTGTCCTGCTCCACCGCTTTCATTTTACACTTTTCTATCCTCCTCATTGGGAGCGGGCCGCTCAGAAAACTCGCTATTTTGAGGTGTTTTCATTTCTTCTTATGGAATTAAGGGGATGGATTTTTAATCTGACGGCCATTTTATATCACATTTCTTACAACGTTTATTTAAGTATAAGTTTTATTGTCTAAAACAGACTACAACTGCAATGAAATGGTATTTATGTCATAGTTAAGGCATATCTTTGCGATTTTATTAGATGCATTATTAGGTCAGTATCAGTATTATATTCCAAGTTTCGTCAAGTTTTGTAAAAGCTTACACTAGGACGCCGGAGCCTCAATCTTAGGAGTTACTGCGCTTTATTTTTGTGTAGGTACTTCATTAGATCAACAAACTTTAAAAAAACTCTGACTTTATCTGCATCTTGAGTTTAGCTAAAAAAAACTAATCAAATGCAGAAAGTTTTATTGAAATCTATTCATATAAGTATATGCCTGGACAAACAAACATACATACACATTAAACACGTCCACGAAATAGCGTGTTTGTTTGGACGCTCGTAATGTTTATAATAGTTATGATTACAACATTACTGAATTAAATGACATTCGGACAATATTACATACATGCAAGACGAATAAAATAAAACATTACGAATTAATCAAATACTCACCTACCTGTACATTCTAATATTTGAAGCACAGAGGATTTGAAGTCTCGACTTTCACATCGTCAGTCTATACTAGCAGTATTGGCCGTAGCCACGCCATCTTTTCTAAGGAAACGCTGCCAGCATTCCGATGCACAAACCCAGTTACGGTCCGCCGCGCCGGCCAGCCAGGCCAGGGTGCTAATTGAAAGAGCCAACGTCGAACATCGAACGAGCTCAACGCTCCCTCAATGCTTCATTTTTAAACAACTTTGTGACCGTTACAACCGATCGTTCCAGCCAGCCTGTGTGTTCGATTTACAAAGTTATAGTTCAATGGTCTACTTTAGAGATAGAGATACTCGTACAGTAATACATTTACTCAGGTTGCACCAGAATATGACCACAATAGTCTCGCAAGCAAGCATACAGATGCCTTACCTTCAAACCTTGTTGCAAGGTTTAATTATTGCCATTTTATGACTTTGGGCGCAAGTTAGACTGAACGAACAATACCTACATATGTATGAATATTCTTTATGGGTCTTTTAAAGGCCTTTAAAGACTCGACTAATTTTTGACGCCTAACTACTAGACTTGGTCTCATAAGACTAAAACTGAAGGTTGATTTGAGTCGTAATTCTTATAACCTACAGGACCTCAAAAACTAAGTAGGGAACCTAAATATAATAATAATTGCTATTAAAAATTTCAGGGTACTACCAGTGGCATAGCTGGGTGGACAAGGGCCCCGGTGCATAGAGAAAGAATCAGACTCTCACCGCCTCTTTCCACGTAGCTTGATTGTACTTATATTGGCCTTCAAAATTATAGATAGGAATAAGAATAGGATAAGTGAGTTGAACTTATCATTAGTAGGTTAGTAGGCTAAATTCATACGTCGTCTCTATGAAGGGTAGAATCTAAAAGAAAATGGCAATAAATTAGCAATGACACACATGAGAATGTAAAATATTTAGTATGATGAGATCAATACTTAGATTAGCGGGCCCCCTGAGCTCCGGGGCCCTGGTGCACTGCACCACCCAGCCCTACGATAGCTACGCCACTGAGTACTACATTTTATTTAAAACAACCTATCTGAGACACTTACTAAAATAGAGAAAAAATGTGTTCATCCATTCATCAGCCTGTTTCGTCCACTGCTGGACATAGGGCTCTTCCAAGATTTCGCCACTCTTGGCGGTCCTCCTGGAAGAAATGCCCATACTCACACACGCTGGGCAGGCGGATTGGTGAGTGCGGTACCGAAACCCTTGCACCTTGCAAATTAATTCCAAAAATCGGTGTTGAATTTTCAATACCCCGGTTCCCCCAAAGTTATTACAGTACCTGTAGTGTAGTTCCACAGACATTTAATTATTACTAAGTAGCAGACTAAACATAAGGATTAAATAGCGTGGCAACTTTCCATACAAAAAATAAGCAACATTTAGGCTTCATGGTACCAAGGAACGTATACAAATGGGTTGTTTGGGCTAGCTTATGCTTGGAACAGATTTGTTATTTCCTAAACTAATCTCTAGTTTATATTTTGTTTGGAAACAAGCAATATTTATATTTATAAGAGCCCGTAGTTCACTGAGCTAAAATTGCCACGCGTCGACTCTATGCGTTTATTTATTAATGTTAGGTCTGCTACCATACGTCTGTGTAATAGTTCTAATTTTAAGTAAATTACCTTCATTTTATTTCAGCCTAAGCTTAAACCGTGTTGTTTGAATATCATACACGTAACACGATTCAGGCGCGAGTCCTTTAAAAAGGAGTCGAATCGCGTAAGTATTTTATACTCAAACCCCCCGTCTGAATTTTAGAGTCGAGTCCTGTCAAATGGAGGCGAGTCTAATATACACGATTAAAGGACTCAAGTCTCTTACATCACTAGTTCTAACTCACTACCTCCAGTATAAGAGCCTGATGTTCTTTAACCGGATATATATGTATACAGGATGTTAGGAAAAGTACTTTGTTCCTTTAAACCACGTGTATACCAAAGTATGTTAAGCGTGTTTACTTTTTTTTAATATGAAAAATTAAAAATATTTTTTAAAAACTTTCAGTTAATTGTTCAACCCTAGTTCAGAACGCAATAGATACATAGAGATAGGTGATAGACAATTGCAAAAAAACAGCGCGTAATAGAAAGGGATAGTAATTTTATATAATAATAGAAAAAAATACCTGTATATTATTTTTTTATATAAAAAAAACACGCTTAACATACTTTGTTATACATAGCACACGTGCTTTAAAGGAACGAAGTACTTTTCCTAACATCCCGTATAACCTTAATATAGGTATATAAGGCGAAGGAAGGCGCGTGTTTAATCATTCACAGTGCAGACATACTTGCTCTGTCCCTTCTTGGAAACTACCGAACCGAAAACGTTAAAACTCCTTTAGCGCAAGATTAAACTCTGTCTGTTTGTCTACAAGGGGATTCGGAGGTAGACAAACATGGCAGAGTCGAGACATAGACACCGGTGTTAAGGTAAGGACCATATGATCACAATGCTTTTGCTGGGTCAAGTCAACGATTTTCGATTTTAACGTTATAAGGTGTCTCTTTCAATCATAGATTCTGGGTTGGTTTCCTGTGGTACTAAAATTTTCTCTAAATATTCAAGTAACATCGCTTCCAGAATTGACAGTTTTGTTGTTAGCCTTTTGCTACTGATCTACCTAAATATCCAGGATAACCACATTGACTAAAATAAATTACATCAAAAATTGGCGTTGTTTTCGAATCACTACCACCGACAAATGCTTGCTTATTGAGACATCTCATTGTACAAAATCTACATACTCAAAGTTCTAACAGATAAGTACCAGTGAGTCTGCAGTAGTAAACAAGCGTGCCCTGTACCTCACATCACAACACATGGCCGCGACAGGAGACTCCAGCACGTGTTTATTCGAAGCTTCGTGCTAACTCCCCCGGTTAAACACTACGTGCTAGCCCATGAATTAACTTTTCATATAAATAAAATTCACGCTACTCTAACCTCCTGAAATTAACACCTTGGCGTAAATACTACTTATTGTTAGTCACGTGCCGTATCTGGCGAGATTTGAACGGCATTTTATGGTTCACCAGATTACCGCCACGTAATTAGTACTCGAGAAATGCCTACAAGATTTTTACTGCGACGCGAAATGGCATTTTTCTCGTTCTTCGAAGGCAAAACGAATGTTTTTGAGTGTCATCCGGATTAATGCTCGATCATGTTTGATGTTTACTTAACGATCTCTATCGCTTATGTAAACTGGGATTGTGTTACAGTTACACTAATACTGCTGCTCTTTGTAGATATACGAGTACATAGGATTAATACCTACTTACGTTAACACATAAACCATATCGTCACAACATGAATCACCGAGGGGATATCAGAGGTGTCCCGGGTTTGAATTGTGAAATGCAATTTACAATCCACAACCGGTACATCCGTGTTTCACCAAGGATTATTACGTTCCAACGTAATGGGTGGTGAGCCCTATCGCCGCACTTTGGGCACAATCGACAACATTTCATTTTAGTTAACCATTTGTTTTCAATATTTATATTGAAAGTCTACCTGAAAAAGAAGCTTAAGTATTAATGTAATATAATTATTTTATGTTTTTCCTGCGTAATTTAATGTTTTCTTATTCACTCATTCTAAAAGGACGTAAGTCGCATCTGAGGATTTCAAAAGTCCATGTTCATTGCAAATGGATTATACAAAAAAAAAGCTTGGCATGTTTATGTCTGCTGTCACATGGCATGAAAGTTGTTTTTTTTTAAACAAACTGAACTTAAAACCAAAGGAAATTGTTTTTAAAATCCTGTGTTTACCATATTTTTAGTTTTTTTTAAATATCTCTTTTTTTATCACGATTTAATTCTGAAAAGAAAATATGGTGCTCAGAAAGCCCATATCTCGAAATGGTTTTCAGTTTTGCACCAATTATTAATTTGTAATGTTGTTGATTACACGCTTTTTAGGGCATGTAGGTTTCCTCACCATGTTTTCCTTCATCGTTCAGCAAGTGGTAAGGCTGGCTTAGGTGAGAACACAAATACTATGCACATAAATTCCGAAAACTCATTGGCGCATGCCCTACCGGAGATCGAACCTGGGTCTCAAGATTGCGAGCCTGCCGCCTGAGCTACCACCGCTTCTTTACTGACCTTAGTACGAGTAGAATAGATATTTTGAAAGACAACTGGTTTCGCACTTACAAGCAGGGACTAGGAGATACACACATCCGATGAGTCTCTAAATAAGAAGTTTTTCCATGCTTGGGAAGGTAGGGTAAAGGGCGGGGCGTAGAGACATCTGCGTCCAAGGGTGGATCCAGGGTTTGGGGCAGAGCGCTTGTCGTGCAAGAGGTCGCAGGTTGGAAACCTGACACGAGGATTTTTTTCGAATTCTCGTCTTACTTGAGATTTGTTTCTTATTAATCTTTTCTAGTTTGTAATGCACTCTAATAATATTAAAAGAATTCAAAAGCGATTGATATAGTTACAAGAAACGTAACGATAAGTATTTGGCTATTTGCGGATTGCTCTTGCTGAATAGATTTGAAAAATTGCGTCGAATGTATGGAACTCTTAGGTGTTTTGGGAGGGCCTTTGCCCCCATGCCACCCCCCCTACACTTTTTGTATTCAGAGACTAACCAGCCTATTATGTAACTTAGTGTCGGTTGGCATTGCTATTCACCAAAAACAGATAAAAAATGAACTTGCAAAATAACCTTCAATGGGTATTGAACTATTTATGAATTGTGACGTCATTTCAAGTGCGAACGTATCCTTAGATAAGCGGATATGTACCTATGTTTTCGACGATAGGTACTCGGTTTGGCAACTGATTTTATGATACAGAATCAGGGGGGCTGATCTTCATTTTTAGTGCCAAGAAAAAGTTGCTCTCAAAATTTCGTGAATGCACGCTAGTTGTCGTCTAAAAAGCAATTTTGAGCAAATTTTACCTATATATTACTTACCACCTATGCACTTTTCTATCTATTTATAGGATAACTACCTACGTAGGTCTATTATGTATTTCTAGTGTGCTATTATGGTCTTTGGCCTTCAAGTTGAGTAAAAGCAAAGTCAAGGACATGTAGCCGTTTTAAGAAATTAATTTGCAGTTATTTTCTAAATGACACGTTAGAAGCAAACTACCAACATGTCAATGGTTCTTATATTGATTAAACAACTACAAACTACAACATTCTTTGCACCAAATGTTTTAGCGTCGCCGTTAACATTATCGACCAAACATGAACTTTCCAAACCCGATTGGAAATAGAGGCTATTGTCTCTTCCTCGCATGTTGCTAGGGTTGCTCCTTTATATTAGGGTATAGAAAACGCATTTTATCATGTGAAAATTCTTAATATTGTGTATTTGTGGAAAAAATTTGCGGCATAAATTATCAGTACGCCTTAGGATTAGAAACAGCTATCCACTGTGGCTGTACCGTGATAGACCAAGCATACACCATCCACCCATCAGCCTGTTTCGTCTACTGATGGACATATATGCCTTTCCGAGATTTTGCCACTCTTGGCGGCCCTCCTGGAAGAAAAATACCCAGCAAAAGAAAAATATACACCTGCTCTCTAGACTAGTTTTTTCATGTGCGAATTTTTCTCGGTAACTCAACATAATCAGTGTTATGTTACACATGTAATAAAGTTTTAGTACATGTCGTCACTCTAATCACAGCCTGCAAGCCTTTAAAGTAACTTTAAAAGTATCTACTTAATTCCTACTTTACAACAGTTAGTTTTAAGAAGTCAGTCTGTGCAAGTATTGTACAGAACCAAGGCTCGTCCAAACAGCACCATTCGCTAGCAGGTTTCTGTTAGCTCAGCTCTACTTACCGGTCGACTCTTTACGATTTCGTTTGTAAACCCACAAATACGCGGTCTCCAGCTCACCCGTATACTCTTGTATCCAAACACCACTACACAAACATGGTGACAGAACAGAACGTGTTCGATAATTATTAGAAGGATCAATAACTACGCCAACTATTCGTTTTGAGCAAACATATTTTATGAGCGCTCGTCTCGTACTCGGGTTTTCTATTTGAGTCTCCATTTAATGGTTTACAAAACGTTCGAGGCTAGATTTTTGTAAGTTTACTTTGGATTTTTCGATCCCCAAGTAAACTGTCTAGGTCTATAACAGATACCACAAATATCTAAGAGGAAAGATGCAATGTTTGTCTCATTCTTATTTGAAAGCTGTCGCAATGCGAACCAGCGTATTAAACTCATTTTGGTCTAATACCCCGGGCGGTAGCGTTGCATTTTAGGTAGTGATTTTACGCCGATTGATTTCCATCTTTTTCAATAGATCTGGAATGGCTAATAACAGAACGAAGCGTCAGCTGACGCACACGCACACATTTTTTTTTTGTGATTTCTAGCACCACTTCTAAGCAGGTAAAGCTGACTTTGTCATTTGGCTGTTTTTGTGAATACTCATTTGAATTTTAAACGAAAAGGATGGTATGCCTCCTAGAGAAAACAAAGTTACACGGATTTACATCAAAATGAAACAGCGCCGATTCTTCGGGATTCGGCAGATAAGGATTTATTAGATGCATCCATGTCATAAAAATATGAAACATTTCCAATCCAACGTGGGAGGCCTTATGCAAATCGTTCTACCTGTATACACCGCCAGTGACCAAGACAAACATACCTTACAGACTTACTTTTGCAGGTAACACTCTTATTCTTTCTCAATAAAGTCAGTTTTCGAATGTTTTTCTTTCAGTATCCTGGACTGCAGGGCAGTTTGCTTAGGTTTATGGTACGCGGGTAGAGTGCAATTAATTCTGTATTCTTTGGACGAGGCCGAACGGCGACAACTTTGTTTGGAACTTGTAGCCCCTTTGTTTTCGTCTGTATCCTGTGGGTTTATTTGAGGTGGCAATTATTATTGGTAAATATTGTGTTGAGTTATACTATTAGCTAACTTTTTATCCCAAATTAAAATTGCAAGCTCTACATTTTCGTGAGTTGGCTTACACATAGAGCTTTAAGGACGCAATAAATTGATTATTTTACAACAGTAAAAAAGGTCACAAAAATAAAAGAAGTAGTTCATTCTTAATGCCTTTAATAATTTTATTTAATAACATTGAAAAAAAATATATAATGTGTAAGTGAAAAATATGCAAATAATTGAAATCGACTCCCACTCACTACTCCCCAAACTCGTTAACTGAACACATCAACCATTCTTGAAACACTCTAGAGCACAACATCTCTCAACATAACATGCTAACACGGAGTGGAAGTAGTGCACTAGGCCCGGTGTATGGTTGATACATCGAATAAATGGCCTTAGACCCTTCATAATCCTAAATTGGACAACTGAAATAGCTGAACTAAATTCGAATAGCAGGAGAAGGTGAAGAAGCTAACGAAGCTAAGTGGCTATTAGCCGTTACCCACGGCAATCTTTTGTCGTAGTTGTGATATCATTTGACAGCGAATGTTAGGTCATTTTGAGTACGACAAGGCTCTTTTGACGAGGGGATGCTTTGAAAAGGGGTTCGGCTGTGAAACTATGATAACGTTTTTTACTATAGCGGCGTTAGTGATTTTGACCACGACCAATCCACGCGCCAAAAGAGCCTCGTTGCACTGTACCCACGCAAAAGTACAATGAAATGAATGAAGTTCGTCCGAGAAAACAATGTCAAAAAGATTACCATTGTTTGAAAAGGCGGTGTCGCAATTGCACATTCTCAGAGTATCGTCGAGAAAGGTGGAGGATACTGCGCAGGCGCAGGTCACAGCTAACTTCATGCGCGCCTTCTCTACTGGCCTGATTTGTAATGAGATAAGGCTTTCAGGTTTGGGTGATTGCATAAAACGACCAAACTTTCGCTATGAAATGACGCCATATCTACCGACCAAAATTGGTGTGTTTGGCAGTAAATAGTGAAAGAAAAACAATCCAATGTAAAAACGAATACAAACGGCGGGTTTCAGGGTTTCAGTAGGAAGATCAGGCGAGACATGAACTATGTCAAATAATCGAACATTTTTTTAAAAATGGGAGGGATTAAAATTTTTGACGCGTGGTACATTAACCAATTTTAGTGAACTACTTCGCGGAAAAGGCCAGTTGAAATGAAAATAGCAAATTAATTACCTTAAGGCAAGAGGTTTAAAGCGAATTAGAGCCAATAATAACACTTTTAATACTCAGCTCAGTAAATACTACGATGCTTTGTTAGCTTTCATCCTTTTCCTTTAACATATTTTCCTTCTCTTTATCTAGAATATTGCGTCGGTCGACAACGGTGTGAATTTACAAACTTGTCCAATTTCAGGCTCCCAAAGGGTCCAATACCGAATAAATTACAATTTCTTACTCCGATCTTAACACCCTTTTTACAAACAAAGGTGAAAAATATATTACACAGCCAATACACATTTTGAAACCCACTGCCGAAATTTTCAAGCTCCATATATTCAAAGTTAATAATATTATTTATCAATCAATAAAGTAACCAAATTAAACATGATTATTTATCGCGCATAAGACTACGTTAATATCCCTTGGTGCTCTCAATTTGTCGATTGCAAATCATAAATTACATAAACTGATAGCTAATATGACCTTCCAATTTAGTTTGACCACTTGTCAAATTTTGAAGCACCTTACAATCGAGTGATCAGCCTCCTAAGTAACTGATGTCATACTGGTCAACGTTACGTGATTTTGGTTACCGATGCTACTACGCACTCCTAATTTGATCAGAAAGTGAAGTAGGGTGACCAGTTTGACTCTAGTCTAGGAACATACTAAATCAAAGGCAGTGAGTGATGTGTTAAATACAGAATCGGTTGGACACGCTCTGACGCAATATGAAGAACTCGTGAATGCAGTCGATAAGGAATGATGGAGTACAGGTATTTACAATTCATACTTCGAATTTTTATAACACGGAAAATCAGTCACAGCACGCGTGCGTTTATGTACACTAACAGCTAAATTTTTCGAACAAATCCTAACTAGGTGCTTACCTAGTTTTTCTGATGCTAAACAGCTAGAAAACAAATAGTCTTTGACTTTAGCATATTGCTTAAGGTTCGATAATATTGCGTACAGATTGGCAAACCTATCTTTAAACTTAGCTGCGATTATACAGTAGTAATATTTGTTAAGTTTACTTTTTAGCTTGCCATTAATATGCGCCTGAGTTTTGATCACAAAAATAAAAAGAATTATGTTTCATTATTTATTATCGTTTTGTATGTATGTGAGATTGATCGATCACATCTTGTATACAATATAAATTCATAATATAACAACCACAATGCTTTGCGAAAAAATTGTGTGAAAAACTATTGCATAAAAAAGTAAATAGTTCTCCCTTTCACAGAAAACCTAATGTCTGTTGGACTTATACCAGGAACGATTTTTCTTTACCAGTGCGTCCTTCATGTTTAAAATGCCAATTTAATGTGAAAAGGTAACTTAACTGTATAAGCTGAGATTTTAGACGTCTAAATAGGTTTTCACATTGATTACACTAAGCGACCTGATTTTAATGAAAATAGCGACAGCATTATCGCGCACTACTTTCAAGAATTTCTATAAGGTGGTAACAGAAGATCTCGGCGCAAAATGCACATCATAACATTGTTTTCCTTACTTTTGAATAAAAAGTATGCAATAAATGTAATTTTTTTATATGTATTTGCGAAAATAGCATAAATTTATTATATTTTCACAAGAAAAGTATGTCATTTTATGCATTACATTAACTGGAAACACGCTTTAAAGTTTGTTAATGTAAGTAAGGTGACATAATTTTATTGTAAAAACATTATTATTTTATTTTAAGTAACTTTTGCAAACATTTTATTCAATTTCGGTCTAATAACTTTTTACTTAAACATTTTGTGATCAAAACGAGACAAGTCTGCCAATAATAATGAAAGCGGTCTCACGGTAGAGCGTGTTCAAGCGGTTCTATCGTCGAGCTCCTCTAATCCTTCGAGGAGGTATCCATGGGGCTCGAGGGCTGCAGTATCGGGGCGGTCGGGTTGATGGTCGGGGGGTCAGTGGGCGGTCGCGGGGGAGTCACGCCGCTCGGGATGGCTGGCTTCACGAAGCGCTCGCTGGGCCGACGGGGCTGTTAGTAGGAAAGAGAAATTAGAATTCTCGGAAAATATACATCGAAACCCAAAATTATGACTGTGAAATGCAAGTCACAGTTCACACTCGTACACCCACGTTCTACCAATGATTATTCCATCCTACCGTGATGGGTAGCCCTATCGCCTAAAAATAAATAATAGTATATAAATAACTATAAGGTGACTCTCGTCTTCACAGCCAAACCTATTCTGGAGACCCGGCAAGTAGCAGGACCAATGCTCAATGACCCCTTCCGCGACATACGCAAAATAAGTCACCGAACTCCGGCCACGACCACTCACCGAGTCCCCAGCACGAACCCGACCACACGAACGAAGCACGATGGATGACCGAATAAGTATAACAAACAAACCTGCGAGGTGAGAGCAATGGCAGGACGCGGCAGGTTCAAGCCGGGAGCGTTGTGCAACATAGGCGACGCGTACGGAGACAACGGCCGCGAGCCGCACGGCGACGATACACTGCGGGACCGGGCCTGAAACATACATCACTTAGTTTACATTGTTTCATTTTAGCTACCGCTTATCTAGTATTGGCTATATTATGTAGTACTAGCCTCAGTACAATACTAATAAACCATATCATTTAAAATTTCGCAAAAATATTCTATGTAGAGACTCGACCTTTTTACTACTTTATTTCAGAAGTCGGCAGACCGCCCGCTAGATTATGAATAAGATCACCCAGAACAGGAATTGGCCAAAAAAAAGCGAGTCTCATACCCAGCAGTGGGTGGAAACAAGTTGTCAAGGATAATTCTGAATTTGATGGCTACACTTTTTTTAATTATTTTTGAGTGTATAAATTAAGTGTAATGGCAAACTTTTTTATTTCTGCTTTCTTACTAGAATATTTTCGAGTTCCCTTTAAACTGTTATAGTAACCCTAAGCTAAGGCCTATTTGGCTTCATAAAAATAATGATTTAACAAACTACTACCAAACAAATGTCTAAGTCTTCTTTATAAGAAAGTAGGTCAAACAACTTACACTAATCGCTTCATTAAACTGTCTCTCCTCCTCCATTTCCAGGGAAGACTCACTTTCAGAGAGATGTCGGCACAGAGCTTCACGGCGTTCAACCTGGGATGCAAACAACAGACATCATTCATTCAGTTCCTTGAAATTTCACTCAAGTATTGCTCTTTGGGCGGGCGGATGGATTAGTCGTAGTCAAAATTGGAAACAACACGCTATCCTAATGAAACGTAGTCCTTTTTTCACAGATGTCCCCCTATCAATGTCATTGGCTATGTAAACGAAATTAGGCTTATTAGTTTCATGATGGAGAACAGAATTACGACGAAATTTATAGACGCATGCGTCTTACAGCCCGCGGCACGAAAGTCTAGCGGTGAACGAAAATAGCTGCGCATGGATGCAATTGGGGAGCCAATCAGCGCTTACGCATGAGTACGTAAGTACGCCCGCCCCGCTCCTCCGCAACGACACCTTATTTTTAGGGTTCCGTACCCAAAGGGTAACCCACGGGACCCTATTACTAAGACTCCGCTGACCGTCCGTCCGTCCATCTGTCACCAGGCTGTATCTCATAAACCGTGATAGTTGGACAGTCAAAATTTTCACAGATGTATTTTTGTTGCCGCTATAACAACAAATACTAAAACCGGCCAAGTGCGAGTCGGACCTGCGCACTCCCATACAACAGACATGATTTTTTTGCCGTTTTTATAGATAATGCCTGAACCGTGATAGCTAGACGGTTGAAATTTTCAGATGTATTTCTGTTGCCGCTATAACAACAAGTACTAAAACCGGCCAAGTGCGAGTCGGACCTGCGCACTCCCATATAACAGACATGATTTTTTGCCGTTTTTATAGATAATGGTACGGAACCCTTCTCTCACTTGACCAGTTTTTTTTTACTTTTGTGCATTAACGGTCACCGCTAGACTTACATGCCGCAGGCTGTAAAACAGGTCTCGACAACATTAATGGAGCCCAACCAGTGGTTATGATAGGTTTTAAAATATAATATACTTTCGATTTGACTTTCGCTTACAAAGCCAAATTAATACTGGAGACTAGGGAAGTAGTTAAGACCAAGAATCAATGACTCTGTTGGCGAAATAGGAATAATATTGCTGTGCAAATACAAAGTGTGCATTTACAAAATTTACCAAGTAATAAATAAAATAATACAACTTTGCTAGAAGCCTAACTGACATTAAACTACTGTCGTGTTATGTCATAAATCACATTTTATAAATACTTATAATTCAAAAACAAGGAAAACAATAAGAAGTTGTGCGATTGGGAACGAAACCTGTCGCAAAAACCTTAATACATAACTTCTCACCTCTTGCTGCAGTTTTCGTTGCAACCGAACATTCTCCTCCCGTATATGCTTCTCCTCGAGAGCGAAACGATGCATCTTCTCTTTATTCTCATTCTGAGACACTGTTAGTTGGTTCCTGGGTGGCAAGTTTTATGATTAACACGAGGTTCTACTATGCATATCGATATAAGAACGAAAACCAACTTTAACGGTTACTTATTACAATCGAATTTCGTGTGGTACAAACTTTTTTTTTTCATTTATTTAACACATAGGTAATTTACTTATACTAGGTACATAAATTTCGCAAAACTTTGCAGTTTGTCTGCGAAAACATAGCAGCTTTAATAGCTTTTACCTAAATTAAATCAACCCTAACTACTTTTGTCTTTTATGAACAAACCTTAATACTTAATATAAATAATACTTGGTAACTGATACATAAGTTTGAAGTTTATAGTTAATTATGACAGATAATACTTGTGATAAGAAATCCATAAAAATAACGAAAATTTTCTGGTAATTCGTAAGTGTTCGAATTTGCATTGAATACAATGGTAGATGACAATCAAGAAGGCATAAAGTTGTTACAGATGGTGATAAATTGTGGGAGCTTCAACTAACTTCGCGCCTGCCTTCTATATTGGCAGTGCCGGCGTTAGGGGGGGGCGCGATGGGGCGACGGCCCAGGGCGCCAAATTTGGGGGGGCGATTGATGGAGGTGGGATACTTCCCCCACCAAACTGGGACGCGTGATGGATGGTGAAGATAGCTAAGCGTTCGAGCGTGGCGCGAGGTCGCCGATCCTCTCAATCGAGACTCTCTAACCTGGCTACTCTGTCGATTGAAAATGAAATCGCTGAACAATTGGATTTTTCTAGTTTAATTCGTGTATTTGCTGACAAAAAGGCCCGAAAAGTTAAATTTTACTAAAGAGAAGCACGAAAAAAAAAGGAAGAAAGTTATTCAAAAATTAACAAAGTATTCAATCAAAATGAAGAAGAATTAAAATATAAAATGTGCATTAAAATTATTAATTAAATTTAATTCAAAAACAAATTTTGGATCGCAAAAAAAAGAAAAAAAAAGAAAAAAAAATAGGACCTACATAACTTTCTACGTCCACGTCGTTAGCTCTGGGTCACGCTAAAGGAAAGATTCTTAATACACGTTCACATTGGTTCAGAAAAAAATTAACACTCGATTTTGATTTCCTTAAGTGGGCGCCAAAATATTCTTGCCCAGGGTGTCAATCCCTCTAACGCCGGCACTGTATATTGGCTCAAACTTTACCATAGCTTGATCAAGTGCATTACAGCATACCTTTCTTAAAGGTTAAGGCCTACGAATTCTGGAGCAAAACACCCTAATAAAAAGTTTTAGCGAAACCCGCGACGGAGCGACACCGTCAACCGCAAACCATGAAGGTGTCGTGCAAAAACAAAAAACTGATTAAAACTTATAGCAAACCTATATAAGAAAGCCAAAAGAAAGCTTAGCTATGATGCCCTCAAACCATGTAAAATGAGTCAACTGGCACATTACTCTGCATTTTTAGTACTAAAGTTGCTTTTTTATGCTTCCATAATTTCCTAATTTTTAAGCACACGTTTTCTTTTTGTCAAGCCTTAATAAAAGAACGCTTAAAAATTCGCATGAATTCACGTTTTATTTTATTCGTAGTTGTAACAATAATACACCAAATTTTAAAAAACACGTTATATATGCCGCAGGGGGCGGTAAAATCCGCTGTTTTATAAAACTACTAGTTACTTTATAAAGCAGCTTTGTTCTGTTAAACAGCTAAACAACGATCAGCTACTTTACAAAATAATACGCGTTAGCGTTTAGCGGACTTGTAAAAAAGCGTCAAATTTTAAACGTTGGATTATAATTAAACTACAGAGGTCATCGCGCTTCGCTCGGCTCCCGAATTCATGATCACAAGCACCCTAACACGCTCCTCTTTACTTCGCTAGTCATCGCACCAATTTTTGACTTTTTTGTTGAAAATCTTTTTTTTAAATACGTCTAAACTTTGGTTAGGTGATAGCAAACGTAACGCAATGACAATCCAACTCAACGTCGTCGTCGTTTAGCTGTTTTACATAAAGGATCTGTTTTGTAAAACGACTAGTTTTTTTTAAAGCAGCTGATGGTACAGTGGAGCCCGCATCAAGCTATACACATTGAGTATTTTGTATAAGCTGACCTCTCATTGTACGGGAAGCCTATACAATGAGAAGTCAGCTTATACCGAAAGTGTTTAGCTTGATGTGGGCTCCACTGTACAATTCAACTTCGACCTATACAGGGTTAATTTTTCAAGGGGGGGTAGATGGCAAAATCCAAAACTATAGGGAATAGCAAAAAATGCATGAGTTCCAGGGCCGATTTTAATGAAAACAAAAACTGCATCATTCGATTTTTGAAAACATGAAATTTTCCTAGCCTAGAATTCAACCAGCTGCTGACACTATCGGATAGTGCAATAATAGTGTCTTTATATCAGCGTGTTCAATTCTCGAAAAAAGTAATAATTTTTTCAAAAATCTAATGACGCTGTAGTGGTTTTCATCAAATTTGGCTGCGGGACTACTTTGAACATTTTCCGCTATTCCTATGGTTTTGGATAACCTTTATACAATACACTCTGAAAGCAATTCGTATTATAAAAGTAAAAGTTTAACAAAAACGAGCAGTTAAAAGTGCAGGCGATTAAAAAGCTAAAATGAAATGTGTTACCTTAGTTTCAAAACTTCTGAACGCAGCGTCTGAATATGATTACTTAGATTGGATGCAGTGTCGCCGTTACTGATGTCCCTGACGAATTAACTTCATTAGTCACTATTCAAAACAAATCTACTGAAACTATGAATGCATTCCTGGAAAAGCCATGACGAGAGTATGCTCGTACGCTATATTTGCGGGTGTGATCATTAACTGGAGTCTTCTTTGTATATTTTCTATATTGATTTATTAGCATAAGTTACTAACAACAGCATAAGTTGTTTTATTACTAACATGTTTATATGGATCTTTGATCTGAAATAAATACATTTGGTTTGATTTGATTTGATTAACGTATAGAAAACAGAGCTTGAAAACCCCATACAAACCGCTATCCAGACTGCTTGGGTGCCAAGGTGGTAGGCCAGTTTTTAAGCCACCGCTGCGGACCGACCACTGACATATGAAAGAGACAACAAACAGCGGTAGAAGTGGTTAATCGTAATTATTTACTCTTCTTTCATATCAGTTTTGTTTGTTTATTATTATCATTTTTATTCTGGGGTGGGCTAGAAAGAATTTGTAGTGGGCCAGAAGGATTCTGGGGTGGGCCGGGCCCTTGTAGGGTTCAACCCAAGCAAGTCAGATCAGATCTCAGCTAGCCGAGGAAAAAGACAGGGGTTTGTATGAAGTTTTCGACTCCTGGTATTTTATAATATTGTCACAGATGGCATCGCAACAAGAAAAAGGCTATAATGCGAGAGCTTTACACCTGTAAACGTTATCTGGCGAGCATCGTACGCATTTAAGGTGGTAACAGAGGATCTCGGTGCAAAATGCACATCATAATATTGTTTTCCTTACTTGTGAATAAAAAGTTTGCAATAAATGCGTTTTATAGCAATTCGCGGAAACTGCTTGTTAATAATAATAAGTAAGGTAATCACATGAAAATTATTCAATTTTATGCGTTACATTTTAGCTGCATTACATTACAACTGTAAACACGCTTTTAAGTTTGTTAATGTAATGCAAACAAAATGTAATACATTAAAGTACGTAATTTTTTTGTGAAGACTTTATTATTAATAAACTACACACATCAAAAAAATCTAAGCAACATGCATCACGTTATAAATTCTACAAATTGTATTGGTCAATTATTCTATATTTTCTTACCAAAAGTGGGTAGGTATGTAACCTTTTTGGTTCCATATGACCTACTGGCTGGTTAGAAGAAAAAAAATCGACTGTTTTGTTTTTTCATAAAATTAAAAGCGACGAAAGCATTTGTTCGAATATAAATGTGTTTTCTTTGATAATTAAAATTTGGTATTATATGAATATTATAATTTTAACAAAGTTTTAATTACAGTTTTCGACAAAATTTTATTGGGAGACATTTTTTACGCGATGGAACGACGTCATTTGACCGCAGATGAAATGCAAAGAGCTGTAGGGATGTTGCAAGCGGGAAGACACCAATCTAAGGTATCTCGCTATCTCGATGTGAACAGGAGCGGCATTTGCCGTATGTGGCAGCGTTACACTACCACAGGAAATCCCGCCAAGCAGCACCCAGGCCGTGGAAGGAGTACAACCACTCGGCAAGACCGATACATACAACTGACTGCAAGACGTCAGCCGATGTTAACCGCCCGAGAGATAGGTCTAAGGCTACAAAACTCAAGTGGTGTTGTTGTTAGCACCCAAACCGTGCGTAACAGGCTGCATGAGTACGGCCTACGAGCACAACGCCCAATCAGGTGCCCACCTATACGTCACGGGAATCGCGGTCGTCGAACTGAATGGTGCAGGGAACACATAACATGGACCCATGAACAGTGGGATAATTTTTTATTTTGCGATGAGTCTCGTTTCGGGTTTAGGCCTGATACAAGAAGGGTAAGAGTGTACCGTCGTCGTCCCGGCTATACTGAAACGCTGAGGTGTGTTCAGGAAGTTCATCCATACAGCGGATCCACAGTTATGGTATGGGCGGATATTAAGAAGAACAGACGAACTGAGCTCGTTTTTGTAAATGGAAACATGAACGCTCAAAATTACGTTGAGGATGTTCTCAGGCCTTATGTTCATCCGTTTGCACAAACCCTTGGCTCCGATTTTACGTTAATGCATGACTATGCGCGTTCGCATACAGCTTTGCGGACGAGGGAGTACTTGGCAATGGAAAACATCCGGGTGTTGTCCTGGCCTGCACAATCGCCGGACCTCAACCCCATCGAGCATGCATGGGATATGCTCCAGAGACGTGTTTTACAGGACTTGGACGGAGTGACAACAACCCAACAGTTAATAAAGGATTTGCTAAAATTTCATTGGGAGCGATTGCCGCAGGATAACATTAACGAACTCATCGATTCTATGTATAATCGGCGCCGACAAGTTTTAGACAGCAGAGGAGGCCCCACTTTGTATTAAATTATCCAATTCTTTAACAATAAATTAATTTTGTTTAACAATTTAATTTTGTTTTAAAAAGTTTAGTTTCTTAGTACCAACCTTATTTTGTCCTACGCATGATACAGTACACATTAATATTGTTTATTAACGTAATTTAAAAAAAAAATTGTTGTTTTTACATTAAAACGTTTGTTTTTTTATTAAAAAAATAAAACAACACACGTTACAATTTAAAAATCCATTGTAAAATTCAAATTAGTACATGTTGCTTAGACTTTTTTGATGTGTGTATTTCCGCAAGTTGCTCCAATAGTACATTATTGCAAAGGCAGCGAAATAGGCAATTGCAGGTCGAGTATGAATTTGAAGGCCGAGCCGCAGGCGAGGACTTCAATGATACGAGATAGGCAATTGCCATTTCGGCCGAGGCATATATAGTGCTTTTCTTTAAAAAATTCAAGGAAATAAAAAAGGGCCTTTTACATAATAAATTTACCTTTGTCGCTAAATATATATTATCTGGGGCTTCAAGTAGAAACTGCTTTATGTTTTCAGCAGTCAAAATCTTCGATTTTTTGTTCTTAAACCCAGACGATTGTCGTTTTAGAAAAGTTGTTAAATTTCCGTAGTTCTTCGAGTCTTGCTGTTTTTAATATGAACTGTACATTTCAGCATAGAATAAATCGCCCATAATGTGGATGGCTTTTTAGTTTTAGCAATTTCATTGAAATACGCCAAAAACACTGTTTCGGAGAACAATTTTGCATTTTTCTCGTTTTTCTAGAACATGAAATTTTCATATACTTTCATATATTTTTCTTTTGATTTCGCTGGAAGCAGGTTTTCCATCGCTAATTTAGCTTCCGATCTTAAATCTGGTGGAGTGCAGTCAATGTCCATTTCATTTTAATTTTCAGAATCATCGGAACTCATTTTAATTTATTATTAACCAAATAACAACGAACTCCGCTTTACCGCCAATTTTTTATTTTTATTTTACAGTTTGTGCCGAAAGGTAAACGCATCTGTGGCTATACAGCCACGAGAACTCAATGTGTACGATAAATGAAAGAGTTCTAAATTCAAGCAGCACACCGTTTCATACAACATTGCCGGTGCGCTCCTCGTTCCAAATTCAAAGAATGCGCCGGGAAGTGATTTTGGTTTTTCAGTATACGTAAATATGATACTTCGCGTGTTCTTTATTCAAAAGTAATGATAATATTTCCGCGCATGTTTAAGAAAAACACATTTATTGCATACTCTTTATTCAAAAGTAAGGATAACAATATTATGATGTGCATTTTGTACCGAAACAGAACCCCTTTAACGGGTTCTGTTGATTTGTAAATGTTAAAACTCACACGTGGGGTTTCTTTTATGTTCCTTATTATCTCTGGAATTCTGGCAATTTCCGCAACCGCGTGCCATTCTATATGATCAAGTCATTTTGATTCATACTAAGGATATACACTCGAATTTAACTATAAAGATTTCCATTATGTAACAACCCTGCAAATGTGTACTTATTTGACATTAATAACAAAATGAGGTGACATAGAAGAACAGAAAATTCATTATGAAAATTCAGATGCGACGGGTTTCATTCCCAAACGACAACGGATGATTCTTTTATTTTTTTAATAAACAATATAAAATTAAAGTAAATTTATGGCATTACGCAACAATAGTCTATCGTCAATTATGCTTTTCTAAAAAAGTTGTATTATTTTAAGCATAACGCTGTAAATGATCGTGCACATTTTATAGCATGCTTTTAATTCACGTTTAACTAAAACTATTGTCGCGTAATTTCACGATTTTTTCCTTCAGGCGGTTATACTTTTTATTCAAAATTTAAAAAACATCATAAGTTGTTGGTTTCGGAGACCCATTGCATCGACCTTAACAGAAAGAGCTGTCAGCACTAGATGAAATCATCAAAAACGGACAAACAAATACGTGTATCTATCCGTACGACCTCATATTATCGTCAATAACCCAATTACATAGGTAGATATACTCATACTGGTCTTTCAGAGGGGTAGTCAGAGATCTCTATCTGCTTTGATGTTGACACACCTCTTTCGTTTCACATCCATGAAACATTATCAAACATTCGAATGATACAAGCTCTTCTAGCGACAATAAGTGTAATTTTAAACATCCTTACCTAGGACTGGCCGGGTCAGAGACTGGCTGGTCAAGTCTTATCTGCAGAGATCGCTTCTCAGCCTCCAGCTTGTCCATGCGTTTCCACAGCCTGTTGACCAGAGCCTCCTGTTCTTGCTCCAATGTGTTCTCAAGTTCCACCTAGTTATTAAATAATAGTACATTTAATTTTTAGAAATAGGAAACTAATTACATAAAGTTTGAATATGTAAAGTAAGACATCAAGGATCTGTCCACATTCCACCAACAGCCTCAGCTCTATAAGGTCTTTGTCATACACGTAAATAGGAATGGCCGAAACAAGAAGCAGCTAGCAATGATAATAATTACATAGTACCATCATAGACAAATTTATTTGTTTGTAAAGCACCATTCATATCTACACGCTTTTTATTTTTCATTCCTAAGTACCTGAGTTAAAAATCCGTACAGTTGTTGGAAAGCGCTTAGACAGAGACTTATGCCAAAATTGAAGTATCTTAGTATGATGAGCTATCTAGGTCTTAGCCCTTGGGACTAAGTAGAGGAATCAGTGTGGCCCTTGAGCTAAAATGTTTGGAGAACCTTGTTTTAACCTAAAATGGTGTAAGAAAAAAAAAAGAAACAGGAACTTGGAGACTCATGCTTGACATTATTTTCTATACATTTTAAAGATTATTAGAACTGTTTATTAATGTAAGAACCACCAACTAAAGAAGCTGCCAATTTCATTTTATTATTTATTTTCTTTAATTTTATGAAACATGAATGGTCACAAGACATTTACATGGAAAAAGTACACAAAAAGACCTACAAGTTTCAAATAATTCTACAGAAACATTACAATAAATTTGAGATCGACATCACAACACAAAACAAAATCAGTAACTTACATAAACAAAATCTTTTGTTGTTTGAAATAGGAGCAATGTGTAAGGACTTTGGCAGTGTTAAATGTTCTCATGCTTCATGATTTATTTGACCAGTTGACCCAATTAATAATACCATATTATTTGAGCCAAATCAAGATAGCCGAAACTAAATTTAAAAAATCTCTTAAATAATCATACCTTTTCTCGGCGCAGTCTTTCCAAATTAGTTTGCTTGGCATGGGTTTCAGCTTCCAACTTTTCAATTTTCCTCATAAGTTTGTTCACAAGACATTCCTGTTCTTGTTCTAAAGTCTGCTCAAGGCGACATTTCTCTTGACGTAACTGAAAAAGCATAAATATTTCCATATTTTTAACCAAACTATGATAGAAATAAATTTAAATTTTTTACACACTGCGATTTCAAGATCGCAAAGCAGATAACAAATTAACATTACATCATTGCAGTATAGAAAAGCACAGTAATCTGGATGTGATGTGAGGAGCTCTGAAAGGGGTTCAGAACCTGGATTACTCACATCCAGATATACTTTACATGTGCTTTTGTGTATGGCAATGATATAATGTTAATATTTATACCCATTGAGCTTTATTTTGAAGCATTGAGATTTATGTTGAGTTCTCAATATTGCTAAAATTATAGCTACAGGCAAAATAAATACACAAATGCACTTCACGGAGTAAAGTGATGTCTTTAAAGTCCTGCATAAAATTAGGTTTTCAAGATCAACCTACTCAAGAGTTTACACTTTTTAATTTGGTTGAAGAAAACACTTGTGCTGTTTCACAAAATTAATGTATTTCCGAGTAGTTTCGCCTTAATGGCATCCTCGAGGATTTAATATCACACAAAAGCTGTTCATGTATGTAACAGCAGGATGACAATAATAATTAATCAATTACCTAATTAATATTATATTAGGTTGGGGAAAAAGTTTCTTCGCATTTTATATGAAAATTCAAAACACTTTTTAATAAAGTTTATTTATATTTAACTAAAGTATGTAGGTGCCATTTTGTTGGATAACTTTCTGCCATCTTGTAGGTAGGGACATGATCCCATTGCTATAGAAATTCTGGGGCTTCTGATCAAAAAACAGCGACAAGTGGTTTTGGCAGTCCTCTCGTGATGTTAACCTGACACTGCCGCCTAAAGAATTCTGAAGAGACCGAAACAAGTGAAAATCTGAAGGTGCAAGGTCAGGACTATACGGCGGATGCATTGATACGTCCCAGCCAAACTCTCTTAATTTTTGCCGAGTGGCTAAAGATGTGTGAGGTCTAGCGAGGTTATCATGATGAAAAACCACACCCCTTCTGTTGACTAATTCCGGCCGCTTTACAGCTCATAATGAATCCCACCATACACACAGCATTACCTTGTTGCGAGATAACCCGGGTTTCGCCAGAGTCTGTGAAGCCTGGCCAGCCTTTGACCACGACCTTTTTCGCACGTTCTTGTCGTACGTGATCCACTTTTCATCACCAGTTATCAGGTTTTTCAAAAATGGTTCGGTTTCATTACGTCGTAATAAGGAATCACAAATGAGTACACGGTTCATTAAGTTTCTTTCAGTGAGCTCATGAGGCACCCAAATATCGAGCTTTTTTGTGTACCCAGGTTTTTTCAAATGCGCCAAAACTGTTTTGTGGTCAATCCCCAGTTCTTCAGCTACGTCGTCACTATTGATATGCCGATCTTGCTCCACTTTTTCAAAAATAGCATCCATTTTATCCGTTACAGGGCGCCCAGAGCGAGGTGCATCTTTGACATCAAAATTTCCGGATTGAAACGCTTAAACCAAATTTGTGCTACTCTCACAGACACTGCACTAGGTCCATAAACAACACAAATTTTGTTCGCGGCTTGCGTTGTATTTTTACCTTTTTTGTAGTAAAATTTTTAAATGTATCGAATTTCTTCATTAGATTCACTTATCTTAACAGTAAGAAAAACAAATGAAAATCACACATTTTACCTAATTTGAATTTGGCATTATCTTTTTTAAAATTTAAACTTTTTAATAATACCAAAACCAGCCAGATACAAATGGTACAGCCAAAGAGATTTTATTATAAGTTCATACATACTATTTGCGAAAAGAGTTTTTCCCCAACCTATTATATTAATAAATAGCTGTTCCACACATGAATAGCTTTTGTGTGATATTAAATGTATATTAAATCCTCGAGAATGCCGTTACGGCGAAAATAGTCGGAAATACATCAATTTTGTGAAAAAGTACAAGTGTTTTCTTCAACCATGATGATGTTTCACCAAGTGCCAACAATCGTAAGTATTAACTTTTTAAACTTGATTGCACAACCAAAAATCTTTGAACCCTTTTGAGTTTATCAGATAGGTATTAATTACAAATGTGTGTAGGCATCTAACAGTTGATAAGAAAGAGAATTCTAATAAGAATAGACAACTTACTTGATTGAGTTTTTTAGAGAGATCATTTGTGAGACATTCTTCCTCTCTTTCATAATGATGAGCTAATGTTTCCTTCTCTTTCTTCAATGCTTGAATCTTTTTCAGGAGTGTGTTTGAAATATACTCTTCTTCTTGCTCTGCTTTAGCTTGCTAAAAACCAATTAGCTAATATTGTTATTTAATTCTAAATAGCATCCACAATTAAACCATGTAATTTGACTTCCTAGTTATTGTGACATCACATTTTTAATAGTAAAATACTTTTATATGATATTAAAATTGTTATGCACTCGTAAACATTATTTAGTCCCAACGTGATGGGCGGTGAGCCCTATCACCCATACTTCGGGTGCAAATACATGCTTTTTTAGGGCATGCAGGTATCCTCACAATGTTTTCCATTGACTGTTCAGCAAGTGGTAACCAAGAACAAATACTATGCAAATAAATTCCGAAAAACTCATTAGTGCATGCCCGACCGGGGATCGAAACTGGGTCTCAAGATTGAGAGGCTAGCGTTCTATCCCTGAGCTACCACTGCTAATTGGTATTTGCATTTGTAATGCACTCTAATAGTAAATTATGCACTAAGGGAATAAAGCAGTGTCTTATGTCGCGAGCGGCATATTGAACCCTAAGCGTAACAAGGGACTCTAGAGTTAACTCCCAAGCGTAGCAAGGGAGTTATATAGAGTCCTGAGTGAAGCAAGGGGTTCAAGCTGCCCAAGGCGAAGACAGGGTTTATTCCAGAAGAGCATACTCTACTTTTGAAACCTTCTGCGAGACAATAAAATTGTAAAAGAATTCACTGACAATCACAGGACCAAACACCGTCTTTTGTTTCACATTCTTCGTAAACGCACCATTTTCCTTTTTTTTTGAGTTTTGCTTATGGTGGCCAGTTCGATTTTCGAACAAACCTCTTAACAATGCCTTATGGGCATTTTTTTCTTAAGAGTTTTCCATGAGTTTCCACACGAATTTGACGTTCCAAATTCAAATCACTTTATTCCCTAGGGAGTTTCATACAAAGATTTAATGCTTTATTTTACGTTGAGGTTGCATGATATGTAATTGGACATTGTCGAGCAGGTGGTGTGAAAATAATATTATAATGGTATACAAATATTGTAACTGTTTGTTTTATTTTTAAATAACTATATTTTATATAAATATACTACACTCAACTGATACTTCAGATCAGACCCAAAATATGTCTTGAGTGAGTTAGTAGTTTTGTATTTATTTAACTATATAATTTATGATGACTGTCTAATGCTGGTCCCAAAGTGGATTGAAATATATCTAGATAATATGCATGCTTTTGGGATAATTTATATATGTAAATAAAGGGTGTCTCAATAAGAGTGCACTTTAAACTTTGTGTCATTTTTTAGGGTTCCGTACCTCAAAAGGTAAAAACGGAATCCTTATAGGATCACTTTGTTGTCTGCCAAGACCCTTTATCTCAAGAACGCGTGGATGTATCGAGCTGAAATTAAAACCATATACTCAAGTCTACAGTCCCCTGAAGCTGTGAAAAAATCAAACTTCTAAGTTAACGTGAAAAAAAGATACAGCCGTTTAGGCCGCAAAAACTCTCAAGGGAATTAAAGTTTATGGGGTATTTCCTGTTGACCTAGAACAATGAAATTTGGCAAGTAATACCGTCTAATACTACAAGTATAGGAAAAAATCTTAAAACTATACATTTGTAATTAAATCATAAAAAAATCATCGAGGTTAAGCAACGGTATGCCCGGTCATAATTGTACCGGTGACCAAATCGTTTTGTAGATGTTTTTTAACTTTTACTAATTTGTACGGAACCCTAGGTGGGCGAGTCCGTCTCGCACTTGTCCGGTTTTTTTTCTTGCATTTGGTCTCTCTGGGGTTTTACAGCTGTCACTTATGAATTATTGTTCCGATTAATTTAAATAGAGCGCTACGCAAAAAAAATGAGTTATAATTATTGTGAAAATCTATTACTAAAATGGGGAAAGCTACGCTGAGGCTGCTCGCAAACCGCGCGGAATTTTCGGTCGAGAAAGTGCACCTGTGTTTCATCAATTCGAAGAGTGGTCAAACAATTTGAAGAAGCTGGACAATCCTTTGATTCGACGTACAGGTTGGTCTCTTGAAAACAATCCTTTGATTTGACGTACAGGTCGGTCTCTTGAAAACATTGCTGCCGTAAACGAGAGTGCCGCCGAAAACCGAATTTTGACGAAAGATGTCCACCTTGTGGGCTTTTGTGGCCTCAACTGGATGGCATGAATCAGGACGACATGTGGTTTCGGCAGGATGGCGACGCCACCTGCCACACCGCGCATGAAACAATCAACTTATTGCAGCATTGATTTCTAGACCAAATCATCTCACAAAATTCTGATGTCAACTGACCACCAAGATCATGCGATTTAACACCGTTCGTTGGGGTATTGTGAAATCACGGGCTTATGCGAATAAACCAGAAACAATTCCTGAGCTTGAGGCTGAGATCCAATGCATCATCTGTGAGATACAGCAACATCTTTGTCAAAAAGTTATCGAAAATAGCAATTGCCTGTCAGGGGCCATTTTTTTTATTCCATACTTAATCCGAACATGTCTACTTTAAAATGCAATAAAAATATCAGGACTTGCTCAAAAAATATGTGTTTTTATTTTGAAATTAAAAAGTGCACTCTTATTGAGACACCCTTTTAAAAGCTTATTAAAGTGACAAGTACAATTAATTTTAACTCAACAGGGTAAGTTTTCCAGTGGGCATGGTTTGATTCTAGACTAGAAAAAATTTTTTTTTATGAATATAATGATACTGTTATCATCAAAATCGGCCCCAGGACTTCTTTGAGCCTTTTACGCTATTCCTGGTAGGACTATCGATAAGGAGGCACAGTCTACAGCAGTGGTGCCCAACCAGTAGCTTGTGGGCGCCTAGTAGCCTGCGGCCTGTGTTCTAGGCACCCGCGAACAAAATGGGATAAAAATTAAATAAACACTAACTAAACTCTGAAGTTGAAGGCACACTCACGCACATCAATGCTGTGCTGTGGCTTTTTTCATCTCAACTAAAAGTTATAAAGATCAAGTACAAACGTATGTTAACAAACAAGCACTTCGAAAATTTTATGATTTTGGGATGCACAGAAGATTACCAACTAGACTTTCAGAAGCTTAAGTTGGAGCTGTTCCTGTCTATTGTTTTTGCAGTATGTCGAAACATAATAAATAAATACGGATATAATGAAAGAATGTAGTTTCTAATATCAAACTAATCATAATGCCCCCTTATTTACACCCCAAACCTATTCCCTATTCTCTAGTTTGGATTTGGCCCTACACACCCACTTGCAAAACTAATCTTCTATATATTTGCTTTTATAATAAAATAGACAATACTTTTACCAAAACTTAATACTGGAATATCACATATTTCAATACCAGACCAAAATGGTTAACAAAATCGGAAGGAGTTTTTGGACCCAGCCATAATAGAGCAGTAATAATCAATTTCAAGACAGGAAAATGTTAGTGCAACTTGATACTTACTATTGATACAGAAGCTTGTCTTAAAGCTCGATTCTCCTCTTGTAAGGCTTTCACACGAAGTTTGTAAGTGTCTAACTCTACTTTTAGGACCCTGAAAGTAGTGCAAAAATTCGTGTCCATCTTTACTAATATTAAAAATACGAACAAGAGGAAGCCTAAAGCCTCGTCTCGTTACCTGTTTTGTTGCTGCAGAGATTCGATTCTTTTTTGAAGTTGATCGCGGGAGACCGTACTTGGAGGCAGCATGGCGCCTCCATCGAGTGAGCTGGAGTCACTCTCTGAAGCAGAATCAACCATTTTGTTACCTAAAAAGGAGTGAAATAAAAATAAAGAATTCTTTTCGAAATTTAACTAGTCGTAGTAAATAAAGTTTTTTTTTTACCAGGAGAAATCACGGTATCATCCATTTGCACGAAGTGTTGAGAACGGTGTAGAATTTTGACATCTATTGGTTGGATTGTTGGTAGAGCTCTCCGGATCTAAGACTCACTTGTTTGCAATAAGGATAGACTATTAAATATATTTAATTAACAAGAAAGAAATAATTAAAGCAATTAACTCATAAAAACACTTGGTCTAACAAACAACAACCCTTTTCAGGAATTTTCATTTATATTTTTTTTCTTTAAACTTTTTGGTCTGTGAATTTTCTCAAGCTAGAGACCACAGACGAATTATGGAATTGAATTGTAGTAGAGGTGAAACCGTATTTTCTCGACAATCGATGATTTTGCTCTTAGGCTGAGATTCAGAGTTCATTTTGAGTCCGAACTCAATCTTACAAACGTCAAAAAGTGAATAGAGTGACGTTTGTAAGGCTGAGATTCAGAGTGCATTTTGAGTCCGAACTCGATCTTACAAACGTCAAAAAACGACGTGATCCCATACTAGAGTGACGTTTGTAAGATTGAGTTCGGACTCAAAATGCACTCTGAATCTCAACCTTAGAAGCACATTTTCGTTCGGTCTGCGTGCCTTTGACTTTGAACACACGTGCAGCTGTAAGTTCAGTCGTGTTGTGTTGTGCGAAGATATATAAATTTGGTTTTGTGTGTGCCCGAAGAAGTATGGCGATAGGGCTCAGTCACCAATACCCATCACATTGCATTTTATACATTTCAACTAAACACGCTGAATTTTTGACCGTTTCCGAACCGAAATATGGGTGATCTACTCAAGGAATACTATCGATACGTATAGTTGAAATACAAATATCAAAAAAATACTAATTTTTACAGTTATTTTTCTTTTGTAATACACAAGTTGGATTCGTGAACCATTATGGTCCATAGTACTACAGCTACAGCGCCGAGATTGGAGCGCTTTTACACGACGAAAATAGTACATACTCACGTCACGTCTATCTCGGCCGCGTTCATAAATTCGGGGTCTCGACACGGGTTTAAATGCCATCTCTGTCGCACGCTTTGAAAATTGTATATGCTATCCTGCTGTCAGTGTCGGAACCTGACGAAATCCATTAATGAACGGGGGTCAGAGGGATATGCAGAAACTTTAGATTCCTTCTGCTACGATCTTGACTTATCTTTTACACCTCTTCTTTTCCACATTCATCAATCACATTGGGAATTCATATGTGAGTGTGCATGCAAGGTATGGATGGATTGTCTGTGTTGCATTTTTTTTACTGTCCCCTTAAAGTACCTATACAAGAATGTATCATCACTTTCGGGGAACACCTCTCGAGGATTTATGTTGTGACAATCATTTTTCAACAAAAAGTCACAAACAAGTGCGAAACGTTGAAGCGAGAAGGAGCTTGTTAGGTTTTTGGTTCTTGCTGTTCTATTAAGTTCGGTGGCCGAGCAAAGTGAGGCGACTCCTACGCTGCATTCAGTTTAATCGGTTGATTAATGCCGACCGCGGAGTACCCGCCTAACACTGACATTATGATAACATTCACAATTCAACGCGTGCGAAAGAGATGGCATGTTAAGTGGGCGAAGATCAAACTGAATTCACCCCTCTAAATATGGTAATTTTAAAGTTTTGAAATGACCTTCAAGAAAATGAAAAAATTAAATATACTTTTTTTTTCTTTTGTTTAAACTGTGGTTTAAACTGGAAAAAAATCTCTGTTTTTTCACCCTCGCTTAAAGAATAAAGACAGACATCAGGCGCAAGTCGGGGCAAAGCAATAAATAATAATAAATAAATATCTTTATTACATAAAAACAGCCGAACAAAATTACAGAGTTAATAGAGTGAATAAATAGGAGTGAATTACAGGCAATTAACAAAACAGGTTGCCAAACTAAACTGAATGATAGTCTGTACTTTAGCAACCCGAAAATCAATCCTCCATACAAACGCAAACACATGATTGTGTGGTGTCTATAAAATATTTT
This sequence comes from Ypsolopha scabrella, assembly GCA_910592155.1. Lineage (NCBI taxonomy): Eukaryota > Metazoa > Arthropoda > Insecta > Lepidoptera > Ypsolophidae > Ypsolopha > Ypsolopha scabrella. The sequence continues at coordinate 12,020,804 of OU342964.1, forward strand.
CATAATATGTTAGGGTAGGTAGATATATGGGTAGGTCTATTGACAATTTATCAAATAAAAGGTAAAAACGGTTTTTTACCAAAATCGGAAATGTAATGCAAAATGAAGGTGGTAGAGCTAATACCGGGCTCGACTGTGGAGGTACCACCATCTTACTTGCAAATCCTCCCGAAGTTATTCGGGGGAGAGTAAGAGGACAGCTCTCAGGCAAAACCAGGCGGCCCACCATTGCCTGGGACCGATGGATGGCGGTATAACCATCCCCAATTGCCGGGCCTTTAAACAGACCGGTGACGGACAGCGGCGTCACTGGTGCGAGGGTTCCGGCACCGCGCTCACCAATCCGCCTGCCCAGCGTGTGTGAGTATGGGCATTTCTTCTGGGAGGACCGCCAACTGGCAAAATCGAAATTCGTGGACGAAACGGGCTGATGGATGGATGGAATGCAAAATGTATTATTAATTTTAACCAATAATGTTTTAAAAAACCTTCACAGTATTTTGAACATGTTTCCGCTAACACACGTTTTCTATTTAGCCCGCGACGGATAGGTTTCGATTGTGTTGCCTTTGCACATAACTGAGTTGCTGCGCTCGTGACGAAGATAAGCGAATCAAACCGGAAACCCGAACAGCGCTGCCCCGCAAACTTCTTGGCAGCAGCGCACTATAGTTTTTATTTAAACATGGAAACACCACAAAAAAACGTCCAGAAAAAAAGTGACACACACGCCATAATGTAAATTTGCTTCTTGATTTGGCGTTTTCGTTAAAAATTATTGCATTTTAGCGTTAATATTCCGTGTTAGAATATGCGCAAAAGGCTAATAAAATGTCTATAGCAAATATCGGTAAGGCACCAATCATTCCTTTGTTTTATTGTGTGTGAAACAAACTGCAATGGATATAGGTTGGCGCTGGGGATCGAAGCCATTTCGTTGAATTCGGTTCTTTTATTGTAAATAGGATGAAAAGTATTTAGTGTATGTGTTTAACATTAGTTATACTTGATGAACCCCTGTTGAAAATCGTGATAATGATTTGTGTTGCGTTCTTGGTGTCGTCGCCATAGTTGATTGATGTCTGTATTTCACGAAGTCATTACTGGATGTTGCTGTTAGATGTAAGTTCAGAGGTACGGGATAGTTTTTGCTACTATTTATCACTGTTGCATGTCATAACGTTAATCACATTCGTACTATGTGTGTTTTGGGAGTACTTATTTAGTTATCAAGTCAAACAAACGGTGACCCTCCCTCCACGTACGTACATTTATTTTTACAATTTTTACAAATAATACTAGAGAAAATCCCATACTATATCACCCAAGCAAGGCTACACACCAACCTTGAAATTACTCTCTTTTTTTGCCCTTCTGACTGATAATTTGTTTTATAATGGTATTTTCCATTTGGTTGTAAGGGGTTTTTGGCCAAATCAGTCAGAGTGTCGAAAAAAGGGTCCAGAAAAGTGGGTTAGGTTGTAGATAAGGTGGTACTATGGGAAAAAAGATCTAGAAATTGCTGGGAAAGTAATATATTTTAATTTTCATCATCAGTGTCGTCATGTGGTGGAAGTTGCTGAACAAATGTACACCATGATCATGATTTTTGTACCTTGATACACACAATAGAGAGCTGTTTTAACTTTTTTTTTTAAATAATGTTTAGTTAAAATTTAGGGCTTTGTACCCATAGGGTGCCAACTGGGACCCTATTACTAAGCCTCTACTGTCTGTCATCCATCAGTCCATCTTTCTGTCACAGGTGTTCTGTCTGTAGTAGAATATCTTAGTGACCATAATACATACTAGTTTTTTAACTTTGTCAGATTGTGGTACATTCTCTAAATTTAGCACCTGATGAACAATTTAGCACCCTTTGGGTATTGGACCCAATTTATATTATTTGTTGTTTTTCTTTAGAGTCTAAACCTAGACAGCTCTACCATCTTTTTTTTTCTTTTGCGGGCCCTATTTCCACACCTAGTCTCTTATTTGGACTTTTGTGCGTACAGCTCTAAAATTTTGTCAGCTTGTTTTTCGTTGCCTTTATGTTGCTATAGGATCTATATATATTGTTGTTATTTACCATGATGTTTTTAGGAAGTGACTAAAGGAAGGAGATTAAAATTACTGAACCGTTGGAATATCTTCCTTAGCTTGAACTTATATCTTCCTTAGTTCAATTTCTAATGTCAGTTCGTAAAGGGAAGCGGTCCTTTAATTTTATAAATTATTGAACTGTAAGTAATCGGAAAGTGCTCAGAAAATTACTTTTTCTGCATATTGTGAATTCTGTTTAAACTACGGGGATTGCCTCGCTCCGCTTCACTTCGCTCGGCTCCCTACTATGTACTTACATGTCAACCTAGCCGCTCGCTCCTCCTCATGTTGCTCATTGTCGTAACGTATCCCTAGCAGTTGAATAAAATTATAACTAAGGAAACTGCTAAGTTCCTTTCATGTTTTTAGGGTTCTGTAACCACATTGTATGAGGGTACAGAACCTTTGTCCAACTCGCAGTTGGCCAAATTATGATTTTATTTTATGGTTATATTATAACTAATGTGACTGAACATAGAAACAAGTCCGAATGGTAGGTGAAATTTGGTTTGTTGTTTTTTGATTCAATAATACTATAACTTTGACTACTGAAATTAATTGTTCTGTTTCATTTTATTATTTACATATACTATATGGGGGACTTACAAAATTTTTCCAATTGCATTTGTCCTGCCTGACTAAAAGTCCAAATAACTGTTCTCAGAGACCACCCAAAGGTCAAAAACGGAACCCTATTATTGTCACTGCTGTCTGTATGTCAGGGGTTCAGAATAAGCTACACATCTGAAATTTGCATATTTTTTGTTATTGTTGACCCAAAATGGAATATTGAATTGGAAATTCAATTTAATTACTTTTCAGAAGGGGTCCATGAAAAAGCAGTTTATTTTTTTTACATAGCGTGGTAACTCTTTTCCAAGTTTGTATAAACTTACTAGGGTTACCACAGCGCATTATGTAAAGTCTTTATGTTACAGGAATAATTCATGTTCATTTTTTACCATTGTCTATAACTTAGCTAGTAAGAGTAAAAATATATGTTATTCTCTTTTATTTTATTAATTAATTAATTTGTTATCTCTGTGGGATGGATAAATCGCCAAATTCTTAAAATATATAAATTTATTTCAATCATAGTTTCTCTTTTATCTTCAAAATTAAGGAAATAGGGGCCATCGAAGTTGATAGTTTTAAACCAGTTTTTGTTACAGGGTGCCCAAAAACCAAATTAATTAGGAATTTGGAATTTCCATATATTATTTGGCTATCATTAAAATAATCAGCAAATTAAAGAGGTTTTGGTCTGCTCCATAATGTATTTTATGAGCAAACAATGTGAATTGAGCTGCTTTTAGTGGTCAGCAAAAATTACTAAATTGATCAGCAAGTAACTGGGCAGCCTTAAAATTAATGTCATAGGAAGTTATATATACCTATCTATATGTGTATCTGTAGCAATAGCAGCAAATCATGATTCGAAATTTATTAAATTTTGGCAAGCTGTTTTTTTAATTTTGATTTACTAATTCATTTTATTTCTATAGCAACAAGAGTGTGCATTTTTTTTGCATTCATTAATGGACTGACCACTATACCTACTTTTTTAAAATAAATTAAAATAAAACTAAGAAAAATATTAAAATTCTTCAATAGCTAATCTATACTAATAAAATAAAGTAGTAAAAAATTCGTGTCTATATTTTGAATATATTATCAAAATTTTAATTGAAATGGGTTATTAGAATAGGTTAAAATGTTGGAATTTTTGCCTATCTGTCTGTATGTATGTATGTTTCGTTTTAACTCGTGAACCACTCAATGGATTTAGATGCGGTTTTTTATTATCAGTGTAAGGACCCTGGTTAACATAATAGGCTATAAGGAGTGTTAATAAAATAACGTCCAAGCCAAAAACGGGGCAAAAATTTAATATACGCGGGTAGAGCCGCGGGCAAAGGCTAGGCTATCAAAGCTATCTTTATTATGAGGCCTCATCAAGCAAAAATCTCCATACAACAGGTAAAAACTGTTTGTAAAGTCAACAGCTATATATTTCTTCGTATATTTTTCAATAAGTTTTATCTAGCGACATATAACTACGTACGTATGAAGCCCAAAAAGCTAAAATCTGATGATATACCATCATAATAGCTGTCAGGATATTGTGAATATTGCCTCATTTTTACGCAAAGTTTAACGATTCGTACAATTTGTAGCTATAATAGAATTAAAAAAAATGCTTCAGTCCGCGGCCGTTCATTTATAGAAGATTAAGTTTAAACACTTTTTTATAAAAAAATACGAACAGTTTCATGGTGAACAGTTTTCCTCTGAAACCATTTTACTAATTCTAATATTGGGTGAATACCTCGCCATCATGCACTTCTCGATGAGAGATAGGTCAGAGTGCTGCGTCGTAGATAGGGAAACCTATCTGAAGACGTGTGTAAAGTTTCATTAAGATCAGACCCACCAGGGCGTTACAAACACCAAAAGCATTTAAAAGATATCGGTCAAAAAAATTTCAATGTTGGAGAGTTTCAACAAACAAAATCAAAATGTCATTGAACAAAATGTTAAAGTATATACCACACTATAGTGAAGAAGCGAGCAGACGTGTGCCACGTGGTCATCACCCTTCGGCATTCATAGTTTGGCTTGGGGTCTCCTATTTAGGTCCAACGGAGGTGTTTTTTTTTTGTGAAAAAGGAGAGAAAACCATTGCCTTCGTATATCAAAACATAGTCCTCACAAACATTATGGAACCTCTTCCACAAACAATGTTCGAAAACAGGCACTGGGTATTCCAACAGGATTCTGCGCCGGCTCATAAGGCAAAAAGTACTCAAAACTGGCTCACGACCCTTGGAATCGACTTTATCAGGCACGAGAATTTGCCCTCCTCCAGTCCAGACGTGAATCCCTTGGATTTTAAAATATAGCAAGGAGAAGGTCTGCGCTAAACCCCATCGAAACTTGCGGGTCAAAGCATCCCTGATTAAAGCGATCGCCGATATTGATGTGAACGTCGTGCGTGCTTCGATTGATGACTGGCCTTGCAGATTGAAGGCTTGTATCAAAGCAAGAGGAGGCCATTTCGAATAATTTTGATGTAGTTTAAATCTGTATTTTGTACCCTTTCATTTGATATATAAATGTTTGTAGTACGTAACTCATTGTGTCATTTATTTAACTTTCCATGTGTGATAAAACTTATGACCAGACTAATATATTACTGTAGTATTATTTAATTAGAAGGCATTATTGTTTAATGCATATTGCTCAATGCATCCAGCATTAAACATAACTAAAGATAAGAAGCATTGAACTAGACAAGACACATTTGATGGGGTTCTAGATTTAGAATTGTGTTATTTGATTTTGGAGAAGAGAGGCTTTCCAAAAAAAAACATGTCTGCAGTAATACTAGTGATAAAAGAAAACTTGCGCCTGCTTGACTTTACCTACTGATGGCTCTGCCATACCTTGGGTAGCAGCCTCAAAAAGTTAACTTAAGGATTTCACATTTCAGAAAAGGAAGTTGGGGCTGGATCATTCATGATACAGTTTTAGCTTATTTTCTCACTTATTAAACCTTTAAAATATATTTATTTTATTACTAGCCTTTGCCCGAAGTTTCGCTCGCGTGGAGGTGTCTTTCAATCAATGTATCTTTTAAAAAGTTACCCCCTTAATATGGAACAACATATATACAGACAGGTAGACAAAATTTTTTGGCCTCAGTACAATACTATTAACCCATTTTATTTAAATATTTCGCAAAGATATTCGATGTATACACACGATTTTTTTACTATTTTGTCTTTTTGTATGCAGCTAATGTAAACTGAACAACAATTTTCAAATTTTCCACTTGAAAAACATAAACTGCATCGTCATAAGAAAAGTTCAAGAATGAAATTGTAATTAATATATTCTCTCTTGGTAACAAAAAAAAATCACACATGTGCTAAATTCATACAATTATACGCGTAGTGTATAGAACATAATAGTATAAAACATCTTAGTTTTTTACTACTCTAGTGTCATTTAGTATGCAACAACGAATATCATTTGGAATTTGAATAATCAAAAGTTTTGCAGGCAAATAGCATAAACATTCATGTTTACAAAAAAAAATGAACAACTTGTACACCAGTTGCAATACCTGCTGTTATTTTCTAGGTAAAAATATTGAATGTATATGATTAGTACTGAATTGTAAGTATTTTATGTTTTAGGCTAAATACTTGTGATGGCTCAATACTATCAAATAGTTGGAGGAGGCTCATCTCTTACACTAGAAGACCTACAACGTTACTGTCCAAACATATGCCTAGATGGTATCATTGTTAACCAAGAGGACCAACAATATGGCCAACAACAGGTATACCTCATTTTGATACTAAATGATTATATAAAAAATTTATATTTTTCCATGCTTTTGCTCATATTTGGAAGGGCAATTTATGATAGAACTTGACTACTGGTAATATCATACATAGTCATTGCCTAGACTTCTAGAAAACGGATGTTTCCTTCCTTTCTATATAGTACAATACCATAAATCTTCTATAAAACTGGGTATCATTAAAATCATGCAACACTATCTTTAAGTACAAAACAGATTTATTATAATTTTAACACCAACAGGTAGTAGTCCAGCAAACAGAACAAGCAAATGACTTGATAGTGAGTGAAGGTGTTCAACAACAGCTGCTAGTTGGTGGAGATGGTTTGCAATACCAACAGCAGTACATCATCCGTCATGAACCTCCTCCTCCCCCTCCCCCGCTGCCTGCAGCTGACTTCCAGCAGCAACAACAACAACAGCAGCAGCAACAACAGCAGCAACAACAACAGCAGCAGCAACAACAACAGCAGCGGCTTCATCACCAGGTATGTCCAAGTTTTGACAGAATTTCAAATTAACTAAGTTACCTTTTAATTGTACTACATAAAAGAGAGTTCCCATTAGTCGAGATGTCATTTTGTCAGATCATCAAATGTTATTTTATTACCTATTCGTATTACTGATAAGTTAGTAAAAAGTTCACAAATTGCTGTCTCAGCTGAGATTCGTCTTGACCATTGGTAGTGTTTTTCACACGTACTTTTATTACAACATGCTTTATTTAAAAAAAAATGTACTTCTGGAAAATATCGTTTGCTACATCAATAAGATGTTTTGGTATTGGTGGTCAAAAATAATAATAATAATACCGAATTGTTTATTCTTTCAAAAGGAATACGTTTTCTAAGCATTCTCTAAACAACCAGATCACTTAATCCTGTATTAGATGAGTTATGATTATAATACCTATAATATAAATAAATATGTTCACACATTGATGTAACATCACATAGCCATTTAGGCCCATGGCAACGGACATTTATAAATCAATAATGCCTTCCAGTTGTCGAAACGCCTGTATTTTGAGAACTAAAAGTAGTAAAAACCGGCCAAGTGCGTGTCTGGCCACGCGCTGTGTAGGGTTGCGTAGTTGCCTAGTACATTTTATAAGATACAGATCGCGCCAAGATCGGCCCCATACATTGTCGTGTTTAGAGGGGACTAAAAGTTTGTTGCGACCTGTACTGGTAAACATGTAAAGCCTACTTAGCTGTGATAGTTTTTTTTTTCCGTTTAGCCGGCAGGGGGGGGGACTGATTCTTGACTCTTAACAAGAATGAGCCTTATATTTCGCCAACGGATCCCGAAATCGAAAAATGGTTTTCATACACCCACAATGTTTTTGAACGAACTATCCAACGATACCCCACACTATGGGGTAGAGACAAGAAAAAAAAATCATCCCTAATTTACGTGTATGTGTACACGTAAAAAAATGGTTTTTCGAGATTTTATTTTACCATTTTGTCGGTGTAATTAATATATATTATATATACCCATGCCAAATTACAGCTTTCTAGTACTAATAGTCTCTGAGCTAAGCCGCGGACATGGGGAAACTATAAGGGTTCGTTGTCGGACTACGGAACCCTAAAAATAATTCAAAGATAATTTTGTAAGAATTACTCACATTTTAGATTTAGGCGGAAAGCTCGCGATAATTTCGACCAAGTCATCTGGCGATTGCCCAGGAAGAATTCGATAATTTTGAACTTTTAAATATTTTTGTTGTGCTGCAGACACTGAGAAATCAATACAGGAAATGTCAGTCAATGGGAACTCTTTTTCATGTTGTACCGTATAATACATAGGCATTCAGCGTTCACAAAGTGATAAAGACCCAGACTTTTTTTATTCGTGTGCTTTTGCAATGGCTCACTGCAAATAGTAGCTAAAAAGTAGCCAAAGCACAAAACTACAATTTATGTCAGCAGTATTTATAATGTCACTGTTTTCAGATGCAAATATGTATCTTCTGTTACATTTTTGTGTGATTGATAAATAAAACATGTACCTGCCATAATGTTTTTTGTAAATCATGTATTGTAGATATTTGTTGATGTAAAATTATTTTTGTCATTTAATTGTAATTGAGTACAATGAAATGTGAGGTGAGGTGTTAACACTCGTATGATTTTACTTGAACTTAAACTTTATAAAATTAACATTCAATCAAATAACTACTTCCTCCTTTAAAACAGAAACATACAGTTAGTTTTTTTTTGTTAAGTTGGCCGCCTATGCATCCAAATACCATGATAAAATATTTATTTGTAGGTTTACTACACATCCGATTTACCTGTGGATGCTCAGTTAGTATTGCAACAAGCTCAGCAAATCATTGATGCATCTTTAATGCAACAGTCAACTCCTCAACGCCCTCAACATGTATGTCTAGCCAATAGATTACTGTTTCATAACTTACAGTACAACTTTAGCGCAATTAATTTCTCATGCACTACAGAAATTTATTTGTAGAACCTAATTTATGCTTCGTAAGTCTTCTTTTTATGTGGATGTGTATAATTTTTCTGTGCGGTAGCTAAGTAAAAACAAGCCAATGGTTGCAAATAATAAACATATAGAACTATAAAACAGCTTTTCACAAAATTCAAACTTGTGTGCCGCTAAAATTAGGTCACCTTTCAGAAGCATTTTAATGTGGCTCCAGGGTTTAAGTTCACACCGGTACTCATTGGTTTGGGTAATATTTATGTTTTATCAGAATAATGCATTGTTTTGTACATAATGTACTACCTGGTACTAACCCTTCCCTTCCTCTCCATTTCTTTGCATGGGATTAAGATTTCCATTTCATATGATTTGTCAAGATTGCTATAATGATGTCCTTCATGCCAATATACCGTGGTTGTATTCCTAATTATACTATTAATGACTTTCTTCCAAATGTAATCCTAGAATTGCTTCGTTCGAAATTTTCTTTGGATGCTCGAAGTTCTTATGAAAGAAAATTAAACGAAACTTTGGGAAGGTTTTAATTTTGAACTGTAGGTTGTGCAGCCTGATGTCAATATTTTCGATTCGGATAATAAAGGGTGAAAGACTGTAGTTGCGAAATTTCATTTACTTCCTTTTTGTGTTTATCAGAGCTATATTATTTCTGGCAGCAAATGCAAGAAGAGACACCCATTCAAAAAAAATCTTGCGCTCGTGGAATATATTAAAGTTGCGTGATGAAAACTATTTTCGCCATTTGTTGTACAGTGCATGAAGTGTATCGTTATGCTGTCTTTGATATATTTATAAGCGACATACAAATAAAACAATGTACATAAAATGAATGCTCCAATATGCATGCTAGATGTAGAAATGAAAGTTACAGATATATAACAAGACCAAAATAGACTACGTGTTATGGATAATGTTTAAATGTGCACATGCATACATACCCCTAGGTCTTAAATTATTAACTTTATAACTCTTTTATAATATGTGTTGGCTTATGTAGTCGTCATGTGAAAATGTTTTTAAAATTGATTGCTTTCAATACTAAAGAATCTTACAATTACTAGGTACATGCCCGTACTTTAAATCTGAATGGAAAAGTATTTCGGAGATATCTTTTTAGCATAGAGAGCGTGACGAATACTATAGTCATTTATTAATTTGAATGCAACAGAACAACGTTATTGTAAAATTTTTGGAATTAAGGTTTTTAGTCATTCTGTTGAACTTATGTTTTCGTGGCTGAAATGCTTTTTTAAATATCAAAAAGTTCTAGAATCCTTATGATTTAGATATATTTTAAAACATAATAAAGAGGGTCTTGAAATTTCTGGTTAAAGCTAGTTTACCTAGTATTTAACTTTGAACAACTAAACAAAGTAAGACCCAAACTAACTTGATTTGAAACAAAGCTTATTCAACCGCCTCGGTGGCCAAGTGGTAGAGCGCTCGCATGCTAATCCAGGCGTCATGAATTCAATCCCCACGGTGCACATTTGGGTCGCTTTGTTTCCGAAGACACGTTAAGCTATTTGTACCCGAAGTACAGTGATAGGGCTCACCATCTATAACGTTTAGTACGTTTTACTCGTCGGTGAAAAGCGGGTTTACCAAATGTGGACTGTGACTTGCATTACACAGTTCACACTCGGGAACACCTCTGACACCCCCTCGGGGATTTATGCCGCGATGATATGCCAATGTTTGTTTTCTATTCTACCCATATAAAATGTCTAAACCACACGCTATACTATATTAACAAGATATCTCCAGAAATTATCCCGGGATCTCATGACCATTGTATACCATTTTCGTCGCCATTTAAATAATAAGTCTGGGACAACGAGCCCGGTTCCGTTTTTGGTGAAGGAGATAAAACTACATGGGTAAGCGGAATAGACTATTCTATCCTGCTTACTTGAATACATTTGTCTCTTTCATCCGCAACGGAAGCGGGCTAGTGTAGTCTGTAACGTAACGCATGACAACAGTTGGTAAGCGGAGGTCATGTGCTGTCTCAGCCGACTGTGATACACCCGGCGCAGCCCCCGCCGCCTCAGCCCCCGCCCCCGCCGCCGCCGCCGCCGCCGCAGCATGTGCAGCCGCCGCCGCCGCCACCGCCGCCGCAGACCGTAAGCCAAAACAACATCTAGTTATATTAGTCCTGACATGAAAACAATAAAAATATTAAATATTTCACCTCGTTTCTTATTTAATACCATTGTAAAATGCTCAAGAAAAAGTTATTTTTATTTTACTTTTTCGTGTAGGAAAATGAGTTCTTGTTAAGTTGAAAATTTCAAGACTATAACTTTGGCATACAGACGAACAAGTTTACCACAGTGGTCCTTTTTTACCTTTTAAGAACGGAACTCTAATAAAAGCTTTACAAAAAAAACGAAATAGTAAACGTTTCTGCAGCCGCCCCAACAACAGCCGCAGCTGTCGCGTGCCTCGCCGCAGATGCTGCAGCATCTGCAACAGCAGCAGCACCAGCAGCAGATCCATTTGCAGCACTTGCAACAGCAGCAGTTACAACATCAACTGCAGCAACAGGTTAACATTATTTATTATTACATTTATTGGCTAGGCATTATATTTATTTAGGGTCTATTCAGTTTATTTATCAACTTATATATTAATTGCATTGTGTAGTTATAATAATATTCGTATTCCAATAAGTCTTTATTTTATGCATTTAACTTTTGTAGCCCAACATAAATATAGTTTTTTATATATTTCCCGTATCATATTTGTTAATCATAAAATATTATTTTTATATATATTAGATTTGACATGTAAAACGTATACTTTATGTATCTATTTCACAAATAAACAATTTGAATTTGAATAACTTCAACTTTTTAAGAAAATTTTCTACTGTTTTTATGTTCTTTCTTACTGTGATACTGGGTGAAAATAGGCAGGAATCTTTAAATAAACCACGCATTCTGCTGATCATACTGAAAAACATCCCCAAAGAAACATATACGTGGATAGGCGAAACGAAAGCCATTTTCAAGGAGTAAGGAAATCTATTAAGGTATGTTGTTAGTTATCGCGAGTAAGACCCCAATACAAAGTTAATAATGTGTGAAAATCGCAAAAGTTTAAAGTTTACTAAAGAAATCTGTTTTGTTTTGGTCGGCCGTGTACACAATCCGCCCAAGATCCTGTCATTCAGTTGCTACTTTAAATTTTGGAAATACAAATCATTTGTTGCACCGCAAAAGGTTGAGAATAATATCGTCGGCTTCTTTTGTTGCTAGATTTAATGTTTGGCGTCAAAATTACTGGTCCAGTTATGATAAATAAATTTTAATTTATAAATTTATAAATAATAAATAAATAATAAATAATTTATAAATAATAAACTTTAATTTTAATCTTTTGTTTCAGCAGCAACAGATGCAGCATCAACATCAGCCGCAACAGGTGGTAATGCATGCCGCGTATATCAATCAACAGCCGGTCAGTACATTTAGTTGATAGATTTTATAATTTTTCAGAACTCTGGTTTCTTAGATTTCTTTATTGCCGCGTTGCTTGTCATTTTGATTCAGAAAGCTGCAACTCGTTTGTAATGCAAATATTATACACTTGCCCTTACATGTTTAACCCGAATATGTAAATGTCATATCGTTCCCATCAGCACGGTTTTTACAGAGGTTGCAATGTGGACAGCAATCTGCTTTTATTTACTGAGATCATCCTTAATGCAATAAATTATGAATGTCAAGCAAACCGACTTTTCCAAAGCTTTTGATAAAATGGGTCATAGTGCTTTACTATTTTAAAAATTGTGGTTTGGTATACTTGGTGATATTTTTCGTTACATTAAGTCTTACACTGTATATAGTGTATATGTAGACTGTGGTTTCGCGTGGTTTCTCATCACAGTAAAAAAACTGTTTAAGGTATTCCACAGGGATCTCTTTTGGGTTCTTTGTTGTTTATTTTGTATTTACATGGCATAACAAATAATTATCAAATTCGAACGTATTGCTCTATGCTGATGACAAGATTTCTAGAATCATATGTGACCCTGGTGACAACAACTTGAAACAAAATGATTTTGACGATTTAATAAATTCAAAAGAATGCTTCATTATTAGTTTCAGCAGAAAGAAAAAAACTGTAATTTTTAATGACACCCCACACAAACTTAGGAAATATTATCCAGATCTGACGTCACCAAAGATTGTCCGTATTTTTTCGGGATCCCCAATCAATGTTCCAACTACATGCCTTATAATTATAACTCAATCGGTGTAGCCGTTATAGATAGACACGGAAGCTACATTACAATCGTTACCGCTTTTAAAGGCACTCTTGCACTTACCAACAGGCAACACCAAATCGTCAAGCGGCGCCCCGCCTCCTCAACCAAACGCTGAGTCCGGGCGGTGTGACTTTGGTTCGCGGCCCGGTGCGCACGATCCGGCCCCGGAACCGGGCCGCCGTGCGCGCACAGATGCCCGGTCCCGGACCGAACATGCAGCAGGGGCCGAGGCTGCTTAACCCTCAACATCAACAGGTTACTAAATCTCATTTTATTTCATCATCCATTTATTGTGTTTCTTCGTTCCTCCCTCCCTTCGTTCATCTCTCAACAACAACAACAATAATACAACTTTATTTGTTCACCAAAGAAAGGAAACAAAAAAATAATATAATCATTTAATCTTACTTATTGGGTAGGCACAAACAGGCGGCCTTCTCGCTTAAAGCGATCTCTTCCAGACAACCTTGGGTTGGAAGAAACTGGTCAAAAGGATAACTCTTATGGTGGTGTACTGCTTTCCTTTTGCCAAATCTCAATACGGTTTGATTAGAGAAACACCGAAAATAAGTTAGCGTAACAAATTAGAGTTCTCCACGTTTAAAATCGATACGCTACTGCCAATATTTATCACCCATAAACGACATTGCTCTAGTGTCAAAATCACTGGCTTAAAAAAGTTTGGTGCAATCCCGAGTAGTATAATTAAAATAGCTATACGATTATTGAACATGCCAATTGGCAATCAGGCTTCGAAGTTTCCGTTTCGGTAACGTTTTTCGAGTAATGTAAAGTCGCACACCAGCGTGTGTAACAAGGTTCGATGACCCTTTCTGTGAAATTCGTAAACTATTCCAAACCCAGCCCCGAGTCAATTATTATGGGACGTCAAGATTTTATTTTGCGAAATTAGAAAAAAAGTGTTATCTATCCGTATTACTGATCACTTACCAAGCCTCCAGTATGAGTTTGGCTGTATAAATAAAAGTAAAATAAAGTTACAAAGTAAAGTAAGTCCCCTTATATATTTTACCGGCCAAACCCGATTTTAGGACAAACTAGTTTTTCCTAGGCCAAATTTAGATCGATATCATGATATGGCTGGTAAGATCGTATTTTTGTTAAAACTTAAGACGTTGCCTTGCTCTGCTCCGCTTCGCTCGGCTCCTGAATTTATATTCACAAGCAACCTAACACGCTCCTCCTCGCATCGCTCGTCGTCGCACCTACTTCGGCCTAGGAAAAACTAGTTTGTCCTGAAATCGGGTTTTGCCGGTAACATGTACATACATACACTCATGCCTGTCTCCCAAATGGCTAGATTTTCATCTGCATCGATCCTGACACACCTCTGCCACATCCATCAACAAAGCCATACAAGCTCTTCTATTCCGTGTCCTTAAAAGTTTACTTTTACTATTGTTAAAGTTTACCATTGTGTTTGGCAGGCGGCAGCTAACGCCTCGCTAGGCGGGGTTCCCCGCGTGCCAGCGCCGGGTGGAGTGCCTCGCGTGCCGGCACCGGGCGTCCGCACCCCGCGCCCCATCCGGCAGGGCTCGCCGCGCCTGCTCAACACGCAAGCGGCGCAGGCGCAGCACCGCCCCGCCAGGCCGCGCACCCCGCAGCACCAGGTGCAGGTAAATACCATTTTAGTAAATCATACATCCATCGTCACGACTTGAATCCTCGAGTGGGTGTCAGAGGTGCTTCCTAGGGGACGCCCATATATTACGTCATTTGAAATTGGGTGGGGTCTGGTCTGCGGATGACGGTAACATCATAACATAGATGGCAATAATGGGGGGGTCTTGCCAAAAGAAAAAAAAACTATTGCTTAAAGAACATTATTGATTTTGTGATACAGATAACGAAAATTCATCAGATTTGTGAAAGAGGACATTGGATAATGGCGATAGGATGATTATAGAGGGGGGGGACAAAAATCGGCATAAAATCTATGATGTAATATAAGGACAGCCCCCTAGTATAGACTGTGAAATAATTCACAATCTCGTATGTACAACAACGTTTTGCCCACAATAAAAGCGCCCGTTTTTTAGTGCGCAGCTACAATTAAGTAAAAATTTTACTTTTTTCAAAAATGGGTATTTTGGTAGGGTACTAAAAAATACGTGTTCCCATTTAGGCCATACCTTAGAAACTATTTTAAGAATAAAACTCTATTATTTGGCTCAATTGCAGAACTTTTCATTATATGAAAAAATGTAGCATAAACTTATATTTTAGAATGAAATATTGGCATAATCTTACCATCTTTGACCATTTACATTTTCAAAAAGCTCCGAATCACAGCCAAAATGTAGATAACATGTACATATTCCACTAGCAGCAACAGCAACATCAGATGCAGCACATCGCGCAGCAGCAAGTGCACCAACAGCAGGTGCATCAGCAGCAAATGCAACAGCAGCCTATTCAACAGCAACCTAACCAAATCCGGCTGTCTACTCATCAAGTAAGTTTGCTGGTCAGTTTGAAAGAATGTTTTCATGTTTTATTTTATCTTCTTTACTAACCACGTCATTCTAAGTTGGTAACTACTAACAAATTGGTGAAGTTTATTTTAACGTTGGAACTTTAAAGTTTGGCTCTCGAAAGATAACAAAAAAATGCGGCAAATGAAAAAAAATCCTGGTATGTTAGAACTGGTTGTAGTACATACAAATGATAGGAGTCACACAACATTTGCAGAAACAGCTATACTATGCTGTGGGCGGCGAGCGGCTAAAACAAAAGTACTGTCGACGAGCGCATACATGGCCTTCTAGAACACTCCGTTACGTTTGTTTAGACCGCTTGCCGCTCGCATCGTGGCACAGGCCAAATGCTACGGTGTAAATTCTCTTGTATGAAGTTGACTACAGTATATTATTTAGCACGAAGGAGGAAACTGACAGTTCATGCTTGTGGAAAATGCGCTTGTAACTCCTATGATGCATGAGCTATTTCACATTGCAACATTCAAAAGTTCGCGGCAATGTGAAATGGGTCACGCACCACAGGAATTAAAAGCGTATTTCCCACTATCACGAACTGTCAGTTTCCTCCTTACTGCAAAAAATATACTTTTGGTGTGGTTGTTTTGGGGTTTCCAACTATTTAAAAAAAACTCAGTTCCATCTTTCGAGCCAGACTTAAATAGTTTTATTTTTTATGTAGAACATCGCTTTTCATTTGAGAGCAACTAAAATATTATTGCTGGGGTTTGTCCTTGTCGTTTATTTTTCAAATGTATGTGTCTGCGTTGGAAAATAATTTGTATTCTTTTCCATGTTTTTGTCAATGTGGTGCTGGTATTTGCTTGTGGTCTCATATTCTCCGACTAGCCCATCATTTCTCTTTCAGCAACAACTCCTCCTTAACCAACAAAACCCGCCACAGACTCCCCCCACTCGAATCATCACCCAGCAGGGGACCATCATAACCCAAAACATGCAGTCACAAATGCAGCCCCACCAAGTGAATCAAGTGAACCAAGTCGTTCAGCAGAACCAGAGTAGTACCTCGATGCCTCAACAAAACATGGCACCTATGCCGCAGAGGGCGCCACCTGTTCAAAAGAAGGTAATTAAAATATTTACAATGGGATTACGCGGAAATCGTTCTTATTAATGTACTAACCTTTGCCCGCGGCTCTATCTTTGCCCCGTTTTCGGCTTGGGTTTTTTGAACAACCCGTATAACCTATATGTTTACCCTACGATGATATAAAAAAAAAAATTATCCAAATTTTCATCAAAGTTTTGGCCTCAGTATAACCCATTTCAATAATAGAAAAATATTGAAACTACTTGTTAACTCATTTCATTTAAAATTATGTAAAAATATTCAAAGCATTATTATTATAAATTATATTGAATATAGATGTCTCTCGACAATATATTAAAACCGATTGAGCTATTTTGTGTGTACATAGTATTAGGTGCAAACAATTTTATGATAACTTCGACTTATTTCTTGAATTTGTATTAACGACAAGACAAATTAGGCATACGTGAAAAATACAAGACTTTTGAATTGCACCGGACCCTGAAAAATTGCAGAAAATGTATTACACATTTTGAAAATCTTTTTATGAATAATTATCCTTTCTGTCTCATTTCGAGTGTTAAAGGCGCAATATGTTCATTGCACAACGAAAGAGATAAACATATTATCTAAAAAAGTGGGCGTCCGAGTAGTGCGGTGAATCAAGAAAAGGTTGCATGCTTCTGTCTTGTAGTGAATAATATTTAATATAAACTCACATGAGAGCGTTTTAAATAAAAACGCATTTCTATATAATAGGTTTATACTAGGTGAAATTAAATCAACCGACCAAATTCATACTGGAGACTCGGTTAGTCATCAGGAACAAGGTTTAATGACCCTCAAGGTGAAATTCGAAAAAAAAATTTTTTTTACCCGTAGAACCTGCACTAGGAATTGTACTTAAACTAGTCCAACCAGTACGGGAGCAAAAAAAAATATTTTTCGATATTGGCCAAAAGGATTACTGAACCTAGTTCTTGATCACTAACCGAGTCTCTAGTATGAATTTGGTCGGTTGATTAAATTTCACCCTATATGTTTACAATGGTCACTATTGTTATTTAAACAATATAAGTTTGGACGGACTGAACTGAAAAAAGAGCCTTCATTTTGCAATTATTTTCGATGCAGCGAATTTTTCTCTTTAACTTTTTGGGCCCTGCTATCGTCTTTTTTCAGAACCCTATCTATTGTGGTATGGGAGTTCTACTATCGTGTTTTTAATTGCGAAATCCATCGCTTTGTTATACTCTAAATATCTTGGAGTGCATTACAAAATAAAAAAGACAAATAAGAAATAATTGTACAGACAAGAATTTGAAAAAATTCCTCGGGCCAGGATTCGAACCTTCGACTTCTTGTTATCAAGACAAGCGCGCTACAAATTGTGCCACCGAAGTACTTACCTAGTCGTTGAATTTTTCCACCATACTTCCCACCGAATATTTTGCAACTATTTGATCTAACCAGCTTGTGAGGCATGTACTGAACGCTCACGTGGGCGTTCTCATTTTTTACTACCTATGTCGCCCTTACTAGTAACGGAACGTTTATTAAACCAGGTCGTGGTAAACCCAAACAACGCGAACGACATGGACGACCTAGAAGACAGCATCACGGCGGCGATCCTCACAAAACACAACGTGAACGACGCGATGCCGCAGCAGTACCACACGCCGCCGCCGCAGCCGCCGCCCGCGCCGATGCGGCAGACACACACGCCGAACGCTCAAATTAACTACCCTCCGCCGCACTCGTACCAGCAAGTGGCTTATGAACCTCAGTCGCAGGTGAGATACCACCAACTACCTTGTATAACCCGTGTTAATCCAGTCATTTTTTCTACACGCAGTACGTGAGTGTGTGCCAAAAGACAAAGATACCGTGCGAGCGAATGATTATGGGCGCCATTTATGATTCCTTTAATGCACCGGGTTATAAGTCTACATTGTTGCAATCCATGACGCGTAATCTGATCTTCTTGTACACGTGTATGTACTCGTATATGCAGGTTCTGCTACTGCAAATGCCATCCTCAGAGTGTCGACACATTTGCTTGTTATAAAGGTACTTCGCACCAGCAAAGCAGATGGTTGTCGCAGATTACAGGAATTATAATACGGGTGAAATAAATAGTGTAGTTCTTGTATATATCTTCCGCAGGATTAATCCTGACTTGTGTAATGTTTTTTTTAAACCCCAATTGCCAACGAGATACTTTTGCTTGCGCTGCTGGCCGGCTGGGTTTTATGGCGTACTTATTTTTAAATATTTATATTTTAATGAGAGTGGGACGGTGTAGATGTCTGTACTCCTATTAATACTAGTTGTTATTAAGTTCTTTGACGTCGCGTTTTTTTTCTCACCAGTATATATATGTGATGCATTGGGAATATAGAGAAACAATACCCCATTTATTTATTTATGTTCTGTACCATTACAAATGCAACGTAGCCGCACCGCTTTGTAGTGAAAATACTATCATTTTTCAATCACTCCATGTTAATAAAAGATACAACTTTGCAGCAAATACACCAACAGCCGCAACAACTTCACCAACAACCGCAGCAAATCCATCAACAACCGCAACCAATTCACCAACAACCGCAGCAAATCCACCAACAACCGCAGCAAATCCACCAACCACCACAGCCGGCTCAAATCCCGCAGCACCAGACTCTAAACCAGCTGCTAATGGAGCAAGACTCTATAGAGGACGAGCGACAGGTGTTAACATTACAAAACGGGCAGCGAATGACGCTAGCGGAGTACAAACGAAACTATCATCCGCAGCGGCAACATTTGCAGCAACAGCAACAACAGCTTCAGCAACAACATAAGTATGTTCAATTGTTCAGTAAGCAAAACACACTAACAAACAAAACATACTATGAACAGTTTTGTTTCATGCCATTAACGAATATCAGTCTCTTTTCATACATTTTCGTGTAAAGGCTGACCAGGAAAATAAAAAACCTCGCCATGTTGCGGAAAACCAACAGAACAAATTCCATTACTTGCAACACTAACTTTAAACGTCATTATGTCGATGGATGTCAAAGTGTGTTGTTGTTTTTTTGCTTATGTGTGCGAGTACTGTTATAGTATGGTGTATTTTTCTTTTGTGTGTGTGATTATGAGTGTTGCAATCACAAAAGCAAATGTAGTGCTCCAGAGCATGTTTTATATTTTTCCGGTCAGGCTTTAAATTGATTATCACGTCACTATGAACATTATTTTTATTTTAAATATAATAATGAGTACGAAAATATAATAATAATAATAATAATAATCGTGATTTTTTTACAGCCAAACTGCTGGACGGCAAACGTTAGTTAGAAGTAAAGAACCTCAACGACCGGTACAAAGAGTTCCTCCCATGCAATCTCAACAGCAGCAGCCACCTCAACATGGTAAATTGAACCTTTTATCCTTAGAATACGTTTCAAAATCCAGTTATATAGAAAACAAAACGTGTGTTGAGTCTGCGATGGCAGAATTGTAGCTAGACACTTATTAGGCTATTAATTACTTGTTATTATCAATGAGTTTTTTGGAACTTGTGTGCACACGACGGAGTGAACAAAATGATCTGGAACCCAATACTTTGGACCGAGCTAGATTAAAAATAGTTTTTGGTACGTGAATACTGTTTTCTTTTCATCTCATACCGTTTACAGAACGAACAATTATAGTTTACTAAAAAAGAGCAGGGTTGGATTCGATAACAAAAATAGTTAACACGAGAAAATGTCTGTGCTTTACTGAGGATTCTCTCAGGAACAATTAATATTAAGAATGCACTCGTGTTGTACCCTTCCTAGTAGGTAGGTAGGTGGTAGAGCTGATGCCGGGCTCGACTGTGGAGGTACCACCATCTTACTCGCTAATCCTCCCGAAGTTATTCGGGGGAGAGTAAGAAAACAGCTCTCAGGCAAAACCAGGCGGCCCACCATCGCCTGGGACTGACAGACGGCGGTATAACCATCCCCAGTTGCCGGGCCTTATATAACAGACTGGTGACGGCAGCGGCGTCACTGGTACTAGGGTTTCGGCACCGCGCTCACCAACCTGCCTGCCCAGCGTGTGTGAGTATGGGCATTTCTTCCAGGAGGACCGCCAAGAATGGCGAAATCCTGGAAAGGCCTATGTCCAGCAGTGGACGAAACAGGCTGATGGATGGATGGATGGTTGGTACCCTTCCTCCTAAGTAAAGACGTAAATATTATTAGGACACCCCAGAATTGCCTTCTGGGATGTATGTCGTAACGATGTCCATTTTGTTTTTGTATCTTTTCAGTAGAAAATAGTGAAACGCCAAGTGGATCCCAGGAGCAAGCATCCGAACCCCAGTCCGCTAAAATGTTGATCTTTCTCCAAAACGGCGAGCAACGACTCATCACTTTCACTTTGCCTAAAGAAAGTTGTACCCTTCAGGAAGTACTAGAACAGGTTAGTTATGATTAATTATTTTCAAAGCTAACACATAGTTATATCATTTCTAATGCAAGTGCTCGTAAAGGCCTATTTTGTATGTATAAAAACTGTTGTCATAATCAGCTTTACCGCACTAGTGCTTTTTTTTGTATTTTTCTAATTTATCTAAAAATCATTGCCAGTCTTATCTTGTGTACCATACATGGACTTGACAGAAATTAGCTGGTTTCAGTTTTATACGTTCGTAGGCGGCGTTCAGTTTAATCGTCGGACGACAACCGCCTACCACTGACAGCAGGGCAGGTATGTTATGATGACAGAAAGCAGCCTTCGAACGCATCAAACTGCAAGCAGCTTATTTCCGTCAAGTTGGCAACTTGCGTGCAAAGAAAAAGAATGCCCGCCTTAAGTTCATTTGGAGTATTTATTGTTTCTTTAATTACTTTGCATTTATTTACTCACACTGTGCATTGAAAAACGTAGTATGATACACGTGGGTAAAAGCAATAACTCGCAACGTTTAAAACACTCGCTTATCGGTCGTTTTTCAAATCGTTCCTCGGTAAGTTATTGCCTCCTTACGACACTTATAGCATAAACTACTATCATCAATTTATCTGACGGTGGAAAAGCAGCGCTTTGTACGGCTCGGAGCTACCTGTCTTGACCCTTGATTTAGGCGTCATTGCTTCTTACACTGGGATACAAAGTGCTTACGGGTGCGATTTTGGGCCACTTGCTTCTGTTACGGTAAAACGTAGCGACCGCAAATACTGTCGGTAGTTGACGTTTGACATTGATTTCACCGTTACATTATGGCACAGTATTAAACTAAGCAGTATGTTGTCTTGGTAGCGCCCTTTAAATATATATCCATTAATATATATATTATTAACCACGGTCGTTCGGTACGTAAACACGCACTAGGGCTGCCCACTGTCTTTCTTGGGTTATTTTTGGTTCCGATATAGATGAATTTAAATATCTATATCCTGAACAATATAATCGGAGTTTAAAAAAATGTATGGTTATAATGATAAATATAAATGATAAGTTGCATTTTTGAGAGGTTATAACAATTTGTTAAGATTTTGTCACAACTACGAGAAAAATCGACCCATAAGAACATGGTATGGGTTATTATTTAACCCATCTTAACAAATTGTTATAACCTCTCAAAAATGCAGCTTATCAAATGTATTTTTTTATTGTTTATGGTAGTATAAAATTGTATCTAATTTTTTGTGAACAATATAATCGATTTACGTCCGCGTCCGTACGTAACTGCGGCGCACTAGTGACTGTCGTTTACAATGTGTGTAATAGCTCACCGAAATTTGGAAGCGCGCACTTTCGGCCGTTTCTATGAAGACGTAATACTGCTTAATTGTACTGTGATTATGGTGCCCTTAAGGGGGTAACTTTTTACCTCGGTACAAAATTCACATCATAATATTGTTTTCCTTACTTAAGAGTCAAAATTATGCAATAAATGCATTTTATAGCAATTCGCGCAAACTGCTTATTAATAGTTAGGTGATCACGTGAAAATGATTCAATTTTATGCGTTACATTTTATAGTCCAGTCATTATTGACATTCGAAATCGAAAATTTAATTATAATTCCAAAAGTTTTCAAACTTCGGTCAAGTGAATGGTACATTGGGACGACAATAAATCTCATTTTGCAACCTTGTCCGCAGTCCGGAACATTGTTAAAATTGCAATTAAATTAATTTTTGCTGTATGGTCGTGAAAAAAATTCCAAAAGTTCTGCAAACTTTTGGAACAACTGGGAAGTTTTCGATATAATATTTCATATCACGTATTAAATTTGCAACCAATCTAAGTGTACGGAACATTTTTTGTTATTGAAAATTAATGTTTTTTTTTATTAAACTGAATGAAAACGTTCCAAAAGTTCTGCAAATTTGACACATATATCGGAAAAATATACCGAACGATTGTATAAATTTGCAACCTTTTTCGTTGACCGGAACATGTTTATTTATAATTCTTTAAAATTCGTGGTCATTTTTTCGAGTAAGGTGGTCTCAGAATAATTACAAAAGTTTTGAAACTTGGTTGCAAACTTTGAAAACATCTATTCTGGTGCATTTACAAATTTGCAACCTCATACGCGATCCGGAACTTTATGCAATTTGCAAAAATGTAATTTTTTTATTTTTTCTCCTTCAAGAAAATTTCAAAAGTTCTGCAAATCGAGGGGACTGTTTAATTTTGAGATTAATGTCAGTATTTGAATTTGCAACCTCGGCCTATGGCTTCAGTCGATCTATTACTAAAAGCAAATTTAACCTCGCCTCTCTTCCACCAACGAAAGCTGCAGCCCGACAACATTCACTCCGCACATTTCACCAGGTCCAACATTGGATGGGCAATGACCTGCAAGCCGAATCTTGGGGATGGAAACACGGGAGCCAAGGCCTCACGCCCATTCTTACACTCCAGGATCCAGCACCGAAAGAGTTGCTTGAATTTGTTCAATGCAGATGTGCATGTGCAATACCTTTAAAAGATAATGAAAAATTGAATAGTAGAAAAATTTATTGATGAGACATGCTTAAAAATACTAAAGAAACTACCTGATATAATTTCTGTATTACGTTTATAATTTCTCATATAAAACAAGTAAATGTCGACACTGACGATTGTTACATTCAAGCATTTAAGGAAAAACATTTCGAATAGATTGTCCGTAAATAATATCTTTTTTCAATATATGAGGTCAGTTAATAAGTGTTAAAACCTTACAAGTTAGCGATAAAACTTTGAATGCATGTTAAATGTAACAATCTGTAATTGAAGATACTGAAAATCTGATTTATTTGAATTTCGTAGAAATACATATCCGAAAAGAAATAATTATGAGCATTTGAATTTTTTTGTGTGGGAGGGTCCTGGATCACTATAATGTTCTTCCAGTTCCGTGGTACATTCCGATGACATTTCACATTCCACAATTGTATTATCCGGTGCACCATCTTCTGCATCTGATCTTACGTCACTGCTTTCATAATCAAGGAACGTATCCAGCGGTTGACCTACACGATCGCTCTGAGCGCACCATTGTTCCACTTTAGTTGGCTCTTCATCCTCGTCGTCGGATTGAGTGAGATCCACCTTTATCGCGTTTGCACACGATTTCCCATGGCAGAAATGGCAAGCCTCGGAGCAGTTCAACCCTGCTTTTTTGCAGCCGCATCTAGCCCCCTTTTGCACATCTGCATTGAACAAATTCAAGCAACTCTTTCGGTGCTGGATCCTGGAGTGTAAGAATGGGCGTGAGGCCTTAGCTCCCGTGTTTCCATCCCCAAGATTCGGCTTGCAGGTCATTGCCCATCCAATGTTGGACCTGGTGAAATGTGCGGAGTGAATGTTGTCGGGCTGCAGCTTTCGTTGGTGGAAGAGAGGCGAGGTTAAATTTGCTTTTAGTAATAGATCGACTAAAGCCATAGGCCGAGGTTGCAAATTCAAATACTGACATTAATCCCAAAATTAAACAGTCCCCTCGATTTGCAGAACTTTTGAAATTTTCTTAAAGGTGAAAAAAAAAATCATTTTTGCAAATTGCATAAAGTTCCGGATCGCGCATGAGGTTGCAAATTTGTAAATGCATCAGAATAGATATTTTCGAAGTTTGCAACCAAGTTTCAAAACTTTTGTAATTATTCCGAGACCACCTTACTCGAAAAAATGACCACGAATTAAAAAGAATTATAAATAAACATGTTCTGGTTAACGTAAAAGGTTGCAAATTTATACAATCGTTCGGTATATTTTTCCGATATATCTGTCCAATTTGCAGAACTTTTGGAACGTTTTCCTCCAGTTTAATAAAGAAAAACATTAATTTTTAACAACAAAAAATGTTCCGTACACTTAAATTGGTTGCAAATTTTACACGTGATGTAAAATAATATATTTAACACCACTCCAACTTTGCAGAACTTTTGGAATTTTGGTCTCAAGAACTGGGCAAATTATCATTTATTGCATTTTTAACAATGTTCCGGACCGCAGAACAGGTTGCAAAATTGTTTGTTTTAATACCATTCCCGACCTTACATTAAAATTTGAAAACTTTTGGAATTATAATGAATTAATTGTCTTGACTGACTGGACTATTAGCTGCATTACATTACAACTGTAAATACGCTTTTAAGTTTCTTAATGTAATGCAAACAAAATGTAATACATTAAATTACGTATTTTTTTTTTTGTAAAGAGTGTATTATTGATAAACTATTTCCGCAAGTTGTTTTAAAACACATTTATTGCATACTTTTTATTCAAAAGTAAGGAAAACAATATTACGATGTGCATTTTGTACCGAGGTAAAAAGTTACTCCCTTAAGAAAGGCCATCACGCGAGACTCCGCTGCATTTCAGTTCCGCCTGCTGCGGTCTAAGCTTAAATTTTATCGAACAGTGCAATCTTCTTAGTATGAGAGGCTTCCCCTTTTTTGTTGCTACTTTTTTAAAGATGCCTCAAAACTCAACAACGACGACCGAACCCAACCTGGGAGCCGGAAAAACATTTCCCGACTGTTTTAGAGTTCTAACCTGCACAAATGTATCTGATTTTGAAGTCTTTAGTCAGTTTTAGTACTGTCAAAACTACAGTTCTTGCAAGGTAATTTACCTTTTATTATGTCCATACAAGCTGTATATTGCAATAAATAAATGTTAGTGTTGATAGCATTAAACTTAAAACTAAAGTCCTTACAATCAGCTACATTGTATTGAATTCTAGATAATCTTTTACTTACTTTGACTTCGCCTTGTTTTCTTGAAATTTGTGATTTATTTCAGGTGAATGTTCCATTCTCGGAGGATACGCATATTCAATGTATGCAGAATACGAGCAGCGAAATAGATTACTTTGTGTCCGTTGGATCCACGACGCGGATCGAAGAGATGCTAGAAAATCATCCTGTGAGTGTTAAATGTTTACAAAAGCTTCTGATTCGTAGCGTAGGGTACTTTTTTTACTATACCGGGTGTAAATAGAGTGCAACCTTTAAATAAAATCACATACTCTACTGGTCATACAGAACAACTCTCAGAAATAAAAAAAACTGCACAAATCATCAAGAGAAAAAGATATTTATCTGTAACTCAAAGACTTCATCTCGTAGAAGGAAGGTCTATTTTTGAACGCTGCACCGTAACAGCTGTTTGACGGACGACGCTATCTCGAAACTCGCCCGTATGTCGTTGCGTTAGGGTTCACGCATGTTTGTTTGAAACTCAATTATTTCCCAAACTAATGTTTAGCGCGGGTAAAAAGTGGTTCAGTGTGACCGGTAGAACATGTGGTTTCATTTAAAGGTAGCAGTCTATTTACATCCGGTATATTGGGGTCAAACTGGGCTAGGCAGACGAAACTACTTAAATTAATAAATTCGTGGTACCCTTAGTAGATGTACCCTTTAGGCAAAAACACAATAAGCAAGTAAACTAGATCTAAGTAACAGAATAATATTGTATGTTTAAGTTGTGACATTTACTAATTAAGAAAACTGGGGGTAATTTTATGCATACAATTGCATTCCGTTACAACATAAAATTATGAAATATAAATGAAAAAATATTCAAATAGATTGAAATGTCAAACCCGTTAGTAGAAAATGGATGTGACTCTTTCATAATTTTTGTAGTTTGCATTTTTGACGCAACTGTGTTTTGTCCACAGATGTTGGTAGGAGATATAAGTAGTAGAAGTTCACCAAGTGTCTTACCCCAACCGGTAGCTGTTACCAGTGAGATGTCCACCCCAGAAAAACTTCCAGGTTCTGAGAATGGTAAGTGCCTTTGGTATCATGGTGCCAATTCAGTGTAACACGACTTTACTTATTTGATAGGACTAACCTTATTTTAAGCGTCCTGTTCAATGTTTAGTCACAGAAGATACAATCAGTACGTAAACGTCAAGGAAACGCCCTGAATGCACACACACAGGCGCGTGCTTTTAAAACGCCGCGCCGTCTCGGCCATTGGCAGTCGCGAGCGCTGCACCATGTCATAAGGTTGCTTTTAGATTTCGCCCAGTGCCAGTTGTAATACGCCGATCGGGAATACTCGAGGATACGGTTGAGTTTTCCTACTGTTTATATCTACTGTGGTTTAGTCCTGTCAAATGAGTTACACCGAATCGACACCATTGTCAACCTTGGTCGAAATGACTAGCTAATTTTTTTAATTTTTTGTTCTTTTTCTATCCTAACTTATTCAACTTGAGGTGTTAAAAAATCTTAACTTTGAACGGCATATATTGCAGTCAAAAGCCTATCATTTTGGTATATACTGTGGGTCTCGTGATAAGGGGTACAAGTCCAAGTTTTGTGACAATGAGGTATGTAACCAGTGGCGGCTGGTGCCTCAGAGAACCGGTGGTGCACTGCATGGTTTTATTAAAAAGATCAAATAAAATGCCGCAATTTAAGGAAACAAATTTTATTTATATTCCGTCCAAATCGCTTCTCCGCCGAAAATAACACAGGGAAAGCAAAAAAAAGCATGTAGTCTCTCACATCCACATATAACCATTTCTTTTTAACATACATTTCACTTTTGAACGTTCTCGTGAACGATTTATTTTTTGTTTTGCATTCCTGTTTTATATTATGATGGTTTTCATGAGTCCTGTTGGTTTTAATAAAGTCAATATTGTAATTTACACTCATTATTATCACTATTTCCAATCTTTAGTTTACTTTTTTAGATAATTATAGTAATTAAATAAACAATTACTCCTCCGCAAGCGCGCGCAAAAAGTGACAAACTGACGACAAGTGCATCGTGCGTAGGTCAAGGCCTCGGGGTAACGCGAGTGAACTACTCGTTTCGTTTCGTATTCTTTCGGCAATTTCCGGTCGCGTGCGGCGCACGAATCTGTCCTAAAACTGCCATACATTTTGTACTACGCATCTTCTGTCTCACGCGCCGGGCTGTTTACACCGTGTTTCATAGAAGTTGTATGAGCTCGCTGCGTGCGTTTTCCCGAGCGCACGGGGTACGGGGCCGATTTTGTTCAAGCAAAAATAAGATTTATTTCCTTTGCAGTAGAAATCTATACATTTTTATTTACGTCGTAATAACAAAACATGTATATATATGTACTATAATCAGATATTTAATTTCCGTATATGGCAGTATGGATGGATGGGTAATGATAGGTATAGGACATTATTGTGTAAGTTTAATTTAAATGGTAGTGCGGCGCACGGGCGCACTTAAGGTGCAGCCGCCACTGTATGTAACATGTGCATGTGACATATCTCATTTTCACAAATTTGTTTGTTTGTATACTTTTTTACTGAACTAGGGAATCGTTGTATAATTCGACCAAACTAACTTGAGACCTGGCGAGCGAGAGGCAAAGGGATTAAAGATTTTGGCCTCTATCGTCATTAAAAATTGCGGCCACCTTTAATTCTTATAAAAATCGATTGCCGACATAATATACAAACAAAAACAGTGTTTCATTTCGAAGATATAAGCAACCAAAGTGGTACTGGTAGCACCAGAAATAGTAAAACTTTGGTTGCTTATATTTTCGAAATGTGACACTTAGTTTTTGTCAAAGAATATTTTTTGTTGGTAGTTATGTCAACGATCAAGTTTTGTAATATTAAATAAAACACATAGCAGACGGTAGGGAGTCTAGGGAGGCCTGGCTCCATACTAAAATCTTCAAACCCCTTTAACCTATAGTATGGGCGACCATAGGCAGAGAGGACAAGGAAAGCGGGTTCTTAAGGACAGCCATCAAGCACAAACAAACACGAAAATACAAAATTGTGAGGTGTCCATGGAATGTTTTTAGTGTTTAAGGCTGAGTCCATTGACATTACCCCAATATATGCTAAATAGGGACTAAAAATCGGAAAATCAAAAATCATATCTTACAAACACCCAAAAAACTTTAATTTGATGGTTGATAACCAAAAGTATAGCCGAGTGAGTTTTTATTCATTCAGATAAAATCAAAATATTTGTACTGAATTTGCATCGAAAATGTTACCTAGATTAATAATATATCTTTGAAAACCTTCCCAGTATTGCCAAAACTTTGTTATTCTTAGCACACTGCGACGATATCGGTGCGATTGTATTGCCTTCGCGAGTTATAGCGAAATGAAATGTTATTTCATTACATTTGGTCACGCCCACAACTAAGTTGCTGCGCTCTTGACGTCCGTCATTAAGTTAACGTGACCGCGTTGTACAAAAAAAAAGAAAAAATATATATGCAGTTGAATAGAGAAGCTCTCCTTTTTTGAAGTCGGTTAAAAATAGAATGACTTAGTATTAGTTCTACAGCAACTTAAAAGTAAACCTTTCATTAAATATCTTTCTTTAGGCCATTGTAGGATCATGTAAACATTTCTATCACCCTACAAAGGCTGTATCTGGGCATTCTTGAATTATTTGTTGTTTAGTAATGGGCATTATTGATACTATTTTGTTGTTTAGCAGCGGGCAGCCCAGCTTCCCCGCGGCCGCGATCGCCGGCACCGCGCTTCGTGGACGGCATGCTGGCGCTTTGCAAAACTTGCGGATATACTGGGTTCGATTTCAATCGATGTCAGAGGTACGTAGAGTACGTAGTTTAGACACGTAGAGTTCGCGCCAAACTTAAAGTCGGCTCTGAAGTTCGTCTATGTCTGTCTCTCTCTTTCATCTATCTCTGTCATCTATTTCTCTCTATCCGTCTCGCTGGAGCTAACTTCACTCAGCCGACTTTAAGTTTAGCGCGAACTCTATAGTTGCCGTTATGGTGGGCCATCTAGTCAGCTGCCATGGAAAAAGTCTTAGATGTTTGTGACGTCTTGATATCTTTTGACTCAATGAAACTGCACTTTTGAATAGGATAAAAATTATGAAATGGTCACGTGCAATACGAAATATGGATTACTTTTCTAAATATGTACATATTTTAGTTAGTCTTTCAAAAAAGTAAGAGAAAACGAACGAACACAGCCAATCAAAAAACACCACAAAAAGATATAAAAGATCAGTCTGTACATGACGCCACAAACACCTACAGATAGCGCGTGAGTTGCAGAGCTAAGGTATGCGCTATATACACACACAGCTGTTCTCTCTACGCACAAGATACATTCCTGATATCGAAAAAACATGTATTGTAATCAAGTGATTGGTTTTGCAGATGTAAACGTGTATTTACCGAAGAACCTAAAGGTGTTCCTATGGCTAATAAAAAGGTAGAACCTAAGAAAAAGGACCCAGAAAAACCACACACAAGTTTGGAAAAGCCTGGGTAAGTAATATAGGCTATAGAATGCTATGCTTATGGCATGGTTATTAATTATTATGCTTAACTTTTATCTAAATATACTACCGACATTAACAGAATCATTAATCTATTTATCATACTGAACAACGTTCCTCAATAATAAATCTAGTCGTATATTTTTTACTTTTCTACAATTTTATTAAAAGTTTTTTGCAATTGTACAGGTTTCTTGGAGGAAAATTGTTGATTGTGATGCGTGTGGTTCCAGTTTTTGTAAGCATATCTATATCTAAGCAGTAATGAGCCGTTTCCAGGCTAGCTTCCATAAAAATCACATAGGTGGCGCTGTCTAAGGACTTAAAAATATTATGATCTATTATGATCTCTTGGCTATTGATCTTTGCTTTTTCAGCAAAACTTCATCTTTGGGTGATCAGTGGCTGGCTCTCAGTCTTATTTTACGCATTGGTTGTCTTTGTTTTGATACAATTTTTTCCCCTATTAACTTTACTACCTGGACAAACCTTTGGACACTACCTACAGATAATGTGCGAGTTCAATGCAGGAAGAGGTGAAGGGCGGAAGCAGCCCCCCTCCCTACGGTTTTTGGTCCCCAGCAGCACTAAAACCCGAGTTTATTTTTTAAGTTCTTGGACAGCGCCATCTAGGTGATTTTTATGGAAGCTAGCCTAGACCTTTGTCTATGTACGCCCGCTATTGAGCATAGAACTCTTGTTTCTTTTGTTTATGATCTATATCACCATTATATTTTTGCAGTGGTATTGAAGGTGGTATAAAATTGAATCTTTTAAAGAGCACTGCCAAATCTCTCAACAATAAGACTCCGGTAAGTTGATGTTTTGCCTATTACAAAATGTGTTTTCCTTTCCGTACATATAACGTTTTTTCCCGTTTAGGTGTAATTTCGATTTTTCCCATAGATATATTTCTGTATGTTTTCCTGAGTGGAAACAGGCTATAAATGTATACAAAAAATTATGAAACAAAAATAAATAATATTAAAAAACATGACTGCCGGAATAGAGATTTAATTCGGATTTAAGTGCACCCGGGGGACTATTATGCTGGATACGTGTTGTTTTGTATGTCCCCCGACTACACTGAAATCCGAATTAAAGCTCTATTCTGGCAGTCGTGTTGTTTAATATCTTTTATTGTTTATTTTTCCAAAATTAGGGAGGCCCTGAAGCCATAGCCTGGGTGGATAATATTGTTGTACACAACATGCATCGCGTTTGATTCCAATTTATTTTGTAGACAACAGCAGATAAAAAGCCGGCTAGAGTGAGGAAGCCAAGAGGCAAACAGCCGGAACCAGAACCTGTGATATTGACACTAAGCTCTGACGAGGAAGACTCCAATAGCTCAATGGTCAGCAACCAGGTAAGTAAGAAAAGAACACAAGTCATTGACATATTGGTGTCGATTCGGTGCAGCATGACTTGACAGGACAAACCTTATTTTAAGCGCCCTGTCCTGTCTTTTCGATACAGAAAGAAAAAGGCAGAAAGCTAAATTAAGTTTAGTCCTGTCAAATAAGTTAAGTTTTTGAATCGACACCATTGCCTATCAATCAAAGTCGTTTTACCTGGCTTCCTATAATGTGTCTCTTATATCCTTAGTTCCGCCAATATCGAGTTTTTGCCCGAAAAAGCTCCCTGGAGGTAATTTTGACACTCAAATTCTCAAGCGGGAACCTACAACAAATGACATAAAGAACAATATGAAATTGTAATTATATTAGAGGGAAGAGTGTCGTTTAGAAAACATTCTGCATTGCTGCAAATCTCAGCGCTCGACCACTGCAAACGCGTGACGTGAAATTTTAAACATTTAATGTCGCATGCAACGCGTTGCGGTGGTCGAGCGCCGAGATTTGCAGTAATGCAGAATTTTTTCTAAACGACACTCTTCCCTCTAATATAAGGCTGCTTTATATAGTCAAATTAATACTGGAAACTCGGTAAGTGGTCAGGACCAAGGTTCAAAGAAGCTTTCTCTGAGTGACGCTAAATAAAATTTGCACTTACTAACTGAGGTTGTTCTTGAACAAGTATAGATGCACGAAAATCATTTTTCGTATTTCGCAAACAGGGTCATTGAAAGTTGGTCCTGATCACTTTCTGAGTCTCCAGTGTGAATTTGGCTATATAAACGAAAGACACCTAATATGTGCATTTAACACAATAAATTGTGTAATGATGATTAACATGAATATATGGTATATATCTATAAGGTCCTACAATAATAAGTGGAAACAATTCTAGGGTAGATCAACAGTAACTGTTATCTGAACACACTGAAGAATTAAAAAATAAATATTGATTTCTTTTTTCATTTCCCTGTACAAAATGGCTCAATCGGCTGACTTATTTTCTTTGGAAAGGTGAAAAAAGAGATCGCTCAAAAAAATTTTTTTTTCTCTGGTAATTAGACTATTAGGGATACTGTATCATCTGTATAAATTTTATCACTTTGAACTGTAGGACCGTATACATATACCGGGTGTAAATAGACTGCTACCATTAAATTAAACCACATATTCTACCGACCCTAACAGAACCACTTTTCCCAAGAATCATACCCTCGGACAACCTTAGTTTAGGAAATAATTGAGTTCCAAACAAAAATGCGTGAAACCTGAAGCTGTTCAAGTTAGTGTCCGCGGGTATGATTCTCGGGAAAAGTGGTTCAGTAGGGTCGGTAGAATATGTGGTTTCATTTAATGGTAGCAGTCTACTTACAGCCGGTATATCGTGTCAATATCATAGAATCGTCTATGTATCTAAATAAAATGTTCGAATTAAGATTTGTGCCTTAATCCATCTCCTGGCGCGGTGACGCCACTGAACTTCAAAAGTGGTATATTGAAGTATTTTGATAATTAACTTTTGATTTTAGCTTGAAACCTCTGTGCACTTGAAGGAACCCACTCTCAGCGAGATTGAAAGTGCAACGCTAGACGATAGCAATGATCATTTGGATGGTAAGTGGTATTTATATAATGAATGGTCTATTGTTTAACATTCTCATTTCCCTAAAAAGCGGACCGATACGTTTTTATTCTGATATTTTATTTATGTTCCGCTCCTCTGCCGCTTTTGTGACTGATTAATAATTAATTTAGATGTCGCAAGCATTTTAGTGTGAAGGGAATGTGCCGACTTTTTATGAAACTACTACAGTCAAAGAAAGCTTATAGGGTATTTATTTATTTAGTTGGACGCGACGGCATAATACGTGTACAGGTGTACAGATCTTTATTTTCTCAGCAAGTTACGTAGTGCATTTGTGTGAGTGTCGCAGCATGCACACTACATCGTATCTACTTTAATCAGTAGGACTTCTTATGGCGCCGCGTACTCCAGACCAGTAGTTAGTACCTACCTACAGGCCTACTGTAGGCCTACCATGCGCTAGTGGCTGCGTAAAATATTTATATGCAGTGTGAGTCTCGCTTAAGTGCACATATGAATTTGTGTAAAATTAGACCCAATATTATCGACACCAATTTTATATGAAAACGCCCAGTGTGCCTCTGTTTAACCGCTCATAGAAAATGTTCTGTCCGGGATAGAAACGTGGTATTTTTATTTCATGAAAGCTGATATGTTACATTTTAACGTAAATAAAGTAATAAAAATTGGGGGTTAACTGGGCATTATTTTAAGAATTTTAGCTATTATTGAAAAAACACTTTAAAGAAATCAATTTTCCGTAAATTCTCTCTTATTTTTAATTGATGCTGATTTTTTTAGGGTAATTGTAATCTAATTGTCACTGCCCGTTGTCAAGGGGCTATTTCGATAAAAATGGCACTTTTTGAAGTTGTATACCTGCTTTTCAGATGAAGCCACTAATTTGATAAATCAGTATATAAATTTCGGAACCTTTTTCTAGTTTTGTTCAGTACAGAAACGCGATTGCGTAGCTTCCGCTCGACAGAAATAATTATTGAAGTGAGGTCTTCTTCTACACTTTTTTTTCATATATGACAAATAAGAATGACATGCAGGCCTGAACGATATTTTATCAGATAGATTTTAACGGTATCTAAATTTCCTCAGTTGGAAACTTTGATAGCTATTTTAGTTCATTTTATATTAATTTAAAACCGACATTTTGCAATTTTTTCCGGATTCCGTCCCTCTCCCACTGCGGGGCGTTCCGCATAGAGTAACAGTGACCTTTGCAAGCGCGACATATCCTCTTAACAATAATTACCGTTTTTGTTTTAACATATCAGGGTACTAGGTCCAAAAATTACAACCTTTACAAATAGTTGCTGATAGCAAAATATAAAGGTCTATTACAACAATTTATTTTTTTATCATTTTTTCTGGAGATAAAATTGGGCCTAGTTTTACCCAAGCGAGACTCACACGAGACTCTACGAGAGAAACCAGAATTTATAAATATTTTACGCAGTCGCTTATCGAGACTATTCGAGACCTACTCATGGTAGACCTGTAGGCCTAAATATGAAAGGTTTTGCTGGAATATTATTTTCTGGAGCAGGTAAGATTTTGTCAGAACTAAAATACCGGCTATTGTGAAGAAATTTTATTTTTATAACCTATCGATGTTTGTAAGTATACCTACTACTCAAATGAAAGAACGACAACGCCTTTTGGCGCGTGGATTTGTCGTTGCTAAATTCGGAACTAAAGCTGTAATCCCAATCTAGTAGAGCCCGCACCATCACTTAAGTCCTACGACGAAAACAGGAACTAAATCTGACAGCTCCGCCCACTGGCGGTCCGAGGGAGGGGGCGTCACAGGGGTCATGGCCCCTCAAAATCATTCACGAAAGTCTATTCTATAGTTTTTATACAAAGTGAGCTTTAATGCTTTACTTGCGAAAAATAACATCAGGACTAAAATGTAAAAGGTGCATTGCTGATAGCTCAAGTGCGTTCAATATTATTCTAGTAAAACGAGGAGTAGAAAGATAGCGGTGCGGATGACGTAAATTGGATGAGGAGCAAAAACTTCAGTACAAAATCTTGTAATGCATGACAAGCAGTTGACACCGCCACTGTCACCCTACGCCTCGTTTTATTAGACTGAGACTTAACGCACTGAGCCGTCAACAATGCGCTTTTTACATAAATCGTTGGGAAAAATAAGCTTTCAAACCAAACGTTTGGCACGGCTAACTTCAGGCCACAACGAACGACCATGGTATGGACCATAGACTCAGGATATAGGTACTAAGTATATCGTATGTGAGGGTTTGTTCACAGATGTATAATAAAGTAGGTAGCAGACCGTGGGCATGAGCAGACCTAACGTTAGGGTTGTTATCTGACCGTAAGCTACAATATCTGAAACCAGAATATCGCCAGAAATTGTAGTTTACCTATAAATTACAGTAAGGTATAGTCAGGAACGTCGCTAACAAATGAGGTGAAAATAGAACGCAAAGAGGTTTGAGCTAGGCGGCAAACATAAGCAATATAAACAATAGCCAATAGCAAACATTTCATGCATGACGCTTTCAGACGGGTTAGTTAATTTCGGAGCTTTAAGAATTTAATTAATGACTTAACAGTACACGAGTCCAAAACAGAAACAACATTTAATTTTACGATTAATATTGGAAATGTATTTATTTAGCGCCGGCCCTTCCCCATTATTCAAACCTTTATAATGGGCATGAGCGAGATAGACAAAATTAAAAACACTACTATAGAATAAGGGAGGATAGTTCCAGAAAAACCTTGCCTAATAATGGGTTTTAATTGATTTTTGTCATAAAATAATACACCTTTATCACGCTCACGTTAACTACGTTTCTTACGGTAATTTATTATTTCTGACGGTAACTTACCATTTCTGACCGTAACTTACATGAGTAAGGTAAAGTAAGAAATGGAGCTTACATCTCTACCTATAATAAACGCATTGAGTCGACGCGTGGCAATTTTAGCTCAGTGAACTTCGGGCTCTTTTAAATTTAAATATATGTATTGCTTGTTTCCAAATAAAATATGTATATACCTACTAGAAATTAGTTTAGAAATTTACAATTATGTTCCAAGCATAAGCCAGCCAAAACAACCCATTTTTATACGTTTCTTCGTACCATGAAGCCTAAATGTAGCTTGTTTTTTGTATGGGAATTTGCCACGCTATTTAATCCTTGTTTGGTCTGCTACTTAGTAATAATTATATGTCTGTTGGGTTTGTTATGGTTTTTCGTCATCTGTCATAAAGCGCGAGAAAAGGAATGAAAATAACGAAGCAGTAAGGTAATAGGGCAATGCCAGCTAATAATATTTTTTTCGGTAGAGGTCATTTTAGGTACTTTCCGATGTTCCGAAAAACGTATTCTGTTCGAGTTTTCCATAAAAAGATCAAAAGTGGCAATGACAATTTAAGGTTGGTTTACATAACCTACTTTACAACGATATCTGCGCGTGTTGAATGTCATCACTATCACCATACCCCTTGTCGTACTGTAATGTTATATTCCTAATCGCGGCAAAGTTCGGTTTTATTACTGATTTCGGCAAAGTTCTTTTTATCCCTAATGGTGCTAAGTTCGGTTTTTTTCCTTAATTTCGGTAAAGTTCGTTTATGTCACTAATCGCGGGTAAGTTTGGGTTAGGCTACGCGGAGACAGAAAGGAGTTCAGCGTTCAACCCGAGTTCTTTCGGTTGAGTTCTCTGTGAGTTCCAGTGCACACAGGCGGCGGTCAACAAATATGCGTTCAATTATCGAAACAAACTGTACGTGAAACATGTGGCTCTACAGTTCATTTTCTGAAGAGGAAGCATTACTTTTGTGGATCCTAGAGGTCAAAATAAAAGAAAATACTGTGTGTTGTGTTGTCTGATTAACCGAATTTAAGACCAAACGAGATGGACAAAGAGGTTAATTGTTCTTTTATCAGAATAGCTCGAAGAAGGACTAGTTTTATTTAATTTGAATAAATACCTAGCCATGCTGCTTTTATTATGTTTATTTTATTTTGTATAAAAATAACCAAAAAGATTACGTACCTACTATGTTGCGCGACTCCTAACCTTCTGACCTAACCTACTAGCTCTCTTCTAACTAGGTTAGGACCGCCGCGTTCCAAATTGCCTATTGCGGGCGCTATGGAACCCATAGATTACAGAGAATTAAATTTTATATCATTGCGGTATAGAAAATCAGAAAAGTAAACCTGGACGTGAGGAGCTCTAAACCGGTAAGCGAGAGGTCCCGGGTTCGAGTCCCGGTTCAGAGCTTCTCACGTCCAGATTTACTTTTCTGATTTTCTATACCGCAATGATATAAAATTTAATTTGCTATCTCCTTGCGATGGATAAATCGCAGTGTTTAAAATATAAAAATTAATATCTATCATAGTTTCGATTATAGAGAACTTGGAACGCAGAACGCGGAACTCGGAACCCCTGAACGCTCTCTGTCTGCGCGGGCACTTAATCCGTACATAATTTCGACAGTTTATTTTTAGTCAGAATGACACGCAAAGTCATTTAGGATCACAGCGAAGTTCTGTTTTATCATTAATCTTTTATTTACCTAGATGCCTAGTTGACGATCCCAGCCGTTAGGTTCCGTTTTTATCCTTAATTTCGACAAAGTTTGTTTCCTATTCCCAATCGCGCTTAATTTTGGATTTATCTTTATTTTGACAAAGTTCCGTTTTTATCCATAATCTCGGCAAAGTTCGGTTTTTATCTTTAATCTCTGCAAAGTTCGGTTGTTATTTTTATTTTCGACAAAGTTCGGTTTTTATCCTTATTTTCGACAAATTTCGGTTTTTATCCTTAATTTCGATAAAGTTCGGTTTTTATCCTTAATTTCGACAAAGTTCGGTTTTAATCCTTAATTTCGATAAAGTCCGGTTTTTAACCCTAATCTCAATATCCCTAATCGCGGCTAAATTCGCATTTAGATATTATTCTAAATTTCAATAAAGGTCGTTCTGTAGTCGTATCACGACACCAACTGTTATCATTATTCGTTCACATGCCTTGTCAACGATCAGCAGCTTTTTATACTTAACTTTGGCAAAGTTTGTTTTCTATCCCTAATCGAGCTCAAGTCCATCTTTATTTCGATAAAGTTCGGTTACAAAGTTCGTTATATATCCCTAATCGTGGCTAAATTTGCTTGTATCCTAAATTTCAATAAAGTTCGTTCTATAGCCGTATCAGAGCAAAGTTCAGTATTATCATTAGTCTTTCACGTGCCTGGTCAATGATCAGCAGCTGTTTAATCTTAATTTAGACGAAGTTTATTTTCTATCCCTAATCGCGCTTAACTGCGGCTTTATCCTTATTTTGTCAAAATTCGGTTTTATCCTTAATCTCGACAAAGTTCGTTTTATATCCCTAGTCGCGGCTAAATATTCGCTTTTATCATAAATTTCAATAAAGTTCGTTCTATAGCCGTATCGCAGCCAAGTTTAGTATTGTGATTAATCTTTCACATGCCTAGTAACGTTCCGCAGCTGTTTATCCTTATTTCGACAAAGTTTATTTTCTATCCCTAAATCGAGCTTAAGTTCGGTTTCATCCTTATTTCGACAAAGTTTGGTTTATCCTTAATCTCGACAAAGTTCGGTTTTATCCTTAATCTCAACAAAGTTCGGTTTTATCTTTAATCTCGACAAAATTCATTTTAAATCCCTAATCGTCGAAAAAAGCGCGCGCTTAAGCAATTTTATTTGTTAATTGTACTTGATCAAGGTCTCGTCTTCTGTGAACCGTGGACGGTGAAGACGATTCTATTAGTGCGGCTAGGCTAATTTACCCATTGATATAACAAAAGAAGATACGGTAAATACTTATTGTAAACTGAAAAATAGGGCTCTTTTTTAGACAAGCGCCATGTTTGTTTTAACCTTAATTTTGACAAAGTTTGTTTCACAATAAAGTCCGTATGGCATTATCCCTTCTTTCGATAAAGTTCGTTTTACATCACTAATCTCACAGTCAATAGAGGTTAACTACAGTAGGACGATATTAAATATAGGTAAAGTACGGAAAAATTACCAATTTCATTGTTCGCAGCCTACTGTGAGGTCGAGGAGTGTATATTAGGGTGGATCTATTTTTGCGTTTTTTGGATTTTCATTTGGCCTGGGTGCGGAAAAGTTGCTACAAGTAAACAGATAAATAAAAAAACCGGCTAAGTGCGAGTCGGACTCACGCACGAAGAGTTCCGTACCATTATCTATAAAAACGGCAAAAAAATCATGTCTGTTGTATGGGAGTGCGCGGGTCCGACTCACACTTGGCCGATTTTAGTATTTGTTGTTATAGCGGCAACAGAAATACATCACCTGTGAAATTTTCAACGGTCTATCATTAATGTTGATGCACTTTTGATCCTGTTTAACAGGAGTTGAAGTGTATAATAAATAAATATTCTAACTGTCTAACTATCACGGTTCATGCATTATCTATAAAAACGGCAAAAAAATCATATCTGTTGTATGGGAGTGCGCAGGTCCTACTCGCACTTAGCCGGTTTTAGTATTTGTTTACATAGCGGCAACAGAAATACACTATCTGTGATAATTTCATTTGTGTAGCT
The DNA here is from genome assembly GCA_910592155.1 of Ypsolopha scabrella. NCBI lineage: Eukaryota > Metazoa > Arthropoda > Insecta > Lepidoptera > Ypsolophidae > Ypsolopha > Ypsolopha scabrella. The sequence continues at coordinate 12,060,884 of OU342964.1, forward strand.
ATCACGGTTCATGAAATACAGCCTGGTGACAGATGGACGGACGAACGGACAGCGCAGCGGAGTCTTAGTAATAGGGTCCCGTTGGTTTCCCTTTGGGTACGGAACCCAAAAAATAGTAAAAAATCTCTTCTAATGTTTTGTACAAAGGGGGTTGAAGTTTAACAAAATGAACGAAAGGAAAAAAAAATAGTATTTAATACTTTTAATGTTTGTTTTAGTTAAAGCTATATAAAGTATATCACATAAAAATATTTGTCCAGTCACATGTCTCAAATTAAATCAAAACTTTGTAATTTAATACAATTTCCCATTTGAGGCATTTTTATCACATTTTTTTATCTTACGACTTCGGAAAGCAACAGAATTTTCTATTTTTTGTAATTTGCTTACGTATATATTTTACTAAAAAATATATCAAAAATATTAAAACGAAAATATTTTTATACTGTTATTTTCATATAACTGTTTACTTGCAGCAACTTTCCGCCCCAGGCCAAATGAAAATCCAAAAAACGCATAAATCTCCACACCCTAGTGTATATGTATTATCTACACCCATAACGTAAAATTCTTATTATTATTTGAAAAACAGTGAATAATACATATTTATACACGTCTCCAATACGAAAAAAAGCAGAAAAAAAAATTAGTTGCTCATTGATTGGTTATGTAAGCAAGCAGTGTAACAATAAATGAGGCCAATTACAGCGCACAAACGCGGTGTTACAGTGTATTTTTGCAATTCTGACAAACAACGTAGATACTTTAAAAACTGTTGTAACTTATAAAAAAGTATTATTATTAATAGGGCTGCATCTCGCTTTAACGTGAATAACGAAACCTCATGCGCGTAACAAAACGTTTTAATATTCGTGTATAATCATATCGTGGTTACGTTATACTTACCCAAATTGGCACTCCTGACTAGTTCTGACTGTCTGATAATCACGCAATTTTATTATTTTATTTAGTCCATCACCTTCGCTCCAAACTTTGTTTTTATCACAGATGTACAGACCAAACATTAATAATAAACGCATAGAGTCGACTTGAAGCAATTTTAGCTCAGTGAGTTACGGGCTCTTTTAGATATAAATATTGCTTTTTTCCAAACAAAATATACACGAGATTAGTTTTGGTATTAACAAATGTGTTTCAAGCATAAACCAGCCAAAACAACCCATTTTTATACGTTTCTTCGTACGATGTAGCTTAAATGTTGCTTGGTTTTTGTATGGAAGCTTGCCAACGCTATTTAATCGTTAGTTTTTTCTGTATGTCTGTGGTATATTTATAAAATAACCACGTGTTTCGATTTTCTTCAACATTCGATTCAAGAACCGATATTGTGTGGTTCAACTCTAGCGACAAAGCAAATCGGTTTTCCCATCCCTTATGCTCGATGACATGACTGACATTGACATTTTGTTTCGTTTTCGTTTCATCCTCCTAGAGTTGCCAGATTGGGGGTTTTTTCGCGGTTTTGGGGAAAAAAAATTGACGTTGGGGAAATTTGGAGTTAACCAAGAATGAAATATCTCTTAAATAATTAATATCTATTCTACATATACCTAAGGCTTAGAATATTTAACACGGGACCTGGCAAAGCGCGAATCTTAGTACCGAAATTATTCTGCTGTTTTCCACGGGAAGGGAGGTAAACACGCACAGCACAAATTAATTCATTCACGCACACTCCTGCGAAAAATTGATATGTCACACTAAATGAAAAGCTGCAACACAAACACAAAACGCGCACACAAGCAAAATTACATGAACAAATTGTTCATGTACTTGGGCAGAGGGGGATAAGTGCGCTTACCTATTCCCGTGTTATATGGTCTAAGACCTAAGGCAATAACTTAACATATTCGAATGACTACAATCTATAGAACGCATTTGAAATTTTAGATGCGGTCTAAAGGACTATTGCAGTGATGAAAAACCGATTAACAAAAAAAAATTAGTTTGATAAGTAGTCGTCGAGAGCAATTTTACTAAAATCTAAAATACAATTGAATAAATGGCTAGACGTTAAAGACCAGCTTGGGAAGCTGAACCACAGTTTTCCGGTTAGTTTTTAACTTAGCCATGCAGCGTTCTTTTGATTAAAGCTGTTTTATTAGCCGGATTTAGGGTTAAGATGCCCTTATTTGATATCTGAAACAAGTTGAATAATATAAAAAAATGTATTTATTGTGTATTTCTTTGTTAATTCCACCAAATAAAGTTGGTTTTTTTTTTTGAAAAACGTCTGGTGTAAAAATTTTTTGAATCTGGGGAAATTAAAGAATCTCATCTGTTAACCCTGCATCCTCCAACCGAGTCGCCGTTGGTTGGTGCATGGATGGTGCGTGCTTGCGCCATACTTTTTTGTGAAATTATTGCGTTTATAGTCTAATACAATGATTAGAGAAACTGTAAGCAGAGGAATAGGTAAATTATTGTACTGATCTTATCTTCAATCTAATAAACTATCCATTGCTTTAAAAATTATCATGGTTACCTGCGATCTACACCGTGTTTGCGTGCACGGTAAATTGTCATTGATCTTGAAAATTTCGCTGACTACTTTTTCGGGGAAATTGGTTTCAAAAACATTTCAAGTACCTGTTATGGTATTCTCTAATTCGAAGGTAATTGATCAGCTGTATCTAGTACTTGTCCTTTAGATACTCACCGACTGGGACGGGGACATCTGTTTACAATGCACAATGTAGTTCCGCAGTCATGGTGTCGAGGCGCAATCCCTAAACCCGCGTCTATAATTGAATCTCAAATCACCACAGTTTAATACTTTCAATATTTGCAAAATATTCACCAATCGAGCATGTACTTCGAGGTTCAGTCATAATAATAAAATGTTGGCAGATGGCAGCAGAGAAGAGGTGGATCATAGTACATTGCAAGGCATCGTCACATCTTTCAACTGTCGCACCATCAGGATTGGTTCATACAGATACACTCCGAAAGAGAAAGTGAGTTATGCAGAGTATTATAGAATAAATTTTCTTAACTCGAGAATCACTCTACATATTTGGATGTGGTTTTCTTTATTACCACTGTCTGTACTGACCTTGGTCAACCTATAGGCTTATAAGGGCATGATAAAATTATGCCTAAGTCGAAAATGGGGCAGAGCTAAGATTAAGGCGGCAAAATAAAGAGTTTCTGAATACATTATTTCCAAAATTTTCGTAAATTAAGCAAATCTTTGTATTACAGGTTTACATATCAAGCAAAGGCATAAAGATAGTTGCTCCATCTCTCAAAGATGAATCACGAGAGGTCGCACTACAGATACAGTTGAAGGAGGTTGTACGCATTCTTGTGCATTTTGGCAAAGGATTGCCAGTAATATTTCTTTACACCAAGAGCAAATGTGGAGTGTATATAAGGAAGGCCCTTGACATGACCGATGAATCAGGGCCTTATTACAATCCTATATCCAGAACAGACCCTTACAAAAGAATAACCATTCTTCCTGAGACATTCACAGATGATGCGAAGATTGCCTTAAAAGCTTTGTTTGGCAAAGTCATGGATGAATTGAATCCCCGAGAGGCTAATGACATTCTCGTAAGAACTTGTACCAAGGAAGGCAATAATGTTACCAAAATGACAACGAGGAGTGCTTCCAATTCTGGAGCTAAGAGGTAAGGTAACATTCTTATTGAGAACCTCTTATTGTGGTTGAATTGACTGTTTGACACAATTATTGTTGTTATTTTCAGTTCCACCCCTGCTGATATTAGGCAGATCTTAATTTATCCACCTGGTAAAGGTGGAATACCTATCAATACAGAAGACTACATGTGCTTGGCTCAAGATCAGTTCCTGAATGATGTCATCATTGACTTTTACTTGAAACATTTGGTTCATGACGTTCTCACACCAAGTCAAAGAGAAAAGACTCATATATTTAGTACATTTTTCTACAAAAGGCTAACCACTAAACCTAGCAAAGTAAACAAAAGTTCAAATCCTCATGAATGGGATAGTAACTTGACTCCAGCCCAGAAGCGTCATGCCAGGGTTAAAACCTGGACAAAAAATGTAAACATCTTTGAGAAGGACTTTATTGTAGTTCCTATCAATGAGAATTGTCACTGGTTTGTAGCTATTATTTGCTGGCCAAGCCTAGATGGATGCCGCAGCATGATTGACAATAGAACTGTGAATCCTCAAGAAATTAAGAAAAGAGGTATGTACAAAAATGATTAATACTTTTATTTTATGGGGCATCCTTTTGTGTTGCTTGTTCTTCAGAACTATGATGTCAGTAGAAAATATAAAAATTATAAAACGCTTTAAAGGGCTGCTATTTTCGGAAGAAAATTAATTTTTCCAAACATCACTGGTAGCAATTTGTTCGAGAGCAAATTTAATGTGACTTGTTTAACCAAAAATTAGCTTAATTTGTTTTCCATTATTTTAGAAAGGAGATCTTCAGTGCAGCAGATTGGCAGCACAACAATTACACCCCTGACGAAGCAAGAGCAGCTTACATTAAGTTGTGATTCAGATAATCTTAGTGAACGTGATGAGGCTGAGGGCGATGTACGTATACTTCTATCCTAAATATTAATAACTTATTTCACATTGTTATCTAATTTACCACTAAAATTTTCCAGGAAAGTGATTTAGATATGCAGTGTGATTCTGATGAGGAAGAGCCTGAGAAAGCAGTGCCTGAAAAGAAAGTAGAACCAGCTCCTATTCCTAAAACGGAACCTATAAAACAGTAAGGAACCTTTTAACATGAAATGAATTCTTGAACTCTTTATGAAGGTGCTGTTCTAAAATTGCCTTGTGGTTTTCAGACCTTGCATTTTGATATTTGATTCCCTGGCTGGTGCCTCAAGATCGCGAGTTGTAGCCACTTTAAGGGACTACCTGACATGTGAACATACAGCAAAAGTAAGTTTTCATAAATTAACTATTACCTTGCCCGCAAGCGTTGTACCGCGCCTTGAGTGGCAATAGACATGGCGGGGGAAACGTTGCCGAGCGAAATGACGCTGCTTGGCCCTCTTTGGCTAGCTATAGCTATAACTAAAGCTACCTAAGGCGCGGTATACCGCTTGCGGTCAAGGTTCATAGACTTCATATAAACCTATGCAGCAAATTCATAACATCTTTTTTTTTTTACAGTTGTCGCAAGACAAAATATTCAGCAAAGAAAATATAAAAGGAAGTTGCCCTAAAATACCACAGCAGAATAATTTCACTGATTGCGGATTGTATTTGTTGCAATATGTTGAGCAATTTTTCAAGGTAATATTTCTATTATTTTAGTTTTTAAATACAACAAAATAAGTTTTCAAAATGCTAAATATAAGTTATACTTTAATTTACAGGATCCTGTCTTGGATTATGCCCTGCCCATCAAGCAACTTGCTAATTGGTTTGATGAAATCGTTGTCACAAGGAAACGGGAGGAGATTTCAAATCTATTAAAGCTGTTGATGGATAAATACAATCCCGACTCGCACCTTACTTTACCAGATATCGCATTTCCTACCTTAAATGGTAAATATTGAAATATTGGTTCTTACTATACTCTAGCACGGGGATGGCGAACCAATGGCAGCCATGCCATTGATGGCACGCGACAAAATATTTCAGGCATGCTACCAATTGAAACGGTTTTTTATGAGTTTTGAGTTGTTATTATTTAGTTGTATTATCTTCCCAATAATCACTACTTAAGTCAAAGTTATTCGAAGGCAGGTACATCCTCATTAAACACTTCCTTGGAAAAAATGGCACGTTGATCCATAAAGGTTCGCAATCCCTGCTCTAGTAGATGCTCTGCTTTCAAGTGTTTGTTCTTCAACCTGATTCAATAAAATAGCCCATAGCTGGAGTGTAAATATAAAAAATTACCCTGTTAACTTAACCCATCCAAGAATTTTAAAAGACTTCAAATTCCGTTGATTGGTTTTTATGACTTAAAATTTTCAGTTTATATACCTACAGTAGGTACTAGCCTTTTCCCCGCGGCTCCGCCTGCGTTTGTTCAATCTCTGCTCCATTTTCGGCTTGGGTTTTATTTTATGAGCACCCTTTTAGCCTATAATATATTATGTTAGGTGGTAGAGCTGATGCCGGACTCGACGGTGGAGGTACCACTATCTTACTCCCAAATCCTCCCGAAGTTATTCGGGGGAGAGTAAGAGAACAGCTCTCAGGCAAAACCAGGCGGCCCACCATTGCCTGGGACCGATGCATGGCGGTATATCCATCCCCAATTGCCGGGCCATATATAAAACAGACTGGTGACGAGCAGCGGCGTCACTGTTGCAAGGGTTTCGGCACCGCGCTAACCAACCCGCCGCCTATGTCCAGCAGTGGACGAAACAGGCTGATGGATGGATGGATATTATGTTGACCGGCCCTCTTATTGTCTTTGCCATAGCCTTCAAAAGCGTCCGTGATCGGCCAACAATTACGTGTGATGTAATTTCTAGCCAATCACGGCGCGTTTAAAGGCGATTGTGATGGATATCGAAATTGGACAATAAGGCCCCTGGTCTCTACGATGATAATAAAGAAACCGCGTACAAATCGTGAGTGGTTCTCGAGTTAAAACGGTTAAAATTTTATGTTTTAAAATCTTCCAATTTATCATTTCTATGTTTTAAAATTAGTTTAATCATGCATGTCATCTAAAACGTGCGTTAAACCCACTTTATTTATATGAACAGTCAATCTGGGAACAACTGTTATTGGCCATATATACTAATTTTTATTCTCTAAGCTATATATTTTGTAATTGCTGTTGTTCTAAAAACCAAATAAATAAATAAATAATATAATACATATGGTTAATTTCTTTAATCTACAGGTAAATTAGTTGAAACTGAAGAGGACAATGAAGATGGGGAAAAAAGCCTCTCAGGATCCAGCAAGAAAGATAGTGATTCCACTGAGGGTGGCCATACGCTTACATTCGTGAAACAAATGCCTACTGGAGATATCTTGGTGAAGCGAAACTTCGCAGATTCGTCAGAAACCATACACTTGCGGAAAACGATCAGACTTTCAAGTGATTCAGAAAATAGATCTCTAGTGCAAATTAAACCAGAGTTACTTAAGAAAAGTGACAATGAAAATCAAATACGGATTCCTATTAAGTTTTCAAGTGACTTTGTTAAAGACATTCAAAATTCTTTGATTAGTAATAGTAAGAACAAAAGTTTTGGTGATAAAAAACATGGTGTAAATAATCAAAATGTTTCTAGTGCAAACTGTATTAGACAAAATGCAAGTGAAAGTGAGACAAATTCATTTCTAAAAACTAGAAAAATTAACAAAATAGACGACTCTGTGAATGAGTCATGCAAGAAATTCAAGAAAAGTGAATTTTGAGACTTTTGCCTGCCCATTTACATACCACATTTATTAAATTATTTAATGTATAGAATTATATAGAATTGTTCGGTCTTGTAAATATTAATTATAGTTAGGATAACTTGTATTTAATTTTAGTACTATTATGTATTTTATAGTAATGTAAAGAATTGTAAAAGTTCACTTGTGTATTATACTAGTATCCACAAAATATAAACATGAAAGTTAATTTTAACATGTGAATTTAATCTTTTCTTTTTTGTTACTTTTTATAGTTGATATGAGATTGTCTGATAACTCCTAGACAAAAATAAAACAAGAAATGAAGTAATTTTTTTTTGTTTCTATAGAATTTTCCCTGAAGCATTTAACAAAATGAGGATTTGGTCCGTACAAGGGAAAAATGATGGAAGTAGATTAATTAAAGCATTATTATGGGACCTGTGAAAATTATTAAAACAAATATCAATCTCTATGACGTAAATTTAGGCTATATGCCAATTCTTGCCATAGGCGGCTAGCCCTAATCTGACCATTCAAGTCCCGCAGCCGCCTATGTAGTAAATTATATTCTCTTTGAGCCGCCCCTTGGCCAACTGAGGGTACTTGCTGTTCCAGAAATGTAAGTAGCAGTCATTCTGAAACCAATTAAGGAAATTCTTTATTAGGATCTCGTACTTAGTAGCCAAACGGAACCATTACGGTGTTACGTTATTATTACGGGTTTAGCACCGCTAAAGATAAAGACTTGAAATTTTCCACAAATATAGCATCACCCGCCTACTTAATACGGTAGTAACAAAAAAAAAATTTTACCATTTGAAATTGTTCAAAATATTTCCAATACAAAAGGGAGAAAAATAAATTCTTAAAAATTGTAGATATTAAAGAGCTGATACTATATTTTCTGACCCCGACTTCGAGAAATCTTTGAAAAATGCATGTCTTCCCTCCTTATTCCCGAAACTAGTAAACCAAAAAATATGAAAAATATTACGATTATTTGGTCATTATTGGCCAACTACAGAAAAACTCGATTAAAAAAAAGTTGATAACAAATGAGAAATATAAAAAAAAAAGTTTTTTTTTAATAAAAATACAATATGGGTATCAAACTGGAGATATTAAAGACTTTATTAAAAAAATATATACTTTTACTATATTTACTTGCACGGATTTCGAGAAATCTTTGAAAAACCACAAAAATGCATGTCCCCCCCCCTTATTTCCGAAACTAATCAACCGAAAAATATCATGGTAATTTGGGATGACGTAAAGATTACAGGAAAAATATAGCGGGCGAGAAATTCAAAATAGCAAAATGACAAAATTAAATTTTTCATCCACGAGTTTTATTTCGAGTATGGTATAAAAATATTTGAGTCTCTTATGTGGTACAAACAATTCTTTTTTAAATTATCATAACAGTTATGGGCACGATTTTAAATACCTTCTTCCTGACTGTTCCCAAAACTGTACAATTACGGAACCCTAGGCATACGAGTCTGACTCGCACTTGACCGGTTTTATAATTTATCATAATATGATAATTATATATATATATATTATCTCACGCTGCGTTGTATTGTAATAGGTAGGTATTATTGTTCCACGAATGTCCACGATTGGATTGGGATTCAAAAGTACCGTTTGCATAATAGTACAAATGAATTAATTACAGTAGTTAAACCCATCAAGTAAAATAATAATCAAATTTTTGCGTTTTTTTTAAGTACCTACCTGCTTATTGATGTTTATGAAAGTTTATTGATCAAAGTATTGCTTGTGCAAAATATGAAAAGATAAAGATACGTTTATTTAAGTGCCACAACACACACGAAAGTATACAATTTTGAACATAAGAAATATTAAAATAATTGCAAACAAACATCGATACATATACCTAGGCATAAACAAGTAGGGTCATGTGTCGTGCGTGGCAATAAAAAGGACCCTAACCATAGACATTATTTAGTCTATGCCCTAACTCAGCATATGCTACGGTTGTTACCAGTAACATCCCGCAACGCTGTTATTCTGCTAGGGCCTGCAGTTGATGAACGAACACCGAAATAGCGAGCGGCAAATGGTCGCTGTATGACACTATTTGGCACTGGTGATAAAGTTGATGAACCAATGAGTGATTGATCATCAAAACAAATGGCAAGCTGACATTTTTTTTCAGAATACAATTTTATTTTTATTCCACGGAATATAATAATAAGAAGTACTCAAGGCGTGGGAACGTTTTTTTTTAGAAAGTGACTAAACCTGTATAATTATGCGAATTTGAAAATTTTCCCGCCAATTTTGTTTTTGGCTTTATGTCTATTCAAATTTTATAATATTGTAAAAAATATAAAGAATAATGAAACAAAAAATAACTCTATAAATAAATATAAAAAAAAAGAAAATTTGGGCCTAGAATAACAATTAACAACTTTTTTTTATGTTATTACATTTTTTTTCCTGCTCATCTTCCTAGCTTTCCAAAAATACCAATATTACTAGTTTTATAATATATTAACTAACAATTTTTTTTTTTTCATGATTCGGCCTAGGCGTCGGGTCGTTAGCGGCTACCTGTTGCGACGACGAGCGAAGCGAGAAGGAGCGGTTAGGTGGACATGTAAGTTACATATGAGGGAGCGGAGCGGAGCGAGGCGACCCCCGTAGCCTTACTAGATTTCATGATATGCAGAAAAAATAATTTTCCGAGCACTTTCCGATGACTTATGGTTCACTAATTTATTAAATTAAAGGACCGCTTCCCTTTTTGAACTGTAAATTGCAAATTGAACTTTATTAGTTCGTGTTAAGAAAGATATTCTAACAACTAAATAATGACTTACGGTTCCATAATTTTAAAAATTAAAGGACCGCGAACGGCCTTTTAGTCACTTCACTTTTTTTAACACCATGGAACCCAAAAATAATCTAAAAACCATAGACAATGACTTAGTTAAAATCATTCGGTCACGACCATAGAGTATATATAGAGTTTATTCAATACAGGCCTTAGCCTATGGTCTAAGGCTGAGATTCAGAGTGCATTTTGGGTTCGAACTCAATCTTACAAACGTCAAAAAGCGACGTGATCCCATACTAGAGTGACGTTTGTAAGATTGAGTTCCTCTTGAGTTCGGACTCAAAATGCACTCTGAATCTCAGCCTTAGATACAGGCGGATACAGGCATTCTCAGGGAATAGAGTCATGATCAGCTAAGGAATTGGTACAGCGACATCTATTGATTCGTTTGAAAGTTATGTTTTGTCTCATTTAATTTTAAAAATCAGGCAAATTAACTACATTAATAAAGTCTATACGCTACTTGTTAGTTGGATCAGTGAATTAAATTTAATCCAGTACCCATTTTTACCATCCCATTAAATTAATGATTTTTCGCAGAATGCAGATTTAGTGGAATGGTAAAAATGGTGTACTGGAAAATTTAAATTAAACACGTCAAAAATCTTCATGAAATTAAAGGCCGTTTCAAAATAATAAATATGTTTATTATAATAATTACATAGGAATGACATTTTTGTTATTTTTTCCTTTTACTACGGTATAGAGAATTAAAATTTATTAAAATTCTACACAGAGAGAAGAAAAAACAGCAAATTATACCTGTTTTTAAAATAGTCAAAACTAATCCAAAGAACGTGTATAAGGGTGTCGATTCCATTCCTTCCACTTGACACCACTGAGTTGACACCATGAGTGGTGTGATACGGAATTGGAAAGGATACAGAGAAGGTGTCTTAGAATAGTAAGCTGCCGCTTTGGCTCCGGACGTGAACTCAATTCTTACCCGAAGCGTCTGAAGAGGTATAACTTAATGTCACTTCAATCACGCCGCCAATTCAGTGATATGACTTATCTCCATAAAATTTTACACAGTAGGATTGACTCACCTGCTTTGCTCGCACTTTTGACTTTTAACACACGTTTTGTTTCTCGAAATCCCAGAACTTTCTCTCTTAATGTCTACAAAAATAACACATCTTACTACAACTCTATTATTAGAATGTGCCGCCAATATGACGAATTAAGAATTACTTACCGGGATATTGACATTTTTAATAGTAGTTATTCTCAATTTGCTAAGTCTGTTAGAAATGCTCTTGTTGAATAAACTCCTCCATCCTCTTTCTTCTTATTATTACTTACTTATATATATATATATTACTCTTTATTATATATATATATATAATAGTTTTAATCTATTACTAACATAATTAATAATAATAAATTTAAGTTAATATGTAGTCTTAACAATACTAACAAATACCTACGAGTTACTCTAAGGTCATGCCGAGTACACATACCTTGGATTATATTCTAGCACTTAAATGTTAAACCCTTTTTTTCTGAATGTAATCTGTTTTGTGTGCCATAAAAAAAAATATAATAAAGTTGTTGTTGTTCACCATTCGAGTGTTTCAGTTATACAACAAGTAATGTTACAAAATACACAGTAAAATTTTTAATCAATTGTAGGAAGTAAGATTCAAATAAAGTAAAAATTGTATTAATAAACATGTTAAAAATTTAAAATGATTTAACACCGTAAAATTAATGAAAGTAAAATTATAACAAAAATTATAAAAATAGAAATATAATCTCCCGTCCCATTAAGGCTCCGGTGTACGTGCGACCAGTGTATTAGGAGTTTATTACGGTACATATTCTGACCGACGACACCGACAAGCTAATTTTTTGAGTGACGGACCGTTGCCCAAAATGACGCTTTTCGGCTTCTTAGGATGCCGTAGAAGTCTGGAACCCTAACTTCGGCGAACATACTCTTCGCACTGGAGTAGCGTGGTATTCTGAGTAGAATACGCATAGCGTCATTATACTGTACTCTAAGGACGTTTTACACTTTTTTGGTATATTTTACCCAGAGATGGCAGGTGTAAAAGCATTGACAAAATGTTCTAAATAAGAGGACTTTAACGTCCCTAGAGCACTTCGCAAACCTACGAGCGAGCGTGTTACACCGAATCGCCAGGGCTCGCCTCTCACGTTCTATATCGGAGTCATCACATTGGTTTTCGGTCAGAATATGTCCAAAGTACCGGAACTGCCTCACAACCCGAACCGATGAACCATTCCAGAAAACAGAGGGAACCCTCTCCGGACCCATACCCGACCTGATCACAAGCATTTCCGTTTTCTTAATGTTGTACTTCATTCCGTATCTTACAGCAAAGCTTTCACACACTGAAAGTAAATTCTGTAGGCCGCTGATGGATGAAGAGAAAAGCACTATATCGTCAGCGTAACTGAGGTTGTTAAAACAGACATTTTCTATTCGTCTATCATCACCTACTATGTTATGGCATTATCCTGTGGGGAAACAGCACTAATGCTTCAACCGTTTTTACTTTCCAAAAAAGGCTTATTAGAATATTAGTAAATATAAAAACAACCGACAGCTGTAGATCTCACTTTATACAACACGAAATTCACACACTACCTTGTATCTATATACTTGAAACCTGTAAGTTCACCCGAAAGTACCCCGAGTTTTATAAAAAACGCGAAGATTTAACAAGTCGTACCCTGAGACCTAGACACGGATTAGCACTACCACCCTCTCAGCTAAAAATGCACTCCTCAAGACCATTATCCATGTCTATAAAAATTTATAATAAATTACCGATGTATTTAATAAAAGAAGCAAATGATATTCAATTTTTTTAATTACTAATACAGCTATTGACCACAAAATGTTATTACACTATCGACGAATATTTAAATGATTAATTATAAAATACAAACATATGAAAAGAAAACTGACAAATAAAACTGGGAATTTTAATATTTTAATAACTTAATAATGAATCTTTAATAATAACAATGATAATGAAAATAATAATAATAAATTAATAATACATAATAATAATAATAATGATACAAATAAATTTCTTTATTGCGCAAAACTTACATAAAGTCGTTTGCAATAGAATTCAACAATCATGTAAACAAACCAAATTGTCACGATTACTCCGTAATCACATACATTTGACGATCAATTATGAACATAGTCTGATTTCAACGAACGCACCATTGTTTTCACATTATCTTCAACACGATTTAACTTGTATTTATAAGTTAAATTTGTTAAAACATTTGCAACGTAAAAATTTCGAAGTATTTGACAAGCTGCCATCTTAGTTTTTTACTCATCGAACTCTATAAGTCATTGAAAAGTTAGTGTTGTTCGTAATCTGAAGTTATCTTTTATTTTTAATTTAATAAATTATTTTAATTTAATATTATTTGAATACAATAAAAAATTTTTTTTCAAGAGCTTAATATAATTAACCAAAACGGATTGTATCCTAAGCCATAAAAATAATGGTTAGTTTTTAAAAATTGACAGGTGGCCATTTTGTTAGAATTGTCATTCACAGTCATTCACTGTTCTGTGGGTTCGCTGTGCATTAGTGTTTTCTGTTTCCGTTTTCTGTTTCCGATTTCTACGACTTTGCATTCTCATTTTGGACTTTTGTTTTACTTTACGATTTGGCTGGACATATTTTTCTTGGAACGACGACCTTTGCACGGCATCACGGACTTTGATATAGCATACGATTGGTATTTTTTCTCAAGGAGTAATCAGGAGGTAAGAATGATTTAGATCTATTACCTACAACGGAAATCTATTATCTACACTTCTGATAGTGATGATGACGAAGACGAAGATTTAAATTTGTTTTAATAAACACTTTTTTTATATATAATCAGTTTTATTTTATAGTCTATGGCTTATATATTTAATCTATTTAGTCAGTTTTATTTTAGTACCTATCCTACTATGGGCCATAGTCTATGACTTAAAATTAAAATAATTAGAAAAATAAATTTAATTAAAATTAAATTAGAACACTATGACATCACTATGGGCATAAACAATACGCTGTCAATGTCAGTCCGCCATATTTGTTTACATGATTGTTGGATTCTATTGCAAACGACTTTTACTAAGCTTGCTCTTCCATATAACAGGTAGGTTGCTATTAATTTCAAACAATTTTAAATATTTTTATGTAGCATAATAAGTAGGATATAGTAGGATCTTCACAAATAATAAATCTATAATAATAAAATGCCGTCCTCTTATATATTGCTGTGCCTGGACAAGGTCCATAATGATCTTATACTATTAATGTTCTTCACCTGTGTATATACATTATAGAATGCAATAAAATATATGAATATGAAAATCGCTGAGGACGTCGTCTATGGTTCTAGGTCCCCAGGTTCTTAGATTTTACAAAAACCTTTTCGATTTGATCACTATTTTCTATAGAGGGTTTTGATCATTTGATCATTCATTAATCTGCAGGCCTAACATGGTGCCACCTTAACAGCATTTTCAAAACCATAATATACCGAGTGTAAAAGCAAAGTCAAGAATCCTTTAAGGGTGTGTTAGTATGATCGGTAAAGATATAATTTTAAATACTGGGATCTCTAAATAAAGTACCTGTACCTCATAATAAGACGATTTTATTTACTCAAAATATACTAATCGCGTGGACACCCTCGCTGGTTGCTGGCCACTCGGATGAGGGGTGCGGGTTGCGGGGTGCAATTAGGTGTTCGGGGAGGCTGGTGAGCTGCGTAGCCATAGCTTAGAAAAATGATGGAATTTTTTGTGAAAATTCAAGGTATGTTTTTTTTCTCGTAATGATATCAGAATCGTGTATACTTTCATACCCTAAAGGGATTCTTGACTTTGCATTTACACCCTGTATGGTGTTAAAGTCAACCATGTTAGGCCTGCTGGTACGCTTTGGTAGATTTTCACAATAATTTTAAATTTTAGTAGTTTGCCCGATTTGAGAATGGCAGCACTGCCAATCAACGTGATTATTAAAAAAAAACATCGTAGAAGTCGCAAATTTTACTCCATCATTTGTAGACTTCGTTTTGGACACTGTCGCTTCAACGCCCATTTACACCGTTTACGCATAATTAATTCACCCAAATGCACTCATTGCTCTGAAGACTCTGATCAAACGCTGAATCATATATTTTTCGAATGTCCTGCTTTTGCGATACCTAGAATATTATTAATTGATAATTTATTAGAAATCTATGAAAAACCTGATAATATCCCGCGTGATTTGCAGACAATTTAAAAAAAATCTGCAACTTACTTCCCTGTATTTGAATTTATCTGTGCTACTATGACGGACATCTAGAAGATATCAGAAAAGAAAATATACTAGGGCATTTGTGCCTCTTGAATTTGACAAAATACTGGATACGACAATGAGGCTGTTTGCCTACCTAAGGGATGAGACCACATTCATACTCATAATGAATCAACCCTGGACTTGGCATAATTGTATTAAAAATGAAGAAATTATCGTATCAGACGAGGCTTTCGCCTAAAATTATAATAACAATAAAGGAATAAAAATGGTTACAGAAAAGGCTATCATGGTCCTAGATACCTTTGCCTGTCCCTGAAAGGGACGAAAGGAAAAAAAAAAAAAAAAAACGTCGATGGTTGGTGTGTGGTTGGTCCACAAAGGTCCACAGACTTTTAAATCTGTGTGGTTGGTCGTTCTATATCTATGATGTAATGTATCGAGCTATGGCATCGATGTATTATGATGCATCGAAAAAAAAAACATCGATGTATTTTTCGATACGTGACGAGGTTGTTCAGAATATTTCGATTTTTGGTTCTGAGCTTCTGATTGATAGAAGACTGAAATTTCAGTTTAAGGTAGTGAATATGTATCGTATTAGAATACGAAAAATCATGGTTTTTATTTGTAAACATTTGAAATTGACA
Source organism: Ypsolopha scabrella (assembly GCA_910592155.1). Lineage (NCBI taxonomy): Eukaryota > Metazoa > Arthropoda > Insecta > Lepidoptera > Ypsolophidae > Ypsolopha > Ypsolopha scabrella. The sequence continues at coordinate 12,077,065 of OU342964.1, forward strand.
AAGTACAGATTCAATTGTCCTCATTTTTCTACACACTTTGTAAAAAAAGAAGTTTATGCAGTTTTTTGCCCTTTAATCTGAGTCTTTGCTGGTTTAAGACAAGCGATGCGGTGTTTGTTTGACGGGTTTTGTTTTTATTAGGTTTTAAGTAATGTGCCCTGAATACTAGTCCTTTTTAACCCTGGTCTGGTGTCACGTTCAACACACATACTAGGCAGCTCTTCGAGCGCTCAGGTCAGGTCAATATTTTTTCAAGTTGCTTTCCGTTAAGACAATCAGCGTACGCAGCAAGTTCGATTGAATTCGATGCATCGTTTTTTAAAACATCGATACATCGAATATATCGAGGGTCTAACAATTACATCGAATGGAGTCGATGCTTGTGATTGTTGGCACTTGGTGGAACTTTTGATAAATGTTTTATTAAAAAACACGTGTACTTGTCCACTTATTTATATTATTTCCCTTACCGGTTTCGCTGTTATAGCTATAACAATAAAGATTTTGTATATAAAAAAAAACATCGAATAGTTCGTTGCATCGTATTAAAAACATCGAATATTTTTGATACATACATCGATGTATATCGTCCACCTACCTCTACCTAATTGACGGACGGACGACCATTTGCATTGCATTTTATTTTCAATTTGCGCGTTATTTCAGGTCTTAACTATTTTTTCTGTTGTTAAAAATGTGTCTTCTGCAGCAAATGATACGTTAACTTGTAACTGAACAATAAAGTTCTTCAATGTCAAAGACTTGTTAATCTTACTCATCTCGCCTTTTGAACGGGAAGGAAGCCATTTTTCCGACTTGGCGCGGCGGCAGTATTGATTTCTTGCAACGATGATGATGTATACGGTAAGAAATTCCTAGGATTACTCTCTACACTCTTTAATAACACCGTTTAATTTCTTAGTTGTAGGTATACTTTCATTATTTTTGCTGTTGGTTGGAAAAATAACCTCAATACTTTTGGCTTGCCCTTGTAACATGAATCTATTGTTACTTATGTATCGTAAACCGTATTGGCATTAGCTCTATTAGCACAGGTGTCTTAGAGAGAAAACTAGTTAGGGTATAGATTGGCATTCACTATGAGAAGAAAAAATAAGGGTTGGGGTGTAGATAAGGGGGCACTATGGGAAAAAACGTGCCCCCTTATCGACACTCAGACCAAAATAAGTTCTGGGTTGTGTCCCTTTCTGACCATGAATAGGTGGGGGAAACAGGATAAAGATGTGTTAGGCTGGCCCAGCGGGTGGGTTCTATTTGAACTATTTTTGCCTCCTTTTTATTGCTCTAACCAATAAACTGAACCTTACAATGTCTTGCTTCAAAGGTGACAATATACAGCTTTAGTTTTAAAAGCAGGTGTGGAGGGCCAAATTCAAAACTATCAATCAATCAATCAATCAATCAATAAGCCCTTTATTCTGAACTAAGAGTTGTGATTTTTGAGTTTATTTCTGTATTTATAGGATATCTCTTAGTTCAGTGTGCCTCTTGGCAAAGGCCTCCTCTAACATCTTCCATTGTTTCCTGTCTCGAGCAACTCTTCTCCAGTTAGGACCGGCTGTCAGTTTTAACTCGTCTTCCCATCTTTTTTGTTGCCTTCCTTTGCTCCGTTTGCCATCTCTAGGGTACCAATCTGTGATAATTTTGTTCCATTTATCTTGGGTACATCTTATCATGTGACCTGTCCATCTCCATTTCTGTTGGTCTATTTTAGAGAGCACGTCAACAACTTTAGTTTTTTCTCTTATATGTATACTTCGTACTCTATCCTGTTTTTTGATACCTATCAGACTTCTTTCCATGGATCTTTGGCAATGTTCGAGCATTTCTCTGTGGTGTTTGGTGAGTGACCACGTTTCGCAACCATATGTGATGCAAGGAAGTATACATGTATTGAACACTTTCCGTTTTACCCCAATACTTAGATGTGTAGACTTCATAACTTCTTTCAATGACCAGTACCTTTTCCATCCATTGGCTATTCGTCTATTTATTTCCTTAGTTGTTTGGTCTTTATGAGAAATGAGCTGGCCTAGGTAAGTGTACTCGTCTACACACTCAAGTGGCTTGTTGTTGATCTTAATTTCCATGTTTACAGAGTTTGTCAGTAGTTTTGTTTTGTCTATATTCATTGTCAGTCCTATTTTTTCGCTTTCTTTGTTTAGATCTTGTATCATTTTCCGTAAAGTTTCTGGGTTTTCTTTAAATAAGACAATATCATCTGCAAACCTGAGGTGGTTAAGTTTTCTTCCATTTATGTTAAGACCAAATTGATCCCAATCAAGTTTTCGGAAAATGTTTTCAAGCACTGCAGAGAATAATTTGGGAGACAGAGGATCTCCCTGTCGGACTCCTCTTTTTATTTCAAAGGCATTGCCTAATGTTTCAAGTTGTATTTTTGCTTTGCTGTTACAGTATATGGTTTTGATTGTTTTAATGTATGTTGTGTGTATACCCTGTTTTTCTAGACTTTCCCATATAGCCTCATGGCTGATACTGTCGAAGGCTTTGGTGTAGTCAATGAAAGCCATGTATAGAGTCTTGTTATATTAATTGTATTTCTCAATAACTTGCTTCACGGTGTGTATGTGATCTATTGTAGCATAATTCTTTCTGAAGCCAGCTTGTTCCATTGGTTGGTTTTCATCTAATGTGGTGCTAATTCGTTCTAAGATGATTTTGGAGAATACTTTATAAATATTTGACATCAAGCTTATTGGTCTGTAGTTTCCTATGTCATCTTTTGCGCCTTTCTTATGTATAAGAGTAATGTGGGATGTTTCCCATTGTTCTGGTATGTGTTGAGATATTAAAACTTCATTGAAAATTTTTGTGAGTATAGGGACAAGTTCGCTCAAAGTTCCTCTTAGTATCTCATTTGAGATTTTGTCTGGGCCTGGTGCTTTTTCCATCTTTTGGCTGATTATGGCTTTCTCTACTTCACTCGGTAAGATTTCAGGTTCTTGGTTGGTTTTAGTTACTTTGGTACTTCTGTTTACATGTTCTGGGTGTTTGTAAATATGGTTTGAATAAAGGTTTTGGTAGAATTTAGTTGCTAGTGTGTTTATGTCTTTTCTGTTTGTGATAGTGTCTTGTTTGTTTTTAAGGTTTGGTATCCAATCTTTGTTGTATTCACGTATCTCTTTCAGAGCCTTTCTTGTTCCTCCTGTTGTCAATATGTGCTTTTCTAGAGTTTTTAGTCTTTTAGTTTTACGATCTTTTCTAATGCTTTCTTTGATGTTTTTGCTTAACTCTGTTATCAGTTTGGTGTTTTCTTTTTTGAGGTAGCTAGTTAATTTGCGTTTTCTTTCTTCTATAAGTTGGAGTGTCGAGTCGCTTAATTGATATTTTTGCTTTTCAGTTTTCCTGACTTTGTGGCATGTTAGCTGATTTTCTAATTTAGCGTAGGTAATTTTGACATCAATTTTGCTGTTGTCTGATAGCTCCGTAGTTATTGCCACCAAAGACTGAGCGGTGTCCTTATAATTTTCTTCATTTGCATCGTTTGCGTTTGAAGGTTTTATGTGTTTTCTGGGCTTTTTGGGTGGTTCTATTTTAAGTGCTGCTCTGACCATACGATGGTTAGTGTTAAAATTTAGTTTTGATTTTGATATCACTGATGTGTTTGTAAATGGTCTTGGAAAGTTGCTTATAATGTAATCTATTTCGTTTTTATATTTTCCATCTGGGGAAATCCAAGTCCACTTATTTGTTTTGTTTTTCTTGAAGATACTGTTCAGGAGAGTCAGATTGTGCTCTAATAAGAAATCCACTAGTCGTTGTCCATTGACACTTCGTTTGCCATAACCAAAGTTTCCCAGTGGAGATTCATCTTTGTTCTTTTTATTTCCAACCTGGGCGTTGAAATCACCCATAAGGATAATCAGGTTGTTTGAGTATTTTCTTATTATTTGGGATAGATGTTTGTAGAAAGATTTAGTTTCCAGTTCTTCAGCTTGTTCAGTTGGTGCATAAACTTGTATTATCGTCCATGTTTTTCTATAGCTGGGTAGTTTGATGTTTAGGATTGCAATTCTGTCTGAAACTCCGATGATATCTTCTATATAGCTTTTCAAGTGCCTTTTTATTAAGAAACCAACTCCTTTTTGTCCTCCAGTTTCACCTTTATTGAATAGTACATAGCCTGGATGTTCCTCAATTGTTTCCCCTGCTCTTCGCATTTCACTTATTCCTAAAATATCCCAATTTATGTTCTTTAGTGATTCTTCTAGTTCTAATAAGGCTTCAGATGTCCTTAGTGATCTTGTATTGAGTGTTGCAATATTTAATAATTTATTGTTTTCTGTTAGAGGGTGGTGGTCTATTTCTCCCGCGGAGACCAGCCGTGGTGGGAGAGTTATTTTTCGTTGTTGTATTTGTAGCTTTGTTTGTTGTATGAATCCGGTTTTGGTTGTTAGTTGTTCTTTAGTTTCTCCATGTGTTTTTGTCTGATAAGGAGTAGGATCTTTCACGCATGACTTGAAATGCATCCATTCTTTTAATTTTGGGGTCCTGTTTGGTATTTGCATTTTGGTCTGGTTTGTTTGGGCTTGGTGTTTCAGAGTCAGGTCCTTTTCTTTTTACACTTTCTCGCTGTTGGTTTGATTTATCTCTGCGTTCTTGTAAGAATTTTTTTGGGATGTCATGAGTTATGTATGTGTTCGGTTTCATTTTCTTTTTGTTCCTCAATATTTGGATCTTCTTTTGGAGTGTTGTTGTTGAGAGAAGTATAGGTCTGATTTTCGAGTTGTTTTCCTTTTTGCCTAGACGTTGAATTCTGTTTATTTCGCCATTTTCTAAGGTGACACCTAAATCGTTAATAGTTTGTGAAACAAGACTTATCAAGTTATCTTCTTTCTCGTCGGACGATTCAGAAATTCCGTGTAGTAAAATGTTGTTTTTCCTGGCATTCAAATCCAAGTTTTCGATTTTTTTGTTTAGTTGCGTTATTTCGACTTTTAGTTTTTCATTTTCTTCTATCAAAGGTTGCATTTTTTCGTCCACTTTACTGAGAACTCTTGTGGTTATACTTTCAGTAATTTCATTCGTTTGCTTCTGAAGCTCTTCTTTTACTTTTTCGAAAAGTAATGACATTTCTTTACTTAGTTCGGAAGTCATCTTACAAAAATTGCTGAACGCAATTTATTTCGAAAACGTAATTAATGTCGATTTCGATGCAGGTCAGATGCGCAAAAAGGAACACAAAAAGGTACACAATCGCGTGCGTGAACGCAGCCAGTCATTCAATATGTTGAGTAGTTGGTAGCCCTGTTCGGTTCTTCTTGTCTTTGGTCCGTACTTGAGCGTTTGACAGAAAAGATAACCTAAAAAGGTTTCGCGTTTCTAACTGCACTGCACTTAAAACTTATTATTTAGTATCAATTTATAGTCAGTAGCACTCGCCGGCACCAGCAGTATAGGAATAAGTATGTTTGAACACTGTAAACTGGGATTAGACACACGATTCGTTTTTATTTGAGGGAGCGACTGACAACACGTCTTTAGTGCACGAGAAGCGGAACCGGAAACCGTTCTGAGCTTCTGATTGATAGAAGACTGAAATTTCAGTTTAAGGTAGTGAATATGTATCGTATTAGAATACGAAAAATCATGGTTTTTATTTGTAAACATTTGAAATTGACAAAGTACAGATTCAATTGTCCTCATTTTTCTACACACTTTGTAAAAAAAGAAGTTTATGCAGTTTTTTGCCCTTTAATCTGAGTCTTTGCTGGTTTAAGACAAGCGATGCGGTGTTTGTTTGACGGGTTTTGTTTTTATTAGGTTTTAAGTAATGTGCCCTGAATACTAGTCCTTTTTAACCCTGGTCTGGTGTCACGTTCAACACACATACTAGGCAGCTCTTCGAGCGCTCAGGTCAGGTCAATATTTTTTCAAGTTGCTTTCCGTTAAGACAATCAGCGTACGCAGCAAGTTCGATTGAATTCGATGCATCGTTTTTTAAAACATCGATACATCGAATATATCGAGGGTCTAACAATTACATCGAATGGAGTCGATGCTTGTGATTGTTGGCACTTGGTGGAACTTTTGATAAATGTTTTATTAAAAAACACGTGTACTTGTCCACTTATTTATATTATTTCCCTTACCGGTTTCGCTGTTATAGCTATAACAATAAAGATTTTGTATATAAAAAAAAACATCGAATAGTTCGTTGCATCGTATTAAAAACATCGAATATTTTTGATACATACATCGATGTATATCGCCACCTACCTCTACCTAATTGACGGACGGACGACCATTTGCATTGCATTTTATTTTCAATTTGCGCGTTATTTCGGGTCTTAACTATTTTTTCTGTTGTTAAAAATGTGTCTTCTGCAGCAAATGATACGTTAACTTGTAACTGAACAATAAAGTTCTTCAATGTCAAAGACTTGTTAATCTTACTCATCTCGCCTTTTGAACGGGAAGGAAGCCATTTTTCCGACTTGGCGCGGCGGCAGTATTGATTTCTTGCAACGATGATGATGTATACGGTAAGAAATTCCTAGGATTACTCTCTACACTCTTTAATAACACCGTTTAATTTCTTAGTTGTAGGTATACTTTCATAATTTTTGCTGTTGGTTGGAAAAATAACCTCAATACTTTTGGCTTGCCCTTGTAACATGAATCTATTGTTACTTATGTATCGTAAACCGTATTGGCATTAGCTCTATTAGCACAGGTGTCTTAGAGAGAAAACTAGTTAGGGTATAGATTGGCATTCACTATGAGAAGAAAAAATAAGGGTTGGGGTGTAGATAAGGGGGCACTATGGGAAAAAACGTGCCCCCTTATCGACACTCAGACCAAAATAAGTTCTGGGTTGTGTCCCTTTCTGACCATGAATAGGTGGGGGAAACAGGATAAAGATGTGTTAGGCTGGCCCAGCGGGTGGGTTCTATTTGAACTATTTTTGCCTCCTTTTTATTGCTCTAACCAATAAACTGAACCTTACAATGTCTTGCTTCAAAGGTGACAATATACAGCTTTAGTTTTAAAAGCAGGTGTGGAGGGCCAAATTCAAAACTATAGGGAATAGCAAAAAATGCTCAACCCTGTGGCCAATTTTGATGGTGACAAAACTGCACCACAAGATTTAAAAAAAAATCTCTGCCTGAGAATTGAACATGTTGATTTATTAAAAGCAACCTATATATTGCACTATCCCATTAATCCCTCGGTCTGTTATATCTTAATTTCAAAATACCTATCTGATGACCAAGTTCTCCTTGCTTCATCGGCAGATGAGCTACAAAAGATAATCAATAATGAATATACCTTTAAAAGGAAATGAATGAAAACTAAATAATGAAAATAAATTTTAAATAGGATAAAATAACACTAAATAATAAATAAATATGAAGCAAGGAAAAAAATGTTAAAATATTGTTTTTTAGATCTGTAAATTGTCTTTATTATGGTGAAAGAATCATTACAATCGCTTCAACCATTTTAAAGGAGTAAGAAAATTCTTGTGTAAATCATAGAAAATGTTCGATTTGTTTTTAACAAAATAAAGAAAATAAATTCCATGTTTTATATAAAAAATATGAAACATGAAATTTATTTATATATGATTATATTATGCCTATCATGATTTTTTTTACGTATTTGGTCCCCCCTGTAGGAGTAGGCCCCTATAGGTCGTTGGTAGGCCCTCAAAGACAGGTCTCATATTGCAGTTAATGTATACTCATTACATTTCCCATAAAGATGCATTTTCAAAGTAATGAAATGACCGCAAGAGTTGACAATCCCAAAAGTTGACAACTAATCTGTGAAAATTACTAAATCTATTCCATACAAGATTCTCTTTATTATAGTAAACTTACTGTAGTACGAAAGCTTTTGAGTTTTGCTTAAACAGTTTTAATTTTTCTTTCACCCTTCACAAAAAATTCAATATTTTCTCCTACAACAGGTATTTTTGTTTTTGATCAAAGCTCTTCAGTTATTGAGATGAGACATTTGTACTGAAACTCACACTTTTCGCTGTTTTGGCGTGATTTTACCTTATAAAAAACCGTGTTTTTTGGAAAAATGACTCCAGATATACAGAATGTCTCGAAGCAGGTTTTAAACTTTAAAAATTCATAAAACAATCAAAAGAGCACCTATTAAAAACGTAATTGTTGTATTCAAATAAGCATCAATGTGGATTTCATTTCTTTTAAATAAAATTTTCCATATGTCGACCTTGGAAACGCAAGCACTCTTCGCTCAAAATTCTGGTTACTTCAATCTGGATATTTTCTTTTAGCTCCATGGTACTGGCAGGCTGGTTTTGATACAGGACACTCTTTAGGTAGCCCTATAAAAAAAGTCACATGGACTGAGATCGGGTGATTGTACAGGGCCAGGGTATGTCACCACATTTAGAAATGATTTTTCCTGGGAATAATTCCCTTACCATGCTAATGGACGCTTGAGCAGTATGTGCAGTGGCGCTATCCTGCTGGAACCTGGAGTTTCTGTTGAAAAGAGTACTGCTGCAAAGTTCTTGTCTAAAAAAACTATTGATCAGCTCACAATATTTTTCGGAGTTAACTGTCACCTTAATGCTATGTAATGGTTCTTCATGCAAATTGTTGGATTGTTGGGACTCCATTAATGGAAATTCCGCTTGTTGACATGTGGAAATGTGCCTCATTGCTTAAAAAATGTTTCCTAATCGTCTTTCGGTTGAAAAAGTCTCTAGCATCTTTTTGGCATAAGCTACTCTTGCTAGATGGTCATTATCATTAAGTTTTTGGACTATTTGGATTTTATATGCATGGAACTTCAATTTCATTTTTATAATTTCATGCAGAGTTGATCTTGCAATATCCAAAATGAATATCCAAAGTGCACTCTCAATGACAATCGTGGATTTTCTAACACTGAATCACTCACATGTTGAACATTTTCTTCCATCGCTACAGAGACATCTCAACCTTAGTGACGCTTGTTTACAGCTGAACCTGAAGCCCTCAATCTTGCTACGCAATCTTGAATAACGTTTATTGAAGGCCCTTCACTAATTCAGGGAATATTGTATCGATTACAGAACTTACGTCGCGCCACAGTAAGCGAAAAATTGCTTCTCAAATATGCCTCGATAGCGAAAGCACGCTGCTCTCCCGACCAAGGCGTCATAGCGACTAGAAAATCCGTCCTTAACTAATCACTCCGTGCCTAGAAAATTCGTCCTTAAAACTAATCACTCACCCCTCGCGTTCAAAAGTTATAAGAGTTTTAAGTATGAAATTTACTCGGACACCCTGTAGAAAAGGCCCTATACACCCCTTTTCACATTTTGGCAGCCTATTGGCAAATAAATCAGCAGACAGTTTTTCATGATAGAGGATTATTGTGGCATCAGTTTCAATGTAGGAAAATACAAATAATAAAATTGTAAAAATAACTATGTTTATAGAACATTGCAAATAGGTACTTAGAATATTTTTTGTGTACCAACTTTTACTATCTTCAGGTGATATCAATAAAAAAATACCTGTAAGATACTTTCAAACCCTACATTTCAGTTGGTATTTCAATACAGGGAACCAGTACGGAGCAGGACACCCGTTTCAGTGACAAGGAGAAGAAGCTGATGAAGCAAATGAAGTTTGGGGATTGCTTGACTCAGCAGGTATCTATATGAACCTTCCTTCTTTTTCAACAAGTCACCAATAGCAACTAAAATGTTGGCTCTTTGGCAGTCAAATAGAAACTTAAATTTTAATTGTTATAATTTATCTCGAAACTAACTGGTGATATGATTAGGGTGTGACATCAACTGATGCTATGCCATCCAGTTTCCATTGCTTGTAGCTTTGGGATCTATCATATCATGGATGATGGAGAGTGGTCATCGACTTTCAGAATAAAGAGGTTCAAATTTTGCCACAAGCGAGTTAGAAGATTTTAAGTTTTGTTTTTCTTCTGTGTTTGTAGTCACAGTTTTTAAAAGAAAATATTTAAGATTTAGGGCCTGTTTCACCATTTGCTGTTAAGGGATACCCAAAACACAAGTTTAAAATGAAACCCACTTTGTATGCAATATGTGACACATTTAACTATTAGGCACTCATCAGATCTTGAACACTTTCTTTTTTAAACTAATTGAGAATGTGCCTTAGGTGGATATGTCCAAAGTGAAGCTGGATGTACTGAAGCCCTGGATCACACAGAAGATCACCGAGATCCTCAAGATGGAAGATGATGTAGTCATTGACTATGTCAACAACCAACTAGAAGAAAAGGTGAGTTTGATACCAATATTCCATCCACTTTTTAAATTAAAACTTGTAATCATTGCAGTTTCTTTGGAAGATAATTTGTATGTATTCAATTGTGTGGTAAAGTCGTTTGTAAAAAGAAACTGCAATTGAAAATGTATTGTTATATGTGTAATGATTTGCGTATGGATATTTCTATGGTCCGCCCGGTTAGCGTGCGGCTGCCCGCTGCCCGCCGCCGCCTCCGTGTGCCGCCCGCCGCCGCCGCCCGCCCCACTCCGCTCTTTCGGAGGCCTCTTTTGCATATACAATCGGTATTTACGGGGAACTTATACTATAACAATGCTAACTCTAAGAGAATATGCGCTGTGGTACTCCCAAGATTGCAGAGACTGATTTATTCATTGAAAGTTAAAAGAACGGAAAAGCCAATAAGAGATTGGCGTGACTCGAGGTAGGGAAGTTCCGTTGCATAGGCCTTGCGTTCAGCATAATGTGGTTGTCTCGCAAAACCCTTACAGATGCAAGAGAAGAAGAGAGAAGACATCTCTAATCAGCATGGCGGCGTCTCATCAGTCGCGGCGCATCGCATCGCTTCGTTGCAGCCTGCGAGCATCGCGTCCCATCGAGCCGGCTCGCCGCGCCTCCTCGCGACTCATCAAGCAACATGAAACCTTACACATGTACATTTGACACATTCGCTCGCTTCCCTGCCCGAGTCACGTCTTGGCCTTTGTTATGCAAAAAACTACACCGAAATGAAAATGACGGCGCTCTTATTCACTTTTCTCGATTTTATTTGTTTTTATTTTATTTCACCCAGAACAGATTCCCACTGAAATTAAGTATCGAAAACCTAATTGGCAAAGTTCTTCTCTAGTTAGGGTTCTGAGTTAGTAGCGGTCTTACAATTTGAGTAATATGCTTTGTTTTTTTCTCCCTTGCCCTCCGTTCCTAGTTCCCCTGCCCCAAAAAGATGCAGATCAATTTGACGGGGTTCCTGAATGGGAAGAACGCGCGTCTCTTCATGGGGGAGCTGTGGGAGTTGCTGCTCAGCGCTCAAGCCAGCGAGAACGGGATACCTGAGACGTTCACGCAGCAAAAGAAAGAAGAGATCAAGAAGAGAATGGTAAATTCCACGTGGTGTTACATGTAAATATACAGTGCGACAAGGCTTTTGCTTTGGATTGGTTGGTCGTGCCGTGGCTAAAATCGGAACTAAAGTCTCTATTGTAATGAAATGTCACATTGTTTCAGAATAGCATGCGTTCCGTTTTGCATGTCACGTGAATAATGCGCTTTAGAATTGTTCCGTTTTGCGCATCAACTGTGCGATTTATTTATTGCCAACATAACGTTAAAATTTCACGGCGTAGTTACTAGGTAATTTGTCTGATTTATAGGTCAAATTTCTTATCGATGCATACCTTTACCTTTTGTGGCTCCTTAGTTAATTTGTTAATATCCAAGCCAATTCTTAAGTAATCTGTAAAGATGATTGTCTTACTCTTAAAATAATCGTCGACCCCTATACTTACACTTAGCTCTGATGTTTTTGATGCTTTTTTCCAATGTGGAGTACATGATTTGCGCTTTCTGGAGAAAAATCGTACTTCATGTACGTAATTAAATTCGGTTTTTATTTTTCAATGCAATCTCTCGTTTCTAGCTAGCTTCTTCTTCTGCTCTAACTTTTCCGTCAACTATTTTCTTTCCTGCCATCTCCAAAATTTTGAAATCACTTGATGTCATCTTGGTTACTACATTTTAGTAGATCCAAATATTTTATGCACGATCCACAAACAAAAAATCTGTATCATTTGGCAAGAATGTGTTTCCTGACACTAAAAATCTTGTTTTTGTTGAAGAGGAATTGAAAAAGAACCAACTGGAAGTAGTTGTTTTTTCATAAAGCTTAAATTAAAAGAGCTTTGTGGACTCGTTTGTTTTTGCAAGCTAAAGAAATTTCAGTCTAGCAAAAATTAAAAAGGATACATTCAATATAGGTGGTAGAGCTGATACCGGGCTTGACTGTGGAGGTACCACCACCACCATCTTACTCGCAAATACTCCCGAAGTTATTCGGGGGAGAGTAAGAGAACAGCTCTCAGGCAAAACCAGGCGGCCCACCATTGCCTGAGACCGATGGATGGCGGTATATCCATCCCCAATTGCCGGGCCTTATATTATAAAACAGACTGGTGACGGGCAGCGGCGTCACTGGTGCAAGGGCTTCGGTACCGCGCTCACCAACCCGCCTGCCCAGCGTGTGTGAGTATGGGCATTTCTTCCAGGAGGACCGCCAAGAGTGGCGAAATCCTGGAAAGGCCTATGTCCAGCAGTGGACGAAACAGGCTGATGGATGGATGGATTCAATATCTCTGCTACAAATACGAAAAACTGACTCGTTCCTTTTTAAATTTGAAATATCGAATGAATTTTGCTCATGGTGTTGAATAGGCATTTTTTCATGATCTTGTGTCCAGGGGGGCTACTAAGTAACTCAGTGTCGGTTACTTGCTATAGTTGCTATTTACCAAAAACAGATAAAAAGTGAACTTCCAAAATAACCTTTAATGGGTATTGAACTATTTACGAATTGTGAAGTAATTTCAAGTGTAAATAAATATGGCCTTAAATTATTGTAGTTTTATTATATTTAAAACACAGTTACAAAAAAATTTAATTGTCGAATTTGATTCGACTGATGACGACTCCACTGAGGGAGTCGAAATATTTCGTTAATTTTTTAAATTTTTTAGTAGCTGTGTATTAAATATAATAAAACTACAGTAATTTCAAGTGCAAACTTATCCTTAGATAAGCGGATATGTATCCTATATAGTACCTCGGTGGCGCAATTGGTAGCGCGCTTGTCTGGGAAACGAGGTCGCATGTTCGAATCCTGGCCCGAGGAATTTTTTCAAATTCTTGTCTTTACATTTTTTTCTAATTTATCTTTTCTGGTTTGTAATACACTCTAATAATAATATTTAGAGTATGTATTCCAAAGCGATGGATTTCACAATAAAAACATAATCTCGGATATGTATGTTTTAAACGACAGGCACTTGGTTTGGCAACTGAGTTTACGATACAGATTCAGGGGGCTGGTTCCTTTCTGCAAAACGCTAACCAGCTGATATGTAGTTAAAGAATGATTCTGAGATACCCCGAGAAGAATATGGAAAACAACTGACCAATATATGGATATTACTGTAAAAAATTTGTTAATAATTATTATAAAAATTTACAATATTTAGATAACCCGCGTGTCTGTAACTAAAGCGTATTTTCAAATATGTTGACGAAACCAGTACATTGTTACTTAAATATGTTTAGGAGGAACAAGCAAAGGAGAAGGAGCAGAAGGATCGTCGCCGGTCGCGGTCGCGGTCCGGGTCGCAGCCGCCGGCGCGCTCTCGGGACCGCCGCCGCTCCCGGGACCGGCGCCGCTCGAGGGATCGCTCGCGCTCCAGAGACCGTTCTGCCGACAGGAAGTAAGAACAATCTCTTGGTCATTAGAAGGAACAAGCAAAGCAGAAGTATCATGCTGGCCGTGGTCGCCGTCTGTGCGGCTGTCTAGCCGCCGCTCCCAGGACCAGCGCCGCTCAAGCGACTGCTCGGCTGACAGGAAGTAAGAGCATTGTTCCATCTCCTTGGTTACTAGGAGGAACAACCAAAGCAGAAGGATCATGCTGGTCGCGGTCGCCGCTAGTGCGCTCGCTGGACAGCCGCCGCTCCCAGGATCAGCGCAGCTCAAGCGACTGCTCGGCTGACAGGAAGTAAGAGCATTGTTCCATCTCCTTGGTCACTAGGAGGAACAACCAAAGCAGAAGGATCATGCTGGTCGCGGTCGCCGCTAGTGCGCTCGCTGGACAGCCGCCGCTCCCAGGATCAGCGCCGCTCAAGCGACCGCTCGGCTGACAGGAAGTAAGAATATTGTTACATCTCCTTAGTCATTCGAAGGAACATTTGCTGGTTACGCTCTGGGTCGCATCTTAAATAAGCTACTAACATAATTCAAATCAAATCAAATTTCTTTATTGAACAATTGGTTTACAAAAAAGATAGTAAAGACTCTGAACCCCAAACTAATATAATTGTCCTTTGGGGAACAGTGTTTCCAATTCGAGGGTACTTAAATATTTTACACGGACATAGGTACACACAAAGAAAATTGATTTTATCTACAGACAAAATAAACAAAATATGGCTCAATGTATACACTAATAGATAATAATTTTAAAATAGTTAAATAAACTACACACAAATATTACATAAGTATATTATTATTCTAGTATAAGATAGACATAATTTATTTACATAAGTACATTACTAAATTGATATTTCTGTGAGAATATATTATATGTATTGGGTACACAATAAGATAACAAGTTTTAGGATATTTTGTTAGATTGACAAACGACGACCAAAAAGTAGATGAAATAAAATAACAGACACAAATATAATGCAGGTAGTTATAGACATTGAATAAAATAAAAACTATCGGGTATTAGTTAGCTAAGAAGCAGCGAACATTTAAACGTCCAGTATTGTCGTATTTGTAATTGTCGTAAAGCAGCAGTAGCTCAGGCGGTAAAACGCTGGCCTCTCAATCTTGAGACCCAGGTTCGATCCCCGGTCGGGCATGCATCAATGAGTTTTTCGGAATTCGGTATGTAAAGCAAAAGTACACGGTGGTGATTCCGAAACCGTTTCGAGATATTAGGTTTCTAGACCTTATTTATCTATTTGTGGTTTTTCAAACCATGAGATCGTGTACAAAAATACAAAATTTATCTTAACTTTCATTTGACCTCTAAATGACGTCACAGAATTGGCTGATTAGGGTTAGGCCCAATGCAAAAAAAAATAAAGAGACCATTGTCTTATCCTTATGAATGTCAAATTACAATGCCACCAACTTAGATATTTGTTAACTGTAGATTGAACTAGCTTATTCCGGGCCTGTCATTGGCTAATATCCAATCAGATATGCTAGTTCCGCCATTTTTGGTGGCACTGTAACAGAGAATTGCCAACCTGTTAAAATAAAACAAAGAAAATGTCTACCGTGCCACTAGTATCAGTTTCTTTATACTTTATGATATGAAAGATTGATTTAGCGAAATCCATGACGTTATCACAAGAAAACAAAAAAAAAACTACGGCTTGGAATTAATAAATATATCACTTAATTGCTTATAATTAGTCAGATTTAAAAAACAAAAATATAAAACCAGTGTACTTTAATACGTATCGAATTTATGTGCATAGTATTTGTTCTTACCTAATACTTACCACTTGCTGAACGGTGAAGGAAAACATCGTGCACGCCCAAAAGTGTATAATTGTGCCCGAAGTACGGCGATAGGGCTCACCACCAATCACGTTGGGACGTAATACTCCTCGGTGAAGCGCGGGTTTTTCGAGTGTGGGCTTGCATTTCAGAGTTAACATTCGGGAATACCTCTGACACCCCCTCGGGGATTCATATCGTGACGATATGTTTTATAATTGTCGTCTAAAATCGTCGCGCCCTTTAATGTTTCTTGGACTTAAGACGAATCACTTGTACATACGAACTTGTTTGTTCAGGCATCGCAACGGAGGCAGTCCCAGTAGAAGATCTCGCCGCCGCAGCCGCGACAAGAGCCCTGCGAAATCCTCACATGAAGAGGTCAAGCCCGAAAATAAAGGTACGGAACATTATACTTTCATCCATCCATCAGCCTATTACCGTCCACTGCTGAACATAGGCCTCTCCATGATTTCGCCACTCTTGGCGGTCCTCCGTCGCCCTCATCCAGCCGCAACGTCCTTCAGGTCGTCGGTCCAGTCTTTTATACTTATTTAATAACATGTCTGATTATCAAATAATAATTAAAAAACAAACATTTTGTCCTCAAACTTCCTCGACTTCCAATTACGACCCTGCACGACACACCTAAAGTCGTTTGCAATAGAATCCAACAATCATGTAAACAAATATGGCGGACTGACATTGACAGCGTATTGTTTATGCCCATAGTGATGTCATAGTGTTCTAATTTAATTTTAATTAAATTTATTTTTCTAATTATTTTAATTTTAAGTCATAGACTATGGCCCATAGTAGGATAGGTACTAAAATAAAACTGACTAAATAGATTAAATATATAAGCCATAGACTATAAAATAAAACTGATTATATATAAAAAAAGTGTTTATTAAAACAAATTTAAATCTTCGTCTTCGTCATCATCACTATCAGAAGTGTCGCCGGTGACCGTAATTATAAATGGAACCACTGTGTCATCGCTTGCCGTGTCTAAAATGCCGTCGAGCTTTTTCATTTCTTCCTCTTCCTTTAGGACGTGACTTACGCATTTCGACCATTGTTCGGCTCCGATTCTCGCCAACCCTTCGTTCAATAAAGTTTTTATTTCCGCCATTTTAAAAGATTTGTTATTTCTCCCAACATACGACTTAACCTGTGCCCAACCTGGCTGCGGCTCGCTCATTATAACCTTAAAAACAAATATAATTTTACACACATACATTTCAGTAATTGTGATCTATTCAAATAATTAGTTACGAGGGCAATACAATATTAAAGTGCGTCTAATAGATTTCCGTTGTAGGTAATAGATCTAAATCATTCTTACCTCCTGATTACTCCTTGAGAAAAAATACCAATCGTATGCTATATCAAAGTCCATGATGCCGTGCAAAGGTCGTCGTTCCAAGAAAAATATGTCCAGCTAAATCGTAAAGCAAAACAAAAGTCCAAAATGAGAATGCAAAGTCGTAGAAATCGGAAACAGAAAACGGAAACAGAAAACACTAATGCACAGCGAACCCACAGAACAGTGAATGACTGTGAATGACAATTCTAACAAAATGGCCACCTGTCAATTTTTAAAAACTAACCATTATTTTTATGGCTTAGGATACAATCCGTTTTGGTTAATTATATTAAGCTCTTGAAAAAAAATTTTTATTGTACTATTCAAATAATATTAAATTAAAATAATTTATTAAATTAAAAATAAAAGATAACTTCAGATTACGAACAACACTAACTTTTCAATGACTTATAGAGTTCGATGAGTAAAAAACTAAGATGACAGCTTGTCAAATACTTCGAAATTTTTACGTTGCAAATGTTTTAACAAATTTAACTTATAAATACAAGTTAAATCGTGTTGAAGATAATGTGAAAACAATGGTGCGTTCGTTGAAATCAGACTATGTTCATAATTGATCGTCAAATGTATGTGATTACGGAGTAATCGTGACAATTTGGTTTGTTTACATGATTGTTGGATTCTATTGCAAACGACTTTACGCTTTTTCACATTCTTACAATCCCATATAAAATATAGTTGGGCAATTCCATTGAATTGCGACATAAGTAGCTAAAAATTAAATTATCTACATGGGCACGATTCGGTCTGCAAACATAGTTGTTAAAATATAAGTATGGCAAAATACACAAAAAAAAGGTTTTTTTTTCGACCTGTCAGAGAGGGAGATTTGATGAAAGTCGTAAAAGTAAAATGAGTTCTAAGATCTATGTAACGTGAGTGACCAGAAATTAATCATGCAAAAAAATAAAAACTGCATGAACGCCAAGAAATTGATAATGAATAAACTTGTTAGGCATATAAAACCGTATTTAATTAAGGCTTTTTTTCACTTCAAACCGAATAGAGTTTTGCTTCAATTCATCCTAGTCTCAAAACATGAGTTACCAAAAGTTTTATCAATATAGAACCCAAGAAAATGTGTCAAGTTTAAAGAAAATTGCTCTAACACATTTTTTGTTTATTCAGGAGTTAATATTTACATTATGAGGATAAGTTATGTAACCAAATTATTGACATTTTATTAAAAGTATATCGTCAACTGGAGTAAAAAGTAACATGAGTTACCGTGGAATTGCACAGTTGTTTTTTGGCACTCGGTGGACATTACTACCACACATTATCTTAATTTTAAACACTTAAATATTTATATTTTGCCCTACCGGTATCGCAAATTCGCAACTTCGTTGTAATTGTCATTTATTGCACGTAGTATTACTTATAAAACCTTATAATGTTAATAAAATATATATTATAATAAAGCCCTTGAGAATGCTGAATAGCGAAACCGGTAGTACAACTGTTTTATTACTCTCTTACACCGACGTTACGTCCCAGCGTGAGGTGGTGAGCCCTATCGCCCTACTTCGGGTACAAATGACCTAAAGGCCACAGCTTAAAGCACGCATACGTAGACAAATGCGAAACACAAATGCGCCCGTAGAGGATTTGGACCCACGATCTCCGGGGACCAAGTACTCGAACCACTGAACCACAGGCGGAATCCCATTTCCACATTACATCTTAAACATACTCATCACCAGAGAATGGAAAGTCTCCGAGCGACCGCAAAGAAGACCCGGATAAGGCCGAAGAGACGAACCACAACTCGACGAGCGAGTCGTTGAAGGAGGACACCAAGGAGGTCATACACGTGAAGGATGACAAGTCCGACGCTGAGAACGGACGCAAGTCCAAGACTGCGTCTCCTTCCAGGTAACTGTAGTGAAGCTTTGGTATTACGGTATAATCCATCAAGAATGGCTCGTACGTTGAACTGAAATTTGGCGTGTGAGGACCAAGGAAAGCCTTCAATGTTAAATTTGTTATATTTTGGACTTTCATTTAAAACATGTCATCGCGATTATATTTTAGGCCCAAATATCGAAAACACTACCGTCCAAGACGCGTTGTGGTCACCTTAAATCAGCAGAGACGCGTTATTCATGTTCCTCACGTCCAGATTTGCTTTTCTGATTTTCTATACTGGAATAATAATGTTAATTTGTTACTACGATTACCATTTTCCTTTAATCAACTGTCGCCATAAATTGAGACTACTTCAAACTTATTTTACTTGATCTATAGATCGACAAAGGACAAGGGAGAGGTTGATAAGCCTAAAGAGAAGACTCGTCGCTCGTCCAGGTCCAGATCACGTTCATCTTCTGCGTCCTCGCGTAAGAATATTTACTGTGTAGTTTATTAAATTAGAGATTTATTGTTTCAATCTCTGCCCCGTTGTCCACTTGGTTATTTTATGAACACCTGTTATAGCCTATATATGTTGACCAGGTTAACTACGATGATATTAAAGAAAACCGCATCCAAATCCGTATGGTTCTCGAGTTAAAACTGAACATACATACAGACCGAAAAACAGACCAATAAATTTCGCAAAAATATTCAGTGTACAGACACGACGTTTTTACTATTAGTATAGATGGATAAAAGAAATATAAAACTGACATTAGTAACAGTTCACAACTGTTGTCAACCCGGCCTCGCTCGGTTGGTGATTCAAAATTGTCAAAATCACATCACACTAGTACTATAAATGCGAAAGTTTGTGCGCGTGTGTGTGTGTGTATGTATGTTTGTTACTCTTTCACGCTGTAACGGCAGAACGGATTTGGATGAAATTTAGAATGGATATAGCTGATACCCTAACTTAACACATAGGCTACTTTTTATCCCGGAAAAAAGCATGTCGTTGAACCGAATAACACGCGGGCGGAGCCGCGGGCAAAAGCTAGTAATAAATAAAGGTCGATGAATTATTATGCAATGAAATAACAAAACATGACGGAAAGGTTTTATGTTTCGAACAATGAGGGAAAAGCCATCGCTTACGTGAAACAAAGTTTTAAAAGAAAGCTGCACTATCATAGCGAATGCTTGTAGCGGAAGAATTTTCATGATGTTTCAATAGAGGTTATTCGATCCTCCTCCAAGAAGATATTAGGATTACAGTATCAACCCCTTTCACAATCAAGCCTAGCCTAGAATCCTTCGACCATAATGTGCCGAAATAGAAATGATCTTTTCCGTATGCCTCAATACCGATTGGTGCAATTACTGTCTATTGCACATTCGAGCTTCTTCTATACGATACCAACCAATATGAGAAGAGTTTAGCAACTAAAATTAATTTAATTTGCACAGGTGCACGATTGATTACGTATGGTGTTTGGGAAAATAACAAAAACTGTTCATAAACACGTTATGAAATATTCTAGATGCGAGTGAGAAGAAGAAGTCGTCTCACAAGAAGCGTCACTACCGCTCCAACCGGGATTCGTCTGGAAGCGCCAGCCCCCGTAGGAGCTCGCGGAGGGATAGGTTCGTACTCTGTATTTTATACTCTCCTAGGATTCTAGATGATAAGATACTATTTCAAACCCCACTGTGGCGAAAATAAGCTGATTTTGTTCTTATTCCCTATGTAGTGCAGTCCTCGAGAGGAATTAGAGATTTGAATCAGAGAATAGAAATTTGAATTAAAGGGTTTTTATTGTGTACCATCCATCCATCCATCAGCCTGTTTCGTCCACTGCTGGACATAGGCCTTTCCAGGATTTCGCAACCCTTGGCGGTCCTCCTGGAAGAAATACCCATACTCACACACGCTGGGCAGGCGGGTTGGTGAGCGCGGTGCCGAAACCCTTGCACCAGTGACGCCGCTGCTCGTCACCAGTCTAATTTATATAAGGCCCGGCAATTGGGGATGGATATACCGCCATCCATCGGTCCCAGGCAATGGTGGGCCGCCTGGATTTTTGCCTGGGAGCTGTCCTCTTACTCTCCCCCGAATAACTTCGGGAGGATTTCCGAGTAAGATGGTGGTACCTCCACAGTCGAGCCCGGCATCAGCTCTACCACCTAAGTGTACGAAGTATGACAATCAACTCGTCTTTATTTGGTGCAATCGAACACAGGACCTTATTATGATATTTCGTAAAACAAAAGCAATAAGTCTTTGCGGCACACTTACAAGGATCCCCCTGATCAGACGACTGAACTCCGCGCTGAAAGATGCGTGAGAATTAGTTGTCTCGCTCAGAGCTACACACCCTGCCCTTAGTTTGAAAGAGAAGTTGTAGGTTTTTCCGTAAACGCCCGTGCGTTCTGGAAGTTAGTACTTCCGTTCCTATTCAATGATACCAATGTATTTGGAAATTTTATGGCTTCAGTAATTACCAAGACAATGTAAGCGAGACATACCTGTTGTTAGATTTGTGAATATACCTAGTCGGTTCTTAAATACTGTCACTGGCCATTTATTTTAAAAATAGAACATCTAGAAAAAAAAAATGGTGTTCTATTTTCAGATATTTTTTGATTAATAATCTGCCAAATCACAATTACATTCATTAATTTTTTACGATGGAGTGGACTCGCAAAGAGGACCGAGTAGCAGTAATTGCATTGCATCGTTGCGGCCATCCACCGAAGACGATATTCAACTTGCTTCAAAAATTAAAAATCACGAAGAGGTTCGTGTACCGTACCATCAAGAGGTATAATGAAACCTCTAGTGTCGATAACGAGAAAAGAACTGGCAGACCTCGTTCCGTTAGGACTCCAGGGGTCATCAAAGCAATCAAGGCGCGTATTGCAAGAAATCCCGTCCGCAAGCAGAAACTGATGGCTTTGGAGATGGGATTAACCAGAAGTACCGTAAAAAAGTACTCAATGAAGACCTAGGACTACGAGCTTACCGAAAAAAGAGTGGATATCTTCTGAACGCGCGTCTGATAGCTATGAGAGCCAAAAAATGCAAAGTTTTGCTAAAGCGATACGCAAGAAATAGACACCGCGATATCCTGTTTACAGACGAGAAAATTTTTAATATCGAAGAGAAGTACAACAAACAAAATGACAGGGTGTACGCTACCAGCTCTGCGGCCGCTGGAAATGCCATTCCTAGAGTGCAGCACGGCCATCATCCATCATCAGTCATGATTTGGTTGGGAGTGTCCTACTATGGCTCTACTGAAGTGCATTTTTGTGAAAAAGGTGTCAAAACCAGTGCAAAAGTGTACCAAGACACGGTTTTAGATAGCATAGTAAAAGATCTGCCCCAGACACTCTATGGAGGACGGCCATTTGTGTTTCAACAGGACTCCGCACCTGCTCATAAGGCCAAAACAACTCAGGAGTGGTTCGAGCGCCAGAATATCGAGCTAATAAGGCATCAAGATTGGCCCTCATCTAGCCCTGACCTCAATCCACTCGATTACAAAATTTGGCAGGAATTGGAGGAGGAGGAGGTCTGTTCTAAACCTCACAAAAATTTGAGCAGCCTAAAGTCATCATTGATTAAAGCAGCTGTCGATATCGACATGAATATGGTCCGTGCTGCTATTGATGATTGGCCGCGAAGATTGAAGGCTTGTGTGAAAAATGGTGGCAATCATTTTGAATAAATTTTGTGTATAATGAAAGCTAATTAAATTACCTTTTTTAAAAAAAAACTTTTTTTGAATATCATGACTAGTTTTCATTTTATAGCCAATTTTGTTTGTGACAGAATTTAAGCACCGACTAGGTAATATGCTTTATCACTGAAAAGTTACTTTCGAAATGGTGTGTTTTAGTCCTGTTTAAAGAGTTTTCTGATCTCTGTATTTCCTTTCTTAAAGTATTGTGTTAAAAAGAACAACAGGGACTTCCAGATATAATGTGTTAGATCAAACTTATCTAGGTATCAATAAAAGATGAGGCAATCTGGAAGAATGAGAGAGGAATCTACTTAGTCCTTAAGATTCTGTACTCTTCGCAGCTTACGAACAATTTGTTATAGGAGCAAGTCCCGCAACCGCAGCAGTCGCCGACGTTCGTTGGAGAGACGCGAGCGAGCGAGAGAGCGTGAGAGGGAGAGAGAGAGGGAAAGACGCAGGCGGGAGCAGGAGCGGCGGGAGAGGTAACTAACCCTCTCTGATACGTCAAATAAGAGGCTATGTAAATTTTATTTTTGTCACTCTCACTCCAAGCGAAAAAACGCGCAGGGCGAGAGGGGTGGATTCAGCGCAAGAGAGGAAAAATTTTGTTTTTAATTTTATTAAACAAAACTAAAATACCTAGCAAAATTTCCAAAATCAAATATCTAGATAATCTAGATAACCCATCTCATAAAATGTGTTTGAGTTCTGTACATGATTCGTATTCATCAAACGAGGAGAAAAAGTGCGTTTGAAGACTTAATTTCTATAAATTATTTCTATCAAGGAAAATTTATCCAAATGTGTTTCACAAAAACAAAACACTGGATTATACCGGGTGTAAATAGAGTGCGAATATTAAATGAAACCACATATTCTACCGACCCTACTGAACCACTTTTCCCAAGAGTCATACCCGCGGACACCCTTACCCCCGATTTCACAATTGAGAATTTCTAGTTAAGTAGTGCTTAACATTCAAATGCAGCACTGTGATTGGCCAATTCGTCACTTATGTATCCACTTAGCGAGACATTCTTAATTCCGAAACTGGCCTTTAGTTTAGGAAATAATTGAGTTCCAAACAAAAACGCGTGAACCCTGACGCACCGACATACGGGCGAGTTTAGAGAGAGCGTCGTCCGTTTCACTCCATCCATCCATCCATCATCTGTTTCGTCCACTGCTGGACATAGGCCTTTCCAGGAGTTCACCACTCTTGGCGGTCCTCCTGGAAGAAATGCCCATACTCACACACGCTGGGCAGGCGGGTTGGTGAGCGCGGTGCCGAAACCCTTGCACTAGTGTCGCCGCTGCCCGTTACCAGTCTGATTTATATAAGGCCCGGCAATTGGGGATGGATATACCGCCATCCGTCGGTCCCAGGCAATGGTGGGCCGCCTGGATTTTTGCCTGAGAGCTGTCCTCTTACTCTCCCCCGAATAACTTCGGGAGGATTTCCGAGTAAGATGGTGGTACCTCCACAGTCGAGCCCGGCATTAGCTCTACCACCTACTTTTCACTCCGTTTTACTCAATTATTTCCTAAACTAAGGTTGTTCGCGGGTATGACTCTTGGGAAAAGTGGTTTAATGGGGTCGGTAGAATATGTGGTTTCATTTAATGGCCGCACTCTATTTAAACCCGGTATAGTCAAAATGTATATACCATAAATTTATTAAAAATCTCCGTGTACTTTATGGAATACACAGAGACAAAGCGTCCATATATTATTTACATAGCCTATTATATATGCGAAGTCGATTGCACAATAGCATGTGCAGTGTGACATGAATCAATTCAATGTCGGAAATTTTTTCTTGTTCGATTGACTAGCTAACAAAAGTCACAGTCAACGGATTAAATAATATTTATTCCCCCTTTACTTTGACAATCATACCCTTAGAGTGCCACTAAAGCATTATCTTCTATTTTGCAAATTTAGGCATCTTTTAATTTTGTTTCCTGCTTCTAATCGAGCATGGAATAATAGTACTTCTGACTATTGTTTTAAGGTCGCGAGAACGTCGACGATCGCTAGAGCGGCGCAGACGTTCGCTGTCTCGCTCTCGACGACGTTCTAGGGACAGGTAACAATAATATTATGTTTCACAGCACACTGTAGTGCATGATTCCGTTGTTTATTGTACGCTTTGTTGTATTGCTTTAATGCTTACTCATTCTTACGAAACGAAAGTTGTGCCATTTAAAATTGACATAATACGTAGAATAGAAAAAAATATTTAGCTTAGCAGTTTAATATAATCCTTTATGACCGAATATCAGAACCTTGTATAATAAGGCGTTACTTAATTCCAATATAACCAATTTTGTATCTATCGCACCATTCATTGCACTCATATATTTTCAGTTGTCTCATGCAATGCATTTATAGGCCTATAGATAAACCGTACAATCTCCCTAGGTACGCTGGGAATATCGGGCGTCCCGACACGGAGTTATAAGCGGCCCTGTCCCGCGCTTACACTTAGCTGGACTCTTACCTACGCACCGCCCAATCTAAAGCTCCCCTTATATTGCGGGTGATCCGTATTGTATCGTTTATCTATAGCATGTCCCTTGTCTCCAAACCAAGTGTAAAAAAACCTGCATAGCAAGTACGTAAGCATCGATTCGATAAAGGATCATGGCAGTGGGCGGCCCGCAATTTTCTCGTTTTTAACGGTATGTTCGATGAATCCAAGTATTATACAAAGCGCAAAAAGTTGTATCTTGGAAAAAAATTGCATGATATTTTTAAGTCAGGGAGGCAAAGTAAGTTTTTCTGAAAAATGAATCCAAATGAATGGTTTTGAGGACTGTCGATGGTTAGAGTCCGCGCCACCACTGAAGTCCTGTGACGAAGTCTATCGGCTTTAGAATATGAACCCAAATGCCTTAATCCATCGGACTTCAGTGGTGGCGAGGACTTTATGATTGACCAATGAGTTGTTATTATGTCTTTTTAAATTTATCGTTCCGATTCATGCTTATAATGTTTACATACTTACATGCAGTTCAGCTGTGTAACTTTGTACAATCTGAGTAACTTATACATATTCATAAATAGACCATGACACAAAAATGCAAATAGCTCGTTTCTCCATACTTTTAGATATTCATGGTTTTCATACCTACAGCTTTGATTTCGGCAAAATCCTTTAAATTTAACTTGATTTCATTGATTTAACATCACGGATTCATGGCAATAACACCGGGTCAAGTTCAGTACTAGACCTGCCATTCACCTTTGACAGATTATGAAATAAGAGCAATATTTTTGGTTATCGAAGCGATGCCGAGTCGATAGTTCATACTCTGGTCCAGTAAATCATTCTACACCGATTTTTTACTAACTTCAGAAAGATAGTTCTTTTCTCAGTTACCACTGCTTGCTGTAATCCTTTCCATTGTTTGGTCAGGTATTAATAATATAAGTATTGTTCCAAGAACTTTTACATCAATTATTAGGTATTAGCCTACTTTTACAGATTTTTCACCTTTGTGTGTGAAGGGAGCATCGCCCCTCGTATTGCGGGCGATCCGCCAATTGAATCGTTTCTATAGCATCTGTAACAAAATTAAGTTCAGTAAAGACAAAATTGAATGGTGAGCCTGCGCATTAACAGCATGAATCTCCACGAACCAACACACCGATGTATTATAACCGTGGGTCGCGTCGTTAGGTCGCGCCGCCGGTCGCCGTCCCGGTCGCGGCGCCGCAGCAGCCGTGAGCGACGCTCCCGCGACCGACGCTCGCCTGTCAGACAGTCCCGGGACAGAAGGTCCAGGGACGACCGCCGCAGGGACTCACCGGCTCGACGCTCTAGATCCAGGTACGTACTACGATGATACATCGATGTGGAGATGTTTGGAGATCAGGAAAATATAGGCCACACACCACCCACCAGACTCACAGCGAAAATATTTTTCATAAAGTTTTGACTTTACCAATTCAGGGTTGCGTGATGAATAGTGATGATAGAAAAATTATACATAACGTTGGAGTTGTGTAGCGTTGGCTGTCAAAATTGTCGAAATACATAAAATACCAATAACTCGTAACGTTTCGATTTTTTACCGAGGTCATATCTTGATATACATTTGAGCCTGTCAGGCCTCCAAGATATAGCGTTGACTTTTGGGACATTCAGTATTTATTTTTAAAATTGTCTTTTTCTCTACCATCCCATTTAAGGACGGTCGTCATGACACCGCAGCGACTCAGTTGACCAAATGTAATACTAATCATTTCGCTATTACGTGCACACTCGATGTAACTTGCGAAGGTTATACAATCGCACCGATTTCGTTGAGGGCACAAATTAAATACGTGTGTCAGGAGAAACAAAATTTTGACAATACTGTAAAGAATATAAAAATATATATAAGGTCTTACAATAATAAGGGAAAATAATTCTAGAGTAGATCATGTATCGTTAACTGAAAAAATTGCAGAAGGAAAAAAAATTTTTTGCGCAAATGTTTTATTTCTATGGAAAGGTAAAAAAAAAGTTCGCGCAAAAAAATTTGTTTTCGGTGGAATGTGTTCTATTAGGGATACTCCATCATCTGTTAAATTCTATGGAAAGGTAAATAAAAAGTTCGCGCAAAAAATTTTGTTTTCGGTGGAATGTGTTCTATTAGGGATACTCTATCATCTGTTAAATTTTTTTCACTTTGAATTGTAGGACCTTATATATTTGTGTTAAATTTATCTAGATTACGTTTTCGATGTAAAATAAGTACATATTTTTTGATTTTATCTAAAACAATAAAAACGCATTTGGCTATACTTTTGTTTTTTTTAACGTAAAATGTAGGTTTTTTAAGGGGTTACATGTTAAGATGATCCGAATTTCCCGATTTTTTGTTCTAATTTGGCATAGCACTAGATAATGTCAATGGATGCAACCTAAAATATTATACAACATTCTAGACCAATTTCGTGTTTGCGTTTGTGTAGAGGTTTGTCCTTGACAGTTGAAATCCATCAACCACAACCATCACTGAAAGTTTGATCATTAATGTCACTTGGTATTTCCTAGGGACAGAAGATCCCGCGACCGCACGGCGAAGGACCGACGCTCGCGCGACAGGAGGTCCAGTCTGCGCCGCTCCAGCGACCTTATCAAAGAGCGGCTTGAAAAATCCGTCTCCATACCAAGGAAGGGTAAGTGCAATATTGATAACAAAACCTATGTCACCCAGTCGTTACCTCAGTACTACGATACTTAATTTTTGTAAACGGATACTACTGACAGGTACGACTTCGGTTAAAATCTCAGTAATTATAAAACACATGATTATCGTGGTACAAGGGTCAGGTCACAACCGTTCAAAGGCTTTCTTTTAGATTCAAGTCGAGACTGCGGCATCTCCTTTGCCGCGTCTTGTGTCAGTCAGGTGAACGACCTGCTTAACCACTACCTTGAAACCCGATTAAACCTATCTATTATATGTTATCCTTCCGGAAACAGGAAACTTAACGTAGGCTTCTAAAAGTCCGCACCTGCATTTCTATTTGTTTGCGAATGCTATAGCGACACGAACTGTCGCATTTTTATTTCAATTTTAAACTAAACGTTACAGTCATTAATTTGTGTTGAAATTTATTTTTATCCTGAGGCATGGTTGAACTTATTTTCTAGATTTTATCACGATCTTTTGTTATTACAGAGAACCTTGAGAGAATTTTACGCAAGAAATCATCAGAACCCAGATCGGTGGAGCGCGAGCGATCCAAGCAGCGCGACATCTCAATCTCCAGCCGAGAGTCATCTGTCGAGAAGGACAAGGACGCATCCCACGAAAAGACCAAGAGTCACGACAAGACCGCGGACTCATCTGAAGACGAAAAGGAGGACTTCATTCCTGTCCCTAGCTTCAGAGAGTACTCCAAGAGCCTCTCGCGCACGCCCTCACCGTTCTTGAGGAAGCACGAGATCGAAAACAATAAGAAGTCCGAGAGATCCGGAGACGACGCCTCGGGCAAAGAACAACCCGCCGAAAAGGAGGCCAAGGCCAAAGAAGGCAAAAAAGACAAACGCAAGTCTCGTCGCTCTGAATCCGAGAGTGAAAGCAGCGAAGAAGTCAAATCTAAGAGCAAAACTAAGTTGAAACGCAAAGAAAAAGAGAAATCTTCGTCTAAGAGGTCGAAGAAACCTAAAAAGGAGACTTCCTCCAGTGACAGCGATTCTGAGGAGTCATCTTCTAGTGACTCTGAAGAAGATAAGAAGAGGAAGAGCAAAAAGGCATCAAAGAAAAAGGTCGCAAAGAAAGCTAAGAAGAAGAGAGCTCGCTCTTCCAGCTCTGAATCAAGCTCGGACGAGGAAGATGTGAAACATAAAAGCGGGAAGTCAAAACAAAAGAACATTCCAGAAGAATCCGATGCCGAGAAAAAGTTGAAGAAAAGACCTCGTGATTCCAGCGCTGACCGATCTAAAACTGACGTCAAGCAGAGCAAGAGCAAGAAGGTTGACAACTCTGAAGATTCTCATGACGATAGTTCAGACAGCGTTGACAAATCTATTAAGAAGAAACCTAAACGTGACTCCTCCAGCTCACCAGAGAAAGAAGTTAAACGCTTAAAGAAAAGTGAACCGTCTAAAGACAAAAATGGTTCACCTGACAAATCCAAAAAAAGTGACGATAAAACTACGAAAGTTAAAGAAGACGTTAAGACAAAGTCTCGTGATGACGGCGAGAAGAAAGGCAAGAAACGGGAGAAAGAAGATTCTTCATCGGACAGCGATACGGTGTCTAAGAAAAAAGCTAAAAAAAAGGTGTCAGATTCGGATTCTGACTCGGACAGTGACGAGCCAAAGAAGAAGAAACATACTAAAAAACACAAGAAACATTCAAAAAAGCATAAGAAACACAAAAAACACAAGAAAGTTTCTAAGAAGAAGGATGATTCTTCTGACAGTGATGAGGTGGAGGAGGAAGAAGAAGGAAAAGTCAACAATGAAGATTTAGAAAAAAAACTCCGCGAAAGAGCCCTCAAGTCCATGAAGAAACAAACTAGCGCTTCTGGATCAGACTAACAATTATTGAAAAGTTTACAGTTAAAAATGAATTTTTTCGTAATATTTTTGAAGTATAGGGGAATAATTATATTTTTAGTCATGTTACTAAGTTGAGTAACCTGTACTATTTAAGATTATTGCATGTCACATTTATTATTACTTAATAAAAGTTGAAAAGTAAAAATTCATGATTTTTTGTCATAACTCAACCTTAGTTGCTAAAAATGAAAAAACGTTGCATTCGTAACAAAACTATATTTCTTTTAATAATACACTGATAATGAAATAATGTTCATAAATTAACTTTGGAGGATACACTTTGGTTACTTACATAAATGGTACATACAATAAGTATAACTTAAAATCTATTATCTTCGTGAGTAGCCTCTATAACCAGTAACTAAACTAGGGGTGACACCATTATTGTAAATATTTCCGTAGCCCACCCTCTTGCCGTAGTAGCCGTAGCCCAAGTGATTAGCGCCTTGGTAGGAGGGATTGTTATAGCCATAGTAAGAGTTGAGACCGCCATTGCCGCCATAGCCCCCGTAACCGCCGTAGCCACCGTAGCCCTTGTTGTAGCCGCCGTAGCCACCGGAATACCTAGAAGTACCTTCATTATTAGATCTACCCTTTGTTTGCTTGTATACCGGGTGTAAATAGACTGCTACAATTAAATGAAACCACATATTCTACCGACCCTACTGAACCACTGACACCTGAAGCTGTTTCACGGACGACGCTCTCTCTAAACTCGCCCGTATGTCGGTGCGTTGAGTTCACGCATTTTTGTTTGGAATTCAATTATTTCCTAAACTAAGGGTGTCCGCGGGTATAATTCTTGAGAAAAGTAGTTTAGTAGGGTAGAATATGTGGTTTCATTTAATGGTAGCAGTCTATTTAGGGTTGTTGTAAATTCGCCACAAAGTAAACTCGTCACATTTTTTGTACACACCCATTTTACGTACAGACAACAGTAAAAAAAAAAAATGTTATTTATTTATTTTTCATAATCACAGCACTGGTTGCAATTGACTGATTTACTAGCAACATGCCAAATAAATAATATTATAAGGCATTCGAAAAGCGCATTACTTTCATGAATATTTTGTAATAAATCACAGTAATAATCACTTTTTTTACTACATAAAATCAAAGTTTTGCTTACAACTAAAAACGCATTTACCGATACGGCTAGAAGGAGATAGATGCAGCGAGCGAGCGAGCGCGTGTTATAGCGTGAGCGCGTGTGCAGGAGCGCAGGGAAAAGAGAAAGAGAGAGCATTCATATAGGTGTTTTTTCTTGTATAATGTCGGGCGCTAAAACCAATAACTTTGCTTGCTTTGGTACTTTACACAAAAATGATGTTAATTGAAGCCTTATGAAAAATAAATATACATTTATGATTGAAAAACACTTTTACTTGTCCACTTATTTATATTATTTCCCTTACCGGTTTCGCTGTTATAGCATTATCAAAGGTTTTTTGGTTGTTTACGTACAATATACGTATCAAAAGTTCCACCAAGTGCCAACTATCACGAGCATCAACTCCAAAATAAATATAAAATATGTTAATTTTTATTAATGTTTGATTTTTCTACCGTCTGTACGAAAATGGCACGAATTTACATGGGGCGAATTTACAACAACCCTCTATTTACACCCGGTATTAGATATAAATTCGAGAGGTATTTAGTGATACTCGTAAATCCTGAATTTGAAGCAGAATCACGTGTCGAATACCTTTTAGCCGGTTCATAAAACCGGTTCTTACTGTGTGATATTTGATTTGTTTGATAAGCGGAAGTTGTATTCCGACAATCCTTGAAAATACGCTTACAATATTATAGAATTTTATCAAATCAAATCAAATCAAAATATTTATTTTGTAAAATAGATACATTAAGTATACTTAATACAAGTCAAAGTTAATCTTTACAATAAAAAATATCCTTATATAAAAAAAAATAATAAAAAATAATATGTATATACTAATAAGGGAAATATATACAAAAAATATTTAGTTTGGGCTACAAAAATTTATTTATACACCTACATAAAATAGAGAACTCTAGAAATAAAATATTATATATAAATGATGCAACGAACAAACAAGTTGATAAATAAATGCGGGAAATACATCCAAAAAATATTAAGGTTGGGCTACAAAAGTGTAATAAAGTTATAAACCTGCATAAAATAAAGAAATATAGGAATAAAAATATTATATATACATAATGCCTAACCATCCGCACCATTCGATTAGTATTGCTAAGAAGAAGGGCAAGAAACTTAGCAAACATGATTTTTTTCATTTGTAACATTTACTTAATCTATACAATTTTAGAAGAAGCTATTCTTCTGAGTATAGAATATAATGTCTATGGCTTAGGGGCTGACCACACATAGCCGCATTTTGCGTTCCGCGCTTTAATATTACTATTAATATTACTGTAATACTACATAGGTAACACTAAAAGTTTCCGGAACTGGCCACTTACATAAACAATATTTAAAAATTTATTGCAACATTTGAAAATAGAACTCTTTGGCTGTAGAATGCAGTTTGTTTCATCTGACTGTCTTTTGTTTTTACCTTGTGGCGCCATTTAAAAAATTGTGTGTCTGCAT
Source organism: Ypsolopha scabrella (assembly GCA_910592155.1). Lineage (NCBI taxonomy): Eukaryota > Metazoa > Arthropoda > Insecta > Lepidoptera > Ypsolophidae > Ypsolopha > Ypsolopha scabrella. Next base: position 12,109,278 of record OU342964.1, read on the forward strand.
CAACATGGATTTAACTCGGGAAAATTTTCGTAGTATGATTTTCTACGATTTTAAGTGTAATTTAACAGCTCAACAGAGCATCGCTCGGCTTGAAACAGCTTTTGGCAATGAAGTACCATGCAAGACGACTGTTTATAGCTGGTTTGCAGAATTCAAGCGTGGTCGTATCAATCTCAGTGACGAAACTCGCGATGGTCGGCCGTCCACCGCTGTGACCAACAAAAACATCGATGCTGTGCGCCGTATGATTGAAACAGACAGGCATGTGACCTACCATGAAATTCACGCATCCTTAGAAATAGGCATGAGTCAAATACAATCAATCCTACACAAACATTTGGGTGTGAGAAAGCTGTGCTCGCGGTGGATCCCACACAACTTGACCGAGGCTCAAAAAACGGACCGCGTCACTTGGTGCAGTGCCATGCTTACCAGATTCAACGAAGGTGCGTCAAATTTGGTGTGGGACATAGTAACAGGTGACGAAACATGGATTTATTGCTAAGATCCCAAAACAAAGCAGCAATCGAGCGTATGGGTCTTTCAAGATGAGCCGAAACCAACCAAAGTGGCGCGCGTGAAAAGTGCATCTAAGCGGATGATTGCTTCTTTTTTTAATAAAACTGGACACGTGGCTACTGTTGCTTTAGAGAATCGTCGTACCGTGAATAGTGACTGGTACACGACCATTTGTTTGCCGGAAGTTATTGACGAACTCCGTAAAAATAACCGTAAACGCCGTATCATCCTGCACCACGACAATGCTAGTTCTCACACGGCCAGACAGACAAACGACTTTTTGAAGACGAAAAATGTAGAACTCATGAGTCATGCTGCATACAGTCCCGACCTGGCACCTTGTGACTTTTTTCTGTTCCCAAAAATTAAGAACCAATTTCGCGGTCAACGATTTTCATCACCAGAAGAGGCTGTCGAGGAGTATGAAAAACACGTTTCAGAGGTCACCACAGGGGATTGGCACAAAAGTTTTCAAAACTGGTTTGATCGAATGAAAAAGTGCATAGACACCAAGGGAGATTATTTTGAAAAACAATAAATTAATTTTGTACCTTTAATAGTATTTTTTCATATTCATTCCGGAAACTTATAGTGCGTCCCACGTATGTGGTAGTGTGCTTGAATTACACATAGACGCGCGTTCTGATTGTTTGAAAATTGGTTTGAAACGCAGAATATGCTGTGTAGTCGGCCCAAGGTCGGCCCCTTAAATTGACAAACCACAGAAAACAAAAAGTGACGTCAAAGATTTTCCGAGGTCTCAGTCAAATTCTCAAGCTACATCTTTTCAGCTCCGTATAGACATCGTAGCTTTACTACAGGTGTTTCCATTTTCTGGCAAAAACAAAAGAAAACAGATTACCCGGTATATCCAGGATACCCGGACCCGCCGACTCCGCTGCCGTAACCGCCATATCCGCCGTAACCGCCAACGCCGCCGTAGCCTAGCGAGTTGTCATACCCCCCGGCGCCGCCGGCCGCGCCGTAGTATTTGTCGTCCAGTAAGCCGTACCCGCTCACACCGTACCCGTAGTTGCCGCCTGGGTAGTTGCTGTATGCCCCATAGTCTGTAGTTGAAAATGTACTCTAAAATTTACCAAAATTGCATATCACAGTTCACACTTGGAACACTATCGAGACGATATGTGTGTATTGAATAGAATTTAAGTTTATTCACAAAAACAGCACACCCTAGGATTTGTAACTGGGGGGCGGCTCCAACTTATGGAGTCATCAACAAGTATCTGTTCTCGATTATGTGATCGTAATAAGGTAAATACCGGGTGTAAATAGAGTGCGACCATTAAATAAAACCACATACTCTACTGATCATAAAAAAAAACCCGCGCAAATCTTCAGAGAAAAAGATATTCAACTGTAACTCAAAGACTATCTCCTAGGAGGAAGGGCTATTTTAGAACGCTGCACCGTAACAGGCGGTTTCACGGTAAGACGCTCTCTCTAAACTCGCCCGTATGTCGGTGCGTTAGGGTTCACGCATTTTTGTTTGGAACTCAATTATTTCCCAAACTAAGGGTGTCCGCGGGTATGATTCTTGGGAAAAGTGGTTCAGTAGGGTCGGTAGAATATGTGGTTTCATTTAATGGTAGCAGTCTATTCACACCCGGTTTAAAAACAAATCTCCATACAAAGACATGACATACAAACCAAAGAAAAGATTTCTTAAATTAGATAAAAGTATCTTTTTACACCAATGGAACCCGCATTCCTGGGAGCGGAGAGGGGGGGGGGCAGATGGTACTCTCTGGAGGGAGGCCCCCCTGACCCCTGCCTAGTTACGCCTATGCTGCAAACGGCACACACACGCACCTGACTTTGGCCTATCGCCCATTCTCCGGGCACAAGTAAGTCCACGTATAATATAGGGCATGCAGGTTTCATCCCAGGATTTTCCTATAGAGTCGGTAACCAAATTTTGATACTGAGCGCTTACCGAATCTTCAGTATGAATTTGGCTGCATAAATTAACGTCACCTTGGATAATCCGTAACGCATACAAATGCTAATTTTACGCGAATATTTACTTTGCTCCGTTTGCTAAGGATGGGCGGGTTTGGACCCCCTAAAGGACCTCCTTATATACGCCTATGAATCACGTCTACGTTATATCACAATATTATAAATAGGCTACACTAACATTACCAATAAAACCTCATTGTTTTACAAATAAGGCACAGACAATTCCTACTAAAATACTTACAAGTCCCGCTGGCCGCAGTTTTGAGATCATTATCGTCCTGTTCTGGAGCTAATGCTTTTCTCGCACCGTCTTCCGCATCATTGGCTGCGCACACGCATCCGTACAGCAGGCAAATAAACACCAGTTCTCGTAGCGCCATCTGCGAATGCATGCGAATGTGATTAGTACCTCTTAATTATGTAAATTGAGCGATGGTAGTGGTAGTAAAAAATACTGGTCAAGGCTTCTTCGTATCATGCTTGTTTAATTATACCCATGATCGTGGTATATTCTACGAGAGTATATTCTATCCTGCGTCGGTTATGTTATGACACGACCACCCCATTCTTTACTTACCACGATCTTATCAAACAAACCTTTTTCCATCCATCCATCAACCTGTTTCGTCCACTGCTGGACATAGGCATTTCAAAGATTTCTCCACTCTTGACGGTCCTCCTGGAAGAGATGCCCATACTCACGCACGCTGGGCAGGTGGGTTGATGAGCGCGGTGCCGAAACCCTCGCACCAGTGACGCCGCAGCACGTCACCAGTCTGTTTTTTTATAAGGCTCGGCAATTTGGGATGGATATACGAGTACCGCTATCAATCGGTCCCAGGCAACGGTGGGCCACCTGGTTGTACCTGTCTGCGAGCTGTCCTCTTACTCTCCCCGGAATAACTTCGGGGGTGTTTGCGAGTAAGATGGTGGTACCTCTACCACCTCAATGCAGCCTTTTTATCATGGCCAAATACAGTTTAAATAGGGAAAAATACTTATAATGCTTAAAAGATAAGGTGACATTAATTTATGCAGCCAAATTCATACAGAAGACTCGGTAAGTTCAATGACCCTTTTCGGGAAACTCGAAAATTGATTTTTCGTGTCACCTGTAAAGGCAAGCCCAGCCCGAGTCAGCACAACGGAAATCCATTTTTTTTTTCATTTTAAAATCTGTATTACTGATTACTCAACAAGCCATGTATGAGTTTGGCTGCATAAATTTATGTCATCTTATATAAACAAATTCTATAGATTATTTTCATTAATAAATTATTATCACAAAATATAAAAAAATCCAGTAATGATAAAGCCGTGTCAGGGAGTCTCATACATAGATATCGTGACGATATTCGATCGATACTCGATATCGATACTACCGTATATATCAGCTATGAAGTAACTAAAGTAAGATCAAAAACTTGACCTGGGCAGATCGATTGTTGTGGTCATCTGTTTAGGGATATTGTCATAAAACGGACTAGGATTTAAGTACCTATGGAGGGATCTACCACCTACCTAGGTGGTAGAGCTGATGCCGGGCTCGACTGTGGAGGTACCACCATCTTACTCACAAACCCCCCCGAAGTTATTCGGGGGAGAGTAAGAGAACAGCTCTCAGGCAAAACCAGGCAGCCCACCATTGCCTGGGGCCGATGGATGGCGGTATATCCATCCCCAATTGCCGAGCCTTAATAAAACAGACCGGTGACGGGCAGCGGCGTCACCGGTGCGAGGGTTTCGGCACCGCGCTCACCAACCCGCCTGCCTAGCGTGTGTGAGTATGGGCATTTCTTCCAGGAGGACCGCCAAGAGTGGCGAAATCTTGGAAAGGCCTATGTCCAGCAGTGGACGAAAGAGGCTGATGGATGGATGGATGGAGGGATCCAATAAAACCTCCAATAAAACTAAAACTTTTTATTTTATATCTGCACGACTTATTAACATTTTATAATATTTTTTTGTGATTTTTCTAGTTAAATTCAGACCACCCCAGTTGTGCTAAAACGCTGATACCCCTTACTTAACCCTACTTTTATACGTTCATTCGATCGATATAATATATTATTGTTTTATTTTAAGCGTTCCACCCTTTATAGCCAATTACAGATAATCTTCTCAGCCTCAGTCTCAACGGTAAAAGATATATTTTTCGGTTCTTTATAATTCTTTATAAACGAACTACACTCTACACTATCCAGATACGGATAGCAGTTGCTTTCTCTACCTTTATTTTTGTTGTTGTTTGCTTTCTTTGGGTTCCAAACTCGTTGTAAAACACGTAAATATGCCGTATTATTATACAATTTAAATCCTATACGAGTCCGTTTTGTAAAAATATTATTCCTCCCAAGACGAGATCACGTAACGCACTTGAATCGTAGACGACGTCGTCAGGTAGGTGTATCCTTAGAAATATTAGAATATATGTTATATTCATTCGCGTAAATTGTTGTTTAGGCTATAAGTGCGGTAAGGGGGCAATAGCTCACGAGGACGATTTGAAACACGAGCGATTTTTAACGTTAGCGTTACGTTACGAATAAGTTATTGCCCTTACCCACGAGTATCATACTACGTTTTTAATAATTAAACAAACAATGAATACTCCAAATGAACTTAGGGCGGGCATTATTTTTTTTTTTTGCACGTAAGTTGCCAACTTGACGGAAATAAGCTGCTTTTATTAATGCGCTCGAAGGCTGGTGTCAGTCATATCATCTTCTTTATACATATAAAATACAACGTCTGTCTGTCTCTCTGTTCGTTCACTTATAACTTGAGAACCAATCAATGAATTTTGATGCAGTTTTCACTGGAAGATAAAGCATTTCTTCGGGAAGGTTTAAAGCTATGTATCATCACGCTATGACAAAAGGGAGCAGCGCAATGAGAATTTTAGTGAGACATATGGAAGGTTCGCCGCCGTAGCACAGTCGATCGTCGCGGGTTCAAACCCCGACTGGTAAAATTTGTTTTCACTTTTTATTTTTTATTCTTTTATTTTATTTTCAGAAAAATATTTCCTTTTGTAAAAGAAATATTAAAGCTGAAATTATATTTCTTGACTGAGCAAAGACCAATAACTAAAATATTTTTATTTTCAAGTGCTTAGAAAACGCCATCTCTGGGAACCTATCCTGGATAACGGCTCACTAAGCTGGCGTTGAAAGGGTTTATAAGCTGGCGTTGAAATTGTTTTTATTTTAATACACTAGATGGCGCTGCATGTTTCAAAATATCGAATTTGGCGCAGTCTGGTTCAAATCAACTCACGTTATAGTTTGTCTACACTGTTATATAAAGAAGAAAGATTTGTTTGTTTGTTTGCATATAATGGGTAATATCTAGAACTACTGAACTGACTATAAGAATTCTTTAAGCACTCAATAAGATTTTTAGTTAATCGTGTGGTATGTATGACTTGCGTAGTCATACGTATGTAGTATCATCGTCGGGGTTTCAATCATCCACTGGTAAAGGTTTTTTTTAGGACACCTCTCAAGTTTAAGTTTATTTGATCGGCATTGATGAGTATTTTTGTAGAACATGGTGACCAGGATCTAATGACGGGACTGAGAGGTGGGTACGGGATCTCCTCAACGGATAACGGCAGACCCATCGAGTTTGGGCTTATTTTATTGGTCTTTATTAGCACTTTGGTAAAACATGGTGACCAGGGTCTGATGATGGGACTGGAAGGTAGGTACGGGATCTCCTCAACGGACAACAGCAGACATTTCGAGTTAGGACTTATTCGATTGATATTTATTAGCACTTTGGTAAAACATGGTGACCAGGGTCTGATGATGGGACTGGAAGGTGGGTACGGGATCTCCTCAACGGATAACAGCAGACCCTCAGAGTTTGGGCTTATTTTATTGGTCTTTATTAGCACTTTGGTAAAACATGGTGACCAGGGTCTGATGATGGGACTGGAAGGTAGGTACGGGATCTCCTCAACGGACAACAGCAGACATTTCGAGTTAGGACTTATTCGATTGATATTTATTAGCACTTTGGTAAAACATGGTGACCAAGGGTCTGATGATGGGACTGGAAGGTGGGTACGGGATCTCTTCAACGGATAACAGCAGACCCTTAGAGTTTGGGCTTATTCGATTGGTCTTTATTATCACTTTGGTAAAACATGGTGACTATGGTCTGATGATGGGACCGGAAGGAGGGTACGGGATCTCCTCAACGGACAACAGCAGACCCTTCGAGTTTGGGCTTATTCGATTGGTCTTCAATAGCACTTTGGTAAAACATGGTGTCCATGGTCTGATGATGGGACTGGAAGGTGGGTACGAGATCTCCTCAACGGACTTATTTTGTTGGTATTTATTAGCACTTTGGTAAAACATGGTGACCAAGGTCTGTTGATGAGACTGGAAGGTGGGTATGGGTTCTCCTCAACGGACAACAGCAGACCCTTCAAGTTTGGGCTTATTTGATTGGTATTTATTAGCACTTTGGTAAAACATGGTGACCGTTGCATATTGTCGTTAAAAATCATATTCTTTTGTTTTACTTATTTCCACGAAAATCTCTTCGACGCGGGCGGAGCCGCCGGCAAAAGCTAGTACATACATATAACATACCTGGTCTGTCCTGCTGTCAGTGGTACGAACGCATCAAACTGCTGAAACCAGCTCATTTCTGTCAAGTCTAACTATAGTACACAAGATAAGACTGAGTAACTTTTTTCAATAAATGTAAGAAATAAAAACCGGACAAGTGCGAATCGGACTCGTCCACCGAGGGTTTCGGACAAATTTGTAGGGACACATTATAAATATTAAATGAAGTTTAATTAATTATTTTTTCATTATTTTAATACAAATGTATAGTTTTCAGATTTTTCCCTATACTTATAGTATAAGACGGTATTACTTGCCAAACTTCGTAGTTCTAGGTCAACGGGAAATACCCTATACATTTTGATTCCCTTGAGACTGTCGAAATATACGTTTTTTGCGCCAAAAACCGCCGTATCTTTTTTTTACGTTAACGTTGAAGTTTGATTTTTTCACAGCTTCAAGGGACTGTAGACCTGAGTATATGTGGTTTTAATTTCAACTCGATACGTCCACGCGTTCCCGAGATATAGGGTCTTGACGGACAGACGAACGGACGGACGGACAGATAGACGGACCACAAAGTGATCCTCTTTTCCTTTTGAGGTACGGAACCCTAAAAATACCTCAGACATGGCTGTATGGGCTAAGTTAAAAAAAACACTAGTGTGGTAAAGTTGTTTTTGATAACAGTTTAGACGCATATAAAGTAAGATTTTGCGAGCACTTGCATTTAAAAAATATTTATCACCTTTATTGATGTGCTACGGCGTAGTAAGAATTTGGCACTTACTTCAGAGCAGGCAATGCGTAGCGAGCATAACAAATTAATGAGCGCCTACGCTGCGTGTGTAAACCTACTTATTTAGGAAGAAAAGAAGTTGGGTTATGTATAGGTAGGTATTTCTTATTTTTATAAATAAAAGCCGGTGTTGTTTTTCATAAATCTTTGTAATGAGTACTTGTTTAGTTCTTTATTGCCTTCCCAGTCCAAGTTATAAGTAGGTCAGCAAGTATTATCAATACACCCAAGAAGTCAGAACCTTTCGGACAAAAAAAATCACGAAGTCATATTATTTGTAAGAAAAGTTCTGTTGTAGGTTTCGTTTGCGAACACTCGAGCTCGTAAATAATGTGCCGTGTTGTGTTGTTTTGACCCTCACAACAATAATGGTTACTTTGTTAAGGGGTTCTCACGCTTACGTCTGATCTCGGAAGGTCTGACCTACAACTACAAATGTTATGTCAGTTACTGCACAGTGATCTCCATTTCATTATCATGGTTCAAGACCAGTTGCATGACGATGCGTGTTTTGGGTTGTTCAGATTTTCTTGTGATTGTTTTTGTTTACACAAGTTAATAATTTGCTCAGCTTCTACTCCCTACTTCCTTCGCAAGTGAGTTTCGTATATTCATTGTTTTTGTAAGTAATTATGGGAGTATAAAGGTACATGTACCTCGTGTTCTTTATCTCTATACATAATAATTACATCGTCTACTATTTGTCTGTTTGCAATTTGAGAACCACTGAACTGGGTTTGATACGATTTTAACTTTTGTTTGGTGTTTCTTCATCATGGATTTAGGGCAGGTTTGTATCTTACGCTAATAAACTTAAAGACATGAGGACTAAAGTGGAACAGAGGGTGTCTCTCCTGCAGTGCGGACGAGGTCGCGAAGAAAAAGCTAGCTAATAACAACATTCCCGATTCAGAAGCACGTACTAGAGGTATAGTTCGCGACACGGCGGGAGTGCGGGCGAGTACATACAAGTCAGTATGAAATGGCCCGCACTCCCGCCTGCCGCGAATTATACACAACAACTGAAGTTTAAAGGTTGAGAAAGCTTTGGCCAAAATAAAATGGAATAATTTGTAATCATTAAAATATTTTAAATAACGAACTAAAATATTTATATAATATCACTAAAATTAGGGTGAGTGTCGATCACAATGAATCCTCGCAGGTTAATTCGGTGCTTGATGAAGGGCAATTTTAAGTTTGACCGAAAAGTCGAGATTTTCTCGTAAAAATCAAAGTGAATCTTAGTTTTAATGTCTATTCCGTTTTAAATATTTATATTTAGTAAATTACTTCTTCTTGTGTTAATTTCAATAACAGATAAATTAATCGTTTGCTTTCTGTGATTTTTTAAATAGGTTATATGTTTAGGATTTATTTTAGTTTGAATTGTTTCTATATGTTTAACTTACTAACTACTGAAGATCTTAATAAGGAAAATCTAAATATGTAGGTAGATAGGTTTTTAACAAATTTTCAGCGATTCCTTATTTAAGCCATTGCCATCTCTTCAGAAGTAAAACTTTTATCCCTTTTGCGTTTTACGAGAACACATCTAGTACTTTCACCTACACCCAAAGTTATACATTTTCTTTGTTGTATACGGGGTGGAATAAGAACTGCGAGGCTCCGACTGTCTCTACAATCACCCCGTAAACGCAATATGAACTCCGTCTTAAAGATTTATTTACCTCTGAGCCTGTAAACTTACAGCTCTTTTCTTTTGTATTTCGAGATAACTCTTTATGACTGGCTTCTTAATAAAACTTTTATGATTATACCTGAAATAATTTCAGAGAAGTAAAAGTGAAGGAAAACGAAATCTGAAACATTTTCTTAGAACTGAAAAGATTTTCTTGATTTCGATTTTTTCAAGTTTTATATTTCTTTTAAGACATTTTTTCATTTCCTTTTCAGCGTCCTTATCCTAAATAAATAAGTATTTAGTATTTCCAGGATTCCATAATTGCTTACTTTTATTTACAGATACTAAGAAACAGGAAGCAGGTTGTAATTTAGCGTTCTCACTTTTCTGCCAAGTAAAATATTTTCTTCGAAAATCGGAACATGCTTTTCCCATTACGAGTAAATTTTTCAATTTCTAGTCGAACGAAAGAATATTTTTCGTTCGAAAATATTTCATGCCGTAAACTAGTATAGGCAGAACCAGGGCAGAACATTTAATACTTAAGGCATACCCTAGTACGTACTAACATACGAGTGAATGTTGCCTAGGGTCTATTGTAATAATCTGTGCCTAGGGCGGGAAAGGGGTTGAGTTAAGACGCATTATTTTGAACCACGGGCTGAGGGGCAAGTGTAAATACCATTCAATATTCAAAAACGATAAGAACGAAAGGAACTAAATATGTAGTAGATTGTTAATCAAAGGTTAAAACTTAAAATGTAATATGGGTATGAGAGATATAGATAGTCTACCCGATCCGAGTTAAGCGCACTGTGCTTCATCTCAACTAGGAGAAAAGTAAAGAAAAGTAAAATTCTATAAAATATTGACCGAACGTGGGTCTTAGATTTATAAAATAAAAGTGAACTTGTTTGTTTATGTACGTTTTTGCTATGCTGATTAAGCAAGGGTTGCCAGAACTTCGTTTGATTTTTAAATGTTTTCCTATTTACAACACACTTTTTGAATGAAGAAATGCTTTCTAAGATGGATAGATGAAAATGACATCAATTGATTAAGGCGGTGAATGTGGTTTCTTTAGCGTGTTTTGTTTTTTTTGTTAAGGGAAGTGTAGTTTGTTTGTTAAGGGGATTAACTGTAGATTTTTCAAGAATAATGTTTTGGTCCAAGTAGTTTCCCCAACAACAAGACTCCCGTCTTCTCTTTCTGTTGGTCTATGCATACGTGTAAGTATATTTTTCATGGTCCCCTCATGCATGAAACAATCTAGGATGAAGCACTGATGATCGAAGTTGTGCATATAAAATGTATTAGGTGAATTTATTATTTGAAGTTTAAGTTAAAAAGTAATATATGTGTCGTTGGTTGTAGATATTATTTTATTTTTCACACGAGTCTATTTTCAATATGATAACCATTCCAACTTAATAACACTATTTTAAACTATTTAAATCCAGTATAAGAAACTATACTTACATCTAAAAATCCCTTGTGTCACAGTACACAGCTCACTCGCACAGGTGATGCGTAAATGTTGGAGATGCGCTCTGTGTGTCCGGCGCGCGCGCAGTCCTTTATACACCGTGGGAGTTTTTGTCTTCTAATTGATGACAATGGTCACTAGGGAGGTAATGAGTCTCTTAGTAGGCAACCCGTCCTTCTGCCGAAGAGCGGTGACGCAGAGGCCCTCGGGCACGTAAATGCCGCATCCATTGTCACCACGTAAAAATTGCGAGATTCATTTCCTCATGTGAGTGATAATGATACTTATTTTTTGTTTTGATATTTAGTTCCTTATGATTCGCCTTGCATTTCTTGAGCATTATCTTAAGAGCCTAAATGTTTTCAGAAATTTGAATAAAATTGTACATCTGTTGTTTTCTGAGACGAAAAGTAAAAAATGCATTTGAACTGGATAATAAATTATGAGAATTATACATGTTTTTATTAAGGAGCTTCATCGTGGCATGGAGGTTTTGTTTAATACTTATACTTTAAAAAATCTTGGCCATAGGATGTAAAATTTTGATAGAATATATGTTTAAAATAGTTTTAAATAGTTTATCCTAGGTGGTAGAGCTAATGCCGGGCTCGACTGTGGAGGTACCACCATCTTACTCGGAAATCCTCCCGAAGTTATTCGGGGGAGAGTAAGAGAACAGCTCTCAGGCAAAAAAACCAGGCGGCCCACCACTGCCTGGGACCGATGGATGGCGGTATATCCATCCCCCATTGCCGGGCCTTATATAAATTAGACTGGTGACGGGCAGCGGCGTCACTGGTGCAAGGGTTTCGGCACCGCGCTCACCAACCTGCCTGCCCAGCGTGTGTGAGTATGGGCATTTCTTCCAGGAGGACCGCCAAGAGTGGCGAAGTCCTGGAAAGGCCTATGTCCAGCAGTGGACGAAACAGGCTGATGGATGGATGGATACGTTTAAAAATTATGTAGGAAACCTTAGCATTAATTATGTCTAAAAACGTAATCAACTTGAGCTTGATAGAAAATCTCGCAAAGTAAAAGTTAAGCTCTTAATATTACAAATAAATGTGTTTATAGCATTGTTGTATAGTAGTAATCTTTTAGTGAATTTTTTACTCGTAACATAAGTATTGGATGGGACATACTTTTTGATGATCCAGAAAAACCTCGAAAACTCATTGAGCGCGTGCTCTCAAGGCTTATGAGTTCTAATCTAATGCAAGCTGTGCAAAATCACTAAATACAATCGACAACATTACAAATAAATAATTGGTGCAAAGCTGAAAACCATTTCGAGATATGGGCTTTCTGAGCATCATATTTTTTTTTCAGAATTAAATCGTGATTAAATAAAGAGATATTTAAAAAAAACTAAAAATATTGTAAACACAGGATTTTAAAAACAATTTCCTTTGCTTCAAAGATCAGTTTGTTTTAAAAAAAAAACTTACATGCCATGTGACAGCAGACATAAACATGCCAAGCTTTTTTTTTAATAATCCATTGGCAATGAACATCGACTTTTGAAATCCTCAGATGCGACTTACGTCCTTTTAGAATGAGTATAAAATGAAAAAATACATAAGCTTCTTTTTTACGTAGACTTTAAATATAAATATTAAAAACAAATGATTAACTAAAATGAAACGTTGTCGATTGTTCTGTCCCATAGGCAGGGCCTTAAAAATTCATTTTTTTACTGCGTATATTTGCAATGTTTGGGCAAAACAAAATACCCATTAAAGAAACCTACTGTTACGCTAAATTCAAACCTAGAACAGAAATTATCACTAGAACGTGTTGGTTATAGTGTTGTAGCTCGCATAATATACCTTGTATAACGGTGATTATATATTTGTAACGGTGATTCATGATCTCTACGTAGAGCCTGATTTTAATTAAGCAATTGTAATCATTTTGTCGGAAGGACTCATGTGATGGTAAATTATCGGTGAAATGATTGCAATGACGTCTTGACTTGCATAACCATTACGGTCCACTGGCTCAAGGCCACTGGTAAGGCCACGACAACATTTTGCTTGTTATTTTGGACTGAAAAGAATAGTTTTTCTTAGTAAAGTAGTTTGGAAACCAAATGGTGTTTCCTATCTGAGATCAATATGTATTGGTTTTACAGGAATCGAATTTTTTATTCAATATTCGGTTTTGGGTCAACATTCTACATAGCATAGCCAAATTTCCGATCTCTGTCTCTACCTCATTTCGTTTGCAAGCTAGCAATTATCCGGGATGCTATTACGGGAGCTCTATTCCGGCAATCAAGAAACATTGAGATTTTTGATAACCAACTTACACTTACAGAGCCCCTTAAGGGTAGAAACAGACTATTATAATAAAATTATCATATTTAGGGATAGTTTGGCCGAGTGCGAGTCGGATACGCGCACAAAGGGTTCCGTACCGCCACATATTACGGGGTCGGAACCCTAAAAATATTATGGTACCTAACCATGACCGTCTTTAAGATCTTATAATGGTTATCTTCAACCTACAAACTGATATTGATTTCAAATATTAGGTATTGCAGAAAATTTAGGTATTCACACACAGTCACACACATTTCACATCCACATACACACCCTTCTTAGTGTCCTTTTACATCCGATCCCAAGGCAAAGTCATAGGGCTAGGAAGGATACACAAATAAAAACATCCTTACACAACCTTCATGCATACCCTCTACATACACAATTCACGCACACCCTCACACACCCTAGTATGTAATAAATATTCAAATTTTCTTCTTATATTAATTTGTTAGGCACCTCTGTAAGTAAAAATATATGATTTGTTTCTTCACTTAATTTTGCATTTTTAGCTATAAGAGAGCGGGGACTCCTGCTTCAGATATTTTCATACCCAATAGGAGAACTCGAATTTAATGTATTAAAATTGTTTGAGCAAGATAAAGAAATAAAGCATTTTTGATTACTTTTTTTAGCGCCATCGAACACAGTGAACTTCGGTGCAGAAAGGTTGACAAGGTATTCTTAGCGCCATCTACTATCTCGGGAAAAGCTGTCAAACGAGTCATCTCAGATGGCGCCATGGTTAACACTAGGAAGGTTTATTGTATTGACCTAGGGTATTTTTTCAATTATTTGTCGTGATAGAGGCCACGTATTCTGTGAAAATTTCCATTTTCTACCTATTACGGTTGAAGACCCCTGTGACAGACGGAAAGACAGGTAGCGGAGGCTTAGTAATATGGTTCCGTTTGGCACCCTTTGGGTACGGAACCCTAATAAGAAAAGAACTTTTGATGCTGCCTGTACGAGCCTCCTGTTACTTCTGAAAGTCACATACCTGTGAAAGGATCAAATACCTAATCCATATTGCTGCATATTTCTACGAACAACGTGCTTACACTCCTTACGTAAAGTGGATGTTCCTATAAATGTAATTCCAAAATAAATAAAAAACCGGCCAAGTGCAAGTCGAGTTATCTATAAAAACGGCAAAAAAATCATGTCTGTTGCATGGGAGTGCGCAGGTCCGACTCGCACTTGGCTGGTTTTAGTTTTTCTTGTTATAGCGGTAACGGAAATACATCATTTGTGAAAATTTCAACTGTCTAACTATCACGGTTCATGAGATACAGCCTGGTGACAGACGGATAGACGGACAGCGGAGCCTTAAATAGGTAATAGGGTCCCGTTGGTTACCCTTAGGGTACGGAACCCTAAAAATAATGTATGCACTTGTAATATTGCATGACTAAAAGTCGTAAATAAAAGGTTACACTGAATATGTTTACTGTTTACGTGTTCTGAGTAAGAAACATTGTTATGTAATGAAAATAATTATACTCTTGGAACCGAGCAGACACTGTTTCAGGTAATTACTATATTTCCCGGTGTGAACAATGAAGACTAGAAACTGTCATGTCACCTCAGGGGGTTCGTTTTCTGTTTTGGAATTACAATCAAAGTTATATGATTTATTGCGAAATCGCCTTGGAAACTCGAGTACATAACTAGCTCCTAATGTTTATATTGAAGGATTGAGGGCGTTTGTTTGTACGTATTTCACACCATGCGCGCAATTTTAACCCTTTATAGGACAGGGAAAACGGGCTTATGTATATATATATGCTTATGCTTATGATTGTAATGTAATTTTAATTTTATTAGACGTAAGTCTGACAATAAATAAATTATTATTATTATTATAGGTATGTAAAAAAAACTTGCGTTATACATAATATGAAAAATCAAAATAAAATAATTTCACACAAAGATAATGTTATTATTTAATTAATTATTATTATTTTCTATATTGTTGTTTTTTTTCTACTTTTGATCTTTAGTCCTTTTTTACTAATATTTTTTTATTGTTTGATTTGTCATAAATTGAACTAAAATATGGTGTCCAATATAATGGCCAGAGCCTTATAAAGGGTCAAAAAAGAAACGTCATAGTGTTTAATTTTGGACTTTATTATCCTTAACTGGATATCAACAGTCAACACTTCTCTTACCACATTTTCTACGGATCATACTGAACAACATTACTAGTGCACTAACTAAAGCAATCGTCAAAACTGCTGACTTTATGGGTCTCTGGACAGAGCTTAGGGATAAAATAATATCCGTCGACGCAGGAACTGGTAAGTATTACAATAAAATCGGGATGGGTGATAAAAAGGATATCACTGCCTGTAGGTTTTCGGTTTACTTATTGGATAAGATATGATAACTTTAAAACACACGATTCTCAAATCATAGCATTATTGTGTTGGTTTGGTGTCATCCCTTGAGAATGATCCAATTTGTTATAGGCAAAAAAAGCAATGAAACTTGATGAAAACACCGGTTTTATGCCTTGAAAAGGAAATATTTTTCTGTTAAATATATTTTTATAATATCACAAAATAATATAGTACAGAAAAAGAATAAAGAAAAAGAAATTAATCATTAAAAAAGTATATGGTACCACAAGTAAAAGGACAGGACAGGTTCCTATCATTAATTAACCCTCATACTTTTCAGATTATATGGAACATTTCTTTGAAAAAGTTGTTTAGTGTGCTCAGAAGATTATGTGGATTATTTTAAAGATCCATTGTCACCAGCATAGCTAAAATGGACGAAAATAATAGAGAAGTTTTGTCTCTCGAAGAAACGTTGGACCAATGGACACGCAGGTAACCTTTATCACGTGATCATCGCCTCGACAAAACGACTCCTGCGTGTCCCTTAGACCATTTAACATGGGATCTGGTAAAGCGCGACTCTTAGTACTGAAATTATTCTGCCGTTTTCCACGGGAGGGGAGGTAAACACGCACAGCACATATTTACTCATTCACGCACACTCCTGCGAAAAATTGATGTGTCACACTAAATCAAAAGCTGCAACACAAACACAAAATGCGCACACAAGCAAACTTACATGAACAAATTGTTCATGTACTTCGGCAGAGGGGGATAAGTGCGCTTGTCTAGTCCCGTGTTAAATAGTCTAAGGCGTATCCATTTGTCGAATGATTCTTCAAGAGACAAAATTTATCTATTCGTGTCATTTGTACTAGCTATTCTGGTATCGTATCGTACAGACGTCTCAAATGAAGTTGAGTTAAAAAAAGAGAGTTCACCTCAGCCACAACGAGAGAGCTATATACAGTGCAGAAGGTGAGACTGGAGAATTGCGATTGTGTGCGTGCACACCATTGACATTGTGGAAAACAACTCTTATAGCAGTGCAAGCAAGGTCTATTTTTGAAAAATCATGGAAACATAAAGTATACATCGTACGTAACAAAAGAAGAATAAGATAAAAGTCAAACCATAATTTTTTGAAAACAGACCTTGCCTGCTCTACTATAAGAGTTGTTTTCCACAATGTCAATGGTGTGCACGCACACAATCGCAATTCTCCAGTCTCACCTTCTGCACTGTATAATGCTGGTTTTCTGCTATTTTTGGGCGACTTTTCTTTCTTTATGTTCCGTTTCGTATGATCTTAGTAATTTGGCCAAGTGCGAGTCGGACTCGCGCACAAATGGTTTCGTACCACCACACAATACACCCTAAAGACATACATATATACAATATAAATTATGGAATTATGGCGACAAAAAACATTGCGCTAAACTGTTCAGCATCCTCTGAGTACGGAACCCCAATTTTAGTATTTATTGTTTTACTTTAAAGTACGTAGTACAATAATATTACCAAATTTGAAACTTTTATGTATGTCTTTAAGATAGAGCTGAAACAAATCACAATAAAAAAACAACTATTTTTCACGTTTATTGTATGGGGATCCCCATTATAGGGTATCCACTTTAAAAAAAATATATTTGTCGTGGTTGAGGCCATAATAACACGTATCCTGTGAAAATTTCAACTGTCGATCTATTACGACTAAACCTGTAGACCCCTGTGACCGACGGACGGACAAACAGACAAACAGAGCGGATTCTAAGTAATAGGGTCCCGTCTGGCAGGTAAGTAGCAATTTTCAGAAATTAGCAAGAAATTTGGTAAAATGTTATTTCTTCCATTTAAATAAGCTTTTCTCATATAAGGTGTAATTTTTGTGAAAACCTTTTTATCTGTATACGTCGTGACGTTTTTTCTAACGCCGCCATTCCGTTACATTAGGAAATCCTCATTACATTTTATTATCAACATGTTACAGTCGTAGGTACCTCGCACCTAAGTGCAATCTTTGTTTTCCCCAGTTACGATTAGACGCGAGTGCTGTTTGTTAAGGCATTGTTCTTGTTGCGTAACACGATACGGAGCAAGGGTTAACCTTTACCACGACCTATTATAGCAGGACTGAAAACCGTAGATGTGGTCGAATACTACAAATAATATAAAGATATCAACGGATAAGGTGGTAGAGCTGATGCCGGGCTCGACTGTGGAGGTACCACCATCTTACTCGCTAATCCTCCCGAAGTTATTCGGGGGAGAGTAAGAGAACAGCTCTCAGGCAAAACCAGGCGGCCCACCATCGCCTGGGACCGATGGATGGCGGTATATCCATCCCCAATAGCCGGACCTTATATAAAACATACTGATGACGGGCAGCAGCGTCACTGGTGCAAGAGTTTCGGCACCACGCTCACCAACCCGCCTGCCCAGCGTGTGAGAGTATGGATGTCAGAGGTGTTGTCAAGTGTGGACTGTCACTGGAATTGTCAACTTACATAAAACCCTCTTTTCACCGACGATTTTAACATCCCATCTTGCAAGGGACTGACCCTTGTTGCCACCGTACTTCAGGCAGTAATAGACGCTTTTCGAGGCATGCATGACCACCCGACAGTGTTTTCTTTCATCGCCAGCAAATGGTAAGTATACAAATTACTAATACTATGCTCATAAATTCCGAAAAAATCATTGGTGCTCAACGGACAAGATTCGAACCCGGCTCTCAAGACCGGGTCCGACGTCCTAAGCTACTGCTGTTGTTTAAAATAACCTTTAAGCCTCGTGTTGATGTGCAGGATCATTTACTTGAAAAAAATCCTAATTAACATGAAACTATTATCTCCTACCCACTATTATTAAAATATTTTTTATCAAAAAATAAGAAAAACAATCGTAAGTTGTGCGTTTGGGAACGATACCCGGACCAACCACCTTAAAGGGTTCCATGAAAATCCTTGTATCAAAGCTTCAGTCTGCTTGTTCTTGACTTCATTCAAATAAGGCAGAAATTCACCATGATAGGTACGATATCACATTTAAAAAATTAAAGTAAAAAAAAAACAGTCCAGTGCGAGTCAGACTCGCATACACCTAGGGTTCCGTAATTCGACAGTTTTGGGAACAGTCAGGAAGAAGGTATTTTTAAAATCTTGCCCGCATAACTGTTAATGATAACTAAAAATAGAATTGATTGTACCACAAAAGAGAGACTCAAATATTTTTATACCGTACTCGAAATAAAAGTCGTGGATGAAAAATTACATTTCGTCATTTTATCATCGTGAATTTCTCAACCGTTATATTTTTCCTGTAATCTTTATATAATCCCAAAACACCATGATTTTTTAATTTTTTTTCGATCTACCAGTTTCGGAGATAAGGACGTGCATTTTTTTGTGGTTTTTCAAAGATTTCTCGAAATCGGTGCCAGTAAATATGGTAAAAATATTTATTTTTATATTCAACTACTTAATATCTACAATTTGATACCCATATTGTAATTTTAAGAATTTTTTTTTTTGTTTTCTCACTTTTGTATTGGAAATATTTTGAACAATTTCATTTCTTATACCGTTCTATGTAGGCAAGTGAATGCTATTTTTGTGGAAAATTTCAAGTCTTCATCTTTAACGGTGCTAAAGTTATGAGGCTGCGACGCATGGACGGACGGACGGACGGACGGACAACGGAGTTTTACCATAAAGGTTCCTTTTGTACCTCTTAGGTACTACGGAACCCTAATTATGTATATTTTGGCGGGACAACAAATATACTTATTTACAAATGATTATGGGGAATAAGTCAGTACTTTCCTTTTTTCATTTATTTTTTCTGTTTATTCTGAGTTTTAATTTTAATTTTCTGTGTAATAAAGCATGGGCGGATCCGGAATTTATTCTTGGGTGGGGCACAAAAAGGGCCAGGTAGGTATAATATAGTGTCCCGTATAGTATTGCACTATATCTTATAGTTCTAGCGTTACGCTAAAAATTGCTGCAAATCGTGTTAAAAATATGAAAATCGGTACAAATGGTCCTAAGGCCACACTAATCAATTTTAAATGTAGCAACGTATCAATTTCCCAACTCCTTGTTTTATTTGAGCCTTCTTGGGCAGGGGTGTACCCCTGCCCCCCCCCCCCCCCTATAGATCCGCCCTTGTAATAAAGTGTTTATTCATTCTTCCATTAATTTTCCTGCAATAAGCGCTTGTATTATCGAAGTACACTCCTCTCAATTAGGGTTGCTTAATTGAAAGCATTCATCCGATGTAAGTAGTAGGTAGTTGACGAGAAAAACGTTTCTTATTATCAGTTTATGTCAGGTTCTGAGCTATTCGTGGTTACTTCAGCACAATGAGTTATGTAATTAGGCTGGGCGTTAATTTGGTAACACTGTTTTAAGTGTTATAGAGGCTTGGGTGCGGTGTTTTCAAGGTCGCTTTGTAATGTTTTAAATGACTTTGGGCTTGCAACAAATTTGTTTTGTAAAAGTCTAACCATTATGGTAGGACTCCGTTGTCCGTCCGTATTTCATGGCGCTCGTGTCGGAAGCGGCAGTTGTTTGCTGCACCCACCAGCCGCACACACGCTCACGCCACCTCAACAATGTGTAAGATGACGAAAGCTCTCAACGCATTCATCGAGTCCGAACCGTCTGCTGACGTCTTCTTTGATAGCAAATGTCAATTAGTTTGTAAATTTATTAGTTATTATGGCCATAAGTTAAGTTAAATCTTGTAAACTAAACTTTTATTTAATAATATTACATAATTGCTGTAATTGGGTTCGCCCGTAGTAATTATAATTATAATAAATAAATAAATAATAAATAAATAAATAGCCTCATAACTTTTGAACCGTTAATAAAAATAACAAAATCAAAATAATTGCTAATTTTTTTACTCCTAATAATCCGATATGGGCACTTGATTGTAGGTATTAAAGAGTATATAGACTGTCACAAATCTGTAATATTGTGTCCCATTTCATATTTTCGGAACTGGTGGAACAAAACAAAAACTTGTTTGTAAGATACTGTCTGAAAACAGGAAAACTATAGCAATAAAAAAATCGAATTCTTCATAAAATGTAGATTAAAAATGTAAAAATAAATCACGGTTATAAGATTTTTAGATTACGTAAAGATTATAGGAAAAATAACCGCTATCTTTTTAAGAAATTTACGAAAACAAATGGAATAGAAAAAGCTTTTTAATGAAATACCATTTGTAATGATTGCAAAAAAAAAAATTTTTTTTAGTCATCATGGACAGTAATGGGAATGATTTAAAATATAATTTACCTAATGAACAGAAAATCACTTGTATGTATTCAAAGTTCCACCAAGTGCCAACAATCTACAGTATCAATACCATATACTTACCTGATTTGGCTCAAAACTGACGAAATACGGAACCCTGTGCAAGAGCCTGACTCGCACTTGACCTGTTTTTACGGTTCCGTACTTCAAGAGGAAAAAACTGAGCCCTTATAGGATCACTTTGTCGTCCGTCTGTCTGTCCGTCCGTCCGTCCGTCCATCGGTCCGTCTGTCTGTCAAGACCCTTTATCTCGAGAACGCGTGGAGGTATCGAGTTGAAATTAAAACCATATACTCAAGTGTACAGTCCCTTGAAGCTGTGAAAATATCAAACTTCTACTCGTAAGTTAACGTAAAAAAAAGATACTTGATTTTCCGTTTATGCCGCAAAAAACGTATATTTCGACACTCTCAAGGGAATCAAAATTTATAAGGTATTTTCCGTTGACCTAGAACTATGAAATTTGTCAAGTATAGGGAAAAATCTGAAAACTATACATTTGTGATTAAATCGTAAAAAATATAGTCTTTAACGGAACCCTCGGTGGTTGAGCCCGACTCGCACTTGTCCAGTTTTTTGTTATTTGAATGGATACCAATCCATTCAGCTTTCTATTTCCACCCGGTGTAAACTACATCGGCCTCCTATTCTGTGTATTACCTATCTTTATTGTTACATAGAACTCTACATATAACAGAAGTAGATATCTTATGGCGCACAAAGGAATGTATTGGGCAAGGCTACTGATGGTTTTTAATATGCAAAGTATCTGCCATATCGGCTCAGTGTCCTAGAGCTCTGAGACGGCGCGGCGTGACAATGCTTTATGGGAAAGGACGAGGCAGTTGACATCCCATCGTTGGTTTTTTACTATAGTTATGCGACAATATCAGATATTTGACATGCGTGAACATTTAACTTGTCTTAAGATTTAATTCCATCGCAAATTTAGTTTTTTTCTTGCTACTAAGTATGCTCATTTTAATTTAAAAAAAAACAACATAAATCAATGCTGAATCTAAGAACAACATTATAAAATGTTACGTACTGAAGCAAATGGGAGAACTGACAGAACATCATAATGTCGCACATCCGGTGCAAGAACATCACATGTACATCCGAGAGCGCGAGGAACAACTGACCCTAAGACGCTGTCTCTCCAGTTACTCGCTAAATTGCGCCAAAACCGCAAAGACAAAAGAGCCCTCAGACGAAAAACTACGCACCAGGTATATGGTCAAATTATGTACATTTTTATAAATTTTTCTCAGTTTTTACTTTTTTGCATTTGTGACGTTCTTGCACCGGATGTTATAAAAATACTACACCAACAAAATAACCCGTTGCTATTTATTTTTGATATAAACGTTCTCTAGAAGTCAGTAATGTCCATCGTTGTTTAGTAACAGAAAAAAAATATGTAAAAAAACTAGTACTCACATGGATAAAATATACTTCTAAAGTGTTATCCTCAAAGAAGGCGGTTTTTCTCGTTAGGCCTGGTAAGCGACCCGTGACGGAGTAACGATGAATATGCATGTAAGTCGACGCCGTCCCTTCATGATAGGATTGATAGGGGCTGGCTAAATGGAGCCATATGCTCTAGTGATCCTTCAAACAGTTCCAAAAACATCAAAATATACCCAAGAAAATACTTCACTGGGCCGACCAATAAAATAAGAAGCAAAAAATAAGAACAAGTCTACTCTGTGGCAATTTAAAATATATAAATTTTCATAATAAAAATATTCACCAACTAACATGCATGACTAAGAATCATGAATATGTATGACCCTCCATAGCGAGTGCATATCAGTAACCAAACCAAAATCTATTCAGGCTTGCTAAAAGACGAAATTAAATAAATTCCTCTGTGGGGTGTAGGCTACAGGTATTTTGGTTAGCTCGGCTTCCATACTCTGCCTTACTTCCTTTAAAAAATATTTCCATGGCTTATCCTGG
The DNA here is from genome assembly GCA_910592155.1 of Ypsolopha scabrella. Classification (NCBI taxonomy): domain Eukaryota; kingdom Metazoa; phylum Arthropoda; class Insecta; order Lepidoptera; family Ypsolophidae; genus Ypsolopha; species Ypsolopha scabrella. The sequence continues at coordinate 12,132,260 of OU342964.1, forward strand.
TTTTCCCGATATTGGCTGTCAATCACAAAAGATTCCTTTTGTTTCCGTCGAATGCCTATTATTATCATACATAACATAAAGCAACGTGATATACGAGAAAAAGCGTTCGATATTTTAACAATGAAGTTCAAAATTTTTTTTTAAAGTGGATTGTAGTTTTTGATCCGACTAACCGTGAACTGATCAATTGTTTACATAGACATTTTTTTATCATGAGGAACGGGTAGAAAGACGGAAGCATTTTTATGTTCAAACCCCTATAATTTCGGCCAAGAAGTAGTAATAATAAAGAGGAGGTGGCTGTTTTTTACGACGAAGTTTACGGCCCCCTGATTCTGTATCGCAAAATCAGTTGCCAAACCGAGTGCCTGTCGTCGAAAACATACATCCGCTTATCTAAGAATACGTTCGCACTTGAAATGACGTCACAATTCGTAAATAGTTCAATACCCAATTCTAAAAAGTTGTATTTGTAAATTCTTGAGCCGGTCTAGAACGATCTTTTTTTAATTGGTGTAATATATTCATTTTAATTATAAATAAAACCGGCCAAGTGCGTGTCGGGCCACGCGGAGGGTAGGGTTTCGTAGTTGCCCGGTACATTTTACAAGTTGGTCTACTAATACAGATCGCGCCAAACTTCTAGCCCACATTTAGAAGAACGGCCCATACATTGTCATGTTTAGAGGGGACTAAAAGTTTGGCTTGACCTGTACTTGTAAACCTGTAAAGCCTACTTAGCTGTGATAGTTTCCTTTTAACTTCATTATATATACTATTTCTGTGAATTTTTCCACATATCCATAAACAACCGTTTAGCCGGCAGGGGAAAGGGGGGATACTTGACCCTAACAAAAATTAGCACTTTGAAGCTTAATATTTCGCCAACGAATCCCTAAATCGAAAAATTGTTTTTTCACACCCATATTGTTTTTGAACGACCTATCTAACGATACCCCACAGTATGGGATAGCGAGAAAAAAATTCATCCCTAATTGCTAGGATGGGAGATAACGCAAAAAAAAATTTTTTTTCGCCTTTTTCTTACCATTTTGTTGACGTAATTGATATGTATACCAAATTACAGCTTTCTAGTACTAATAGTCTCTGAGCTAAGCCGCGGACAGACGGACATGTCGAAACAATAAGGGTTCCTTGTCGGACTACGGAACCCTAAAAAAGATCCCTGTATTTAATGTTACTCCGATTTAACTCCAATTGCTTTTTAAATTTGTCGCCGATTATAATCTAGAAAATATTTCATTATGACGATCTATCCTTATCTTTCGACTATTCCCTTTAACTGCACAAGTAGATCGTAAAATTTACGTAACGGGTTCCCGGGATGAAAGTTATTTCATCATATACAAGTAATCAAAGAGAGCATTTATTTTTCAAAATTAAAGATTTTGCAATTTTAATAATGGCGGCAAAAATGTAAGGTTGCTCCGATTTTGTTCGAAACCGGTTTCTATTTGGAAACCATTTCCCATTCATAATCCTGGTCAATTTAAGGTCCCTTAGGCATTTTCACCAACTGCTTATAACCGTAAAGTTTAGGTGATGGGTCTCGAAATAAAAGATACACTAAACCCTAGAACGGTCTATGAGAGAAGGTTTTTATTTTTTAATTTCAAGATACCGGCTTCAAATTGCGTTTGCTTGGACTTGGCTCAAAATTGTTTTCTAGGGGTATAGGATATAGCAGATTACGTTTTTGAAAGTATATTTTTTATCAGATTCTGGTCGCTCAGGTATCTCCAAGTATAGCCAAGGTCAGGGATGGCGAACCTTTTCTAGATCAACGTGCCATTTTTTCTAAGAGGCCACAGACGCGTGCCATCAAATGATTTTGACTTAATGATTATTAGGAAGATAATACAAATACTATAAACTCAAAACTCTTTGTTTGCTATAAAAGTACATTTTGCACTATATAAGGTGACTCTCGTTTATATAGCCAAATTCACACTGGAGACTCGGTGAGTAGTCAGGTCCAAGGTTTGGGTTTTCGTTTCGATTGGTGGCGTGCCCAAAATATTTTTTAATGCAAGTGCTCGTAAAGACCCATTTTATATGCATCAAAACTGTTGGCAATGCCATTTGTAACACACTAGTGCTTTAATTTTATTTTTTAATTTATTGCGAGAAAGTTAGCAGTCTTATCTTGTATACCATAAATAAGACTTGACGGAAATAAACTGAGTTCAGTTTGATCGTCGGACGACACCCGCCTCCCACTGACAGCAGGCATTGGGGTTGCTGTGCCCGACGATCGAACGGAATGCAGCCTGCGGACGTATCAAACTTAAAAGTAGTTTATTTCCGTCAAGTTGGCAAATTGGGTACAGAGAAAAAGAATGCCCGCGTTTGGAGTATTTATTGTTTGTTTGTTTCTCTAATTATGTGTTATTTATTAAATCACACTATTCAATTAAAAACGTAGTATGATACAGGTGGGTAAGGGCAATAACTTACTCGTAACATTTAAAACTTCCCGTAAGGTATTGACTCCTTACCGCATTTGCAGCATAAACTACTATTGCCGCGTACCATCAGTGCCACACGTGCCATTCGTTCGCCACCAAGTCTTTAATATCCTTGGAAGGTCTAATTTTCATGTGGCGTATTAGATTAAACTTTGCCGGATTTGAATAAAATCAATTTCTAGGGTTGAAAGGTGTCACTGATTAAGATTTCGAAAATATTTTTAACGATAGATTCTTGTGACTCAGATATTTTAGTTGAAACTCAACTTAAACTGTACCAAACAAAGGTCTCTATGGTATCGAAGGCCGAGCAACTATCAGCTAGGCCGCAGGCCGACATCCGAGCAGGGCGACGCCCGGAGCATAATTATTCATACTAGCCTGAAACTGGGCCAGGATTAAGCCTATCAAAGGACTAGCCTTCACTTATTGGTTAGTTATATAATTGTGTATTATTGAGAATTTAACTAGGTTGAATTTATAAACCTATAATCTATAGCTCGTTGCCTATAATACATAATACGAGTAGGTTGGTAAAACTTTTGAATTCCATGTAAAATAAAGTTATTTGCAGGACAAAATAACATAGAATATTGTGTTTAAACATAATAATTTTTTTGAAAAGTTCAAATTACAATCACAACCATAAAATTTATGAGTTTATATTATCGTGAGTTATTTTTAATTTCAAAATCCTAATTTTTAGTAGATAGGTACTTGTTTTTAGTGGACGTTCAGCGTGATTCAGGAACTATTATTTTATTAAACTATGCGAGCACATCGAAATACGTAGTACACGTATTTGGATAGGACTAAAAATCTCTGGGATTTTAAATACGAGTACTATAAAGAAAGTTAAATCAAAAGGAATTTGGCAGGCTTTATTCAAAGGCATTATTTCAATTAATATTTTTTTATTAAACACTACAATAGCAGCGCATTTGAACTTCTAAAAATTTCATGGCTTAGATACAAAATATGAGTAAGTACGCTTTCACAATATTACAAAATTGAGTATATTTTTATAAGCTGTAAATATTACATACACATTGCGCTATTGTTTTTAAATTAAGATTAATTTTATAAATAAGTATACACAATTTGACGAGTCACATATCACATTTGACTCTATAAATACAACATCCTCGACGAATAGAAATTATGAGAGCGTCCAAGAAATTTTATTAAATCGGACTTCCTCAAAATTTGCCTTTCGCCCATTTTAATTAATTACGAGACCTCAGATTTGTTCGTTTCTTTAATTTCTTTTTTCATCGTTTCGTCTTTTAATACTCGTGGACGGATTGCAATTCTTCTCAACGCTTTCCTTGTGGGTTTAATTTGGTTATGCAGTAAGCTATCCAGTTCTTCCATAGATTTTATCTCCATCAGATCTCCGATGTCAGCGCTACGCCCTTGCGGTGCATTGCGTGCCCCATCCAGTCTCCTGAAGTATTTATACACTTCGCTGTTTGGAGATTGGCATTGACCGCAGTTATAGGGGGCAGCGACAGCGTTAGGGAAATTGGACTGTACATTTTGCATGTTCGAAGGGTTGCCTGGGCAGTTTGGTACAAACAGAACGGGGACGAACCCAATTATGCCGTATGGTTGCTGTCCGTAGTATCCAAATTGTCCGTATGGACCTTGACCTTGTTGTCCATATTGACCTTGACCTTGTTGTACATATTGACCTTGACCTTGTTGTCCGTATTGACCTTGACCTTGCTGTCCTGGTTGTCCAGGTTGACCTTGGGCAGTTGCCGTGGAGTTGTTTCCAGGGTTCACGAGATAGCACGGACAGTTTCCAGGGTAGGGTACGATAGGCAGTGGATACGGTATGACGTAGATCGGGAATGGCGGTTGTCCAGATGGCTGGGTTTGTGGTGGTTGTACTCCTGTACCGGCGGGCTGATTATCGGGTACATTACCTGTAACAAGGTTGAGGAGTTCGAGATATTGTCTTATATATTTTATCGCCTACGGCTCGTTTTTAAACTGGCACTCGTGTTTTAATAACCTCTTTAATACCTATAATATGGAAAATACATAAATTTTTACAAATTATAATTAAAATACCCTCGAGAATAGCCCTCAGTTTTCTAGAAACACCAACTGCATAAATAACAGGATTATTCGCACTAAATAATCAAATTCATTCAATATAATTATGTATTACTTGTGAGATACATTGTGTTTTCATGCGATGCCGATGGCTGAGTCAATCTATTAATTTAAAACATAAAATATTTTTAATATTGATATGATCACCATAAGATGTTGTTAGGTTAGCTAATTACGTAATAACTTAAGGCAGAAGGTCCCATAAGTAGGGACAGAATAAATTAACCGACTTGGATTTACATGGATCTCACAACTTTTCACGGTAGAAGAACTAAGTTGCGAGACTTGTTTTTTTACAAGTTTTGTTTTTGATGGCATTACTATTACATATGTGGATAAGTAAAAGTGTTTTGTAAAACGTAAAGGGTGTATTCAATTTTTTTGTTCCTTTTGTAGAAAATAGAAATATAATGGATTCAAATAAATTTACCTGGGTATCCGGGTTGTCCAGGGTATCCAGGCTGTCCGGGTTGACCTGGACTTCCTGGTTGTCCTGAAGTTCCTGGTTGTCCCGGCTGTCCTGGTTGTCCTGGGGAACCGGGCTGTCCCGAGCCACCTTGTTGTCCTGGTTGACCAGGCTCTCCGGGTTGTCCTGGTTGACCTGGTGTGCCAGGCTGACCTGGAGTACCCGGTTGTCCTGGCTGTCCTGGCTTTCCTGGTTGTCCTGGGTATCCGGGCTGACCGGGTCCTCCTGGTTGGCCTGGGTATCCAGGCTGTCCGGGTTGACCTGGACTTCCTGGTTGTCCTGGTTCTCCTGGTTGTCCTGGGTATCCAGGCTGCCCGGGTCCTCCTGGTTGGCTTGGGTATCCGGGCTGTCCTGGTTGACCCGAAGTTCCAGATTGTCCTGGCTGTCCTGGCCCTCCTGGTTGCCCTGGGTATCCAGGTTGTCCTGGTTGAACTTGTGTACCAGGTTGTCCTGGTTGAACTTGTGTACCAGGCTGGCCTGCAGTTCCAGGTTGCCCTGGGCCTCCTGGTTGTCCTGGATATCCGGGCTGCCCGGGTTGTCCTGGTTGACCTGGTGTACCAGGTTGTCCTGGTTGACCTGGTGTACCCGGTTGTCCTGGTGTTCCAGGTTGCCCTTGCTGGCCTGGTCCTCCTTGTGGTCCTGGGTATCCAGCCTGTCCAGGTTGTCCTGGTGTACCAGGTTGCCCTTGCTGCCATGATCCTCCTTGTTGTCCTGGGTATCCAGGCTGTCCAGGTTGTCCTGGGTATCCAGGCTGCCCGGGTTGTCCTGGTTGACCTGGTGTACCAGGTTGTCCTGGTTGACCTGGTGTACCGGGGTGTCCTGGTGTTCCAGGTTGCCCTTGCTGGCCTGGTCCTCCTTGTGGTCCTGGATAGCTAGGTTGTCCTGGTTGACCTGGTGTACCAGGTTGTCCTGGTTGACCTGGTGTACCTGGTTGTCCCGGTGTTCCAGGTTGCCCTTGCTGGCCTGGTCCTCCTTGTGGTCCTGGATATCCAGGCTGTCCTGGTTGACCTGGTGTACCAGGTTGTCCTGGTTGACCTGGTGTTCCAGGTTGTCCTGGTTGACCTGGTTTACTAGGTTGTCCTGGCTGGCCTGGGTACCCGGGTTGTCCTGCTGTTCCAGGTTGCCCTTGCTGCCATGATCCTCCTTGTTGTCCTGGGTATCCAGGCTGTCCAGGTTGTCCTGGGTATCCAGGCTGCCCGGGTTGTCCTGGTTGACCTGGTGTACCAGGTTGTCCTGGTTGACCTGGTGTACCTGGGTGTCCTGGTGTTCCAGGTTGCCCTTGCTGGCCTGGTCCTCCTTGTGGTCCTGGATAGCCAGGTTGTCCTGGTTGACCTGGTGTACCAGGTTGTCCTGGTTGACCTGGTGTACCAGGTTGTCCTGGATGACCTGGTGTACCTGGTTGTCCCGGTGTTCCAGGTTGCCCTTGCTGGCCTGGTCCTCCTTGTGGTCCTGGATATCCAGGTTGTCCTGGTTGACCTGGTTGTCCTGGTTGACCTGGTGTACCTGGTTGTCCCGGTGTTCCAGGTTGCCCTTGCTGGCCTGGTCCTCCTTGTGGTCCTGGATATCCAGGTTGTCCTGGTTGACCTGGTGTACCAGGTTGTCCTGGTTGACCTGGTGTTCCAGGTTGCCCTTGCTGCCATGATCCTCCTTGTTGTCCTGGGTATCCAGGCTGTCCAGGTTGTCCTGGGTATCCAGGCTGCCCGGGTTGTCCTGGTTGACCTGGGTATCCAGGCTGCCCGGGTTGTCCTGGTTGACCTGGTGTACCAGGTTGTCCTGGTTGACCTGGTGTACCTGGGTGTCCTGGTGTTCCAGGTTGCCCTTGCTGGCCTGGTCCTCCTTGTGGTCCTGGATAGCCAGGTTGTCCTGGTTGACCTGGTGTACCAGGTTGTCCTGGTTGACCTGGTGTACCAGGTTGTCCTGGATGACCTGGTGTACCTGGTTGTCCCGGTGTTCCAGGTTGCCCTTGCTGGCCTGGTCCTCCTTGTGGTCCTGGATATCCAGGTTGTCCTGGTTGACCTGGTGTACCAGGTTGACCTGGTGTACCAGGTTGTCCTGGTTGACCTGGTGTACCTGGTTGTCCCGGTGTTCCAGGTTGCCCTTGCTGGCCTGGTCCTCCTTGTGGTCCTGGATATCCAGGTTGTCCTGGTTGACCTGGTGTACCAGGTTGTCCTGGTTGACCTGGTGTACCAGGTAGTCCTGGTTGCCCGGGTGTTCCAGGTTGTCCTGGTTTACCTGGTGTACCAGGTTGTCCGGGCTGGCCTGGGTACCCGGGTTGTCCTGGCTGGCCTGGGTACCCGGGTTGTCCTGGCTGGCCTGGGTATCCGGCTTGTCCTGCTGTTCCAGGTTGCCCTTGCTGCCCTGTTCCTCCATGTTGTCCTGGGTATCCAGGTTGACCTGGTGCACCAGGTTGTCCTGGTTGACCCGGTGTACCAGGTTGTCCTGGTTGGCCTGGGTAACCTGTAAAAATAATTATTTATTAAAATTATTAAAATTATTATATTTATTAAAATTATTTTTATCTTGGGAACGTTGCGAAATTAAACTAGTTAAATAAATTTATTTCCTGATTCCTTATAAGGAGAAATACAGGAACAGGTAAATAAGCTGTTTGTCTATTCCAGTAGGTTCGGAACCCTTGATACTCGAATTTCAATAGATACGCATTTGACTGGTTTTCATAACGCTACACCAAAAATTACAACCATTTTTAAATACAATAATATCTTAGGTAATTAAGATGAAAACATATAGTTGCTGTCCAATATATAATTTGAGTCGATTACCAACTGGTTGCCAAACATCTGAAACATAGATGGACTATCAAAATCCGATTGTCTAAAGATACGTTCGTGCTTAAAATGACGCTACAGTTTATGAACATTCAATACACACTGAAGGCAAAGTTCAGTTTTATCTATATTTATAGTGTTTGGCATCCAGTTGGCTACCTATACAAAGTTACATAATAGGCCCACAAGTTGCAAAGTTTACCACTCTACAGCCATTTTGGGCTAGATTTACGTCAACTGAATCTAGCCCAAAGTGGATTTACGTGGTTGACATTCACTTTTGATGGAAATGTTATGGTAATCTTGTTTCTTGTATTTCATTATTTAAAAGCCCCTGATGATGCTAAAATAGTGAAACTGGTTGGGTAGTGTAAACCATCCATCCATCAGTCTGTTTCGTTTACTGCTGGACATAGGCCTTTCCAAGATTTTGCCACTCTTGGCTGTCCTCTGGAAGAAATGCTCATACTCACACACGCCGGGCAGGTGGGTTGGTGAGCGCAGTGCTGAAACCCTCGCACCAGTGATGCCGCTGCCCGTAACTAGTCTGTTTTTTTATAAGGCCCAGTATTTTGGCAAGGATATACCGCCATCAAACGGTCCCAGGCAATGATGGGCCACCTGGTTGTGCCTGTCTGCGATCTGTCCTCTTACTCTCCCCCGAATAACTGCGGGAGGATTTACGAGTAAGATGGTGGTACCTCCAAAGTCGAGCCCGGCACCAGCTCTACCACCTCCGTAGTGTAATATTATATATTATTTTTGGAAATGTACAAGTGTCTTTCATTACAATAGTTGTATCTTGTACAAAAATTACCTACATTATGTTAAGTAAATTGTTTCTGTACTGGTTATATAAAAAACGCTTGACTGCTTAATGGAATTAAATTTACCTGGATGTCCTTGCTGACCAGGCTGTCCTGGGTAGCTAGGTTGGCTTGGTCCACCTTGTTGTCCAGGTTGTCCTTGCTGCCCTGGTTTTCCTGGAGCACCGGACTGGCCTGGAGTTCCTGGTTGTCCAGGAGTTCCAGGTTGTCCTGGAGTTCCAGGTTGTCCTGGAGTTCCAGGTTGGCCAGGTGTTCCTGGTTTGCCAGGCTGTCCTGGGTAGCCAGGTTGTCCATGTTGTCCTGGTTGTCCTTGTTGACCTGGCTGACCTGGTACCCCAGGTTGGCCGGGTTGACCAGGTTGGCCTGGCTTTCCAGGCTGTCCAGGTCCGCCTTGTTGTCCTGATAAAATAAGCACAAATTAAGTGTTTTTATATTTTATAGTATTAAATTTTTCATATTTTCCGTTCTATCTTAGTTATTTTACAGCATAAGAACAAACATTTTGAATGTAAATTAATGTTACATTCAGTATATGCGTACTTTGATTTTCCTTTTTTATATATTATGTTTTCGACAACGATATTTTGAAGAGATTCTATTGTCTTTTAAAGGGAACAAATGTATTAACCTGTTCTGTTATCGATTACGATAACAATTTGATGAACACAATAGATATGGAGTGCATGAAAATTATTGAAAGTTATCACGTAGAACAATAAAAATGCACTTTGCCTGACCTGGATATCCTGGTTGCCATGGCTGACCAGGCTGTCCTGGGTGTCCCGATTCTCCAGGCTGTCCGGGTTGACCTGGTTGACCTGGTGTGCCAGGCTGACCTGGAGTACCTGGTTGTCCTGGCTGTCCTGGCTTTCCTGGTTGTCCTGGGTATCCGGGCTGACCGGGTCCTCCTGGTTGGCCTGGGTATCCAGGCTGTCCGGGTTGACCTGGACTTCCTGGTTGTCCTGGAGTTCCTGGTTGTCCTGGATATCCTGGTTGTCCAGCTTGTCCTGGGTATCCTGATTGACCAGGCTGTCCTGGACCCCCTTGCTGTGTGGGTTGTCCAGGTTGTCCTGGCTGACCAGGTTGTCCTGGGTATCCTGATCCTCCTGGCTGACCGGATTGTCCTGGCTGACCGACTTGTCCTGGGTATCCTGGCTGACCAGGTTGTCCTGGGTATCCTGGATGTCCTGGCTGACCAGGCTGTCCTGGGTATCCTGGTCGTCCTGGCTGACCGGGTTGTCCTGGGTATCCTGGCTCACCAGGTTGTCCTGGGTATCCTGGTTGTCCCGGCTGACCGGATTGTCCTGGATATCCTGGTTGACCAGGCTGTCCTGGGTATCCTGGTTGTCCTGGCTGACCAGGTTGTCCTGGGTATCCTGGCTGACCAGGTTGTCCTGGCTGACCAGGCTGTCCGGGGTATCCTGGTCGACCTGGCTGACCGGGTTGTCCTGGGTATCCTGGCTCACCAGGTTGTCCTGGGTATCCTGGTTGTCCCGGCTGACCGGATTGTCCTGGGTATCCTGGCTGACCAGGCTGTCCTGGGTATCCTGGTTGTCCTGGCTGACCGGGTTGGCCTGGGTATCCTTGCTCACCAGGCTGTCCCGGACCCCCTTGCTGTGTGGGTTGTCCAGGTTGTCCTGGCTGACCAGGTTGTCCTGGGTATTCTGATTCTCCCGGTTGATCGGGTTGCCCTGGGTATCCTGGCTGACCGCCTTGTCCTGGGTATCCTGGCTGATCAGGTTGTCCTGGGTATCCTGGTCGTCCTGGCTGACCAGACTGTCCGGGGTAACCTGGTTGTCCTGGGTATCCTGATTCTCCGGGCTGACCGGGTGGTCCTGGGTATCCAGGTTGTCCTGGCTGACCGCCTTGTCCTGGGTATCCTGGTTGTCCTGTCTGACCAGGCTGTCCTGGGTATCCTGGTTGTCCTGGCTGACCGGGCTGTCCTGGATATCCTGGCTGGCCAGATTGACCTGGGTAAGATCCGCCTGGACTACCACCAATCCCTGTTAAACATCCTTATTGTTAAGATGTACCCATAGTTAGTGACATTAATCCATTGAGGGATAGACACAAATGTTACTGGTTAGTGTTAGTTACTCTTGTTTAATCCAACGACAATAATTAAAATGAATATGATATCAGATTAAATTGCATTTTTTTATTGTGGGCTTGTGTTGCCATGAAGTTTTGTCAAAATTGAATGGAAGCGAATCCAAGTCCCATTAATTCTTATATAAAAAATAACAGCAACTGTTTAAAAAATATATTTATTAGAGATTAATGATTGTACTATACGTGAGTCTTGATTTTCGTATCACCTTTGAGCACGTATTGACACTATATACACCAGTGGTGTAACACCACATAAATATTGTTAGAGTAAGTTGTGTGTTAGAGTAAGTTAAAAACACGAATTTCAAGTTTCATACCTGGGCCACCTGGAGTTCCAGGCTTTTCGGGTTGTCCTGGGTAATATCCGCCACTTCCGCTAGGGCCTGGGGGTCCCCCGGGGCCACCTGGTCCGCCTGGACCACCTGGACCTCCTTAAGATAAGAAAGAGAAGATATTTATGTATAATAAATAAATAAACAGATCTTTTTTCTTATTTTACTACACATAATCGAAATTGGTTAAGCATAATTTGAACGACCAAAAACTTGTACAGACACTTTCACCGGCGCAAATGCAGCTTTTAGCTTTACGTTCAAGTCTTTTTTTAGTTTATGAACACCATATTTATATTACCGGGGTTTGATGGTGTTATCTGGTATTATTGTGTGCCAATCGATTATTTTTTATTGCATTACTGCATGGGGTAGCTGTGCAAAAACAACTACTATGCTTTTATTACAAAGAGCGCAGAGATCCGCTCTAAAGGTAATGTTAAGAAAACACTATAGGCATATACAGCCAGGAACACAGATCCGTCCGGTCTATAATGCCTGAATGCAGTTTCAGGTGTGACTAAGAATCTTGCCATTGCAATCTTAACCCGATGCACTAGGATGCATTTCACTCAAAATGCACTTGAATTTTTTCACTACAAACGGTGGTTGCGAGCCTCCGGGCTTGCTCCTGGATAAGTTCTAGACATAAATCTCTGCAAAAGACTTGCAGGTGTTGCACAAAAGTAAGAAAATCACAGCTGCATAGCCCATGAAGCCCACGGCGCAAAACTTAGACTTCTAGTAACGTAACGTCGATCCTAGGCTAGCTAGGCTTTCTTAATCTAGAAACGTTCGTGACGAATGTAGAGATCATGTCACGTTTTTTTTTGTATGTGTATATGTGTGTGTGTGTGTGTGTGTGTGTGTGTGTGTGTGTGTGTCTAGTTAGTGTACGAACATTTTATGAACATTTTATTTATTTACATTATAAAGCTGTGTGTCATCCGTCACCGTCTTGCCCGCTGGACTCTCAGACGGCGAAAGCAGCAGCAAATATGTTAGCGAAAAGCGTTTTCATACTTTAGTTTTGTTTTGTGGCCGTAGCAACGAAATTAACCCAAATACTTTATCTTGGGTTTTTCATAATAACTCCACGGGTGTGTTAGCACCTCATTTATCGATTCACAAAGTGCTTTTCCTCGTTATAAACGACCCGTCGTAAAATGAAACGATCGATAAAAGTCGCCTGAATATATGTGGCAAATACATGCAATGTCGTAACGGGGAATTCCAGTGAATTTCAGCCAAGGTTGCGGCAAGTACCTTGGGCGTGGAATCACATAAACAAAAATTATGTGCGGCGCGCCCGAAGTGTCGCTACGCTAAGTGTCTTAATAGGAAACCCCAGTAAATTTCAGCGGAATGTGGGCGTGTAATGATATAATTAGAAATTATGACTGCGACACTGCGGCGCCCGTAGGCGAGTTTACGGGCGCCTCGCAGGCGAGCACCCGCTGTGTAACGTTCGACTGCACTTTCGTATGTTGCGACGTATTCGCTGATGGGCTCCAAGCCGCTGTCGATAAGCCTGAGTAAAATACATGATTTTTTCTTCAAAGATAGCACAGTCGCCGCACCTGATTCCATTGTGTGACCGGGAGCTCCATGCAGCGTTGGAGAGTCACGTGCAGAGCGGTATTATCGGTAGCTCGGTGGTACGTACGGCCAAGACGGAGTTACACCTGGTCGGCGTGCAAGTTAATCTTGTACGGAGTTTGAAAAAGTTAGCATGTCAAAACGTATGCACTTTGTATTAGCTACATTAGGTACAAACCCAACTTTAGTTTAAAAACAAACGGTATGATAACATTTATTTAGTTATGGCATAAAAATATGGTGAAATTTCCGTTGACGTCAGGGTTTCAGCCAAACCACAGAAATAGTTGCCTATTATTACAATGGTATCGGCATTATTTCTGATGGGTGACGCAAAAGTATAAACCGCTCGCGATTTAACCACAATTATTTATTAATTTTAATTCAGGATTATTTCATAAATGCCTAATCAATTTTCGTTACATTGCTTCATTGGATCGTTCACGTCACAGGCGATGATATCAGCAGGCCCCTATATAATGGGCCCAAATTATCCTTGATATTCATAAGCTCATCGACAGCCAACGTGCCAAGTGACCCGTGACTCTCCGTGCTATATGTAAGTATTGAATATTTAAATTAATTATTTTGTGCATTTTTATACTTCTCTTGTGCATTCTTTCCAGGGATAAAGCGCCTGTTTTATGACTGAATTTAATATTTTATTTCTTTTCATTCGCAGCCACTAAACTATAAAATGAAGGCGGCCATCTGCGTGGCTATGATCATCGTCCTGATGTCGGAGGCGAGGCCTGCCGCCAGGCCTGAGGTGCCTCCGCAGGTTGCTGCTGTGAGTATATCATTTCTACAAACTGCTATCAACGACCCATCCAAGTTTCTTATTACCGTTGGAAGTTTTAAGCAAAGAGTTTGTCGTATGCCCCAACCCTCAGAACGTCTTGTAAGCTTCAACGAAATTAATGTTAATTTTTCTATTTACAGATTACTGATCCGACCAGGTCCCGCTGCAGCGGCGAAGCTGCGGGCCCTCACCACGTCAAGAAGTGGGAGGCCATTGGGACCCGGATGGGTTTCCCAAACGGCCCAGACGAGAACCAATACTGGTGGTATGAGGCGTCATAGCACCAGTATTGGTTGAGTCTGGGTCAGGGGGTTTTTTTTTTAAATAAAATTTTTTATAAAGTATTTCTTGGTATCATTGATGTAGATAAGCTGACGTAGGTATCCCAACTGTCGTATATACCTGGCTGTGAGCTTAGGTTACCATCGGTCTGCTAGGCTACATGCACATGTAATGTGCATCGGACCGATGTGCAGATATAGACGTCACGCTGCAACTTGTGCAACAGATACTGCACTCTAATAGGTCGAGCATAACGGCTTGGGAGTTAGCACCATTGCATGATAGAACTGTGTCTCCTGAGTTCAAAAATACCACTCCCCGCTCCCCCCGACCCTTAACTTTGGAGTTATAGGCCGTACGGACTTGTGTCATTGGGTGTACCATCCTACCAATATGCTATACGAAGAAGCGAAGGTTAGACAGCTATACTTCCTAAGAGTAGGGCTTGCCCACAACAGAGTAGAGTTAAATTCCTGTTTTCACCAAGCTCATATGGGACTCGGACGTCGTGTCAATATTGATACTCCGTTAGTTAAACGGTTTTTGCTCAAAGGATTAGCTCTTTCTACTTTCCCTACATATATAAACATAGAGGAGGTACCTTGCTTTATGTATATAAACAAGTACGCAAGTCGTGTGAACTCAAAAATTGTAGTACGTGGGAGGCAAAAAGTAAAGTTACAAAATGGTTGCTAACTTTAAATTATAACGCCCTTTGAAGCCATTCTGAAAATTCAAAAACTATTTAGGTGCCTTTACCCCTTTTGTCACCTACGAGTATATATTCACTCCCTTATTTTATTTATTATATTTAAAAACTAGACGCCCTTTGAAGCCATTCTAAAAATTCAAAAACTATTAAGGTGCCTTTTCCCCTTTTATCACCTACGAGTATATATCCACTCCCTTATTTATTTGTTATATTTAAAAACTATATACATTAATAATTTTACTAAATATCATATGACATTATTTTATATTTATGGTTTTTAGAACTTATATTTACAAACATGCTGGACTCTTCTAAAATAATATTAATTTTACTTGTTTTAGTTATATAAGTTCTGGGGTTTGTCATTAGACTTCGACTATATAAAGGCTTATAGTATAGTATAAATAAATAATCAATAACTGTTCTGTGAGATAATAGCCCACCTGTGAACTTGTATTGTCAATCGGAGATTAGACTCGCCCGGAACAAGTGTGATTTAGTGCGTAGTCTATTGCTAATATTTGCTAATATTTAATTGTACCAACCGCTCAAGTATATATATTTCCAAGATATTTTCTACTAGTCTATTATAGTACTGTAAAATAAACTTTATTTTGTGCTTCGTAAAGTGAACATTTTTGTATAGGTTCGTATTGTATGTGTCAATGTGCTTTTGAAAAAATAAATGTTTTTGTGTTTTGCATTTGTATATTTTGAATTTCCAATTAGGAAACAATAGCTCCTACCAAAAGATGAAGTGCTATCCCGATTAGCCTAAAACTAGAAATTTTTGATGTCAACTTTAAGGTTGCTGAACAGATACGAAGTTTAAAAAAATTGCTGTTTATTGCTGAGAACACTAATTAAATGATTATTTGAGCAGATATAGTAAAAGATTTTTAGTTCCAGTAAAAATAAATTATCAACTATTCCTTGAAAATAAGCTTTCGTTGCAGAGATTTCAGAATTTGAGCAGCAACGACAGAAAATTTTCAAGAAACCATGGAGTTATACATCGTTTGAATTTGAAGCAAATTCGAGCACTTTCTATGAATCAGCCGTTGTTTTATATAAAAGTACTAATCATCCGCAAAATAATGTAATTTTGATGGATTTTTATTACAAGTGCCTTAACTTTTGTCACACAAAATTCGACTCGAATTAAAATTAAAAATTGTTTTCCCGTTTTTGCCCGTTAAATATTGTTTTCGTTTTCATGTCGATATTCACCTCGTCTTAATAAACATGGTGTATGTTCCAATTCGTACCTGGTCCACCTGGAGTTCCGGGAGACCCTGGGCTGCCAGGAGTACCGGGCGTGCCGGGCTGTACTGGGTAATAGCCACCGCCTGGTGCTTGAGGGCCGCCCGGACCAGCCGGCCCACCTGGCCCACCTGGACCACCTGGACCACCTTATTAAAACAAAAAATAAGAATTAATGCTTAATGTTGCCATTTATTGATGACATATTTTCAGATGATTTTTTATAATTATCTCCACTTTGCTCCACAAATTTAATTAAAATAGAAGTCTACGGTCCCATGGAGTTGTTAAGAAATCGGGCTTTATACGAATTGGCTCACCATAAAAATCTATAGGGTAATTCTAGTTGACTTAGAAACTTGAAATGCCGTTCACAATTCTTACAGCACATGAAGAAGAAATTCAGATCAAAATTAATTATAGCCTAGGATACACACAGTTTAATAGATCATAAGTGTCAAGTCGTTATACTATAACTACTGCTAGTGTAATAAATTTGTGTTTTAAACAGTATGTACGGAATCCTCAGGGCACGAGTACTACTCGCACATAACCAGTTTTTTTATTTATGAAAGAGCTCCAACTGCATACTACCATTTAGAACATTTATATCATTGGTACATTAATCCCGCCGCCGAGTGATACAAATTTTGTCTATATGTCTGAATGTATGTTCCGTTTAACTCGGGAACCACTCAACGGATTTAGATGCGTTTTTTTATTAACATCCTAGTGATTCTGGTCAACACATAATCTATAAGGGCTGTTCGTAAAATAAGCCGAAAACAGGGCAAAGATTGAATAAACGCTTTTAACTCGAGCACAACTCAACGGATTTGGGTGTGTTTTTTTTAAATATTATTGTTACCCTGGTAAACTTATAGGTTATAAGGGATGTTCATAAAATAACGCCCGATCTGAAAACGGGGCAAATATTGATTAAACGCAGGCGGAGCCGCTGGCAGAGGCTACTCTTAAATAAACTAAGATATTCTATCTATACCGGGTGTAAATAGACTGCTACCATTAAATGAAACCACATATTCTACCGACCCTACTGAACCACTTTTTCCAAGAGTCATACCCGCGGACACCCTTAGCTTAGGAAATAATTGAGCTCCAAACAAAAATGCGTGAACCGCGTTAGAGAAGCGACGTCCGTGAAACTTGCCCTCTAAACTCGCCCGTATGTCAGTGCATCAGGGTCCACACGTTTTTGTTTGGAACTCAATTATTTCCTCTATTACACCCGGTATATGTACATATAATAAAGTTGTAACGAAGACGAAATGTAGGTACATGTCATATTTAAAAAAAAAGAGTAATTTCTGTGCGTTACACAGTCGGTAGAATATGTGGTTGCAGTCTATTTACACCCGGTATATGTACATATAATAAATTTGTAACGAAGTCAAAATGTAGGTAGATGTCATATTTTTTTAACCGAGTAATTTCTGTGTAACTCTACAAAGGCCAAAATAAAACTTTTTGGAATTTTCGTCTCTATATGTATGAACAGTTGAACACGCATCACGTCAAAACTACTAAACGGATTTTGATGGGATTTTCTCTGTTTAATAGCTTAGTGTTCTAGAAATGACAAATGCTTTGATTTATCACGATATTTTATGAAGAACAAAAGTTTACGCTTGGATAACAGTCAAATTAAAACTCTTACTGGGCAAGGGTCTACTAGAATATACTATCTATGAAATCGATGGTCAGTTTTGTTGATGATTGCCTTCATGATGCTTAGTCTCTTTGGAGAGAAAACATTTTATTGCACAAAAAATAAGCACAAAAAGGCGGACTTATTGCATAAAGCATTTTCTAACAGTCAACCCACATATGGTACAAGATAAATAGGTAGGTGGGCGTGCAAGAAGAGTAAAAACTTAAAGATTAAAATTATTAAAATTAAAAGTAAATTAAATCAAGATACTACTCTAAATTAGTAACTATAGGTAACATATACGTAAAAAGAATATATTTTAATACTTAAACTGTACTTAAAATACATAATATTTAAAATAAAATAGGTTAATTAAAAATAGATTCCGATACATAAATAAATACAAATTTTAATAGGTATATTGTAAATAAATACATTAATAAATACATACCGTGACTGAAAAAAAGAACAAGAATTAAAGATAAAGTTCTTATTTGTGTGTTTGTGGAGAGGTAGTGTCTGTGCACAGAATACTTAAAGAAGTTACGGGGGGAGCTTTTCTGACATCGTCGGGAAGTTCGTTCCAGAGACGAACAGCAAATATCTACACTAAAATAATTGGATACAAATCCAGAATGATGCAAAGGAATCGAGAGAAGAAGGTTACTTGAGGATCTGAGCATTCTATTGTGATTGTCAGACAAGAGATGCATCATTGACTTAAGGTATGAGGGGGTATTTGGATCGTTAATTATACTATAAAGAAGGCAAACAATTCTTAGGTTTCTACGGTCGCGAATAGGAAGCCAGTTGAGTTTTGCACGAAACTCTGAAACTTGGTCATATTTCCTCAAGTCAAATATGAAACGGATGCAGATGTTAAGCAAGCGTTCCAGTTTATTGAGATGCTCTTCTTTAACATCCAAATAACAGGTATCAACGTACATAGTTAATAATAGGTATGAGAAGGGAATTGGCGACAGAGATTTTCGTTGAAATAGGTAACACGTTTTTCAGACTTAAAAGAGAGTGAAGAGAGGCATAAAATTTTCGAGAAACTTTTTCGATTTGAGCATCCCAATTAAAATCCTGATCGATAACTAAACCTAAATAATTAACGGTAGAAGAGAAGCTGATACCGCAATCGTTATATTTCAACTGTGGCAGCGTGTCAAAGTAAATTTTTGTAATTTGTCGTGAACTTCCGACAATGATAGCCTGACACTTGTTTGGGTTTACCGCTATACCGAACCGTTCTGACCAGGATGGTCAATACAATCGTGAATATGAATTACTGACCTACATAATAATGTTAATATGATATACGAATAGGTAATTACTGAATTATTTGAAGTACATACTTCAATGATCATTGACATTTATTTATTGACATTTATTGAATGTCTGTGCTCTCCATTGTATATATTTTTTTAATATTTAAAAAAAAACTTGATGAGCCCTGCCATTTTATTTTTTAAAAATGCGTCACTTTAAGAGTGAATTTACACTTATTTTAATTGTTTCCTTGTTCATTGTTTCCTAATCTCCATAAAATGGGTATAGATTATTGGTACAAAGAACACATACCTGGTCCACCTGGAGTGCCGGGAGATCCTGGAGTTCCAGGGGAGCCGGGCTGTGCTGGGTAATAGCCACCGTTGCCACCAGGTCCACTAGGTCCTCCTGGCCCGCCAGGTCCATTTGGTCCACCTGGGCCACCCGGTCCACCTGTACGAATTTAAAACTTATAATACATGACCACACAGGCGTGGAGCGTCACACAGTGTGACCACCTGTGACATAGGGGAAGAGAGAAGTCCAAAATACATGAAATTAAGGTAAGAACTGGATGGCACGTAAGCAGACATTGTGGTGTGTCCCGTGGTAAAATTTAAAATAAAGAACTTAGAGTATTCTTGTGGAATCCTTTGAAGATGTACCTGGTCCACCTGGAGTGCCAGGAGAACCTGGAGTGCCAGGAGACCCCGGAGTGCCGGGAGTGCCAGGAGTGCCTGGTTTTCCTGGATAATAGCTACCACTGCCACCAGGCCCATTAGGTCCACCTGGTCCACCTGGCCCACCTGGCCCACCTGGTCCACCTGCGAAATTTTAAAACCAAATGTGAGACCTAACAAAAAGGTGAGAGCGCCACACCGTGAGACCACCTGAGACAAAGGGGAAGGAAGATGTCCAAAATAAATGAAATTATTGTGACGTACAAAATGGATGGCATGTAAGCAGAGATTAAGGTGTGCCTTGAGTTCAAATTGAAAATATACGCGTCTTTAAAGAGTCGAATGTTGTTTTGGAATCCTTTGTAGACGTACCTGGTCCACCCGGGGTCCGGGGTAACCTAGAAACACATTCTGAATGGTGTTAGTCGTACCTGGTCCACCTGGAGTGCCGGGAGAGCCTGGGGAGCCGGGATATCCTGGAGTGCCGGTACCAGGAGCACCTGGTCGTACTGGGTAATAGCCACCGCTGCCGGCAGGTCCATTTGGTCCTCCTGGCCCACCTGGGCCGCCCGGTCCACCTGTACAAATTTAAAACTTATAAAACATGACTACCCAGGCGTGGGGTGCAACACAGTGTGACCACCTGTGACATAGGGAAAGGGAGAGGTCCAAAATATCTGAAATTACAATAAGAAATGAATGACACGTAAGCAGACCTCAAGCTGAGGTTTGGGGGTTAAATTGAAAATAAACGCGTCTTTAAAGAGTTAACACTCAGAATGTTCTTGTGGAGTCCTTTGAAGACGTACCTGGTGCACCTGGAGTGCCAGGAGACCCTGGAGAGCCGGGAGTGCCAGGAGTGCCAGGAGTGCCTGGTTTTGCTGGATAATAGCCACCACTGCCGCCAGGTCCATTAGGTCCTCCTGGACCACCTGGACCGCCTGGGCCACCTGGTCCACCTGGGGTGCCGGGAGAACCTGGAGCTCCGGGAGCACCGGGAGCGCCGGGAGCACCTGTTTGTCCTGGATAATAGCCGCCAGGTCCATTAGGTCCTCCTGGCCCGCCTGGGCCTCCTGGTCCACCTGCAAAATGGTAAGATTTGCAAAAGTTTGTGATTGATGATCTAATATGATTTTGAAAATGGATTACAAGATTACGAAAATGTGATAACCAGTGTTAAACGGGAGGGTAGGATTCAAAATCCAATAAATTTTTGTGTGACGTATAAGATTAATGGTCTTTACTTATGTACATATTTGTATATCAAAATTTTCCCTGAGGTAAAATCGATGTGCTTTAAATAAACTAGAAACACATTCTGAATGGTGTTAGTCGTACCTGGTCCACCTGGAGTGCCGGGAGAGCCTGGGGAGCCGGGATATCCTGGGGCGCCGGGAGTGCCGGGAGTGCCGGGTTTTGCTGGATAATAGCCACCACTGCCGCCAGGTCCATTAGGTCCTCCTGGACCACCTGGACCGCCTGGGCCACCTGGTCCACCTGGGGTGCCGGGAGAACCTGGAGCTCCGGGAGCACCGGGAGCGCCGGGAGCACCTGTTTGTCCTGGATAATAGCCGCCAGGTCCATTAGGTCCTCCTGGCCCGCCTGGGCCTCCTGGTCCACCTGCAAAATGGTAAGATTTGCAAAAGTTTGTGATTGATGATCTAATATGA
Organism: Ypsolopha scabrella; assembly: GCA_910592155.1. Taxonomy (NCBI): domain Eukaryota; kingdom Metazoa; phylum Arthropoda; class Insecta; order Lepidoptera; family Ypsolophidae; genus Ypsolopha; species Ypsolopha scabrella. The sequence goes on from OU342964.1 coordinate 12,153,354, forward strand.
TTTTGAAAATGGATTACAAGATTACGAAAATGTGATAACCAGTGTTAAACGGGAGGGTAGGATTCAAAATCCAATAAATTTTTGTGTGACGTATAAGATTAATGGTCTTTACTTATGTACATATTTGTATATCAAAATTTTCCCTGAGGTAAAATCGATGTGCTTTAAATAAACTAGAAACACATTCTGAATGGTGTTAGTCGTACCTGGTCCACCTGGAGTGCCGGGAGAGCCTGGGGAGCCGGGATATCCTGGGGCGCCGGGAGTGCCGGGAGTGCCGGGTTTTGCTGGATAATAGCCACCACTGCCGCCAGGTCCATTAGGTCCTCCTGGACCACCTGGACCGCCTGGGCCACCTGGTCCACCTGGGGTGCCGGGAGAACCTGGAGCTCCGGGAGCACCGGGAGCGCCGGGAGCACCTGTTTGTCCTGGATAATAGCCGCCAGGTCCATTAGGTCCTCCTGGCCCGCCTGGGCCTCCTGGTCCACCTGCAAAATGGTAAGATTTGCAAAAGTTTGTGATTGATGATCTAATATGATTTTGAAAATGGATTACAAGATTACGAAAATGTGATAACCAGTGTTAAACGGGAGGGTAGGATTCAAAATCCAATAAATTTTTGTGTGACGTATAAGATTAATGGTCTTTACTTATGTACATATTTGTATATCAAAATTTTCCCTGAGGTAAAATCGATGTGCTTTAAATAAACTAGAAACACATTCTGAATGGTGTTAGTCGTACCTGGTCCACCTGGAGTGCCGGGAGAGCCTGGGGAGCCGGGATATCCTGGGGCGCCGGGAGTGCCGGGAGTGCCGGGTTGTCCTGGGTAATAACCACCACCATTAGATCCATTAGGTCCACCTGGTCCACCTGGTCCTCCTGTCAAATTAAATGAAAATATTAACTCATTGTAAGTAAACTATTCTTAAACAAAACGCAAAAAAACGCCGATTTAACCAGTGACGAATTAAACTAAAACGCTTCACAGACTATAACCCTTCACGTCGTGTTCCATAAAAGTTGTCGAAATTAATTAATACAGCGCCACGCTAAACAAAATGTGTTTCTTGAAAGAAAGAAGTCAGGCAGAGGATTATCTATTATTTTTGTTACAAACAAAACACGTTATCGGACAAATTTTTCTAATAGTAGAGGGACTCGGGGCTTGTCAGTGACGTCATAACTAGTAGGGCGTTAAGGCCTTACTCCTGGTGCACGATAATCTTACTGAGCGATTTTGAACTTCAATTTGTTGTCAGAAAGCCTACATTAGAACGCTCGCTTCGCGAGCTGCCAGCACGCAAAATTAGTGAATTTTCAAGGTATTTCTGGATTATACGAAAAAGTATTTGGTGTAGGAGTTTTTTCACCTGACACCAGAAAATAAACCATGTGTTCTTGTTATAGCAGTAATTTCAGACATAAAAATCAAGCATTTTAGACATAAAAGGAATTAATCACTTAAAAAGGCATCAGTTTCAAAAATTAAATATACCGAGTGAAATGTGTCCAATTATATGTAGGTAACCAACCTGACAACAGAAAGACAAAGGTCTGAAAAAATGCGTGTCCAAGCTTAACATTGATCAGCAGAAAAGTAGTTGACTCCACATATTAAAACAAAAACCGTTGAAAGATCAAAGACAGGCCTTTTCGACCTTGGTGCGAAATGCACAACTTACTACTAAACTTACTAAAAATTACTAAACTGGGATTAAAAAAAAAAAATATTAAACTATTCAATTTACCTAACTGGTTTCGCTATTATAGAATTTTCAAAGGTTTATCAACTTTAAAGTTTCATGTCAATTAGACTTTTCTACCAAATAAAAATTGATAATGCTATAACAGCGAAACCGGTAAGGGAAATGATATAAATAAGTGGAGAAGTACAAGTGTTTTTCAATCAAAAATGTATCAAAAGTTCCACCAAGTGCCAACAATCACGAGCATCAACTCCATTTTCTACCAAAGTTATATTTGAGCGAAAACTATATTTCATGAAAGGTAAAATACTTTACCGGGACTACCTGGAGAACCAGGTGATCCTGGAGAGCCTGGTGAGCCAGGAGTTCCGGGATAGTAGCCACCTAAAAAGAAGATAAAACATAAAGATGATGAGTTTGACGAATACAGACAAATTCATACGGGACACTCAGTAGACTTAACAAAGAATTGTTTGAGAAATTTCTTGTACCTCCAGGAGCTACTCCGGGGCTTGGGTTGCTGGTCTCTCCGGTGCTGTCTGGGGGTGGGCGAGGGGGGCGAGTGGGGCGCGGGGGTGGCGGTGGCGGGGGATTGGCTGGTATACCTCCCGGGGTTCGCCCACAACCCTTAGGGAAGTATGCTTTGTCCCATGTTATTGTTTGTCCTTTCGTCGGTGCACTGGTTACGGAGCTGAAAAGGGGAAATGGTGGGTTTAAGAACGTTAAGAGTTTCATTCTTTTTTTTGTCATAAAGTCTCTCCAGGGTACCTAGCATAGTAGACCATATCGAGCTTTGACAGCTCGTTATACACTGTCTGTCCCTCTTTAGGTAGATCAACAGTTTGTTATGCTAGACTAGCAGGTATGTTTAACTTAGGAGAATCAATAGATTGGTTTTGATGATATTTTCACTGCTGCCTTGAATGTTTTTAAGACGAGAAGCTCTTTTATAACATAGGCATGAGCGACAATAATTAAAGGCATACAAAGAAATAAAGCTTTGTAAACTAACTTATCTCCCTCAGCCGTTTCCTCTTCCGGCCAGACTTCCACGGGCTTTTCGGGTTCGACGACTCTGTATCCATGACTGTCAGCAACGTAGTGTGTTGCTCTGAGGAAACCGTCGGGCTCCACGTAACCATAGCAACCGTAAGTTACGCCGTCCGGCCCTCTCGTCTCGTGGTGGAACTGACCGTTGGGACCCACGTCGTAACCGAAACCGTACGCACCTGTGGTACACAAAGTCATTTTATAATTAGCAATTTCTGATTCGCGGAAATAAACAAAACCTTTGCTACACTACAACTATGTACGCATACTTCCAACAAGTGACGTTAATCTAGTTATACCCAGAGCTGTATTATAATTTATGTTATGCGATATTTTATTAATGCTTAGTTTGATAAGGTTCTTTCAGTTTATGCAGAAGGAGCCGTCGTCCGCCGAGTGTCCCCAAGAGTCACGTGGGGGAGGGAGGGGTCTGTATAAAATGTGACGGTTTTGCAAGTCAATTTTGTTTGATTGAAAGTACCTTTCCAAATTGGTTATGAAAAATATGACGTGACATACGAGTATATTATTGTTAGGGCAGTGAAGGTTCAACAAGAATGTCATCAAAAAGGGGCTGGGCGCTCAAAATAAAAAAAAAATGCTATCCATTATTTTTGGAGGCTCCAGACATAAATTCTTGTGGAGGCCTCTTTCATGTTAAGGACCGTAGGTTTCAGCATCTGTTGCCCTCTCATAAATTCAGCTCTGATTATAGCTGTTATTTCTGTATATAAAACGTTTCTGACACATTGAAAGTATTTTTTTTATTAAAGCTTTTGCTCTTATTATTGAATAAAAATTGTCACAAGTGTAATATTTATTTTAAAATCGTAATAAATAAGTTACTTCTGACGGTAAAAAAGCCCATTTACAAGCGCCTATTTTAAACAATGCGGCAACGAAACAGAAACGTCTAAGCGAAAAATTGCCCTCAACAAACCCGCGGAAATTAATTATAGCGATACATTTTTGAAATTGTCTGTACAGATGTGAAAGCAGGGTGACCAGTCTGCTATTTTTTTTGTAAGAAATGCAAAAATTCTGCTAATGATTGAAATCATAATTTTTACGATTTTATAAAAGATGCAAAAATCATTATTAAAAATGTTTTAAAACAACTTCTAATTATATTAATATCTTCTAATTTTCTGTAGTGTCCATGTTTTTATACAGAGTTGTCGAGTTTTGAGCCATCTTTATAATATTTTTTACAAAAAGCGGCATTGCTGTCATCCTTGGCTCTTGATAAACAAGATAAGAATGAGAACATTTGGTCATTCTCCCACTCAGAACGATAGTTCTGGTCATATTTTCTTTTCATTTTTAATTCACGCGCACGACACAACTGATTGACGACGACTAGACATAAACAAACTGTACTTTACTAACTCTACACACAAACAATTCCAAAGAAAATATACATTAACAAGGAGTTCCCCTAAAATGTACTTGAGGGCTGCCAGTGGTGTAAGAAAAATCGGACATTATTTATCAATGGTAGAATTGTTTAAATATTTCTAATGGTAATTTGCCAATGTCTAATCCTGCTAATTTCCTGCGGACGATTTATAATATTCTGCTAAAATCTGCTATCTTTTCACATCTGCGACTCAATCTGCTAAGCCCTAAAATTGAGAATCAAATTCTGCTACAATCGCAGAATTCTGCAAAATCTGGTCACACTGTGTTAGAGGTCACCAGGTGCAAGCTGCTTAGTCCTGTCAAGAACGCGTGAAAAGCCTTCTTTTAGACGGAAACTCAAACTAGAACATCAAGCTACGTGTGTTTAGGCGATGGAAAATTGTACGAATGTGTCGCAATCGCCACCACTACGTAGTATTCCATTCCAAGTCATCTCCAAGCAGAGCCGTCTTTAGCCCATGTAGCGCCTGTGTGCAACCATAACCCTGGCGCCCTCTAATAGGCGCGTGGTCAAAATGGAATACTTACAGTTACATTTTCACCAATGAACGGAAATTCAAGTGCAAATGTTGCAATTTTAAGTGCACAACTAAAAAGCATTTTTAGGAAGGAAGGGGTTACAAGAATATTAAGGCACAACTTTTTTGTTTCCACGTTGAAACAAAAGTTATTGTGTAGTGCCACAGTGTAAAAATCATACAGTGATCTAACGCTTCGATGTCCGCGAAAATGCAGACAGCATCTAGCTAGACAGTAGCCTTAATGCTAGGATAATAGAGACTGGGCCCTGGCTATGGTTCGACTATAACACCGGCTTCGGCCATAACAAGGGCCCGGGCGCAGGGTCTTTGAGAGCACTGGGTCGCCGCGAGTGACCATGCTCTTTCTTTGCAAGTGTCGCGAGCGGCGTTCGGCGCCCCCTAAGACCCTGCGCCCGTGTGCGCTGCACACCCTGCACTATAGGTAAAGACGGCTCTGTCTCCAAGAATATTTGCTCATGACCTTTGACTTTTGTAAACGATACTCTGCATGAATGATTCAATGAAATGTTTATTTTTTATCACATGCCAATTAATGTATGAAATAATTATGCTGTTGTTTCACGGAAATGTTATTTCTATGCTATCTATTTTAATATTATCCAAAAATCAATTAGTATCTTGTATAAAGTAGTATAGCTATGTTTAAATATGAATGTTTTATTTTTGGTAATAAACCACTTTCTTAGAATCTAGCCAGTGAACTGTGACATCACTTTAGCACGACATGGCAACGGAAAGCAGCATCGTTTTCTATCTGTGCCACGATTCGATTACTAAACTCTTATCAAACATTAAAATTTCTTCATAGAAAGTAATTTAAATGATTTAAGCTTCGCAAGCGGTATGATATGACATTCTTAACTCACTTGTGTCGTAATTGGTCTCATAATACTGCGTCTTCTCGTCATCCTCGATGTCTACAACCACTTCGTTGTTATTCGGCTGGCCATTATTCTTTTGGCCGTAAAAGTTATTAGAATAACCGTTTTGGCCATACGGATAGTTCGGGTCGTATTGCTTAGCCCCTCTGCCTTGGACTTCGGACTTTGCAAGAAGCTTTTCCGAAGCTTCTGCAGGCTTTGCTACAGCATCAGCATTTGCTACTGGTTCTACACTTTTGTCCTCGGACACTACGGGCTTTTTTGAGGCTTCAATGACATTATCAACTGGCTTCTCGTCAATCTTTGTGTCAATCGCTGCATCAGAGTCTATTTTTGTATCAATCAGTGTACCACTACTAGCTTGAGACAGTGCTAGTAATACCTGGAACAAGAGAAACGGTTTATGGTCATTTTATAGTTTACTACCTTTAGCTCGTGGCCTCGCTCGCGTTTATTTAATCTCTGCCCCGTTTTCGGCTTGGGCGCTATTTTATTAACAACCCTTCTAATCTATATAGGTATTATGTTCACTAGGGTCATAACGATGATAATAAAAAAACTGCATACAAATCGGTTGAGTGGTTCTCGAATACCCATAATCCATTTCATTTAAAATTCATAAAATATTCAATGTAGAGACACGACATTTTTACTACTTTATTATTAGTATATCTACTAAATATATGTATAAATAATGGGTAATTCATGTAAACGTAGTGGGCAACGATCAGATATTTAGAACGTAATATTTGCAAAATAAAATAAAGTTGTTTTCACAGTTCCAAATTGTTCATTAGTTGAACCTCATCACATCAATCTTCTTATGTTTATTGTAATGAAATATCAAGTTTATGTTAGAATTAAATTGATGAACAAAATATCTGCATAAGTATCAGAAATCCGCGAGAGAATCGTTCGTTGCACAATGCAACTTGTGTCGGGCATGCTTTACACAATCTGTTACTAAATAACATTGAGGACGCACCTTTATGATGTCATTGAGTTTTCGACGCGACTGTACGTGAAATTATTTACCTACTTGGGAAACGTTCGATATGTCAACCAGATATTTACATTAGCGCGATAGTTTATTCGAACAAGAAACCGAATACTTTTTTGTTTAGGTTTCATTTTCAGAAGAAACTATCATGGTTTCTTCATCTTGAGTTTTGAGCATACAATAAAGATCGCTAAGTAATTACAAAACTTATTAGGTTATAAAATTCAGAAACAGGCTCATAAAATAAAAATGTATTCCATTCAATTTCTGTTGCTAGTTTCGAAAACAAGTTGTTTATTGTTTAGGTAATTCTTAAAAGATTTAATATTCAAAGTTAACAGACACCAATGCAATTTGCGGTAATTCAAGCCTCAATTATGTACTCAATTTGACTGTTTCTGAGGAACTTATCCTCTGCATACATATATATAATGTATATACACAGGCAGGATGATCCAAATAGTGAAGTCAAATATTTTTTTATGGATTCCTCACACCTAGGTGTATCCGAAAATATGCCATGTATGTTCTACGATTTTTGGTAGTTTAGAAGTTATGATTTTTTCATGTGTATTTGCGAATATTCTACCGCAGTGGCTTAAAAATATCATATCTTTTTTTGTGGTAAGAATTTTGCCATTTTTTTTAGAACATCTTGAATCATTATTTCTTACGTAAAATAATCAGCTACAAAAAATCCATACGATTTACCAAAAAAAGTTCAAAGTGAAATTTTCTTGATCGAGTTGGACATAGTTAAATTTTCAAAATTCTTTTAAAATTACAAAATGGATGTTTCATAGGTTCAAACTAATTTTAAAAACTTCAGCGGCTTATCAGCTTACTAACAAATAAATAAAAAGTGCTTCTTATTACGCCATTTTACGATGATATCGGCTTCCAAAGTTAGTTAGGTATAAAATTGATTAAGAAAAAGTATTATTTGTAAAAAAATTCTAGCTATTATTTTTTCATTTTATGGCCAACAGTACTTATACATCATCAGCAACATTTACATAAACATAAACTTAAACTTATATCAAATGTCTGTGAAATAAAATGATTCACAAAAATAAATCAAATCAAATCAAAATATTTATTTTACAAAATAGATACATAAAGTATACTTTCTACAAGTCAAAGTTAATTTTAACAATATTAGAATATAAAAAATATATAATAATACGGGACATAAAATATGATAAAATATTTATCTGCATAGAATAGAGGAATCTAGGAACAAAAAAAAATTTAATGTTCACTAATTGTTCACTTTGAGTTTATATAAATGCTTCTGGTGATTTCTTACTAATGTTGGTCATAAGAATAAAAAAAAATAGCCTAAGCAATTTTTACAAACAATACTTTTTTAACCAATTTTCTACCTAACTAACTTTGAAAGCCGATATCATCGTAAAATAGCCTATCAAGAAGCATTTTTTTTTATTTCTTGGTAATTTGATAAACCGTTCAAGTTTTGAAAATTAGTTTGAACCTATGGAACATCCATTTTGTAATTTTAATTCAATTTTGAAAATTTTACTATGTCCAACTCGATCCAAGAAATTTCACTTCGAACTTTTTTTGGTGACTCGTATGTATTTTTTGTAGCTAATTATTTTACGTAAGGAAGAGTGACTCAACTCATTTATGTTACAAAATAAATATGTACAAAATTCTTACCACAAAAAAAGTTATGATTAATAGAAAATTCGCAAATACACATAAAAAATCATAACTTCTGAACTACCAAAAATCGTAGAAGATACATGGCATATTTTCGGATACACCTAGGCATGAGGAATCTATAAGATATTCTTTGACGTCACTATTTGGAACACATATACATACATACATACTACAAAGGTCCAATGGCTGATCGAACCTTTTCGAGCTATCTACTTATTTTATGCCATACCTAGCTTTTGCCCGTGGTTTCGCTCGAGTGGAAGTGTTTGTCAATAAAATAAATGTAGGCAGGCCCGGACTTATAGATACAGGGCCCCTGGGCACTTAACAGAGCTGGGGCCAATGAAGCAACAAAAAAATCTGCCTTATTCAATCGGTATCGCTCTGGTGCAGTGTTGGTAAATTGGGCGACAGCACCCCTATTGGGCGCAGTTATATATTTTTCCTTTCTATAATTTCCGTCTCTGCCCTGGCCGGGGCCCCCTCGGCGGCTGGGCCCCTAGGCCTGAGCCTTGTTGGCCTAGGCGGAAATCCGGGCCTGAATGTAGGTCGAATATTTGATCAGTATCGACAGTTTTAAGCTTGGCGGTTATTTTGTCAACTCTTACAGCCTTATTTAGACCAGTATCAAGATGATAATACAGAAAACGGTACCCAAATCCGCTGAGTGGTTCTCGAGTTAAAACGGAACACACATACAGACAGACAGACAAAGTTCTACGAAGTTCTAAGTTCTGGCCTCAGTACAATACCAACAAAATGTTCAAAATACACGAACTTTCTGCTACTTTATTATCAATATAGATAAAACAGTTTTTTTTTGAAAAAAATAACAGTTTATGGATATTTATGCAATATATTTGATTTCACCATTATGACATAAGTTGTTGTTGAGTTGTTTGTCGATCCCTTCAAATAATACCATAAAATCTGTAGTTAACTTTATATCATTACGGTAAAGATAAGCAGAAGAAAAGCAAATCTGGATGTGAGGAGCCTTGAACCGGGATCTGAACCCGGGACCTTTCGCTAAAGTAGTATAAAGTTAATTTGTATCTCCTTGCGATGGATAAATCGCCAAGTGTTTAAAGTATAGAAATTTATTTCGATCACAGATCTATAGTTAATTGGCTTAAGGCAAAAAAAACCTTCTTTAGCAAAAACCACATGCATCGAATTTCGAAATGATGATAATATTGAGTTGGACATTAATTTAAAATAAGATAAGATAGACAATCAATTAGAAATAATTGAGAAAAGTAAATTCGCTCCTTAGAACAAATGCGTTCTCTTGAGCGATCAATATGATTGTTAAATTAAAATGTGTATGTTATAAAAGTTGGAATTTTTATGAAAATCCACCCTTGAATTGTTTCAGACGGTTGGCGATGTCTTTACATGTAATTTAGGAGACAAGAGAATATTAACTTTTACCAAGCATAAAATGTTAACTATTTAGTAGAAATAGTTATACGATCTTCAAAAAATTCCTCGAGGAATAAAAAAGCTTCAAATGCCATCACAAAATAAACTTGTATTATGGGTAAAAGAAAATCTTTTTTCTCAAACATGGTCGACAATGGTCACCTTTCTTTTAAAAACGTTGGAAAGTATCCCCTTTTTGCCACGGGGAAAATAAATACATGGAAAAACGTTTTTATTTTATACATACATGAAGATTAATTTTTATCCGCTTCGATAAACTTTCAAAAACAGGGACCAAGGGGAAAATGCCATAGAGCCAAGACGACCGCTCGTTTTTCAACTCTTTTTCTTAAACATTTTTTATTGTCTAAAGAGCATTTGTTCAACACAACAATGCGTGTTAGATTTTTATGTATATGGTTAAAAACAGAAAATTTAAATTGTTTTGATTTGGTGGCAAAGTGTAAGACTATCTTATTGTTTTATAAATACTTCGAAAAATGACTTTCTGAAGAAAGCAGTAGTAGCGTGGATATAAATAATTTGAAAGAGTAAGCCGATTCGGTAATAGAAAACTTGTTCTTGTGAGTGATACATAAATCGACTTTTCAATGAACTTTAGGATATTGAAACAAATTTGGTAGAAAAACCACGCTCTCGTTTAAATATCCACTGAAAAGATATTTGCATAGAATACCTACTACTCACATATTTAAAAATAATTTATGCTCAAACAGGGATCCATACAAATTTCGCACGTCATTAGAATGCAGTCTACGTTTAAGGAGGTCGTGGAAGTCCATACAGTTTTATTTTAGTGGCCAACCATGACCGTAACCTTGTCTTCTAACTGAAAGAGGTAGGCCTATACCGGGTGTAAGTAGACTGCTACCATTAAATAAAACCACATATTCTACTGACCCTACTGAACCACTTTTCCCAAGAATCATACCCGTGGCCACCCTTCGTTTGGGAAATAATTGAGTTCCATACAAAAATGCGTGAACCCTAACGCACTGACGTACGGGCGAGTATCGAGAGAGCGTCGTCCGTGAAACAGCTGTTCCGGTGCAGCGTTCTAAAATAGACCTTCCTCCCATGAGATAAAGTCTTTGAGTTACAGTTGAATATCTTTTTCTCTGATAATTTGCGTGAGTTTTTTTTCGAATAGTTGTTCAATATGGTCAGTAGAGTGTGTGGTTTTATTTATTGGTCGCAACTCTATTAACATCCTGTATAGGTATATAGTACGTATTATTATGACTTGATAACTTCATAGAAACGACATCTGCCCTCCTGAAAGGGCAGACAGTACTTTTGACTTACCGGGGTTGCACCTGTCACTTAATATATAAGGTGACTTTCATTTATGTAGCCAAATTCATACTGTAGACTCTATAAGTGGTCAGGACACCCGACCCTGTTTCTGTTCAATGACCTTGTTTGTAAAATATGAACAAAATATTTTTGTGCCACTATAATTGTTCAATAACAACCACGACTCAATCAGTATAGGAAGTCTAAGTTTTATTTTGCGTATTTCAAAGGGTCATTGCACCTAGCCTAGGTTCAGTGTCAGTTCAGTTCAGTGTGAATTTGGCTATATAAACGAAAGTCACCCCTTATATATATTTTTTAAGTTGACTCTCTAAAGGTTTTTAGGTGACTAAGAAATCCTGAAAGAATTTTACAACAAACATTAAACCGTTCATACTTAAATTTAACGACAACGTGATATCATGTCAGGTCGTTTTTACAGGTTTAAAAAAGAGGTCTTACCCGCTGACCGAAGATATACTCACAATGTCGTCCCTTTTAGAAATCTAGTCAGTTGTGTATATGCAAGTTATCAACTCCTGATAAATTGACACTGTATACGATCCCTCTGCCCTCTATGTTTTAGCCTCACGTATTTGCAGACAGACATCAAAACGTATTTTTACCAGGACGGCAACGTGCAAGTATTCTAAAACTAATTTTTAAGTACCTACACCGAATTCGCAAACAATGGTTGACATAGAAACCTAAACACCTTTAACGGAGCGCGTCAAAGAGATAAGCATTATTTGAGTTTGCTCACTTCTCTTGAATACTTAATATTCTATCGGGATTTTAAAGCCAGTTGAAACGGTAAGTGACTTACATTTTAACATCCTAATTTATTTCGTTATCATGCGCTAACTTCCTTAGTCTTCTTTTAGTTTGTTCGGAGAATAAATAAGGGCTACATTTGGCGTGGGAAACTGGCTTATAGGAACTTCGACTTCAGTGTCTATTTCATACAATTAGGTTTTTGCTAATAATGTTGCCGATTACGAGTTGGATTCGCGCACAAAGGTTTCCGTACCACCACACAATACTCTAAAACATTACGATACATACCACCAACGTAGATGCCGAAGCAAAATTAGGGCGACAAAAAACAAAATGCAAGAATGGTAGCGCCTGAAAAATAAATCGGGACTTTCTGAATACGAAACCCTACATGTTTTTTGTTGTTTTTTTAAGAGTGTAAAACAATTCTACAACATGTGAATCTTGTATGTCTCATCGTCTTTTAAATAGAGCTGAAACAAATATCGTTACAAAATTGAAAATTTTTCGAGGTTTTTTGTGTGGGGATAATCCTTGGGTGTAATTTTTTAAATTCTTTACTATTTTTAGTGAAAGAGGCCACAGTGAAACGTATTCTTTAAAAAATTCAACTGGCCACCTATTTCGGTTGAAGCTTTAGACCCCTGTGACAGACGGACGGACGGACAGACAGACTGCTGCTTCCCTTTGGCGCCCTTTGGGTACGGAACCCTAAAAAGGATAGCATACAAATGATGAAAAGAAAACATTTATCCTTACTAGCCAGATATAGCGTGCGTGTTGGTTGGTTTTCTCAACTCGTCTAATTTCCTTCCTCACGCAAGGTTTGGATAGCATATACGTACTCGTATTTATCAAATCTATGTATCTACTATTATGTGTATTTCACGAAAATCACATGTATATATTTTTACACTATAATCCGGGTGCTACAGTTGAGGTGAGTAAATAAAGTAGTCGCGTGAGTAATATTTACTTTCAGCTTCAATTTGTCAATTTTCTCTATATTCATTACTAGCTTTTTCCCGTGGCTCCGCCCGCGTGTTATTCGATTTAACGACATGCTTTTTTTCCGGGATAAATAGTAACCTATGTGGTTGGGGTACAAGCTATATACATTCTAAATTTCATCCAAATCCGGCCAGCCGTTTCAGCGCGAAAGCGTAACAAACATACACACACCCACACAAACTTTCGCATTTATAATATTAGTATGAAGTGTGATGAGATAACGATTAATGACCGCGCTAATTAGACACTTGATGTATGAAATAACAAAGCGTTGTCTTATTTCACCACAATCGAAAACGACCGCGCTAATTAGACACCTGATTTTTCAATGATATTGATCTATCCTACAGGAACCATGCGTTTTTCTGGGATAAAAAGTAGCCTATGTGTTAAGTTAAGGTATAGGCTATATCCATTCTAAATTTCATCCAAATCCGTTCAGCCGTTTCAGCGTGTAAGAGTAACAAACCTACACACACACACACACACACACACACACACGCACAAACTTTGGCATTTATAATATTAGTAGGAAGGATAGTAGGATTGGTTTTCATGCTTTTGATAGGGAATCCTGAAACAAATCAACGCATTCACCTGCCGTCTAATTTTAATGTGGAGTACCATATACCTTCTATTTTATTTAAGCTGGTTAGATAAGTAACTTTTTTACCCGAAAACCAAGTAAGATCAAACAAATCTTTAATGGGGTTATACCAAAGCAATAGTATAATGTTTATTCATGCGTTTATTTAAAAAATACTTATGTATATCTTTTACTATTTTAAAGCAATTTTATATCATTTTTAGGGTTCCGTACCCAAAGGGTAATAACCAACCGGACCCTATTACTATGACTCCGCTGTCCGTCTGTCACCATGATCCCATGATCTCATGTATCTCATGAACCGTGATTAGACAGTTGAAATTTTTACAGATGATGTATTTCTGTAGCCGCTATAACAATTAATACTAAAAAACAGAATAAAATAAATATTAAAGGCTCCCATACAACAAACGTGATTTTTTCGCGCGTTTTTGCTCGATATTGATAACGGCAAGAGGTAGACGCTTGAATATTCAGTTATATATTCAATTTAAAACTAAATAATTGAATTAAAATCAAACAAATATTTAAGGGGGCTCCCGTACAACAGACATGACTTTTTTGCCATTTTTATAGATAACGGTACGGAACCCTTCGTGCGCGAGTCCGACTCGCACGTGGCCGGTTTTCGCTATGACATAAAATTAATCCTTTATCATATTACATCTTCTGCCACCTGTTTCCCAAAACGAAAGATATGTAAATTTTTTTAAAATCCCTTTTAAGTCACTTCTTGTTACTTAGCAAGTTAGCATCTATCAGAAACCTCCCAAGTTGCGAAAATATTCGTATGGTAATAAAACTACATCCTGCTACTCGTCCCGTAAGTCTGCATCTTTATTGCCGTTTACTTACTCATACATGTTCATTTTACTCACATACGTGCAGCTCGTTAAAGTATGTTACTGTAAAGGTACAGTTTTAGGATTAACAGGACTATCTAGATATGAATAGATTATTTTATTTATGCAATACGAGGTCAACACTTATTTACGTAATTTTGATAAAAAAAATTAAATTGGTTTGATTTAATATATACAGAGAAATACAATAAAATAAATTTAACACTCACAAATTATAAAACAGAAAATGGAGTTGATGCTCGTGATTGTTGGCACTTGGTGGAACTTTTGAAACATTTTTTGTTTGATAAATTGTTTGATTATATTGTACAATATATTGTACGTAAACATCCAAACAAACCTTTGATAATGCTTTAACAGCGAAACCGGTAAGGGAAATTAATATAAATAAGTGGACAAGTACAAGTGTTTATCAAACAAAAAAAAAAATAAAACAGAAAATCTCATCGGTATCCGTCGGTGTCTGTCTGTCTGTCCTTCTGCCTGTCTGCGGCATAATGACGACTTAGTCAATGGAACTAAAATTTGACATGTAAGAGGAGAACTAATTTGGGACGCAACCCGTGTCTATAGGTACATTGTATACACGTATACGCAGAGTTTTTGTGTTAAGTTCCCAAGGAGCAGTAAGATTAAGAGTTAAATGTGTCGTAAAAAAGAACACTAAACATAAACAGCAACTTGGTAAGATTTACTCTCTATCGATGGAACTGTCGCTGAAGCGGGTCCTGGGGATCTGAATTTACGACTAATAGTATTGAGAACCCAAACATATGTATTGAATATACAATTAGGAGGTGCTGTTTTAGAATCTTAGAGTATACATCTAAGTTTAGATACATGGCCACGCGCTAAGGTAAAGTTTTTTACCTTTATACTAGCGTAGTAAGAACTTACTTAAGAAGTGTTGAAGATTGTACAGCGTACGTATTAAATTGAATTTTTAGTGTTTTAAGCTGCGGTAAGGCGGCTGAAGTAGAAAAAGGAATAAAATCAATTTTTTCAAAACATTATTTGGTGTTGTTGGCCACTCTTTTATGAAAAGGGAAAAGTAAAAAATCAAATTAAATTTGTTCCTGAAATCTTATAGGTTTCATAAGAATAGGGTTTCAGATAGTGGTATTTTTTGCTCTATTTTCAAAAATCGCAGTTTTTCAGTTTTTGTAAATTGTGATATTTTTATTACTTTTATAATATTTATATGGTTTCAAAATTATCAAAGATATAATATAAAAAAATTTAGTGATAAAAGTAGTTACAGAAAAAAGTTACAATGGTTTGAAAATACTAAAAATTATGCTAAAAGTATTTTTTTTTGCAGCCGGTAATTTTTTATATTCCAGCCATCCTAGCCAAAATAGCTATATATTATTTATTTGATAATATTTAAGCCATATACATATAAAAAGTACTAAAAATCATCTAAAGTAACTAAAACTGAATAACAGTTTTTTTTATTTCAACCGCCTTGTTGCTGTTAAAAACACAGAAAAAGATTTTCTTTTGTATAATTTTCGTTATTACATTTATTTGTAGCAATATTTCCAGTAATTATAAATATTATCCTTAGACACTGACAGTAACATTCGACACATGCATGCAGCAGTCATCAGAATCATATATATAACTATTCCCAAACGGAACATCTTGTCCTTGTAAATGTTGATCATTGCATTTAGATTTCAATTTCTGATCTCTTATGTGCAGTAAACTACGATGAATATGGATTTCCTCATTCGTTAATAGGAAAATCATTATTATTATGACAGCAGTTACATTGCGCTCCAAGGAATTAATTAATATCAGATCAAATTACCACTTTATCGGTAAAACGATATCATCGGTAAAACGATAATATCTTATGCATTGTATTCATATTTGTAAGGCTAAGTTTATCAAAAATATGTGAAAATTAGTTTAAAATTAAAACAACTAATTAAATCAAATACCTAGTTATTAGAATTGTTATTATGTAAACAAATAATAGTAAAAAGGATTGCTACTAAAATTCGAAAATCCTACAGGGGATCAAAAATGTAGATACAGATAGTCGACTTTGATATTTTGTTATTGGGTTCTAGTCAGAGTATAACCGAAGTAATAGTTATACAGTGGCTAAAACGAAGGCCAAACCTCTGACCCAATGAGATCGCAGACGAATACCTTAGCGCGGTAAAACTATATTTATTAATATCTCAATGATGTTCCCAGATCCTTGAAAGTGACATAACCAGCTTGCGTTATGTCATAGTTCGTATCTCTGACATTGCCAATACCTGCCACAACGAGCCCACAAAGGCGGATATCCAACGAAATTTACACATTTTATTTGTGCAAAATGTAAAGCTTACTCACGGAATAAAATGTGATATGTGTCATAATTGTAAAATCCCCGAACGCCGTCACTTTTCCGTGATTTTTGGTTTACTGGCATAAAAGCAAATTGAGGTGTAAAATAATATGTTCAGATAAATTATATTTGGGATGATTTTAGTGTGTCATAAAAGGTGGAATAATATGACGTAACAACATCGTCGATTCTGGATTAGGTGCTAATTTTGCAGCCGGTGGGTATCATAAACTCAATGGTTGAAGCATCAAGTCCAAAGGTGCTACATACATTTTAAAGAAATACATAATGCTTAAGTATTTTAAAATTATCTCTTTATACTTTAGCGCCATCCCTGAGGCTTGTTATCTACTTTAACGAGGATAATATTAATTTACGTGTTAGACGAAAACTTGGGACCTTGATTGAACTCGTAAATATTAAAGCTTGGTCGTTTTGTTTTTATCGGATTTCAAATTTTATGTTAATTAACTGTTTATGTCAAGGTGTTAGGGTGACGACATGTTACATGGTATTTTTGAGGCTCTAACTCTAATCTAAACGCTAAGTAGATTGACAAACGGTTGAAGGTCGTACGCATCCGGCAGTGTGGTTGACGCCTTGTTTGTCTATTTCACCAACTACAATTTTCATGTAAAGAGACTCTTGATACTTTTTAATTAAGTTGGTTTTCCATTGCGCTAACTGTATAGGAATGCGCTGGAAAATACAGCGATGCGTCCAATAGTGAAAGTGATTGGGTGGTTCTGTAACCTTTGGTATTGACCACTCGCGATAGCAACGAACCGTTTGTGGGTTGATGTTCATGCCATGATACACCGGTTTAT
The DNA here is from genome assembly GCA_910592155.1 of Ypsolopha scabrella. NCBI lineage: Eukaryota > Metazoa > Arthropoda > Insecta > Lepidoptera > Ypsolophidae > Ypsolopha > Ypsolopha scabrella. The sequence goes on from OU342964.1 coordinate 12,170,824, forward strand.
TTACTAATGTCAATAACAATTGGCCAGGTATTTCGTAATAAGTATTTCTATTTACTTTGTGGAGATTCGCTGATTGAGTGTATCTGGTAATTTGATAATATAAATTACATGAAACTGTAGCGATCCTAGGTACCATCGAAGAAATGGCCGCAGACCTGCTCTTATTAATACCATTACAATACGGGCGAAAAGTAGGTCTGCGGCCTGTTCTTCGATGGTACTTTCTGCTTAAATCAATCGCAAAAATCTAACAGATTTTACAAATCCCTACAGTTTTCTGGGTGCGAAAAATTATGGAGAAAATTATGCAAATTCTGGTTTTCGCTTGAATGACCGACCGTCTCCCAACCTGAAATTACATTTTACTTTTAAATAAAAATGTCCTTTCATCATCTTTGCCTAAAACGAGTGCCTTGCATAAACGATTAAGTAGTCGGTTCATTAAGAGAACAATTAAGTATTTCATAACGATCAAACATCGGCTATGACCTGGTCGTGAGACTTCGAATCGGTGCAGATTGCAAAAGCTTCGCCCTCGCGATAGAACAACGCTGTTTGTAAACAAAGATCAGTTTGAATAGTCCAATTCCTCAATGCTGGCCGAAACCAAAACAAAATGGGTAGGGTTGCCTTTTACATAATGTGGGAATTTACTGCGACGTAACATAAGTGGGAATCATTAGGACCGGTGGAAGTGATATACAACTTCGGACAGTGATTATAAAGTTAAGAAATTATGTTTAAAAATCCTGATCTATTAAATTACTAATCGATGTAACTGCGGACGTCGTCGGCACTTAGCAGGACGATGAACTTGGCATTTTCAAGTTTATGACCGTGACACCGGAGGTCGTATTTAAAAAAATAAAGAACCGGAAGTTTAAATCAAATTCTGACCCAAACAAATGCAGGAAAAATATAAAATCAGTATGCAGCACCAAGTATATTATGGTATTTAATATAAGCGTATATTAAAGCCGATTCTGAAGGCTTTAGTTTTAGTTTTAGCGATGTCAAATCTTTCCAAAGTAAAATGGCTTCTGTTATAAACACTAAAGAACTATTTTGGAATGATGAAAATTTCGTTTTGACAGCACCAATATTAAAGTTTTCAGAATCGGCTCTATTGTATAGGTATGGTAGATATGTAGGTAGGTGAAGTTTGACTAAATTCGTACTGGAGACTCAGTAAGTAGTCAGCACCAAGCTTCAATGATCCAATTTGCGAAATAAGTTTTTTTTATACATTCGAAATACGTCGCCCACACCTCGACTCAATTAATATAGGTAGTCAACATATTATTTTGAGATTTTCACGGAAACGGTAATTGAACCTTGGTCCTGACCACTTACCGAGTCTGCAGTATGAATTTGGCTATTTAAACGAAAGTCATCTTAAATAAATATTTAAGTTTCATCTTCAATAATTTTGAATCATGAGAATAAAATCTGTCAAAAAGTTGATTTTGAAATTCGGTGGAACTTGGAATACGTAAAAATAGCTTGTTCTAATCCTTTAATGTCTTAAAGAGAAAATAAATTTGCGAGATAGTACAAGCGATTTTCTATTCATTTTATGTATATACAAAAGCAAGGAAACCATGAGAGAGTATTTCTCTTGCAACGGGAATTTGAGATGTCGTGGCCATATCGTACAAATGGTCATTTCATTATTTGCGCAAAAATTCTTCGCTCGGCTCCCGAATTTATTATCAAAATCAATCTAACACGGTCCTCCTCACGTCGCTTGTCGTCGCATCTATTTTTGACATTTTTTTGGAAGTCTATCGTAAATTTCTTATTTCATATTTAACGATATTGTCGTTCATTGCATGTAATTATCAATTCTGCGATATGGCTACCACGGAGACATCAGGTCAATAGGCAACCCTAACGGGTGAGCAAAGAAAACAAGCCGGCGGCGGAGGCCGGCGCAGCGGCATCGGCATGGGGCGCTAAGTTCTGACATTGCGTGAGAACGAGATTAGAATTGCTTAACTTGTGTTCCTTCATCTACCCTCCCCTGCATTACAACATGAGTCCTTCCGACCTACCGTTATCTTACACTTCCCAAACCTGTGAACTAATTATCTACAGCCCATTTATTCTTCAAGTAAGATTTAGAGAAAAGTCTTTGGTAAAAATCTAGTGATCTTTGATTGCGTTGGGACAAAAGGGAAAAGTGAGCAGTCTACGCCACAGTCTCTATTTTAAAGCAAATCCAAACAATAAGTGAAACATTCAATTGAAAGTAACCAGGAAAATGTAGTTTATCGACACGGACGACTTTTCTCAGATTTTCAAAGTATCTTGAACATGTTGTATTTTCCATAGACTACTTTTCGGTTGTAGCTGATAGGGACCCGGCCCCGGGCCCTAACTCAACTAACTCTAAGCCATCAATTTTCTGGTCTTTATTACGCGATAGTAATAATGTAAATGAAGATAATCCTCCATACAATGAGATCACCTAAAAACCCAAAAAACAAAACAAATAACGTCTTGAAGTGGATAAAGTATCTTTTTACATCAATGACACTCGTAGTTCTGGGAGGGGAAGGGGGGGCATACGGCACAGCGGGGAGAACCGTGCCCCCCTGGCTCCTACCTAGTTACCCATATGGGCATACGTTAAAATTTTGTTGTTGCATGCATGCCCCATAGTCTGAGAATCGGGTTCCCTAAAGACTAAATGCGTTTAGGTACCTGCTGCTAAACTGAATAAGCCTACTACCACAATACAAACTTATTTGGGCATTACGTACATTCACTTAATGTTACATATTAAGTAATTTATCTGAGCAAGGAGAATGTATTTTTAAAGAACACAAGTATTAATGTGAACTTGACCTTAGTGTTCTGAAGCGTGATCAATAAAGTACCTGCATAACCATTTATTTAGATAAGAGATGAGCTAAGTTTTTACACTTAACTTTGCACTTGCCTCTCATTATAATGTCAAGGACAGACAAAATACAAGTACTATCGCTCTACTATTTTACATCATCAACAAAAAATACACATTACGATAACACAAAAATAATAATAACAAGCTAAAATCAAAACTGTAAGAATTTTACTACTTAATTCATTATTTATCGATGGTATATATGCAACTAAGAGCTTTTAAGTTTAAAGGATGGTTGATTGATAAATCAATTGATTGCTTTACATTAAGATAAACTCGATAGATAATACTATAGCTTCTTTGTTACAAGATATACGTAGAGATAATTAAATTTTACTATAAAAAAATTGTTTGTTAAGTAGATTTAATTTCTGAATTATTATTGTAATTTTTAGTCATAGTTTCTATTCATGTGTGTAACATTTCAACGTAAATTACAAAATGTTGTGCACATTGTCATAGATATAAGCACTATAGTCTTAAAGTTTAGATTTTAATACCTATATATTTTATGGATGTTGTGTGTTTATATTGTTTTTGTGTCTCTTAAGCCACCTAGCATAGGTATCGTTTAAGTTTTAATTTTAGTGTCAGGGTTCAACAGAATACCAGCGCTGTGGCACCTACCGCAGCATTAAGCTGAGTTGAATGCCTTTTTATTTACCACCTTTTTTTCTAAATGTTAAAATCCTATTATACTATGTTATACATTATTACTCTTTGTTAATTTTAATTGTGTATGATTTTTTATGTCTGGAGGTACTTAAAATAAATTGGTTTTCTTTCTTCTTTCTAAAAATAATAAATACATAAACATATACATAAGTTATATCTAGTATTAAGTAATTATTTATTTCAGTACCAAGTAGAAGAGATGAGATTTCTTAAATATGTTATTAGAAAAGATACCTATCAGGTCCTATTCTGAAGGCTTTATTTTTAGTGTTAGTGCTGTCTAAACTAAATTTTCTCCGTTCCATAATAGTTCTTTAGTGTTAACAACAGAAGCTATATTACGTTGGAAAATTTCAAGTTTTGACAGCACTAAAACTAAAATTAAAGCCTTCAGAATAGAACCTATTATTTGACACCGAGTTTAGTAAATTTCATAAAATTCAAAGGTACAGCAATAATATGTATTACGGGCTCAATGATACGGCGGCGGTGGCTAATTATTACAAAGACTCAACGAAGGCTTTAATTATAACTTTTGATTGAAGTTTGATTGCTTATTTCAGAAGTCGTTTAAACTACGATGTAGAAGTTTATAGAGCAGTAGTTCTGTTGGCAACGAGTTCGAATCATATTAAAATTGTTACTTATTTTAATTGGTCATTTACCTTGCTAGGTCTTTATTGGTTCCATGTTTGATATCCCTGTGCAACCGACGTGCCCTAATTTTCAAAATTCTACTGACGTTGTAGTGCACCAGACGCTACTTTTAGAGCTTATTCTACTAGCTATATTCTCTTATTAATTTCAATTTAAATACCTACAGTGAAAATTATTTTTGAATGTTTAGAGTGTATTTTATGATTTGAAATCAATGATCATGTTGAAATAAAAACCATTGTCCATTTTAAGATTATTTATTTATATGTATCAAATCAGTCCTCAAAAAATTATGTTTATATAACATTTTTTTAAGGGACGTTATATTTTTATTAAAGCCAACACTAATTAATAAACAAATTTCAAATTCCATTGGTTCAATCAAAAGTTACATGCCATCAAAATCACAATGTTTTTTGACAATCTTCAGAAAATTACTCATAGACCGACGTGTGCGACCACCGCAACCGCTCCCGGGTCAGTAACAAACGCATGAGCACGTGTTTGGAAGGTACTAAGAACGCAGGAGTCATAATTTGGAAAAATAACGACATAAGACACGTTTTTCGATTTTCCAGTGTCTACCAGACTACCATGTCAGCCGCAGAGGGATATTGTTATTAAAAAATATTACCTCAAACTGAACTTACATACATCGAGGTGTTAACAAACTGAGATGCTTAACATTTCACAATAGAAATACATAGTTAGAAATTTATTTATTTGAGAAATAAAGGCATACACGAACATAAGAGAAAATAAAACATTAATATTAAACTTTAAAATATGAGTATGGTAAGAACGAAGCAGCTATCGCGTTGCATTAAAGCGGAAAAACGCGTATAGTAGAACTCATCCAAGACTTCCTTTTTGTCTTGAGATCGACATTGATTGATCGACGAACCCCTTGAAATTTGGGTGAACGAAAGCGACTCGCTTAAAAAGCGTTTCCATCGGTAAATTTCACATAAATAAATGAGAAACTAATCACAAATTTTCATTTTGACCTTCACATCGACCTTCTAAACTTTAGAATCTAAAGGTTTGCTTGTGATTAATTACTGTGGTCATTAACTTAAAAGCTTTACTAAAGGTAAGCTCAAGGAACTATTACACGGTATTTTATTAAAAGAGCATTTAACCACAGACATATCATTATTACTAAGTAGCAGACCAAACATAAGGATTAAATAGCGTGGCAAGTTTTCATACAAAAAAATAAGCTACATTTAGTCATCATAGTACGAAGAGACGTATAAAAATGGGTTGTTTTGGCTGGCTTATGCTTGGAACATATTTGTTAATTCCTAAACTAATCTTTAGTTTATATTTTGTTTGAAAACAAGCCATATTTATATTTATAAGAGCCCGTAGTTCACTGAGCTAAAATGGCCACGCGTCGACTCTATGCGTTTATTATTAATGTTAGGTCTGCTACTATATTATACGTCATATTAGGGTATGACATAGGCTAGGAAAAATGTTACTGCCCGTCTGACACAATAAGGCCAATGTCAAAGACTTTGTTAGCTTTTGATAGAGGTGATTTTATTGATTGGCTTGGCTTATTGACCTATTTGCCTTGGACGGGTAATACTAAAAATTACGTGTTTTTTACAGCAGAATGGAGGGTTTTTAGCTAATACTGAAATCTTTTATGGGCAAAAATAAATAGGAGTGGAGTAGATTCACTATTTCACCTATTTTATGAATAAAAAGTCAAGTGAATCCCTTAAGGGTCCGTATAAGGCTAGATGCACAACTTCAAGTGAGCACATCACATTGTGTAACTTGTTTAACCGGTGTAGTAAAAACGATATAGACAGTAGAGTAATAGGGCTGATAGATTCACCTTAGAAAAAGTTACGAAGTTACCTCTGAATTTCATGTTTTTCGAGTGTTAAAGAGCCTTCCTTAAATTATACAGCCTTAAAATTTGTATTAAAAATAAGTTAACAAATGACATCGTCATTCATCTAGGAGCAGAGTTATTCAATAAAAACGCAGATTTTAGTGGGCGCGTGTTTCTTGGTGGTCGTAACAGGCACGGCTGAGAGCGCGCTTCTTCTAAGGAACATTTTAAAACCAAAAAAATATTGGATTGGATATATTTTTCAAGGATAGTTTTATAAATTTTATATATTATTATTTTATAAATTTTTCATTTACACGTTCACTTACTAAAAGATCAACAAATAATATACCGGGTGTAAATAGACTGCTACCATTAAATGAAACCACATATTCTACCGACCCCACTGAACCACTTTTCCCAAGAATCATACCCGTGGACACCCTTAGTTTGGGAAATAATTGAGTTCGAAACAAAAATTCGTGAACTCTAATACGGGCGAGTAGCGAGAGAGCGTCGTCCGTGAAACAGCGGTTCCGTTGCAGCGTTATAAAATAGACCTTCCTCCTACGAGATACAGTTGAATATCCTTTTCTTTGAAGATTTCCGCGTTTTTTTTTTCGAATAGTTGTTCAGTATGATCAGTACAGTATGCGGTTTTATTTAATGGTCGCACTCTATTTACATCCTGTATTTTTTTTTCAATTTAATATGAGTCCTTTTCTTCAAATGAAGCCACGTTAGTCTGGCGTTGTTGATGTTCTGGATGGTATTTCAGAAAGGCGGACAGGTCGTGGCGTGGCGCATCTTCTGTTGGAATTACGTCACGATTCACGAGACTATGTATTGTCAAAGGTGAACTAGCGTGATTCCACGTTTAACCTTTAGGGTGCTGCTCAGCGTCTGCTATGTCAAGCGATGACATTATTATATACACGATACTTATAGAATAAAGTATTTGAAAGAGTATTTATTTATTATAATGGTCGTGTGTGATCGGAAGGTTGGGCTTATTTATATAAAGAGCGCAAAGAGATATAATCACGAAAAATATTAATTAGGTAATGACTTTTGTCGTAGCCCGGGAACCCGGAAATAGTTTTACGACTTAGTACTCACAATGTTGGATTAAATAGCAATTCCACGGCCTTATTTCAACCATATGGTAATTTTTTTTTAACTTTGATAATTTTTGGAAGTATTAACTTGTGCGACTCGATCTTACATACTTTCAAATGCATCTATAATTTTTAATATTAAAGACAAGAAAGAAGAGTTTTTCCCTGTTAAATTCGCACAACTTTTGGAACCTTTAGATGGGCTGGGGGTTAAATCAGCTTGCAGTATAACACAACACAGATAAAAAATTCGACATAGAAAAATTTTTCATAAATTTTCCCCATTATTTCCCACTTTTACAAAGCTTTGTTGAGCGAACAGAAGAATCTTTTATTTTGTGAGAATTAATTTCCCTATTAGAGAATATATCTAACATTTATATTAAAACGTAACTTGAAAGTTGTTACAGTATTGTTACTAGTACTTGGAATTTATTATTTTAGCATTATTTAGTACTAGCTTTTGCCCGCGGCTCCATCCGAGTGATATTCGGTTTAACGAAATGCTTTTTTCCGGGATAAAAAGTAACCTATGTGTTAAATTGGGGTATAAGCTATATCCATTCTAAATTTCATCCAAATCCGTTCAGCCGTTTCAGCGTGAAAGAGTAACAAACATACACACACACAAACTTCCGCATTTATAATATTAGTGTGAAGTGTGATGAGATTGTCTTATTTCACCACAAACGATAAAAGTCCGCGTTAGTTAGACACCTGATGTATGAAATAACAAAGCCTTGTCTTATTTCACCACAAACGATAATGACCGCGCTAATTAGACACTTGATTTTTCAATGATTTTGATCTATCCTAGAGGAACCATGCATTTTTCCGGGATAAAAGTAGCCGATGTGTTAAGTTAGAGTATAAGCTATATCCATTCTAAATTTCACTTAAATCCGTTCAGCCGTTTCAGCGTGAAAGAGTAACAAACATACACATACACCCACACACAACACGCACAAACTTTCGCATTTATAATATTAGTAGGATAGGATTTTATTTCTTTCAGTCGATTCGTCATCTGTGAAGTAAATCGATAATTCTTCTTGTTGCATTTTTAAAGTGATTAAAACCGGTATAAATATATTTGTACCGATCACGTTTAAAAGTAGCAATGACTCAGAAATTTACATTTAGACCGTATTTCAAGTTTTATGGAGGAATCTGTTATGTGACTGCCTCATTTGATTACTAGACATGCGGATCACTGAAGACTATTCTAGTACGGTAATTATGAACATATCTCCGTACACTGTACGGTGAAGTCAATTTATGCAGCCAAACTTATACCGAAGACTCGGTCAGTGGTCTGTATCAAGATTTGATGAGAATTTTAGGAAATTCATTTATTTTATTTTCTGTTTGCTAGAAAACAATTTTTTTTCAAATTTTACAAGACTATATTATTGGTCCGTAACACTGATCGCTAACTAAAGTCTCCAGTCTGAGTTTGGCTGCATAAATTAAGTATCACCTTGTATATTTAGTGTGTTTCCCAGAAATATGGGATAAACCCTTATACAATATAGTATATATAGTAGGTCTTTATTTTATGCTAAAGCAAGTGCTACGTAAATAAATAAGATCGATTACGCTGGCAGGTATATTTGTGTCAGGTTGTCTTGACAGATCTAATAAAGGCATCGTGCGTGTACAATGTACAATTTTGTATGATTTTCGTAGATATTTTTAAGTTTGTTTCCTTTATTATTTAGTTTGAAAGGATATGTTTTTCAAAAACTTCCTATTACATATATAAGTGCTTTTGGAGTGCTCGTACTAAGAGTTGGAGTCAGGTTAAGGGTGTAATAATACCTCACTTCGCTTCGCATGATCCTGCTTTATACCAACAAATACTGCAACAATCGCTCTGAAATTGATATATGATAAATTGATAATTTGATATATGATTGGTTCTTTTTTCAAAGTTATTTGTAAAAGTGAAGCAATTTTTTTATTTTTTATTGGTTTTTCTATTTAACATACTTATATCGTTGTTTCTCAAAAACGGTAACAGTTATCCTAAGAAAAAATTATAAAAAGAGAAAAAAATCCCCTTGAAACTTTTTCATCAAGGTTTAATGGTCTGTGGTGTAAAAACACTAACTAAGTGCCCATCAGCTTGAAAAGTTCATGTTTAGTGCTAATATAATCCGAAATATCTCTCAGTCTAAGGGCAGCTGATGATCATTTTGTAGAGCTTTTGTAATTCTTATTTATATTTAAAAAAAGAAATAATTGTTAGATGGAGTACGGCTTACAGGCCACCCTTGTACATATGTGAAACAAAATGAAATAAGAACTTTTGTCAAGTACATTAGAAAAAATTTAACAAAATCTGTTTAACAAAATGTCTTTAATGTTTAAGTCAAGTTAATAAGTTCTCCTGTTTTACAAAGAAGCGTCGCGTTTTCGTACTCATACAACATCGCATTATTGTTTTTATTGTTCTTCGAAAGTTGTTTAGGTTCGTTTCCGTTTCTTTCCCGATAGGACCATTAAAAGTTGGAGTGTGTCGTGATAGCACAAGAAAGTATCTTTGGAACTACTCTACGAGGACATATTAAGAGTATAGCTGTGCCTAAACATTCGTGTAAAGAACAAAAGACGAACAAGCAGAGTTTGCGAGCTGATAATAATAATAATAATAATAACAAAATGAATTTGGCTATATAATTAGAAATCACCTTATATATGATAAATTGATAAGCTTGTAACGTTAGACTTGAAACAATAAAATAAGCTGTCATTAAACATTACGTCATAAAAGTAAGAAAACAATTAAAAATATTTTCTTTTTACCCTCATCTTTTTCGGGGCTATGTTTGACGAGATGTCATTTTGTACGAAATATGTTTTTAGGGTTCCGTTCCTAAAAATAGAAGAAAAACGGAACCGTTATAAGATCACTTTGTTGTTCGTCTGTCTGTCTGTCAAGACCTTTTTCTCGGGCCCCGTGAGAGAAATCAAATTGAAACTAAAACCTCCTACAGAAGTCAGCGGAACTCTCAGGAAACGAGTCTTTCTCGCACTTGACCGTTTTTTTTTTCGATTTAGATGCTTGATAATTTACAGGCATATTAGGGTCGACCTCAGTATTTGATTAAACCTGATAGCGAACGTAAGAAAACAATGTGATCGTTTAAGGAATTTGATTTATTATTAATTACGGAACCAAAAAAAAAATTACGCGGATAAATTATTATATTAGTTCCATTTTTACCATTATACGGTACAGTAACCAAAGAACGATGATTTTTTGCATGATCAGGGTCTTCAGAGGCTTTTCGTAGATCGTTTGTAGAGAATTGGCAGGACAATAGGTCCTGGTTTGGTTTTGGCAGCTGAACCCGCCTTTCCGGTGAAATTGTGGCCGTCCCATAAACAACCTCAAATAAGACCGCACCATACTGAATAAATTATAATGAAGTTAACAATGCGCTTCGGGGCTTGACCAACTTTTTATCTACCCGTAAGTACTTAACTGAAAAGTCGTTTTAAGAGGGAAAAGCATTTTATCTTCGCTTTAACTTTATTTTATACAGAAGATTTTTATAAGAGAGCGACGCTTTTTTAAATTTAATTGTTGTTGTTTTTATAAGCTTCATTTCTTAAAGCATTTTATGGGATTAAATAGAATTTTTATTGAACAAAATTTTTGAATTCGATTCAAAGATACAAAGATTCAAAATGTTTATTTGTAAAATAGATACATAAAGTATACGTTTTACATGTCAAATCTAATCTGTATAAAAATAATATTTTATAATGAAACAAATATGATACATACGGGAAAAAAAAAAAAAAACTATATTTAAGGATTCGAATGGTCCTGAATACCATAACAGCACCTAATTGTCGTTTTTTTTTAAAGGAATAGACTTTTTTAAGTTATATTAAAGTATAGTTTTATTTCTCCTTGAAGTACAAGAAATATGCATGAAAATATTCAGGAACTGAATAAATAGCTTTGATGACGTAATAGTAACGTCATTTAGGCATCACAGGAAATAGGCCATTGCCCACAAGAAAACAAAAGTAATGTCAAAACCGACGTCTGTTTTTTTAATTTTCAGTATGCCCATCTTCAGGTTTTATCCCCTAATTTTTTTTTTCATTCTTCCTTTACGTTATGGAACTCCCTATTGAGCCTAAATGTATGACTATATAGGTGGTATTATATAGGTGGTAGAGCTAATGCCGGGCTCGACTGTGGAGGTACCACCATCTTACCCGGAAACCCTCCCGAAGTTATTCGGGGGAGAGTAAGAGGACAGCTCTCAGGCAAAAAAACCAGGCGCGGCCCATCATTGCCTGGGACCGATGGATGGCGGTATATCCATCCCCAATTGCCGGGCCTTATATAAATCAGACTGGTGACGGACAGCGGCGTCACTGGTGCAAGGGTTTCGGCGCCGCGCTCACCAACCCGCCTGCCCAGCGTGTGTGAGTATGGGCATTTCTTCCAGGAGGAACGCCAAGAGTGGCGAAATCCTGGAAAGGCGTATGTCCAGCAGTGGACGAAACAGGCTGATGGATGGATGGTATGACTATTACGTCACATTCCCATTTCTCCAAATTGATTTTCAAAAAATAATTTCGTTGTAAAAAATACCACCTCAAAGTTAAATAACAATATGTATCTTCATGATTTAGCCTATATTTTCAGAAAAATGCCTGTTACAATTTATGGTTGGTTCGAATTGGCAGTAGAGTTAAATAAAATTAGATTCTCAAAAATGTATGGTATTCATAAGAAAAAATCTATTCGAGTGGCTTTTTGCTGTTCTATGCATATAGTTTAATATCCTGGATGTAAAATGAGGTATTTTAATGAATAAAAAGGACACACCAATATAGTTTAACTCTCTTTACCGCTCCATGTACTTACGATGAAGTTTAAAAACTGTCATTTATGGATTTCTAAGACAGGATTTATTAATTACTATGTACGTACACTTAGTACATAGGTTGTTAATTATGAGTGTTTCCTTAGTACATAAAAATGTTGGTATTTAATTATGTCAGCTGTCCTGCTCCAACGCTTTTATTTCACATTTGTCTATCCTGCTCAGGGGAATGGCTGCTCAGAGGTGTTTTTATTTATTAGTTTGGAATGAGGGATGCGGTTTCCAATATGACGGGCGGTCTATATAAAATAAATCTACGAAGTTTATGTTGGTATACATTTTATTGTTTAAAACCTACTATAATTTGTTTAGATCATTGTTTATGCCTATCTTTGCGAGTTAGTTGGATGCAAGTAATCGTGTATGAAACAGCCGAAATATTAAGTTATAAGAGTTAAACAATTTTTTTTTCAAGTTTTATTTATTTTCATTTACAAATAAAGCATAAAAGAATATGATGTTTATCCGGGAAAATCTCGAATTACTTTGCTTTAAGAGTTACGGCAAACTTCGCACAAGAATTTGCACGAGCTAAAGGGTTCCACTAAACTTTGCAAAGTTTGAGCTCTCGAGACTTAATAAGCTCTGAAAGGAATGAACACCACGCTGATACAGAGAATTCCTCTAAATAATTGACAAATAATCATAAATTACCATGGATTAGACTGTGGTTGATAGCTTTTTGTTCACATTTCAAATGTCAGCTGCCGAGGTCTAATCTTGAATCATAATACTCTATTACGATATGGCAGGGGTCTGCAAACTTTTTAGACGAAGGGCCACTCCGATTCCAATTCAACGTACCTACTTTAGTTTTAGAGTAGTAGTAAAAATATCATTTCCGCACGCAAGGGTGGACTCCGTTCCGTTCGCAACTCCGGTCGTCGTTACTTCCGGGCAAGTGTCATATTTAGCGTTATATTTAATTGCGCGCATAATAATGCGCGCAAATTTTAATAATAAGAAATAATATCTTATAATGATACTTGAGGAATGAATCTTGAATAAACAGAGTAACTGTAAAAGAAGGATTTTGAGTATAGGCCTAGTCAACAGTTATAGCGCGTACATTAGCTCTATTATCTGTTAATCGGAGGTACGTAGAGAATAATTAATCTAACGCTTTTGTCTTCTGGGTACCAGCATTCAAGAATAGAATAATTAATATCATTATTATTAACATTATTATATTCTAAAGATTTATAGATATAAAAATAACTGTAGGTATTTGTTATTTATACAATGATAATGCATAGGTCTTCTGGAAACATTTCAAAGTAAAATAGGTACCTTATATATAATAAAATTATATATCCTAAATATTTTTTCTCTTACAAGGAAATCGGGACAAAAGAAATTTAAGAGCAAGTGCGCTATAATATTTTTGATGCGTATTCTGTTCAGTTTACTGTAATAAAAAAAAAACATGTTTCTACTTTATTCTTTGCTGAGAAATAAAAATGTTGTTTAACCCCTCTCATGTGAGCAAAAAATCGTAACAGTGGAATCAATTGTTTCTATCCTTGACTAAATAAACGACTGGATAATATAGAGGAGTTTGAGAAGAAACCAAAAAAAGAATTTAAAGAGGCATGTGACATGTGTTATTAACGTGCACGTACGAACCGAACTCGCACTTGACTGGTTTTTTTTGTGCTATGCAGCCGCTCCTGAAAGGGGTCACTCCGAAAAGAAATACTGAAAAGCCGCAGGATTGTTCTGAAATACCTCTGAATTGAAATTAAGGGGCTATACTTGCTGGTGACCTTCAAAGCCACAATTAAGGGCCGGTATAATTCAGATTTTATTTGACTATTAAATCCCAAAAAGGTACGTAATAAACTACAGAACATCTAAAATTGTGTACCATAATAGGAATTAGAATTTTTTTTTCGGCTTAATACGCATCAATTCGGTTTCACCGATTTACATAATAAATACCTGTCGTTGTTAAACCTGCGTAATAAATCAAACATTTGTTTTTTATATTAATTTTGCGGCCCTCTTTCATTCTCTAGAGTCTGGTGATAGCCCATTCATATTTTACTCATATACGAGTACAGTTTACGATCTTCATTTCGTCGTACATATACTATATCATTAGCAAGACTCTACAGTAGGCTGTCTTTTATGTGTCTCTTAGCATAAACTTTATTTTCTACGCAACAAAAAACGGGTTTTATATGCTCTATTCTTCCTTTTTATCTGGAAGCTTCCGTGCTCCAAATTTCTGAAAATCTCTGGTTTTGTAGGCCTTCACACCAAACTACTAATTGAGCGTTTGGCATTACACCGACTGACCTACCACCGCCTTTAAACGTTTAATTGTAAACTTTTTACAGTAATTATTATATTTTTGTGGTCCTTATAAGACGATAACCATCAGATGGAAGTATTTTATAATCTTGATTACAAATATATTTATAAATAGTTTAAACCTATCCAAAAAGTTTGTAATACAGTGAAATAATTCACCCAATTTCAAGGAACATCAAAGTTTTAAAATAATATTGATCCCCGGAAAGGTATTCTACTGATTGTAGGGAACAACTTTTGTTATAGGAGCTGGTAGGTGATTAAATTTAGTAATATAGGTATTGTTTCTTTAGCTTTACTTTAATAATCACATAACAAAGAGTTGTAATGTTTTTGTTCTTTACCAATAAACCTTGTCTAACGGAACCCCTGGTTTTCTAGTTCAACTTGCATTGAACGTTTATTTTGTCTTAAAAAGTTCTAAGACCATCCCATTGGCAACACACAAAGTACTTCATTTTCACTAATTGTTTAACTATGGATTAAACAAACGAATATGCATTGTTTCTTCTACAGCAATGGCAAAGTCATTGAGTCAATTTGCATAGTCTAATCTGGATTAGAGTAAAAAAATAAGAAAACCGTTCAAAAGTGGGCGTTGTAAATAGCGACATTAGTTTGGTCCAAAAAGGGAGAGTTTATGGGACGACTCGTTTAAGGATTTTACAGTTAGTAGAAATCCAAAGTCACGACGATTTAGGCCGTTAGCCTTTTAAATAATAATAGTCTAGATTTGATTAATAGCGACTTACTAAGCGACGTAAACATCCATTTATAACGTTAATTAAATGTCACTATTTATGAATACAAGCATCCGTCTTCAGATACCGGATCGGATCAGTGCAAAAGAGTGCTAACGATACCGGGTATTATATTATAACAATGATAGAAACGAGATTCAAATTGTATCAATATACTCCTACGCAATATATGTCTACTTTTACCACATAAGAGTGACAGAAAATAAATTATAACTCATGTCAAATCTTGATAAAAAATTGCCACAAGAGTTTAATGGTGTCTTAGATCTGTTGTGTTATGTAGGTGCTGCATTGCTAAAATGTAGTAGTATGGCGAAATTTTAAATTCTATGAGAGATTAGAAAATTTCTTCGAAGAAAACTAGTCAATAATATAAAAAATATAAAAAAATATTTGGGATTTTCATAATTGTAATTTTACTGCACTATGAATGTATGAGCCTCGTCCTTTTCATATCAAAGTTTTAAAATGTTATATTTAGTTAGAATATGTAATTTAATTAATCTATTACTATGGAACCAAAGCTATATGGTAATTTTCTGCTTAGTTGGATGATTTAAAAAATATTGTTTTAGAATTTTGCGCTGGCGTACTTTTTCAATATAGGAAAGTACCGTTATGTTGTGGTCCCCCTTTTTTTTGCACCGCGATACTTTGGTAATACAAAATTTGTGTCTGCATCTTTACTGTGACTAGGTTCTAAGTGAGTAGGCTGGTTAAGGACTGGTTCACACTACCTATAAGTTATATTTAGTAATCAGTAAAATATTATTTTTAAAAATACATAAAACATATAAATGAAATTCCGGAAAGTATTATTAATTACTTAATTGCCTTTGGAAAATATGGAAATGTTTGCTGTCTGAAGCTAAACGATTAATGTTTTTTTTTACCCAATTGACATTTATTGCCGAAAAACATACGTAATCGATTATATCATCCCAACAACAACGCTTTTTGTATTTTTTCCGTGATAAAATTTAAAACTATGTTTCTAGATATTTCCATTATAATTATAAATATTCATATGAACCTTTAAATATACGTGGGAGTAAATTTTATTTAAGGTACGTTATGATATGAGTTTATGACAACAACTTGGTTTTTGTGTGAATAAGAAAGAGTTCCTTTAATCATAAATGGACTTTTTTCATAATATTAAGAATAATATAAAAAAAAATTCTTTGCAAAATTTACTTTCCTGAAATAATAATTCATACCAAAATAATAAAAAAAACAAAAATATTAGATTATTTGACAAATTATTATGTTGAACCGTTTATATTTTCGTTGTTTTGGAAACGATAAACCGCTGAAAAAACTAGTCCACGTGAAGTCAGAAACCGCGATAAATAAATTAGCCGTTCCATAGAACAGTGCTCTCAACTACAATGTTTGCTCCATAATGATAACATCAACTACATCAAGTGATTTTTATTTTCTTTACTCTAAAATACAAAGCGATCACATTAATTTTTTCAATGTCTTGTAACTATGCAACCACGGGCCTCATTGTCTATTTTCAACACCTATCGCTTCCAAATGTATCGTGATTGGCTACACATGATGTGTGATTGCCATTCCTAGCCAATCACGAAACATTTAAAAGTGATAGTGATAGATGGTGAAGTTAGACTATAAGGAGGGCTGGTTATCGCATCTCCACAATAGTAGTTTCTTAAGAAAAGTCATTAATCTTAGCAACAACATATATGTAACTAAAATATATAAAAACACCGAAAGCTGAAACATTTCACTTATTAAGGGTAAATAACTTTTATCTAGTTCTTCGGAAATACTACCTTTCAACTACGTTTCAGGCAAAACTCTTGTTTATTGCCTTTATTTTATTCTATTGACACAAACCAAAATAACATCATAGTTTAACTATTTTCTTAAAGTAATTTTTCTTGATTATGAGAATATTATAAGCATTTTTCCCATAAATGCGTTAATTAAGACTTAATTTCTTACTGGTAGTTAACAAAAAAAAATCTCTTTAAACCTTTACACGAGACAAGATACAATCTATTTTAATTATAAGAAATTTAAGTACTCACCAAAAAGTAAAACAATATCCCCGTCCCCATGGCGGGGTTGGCCCTTTAGGCCTTCAAACTTTATTCGGAAGGCAGGCTCCGAAGGCCTATAAAAGAAAAGGCCTTTTCTTCGCGCCGCTTAACACTGATTGCGCAAAAAATAGCCTAACATGACCCGCGGTCCGACGCCGTCTTTTCAACTAAAATGTGCAAACCTGAAGATGCGCCTTTATATCACCTACTCTTAACGGCGAATACCAACACCGGCGGATTTGGCATACGCGTGGGTAGGGTTGCCAAATTATATTTTTTAAATAAACATGCCCTTATGTTTTTCTTACCTTATGAAAAACTACATTTATATTAATTTATGACATTTTCGTAAAATTCACCTTACAAACCTATGGCTACAAAACAAAAACAAGTTTAAAAAAAAGGTGTATGTTTTCCCTCTCTTTTAAACTGATACACAGTATAATATCTTTTCATCTTTTTAGGTCTCAAAATTTAAATTCAAATACTTTATTTTGTCAAATAAGTACCCTAAATTAATGTAAAAAAAAACCAATAGAATATGTAAAAAATATATAAGGTGACTATCGTCTACACAGCCAAACCCATACCGTTACGCAAAATTAAATTCAGACCTCCTATACTAATTGAGTCGAGGTTGTTCTCAAACAAGTATACAGGCACAAAAAATATTTACATACAAATAAAACTCACTGTGGGTGGCGGCTGGATGAGGAGGACGGAGGACTGATATGGATATGAGTGGCGAAATTTGGAAAAGGCCTATGTCCAGCAGTGGGCGAACACAGGCTGATGGATGGATGCATAGAAACTCATTGAGGATAGATTCAAAATTTGCTACAAGCAGCAGCAAGTGCTAGTTTTCAACCTGTTAGTGTTCATATATTAAAAAAAAACAAGTTCGGGTAGCAAAATTATCAATTATCACTATCACATCAATCTTCTTTTATTTGTTATTTAATATAATAAATCGGAGAAAAAGGGACCGAGAGCAGAATTTCTCCTTCTGTTCGGGTTCAACGCGGGCGTTTTAGTAGTTTTGCACTTAGCATCTTTCACGTAGCCTCACATAATTATGTTTTACTAAAATGGGCATCAGTACGCTTCCTTTGGGTTTTATGCTATGATACTTAGGCTTTCAACTTGCTTAAAAAAACAAACATAATGTCAATGAAAACCGAATCAACGTCTGTTCAGTGGTTTTCAAGTTATAAGTGAACAGAAACACAAACACACATACTGACATTTCAAAAACAACAATAATGCAGCAATCGCCATCAATCTTCGTGGCAAAAATACTGAGTGGTTCGGTAAAACACCAAGCACTGGCAACTCTACGTAAGTAAAGGCTTTGCGAATGTGTGCGAGAGTTTCGGTGATCGAAACGAAGTCTCCGAAGATGACAACGTGTGTGTGCTCCTAATCGCAAGTCGCGTGCGCATGTGTGCTGCCAAATGTATCCTTTAACAATATTTTAAACCGAAAGAAAGCGTAAATTCCGTATCAGCAACATTTATTAAAATCTTTGGTAGTTCCATTACGGGTAAATAATGTTCAAAGATTCCCTTGCTTTTTAAACAGCGCCCTTTTTGTAGTTTCCGATTTTTATGGTGTAATTTGTAATTGATGTCGTGGGTTGATTAAAGCTTAAACAACCCTTGCATCAGTGAAACTGAGAAAACCCCATCAAAATCAGTTTCGTAGTTTGTTAGATAGACTAGATATCCTGTTCACAAGTGTCAATGTTTACGTAATATATGACATAGCTCTTGCGAATGGTAAAATTTGGATTGAGTGACCTTGAACTGCCTATAAAGTTATAGGAAATCTTGAATCAAAGGACATTGTACTTTAATTTTCAAAAATTATTTATTTTTAAAGTATTTATTTTTATACATATTAGTCCTTAATTTATTTAATTAAAGAGGCTATACAGTTTAACTATAAAAAATAAATAATCCTCATACCTACGTAAATATAAAAGAAAACAAAATATAAATATATATCAAAGTGGATAATTTCTTTGATTCAGCTAATACATGTTATACCGCCGCTGACAAACAATACAGTTTTTGATAGAACACTAAAAACTAGTCGAATTATCTAGATTGGAAATTTGATTGTAGATTCTTTTGGAAACAAGAGTAACATAATTACAATTATGTAGAGAGAACGAAAATATCGATTTGCACTTCGACGCTTCGTGGACCCTCCATAAGGAAATTTTGCAATCATTCAATAAAAAGACCGGCAAATCAGAAGAGAGTTATTTCGTAGAGGTTTTCTTACATGTTTATTAAATTGGCGCGGATTTAGATGCCATAAAAAAAGATTTGTTGTCATTTCTACGATGACGCACAAAGAATATAAAAATTAAAAACTTCATATATCGCTCAATCTATACTTCGTACCCGTCTTAAAATTTTGGGTAAGAAACATATTTAAAAATACAATTAAATACTCAGAAATGTGTTTAAGCTCCAAAAAGTCCCATTTTCACATTGATTTATCTTAAATAACAACTTCTTTTCTTGATTTGAAAACATATTTATCCCGTGGTAGTTAAATATTTGAAAAATGCAGAAGTTTTTTTTATGTAGGGTATGTAGGATAGCAAAGTTAAGAACTAGAATTCAAACGGGGCGCGGGCGGTAAAAACTCACTGTCTAGCCTTAAGCCTAAAAACCTTTTAATGATCAACTGATGTAACAATTTAATTTAAGATAGCAGCGGTAACAAGTTTAAGCTAAAGTGTCAACATTAATCATGTCTGTGGCCAATAACCCTACCTATTTGGTCTTCCAATGCTCGAACTAAGAAGACCGAATAATATATTAGTATATTGAACCTGGGTTAACGGAAGTCATGTTGGTCTGGACATCTTAGAGAAAAATTTGCAACACATTGGACTACTTTTCCTATTTTGTCTATTTCGTTATATTATATAACTGTATTTTATGTAAATTTTGTGAATTGACATAATGTATTAAATAAATCTTTCATTAGTCATACATTTTGTAAAAAGGGAAGAAATATCGTATTTCCTCTCTCTTACAAAAATATTATTTTCTTGCATATGTTTTAATTGTTTAAAGCATTTCAAGAAAAGTCGAAAGTTAAACTTGAGATAGTAAAATTAATAAGCAATATTGAGAAAAAGTAAAAGTTTATAAAATTTATAGTTAAAGCGTCTTGCGTCTGGCAAGGTCGGAAAATCTAAAGGTTAGGCTTTAAATTATTGAATAGTACATGTACGGTATTGATCAGAAAATATTATTCTAAAGTACCTGTATTTTTATTTGTGTTCAAGAGTTTGTCTGCACGTCTTTTTTTTTTTTTTGTAGCTCCTAGATTAGATATTATTGGACCAGATTCGACAAAGCCTCAACCGAGACACGTTAATGTTCTTTAATTTTACAGATTAAGACGCAAGAGATTAAGAATATTTTTTTGCAGAGAAGCGATATACGGACACAGTTATGTTTTTTAACGAGAAAGTCCTTCATTTTCTGAAGCCAGTACAACAGGTGTTCAAAAATTGGTCAGTCCACGTGTTGACCACTTGCTTTGAATGGAGTGCTGGAACATTTGCAATAGGTTTTGGAGCTCTTGAGATTATCTCTATGAATAAATCGGGTGTAAATGTATAGCTATATTTTAATGAGCAGTGAGCTGTTCATACTAAAAATCTTGCCCAAGTAAATGGAAAAAAGTTTTTTCTCCATTATAACTTTAAATACTGTGAATATTTAGAATTTATAGAATGGGAAAGGCATTTTTTTATTTGCGCATTTATGTTTATATGGAAAAATTTAACACTACCAGAAAAAAAAAATCAACATACAATGTTAAATCAGTTTCAACGATCTAACATAATTTTATTCGTTTTAGAATGCCATGACTTACATAAAACCTTGTTTTTTTAAAAGGTTTTTCATTTATTATTTAATTTTATGTTATTTTGCGTGTCAAAATCATTAATTGATAACGATGTCAAGAGGGTGGTAAAAGAAATTAAGTCCACCATCTTGAGACGTCAATCATATTGAATTTAGAATGACCTCACGTATTCTACTTGGCAAACCCTTTCATTTGACGTGTAAAAACTGTATTTTATATACGAGTACTTGTTCAGAGCTCCTCACGTCCAGATTTACTTTTCTGATTTTCTATACCGCAGTGATATAAATTTAATTTGTTATCTCCTTGCGATGGATAAATCGCCAAGTGTTTAAAAACATAGAAATTTATTTCTATCATAGTTTCGATACGAGTAATGTGTATTCTTAACTACCCGATGCTGTAACAGGTGACAATAGGGCAATAATAGTCTCAGACTTGTCTTGAATACACTAGCGTAGCGAGCGTCCTCTAGGCGCCAAGATTCTCACTACTAAGTGAGTACCTATACATATCGTTGCGGTATGGGAAAGCACAAGCGTAAATTCGCAGGTCATGTTGAGAACTGGATAGCTCAGTTGGTAGAGCAACCGCCCGGTAAGCGAGAGGTCCCGGGTTCGAATCCCGGTTCAGAGCTCACGTCCAGATTTACTTTTCTGATTGTCTATACCGCAGTGATATAAATTTAATTTGTTATCTCCTTGCGATGGATAAATCGCCAACTGTTTAAAAATATAGAAATTTATTTTTATCATAATTTCGAGTACCTGTTTTACAAAATAAATTATTCGAATTTGAATTTGATACCCATGTCATGGAGGTGGTTAAGGAAGTTTATTCTGCCATTTATAGGCCAATATATAGAGGATCCAAAGAGTGGTTCAGCTTACATTATTTGCAACAAAAGATTTTTTTTCCTAGATCGTTTGTTATCGTTTGGGTATGCTAAACCTAAAGCCGCGACTTCGAAACTTCGAAAGGGGCAACTTTTGGTGGCTGAAAAACCTCGGAAGTTTTCGGACTTATTTCAGTTTTTAGATTATAATTCGGAAACGGTCCATATTTAGAAAATAACCGTGTAAACCGAATAAATAAAAGAGGACGAATTTCACGTCACTTAAAAAATGCAAATTTGGGCCAGTAGTCCAATATTTATGGGGACCTAAAAATTCCAAAAACTGTGTGCAATGTCCTATAATATTCCAACATCAAATTTGATCAATGTTGTGTTTTTGTTTCACCATGAGTGGAAACTCATTGGATTTGCAGAGCAATAGAAACAGGAAGAATGCCGACCACATTCGTTCGCTGGAGAGAGTTAGAGAGATAACTGTGCATGTAGAAAACATAACACCTTAACCCTAAATTGATGGACGCTTATTGTCACCGTGGGTATAAAGAAGCTGCACAATCAGCTGTAGCAGGACAAGTTCGAAAGTCGTACTTTAAATTTTTGTGAACCTGCTTCTTGTGTGGTAAGGGATTCACTGAAAAATTCAAAGAACGTCAGAAACGGAGATCAAATGACAAGAAATACCAAATTCACAAGGTCATGAAACTTAAAATCAGACAGCATGATAAACGCAGCTGCTGCCCGTGGGGATCTAGACATAGTAGAGCGTTTAAATGATGAGCAGTTAGACTTGGTTGCAGTTGACGCATGGTTTCACTCTGTATACTAAAGCCTTCATGAGGGAGTTAGCAGCGAGCAGGAGGTAGACCTTCAGCCACAGTTGATAGGGTAATGGAAAATATTCTATAACCTTGAAGAACACTCACATGAATGCCAATTTGCTGTTGACGAGTTAAATAATCATTGTTTGTTTAGAAAACAGGCTTCTAACTCAATGCGAAGAAAAGTTATTGCTCTCTAAGTAATCAATTTCATACAGATTGTCTCACCATAAAAGCGCTATAGCGTACTTCCAGTTGACTTATAAACATGAAAGCCCGTTTACAACTAGGTATTAAGAAATGCATTTAGAAAAAAAACTGAAAGGGTCCGTTTTCAATTATTTATGAAGTAATTGAATTTAAACTTAATTAGACCCTTTAGATACACAGAGTTTAATTGATCGTAGTATCAAGTTAAGTTGGTAAGTGAGAATGATAACTTCTCGTGGAATAAGTTAGTGTTTTGGTAAACGATATGTACGGAACTCTCAGGTCGCGAGTCGTACTCGCACTTGACCAGTTTTATTGCTTTGTCAAGAGGGATGGTATTAAAATAATAAATATTAATTAAGAGTGTCGTTACTTAGTTTATCGCGCACTGTCACCAAAACCAAACGTGTGTGTAAAATTTCAGCTCTATCAGCTGGGAACTAGTTAAAAATTCAGTTGCAAGATTTGACCACGATATACTAGGTGAAATTAAATCAACCGACCAAATTCATACTGGAGACCCGGTTAGTCATCAGCAACAAGGTTTTTAAAAAAAATATTTTTGTCCAGTAGTGCCTGCACTAGGATTTGTATTTTAACTAGTCCAACCAGTAAGGGAACAAAAATATTTATTTTTCGAAATTGGCCAAAAGGATGACTGAACCTAGTTCTTGATCACTAACCGAGTCTGCAGTATGAATTTGGTCGGTTGATTTAATTTCACCTTATATAGGTACTAAAAAAGTAGCACACAAGTGAAGTTAGATAAAGGTTGTAATAACGAAAATAGTGAATAATGTAATACTTTATTAACGAACGAATGATATCAAAAAAACCGGTCAAGTGCGTGTCAGACTCGCATACCTAGGGTTCCATAATTCGACAGTTTTGGGAACAGTCAGGAAGAAGCTATTTAAATCTTGCCCATAACTGTTTATGATGACAAAAAAATAACCGATTGTACCACAAAAGAGAGACTCAAATATTTTTATACCGTAATCGAAGTAAATCTCGTGGATGAAAAATTTCATTTTGTCATTTTGTTACCGTGAATTTCTTACCCGCTATATTTTTCCTGTAATCTTTACTTAATCCCAAATTACCATGATTTTTTTTCATATTTTTCGGTTGATTAGTTTCGGAAATAAGGGCCCCCCATGCACTTTTGTGGCTTTTTGTGGTTTTTCAAAGATTTCTCGAAATCGGTGCTAGTAAATATAGTAAAAGTATATATTTTTATAATCAACTCTTTATTATCTAGAATTTGATATCCATGTTGTATTTTAATTAAATATGCATTTTATTTATTTTATGTTTTTATTTATATTTCTCGTTTGTTATCTTTTTTTTTAATCGCTATAGTTTTCCCATAATTGGCCAGCTATGGTCTATAATCGTCATTTTTTAATTTTTTTTGGGTCCTCCAGTTTCGAAAAGAAGCATATTTGATTGAATGCATTTTTTTTTGGTTATTCAAAGATATCTCAAAATCGGTGCCCAAAGTTAGAGTAAAAGTATATATTTTTATATTTAGCTCTCTAATATCTAAAATTGACATTTTTTTTTATTTTTCTCACTTTTGTAATGGAAATATTTTGAAAAATTTTAAAATTTGAATTTTTTGGCGCCATATTGTGTAGGCAAGTGAATGCTATTTTTGTGGCAAATTTCAAGTTTTGAGGCTGTGACATACGGACGGACGGATAACGGAGTCTCACCATAAAGATTCCTTTTACTTTTTACGTACTACGGAACCCTAAATATTATTATTTACTATGTTTTTGGTGGTCAACAAAAGTTTTATTCGGGGCAAAACTGTTAAACAGCAGTGATACTGAGGAGAACTTGACTTGAACTGACATTTTGGAAACAGCAACAAAAGTAACGAAAAATCTTTACCAGCAAAATCAATACGGCAAATGTTACCAAGATTTTATAGATTGGAAAAATAGGTGTATTACATGAGTGTAAATAAAATAGTATAAGAAGCTGTACATAACTAGGTATTATAGGTGTGAAACTATAAAAAATCTCACCTGCGGCACAGCCTTCGGCTCTGTTTTCAAACTAACACTCTTGTTCAATAACCCCTGTTATGCACCAGTGTCATAAACGACTATTTTCATACCCACTTAATTTAAGATAACGTAAAGAATTTGGGATTTTCTATCGTATCAGCATTCAAATGATTATGATTTCATACAAACCGAAGCCATTGAGAGTTCATTCATCCGCTCTGAATGCTTAATTCTTTCCTATGACCAACGAAAAAACTTAAAAATATTTTTTCATCACTAAGGCACTTCTCTAAGATATTATTTTCATTGGTGTCCTCAATCCGATTAGATTCTATTACCTAATACTATACAGTTTGTGCATACAGTCAATTCGGTTTTGCCCTGGAGACCTGTTAGTTTTGACACGCCTAAATAATAATTCCCATCCAATTCGGTTCAGTATTTTTCAAGTTATTAAGGTACAACTAACGACACAACAACATATAAAAGCATGTTGACTTCAATACAGAAAAGTTAATGATCGATTGATTATTCAATAAACCATGATTTTTGAAATAAGCCGCAAATTTGCTATTAGACGAAGTTAAATTTTTCCTTTTTAATCAAAAAATACACGTGTTTTTGTGATTTTATAATGATAAATTTGTTTGAATAACGATTAGGCTAATTTCAATATTATTCCTACGCTGTTTTAACTACGCAATTTACTATAGGCGAATGCGAACATTGGTTTGTATGAAATTTTGGTGTCACCGTATCATGTATGGTTTTGTAGCTCTACTACTAATACTGACTGGCCTCGAGCCTCTATGGCCAGCACCTGACAAGTGCAAAACGTTCAATTTCAACAAAAGGGTATTCTTCTATTTTAAGTGATAGAAATTAAATTTGTGAAAAATCTAGTTTTGAAGTTCAAGGTTGCTTAAACCAGCCTAAGAACTGTCACAGAAACCTGTTTTTTACCCTTTTTGAATCAGTAGTAAAACAAAAGTCCTTGAAAATTGGTTTTTAAATATTGAAATTGTTCATTTTTAATACACATATGTTCAAAAGAAATTAGTTAACCAACATTTTATTTGAATGGTACCTAATCATTTTTGTACTTTAAGTATCTTCAAAGTAAACCAAATTTTAGATTAAATAAGCTTGGCTTACGTATTTCATGTAAATATGTTGAAAGTTGTTCAAAAACTAGAGCTAGTTAGGTTCCATTGTCCTGAAACAATACAAAGCGGGATGAAGTAGATCGGAATGACGCATCACATTCTGTCTGTGTGTGTGGTCTGTCTGAGAAAGTTTTCTATACATAAAAAGTGATTCTTATTCATATTTCTTATAATCTAAATACAAGGGGTGCGCTGTGGTAAATAAAAAAAACAACGAATACAAGAGTCTACATACATATAATTTAATAATAACACAATAAATAAGGTTTTTTCCGTACAAAAAATACCTACGTAGCCGGAGGTCACGCATGGGTGCAATTTCGTATAGTCACATTTGTGTCCGGTCCGCGTAGGTACTTCGGAGCAATCTGACAAAAGTACGGCGATTCGGCTCACACAACCCTTCACGGGTAAGAATCGTTGGTGAAACGTGAGTGCACGAGTGTGGATTATGAGTAGTACTTGGAAACGTCTGAAACCCCATCGAGGAATCATGCTGACATAAAGTTTTTTTTTCACACGAGCATATGACTTGGAACCTACCGTTTTGAAGTCAGTAGATAAATGAGAAGTTGAATCTTCTGTGAGTTCAATGAACACATCAGGGCGCTGGTTGTATTATTGAAGTGTTGCAGCAAACCTGTTCATCAAGGTTGCTGGCTGATTTACACGAAAATAGAAAACGTTATCTGTGACCTTTCTTGTTATAATTAGAAAAGTTCGTGAAATATATTTAGTAATTTATTCAGCACGTTTATTTTGTCCAGAAATACGCAGCTTTTTAGGAATAAAGTAGATTTATTCACCAGAGTACTCGTAATTACAAACTTATTTGTCAGTTAATCAATCAATCAATCAGCGACAAGAGACAAGATAGACTTGTAGTTGTTTGCAATCTTTATACCCTTCAACATACTTGAAATGGGGCATTATGGCTAAAATCAGTGTTATAGATTTGTATACGTTACGTCAACGGAATGTTGCACTTTTCAGGATTTCAGCTTGACAGATAAATAGTACCTTATATCGTGTAATTGTGCCCAAAATGTAGAATTAGTGCATCCAGACAATCTAAATCTATTCACGAAAATCCACCCATGTTCATATTTTCTCAATTGAAAGAAGTCAAGGTAGAGTCCAATAATAAAACCGGTCAAGTGTGAGTCAGACTCGCATACCTAGGGTTCCGTAATTCGACAGTTTTGGGAACAGTCAGGAAAAAAGTATTTAAAATCTTGCCCATAACTGTTTATGTTAACTTAAAAAAGAATTGATTGTACCACAAAAGAGAGACACAAATATTTTTATACCGTACTCGAAATAAAACTCGAGGATGAAAAATTACATTTTATCATTTTATCATCGTGAATTTCTCAACCGTTATATTTTTCCTGTAATCTTTATATAATCCCAAAACACCATGATCTTTTAAATTTTTTTCGATCCACCAGTTTCGGAGATAAGGACATGCATTTTTTTGTGGTTTTTCAAAGATTTCTCGAAATTGGTGCCAGTTAATATAGCAAAAGTATATATTTTTATAATCAACTATTTAATATCTACAATTCGATACCCATATTGTATTTTTATAAAATATTTTTTAAATTAATTTTACATTTTTTTATATTTCTCATTTCTTATCAATTTTTTTTTAATAGCTGTAGTTTTCCTGTAATTGGCCAGTTATAGCCTATGACCACAATTTTTTGCATTTTTTCGGTTCACCGTTTCGGAAATAAGGGGAGGGGGGACATGCATTTTTTGTCGTTTTTCAAAGATTTCTCGAAATTGGTGAAAGTAAATATAGTAAAAGTGTATATTTTGATAATCAGCTCTTTAATATCTACAATTTGATATCCATATTGTATTTTTAGGATATTTTTTTTTATTTTCTTCCTTTTGCGTTGGAACATTTTTAACAATTTAAAAATTTTATATTTTTTTACACCATATTGTGTATGCAAGTGAATGCCATTTTTGTAGAAAATTTCAAATCTTTACCTTTAACGGTGTCAAAGTTATGAGGCTGTGACATATGGACGGACGGACGGACAACGAAGTCTCACCATAAAGGTTCCTTTTCCCTTTCAGGTACTACGGAACCCTAATAATGTATTCAGAGCTTGGGCAAGTAGGATATTGTTTGAAAGAGCATAAATTTTCCAATCATCAAAAGGAACCACGAATAAGAAGAGACTCTTGAACTAGACAAAATTCAGAAAACAATAATTTAACACATTTTATATTGAGAGGGGACTCTGGAGAGTAGTTTTTTTTTGAGCAATTAAACATCAATCTGTTTTACAAGAATCGTAGAAAATTCTTTCCTTACATACGATGCCATGTTGAAAATTAATTCTAATTAACTTTTTGGCTAATCCCGCTACGGCAACCGTTGTCATATTATGTCGTCTTAAGGGGTAACTTTTTACCTCGGTACGAAATGCACATCATAATATTGTTTTCCTTACTTTTGAATAAAAAGTATGCAATAAATGTGTTTTAAAGCAACTTGCGGCAATAGTTTATTAATATACAGTCTTCACAAAAAATACGTACTTTAATGTATTACATTTTGTTTGCATTATATTAACAAACTTAAAAGCGTATTTACAGTTGTAATGTAATGCAGCTAAGATGTAACGCATAAAATTGAATAATTTTCATGTGACCACCTAACTATTAACAAGCAGTTTGCGCGAATTGCTATAAAACGCATTTATTGCAAACTTTTTATTCAAAAGTAAGGAAAACAATATTATGATGTGCATTTTGCACCGAGATCCTCCGTAACCACCTTAAATTTGACTTCGAGATGTGCTACAAGGAAGCTGTAGTAATGTCGATGTAAATTTACGGCCACCTTACAGTTGCCTCTGCAAAGGGAGCGAAAAGTAAAATGAAATATAATCAAACTAAGCGCAAAGTTGGCCTTTTCCTGATTTTATTTTCAGTCTTCTTCGTCCTCAAGTTGTCAAAGAACCCGTTATCACAAAAAGATTTTCTTTTAATGTCATTCATATTTCCTTGTAAGAAACTCAATTTATGAAGAATTTTATAACGTAGTACACATTTTAAAATATACAGCCAAAAGTACAGATATAAAACAGAAATTAAAACATTTCGCGTTTTAATAAAAAATTAATCAATAAAAAACAAGGTGTTGTAGTGTCTGCGGCGCGTTGGGCGTGCTCCTGTATTGTTACATATATTACAGTAGGGATTGCATTAGCTACCTAATATAAAACAGAATATATATTCTACAGATATAAACGATTCGTTCTCTTATTTCTTATTATCGCTGAAACAGAAGATCATGTTATATCCAGATTATGGCTTAGATCCATCTTAAAGGGGTATATTTTTACCTGAGTACAAAATGCACATCATAATATCGTTTTCCTTTCTTTT
Organism: Ypsolopha scabrella; assembly: GCA_910592155.1. Taxonomy (NCBI): domain Eukaryota; kingdom Metazoa; phylum Arthropoda; class Insecta; order Lepidoptera; family Ypsolophidae; genus Ypsolopha; species Ypsolopha scabrella. The sequence goes on from OU342964.1 coordinate 12,200,478, forward strand.
GAATTAAAAGTTTGCAATAAATGTGTTTTAAAGCAACTTGCGGAAATAGTTTATTAATAATATAGTCTTCACAAAAAATTACCTACTTTAATGTATTACATTTTGTTTGCATTACATTAATAGACTTAAAAACGTGTTTACAGTTGTAATGTAATGCAGCTAAAATGTGAAGCATAAAATTGAATAATTTTCATGTGACCACCTAATTATTAACAAGCAGTTTGTGCGAATTGCTATAAAACGCATTTATTGCATACTTTTTATTCAAAAGTAAGGAAAACAATATTATGATGTGCACTTTGCACCGAGATCTTCCGTTACCACCTTAAAGATTACAGAAATTTATTATTTTTCCGTAACTTTAAGCCAAGATTATGCTTCAGACACAGGGTTTCTCTGAATAAACTCAAACTATTGAATACATCCTTGTCATAATTTACCGAGTATATACAGAGAGAAAATAAAAATTGATTCTAAAGAGCTAGCGGCCTGCCGCCATTGCCTGGGACCGATGGATGGCGGTTTATCCATCCCCAATTGCCGAGAACAGATTAAAACAGATTGGTGACGGGCAGCGGCGTCACTGGCACCGCGCTGATCAACCCGCCTGCCCAGCGTGTGTGAGTATTGGCATTTCTTCCAGGAGGACCGCCAAGAGTGGCGAAATCCTGGAAAGGCCTATGTCCAGCAGTGGACGAAACAGGCTGATCGATGGATGGACATAAATTGAATTGATGTCATAAATAGATATGATGTGTGGAATAATATACATGAAAACATAAATGAAAAATAAAGCGAAGGAGACCGTAACTTTTGATGGATAAAAAAAAGAAATTATTCCAATGAACTGCGCATACACATCCAAGCATAGATTAAAAATTCGATTTTGCTTTGTCCATTTGATTATTTGGCCCTTCTATTCATTGGGCCTAGCTGCTACTGACATTTTCGGTGTGAATCTAAAATAATAGATTGTATCATCAAATTAAATATTCGTCTTTATATCCACCTGTACCTATCCGGCAAAGGTAAATATTCTGTAAATCAGGCCAATTATCTTGGTTCCGCAAATAAATAAATAAACAGCTTCATCCAACGGTAAATTGAGAGTCGCGATATTTTAAGCAGATAAGGCAAGGGGAGCAACAGGATTCGCAAGGTCCGATTAAAAAGGAAAGAAAAAGTTACCCAGTTTTTTTCCTCGAAAAATATAAAGGAGGTTATCGACCGCGGCAAGTGGATACGCCTCCTGGAAATGTAACGTTGTATTATGGGTTGATACCGTACAAACAACGTCACCTTACATTATTTTAATAAGACCTTATTTCTCGCACATAAGCGTTATAATCGTATAAAAGTATAGTTTTGGTGGTGGACAATTGTGTCACTGAGGAAAGTAACGATCATTCATTTTTAGTTTGTTTACCGCGCAGAAAAGTTTATTATAAATGGAGGAGAGTCAACCTGTATGATAGTACATTGGATCTTGTGGAATCTTGCATGTCATGATCACCAAACAATTATCATATGTAATATATGACATGGTGTCAATAAATTTGGACATGTATTTTTAACAGATCTTGATTTCCTATATGAATGTAATATTTTGGTTATCATAAAATTGAGATTTATTGAGTTCATATATTACAGCCTGAGCCCAATTTTTACGGTAAATTAGGTGGTATACAGAGCCATATGTAATAATAATAATAATAATAGCCAGATGTCCGTTATCTCACTCCATAGCCCTGTTATTCGGCCCATTTATCATCCCACCCTCATAGCCCACTCCAGGTCACTTCCTTCCTGGCAATAGTTAGGCAACTATGGGGGACTGTCCGTTATGTACCCCAATAGTACATTGAGGGAGAGGCCTTCATGGATGCGGCCATCTCAAATATAGATTATGTTGGCTTCGGCCCCATGAATGCCTTTCAAATGACCGGGCCCGTGACTGAAAAGTGTACCTACATAATAATAATTAATAATAATAATATTGCACAAAATAAACACAGGTAATTTCAATTCAGAACGTAGAGGGCAAAGGCGGACTTATTTCCAAAAGAAATTTCTTCCAGTCAATCATAAAATACAGGGATGAGGAAAATGTATACATTGGCTTATTTAATTGATTTTAAGTGCAAAAAGAGAGATTATATAATAGCCTACATAAACTTATTGACCTAAAAATATACCTACACCCCAAAAACTAACACACAGTACAAAAATACATACCTTATAGGTACATTTGAATATGACACACTACATGAATACTTACAATAAATATATATTAGTAGCTAGGACTGCTGAGAAGATAAAAATGCTTCTTCAAGTTGAATTTGAAAGAAGCAATTGAGGGAAGACTTTCTAAGAGAGTGTGGAAGATCATTCCAAAGTCGGAAAGTTGTAATCACAACGCATATAATTTATTTTCAGAGATCATTCTGATGGTAACAGACTCTAGACGAATTCTAATGGTGACTTTTTATGCTCTCACGTGCTAATAACCCCAAAAAATAAACATTTCCTTCAGGCGAAGAACATGTGGGAAATACTCGGCCGGCTAAAGAGAGATCCATCAAGCTTTCCATTAAGCGCGGTATAAGCGTACAAGCCAACAACAAAAAAATGTATATAAAGTTGCTGATAGTACTATCTTTTTACTGTCATCTCTCACGAATTAATGGCACAGGTTTATTTTGAAATTGAATTCCAAAAGTAATCAATATGTTATCCGGACTGAGGGCTTGTATGCAAGACGGTAAACCTTCTCATACGCTTGTTGCGTTCCATTATGCGGCCCGGTGATTTTCTTCAGCTCAGAGAATGCGGTCAACTGATGTACTATTTAAGAAATGGTCGCTGACCCACTTTAAACTCTTATTGACATTGTAGTATGGTTGTTTTGCGACTTTTCGTCGATAACAAAATAAAATAACTGTGCAAAAACAAAAACTAAAATCTCAAAAAATCTGCTGCTGCATTGTGGTCGAGAATTCAGTTTGCGTTTATCTAAAAGTTAAATTTTACGGTATAATTTATTTAAATGCAATGAATGAAAATTTAAATAAAGAAATATACCTAGAAGAGGAGAAGGGTAGAAGTTTATAGAAATTTCCATTTTAAGTTAATTAAAATATTCTACAAATTTCATTAAATTCAGCCACCTTCGATGAAAACCCGAGCTTTTGGTAAAAAGCATAGTGAAAAGATAATATTAATATTTTGGCCACGTTCTCGTACACCAAGGGTTCTGTATCATCGTAAAACACGGGTACGGAACCCTAAAAACATCGTAAATAACAAAAATATACCGGGTGTAAATAGACTGCTACCATTCAATGAAACCACATATTCTACCGACCCCACTAAACCACTTTTCCCAAGAGTCATACCCGCGGACACCCTTAGCTTAGGAAATAATTGAGTTCCAAACAAAAATGCGTGAACCCTAACGCACCGACATACGGGCGGGTTTAGAGAGAGCGTCGTCCGTGAAACTAGAAGCTGTTTGTAGATGTGTTGTTGCAATATCAAAGCGACACAAAACCAACCGTTTAACCTGACGAACAATTCGGCTCCCGCTGAGGATGGAACCCCAGTTTTTATTATTTGGGATTTTACTTTAGAACATGTACAACAACCTGACCAAATTTGAAACTTGTGTCTTTATGATAGAGGCCATAATTCCAACTGTCTACATACAACGGCTGAAGCTGTAGACCCGTGACAGACGGACAGATAGACAGACAGCGGAGGCGCAGTAATGGGAGCCGTTTGGCACCCTTCGGGTACGGAACCCCAAAAAACAACCGCAAAGAAAACGTTATTTACGTAAGTGCGACTAATTTATTTAATTAACAAGATTTGCATTTAAAACCCCTTGCCGAAAAATAAAACCAACAAAAGAATTGACCATTTTCCATGACTTTACATAATATAAATTATCAACTTTTATTATTCCGTACCTCATCATGAAAATTATGGAACCCATAATATTTATAGGATCACTTTGTTGTCCGTCCGTCTGTTTGTCCGTGTGTGAAAGCTCAATTTTCAGGTATGGTTAGAGTTATCCACTTGAAATGTATATCAAAAGCTAAAGTCTATTTATTTTGTGTCTATAGCCTTAAGTAAAAATAGTTTATGTTTTTATTGCGAAATCCATCGCTTTGGAATACTCTAAATATTATTACTAGAGTGCATTACAAACTGGAAACGATAAATTAGAAACAAATGTAAAGACAAGAATTTGAAAAAATTCCTCGGGCCAGGATTCGAACCTGCGACCTCTTGTTATCAAGACAAGCGCGCTACCGACGAGGAATTTTTTCAAATTCTTGTCTTTACATTTGTTTCTAATTTATCTTTTCTGGTTTGTAATGCACTCTAATAATAATATTTAGAGGAAAAATAGTTCTTTCTTTAACATTACAAACATAAAGTGGCGGTTCAAACACGATTGCTAAATTAATGTAGCAAAATTGCATAAAGTTTTTGGAGCTTTTAGCATTCTAGTCGTAACTTGGAGTATTTTAATTCGCGCGGTGGTTGTCAGTAGCCTATAAATGGCAGCAATAATATTTTTTGAACCAACTATTTAACAATTCACTTTCTGGAGCTTTAATTACTAATTGATTTAATTAATTACTCACATGACTCATGTAATGACATTAATCTAAAAAAAACCCCCCTCCCCCCGTGGTAATTTAATTTTAAAGTTCCTAGACGAGAATTCTTTCCGCAATTTTACCACGATTCACGGAAAACTTACAGTGCAGCCTCGGCCGCTAAAACAGGTAACGGTAAACAGTTTGTGTGATGTATTTGAAGGTATCAAAGAAATATTAAGGATTACATTTAAACCTTGAGAAGCACGCACATACAAGTTGAAGCCTCTCCTCATAAAGATGGCACATTTGACATTAACGGAGGGCGCTCCGACGATAACATTACGTGATCATAATTATATGACCATGATATGACTCACCTGTCATCTTAGGGTATTGTACTCTTCGTAGTTTATCCCTCAATGTAATCCCGTATTAGTTGCAAACGAAATCTTTATAACTATCTATATACTAACACAGACATATAAAATTATTACTAAGTAGCAGACCAAACATAAGGATTAAATAGCGTGGCAAGTTTTCATACAAAAAATAAGCTATATTTAGCCTTCATGGTACGAAAAAACGTATAAAAATGGATTGTTTTGGCTGGATTATGCTTGGAACATATTTGATAATTCCTAAACTAATCTCTAGTAGGTATATATTTTTTTGGAAACAAGCAATATTTATATTTAAAAGAGCCTGAAGTTCACTGAGATAAAATTGCCACGCGTCGACTCTTATACGTCTGTGTATACTAATAATAAAATTGTTAAAAGTCATGTCTGTACATTGAATATTGCGTGATATTTTGAATGGGTTATTAGTATTATACTGAGACCAAAACCACAATTTCTTAGAATTTTTGTCTCTCTGTATGTTCCGTTTTAACTCGAGAACCACCCAACGGATTTAGATGCGGGTTTTTTATTATTACCGTAGTGACCCTGGTCAACACAAAGGCTATAAGGAGTGTTCATAAAATAATGCCCAAGCCGAAAACGAGACAAAGATTAAAAAAACGCGGGCAGAGCCGCAGGCAAAGGCTAGAGTTATGTTTAAGGGGGGTTATCCCGATTTTGTCTTTTTTCAAATTAATTTTAAACCAATAAATAGTGATGTAAAATTTTGCAAAAAATAACATGTTATATTTCACTCTTTGATCTTGATATTTCGGCTGTTTGATACACGATTTCTTACATTTTCCTCGATCCATTTAAATCGCAAAGATAGGTCTAAACTATGATTTAAATATCATTTCATGTGAGCTATTTTAAGTTTTAAACAGTAAAACTTATACTAAAATAAACGTCTTAAAAATGTAACATAAAAAGGCCGTCATTTAAAAAATCCGTCCCTTTAATTCTAAAATAATAAATAAAAACACCTCGAAACCGCGAGTCTTCTGAGCGGCGCGCTCCCGCTGAGCAGGATAAACATGTGTAAAATGAAGGCGTTGGAGCAGGACAGATTTTGCTGGATAACCTCGCGATGAAACTTTTGCTCGATGTCCGATTAAGGAATTAAAGTATTATATTTACAGAAAAGGTCTTTTATTCTTGGTTCTGACCTATTAACGATTTTCCAGCGTGAATTTGGGTATATAAACGAAAGTCAACTCATATATACGAGTAAAAAAACCAAATTCTTGTTTATTTTTTTAATAATGGGTAGTTTTAGATATAAAATAATAAACAGTGGTGGTCATATCATTTATTGGTATTTATCAATTAAATAATGTGGGTTGATTATGTTTTTCAGTTCGAATAACCCGTTTTAGAAAATAAACTGTATACAGGAGCGTGGGTATGAAATTGGAATCCATTGTTTTTAATTCATTAATTTATTAAAATTTATTTTTATTAATTCATGGTCCCCACTTGGCCACAACAACGTCTGAAGAGTTGATGAGACCTAGTATTGAATCCGAAAAGAATATAAGGGTCTAACATTTGTTTGTCGATTTAGTCTGTCTAAACCAACTCTATGCTTACCTGCTAATAGGGATGTACCTACTTATTCTACAGAATATAACAACTTGTTTTAAGGCATTTAAAAACAAACAACGTTTTAGTGACAACGGTTTTGTACAAAAAGTGAGTACAATGTAAAGAATGCGCTACTGCTAACGGTAGCTGCAATATTCACAAATTGTTTATTCAGCGTGTTTGACCTACAACAACAACAACACAAAAATAAGGATGAGGTGAACTTTCACTATATTTACTTGGAAAGGATTTTCCTTTGGAAAGGCTTTTGGGCACATTTTTGCCCTATGTGTAGCCGTCAATCCTAATTTCAATTTAGGAAATGGTTCACTGCAAAGCTATTGCTTGATCCTTAGCACAGTACAGATATAAGACATCATAACTTATGCTTCGTCCACATCCATCCACAGTCATACAAGCTCTTCCATAAGCTTTTGACTAGGCTGTTATATTTATAACTTAATTTCATGTGCTGCTACCAAGATTTTTTCATGTTTCTAGATTACTTCATGTAGAAAAAAAAGTGATACGTAAAGCAATTTCCAAAACTTCATTATCAAAAAAAAAATCTTTTTGGAACGCTCTTGCTTACACCTTTAGATATAAGATACATTATTATACTAGCCTGTTTCCTTGCCCGTTGGTCGGCTTGGGCGTTATATTTTGAACACCCCATGTAGCATAATGTGTTAATCAGGGTCACTACGGGGATAATAAAAAAAACGCATCTAAATCCGCTCAGTGGTTCTCGAGTTAAAACGGAACATACATACAGATAGACAGACAGACTGGCTGACGGACAGAAGGACAGACAAAAAATTAAAAAATATTGTTTTAGCCAGTACAATACCAATAACCCATTTGATTTAAAATTTCGTGAAAATATTCAATATACAGACACTACCTTTTTCCTACTTTATTATTAGTATATAGATGGTAAAGATTGTCGGCACTTGGTAGAACTTATTATGCATCTTTGTTAAATAAGTCACTTGTACTTGTCCACAGAATTAATTAATTCAAATTAATATATAATAATTCTGTGGACAAGTACAAGTGACTTATTTAACAAAGATTCATAATAAGTTCTACCAAGTGCCGACAATCTTTACCATCTATTTACTAATAATAAAGTAGGAAAAAGGTAGTGTCTGTATATTGAATATTTGACTAAATTTTAAATCAAATTGGTTATTGGTATTTTACTGGCTAAAACAATATTTTTTAATTTTTTGTCTGTCCTTCTGTCCGTCAGCCAGTCTGTCTGTCTATCTGTATGTATGTTCCGTTTTAACTCGAGAACCACTGAGCGGATTTAGATGCGTTTTTTTATTATCCCTGTAGTGACCCTGATTAACACATTATGCTACATAATCCACATGTCCACAGAATTAATTAATTCAAATTAATTAATTAATACAGAATTCATTAATTCTGTGGACAAGTACAAGTGACTTATTTAACAAAGATTCATAATAAGTTCTACCAAGTGCCGACAATCTTTACCATCTATATACTAATAATAAAGTAGGAAAAAGGTAGTGTCTGTATATTGAATATTTTCACGAAATTTTAAATCAAATGGGTTATTGGTATTGTACTGGCTAAAACAATATTTTTTAATTTTTTGTCTGTCCTTCTGTCCGTCAGCCAGTCTGTCTGTCTATCTGTATGTATGTTCCGTTCGAGAACCACTGAGCGGATTTAGATGCGTTTTTTTTATTATCCCCGTAGTGACCCTGATTAACACGTTATGCTACATGGGGTGTTCAAGTTAATTAAGTTAATTCTGTGGACAAGTACAAGTGACTTATTTAACAAAGATTCATAATAAGTTCTACCAAGTGCCGACAATCTTTACCATCTATATACTAATAATAAAGTAGGAAAAAGGTAGTGTCTGTATATTAAGTGCCGACAATCACCAACCATCAACAGATAGTAAAGATATTTATAAAGAGAATAAGATTGTCCTGTCTATGTGTTATACTGCGGGTGTCAATTACAAAATTACGTAGACCCAATTTGTTGCCTGTAGAGGGAGATACCTCTTATTACAAAATTTAATGCGAACACAAGAATGTGCCTCTTTTATCACCTCAGCGATTCAGCATTTCATACATTAAAAGTATAATTTTAATATCAAAAGATATTAAAATTATTTCATCTTCTGACTTCAAGCTGAAACAAAAATAAAGGGTATTACCCCTTTATTTTCAGAATGAGCCCGCAATAATGGAAATATGAAAATGTAATATCACGCCTATTCACGCTGGATACAGGCTTCTGTTTCCTTTTTTTCTCTTCACATATAAAATGTAAAGTCTGTCTGTCTTTCTGTTACACGAAACTTTGATATTGATCTGTTTCATAGTAGTATTTTACGGTGACACGTTTTTGAACATATTCTTTCGGTAATGTTATTCATAATGTTGAGGTATTTAACTACCATCTATTAGTGTTTCATAGGCTTTTTAAAATTGATTCTAATACTGTTGAAACTTTTTATGACTGAACCATGTTATTCAAGTAGTTTACTAACAAGTCCCTAGATTTCCTAAATATGCACCTATATAATTAATAAAATAAATAAATTGTGTATGTTTGCTCATAATATAACTTAAGAACCATTAAACGGAATTTGGTGCGGTTTAATTTAGCAGAAGTTATCTTGTAGATGGCCCAAAAGTATGTATTATTATATACCTAAATTTGATATGCTATAACCTATAACTCAAGGAAGCTGAGCAGTAAAAATTTAAGATTGGCATATCTGATTTTATCTTGAGAATTATAGAACTAATAATCTAAGAGGCCCGTTTTGACAGCTAGAAACGACCGTAGAATGTAACTTGAAATGGAATGAACGAAACCGTAAACAAATAATTATTACCTTATTGTATTAAAATAAAACTGTATTTTTTATTATTACGTTATTTAATATGACAGATAATATTTCAAGTATTATTTTTATTTGAATTCCAAAATAAAAGGCACATTTTAATCACCACGAAACGTCTCAAAAACTGTTACGTTCTTAGTCGATTATTTTTTAATTTTAGTGTTGTAACCAATTAATCGCTAAATATCACCGAACTAATTCGATTCCACATGAAAATATGAATTAGATACATATAAGGAGACTTTCGTTGACAAAGCCAAATTCATACTGGAGACTCGATTAGTGGTCAGGACCAAGGTACAATGTCACTTTCTGTGAAATACTCAAACTAAAATTTAGACTTCCTATTCTAATAGATTCGAGGTTGTTCTTGAACAAGTATAGAGGCCCAAAATTTTTTTTTCGTATATCGCAAATGGTATTGGTCCTGACCACTTATCGAGTCTCCAGTATGAATTTGGCAATACGAGTATAAAAGAAAATCACCTTATATCAATAAAATAATTGTGATGATCTGTAATTAGCTTAAATGAGCTCAGAACTCAGAGCTTCAAGCTGGGTGTAAACCTTTATATCCTTTTTTTTGCAACTCTTAATGACGATTAGGCCTTACTCGGGTAATTTTTAGTTCTGAACTTTTGTATGCATTTATAACGGTGTCGCGTAATTTCACTGGAAAATATAATCAAATTATTGTACCAAATACGTTATATACCACTTTCATAACTTCTATACTAACCGTATGATAAAAACAGCATTGTTTCCTTTTTTTTAGGGATCCGTACCTCAAGAGGAAAAAAACGAGCCCTTACAGGATCACTTTGATGTCCGTCCATCCGTCTGTCTGTCTGTCAAACCCTTTATATTGGGAACGCGTAGAGGTATCGAGTTGAAATTAAAACCATATACGAGTATGTACTCAGATCTGCAGTCCGTTATAGTTGTAGAATAATCAAACTTCTAAGTTTACGTAAAAAAAGATACAGCCGTTTATGCCGCAAAAAACGTATTTATCGACACCCTCAGTGAATCAAAATTTATAGGGTATTTTCTTAGACCATATAACACGGGACTAGGCAAGCGCACTTATCCCCCTCTGCCGAAGTACATGAACAATTTGTTCATGTATGTTTGCTTGTGTGCGAGTTTTGTGTTTGTGTTGCAGCTTTTAATTTAGTGTGACATATCAATTTTTCGCAGGGGTGTGCGTGAATGAGTAAATGTCTGCTGTACGTGTTTACCTCCCCTCTAACCTCTAACACTAAGAATCGCGCTTTGCCAGGTCCCGTGTTAAATAGTCTAAGGGTATTTTCCGTTGAACTAGAACTATGAAATTTGCCAAGTAGTACCTTCTTATACTACAAGTATAGGGAAAAATCTGAAAACTACATTTGTAATTGAAACACAAAAAATATAGTGTTTAACGGAATCCTCGGCGGGCGAGTCCGACTCGCATTTGTCCGTTTTTTTTTAAATTTAAGAAACCATTCTCAGGTACAGGCAGATAAAATCATAAAACATTCTATCAATAGGTACGGCAGCTTTTAAGAAAATTTTATATTGCGATTTAGTAAATAGTTAAATAGTTGGAAAAAATAAGGTTAGTCAATGCTAAGGTTTATTAACTAACTCAATTTGTATTCATAATATACTGTAATATATGTTAGTTTGTAAGGTATTTATCTATGGGCCACAGATGTCTGATAGTAAATGATTTGATTGATTGAACAGAAGTTCTATCTAGAACTTATAATATAAGTAATGAACATAAAAATAATCCAAACGATCATAAACTGATACAATTTTAAATCGATTTCTCGTGCGAATCGATTATTCTAGTTACCGATTTATTTGATTCAAATCCTTCTATACGTTGCGAAGACAGATGCCAAAACGGGCCTCTTTTATTGTGACAATATAATGAAAGGATTTAAAAACGGTTTTGTACTATAATCTAAGGTAGCTAAGGAGTATCCAGAAAAAGGTTCGAAGGCACGTATATTACGCTGTAACTAACGGGCGATAATTCACTACTTTACTAAAACAAACGAGGGCAAATATATTCAGCAGGGGCCAAGCCACGGGCGATAGCTATTTTTAAAATACAACGAACGGTATTGCAAAATGTAAGGTTGCACGAGTAAATGTATATGTGTAATATGCTAGGTAGGTACGGACTGCCTTCAGAGATGTGCGATTCAATAAAAGGCTCGGAATTGGCACTTAGGTTCAGAAAGATAGCCCAATAAGATGAAGGCGAATCAAATGTGCGGACTAAAGGTGGGAATAATGAATTATTGAGTCACAAGGGATGTTATTTTGACATCACAATAAAGTTATTTAATGACATCAATTTGCTCGGATTGGTGGTTTCGTAATCAATTTGATTTGGGTAGTCTGACGATAATGTCACCATTTTCAACATTTTAATGTTTTCTCGATGTTTATTGAAGAGTTCGGTGTTAGGAATATCTTTGACTACGTACTTACTGTATTATGGATCCGACCCACGATCTGGACTACAATCTGTTGTGTTAGCGATAATGAGAGGGTTAAGATGTACAGTGAAAAAGGCATTATTAATTGAATAACCGCATGGAACTTTGGTTATCAAACAGTCCCAATCGAAACTTCGCTTGTGATGATACATAGATATATATATATATATACATATATATATACATTTATATATATATATATATACCTAGGTACTCGTAGTTTAAAAGTATTGTAAAATAATATTTTCCTACACAAAAGGAAATTAATTATTAAATTACTAGATTAGAAGCCAAATAACAAATGACAATTAAATCTAAACACAAAGTTCTAATTCTAAAAATATATAGGTATAAAGGTATCAGGTGTTACCTATGGTTGGATATAATAAAAGCGGAAACAGGGTCAGTGGATCTTTGAAAGCTCAGAGCTTTCCCATATATTTATTCAGTTGGTTCCTAATTTGGATGTCTCATGGTTGTGTCTGATCTACTAAGGTATGTAACAATAGCGTAAATTTTCGTCTTAGTTAGAACTGTTCCCAATTCTGTTAGGTGCGGTTGATGTTTCGAATGCAGCTAAAGCTGTTTCAGAATATCCTGGCTTATTTCCTTACAAAAGAACCTTTAGATGTAATCAATTATTTTTCATTTGCCTTCTTATGTCATCAATTTATTTAACCAGATAAGGTTTGACATCCGACAGGATAAGCCCTCCCTTCGTTGTAAGATAAAATCAATTATGGAATCCATGACGGTTGCCGAATAAATCGCTACTCATGGACAAAAGTCGATAAAAGTTTTCATGACTTTTTTATACTGACCAATGCTCTGAAAGTAAGTCGAAATGCGGGAGGTAAATTTGCAACCTGGGGAGGTGTAAAGAAAATCAAACGATCGTCCCTTACAGTCACTTACTATGTAGTAAATCACTCGTCTCGCTAAAAGACAATGGAAAATATCTTTTCTGCCTATTTCCTTTTTATTTTGTTATTCTATATTTTATTTATGTATATTATTATGGAAAATGTGACTTGCGTATACAGGTAAATATGCTAAGTAAAATCTTAAAAAGACGTTCAAGAGTTAACACAGCAAATACATTAGTTTTATTTTTAAAAGAATCACCGCTTTTGGCCAGTAAGATACGATTGCACAAAAAAAAGAAAAAGTAACATGAAAATAAAATGGCGGCAGTAAAATTATCTTGTTGAAAATGTTGTTACAAACATAATTTCATAATTGATTAACGACATAATTATTTCACTGATTGCACGTCGAATTAATTTTTATATCCTGCAAAATGTGTTATTTATTAGTTATTTTAGTATGGATTAGTTGGATTTGTATAAGGATTTTCACAAAATATGTATAAGGTTTTGCACAAATATGTATAAGGTTGTTTAAACGGTTTCGACAGGCTCGGATGAAAAAGATATTGATCATAATTTACTCCATATTTGAATAATACTTATCCCAATGACATAAATTTGCGATAAAAGTCTTACATGTATAATGTATGTAAGACACAAATAAAAATGTCACCTACTTTATAGCTTGTCAATTGGTTTGTCAGAGCCATTGACGTAACAGAGGATAATAAAAGATAATTTTGACTTAGAGAGGTGACGATATGAAAGAAGCATTTTTGCTTTAATAAAATTAGTTTTTATTACTTTACTGATTAGTAACATAATATTTTCTACATAAACTTAGATTAATTTCTTATTCAAATCATAGCTATCTCCTATGATATGGAGACAATAAACATTGTTTGTGAGTATATGCTTTATGAATTCATCTTGGTTGTTCGTTCCAACTCCCCCGAGATGTATAATAGTTGCCTATTTTGAAAGTAAATAAGTTAATTTAATTTTAATGTATCTTAGTTATTTAATTACTACTTTTATTGTAAGTCTTCACATGATTGAAAATGTTAATTATCCTGGCAACGTCGTCGTCGGTTAACCAAAAAGCATCTTTCAATCTATTCTTGCCCTATGAAATAGTAGTAGAAATAGCGTCCGTAGGCTGCATTCAGTTTGATCATCGGACGACACCGCCTACCACTGACAGCAAGACCAAGCAGGTATGTTATGTATGACTGAAAGCAAAACAAAGGCATGAAACTGTAAGCAGCTTATTTCCGTCAAGTTGGCAACTTGCGTGCAAAGAAAAAGAAAAAGAATGCCCGCCTAAAGATCATTTGGTGTATTCATTGTTTGTTTGTTTCTTTAATTACGTTTCATTTAGTTACTCACACTATGCATTGAAAACGTAGTATGATACAAGTAGGTAAGGGCAATAACTTACTCGTAACGTTTAAACACTCGTTTATCTCTCCTTACCGCACTTAAAGCATAAACTACTATAATAATGGTCTCACTAGAGCCGATTCTGAAGGCTTTAATTCAAGTTAAAGTGCTGTCAAAACTAAATTTTCTACATTCCAAAATAGTGCTTTAGTGTGAACAATAGAAGCCATATAACTTTGGTTTTTTTTTAGTTTAGACAGCTATAAAACTAAAATTAAAGCCTTCAGAATCAACTATATTGTGATATTATAGGTAGGTATATTAAAATTGAAGTCCCATTACTGTATTCGAAAATGATACAAATCTATCGGAATTAACGGGTGAAATACATTTAGTCGAGAATCGAAATATTAGCAATAAAGTATCTACTGAGCCAATGATAAAGACTTTATCACTTTTGATATAAGCAATTATTGGTTGGTCAAGTATTACCAAGTTAAATTTTTGAGAACACTGAGCAGAACGGGTTCAAGATCTTTTTGGCAGTATTGGAACAGTGCTTTTAATTCATTGGTTTTTAGGGTTCCGTACCCGAAGGGTGCCAAACGGGACCCTATTACTAAGCTTCTGCTGTCTGTCTGTCCGTTTGTTACAGGGGTGTACAGCTTCAACCGTAATAGGTAAAAAGTTGAAATTGCACAGAATATGTGTTGCTATGGCCTGTATCATGACAAATAATAGTTTAAGGGGTACCTATCCCCATAGAAGAAACCTCGAAAAGGTTGCATTATTCAAACATTATTGGTTTTGGCTCTTACTTAAAAACGGTAAAACATACAAGTTTTAAATTTTGTCAGATTATAGAACATACCTTAAAACCAGGGATTCACAGACTTATTGGTAGTTGGGCCAACCCAGTCAAAAACATCACTGTGTGCGGACAGTAAAAATAAAAACAACATACGAAAATTTGAAAACATATTTATTTTTTGGTGATGGTTCCCCTTTTCCTTAGTGTACTCTGCGTTCTTAAAGATAGATTTTTATTTTTATTTATTATATTTATTAGCCAGGCGACGCTCGCGGAAGATTTAGTTAAGGTGGTTAAACCGAATCCCGGTGCAAAATGCACATCATAATATTGTTTTCCTTACTTTTGAATAAAAAGTATGCAATTAATGTGTTTTAAAGCAACTTGCGGAAATTGATTAGTAATACTTAGGGTTTTACATTCAAATTCTTTAAAAGGTAATTTTTGCATACTTTTTACTCAAAAGTAAGGAAATCAATATTATGATGTGCATTTTGCACCGGAATTCGGTTTAACTACCTTAAGGGTCCGTAGGCCTCTTTAAATCTGAAGCTCACAATTAAAATTCCGTTTTTGCTACGTTATCTTAAGTTACGATATAAACATACATAATTATTACTTTTATACCTACATATGTAATAAGGATGCAACCATGTTAAAACTTTAAATAAATAAATTGTTGTTGTTGTTCTTATCTAAATTAATGCGAGGCCGCGGTCTGTGCATCCATGCTCTAAACTAAAACAAAAAATACTAAAAGTAGGTTTTCGTACGCAGACGATGTCAAGTTTTTTTGCCAGGCTGCTGGTACAGTGGAGACCGCATCAAGTAAGACACTTCGAACTTTGTGCGTATCTTATATTCTTCTCTGTAGGGGCTAACGTCGTACTGCAAGTGTATAGCTTGATGTCGTCTCCACTGTACGACCAATAACGGTCACGTCCAACTACGATGCGTCGTTTGACATATCCAAGGGAAAACGATCTCTAAGAAAAATGCGAAGACCCTGCGTTCTCGACCGGTCATATGTTTTGGAAATTTATCTTAAGGGGGTAACTTTTTACCTCGGTAAAAAATGCACATCATAATATTGTTTTCCTTACTTTTGAATAAAAAATATGCAATAAATGTGTTTTAAAGCAACTTGCGGAAATAGTTCATTAATAATATAGTCTTCACAAAAAAATTACGTACATTTTGTTTGCATTACATTAACAAACTTAAAAGCGTGTTTACAGTTGCAATGTAATGCAGCTAAAATGTAACGCATAACATTGAATAATTTTCATGTGATCACCTAACTATTAACAAGAAGTTTGCGCGAATTGCTATAAAACGCATTTATTGTATACCTTTTATTTAAAAGTAAGGAAAACAATATTATGATGTGCATTTTGCCCCGAGATCCTCCGTTACCATCTTAAGTGATGTGGGCTCTATAGTATAGGTATATATTTTTAAGTAAATTGATGAATTTCTTTTTTCTAATATTTTCTTTAATATTCTCAGAAAATATAGATGTTCTACAAAAATATTTGTGCACAAATAGCATTCCGGTCTCAAGCGCTACTTACACAAAGGGATATGATTTGTTTCGTATCGTCGATGGGATAAAACTGGGGAGTTGTATAAAACTGAGGAGTTAAATTGTATTATGAGATTAGAATTACTCCAAGACTTCATCCAAGGCGTGATTAAACAATGATATATCGGTAGCAAAACGATCAGAGATATCGATAGCTTCACATACACAATAACAAGAACAAAAATATAATTTTTAGGGATCCGTACCTAAAGGGTAAAGAGGTACCGTCTGTCTGTATGGATGTCACAGCCTTTAACATTTATCTAAATTTGGCCAAATACTTTTAATTTAAAACACAAAATATGATAAAAATTAAATATTCAGCTTTTTTTACTGTGCAACATGAGTATCCAACTTAATATAGGTATTAATGAGTTAATTATGAAAATAGTTATGCTATATTTACTTACATTACTTAACATTGATATTCGATGGATTCGATTGTGGTTCTTGGTGGAATATCAAGTTCAATAAATTGTACACATTTGTGGCATGAAAAGTACAAGAATTTGTGTATATTTTATTGAATATACAGGTTGAACATTAAGTCACTAGCTTTAGTGAACTCTATGGTTCAGAATCACCAGTAGAACACAAAACCGTAAAAAAGCTTTTTCTTTTTCAGTTTCTATTTTCAGTTTTTTTTAACCAAATTTCGAAAAAATGGCAAACCTACATGCAACATGTGACTGCCAATAGACCATACATATTCCCGGCGGTAAATAATGCACATAGACTATATACACATAGGTTTTGTCTCTGTTACCAGAGTATTAGTGCTTCTTTGGCGGTCGATATATATTTTTTTAATATGAATCATGACAAAAGTAACAAAACATGTATTTTTTTATTTCGAACATACAACAGTTTCCCTTGTTATAGCTAGAGGTTTCATTTTCAACCGGTATATAAGGTGACTTTAATTTATACAGCCAAACTCATATTGAAGACTCGGTTAGTGCTCAGTAACAAAGTTCGATGACGCTTTTTGTAAAAATTCGTGTTCCTTACAAACGCAAACCTAACCCCGACTCAATTACTATGGAACGTCAAGATTTTATTTTGCGAAATTAGCAAAAAGTGTTATCGATCCGTGTTACTGATCACTTACCAAGCCTCCAGTGTAAGTTTGGCTGTAATTATAAATAAAAGTCACCGTATATAGCTCCGAATACATAGCGGTCGCAAATAAGCAACAAAGTACAGATTATTAAAAGAATAAAAATTAAAGTTTTCATAACTCCTCGGCGCTAGCGGTGTGTACAATATCCCAATATATTGTACGTAAATAACCAAAAAACCTTTGATAATGCTATAACAGCGAAACCGGTAAGGAAAATAATATAAATAAGTGGACAAGTACAAGTGTTTTTCAATCAAAAATGTATCAAAAGTTCCACCAAGTGCCAACAATCACAAGCATCAACTCCATATTCAAATACTTTTACTGACCCGTTTAATCTCACAGTCGCCGGTGACTCGAAGGTTTAGTTATATTATAACATGGAACCCTCAGCACGTAACTACTACTCGCACTTGACGATTTTTGAAACATTTGAGGTGAATGGCCGAGAGACAGGACAACACACTTGGTTCGCCCACTGTTAAATATTATGTTAATTGTATATTTGATTTTATGTTTGGTGTCGATCACCATCTACTTTGCATTTTATAAACACTATGACTATTACATTCCTTAATGTCATATTTTTACAGAAAGTTTGGGCAAAAAACCCTAAAATATCACCTTTACCGACTTCTGTATATTTTTCGGAGTTCGCATCTTTGCCTGTTTTTACTCTCCCACTGTGGTAGGTGGTAGAGCTGATGCCGAGCTCGACTGTGGAGGTACCACCATTTTACTCGCTAATCCTCCCGAAGTTATTCGGGGGAGAGTAAGAGGACAGCTCTCAGGCAAAACCAGGCGGCCCACCATTGCCTGGGACCGATGGATGGCGGTATATCCATCCCTAATTGCCAAGCCTTAAAACAGACTAGTGACGGGCAGCGGCGTCACTGGTGCAAGGGTTTTGGCACCGCGCTCACCAACCCGCCTGCCCAGCGTGTGTGAGTATGGGCATTTCCTCCAGGAGGACCGCCAAGAGTGGTGAAATCCTGGAAAGGCCAATGTCCAGCAGTGGACGAAGCAGGCTGATGGATGGATGGATGGATGACTCTCCCACTTTCTGGGCGAGCGCTCTTCACTTGAGACGTCATGCTCCCCGGCAGCACATCATCTGTTTTTCTATTTCTAAATACGCAATTGTGCATAATGTGTACTGAATTAGTACGTACATACTTTGTTAGATATTGTTTTGAATTAGTTATCGATTTTAAGGGTTAATGGCTGGACGGATATTTGACTCTCGACTTTTCTTTATCGCGTGTATTTATCGATGCGAGGTACAGTCAACATAAGAGATAGGTAACCATGGGCCTTATTATCTAACAGCAAGATCTATCGCTACAATATGTTCCGTCAGTTCAAGCCAATCATATAAAAGGTGTATAGATGTTGAAATAACATAATAAGGCCCTGGGCCCAGTGCAAACACTTTGATCCTAAGACCACAGGTGAGTGATAGATGAGATGAGAAACACTTGGTCAATACACACACATGCACCATTGATTACATATTCTTCATCTTTATCAATCACTAGTCAGTGGGCCTTAGGATCAAAGTGTTTGCCTTGGTCCTGCGGGCCTATTATGTAACTCAGTGTCGGTGCCATCTATGGTTGCAATTCACCAAAAACATAAAAAAATTACTTCCAAAATAATCTTCAATGACTATTGAACTATTTACGAATTGAGACGTCATTTCAAGTGCGAACGTATCCTTAGATAAGCGGATATATATGTTTTACATGATAGGCACTTGGTTTGGCAACTGATTTTACGATACAGAATCAGGGGGTTGGTTGCGTATTTACACTCCCATATACAGCACAGACAAGAATTACGCTGTCTTCACATAAACTTTGTAAGGAAGTGGTAGTATATTTAATCTAAGACTCATACAACACAAAGCGCTTTGTTTGTCTGTGGTGTTATTGCGATTGTAAGTTCATTTTATTCAACGAGACAAACAGAAAGTTCAAGCGACTACAGCTTCCATTTACAGCAAAGTCACGGATTACCTCGTCTTCACAAAAGCTTTGTAAGGGTATGATAGTTCATTTATCCTTGCTATAGTGATAAAGTGCAAGAATTAGTTTAATTTAAATGAAATGTGTGTGTCAATAAGTAGAAAATTCAGTCCTCAGAAGTTACAAGAAATTCTATAATAGAAATAAATTTATATATTTTAAACACTACTTGGCGATTTATCCATCGCAAGGAGACAACGATAATTTTAGAGGTTATTAAGAAACGTAAGCAGAACACATTTTAAACGTAAATACTATTAAAATTAAAAGTAAAAATATTTTTTAAAAATGTTACTTAGAAATAAAATATATGGTTAACCTAGCCATCCTGATACGGAAAAAGTTAAAATAGTCCAAAATAGTGGCATCAACTTCGATCATCAAGTTGTATATTGATGATCGAAGGGCATCAATAATAAAAATAACTTCACGCGATATACCGGGTGTAATCGTTAAGTGTGACCAGGCGATTATTCCGTAACTATTACAGATATAAAAAAACGTTAAACTGATATCGAAAATACGTTACCATATCAGTAAAATGGCATCAATAACTTTTTGAAAATCAAACGAGAAGTATTCAACATTTTGACTCTAAACACTCCCATACATTTAATTTAGTATGAGGTTAACAGGGACGTCACATCGAACATCTGCTTTGAATACAAAATTTTGCACTTACGAAGAAATAAATATTATTCAAGATACTTTTGTTACTTTGTTTGGTTAATGAACAGTTTCCTGTAATATCAGTACTAAACTAAAATAACCTTTTAAAATAAGGAAACTAAAACCATTCTACTAATCTCCTACTAAATTTATCCATCCATCAGCCTGTTTCGTCCACTGCTGGACATAGGCCTTTCCAGAATTTCGCCACTCTTGGCGGTCCTCCTGGAAGAAATGTCCATACTAACACACGCTGGGCAGGCGGGTTGGTGAGCGCGGTGCTGAAACCCTTGCACCAGTGATGTCGCTGCCGTCACCAGTCTGTTTTATATAAGGCCCGGCAATTGGGGATGGATATACCGCCATCCATCGGTCCCAGGCAATTGCTGGGCAGCCTGGTTTTGCCTAAGAGCTGTTCTCTTACTCTCCCCCGAATAACTTCGGGAGGATTTGCGAGTAAGATGGTGGTACCTCCACAGTCGAGCCGGCATCAGCTCTACCACCTTAAACCTATGGAAGTGTTTAATGAATCAGTAAAATGACATCAATTTCTTTTTGAAAATCAAACGAAAAGTATTCACTGATTACTTATCACTTCGGGTGACCATGATTTTTTTGGATTTTACGAAAATCTTCTAAGGGCTCCAACTATAAAAAAATATTATGAATATGATTTTGAATGGTTTTAATAAAACCAGTTTGTATTCTTCTACAAAATACTAAATTATCGGGGTTAGGTTATAAGTCACCTGCATAGAAGGAAAGCTCAAAACATAGATGAAACTATTCCATACAAACAACTTCTTCTTTGCCTTCTCATAGTCAACCAGATCGGCTGATCGGGGCAATTTGTTTGAGAGGAACAAAAAATTGGGGAATTCAGCCTTCATAAAAAAGGTCATCATATCGATGTCAACTATAATATGATATAACCTTACATAGATTTGTAATCGAGAAAAGATAAACATACGAGTATTTGCATAAAAACACTAAAAATCAACCGCTATCTGATTCTGCCTTGGCAATTTTACGCACGCACGTGCTAGAACAGAAGTTTTTGGAACAGGTATCCCTAGAGATTTGGAATCATTTAGAATAATACGAGTAAATTTAAATACGTCTGCTATTTTAAAAATACATTTAGGCAGATAACAAAAAAAATATATATATAATAGTCGCGTGCACACGAAAACAACTGCTCATAATTTTTATTTTTCTGATGGGATCAGCAACTAAACCACGAGATCCCTGACATCCTCGTTTCTCTGTGTATGTTACCGGTCTAACCCGATTTTAAAACAAATTAGTTTGGCTTAGGCCGAAGTGGTTGTGGGTTACCATAAAAAATAACCACGAAGGCTATGTATGGCGGTCGCGCCATAACCTTCTAACCTAACCTACTGGCTCTCTTTTGTGCTGAAGGATTTCCGAAAAGGGACTAGGCCAAACTCGTTTGTACGAAAAAAAGGTTTAGCTGGTCAGATATATACATATAGGAATATATACATACAATATGTATGAGCTTTCTTAATGTAACTGAAATCTGTTAAGATTTATTAAAACATTGTCAAACTGTAACATTTCCGAAGATTATTTTAAGCTCAGGCGTTTTTATCTACTTTATTTATGATCTGACTGTGGATAACATTTGAGCTGGCTGGTGGGATTCATGTCTGACGTCATTGTGCAGTGGAAGAGCTGGTGACCATAAAAATGTAGTAACTTTAGGCAAGCCCAGCTGTCTCGAGCTTTTTTCCATGTTTCTCAGCTGTAATTATTTGTTTTCTGAGTAAAACACCCTGAGAATAAAAAATCCTTTGGCTTCCAGCGGTCCTCAGACTTGCTGTTATGTAGTAAGTAGGAGATTCGAAATTATTTCATTATTATTATCCTTCTAAACTCATGGCGAGGACTTTTATATATGAGGCCAAGATTGTTAATTAATGGTCGAAACAAGTATAGTGCTTTTCTAGAAAATAAAATGAGACATTTTCATGTTTTTCATTATATCAAATAAAATAAACTTACTAGGCAATATTAAATGTTACTTGCTCATATTTGGGCAATGAGTCATGCTTATTGTTATTGATTTCTTTAGCAAAGCATTAGTGAAGTACAATATATATCAGAGCCCTCTTCTGAACTCATTTTGTGATTTATTTGCACAAAACACTTTCAACTAAAATATATATAGAGCAACATAAATTCCCGCTTTTAAACAACTTTTTTTTATAATTTTCAGCTGGGCAAAGGTGTGTACCGCCATGTAGCCTTCTTCACGGATAACGCCATCTAAAGGAACGCCACGAAATAAGAAAAAAAAAACAACGAGAAAAACGCTCATTGGGGTTAAATCTTAAGTATTCAATGGTATTAAATATACCTATAAAATCAATATAAATTATATTTTTGTTATTAATATTGCAATTATAAAATATAGCAAACATTTCTATATTCTAAACACTAAACAGTACCTAATTAATTTTATTTTTCTTTGTAAATTGGCCGCATAAAACCTTATGATCGCCAAACTCCTTCGTCTCATAAAAACATAGACACGGATACTTTTAAAAAGAAAACATATGAAATGTACTTTGTGAACATATGGTATGTAATGGATTTTCATACGAATTTCCTGGACAGTTATTCAGATTTCCTGGACACTTTTAAATAGCTCGCCAGGATGAAGTATTTTCTGATAGGTCTTTACAGTATGTAATGGTAATATATTATTTTTGAAACTTCCAAATTTTTTAACACTGCGATACATGTAATACAATAACTGCGGTGTATCCATCGCAAGAAAGGAGATACAGATGTCCTCTAGACGCCAAGTGGCGTACTATTATGTGAGTATCTATACATATCGTTGCAGTATGGGGAAGCACAAGGGTAAATTCACACGTTATGTTGAGAACTGGATAGCTCAGTGGGTAGAGCGATCGCCTGGTTAGTGAGAGGTCCTGGGTCCGAATCCCGGTTCAGATCTCTCACATCCATATTAACTTTTCTTCTGCTTTTCTATACCGCAATGAATTTTCTATACTGCAATTCTTATTGGAGAGTATTTTAGAAGGTTGATGAAGACTAATTATACGTTATGTATAGAATCAATTTTTTCATTTGAGATTATACTTTAATATTAGGATAGTTACGAGGCTACTTAAGATTTTAAAACCTTATAAAACACCTGAATCACAACTTTATACGACCTGTAGTACAATTAAGTAGGTACAAACAAAAACGACAAACCCTTTTTTTTAACGTCAAGGACAGAAAGGTAAAGTCAACATAATTTGAGTAAAAATAAAATCTTTTATGACAGATGCTTTTTTAGGGATAACAAGAAATGTAAATAGGATAAAGGTTTAACGTACCTTCATAACTTTTTGCGACTATCTTATGTAACTTAAGTCTATTTTTTGCACGAAGGAGGAAAATGACGTTTGGTGTGTTGCCGGGTTCGGACAATTTTTAAATAGTTCTGTAGTTGTTATCGATAATTTTATCAATATATGAATTTAGTGACATTGTGTAAAGAATCATCATTTTGTCTATTCGGGATTCGCAACTAAAATAGTCGTTGAATATATTTACAGCTAATAATTACAAACTATAATATAAATGTAACTTTGAAACAAGTTACATTTACGGAAAAATTGCAATAACAGCACACAAAACGTTTTGTTCACCCACCAGCCATTTAAAAACATTTTCTATCATGAGCTTCTCAGTAGCGCTAAGAAATGTACGTCGTCTCTTCTTTTTCGGCGATACCACCAAGCCACGACAAGTGGATGGTTCACGGTTATCCATACTTATTGCGTTGCAAAATTGTCACAACAGGTTACAAGTATAACAATAACAACGATAAAAAGCAGCGGTAGCTCAGAGGTAGAACGCTAGCCTCTCAATCTTGAGAACCAAGGGTTGATCCCCGGTCGGGCATGCACCAATGAGACTTCGGAATTTTTGTGGATAGTATTTGTTCTTACTTATACTTACCACTTGCTGAACGGTGAAGGAAAACATCCCGAAGAAACCTGAATGCCCTAAAAAAGTGTGTAATTGTGCCCGAAGTACGGCGGCGATAGGGCTCACCACCCATCACGTGTCGATATACACGTTGTAATATAATGACGTGCTCATTAAATTAACGCTCATGCTCTACTGATCATCCTGAGCCACTTCCATAGAAAAACTTTTAATAAAGGGCGAAAAAAAAGAGGTATTAAAAATTTGTATCAGAAAACTTAACAACTTTATGTAATAGATGACATTTTATTCGAGAGACCTTGAATGTCACATAGACAGTTTCAATTTACGTAAATCGTATCTATGAAAACATACATTTAAACACTGTCCAGTGCTAAGTGGTAAGCAGTGTAAGCCGGTATAACCCATATCATAGATAACCTTGGGGATAGAAAAGGTCGCCGTTCTACCCATCTCTCTCTGACACACTACCTCCGTTTATATTCACATGTCGGACACACACAGGTGGCATAAAGAACAGTAGCAATCTATTTCAGTATTGTCAATTGATTGGATCTCTTATGAACTTGAACTGAAATCATAAAGAAAAGACTATTCAATCGATAAATATCGATAGTATTTATATCGTCTGCAATCACTAGTTGTGCGAAGCGTGCAATCCTTTAGGCCTAGTCAAATGTCAGTTTTCTCCTTCGTGTAAAAATATCAAGTTTTCAAGTAGCAGTAGTTTTAAAGTTTCAAAAACAAAAAATAATAGAAACTAAAGCCGATTCTGAGGGCTTTAATTTTAGTTTTGGTGCTACATTCCAAAATTGTTCTTTAGTGTTAAAAATAGAAGCATTATTTTGAGAAAAAAAAGTTTATTTTGACAGCACTGAAACTAAAATTAAGGCCTTCGAAATCGACTTGAATGTCTACTCGACCACTACTGTTAGTTTAATTTTTAGTTTCATTCTGTCTTCGAAATAAGTCAAGTGACTAATTTTGGTATACGTCGCCGTTGGTTGTATACGCTTGATTCGCCACATATCGAATCTTTGGTGCAGTAAATATAGTGAGAGGCTTACCATTTTTATGTCTGTCCATGTATGTTCCGTTTTAACTCAAGAACTAATTAACAGATTTAGATGAGGTTTCCTTTACTATCATCGTAGTGACCTTGGTCAACAGAGAGTAAATAGGTTATAAGATGTGTTGATAAAATAACGCCCAAGCCGAAAACGGGGTAGAGATTTAAATTTATACTTCCGATTGTCGGCACTTGGTGAAACTTGGAAAACATCACAATTAAATTCACTTGTACTTGTTTCACTGCTTTTAATTTTAAGGTTTACCGTAATCCCGACCGGTATCGGTTAATACACCATTCTCAAGGGGTACAGAAATTCAGGAAATTAAACAAACATTACGACGAGCCGTTAAAAATGCACACAATGATAGAGATTTAAAAACGCGGGCGGAGGCGCGGGAAAAAGGCTAGTAATAAATAGTTTCGTCTTCTTCGGTCTCCTATAGCAAGGCCAATAAGTGATCAATAAGTATTATATCATGTTGGCCCTGTGATCAGTTACGATCCGCGATTAAGCAATGCTTGGCATGGTCAGTCTTTGGATGGGTGACCATTAGTGACAAATTACATCTGGGTCCCTCCGTGCCTTGGAAAGTGTTTGTCCCCGGCTGATATCGAAGCAAAAAAAGCTCGACAGTGAATTTTTCTCCGTAGATAGCCAAGTGCCCGGAGGCTGGATATCTATGGCAAAAGGCAAAAATAACAACGACTTCAAAGGCAAGAAATAACTTTTTAGCGGCGACGTTTTTATTTAGTTTCGTAGAATTCAGGATAATAGTTATCTTTTTTTATCTAGCACTCGACAAATGATCAATGCAAACAAATTCTTATGAAAAACAAAGGCATCTAAATCAAACGTAATATGGGCATGAACAAGTCATATTTATTTATAATTGTCGTGGCCTCGTCCAATTCAATGTGGCAATTTGATTAACACATTTTTCGTCGTTTCCTCTAGTACTGAAGTCAGAATGAATTTTGTATACGTTTAGGAATTTGAATTACTCATAGAGCCATTTTAAGAAAAGTGTAAATTGTAAAAAAGTCCTATTAGATTTCGATAAATAATCAAGGTTTTGTTTTAGAAATAAAAAAAAGGAATGCATTCTTATGTTATAGTTGTAGTAGGTATTATGTAAGTAAACAGTTTATTTCAAGCCACCATACACCATAAGTTATAAATATTATATACAAAGGATAACCGAAAACTTAACTTAAACGATGAGAAAACAGGTAGGTTTATCAATACATTTTAGCAGTATAAGCTCAGTATTAGGGTGATTCAAATTTTCACTTTTTCCGATTTATTACGGGTTACCGCTCAATGTGTTCTACCTTTGTACATATATGTACCTAAAAACAAATAAAGTATGCCTTTCATATTTTTTTAAGAAATTTAGGTGTCGCTACCACAGTTTTTAAAATTTAAATCCCCATGCATGAAGCGATTTTAAAAATTTAAATAAAAATTTTTATTCATGCCGAAATAAAGCTTTATAAACGGAGATAATGAAAAACTTTTACATTTCAAAAAATTATCTGTGCATCACATCAATAAACTCCCATTTTGCCAAAATTTAGCTCTATTTTGACAAAAAAACAGAAATATGATATGGAATGTTTAAAAATACAATAGTGTTTTATTATCTACGTTTCTAAGGCTTACTTTCCGTATTTTATTATTTTTAGTATCTGTTAAAAAAAACGCTCGATGCATGGATATTAAAATTTTTAAAACTGTGGTAGCGACCCCCAAATTTCCTAAAAAAAATACTTTATTTGTTTTAGCTACATAGAACACATAGAAGGGGTTGCCCGTAATAAAACGAAAAAAAGTAAAAATTTTTAATCACCTACTAAGTATATACAAAAAAAGATAAAAATAATTATTATAACTATTTGGTGCAAGAAAAGGGTACTGAACTACTAATGTCTGCGTATTGCTGCAAAACATCAGCTAGTTTGCGTTAGCCTCATCCAGACTACCTGTGAGTGAACAAGCATAGTAAGTCAATTTCAATCAGAAATAATGATAATCCGAATACCTTCAAGATGTTATTTATGTCAAATAAAGTTTCTTTTTAAATACTTTGTTGTCGCCTGAGTTCGATCATATTGCAGTCGAATTTCAACAAAGAGGCAGGGTGGCGATAACGACGCCTCGTAACAGTAACATACGCTTCACGTCAATAAGGACATACATATATTTAAAACAATGAAACAATGCTTATCTCTGACTCCCCAACTACAGGTATAGAACGTACAAACTTGTCCGTCCGTCCGTCTGTCACCAGGCTGTATCTCATGAACCGTGATAGTTAGACAGTTTAAATTTTCACAGATGATGTATTTCTGTTGCCGCTATAACAACAAATACTAAAACCGGCCAAGTGCGAGTCGGACCTGCGCACTTCCATACAACAGACAGACATTTTGCCGGTTTTATAAATAATGGTACGGAACCCTCACACTTGGCCGGTTTTTATATTCATATTGTTTTGTTCCTAACTCGTGGGCCCAGCTGTCCGCAAGGGGCTAGTTGAAAATAAATACTCAATAGATATACCTACAAAAAATAGCGCTTAAGGGGGAACGTTTCGAGTTTAGTGCAAATGCATTTTACTTTTGATTGTTTCTCTTATTTTAAACTTATTTCAAAATAAAATAGTTTCATCTTATTTTGCGACTATTTTTTAATAATTATCAGAGGTTTTTAGCAGAATTGCGTCATTTTATGGATTACAGTTAACGTGAATGTCCATACCAACTTAAGCGTGTTTTAAGTTGGTGTGGACATTCATTTACAACGTAATGCATAAAATGACGCAATTCTGCTAAAAACCTCTGATAATTATTAAAAAATAGTCGCAAAATAAGATAAAACTATTTTATTTCATACATTTTATTTTAAAATAAGGTAAACAAACTTATGTTATGCACTTTGCACTGAGCCCGAAACGTTCCCCCTTAAGCGCTATTTTTACCCCTTAAGTTGGTAACGGAGGATCTCGGTGCAAAATGCACATCATAATATAGTTTTCCTTACTTTTGAATAAAAAGCATGCAGTAGATGCGTTTTATAGCAATTCGCGCAAACTGCTTGTTAATAGAAAGATGATCACATTATTCAATTTTATGCGTTACATTTTAGCTGCATTACATTACAACTGTAGACACGCTTTTAAGTTTGTTAATGTAATGCAAACAAAATGTAATACATTAAAGTAAAACACATTTATTGCATACTTTTTATTAAAAAGTAAGGAAAACAATATTATGATGTGCATTTCGTACCGAGGTAAAAAGTTACACCCTTAAAGGAAACTGCACCAGAATCCATCAGGTTATTTAAAGTTTTATTATAATCTATAATATTATATAACAGAACACACACATAAATTCTAAAATTTCTTCCAAGGATAACAAGGATAAAGAGCCAATGTTATTTAGTGTATTGATGGACGCCTGGTGGCCGAGTGTCTAGACTACTCGCCTGCTAACCCAGGTTGTGGGTTCAGGTGTTCGGTCTGCGTGCTTCGGAGTTTCGTGCTCGAAGCACGGCAACAGAGCTCACCACCCATCACGTTTGAGGCGTATCCGACCACAGAACAAGAATCGTGTTTCTTGTTCTGTGTATTCGACCGTCGTCGGTGAAAATTAGGTGTACCGAGTGTGGACTGTGACTTGCATCCCACAGTTCACACTTGGGAACACCTCTGATCTGACACCCCCTCGGCGATTCATATCAACGATATGTTTTTTTAAAAGTTTTTATATAGATGAAAAGTTAACAATTATCGTAATTTTTATGAATTCAAATCACTCTTGACCGACTGAAAAGTTGCTCAGAATAAAGTATTCATGACAGGGTGAATTTTCATTACCCAAGGGATTAATAATAATTTACATTTTCATTGTTATTCCTCAAGTAATATGAAAAATTGCTACAATCCCGACACGCTGTTTTGGAGCAACGTGAAAGCCATTCAAATTATAAATAAATACAAAGCCAGATATTTCCAAGCAAATTTATTACTGACTAGCCTTTGTCCGCGGCTCCGTCCGCGTTTATTCAATCTCTGCCCCGTTTTTGGCTTGGGTGTTATTTTATGAACACCCCCTTATAGTCTATACGTTGACTAGGGTCACTACGATGATAATAAAGAAAACCGCATCCAAAGCCGTGGGGTGGTTCTCGAGATAAAACGGAACATACATACCTACAGACAGACAGGCAGAAAGACATACAGACGGACAGACGTCCTAAAATTCTATAAATGGTAGTTTTGACTTTAGTAACACTAGTAATAATCCAATCCACTTGAATTTTTGAAAAAATATTCAATACACAAGACTTTTTTACTACTATTCGTATAGATAATTATATGTAATCGCAGAAGTAAATTCCGAATGTTCGATTGTAGTGTCGATGTCGGTTTGTAATTGCACTGAGACTTAAGAATGGCATTCTCTAAAATCTTAAATTTATTTACCTATAAATAAAAGTTAGTAATTAATCATTATTAACGATTCACGCCCTTGGCAGACTAGTTAAGGAAATTTCCAATTACCTTTAAATGCTTAATTATTTAAATAATTACAATATATTAATGATTATTGCTAATAATAAGGCTTTAGAATGGAGACCATGTACAGCAAAGCGTATTGTAGGCTGACCTCGTGCCCGCTGGACCGACGACCTGAAGAACATTGTGGGTGGCGGCTGGATGAGGAAGACGGAGGACCGCCATTAGTGGCGAAATTTGGGAAAGGCCTATGTCCAGCAGTGGACGAACAGGGGCTGATGAATGGATGGATGGATTCCTAATAATTAAAAATATAAAGATATGAAGGAGATGTTTCTAAGGAATTAAGGATGGTCGTCATGATCGCAGCAACTCAGCCATGTGACCATTTTAATTTCGCTATTATGTGCACGATTCATGAAACTGGTGAAGGCCGATTTCGTCGCGGGCTAAAATTGAAAACGTGTGTCAAGAGAAACAAAATTTTCGCAATACTGTAAACGTTTTCCGATTATTTTTCTAATAAACATCGGGAAATTTAAAACCATCTATATATTTAAAACCATCATAAAAAACAAGACTCACAATCTCGCTCAAAAAGTGTCCGCGATGCATCTTGTCACCGCTGTGGGGTGACAAAATCGAATGAGGAATTCGTACAACTGACATTGAATCTTATGTTAACGACATAGCATCTTAACTTGGTTGAAGATTTTTGTTACTACCTATGCACGTCGCACGTTCGGACACTTTCTGACGAACTTTTCTTAGAGACTTGAGACGTCTTGTTGTTTATGAGAGTAAAAGCCAGCAGCCTGAAATAGTTTAAAAACACTATCGCTCGCACCTAGCTCATCTACAGACGATATAAAGAAAGCGTACTATATGCAGGTACTATCGATATTTTCATTCCATACTCACCTACGGAGTTGACATGTGAGGCGATGCGGCAAAAATGTATCGTAAAGAAGCGCCTTACGTATAATCGCAGGAGTCCTTATCACGCTAAGGATCTTTTATAGATTATAAAATATTTAGCTTACCCTACTTACGTCGAGAAATCACCGAGTATAGTGCAGCAAACTTATCTGACCCGGTGACGAGGACTGTCGCTTCTTGAATATAGAGGTCATTTTAGTTTGGCTTATAGGGTCAGACAAGCTCGTGGCGCTGTACGTAAAACGGAACTTGAATAACTTCAAAATGAACGGCGATGTTCACAATATTTAGGACCAGACGGCGACACCCTACTACAGGTGCTAAAGGCAAGACTCGGCAAGTCCAATAAAACTCTAAACGTCCTGGTTCCAAAGGTATATAATGTTCTTCCCGATGACATAAAGGCCGCCACCAGCGAAACCATTTTCAATTACAGGCCTTTGGTCAGTTATACGACCAAATAGATTTTTAACTGATGTGAAGTTGGCCCAAGTAAAGCACAATTAAATTGTATATAATATTTTCACTTAATTTAATAATAACTTGTACAATTTTATTTAACAACCAGCCTTAAACCGCGCCTCCGCCCGCGTTTATTCAATCTTTGCCCCGTTTTCTGCTTGGGCGTAATTTTATGAACACCTCTTATAGCTTATGTGTTGACCAGGGTTACTACGATGATGATAAAAAAACCGCATCCAAATCCGCTGAGTGGTTCTCGAGTTAATAGCGTTTATTCATATTCAATATTTGCCCCGTTTTCAGCTTGGGCGTTATTTCATGAGCTGCAATCCTATGTTTTGACTAGGGTCACTACAATGATAATAAAAAAAAATCGCATCCAAATCCGTTGAGTGGTTCTTGAGTTAAAACGGAACATACAGACAGACATACAGACAACAGAGAGTTTTTTTTTAACTTGTGGTTTTGGCTTCGCTGTAATACTAATAACCCATTTCATTTAAAATCTCACGAAAATGTTCAATGTATAGATACGACTTTTTAACTACTTTATTATTAGTACATATAGATAACTGATTTGTATTTGTATTTTATACCTTACAATTTTGTGTTTGAAATTTTGGTTTACGAGTGAATTTGTTCGAAATGTAATGCTATTTCATTTCGCTATTACATGCGCCCTCCACGAAACTTGCGAAGGCAATTCAATCGTGCCGATTTTGTCGGGAGCGTAAATTTTAAAACTTCTGTCAGGAATAACATGATTTTGGCAAGATTGTGTACGTTTTCATATAAGAAAAATATATTGTATATTTTCACGTATTATTTGAAAATTTCAACTGGCTACCAATTACGGCTAGAGGACCCCTGTGACAAACAGACGGACAGACAGACAGTGGAGGCTTATTAATAGGGTCTTGCCTTTGTGCGGAACCCTAAAAATGAGCAGTGCACATTTTAGTCGACTCAATCGAGAACAATCGACTTATTAGGGCGAAGAGCAAAGTAGGAACGCTCGCTGGTGGAGTGTGTAGAGATCCCGTGATTCTGATACGGGTATATGGACGAAAATAATGTCGAAGAATCCGGTCTTTAAATCTAAATCTCCAAACCGTATCAAGGGGTTTAAAATTTTACCGGCACTAAAATTAAGGATGCAAGCTTCTGTGGAAGCACTAAAAGATATTCTGATTATCTTTATCGCTACTAATGGCATCCACGAAACAGGGCTGCGAAAAAAGAGAAAAACCTACAAAGATTCAATTGTTCGCGAAATGCATTCAACTCTGGATGTTTTATGGGTTTTTGCATCGGGCTCTTCTAGTCTTCTTCAAGACCTTATCTGTCTCTTGCTTTCGTCAACTTGTCCTTAAACATGAGCTCCTTTTATTTTTTTTATAGAAAACATAGGAAGGTGGATTTAACCCTTATTTAGACAACATCCTCTGCAGCATTGCTCCCTGTAATTATTTTAATGATAAATTTGATTTATAAAAGTATTAAATTAGAAATAAACGAAATTATAGTATTTTGTGCAACTCTTACATAATAAGAGCAATTGGGATACGAGTGCTTGCTAACGAAACGCAGTGAGGCTGAGTTTCGTCATAGACTGCACGAGTGTCCCAAAGGAATGGCTAATTATGTCATAGTCGGACACAATACTTTATTATCAATAACAACAATATTTCAAATGAAAATATCATGAAAATTGCCTAGAAGAAAGCGCGGGATTCCTTTTATTTTTTTTATTTGGGGCCTTAAGCTTAGGCAAAGATCTTAGGAGCTGTTCACCCTAAATTCCGGTAATTGCGGGAGCATGGCCGCAGAGATACTTTTTGCCTAGCCCAAAGTAAAAGAAGAAATATTAGTCGCTGATTGGTTATCGAAGCACGAGTATATTATGGGCCAATCACAGCGCAGAAATGTGGTGAAATAATACATGTTATAAGATCGGTTTGTGTGATACTAACAAACAAAATAGGTACTTGTAAAACAGTTTTTGACGTTGTAATTACCTAATTGTAGTAAGGAGTAGATAAAGTACTTTGGAAGATAGTGTGTTTAAGACAGATCATATTAAAAGTAATAGCTATCTAAAATTCAATGAGCTTAGTATCAGTAATATTATGTTTGTGCCGAAATTAAATGAGATTTGAATTTCATGGCCTACTACAAGTATATCTTAAAAGCTAACATAGTTTAAGGGTTTGTACCTACCAAAACCCATTTTGTTATGTCATTTAGAGGAGCCATCAACAATATGAACCAGGAATATAGGATCTCTGGAGATGTCGTTGGTTTCAACCAAAACGGAAGATCCCTTTCAACTTCTTATTGTGGAATACGCTCACATCTGTATGATGAGAGTCGTCGAAGTGCTGAGTGAGCGCTGAATCGTAAACACTGAACATAGACGTCGCGCAGCCGTAAATATGAAGTGAAACGACATGTAACGCAAGCTGTCTCAAGTCTTCATATTCCTTTGTCGTTTTTATGATTTTTATGGTTTGGTTTTATGACTATTTTCTGTACAAACATGTTTCTATTATACATCCAGAATTAACGCCACGATTCAAACGTCATCCTAATTTGGTAAGTAGCTTTTACAGGAACTACGAAGAGACAAATTCACTGAAGACTCATCTAAAAGAATAGAGTCTGTTTATATGGAAATTTACCTTTGTACACTATACCGCTATGCATATTTAGTAACTCTTTGTGGGTGACGGTAGAGAAAGGAGGCTTTAGGTACTGAACAACATAAAAGGGCACAGCATTTTCGTTAAAGCAAAGGTATTAAGTAATCAGAAAATTGTGTGTATGAAATTACTTAACTGTCTCATGTTGATGTAGAAAAGTGAGAGAGTCAATCTAGAGGTTTCTGATTGAAATCCTAGTTTAGATAGATCTTCATTTCCAGATTTGCTTTTCCTTTGGGTATTTCTACCGCAACTTGCGAGGGAAGAATCGCCAAGTTACAAAAGTTACGCAATAACTTTTGCAGCTTCCAATATGTTTAGGTTTAACGATATCTACGCTATTTGATTAATTGCTCTGAAATAACAGTTTCATGGAACAGATGTTCAAACTTTTGATTGCTAGATTTAGTGGCGAAGTTTGTGATAGTTATACTTCAATATTAGGCAAAACCAGGCGGCCCGCCATTGCCTGGGAACGATGCTTGGCCGTTTATCCATCTCCAATTGCCGAGCTATATATAAAACAGACTGGAGACGGGCAGCGGCGTCACTGGTGCAAGGGTTTCGGCACCGCGCTCACAAACCCGCCTGCCCAGCGTGTGTGAGTATGGGCATTTCTTCCAGGAGGACTGCCAAGATTGAGCAGCAGTGGACGAAACAGGCGGATGGATGGATGGATTACTGTCTAATAATAATAATACTATAACTAATATTATAGTTACTCGCTGCATGTGAATCGCCTTTAGCATCTTCAAATATACACCGGTCTAAAATAAAAACATAAATGAGGTATATTATTATATTATATTTTTTAATTAAGTAATTTCCTGTTAACATATATGTTACCATACTTTTTCATTTGGACCCTACTTACTTACCTTTGCTTTTGATCAGTTTTAAAACCAATATGTTCATTTTTTTATACTAATCGTGTTGCTAATCAGTTCATCACGTTAAAACCGTTATGACAGTGTAGGTTATTGGCCCAAACAAGTAGGCTGCTTTTTGTCCTGTAAAATCGTATTGTGTCCTAGATATTACAAAGAATCAAAATCTAACAATTATTTACATTAGGAAACAGAATAATTTTAATTAAAGGATGGTTTTCACAGATTTCAAAATAAACAAAACAT
Organism: Ypsolopha scabrella; assembly: GCA_910592155.1. Taxonomy (NCBI): domain Eukaryota; kingdom Metazoa; phylum Arthropoda; class Insecta; order Lepidoptera; family Ypsolophidae; genus Ypsolopha; species Ypsolopha scabrella. Next base: position 12,235,773 of record OU342964.1, read on the forward strand.
TGAGACGTGTACCATCAGTAGATATCCCACTGACCTCTATAATAGAAAATATATCTATAATAGAGGTCAGTGGGACATCTGGTGACGTAGTGTTCGCTCTTCTAACAATAAAAATAAGATGTAAAGTGGATCGGCGCAATTTTCCACGATAGTACATGAACACAACGAAGATGTAATTATATCAACGAAAATGTAAAATTACCTTGATGTTTATGTTTGAGCTTTAATGCAATCTCAGAAAAGGTAATATTTCCTCAGGCTTACTCAAGAGACTCTTGGTAAGATTAAACAAGGCAGCATATACAATACATATATATAGCAACCAATAGGTCATTAAAACAAACCAGATAATAACTTAATCTTTTATAAGCTTCAAGCGAAACGGAGAAAAATATTTAATTTTACCACTAAATTGTCTTCACGAATTCTGATAAAATAAATCTTTTGGTGTTATTATGGGAACTAAGGGTCAGTCAACCCAGATTTTAGGGTTCGATAAATATTGGAAACCCTTATAGCAAAGATTCAGTGTTTGTCTGTCCATTTGTCCACGTTATGATTAAAACACAAGAACGGCTCAGCCGATTAAGGCAACAGTTACTGTTGGTGACCTTGGGTGCGTGCGTCTCTCTATCACACTACTCGTCCCGCACTGACCTCTCCGTCGTTAGAAAAGGAATCAGCCTGCGAAGTGCGAACGTGCTCAAATATACCTAAACAAATAATTCCAATTGTGAAATTTTGGCGACATGGATCTCCATTTTTATCAGCAATAAAAAATATATTAATATAATATATACTAGATTAAGCATTTCATTGACATCATTTTGCCCGAAGATTTAGCTGATTGATTAATTTTCATAGCACAGAAAAAAATATCTAGAAAACCTCTTTTAAAACAGAGATTTCTATTTTACTGACAAACGGGGGCGCATGAAGCCTCTATTTTTTTACTTAAATTAGTATACAAATACACTTCAATATGGCCGATTGGATTTATTAAATTACTTATAGTTGTCATTTTAAATGAAAAATACTGTTTTGCCGCATACGACCTTACGGCATAAGCTAGTTCGTGAGCGCATATTTGTATGGAGTAAGTCTCCCCTCACTCCACTCCCTTAAGACGCCTATTTGAAATTGATTGATTGATTTAAAAGTTTATCAATGCCTCGCCTTAAAGCTATAATTTTTCAATAATAATCAAAGTGTCTCATTTGTTGTTATAATATCTTCAATTTGTCTGTTTCAATTTGTTTCTTTGAATACTCAATTAATTAAAGCTTAACTTAGTCTCAATTTGAACGTTGTTTTGGTATTTATTTAAATTAATTTTCATATAAATTTTAAATTTTAATCAACCCATCTCATTTCAGATATTCTGCAGTTTAGCACATTTTTTTTTCTTTTATAACGTCTGCATTAAGCCGTTCTATATCGCGGTATTTCAAGATTGTCAGCAGTTATGGGCCTCAATTTGGGATGCAGTTGGAGAATAAATCAGGGACTCCAGGAAAAATACTCGAAGACGGTACATTTTAATAATATTTTGGAAATCTGTACATCTATTTGGCTGAAACACGTGCATTATAATTTCTCTCAATCCCGTGCGAATTGGCTGATATTTGGCTGAAACACGTAGATACAATATCGTTTCTCTCAATCCTAAAATCATTTCTTAGCGGATGTCTAGGTAATATAAGAAACCTGTTTCTAGGTCCAGCTATTTGGTTCAGGTGTTAATAGATCAGCCAGACAGTCAGGGTATTATTTTATAAATAAGGATGTACACTTTACACATATTTTGATATTTTTGATACATTGTACTAAATAAATCACTTTTTATCTGGTGCGTGCAACTCCGCCCAAATAACGATGGATAATTTTAATAATATATTATTCTGCCAACAGCTCCGACGACGCCCCAAAGGAGCAAACAACACTTGAAATAACTTGTATCACACCTTTGAAATTATAAAGGTGTTTGATTAAATTGGGAACTTGCTTGATATTATATTTTGTACGCCTTATAATTTTGGAGACTTCACTTTTTCAAAGTTTTTCACTTTTATATAAAGATCTTATATAAGGTGACTTTCGTTTATATAGAAAAATTCATACTGGATAGTCGGTAAGTCGTCAGAACCAAGATTCAATTACCCTTTTTGTGAAATACCCAAAATAAAATTTAGACCTCCCTTATTAGTTGAGACGAGGTTGTTTTTGAACAAGTATAGAGGTACAAAAAATATTTTTCGTGTTTCGTAAACATGGCACTGTTGAACCTTGATCCTTACCACTTACCGAGTCTCCGATATGAATTTCGCTGTATAAACGAAAGTCACCTTTTATAGCAATCAAGTAATCTTACTGCTTAAAATATAAAGATTTAAATAAAATAGCACGATAGTAGTACCCAGGAAACTGTAATTAATATTTAGTTTAATTAAATGGCGTTAATATCATTTACATAGATGAAACTCACAACTTTAGTTTGTTGTATAAAAACTGTGTTAGGCAAAAAGGCCGTAAAGTTTAGGCGTGTTGGCTAACATTCTGTGTTTAATTCCCCTGATTCCCTCTCTGCTCCCATTTCAGCCTTTTAATCAGTATAATGAAGTCCGTCAAGCATGTGTCGCAATGTTAACTAAAATGGGTCCTTTTCTTGTGATCTAAGAATTACCGCGCCCAGTTTCTTTTTCGCATAACCACAAAACTGATAGGATTGACATTTTGGTTAAAGGGGGTTATCCCATTTTGTCTCTTTTCAAATGTATTTTAAACCAATAAATAGCGACGATTAAATTTTGTACAAAATATATGTCATATTTCACCCTTTTCTCTTAAAACTTCGGCCGTTCGATACACGATTATTTATATCTTCCTCGATCCAATGTAATCGCAAAGATAGGTCTAAGCTATGATCTAAATATCACTTCATTTGAGCTATATTAAGTTTTGGACAGTAAAATTTATAACAAAATGAACGTCGTCGTAAACAATGTGATTTAAAATGGCCGTCGTATTAAAACCCATCCCTCTAATTACAAAATAATAAATAAAAACACCTCAAAACCGCGAGTTTTCTAAGCGGTCGACTCGCGCTGAGCAGGATAAACATGTGTAAAATGAAAGCGTTGCAGCAGCAGGACAGAGTTCTCTGGATAACCTCGCCTTAATACTATTTAACTGACAACTTAACCACAAGCGTTACTCGCCCAGCTACTATCTTTAGTAGATAATATTTAGTAACTGATTACATTAGGCTAGTAATGCTCTTATCCCTGGTACACTACCAGTAGGCCTACCATGAGCTTTGGTCTCGATACTTGTTACCGTCTGCGTAAAATATTTTGTATTAGAAATTCAGGTTACTCCATAAATATTTTAACGCAGTCGGTACTCATGTAAACTAGGTTGCGAAACTTGTGTTACTATGATCCTAATAAGTAGATATGTATAAAACTGAAACAGATTAAAAATTGTAATAATTTAGGCAAATGTGAGTCGCACTCACAAATTAAGGGTTCCGTACCACCACACAGAACGGGTATGGAACCCTAAAAACTTATAACATAACAATATACCTAGATGCTATAGTAACAAAAAACAAGGCGATAAAATGGTAACGCCTATCAAAAAATTCGACACCCTCTTAGTACAGAATATTTGTTGTTTTGCTTTCGAGTACCTATGTCCAACAATATTACCAAATTTGAAAACTCCGTCTTTAAAATGGAGCTGAAACAAGTAACGTAAAAAAAGTTTTTTTTGTATGTACAGGGTTTTGTTAGGTATCGTTATTGTGTCATGGTAGAGACCATAGTTACACCGTATTTTGTGAAAATTTCAACCGGCTACCTGTAACGGCTGAAGTTGTAAACCCCTGTAATAGATGGACGGACGGACGGACAGCGGATGGTTAGTAATAGGGTCCCGTTTGGAATCTTTCGGGTACGGAACCTTAGAAATGAAATAAAAATATCTATACCCACCTGTGAAAGTTAAGGTAGAACTTAGCATGACTTCCCACCCTACCAGATTGCCGACGTATTGATGAATTGGCTGACCTATGACCTATGGACTGTTTATCAATAAAAATATGTATCTAGCTGGATGTAGATGAAGCAGATGGAAATCTGTGATGTCTACTTACCCCTCTACGAGACAGCCATGAGCGTATGTATTAAATTATCTTCAAGATACAAACGTGCCCAGAGTCTAGACTAGATGCTTCTTTTACGAGTATGTATCAAAGTTCAACTGTGTAGATATGCCCATGTTAGTCGCATTTTTTCTATTGTAGACCAGCAAGCTAAGACAAGCATGTCTGAGATGGTATCACAAGTTCGAGGTCTGAATATCAAAATCTAAGGCCGTTAAAAATACACGAGGACATAATAACGGTAGGTTCGAGTTTATCATATGATGCTAAACTTGTCACAGCGGGCGGCTTGTCGGGTTTTCGCAAATAAGTAGCGATAAAATGACGTGGCGAACCCAATTTTGGAGGATTATAAATGATACACGAGTTAATGTTTTCAAATGAAAAGCAACCGCATCGTGTGGAATTTGTGTTAAAACAACACATTAATGAAATGTTAACGAGCCATCAGGGTACTTTAGACGGAAAAACAAATTAAAGTCTGCAATGCAAATACAAGTACAGAACAGTGTTTGTACTTACTCCCACGGCGGCAGCGGTCGAATATTGGCAATTCACATTATTTAATTCGTGTGTCAGATGGATATCTCAGGGTCGTAAAGAGGGCATCGCCACTCGGACCCGAACTTGCTTTTATTTGTACAAAACCAACGATGAGGAAAAAGTTTAATTTAACGGGAGGGAAAGACTTCAAACGGTTATATTTTTGACGTAGGTATAAAATTAGCAATGTCGGTGACACATAGAAAACCATATAAGCAAAGACGTAAAAATCATATTGGTGGTACCTTTTAGCCAATAATATAAAAATATATTTATGTATGTTGTGTATATTTTGCTGGCCGTTGGGGCCGAAAGGCTTTAGAATGGAGACCACGTAGCGTAGGCCGACCTCGTGCCCGCTGGACCGACGACCTGAAAGACGTTGCGGGTGGCGGCTTGATGGGGAGGACGGAGGACCGCCATGAGTGGCGAAATCTAGCAAAGGCCCATGTCCAGCAGTGGACGAATAGGGGCTGATGGAGGGATGGATATTTTGTTTATAATACCTTAGTTTTCATTTCTATTATGAAATTATATATGACATATAATAGCACAATATTAATACTCGTATTGTTTAAAGGAAGATACGCGATTAATCCTTCAATTACAAGGAATAAACATAATTTTATTATAACATACATAAATAACAGTATCCTTAAAAACTATTTTTGCACTTTATGACATTTTCATAGCCTCTCAATCTCTATGTCCGAACTGTTATCTTCGGCAGGGTCTTCTACGTGTATAATCTTTTCAACATTTTCATTGAACGTGACTACGGACTTCCTTCTCGCTAGTTTCTTGACCTCACCATATTCATCATCGTCTGAATCTACCGCATCTTTTAGTTTGTCTATGGACTGTATGACTATAGGGACGTTGATGTCAGGAAGTGGGACATCAATTTTTGTGTCAAGAGGGTTTTTTGAAGCCGTTTCGACGGTGACTTCATTGACTGGCGCTTCGAGCATTTCCTGAAGACGTCTTTCGCTTCTTTTTAGCTCCTCCATGTTAAGTCTAGGTCTAGTTAGTGTGTCTAGTTTCGGTGCAAGGTTGACGGAATCGTTTCGTGACGTAAGACTATTTGTGTCACTAAATTGATCATAGTTCCGTGATTTCCACCTGAAAACAATATTGAAGGTTAATTCCATGATTTCATAGTACTGCAGTCGTAAAACTTTATTACTATTATTTAACTATTTTTTTAAATATATTTGCACATGTGGTAGGTAACCGGGCTTTCGATCAGATTGTCCAGGTGTAATCACCGCCCTGGCATGCACTAAGGAGTTTTTCGGAATGCACAGTATTTGTATACCTACCCAGTTAAGTGTGCGAGAGTTGATTGTTCAGTTGATGTCGGAACCCCTTTGATACCCCCTGGGATAACATGTCATCGTGATACATAATATATAGGTATATTATGTATATAATATGAATGTGTACAATATATAATATGTATACTATGTACCATAATACGTGTAAAAATTCAAGAATAATCACGTAGAAAGGATTACGAGCACGCCTAGATCTCACATAAGCGAATGAGTGATGTAGACAACGGTGTTCTTACCATTTCAAGAAAAACCATAAAGCGATGAATAAAATTAGTATGAAGAGGAGGATACTAAGGACAATCGTAGCCACTAACAAGCCAGTGTCACGTGCAGACCCTGCGCCGACGCATACTTCATGACTATCCAGATAATCTTGCAAAGATATGCTGTCCACAACCACCGAAGGTATCACGTTGCTGCTTATATCGCTGTGGACAAGAAATATGCGAACGGGTTCAGATTCGGATAGATTGCAACATAATTTGGCTATTTACATTGATTTTATCTCGACAAGAATCTTCAGACCACTGTGAATATTTTATGTTGACTGGATTGATAAATTACCCATAATGGTTTTGGTTTGTTAGCATCTATTGTGTCTAGTTAAATTAAAGAAGAACATTCATACAATTAAGGGGATTGTAGGAAATTTGTATTTTGAAAAGTGATTGATTTTATTGTTAAACAGAGGTAATAGTAATGAAATAAGTGACTAAATCGAAAATCACTCATGCTTTGAAGGGCACGATGTTTGTAGGCTGATCTTAACCACACAAAGACAAGTACATATTACAGATTTTCTATTCCCCAAATACTTAAATATGTTTAAAATTTTTAACTTGCTCGTATTATTGAATGAAAAGATTTACGACATTTACGAAGCAATATTTTAATCTTACCTTGTTAGTTGATTGACATCGACTGGGTCTCTTTGAACCATACCATAAACGTAGAGTCTGAGCGATGCCCCACCAGATTCAACAGCTTGTCTTTTACTTCTGAAACCTTCGGTGTTGTCAGTGACTTCGTACTCATCAGATATGACCGTCGAAGTAAGGACTTTGACATCATATCCTATTGCACTGGTCAGGTCACTGATAATAACTGCTTCATCGTCTTGGAAAGCGTCTCGAATGGTCAGTACAGCTATGTGCTCTACATCTAATAACCGGACCTATGGAAGAAAAAGACAAAAAGTAAGTATAATATTAACATCAGCTAACTCTTCGCTTACTCTCTAGGATCTTGTCGAAATACGAAAACCCATAAAGTGAAATTTTGGTGTTTGTCCTTTAGTAGCATAACTTGAGAACGGCGAAAACCGTTCAAGTGCGAGTCAGACTCGCATACCTAGGGTTCCGTAATTCGACAGTTTTGGAAACAGTCACAAAGAAAGTATTTAAAATCTTGCACATAACTGTTTATGATAACTTATAAAGAATCAATTGTACCACAAAAGAGAGACTCAAATATTTTTTTACCGCGCTTGAAATAAAACTCGTGGATGAAAAATTTAATTTTGTCATTTTGTCATCGTGAATTTCTGACCCATTATATTTTTCCTGTAATTTTTACGTAATCCCAAATTACCATGATTTTTTAAATATGTTTCGGTTCATTAGTTTCGGAAATAAGGGGGGGGGCAAGCATTTTTTGTGGTTTTGCATAGATTTTACGAAATCGGTGCCAATAAATACAGTAAAAGAATATATTTTTATAATCACCTCTTAAATATCTAGAATTTAATAGCCACATTGTATTTAAAAAAATATATATATTTATTTTACATTTTTTTATATTTCTCATTTGTTATTATTATTTTTTTAATCGTTATAGTTTTCCTGTAATTGGCCAATTACGGCCTATAATCGTCATTTTTAAAAAATTGTTTTCTGTCTACCAGCTTCGGAAATAAGGGGGGAGGCATGCATATTTTTGTGGTTTTTCAAAGATTTCTCAAAATCGGTGCTAGTAAATATAGTAAAAGTATATATTTTATAATCAGCTCTTTAATATCCACAATTTGATACCCATATTATATTTTTAGGATACTTTTTATTTTTCTCACTTTTATATTGGAAATATTTGAAACAATATTTTCTTTTACCCCCGTTTTGTGTATGCTAGTAAATGCTATTTTTGTAGCAAATTTCAAGTCTTTATATTTAACGGTGCTAAAGTTATGAGGCTGTGACATATGGACGGACGGACAACGGAGTCTCACCATAAAGGTTCCTTTTACCTTTGAGGTACTACGGAACCCTAAAAATATCTCGAAAGCGAATACGCTGCCATGACTTACATAGGTACTGTTATGACATCTATGGCCGCCATTGATTGCTTCCTTAGTGATTGAGTAAAGAGGCGGCATAAGAAGTATCCACTTAAATAATTTAGTGTTGTATCTCTGATACAACCCGCTGCTTTTTTAGGAAGAAAAAGAGACTTCGGGTCGAACGAGTAAGATCGCGGATGTGCATTACCTGTTAAATGGCACGAAATGAAGCTTGTAGTAAAATCTTTTTTGGGGTGAGCAAATTTATTTTCAGAAGAAAATGGCGTGTACAGTCGATTAACTTGAAATGAATCGGTAAATATTGTCGGTTTTATGTTTACTATTAGTAGTAAATATATTCGTACATACGTCTCCTAGGGTTAACGTGGGCTTAAAACTTATAAGCTTATAGAGGATTTTTTAGTTGAGAGGAAAGGTCAACCCTATTTTAGAGCATTTCTAGTACAAAAACATACTTACTCAACAAGTTCATTTAGTTTGCAGAAATATTTATTTATTATAAAAATAATTACGGTTCATATTTCATTTACTATTTCTAGAGCAATATGTCTTACAAAGAAATAAAGGCCTTAGCCTCAGTTTGTTAAGCATCAAATAAACTGATAAATTATTGTTTGATTAAATAATATATAGGTAATTAATTTAAGATGTTAGCTGATTCAGGTGAACTTCGGAATATCAAAATTTGAAGTGGAAAATTAATAGTGACCCAGCTGAGCAGAGTACGGATAGACTTTGATGACGTCACAGTTTAGAAGTTGGTTTGGCGTCTACGAAGTGAATTGTCAAATGATATCTCAACATACGTTAAAGGTCGATTCTCGGATTTAAAACTAAATCCTAACAAATACTCGTAATTAAATCATTTATGGAGAAATTCAATCAACTGACCAAATTTATACTGGAGACTCGGTTACTGATCAGAAACAAGGTTCAATTATCCTTTTGATAATATTTAAAAAATATATTTTTTTACTTCCTTACTGACTGGGCTGGGAATTTTGTACTAGTGCAACCAGTACGGCTGCAAAAAAAATATTTTTCGGATTTGGCCAAAAGAGTTACTGAACCTAGTTCCTGATCACTCACCGAGTCTCCAGTATGAATTTGGTCGGTTGATTGAATTTTACCTTATATAGTCATATCGTCACATATCGCCTCGGTGTGAATCCCCGAGAGGGTAGGTATCAGAGGTGCTCCCAAGTGTGAACATTGTAATGCAGGTCACACTCCCCCTACGATTATGTTATTGGAATAAACTATATTTACGACTGTATTTAAACAATCCAATTGGTAACCAGCTACTACAACAGTATCATTAAAATATAGTTTTTCCACACAGTACAATATTTGTATCGATCGTTTTTGGCTGGGACTTTGGAAGCAAATTTTTAAGCCATAAACCTTCGATCCAAATCTAACTAATCTTTTTTTTTTTTTTTTTTTTTTTATTTATTTATTTTATAACAGAATTTTACACAAGTATATACTTTACAATTTTCGCCAAACTGCTAAGCAGTTTGTTGGCGATACGCTCTTACATTTGATTAAGAGAAGGTACTTAAAATCTAATACTATATAGTCTTAAAACATATACATATTTGTAGGAAATCATTATGTAAGATATAATAAGTTCTAGTTATGTAAGGGAAGATAACAATATATTTTTTAATTTATGTTTTAGGGTGCCAATTTTTAACTTATTTTCTTCCAGTAGGAGAGGATATTTATTACAAAGCTTGGGAGTTATGTACTTCCGAGTTCTCTCTCCATAATAGTTTTTAGATGATGGCTGTGATAGTTTGCCAATTTTTACTGTTCTAGTGAAATGTCTATTTGGTTTAGGAACTTTATAGTCTTTAGTGTAGTAAATTTCCAAACCTATGAGATATTTAACTTTCTGGTTTACTGGGAGAATTTCACAAACTGTAAACAATTTTTCATACTCTCCCTTATATTTAGCTTTGATATTTTTACCTACTAAGTGTTTAATAATTCTCAACTGTAATTGCCTAATTAGATCCAGGTATGTTTTAAAAGTCAGTCCATAACAACTTAATCCATAGCTAAGAAGTGAGTCAGTCTAGATTCTAGACAAAACAGAAATAATATATAATGTGTACATTTTACCTTATTATTACCTTATTTCATTATCTGATTCCGGATAAACCAGTCCCTAATGAATATAGCAAAGGTACTGATTAAAGCATGAAATGAAACTACAACTAATCCCAATCTAATAAAGCTCTTAGTTACCACCTGGGTAAGTTCTGCAGGCGCACTTTTCGCTAAAAAAACAAGCGTATAAAGAGTGAAAAGTTGATCTGCGCAATCTTTCCCGATAGAACATTAGTCTTCGTTCGCAGAGCAACAGGAAAAACCTTGTGAGGTAAATCAGAAGTTATTTCCGGTTCCACCTCAATTTGTGGTTATATGGAGCCTCATAAAGATTTCAGGATAACTTTATTCATCAGTACCCCGATCTTCTCGCACAAAGCTCTGGTATCTCCCAGCTTGGTTTTAGGGTTTGCTTTATTACCCGCAACTGTTTTTATTACTACAATTCAATAATTATTTTCTGCAAACATTTGGTTGACTCAGAGAGAGATAAATTGTTACCAGATGTCAAATTTGAAATACCTATATATAAGTTCCTACAATTCAAGAACTTTTTTTTACCCTTCCATAGAAATTTAGTCAGCTGATTCAACCACTTTGTACTGGGAAGTAAAAAAATTATTTAAGCAAAAATTCTTTTTATTCTGGAATGTGATCAGTTAACAATACATGATCTACCCTAGAGTTATTTTCACTTATTATTGTAAGATCTTATATATCTAAAATATTTGTTTTATTGCGTTTTATTCTATCTATAATCCACCACTGATGACTTCAATTTGATTTTCATAAATTAATTGAAGGTGCTATATTAAGTTGGCTTAGTTTTAAAAATGTAATGCTTTTTTGAGATTAAAACATTAGTTATCATATGATTAAACATTAGTTAGTTAAAGCCTGTAATGTTGACTAGTTTCACTAAGATAATAAAACCGGATCCAAATCTGTTGAGTGGTTCTCGAGTTAAAACGGAACATGCAGACAGATAGACAAACATTCTAAAAATGGTTATTTTGGCTTCAGTAAGACACTAAACATCGATTTCGTTTAAAATTTTGAAAAAAATATTAAACATATAGACACGACTTGTTTACTTTATTATTAGTATAGATAACTAAATCAGCGTTTGCCAGTCTTACTTATGACACTGAGAACTCTTATAAAATAAACAATAACGATTAAGCTTAAAAAAAGAAAAAGAAAAATCTCCGCTCACAGCACCGACCATTTCTTAAAGGACCAGCGAATCCAAGTACATCATCGATCTTCAGAATTTATCAAAGTATATGGCCATTTGACGTAGTGGTGATCTCCTTATTAGGAAATGTTAACAAATAACAATCTATAGGATGATCTCCAACTCACCATAAGATCGATATCTCCAGTGTTTCCTTCTCCGTTCCTGTCAGTAGCGTGAACGGTAAAGCGCGTGCCTTCCTCCAGCTCTCGTTGGTTGTCACGGACGTGGATGGTTCCGCTGGAGGGAGCCACAGCCAGCTGGGGCGCTGAGCTCCAGTACATCAGCGCTGCATTCTCGCCTATGTCTGCGTCGGTCGCCTGAACGATATTAGGAGGACGCATTGAAAATGTGTGTGAGTATGGGCATTTCTTCCAGGAGGACCGCCAAGAGTGGCGAAATCCTGGAAAGGCCTATGTCCAGCAGTGGACGAAACAGGCTGATGGACTGAAAATGTTGGCGGCACGGATCTACTTTTTTCTCAGCCATTAAAACATTTGGAATTGATATTTATGAATTCCATTTATCATGTCTTTGACATCATTTTGGTAATTGCTCTTCTTGATTGGGTAACTTTTATAGCAGAGAAAAAAAAGAACTGCACTTTAAAACCATAGATATTCATTTTACAGGGACACGAGGCCGATTTAAGCCCCAAAACTCTCTGTACAGATTAGTCTAAGTACATACTTCAAAATCCTTGGTAATTACATGTAACATTAGTACTAGACTGTTTTGGCGCATTCGACCTTAAGGGCTTGTATTGGGTCTTTCAACGGTTTTTGTTTTAATATGCTGAGTCAACTACTTATGTGATCAATGTAAACTTGGACACGTTTTTTCAGACTTTTATCTTTCCGTCGGTCGTCAGGTCGGTTACCTAATTGGACACATTTGGCTCAACAGATTTTATTTTTGAAAATAATGCCTTTTTAGGTTATTATATCGTTTCATGTAAGATTATCGTGCACCAGGGGTAAGGCCTTAAGGCATAAGCTAGTTCCCGAGCGTATATCTGTATGGATGGAGTAAGTCCCCCTCAGCCTGCTCCCCTAAGGCGCCGCGCGATTTGAGATTAAAAGTTTACTAATTCCTCGCCTTACATACAATGAAAAACCCATTTAAATATAATGTTATGACGCTTTTGTACATTTTAAAGAACGACAATGACGCTACGCTGCATTGAAAGCTTTTGAAAGGGTGTATTTTCGAAAGCTTTGTTTTAAAGTCCATTAAAAATACATGCATTGGGTGGTTATTACGTTGTTACGGTTAATTTCAACAATTTATGGACTGAAAGTTATATTTACGAATATACAAATTTTCAACATTTACATTGGAAATATTCTCTTGATTCTTTTAAAGCGATTTTGTAATTAATCACTAAAGCAAATACAGTTATTCGAAATGCTAATGTTGAAATAATTATTCCAGTCCGACATTATTATCGACTTGCAAGTTTTTGTGAATATTAGAGTTTTAAAGTCATTAGTGCTGTTACTAGAAAATAACAAATGATTGCAATCAGTCACTTACCTTCAACTCGGCTAGTGCTCGAGGCATGATCACATCCAAGAGTTCCGGGACCGGGTACCCGACCGCTATGGGTTCATTCTCCTTGCCTACAAATATCGGGTCATTATCGTTGATGTCGTTCACGATAAGGTTAACCAAGCTTCGCCTCGAGTTGTACAAGATAGTGTCGGTGAGAGTCCACTTGTTGTTGCCATAGTCGTACGGGCCGAGCCAATCGAGCCGGGGACTCAAGGAGCGCTTGGATCGTATCAAGGAATCATTGTCGCAGTGGAGAATAAGCTCCACTTGAACCTGTGATAGAGCCATGAACGCGATCGAGCTATCTTCTCTGTCGATAGCTCTGGCATGTAAACCTGTCTCATCGACGAATAGCCAGTCTTGCTCCAACGGCCAGCGGTTTGTGAGGCTATAACGGCAGTCAGCGTGAGAACTGTCAAGAACCACCAGATTGTTGTGAGGTTCCTCTTCATCTCTATCTAGGATTATTAACGGAGGCACGACCAGGTCATCACCACACACCGTGATCGCATCCACACTCAGTCGAACCTGGAAGTAGGAATAAAGTGTGAGAAATGTTATTTCTAAATGGAATTTCAATGACCGGTTCGGTTTCGGCAACGTAGGTTGCTCACCCTTATAACGGTAAAGAAAAATATTGCGTAAATATGTAAATTTTACATTCGTATTTCTCGGAATACCGACCGCATGGATAAAGCATTATCAAACAAACCATCGCATAAATATAAAGCGGCGTTATACTGCATTTTGAGATAACGGCCCCCGTGGAGCGATTTGTTACACGTTTCTATAGAGAAGGAAGTTACATTTTTAGCGTAATTTAAGGAAGCAGATGTCGAGAAAATATTCTGTACAAAAAGTTCTGTGCATAATGTGTTGTGCTTGGCTTGACGAGCTTACATACGAGTAAATTCTCTTGAAAGCCTCTCTTGTGTATATATATTAATATTGATGCTACGAACAAAGTTTCCTTACGTGTGAGGTCTTTACTTTGCAATAATAATTACAATTATATGGCGTTTGTGTCTGTATACTGTTCTAATTGTAATGAAAATAAATAAAATTGTTATCCTAAGGCTCTCATATTTTTTTAGCTTTTGTTTATTTATGTGTATCTGTTTTCGGTTTTATCTATGAAGTTGTTTAACAAATTTTGATGTGGTCTTCTTTACCTTAGGGACCTGCATTAAAAGGTGTAAATGAAACAACACCCAAAACAGACAATAATACTTAGAGATTTGAACAATCTTCTCTAAGAAATCCTATCAACGCAGCCGCGGATAAAAGCAGGTTATAAGAAGGTACCTACGGTTGGTGTTGATTTGAATAACAACACAACATCGACGTAGATTGATGAAGTTGTCATAAACCACGTGGATCGAGGTTTTGTGGCGTACATACTAATAAAGCCTGAAAGTACTAGTACATTTTCGAAGCATTTTACTTACCAAAGCTGAAGCGGAGACCCGAGAGGCGATGGTGGTGGCTGTCACACTGAATTCATAGAGTCCGCTGTTAGCGGGAGCGAACAGGTGCAGTTCTCCATCGTCGCTTACTGACAATCGCTCAAGTAGATGAACTGTGGAATAATCATCTATGTTGAATGCTACAAAAACTAGAATCGCTTACACTACCGGATGAAGAGGTTATCTCTCTGGAGGTGACTTTTTACATTTCTTAGCGCCTGAATCTAAAAGTCAGCATTCACTGTTTTAAGAAATTTGCTGTACGTAAAACTCAAGGCAGTTTAATATTTCATATTTAACTCTTCTTTGTTGGCTAATTATTAAACGTGTAAATATCGTTCTGATTTCACAGAAAGGGTCATTGAACCATAGTCCTGATCACTTACTGAATCTCCCGTATAAATTTGACCATATCAATCAAAATCACCTAACGTTTCATGAAGTTGTTTATAAAAATAACTGGGCAAGAACTTTTCAGGATAATAACATGTAAAATTAAAAATAAACATTTCTATAAAACCTTAAAAACTCTCACTTTGTTCCACCGACTTTGAGTATGAATCCGATTAATTAAATGAATCCGTTCCATTATTACCACATTTTACCAAATAAGTTGGATCTTAGGTCAAGAATATTCGTGAAATAAATGGATAATTCTTATCAGATAGTAGAGGTTAAAACATGCCTAGTGGTATTTGTTTTTTTACAGTACTTTTTATGCATCCTGTATTTGACACAAATCGTTTATCATGAGGCTGTGAGGTGGCTGGGATAATATTTTGGCATAGACTAGACAGATCGATTACACTTCATAGCGTGTCTAGTCTAAACTCAGAGCTAGCAAACCATTGCCTTTTTTTCCAAAGCTTTTTAACAGAAGAAAAAACGGATTATCCTTTCTCTTACAAACTTTAAGTGTAAATACCTACTTTTTGCAGAAATGGCTACACATCGTACTCAAATACTTATATCGAAAGGAAAAAATATGAATAGTTGTTTTTTTAATTTTTATGTTTATATTTTGCTTTCCAATCTACAAGTAAGTTCTTGTGTTTACATTTTGGAAAAACAACTTTCTTTCAAAAACGTACCTACTACTTTGGAATAAATATATTATTATTACTTTAACCAAATATCCTAAAGCACCTAAGTCTACTCAATGTCTAAAAACCTACTATACATTTTCCGAGGAAAGTTCACAATGTTTTACGTAAAAGCATGAATATGCTCTCGCGTAAACTCTTTACTACTAACTAAGTACTTATATAAAATTTATTTACAAGTCGGATGAAAATGTTTTCAACTTCTGTACTGGGTAATTTTTAAACTGTCTGCCAACCGTCCGATCTCCAGGTTCCATTTACAACTACCTACACCACATCACCGTGGGTGTTCGTCTGTTCATCAAGATATCTAGTAAAAATATATACCACCATTACACCCACACATACGATGCTAAAAATATAATGATGCATCAAATAATTTTTCTCGCTAAAGAAGATGACATTAAAGAATTTAATTTTTTTCCTGTATAACAAGATAATCCTACGTTTGTAGGCATGTTAATTACAGCACAGTTTGTTTTATTATAGAAGGCCATGAAAAATCTGGTAACGATAAGGGAAATGGCTGAATCTGGTAAAGATAAGGGAAATGGCTGAATCTGGGCTCACGGGATAAAATAACGTTTATAATCTAACCTCTTTACTCTTCGTACTGATGTTACCAACAAATATAAAAAACAGCACGTTACCAATGGATTTTCATACACTTTATGGTATGACAGTAATGACGTATGTTCTCCATAGTTTTTAAAAGAAGGTACTTTCTCAGCATAGATGTATTTTTCTCTTGCCAGCCCTTGTCTTTTTTCACGAATATGCTCTTGTAAATCATTCAGTAGCTCCGCGTAATATAATCCATTATTATTATCTCCTTTTGGAAGATCATTAATTAATAGATCATCATTCGCATCCCGAAAACCGATGCCATGACTTTTTTGGCTTTTGTTTTCTTTGGAGCACAACTATGGGCCTCCGTAAACTGCTTTGACAGAATTTTTGATTCTGGTATATAATAGTGGACCCTATTTTTCATCTGTAATCACAAATCGTTGCAGAAAATCTGCTGTATTTCTTCTGAAGCTCTCGATACAATTTTAATTTGAACACGTTTCTGGTCCACTGCACACTATCAGACCACCCTTACCCACCCTGTAGATAATTTTTTACACCCAAATCTAATGTACAGGTCTAGTGAGAAAATTGTGACTTCGACATTCGCGAAATCTATGAATAATCGTATTTATTTAATGATGTCTTGAGACAACTTAATACTAAATAGAATAGAATAGAATAATCGTTTCATTACTCATAATTTAGCCTAGTTACACAGTTACACTTCTGATAATATAGTAACACTAAAACAATTTAAAAACAAGGCTTTAAAGAGTTCAGGATAGTAATCTTTGCTCTCCGTGCTAGTTGAAACTGTTCTACGGCAGAGCAGCGCCCATTACCCTCCACTGTTTATATGTACCCATAATAAAAAACTAGGTTGTGGTAAATAGTACAATATACTTTCATCTAAATTACATTTATTGATATAATTAAATGATAAAAATTGTATTAAAATAAAAAAATCTATTATATTTTAGCATGCAATCATGCAACATTAACAAAACTGATATATACATATTTTTTTTTATTTTATGGACTTGTCAAAAAGATAAGGATAAAACAAACTTAGTCCACAAAACACGAAGTTGCCATATTTCTCACTATAGCTGTACTGTACCCGCTCTTCTCATCTTTCCACAGTATTAGCACTGTCGTCCGTTTCTTCGGTAGTCCAAGAAAACATTATGAATTGTGCCGATAATTTCTGAAATTGCAAAACTTTTTGGACAACCTGGGTGATGTTCATCTTGAGCACTAAAGTAAATTTTTTGCCCGAAGGAAGAAACTGACAGTTGCTGCTAGTGGAAAATGCGCTTTTATCTGCTATGATGCAAGAGTTTTTCACATTGCAACATTCAAAAGTTTGCGATAATGTGAAATGGCTCTTGTACCAGAGGAATTATAAGCGCATTTCCCACTGTCACGAACTTTCAGATTCCTCCTTCGTGTAAAAAAGTATCCCATCAAAAACATTTCATGTAAATTAGGTCGCCAAGACTCAGAAGCTCACAACGCTTTCACGGTTAAAAAGTTATCAGATCACATGTAGAGCCAAGCCCCTAACTCTGCAAGGCCTAACTCTACAAGCCCTAACTCTACAAACCCTACATCTTGCTCAAAAAGTACGGCTTGCTTGGCCGTTTCGCAGCCGTTAAACAGACACTCCCGTGGACTAATAATATTAAGTCATGCAATATTGCCATGAATCACTTTTTGATCAAGATGTAGGGTTTGTAAAGTTAGGGCTTGTAGAGTTAGGGCTTGTAGAGTTAGAACTTGTAGAGTTAAGGGCTAGGCTCCACATGTGATCTGATAACTTTTTAACCGTGAAAGCATTATGAGCTTCTGAGTCTTGGCGACATAATTTAAATGAAATGTTTTTGATGGGATTGCATTTCTTTTTGTAAGATGCTCTACTTTTTTATTTTTTTCGGGGTGCATTTCTTGCGCCTTGGCTATGACTTTTTTATAGCCCACTATCTTTGCCTTTTTAATATTTTTGTTGGGTGTGTGCAAATCGTAGCCTTCATAGCAAATTTCAGATTTCTAGGACTTTTGGAAGTTGGGAATATATCTTTTTAATAATACATAACCAGACCCTCCTTCAGGAGGGTTTGGGGGGTGAAAGTTACAGATTTCCTAATTTATTTGTTGTTTGTGTGCTAATCCTAGCCAGTTTACCAAATTTCAGATTTCTAGAACTTTTGGAAGTTGGGAATATATTTTTTTAATAAAACAGAGCCGGGCCTCGCTCTTAAGGGGTTTGGAGGGTGAAAGTTACAGATTTCTTAATTTGATTGTTGTTTGTGTATTAATCTTAGCGCACACCAAATTTCAGCGTTCTAGGACTTCAGAAAGTACCCTAGAGGTTTGGATGATCATTAGTGAGTGAGTGAGTGAGTGAGTGACAAAATCGACGTATTTTAGGTATTGATAAAATTCAAAGTATAAAAGCTAGACAAATTAAACTTATTGTGTTTAATAAAACTGCTTACAACATCTTATTTTGAGAATTTAGTATCTCTGGTATTGTCCATACCGAAGCTATGAGGGTTCTAAAATATGACGAAACGCTTCGAGAAAAGGTACGTAGTGCCCCGCTCGTTTGGCTCGTCTTGGCGGAGAGCACTGCCGTGCCCCTAGATACCTACGTCAGACTTACGTACGGCCACGTTTAAGCTCAGCTAACCAGTTTTTCACGGTTATAAACGACGGAGTATTTTCACCCAAAACAATTTTAATCTCTTCAAAAATCTCTCTACGAAACGGTATTTTTTTAAATGACCATCTACCTACGCAAAAGTGACAGCACGATTGACATAGCAATTTAAATACTGGCACCTAGAAAACCAAGGAGTAAAATGGCAACAACATCTAAAGTTTTGAATCGTAGCTTGAAAATAAATCAGGGTCACTGAAAGTTGTAAAACCAAAATTTTGGAAAAATACGAATCACGGGTTTTATTTTCACGATTTCCCCGCAAATTTGTCAGTGCTAGTTTTTTGACGCAATTGTATAGTCAACTCGAATGTGATAAGAAAAAATTAAATTAAATTTATTCGTACATTTTCCGGTAACCTTTTGTTACCAAAACTTCGATTTTCTTGGCTGGATAACCGGATGTCTTTACATCTTGGTCTGCAAGTCGGCGGCAGGGTCATTTACTTAAGAAGCCTGTAGTCGGCGGCTTGAATTCAGTCGCGCACGGGGTCGCTATGCTTGCTATTTCATTTCTACATTCAACTTCGGATTATATAGCACTGACTGACTGTTATTGGTTGGCCCAAACGTTCATTTCCTAAGCTCGTACGGAACTAACAGAACACGGTGTGAGGGGCAAGCTAACGCGAGACAACATTCATGTTTTGAAAAAACTCGAGAATGGTTTTGGTGGTTCCTATGATTTCAAGAGAAATATCCCAAAAACCAAGATAAAAAAAATTTTTTTTTGAATAGTATAAAATATACTATGCTGTGAAACTAAAATTATTTAATTTGTTGTATCACTTCTAGGATTACGGTACATAAACATTCATAAAATCCAGGACTTTTATACGTTTGTAACTTTTGTATGTATTTTATTTTGATGTACCTATAAATAAGGATATGATCAGCAAACTGCGCTAGTATAGGAGTTCAGGCGAATAGAGTCGCCTTAAACTGAGAAACGCCCAGCTCAGCCAAAAAGTAAATTGAGCGGGAAAGAATGTTACTTCAGCTTGAGCTCAGGAGAGGTGAAAAATATGTTTTCGAAGTAATATATTATACTATGATAGAAATAAATTTATATTATGTATTAAACAGGAGCTCTGTACTATCAGGGCTCCTTACTAAATTTAATCGAACTATTTTACAGTTATTTTACAGTGTTTTGAAAATCTGTTCCTTAAAATCGTCTAAACGAATGAGCTGTCAAATATCCGTTTAATAAAATATTAAAAAAGGAATTAGATTAAAAATTAGAATCGAGCTTCATAAAGTATACTTTATTTATCTATTTTACAAAATAAATGATTTGAATTCGAACTTGAATATCGTTGCGGTATGGAAAAGCACATGGATTAATTCGTAGATTGTGTTGAAAACTGGATAGCTCAGTTGGTAGAGCAATCGCCCGGTTAGCGAGAGGTCTCCTGTTCGAATCCCAGTTCAAAGTTCCTTACGTCCAAATTTACTTTTCTGATTTTCTATACCGCAATTATATGTTATTTTAATATATTACATTTAACCCTCATTGTCTAAAATTATTACAACTTAGTTATTCTTAACTCCTTTTTAGTCCTAGCCTTTTAAAGATTATGACTCGTATTTATACGTATATCATAGGGATATCGTAGAATTGTCGCCTCGCTCCGCTCCACTTAGCTCGGCTTCCCAAATATATTTAAATGTAGAAAACATAATATTTAACTATGGTAAAAAAATGGAAAATGGCAAATCGTGATACCTATGAAAATGAAACTGAAAATTTCTTTATTACATAAAAATTTGTACAGTAAACAAAAACACTAATTTCCACATAAAGTATCCTTGTGAAGTGGAAATTAGGCTCTATCCAAAACATTTTAGAAAATTTATACTTAAGAGTGCATAAATGGTACTTTACACATTTTAATCTAAATCAAAAATTACAGTAATAAAAATAAATAATAATTAATGAAGGTTTTCTAGATATACGCATCTAAATAAATTGAATTTATGTGTGTGCGTGTGTGAGGTGTGTTTGTGTTTGTGTGGGTGTGTGCGTGTAGAGTGAAAATGTGTTCGTGTACGTAATTGGATGAGGGCGTATAAATATGTGAGTTAGGGTATGTGTGTGTGTATGAATGAGAAAATGTATTGTCGTGTTTTGACTTATGATGTTTTTCTTTTCCTTTCCCTTCCTCTTTTCCTTTCCTTCTTGTAATCAAAATGTAAATAAATGGAGAGAAAAAAATAAATATTGTCAACTTTAAAAATGTTAAGATTTAGTTTTTATCAAAGTTTCAATGTCATCGTAACTCAATTTGTGAAGCCAGTCTAGTATTTCGTATTTAACCTTAAAATTGTTTAGATGTTTTATACAGAGATTATTGTTAAAAAATATATTGTATGGTCGGGGAGCAATATTGTAGAAGTTCCAGCGAGCAAATTCACTTTTCACTCGACAGGGATACGTTGTATTCGTTTCTTGGTGTCTGGGATATTTGGAACGATTGTTCTATGATACCTCCGAATTGTTTGAAAAATAAAAAGTTTCCGCACTGAAAAAACTTCTGCCTGTTCGTAGACCAAAGTTGTGGAGTGGCGAAATGGCAGATACATAATAACCTTTAGCACTGCACGTTGTGCTCTTTCAATTTCGATAAGGTTTGTTTTTGCTGCACCACCCCAGGAACAAATGCAGTAACTCAAAACACACTGGCAGAGAGCTTTATATGTCTGGATGAGTAATTTATGATCAGCAACCATCCGTTAATTTTTAAAGATGTAGATGAGTTTTCTTACTCTTGCTGATGTAGCTGCAATATGAGCACCCCATTGAAGCTTATCGTCAATAATTATCCCGAGATATTTAATGGATTGCAAACGTGCGAGCGAAGTGCATTGGCATATAAAATCACTGTCAGTTTGGCCACGATTGCAGGGGAATGCATGAATAGTTAATTCAAAGTCGTCTGGACTACACACTTCTGTTTTACTGAAAGATAGATATTTTGTTTTTTGTGTATTGAGAGAGAGAAGACTGTTTTCAAGCCATGCAGTCACTCTACCCAGACCACTTTCTGCCAGGGTCTTGACCTCACTCCAAGTTTTATCGTGAAACAGAATAACGGTGTCATCCGCAAACATTAATAAGTCAGCGCCGTTGATATCAATAGAGCAAAGCTCGTTGATGTACAGAAAGAAAAGTGTGGGTCCAAGTGTACTACCTTGTGGCACACCGTACGAACAGATATTTCTACGACTTGTATGCTCACCGACCCTCACATACTGTTTTCTGCTAGTGAGATAGCTCTCAAACCAGGACAAGGCTTGACCTCTGACGCCAGCATTTTCTAGTCTCGCTAAAAGGATCGGAATAGACACGGTATCAAATGCTTTTTGAAGATCAAGAAAGACACCAAGACATTTACAGCATCTAAATAACGAGTTACTAGAGTTGTCAGTTTGAGCACAGCGTCATCAGTAGATCGCCCCCTACTAAAACCGTATTGATTATCGGCTAGCAGTTTTCAAGGTACTTCACCAGTTTCAAGTTGACAACCTTTTCCAGAATTTTGGAGAGAGATGGGTCTATAGTTAGTCGGTAGATTTCTGTCACTTCCTGGACAAACGACAGCAACCTTAAAGAGTTCTGGAAAAATACCCGTAGATAAACTGAGGTCACAGATATATGAAATAGGTATCAGAAGTTGGACACAGAAAGTTTTAAATTTTTTTTTATAATTAATATGTAATTTGTTCTATGGTTAGCTTGAAAATTCCTTTTTGCTTACCATTTTTTTTTATTATCCATTTCAAATTTATGTTTTTGAAACGTCACATCACTGGATATGTCCCACGGACACCAGGTCACCAGTCAAAGGTTAACACTGCTAAAATAAATTGGACGTAAGTAGTTTAGCAAAAACGTTTCAAACCACACGAAGCTAGTTTTGAGATATTGACTTTTTAAGTTTATTTTGTATTGGGTGATTCTATGATTTGGGTTGGAATACTATAGCCATATCTTCGCACACATAACCGATAGCTTGGAATGTTTTTGATACATGAAAATTTGGCACCAGCTGATCGCTTTGGTATACATAACTCATTTTTGTCTGTCTTGTGGATTGGAACGTTTTTGCTAAACTACGTCCAATTTAAAAATGGATATGGCTTAATAATAACATGAGTGGATTTACATACAGTATTGTTAAAGGTTTACTCGGTAAAAGCAGTACTGTAATAATCTGTGGTAAAAGCTTTATCATTAAAAAAGGTAAAAAAATAGTGATATTTAATTTAAATGATGGGTTGGGAAGTACCAAAGAACCTGTCAGTTTAACAATACGGGTAAACAAAGATTATTGTTAAAGAAAAATTATTGTTAAGGATATGGCGATTTCTACCATTTGCCAACGACAGGCACACGTTGTAGAAACAACGGAACGGAAAATTACTGTTGCCATGTTCCACGGTTTCCTAATTAAAACTTCTTAATTATTTTTTTCTTTTTGATGTAATATATCCGGAATCCATTTCAAAACTTTGTAAAATATTCCTAAATGTTTAAGGTGCTTTTAAAATTATACAAAGTAAGAGATAAAAGTTTTGTATAGTGAATAACCCGGTGAGACATTACAGAAAAATAAAATAATTAGTTCAGAGAAACAAAATAAACAGAACCACTTTTTAGGAATTACAAATTTGAGAAAATGTCATAAAATAAATTTAAAATAATATAATCTGATGGAACATTAAAGAAAACAATTACTTCGATTGATAATGTCTTCAAGATGCCTCTAACTTTGGAGAGAAAATCTATAACAGGAAGACAATTTGCGAAAGCCCCCGCTAGTCAGTCTTATATTAAATGTTTCTTGGTTATGTTTTTCACCTCATTTGTGTTTTTTTTTGTTTTAGTTTATATTCCATTTAAATAATATTAATTAAAACTGAGGTGAAAATGTTGTTGATAAATTAGATTTTGCTTTGGGTCGTATCTACAGACTACAGATTTTATGTTTTAGTAACTTAAAGGAAATATGACAAAAAATACTTAAATTAAGTACATATAAACGAATATAACAAGTTAAAAATATTGACAACCAGAACTTAAAACTCCTACAAATAAAGTTTCCTAAAGCGGTTTTATTTATTATCATCGTAGTGACCCAAGTCAACAGATCTGCGATAAGGTTAAAGGGATGTTGATAAAATAACGCCCAAGCCGAAAACGGGGCAGAGTTTAAATAAGCAAGAGCGGAGCCGCGGGCGAAAGGCTAGTAATTAATATATTTTAAGAAATTATGAACACTTTTCTCTTTCCTTTAGAGGTTTATTCAGCTAAATAGAACTCTTAGTGTAGAAACAATATTTCCACCATTTAAAAAACCGAAATAATGCGATCAATACGTACCATTCTCCGTTTGGACTGCGTAAGTGAGTCGCTCTCCATTGTCGGCCGTCGCCTGCACTCGGCCCACGAAGCCAGTTTGTGAAACGTCTGATCGGATTTTGTACGACGGTGCAGAAAATGTTACCGTGGGTAGGGCTGGCACTTCTGTCGATAGAAAATTATTTATTTTGAGTCTGCTTTTTCACAAGACAAGATTCTATAAGATTCTATGATAAATCTTTAGAAGAGTTAAGAGAAGCTTTTGGCAATTTTTTTCTTCATATTTTCACTTTATCCCTTAACTGGCTTTTAACTGTGGCTTCGCCCGCGTTGACTTAATATTTGGGAATTGCCATCGAAACTGTTAATACTTTTCGGACCAATAATTTAACATGAGCTTGACCTTTAGTTCCCATGAAAATATTTTATATATCTGACCCTAGGGAACTGCCTGTTCCTAGAGAACAAACTATAGCCTGTGTACAAGTGCATAGTCTAACCATAAAAAGAGTAAAAGAATTTTTAAAATGGGTTCTGTAGTTATTATTAGAACTGCCCATCCCCAGTAAACAAACGAAAAGTCTCTCCAAATGAAGAGTCTGATCATTAAAACAGCGAAATAATTTTCAAAATCGGTTCTGCAGTTCCAGAGATTACCCGCGTAAATATAATTAATAGCTTTGTCCCTACTTCCCTAGGGACATGCCCATCCCAGGAAACAAACTAGGTATAGGCTGTAGCACTCAAGGATAATGTAGCTTTTTATTAGTGAAAGAATTTTCAGAATAAGGTAAATAGTTCCAGAGATTACCTCCTTCATCCAAACATTTAAAATGGGCTTTGTAATATAACTATATATCTGAGGATAGAGGCGCTGATGTATGCTGAAATACAGGCTAACAACCTACTCAGCAGCAGATGCTACATATATGTGATACACAAAAATATGTTTAATAAGCAGAGTTCTTTCTATATGTATAACTTGTGTTATGTACATTTTTTGGAATTGAATAAATTTATTTATTATTATTTATTAAACTCACGAACTGACAAACTGACAAACTTCTCTTCTTTATAATATTAGGTACAAATGTATATAGAAGTGTGGGTAGTGTAGATGAGCAAAATATATTTAAGGCGCATAGGCACGCTACCGTTTTAATACATTTTTGATAATCCTTTTCTCAGTTGTTTTTCGTTATAGTCCAAAGTATAAGACCTCTATCATCTGGTACTGATAATTTAAAAGGCACCGTTTTAGCAAAATTTTGAATATTGAATTTGTTTTAAAGATATCAAGCTGGACAGACTTACATACAAAGCTTTTTTCTTGCCCTAAATTTTACCTATACCAAGATTTAACATTTCAGCCAGATAGTGACTTTGTAAATTATAGAGGTCTCAAACTTTAGTTTATAACGAAAAAAAAAACCAGAGAAACGGTGTACTAGGACGGTGGCATGCCTGGGCGTCTTAATAAGTAAATTATGTTTTAATTATAAACGTTTGATAGGTGTTCCACTTGAGAATAGTAGAAACAAGAAAAAAACATTATTTATCATAGAATATTATCACTCCATGTCTTCTCAAGGATGTCGTAAAAGACGACTAGAGATTTTAAATGGTTCCGCTGACAATCGATGTCTCGGTAGAATTTAGGGTAATAAGGTCATCGGATCTTTACTCCGTCTGCGGAGACTACGTATGTACTCTTTACGGCCTCGGCCGTGGCTTGTCACCAATCATCCGCTACTTGTCGTGTTGCGGCATGAAGACAAGAGTGGTTGCAGGCAGTTGCAGAGTATCAGTCATCCATCAGTTATTGACTTCTGCGGATTTTGCGGAAATCTTTGTACAGACTAATTATCAGCTCATCTGCTTTGACTTTCTTGATTCCTGCGCGAACGCGCTCTATCTTAGGTGTTATGGAAGCTTTGTTTACACAACGGTCATTGTTTCATATTAAAAAAAAAACAATTATTTTTAAATCCATCCATCCACCCATCAGCCTAGTTCGTCCACTGCTGGACATAAGCCTTTCCAGGACTTTGCCACTCCCGGCGGTCATCCTGGAAGAATTGCTCATACTCACACACGCTGGGCAGGCGGGTTGGTAAGTGCGGTGCCGAAACCCTCGCACCAGTGACGCCGCTGCCCGTCACCAGTTTGTTCTATATAAGGCCCGGCCATTAGGGATGGATATACCGACATCCATCGGTCCCAGGCGTGGTGGGCCTCCTGGTTTTTTGCCTGTGAACTGTCCTCTTACTCTCCCCCGAATTACTTCGAGGGGGTCTACAAGTAAGATGGTGGTACCTCACAGTCGAGCTCGGCATCAGCTCTACCACCTGTATTTTTAAATACCATGTAGAAATTGGTGGTACTCGTATTTTGGAAATATGAGTACCTATATTGTTAAGCGAGGGCAGAAAGGCGCCGATTACCTTTCTCCTGAGTACTTCACCTACAATGAAAATAAAAGACAAATTATTTAAACTCTGGAGGCGTCATCAAATCTTCACTGTCACTTGTAGACGAAATTTTAAGTAAGTAGCTAGAAATTTTACAGATTAAAAACCCAGATAAAACAATTAAGAGAAACTTGCGCGCCATTTCCACTCTCTTTTTAGGGTTCCGTACCCAAAGGGTAACCAATTTTTATAGATAATGTTACGGGGTTCCGTGCGCGATTCCGACTCGCACTTGGCCGGTTTTTTAAAATAATGTACAGAGAAAGCGAGGGGCAAGTAACATTTTGCGAACTTGGATATACAACTTTTTTGCCCGTTTTCACTAATCATAGCAGAGGCCCAAATGTGTTTAGGAGTTGCCTAGAGTAAAAACACGTGTCACTAACTCCTAAGTCATGACTAACGACGTTAGGAATCACCTAAAGTTACGACACCGATTCGGGAGTGCATAATCCTTGGGCACCCCTAAACTGACACATGCCTGTGACAGTCACGATTTTGAGATTTAAGCTTATTGTAGTACCGTGAAACGTCAAAAAACCGCAAACAGACAACTTGAAAAACAAAACCGAAGACAAGTATCAAAAACTAAGGCTACTCTTGGGTTAGGAATCACATAGTAAAAATAGTATGGTGAAATAGACCTTTATGGTTAGCATGGACTTAAATTAGGAGTTAGTTACTTAGTTAGGCGTCGCCTTGTTCGTCGTTAGTGAAAACGGGCATTTGTCTTTTAGCATCATCATTATTGTAGTTAATAAAAAAATAAAAACTAAACAGCACTTTAATAATACTTCTTGTCAAAAATCGGTTTTCATATACTTTTTCTGCCCGCTCAGCACGTTAACAATTTTGAAAAAATTAAGAAGGTATTTTCACAGCTGGTTCACAGCTCGCACCAACCCACTATTCGGCATAGGCCTCTTCTTCTCCACGCCATTTCCGTCGGTCTCTCGCCAGTCTCGCACCCATTGCCCACCGACAGTCCACTGTCCATCTACCCGTCTAGCCAGATGTCCCGCCCATCTCCATTCGTGTACCGACATCTTCGACTCGAGTTCATTGTCGAATTTCCACGTTTGGTACACGATCCATAAGAGAGATGCCTAGCATGCATTAATCTATGCTAGCATGGCACGCCCCATAGCCCTCTGTGCCACTTTCATTTTGTGGATATGAGCTCTTTTTGGCACCATTAGTAAGGATAGGCAGGAGCAGGACACAAAAGTTAAATGTCTCGATCTTGAGACATTGCGGGATTTTAACTCTAAAGACATGTTCCAGTTTTCTAAAGGCAGCCCATCCCAGCTGAACTCGTCTTGCGATCTCCTTTACCTGAGATTCACCGCCAAATGATAAAACAGTGCCCAAGATATATGTACTCTTCTACCACCTCTATGATAGAGTTACCTACACTGATTTTGGGTAGGTTGGTAGAAGTGCTACTCATCTTAGAGTAATGTACTGAGCTAGTCATAATCTTTGTCTTTGACATGTTCATCCTAAGACCGATGCTTCATGGAGTTCTGCGAGCAAACTTTGGAGATCTGTAACATCCTACTGCTTGTAACTTGTTACTAACTGAATGAATAAATTTACCTTAGAAACTATCTAAAGCATGACATACGTACACGTTTATGATATATGTATGTAGGTGGAATATAATAGGATAGATAAGTAATAGATAATACACACAATTAGTAATCAAAGAACTATTTTCTATAACAAGCCACGTGCAACTTGTGGATTATTTCATGATTTATGTGTTATACAAGCTGCAGCCCAATTAATGTGCTAACAGAGCTGACCAATCAAACACTATGATTAAAACGGCAATTTACTTAGCACGAGTTAACAGGATTATCGGTCCTAAAGTTGAAACACATTTTCCCCTTTGAATATAGTACATAGATTTGATAAATCACTGATGTATTGAATTTTTTTTACTTTCTATCAGTTGTGCATAATAATATAAAATAATAATACTGTTAATGAACTAATAAAAAAGTCACGTCTGAAAATTGAACATTTTTGCGAAATTTTACATGGAATGGGTTGATTTATTATAATTAAATAATTAATTAAATTCGAACGAGGCCAAAACTAAATTTTTTAGAATTTTCGACTGTCTCTCTTTAAGTAGGTATGTATGTTCCGTCTTAACTCAAAAATCCCTCAGCAGATTTGATTGCGGTTTTTTTATTACCGTCATAGTGACCCTGGTCAGCATATCTTCTCTACACACATCAAATACAACGTCTGTCTGTCTGTTCGTTCACTTATAACTTGAGAATCACTCCATGGATTTCGATGCAGTTTTCACTGAAAGATAAAGCATTTATTCGGAAAGGTTTTAAGCTATGTATCATCACGCTATGACAAAAGGGAGCAGCGCAATGAGAATTTTAGTGAAACATTGAAGGTTCGCCGCCTTAGCGTAGTCGGATCGTCGCGGGTTTAAACCCCGACTTGTAAAATTTGTTTTAACTTTTTGTTTTATTTCAAAAATTAATATTTTCTTTAAAAAAAAACAGGTGACCAGGGTCTTATGATAGGACTGGAAGATGGGTACGGGATCTCCTCAACGGACAACAGCAGACCCTTGGAGTTTGGGCTTATTTGATTGGTATTTATGAGCACTTTTATAAAACATGGTGACTAGAGTCAGCTGATGGGACTGGAAGGTGGGTACGGGATCTCCTCAACGGACAACAGCAGATCCTTCGAGTTTGGGCTTATTTGATTGGTATTTATTAGCACTTTGGTAAAACATGGTGACCGTTGCATATTGTTGTTTTAAAAAAATCACATTCTTTTGTTTTTCTTATTTCCACGAAAATCTCTTCAACGCGGGCGGAGCCGCGGGCAAAAGCTAGTAGGTTATAGGGAGTGTTGATAAAATAACGGTATACGTCCCGACACACTTCTTTCGCTTCTTACACATCCATCAATCTAGTCATACAAGCTAAAAGGAAAACCTGTGAGGTAAACTTGCATAAGTTACAAGTGTTGGAACAAACTCGGAAACACTTCTAACACCCCTTCAAGGATATATTTTCTTATACCTTCTTACTTAGTTATACCTCCTGTCCTCATCAAAGTCGTGACAAATAATGTTCTAACCAGACAGCTCTGGTTGTTATGGAGTATTGCATGTGGATAACGGGAATTGGTGTAAATTTGGGGGTAAATAGCACGTTCCTAATTTATTTAGGTTAAACAAAAGGCAGTAAATAGTAAGTGAAGATGGTCTGCTATTTTTTATTGGATTATTGTATGTGAATAACAGAAATGGGTGGTGATTGGGGGTAAATAGAACGTTTCTAACTTATTTAGGTTGAAACTAAAGGTAGCAAATAGTAATTAAACATGGTTTGCCATTTTCTAATACAGAAATGGGTGAAAATTGGGGGTAAATAGAACGTTTCTAACTTATTTAGGTTGAACCTAGAGGCTTTAATATGAATTAAAGGTGTTCAAGTTTGTTGCTCCTTGAGCGCGGGTGCAGGCGTGGGCAAAAGCCTACTTTGCAATAAAAATAAACACTATTTTCAATGCAAGTGCTCGTAAAGTTTTTTTTGTGCGTTTAAACTGTTGTCAAAGTCAACTTTACCATATTATTGTTCGTTTTTTTTGTTTTGTTCTCTCGCGTGGTGGCAAGGCAAAGGGTACTTAGCCCATACAGCCATGTCTGAGGTATGTTTTCTTTTATTGATTGAAATTGAAACTCTGGAGCAGGGGAGTGACTTCGGTCAACAAGGGAAAGATCGTTGGCACGTTTAATTTTCTTAGTGATTCAACATTCCGAAATTTATAGTTTCCCAAGAATTGAATTTTGCTATAAAATAATAATAAATCTTATAGATCTACAAGGAAGAGGCGAAAGAGGTGTGTCAAGATTATATTAAATGGAAATCTGTGGTCCCTATCTATCCCTCAGGGAGACAGGTTTGAGTATACAGGATGTTAAGATGATGTTGCGGATGTCGAAAACTGGCGATAGTATTCGTCCACACGAACAACTTCCCGTGAAAAAAAAAACAATGAGTTGTTTCAAACATTTTGGTCGTGTAGGTATATAACTTTTCTAGGGAACAACAAAACAAGAAAATTGTATTCATTTGACAGCCAAAAAAGTACGATTTTAATTGTTAAACGAGCTAATTTGCTTAGCCGAATATCCATATGACAATCAATTTTAATACGATAGGCTTACATAATTGCACCTCAGTTCCATAATAAATGTTGTTCGTATGGTACTATTGCCAGTTTAAGGCTTCCGCAACATTATCTTAACACCCGGTATGTATGTATGTACGTAATTATGTTGGTTCTCACCAGAAAGACTGACGTCAAGCACGAGAGCTGTGCGCGCAGTTCCCGCTTGCAGCTCCAGTGCCAGATGGCTGATGTCTTCTGGCAGCACCACTGATGACCTAGCGAGCACGCTCACCGTTCCATCCGTCACAGAGGCTTCGAATTGATCCGAGTAGGCTATAAGTAGAACAATGATAACTTAATTTATTAACAAGACATTTCGGAGTCCATTTTGGTAATGTTTTTTGTTTAGCCCTGTTGATTGTAAATTTTAAGTTTCCAACTAATTGTTCGGTATCCAAAACTACAACAAAAATGTTTGTTAAGAGTAACAGAACTTGTATATGTCACCCTGTATTTCTTCAAGGCTTCGTAAAATGTCAAATGCGCAAATTCAAATGAACATTTCACATGGCGTACCTTGGCACAGTACAATTTATTTATACTTTCACCTTGGCTAATAAGTAGTTTTAATAAAAATAATATGCATCGTAGAGTATACCGGTGATAGCATATCTGACAAAATTAGCTATAAGTTTATTCGATAGGAAAAAATATGAAGATACCTCTAAATTTCATGTTTTTCAGCTTTTCTCAAATCATACAACCATAAAATTTGGTTTTAAAATAAGTTACCAGGTGACCTCGTAAGTGTATCTTATATAATTTTAACTAGAAGTAGAATTATTTAATAAAATCTCAGTTTTTCCTTTTTCTCTGTCCACAGTCTCCACGTCTCAGCATGGCTAGCATGGACGAAAATAATAGAGATGTTTTGTCTTTCAAAGTAACGTTTTACCATTGGAAACACAGGTTAGCTTTATCACGTGATCATCGCCTCGATAAAACGACTCGTCCTGCGTGTCCATTAGTCAGATGTTTCTTCGAGAGACCAAATTCTTGTCATCTTACAGAGCGCGCTATTTTAAACGAAAAATAAAACTTCATAGAGTTCAGTTCTGATTGATGCAAATTGTTGAGCGTAATCTAAAACACCATATAAAACTATTTTTATTTCTACTTACCTCCAGAAATTCCAATTTCCGATCCAGTATATCCTGACACAGTGATGACTTCATGACGGACAACATCAAGTTGAAATACACCCGTGTAGAGAGCTTTGCCGAAGGCGATGGCTGGGCTGGACGTCGAATCTGTGGATTGGTCGATTCTTTAAAATTATGATCTAATAATAAAGCTAACCCTACAGAAAGATGTACAAAAACCACAAGCATGTTAAAAAGGGAGTTTAAAAATGAGGCGTGATAATGTTGCGAAGTATGATGAATAATTGAGATAGAAGTAAACCCACATGTATGAAACAAATCCTTTGTCAAGATAGCAACTCTGTTTACTCGTATATTGATTACCGATATTATCTACAGGAGGATTACACGAGTTGATACGAGTACAATTTAAGTGTCTCAATAACATTAGATATTATTAATGATAAGTGTTGGCCATGATAACATTGTTGAGCATTAGCTGAACAGTTATTATTATCCTTTTGCTCGCAAGTTCGCTTGCGCTGATTTAGATTTTGTGTAGTCTTATCAAATCTGTCAATATTATTCGGAACAATAAAATAATTTTACAGTAAGTATTTGGCCTTACTCTGAAATGTTTGTACATGGAAAATATCTTATATGCCTGACCATTTTTAGGGATCCGTGCCCAATTAAATAGTAAAACTTTCACGTCGATTCATTAAGTAGTTTTCGAGATGTTAGGGAATAAACAAACTAAACTAACCAAATTTAACTATTATGTATTAGTAGGTATATCAGTAGGAGTAGGGTAGTGGAAGTGGTTTTGTACTTAATTAAATCAATTTTCTTAATTTAAATCAATTGAACACGAAAAAAAGTTCGATATATCAAATTTATGTAATCTTTTAGGCACGTAAAACAAAAACTTACCGTCTTGTATGGAGATAAAAATACCAGCTTGCGCAATGGTGGTACCGGGTTTGACGGCGATCACTGAGAAAGTTAAATAATTTCGTGCGAGCTCTAACACAGAGAGATTATTTGATGGTATCAGTTCCACAAAGTTTCCATTTGATTGTACTGTAAACCACTGCGCATCATCTATAAAAAAATCATGTATTAAAACCTCGATTTTACATCAGTTTAAAACTAAATACGTAAAATAGTAAATCCCTTAACTTACCTCCTTGAATATCAAATTCTACACTATCATCGTAGCCTTCAGCAAGAGTAATTACACCTTCAAGTACCAAGCCTTCGTCCACATGATAATGTCCAACATAGAAACTTTCACTGAAAATTGGAGCCTGAATAGGTGATTCTTCAACATTTGGTTGTTCCAAAATAATTGCAGCAAGAGCAGAAATTGACCCTGTTGCAGAGGCTATAATATCAAATACTATAAGTTCTTTATTTGAAATAACTTCTTCCGGTAAAGAACTAATTTGAACTATTGTTACGGTTGGTCCTATATTATCAGCCCCAAAGTAACTTGCTAGTTCTGTAAGTAAAAAAAGACAAATTTAAACATCAATTATTTGCTAAAATTTAAGAGTATGATTTAAGCTATCAGCAATGAAATCGGTTTGGAATTTACTCATTAATAGGATATGTACTCAAAATATTAGATCTTTTACCAAAATGTAGTCACCAAACAATTAAAAAAAAAATCGTTAAAAACTCATGCATAATCGTCGGGATATTTGTTAAGTATGAAATAAAAATATTGAAAATTCTGTACTATTTCAGTGCTCGCAGTTGTATGAAACTTATTTTATTGTCTTGGAATGTCTTGAAAAAATAAATGTTTATTTTTTGTAAAATACGAGTGTTTGAGTTACGTGGCATTTTATTATTCCATGGAGAAACTCACAAATCACAATTCAAAATATAAGTTTTTTTATCCTGTCTACGAAATGTCTTTGAGTTCGATTAGATGTTTTCCAAAATATCATCGAACACGCTCGCCTTCGCACCTATTTTTGACTTTAAAAATCAAGTCGGAATATGGTTTGGTAAACGATTTATTTGATAACATATCTATTAGTCTGAGTACGAAGCTATTATTTAGGGATAGATCAAATATTTTGAAATCTACAGGAAAGGTTTGAAGGTTTCTTTAAGGAAAGAATTATAATAATCCATATTGTATGTTGGATACAAATTGGCATTCATTTGCTTATTCATACCTAACGACAATTAATTTATCTGAGAATTAAAATATTTAGTGGCGTTGAGATCTATTAATTAGAGGATGTACGAGTAAGCTGACGTTGGTGACAGAAAAAATAGTTCCCTACATTTGTAGAAGAATTTGTAACTCACCACCTCGGAGATTAAATTGAACGTTTTGAGAGTACCCTGTTGAGAGAATGATGGGGCTTAAGTTGATAACACCATTTTCTAGGATTCCACGATAGTTAACTGCATCAAATCTCAAGACGGTTACTGATGAAACATCTAAAAAATTCCGGTAATAAATAAAAATTAGCAAAACACAACAATTAAAAAAATTACATAATTGGATATTACCGTATATCAGTGATATGATAATGGGTGCTCTGGCGATGATGTTATTTGGTCTTTCTGCTTTGACTTCAAATATGAGCTTGTTATTGTTTGCTAAAATTGTTGATGATATAGGATTCTGCAATTTTAGCATTAGAGAGTTTTGAGATTGCTCCTCCAGTATAAATAATTCAATGTGTTCTAGAACATAAAATAAATTTGTATGTAATAATGTTTTTTTTTTCGTGTAACTTGTCGTTATAACAATACAAACCTCCTTCAAGTTCAAAATAAACGCTTTCATCATAGCCTTCACTTAATGAAATAATATTTTCGAAAACAAGGTTTTCTTCTTGGCTATAATAACCAGTATAGTAAGCCTGGCTAAATATTAGAGGAGCTGCTGAATCAAGCTCATCATCCTTAATGATTTTAATGAGTATAGTGGTAAATGTAGATATGGCCTGTGGAGCAGAGGCTTGTAATCCAAGGACTATTAGGTAATTTGCTGGTATTAATATTTCTGGCAAAGCTTCTAACTGGAGAATAGTAACAACTGGACCTTCATTATGAATATAGAAATATTCTCTCAGTTCTGAAAACAGAAGCAATATTAAAGTTTGTAGGCTATAATAATATTTTAAGTAATTAAGATGTATGGATAATTACATACCTCCTCCATCCTCCGTCCAAGAAAAGGAAACTTCAGGACTATATCCTTGCGACAATATAATTTGGTCAGACATAGAAACGATATCAGTTGTTCCAGGTAAATGAATCTCTCCTAAATAACTAGTTCGTTCAAATCTTAGGAAAACCAAATCTGTAGAAAATATATCAGTTAAGAAAACACATGTTACGTTTTAAAAATCATCTAAATATTTTTTATATCCTTACCATCACCAAGTTGAGGCAGAGTAATGACAATAGCAGACCTTGCAAAAATACTCCCGGGTTTGTTAGCAATGATCACAAATAGTAACTGCTGATTGGCTGCTAAAATTTCAGCTGGTATGGAATTTACTAGTATGATTGATACTATGTTTCCGTTTGAAGATAATTGGAACCACTGGGTGTGGTCTGAAATAATTCAAATTAATTTTGTATTTAATGAAAACGTATTTAAGAATAAAGCAGTTTCAAGTTGGAAAAATTTAGGTACCTCCTTCTATTTCAAATGTAACAGTTTCATCATAGCCCTGAGTTAATGATATAGAGTCTTCAAATATTAATTCAGAATTTTCAGTATAGCGTCCTGTATAATATGCTTCGCTGAAAACGAGGGCCTCTCCTATATTTTCTTCTGATTTAATTTCTAGAACTATTGTTGTGTACGCAGATATACTTTCGGGACTAGCAGCTTCCAGTTCTAATATAATGGTTTTTTCTTCACTGGGTATATTCTCAGGTGTTGAATTTCTCATTACTATTGTAACAATTGGTCCGTCTTCTATCAAGTAGAAATATTCTTCTGTGTCTGGAATAATACATATTAATTATGTAGTTGTTATTGTATGCATAAAAATAACGTAAGCATATAAGTTAGCATGTTCATATAAACATATTCATATAATAAGTAAATCACAGACCTCCAATTAAGTGAAACGTCACTTCTTCAGTGTATCCTTGGGAAAGTGTGATAGATTCTAGTTCCAATATGTCACTATCTATTGAGCCACGATAATTATTGTATTGGAATCTGAGAACTGTAGCTGCTGGGAGATCTAAAATAATATTACATTGGTACGAAGAGCATTAGAAAAAATGTAACTAAAAATATGGAATTTGTCAAAACTTCTTTAGTTTATTGCGTAAACGAATGAATGAATGAATGAATAAACAGTTTATTGCACGGAAAATCAAAATAAAAACACAGAATTTAAAATAACAGAAAGCAAGGGCAGACTTATTCCCCGAGAAATTTCTTCAGTCCACCGATGGTATTCGGAAATTGACAATTTTAATTTCTTCAAGCCTAGACTGTTATATAAATATGACACTCTACATACATAATTTCATACATAAAAACTAAGTAGCACTGTCAGACAAGTCATTTGGAGAGATGAAAGGTAATAATTTTTCATGTTATTCTAAAAGAGGACACAGAAGGAAGCCTTCTGAGTGTTTCCGAAAATTCATTCAATCAACACTTTGAAAAATATTCTCTTCTGATTTATTTCATGCCTAATAATGTTCAAATTTATGGTCATGTAGTTCAATTGAATGTCTTACCGCTTTCCAATGCGATTATAATGGTGGTTATAGCTGTGGCGGCATTTGTGCCAGTAGCAGACACAGTGAAGATCAAGTTGTGGTTGTTCAACAAATTCTCCAGAGGAATCGGGTTGGTTAGGATCAACGAAATCGCATTCCCATTTTGCTCCAACGTAAACCATTGCTGATATTCTAAGAAAATGTGAAAAGTACTCAATATAGCATTTGTCGCTTACAGGGTCATCTTCAAATAGTAAAATTCGTTACTTATACCTTCTTCTATTGTGAACAAAATATTGTCACTGTAACCAGATTCCAAACTGATTGTGTTTTCAAACACAAAGCCCAGATCTGAATATGAGCCTGTATAGAATGCTTCAGCGAAAATTATAGAAGAATGATTGTATGTGAGGTCATATTCCAAAACTATGGTGGCGAGTGCGGAAATAGCTTGTGGAGCTGAAGCTTCAACTTCTAACAAAGTTAGTATGCGATTTTCCATGAGGTCGTCAGGTAATGGCAAGAGAATGGCCAAATAGTACGCTGCAGTTGATTCATCATCTTTCCTTATTTTGAAATATTCTGCCAAATCTGTAACCAGAACACGCTGTTGAATTTTGTAATTATTTCAAAAGTTGCTAAAAGTTTGCAATTTATTGCGCAAGTTTTTCGTACCTCCTCGTAGATCAAAGTTGAGAGTTGTTTCGGGATCGTAGCCTTCAGATATAACGATTTTGTTTAAATTAACCGAAGTACTTTCTAACTGACCGGAATAATAAGTCTGTGAGAACCGAAGTACTGTCTGGGGTATAGTATCTGAAAAAATAAAAATACATAACATAGGATGTAACAGAACTTACCCCTTCCTAAACGGTGAAGGAAAACACTGTCAGATACACTGCTTACCATAAAAAACGTGTACTAGAGCCCGAAGTACGGCGATTAGGCTCACCCCTTATCACGTTGGAACGTAAAAAGAGATGAAAGGAGAGTGTATGAATGTTTGTCTACTCGAGTAACAGTCCACATGAAA
This sequence comes from Ypsolopha scabrella, assembly GCA_910592155.1. Taxonomy (NCBI): domain Eukaryota; kingdom Metazoa; phylum Arthropoda; class Insecta; order Lepidoptera; family Ypsolophidae; genus Ypsolopha; species Ypsolopha scabrella. The sequence continues at coordinate 12,273,784 of OU342964.1, forward strand.
CAACTCTGACACTCCCTGGAGGACGTATGGTGAGACGAGCTAAGGTCTTATAATTTAATTCATAAGCAAAAAAAAGGCTCTAAACATATTTATATGTACTAATTTTATACTAATAGTAAAGTTAAAAAAGTCGTGTACAGACATTGAAATTTATTTAAAACTAGCTTTTGCCCGTGGCTCCGCCCGCGTGTTATTCGGTTCAACGACATGCTTTTTTCCGGAATAAAAAGTAACCTATGTGTTACGTTGGGGTATAAGCTATATCCATTCTAAATTTCATCCAAATCCGTCCAGCCGTTTCAGCGTGAAAAAGTAACAAACATACACACACACCCTCACACAAACTAATATTAGTGTGAAGTGTGATGAGATAACATAGCCATGTCTTATTTTACGACAAACGATTAATGACCGCGCTAATTAGACACCTGATGTATAAAATAACAAAGCCTTGTCTTAAAACACCACAAACGAAAAGACCGCGCTAATTAGACTTCTGATTTTTTAATGATATCGATCTATCCTACAGGAACCATGCATTTTTTCGGGATAAAAAGTAGCCTATGTGTTAAGTTAGAGTATAAGCTATATCCATTCTAAATTTTATCCAAATCCGTTCAGCCGTTTTAGCGTAAAAGAATAACAAACAAACATACATACACACACACACACACACACAAAGACAAACTTTCGCATTTATAATATTAGTAGGAAGTAGGATTTTAAATGAAATGGGTTATTATCATTAGTATTACATTGAAGCCAAATCTATAACTCGTATGTTTCGTTTAAGCTCGAGAACCACCTAACGAATTTGGACGCGGTTTTCTTAATTATTATCAAATTAAATTTTACATCATTGCGGTATAGAAAATTAGAAAAGTAAATCTGGACGTGAGGAGCACTGAACCGGAACTCGAACCCGGGACCTCTTGCTTACCGGGCGATTGCTCTACCACTGAGCTATCCAGTTCTCAACACAACCTACAAATTTACGCATCATACCGCAACGATATGTATAGGTACTTACTTAGTAGTGAGCCTCTTGGCGCCTAGAGGACGCTAGTATATTCAAGACAAGTCTAGGACTACCATTACCTGAGTCCCGGTTCAGAGCTCCTCATGTCCAAATTTACTTTTCTGATTTTTTATACCGCAATGATGTAAAATATAATTTGTTATCTCCTTGCGATGGATAAATCGCCAAGTGTTTAAAATATTCATTTCTATCATAGTTTCGATACGAGTAATGTGTATTATTAACTACCCGATGCTGTAACAGGTGACGGTAGGGCAATAATAGTCCTAGACTTGTCTTGAATATACTAGCGTCCTCTAGGCGCCAAGAGGCTCACTACTAAGTAAGTTCCTATACATATCGTTGCGGTATGGGAAAGCAGATGCGTAAATTCGTAGGTTGTTTTGAGAACAAGTAACTCAGTGGCAGAGCAATCGCCAGGTAAGCGAGAGGTCCCGGGTTCGAGTCCCGGTTAAAAGCTCCTCACATCCATATTTACTTTTCTGATTTTCTATACCGCAAAGATGTAAAATTTAATTTGTTATCTCCTTGGATAAATGATAAATAAATAATGGATAAATCGCCAAGTGTTTAAAATATATAAATTAATTTCTATAATAGTTTTAATTATTATCGTATCGTGTCATAGAGTATATGGTCAACATATAGGCTATAAGAAAATTAAATAGCGCCCTAGCTGAAAACGGAGCAGAATTGAATAAAACGGTCCGAAACTGAAACCGAAGTCCTTACCATTACCCAATGCAATAACTATTGCGGTCTTGCCTTCCAGGTAGCCAACTGCCCTGGCAACCATTGTCAATGCAAGCTGTCGGTTGTTCTGCAGTAGCTCTTCAGGTAATGTCTGGTTCAGAGAAATTGTCATATAACCGTTGTTGTCGTCCTCCACTAGGTCAAAATATTGATTGTATTCTGTAAACATGATTTGGAGTGCATTACAAAAAAGAGCCCTAGCGCACTCGTCAGCGTGAACGTATGTGCGTGCGTTACTAGCTGGTTTATATAGTAGTTAAAAAAATTTGGTCTCAGGTATGTTGGATAAATTCAACGCTCTAGAAAGGGAACTCGGTGGCGCAGTCGGTAGCGCACTTTCTGTGTAAAGGAAGAGGTCGCTGGCTCGAATCCTGGCCCGAGAATTTTTTTCAAAGTATTTGTCATACTTTAAATTTGTTTTTAATGTTTTTTTCTAGTTTGTAATAATAATAAAAAAAGACCAACAAAAGTTCTAACACACACAAAAACACACAGAATCTACAATATTAATGCACTCTAAATGTTAAAAGTCAAGTAAAAAATCTTTTAATCTTTAAATCGTGGACAAGGTACGAATACATTAATGCATAATTGATCTGATTGAATACACGCTCCTTTTGGCACCCCACGTGAATATTCAAATAACGTCACGTAATCGTCAATTTTCGTTTATTTCCTGGGAACCTGCTGAAATTCTGCAACCATTTGACACGTTTCCGCTCAGTCTGTCCTACCTTGAATTATGGCACGTTTGAACAGTCTCATTATCGAGCCATTACTGCCATTTTTTTACGTACAAGCTTACTCTTGGCCATTGCCACGCCCGATAGAAAGCGTCGATAAGACGACCTAGGATGCATAGCGCTCTCTCAGAAACTGGGAGAGTAACCGCAGGCGAGGTGTTAATCGGTCTTTCCAGGGACGAATGACTGTAACTACGCAACTATCACTCCCTCGGTTATATTATTGTAAAATAATGTTCTTTTGGAAAGGCGAGTATGACTGTTAGCTGAATTTTTTGGTATAACATAACTTTGCACTGATTCCCATAAATGAAAAAAAAAAACAATCAAAAGTTATTTCAAACAAAAATTTCATCGTATTTGTTTATCCTAGATTTCTATAGTGAGCGAAATAATTGTCTCAAGCATTGTATCTTGAGTTACCAAATAATCTGAGATAAATATAGCGTAGAAAGTAGTAGATGTTATCGCAAGTGACAGAGGAAAATGTTGCAAGAGCTACAAACGGGTCAAAAAACACATTTTTTCGCTTATTGTAAATTCCTATATCTGTGAAAACATTATTATACATAATTTCAGATTTAACTGCATAAATATTTGCAAAAAATCTTTACCTGTAAAATTTTTGTCGCTTACTATGTGTACAAGTAGAATAATTGTCTCAAGCATTGTATCTTGAGTTACCAAATAATCTGAGATAAATATAGCGTAGAAAGTAGTAGATGTTATCGCAAGTGACAGAGGAAAATGTTGCAAGAGCTACAAACGGGTCAAAAAACACATTTTTTCGCTTATTGTAAATTCCTATATCTGTGAAAACATTATTATACATAATTTCAGATTTAACTGCATAAATATTTGCAAAAAATCTTTACCTGTAAAATTTTTGTCGCTTACTATGTGTACAAGTAGGCGGTAATGGCTCCATACATAAGTGTTAAATCTATCTTAAACACAAAATTTTGAACACATTCAAAAATGAAAATATTGTTACCTCCTTCCAACCAAAATGTAACATCGGTACCGGAATCACTTATTAATCGTATCTGATGATCAAAAGACAATCCGGTTTCCGAGTAAGACCCCAAATAGTGCGCTTCTTCGAAAATCAAAGCCCCAGTTTCATCAGAAGATCTAACCAATTCAAACACAATCGTTGCATAAGCAATTTCCGTTCCACTTCGGGCTTCGAGCGTGAATGTTAAAATGCGTCCGGTTACTTCCGCCGGCAAGTCACTGTCCAAATATATTTGAACGACACCAGTGTCACCTTGGCCTATATTGTGTTCTAAACGGAAGAGATTCTGATTTTCTGAAAACAATAAGGAAATTGTACTGTAATGGAAGTACGACAAAGTCCTCATCATACGTATATTCTTAGTGACAAAATCTTTCGTATATTTCCTAAGGGAATAAATTAATGTGTAGCATTTTTAATTTTTAAACTTTAATTTCAAAATTTTCAAATATGAACTTCACCGGATCACCGGTGTTTTGTACTTTGCATAGTATTTTTATATACTAAATTCGGGCCAGTAGAGAAGGTGAGCTTGAAACCGATGACTGTATGTGGCTGTACAGAGCCATATGATTTACAAAATAAAAAAAAGAAAGCACAAATAAATTGTAGTCCAATTAAATTTTGAGTATTTGTAAGAGTTGGTTTACAAATCGTTCATAAATATTGTATTTAATTTCAAGATAAATTATAGAAAATAATCAATAAGAAACATATATATTTTATATTATTGAATTAAGTATTTTTAAGCATTATTTATGTTATATAAGAAACACAATTTAAGGCACTATTTCGACCCTTCCAATAGGGTAGTAATCATCGTTATCAGATCCGCCTGATGATGGGGTCGAAATATTGCCTTAAATTGTGATTTTTATTGTTTATATTAATGAATTTACCTAAAATAAAAACTATGAACTGACAATAAAAATTTATGTTCATTCACACATTCTGAATTTTTATTTCAGTTAAATAGGAATGACCCGATCAACTCACAGAACGTACCTCCAAGGAGAACGATGTCCATGTCCTGTGTATATCCCTTTTCAATGCGTATTTCCTCTAAAGTTACGGCAGCACCATCTTCAATGGTTCCAGTATAATACACTTGTGAGAAGGTAATTGTGTTTCCTGAGGCTGAAATATTCAGTATCGCAAAACGGATATTATAGAAGTTATTTTCAGGAAAAACATTGCAACAGAATGAAACATGATTCATATTTATATACAGAATACGGTAAAATATTAACTCTTGTGGTTTTCATACAATTCTCTTTACTTGTACTGTTCGCAGTGGGAATGTGTGTCTGTGAAATGAATCAATTTTTGTACTACGATACGTTGCACAGCCTTTTGTAGGTATCATCACTTAAGGGTGCTTAAGCAGTCTCTCAAAAACTCTTTATGATTACCAAAATTAGGCTAGATCTTCTTAGCGTGAACCATAGATTATAGTGTCTACCACAGTATATCCTAAATCTATGTGTCTACCTATCCCACTTGCGTTGTCACGCATATGAAGAAAGAGCAAGCAGGATGAAGAGACACTATATTGTATGATCATATACTTAGAATTGTATATTATATGTCTATGTGTACGATGCAGGCTTCTCACCATCAAGAGAAATGACGATGGCTGCACTGGCTGAGGTCCCAGGCTTGCTGGCGATCACGGAGGTGATGAGGTGGGTCTTGTTTAACGCTTCGGAGATGCTGGATTGTACGGTCAACTCTACTCGGTTTTCATCTTGATTTATTAAGAAATATTGTGAGTCCGCTAGAAAACAACGCTAATTAGCTTGTCTCAAGTTGTATATTGATATTTATATTATATGATGTAGAAAAAAAAATATCTTGAACCTAAGGAAAAGGCGGTAAATTGCCAAGATGTCATATTTAATAAAAATATTTTGTATATTCGTTATAAATGTCTAACGAGGCATATTTTAAAACATATATGACATTTACATCCATAATGGAGATTTTTGTATAGTAAATCGTGGTCCTGCTAATAAGGCGAAATATTTTAATCAAGAGAAAACAAAAGGTTTGACGTCTATACGCATGAATCTACCTACAAATGGATGTATTTGCTTGATAAAGAAAATAAATAAATTACCCTTTTTCTTAATATTCACAACTAACAGCTACACAACATACGCAATCAAAGTTTTGCTTAACGTAATTGTTCTTGAAAATTATGTTAAGAGCTCACCCTCATTTTCATCCAAACTGAACAGTACAGTTTCATCGTAACCTTGCACCAGCTGGATGGTACCTTCCATCAACAGGTCTCCGTTTGAATATGATCCAGCGTAGAACGTCCTATCAAACACTGGCTCTACGACAATCGTCCTTATGACTTCAAAGACAACGGCGGTTGTCGCGCTTATGCTATCGGGGCGCGAGGCTACAATATCCAGGATAATGAAAACTTCGTCGTTGAGTATAGTCTCCAGTGGCAGATCATCATTGGCTACTAATGTGATGGTGTTAATGTTTTGGGTCACGGTAAAGTAACCACTGTATTCTGTGGAAATTCAAAAACAAATAAATAATTTAGAATAAATTCAAATTACAGCGTCTCATAAGTGGACGGTGTATCAGCAACAAAGAAAATAGCCTCCTGACGAACAAATATCATTACAACGTAGAAGACGGGTATAGTGGGAGGCGGTTTAATCCTGGAAACAAACTCGATTTTGAGTTATACATTAAAGGGACTGACGGACAAACAAATTTAAGCAGAGGGTATTCAGCGAAATCTGTTCTGCACCGAAGCTTTCATTTTACACTCGTCTATCCTGCTCAGGGGAAGCGGGCCGCTCTTCTACTGTTATTTTGGAATTAGTTAGGGGAATGGGCTTTTTATATGACGGCCGTTTATGTTATGCGAGCCTGTATATAAATTCTTACTCTTAAGTTTTAATGTCCCAAATCTAAAACTCAAATGAAATGATGTTTAGATCATAGTGCTTTGTAGGGCGCAGGAAAATGCAAGTCATTGTATATAGATCGGAAAAAAGAGTAAAATACGACATATCTTCTAAATTTAAATACTTGTTATTTACAAATAAAATGCAGGAATATTATAAAATATTATGTTATAATACGCTTTGTGTTCAAAATCATGACTAGCATAATTTAGTTGCAAAATTACAAAGCCAATCCAAATATTGTTAAGGCATGCAAAAAATACATTATTAATATTGAACTTGATTGGCCAATTAATACAAAAGTTAATGTCTTATTTATGAAACAACTTGTGTACTGAATATATCTATTTATAACACACTACCTATATACCATGTAATTTATTAGCCTATAGCAATTAAAAAATAAATTCAATAATATTATTAAAACCCGCATGAGCGGCTGTGACACTTACAGTTGGCATATAGTCAACAATAATAATACTTAAAGCCGTTATTTAATGTATATGTATCTAACCTCATATCGTAAAATCCTCATTACGAACTCAAAACTACTGGCTTAATGAACAATATTTTTCATGAACATCTCTAAAAAATTAAATTATAGTATGTATAGGTTTCTGAACAACATAATGCTATAAAAAACTTTTCTGAGATTAAAGTACATGTGATAGGTACTAACTAGGAAGGCAAAGGGAACTTAGCCCAAACAGCCATGTCTGTGGTTCAATATCAAATACCAATGAGGTTATCATATAATATTCTCTAACACGTACTAAATAATATTGTGGCGTGACAAAGGAGGTCACAATTTAATTTTATTTTCGGCCTGCGTTGCCTATGGCTACTAGCGCGCACACATGCGTGGTGGACTGTTGAATTTTGGCGCCATAGCTTACGTGGAAATTAATATTACTGTGGTTTTATGGGCTAAAACAAAAGTATTATTTCGCCCTAAAATTACTAACAGCAGTGATGGTGATGATAATTTGACTCCACTTGACATTCTGAAAATAACGACGGAAATTACGAACACTTTTAGAACGAGCTTTTACAAGAAAAATCAAAAATGGCTAATGACAAATTTTATCAAGATTTTATTATAAAAACAGGTATGAGTATGAGGCATGAGCTTAGATAAAGTAGTGTACTATGAAACTATACATAACTAGTTATTAAAACACTCGTGTTCTGTTAAAAAACTCACCTTCCGCTCGTTTTTTAAACTGACACTCGTGTTTTTAATAACCTTTTTATGTACCAGTTTCATAAACTACTATTTTTTAACAGTCGTTCCAATAAATAGAATTGCGATTTCTAGAGAAATCATAAATTGTCATGATTACGAGTATCATCAGTTACTTACAACAGAAATGGCTTCTTACCTCCTGTGATAGTAAAGTTGAGGTTATCAGTGTGTTCAGCCAGTAGAGTTATCGGGTCTACCTGCAAGCCGGTCGTATCTAGGCGGCCCACGTAGCTACTTTGGGCGAATCGGAGAAGTACGGTGGATGCTTCTGTAAAATATCGTGCACATACATCATGGGAACTGTAAGTTCAGCCGTTTGAATTTGGAATGGTTGCTATTAACGCTACTACGAGCAAAGAAATTTAAACAGGAATGAAATGATACAGCTTATAATAAATGATGTAAACAAATCATTTACCTATAGTAACATGTTAACCCATGAGCCATATTTATGTACATTTTTTTTGGTTGTTATTCAACCACGGGTAATTACTTAGCTGTTATACCTACTCGCAATCAGCCGCTTACGGTGACAATTTGTGTGTTTCGTTGATGTATGAATATATCATGTGTGGGTAATGACAAACGGACTGGACAAATCAACCCGTAATGCCGATATGCACTATTGCCTAAGGGATCCCAGAAATGCCATGCAAAAAAATAAAGCATAGACATAACATAATATTGATAAGATGTGTTTAGGTACAGATAAGCTGCTGCCACTGCCAACTCCAAGTGTTGGAACAATATTCCAATCATACATTCAATTATTTCTTGTATAAGTTTTATGCACAATTTTTCTTATGTATCGGCACAAACACAATGATAACAAATAATACATATATGATACAAATATTAAAAGCACTAATATATTTTATTTATATAATATTACATCTACACCTGTATTTGTTTTATTCGGATACCGCACACTATTTCGGTGTTCGTTCATCAACTGCAGGCCCTAGCAGAATAACAGCGTTGCGGGATGTTACTGGTAACACCCGTATCATATGCTGAGTTAGGGTCCTTTTTATTGCCACGACACATAACCTTACTTGTTTATACCTATATGTATCGACGATTGTTTGCATTTATTTTAATATTTGTTATGTTCACAGAATTAAAATTATATACTTTCGTGTGGGTTATGGCACTTAAATAAACGTATCTTTATCTATCTTTATCTAACGTCCATCACTGTTGCGTTCAGATTGAGTATTTGCTGGTTCGGCCCAGTGGATGGAATATGTTTGTAATATTGACGAATATGGTAAATATTTGTCTAAATAGGCGAATGCCACTACCACAGAAGAAACAATAGTACCTACTACAGAAGATCCACTCATTGAAGGCACAAGAATAAAAAGTTACTCTCGTCACGCTTCTCTCTTTTTATTGTATAACTATCCCTTTTTAATCCACTGAATTACCCAGCCGGGGGGTCACCGATGTACTTGTAGCTCTTGTAGCCTTTGCAGAGTGAAACAGGCCTGCCGCTATACGAATACGCTAAATGAGGTGCCACCAAATAACTGATTGTTTGATTACAGTTAGTTTATTGATTTAAGGACAGCTTTTGTGGTAATCATTCGTGTAAGTAATAGGTACCTAGAATTTAGGTCCTAGACCACAATGTATGGTTACTAATTATGAACCGACAACAAATTCTTACCGTCCGGTAAATCAATGGAAACGGTTGCTCTCACACCATCAATGTTGGGTTTTGTAGCGACAATACTAAAGAGCAACTGGCGATAGTTTTGAACTAGTTCTTCTGGTAGTGAGATCTCATCCTTGAGAATAAGTCGAACTTCGTACTCGTCTTGTTGCAAGTCAAAAAATACTGAGTAATCTGAAAAAAGGAACTTTTTGTAAAGAGTTCAAATCCTGTCGGTAAAACATGGTCCAATGAGCAGGGACTGTAAGTGTTACAAAGCGGAAATACATAAATAAATACATTAATTTTGTGTAACAGTACTTTCTTCAACCGTAAGTGTTACCCTTATTCGGTGTTTTTCAAGGGTTTCACGAAAGGCTTCATAGGCGTTAGCCCTTATTTTGAGTTAATCCTTATTATTGGTTAATAACAACCCAGTTTTTAAAGGCTTAACAGGGTCAACCCTTCTAAAAAGTGTTATCATTGATACGACGCCATTCTTCAGAGTGCAAAGAAATAAATACTTTCTATTAAATGCACCAAGAGTTGTATGTATCGAGGACGTACCAAAGTGGTGTCAAAGGGCGCAGCCAACACGTGCTCTTGGCGCACTGTCTCAATTTTATTGAGCTCTATATTCACAGGACTAGTGTTCTTATTTGCGAAATGTCGGTGTGCCAAACGATTTTGTTTTTTACTATACTATGGTATTTAACCGATTGATCATAAAATTCATTTCATTTTAAAGTGGGATAGGGTTAACCCAATGACGAACCCAGTTAACACCAAAACAGGGTTATGCCGTCACAACAGCAAAAACGGTTAACACTCTAAAAGGGTTCCCACTTTTTAAGGCTTGACTTTTTAACACGGTTTTTCAGTCCCTGCGAATGAGTTTTTCGGAATTTATGTGCATAGGTTACTACTTGAAAAACTCTTTGAGGTAAGACTGCGAGCTATAAAAAAACCTGTATTTGTGCCCGAAGTACGACGATAATCCTTACTTATGGGTATGATATGACATTAAAATTGTCGGTGTAAAGAGTTCTGACACAATTCTTGTGTCAATCCAAACTCGAAAACATCCTTTATATATAAGGTGACTTTCGTTTATACAGCCAAATTCATACTGGAGACTCGGTAAGTGGTAATGACCAAGATTCAAAGACCCTTTGTGTGATATACGCAAAATAAAATTTAAACCTTCCCGTACTAATCAAGTCGAGGTTGTTCTTAAGCAAGTATAGAGGCAAAAAATATTTTTCATATTCCGCAAAAAGGTCTTTGAACCTTAGTCTCGACCAATGAACGAGTCTTAAGTATGAATTTGGCTATATAAACCAAAGTCACCAATATATGACGCGTCGATATGTGCTGTTGTTCGAGTTTTATTTGAGTGAAATAGTCACAGTTTATGCCAGACGAACGCCACTGTTACAGTAGACGTATGCCACTGTTACAGTAGACGTATGCCACTGTTACAGTAGACGTATGCCACTGATACAGTAGACGTATGCCACTGATACAGTCTGTATTATGATTACATCGATTTAAGGGGGAACGTTTTGAGCTCAGTGCAAAATGCATAAATTATGGTTGTTTATCTCATTTTTAAATAAAATGTATAAAATAAAATAGTTTCATCTTACTTTTCGACTATTGTTATAATTATCAGGGGTTTTTAGCAGAATTTTGTCATTTTTTGGATTATAGTTAGAGTGAATGTCTTAACTTAAAAGCGTGTTTAACGTAATGCATAAAATTACAAAATGTTGGTAGAAAAGCCTAATTGACATTAAACTGTGGTCGCGAAATGCCATAAATCATATTTATTTAGTATTTTTTATTTAACAATAAGAAAAACAATCATAAGTTGTGCATTTTGCACCGAGCTCGAAACGTTCGTCTCGTACCTCCTTCCAATTCAAAGATAACAGTGCTATCGTATCCTTGGGTCAGGTAAATGGCGTGGTCTATCACCAACCCCCCTTCACTGGTGTAAGACCCCGTGTAATATGGCCCACTGAACACCGGTATCACCTCCTCCACAATAATCTCTATGACTATGGCGGTCGATGTTGTAACGGCTCTTTCCCTTTGAGCCTGTAGTTCTAATGTTATAAATTTCTTGCTAGCGATGACGTCGGCCGGTAAAGGAATTCTTTGTGCGATAGTTACAACATTATCGATGCTTGTTTCTACAAAATATGGAGCGAACTCTGAAACAGAAATACCATTTATCACTCAATGGTACAAGGACCTCCATGGAGTCCACGCATGGACTGGTTGAATTTTTAACTGATACTTGAGAACAATGGTCTAGGATTGCTTGCTTAGACCAATTTTTTAAATTTTACATGTAAATGAAACTGTAAAATTTTTGTTTTATTTTTTTATTTGGATAATGCTATAACAGCGAAACCGGTAAGAGAAATAATAAAAATTAGTGGACAAGTACAAGTGTTTTTCAATCAAAAATGTATCAAAAGTTCCACCAAGTGCCAACAATCACGAGCATCAACTCCTGTAAAATTATTGTTGTTTTAAAAAAAAAACAATTAAAATATTCATGTTTATCTTGTACAAATTGTACCATCGGGGAAAGTTTCGTTGATCCGCTTTTTTATTTTATTACCTTGTCCTGAATAAAAAAATTATTGGCGATAGTACCTTAAGCTCATAGTGAGAATATGAACAGAATGTTAATCTTTGTTAACAAGATATGAGTGCTCTACCATCTGTCTACGCCGTAGCAATATGAAATTCTACTACGCTGAGTCGTAACAAATGTAGCGTGAAAACGTAAATGCATTCGTGGTATAAAATAAATTTTTTTAGAGAAGCCGTAAACTTTTTCTCTGTTTTACAGTAATTTTACGGAAGTTGCCTTTGAATGTGAATAATTATTTCCTTTCATACCTCCAGCGAGGGCGAAGTAGGTATTCGTTGCAAAGCCCGTTTCAAGCACAATGGTTTCCAAAGAGAGTAAATCGTTTTCAAGTGACCCCACGTAGACGTTTTCACCAAAACTTAATATTGCTGGTTCAGTTAAATCTGAAAAAAACAAATTGTATTTATTTTATTTTTAATTTCAAATTTTATAACGAGTATGTAGAGATTTTTTGCAATTTACGTGCACGCGATGTGATGTGTTATTCTAGGAAATTTTAATAAAAAAGAGTAAATATTTGTAAAATATGTTCGAATTGGAAGGTAAGTAAAATAAAAGTACAGTAATATAATTGGCAAACACACAAAGTAACGGACACGTAATTCATATTTTTCCTTTAAGCTACAAGGGTACTTTGTATGGTTTCTATGCCAGCGAAGCTGCGAACAAATTTTAGCTCTAAATACCTTATAGACGTTAAAAAATGCGTATCATAGTATCATGTAAGGTTGCAGCTGTATATGTTACGGTAAAAACCTGAAACTTAAAACACGTTTTAACTAGTTAGCGCCATACAAAACTTCGGGGGTCGCCTTGCTCCGCTCGGCTCTTAAGCGTATTAACATGTCAACCTAACCGCTCCTCCTCGTTTCAATCGTGGTCGCAACTTATTTTGTATTTTTTCTGTATAGTAAACGGGTTCTAACTTATTTCGGGTTTTAACTGTGACATAGTTAAGCCCATGCTGGGGCCATTTTCAATGAATACTTTCTCGGTGCGATAGCTGGAAGTTACGCTCGCCCAAAACATAACAGACTTTCCACCATAAGGGGTGATTTCTACAAAGCACACCGCGGCATAGCATTCCCCTGGTCTTCTTAACACTTGTCGGTATCGTTCTAGCGAAGTTCAATCGAGCAATCCGGTGCTCACGGAGTAACTTGGGGGCCCGTGCTGGTCGTCGACTGCGTATACCAGCCGCTAAAAGCCTCCTCCGCATAGTCCATGGGCTAACTCGTGCTCCTCGTACCTCTTCAAGATTTTTTTTGAGGTCTATGTAATTGCATTTGCGGTTCCTCAGAGCCTGGGTCACTAAAAAGCGATCGTCTCTTGGTTGTGTGCAACGTTTTCTCCCAGAACACTTGCCTTCGCTGAACGGAACCTGTCTCTTGGTATCGAGTCCAGGTTCTTTGGACGGTTGAACGACTCACGTTTAACCGCTGTGAGACATAACATTGGCTACACCCCTTTTCCAGCAGCGCTATAATATTACTGGCTCTTATTGCTTTTTCTGCCATTACAATGAACACAAAGATATCTGTTTTAAGTTACAATAAGGCAGAATTATGCAACAAACATAAATAATTTTACTAAAAATAACCAGAAGTTAGTTTTAGTTGCCTGATAGTGATAAGTGATAACCTTTTAACAGCAACCCGCGAAAAAAAGATATATTTTTTTAAACAAAGGTTTCGAATTTGGAGTTAACATTTTTTCATACCCAGACTCTTTATTAAGTGCCAGTAATATAGTTCGGCTATTAAAACCTCTTTAGAACTAAATTATTATACCAATAATGTAGAAAAATCAAAACCGCCTGTTTATTTTGCAAACTAGTGTATTTACTGCATTAAAACTGACTATATGCATGTAAAGGTTTAGGCAAAACTATAGTAAAATAATTGCACAGCCGCAACGCGCGTTCTATCCAATTTTATATGAATAAAATTGGGATTTAGACAAAAAATAAAGCTGAACGAAGAGAAATCAATCGTTGCTCCTTTTTCAGTGGTTAGCACGTTAGTTGTTCAGAAATAAAACCTGGTTAAGGTTTACACACAACAAAATATTCATAATTTTGCGTTACATCTAATAAATTTTATTATCACTCATACAAAGTGTTCTTCTTCGTTCACTTGGCTAAGTGTCAGCTTATTACAAACACTCTGGTAAGCTTTATAATATAACTAAGGGCTTGTAACCCACATAACTTTAAAGCTATATACTTAACAAAGTCTCTGCATAACTTAAATGTTATCAACATGAACAAAGTCTAACCTTGTTTTATACTTACTGAATCTTCATAAGTAAAATATCACATTCCCGGGAAAAGAAAATATAAAATATATGCACGAAGATATTTTTGACAGACAGTGTGTTTTAAGTTAAAGGAAGATATAAAATGTAACATAAATGTATCAGTTGAATAGACCATCAAGGGTAAATACAGCAACCAAATTATAATAAAATTCAATTATTTAATATTCTTTCCCATCACCGACCGTTTTTTTTCCAACCTGGATATATACGAGTAGGTAGAAGATGTATGAAGAATGTATGTATGAATGTATGTATGAAGACGTACACACTGACTCGATCTCAATATATCCGAAACTATAGAGGTTACAAAAAAATTTGATAGTCTGATAAAACCTTTTCTAAATTCAAATTAAAAGGGTGTGATGCTAGGTGTTCAAGTTTTTACTACTTCAGCCATTGAAAAAGCTAGTTTGTAATAAAAATAAGTGATATCAATTTTAATAATTTGCCTGCACTTTCCTTGTCCATAGTACAGTGGAGCCCGCATCAAGCTATACACATTGAGTATAAGCTGACCTCTCATTGTACGGGAAGCCTATACAATAAGAGGTCAGCTTATACTGAAAGTGTTTAGCTTGATGTGGGCTCCACTGTACAACAGGAACTTTGAAAAGGTACAGTGTCTTCACAAGCTGTACACATTGAACTTTGTACCTATGTTATACCCTAGACTAATTTATTGAGACTAATGTCGTACTGCTAGTTTACCTATGAGTTGCCGCGTTCTTTACTGTACAATGGCCTGCATTTCAGGCTACCTATGACATAAGAATTTTGTTTACATTACACCAAACCATTAAAATTTGGCAGCTTACCGTGCGGGCGACCGTACGATACATACATTGCAACAAGCGTTGCCATCTCTAAAAATCAGAAAGCCGGACTTTACCGCTAAAAAGCCAGACTTTTGGGTCCCAAGGCCGGATGCAAAAATAAGGGTTTTTCACATACATGTTTTTTTTATAAAACACAAGTTTTTATCAGTCTTATCATTTTGTACATATTTTTCTTTGCCAGAAACCTGTTCATATTCATTAAATTTAAATATATTTATTATTTATTATGGGCCAACAATTGCTTAAAATTAAGATCGTCTTGTTTCTCTTCCGAAAACCTTCTCAGATTTTGCAACTGGTCGAAACATTTGCTGTCATCAATTTTATTTGACGAATATTCATTGTTTCCGAAACTTCACTCTCTTCTGGAAGATTTTTTAAAGTCATCCAGCCAAAATGTTTGGTGTCTTTTGTCTTTGTATTAGTGCGGAGCCGGTGTGACAAAAGTCGGACGGGCCGGACGCAGACAAATTTGGCCGGACAAGAGGTCAAAAAGCCTAACACTGTCCGGCTTTATCCGGACGGATGACAACGCTAAGAGCAACAAAGCTCTACAATAGTTTTACACTATAGTTACAACCTCAACCTACAAACAAACATGAAATTTGGCAGGTATTTTTCACGGTTACCCTCTAAGAAAGGATTCTGTGAAATACATAGTTATGATACAGAATGTTAAAGTTTACATCCACGCGCCAGATGGACCTTGTGGCACCATTTAGATTTCAAAATGTGAGTGAAAAAATAAACAAATATTTTGTAAACACAATTAACAAAAGGCGCACGGGTTTCTTTACAATTAAGAATCCCCATAATAAATACTCGGAATTACTCTTTCAATTTCAGGACAATAAGTCTTATTTATTATTTGTATGTGAGAAGTGTGTTGGCGTGGGGAGAAGAATTAATTCAAAACCACGACGGCAATTCTGGCATTATTTCTCACTAGCAATATTATTCGTTCGACTTTTGTCATCTACATTATGATAAATACGAGTAATAAAATACATAAAAACAATGGAATATTAAGAATGTTCACTAAACTATATATTTAAACACTACATTCACACATACATAACAACCTACGTTCACACATAAACACTCTCACACTGCACACCTCACTTTGCATGTTTTAAAATATTCAATAGTTTTAGTTTTATAATTCTTAACCACGCACACATCGTTAAGCAGGGCGTCGAGGTAAACTACGTTATTTTTACCTGTTAAACCTGCCACCTGGTCCCTTAAAAAGGTCACTTTGGATGAATCATATTATGATTCTGTTCTATTGCCGTCTCTTTTGCAAGGGTGAATAAGTTCTAACTCTGTCCTACTTTCAAATCATTTTATGATTCACCCAAGTCGGCCTTTTTAGAGGCCCTGGACCACAAGGTTCAAGCCTAGTTTACTTTGGGGACGCCCTGCATACATAAGCCTTGGTGGGTAAACTTATTTTGGTTACAATTTTCAAATCAAATGAAATCAATACAAATCTGTGGAAAATTCCTTTTAAAATCACCCAAAATCTGCCTTAACAATTTTTTTCGCACATACCAGAATCGCCGTCCTGTTCTTTATAAGGTATATTGTCTTTGTGTGTCGACAAATATTAATAAACAACATAATAAACAACTTGTGGGAATTTCCGTTGAGAGTAGGTTTTGTAGCCTTATTACGGCATTGTTTTTAGGGACAACTAGAGGGTTTGTTTTTAAAATAATTTCGAAATTTATGAAATGTTGAAAGCTTAATATTAAAGCCACATTTAGGTACACTTTTGGTAAGTACAGACAGTGGCAAGTTCAGTTATGACAGAGATCCTGACACACCCCTTTCGCCTCTTCGCATCCATCAATATAGTCACAGAAGCTTTTCTATTCCGGGTACTTTTGTCGCCAATTTGCCGGCATGCGTCCTTCTATTTCACTTGCGCACCATATTTATATCATTGTGACTATACTGTCAAATATGGAAAATAAAATTGTGTATCTTTAACAGCCCACATACAAAAATAACAAAAAATACTTTGGGCAAATATTTTTTCAACTTTCCGGTACAAAGTGGTTCAGTCAGTTGACACAAAGTATACGAAAAAGAGAAAAAAAAATTGTGCCAAAAATACATATGTTCGGTGGAAAGTGGTCTATTAGCGATATTATTATTTCTTGAATTTTTTCACTTTGAATTTATATAGTTTAAAGAAGGGAATGGAAAGTCGTTTATTTAATTATGCGCATATTATGATGTTAAACACTGTTATAAATTACTTTTCATATGATAAATTGATAACTTACTTGATGGAAAGTTTATATAAATCGCAGCATTTGCGCCAACTGTCAGCGGCTTTTCAGCAACTATATTGAACACGAGAACTTTCAGTTCGAAAATCAGCTCTTCTGGAATACTAGACTGCAGAGACACTACTACGTTGTTGTTGTCGTCCCTCGCCCAAGCGAAGTATTGCGAGTGATCTGGAATTGTGAAGTGAGTAATGCACAATGGGAAATAGGAGAAAAAATTAAATTCGAGGGATTATAAAGCATTTGGAGCTTTCATGTTATTTATAAGAGTTTCAAGTAACTCGATTTAGCTTTGACAATTTTATATCCATAATGTGGATGTGGTTTACTTGTACTGATACATAAATTAAATTTCGATCATTTCTGCACCTGCACGTCAAACTTTATTCAAATCCGCTCTTTTATTATGCCACGAATAAACAAAGTTTATTGTATTTTTGCAATAATGGTATATATTCTTTCTAAAACCTAATAATTTCTTTTGTACCTGGGTGTATGTAGTATGGTGTGAGTAGTATAGGTGAAACGGAAAATTAAGAACTGTCACCCATATCATGCTAACTCGAACATACTTTAAGCCGAGCTTTGCTGATAAGTTTCAATTTCTTTATGGAACCCTTAAGCTGTAAATATAGTTTGGCTGCTTATCAAGTATTGAAACCACTTGAAGCCTGACCGATCGTAATCTAAATAGCGCTTATAGTTTCACAACACAGGCGGCCTGCCGTGTGTAAAAATGAATGTCGTCTTACCTCCATCGAGCCTGAAATTGACCGAGCTATCGTATCCCTGAGACAAGAATATACTCTCCACATCCACCTCATTAGTTCCTTGGAAGGTTCCGTCATAAATATTCTTGCTAAACACCGGTGTAACAATATCTTGCTTAATGACGTCGAGGACGATGTTAGTTATGCCAGTAATGGCGTTCGTGTCTATCGCTTCTAAAGTCAATGTGATGAAATTGTTGTTGAGGATAGCGTCTTCGGGCAGAGGAATCGATAAATTTACTGTCACTTCGTTGAGATTGTTTGTTGCCTCGAAATAAGTTGCGTAATCTGAAAATGGGGAGAGGTCACGACTGAAATAATAAACAAATTGGTTTGATAAACATCATTAAAACTTTGTAATTTTCATCGAGTTTTCCTCAAATAGCATTCAATTATTTTGGATGGAAGGTATAAATAAAAAAACACCATTCAATGATAACCAACATTGCTACATCAAATAATCTTATTTCTCTGTTGACCCTTTGACCAAATAAAATGCTAGGTCTGCCGTTCCTCAATATTGTGGCGTAGCCAATTATATTCAATATGGGACCGTAATTGATCTCGTAAACAGTTCAATTTATTTATTTCCACAATCTAAATTATTTCGGCTTCTAACATCCGCTTAGCCGTGTCGGCTAGAGTCAGACTCGTGAACTAAGATAAGGTCTTAGACATATACTAAAGCCGATTTTTAAGGCTTTAATTTTAGTTTAAGTGCTGTCAAAACAACATTTTCTACAATATCAGGTCAAGCAATCAGTCACTAAATATCTTTTATCCCTGAACTACGACGAAACTGAAAAACTCCTTCATACTTCTGTGTAGTTATATCATTTATTTAAAATTGTATGTATAAAATGAAATTATATAAAATTATAACCATATTTATTTATCTAATATATGTATATGTTAATAGTAACTATCTTATTCCGTTGTATTGTTTGCAAGAAAATAAAATATTTATCTCAAATTAATCATAAACCACTTGAAAAATAATTAAACTTCTAAATTATTTTTATTTTTATAGTTTCCTAAGAGTGAAGTTTACTTGGTTTCGATTGTATGTTTGTTTCAGCATATTTTTTTCAAATATTGTATAATGCGGAAAAAGGGACACAAAAACAAACATCAATATGTAATTGTCGGCGCAACTCATTATAATAGTTAACAAATGTGCACACTAATAAAGGTCCTCACGAATCAAGCTCGTCTTAGTTTGAGGACTGCCAGATAATCGTATAGATTAAATAAGTTCTCAATGTACCCACCTATTTTGTAACCATTTTATGTTTGTGATTTATTTAATGTTTGTTGTTTTTGAATAAAGTCACTTTTATTTATTTATTTATTTATTCCAAAATAGTTCGTTATTGTCAACAAGAGAAGCTATATTACTTTGAAAAAACTTGGGTTTTAACAGCACTAAAACTATAATTAAAGCCTTCAGAATCGACTTCATTATTTACACTGTAAAGTCGTGTCTGTGCATTTAATATTTTTACGAAATTTGAATGAAATGAGTTACGAGTATTAGTATTGTAGTGAAAACTACAACTTTCAGAACTTTTGTCTGTCTGTTTGTTCCGTTTTAGCTCGAGAATCACTCAACGGATTTAAGTGCGGTTTTATTTATTATCATCTTTGTTACATTGGTCAACATATATGCTATAAGGGTGCTGATAAAATAACTACCAAGCCGAAAACTGTCGATAATAGTTTTAACTTAAAGACATTTCCACGGGAGCAAAGCCGGGAGTAAAGGCTAATTTACTACTATAGATATTTTCGAAACATTGGTATAATAATACCTAGTATTTCCTAGTCAAGCAGGCAGAGACTGCAGATCCTGACACCTTTTTCGCATCTTTTATATCCAACATTCAAGTTGTGTTATGTATGTCGTTTATTTTTCACTTTTGATAAAAGATTTTCGGTTTCATACCTTACGATCTGCCCACGACATGTACAAGGCTGTGTCTTGTACACATAGGCGTAACTAGGTAGGGGCCAGGGGAGGACAGGCCCCTCAGACTACCACCGCCCCCCAGAAATATTGGTCTCATTGAATAATATACCTACGTATATTTTATCAATTTTTGAGACATTATTTGTTATGTTTTATGGTTTGTAGGTATGTGATTTCGTTGTATCCTTTTACGATAACATAATCGGGTACGGTGCAATCGACAACATTTCATTTTAGTTAACCATTTATTTTTAATATCTATATTGAAAGGCTGCGTAAAAAAGAAGCTTACGTATTTTTTTATATTTTGTTTTATTTTACGTTTTCCTGCATAATTTAATGTTTTCTTATTTACTCATTCTAAAAGGACGTAAGTCGTATCTGAGGATTTCAAAAGTCGATGTTCATTGCCAATCGATTATTAAAAAAAAAGCTTGGCATGTTTATGTCCACTGTCACATGATATGACAGTTGATTTATTTTTTTAATAAATTGAACTTAAAAGCAAAGGAAATTGTTTTTAAAATCCTGTATTTACCATATTTTTAGTTTTTTGAAAATATCACTTCATTTAATCAGGAATTAATTCTGAAAAAAAAAAATGATGCACAGAAGGCCCATATCTCGAAATAGTTTTTAGTTTTGCACCAATCATTAATTTGTAATGTTGTCTTGTGTAAGCCAATGGTAATCAAATTCGATTGTCATATGGCTATTCGGCTAACCAAATAAGGATACTTGTTGATGGTTCCATGAGTTGGAGGCAGGGGCCGCCCCCCCCCCTCCCCCAGCTACAGACGCTAGTTACGCCAATGCTTGTACAGCTTAGACCATTTGACACGGGACCTGGCAAAGCGCGACTCTTAGTACTAAAATTTTTCTACCGTTTTCCACGGGAGGGGAGGTAAACACACACAGCACACTTACTCATTCACGCACATCCTGCGAAAATTATATTTCACACTAAATCAAAAGTGGCAACACAAACACAAAACGAGCACACAAGCAAACTTACATGAACAAATTGTTCATGTACTTCGGCAGAGGGGGATAAGTGCGCTTGCCTAGTCCCGTGTTAGGTATATGGTCTAAGTTGTACAGATGTTCTATCTCACGAAATCCGTTTGGTTATGGTTGTCGTAGTGACGTGTACAGATAGATAAACACGTTTTGTATGTGTGGTGCATCTTGTAGCGCTCGCTCTCGAGTCCCGAGGTTACGCATACAAGCGAAAAGTGCTTGTGCACGTTCTACTACAAACGAGCCAAACGAGTCGGTCGCACATTTCTTTAGGACTCAAAAAGGTTTTTCTACGTCAATTTATATAATTATGTCAAATACGCATTTTCTTTATTCGACTGACGACGACCACAATTGGGTCGAAATACAATCGAAATATATATCGATAATTATTTTTTATTTGTTTATCTATACATATTTTCCATATAACGAGCTATATTTAAAGGCTCAAGAAGTTACAAAAATAGTATTTATGTACAGAAAAGACACAAAACTATCTCGCTTCCGGTCCTCTATGCGTAGGGCAGTATTTCAAATACAAACTTTACCTCCAACGAGTCTGAAGAGAACATCAGGAGTGTAGCCGTTACTCAGGACTATAGTCTCTAAAGTCAGGGAACTTCCTTCCAGCTGTCCTGTGTAGCTGCTTTGTGCGAAGCTAAGTACTCTAGCTGTAATTAAATGAACAGGCAGACGTTTTAATCACCGAAGTTTCTAAAACGAGTTTCTCTAGAAACTGGTAGTTGACGTTATTTTAGCTAACTTGACTTAATTTTAAATACTATAAGTATTTGTTACTATTATTTTATGTAAGTTAATAGTCTAACTTATACTTCTAAGTATAAGGTATATAATATCTACATAAGTGCCATTACTAAATACCTAGTTGCCTAAAAATGAACGATGTTATTGTTAATTTACATAAATAACATGAATAATTAAACTGTATCATTTTGAAAATAGCGCAACCGAAAAGTGATGAAATTAACTAATTAATTAACACGATTTGCACTGCTATTTTAGTTAGCTTCAACTGTAATTAGAGTTTCGTATCGCATGAAAAGAAAATGTTGTGTCAGACTGTTGTTTGTTGCAGTCAACAATTCCAGTCTAATTTCATATTGGTGTGATATATTTTTCTAAAAAAAAAAAAAGTTAAAAAGTTCTCTTTAAAAAGTTATATTTAATTTATCCAGATAAAACTACAAATTTCCATCCTGCATTTCATAACATAACATAATATATCGTCACGACATGAATCCCCGAGGGTGTCAGAGGTGTTCATGTGTGAACTAAGAAATGAAAAAAATCCTGCATTTCAATACTCTAAAAAATAGATATAGATTATACAAAGAAAATCAATCTCACCTTACATTGCTGCTCAAATCCATACTCGTCGATCGCTATAAAAACTTATCATTGAAATCTGAATAACTGAGCAGAGTTATTCAAATTTCTATGAAATTCATTAACATAAACGGCATTCACTACAAATTATTTACCATCACAACCCTTCAAATCAGTAAACATGACACGCTTGTGGTTTTAGAATTCAAAATCAATTTATATGTATATGTAAAGATGCTATCTAGAAATTAACATTTAACCAATTTTACAATTTATCTACTTAGTTTTATTATCAACAAAAATGGTTAAACGGCATTTTATTTTAGTAGAACGAATAGTTACCTGGGTAATCTTATTTCTTTAATAAAAATATCAAATACCTTGAGGCATAGCGATGGCTACAGTAGTCGTGGCCCCAACAGTTCTCGGTTTCGAGGCGATTATGGTGAAGAAGATATGCTGTTCATTTTCCAAGACTTGCTGATGAAGAGAAGTTACTTCCACATACACGCTGGTGTTGTCCAAAATAAGGTCGCCGTATTGTCTGTAATCTAAACAAATTGACTAAATATCAACAAAAATTCGGCCCATGATTTTTTGTCCTTTGTTTAGCATGAATTGAATCACAAAGATGCGCAACTATGTCTTATAAATTATAATTCAAAATTTTTACGTTTTTACTTAAGAGCTGTACTCTTGTAAGTGAAGTCTTCTCCAGACACTTTTGCACTCCACCTTCTCTTCAACTTCTTGATACGACACGACTGGGGAAAATCTAGCTAGAAGACGCGATATTGAAAAGAAAGCTTTTAACTTACCTGATTCAAAATCAAAAGTTACTGTAGCATCATAGCCTTGAGCGAGAGTCAAGGGCCCAATGCGAAGGTTTGGTATAAGCGGGTCGTAGATTCCCGTGTAGAGACTTTCTTCAAAGACGGGCGTTACTGTATCATCCTTTACAATATCTAGGGAAACGATAGTTGATCCAGAACTCGAATCTGATGTTGCAATAACTTGTAGAGTTATAAACGAGTTTTGTTCGATGATACTCGAACCCAATGGCAACATTGATATTGTTATCACATTTTCCGAAGCGCTCCATGTGAAGAAAGTATTGTGTTCTGAAAACAAAGAATATTACATAACAATAATAAATATAGTTGAACTTGATACAATAGATCTAAGATTGGATTTCTTTTGAAGTAAGCAGGTATTATGTTTTATTCGTCAGTAACATCATTTAAAATGATAATAAAAGTATATTTATAGCCTAGATGGGTTTTAGTGGAACTAGTAGCTAAAGTTTTTCGGAATTGTGTACATGTAGTTGTGTTTTTACCTTACTTACCACTTGCTGAACGGTGAAGGAATGCTGAGGATTCGTGAGGAAACCTGCATGCCCTAAAAAGCGTGTATTTGTGCCCGAAGAACGGCGATAGCGCTCACCAACCATCACGTTAGGACGTAATAATCGTCGGCAAAACGCGGGTGCACCGGGTGTGGACTGTGACATACATTTCACAGTTCACACTTGGGAACACATCTGACATCCCCTCGGGGATTCATGTCTTGATATATGTGTAGTTACTCTATCATGTGGTCACGTGTTCAAATTGCATAGGGGCACAATTTGTATTCGGTCTCCATGCTTCGGTAATGTCATTGGCCTCGACATCTTTTGCGAGATAATTTGGCCAGTTGCGAGTCGGACTCGCGCACAAAGCGTTCCCTACCACCACATAATACAAGTACGGACACTTAAAAGATTATAGATACTACATAACAACAACATACCTAATGCCATAGCAAAATTAAGGCGACAAAAAATAAGGCGCTGAAATAGTAGCGTCCGACAAATAATTCGGCACCCTCTGTGTAAGGAACACTATTTATTATTATTTTTTTTTTACTTTAAAAAATTTACTACGATTTGATCAAAGTTGAAATTTGTATTTATTACCGTCTTTAAGACGAATGACGTAAAAATTCTTGGTTCAGTTTCATTTTTTTAAATTGTTTTCCTGGTTAAAACCTTAATAAAAAGTACTCTTATGAAATTTCAACTGGCCACCTAAAATGGCTTAAGGTGTAGACCCCTGAGACAGACGGATGAACGGACATCGAGGCTTAGTAATAAGGTTCCGTTTGGCACGCTTCGGGTACGGAACCCTAAGAACATACTTACATATATGCTCACGCCTATCTCCCGGAGGGGTAGGTGGAGACTACATAATCAAATTGCTACAAACATAATTCGACTTTGGTATACCCAATCTCGAAATAATTGAATCTACAATTTCGTAAGGCCGCCATATTTGACAGCTATCTCCTCATGATGCCTTTATCATGATGATGATTGCTCCACAGGACTACAGCAACACGTGGTATAAGTTTCATTCAGTACCCTCAAATTATAATGACTCAATTTTGGAGGTTATGATAAAGCACGCTCACCCAGAAACTGGGAAAGTGACAGCAGGCAGGCATTTTAATTATTTCACATTATTTCGTTTTTCCAGGGACTTTCTAAATTATCTACGGAAATCGTTAACGAACGAATGACCGCCTGAAACTACCTCGGTACTATACGAGTCGCTTGGCGGCATGCCCTCGACACAAGAGTGGTGACAAGTCACAGACGAAGCCTACCACCAGTGAATAAGTGCCGGGATGCTGTTGCTTCAACTGTAGAGCTACAAACGGCTAATTGATCTAGGAGCTTACCGTGTATTATAGAGACGTCATAACCATATTCATATCCCTGGGTTAAAGTTAATACTACAGGAGACAACGTTCCATCAACTATAGATGCTTCGTAGAGCGGCTCAGTAAATTGCAGCACCAAGTCTGAAACAAAAACATTTCATTAAATATTTAATAAATTCATAAAAGGAACCATTATGAAAGCTTTTTGATGACAGATGAATAAGTGATTTATGAGCGGTAATAAAATATGATGGGACCCTTCTGGTTCCTTTTTACTTTTTAATAATGAGAAAATGTTGAAATGGGTGCGTATACTTTTATTTTTGCTTATTACCTTTAAATTGTTTTCTATTTTACGGATTTGTACGATGTGAAAGGTCTGCCAGGTCCATAGTACACTACGTACGTGTACTATCAGAAAAATTGCCGCTGACCCACTGGTCGTACTTATTACTATTGCAACACGGGTGTCGGGTGATAAGTTGGCCTGCGGATTTTCCTTCGATGTATGTACTATTGGAAAAAATGCCCTGGTATATTTTTACCCTGTTTTCCATGGTAATGAAAGTAACAAATGGGTGAGAAGATTTAATTTTAGGAATGTAATGGCATTGAAAAGTTTCTTTATTTTCCCAGAGTATTGAAACTTTACACCTACACACCTTTCCGCTAATTCGGCCCGGGCAAACAAACAGACACCAAGGAAGGCTTAGTTTTGACGGTTTCGTCTGTGGTCCAAAACCTACAAAATAATAGTACACGAAGCCGCGGGCAGATAGCTAAATAAACATATATATAGTCAAAACAAAAGCAACAGATATTTTTTTAATGTTCATTAGTAAGATTAAATTACAATAATCGTTGAAGGGAGAACATTTTCTAAGATAATAATCATAATATACAAGACATTAGACATATACAATACAAGCTTTTGCCGCTTGCGTGGAACTTTCTTTCGATCAATGTATCTTTAATTTGCAAGAAAGATAAAAACTATTTTTTTTATTAGTTTTCAACTTGGTGGTTATTTTATGAACACCTATAGCCTATATGTTAACTAGGGTCACTACGATGGTAATAAACAAAACAGGTTGAGTGGTTCGAAAAAAGATGTGTATTTGAACTCAGTACAATCCTAATAACCCTCTTAAATAAAAATTTCCTAAAAATATTAAATGTACAGACATGACTTTTTTATTACTTTATTATTAGTATAGAATATATAGATAAACATTAAGATACATTGTAACGAATAACTACCCGAACTATTTCTTCCATTTCAGAAATTCCGTAGCTCTTTATTTAGAAGTTTTGTCTATTCGAATTCAAACTGGTTGACTTGTTAACCACAAAACCAGTTTTAAAACGTTAAGTTAGTTTTATTGCAATCAAATTTTAATTTGTTTCTAGCCAAATCCAAATAACTTAACTGATTTGATCACATGCAAGCATGCAACCAAACCGTTCTAACCAATTTTAAATTACCCTTCGACGTTTCAACAACAAGCTCCGCTCTTTTCTCATTTCTTAGTAATTAATTCTGCAGAATGACGTCACAAGACAGTGGTAATGTAATTTGTTCAGGTAAGGTAAAAGGGCAAACTTTTTATACAAATTCTGAACAAGCGTCATGGTGGCACCGCTAGTGAATTTTCTCTTTAGGCCTTGGTTTCTTCAAAACTCTGGACGTGACGGCCGGGCCGTTAGCTCTGACAGTCAAACCGCCGCCTTTGGCGGTTACATTTCACTTTGATTAGCCGCCAGCCGCTGCTCAAGTCGGCCGACCGTGATACTTATTTGATTACTTACTTGGATATTTAACATCTTCATTAACATTTGCCCATATTGTGTATCTTAAAAGAGTATCCCTATGGCCTTTGTGTGAAGCATTATAGATTAAAAGGTTACACTTTACCATTTCGATAAGCATTTCCTCAAAATTTTGTGAAGACACAGCGTTCGTCCGATTTTTATATTTATATTTATTTATGGTCTATTCAGTATATTTATCAACTTATTTATTAATTGAATTATGTATAACAATATTCTTATTCCAATAAGTATTTATTTTATGCATATGTATAACTTTATTAACCCAATTTAAATATAAGTAGTTTTGTTTAAATACATTGATCGTATTATATTTGTTTTATCATATACATAGTATTGTTTTTGAAAACATTAGATAATGACATGTAAAACGTATACTTTATGTATCTATTTTACAAAAAAACATTTAGAATCTTTGAATTTTTGTCGTACTGCCGCGAATCGGCTGTGGCGGTTAGTCGCGGCAGCTGGACGCTACGGCAGCGCTCTATACGTCGTCAAAAAACAGACCACACCATTCTCATATGATGCACTATGACGCCTAATGACGCTAATGAGCCGTCGATGGTAGCGTTCCAGCCACTGGCAGTCGTGTACCACGTTTTAAAGACACCCAGGCCTTAGCGCTTAATGCACAATGCTGTTGTAATGTAATTTGTTTAATTAAGGTTACATAATTAATCTTCAGGTAAATCCGTAACAAGTGCCGCAATGGCAGCGTTAGTGACATCTCTCTTAGCACTTTGTTCCAGAAGAAATGCGTGGTAATGTCACGTGTTCAAATAAGGTTCAAATAAGAGCTGACCTTCAGGCAAGTCCAGAACAAGCGTCGCGGTGGCACCGCTAGTGAACTCTCTTTCAGCGCTTAGTTCTAGCAGAAGCTGTCCAAGCAAGATGATGTCGCGAGGCAGCGGTGACGTGACGAGTATAGACAGCGTGCTACCCACTGCCACCAGATCGAAGTACGAAGAGTGTTCTGAGAATAAAAATAAAATGCTTAACAAATGAATGTGTGAAATATTCCATATCTAAAACAGTTGTAATAACCTGTTTGTTTAGGTGATATGTTTAATCCCATCAAAAAAAATCATGTAAGCTAGTTCGCCAAAGCCTCAGAAGCTCATAATCATAACGCTTTCACGGTTAAAAAGTTATCAGTTCTCATGTTAAGCTAACGCTACAATAGGGTGGTTTGCGAATTTTTTGGATTTTAATTCGGGCTGGTGCGGAAAAGTAGCTACAAGTAAACAAATAAATGAAAAAAAAGGTAAAAATATGTTTTAATGTTTTGTACTGCCCCCAGCCCAAATGAAAAACCAAAAAATCACTCCACCCTACTCTATTCTACAGGCCCCAATTATACAAATCCTACATCTTGGTCGAAAAGTGTGGCTTGACCGTTTCATAGAACTATTGCATACATAAAGTCCATGGGGGTGTCTGTTTGACGGCCGCGATACGGCCAAGCCATACTTTTTGACCAAAATGTAGAGTTAAGGGCTTGGCTCTACATAAAATCCGATAACTTTTTACCCATGAAAGCGTTATAAGTTTTTGAGTCTGGGCGACCTAGTTTACATGAAACATTTTTGATGGGTAAACCGGTAATGATAAATGGGTAGCCTAAGTTAGAATAAAAATAAATATATGTGGAATAAAAGTACAAGAATTTGTGTATAATTTATTTTTGATGGGATTTTATTTCTATTTGTAAGATGCTCTACTTATTTATATTTTTTCAGACTGCATCTCTTGCGCCTCAGAGATTTTTTTATAGCCTATTTTCTAGCACTTTCGTACCCCCAGATTATAATATTACGCGGCAACAAGGGATTAAGAAAGAACCTTTTGCATTGATGGGTTTTGCCCCGTCACAAAACTGTACTCCGGGTAGTAAGCCAAGTACCTTATATAGGCTTATGCTAAAAACTGTTAAAGGTAAAACAAAAACAAACTTCTTGAATCGTATTAAAATCTTTTTTTGCGATAATCTAGGTGATACACTCAAGACTTAGTTATTGTTACTTTGTTAGTCTTACGTCAAAAAGGGAACCTTAGGTTCGGATAATATTTTAACTTTTTTGGCTCGGCTCGGTGTTTATTTGTTTATGCTTTCACGGCATAACTCAAGAACGTTTTAAGTCGATCAAGTTAAACATACATTTCAGTACCAAAAATAAGCTGCACCCATTTTAATCCGAGAAAATGTAAATGTGAAATAATAATTGAAAAGGGATTCAGGGTTGTCAATCTATTATTAATTGCGAACATAAGACTCGGGTCTTAATCGCGTAAAATTACAAACATACTACCCGATCATCACAACTAGACCAATGGCAAAGACTTTACTAACTTTTGATAGAGTTTATTGTTGGTTGGCTTATTGGTCTAATTGTAATGGTCGGTTAATATCACGTTAACAGATTATGTGACCCAAAAACCCTCTCCACAGACCGCTACTAATTTAGTAAACATTTTTAAACAACCACCCAAAATATTTTAATCGAGAAAACGGTATGGATTTCTGTCACACAAAAATTCAAACTTCGCGATTTATCATCGATTATGTGTGTTGAACTGTTAGTGTTGTATGTCGTGTATGACCTTGGAGTATGACGTTATTAATAATGATCAAAGGGAAAACCACAACTTCTATAGGTATATAGGCTTCGAACGTCAAGCGATGTTTACAATTTTACGCGTTTAAGAATCTAGTCTTTAATTCATAATGTATGAAAATTGCGAAAGTACAAAGTTAACTAATTTTAATCCATTTAAATAAGGTGTGACTAGGAAGAGACATAGATAGATAGATAGAATTAGTTTATTCACCAAAGACAATACATGTTTTTCTTTTACATTTCTTAAGCCAAACTGCTCAGCAGTTCATCGGCTACCGCTCTCGGTATCCAAACATGTCTTCATCTGCAAAAGCTTCTAAATCTTAAACTTATTTTTAACACAGGTTTTTAAAAATCTAAACAAAGCCAAGAAAACACCCTTTCAAAATACTTTTAAATTTGTTTTTGCTTATTTTGCCATTTAAAGTTTCGTCAACCTCTTCCCCTATTGAGTTAAATATCTTCGGTATTAAATACTCGCGAGTCCTAGTTCCATAATAATTTTTGTACTTTGGCACAACATACTTAATTACTGATTTGCCCTTTCCCCGAGCTGAACAATAACGTGTTTTCTTAACTTTTAAATGAGATTTTTGAAATGATTCCATTGCTATAAGAAATTTTAATTTTACATCTACTGGCATGATTTTACAAATTTTAAATAATTTTTGGTATTCCTTATTACACCTCAATTGTTCTTTTTTACTTACTAGACATTTCAAAAATCTCACTTGTAACTTTTTTACTTCATATAAATATGTAGGAAAAGTTCTTCCATAACTACTCAATCCATAACTCAAAACCGGTTCCACTAGGGCGTGATAAATACAATACAGAACACCTCTGTTAACAAAATATTTGAGATTATTAAATTTAGCTAATAGTATTCTTAATCTATTACATACCTCTTTTATGTGATATTTCCAGTTCATATCCCTGTCTATTGTGAGACCTAAATACTTAATCTTATGTACTTTTTCGATACTTAAACATTTACAGTTCATATAATTTTGATGCAAACAATCATATGTGTGGCCAATTATTAGAAAATCTATGTCTTTCACACTAGCTTTTTGTGATCTTATGTGTACATATTTGGTTTTTTGGACATTTAGAATAATTCCATTGTCGTGTGACCATCTTAAAATGTTATCAAAATCCTGCTGAGCAGCCTGTTCTATTATTTTTGCATCCGTACCCGAATACATAAAGCACGTATCGTCAGCGTACATATAAACTTTACCATTCTTAACGACATTACTCATGCTATTTACGTGCATTATGTACCCGACGGGACCATAAACCGAACCAGTTGGAACTCCAAGTGTTACATCGCACTGTTTGCTGTAGACATCGTCTACTTTAACCGAGATTTTTCTTGACTCTAAGTAGCTCCTAAGCCACAAGCTTACTGGACCACGTATACCGCACTCGTTCATGGCCTCTAACAATGTTTCATGATCCAACGTGTCAAAGGCCTTTTTAAAGTCTATAAATAACGCCAATACATGTTCTTTTTTATTGAGACTTTTATTTATTTCACATGTAAATTCCGACAAAACTGTACTAGTTCCTTTACCTCTCTGAAATCCATGTTGTACATTACTAATTATTTTATTACTTTCAAGGAACCTTGAGATCTGCCGAACAATTACTTTTTCTACTATTTTGTTAATTGTAGAAAGTATAGCTATAGGTCGGTAATTAGTATAATCTAAGTGACTACCTTGCTTGTATAACGGTCTTACAATAGCTAATTTTAGATTGTCAGGGTACAGGCCCTTAGCCACACTTAAATTTATGAATTTAGCAATTATAGGACTGATGGTACATTTTATCGCCTTTAGGTCCTTCATCCGAATACCGTCGGAGCCTGAAGATTTGTTTACATCAAAAGAATCTATATTTTTTTCAACTTGAGTAGAGCTAACCTTTCTAAAGTGAAAAGACATAGGTGCTACATTCACATATTCAGATCTATTTAGAAATTTCTTGTCGCATACATGTTTAATATACTGTATCTCACTGGTAAATGTGTCTGCAAAGTTATCACATATATTTTCCAATTTATCATTCTTTCCCAAATGTTTTGTAACGACTTTATCTAAGCAACACTTTTTTCTTCCTAACCAGTTATTAATATTCTCCCATATCTTTTTAATATCATTTTTACAGTCCTTAATAATACTTTTACTGTGATCGTTTTTAGCATTGTTTATTAATTTATTAGTTATAGGCATAGGCATAGCCATAGACAATGGCGTTTATAGACACCATAATCACTAAAATCGGTGATGCCATTTTGATTCTATATATTTTTTAAATTATGCAGCCGCCATGTTGGAATAGGTCCGCCATCTTGGATTCCAGTGGATAAAATTTTCATTTCCGCGGATGAAATCATTTATATTGGTCTCTAGTATTACTGGGCAAAGCGGCTTGCTTTCTGCCAAAAATGCAGCTTTAGATATAAATATCGCCGTAAGCCCTAATAATATAGTTTCGAATGCTTATGATATCGTCGGGCTTTATTTAAATTTATTGAAATAAGCGTTACTTTGTAGAAGTTTATCAGCTAAAATTTCTTGCGCAGAATTTACGATCATAAGATAGACTTTCATACTGTTGAATACATGTTAAACATAGACCAACTCTTCGTACTGACAGTTGAGGAGGTCCATAACTAAACGCAATAATTACACTTTTCATATAAGATAGACTTTCATACTGTTGAATACATGTTATACATAGACCAACTCTTCGTACTGACAGTTGAGGAGGTCCATAACTAAACGCAATAATTACACTTTTCATATAAGATAGACATTCATACTGTTAAATACATGTTAAACATAGACCAACTCTTCGTACTGACAGTTGAGGAGGTCTATAAATAAAAACAATAATAACACTTTTCATATAAGATATACTTTCATACTGTTGAATACATGTTAAACATAGACCAACTCTTCGTACTGACAGGTTAATGTATCACATTTACATATACTAATTTTTTTTTTGTAGTTATCAATCTCCCTCATCTTGTTTACAGAAAAATAATCACATTGTCAACTTCAAAAAGCTAAATCTTTCATTCAAATTCAATAACTTTGCTAATAAAAATTGGCTTAAAAATCCGACATATAAATTTATTTATCGCGTTAACTTGAAAATAAAATGAGTCCCTTTTTCCAGAATAATGTCGCCAGCTTACCATGTTTATTTTGTATCGAATAAAGCACAATTTCAGAATAACCTATGTATTATATATATTGGACTAGGAGGTCACGGGGTTATGCAGAACGATCATGGATACAAGTAGATTTATTTTTATGGGTGTAGAGTGATCCCCTGATGTATATTATGTCTGTCTGTCAGTTCGTAGTGGTTGCATCTTAGAGAAATAGCTCTTGAAAGAGGCTTTTATCGTTCAGAAAAAAAACGATAGTGAAAATGGTCTGTCTAAGTACATGTACGAAGTACGGCGTACCCGAAGGTGGAACCAGTGAATCTGTTTGCTCCCAGTGGTTGCATTTTTTGAGAAATATGGCACGAAATAAGATATTTTTTGAGAAAAAGCTATGATGGATTGTATTCAAACAAAATATTTTTTTTAAGACACCTTCTCAAAATATGATGGATTACGTGCCTATTTAGCGTGCGTAAAATGACATATTTCGCACTCGTGCTTTTTGTTTTTACTACTGACGCCATCTAGGGGAAATCGGCCACATCATTTAGTAAGCATATAAACCCTTGTTTAACCGGATACTCTTGAAATAAGTTTCAAACATCAAACATTAAATGGTCGAAGTATACAACAGATAACCTCAGACATGGCTGTGTATGCTTAGTTCCCAGTGCCTTCGCAGTAAGCGGGAGGACAAAACCAAAAAAAAATATATATTTTGTTTGAATAGAATGCAATCGTTGCTTTTTCTTAAAAAAATATATATGTTCTTTCAATTTAACCGTATCCATGATCCTTCTGCAAAATCCTGTGCCTCCTAGATTAAATTGAATTCTGCAATTTTATTGACAATCCTTACATTTAATTAGACCGAAAAACATAATTAACATCACTCCAAATTCCACCAAAATAACGATCCATCTTTATCTTTGCGCGGCATACAGTGAGCGTATTTTTGTAAAATAGCTCTTTATAATTTGCAATATTCCACTAAACACTCATACTATGATTAAAAACTATTTGAATTTATATTTTTGTTGCGTGTATTCCAGGTAATTTTAGAAAATGTACGTAAAAGCTTTATCTTTTTTCTTTATCATGTTCTTTGATGTGTTGCTATGGATTTGAAATATATTATACCTATCGTTGTTTTGTCTCTAATTAAATCTCAACACAGAGACCGCGGCAACGCTATTTGCGAGTTTTACTTGACATCCCAGATTATTTTTGAATTAAAACTTTTTGTGCCCATTTTTTTTATGATCTTTCACTTCGTCTAATTAATTAGAAAGTGGTATATATTTTGTTTAGATAATATGAGCTATCGTCTAAACTGAGATCGCCGAAACCTGTTTTGAAAAGAACAGATTTAAGCACAAAGGGTTACGGTACGAAATCCTCTGTGCGCTTTTCTTAAGATTTATTGTGTAATATTTTTGGTGTATAAACTTCACATGCATCTTACCTCCGCTTATGTTGAATCGCACCGTGTCGTCGTATCCCTGCTGCAGGAATATAGGTAGCGGGAGTAACACCTCATTCTCGCTGGTGTACGTGCCCAAATAGAACACCTGGGAGAACACTGGCTCTTCAGGGAATGTGAAGTCTTCGTCTCCTTCGATCCGTATGGTGGCCCTTGTAGTGATGGGGTCGTTGCCGGTTAAGTCGACATCCTGAAATTTAATATTTTAATAAATGTAATTAACTATGAATGAGCTATTTATTTTGTGCGGTATGATATATATAACTTTAGATATATGAAAATAAAATAATTTTTAAAACTTGATATTACGTATAGGTATTTCGGTCCTTATTAGGCCGCCATCAGTCAATTATAAAATAACAAATTTTAATAAACATAATGATGTGTCATATAGAAAGACAATAAATTTTTAATTTTTTCTTATGACGGCCCAATAAGGACCGAAATATACATAAAGTTTTAAATATTATTTTATTTTCAAATCTATATCTCCATTAGGTATATCTCATGAAATTTTTACTGACTTTCAGATTGTGGGGTGAAAAGTTATTTATGGGGTTCCGTACCTAAAGGGTGACAAACGGGACTCGATTACTAAGCCTCCGCTATCTGTCTGTCTGTCCGTCTGTCTGTCACAGGGGTCTACAGGTTAAACCGTAATAGGTAGACAGTTGAAATTTTCACATAATACCACGGCCATTAATAAAAATGAAAAAAAAAAAATATTCCCCTGGGGGGTTCCCATACAATAAACCTCGTAAAAATATATTTTTTAACGTTATTTGTTTTAGCTCTCTCTTTCTCTTAAACACGATTAATAATAAAACAAATAATAAAATATAGGTAAATTGTTTGTCAGGTGCTACCATTTAGCGCCTTGTTTTTTGTCGCATTAATGTTGCTGTAGCATTTATTGATAATATGTTTATATTTAGGGTAACGTAAACGTATTGTTTGGTGGTACGGAACCATTTCTGCCTGCGCGAGGTTGACTCGCACTTGGCCAAATTATTTCATTTTTGTACCTACTTGGGTGTAGTTTTAATGTTTTTAAAAGGAAAAAGATCATTCTCGTTTTCCTCCGTCTGTTACAGAAGCTTTTAAAGAAAATATATATTTTCGGTTAAATCCCCCAATCAAGTCAAGATTGGTCCAACAAAATAAAGTTTTAAATAATTATGTCGTGTGAGGTATAATAAGAAAGAACTACTCTTATGGATGCTGAATGTATTTTTTTATAATTTTTGTTTCAGGCGTCTTAAGTGATATAGCTCAAAATTTGCTAAAATGACCGTTCCACCCTGTCCTCCTAGGTTTCTAAGAGTAAAATTTAGACAGATATGGAGTGATTGGTTACCGGAAAACTGCAGGTTTTTTCGACAGTGCAATAGTTTTCTGTTTTTTTTTTGTAAAATGGTTAATTAATTTGTGTATTAAGGCGACGCATTGGAAATTTTGGCAACATGGATCTCTATTTTTCTCAGCAATAAAAAACATATGTAATTACCAATTTATATACTAGATTAAGCAATTCATTGACATCATTTTGTTTGAAGATTTAGTTGATTTAATAATTCTCACAGCAGAGAAAAAAATATTTAGAAAACCTCTTTTAAAACAGAGATTTCTATTTTACTGACAAACGGGAGCGAATGGAGCCTCTAAGTATTTATTTAATTTAGTATACAAATACACTTCAATATGACCGATTGGATTTATTGAATTACTTATAGTTGTAATTTTAAATGTAAAATACTGTTTTTACGGCATAAGCTGGTTCATGAGCGCATATTTGTATGGAGTAAGACCTCCTCACTCCACTCCCCTAAGGCGCCGATTTGAAATTAAAAGTTTACCAATTTTCACTTACTATAGTATTGGTACGGAGCCCAATTGTGCGAGCCCAACTGGCTCTTGGCTGGTATTTGATATTTTATTTGTTATTCTATGGCTTTGATTACGATGATCCTTGTAAATAAAAGGTCTGGAGGTACAAAAAGCGGATTTTACAATTTCCATGTAAGTTCGATTTGTATTAAAGTAATAAATTTGAGTATCAGATACGGTAAATATCACAAGAAGGATTAAAAATTAAATTGATTTCTTAAGCACCAACGTTACTCAATGGGTGGAAATGCCGCCAGCATGTAATAAAATTCGAAAACGATTTTGAGAAAGAAAAACTCGAAATTTTGACATTTCCCAAACGCCTTGGATTATGTAAACGTCAAACGAGAACGATAAGATCGCTTCACATACCTTTTAACAATTTTTGAGAGACATTAGATAGAGTTCTGAGGGTTGGGGTGAACTTGCGGTCGCCCAGAAATTCTCAATGAGTTTTTGGTCCGAATGACACATTTGTGAGGAGAAGCGGGAAATGTTATGTTCTTAATTACGCTCACCCAACGAACTTCCCATTAGCATTATGTTTCCCTGTGGCAAACATAGTTGTTAGTTTAATACCCTAAAAACTGTTTGAATCATTTGGATATTATTTAAATCCATTTTTACCATATTGACAATGTGATAACTCTTATCTATTTTCTTAGTAAACGATAACGAAGCTAAATTTATACTAATCATAAATGTCAATAAAATCGAATTCAATTTGCACATTAGAAACTGTCTGAATAATCTAGACATGATTTCTAAAATGGAAAAATAATTCTCATAATGGCCTCTTGAAAAAATTGTTACACTCAAAGGTCAATAACGACTAGATTTCTAAAAGATGTGAACAAAAAATAAATATCACTGTCCATTTAACGGAAAATTGTATGTAATATATGTTTGTTTGGTAATGGCGCAAACAAAATAGCATGAATTTGAATGAACTATGCCAATGTGTGTGTGTGTGAATTGAACCGTAAAGTTGTGTAGCTGTATTCATCGAGAAGAATGCCTCACTCACCGTAGCAGTGATCCATAATGTGATAGGTTCAGGTATAGATCTGATAAACGTTGTGGTACGGAGTGTGGCTCCAAATATCTTAGGTTCTTGCGAGGAAGTTTCATCGTACTCGATTGCGAAGTATTCGTTATCTTCAATATTAAAGTCTATTCTGTAGGTGGTAAGGTCGATATCTCTGACGGTAATACCGCTGAGGCATCCGGTGACTAGGTATCCAGGCGGAAGGGGTGGCGTCACTTGAAAGGTTAGTTCGTTTGATGGAAGAAAGGTTGGAGCGTTATTGTTGGTGTCAGTGATGTCTATTATAAAATTCTGAAATGAAAGAACAGTACATAAACCTAAAATTCCTTATGTAGATATATACTTATATCTTAAATACAATAAAAATAATTTGTAGTGATTCTTCTCTTCTTACTTCTGCTCTCATTTTAAACCCTTTTTAGTAAATGCAACGTAATCTATATATGTATTTTGTTATACATTTTTAATGGACGAAGTTAACGTCGCATCAAAGAAAACATTTCCCAAGAAAATTGAGAAAAAGATTTCTAAAATATAAATTATATTCTGTTCCAAAATTACGAGTAGGTATACAGACGAGTATAAAATTTAGAAGGATTTTTTTATTTTGATTCCTGAAAAAATTAATCTACCACCGTGAAATTCCTAACCGTAGTATTAATCTTTTCATATTCTAACAAAATAATCGAAATTTCCACAAAAAAATTACTGATGACAAGTTTATATGATTTATGCAACGACCTATAGATTTATAGCGAAATCCATCGCTTTGGATAGTTAAAAGAATACTTAGAGTGCATAACAAACTAGAAAAGACCAATTTTTCAAGTCAGACAAAAATTATTGAAAAAATCAAAGCATTTTTTTAGGAGTATCTTTTTGTGCACTTGATACTTTTATATTGCATATGCACGAGTATTTGAAAAAAAAAAAACAAAAAAACAACTCAAATCCAAACTCACAATGTTGATATTGTTGGCTTGAGTGGTGCAGCTACAAGTGACGTCTACTGACATAGTAGAAGCCGTGTTGAACTCCTCGTAGTGTACAAAGTTCTCATGGAGCTCCAGTACGAACTGGTCATCTTGAAGTGACACAGAGAAGTATGGTCCTTCACTTACACCATCGCCACCGTGTGCTGCGTTCACAATAGCTAAAAATATCATTTCAGTGTAGTGATAACACCGAAAACAAATTCTATAAAACGATTTGATGAAAAAGTAATTTGACCTTTATGCATTTTAACAATATTTGACGCACTATTGTACCTAAGATTTTAGGATATTTACACTTTTAGATAATGCCTCTGTGGTGTAGTGGCTCGAACGTTTTATTTCAAATTCCGTTGAGGCATTATATGTCTGTGCTTGAGGCAAATTTATGTTCTTTCTCCGTCAATTAAGAAGATATACAGGCTGTAAGTAAACCGCTACCTTTTACAAAAACCCCATATTCTACTGATCACTCTGAACAACTTTTCCAAAGAAACATTCCCGCGCAAATCATTGGTTTGGGAAATATTTTTATTACGGCCATGTATTGAGACAGCGTCGTCCGGGAGACGTGTATTCTAAAATAGACCTTCGTCCTGCGAGATAGTGTCTTTTGAAGCTAAAGTTGAATATTTTATTCCCCGAAGAATTGCGCGGGCATGTATCGTGGGAAAAGTTATTCCGTATGATCAGTTGAATATGTGGTTACATTTAAAGATCACCGTCCATTTACGCCCGGTGTAAGTTAATTTGTGGGTTTAATTTGTGTCCGAAGTACGGCGGTAGTGCTCGCCACCCATCACGCTGGTGATGTAATAGTTGTCGGTGAAATGTAGGCGTCAACATTCAGAAACATCTCTGATACCTCTTCGAGGATTCAAGTCATGACGATGATTTTTATTTTATATATTTATGAGCCAGGCTTGATGGTTGAGATACTGTATGGAAACCTACCGACAAACAAAAAAATTATGCAGGAAACCAGTTCCCTTACCTTGTATGCCAGTGGTAGTTCCTTGGAACATGATTCCTCTACTGGTATCCAAGATGCTGAGTAAACCAAGGTTCCCAGATACTCCCTGAATCGAGCAAGCGAAGCCTGAAGCACAAAAGCACAATTTTTTTTTTAATCAACCAAAAAGTATCTTATATCTCTTAAACGAAATACCAAAAGGCCTGGAACAAAACACTTATTTTACTAAGCGGGCAGATGGATAGAAAGACAAACGGACGTACGGACGATCTGACGAACTGCATTATCATGAAATTAACGTATTAGGGTTTCTTGAAAGCAGTACGGGTTTCCGTTTCTTGTGAGAATAAAATAAATATATTTATTAAGCTTTATTATAAGTGCGAGTGAAAAGGGTTAAGGTTTGAGATATTTATTTTCTCAAAAA
The DNA here is from genome assembly GCA_910592155.1 of Ypsolopha scabrella. Lineage (NCBI taxonomy): Eukaryota > Metazoa > Arthropoda > Insecta > Lepidoptera > Ypsolophidae > Ypsolopha > Ypsolopha scabrella. Next base: position 12,313,565 of record OU342964.1, read on the forward strand.
GAATAAAATTCACTCACATGAAAAACAATAAATTATCACAGTTAATCGCGTAACAAATAAAAATATGTGGGTAATCCTTAAAAAGTGTTTAGCTTTACTAACAATGCAATGTATTGTAGGGTTGTGTTTACAGTGAGTTGATAGGATGAATATTTAATAATAATTTAATTCACTAGGTGTTTATTAATTAATTATTCGTTTATTAATAGAAGCATTTGGTAGAAACCTACTCGTACTTATAATATTAAATATTCATCCTATCAACTCACTGTAAACACAAGGTAATGAAGTAATGAATAGTCCTTCAAAATGTTACTCTTCAATAGTTTTTTGTAAATAAGCAATGATTTGGCTTCTTTAATATATTTCGCAACTTGTTTTCGGCAACATTCGTGCTCCCTCGGCCACTATGTTACTATTACCGTAGTTGTTTATCTGACGTTGTATGTATATATTATTAGCTTGTCTTGTTAAGCGCATTTATAATTGTATTTTTTTAGTAAAAGATATTAGTGTGTGGATATCGTTGGTTAAGATTTTTCGTATCAATATACAGGTATTGTATTGTTTGAGATATATTAAATATTTTAGTTTCTTTATAGATTTTAGCGCTTTCTGTAAGATAATTATAACCAAAAAGTGTTTTTATATTTTTATTTTGAGCAGTTTGCAGAGTACGCAGATTTGCCTTTGCGGCTGATCCCCGCACTTCTATCAAATATTCTATGTGAGGTTTGACGAGTGTATTATAAATTGTGTACCGGACTTGTTTTGGAAGGCAACGAGCAAATCCACGTAATAATGCTGCTAGGGATATGAGTTTGATTCTTATTTTCTCCAGGTGAGGTTTCCATGAAAGGCGGTTGTCCAAAAAAAAAAGGGAAAAGGATTCAGAAGTGTAAATTATGTCCTTGAAGTAGACTTAGAATAATGGTTGCTAGGATATTTTAAATATATTTTTACTTTTTACTGAAGTTTCTTGAATTTGTATTTTTTTTGTATAAATCCAAGTTTATGGGTTTATGTGACTTTGTACCTAACCTGAATATAATTTAATAGATTTGTAAATAATAATTATATATACGGTGTTCGTAATGGTAAATAATGTTAAATTTACTTATTTGAGAACAACCTCGACTCAATTAGTATAGGAGGTCTGAATTTTAATAAAAATTTTGATCGTTATGTGACTGTTGCATAAAATAATATTTTAGAGCGTGAATTGAACAAAATTATTTTCAATTCATTGTTGTGACGTTAATAATGTCTATTTAAATGATATGTAGTAAACCAAAGAAACCTTTGTCACATTGTACAATGTCTGCAATCTGAAATCCTAACCAAAGGATCAAAGATATCTTTTGTCCTTTATCCTACGCGAAGAAATTTGTCAATAACAATCCGAAAAAGGGTACAAAAGACTTCTCCAGAAATCGTCGTCATATCTGTACTTTAATTAATTAAAAGATAACAATTTCCTTTTTATAAGCATTATCGTGAAGATAATTCAATAATTAATTGTTGCTTACTCACCATTTTGTACATAAACAAATGTCGTCAGTAAAAGTAACAAAAAATGCGTCGTGTGCCCCATATTTCTTTGTTACACAACATTTATTATTGTTGTATAATTATTAAGTCGTTCCTAAAAATGAAATAAAAGTTTTATTAGCATTTTATACAGAATAAACAAACTCATGAAAGACTATAATGTACGCAAAATAAGTAGTTTTTTCGCTTGAACGTTGACTTTCTTGAAAACAAAACTGAAATGTAAGTAAAAGCCAGAGTACGAGTACTATATAATGTCATTCGTAAATAGATATATATATATATATACTTGAATCATTAAGAAACGAGCAAATCAGTCTGTCATAATTAAATCTGAAAAATGCATGACTTTAATGAATTGTTACATTGTTAAAAAAACTTTCAGGCCGGAGATTCTTGAAAAAATTTTCACACGCTTTGCTTTCATATGCCTCTGTTTATCGCGTCATACATACCGTGTGATGATAATTCAATTAGCTATAACTTAAAGCATGTTATAAAGACGAACAACAGGTTTATATTTTAAAAGTTTGATACGTTTCTTTACAATATAAGCTTGTAAAAATCACCCTCCTTTGATCTTAGCAAATTGTCGCATGTGTCAGAATCGGCGTCCAGTTTTCAGTAATTTATGACTTTATGACCCCATGTCTACTGACTGATTAAAATCTATATTTTAGCTTTATAAATATAGGAGATCAGGGGAAACGGTCATTTCTAAGCAAATTTTGATCTATATCATTAAAATCACTACACCAAAAGACACAAACATTTATTTTTAGAAGCCTTAAAGGTAAATGATACCTTACACGACATATTAATATCCATCCATCCATCAACCTGTTTCGTCCACTGCTGGACATAGGCCTTTCCAGGATTTCGCCACTCTTGGCGGTCCTCCTGGAAGAAATGCCCATACTCACACACGCTGGGCAGGCGGGTTGGTGAGCGCGGTGCCGAAACCCTTGCACCAGTGACGCCGCTGCCCGTCACCAGTCTGATTTATATAAGGCCCGGCAATTGGGGATGGATATACTGCCATCCATCGGTCCCAGGCAATGGTGGGCCACCTGGTTTTTTTGCCTGAGAGCTGTTCTCTTACTCTCCCCCGAATAACTTCGGGAGGATTTCCGAGTAAGATGATGGTACCTCCACAGTCGAGCCCGGCATTAGCTCTACCACCTGTATATATTAATAAATTGATACTTAATTCTGTGACCTACACTGACTCCCCATTTTATACTAAAATCGAAATTCATACTCGTAGTTTTCGAGAAAAACAGACGAACGGCTGGATACGAGAGGGATCTTATAAGGGTTCCGTTTGTAGAGTTACGTAGTCCAAAAAGGAACCCTTATAGTTTCACCATGTCCATCTGTCCATCCATCCGTACCTTCTTTCATAACCTCGAGTTGGTATTGGCGGTCTACTATAACCTAAACTAAGTAGAAGCGTAGTGATTGGTACTGCCCGTCCGTTCGTCTGTCCGCGGCTTAGCTCAGAGACTATTAGTACTAGAAAGCTGTAATTTGGTATGGGTATACATATTAACCACGCCGATAAAACGGTAAAAATTTTTTTTAAGGATGTCTCCCATACACATAAATTGCGGTGAATTGTTTTTTTCTTGTCTATCTCATAGTGTGGGGTATCGTTTGATAGGTCGTTTAAAAACATTATGGGTTTGTGAAAACCATTTTTAGATTTAGGGATCGAAATTCGAATTCAAAAATCGATTTTGTTAGAGTCAAGTGTCCTCCCCCTGCCGGCTAAACGGTTGTTTATGAATATGTAGAAAAATTCACAGAAGTAGTACATTTAATGAAGTTCAAAGGAAAACTATCACAGCTAAGTATCCCCTCTAAACACGACAATGTATAAACCGTTCTTCAGAATGTACGGGACTAGAAGTTTGGCGCGATCTGTATTAGTAGACCAACTTATAAAATGTACACGCACTTGGCCGGTTTTTCCTTCTAAGGTAGGGAAACCTTAGTGACATATAAAGCGTACAAGCAAATAATGCACGCAAAATGCTTTCTGAAATTACAGCAAATTGTACAAGTATGTTTTAGAAAAAAATAAGCAATTTTAGGTACCCATGACAAAAGGCATTAGTTACTCATACAATCGGCAAATCCAGGTACTTTCTGTAGTTAGATGACTCTTAACGTGGGCAAAATAAAACAAGTATAAAGAGAAAGGGACCGTACTTACCGGACATACAAAACAAAACATTACTCAACACACTACTTGATACCAGAGTACTTATTAATACAACAAAGTTATTCAGATCGCTTAAAGAATTGTGTATTTCAGTAAAAATACGTTGATGTTTTGAACATTATCGACTCGACTGGCTCTATTATCGCAATTATTAACTTATCAAAAGAATTTATCTGTCTATACGTACTTATTTCACGAATAAGGCGATAGATATGTGATTACGATAACGACAAACACATTTTCTCTTTTTATTGTTTTAATAGTTATTTTATTTACCTATAATTTATGATAGTTTAAATAAGTTTTTTACAAACAATTATGGGAAGAACCTTATAAAAAGCTGCAAACAGTTAATGGAAATAATTAAAATAAAGAAAATATAAAAAAATATTTTATAAGAATTTATTATAAAAAAAAAATAATAATAAATTAATTATCTACAAAATCAAAAATTTACATCGAAAGATACGGGTATTTTCATTTATCAGTTAATTCGCCAGATTATTATACACTGATTGCTTATTTGTTTAATACATATCAGAAAGCGATTGATACCATCTTATCTGCCCTTTTTCCTTATCTGCCTTTAAATTGAACGTATCTACTTAAATTATATTCATGTTAATTTTTCGACACAGAAATTTTAGGAAATTGGGGTTTGAACACGCCGCTTAAAACGCATATTTGCAGTTTCGTTTTATACATTTCATAAGTTTGTAAATTTTGTTCAAATAATTATAATTTAAGTCTATGAACTTATTTGAATGGTATGAAACCTACAGGCGCAAGTGTTACTCGCAATTGACCGTTTTTTTTAAATTTCAACCTCTCTGCAGCGTTTACAACCAACACAGCTTTGTCAAGCAAAATTATACTAGGGGTGGCTCCTCCTTAAACTAATAATAAAGTAGTAAAAAAGTCATGTCTGTACATTGTATATTATTGTGAAATGTTAATTAAATTGGGTTATTAGTATGGTACTGAGGCCGCAAATACAATTTTTAAAATTTTTGTCTGTCTGTCTGTCTGTATGTATGTTCCGTTTTAACTCGAGAACCACTCAACGAATTTGGATGCGGTTTTTTTATTATCATCATAGTGACCCTGACGAACACATAGGCTATAAGAGCTGTTCATAAAATAACGTCTAAACCGAAAACAGGGCAAAAGTTGAATAAACGCGGGCGGAGCCGCGGGCAAAAGCTATCTACAATAAATTATCAAGCTCAATATCTATTTAATGAAAAAAACAAAGGTTTACAAGTAAATTAAGAGGGTTGCTTATTTCTTAAGGCACACTTAGGGTTACCAATTTTTTTTAGAAGAAATTACGTAAGTATATATATATTTATTTATTTTATTTTGATTTCATGATTTTGATTATATGATTTCAGAGACGAGAAATATAAAATACAGTCCTTTAAATAAGAGTATTTATTAAAATTTGTGGAACTGTGTTCTTTTGTGCTCTTTGCACAAACGTAAACGTACACGTCATACAATTTTGCTTGTATTGATCATTTAAAATAACAGTTGTGTTTTCGCTGGCTGGTGTTATCAGTTAACGTTTAATTTCACGTTGAAATTGACCTTAAGGTAAAATAAAGTATTGTAAATATACTTTATTTTAAATACTTAAAAAAAACTTTATTATACTTTATTGTACTTTTTTACTTTATTGTACTTTATTTTAATTCAAAAGTATAGAGTACAGGGACCCAAAATAACGTAAGATACTTTATTTATTTTTAAAGTACGGTTGGCAACCCTAGGCACAGTACACAGTCGATAAATTTCTGACAGTATAATAATTTTAATAGTTTATCTTAATAAGCGACGGATTCCAAACTGGACCATAAATGATGCATGAATCGTACATAGGTAATGTTTGATTGTTTGGCAGTATTTCTTACTTTAAATCTCCTTAAATATTTGTTTGTAAATGGTTATCTGTATATAATCTAAATATACGTAATAGTTCTTTTAAATATTATAACACCATAATTATGGACCTGTGTTGAACAAATAAATAATTTGAATTCGAATTTAAATTTGAACAGTTTGAACAAAAGTACTTTTTTAAACTGGGGTTTACGGGACGGATGAAGTAAGCATCTGAAAAATTTTACTTTGTCCAATGTCCAAGCTTACACTCAAAGAGAATGATAATTATTTCGTAAAATATATCGAAATATGTAACGTTTCGATTTCTTCCCTATTCCTGCAATTTTTTTTGACATCCATCTGAATATAAAGTCCATTAATTCGGTGTTAAGTCACGATAGAATCGAGTAAAAGTCCATCCATGTTATTTAATATATTATGTATTATTATAAACTAAATTAATATCAATACAATCCGCCCAGTTTAGTTCCAAGGGTTGATCGTTGTGACGTCATGGTTTTGTTCCATGCTATCTTGAGGTTTCCGGTTCACGGTCACGTTGAGAGCCAGAAGTTGTTGAATCGGCAGCCGAGGGGACAAGTTGACCATGCTGGCCCACTGTCCGTCGCAGAGCTCAGGGAACTTGAGCTTTTTGAGGAAATGTCCCTCCATGAACCAAGGTGAGACGCAGGTCGGTGAATAGTCCCAGAGCTTCATCTCATTGAGGCGGACCCAGCTGGAGGAAAACATAGCACCATGATTAATTGGGAGAAAAGGCGCTGCTGGGCAAGAGAAAAAGTAGGGTATGTTTTTTGAGGTCAGTAAAGAGTGAACAAATAGCGTATAAAAACGACGAGTATGTAAAATGTGTCAACGTAGATGTAAGATGTTTAATATACGCTTTAAAGACCCAGATATCCAAATAATATTTTCAGAATGTGACTTTACCGAAAAATTACAGTATTTTTTTCAGGGATTAAAATTAAATTACATTTCCTACTAGGTTTTTCCTTAGCTTCGGTCGCATCATTTTCATTTTTGGGTAGTTATGTGGTACGAAAATATTGTGACTTTTGGTTTTCATGAAAACAATTTTATGTGTATGACTCTATGTCCCTAGGAAACTGCCCGTACCCAGGTAAGAAACAATATACTTTTGTCCAAGTAAAGATCTAATCAACACGAAAAGAAATAATTTTCAAAATCGATTCCGCTGTTATTAATTAGTAAGTATGTCTTTAGGAAAATGCTCGTCCATAGAAAAAAAAAACCTCAGCCCAATTGAAGAGTCTAACCAACAAAACAGTAAAAAAAGTTGGTTCAGTAGTTCCAGAAATTACTCGCTTTAAATTGATTCTGTACCTAGGGAACTGCTTGTCCTCTGGGAAAAAATATCCCTGAGCACTCAGGGGTAATCTAGCTTATCGTTAATAAAATAGTTATATCGGATCTGTGGTTTCGGAGATAAGACCTCTTTATAATATTTGTGTAGATATGACAAATTTAGCTCAATTAGCTTAGCCATTTTTGAGTTCAGCTTCACTGTGGAATATTTTTAAGGATCATTAAAAATATTCTAACAAGAAAAAAACACTTACGCTGAAATATACAGAGTGTGGCAATCGCAGTGCCAGGGATTTCCGGAGAGTTTGACGACTGCCAACTTTGGCATAAAGTCCAGTGTACGCGACGGCAGCGACGGGAACATGTTTCCGTCTAAATACCTGTCATTCAAAAAAGTAAGTCTTGGTTTATTTGGAACTTTTGGATCAAAAGTTAAAACAAAACTGCATAGTTTTACTTAAATACGCGTCTGCGATTCTGCTTTTATGGTACAGGCCCGGATTTATTTTTCCGCCCGTAGAGAATTTGATTCCTCTTCCCATTTTTTTGATAACGAAAATTTCAAATAATAAATAATTCAGACTACCAAGAACTAACTTATTATATAAAACTTTACTACTATTGCGATAGAGAAAGGCAGAAGAAAATTAAATCTGGTTATGAGGAGCTCTGAACCCAGGTCTTATTCCGTGAATTTTGGAAAATTCGCAGTAGTTCCATCATGGAACATGGCAATGGAACTAGTGCGAACGAAGGGAATTTACCTGTGTGCCTCTTCCCATACCCCAATAATATGAATATAGATCTTGCATATTCAAAGCTACTCTAAGACCATTTGGTAGATCAATCGCTCGGTAAGCGGGAGGTCTCGAGTTTGAATCTCAGTTCAGAGTTCCTCACATCCAAATTAAGAATTGTGGATTTATATCTCCTAAAGATGAATAAATCGACAAATGTAAAAAAAATAAAAATTAATGTCTATCAAATCATAACACCTTAAGTAGAAGAGTTTATTTTGAAAAACAAGATTTTTTTTGTATGAAATTACTTTTTTATTCGTATCACCAGAAAAAAATGATTTCATTGTATTTTATCTGCGAAGGGGAGTGGATTTTCTCGATTACAATTTACAATACTCTTTTACTACTACAGTCGTTCGAAAGTAAAAATGTTAAATATCGCGAGAATTGTAGATTTCAGGCTCTGACTATCTAGAAGTAACTATTACAATTTATAAATGAATGAAGTTGAAGATAAAACAGGCATTTTACCTAATAAGTCAAAATATCACTCTCTTCAGAATTCGAAGTAATGGGTTTATACATAAAATTATAGGATAAATGAAGCGATTTCATCTCTGAAAAATGCCACTTCTTTTTGTCGTGTTGTAAAACCCTACGAGTAAGTCGCTGCTTTTTAGGCTTATCTATAAATCCTGGGCCTGGTTCTAAACGAACCAAAAATGAATGCTCAGGACAATAACTCGATTTTTAATTTGATCGTGAATTATACAGATTCCGTAAACGCAAATGTAACAGTACAGCTCATTTGACACGCGCGCCACCCATTATACAAAATATTAAAATTTTGGGAATACCTCCGGCGCCGGCACCCAAAAAAAACGCCGTTGGGAACCGGCAGTACGTTACTGCCGGCAGCCGAAATCAAAAAAATCTGCTGCCGGCGGCGCTAACGGTAAAAATTTCTTACGCGTAAAGGACGTTAAGGTTCAAAGTCTGAGATTGTGTATGTATTGCTTGTTTTTTTGGAAATCATTGTTATCGACGACTTGAAAATACAAATTTTAGTTACTGTCAAAACTAGGAACGTCGTCGCCTCGCTCCGCTCCACTTCGCTCGGCTCCTTATTTTATCTTGCATGTCAACCTAACACGCTCTTCCTCGGCAGGGCTGCCAGACATTAATCGTCAGATTACCCGCAACGAGTAACAAAAATACCCGCTTATACCCGCCTTCAAACACAAAATACCCGCAAAGAAGGTATTTTTTTTTGGCCATCTAATAAAACCAATTTTTTGTAGCTAATCGACACATATAATTTTGAAACTATTTTTGCCTAAGCTGACTTATTTACCTACCATAGTTTTGTTTTTAGCATTCAGCATTAGGTTGAAATGTCACAATCACTTTTTTCGTTCTTTTAAGCCGCTTTTCACAATTTTTATGATTTAAAATCAAACAAAACACTCACTCGCCTAGGTGATTAGCTCAACCTATAAAACAGATGTTTGTTTGATAGACTTTCTACTAATCAGAGCAATGGATTTTAGCAGTACGACGCGTAATGGAAAAAAATAAAATGACCGATAGCTACAGACCTTCAATACATTCAATGCCTGCGGTAATAGCGTATGCATTTAGGAGGTGAACCCCTCACTATAGATTAGTATAGATACTATAAATTGTTTCATATTCTAGAAATACCGGCATTGACTTAACTTCCAAACAGCCAACATTTTTTTAAATTAAAATTGTCTACAATACAAAATACCCGCTTTTACCCTCAAAAACAACAAATTGAAACATTTCCCCCCCACATCTAAAACCCTCACACTAACCTCACCTACCTACCAACTTTTCTGCTAACTACCCACTTTCCGTCTCACTGCCTACCCACTCTACCTTCTCACATGTAGCTTGAACTAGTTATAAATACAAACAAGGTTTGGAGGGTGTTAGTCTAGTATTAGGCCAAATGATCGTCTAGCAGCTGTGATAGGACCCCTCGTTGTGAACCGTATTTAAGTAACCCTAGTTCTTTTAGTGATAATAAGAATGAATCCGAACTCAACATTTCCTAATAAGTCTAGTTAAATTACCTAAAGTATCCGAGAAGTAAATAGTTCCTCTGACCCTAGTAAATAGAATAACATCTGCGCCTAGCTAAGTTATTATATGATGTCAATACTGAATTGAAACTATCCAAGAGAATATCACCTATTGACCAGGCTTATGTAAGAGAGTGAGAGGAGTAACTGAAACTAAATATAATTCATCTAGAAGATACCGCAATTTTATGTTGTTTTGTTTAATAGCCCCTACCGGTTAATTTGGGTTCGGTAAAAGCAAAAGCTTCTATGGTTCTGCTTAAGTAAAGTAATAGATGAGAAGATTATACTCCTAGATAATAAGAGTATAAGTCGAACATAAAAGCCTTTACCTTTCGGATGGGGAATAACCCGTGAATTTTTTTGAACAAAGGTTTTATTTAGTTTTATTTGAAATTGTGATTTAATACTTTATATTATTATAAACTTTAATTTTGCATTTTAGTTTAATGATACATTATTTGTACTGTGCTACAGGGCATTAAGTACTTAGATATTGTAATTTGGTAAGACAGTATTATTATACTGAATATTTGTAAGATTTGTTACTTTGTGATAGTAAATCGTTCATGTTGGCAAGTCTTTAATTTCTACCAAACACTACTATAGTCTCATTATAAAATCTTTCAGTAATCTTTAAATAGTACATTATTTATTTTAAGAAAACCTAAGAACAGTGATTCCCTGTCTACACACCTTGGAGGAAGAATCACTAAGAAACCTCAAGGAGTACCTACTCGTAATTAAATATCGTGACCTTACTGTGAAATATTAGTTACTTCAGTAAAAGCTGCATACTTCTCCTTATCACATGTCTAATCTCTGAACCTACTGAATTCTACATGAGAATAGCTTTAAGGTAGTTTATTCTAACAGAAATTCACTAACTGTCGATACTGGATTAATTCAGTCATACAGATAACTAATTCGGTTCTACTAGTCTGACTAATTTCAACTCTTCTGAATTCCAGTTAGTAAGTAGCCGTTCTGATGTCTCAGAATCAAAGCTATAATTATATGAAAGATGTCTCACTCAGATGGATATAATTTCAGCTAGCTGGTTTCCTTGTTAGATCCAGAATAGTTTCAGCAGTATTTAAGGCTATCTCTCGGCCACATTGTACTTGAGAAAATTAATTCAAGGAGAGATATATCTATTCACACTTGACGAACTAAGATTTCTGTTCCGTTTGGTATACAGAAGATTCTTATTAGCACGGCATTGCTTGGCTAAAAGGGTGGGATTTTCCCTTAGTATGAACAAATGCATCTACTCATTACCTTTATTTTTCAGGCAATATTATTCACAAATAGAAATCATTCCTTTTCTATGGAAACCAAGCTACTTACTTTGGTAAATTTATTTATATTTTTATTTATAAGGAAATTATAATTCCAGAATTATTTACTGTAATTAAGATTTAGAACTGGATTTTGCTTCAAACTCTGAACTGATGGTTCTCACACCAAAACAGTTTATCTCAATAAAAGGGTATCTTGAAAAACTAGACACTCATGTAAGTAGGAGTGTTTCTGAGCTTGAGGTCGAACTTTCTCTATTCAGAGAACAATGATCATAAGTTTAATCCATGTGATAGCAGAATTGAGAGCAAAACGTTACTTATCTTTACTTCACAACAAAATAACTTTCAGTCATTTAAAGGGCTTTCTCGACCAGACAATCAGGGAGGCTTTCCACTGAATGCTTTCAACACGTCGTTACAAGATTGATCTAAACAAATTCTGCCATTATTAACTTCTGAAATTCGCCTATTCTTTTCAAACTAAAATCTGGAACCTAGCTGATATCCGCCTACCTATTTGACCTAAATTTCACCAATCCGTGGTTCTACAAGAATTACCCCCTTAAAAACCTTCAAAGCCTACGGATCCTAACCTGAACGTGCCTACATGTAACACCAAAACATAATTGACTAAAACATACACTACCAGGAGCCTACAACCTTCAGAACCCTATTTTCTCCGAGCACAATTCTAACGTCCTACATTTTTCTATAATACCTGACTGTGTTTTAATCAATTTATTGTCCCTTCTTGCGACCCTACGTGAAATTCTAACGTCCTAAGATTCCTTGTAACGTCCTAGCATTCCCGCAAGTTCCTTGACTGATCTAGCTACCCGGGAATAGCCAAGAGAATTCTCAGCCTATTTTGGTGTAAAACAAAACTAGAGATAAAATCTCACATTTACTTGTAATTGTGTGATTGTGTAATGCATCCTAACAAATATCTTGACTAAATTGACTATCCAAACTTTACCTGCCTATCATTTGTACCTAGAATGAGAATTCCTAGTCTGCCAAATGTGTAAAACCCAAAACTAGAGATAAAATCTCACATTTACATTTAATTGTGTTTGTGCGGTGATTCCCAAAGAGTCACAGCGGAAATCACATCCCTCAACTAGTCTAAAATAAAGAAGCGAGGCGAGTTTTCTCCTCTACGTGTACCTACTGCCTATAAACTCTCCGTGCCAGTCAGCGGGTGATTCAAGGTAAGGGCCTCACCCAACTGACCGGAAGTTCCCTATATGGTTGTGTGATAAATATATTAATATATACATAAAGACCAAAACTGCGCCACGGATGATAACCTGGAGGGGCAATGTCCGGTTCACACTTCTCTCGTGATCGCCCAGGCAACATCACATGGTAACGTCAGAAATGGGAGATATTATACGGTATAACTAAACCGCTGCAGCGTCATCTCAAAACGACTGCCCCTCCGGAGAGGTTGAAGGAAATGGTGCGGTTTGTCGTCACAGTTAGGTTCCCCCGCACTAAATCCCCAAAGAGACTTCTCTTTGTTTAGCATCACATATTTTCCCTACCTATTAGCCGTCAAGCCTACTAAAAATACCCCTAAACTAAACCCAGAGACTCCCACCTTTGTCACGCTCGAAACACCGAGTAGCTCCCGCGCTAATATCCCCTCACTATTACAAAACCGCAGTACACTACAAAACCCCACGCCCAGGTCTGATATCCGCGTCCCGAAAACTGGTCTGAACGATATTAACACGAATACCCGCGATTCTTAATGAGGCTTTTTCCATCCTTCCCCCGGCCAGCCGAGCCCTAGAGCTCAAAGCCTTTCACAGCCGCAACATCCAGCTTTACCTTATATTATTTAAAATATAAAGCAGACCCCAGAATTCTTAGGAAATCATTTGAAACAAGCCTCAAAAGGAATACCCTATAACCGATCTACATCTTCGTCCTTTTACTGAAAACGCCTCGAACAAACACTCGCGGATCTCTAAATTTAAACTGCACTTTCTCGAAAAGTATTCCACACTCTAAATAATTCCGACAGAACTTTGAAGAAAATAACCCCGAGCAAATAGATATGACTATAAAACAAACGCCCTGATAAAATTAAAACCCATGAAAATAAATTCGCGACTAATTACTGCACTTGTACCTCGCTTGACGGACCTCGAAGACTGAACTCCGAAGACTGACCTCCAAAGACTGAGGGCCGTTCCCGCCCTACAACCACTTTTATCGACTCACTCCCGGCGCTAAGCCACGCCGATTCTTCCATACCCCGCTCACTTCTTGTCACTCCCCGTATCCACGGCCCACGCATTCTCTCATTTCCGTATTACCTTATATGGTCATGAAATCTCAACGCCGACATCCGGACTACAGCAATCATAATGTTTTCCTTTTTAGCTTGAAATAGTATTTTTCGTGATTCTAATTTTCCTTACCACCAATTATTAAGATAATGAAAATATCTAAAATTCATTTGAGCAGGTTTTACTTTATTTTGAATTAAAATACGAAAATGGAATCTGTTTCCTTTACTGCTTTGCTAAATACGCCACCTAGCTGAAACAAGTGGTACTTTTGACATAGCCTTAAAACCAATTCACCTAATCTGTACTATACCAAAGTTCATGAGTTTATTGCAAGATGCGCAGTGTCGCCCTCTTTTCCCCCAATACTAAATTCTAGCGGGCTCTGGCAAGTTAACAATAACAGCGCCATTATGACGGAAAGACAGCAAATTATGACGGAACTTCTTGAATCGAAGTTTACCCAATTTCCCGCTACTGCGCCCCCATAGCCCGCCTTCTGCATTCCTTACTTTTGTAAAGCCCCCCAAATCTCTCTCCTCAAAAGACATTTCCTACTTCTTTTCACTTAGTGGACCCATTTCGCTTAGGAACCTTAGACACCCGGCAATCTCTAATTCCATACTATTACATATCCATGAAATACCCGTTTTCGGCGCGAATTTAATGTTCACGTAATTTATTATAGAAACAACATCTTTACTTGATTTACATAATTTTCACTCTTTCCCTGCTACCAAACATTAAGAATAAAACATACGGAATTTATTTGAACATTACTTCTTCATTTCCTGAGTAAAATAAGGAAATAAGGTCTGTTTTATTTTCTAATCCCGGAAGTAATGCCATCTAACCTAAACAACTGATACTTTTATGTTTGTTGTAACATTCTTTTCAATGAACCTAATCTACCTCCGAACTCAAGCGTTTCCCACATATTAAGCAGATGTCGCTTCCACCCTCAGCTAATATCAAGACATCAATAGTAATCCGAAGGTAGTGGCACCACCTTACCACAAAATGTTAGCGAGTGCTAACGGAACGCCTCGATCCGAGGTTTGTTCTGGTACAGCTCGACCCTCAAAATTTACGTAGCATACATTAGTTCAGCCGAAGGAAATTTTCTCTTCAGACTCGCTAACATGCAGAGACCACTGGTTACAAAACAAATTATTATGGCTTTTTCCAGAATGTAGTTGGGTGTGTGCGTTTTTAAACCAATCCACTAACAGAATCCCGCAAGTATCCGGACTTCAACCTCGCAATAACTTAATTATGGATAACTATTACTTCGATTGCAAGAAATCTGACGAAACGAGAGTACCGGGTTGTGAATCCAGTATGCCCTAGTGGCAATAAGATGGCCTTCTAACCCAATCCAATTTTTCGATTAACACTAGATTTGCCATGGACTATCTCTAATTCCACCAGATACCAAGCGATGAACCGCCTCATAAAGGTTATCCTTTAATTTAACTATCTCAGCTAGAGCCCTTCCCCTTGCAAGCCCCATAAGTTTCCCGGTGAGTGTGCAGTTGCCGAAAAGGGAGTAAGAGCTTCTGTATAGTGCGGGTTTATCATGTACTTCTTTTCGTAATTTAACCTAACTCCAATTTTCCATAATAAACCGTTTGCTAGGTATAGTGCCTCTGGTCCAAGCTACAATAACTTCATCTATACTGTCAAAACTGTTGCCTCCCTAGAGCCCTCTTTTACAACCTGCATTCTCTTTAATAAATATTATAGTATAATTTTATATTATTATACTACAATACCATAAAAATCCTCTTTCCCCTTTTTCTTCATACTTCCCAAATGTACCACGCGTGGATTTCTCTTTCTCACCACTCTAAGGATCCACCAGCTCATTCAATACAGACTTGTTTGACCAGGTTAAAAAATGAATCGTCACAATGGCTCTGTAGCATGTAGCGTGTAAGCCGTTCTCAACCCTTAACCCTAAATCACATCAAACAATTTGGCTCAAACCAACATTTCCTACACTTAAATCTTTCCCTAGGTCTCCTAATCTAAATAACCAAAGATGTCCCTACAATTTTTTATATACCTAATTGTTCACATTCCGTAGCTTTGCTGTTTTCGTTGACATGATCGCAATTAATTTAGCTAAATTTAATCTTGATTATAACCTTAATATTGAGACATTTCCCCGATATCAACTTATTGTCTGCCATCTCTACTTAGGCCTAATGTCGCTGAACAACTTGCCTAATTCACGCACCGTTAGAAATTACCTAACGACTTAATTTCTCTATATTTCTGGGCCTCACTCTCTGAAAGTTTGATACTTTCCTAACTATTTCATCATTCGATTATTAGAGTTTAAACCTTAAGAGGTATCAGATCATTCTGGCACTAACTGTGACTTTGAAAACCCTGGGACCTAATCATAAAACCAGACTTCATGACGAGGAACCATTTACCCGAGCTAACGGTATATTTTTGTGTCTAATGTGTCAGGATTTAAATAGATAGATACAACCGTAAAATTGACGTATCAGATTATCTTGTAGATAGAATTAACGATGAAACAGAACCAAAACTCATAAGTGTCACTTTGCACCAGACTCATTGCGAAGATACTCGATAAAAATATTTCGATCCCTAAATTATCCAATTCCCGCTCATTTACATGTTGTTATAAAATTCTCAAGCAATAAACTAAATTCAGGCACTAGCTTACAAAAGCATCTAGGCCCTCGTCAAAATTTAAAGACTTACAGTCTACTATTTGGTCAAATACTTCATCTAATCTTTAAAAGGATAATGGAAACAATCCTAGCCTCCGTAACCTACGTAGCCTACGTACAAGTAAATAAATTGTATCATACTCAAGTTATTCCGCCCCTCACATAATTTCTCCTGACTCTAGAACCATCTACTTGCATATTGCATGTCCCAACAACTCAACCCGAAACTGAGAGAATTATAGTGGTGTAATGTCTACAACATCATAGAGGTAAGTACGGCGGTAGACAATGAAGAAAGATACAAAAAAAAAGAATTCATCAAGAAAAAGGGAGAACGTACCGAGCATTCTCCTCCGGAATAATTTTAAGCTTCCCTAATTAGAAATGTAAATATTACAATTGTAAATGCGCACATGTCTTTAGATCCGTCCTTTACTCGTAATTTCCGCTACAAATCACGATATTTTCCCTTTGAATTGACGTCTTTGAAATATTGCGTCACTGCATATAAAGCTGATCGCTGTAATTAAGGTCCTGCAACCGAAGTGCAGAATGAAACCTTCACGGTAGAATTCCTCTGTCTATCTGTAAATCACAGTATAGTCACAACTCATCCTCTAAACCACTAGATTTAACACTCGGCAAAACAGCTTAATTCACATATACCGCATGGGGCAATCAATCCCTATAATTCATAATGGCTCAAAACCATATTTTTAATTTAAATGTTACCTAGGCGAACATGTGATTTTAATAAGACGCTGCACGTTCATACTACAGGGTATGTAAAGTTTGTTCACCCGTAGACTACGATTTGAATATAACATATACCGTATAGTGAATACCGTTATCAAAAATATTTAGTTGTAGCAAGATAAAAGTGAAAAGAATAAAATTCACCTAAGCCAACTAAACCTCTTAACTAAACCCGACCCCCCTGGTTTTCGACTGAAGACGTCTTCATGGTCATTAGCCACTACGAATGTCTCGACATGTATATTAGGTTAATTTTTTTTACACCAATATATGGAACCCGTTTATTCGCTCGAAACGTTTCTCCTCTCTACCATAATACCCACTTGTTTCTAACATTCTATTAAATCGTCAAACGCTATATCTGTCATCAAATATTACCCGAAATTCATATGTATATAATATTTGTACCAGAGTTCCGTACCCCAGAGTAACAATAAGATCCCATTAACTAATAAATTTAATGTTCGTCCGTTCTTCCGTCACAAAACTGTTATGGCCCTATCTCTACTGTTCGTAGCCTTCGCGCCAATAAGGTCTGTAGTATATTGTTGACTAATTTCGTAACATACATAGTACATACAAGTACATACATATATACTCATATCCGTCTCACAAAGAGGTAGGCAGAGACCATATACTTCCGATTGCCACGACCCTAACACACACATTCTTCGTCTCCTCCACATCCATTATTCTAATCACGCAAGTTCTTATTTTATAAACAAAAGTTTATTCTTGATTTTCACAAATTCTCTATAATTACGTGATATTCCGCAAGTACCCTACTATATTTAAGCAACTATCGTATTCGAGGATTAGAAAATAGACACCGTTCAAACATCAGACGAACATACTTATTCACGGCTATCTCCTGAAGGGATAGACAAATACTGTCAACTTTCACCCACTATGATTCCGACACACCTCTTTCGCCTCTTCCAGTCCTATCTACGAGGTCATACTAGTTCTTCGATTTCGTATATCACAGCGCCAACACAGAACCCTGCGTTTTAAATTCATTCACCCTAACTTGACTCCTATTTGACACATTATGAAGTACATTCGAGTTCTCATTTTATCCATAAATTTCCCAGACTACCATCCTTTTAAAACCCCGACCCTCCAGCTTGTAAACCTGACTTCACCTTGTCAGATATTACCATTCATTCTATCTGGCAAATTCTCATTGTAAAGTATAGTAAGCTACGAATTCCCACTTCGTCCGTGGAACTCTTATAAATTGTGCAAGGTTAGACGTTCATCATTTGTAATTAGTTTCAAAATAATATAGGTATGTAAAATGTGGTTGCACAACTCTAAACACACGACTCTCAGATTTAACAAAATACCGAATATCTAACACTGAAACTCTAACGTATACTTTTCTCGCTTAAGTTTACCTTCTTACGACAATCAAGTTATACGGTTTATCCTGTTACATACCGATTCCAAAGAAAAATTTACCATCAATTGAAATAAGTTATGATGAAACAATTTAGCTATTTTAATACCATGTGGGTATTATTCTTCAATGACTTGAAACTTTACTATCTTAGAATAACCTGATGTATTTATTAAGTCCACGTAATAATCTTTTCTGACTAACACATGCTTATTTGACCTAAATTTCACTGTGGGTTCTACCCCATTAAATATATTCATACTAAAAGTGCCTTTCCGTCGTTACCCAAAAATACATCTCTCTCATTCTTAAGAACACATCCAAAGTGAATACTATCAGTACCTACACAAGGGCCTACCTATTTTCAAAACCCGAATCTTATATTGTTTATCTTTCATTATTAATGCAAAAGTTTTCTAAGGGGATCTCATTTAACTGAAACGAAACTCTCGATACATACATACGAGTACATACGATTCGTTGATAACCTACCCGGGTGTCCCCTTTTATCAATTCCTAATAATTTCTCTCTTATAATTGCTCAGTACCCGACGATAACCGCTAGCTTCCAATTTCCTGAACTACAAATCCTCTCAACACCAGTTTAAACCTCAGCATAGAAGTAGATAAACAAAATTATTATTTACCTAACCACTATCTCAAGAATTTTATTTCCCCTTTCATTTACTTATAATTTCATTCAAATCATATCTCACTTACATAACTCCCTTTTCCTCAATAAATTTGAAACATAATTATTTTCCACACTTCTAAACTTGCTACAAAACTATTATTTCCTTTATGAACTACTAGCTTCCTCCCGCGGCCCCACCCGCGTGCCATTCGGTTCAACGACATGATTCTTTTCCCGGGATAAAAGCAGCCTATGTGTTAAGTTGGTGTATAAGCCATATTCATTCCAAATTTCATCCAAATCCGTGAAGTCGTTTCAGCGTGAAAGAGTAACAACCACACACACACACACCCTCACACACACACACAAAAATTTTCGCATTTATAATATTAGTGTATGCCCTTCATCCCTTAGTAAGCAACAAGCTCTTGCAAATTCCCTCAATAGACTCACCGCACCTACGCTATAACATTACAATGAAGTTAGTCTCTTGTAACTTATCGTCATAGCCCATCATCACGTTTCACTTACCGCACCTACGCTATAACGCTACCAAAGAAATTGTTTTCTCGTAAATTTATCATTACCCATTCTTTATCAATCACACTACAAGGATCGAACACTCGAACCCCTTTTCACAAGATGCAAGATTTTTCATTTTATTTTGTAAAAACCTCTGTTTTCCCGCATCGCAAAATATAACCAAAAGTTATAACGACATCGCAAAGCGTCACCGCAAAATTAAAATAGTTTTCCCTAAGTCTCGCTAATATTACCGATTCGGACTACCGCGTAATCCCTGAACAAATAAATGAACGTCATCTAACATAAAAACATTTAACACCAATCACGGTTTATGAAAACCTCCTTTTTCTATTAGTGCATCTACCTTCCAACCGCAAGGAACTCTTACGCAATCTTACCGAGCGACCCCCCTTCTTTCAAACTTCTCAACGATAGGAGTGCGGAACAAGACTCACATTCATCCACCCATTCATTACTAGGATATTATTATTGCTAAACGATTGTGGGCAATACAAAACCGTTCTACCTGATAAATAAAACCCGTAACAGTCCGATTACTTTGCAATATTGTTAATATTCCTTGACTAAAAGTGAGCAGATGATTTCCACGGGACAAACTGAAGCTAGTATAATTTTAATATAGGTGACGACAGTCATCGAAGTACATTCGTCATATCAATAACACATTATACAAATAAAACATACGACGGCATTCACCCGTCCATGCCGTTGTCTAACTAGTGTTATTCTTTTACCGGTTTGTGATAATGCCAGTAACTACTAAGAGTTGTCAAAAGGAAGCACTACTTATAAAAACTTCAAATTAGTTTGATTATTTTGGTTTACCACGCATTGGGATGAAAGTCATTTCTAACCGTTCTAGACCGGTCGTTTATGTTTGAGATTAAAATGTGATCAAACCAATAAATAGCGAATAATCAAAAAGTGAAAGAAGGACAAATTGAACAGAAAAGCTTTGTTGTCACCCTACACATCTACTCACATATCCTTCATACAGATGACTAACCACGGAAAACATCATGTAGATGATAGATTCCTTTGATCGTATTAATCATAAGAGCGGCCCTAAAGCTTGGATTTGGATAAAATTTATCCGTTTCATAATGAAATGAAGAACCAGAACGCAGCATAAACACGTTCAGAAAAACTCAATTCTCGACCGAACAACCTATCTTGTAACATTAAACACAAATGAAATAATAAGTCAATTTTCGTTTTGTTGGATAACACAAATTGGTCAAACTCATCACTAACATTGCCACAGCCTAACAGTGTACGTACATTCGCAAACTAGGTATCTAGGTGTCGCAGACATGATGGCCGTTGGGGCCGAAAGGCTCCAGAATGGAGAACACGCACAGCAAAGCGCAGCGCAGGCCGACAACATGCCCGCCGGACCGACAACCCGAAGGACGTCGAGGACGGCGCGGCGGCGACATGAGTGGCGAAATTTGGGAAAGGCCCATGCCCAGCACCGGACGAACACGGGCAGATGGATGGATGGATGGATGGATGACTACCATATCTGAACCGTAAAACTTCCTATAATATTCCCATATCCCTGCCTGATTAAATATTATTGAGCAAACTAATATGATCATAAATAATCCTTATATAGAATTTCATGTTGTTAGTTACCGAAATTATGATTTACATAGACATCATAGTGATATTTTTCAGAAATATTTCGTTCTAAAAGGGGACAACGAATTTTAATATTAACTCTACGGCTCAGTCTAACATCAGTAAATATTCCCGATATTTCTAAACATTTCTTCATCCTCTTCCTACTACATATTATTATGTGTTCGTAATAAGATTATAAAATAAAACACATAATATCTCACTTC
Source organism: Ypsolopha scabrella (assembly GCA_910592155.1). Classification (NCBI taxonomy): domain Eukaryota; kingdom Metazoa; phylum Arthropoda; class Insecta; order Lepidoptera; family Ypsolophidae; genus Ypsolopha; species Ypsolopha scabrella. The sequence goes on from OU342964.1 coordinate 12,334,922, forward strand.
TACTCCAGTTGCAATGTATACCACGTTTACTAACCGACCCGCAATGTAAACTCATGCGATTGTTTCCGAAGTGTGACGTCATCCCTAGCTGACTTCAGGTTTGCAGGTTTATACCTAAGTATTTGTGCACCTAACTCACTACTAAATAAGTGAGAGCAAAACACAATCGATTCCTCTCATCCTACTTAAAATATGTAAACCCTAGTCCGTACATACGATTGTACATCTTTTTAGCCCGACGTACATAACCAACCGCGTCTTTACTTTATTCTAGTAAAACAATTTAATAATTTCGAAAAGCACTAAAATAATACCACAGTGCTGCCAAGCAATCCCCCATAATTGAAACAAAGTATTTACTACACGAAGATGAAAAACATTTTCTAAAGCAATTAGACTTGTCCACTAACACTGCTTTTGTTTTTGAACGGACGGTCGCACGCGTCGCTTTCGTTCCATGAGACTAAGAACGTTTCCACACCATCCAACCCGACACCGGTGCCGGACGACGACAGCCAACATCCGATAACCGACACCATGTGCTGTTTTCGCATTACCCGACAAAATCGCTCCGATATGGCCATTTGCTCGATAGCTTCAGTGCGGACAGGTCATTACGGAAGACTAAGACAATTTTGGATACATCCCATTGCGGAAGATAAACATTCAGAGAGAGCATTTTATACTCTTTTTAGCGAGCTACAAAACGCACCGAGAAAGTTCTTTAATTACTTTCCTACAAGTGAATCCACGATATGATTATTTGCCAATTTATCTGACAACCAATATCAAGAAACAAGACACACATATTCGAATGGCTTTGGGGCCTACGGAAATGCAAGCGCACACAGAGACAATTTAGATATACGTATATCAACATACAAACATTATCGTCCGACGGCTCACGGGCGTCCGATAGTGCCGCCAACATATCGGTGTCGGTTCCGATATCCGATACCGGATCGGGAAATGTGAAAGACTACTCATTCCATACATTTTACTTGCCCCGATATCGCACCGGCGGCGGCGGCGTCCGACCCCGACATCGGACCGGACAACGCAAAAACCCCCAAATATGGACAAATGGACTTTGAGTCCAGAGCCGTTAAAAAATACTAAAAACAAACCAATGCGATTATGACAGTCAAAACAAACAAACCACTTTTGAATATGAATGGTAGTTCAAAACCATCACAAATGAGATATCTCTGATATCTCTATAAATAATAAATAAACTAACTTGTGCGTGCGTTGAGATGAAGATGGAATGCACCTTCAGCTCGGGACAACATTATTATGAACCTAGCGCAACTCAGGATGATTCTCAGGTGCAAAATTGGACATGGCGTTGATGATATCAATGAAACCTACAACTACAGATTACCAAGGATAATCCAATAACCGAGCCAAACTCATCTCATACAATGGTACGTATATTCATTCAAACCTGTTTTACAATTGCCTAATCATCAAGAACGCATTAAAACTACGTTTTCCTATACCGGTCATTCATATTGGTTATTAGTACTGCTATCTTGAGCAAACATCTATAGTATTGCAATCCAAAAGTGGCTTAAATTACCTAGGCTACATTAATAAACAATGCTCATTAGTCCAACAACGTCAAACACAACCCCTTTATATTAAAGTAAATTTATGCTATAGCTTCTCAATGATGAAATAGGTATAACTATTCACAACATTACAGACATTCTCCATACATTCGCCCAAAATTAATTATCTTTTTCTACTTTTCAGATACAGCCTACCATGGTAGCGTTCTAAAAGCCCTATATACATACATATGATGTATGTCCAATCACGCCTGAGAAGCTACCCAGGTGTATGCAATGTGGATAATTCAGCCTACTTCCAAACCAAGAACTTCACTTCACCCAATCGCACTAAGGAAAAGATAATAATGTGCATCTGTGTTACCGCTGAATGAATTTACTACATAGAAACTAAATATCACTCTTAAAACACCTCCGTCTCACGTGCAACAATTGAACTAGACTAACACACTCCAACCAAATAAATACTAGAAATCGCAATACAATATCCCAGCTATTAAAAACATGATCACAGTGCTTTAATGAAACAAAAATGCTAAAATGAATTCAAAATACAACGATACAACCATGATAATGTTAAAACTTTATTCAGACATATGTCGTAGTAGTTAATTTTAATATAATATCGCAAAAACTGCAATATTCTGGTCACGGCTTCTAATTGAAACATTTCCCCCCCACATCTAAAACCCTCACACTAACCTCACCTACCTACCAACTTTTCTGCTAACTACCCACTTTCCGTCTCACTGCCTACCCACTCTACCTTCTCACATGTAGCTTGAACTAGTTATAAATACAAACAAGGTTTGGAGGGTGTTAGTCTAGTATTAGGCCAAATGATCGTCTAGCAGCTGTGATAGGACCCCTCGTTGTGAACCGTATTTAAGTAACCCTAGTTCTTTTAGTGATAATAAGAATGAATCCGAACTCAACATTTCCTAATAAGTCTAGTTAAATTACCTAAAGTATCCGAGAAGTAAATAGTTCCTCTGACCCTAGTAAATAGAATAACATCTGCGCCTAGCTAAGTTATTATATGATGTCAATACTGAATTGAAACTATCCAAGAGAATATCACCTATTGACCAGGCTTATGTAAGAGAGTGAGAGGAGTAACTGAAACTAAATATAATTCATCTAGAAGATACCGCAATTTTATGTTGTTTTGTTTAATAGCCCCTACCGGTTAATTTGGGTTCGGTAAAAGCAAAAGCTTCTATGGTTCTGCTTAAGTAAAGTAATAGATGAGAAGATTATGCTCCTAGATAATAAGAGTATAAGTCGAACATAAAAGCCTTTACCTTTCGGATGGGGAATAACCCGTGAATTTTTTTGAACAAAGGTTTTATTTAGTTTTATTTGAAATTGTGATTTAATACTTTATATTATTATAAACTTTAATTTTGCATTTTAGTTTAATGATACATTATTTGTACTGTGCTACAGGGCATTAAGTACTTAGATATTGTAATTTGGTAAGACAGTATTATTATACTGAATATTTGTAAGATTTGTTACTTTGTGATAGTAAATCGTTCATGTTGGCAAGTCTTTAATTTCTACCAAACACTACTATAGTCTCATTATAAAATCTTTCAGTAATCTTTAAATAGTACATTATTTATTTTAAGAAAACCTAAGAACAGTGATTCCCTGTCTACACACCTTGGAGGAAGAATCACTAAGAAACCTCAAGGAGTACCTACTCGTAATTAAATATCGTGACCTTACTGTGAAATATTAGTTACTTCAGTAAAAGCTGCATACTTCTCCTTATCACATGTCTAATCTCTGAACCTACTGAATTCTACATGAGAATAGCTTTAAGGTAGTTTATTCTAACAGAAATTCACTAACTGTCGATACTGGATTAATTCAGTCATACAGATAACTAATTCGGTTCTACTAGTCTGACTAATTTCAACTCTTCTGAATTCCAGTTAGCAAGTAGCCGTTCTGATGTCTCAGAATCAAAGCTATAATTATATGAAAGATGTCTCACTCAGATGGATATAATTTCAGCTAGCTGGTTTCCTTGTTAGATCCAGAATAGTTTCAGCAGTATTTAAGGCTATCTCTCGGCCACATTGTACTTGAGAAAATTAATTCAAGGAGAGATATATCTATTCACACTTGACGAACTAAGATTTCTGTTCCGTTTGGTATACAGAAGATTCTTATTAGCACGGCATTGCTTGGCTAAAAGGGTGGGATTTTCCCTTAGTATGAACAAATGCATCTACTCATTACCTTTATTTTTCAGGCAATATTATTCACAAATAGAAATCATTCCTTTTCTATGGAAACCAAGCTACTTACTTTGGTAAATTTATTTATATTTTTATTTATAAGGAAATTATGATTCCAGAATTATTTACTGTAATTAAGATTTAGAACTGGATTTTGCTTCAAACTCTGAACTGATGGTTCTCACACCAAAACAGTTTATCTCAATAAAAGGGTATCTTGAAAAACTAGACACTCATGTAAGTAGGAGTGTTTCTGAGCTTGAGGTCGAACTTTCTCTATTCAGAGAACAATGATCATAAGTTTAATCCATGTGATAGCAGAATTGAGAGCAAAACGTTACTTATCTTTACTTCACAACAAAATAACTTTCAGTCATTTAAAGGGCTTTCTCGACCAGACAATCAGGGAGGCTTTCCACTGAATGCTTTCAACACGTCGTTACAAGATTGATCTAAACAAATTCTGCCATTATTAACTTCTGAAATTCGCCTATTCTTTTCAAACTAAAATCTGGAACCTAGCTGATATCCGCCTACCTATTTGACCTAAATTTCACCAATCCGTGGTTCTACAAGAATTACCCCCTTAAAAACCTTCAAAGCCTGCGGATCCTAACCTGAACGTGCCTACATGTAACACCAAAACATAATTGACTAAAACATACACTACCAGGAGCCTACAACCTTCAGAACCCTATTTTCTCCGAGCACAATTCTAACGTCCTACATTTTTCTATAATACCTGACTGTGTTTTAATCAATTTATTGTCCCTTCTTGCGACCCTACGTGAAATTCTAACGTCCTAAGATTCCTTGTAACGTCCTAGCATTCCCGCAAGTTCCTTGACTGATCTAGCTACCCGGGAATAGCCAAGAGAATTCTCAGCCTATTTTGGTGTAAAACAAAACTAGAGATAAAATCTCACATTTACTTGTAATTGTGTGATTGTGTAATGCATCCTAACAAATATCTTGACTAAATTGACTATCCAAACTTTACCTGCCTATCATTTGTACCTAGAATGAGAATTCCTAGTCTGCCAAATGTGTAAAACCCAAAACTAGAGATAAAATCTCACATTTACATTTAATTGTGTTTGTGCGGTGATTCCCAAAGAGTCACAGCGGAAATCACATCCCTCAACTAGTCTAAAATAAAGAAGCGAGGCGAGTTTTCTCCTCTACGTGTACCTACTGCCTATAAACTCTCCGTGCCAGTCAGCGGGTGATTCAAGGTAAGGGCCTCACCCAACTGACCGGAAGTTCCCTATATGGTTGTGTGATAAATATATTAATATATACATAAAGACCAAAACTGATGATAACCTGGAGGGGCAATGTCCGGTTCACACTTCTCTCGTGATCGCCCAGGCAACATCACATGGTAACGTCAGAAATGGGAGATATTATACGGTATAACTAAACCGCTGCAGCGTCATCTCAAAACGACTGCCCCTCCGGAGAGGTTGAAGGAAATGGTGCGGTTTGTCGTCACAGTTAGGTTCCCCCGCACTAAATCCCCAAAGAGACTCCTCTTTGTTTAGCATCACATATTTTCCCTACCTATTAGCCGTCAAGCCTACTAAAAATACCCCTAAACTAAACCCAGAGACTCCCACCTTTGTCACGCTCGAAACACCGAGTAGCTCCCGCGCTAATATCCCCTCACTATTACAAAACCGCAGTACACTACAAAACCCCACGCCCAGGTCTGATATCCGCGTCCCGAAAACTGGTCTGAACGATATTAACACGAATACCCGCGATTCTTAATGAGGCTTTTTCCATCCTTCCCCCGGCCAGCCGAGCCCTAGAGCTCAAAGCCTTTCACAGCCGCAACATCCAGCTTTACCTTATATTATTTAAAATATAAAGCAGACCCCAGAATTCTTAGGAAATCATTTGAAACAAGCCTCAAAAGGAATACCCTATAACCGATCTACATCTTCGTCCTTTTACTGAAAACGCCTCGAACAAACACTCGCGGATCTCTAAATTTAAACTGCACTTTCTCGAAAAGTATTCCACACTCTAAATAATTCCGACAGAACTTTGAAGAAAATAACCCCGAGCAAATAGATATGACTATAAAACAAACGCCCTGATAAAATTAAAACCCATGAAAATAAATTCGCGACTAATTACTGCACTTGTACCTCGCTTGACGGACCTCGAAGACTGAACTCCGAAGACTGACCTCCAAAGACTGAGGGCCGTTCCCGCCCTACAACCACTTTTATCGACTCACTCCCGGCGCTAAGCCACGCCGATTCTTCCATACCCCGCTCACTTCTTGTCACTCCCCGTATCCACGGCCCACGCATTCTCTCATTTCCGTATTACCTTATATGGTCATGAAATCTCAACGCCGACATCCGGACTACAGCAATCATAATGTTTTCCTTTTTAGCTTGAAATAGTATTTTTCGTGATTCTAATTTTCCTTACCACCAATTATTAAGATAATGAAAATATCTAAAATTCATTTGAGCAGGTTTTACTTTATTTTGAATTAAAATACGAAAATGGAATCTGTTTCCTTTACTGCTTTGCTAAATACGCCACCTAGCTGAAACAAGTGGTACTTTTGACATAGCCTTAAAACCAATTCACCTAATCTGTACTATACCAAAGTTCATGAGTTTATTGCAAGATGCGCAGTGTCGCCCTCTTTTCCCCCAATACTAAATTCTAGCGGGCTCTGGCAAGTTAACAATAACAGCGCCATTATGACGGAAAGACAGCAAATTATGACGGAACTTCTTGAATCGAAGTTTACCCAATTTCCCGCTACTGCGCCCCCATAGCCCGCCTTCTGCATTCCTTACTTTTGTAAAGCCCCCCAAATCTCTCTCCTCAAAAGACATTTCCTACTTCTTTTCACTTAGTGGACCCATTTCGCTTAGGAACCTTAGACACCCGGCAATCTCTAATTCCATACTATTACATATCCATGAAATACCCGTTTTCGGCGCGAATTTAATGTTCACGTAATTTATTATAGAAACAACATCTTTACTTGATTTACATAATTTTCACTCTTTCCCTGCTACCAAACATTAAGAATAAAACATACGGAATTTATTTGAACATTACTTCTTCATTTCCTGAGTAAAATAAGGAAATAAGGTCTGTTTTATTTTGTAATCCCGGAAGTAATGCCATCTAACCTAAACAACTGATACTTTTATGTTTGTTGTAACATTCTTTTCAATGAACCTAATCTACCTCCGAACTCAAGCGTTTCCCACATATTAAGCAGATGTCGCTTCCACCCTCAGCTAATATCAAGACATCAATAGTAATCCGAAGGTAGTGGCACCACCTTACCACAAAATGTTAGCGAGTGCTAACGGAACGCCTCGATCCGAGGTTTGTTCTGGTACAAAATACCCGCCAAATTACCCGCCTTCTCAATTTGTCGGCAAATTACCCGCAATGCGGGTAATTATCCGCCTATTGCCAGCGCTGTTCCTCGCTTCGCTCGTCGTCGTCGTTTTTTTACTATGACTTTAAAGACCCAAAATTACTTCTTAACCCATCTTTTCTAGCCCTATTTAATATGCTAACCCCATTTCCCTCTTCTTTTTCTAAAGTCAGTGCCGGCAGCCATTTCAGCAACCGGCGCTGGCAGCTAATTCAGAAACCGACGCCGGCAGCCAATTTAGGACACGGCGCCGGCAGCTGAGGCACTTCCTAAAATTTTACATAATTCGAAGGTAATTCATTTTTTCCTATGGTTCCATGACACTATTTTCCTCCAACAGACCAAACTTTGGCCCAGCTCTTCTTAGGTTATACCGCAGAAGAAGACGGATGAACACATCAAAGTATTAATGATTTGTGACGAAACCCTAGAAAGTAAACAAAATGTACACATGCATAGCTAGTAAGAATCGGTGATAAAAGTGTACTCACAACGTAGTAAGATTTTTCAGTGTAGAAAAGGTTTTGAAATGCACTCCATAAAGCTTATTATCAGAGAGTGTCAGAGATGTGAGGTGCTCCAACCCTTCAAACGCGGTTACGTTCAGGTACCGCAGGTTGTTTCTAGATAAATCTAGTTTTTCCAACTTTGTGCAGTTTGTAAATATGTGGTCCGGTAGTTCGGATAAATGGTTTTCTTTTAAATCCAAGTGACGCAGCAGATTCAGGTTTTCGAATTCCATTCCAGCCAACTGAAACGTGAGGAGGTTGTCTTATTTTATTGAATCCACAATTCAATACACGAGTGATTACTAGGCAGTGTAGGTATTAAGGCGCTCGTTGTCCTTACCTTCGTGATATAATAAATTTTCATGACGACATGTGTTTCGTAGTTATCAATATTATAATTAATATTTTTAATACTCCTTACTTTTAGGCATTAAATAAAAAATATTAATTTGAAATATAAATTTCGACCCACTTCGGGTCGTAGTCAGTCAAATATAATACAATTGACAGATACAGTGGAATATTATAAAATAATGACATTAACTTAAACCTACTTAAAAAAATATTTAAACTACTTGTACGTTGTTCCAATCAAGTCAAGTAGTCAAGTAGTTTCAATATTTTTCTATTATTGTGAAAATGTTCCATCAAAAAGTGACAACATACAGCATTAATACATTTAAGAAGGTTTAATAATAGAAAAATATTTAAACTACTTGACTTGATTAGAACAACGTACAAGTAGTTTCAATATTTTTCTATTATTACTTAAATCTAGTCCACTTTCTGCTCTCACTGATTAAACTTGTTGGTTGTTATATCAGTGTCGGTTCAAAATAATAATCACTAAAAATCACTTATTTACAGTTTTTTAATCAAATCAAATCAAAATATTTATTTTGTAAAATAAAGTATACTTTCTACATGTCAAAAATAATTTTAACAATATTTATCTTTGGAATATAAAAAAATATATAATAATACGGGAAATAAAATATACACCTGCATAAAATAGAGGAATCTAGGAATAAAAATATTATATATACATAATGCTATGAACAAATAAGTTGATAAATAAATACGGGAAATACATACAAAAAATATGAAGGTTGGGCTACTAAAATGTAATAAAGTTGCACACCTGCATAAAATATAGAAATATAGAAACAAAAATATATTATATATACGTAATGCAATGAACAAAATGAACTAAATAAATAAATAATTCCTAACCATCCGCACCATTCGATTAGTATTGCTAAGAAGATGGGCAAGAAAATTAGCAAACATTCCTTTTTAAAAAAAAAAACATATTACACAAAATCATATGAAGGGCACAGGGGAAGAATCGGCTTAGTCACATTTTTTCGATTTTGATTTTTTGTTGTCTATAGCCACAAATATGCACATTTCATCGAATGGCTGTCCAAAACAAGGGAAAAAGTCGTTGAGTCACAAAAAAATGTAAGCCGTTTCTTGTCTTTATTGGGGAACAACCAGCTTAGTCCATGACTTAACCACTTCTTCCCCGCAAAACGGAACGTGAATCAAACAAAAAATGTCAGTCAGAATGACATTGACGTTTGTCGGTTAGCGCTTGTTTTGTTGCTATTTGTGTGTTTAATTTTCATTATATTGTGTAAATCTGCATTTATTTGATTAGGATGAGTGATGATAATGAAGATAGTCCAAAAGTTTCAAACTAGAAAAAGAAAAAGTTTTGGTAGAATCCGAGAGGTAAACAAGAAGTTAAACTTACAAAGCCACGTTACTGGAGATGATTGCAAAGGCAAAAAGAAATGTTTTAACAAATTATCATTAGAAGAAAGGAGAAAAATTATAACAAATTTCAATCTGTTGCCATCTACAAACGCTCAAAATGAATATTTGTGTGGTCTGATATGATGATGCTATATTTATTTCTGAGGCAAAGTATAAAGATTTGCAGGATTTAAAAAAAATTTGCCAGCCTGCAGCTCAAAACTATTTTACCAATATAAAATATCTGAACAGTCCTGCAAATATTGAAGACAATACAAGTGAAAGAAGTCAACATAGAGGAAGAGGTAGAGAAAGAGGTAGAGGAAGAGGTAGAGGAAGAGGTAGTGGAAGAGGACGAGGAATTCAGCAGTAAAAAAATTCTTAATAATAATTATTATATTTTTGTTAATTTCTATAATTAAATGATTCAAGAGTATTCAGCTGTTATTTCATTTTCATTTGCCCTTTTTCTACTACTCAATAGTTTGTATTCAGGGGAAAAACAGGCTAGGTCCTGGACTTAGCTTATCCTTCCCCAGACGATTGGACCCTTAAAATTCATTTTCAGTTGTTATTATTATTGGGCAATTTTTATACAAAAAACAATTCCATATATGTGTAACACACAAAATTTACTTTTAAAATCAATTGCTTGTAAACCCGTAGTATTTTCAAGTTAGCCATAGGATGCTATCAAATCTTAAATCATCGATACTGTAAAGTTTTGTAAATGTGACTTAGCCGATTGTTCCCCTGTGCCCTTCATATACATACCTACTCAAGTAAATGCATAAAAAAATATAAGACTGCAGGAATTATGTCACGAGAAAAAAATGTATCTTAGTCAACCCGTCTCATATTGTCTATTATCTTTAACAAAGTAAGTTTACATAATAATTAATTTTAAGCCTTTAGAGGAATCATACAGTATTATCTTTAACAAAGTAAGTTTACATAATAATTAATTCTAAGCCTTTAGAGGAATCATACAGTATTAAAATATGCTAAGTATAAATTGCAATTTTGAATAAGATTATTATTATTTATTACACCATGTTTCATTATCGTCCAAATAATCATTGATTTTTTAATAAGCTTTCTTAAGTAGTCCCTGCTTAATATATAGTTTAAACTTATTTTCAGGCAAACTAAGGACCTCCTCTGGAAGCTTATTGTAAAATAGATTAACACTTAGCGAATTTAATTTATTTCATGTAGCTATTACAGGATTAAAACACAAGCGGAGCTGCGAATAGATGAATTGGCCAAACACTCCTACCTTATGTACATATTAGTGCGCTAGTCCAGAAATGTGTAATTTATCATAGTTTGTTTACTTTTAATCACGGTCAAGTTCAAAGTGAAATGGGATGTAACATCGCACTACTATTTGGTAGGATGTTTGATTGCACGAAACCCATTCCAAAATAGCAAATCATTTCCTTGCACTCTGTTCCCATAATTTAGTGTGGATATGCTATTATTCTTAAACATTATCATCGTTAGGGTGATAAAAATGTATCATATTGAATTTAATGAACATTTTTATACATTACTTTCGCACTGGAAAACTGTTTATATAATCAGATATTCAAGTATACAAGGTTACATTTTCAAGAAGTTGGCAAAATCTAAAACTATAGGTAATAGCGAAAAATGCTTAAAGGAGTCCCAAGGGCGATTTTGATGAAAACCAAAACTGCATCCTCAGGTTTTTTTATAATTTAAATAGCTGAGAATCGAACCCCGTTGATTTGAAAAACCGGCCAAGTGCGAGTCAGACTCGCGCACGAAGAGTTTCGTACCAATATCTATAACGGCAAAAAATCGTGTCTTTTGTATGGGAGTGCGCAGGTCCGACTCACACTTGGCCGATTTTAGTATTTGTTGTTATAGCGGCAACAGAATACATAATCTATGAAAGTTTCAACTGTCTAACTATCACAGTTCATGAGATACAGCCTGGTGACAGACGGACAGTCGGACAGACGAGCCTTGGTAATAGGGTCCCGTTGGTTATCCTTTGAGTACGGAACCCTAAAAAGTGACATAATCGAATGGTGCAATAATATACGTGTACAGTCTTTTCTTTTTGATGCAAATCATCGGATTTGAGTCTTGGCTAGTGAATTTAAGTTTCCAAAAATCTAATTAATTTATAGTTCTTCAATAGATGTTGAAAAACTTGTAAATTTTCTTGTTAGTCTTAATAATTTTTATGCCTTAGCAGTCTTATTTTTTTATATTTCTGAATCCCGGTTCAGAGCTCCTCTCGTCCAGATTTACTTTTCTGATTTTCTCTACCGCAATTTATTTCATTTAATGATTTTTATTTTTCTTCCCCAGTTTTTTGAATGGCCGACCCAATTGTTTTACAATTACCTATTTCATTGCCCTAGCTATTGCGGGTCTGGATTAATTAAACGGAATTCTGTCTACGAGGACTAGTCCAACTATCACTAATTAAAGCCAACTCACGCTGACTTTCCCGGTCTTTTGATATTCTCATTTATTGTTGTACATACGTTTTTGCGATGTCATTGAATTATAATTCTGGTGGTCTACCTAGTGATTGATGTCACGTTCTAGGCCACTGCTCTGCTGACTTCTTACCAAGCGGCCGCCTCTCAGTTTATCAACTCTTCGACGTTAGCATGCTCCGCTTGCTTTTCTTTCACTAGTTAAGCCTAGTTTACATAGTACCAGGGATAATAAGTGCTAATAACATTTCTAGCTAAACAATTACAGAATAGTACTTAAGATAGATAGAAAGGAGTGTAAAGCATGTCGTAAAGTAGATGAATAAATGGTACACTAGTTACCCTGCTTCTTTCAAGATGAAATGATAATACTGCTTTATGACTTTTCGTTAGCTACGACGGTAAGGGTGACCTTAAAGACATTTTGGTAAAGTTATTGTCTCCAATAATTGCGAGAGTTTGAACGTAAATTGTAAGTCTTTCACATTCCTGAAAGCAACCCATCTCGGCTTAACTGTCTATTGAACTCTTTAATCTGATGGTCAGGGTCAAAGAGAGAGTATCGAGGTAAGAAACCTTTATACTTTTTTAGGGTTCCGTACCCAAAGGGTAACCAACGGGACCCTACTACTAAGACTCCGCTGTCCGTCTGTCACCGGGCTGTATCTCATGAACCGTGATAGTTAGACAGTTGAAATTTTCACAGATGATGTATTTCTGTTGCCGCTATAACAAAAGTACAAAAAACATGATAAAATAAATTTTAAAGGGGGCTCCCATACAACAAACATGATTTTTTGCTCGTTTTTGCTCGATATTGATAACGGCAGCAGGTAGATGCTTGAAATATTCACAGAATATTAAGTTGTCTATTCAATTTAAAAATAAATAATTAAATTAAAATTAAATTAATATTTTAGGGGGGCTCCTATACAACAGACATGATTTTTTTGCCGTTTTCATAGATAATGGTACGGAACCCTTCATGCGCGAGTTCGACTCGCACTTGGCCGATTTTTTACATTGTTTTTTCCAAAGTATAAATTATTTTTGTTTAAGGGTAAGTAAAATGATATAGTTTTTTATGTATGTATGTTTTAGATAGGTAAAATAGTGAAAACAATAATTCAAGGTATTAGCACTTGCATACTTACACTTTTAATGTTGTTACACGATAAATCCAAGTAGGTTAAATACTTCAGGTTACCAAAAAGGCGTTTCGGTAAATACTGAAGTTTATTTCTGTCTAATAATAACGTCTCCAGAGAAATCAAGTTTTTGAAGGCGTTGCCGGAGATATTCCCAATTTTATTCTCCGACAGCTTAAGGATTTGAAGCGATTTTAAGTAGAAGGTTCCATTTTCGATTCGCTGTATTTTATTTTTTGCCAAATCCAATACCTGAAGTGACTCCAACCCTAAAAAGCTACCTGAAGGAATATACATCAACTGGTTTTTGGAAATATCAATGGTCTCCAAAAAAGAATTATTTGAAAATAAGCGATCGGGAATAGTGTACAAAAAGTTGTTTGACATATCCACATGAAAAAGTTTCTTTGTCGTCCGAAACGCTTCGCTATCTATTTCTTCGATATAGTTTCTTTGTAGACGTCTGAAAAGAACGCTTTCTTTTTATTTACGTATAGAACAAAGGGTTTGGCATGATGAATTCAACTTATGTAAACTGCAAAAATATCTTGTTGTTTGTGTGTCTAAGAAAAATGGTAAATTATGTTTTTGATGCAAAATATAAGCCAAATGTAGTCACGCATTATTTTAAGAAAAAAATGTGACAGTTTGATATTTAAAGTATAAAAACTTATGAGCCGTGACCCAAATCAAATGTGCACTTGTTATTAATCTGTAAAATGAATCTAATCTACGGTTTGGATTGCGATCTGTTATTTTAATGATAATTAATTAAGGGGGTTAAATCAAAAGCTCGATAATTTAACTAAATATCTTATTGAAATACTTTATTAATAAATCCTCGGATCGGATACATCTATATTATATCTGTATTTTGATAATAAAGTAGTAAAGATGTCATATCTGTGCAAAGAATATTTTTTCAAATTTTTTATTCCAAAACTAGAATTTTCAGAATTTTTGTCTGCCCGTGCCTGTTTGTGTGTATGTTCCGTTTTAACTCTAGAACCACTCAACGAATTTGGATGCGGTCTTTTTCTTAACATCATAGTGACTCTGGTCAACATATAGGCTATAATATTCATAAAATAACACTCAATCAAAAAACGGGGTAGAGATTAAAGAAACGCGGGCGAAGCCGCGGGCAAAGGCTACTGAAGAATAAACCTCGGTATTTTAAATGAATCATAGTTTTAATGTCCAGAACTTACTAGACATGAAGTTCATAGTAAGTTTATCCTAATTACTTACCTAATATATCAAAAATAACATTAAAAATCTTACAATACTCGAAGATTGACCAGCGGTTCGAAGACGCCGGGTGGCAAGAACTCTACGTGGTTGTCGAACATGTCGAGCTCGGTAACAAAACGCATGCCCTTGAATGTGCTCTTATGTAGAGTCCTCAATTTATTAGAACCGAGATCACTGAAAACGAAAAGAAATGTTTAAATTTATTGTATGTAACCATTGACGTCTCATAAACAACAAGACTCACAATCTCGCTCAAAAAGTGTCCGCGATGCATTTTGTCACCGCTATAGCGTGGCAAATTCGAATGACGATTACGTACAACTGACATTGAATCTTAAGTTAACGATTTAACGTCTTAATTTGGTTGAAGCATTTTTGCTATTATGCGCGTCGCACGTTCGGACGTTTTCTGACGAATTTTTCTTAGAGACTGTGTGTCTAGTTGTTTATGAGAGGTCAATGTAAGTAACCCATTATTTAAAAATGTGAATGAACAAACATAAACACAACAAACATATCGTCATGGCATGTGTTTCCAAGTGAAGCATGACACCCGAATCTATTTTTACTGACGATTTTTGAAGCCTCCAGTTAAAACGGTTCTAAGTTTGAAGAGGTTGAGTGCATACAGAATAAATAAGTTGATAAATAAACTAAATAGACCACAAATAAAAATACTGCCTAACCAAATGTATACAAAAAATTAAAATATTGTATACACTTACATAATGCAATGAATATACAGGTTGTCCCAAAATTAGCACGTCACACTGACACCGGAGGTAGATGGACCCAAGACGCATTAAACAAGCCTAACATGCCCTTAGAAAAGTTTCGTGGGTTTTGGGTTATGAACAGTTTTAGTAATTTTTTAAAAATCTCAATTTTTCTGTAATGTTCGTATCAGAGATTTTTAAAATGCACTTTTTTTATTTATACTCCCTCAGTAATAGTTACATAATATGAAACAAATAATACTTAGTCGATAAGTAATGTGAAATAACGACAGTTGATAGTCAATCTCAATTTATTCTCACATAAAAATAATAGTTTCGACTTTGAGCAGCCACCGTGAAAAAAATTACTTCAAACATAATGAAAAAATACCTTTGAAAACTTCCCTATGCCATGCCGATTCCAAAATGGTGTAACACTTGTACTGTATCTTATTGATAATTTATCAAATTTTAGTTGTTTCTCATCGATGCCCTACGTAAGTGGAATTAATAAAAATAAACCAGTAAGTCCTGCAGTTGCCACGATCAAGTAGGTAGAGAATTGGTCTAGTAGGGTGTCTTTTTCTTACCTGGCTCAGTGATTGGGACTGAAAGAGATAAAAAATAAGACGCTGTTAACACCGAAATGCTATCTGTTGTGGACGTGGACAGTATTTGAATAGTGCCAGAGCAGACAACAGTTTAGTGTGAATAACACAATATCTCTGCGCCTCGCTCGCTGGATTGAAGTTTTTAATCTCACTTCTTCCTTAATCTCCCCGCGTTCTCCCTGACACTAGAGCGCCAAATGACGTCATCGAGCCAGGTGCAGAGATTTGTGGGCGGGGGGTGTAGGTGTTGAATTCATTATGTTTGAAGTAATTTTTTTTCACGGTGGCTGCTAAAAGTCGAAACTATTATTTTTATGGAGAATAAAATTGAGATTGACTATCAACTGTCGTTATTTTACATTACTTATCGACTAAGTATTGTTTGTTTCATAACTATTGTTGAAGTAGTACACATGAAAAAAAGGAAAATAAAGTGCATTTTAAAAAATCGCTGATACAAACATTACAAAAAATTGTTATTTTTAAAAAATGACTAAAACTGGTCATAACTCAAAACCCACGAAACTTTTCTATGGGCATGTTAGGCTTGTTCAATGCGTCTTGGGTCCATCTACCTCCGATGTCAGTGTGACGTGCTAATTTTGGGACAGCCTGTATAAGTTGATAGATAAACTATAAATAGATAAAATGCCTAAATCCGCCTATTCGATTAGTATTGTTAAGAAGAATAATTTTGATTTTATGTTTTATTGTAAATATTGTATATAATCTAATCTGTATACTTGTATTTTTTTATATATTGTAATAAAAATATAGTATGTTGCATAAATTTTAACTCTTAGAAACATTATTTATTCATAAAATTGTACGTAATATATGTTATTTATCTTACGAATAATAATTAGTAATATGTATAGCTGTAGTCTTTAGCTTTTTGTTGTGTCCATGCACCTGTAATAGTCTAGACATATAATTTTAAACCCATTTGATTAATATCAAACAATGTATTTATGTACTAGATGTTGGTGGTCCAAATAAATAAAGTAAAAAAACAAAATAAAATAAAGAAGGGCCAGAAACTTAGCAACATCCTGTCTTTTTTCGTCCATTCGAAATGGCCAAACATTATTTGAAATGTTTCAATACCTACATGTGTAGCAAGTCGGTGGGCACTACGAGGTCAGCAGTAAGAGCTGACAGACCACCTCGCCAGCAAGTCAACGAGCGTCTGGTGGGGTCACATCTACACACGCCCCTCGCGCATTGACGCCACCTCGACTGTCCGAAACTTATAGTCCACACTGTGGAAGAATAAAATAACTTGGCCAAGTAAGAGTCAGACTCACGCACAAAGGGTTCTGTACTACCCCACAATACGGATGTGGAACCCTAAAAAAACAACAATACACATGCCAAAGCTACATCAAGGCTACAAAATACAAGGCGCTAAAATGGTAGCGCCTGACAAAAATTTTGGCACCGTCTACTCACGGAAACCTACTTTTTACTATTTTTTAACACACTTGCTTATTAAGTGGCCTTTATTGCAGCCTTTTTTAAGGTCATAGTGCAGTATATCAAACACGCGAGCTTTTCACTTAACATTATCGCACTAGTGTTTTTTATATTACAGTATTTTTTAAATCCCAGCAAAGAAATTTGATATCTGAGAAATAGTAAAGTTTTTTGCGAATAAATTGTATCAGTTACAATATAATAAATAATCATATTAATTTATCAAATATTTATTTTTATCAACAAATTAACACTTAGTTTTGTTGTAAATACATAAACATTCAGTTTATTAATTATTTAATATTTCGCTGTTTGGCGGGTGCGTCAGTGCCTCTACTTCCATCTGCGCGCGCAAAAACAAATCTCCGCCGCTAGTTTTCATAGAAAATTGTGAATTCATAGCTATGGTTTTGATTATGTATAAATTATCTTATTTTTGACAGTAAAATTGTATTATTTTTCCTCGCAAGTGTGTTGAAAAATGTCGTATGAAACGCGTGAGCATTAGACATTACACTCTCGGCTCCATTACCACCTCGCCTTCGGCTCGGGCTGCAATCCCGCCTCGACGGTAATGTTTAACGCAACTCACGTGTATCATACATAATGTACGATTACGTTTTACTCTAGAATATTTGTCCTACAATCTGACTCAATTTAAAACTTAAAGTGTTGCCAAAACCAGTATGTAACGTTTAAATATTGCAACTTTTTCGAGGTTTCTTGTATGGGGACGGCGGCGGCTCTTATTTTTTTTCATTTTGTTATTTTTCGTGATGGAAGCCACAGTAATACGCATTGTGTGAAAATTGCAGCTTTTTACCTATTACCGTTGAAGCTGTAGATTAGATGCCTGTGACAGACGGACAGACAGACAGACATACATACAGACATCGGAGGCTTAGTAATAGGGGTTTCGTTGGCGTACGAAACCCTAAAAATCATATCCATCACCAAACTTATACAATAAATTATTATTATACAATAATTATTAACCTAAAACGTCACTTTATTTATCAAGCAAATTTAAAATTTAATTAAGCAAAGTTACAGCAACAAGACACTTATTTTATTCTTATCGTTGTTGAAAGAAAACCATATGTATTGTGTGACTTACCCTCTTTTCTCGATATAATATTTTTTATATTTATTTCTGACAGTCAAGTGCCGTCGGTCACAAAAAAATGTATTACTTTAGCAATTAAAGTATTGGTTTCTAGTGGTCTTACCAGGTTGCTCAATGGCCCTCAGTCTCCGGTCCAGCTGTCTCCACTGAAGGTCAGAAGCGCACACCGTCGGGTCAGACTCGTGCTGTTTTACCTTGTCATTCTTCCGTGACATCACCATGTCCAATACTTCACAAGCGCTCAGTGTGCATTCCGAATTCGCTGAAAGATATAAGTTCTGTATAATAATAATTATAATACTCTAGCTAGAGGAACCATCGACTGAAAAATCGGTTGACTTTTGAAATTTTTGTTTAGTGCTCTCTGTACTCGTCTACATCTACATCTACACTATTTTATAAAGAGGAAAGATTTGTTTGTTTGTTTGTATGTTTGAGGTAAACTTTGGAACTACTGAACCGATTCTAAAAATTCTTTCTTTTGTAAAAAGCTACACAATTGCTTAGTAACATAGACTATATTTTATTAAAATAAAAGTAAGTTTTCAGTTTGAAAATTCAGTATTTGTGAACCATGTCGGGAGAAAAAACGCTGCTTAGCTGCTTTATCGGCGTGCCCTGACCAAATGGTTAGTTATACGTGATAAAACCGGTTGTTTTTCCATATGAGGAAACTGTATCAATATAATCTGACTACAGATTTACATCTACAACGACCCGGACACACCTCTTGCTAATATTTAGCTTAAAAAGTTATTAAAGCCAGGTTTATGTATTGATTTTTTCCCATACGAGAAAACTGTATCAGTTTAATCTGACAACAGATTCCCATCTACAACGATCCTGACACACTTCTTGGCACTTTGCTAAAACATAGTAACCAGGGTCTGGTGATGGGACTAGAAGATGGGTACGGGATCTCCTCAACGGACAACAGCAAACCCTTCGAGTTTGGGCTTATTTGATTGGTCTTTATTAGCACTTTGGTAAAACATGCTGACCAGGGTCTGATGATGGAACTGGAAGATGGGTACGGGATCTCCTCAACGGACAACAGCAAACCCTTCGAGTTTGGGCTTATTTGATTTGTCTTTATTAGCACTTTGGTAAAACATGGTGACCAGGATCTGGTGATGGGACTAGAAGATGGGTACGGGATCTCCTCAACGGACAAAAGCAAACCCTTCGACTTTGGACTTATTTCATTGGTCTTTATTAGCGCCTTGGTTAAACATGGTGTCCGTTGCATATAGTCGTTCAAAAAATCATGTTCTTTTGTTTTCCTTATTTTCACGAAAATCTCTTCGACGCGGGCGGAGCCGCGGGCAAAAGCTAGTTCTAAAATAAGTCAAAATGTGTTTTTAGGTGCCTGAGTTCCACTCACGTTTGATGTTCTCAGGATTCCGTACCCAAAGGGTACCAAACCGGACCCTATCACTAGGCCTCCGCTGTCTGTCCGTCCGTTTGTCACAAGGGCTTACAGATTCACTTCAGCCGTAATAGGTAGACAGTAATTTTTTTTACAAATACGTGTTACTAACATAGAAGCTTCTATTACGAAAAATAATAAAATATTCAAACACTTGAAATTCAAGGGTGGTTTTAACGTTATTTGTTTTGGCTTTTACTTAAAGACGGTAATACACAACAGTTTTAAATTTTGTCAAATTATAATACATATTCTAAAGAAAAAAATGAAATAAAATAGGGTTCCGTACGCAGAAATTGCCACATTTTTTTCCGTACCCGAATTGTGGGGTGGTACGGAACCCTTTGTACGCGAGTCCGACTCGCACTTGGCCAAATTATTTTTTTACTATCGGGTTACGCAAGGCAGTAAGTACATTACGACAATAATGTGTCTCTTGCACGTTGAGACTATCATTGGTCAACGATCTGTTAAAAGTGACGTGAAAAATGCAAGGCGTCTCTTGCGTTAAAATACGTTAGAAAAATAATTCTAAACAAAAATAAACATGTAGCAAAAATGTATATCTGTATGTCTGTATGTCCTTCAACAATTCTGTAACTGAACCAGAGTTAACCCATTTTAATGCAATTTGGAGAGGTGAATTTTAAATACCCCGGGGCAATTTTTTTTTGTAACTTCATAATTAAGGGTAGGTGTAATACAAAAAAAAGGTCAACTGCAAGTAGGTTTCGTAGGGTTCCGTTCTATTCTAGATTTTCATGGTGAGCCAATTTGTATGAAATCGTAAAGATCAATAAGTTTTTTCCGCTAAATAGAACACTGCGGACAATTTTTGACCTTGATTTTTTGATATCACGTTAGGATAGTAGATTTCTGTAGGAGGTATCAGTTTTAATTTAATATTTCTGAAAGAAACGTTTTTGATAGACGGACAGAGAGACGACAACAAAATCATCCTTTCAGGGTTTTTTTTTTCATTTTGACGTACGAGACCCTTAAAAAGATAATTTTATTACTTAAAATGTACCTAAGGTATATTCATTTAATCTTATTTTGAGAACACTTAAGTTTTTTACTCGTTTACCCGGAAAAAATAATAATTGAGGGTAGCTGCTTTTACTAAAAATATGTTTTTATTGAAGTGATACTTTAACATTATTTAACACAAAGCCCACTTTTTTTTAAACGTTCTTAGTCAGAAACGAATTTGTGAATTCGATTTAAGTAATACTTAAGCATCCTGTAAACACAAAGAAGCCCATTTTTTTGTGTACTTTATCGTAAACGATAATTCAATACACGAAAACAGCTTAACCACTTTTATCACACTAAAGAATCGATACTACTACATTGATCGCGTATCAAAATGTCGGAGCGAATTTAAATCTCCTGGGTAAATGCAACAAGTTTTGGGTAGCTTTCCAGTAAAATTTAACTCTAGAAGCATTATGTGGGTGGAAACGACCCACGTCACCGAATATTTATTATATCCTATTAACGATGTCAGTTACCGGTTAAGCGTTTCGCTTGAACCAACTCAGTTGTGACCAAAAGCTACCTGAAAACGGATTTATCGTTTTGGTATTTTCTATAAAAGTAAAGTTAATTCCAAAATAACTACGTTTGTGGGGGTCTACCCGTGATTGGGCATTAATTCACATCTAACGCTATTTTGTAAATGTATGTAATTATTAAATAAGGTTTAAAATAATGTATATCTTACACTATTCTTATTCTTCTAAATAGTAAAAAATTGAGATTGCGGAAAGAAAACATAATTCGTATTAAATTTTGCGAATATTGTTGATTTTATGTAAGTATAATTTTTTTTTATAGATATAGCTTTGTAATACTCGTTTGGTTATATTGACAGCCTAAAGGAGTATTAATTATAAAAACACAAAAAGAAATCACGTATGTTTGCTAATATTGGAAAAAAGATTTTCCAATAATTTATTAACATGATAAGTCGAAATGAGCCTTGATTATGCTTCTCGGGTTAAGTAAACATGGGACAGATTATGTAAAATAGTATCGAGTGTCATAACTCATAAGGTCGGAATTAGCTAGAGTTATTTATGTAATTGTATCGAAATGTTGATATTGATATGGATCTTCCTGGGATTTCTAATGGACAATCCCGTGTGGCCAACAATATTACAAATAAATAATAATCAAAACCTCAGAGATGGATAAGTTAATAACTTTTTTATTTACTAAACCACGGGATTTTTCTGCTCTTTAAAATTAATCTCGGGATTTGACGCATATCCACTTTATTCTTTCGCTGTATAAGATCAGTGTAAGTACAAATAACTCTACCTAATTCCGACCTCATAATAAATACAGGTGGAAATATTAAAATGGACCACCATGTTGGTAGTACTGGGCATCTTTTACTTGAGTTTAATTATGATTTCCACGCATTTCCCACTAAGTTGTAGTTCGGGCCAAACAACAACAACATCTTAAAACATTAATCTATAATTTTAATGATTAATATTTAAAAAAAACTTCGAGTATTGACAACAACTGAAAAGTGAGAGAAATGTTTTTAAGGAACAAAATCCTGCACCTGTTCAAATAAAAAGAGCTAAAAATAGTTACATACCCAGTGTAGTGCAGTAGTTGAAAAGAAGTAATCCTCCCACTAGTATGGCTTGGTCAGACAAGCAAGTCCGGGAGCAAAGCAGCTTTGTTTTGACATAAAATTGAATTGACTTTGATAGAAGGTGATTTATGTCCTGGGCTATTTATCAGGTCCAACGTATTTGAGTTTGGGCGAGTGCGAAAATAAATTGACCTGGCCCAAATTACGATAGATTTACGATGTATGAAGTCTGTTCATGGTCCACTGACGCGAGCCATTTGGGCGATATGCATGATAACGGATAAAAGGTTTCGCGCAAATCGAGCTTTTTAGAGTTTCGTTGAAAAGAGAACCCTTACAACGAAGGTTCGCAGTCTTCCTCTCCGTATAACCGCGGCGTTGACCAAGAATTTCTCAAACACGTCACATTTAAAAAATACTTTTTAATAGATAAAATTTATCTTCGATGAAAGATCCGGTGACATTTCGCTCTTATTAGGTTTGCAGCAGATGCGCAAAGTGCGTCTGCGCAATTTTCTCCAGTATAACGTTGATAAAGTCCCATTGTTGGAGACGTGTACTTTACAAATATTTAACATAACAAAAATAATAGTTCTAAGGAAATATCCGCGTCTTTGGAGATACTTTACTGAAGCTAATCTAGAGGTAAGCCTTAACAAAGTACTACTATTTCTTCTGTGACTAAAGCTTATTCGAAAAAGGTGTTAGTTTGCTCCAAATCATTTAAAATGACTTGGTATTTCAAGGCAGGATAAAGTGTAGCAAAATGTAGTTTAGTGCGCTCGGTGGCGAATAATTTACGTGAAACTACTGGTCCGAAAATTAAATTTAATCAGCTCAGGTAGAAGCGCATAATCTATTATACATAAAAATTTATTATTTTATTTTATTTTTATAATATGGAGAACATACAGCTTTTATATTTAATACAATATGGAGAGATGAACACAAATAAGTTTAAATAGTCTCACAGGAAGCACTACAGTAGATTACATTGATCTTAGGAGAACAGATCTTTAGATAAATATAATGTTACATTTATTGCTCTAAATTATTAAAGGTTTTTTTATGGATTTTATCTAGAACTGAGAAGTTTACTTGGTTGACTGACGTGTTGACAAAAATCATCAACAAAAAGTTTTACCGTTTCACTACACTTGGCGTAGAATAAGTCGATTCTATCACTAACTGAATTGAAAAGGGTACCTACATGCTCGAATAAAGTAGGAATTTTGGCGAAAATTAGTGCGCGCGCAAGGGATGTTGAGACGCATAGATCTCCGAGTAGAGCCTCAAGTTTTATATGTACATAATAATGCAATAAATATTATTTTTGACAGCCCTTCTCCAAACCAGAATATTATGGAATAAATATAAAATATTTATATTTTGGCAGATAGTCGTACACCTGGAGTAAATGAACAGGTAATTTGCGACTTGTGAGACTATTCAACAGCCTATTTGTATTCATCTCTTCATATTGTATTAAATGTAAAAGCTGTATGTTCTCCAGGTTATTAAAATAAAAATATAAATAAAATATTACATGAAAATGAAACCACGGATCGACAAACTGCATAATTATTCCACAGAAACGACCGCGCAAATTAGGGTGGAAGGAAAAAATTTAAAAAGAAAAATTCCGCATGTATTTTTCTGTGGTAAGTTGTTCAGCTTCATTACTAGATTATGTGGATTATTAAAAGTTACGTTAAAGTATAAAGTTCAATATGTATACATATGGTTTTGAAGATTAAGAAATGTTATTCTTAAATTCTTCGACCTTTACAGTTCAAACAAAAACATAAAACTGATTTAAGCAATGATGTTATATCATACACGTACTATAGTAATAAAACCGCATTGATTCCAAAAATTTGAAAGAAACAAATAAGATCCAAAGAAAAATAGTTATGAATACCTAATCAACACAGTTACATAACATGAAGTTATGAGGAATTAATAGCTAAATAATATGAACCAAAACTTTACGAACGATTTCAAGCAATTTAAAGGACATTAGCCTTATTCTAAAATAGATTACAAAAAAGATAACGAAATTATAATGGATATACTTGGAATTATTAAATTTTATTTGTACCAACCTTCAATCCATACTAAAGCTGCCAAAACCAACAAATATGCCGTAACCATACTAAATAATTGGTTACTCCACGCATGAACTATCCACCGACTGAAATGCTCACTGATTTTATTTGGATTGCATTATCAATGGTTGTCAACGATCAACGATATACAGAGTAACAGAAACGTATAGTGAACAACAAGTAAATAAAAACAGCGTGACAACATATTAATAGAATATTTTTAGAGTTGGTGTAATGCATGATTTTGTGCAATTCGTTTAGATGGATTTTACTTATATAATGTAAACAACAGTATTGTGTTTTGTATAAACATACCTATGATTTGTTAGGGGAAATTCTTATGATGTGTTAATTTTCCGAAAAAAAGGGTTTGTTTGTTGAAAAACGTTTCGGTTCTACAAAACGACAGACTACTGAGTCGTAGCACTTACTAAGCCGTAGCAATTACTACGCCGTAGCAGTAGGTAAATGCGTTATAGAGTTATTCAAACGAAGCAAAGGACTCAGTTGTGTGGGCGGCCAAATGTAATGCTGTTTCATTTTGCTATTACGTGCACGCTAAACGAAACTTGCGAAGGCAATACAATTGTGCTGGCTGATTTAGTCGCAGGCGCAAAATTCAAAATCTGTGTCAATAAAAACATGATTTTGGCAACAATGTGGACGTTTTCAAATATATTTTTGATTAATGTGTAACATTTTCGATGCCCAACCAGTGTTAATTTTTTGATTTTATCTAAAATAATAAAAAAATACATTCGGCTACACTTTTGGTCAAAAACCGTAAAATTTACGTTTTTAAGATTGCCATAGATCTCGATAATGCCAATGGACTCAGCCCAAAATATTATTAAAATATTCCATGAATACCTCACAACTTTGCTTTTGCGTTTATATGGAGGTTTGCGCGAGATTTCTGCTTTCTGAAGTTCGTCTATGTCTCTATCTCTCTCTTTTGTCTATTTCTTTGTATCCTTCTCGTCACTAGAGCTCAGTACACCCAGGTGCCTTTACGTTTGGCGCAAACTGTACCAACAATTATTATAATTATAAAATAATTATTTATGATTATAAAATAATCCATCCATCAGCCTGTTTCATCCACTGCTGGACATAGGCCTTTCCAGGATTTCGCCACTCTTGGCGGTCCTCCTGGAAGAAATGCCCATACTCACACACCGATGACCGATGGATGGCGGTATATCCATCCCCAATTGCCGGGCCTTATATAAAACAGACTAGTGACGGGCAGCGGCGTCACTGGTGCAAGGGTTTCGGCACCGTGCTCACCAACCCGCCTGCCCAGCGTGTGTGAGTATAAAATAATAAAAATAAATAATATAATAATCATCATGATAAAATAATTAAATAAATAATTATTTATGATATTAATTGCTCAGCGGGCCTATAAAGTATCTTTGAATGGGTTGCCAACTATGGTTGCTGTTTACCAAAAACAGATAAAAAATTAACTTCCAAAATAACCTTCAATGGGTATTGAACAAATAACGAATTGTAACGTTATTTCAAGAGCGAACGTATCCTTACATAAGCGGAATTCGATAGTATATGTATGTTTTCGACGATAGGCACTCGGTTAGCAACTGATTTTACGATACAGCGAATCAAGGGGCAGATATAATTCATCTCCGTTACTTTGAATTTTCATAATAATTTAATCTCAACTGCTACTATTGTTTTGTTTTTATCTCTTAATTTACAGCTTTGGCATAATCTGTACTAACAATTTCCTTTCCATCGACAATATAATTAACTTGTTAACTAAATTGATTGCGTCCGCTAGGTGTACGGTCGGGGAAACTAGGCTTGTGCCCATCAGGAACACTTGTCATACCAAGTGACGTGTGGCGACGACATCTAAAAACAATATTGTCACTCCATGTGTCTTCTTGTGGATGTCGTGGCGTGTCACCGCCCTCATGACGTAAGCATGCCGCCAAGCGACTCTTCGTGTTCCGGCATGACGTCATGTGTGGCCGTACCGGGGAGTGGTTACATGCAGTAATTCATCCGATACCTTTTGTACATTTTTGTGGAAGTCCCTGGAAATACTGATTAAGGGCCCATAATACCTCAACTCGCAGTCCTGCTCTAACGCTTCTGCTTTTTAACTGTGCGCACGCAAAATCATCAGTTATTTTGACATCACGGCTACAATGATGGTTTTTTCATTTTTATGGGACAGTGTGCAGCTGCTTTATACTAATATCAGTTATGTTACGCAAAGTTTCAGATCTAATTTCAAGTATTCATTGAATGCTATCTGTTTATTGTACGGTTTGGAGGTAACTTTGTAATTGTTTTCTATCGAGAAAATTTAATGGAATCAAGTTTTCACAACAGCATACACATAGCATTAGTCCTCAACTTTATCTTATATTAATTTCAGAGTGATTGTTGCAGTATTTAAAATTATTTGAAATTTATTTTAAGCAGGATCACGCGAAGCGAAGTGAGGTATATACACCCTTAATACCTCGCCTAGTGTTGCTCTCCCAGTTTTTGGGCGTGCACTCTTCATCCTAGGTCTTATTGACGCTCTCCGTCAGGTGGAGAAATGACCAAAAGGGTCATTGTACGTAAAAAAAATGTCCCATCACTTTCATCTGTGAATATAACGTTTGCTATGGAGTTCAGTTAATAGCAGACCAGATATATAAATAACTGTGACTAATATTACTACATCCATATTACTACTGCAATGTTTCAACTTCATCCTATAAAAGGTATCTTGGATGAATTCCACTCTTCGTTTTTCCGCACCTAGTGGAATCTTGTTATAAGCTACTGAGAAAAAATAGTTTTAATATCAAACCCAAAGATGATCGGAATTAAGGCTTCCTAAAACCTGAAAGAAAGTGATATGTTAACTGGGTAATATTAGACATTGTGCAAAAATATGTCACGTCATTTGTTTTATTGATATTAATTATCAGTGCAGATTTTGTCAAAATATTTGTGATGATATTATTAAATATATTTTATATGACAATAAAGTATAAAAGAATTTCAACCTTATAGGTATTTTGCTCGACTTTTATTGACTAACTTCTCAGCTGACTTTCGAGTTCAAGATTATTCGTAAGCTTGTGAGTGTTGAATTGTGAACTATAGATGAAACAAAAACAGAAAAAAAATCTCAACGTGATAGATTACATGCAAGCTTTTTGGACGAGGCTTTGTTCTTGATTTTCTGGGATAAGAAAGCCACAGTAAACATTTCTTCGAGTTCTAACTATATATTAGTGTTGCAGAAATTAAATGTAACAATAAACAGACAGATTTATAATAAAATATTATAAAGAAATGTATTAAGGTCTTAATTTTAGTTTCAATGCTGTCAAGGTCTACAATTTTGTTACATATAGCTTTTAAACATTATTTTAAGTGCATCTAAGATATTATATTATTTAATATATTTAATACTATATTTTGAAATAGTAGTATATGAAACTGGTACATATATAGGTTATTAAAACACAACAAGTCGTGGCCGAGTATTTTACTAGCCTCACACAAGTGTTTTAATACCTGGTTATGTACAGCTTTATACACTAATTTATCTAAACTCATGCAATTGTTACCTACTTATTTTTCAATCCACAAAAACTTGGTAAAATTTGTAAAACACTCATATAATGTTTAGAGTATTCAAAAGCGATCATTTAATGTTAATCAGCTTTTATTATTTTCATGAAAGGCCATTTTGCAATGACCGAATTTTGGTAAATTTTTAAAGAATCAGCTACATTATCTTAAATAAGGTTGTAAACATATAAGTGAAATTTAAAACGATGTGAAAGATTACATAGCATTATTAGATTACACACATACAATATTTGCTTTTGCTAATTATGCTTGCCTTTGCTGTTTATAATAATATTGAAAAGTCTGTAAAATTTCCTCTTCCACAACTTCCCTTCGTCTTTACAGACATACATCTTTTTGGCCGACTTTTGACATTTATTATATCGTATAAAAAACTGTTGTTGTTGTTATAATTACCGAATTATAGTACAGAGCAGTTTTATATACTAAGTATTTATTAAGAATTTTACAATAGTTTACAGCACACACAATACAATATTCTTTATTTCACACAAAAAACCAATAATAAAAAAACAATTTTTCAATAGGTACCTAGTAGGTTACAATTGGCGATCTTATCACTAAGAGAAAATTTTAATGGAAGAATTCTTTAAAAAAAAAGTGTATATATTCATGTTTTAGTAATTTTATGTAGCTATAACTATTTATTTAATAATAATTAATAAATTAATTTCATTTGTATACTACTATGATTAAATACATGTTAATCAAATTACGTCGTTATTTTAATGTTACTTGATAAAAAGATAAAAGGGTATACGAGGAAAAGAAAAATATAATCAAGACTGTTTGAACGGACCGACAAACAAGGTCGCTCCCTAAATTACGAGTATTATGCTCCCGTTCTTGTATAAAAAATATTTAATAAAATTTTGGCAGCCCTATTCTACAAACACATAATAATATGATAAAACAGTTACTCCTTTAGAAAAAGCGGTATACAATACAACTAAACAGATTACTTATCTAAAATACTACCTACACAACAGTCTAGGTACTTTGCTGGTTCGTTAGGCAAGAAGTGTTTTCCTGCAAAATAGGATCGAACAAGGTGCTGTGGCACCTGTAGCACTAATCGATACTGCTATAAATAAAATTTCAGGGTACTACTTAGAATTGACATATAAACACAAGAACAACAAAAACAAAGTTTCAATGTATTCATTGATCAAATGCTGCAAGAGAATAGTAAATACAAGGTGACTTTAAAGATTCCAACAATTTTCTTATTGTAACACAATATGACCGAGTTTTGTTTATTCCTCGATGTACGCCATGAAGGCTTTTTCAGGGAAAGCTTTTTTTATATTTTATTTCATTCCCGATTGGAAAGCTTTCTCGTAGACTTTTTTAGGCTTCTTTTAAGCGGAATCAGGTTTTCTTGTTTAAATTCGGTTTTTTATTTAACTCTTTAATCAAGGCTCCTATGGTGTTTTTACACCTTTGTTATTTAGTTAGGATTCCGTACCCGAAGGGTGCCAGACAGGATCCTATTTGTAAGCCTCCGCTGGCTATCTGTCCGTCCGCCTGTCACAGGGGTCTACAGCTTCAGCCGTAATAGGTATAGTCAGCCGTAAATATGAAATTTTTTCAAAGTACATGTTACTACAGCCTCCATCACGGCAAATAATAATAAAGAAAATTTAAACCCAAGGGGGTCCCCATTTACGTAATAAACCTCGAAAAAATATCATTTCATTACGTTTTTTATTTCAGCTCTATCTTAAAGATTGTAAAACATACAAGTGTCTTCAGAGATGATTATTGTCTTTACTAAGGGCTAGCTCATACATAACCATACACACATACACCCCCCCACACCCTCCCTATCACATTAATCTACACTCCCTTTCATTTACAATTATACTATATATACGATTTGAACATCTTTACACATATCAACACACATTCACAACGGTTCCGTTATTCAATATCTGTAATTTACGTAATCAACTTTTATAAAACTATTAATTTGTGTTTTTTTTTTGTTTTGCTATTGTAATTTTAAATTTGTCACCATTTAATCTTTTACGGAGACGGTGCGGTGCGTATATTTAACTTATTCAAGCAACAAAAAAGAAATCCGTAATTGGCCTTTGTTTTGGTACATATAGTTACTATTTTTATATTGTCCTGTAAAGTGCTGTGGATTTTAATTCATTAATAAATAAAGAAGTTTTAAGTATGCGCATATTACTACTCTAAAGTAAAACAAGTAATACAACAAATAATAATTAGAGTTCCGTACTCAGAAGCTGCTAAATTGTTAGGCGGTACCATTTTAGCGCCTTGTTTTTTGTCGCCTTAATTTTGCCATAGCATATATATTGTTGATATGTATGTTTTTAGTGTTCTGAAATGAATAAACAACGTCCGTCTGTGATACCATTTATTGGGAACTAAGTGTAGCCGATTACCCTCACTCGAGGCTCATCCTACATTGCTAAATCTACCTACATACACTACAATCCTCTTCACTTAATTAACATTCAATCTTAACACAATATGAAATTTTAACCTAATCACAATAGCGCCCAAAAATCAACTACAACATCTCTTATACTATTACATCAATCCTTATATCTAGGTGTTGGATTTCTAGTACTCCGTACTGGCCTACTTATTGTCTGTGACTGCGGCAGGTTTACAGACACATCCTTGTGCGGCGGAGAGACTTCTGGTGGCTGAGTAATTACGGTATCGGGCCCTTGTGACTAACGCTTTTTTTTAGTAACTCATAAAGAGGAGACAATATACTGCTCATGTTATTAATGAACTTAACATAAAAGTTCACAAAGCCTAAGAACGATCGCAGTTCTGTTACATTTTTCGGTTGCGCCATATCTATCATCGCTTTTACCTTATCAGGATCTGTCTTGATTCCATTTTTAGATATTATAAATCCTAAGTATTTAACTTCCTCTACCAGGAACTCACAATTGCTTCATTTTAACTTCAATCCACTTTCAGATAATCTACGCATGACCTCTCCTAACGACTGCAAATGCTCAGCCATATTCCGACCTCCTACTATGACGTCATCAATAAACACCTCTGTGTACGGAATACCTTTCAGTAAATTAGAGATAGTGCGTTGGAAAATACCTGAACTTGACGCCAGACCATATACGAGACGATTATACTTGTACAGACCCCTATTGGTGTTTACAACTGTGTATTTAGATGACTCATCAAGTTCCAATTGATTGAATGCTTGTGATAAATCACATTTGCTAAATATTACGGAGCTATTTAAGGTCATCAACAAGTCCTCGAACCTAGGTAAAGGGTACCTATCGACCAATAAGGCAGGATTCAAAGTGATCTTATAATCCGCACATATTCTCAGTCCACCATCCGCTTTACTAACCGGTACGAGAGGCGTCGCGTCGCCCAGTCGGAACAGTCGACCGGCTCGATCACTCCGTCTCTAAGCATCGCGTCCAGCTCCGCGTCCACCCTGTCTCTCAGCGCGTAGGGCACGGGGCGCGCGCGGCAGAACACCGGTACCGCGTTGTGACGCACCCGCAACGTCACTCTGCCACCTGTAAACCTGCCCAGCCCACCGCTGAATAGCTCCTTAAGTCTGGAAAGTAACATATCCAAATCTTTACTCTCTGATAATTGATTACAATAATTGTCGACCTCATTTACATTTCGAAACAAAGGCATTGATATTCTTAATTCAGATAACCAATGGCGACCTAATAGCGATGTAGTGCTTCCCTCTATTACAAAAAGCTCCAAATGTTTCGTAATGCTACCATATTTTACTTCAGACTTAATAACACCTAAGGGTCGAATTTTACTTCCATCGTAAAACTTTAAAATCAGATCGTAACTTTCCAACTGCCTATCTTTAAGTAAACAATCATATGTCACCTTGCTGATACACGAAATTGCAGATCCAGTATCATTTGCCATTATAACTTTATGACTATCTATCAAAATCGGCTTATAACCACTTAAACACAGCTGATTAAAGTCTTCTAACTCCAATTCACTTAAGTCCTCTTCCTCCTGGTTGGAAGACGCCGCCTCCAGGTGGTGAAATGACTTTCTTTCTTTGTAACCACCTTTGTATCCAACCCGACTGCGTCCGGCGCGGTCCGCCCAGTCCGGGCATACACGCCTCAGGTGGCCTTCTTTTCCACATTTGCTACAAACTGCCTTCTTGAACCGACAGTCCCGAGTTCCATGGCTGCGTTCCATGACGCATCACAACAAATAGTTTCTTCCTCCCGCTGAGAGTTCTGCGATGCTGATTGGCGCGCGCCGCTCGCTCGGCGACCCCGGGCGCCGCCGCCGCCACCGCACGCATGTAATGACGTCAGCGCATGCACCGCGCTGCTGTCGGCCGCCGACGCCCCGCCGCCGAGCGCGCCCGCGCACCCGGCCGTCAGCTCCACCGACGCAGAATCACGTTCCGCCGCTTCCCATGCACATGCTAATTTAATAGCCTGACCGTAATTAAGGTGTTCCTTAGCGAACAGTCTTTGTCTGATTACGTCACTTTTTAAACCGCACACTAGCTGATCACGTAGATTCTCGTCAAGTTGGCACCAAACTCACATTCACGGGACAATTTCTTGAGCTCTGTTAAATAGCCCTTCACAGTTTCGCCGTTGGATTGTCTTCTTTGTCTAAACCGGTAACGCTCCGCCATTATGGACACCTTTGGTTGCAGATGATTACGCAACGTGGACACAACAGTGTTATAATCTATAGCTGATGGTACTCCCGGACTAAGTAGGTCAATCAAAAGTGCGTACTCTGCGTCTCCCATCACTGTGATCAACATCGGCACTTTGCCGGCGTCCGCAATCTTGTTGATTTTGAAAAACATTTCTAACCTCTCCGCGTATCTTGACCAATTACCGTTAACGACGTCAAACTCGCCTATTTTTCCGACAGACATTGTACTCGACGTATTTACACTTAATCACACGTTATACTGCCAAAATATCCCTTTAATATCCTCGTTAGCCAATGAAATGAATAAACAACGTCCGTCTGTGATACCATTTATTGGGAACTAAGTGTAACCGATTACCCTCACTCGAGGCTCATCCTACATTGCTAAATCTACCTACATACACTACAGGTTCCGTGCAGTATTATGTGAGGTACGGAATCATATATGCGCGAGTCCG
Organism: Ypsolopha scabrella; assembly: GCA_910592155.1. Taxonomy (NCBI): domain Eukaryota; kingdom Metazoa; phylum Arthropoda; class Insecta; order Lepidoptera; family Ypsolophidae; genus Ypsolopha; species Ypsolopha scabrella. Next base: position 12,368,190 of record OU342964.1, read on the forward strand.
ACTCGCACTTAACCAAATTATTTACGTCCAATGTTATTAGTTTTTCTTGAAGCGCTTTGTGATTAGTCGACCAAAGCCCTAAAACTGCACAGGGAGTTGCCAGGCACTTTCTGGGACACATACCTAGATAGCTATATATATTTGTATTAAGGGGGATGGTCCAAAGCCGCTCTCCATACAAACTTTTCGGCACCAACAACCACGACGGAAGCATTGTAATTTCGTACTTTAACTTTTTTCTACTCCTTCAATGAATTCTACACCCGCGAATAATCAATCTTTTCACAAAAAAAATATTTTCGCTATTTGATTTAGCTATTTAATACTTTCAATCATCTCATAAATAGCAAAATTTGATAATAAAAACTTATATTTTTGTGAAAAACTGATTATTCGCGGGTGTAGAATTGATGTAACGTGTATAAAAAGTAACACAACAATAATGCTTTTGTTGTGGTTGTTGGTACCGACAAGTTAGTATGGAGAGCAGCTTTTGACCATCCCCCTTAACGTTTAGAGTCTCTGTATAAAGGAAGGTTACTTTAAATAAATTAATAAATAATAAAAATACAATTTTATCTGCCGTTTGTTTGGATCACTGGTTTGATAGCCGCTTCATTGCATGTTAGTTGTCTGTGCATTGTATTGACAACGGAAGATTTTAGGTATAGCAATGTTAACTATTTATCTCGTTTTATATTTTCACATTACACACTAATTATACATTATCGGGGTTTTGCTTTGGTTTTATGGTTGTTGTGTGTATTTTCTGTGTTGTGTGTTATTGTACTTTTTTTTTTTTTGTTAATCTTTATTATACATTTTTAATTTCAACTTCTCAATATAATTTGATTTACTGCAGAATGCAATTGAATTTCATTTTTTTATTTAAGTCTTCAAATTCTTCAATTTCTGGTCTCTGATATTATCTCCTGGCTAAGTGACTTCAGCGAACTGCTTTTCCGGCTGACAGTATATTTTGGTGCTTGATCTAATACTCTAGCCTAGAGTGTTTTTGGCTTTGGGTTCCTACGTTTCAGATCAAATTTATTTCATATGTCTTTGACCTAAAGGGGTGAAAGACCGACTTACATTTCTGAAAAAATTGTCTTACTTGTATCTGACCGAATGTCTTTGGCAAAATTATTACCTAAATAAAATAAAATAAAACGCTTTATGAGTCCCCCCCACTATACAGATCAAATTATTAAATATGTATTTGACCTAAAAGGATGAAAGACCGACTTATATTTCTGACAAAATTGATTTACTTGTCTCTGACCATTTCTTAATATTAACGAAACCGTTTGGTCTAGAATGTCATTGGTGAGGCCTAAATTTTAAATAAATTAAATGTTTTTGGCCTATAGTTTTCAGCAGGACCAAAGGCCGAATATCTTTTCTGACTGAAATTATTTTCTTGGTCTCTGAACATTTGGTTTTGTACGCCTTCGGTGAGGTGTCATAATCTCTTTTGGGTAAATAACCAATAAATGCGCGCTTTGTAAGATCTGATTGATTTGTAATACTTTATTTGAATGATTACTTCAAATAGCTAAAGTTTATTCGTTTATCAGACTTTGGCTTCGTAATATCTTTGTTAAGCTCAGGTTCAAAATAACATTAATTTCCCTAATTGATGAAGAAGTAAAAATAATAATATTCAGCTTTATCATAACTTGCAAGTCCTATTGCAATGAAATAAGAGCAAAAATTTGGTTGGCAGAACAAACGTTAAAGGTCTTCGCCCATCATAACGCCTTGGCACCGGAACAGCTCAACTCCAACTTCAGTTGCAAGCAACCAAGCCAACTAAAGTTTTAATAGGAGCAAAATTGCGTGTTCTGTAGAACAGCGCGTGGTGCTAGGAGAGGCGAGAAACGCTCTAAAATGTTTTTTGTGTTCTTTTCGAGCAAATGTTGTTAAGATTGTTGAGCGACCAGAAAACATTTATATTAATATTATATTATCTATTACCGGGGGGCACGGCAGTGCCCCCGCCAAGTCGAGCTAAAATGCGGCACGGCCGTACCATCCTTTTCTCGAAACAGTTCAGGCCATTTTCAACCCCCCTATAACTTCGTTGTGGATAAAACTAGAAGCCTGAATTTTCAGTACCCAAGCAAGCATTGTATAAACACGGTATATTTCAAATTTCATTTAATTTGAACCAGTAGTTCAAGAGTTATAACTAGTCAAAGTATCTCAATTTTGTCACTCACTCACTCACTGACTGACTGACTGACCGATCATCAAAACTCTAAGGCACTTCTAGCAGACATAGAAGCTTCAAATTTGGAATTTGTGTTTAGTGTATCAATCAAGGAAAAACTAAAATATTTTGCAATTTCGGTCAAGTGCTCTAGATACATCAACTGCATAAATAACTTTGTAATCCCATATAAATATATAGGATTACAAAGTTACATTCCCAGTTGTATGTAGAAGGTACCGGAAAGGAAAAAAGTAGGACTATCTACAAAAAGAAATGAGATGCCATTAAACACAAAACTTGTAAAAAACCCAAGTCTCGCAACTTAGTTCTTCTACCGTAAAAAGTGGTGAGATCTACGTAAATCCAAGTCGGTTAATTTATTCAGTCCCTACAGGGACCTTCTGTCTTAAGTTATTACATAATAAGCTAACCTAACAACATCTTATAGTGACCATATCAATATAAAACATTTTTTATGTTTTAAATAAATAGATTGACTTGGCAATCGCACTAAATAATCTAATTTAATGTAATATGTATTACTTGTGAGATACATTGTGTTTTCATGCAATGGCCTGGTCAACAAGGTCAGCATAAAATGATGCTCAAAAATAACTTCGACGGCGAGGCTGACAGAAGAATGTGCTTGGGTTAGGCAGCATTCGGAAAGTTGCGTCACATATCTACGTCGTCCATACCGCAGTGCTTAAAGTACCAGTGCATCCTTCCTGTGATGACGTATGGCGCTGCGACGTGGTCTCTTACAAAGGGCCTGATCCACCGATTTAAGGTTGCTCAGCGAGCTATGGAGCGGGCTATGCCTGGGGTATCTCTGATGCATAGAGTCCAAAATGAGGAGATCCGTCGGAGATCTAAAGTAACCGACATAGCCTGCAGAATCAGTAAGTTGACGTGGCAGTGGGCAGGCATATTTGTGGCCGACATGACCGAAATGGGGCCGAAAGGCTTTAGAATGGAGACCACGTACAGCAAAGCGTAGTGTAGGCCGACCTCGTGCCCGCTGGACCGACGACCTGAAAGACGTTGCGGGGGGCGGCTGGATGAGGAGGACGGAGGGCCGACATGAGTGGCGAAATTTGGGAAAGGCCTATGTCCAGCAGTGGAAGTACACGGGCTGATGGATGGATGGGCGGGCACTTTTTGAAGTTGTTTACCTACTTTTCAGAAGAAGCCACTAATTTGATAAATTAGTACTTATATAAATTTCGGAACCTTTTTCTAGTTTTCAGCGGTACAGAAACGCGATTGCAGAACTTTCACTCGATAGTTATAATTATTGAAACGAGGTCTTCTTGTACTCTTTTTTTCATAGTTTGACAAATAGGAATGACATACTGACCTGAATGATATTTTATTATATAGATTTTAACAATATGTAAAGCTGAATGGCAGGTCTAGTACTGAAATTGACCCGGTGTTATTTCCATGAATCCGTGATGTTCAATTAATTAAATCAAGTGAAATATAAAGGATTTTGCCGAAATAAAAGCTGTATCAAAACCATCAAAATCTAAAAGTATGAAGAAACGAGACATTTCCTTTTTTGTGACATGCCTTATACATGAATTTGTATAAAGTTCCTCAGCTTGTACAAAATTAGACATCTGAACTGCACGTAGAGTACGTAAACATTGTAAGCATGAATCGGAACGATAAAGTAAAAAAGACATGATGAAAACTCATTGGTCAATCATAGAGACCTCGCCACTACTGAAATCCGATGGATTAAGGCATTTCGGTTCATATTAAATATTAAGCCGTTAAAGACTTTGTCGCAGGACTTCAGTGGTGGCCTGAACCCTAGCCATCGACAGTTGTCAAGATGGCAGTCATTCGTGCGTTCAAAACCATTTATTTGGATTAATTTTTCAAAAAAACTTACTTTGCCTGCCGGACTTTAAAAAATCATGCACTTTTTTCAAGATACAACTTTTTGCGCTTTGTGTAATGCACGTGCTTTGATTTCTTGAACATGCCGTTAAAACGAGAAAATTGCGGGCCGCCAACTGCCATGATCCTTTAACTACTTGAAAATTTTTATAGCTATTATTTTATATTAATTTAAAACCGATATTTTGCTATTTTTTCCGGAATCCGTCCCTGTGGGTCGTTCCGCATGAAGTAACAGTGACCTTTGCAAGCGTGACATATCCTCTTATGTAAGTTTTACTTGTTTCGTCAATCTCTTTTCATCTATGCTCTCTATTAGTCCAACCTAAGTCCAACCCACCTCAACACCACCCGCGCGCAACCGCGCGTATTTGCGCACCCGCATGTTTTCATTTGAACTCATTTATGGTATTGTGGCAGAGCCGCATTCAAGGGTCCTAGCCGCATGCGGCTCGTGAACCGCGGTATGATAACCATTGGGTTAAAACAATATACTTACTTATACTAAAAACTGTTTGATTTATAAAACTAGGAAAAAAAAAACAATGAGGTTTGATTACTATATTATGTGGCAGTTTTAAATGTTAAGCCATTAATATGTATGCGTCTCTCATACCTACAATTAGGGAGACTAACATTTAAAAATTCTCCTGCGCAGTACCCACTATGGCGTAGCGGGTCTACGCAGCAGTAAATCTACTAAGCTCTACGGTGGCGTAACTTCTACAATACAAGACCGCGTCATGAAAGAAGTCCCGTGTATTATGGCAATTTAATGAATTATTTCTTGATAGTAAGTATTGACATAGAACTTCTTCTTTAATGATGTGGTTTTTAGATATTATTTATTAATGAAAAAAGCTAATTCACTGCTTGTATTTGCTAAAGCGCGTGGCTAGCGCTACGACTTATTAATTTTTACCTTCTTTGTAAAGGTAATTTATTTTGTTCGTTTAACGTTACATTTTGAAAAATATTGAAATTTTACTGAAACAGGAGCTTTAGTCTGCAGCCATCCTTAGTTTTCTGGATGCTGGTTTTTTTCTTTGGATCATGTTTACTAACAAATAAACAAAACGAAGATTTTAGTTCACCCCTGGCAAAGGTTTAAATAAATAATTTTAACATTTACTTCTACACTCACTACACACCACATTCTTCCACACATTCATACATACCAATCACCCTACATCACACACACGCACAGCCGACCTTCTATCACAAACTCTCATATACACTCATAAAAGTGCTTTACTTCTTATGTTAAAAATACAAGTACAATAAACAATGTTAGTAGTAGCTATTTGTTTTATAATTTTTATTACGAGACTGCACAGACAGCGGTTTCTACTGTTTTATTATAAGTAGTATTGATGATGATGATTAATTCTAGTAAAATATGCACATAAATGAATTAAAGCAAGATAATATATTTCGAGTCCTTCTGGACAGGCACACAAAACAAAACAACTTTTTATTTTGTTATTTTTTAATATATCATATTTACATTTATTTGTCATTGTCAATGATGCCGAGTGCATGCACCTTTAGAACTATTATAATTCATATCTTTTTCTTATATTCTGTCTGAAGAATGAATCGTGTAACCGTACTTAACCAAGAATATTTGATTAAACAATCGCGAGGGATGTTAGTTGTGTGATAGTATTCAGAACACCTGGTATTATTTTTGAGTAGAATGATATTATCAAGTCGTTATCTCGAGAATTGAATAGTTTTAGAATGAAAAATATATATTTGACTAGCCTTTCTCCCGCGGCTCCACCCGCGTTATTCAATCTCTGCCCCGTTTTCCCCTTGGGCGTTATTTGATAAAGACCCCTTATCCAAGGTGACTACAATGACAATAAAGAAAACCGCAACTCCAGACAAACATTCTAAAAATTGTAGTTTTGGCTGCAGTACCAATACTACCAAACAACTACAATTAAAATTTCGAAAAAATATTCACTGTTAAGACATAGCTTTTTTAATGCAATATTATATAAGTATTGTTTGATTAAAGGCATTGTTCACTGCCCATCGGACTATTTTTTTTTTCTGTTTAATTGCAAAAACGAAAGATTGCTTATTATTCACAGCTAAGTACCAAAATCTTGAAACAGCTGATCCATTTCATTAAAAAGCTGAGCTCGAAGTGCCCAAGATTTATTGTGGGAGCGTTTGTCACGCAGCCCTAGGGTTTCATTGCTTAGATATTCATTAGATATGAAATTACAAGCATTTTTATTATTCTAGCTATAAATATTTTTATTGCTACCAAATCTGGGAAGTGTACAACGACTATATTTTGTCAGTGTAAATGTAAATCTATTGTCGAAGACGTTTAATTTGGGGTTTGCGTGCGTCTGATTTTACCGTAGATAATTACAATACTAAAATATATTTTTTTGCATGAAGGACGAAACTGACAGTTCGTGATAGTGAGGAATGCGCCTTTAATTCCTATGGCGCATGAGCTATTTCACATTGTCGCGAACTTTTGAATGTTGCAATATGAAATAGCTTATGCATCATATGAGTTTAAACCTATTTTCCACTAGCATGAACTGTCAGTATCCTTGTTCGTGCAAAAAAATATACTTTAGACATTAGTAATTTAATGTTTAATTTTTGAGAACTTTGTTTTGACATTTAATTGAAATTTCACCACGTATGTGATAGTTAATGTGCGACAGGCATACTTATTTCAAACCAGTATTTACATACACTATAGTATAGTAAATTAGTGTAGTAAAGTAGTGTAATTTATCTCATAGTGGCACTGGTAGAGCTTACTTAGATACAGAAGTAACGTAACATCAATGGTGTATTAGAGTCGACCGAAAAGGATTAAATTAAGTTAATTTTATGACTTAAGAAATATAGCAGAAAACCAGCCAAGTGCGTGTCGGACCACGCGCAGTGTAAGGTTCCATAGATGCCCGGTACATTTTTAAGTTGGTCTACTAATACAGGTCGCGCCAAACTTCTAGTCCGCCAGGAAGTTGCTCTCCTAAAGAACGGCCCATACTCGTACATTGTCTTGTTTAGAGGGGACTAAAATTTTGGCGCGACCCGTACTCGTAAACCTGTAAAGCCTACGTAGCTGTGATAGTTTTCCTTTTAACTTCATTATATATACTACATCTGTGAATTTTTCCACATATTCATAAACAACCGTTTAGCCGGCAGGGGGGGACACTTGATTGTAACAAAATAAGCAATTTAAAGCTTAATATTTCGCCAACGGATCGCTCAATCGAAAAATGGTTTTCACACACGCACAATGTTTTTGAACGACCTATCTAACTATAACCTACACTATGGGAGAGAAGAGAAAAAAATCATCCCCAATTTACGTGTACGGGAATATTTTTGAGATTTTTTTTAACGTTTTGTCGGCGTAATTAATACCTGTATACCCATACCAAATAACAGCTTTCTGAGCTAAGCCGCGAATAGACGCACATAGTGGAAAAGGGATCCTTGTTGGACTATGGAACCCTAAAAACTAGCCAGAAGATACAAACATTTTGATGAGTCGTTCAGATGAGTGTAGTGTCCATCCATCCATCAGGCTGTTTCGTCCTCTGCTGGACGTAGGCCTTTCCAAGATTTTGCCACTCTTGGCGGTCCTCTTGGAAGAAATACTCATACTCACACACGCTGGGCAGGCGGGTTGGTGAGCGCGGTGCCCAAACCCTCGCACCAGTGACGCCGCTGCCCGTCATCAGTCTGTTTTATATAAGCCATCAATCGGTGCCACTCCCAAGCAATGGTGGGCTCCAGTTCCAGTGCCTAACTTACAATATCTTTTGTATTGAGAGTTAATGTAAAACCTTTACAAATACAACTTTTTTACAGTGATGATCAGTCTCCAACACTTCCATTACGAAAATAAAAATCACATTGTCATACTCAGAAAGCTAAATCATTCAATCAAATTCAACGACTGCTGAAAAACATAATAATAATGTACCAGAAAGTTCATCACATTTAGTATAAAAAAGACTTTTTCAGATCGGCAGTTTACAAAAGTTTTTTTGTAAAGTGAATTGAGTTAATTTAGGTAGAAATTTAACCAATCGAATTCTAAAACTTTATCGACTATCCTTTCATTTAATTAAATGGAAAAACGTAACTTGCATTACTCTATATTCCAAGAAAATTACCATCTATGAAGACGCGTTATACAAAAAACATGATTTTGTAAAATGGCTCTTAAGTCAATTTCAAGTTTCTAAGGTAACTGGAAGTGCCTGATATTAGGTTTTCATTGTGAGGCGGTTTGTATGAAAATGATTACGTAAAGGGCGATAACTTTGAGGCTTCTGTAGGAGGTATCGTTTCTACTTGATATCTCTCACGGGACCCAAAAAAGAGTCCTGACAGACGACAATAAAGTGCTCCTATAAGGATTCCGGTTTTTTTTTTCATTTTCATGTACGGTATCCTAAAAATTATCTTTACGTATTACGAGTAGACAGAAAGTCTTCATATCATATTGTAATAGTCAAAGTCTTACATCGCGTAAACATTTAACGGAGCGGACAGCGTGATTACAAAAGCTTGTTGATTTCGGCCAGGTACTTGGCCCAGCCGCTCGGGCTTTTAAAGTAGACACCCTCACTTTAAACCCCAGAGCGTTTCGGCCAGTCAAGGGGCCGAAATCAACAGGCAATTTAAGTTGTCGTTTTATAATACTGCCACTACAAAACCCTGAGAGGCAGGTGTAGACGGTTTTTTTGAAAGAAAGAAAGAAAAGAAAATGGAATTTATTGCCAAACAAAACACATGAAACAAAATTAAAACAATAAAAAGGATTAGACTAACTTAAATACACATTTTGTTCGACAAAAGGTGGCACGCTCAGCATTTGCTGTCGGAGATTTTTGAAGGATCCCTACAGCGCTGATTTCCAGCGAGCCCCTAAATACTTTGTCATAATAAAATAAATTTAGAACTTAAAAATTTACAGCGGGCGCTCTAGTAAAACTATTTAATTACATCATTATTAAACTGTTAAATTAACAGGACTAATCTATAACAATCTCATTATATTATATTTATATATAAATATATATATGCAAGGTTTATACATAACAGTAAAGTGTTTGAAAGAAAGCGAAGCAAATAATTCTGCAGATTTATGAATTTAATGTAAGTCATCAACTGAAGTCTACATAAATTAAGAATTTAAAGATAATTTTGAACTTTTATAAAAAAAACGGCCAAGTGCGTCTCGGGCCACGCGCAATGTAGGGTTCCGTAGTTGTAGTTGCCCGGTACATATACGTTGGTCCACTAATACAGACCGCGCCATACTTCTGGTCCCACACATTATAGGGGGCCAAAAGTTTGGCGCGACCTGTACTCCTAAAACTGTAAAGCCTACTTAGCTGTGATAGTTTTCCTTTTAAATTCATTATATATACTGCTTCTGTCAATTTTTTCACATTTCTATAAACAACCGTTTAGCCAGCAGGGAGGGGGGGGGGGTTTCACATACCTACAATGTTTTTCAACGGCCTATCCAACAATACCCCACACTATGGGATAGACGAGAAAAAAAAATCAGCCCCAATTTACGTGTATGAGAGGAGCCCTTAAAATTTTTTTTTTTGGATTTTGTTTTTCTATTTTGTCGGCGTAATTAATCCATGCCAAATTACAGCTTTCTATTACTGATAGTCTCTGCGCTAAGCCGCGGATGGACAGACGGACATGGCGAAACTATAAAGGTTCCTTGTCAGACTACGGAACCCTAAAATGACAAATCTACTATCAAACACACGAATGTAATTATTTTAGTTTTTACTTTTTTGTACTAGGCTGTCCTAAATGAATATTTAGGCTTATACTATGAGGCCTTTTGTGAGCTCTTTTGGCTGTTTCTTCGTTAGAAGGGCGTCCAGACTGAATTCGATTCCCACCTTTCATACCTCTTTGAACTCAGCTTCTAATAGAGGTCGGTTGGACTCTTATCTTTTTCACTCCATGAGCAATCTTTTTTTAGGGTTCCGTAGTCCAATAAGGAACCCTTATAAGTTCGCCATGTCCGTCTGTCCGTCAATCCTTCTGTCCGTCTCTCCAATATTATATAATTTAGTGGTGTGGATCGTTATTGGGTAGTGCCGGGAAAGGAAGGTGTATAAATAAATTAAATATTACGCTTATAAATAAAAACACGTGCTACTGATAACATTTAAGAAGAAAGTAATAAACATCGCGCTATCTCCGTCGCTCGTATGGTATTTCATAACCGCAGAACGTTTTCAAACGTGTTGAATTAATAACATCCTTACCGCAAAGGTTTAAGAGTTTTAAGATCTGCAAATCGACTCTTGCTTAGTGTATTAAATTTTGTGTAACGCTCTGGGTCTTAGAGTAAACATACCTGCACTACAATGGGCATGATGACAAAAAAAAAATATAAGTCCGTCAGTTAGATTATCAGAAAATATTGGACACGAATTTTTTCTTTTTTCTATTAAACAAAAAATGATGAAGATATAGCCCGCTGAAGTTCCGCATGATGTCACATCTAGGTACAATTTTACTTAGAAGTGACGTCATTTTCCCCCACTCTCAAACTTTGACGCGCTTTATCTGTCATTTTTTTGTTTGATTGACAAAAGAAAAAATACGTGTCCAATATTTTTTGATAATATAAATGACGAACTAAATAGAATAATATTTTGTTTACCCTGTCTACAAGCCTATTCCCTGTTAGAGACAAGCACACGCTGGCGGAATCACTCGGGCTTTTGTAGTTAGTGTAAACCGATTGATCAACTCTAATAGCCTGTTGGTTTGGGCCACAATGTTGGCCTAAACGCTCTGGGGTTTAAAGTGAGCGTGTCTACTTTAAAAGCCCGAGTGGTTGGGCCAAGTACCTGGCCGAAATCAACAGGATTTTGTAAGCACGCGAGCGGACAATATCTGCGCCCACGTTTCCCTAAAAAGTTCCAAGAAGTTCTTGAAGATTATTTACTCTTTTTGAAAGTGTTTTTCTATGAACTAGATTATTTATAAGCAATAAAATTGTTTTCGTCGAAACTTTTAGCTATTTAATTTGTTCATCATTCACTTGAAACATAAATTCCAACAGGCTCTTTCTAGATTTTGTACTATAATAACGGTTAATTTAAAAAAAGCTTCGTGGAATCGAAATAACTTCCATTAGTATGGGAATAATTTGTTTCTGTTGTTATGCTATGCTATGACACTGGATTTGGAATTTCTAAAAATCACTTAGCGGATGTCTACTTCATACAAGAAACCTACAGACCAAATGTCATGTTCCTAGGTTTTGGTTTTGTGTAGGCATTGATAGATCAGTCAGTATGTTAGTTGGTTAGGGTTTTATTCTATATTTAAAATAGACAGACAAGCAGATGTCCCGCAGTATGCTTGCGTGGATCCTGTTTCTATCAATCTCGTGGGAATTTTCTAAAATCTCTTGTAAGCTGTTGAAGGGAACGGAAAATTATAGCTAATTACCGATGATGCTGTGCTAACAAACGATTTTGTTTCTAAAGATGACCAAATAAAGTATCGTTCAGCGGAATAAAAAGCGAGTCTTGTACTAAAAATCTACGTTATTTTTGAAAGAGATCGTATACATAGATCTTATAACATCAAGTGTAAACTGGCTGCTACGCATCTTTTTATAATGTGTCACTTGTAAAGACTTCTGTCTATCAAAATATTTTTCTCGTGATCTGTCTACATTATATTTTTATCAAACTAAAAATACAATAGTTCCATTAATTTAACTTCATTTTACTTCACCTTCCACTACGCTTACTTTCTGCTCCGTATCAGGTTATGTGCGCCAGCGAAAGTGTAGATATTATGAAGTTTCTATGAGAAATATTTGGAACTGTCAGATGACAAGGAATTCGGAGGAATTCAGTGGATAGACGCGAGTAACGAGGAAGCAGTAGAACCTATCGTATCTACAATGGCTTCAGTCTAGTTCGGGAGGTACGCCGTCAAAAGAGAAACTTGAAGGTGCCTCAAACTATTCCACCTGGAAATTTGATATGGAATGTGTATTAATCCATGATGATCTATGGACTTACATCACGAGCGAATCAGAAGAGAAAGATGCAAATGCCGTCAAGAGAGATCAGAAGGCGTGAGCTAAAATAAGCCTTATGATAAGCAATTCCTGCAAGGTACACGTGAGAAGTGCTAAAACAGCAAAACAGGCTTGGGAGGCCCTGAGGACAGCCTATGAGGACAAAGGTTTAAACAATAGATGTAGATTGTTGTCTCGCCTTGTGAGTAAAAAGCTAGAGAAGTTTAATACTGTGGCTGATTACGTGACAGAGGTCATGAAGATCTCCCAACAACTTAACGACCTTGGTAAGGAAATTGATGATGAGTTACTGGCAACTTTGATGCTGCAAGGCTTAACGGAGGAATATATGCCTATGAAATTAGCACTAGAGAATACAAACATTACACTTACCACCGACTATGTGAAGACTAAGCTGCTACAATTAACTGACTACAAAGCGACGTCAGGACCAAGAGGAGCAGCACTCCTTACTACAAAGAGAAAGCCATGGAAGAAGTCTCAGAGAAAGAGCGGACCACCACTATCACAAAATTTGAAATGTTTCATATGTGACGGGCCGCATAAAGCCCGTGATTGCCCAAACAACCCAAGAAAGAAGCCAGCGGCGCATACGGCGCAGCGGTGCACACACACCGCCTTGGTGACCTTCTCTGCTAACAACTACGAGTGGATTGTTGACTCGGGAGCGACGCTACATATGACTAATAATAGAGATTGGATGAGAAACTTTGTAAAGCATGAAAATAGAGATGTTTTATGCGCTGATGGCGGTAAAGTATATGGTATAGGTACAGGAGATGTGGTGAGTAAGGATGGGAAGGATGTTTGCGTGGAAGGTGCTATGTATGTGCCTGGCCTATCAGAAAACTTGCTGAGTGTAAGTACATTAGTCAGGAGAGGTAGAGTAGTAGTATTTTCAAAGGCCGGATGCGAGATTTATGATGAGAATGATTGCGATGTGAAAGGCACAGTGATTGTTACGTGTAAAGAAGAGAGAGGTGTTTATAAACTAAAACATTATCCACAGTGTACAGAGGCAGCACTGTCAACCGACTTACACAAAGAGAATGATGATTCACTGGAGCTGTGGCATCGGAGGATGGGCCACCTGGGAGTACGCAATCTTAAATTACTACGAGATAAAATGGCGGATGGGGTGATTTTTCCTGATTCTAATCCTAACTTAGAATGTGTGCCTTGTCTGATGGGCAAACAAACGAGACAGCCTTTCCCAAAGAATAAGGCTACTAGAGCCAAGGAGGTACTAGAGTTAGTACACTCAGATATTTGTGGGCCTATGAGTGTTAATTCTGTTCGAGGTTACAGATACTTCATGACACTTATCGACGACAAGACCAGGAAAACTTTTGTGTACCTACTCAAGAGAAAGAGTGAAGCCGTAGAGAAGATGAAAGAGTTCAAGATTCTCGTAGAAAAGCAAACCGACAAGAAACTGAAGGTTATTCGTACAGATAACGGGAAGGAGTACGTTAATAGAAAGATGGAACAGTTTACCAGGGAAAATGGTATCATCCATCAACTAACAGTCGACTACACGTCACAGCAGAATGGTGTCGCCGAGCGAGCGAACCGAACGCTTACAGAGAAAGCCAGGAGTATGTTGCAAGATGCAGGATTGGATGAAATTCTGTGGGCAGAGGCCATAAGACATGCGGTATATCTGAAAAACCGATCCCCAACGATAGCTGTCAAGAACATGACACCTGAGGAAGCTTGGACCGGACGAAAAACAGACCTGAGCAACATAAAGGTGTTTGGCTGTAAGGCGTACATGCACGTACCCGATCAAAAGCGTAAGAAGTGGGATCCAAAGAGTAAAGAACTTATTCATGTTGGATACAGTGAGAATTCGAAGGCGTATCGACTGATTGAACCCGTTACCTACAATATACACAAAGCACGTGACGTCATACTATTTGAGAATAGTCCCGCTGGCCACCGCAAGGAAGAAGAGCGTAAATCGCAACCTACAAGAGTTGTAGTACGACTAGAGGACGTCGAAAATGATGAGGGCTCAGAAACTGCAAGTTCTACGGTGGAAGCAGACCAGTCACGTCAAGGAGGAGATGCCTCCATACAGTCAGAGGACATCAGGGTGGAGGATATCCCTGAAGAAATTTCCGATGCAATCGTTTCGGAGGAGAATACAGTTAGAGTAACTGAGGAAACGGCTGATCGGAGGTATCCACAGAGAGAACGGACGCCGAGGAACATTCCAGGAGCAATCCTTTATCAAGCTGTCAACGAGCCTGATAATAACCTGGATGGTTCCATCACAATGAAAGAGGCACTAACTGGTGCAGATAAAGTGCATTGGCAGAAGGCCATTAAGGAGGAGCTGGATGCCCTCAAGAAGAATAAAACTTGGGAGCTAGTCAAAAGGGAAGCTGGACAAAATGTGATCGACTCTAAATGGATTTTTAAAATCAAAGTCTGAAGCTAGCAATAAACAGAGGTACAAGGCAAGGCTTGTTGTTCGAGGATTCAAGCAGAGAGAAGGAGTCGACTATTTTGAAACTTATTCCCCGGTAATAAGGCACAGCTCACTGCGGTTACTACTCGCCCTAGCCGCAGAAAATAAACTGCACATTGACCAAATGGATGTGAAAACCGCATTCCTGAATGGATACATAAGTGAGACCGTATTCATGAAGCAACCAAAAGGGTTCGAGGAGAAGGGAAAAGAAGATTATGTTTGTCTTCTGAAGAGATCCCTTTACGGATTGAAACAAGCCCCACGGGCTTGGAACGAGAGATTGGATTCAGCAGTGAAACAGATGAAATTCCAACAACTTGGAAACGAGCCGTGTGTCTACGTGAGAAAAAGTCAGCACAGGTTTATCATCCTAGCCGTTTATGTTGATGACATTCTGATATTCTGGAACAACAAGAGTGAAATGTTGCAGATTAAAAAGGAGTTAATGGAAACTTTCGAGATGAGAGATCTTGGAAAAGCGGAGTTGTTCTTAGGAATGCGTCTTCAGCAATCAGAGGATTGGATATCACTGGACCAAGAGAATTACTTAGAGAAAATGTTGACCAAGTTCAACATGGAATGCTGCAAACCTGTGGCTACACCACTGGTTCCAGGTCAGAGATTGACTAAGCCGGAAGATGTTAACTATGAGTCACCTAAGAACATTCCTTACCGTGAGTTGATCGGATCCATGATGTACCTCGCCGTGTGTACGAGACCCGACATCGCCTATGCTACCAGCTACTTGAGTCAATTCAATAGTTGTTATGGAGAAGAGCATTGGCAAGCAGCTAAGAGAGTGCTGCGGTATCTTAAAGGTACACAGAATCTTGGATTAAAATTCAAGCGATGTACAAGAGACATGGAAGCATTCGTTGATGCTGATCACGGAGGTGATCTAACCGATAGAAAGTCCTACTCAGGATTTGTGTTCAAGTTTGGTTCTGCGCCTGTAAACTGGGAGAGCAAGAAACAAATTATTGTAGCATTGTCCAGCGCCGAAGCTGAGTATGTAAGCCTGTCCAACAATCAAAGATGACTTTCTTGAAGAGATTGTTTGAGGAGCTTACTGGTCTTGAGAAGACCATTGTGCTGAGCTGTGACAGTCAGTCAGCTATGGCGATAGCTAAAAACTGTTCACACCACAAACAAACGAAGCACATTGATTTGAAGGTGCACTTCGTTAGAGAAGCTCTACAGAACAACGTCATAGCGTTGAAGTACCTATCTACTGAGTTACAGATAGCAGATGTGATGACGAAACCTTTGGTGAAAGGAAAGCATGAGTTCTGTGTTAAGGGTATGGGAATGAGTCCTGTTGAGAGTGTTAAGAGTATGGAGAGTCTATGCTAGTGACACGATGAGTTCAGCTGTGAGTTAACTGAGTTAGACTGGACGTTAACACTGGATGTTAAGGAGGAGTGAAAGAGATCGTATACATAGATCTTATAACATCAAGTGTAAACTGGCTGCTACGCATCTTTTTATAATGTGTCACTTGTAAAGACTTCTGTCTATCAAAATATTTTTCTCGTGATCTGTCTACATTATATTTTTATCAAACTAAAAATACAATAGTTCCATTAATTTAACTTCATTTTACTTCACCTTCCACTACGCTTACTTTCTGCTCCGTATCAATTTTTAATAATTTTTATTGTCTATCAGTATGAAGTGAATAATAAAAAAAAGATTTTTATTTAACGGAACACAACACAAAACACATAATACTTAAAGACTATTTGAGATTAGACAGGTATTGTTGAAAAGGTCGTGACTCAGCCAGAAGCAAAAAGGACGCAGTTTTTGTATGATACATAATATATTTATATATAATATAATATATTTTGTGAATCGAAGTTTTTGAACTTAAACAAAAAACAAACAATTGGATCCATCCATCAGCCTGTCATCGTCCACTGCTGGACATAGGCCTTTGCAATATTTCGCCACTCTTGGCGGTCCTCCGTCCTCCTCATCCACAATTGGACCCAGCGGTTTTCAAAATCGTTTTAATCATATTTTTGAGGATTGATATGGATCTACCTGTGGTTGTCTATTCTTCTTTAATTTGTAAAAGAGAAAGTTATTTCACTTGGCATTTAGAGTGATACGACGACGTAGGTTTGAAATTCAAATTACTCAGATATTAAAGGAGGTTGGAGTTTGTTATTTATTTAGCCTGGGCAGAGCCTGAGAATAAAAGTCTAGATATAGAAGAACAAATATTTTTTACCATAATGACAGCGAAAAAAGCACTTGGTATTATAATCAAATAAAAATGTAATTTTATATTATTTTTGGTATTAAAAAATTTTCATTTTCTGATCTCGAATTAGCTCTCGTGTATCGATACCGTCATGTCTGTCAAGGGATTTTATTGATTGAGATGAAGTCAGCAAACAACTTATATCAAACCCTTTTTAAAGTATTAACCAACCAAATGAAGGATACGAAATATCTCTATTTTGTAGGAATAATTAACATGTGCATCATACATCTATTAAGTCGGAATATTTAATACGTAAATTCTCTTTATTGCACAATGGGCGTTTTAATCGCTTAAAGCGATTACTTCCAGATAACTTTTGGGTGGAATATAATCATCATGTCTTGGTTATGAAATCTTAATGGATTAAGCCCATTTTTAGGATTCCGCACCCAAAGGGTAACCAACGGGACCCTATTAATAAGACACCGCTGTCCGTCTGTCCGTCTATCCTCAGGCTGTACCTCATTAACCGTGATAGTTAGAGCCATCATCCCGATTATAGTCTACGACGAAATAGTATTTATTGTGTTGAGCCGTTTGTTTATCCGTCCATCCATCCATCAGTCTGTCATCGTCCACTGCTGGGCATAGGCCCTTCCAAGACTTCGCCACTCTTGGCGGTCCTCCGTCCTCCTCATCCAATCGCCACCCGCAACTTCCTTCAGGTCATCGGTCCAGCGGGCACAGCGAGGTCTCCTTGCACGCTTTGCTGTACGGGGTTTGTTTATATCATGAATTATCCTCAAGTTTCATTCAATTGTACATTTGAGTGATAGATAAACAATTCCCGTATTTACAATCTCCAAAGCAACATTTATTATTTGTATTTTGAAAAATTATCGAGAATGAAACATTGAAATATGCCGATATGTTAATAGCCTGTCAAATGTACAATTTGTCTATTCCAAGCAAAAACTCAGTTTGAATAAACTTTTTCACTCAAACGCATAATAATGTTTCCTATTTACAAATTTAATGATTGAAAGTAAAAGGTCAAACTGCTCTAGGCGGAGTTGAGCAGGAACTGAGCGACGCGGCACGGCAGCGCAACAAATATAGTTTACTAGCCTTTGCCCGCGGCTTCACCCGCGTTGATTTAGTTTTGGGGTAGTTCTATCGAATCTGTTAATATTTTTTGGACCATTAAATTTAATAGCACGTATTTTAATTTGATTTTCGGTTCTCCGTCCTAAGGAAATAAACTATAGCCTATGGCCAAGTGAAGAGTCAAATCAATATAACAGTGAAAGAATTTTCAATGGCTATGTCCCCAAGGAACTGCCAGTCCCTAGGGAACAAACTATAGCCTATGTCCAAGTAAGTAAAAGAGTCTAAACATTACAACAGTGGAAGAATTTTCAAAATCGGTTTGTAGTTCCGGAGATTGAATGGGAACTATATAGGGAACTATTCATCGCTAGGGAACAATCCATAGCCTATAGCACTCACAAACAGGCCCGGACTTAGAGATACAGGGCCCCCTAAGCACTTTATAGAAAGAAGGCCAATCAAGCAGCAGAAAAAAATGGCCTAATTAAGTCGGTATCGCCACTGGTGCAGTGTTGCCAGAATGGGCGACACACGCCAATTTGGCGTAATTATTATTTTTCTTTTTATATTTTCCATCTCTGGCTGGGCCCTTAGGCCGGTGGCTTGTGGGCCTAGGCGGAAATCTGTGCCTGCTCACAAACTTTCAAAATAATATACTCACATAAACCTCCTCTTTATAATATTATTATATATTTTATAAGTATTAATAGTGTAGATTTTGCGGTGCCCCGCTCTATTGCATCTTAGTTCCTAGGTGCTTCTAATCTTAAACTTGATCAACTGATTTGCAGTTTTATAGCCCTTAAAAAACCTTTAAATATTTAATGGGAACATATTAAACAAAAGATAGCAATAGCAACATTTACAAGAAATTCCTGTGAAGAGTTTGATTTCCACTGTTAAATTTTATATCAGAGGTAACAACTCAGATAGTCGTTCAAAAACTAACACCGAGTTGGGTTCGTACCCCGGGTTCCAACACTAAACCGTTCAAAAATCAACACGGGTCGCAACACCGACCGTTCAAAAATAGCAGTGTCGCTACACCGGTGTCGAATTGTTCAACACCAACTCTGAGCAGGGTTCGCAAGGTTCGTATAGAGACGTCAAAATGACAGTTCTAGATCAATACGAAATCTATTGGAAATTAGTGAAATAACTTTTAGATTGTAGCAACTCTGCCAAACCCGTTCAAAAACTCAGTGTTGCAACCGCGGTATTCCTACCTACCCTAGGGTTCTTTATTGAACGCACTTCAGGAAAAAAAATTTCATCACTTATTTTTAAATTTTCATAATGTTCGCCAAAGAATATTATTTATTGTTGACTTTAGTTATGAAAAATGGAACTTGAAACTCAGTTGAACTCATGTTTGATTTCAAAGGGACATTTCTAATATTTCATAGTAATTATGCTGTCACTTTCCTGCATACGAGTTAACATGACCAACCTCTTGTGTCACGCTGTCCGCCTCTATTAGAAAATACCTATTGTATGACTCTAAGATTACAAATGACTGTTCGTCTTTAGTTTGAAGCAATATGAAAAATGTAAGTACGTTATTTTTATTTGAATTACATAATATCCAGTGCGCAATATTAATTACCACTGGGGACCTTCTGCAGTGTTGGGTCGTATCTAGATAAAAGTATCTAGATACTTTCCGAGTATCTTTTACCTGTATCTAGATGCATTTTATAGCTAGTATCTGTATCTAGAATGTAGATAATTTTACTGGTATCTATTATCTACACTCCCAGATACTCAGTAAAAGATAGAATAGTAGCCGCTCCGCCCCGAATTATTAAAAAATGGCGCCATTTCTGACATCGCGCACTTCGCACCACCGTTAAAAAGGAAAACGTCAACACCATGCGGTCCTTCGTGGCTGAATTTTTCAAGGACCCGCAGCCGACTACTACCCCCGAGAAGAGAAATAATGCTGCGCATTTAGAGGCCTACGTTACCTTGAAGACAGTGATCAGGGTTACCAAATAATGCATCGCTACTCCATTGTAAAGAAAGTATTTCTCAATTACGATGTAACTTTGCCCTCATCCGCTCCCGTAGAACGCCGCGTTTTCAGCGACGCAGGACAAATTTTAGAGCCACGCCTTACGACCCCTTCGTTTGGCTGACTTAAAACTTTGAGATGCAACCGTTACTTATAGGCCTTATGGCTAATAGATTTATCTCTGACTTGTTTGAGTAATAAATTACCTGCTTAGTTCTGTATCTTTAATTTCAAAGTATTTACTAATTAATAAATCATAGAAAACATATTAACTTATAGAATAAATTTAAGTATCTAAGCTAGTATCTGAAGATACTTTTCATGCATCTGGTATCTATATCTAGATATAAATAAAAGGTATCTGACCCAACACTGCTTCTGACATGTACATGATTAGGTCATATTATTATCTGAGATATTGTCAGAGGTGTTCCCAAGTGTGAACTGAGCAATGCAAGCTACTGTCCACACTTGGTAAGTCCACTTTTCACCGGCGATTATTACGTCCCAAATGTGACGGTTGGTGAGCTCTATCACCGTACTTCGGGTACAATGTAATCTGTACTGCGGGGATTGCGACCTCTGGTTAGCAGGCAAGCGCTCTATCACTCGAATACAGAGGCTGATTGCAGGATTATGGCTAAGTATACAGAGTGTTAAAAGAAGTAGTGCCATCCTTTTAACCACGTATAATAAAAGCATAACACATTCCAAAAAAATAATCTAAACACTTTTTACTTAATTACGCTTACTTGTTAGAAAAATGTGATTGACTAGGTAGGTATTATGTATACGTATATATAGTGTATATGACTCATATATACTCATTGGTAAATAAAATAAAAGGCGGGGCTAGCTAAGATAGCCACATGCAAGCAACGGATTAAGTTTTGAAACTGGATAGGCGGGAATTTTGCTGGTGGTACCTACTACCCACAAACTTTAAATTTGATTGTACACTAATTGTGTAAATAAGAGCTGCCCGAATGGTTTATGTTAAAGACATTTTACTTTTTTTGTAGGAAGGAAAACTTGGGTTTATAATTAATAACTAACTAGAATATTAAGAAACTGTCAGTGCCGGCGTTAGAGGGACTGACACCCCGGGCAAGAATATTTTGGCGCCCACTTAAGGAAATCAAAATCGAGTGTTATTTTTTTTCTGAACCAATGTGAACGTGTATTAAGAATTATATCTTTCCTTTAGCGTGACCCAAAGCTAACGACGTGGACGTAGAAAGTTATGTAGCTCCTATTTTTTTTTGTTATTTTTCTTTCATTTTTTTGTTGATTTTCTTTTTTTTGTCATCCAAAATTTGTTTTTTGAGTGTAAGTTTGGTGGGGGAACTATCCCACCTCCACCAATCGCCCCCCCAAATTTGGCGCCCTGGGCCGTCGCCCCATCGCGCCCCCCCTGACGCCGGCACTGGAAACTGTGTTTGGAGAATTGGGACAGTACTCAGCCTTTTTCTATAAGTCGGTGTCGGGAAGTTTTTCTTTTAATATTTTTGGTATTTATTACACTTGTACCATACGTGGTTGAGAGCCTTTGTTAGTACTTTTCCTAGCACCTTGCATATTAATATACCACTGATCGTTTCTCCAAATCTTTTACGGTCAATGCTGTTCGATTTTGGAATGAACTTCCGCAAACTCTCAAAGATCTTCCTTCGGTGTCCTCTTTTAACCCGTAGAATTACAGTCGTGACGATCGTCACGCCTAGGCCGAATTGTAAATAAAAAATTACTGTTGTTAGTTAATATATTATAAACCTAGTGATATGGGTATTTTTCGAAAGCTATTAAGATGAGCAACAAAAAACAAAATAAAAAAATATATTATAATAATATAAAAAAAGTTGTGGATTGTAATTCTAGGCCCAAATTTTCTTTTTTTTTTTAATATGTGTATAGAGTTATATTTTTTTCATTTTTTATCATTCTTTATATTTTTTTACAATATTATAAAATTTTAATAGACATATATATATATATAGTATACATACTTATATTTTAAAAAATTTTACCTCTCCTCTCTCTGAATGACTTACTAAGGTACTTGTTTATTTGTATGTAGTATATTTATGTTTAGATTATAGATTTAGAATTAACTCTTAATATACCTATGCACTGATGTGAATTTCTACAGTAAAAATGTTTCATATTTTCCTCAGGTTGACAGGAAGAAATTCCTTGTAGGAATAAGTCCGCCCTTGCCTTCTGTCTGTTCTTTGTATGTTTGTAAATATCTTATTCTGTGTGCAATAAAGTGTTTATTCATTCATTCATTCATTCATAGTGCTCTGAAAAGTGCAGCCAGGTGTCCCGAAATAAATACTGATATTAATCCTACTACAGATATTCTTTTAACGTAAAAGGAAACTCCGACCACTTGTAAATGTCTATGATTTTGTTACTGAAATAAATAATTTTGTAAATGTTGTTTTGTAAATATTCGGGCTAAAAGCAACATACAATACCAATGTTGGTATACTACCTATTCTTCTTATTATCGCTATAAAGGTGAGGTCCTTGAAAGCTCAAATAAGAAAAGCTTTAAACAAAATCACACACTTTACTGATCGGGTTAAATAATGTTCCTGAAGAATTATACCGGTACAAAATATTTGCTCCCTTTTTTAGGGTTCCGTAGTCTGACAAGGAACCCTTATAGTTTTGCCAAGTCCGTCTGTCCGTCCGTCCGTCCGTCTGTCCGCGGCTTAGCTCAGAGACTATTTGTACTAGAAAACTGTAATTCGAACCAACCATAAATTGTAACAGGCCCTTTTGCATTTTTTTTTTCTGAAAATATAGACTAAATCATGAAGATACATACTGTTCTTTAACTTTCAGGTGGTATTTTATACAACGAAATTATTTTTTGAAAATCAGTTTGTAGAAATGGGAATGTGACGTAATAGTCATACCGTTTGGCTCAATAGGGAGAGTTCCTTGACGAAAATAAATTTTGGGATAAAACCTGAAGATGGGATTATTGAAAATAAAAAAACAGACGTCGGTTTTGACATCAATTTTTTTTCTTATGGGCAATGGCCTATTTCCTGTAATGCCTAAATGACATGACTATTACGTCATCAAAGCCATTTATTCAGCTCCTGAATATTTTCATGTATATCTTTTGTATTTCAAGGAGAAAAAAAAATATACTTTTATATGACCTCAAAAAAGTCTATTCCTTTCAAAAAAATCGACAATTAGGTGCTGTTATGGTTTTATGGACTATTCTAATTTGGCATGAGTCATAGACAAATTCATCAATGGCATGAGTATACATATTAAACACGACAACAAAACGGTAACATAAAATCATATTTTTAATACACGTAATTGGGGGATGATTTTTTTTCCTATCTATCCCAATGTTGGGTATGGAAAGATAGGTCGTTAAAAACATTGTGGGTATGTGAAAACGATTTTTTAATTTAGGGATCCGTTGGCGAAATATTAAGCTTTAAATTGCAAATTTTTGTTAGAATGGAGTCTCCCCGATTGAAACTAAATAAACTCAAAACAAAAATATGCAACAAATGTAATAAAAATTTGGGTTTGCTTCTATAAAATAATAGAGCTATATGAACTAAATCATAGGTATATTTAAATATACTTTTCAATCCAAGGACAAACGTTCAATGACCCTTTTTGTAATGAGGCAAAATAAAATTTAGATTTTCTATACTAATTGCGAAGAATGGAGAAGACTCCACTGACAAGAGCACAGCTCTTAAATTGAATTGAATACTAATTTGGTTGTGGTCATTCTTGAAGAAGTATATACAGAAACAAAAAATATTTTTCGTATTTCGCAAACAGGGTTATTGAACCTTTG
Source organism: Ypsolopha scabrella (assembly GCA_910592155.1). Lineage (NCBI taxonomy): Eukaryota > Metazoa > Arthropoda > Insecta > Lepidoptera > Ypsolophidae > Ypsolopha > Ypsolopha scabrella. Next base: position 12,392,088 of record OU342964.1, read on the forward strand.
TCCTAACCACTTATCGAGTCTCCAGTATGAATTTGGCTACATAAACGAAAGTTACCTTATATATATTTTTTAATTTAGGTATTTCTTATATTATATTTTTTTATTTTAATGTATTGTTTTTTCTTTACTTTAGTAGTTTTCATGTGGAGTGTGGAAATATATTTTATGTTGGTTTTTGCTCAAATTAACCTCCACATGAAAACTTTTTTTAGAGCTATCTTTGTTTTATTTCTACTGGAACGACTCCACAACAGCCTTTGTGCTCAACAATAATGAATGTTGACTCAAAGATTTCATGTTTTTTTTTAACTTCAACCTCCATGCTGTAGTTTAAAATAAAATATATATTTTTTGTTATTCTGTTTTTTCTAGCAGCTTTTTCTCATTCACTCCATCCTATATTCATGTTTGTTATTCCTTCAACGTGGGCACAGCCGTGAGCAAAAGGCTGTAAATCTGTATACATAAAATCTAAATATTAATCACTCTATCCATCCATCTATCCATCCATTAGCCTGGTTCATCCACAGCTGGACATACGCCTTTTCAAAATTTTGCCACTCTTTAAGGTCCTCCTGGAAGAAATGCTCTTACTCACAAACTCAAATATATTATATTTTAAACAATTTAAAACATTACATAACACAACCTAATATGTTCAATACATAATTATTCTTGGAAACAACGGTTTATCTTTCAAAGTTTTCCTGAAAGTATTCGTACTTTCATTTAATAAATAGATGGATTCATGCCTGATCGTTTCAACCTAAACAAGCCAAGAAAAGTTCTTGATAAGCAAATAAAACCCATTAAACATACCATTATTTAATTTTAAATTGGAAGGGAGAGCTTAAAAAACGTTTGTTCATCAAATTCGGAAAGGGTGGGCGTTTACACGGTAGACTCTACCGCCAGTTGCCTTCCATAGAGCGACGCGGGTAAGCGTGCCTCACGACATCGTTGCTAACGCTCCCTGAAACTTTCAGTGGAAACTACGCAAACACGAAAATATTGCTACAGAACTGATCAAATATAAAAACTCGAAAAAATCAAGGTCAAATCAGAACTCGTGAAAAAAGTGGAGAATGAAACTTTGTTCGTGAAAGTTTAAACACAAGTTTTGAAGTGATATTAAACGGTTGTGATCGAATGTCTGACTAACAATATTTTTTGAAACTAGATATTTGAATTAAATAAATTTGTGAATTATTTAATAAATTTAAACAAAAATCATGTTAAACATAGGGTAAATTTAAGCTTAAATAGTAATAAATCATTCAGAAGTGTATTGTAATCGAAACAGTGAATAAAGATTTTTACCGTTTGCGCAAACAAGTTGTGAACGATACCAAAAGGCAAAGTTTACAAAAGTAATTTCAGCAAAATAAAGTAACAAGGTTGGATATTCAGTAAGTGCGCAATGTCAACTTTAGAAGCGGACACAAACGTGTTAATCGCAGTGCAAACAGTTTGTGTGGCGGAGTCGGCTCTGTGCAGAGAACCCAGTGTTTTACCATCGTATTAGCATAGTTTAGGAAGGCCTTGGTTGCCTGATAAGCAGAGCCCCTTTAACCATCATTCTTCGCCTCACAATCCCGATTTTTAATATGGATTCCAGGTACGTGACCTTTCCTTTGTTTCCAATGCTATTGTGTATCTTATTTATCAAGCATAGTAGATATGAGTGTTTATTTAATTTAAAACGGGGCGTAAATTTACCAATATTAGTAGATCTTCTCCTCCATTTGTTTGTTGTACACTTGTTTGTTTTCCTTCTGCTTTATCGTTTCCTTGTTACTGTGCATCGCGAACTCGTGATACTAATTTCCTATTTGAAATAGTATATTTTCAATCTCTTCGTTTGACCTCGCTTAGTGTTTACCCGATCGACTTTGTTGAAATCTCCAAATAGATGTCGATGAGATCTTGTTAGACTTGAGGACTCTAAGTTTTGTTTGTACTCTAAGGGTGCAAATGAACTTTAGAGTCCTTTCAAAAAATACCCGTGTACGTGTATACGGAAAAAATGAGAAATTCTTTTAATCCATCCATTTTCCCGCCAACTATTCTGCAAAACAGTTTTAAGGTAAGTTTGCCGAACGTATTAAATTTAGTTTGGATACAATGTGATATCGACGAACTCCTCTTTAAATTGGAAATAGCTAAGACGTTGAGCCAAAGATAATATTATTAGAGCGCTTTACAAGATGTAACATTAAGATCTGTGGCGTGCTTCACAATTCAAGCCACATGTTGTACTACTCATACTGAACAACATTTTGTTCTATGACGTTGGAAATTAGGCGAGATAAAGTTATCTTTCGGAAATGAAGTGAATACTTTATTTTTGCAATGTAGCTACATAAATACACTTATCGCACGCACTATTCGTAAGGATTTATTTAATAAATAAAATAATTCAATTTAGAAGAGTATAAGATAATATAATAAATTAGATTTTGGATTTGATTATATTTAAAAGTTAATACACGTCCATAAACTAAATTAGAAGGTTTATTTAATTTATGCAAAAAATTATGTATGATATGATAATATTAGCTAGCCATAGGTATACTAAATACTAATACCATATATTATATTATGTTACCGGCCAAACCCGATTTTAGGACACCCTAGTTTTTCCTAGGCCAAACTAGTTCATATTATAGTTCATATTATAGTTCATATTATATATGGTAAGATCGTATTTTTGTTAAAACTTAAGATGTCGCCTCGCTCCGTTCCGCTTCGCTCGGCTCCTGAATTTATATTCACAAGCAACCTAACACGCTCCTCCTCGCTCGTCGTTACACCTAGTTTGGCCTAGGAAAAACTAGTTTGTCATAAAATCGGGTTTGGCCGGTAACATATATATGAATACACGCCTAACTACCTCAAGTAGCAAAATTTGATCTTGTAAGTGTCCTAGGAACATGTATTTTGTTGTTCCATAGAACCTGATGCTTGCTTACGCTTGCGGAAGGCGACCTGATGCTTGCTTACGCTTGCGGAAGGCGACCTGATGCTTGCTTACGCTTGCGGAAGGTGTCTGACATGGGTATGGACTCGTAGTGGCATGTTATTAGTTTCGGCTAATAACTTAGTGGTTTGAACTGCAGGGGTTCGAGCACGTGTCTGTCCGGTATAGCTTGTCACCGGACGCTCGTCTCCGTGAGCAGTTAGCATTCCCTAGTAGCGGCGCTTGGGCGGCCACCAATGTGAACGGGTTATGCGGGGCACGTGAGTTGTCCTCAAGTTGTCCGATGAACACTGCTGGCATATGGACGCGTGCATTCGTGTGCGCGACCGTGCGGTTTCAGTGGGAGGACTTCATCTCCGGCACTTTATCTGGATATTAGAGGAGACAACCCGACGCTAGAGGTGTTGTCCGGGTCACCCGTCCGCGTAGGAGTTATCGAAGCCGCAAGGTCAAGATAGCGTTTGGAACAAGGGTTTGGCGTAATTATGTTTCGTGCATTTTTATTCCGCGAGGTGAGCGTGCGTGCAGCTCCGAGTACCTCCTTGGATAATGAGGGAGCCAGCTTCTCTGGCGGGTCCAACAACACTTAGTTGAGTCAATCATGTCATATATTGTTCGACGGCGGAGGAGCAGCGCTTGGTATTGCTCGGGGCTATCCTGTCTTGACCCTTTTAAGGCGTTATTGTTGCATACACAGGTAGGCAGAGTGCGGATGAGGTGGGTGCGATGTCGGGTGACCTGTGCCTGTTGCGATAAAACGTGACGATCACAGGTACTGTTGTTAGTTGACAGTAGTCAATAACATCAGCGGTGCGATCCGCTGCCCTTAAGTGGGAAAGTGATTACTTGAACTCATTCTTGAGTCAAGTTTGAGTTGAAGTTACAGAGGACCTCCTTTTATAACGTAAGGTTGATATCGGCGGTCCACTATAACCTAAACTAAGTAGAAACGTAGCGTCGGGATTGTTCCATAGAACTCCTCAAAACGTTTATAGAACCGCATTTGGGCGCAGTTTATAGGAGTATTACGTCCTATAGGCGTTTTATTACAGTCCGATAAAGTGTAGTTCAATTTTATGATCATCTTGTTAGGTGCTATTACAAAATAAATAGACCTATAAAGATCTGAAAAACGCACTGAATATGCCTGATTAGTCCTACGACGCTCTGGTGCGTGCCGCTACTGTTGTAATTAGTCCTGTAAAGATCTAGCGCATGCTACAGTGATCAGCGTGATGCCGTAACTTGAGAATTCATTTTTCATTCGTTTTGTATTGGTGTCGTAGTGGTGTAATGATAATTAAATATTGTATTTAGTTATCCACATTAATATCTTTTAGCTTGACATATTGGAAGGTAATTTCACTCTTTGGCCGTGGTACAGTTGTGTTGTCCGGTCAACCGGACCACGGAAGATCTAGTTTAAACTTTTTATCAGTTTGACCTTTTTGTTTAATATATTGTAAAAATTTGGATACTGACAGTTGTTTCCCTGAACAATGACAGTAGTATTTTACCTTTGACTGTTGTCTATAGAATGCCTACTCAACTTGCGAAATTAATTTGATTGATAAAGTGTTCGATAATAATAAACATATTTTCATGACCCTTCAAAATTAATCATATTATACAGGGTGTAAATGCAGAGTCAAGAATCCCTTTAGGGTATGAAAGTATACACGATTGTCATTACGAGAAAAAAATATACCTTGAGTTTTCACCAAAAATTCCATCACTTTTCTAAGCTATGCAACCCGCACCCCTCATCCGAGTGGCCTGCGACCGTGAGGATGTCCACGCGATTAGTGTATTTTGGGTAAAGAAAATCGTCTTATTATGAGGTACTGGTACTTTATTTAGAGATCCCAGTATTTAAAATAATATCTTTACCGATCATACTAACACACCCTTAAAGGATTCTTGACTTTGCTTTTACACCCGGTATGTAAATTAAGCGTTACTTACATTATATTGTTTTTATTTGATGAGATTTAGTCGCTCCACTATACATCGCATGGAATTTATCATACTGAACGACTGATATTGCGAGTGAAAATGGACATTGTTATGCAAAAATGTTCCAACTTACAAATCCTCCAAAAATGAGTTAACCAAACGCATTGTGTTTAGCCATATTTTGATGAGCAATAATGGTTCTAGCTGTAAGGTTTATGTTTACGTCTATTAACACCCTATGTTCCAAACCACATCTTATATAGAAAAAGCCAATTTTTTATTTTACTTAAATATTTCAGTTAGCTAGGAACACTTTTGCGAAATTTCATTTAACATACTTAACCATAACGTAAACTAATTAACTAAAGGGATTCAAGCTGTATGGAACATTTTTGCAAAATAAAAAATTTAACCAAGATACTTGACACATCATACTTGCCTTAAAACCGTTAAGCTAAAACGTTCCCAGCCACTTGGATTATTTTTACAAAACTATTTGATCATTCTTATTTAACGTTATATTTTTTATTATTATTAGATAATTAAGTCGGAATGTGTTAGATATTAATTATCATCACATGTATTTCGAGTAAATTTTCCTATTTTTTTAATTATTTGGCTTTTTAACATTATATACCCGCGCATGCCTTTAAAACCAATCCAATAAAAAAATACGTTTTGTGCAACGGCTATTTTATTTTACTTTCTGACTGACCAGTGGACACGTGCTGGGGCCTTTTTTACAAAATGAAATGATCCCGTCCACAGATAAATAAATGTAAATTTCTAGTTTGTATTTTGTGTATAGTCTTATTGTAAGGGTCCGAATATTTAGATTAAATTTATAAGAAGACAAGTAAAATATATTTTTGAAGTTATATATAATTATAAATTTATTTAGGAAAACAGTAAGTGGATCAATTTTGCATAACACACATTGTATCACCAAGGCAAATTACCGTTTGAGCAAAAGTGATAATTTTTTTTTTTAAATCTTACTTATTATAAAAAAATGCGTAATGATACAACCCTCAAATTAAATTTATATAACATTACTGTATTATAGAAGTTAATTTCATTAATTATTACCTTAAAAAAAACAATCAATTAATACAAAACAAGCGAAAAATTGAATCACTTTTGCTCAACAGATTAATTGCCTTGGATATACAAAAGCATGTATTGTAAAATTGATCCACTGTTATTCTGGTCCTCAAATAACTTTTTTCTTTCAATCAATTCCTCTTCATAATTTTGGATTTCAATCCAATTATTTTTGTTAGAAAAGCTCCTCTCTCGAAACTCTTTCAAATATTCTGTGCACTGAAACAAACAATCCGAAAAAAAACCATGTTCTTATGTATTTCCCATCCCATCAGCCTGTTTCGTCACTGCTGTACATAGGCCTTTCCAAGATTTCGCTACTCTTGGCGGTCCTCCCGGAAGAAATGCCCATACTCACACACGCTGGGCAGACGGGTTGGTGAGCGCGATGCCGAAACCCTCGCACCAGTGACGCCGCTGCCAGGGGATCAGTCTGTTCTTTTATAAGGCCCGGCATTTTAGGATGGATATACTGCCATCAAACGGTCCCGGCCCAGGCAATGGTGGGCCACCTGGTTGTGCCTGTCTGCGAGCTGTCCTCTTACTCTCCCCCGAATAACTCCTGGTACCAGCTCTACCACCTCCGTTCTGTATGTATTTATTTATTTTAATATGCTAAGTAAAATTTGTATGTATTCTTAATTAGTTTTATTTGTAAAAACTAATTTTATGAATATACCTATAGAGGTATATTATATCTTAAATATTATTAAACTTTAAGTACAGTTTAATAAATCAATATACGCTGATTTTCTTTTTTTGAGTAAAGTTCACCTTGTCATTAATTTAGAGTAATATCTTCATTTAATTTGTAATTTTTCCTGCACGCCCACCTATCTCTACATATATCTTGAAACATGTGTGGGTTGCTTAATTAATTAAATGCTTTATGCATTAAGTCTGCCTGTTTGTGCTTATTCTTTAAATTGACAATGAAATCCCACCTTAAATTAAAGTTTACTCCTTACCATCAAAAAACTACCTTCACAATAAGTTTAAACAGCCAAGTTTTCCCGAAAAGTGTCTGTTTTCTTCTTAATTTAGAGACACCAGCAAAACAGACTATCGCTATTGGCAGTTCTTATTGTGGTGCCATAGCCGTTAAAACAGTTTAATAATAGGGAGCTTAAACTGCAGGTGACTGTACAAAATTATCAATGGTGACTAGTTCTTCTGTACTTTAATATAAAAATATTTTCATATGATTAGGTAAACTTTCATTCAATTGGCTACGACTCCACTAAAGGAATCAAATTTATTAAATCGTATAAAATTGAAACATTTTTGTTTTACTAGCCATATATTAATTAAAACATATTTAGTGGTAAAAAATATATATATATTCATTAATCTGGAGGCACGGCAGGGGAGCCAAAGGAAGAGGGGCATAGAATATTTCCATCATATTCGATATTAAATTATTTAATTTTATAACAATTTCACAAATGTGATATTTTCATGCACCGAATTTTTACTCTCAAGTCAAGCAGCGAACGTAAAAATACGCAATTGGATTCAAGTATTGATAGGTAAAAAGCAGATAAGACCCAAATAGTCCTGAAAACCTAATGCATGAGTACTTAGAAGGTCACTTGCTAGATAACGTAATGTGTTATTGTGTGTAACAAACATAGCACAATAGACGAATAGCAAATCAGTCTTAAAGTCGTCCTCTTATCGTTTTAAATAACAATACCATGTCGGACCAATTGGTACTTCTGCAAGGGAACAGGGGTTAGGTGTGGGCACATTAAACTAGCACCACTCGCGTTGCAATACTGATTGTGTCATTTTCGCCCGGGCGGGGGGAGTCAAGCGCTCAAAGACAAAAAGACCGAAATATACCTCTATCCCTATGGTCTGTTTTGTATTTATCAGTGTGACAGAATGCACTTTTTTGAGTCATTCTGTATACTTAACTCATTTTATTAAAATTTCGACTTTAGATCTAGAAAATCTTATCTTCCAATGAATGGCATTGTCATCTATTGTTAAGTTCGACCGCTAAATGAGCAGTTCATAACGAAACGCATAAACAACAAAATATTTCATGTTAATAGCAACTTTACCAACAATGCCAACGCATTTCAGATTTCATTTTTGAAACTGGAAGCGGCAGCCATTTTGTGTGTCAGTTACAGAATGATTAAGTAATGGCTTTCGGATCTTAATATCGTATACTTCTCTGTGTTTTATTCTGGATGTTTCATAAATTTGACCCTGGCCTACGTTTATAGGATTTTGATTGCTTACCTACTATTTGGATTTGTGTTAAAAGTGTGTTCGATAACGACCCCAGCTGTGTATATGGACTTGGATTTAGCGGGAATAAGAGGTACAAAAATGTAATGAAGTAATTTTAAATGTAACTTCAATAATTACTGTAGATTGCAGGTACTTGTAGGTACTTACTGGTTTTATTGGAATTATATAAGTATGTATAAGTAAACATAGGTATGTAATAAACAACAAATGTGTGTTAAATTAAAGTTTCAAAGAGAAAAATGAATTTTTTAAAACTTAAATACTGCTTTTCTTAATAACATGCATATAAAATTATGTAAAAATCTTAAATAGTTTCAGCCTGTATCACACCTGTACCTTGCTGCCGCTTTTAATTTCAAAAAGTACTACCTGGAATGCGTTGCCGTTCAAATTTGAGCCTTGTTGTTCAGGGGTTAATGTTGCTATTAACATAAAATATTTTGTTGTTAATGTGTTTCGTTGTGCACTGATAATTAGTGGTGGAACTTAACAATAGAACAATGCCATTCATTGGAAGATAAGCTCTTAATCAGATTCCGACATTTTAAAAAATCCTACTATACGTACATATTTGTGCCTGAAGACGGCGCGGCGTTGGTTTACCATCACCACCCAGCATGCTGAGACTAGAAATTTACTAGTACCCGTTTTAAATCATGATGAAGTAATAAAAAACCTACCTCTATATTAAGCAAAATTAGATAGCTTATAGAAAAGTTACCGCAACTACAAGAAAAAACATATTTTATAGCACACCGTGCGTAAAATGACCACTTTACGCAAGCTGCGCTTGCGTAAAGTCGGCATTTCCGCACTTTTGCAATAAAATATTATACGATACTCGTGCGAGAAACTTTTTCTCGACTCGTGTGATTGCAGCACTCACCTTCAGCTCGTGCCGCAAACTCACACTCGTCAGAAAACGTTTCATCGCCCTCGTATCGTAGTGTACTATTAATGTTTCTAAATATGTAGCGCTACGACGAAATTCTATAACTCGTTGATGTAGCGTCATCTACTTGCAAGTATCTGTTTTGGTTTGCGGATGTTCACTCTTAAACAGAACATAAACGCAATAATAACATCTATTCAATAACAGTGGTATAGTCTAAACCAACAAAACGTTTTATATAGTGAGCGTTATGAAATTGCTTATTGACTTTAAAACCAATAATAGGCCTAAACTAGGTCGGCTGAAAATAAAATCTTGAAAATATCAATAAACACATCATGTTGCATCATAATAACTGTGATGCAAAACATAACTATCGATATTTCATTTGATGTATAATCCTTTTGTCTAAGAATATGTACTCTTTATTATTTTGGGTATACCTTTTGTTTCTAATTGTGTGGCTGGAGATAGTATTAACAATTTAATATTACTAAATAATACAATGAAACATTATTTTCGCATTATTAAGGCTATCTATACTAATAGTAAAGTAGTAAAAAAGTCGTGTCTTTACATTGAATGTTTTCGCGAAATTTTAAATGAAACGGGTAATTGGTACGGTACGGAGGCCGAAATTTTTTTTTTAATTTTTCACTGTTTGTCTGTCTGTATGTATGTTTCGTTTTAACTCGAAAAACACTTAACGGATTTGGATGCAGTTTTATTTATTATTATCACCGTAGTGACCCTGGTCAACACATGCTATAAGAGGTGTTCATAAAATGCCGCCGAAGCTGGAAACGGGGCAAAGATTGAATAAAAACTTTTGACTCGAGAACTACTCAACGGATTTGGAAGCGCTTTTTTTTATTATCATCGTAGTGACCCTGGTCAACATTAAGCTATGAGGGTTGTTCATAAAATAACGCCCAAACTTGAATAGATATAGATCAAAACCAAGTATGATTAAAGACATATGTTTGCTTTTTGTAAGCATTATTTCTTACTAGCCTTTGCCCGCGACTCCACACGCGTTTATTCAACCTTCGCCTCGTTTTCAAGTTGGGCCTTATTATATCAACACCCCTAGTTGCCTATATGTTGACCAGGGTCACTAATATTGTAATAAAGAAAACCACATCCAAACCCGTTGAGTGGTTCCCGAGTTAAAACGGAACGGAACATATATACATACAGACAGATAGACAAACATTATAAAAATGATAGTTTTGGCTTCGGTACCAATACTGATAACCGATGACATATTTAAACAAAAATGCACAGACCCGACTTTCTTAATACTTTGTTATTAGTATATACTAGGTGAAATTAAATCAACCGACCAAATTCATACTGGAGTCTTGGTTAGTCACCAATAACAAGGTTTAATGACCCTCCAGGTGAAATTCGAAAAAAATTTTTTTGCCCCATAGTGTCTCCACTAAGATTTTTACTTAAACTAGTCCAACCAGTAAGGGAGCAAAAATTTCTTTTTAGAAATTGGCCAAAAGGATAACTGAATCTAGTTCTTGATCACTAATCCAGTCTCCAGTATGAATTTGGTCGGTTGATTTAATTTCAGCCTATATAGTAGGTTTAAAGTTTTATAATTTATTGCTTTTGCCCGCGGCTCCGCCCGCGTGTTATTCGGTTTAACGACATGCTTTTTTCTGGGATAAAAAGTAGCCTATGTGTTAAGTTAGGGTATAAGCTATACCTATTCTAAATTTCATCTAAATCCGTTCAGCCGTTTCAGCGTGAAAGAGTAACAAACATACATACATACACACACACACACACACACACACACAAACTTTCGCATTTATAATATTAGTGTGATAGTAGGAATTAGGATAGTAGGATTGACTGACGGTATAAATGAATGGCTGGCAAGATTTTCACGCCCATGGAACTTTATTCTTTGAATAATTTCAGATAAAATTTTAATCTAATTATTTATTATTACACTTATTATTCTTTTTCAAATCCAAGGAACTTCATTCTTTGGGTAAATTCAGATTTTAACCAAATAATTCATTATTATACATTATTTCTATTACATTATTTTAATATCATAGATAATAATTTTTGTTTTGTTTATCCTATGAGATTTACCAAGTATTTGTCATTTTGATAACACCTTTTGTGTCTTGAGTTTTCAGGTAAGAAGTTATCTTAATAACATGTACGTAATGTTTATAATAATGTTTTTAGGTGGTAGAGCTGATGCCGGGCTCGACTGTGGAGGTACCACCATCTTACTCGCAAATCGCCCCTGAAGTTATTCGGGGGAGAGTAAGAGGACAGCTCGCAGACAGGCACAAATCCAGGTAGCCCACAAAGCCTGGGACCGTGTGATGGCGGTATATCCATCCTGAATTGCCAGACCTTAAATAAACAGACTAGTGACGGGCAGCGGCGTCACTAGTGCGAGAGGTTCTGGCACCGCGCTCACCAACCCGCCTGCCCAGCGTGTGTGAGTATGGGCATCTCTTCCCAATGATGATGTACACAAAAAATAAACGGCCCCCAGTCCCCGGCAGCCCCACTATTCCCGATTACGGTGGCGGTCGTGGTAACGGTGGGGCAGGGGGTGCTAAGAGTCTCCGGTTGAGTGGCCACCAACACCGACGACTTTTTTTGGCGACGTATAATACACGGAAGTTACGGGAAGACAGACACCTCGCTGAGCTCGAGTCAGAGTTAGGTAGAATCAACTGGCATATTCTGGGGCTATCGGAAGTCCGACGATCAGGTGAGGAAACCATAACCCTAGAGTCAGGACACCTGCTCTACTATCGAGAGGGCGATCAATTGTCTGTCGGTGGAGTTGGCATGCTGGTCAACAAAGACCTCACTAGCAACGTGTTAGAAATCGGTAGTGTCTCTACTCGGGTGGCATATCTTGTTCTTAGACTTAACAAGAGATATTCTCTTAAAGTCATTCAAGTGTATGCCCCCACGTCGAGCGACTCCGATGATGTAGTCGAGGCCGTCTATGATGACATATCAAAGGCCAGACATAACACCACCAAGACACATTTTACCGTTGTTATGGGGGACTTCAACTCCAAAGTGGGAGTACAAGAGTGTGGTGAATCGGTAATCGGACCATACGGTTATGGCTGCAGAAACCCTCGGGGCCAGATGCTGGTTAGCTTCCTTGAAAGCCAGGGGCTCTATTTGATGAATTCATTCTTCAAAAAGAAGCCTCAAAGGAAGTGGACCTGGCGAAGCCCTGATGGTAAGACTAAAAATGAGATAGACTTCATAATGACGGATCAAAAGCACATAATTCAAGATGTATCCGTGATCAACAGGTTTTGTACCGGTAGCGATCACCGACTTGTCCGAAGCATCTTGAATATCGACTTACAGCTTGAGAGAAACCGTCTGATGAAGCCTACGCTCCGCCCTTCTCTGCGCCAAACCGCTGTGGGATCCGAAAAGTTCCAAATGGAACTTCAGAACCGATTTGCCCTATTAGAAACCACTGAGGACGTTGACCAGCTTGCTAACAATTTCACGAATGTCGTGCGCGAGGTAGACAGGGCTTATTTTAAGCCGGAGCGAAAGACTAAGGAGTCCAAAATTTCGAGTGGAACTCTGGACCTGATGAGGCAGAGACGGGAAATGTCTTCAGATTCTGCAGATTACTCCCTTCTTAACAAGCGCGTTAAAAGGCAAATTCGTTTTGACCTGCGCCAACATAACACTCGCGTCATTGAAGACGCGATCAAGCGAAACAAAGGCTCAAAAGTTTTTGCCCAGCAGTTAGGAAGGACTAATCTGACGAAGCTGAAGACATCTGACTATAGAACCGTTACCTCTAGGCCAGAGATCCTCGCCGAAATCGAGAAATTTTATGGGCTCCTATATTCTTCACACGCTCCCAAGCCAACTGCTCGCGATAAAGACGACAAACGTGCACCTCTAGTCCGCCACTACACCGATGAACTCCCGGATGTCGAAATGGGTGAGATTAGGATAGCTCTTGAACAGCTGAAAAACAATAAGGCGCCGGGCGAGGACGGCATCACAACTGAACTCCTGAAAGCTGGAGGTTACCCTATACTCGGACAGCTACAGGACCTCTTTAATGCCGTCATTCGCACAGGTACTACGCCAAAGGAGTGGAGCAGGAGTCTCGTCATTTTGTTCTTCAAAAAAGGGGACAAAATCCTACTTAAGAACTATAGACCAATTGCGCTCCTGAGCCACACCTACAAGCTGTTCTCAAGAGTTATCACGAATCGTCTCGCCCAACGATTCGACGACTTCCAACCACCAGAGCAGGCTGGGTTTCGAAAAGGCTACAGCACCGTGGACCACATTCACACGCTAAGGCAGGTTATACAGAAAACCCAAGAGTATAATCAGCCCTTATGTCTAGCGTTTGTGGACTACGAGCAAGCCTTCGACTCCATCGAAACTTGGTCTGTTCTACAGTCCTTGCAGCGTTGCCAAGTTGACTGGCGTTACGTGGAGTTGTTGAAATGTCTGTATGACTCCGCTACGATGTCCGTCCAAGTACAGGGTGTACAAACAAGACCGATACATCTTCAGCGCGGCGTGAGACAGGGAGATGTTATTTCTCCAAAACTGTTTACCGCCGCGCTGGAGGACGTCTTTAAAACACTAGACTGGAGTGGACGAGGCATAAACGTAAACGGTGAGTACATTTCACATCTTCGCTTTGCCGATGACGTCGTCATAATGGCGGAATCGCTGCAGGAACTAGAGGAAATGATGCGTGGCCTTGGCGATTCTTCGAGACGAGTGGGCCTGCGGATGAATTTGGATAAGACTAAGGTCATGTCCAACTGTCACGTCATCCAAGGGCCAATAACCGTCGACAATGTCAGCATCGAAGTTGTTCAAAAATATGTTTATCTGGGTCAAGTCATACAGCTGGATAAAAACAACTTCGACGCCGAGGCTGACAGAAGAATATGCTTGGGTTGGGCAGCATTCGGAAAGTTGCGTCACATATTTACGTCGTCAATACCGCAGTGCTTAAAGGCTAAGATGTTCAACCAGTGCGTCCTTCCTGTGATGACGTATGGCGCTGAGACGTGGTCTCTTACAAAGGGTCTGATCCACCGGTTTAAGGTCGCTCAGCGAGCTATGGAGCGGGCTATGCTTGGGGTATCTCTGATGGATAGAATCCGAAATGAGGAGATCCGTCGGAGATCTATAGTAACCGACATAGCCTGCAGAATCAGTAAGTTGAAGTGGCAGTGGGCAGGCCATATTTGTCGCCGACATGATGGCCGTTGGGGCCGAAAGGCTTTAGAATGGAGACCACGTACAGCAAAGCGTAGTGTAGGACGACCTCGTGCCCGCTGGACCGACGACCTGAAAGACGTTGCGGGGGGCGGCTGGATGAGGAGGACGGAGGACCAACATGAGTGGCGAAATTTGGGAAAGGCCTATGTCCAGCAGTAGACGAACACGGGCTGATGGATGGATGGAATGTTTATAAATATAATTTAAGCTTACGACATATCAATAAACAATATTCCAACTATCAACATATTCAAAAGGAAAATTAAAGAGCACTTTGAATCATTATTTCCGTCCATTCATATACTTAGAATGGTATATGTATTTATAATTAGGTTTATTATATAACATATTTTATTCATTTATAAATTTATATATATTCTGTTTAAAAGTATTTATTTATTTTATTATAATTTCGAATGTATTTCAGGTAGCTTAAGTTAAATTAGTAGGAATACATATTTTGCTTCCGTTTCTTTTTCTTTTTTTTTTTGTAAGATTTTGTTGTATGTGTTTTTTGTGTGCACGTTTGTCCTCCTCATATATGGTACATTATGTTTATCGCTTCTATCACCAAGGGTTTGCTGGTTGCAAGGGTTTGCACTTTTCAAGAGCGAGCATTGCTTTGTTTTGTCTTCTTGGTGCCAGCCTTGTCCAGGAAATGCTGTTTGATACTTTTTTATTTTGGTGAAAGATTTAATATTGACTGGTTTTTTAAAATTCAATATTCAAATTTTCTTCCATTTTACTTATCTAAGTGTGCTTCATGCTCCTATAGTTAAATAAATAAGTTGATGAAAGACTTTAAATATTATTATTAGAGTGCATTACAAACTAGAAAAGATAAATTAATTAATGTAAAGACTAATAACGAAAATATTTTTATAAGTTATATCCATATGTTTCGTCCACTGCTGGACATAGGCCTTTCTTGAATTTCACCACTCTTGACGCTCTTCCTGGAAGAAATGCCCATACTCACACACGCTGGGCAGGCAGGTCGGTGAGCGCGGTGCCAAAACCCTTGCACCAATGACGCCGCTGCCCGTCAGCAGTCTGTTTTGTATAAGGCCCTGCAATTGGGGATGGATATACCGCCGTCCATCGGTCCCAGGCAATGGTGGGCCACCTGGTTTTGCCTAAGAGCGGTTCTCTTACTCTCCCCCAAATAACTTCGGGAGGATTTGCGAGTAAGTTATGTAAGTGATATCGCAAACTAATTATTATTAAATATTTTGCCAATTTCTCGAATAAAGAAGGAACGTTTTCGAAAACTTACGTGAAGTATAGTATTACACTCCTCTTCGGTTCACGTGAACTTAAAGTTAAGTTTCCGCCAGTAAAAAGTCTCTATCATTATGAAGGTGTAGTCTTAGCTTATAAATAACAAGCGTTGGTTGAAGTTGCGTTTGAAAAGTTAGAGTATTTGGATTGTACAAACTTCTAAATAACACTGGAAGTTGGAATTAAAATTGGAAAATGAGAAGATTGATTTTCTTCGTTGAAGGCTTTTTTTTAATAGTTCATAATTTATGATAGAAATATTTTTTTCTTTTAAGGTGGTAATGGAGGATTTTGGTGCAAAATGCACATCATATTATTGTTTTCCTTACTTTTGAATAAAAAGTTTGCAATAAATGCGTTTTATATCAATTCGCGCAAACTGCTTGGTGTTAGTTAGGTGATCACATGAAAATTATTCAATTTTATGCGTTACATTTAAGCTGCATTACATTGCAACTGTAAACACGCTTTTAAGTTTGTTAATGTAATGCAAACAAAATGTACGTAATTTTTTTGTGAAGACTTTACTATTAATGAACTATTTCCGCAAGTTGCTTTAAAACACATTTATTGCATACTTTTTATTCAAAAGTAAGGAAAACAATATTATGATGTGCATTTTGTACCGAGGTAAAAAGTTACCCTCTTAAACATTTAAAAAAGTGTTGTATTTTTTTCTATATAAGTTTGAAGGACTGCCAATCCGTCTGTTCAGCACACCGTGGTGATTAAGATGGATACGACGGGCCTCGTTTCCAAACGCACAATAAATATTTCAATAGAAAGTTTAAACAAAATGACATTACGCAACAATAGGTTTATGTCAATTAGGATTTTCTTGCAAAGTTGTGTTATTATATACATTGCATTGAAAATTATGGTGCACAAAAACTTTAAACCGTGTTTATATTTGTTGTGCACGATAATTTACAACGTTATGCATAAAATAACACAACTTGGCTAGAATAGCCTGATCACATATTTGTTTAACAAATTCTGTTCCAAAGTGAGGGTGTCCACGCGATTAGTGTATTTTGAGTAAAGAAAATCGTCTTATTATGAGGTACTGGTACTTTATTTAGAGATCCCAGTATATAAAATAATATCTTTTCACCATTACTATTCGAAAAGGGGTTATTGGTTCACCAAAAACAGTGAATAAAACGCTCTTTTCCTCACTGAGTGAAAACAAGTAACTTTTTAAACTTTTTGGATAGGCAAAGGCATGGCAAAGGTATCTGTGACCATACAGCCATCTTAAAACACAATCACCCGAGAAGCTATAAACTATAAACTTCTTGCAATCACTACATTCTATGTTCCGTAAAAATGCCCGAATAAAGCATTTTAAATTTGGAACAAGCGTGAATGCACGTACCAAAACGTACTGGCTGGCCGCTTGGAAAAAAGACCAGAAATAAAAAAACAACTGTTCTAATTTTGTTGTTAAAATCTAGAGCTTATTTTTCATGTTTTGCTCTCTTATTAATTTACTATGTACCGATTGGTTGTAAGTATAATAAAATTTGATTCAAATAATTAATATGGTACTGTTTATTTTCTCATAGTCAATGGTGAAAAGTATAGTACATAACTCGTGAAAAAAAAATTCTATCTCGGCTCTTGGATCCCTCGCTCCGCTCAGGATTCTACTCTAGAATCCCTCGCTTCGCTCGGGATTCAACTTTAGGATCCTTCGCTCCTCTCGGGATCCACCTTTGAGCCTCGAAAGAAATTCCCTTTTTTTTCACTTGTTGTGTAATCTACTATTACCGGTTATACTAACACACCCTTAAAGGATTCTTGCCTTTGCTTTTACACCCGGTAGATGTATGATGGTGAAGAAAAGGTTTTATTTGTAAACGAGTCGAACACATTTTCCCAAATTCTCTTATGCCTTCCGAAAAAATGTTGATAGATACAACTATTTATGTGTGTCTGTGATGATTCAACACAGACATATATTGAAGTCTGTGTGTATAATGGTAAACTTAGAAAAACAAGGTCTGCCTAAAAGAATTATGATTTGTCTTGATGACGTAGAGCTTATGTCAAAAATGGATGAAAATGACGTTGTAGTCGTGAAAAGACTTATTTCGCTGTAAGATTTAGATTGGATTGTAGATGTCAAAAAAAAGAGTTTCTCTCAAGTCAGTGAAAAGCAATTACATTAACCACTTTTCTTTAGAAGTTATAAATGCTTTAAAATCTTTTAGTCAAGGGTTCAATCTTGATAAATATTTTCATTGCTTTCACAGCAAAAATTACAACATAAAAAATGTTTCACCAGCATAATTTCTTAACCCGTTGGAAAACGCGCGTTTTTGCAAATTTGCAAATTTTCCCGCCAATTTTGTTTTGGGCTATATCTCCGGAACTAGTTGTCCAATTCTAATGCGGTTTTTTGCTAAAACTAGATAAAATTTCCTACAAGAAAAAAAATTCTCCTTGAAAAAATCTTAGTTATATATATAAATATATGTATGTATACTATATATATATATGTCTATTCAAATTTTATAATATTGTAAAAAAATATAAAGAATGATAAAAAAAATATAACTCTATACACATATTTAAAAAAAAAGAAAATTTGGGCCTAGAATTACAATCCACAACTTTTTTTATATTATTATAATATATTTTTTACTTTGCTTTTTTTGTTGCTAATCTTAATAGCTTTCGAAAAATACCCATATCACTAGGTTTATAATATATAAACTAACAATATTTTTTTTTTTTTATAATTCGGCCTAGGCGTGACGATCGTCAAGACTGTGACTCTACGGGTTAAGAGTAGTTTCTGACAAGGGAGATATTAAATATCTTACTTAGGGTGCATATAAGGTCAGATTGAGCACCTCATTTTGCATCAATCAGAACTGAACTCTACGACGTTTCCTTTTAGTTTAAAATAGCGCGCTCTCAGCCGTGGCTGTTACGACCACCAAGAAACACGCACCCACAAAAACCTGCGTTCTTAATAACCCTGATTATAAATAAAAAAGTTAAAATATTCTAATACGAGCCGACGATGTCAATTGTTAACTTATTTTTAATACAAATTTCAAGGCTGTATGATTTAAGGTAAGCCCTTTGCACTCGAAAAACTATGAATTAAATTCGTATTTTTTTTCTATCGAGCGAACTTAAAGATTTTGCGTTTTTTCTAAGATGAACATATCAGCCCTATAGTCAGCTGTATATATTATTTCTACTATATGGTTAAAACCAAGTTACACGTGTCATATGCTTATTTGAAGTTGTGCATCTAGGTTTATACAGACCCTTAAAGTTATGACGTAACGGTCCACAGGAACTCATAAAGGTGCTCAATAGCCACGTGACTTTTATAGTTCATCCATTAAGCGGGCTTCGCGTCCGGCACCAACTTGCAGGAGTGGCTTATTACTTCGTTCAGTATTTCGCCTTCGAACTCGCCTAGGGCAAGGTCAAATGTAACTATTCTACGTGTTGCTGACGAGACTATATGCAGTGTATTGTTTAGGGATAGTCCATCCATCCATCAGCCTGTTTCATCCACTGCTGGATATAGGCCTTTCCAGGATTTCGCCACTCTTGGCGGTCCTCCTGGAAGAAATGCCCATACTCACACACGCTGGGCAGGCGGGTTGGTGAGCGCGGTACCGAAACCCTTGCACCAGTGACGCCGCTGCCCGTCACCAGTCTGATTTATATAAGGCCCGGCAATTGGGGATGGATATACCGCCATCCATCGGTTCCAGGCAATGCTGGGCCGCCTGGTTTTTTTGCCTGAGAGCTGTCCTCTTACTCTCCCCTGAATAACTTCGGGAGGATTTACGAGTAAGATGGTGGTACCTCCACAGTTGAGCCCGGCATTAGCTCTACCACCTAACAAGGGATAGTGAATTAGAAAAATGTTTCAGTAACCTGTAATGTAATGTATCTTTTAAGAGATGGTCTGTGGTCAAACCACAATTTTTTGAATTTGTCTGGATGTATGTTCCGTTTTAACTCGAGAACCACTCAACCGATTTGAATACGTTTTTAGGGTTCCGTGGTACCTAAAAGATACAATAGGAACCTTTATGGTGAGACTCCGTTATCCGTCCGTCCGTATGTCACAGCAGCCTCATAACTTTAGAACCGTTAAAGATAAAGACTTGAACTTTGCTACAAAAATAGCATTCACTTGCCTACACAATACTGTGTAAAAAAAAAAAAAATTTGAAATAGTTCAAATATTTCCAATACAAAAGTGAGAAAAATAAAAAAAATATCTTAAGAAAACAATATGGGTATCAAATTGTAAGTATTAAAGAGCTTATTATAAAAATATAAACTTTTCTATATTTACTGGCACCGATTTCGAGAAGTCTTTGAAAAACCACAAAAATGCATGTCCCCCTTAAAAAAGTAATTTATAAAAATACAATATGGGTATCAAATTCAAGGTATTAAAGAGTTGATTGTAAAAATATATAATTTGACTTTATCGGGTGTAAATAGACTTGCATCTATTTCGAGAAATCTTTGAAAAACTACAAGAGAATGTGTGTGTCCTCCCCCTATCTTCAAAACTAATGAACCAAAAAATATGAAAAAAAATCATGGTAATTTGGGATTACGTAGAGATTACAGTAAAAATATAGCTGTTGAGAAATTCACGATGACAAAATGACAAAAATTAAATTTTTCATTTAAAAGTTTTATTTCGAGTACGGTATAAAAATACTTCTGCCTCTCCTTTGTTGCTACAAATATTATGGTTACGTGAATAAAAATATATAAAAGATAAACTATTTTATCATCCATTACAAAATGCAAGAGTACAATTAACTAGGTACTCGTAGGTAGGCTACCAAATATACATTCCCAAAACTGTCGAATTACGGAACCCTAGGTATGCGAGTCTGACTCGCACTTGACCGGTTTTTTTATTATCATGGTAGTGACCATGGTCAACACATAAGCTATAAGAGGTGTTTATAAAATAACGTACAAACCGAAAACGGGGCAAAGATTGCATAAACGCGGGCGGAGCCGTGGGCAAAGGCTAGTCAATAATAAATAGTTGTTCATTATTCATGGAAATATTTTCAGTTGTGGGTAAATTTGACTGGGTATATTCGGGATCGGCACATATCTCCAGTTAAAATCGATAAGTAAATAAGGTAAATTGAAAGGTACATTTTCTCGTTCAGATCAATTTTCGATTGTTTCCAACCCGCATCTGGTGTTACGAAATGGTAGAAGTGAAACTTTACCTCCATGCAAAATGTACATGTTAATTTCATCATATCTAGGTTAGTCCAATCAATTTTTAAAAATAAAGATCATTGTGATAAATTCAGTAGAACCATGGATGAATAAATTCGTCCATGGTAGAACATAAATAAAACATAATAACAAATGGTTAAACAGTAATAATGCATTGTTGAAAAAATTGGAAATTCTATCTTTGCCAAGTTTATACATCACACAAATTTGCATGTTTGTAAGACAACACCCTGATATTATTCGAAAAGTCTGAGAAGTCGACAAAA
Source organism: Ypsolopha scabrella (assembly GCA_910592155.1). Classification (NCBI taxonomy): domain Eukaryota; kingdom Metazoa; phylum Arthropoda; class Insecta; order Lepidoptera; family Ypsolophidae; genus Ypsolopha; species Ypsolopha scabrella. Next base: position 12,413,386 of record OU342964.1, read on the forward strand.
ACAACTGACAGATAGACTCATGAAAATTACTATCACTCACCAAACAACGCGTGTAGGTATATCAAATGAGAGGAATTGTTTTCAATGCGACACCCGATGAATTTAAGGAACTACATCTAATTTTTTTGTTAATATTTGAATGATAGATTTATGATAAAAATAATATATAATGCATTACTCAAATAAACATAAAACAATATATTTTGTGTAACTGCATCCTACACACGAAAAGTTTGCCTTAGCAAAATCGTGAATAACTCTGCTCTTCGAATCCCTTACCTATTATTCTTAGCTATTCTTGTGAAAAATATTTTTATTTAAGCACTGTTGAAACCTAAAATCCAATTCATTATCTTTTGTTCATTCATTAATAAGCATTGTTGTAAAAATAAAAGAACGGTTTTGTTGAGTTTTTTCAAATAATGGAATTCTCGATTGACTCTTTGTTATGTAAAAATACGAAAGAAATCGAGAAAAAAACAATCTAGTGCTTTCAGCAAAGAGATTCAATTTAAAATCGAAGCGATGTTTTTAAAAACTTGTTTTTCAAAGTTACGCTGACAAAGGATGGTTGTTTCTATAATTTTCCGGTTTGAATGAACAAAAGCAAGAGACGTAGGCGTAGATACATTGTTTATGATACTATCAAAAATAAACCCTTATAATAGGAAAACAATATTTTCTGGTGTCTCCGCGGCGTAATTCAAAACAAAACACATTAACCGAACCTACTTTTCAAATGTAGGATAAGATGTAGACTCAGGAGAAATATCCATTTGGCGGAACCTGGAAAAATATATATTGTATTGTATATGCCGTTATTTTATAAACATGAAACTCTAGATTTTAAAATTAAAATGGATTAAAATCACCTATCAATATAAATCATCATAACCTATAAGGGGTGTTCATAAAATAATGCCAAAGCCGAAAACGGGCAAAGATTGAATAAACGCTTTTAACTCGAGAACCATGCAACGGATATGAATGCGTTTTTTTTATTATCATCATAGTGACCTTGGTCAACACATATTATATAAGGGATGTTCATAAAATAACGCCCAGACCAAAAACGGGTCAAAGATTGAATAAACGCTTTAACTCTGGAACCACTCAAGGGGTTTGGGTGTGGTTTTTTGTTTTATTATCATTGTAGTGACCCGGTCAACACATAAGCTGTTCATAAAATAACACCCAAGATGAAAACGGGGCAAAGACTGTGTGAACTCAGGCGAAGCTGCGGGCAAAGGCTAGTATAGAATCTTTTTTTATATGTTATCTGATACAATATTACACTCTTAAAAACTTCTTAAAATTGCGTTGGCTTGATTGGAAACTGTAGTTACTTAGATTAACTTGTCACGTAGCTTTACTATACTGCTGGGTGTTTATCATAATTACTAATATGAAGTTGTAGGAGCCGGAAACTGGCGATAGTAGGTACTCATCCATACGAACAACTTTTACTATGGGGCCAACCCTGAAATCGCGAAAAAAATATCAGCTGTTTCATACATTTCGGTTGAGTAGGTATTCAACTTATCTATAGAACAGCTGATTTTTTTTTTCGCGATTTCAGTGTTGGCTCCATTGTAAAAGTTGTTTGTATGGACGAATACCATTGCCAGTTTCCGGCCCCTACAACATCATATTGACACCCAGTATAATTACCTATAACCCTTTCAATAAAACGTTTTTTTTTTTGAAATTATGTTTTAGCCACAGCAGAAATTTGTAATCGAAACGGCAGTTGTTAGTGTAAGAAAGTTATCTGTTCTGTTCTTCTCTGTGTAATTAAAATAATAAATCCAAAGGTTGATTAACGCAGCTGATGGTTCGCTAGCGATATTACGCCCTTTTGATTCGAAATTCGTACAAGAAACTCGGCAACCCATCCTGGCCCTGATGAAACTTAATGTCTTAGAAACTTGCCTTTTTATACGATAGTGGGAGGAAGCTTAAAAAGTTTGTAAACTGCCGGAAAATACACTTCATTTGAAATTCCACATGAACTTATTCAATTTTTCTCTCAATCGGTGACATTTTCTCCCTAGAGTACGCGCAACATTTCGGTATTTTTGAGCCATGGATGGCTATTTGTGTACAACGACGTCCTACATTTACCGTCGGAACGTAATTGCAGGTTACTCTATGATTATTGGTTATAGATTTCAGTTACGTCAACATGTTACATCAACATAAATAATAAAGTAACTAGATAGGGCCCAGGGGGCAAGACCCCCCACAGAGTACCGTCTGCCCCCCTCACTGATATAAAAGATGCATCCAATATAAGGCGTTATTTGTTTGGTTTTTTGGTTTGTGTGTGCCTCGTTGTATCATTGTATGAGGGGTTATCCAAAGATACGAGTATTCTAACAATGTTATTCTAATTGTCTCTATTATTTTGGGTTATTCCTTGAGGTACCCGTTCCTTGCGGTACCCGTCCTTTAGGGCCCCGATCCTTGAGCACCCCGATAAATTTTATTAAATGCTTATGTCGCCTCAAAGTATCATTGCCAACAAAAGTGTTATACTGACAAAATTATTATTCTGTTTGAATTAAGTAAAACCAACTTGCTAGTGGCTCTTATTTATTCGCTTTTAGGTTCATAAAGCGGTTTATAATATAATACACGCGTGCTTTTTCTTTTACATTACCGCACCAATGCTTTTTCTTTTTAGTTATCTTTTTTTTAAATCTCGCTAAAGAGTTTTTAAGTCTTTTAAATAGTAAACACGAAATTTTGGTATAATTTCATGAATGCCGGAACTTGGGTATTAATGATCAGTTTTGTATTACTATAGTCAAAAATAATCGTATATTTCAATATAATTCTTAAAGGTTACGTGTAATCACTTAAGCACAGATTTTAATATCACAATTAGTTTGCGGTACTTATCATAATAAAAAAAGTAATTAACCTCACTATAAATGTCAGTAAAATGTTTACTTCTTTCGACAACACAAAAGGTTGTGTTACAACTATCTATAAGAAGAGCACCTTCCGTCCCAGTCTTTAAGAGACTGGTAAAAGAACACTACAACCCGGTCACAATATCTGTGCACCTGACCTCGTGACGTCATATCGGCGGTCTGGGTACGGTGTGAAAAAAAGTTTTTTCGAGAAATGAGGAGGTAAAAAAAATTTACTAACCTTTTCAAATCAATTTATTATTGATGAAGGGTTTGTTATTAAAAAACAATAATTTTGATTACAAAAACATTTATTATTAAACTCAGTCACTATAAATTATTGACTCTATGCCTGACATTGTATCTTCCTCACTCTCACTTTCTGAACTCGCCGAACTGTCTTCCCCTAGTGATATTAAACGTTGTTTGATGTTGTCATCTGCTAGATGATCCTTTTCCCAGTATTCTCGCTGTAGTCTCTCCACGTGATTAACTTCTTTTTTTCAGTCAGCTGGCGTAATTGACTTAATCGCATCTTTTGTAAGTTGTTCTATGTTCTTTTCCGATTGGTCAATGTTTTTATCTGCCACCCTTTGCTTTACCAAGTTCCATATATATTCGATAGGGTTTAGGTCACAATGGTAAGGTGGCAGACGTACAACTTCTTGGCCATGCTCTCGCATCAAATCGTCGACGACATATTTTTTCGGCGGCTTTGTTCTCAGTATAATGGGATACAATTCCCTCTTTGTCATTTTGTCATTAAATGGAATATTGTGTTCACGTAGCCAATTTTGCATGTCTGCTTTAAGAGCAACACGAGTGGGCGCTTTCACCGACTGCGTCGAATGGTAGGGATTTGGTATAAGCTTTTCACGGAGCCATTTTAAAAAATTGTTTGTGTCCATCTCGTTATGATAATCGCCGATTTTACTTTTACATTTATAAAGTAATTCTGCACCTTCAATAAATCCATTTTCTCCTCCAGCGTGTACAAGAATCCAACGTTGACCCGGATTTAAATTTTTCTTCACACTGCTGTCGGTATTATTTTGCCAGCATTTACTGACCGTATAGTGGGAATGGATCCACGTCTCGTCCAGGTAGGTAACCGGTTTTTTATCAGCGCCAAGGTCATTATTCTCTTTCATACGGCGTAAGTAGCGAGCCCTCCATGCGGCGATGTCCGGCTTTTGTGTCAATACACAACGGATATTTTTACACTATTTGAACTTGTAGCCCAATTTGTTAATTAAAATATTTCTTAAATATGTTCTCCCACCTTGAAAATTTAGGTCTCTCTTAACTGCTGCCAGAATTTTCTTCAAATGTGGGATTTCTTTTTTTACAGCATAAAAACTGTTGATTATATTTCGTATTGCGCAAATTTCAAAATCATCTACTTCGATGCGTTTTTTGTACTGTTTACGCTTCTTACCCGGTGTCGATAATTTTGGTTCTGGGTGGGTTTCTAAATTATTACTAGTACTTGGAGTCGGACTAGCGCCCGGCGAAGTAGGTGGTTGTACTTTGGCTTCATTTTTAATTTTCATTAGAGTCCTCTTTGATATCCCAGTTGCAGCACAGGTTCGTTTCACCACTTGGTCTACAGGTATGGTGTACTGTTTGTTTGCTTTCTCCGATTCAAAAAACTTGAGCACTTTCAAGACTAAATTTCTTGATTCGCTGTGTATTATTTTTCCCATGACTTCAGTTTAACAGCTACAACAATTTTAATAACAACCAAACCAGTCCAAACTTGACAGTAAACAGTCTAAACTTAACAATAAACATTAAAAAACAAAACAACAATAAAGCGAAAATATCAAAATTATCGGGACGTGTAGCGGCAACGAAGATGCTAACCGTATTGTCGCACCGGGGAGTGCGCGGTGAGGTGACAGGGGAAGCGGGAGAGGCGCCACATTCCAGCGAGGTGCACAAATATTGGGACCGGGTTATACCTCTCACTCTGACCACTGAACTATCTACATTCCTCTTGAAGTTTATTTATTATTTATGTCATTCATGTTATTTATGTATAATACATTATTATTTTTCTTTAAATTTATTAATGTAGATTTTGTATAGTATATTTAAATATTATTTTAAAATTAGTGCACCGCCTATTCATCAATCTCCTTTTAAACCAGATTCTACCCAAAGGTTGTCTGGAAGAGATCGCTTTAAGCGATAAGGCCGCCTGATTGTACCTACGTTATTTGGCTATTGTAATTTATATTATTTTTGTCTCCTTCTGTGTGGTGTGCAAATAAAGTTATATTGTATTGTATTGTATTTGGTGAATAGTAAATTATAAACATAAAATCCAATATTTTGAGATCACTCCATATAATGGCATAGAAATTTAACCATTATAAGAGCAATACAATCTTATTTTTACAAGTAACTTTATGTTATAAATAATCAACTTTTAAAATGATTATTTAAAAAATATGCTAACAAATCTTTGCTACGTGTTTAATGTAAGTAATATAAAAATCGTTCAGAAACAAAAAAATAAAATACCGCATCGTCTTTTCTATAAAAACAATTATTTATAATAAAATAATTATTTTAAAACATTGCAAACCAAAGTTAATTTGTGTTAAATGTAGGTAAAAATCATGCAAAATCAACAATAAAATACCGCTGTCATTTACAGCTTTGCTACAAAAACAATTTTGTTTTACAAATTATCAACTTTGTTTTGCTTTAGTATTTGACTATTCTAGAGATTGAAAATATCGAATGCAGTAGAGTGCCTTGACCAAACTAACACATTAATTAGTTAATGTACTTTCAAGCACTTTTTGTGTCGACAGTACACTAGCATAATAATAGCAAAAATAACAAAAGAAAATATAATCAAATTTATCAGGGTGCTCAAGGATCGGGGCCCTAAAGGATGGGTACCTCAAGGAACGGGTAACTCAAGGAATAACCCATTATTTTACTAGCGGATCCCCCGCGGCGTTGCTCGCGTGGATCCCGTTTCTCCCGATCCCGTGGAAATTTCGAAAAATCCGGCCTTATTCCTTGTCTACATTATAAAGGGAACCTATGTGCAAAATTTCAGCTTTCTAGGTCTAAGGGTTTGGGCTCGGCGTTGATGAGTAAGTCAGTGAGTGAGTGAATTAGGATTTTTCTAAATATATAAGGTCCTACAATTCAAAGTGAAAAAAAAATAGGAGCTGATAGAGTATTGACAATAGACCACTTTCCACCAAAAATATTTTTTTTTTCACCTTTTCATAGAAATTTGGTCAGCTGATTGAACCACTTTGTACTAGGAGGTGAAAAAATTATTTCGATATACCCTAGAATTATTTTCACTTATTATTGTGGAACCTTATATACGTAACAGTTAAAACCCGAAACCAGTTAGAACCCGTTGTAACTAGTTAGTGCTATACAAAACTTCGGGAGTCACCCCGCTTTGCTCGGCTCCTAAACTAAAGTATTAACATGTCAACCTAACCGATTTTCCTCGCTTCGCTCGTCGCCGCTACATATTTTTGTATAACACTAACTAGTAAAAACGGGTTCTATCTGATTTCGGGTTTTAACTGTAACTTAAGCAATACATATAAGATTACGATCACATAATCGGGGACAGATACTTGTTGGTGGCTTCATGAGTTGGACTCGGGTGCCGGCCTCCCCAGTTACAAATCCTAGTTACGCCAATGGAAGTAGGATTGGACAGATGGACCCTTTTCACTGATTTAATTAAAATCAATACATAAAGATAATCTGACATGATGACCCTCATCAAGATAGGAGTTAAATAAGCTTATCGGTAAACAATAAGACCAATTAATGTGATGAAACGAATACTCCTCCAACACTTATATTTCAAAAATTTTACGATTTTCAATATGAAAGGCTGTGTAAATAAGGAACTCTTTGAAAGCGGCTTTGCTGCAAGCGGTTCAGTGGCGGATTTACACATTTTCCTACTACAGACTCTTAAATTTTTGATGCTCCTACCTGCACTAGTTTATTTTTGCCGTCCTTACTTATTTTTGCAAATCAGACATTCAGTTAAATTTTTACATTAAATAGTTTTTTGGATATATTTCTAAGCAAATCACAGCTCAATAATTAATGTAAGACTATTAACACTAAGCAGGTAAAATTTTGCTACTCACACAATATTGTAAATTCTTTAAAAGTACTCAGCAAACATTTGGTCGTGTAGCAAAGCGCCTATACGCCTACTGATTTTATAAACGTTTTATTGCAGTAATGTTGCACTTTGACACTTTGTCTTATTGGTACATAATCGGTCTGCTTGGTTTAAAAGTTTCTTGGCATATAATAATGACCTAAAGACGTATTTTCGTCTATGAATGAATGAATGAATGAATGAATAAATGAATGAATGTATAAACACTTTATTGCACACAGAACAAGATATTTACAAATATACAAAGAACAGACAGAAGGCAAGGGCGGACTTATTCCTAAAAGGAATTTCTTCCAGTCAACCTTGGGAAAATATGAAACAATTTTATTGTAGAAATATTATAAGACACTTATAAACTAGTCCTTACGACGCCGTCTATAAGCCTCGTTGGCGTGTAACGGTCATAGTTGTGTCGGTTATAAAACTTATACAATGGTCCTTTATACGTCGTGATGCTAATCATTATAAAAAAAGCAGGTAAAGGTTACGATTACGTCTTTTATACGTCCTCCAGAGCGCTTATACGCCCGCTATACGTCACCTAGACCGGTAAACATTTTCAAATAGACTTTTATAAAATCTCCACAATTTTGAATGTGTAATTGTTTTTAAAATAGATCCAAAGTAATGAAGATAATAATAAATAATAAGCAAATAAATGAAATAATGGCTGTTTTTTATGAACCCTAATTCTACCGCAATAGCGAACGAATTATTTTTGAACAGACAATTTATAAGTCTGGTAGACTTATAAAGGATACATAACAAGATACAGAAGAAAAAAAAATCAACAAACTAAAGAATTTTGGGGGGCGCATGAAAAAATCTTTCCAAACCTACCTCATATTTATTAATAAACTTACATTCCCAATAGATTCCAGCTGAGAAATACGCTATTTACGTATACTTTTCATATTATTTTTTCAATATCAATATGGCCACTGAGATTAATAAATAAACCGTCACCGTTACTTAGTAATTTTAATTTTAGTTTAGGCTACGCTAGCAATAAAAAAAAAGAAAAAATATATTAGTAGCAATATTAGTACGATAAGCCACCCCGTTCTTTAACGGTCCCATTGCGGGCCATTACCATGCAGGCGTATACAGGCTGAACCAAACGAATGCCCCCTGGAAGGAAAGTACCTTAAATATTGGAGATAGCAAATTTTACTGAAAGGAACCATTATTTTATTTTTAAAGTTAAGGAAAACTGCATTCAAAGATAAAAAAAATATTATAACTTCTAACAATATTGAATTTAAGGGTATCTTTAAAAGTTTTGTTATTAAAATGTAAAATTTAATGGTTTTCCTTTAATTTACGATACTATGTTACTAAGAAGAATTTGGGTCATATGTTTGACTATATCTTTATTATTTAAGGTGCTTTCCCTACAGGAGGCATTCGTTTGGTTCAGCCTGTATACATCGCAGCTGGTATCATTGTATGGACACAGTGACGATGAATATAATATGTACGTCGACTATTACGTCTAAGTTAGACTAAAAAGGACTGATACAGGATGCTTCTACGTATAAAGTGGGCCCAAATAAAGACGTCTTTAAGTCACTTATACGATGACCTTATAAAACAAGAAGACGGGACGAGGACGTCTACTGGATATGACACCGATTGCAAAATTTCGAAATAAATATATGACATTTATTGAATGATGCTCCCCGTAACCAAACAAACGAAAAGCTTTAATCTACTTTAAGTAAATAAACAATTACAAATGCATAAATATAACGAATAATGTGTTTAAACTTTTCAAAATTAAAAGGGCCTACGTCAATAGTTATACACACATGCGAGCATTTAAAAAATCTAAAATAAAGTACATTTGAAATTGATTACTGTCAGTTTTTCTTTCATGAAAACCACGTAGCAGGTTCTTGTCTACATTATAAATTGTCACGCGGCTCAGTCGCCTGCCGGCTTTCGTACTGGGAAACTGTGTCGCTGGTTGTCTCATATATTTTGTGATATTATTATTTCACATTGACCGCGCCTTAGTGCTTGAAGCGAATGGAAAATTCATAAATAATATTAGGAAAATGCTATGCTATGCTAAATGCGCACACATTTGTGTTTAGTCGTAAAATAACCGCTACATATCACATTTTTATGTGAGTACGCCGCGAGACTGACTGCGTGCAACAAAAATATCTAACACTGGAGTGCGAAATTTTGCTTGTGCACCCTTAATCACATTTCATGATAAACTAGTTGGGTCTGAACCAAAAAGTTATTGTTATATCAAAACTATTATTGGAAACTCTTACAAAAACAAGAGCTTTAGTTTGACTGATATTAAATTAAACACTTGAACATTACTCTCATTATAGTAATACTAGTCTTTGCCCGCGGCTCTGCCTACGTCTATTCAATCTCTGCCCCGTTTTCGGTTTGGGTGTTATTTTATGAATACTCCTTATAGTTATAGCCGATATGTTGGCCGGGGTCACTGCAATGGAATCTCTTAATCGTAGCTACAATGATAATAAAAAACACGCATCCATATTCGTTGCGCAGTTCTCGAGTTAAAACGGAACATAATGTATATGCATACGTACGACAATTCTAAAAAAGCAGATTTATAAACATAGTAATTTTTGTCTCGGTAAAATAACAATAACTAATTTTATTTAAAATTTGCCAAAAATATTCAATTTATTAGACACGACATAGGTATTTACTACTTTATTATCTAGAAGATTTCACACTTCCTAACCAAATGGTTTATGGTGGCGTGTGGCAGAGGCAACGTCATCTAAAAATAATCCACTCGTAGATGTCGTGATAGGTGGTAGAGCTGATTCCGGGTTCGACTGTGGAGGTACCACCATCTTACTCGCATATCCTCCCGAAGTTATTCGGGGGAGAGTAAGAGAACAGCTCTGAGGCAAAACTAGGCGGCCCACCATTGCCTGGGACCGATGGATGGCAGTTCATCCATCCCCAATTGCCGAGCCTTATACAAAACAGACTGGTGACGGGCAGTGGCGTCACTGGTGCAAGGGTTTTGGCACCGCGCTCACCAATCCGCCTGCCCAGCGTGTGTGAGTATGGACATTTCTTCCGGGAGGACCCCCAAGAGTGGCAAAATCCTGGAAAGACCTATGTCCAGCAGTGGACGAAACCGGCTGATGGATGGATGGATGGAGATGTTGTGAAAGGGATTATAAACTGTTATGCCAACAATCTATGTATCTAGTATTGAAGGTAGCCGTACCATAGGAGTGGTTACAGGCAGTTGTCTAGTACTATCCGTTTCAAATGCTATTAAGATAGGACCTAGCAACGGATAGTAAGAGTAAACTGTCTGTTTCCGACTTCCGTAGATTTTTGCGGAAGTCCCTGAGAAGACTGATTAACGCCTACCCAGTCACTCCCAGTTTCTGGCGAGCGCCCTTCAAATTTTTTATCAGGCGCGGTAATAGTCAATCGTAATCGAATTGTAGGAAAAAGATGACAGCTAAATATGCGTTTGCTGAAACCTGAATGACATGGCTGGGCCACAGGTTTCACGCTCCTAGCGCATGCGCTTGAAGCGTTGACGCTACGGGCGAATTCGCTTGAAGCGTTGGTTAATGGCCACGGGAGCTTGTGCAAGGTCGCTCATAGCGTCTGGGTGTAGCGTGAAGCAACAGAGGTATGGCAGTGGACTTACTGTGGGCACGAACTTACCATCACGTGCTATTTGAGGAGCATCCGATGACCCGTTTCTCAAATGGCGGCTGTTTTTTTTTTTTTGATAGCATTTGCTTATAGTATACATACTCTTTGTATATAAATAGATTAGATTTAGGCTAGATGATACTCAATTTTTTAAAATTTTTAATAAGTATATATATTTTTTTGTACTTACTTTATTGTGACTGATGCCGGACCCAGGAGGGAGCACGAATATATTTCACTTTCAATTTTTATTTTATTTTATTAATCAGTATATCTATACCTATATATAGGTATAAACGCTGTATAATAATTGATTTTATTGAAATTATTTTTAATGGATACGGTCGTGGTAACGGAAAAATAAATGAAAAGGTCAAGATATTCGTACGCCCACCGCACTGACGATGTTCGGTATCCCGTAGATTGCTATAATAGCAAAGGGCCGGATACACGAGTAATGGGTATACACGTCGTAACCTGACCCTAAATAAAGACAGGCAACGAATATGATGATGACACCGAAACGTCAGATATGACACGGTATTGTGAAAACCGTCAAGTAGCCATGATGGTCTTGCACGAAATAATTTTTCTGAGAACTGAGGATGGACAATCTATCAAATAAATTCGTTCAAATGCAAGAGAAAACTATTAGTCTGTTTTCCAGCAGGTTTCAATTTATCACTCTGTGTACGTTGAGATTTACTATCACAACAGTTTTAGACGCATAAGCTGATCCCAAAATGCTCTTTATTTCTGGTAAATAAGAGCTACGCTTGCGTCTTACTAACTGCGAGTTGTAGTAAGTATTTTACTTATAAATCTTGATTTAGAAACCATTGTGAAACATGTTAGCGAGCACTGAGCAGTAAAATGTGAACCGATTTAAATGAATTCCACTACATTTTCACTCGATTCCAACCTCATTCAAGAGTTGCACTTATTGTAAATTTACAAGAAATTTCATTTAATTTAAGATAGAGGTCAAGGAATTTCGTAAAATATATATATATATTGCTTAAGGTACTTCGACTTTTAGCCCATTATGTGTTTAAATTTCTTGTTTTCTAGGGTTTCATACATCAACATTAAAAAAGCGGAACCCTTATAAGATCACTTTGTTGTCCATCTGTTTGTCTGTCCATCTGTCAAGACCCCTTTTTTGGGCCCCGTTAAAGTTATCAACTTGAAACTAATACCCCTTAGAAGCTACGGCCCCATTCATTAACAGCATTCAATATAATTAGTGTCCATTACGTAATTAATTTCATACAAATTGGCTGACCATGAATACATAACGGTGGTACTTCCAGTAGACTTAGAAACTTCAAACTCTGTTCACGAGTAGGTCGTCTAGGAAAACATTAAACAATTACCTAAATTTAATTATTTAGGAATAAATATTATTAAAACTATGTAGATCCTTTGGATATATCGTTGCCATATCATAGAATTGATCATTTCATAATCAGGTGCAATTGTGTAAGCCAACCGTATTCAAATTCGATTGTCATATGGCTATTCGGCTAAAGTCTCCGTCACAAGAAGCTATAAATTTTGTAAACACACATTCAAGGGTTCGCAAACTTTGGATTTGGAGATGCATTCGAAATTCGAATGACAGCATTAACAACGTCAGCGTGAATTTACTTCAAAATTGCGGTCCAAATGTTTACGAGACGCGTTCCAGTATCACAAAACATTAGACGACAGCGCTTTATATCGCTAAAATATAACCCAACCAAGTGCAATTGCTCGCTAGTTTCGTATTTACACCTGTTACACGTATGTTACTTTGAGTAGATTGAATTTGGGATTATTTGTTTTTGATTGAATTATCGCTACGTAACTTAGTAGAAGTTTTTTATTTACAAAATTTATAAATTCTCGTGACGGGGACTTTAGTCAAATTAGCCCGTTTGACAATTGACATCGTACGGTTTTGGTTGTCAACAACAGAACAAGGCAATCGTATTCATTTGACAGTCAAAAATGTACGATTTTAATTGTCAAACGGTCTAATTTGCTCAGCCGAATATCCACATGACAATAAATTTGTATACGATTGTCTTACACAATTGCACCTCTGATCGACAATATCTTAAAGTATGAAATAAGAAATTCATGACAGACTTCTAACAAAAAGTCAAAAATAAGTACGATGGCGAATGAAGCGAGGAGGAGCATGTTAGGTTATGATCATAAATTCGGGAGCCAAGCAAAGCGGAGCGAGGTGATCCCTTTAGTTTTAACAGATTTCATTATATTTGAGCAGATCATGAAACGATCAATTTCAGTTGGTCCGATATTACTGCTCTAGGAATAAGTGTTTTAAACGGTATACATGTACAAAACCCTCAGGGCACGAGTTCTACTTGCACGTGACCAGTTTTTGATATTATCATAATGTAGTATATATTATCTATATGCTATAATAACATCCGAGGCAGTACAAACTGGTGTTAAAAACGGCTAATAACTTTATTTTTATAGCCCTTTGCCGTATCAATTGTTGGTTATTGGTGATTGTAAGCTTCTATATAGCCGATTTGGGCGCTGTCTCACACAGCTTTTCAGCTGTATACGAGATTTAAAGTGGCTATAAAATATGCTTTTAAATTGACGAATAAATGCTTTCTACACAAATTTTTTATGCGACTGAAAATCTTATAGATGTTAGTTTTTTCAGTATGAAGTAATAAGATGCCAAAAAAGGTCACATCATAATGATCACAAAAATCATAAATAAGCTTGGCGTGACCTGTACTCGTAAACCTGTAAGGCCTACTTAGCGGTGATAGTTTTCCTTTTAAATTAATTATATATACTACTTCTGTAAATTTTTTCACCTATCCATAAACAACCGTTTAACCAGCAGGGGAGGGGACACTTGACTCTAACAAAAATTAGAACTTTAAAGCTTAATATTTCGCCAACGGATCTCTAAATCGAAAAATGGTTTTCACACACCCACCGTTTCCAAACGAACTATCTAACGATACCCTACATTATAGGATAGATGAGAAAAAAATTTATCCCCAATTTACGTGTATGTACCTTTAAAAAAATAATTATCATGATTTTATTTTACTATTTTGTTGGTGTGTTTAATATGTATACTCATGCCAAATTACAGCTTTCTAGTAGGTACTAATAGTCTCTGAGCTAACCCATGGACAGACGGACGGACGGACGGGCGGACGGACAGACGGACATGGCGAAACTATAAGGGTTCCTTGTCGGACTACAGAAACCTAACAAAATATATGTGCAGAAATGTAATGTTTTATTTCTCTATAAAAAATATATATATTTCGTATTAGTAAAACCAAGCTCCCTAAAAATTTTAAAATAGTGCTTAAATTCGAGTTTTTTTCCTAGCTCCTGAAAAAAATTTTGTGCTTTGTCCAGTCTGTCTACATTTTCATGACAAGCTACTAAATTATAATTAAATGACAAGGCCTGTAATAATATTAAAAGTTCATTTTCTCTAAGTTTTACGAGTAGGTCCCTGAATCATTTGAAAATAATGCTTAGATTCGAGTTTTTATTGAATTTCTAACTAACCCGTGGACTAGAGCCATAACCTTCATTGCTATCTATTGTTTAACTATTGTTTTAGTGATAATGAGAACTCAACAGGTGTTATAGTGTATTATATCCGAGGGGAGGAAAGAAGGGTATTGCCTGACCAGAGGTATTATTGTCTAACTTCAACATCTGTCGCAGTCGCCTTCAAACGCCCCGTGATTGGCTAGAAATGACCACATAATTTTTGGCCAATCACGAAGCTTTTGCAGGCTATTGCGATGGATATTGAAGTTCTAGGATATAGAAGAACAATAAGATGGCAGGTGAGTTTGCAGGCGGAAGCACTATGTTTTATGAAATTTGAGTAAGCCCTATTTTTTATTTAGGTATATTGTTTTTTACACTAGAATTTAACTTTCAATAAGTTTATATAATTATTGACATGTATTGCAGAATAAATTAAATAATAAATACATTTCTTTATTGTCCAAAACTTACATACTAATTCAGTGGATGGGGCATCCTTTTAAGTACGAAGTACCCGTGCCAGGATACCCCGCTCTTCCATTGCTTTTCATGTGCAACAAAAAAAAATGTATATATATAAATTACTGTTAAGATTTTACATCTTTGATACTAATAAACAAAAACAGTAATAAAAAAATAAAAAAACTTAGGTATAATTAAGTTTAGGTTGTGAGGGGGATAGGTTGGGTGCGTGTTTACAAATATAGGTACATAGATAGCTTTATCAAACATTATTCCATTAGTACTTTTATACATAAATAATGTAATAAATAAAATTTAGATAAATAGAAGCTTAAATTATATAAATAAAGAGTTAATATTTGAATATAATACCAAATAATAATTATAGTAATAATAATAGACGATTTATGCCTACTTATAAAAATATATCTTATAAAGTGCTCACTTAATATCTTTTAGTAGCTCCTCCACTTCTTCATTATTCAAGGTCAATAACCAACCACTTTCTTTTTGCAATCAATTAAGAGTAGTGGGTAAATTTTAAGTAGTTTGTTTACTTTATTGTAAATGTAAACAGATTTCTTTTCAAATTGATGCATTGCAAATTTTGTTTTAACACTATATGAATCAACAATATCTTTTCTTTTTTTGTTCGTGGGATAGTAAGACAGTGACTTATGCTTTTGCATCAGTAAGTTCGGTTCATTTGTTATTTTTTTAAATTAATTATATGGTTTGATTTGTGTACGATGGGTGTTTGAGCGATTCTACGAGAAAAAGTTTTGTGTCATGCAATTTAAACCCGTACCATTGCTAAATGTGGGTGGGGGAGAATTCTAATCTAACGCCCGTATATCAACCATTTAAGCATGTTATCTATGTTAAGACAATAGAGCTGAAATGGTTCTCGAGTCTGCTCGGTCAGTATTGTCTTATCTCTGGAGCATCGCCAGATCTAACTTTTAAGACCCCTTGACTTAGGACATTATGTTATTTTGATCCAATTTTCTTGCTTGAAGAGGGCTATAACGGGCCGTTTTAATTTAGATGTTACATGTCCACAGAGTAGATTATAATACTCAGAATAGAATAATGAGTCTCTAAGGCCATACATCGCCATCTAGTGATACTTGATAGAACTACAACATTTTCATACATAAGAATAATATCTATATACATATGTAGTAACTCAGTAATACCTATTCTGCTACATATGGCTACTTGTTAAGGTTGTAGTATTCATCTACAGTTTTCTCTACTACGAACTTGATTACAAATAAATAATCAGTCACTAAGGCGATACATCGCCATCTAGTGGTACTTGATAGAACTACAACATTTTCATGTATAAGAATAATATCTATATACATAAATAGTAACCAGTAATACCTATACTGCTATAGCCAGCTACATATGGCTACTTGTTCAGGTTGTATTCATCTACAGTTTTCTCTACTACGAACTTGATTACAAATAAAATTTATCAATTAGAGAAAACTGTAGATGAATAACGCTTTGAGGAAGTTTTATTGGGATTGGGATATCAATAAATTAAAAAGATAATTATTAAGATTTAAGAATTTTATTTCTTTTTTTGTAATATTCAAAATATTCAAATCGTAAGGTAAATCGAAGTCCAAATCCATATTTAAAACAGATATTACGGGGTAATATACCTGCAAAATCACCAACGTAACACAATCAAAATTTGAAAACAAATGAAGGTTATGGTGTCATATTAATCACGTTCTGTTTTGTTTGTATATTTAGAGTAATTACATCCTTCTGATCGCTTTTATAAAACAATAAATATTACGAGTATTTTTAATTTAACAATGGTTAATTACATATTTCGTAGAGTATCAATAGATTTCGTTTGTTTCAGAACCTTTTTCACAACTTATATAAAACGGAATGTTTATTTTCAACTATTGGCATTTTGGGTGAAAAGAACTACAAATACGACATCTGTTGGTAGTTGATGTTAATAAATTGGCCACCCGGTCGCTCATAGTAAACATGGTTTAAAGGAGTGATACGACCCTGTATTATGTCGTTCGAGGGAGAAACTGTTAAAAACTCAGTACCACTTGTACCATTGATGGTACTGTTACGTAGTACCGGCGCACGAAACAAACATCTCACACATCATGGAACGCGTAAGAAAGTTCATAAATAATCTCAGCGCGGATGACGTGTGGACGCTTCCGGGCCAAGGTCACAACTGGAAAATGCGAGAAGTTTCCGCGGAAGAGGTCATTCGACCATTGAACTCGAAATGTTGGACATTCTCGCACGAAGAAGTAGGACAGAGAAAGCATTCGTGTTTGGAAAGGGACGGATGCAGACTAGAGTCCTTGACGTGCGTTCCACAATGTGCGAGAGGGTTCTAGCGACATCGCGTCACTTGAACTAGAAAGAAGTGGGAGAGAGAAAGCATTCGGGTTGGAATGGAATGGATATAGGCTGGGGTCCTTAAAGTGCCTTCCACAATGTGTAAGAGGGTTCTAGAAAGATTGCGAAGCCAGCGTGTGGTATAAAAACGGGACGGGTAGCGGTCGAGAGTTAGTTCAGTGTTAACTACGAGGCAAATTGGAAAAGCGTAAAACTAAAGTGCGACTCTAGTGAAGTGCGACTGTTTATAGCGAATATAACCCGGTAGCGATTCTGTTTCAGTTGTGTTTTAATAGTGTTTGTGATTTAAAATAAAGAAATAGTGGTTTATGGTGCAAACTGGTATAAAATTAATTTATCCCGAACCCCAGCTCGTAACAGTACTGTTCAATGGTACTAGTGGTCTGGAGGCCACAAATTTACCTAAATAAATATTTACAATTATGGTAACTAAAATTCTTCAAAACTAATCAAGAGAACTCATTTGTAGTTATATTATCTTCAATTTGACTGTTTATTTTTTTTTTCTAGATAATCTGTGATTTCTTACATGCATATTTTTCGCAAACTCAATAGTATGTAAGTACTAAACATTCAAATTTTCTTTTTTCTATTTATATTAATTTATTAAGCACCTCTGTAAGTAAAAATATATGTTTTGTTTCTTCATTTAATTTTCTATTTTTAGCTATAAGAGAGAAGGAACTCCTGCTCCAGGTATTTTAATACCCAATAGGAGAACTCGAACTTAATCTATTAAAATTGTTTAAGCAAGTTAAAGAAATAATATATTTTTTTTCACTTCTGACAATTTAAGATTAAGATCCGATTTAATTAATGACACAGATGCACCCGAGGTCAACGGCAGTAATAGTGACCTTCAATCTTAAATGATCAATGGCAAATTATATAGATCTTAGCGAAGTAATACTCTAAGGGGGTGATTCAACGTGGTTAGGGGAAATCAATACGGATGAAATTTTCAGAGCTCAATCAACTAAAAAAAACATTATGATTGAGACGACTAGATTCTGAACCTCTATTCCACTTCGATCGAGGTTAATTTTAGCCTCATCCCAGGGACCCTCATTCCTAGGTGGTTGATGTAGCGGTTTCGAATGATACATCTCATTTAAACTGTCCCACCCATATATAATACAAGAAACTATTTAAGCCTTTTTTATATATTTGGTACCATTGTTATGCATGTCAATGATGGTTGGCACCCACTTTGATATTAATTCCTTCGGTTGTAAGGCATTTTTGCATATAGAAAAGATTATCTTTAAACCATTTATAACATTAACTACTCTTTTAGTTCAACCGTTGTTTATTGCTTTATCATAGTATTTAGTATTTAAAATTACTGTCGCCATTATTGAACGGGTATAAAATAATTCTCATGTACCAAAATAGACTTTAATGCGTATTGTAACAGAAGTGTTCTTTGAACTTCTTTGTGATTTACAACGTGATAAATCTAATGATCGTTTAACTTTATCGACGTTCACACATCGATGGTTTGTGCTTTGATCACGAAAATATTAGACCGCTAACTATTTGGGTCATTTACCTAGGTGTATTTTACAAAAAGCTTTTGCCCGTATCTTTGCATGGCTTCACTATATATAGGTACTCGTAATAGTAGTTTATGAAACTGGTAAATAAAAACGAGCCGAGGGCGAGTTTTTTAATAGAACACGAGTGTTTTAATACCTAGTTATGTATAGTTTCATACACTACTTTATCTAAACTCGTCCTTAACAACCTGTTTTCATAATAATCTTGATAATATTTGTCGTCAGCCATTTTTGTTTTTTCTTGTAAAAGCTCGTTCCAAAGTGTTTGTAATTTCCGTCGTTATTTACAGAATGTCAGATGGAGTCAAATTATCATCACCATCACTGCTGTTAGTAATTTTAGGGCAAAAGAATACTTTTGGTTTGACCCATAAAACCACAGTAAATAATAATTTCCACGTAAGCTATGGCACCAAAATCCAACAGTCCACCACGCACGTGTACGCGTTGCGCGCGCCGGCAGCCATAGACAATGCAGGCCGAAAATAAAATGAAATAGACCTCCTTTGTCACGCCGCAACATTATTTAGTACGTGTTAGAGAATATTATATGATAACCTCATTGGTATTAGATATTAAACTTCAGACATGGCTGTTTGGGTTAACTTCCCTTTACCTTCTTAGCTAGTATCACATGTACTGTTATCTCAGAAAAAGTTTTTTTATAGCATTATGTTGTTTGGAGACCTATACTTTATCTTAATTTTTAATTTTTTTTAGAGACGTTCATGAAAAATATTTTTCATCATGCCAGTAGTTTTTAAGTTCGTTATGAGGATTTTACGATATGAGGTTAGATAAATACATTAATGAAACACTTCAAAGTTTCTGAAAGGCCTGATCCACCGATTTCAGGTCGATCAGCGAGCTATGGTGCGGGCTGTGCTTGTGGTATCTCTGATGGATAGAATCCGAAATGAGGAGATCCGTAGGAGATCGAAAGTAACCAACACAGCCTGCAGAATAAGTAAGTTAAAGTGGCAGTGGGCAGGCCATATTTGTCGCCGACTTGATGGCCGTTGGGGCCGAAAGGCTTTAGAATGGAGACCACGTACAGCAAAGCGTAGTAGGCTGACCTCGTGCCCGCTTGACCAACGACCTGAAGGACGTTGCGGGGGGCGGCTGGATGAGGAGGACGGAGGAACGCCATGAGTGGCGAAATTTGGGAAAAGCCTATGTCAAACAGTGGACGAACACGGGCTGATGGATGGATGGATTCAAAGTTTCAATGTTTAGTAGCGAGTGGCAACTTCATCAAAAAAGAATATTGTCACTCCTGTCTTCTCGTGGATGGTGTAAAAGGCGACTAAGGGACTTTAGAGAAGTATGGCAACGTATGTCTCTGTAGTATTGAGGGTCATAAGGTCATCGGATCTTGGTCCCGTCTGCATATACGACGTGTAATACCTATTTACTGTTGGTAAGCTTTGGCCGTGGCTTGTCACTACCCTCATAACGAAACCATGCCGCTAAGCGACACGTCGTGTTCCGGTATGACGTCATGAGTAGTCGTACCGGGGCATGGTTACAGGCAGTTGTATAGTAACAGTCATTCTTTCGTTACCAACTTCCGTAGATTTTTGCGTAGTCCCCGAAAAGACTAATTAACGTCACACCTGCTGTCACTCTCATGGTTTCTGGGCGAGCGTGCTTAATCCTTAATTTCTTTTTATCGTTATACTTATTGTTCCTTGATAATATCGTAAGGCAAAACCAGTTTGAGTTATTGAGGTCATAATATCAATGAAACAGTACAAGTGGTTTATCAAGATCTGTGTAAATATTACTATTTATAATATTTCTTACGTTGAATCTGTCCATCCGTACGTCACGGGGTCTCTAGTATGTAGACGGATGAACTGAAATTTAAGTATTTTGTGTAGAATGTTTACGCAGAACCAAATACCGAATTAAAAATTCAATTAAATATTTTTTCAAGGGGATCCCATGAAAAAGAAGCACAATTTTTTTTCCTACCCCTGCTTGTGCGTTGTTTGTCCAGAACTTCTTGAGTAGGGAACAAAATTAAATATATTATTTATAATTTATATATTCAAAATAAAAAAATGAGGGGCCACCCAAAGTTGTCAGTTTTAGACCATTTATGTTACGTTTGACCCTATCTTAAAAATTAAAAATGCTAGGAATTTGAAATTTCTGTAGGTATATTATTTGTATTGTATACTGTATTTGAACAACAAATACTGAAAACTCTGATTAATAATGCGTATTCAGAGTTACGTACCGGAATACTGGATCAACTTAATTTTGAAGGTTTGTTTCATTAATTTAGTAGGTAATAATAAATTTTGTAAATTTTGTTACAGTTATTTAAATGTGTTAACTTATTTAAATGGTACGGAACCCCAAGGCGCGAGTTCTACTCGCACTTGACCGGTTTTTTACAGAATGGATAAAGCTATTAACTTGAAAAACCTATAGACATAAAGCTCACTCGTCCACAGGATGAAAACAAGAATATTTTTCTTAATAAATTCTTTTTCATGGGGTCAAACTGTGACCGTACAAAAAAAATCAGAGCCTTGCCAAATGCACCATTTAAATCCGTAGAGTCACAGTCGTGACGATCGTCACGCCTAGGCCGAATGATTAATAAAAAAATATTATTGTTAGTTAATATATATTATAAACCTAGTGATATGGGTATTTTTCGAAAGCTATTAAGATAAAAAAAAGTTGTGGATTGTTATTCTAGGCCCAAATCTTCTTTGTTTTTAATATATGTATAGTTCTATATTTTTTATTTTTTTTACAATATTATAAAATTTGAATAGACATTTATATATATAGTATACATACATATATTCATGTATACATATAACTAAGATTTTTTCAAGGAGAAAGACCACCCCAACTTTCCTCAAGAAAAAAAAAATGTTTTCTTGTAGGAAATTTTATCTAGTTTTAGAAAAACAAAACCGCATTAGAATTGGACAACTAGTTCCGGAGATATAGCCAAAAACGAAATTGGCGGGAAAATTTGCAAAGTTGCAAAAATGCACGTAATTCAAGGAAGCGTTACTGAGGATCAAAAATTTTTTAGAAAACCTCTTTTAAAACAGACATTTCTATTTTACTGACAAATGGGAGCACATGAAGCCTCTAAGTTTTTTATTTTAATTAGTCTACAAATACACTCCAATGTGGCCGATTGGATTTATCAAATTACTTATAGTTGTCATTTTAAATGAAAAATACTGTTTTGCCGCATACGTCCTTACGGCATAAGCTAGTTCGTGAGCGCATATTTGTATGCAGTAAGTCCCCCTCACCCCACTCCCCTAAGGCGCCGATTTGAAATTAAAAGTTTATCAATTCTCTGCCTTAAATATACATGGCAAACTGAAGAAAAGTGCTCATTTTTAATAAACTGTTTCATATTTTTAAGTTTTCATACATTACCTACTCGTTCCGTAATTACCATTCTTGGTGCTTACTTTTCAACACACATCTTGTAGCGATACTAGTAGGGTTCCTCATTTTGTTACCACGGAACTCTAACGGGATTTACCTCCGTTCTTGTATTACATGGCGCGACTCAGTCAGGTGATCGAATTAACCAATCATAGGGCGCCACGCTAGTCGTGCGAGGTCACAACTGGAAATGAAAGCAGTCACGTGTGAGAACACGCGCGGGCGACTCTTCCTTCACTCGACGAACGGCGAGTCAGTCAGTTTTGAGCGAGCGCTAGCGGAATCAAGTCGCGAGTTCTCCCGACCCGCGCAACCGAAGGCAGTCAGTCATGTAACAGTACACGCGGCGCCGCGTCTGGAATCGACGATTGTAACAAAATGCATTGGAATCAATAATTGTGTGATGATAAATACTGTGAAATCTTCGAGACGTCAAATTCGGCTTTCTATTGGAATAATGGGCATAATTTCGAACAATTGATTAGTTAGGCCTTAATGAATGTAAGAGAAATCATATCGTATTTTCTTAATAATAAGCCCTTTCCGTTTGATATTACTTCCCAGAATTTAATTTTTATAAGCGACACTCTTGTATGGTGCTATATATTTATTTTTCCATCAGCGGGTTCTCGTCTAGGGAAATTATTATTATAATAAATTATAAAAACCTAATGCTGCAGTTTTAGTTTTCATCAAAATCGGCCCAGAGACACCTTTGAGGATTTTACGATATTCCCTATAGTTTCCTATTTCACCATCCACGCCCGCTTGAAAAACTAACCCTGTAATAAATAACGATATTTATAATTAATAGAGTTTAATGACCCTCGTCAGTGCACGAACTGAACTTCACTTGCTGAATAAAACTTTCCAGCAAGGCAAGTGTATTTTCTATATTTTTATGGAATTGTCTTGCCAATTTGGCTCGAAACCGGTTTTGGACAAAACCAAAACCGTGCCAAGTTAATTAAAAAATAGTACGAGGAGACAAAAATATTAAATCAGAAAAATTAGCTAATCTGAAATCCTAATCAGGAAGCAATTTTGGGAAAACAGACGAGATGAGATTGCTTGACCGCAAAATTGACAGAAGAAAATGTTTCTATTTAGAAGGCGTTCTCGACCGGAAATTGGTGACTTTATAAGGACTGACATTTTTTATTTAAAATAAATCACCCTTATCTACATTATATATATATTAATATTAAATTAGTAGTCTAAATGTCGTGTCTGTACATTGAATATTTTTAACCGACTCCAAAAAGGTAGAGGCTCAAAGTAACTGTTTTTTATTTTATTCCATAACTCTGTCATTTCTTAACTAAATAGTTTTTTTTTGTAAGATATGCTTCCAGGTAGATCCCATTTAATTTGGTTGTAATGGGATGATAGTCTTCAGAAATATGCAGTGAAACTCCTCGACGAATACATATACAGAGCGTATCACTTGATATTGAGGCAAACGCTTTGTACATAATAATGTTAATTGCAGAGTGTTACTTTGTGTAAGGGTATTGTAGTATACTACTTAAACATTGTCTTAATATCCACTTGACCTTCGTTTCATATGAATAGCGAATTTACAATATCTATTCATATTTCACAATATAACCCGTCAACGCAAAAAAATGTGAATTAAATAAACGTTTAACAAAAATAGTAACCGACTTCAAATTATGTTACAGCTACAGCAGACATTCACTAAAAAGTTTAAAATAATAAAATTCTGTCCAATGGCGCTTTTAGATAATATAAATGTTTTCGGGAGAAAGAAGTTTCCGGTATCATCGCTCTCATTAGCGTAACTAGGATTTGAACCTTGGGGAGGGTGGGGGGGGGGGCAGCCCGTGTAAGTAGAGATAATCCTCCATAGACAGAGATGACATACCAACCAAAATACTAAACAAAATGGATAAAGCATATTTTATGTATTTGAAATAACATAAATAGGTAACCTAAAATACTTAAAAATATAAACTAAAATACTTACCAAATAAAAGCTACAAATAAAAAATGTTTGCCACATCGCAGCCGTCAATGTGGCTGAGTCCCAAGAAGGCTGCATGGCGGCATTCCCTCTTTGGATTGTCAAACTAAGGCATTTTCCGAGGTATGCCCCAGCTCTTGGGTCCCCGGAAACGTAAACCAGCCGCGAAGAAATCTCTTTAAAAAGAAGTTTCGCGTCCGGACCCCACGGCCCAAGTATTTCGACACCAAAAGGCGCAAACATGTATTCAGAACCAAGCTCTGCATATTTACGCTATTTGGTTGCCTTAGCGGCTGTCGCTTGGATGTGGGATGGGGCGAAGCGAGAGTGTCAACGCATGTTGCGTCCCACACCAGTGACTTGCCGCGTTTTCAAGGAATGAGTGTCATACCGTCGGTATTCGGCACTAAGATAGCCGGCACACTTACGGTGGCAAAGGCACTTCATTGACAAGATAGGCCGTGGTGTCCGAGCTGATTGACGTTAGTGCCACACCGACAGTGATGTGGCTCATTAGTCCTGGCACCGAGCCGCAGGCTGATGGCCAGAGTAAAAGTTACTCTGTCCAGCTGGGTGCCGATATTTGCGGATGGTAGTGCTTGTAGCCAATACCCTGACTCCCGCTCACCGGAAGCAAGGGGACGAGCTCGATCCACAGTGTTGGTGGCAGAATCCAGTAGTTGTTTTTGAATCTGGCTGCAGATCGGCTCGTCCCACAATCTCTGGGAGTTCAAATCTTTGGGTAGATTTTTACCAGGACAGGCAAGCGTCCATGCATCCTTGGCCTCCACCAAGAACGAAGCCTCAGCATCACCAAGTGATGGGCGTATTAAAGTACCAAAGAGGTCGTTCGTACTGTGAATGGAGGACAAGAAGACAGGGAGCACTACACAAGAAATTTTGCGGATCCGTAGGCCACCAAGTCGGACTGGAAGGGTGGCTTGGCTCCAGCACCGATCTGTAAGTGAGCAGTTTAAAATTGTTCCTAGAGTCCTGTGAAGAATATTATCAAATATATTTAGAAAGTTTTCATGTTTCCAAAGAGGGCAGCAGTGGAGGTCATAAGTTAATTTAGGTACAAAAAGACAATAACGAATTATAAAAAGGGCAATATGGGGGTTAATTTTGATAAGGCGGTCAGAAATTCCAATAAATTTTGTTATCTGCTCATTCACATAACCCGGGATCGATTCGTTTAGGACCGGAGCTCCGAGGAGACGAAGCGAATCATTGTTTATAATTTTAATATTTGGGGCAATGCTGTTGAATTTTTTAATAATCTGATCTTTGTTTAGTGGTGATACTTTGTTCGAAATAAATAGTTCAGACTTCGAAAAATGTATTTCTAGTACAATATCTTTAAATTTTTAATTAAGTTTTCCAAATCGGTTAAGACGGATGTGGCTTCACCTCCAATGGTTCCGTTATCCAAGTACCAGATGTTGAATTTCGAATTTAGTGCTGAGATGATCGAATTGATAGCCAAACTGAAAGTTACCGGTCCCAGTGGGTCACCTTGCTGACAGCCGACTGCTGATTTGCGTAATAGGTTTTTTAAGTTTTGGGGGCTAATACCATCTAAGCCAGCGGCCGACCCGTTCCTGAATGACATAATTGCAGCTAGTGTCTCATCAGCTAAGGCCTCGGGTGCGCGGTCGGAAGGATGGGGTGGGTCCGGTAGCGGGCAGGTTGCTGTGAATGGTGGGTGCTTAGAAGCCAAAGCCAAGAGTGTTTCTGGCGTATCAGGAGCCATTGTGTCGTATCGCTATCGTTAAATTTATTTTCATTTTTTTCATTTATATCTGTTGAATAATTAATTATCCTTTCGAAGTCTAGAGCAGGGACATCTCTTAAAGAGCAGTTACTTTTAATCTTTTTAGTTAGGGAGTCGCAGACTTCTTCCTTTTCTCACGCGCAGGATCCGGTACGAGAATGTGAGTAGTTGTTTCCAGTGCTCCTCATCATACTCATCAAACTCCCTTATACATTTTGACAGAGAGACCGCTATAGTCGCCCGAGCCCCTTGGGGAATTCTTTTCACAATAGAAGTGCCTAGTTCCTTCCAAAGTACAGAATTTTGAGATTTACCTGTCGAACTTGTTGTGGACTTGACTTTTGTTTTTTTTTTATTTACACACCTATAAAATTTTAGAAATATGACATTAATATACACCAATTAAACCCTTAGCGGTTTGTGTGCGGTGTTGTTAGATTAGATGTTTTATTCCTGTGTGTATTTTCAGGCCTCTCTGCCCTCTAAGGAATTTATGACATTCCGGGCACTGCACGCGGTCGTCCGCCGCGCCGACTGGTTTTGACCGGCATCCGTATGGGACGGGCCGGCCACCTGCGACGTGCGCCAGGATGAACAGTTTTATATTATACCACTTGTATTTTATCTTAAGGCGAGGTTATCCAGAAAAATCTGTCCTGCTCCAACGCTTTCATTTTTCATATGTTTATCCTGCTCAGCGGAAGCGTGCCGCTCAGAAAACTCGCGGTTTTGAAGTGTGTTTATTTATTATTTTGTAATTAGAGGGATGGGTTTTTAATATGCAGGCCGTTTCATATCATATTTTTTACGACGTTTATTTTAATATTACTTTTAGTGCCCAAAACTTAATATAGCTCAAATGAAATGATATTTACATCATATCTTAGACCTATCTTTGCAATTTAATTGGATCGAGCAAAATGTAAGTAATCGTGCATCGAACGGCTGAAATTTTAAGATCAAAGAGTGAAATATGATATATATTTTTTACAAAATTTAATCATCGCTTTTTATTGGTTTAAAATACAACTGAAAAGAGACAAAATGGGATAACTCCCCCTTAAAACTGCTTTTAGTAGATAATTACTTTCACGGGTCTGTCACTCAAAGTTTTTCGAAGTGGGTTTTTTTGTAATTTTATGCTTTTTCCTTGGTAATTTGCTGTTTTTTATATGGCTTATCGGTAGACTTATCTATAGGTAAATATACACTGAGAAAGATGTCTTTTTGGCTTCATTATAAAATAGAATTATATAAATTTAAAATACGGTGAATTGTTTTTAAATTTGGTGATAATTGTAAAATATTATGCTGTAATTAAAACGTTTGAGGAAATAATCGAGTTTTTAAGGTAAGTAACGCACTATTATGATAACAGACCACCGTAAAATTGGTCACAGAAAATAATATTATCATTTTCGTATTATATCATGCCTTCCCCATAAAAGAGGTCCGTCACACTACGGTATGCTTACTGTCACCATAAAAGCAGTGACGGAGCGCATAATTCTATCTGCTTCCTACAAAGTCATGGTGACAGTGCGTTATATTATAACGCTAGCAGCAGCAACAGTAGTTTCATCGTATTTTGTTGTGATGTCCATATGCTCCCTACTTTACGTGAATCATCATCATTTTAGCTGAATTCACTTTATTTTATGATGTACAGTTTTCTCAGTGAGGTTGTATCCCTGCGCTGTAGGTTGCTGAAGGCGACGAATTTTCTGTTGACTGGTCGGACTTCTTTTACAAAAGTAAAAATTGGGTAACTTATGAAATATCCTGGATTGGCTCGAAGTTTTTATTCGTCGACGGGTTGACGTTTGTGAGTATTATATTGGTAAAATTTACTTACATTTTTCAAGCCATAATATTATTTATAAAATAAAAATATACATTGTCATAGAAATCTGTATTTCTGGAGGGGGGGCAGACGGTGCTCCGAGGAGGGTCACGCCCCCCTGGACCCTACCTGCGCTCAGTATACTAGGTGAAATTAAATCAAACGACCAAATTCATACTGGAAACTAGGTTCGTCATCGGGAAAAGGTTTAATGACCCTCCAGGTAAAATTATAAAAATATATTTTTTTGCCTTGTAGTGCAGGCACACATTGCAGTGCATTGTACTTAACTTCGTCGAACCAGTAAGGGAGCAGACAAAAATACTGAACCTAGTTCTTGATCACTGACCGAGTCTCAAGTATGAATGTGGTCAGTTGATTTAATTTCATCCTATATAATTATTTTAAACAGCTGGGGTTGGTTTTAATGTCGTGCGCCTTTATTTGATTGTTATGAGGTGTGGAATAGATAGCGGGCTTTTCTTACCAAAGTGCTTTTCTCTTTCTGCGAAACCTCGTAGATTTTGTAGAAATCTGAAATGAAAATTAGAGAGATTGTAACGAAAAGCCGGAGGCGTGGAGGGAGGGCTGCACTTCCCGCGGCTCCGAAGCCGATGCATATATGAATTTGTGTCGAAAAAATGATTTCTGTATAATATTTAGGTTCAGATGGTTCAAAAATTGACTCTGTGAACTCAACTTGAATTTGTGTAAAAATAAAATAAATTTATAACCTCAAATTTTATTTATTTACATATTTACGGAAAACAAACGGCAGCTGTTCTATTATACAATATTAACGATACAAAAAAAGTAACAATAGCCTTAAAAAGTTTTCACCCATAAGTTTTACCAAACTTAAATAGTATTTTCTTAAAAATTGAGCATATTCTCACAAAAAATTATACCAGGGCAGGGGGACAGTTGAGCTCAACTCCCTGGTTGTCTCGCTCAAGATTTTCTTTTAATTCCATTTTTGATCAGTCACGCGAATCCCGCATTTGTAGTCCCGCATTACAGATCCCGCTAAAATAGTGTGGGTTCCCGCATCTGGCTGTTAAAGTGATTCCGTAGGCTTTGAAATGAAAAAAAAGTTGCTTAAGTGCGGGTTTGGTCACGGAGTGCTAAAAAAATGCTTAAATATACCGGATACGCAGGTAGCCTATAATTAAAAATAAATATTGACTAGCGCTCAAATGTCAATTTTGAGATTCAAAACTCGCCTGAAAACAATTACTTTTTTCACAAGCTCTGTTAAGTTTCCTTGGGAAAGTTATTTATAGTGATAGGTATTAAGTACATTAGGTACATGTTTTTATTTTAAGATACCGTTCATTTACTGTCCATTTCCAAGATTTAATCTAATCATTGCTTCATCCGTCAGTAGTTTTATACAAAACTATAAAACTATCCATCGTAATTTATATTAGTAATTACAATTAAATTTATCTTAAATAGAAATGTGGCTTGTTGCTTAAGTACTTGAAATATTCACGAATAATTAATTATCATAAATCTGTTAGATGAAAATTGTGCTATAAATTTCTCAACCCCACTTGTGATCATCTGTTGAAGTTTCAAACTTGTTGAAATATTAATATATCATCATGAAATATATCCTTGTGTTAGACTCATTTCAAGAGTCAAATGCTCAACAAACAAGAAGCTGCTGGCCGTTCAAATTGAAGTATTAAGACGGTCTAAGCATTTGTAAGCAAAGTAAAAATATTGCTAGAAAGGTACATATGATATAAATAATAATAGGTTGGGGAAAAACTCTTTTCGCAAATAGTATGTATGAACTTATAATAAAATCTCTTTGGCTATACCATTTGTATCTGGCTGGTTTTGGTATTATTAAAAAGTTTAAATTTTAAAAAAGATAATTATAAATACAAATTAGGTAAAATGTGTGATTTTCATTTGTTTTTCTGACTGTTAAGATGAGTGAAACTAATGAAGAAATTCGATACATTTTAAAATTTTACTACAAAAAAGGTAAAAATGCAAATCAAGCCGCGAAAAAAAATTGTGATGTTTATGGACCTAGTGCAGTGTCTGTGAGAGTAGCATAAATTCGGCGTTAGCATAAGCGTTTTCAATCCGGAAATTTTGATGTCAAAGATGCACCTCGCTCTGGGCGCCCTGTTACGGATAAAATGAATGCCATTTTTGAAAAAGTGGAGCAAGATCGGCATATCTGTAGTTACGATGTAGCTGAAAAACTGAGAATTGACCACAAAACAGTTTTGGCGCATTTGAAAAAAGCTGGGTACACAAAAAAACTCGATATTTGGGTGCCTCATGAGCTCACTGAAAGAAATTGAATGAACCGTGTACTCATTGGTGATTCTTTATTACGACGTAATGAAGCTGAACCATTTTTGAAAAACCTGATAACTGGTGATGAAAAGTGGATCACGTACGACAAGAACGTGCGAAAAAGGTCGTTGTCAAAGGCTAGTCAGGCTTCACACTCTGGCGAAACCCGGGTTATCTCGCAACAAGGTAATGCTGTGTGTATGGTGGAATTGGAAGGGCATTATTCATTATGAGCTGTTACCGCCAGGCAGGACCATCGATTCTGAACTCTATGCGAACAACTAATGAGATTAAAGCAAGAAGTTGAGAGAAAGCGGCCGGAATTAGTCAACAGAAGGGGTGTGGTTTTTTGATCAGAAGCCCCAGAATTTCTATAGCAATGAGATCATGTTCCTACCTACAAGATGGCAGAAATTTATCGAACAAAATGGCACCTACATACTTTAGTTAAATGTAAATAAACTTTATTGAAAAATGTTTTGAATTTTCATATTAAATGCGAAGAAACTTTTTCCCCAACCTACCTCTCTGATATTAAAAAACTGTCGTTTATACAGCCAAATTCATACTGGGGACCCGGTAATAGGTCAGGACCGACAGGACCATGTTTGCGAAATACGAAAAATATTTTTTGTCCCTCTATGCTATAAGAACAACCTCGACCCAATTAGTATAGGAAGTCTAAATTTTATTTTGCGTATTTCACAGAAAGGGTCACTGAACCCTGGTCCTAACTACTTACTGAGTCGCCCGTATGAATTTGGCTATATATACAAAAGTCAACTTATAAAATAGGTTTGTGTGATACAACATCCAAAAAAAACATGACACAAAGTGTTCGTCTATTCCCCATAAAAACCCGATCAAGTGTGGGTAGGTCTCACGCTCTGAGGGTTCCGTTATATTCTAGTAAGTTAATAGACTTGAAGAAAATTGTAATGAAACATTTACCTAGAAAATTAACTAAACAAAACTGCAAAACTAAGTTGGTCAAGTAGTATTCCACATTATACAATAGAATTATAAAGTAATAATCAATTGACATTCTTAGCATTTGTTGCCTAATTACAGTAAATGGTACATAAAATACAGAAATTACAAACTCCTTACTAGGAGAATGAAAGCATGCCAATAATTTTCGACACATTTCGATACTTCATAAAATCGTGAACATTATGCTTTCAAATACTCTTAACCCGTAGAGTCAGTTAAAAAAAAAACTGTTTTTTCTTATAGTTAATTTAGATTAAAAAAAGAAAACCGCATTAGAATCTGACAATTAGTTCCGGAGATAGAGCCAAAAACATGATTCGCGAGAAAATTTGCAAATTTGCAAAAATTCGCAATAATTCTCCAGGTTAAGTACCATGGGTGGCCAAATTATTAGGGACAATATAAGTTTACTGAAATGTTCATATTGGAGTGAATTTAATGAGGGAATAGTGTCTTAATATCTATCAGTTAATGTTTATTTGCTAGAGTGATTTATTAACAAAATAAAAACAATATTAAATAATAAATTATACTTACTAAGTAATATAAAATAAAAAGTAATGACTGCACAATCGAAGACACTTTTTACTTAAATATTTGGTAATTCCACCCTTTGCTGTTTTTTCACAGCTTCAAGGGACTATAGACTTGAGTATATGGTTTTAACTTCAACTCGCTAACTGCACGCGTTTCCGAGATAAAGGGTCTTTACAGACAGACGGAGAGACGGACAACAAAGTGATCCTATAAGGGTTCCGTTTTTTTCCTTTTGAGGTACGGCACCCTAAAAACGGGACCCTATTACTATTGGTAAGCCTCCGGTGTCCGTCTGTCTGTCATCTGTCTGCCTGTCCGTTCGTCTGTCACAGTGGTCTACAGCTTCAAAAAAGGTAGAAATTTGAAATTTTCACAAAATACGTGTACCATGGCCTCTACCACAATAAATAATAAAACTGAAAAAAAAATTGAAACCCAAGGGGGGTCCCCATACAATAACCCTCAAATTCCTGCATCCTGCATGTTTTTACGTTCTTTGTGTCAGCTCAATCTTATAGACGGTAATACATAGAAATTTCAAATTTGCACACTTAACTGTACATACCTACTCCAAAATAAAACAACAAATAATAAATTTAGGGTTCCGTACTCCGACGGTACTAAATTGTTTGTCCGGTGGTACCATTTTAGCGGCTTGTTTTTTGTCGCCTTAATGTTATGTATTGCATCTTTATTGTTCTTACGTATATTGTAAGGGTTCCGTACCCATACTAAATGGTGGTACGGAACCCTTTGTGCGTGAACCCAACTCACACTTAGCCAAATTTTTATAAAACTTTTGAATATTATACTGATAACTTTATTTTAATCACTAATAATATTATAAATGCGAAAGTTTGTGTGTGTGTGTATGTTTGTTACTCTTTCACGCCGAAACGGCTGAACTTAGAATGGATATAGCTTATACTCTAACTTAACACATAAGCTACTTTTTATCCCGGAAAAAAGCATGTCGTTAAACCGAATAACACGCGGGTGGAGCCGCGGGCAAAAGCTAGTTTTAAATATTCTTTGCGTCTTCTACTATAAGTAATTAAAGTGTGTAGATTGCAAAATCTACACTTCACATTAGGAAACTGTTTTAGAGATTTTTTGCACAGCCTTTGAACAATGTATGCCCCGCACAATTGCTCTGTCAAAGCGCTTTTGTTTGACAACTCTGTGGATTTTTCAACCGTGCTAATACCAAGGTAATACCCAGTTTCTGATTTGATTAATTACTGAACCCGTAAAATGGCGCAAGCCACGACCTGGCCAATGTCTATATTGTTCTTCAATTGTAATTCAAGATCGATAAAATCACAGCGGCGCGCTTATATGTGAAATCGGGGGTATATCCACGGGAATTTAATTAATGATATTGTTTACTTTGTTAATGTAATGTTTGATCGGTTTGTTTGCCATTTGAGCTGTTTTAAGGGTTTAAGAGCCCGGTCCGCGACGACGACAACTTTAATGAAAAACAATATGTTAGATATTTTTCTGGCCTTTATAGCGATGTTTTTGGAAAAAACTGGGGACACACGCCATAGCCCGCTCCGAATCGTTATTCATAATATGTAAGTATCGAAATAACGCGCAAAGGAGAAACAATTGAATCGAAAAAAATTTAGGTCTTCATTTAGATGCCCAATATGTCCCTGATTTTTACCAAATCATCGCGGCAATGACAGAAAAAAATTAAAATAATGCTTCGCATCAAACAGACGAAAAATACGGAGCGGGCTCTTAAAGATAGAGTACCTACAAAAGTAAGTAGAGTATTGCCATCTTTGGAAAAGGGTTTTTGGAAAAGATCTAAAGATGTATGACGGATAAGAAATCTCATATCCTTAGGGGGCACTAAGATCTTCTTAATAACATTTTCTAAACACATATTTGTATTAAAAAAGTATATAAATAAGGATTTTTCTTTTGTTTTTCGGGATCCCGTCACCCCATTTAAAATTTAATCATTTCATTTTTATGGAGTCCTTTCTTTTCACTTAAATAAACTGAAAAAAACAAAGAATTCAAATGAAATCTGGTGATTTTAGTAAACATTTCTTTAAGTAGTGCTCAATAAAATTTGTAAATTTCATTTTGTTGTATTGAGTTTTTAAGCTGGTTCTTGGGGGTTCATGTTTGAACTTAAAAATTCGCTATAAGATGTTGTTAGGTTAGCTAATTATGTAATAACTTGAGACAGAAGGTCCCTTAAGCAGGGACTGAACAAATTAACCGACTTGGATTTACATGGATCTCACAACTTTTTACGGTAGAAGAACTAAGTTGCGAGACTTGGTTTTTTTTACAAGTTTTTTTTTTAATGGCATCTCGTTTCTTTTTGTAGATAGTCCTACTTTTTTTCCTTTCCGGTACCTTCTACTTACAACTGATTTATATGGGGTTACAAAGTTATTTATGTAGTTGGTATATCTAGAGCACTGGACCGAAATTGAAAAATACTTTAGTTTTTCCTTGGTTTATACACTAAAAACTAATTGTATTCCAAATTCGAAGCTTCTATGTCTGCTATAAGTAGCTTAGAGTTTTGATGATCGGTCAGCCAGTCAGTGAGTGAGTGACAAAATTGAGAAACTTTGACTAGTTATAATTTTCAAACTACTGGTTCAAATTGAATGAAATTTGAAATATTTTGTGTTTATACAATGCCTGCTCGGTTACCGAATATTTAGGCTTCTAATTTTATTCACAACGAAGTTGAGTGAAGTTGGGTCGAAAATGGCCTGAACTGCTTCGAGGAAAGGAATGTACGGCGGCGTGCTGCTTTTTAGCTCGACTTGGCGGGGGCACTGCCGTGCCCCCAGATATAGCAATGCTCATAGCAATTGATGATGGAAAAAGAAGTAAAATAAGTAACTATTCGGTAGAGCTGACAAAGTTATGAATGCACAAAGTTTTTAAAAGCAACATCAACCATCTAGGAAATTTGCCCTTTTTGATTGATTTTTTTCTCTTTAGTTAAGAGGTTTATTGAACGAGCGAGTGAAGCGAGCGAGTTTTCCAATTCTACTACAAAAATCCGGCATTTGTATGTATGCATGTATGTTTGTTTGTTCGACGATAACTCAAGTATCGTTGATCGGAATGTCATGAAATTTAGCAGGCGAGTAAATAAGGCAAAAAGAATTTTTAAGTTCAAACATGAGCCAAATCAGTCAAGCGCGAATCGGGCGAGCGCGAGTTCACAGTTCGGGGCGAACTACTAGTAGTACCTTTACGCTTGGCCACCACCGAGCATGATGACAAGCGTCAATGGGACCTAAGATGAAGCGCACTCACCCAGAAGGTACATATTTACTCTTCTTTTAGACGAGTCTGGGTTATACCTATCCGCATGGATATACGGATTCTACCAGGGAGTTCCATATCTCAGCTGGATATATAGATGATAACCGAAGATTCCAAACGGTGCTGTAGGAATACTGACAACGTATGGGTGCAATTTCGCTGCGCGCCGGCTATTCCGGTGGTAGAAAGGGGTTGGAGGATTTACGTCGTGTAATTCCTATGCTCCCCTAAAAATAGCCTATAATAACAGAAAAGCAAGCAATTTTTTGACAGTGTTGGCATTTAGCACCCATTACTGATTTATTGCCAAATGTTTGTTTAATTGTGCCGCGCTCAACTATATCCAGGGCAGCTGGCTGACTCTTGGTCATCCCGAAGGTGGTTGCAGTACTCCTTGCGTGACCGATTGTCCTATTAAATAAAAAGCTATCAAATTCAAAAATACCCCTACTTGAAAATTCATTATATATAACATGTCATTACTTTGAGCAACGCATACATCAGTTGCAAAATCTAGCTCAAAAACATGTTTCATTGTTTAGAAATTTTTCTTCTTTTTAAATACCTATATTCAAAGCATGCCAAATATAGTAAGCAAACCATTTTGAACTTATCAAACACTACTAAATCCATAGTAAAGTATATATTGTTCAATATAAAGTTATATAGAATGGGTATAGGAATATCTAAAAACAGATCTTATCGCAAAAATATCAAAAGTGGAGATGGCAGCTTTTAGTCTCCTTCTCTCCTCCGAATAACCGAAAAACGGTAATACATAATTTAAAATTTGGTCAGATTGTTGCACATACTCCTATGTAAAACAATAAATAATGAAAATTTGGATTGCGCTGAGTGAGGGGCCTTGATGTTGCCACAACATGTAAATTGTTGTTATTTACCATGTTTTTAGGTTTCCTTAACCGTATTGTGTGGTGGTACGGAACCCTTTTTGCGCTAGTCCGACTCGCACTTGGCCAAACTGTTTGTGATTGCAGGTTTATCGGTTGTCATTGTAAATTTGATTCAGAGCGCGCTATTTTAGAGTTCAGTTCTGATTAATGCAAAAGGATATATATTGAATCTGTCTTAACAACCATGAGAACTGTGTTCGACTGGTATATAGTTACGTCACTTTATTATCTCAATTTAGACCCTATTTCACTATACTCTGTTAGTTAGTTGACACCCCTGTTATATCATTTCACGGACTGTTACAGTTTGTGAGTGTCCTACCATGCTATAACGAATGTTTAATTTACTTAATCATTTGTTAAACTTAATGACTGCTCTAGGGGTTCGTTAGATTGATAACAGACGATTAGCTTACTGTCACACAGACCCACAGCTGCCGGGATCGGCCACGTTTGTTATTGTTTATATTGTTGTCATTGCAACCGGCAACTGACCTATCTCGAATACTCAAAATGTTTGAAATTTGAACCAGCAAAACGAAATATAAACCGATTTCTATTGAATCCAACAGAATAAACGGTATTTCAAATCAGTCGCCTTACCAAACAAAAAACTTATAATACGACTAGCGAAAAAAATGCCCGTGATAATAACAATGACAAAACAAATAATGACATTTTGTTTTGGTTGGCTTAGACCTGATTTCACCATACCCTGTTAGTTAGTTGACACCTCTGTTATATCATTTAACGGACTGTTAAATTTAGTGAGTGTCCCACCATGCTATAATTTCCTTAATAAGTTGTTAAACTTAATGAATGCTCTTAGGGATCGTTAGATTGGTAACAGGCGATTAGCTTACTGTCACACAAACCCACAGCTATCGGAATCGGCCATGTTTGCTATTGTTTACATTGTTGTCATGGCTACCGGCAACTGACCTATCTCGAAGACTCAAAATTTTTGACATTTGAACCAGCAAAACGAAATGTAAACCGATCTCTATTTAATTCAACAGAACAAACGGAATTTCAAATCAGTCGCCTTACCAAACACAAAACTTATAATATGACTAGTGAAAAAAGTGCCCATGTGCGTAGTAATGACTAAACAAATAATGACCTTTTGTATTGATTGGCTTAAAATATGAGCGAATGATTTTTGAGTCATTCGCTTGATGTTTGATTTACTAATGGCTTGTTACATTTTCGACATGGGACATACAAAATTAACAGAGATGTTAGTGTCCTTGTTAATTTTAATCCCTCGTTAGGTAATGTCTAATTTATGAAATAACTAACAGGGTATGGTGAAATCGGGTCAAGCTACTTTAATTACCTGTTAAATATAAAGTTTATTTTTACTGATACAATTTTGGCCAGGATTATTTACATTACACCTTTTGTCAAGTAATATTGCATTATTGCACTGTTCTCCTCTTTCCTCCTAATACCAGTGAGCTATTTTTCAAAGGCGGCATTGCGTGATATTTATTCTCTACATCGGTTCATTGCTTTATGGTAGAGTGTTATTCTATATTCCTAGAGGGTCGAAATTGAAGGCGCTGGATAAAAGATAGAATTCAGTTATTTTGCTCTCTATTGTGTAAGTTACACATAATTCTGTGGGGTCTTGGGGAGCCAAATCCTGATCAAAGTTGATCCTCTTCAACGTATGAAACGCGATCACTGTAGCTAGATTGAGGTTATCGAATTCTGCCGTAGATATTTTCTGAAGAGTGTGTAAAATGTAAGAGTTGTGTTACAATTTGTGTGATTAGAATAATTATGATCTTATGAGCACTTTCTTAGTGTGGATAAGATCTTTTGGAAAATAATACGAGCGGATACTCTTGGAGAAAATATATTTAAGTCATAAAGTCATAAACCAAGTTTTAGTAAATTAATTAAAAATTATGACTCTTTTGTAATATATTATGTAAATAATAGTACATTACTGCTAAGACCAGGAGATAAGCAATCCTGGACGAGTAAGTTAAAAGTCCGCGCCCATAGGGTGAGGACTTTTATATACGAAGCCAGGATTGTTATTTAATGGTCGAAGCAAGTATAGTGCTTTTCTCAAAAATAAAATGAGACATTTTCATGTTTTTCATGATACTGAGTTATATCAAATAAAATAAACTGACTAGGAAAAAGTTACTTCCTAGCTCATATTTGGGCGATTAGTCATGTTTATTGTTATTGATTTCTTTATCAAAATATTAGTGGAGTACACAGAGACCGCTTCTGAACTCATTTTGTAATTTATTACTTTTAACTTTTAACTAAAATATAAAGCAACACAAATGCCCGCTTTAACGCAGATTTTTTTTATTATTACCTGCTAAGCAAAGGTATTTACCGCCATGCAGCCTTCTTCATAGACAACGCCATCTAGAGGACCGCTAAGAACTAAGAAAAAAAAACAACGAGAAAAACGCACATTGAGGTTAAGTTTTAAGTATTCAAGTTTTAAATATACCTATAAAATCAATAAAATTATATATTTTTGTTAATATTATTGCAGTTATAAAATATGGCAAACATATCGACATTCTAAACATGAAATTGTAATTCATTTTATTTTTCTTTGTAAATTGCCTGCTTATTTTTAACCTTATGATCGCCAAACTCCTTAGTCTCTTAAAAACAGAGACACATAAAAAGAAAACGTACGAAATGTACTCTGTGAACATATGGTATGTAATGGATTTTCACACGAATTTCCTGGACAGTTATTCAGATTTCCTGAATACTTTTAAATAGCTCGCCAGGATGAAATATTTTCTTGGTAGGTCTTTACAGTATGTATTGGTAATATTACAAAGTATTTTTGAGAAAATATATTTTTTTATTTTACCAGTGTAGACATGACCTTAAATTATTGTAGTTATAATAATAATATGAATAATCGAGAAACTAAAAAACAAAAAAGTAAACAATAAATTTCGACTCCTTCAATGGACTGATGACGACTCCATTGCAGGAGTAATCGAAATATATCGTATATATTTTTTCTATTTTAGTTTCTCTTTTAATCATATTACAACCACAATAATTGTAATAAATTAGTAATAGGATTGCTATTTTTTTAATGCATATATGTATTTTTTTCACAACTTGGCCAACATTTTCATTTATTATAATATATAATAGTTTAGTTTTGATATAATTTATGTTAGTAATTAATACTCGAACGTCTTCAAAATTTCTGTATTAGGTTTATTTTTGGTCTTCGTAAATTCGATCACATATCTAAATTCCGCTCTCGATTAAATTGGCTTCCCATTCGTCGTCGCCGTAATGCTCATATCCTGTCTCTCTTGTATTCTGTGTTGAATAATCTTTCAACTCCCTCTTACCTTAAAACTCGGTTTCGATATCTTCATGGTACTCATGACCGCATTTTACGGTCCTCTGAGAATCTGCTTCTTACCACGCCGATGCATTCATCGTCTTTCTTTAATAATTCGTTCTCAGTCCAAGCTGTTCGATTGTGGAATGATCTTCCTTTACTTATTAGAAGAGCCTCTTCCCTGCCTGTCTTCAAGAGACTAGTCAAACATCATTACCTTTCACTCTGATTACATAAATATTATTTCTCTCTAAGTATATATATTATTATTAGCATGTAAATTACCATTCATAACAATATATATTTACCAATATGTATGTATATATCTATTAATATACATTTATATATCTTTCAATATATTTATATATATATTACCTATACACAAATTTAGTACACCACCATATGAGTTATCCTCTTGACCAGTTTCTTCCACCCAAAGGTTGTCTGGAAGAGATCGCTTTAAGCGATAAGGCCGCCTGTTTGTATTTACCCAATATGTTACATTAAGTGTTACATTATTTTTTGTTTCCTTTTTTTTTGGTGTACAAATAAAGCTGTATTGTTGTTGTTGTTGTTGTTGTTGTTGTTAGTTTTATATTATTAAGTTATGTTATATAATACATAGTTTTTATGTCAGTTTAGAAGTTAAAATGTCGTGACGTAGTTATGTTAAATGAATAAATAATAAATGGTACATTGAGGGAGAGGCCCCCATAGATGCGGCCATCTCACATTTAGATTAAATGGTACTAAGGCCTCTTCAATGTTGGCTTCGGCCCCATGAATGACTTTCAAATGACCGGGTCCCGGGTACTGAATAGTGTACCCACATGATAATAATAAAATCATTTATTTCGGACGGGATCCATAAAGTGTTAGTAATACAATATAACTTATAAACTAGTGTCAGTAAGAGATCAGGCGAGTAAAAGTAGTATTCAAATTAAATTAGGTATGTATTGTGGAGCTCTATCCACTTTTTAAGAAGGGGCGAGCCCCACTTCCCACCGTCAGATAATACCTTCAGGATACTATTGGAGCTGGCTCGAGTTCGACTGAGCAGCGAATTAAATAAATAAATAAAATAACTAGATTATGCATTTAAGGTTACAATATAGGTAATATAAAATAAACTAAAACTTACCTAAAAGCAAACCATTATTATAATTATGACTAACCCAATTACGGGGAATAAAGTAGTATGCAAATCTATTATTTCCCGCTTAGATTCACTCTTCACGTTCTAACATGTGTACTTATGAATTTCTAATAGGATTTTTATTTCTGTAAATACACATGTTTTTTTTAATGTGAATGAAACATAAATTATATTCCTCAGAAATGCGTGTACTTACTGGTTGGTAATTCGCATGTTGTTTCATCTAACCGTAAATTATAACGTGAAAATGCAGATTAAATCGTGACATTTTCCTTATTGAAGTGTAAGAAAAAGATGGATTTACGTGTAATAACAAGGATTTACCTTTTCAAAGTTTACCTTTACAAACCTTCACTTGGACAGACACAATTTTAATGGGAAAGACAAATACTTTGTGAAAAATTCCTTGGATTTGAACCTGCAACGTCTTGCTTACAAGGCAAGTGCTCTCCTAACGGATCTACCGAGATTCTTACCTGAACCGTTTATATTTTACTTAAAATTGTGCCTGCTTGAGAAACAAAGATAAAAAAAACTCAGAATATAAGTATACGGTGGGCGTAAAGAAATGAAGAAAAAAAAAGGAAATTTGATTTAATGTCAAAACACAATAACGGAATAATAGATGAATTCTCAAATAAACTATTGTGACGAATGGTCATGTGCTCAGTAAATGCTGTTGGTTCATAGGTAGGCAGGCACTCATACAAAATCCAATGGCGAAATTTTCTACTACTGGATTATTAGATTATTGCTTAACTGTAATATAATAACACTAACAGACAAACAAGGGGTGTTTGTTCGGAGTATAATCCCAATTTCCGCTTTCTAAATCGCTAAACGAAACATCCGAGTATATCCGCTTCTTAGTATAAAATAAAGAAGGAAGATATCTGAATTGTTTCAGTACGAGTTCGTCACAGGATGACGATGCAGACTGGCCGAGGAACACCAGCGTCGAGGACTACATGACTGTCAACACGACCAGTGACGAATATGGTGAGTCTCCAATATACACCGCTGGCTCGCGTCATACTACATCCTCTTTCGTCACAACGCCGCGCCGTATCTGCAGCACCACGTTTACATAAACTTTATATACCTACCCATAGGGTGAACCAAACGAATGCCCCCTGGAGGGAAAGTACCTTAAATATTAAAGATAGCAAATTTTACTTAAGGAACCTTTATTTTATTTTTAAAGTTAAGAAAAACTGCATTCAAAGAATTTTTTATTTATTTAGTTTAGTATTGAATTTTGGGATATCTTTGAATTTTTGTAATTAAAATGTAAAATTTACGATACTTTGTTACTCGGAAGAATTGTTTGACCCTTT
This sequence comes from Ypsolopha scabrella, assembly GCA_910592155.1. Classification (NCBI taxonomy): domain Eukaryota; kingdom Metazoa; phylum Arthropoda; class Insecta; order Lepidoptera; family Ypsolophidae; genus Ypsolopha; species Ypsolopha scabrella. The sequence continues at coordinate 12,455,148 of OU342964.1, forward strand.
CGATCGGTAACATAAGAATACAGGATGTATTTTTTCAAATTTTGTCCGGTTCGATTCCCGGCTTGTGAAGGTGATTTTTTTTAATTCTCTTAATGTGCTTTTCCCTAACTTTAAAAATAAAATAAAGGTTCCTTAAAGTAAAATTTGCTATCTCTAATATTTAAGGTACTTTCCCTCCAGGGGGCATTCGTTTGGTTCAACCTGTACCTAATAGGAGTACATGGACATTGCGACCCTTATAAAGATAATTGAGTGCAGGAGAGTGCAGAAGTGAAGGGAAAAGGCTTCACTGACAAGAGCACAGCTCTTAATATGAATGAAATAAAGATAATTAGGTATAAGATTTATTTATTCGTCGAACACGATTTTGTTTAATTCACGTCATCTTCGATACAATTTTAATAGCCTAGCTCCTTTGGGTGTAGTAGTTTTCACCTTATATTTACACCCATTTCTTTTATTGTAAATAGGACTCATTATTACTCCATACCCGAAGGGTGCCAGACGAGACCCTAACCCTAAGTCTCCGCTGTCTGTCTGTCCGTCTGTATAGGGGTCTACATCTTTAGCTAAATTAATTAATTTATAAATATTGAAACCCACGAGAGGTTCCAATATAAAAAAACCGGACAAGTGCAAATCGGACTCGCCCACTGAGGGTTCCGTTAAAGACTATATTTTTTATGATTTAATTACAAATGTATAGTTTTCAGATTTTTTCCTTCTAGTATAAGAGGGTATTACTTGCCAAATTTCATAATTCTAGGTCAACGGAAAATACCCTATAAATTTTGATTCCCTTGAGAGTGTCGAAAATACGTTTTTTGCGGCATAAATGGCCGTATCTTTTTTTCATGTTTACTTAGAAGTTTGATTTTTTCACAGCTTCAAGGGACTGTAGACCTGAGTTTTAATTTCAACTCGATACTTCCACGCGTTCCCGAGATAAAGACGGACAGAAAGACGGACAACAAAGTGATCCTATAAGAGCTCCGTTTTTTCCTCTTGCGGTACGGAACCCTAAAAATAAAATAAAATTGGTTTCAGCTCTATCTTAAAGACGGTAATACATGCAAGTTTCAAATTTGATTAGTTTTGTTGTACATACTCTTATGTAAAACAACAAATATAATAAGAATTTAGTTTCCGTACTCAAAGGGTGCCGAATTGTTAGTGAGGCGCTATCATTTTAGCGGTTTGTTTTTGTCGCCTTGATGTTGCCATGGCATCTTTTTTGTTATTATTTACCATAATATTTTTGGGTTCCGTACCCCTATGATATGGTCGTACGGAACCCTTTGGGCGCGAGTCCAAGTCGAACTTGTCGAAATTATTTTTCTTCATTATCTAATCCTTTGGTCTTCACCGCCCTTCCTTCGGTCTTTCCTCTATCTTTCGTTCCATGTTTTTTTTATAAAACTGCATCAGCTAAAGTTATTTTCTTCAAACATGCATTTAACAGTTAATCATAATGAAAAACTTAAACAAAACAATAAAATAAAATAATCTTAATAATGAATTACACTTGCTTCATTCTAAAAGTTCATTTCGCTTCATTTTAATTTATACCATCCTTCAGCGAAAAATTTACACGGTCTTTCTTTAGAAAATAATATTTTCATATCACCTTGAGCAAATGAAATATTTAAACAATCAATAAAATCAAACAATCAATCAATTCGATCAAATTAAGCTATTCTTTCCTAAATATTTCCAGTGTTTTTTTTTGTAATGTTTATACTCTTGACTTCTTGACTTAGACATAGGCTTGGACAAGCAGTTTGCTATATATGGACTTAGCCATTAATTAAATTCAATCAGTTAATCTCTGGAACTACTGAACCGAACTGAAACACGTGGAATAAGTTTGTGTTAAACGGTATATACGGAACCCTCAGAAGACGAGTCCTATTTGCCCTTGACCTGTTTTTTAAACGATACAAAATTCAACGCTAATTTATACCCGTTCTACTAGAACCAAGTTTCAAGGCGCTGACAAAAGCTACATTTTTGTAGAGACGAGTATACTGGTAGACAATGCAACATAGCTAAAATGCTGGTGGCTAAGAGGAATATCTGTATACATTTTAGTAGCTTCTTTCTAGTGAAATATAAATAAATTGTTGTAGATTTTAATGGTATTACTTTGAATAGATACGAAAAAAAGACAGACATTATCTTATCAAAGCAATCCACTGCCAGCAGCATGTCACCGGAAGATAATAAAAGCCGGTAGTTTATAAATATTATGGGTGTTTGTTAAGTTGTTTATAAACTCCCTGCTTTCCTAGAGTAATTATATTTTTTCTACAATAACTACCTTTCGGTAAAATAAATACTTAATGATATGTATTTTCAGGCCTTCTTGTAAAAGTAGGGTGATTCTGCCTGTCTCTGTAAATTAACCTCTTCTTCTACCCAAAAGCTTTTATCAAGGGATTTCTAATACTGTCCCTCTTGCTCACTTGCTCCATCAAACTTGGGGAACTAACACAGCACATATTGTGATTTATGATTTCAACCAAAGGCTCAAGTTTTCTTTGACACTTTAATTCCTGTAGGCAATTTATGGATTAGCTTAGATCATATTATATCAAACTCATGACTACAGCTAAACAATGTGGCAAATTCCAAGGACTTTTCTGTTTAGTTCATTATAGGGGAGCTTAAATGCTGTATAAACTAAAATTAATTTATTGCCAAGTACTCCGTAAGTGGAGGTGTAAAACTAACGAAACTTAACTAAAGCCATCAGAATCAGTTACATCTGTTATATATTTTTACTCGTGATATCTAGGAGGATTGACTCTTACATTCGTGAAACTTAACATATTTTAAAAGTAAAAGAAAATCAAGTGCGGCTCGAACTTATGCATCGAGTGTCCGTACTGTACGTTTATATTGTTCCTACTTAAATAACACTGATGTTGGGATCATAGTTGCAGCTTCCCTAATTAATTCACTTACCCTGTCTATATTTTGGAACATTTGTAATCTTTTCGGCTACATTCTTACAGAAATAAAAGGGGAACAAAGATTTTTTTCAAGTTTGCCCAAATTTTCGACAAAGTTCCACCTGCCATGATCACAGAATGACTTTTGGACGAACACACAAACCATACCATTACTTTTTCTCATTTTGCATTACGGATTCGTTAAAAAAACTTTCAATGGAACTCAGTTTATACTTATTTTAATACAATGATTGCTATGTAAAATAAATATCATAACTGCGGAGAGTGAACAAACATTTCCAGTCGTTTTAAATAAAATTAAAAGGTAGGAGTATTTTCCGTACCCTTTGCTGAGTTACAGGCTGAAATATCATGATATTTTCAGGTCATAAACCTCAGTGAGCGGTAGATTTACTTTATTTGACGTCTTTATGAAGAGTACCGACCTACATAAAACCCAGGTACCACTCATTTGAACTAATTTAAAAAATTAAATTAATATCACTGCGGTATAGAAAATCAGAAAAGTAAATCTGGACGTGAGGAGCTTTGAACCGGGATTCGAACCCGGGACCTCTTGGAAATTTAATTTCTTATTTCCTTGCGATGGATAAATCGCCAAGTGTTTAAAAATGTAGAAATTTATTTCTATCATAGTAATTTAAAAAAGTTGAAGCTGTTTATAGAGTATTTTTGTAAATTGTGCTTAATTGTGAAAGGAAATTCCATTTTTCTCTTTCCAGGTATTAGAGAGATTATCATAGCCATAAAAGCTGTCTCAAAAAGGTTTCAGAAACAAACAATAGAATAATCTTAGACTGCTTTTAAGGTTCCGTACCCCAAGGATGCCAAACGGAACCCTATTACTAAGGCTCCGCTGTCTATCTGTCTATCCGTCCGTCTGTCACAGAGGTCTACAGCTTCAGCCATAATAAGTAGCAACAACAACAATTTATTTATTTAGTGTTTTATTTATTTATTTAAAGTTTTATTTATTTATTTAAAGTTTTATTTATTGATGTAAAGATTTATTTATTTATTTGAAGTTTTATTTATTTATTTAAGCGATTTGAAGTTTTCAGAGAATACGTATTACTATGGCCTCTAAAACGTAAATAAAAAAAATAAAAACAAAGGGGGTCCTCGTACAGAAAACCTTCAAAAATGTGTGGATAAAATAATGATAATGACGGTAATACACACAAGTTTCAAACTTGGTCAGATTATTATAAATAGGTACTCTAAAGTAAAAGCACAAATAATCAAAATTTGGGATCCATACTCAAAGTTTGCTGAATTATTTGAGAGGTAATCATTTTAGCGGCTTTTTTCGATGCATCGATATTGCTATGGCGTCTATATTGTTGTTATTTATCGTGTTTTTAGGATACCTTACCCGTATTGTATGGTGGTACGGAACCCTTTTTGCGCGAGTCCGAATTATTTTAACGTATTATTTAGATACAAAAAAGTTACATTCAAAATGAAATCTGAATCTAAGTTTAAAAAGGTAGAAAGATAGTTTATCCAGCCGCAATAATAATACGAATGGATTGTACTGTTAGCATAAACCATAAACTAAAGGAAGAGTAAGTACCATCACGAAACCATGCAATGGAACTAATGCGAACGAAGACGAAGGCCAATAATAATTGACCACTACAGATAACTGAATTTTTCCGCCCGCGGGCTTAGTAATCTGCGGGCTGAGTTTCTCCCGAAGTGGTAGTACTAATTTATTAGTTAATTACTCAGGTACTTAAACCCATCGAGTAAAGTAATTTTCTTCTCTGCGTTTTATAGGATGACTAATTTATTGCTTTTTTGATCTAGTATCTGTTCTACTATTCTACTAAATAACGTAGTTTCTCCAGAATATGAAATGATCGCTGATATAACTGAACTATTTGCTAAATATATTTTGAACTGTTTTATATAAGCCATTTTATTTTTCACATTACTGAATATAACAGGATTTTTTGGAAAAAAATATTGTAATATTAAGACTGGGTGATCGCGGTAGAATATCAAACGGCCGGAGCCAAGAAAGTCTTTTCAATAAATTTCAAAAAGGTACTAATTAATTGTATCTTTTTTTATCGGTCTAAATTAAACTTAAATAATGGAATTAAAAATATTTCCAATGAAATAATAATTTTTCAAATCCAAATTTAGGCGTCACCCTCTTTAGGTCGCGTTCGGTCACAGAATACGCGTGCTACGTCACTGCCGCTTGTTCACTTTCTCGCTTTGTACGTAAAAGTGCCAGTTTTTTTTAATCAATAGTAAAAAAAAATTGATATTCTGTCTTCACGTGATAGCTTTAAAACTTTAGTAATGGATCTTTTTACAAGTTGCATGCGAAGCAATTGAAAATACTCCATCATCAGGCCCAAGTGAAGGGTTTGATGACGAAGTGGCAACGGAAGTTTCAATTGATAAAAGTATAAATAATGGGGGTGTTTGTAGCCACGGGGGGATGAAATTTCATGGGATAGGGATGGCATTTGTGCATATCGTTTTCACATCATATAAGACTCAAAAAACAAATAGCACCCGATTTCAATGATTTTAAGTGCATTTTTTGTAAGCTCTCGTCCACCGCTCGAAAAATTCATTTTTTTCCGGTTTCCAACTCCGACGGGTCGATAAGCGACCGGCTGGGGTGGATGGCAATTTGTTTCCAGTGTTTGTATGTGATGAAGAATAAGTATGCCAACTTCTTTTTTTAGGGTTCCGTACCCAAAGGGTAACCAACGGGACCCTATTACTAAGACTCCGCTGTCCGTCCGTCTGTCTATCCGTCTGTCACCAGGCTATATCTATGAACCGTAATAGTTAGACAGTTGAAATTTTCACAGATAATGTATTTCTTTTGCCGCTATAACAACAAATACTAAGAAACAGAATAAAAGAAATATTAAAGGGTGATTTTTTTTGCACGATATCAATAACGGCAACAGCCTGTTGCCAACTAGACGCTTGAAATATTCACAGAATATTTAGGTATATCCATCCATCAGCCTGTTTCGTCCACTGCTGGACTAGGCCTTTCCAGGATTACGCCACTCTTGGCGGTCCCCCTGGAAGAAATGCCCATACTCACACACGCTGGGCAGGCGGGTTGGTGAGCGCGGTGCCGAAACCCTTGCACCAGTGACGCCGCTGCCCGTCACCAGTCTGTTTTAAGGCCCGGCAATTAGGGATGGATATACCGCCATCCATCGGTCCCAGGCAATGGTGGGCCGCCTGGTTTTGCCTGAGAGCTGTTCTCTTACGCTCCCCCGAATAACTTCGGGAGGATCTGCGAGTAAGATGGTGTTACCTCCACAGTCGACCTTGGCATCAGCTCTACCACCTACAGGTACAGGTATATATTCATATTAAAAATAAATAATTAAATTAAAATTAATGTTTAAGGGGGGGCTCCCATCAACAGACATGATTTTTTTTTCGTTTTGTTAGATAATGGTACGGAACCCTTCGTGCGCGAGTCCGACTCGCACTTGGCCGGTTTTATTTTGTATTTTCTTCGCTTTCAATTGGCTGCCTCGCGCCAAACATTTTTTTTCACCAACCTTCCTATTTCCGGTCCCGGTCAAGTTGGCTTAGTTCGGATTGCACAGGGCGATTCCACAACACTTCGGGAGCTCAAATACCGCGAGCCATCCGGCTGCCTCTTGGATACTACGCGCACTATGTACGCTACGTTTGAACTACGCGTCATTGCCATAACTAAACCGCTCAAGATAAAAACATTAAATTTGAAACATACGATCCTTCCAGGGTGCAGGGGTGCACAAAGAACGATTTTTCGAAAATCAAACGCTAAAGAGTTAAGGTAAACGTTTGTACAGTGCTCCCAAAGTTATAATGCGCATAAAAATTTATAGCCGAGCGACTGGACGTACCACGTGACCTTGCTGCTTGTACAGAAAGTGTAGGGAAATACGAAATTTGTCGAGCAGTGGCGAAGATTCGTATGCGCATTATAACTTTGGGAGCACTGTACCAAAAATTTTGGTAGAAACACTCTAAATAACAAATAATAAAACACATGTATACGAGTATAACAGATTTAAAAAAATCCTCACCTTAGTAAAGCGGGGTGAAAAAGTTTATGAGAAAAATCATATTCCCTGTGTGTATTAACTTGTAACTTGGCATCAAACTCTTAAAAATGATTCCTAAAAATAAATAAATAAACATGGATTAGGAGTGACCAAAAAAAGGATTTTTCGAAAATATTTGCCATAGAAAAGGTATAAATACGTGGGACGCACTATAAGTTTCCGGAATGAATATGAAAAAATACTATTAAAGGTACAAAATTAATTTATTGTTTTTCAAAATAATCTCCCTTGGCGTCTATGCACTTTTTCATTCGATCAAACCAGTTTTGAAAACTTTTGTGCCACTCCCCTGTGGTGACCTCTGAAACGTGTTTTTCATACTCCTCGACAGCCTCTTCTGGTGATGAAAATCGTTGACCGCGTAATTGGTTCTTAATTTTTGGGAACAGAAAAAAGTCACAAGGTGCCAGGTCGGGACTGTATGCAGGATGACTCATGAGTTCTACATTTTTTGTCTTCAAAAAGTCGTTTGTCTGTCTGGCCGTGTGAGAACTAGCATTGTCGTGGTGCAGGATGATACGGCGTTTACGGTTATTTTTACGGAGTTCGTCAATAACTTCCGGCAAACAAATGGTCGTGTACCAGTCACTATTCACGGTACGACGATTCTCTAAAGCAACAGTAGCCACGTGTCCAGTTTTATTAAAAAAAAGAAGCAATCATCCGCTTAGATGCACTTTTCACGCGCGCCACTTTGGTTGGTTTCGGCTCATCTTGAAAGACCCATACGCTCGATTGCTGCTTTGTTTTGGGATCGTAGCAATAAATCCATGTTTCGTCACCTGTTACTATGTCCCACACCAAATTTGACGCACCTTCGTTGAATCTGGTAAGCATGGCACTGCACCAAGTGACGCGGTCCGTTTTTTGAGCCTCGGTCAAGTTGTGTGGGATCCACCGCGAGCACAGCTTTCTCACACCCAAATGTTTGTGTAGGATTGATTGTATTTGACTCATGCCTATTTCCAAGGATGCGCGAATTTCATGGTAGGTCACATGCCTGTCTGTTTCAATCATACGGCGCACAGCATCGATGTTTTTGTTGGTCACAGCGGTGGACGGCCGACCATCGCGAGATTCGTCACTGAGATTGATACGACCACGCTTGAATTCTGCAAACCAGCTATAAACAGTCGTCTTGCATGGTGCTTCATTGCCAAAAGCTGTTTCAAGCCGAGCGATGCTCTGTTGAGCTGTCAAATTACACTTAAAATCGTAGAAAATCATACTACGAAAATTTTCTGGAGTTAAATCCATGTTGATGCAGACACACAATTTTTTAAATGGCGCCACAAAGTAAAAACAAAAGACAGTCAGACGAAACAATCTGCATTCTACAGCCAAAGAGTGCTATTTTCAAATGTTGCAATAAATTTTTAAATATTGTTTATGTAAGTGGCCAGTTCCGGAAACTTTTAGTGTTACCTATGTATACATACTTTTGTAAAAAAAAATCATTTTGCCTGACGGGATGGTAAAGTTCTATGGGAAAATCTGATTCGAATTGATATCCAAAACTGACGCAGACGAAGAAGCGGGAAAAAGCTAGTTGATTTATAAAAGATTACTTTACGGTAGCGTTTTATATTTTTAACTACGGAAACCTAAAAATATATAAAAACCGGAAAAATGCGAGTCGGACTCGCCCTCCGAGGGTTCCGTACAAATTAGTGAAAGTTTAAAAAATCTACAAAATGATTTGGTCACCCGTACAATTATTACCGCGCATACCGTTACTTAACCTCGATGATTTTTATGATTCAATTACAAATGTATAGTTTTAAGATTTAATCCTATACTTGTAGTATTACTTGGTATTATGGTATTACTTGCCAAATTTCATAAATAATATACGTTTTTGCGGCATAAACAGCCGTATCTTTTTTTTACGTCAATTCATAAGTTTGATTTTTTCACAGATTCAAGGGACACTATAGGTAGATTTGAATATATGGTTTTAATTTCAACTCGATAATTTCACGTGTTTCTGAGATAAAAGGTCTTGACAGACAGATGGATGGGCAGACGGACAACAAAGTGATCCTATAAGGGTTCCGTTTTTTCCTTTTGAGGTACGGAACCCTAAAAACGGATTTTGATCTAATTTATTGGTAGGTAGAGCAGAAGAAAAGCAGAAAATTGTAGCACGCTGCTGACGCCAAATAAATTCAAGTTAGTTTTGAATTATTTTTCGCCCGAAGCTTCATCCTTGTGGTTTTTACGTTTTTTGTTGTCTGCTAGGGAATTGTCTGTATTGTCGGAATAAAAATTAGTTTATATTGTAGCACGGGTAAAGATAAAGTTAGCTAAGAATAATGAATATTCAAAAGCAAGTAAAATTTAGATTCGTAAAACGTTTAATAATAATCATGCTCAAAATTAAACTGAGACACAAATATTTTATATATATTGATACGTAATTATTCGCATATTATAGTAGTATACATACGTATGAACGCAGAAAAAGAGTGGATCAAGCTTATGAAAATAGTTTTTTTTGTTTTTGGTTTGATTAAATATTTTTTATAGTTTATATGGGTCTATAAACTGAATGAAAAATTGGTATCAAAAGGAAGGATTACTAATGAGAATCTATTGGCATTATTTTCATGTCTCAGTTTAATATCATTTACTTAACTAAAATAGGGACCAAACTTGTCTGCTTCCGATTGTTATACTTTAACAGCTCGGTTTTAAGATGGAAAATTTATTTATCTAACCTCATATCATAAAATCCTCATTACGAACTCAAAACTATTGGCATGATGAAAAATATTTTTCATGAATGTAGTATAGGTCTCCGAACAACATAATGCTATAAAAAAACTTTTTCTGAGATTACAGTACATGTGATACTAACGAGGAAAGCAAAGGGAACTTAGCCCTTACAGCCATGTCTGAGGTTTAATATCAAATATCAATGAGGTTTTTATATAATGTTCTCCAATACGTAGAAAACAATAACGAGGTTACAGTCAACATTATTTACGGCCAAGTATTGTCTATGGCTTACGGCGCGTTGGACTCGGTCTGTCAATGGATGAACTGAACAAACAAGTTGCGCCATAGTATTCCAGGAAATTTAAAATTATTGACAACAGGGATGGTGATGATATTTGACTTCACCTGACATTATATACACTTTTAGAACAAGCTTTCACAAGAAAAATTAAAAATGGCTAACGAAAAACTTACCAATATTATGGAAACAAGTTAGTAGGCATGAGTTTAGATAAAGTAGTGTATGAAACTCGTGTTTTAATAACCTTTTTATGTACCAGTTTCATAAACTACTATTATAAAATTAAGTATGAAGGTTTAATTTAAAAAAATAAAAATGGAAAGGTTCGATGTCCGGCCGGGCATGCACCGATGAATTTTTCGGAATTTATGTGCATAGTATTTAATACTTACCCCCTGCTAAACGGTGAAGGAAAACATTGTGAGGAAACCTAAAAAGCGTGTATTTGTGCCCAAAGAACGGCGATAGGGCTGGATATGGACTGTGACTTTCATTTCATAGTTCACACTCGGAATACCTCTGAAACCCCTTTGGGGATTCATGTAATGACGATATATATATATATATTTATTTATTATTTATTTTTATAACTTTTTGCCCAAAGCTTCTCTCGCGTGGGTGTATCTTTCAATAAAAACCATATTTGACGGTTTTTGGCTTGGGGGCTGTTCATCTATGACGTAAGACAATTTTTGACTATTTTGACCCCCTCCCTCCGCTATGTAAGAAATAATAAGATTTGTCAGTACCCCAATCATCTTGTTCAAATTTAAAAGGAAATACGTGGGACGCACTATAAGTTTCCGGAATGAATATGAAAAAATACTATTAAAGGTACAAAATTAATTTATTGTTTTTCAAAATAATCTCCCTTGGCGTCTATGCACTTTTTCATTCGATCAAACCAGTTTTGAAAACTTTTGTGCCACTCCCCTGTGGTGACCTCTGAAACGTGTTTTTCATACTCCTCGACAGCCTCTTCTGGTGATGAAAATCGTTGACCGCGTAATTGGTTCTTAATTTTTGGGAACAGAAAAAAGTCACAAGGTGCCAGGTCGGGACTGTATGCAGGATGACTCATGAGTTCTACATTTTTCGTCTTCAAAAAGTCGTTTGTCTGTCTGGCCGTGTGAGAACTACCATTGTCGTGGTGCAGGATGATACGGCGTTTACTGTTATTTTTACGGAGTTCGTCAATAACTTCCGGCAAACAAATGGTCGTGTACCAGTCACTATTCACGGTACGACGATTCTCTAAAGCAACAGTAGCCACGTGTCCAGTTTTATTAAAAAAAGAAGCAATCATCCGCTTAGATGCACTTCTCACGCGCGCCACTTTGGTTGGTTTCGGCTCATCTTGAAAGACCCATACGCTCGATTGCTGCTTTGTTTTGGGATCGTAGCAATAAATCCATGTTTCGTCACCTGTTACTATATCCCACACCAAATTTGACGCACCTTCGTTGAATCTGGTAAGCATGGCACTGCACCAAGTGACGCGGTCCGTTTTTTGAGCCTCGGTCAAGTTGTGTGGGATCCACCGCGAGCACAGCTTTCTCACACCCAAATGTTTGCGTAGGATTGATTGTATTTGACTCATGCCTATTTCTAAGGATGCGCGAATTTCATGGTAGGTCACATGCCTGTCTGTTTCAATCATAAGGCGCACAGCATCGATGTTTTTGTTGGTCACAGCGGTGGACGGCCGACCATCGCGAGATTCGTCACTGAGATTGACACGACCACGCTTGAATTCTGCAAACCAGCTATAAACAGTCGTCTTGCATGGTGCTTCATTGCCAAAAGCTGTTTCAAGCCGAGCGATGCTCTGTTGAGCTGTCAAATTACACTTAAAATCGTAGAAAATCATACTACGAAAATTTTCCCGAGTTAAATCCATGTTGAGTCAGACACACAATTTTTTAAATGGCGCTACAAGGTAAAAACAAAAGACAGTCAGATGAAACAAACTGCATTCTACAGCCAAAGACTTCTATTTTCAAATGTGGCAATAAATTTTTAAATATTGTTTATGTAAGTGGCCAGTTCCGGAAACTTTTAGTGTTACCTATGTATTAATTAAATAATTAGTAGTCCCACAAAACAAGACCATAATTAAGGAGAACAAATTAAAAATTTATGAATTTGGGCTAGCCCAAGGGCTTAATAGCCAATCAGATAAAGGATCAGCCACTGAAAAATATGTTTCATAATTTTATCTTAGAATTAGCTAGACCCTAAAAATAAGATTTGGTCTGAACCCATTCCTCCTTGAACGTCATACGTAAAAAATGAAACAGCCCCTTGGCGGTAATTTTATCAACACAACTTTTTATAACCTTATGTGTTGACCATTGTCACTATGGTAATAAAGAAAACCCCCATCTAAATCTGTTGAGTGGTTCTCGAGATAAAACTAAACATACAGACCGATAAAAATTCTGAAAATTGTAGTTTTGGCCTCAGTACAATGCTAATAACACATTTAATTTAAATTCTTGCAAAAGTGTTCAATGTACAGACACGACTTTTTACTACTTCATTATATTTTTATGTCCCCGACAGAATCCTATACAAATGTTATTTTCTTTCAGAGACTCTCTACGATGTCCCGACCAGCATGATAGTGCTGCTATCTGGTCTCTACGGATCCATATCAGTCCTGGCAGTGGTGGGAAACTTCCTGGTTATGTGGATTGTGGCCACTTCCCGAAGAATGCAGAGTGTCACCAACTGCTACATAGCCAATTTAGCTCTAGCCGACATTGTAATAGGATTATTCGCCGTTCCATTCCAAGTAAGTGCGTCATTCAATGTGAAAAATTTGAACGTTCCATGATACGTTCTAGAAATAAAGGAATTATTTTTTGAGTGTTTAACCAAATTCACTGGGTGCTGTAAATGATGAGTGGTAGTTATAAGTTCAAAAGTGGTTACGGAATTGTTGTGATCAAACCTTTCCTGATACACACGTATGTATGAATAGTATGTGCTGTTGTCGACCATTATTAGTATTTCTATATCAGTCAAATTTGTAACATAAAATTAAAATAGCATTAATAGCCCTTTCAGATGATACCTGATATATTTGGCTAGGTCAATAAATAAAAAAGACAGGCTCCCTTACAACGAGTTAAAATTATTTATAGCAATAAAATGTTTTATTTCTTTACTACTTTAATACTATTGATACAACACTGCACAAGACACTACACGACACTCACACAAACAGAGACATACACTGTACACAACCTCCCTTGTGTTTACTAATCTGTGTGTTTACTATACTGATTCTAAGACCTTAGTCGTAGGGCTAAGGAAACACACAAATAAACACACCCTCTCACACACGCACCAACAACAAACACTACAGCAACAAATTAACATTTAATAAACACAATAAAACAACCAATTCGGTTGTTTTTCGGTTGTTGCCTGCTGATGATGATATCTGATCTATTCGGGTAGGTCAATAAATAAAAAAATCTGGCTACTTTACAAGGAGTTAAAACAATTTAAAGCAAAAAAATATTTTGTCTTTTCACTAATTTAATATTATTTTTTGTTTAATTTAATATTAATAGTATTGACACGTCACTAGACAAAACACTACACCCACACACAGATGGAGAGATACACACTGTACACAGCCTCCCTTGTGTTTACTATACTAATTCCAAGACTTGGTCGTAGGGCTAAAGTAAACACACAAACAAACACACCCCGTCACTCACGCATTAATTGGGAAAATAATTGGCGCAGATAATTTAGCCAAATGCGAGTTGGACTCGCGCACAATTGATTCCATACGGACACAATACGGATACGGAAATCGAAAAACATAATGGTAAAAAACAATAATTTATATGCCATGGCAACATTTAGGCGACAAAAAACAAAGCACAAAAATGATTAAGCCTGACAAATAATTCTCCATCCTTTAAGTAGGTTCGAAACCTAGTTTTTATAATTTGTTGTTTTACTTTACAGTATTATTAGAGGCTTAAGTAATACATCTGTGAAAATTTCAACTGCGGCTACCTATTACGGCTGAAGCTGTAGACCCCTGTGACGGATGGATGGACAGACAAACAGACAGTGGATCAGTATTCTAAATCAACTCGAAAAAAAAATGCACTTAACGTAATCAATTTCATATAAATTGGCTCACCATGAAACATCCTCGATCCTCGATCAGCCTGTTTCGTCCACTGCTGGACATAGGCCTTTCCAGGATTTCGCCACTCTTGGCGGTCCTCCTGGAAGAAATGCCCATACTCACACACGCTGGGCAGGCGGGTTGGTGAGCGCGGTGCCGAAACCCTTGCACCAGTGACGCCGCTGCCCGTCACCAGTCTGATTTATATAAGGCCCGGCAATTGGGGATAGATATACCGCCATCCATCGGTCCCAGGCAATGGTGGGCCGCCTGGTTTTTTGCCTGAGAGCTGTCCTCTTACTCTCCCCCGAATAACTTCGGGAGGATTTCCGAGTAAGATGGTGGTACCTCCACAGTCGAGCCCGGCATTAGCTCTACCACCTATGACCATGAAACATAATATAGGGAATTTTCAATTACCTAAAAAACTTGATATTCCGTTCTCAAGTAGGTCCCATAGCATACGTGTATAGAAAAAAAAACGGAAAATAATCACACTAATATTATGAATGCGAAAGTTTGTGTGTGTGTGTGTGTGTGTGTGTGTGTGTGTGTGTGTGTGTATGTTTTTTACTCTTTCACGCTGAAACGGCTAGATGCGACACACGCCTGACTTGAGCCCCATCGAAATGTTGCTCACTCCGTTGGTATATTTCACGGGTCACATGACCAATGAAACTGCCCTGCTATGACTTTATTACCTTTTCATTTTTTTATTTTCACAACTTAGTCACATCTTAAACACCATCTCTAGACGATAAACCCAGTGGCCACTGAACTAAGGGGCATAGAAAACAGTATACGTATGTGACAACTACGTAAAGCGATATTACGTGTTCGATGATATTGTACAGGTCACAACAAAAAAAGAAATATATAGGTACAGATAATATATAGTCACACAAAGAGAGAACCTTTTGTTTGATTTAAACTTTTACGTACGCAAAATAAAAAACCAGCCAAGTGCGAGTCGGACCCGCGCACAAAGGATTCCGTACCATTATCTATAAAAAACGGCAAAAAAATCATGTCTGTTGTATGGGAGCCCCCCTTAAGTATGATTCTTATTTTAATTTTATAATTTATTTTTAAAGTGAATATATAACTAAATTTTCTGTGAAATGACATGACGAAATTTCATGTTGCCGTTATCAATATCGAGCAAAAACGAGCAAAAAAATCACGTTTGTTGTATGGGAGCCCCCTTTAATATTTATTTAATTCTGTTTTTTAGTATTTGTTGTTATAGCGGAAACAGAAATACATCATCTGTGAAAACTTCAACTGTCTAACTATCACAGTTCATGCGATACAGCCTGGTGACAGACGGACAGACAGACGGACAGCGGAGTCTTAGTAATAGGGTCCCGATGGTTACCCTTTGGGTACGGAACCAAAGTAAAGTGGGTAAAGTATTGGAGACTGTTCGTACAGCATGGTGTAACAAAGTTTGTTCCGAGGCGCCAGTACTATATATGCCCTTGGACTAGTTAGAATATATAAGGCGACACCAAATTCACACCGGAGACTTGATAAGCGATCAGTATCACGGATCGATTATTATTGTTTGCGATTTCGCAAAATGGAATATTGACCTCCTATAGTGGAGGTCTCTTCGGGGTGGAGCTTGCGTGTAAAGGGACCACGATAAAAATATTTACGAATTTCACAAAATCTGCCATCGAACCTTGATACTAAGCACTAACCGAGATTTCAGTATCAATTTGGCTGCATAAATTTATCTCACCATATTGTCTTGTCACTGTCACAGAAGGGTGGTTCATACACCGTAGTCAGTCTCGAAATGTCTTGGGAAATCAAGATGAAATGTCACGCCAGTATGACTAGGACATAAATATACGACAATCCTGTCGTTTTATTTCACGCAATAGTTTAGGATTATTCAGTACTTTCTGACTTCCACATAATCATATGTTACTTCTTCTTAAATATTTATTTTATAAAGGTACAATAACTACAGAAAGTACAAAAAGTGGACGTCCAAATGAAAATAATTTTACAAGGAAAGATTTAAATAAAAGCATTCATGAAAAAGAGAAAACCACTTAAAACATTCGGCGGAGTAAGAAGTCAAGTTTCTCAAATTAACAATTTCAAGTCAAGCCCAAAATTAATATGGGTGATCCGTAGAAAACTTTTGGTCTGGATTAAGAAATTTCAGATAGGCAATTTCTAATGAAAAGTTTATCTTATCTGCACAGAAACGAAACTAATAGTTTTAAGAAATTAAAAAGTAAAGGTTCTTATTTTATCGAATAGTTTTGAACGTTTATTTATATTTAAATTTATTTAGATTACGGAGTGGAAAAAAAATACTAATCACTCCACTGGCAAGAGCGTAGGTTATAAATTTTTAATATAATGTATTGTATGATTCTTCGTATAATATATATTTTGAAAAAATATTTTCTTTGTCTCTTCTTTTAGCTTGGTAGGTAATATGACATTCAGTTTTGTATATTAATTTGATTTGACCACCAGTGTATCATGTCTGCAGGTCAAAATTGCATGATAGATCTTTGCTTAGCTCTTCATTATTATTATTCATTTATGTTTTTATTGCATGTGTAAAATATTTGTACGCCCTGCAGGGCAGAGCTGAGAGGAGACATAATATTGTTATCTACACCTAATACATTTATACCCTTGGTTCACAAATAAATAATCTTGAATCTTATGTTTTTTAATAGCTTTCGTATTCCTTAAATCGGGGTAAAACGTTGTAATGAAATCAACTATAACTTAACAAAAAAAAAACAGGTCAACAAAATTGTTGTTTTTGTTAAATCTCGGTTTTACGAAATAATGACTGTATGTTGTCCACAGTTCCAAGCAGCTTTGCTGCAGCGATGGCTCCTGCCGTACTTTATGTGCCCGTTCTGTCCATTCGTGCAAGCTCTGTCCGTCAATGTCAGCGTGTTCACACTGACCGCCATCGCCATGGACAGGCATCGAGCTATCATCACACCTCTCAGGTAAATTGAGCTCAAGACTTAATGGTTCACTTTTTTTACAGAGTTGAAAATTCTACAGTTGAAACTGTAGACCTCTGTGACAGACGGACAGAGAGACAGCGGAGGCTTAGTAAAGGATCCCGTTTGGCATCCTTCGGGTACGGAACCCTAAAAAAGGTTATCAATTTAAACTTTTGGGTATGTCTTGACAGTTCCCTAAGGCGCAATAGGTCCATCGCATAACGAAAGCAGAGAAATACGAAAGAGATAAACATACATGATAGTGCGCTTTTAAGTAGTTTGGTGAAACAAGAAATGGTTGGATTATGTTGTTTTTAAGTAATAAAATTGTATGTAAATCGAGTAGTATTTTTAAAATTATAGGGTTATATGTTTAAAACAGTCATCTTATCTGGAAAAAAAGCCTCCACTTTGCTTTTTTTTAATGCAGCGATTTTGCTCAATCACGTTTTGGGCTGTGTGAAAAGGCCTCTTTATAACATGTTTTTTTAATCGATTGTAGTTTGGGAGTACAACTGTTTCAAAATCATTTTTTTACTAGGGACGGATGGGGCAGATGTGTTCGAAGTAGATATTACGCAAGAAGATACAAAATGAAAACAAGCTATCTACATCGTCATGTTATACTGGATGTAAATTTATTGTTATCGTTTACGACCCATTTAACAAAATTACGCTTTTTGTATGGCGCGCTTTTATGGACCATAATTTTCTTGGAATTTGTTTGATTATGTTTTTCGGTGTAATTAAATGAAACGGTTATCAATAAAATTGCCGTATTCGATTGGGTAAACATCATAGGTTATTTCGACATGAAGTTTTGATTGCTTTATTTAGTACTAAAAATCGTAGTAAACTTGTAAAATAAATCGTAAAAACTGACCGAAGTCTTTTTAACAGAATGTAATAAATAATGAAAATTGTGATACACTTTGTGTTGGCAAATTTGTATATGTCTGATGTTTTAGCACTGTTTACAATAAAATTATTGAACTTGAACGAATGACTGAAAGATAATCCATCCATCCATCAGCCTGTTTCGTCCACCGCTGGACATAGGCCTTTCCAGGATTTCGCCACTCTTGGCGGTCCTCCTGGAAGAAATGCCCATACTCACACACGCTGGGCAGGCGGGTTGGTGAGCGCGGTGCCGAAACCATTGCACCAGTGACGCCGCTGCCCGTCACCAGTCTATTTTATATAAGCCCGGCAATAGGGGATGGATGAACCGCCATCCATCGGTCCCAGGCAATGGTGGGCTGCCTGGCTGGTTTTGCCTGAGAGCTGTTCTCTTACTCTCCCCCGAATAACTTCGGGAGGATTTGCGAGTAAGATGGTGGTACCTCCACAGTCGAGCCCGGCATCAGCTCTACACTCTGCATCTGAAAGAATACTTTTTTAATAAAACTCTAACATAATAGGCATGATGACTAAAAAAAAAATATTAGTCCGTCAGTTAGATTATCAGAAAATATTGTACACGTATTTTTTCTTTTTTCAATTAAACAAAAAATTATGAAGATATAGCCCACTGAAGTTCCGCGTGACGTCACATCTAGGTACAATTTTACTTAGAAGTGACGTCATTTCATTCATTGCAAAAGAAAAAATATGTGTCCAATATTTTTTGATAATCTAAATAACGGACTAAGTAGAGTAATATTTTGTTTACCCTGTCTACAAGCCTATTATAAAAACAAAAATACTTATTATATAAAACCTACATAACTAAATTAATAATATAAAATAAATTAATTAATATGCACTAAAACATTACCGTAAATAAAAGATATTTTATAGACAGTTGCCGTCGTGTAAGGTGCCCACGACTTAGCTCTTTAAAGTTGACAATGTGATCATTTAGAGAAATTGATCACTACAAAAAAAGTATTATTTGTAAATGTGATACATTTAGTGTCAATAGGAAAGATTGGTCTATGTTTAACATTCAACAGTACAAAAGTCTTTTTTAAGATCGTAATATGTCAACGAATACATCTATCTGGGCCAGGTAGTCTCCTTTGATAACAGGCAAGACAAGGAAACTGAAAGACGCATCGATAACGCCTGGAAGAGCTACTGGTCCATGAAAGAGCTGATGAAGGGCAACCTTCCATTGTCACTGAAGCGTAAACTTGTTGACATGTGTATCCTCCCTGTTCTTACCTACGGTTCCCAAACGTTGTCACTAATCGATCATCAGAAGACCAAACTCAAGGTTTGCCAACGAACAATGGAGCGCAGCATTCTTAGTGTAAAACGTATTGACCGAATCCGAAACACTGAACTGCGCTCCAGAACTCAAATTGCTGACGTTGGTGTGCAGACGGCAAAACTTAAATGGAACTGGGCTGGCCACGTTAGTCGTATGCACTCGGATAGGTGGCGAAAATCGCTACCGAGTGGGTGCCAGATAACGGCTACCGAAGGCCAGGCAGACTAAAAAGACGATGGCGGAACGATCCCCAAGTAGCAAAATTTGATCATGTAATTGTCCTATGACCATGTATTTTGTTGTCCTATAGAACTCCTGAAAACGTTTATAGAACCGCATTTGGGCGCAGTTCATAGGAGTATTACATCCTATAGGCGTTTTATTACAGTCCGGTTATGTGTAGTTCAATTTTATAATTATTTTGTTAGGTGCTTTTACAAAATAAATTGTCCTATGATCTATCCTATATATCTATCCTAAGATCTGAAAAATGCACTGAATAGACGTGATTAGTCCCGCGACGCTCTGGCGCGTGCCTCTACTGGTGTTAGTAGTCCTGTAAAGATCTAGCGCATGCAACTACTGGTGTAATTAATCCAACAGTGATCAGCGTGATGCCGTAACTTGAGCATTCATTTTTCATTCGTTTTGATTGGTGTCGTACTGATGTAATGATAATAAAGTATTGTATTTAGTAATCCACATTAGATATCTTTTAACATGACATATTGGTGTAGTTTTTTACCTTAGACTGTTGTGTATAGAATGCCTAGCCAACTTGCAAAATTAATCATATTTATTATTTGTATATTCCATAATAATTAACATTTACTTAGCTGCCATTGGATCGGACCACGTGCCATAATATTGCATTTACCAGAACTTTTATAATGCTATTTCGTCAAATTTAAGACAATTATATGACAATTAAACGTTGTCATCATATTTAAGTTAAAGTTCCTTTGGAAAAATAAAACAAATGACCAAATGCACCATATTTGGGGTGGATTATTAAATTTAATTTTTTAATCAATGCAAATATTTTGAGGATAGTGTTAGAATTAATTTAAAACACTTGAAATATTTTTTTAATTTATCTTTTTAATTTATTTTGACATAGTAGGTAGTGTAAGGATGTGAAATAATTAAATAACTATATTTTATGTCACTGTCAGTATTTCCTTTTTGTCGAAAAAACATTTTATTTGCATTTTGATATTAAACTTGTCTTTTTCAATTTGACGTTGTACGAAACCACGCCAAATTTCACCAGACTCGCTTTTGAACTCCAACCCCGATTATATTTCATGGTACTTTTTCAACCATTCTAATAGTAACAAACGTAGGACACATATAGGTAGAATGTTACCCATATTAAAGTCCGAGGGCGTGCTAGTTTGGTGCAAACAATCCATTAGAAGTCACGGCTAAGATAAATCAGCCCTATAATATTTTTTACCTATAGGAGCTGTTCCTAAGACGTTTATAGAAGCACATGTCTTATAAAAGAATGAAACAAGACGTTAGCAAGAGCAAAGAGCAAACAATCAAATTAAAGCGTCACTGTGCTAGTAACTTTTATAAAATGAGCTTATAAGACTGCAAGGTCTAGTAATAGTCGTATATAGTAATCCTCTAAACGTTTATAAAACTAAGTAATAGGATCGTAAGTACTTGTAGCACAAATCGTCACATAGGATGCTGTTGTAAGACCAATGATCTAAGTAAATGCGTCTATTAGATGACTATAAGACGTTAAGTCTAATAAATCAATTATTTATTATACGACTATTTGCTACCTTGACTCATTTTCACCGGGGTGGTTGGAAGTAGCACAGGACCGCGATGTGTGCTTTCAGCAAGGGGAGGCCTTTGCCCAGCAGTGGGACACATAGAGGCTACGTAAAAAAAAATGTAGACGCTGGAAATTTTTGTTTGCTCGCATGAACACGTTAACCAGCCCAACGGACTTTCATCATCATACTTTAAAGAAATTTACTGGAAATGTTGTATTGGTAAGTTCAATTTATTTTTCATCTGTGCGAGTTTGTTGCGCTCTTGATGAAGGGTACATTTGTAGGGTAAATTGGACTAATCATACTCAGCTATATTTCTCAGTAGCGACCGGCTTATGAACGAATAGCAAGTGTTATCACTAAATAAGATTCAGGGCTAACACAAACATCCCATCTTAATACTTTTATAAATTTATCCAACAGGGCAAGATAAAGGTTGAGATTTAATATTTAAACATTATTCCCAACCTATGTCTATACAGTTATATGTTTTTGTTATTAATTGATTCAATTTATGTACCTTATTGGATACATATTTTGGTTAAGTCAGAATTCGGAATATTCCATCGACAAAACATTTTCAGTGAAGATTGATTTTGGTGTGATATCCGACCGGTGGTATAAGATAATTCGGTGTGCCATTGCGAGCTTGAACTCCAATTAACTCCATGAAACAGATTTAAATTAAATTCCTTACTTGGAAAAAGCTTTAGGTATTTAAAATTGCATTCGCTTTTGCGTCATGACTGCAGTTATTGTATTTGAAAGGTTGGTATTGTTCCCTATATTGGTTACCGTATTGCTTAAAAATACGTGACTTTCTTGTGAAAAAAAATGTTTTTATTAACAGGTCCACCACTCGCACATTTTATTTTGTTGTAAAAAGATTAATTAAACAAAAACCGGCCAAGTGCGAGACGCACTCGCGCATGAAGGGTTCCGTACCATTATCTCTAAAAACGGCAAAAAAGTCATATGGGAGTGTGCAGGTCCGACTCGCACTTGGCCAGGTTTAGTATTTGTTGTTATAGCGGCAACAGAAATACATCATCTGTGAAAATTTAAGCTGTCTAACTATCACGGTTCATGAGATTCAGCCTGGTGACAGATGGACAGACAGACAGACAGACAGACAGACGGACAGATGGACAGTGGAGCCTTAGTAATAGGGTCTCGTTGGTTACCCTTTGGGTACGGAACCCTAAAAAGAAAACGATAAATCCTCTACCGGCTAGTCTTGACTAAGTTGTTCGAGTAGTATAATTTACAATAAAGAAGCACGCAATGTGAAGGAGAAAAGGAAAAATACACGAAAATGGTGGCACATTACCGGCCTAGGCCAGTGAAAACAGATTCAGACACTTTTTTCAATTTCTCGAGGTATTTAAAAACATTGTAGTATGAACATTATACTCGAGTCTTTATCATGTTAAATAAAAAAAATATTTAACAGTTATGTGCTTGACGTTTCCACGCCTCTGTAGGTTGTCGTGGTCACGAGGTAACTAATAGGTATTGTTAGTTATTCACTGATAACTATAACTGATAATGTTGAATATAGTGTGTGAAATTAGGAAAGTTTAAAGTTTACAACCGTTATGTTGTTAGCCATACTTCCGTCTGTCGATCACACTTTTCACCCGGATCAGTTCGGAATTTTGAGTTCTCGTTTCTTTTCATTAGCTCTTCGTCTTTAGTATAATTATTTTATTTAGTATATTTTTTTATTTTTTCTGTACTTTTAGGTAATTTTCAGATTTAAGATTGTTTAGTTAGGCTTAATTTTATTTAAGTAATGTTTTTTTATTTTTTTCTGTTTTTGCAATAAAAATTCTCACGGTCTTTAAAACCATGCAACATATCTACTTCCGCGAATTAAAGAAAATAGTTCAAGTTTACAGGAAACATTTTTTTTATTAAATAACTATTTAATCTCATTTCTGCAGATTAAAAATGAAAACATTGGTAAATTGTACATCAAAATTCTAGGGATTTTATCTCTACCACATGAATTTATTTGTTTTTATTTCTCACAAGCCATTTTTATGGAAAACGGGAAGGACCCTTCATATAATGTCGAGCAATTCTACGTGAGTGACATATCAATCTATGTATTATAATATTATTCGGCTGAGATAAAATAAACTCTACGTGTAAAGTAAAAAGCGAAACCTGTTGGATTGTCTAAGAAGCACTTGCACGTTTATTCACACTTATTGTTAGATATAGATTTTGTGTTTTTGAAGTGGATACTTGTATGTTCGGATCTCATATAGGGGAGCCTGTTGAGAAGTTGTACGTCACTTCTGGAAATTTATCACGAAAGAAGCCCCGCAGATCAAGGCATTTTCGTATTTAATACTTGACAATAAACGTAAAAAGAAATTTTATCAGGTGTATTTTCTCTGTTTGAGGATATAAATAGTGTTTAATACAAAAGTAGATCTACCTTTACATAATGTGTACCGTAATATAAATAATTATATACTACTTAATTAATACATATACATATTACTTCTGAGAAAAAAACTGGTTTTCAGATTGTTTCAGATGTATTAACTAGAATAATATATAAATGCATAAATATATTGTCACGACATGAATCCCCGAGGGGGTGTCAGAGGTGTCCCGGGTGTGAACTGTGTAATGCAAGTCACCAAATACAATAATAGTCAAATAAATTAGCAAGATGAACGACATAAATTCAAAAAACACCGGGTATAATGGTTTTATACATCTGAAGTACCTTTGGCATATTGCATTTTCAAATTATCTTACCGCTTGTATAAGATCAAAAATTTTCAGGTATTAATTTACTACACGAAACACTTGCACTAAGTACGGATACTAAGCTAAACTTACAGACTCGGTCCTAAAGTCCTAAACAAAACTTATACAACCCATTAAAACTGCAATAGACACAAATAAATGTGCAAAATAATAATACTCAATATTATGAGGAATAATCCCACTCATTCCATCTCAATTATCCCACTGAAAATCATCCACTATCCCACTTATACCTACCACTAATATTATAAATACGAATGCTCGGATGGATGTACTCGTTTGTATGGATGGATGTAAAAAATATTTATCTTTTACATATAACGGATGTAAATAGACTGCTACAATTAAATGAAACCACATATTCTACCGACCCTACTGAACAACTTTTCCCAGGAATCATTCCCGCGGCCACCCTTAATTTGGGAAATAATTGAGTTCCAAACAAAAATGCCTGAACCGATACACCGACATACGGGCGAGTATCGAGAGAGCGTCGTCCGTGAAACAGCTGTTCCGGTGCAGCGTTCTAAAATAGACCTTCTTCCTGCGAGATAAAGTCTTTGAGTTACAGTTGAATATTTTTTTCTCTGAAGGGTCTTTTTTTGAATCGTTTTTCAGTATGATCAGTAGAGTACGTGGTTTTATTTAATGGTTGCACTCTATTTAAATCCTGTATATATATATATAGGTATACAAAAATATATATTTTTTACATTCATCCATACAAACGAGTTCATCCATCCATTTTTAACTCCTCTGTCTATAGTACCTTTAGCATATTGCATTTTGAAATTATTTTATCGGTTGTGTTCGCTTGTAAAAGATCAATAATTTTCAGATTTTAATTATTATTGCACGAAATGAAATGAAATTGAAATTTATTTACGGTATAAAGAATCATCAAAACCCTTAGCAGTAACAATACAATGAAATAATTTAACATAATATTTACGATATATTAATTTTATAACAAAACTGTTTTCTAATTTGTCAGTTTCGGTAATTTAAAATTTCTGCATAAAAGCAGATCATACATATAAAAAAAGAGGAAAATCATGAAAGTTAACTGAAAAGCATCTTTTTACTATTCTGTGGCTTCATAAGTTACACAGCTTTGTTTTAAAATTCATATATGTTTAACTGAGCTCTAAACCTTTTTAAACATATTTGGATTTGTAAAGTCAAGTCAGGACTACTCGCCGTACTAGTTTATGAAATAAACTGTTGGACAGTCGGGTAGATTGATACACCAAATATTAATTTATTGTTGGATTGGTTATTTGAGATTACTCATTTTTGTAATTAGTTGTATGTTGTGTTATATAGGAGTATACATAAAGGTGATTATATATTGTGTTTTGTAGAGAAGTGTAGTAAACGTGGAGTGTATTTAAACAGAAAGAGATATTATTAAAAAATATATAACAGACAATTAAAAGTACTTAGTATAGTGTAGTGCAATATATGTAGGTAGAATGTATTTGTTTTGCAGAGAGAATAATAACAAAAAATTTGAAATTCAAATATTTGCACTAACTACAGATACTAAGCTGAACTTACAGACTTGGTCCTATAGTCCTAAACAAAACTAATACAACAATTTAAAACTTCATTAGACACAAATAAACGTGCAAAGAATAATACTTAATATTATTATACTTGTGGTCACTAACGTTTTGAAGTAAACAGTAGCCAAGCAAAATAAATAAACTAAAGCTGACTGGAGTTAAACAAAACAGTTCGATAGCAATAAAACACTATAAGTGATTGTTAACGTGTTTCAAAAATTTAAGACTTTTTTCAACGGTTTTTAAAACATTATAAAATTTTGCTTAAAATTTGATTTAGTTGAAAGAAAAAACTTACAAAGAAAAGCACCTTTATTTGAATTTTGATTAATATAATAGTAGCATTGCTGTGCCTATAAGCAAGCAAAAGGATAATAGGGCTTTCAATGAACCTCATGACATTTGCGAATTATTTAGTAACTTTTTCATTGACATTATAGAGAAAAATGTAAATACAAATAATAACAATAATAGTTCAAACATTGAATCAAATGAAAAATCAATTTTTCTGTATCCAATAAATGAAAATGACATTAATAAAATAATAAATAACTTAAATAATACATCTTCAGTGGGTTATGATGAGATTAATACATTTCTAGTAAAACTGTGCTCTAATGAAATTTCACATCCCTTGAATCATATAATTAATTTATCTTTAGAACAAGGCATTTTCCCTAAGAGGATGAAATTTTCTATAGTCAAACCACTACATAAAAAAGGAGATGAAACTGATATGAATCATTACAGACCTGTAACTCTTGTTTCAATATTATCAAAAGTACTGGAAAAAGTTATGTATGTAAAAATGTATTCAATCTTAACTCAATATAAAATTCTGAGCCCTCGACAATTTGGATTTCGTAATAACAGCTCGACATCATTAGCTTGCTACTCATTAATAGAAAAAGTTACGGAAAGCCTAAATAATAAAATACCAGTCATTGCGATTTTTTTGGACATGAGTAAAGCTTTCGACTTTGTTTGTCACAATTTATTACTCGAAAAACTCAGTCTGTATGCTTTTAGAGGACCAGCATACAAATGGTTTGAAAGTTATTTGCAAGACAGGCAACAATGCACCGAAATTAGTAGAACTAAAGACAATGAAAGACTAACTTATAGATCATCATATCGAGAAAATAAATTTGGAGTGCCACAGGGCAGTATTCTTGGTCCCCTTTTGTTCCTGTTGTATATGAACAACTTGCCTCTACATATTTCTCATCACTCAGTTTTATTTGCTGATGACACTACTCTTGTGATACAATGTCAAAATAAGGATTTATTTGAGCAGGATATAAATATGGCCCTTAAAGATGTTATAGATTGGCTAGAAATAAATAATTTAAAAATTAACGTAAGCAAAACTAAATTGATTCAATTTCAGTCTTATCGTGCAAAACCTTTAAATCTTCAGGTAAAGTGTAATAATGAAGTATTGGAAGAGGTAGATGCCACAAATTTTTTAGGAATCAATATCGACAAAAACTGTAGCTGGAAGCCACATATTGAATATGTGTGTAAAAGAATTAATAGGTTTATATTTGCTTTAAAAAGGATAAAACAGGTCGTTTCACTTGATGCTGCAATGAAGGTATACTATGGACACGTGGAATCAATTCTTAGATATGGAGTCGTAATGTGGGGTAACTCAGTCGATACGGAAAAGGCGTTTAAAAAACAAAAAAAATGTGTAAGAGTTCTTTGTTATGCAGGCTATAGAGACCCTTGTAAACCTATTTTTAAGAAACTTAATATTTTACCTCTACCGTGTATTTATTTACATGAAATCTGTATATTTGTTAAAAAAAAACTGCATTTATTTAAAAATAGAAGTGATATGCAATACAAATCCACTCGTCGTCGTGACAATACATAGGTAACACTAAAAGTTTCCGGAACTGGCCACTTACATAAACAATATTTAAAAATTTATTGCAACATTTGAAAATAGAACTCTTTGGCTGTAGAATGCAGTTTGTTCCATCTGACTGTCTTTAGTTTTTACCTTGTGGCGCCATTTAAAAAATTGTGTGTCTGCATCAACATGGATTTAACTCGGGAAAATTTTCGTAGTATGATTTTCTACGATTTTAAGTGTAATTTGACAGCTCAACAGAGCATCGCTCGGCTTGAAACAGCTTTTGGCAATGAAGCACCATGCAAGACGACTGTTTATAGCTGGTTTGCAGAATTCAAGCGTGGTCGTATCAATCTCAGTGACGAATCTCGCGATGGTCGGCCGTCCACCGCTGTGACCAACAAAAACATCGATGCTGTGCGCCGTATGATTGAAACAGACAGGCATGTGACCTACCATGAAATTCGCGCATCCTAAGAAATAGGCATGAGTCAAATACAATCAATCCTACACAAACATTTGGGTGTGAGAAAGCTGTGCTCGCGGTGGATCCCACACAACTTGACCGAGGCTCAAAAAACGGACCGCGTCACTTGGTGCAGTGCCATGCTTACCAGATTCAACGAAGGTGCGTCAAATTTGGTGTGGGACATAGTAACAGGTGACGAAACATGGATTTATTGCTACGATCCCAAAACAAAGCAGCAATCGAGCGTATGGGTCTTTCAAGTTGAGCCGAAACCAACCAAAGTGGCGCGCGTGAAAAGTGCATCTAAGCGGATGATTGCTTCTTTTTTTAATAAAACTGGACACGTGGCTACTGTTGCTTTAGAGAATCGTCGTACCGTGAATAGTGACTGGTACACGACCATTTGTTTGCCGGAAGTTATTGACGAACTCCGTAAAAATAACCGTGAACGCCGTATCATCCTGCACCACGACAATGCTAGTTCTCACACGGCCAGACAGACAAACGACTTTTTGAAGACGAAAAATGTAGAACTCATGAGTCATCCTGCATACAGTCCCGACCTGGCACCTTGTGACTTTTTTCTGTTCCCAAAAATTAAGAACCAATTACGCGGTCAACGATTTTCATCACCAGAAGAGGCTGTCGAGGAGTATGAAAAACACGTTTCAGAGGTCACCACAGGGGAGTGGCACAAAAGTTTTCAAAACTGGTTTGATCGAATGAAAAAGTGCATAGACGCCAAGGGAGATTATTTTGAAAAACAATAAATTAATTTTTTACCTTTAATAGTATTTTTTCATATTCATTCCGGAAACACGTATATTATATCTACCAAGATCCAATCTCAGTTTATTTGTTAAGAATCTATACTCTATGTGTGTAAAGATTTATAATAAGTTATCAGACGAGATCAAAAAATTACCCTTCAACTTATTTAAGAAAAAAACTAAAGAATATTTGTGTACTCATTGTTTCTACTCTGTACAAGCATATCTTGACATATAAATTTTGTTAGCATAGGTTAATTTTGACATATAATGATTAATTTGTACGTACAATGATAAAGTTTTTGTTTTTTTGACATTGCATTGTAATATTTTCTTTTTTGTGCTCAAACTTTTTTTAATTGTGCACGCTTTTTTTTTTTTGTTTTGTGATGATATAAATGCTCTATTGAATATTTGCACACCATGTTATGGTTGAATTTGCTGGAAATGTTTTTTATGTCATGTTTGTAACCAAATTCTTATGCAAATAAATAAATTACTTACTTACTTACTTACTTACGCAAAATATGGAATCCTAGCCAATCTTGGCTAAAGCTATAATGTTCCCCAGGATATCTTGTAGATAGCCTCAAGGACATACTTAAATAAGGTGACTTTTATTTCTGCTGCCAAACTCATTCTGGAGGCTTGGTAAGTGATTAGTAACACGGATTGATAACACTTTTTGCTAATTTCGGAAAAATAAATCTTGCCGTCTCATAGCAATGTGTGTTAAATCTAACTTTCAAAGAGACAAATGAACTTTTTAAACTTTAGTGCTGTTTTTCTTTATAAAATGCATACAAAGTTATGTAAAAATCTTAAATAGTTTCATCCTGTATCACACCTGTACCCTTTCAATTTCAAAAAGTACTATCTGGCATGCCGTTCAAGTTCAAGTTCGAGCCTTTTTATTTAGGCGGTAAAGTTAAAATATGTTGTTGTTTGTTCGTTTCGTTATGCACTGCTAATTAGTGATGGAACTTAACAATAGAACAATGCCATTCATTGAAAGATAAGCTCTTAAGGCGATTCCGACATGTAAAAAAATCCTACTATACAGAGATCTGCTATGAAGAGATTTAAGGAAATTTCCATTTGGTGGAAAAAATCGGGATTATAAATTTATAACGAGCAACGATGCGCCACTACACAAACTGAAAATGTAATTTTGTTTCTTACCCTCTATAATTGGATGTGAAAGAGACAAAAGAGGTTTGTCAGAATCGTATAGCAGATGGAATCTGTATAGTCTGTAAATGTATGTATGAACGAACCCTTGAATAAATAAACTTTAGTGTAAGCTCTCTTAGAAAGGAAATTAAATGATTGTTTTTATTAGGGTTTCGTACCCCAAAATGAAAAAAACGGAACCCTTATACGATCACTTTGTCATCCATCTGTCTGTATCTCTGTCTGTCCGTCTGTCAAGACCCTTTTTCTCGGGCCAAGTTGAAACTAATACCTCCTACAGTAGTCTACGGCCCCATAGTGTTGTTAAGGCGAGGTTATCCAGAGAAATCTGTCCTGCTCCAACGCTTTGATTTTACATCTTGCTATCATCCTCAGTGGGAGCGGGCCGCTCGGAAAACTCGGGATTTCGATGTGTTTTCATTTATTATTTTGGAATTAACAGGATGGATTTTTAATATGACGGCCGTTTTTTATCACATTTCGCTGATGTTTATTTGAATATAAGTTTTATTGTCTAAAACCTAATATAACTCCAATGAAATGGTATTTATATCGTTGTTTAGGCCTTGAAAAGAGACAATATTCGGATAACCCCTTCTAACTTAACGCGGAAAAAAGTTATTTCATACAAATTGGCTATCCATGAAACCTATAAAATATTTCCAGATGACATAAGAACAATGCCGATAAAAATTGAAAATGATCGATAATTTATTATTCAAGAAAATTACCAACCGCATTAGACTTTTTGGATACATGAAACTTAATAGACCATAAGTGTCAAGTTAATTTGGACAATCATAACTTCTCGTAGAATACGTTTGTGTTTCAAACGGGCACGAAGTCCTACTTGCACGTTACCAGTTTATATTTTATATCATTTTGCAGAGACTTTCTGTACACACTTTTGCATTTGACTAGTTAAAAATCTTTTGAGTTTTTTTAATTTTAACAGCAAGAACAACAAATAAAGAGGAGTATCCAACTCCGTTTTGATTCACCGCACTATTCAAACGCAGTTTTCCGTATAACCAACCCTTTCGAATTGCAGGGCCTTAAGGCCTTACAATTGGTGCACGATAACCTTACTGAGCGATTTTGAACAACATATGTCAGAAAGTCTACATTAGAACGCTCGCTTCGCGCGCTGGCGGCACGCAAAATCAGTGAATTTTCGAGGTTTTTCTGGATTTTACGAAAAAGTATTTGATGTAGGAGTTTTTTCACTTGACATCGGAAAATAAACCATGTTTTCTTGCTAAAGCAGTAATTTCAGACATAAAACCCAAGCCGCTTAGATATAAAACGAAATAATAACTTAAAAAGGCATCATTTTCAAAAATAAAATCTATCGAGCGAAATGTGTCCAATTAGGTAACCGGCCTGACAAAGGAAAGATAAAGGTCTGAAAAAACACGTGTTCAAGTTTTACATTGATCAGATAAGTAGTTGACTCAGCATATTAAAACAAAAACCGTTGAAAGACCCAATACAAGCCCTTAAGCTCTCACGTTAACCCGTAAATCTGTAAACACAATATTTAAGAGCCTCTCCGTCGACACTCGAGATAAATTACCCACCGCCTAGTATTTCACGGAACAGAACCACGATTATTTAAATAGAGAGGCGTGTTGCATTTTTTACTGAAACAAATTCTACTGCTAGCGATCCTTCAGCTCTATAATTAACTCTACAGTGAAGTTTATCTTCCACGCTTTCTGAATCCCATTTCCGGTTTTACGGTTTCATTTCCAAAGATTTGAAAAATATCTTTTATTTTATGTTTTCCGTCCGTTTTTCTTATTTGGACACTGTAATGAAATGAAAATTTGAAAACTTTAAATTAACAACGAATTTAATAGCAGGATGATTTAGAATTGGAAACTAGAATAATAATGCCTTGAAAACACTCCTAAAACAATGTAAATGTTAGCCAAACTAGATTTTACGACAAACTAATTTGGTCTAGGCTAAACTAGTTTTTCGGAAATCCTTTAGCACATAAAAGAGTCGGTAGGTTACCTATAGGTTTGAAAGTTAGGTATGACAAATCGCGACCGCCATGTAAAACCTTCGTGGTTATTTTTTATGACAACCCAGGACCACTTCGGTCTAGGCCAAATTAGTTTGTCCTAAAATCGGGGTGACCGGTAACAAATACAAGTGATGCAAAATAAAAAGCAGAAACACTTAAAATAATTGGATTTTACGAGTCGTGAAGTCAGGATGTTTGGGAATTCGATGAGATAAATAAGATTAATAAGGTTAAAGATAAAAATAATTTATTTCCAAAGGCATATGAAATAAGGTGGTGTATATAAATTATAGTATGTTCGATTTATCATGATATGGGTGGCAGTTCAAAGTTGGCAGTTGTAGTTATGTGTCCTAACGAAATAGAATCGATTTTTTTAAGTATCGAGAACGTTAACAAGGGCTATCAAATCGATTTTTTATTTGATTGCTCTTTGATTATCCAAACTACTTTTTGTTAATTTCTAAATTAATTAAATTAAACGAACCAATAACTCCCGAGCTTGAGTACTCAATTTTTTTTTGTTGTGTTTCTTGACTTTTTACCAAAAACAAACAACAATAACAAAACAAAAATCAACAAAAACTGTAACAAACGTCAAAACAAATAGCACGTAAAGCAACCGCAACGACTGACGCGATCCTATATGATGGCCGCACCGATTCATCGATGTATTTTCGATTATGTAGTGTCAGTCCCTATGGGTTAACGTTCCGATCCACGCATCAAGTAGCAAAAAGACGTTATTCTTTTCTGAATCTATTTTTGTTAAATTTAACGAATACACTGTGATTATTGTCTCGATTTATATATAAATAATTTATTGTATTTTTGCAATAATGATACACATTCTTTCTAAAACATAATATTTTCTTTTGCACCTGGGTGTATGTAGTATGGTGTGAGTAGTATAGGTGAAACGGAAAATTACGAACTGTCACCCATATCATGATAACTCGGACAACCTATAATTAAAATATACAGGTAAAACAGTACCGGTCCTCAAACTAGGCCGAGCCTGTTCTGCGAGGACTTTGTTACTATACAAGTTAAACTTTAGAGGTTTGGCACCTAATTATGTTTTCTAATAAGAGTTTTAATTAAAATGCGCATATATGCATGACACATGCGTGACACAAAAATATTCGTATTTTTAAAGAAGTCGTATTTTTACATTCAATATTTTTGGGAAATTTTTAATTAATTAGGCCAAAACTAAAATTTCTACAATTTTGTCTGTCTGTACAGTCCGTTTTAACTCGAGAACCACTCACCGAATTTGGTCGCAGTTTTCTCATTTTCATTAAGTGACCCTGTTTAACAGATAGGCTCCACCTGCGTTTATTTAATCTCTGCCCCGTTTTCAACTTGGGCATTATTTTATTAACATTTTAGGCTATATAAAATAAAAAGTTTTACGCTGTGGTAAGAAAATAGATTTTTGGTATCTATAGTAAGTTACCGTGTTTTAACATGGAAGCGCTTTGAGTTGGAAGTTTGCAGAAAAATTTGGGAAAAATAAAAGGACAAAGAAGTTTTACGGGGTGAGAATTTTAGGAATCCGTCTTGTTGAGATTCACGCACTTGGTCATATGTAATGTAAGAATTTCGGAACTGTCAAACACGTAGAAGGCCACTCTCTTCGTACAATTTGTCAGTACGATATCGTTAGTGTTATCAGAACATGACCTTTAGAACCGAGCGCTAAGCTCTCTCTAGTTGAATGGGATGAGTTTTGTTAGCGCTTCTCTGCCCATACCGATGTACGTACAGTTTGTCATCAAGGCCTCACTTAGGGCTTGGTGTATATTAGTGAGTAGGCTTCTTGGCACTTAGTGGTCTCATTATGTAGGCTATCTTATGGCGACAACCTACCATAAACGGCTGAATTCAGGACAACGGAAAATCCAATTATTTTGGATTTACTATAATATTTACTAAAAAGGTTGTTTTTTATAGTACATTGTATTTTGTAAACATTAATAGTATTTAATTATTATAAAATATTATATTATTATAAAATATTTATTGTTCTGTAATTGTATAATGTATTGTGTTGAAACGCTCGGAAAAATATACCAAAATAGCAGTGCGAAAATAAGACTGGAATCAGAGGGTCCTTCTTTTCAAATTAAGAGAGGAGTGAAACAAGGCGATCCCTTTTCTCCTGTTTTGTTCAACGCTCTGCTAGAAGAAGTATTTAAATCAATGGACTGGAGCAAAAAGGGCATCTTAATAAATGGATATCGGATGACCGCACTGAGGTTTGCGGATGACATTATTTTACTAGCAGAGTCATCAGAAGAATTACAACAAACTATTGTTGAATTTCAAGCCGCTCTTGGAGATACAGGTCTCATAATGAATGACAAAAAGACCAAGATGATGACAAACAGTACGAAATCACCAGTTCAAGTAAATGGTAAGTCGCTAGAATATGTCGAAGACTATATATACCTGGGCCAACTTATCTCTTTTGACAAAAGGCTAGACAAAGAGATAGAAAGAAGAATAAATGTTGGATGGAAAAAGTACTGGGCTCTAAAACACATACGAGTATTTAAGTCAGATCTCCATATAGATATCAAAAGTAAAGTATTCAACATGTGCATTTTACCAACAATGACGTATGGCGCACAAACTTGGGCAACAACCGAAAAACAGAGAACGAAGCTATTAGTAAACCAAAGAGCAATGGAACGTAGTATGCTGAACCTACGAAGACAAGACCGAATACGAAATGAAACTATTAGAAAGCGTACACAACTCAAAGACATCATCACTACAATAAAAAAACTGAAGTGGAATTGGGCAGGACATGTTATGAGGATACAAGACAATAGATGGACGCGTCTTACAACAGAGTGGATATCTAGAGACGGTTGGCGGAGAGTTGGGAGGCCACTGACGCGATGGATTGATGAACTTAAATCCTTTAACCCATTATGGTGGAGGTATGCCCCAGACAGAGCTGAGTGGAGCGACATGTCAAATGATTTCATTGCTCATGGTAATGCTAAAAAGAGCTCTATAAAAAGCACAATATCAGTCACCCAGTCAAGCCTGGTCAGCTAGGGTGACCTAGACCAAACCTCACTGAATAAGTGAGAGGCCTACCATGTTCTGAAAGGACTTAAAATAAATTTGACATTTTTGCAAATTTCATCTTGTCATTAACTTGAAAATGACATTTAATCTAATTTGTTTTGAATTTTATAATGATTTTTTATTTTATGAATTTATAATTTTGTTAATTTGACATAATGAATTATTAGCATTTCCGCATGAATTTTCGAATGTAATTTATTTTGTTTTTATTTAATTTTCAATGTCAGTGCATGTCAAAAATTGTATTATGTTATGTAAAATAAAGGCTTTTATTATTATTATTATTTTATTATAATTGTATACATTGTAATTGTAACATAGTATATTTTTTTGAAATGTAATTATTACAAATACACGGTTTAAAATAAATTTGAAAAGAGACAATATTCGGATAACTCCCCCCCCCCCCTATCAAATTTGGCTCCTAACTTAACGCGGAAAAAAGTTATTGCTAATTAGGTAATCAATTTCATACAAATTGGCTATATCACCATGAAACCTACATAATATTTCCAGATGACTTAGAAACAATGCCGATAAAAATTGAAAATTATCGATAATTTATTATTCAAGAATTTTCAACCGCATTAGACCTTTTGGATACATGGAGCTTAATAGACCATAAGTGTCAAGTTAATTTGGACAATCATAACTTCTCGTAGAATACGTTTGTGTTTCAAACGGGCACGAAGTCCTACTTGCACGTTACCAGTTTATATTTTATATTATTTTGCAGAGACTTTCTGTACACACTTTTCCATTTGACTAGTTAAACATCTTTTGAGTTTTAATTATAAAGGTATTAAGGTATTTAATTATTACAAAATATTATATTATTATAAAATATTTATTGTTCAGTAATTGTCCCACAGTTATGTAAATGCTATGTTTGTAATTTGTTACTATACCATTTGAATAAATTAAAGTAATATAATATTCTCTGTAGTTGGGAGCTATTTTTTATTTATCGTGATTTTGTTCCAAATCTGAAGAATTTATGCTGCGTCGTTTATTTTTTCTATAGCTGCTATATCTAGTATACAATTGTAAGTAATCAACTAGAGCTTAAATCGGTATTTGTATGAAAATAGAACTGTGAATTTAATTTAAAGTGGAGTTACGGTACCCTATATAGGTGTAGGGGTGTAATTTACAAAATACTGCAGTTTCTAAAATTCTCTTCCTCGAAAAATTGTGTACCTTATGAAGGTCTTTTTACTGTTACTCAAAAAGTAACACGTTCTTGTAAATATTATTATGTTAAATATTTCTTATATATATTAATTTTATTTTATTCGACTGATGACGACTCCACTGAAGGAGTCGAAATATTTCGTTAATTTCTTTAATTTTTTAGTAACTGTGTTTTAAATATAATAAAACTACATTAATTTAAGGCCAATACTGGTAAAATAAAAAAAATATTTATTTACGTTCTTATAAATAGCGACAACAAAGGTTGTTGTTATAAAACATGTTTTTATCTAAATGCGATCAGGTAACGAAAAAATCATAGAAGTTTGGTAGCGCTGAAAACTGACCCCATGAAAACGTTGGGCACATGTTTAGTATGGTGTGGGCTCTATTGGCGTCCACTGTCTGTATGAATCGGTCAATCACGGCTGGCCCATTGTAGCTCAACACACAGTACGAACCAATCATAAGCCTTTTGAGTGTCTGGTACCAAATTTTAATGACTGTCTTCGTCTTCTTTTGTTTCTTTGTTTGTAGAATGCAAATTAAAAAGTAAAAGAACACATTTTACCCGTTTTCACTAACGACGAACAAGGCGACGCCTAACTAAGTAACTCCTAATTTAGGTCCATGCTCACCATAAAGTCCTGTTTCACCAAACTATTTTTGCTAATTGATTCCTAACCTAGTAGCCTAAGTTTTTGATACTTGTCTTTGGTTTTGTTTGTCAAGTCGTCTGTTTGCGGTTTTTTGACGTTTCACAGTACTATTGTATAGTGCCACCAATTTAACTGTTCAGTAAAATCATTCGCCGTCTCTTTCTAATTATACTCTTTTGTAGCGCATTAGAAAGAGATGGGTGGATAATCCAACTGAACAGATAAGTTGGTGGCACTGTAAGCTCAAATCTCAAAATCGCGACTGTCACATGTGTCAGTTTAGGGGCGCCTAAGCATTACGCACCCCCAAATCGGTGTCGTAACTTTAGGTGATTCCTAACGTCGATCGTCGTTAGTCATGCATGACTGAAGAGTGAAACGTGTTTTTACTCTAGGCAACTCCTAAATACATAGGCATCTGATTTAGGTGTCTCCTATGGTTAGTGAAAACGGGCAAATCCAGAAAATCGCTTAGTTCTGATTATATGTGAAATTTATAATTTACAATCCCTAAATAGACAAATAAATATTGTTTAACAGACGAATAAATATTGGTAGGTCACGAGACCTGCTCGGATTTTTACTATTTTTTAAATCCTCGAATTCAAAATAACTTATTTAGGTTTGATGTGCAGTAGGTGTTAAAAAAATCTTTTTATTCCATATCTTGCTTCACACCAGAAACCGGCTAAAAAGGTGGTATTATACGAAGAAACATGTTTATGGTAATTTTAGTACATATTAATTCGAACAAGATGAATATTTACTGATGCAGACAAATCCGTACTGGCGACTCGGCAGACTAAAGAAAAAAAAACATTTATATCATTATTTTTACGAAAACCACAAAAATAACTTAGACTTTATTTTGTAGAAGTACGGAGGCAAAAAAATTTAGATATTACGTATAATTCATCTTTAACAGAGCCCCAGTATTATTAAGATAAAATATATGGATTAGACACCCTAAAACTATCTGAATATTACCTTGAACTATTACTATTATGTTTTTACGATTGAAGTTGATCTTTGCGACATTTGTTATTTTATTTATTGTTACAGTGCCCACACCTCGAAACGAATAGCCAAAGTTGTAATAGTAGTGATTTGGATTTTTGCACTATCATTGGCTACCCCGATGGCGATGTCTTGGGAAGT
Source organism: Ypsolopha scabrella (assembly GCA_910592155.1). Classification (NCBI taxonomy): domain Eukaryota; kingdom Metazoa; phylum Arthropoda; class Insecta; order Lepidoptera; family Ypsolophidae; genus Ypsolopha; species Ypsolopha scabrella. Next base: position 12,493,232 of record OU342964.1, read on the forward strand.
CATCATGGAGGATGCACTGGACCCTGGTAAACTTATCACTACTTATTTTAAGATGACAATTTATAATTTGAGAAAATTCTTTAAACAATGAGTATTTTGTTCTTTCAGTCCCAGCAAGGTAATCTGTTACCAAAATATAAGGTGACTTTCGTTTATATAGCCAAATTCATACTGGAGACTCGGCAAGTGGTCTAGACCAAGGATCAATGACCCTGTTTGTGAAATACGACAAATATTGTTTTATGCCTTGTACTTGTTTATGTACAACCTTTAGTAATAGGAATTCTAACTTTTAATTTGCGTATTTCACAGGAAGGGTCATTGAACCTTGCTCCTGACTACTTACTGAGTCTCTAGTATGAATTTGGCTACATAAAAAAATGACACTTTATATGTACTTCGGTAATTTCTTAATAAATACGCGTGTCAAGATATACTATTATGTGATTAATCCTTGATTTCTCATTTGAGAATTTCAAGATAAAGATGCACCCGTAGTCACAGTCGTGACGATCGTCACGCCTAGGCCGAATTGTAAATAAAAAATTATTATTGTTAGTTAATATATTATAAACCTATTAATATGGGTATTTTTCGAAAGCTATTAAGATGAGCAATAAAAAAATATATATTAAAATAATAAAAAAAAAGTTGTGGATTGTTATTCTAGGCCCACATCTTCTTTTTTTTTAAATATATGTACGGAGTTTTTTTTTTTTTTTTTTTTATTATTCTTTATATTTTTTTACAATATTATAAAATTTGAATAGACATATATATATGGTATACATACATATATTCATATATATAACTAAGATTTTTTCAAGGAGAAAGCCCCCCCCCAACGTACCCCAAGAAAAAAAAATGTTTTCTTTTAGGAAATTTTATCTAGTTTTGGAAAAACAAAACTGCATTAGAATTGGACAACTGGATACGGAGATATAGCCAAAAACAAAATTGGCGGGAAAATTTGCAAACGTTTCGAGCTCGGTGCAAAATGCACAACTTATTATTGTTTTTCTTATTATTTAATAAAAAATACTAAATACATGTGATTTATGGCATTTCGTGACCACAGTTAAATGTCAGTTAGGCTTCTCTACCAAAATTTTGTAATTTTATGCATTACGTTGTAAATGATTGTCCACACCAACTCAAAACACGCTTTTAAGTTGGTATGGACACTCACGCTAACTGTAATCCATAAAATGACGCAATTATGCTAAAAACCCCTGATAATTATTAAACAATAGTTGCAATATAAGAATAAACAATTTTATTTCATACATTTTATTTAAAAATAACATAAACACTGAGCTCGAAACGTTCCCCCTTAAGTATGAAATGCAGCGCTATGATTGACCCATTTTGGCTTAAGTATCACATGGCGAGATTTTTCCAAATCAGAAACTGGGAGTTATGTGACGTACCTACATCCTTTATGCAAATGAAAGATTGCTTCATTAACAGATGTGTTTGTTTTTCAGTCACAAAAATGTTTTATAAAAAGCCATTCTGCGCTCCCAGCGAGTTTGGATCATATTCGCTAGCAATTTATAGACTAATATTGTATATTTGTCAGGTAAGTGAATTTTTTTTACTAATAAATACTACGCTTTAATACTTTTTGTGGCCCATCTCGTGTTGTAAGATATTCTTTCGTATATAATCTAACAGCGCGGCGTAGCACCCTTGCTACGGCGTACCAAATACCGTTAGCAAAATATTTTAGGTAAAACCAGGAATAATACTACCAAATCTGACATAAACAATCATCCTTGTGTGAATTCCCCTCTTTGTGTTTTCGCTCTCAATTTAATCTTGAAATACCTACTTTATGCTTAAATACTAATTCAAGCAAAATTCATGAAACGAACGACTTTTTTGCGATTCAAAGATTAGGTCCAAAGCAAAATAAAATAAAAAATTGTTCACAGTTAATATAATGCGATAATAGTTTCCATTTCATTGAGGATCTATGTTTATGGGCTTAGTAAAAAAAACAAAAATCCTCTTTTTTTCAGTACATAATCCCGCTTTGCGTAATATCATTCGCGTACGCACACATGTCGATGAAGCTGTGGGGTGCGCGGGCGCCGGGCAATGCGCTGGAGTCAAGAGACGCTAACCATATGAAGAATAAGAAAAAGGTAAGACAAAATATTATTTTTCGCCAGTTAAGTGCGAGCAGGACTCCTGCCATGAGGGTTCCGTACATACCGTTTAAAACCTTATTCAACGTGCAGCTGAGGATGACCAACTTAACTTGTCACTTGAGAAACATTAAACTCCATGTATTCATCCATCAGCCTGGTTCGTCAACTGCTGGATAAAGAGGTCCTGGAATGGATTCCTGGAAGAAATGCCCATACTCACTCACGCTGTGCAGGCGGGTTGGTGAGCGCGGTGCTATGTATCCAAAGGGTCTAAAGACTTCTTGAAATAAAATCTCAAATTATCTGTTTTTTTCCTATTCGTGAACTTCAAATTTTAAATTCCTAAGTCAAGTGGAAGTGGCCTACAAGTTTTCATGGTGAAGTAACTTTTTGAGCGTTGAGCATGTTTTTTTTAACAACACCATGGTATTGGTTTTAATTTGATATATTTAAGGGGTCCCCAGAAAAAGGGTCTTAACAGACATCATTAGGGTATGTCTAACTCCCAAGGGCATTACTTTTAAATAAAAACAGAAAACAATAAACCTTGCGACCGGAATTTTAATTCGACGACAAGCTCTAGAATATAATTATTGGCAACGGAAAAATAATAATGCTTCTAATAAACTCGTTCATTCGTTGAAGCGATCCTGGTATGAAATTCATAGTAACGCTCAGGCAGCTTAAGAACCGCATCAATTAAAATTTAATAATTGTAACACCAACCATGTTCATTAAATAATTCAACCTAAGAATTTTTTATTCAAAATGCCCGTCTCCAGCACTTAAACAAATATTGAAAAAAAAAACAAATATTTTTGGGTTTTTCTATTCGTCATTATGTAAACATTTAATAATTACGGATATATTAATATAATTTGCAATATTTCGCTAAGCAATTCTTGTCGTGCTATTCAAAATGCAGACTTGCATGAATCGGTGCAAATTTACTGACTTACACAAGTCAGCAAAAATATGAAATTACAAAAGGGAAGTTTTCACTTATTTTTCTTTTACCATCACGTGTCTGTGGAAATTTTAATGTATCAAACTTAGAAATAGAATACAAAATATGTAATTATTCGATTTATTCATTGAAATAGGCGTTACTTTGCGGAAGTCCATCACTTAGTTATTTTATTTATTTATTTATTTATTTATGTATTTATCAAATTACAGCTATCATTATGGATATGGATATATGAATATAATTTGCAATATTCCGCTAAACAATTCTTGTTGTGCTATTCAAAATGCAGACTCGTGCACCGATTCATGCAAGTCTGCATTTTGAATAGCACGACAAGAATTGTTTAGCGCTTGATTGACTTCCGCAAAGTAACGCCTATTTCAATGAATAAATCTAATAATTACATATTTTGTATTCTATTTCTAAGTTTGATACATTAAAAAAAATTTTGGTAAAAGAAAAATAAGTGAAAACTTCCCTTTTGTAATTTCATATTTTTGCTGACTTGTGTAAGTCAGTAAATTTTCATTTAATTTTTTTCTTACCTATTTTTTATTCATTCATTATTATGCATAGTAAAACATATCTTTTACTGCTTTTTACTAGTTTAGCCCATTCCATTACACTGTTTATATACTCGTAAAACAACACTCAAATCAGTCGCCAAAACAAATAGTTAACTCAAATGGTTTGTTTATGTAACTCAATAATGCTCAAGTGGGTGTTACTTGAGAAGGATCGCTGAAAGGGTAGTCGCAGAGCTCAACAATATATTCTTTTTACGATCAACGGAGAATACAAAAAAGCGTCAAGTGAACGGCAACGGTTTTTTTTATTTGAGCAATCAGATTATTTATTAAACATTATTTAACGAAAAGTAAAAAAAAAACGAACCAGCTCACCACGACTCCATGCAGTTTTGTGGTTAGTACAATTAGATTGCATATGAAAAATTGAAGGCGCCGTGGAGAGAGGGCTGCCTCCGTCCACTGTAACAAAGCTTAGGCACCCACGCGTGCGACGTGTAGGGAGCGGCTTTCGGTGACCAGCATCTGAAGCTAAGCTGAGCACGGGTGCCTGTGCTTTGTTACGCAAGGGCGAAGGGGCTGCACTTCCTGCAGCGCTGGAGCGGTTGCAGAAGTAACTTTGGATTATTAATCCAGTGAAAAATAATAAGATATGGCCAATCACAATTATTTTTGTAAATAACAATAAAAAACTCGTTTCTTTTCTCGATTATTTTCGCGTTTTTGCTGATACGATTGCCGTTGGCTTTCCCTCCACCGAGGCGGCACGAGTGGCACCGACCGCTCCTATTTCCCACACTAAATATTATGTAGGTATAAAAATTGTACCGAATAGTTCATAAAATGCATCTAGTGTTTTTCTAAAAGTATTTGAAATTATATTTTAAATATGTTGCTGATTCACTTCGTGAAAAATTCGGTAAAACGGGCATGTAAATTAATGCGATTGCGATCCCACCTTTGTCAAAGTAAAGAAGTTAGTGGCAAGAGTTCGGTCTGTTTGTACAACAACATAATTAAAATTAAAATTGATCAGGATCGGTGAGCACCCGAGACACAGAACCTCAGAACACAGAATGAACTGAACCTTTGAAAACCGATAAAGACATCTTAAAATGGTCATACCGCCTATTAGGTATAGCTAGTGGTTTGGTCATCTCGACCAACATCATCATGTCGGCCACATTTGTGTTCGTTCTACGTGCTTCGACGTGTTATCGGTGAAACGTGGGTGTAAGAAACCTCTGAAAACGCCTAAAGTTGTATGAAATAGTCAAACTGACGGACTTTTTTTAACCCTCCAGGTGATAAAAATGCTGGTGTTGGTGGTGGCCCTGTTCGCAGTATGCTGGTTGCCTCTACAGAGCTATTTACTGCTGCAGTCTTTTATTCCCTCCATTAACGAGTGAGTATTTATATTTATTGCCTTTTTGTTTTTTTATGTAGGCACTGTTTTATACTACTAAGCTGTGAACTTTGTTTTAGGTACTGGTAAGTTATTTATATCATGCGTTTTTACTGAAAACACCACGATTTATTGATAGGCGTAACTAGGTATGGGCCAGGGGGCACAACCCCAACTAGAGAACCTTCTGCTCCACCTCCTAGAAATACAGGAGTAATTGATAGAAAAACTTTTTTTTCTTTGTTTTGTATGTTATCTCGTTGTACGGAAGGGTATCTTTATTCATCTTATTACGATCACATTATCGAGTACAGATCTGTACCTCAGAGGTAGACAATAGTAAGCGCCAAAATGGAAATTTTACAATAGAGGTAAAATAGACGGAAATATTTGAATTTTGAATGCAAAATGCATGGGATTTACAGGAGATATTGAAATATATTAAACTGTATTTTATATAATGTAGGTAGCTTTTTATTTACTTTGTACAGTGATTAGCGGACATTGATTACTAATAATAGGGTTCTGGCATTTAAATTATGTTATTTTATGCCTTGCCTTTTGATAACATTCGATTACAACTATTAATACGCTTTTAAGTTTATTAATCGAATGCAATCAAAATGTAAATCATAAAATGATAGAATTTTAATGTGAAACCCTAATTATTACTTAATCAACTTACGATAATTGCTATAAAACAGTTTTTGCTTACTTTTTATTCAAAAGTAAGGAAAACAATATTATGATGTGCATTTTGCACCGAAATTCTGCTTATTCAATATATATCAATTAATGTATGCGTTTAGATTACGGGGTAATTACGGGTCTGCAAGATGATAAAGCTATAACGTCGTAGCGCTTACTACGCCGCTGGCGTAGCAAAAAGGTAGAGTGTAATTTTGGAAGACATCCATTCTAGCCCGGGCGGTAGCGTTGCATTTTAGGTAGTGATTTTACGCCGATAGATTGCCATCTTTTTCAATAGATCTGGAATGATTAATAACAGAACCAAGCGTCAGCTGACATACCCGCGGTGGGTGTGGGCGTGGGAGGTTGCGAAAGTGGTAAAAAAAAGAGTAATAGTACGCCGGCTGAAACATTTCTCACAGATAGTTGACATCATACTGAGCTGAAAAAAAAAATTCAGCTGCATCGTGGAGGGGGGATTATGCGTCAGCTGCTCGCATGAACTTTTTTGCATTTTAGGAAGTATTTTTATGCCGATAGATTTCCATCTTTTTCAATAGATCTGGAATGATTAATAACAGAACCAAGCATCAGCTGACGCACCTGCGGTGGGTGTAAGTGTGGGAGGTTGCGAAAGTGGTTAAAAAAAAGTAGTAATTTAGTGCCTGATTTTTACGTTTTAATTTATTTTAATAATAAGGAAAAGGAAAACGAAAATAATAATTTACGAATTTCACAAAAAGGGTAATTGAATCTTGTTACTGAGCACTTACCGAGTCTTTAGTAACGATTTGACTGAATAAATTAAAGTCACCTTAAATAAGTAAGGAGCAGGATCTAGTTAAAATAAACTTCTTGGTAGGTAACCTCATTTAAACGTTATATGAATAAGAACTTTTTGATTATAATGCCAAAAGACAAAAAGTTTGAAGTTCGCAAAATGATACTGGCCACTTGCATTCTCTGTACAATATTTAAGAAAAATACAATGTTATCGCTCGGTCTTCCTTGTTAACAACATTCTTTGTATCTAAAGAATAGACCATATCGGGCAGCCATTGTTGTTAACATTATTATTTAGAATAAACTGGTGGAGTCGAATTCATGTTATGTATGACTGAAAGCACCCTTCGAACGCATCAAACTGCGATTAAGCTGAAAGCAGCTTAATTCCGTCAAGTCGGCAACTTGCGTGCAAAGAAAATGGAAAAGAATGCCCGCCTAAAGTTCTTTTGGAGTATGTATTTATTGTTTCTTTGTTTATTTAATTGCATTTAATTTATTTACTTACACTATGCATTGAAAAACGTAGTACGATACTCGTGCGTAAGGGCAATAACTTACTCGTAATGTTTAAAACACTGGCTTATCGCTCGTGTTTCAAATCGTTCCTCGTAGAAGCTATCGCCTCGTTTACGCTCTCGTAGCATAAACTACTATTGTGCATTCATTACACCAGCTTAACAATTATATTACTCTTCAATATTATGTAGCAAATAAAAATATAGAAAATATTTTCTCCAGAAAATACTCGAAGTTATTCCAGAAAATCATGTTCCAATTTGATCAAAGCTAGTGCCGAAAGAATATTTTGACTTGCGAGAACATAACTCACGAAATTCATGTTGTGAGCCAATTCAATTTTGATAATGGTTTACACCAGGATTTTTAGTGGAGTGTAAAATTGCCTTAGGGGTTTTTGTCATTATGATCATGTTACTATTATATTTATACTAATAATAAAGTATTAAAAATGTGTACATGAATATTGTATAGTGAATATTTTTGCGAAATTTTAAATGTACCTACGAGGGGTGGCTGAAAAGTAATCTACCTGACTATGAAAGAAAATACATGGATTAATAATTTATTTTTTATTTTTCAATATAGTCCCCTGCAACTGAAATGCACTTACGACATTTGTCAATAAGTGACAGCATACCATTAAAATAATAATTATTATTTTGATCGTCAAAATAGTCATTCACAGCGTCCTTCATCTCTTCGTCTGTTGAAAATCTGCGCCCTCTCAAATTTTTCTTTAAATTTTTAAATAAGTAGTAGTCAGAGGGAGCCAGGTCTGGACTATAGGGTGGGTGGTTGATCTCTGTAAAGCCGTTTTTTGTCAGAGATGACCGCGCCTTAAAGGCCGTGTGCGCGGGTGCATTATCATGCAAAATCAAAACGCCTTTGCTAAGTTTGCCCCTCCTGTCTTCTTTTATTTTTTTGCGTAGCTGGTCAAGTAAGTTCGCATAGTATTCAGTATTCATCGTGGTGTTTTTTGGCAGGTAATCTATCATAAGAATCCCCTCAACATCCCAAAAAATGGTTGCCATTAGTTTGCCCGCTGACAGCCGGACCTTAAACTTCCTTGGTGGTTTTTCCCCTTTAAATTTCCATTGCATCGATTCTTGTTTGCTTTCGGGATCCCACTGACGAATCCAAGTTTCATCACAGGTCACTATTCGCAAGATAGTTTCTTCCTCTTTATCCTTTACCAAGTCTAAAAATGACTGACAACATTCCACACGCCTTTGCTTATCAAACGGGGTCAACATTTTAGGCACCCAACGTGCGCTCACCTTGGACATTCCCAAATGTTCATGAATTATTTCATGAACTCGTTCCTTGCTAATGCCAACATCTCTAGCTATTTCCCACTGCTTAATTCGCCGATCGGCAAGGATCAGTTTCTTCACTTTTTCCACATTATCTGCGGTAACTGCAGAAATGGGCCTTCCACTACGGGGATCGTCTTCTAAGCTCACACGGCCTTGTTTAAACTGCTTTGACCAAAACTTTATTACAAATTCGGAAGGACATGAATCTCCGAACACCTTAAACATGCGCTCTCGGATCTGCGTCGGCGTATTCCCTTCTTTACCGAGGAGTTTAATCACAGCGCGATACTCAATTTTATCCATTTTTAATTTTATTGCAACTTGATAAAAACGAAGACGCGCCAAAAAAAATTGAACTCGTAGAAACAAATAAGTGTCATAATTTTTAAAAAAGGAATAAACAAAGAATACGAGAATATAGTGGCCAGTAACATTTTTTAAACTTTCTTTAACAAAGGAGATTTTATATCAGCCACCCCTCGTATATGGTTATTGGTATTTTACTGAGGGGTAATTCCACGGAAGATGGTCACACCCGTTGCATTTTTCCAATATATGTATTGACAGGACATAATGATGAATAAACAATTTAAGAACGTTGTATTTAAATCATATTTTTAAGTTACCAATGCGCATTAAAATAGGTACTGAATTATCAATACTTTGCTTAATATAAAATTATAACTGGAGTACATAGGTTCGACAAAAGTGGTCAGTTTTTATCCTCAGACACAATTCTTGGAATGTTTGTCTCTCTGTCTGTATGTATGTATGTTCCGTTTTAACTCAAGAACCACTCAACGGATTTGGATACGATTTTTTAATTATTATTGTAGTGACCCTGGCCAACATAAAGGCTATAAGGGTTGTTCATAAAATAACTCCCAAGCCGAAAACGGGACAAAGGTCGAAACAACGCGGGCGGAGCCGCAGGCGAAAGGCAAGTTGTTTATAAGCTGCCTCTGTGGTCTAGTGGTTCGGTTATTCCACTAGTAGTCCGGAGGCCACGACGGGTTCAAATCCCTTAGGAGCAAATTTGTGTTCGGTTATGTGCTTCGGAAGGCACGTTAAGCTGTAGGTCCAATTTGTCTTCAGGCACAGATAGCGATCGGGCTCACCGATCACGCTGAGACGTTATGATCGTCAATTTAACGTGGGTGTACGAGTGTGGACTGTAATTCACATATCACAGTCCACACTCTGATTTAGGTTTTACAAAAATAGAAGTGAATATAATATGTATTTACATAATTAATGTTATTTTGTTACAGGTACAAATACATAAATGTGCTATTTTTCTGCTTCGACTGGTTGGCTATGAGTAATTCATGCTATAACCCGTTTATTTATGCTATTTACAATGTGAGTATATTTTTTTATATGAAAACCATTTTAAGTATGTGAAGGGTTAAATTCTAGATGTCCTTAGGTCCATTTTTACTATTTTTTATCTGAGAATATTACTATGTTTCATAATTCACAGCTCATACATATATGCAATTTTCTTACTGCATCTAAGATGTTTCGAAGTGTGTCATAAAAAAATGATGGAGAGGCACCACGAAATAAGTCCCGCGAAAGGGTTGTCACGAAAAAAAAACATAATAATGGCATTTTGGTTTATATTCTAACATATCGCCGTGGAACTTGGTGGCTCGACCTCTTATAACAAACTACAATGGATAATAAAATTGATTCTTAAGACTTCAATTTTAGCTTAGTGCTGTCAAAATTTAAATTTTTCCAAAGTAATATAGCTTCTTCTAACACTAAAGAACTATTTTGGACTGGAATTGAACTGAATTGACTGAACCTTCAGAATCGGCTGTACAGGTAGTATCTATCTCAAAACGCCATTTTGGAACTTGAGGACTTTTAGGGTCCGGCTGGCACAAATAATTAAAAATGTGGAGAGAAAATATCAGGCTGATGAAAACACAAGCGAGATTACAGTGAGGTTTTAAATAACGAAACTAATATTCCACCTCATGCAATTAAAAAAGCGGGATCTACAAAAATGCAACTTTACAAAAGAGCGCTTTGATGTTGTACTCGTAGTTGTGTATATTTTACTAATGAAAAGAGACTGTGTTTTGTTTTTGTGATATTTTTTATAAGTAGTGTATATGTCTTCGCTGGATGTAACAATCAGCTTCCTAATTGGAAACATACGTGGTTCATAAATTGGCGGCATCCAATTGGATGGCTAGGCTGCTGGTTCCACGTACTGGTTTAACGAGTTGGCTGTCTGAATGCTAGCTGTTTGAAAACGGCTAAACCAAAAGCCGCCACGTCATTTAAATTTTGTTAATTGTGCTGCCACTATAGCGCTGGCAGTCGTATAAAAAATATAGCGTCAACAGCTAATAACATGTTTGATTGATAATTTTCTAGGTTATCTTTAAGAAAACGAGTTTCAATGTATTTGATTTTTAACCTATCTCTTAACACTTGTCATGTGTCAGTTTTATCATACGTGGACGCACTATAAGTTTCCGGAATGAATATGAAAAAATACTATTAAAGGTACAAAATTAATTTATTGTTTTTCAAAATAATCTCCCTTGGCGTCTATGCACTTTTTCATTCGATCAAACCAGTTTTGAAAACTTTTGTGCCACTCCCCTGTGGTGACCTCTGAAACGTGTTTTTCATACTCCTCGACAGCCTCTTCTGGTGATGAAAATCGTTGACCGCGTAATTGGTTCTTAATTTTTGGGAACAGAAAAAAGTCACAAGGTGCCAGGTCGGGACTGTATGCAGGATGACTCATGAGTTCTACATTTTTCGTCTTCAAAAAGTCATTTGTCTGTCTGGCCGTGTGAGAACTAGCATTGTCGTGGTGCAGGATGATACGGCGTTTACGGTTATTTTTACGGAGTTCGTCAATAACTTCCGGCAAACAAATGGTCGTGTACCAGTCACTATTCACGGTACGACGATTCTCTAAAGCAACAGTAGCCACGTGTCCAGTTTTATTAAAAAAAGAAGCAATCATCCGCTTAGATGCACTTTTCACGCGCGCCACTTTGGTTGGTTTCGGCTCATCTTGAAAGACCCATACGCTCGATTGCTGCTTTGTTTTGGGATCGTAGCAATAAATCCATGTTTTGTCACCTGTTACTATGTCCCACACCAAATTTGAAGCACCTTCGTTGAATCTGGTAAGCATGGCACTGCACCAAGTGACGCGGTCCGTTTTTTGAGCCTCGGTCAAGTTGTGTGGGATCCACCGCGAGCACAGCTTTCTCACACCCAAATATTTGTGTAGGATTGATTGTATTTGACTCATGCCTATTTCTAAGGATGCGCGAATTTCATGGTAGGTCACATGCCTGTCTGTTTCAATCATACGGCGCACAGCATCGATGTTTTTGTTGGTCACAGCGGTGGACGGCCGACCATCGCGAGATTCGTCACTGAGATTGATACGACCACGCTTGAATTTTGCAAACCAGCTATAAACAGTCGTCTTGCATGGTGATTCATTGCCAAAAGCTGTTTCAAGCCGAGCGATGCTCTGTTGAGCTGTCAAATTACACTTAAAATCGTAGAAAATCATACTACGAAAATTTTCCCGAGTTAAATCCATGTTGATGCAGACACACAATTTTTTAAATGGCGCCACAAGGTAAAAACAAAAGACAGTCAGATGAAACAAACTGCATTCTACAGCCAAAGAGTTCTATTTTCAAATGTTGCAATAAATTTTTAAATATTGTTTATGAAAGTGGCCAGTTCCGGAAACTTTTAGTGTTACCTATGTATATTATAAAAATAAGTTTCACTTAACTTGTGGCCTCTTGGCCACGGTGACAATATATCATACTACCATTTAACCAAAAGTCTAAGCATTTTTCAGCCCTTTGGTTAAGCGTTTCGTTGCAAATATTTGGCTAAGCGTCCCCTAGCCGTTCGATTGGATGCCGCCATGTAATTAACAACCTAGCTGTCCAATTAAAAAGCCAATTGAACCACAAGGCAGCTACACATTAATGAAAAAAATTTTTGGTATTGATTTCTTTGTCTAAATATGTAAAACGGCTCTGATATTTTTAGTTGAAGTTTTAACAAGTATACCGTCGCATTTGCCCCTACTAGTTTTAAATTGTACTTTTTAAAAGTAAAACGTAGGATGCACCTTATAAAAGTCTGTATCTATCAATGGGACTTTTGTCAGATGGACATACCTAGGGATGGGTTTCTGCCTTGCAGTGGCGAAGGGTGAACATTTTAAAAAGGGAAGCCAGACAAAAAAACTCCTTACGCAGGAAAACAAGCAAGGAAAACATGCAGAGATTCAAATCATTTGCCTTACGCGTCAAAATACTATCCACCGCTTAAACTTCTGTGCGTAAAGTTGTCATCCATCCAACACACATTACACACACAACGGCACTTACGCTACCAAGGCAGTGCCTTGGTATTTGGACATACGAGTGTTGGGAAAATGCCTGGTAAAAGCCCTTAGGTGCTTAGTAAATGCCCATTTACTTTTCGCTGGAAGGAACTTCAGCCGTGGCTTGTCATCACTCTCATGACAAAGCCATGCCGCTAAGAGACTCGTCGGGTTTCAGTGTGACGTCATGACTAGCCCTAGCGGGGAATGGGAGGTTACAGGTGGTTGCGTTGTATCAGTCATTTATCCGTTATATGTAGATTATTTCAGAAGTTCCTAGAAAGAATGTTCATCGCCTCGCTTGCTGCCACTCTCTTAGTTTCTAGGCCAGCGCTCTTCATCCTAGGTCTTACCAACGCTGTCTGTTAGGTGCGATAATGGCAAATCAGATAATAAAAGCAGATTTTCGTTGTCCTAGCTAGATATTAAATATCAGCTGAATGTGAGACCCTTTTTAATTATTTTGTATGGTGTCATGTCAAAATGAATGATTAAAAAAAACACGAATCTACCCTTTTACCTAAGATTCCTATTACAACTTGAGTATTTTATTATTATAAGTCATAATTTTTGAAAACACTATTACAAAGGAGACCCAGAAGTTTGATTTTGTTTCCCCCTACTTTTGCGAATAATATACGTATAAATAATGAAATCCTTCGGGAATATTATTACTAGAGTGCATTACAAACTAGAAAAGATAAATTAGAAACAGACCTTCCGATTTAAAATTTTAGCGACGCTTTTTTTCTTTATAGAAATGCAATACAACATTTCCTGTAAAAAAGAATGGCAAGAGTCCGTCAAAACTCAGGAGAATAACATGTAAATTTCAACAAAGTTGATTGATCGATGCCATAATCTCCAACATCTGGTACATTTTCTGGGACAATATCCATAAAGGATGAATAAGATGGGATGTAAAGAGCCCACCTATCCTTTCAGGATACACGATTTATGCGGGTATTATTACCCTCGACGGACCGCGCAATGTAGTGTAGGTAATGCGACCTCCCTCATAAATTTAAAGCAATACATTTGGCTGTTTACAGCATGTAAGTCGAAGTTTTAACAGATCAAGTTTAGAAATACTTCAGAAAATACTAAAACGGAAGTTAACATTATATTATTGCGGTATAGAAACGCAGAAGAAAAGTTAATCTTCCTAACCAGGCAATTGCTCTACCAACTGAGCTATCCAGTTCTCAAAACAATTCAATTTAAAACACTTTATTGCACACAATACCTCAATGAATAACAAGTAACAGTAGTCTAACAGTATATGCAAAAGGCGAGCTTATCTCTGGGAGAGATTTCTACCACCAAACCCTTGATTATGGAAGCTATTAACAAAAGTGAGTATTTCAAAAGTGTACACACAAACAAAAAAGAAAATTGTTTAAAAACATGAATAGAGAAGAAAAAATAATATAATACTACGGTCTACATAAATTAATTGCAATATATATTAAATAAAATAAAAATACTTACAAAATAATATCAATACTTATGTATAAAATAAATAAAAATAGTAAATATTGATATAATACTACATAATTATGAGTACATACTTTTTACATATATGGAAGAAAATAATTACAGAAAAAGCTCTTTAGTTCTCTTCTTGAAAATGCTTGAACTATCACGAATTGTGTGTGGTAGTGAGTTCTAGAGCCTGATCGACGCTACAGTGAAAGAGTTGCCGAAGGCACCAGTGTTGTAAGACGGGGTCCTCAAGAGTGAGACAGTGTGAGATCTATGCTGCTTGTCCCTCGAGTAGAGATATTCAAAGCTAGATAAGTTAGAGTCAAAAATTACACCAAGATTTTTAACATTATCAGTGTATGCAATGGGAGTGTCGTTGAATAAAACCTGAGAAAAAGATCTTTCATTCAGTAAATTGGTCATGTACCTACTGCCAATTATAATAGCCTGGGACTGTTTTGGGTTCACTTTAAATCCAAATGAATCAGCCGGTTTCCTAGTGTTGTCCAGGTCTTCATTAATATGAGAAATTGCGGTTTCAACTTCGGCTACATCGAAATGACGGTAAAGTTGCAGATCAAACAAATTGAGAATTTACATTGTGCTTTACCTTACCGCAACCATATGAATAGATTGGGCCCCTAGGCGCCTAGAAGACGCTAGTGTATTCAACACGAGTCAAGACTATTAGGCCCTGTTGTCGACTGTTACAGCATCGGGTAGTGAAGAATACACATTACTCTCATCAAAACTATGATAGGAATAAATTTTAATATCATTATTACTTAGCAATTTACTTATCGCAAATAAAATAAAAAAAATAAACGCAGTTGTTTATTATTTCTCTTTTTTATTTTATTATTCTATTTACTTGGTAGAATTTAATGATGACAATGAGAAACTATTTTATTTTATAGTTTTATAATTATTATATTTAAAAAATACAACATTTTGATGAAATGAAACGCAAATGCAAAACGCGTCGCCACTGGCTACTGCCTTTTGTGACAAAGTGAGTACATTTCATCATAAAATATTTAGTTCAAAATTAATAAATGTAAAATAAAACCCTCAAATATTTTGTAATAGGTTGTTGTTGCAAGCAAGAGCAGTATCATGTGAAGTCACTTGATGCGCGCTAAAATGGCAGCCGTTTGAATTCGAACCAACTATAAATTGTAACAGGCCATTTTGTATATTTTTTCTGGAAATATAGGCTAAATCATGAAGATACATACTGTTCTTTAACTTTCAGGTAGTATTTTTTATAAGGAAGTTATTTTTTGAAAATCATTTTAAAAAATTTACATGCATATTCTTTTATAATTTTATTTATGAAAGTAGGTTGTTGGCAGAATTTCGAAACGTTTATTAGTTGGACGGATGTAAGTACGCGGTATTTAATTACAGATTTTTACATTATGGGCCCATAATACCTCAATTCGCAGTCCTGCTTTCACACTTCTGCTTTTTAACTGTCTATTCTACTCTAATCAGATGCCGCGCACGCAAAAACATCAGTTATTTTGGCATCGCGGCTACAGTGATGGTTGCTTTAAAACACATTTATTGCATACTTTTTATTCAAAAGTAAGGAAAACAATATTATAATGTGCATTTTGTAGCGAGGTAAAAAGTTACCCCCATAAAATAAAGAAATTTATTTCTATCACAGTTATGATGAAACTATTTTAGTCCTCCACATTAAGTTGGATATTTTTCATCCCAGATTAAATCTAGTAAAATTAATGAATGGAATTTGTTGGCTAGCTAATCCAACACTTAAAAAATATTATAGCTGCTCAAAACAGTGATCATTAAAAAAAACTATCATTGAAGCAGTCCAAAAAAGACATCCTAAAACACGCGACACAATTTGAGCTTTTCGCTTATATCTTTTTCAATCCTAGCCCTTACAATTAGAAATAGTAAGTCTTAAAGCCGACTATTGACTTTTACAGATTAGACAATAAACAATGGAAAACAAAGGAGTTTAAAATATTTTAAGAGCCATTTTACAGCAACACCGTTGAGAACAAATCACGTCAATTAGATGTCTAAGAAAAACATCTTTTTTGTCTAGCGATTTTACAAATTATTCTTTATTCTTTATTGCACATACACATTTAACAGTAACACAATAAAAAATACCAGAAAAACTGTACAAAGGCGAGCTTATTTCTACGGAGAAATCTCTTCCAGCCAACCTGTAGGTGTGATGAAATGTAACATTATAAAAGGCAGGACATTGTGTACAACAACTTAGAATAACTACAGGATAAATGAAACAGCTACATAAAACTTAAACTTATACATTATAAAATAAATTTACTTAAATATAATACATAAGTAAAAAAATATACTAATGATATTATAAATACAAACATATAGGGTACGTATAATATAATAAAGAAATATATACATACATATACATAGACAGACACATACATTAAATTACATAAGGTGTAGATATCAAAATAAATAGATATCCTAAAATAAATAATTATGGAACAGAAAGGAAGTGCTCTTTCAGTTTCTTTTTAAAAGCAAACACAGAAGGACAATCTCGGATGTGTTTTGGCAACTTATTCCACATACGGGCAGCACGGGCCGTAAAGGATTTACCATAAAAATCTGATGTACACGTCGGTACTTGCAAGGTTCTTGTATCACATTCTCTTTGTGGCCGATCACGAGAGGGTAATAGTTTAAAGCGGTCACGAAGATATTCAGGGGCACATGGATTCCTTGGAATGTTAAAAAGACACGTTAACATAGATCTCTTCGTGAGCGAATTGGTAGCAATCCGAGACACGGTCATACTCACGCAAGTTGAAAACAAAACGGATGCTGAGGTTCTGAAGCCGCTCCAGCTTGTTAACTTGGTCCTCAGTGGCATCCATAAGCAGATGTCAGCGTTTTGAGAATTTATAGCTCTTAATAAAAAAATATTGTAATTTTTCATTCTATTATTGGCATAAAAATTCAATCTTTGACTTGTTTTCACCCATCTCAATGGAATTTTGTAGACCCAAAATCAAACCGTGTTTTTACAATATCTAGGTGTACTTTTACTTTGAGACTCGTTAAAAATCATTGACTTAAAGTATTAAAAATACTTTTTTTATAATATTAGATATCAATCTTTTGTTTATTGTAGTTTGAAACCTATTCGTTTTTATGGATATAGATTTGAGTTCTAGGGTTTTATTGGAACCTTGCAATTATCCTTAAAAACAGGGACAGGACTAGGTATATTGTTGTTATTTACCATGTTTTAGGGTTCCGCACCCGTATTGTGTGGTGGTACGGAACCCTTTGTGCGCGAGTCCAACTCGCACTTGACAAAATTATTAGTATATCGCACATTTTGTTAGACATACGGTGTTCTACGGCGACCAAGCTGAGCTCGAGCTTCAATTTGTCGAGCTCAACTTTCAACAAACACCGGCCAACTGTAAAAGTAATAGAAAACACAAAGTGAGTTTCTTATTCAATATGAATTGAAGCAAAAACTTACATTAAACTTTCTGTTTCTTTTGCGCGCTAAAGTAAAATACAAACAGTGATTGAGGCAAGCGCAACATTTTTTCAGTAAAAAAAAATAAAAAATAAATAAATCTTTTAACATGAACTATCCCCTTAAGATACTCATTGCGATAAGATCTGGGTGGAGTTGGTTTTATGTTGCTTCAAGTTTCGTGTCATCGTTAGCTCCCCATCAGAGCATAATGGTATACGAGTACCCAGTTTAGCTTATCAGTTGACTGTTACTTATTTAGAATGTTACTTAGGTTCAACTAGTACTTGTGCCTGATTTAATTTATATTTTATTACTTTCAAGACGAGTTAAGATAAGTAACTCAACAACAAACTTAAATTACGTAGTAAACTTTAAACTTTCGCAACTTTCATATTAGGTAAATTAGGTAGCTACATTACAAATTAAAAGAGCTTATTTCTATAATTTAAGCTGTGCCAAGGGAGTAGTCCTGTTGGCTGTTGCCTAATCTAAGTAATCTTAAAAATCATAGTAACACAACATCCTCACGCAACAAAAAAGGAAGGCTTGTGCTTGCTCGGTCACTGCGCGGTTCGATCCAATCTCGTACATTAATCAAAACGTACTAGTTCGTTCATTTAGTACTATTAGTATGTGACTCGTACGAGTCGCTATTAGATCACACATATACATTTTCTTAAGTGTTTTCAGTTCGATAAAAGAATGAAAGTTTGATTTAGAGTCAACTTTTCTGTGCAATGTTTTAGGAACGATTTTAATGTAGCATGATTTGACTTCTGAGTTTGTTTAGAAAGAACTAATAACGTTCTTATTAATTAGCTCAGACCAAGTCATTGGCTAACATAACCAACAGAAGAATTAAAACTTTATGTTATTGGAATAAGGTACAAAATTTCCGAACAAAATCGGGATCGTCGTTGTGTATCACTGGCTCTTTCATTTCGTTCGTCGGGTATCGTTCGCTTCCTCTCGTTCTGTCGGACTGAAATGTACTAAGAGACAAAATAAAAAGATCCGAACTGAATAGTTCTTTCTCTTTCACTTTAAGGAATGATGTCTTATTAGTACTCTAGTACTGTACTACACAAGCCTAAAAAAAGGTGACAAAAAAGAAATTAAATAATATCAAAACGGCCAACACGTCGGCGACAGATATAGGCTGCCCACTGCCACTTCAACTTACTGATTCAGCAGGCTATGTCAGTCACTTTCGGTCTCTATCTCTTCGGTTGGGGATTTTATCTACCAGAGATAGCTCAAGCATAGCCCACTCCATAGCTCGTTGGGCGACCTTAAACCGGTGGATCAAGCCCTTCGTAAGAGTCCACGTTTCAGCGCCGCGCCGTTCGTCGAATAAACACACTTAACACTTAAAAATGACCCCACGCTAAACTGTGTTCAACACAGTTGAGTACGGCGACGACGGCTCAAATACTCCAATAAGTAGCCGTTCATGATGACGTCCGCACCATGTAAGCCCTTAGTACGCCTGCATAAAGGTTATATTCGTACAAAAAACCGTATAGGTACCGTTTTACTGTACAAGAGCTAGAGAAAATCAAAATGAAGTGGCAAGCTCAGCTTTTCACAGTCTAATTTATTCGTTACCTAACCAAGAAAAGCTAAGGCTGGCTGAGAGTTAATAATGTTTTAGAGTTCTCTACCTCAAAATGAAAAAAAAAGGAACTTATAAGATCACTTCGACGTCCATCTGTATGCCCATCTATCGAGGGCCTTTTGTCGGGCCCCGTTAGAGATATCAAGTTAAAACTAATACCTTCTGTAGAATTGTACGACTGTGAAAAAAACAGACTTTTAACTCGACGCGATGAATATGTCATACAAATTGACTCACCATGAAAACGTATAGGGCACTTCTAGTCTAGAAAACCCATTCACAATTTAAGTCATGTAGCAAACTTCAAGGGAAAAAAATGGGAAAAATTTAAAATTGTTAACGACCAACTCAAGTATAAAGGGTCTTAACCCTTTAGATACATAGAGTTTAATAGATCGTAAGTGTCAAGTTGTTCGTTTATAACTGCTCGTGGAACAAGTTTGAGTTTTACATGGCATGTATGTACGGAACCTTCAGGACACGAGCCCTACTCGCATTTGACCAGTTTTTTTTAATAAAGTGTATCTAGAAATTTTAAACTTATAGACTGTAGTTTTTTATGATATTATTATAAGTAGGACCCTTTCAACCAGTCGAAAGTATGCTTGCCTAAAGTTATTCAATTTTGATGGTCACCATCTGTCATACAGTGTTTACTCAGTCAGTATCGATGACACATCACAAAGCAAATCATGGAAATTAACTTGTACTAATGAAAATGAGACTCACGCCAAGCTTTTATACGAACGTAGCGGTTTCATTCGTTCCATCAAAAACAGAAGCCCTTATTGCAAAGCTTTGGATTTTGTCCGTCCATTTGTTTGTTTGTCTGTTTGCAGCAAAAATAAACAACCGGCCAAGTGCGAGTCGGACTCACGCACGAAGTGTTCCTTACCATTATCTATAAAAACAGCAAACAAATCATGTATGTTGTATGGGAGTCCGCGGATCCGACTCGCACTTGGCCGCTTTTAGTATTTCTTGTTATAGCGGCAAAATAAATACATCGTCTGTGAAAATTGCAACTGTCTAACTATCACGGTTCATGAGATACAGCCTGGTGACAGACGAACGGACGGTCCGACAGCGGAGTCTTAGTAATAGGGTTCCGTTTTTTTTGGTACGGAACCCTAAATATGGCATAAAAATTTATGACAAGTAATTGTCCATGGTATCTAAATCCGAAATTAAAAACGAGTCATTATATTACCCTACTTCCGACTTTCTAATTATGATGAATCATTTTCTAATTTAAATATCAACCTGTTCCCGTAATGTATAGTTTTATGTAAGTTACCCCATCCTTTTTACTGATATCGCCAAGTCCATGGAACCTTAATGGAAAAAGGTTTCCGTTTATAAAATATATTCAGTATTTTCCGAGTACACTGCGGCTTAACATATTTTTATTTAAACCATAAAGAAAACAATTGTAACTCCCTAAAATTTAGCTTGATTAGTCTGCATAGAAATAAAATTAGACATGTCTATATTGCCCATGCATAACTCACAGGAAGAATTTAAGATTACCAAAGAAAAGTTGTATTGATGAATAAAAGTAGAGTGACGAAAGAAAATGTCTGCTGCTCGGTAAAGCTCGACCGGGCCGCCCTAGAAGGACGTATGCCGACCAAATAGGCGACATACTAAAGAAGACCAATGTAAAAGTACACCCGGAACAGAAGAGCTTGTATGACTAGATTGATGTAGAAGAAGCAAAAGAGGTGTGTCAGTATCGTGACTGATGGAAATCTGTAGTCTCTGCCTACCCCTCTGGGAGACAGGCGGGAGTATATGTATGTATGTAAGGAAAAGTGTTTTTTTTCTTCGGTTTTTGGGTTCCGTGTCTCAAGAAGTATAAACGGAGCCCTTATAGGATCACTTTGTTGTCCGTCTGTCCGTCCGTCCGATATCGAGTTGAAAACCATTCACTCAAATCTACAGTCTCTTGAAGCAAACTTCTGGTTAACGTAAAAAAAAAGATACGGCCGTTTATCCTACAAAAAACGTATATTTTGACACTATCAAGCGAATCGAAATTGAAAGGGTATTTATTTTCCGTGAACTTAAAACTATGAAATTTCGCAAGTAATATCTTCTTTTACTACAAGTGTTGTAAAAAATCAGAGAACTATGCATTTGTAATTAAATCATAAAAAATATAGTCTTTAACGGAACCCTCGGTAGGCAAGTCCGACTCGCACTTGTCCAGTTTTTAAATATGTGCTCTTATTAAACTTTACCTATCCTTTTACAGCGTACTCGTATGTAAGTAGGCGCCACTGTGAAAGTGCGTCCTTAAAAGCTGCTGTCGTAGTTGTGGCTGATTTCATTACGTCGCTCATTGAAGTGCTGAACTGTTGAAGCGTTTACATAGCGATGAAACTAAGTGCTAGCTTAGCGTGATAAAGAGCCTTTGAATTACATGGCAAGATCGTTACTCTGGGAACAATTTAGATAGTATAATCGTGATTGTCTTATCAAACACAGCACTTTGCTATAAAAGTAATTATTTAAATTTTATAATTACATAGATCGATAAATTTTCTAGCATTATCAACAACATAGGCTTTGTTGCACACATTGCATGCATGAAATTTTTATATATATCTTATCTATATATAACGCTCAAAGAACGAAAACGCTCATTGAGTTAAAAAAAAATTCAATGCCACAATGCGTTGTGGTCGTATAACATGACAGGCACGACACGAATTTTGCTATTTGGTATTTTTGTGATTGCCACAAAGCGTCGTGAGCGTTTTTATAAGAGCCATAACATAAATTTCGCGGTGTGGATGTTTTACAGTGACTCTCTATAGTGAATTTTTTTTTAATGTCGGAATCCACTTAATATCTTATCTTCCAATGAATGGCATTGTTATCTATTGTTAAGTTCGAACGCTAAATGAGCAGTGCATAACAAAACGCATAAACAACTAAATATTTTATGTTAATAGCAACTTTACCACCTAAAAACGTAAGCCAGGGTCAAATTGATGAAATATCCAGAATAAAACACACATAACTTAATCACTCTGTAACTGACACACAAAATGGCTGCCGCTCCCAATTTCAAAAATGTAATGGAATGAAATCTGAAATGCATTGGCGACTTGGCGTTCAAATTTGAGCCTTTTTGTTTTGGCGATAAAGTTACTATTAACATAAAATATTTTGTTTTTTATGCGTTTTGTTGTGCACTGCTAATTAGTGGTGGAACGTAATCAAGTCAAATCTAATCTAATCATTTATTTGTGTGTCACAGTTAAGTGGTTAGATAGCAAGTACATTGGTTTCGTTTCTCCGTGCTCTGCCACATGGCGTGCAAATATTCACAGAAAAATAAAATAAAATATACACAATTAAGTCACATTTTATATAAAATTATTAGTCACTTATAATAAAATTAACATTAACCTTTGGACTCACTGTGCATCGGACAAATATTCATTTACGCTATAATACGTTTTATCGTGTAAAAAGTTTTTAGGATGCGTTTTAAACATTTGGATGTCTTCTGCATCTCTTATGGCCTTTGGTAACTTATTATAGATAGAGGGTGCCATTCCAAAAGCACTTTTTCTGAAGAGTATTTTTTTGTGTTGAAAGCTTCAGATTTTGTTTCCGTAGCGTTTGCTTTTAAAGTGGTCAAAAATATTAAAATTTAATTTTAAAAATACCGCTATTTCGTAGATATATAGTGACGGGAACGTAAGAATTTTGAAATTTTAAAAATGTGGTTTGCAAGTTTCCGTGCTCCTAACTTTACTTATACCACGAATGCACTATTTTTGGCCTTTGAAAATTGTTTCCCTGTTTGTTACGTTGCCCCAAAATACGAGTATAACCCCGTAACGTAGGGTGGAATCCACATAACCTTTATAGGCAGTAACTACTGCGTCTTCACTAACTATTTTAGTTAAGCTGTGAAGTGCATATGAAAATTTGTTTAGCTTTGAGCATATATGGTGAGTTTGGGCTTGCCTTAGAAATTTCCCCTTTCGACATAGAAATTTTATTGTTTCAGTTTCTTAATTTTTATTGTTAATATATTTTATGTCAATAGGAGAATTATTTGTTTGTTGTTCAAATGTCATTATTTTTGTTACTTAACAACTTAAGCCGATTCCGACATTTTTAAAAATTCCTACTTTACGCGTTGTGAGCTGTTTTTTCGCTCAATCAGCGTTTTCGGTCTTTGAGCGTAACTTATATACTAATAATAAAGTAATAAAATAGTGCGAAATTTTAAATGAAATGGGGTATTACTGAGGCCAAAACCACTGTCTGTCTGTCTGTATGTTCCGTTTTAACTCGAGAACCACTAAACGGATTTGGATGCGGTTTTTTTAAAATCATCGTAGTGACCCTGGTCAACATATAAGTTACAAGGAGTGTTCATAAAATAACGCCCGTGCTGAAAAAGGGGGAAATATTGAATAAACGTGGGCAGAGCCACGGGCAAAGGCTAGTATTATATATAAATGTATATCAGTACCTGAATCATAAATAAGTTTCACGTCATACATACGGCCACACATCAGTTTACATTTTTTAAGGACTAGCCTTCTCTCATGGCTTCGCTCGCGTAGATGTGTCGTTCAATCTTTGAATAGTATTGACAGGTTTTGGCTTGGTGGTTATTTTACAACACCCCTTATAGCCTTTATGGTGACAAGGGTCACTACAATGATAATAAATAAAACCGCACCAAATAGGTTGAGTGGTTCTCAAGTTAAAACAATACATACAGACAGAAAGAGAGATATAAATTCTTAAAAAAAATATTTTTGGTCCCAGTACAATAATGAAATAATAACCCAGTTTAATAAAAATTTCACTGAAATATTAAATGTCTAGACACGACTTCTGTACCACTTTTAGTGTATATGCTACAGCCAAAGTGATGAATATGGATATTACTAATACTATCCAGCCATTATATATAATATATATCCAATTTAAATTCGGTTCAGAATCAATCAAATAATCTATTTTACATAATATCTAGTAAGATTTGTATAAGGTAATAAAAAAAAATTCAATTAATTTTATATTGTTTAGGTATGTACTTAAAGTTGATAAACGTTAAGTAGTTTGGATATAAAGCCATATCGCAAGCTTCCTTTGCGAAAAATACGTTTGTAAACCAAATCTCTATGTGCAGCCATAATTAAGTGATTTTAAATAGTACTTAACGTCATCATAATTATAATCGGTTTTTATTCTAAATTATAATATGCGATATAATATTATAGGTAACTATATAACTAGCTTTTGCCCGCGGCTCCGCCCGCGTCGAAAAGATTTTCGTTGTGAGTTGAATAGATCCCATGGTCACCATGTTTTACCAAAGAGCTAATAAACACCAGTTAAATGAGCCCAAACTCGAAGGGCCTGCTGTTGTCTGTTGAGGAGATCCCGTACCCATCTTCCAGTCCCATCATCAAACCCTGGTAACCTTGTTTTTTACAAAAGAAAATATTTGTTCTGAAAATAAAATAAAAAGTGAAAACCAATTTTACCAGTTTGAACCCGCGACGATCGGCTACGCTACGGTGGCGAACCTTCCATGTTTCACTAAAATTCTCATTACGCAGCTCCCTTTTGTCATAGCGTGATGATACAAAGCGTAAAACCTTCCCAAAGAAATGTTTTATCTTTCAGTGGTTCTCAAGTTATGAGCGAGTGAACAGACATATGTTGTATTTTATGTATAGGTACAATTTCATATAAATCACTAAAACTGAACTGAACTGAACTATGAATTATTTTTTTTATTTAAAAAAAGTTTGTACAGCCTTACGAAAATTCTTCCAAGAACTGCACAATTTAAACAATATAAAAGAAAAACAATTATTACAAAACAGCGGCAAAAAAATGACATAATATGAAATCTAAATACAGTAGTAAAATGAATTCAAACATCAGCTACATTGGCGTGCATCTCATATAGGCAAACCCGCAATGCCTACCCACCCTGGACTTGGCTTAGCCAACTAGATCAATATCTTTTTAAATTTAGAAAGGTATACACAACTATTTCAATACTATAATCAGGGAAGCTTCACCGGTTCTTTGAAATACCTACCTGCCTGCTCTGCAGCGCCCGCTACGGTGGCAACATGCATAACTAAAATTCGATGCCAATTCTCCATGTGTGCATCTGTAACTATACTCCCATGACGTCAGCGGCTCGGGCCAAGTACGCACACATTCTCATTAGAATACGCAACGCCTGTTCGAAGCAATCATGTCGAGTCGGACAGTTTGGACTTTTAACCTATCTTATCTCTTTCATTATAGGGGCTAATTTCGTTCTGCAAGAGTCCGGCTTGATGTGATCGAAGATTGCTTTTGACTGACATTTTATAATTACAGAGAGTAGTGACATCTGCATGCTTAAAGTCTGAACTATCTGTAAATTACCTCACTTATTCGAAGAGTCCAAAGTCTTAAATCACGTTGCTGCATTTTTTCGTATGCAAAATGAAACTAAATCTTATAAGGGATAAATTCCAAATTTACAGTTTTATGCTTAACCTACTTAAAAGTTCTATGCACGCCAATAACGACACAAAATACTAACAAAATTTTGAGTCGGCGTTTAATCTAAGTACATCATAAAATATATTTAAAAAAAACATAATAAAAAAAAGATGAGTAGGACCTTAACTAACTCGTACTGATTATATTATATGTAATAATATGTCTAGATAAAGTTATTAATTTTTCAATTAAACTACACAATCGAGTAAATGTACATAACATCTAGCCATTAGTTAAAATCGCTATTTAATCACTTTGTCTGTAACATACAGATGAATAATAGTAGACTATAGATCAAGCGGCAAGGCATTTGTTTTATTTTTGTAGGTGTTAGTTAAAAACGCGAGAGAAATGACCAATCACGTCACGCGAGATGTGTAATCATTTGTTTTCCCGCTGTTGTTCACTTTGTTGAAATCAGAAACTTGTACTTGTCGCAAAACTGTTTTATTAATGTGATCATTGCTCCTGGTTTCATCCCTAAACACTTAACTAATGTTTGTTTTTCATAGTTTTAAATAGAATGTATCAAACAAATTTGGTTTATGGCACTACGCTACAAAAGTTTAATTTCAGTTAGATTTTTCTAGCAAAGTTGCGTTATTTTATGCATTCCTTTTTAAGTGTTCCTGCACAACAACTTTAAAGCTCGGTTTGACTTCGGTAGACAAACCTATTTAACTACTGTCGCGTAGTGCACATGAATCACATTTGTTTAATCGTTCTTAGTCATAAACAAGTAAAATTAAATTAATACTAAAAGAACTACGCTAGGTGGATGTTTGTCTATTTATATGGACAAAATGGAGGGATCCGCTTATTTATTTACCTGGTTTACCTTTGGTGGAGGAATCTTATTACCGGTGCTAAGGAATTACGTTTATGGCGAAAAAATACGGGGCCATTATTTCCGCTTTTTCACGGCCTTCTTTTAGGTGATTATAATTTTAAATTCGTCGTCGGAACGATTTTACCGTTTCTTTTATGACGCAATGAACCCTTTATTCATGACGAGATTTAATTTTATATGCGAGTAAAGTGGACTTAATATTTTATCACTTTGAATCATTTCGTAATGGCTTTGTAATTCTAATTAAATAATAATTTTCGTTCGTGTCTGTTTTGTTACTTAGCTACGTCATATATCAAGACAACAAAATGATAGCCTTCTTCAATGCGTCCATTTAAATTAAATAATATGAATCTGCGAATGTTTTGAAATATTTTCATAGAAAATGTGTTTCAATTTTTGTGCGAAGCCCTGCCTATTGCGTATCTTTGAATCGGTCGCCAACTATGGTTGCTATTCACCAAAAACAGATAAAAATTGATTACCCAAAATAACCTTCAATAGATATTGAACTATTTACGAATTGTGACGTCATTTCAAGGGCGAACGTATCCTTAGATAAGCGGAATTCGATAGTATATATATGTTTTTGACGATAGGCACTCGGTCGGCAACTGAATTCACGGTACAGAATCACCGGGCCTATAGTTTTTTAAATCATTCACAAAGAGGGAGCTTACACTGCAGGAGAGTGTACCTGTTTAAAAATCATATTTGTTACAGGAAAAATTCAAGAAAGAGTTCAAGCAAAGGTTCACATTTGGAAAGAAGAAAACGAGACTGGCCATGGATAGCTTTGAGGTAAAGTTCCAGCAAAAAGGGGAGTTTGGGTACCCGCTAGCAAATGCGAGAAATAATTTGTATTATATATTCTGTTTCCTCTGGAAACGCAGCGAAGTTACATAATGTGACCATCGCCTCGATGACTCGTCCTGCGTTTCCATTGGTCAATTGCTTCCTCGAAAGAGGAAACTTATATTCGTGTAATCTTTGCTAGACATGATGATGATTTGTCAAAAACATAATAAAAATAAATACATGTCGTGTGAGACTAGTTTTTCAAAAAGATAATAAAAATAAATACATATACTGCGAGACCTGTTTTTCGTATTATAAATAATCGGATACATAATGCTATTGAAACGGCTACTCACGATTTTTATATAGTCAGATTTCGCCTGACTAGTTTCACTGTATTCGTACAACAGCTCCGCTTGTCGTCCCCACCACCTTCACCAACCCCCGCGCTGATATCGCAGCGAGCCCGCCGCCGCGCTGAAAGACGCAGTGTCAAACGGGGAACCACCGCGTAACGATGTTTGCCTCCAAAGAAACTGTACGAATACAGTGAAACTAGTCAGGTGAAATCTGACTATCGAAATCGTGAGTAGCCGTTTCAATTGCATTATGAATCTAAACAACGAATCTTTTAGTAGTAAAATCGGATACATGTACATACAACGAGTAAGCTAAAAAGAAAACCGCATATAAAGTTGCAAAAATCGCTTTGAAGTATAAAATCGTAGATTCAATCTATAACCAATTTTATGTTTACTATCGTGACTCAGGATTTACTAACTGATTTTGAACTACCTACCATAATCTTCCTAGTCGTAGAGTATTCTATATAGATTTAATTATATCACGCTAAGCTAATTGTAAATAGTGTCACAAGCGCCAATATATAAAATCAAATGAGGTTTTAGTATTATATAATACGATTGATTTTTGTAATCTTATAAAAATGAAAATAAAAAATTCACCTTTAAAATTCTTACTGATTGAGCGAGGTATGTGGATTTGTGGCTTAAGGTCGCTAGGCCGAAGGATTTTGTATAATCCGAAAGATCTTTATTGAATAAAAGAGTCAAAGTATCGGTATCAACTTAATAGACCTCATTAATTTTGTCATTGTTTTCTTCAATCAAATAAAATAACTAAATACACTGGCCTAAGCTCTATTGAATGTAAAATCATAACTGACTTTAAAATTCTAGCTTTTAATAGTTGACTTGGGATCGAATCTTATACAGTCCACTAGTTTTAGCATGAAAACATCACGGTTACGTTATAGTTGATGCGTTCAGGTTCGATTTTGTATGGAAACTGAAAAGTTCGGCTACTTTCAGTGGCGGTTATCTGATCCATTAACCTTTGTCGATGAACAAAGAAAATTCATCTCGACGAAAAGGTTGAATTTGTCATTCTATTTCTATTTCTTGTCTATTTCCAGGCCATGCATTTTGATGTAAATATTACAAAATGCTAAAAGTCCATATATAAACCTGAGAAGGTTCGTTTGTTGTTTATTGTAATGACATAATATTCAATATCATGCAAACGATAAAAAATACCGGCAACAGAAATACATCATCTGTTAAAAATTTCAACTGTCTAACTATCACGGTTCATGAGAGCCTGGTGACATACGGACGAACGGACGGACAGCGGAGTCTTAGTAATGGGTCCCGTTGGGTAGGGAACCCTAAAAATATAAAACAATAGTAGGTATACGAACGAAATAATTGTAACAAAATGTTTCATTTTACCAACAGGATGGGCATTCGTACCGCACCCGGATATTATCTTTCCGCTCAACAAATGATCGAAGTATTTATTCTACCAGAAAATCAATAAATACACCTGGCGACTCCTTGAGAGCGACCAGAGGCAGCTGTTATTGCTACCGAGACAGCGAGAGGCTAAGTGAAAATAGCTTTAATATCATAAGGAATAAAGACCCAGATCCAATGAAGAACTTCAACATGGACGGAGACCTGAATCGAAGGAGAACGTTACCGCACAAGTATGAGTATGAGTATTCTGGCAACAGTGCTCCCCTCAATGATGAAAGGGTGACTGAACTATACATATTTCCTCACAGCAATATTGTCGACTTCACCGACACATCATGTGATGATAGGGTGTGAATAAGACAGTGCTAAATATAAGATAAGTGGTACTTTTAAGGCAAATAATGTGATGTGGACCGTTGTAAATATTATTTCAAAGAATAAATTTATTTTAGTGAACAGAGGATTCGTTGTTTGATTTTCAATTTCATTTTAAAGTAGTTTCAAAGTAATTTTACGAAAAAACTTTATCCTCAATAAAATAACGCATCACGTAAAAGTAGTTGTAAACATTCCCCGAAACATAAAAAGTCAAATCAACAAACATCCGAAATAATCCAGACAGAGCACAGAAATAAATACGCAAACAAACCGTTTCTCTTGAAAAGTTAAAATATTGGTGGCTGATATCCTGTTTTACCGCAATTAAATTCATTCATGACACGGACATAATACATTTCACAAGCAAATTTGAAAGAAAACTACTCTTTTAGGGTCATGGTCTCATTTGCCATATAATAAGTTCCCGCCATCTGTCTGTCTGTTCGTCCATCTGTCACAAGATACGGTCTACAGCTTCAGAAGTAAGAAGTAAGTATACCAATTGCAATTTCCACAGAATTTACTATAGCCTCTACCGCAGCAAATAATAAAATAATTTGGCCAAGTGCGATTCGCACTCGCACTTAAAGCGTTCCGTACCACCACCCGATACGGGTACGGAATCCTAAAAACATTAATATCTACAGTCTACACTAAAAACATGATACATAATAATAATATAGATTTTGCAGCAACAACAAGTCGACACAAAACAAGCCGCTAAATTGAAGCGCCTGACAAATTCGGCAACCGGTGAGTACGGAACCCATTATTCATATTTTTGTTTTATTGTAGAATAGGTATGTATGTACAACAATTCGACCAAATTTGATGGTCTTTAAGATAAAGCTGATATACAAATAACTCTTAAAATAATATGTTTTAAATATAATAAAACTACAATAATTTAAAGCCAATACTGGTAAATAAAAAAATATATTTATTTACATCTTAAAATAATGCCACTTTTTCGAAGTTTTTTGTAAGGGGAATTTGCCACCGCGCCGCTGCAGCAGTGGGTAAGAGCACCAGATTTTAGTAACCAGGACTTGGGGTTCGAATCCACGTCAGAAACTTTTTTTTTTCGGTGATAGCAAATTTAAACAAAATGGCAAAATTAAGTGCGACGACGGGTGAAGCGAAGCGGAGTGAGGAAATATGTGTTAGGTTTACATGTAAATAAATAAGGGAGCCGAGCACAGCGGAGCGGAGCTATGCGACCTGACATTTAAAAGAATTCATTATGTACGCAAAAATTCTGTGATTTTTTCTGGGAATTGCAGTCTGTGCTGGCATCCGATTTTGGTACGGTCACGCGGCAGCGCCGGCGCAGCCTCGCGCTTCAGGCCATAACAATTTAATTTGAGTCTGGTTCAATGTTATTATACTCGATTCTAAGATTTCTTTAATTACCCGAACCGACCACCAATGATGTTATTGCTACATGTTTATGAGTTTTTGTACGTATTTATGTTGTTTAACTTCTCGTTAATAAGCTAAACTTTAGAGTATACCTTCTCATGATATTAAAAAATAAACCTTTAACAAAAAAATAATAACCGACTTCATATATTATAGCAGCCATTCACTAGAAAGTTTTAAATAATTATATACTGACTGACCGATGGTACCAAAATAACATTTGCCGACTTCTTTCTTCCTGAAACACATGTTCTCTACCTATAGAAGTCGGCGCTCTGCTAAGCTGGATTTTGTGTTGTCTAGTATGGGAAATGCGCCGAATTCTGGATAGCATATGTTTCAGGAAGAAAGAAGTCGGCAAGTGTTATTTTGGCACCATCGGTCAGTCAGTATATAATCATTTTAAACTTTTTAGTGAATAGCTGCTATAATATTTGAAGTCGGTTATTATTTTTTTGTTAAAAGTTTATTTATTTCATGCTTTTTAGGGTTGACGGGTTAAATTATGAAAAATGAGTAGACTACAGTGAGCACTCTGATTGCATCATTTGAAGAGTTTCAAATACAAAGGTCCCGTGGCATAATGACAATTATCAAGTAATATCCTGCAATAAGCACATTAACACAAAGCGATTGCCGCCATTTAGAGTTATGTGCTGTCATTCGTTCAGGAATTTTATGGTGATGTGGCCAGGATCGAAGGTCAGTGAGCATATTGTCAATTTTAAAGTAATACCCTGGAATCAGTACACTCACTCAAAGTAATTGCCGAAATCTCATGTTATGTGCTTACATCCGTTCAAGAGTTCTATGGTGATGAGGTCAGGATCAAAGGTCAGGTGGATTATGTCAATTTTCAAGTAACATCCTGCAATCAGCATGCCGGTACAAAGCGTTTGCCGCAATATCGAGTGATATGATGTCATCCATTGAGGAATTCCACTGCCTATCTCTGAAGACCAAACTGAAATGGGACCTACCTGGAAGCACACACACAACCAAACCAAAAAAAAATTTTCAGATCGTTTAAGATATGCCGGAGATATTTGCCACAATATTGAGTGAATGCCGTCAACTGTTGAGGAGTTCTGCTGCCTATCTCTAAAGTCCATCATTAGATCGCGACCAAACTAAAATGGGACCAACCTGGAAGCAAACCCTCCCAAACAAAAAAAAATTATGGAGTAACATACCAAAAAAAATTCAGTAGAATTGAGAACCTCCTCCTTTTTGAAATCGGATAAAACGGTTTTAAAATATTTAGAAAGTAAACTTCCTGATAGACCTAAATGGGATTCCATCAATAACCTTAGGTAATCGAAATTTTAAATATGTCTGGTAAGTAAGCCTTATAATAAAAACGGCGCAAGTGCGAGTTCGATCCGCGCACACCAAGGGTTCCTTACTAAAATCGCATTTCTGTATATTTACCTATATATTATTGTTGGGATTTATTTTTAACACGTTTAATAAGACTATTTTAGAACATTTTCAGACAATTTAGTCTTCACCTTCAGAAATAAAGTGGGAGAACATGGTTCTTATTTTCCTCATATTTTTTATTTGTTGTGTATATTTATTGATAAGTAACTTTATCTGTCTCAGAAAATAGTGGCTTGACTGACAGACGGACGGATGGATGGACACACGAGTCATAGCATAAGTATTCCATTTTCAAATATGGAACCCTAAAAATAAAATTTTGTGACCGTAGCCTGGCGCTTTTTAAAAAACTACAGGAACGGAGAGTGAAAATGACAAAATTTACTAAAGAACATAACCATAAAGGAACATAAAGTTATAAATAATAAGAGTATTATGAACTTGTATTTGTATATTATGTGTGTTCTTACCTAATACTTACTACTTGGGCAATTCCATTGAAATGCGACATAAAGAGCTAAAAATGAAATTATCTACATGGGCACGATTCGGTCTGCTAACATAGTTTTTTTAATATAAATATAGCAACATACACAAAAAGAAACGTTTTTTTTCGACCTGCCAGAGCAGGATATTTGATGTTCAAAAATTGCTCTGAAAGTCGTAAAAGTAAAATGAGTTCCAAGATCTATGTAACGTGAGTGACCAGAAATTAATAATGCAAAAAAATAAAAACTGCAACTGCAGGGCAAGAAAGTGATAATGAATAAACTTGCTAGGCATTAATAAAACCGTATTAAATTAAGATATTTTTTTTACTTCAAACCGAACGGAGTTTTGCTTCAATTCATTCTAGTCTCAAAAGCTATGTAAAAATAGTTTAAAGAAAATTGTTTTAACACATTTTTTCTTTATTCAAGAGTTAATATTTACATTAGGAGGATAAGTTATATAATTAAATTATTGACATATTATTAAAAGTATATCGTAAACTGGAGTAAAAAGTAACGTGAGTTACCGTGGAATTACCCACTTGCTGAACGGTAAAGGAAAAGATCGTGAGGAAACCTGCATGCCCTTAAAAGCGTGTATTTGTGCCCGAAGAACAGCGATAGGGCTTACCACCCATCACGTTGGGACGTAATAATCTTCGGTGAAACGCGGGTGTGCCGAGTGTGAACTGTGACTTGCTCTCGGAACACCTCTGACACCCCCTCGGGGATTCATGTCATGGTTATGTATAAGGTGACTTCAATTTATGCAGCCAAATTCTTACTGAAGACTCTGTAAATGCTCAGTAACAAGGTTCGATGACCCTTTTTGTGAAATTCGTAAATTATTCTTTTCGCGTTCCTTCCTTACAAATGCAAGCCCAGCCCCGAGTCAATTACTATGGGACGTCAAGATTTTGCGAAATCAGCAAAAAGTGTTATCGATCCGTGTTACTGATCTCTTACCAAGCCTTCAGTATGAGTTTGGCTGCATAAATTAAAGTCAATTATAATAGACACAATCGAAGTAACCTTTTTTTAAATAACCCGAATGTTTTTTATATCAGTGATGCTGATGACCTACAATTTCTTAGTGGTTTATTCGTCCAAGACAATTATTAATAGTTTCATTTTGACTAAAGTAATTTGGCTAAAGTGTAGTGCAAAGACAACCTGATAACTAAAGTCGATGACGTAACCAACGAAGCCTTCTTATTCAATAACATACTGAGAGATTCATCACATGGGTGGTAATACCCAGCCCAAATGGGTAACCTAGGATCGCGCTTCAACTGTTAGGTTTCCTTTATGGGGCCTAGGCACCACCATTTTCATTACCCTTGGCTCGTATGTTAGCCGGTTTTTTGTGAAATGAACCTTTTTATTTGCAAACGTTAAACATTCAGACTGACTTTACAACGTAGCGAATACATTAAACAATATATTGTACAGGATTTTGTAACATGATTAATTTAACAATAAGCTATGTAAGCACAGGGTGTAGGCAGTTGGAGAATGGTCCACCAGTGGTAATGTAAAAGTAGGTCTTTATTATGTTTTTGTGAAGGATATTTATAGTCTGTCAAAAAAGTGTTGAAATGAAAATGAAACTTTAATGAACTTTATTGGACTTTAAACGTTCAAGTAGTATAATTTAGGTAGGTAATATATTTATAAAATAATAACGCAGTTAACTCAATTTAACAGATTTTGTACTTATTTGTTTGATGTAACCAGGCGAAAGAAAAATAGTTTCTTCAATTTTCATTTCAACACTTTTTTGACAGACTTATAAACTTTATTTAGAGTAGGTAAGTATAACCATAGACGAAATAGACTATTTAGTCTATGGTATAACGATAATTCATTAATAAATTTCGATACTGAAGCCTAAACGGCTTTGTTTCTTGAATAAAGCATCTCCTCGGGTTTTAATTCATTTCAACACTTTTTTGACAGACTTATAAACTTTATTTAGAGTAGGTAAGTATAACCATAGACGAAATAGACTATTTAGTCTATGGTATAACGATAATTCATTAATAAATTTCGATACTGAAGCCTAAACGGCTTTGTTTCTTGAATAAAGCATCTCCTCGGGTTTTAATTAAAATTATCAATTACGAGTATATGAAAGTTATAGTAGATTATTGTAAAGAGTGGAAAGGGTTTGATTATTTTATAAATCACGCCACGCGAAGTTAATAATCTGTATTTCTTTGAAGTGCTGTAAGAATCACACTAAGAAATGACGACCAAAAATGTCAGGCACAGTGCTCCCAAAGTGATAATGCGCATACAAATCTTCGCCACTGTTCGGAAAAAATCGTGTTTCCTTACACATTCAGTACAATCAATGACAGATTTTGCGAGTCGAGTCACTCGGCTATAGATTTCTATGCGCATTATTACTTTGGGAGCACTATAATTTTACCGTCAATGAAACTTAGAATAATACTTGACATGCCTGAATGACAAAAATTAAAAAATCTTTCAACTAGCAGGCCGCACCTGGTTTCAGGAGTTATGGGGGAGGGGAGGAAAGGCTGCTACTTAGTATTCAGTCTTCCGAACTAGGGGGAGTGGGTGTGGAGGGTGGAGGGGAGGAAAAGGGGATTTTGCGGTACTAATTCGGAAGTGCGTATTTTTTTACAATTTTGTTCCCAATACTTTCCAGCTATGGTGTTATTAAATTGGTTCTGTTTCAGAAATCCTTCAGTGTAGAAGGGGGTCAGTAGATTAGGCTAGAAAAAGAACCAGTTCAATTAGACCAGGGCTAGAAACTAAATTGGTGGGATCAATAATGTTACATTAGCCATCTGTAAAATAAACGCATTTCCGAGGAAGGGAAGTGGTGCCAAAAGGTTCCCTTTTTACTCCTTTACCCCACATGTACACAACTCCCCCAGATTCAGAAGTCTAGTTATTAAGACGCAGCCTTTTTTCCTTAACACTTAAACAAAAGAGATCATAACAGTATTATTCTAATCTGTGACCTAAAGCCATTTGTTACGGACCCATCTGTTACGGCCTACCAGTCTGGCAAAAAAGTGCCTTGGGTAAGTATTAGGTATCCTGAGTTTAATTGACGATAAAATTAAGTCGTAACCTCTTATCATTAATTTAAAAAGGCTACGACGACCGACGTAATCATATACATATATAGAACCTACAATACTTGGCTACGAGTAATTTGTAATGTTGCATGATCAATTTGTACCGTGAGAAAAGGAACAACTCTGAAAAAATAATAATTTGTAATTGAAAAAAATGAATCGCTTGGCAATCATATATTGTACGTAAATAACCAAAAAACCTTTGATAATGCTATAACAGCGAAACCGGTAAGGGAAATAATATAAATAAGTGGACAAGTACAAGTGTTTTTCAATCAAAAATGGAAAAAAAAAATGTATATAATTATAATAAATATTTTTCATTGTTTTTTTATTAATATATGTATATACACTTTTACGAGTTAAATATAGGAACAAAGTAAATTATGAAATAACTATACCAGTCTATTTTTTTCATTTGATCCCATGGAATCAAGCAGGAAATTTATAGAAGCAAATAAAAGAACTGTAAAATTTTGCAGTTGTAATAGTGTGTGTTTTTCTGTTACGTACCTACAGTCAGGAAAATAATAGTAGAATGATTCGAGTAATTGATAATAGTAGGATGATTCTAGTAATGATTCTACTATTATTTTCATGACTTTTCCAATAAAATCTTTGATTTCATATTTATGTAAAATTTCATAGCGGAACCAATGGTACCAGCGCGATCGGGAAGATTGCCTGAGGCAACTGGGCTCAAATAACCAATACGTGAAAATTACGGCCTTA
The DNA here is from genome assembly GCA_910592155.1 of Ypsolopha scabrella. NCBI lineage: Eukaryota > Metazoa > Arthropoda > Insecta > Lepidoptera > Ypsolophidae > Ypsolopha > Ypsolopha scabrella. The sequence goes on from OU342964.1 coordinate 12,530,126, forward strand.
GTAATGGAGATTTTATTGGTAAACTATTTATTACTTATGGAAGCTATGACGTCACTTTTTGCGGTATCTGATATTAAAAGAAGTTTTCGTTTTATGAGGGTGTTAAGTCTATAATCATGTATTCATTTCACGCAATTTTTAGGGTTCCGTACCCGTAAGGTGCCAAACGGCCTCCGCTGTCTGTCTGTGTTTCTGTCCGTCTATCACAGGGGTCTACAGCATTAACCGTAACAGGTAGAAAGCTGAAATTTTTACAGAATATGTATTATTATAGCCTCTATCACGAAAATTATATATTTTTAATTGAATGGGGGTCACCATACAAGAAACTTTGGAAAAGTTGCATTACTTTACTTTAGTCGTTTGACATTGGTTTCGCCTCTTACTTAAACTATATTTTGAATATCAAAAAATAAGTCTTAACTAAAACTCATATATTATTTTCCTCTGTGACTAAAACAAACACATATCTTGCCTTTAAAGTCGATAATAACGAAGTGAAAGCTATAATGCAAGCAGATTTATCTTAGCAGTAGCCTTCAACGTAACTGACAAAACGATATTGATTCATTTGCGTCAAATTGGAAATGTAATGAAACTCGCAAAGTGGGTAACTTACTAAAAGACAACGTCGAGGATTGCCTTAATTTGTTAAATTGTCACACTTATAATGAGGGAATTCTCAATCGGATAGTTACTTGTGAAGAATGGATCTTCTATGCTACTTGGAAACGTTTGTTGCAATACTTGGACCTAGGAAAAAAGAAATGGTTTATGGGTTTAAGGTGGAACTGCGCCGGCATTACCATTACAGATTCTTGAGATCTTGCACAAATGAGAAAAATCTTGTCTTTGGATCCATAATGGATCTAGTTAATGGATCTACTGACAATGATGCCACGCAGTGTAGGGTTCCGTAATTGCCCGTCAGGATATGTTGGTCGAGTATTTCTCGTTAACTTGTAAAGCCTACTTAGCCGTGATAGTTTTGCTTTTAACGTCGTTACATTGAATTTTTCACATACCCGAAAACAACCGTTGGCAGAACACTAGACTCTAACAAAAATTGACAGTAACAAAAGGGTGCGCTAGCGCAAAATCTCGCACTCCGATGTTAGGTATTTTTCGGTCTCGTGACGCGCTCATATAGGTGATGTGATTTGCAGCGATATGTTACGACTAAACATAAATGTGTTTGCATTTAGCATAGCATAGTATTTGCCTAATATTGTTTATGCATTTTCCTTTCGCTACAAGCACTAAGGCGCTGTCAAATTGAAATAATAGTTTCACGGAATGTGTGAACGGAACGGCGACACAGGTTCCCCGTGAGAAAGCCGGTGTGTGTCTGGGCCGTGTTTGCGAGTTTGGATGATTGAACAGCCTTAAAGCTTTATTTCGCAAACGAAGCATTAATTCAATACTTTAAATACGAACAAGACAATGCATAAACGGTACCATAAACCTTTACAAAGTTTCAGTGCCAAAATCAACAAAAACACTTCATCCTGAAAAAGGTGACAAGGAGATTGGTATACCATAACCATTGATAACTAATTTCAAATTTAACAAAGTAATATGTTCGAGCAAACAATACTTTCCTAGTTCGAGCAGTATAATAAATCAAGTATATAACAGACAAACTGTATTGAAGTACGTATTAATCACAGTTTAATTCACGACTTGCGTCGTTTCTATCTAAACTAATAATGATCTGGTCATCTCCTAGCGAACGCCCAGGCAGCACCAGAAAGCCAAGTTCATCGTGAAACTTTAAATTGGGTGTAATCCATACCGCAAGCCACCACCATTATATGTCTACATTTGTACTAATAATAAAGTAGTAGCAAAATCATGTATGTACACTGATCATTTTTCAAAATTTTAAAAGTAATTTGCGTTTAGTATTTTTTTTTTTTGTCTGTTTGTCCGTATGTATGTTCCGTTTTATCTCGAGAACCACTCAAAGTATTTGGACGCAGTTTTCTTTATTGTCATTATAGTAACACTGGTCAACAAATACTTAGTATATAAGGGGTGTTGATAAAATAATACCCAAGTAAAAAACGGGGCAGAGATGAATAAACGCGGGTGGAGCTGTGTGCGAAAGGAGAGTCAATAATAATTCTCACATAAAGCATAACTGTAAACAAATATATAATTAAAAAAAGGACATTATAGTTGTAGATGCCATAAAAATATCGCTTGACTATTCATCAAATATGCAGGTCTTCAGCATAACAGATATAAGACGATACGGATCCGCGTTGGCTGCTGGTCTCCTGTCTTCAAGGTAGCCTTTCTTGTCTTCTGAAACTTGGCGAGGGATCCTGACACAGCAGTTGCGGTTGGCAACACCTGCACGAGGAACAAAACCGAAGTAAATGGTGTTTATTAGATATAATAGGATATTATTATTATCGAGTACTCGATCACCAATACGAAGATCACAAGTTCAAAACCAGATGGGTACACAAGTGTTCGGCGTGATTAGGAATGTATACTCAAACTGCAATTTAGACCAGGAGGCCTACTCCTCCTATACGTATGGTCCAAACCATAGACTAGATGGGCAAAACATAATCCAAAGTATTTTCTATGTTTAATAAAAACACTTGTCTTTACTTTTGACAACAACAAATGGAAATATTCTGTGATTTACGCAAGAATTTTCCTAGTCCTTCCAAATACATAGTTGAAGCGATTTTAATGATTTTTCACAATACTAAAGACAATTATAGATCTACAAAACTATTTCAACATTTTTTTTCCGTCCATCGCGTCGCTATGAAAAGTACAATTTTCTCCTATTTTGCGCTATCCGGAGACGCAGCGACCATCGTAACAGCCACTGCTAATTCGAATGTTATTTCAATGTCGTTACTTCGATTTTTGTACTGACACACATCGAGTGGCTAATTAAGGGTAGGTGTGCGCCTTAAGCTGAGGGTTTATACCGGATGTAAATAGACTACTACCCTTAAATGAAACCACATATTCTACCGACCCTACTGAACTACTTTTCCCAAGAGTCATACCCGCCCCGCGGACACCCTTAGTTTAAGAAATAATTGGGTTCCAAACAAAAATGCGTGAATCCTAACGCACGTGAACACGTAACAACGTCCGAGAAACCTGAAGCTGTTCGAGGTAGACGCTCGTTCTAAACTCGCCCGTATGTCGGTACGTTAGGGTTCACGCGTTTTTGTTTGGAACTCAATTATTTCCTAAACTAAGGGTGGCCGCGGGTATGATTCTTGGGAAAAGTGGTTCAGTAGGGTCAATAGAATATGTGGTTTCATTTAATGGTAGCAGACAATTTACACCAGTATATTTGTGGCCGAAGTACAACGATAGGGCTCACCACCAATCACGCTGGTAACGTAATAATAGTCGACGAAACGAGTGTACAGTGTGACTTTTATTATCACCTTCCTTACTCGAAGCAAAAATATAACACCTTGAATTTTACAACAACAACAAAAAACGAGGACCAAGGACGTTTTACCCACACCCCTTTCGGTCAAATAACAAATGAAATAACCTGCAGTGAAGTCGCCGATGTTGGGTATGCCATGCTTGCCGGTAAGTCGCCGAGCGTTATCGGCGCCATTGTTGGCGTCGTATTCATTGATATGAGCCCCGTGCCTTCGTGCTAGCTTGTCGATCGCTCTCTCTATAACCCTGCAGAAAATAGTTAGACCTGTCATATTCGTTTTATTAGCCGTGGTATTCAATTCAGAGCGCTAGAGAGGTAACAATTATTGGTATTTTTCCTAAAATTGTGCAAGTCTGCAGTACAAATTACACAAGAAACCCATTTTTTCCTGCATATTAATATGGGTCAAGCATGCTTGATGTCTCTAAGGACGGGCGAATCGATCAATTTACGAAGGCCATCAATAACGTTTCCGTTTTTTGATGAAAACCGAATGAAAAATCTTTCTCGAATCGTGAGGGTTAATTTTTGCTTTTTTTAAAGAAAAATCTGCATCAATTATTGTATTTACGGGTATAATAATCACTTTAGTTGACTTTAATCGGTGTTTGGATTTATATTTATTAGACTAGCCTTTTTCCCCGGCTCCGCCCGCGTTTATTCAATCTCTGCCCCGTTTCATGAGCACCCCTTATAGCCTTTATGTAAACCCGGGTCACTACGATGATAATCAAAAAACCGCATCCAAATGCGTTGAGTGGTTTTCGAGTTAAAACAGAACATACTTTTGCTAAATATCATTATTTTTTTACTAAAATCTCAGGCGGACTCAGTCAAAACCATATAACTGTTAATACTTTTTTCTTGCATTTTTTTTCTGATTTACTTCTTTTAGGTTCTTTAAACAAGCAAAATTAATAAGTTTTTCAAGTGGGAGCGGATGGCCAAATCCGAAACTACAGAGAATAGCGAAAAATGCTCACAAGAGTCTCGGGGCCGATTTTGATGAAAACCAAAATTGCATCATTAACCAAGCCGACTTAATCTTAAGATATATGGCTTGTAAAATAAACAAGATTAAAAAAAAATTGCATCATTAGATTCTTACAAAAATAATTCCTGTAGCCGAGAATCGAACCCGCTGATTTAAAAATATATCAAATCAAATAAAATTTATTTATGGAAAAATTTAATACAAAGCTAAATACAAATTTATATTTTGGGTTTTTCCTGGGCTGTGAATATGTAAATAGTACTTAGTTTTTATATGGGCCTTCAAAGTCTGAAATAAATGTTTTTTTTTTTAAATATAATTAAATACATGAATTACTACTTAATAAAAAAACAGTTTGGGTTAAATCTAATTAGTTGAGCCGTAGAATCTGCATTAGTAAGACTGTATACAGTCTCCCACCCAAGGTACTACTAATACTATGCCCACTTGTTGTTGTAGTCTTTTACAGATACAATAAAGCCGATTTTGAAGGCTTTAGTTTTAGTTTGACATACATAAAATTATACTTATGTATGGTTAAAACGAAGAGCCATTTTCAAGTCACCATTTTATAAACGTCAAACTAAAATTTTAGTTTGACAGCCTTAATTTACTCAACCTAGTAACTTTAACTTGTTTTGGTAATTTTAAGGCACATTTTAGAGCTGTCATTTGATTGAATTTAAAAAACTTAGTTAGACATAAGGACATTTAAGACTTGCTAATTTTAGTTGGTGTGCCCTTCAGAATAGCAAAATATGGTGCCGTCACTTAAAATTACATTTTTTAGTAAGTTTCTTAGAATAATATTAAAACCTTTAAAATCGGCTTCTTTTAGAAATATTGTGTAGGTTAATGTAGGAGTATATTACAATGTAATAAAATAACCAAGGTATCTTCTTATCCCTGAGAATGTTGATATTGGGTCAACGCCTTTATTGTTACCCCAAAAAAGGAAATATATATATATATTAAATATTATTATTAGAGGGCATTACAACCCAGAAAAGATTAATTAGAAACAAATGTAAAGACAAGAATTTGAAAAAATTCCTCGGGCCAGGATTCGAACCTGCGACCTCTTGTTTCCCAGACAAGCGCGCTACCAATTGCGCCACCGAGGTACTTACCTAGACCGTTGAATTTTTCCACCATACTTGTCCACTGAATATTTTTGTGAATATTTGATCTAACTAGCTTGTAATGCACATACTGAACGCTCACGAGGGCGTTATGTGATTTCACGCCTTGTTCTTAAGGAACAGATGGCGCTGTCGTCGCTACAATATGTATTGCTTCAGACAGTTAAGAAATTCACAGTTCTCATTAACAGAGATTATGTTTTTATTGCGAAATCCATCGCTTTGGAATACTCTAAATATTAATATTAGAGTGCATTACAAACCAGAAAAGATAAATTAGAAACAAATGTAAAGACAAGAATTTGTAAAAATTCCTCGGGCCAGGATTCGAACCTGCGACCTCTTGTTTCCCAGACAAGCGCGCTACCAATTGCGCCCCCGAGGTACTTACCTAGACCGTTGAATTTTTTCACCATACTGGTCCACTGAATATTTTTGTGAATATTTGATCTAACTAGCTTGTAATGCACATAATGAACGCTCACGAGGGCGTATATATATAAGGATCAAATATCCTTATATATATAAGGATCAAATTCGTGGAAGTAATATTAAACGGCAAACAAAAAAAAGGATTTATTTTTAGAAATGATTCCGATTCTCATTCTTTATTGTACACAAAAATACGCAATTACACAAGTTAAAAATTAAAATTAGTGTACACCGGCGAGCTTATCTCTATGAGAGATTTCTTCCAGCAAACCGTAAAAAATAAGAAATACATAAAAAAAGGAAAACAGGAACCATATGTTAGAATTAAAATATTTTTACATTACATTTTACATTAAATAAAAAAGACTTAACCTTCTACAATACATGTATATAAATATAGATAAATTATAGATAATTACATATTACAACTATCAAATTATGATTCTCTTATGATTTTCACGTCCGACCGACTAAAATATTTCCGTTTTGATAATATTTCATGAATACTCTTGATTGAAATGCACTTGTACTTGCCCACTGTACAGTCCAGTGGACAGTGGACAAGTAAAAGTGCATTTCAGTCAAGATGTATAGAAAGTTCCACCAAGTGCCAACAATCACAAGCATCAACTTTCATGAATACCGCTTCCGCCTCTAAGCCCTAGGCATAGACTAAATTATTAGTCTATGCCCTAGGACAAGACAATCGGATGCAGATAGCACAACTATTGCGACAGATGCACATTGATTGATTGATTGCGTGTGATTACCTTGTCACACAGTTCGACATTTCGGATGTTACGGGTTCTAAGTTGTCAGGTGGTAGAGCTGATGCTGGGCTAGACAGTGTGGAGGTGCCACTATCTTACTATTGATGGCAGTATATCCATCCCAAATTGCCGGGCCTTATAAAAAAACACTGGTGACAGGCCGCGGCGTCACTGATGCGAGGGTTTCGGCACCGCGTTCACCAACCTGCCTGTCCAGCGTAAGTGAGTAGGGGCATTTCTTCCGGGAGGGCCGCCAAGATGGACGAAACAGGCTGATGGATGGATGGATGGGTTCTAAATCAAATCATCAGCAAAAAGCCGAAAACAAAATAATATTTTCAGAGCAAATATTATTAAGGCTACAGTTTTGGGCGATTGAGCCGATTCAGCGTCCTTTTACGAGTACGTTTGTAATTTGTTTTTTTTTAAAGAATAAATGTAAGACTGTTGAATTGTTGAGCGGGAGCAAAATGATATCTGAATTTCAAACCTGGGAGATTGTACTAAAAACACAGCGACACCAAAATGAGGCTGTCATATTTTTAATGAATTCATGTACAACCAAAATTAATATTCATGGACTGTATTTTTAGGCGTTTTTGATATTTCTCTTATAGTAGAACAAAAAATTCCACCCTTCCTAATGCAACCATTACTATGCTCCCTAAACTAGAGCAATGAAGTTTGAATGCTTTATAAAGTATGGGTATAACCTTAGAAACCTTTTGCATTTAAGTAAGTAGTCCGATAGAAATGAGTTTGCATTACCTATTAATTCACGAGTCACTTTTGTCAGCTTTAATGGACAGAGATAACCATGTTGAAGAGGACCTTAATGTTTTATAACATATTTTGGTCAAGGGGTAGGTATTTTGTAAACGGTGTGAATAACTTAAAGGGAGAAAAACATAACAAATCACTTTCAAACGCATATTTGTTTAAAGACGGTAAAAAAACATGTTTTATCATTTTAGAACAATTTCAACAATGTAAATAAGTTTTATTAAATTACGAAGATTACATTTTTTATTATTATATACAGAAATCGTTTTAAATTCATTTACCTGAATCGTTGAAATTGTCATAAAATCATAAAGTATTCTTTAAACATTAAAATTTTGCAAAAGTGATTCGTCTCTTTTTAACTATAAGTTATTCACGTCAGTTACAAATATCTAGTCCCCAAGAAGTGTACAATAAGTAAACATCCATGCAATAGAACCCATTTAAAAAATAAAACTTGACCCGGGTTTTTTCTGTTGATATTATTAGTATTTCCGCTGGGCTAAAGGTAGAAAGACATTATCTGTTTTACTGTCCACTGTATTCCACTTACAAGATGCCGTCTTCCTCTCTCATGTCTTTGGATGAGAAATACAGGAAGGTGCCGTTTCCCGGCCAGTCCGCTACTGGCTGAGGCTCGAACGAAGCCACGACCCCATACTCTTCAGCTAATCGACACAAGATGTACCGCGCCATCCAGAGGTCGTCTGCAGCTTTGACTCCGGGCTTTGGACCCACCTGGAAGATAAGTACGTACATCCATTCTTAGTTTAAAGCTTTTCGTATCAACCAAATTCCCTAAATCCCTTGAAAATGGTGTATCAACCCAAAACCGTCGGTGTTACTGTAAAAAAAGTGTATTTAATCATGATGTTTTCTAAGTTTAACCAAGTGCCGACAGTAGCAAGTATAATTGAAACTGGAAAAAAAGGGTACATCCAGTTAACCAAAGCTTCGTTAAGTAGTGACGTTTTTGAGCAAAACCTGTAATACTTTGCAAAATTATGTATTAACATTTTTATTTTTATATATTAAAGTTACTGATTGAAAAGTCAAATTTTAAAGCTTATACTTCCTTCTTTTTATTCCTAGCTAGAACATAAAAATACCGTCAAGTACGCGTTGAATTCACGTGCTCAGGGTGCCGTACTAACGTAATCTATCTATATTTATTGGTATTAAAAAATTTCGTGTCTGCAGATCTTATATTTTTTCAACATTTTTAATAGAGCAATTTTTAGAATTTTTAGTATTATTTCTTAGTTGTATGTTATAATTTCATAAATATCAAATGCTTGGTTTATTTGTGAATAATAAATAAATAAAGATATAAAAAAATAGAAAATGTAAATATTTTGTAAAATAGATACATAAAATACACGTTTTACTCGTGATTATTTATATTTTTAGTAATTTATCTACTAAATAGCATAACATTACAGCTAACTAATTCGTAATCCAATTAACACAAAAACTAAAATACATACATCATAGTTAGAGAACCTAAAATAAAGAAGAACTATTCTGTTTGCATAAAATGTTTAAAGTTACTGTTGTGAATTTACCAAAGTAAAACTGTGCAAATCCTTCCTCACTTTTATTGAAAAAACAATAGAATATATTAAAAAAAATATATGCATAATACGGGGAGCAAGAATAAAAATATTTTAAGCCTAGGCTTACTTAAATTTAATAAAATTATATACGTACATAAGTAAAAAATATAAATATAAAAATATTATAGAAATGCAATAAATAAAAAAGTTGATAGATAAATGAAATAAAATAATGCTTAACCCGCCTGCTCCGTCTTGCTAAGAAGAAAGGCAAGAAACTCATCAAGACAATGTCGTTTTTGTATTTATTTTTTCCTTAGTTAAATTCAGACTATGATATTAATTAACAATGTAAAAACTACCCTTAATAGTCACAAAAAAGTAAAAAACATGTTTGAATAAAGATGCCTTTGTTTTCATGCTTATAGAAGAGCTCGAAAAATTGAGAATATACTACGTTTTTGGCAAACAGTTTATTATTTTAATGAGTTACTTTACATTAACTTGAATGTTTTGTTTACTTTACCCTTTTGATATATCTTCCAGTGTTGTGATGACAGCTAGAGGCAAGTGTAAACAGACGCTCCATGACATGTGGGTAGGTACATAAATTGTTTACGTGTGAAACATCGTTTTACTTGCGAGCAACAAAGAGTAGATAAGAAATAACTAACAAAAAACTCATACATAGCAAGAAAAACCATTTAGGCTACACTAATAAAATCTAAAGCAACAAGCTTGGGAACACAGCTCGGCATCAGGCGTTGCTTTAACTCTACCAAAAGTTGCCCATCCATGAAAAGTCTGCGGTCCCGCGGAATGCACGTCAACAAAGCTCGGCCTTCGGCCTTGTGGGATCTATACACACCAGGGAGTGTATTTTTGAATCATTCGAATTACAATTTTCATATGAATCCGCATGATTCACATACGAAAACTTAAAATTAGTATTGTATTCGTATGCGAATCATGCGGATTCGTATGCGAATTGTAATTCGAATGATTCAAAAATACACTCCCAGTGGGGTTCATCCATATAAAATTACTGGCCATCTCTCCACAATTCCATAACGGATTCCCATGCATGTGCGGAACGCAAAACAATCCTCTCCATATACAAAGGGTACGTCTTCCTTACTATTACAGCGCCTCTTGTTCTGCATTTTGATATGAAATGCATGTAATTTCTGTTGTCACATATAACTTGCGGTTCCAGGGGCTACATATCTTTGAATTTATTTGTTAATTAAGTCTTGTCAAGCCAAGTTAGGATCGGTGCTTTTCATGTTTATTCATTTATATAAATGGACTGGAAAAAATATATTCGATGTTAGTACTTTTACCTGGAAATTCCACTGAGACGGCGTAGTGCCCGTGTTGATCCCGTTGATATCAACTCCTGCGTACAAGCAACATCTGCAACAAATATGTGAACTCCCATTTATAAGAGTTTTAAAATATTTAAAATGGTCAAGAAAGCTACCATGTTGTTTGTAAAATATATCAATCAATAAATCGTGTAAACCGCCCAAGGCCAAGTTTTCGCAACACCAGCCTGCAATAAAGTCATTATTCTCACGAACCAATCCGAGTTAGCTTCCTAAAACACAAGGCCATTACACAGTCTACACTACACAATGAGCTTATAGTTTGATGACTACATAGCTATCCTGTATGTTCTTGTCTTGGCTAAATCAACGTGTGCACTAAGCGGATGTGACATCGCTCAGTGTAACGGCTTACCTAAAGGTGATTACTTAGTTAATAATGTCATAAGATGAAGTGTATTGATTTTTTATAATTTAAACACAATAGGGTATACTAATTTTCGATTACTAATTTTACAACTACTAAAGGCACGACCGAAGCTTCTCCTAGATTAAAGGTTAACATTACCAAATAATACGAGTACTTATATGTAAAAAAGGTAATGGCTTTTGTGTGGCTATACCGCTCTAAAATAGTACTGACCCGGACATTTCAAACCTCAAACGTTCAGCCGCAGAATCGTTGTTTCGATAGTACTCGTATAAGCACGCAAAAAGCGCGTATGCTCCGCTGAACGGCGCGCCATGACATTATACCGGGTGTAAATAAACTGCTACCATTAAATTAAACCACATATTCTACCGACCCTACTGAACCACTTTTCCCAAGAGTCATACCCGCGGACACCCTTAGTTTAGGAAATAATTGAGTTCTAAACAAAAACGCGTGAACCCTAACGCACCGACATACGGGCGAGTTTAGAGAGAGCGTCGTCCGTGAAACCTCCAGCTGTTTGAGGTGAACGCTCTCTCTAACCTCGCCCGTATGTCGGTGCGTTAGGTTTCACGCGTTTTTGATTAGAACTCAATTATATCCTAAACTATTTCCGAAAGGGTGTCCGCGGGTATGACTCTTGGGAAAAGTGGTTCAGTAGGGTCGGTAGAATATGTGGTTTCATTTAATGGTCGCACTTTATTTACACCCGGTATTCCCATTGGTTGCGCTCGCGTATAGTAACCCCCCGCTCCAATGTCCCAACCCGCGCTGAAGCTGTAGCCGATTCAAATATTAACAGACTTTTGGTCCATCCTGTATCTACCTATATTTAAAATAATCCCACTAAAAACATAAATGTTAAAAATGGGCCGAGTTCAGTACAAAGGTAGATTTATGTATGTATTTGTATGTAGTATATTTATATTTAGATTATAGCTTTAAAATTTTTTTTTTTCATTATCCTGCACTAATGTGAATTTTTCTTATATAAAATGTTTCCGTTTTTCCCAGGTTGACAGGAAGAAATCCCTTGTAGGAATAAGTCCGCCCTTGCCTTCTGTCTGTTCTTTGTATGATTGGAAATATCTTGTTTTGTGTGCAATAAAGTGTTTATTCATTAATTCATTTATTCATTAATATATCTCAGTTTACAGCACTCGGGAAAACTCCATTCGTTCACCCCAAAAATGCAAACTGTCAACTCTACAAAATTAATGGAATTCCGAAACAAACTTACACCTATTTATTTCGTCCTCCTTATGAGATAAATTAACAAATAAATATTTCTTTGCTTATATTTGATATTTTTGACCCTAGCCCAGAACTTTGCCATAATTAAATCCTGGGTGCGTCCTTGAACCACCTGAATAACAGTTTACGAGTACAAGTACACAATCACAACGTTATTCTTTTCAGAGTTATCTAAGTTCAAGGTTTTATATCGCAAGTACTTACCGCGCGATAAACAAAAGTTGCATATGAGTGACTGATACGAACATGCGAAATAATGCCCAAATAGCCAGGACGGCGATTCTCGCACATGCGACAATTTGCGAAGGCCGAAAGCGGGTGATTTTTACATGCTCTTTATGAAGAAACGTATCAAACTTGTAAAATATAAACCTGTTTTACATATTCATAACATGCTTTACGTGTCTTTTTAGGAGATACACTCAAAAGAATTATCATCACACGGCATTTATGACGCGATAAACAAAGGTGTATGAAGAGCAAAGCGTGTGAAATTTTTTGCGAGAATCGCCGTCCAGGATGAAAATGTAAAAAAATACAAAAAAAAAACATTCTTGTTATTTCCCCTTATCTACCATTGCAAATTTAATTATATACCAAATGTTTCGTCCTCCCGGTCATTTGTAACTTGAAAATGAATGATTGATGACTTTTCAGCTCATACATGCAAAACCATTTTGATCAATGCTTTTCAAACACTGTACGCCCAGGATTGCCTTTGGTAAATGAATGAATGGGGCCGCGTTTGTATAGCTTTAGAACTTCATCTGTAAATACTCGTAATAATGCTTGTCTGTGGACCTCAGTATTTTCGTTTACGACTGGTGCATGATCGAGTGGGGATAAAAACTGGAACTTCTGAATGAGTCCAACCCCCTGCCATATACTATGACAATACAATAAAAAGTGTAATTCCTCTCTTATATCCAAGGTTATCTTTTTCAATGCAAGTGCGCGTAAAGATCTATTTTATATGCTTCAAAAAGATCGTCAAAGTCAACTTTACCAAACTAGTGTTTTTTTTTATAATAAATTGCACGTCTTTTCTTGTGTACCATTATAGACTTGACAAAAATGAGCTACGAACGCAAACGAAAAGCTTATTTCCGTCAAGTTGGCAACTTGCGTGCAAAGAAAAAGGTAAGTGGAGTGTGGTGTATTTACTGTTTGTTTGTTTCTTTATTTACGTTTCATTTATTTACTCACACTATGCATTGAAAAAACCGGCCAAAAACGTGTCGGGATGTCGGGGCACGCGCAGTTTAGGGTTCCGTAATTGCCCGGTACATTTTAAAAGTTGGTCTACTAATACAGATCGCGCCAAACTTCTAGTCCCATACATTTAGAAGAACGGCCCATACATTGTCGTGGTTAGAGGGGACTAAAAGTTTGGCGCGACCTGTACTCGTAAACTTGTGAAGCCTACTTAGCTGTGATAGTTTTCCTTTCAAATTCATTATAATACTTCTGTGAATTTTTCACATATCCATTAACAACCGTTTAGCCGGCAGGGGGGGGGACACTTGACTCTAACAAAAATTTGCACTTTAAAGCTTAATATTTCGCCAATGGATCCCTAAATCGAAAAATGGCTGTCACACACCCACAATGTTTTTGAACGACTTATCTTACGATATCCCACACAATGGGATAGATGAGAAAAAAAAATCATACCCAATTTACGTGTATGGGAGGTAACACAATTTTTTTTTTCATTGTTTCATTTTACACTTTTATCGCCGTAATTAATATCTATACTCGTGCAAAATTACAGCTTTCTAAAAGTAATAGTCTCTGAGCTAAGCCGCTGAGAGACGGATGGACGGACGACAGACGGACATGGCGAAACAATAAGGGTCCCTTGTTGGACTATGGAACCCTAAAAACGTAGTATGATACGTGGGTAAGGGCAATAACCTACTCCTAGCGATTAAAACTTTCGCTTATCGCTCGTGTTTCAAATCGTCCTCGTAAGCTATTGCCTCCTTACCGCACTTATAGCCTAAACTACTATTGTTTAATCATTTGGAAGATATAAACAAACCTGTAGAACGCCTCCATCAGGTCCCTAGCAACGACCCTATCGGCTCCCACAGCGCAGTAGTATGGTCCTGGGGGAGCGGGGTACCCCCCGCAAGGCCAGCCTAGTGGCCTTCCTTCTGTATTTGTGAACATGAACTCCTGGTTGAAGCCAAACCACGGCTCTTCTACTTCGGCTTTCTCACAAACCGCCACGCAGTCTTTCCGGAAGTTTGTCGCTGTAGATATACAAATTAAATAATAAATCAAGCTTATCAATTTGTCATGGTAATAATATTATGTTATCCCATAAAACCCAATAAATTTTCGGGATGTACGTTTTTAAAATCAGTAAAATCTAATATCTTAAAGTGTACCCCTATCTTGAAATGTATTCATAGCAGGGAATAAGTATCTCCTAGTACCTGATTCGTACCATTCGTTCTGTTTAAATTAAGTATATATTGGCAGAGAATCTTGTCCACCCAAATAAAAATGATGGAAGCAATAATTCATTTTTGATTGAGTTTACTGACTTACTTTCACAAAATTGATGTACGAGTATTCATCGAATAGATATAATTTAGATTAACATTCTGATTATTTTTAACTCCTGAGCAGAAACAAAAGAGTTTTATTAAAAGGGTAAAAATGTATTACATTCGGGCATATGTACATTATGTACGTATCTATCTTTGTACGAAAACCAGTGTTTGATCAGCAAGCAGGGATGATTACAAAGCAGTTTTTTCACAATATCAGAGTACTTAATTTATACTTGCGATTGACGGCACTTGGTGAAACTTGGAAAACATCACAATTAAATTCACTTGTACTATACTCGACAGACGACACACGAAGAGCATGTGAGAAGCTGGCGTCGTAATAAAACATCTAACTCCAATTTTGCCGATCATTTAATCAGCCAAAATCATTCTTTTGACATAACAAAAAACTTTAAACCTCTCCATATCTTTAAGAAAGGCAGAAAAATGACCGCCTTAGAAGCATTGGAGATAAATAAAGTAATGCATAAAGAACAAAATAAAATTCTACATCAACAGTTAGATGTAAACAAATCACCTCTGTTTTATTATTTTAATTAACCTTTTAACATGCACAATTTTTATTTCACATTTATATTATTAATATTTAAATTTGTTTTGACATTAAAATAATTATTCTAAATTAATAAGCATAGACTTGTGTTAAAAATGACTTAAATTCCCCATTTTCGGGAATATATTTTACTCTGACATCACTGAAGTTTTTATTGACTTACCTACCCATATTTATATTTTCGTTTCGACATGATCATTGTGTACATTTTTAACGGCTCATCGTAATGTTAGTTTAATTTCCTGAATTTCTGTATCCCTTGAGAATGGTGTATTAACCGAAACCGGTCGGGATTAAAGTGTAAACCTTAAAATTAAAAGCAGTGAAACAAGTACAAGTGAATTTAATTGTGATTGTGATCAGAGTACTTGTCAGTTACAGTTCTTAGATGTAAAATAATTATGCCTGCTCAAAAAGAAGCTCTCCCATTCAGTATCGGATTCTAAAATAGCACCATCACTTTACAAGTACAAGGTACTTTATATAAGGTGACTTTCGGTTACACAGCCAAATTCATACTGGAGACTCGGTAAGTGGTCAGGACCAAGATTCAATTACCCTATTTGCGTAAGGTAGGTCTAAATGTGGGTTACACTACTATTGCGCCCTTGCCTCATTCTCTCTTCGGTTTTTTGAAAGTGAATAAACTTCTTTTGTGATGTAAGGTGACATTAATTTATGCCGCCAGATTCTTACTGAAAACTCAGTAAGTGCTCAGTAACAAGGTTCGATGACCCTTTTTGTGAAATTCGTAAATTATTATTTTCGTGTTCCTTACAAACGCAAGCTCAGCTCCGAGTCAATTACTATGGGACGTCAAGATTTTATTTTGCGACATTAGCAAAAAGTGTTATCGATCCGTGTTACTGATCACTTACCAAGCCTCCAGTATGAGTTTGGCTGTAGAAATTAAAGTCACTTTATATAATTTGTTAGTATAACTGTAAGCTTTGTTTAGATACTGAACTGAAAAGATAGATCATAGACTGAAATTACACGTGCAGTTTTAATTATTACATGCTAAAAAGATGTGTATTTTAGCACACCTAATATATTTCAAATTAAGTAGCCCATACTCGTACAAGCGGCCAGTAACTAGTTACACCAACAGTCAACATATATTTACAATAAACGACTTTAAGACAACTTTAATCTGTTGTACCGTTTATCTTCGCGTCGTATCCTGTCGCTTTGGCATGTTCAGGGCAGTTTCCTCGTTTTAATCTCCTATTAAACCCGAAAATAAAGGGATAAACAACTTGATACCCTAATAAACAGATCCGTTAAACTGTCCAACTTGAAATAATTACTTTCGTTTTCTTAAAAAAATCTCATGTATTTTATGAGGATTCGTTTTCCTTTGCTGTGCTCAAGTTGTACGTGAAACAAAAATTGATTGTAAGGTACTTTATCATATAATTATTTATTTTACAGTTAGGATCAAATTAAAATAATTTTAAGAATGTTAATACACTCTTAAGTCTAGACATATCTTTGTTTGTTAAATGAAGTAAACTAACTATCAAATACATAGTTTACCATGGAGTATTTATCATACTATACGTTTTTTTATATATATTTGCTTATTAATTTCTCCACAAATAGCCCCATATTTGTTTGCTAACAAGTTAATTAGGTCATCGAGCTGTGTATAAACTTTGACGGCTTTGCTACATACATAACTAGTTTCATTACAGTTGAAAACTATTTCACATGAGGGTTTTTAGCTTTTCATGTTTACAAAGCGCGCAATTCCCGTTTGTGATTTGCTCGGATTTGATAGGATTATACAATAATGTGGCAAAACAATATTAGAAGTTCTGTGAGTGTGATGGTTAAAAGAGTTGCCCTAATGTGTACCCGTTTATTGGTAATAATTGTGAAATAATTATTATTTATTCACATAATTTATTGTCTTTAATAATTATTTTATTTTATTTTAATTAGAAGAGGTAAGCAATGAAATTAATGGATAGTTATAGATGAAATTAATGAATGTAATCAAATGCAAAGGGGACTATTGTTGTTATGCAAGCTGCTTCTACATTGAATCCAGCAAAATAGACTTCAATTTAATTGAAACAATTTTTTGGGCAAAATGCATAAAATAATCCATGGTGCTCTGAATGAGTTTAGGAGAACGGCGCTGTTTATGCTGTAATCTAAGGAGCCGTTATTGTAGAATTATATTTTGATTGTTATTTTTAAGGTTTATTTTGTAATTTGTAAATATTATTCATTTCATACTTATCGAATTAGGTTAACCCTAGAATGGGAACAGGGGAGCCCCAACACACCAATCAAGTTTTTTTGAAAAAAACTGCAAAAGACCAGTTTGTCCCGAACATAGCAGGGAAATATGTCTCAATTGTGTCTTATGTACATTTATTTTTTATATTTGTGTTAAATTTGTTTAGAAACTGATTAATCTTAAGAAGATAGTTCCTTCTGTTTGTTTAATTAACAAAAAGAGCCTTTATCGTAGTAGCTGTGTTTAAATTTATTAATCAAATCAAGTCAAATCAAAATATTTATTTTTGCAAAATAGATACATTAAATATACTTTCTACAAGTGAAAGTTAATTTACACAATATAATATATCTTTAGAATATAAAAAAAAATATATAATAATACGGGAAATAAAATATACACCTGCATGAATAAATGATAGTCGTAAGTTTTTAAATAAATAAATAAATAAAATAGGGGAATCTAGGAATAAAAATATTATATATACATAATACAATGAAGAAATAATAAAAACGGGAAATACATACAAAAAGTATTAAGGGTGGGCTACTAAAATGTAATAAAGTTATACACTTGCATAAAATATAGAAATATAGGAATAAAAATATTGTATATACATAATGCCTAACCATCCGCACCATTCGATTAGTATTGCTAAGAAGAAGGGCAAGAAACTTAGCAAACATTCCTTTTTTCAAAATAAAACATATGATACAAAATCATATACATACCTACTCAAGTAAAGGCATAAAAAAATATAAGACTGCGGGAATTAGTCACGAGAAAAAAAAAATATCTTAGTCAACCCGTCTCATATTGTCTATTACCTTTAACAAAGTAAGTTTACATATTAATTAATTTTAAGCCTTTAGAGGAATCGTACAGTATTAAAATATGCTAATTATTAATTACAATATTGAATAAGATTATTATTATTTATTACACCATGCTTCATTATCATCCAAATAATCATTGATTTTATAATAAGCTTTCTTAAGTAGTCCCTGCTTAATATATACTTTAAACTTATTTTCAGGCAAACTAAGGACCTCCTCTGGAAGCTTATTGTAAAATCTTATACCATGTCCTACAAAAGAGGTACCTACTTTGGCAAGTCTTAATTTTGGAAAAGCTAGTTTATGTTTGTTTCTGGTTTCAACAGAGTGGTGCACACCAAGCCTCGGGAAATTATCAATTTTTTTTCTGACTTATCTAATAACTTGATAAATAAATTCACATGGGACCGTAAATATATTAATTTCTTTAAACTTTTCTCTTAATGAATCTCGGTACTTCATGTTATAAATAGACCGAATTGCTCTCTTTTGCAAGACAAAGACTGCTTCTATATCCGCGGCTCTACCCCACAACATTATGCCATATGACATAATGCTGTGAAAATAACTGAAATATACTAATCTAGCAGTATCTTCATCAGTAATCTGCCTTAGGCGTCTAACAGCGTATGCGGCTGAACTAAGTCTACCACAGAGAGCTTCTATGTGGGGACCCCACTGAAGACGAGAGTCTATAGTAATACCTAAAAACTTAGTTTCGTTAACTAACTCCAGCTTGGACCCCTGCAAAAATAAATTGACATCTACTTGAATTACATTTGGTAAAGTAAACTTTATACATTTCGTCTTTTTTGCATTTAGAACTAAATTATTTGCAGTGAACCAATCAAGAATCAGAGAGAGGGTTGAATTCGCGTTATCAAGTATATCGTTATGTCGATTCACTTTAAAAATAAGTGACGTGTCATCTGCGAATAGAACTATCTCAGATAAGTCTCTAACTAAGTAATTAGTTAATTTAATAAGTCGCCCCTGTTACTAACCAAGTATGTTAAAAATGTGTTACCATCTTAGGGTTAAGCCAGTACTTATAGGCATTTGTGAAAATTAAATAAATAAAAAAACAAATTAATTGATTTGATACTAAATCCTTAGCAATAATAGCTTAATCAGTATGATACCAGAATCTCAATCTTAAGACCCGGGTTCCAATTCTACGTCGAGTACTTACCAACGAGTTTGTCGAAATTATATGCGTATTCCTTGCTCGCCGATGAAGGAAAAGTTTACTCTGAGGTAAACTTGCATCCCTAAAAAGCATGTATTTGTGCCCGAAGTACGTCGATAAGGCTAATTTCACGTAAAAATCGTCGGAGAAAAGAAGGTGTACGACATCAGTGACATATAGTCAAGTCACAGTTCCACACTTTATTTTAACAGCGATCACACAATGAGATATTACTATAGTTAGATACATAAACAAGGCCAATAACAGGTTTTCACTAAAAATCAAAACTTAGACAATGAGTTCAAAAAGTAGTAAAAACACGTCCAACACCCCTTCAAGGATATATGTTTTGACGGTTTTTTTTGTTAAAAGTTGTACTTACAAGTTGGCCGGTAGTTGTACATGTAAGTGTCAGCGAGGACCATAATATGGGAGCCCCGTCGAAACGGATCGTGATAGATCACTTGAGAGAAGATGAATGTGTCAGAGTTATCCGGATTCGCCTGATTCGTCCCGCTGCCGTCGAAGTACCAAATTGGCAAGTCTGAAAGACAAATTGACGAGACTATCAGTACTTAATAAGGGATCATTGTGGCCTTAAAGTCACCAAGTAGAAAAGTAAAAGGAATGCGCCGTGGTAAGGACATACAAGGTTCTTGTTACAAAATGTAATAAGAAAACAACAGCTTTTGTTTGCTCAATTTTCTTAAGTGACTTTTCATGTCATAAGAACTGACTAATGGGGGCCTAATTAGTCGAAACGTTTAGTAGAATACAATTATTACATATAGATAGTATAATAAAATAAAACCGGGCAAGTATATGATCTAATGATGCGCCGCCGAGGGTGTCATACTTTTATCGTGTTTCTGTTAATTCTATTAATTTTGGGAGCATCGATATATACCTATAGGTGTCCTGATTGATATTCCTGAAAATTTTGAAATTTTGTAGTTGCTTACTGATTTTTTTCATCTGATAGGTACAAAACACAGATATCTTTGAACAAAACCATAAACCACATATCAATACATAAAAAGGAAACATAACCGCGCAACAAAAAAATCTCTACGTGCCCATACAAAATTCAAAGTAAGTTTTCAAAATTAGCATGGAAACGAAAAAGAGAAGATCCGAGAATGGACGGAGAGATATTGCGAGGTCCGCCGACCTGCCCTCTATCCTCTAACTTCAATATCCATCGCAATAGCCATCAAAGGTGTCGTGATTAGCCAAAAATGATAACATTTGTGATGTCATTTCTAGCCAATCATGGCGCGTTTGAAGGCGTAAGCGATGGAAGTCGTAGTTAGTTAATAAAGCCCCTGTTTCGCCTCGCACAAGACAAGACACCATACGACAAGCTGACTGCCAACCTTCACTTCACTACTTTTACTTATAGAGGCATCGCTTAATACCTTCTTCTTAAAGAAGAATAATGTTTTTTTAGGAAAGTTGATCGTATTTTCAGTAGATTGTGTGGTTTCATTTGTTTCATATCTGATTTATACCCGATATATTTTATTACTAAAAAGAACGGAATCACAAAACACCTTTTAGGGTTGAGTACTTTCATTTTTTCAAGTGCGAGTTAGGAAAACTGAATCACAAATTTCAAATTCCATGTGGGATTATGCTTGATGAACTTTTTTGTTTTGATGAAATATGTTTGAAAACACGCTTCATTACGTTAGACATTTTTACACGAATGTTTAAAATAACGTGAAAGATTTTCCGCGGTCCCTGAATAATTATTATCTGTACTCACATAATGGGTTCATGCCAACATTCAAATATCGTTGAAAAAAGAGACAGACGGACAATAAAGTGTTCGTATCAGGGTTCCGTTTCTTTTATTTTGAAGAACGAAACGCTAAAAACAATTTCACTAATATAATACATCTATCCATCAGCCTGTTTCGTCCACTGCTGGACATAGGCCTTTCCAAGATTTTGCCACTCCTCCTGGAAATGCCTATCTATACTCACACATAAATAAATAAAAATATATAAAAGTTATGCGTACTTAAATGTACGACAAATAAAATTATGTATAAATGTGATGCAATAAATACAAGAAAGTTGATAAGTAAATAAATTCTACATAAATAGACATATTTTAAATAAATATTATGCCTAACTGCATACACCCGCGTTTGGCCGACGATTATTACGTGGTGGTGTGCATGTAGTTCGAGGGTGCAATTGATCACTTAGACCCGTGTGTTACACTCTACTTTTCATCACCAATACCAGGAAATAAAAGAAACTTACAAAATTATACCATGATGATTAACTGCACCTGTACTTGTTTCACAGTAATTATATTTAATTATTTAATTTATCCATTTATCCTTTTGGATTGTTGGGGTCTTCTGGAACAGGTATTTCTATACTTAATAGAAGGCCCCAGCATTGTAACATTATCTATTCCTGGTTATTGAATAAACATTTTTTCATTTCTCATTTTTTCATCCCAACCGGTTTCGACTGTTTTACACCATTAACAATGGTTTACCTATTTATAGGTCTATCTCTAATAAAATAACACATTATGCAGGATATAAAAATTAATTCGACGTGCAATCAAAATTGTGTTTTCAACAAGATAATTTTACTACTGCCATTTTTATATTCATGTGACTTTTCCTATTCTTTTTGTGCAATCGTATCTCAATGGCCAGTGTGATTGTTTTAAAAATAAAACTACTATCACTCGTCTCGCCAAATGACAATGGAACATATCTGTTCTGCCTATTTCCTTTTATTTTGTTATTCTGTATTTTATTTATATATTATTATAGAAAAATGTGACTTGCGTATATAATATGTAAATATGCTAAATTAAATTTTAAAAATACGTTTATGACTTAAAACAGCAACTAAATTAGTTTTATTTTTAAAACAATCACACTGGCCAGTAAGACGCGATTGCACAAAAAAATGAAAAAGCCACATGAAAATAAAATGGCGGCCGCAAAATTATTTTGTCGAAAACGTTGTTGCAAAAATACATAATTGATTAACGACATATTTCATTGATTCCACGTCGAATTAATTTTTTATCCAGCAAAAAAGTGTTATTAGTAATTTAATAGACCCTTGATAATAGTGTAAAACTAAAACCGGTTGGGATAAATATAATTACTGTGAAACAAACAAATAGATACAAGTGCAGTTAATCATCATGTAATCATTTTGTTTTTTTTTTTATTTCCTCGCATTAGTGTTGAAAAGTAGAGTAAAGTAGGAGCTTACCTCCCTTGGATAACAATCTACTATTACGGGACACTCGTTTGATTTTCAAATTAATTGGTAAATTGAATTTACCTCCCGCATTTTGAGTTATTTACGACTTATTTTCAGAGCATTAGTGATGAAAAACATATTAACTTACAAATCCGGGCAAAAGGTTTTGGTTTTGAAAGCGTGGTACGTTTCCGTATGAATAGCTCCTAACAATCACCCGCCTCGGCCTTTGTAAATTTTCGCACGTGTCAGTATTGCTGCTCTGGGTTTCCGTTATTTTTTCTTTAACACAGGATGAAATATTAGATGTCTATTAAAAAAACGCAGCAGCTTGCTATTTCGTTTTACAAGGACTCTATAA
Organism: Ypsolopha scabrella; assembly: GCA_910592155.1. Taxonomy (NCBI): domain Eukaryota; kingdom Metazoa; phylum Arthropoda; class Insecta; order Lepidoptera; family Ypsolophidae; genus Ypsolopha; species Ypsolopha scabrella. Next base: position 12,553,281 of record OU342964.1, read on the forward strand.
TATGTTACTTTACAGTTAACTAAGCCTGTAAAGAAAACTTAGCTAGGGGTGTACCAGCTTGCAAAAAATTATATTATAGCTTTACCTAGACTTACCAATGTACTAAAAGTGGTCCAAAGAACTCTTTTCCGATTAATCTTGGAATAGAAGAGCTGTCTGATCCTTTTATACTCACTTACTAACGGTGACAAGTAACAGATTTATTATATTTTTCCGAAATTTGAAATGATTTTATTAAAATATTTAGAATTTTTGTCTCTCTGTCTATTCCTTTTTAACTCGAATACCACTCAACAGATTTGGATGCCATTTTCTTTATCATCATCGTAGTGACCTTCGACAAAATGTAGGCTAAACAAAGTTTCACAAAATAACCGCCAAGCCGAAAACTGTTGATACTAATGAATGATTTGACCTGACCTACTTTTATCTTACGTGCAAATATAGGTAGAAGATACATTAATTGAAAGATACTTTCACGCGAACTATGCCGCGGGCAAAAACAAGTGTATACCTATACATAAAGATGAAGCACCACACACTCACTTGATTCCAATATTCACGAAATCTCTAACCTCTAAACTTGAAATTTAGCTAATCATTTCCTCAAATGACGCAGGCAATATTTAAATAATTCAAACAATAAAGGTACGATAAAACCTATTCAAGTTTGTTAATATTTAAGTTGCAAAATAAATACATACAGAAGTCCAACTCCACAAAACCAGCGATTCCGGGCGCACGCACACATAGACGCGTACGTACGACGATCTCGGTCGAAGTCGGTCAAATGCCAGTGGACGAGTCTACCAAAATCGTCGTACATACGCGTCTATGTGTGCGTGCGCCCGGAACCGCTGATTGTATCGAGCTGGCCTTCTGTGTCTATTTATTTTGTACTTAAGAGTGGGCGGAGCCGTAAGCAAAAGGCTATACCTGATAAAAAACCTCTGAAAAGAAAATTTTTCTTAACGTATTTTTTACTTCATTATATTTTATAAGATTTATGTGTTAAATTAATCTTCTTCAGCAAAATGTTATTATCTTAAGACTTGTATTTTGAGATTAATGTCTGTTATTTACACCTAGACCATATTAAAAAGTACACTCTTTGCGTTTTACTAAGTTAGGCTTAAAATGCTTTCGGTGTTAAACGTAGAAACTACATGGAGATTTTTTTCAATGTTATTATTATAAAAATACTGGCCAAGTGCGAGTTGGGCCTTACTCCATTAGGGTTCCGTACATAGGACCAATTACATTTTGAATCGCCGTGTTCAGTATTTGTTGCTTTTACAGTTCATGGCACAAAATTTACAGAAATTCCAAACTCCTGACTAGTTAAGTTTTTGACCCCATAACAAAAATAGTCTAACCAAACCTTTGCTGACCTCCCCTTCAATTATTTTTGAAGATAATAAATATAAAAATATATATTTTTCTATATTCAATGAGCTACAGACTATGACATTCTACATGCTAGGGTACGAAAGAGATTTTTTTTTCATGTTTGGACGATCCCTGCAAAATAAATTTAATCGTGTTTCAAATTTAATATTCGCTTTCGTGTGATCAAAGTGTTAATACCCTTAATAATTAAAACGACAGTTGAACGTCAGTTTCTTGCCTCGGGCTACTTGACGAGACCACAAAACCGACCTCTAGACTCAAACTAAGTTTCGGTTAAATTACCCATCTTTGACAACTAATAAGTGGTTTAGCCTCAAGCTGGAAATTGAGATCTCACCACCTAAAAACTTACTGCTAAACATCAAACATATTTTAAGCTAATATTTTACTCATTGACTATAATTTAATTTTTGTAAATATATACCATATCGTATAATCATAAGATACAAATACATAGGATAATAGTAGCTTTTGTCTGCGGCTTCGCTCGCGTTGATTACTTTATTGGGTAGTCCTATCGAATCTATTAGTTTTTTCGAAATAATAATTTACGTATTTTAAGGCGAGGTTATCCAGAAAAATCTGTCCTGCTCCAACGCTTTAATTTTGCACATGTTTATCCTGCTCAGCGGAAGCGGGCCGTTTTTATTTATTATTTTGGAATTAGAGGGATGGGTTTTTAATATGACGGCCGTTTTATATCACATTTTTACGACATATATTTTAGTATAAGTTTTATTGTCCAAAACTGAATGTAGCTCAAATGAAATGATATTTAGATCGTAGTTTAGACCTATCTTTGCGATTTAATCGGATCAAGGAAAGTGTAAGCAATCGTGTATCGAATAGCCGAAATACTAAGATCTAAAAGTGAAATACGACACATATTTTTTACAAAATTTAATCATCGCTATATATTGTTTTAAAATGAATTTGAAAAGGGACAAAATGGAATAACGCCCCCTTAATTTGACTTTTGGTGAAAATGTGAAAATAATTTTATGTCTAGGGAACAAACTATAGCCTATGTCTAACTGAAGAGTGGAACCATTACAGTATTGAATGCGTTTCTAAAATAGGTTCAATAGTTATTAATGAGTATGTCCCTAGGAAATTACCCATCCCCAGAGAACAAACTATTAGCCCATATCCAAGTGAAGAGTCTAACACTGAAAGAGATAGGTTCCTATCAAGAGGCTTGTTTGTCAATTTTGGCTATATTAACTAACTTGTTGGTTGTTTCCGATGTCTTTATGATCAAGTAAACAAGTTTAGTTAGTATAGGAAAGTGACATCTTGTTACACTCATATGGAGTTAAAATGTTGTTTACGGTTAACAAGTACTTGTTCAATTTACTTTTTTTTCTTTAAACCATTACAATAAAGAAAGAATTTTTTAATTAGTTCAGTAATTCCAGAGGTTACCCGCAAGAATTTAATTAATAGTTATGTCCTGGATAGTTCCGGATAGTTTAGACGTAATATATTATAGGAGTACTTATACTACGTCCAAAGTCACAAACACCTCTTCTTTATACTATTTGTGTAGATTCGTGTAGATGTAGAGAGTGCGTCGAGATGGAGCAGTATAGAGAAAACCTAAACTAAAATAGGTCATTGAACCTTGGTCCTGATCACTTACCAAGTCTACAGTATGAATTGGGCTAGATAAACGAAATTTACCTTATAGGTATATAGCGAAAAAAATAATTCGGTATTTGTAAATGAGAGCTTTACGTAATAAAAAGTGGAAACAAGGTTCATCCGGAAGGTTACAAAATAATTGCCAGGTGACATTAATTTAAGCAGCCAAGTTTAAACTAGAGGCTTGGTAAGTAATTAGCTAATTATGCGAAATTTTAAAAATGAAAATTTGACTGTCCTTGTTGGGAACAGGAAAAAAAACAAATTCCCCAAAAAGGATCTTCAATCCTTTACACTGATTACTTACCGAGTCTTCAGTATGAATTTGGCTACATTATTTATGTAACCTTATATTTTTCATTCTCCGAAAGCAAAAACTCTTATAGTAACTATAACGAACTGTTCGTTTTAAATTGTAGGCTTCCACTAAGATACGACATTTCAAAATAAAAATGTACCTTTATTAGTTTTAGGCACAAAGTCCAAGGTTCTGTCTTTAGATCGCAGGTTAATGCCAGTACTATCTATCCAAACATAGTTAGCCAGGATCAATTCGCAGGGGACCTCCAGGTCTTCATACTTCCGCATAGACGCCTTGTTCAGGGCGACCGGTTGGGTGTTCATTTTGAAAACTGAAAATAATAATTTAGCCAAGTACGAGTCGGACTCGCGCACAAAGGGTTCAATACCATCCCACAATACCGATCATTCTCAGTAGATTCATTGCCTACACAGAACAATCGTATTTATTATTCTGTGATTGACTAGATCCATAATGAGAAGTATTTTTCTCAGTAGATCCAGTTTCAATGGGAATGGATCTACTGAGAAAAAAAAAATTCACTAGATCCATGCATAACATGTTCTTCTCACTAAAGGTTTTTTGACAGATGTCAAACGGGTGCGAAACCCTAAAAACATTAGGTTAAATAACAACAAAAATATTTTTGTTATTTTGAGTATGTCCTACAATCTGACTAAATTTCAAACTTGTGTGTCAAACGTTTAAATAATGCAACTTTTCCGAGGATACCAGTACGGGGAAACCCCTTGATTTTTTTATATTTTATTATCTGTCGTGTTAGATGTTATAATAACACGTATTCTGTGAAAATTTCGACTTTCTACCTAATACGGTTGAAGTTGTAGACCCCTGTGACAGACAGACAGACAACGGAGGCTTAGTAATAGAGTCCCGTTTGGCAAATTATACTGGACAATTTTTCTGACACAGCACGCAGGAGGAAGCTAACGCTGCGCTGCTTCAAAAAACCCGCTAAGTGGAAGTCGGGCCTCGCTATATTAAGGTTCCTTACAATGACACCTATTCTCGTGTAGCAAATATTACATTTAGAGCCGCTATAACCTAAAACTTTTCATTGCAAAATAGGTTTTAACACAGATGTATAAAAGTTAAATGAGCTTGTATTATATTAGGTTTTTCAACTCTAAATTTAAGGTTTGCTGAACGAAAATAGCTCACATTCTTACCCCGATCACTTACAATCTAACACCGTAACAAATATGAGACTCTTTAGTGAGTTGAATTTTGCTGAGAGATTCAAATGAGGTGCCCAAGATATTGTTTTGTCAAACATAACACCCGAAACGTTCACAGTTTCAGTAAAGATAATGATCAAATATTTTAATATTTGTATCACTAATATTTACTTTATTGACTATAGCTTGTGATTTTCCAGGATTAACAAGGAGCCTTTGCCCATTTAGGTATTTTTAGTAAATCCCTGTTTATGGCATGAATAGCTTCAATAAGACTCAATGATTCTGAGGCGTGCCAGTATACAAGTTATCAGAATAGAAAGGGTAGACATAAAACAGTTGCTTGGAGAGAATGTTGAGAAACATTTAAAATAATACGGGAGATAAGACGTCACCTTGCCGTCCGAACTGGTATCGTACTACCACCAGATACCACCTATAGGTGGTATCACTCACAAATTATTATCAAGCTTGTGTTGTTTATGTCATTTTTCTTATCGACATCATGCAAAATCATGAAGAAAAACATACCTTTATGAGTATTTAGTTGTAGTTGAATATGGTTGATATTTACACACGAAAAATTTTAAAGGGCAAGTATTTAAATGTTTTTAAACAATAATTTTTCCTAAGCAACCATTTTCGATGATCACCATGGCACTGTACGGTAATGAAATGAGGAATTTGAATAAGGAATAATTTGTTTTAATTTGCACACAGGGCAAAGAGAATTCAAACTTTTTCGAATGCCCCTCTTTGGTTTCGTCCTTAGGATTACAAAGTTTTGTCTTTATCTTTTGTGAGAATAATATACCTAATTAAGATGTCTATGGTTTTGTGAAACTAAGCTTTGACCCAAGGTTTTATTTATTTTTCTTTTGACTTTATCGCGAAGTCTGCGTCGGTACTTATTGTTTTGTGGTTCTTTTGGTCCGATTAGGATTATTTATGGAGGAGCTGAAAAAATGCATATTCACAAATATTTTATTTGTAGATTATGATGGTGGTTGGGTGATATCAAGTAATAGGTGAAATTACATTAGAATTTGTTGTTATTAGTTTCGACATTAAAAAAATATATGGCCTGAAGACCCTTTGGCCAAGGGACTGAATAAATTAACCGACTTGGATTTACATGGATCTCACAACTTTTTACGGTAGAAGAACTAAGTTGCGAGACTTTTTTTTACAAGTTTTGTTTTTGATGGCGTCTCGTTTCTTTTTGTAGATAGTCCTACTTTTTTTCCTTGCACGGCCGTGCCGCTTTTTAGCTCCACTGGACTGCCGTGCCCCCAGATGTTACTTCCTTATAATATTAGTGTCGATTAGAGTGCATTGCAAAATAGAAAAGACGGTCAAGTGCGAATAAGACTAGTGCCCTGAGAGTCCCATACATACCGTATAAAACACGGAAAAATTCCACGTGCTGTTATAAAAGACCAACTTAACTTCTCCCTTACGAACTATTAAGCTCTATGTATCCAAAGGGTCTTATTAAGTTGGTCTCATAACTTCTGTAATTTATATCTATACCTAATAATAATAATTAGTAAAAAATTCGTGTCAGTAAAACAGTCTGCTATCTAATTCCCTTGGATACCAGTATGCTCTCGAGTTCAAGCAAAACATACCTACTTAGGTACTTAACCCATGTCACCGGCGACCATTCTTGTCGTAATCGTTTATTACAGGAACTTGCGTGAAGTTCGAATTTTGATTGTTTTATCAAGAATGCTTCTGATTACTGAAGACCATAAAAATATATGACCGTATGAAATTGATGCTGTTTCTTTCTAACACCCAATTAGACGATCCTTGATCACTGTATTTATTGGCTTCTAGAGAGGTAATAAGTTTGTTCTAACTTGTTGGATCTTTTCTTTGGATAACTTCGCCATATTATACTTTTATTCGACGCCTTTCTTCTGAGAGATCTCCGGAATCCAGGTTATACCGGAGGTTACATCGATTTTCTATGAGTCCTTGCTGGAGCTCTTGTTACTGCGGCTGATGTTGCAGCTTCCCATTACCTAAGGGGGTTGGCTATAGACGTCCGGCACTTGATTCTAATCATGATTTAAGTTTAGGGGGATCGTTTGACTTTAGTTCAACCCTTTTCTTTTGTTTTTTATTACCGGGAAAGATTTTTTAATTATTTCCGATAAAATATAAAATATGCAAAATATGCGTATTACGGAACAAAATTCTCTCAATTTGGTATAGTGTCAAGGGGTTAGTTGTCAAGAACTAGTAAAAATGTGTGAAAAAAAACGCAACTTTTCGTTTATCGCAGTGTCAAACGTCAATAAAGGTACATACAATGCCATAAAACGATGGCATAAAACTGAGCGTGTTTTACACGAAAGGGGCAATTTTTTAATTCAGAATTCCTTCGCGAATTCGGTGAGAGTGCGATGGTCCGACACGGTACTGTAGTGGTGATTAGGCTAGCGAAGCCAACCTTCTAGCTTGTCCATAGAGTGTACATAAAAAATCAGAGGCGTCGAAGGAGCGCGCCAGCAGCGTGCGGTGAGAAGCAGATCGAAACGGATGATCGAGCCGGAGCTAGCTGAGGGCGAAGCGGGGCGACGACGGCGAGTGGGGACGTCTGCGACGAATTGCACGGTGTTAGGTACCGCGCTCCGAGCGCCGGAGCCGATGCAAAAATAACACAAAATGTGAGGTCCCTTGTAATGAAATAAATAAATAAATAATGATTTTACAAGAAATTGTTATTAAGAGACCTTTAGATTTTTGTTGAAGGGACAACCCCCAAACTCCTTTTCCTCCGTCCCTTTAATGTTTTTAAGGACAAAAAAGTGAGTTAATAATTTTTCAAAATAAAATAACATAACTCAAAAATTACGAACTTCCGGACGGGGGTGTTTCTAGGGGGAGAGGGGACCCTCCCCCCTCTCCTCCCCACCCCCTTTACCCCTCTACGCAAGTACCGCACGTCTATAGTTTTACCCTTACGTTGCTAATCTAGATCTAATAGAATGTGAGAGACGTGTAGGTAGACGTGCCATTACAGCATCTGGTTCCTCTCGTAAGCCGCTGTAGGGGTGCTGTACAATTTCTCCCACAAATATTTTACGAAGTGGCTTGCGTGTCTAACTAGTAGTAGACCTATTCTTTTATTTGACTATAATGGGTTCCGACCCTTCACTGTTGAGAAAAACCACAGAGGATTGGTTGTTTTCCTCTGTGGGAAAAACAAACTCGCATTGAAAATTGCCATAGACTAAGCTGAAAATTTTATAAACGCACACACTGGCATTTTGTGACAAGTTTCATAAAAGAGTCAAGAACGTTCAAGATTAAGATTTATAAAGAAGGTTCTTTTCTCTGAGATCAAGAAGATTTGTATAACATTACAATAAATAAAGTGCACAACATATCAGTGACCCTTTCTCTTACTAAGATATTTTTCATTCGAGTAAAGAGTTAAGTTGTCGTATGACAATTTCCATCTAAGGATTTTATTTCTGCTAACATAGAATTTTTGTAACATGTATGTTGACTTTTTGGTAGGTAAGTAATTTTAAAAAACATTGGTCTATTTATCAAAAAAGATATAATGTCAAAGTTTTTGCGTAAAAGGTGCCAAACATGTCACAAGTTCTAGTTATTTTATTATCATGACCTGAAAAATGATTCATAGTATTTCATATGTAGAGCAAAGAAATTTAAAGTTTCGTTTTGTAAGATGTTTACACTCCTGTTTTAAGGATGCAAAATGACACAAAAGTTCTTACCTGTAAGAAAAGATATATTTTGTTTTCATATGGTTCTGGTGCTATTAATTTTAGGTGTTGGTGCACAAGGAAGAGGTAAAAATCACAGGAATGAAAATATGGGAATTTTACAAAGGGAATTTAAAATCGTGGTTCCAGAGACTACGTGTGAATGCAAATCAACCAGAAGCTTAGTTAGAGCACAATCACAAGCTTTACCTTCAGCAATGACAAAGAATTGGCAAGTAGATAGATTACGGAGACGTCCGTATGATGTCGTTACTGTTCTCTGGCGAAAAACCAAAATATTTGATGATGTGGAGGAAAGTACGCAGTCAGTTCTCCAAGACATAACCTACAAATTTAACACACACAAATTTAAAAGACAAGATACGCGTTACCGATCAAGTGCACAAACGAAACCCCCAGCGGTATTTTTAACGCACGTCCAAAGACCGCTTTCTGTATCATCAAAGTCTACCATCTCAAATATAGAATTTGATTATTCAGATGATAACAGATATTACAATAACAGCAATAAATTTACTTCAAGAAGACATCTATTGTTCAAAGTAGAATCACAAAGTTTTTATACACCACCATCGATACTTATAAATAAAATTGTCACGACTTCACAAAAACTAGCAACAACTACATTCGTAGCTACAACAAGAAGGAAGAGATCTCGCAAGTATAGAGATAACAGTGACAGAGAATTTCAGTTTGTAAATTTTAAGTTTATGGGACATGCATTTCCTTACAAAATTTCTTATGAAGCCAAATTTATGCCTGTGCAAATGAGAAGTTACATAAATCAACCGCCAATTAAAGCTCCTAGTAAAACAACTAAAAATGAAAGTGAATTTTTGCAGAATTTTTATTTCAATCATCTAACAAGGAACGCGCAAAAACCATCAACTGAAGCAAGCAAGACCAGTTCGAGTTTTTCTTCAACATTTTTGGTTCCATTAGGTTTCAGCAGGTTGCAAAAAACAAAAACAAATATTTCGGTAGTATCAATAAATCCATATAGAACAAACTTTATTTCTAAAAAAGGAAGACCTAAATTAAATTCATACGGTACTGAAAACCATAGACCCGATTTTAATTTGTATAAAGCAAAGAATTCCGAGCTTCAGGACTTATTTTTTACACTAGGTAGACCCAAATCAAGGGCTACGAGACCAAAAAAAGACATTTTCTTAGAGTCTTTTACAACAGGACGAAAAGTACTTGACCCAATTAAAACAAATATGCCTGTAAATTTCACGCGTCTTAGGAATTTTCCTCAATCTTTTTCTGTTAATAATGAACCATTTGATGATAGTAAAATAAAAAAAGCTACTACTGAATCCTTGACAACGGAAACCTTTACAACACCCGAATCCTTTTATTCTGAAATCGTTATAATTGAAACCAAAAGTCCTAAGCGTGAATTTACTAAAACTAAGACAACTGAGCATCTTACAATAAACAAAAAATACTCACCAGCTTATGATAGAATAAAGTTTTTCGAAATTTATGACGAAAACACGGAAAAATCGTACTTTAATCCTACACCACTTTCCTTAGAAAATGTGCATAATGTTAACGATACTAAAATGGAGCATGCCTCTAAAATTGATAAAAGGGCGAATGATGTTGATACTGACGACGATGATGTTAACAACCTGCTTAATAGAATTAATAACGATAAGTCAACCCTAGTGAAGATCGATAGTGATTCAAAAACATCTTTCACGGAAACTGAAGAAGGCGAGAGCTCACGTTATACTAAAAGAATTGACACTAAACCTACAATCTTAAAAATAACATACTTACAAACAAAATCTAAAATAGTATTGAAAAGTACGAAAGTTGACTGGAAACAATTCCCCTTTGCTGCGGCTTACATTCACGAACCATCACAGGTAAGACTTTTTTAAATGTCACCATCTTCTCATTTATTTTTTTATTCTAGTTTTTTAGGGTTCCGTAATCCGACAATGAACCCTTATAGTTTCGCCAAGTCCGTCTATCCGTCCGTCTGTCTGCGGCCTAGCTCAGAGACTATTGCTACTATAAATCTGTAATTTGGTACGGGTATACATATTAATTACTTTGACAAAACGGTAAAAAAAATCTCGATTTTTTTTAAGGTTATCTCCCATATACTTAAATTGCGGATGATTTTTTTTCTCGTCTATCCCATAGTGTGGGGTATCGTTGGATAGGTCGTTTAAAAACATGATTGGTCTGTGGAAACCATTTTTCGATTTAGGGATCCTTTGGCGAAATATGAAGTTTTAAAGTGCTAATTTTTGTTGGAGTCAGTGTCCCACCCCCCTGCCGGCTAAACGGTTGTTTATGAATTGTGGAAAAATTCACAGAAGTAGTATATATAATGAAGTTAAAAGGAAAACTGTCTCAGCTAAGTAGGCTTTACATACAGGTTTACTAGTACAGATAGCGCCAAACTTTTAGTCCTTTGTAAACACGACAATGTATGGGCCGTTCTTCGGGAGAGCAACTTCCGAAGGGACTAGAAGTTTGGCGCTATCTGTAGGTACCGACTTATAAAATGTACTGGACAACTACGGATTCCTACACTGCGCGTGGCTCAACACGCACTCGGTGGTTTTTTTTCATATCTTTGTCCGCATTCTATTGATTTTTGTTTATCAAAATAAAGCTATGTTTATCATAATCGAAAGTTACAATATTTTTGCTAAAAAATATTTTCTATGATTCTGACCTAATTCTCTGGCTTAGAATGTTTTCAGTGAGGCTGAAGGATTGTTTCTAGATAAATTATTTTTTACTAGCCTTTTGTCCGCCGTTTCACCGGCTCCCAAAGAACTGTCCGTCCCCAGGGAACCGAGATACTAATAAAACCACGATAAAAACTTTTTGAATTCATTCACACCCTAAAAGCGTGTATTTATAGTTCTAAGGCAACTGTCGAAACTCTTATTGGATTTGCGCGTCGTCGTGAAATAAGCAACCTACATTAGTTCTCGACGTACCTATTATGCTCAGATTATCGATCACACATAGAAATAGTTAGAATGTAAAAATCTTTGATGAGAAGTAGACGTGCTAGTGTAACATAGGGTATATGTATTTTTACGATACAGTAAAGTCGATTCTGAAGGTTTTAGTTTTAGTTAGTTAGTTAGTTTTAGTTAGATAACAGACTGTTCTAGTCTGGGAAATATTGATCTTTTTCGGATAGCCCCTAGAAACCTAAGTGAGTATCTATTACGGGTGGTTTGATTTTCGGGTTGCTAAAGTACAGACTGTCATTCAGTTTAGCTAGGCAAACTGTTTTGTTATTAGCCTGTAAGTCACTCCTATTTACTAACTCTATTAACTCCGTAATTTTAAGTGGCTGTTTTTATGTTATAAAGATATTTATTATTATTATTATTTTTTTATGTCAAAACTATTTTTTTTCCAAAGTAATATAGCTTCTGTTGTTAACACCAAAGAACTATTTTGGAATGAAGAAAATTTAGTTTTGACTGCAATAAAACTATAATTAAAGCCTTCAGAATTGGCTTTAACATATAACTACGTACTGAATAAATTTTACATATATTTTAGGTACATTGCGACGCTGCAGCGCTAAGTACGCATTGGTTGACGACATCCGGGTCTTGTCTACATCGTCATCACGAGTCCGTCAATCCTTCGCTGGGCGGTCTTTCGGCTTTTGTCGCTTACTGTGGGTCAAATTGGCGCGACCCTGAACATATCACTTACGTCAAATACAGCGTCGTCCATCCGAAGTACCATCCCAAGGATGAGGCAAGGAGACATCTTTATAATATTGGTGTGTACACTTTTGAAATCATTTCAAACTATGTATCAAAAAATCATCCAAGATGATGGATGGATGGAGGAGGATGGTTGAGGATAGAAAAATGTGACGTGCCCTTAGAGAGTCTTGTGTCCAGCTGTGGCCTAATAACTGATAACTGATGTATTGGATTGGAATCATATATGTCCGATTTCACTACTATCATGGTCATCAACTCATCGCCGAGGTACCTTGCAGAAATGCAAATGTGGAAGAGCTCTGTAATGACGTCATCGTGCAAGGTGTCGAGTTTATATGACCGTGTTATACTCAGTCTTAAATAATATCTCTAAAAATATAGGAAGAAGACAAAAAAAAAATATTTTATTCCTATTGTTACTAAACTGCCATCCCTCAATTTATATTCCAAACGGTAGCTTCTCTCATTAAAGCAATTTAGCTTATTGACCTGTTTTGATTCATTGCTTTCAATTATCCGAATCAATCAATAATATTTATTTTATTCATGTCAATTGTTTCATAATATCTTTTTAATGGTATGGTAACGCTTTTGAAAGGACTATATGTCTCTGCCTACGGTTTATTCCATGTTGAAATATTGTAATTTCTAGGGAACTGTCGCATTCCTGCCTCATTCCGTGGAGTTAAGAGTAGGACATTTTTCATGTTTATACTTTTAGTATTCATAAATAAATGTCTTTTTTTAAATTTATAATATAGTCTACATCAGTTTATCCCACTGAAATAGTTTCAACCAACCTACAAATCAGATTTATAATAAAAGTCATACCAGACTTGTAAAATAACAATCTAGTCTAAACAAATAATTATTATATTGTGCATACAGATGAAATTTAATTAAAACAGAGTTTATATATATTATTTTTTGTAGTAGTAGTTGTTTTGCGTGAATTTTCATTCTGATCACTACAATCTCTTTTAGCCATCATGAAATTTTCACTAATCTAGACTAAAGGGATTTGTATATTTTGGCCTCTTTTGACTATCCGCCATTTTATTTCCTTTTCGAATTTGCGACTGGGAATAATTTTTTTAAAGCACCAGACATATCATTTCGTTCAATATTAGTATGGATAGTAATGGGAAGGGGATTAATAAATAATTATGCAACAAGCATGTTGGTTTCTAGGTTTAATCCAGGTTGTGAACTCAATGAGTATGACCTGCCCCGGGTGGTACCCGATCTCGCTGATGTCGCACCAGTTTGCGTCCGATGTTACTGGCTCTCCTGCTTATGCTGTTGGATGGGGTCTAAACAGGTACCTTTTGTTGTTAGATGATCTGAAAATATCTTTCAACTATTCAGATGATGATGTTGCGAGAATTCAAAAAAATATTTGACACCCCAATAATTTTGTACAAATTTTAAAATTAATAAATAGATACTTTGTTACTTCTGAAGAAACAGTAAAAAAAATGGAACCATTTTATGAATGTAGTCTGTCTGTCTGTAGACAAATGTCACTTACAGCATCATATTTTTGCAACGTTTAAGCTAGTCTTGAAATTGGGCATAACATTAAGATTTGTTTGTTTGCTAAAAATATTGGCACCATAACAAACAGACAAAGTAATTAAAAAAACTGAATAAATATCCCCGTACGGGTATTAATGTTATAAAAATATTATAGTTATACTTTATTTGCCAGTACAGATTTTAATAAACCATCGAAAAACTACAAAAAGATGTAAGTCTCTTATTTCTGAACCGAATGGAAATCCATCGCTTTGGATAATCTTAATATTATTAGAGTCACAAGGTAGAAAAGATCAGTAAGAAACAAATTCCAAGCAAGACCAAAAATATCATCGTGCCAGGATTGGAACCGACCTCAAGCAAAGCTTGCTTCAAGCAAGTCAAAATTATTTTTTCAAATCCTGGCCTTGGGAATTTTTCAAAATATTTGTCTAGCTTAATGTTCCCAGTTGATCTTTTCTATTTTCCAATGCACTAATAATAATATTTTAGAAAGCGAGGAATTTCGCTATAGACCATATATAATTTCTGTTTATTTGTTCCAGAAGTGTTGCTAAGAAACTAAATTACATATTTGACTTAGTTGTAAACTTCCTTACAGGCATAACGAGAAGACAATAGCCAATGCAAAAGGACATTTGATGCATTACGAAGGCATTATCTTCACTGACTCCTGTCCAGGAAGTAAAGAATACAAGTAAGTATTGGGGCTCGTATGTCAATAATCTGACTCATTTCTAGGGTTCCGAACCCGAAGGGTTGCAAACGGGCCCTTATTAATAAGCCTCCGCTGTCTGTCTGTCCCTCTGTCACAGGGGTTTACAGCTTTAATTTAAATTTTCAGTGAATACGTGTTACTATGGCCTCTGTCACGACAAATATAAAAATCAAAATTAAAACACCGGCCAAGTGCGAGTCGGACTCGGGCACGAAAATTTCCGTACCATTATCTATAAAAATGGCAAAAAAAATCATATCTGTTTCATGGGAGTGGGAGTCCGACTCGCACTTGGCCGGTTTTAGTATTTGTTGTTATAGCGGCAGCAGAAATACATCATCTATGAAAATTTCAGCTGTCTAACTATCACGGTCATCCTGGTCAGCCTGGTGACAGACGGACGGACGGACAGCGGAGTCTTAGTAATTAATAGGGTCCCGTTGGTTACCCTTTGGTTACGGAACCCTAAAAAGATAAACCCAATAAATAGCGCCATCTGAGATGACTTGTTTGACAGTTTTTACCGAGGTAATAGAACCAGGCCAAATTATTTTTTATTAGATACTAATGATTAGGACCCAAAAATGTACTTGCTGTATAGTGCATTCAATTTTAGCTGGCGTCTTTCCACTTGAACACAAACAATAGGGGTAGTAAACCAAACACTCATAGAGCCCATCCATTTTTAAAGGTGCCGTTTCGGCCTTATCTGTTTTGTTGCAAACCAACCAGTGTTGATACTTTTGAATATTCAGAAAATAATCTTTATAAGATTATGTATAGGTATGTTAAATAAAATAAAATAACAAATTTAATCATTAATTTATTATAAAGTAATAAATCAAAACATGTGCTTTTTAAATTATGACGACTCACTGATGTCTTCTGATTCCGAATTATTTTCCAGGGTTTCATTGTCCGATGAGTCACTTCCAACATTTATTATAAAGTTAGTGCATGGTGTTTTTAAAAATCCTTGTTCAATTTTCTTACAGTGATTGTAAAAATTCTTCCACATAGATGCTTGTTGAAAACATTCGGATTATGGTCTTTATTATTTTCCCATGACACAGTGGAATATGATTTCACCCAAGAGGAAACATATCGAAAGACGTAATATTTCCACTGAACTAATCTCTTCGAAGTTTAAAAAACAACTGAGTGGTATTTCTATTTGCTTATATTATTAAAGGGAAGATAACAAGAAGGAAAGTATCAAAAACGTTTGAAACACCACCTGCCGCACGTGTTTTACAAGTGTTTATTGTTCGTTCAGGCGAATTCACCCGCCACGACTTAATCCTATTGTTATTGCTAATAACGGTCTCAAGTGGAAAGACGCCAGCTAATTCTGAATGCACTATACAGTGTGTCCCCCGTAAAAGTGCACACCCGAAAGGGGGTGAAACTAGACCCAATTTTATCGACAAAAAAATGGAAAAAATTAGTCTGGCATTTTTGTTTTTTTTTATACTAATTAATTTTTTGGAAGTACTTGTTGGTAGACCCTGTTTGAAAAAATAATCGTCTCTTTTGAAATACCAAGTGTATCTCGCCAAAACAAAATTATTAATGATTGGGAATAATATACACACAAGATCAAATAATCAAAAAAGCCATAAATTTACACGTTTAATTAAAAAACAGGTTTTTGTAAAAAAAACATCAAGTTTTTGTTTCGAATTTTTCAGTTATTACTAAATTTCTCGAAAAAACTTCGCTTTTAAGCCAATTTATTATTACTTATTTTGATTCTACATTTAATTACACTTAAAATAAAAAAAATAGTGGACTTCTATCTTCAAAAGAACTCTTGCTACGAGCGAACAAAACTAGTCAATACGCGTTTTTTAGGAATTACAGATTCGGATTAAAGTCATTAATTTTCCTTACTTTTTACTTGATTTTAAGCTAAGAAGAAAAAAAAAATAGGAAATTAAACTTTGCATGAATAGGACGAATCAAATATTTATTTACGAAGAAGTTTACAAAGATTACAATGATAAATAAATAAACCCAAGATGTACTTAATCTAACAATGATTTCACCTAGCGCATCAAATGTTCGAAGTGATCGCCTCTTTGTTGCAGACACATTGCTGCACGAACAGATTTTTGTTGTATAGCTCTGCTAATCATGCCTGGGTCATCATTAATATCTCTGGCACAATTGGTAATCAGATCTTGTAGCTCGGCCTCAGAGTTTATCTGGTTGCTATAAACGCGCTGTTTCATGACTCCCCCCACAAAAAATAATCTAAAGGCGTCATGTCGGGAGAACGAGCAGGCCAACCCACCGGCCCATGGTTGCCAATCGACCTGTTTCCATATGCTTCGTTTAAAAAATCTCTCATCGTGAGATTTGCGCTATGGGCGGGACATCCATCCATTTGCACAAACATGTGCCTTCGAATATCAAGTGGCACGTCTTCTAGCAAAAGAGGTAAATCTTCACTCAATAAACATAAAAAGGTTATGCTATTTAATGTAGCTGGCAGTATAACTGGGCCAATGAGCTTGTCACCAATAAGGGCTGCCCATACATTGATTGAAAATTGCACCTGAGAGTTGGTCGATCTCTTCAGGTGTGGATATTCATGTCTCTACTCATGCAAATTCCTGCAGTTTGTGATCCCATCTCTCGTGAATCTAGCTTCATCCATCCATAGAATCTTTTTAGAAAATTCCGGATCGTTAAAAATTTTTCTTTGAATCCAAATCAAGTAAAAAGTAAGGAAAATTAATGACTTTAATCCAAATCTGTAATTCCTAAAAAACGCGTATTGACTAGATTTGTTCGCTCATAGCAAGAGTTCTTTTGAAGATAGAAGTCCACTATTTTTTTTATTTTACGTGTAATTAATGTAAAATCAAAATAAGCAATAATAAATTGGCTTAAAGGGGAAGTTTTTCGAGAAATTTAGTAATAACTGAAAAATTCGAAACAAAAACTTGATGTTTTTTTTACAAAAACCTGTTTTTAATTAAACGTGTAAATGTATGGCTTTTTTGATTATTTGATCTTGTGTGTCTATTATTCTTAATCATTAATTATTTTGTTTCGGCGAGATACACTTGGTATTTCAAAAGATACGATTATTTTTTCAAACAGGGTCTACCACAAGTACATCGAAAAAATAAATTAGTATAAAAAAAAAACAAAAAATGCCAAACTAATTTTTCCATTTTTTTTTCGATAAAATTGGGTCTAGTTTCACCCCCTTTAGGGTGTGCACTTTTACGGGGGACACACTGTATACGAGCGGCGGGCGTATGTTTAGCTACGTCATAAGATACCGAAACAGGATAGTAAATAAACCCATTACTTTGACAAGTACAACTGAGTGTGTCTCACAAACCTTAACTGGCCGGAACTATAAAAATAAAACTACTTCCGGTACAGAAATGACGTCATCAGATACCGAAACGACACTTATGGTATCATTTAACCATAAATACTATTTTATTTATTTATCTTGTCTTGTAGGGGGTTTGGTTAAATTAACGTGGGTAGCCAGACGTATATTATATATATTTGTAGAGAGATCATTTCATCCCACCGAAAACATTTTTTTTATTGCAGTGTATATATAAGTGATGTACAAATGACGTAGATAAGGGACACTGTATGGTACTGATGGTCATGTATGGCAGATATGATGGTATTTGATGACGTAGATCCGAGGTTATTTAATTATATTTTAATTTCAAACGTACTTTTTTATCTTCGATTGCCGACTGCCAGGCTGTTTCGGCCAATTTAGCGATGGCAGTCATACATATTTGTATAAAGGATATTTATACCTACCACTTGACATTTATTTTATTGCGGTATCTGGTGACATAGTTAAGGGGGTCCGGATGACCACCTTCTCGCGTGGCTGCCAAACACTTTCGGCTAAAAAGGAACTGGCACCTATGGTGATTTTATGACTACCAGCAGACGATTAACTGATACCATAAGTGTCGTTCTGGTACCTGAAGTAGTACATTTTCTCATAGTTCCGGCCAAGTTAGGTTTGTGAGACACACTCAGTTGTACTAGTCAAAGTTATGAGGAAGACCTATTTACTATCCTGTTTCGGTATCTTATGGTGTAGCTAAACATACTCCCGCCGCTCGTACCATGGCTTTTAGTTGGTAGTCGTATTATGGCTTTTTTTCACTTTCTAACATCAGATATCTCTCTACGCCTTCAAACTACACAAAATAAACTTATAAAGGTCCTTCTACAATTTGAGAACTTAACACCTACACGTAGGTACATTATATGAAAAGACTTAACTATTTAATATCAAACAAATATAATACATGTATCCTTATACAAAAAATACTAAACAAAGAAACACATACGGAAATTAACCTGGCGAAAATAACATTCAAGTATCTTATGAACAACAACAAACCAAAATCATACTGTCCAAGGACTCAGTATGGCAAAAGAAATGTATTATTTAGTGGAGTGTAACTTTATAACAAATTGCCTAATGACATAAAATACTGTGATTTGATAACTACTTTTAAAACTAAACTTAAATCTTATATGGCAACAAACATATTTTAAAATAAAACTAACCACATTTGTACACTGTCGACAAACCATAGAAAATCTAAATGTTATTTTAGTTACTAAACTCATATTCAGTGAACTATGTTCTTATGAGTAAATAAAGATCTTAACCCCAACGGTATGGCAATTCATCAAATAAACATATTTCTACACAAATAACAGCACGGCACTAAAATATTTACATTATTCTTTAAATGTGAACATTAAATAAAAACTTCAAATTATTCATTGCTATCTAGTTGATATAAACAGCTCCCACTTTTGTTTATCCAAGACGCAATGGGAAAAAAATGGTAAATGGTTGTAACATGAATTTAATAGTTGCTGTTGATTTTTTTTCGGTCCTTTCACAGGATTGTTTTTTTCTATTTAGGTCCGGAATAATCAATAAATAACTCTTAAAGGAGAACTTTTACTCCGAACAGCGGCAGTAGCTCAGGGGTAGCACGCTGGCCTCTAAATCTTGAGCTGAGACCCAGGTTCGATCCCCGGTCGGGCAGGCACCAATGAGTTTTTCGGAATTTATGTGCATAGTATTTGTGTTCTTACCTAATACTTACCACTTGCTGAACGGTGAAGGAAAACATCGTGAGGAAATCTGCATGCCCTAAAAAGCATGTTTGTGTCCGAAGTACGGCGATAGAGCTCACCACCCATCACGTTGGGACGTAATAATCGTCGGTGAAACGCGGGTGTACCGGGTGTGGACTGTGACTTGCATTTCACAGTTCACACTCGGGAAAACCTCTGACACCCCCTCGGGGATTCATGTCGTGACGATATGTTTATGTTTTCACCCCGACTTACATCAGTATATTATCATTATACGCTTTTTATATTATTATCAGAGATGAAGAATGGAACCTACGTACCTACATACATACAAACAAAACCGACGTGTGAAATCATTACCCCTCCCTTTTTGATCGGGGATTGAAAACGTGGTGATACCAACTTACGAGTATATAACTAAATTATTAAATATAAACTTAAAATATTTCATCACAAGAAATTGCTGTATCTAATTGCAAAGATATTCAGATCGATATCCCGATATGGCTTTGCGTGGTTTTCCCCAATCAATTACATCTGGCATCTTTAATTTTTCAGGAACCTAAGACGGTTGCCGAAACAAGGAGGTATCAATAACGTGTATTGCATGTCTCTGCCTCCCTATAGAGGGGAGAGTGAAGACCCAGTACACGGTGGTTTGCTGTTTGTTGGCAGCAAGCTGATAGCTCTTTATTTGCAGGTAAACTTGATTCTGTTATTTCTATTGTGCGTCTTAATTCCCATTATCATTAAAACAATAGTAAAATAAATTGACCGCAATCCTGGGTGGCTATTCTGGCATTATTTCTCATTCGCAATATTAGTCGTGCGACTTTTGTTTAAAGTATGATAAATGCCATGCGATGTAAGGTGGAGTTAATTAATTGAAGAAAGGTCACAATAGGTTTTCAATAAAAAAATCAACACTCATCCATACAAAATCCCTTTTAAAATCACCCGAAATCTGCATTAGCAATTTTTGCGCACGTTCCAGATTAGCCATCCACATCCGTTTTTATTGGAAACTTAATGCGAAAATTCCTTATATTCCATAGTGTTTTTGATAAGGGTTAGTTACTCCACTTTACATGGTATAGCATTTATCATTCTTTAAACAAAAGTTCAGTGGATAGACTGATGGCCCGATGGCGAGACGATATCGTCAATGTTGTTGGTGGGCAATGGATGAGACTGGTGAGAGACCGACGGTAATGGCGTGGAGAAGAAGAGGCCTATGCCCAACAGTGGGTAGATGCGGGCTGATTGATTGATAAACAAAAGTCGAACGACTGATATTGCGAGTGAAAAATGCCTGGTCGTAGTTCAAATTCATACTACAGATTTAGGTCTTAAAATGTCATGTCTACACTACAAACCCCTTCGGCCGCGTAAGTAACCAGAGTTTTGTAACCAATTACGTATAAGAATTATTTTTTCTTTCTACGTAATGGATTACGCCGGAAAAAAAATCTATTATCGAAATAATACATGTAAGGATTTCCTTTTTTAACTAGAATACAATACAGGGAAGTAGATCTAAAGTTTGACACCCATTCGGAGTTCCTGAGGCTTATAAATAGGTAGGGTCTCGCTGGCTGCAAGTCGCCTGTAAAATCATGCCCTTCATTCATTTTGACGGAACAAATTGGGATTCGATAGAACTAATCTAAAACTAACTCCCTCAACTACTAATATCATCATAGGACATGGGGTCCAACTGAGTGTAGGCACACAAAGTATTCCATTAAAATTAAGTACGAAACTTATACAGGCTGTAAACTTAAGGTGTACTTCTTTCCAAGTAAAAATTTTTTTACTTCAATTTTTTTTAGTGAGCTAGTTTTAATTTTACATTTATAAGATCATTGTTACTAACACTTTGGATCAATGTTATCTGAAATAAATGGATATTATTGTTATTATTGCGGTATAGAAACGCACATAAAAAGTAAATCTGGATGTGGGGGCGATTTTTCTACTAACTGAGCTATCCAGGGCTTTCTCAGTTGGTAGAGCAATCGCCCGGTAAGAAAGACATCCCGGGTCGAATCCGCAGTCCTGAGCCTCCCACATCCGGATTTACTGTTCTTGTGTGTTTCTATACCGCAATGATATAATGTCAATTTGTATTATCTTTCGATAGATTAATTGCAAAGTGTTTAAAATAAATATAGAAACTAAAATATTGTAAGAGTGCAAGGTAGATTGCAGGTGAAGGTGATCTTAAAGGGGACTTTGTACAGATATGTGTTGATTTTTTTTATTGAAAACTTAAAGTGAGCATTCCTTATATCCTATAGCTTCTATTTGATGTGGTTTAGTCACTCTAATTTGTATTGCATGGCATTTATCAAACTTTAAAGAAATATCTAATAACTGATATTGCGAATGCGCAATAATGCCGGAATAGCCGCCCAGCTCGTAAGGCATATTACTGAACGCTCACGCTAAATTTATTTCTATCATAGTTTTGGTAATAATTTTCTAATTCAAATGCAATTTGTTGTAAACTTCCGCGTTATTTTCAGGAGGAACGACGGTTTTCAGGCGAGCAATGTGCGCAATACACCGGCGTCTGGCGTCTAATACCTTGGGTCCTGAAAATTGCAAGAGAACCTGACGAAAACACATTTTATTAAAAAGAAAAGCATCTAAAATATAAATCACCTTAGACGTGTACTTTTCGTATTTGTCTCCGTTTATATTTATTTTCAATCTTGGCGTTATTTTGTAAATCGTTTTATTGGTCAGTAAAATATATGAATTATAGGCTTGTTTGTTTTTTCAAAACGTATGGTTCGCCTGTGTAATACTGTTTTGATTTCATTTCCCTGTTAATGATTTACGTACAGCATAATTTTTTTTTAAATACCTATTAAGTTTGCTCATATTTGGTCATCTATATCTATCTATACCTACAACCTTATGGGTACCCACACTTAGCAAATGAATGCTCGTTTCGTTCCCTTTTTTTAAAAAACAAACCTAGCATAGGATAATTATACCTAAGTAGTCATTTTACCAGTTTCCTTTGTTTAAGCATGTTTGTTAATTTGTGTGAAAGAACAATTTTGGTGTGAAATAAATTATGTCTTATACTAAAGTAGTAAAGAAGTCGGGTTTGTACATTGAATATTTTGTGAAATTTTAAATAATATTGATTTACTAGGTGGTAGAGCTGATGCCGGGCTCGACTGTGGAGATACCACCATCTTACTTGCAAATCCTACCGAAGTTATTCGGGGGAGAGTAAGAGAACAGCTCTCAGGCAAAACCAGGCGGCCCACCATTGCCCGGGACGGTATATCTATCCCTAATTGCCAGGACTTACTTATATAAAACATACTGGTGACGGGCAGCGACGTCAATGGAGCAAGGTTTTCGGCGCCGCGCTCACAACAGCGTGTGTGAGTATGGGCATTTCTTCCAGGAGGACCACCAAGAGTGGCGAAATCCTGGAAAGGCCTATGTCCAGCAGTGGACGAAACAGGCTGATGGATGGATTGATTTTTAGTTTTGTCCCGACCGAGGCCAAAAACACAAATTTCAAAGTATCGTGGCATCAGTCATTCGTCCATTACAGAGTGCTGTACATTTTTGCGAGGTCCCTTCAAAGACTGATTAACGCCCTGCCTGCTATCACTCTCCCAGTTTCTGGGTGAATGCCCTTCATCCTACGTCTCATCGGTGTTTTTCATCAGGCTAAGCGTACAAACTTATAATGATAACGTGGTAATTACAAACCAGAAAAGATAAATTAGAAGCAAATGTAAAGACAAGAATGTGAAAAAATTCCTTGGGCCAGGATTCGAACCTGCGACCTCTTGTTTCCCAGACAAGCGCGCTACCAATTGCGCCACCGAGGTACTTACCTCGACCGTTGAATTTTTCCTCCATACTTGCCCACCGAATATTTTTGTAACTATTTGCTCTAACTAGCTTGTAATGCACATACTGAACGCTCACGAGTGCGTTTTGTGATTTCTAATAATAATTTTTAGAGTATTCCAAAGCGATAATTAATTTCTGTAATTAAGCGTAATTCCTTAAAGATAACGATGATTTAAAATATAATTTGCTTGGTAACTTTGACAGCTTATTACTGAGAGCTGAATACGAAAAAGAGAATTACCAACCGCCGCACATGGCCTTATTACTAGAGCCTCCGAAACTTATTATGAAATCTCTCATATTTGAACAAATCTAAAAAGGTTTTTACAGCTTCAAAACATGAAACTTCCGTTTACCAAATCATTATTACGATTGGATTGTTAAACTAAACATAATTTATATAGATTACCTTATTTATTATCATTTATTACGTCGTATTGTGGTCCCTAGATTACATTACAGCTGTTTTATGAAACTTAGCTTAACTGCAAACACAACTTTATAGATTTATATAAATTATTATTATTCGTCTGAATTGTACTTGGCAAGAACCATGGCTTGTCGGTTTTCAGCAGGGACAAAAACAGATAATGCGAACAATTAAGTCAAGACTTAGTAAAAATATAAAACGACGGTCTTTCGAGTAATTAAAACTAAAGGTGGCCATAAAATTTATTCAATAATCATAATTTATGACAAAATTCCTAAAATTCTAAGGGCAATGCAGGACAGATGATAAGAAAGGTTTTATAATACTGGGAGGTTCTTCGGGAAACTTTCGCCATGAATTTCAGTGATCTTTTTTTACATTTACGTCTTACATTACAGGAACAACGATGTTTTATAATGTCATCTTACAAAAATTGGTTTGTGTTAATCAAATAGAAAATTTGCTTAGAGAGACCATTTTATAACTTATACCATATATGAACTAATATGTAAATTTTACAAGAGTTGTGTATATTTGCTCACCAATTCCTATTTAAAAGTTTACCAATATCCAAACAGAGCGATAAATCATAAACAAATATTTATCATGGGCGTAATCAATCAGATACCTACATTTTAATGAAATTAATATATAATATTTCTAATTTCCTTTGAGTTTCATTATATTACTACCTAAAGAGCTTGAAGGTTTAAAGATACACTTTTTATTGAAGGTACATTACGTTTTATATATATTACACATATGTAGACCGACGGAAATGGAGACGAAGAGGCGTATGCCCAACGGTGGGTGGATGTGGGCTGATTGATGATGATGATGACACGTTTTTTAGGCTGTTTCCTCATAAAAATGTTATGTTTATATCAGTTATTGAATTTCGATAACAATTCCTGGTCAATAAATAGAACGGGAACGTGCTTTTTGGAATAACCTTGGCTTAAATATGGTATCAATTAAATTAGACAGCGTGACAATAGTTTTAATCTATCACTTGAAACTCATAAATTATTCCTAACATAGTAATTCTCAATGTATACATTATCACCAGGTTTTTTAAGGGTTGTAAAATGTTTCATTTTATTACTATTACTATGAACCTCACAAAACATACAGACAAGTTAAAAACGATCGTATCGTCAAGGCCAACAGTATCAAAAGATTGAAAGTTACAGCTAAATTTACAGCCCTTCAAAAATAAAAGTAAAGCCAAAAACTGTCCACTATGCTTATATAAGACAAAAGGAAGATACGGTACCCCGCTTCTCGCGCGCGGCCCTGCAGATATAGGCCTAATGGGCCTGTTTTGTGTCCCTTGTCGCGCTCGCGCCACTGTCGAAGCTTTGTCGCTCTATCTCTGTCGATCGGTGGCGCTTGTTTAAAAAAGAGATCCATTTTTCAGTCGACGATATAAGAACGTACCGTATCTACCTTGTGTTATAATATAATTATATATTATATCAATGCCACTATACGCAGTTTTAATCATTTATGTCTGTGAGAATGTCGCAGGATGCTATTTTATGATATTTCCAGGTTTAATTAATATATTCCAAAGTAATATCAGTTTTTGGCTCAAAGCTTGATTAAAACTGGTGTAGGCAAACTGACTTTGATGGCGCTTTTTTGGGTGAGTATTTTTTGTTACTCGATTGGCTTCCATTAGTCACATATTGTGCTGATTGCTTATGAAAACTGTGCTGTAACAAATAACATATTGACCAATTTGTTTCCAAATATGAGACGATTTTTAAAAAAACTAGATTAAACTACAAAACATATTTTTTTTAATAAAGACCTAATACAGATGACACTTTATGTCAACAGGATCAAAGTTGGTCCAATGGTGGAACTATGTTAAAGCGTGCGAAGCGTTTTCGATTTTTATTTTTCAACAAGAATTTTACAAAATAAGAACATTATAATAAGACCAATAATATAACTTTATTAGCTTTTTGTAGTCGCGATTTATTAGTCGTTTCATTGGTCTATTTGTCTCGGAAGGGTAATAATATACCTCTACAATAAGTAATAATAACCACACAGTGAAACAACACATTGGAGGGTTTTTCACTAATACTGAAATATTTTTTATGCAATAAATTATAGGATTGAATTGAAGTAGATTAACTTCATATTTGTATTACCTATTTTATGAAGGAAAAAAAACGCCCAAATCGTTGTTGTTTTATTAATTCAGGAATGGAACTTCTTTTAAATAACTGTGTGTATTTAATAACAGTGGTATATTTTAGGAGTATCTTTAACAAACTTTAAACTTTCAGATTTATAGGTATGTAAATGACGGAAATTTGCTACATTTAGAGGGATTAAGAAAGATTGTGCCCTAAAGAGCGAAGAGACAGCTTCAACAAATTTAAAATCATGACATGATATATCGTAACTAACATTCCAGAACAAAAAAATCACCGTGTTCTTAAAACTATGATATATTATACTTATTGTACTATAATAATATGAACCTCATGTTTAAAGGGCACTCATTCTTTTATAAACATATGTATGTGACTGGTTCCATCTTACAGATTAGGGAAAGCAAAGGAATGGTTGTTGAATTGAAAACCTTGACACCAGGAAAATTCACGTCAAAGAAACCAGAGGAACACTGGATTTCGCCCTATTACTTTTATTTTGACAGTTTGATGTATTTTTTCCGGTTCAATTTTCAATCATCGAAGTATTTATGGCTCATAACGTCTCTCATCCACGGCACGTAGCCAGCTGTGCGAGTGTAGATGCCATACTTGCCTCGTTTACCGCAGCCGTCGCCGAAACTCGTTATACCCTGCAAATAACAGCGGGTAAATAGTACAAGAAATAAAAAAATTCAATCCCCCGAAAAAACCTGAAATATTATTAACAGGAAGGAGTATGTCGGCAGCTGCCTATATTTCTGCTAGGTGGTTACGAACATATCAAAGCTTCAGCCGCTACTTTGCCTTTTTAGGGTTCCGTAGTCCGATAAGGAACCCTTATAGTTTCGCCATGTCCGTCTGTCCGTCTGTCCATCCGTCCGTCTGTCCGCGGCTTAGCGCAGAGACTATTAATACAAGAAAGTTGTAATTTGGCAAGGATATAAATATTTATCACGCTGACAAAATGGTAAAAAAAATCTCGGAAAAAAATTTTTTTAACGGTACCTTTCATACACGTAAACTGGGGATGAATAATTTTTTTTTCGTCTACTCGATAGTGTGGGGTATCTTTGGATAAGCTGTTTAAAAACGTTGTGAGTGTGTGAAAACCATTTTTCGAATTAGAGATCCGTTGGCGAAATATTAAGCTTTAAAGTGAAAATTTTAGTCAGAGTGGAGCGTCCCCCCCCCCCCCTGCTGGCTAAACGGTTGTTTATAGAAATGTGAAAAAATTCACAGAAGTAGTATATATAATGAATTTAAAAGGAAAACTATCACAGCTCAGTAGGATTTACAGGTTTACGAGTACAGGTCGCGCCAAACTTTTGGTCCCCTGGAATGTATGGGACCAGAAATTTGGCGCGGTCTGTATTAGTAGAACTACATATGTACCGGACAACTACGGAACCGTACATTGCGCGTGGCCCGACATGCACTTGGCCGGTTTTGAATTATTTAAGTTGTATGCGTGTAACAAAATTACGTCATTAGGTTCACACATTTTTTTAAAAGATAATTTCACTACGCATTACTTCAGTTTTATCAAATGTTTAATTTGTTAGATTATCATTTTAGTTATACACTTTGAATACCGAGTGCTGGCTTAAAATATACACATACACTAGATTAAAGCTACTCGTAGTAATATATATATCGTCGTAGGATGACGAAAACTGTATTTTTTGCGAAAAAGCGCGCTTTGTGGTGAGAAGCTGGATTATGGTATAAAAAAGTCCCATCATGCTCCGCGGCGCTTCGCTCGATTCCCCAAATTTATTTCCATGTAAACCTAACATGAACCCGCTGTTCCTCGCTCTGCTTGGCTTCCCTCGTGTTTTGGCTTCTTTGTGTTAATCTTGCTTTTTCTTTAATAATGTGCTTTTTTGCGAAAACGCGGAACAATTTCATATGATCGCGTAAAGGCTCGTCCTTTACGCCATAAATCCGTTTTTCAAGAAAAAGCAGTTACGCGGTTTTACAGTGACGTACACGTAAAACATAACCCCTCTCTTTTTGTTGGGGAGCTAAAAATTAAATCCTTTATTTTGTATTTGCATCTGCGCTACAAAGGGTCTACGTTCCGTAAAGGCCGCTTAAGCTTAGAACCACGACCGGCTAGGCCACGCTACGAGCAAAAGGCATAGCAGTGGTAGCGGGGAGTAGTGAAGACTATACTAAT
Organism: Ypsolopha scabrella; assembly: GCA_910592155.1. NCBI lineage: Eukaryota > Metazoa > Arthropoda > Insecta > Lepidoptera > Ypsolophidae > Ypsolopha > Ypsolopha scabrella. The sequence continues at coordinate 12,581,385 of OU342964.1, forward strand.
AAACCTCAGTGAGCGAGCGGAATGATTTGCATAAGCAAACATAGCGGAAGTAGTGATAGAAACGGGAACAGAATGTATAACAATCGATTAAGGGGGATGGTCCAAGGCTGCTCTCCATACAAACTTGTCGGTACCAACAACCACGACAGAAGTATTATAATTTCCTATTTTACTTTTTCTACTCTTTCGATGTAACAATATTTTCACCAAAAAAAGTGTTTACAATCTAATTTTGGTATTTAGTACTTTCATACATTTTTTAAACAGCAAAATTTGATAGTAAAACCATTTTTTTACTGATTATTCGCGAGTGTAGAATTCATTGAAGGAGTAGGAAAAAGTAAAAGAAGGTAATTCCAATGCTTCTGTCAGGGTTTTTGTTACCGATAAGTTTGTATGGAGAGCGGCTTTGGACCATCCACATTAAAGTGGCTTATCGTACTAAGATGTATCGAGACAATTGGCAAATGTTGCTCATGTGCTCGTTTCACGGTTTTATTCGCGGCCATTCTCAGTAGATCCATTGACTAGGTCCACTATGGATCGTAACAGTACTTTGACGTGAGTAGAGTATTCGCTTTTTCAGCAACTTTCAGTTCATCCAACATATATAGATATCAGTGGTGGATTTAATGTATTTTGGCATTTTCCTCTCGCGACCGAGGAGTGAACTTGACGTGATATCCCACCTACATTATGCTCTGCTCTTACTCCCGCTATCGCTGTCTGCAGCGTGCGTGGCACATCGCGAGCAACGAACATGTTTTAAAGACAATGAAAATCCCTACAGTTTGGTTTGTCGAGGGTCTTAACCGAATTGTTATTGTATTTTGTAATAGTCTTAAAAACAAGAATTACGCTTTGCAAGAAGCTTACGAAAATTAAGTCACTAGAAAGAGCTAGGCTAGGCTATCACTGAGTTTGTCGTAGTTTTTTTCCAAATTTGAAACGGGCCAGAGAGAACATGATATTTTGTACATCTTTAAAGCACTTTTGAATCATCTTGTATCCGTTGTCTAATTAATTCCCAGTCCCTTTTCCCTTCAGTTCTAACTTAAAGGGCCTAAAAGTTCAAGTTTATAATTAAAATAGAGCAGGGGCACCCAATTAATTATGAATACCGAGTTGTCGATCTTTAGATCAGCAAGATGCGAAGATAAGAAATCTTATAATTTAATTAATTAATTACGGATCAAGATAATTTGAAGTTAATTGCTTTGAATTAAACCGGGCAAGTGCGAATTTGATCCTCACTCAGCGTATTCCATAGTTAAATATTTCTGCTTTAATCGCATGCCCTCAGATATTATTTTTTTATTTAGATTTATTTCTTTATTTTCGCTTTGACTACGGGCAATATTTTTGCACCTATGCCTTAAAACCCTTCTAAAATAAAGAAAACCGGCTACCTGCGGGGCGGGCGTACGTACTCATGCGTAACCGCTGATTGGCCCCCGGACTGGACCCATGTGCAGCTATCCCCTCCGCGTTTTGTTCACTGCTAGACTTTCGTGCCGCAGGCTGTAAGCTAGTAGCTTCATCCGTCTCGAAGAAAAATGGTTGTGGCAGACGGACAAACAAACGGACATTTTATTTCGTGTACATACTTGCAGGTAGTAACGTGATTTGTCGCGACACAGCAGCGGGCCCCCGGAGTCGCCGGCGCAGGAGTCACGGCGGCCGCGCCCCGCGCACACCATGTCGTCAGTGATGGCGTACTGCCAGTACGAGCGACGACATACGCCTTGTTGGATTGTTGATACCTTAACAAGAAAAATTCAATAGTTCTCAATCAATCTTCAATCATCTCAAATTCGTTCGGAAAAACTCTTGTTATTTTCAAAAAAGGACAAGCGAGGTACGAGCCTCCAAAGCAAATTGAAAAACAGCACATTACCGGACTAGGGCGACAAAAACATTGCCGTTACCAATGACGCATTTCTTTTTAATTTGACTTGCGTTTCAAAATGTAATAAATACGTGAATGATTTTTAGTTTGTAAGGCTACCTACTAAATTATCTTTAAATAAGTAAAATTGTGCCTATATAATTTAATCCAATTTTCTATGAATTAAATGAGGTGAATTTAGTTTATATAGCCAAATTCATACTGGTGACTCGGTAAGTGATCAGGACCAAAGTTCAATGACCGTTTCTGTAAAATACGCAATTGAGTTGAGGCTTTTCTTGAACAAAAATAGAGACAAACATTTTTTTTTCATACTCTGCAATCAGTGTCATTGGATATTGTTCCTGATCACTAACCGAGTCTTCAGTATGAATTTGGCTACATAAACGAGCGACCTTATATTTTTCTTAGCAGAAATTGCAATTACTAGACCATTTAATAAAAAAATTATCGAATTTTTATCTTGTCCAGACATTGTAAACTTCCTGTCTCAGCATTAATGTACTATTCTATATATCTATAGATATACCAGCTTTTTCCCGCGGTCCGCCCGCGTAGAAGATATTTTCGTAAAATAAGGAAAACAAAAGAATATGATTTTTTGAACGACTATGTACAACGGTCACCATGTTTTACCAAAGTGCTAATAAAGACCAATCAAATAAGCCCAAACTCGAACTCTTTATCCGTTGAGGAGATCCCGTACCATAACTTCTAATTACTACCAGTATAAAAGTAAATTCCAAAAATCTTTAAATGACGATAACTTTTTTATCCGACATCCGATTTTAATGAAATAAAGTTATTATTCTATTCCAAATTAAGCTCTATGCAGCTGTGAAAATTACATGAAAATCCGTTCAGTAGTTTTAGGGATGTGCAGGAACAAACAGACAGACAGACAGACAGAAAAGAATTCTAAAAATCACTGATTTGTGTTCTATTACTCTTCTTTAGTCACCCCCTTTCTATTTCTATTACTTTTCTCCAATGTACAGAGCACAAACGCAATAATATCTTCTCAAAATCTTTATCACTGTACAATGAAAATAATATGTATATAAATAATTATTCACAAGATATATTTCGGGTCCGATCTGGATCTGGACCCGGCATCAGTTGAGAATAAATACAAATAGACATTTGTCATGTAAAATAAACATGACATGACATAATAGACATTCATGACTTACTTTTTTATATTAAATAATAAAAAAAAGAAGCTGTCAGCAGTTATTATATTTTATATCATTTCTCAAAATCTTGATGTAAATAATGCTCTCAAAGCTTTTGACTCCTAGTTCAAAATTAATCAGTTAAAACTGAATGCAAAGAAAACTAGTGCCATATTATTTAGAACCACGGCAAGAAACAGAGATACTTTGGAGATTTCTATGAATGGGGAAAACATCCGTCTAGAAGAAGGGGTCAAGTTTCTAGGTATTCATATAGACCAATTATTAAATTGAAAAAATTATATGAATGCAATTGAACATTCGATCGGCTCAACATGCTATGCACTTAGGTCCTTACGAGATTAAGTTGGTATTAAGGAACTGACTACAGTTTATTATGCTTTGGTCGAATCAAGAATGAGATACAGCATCAAATTTTGGGGCAACAGCTACGATTACAATATGGAAAAGGCTTTCACAATTCAAAAAAGGGCAATAAGAACTATAGTCCGTATTCAGAACCAGGAATCGTGTAAGGAACACTTTAGAAAATTAAGCATCCTTACTGCGCCTAGCTCATATATTAGTGCTTCTTTCTGATCTTGTCAAAAATCTTCACAAGGTTGAGAACAAAGATGAATAGGTTCTCGCCGCAAAGATTTATCATCTGTTTTGCACCCGGGATTAGAAATAGTTAAACATTCTGCGAGGTATCAATCGATTGCTTTATTTAATAAGCTGCCCACAGAGTTTTAAGAAATAACCATTTACAATAAATTTATAATGGAACTGAAGCAGTCAGTGTCTGTACTGAATAGATGATTTGTAGGTAGATTTTCGTTTTTTTTTTTATTATATAAATTTTGTTTTATAAATGGATGACTTGTTTTATATATATATTGTTATAGATTTTCTGACATATAATTTTTTGTATTAACTATTTATTTTAATGTAATAATTTGTATTCTAGTAAATTTTAATTGTAGCTAGCATTAAGGTTTTAGTTTTAGTGATTTATTCAAATGCAATTTATATTGTTTATGAATTAATAAATGAATGAACTCCAGCAGTAGTCGATAATGGATGTTTAACCGTCTCACTTGATTTGCGATCAGTCGAAAGTCTGGGTCAGAGGAAGGAGGAGCTCTTTGTATAAATACGAAACTCGAATCATTTTCAGTCTTTTTTTTGTGAAAGCTGAGGCACTCTTATTTTTTGCAGGCTTTGGACGGTTCGTCCTTACCACCACCCAGTATACAAACAAATATCGCACACGCATATCTCCCAGAGTCCTGATGATGATGAAAGTCATAATCATGTCTAACCTACATTACGTTTTTATTGCAAAATCCATCGCTTTGGAATACTCTAAATATTATTATTAGAGTGCATTGCAAACCAGAAAAGATAAATGAGAAACAAATGTAAAAACAAGAATTTGAAAAAATTCCTCGGGCCGTTGAATTTTCATAAATATTCCAAATATTTTTGTAACTATTTGATCTAACTAGCTTGTAATGCACATACTGACGCTCACGAGGGCGTTATGTGATTTCACGCCTTGTTCTTAAGAACATGTCTAACCTGTGGTGCACCAAAGCAAACCGTTGCCCAGATTGTGAATGAGTGCCCGACCCGCTGCTTTCCAGGAGGCCTTGCCGAATTATACGAGAGTGGAGGAGAAAAAATGGTTCTCACAAGTGAATTTACAATTTTAAATAAATGTTTATGAAACACGCAGGAGTGAATAAAGGTCATACGATGATGAAAATGATGATAATCATGCCGGAAGCTCGACTTTTATAATAAATAATTTATTTTGGAAATACTTTTATTGAGATTATATGATTTATAGCGAAATCCATCGCTTTGGATACTCCAAACATGAAAGCAAGATGTCAAAGTTCGAATCCTGGCCCGGTAATTTTTCAAAATACTTTTCTCGCATGAAATGTGTTCCAAGTGGTTCCAATTGGTCTGTTCCAGTTTGTAATGCACTCTAAATAATGTTTAGAATATTCTTATTGATTCTTGGTTATTATGTAATAAAACACAAGGGATTTTTTATTTTGATCAAAGTCTTCCAGTTATTGTTACCTACTAGACTCTATTTTTGCTTAGGGAAGTGTAGGGAAATTTGATTTTAATATATAAAAACAGTGTTTTTAAGAAAAAAAATATTCTTCCACAAAACTTGAAGGTTTAAGGTATTTGTAAGTACACAAAGTATTTGACAAAATTTGATGTATTTGTAGGATAATATACAGAAAACGAGCCGAAAAACAGAAAAAAAAACATTTTGTTAGGGCGTCCTTAAATTATATAACCTTTTTCTCTATATGCAAGAATGACCAATCGGTATACATCGTGGTATAAATCACTCTACTTCCCAGCTAATGACTTCTGGATGACATCCTAAGTCCCGTTAAGTACCTTCACATTATTTGTATGAAGGCTACCCACAAAACCCCATTCATCGTCTCGTCACGGACCATCAACAGTGGAAGTGAAGATTAATGGCTTAAAAGATACTCAGAAATTATGTATATCTATTATATTACTATGAGGAACTGAACGTACGTATGTAAGCTTTAAAACATGGTTATTTCATTCGATGGATCCGATTGATGGTTCTTGGTGGATCATCTTCAAGTTATTATACATAAATTCTTGTACTTTTTATCCACAAATAATAATAATAACAAAAACTTTTATTTCCAAAAACACAATTATTTAAAACATACAGTGCAGTCTCAACATAGTTGTTTGTCGGGGTAAATACGTTCACAAAAACTGTAAGTGTTGTTTAGTTAAGTAGACCTATTGAAATCAGGACGTTTTGCCTACCAAGTCGTTTTACAATCTAGACCTGGTATACAATATTTACTAATATTAAAGTATTTGTAAAATAAAGCTGCAATAATTTATGTATAATTTCTTTTTTAGGGTTCCGTACCTCAAATGGGAAAAAAACGAAATCCTTAAAGGATCACTTTGTTGTCCGTTTGTCTGTCAGGACCCTTTATCTCAGGAACGCGTGGAGGTATCGAGTTGAAATTAAAACTATATACTCCGGCCTACATTCCCTTAAATCTGTGAAAAAAACAAACTTTTAAGTTAACGCAAAAAAAAGATACAGCCGTTTATGCCGCTACAAATGTATAATTGGACACTCTCAAGGGAATCAAAATTTATAGGATATTTTCCGTTGACCTAGAACTATGAAATTTGGCAAGTAATACCATCGTATACCACAAGTATAGGGAAAAATCTGAAAGTGTACATTTCTAATTAAATCATAAAAATATAGTCTTTAACGGAACCCTCGGTGGACGAGTCCGACTCGCACTTGTCCGTTTTTTTGTATTGGAACCCCTCTTTGGTTTCAATATTTATAAATTTTGAGGCCACAGCAACACTTATTCTGTGAAAATTTCAATTTCAATTTAAACAAAATCGTATTCGACAAATATGTAAATAAATCTTATACCTAATTATCCTTGCACGGGTCGCAATGTCCAATTATTCCTATAAATCTATAAATAATACCTACATTTGCAATTAAATCATAAAAAAATAATTAATTTCATTTCATAAAACATTTATTATTGTACCCACAAATTTGTACGGAACCCTCGGTGGACGAGTCTGACTAGCAATTTCCCGTTTTTTTTATAAACAAACAATATAAAATCTGGGGGCACGGTAGTTCCCCCGCCAAGTCGAGCTAAAAAGCGGCACTATCCTTTTCTCGAAACAGTTCAGGTCATTTTTCAACCCCCCTATAATTTCATTGTGAATAAAACTAGAAGCCTGAATTTTCATTAAACAAGCAGGCATTCTATAAAGTTATATTTCAAATTTCATTCAATTTGAACCAGTAGTTTAAAAATTATAACTACAGACCATTCACTATAAGAAGTCCCCTGGCTTAGGAAATGGTAGCACTGCATATAATGTTGCCAATGGCTCACGTAGCATTAACCCTACTACACATTCCTAATATTTACTTGACTGAGTTTTTTTATACATTAATAGACTACTCTTTAAAATAAAATGTACAGAATTAAAAAAACAAAATTATTAATTATTTATTGATTTGCATTTCGCAAACAATACGTATGACCTAATGGTATGAATATCTATACATGTACCTATATCTGTACTAAAACGGTATTTTTATTTCTTGTTCTAGCTCAACGACGTTTGTTCTAAATAGTTGAGCTTCCGTTTTTACGTTTTTGACTATTATTTCCAGGCGATTTAATGTGAACGCTTTTTTCAGATATGCCTGCAAAAGTAAGTGAATAGCTAATTATTATTTGCCCATAAAATTGGCTTTATCTTTAAAGCTGGTATCCCTATTTTACCAACCCGTTATGCCACTGACACGAGATCGAACCTGATCGAGAGGAATCACGGTGCATTGTTTTCATTTTCTCTTTCACAAAAGACGTACCTGCAACGCAATCTCTTTTGCACTATTTTTCAACGGCTTTAGCAATAATAATACATAATTTATCAAAAAATTTGAAAAATCTGACTGACAAAAAACATGACGGCAAAATTTTGACAAGCAGTGATGCCAACATGACTTCAGGGGACAAGTTATGATGAATGGTCTGTAGTCAAAGTTTCGCAATTTTGTCAAACACTCACTCACTGATTGGCCGATCGTCAAAACTCTAAGGCACTTTTAGCAGACCTAGAAGCTTCAAATTTAGAATAAAACTAGTGTTTAGTGTATAAATCAAGAAAAACTAAAGTATTTTGCAATTTCGGTAGAGTTTTCTTGATACACCAAACACTAAATAATTTGAAGAAGAAGAACGTTTATTAATATATACAGTACATGAAACGAGATAAATAATATAAATAAACTTGATACACTAAATAATCAAATTTAATATAATATGTATTGCTTGTGAGATACATTGTGTTTTCAAGCGATGGCCAAGTCAATCTGTATATTTAAAACAAAAAAGATTTTTAATATTGATATGGTCACTATAAGATGTTGTTAGGTTAGCTAATTATGTAATAACTTAAGACAGAAGGTCCCTTAAGTAGGGACTGAATAAATTAACCGACTTGGTACCTATTACATGAATCTCACAACTTTTTACGGTAGAAGAACTAAGTTGCGAGACTTGGGTTTCTTACAAGTTTTGTGTTTGATGGCAATGTTCTTTTAAAAAGTTTTAACTGTGTATTTTATAAATAAGTAAATGATAAATGGGAAAAGGAATTGCTCACGATATATTTCGGGCCCTCTTGGGCCCGGCATCAGTTGAAATTGAGATGAATGTCAATTATTTTACATAGTATAATCATATACTTTGTAAAATAATAGTATAATCATATCATCTTAAACTATGTTAAATAATCGACATACAACTCAACTGATATCTTGAGCAATTTCTTTTTCCTATTTATTATTTACTTACGTTTGTATATGAAATGAATACTTTATTTTTGCAATGTAGGTAATAAATACAATATATACAGAGTGGCCGGGAAAGAGACGTCCAAAAATTGTTTTTGGTTGGCTTACATTTAGGGGTATCCGAATCACCCCCATGTATGTTCCGCGATTTTTAGTAGTTTAGGAGATATGATTATTTTAAATGATTTTAATAATAGTTTTCACCTGACATTAGTTCTGATTTTTCTCTCTTTCTATTTAATATTTGTGAAAGTTTTTTCGAGGTTATTTATGACAACTATCAATTTTATAATAATTCATTTTATATAATCTTTCCGTTACTTATTGTCTATCTGAAGAAGTTGTAATAAAAACTGGTACTTTCCACACACATAAAATTATTACTAAACTGTGGTACTCTTAGAGTATACATAAGCAAGTTATAGAGCGCGTCTTAGCGTGTACGAACCGTAAGCACGGGTACGAACAGTCTCGAAATTGCCCCGGCGGCCTCTTTAGTCACGAAAGGCTGCGAATGCTGATTGTTTCTCTCGCCGCACACTGGTTCCATATCACGAAATCGTGGACTTAGGGGTAAGTCAATTTGAAGGTCAAGGAATCGAACTAATTTTTTATTTTTGGTAGACTGCTGACGCTATTACAAACACCTTTTACTGAAGTAGTTTTTCTGAAATACGCATTACTTTCAGAGGAAAGAAATATTGAATTATTTTTGTATAGAGAAAATTATGTTTTTGTCAATTACTTGCGTGCTTCATGTTTATTTAAAATGAAACTTACTACAGGTCATTGAGGAAGTCACGGCCAACATTTTCTTTTCTTACACTTATCTGCGAAAATCTGCGCTTTGGAAGCTACAGGCACTTGAAAATATTTAATGAAAAGTTCAAGGAATCGAACTGTATTTTTTGGTAGATTGCTGAATCGAACTAATTTTTTATTTTTGGTAGACTGCTGAAACTATTACAAACACCTTTTACTGAAGTGGTTTTTCTGAAATATGCATATTAGTCTACCAAAAATAAAAAATCAGTTCAATTCCTTGACCTTTTCATTAAATATTTTCAAGTGCCTGTAGCTTCCAAGGCGCAGATTTTCACAGAAAAGTGTAAGGAAAGAAAATGTTGCCCGTGACTTTCTCAATGACCCGTAGTAAGTTTCATTTTAAATAAACATGAAGCACGCAAGTAATTGACAAAAACACAATTTTTTCTATACAAAAATAATTCCAGATTTTTTTTCTCTGGAAGTAATGCGTATTTCAGAAAAACTACTTCAGTAAAAGGTGTTTGTAATAGTGTCAGCAGTCTACCAAAAATAAAAAATTAGTTCGATTCCTTCACCTTTTCACTTAATATTTTCAAGTGCCTGTAGCTTCCAAAGCGCAGATTTTCGCAGATAAGTGTAAGGAAATAAAATGTTGGCCGCGACTTCTTCAATGACCTGTAGTAAGTTTAATTTAAAAAAAATATGAAGCACGGAAGTAATTGACAAAAACATAATTTTCTCCATACAAAAAATAATTCAATTTTTTTTTTCTCTGAAAGCAATGCATATTTTAGAAAAACTACATTTATAAAAGGTGTTTGTAATAACTTCAGCAGTCTATCAAAAAAAATCGGTTCGATTCCTTGACCTTCAAATTGACTTACCCCTAAGTCCACGATTTCGTGATATGGAACCAGTGTGCGCCGGTTTTTATTTGAATTTCGTGTTAGTATGGTGAAATGTGCAGTGTCTACCTGTAAAAATGATTCACCGAAGAAAACTAAGAAAAAAGACGATATTCTTTTCATCGATAAGCAATATTTTGATGAGAAAACACTGATTATTACAAAATTACAACTATAAAAAGGTCCAGCCCAACATCCGGAGTTACGTTTGTTCCGTGCATTTTAGTGCTACGTCCATTTTTGAAACCAAGAGTGGGTGGACTGCGCAAGCTGGTTGTAGGTGCAATACCAGAGCTTAAATTTGAAGTAAGATAACATTTATTTTAACGCAATTAAAAATTGCTAGTGTTGTCAGCTGTTAATGATGTACGTAATTACGTATTTTTTTATAAGTAGCTATTATATATATAACTAAACACGCGGCAGCGTGTCTAAGGCTGAGTTCTGAAAAGAAAAGGGGGCACCAGTATGTTATATCACACAAACCGTTTCGAGCTACTTTCAACACACTCCTCATTTCCTAATGGACCTACGAAATTGCAATTTTACATATCTGTTGAGGTCTTCACAAATAAATTTCATAAATGAAACTATATCAGTGCTTGAGATATTTACGTCCAAAAATGTTTTATTGGTCTGTTAAACCTACCTTATACCTAGGTACCTAATATTTACTAAATACTTACCTATTACTTGTAACTTACATTTACGTATAGACTTTTTGTTCCGTGGAACAACTCGGAACAAGCGTCAATCATGCAATGCATGGCGCATCACTATCCAACCGCTACATCTATATACAAGTATCTATAGACAATCTGCTTACGCTTGGCATAAAGGAATCTGAGCGATGCGCGCGCTCTATAGCTTATGTATACTCTAACGTGGTACATACTGGTAGAACAACTCGGGTTTTGCAATTTTTGAACGCAGCTGGTTGACTTACAGCAAGGCTCCGTTGGAAGTGACTGCGGTACCGCCAGCGGTCCTTTTATTTTTTAAATTATTGAACCACAAGTTATATTTGGCTGTTGGAATATCTTCCTTAGCACGAAGTAATAAAGCTTAATTTGCAATGTACAGTTCGGAAAGGGACGGGGTCCTTTAATTTTATAAATTATTAAACCGTAAGTCATTGGAAAGTGCTCGGAAAATGATTTTTTGTACATATCGTGAATTCTGTTAAAACTACGGGGTTTGCTTTGCTTCGCTTCGCTCGGCTCCCTAAAATGTACTTACATGTCAACCTAACCGATCCTCCTCACTTTGCTCATCATCGCGCGCGACCGATCCCTAGCGGTCGAACAAAATTAAAACTAAGGAAGCCGTTAACGGTTTCGTCGTAGCCACTTCAATAATTAGGGGTCGCAATACGGGTTCTGCTTCTGACGCCATCTCTGTCGCACGCTTTGAAAATTGCATATTACAGTGTCAGAACCTGACGAAATTGTTAATTTATGAACGACTACCTCTATATATGTACCTCTCGTTCTATGTCTATGATGTACCTACTATATTTACAGATGGCATAAAGTCAAAGAAGAATAACAAAAAACATAAACCTGCAAAAAAAAACTTTTGCAAAACAATATCCTGCGGTGCTATTGTCTAAAATGTCAGTTGCTCCCGATTTCATGTCCACCGACATTTCGTTCATCGGGGCTATTATGTAACTCAGTGTCGGTTGCTAGCTTTAGTTGCTATTCACCAAAACCAGATAAAAAATGAACTTCCAAAATAACCTTTAATGGTGTATTGAACTATTTACGAATAGTGAAGTCATTAAAAATGCGAACTTATCCTTAAATAAGCGGATATGTATATTTTAGATGATAGGCACTTGGTTTGGCAACTGAGTTTACGATACAGAATCAGGGGGCTGTTTTAAAATATACATTTAAAGACTGCAAAACCGGCAAAAAAAAACTTAAATGTTTGCCGCCTGCATGACACTGACCGACTAACTTAATGTACTACAAAATACTACAAATATCGATTCTAAATGAATAGAGATTTTTTTGTAATAATATTTTTGATTTGCGTTCCTTCACCGCGAATTTCGTTCCTTTTCAGACATGCGCCGGCGTTCTAAATCTCCATTCACTGTTGGCAACACTGCTTGTCGTCAGTTCGTCACTTGCGGAGGGGTAATTGTTTATTTTAAGTATTTACTATAATTATCTAAAAAGTAAACTAAAGATTAGAAAGAGTGATAATACTTAATGAGTGTAAATTACAATATTGACTATATTAAAACCAACAGGACTTATGAAAACAAATTGAACATTAAATCTGCTGGACCGCCCCGGCCAAAACAGGAATGCAAAACAAAAAATAAATCGTTCAAAAGTGTAATGTATTTTAAAGAGATGGTAATGTGTATGTGAGAGACTAAATGCTTTTTTTTTGTTTTCCCTGTGTTATTTTCGGTGGAGAAGCGATTTGGACGGAATATAATAATGTAAATAAAATTTATGTTTCCTTAAATTGCGACATTTTATTTGATCAATTTTTTTAAATATTAAATATAACCATGCAGTGCACCACCGTTTCTCTGAGGCACCAGCCGCCACTGCTAGTGACTTGGTACAAATTTATCGAATCACTGAAAAGTGTAGGCGTAACCGTTCATTCAACGCATACATTGAATGACGTCATGATGTAATTTGTCTCGTTTGCTTCGTCTAATATAGACTACGCAGGATACGGGCACAGTGTAAAAAACAATTATCTGTGATACGGGCATTGTTTTATACTCACGCTTCTTTTTTGATTGAAATGTGATTTTAATGCAAGGCAAGGTTACACGCAAGGTCCTAGACCGCAGTTGGGTTGTTTAGCAAACCTTGCCACAAGCTCCCTATAATAATGCTGGTACTGGAACTTGGAATACATAGTTCGGTTATTAGTAGGTTAAGTAATTTTCTGTTCACTATCCTGGTAAAATATTATAAAAGCACTATTCGTTCAAGAAATAAATAAAGGTTAATTTAATAAATCGGTATTTTCTTCTGACGCAAAACTTAAACAGTATAAGAACTTTACCTTTTTCTTTCTAAAATTCACCCACGCACGGGATGATAAAGAAATTGTTCTGCTAATGTATTAAATATTCTTAGGTAAAGTTATTTAGACTTTTACCGGGGTTGTTACATTTTTTTAAACTATGATAGAAATATATAGCTATATTTTTTAAATACTTGGTGATTTATCTATCGCAAGGAGATATAAATTAACATTATATAATTGTGGTATAGAAACAAAGAAAGTGACCCAATGTGAGAAACTGAACTGGGACCTTTAGCTACCGACGTCACTTAGCTATTGAACATTGACCGCCATATCGTTTTTATTAAGGCGCCTAGGCACGCCACCGTTTTAGTACAAAGTTTAATAATCCGTTTCTTAATATAGGTGTAGATTTTTCAATTGTATTTCTGTTTTTTTAAGGTGATATGTGAATTTTTCAATGGTCACTGTTACTCTATGTGGAACGACCCGCAGTGCGAGAGGGACGGATTCCGGAAAAAAATGCAAAATATCGGTTTTAAATTAATATAAAATAAACTGAAATAGTTATCAAAATTTTTAATTCACAAAATTTAGATATCGTTAAAATCTATCTAATAAAATATCGTTCAGGTCTGTATGTCATTCCTGTTTGTCATACTATGAAAAAAAGTGTAGAAGAAGACCTCATTTCAATAATCATCTCTATCGAGCGAAAGTTCTGCAATCGAGTTTCTGTATTATAATATTATATTACGCACGATGTAGGGTTCCGTAGTTGCCCGGTACATTTTATAAGTTGGTCTACTAATACAGACTCATACATTAGAGGGGACCAAAAGTTTGGCGCGACCTGAACTCGTAAACTTAGCTGTGATAGTTTTCTTTTTAAATTCATTACATATACTTACTACTTCTGTGAATTTTTTCACATTTCTATAAGCAACCGTTTAGCCAGCAGGGGGTGGGGACGCTCCACTCTAACTAAAATTTTCACTTTAAAGCTTAATATTTCGCCAACGGATCCCTAAATCAAAAAGTAGTTTTCACACACTCACAATGTTTTTGAACGACCTATCCAACGATACCCAACACTATGGGAAAGACGAGAAAAAAAAATCATCCGCCGTTCTTCTAAATGTCTTCTAGAAGTTTGACGCGGCCGACGACGCGACGTTAGACCAACTTATAAAATGTACCGGGCAACTACGGAACCCTACACTGTGCGTGGCAAGACACGCACTTGGCTGGTTTTATTTTTTTTTCATTTTAACTTCTTGGAAAAGGCACCATTTAATTACATTAATGAGAATGATGCTTGAGTATGTTGTTATAAATAAGGGATCTTAGATTCGGTCTCCATATAAGATCCCTTATTTATAACAACATACTCAAGCACGTAGATATTAAAACCTCTTCTGTTGCACAAGCACATGTTAAGCTATTAAACTGGTTAAGAACATTAAACTATAAGAAAACTGAAACCTTATTGCTACCTTTTTGCTGTAAAGATCTGTAAAAATATTGCTATTATTATTATTTTTCTGTATTTGGTCTAAATTGTTTGTTATTTTTAATTTAATGCACAATTAATATATAGAATGAAAGAATGAACGAATGATAGATTAATAATATGAATGACCCTAAATTTTTCTACTAGTTTTTAACGTAATTATGTAAACAATGTAATATCATTGGTACATTAATAAGAATATTGGTACCCCGCATTTCTGGCTTAGCCGAGTTTGGGGACCCTTGGCAACTTTGTGTATTACTTCTGTGCATGTCCATATATAATCATTGTTATTTTAATTTACGTCTTTTGTTATGTGTTTTTCATGCAATAAAGTGATTTTGTATTTGTATTTGTAATTTAAAAAATTAAACTTACCAAAAAGCAGTAGATAGATTTCCAGCAATTAAGTTGAATCTTAACCGCAGCATATGAACCTTGGTCCTGACCACTTACCGATTCTTCAATATGAATTTGGCTATATAAATGAAAGTCACCTTACATAGTTAAAAAGAGTTAATGACACGCACCAACCAATCCAAATATAGAACAAAATCTCATTAGGGGAACAAAGTTATAGAATAAAACCTCATCAGTATATTCAAGCTTTATAATATAAAATAAGGATGAAAATTACATTGCGCCTAACCTATACATCAAACTGTCGAAATAAATTGAGAATTATGTGGTAAGTTTGACACAGAGCCTCGTTGTTAATATTATTGATATATGTATGTAAAATAAGTGAAGAGGAAGTTTTGGAACAAATCAAACGAATGAATTATTTTTTTTTGCAAAAAAAGAACTTGTCACCTAGGTATTAATTTAAATAACTAATAAATATAATTTAAGGCTGCAAAATTTCAAAGTGAATGAAAATAAAAACGTTTGCAATATTGTACAAAATTGCCCTTTCCCTACCTAAGAAACGAGATAATTGGCAATGTTGTTTATTTTTAAGCGAAGAGTATTTTTCGCGTGGTTGGTTCCGCGTGGAAATGGTTTTGTTCAGTTACTTTCTTAGAGATCCTTTTTTTATGTAAGCATGTGCTTACGCTTAGCTATTCATTACCGTGCCTAATGAAAAGCGTCAAGAAGACCTGAGGTGACCTCAGGGGCGACTTCGTTTGTCACTCGTTTTATCGCGCTTGTCGACCAATCGACCAATCATAGCGCTTATTTTAGTCGATGTGCGCGATAAAACTCGTGACAAACGAAGTGGCGCAGTACTACGGGTGCAGGACGTAGTACCACTCGTCTATAAGATCGCTACATTCAGTTAACGTTTAGACATGAACCCATGTTGACTCTCCGAGAGACTGCATCGGAGCTATAGAAGGCTGGCTGTTTGTGCCCAATCTGTGCGAAACAGTCTGCATGATCTATGTGCGCGCGTGTAAAACGCGGCATCTGGACAAGGCCTACCACGCGAACGCGTACTATGGTCGCAAGAACGAAGGTGCCAAATTTTGTTTCGGATAACTCGCTTCAGTTTTAGACCTGATACGAGAAAGATAAGGTATATTGTCACCCAAGAAACACCGACTTAACGTGCCTATGTCTCTGGCTCTGGAAGAAACGTTTGACCAATGGAAACGCAGGTAGGCTTTATCACGCGATCATCGCCTCGATAAAACGACTCGTCTTGCGTGTCCATTGGTCAAACGTTTCTTCGAGAGACAAAATTTTTCTATTCGTGACATCAATAATTATGGAAGCCGTAAACTATGTAGAACATAAACTGGATGGATATTCTTACTTGCGCTTCATGCAGTATCCTTGTGCCATGCACATCCGTAGCTCTCCGTTTCCCCCAACCCAGGATAACACATGCTGAATGAGGGGAGAGAACCTCAAGCGGGTTTGGGAGACAAGCTACACCGTGCCCCATCTCCGGTCGAGCTGCTTCCGGTAGTCTAGGAAATAATAAAAACATGTATTAGAATATTCGCAGTGTTTGATCAAAGGAGTAGCTAACGGGGAAACAGAAAGGTGATTCAAAAATTGTTAACATTAATAAATTATTAACAAATTATTAACATTATTTTAAATTATTAATGTCACTTAAGACCTTACTCCTGGTGCACGATAATCTTACTCAGTGATTTTGAACTTCAGTATGTTGTCAGAAAGTCTACATTAGAATGCTCGCTTCGCGCGCTGGTGGCACGCAAAATCAGTGAATTTTAGAGGTTTTTCTGGATTTTACGAAAAAGTATTTGATTTAGGAGTTTTCCACCTGACATCGGAAAATAAACCATGTTTTCTTGTTATAGCAATAATTTCAGACATAAAGCTCAAGCCGCTTGGACAAAAAACGAAATAATAACTTAAAAAGGCATAATTTTCAAAAATTTAATCTATCGAGCGAAATGTGTCCAATTAGTTAACCGACTTGACAACGGAAAGACAAAGGTCTGAAAAAGCACGTGTCCAAGTTTTACATTGCTTAGATAAGTAGTTGACTCAGCATATTAAAACAAAATCCGTTGAAAGACCCAATAGAAGCCCTTAAGTATAAATAACCGGCCAATTTGCTCTATTATGGTTCCGTAAAATTGCAACGAATCATGAAATGAAAAAAAAACTAGCCAAGTGAGTGTCAGGCCACGCGCAGTGTGGGATTCCGTAGTTACCCTACACAATATGCGGACTGGTCTACTAATACAGATCGCCCCAAACTTCTACTCCGCTCGGAAGTCGCTCTTCCGAAGAACGGCCCAAATGTATCATTTACGAATTTCCCAAAAATAGTCATCCAACCTTGATAGCGACTACTTTCGGAGTCTTCAGAATGAATTTGGCTTTATAAATAAATGTCACCTTGTATTTTTTTATCTTTGTCAAAAACATAAAATTGTTTTCATCCTGAAATTCGAATAGTACATAGTCGTACTTTGGAAGCGTCAGTCGTTTAAAAGTTGTGACAGATGATTAAAAGTTTTAACAGTTGTTGTGCGTTTCAAACAACATTTAAATCACTTTCTATTTCTAAACTTATTGTGTACGAGTATACGTTCATAACAGGTACTGTTCATTCCTTCGTTCACATTTTTTCTTTCCGACTCTTTTAGACAGGGCAAAAAGCTTCTATAAGTGTTGTGGGTGGATAATGGTTGGTGGGCGTTAATGTATCTGGATCTAGTCTTGTGAACTTAGTATTTTCTTTTAACATTAATATATGTAAGACCCATTCCAAAAAAAAAACTTTTTTTTTGTTTTGCGTGCCTTTACGGGCAATATTTTTTTTGAAATTTGAAGTATGTAATTATGTTTTTCAGCCTAATTAAATGAAAGGATTGTCAATAATTTGGCAGATGTCGATTGTATAAAAATCATGGGTTATTCATACATTAAATTTAAATGTACTTTTATACTCCATTCACTATAAAAACTCGTGGTAAGCTGGCGACATTAAGGCGCTACCGCAAAAATGAGGAGCGTTGTTTCAAAATCCATTTTATCCAAAAATAAAAATGAGGAGGTCCCTATTAATAATGTTTTTAGGCTAATTTTTCGTTGATCTATGCCTTGCGAACACGTTTTATTGTCATTTTAAACGCTGGGTGTAAAAATAACGTTACAGTAAAAAGCCATACAGATATTTCAAGTAGGTACCTTATGAGACAAAAAATGCTGTTTCTGAAAATATCATCAGAGTGGACAAAGTACATTTCGAAACAACGCTCCTAAAATATTGTCAGTTTTTGGAATACTGTAACTACTTCCAAGAAGAAGCTGCTTGTGGTATAAATTAGTATAACATTTTTGCAACCTTTTTTTAGACACTTACGAATACTAGACAGAAACGTGATTGAAAATATTTTACTCCTTAGAAATTGTTACTAAAATGGGGTCTTCAAATTCAAACACAGTTATTGTCCATTTATGACGAATAGGAATCGTGTACATAATTTAAATATATTTTATTAGATTGATTTTAACTATATTTCGATATCAGCCGAAGGAAATTTTGCTAGCTATTTTAGTTTTTTTTCTACAAATAGACAAGCTAGTTTTTTCTCTTTTACCCTGAATCAGTCCCTCTCGCGCTGCGCGTTTATCCGCTTGGAGGGACAGTGACCGATCGTTGAAAAATTAATATAGTTACTGTTCAGAAACTAGCAACACCGGATGCGGCACTTTTTACTTTTTTAAATGTTTTTATTATGTGACGTATTACTTTTGTACACCTTGGCTGCGAGACACGCTACGCTTGTATATTTTATCAGTTGGAACTATTATAATTTAAATCCATACGACAAGGCAGTTTCCTTGAAGACCTACGCATATCAAACATGGACCTTCGAGCAGGATCATCAAAGTAGACGAATCAAAAGAAACTTCGAGCTGAGTCATCTATCATCCACGTAACAAATTTGCAACGTCGTGATTCTACAGTCTGCATAAGTACTAAGACCAAAGTAAGGAAAATCAACGAGATCATCACATCAGATTGAAGCTATAAAGTGATTCCGTTCCATCAAATATTTCCTTACCTATTACCCATTAATTGGCATTAATTAACATACAATTCAAAATTATTTGTCCACCATTTTGGCGAACTTTATTCATACCTCATTAGCACAAAGCAGTACGAACCCAACAAAATACCACATCCATTGGATTTATACTCTGCCGATTTAATAAAAGTGCATAGATTACAAACAACTTGTTTACGTTCTGCAAGATCGGTCTATTTATAGATTATAATAGGTGAGTGTGAATCTCAAAGTCATCGCCGCCATTACCGTCAACTTGACCGTGACGAAAACAACAGTTTTAACCAATTTGACTAGTTTTTCACGGAATTTCGTATTATTAGTGGTTAAATAGTAATTTATTTTAGTGATTATTGTTGAATATGGCAGGAGACAGTGAAAATCAAGCTTCAAAGGCGTTAACTTTAGCGCTGGACGAATTAATTAAAAGACGTGGTACTATAAAGGGACAATTGACGAAATTCATGGGTTATTTAGCTAATCTCAAGGGGCTAGCATTGACCGTCGCTCAGATAACTGAACTTCGTATGCGTATCAGTAGAATGGAAGAGTTATTTATCAAATTCGATGAGGTTCAGACGGAAATCGAGATGAAGTCGGAGGACATGCAGTTTGCTGCTTCAGATCGCGAGGAATTCGAAAATAACTACTATAGTATCGTGTCTAATGCCAAAGCCTTGTTGCCACCACATTCAAGGACACCATCAGTGATAGCTGATGGCAGTGATAGTGACTCCTCATCACACAAATCGGTTATAGCGAGACGACGAGTGAAATGTAAGTTACCTACCATTTCTTTACCGAAATTTTCCGGGTTTTACAATACGTGGCTTGAATTTCATGACACGTTCAATAGTTTAGTTCACAATAATACTGAAATTGATGATGTAAACAAATTTCAGTATTTACGTGCTTCACTTGAGGGCAGTGCGGCTTCAGTTATTCAGTCTTTGGAAATATCAAACGGCAACTATGCTATAGCTTGGAAGCTAATTTGTGACAGATACAATAATAAAAGGCTGTTAGTAAGCAATCATGTTACTGCAATATTTAGCATCCAGCCAATTGCCAAAGAATCTGCTTTTGGTATTCGCAGCTTAGTTGACAATTTGAATAAAAACATCAGAGCTTTAGAATCATTGAAAGAGCCTACTATTCACTGGGACACACTTTTAATTCACATAGGCTCATCGAAGCTTGATAGTTTTACCCGTCGTCAGTGGGAGGAGCATTTAGTTACTTTAAGTGCAGTTACTTTTGAGAGCTTCCTTAACTTCCTCAGCCAACGTGCCATTGTCCTGGAAACAATGCAGCACAGCTGCTTGGAGCGGCGATCCGTGCCACCGCCGTCACCGAGCGACCCTGTAACGGGAGCCGGCTCCAAACAAGGTGCTTACAGGAGAGGACAGGAAAAAGGATTCAGAAAGGAAGAATGCTGTAAGTAACATCCCTACTTGTCCTAAATGTAAAGGTAAACACTGGCTGTATGACTGTTCGTTATACTTGGCTTTAACAAATCAAGAGCGAGCTGACGAATTGCCGAAATATAAAGTATGCAGAAACTGTTTGAAGCCAGGTCATTATTACGGATTTTGCAAAAAGGGTGTCTGCAAAATTTGCAACAAACGACACAACACGCTTATCCATTTAGAGCGAGCGTCATTTAATAATGAGACGAGCGAGCAAGGGACCGCGACTACCTCCGAGACTAAGGTTGCGTTATCAGCGCAGCACGCAGGTCGCGGACAGGTGCTGCTGTCCACCGCTCTCGTCAGAGTTTACGACAATAATAACGTCGCTCATACCGCTCGCTGTCTGTTGGATAATGCTAGTACTGCATGTTTTATGAGCGAAACATTGTGCACAAAACTTAATTTACCATTAAATCATGTACAGAGTTGTGTTTCAGGCATAAATAGTCGTAATTCAAAATTAACAAAAACTTGCAAGGCTAAATTAGCATCACTAAACAGCAATTTTAATGTAGAAATTACTTATTACGTGTTACCAACAATTTCCACCTACTTACCGTGTCATGAAGTGGATGTAGTTTCTCTGAATATTCCAGTAGATGTCGTTTTAGCTGATCCTAAGTTCTACCAAGGGATGTCGACAGAGGACGCTGTTACAAACCTTTTGCAAACAGTTAGCTCTGTGTTAGACGAAGGCAAGTCTTGCGTGGGCGCCTTTTTGGACTTGGCCAAGGCGTTTGATACTGTGTCTCCAACTATTCTGCTGCGTAAGCTCGAATGTCTGGGTGTTAGAGGAGTTCCACTAGAATGGTTCGCAAGTTACTTAAAGAGCCGAAAGCAATGTATTAAAATAGGGCAACACATTAGTAACTCTAGTTGTATTTCTTATGGCGTTCCTCAAGGTAGCATCCTTGGCCCAACCCTGTTTATCATCTACATTAACGACTTACTAGAAATGTTTGGAGAAAAGGGCAACGTCGAGATATTCTGCTATGCTGATGATACCGCGATCATAGTACATGAAAAACAGTGGGATCTCACAATTCTTCGCACTGAAGAGTGCATGACGGATGTGTCAAGGTGGCTGAGAAGTAATCTGCTTACACTGAATACAGAAAAAAGTAAATTTGTATGTTTTTACAAAACATTAGCTTCTCAGCCACCACAACACCTAAAATCCCTTAAAATTCATGCTCAATTCCATGCTACCCAAAATTGCAACTGTCCAGAAATTAAAAGAGTCGATACAATTACATATTTAGGGATCATACTTGACGAAAAACTTAATTTTAAAGCTCACATCTCAAGCCTCTCTGCTCGAATCAGAAAACTTATCCCAGTGATGAAGCGGATCCGACAAGGAGCTCCAATGGCCGTGATAAGACTGGTCTATATCAGCCTTTGCCAGTCTCTGCTTCTCTACTGCATTAAAGCTTGGGGAAATGCTTCAAAGACAATATTCATAACCGTAGAAAGAGCACAAAGATCAATACTCAAAGTATTACTTAAAAAACCATTTAGGTATCCGACTACCATTCTTTATCAGGAGTTCAAGGTACTAACAGTTCGCCAACTCTACATTTTGCGAGCCTCACTCACTCAACACCAGAAAACAATTACATCCATGCAGTACCCTTCATTGTTGAGTAGAAGAATTTACAGAGCTGTCGTCCCATCTGTAAAAACCGCTTTCGCTGGGCATTTCAGCAATGTTAGTTTTCCTTTTATTTATAACGCCATTTGCAAACTTACAGGCATTAAATCATCGTCAGTTAAGGAAACTAAGAGGACTGTAACAATTTATCTCTCCACATTGGATTACGACGCTACCGAAGCATTACTTCAACACCCCACATAGAGAGCCCATTAATTAATTAATTAATTAATTATTTAACTATTTAATTATTTATTTATTAATTATTATTATCATTTATTTCCTTAATTTTATCTATTTTATATAACACATATCTATTCTATCTATTAAACTAGTTTATTTATAAGTATACCTATGTACATTTATACATATTTTATACACACCTATACACACATTATAGTTTAATAATATAAATTTTAGTAGACATAATAATTTTCACTGTTTAGACAAGAAAATCTATCAAAACCCTTATAATAAGCTGGTAATCCTATTTCTGGATCCCGCGTGACAAGCTTGACTTAGTTTGGGGTCCACTGTAAAACGCAGACACTTATTTTCTCTCTTTGTTTGTTAGCCTAAGGATTTTATCTTGTTTTATAACATGTTTTAGTGTAAGTTTTTCAAGTAAATAAAGAATTTGTATTAATTTGTATCAACCAGCGCCCATCGATCTTTTACTCGGTGCTGAAGTCTTCTGGAACTTACTGGGTAGTGGCAAAATAGACCTGGGGCGAAACAAACCCAGCATTTATGAAACAAAGTTAGGCTGGCTAGTATCAGGTTATTGTCTAGGCCAACAACAAAATAGTCCTGTTAGTTGTAATTTCGCTAATGCCCACGATGATGTTCGCAATGAGCTCGCGAGATTTTGGCAACTGGATGAGGCCACAATCAAACCACCTTCAGCTTATTATACAAAAGAAGAACGAGCTTGCGAGCAACATTTTGAAAAAAATACAATACGTTTACCTAATGGTAGATTTTGTGTCAAACTTCCATTAAAACGTTCTGAGGATGTATTAGGTAACTCATACGAAAGAGCAAAACAATGTTTTCTCTCTATGGAGCGTAGGTTACAGCAAAATCCAACCTTAAAGACTATGTACATAAATTTTATGAAAGAATATGAGTCACTCGGAGACATGTCTAGGGTTAGTAATACATCTTTGCAGGGATATTTTCTTCCTCATCACGGCGTGCTGAGGATGAACAGTGTCACCACCAAGCTGAGAATTGTGTTCAGTGCCAGTAGCTCCAGTAATTCAGGTATTTCGTTGAATCAAATACTCATGGTGGGGCCAACAATCCAGGATGATCTAGTGTCTATTTTGCTACGTTTTCGTCAGTACACATTTGTCTTTTCTGATGATGTGGAGAAACAGTATAGACGAGTAGTTGTGCACCCTGATGACAGACACTTGCAAAAGATAATCTGGCGGAGTGACCCTTCTCAACCCCTAGGTATTTATGAATTGAATACAGTTACATATGGGACAGCGAGTGCACCTTTTTTAGCCGTCAGATGTCTTAAGCAATTAGCCCTGGATTGTGAAAAATCCGAGTTTCAGTCTCAGTCTGAGCTAGCTGAAGTAATCGCACACGACTTTTATGTTGATGATTTTATCTCAGGCTGTTTTGATGAAACATCTGCTTTCTGCATAATTTCAGGAGTTAGTGACATCTTACGAAGCGCCGGGATGAATCTTCGCAAGTGGCGATCGAATCAGCCGAGTCTACTTAGCGGTATCCACAGTGAGACTGAAGACCTCAACTTGGGTGGTTTGGACGATTCTAAGACCCTAGGTCTGGGATGGCGCTGTAAGTCAGACAATCTTTATTTCTCATTTGACCTAGATGAGGCATTAAAAGCTCGTGTCATAACAAAGCGACTCATACTGTCAACTATAGGCAAGTTATTCGACCCACTGGGACTACTAGCACCATGTGTAGTTCAGGCGAAAATATTGTTGCAAAAACTGTGGCTCAGTAAAGTTTCCTAGGATGATGAAATCCCATCGGATATACAAAAACAATGGAGAGAAATCATTCATTGTTTACCTTCTCTGAATACTCTCGAGATTCCGAGGCAGGTTACTGTCACAAACTTCAAAAACGTTGAGCTTCATGTATTTACAGACGCAAGTCTTGCAAGTTATGGTGCGTGTCTATATGTGAAGACTACAAACAGTGATGGGACATGCGTCAGGTTGTTATTAGCAAAAAGTCGAGTTGCACCAATTAAGCCCGTGACGATCCCAAGACTCGAGTTGTGTGGAGCCTTGGTTGGAGCCCAGCTGTATCAGAAAGCTCAAAGTGCCCTTCGGTTACCGGTCACAAAATGCGTTTTCTGGTCAGACTCGACTGTCGTGCTTGGTTGGCTTAAAATGTTGCCTAGTCAATTAAAACCTTTCGTGAAAAATCGTGTTTCAGATATTCTTGAAATTACCGGTGACTCATCCTGGCGACACGTTCCAACCAAATGCAACCCGGCTGATTATGTTTCACGTGGGTTAGACGCCTCAACTATCGTTAAAACAGACATGTGGTGGTGCGGTCCTGAATACTTAAGGTACTCATCTGATGCTTGGCCAAAAAACATAACAGAGTCACAGGAATCAACAGAAATTCAATCTGAAGTAGTGATGACTACTACTGTTGACGAAGCGCCACCAGCGCCACCTGGCTCTATGTTTGCCATTAATATGCAGCGATACTCAAAGTTTAACTTTCTGCAACGAGTCACTGCATACATGTTGCGTTTTTTAAACAATTACATAAAATTACAGTCCACTTCGAATACTAAAGCTGAAGTTTTTAAACTTCCTAGCACTAATTTACATCATACTACCCATCTTTCTACAGCTGAATTACACAAAGCTTCTAAATTACTTCGTAAGTTATCTCAAATAGAAAGCTTTCAGTCATACGAGTTAGTGAAACGAGGCTGCCTTCCCAAAAAGGATCCCTTGAGTACATTGAAACCCTTTATCGACAGTGAGGGAGTCATGAGGGTTGGAGGCAGGCTACATAATTCAACATTTGATTATGACAAAAAACACCCCATCATTTTAGATGCAAAACATACTTTTACAAAGATGCTATTTACAAGAGAACATCTTCGTTTGTTGCATGCTGGTCCTCAAGCAATGTTGGCTTCTGTGCGACAAGCATTCTGGCCTATCCGTGGACGGAATCTGGCAAAACTTACCTATCGAAATTGTGTGGTATGTACACGGATGCACGGAGCTACCGTTACACCAATTATGGGTAACTTACCGAAACATAGGTTGAGTGCTGAGCACCCATTTCACGTTTGTGGAGTTGACTACGCTGGGCCTATAATGGCTGCTTCCAAAAAAGGACGAGGATGTCAACTTTTTAAAGTTTATATTGCGGTCTTCGTGTGTTTTGCCACTAAGGCCCTTCACTTAGAATTAGTTAGTGATCTGTCCACAGATGGCTTCATGTCGGTGTTACGTCGGTTTGTTGCGCACAGGTCATTACCAGCTCACTTATACTGTGACAATGGGACGCAATTTGTCGGATTTGCTAACGATTTAAGACGATTTTTAAAACAATATTCGGTTCAGTTGTCTGAGCAAGCGGCAACCGAAAATATAAATGTCCATTTCGTCCCGCCATACTCACCCCATTTTTCAGGTCTTATGGGGGCGGGGGTTAAATCCACAAAGTACCATTTAATAAGAATTCTTGCCAATTGCCACTTAACCTTTGAGGAAATTTATACTGCTTTGTGTCAAATTGAGGCTATCTTAAATTCGCGTCCACTAACTCCCCTTTCATCTGACCCAAATGATTTTCTTCCCCTTACACCCGGCCATTTCCTTGTCGGGCGATCACTCACAGCTCTCCCTACTCCATCAGTCATCGACGAAGCTACGAGCAGACTCAACCGCTACCAAAGGATCGAGCAACTAAAACAGCACTTCTGGAGCCGATGGTACAAAGAATATGTATCGGAATTGCAGCTTAGATACAAGTGGAGGAAAAGCGAAGGCCAGTTAGAGAAGGATACGATGGTCTTAATCAAGGACTCGAATTTACCACCTATGAAGTGGAAACTCGGAAGAATAGAGTCAGTAATTCCTAGAACCGACGGTATTTGTCGAGTTGCTGACATCAGAACGTCAAGCGGAGTCGTCAGGCGCAACTTCAGCAAGATCTGTCCCCTACCTTCTAATGTATAAAGACTACTGTTGAAAGATGTTCTTTCAACGCTGGCGGGCATGTTCAGAAACTAGCAACACCGGATGCGGCACTGTTTACTTTTTTAAATGTTTTTATTATGTGACGTATTACTTTTGTACACCTTGGCTGCGAGACACGCTACGCTTGTATATTTTATCAGTTGGAACTATTATAATTTAAATCCATACGACAAGGCAGTTTCCTTGAAGACCTACGCATATCAAACAGTTACCACCTTATTTGTGAATGATTATTATTAGTAGATTGTTTTACAAGGGAGGTAAGTGATCAATTGCACTCGAAATATTTAGGCGCACGAGCAAGCGAAGCAAGTGACGGTGCTTATAGTTCGAGGGTGAACACTGTACTTTTCAGCAACAATGCGAGAAAATTAAAAAAATATGTTTGGAACAACATTATTATTGAAAAGATTTTGTTACAGCCAATTTTTAATGCGACATTCTTTTTCTTTCATTTGCCGTGCAATTGTCGTGTTTAAAAAATAATCAATTTTATTGTATAACTTTAAAGCGTCTTTTAATCATTGATTCGATTGATGGTTCTTTGTAGAAGGAATATCATCTTCAATAAATTATACACAAATTCTTGTACTTTTTGTTCCATATATATTTATTTTTATTCTTACTTAGGCTAATTGAACTTTTTTTTTTATCTGACTTAAATATATTTTCGTCCTAGTCGAAATGAAAAACACAGTGTAACAACATGGATAAAACTATACATTTCAAACTCGAACTCTAAGTATACATTATGTATATAAGGTGACATTTATTTTTATTCTTACTTAGGCTACTGGTTTCGTATTACACATCATCGGGCCAACAAATTATTAATTTAATAACTATTTAAAACAAAAAGGAAACATTTTTAGCAAGCAAATATAAAATAAGCAGAAGTGAATCACCACAGCTTACGTGTTGTGTTTATTTTATATTTGCTTGCTAAAAATGTTTCCTTTTGGTTTTCTTTCTGTAGTTTTAAATAGTTACTGACACCTATTCTCGTGAAGCAAATTTTAGATTCAGAGCTGCCATAAACTAAAGCTTTTCATTGCAAAATGAGCTTTAACGCAGATAGATAAAAGTTAAATGAGCTTGTATTATTTTAGGTTTTTCATCTCTAAATTTAAGATTTACTGCACGAGAATAGGTCACATTAAATTGATAATTTGTTGGCCCGATGTGTAATACGAAACCGGTAGCCTAAGTAAGAATAAAAATAAATATATGTGGAATAAAAAATACAAGAATTTGTGTATAATTTATTTCATTAAGCATATTCACATATTAAAGTCACATTTTTGATATTGTTAATAGAAATAAAATGCAGAATAACAAATTAAAAAGAGATGAGGCAGAACAGATATTTTCCATTGCCATTTAGCAATGACGAGTGACTTACCAGATGGTGAATATAAAGAAGTCTCGTTCTATTTACTGGCCTCCTTAGAGCTGTAAATACAATTTACATCCCAAGTTTTCGAGATAAATACAACTTTGTTCAGAGTATTCGTGATGAAAATGCAATTTATACTTAATTTACTTGGAAAGTACCTTCTTATTTTTCTGAAAACGATCATACAATACAAATATGCGCGCGGAAAAAGTTAATGAAGATCCATTGTTAACTTGCTGAGCGGGCAGAAAAAGTATATGAAAATCTATTATAAACGTGTTATTTTGTTTTTCACAATTTACAGTATAAGCTAGTGGCCATTTTGCAATTGGAAATAAAAAAATTCTGTCTTTTGGCAATATACGATTTAATAAGGTTATCTACCGAAGAATGTAACCAAAAGAAATTAAAAAATGAAAATCACCCACCGTCTATTTTCTTTTGTCTGAATTCAAATTTTTTTAATTACTAGCTCGGTGGTAGAGCTAATACCGAACTCGACTGTGGAGGTACCACCATTTTACTCGAAAATCCTCCCGAAGTTATTCTGGGGAGAGTAAGAGAACAGCTCTCAGGCAAAACCAGGCGGCCCACCATTGCCTGGGACCGATGGATGGCGGTATATCCATCCCCAATTGCCGGCCCTTATATAAAACAGACTGGTGACGGGCAGCGGCGTCACTGGTGCAAGGGTTTCGGCACCGCGCTCACCAACCCGCCTGCCAAGCGTGTGTGAGTATGGGCATTTCTTCCAGGAGGACCGCCAAGAGTGGCGAAATCCTGGAAAGGCCTATGTCCAGCAGTGGACGAAATAGGCTGATGGATGGATGGATTACTAGCTGCTCAAAATATCGTCTAATAGTGATAGTAAATATTTAATAATGCCGCCTGAAATGAAGAATTTGTTTTCCATTTTCAGGGAGAAAGTGCGATTCCAACTCGTGTGTGTCAAATTACACCTTCGTTGATAATCGACCCCTTTCTTCCCTCGATGAACAATGTACTATTTAATTTTTCTTAGAATGAATTTTATTGCTTATTCGAAGCTCAAGGCAAACTTGTCCCCCTCCGCAAAGTAATTTGAAAATTGACAAATGCTTCTGTCTATTTTTACTCATATAGCTACATAGAAATTGAACAAAATAATACAGCATTTATTATAAAAACCTAAGCTTTAGACAACACTCATTGGATTATTATTCTGAGATTTCACTTGAAAATGTCATTGACATTTTATAATTTCATTGAATTTTTTTTTTCATCTGTCTTAAATGTTTTTTCGTCCTAGTAGAAATGAAAAACACAGCGTAACAACATGGATAAAACTATACATTTCAAACTCGAACTCTAAGTATACATTATGTATATAAGGTGACATTTGTTTATGCAGCCAAATTCATACTCATAGGGTCATCGAACCTTGATACCGACTACTAATGAGTCTGCAGGATGAATATGCATGCATAAATAAATGTCACCTTATATACAGAGCCCGTCACAAACCAATTCAAAATGCTGTTATTTGGTTAACTTACAAACTTTTAATTTGAAAAATCAAGGCAATGTTAGAAAATTATAGAATTTTGCGTTGTCATTATTATTGTTCGATATGGCCGCCTTTGGTTCTAATCCCGGAATCGTAGCCCGGAATCAAGTCTTCGGACAAATGCTTCGCACGCTACACAAAAAAGGGCTTGCGGGATTCGGGTCCATTCCCAACGGAGTGCTGCCTTCAACGCTTCCACACTTTCGTACCTTTTTGTTGACACTCTAGCCTCCAAAATGGACCATATGGAAAAGTATAGATACAAAAAATGTCTAATTTTAATTATTAATAGGCGTAAGTAGTGTAAATTTTATTGTTTTTAAACCTCCGTTAACAACTTATGACGCAAATAGGAATAAAATGACAGACTTTGGATGATTTTGCAAAAATCAGGATACCTTCACTGGCTATTAAAAAGTAGGCCTCGCGCCCTGAGAGTTCCCTACATACCGTTTAAAGCACAAACTTATTCCCCGTGCAGTTATTAAAACTTAACTTGACAGTTACAATCCATCAAACTCTTTAAGGGGTTTTACTAAGGTGGCGCGTGGTATTTTAGCCGTCGTAACAGCCGCAACTCAGAGCGCGCTATTTCAAAGAATAATGAAACGTCATTAGAGTCAATAATTCAATTCTATTTGATATAAAATGAGGTGCTCAATCTCGGATCACCCATGCCCTTAACTTGAACATTTCGTATTGATTGGACTTGAAAATAATCTTAGCAAATAAATCCTATCTGTATGTAGGTGTAGATTTGTGTAAACTAAGATGTCCAGGTGTTTTAACGTGTCTTTAAAACAAATGTTTTTCAAACAACTCTCATCTCAAAAAATCAAGACCTCTACCAAGTACGTAAGCATCGATTCGATGAATTTGACAGATAAACTCGATTAACTCTAAACTATAACTCTTATTGCTATGAAATAAGAGCTACGTTTTTGTTTATCGAAGCGATGTCGAGTTGATAGCATGTTCATACTTGGTACCCTGTTTAGGTTAAAAGTAAAGATTGTCGCCTCCTTCACCCTCACCTTACCCAGTTTTCTATGAGGTACTAAAAGGTCATGCTTCCTGAGGTTCTAACCTTAGCATAGCGACGTCATTGACTACGGTGTCAGGGTCGTAGTGGGGATGCGTCACGGCCTCTGTCACCCGCATCTCGACCTCCCCTCTGTCAGGTACCAGGAGGTCATGCTCTCCAAGGCGCACGTATAGACGCTTTCGGACGCAGTGGGCTGCGGTGACTACCCAGCGGAGTGAGATCAGTGTACCACCGCAAAAGGCTTCCTGGGAAGAAAAGAGTAAACATCCATATACTCGTAAACGGAAAAATTACTTGTCAGCCATTAAAAATCTTTTAATAGGTCATAAATAAAACCTTTCTTGTTTTTTAGGCCGGCCACCTTAGACCATTTAACACGAGACCTGGCAAAGTGCAACTCTTTAGTACTTATACATATTATTCTGCCGTTTTCCACGGGAGGGGAGGTAAACACGCACAGCACACATTTACTTATTCACGCACACTCCTGCGAAAAATTGATATGTCACACTAAATCAAAAGCTGCAACACAAACACAAAACGCACACACAAGCAAACTTACATGAACAAATTGTTCATGTACTTCGGCAGAGGGGGATAAGTGCGCTTGCCTTGTCGCGTGTTATATGGTCTAAGCCAGCCACACACGATCGATTATCTAACACCTAAAAACCGTATTCGTTTTCAGAATTAAGGCACCCGAATATTTCTGAGGCTCCACTGCACAAGACTGTTATTTGTTCGCTACGGAAAATAATCCCGACGTTCATTTTAGATTGACGCCAGCCCTTGCATTTGACATGACATGACGTATCGGAAAAAAGCTAACGTCATCCCAAATCATAGTGCTTTTCATTATTCTAAAGGCAATTTTACATTTACGAAACTATCTGTCAAGAGCAAAGCATCTTCGTATAATTTAATTACCCATTACTTCAAGACCTACTCAACTTGAAGATGTCCACAAGTAAAATTAAATAGAAAATGATGGAAATGACAGAAGATGGGGACGAAACGTGCCGGCCTTTTTGTCAGTTCATTGAATCTTCCTATCTGTCTTATTCAGATACGGCTTCAGGTTGGTTTGTGCCCATTAAAGGGACTTTCTTATATCGTTAACTTCTCTTCTATATTGATAACAAAAATGATGGACGACAAAAAGTTAACTAAAAACCTAGGTAGTCTTTGAAGTTTGCTCTGAATTTTTATAGCGTCCTTTTGCATTATATTTCTTACAACAGGTAATATAAATTACTGACAGTATTGACACGGATAAAAAGTACACTTTTCTAGAAATCACCGAAATAATTTCATGCGATTCATGTAAAAGGAAGCAAAATTACTGAAAGAACACAAATATCAAAACAATCGGCAGATTTAGAATTTGCAATTTTATTTCCTTGATGCGTGCCTGTTAACCACTTTTTATTGAACATTTTTCTCTTAGGAAATAGGCTATGAAATAGCGAACAGTATCGGTATTCTCAAATATTTATACAATTTAAGAACGGAAATTTCATTTCGTTGCTGACATAACCACCTCCAATTTTCTGAGATTTAAAAACGTAAGCTGTCAGTGGACGGGAAAATCGCAATAGTAGATTTTGAGTGAGTTTAAGAAGGTATACGACTAACGATCACAATTTTTTCGATTCATGGATCGTAAACATTTCTTACATTTTGTTGGCGATAATTTAAGAGGTTTAGTCACTCAACGTCTGGTACGCACCAGTATCGCACCACACGTGATACAAAAAAGTTGAGTGAAAAATAATACAGTTAAAAAAGTACATCAATAACGTGGCTCGTTTCTGATAGATTCCTCGTGTGGCGGTTGTGGTTGTGTTGCGTCAAGATAGATTTTTTATTTATTAAATTTTGTGAATCCTTGGTATACATTATGTATGTGATGTGTATGTGTAAAAAATCCATTATCGCTATGAAAAGCTCATTTTAACTATGTTTCGTGATCCAACCTCTGACACCAGATTAGCCATTAATCATATGATAAGAAGAATAAAACGGTCAAGTGTGGGTAGGTTTCGCGCCCTAAGGCTTCCGAAGCATTCTAATAAGTTAGTAAACTTGAATGAGGTTTTAATATAAGCAAAAAAAAAAAATTATGCAAGATTTTTTCATACAAATTTTATGAAGGTATGTAAGTTACTTCTTACATAATTAAATTTCGTTAAATTCAGTATTTTGTTATTTAAATACAGTACATGCTACCTACGTAATGTACAGAAATTCTAAATTCCTCTAGTTTAATTTTTACCCCGTATCTAAACATAAATGGTCCAAAGCTGGTAACTTTCACAAGAGATAAAAAATTTCAAGATAAAAAATGAGCTCCACCCACACCCACATGCCAAGGTAAAAAAAATGTTTCTTATGCATGGGACAAGCGGCGAAAAATAATTTAATTTATTTTCTAATTGAATATTCGCTTTCTGATCAACATTCTACACAAAACCTTTTTTTTTTTACTCCACCTCTGTTCGATCCTCTTTGTATTTGCCACATCTTTAGTAACCTTCTAGCCGTACGGTCCGAAATAAAATTACATCGCTGAAAGCCATGAATGATTTCAAGTGTGAACGAGGACTGGTCCGTAATTTGTGAGCTAGCAAACGATGTGAAAGATAGCTCATGATTCGGACCGCTTTATAAAAGATACCTCATAACCTCTTAATTTAACACAGAATACAATACGTTATATATTTTTTATCGACTCCACAAACCCACAAACACATTCTCAAATATAAATTCTTCCATTTCGAGATGTTCCATAAGACTTTTCAAAATTTTGTCTGAAATTATGGCGTGAAAATCATTTTTGACATTTCATTCCGTTCAACGCTCTCATCGCCTCACCTCCGACGCGTGAGCCACAAAAGTCATACGAATGAATGAAGACATTTGCTTCACTCATAGATTATTTTCCATTCACCTCATTCATTTGTAATCGATTTTAGCGATGTTACTCTATTTCGGAACGTACGGTAGATGTCGTGACGTGACGTGTCCCAGAACAGCATGAATTGTATATGCTACAGTTAAAACCCGAAATCAGTTAGAACCCGTTGTTGTAACTAGCTAGTTAGTGCTATACAAACTTCGGGGTCGGTCGCCTCGCTCCGCTCAGCTCCTAAACGTATTATCATGTCCACCTAACCGCTCCTCCTCGCTTCGCTCGTCGTCGCTACCTATTTTCGCTATATCGCTAACTAGTAAATACAGGTTGTTTAGGCAACAAACAACGCAGCGTATTGCCCCCGCGCCCGGGCCCCTGGCTCGGCACTTGGCCGTGTGAAACACACAAGGACAGACGCCGTTGTAATTATCATAACTTATAATCATTTTGAAGGAGTAAACTATAAATTAACTACATGTTGGTATTATTTAAAAAGAAGATCCTAAGCATAAACATTTTGGCGACCGTGACAGAAGAACACGAATTTGCACACATCTACGGGCATTTCGTTTGGAAAAATTTGGGACGACCTTTAGATCGATAACGGCGAATATTGGAGTTGAAACAAAGAAAAACGGAATTACAGGATTTGCAGTGTGTGATAGTGAAGTTGGCTTCTTATATGGAGGTTTGCTCGTTCCTTAGCTGATTCCTATATATATTTTAATCCTATTTATTCGTTTAGCTTGCTCGAGTTCAAAAATTATTCTTGTTTTTCATCACAAAGGCATCCATTGAAACCGTGCTTGTGTGAGTTTTCTCGGCTAAGTCAAGCTATAAATATTGTTTATTAACACGTAAATATTAGCAAAACATAATTTCATATTTACTGTGTCATTTATTACATAAACAAGGCATCATCGAAAGCTTGTTACACATTTCAATGCGAAAACATCTTTTCGGTTTATAAAATAGCTAGGTACCTACCTACAAATTTCTATTTCACTACGCGTTATTATACGCTTGTTTATCTATCGGCTTGCTACCATTTATTGCAGCCTTGTTACAGATATACATAGTAACAGATATTGTTGTTATTGATATTGCAAAATTTTAGATATGGATTAAAATAAAAAAGGTATATACGCACGTACCTACTTATAATAATAACTTCCCAATTCTAACAGTGAAATAGTTTTTACAAGTGAAATTAATTGCAACTTGTATCAATTCCAGGTTGCTCAGACGAGTGCAAGCGCAGTCACTACATAATATAGTGACCTAGACCTTATAACTGCGCTCTTATCTGCGATCGCTCGGTGTCGATGACCTATCTTCTATTGTTATCGCTCGACATCACAGCTGAATTGAAGGTTTGCTTTCAGTAAAGGTATTTATACACTTGAATTTTTGTCTTCATAACAATGACTGGCACAGATGAGATAAAAGATTTAAAAGCTAAAAGGTCTTCTATAAAAGGAAGGCTTACTACTTTTGAGAAATATGTAGAGGATTTAAAGTTATTTACTACTATTAGTAAGCTTAAATGTTTTGAAACAAAAACACGACTAAAAAAGTTTGAAAATCTATTTGAAGAGTATGATTTAATTCAAACCAGCATAGAAATCAAGCAGGAAAATTCGGAAAATCAGATCGAGAGGGAAGCTAGCGAAAATAGGTTTTATAAATCTATTGCCGAGGCGCAAGAGATTTTAGAAATGTACAATAGTAGTGTTGAGACTGACGCACAAAGCTCATGTTCAAATGCCACCGTACGAAATACGAATATTAAGTTACCACAAATTAAAATTCCTAATTTGTCTGGTGACGGATCGAATTGGTTAGAATTTCACGATACGTTTTCTTCGTTGATTCATAATAATGATTCTATTGCAAGCATAAACAAGTATCAATATTTGAAAGGTGCAATTACCGGTTCCGCTGCCTCTGTGATCGCGAGTTTAGAAATATCGAGCCGTAACTATGAAGTCGCCTGGAAACTCCTGTGTGACCGTTTTAATGATAAGCGTAAGCTAGTGTTTACTCACCTTAAGGCTTTGTTCGACGCGCCGAGTACCAGTGGAGAAGTTTCTCTGCGTATTTTTGCTGACCATATTGCGAAACATTTAAGAGCGTTAAATACTCTAGGTGAAAAAACGGAGACTTGGGACACTCTGATTATATTTTTATTTTCAGCGAAGTTAGACAGTGTTACAAGCACAAAGTGGGAGGAATATAAAGGGTCTTTAACTGACGTACCTAATTTAGAAAATTTTTATACATTTTTGCGTCTAAGAGCGGATGTTCTCGAGGCAACAGTAGCAAGTAGCAGCAAGCAAAGTTTTGACCCGCAGCAATCGCAGCCGCAGCCGCAACTTATGCAATATAAGCGGATGAATAAACAACAAAGGTCATTTGTTGCTACTACTTGTGAGAATGACAAAAACAATACAAAGTGTTTTGTATGTAATGGTGAGCGTTTAATTTACTATTGCGAAAATTTTTTAGCGATGTCACCGGCAGACAGATTCAAGTTGATCGTGAAAAATAGGCATTGTATCAACTGTCTCCGTAGCGGACATTTAGCACCTCAATGTAAGTCTACATCTTGCAAATTATGTAAACATAAACACAATTCACTTTTGCATTTTGACAAATCGACTGGCGAGAACAAGCAGTTGGTTTCTATTCCAATTTCATTATCAACTTGCATTTCTAATCAAGTTTTATTATCGACAGCTATTGTCAAGGTATCGTGCACCAATTCAAATGAGTTTGTTGAAGCGCGCTGCTTGCTTGACTGCGGGTCGCAGTCTTCTTTTTGCAGTCAGGATCTAAAAAACAAACTGAGCGTCCAAACTGAAAATGTTAACTCAGTTTGTGTTACAGGAATTAACAGTATCTCGTTTGAAGCATTACAGCGCTGTAATATCCAAGTACAGTCGCGTACAAATGCATTTAGCACGTCCGTCAATGCGTTTGTTATCAATGATATAACCAGTACACTTCCAAGTCATGAAGTGGATGTATCGAAAATAAAGTTGCCAAAAAATTTAACTCTTGCTGACTATACCTATCACAAACCATCACAAATTGATTTGTTATTAGGAGCAGATGTTTTTTGGGATATATTATGTTCTGAACAAATAAAGTTAGGTCGTGACTTGCCTATTTTACAAAATTCAATGTTCGGCTGGTTAATATCCGGACCAGTCATGTGTAGCGATAATGGTAATAATCCCACTAAAATTTTATGTAATTTCAGTCAGGAAATTCGAACACAACTAAACAAATTTTGGGAACTCGAGGAAGTTCCTCAAAAGCCAGTCATGTCTCAGGAAGAGACGGAGTGCGAGCGGCATTTTGAGCAGCACACTCGACGGCTTGAGGACGGCCGGTTCTGCGTCACGTTGCCTCTGAAAGCGGAGCCAGAAACATTGGGAGATTCGTATTATATAGCACGTAAAAGGTTTGAATCATTAGAGCAACGTTTTCGGAGGCAACTTGACGTAAAAACCCAGTATGTAAAATTTATAAACGAGTACGAAGCTCTCGGGCATCTGTCAAGGACTGAGAGACCTGAAAATGCTGTATTTTTGCCACATCACCCAGTATTAAAAGAACAAAGTGAAAGCACAAAATGTAGGGTAGTTTTTGATGGGTCGTGCAAAACTACTTCCGGTCTCTCACTCAATGAAATAATGATGGTAGGACCTACTCTTCAAGATAATATTTTTTCTATTTTGATTAGATTGAGACAGCATGCGTTTATTTTTACAGGAGACATAGAGAAATTTTATAGGCAGATATTAATTGAACAGAAACAGAGACATCTTCAAACAATTTTATGGCGAGAAAACGAGTGGGAACCCATAAGTTACTTACAGTTAAATACCGTGACGTATGGTACCTCGTCCGCCCCGTATTTAAGTACAAGATGTGTCGTGCAACTAGCGATTGAGTGCAAAGATCCGTTGATAAGCGACATAATGAGACATGATTTGTATATCGATGACCTGATAACGGGTTATTCTAACGAAAACGAATTGTGTAATATTTACAAATGTGTAACTGCACAACTTGCATCAGCCGGTTTCAATTTACGTAAAGTAAAAAGTAACTCTTCTTCATTGGTGAATTTAATCTCAAATGAATCTAATGTTGAAAATACACAAGATAATTTGAAAATTTCCAATGTAACTAACACATTAGGTATCGAGTGGGATCCTAATTCTGATTCGATTATTATCGCGGTTGAAAAATCATCCAAACTGTATGAACAATGTAATCATGTTATTACAAAGCGTATAGTTCTATCAGTGACATCAACTATATTTGATCCACTAGGGCTATTAAGTGTATGCGTTATTACGTGTAAAATCATTTTACAGAAGCTTTGGCTTCAACAAATTGGGTGGGATGAACAGATTCCTCATGATATTTCAGATATGTGGCATAAAGTAGTTAATAATTTAAAGATTATTGAGCATCTGTCCATTCCGCGCCAAGCTGTCTGTATCAATCCTATTAAGATTGAATTACATACATTTTCAGATGCGTCAATGAGCGCATTTTCGGCTTGCGTCTATGTACGTTCGATAGATGCGTTGGGGCATATAACAGTACGGCTTTTATGTGCAAAATCAAAGGTAGCCCCTCTGAAAACGTCTACTATACCTAGACTTGAATTGTGTGGAGCAGTGTTAGCCGCTCGCCTATTTAAAAAGGTATCAGAATCATTACGCTGTTTAATAGAGAGCAATGTTTTTTGGTGCGACTCGAATGTTGTACTGGGCTGGCTGAATACACCTCCGCACAAGTTGAGTACGTTTGTGTCACATCGCGTAGCTGAGGTGAATGAGTTGTGTGCAAGTAATAGTGTGTGGATGTACGTACCTTCATCGTTGAATCCAGCCGATCTTGCGTCACGTGGTGTGTACCCCGAGGAGGTACCGCATCTTTCGTTGTGGTGGGATGGGCCTACATACCTAAAGAGCGGACAAGATCAGTGGCCTGACCAGCAGCGCGTTGATTCACAAATAAACTTACCTGAAGTGAGAGTTCACTTTTCAAATATTGATGCGAATCCGAAGTCAATTATTGACTTTGAGCGATATTCGAGTTTTATAAGATTACGTCGTTCTTTCGCGTATGTCTGTAGATTTATTAACAATATATGCAAAAATAATGTAAAAATAACGGGACCTTTGACCGTCAAGGAATTAGAGAATAGCGAGTTAAAGCTAGCTCAGTTTTCACAACTTGAATGTTTTTCTATTTATAAAAATAAATTTAAATCATTACCTGCATTGCATAATTTAACCCCGATTGTTGATGAACAGACAGGCTTGATTCGTGTTGGGGGGAGGCTAGAAAACTCCGACTATAGTTTTGACAAACGGCATCCAATCGTATTGAGTTGTAAACATCGTTATACAGAGTTAATGATGAAATATTATCACATCAAATTAATGCATGCAGGACCGCAACTGCTTCTTTCAGTCGTTAGAGAGCAATACTGGCCCATTGGCGGCCGATGCTTAGCGAGACGAGTATGTAATAACTGTTTGACATGCAAACGAATGAAAGGAGCAGCTGCAAAACAAATCATGGGTAACTTACCTTCTGTCAGATTATCACCTGGATCTCCATTTGAAATAACGGGAACAGATTACGCAGGACCGTTTTTA
Source organism: Ypsolopha scabrella (assembly GCA_910592155.1). Taxonomy (NCBI): domain Eukaryota; kingdom Metazoa; phylum Arthropoda; class Insecta; order Lepidoptera; family Ypsolophidae; genus Ypsolopha; species Ypsolopha scabrella. Next base: position 12,620,558 of record OU342964.1, read on the forward strand.
ATTCTAAACAGGAAGGGTCGTGGGGCCAAGCTAATTAAATGTTATCTCTGTGTTTTTATATGTTTTAAGGTTAAAGCTGTCCATCTCGAGTTGGTAAGCGACTTGACCACAGAAGCTTTTATATTGGCCTTACGACGCTTCATGTCTCGTCGAGGAAAGCCTCGCGAGATATTTTGTGACAACGGCACCAATTTTGTCGGTGCAAACCGAGAAATTGCTGCCCTTGTAAAAAGTTGTTCCGATTCTGTGTCAGATCTTGCCAGTGAAGGCATAAAGTTCAAGTTTTCACCGGTAAATGCGCCGAATTTTGGTGGATTATACGAGTCAGCTGTGAAGTCAGCAAAATTTCATTTGAAAAGGGTTGTAGGTAGCGCTCATTTTACATTTGAGGAACTCACGACATGGTTTTGCCAAGTTGAAGCTATTTTGAACTCGAGGCCGCTAATGCCAATGTCCTCTGATCCAAATGACCTTTGTCCCTTAACCCCAGGGCACTTTCTCGTAGGAAAACCACTCACGTCACTACCTGCCCCTGACTTTCAAAATGTTAATCCAAGCCGCCTTCACAGATATGCCCTTATTGAGCAAGCAAGACAACACATGTGGAGCAGATGGAGCCGTGAATATATTTGCGAGCTGCAGCAGCGGACTAAATGGCAGAACAGACAACCTGACCTCGAACCCAATCAATTGGTTCTTATTAAAGATGAATGTAGCCCGCCTATGAAGTGGCCGTTGGGAAGAATTACTACCGTCTACAAAGGATCTGATGATGCCTGTCGTGTAGCAGACATCAAGACAAGCAAAGGAGTAATACGGCGAGCAATCAACCGAATTTGTCCGCTTGTAGATATTATCTAAGAAGAACATAGCATTCTTCACATTTCAAGGAGGCGGAGATTGTTTAGGCAACAAACAACGCAGCGTATTGCCCCCGCGCCCGGGCCCCTGGCTCGGCACTTGGCCGTGTGAAACACACAAGGACAGACGCCGTTGTAATTATCATAACTTATAATCATTTTGAAGGAGTAAACTATAAATTAACTACATGTTGGTATTATTTAAAAAGAAGATCCTAAGCATAAACACAGGTTCTAACTGATTTCGGGGTTTAACCGTAGCATATACAATGAAATGAATACTTTATTTTTGCAATGTAGGTACATAAGTACACTTATCGCACGTTAGAATATATTAAATAAGTAAAATAGTTAAATTTAAGAGAGAAAAATACAATATATTATATTAGGATTTGGGTAGGTATATATACTTAATAAGTTAATACACGTACATAAACTACATTAAAGTTATATTTAATGTATACAATAATATATATACCTACTATGATAATGATAGCTAACCATATACTAAATACTAATACGTTACATATATACATATATGCCTAACTCCGCCCATTCGATTAGTCTTGCTAAGAAGAAGGGCAAGAAACTTAGCAAGACCATACACCCGGTATTGAAGCTGTTTTTAAAAGTATTTTAAACGATAAATAAGAAAATAGGTAATTTTGGAACGTCACTGTTGCTTCTTATACAAAAGGATAAAAGATTTTATATTGCAGTTTCGTCGTCTCAAGTGCACAAAGCCTTATAAAGTCTGCCATATTTACATCGTACCTACACAAAAGCGCTCCAACACGAAGCAGACGAAATTCAACATTTCAATACCCCACGGAAACAATATATTTTCAAATTATGACTTCCTACTGTCCGTATTTTTCCCCGCGCACAGTCCAATACAACACGGTTTAAATCATGGTAGTTCTTACTACGCCCTCATAAAGGTAATTATCGTTCAAATTGTAAACCGAAGCGTGTGGCCGTGAGTACTACAATTAAAATCCTCAATCAGTCCATAATTCTTTCCTTCGCCATGAACTCACCTTATATCGGTTAAGCACAGCCACCTGCCAGGGCCACTTGCCGGGCGCTGCTGGTCTCCCGCCGATGATTCTCATCATATCCCTCATCCTCATTCTCATCCTTGCAGCAGAGGAGCCGAAGTACCTCCCGAGTTTACCGCATTCCGGCTGAGGGACTGACGGTGACCGCGTGTCCTGTGGGTGGATCGCCAGGACTGGTGAAGCCATCGACTCCACTACTGTGTAACCTTTAAACAGAAATGTTCAGTGTACTGGTTAATTGCTGTTTAAGGAACCATACCTACAGGTTCCACCCACCATAACGTATTTTAAAAAGGCTTTTAAGAGAGCAAACACATTTCATGTCAACCTACTCAATTATACCTAACCTATGTAAATAAAAATAGATATCTGGAACTAAAGGTGACTGGGTACGTACATTAGTACATATATATAATTATATATACGAGTATGTATGTATGCTTTGCTAGTTATCTCGTACATCTCAACTAGTTCAATTTGCTGATTTTGATTGTACTGTTTGATAAGATGGTAAACTTATGTATGTTACTGTAAAAGTATTATTAAAATCGCTTCAGTAGTTTCAAAATTTTACCAAATCAATTGTATTGTTACACGTAAAATTTTTGACGCAATTGGTAATAATAGTTGATTTCCTTTGTCAATATACTTAGTTAACTTTAAAATTCGACGGTGTAAGTGAATATCTCGTTGACTTTACAGATATCAAATTAATAGTATAATAAAACGTACATTTTGTTAAAGTACGTATATAATTACGGAAAATTTATTTTAGTCAAATTAACATACTCATACAACACAAACGACGGGTCATTTTTTGAAGGAAATAATATTCTGAGTTTAGAAATTCGCATCAAAGAGGGCCCTGGGTTGAAAATGAAGAACGGAATTTTAGGTGTCCGTAAGTTCACTTTTACCCTTTTTAATCTCAGAATACCATCGTGTAACGTGTTCAGTGTTTCACATCTCGTTTATTTTTTTAGGGTTACGTACCCGAAGAGTGCCAAATGGGACCCTATTACTAAGCCTCCGCTGTCCGTTCGTCCGTCCGTCTGTCACATGAGTCTACAGCCTCAGGCGTAGTAATAGATAGCCAGTTGATTTAGTGGCGCCACGAAAGAAGCAGAGGCCGCATCCACTGGCAACAGACACTCGCTCGTTTGAGAATGATTTCTGAAAGAAATTGAAACAAGTCGCCTATCGTGGGATTAATTGTATGTGAATTTAATCCGTCATATATTTTTATGAAATCAACTTACAGTAGTTACAAATTAAAAAAGAAGACATTTTGGTTCTTATTCCAGCATATCGCCACAGGACTTTAACACAAGCTAACAAACTTCGAATGTCTAATATCTAAAACCACCATTTTAGGACTGATGACGGCCCCATACCGTGTGCCAAAATATATCGAGTACATAATAGTTACATTAACAGTACAGTATCAGTATCAAAGACTTTTTTAATACACCTGCGAATAATTACATGAAATAATAAAATAAAAGCAATTTTGTTGCAAATCAAAATATATACAAGTCGACAGAAGACAACGCAGTCTGGTTGGCGCTAATCTGTACTACAAAGACCAATGTCTCTTTCTAAAATCTTTTTAATAATAAGTTCTAAGATAGTTAAAATATAATATAAATTATGACGTCTAAAATTGTTTTGAATTTTTAAAACATCTTTTACAATTTAACATTCATATTATAATATATTTAATCATAATATAAAAGTTTGAATGTACTAATCTTGAACAGTTTTTAGTGTATCCGGTTACGTCCAGAAATATCAACAAAACGACAAGTAAAACCAAGGTTTGCATGCTTACTAAATGATATCAGCGGTTTCCCCTAGATGGCGTCAGTAGTAAAAACAAAAAGCACGAGTGCGAAATATGTAATTTTACACATGCTAAACAGGCACGTAATCTATCATATTTTGAGTAGGTGTATTAAAATAGTAGATTGTTGCATCGAGCAGAAAGTGGCTTTTTATTGCACCGAGTGTTAGTTTGGAGCCCGAGCTTTAGCGAGGTTCATCATCTGCTTTTCTTTCAACTTCCAAATAAAGAACTGAAGCCAAAATAATCCAAATAATGTTTATTTAGAAAAATGGATAACTACGTTTGTACAGTTTTTAAACGTTATTTGATAGCTCACTATAAGTCAAAAATACGCTGTCGGAAAATGATTACACCCGTTTTTCGGTTTTCCAAGTGATCAAATTCCCATAGATTTTCAAATATTTATCATTGGATTTTGGAGGCAAAAGATTATCTAAGTACATACTTTCATTGGCCACATTTTTTATTTCTTCGGGTGTTGATTTGTCGTCACTTTCGCTACTAAAATCCATTTTCAAGAAATACATTCAAATTCTCATACAATATTTATTGCGTAAATTCGCGCTTATTGACCGAGATTTTTTTTTGTACATGGTTTTACGTCTATTTAGCCTGATTTCTTTATTTTAAATTGTTTGCTGGAATAAAAATAGCGCTGATTTGCCTATGACTTATTATCGGCGCGCTAATTGGGTAGTACAAAACTAGTTTTCTATACCTATCAACCAAATCGTTTGCTTATAAAACCACTCGAAAAGTTAGTACTCGATTATAAAAAATACTGGCAGGCTAGCTCAAGTTTTTTTTATTTATGGTTTACGTTTTCATTCACCCAGTTTTCTTTACTTTAAATTGTTTACGAAAATAAAAACAGCACTGATTGGCCAATGGCTTATCATCTGCGCGCTGATAGGGTAATTTAAAACTAGTTTTCTATGTACGGGTCACTTGGGATTTGCGGCACCAGCAATGAAGTCCTCTGGATGAAGGCATTTTGGTTCATACTCCAGAGACAATAAATACTGATGCGGGACTTCAGTAATAATGGATTTTCATACATACTTTTCTGCATTACATTGCTCTGGAGCAGAAAAGTGCCGCTTTATGCACACTATTTAGGCTAGTAATGCCCAAATTAAAGAAAAGTTGGAAGAAAAATATATTTTATTTCTTCATTATTATATTGCTTCAAAATAAATTTTAGGACTTGGGGACTTTTAGAATTCGGACTTCATTGGTTCAAAAACGTGGTTAATATAAAAATCAACTTGTTAGTAAGTACCTATGTGCAAGTTCACCTGGGTCCTTTCGCCTCTGCATCCGGCCCCTGATCCATCGGTGGCAGTAGCCACCTTCGACGTAGCAGTAGGCTGACTGTCTGACCACTCTACGACCACAGAAGGCGGCTCGCCGGCAATGCCTGCAAATTATCACATAATATCATTGACCTCTCATAAACAACTAGACACACAGTCTCTAAGAAAAGTTCGTCAGAAAACGTCCGAACGTGCGACGTGCATAGTAGCAAAAATGCTTTAACCAAATTAAGACGTTATATCGTTAACATAAGATGCAATCGTCATTCGAACTTGTCACGCCAGCCAAAGCGGTGACAAGATGCATCGCGGACACTTTTTGAGCGAAATTGTGAGTCTAGTTGTTTATGAGAGGTCAATACATAATATCACCTAACATAACACTCTTGAGGGAAGCGAGATTTTGGTAGGGTTTGTGTGGTCCAGTTCCACACGGCTATGATAGATATGATAACAGAGGAGTTCTGGAATTAATATTGATTTATTTTAACTGATAATTATGATATAAATAATATGACGATGAGTAGGTGTCGCGCACGGTAACGACGGACCAGTTTACTGACGCAATTTAGGTAAAACTGTAAACATAGCAAAAATGTACGGCTGGCCCGTACAGGGTTAATTTATAGTAAGTGTATAGTACAGGTGTAAACAGGGAGATAATATTAAATAGAACTTACTTTTGCCTGATTGTAGTACATTTTCTAGAGCAAGGGCTCCACTGTGACCAGGCAGAGAAACCACGAAACCTTTTCTGGATTTCTTCAGACTGGTTCAATTGGCGAGTCTGTATCTGCAACAGAATTAAAAAGTATTTGGATTATACACTACTGGTATATACTGTTTAGCCCGTTTTCCCCTGAGTCCGTTCTGAAGGTGTAAAGATCTTGAGCAACCTGTATCACCCGTTTGAATTTTTATTTTCAAAGGTACCCTACCTGAAATTCTGCGGTATGTTCCATATACTTTGCGATGTATATGGAACATACCGCAGAATTTCAGGTACGTAAGCTTTATAGAGCAGAGTGAGTGAAACTTCGTGTTTACATTAATTAGTTAACTTGGAGAATTTGTATTTTAACGTAATTTTGCTTATTTATAAGGTAGTTTATTTATATACCTATCAACTTTATTGTATTTGTTAATTTATATTTGTCGTTTTTTATATATACCTATTTGATTTATGCAAGTGCAGTTCATATGCATAGTTTGTCATGCATGTATTCACTTATATAGACAGATAAAAAATCACAGTCAACATGAAACAAGGAACAAAACTATACTATGGCATCCTGCCAATAAGTTAAAATTACTTTCTCACAGTATTTATTTTATGTCTTTAACCTGGTACAATAAAATACCCGATTCAATTAATAACTTGGAAAATGATAACTATTTTGAAAAACTTAAGTCTTTTCTTATAAAAAAGGCCTATTATACCCTAAAAGAATTTATTGATGATAGCTTGTAAATACTTCGGTCTGCCTATTTACACAATGTTTCAAAATTAAATTGTTGTAAATATTTTTTGTAAAAATAATTGTAAATATTATATTTTTTCAAGTTGCGGTGCCCGTCTGGGTTTATGCTTGTATCCTAATCTTGTAACTAATATTATACAGCTTATAAGCAATAAAGAGTGCCTAATAATAGCCAAGTGAAGATACAACTTTTTTTTCATAAGTAATTATAAAAAGGATTCTATGCGAAAAAAAATGTTTTACCTGTGAGTACTTACAAATATAATATTTTCTATATTCACCTTTCCACTCAAATATACTGCCTGTTTACGCCAGAATAATATTGGTACGACCAATGTTTTAGATAATGTTCTATACAGAACAGTTTACCGTTTTTATTGTACATGAAACAGATTTTACGAACACGATAATTTAAAACGGTAATTTAAAATACAATTTCACTCATTCAGGCCCCTTTCATGGCCTTATCTCTGATCTTGTACATTTTAGCGAAAGCTTATGCTGGTTGCCGAAATATCTTAGATTTATTTAAAAATTTCAGGTTCCGTCAATGTTTTCGTTTTTATTATGTACGAGTATTCACTATCTGCGATTAGGGTTACCAGATGACTGGAATTTTCCTGACATGTCAGGAATTATGGACCTCTATCAGGAAATCAGAAAAAATTGGATTTGTCAGGAATTTTGAAAAGCGAATGAGTAAATGGTCATAATTATTATATTTATTGAGTTACATTGTGTTTGTAACAAAAACATTCGACAATCGCGCTACCACAAAGGCTATTAAAGAGGTTTTTGTCAGCTGTAACAGGTATTTTCAAAATTTTCACTGAAATGGGTTTTTAGTGTTGTACTGAAGCAAAAACAACCATTTTTAGAATTTTTGTCTATCTGTGTTTATGTACTTTTGTTCCGTTTTAACTCGAAAACCACTTAACGGATTCATATTTGGATTTGGATTCACATAGAGTCTATAAGGATGTTCATAAAATTACGCCCAGGCCGAAAACGGGGCAGAGATTGAATAAACGCGGACGAAGCTGCGGGCAAAGGCTAGTAGTAATAATAAAGTAGTAAAAAGTCATATAAGTACAGTACATTGATAATATGTATTTTCTGAATTTTAAATGAAATGGGTTATTAGTTTATTAGAATTGTACTGAAGCCAAATCTACAATTTTTGTCTGTCTGTCTGTGTATGTGTATGATCCGTTTTAACTCGAGAACTACTCAACGGATTTGGATGCGGCTTTTTTAAATTATCATTTTAGTGACCTTGGTCAACATATAGGCTAGAAAGAGTGATCATAAAATAACGTCCAAGCCAAAAACGGGACAGAAATTGAATAACAGCGAGTGGAGCCGCGGGCAAAGGCTAGTTTTTAATACAGATATCAGTCAAAGAGGTCACAAAATAATAATAAATAAAATAAATTATCCGTTAAACATCAAAATTAATAGTAAAAACTGTTAACACGTTATTCTCCATGCAACAATTCATAGAATGACAATGCTCACACGCTATTGGTCGGTCTGTCTTTAAAGCTCAAAAAAGGTGCATACGATCAATGTGTGGCCTAAAACAAACAGACAGCTGCGAACCATCATTCAGATCCCTTAAAATACTTACCATGCCTTCTCTTTACATTTATGAAGTTGCAGTTTTTGTGAAGACAAATCCCGAACTATTTGTTAAATTCTCCGACAGTCACCACACGGATGTTAGGGTGCAATACAGACATCAATTATGTTTAAGATGTTCAAATACTAGCTTAATGCACAAAAGTTTATATTGTATGGCTCCCAAAATCTTCAATAAAATTCCTAACTATATTAAAGATCTAAATTCTACACAATTTAAAAACAAACTATTTTACCTACTTATACTAAAATGTTATTATAGTGTTGATCAGTTCTTAAATGATAAAACTATTTTGATTTAATAATGTATCCTGATTTTAATAATGTTCATATTTGATACCTTTGATAACACATATTTAGATTAGAAATTTTGCATGTGCATGAATATCTTTGTTCGTTTAATACTTATCATAAAATATTTGTATACCATTGCGGTAGATCATAGCGTCCAAACAAACATATTATTTACCACCTAAGCATGTATCACTTTGATGTACTGTAAACCTATGTTCACAAATAAAGCATTCTGATTCTGATTCTGATTCTAATTCTCGTGTTGCGAAACTTCGCTCCCCTTAACCGATCATTGCCGGTTTTTCAATATAATTGCGCTAATTTAAAATTTTTAGGAGACCATAATTTTAAAATGCAGACTCTTAGAGATTATAGCTTATAATTATATTGTTTATGCTGAACGATTGTTTGATCTTGCTGAACAAATAAAAAATTTGTGACTGGCCTATTTATTTTGCAAATATATACATTATCAAACTAACTAAATATCTAATTATTTTCTGATAATCCTTGATTTAGTTACTGACCAGATATTGCTGGTGGTTTATGTTTTACGGCCGACAAAAACATATTGTGCTGTTAAAATAACTTTTGGCTGATTTTTCTGACTGAATATAAAATAAAAACTGGACAAGTGTGAGTCGGACTCACCCACCGAGGGTTCCGTACAAATTAGTAAAAGTTTCAAAAAATCTACAAAAAGATTTGGTCACCCGTACAATTATGACCGCGCATACCGTTGCTTAACCTCGATAATTTTTTTATGATTTAATCACAAATGTATAGTTTTAAGATTTTTTCCAATACCTGTACTTGAAGTATTGGACGGTATTACTTGCCAAATTTCATAGTTCTAGGTCAACGGGAAATACCCTAGAAATTTTGAGTCCCTTGAGAGTATCGAAATATACGTTTTTGCGGCATAAACCGCCGTATCTTTTTTTACGTTAACTTAGAAATTTGATTTTTTCACAGCTTCAAGGGACTGTAGATTTGAGTATATGATTTTAATTTTACCTTGATATCTCCACGCGTTCCCGAGATAAAGGGTCTCGACAGACAGACGGACAACAAAGTGATCTTATAAGGGTTCCATTTTTTCCCTTATAGGTACGGAACCCTAAAAATACCATTTAATTATTTGCGTTTTACAAGTAATACTTCAAACTACATAATTCACAAAAACTTTTTTCTTTCTTTGGTTAAAGCTTGACCCTTCAATTTAATCTAAAACATTTTCTTAAATCTCTAGCAACAAGACCTAACTTTATGCTATTCAAATTCCTACGGTACATAGTCTTCGACAAAAGCCTCTGTGAAAGACAGACGGACGGACACGAGAGTGATCTTATAAGGGTTCCATTTTTTCCTTTGAAGGTACGGAATCCAACGAAGTTCAGGGCTTAGAACATCGTTGTACGGAATCCTAAAAACTTATCTAAAAATATCCTGCAAGAAAATAACTAAAAGAATGTTCGTTTTCTTTATGTCCAGACCCTAAATATATGCCAAAAATTATAACTTTTATAGTTATTTGAGGTGTTCGGAGAATATTCTTTTACGATGAATGAGTTGTAGAATTTCGGTATACTACAATGCCATCAAAAACAAAACTTGTAAAAAAACAAAGTCGCGCAACTGTTTTTGATGGCATCTAATTTCTTTTTGTAGATAGTCTTACTTTTTTTTCCTTTCCAGTACCTTCTACTTACAACTGTAACTTTGTAATCTTATATATTTATTTGGGATTACAAAGTTATTCATGCAGTTGGTGTATCTAGAGCACTGGACCGAAACTGCAAAATATTTTGTTTTTCCTTGATTTATAACACTAAACACTAATTTTATTCCAACTTTGAAGCTTCTATGTCTGGTAGAAGTGCCTTAGAGTTTTGATGATCGGTCAGTCAGTCATCCATCAGTGAGTGAGTGAGGAAGTGAGTGACAAAATTGAGAAACTTTGACTGGCTAAAATTCTTAAACAACTAGTTCAAATTGAATGAAATTTGGAATATACCGTGTTTATAACGGCTGGCGCAAAAGTAATGGCATGATTTGAGTTGGCTGCCATTTTGTTATAAATGAAAAAAAAGAGCTCTTTTTGATAAAAACTTTATTTGGAAGTGTAAAATTGATGAAATTAATTGGAAAAAATTATCGCTCAAATGGTCACCTCCCGAGTTAGCATCTGCCTGTAACGCTCGCCGGTTAAGGTGGTGCCATCGCCGTCTTCAAAAAATAAGGGCCAGTCACTTTTTCACTGCAAATGCCGCACCAAACAGTCACTTTGAAGGGATGCAATGGCTCTTCATGCATTTCATGTGGATTCTTCTCTTCTCTTCTCTCGTGCCAGATTTTTAGCGAGCAACAATTCAAAATGCCGTAAAACGAGCGCAATTATGCATCAACTCGGGAGGTGGCAATTTGAGCGATATAATTTTTTCCAATTCATGTCATCAATTTTACACTTCCAAATAAACTTTTTATGAAAACAGAGCTCTTTTTTTTAATTTATAACAAAATGGCAGCCAACTCAAATCATGCCATTACTTTTGCGCCACCCAGTACAGTGCCTGCTTGGTTACTGAAAATTCGGGCTTCTAGTTTTATCCACAACGAAGTTATAGGGAGGTAGAAAATGGCCTGAACTGCTTCGAGAAAAGGATGGTACGGCCGTGCCGCTTTTTAGCTCGACTCGGCGAGGGCACTGCCGTGCCCTCAGATAAACTTACCATTTTTAATTCCTCATGTTTCTTGAAAACTTTCTGTTCGCTGTTCCTGGCGTTTTCTTTCCCCTTTGAATCTGAACAGCTGTAAACAAAGCCGAGTTTTGATATCAGATATAGTACCTTACTTGTATTTACTGGTTTTATTTTGGATATTGCTTCAATATGTTTATAAACAATATGGATTCCGGTATTACTCATACACGGAATGACGTTGTCTAGGGTTAGAATAATCTGAATTATTTGTGTGAGTACCCGATACGGTACGTATAGCGAATTCTAGGGTATACGATGTAGTTTTTTAGTCACGTAAGTTAATTTAGCACTTAATTTGATTAACTAACTAAAATGCCGGCCAATTGCAAGTCGGGCCACGCTCTATTAGGGTTTCGTAACATCGCAGCAGCCTGTGAAAGAAAAATGTTTGTTTGTTTTGGTTACTGCTTTAAATACTACATTATGAATTGGCGTTTCCAATACTTGTTGTTTAAATACAGAAATATTATAAATATCATTATATCACATATTCCTAAGTTTTGTTTCTGAGATAAAACCCGCAACAAAAAATAAATGGTCTAAAACTGTCAATTTTGACAGCCGCCTACTTCTTTGTTTGTACATGTTCCATATTTGTACTCTGCTCAATGAGCTCTAGGTAATATAATAACACTCTACATACCAGGGTAACAAAAAATGTCATTATACTTTTTTTTTGCCCCTGAGACAATTGAATTGAATTTCTAATTCCATATTCGGTTTTGGGTTAATATTCTACACAAAATATTTAAATTTCCGGTCTAACTGATTCCGTCTACAAGCTAGAGACCGGTGAAAGATAGCAGAGTGACATTAATAGGGTTCCGTTTTGTCTTTTGGGTACGGAACTCTAAAAAACATCCGAAGTGTAATATTATATAATAATCTACATTCGTAAATTAAATAAGATAAACTTGAGCCTTCGTATTTCTTCCCTTATTCTTGCTACTAAGCATCTTCTGCTTAGATAACTAAATAAAAATAAGATATAATGTATACAGGTTGAAAATTAAGTCACTAGCTTAATTAAACTCTATGATTTAGAATCACTAGTAGAACACAAAACCGTAAGAGAAAGTTTTCTTTTTTTCACCAAATTTCGAAAAAATTGCAAACCTACGCGATGCAACATGTGACTGACTATAAACCGTACATATTCCCGGCGGTAATAATGCACAAAGGCTATGTATACATAGGTTTTGTCTCTGTTACCGTAGTGCTTCCTTGGCGGTCGATGTTTTTAAAAAAATATGATTCATGACAAAAGTAACAAAACATGTATTTTTTATTTCGACATAGAACAGTTTCCCTTGTTATAGCTAGAGGTTTCATTTTCAACCGGTATAGATTCCGGAGATCAAAATAAATTAATACAACATATAGATGATGTTCTCTATGTTATAAGGGAACTATTTATAGAACTGGAACCGATAGCTACAAAAAGATATCAATATTAGAAGCATTTCTTGATTTGGTACGAATAATTAATATACTCATAGTAGTAGAGGTAGAACCTATGTAAGTCCACATACAATATCTAAAAATATTTGTTACCAGTCTCTACACGACAAATTCGTTTGATATGGAAAATCTCACATCCGATTGAATACATGCGTCGAATATGTAATGTAAGATCTGCAACCAACTTGATCTCACATTTTTCGAGGCTCCGTTATCGATTGAGTATCTTATAAGGTTATAAGCGATTTTCGATTTCCATTTGTTTGTCTGTAGGTGTGCTCAAAAACCAATGGATAATTGAGCTGAAAGTCATTTAGGTGCTCGTACAGGTGAATTTTTAGGGTTCCGCAGTACCTAAAAGGTAAAAGGAACCTTTATGGTGAGACTGCGTTATCCGTCCGTCCGTCCGTATGTCACAGCCTCATAACTTTAGCACCGTTAGAGATAAGGACGTGAAATTTGCCACAAAAATAGAATTCTCTTGAAATTGTTCAAAATATTTCCAATACAAAGGAGAGAAAAATAAAAAATAAATGTCCTAAAAATACAATATGGGTATCAAATTGTAGGTATTAAAGAGTTGATTATAAAAATATATACTTTTACTTTATTTACTGGCACCGATATCGATAAATCTTTGTAAAACCACGAATAAGTGTAGGTTTCCCCCTCCCCCTTATTTCCGAAACTATTGAACCGAAAAATATGAAAAAAATCATATTGATTAGGGATTACGTAAAGATGACAGGAAAAATATAGCGGGTGAGAAATTCACGATAACAAAACAAAATGACAAAATAATTTTTCATCTACGAGCTTTATTTTGACTACAGTTTAAAAATATGTGAGCTCTCTTTTGTGGTACAATCAATTCTTTTTTTGTTATCATAAACAGTTATGGGCAAGATTTTAAATACCTTCTTCTTGACTGTTTCTTTCTTGACTTGTCAAATTACGGAACTCTATGTATGCGAGTCGAACTCGCACTTGACCGGTTTTATTTTTGAGGTTGTTAGGTATCCCCCGCGTTCTCAAATGTCGTTACTTAATTAATCATTAATATGCAACATTATTATTTTACTCAATTTAATTTTTCTGTTTTAGATCGTAGGTTTAGTTTGTAGATTTTCTTTCTTTCTTGTTATTTTTATGATTGGAAACTTATCTGAGTCAACCAGCTGAATAAAAATAATACAATCATTGTGATTATTTTAATAATCATTGATATAAATCAAAGGATGGATACCTTATTTTACTTCTCTATTGCGTTTCTCCATCGTAATTATATAACTTAATACAAATTTCATCTATGTAGATCAGAGATTTCAATGTGTGGAGACAAAACGAAACGATAACGATTTCTTACCTAGGCTAAGCCTCTACGAAACCCTGAAAACGGTAACGTAACTAACTTACCTCACAATTTCTACACGTAGCGCGTCGCCACAGATGTGTCGAATCAAACAGTGTTTCCGTCGAGTTTTGTGTCCGGCCCGGCATCTGCTCCAGCGATCCCAAGAGGTATAAGAACGTACAGGAACATCTGTAAAGAAAACATCCACTTTTCAAATTATATTTCAATATATAATATAGTAAAAAGGTTATTTTGAAAACTGAAATTTGATGGTATTTCTAACAAACTTTTAAATTGGGCTGACACAGAAATCGCCACAAAACTGTTCATGTATTTCGGTCGAGACGGTTTTTAAGGTTCCGTAGTCATCAAGGAACCCCCCTGTCAGCTAAACGGTTGTTTGTTGATATGTGAAAAAATTCGCAGCAGTAGTATAAGTAATACAACGGAAGTTTAAGGGAAAACTATCACAGCACAGCTAAGTAGGCTTTACAAGTTAACGAATAATAGTCGAACAACTTAATTTTTCATAAAAATTATTTATAAATTTATTTATTATTGAATGGTCCGGAACACTCAGACGCAAGTCGCACTTGAACGACTTTTAATTTTTCTATCAAAGAGCTGATTTTTTTATTTCATGATTCCAGGGCTTACGCCATGGTAAAAAATACGACGAGGAAATGAGCAGTTTTTGTTCTCAAAACCACTTGAATTTCACGGTGCATCATTTATTTCACCATCTACCTATATATGTTATGTTACCCGCCGAACTTGATTTTAGAACAACCTAGTTTGACCTAGGTCAAAGTGGTTCTGGGTTGTTGTGAAAAACAATCACGAATTCTAACCTAACCTCCCAGTTATCTTCTACGCTGAAGGATTTCAGAAGAACTGTGGTCAAGACTAAACATAATCCCTTTTTTAATTCGCTTTATAACAAGTGGCCATTAGTTTTAGGTAACATTTAAAAGCAAAGCGCCATCTTGTGTCTTTTATCTATGCAAAGCAAAGTTAAAATCAGTTCAATCATTTTATCAATGAAAATCACTTTTACATCATTTTACATTTAAAGTTTGCGTTAAAAAAACAATTCGGGAGACTTTATTTACAGGATTTTAAGGACTTTAACATTACGACAGCTTTAAAATGCCCGAACAAATGGGTTTGTACTAAAACACTTAAATAAAATACCCACCTAATCCAATCACAGAGCGCTGTAGGGCCGTTCGGTTTTCAAATGCATTAAACATGGCCGCATTTGTATTCCAACCGAGCCTCACTCCAATCTGCAAGGAAATGAAAAGCATGGCAGTAATTTGGTGAGATACTTGTATTCAGCCACTTGAACCGTATAACATACTTTTTTATGTTTTTTTCTTCCCGATTTGATAAGGAGTCTACCGCCGTACTCTGGGCACAAACACATGCTTATGACATGACAGGTTACCACAGCCTTTTCTTTCTCCGTTCAGCAATGAGTAAGTGAGTATAAAAACATTACACATAGACTCCAAAAATCTCATTGGTACACCTCATTTATATTTTGTTGAAAGATGACTCTATCGTTAGGCCGTACGAGCTCATTCTTAAAGTTCACTATTTATTATTAGTAGTGTTTATTCAACTATTATGGTAAATATGGAGATATTTTTTCATATAGAAAATTTTTAAATTTTGCTATGTTCGTGGTTATATAAAAATTTCTTTTGAGTCCTTTTGCATGGAAAAAACAAGTTTTGGCGTTACATTTCATTTTGACATTAATTTATTTTGTTGGAATCTTTTCTGTATTAGTTTCTATGTCTATTTCTAATCTTGTCTACAAAATATCATCTAATCTGATTAATTATTTTTCAAAGTATCAGTTTAAAATTTTTACACTGTGGTATGTTTGTACTCTGTTTGTATGGAGCCAGGTCGCAGCCGTCGTCTTTTGAATATAGCAATTCGCTGCTAAATATGCTGCTAAATATTTTAAAAAGTACTATCATATAAAACTGCGGAGCAGTTTTTGAAGCTAAGCAAATTTTCGCTATACATACTATACTCAGACGACGAATCAGCAAATTTTCCAACGGGAAATCGAGGGTTAGACTAGCTTTGTTGGCGATCGACGACGGTTATTCATTTATCACAGCCAATCGCAGTGGTTTATCTTGCAAAGTGCTCTTAACTTGCATATCGTTGCTACTGGTAGTTTTGAGCAGGAATTGCAAAAGGTAACCGAAAATACATAAAAACTCCGGTTATCCGATATTGATTCCAGTGTTTTTATCGTACATATTTCAAATAGTTTTTACGTGAACTGGTTCATCGATATGCAGTTTTCTGCTGCATTTCTATACGAGCAATAAGAAATTTACATTATAGTCAACCATTGCTTTTCAAACATGGTGCTCTGACTAAACCAATCGAGCATAAACACAGAACAATTTATGCATGCGCTTTAACAATCGGTTCCCAATTCGGATAAGTAGGTCGACCACAAATTCTAGTCTCGCACAATAGGTGCATTCGTTCGGTGATCAGCAAGCCATATTTCAATTTGGCATTGCGCCAGACAATTTTTATGGTCAATGTATTGTTATCGTTGCATTCCTAGCAACGGATTGGACTTTTTGTGTCGGGGAGGCTAAAATAGTCTGAAGTATAATATATTTTATGCAAATTGAGGAAAACGTAATTTTATTTTAATTTGGTGTTAATAAATTAGGTGGTAGAGCTAATATGTTTTATTTTATTTTTATGTTATTTCAAGGTATGTACAACAGATTACAGCCAAAAATTGCTTATAATAACGTAATAACTGTTTGTACAAGGCTGCTTTCCAAAACGTATACACTCAACATGCACAATTAAAAACTAAAATTAAACATTCATTAAGTACTTAACTATTATACAAACAAAATATAAAATTACAAAATTTAAATTGAACGAAAAATTAAATTTTAATAACCTTTTTCATAAAGTGAGCACAATGTTTTTTTAAATAAACTATAGTTGTTTGAAAAAATATTAAAGTTATCGCTATGTCTTTTTAACGCGTCATACGATCTGCACATTCTTGCTAATGGTGTATTATAACTTATAAGTAATGTTGCTCTCAAAAGTGTGAAGCCCAAAAATGCGCGGCGCACGCTCTCTAATTATTGCGTTAAAATTTATCATGTTTAAGAGTTTAGGACAATCTATGTGAGAGTTGATGATCTTGAAAAGGTAAATCAAGTCACTGATGTTCCTCCTAGTCGATAGGTGTTGTAATTCGAAATATTTAGTTCTCGATTCATATGTTGGTAGCTGACGTTTTAAACCGTATCGACGACATATAATACTCATACAACGCCTTTGTATGGCTTCTATATTATGAATATGAACTTTATAAAATGGTGTCCAAACGATAGAACAATACTCGGCAAGGGGTCTTATAATTGAAAGATACAAACTTAAAAGACTTTTGGGGCTTTTAAACTTTTTGGTAATTCGTGTAAGAAACCCTATTAACTTGAAACTAATAACGGGCTGTTAGGTGGTGGAGCTAATGCCGGGCTCGACTGTGGAGGTACCACCATCTTACTCGGAAATCCTGCTGAAGTTATTCGGGGGAGAGTAAGAGGACAGCTCTCAGGCAAAACCAGGCGGCCCACCATTGCCTGGGACCGAGGGATGGCGGTATATCCATCCCCAATTGCCGGGCCTTATATAAATCAGACTGGTGACGGGCAGCGGCGTCACTGGTGCGAGGGTTTCGGCGCCGCGCTCACCAACCCGCTTGCCCGGCGTGTGCGAGTATGGGCATTTCTTCCAGGAGGACCGCCAAAAGTGGCGAAATCCTGGAAGGGCCTATGTCCAGCAGTGGACGAAACAGGCTGATGGATGGATGGATGGATGGATCATAAAACTGAAAATAAAATGATTCGTAAGAAACGGCAAAAAATCTCAATTTATTAATTACACATTGTTTCAGGAATTTAAACAAAGACACAAAACTAAATAATAGGCAAACGTTGGAAGCGTTAAGAGTTATAACCTCCAGCGCCTTCAGCGCATAGTCAAACTTAATGCAGACGTAGCGGGAGTTACGCACATTAATTTTAAAACACATTAAATTTAAAACGGCAAAATAAAATAAGAGAAAACAATAATAAATAATAGGAGGGTGTTAAAATCAGAACACAGTACGCTGATGACAATATTAAATGAGTAAATGTGTAGATCAAGCAGATATTATTATAAGGTGTATCAAGGTGGATAAATGATTGTGGGAGTGTCAAACGTGTGGAATATGGTGTGTGAGAGTATGTTGTTGTGTAGAGGTATGTATGTTGTGGTAAGTGTATGTTTGTGATGGTTATATTGTAAGTGGGAGACTATTTTAAAGGCAAATGAATAAAAAAATACCGGGCAAGTTCGACTCGGACTATCCCACCGAGGGTTCCGTTAAAAAATAATTTTTATATTTAATTACAAATGTACAGTTTTCAGATTTTTTACATACTTCTACATATACTTATAATACGGTATTGCTTGCCAAATTACCCTATAAATTTTGATTTCCTTGAGAGTGTCGAAATATACGTTTTTTGCAGCTTAAACGGCCGTATCCTTTTTTTACCATAACTTAGAAGTTTGATTTTTTTACAGCGTCAAGGGACTGTAGACCTGAGTATAATATGGTTTTAATTTCAACTCGATACCTTCACGCGTTCCCAAAATAAAGGGTCTTGACAGACGGACGGACGGACGGACGGACAGATGGACGACAAAGTGATCCTATTTAGTAATCCCGTTTTTTCCTCTGGAGGTACGGAACCCTTAGAAGAAGAAATATAGGAAAATTTATATTATACTTATTTAACTACGGACTTATTTAAGAGAGCTTTCGGGTAATACTTACGAAATGTCAAAAGCTGATTATCCTCGCAAATGGTGAGACTCAAGTCAGGCGTTTATAAAGGTTCTAGTCCGTAGAATGTCGGAAAATCATGTCTTTAACAACCTGCTTTCGATTCTATTTGTGGACGAAATTGATCTCTTTTGTGCGGCGACACGTTTCATGCTCAAAATATCAGTCAAAATATTATGAACAGATTTAAAAGATAACTCTTTAAGAACTCATATGACGATCTTCGAGTACCAGTTTCTTGATTAGACTGATGTTTTCATCATTCACAGGATTTGAGAGTTGGATCAGACCGAAACGTATCAGCTACCACTTGTTAGCCTTCTGAAATACTTTATACTATTCATATGCCTACTTTTTGCCATAGATAAATCATCGTAAATCTCCTGCAACATTTTCTGTGTTAGAGTAATACTGTTAAGATATCTATAGGTTTGGTAAAGGAAATTTCATTTGAAAACCAAAACTTAAGGCAGATTCCTTGTTCAACAAATGTAAAATCTTGAGTAGATATTTAAAATTATGAATTACACACTGAATGACGGGTCTCAAATTTCGCGCGATAAATCAGCAGTGGAATTAGAAGCAAAAAAAATTTGGGTGAAGATTTTGTATTTGTATAAGATGTTTTACGCGCGATATTAAAAATATTATAAATTACTGTACTTTTTATACAGAGTAGTATGTTGGCGTTTATAGTGAGTGAGGTTTCAAAAAGCTTCAAAATTTCCATCATAGAGTTTGCGGTTGGTTTTACACAAGCCTCAATTAAACAAACTTAAGTACCCAACTATTCAACAGCTACTCGTATCAGAGTTTTCGATAACTTTTTTTGCTTCTAATTTTAGATTTTACAAAGATTAATCATTTACTGTGTAAAACGTGACTTTTTATTGTGTAATATGATAATATTTATTGCGATTCAATAACCTGACAACAGAAAAATCAAAAGGACCATCACTTATCCATCACACTTTTCGGTTCAGAAGCGTACAACAAAATTTCTACGACATGCTCTACTGGCATTGATATGGCTATCTCGTCTGTGATACGTACATACTTCTTACGTACCTTACCTACAGTAAAATTTCTACTTCGAATCCAAAAAAATATGATCTGCACATGATTACTTTTACCATAATTTTTTACTCTAAAGCATTTCCATTTTTACAAGGCTTTTAACAACAAGATAATGTTTCCTTTGATGAGACCTTAACCCTTTACGAGAGGATATTTCACGTAGGACAGATGGTACCATCGAAGAAATGGCCGCAGACCTACTTTTCGCCCGTATGTTAAGAGCGAAAAGTAGGTCTCCATATTGACCTTGACGCAAAATAGGCAGATGATGGGCGTGTAAAAGTTGGAAATCCGAGCCTTTGAGATTTATTTGAGTGTATATTATGATGCCAACAATTGCCATTACCGTGGAGTCATAAACAGATTCAGTTTATTAAAAAAAAACCGGTCAGGTGCGTGTCGGGCTACACGCAATGTAAGGTTCCGTAGTTGCCCGGTACATATAAGTTGGTCTACTAATACAGACCGCGCCAAACTTCTGTTCCCATACATTATAGGGGGCCAAAAGTTTGCGCGACCTGTACTCGTAAACCTGTAAAGCCTACTTAGCTGTGAAAGTTTTCCTTTTAAATTAATTATATATACTACTTCTGTCAATTTTTTCACATTTTTATAAACAACCGTTTAGCCGGCAGGGGGGGGACGCTCCACTCTAACTAAAATTTTCACTTTAAAGCTTAATATTTCGCCAACAGATCCCTAAATCGAAAAATGGTTTTCACACACCCACAATGTTTTTGAACGGCCTATCCAACGATATGATATATATTGACATATATTATGGGATAGACGAGAAAAAAAATTATCCCCAGTTTACGTGTATGAGAGGTACCATTAAAAAAAAATTTTTTCAAGATTTTATTTTACCATTTTGTCGGCGTAATCAATATTTATATCCATACCAAATTACAGCTTTCTAGTACTAATAGTCTCTGAAGTAAGCCACGGACAGACGGATATGGCGAGAAACTATAAGGGTTCCTTGTCGGACTACGGAACCCTAAAAAAGGTGGATTTCCATTCAAAGATTTTCGACAAAATATTTGCTTGTAACGGGATTCGAAGTTGAACCAGACAAATACTCATGCGAGTTTATTGACAGAATAACATTATTGTAAAATGACAAATAAATCAACTCCTGTGCTTTTATGATATCTTCAAAAGATTTCGTAAGAATCAATTATAAGAATCAATTCTTACAAAAAATCATTTATATAAAATATTTGTATAACGGAATTGATAGAAACTTTATGAAACATATTTCTCTACATCCTTTATTAGTTTTTTGGGGTTCCGTACCCAAAGGGTAAAACGGACCCTAATACTAAGACTCCGCTGTCCGTCTGTCACCAGGCTGTATCTCATGAACCGTGATAGTTAGGCAGTTGAAATTTTCACGATTGATGTATTTCTGTTGCCGCTATAACAATAGAGACTAAAAAACAGAATATAATAAATATCAAAAGGGGCTCCCATACAACAAACGTGATTTTTTTGCTCGATTCTGATAAAGGTAACAGGTAGACGCTTGAAATATTTACAGAATATTTAGTTTTATATTCACTTTAAAAATAAATTATTAAATTAAAATAAAACAAGTATTTAAGGGGGCTCCCATGCAACAGACATGATTTTTTTGCCGTTTTTATAGATAATGGTACGTAGCCTTCCGTGCGCGAGTCCGACTCGCACTTGGCCGGTTTTTTATTATAAATAATATTTTCAAAAATATTTGAGTGCAGACTTACATAATATCTAAAAAGATAAAAGCATTTTTCCAATAGGTAATATTTTTCCAACCACGATATTTGAAATATTTCTAGTTCCCTCAAATTCAAATTAAAATGGGACGCCCATATAAAAATAATATTGAAAACAAAACACTCAAACAATTTGTTTAATTAACACCTAACATAGGTCATTATTTTAGCATAGCGCAGTTTCGCAAGAATATTAATATTGTGCTTTTAAAAAGTGTGTACAGCGGCCGTTATTGTTTTACATTTGGACTGATCCGAGAATGACCCCTCCTACGATATGACTTGAGGCCTCGTCCCTGAATAAGGGGCAATTTCCTAGTGGCAAAACTATTTAGCTAAACCAGTTTGGCCACGAGGAAACTCTTTTTCTCGTAACCAAACTCTCCTTCTGAGTTATATTATAGTTTCGTTCAATTGTAGTTACATGATGGAACTGCTGCGATTTTTTTTCACTCTTTGCTACCAAATATGATTTAGTTTTTGTACAGATTTCAAAATGACAGATTATTTATTTTTATCCAGTATTTTGACAGATGTCAAAAATCTACGAAAAGCTAATTATCTGTCAAAATACTGGATAAAAATAAATCATCTGTCACTTTGACACTGTACAAAAATAAATCATATGAGGTAGTAGAGAGCGAAAAAAAATCGCAATAGTTCCATTGCTACTTGTTCCTTTTTTGCAAATAACGATAATATTTCTTTCTCAATCAAGATAGCGAGAAAATTTAGTTTTTTGTATAATACATATAGCTATGAAAGGATTACATTAACAGTGGAACTACCAAAAGTAAGACCCCCTAAGAACGTAAAACTACGGTAAATAAACTCACTTGCTGTCGTTGGGAAGTTTCTACAGCCAACAAAATGTAGAGCAAGTAGAGCCAATTCATATTCTCCGGCTCTGGACTTCGGTGACCCAGCAAATGACGAGCATCTGAAATGGAAATGCAAGATAAAAAATTCCGTCAAACGTACGTCATCCATAACGAATGGGTTCTGCAGATGTGCTCTGGGTAGAAAACACGCCGCATTTGACACACTAGATTTATTGAAATATGTACATACGAGTAGTTTCGTGAATGTAGTAAGTACATGTTAAAGGTAATAGACAATATATGAGACGGGTTGACTAAGATACATTTTTTTCTCGTGACATAATTCCTGCTGTCTCATATTTTTAATGCTTTTACTTGAGTAGGTATGTATATGATTTTGTATCATATGTTTTATTTTGAAAAAAGGAATGTTTGCTGAGTTTCTTGCCCTTTTTCTTAGTAATACTAATTGAATTGTGCGGATGGTTAGGCATTATGTATATATAGGTTGGGGAAAAAGTTTCTTCGCATTTTATATGAAAATTCAAAACATTTTTTGACAAAGTTTATTTAGGTTTAACTAAAGTATGTAGGTGCCATTTTGTTCGATAACTTTCTGCCATCTTGTAGGTAGGGACATGGTCCCATTGCTATAGAAATTCTGGGGCTTCTGATCAAAAAACCGCGACAAGTGGTTTTGGCAGTCCTCTCGTGATGTTAACCTGACACTGCCTAAAGAATTCTGAAGAGACCGATACAAGTGGAAATCTGAAGGTGCAAGGTCAGGACTATACGGCGGATGCATTAATACGTCCCAGCCGAACTCTCTTAATTTTTGCCGAGTGCTAAAGATGTGTGAGGTCTAGCGTTATCATGATGGAAAACCACACCCCTTCTGTTGACTAATTCCGGCCGCTTTCTCTCAACTTCTTGCTTTAATCTCATCAGTTGTTCGCAGTAGAGTTCAGAATCGATGGTCCTGCCTGGCGGTAACAGCTCATAATGAATAATGCCCTTCCCATTCCACCATACACACAGCATTACCTTGTTGCGAGATAACCCGGGTTTCGCCAGAGTCTTTAAAGCCTGACCAGCCTTTGACCACGACCTTTTTCGCACGTTCTTGTCGTACGTGATCCACTTTTCATCACCAGTTATCAGGTTTTTCAAAAATGGTTTGGTTTCATTACGTCGTAATAAAGAATCACAAATGAGTACACGGTTCATTAAGTTTCTTTCAGTGAGCTCACGAGGCACCCAAATATCGAGCTTTTTTGTGTACCCAGCTTTTTTCAAATGCGCCAAAACTGTTTTATTGTCAATCCCCAGTTTTTCAGCTACATCTTAACTACTGATACGCCGATCTTGCTCCACTTTTTCAAAAATGGCATCCATTGTATCCGTAACAGGGCACCTAGAGTGAGTTACATCTTTGACATCAAAATTTCTGGATTGAAAACGCTTAAACTAAATTCGTGCTACTCTCACAGACACTGCACTAAGTCCATAAACATCACAAATTTTTTTCGCGGCTTGCTTTTTTTAGAGACTATTAATACTAGAAACCTGTAATTTGGCATGGATATAAATATTAATCACGCCAACAAAACGGTAAAATAAAATCTTGAAAAAAATTTTTTTTATGTGTACCTCTCATACACGTAAACTGGGTATGATTTTGTTTTCTCGTCTATCCCATAGTGTGGGGTATCGTTGGATAGGCCGTTCAAAAACATTGTGGATGTGTGAGAACCATTTTTCGATTTAGGGATCCGTTGGTTTTGCTTAAGTTTTAAAGTGAAAATTTTAGTTAGTGTGGAGCGTCTCCCCCCCCCCCCCCTCTGCCGGTTAAAGGGTTGTTTATAGAAATCTGAAAAAAATTCAGAGAAGTAGTATATATACTGAATTTGAAAGGAAAACTATCACAGCTAAGTAGGATTTACAGGTTTACGAGTACAGGACGCGCCAAACTTTTGGTCCCCTAGAATGTATGGGACCAGAAGTTTGGCGCGGTCTGTATTAGTAGACCAACTTATATGTATCAGGCAACTACGGAACCCTACATTGCGAGTGGCCCGACACGCACTTGGCTGGTTTTTTCATTTTTATGGAACAGTCTGCAGCTGTCTTATAATAATATCAGTTATACATACTATGCAAAGTTTCAGATCTAATTTCAAGTATTCACTGAATGCTATCAGTTTATTGTACGGTTTGGAGGTAACTTTGTAATGTTTTTCTATCGAGAAAATTTAATGGAATCAAGTTTTCACAACAGCATGGTCATAGCATTAGTCCTCAACTTATTAATTTCAGAGTGATTCTTGCAGTGTTTGTTGGTATAAAACAGGATCATGCGAAGTGAAGTGAGGTATTATACACCCTTAAGAGCTACGCTCTTGTCGGTGGGTGGAGTAACCCATTTTTCTCTTTCTTTTGCAAATGATTTGACATCTTGGTACGACACATTGTTAACTTTCTCTTTCACTTGCATCTAGGTCTTACATATTATTGATATTATTGATATATCGTAAGGTGACATTGATTTATGCAGCCAAATTCAAACTGGGGACTTGATAAGTGATCAGTATTAAATTAAAATTTTACTTTCCATAATTGACTCGAAGCTGGGCTTGCGTTTAAATTTCCCAAAAAGGATCATCGGTCCTTGATACCGGCTACTTACCGAGTTATCAGTATGAATTTAGCTGCATAATTCTGCTACTGTCGGAGGCATTTCCAAGAATGGACAATAAAGGCAAATTACGGCCCACACTCGTACACCCACGTTTCACCAACGATTATTACGTTCCAGCGTGATGGTGAGCCCTATTCGCCGTACTTCGGCCACAAATATGAAGCGTGCCTTACGAAGCACGCAGACGGGAACATAGAGGCCGCCATCATGTATCAATCGAATCAATATATTATATACTTAGGTATTACTTATAACAAAACAGTAGAAACCGCTGTGTCTGTACATTGAAGAAAAGCAAAAGAAATAGAAAGGGGGTGACTAAAGAAGAGTAATAGAACAAAAATCAACGATTTTTAGAATTCTTTTCTGTCTGTCTTTTTGTTCACGCACATCTCTAAAACTACTAAACGGATTTTCATGTAGTTCTTACAGCTGTATTGAACTTAATTTGGAATAGAATATAGGCTTTATTTCTATTCTCGGAAAAAAAGTTATCGTCATTTAAAGATTTTTGGAATTTACTTTTCTACTGGTAGTAATAAGAAGTTATGGTACGGGATCTCCTCAACAGATACAGAGTTCGAGTTAGGTTTATTTGACTATAATTTATTAGCACTTTGGTAAAAACATGGTGACCGTTGCATATTGTCGTTCAAAAAGTCATATTCTTTTGTTTTCCTTATTTCCACGAAAATCCATTCGAAGTGGGCGGAGCCTCGGGCAAAAGCTAGTACTTCATAAATCCGTGTCGATTATTGACCTTCCAATGTTTAGATTTAATGTCATTGACATTATCTCACAACTTGGTTATAAATTCGACCAACGTAAAAATACCACACATGCGTCATCCATATCACGAGTACGGACGCGTATAAAAGATTCTTACTGCGAAAAGATAAGGGATGATGTATTCCAACAGAAACCCAGGATTTTAAGGATCATATTATTCGTTCCCTATCTTGACATAGGTTCTCGGACAACCTCTGCAGGATTTATTTTACGGTGTGGGTATGGGGGGGAACACTTATGGTGTTACTACGGCAGTTTGCGAGTGTCTTGATTACTAATAATTTTATTACTAACTAGCTTTTGCCCGCGGCTCCGCCCGCTTGTTATTCGGTTAAACGACATGCTTTTTTCTGGGATCAAAAGTAGTAAAGGTGTTAAGTTAGGGTATAAGCTATATCCATTCTAAATTTCATCCAGATCCGTCCAGCCGTTTCAGCATGAAAGAGTAACAAACATACACACACACACACACACACACACACACACACAAACTTTCGCATTTATAATATTAGTGTGATTATGCTAAGTTGCATACAATACTTTTTCTACGAAGATAGAAAATCGTTTAAACAACAAATCTCCGGAAACTGGAAACGTCTTTTACACTTGACACTCAATTAACAAACAAAATGAAAATTTGCTGAGAAACATGCACTTTTGACTTTATTTTAAACACGCTTTTGCTCGCAGCTTCGCTCGCATGGTTGTGTTTTATCTACAGTTTTCGGGTTGGCTGTTATTTTATCAACATCCCCTAAAGCCTATATGATGACTTTGGATGAATCATATTATGATTCTGTTCTATTGCCGTCTCTTTTGCATGGGTGAATAAATTCTAACTCTGTCCTACTTTCAAATCATTTTATGATTCACCCGGGTCGGCCTTTTTAGATGTTCTGGGCCAGAAACAATATAACTCAAAAAAATCCGCATTCAAATCCGATAAGTGGCTCTCGAGTTAAAACGGAACATAATTGCAGACAGACTGACATAAATTCTAAAAATTGTAGTCTTGGACTCAGTACTATACTAATAAAATAACCCATTTCATTAAAAATTTCGCAAAAATATTGTATTGTATTGTATTGTATGGTCCATCATACCAGCTCCCGCCTATCCAGTTTCGAAGGGTTCAGTTCTTTTAAGTATTGCTTGCATGTGGCGATCTCAGCTAGCCCTGCCATTTGCTTTATTAACCAATTAGAGTTTATGAGAGGCACTTATTATGGCGTTTTTGGTTTCATCAGAGCCCATCGGTCACTTTAGTCAGACTATTGGTAAACAAACACTAGCAGGGTGGGGCCTAGCGGAAGTTGCCGCGAAACACTGCACACTGGCCCTTATGGTCAGGCGGGAACCTTGCTGACTGTACATACATGTATAGATAGAGCCGAACGGCATGCCGATGCGCTGCTTGGCTCTATTTTCAAGAGCTGTGCTGTGCTGGCTAGGCTGACGGACCCGACCGAGGAAAGTGCACTCTACGACCGCCGAGAGTCCGTGCAGGGGGGCCAATTTGCAACTCGATATCGTTGCGAAATCTTTCGTCGAACGTCGAATGAGCGCAAGAGCCAATGTTTGGATACCAAACTGTCAAAACTTTGAGTTGAACAATCTGGTATCCTGGTATCCAACCACGCCCATTCGAACAAACGATTTCGCAACGATACCGCAGGAGTCAGGACCATCAGTCACCCCCAATGACGTTCTAAAATGGATGAAGTATAATAAATAGGAAATCAGTTATCCGATAAAAGTCGACATAGAATAGTAATACCCAATCGCACGGTTAAGGTTTATCGTTATAAGTACACGTAGGAAAAGTTCCACTGATCCACATTTTCCGGTAGTGCCTTCAATTAATTACAGTTAAAAAACGTGAAAAACATTTTATACATTATTTTTATCTCGCCTGAACATTACTTTTGAAATATTAAGCATTGTTTGACTCTTTTTGGGAGTTGCATTCCTTAAAAACAGTGCACAATCATAGTCGGTCACACAAATCTTTTCTACAATGGGCATTTAAATTTAATCTTTCTAAAACGGACCGTCGTCGTCTGGGCTTGAGTGTTTGAGAGAGACAATAGCTCAAGAACAATGCAATTAGTATCATGCGACTAACACTCATACAAGTACATAAACAATTACACACACCATAAAAAGAATGAAAGGTCATTCTTCAAATTGTCATACAAACAAAAGTAGGCTTGACGTTTTAGATATTATATCCCGCTAAAGTCAGAAAATGGCTATGTTTTATGGATTTTATGATCTTGTAAAGCTTTTAGAAAAGTAGCTTTGGTATTCCCACTCGTAACAGTATTTTATTGGCTGCAGATTGATATTTTATGTAAATAAAATTTCGGGAAGACTTTCTAAATCTTTTGTACTGTTCATTCCTATTTTGTTGATAGTTTCGGTACCTTGTTAAAATACAATTTGAACATTGGTTGTCAAACACTTATCATACTTTATATTGAGTAAATGGCTTTTGCGCGCATCTATATCCACGATGATTTGTGATCCTACTATACTTAAATGTACAGCGCCAAAGTTTATGACCTCATGTATTCGCACATTGCCATAGATATTGTAGTGCAAAATTACATAGCTCTATGTTCCCAGAGAAACCTTATGTTTTATAGTTATAATAAAATTACACTACTCACAAGTGTTTTTAAAATTATATTATTTCATAAAACAAATTTCATTTATTTGTTTACAAATGTTTTACTCAAAAAAAAAAACTAGAAAGCCGTAACTCATTTTATACACAAAGTGTAAAACTAAATACAAAGTGTTTTAAATAATTTAGGATATATTACACACTAGAAAACGAATCAATTAGGAACTAGTTCGCTGAAAAAAACGTCAGGTGGGGCTCAAACCCGCGTCTCTGCCTATCACGGGCCAGAATTATCCACCGAGATCCACAACTCTTTTGAATCTGGGGGCACGGCATTGATCGAGCTAAAAAGCAGCACGGCCGTACCATCCTTTCCTTGAAACAGTTCAGGCCATTTTCGACTCCCCTATAACTTAATTATGGATAAAACTAGAAGCCTGAATTTTCAGCAACAAAACAGACATTGTATAAACACGGTATATTGCAATTTTTTTTTCGATTTGACTTAGTAGTATAAGAATTATAACTAGTCAAAGTTCCTCAATTTTGCCACTCACTGACTCACTGACTGACCGATCATCAAAACTCTAAGGCACTTCTATCTAGCAGACATAGAACCTTTAAATTTGAAATACAGTTAGTGTTTAGTGTATAAATCAAGGAAAAACTAAAACATTTTGCAATTTCGGTCCAGTGCTCTAGATACACCAACCAAGTCAATCTAATATTTATCTATATATACAAAATTCAAAGTCCTGACTGACTGACTGATAATCAAGCCACAGACTAAACCGCTGGTCTTAGAGACATGAAATTTGGAAGATATGTTCTTTGTGAAGTGTTGGTATCCGCTAAGAAAGGGTTTTTCGAAATAGTACTATTTTAGTTAGGGGTAGCCCTAAGATATAAATTTCAAAGTCCTGACGGACTGACTGATAATCAAGCCACATACTAAACCGCTGGTCCTAAAGGCATGAAATTTGGAGGGTGTGTTCTTTGTGAAATTTAAATATCCACAAAGAAAGGGTTTTTCTAAATTCTACCCCTAAAAGGGTGAAATGGGGGGTGAATTTTCTGTGAAGCTTTTTATTCCCTGGGTCGATTTACTCGAAAATTGGTACACCCACTCTTCAATTAAAATTAATAGAGCTTTGAAAATCCTACATGGCATAGTAGCTGGGCGTATGGCGCGCAGGGCGTGCGGAGGAGCGCGCAAACCGCGCCTGGCGTGGGGTAATTTACCTATTAGTAAGTAGGTAGGATTTTTCTGAGGTAAAGGTGTATCTGTAATATGTACCTGATATTACTATGAACTAATATTTGCAAGTTATAAGTAAGTACATGTAAAAAAACGCGTTTGTTTCTCTATTAAATAAAATTAAATACAATAGGAGCAGTCTGGTGATTCTAGCACTTGAAAGAGAAATAAAATACAACAATTATTACGGTATTTCGTTGTAAACAATATTAATTATTTATCATCCACTTCTGGTTGTCTCCTAATTAGATCTTTTCACACACGGTTTGAGTTCTGTTACATACAACCATACTTACCATTACTTCCAGAGATTAGTTTAATTTTACGGAGAACTTCGTCCTTATTTCTTTTCTTAGTAGACTGTCAATTTGTATACATATCTAGGGGTGAGAGCGCTTTAAATGTTTGTTTCTAAAAAAAAGTCATTTGTTTCCTGTAGTCCAGGCGGGCGAAGGTGGCATGCCTTTGCGCTTGCAAAAAAGTCTTTGTATTTACCTACCTATTTTTCATGAATTTTAGGTTTTACGGACTAAAAAGGAAATGATAACGTCAGTTTCTGGTTAGTAATACAATAGCTACTATCGGGGCAAGTTCTGCAGGCCCACTTTTCCCCAATAGCACATGGCATAGCAATTAGTAGGCAAACGTTATCTTCTTACCATCGTAGAATGTGGGGCGCAATCATGAACTTGTCTGTTCTTGAATAATTTTGGTCAAATTGCTCGATAAATCGTTATTATGTTAAGGCCAGGCTTATTGAGCGCACATAACACAGGGCTCAATATCACTTATGAATAAATGACAGCGAAGAAAAATCTTATTATGGCTTAATTATGTGTTAATTATGGGGACTCAAACTTCGAAATACTAAAATGCCATCAAAAACAAAACAACATCTGATAGTGACCATATCAATATTAAAATCTTTTATTTTTTAAATAAATAGATTGACCTGGCAATCGCACTAAATAATCTAATTTAATATTTATTTAATTTATTTGGTTTTAAGAACAACAACAGCAAAAACGGTAAATATAACAATAAAAATATAAGCGGTAAATAAGGCCAGTAACAGCTGTTCCCAATTAAACAATATAATTTACTCTACTGAAAATACACATTGTAAATATGCAACTATGTATATGCAACATTAACAAAACTAATTATATAAAACACTATATGTATTACTTGTGACTGTGAGATACATTGAGTTTTCATGCGATGGCCAAGTCAATCTATTTATTTAAAACATAAAAGATTTTTAATATTGATATGACCACTAAAAATGTTGTTAGGTTAGCTAATTATGTTTTAACTTAAGACAGGAGGTTCCTTAATTAGGGACTAAATAAATTAACCAACTTGGATTTACATGGATCTCACAACTTTTTACGGTAGAACTAAGTTGCGAGACTTGGTTTTTTAACAAGTTTTGTTTCTGATGGCATCTCATTTCTTTTTGTAGATAGTCCTACTTTTTTTCCTTTCCGGAACCGTCTACTTACAAACTTACTACATATACCTTTATATGGGATTACAAAGTTATTTATGCAGTTGGCTTATCTAGAAAACTGGACGGAAATTGCAAAATATTTTAGTGTTTCCTTGATTTATACACTAAACACTAATTGTATTCCAAATATATTTATAGTTTTGATGATCGGTCAGTCAGTCAGTGAGTGAGTGACGAAATTGAGAAACTTTGACTAGTTATAATTCCTAAACTGCTGGTTCAAATTAAATGAAATTTGAAATATACCGTGTTTATACATTGCCTGTTTGGTAACTGAAAATTCAGGCTTCTAGTTTTATCCACAAAGAAATTATAGGGGGGTCAAAAATGGCCTGAACATTTTCGAAAAAAGGGTGGTACGGTCGTGCCGCTTTTTTGCTCGACTTGGCGGGGGCACTGAATTTTTGTATTCTGCAATTTATTCAGTAATAATATTGAGCATACTATTGTATTCCATGAGTGCTAAAATTACATACTAATTATATTATTATTTTAATACACTTATTTATTGCATACATTTATCATTATTATTATTATTTTAATACATAAAATAAATTTCTTTGACTTTTCTAATTGACGGAACGGTAAAAAGAGATCAGAGCGACATGCTCTATGGACATCATCTTCCCCTTAACATAGATCGAGGTTCGTCTCGGTTCACTAACCTATAAGTTTACAGATCCGCACACTCGGCAACCAAACAGCTGTTATGTTTATTTTTATTACTATATCAAACGATACGAACTACGGTTTTATCATAAGACTTTTATCTTTTAAATCTTTCAAGCTGACTCATACAATCTAATCCGTTTAGTAAATATTTGAAATTTTTCATAGGAGTTATTTTATTGTTTTTCTATTAAAAGCTATAAAAAGGTATTTGGTATTTGTTTTTTATTGTAAGCACGTAACTGTGTGGTATTCACGTGCCTATTGAAAGCATAAGGTTCATGAAAGGCACCGAAATTATTTTTAATGAAAATGTACTTCATACTTTCTTTGCTATCTTCATAAATAAGTAGTGGTATTTTCGAAACCCTTCAAAAGCACAAAGAGATAAGCGAATCGATATTGTTATCACACTAATATTCTAAATGC
Source organism: Ypsolopha scabrella (assembly GCA_910592155.1). Lineage (NCBI taxonomy): Eukaryota > Metazoa > Arthropoda > Insecta > Lepidoptera > Ypsolophidae > Ypsolopha > Ypsolopha scabrella. Next base: position 12,653,183 of record OU342964.1, read on the forward strand.
GAAAGTGTGTGTGTGTGTGTGTGTGTGTGTGTGTGTTTGTGTGTATTTGTTACTCTTTCACGCTGAAACGGCTGAACGGATTTGGATGAAATTTAGAATAGATATAGCATATAGCCTAACTTAACACATAGGCTACTTTTTATCTCGGAAAAAAAGCATTTCGTTAAACCGAATAAAACGCGGGCGGAGCTGCGGGCAAAAGCTAGTTTATAATATACCTACAAAAGAATTCCATGATCTACCAACACATAGACCAAACGGCTAGATATACTTAGAACCATTACATTTGGAAAATAGGTTCCTTGTGTGAGGTAGACATCCGCTAAGAAGGTTTTACGAAATTCCCAACACTGGATAGGGAGAAATAGGATCTGCGGGAGTAATGCGGCGTCTCGTAAAATTTAATTTTCGTTTGAGCACATGGAAGGATGTTGTACGGGTAATTGCTATAGCTAGAGCGTTTATCCACGATCCGGCGTGGCATCCGGTATTTGACAAACCGAGGAAACGGCCCATGTACCGACATGACGACGGCTGGTAATTTCGCTTAATCGGATATCAAATCAAACCATTCAAATATATTTTCAAATATAAAAATCATTTTTAATTGATTTTTTTGTACTAGACCTCGACTGACCGTCATTTCATCGGCTTACTTAATAAATACAAATAAAATAATAAAACATACAAATATTTAATTCTTATTAATTTTACAGGGTTATGTTGTGCATGGAGGTTTTATACCTGTATTTTGTCACAAAAAGATGCTGGCAGCAAAAAATATGTATGGCTTCTCAGATGTAGGTGGCTTTGCTCGATCCGCTTTAAAATTAAACCTGAATGAACTCCGGCGATGGTTCCATTGTCCGGCTCCGGTGTTGGACGCCCGATATCGGAGGCGGCAAATATCGGACCGTGAATAAACGTTCTAACAATATCCTTGTGCCGAATAATCTCCATAACAATAAATAATACTATATGTATTACCGGAAACCCGTACCCTACTTTGTTAAGAGCACAGAGTCGGACAATTCACATGAGAACATTATACAAGTTGTTGAAAATGAGCTTTTTGAGTTGACCAAACTAAACACTTTTTTTTTCTTTATTCGGATATTTAGTTTCTAGTAAGCCTTAATAAATACAAAAAACAAATTATTCTTAATTAAATGCTTAGCTTCTAACTTATTAAAGAAATCACAGCATGCACAATGTATGATATCTTGCCTTAATGAAATAAAAATACTATTATTAAACAATATATATAAAATACACAAAAAATTAAGAATTTCTTTTTTAATTTAATTTTATGTTTTTCAAAATAAATTTTAGTTAGTATAAGTAGGTACAAAAATATAATTATTTTATTTTGGCTAACGCTTGCTTACAACTAAGTTTAAAACTACTTAAATTTTTAACACCTACGCAGTTGTTACATATCAAATTATAAGTGTTTGTAAGTCTGGAAACAGGAGCAGATTTACCAAGGACGGTTCTGGAAAAAGGTGGGTGAAACAATTTAATAGGAGCACGGGGGTATTTGTATGGAATTCTGAAGGAAATTTTATTTAAAAGATCTGGCCAGTCTGTCCTATTATTCAAAATATTATGCAGAATGATAGATCACTTAGACTGTCAATGTTAAAATAACCTAGTCTCGCCTCGTATGACTTTTTATAGAAATTGTTTTTTTTGGAAGGACTGTTTGTATGATTAGTCCTTGTGTTTTTTTTTCAATCCTTTAAAACAATGGTTTGCTATAAAAATTATATTTTTAAGCTCACTAATGCATATAAGGTGACATTTATTTATGCAGTCAAATTCATACTGGAGGCTCGGTAAGTGATCAGTATCACGGATCGATAACACTTTTTGCTAATTTCGCTAAATAAAATGTTGAATTCTCCCATAGAAATTGACCCGGGACTGGGATTGCGTTTGTAGAGAATACAATGCAGGAAAAAATAGAGAATATGAAGAAAATTATTCACAAATTTCACAAAAGGATTATCGAACCTTTATACTGAGCACTTACCGAGTCTTCAGAAAGAATTTGGCTGCATAAATAAATTTCACTTTGTATACCTGTTATTTTTTTGGTAATATTTTTCTGTGTGTGATTCTTTGTGTGTACTTATAAAGCGTAAGTATATCCATATAACACAGGGTCATGCATAAACATTGGCGCTGAGTTGCCGAACAAAACAATTTCTTAAGTCCCTTAATTATTAAAAAATACATATAAAGGTGAACTGTCTGCTTGAATCATGAATTCTTCTTTGTTTAATTTTGTAAATGTATATTTTATTTTAAAGCTGATCCCTTTTTGTTGTCTACCCTCAGAGATAATAATGCCTATGTCTGCCCTCATCGATTTTTTTATTTCTTTCTGTACGACATTGAAGCTATGTTTTAGAGGTTAATCTGCGTCTTTCAGAAGAATTTGTTAATGGTGTGATTTTAATTAGATTTAGTAATTGGGAAAAGAGAGTTTTGTGTGTTTTGAAATATTATTAGCCTTTTACCTGCGGCTCCGCCCGCGTTTACTCAATATCTGCCCCGTTTTTGTCCTGGTCGTTATATTATCAACACCCTGTATGTATAGCCTATATTTTGACCAGGTTCACTAGGATAATAATAAAGAAAACCGCTTCTTGAGTGGTTCTCGAGTTAAAACGGGACATACATACAGACAATCAGACAGATGAAAATTTAAAAAATTATAGTTTTTGCTTCAGTACAACACTAATAATAATAACACATTTCATTTAAAATATTGTCAATATAAAATTTTAGTAATTTTGTTAACGAAAACTGGTGATAGTACTCGTCCATATGAACAACTTTTACTATTAGAGCCAACCCTGAAATCATAAAAAAAATATCACCTGTTCCATAGAAAAGTTAAATATCTACTCGGCCCAAATTTATGAAACAGCTGATATTTTTTTGACGATTTCAGGGTTGGCTTCATAGTAAAAGTTGTTCATATGGACGAGTACTATCACCAGTTTTCGTTAGCAAAATGACAAAAATTTCACGTTGTATAGACACAACTTTTTTTACTCCTTTATTATTATTATATCCATAGAATCATTTTATTCTCGATATTATATGTTGTTTACTTCATAGTATCGAAATTATGCCCTTTACATGTAAAAAAAAAATAAGTACTCAACTCAACCCATAGGATCCATCTACTATTATTCTACTCGATCACATACAACGGAGCTCCCACGTTTCAATACGGCACTGCATGAGTTTTGGATGATCGCTCTCAAGGATAATCTTCTTATGTTGAGGCCAAGAGTGTGTTCGGACACCAGCAAGCCAGGGGGGCTACTCCGAAGTGGAAAAAATGGATCGAGTATCGTTCGATCGTATATCCATCTCTGTCACACTCTTAATGCGTGCGTCAGAGATGGACGTATGACAATCGACTGAATCTTTTTGGGAATGCCGGGCCAGGCTACATTAATATATAGTTATCGAAAATATTTTTTATGTAGTTTAATGCTTTAGGGTGTATTTATTTATTTGTTATTAGCAATTTAGATTTATTTTAGATTTAACTTTTTAAGGTTTTATGTTTATTTAATAAATATTTTTGTTTTTATAATTAGGATACTTTTTTGGTTCAATAAACGTTATCGAGTTATAGGACGTTGAACGTTTGACTAACCAGCAGGTATGCGCTACTTCAAAACCCAATACCAAGTGCTAAGAAATTGTAATAAAAAAAACAAAGCAGTGAAATGTACACTCGATTTAATGATATTCAAAACTACATTTTAGTAAATTAAAAAAAAGAATCTCAATTTTTTTTATTTTTTTTTAGACTCGAATTTTTCAAAGTTGGACCAGTTTGTTTTGTTTTTCTCAGAATACCGTGCCAAGTTGCATTATGGGCCTGCAAGTCGTTTCAGAGCTAGACCAGTTACAATGCTGGAGCGCGGCGGCCGTCGCGCCGCCATACCGCGTCTACTGACCGCTAGTAGCTTAGAGAAACTTTCAATCTCAAGATTGCTTACCGTATTTTCATTTTAAATTAGGAAAAAAACAAGATAATTATATTATACTAGCTTTTGCCCGCGGCTTCGTTTAACGACATGCTTTTTTCCGGAATAAAAAGTAGCCTATGTGTTAAGTTAGGATATAAGCTATATCCATACTACATTTCATCCAAATCCGTTCAGCCGTTTCAGCGTGAAAGAGTAACAAGCATACACACACACACACAAACTTTCGCATTTATAATATTAGTGTGTGTAACTACAATAATAATAAAGCCGACTTTAAAGGTTTTAGTTTTAGTTTGACATACATAAAATTAAACTTAGTTAAGGTTAAAACGAAGAGACATTTTCAGGTCACCATTTTATAAACGTCAAACTAAAATTTTAGTTTGACAGCCATAATTTACTCAATTTAGTGATTTTAACTTGTTTTGGTAATTTCAAGGCACATTTTAGAGCTGTCATTTATTGAATTTAAAAAATTAGTTTGATTTAAGAGCGTTTAAAAGACTTGCTAATTTTAGTTGGTGTGCCCTTCAGAATAGCAAAATATAGTGCTGTCACTTAAAATCAAGTTTTTAAGTAAGTTTCTTAACTTAAAATTAAAACCTTCAAAATCGGCTTTAATATATCTATTAATATAACTAAAATAATAATATCAGTGTCAAACGGGGAACCGCCGCGAAACCATGTTTCCCTCCGCCGAAGAAACTGTACGAATACAGTGAAACTAGTCAGGCGAAATCTAACTAATACATCGCGAGTAGCCGTTTCAAAATCAGTATGTTATGTACTTAATGTAAGTATATAGTTAAGGTACAGAATAAGTACCTATCTTTTCTGCTTTTGTCGATATCTTTGGCTCCAGGTTTGAAGAGATTTAGCCGTAGCCGAGCTTCAACGAATTCTGTCGTTATATCGCAATGTGTTGAAGTACGTTAAACTATCTTTGTAGATACTAAATAGTACTCTTGAGGTATATACATTTTATAGTAATTGTAGTCCAAGAAGCTAGAGTGACGGGGAACACAAAAAAATACCATGCATTAAAAATAAAGCGCACCAGTAATAGTGAAGTTAAACATTTTTAAAAATTTGTAAATGAGTATAATAATATTAATTATTTGTAATTATCTTGTTTTATTCTAATTTATATAATATTTATATTTTTTAATGATTTGTTGCGTAATATCGTTGCGAAAGATTAAAAAACTTTTTTTTTGCGACAGAGTTTCATTACTTTGATTTTTAGTTTTTAATTTTTCATACATCACTATTAAAACTTAATTTTCTATAAATACATTATATTTTTTAAATTAGATTTTATTATACACAGGCTATATTTATTATACATATACAGGCATACTGTGTTTGCCTATAATTGGGAACACACTCGTAAGTACATGTTGTGTTTGTCTTATCTATATACTTTTGTAAGTCTATTTTCTATTGGCAGATCAATAAAAATTAATAAATAAATATATAAAGCTCTATATTAAGACGCTTAATACATACAACTTTCAAATTTGGTTAAATTGTTGTATATGCTCTAACTAAAGTAAATCAATAAAATGGGGTTCCGTACTAAGAGGGTCCTGATCTGTTTGTCAGGCGCTACCATTTTGGCGCCTTGTTTTTGTCGCCTTAGGGATGATGCTATAGCATCTATATTGTTGATATGTATGTTTTTAGAGTTCCGTACCAGTAGGTATTGTGTGATGCTACGGAACCTTTTGTGCACGAGTCCGACTCACACTTGGCCAGATTATTATATTGACTTGAGTGAACTACACTCTCCGTCTCTCAATGCAATTTTGTAATCGAAATCGAAATTTATTTCTCATATAGGAAGACTTTTTAACTATCCAAGAAAACCTTACATGACTACATTCTTATTATATAGTACGTTTAAAAAGGATTTCACTATGACATGTGTACGGCAAGACTATAAACTATTAAAGATGGAGTATGCGTTACGAAATAAGTCCCGTGGATTAATTTATTTTGTATTATATTTCAAGAGAAAAAACACTTAACCACAAGATTTCTTTGGTGGTGCAAGCTCTACAATATTCATTGGATAACAGTTCTTACATCGCTTTATGGGCTAAATTAAATAACCTTAGATTACAGTTTTAAAAAGAACGCTTATTGGATGTTTTTTTTGCCATGCAGCCTCAGTCACATTCTTATAGAACATTTTTTTCACTATGGAATTATACAACGTGAAATTTTTGTCATTTTGCTAACGAAAACTGGTGATAGTACTCGTCCATATGAACAACTTTTACTATGGAGCCAACCCTGAGATCGCGAAAAAAATATCAGACGGACGGACATGGCGAAACTATAAGAGTTCCTTGTTGACTACGGAACCTTAAAAAGGTGACAAAATTATCGCCACGCAATATTCCCCCAAACTTACATTGTTATGTAACAAATATTTTAATTTTTACATTGGACTTTTTGTAGAGCTACAATTGACACAGGCACTAAGCAGTAGTTATGCAAATTACGAGTCATCAATTGACAAAAATACGTCTACAGCTTGAAACGTAATGAATTTATGTTCAATTGAATCTCAACTGGCCTGCCCACAACAATTTTAATTGGTATAATTATCACGATCAAATAAATTAATTGTATTTTGAGGTAATCGTTTTTGCACACTTCCTGGCAAATTATTACTTGTATAAAGTTACAGATCTTTACCTAGAGTAAATTAACTTGCATCTAAATCAATACGTTAATGTACTAATAATAATAATGTAGTAAAAAAATCGTGTCTGACATTTAATATTTTCGTGAAATTTCAAGTGAAATGGGTTATTAGATTAGTATTGTACTAACGCCAAAACCACTATTTTTAGAATATTTGTCTGTCTGTCTGCATGTATGCTACGTTTTGACTCGAGAACCACTCAACGGATTTGGATGCGGTTTTTGTATTATCACCGCAGTGACCCTTGTCAACACATAGGCTAGAAGAGGTGTTCATAAAATAACACCCAAGCCGAAAGCGGGGCAAAGAATAATATTTGTTTATTTCCAGGCAACTGTTTTACAATAAGTAATGGTCTTATAATCTAACATACATAAATTAATAACAACAAAACAAAATTAAAACTAGATTGAATAAACGCTTTTATCTCGAGAACCACTCAACAGATTTGGATGCGTTTTTTTTTTATTATCATCGTAGTGAGCTTAGTCAACACATTGGGTACAAGGGGTATTCAGAAAATAATGCCCGAGCCAAAAATGGGGCAAAGATTGAAAAAACGCGGGCGGAGCCGCGGGCAAAAGCTAGTATTTATTATTTTCCATTTTTTTCCGCAGTTTTGTTTCTTTGGTTAAGTTTTTCAGTATGATCAGTAAATTATGTGTTTTCATTTTCATTTACTTCCTGAACGAAAAATGTATTTTTTCCGTGTAAGTTCCGCACATAGAAAAGTTGTTCAACAAGTTTAAAAGTTGTTCACTAGTTGTCGCTTAGTGAGGTAACTAAATTACTACGGCGTCGACGGTTCAGAAACCTCCAATAAGCTGTTGTTAGGGTTCCGTGAAGATACGAAAACTCTTTTAACAAGCTTCGATGCCTGCCAGTCCTTCCCTGGGAATAACTGAAAGACGGCTGAGCTGTAACTTATGAACATTTCTGCACTAAGGCTGAGATTCAGAGTGTATTTTGAGTCCGAACTCAATCTTACAAACGTCAGGAAGCGACGTGATCTCATACTAGAGTGACGTTTGTAAGATTGAGTTCGGACTCAAAATGCACTCTGAATCTCAGCCTAAGACTTCGGCATGGTAGTACTTCAAATAAATGTCCAGTAATGAACTTTAGACATTATGCAGTTGCATGAAGTTGGTTTCGCTATATTTTCCACTTACCACAAGGCAACTTAATGTGGGAACTAGTGTTTTTATGTTATTGTAATTAAAAAACCGGACAAGTGCGAGTCGGACTCGCCCACCGAGGGTTCCGTACAAATTAGTAAAAGTTTAAAAAAAAACTATAAAAGATTTGGTGACCCGTACAATTATGACCGCGTATACCGTTGCTTAACCTCGATGATTTTTTTATGATTTAATTACAAATGTATAGGTTAAGATTTTTTCCTATAGGTACTTGTAGTATAAGACGGTATTATTTGCCAAATTTTATAGTTCTAGGTTAACGGGAAATACCCTATAAATTTTGAGTCCCTTGAGAGTGCCGAAATATACTTTTTTGCGGCATAAACGGCCGCATCTTTTTTTTACCGTAAATTATAAGTTTAATTTTTTTTACAGCTTCAAAGGACTGTAAACTTTAGTACATGGTTTTAATTTCAACTCGATACCTCCACGCGTTCCCGAGGTAAAGGGTCTTGACAGACAGACGGACGGGCGGACAACAAAGTGATCCTATAAGGTTTCCGTGTTTTTCCTTTTGAAGAACGGAACCCTTAAAATGTAAATTTTCACGGAAACCGCACATTTTATTTGACTGTGTTGTATTTTCTATTTTGTAAAAACATTAAATTAAAAGCAGTAGTAGCTCAATCAGTAGGATGCTGTGCTCTCAAATTTAAAACACGGGTTCGAATACTACCGGTCAAGCGTGCACAAACAAGTTTCTCGAAATTTAAATGGATTGTAGGTACTCTCTTTTTTAATTACCACTGTTGAATGGTGAAGAAAAACTCTGTGACGTAACCCTATACCGGGTGTAAATAGACTGCTTCCATTAAATGAAACCACATATTCTACAGACCCTACTGAACCACTTTTCCCAAGAATCATACCCGCGGACACCCATAGTTTAAGAAATTATTGAGTTCCAAACAAAAATGCGTGAACCCTAACGCACCGACATATATACGGGCGAGTTTAGAGAGAGCGTCGTCCGTGAAACCTGAAGCTGTTTCACGGACGACGCTCTCTCCAAACTCGCCCGTTTCTCAGTGCGTTAGAGTTCACACCTTTTATACCCAGTATATACATATAAGGTGAAAATCAGTCAACCGCCTAAATTCATACTAGAGACTCGGTGAGTGATCAGGAATAAGGTTCAAAGATCTTTTTAGCGAAATCGTACAAAAACTTTATTATTTTCATTACCTACTACTAGACTATATGATTAATACTTGCGATTGTCGGCACTTGGTGAAACTTCGATAACAACATGATGAATAAAACATTTGTACTCGTTTCACAATATATGTATGTTAATCCCAACCGGTTTCGGTATTACACCATTATCAAGGGTCTTAATAACTAATTAATAACACATTTTAATGACATATTTCATTGTTTACATGTCCAAACCAATGTACAATATATAATGAAAATGTGTTATTAATTAGTTATTAAAACCCTTGATAATGGTGTAATACCGAAACCGGGTGGGATTAACATATCTACAATTATTGTGAAACGAGTATCTACAAGTGTTTTTGTTCATCATGTTACTACTAGACTAGTTCAAGTACAGGCACAATAGTGCAAAAACAATTTTTTTTCGATTTTCACCTGGAGGGTCATTAAACCTTGTTCCAGGTGACTAACCGAGTCTCCAGTATTAATTTAGGCGGTGGACTAGGAGTATATTAGTAGGCGGTAAGGCTTCTTATCACTCGGTAAAAAGATAGTGAACAAGTGTTTTTTATTGTTTCATTGTCAATTCACACTCGGAAACAAATCTGAAAATACTTTCGGCAAATTAGTTTTTTACTAAACTTTACCATAGTAAAACTCAAAAGGCTTCACTTTTTAACAGATAAATACGGCAATTTGAATGGCACAAACATTTAAATAACACGCAAATCATTTCGTGATTCAATTTGTTAAAACCCTTATAAACTTTATAGCTTTACTGTGGAAATTGAGGGAGTGAATAATGGCTCGTGATTGTTGATTAAATTTAGAATTTAATTTGAAAGTTACTTTATTACTGTGTTCGTAGGTATAAGCCAATATCATTGCTCTTATGTACCACATGCAAATATGAGCTACCGAAACCTTTAATATAGGTAACTGTTATCCTGCGCATTTTAAGAAAATTAGAAAATAATCCATGTATTTACAGTAATAAAGTTTACAATTTTTAGGGTACCGTACCCGAAGGGTGCCAAAGCCTTCGTCTTTCGTCTGTCTTTCACAGGGGCCTACAGATTCAACCGTAATAGGTAGAAACTTGAAATTTTCGCCTCTACCACGACAAATAATAAAATTCAAGGAGGTTCCAATGCAAGAAACCTCGAAAAAGTTGCATTTGCAGGGTTCCGTAACCAAAGGGTACCAAACGGGACCGTATAACTAAGCCCTCGCTGTCTGTCTGTATGTATGTATGTTTCTTTTTAGCTCTAGACCTAGTCAAAGGATTTGGATGTAGTTTTTATTTATTATCATCTTAGTGACCCTGGACAACGTTATAAGCTATAATAGTTGTTCATAAAACCACGCCCACGCCGATAACGGGGCAGAGATTGAACTGAAGCGGGCGGAGCCCGGGCGGATGGCTAGTAGCCGATAAAATCGTTCTCAAATATGAAACGTGAAGTGCAGGAAATGAAGGAATTTGTTGGTACTATCCAGGGACTAGGAGATAACTATATATCAACACTGTTCCAATCTAACAATGTTCGCCAAAGGAAAATTATATTAGTTTGAGGTTCAGAGTCTTCCCAACTAACAGTTTAACGTCGTTCAATCGTTTAGTAAACGTTATCTTATTACCACTGTTCGTAAAAGCTAGGTCACACTAACGTTATAATAACGTTTGCTAAACGCGAAAAGGATCCCATTTATACGACCTACATTGTTGTATAATGGTCATACAAAAGTCACAATATGACTTCGTTAACGTCATTTAAAAGTCATGTGAACGTTAAGGAATTACCACATTTATCGCGCAGTAGGCGCATCATAACTTTATAACGACTCGTTTCGTTATATTGTGGCCATACAGTGTGGTTTTGAATGATTAAAACGTTTTATTTGAGTCAAGTAACAACACCTGTAAGACTGATTTATTTTTCATGTTAGTGACTCGTGTTTATGGTTTTGTTTCGAGAGTTAAGTGCAAAACAAATAATTAAAAGTAAATAAAAGGTGAATATAATATTTAACTTTTATGTCTTCCTAACTTTATCTGTCTCTCATACCGTATAGTTCGACTGGGAATTAATGTTTTATGATAATATACCTATGTAAATACTATACATATTTTCATGCCCCTTCCTAGTTTTTTGCTCAAAACATTATATTTTTATAAGTAAAAATATGTTTATTTCTAAAAGTATCAGACATGTTGTTTTTGTCGCACACTTATCTTTTTATGACGTTGTAAAGACATTAAGTCGTTTTAAGGTTATTTGAAGACCATGCAATATGCCATTGCAGCTAGCTATTAGGGTTCCTCAAAAAATTTAAAACCCTTTTTTAAAGTAAATATTCACCAAAATTTATTATTATTAAATTTATTTCAGGCAAAAACAGGTTGTAGTAAGAGTGCAGTGCAGTTTACAAAACATTTTAACATATTCAAGTAACTTTTATCTGAAATATGATTCAATATTTGTATATAGATAAAATTATAACGAGAGCAAATTTTAGTCTTCTTGATATATTGATTTGGCCACTGTAAGCACTCATTTTATATTATCGGACCAGTGCTATGGTTGCCACAGTAAAAAAATGAATTCAATGTCGGAAAAATCATAAACAATATTATTTTATAGTTAATAAAATAAATATCTGAATCTTTTTGTTTTTCATGTATTGTACACTTTCCTTCTTCAACATTTGTGACTAATGCCACGGTTATTAGCGTTGTACTTTTTAATAAAAAGAAATTTCGATTTACTTTCCTTTTGAAAGCTCCATCCACTACGTTGAAGTTTTCTCCACAAATTTTTGCTTCCATTTTTCGTATGAAATCTGATCAAACGTTCCATACATATGGCGGCCAAGTCGTTTAAAAGTCAAAACTTGACTCAAATCCCACTACAAGGTGTATTAAAGTCAGGATATGACATTAAATGGACATCATGTAATATAAAGTTTATATTTGAGTCGTAAATAAACAACAAAGTCATTTAAGTGTCTCAAATTGACTACTGTAACACAAAATACTGATTGTTTTATAAACGTCACTGTAAAACGTGTATACAGCTGCTACATTATATAAATGTCATGTAAAGGTTTTCCGAACACCTAATTTGTCAGTTGAAAACGTTTAATTGACTGTAACGTTAGTATGACTATTGCGTTGCCGTACAAACGTTTTAGCTACAACTGTAATAATAACGTCATATAGTTTTAGTCTTGAAGACGTTGCTGTGACCAGTGTATTGTGACATATTCGTAGGACGGCTAAAAAGTTAAATTAAAGACGTCTGTAGGACCTATAGTAGTCATCTCATTACTATTATAAGACTGCAATCCAACTTGATGTCGTACAAGTCAGATTTATGTGACGTTTTTGCTTGTTGGGTTAACTATATTTATTGTTAAACTATTAAACTCAATAAAGAGATTTGATTTGGTTTGATATATAACTCGTTGGTACTGTCTACAAACAAAGTCCTTTTACCAAAAAGGTCGTCCCAAGAAAGACCTAAAAGGTAAAACTTTCTGATTGTCATCCGATCAGGTCCAAAAGAAATTGAAAGAATCGGAAAGGAATCTGCCTTTATAGCTTTTTAGCTAAACAAAACTTTTGATAGAGAAGGATTAAACTTTTTGGAAATACTTTCTGTTTACGATAACTGTTTTCGTTCGGCCCTTATTGAAGCGATTTTTAAATGTTTTTGTTTGTAATTCCTTTGTTTCTCTTACAATTACAATACAATTTACAACTCAATTCTACTCAATTTGAAGTTTTACCTTGTATTATCTGGGATATGGTACAATCGGTGAAAGTTGTGCTTAATGGTAAGAATGAATGTGAAACCGGTGGAACGAACTGTTACATTTTAGTGTAGAGTAAAAAAAAGCGTTGATAATTCCGTAACTAAGAAGTATCAAAGTCTTAGAAAAACATTGTGAAAGTATTTTTGAATAATGTTTTCATTCAATTTTCCATGAGCAAAAATATTAAAGAAAAAGTATCACATTGTAGCATTGTATGCAATGAAAATTTTGGCATTTTATGAAGGCTTGTAAATTATGTTTTTAAAAATAGACCTATAATTTATAAAAATCGTGCTCTATTCAAAAAGCTATGTTTTTTATCTATGTCATGCTTGGTTGAAGTAGTCCGTGCGTGCATGTATTGCAAATTTTTTTATTTATTTTTATTTTTATTTTTTAAATGTTTATTTTTCGAGGTTTATTGTATGGCGATCCCCTTGGGGTAATTTTTTTTTTGTTTTTGTTATTTATCTTGACAGAGGCCATAGTAATACGTATTCTGTAAGAATTTCAACTGGCTACCTATTACGGTTGAACTGTAGACCCCTGTGACAGACGGACGGACGGACAGACTGACAGCGGAGGCTTAGTGATAGGATTCCGTTTGTATGAAGTACAAAAATATACAAACAACTTACAGTCTTATCTTTACGTAGAAACTGTATAACAAATATATAAACGTACAAAAAAGCGGATCGCCGCTAATAAAAAACTGAAGCATAGCAATGGCGGTGGTTTAAAAGTGTTTGAGTGGACTTACTATGGAAAATATAGGCTTACTGTGATGTGAATGTATGTGTTTTGGGCTCGTGTGTAGACGCAAGTAGGCTTTACTATATGGATAGGTAGTTCCATGAACAAACATAATTTATTTGAAATTTGTTGTTTTCAGATCTTTTCTTTTCTTGCTAAAAGGAAAGATACACCAATATTCCAGTTTTACATGAATTATAATTATGTACGTATGTATAACCTCTATATTTTGAGTCTTTTTTTTCTGAAATATGTGTTTTAAAGCCATATACGTATTAGTAAATACATACACTACATATAATATAACTTCCAGACTTATTTTACTCATGTGTTTATTTATACAAACTCTCAAACTCTTAACCTGTTTATTAAAGCCACACGATGAGACACACACACACTCACACACATATACATGCACACTAATCACTCGACACACACAACCCTTTAGTTTTTAATACGGAGTCTTGCTTGCGTCTTTTTATTTAAATTTATTCAGTAGTTATAGTTATGTTCCTCGTCTTTTAAAATATATTGTTAGCGTAATGAAATCCGTCATTGGCACTATTTCTTGATGTTATTTTTATGTTATCTTTAAAACTGTACTTGCTGTGGATTTTTGTTTATAAATAAAATAAATAAATACATCATGTATATCTTTTTAAATCCTAAACGTAAATACTGAAATTCAAAATTATCCTTGTACCACGTGAACATTGTTTTACCACGAAGTGAAATAAGAACATGTGAGCACTTACCTCAAATTAAACACATTTCTGCATTACATCATTCATCTCCAGATGAAGTTTACAAATTCGCACGTCCACGCCATACAATTGAAGTTCCGAATTCAAACACGAGCGCGAGAGTTCCAAATTCGAAATTTGTTCGCGATAGAGCACTGCTTGCAAAGATGCGTACGCACCGACTGGCCCGAATGATCTCCTTGTACCATTTTACGTTCGACAGCTGCCTACATGACTGTACTCACATTCACTTACTTTTTAAGTTATGTACACATTGTAGGTTTTCCGTTTCCAAAACCACAACGCCAGTTCCTCTGATCTCACTGGACAACTATATGCCTTTTGTTATATCATTGACTTTATGGCGCGTATTTGTTTATACAAGTGGTATTTTAATAATACTTACATAAAAAGCCATTTATTTGTCACCAAAACAATTTAACATAATTAAATTTTATATATAAGGGGACTTTCGCTTATATAGAGACTCAGTAAGTCGTCAGAACCAATGTTCAATGACCCTTTCTATAAAATACGCAAAATAAAATTTAGACTGCCTGTACTAATTTAATCGAAGTAGTAAAGAGGCATAAAAATATTTTTCGCAAACAAGGTCATTCAACCTTGGTCCTAACCACTTACCGAGTATCCAGTATGAATTTGGCTATATAAATGAAAGTCGCCTTATACAAGGAGAGACAAATCGGTCTAAGACTCAACTAACGTTTGTTTGTAACAAACAAAAAGCTACCGATTTTCAGCCTTAGCCTGTAATATAAAAGGAACACAAAAAAAGATAATAACAAAATAAACAAATTTAAACTATACACAGAAAACGAAGTCACAGTGAAAACAAAAACGAACATGATATAAAGCTTTATTACTAATGACGATAAAATTCATGGTGGACACTCAATTAAGACAAACTACCTATATGTTGGATACTTTTGCAATTTCCCTACTATATTGTTTTTGCTCTCTATACATTATATTATCAGCACTTATCGTCCAAGCCTCACACGGCTTATTAAAATCCAGAACTTATATTATATCCACGAACTTAATGAATATTCTACATAAGACGTGGAGAAAAAAACGTCAATTATTTTTGGTCTTTAGATATCAGGAGCTATTGAGGAACCAGTTCAAATCAACATTAAGAAAATTCACAAAAAATAGCGGTTAACTTAAAACTCAATAATTCCAAAAGTTAATATAAAGACAGATCAAGAAGATAACGAAGTAATTAAGAAAACCTTTCTTTTTATTGTTTATATAAAAGAAACGGTAAAACACGCAGCTTCCGAAAGCAAAAAAAAAATAATGATAAATTAATGAATATAATAATAAGAAAAGATAACGACGCTCCGGTCATTTACCTACGAGTTCGAATATTTAAACAGTTTTAAGATACACATATTATACCTATACAAAAGTACTCATCGGAAAATAGCCGACACTTTTGGCTCATTTAAATACTCGTGTATTATGTAACTTTTCATTCAAATACTTATATAACAGTACATACACATACTCACACCTGTCTCCCAGGTAGGAAGAGACTACAAATGTCTATAAGCTACGATCCTGACAAACCTCTTTCGTCTCTTCCATATACATGAATCTAGTCATACAAGCTCTTCTATATTTCAGACACTTTTGACTTTGCCCTTCATCGTATGTCGCAAATTTGTTCAACATACGTTCCTTCTAAGGCGACCCGATCGAGCTTTACCTTTCGCTTGCGCATCGTTTTCTTTTGACACTCTACTTTCCTTCATCCTTTCTATATGTGAATATATTTCGTTCCCCTATTAAGATTACAGTAGGACCTTTTTTCTTTCCACACATCAAAAACTTCACTTCATATAATTTCCATTTTAATGAAAGTTTTTTAAAGTCAAATCAAAATCCAAATATTTATTTTGTAAAATAGATACATAAAATGATTAATTGAAATAGGCGTTACCTTGCGTTACCTTGCGGAAGTCCTATCCTTGCGGTGCACGAGTCTGTTTCAAACAAGAATTGTTTAGCGGAATATTGCAAATTATATTCATATATCCTTTACTTAGATACATAAAGTATACTTTCTACAAGTCAAAGTTAATCTTTACAATATATATCTTTAGAATATAAAAAAAGATATACTAATAAGGGAAATACATACAAAAAATATTTAGGTTGGGCTACTAAAATGTAATAAAGTTATACACCTGCATAAAATAGAGAAATATAGGAATAAAAATATTATATATACTTAATGCAATGAACAAATGTGTTGAAAAATTAACTAATTAAACCATAAATAAAAATAATGCCTAACTATCCCCACCATTCGATTAGTATTGCTAAGAAGAAGAGCAAGAAACTTAGCAAACATGTCATGAAAGTTGATGCTGGTGATTGTTGGCACTTAATTAGTGGAACTTACGAAACATTCTGATTAAACTACATTTTATACGAGTATGTATAAGTACATACAAACGTACGAGTGAAACACATAACCCTTTTCTTTCTGATCGTTGGGGATAAAGTCCTTGCAAAATTAGACAAAAATATTTGCCATGGAAAAATAATCGTGCCCTACTAAATAGAAAAACTTCTTGATTAAGCTATAACACAGGTGAGTTGCTACTTTGTTAGGAAAAGTTTTTCCATTGTCTGGTGGATTAGTCATTTTATCATCTGAATTATGTTTCCTAACTCAATAAAAAGAACTTTGGGAAATTTGCATGAGAATTTTCTTTTACTTTGCCAAAAAAGAAAAGTTACTTAACTCAAAAGGCCTCAAGAATTTGTTTTCTAAAATAATATTATTATATCCGAAAGGTAGGAGTCGTGCTGAAGAGAGGTAATATAAGATACAAGCTTTGTCAGCGGTTTCACCCGCGTATATATCGTTTTATGACCGACTTTTTTTCAAAAGACTCAATTTTTGACAAAAGTGACAGTTGTGTGTGATAGATGGAAAAAACTTGAAGTATATATATACATGTCGTGGGGAGATAGTAAAGTATGAAATCGAAAATCTTAAACCAAAAGCCAAAAATGGGTGCGGTGACGAGCGGAGTGTAGCAGAGCGTAGCGGAGCATAGCGTAACGTATTAGGTTTACATGCAAATAAATTTTGGAGAGCCGAGCAAACCTTCATGCGAGAAAAATATCCTTGAACGCATCCTAGATTAGAATAATACTATTAAGATATCTATAATACTAGACTAATTTAACCTAATATGATGACGTCACTTCGTTTAAATATAAAAGATTTCATATTTAAATTACATGCCTAAATTGATCTATTTATCCCAAAAGCAGACAAAATTAGCACACTAAAGTTAAAAAAAAACCGTACAAGTGCGAGTCGAATTCGCCCACCGGCGAGGGTTTGATTACAAATGTATAATTTTAAGAGTTTTCCCTATATTTGAAGTATAAGACGGTATTACTTGCCAAAATTCATAGTTCTAAGTCAACAGAAAATACCCTATAAATTGTGATTGTTTTCTCTCCCTTGAGAGTGTCGAAATATACGTTTTTTGCGGCAGAAGCGGCCGTATCTTTTTTATGTTATGATGTTAACTTAGAAATTTGATTTTTCACAGCTTCAAAGAACTGTAGACCTGAGTACATGATTTTAATTTCAACTCGATACCTCCACGCGTTCCCGAAATATAGGGTCTTCACACGGACGGACGGATAGACAGACGGACAACAAAGGGCTCCGTTTTTTTCTCTTGAGGTACGGAACCCTAAAAACTACCAAATTGACCAAACGTGAAAGTGACAATGATTCGAGCATACTTCTATTTAGAAATAGTTTTCAGAATTTTAGCATGCTGTACCGTTAAAACGGTTTAAAACAACAACAAAATAGTTTTCTATTGTAATAAATATTAAAGCAAAAATTTTACAATCAAAATGTTAAAAAGAAAACATTTTTGCTAATCACAGAACTAAACTACGTCAATTGATATTAGTAGGTATGTTACATTAGTAACATTAAAATAATCCAGTACTCACTGCGCTTTTCGGATTTGCACTTAAGCTAGGTTTAAATCGTGAAAGTTCAGTTAGTACTCGTAAACTTGCGGTTTCAAGTGGCACATTTAAAACTAGGCTATTCAGGATATTTTAAAGTCGAATTAGATATATTGAAAGATTTGGCTTGAAATGAAACGGAATACACTCAAAGAAATTTCCTGACTTTTCTTCTGAGTTTATCCTTCTGACTGTGTTTCCTATCAAAAAATAACTTTTTCCCTCCAGTCTTTACCCACCAATTCGGAAAACTGCAGATTTCCTGCCAAAACGTAGGAGGATTTCTTGCATTTTAAACTAAAACAGATGAAAATTACCGAGGGTGATTTATTAGAAGGATTGCACGAAGATGGAATAATCTCCTACATTAAATTCCCTCCAACAATTACCCATTAAATCAGAAAACTGCAATTTTTCTGCCGGAATTCAGAAGGATTTCTTGGATTTTCAACTAAAACAGACGAAAATTAGCGAAGGAAATGTTGCACGATGATGGAAAAATCTTCTACATTAATATTCCCTCCAATGATTACCCACCAAAATCCATCTTAATAGAATGGAATTTTTTCTTCTGAGTCAAAGGGGATGGATTGGTTTTCTATTTTTGGAAGATTATTTTTTTCAGTGTACTCACAATATTAATTCGATTCAAATATTACCTGACTATTTTCGCTCTAAGAAGCATGCTTTCTTAGCAAACCTGAAGCTGTTTCACGGACTACGCTCTCTCTAAACTCGCCCGTATTTCGGTGGGTTAGGGTTCACGCATTTTTGTTTGGAACTCAGTTATTTCCTAAACTAAGGGTGTCCGCGGGTGTGATTCTTGGGAAAAGTGGTTCAGTAGGGTAGGTAGAATATGTGGTTTCATTTAGTGGTAGCAGTCTATTTACACCTAGTATTTAAGGCGTAGTAGGTCGATAGCACAACGAAAGAGATAAGCATATCTGAAAAAGCGCGCGTCTGAGCAGAGCGGTAAATGAAGAAGAGAGTGGATAATGCTGCTTTTCAAGGAATAAAATTTAAAATAAATTCACACAATTGCGTTTTAAAAAAAATCGCTGTGCTATCGTTTAGATAATAGCTTTAAATGTTTAAAACAGTATTCATTGTTATTTTTACTTTATTAGTTTCGATAGACTTCTTGTTTTAAATGAAAAAATAGCCTTCACTTTGCAATTTTTTTCAATGGAGCCAATTTTTCTCTATCGCAGTTTGGGCTATTACATTGCCTTGAAAAAAGCTTTGTTCATAACATGTATTTATTTCAGAACAATATCTTTTGTAGTTTGGGAGTACTATTTGTTCAAAAACTCCGTTTTTACTACCTACGTCGTCTTAACTTAGAACTATTTCCTTTAAAACAGCTTTTCGATTCAGAATCGCATATAAGGTGACTTTCGTTTATGTAGACAAACTCATACTGGAGACTCGGTAAGTTGTCAGGACTAAGGTTCAATGACCTTTTTGTGAAATAGGCAAAATAAAATTTAGACTTCCCATACTAAGTCGAGGTTGTTCTTAAACAAGTACAGAGAGTAAAATATTTTTCGTATTTCGCAAAATTGTTTCTGCCCACTAACCGGGTCTCCAGTATGAATTTGTCTTTATAAACGAAAGTCACTTTATCTTCAGATTCAACTTGAATAACTACGCAGGTGGCACCGAGAAGTCCCCCGAAACTTGTTTAAATTCAGTCCGCCAATCTATGGGGTAACTTCGGATCCTGAAATTCATGACAAACCTGGTGAACCCTACGTTTTAAAACGAAGTTATTTAAGTTGCGGTTGCGTTGCAATCAAGGGTATTCACTTCTGACCAGATAAGTAATTTCTAGGTTCTACCCGAAGGTTGCCAGATGTACGGATTTAGCCGGACATGTTTGACTTTTTACGATCGTGTCCGGCCAAATATTTTTGTGTCCGGTCTGTCCGGCTTTTGTCAGGCTTTTTGATTTTAGATTTAGAAAGATAGGGAAAGAGTTTTGAGTTTCCTTAATTTAAAATGCCCAAAAGCAGATAGCTTTTTAATTTTAAATAAGAACCCTTATTTTTTTCCCAGAAGAATTCATGTTTTTCATATTGTACTGAAAAACTTATAGTTTATTGTGTTTTGCCTGAAGAGGGTTATATTTTTTTTTCATCTAGTTATTACTTTATTAGGTAAAATTTTTCACATCATTAATATCATTAATACCAAATGATGATAGAACTGCGATTGTTATGGTTGTTGTTAGGTAGTTCAAACTTTTTTTTTTAAACTTTTAATAATTAGTAGTAAGCAATTTAAATACGTTACCGAGTTCTATTTTGAATGTAAAATGTATGTCTAGCCTTAAAATCGTAGGTCCGGCTTTATAAAAACATATGATAACAAAATATTCGCCCTAATATAATGGTAAGTCCAGATTTTGTATTTCAGGGCCTGGCAACCCTATACCCGTTGGTAGTGCGCGCGCGACCCACTAACAGTGTTGGATTTACCCATAGTGTACCTTTATATATTGGATATACCAGCAGGCTGAGTAGGCTTGAACCTAGGGCGGCAGATCTTAGGGGCGACAAATTTGGGAACCATAATATTTGTTTATGAGTCAATAAAGATCATTTAGTTACATTACGAATCTACATTATTGTCAAGGTATCATTATTATTACAGCGGAAACAGCCTTCTTACCATCGCCAGCAGGTCGGACGGTCACTCTATGAAACATTGGCAGGCGCTACAGACTCCTTCGTTCCAAATATGGGGAAGGTAGCACTAAAATAATGTGCTTGACCAATTGTTTGAATTTAATTTGAAATTGACATACATACATTAGGTAATTCTAATTCTAATTTTAATATTGTAATTTTAATAAAATTTTTGGTTTTGTATGACCTTAAATGTATATGTGCTGTCGTAATTGTTTTGTAATGCTCTATGTCAGTTTGTGTGTTTATTGTAATAATAATAATTGTATATAAATCTTTATGGGTCATTGGCTTGAAATAAATAAATTCATTAATTAATTCATTCTTTCATTTAATCTATCCTGTGCTATATAGTCGTCCATTAATGATTGAGCTTTGATTTTCTAATAAATATACAAAAATAGCTACTAAGTGTGAAATTTAAACGGAATTTCTGAATTGCAAAAATAGAAGAGGTAAGAGCGGCAAAAATAAACTAGGCGGCGAACATTTAACAGCCTATACTTGGAAAATGTGTAAATCCGCCCCTACTAACATAATCTTTGGCCCCTAATCTAGAGGTTGAGGTCATCGGTATAATGTGACATTTATGTACACATCCAAGTTCATACTGAAGACTCAGTAAGTGCTCAGTTTCAAGGTCTGATGACCCTTTTTCTGAAATTCGTAAATTATTCTTTTCGTGTTCCCTACAAACGCAAGACCAGCCCCGAGTCAATTACTATGGGACGTCAACATATAATTTTGCGATTTTAACAAAAAGTGTTATCGATCCGAGATAATGATAACTTACCAAGCCTCCAGTGTGAATTTGGCTGCATAAATAAATATCACCTAGTATATTTATTGGAAGATTCTTTTGTACCCGGATAGTAATAGAAAAGTGTCAATAACATAGAGACTAAAACTATCCATTTATTTATTTTGTGAAACAAATACGCAATCGATATATTTAATTATATGTAAGTGAAAGTGCATACGTAATTTAATCGTCGCAAAGTGATAAACATAATGAGATGTTTATACGATTCTAATCGACGGGACTTTAATATTCAGATCGATAACTTTAATGGCAACTTAAGTGACTTGGCGCATTAAAGTGGTAAAGTTACATAAATTTATTAAAACATCAAACAAAAAGAGTTAGACACGTGCTTAACCGTTAAAAGCTTTATGCGGAGAAAAGTTGCTCCAGAAAAATAAACGGCACGAGTCCTAGCATCTATGGTTTCCGTTGTCCCATTGTTTAGTGCGGGGCCTCCGTTTTCTAGTTTTTTAGTACGGAACCCTAGTTTTGTATGTTTATATCCAACAGCTACCTTCTACATATTTTTGTCTATATGCCTTAAATTTATGGTGCCTAGGTATTTCTAACTATGGACATTCAATTACAGGCCCGTACACAGATAGGATGTCCTATCCCCTGACCCCGAAAATCTCTGGACAACAAAAAATCTAAAACAATTTCACATTTATTCCACGAAAATCGTTATATGACTCTGCTGTGATAATGTCAACCACCATTAATTAAATAAAACCAATAAAGTGCGAGTAGATTTCGTACTCTGAGGGTTCCGTAGCAAATAAGTTAATAATCAATAGATCCGAAGATTTTTCAGAAGAATCACCAACAAGTTTAAAGTGAGCAACCAATGGACCATCAGCTGGCTGGGAAGCGGTGAGTCTGGATGTGAAACGGATAAGGTTTTCTTACAAAATATATTTATTTTGAGAACTTTGAAATTTGTAAATATGATAACATTTATCCTTAGATTTACGATAAACCCAGTCAGCTGCATGTATGTGGGTGGAAAAGTAGTCAGCTGACGCTGTAAAAGTGTACCTATACTGTACCAGCTGACGGGCTTTTCCACCCATATACATGCAGCTGACTGGGTTCATCGTCAATCTTGGTAAAGATATTAGGTATCATAATTAAAGCTTGCGTATATATATGTACACCTTATGTATCATATATATACCTATAAGGTGACTTTTATTTATCCAGCCAAATTAATACTGGAGGCTCGGTAAGTAATCAGTAACACGGATCGATAGCACTTTTTGCTAATTTCGCTAAATAAAATCTTGACGTCCATACATTAATTGACTCGGGGCTGGGCTTGCGTTTGTAAGAAACACGAAAAGAATAATTTACGAATTACACAAAAAGGGTCAACGAACCTTGTTACTGAGCACTTACTGAGTCTTCAGGCTTTGGCTTAATGGCTTTTTGGCTTAAAATATTAATTAAAAAAGGTACACGTAACTAAACAGCTTATAATAATAGAAAGTATAATAAAAAAAATAAAAATTCTCCAGTTCTTATTAATTAGAGAAAATTGCCCTTTTCTACATTTTTTTTAATTTCCTCTAATTACGTTATAAGATTATGAGTAAATACTACAGACACGACTAATTGTCGTCAGAAGTAATTTTAACTTATATTGGATAATGCCGACTTTGCTTTGAAAACCGCTTTTTGGTGCTTATTTTACTAGGGATATAGCTAACTTTGCAATGACTTAAGATTATGAGCAAACTTATCATCATTTTCTCGTGTCTGTGGTATTGCTGGCTTTGCTTTTACACCCCTCAAATGATAGTAAACACAAGCTATATTTATACAGCTTGTGTTTACTATACGCTCTCATCTTCGTCGGTGGTGATGTTACCGTCACTGGTGAGAAGATCTCGACAATCCTCAAGGCTGCTGGTGTCGACGTCGTACCATACTGGCCCGGCCTCTTCGCCAAGGCCGTAGAAGGCGTAAACGTACGGGACTTGATGACCAACATCGGTTCCGGAGTGGGTGCTATGCCGCGCAGCAGGAAAAGAAGGAGGAAGAACCGGAGGGATCTGATGATGACATGGGTTTCGGTCTGTTCGACTAAGAAGCAGTATCATGAAAGCTTTTACGTTCCAGTATAAGCTTTATGAAGCTTGTCTAGTGATAAGATAAAATGACTTCAATTCTATATATCCAAAGTTCTTAGAATAGTTTTATTTTTTTATAAGCCCTCTAACCCCTTACTTACACCCTCAGAATACACATACTTACACCGCAACCCCGCCAGCTGACGGTCCATTCTTTGTTCACTTATGTGAGTGAACAATCGATTTCACATTTGTCAAAATTCTTCTGATCGTCAGCATCACTCTAGTACGCGGGCACCCCACTAATACTAAACATAGCTAAATGTATCTACATACATTTATGAACGACAAGTACTTACGAAAATTGAACCTACTTGATTGAATTTTTTATAGCGATGTAGCGCTCTAGTGGTCAGCCCGAGAACCCAATTAGGGTTCTGCTTGTAGTTGCTAGAAGGTCTAGCTACTTGACTCAATCATTAAGGTTATTACGTAAATTAGCAAACGCCTGACTACAAATGAATAGCAAGCAATTCATAGTCGTACGTAATGTAAAATTAAAACTTTTGTAAATTTTGAATATGCATTTGTCCAAGTTCTCGGAATTGATTAAACAAGTGTCGCATTTTATAAAAAAACATTTTATTTATGTATCGGTTTTATTTTTATTATGTTCACATTATTCAGAATAATCGAAAACCGTATAAGGTTTACTTTGAAAACATTATAGCCATATGATCATTGACATTACAAACCATGGACGTCCGATCTAGTATAATATTTACCAAAAAAGTGTCCTTAGTGAAGTGTCAAAATATTAAGAAACAAAACATTTGAATTTGAATCGTATGTCATTGCTGCACGGCTTAATTTTGATTGACGTGTGATTGACACCCTTTTTAATTTTCAATGGTTTTGACTCTCTTTGAGTTTTGGTAGTACGTCAATGCATATGATCTTGTAGGTAAAATTTCTGAAGAATGTCGTCTAGAAGGTTATATGTCTAAAACAATTTTCTTTTTATCTCTAACCCAACTCATAAAATTAAAATAAAAATTTATGGACATGTGACCGCTTTGCAATTAATAAGAACATAGCTATGTGCTCTTTTTTAAATTATTTCGAAAACTGAAAAGATTAATCTCCTTAACACCATATATACCTATATAGTCCTTTTACCCAAACTGCCACACCCGTCGAAATCGTGACACAAAAAAGAAACATTACCGAAAATTTATCCAGTAAAAAGATCTGATTTAAGGACAAAAATCTGTAAACAATACAAAATTATAATTTGTTAAGATAGCTACGACCGCCTCTGTGGCTAACCAAATGGTAGAGCGCTCACCTGCTAAATCAAAGGTCGTGGGTTCTATCCCCGTGGTGCAAGTTGGTTTGTTCAGTCTGCGTGCTTCGGAAGACACGTTAAACTGGTGGTCCATTTGTGCCCGAAGTACGGCGATTGGGCTCACCACCAATCATGTTTTGGATGTAGTAGGTAATCAGTTGTGGTTTCACATTTCACATTTGGGAACACCTTTGACATCCCGTCGGGGATTCATGTCGTGAGGATACCTTTTTTTGATTGTTGCATGTTAACAATTTAATATTTATGTTATTTGAAAGCAATTGAATCAGGGCGAATCATATTTTTAAGCATTTGATCTCCTAACGCCCAATGTCCTACAAAGGCAACTCTTCTGACTAGAGGTTAAGAACCCGCTTTGTATTTTACGTCCGTTTGATGCAAATCATTATTTCAATTATTTTTCTTGTCATTGCCGCGATGTTTTCAGGGACATACACCAGGCCATTTAAATGAAGGCCTAATTTTTTTTTGATTCAATTGTTTTTCCTTTGCTTGTTATTTTGGTACTTAGATATTATGTTTAACGATTCGGAACGGGCTCGTAAGTAACAAAATAACTCGCAAAAGAGAAACAACCCAATCAAATAAATTCTAGGCCTTCATTTAGACGGCCAACATGAAGCAATATGTCACTAGTTTTTCCAAAAACAACGCGATGAAGGCCAGAAAAATATTTAACATATTGCTTTTCATCAAAGTTGTCGTCGAAGGAATGGGCTCACGACCCAAGGCCCTTATACAAGGCCTTCTAGTTAATAGAGTTTTTGGTACTTATAAAGCGTACCTGGGTCGTAGGAAACAAAAAAATCTCTATGCCAAAAAAGTTGCTTTGGGCGTTTACCCAAAGTCACTCGAGGGTCAACTTATGGGATCTTGGGAATTGGAAGGGTTTTTGAAAAAGCTTTCGGGCGTTAGGAAGTTGAAATTATAAAACCAACCACCTGTATATCTAATCTGACTAGACACACGGCAGTATGTCCAGGGCGGAGTTCAGAAAAGAAAAGGCAGGCGCAAGTTTTCACAGCTAGTTTCAACGGTTACATTGAGTATGAAAATTTGCCAAGTTTTACAGTCCGTAGCAGTGTTTCTAAAAACTCTTTTATCTAACCTCATATCGTAAAATCCTCATTAAGAACTCAAAACTACTGGCATTTTGAAAAATATTTATCATGAACGTCCCTAATACACAAAAAAAAAAAATTATAGTATAGGTCTAGGAACAACATAATGCTATAAAATAACTTTTTCTGAGATTACAGTACATGTGATACTAAGTAGGAAGGCAAAGGGAACTTAGCCCATACAGCCATGTCTGAGGTTTAATATCAAATACCAATGAGGTTTTTACATAATGTTCTCCAATAAATACAAAACAGTAACGAGGTTACAGTCAACTTTATTTTTGTTCAGGTATTGTCTATGGCTTACGGCGCGTTGTTGGGAATTTGGGATCGGTCTGTCAATGGGTTAACTGTTTGTTGCGCCATAGTTTTAGAGGAAATTTATTTATTACTTACTGTGGTTTAATGGGTCAAAAGAATTATTTTGCCCTAAAATTACTGACAGCAGGGATGGTGATGATATTTGACTCTACCTGACATTCTGGAAATAACGACGGAAATTACGAACACTTTTAGAACAAGCTTTTACAAGAATACTCAAAAATGGCTTACGACAAATTTACAAAAATCATGAAAACAGGTTAGTAGGCATGAGTGTAGATAAAAAAGTGTATGAAACTATATAGGTACATAACTAGGTATTAAAACCTTTTTATGTACCAGTTTCATAAACTACTATTTTAAAACAAGTAAAGACCGTGTTGTTCATTCCTGCAGCTATGATTTAAGGAACCTCCCTACAACTTGGCATCCATTTAGATCAGAATATTTTTTTTAGATAAATCTGAAAACCCTGCGCTTTCTTTGAACTGAATCGGTCTCTTGTTTTTGGAGGAATCACGTTTACTGAATTTATCTGTTGTATTCAACCAAGTACTTATGCGATATATGTAGCTATGTAGCCTTGGTCAAACTAGTTTTTCGGAAAGAAGAGAGCCGGTAGAAGGGTAGGTATGGCGATTCCAAACATAACCTTCGTGTTATTTTTTATGACAACCCAAAAGCACTTTGGCCTAGGATCGGTATGTACGTGCAGACAAACCGAAAATGTGGAAATTATACACTATTTGGATTTTATAAATGTTTATGATCTGTACAAAATAGTCCTATATTTTAATTTGTCAGTTATCATCATAATCGTAACTAATAAAAAAACAGTTATTAAATTATTACAAGAGTGGAGTGCAATATCAAAATAAATAAGTCTTTTCGTGTTTTATACATAACAAAAACTCACTTAAAAAACGAGCTTACATTAAAATACAATGTCCAATACATAACGTTCTTGTTCATAAAAAAAACAAAAATATCAACAACCGAAGAAGTTTCTAAATCACTCGAAGTTGACCCAAAAAGTTTTGGCAATACCGGGTGTCCTGAGACATTCCTTCCAAGAATCAGCATAAGGGGACTTGTCATCTATAGTTGCTTTTCCCAATATCTCTTTCTTTGCCATTTTCGTTTTGCATCCTAAACTTATGTAGATGCTGACCTTGCTGAGGCTTGCTTTGAAGACTGATAGTTTGACAGAGGCGGACTTAGGGTCCCAGCGTGCAGAAATCGTGGGTTCGAACCTGTCACTCTTCCAGTAGCATTCAGCCTTGTTTGCTTCGAGGATCGTGGCTTTCAGATAAAGGGGTGCTGAAACAGAAATTATTTCATTTAAAGTTAAGAAAACAAAAAGTTCTTAGGAACGCATCGGTGGTATCTGTCGTAGTATAGATTATTATATCGCGAAAGCGTTCAAGTTTAAAGAATTATTGCAAAAAGCTCAGGATTTTTTATTCTACTACAGCCCTAATACATTTTTTTAACATTATAAAAACTGTATAGTTTGTTTTCAAACTTGAAATTACTCAGTGTGTCTTGTTTTGTTTTGTTTTTTTATTTTTTACCACTTTATTATTTGTACATCCATCCATCCATCCATCAGCCTGTTTCGTCCACTGCTGGACATAGGCCTTTCCAGGATTTCGCCGCTCTTGGTGGTCCTCCTGGAAGAAATGCCCATACTCACACACGCTGGGCAGGCGGGTTGGTGAGCGCGGTGCCTAAACCCTTGCACCAGTGACGCCGCTGCCCGTCACCAGTCTGGTTTATATAAGGCCCGGCAATTGGGGATGGATATACCGCCATCCATCGGTCCCAGGCAATGGTGGGCCGCCTGGTTTTTTTGCCTGAGAGAATAACTTCGGGAGGATTTCCGGGTAAGATGGTGGTACCTCCACAGTCGATCCCGGCATCAGCTCTACCACCTATATTGTACATTGTACAGATTTACTTAAATAATTGTCAGTGAAAACCGCAAACCGCCTAAAAATTACTCAGTGGGTCTTGTTTTTTTTTTTACTACTTTAATATTAATACAGATCTAGGTACTTAAATAATGGTCAGTAAAAACCGCAAACCGCAAAAAAACACACAGGGGGTCTTGTGTTTTTTAAATTCTCTATTTAGGGGCTTGGTCATGAAGTGAAAATTTCACCACCAAACAAACAAAAAGAAACTTAAAATACACCACTTCTCAATTTAACAACTTCTAATTGTGGACCTTATTAATTGAAGCAGCGATTTCTTTGAGTTTAGAGAATCCAATGCGCTGTTACAACCACATCTATCTATACTAATTATAAAGTAGTAAAAAATT
This sequence comes from Ypsolopha scabrella, assembly GCA_910592155.1. NCBI lineage: Eukaryota > Metazoa > Arthropoda > Insecta > Lepidoptera > Ypsolophidae > Ypsolopha > Ypsolopha scabrella. Next base: position 12,682,341 of record OU342964.1, read on the forward strand.
CGTCATCAGTACATTGAATAATATTTATTTTTATTTTAAACTGTCCTTTGCTCGCGGTTCCGCCCGCATTTAAACAAATATCGTTATCGGTTTAGACGTCATTTTATGAACATCCTATAGCTAAGTGTTGACCAGGGTCACCACGGAGATAATAAAAAAAACGCATCCAAATCCGTTTAGTGTTTCTCGAGTTTAAAGCGTTTATTAAATTTTTGCTCCGTTTTCGGCTTGGGCGTTATTTTATGAACACTCCTTCAAAAAAAAACGCAAACGCAGTACCAATAAATAACCCATTTCATTAAAAATTTCGCGAAAATATTCACTACTTTTTTACTACTTTATTATTAGCACTAGCTCGCGGCTCCGCCTGCGTTTATTTAATCTTTGTCCCTTTTTGGCTTTGGCGTTATTTTATGAACACCCCTTATGTGTGTTATGTGTTTTAACTCGAGAACCACTTAACAGATTTGGATGCACTTTTCTTTATTATCACCGTAGTGACTTTGGTCAACATATAAACTACAAGGGGTGTTGATGAAATGACGCCCGAACCAAAAACGGGGCAGAGATTGAATAAACGCGGAGAAAGCCGCGGGCTAAGGCTAGTAGTTCAAATAAAAGGATCTTGAGTTGTAAGCATACATACAGACAGTTAAAATAATCTGTTGATGTAGAGATTCTTACTATTGAAAATTACTCCGACGAAAAAATTATCATTTTTGGTAAGAAATTTTAAATTTTTAGTACACTCAAATCAGAAATCGTTTGACAAAACTTGATGTTTTTCAAAAAAAAAATGTTGATTTTACTAGTATCAAATACTTTTGTTACCAACAAGTGCGCAAAGAATTTCTAACATTTTATCCAATTCTACTTTCACAGTAACAACAAGCTTGTCTTATTCGTTTTTAGAAAACTGTTGACAGTAAAACAACTTTTCCTAATGAACCAACCCAGAAAACGTGAATAAAAAGTATCGGTATTCCATTAAAGTTGGTGGAGTAGGTTTTGTATTTTTATATTAATACGAGTAATAATCGCACTAATATTATAAATGCGAAAGTTCGTGTGTGTGTATGTTTGTTACTCTTTCACGCTGAAACGGCTCACCGGATTTTGATGAAAATTAGAATGGATATAGCTTTTACCCTAACTTAATACATAGGCTACTTTTTATCCCGGAAGAAAGCATGTCGATAAACCGAATAACACGCGGGCGGAGCCGCGGGCAAAAGCTAGTAATAAATAAACGTTTATTTACCAAAAGAAAAATATAACACAAGTAAATGCTTAACTAATGTTATACAAAGAAAATAGTTCAGTATACGGTTTACAGTAGGCTTGTACACAGGGTACGCAAAATATTATTATATTTAGTCCGTCATTTAGATTATCAAAAAATATTGGACACGTATTTTTTCTTTTGTCAATCAAACAAAAAATGACAAGCGCGTCAAAGTTTGGGAGTGGGGGGAAAATGACGTCACTTCCAAGTAAACGTCACGCGGAACTTCAGCGGGCTATATGTTCATCATTGTTTGTTAAATTGAAAAAAGAAAAAATACGTGTCCAATATTTTCTGATAATCTAACTGACGGACTAATAAATTTTTTTTAGTCATCATGCCTGTTGTCCCCAAAACTAGGTCGAACTTGAAACGCGGGGCCTAATACAAATTACAATTTGTATTCGTACTGACAAAAAAGGTCGATTAAGTATTTCTCAAATTTTCAAATCAATTTTCAAGTGCTGAAACTAGACCAAAAATATTTGTGTATTGTATGTGTAGTAAGTTTCAAGTGGTTTATGGTTTATATGACTCATTTGTGATTTTTATCTTTTACAAATGATATAATTAATAAATTATAAATATAATTATTAATACATAGTGAAGCGAGAATTGGGGTTGTGGGTTTATTATGTAGGTCTTTTTAGGAAAGATTCTGTAGCTACGACAGGGTTCAAAGCCACTTTTGGATTATGGTGTTTGAATCTCTTGAAAATGAAAATTAAAAAAGCTTTATTTATCTTACAATATTAATAGATAATTGGTACATCTAAATTTCTAACATTATCAATTAAACAGAAACACAAAGTATACTACAACTAGGTACATATCAACTTGCAATTAACATGCATTTATTATGGAAAAATTACATTGTATAGCAAGGTGTTGACATTTTATGATTGCCAATGGTCCTCAAACTAGGCAAGCCTGGAACGCGGGGGCCGAGTGAGTATTTTGCATTTTCTACTGCTTCGCTCAGTTGCTTTCCAAAATTTTATTTAATGTTTAAAGGCAGTACAAATATTATTTAAAACTAGCCTTTGTCCACTTTGCCCGCGTTCAGTGAATCTTGCCCCGTTTTCAGCATGGACGTTATTTTATGAACAACCCTTATGGTCTATGTGTTGACTAGAGTAATTACAATGATAATGAAGAATACCGCATCCAAATGCGTTGAGTGGTTCTCGAGTTGTAAAAACGTTTATTTAATCTTTGCCCGTTTTAGGATGTGTTGACCAGGGTCACAACTATGATAATAAAAAAAACGCAACCAAATCCGTTGAGTGGTTGTCGAGTTAAAACGAAACAGACAGACAGAGAGACAAAAATTCAAAAAATTGTTGTTTCGGTCTTAGTACAGTACCAATAACAAATTTCATTTAAAATTTCGCGAAAATATTCAATGTACAGACACGACTTTTTTACTACTTTACTCCTTAATATTGTACATGTTTATTAGGATGTAGTGTAATATTATAGCATATTTATAATTTATTGAGTGTTTTAGTGACAAGTAATATATATTTAAAACTGTATCTATGCTAATTTAATCATCATGGCACTACCCCCAACAACTTCCCCATTGCCAAAGGTTAGCTGGTAGAAAATACTAAATAGTAGTAAGCTCGCCTGTGTACAAAAATTGTATAGTGTGCAATAAAGAATTTTTCAATGCAGTTGCTCGTAAAGTTTTCTTTTTTGTGTAACAAAATTATGCGAAAACCGACTCTTTATTTCACGCGTGAAATAAAACAGTACTAAAATCCTTTATTACACGCGTGAAATAAAGTAATTTTTTGACTCAATGGTGCATGGTGCAAGTCATAAAATTTAAAAAAGAAAAAAATCTATTTAAGTAAAAAAAGAAAAGACATGATCTTGGCTTATAGTCAAGGAGCCCGTGTACAAAAGTGCAGATCATCCGAAAATATTCGGCTATATGTGAAATCGATTGTAATAATCATAAGTGAATGACAAATGGACCGTCAGCTGGTTCAATAAAGGTACACCTTTACAGCGTCAACTGACTATTTTACCACCCACATACATACTGGGTTTATCGTAACCTTGGTACAAATACTATAATACATCCAAATTTCAAAGTGCTCAAAATAGTTTTATTTTGTACAAAAGTCCTTTAACCTCTTCGCAGCAAGAGTAATCCAGACCCACCGCCATCGCTACCAAGCCAGCTGACGGCCCATTCGTTTTTCACTTAGGAGTGGAGAATCGATTTCACATCTCTTTAGCATCGTTGTACGCGGGCTCCCTAACTATAAGTTTCTTGCCCTTCTTCTTAGCAAGACTAATCAAATAGGTGGAGTTAGGCATTTGTTATTTAGCTAGCATTTAGCTAGCATTTGCTCGCGTCTTCACTTGCACTGAAGTGTCTTCCAATCAGTTCATATGTTATTTGCGCGTAAGATAAACGCGCAAACAAAAGATACATTTGACAGTTTTCCACTTGGCAGTTATTTTACCAACAACACTTTGTAGTTTATTTGACATGTGGACCTGGAAGCGAGTTAGGTCGCTTATGATTATAAATTCAGGAGCTGAGCCTAGGATTTTGACCAAAATACTGGTTTCATAAAATCCCGCCACTATAAGGTGTTCGTAGGGAGATCACGAGCGCAATGGAGAAACTGATACAGGAAACTGACCCACAGGCACAACTGGAGCAAGCTCGACTCAAAATCCGTAACAGTTTCCTGAAGGGCACTAAGGCTCTCATTGACGGTCCATCAAACGCGAGATGTGATCGGTGGAAGAAAACACTCCCTCCTCCTCCAACATTTGCCCCAGCTAAAGTACATCTAGCACCTGGATACAAACACCCGTGGCCTATATGGAAAGCACTAAACCGCCGCGCACCCAGGTCGGTCACTGGAGAGACAACCTTTCCAAATGGTGTTTCACAAAGAACGGGAGCTGCGACTGCGGAGCCACCCAGCAAACCATGGCCCATCTCATGTCATGCCCATCGTGCCCGACCACCTGCACGATGACCGACCTTCTCGAGGTCCAGCAGCGCTATCTAAGTCGCCTCTTTCTGGACCGGAAAAGTTTAACGCCATCGACACGCTAAGAGAAGATAAGGTGACTTTAATTTACACAGCGAAATTCTTACTGAAGACTCGGTAAGTGCTGAGTAACAAGGTTTGATGTTTTTTTTTGTGAAATTCGTAAATTATTATTTTCGTATTCCTTACTACAAACGCAAGCCCAGCCCCGAGTCAATTATTTATATATTATTTATTTATTTGCGAAATTAGCGAAAAGTGTTTTCCATCCGTGTTACTGATCAATCACTTACCAAGCCTCCAGTATGAGTTTGGCTGTATACATTAAAGTCACCTTATAGAAGGTGCTCTAAAAATATCTGCCACGGCTGTAATGGGAGGGTGTATTGTGTATATAGATTGCAACAGTAACGATATTTTATTTTAACGTCATACATTTTTTCATACAAAACAACGTGCGTCTAAGGTAGAATTAATTTACTTGTATGAAACCGTCCCGTAGTAACATAAAACAGTTGGAAACAGATAGAAATTATTTTCATTGATAAAACGACACATCGCGAGTAGTTGGTAAAACATGTTAGGCTGAATAAAGGAAATATTTATTTATTTACTTTTTTTCTCAAAATTATATAACTATTCCAACAAAATACAAAACTACAAAATTTGTTCACTGTTGTTGTAATCTACAAACACAGTACTATCTCCCACTGAAGCCGTGGCAGATATTTTTAGAGCACCTTATATACAGTGGCGCGTATTGAACTCTTTGTTGAAAAAAAAATTTGAAACAAATTTTAATTTCACTTTGAAAAATCATTATTTGTATGACGCCAGAGTAGGCATTGCCTACCAGTGGCGTGCATCTTATATAGGCAAATATGCAATGCCTACCCTGGGCTTGGCTTAGCTAACTAGACCACTATCTATTTAAAATTAGGAAGGTACACACAACTATTTCAATATCATAATCAGGAAAGTTTCACCCGTTCTTGCCTACTTGCCTGCTCTGCTCCCCAGCGCTCGCGTTACCGTGGCAACACGCATAAATAAAATTCGATGCCAATTCTCCATGTGTGTATCTGTCACTATACTCCCACCCATGACGTCAGCGGCTTGCGCCAAGCACGCACACATTCTCATTGAAATACGCAACGCCTGTTCAAAGTTACCACGTTGGATCAGACAGGTTGGACTTTTTACCTATCTTATCTCTTTCATTTTATGGGCTAATTTCGTAATTTCATAGTTACTAGGCAATTCAACGCAAAATATTATGAGAACTTTTCATGGTTGACGGTATGAAGAAGCTATGCTAAGTGTGTGACTAACATAATGGAACGGTTATGGCTGGTGCTACGATAAACACCACGGGAAAATAAGGTAAAGTTGTGTTGTTAATAATACTGTTATAGGTACCTACTGCATTTTTTTGTTTGCAAAATTAAACATAATCTTATATAGGATAAATTCCAAATTTACTGTTTTCTGCCTACCCTACTTAAAAATCCTATGCACGCCACTGCTGCCTACCCTACAGACCATTCACTATAAGAAGTCCCCTGGATTAGGAAATGGTAGCACTGCATATAATGTTGCCAATGGCTCGCCTAGCATTCACCCTACTACACATTCATAATATTTACTCAACTGCAATAGTCAATATGTATTGTTACATATTGATGAGACTACTCTTTTAGAAAGTATGAAAATAAAATGTACAGAATAAAACGATTTAAAATTAAAATTATTTATTGATGTAAAAAATACATATGATCTAATGGTATGATTATTATTATTATTTTTATGTTTTTCTTTATTATTTTTTTCTCTCTTTTTTTGAAAAGAGGATAGAAGAGCACGGGCCGCAGCCAAGTGCATAAACTATATTATTATTCCCTGTAAATAACGGTTATTTTCATTTCTTATTCTAGCTCGACGACTTTTATTCTAAATCGTCGAGCTCCCCTTTTTTACGTTTTTGATAATTTTTTCCAGCGACTTAATCTGAACGCTTTTTACTGATATGCCTGCAAAAGTCAAGTGAATAAGTAATTATTATTTGCCCATAAAATTGGCTTCATGTTTAAAGCTGGTATCCCTATTTTACCAACCCATCATGGCGCTGACACGAGATCGAACCTGATCGAGAGGAATCACGGTGCATTGTTTGCAGTTTCTCTTTCACAAAAGGTGTACCTTCAACATAATCTCTTCATCGGCTTTGGCAATAATAATACATAATTTATCAAATAATTCTGAAAAATCTAACTGACAGCAATAGATTGACAAGCAGCGCGGTGACAACATGACGGCAAGGGACAAGTTATGTGATGAACGGTCTGTAGAGTGCATGTATTCATACAAAAGTTTTTTTTAGAAATTAATTTTTAACCTTTTTTATGTTATTGTTATCGTCTAACTTCTACTTCCACGGTGAAACCGTAAGCGAATAAACGAAGGGCTATCACAACATACAAAAAGTAAAGTAAGCAACATACTCGTATTTGACCGTACGTGCCAATAATTTTCCAGATTTTTGTATTTCACATGGGTACAATTTTATATTACTTATTCACTTTGCTTTGTTAGATTATGGCTACAATGTTTACAACCAAGTCACGCACGTATTCGTCGGCCTTGATTTTCTTGTCAGTGTCAACTTTTATAGACCAACGGGGAACTGTATGTGACATAACTTGCCTCTAATGTTTTTGTTAGAACTGCACCTGTTATTGTTATGCTTCATCACATCTCTGTTGTCATCTTGTTGCACGTATTTTCCAGAAAACCAATCAACCAACTTCCTTGAATTTTTTTAACCCTCTGTGAACTAAGTTTGTCGCTCTCTGACATCCAGTAATTTCACGCCGTGATGTGACTGAAGAGACTTGAGAGTAGGAGGAAAATCCAACAGTAAATTTAGTTACCTTTAAACAGTTCCTGTTCATGCATGATCTGCACACTGCATTGGAGCCTGCTGACTGTGAGCTGCACCACGTCGTTCAGACCATCCTCGCTACCTCCAACTGTATATGTAGTTTTACCTTTAAATAATTCCTGTTCCTGCATGGTCTGCACACTGCATTGGAGCCTGCTGACTGTGAGCTGCACCACGTCGTTCAGACCATCCTCACTACCTCCAACTCTATATGTAGTTTTACCTTTAAATAATTCCTGTTCCTGCATGGTCTGCACACTGCACCGGAGTCTGCTAACTGTGAGCTGCACAACGTCGTTCAGACTATCCTCACTACCTTCAACTGTATATGTTGTTACCTTTAAACAGTTCCTGTTCCTGCATGGTCTGCAAACTGCACCGGAGTCTGCTAACTGTGAGCTGCACAACGTCGTTCAGACCATCCTCACTACCTTCAACTGTATATGTAGTTACCTTTAAACAGTTCCTGTTCCTGCATGGTCTGCAAACTGCACCGGAGTCTGCTAACTGTGAGCTGCACAAGCACCCGAGTCTGCTAACTGTGAGCTGCACAACGTCGTTCAGACCATCCTCACTACCTTCAGCTGTATATGTAGTTACCTTTAAACAGTTCCTGTTCCTGCATGGTCTGCACACTGCACCGGAGTCTGCTAACTGTGAGCTGCACAACGTCGTTCAGACCATCCTCACTACCTTCAACTGTATATGTAGTTACCTTTAAACAGTTCCTGTTCCTGCATGGTCTGCACACTGCACCGGAGTCTGCTAACTGTGAGCTGCACAACGTCGTTCAGACCATCCTCGCTGGACGTGTACAGGAGTGATACCTCCAACTGCCCCTTTTTGTTTTCTCTCTGAAAATTTTAATAAATAAAATTGTAGTTATGCTTACGTTCATACCAATAAAGATAAAATTACATTCGTGGGGCTTCCTTTGACCGTAAATACGTTTTTTTAATTAAAAACTATTATCCATTTTTGTCTGTTTGTCTGTCGGTCTGCCGATCTATCTATATTCTCGGGAATTTTCACTGATGTATACTCGTAGAATAGTGTCCCAGGAGTAAGTAAGGCTTTAACTCTCAGACACGATTAGTTATTCCTTTAAGCTTAAAATAAAATTCAGCGCGGACTAAGTCGCGGGACAAAGCCAGTTATAGACAATATGAAAGCTAACAATATAAGCTAACGAACAAAACCAATATCATATTCATTGTGTTCCTCTGCACCACGCTACAATACGATATTTTTCCGTAACTCTAATCAACCTAATGTTCAAGGAAACAAATTCGCGGGCATAGCCAGTATATCAATAAGTAGGGAACAGAGACCTGGTTTTAGTAGATATAATATATGTTACTGTGTATGTCCGAAGCGCAGTGTGTCTTAAGATACACTGGTGTAAGTTAACATTCACCAAAGTAGCTGGTGAATACCCGTTATTTAATATTTTAATGATGATGTCGGTCATACACTGGTTAGTGTTAATATACACCACGACCACTTGGTTAAATTCCATTCTAAATGAAAAAGTAACTAAACATGTAAGCTAGCAAAACACAGAAAGCCTGTCAACTGAGATATGATGTTTTAAATGTGTGTCTTTGTATTTGCATCAGGCGTTCAGTGGCTCAACAATTCTTCACGGGTATAATTGTTAAATTGTTACAATAGATAAATAAAAACAACCTCTTCGTTACACTCCGCGGCGAGTCGAATGTGAATGTGGAGGGCGCGGCGTCGCGGCAGGTGACTGGTGGCGTGATTAAAAGAAATGATGCTAAATGACTTTCTCTCTTTTCAAACGATCACTGGCGTATGCTAATATTCACATAATTTGTGAATGGCTGAATCTAAGATTCACGAAATCATCTTGGTTGATGTTAACATTCACCGGTGTATGTCCGATTTTTAAAGATTTATTAAACAATTTCGGACTTAAACACACGAAACTGGTGATTGTTGACGTACACCGGTGGATCTTAACATCCACCAATTTCGGATATTCACAGTAACATACGTATATACTACATACGTCCATATAAGACTATGCAGCCAGTCTTAAGTCATAAATAGTCTACAAAGTTTATGGCGTATCGTACATAATGAATGTTTCATAAGCAAGTAATGTTACTAGAATCCTACATCGAGATATCTTGGTTTTTAAGTCATGGACAAACGGACACGAAGGCTTTGAAATAAGGGTTTCGTTTGGGTACCCTCAAAACGGTGTAAGTATCGACATAAATTTATTGTGACTCATGCCGAACCCAGGAGAGGGCCCGAAATATATCTCACACTCAATTTAAATAATATTTTATTAACATCTTAAAAATACATTTGTACTATTTCACTTATATTCACTTTTTTTGAACAACCGGTTATTTACCATTTTTAATGAAAACTGTCACATATAATATACAATATCCATAGTTATTAGTTATTAATTTATTATATCCTGATGATGCCGTAAGGCGAAACCGGTTGTTCAAATAAAGTGAATAATATGTGAAACATTAAAAGTGTATTTTTTTAAAGATGTTGGTAATGTTTCACCAAGTGCCGACAATCGCAAGTATTAATAATATTTTATATCCTGTATATAAACTCTATGACATAAATTTACACAACATACTCATATAAAACATGTACCGAAGGGAGGTGTTTTGGGGGTAAAAACCAACCTCGAAATAAATACATGAACATTTCTTGTCAGTCGAAGTTTACTGTCCGAAGTTTTGGACTGAAAATAGAAATTTTTTGTAAATAGTTTTCAAGTTTCAAATGTAAATAAAATGCTTTGTTTGTCTGTGATTTTTTTTCTAAGACTGAAACGACCCGCGTCTAAAGAAAACCAGGATCACACGCTCATGTGTGACAGGATCGATTGGTACGAGACAAAATATGTTGATATTAAAAGTAAAAAGTAAATGCAGTCAGTCCCATTGTCTGTTCCCATTTAAATAGGACTGTCATTGTAAAGGCACTCCTACCTAATGTATCCTATTAAAAACGTAGCCCAACCCATTTTCATGCAGATCACAACCAAACGACCGTATCAGGAGGGGACTCAGTTTATTTATTCACAGATTTATGCGAAGGATTCATTGCGACAGGACTGGGTCTACAGAAAAATATATATTCTTTTTCTAGGACTTTTTTGAATAAAAAGTAAAGTTAGAAAAGACACTTTTTCTGAATATAGAATCACTACATCGAGTTTATCAAGAAAATATTTTCGGATTTAGCCCCAAGTCCTAGTCCTAGGCTGCAAATACACCTAGAACTGGGACTTATGGCTTAGTTTGGAAATATTTTATGTACAAGGGCCCAGAAGTTCAGACATTAAGTCTATTCACTGATTTTACGGATATCAAGGGCACAAAATTTATAAAACCGTTCAAATGAACAGACGGACAGACGGACACCGGATTGAAACTAAACCTAATTTAGAACATGAAAACGGCATTTATAGCCAAACAAAGGAGCAGACTTTTTTTGGAACGGTTATTAAATTTTTAATAACCTGTTTGTTTAATTATCGAGCTATTAGAACGGTTTCATCTTAATACATGTTTTACAAACAGGAGAAGAGCCACATATGTAGTAAAGTAGTAGGTACAGTAAAAAAATCACTGCATCGAAAAAAAATTGCAAAGGGAAAGCTATTTTTTCAGTTCAAAACAGTAAGTAGTCCGTCAAAATGAATAAAGTAAAAATAACAATATAAACCTATCTAACACATAATACACAGGCTGTTAATAGAGTGCGACCATTAAATAAAACCACATACTCTACTGATCATACTGAACAACTATTCCAAAAAAAAACCGCGGAAATCATCAGAGAAAAGGGTGTTCGACTGTAACTCAAAGACTTTATCTCGTAGGAGGAAGGCCTATTTTAGAACGCTGCACTGCCACAGCTGTTTCACGGACGACGCTCTGTCGAAACTCGCCCGTATGTCGGTGCGTTGGGGTTCAGGCATTTATGTTTGGAACTCAATTATTTCCCAAACCAAGGGTGGCCGCGGGTATGATTCTTGGAAAAAGTGGTTCAGTAGGGTCGGTAGAATATGTGGTTTCATTTAATTGTAGCAGTCTATTTATACCCGGTATAATTGCGATTTTTTTAAACGCGCTCGTGTTAATTTACATAAAATTGCATTAATTAAAATGTTAACCTTTTCTTAGTTCCACGCACTACACGGACTCGCAATTGAGGTATTGAATCAATCAATTGTGTCTGGAAATGTTAGGCTGTTCTTGCTCTCAATGCCTAAATTTTTCGAGAATGTGTATGCGATGGACCTATTGCGCTTTCACCTAAGACATGTTTTTTGTAATAAAATATTGGGATTTTTGTTTTTTTACTTTGTCTGAATGCTGAACCTACGAATACCTAAAGCCTACACTGAAGCTTTTCGCGGATTGACAGACTGCCGAATAAAAGCTACCCGTCACTGACTTTTATTGGATCGAATGAATCCTGTTCAGTACGAGCGTCTGATTTTACACCTGATTTCAATTTAGAAATCCTTGAGCCACGAGGTTCCGAGGTACAAGTAGGTAGGCAATTCGTCATCCGATTTGTATGAAGTGACTGTTGTTGGTTGTACGCGATGTATTATTTATACGAAGCAAGCTAGCGATAGCTGTCCTTTCTAGAGGTCTTAATAAATTATGAGCCCATCATTTCTGCTGGGGGCATCCGGCATGAGTTCGTATATGGACGGCTATTATTCAAAAATTGCGAGGGCAGATTGCGGGTGACTTTAAAAGGGATATTCTACAGATATGTATTGATTTTTTTTATTGAAAACTTATCATAGAGAGAATTCCATATATCCTATAGTTTTTATTTGATGTGGTTTAGTCACTCTAATTGTCATCGCATTGCATTTATCTAACTTTAAATAAATATCGAATGACTGATATTGCGCATGCGAAATGATGCCGGAATAGCCGCCCAGGGCGGGTATTCTGGCACGTGCGTAAAAATTGCGAAGGCAGATTGCGAATGACTTTAAAAGGGATTTTGTACAGATATGTGTTGATTATTTTGATTGAAAACTTATAGTAGGCATTCTTTATATCCTATAGCTTCTATTTGATGTGGTTTAGTGACTCTGATTTCCATCGCATGCCGTTTATCAAACTTGTAACAAATATCCAATGCCTGATATTGCGAATGCGCAATAATGCCGGAATAGCCGCCCAGGTCCTCAAAATGTTGGGTACCCCTGCGGCACCTCAATCGGGCAACTGGGTTCGGCATTCTGACTTACTATTTACGGTATTTATTCATTTATTACTTGATAAAAATTTGTAATAAATTAAATACCACGCTACTATAATAAGTGCTGGATCCATTAAAAAAAATTGCTGTAATGTAATTGCTGTATGTTTTAAATGTGTGTCTTTGTATTTGCATCAGGCGTTCAGTGGCTCAACAATTCTTCACGGGTATAATTGTTAAATTGTTACAATAGATAAATAAAAACAACCTCTTCGTTACACTCCGCGGCGAGTCGAATGTGAATGTGGAGGGCGCGGCGTCGCGGCAGGTGACTGGTGGCGTGATTAAAAGAAATGATGCTAAATGACTTTCTCTCTTTTCAAACGATCACTGGCGTATGCTAATATTCACATAATTTGTGAATGGCTGAATCTAAGATTCACGAAATCATCTTGGTTGATGTTAACATTCACCGGTGTATGTCCGATTTTTAAAGATTTATTAAACAATTTCGGACTTAAACACACGAAACTGGTGATTGTTGACGTACACCGGTGGATCTTAACATCCACCAATTTCGGATATTCACAGTAACATACGTATATACTACATACGTCCATATAAGACTATGCAGCCAGTCTTAAGTCATAAATAGTCTACAAAGTTTATGGCGTATCGTACATAATGAATGTTTCATAAGCAAGTAATGTTACTAGAATCCTACATCGAGATATCTTGGTTTTTAAGTCATGGACAAACGGACACGAAGGCTTTGAAATAAGGGTTTCGTTTGGGTACCCTCAAAACGGTGTAAGTATCGACATAAATTTATTGTGACTCATGCCGAACCCAGGAGAGGGCCCGAAATATATCTCACACTCAATTTAAATAATATTTTATTAACATCTTAAAAATACATTTGTACTATTTCACTTATATTCACTTTTTTTGAACAACCGGTTATTTACCATTTTTAATGAAAACTGTCACATATAATATACAATATCCATAGTTATTAGTTATTAATTTATTATATCCTGATGATGCCGTAAGGCGAAACCGGTTGTTCAAATAAAGTGAATAATATGTGAAACATTAAAAGTGTATTTTTTTAAAGATGTTGGTAATGTTTCACCAAGTGCCGACAATCGCAAGTATTAATAATATTTTATATCCTGTATATAAACTCTATGACATAAATTTACACAACATACTCATATAAAACATGTACCGAAGGGAGGTGTTTTGGGGGTAAAAACCAACCTCGAAATAAATACATGAACATTTCTTGTCAGTCGAAGTTTACTGTCCGAAGTTTTGGACTGAAAATAGAAATTTTTTGTAAATAGTTTTCAAGTTTCAAATGTAAATAAAATGCTTTGTTTGTCTGTGATTTTTTTTCTAAGACTGAAACGACCCGCGTCTAAAGAAAACCAGGATCACACGCTCATGTGTGACAGGATCGATTGGTACGAGACAAAATATGTTGATATTAAAAGTAAAAAGTAAATGCAGTCAGTCCCATTGTCTGTTCCCATTTAAATAGGACTGTCATTGTAAAGGCACTCCTACCTAATGTATCCTATTAAAAACGTAGCCCAACCCATTTTCATGCAGATCACAACCAAACGACCGTATCAGGAGGGGACTCAGTTTATTTATTCACAGATTTATGCGAAGGATTCATTGCGACAGGACTGGGTCTACAGAAAAATATATATTCTTTTTCTAGGACTTTTTTGAATAAAAAGTAAAGTTAGAAAAGACACTTTTTCTGAATATAGAATCACTACATCGAGTTTATCAAGAAAATATTTTCGGATTTAGCCCCAAGTCCTAGTCCTAGGCTGCAAATACACCTAGAACTGGGACTTATGGCTTAGTTTGGAAATATTTTATGTACAAGGGCCCAGAAGTTCAGACATTAAGTCTATTCACTGATTTTACGGATATCAAGGGCACAAAATTTATAAAACCGTTCAAATGAACAGACGGACAGACGGACACCGGATTGAAACTAAACCTAATTTAGAACATGAAAACGGCATTTATAGCCAAACAAAGGAGCAGACTTTTTTTGGAACGGTTATTAAATTTTTAATAACCTGTTTGTTTAATTATCGAGCTATTAGAACGGTTTCATCTTAATACATGTTTTACAAACAGGAGAAGAGCCACATATGTAGTAAAGTAGTAGGTACAGTAAAAAAATCACTGCATCGAAAAAAAATTGCAAAGGGAAAGCTATTTTTTCAGTTCAAAACAGTAAGTAGCCCGTCAAAATGAATAAAGTAAAAATAACAATATAAACCTATCTAACACATAATACACAGGCTGTTAATAGAGTGCGACCATTAAATAAAACCACATACTCTACTGATCATACTGAACAACTATTCCAAAAAAAAACCGCGGAAATCATCAGAGAAAAGGGTGTTCGACTGTAACTCAAAGACTTTATCTCGTAGGAGGAAGGCCTATTTTAGAACGCTGCACTGCCACAGCTGTTTCACGGACGACGCTCTGTCGAAACTCGCCCGTATGTCGGTGCGTTGGGGTTCAGGCATTTATGTTTGGAACTCAATTATTTCCCAAACCAAGGGTGGCCGCGGGTATGATTCTTGGAAAAAGTGGTTCAGTAGGGTCGGTAGAATATGTGGTTTCATTTAATTGTAGCAGTCTATTTATACCCGGTATAATTGCGATTTTTTTAAACGCGCTCGTGTTAATTTACATAAAATTGCATTAATTAAAATGTTAACCTTTTCTTAGTTCCACGCACTACACGGACTCGCAATTGAGGTATTGAATCAATCAATTGTGTCTGGAAATGTTAGGCTGTTCTTGCTCTCAATGCCTAAATTTTTCGAGAATGTGTATGCGATGGACCTATTGCGCTTTCACCTAAGACATGTTTTTTGTAATAAAATATTGGGATTTTTGTTTTTTTACTTTGTCTGAATGCTGAACCTACGAATACCTAAAGCCTACACTGAAGCTTTTCGCGGATTGACAGACTGCCGAATAAAAGCTACCCGTCACTGACTTTTATTGGATCGAATGAATCCTGTTCAGTACGAGCGTCTGATTTTACACCTGATTTCAATTTAGAAATCCTTGAGCCACGAGGTTCCGAGGTACAAGTAGGTAGGCAATTCGTCATCCGATTTGTATGAAGTGACTGTTGTTGGTTGTACGCGATGTATTATTTATACGAAGCAAGCTAGCGATAGCTGTCCTTTCTAGAGGTCTTAATAAATTATGAGCCCATCATTTCTGCTGGGGGCATCCGGCATGAGTTCGTATATGGACGGCTATTATTCAAAAATTGCGAGGGCAGATTGCGGGTGACTTTAAAAGGGATATTCTACAGATATGTATTGATTTTTTTTATTGAAAACTTATCATAGAGAGAATTCCATATATCCTATAGTTTTTATTTGATGTGGTTTAGTCACTCTAATTGTCATCGCATTGCATTTATCTAACTTTAAATAAATATCGAATGACTGATATTGCGCATGCGAAATGATGCCGGAATAGCCGCCCAGGGCGGGTATTCTGGCACGTGCGTAAAAATTGCGAAGGCAGATTGCGAATGACTTTAAAAGGGATTTTGTACAGATATGTGTTGATTATTTTGATTGAAAACTTATAGTAGGCATTCTTTATATCCTATAGCTTCTATTTGATGTGGTTTAGTGACTCTGATTTCCATCGCATGCCGTTTATCAAACTTGTAACAAATATCCAATGCCTGATATTGCGAATGCGCAATAATGCCGGAATAGCCGCCCAGGTCCTCAAAATGTTGGGTACCCCTGCGGCACCTCAATCGGGCAACTGGGTTCGGCATTCTGACTTACTATTTACGGTATTTATTCATTTATTACTTGATAAAAATTTGTAATAAATTAAATACCACGCTACTATAATAAGTGCTGGATCCATTAAAAAAAATTGCTGTAAGTATATTTTTTTAGTTACTACAGAAATAATAGAGAAATTTCAAGAAAACTCTTGAATGGGATTGCCGCGTTCCGAGTATTGTGTTTTAATTAGAGATAAAAACGACAAAACATATTTTAGATCCATAAAAACACAGAATAAAAACACATCACAAAATATAATTTAAAAAAAAAACGTTTTTCTATATGATTTACAGTTTCAGACACCACAAAAAATGGTGCAAAAATGGGGTCTCGATCGTTTTTCTATAAAATGACAGTTCCCCTTATCAGTCAATCAATCAAAGCCGTTTCATCTGGCTTCCTATAATGTGTCTCCGCACTTCCCATAATCTCCAAGGTTTCTAAAGTCTAATCTAAAACCTGGGAAAGGAAGCCAATGGACGCCCACAATAATTCCTTAGTCCGATTTATTTTTAGAGTTTTTTGATAATGTTTGGAAGTCACACACATATACATTAAAAATCAAAACATTAAAAAAAATCATGCCGAAATTAGGTACATAATAAATAATTATAACCAACTTAATCAGACCCTTTCAATACATTGAGTTACATGGATCGTAAGTGTCAATCAAGTCAAGTTATTCTTGTAACTGCATATGATTTTATGATATTAACATACTTCATAAATGAAGATAAAATGACATAATATCACAAAAACACGTCCAAGTTACCTCGAATTACTATAGGGTTCTTTAGACAACATACGCACTTCGTTTCCTTTAGGAGTCATAGAATACAGAAATTTGCAGGTTTTTTAGTTTGTGTGAGATTTAAATACACATAAAATAAAAAGGTTTAATTTAGTTTATTGACTGCTCACTGTAGTATTAATAACCCTTAACTGTGCAATCCTGACTCGATGCTGTTTTTTTTACTTTATTATCAAGGACCCGGACGTTAGACACACATCATCATCATCATCATCATCATCATCATCATCATCATCATCATCATCATCATCATCATCATCATCATCATCATCATCATCATCATCATCATCATCATCATCATCATCATCATCATCATCATCATCATCATCATCATCATCATCATCATCATCATCATCATCATCATCATCATCATCACCATCATCATCAATCAGCACGCATCCACCCACTGTTGGACATAGGCCTCTTCTTCGCCAGTCTCATCCATTGCCCCACAAACAACCTTTACGATATAGTCTCGCCATCAGGCCATCGGTCGACCCACTGAACGATTTCCTTTCCTTATTAGACACACACCATTTTCAGACACGCAAGGATTTAAAACGATATAAAAATATATAAAAAAAAAAAATATTTTAATTAAAACGATATAAATAATTAAAACGATATAAAAATAAAACTCTCACATAAACGTAAGTTTGTTATAAAAAAAGGTTCGAAGTAAAATAAATAAAAAATTTAAAAAGGGTAGAGAAGTTTTTTTTGGTCGTTTCTCTGGCTGAGATCTATTTCATGTTTACGTTTGCTGGTGGTGGCAGGTACCTACTTAAGATTCGCGTACTTTTAGAGTTCAGTTGCAAAAATTAAACCTTTTACGTTTAAATTGTCCCCAGCAGAACTCAAAAGCTCCTTCCCAGGCTGCGTGAGTTGTTACGGAAAATGTTAAATGCGTTTAGTTTCAAAAATTACAAATTACATTGACAGAACTCGTATAATTTGTACGATGTTTATGTAAATACTTGTTTCACTGACTTATTTTAAAGGCCAAGATTAGATAAAAGAAAGTTTCAAAGTATTAAACTTGACCTAGTTAATAGGTGAATATCAACGCAACGGCGCATGTTTATCAAGATAAGATTATGTATTTATATCAAATGCACATAATATTTGGCAAAGCAGGTACACCTATACCAATAATAATAAAGTTGTAGAAAGTCGTGTACATTGAATACTTTAACGAAATTTTAAATGAAATGAGTTAATTTATTAGTATTGTACTGAGGCCTTTTTTGGGTGCCTGGTTGTATTTTCCGTTTTAACTCGAGAACCACTCGACGGACTTGGATGTGGTTTGCTTTATTATCATCGTATAGAATCTGGTCAACATATAGGCTATGAAGTGTATTGCTG
Organism: Ypsolopha scabrella; assembly: GCA_910592155.1. Classification (NCBI taxonomy): domain Eukaryota; kingdom Metazoa; phylum Arthropoda; class Insecta; order Lepidoptera; family Ypsolophidae; genus Ypsolopha; species Ypsolopha scabrella. Next base: position 12,700,882 of record OU342964.1, read on the forward strand.
AAATAACCGCCAAGCCGAAAACCGACGATAATTGAAAGACATGCGAGCGAAGCCGCGGGCAAAAGCAAGTCTTTAATATATGAATCCACACAAAAAGCAAAGACGTAAAAACGCAGAATTCTTAGGTAATGTTGATTGTACCCATCAAATCTAAGTTTAGCGCGTTCAAGGTCATGACTGGGCTATTGTCAGTGGGAAGACCTCCTCGGCTAATCAGCATGCAATCAACAATATTACGTTCTTATACACTTCTAAGTACAACTACCTTCTAGCGAATACAACTCGAATTGTAACGAAATAAGGTCAATTTTAAGACAAGAACTCAGGTTCAAATAATTCATCACATCTGAAGGTAGAGGTAAAATAAATTGTTGTTTGGTCATAATTACATAACAACTTATGATAAGATAGAATAACTAAACTGACGCAATACCAATAAGTACTTTAAAAAGGTAGCAATCCTGAACTGTAGGCCCTGTATAATTACAGAGACTTCCGCTCATCAGCGGAATCATCTAATCCCGGAGATCCGCAGGTTAAATCCTGTGGGAGCACGGAAATTATGTTAAGTCGTTACCTAGTCTGTGCAGGATTACCCTCGAAGCTCCAGAGTGGTAAAAAACACAGAAGCCGTCTCTATGTATAAATATATAACATTTAACCCATCGAAATCCTTCTAGACTTTCCACTGCCTGGTGAGAAATAAAACCATCCCCACTTTACGTGCAGGTTAGGAACAATAAAAACATCAAGATTTTATTTTACCACTTTGTCGGCGTGACTCGTATTGTGCCTATAGACTTTAACCTAACGTCAGTAATGTTTATAATTAATTATACTTTTGTGCATATAAATTACTATCATATTTTAGATTATAGACATATTTTTATTTCATTTCGTTGTAAATATTTTCCACTTTATTTATTTAGTTGAATTGACTTTTACACAAAAATTAAAGTGATGTATGTTGGATGTATGCGTCCATACTACGGCGTAGATGGTCGACAAAGCGTTTCAATTTATTGAGAGGTTGCGAACAGCCCCCGTCCGTGGGAGAGCTACGGAATTTACTACGAGCGTAGGTGCACCGCGTCTACAGGACGCAAATAGAAGACGGAATGCGAAACTTGTACGGCCGTTTTAAGGGTTTTCAGTTGGAATGCAACAGAAGATGGGATATTAAGAGGATAGTCCCCGGAAAACCAAACATTTATTTTTCCTGGTTTGAAAAATCTAGCAATACTACATGTTAAAAAAAATAAGTAACATATATGTAGGTATAATGCATACTTTCATCGTAACATAATCTTCTAAAGACATAACAATATTTAAAAAAACATATACCTTCTAAAGATAGCTCTAAAATATGTTTCCATGTCAAAGTTTAATTAAGGTTATATGAGCAAAAATCTATTTATTTTATTTATGGATTGAAACTTGTATAAAATTTATTAAACTCTGAAATAAACAGATATTTCATATACCCTTTAGTTTTTTTTAATAACAAAATTAGCGAAGAAATTTGTCATTTTGGAATCCGTACCTCTCGCACTGCGGTCCTTTCCGCATGGAATAAGTGATTGATGCAAGCGTGACTATCCTCTTAAGGGGACAACGGGGAAAAGCCGCGATAAAAGCCGGTTTAATTCAGATGTCATATTAGTGTAAAAGTTAAAGCTACAGAATAACTGTTTATTATTGTTTGATGCGAGGCATTATTTTAATTATTTTTCTTGTCATTGCCGCGATGTTTTTGTAAAAATGAGGGACATACACCAGTTCATATTGGCCATCTAAATGAAGAACTAACATTTATTTGATTCAATTGTTTCTCCTATGTGCAATATTTTGATACTTAGATAAGTAAGTAATAAAATAACTCGCAAAAGAGAAACAATTCAATCAAATAAATTCTAGGTCTTTATTAAGACGGCCAATGTGACGTGGTGTATGTCCCCAGTTTTTCCAAAAACATCGCGATAAAGGCCAGAAAAAATTTAACATATTGTTTTTCATCAAACTTGTCGTCGTCGCGGACCGGGCTCTTAATCCGTTTATTTTTGACCGGGGCCATCAAATTTTAACGACAGACATGAACTCGTTACTAACAAATACTCGTATCTCGTAAAATGGAAATATTATGCAAGCAATACATGAGGCTAAAAATTACTTGTATGCAGATTCCTGTTCACTTGGCTCAAAATCTATTCCCACAATAGATGTGACAGTTCCTTCAAAACAATTTTGTGAATTGCTTACCCTAGAATCCGTGAGTGAAGAAAGGCCGCTCGTGATAGCATTGATAGGTCTCCAGATATCGGGAGTTCCAATCAGACCGTTCCTCAGATCATTCTGGAACAGTTTTGAGTCGAAATTCCAAGTGGCCGCACCCACCGTCCGACGTTTCTCCAAAATTGATTTCTGTGCGATCGCCTCCGCTTTTGTTGACTTGAAACTGCTAAATGTCTTTTCTAGGAAGCCGTTTTTCGTTTTAGCCTGCTCTTGTTCAGCTACTTTTGGCGTCTTTTTACTATCTAATGTCTTACTGTTTTTGCGTTTATCTGATTCTTTCAGAGGCTCTAATAAGGCGTATATGGTAAGCGACACAAAGTGACCTGCGACTAGACTTTGAAGGTCGACTTCTTTTGTTGACTTTTTTGGATCCTTGTCTTTTTGCTTCAAATAGAACTTGAAGTCTTCATTCCAGACTGGCCAGGAGCTCTCTTGTAATGTAGTTTCATATTTTTGATCGCCCGGGAATACCTTCACCTGAAAAAGTGTATGAAACAATTATTATAATTTCGTGACCAACACTGTATGTTGTCGTATGATGGGGAAAAACCGAATGTACACTATGTTTACAATTTGTTTGTTTGTTTGTATGTAATGGATAATCTCTGGAATCTGAAAGTTCTTGAGAACCGATTCTAAAAATAATTTCACTAATACAAAGCTACACTATCGGTGAGTAACTTAGGCTGTATTTTATTTTAATAAAAATGAGTTTTCAGTTTAAAATTTTAATATTTGTGAATTAAAACGAGAAAAAGCGCTGCTTGGCTGGGTTAAGCGTGCATTGACCAAATGGTTGGTTATACGTGAAAAAAACCGGTCGTTTTCCCATACAGGAAAACTGTATCAAGTTTAATCTGACTAGAGAGAGATTTCCATCTACAACGATCCTGACACACCTCTTGTTAATGTTGAGCTCGAGAAAGTGATTACAGCCAGGTTTAAGTACTTTATATACTTTATTTTACACAAATATATGTATTACATTTGCAGCTAGAAATAGGAGTACATAAGCGAGTTTATCTCCAAGCAGATATTTCTTCTAGTAAACCCCTTTGATAAATAAAAGTCATTAAAACATAAGTGGACATACATACGCAAGTTGATAGTTGAGATTGTCGGCACTTGGTGGAATTTACAAGATACAGTGTTTTTCATCACAACAATGACATACACACGTGTACACTAAACTACACTAGGTAGGCACAAATAAATTAAATTTAAATACACAGCAACATGACAAGACATTGTTATATTAATAACAATATATTTTCTTCTGTGTACAAAAATGCAACATCTGTCTGTCTGTGCTGTCACTTACAACTTCGAAAACACTCAATAGATTTTGATGCAGTTTTTTTGTAAGATAGAACATTTCTTCGGGAAGGTTTAAGGGTATGTATTGTTACATGACGCTATAACTAAAGGGGGCAGCGCAAAACGGTTTTTAGTGAAACATGCATGTGGTAAGTTTGACTTGCGTAGTCACATGTAATCAGAGCATCGGGGTTGAGATCACCCACTGGCAAATGTTTTTAGGAGACCTCTCAAGTTTGGGCTTGTTTCATCGGTCTTTATGAGTATTTCTATAGAACATGGTGACCTGGGTCTGAAGATGGGACTGGGAGGTAGGTACGGGATCTCCTTAACAGACAACAGCAACCCCTTAAAATTTGGGCTTATTCGATTGGTCTTGATGAGTAACTTTGTAAGATATGGTGACCAGGGTCTGATGATGGGACTGGAAGGTGGATACGGGTTCTCCTCAACGGACAACAGCAGACCCTTCGAGTTTGTTATCTTTAATTAACTAACTGCAACTATACGAGCATTTTATTTGTGGAAGTCAATGCGCAAACAACTTGCTCAAGTTGGAAAACAGCACATTTCTAACTCAGGATGGTTTAATCACTTAGATAACCATAGTCACAGTTAAAAACACAAGAGCTGATCGCAGCAATTTACCCAGACATAACGACTCTCCAAAAGCAATAGCTATTCTGGTTTAGCGAAAGTGTTATTTTGCTGACAGTATCAATGAGATGATTATATAATCAAATAAATTCCATTTTACGCGATGTATTGATACTGTCGTAGACCTAGATAAAGCTGTGCACTAACGGATAGAATTTAAATTCTTTGAATCCGCTTGGTATGCCACTTCACAGCCTAAAATTAAACATCGGTGCCCCCATATTCTTCTCAGAAACCTCAAACCACCAAAACTCTACAGTGGCAAAAGACTTTATATTTTAAAGCTACACTACCACCTCTTTGAGTTGATTATAATTACCATTTGTGGTTCTGGGAAAAAACTTATGATTCCTAGAATACCACTAACCACAAATGACTTGCCGTTTCAATTTAAACGGCTTCAATTTCCTGATTGCTGGTGTTAACTTGAACTCACCATGTTTTTCGCATATCACAAGTCAGTTCCCCGGCAATCTTATGAAAAAAACAAAGAATGTCGAGTCCACTGAGGCGTACTCACATTGGTATACTAAAACTGTCGTCGTTGGAAAATTCATGTTCCTTTGTTTTCCTTATTTCCACAAAAATCTCTTTGACCCGGTCGAACGCGTGGGGCAAAGCTAGTTATGGCATAAACACAGTCATACAAAAGTATTCTCCCGGCTCAGCTCTCTAAATTCATATAAATGTAAGTATGATTAATTGAAATAGGCGTTACCTTGCCGAAGACCATCATTAAGATAAAGCTAGCTCGGCTTCTCCGCAGCAACTGATGTGTTGCTCGCCCAGCCGCTCCGCAGCAACTGATGTTGTTCGCCCGACAGCTCAGCAGCTAGTCAAGCTACTGTTGTCACTAAATCACTAGCTGCTGAGCTGTCGGGCGAACAACATCAGTTGCTGCGGAGCGGCTGGGCGAGCAACACATCAGTTGCTGCGGAGAAGCCGAGCTAGCAACACATCCCGAGGATGCCTCGTTCAGAGGCGAAACACGTGTCAATAAGTTTTCTTGCTTGTTATTTAAGATTGCTTTGCTTGTACTGATTGCTTGTAGCATGTTTTTATGCGGGCGGGCGGGCGGTGCACGAGTCTGCATTTTGAATAGCACGACAAGAATTGTTTAGCGGAATATTGCAAATTATATTCATATATCCTTTACTTAAATGTAAGTAAACCTAACACGCTCCTCTCGCTGCGCCCATCGTGTTCGCACAATACTTTTTAAGTACTTCTGTGTTTATTTTAATCTCGCTTTATTGTGAAATTTCTGCTTTTTCGAGAAAAATCGTAATCAGTGTCGTCACTATTCCATACGAAATCTTCAATCAGACACAAATATATTTTTCTATGCCCTTGTCACTATCCGTATATTTAGTATCTTTTTTTAAATTTTATTTCTTGTTGTTTTAGGTCTCCGTATCAAAATAAGTAGAAAGAAACCAAGTCAAAACACCATTGTCAATGAAGTATTATATACTTAATGATATCATTGCCTATTGTCAACTCTTACACGTGCATGTTAATAGATTTAACGTACTTAAATGTGGCAGTAAAAACACAGAGTGTATACCATACATACCCCATATAATCAGATCACCGAGTCACGATATCGGACCGCAATGTATGTTTTCCTATTTATTTTAGTTAGCAATATATCCCCTAGTTCGAAAGTGTAGCGCTATGATTGGCTGATTACTCGCCGCCTAAGCATTGCTTAGCGAGATTTTTTAAACTCATGCAGAGTATTAAAATGGTTAAGGTATTCACGGTTAAGTTTAAACCTAGTATAATATTCTTATTATTAAAAGTGTAGTACACAATCTTGTGCGCGCGAGTTATAAATACTCATAAAACAAAAAAAATACAGTTTGTGCTAATTTAGTTGAAACTTTGCTTTGGTTGGCAGCAACGTCATAGAATGAGACTGCACTGCAAATCGTAATTTAATTAATAGGGTATATTAATTTGATCTTGTCGAATAGTGTAGAAGGTCGGTCAGCACACGGCCACACGGTGTGTGGGTGAACCCAAGATTTGTACGATTTACCACCTTTTGCACGGAAGCAATAGGGGTGTTGGAGACTTACTGTCACGGAAGTTTGAGCTTTTCTAGTTTTGAACATTATTGCGCGATAAAATGCGATAATCGTAATTTGCGGAGAATCAAGATAAGGTTGGATATTGCTGTTTTTTGTGAATAATATTGAGAGCGCTTAAAAAACGCGTTTTTATAATAATTATAGTAAATAATAATAATAAATCTCACATTTAGATTAAATGGTACTAAGGCCTCTTCAATGTTGGCTTCGGCCCCATGAATGCCTTTCAAATGACTGGGCCCCTAAGGTACGAGACTGAAAAGTGTACCTACATAATAATAATAATATTAATTATAATAATAATTGACTTCGGCCCGTATTTATGAAATTACCTCTAGATACATCTTAAAGAGAAAAAAAAAACAATATAAGAAATAATAATAATAACTTAGAATTAATACAATCAAAAATAGGATGGATAGGATAAAATGTCCAAACATTTCATTTTATGTGTAGAGAAGAAAAGAAGACGAGATGGAATTTTCTAATTGTTCAAGCAAACCTACTTGCAAAATTTTAGAGTATGAATGTAACACAGTAATTTGATTTGCAAGGATATGCTAAAATTCAGTCCTGCTCTAACCTTTTAGTGTTTGAATAATGTATACTTCTCCTGCTCTTCTAATTACCTGCCGTGCGCACTACACATAAATTCATTTATTTTGAATTAATTTGAATTATGGTTGCTATGTTTTAAGAGGATAGCAAGGACGAGACGAGATGGAATTTTCTAATTGTTCAAGCAAACCTACTTGCAAAATTTTAGAGTATGAATGTAACACAGTAATTTGATTTGCAAGGATATGCTAAAATTCAGTCCTGCTCTAACCTTTTAGTGTTTGAATAATGTATACTTCTCCTGCTCTTCTAATTACCTGCCGTGCGCACTACACATAAATTCATTTATTTTGAATTAATTTGAATTATGGTTGCTATGTTTTAAGAGGATAGCAAGGACGAGACGAGATGGAATTTTCTAATTGTTCAAGCAAACCTACTTGCAAAATTTTAGAGTATGAATGTAACACAGTAATTTGATTTGCAAGGATATGCTAAAATTCAGTCCTGCTCTAACCTTTTAGTGTTTGAATAATGTATACTTCTCCTGCTCTTCTAATTACCTGCCGTGCGCACTACACATAAATTCATTTATTTTGAATTAATTTGAATTATGGTTGCTATGTTTTAAGAGGATAGCAAGGACGAGACGAGATGGAATTTTCTAATTGTTCAAGCAAACCTACTTGCAAAATTTTAGAGTATAAATGTAACACAGTAATTTGATTTGCAAGGATATGCTAAAATTCAGTCCTGCTCTAACCTTTTAGTGTTTGAATAATGTATACTTCTCCTGCTCTTCTAATTACCTGCCGTGCGCACTACACATAAATTCATTTATTTTGAATTAATTTGAATTATGGTTGCTATGTTTTAAGAGGATAGCAAGGACGAGACGAGATGGAATTTTCTAATTGTTCAAGCAAACCTACTTGCAAAATTTTAGAGTATAAATGTAACACAGTAATTTGATTTGCAAGGATATGCTAAAATTCAGTCCTGCTCTAACCTTTCAGTGTTTGAATAATGTATACTTCTCCTGCTCTTCTAATTACCTGCCGTGCGCACTACACATAAATTCATTTATTTTGAATTAATTTGAATTATGGTTGCTATGTTTTAAGAGGATAGCAAGGACGAGACAAGATGGAATTTTCTAATTGTTCAAGCAAACCTACTTGCAAAATTTTAGAGTATAAATGTAACACAGTAATTTGATTTGCAAGGATATGCTAAAATTCAGTCCTGCTCTAACCTTTTAGTGTTTGAATAATGTATACTTCTCCTGCTCTTCTAATTACCTGCCGTGCGCACTACACATAAATTCATTTATTTTGAATTAATTTGAATTATGGTTGCTATGTTTTAAGAGGATAGCAAGGACGAGACGAGATGGAATTTTCTAATTGTTCAAGCAAACCTACTTGCAAAATTTTAGAGTATAAATGTAACACAGTAATTTGATTTGCAAGGATATGCTAAAATTCAGTCCTGCTCTAACCTTTCAGTGTTTGAATAATGTATACTTCTCCTGCTCTTCTAATTACCTGCCGTGCGCACTACACATAAATTCATTTATTTTGAATTAATTTGAATTATGGTTGCTATGTTTTAAGAGGATAGCAAGGGTGTATTTTATCACACACACTGTTCCCGTTGTACTTTGCAGAAGTAGTCGAGGAGGTCTTGCAAACCGCTTCCGAAAATTCGAAGGCTTTCGCACAGACGGTTGTGTTGCAGCGTGTAGGTACCAAAGTGACGTAGGTATACAATGATCACCGAGTTCATATATGCCGATGGCCTGTGCTTTTTAGCAGAATCCCCGGAAGGGATTCAGCAACTGATACCGCACTACCACCAGGCTTACTGCAAGCTCGGATTGATAATCAGTGTCATAAAAATGGAAGTGGTGTCCTTAGACACTCATAACCATGAGACGCTCCCGATCAAACTTTAGCATTATTAAATCTAGAAATAAAACCCGACACTCTCGACTGTGCCGACACTATACATAATAAGTAGTAAGGAATTTGAAATTTCTTTATATTATGTGCTTTAACTACTTATACTGTTTTTAAACAACAAATACTGAAAATGCCAATTTTATAATTATTCAGGGTTACGTATCCAAATACTTGACCAACTTAATTGTGCAGCTTCGTTTCAACATCTTAAAAAATACACAGAAACTGTTTCACTTCAATTTCCTTTATTACACTACCGGTTTCGCCTTACGGCATCATCAGGTCACAATAACTTAATAACTATAAAACTAACATTATCAATCTTGACAATCGCAATTATTGATCAGCTTCGTTTCATTAGTTTTTTAGGTAATAATAAGTTTGTAAATTTTGTTAACAATTTTCTTGAACCCATACACCTCATTTTGATAATGCCCAAAGTCCACAGATTTTGATTGATTAAATGACAACTATGAAAAAATCGCGGAGTTTTCTTTTATTATCATAAACACTAGGTTTTTTGCTATACGTTTACGTATGATTAAAAAAAAACCGGCCAAGTGCGAGTCGGACTCGCGCATGAAGGGTTCCGTACCATTATTTATAAAAACAAACAAAAAAATCATGTCTTTTGTCATGGGAGTGCGCGGGTCCGACTCGCACTTGGCTGGTTTTAATATTTTTTGTTATAGCGGCAACAGAAATACATCATCTGTGATTTTAACTGTCTAACTATCACGGTTAATGAGATACAGTCTGGTGACAGACGGACGGACATCGGAGTCTTAGTAATAGGGTCCCGTTGGTCACCCTTTGGGTACGGAACCCTAAAAATATCACGTCACGTTCATACCGAAAATGTGCTTCAACTTCAAATTGTATCGGAATCCTCAGGGCAGGTTAGAACTTGACAGTTTTTTTTTTAAATAATAACATTAGTCATAAGAGTTGTAATTTTGACTTTTTTCCGGAATCCGTCCCTCTCGCAGTGCGTGTCTCTCCGCATGGAGTAACAGTGATTGATGTAAGCGCGACCTATCCTTTTAAATACAATCTTTCATTAGTCATTTGCACTAGCTACATTTTTATAGTTTTAAAATCTCCTTAATTTATTTATTCATGTACGAGTGCACCCACGCACTAGCTGAACATACTTCGCGTTTTTGACTATGCCCTCATGACGTCTATTGGGTAATATAGTTATCAAATAGCTTCCATTATGTCTATTCAAAGAAAACAGATTGGGTCGGGTCGGCCTCAATAGGTGCCTACTTGAACGCCAGGGTCAGACGTACAAACGCGGAAATCTTTGCCGGCCACATTTTGAGCCATATCGCCCGGTAAAAAGGGCGAGTAACGCTAATATGGAATACTTGTAAAAGGAATGACTACCTACTCGTCCATTCCGCTAAAATTGCTTCCAATAAAAATATTTCTGACTAGCTTTTGCCAGCTGCTTCGCTCGCGTGGATGTGGCTTTCAATCTTTGAGTATTGTTGACTGTTTTCGGCTTGGCGGTTATTTTATAAACAACCCGTGTGGCAAATAATATGTTAACCAGGGTAACTACGATGATAATATTAAAAAATAAAGAAAACCGCATCCAAATCCGTTGAGTGGCTTGAATTAAAATGGAACAGACCGACAGGCAAAATCTCAACTAAATTTAGTTGTGGTCTTCGTACAATAATAAAGTCGATTCTGGATGCTTTAATTTTAGTGCTGTCAAAACTTTTTTCCCAATATGATCATCTAATTTTGCTAGGTGACTTCAATATTAATCTCTTGGAATCAAACGACAGTAAAACAAAACAATTTTATGAGTTTTTAAAATATACTAATCTTAATAACTATGTGACAGAGCCCACTCATTTCACGGATACAAGTGAAACCCTTATTGATCTTGTCTGTACTGACGCTGGTGTTCAAAGCGTAGCTGTCGACTACATCCCCGATCTTAATAAGCACGCAATGGTCTATGTCAACTTTAAGATCAAGAAGGATAAACCTAAGCCAAAGATATTTACATTTAGGCCTCTTAAGAGTGTAAATCGTTATGATTTTGATCGTGATCTAGCTTTAATTGATTGGTGCAATTTTGATATAATTGAATCAATAGATTTAATGTGTGAAACTTTCAATGAGCTTTTGCTTGAACTTTTCGATCGTCATGCACCTGAGAAAAGAAAATCCGTAGGGAGCCAAGAACAGGTGCCATGGTTGACAAGTAACATACGTTTTATGATGAGGTTACGAAATGAGGCCCATAATGCTTACCGCAAGGATAAATCGGATCTAAAAAGGGAACAATACAAGAATTTGAAGCATTTAGTAAATACATCTTTGTTTAGTGAGAAAAGAGCTTATTTTGAACATCATATTAACAGCAACATCAATAGTCCCAAGACCCTATGGAAGAATCTTAAAAATACTGTTGCCATTAATTTTAAAGATAAAAATGATCTTCCAGGCAATTTTAATGACCCTGATGTTATTAACACACATTTTCTTAATGTTCCAGGAGAAAATTTAGTTACTATTTCTGATTTAACGTATTTTGAACTTCACAGATTCGGTCCCTCTTCTTTTAAATTAGCCACAGTAAATGAAACAGTAGTTGCAAGAATTATACTTAACATTAGGTCTAATGCCAAAGGTACAGATCGTATTAATATGGACATGATACTCATGACCCTGCCCACAACTCTTGGTGCAATAACTAGTATAATAAACAAATCTATTGCTACGAACACCTTTCCCAAGTTATGGAAGACTGCACTTGTAAAGCCTATTCCCAAAACGAACAATCCAAGTAATGTAAAGGACCTGCGTGCAATTAGTATCCTACCGTATTTATCAAAAATACTAGAAAAAGCCGTTTACATTCAAATGGTAGATTACTTGGAACGTAATGGTATACTGCCAGAGTTACAATCGGGTTTCCGAAAAGGCCGTAGCACAAACACGGCACTTTTGGACGTTATTGATAACATTCTTGCAGCTCGTGATGTTGGTCAGGGGACTATCCTTGCATTACTGGACTTTTCCAGAGCATTTGACTGCATCAATGTAAATCTTATGCTCTCAAAGCTCACATTTTATGGTTTTGACATTGAGACTGTTCAATGGTTTAACAGTTATCTTGGTGACCGTCAACAGCAAGTGGTGTTGTCAAGAGAGGATGGTAGCAGTTTAAGGTCTCAAATGAGTACTGTAGATCGTGGTGTACCACAAGGTTCTATACTTGGGCCTCTGCTTTTTTTTTTTTTTTTTTTTTGTATAGTAGAGATATAATAGAAAACATTCAAAATTGCAAGTACCACTTATACGCAGACGACCTACAGTTGTACATCTCCTGTAATCCCACAGAAGCTAATCTTGCTGCGATGAAGCTTAATGACGATCTTAACCGTATCTCTTTATGGTGTTCAAGGAATTCTTTAGTTCTTAATCCATCCAAGTCCAAGTATATGGTTCTAGGATCTAAACACCAGATCGCGAGAATAACTTCTGCTAATCCTCCGGTTTGTACTATGAACCAACCGATGGAGTGTGTACGTGAGGCTAGGAATCTGGGGATTTTAATTGATGGTGAGCTACGCTTTGAAAGTCATGTGGCAGAGTTAACACGTAACTGCTTTTATCGACTAAAAGTCTTATACCGCATTCGTGACTTTCTTAGTGAAGAACTACGCATTAAGCTCTGTGAGTCTCTTGTTCTCTCTAAACTAAATTATTGTATAGCTGTTTACGGCCCTTGCCTCTACGCGAAGACCATGCGACTCATTCAGCGCGTGCAAAATGCGTGTGCTCGCTATTGCTTCCGTATCCCCTGGCGATCACACGTCACACCTTATATCAATGCCGCGAATATTTTAAGGGTAGAGGGTCGTCGTGAGCTGCATCTCGCTGCTTTACTGTTTGGTGTAGTAAAAACTGGTTCTCCCAAATATTTACATGACAAATTTACGTGGTCATCTACTGTTAGCAGATACAGCACCAGGATGAATCGTATATTGTTTCCAAAGCACAAAACCACTGCATTTAGGGGTAGTTTTAGGTACATGGCGTCAAAATGTTGGAATAACATTCCACCACCGCTACGTGACCTTAAATGTAAGTATACTTTTAAAATTAAACTAAAAAAGTATCTCCTTGACTTACAAATGTCTTCGCCTGCCTAAAACTAGACGCTTCATCGCCATTTTAATAATTTTTGACCAACGAGTTTCTGACATTTATTTAGAGCTTACCTATTAATTGAATTTATTTATTTACAAATATTAGCACCTACATTATGTACTCGTATATGTATATCATATTTATTCTGCCATTCGTAATTATTATTTTCAAAATGTGCAAGAATACTCGCGCTGTTTTGTTTGTTCGTGCGTTACCTACGCGGGCTCGGACTGAAAATCAGCGCTGTCGGTCTTACTCTGTAAGACTACAGCATATGCTGAGTTCTAGCCTTTTTGTCTGCTTCGACACATGATTTCATTTAGCTTTAGTCACATTGTTTTATTCTTTTATGTTATTTCCTTGTGTTTGACTTTATAATTTGTTTTTATAATTTATTGTGTTGTGGTAGATAAATAAATGGATATTCTATTCTATTCTATTCTAACTTAAATTGTTGCAAAGTAATATAGCTTCTGTAGTTAACACTAAAGAACTATTTTGTAATGAAGAAAATATAGTTTTGACAGCACTAAAATTAAAATTAAAGCCTTCAGAGTCGACTTAATTAACTAATAACTAAACTAAACGACACAATAAATTTCGCAAAAATATTCAATGTAAGGACACAACTTTTTTTTAGTATAGATGCAGATGAAGCCGAATTGAAAAAAAATCTGCTCTTACAATTGAATTGCCCTAAAACGAGGTATCTCCGAACAAAGGCTTTGATTGTTCCTTTCTTGATTCATCCATCACATCAACTGCAGAAGACATAGGGGTTTAGTAGAGATCGTTGATGCAAGTCCTGCTCAGGCCTGTCTGTCTGTACTTAGGTAGATATGTTCCGTTATATTCCGTGTTAACTCGAGAACGACTCAACGGATTTGTACGCGGTTTTTTTAATTATCATCGTAGTGACCCTGGTCAACATATTATTGAGGGGTGTTCATAAAATAACGCCCAAGCCGAAAACGGGGCAGAGATTGAATAAACGTGGGCGGAGCAATACAGGTGGGGCACTATGGGAAGTTTTTTACTACAAGAGATAGATAAATTTGCTCAATGGACTCACATCATCGATTTTGGAATAAATAGGAGTAATATAGAGTATAAAAGTAATAACTATAGGAGTACTCACATTCAAAGCGTTCAGGCGAATAACTTATCTCGACCAGAAAAAGAAATGGCTCGTTTTGCAAAAAAAGGCTATCATACTCAAGCGGTTTTGGTCAGCTGCAAAATGTATTTTGTCAGCAAACAAAGTTAATTGGGCTGCTTCTAGTCGACGGCAAAAATAACTTAATTGATCAGCAAGTCATGTGATACTGGGCAGCTTAAAAATTGATGTTATATATCTGCAGCAATATCAGTAAAAGAGCAGCAAATCGATATCCCGATTTTATAAAATTTTGACAAGCTGTAAAATTAATTTTGATTTGTTAATTAATCCTATTTGTACAAGAAAAGTGCGCAACTTTTTGCTGCATTGAATTATTGTACAAAATATTTATTACATTAATAAATGGACTGAAAATAAATAAAACTAGGAAAAAAATATTAAAAATGCTTTATTAGCAGTAAAAGAATTATTAACCTTAACTTCGAGGAACAGAGAGAAAAATCGGAGACTTCCTTACGACAATAATTTTCAGGGACATCTGCCCCAAGATTTGGGACATCATTGATAATCCTTGATTTATTTGTTGACCATGTATTAGTGATAGTGAACCAAGGCTAGCAATAAAACATTATATTGTAAGTCAAAGGAAATATATGTATAAGGTCCTATATTTCAAAGTGAAAAAAAATTAACAGATGGTAGTGTATCCCTAATAGACAACATTCCACCGAAAAAAAATTTTTTCGCGCTTTCTTTTTTTTACCTTTCCATAGAAATTTAGTCAGCCGGTTAAACCACTTTGTACTGGGAAGTGAAAAAAATATTTAAGCAAAAATTTTTTTCTTCTTCTGGAATTTGATCAGTTAACGATACACGAACTACCCTAGAATTATTTTCACTTGTTATTGTAGGACCTTATATATTTTTTTATTTGTATTTTTTTCCATATAAAATAAAAAAAAAAGTCTTGTGTAACCTAAAATTTTTTGTTCAATATTACGATTTTATCGAACGGCTTCTTTTGAAAGAAAATTTTTGGGGAAGACTCAGGGAATTCCGCAGCCTGTGTAAAATTTCAGTTGGGGCGACATATACACAAAAGTGTATATATTTCCGGTTTCCTATATTCATTTTTTAAAGGTACCCTAATCAATGTTTGTTAAAGGAGGTCCGATTTGATAGATAAATAAATAAATACCTGTGGAAACCTACATAAAATGTCATTTAACTTATCTCAAAAACCAACTACTCAACCGAAATGCTAATTAGGTAAAAAGTACCTAAAAGTAAAAAGTTCCGGAAAAAAGACCTATCAACGGAATCCATATCACATTATTTTATGGTATTTTTGGGACTATTTGTTCGTAAAATTCACAGTATCACATACATTATAAATACCTAATACTTATGATTAACTTTACTATGAATTCCAATAAAATACAAAAATAAGGTTTCACTACTGATTTGATAGTCATGTTTCTTAGCAAGACTCATAGACATCCAATGCCAGACTTGGTACATACTAGCAACACTATCGATTGTTTTTTGGCATGACTTGGTTCTCTAGCAACACTATCGATTGTTTTTTGGCATGACTTTGTTCTCTAGCATCACTATCGATTGTTTTTGGCAAGACTTGGTTCTTCTAGGAGAACCCGTTTAACTAATTAGTGCCATAGACAAATTTTGTCTAAGTTAGTGCCATACAAAACTTCGGGGGTCTCTCTCGTCGTCGCAACCATTTTGGTTTGGTTTAGTAAAAACCAGTTTTAACTAGGGAAAACTAGTTTGAACGAAAAACGGGTTTTAACTGTGACATATATAGGTACTTAAAACCTATTCTGTGGTACCGTTTGTAGTATGCCTGACCTGAACCCATGGGCGTTCACGCATAGTCTAGCGTTTAGCATAAGGGAAAACGAAATATTCGCGTAATATTAACATTTTATATCCGTTACGGATTTTCCGTGTCATAAAATAATTTGGAAATTTATTATTTTTGAAATTTGGGAAAGGCCTATGTCCAGCAGTGGACGAACACGGGCTGATGGATGGATGGAAAATACAAGGTGACATTAATGTATGCAGCCAAATTTATACTGTAGACTCGGTAAGTGCTCAGTCTCAAGATTTGTTGACCCTTAGTAAACTTTAAACTTTCGCGATTTTCACACATTATTAACTTTTTATTGGGGTCTTACTCGCGATAACTAACAACATACTTTAATAGATAAATAAAGATTAATAGATAGATATCTGTAGACTGTCGTGGTCACAAGCTAACTGACGAGAGTAGCAGCAAAGATGTCCTTGGCGAGCCGGCGGTAGGTAGCACATTATTTTTCTTATTTCTACCCGCACTTTGTCTTTTGTTAATTAACTGTTTCTTTCGCCACACACGACACACAACACTAACAGTATCGAGGCAAATATTCGAAGATAAATCACGAGGTTTGAATTTCTGTACGACTGAACTCCATGCCGAAGATAACTTAAACCCGTCTTTCCGATTGAAATTTTTTGGGTGTTTTTAATTTCACTTGCTTCTCGCACAATTATCGGGTATAAGTGGCGGTCAGTAGAAAGGGTTTTTGGGTCATGAAGTTCTATCCAGTGGTTTGAACCAGCCGTTAGCAGGTGTTCTGCAATCGTTGATTTATTTATTTGCCTGTTTTTTACAGCTGTAATGTGTTCCTTGACCCTTTCGGCTATGGTTCGCTTTGTTTGGCCAATATATACACTTCCACAGCGGCACTGTATTTTATAGACACCAGGAGTCATGTATGGTATAGCATCCTTTGGTGAGCGAATATGATGCGCTACTTTAGAAAACGGCGTATATACAGTCTTGATGGAGTATTTACCTAGTGCTGTTCCGATTTTGTCCATTATTCCTTTCACATATGGCATAAATGCTGTCTGTGACCACGACAGCTTACAGAGGCGTCGAAACGTCAAGCACATGTTGTTACTTATCGCGAGTAAGACCCCAATAAAAATATTGGATGGATTCGATTGATGGTTCTTGGTGGAATATCATCTTGAATAAATTATACACAAATTCTTGTACTTTTATTCCACATAAATATATTTATTTTTATTCTAACTTAGGCTACCGGTTTCGTATTACACATCATCGGGCCAACAAATTATTAATTATTTACATTACAGAAAGAAAACAAAACTTTTGTTTTCTAAGTTAGAATAAAAATAAATATATTTATGTGGAATAAAAGTACAAGAATTTGTGTATAATTTACCCCAATAAAAGTTAATAATCGTTGACCCTTGTTGTGAAATTCGTGAATTATTTTTTTCCTGTTCCCTACAAATACAAGCCTAGCCCTGAGTCAATTACTATAGGAGAATATTTTCCATCTTTTGATACTTGGATCTCCCCTCCCATGTGAAACCAGCCCCG
Source organism: Ypsolopha scabrella (assembly GCA_910592155.1). Classification (NCBI taxonomy): domain Eukaryota; kingdom Metazoa; phylum Arthropoda; class Insecta; order Lepidoptera; family Ypsolophidae; genus Ypsolopha; species Ypsolopha scabrella. Next base: position 12,718,489 of record OU342964.1, read on the forward strand.
CCAGAACGCCCATGCCTGAACCTTAGAATGAGGACAATCAAGTGCATAATTGGGAATACTCATAATCATTTTCTATGGGGATTACATAAGCCATTTTTTGCCCTTTAGTTTATCTCAGGTGTTGAACATCAATTATACAAACAATCGTATGTAACGGTGTTATTCCTTACTAGCTTTTGCCCGCGGCTCCACCCGCGTCGAAGAGATTTTCGTGGAAATAAGGAAAACAAAATAATATGATGTTTTGAACGACTATATGCAACGGACACCATGCTTATGCAAAGCGCTAATAAAGACCAATCAAATAAGCCTAAACTCGAAGGGTCTGCTGTTGTCCGTTGAGGAGATCCTGTACCCATCTTACAGTCCCATCATCAGACCCCGGTCTTCATGTTTTACCAAAGTGCTAATAAAGACCAATCAAATGAGCCCAAACTCGAAGGGTCTGCTGTTGTCCGTTGAGGAGATCCTGTACCCATCTTTCAGTCTCATCATCAGACCCTGGTCACCATGTTATACCGAAGTGCTAATAAAGACCAATCAAATAAGCCCAAACTCGAAGGGTCTGCTGTTGTCCCTTGAGGAGATCCCGTACCCATCTTCCAGTCCCATCATTAGACCCTGGTCACCATGTTTTATCAAAGTGCCAAGAAGTGTGTCAGGATCGTTGTAAATGGAAATCTGTAGTTAAAGGGATTAAACTCATACAGTTTTCTCGTACGGGAAAAAATCAATAGATTCATAAACCTGGCTGTAATCACTTTTTCAAGCTAAATATTAGCAAGAGGTGTGTCCAGATCATTGTAGATGTAAATCTGTAGTCATATTAAACTGATATAGTTTTCCCGTATGGGAACAAATCATTACTTAAACCATAGCATTTAATGTATCTATGCTTAAACCTGGCTGTAGTTACTTTTTCAAGCTTAAATATTAGCAAGAGGTGTGTCAGGATCGTTGTAGATGGAAATCTTTAGTCAGATTAAACAGATACAGTTTCCTCGTATGGAAAAACAACCGATTTCATCACGTATAACTAACCATTTGGTCAAGGAACGCCGATAAAGCAGCTAAGCAGCGTTTTTTCTCCCGACATGGTTCAAAAATATTGAATTTTCAAACTGAAAACTTACTTTTATTATATATAGCCTATGTTACTCAGCAATAGTATAGCTTTTTATAAAAGAAAGAATTTTTAGAATCGGTTCAGTAGTTCCAAAGTTTACCTCAAACATACAAATCTTTCCTCTTTATATAATAAATAAATATAGTGTAGATAGAAGTGTAGATGTAGATTCATTTAAAAAAACTGCGTTCCAGTCGGGCACTAACCTTGGCCTAGTTCTGAATAAATCAGGCACTTTTATAATTATTTAAATAAAACAAAAATATCTAGATAAACTGCGCTCTATTATAATAACCTTCTGTTGTATTTTCTATTTTGAAAATAGTGTTCAATTGCAGTTTCCAAAAATTGCTCGCTCAAAACGTGGTGCTACAAAGTGGGGCCGATTCTTCGGCTCGCAAGGCTTAAGTTTGTAAATACGCATAGTATTCAATCCCGATGCGTTTATGCGGATTATGTAAACATTCACATTCCATAGAAACTAAATACGAGTAAGCACTCAATACCTACGACAGCGGCATTCCACTAGCTGTTAATTACGCCAACCATTTGTTACATGCCTCGTTAACATCTAATCTAGGGACGCAACCAAGAGAGCTGAAATAAAACCCCTTTTCGGGCCGAAATCACCCCCGGGGGGGGGCGTAAATTACGTAGACTCCGGGAGGCAGGGTGGCTCTCTTCTACTGGTTTGATTGAATAGGTCTGAAGTCTCTTGCCTTTTCTTTTGAATGGGGGTAAGCTAATTGAATGGTCAGCAATCAGCTAGTTATGAGATGTGAGTTTCGCATTAAAATATTGAGGTTTGTTTTTTGGTTCAATTACGAATTTATTAATAAAGCACGAGTAACATAAATAACTTCGAAATTGAAAGCAGAAAACAGGCAATGATCCTTTAGTTTACACTTTACTCTCAAACGTTACTCAAGCTAGAGATAAGACACCGATAACTAATGGACTCCACAAAAACGAGCATTTAAGCATTCTTTGGCGGCAAAAATATGTTTACCCCTTAGAATAATATCAATGGTTTACGCATTGTTTTGACTTGGTTACCAAGAACTATCGTTTCATATTCTGCTTTACTTACTTATTTTATCAGTATCGCACGTTAAAAACAGCGCAAAATGGTAAATGTAACTTTCTATCTTATCAATAACGGTTATAATTTGATGGCCAATAAATCTGATAGTCTTATCTTAAATTGCATGAGTGTGGGTGTCAATTAGTCATTCCATGACTTCGTACATGTGTGGTTAATATTAGAAATGTGTATATCTAGGTCAGGGTTTCATAAACTGGGGTCCATGGACCCCTTAGGGGTACGTGATCTCAGTGCCAGGGGTCCACAGCCACTCAGTTCACTCTTAATAATTCATCATACTGAGTCCAAACAACAGTATCTTTTTCATTAACCTAGTTTTGATACTTAATTACCTAAGTATAAATGTAAACTAACCAATAAAAGTGATTTCAAATATTATGCTTTATTTTCTTTTCCTAAAAATTTCTTCGACAGGGGTTCGTGGAATCTTTAAAATTCTAAAAGTGGTACCTATAGAAGATCTAGGTACCATACCAATTTTCTATTCTATGACGAACAAAAACTAGTTAGTAAAATGATATTCCACAAAAATATAAAATATATAGCCAATATAATTGTAGTGTGATGTGATGTGAGTTGTAACTAGGGTTACCATTTAGGAATTTGAAAAGTCCTGACAAAAAGCCTGAAATTTCGATAAAAGTCCGGACTTTTCGCAATAGAAGATTTATTGTTTGATATCTCAAGTTGATTGATAGAAGATTTTACATTTTGTTTTTAGATACCTAAATAAGAAGTTAATAAAGATTAAAGACTTATTTGATATTACTTAATATGTAGTTTTATTACTCATATTCTAAAATTCGGACAAATTAAAGAGCCGGACAGAGTCCGGACTAGAGTGTAAAAGTCCGGACGGATGGTAACCCTAGTTGTAACTGTTCCTAATAGCCTGTTAAGGACACCAACACACCTTTGATTTGTAGCGAGTTCATGCGTACAAATTTCTTTCAAGACCAATGTATATACTTTAATGCCTTGTATACTTGTTACTCCTAGCTAAATATGTTTTGACATTGACAAAGTTTCATGAAAAATATTTGTCTTTATGATGTCAGTTTCTCACACAGAGGAAACATTATAACTACGGCACCTGTCTGTATGTAGGTATATTTTTCAGAACCACTTACAGAGTTGTGATAAAACGGAAATACTATTAGAAATCGTTTTTATTTTACTAAATTTTCGTATTCTGTCATATAAAAATAATAACACACTAATTATGGTAATATTGCTGCCATAATAAAATCTCATTATGAGCCCCGTCCGCGACGACGACAACTTTGATGAAAAACAATAGGTTAAATATTTTTCTCGCCTTTGTCGCGATGTTTTTGGAAAAACTAGGGACATACACCCTAAATAAAGGCCTAGAATTTATTTGATTGAATTGTTTCTCTTTTGCGAGATATTTTATTACTTACGAGACGCGAGCCCGCTCCGAATCGTTATTCATAATATCTAAGTATCAAAATAACGCGCAAAGGAGAAACAATTGAATCAAATAAAATGTTAATTTTAAAAATATTTTGATGCCCAATATGGACTGGTGTATGTCCCTGATTTTTACAAAAACATCGCGGCAATGACAAGAAAATATATTAATATAATGCTTCGCATCAAACAGACGAAAAATACGCAGCGGGTTCTTTTGGAAATTTTATGTTTGACTTATCTATCATGTCAAATTTTTGACTTATCATTGCACAACGTCTGTTCGCATAAAATGTGAGAGCTGCTGTACAAATTTTGATGCGGTTTTCACCTATGGGATTCATGGAGTAGGGTAGTAAGGCTTAAACAAATTATTGAGCTAAAACAGCTGAGCAGTGGCTATGCTGACAAAAAAATAGCTGGGGGTAGTTTACAGAGTTATTGGCCCTTAGCACCCCTCAAAGTCGACAAATCAATTTGGAAGAACTATGTTTCTTTCACAGTAATAGCTAATTTAATTACCTATTCACTGTAATTAGTATTTATCAAGCGTTCGTCTTGCTCAAAGACTTTCATCCAACTTTCTCTAAGGAATACACGTTCGTATGTAGATGTCACTATATGACTACGTAATTGCATATTTCGTTGCATTATATGACCACTTAGATCATAGAGAGAGCTGTGTGCCTGGGACTAGAAAATGTTCTAATTTACTGGTCTATCTAAGTACCCTACAAATGTTTTAATTAGTAATTAACTTACCTAGTCAACTTTGTGTATACAAATTTCGTTAATGTATTACGAGTACCTACCTAACAGAGTGGCTGGCTGGCATACTAAAGTTTACATATCGAAGTATAAGTATACTATGCTGGTAGTTATTTTTTGGTATACATTTATTAATAGATATCTCGCAATTAGGAAGTAGAACGTCCTATTTGTTTAGGATAAAAGGCGAATATATGTATCTTTCATCTTGATATATTCTTAGAACGGCTGATTCGGTGAATGAGTCGCATTTATACCGATGGAAGACGCAAATTCAATCAATTAATTCTGCCGTGTCGATAATACAATTTGGGAGCTTGTTGCCTTTTTTGGCGAAATTCCACGCTGTAAGGCTAGGAAGGAATATTCATCGTGCTTAAAGCATTAGTGAAGATGTGAGGTGTAACCGAAGAAAGTTAATCAAACCATTCGTGGTGTTAAAATTGCTGAGGAAAACAATAATTCTGCGAAAAATATTGGAACCGTACGTAAATAAATAAACGAAGCGGCGTACTAGTACATGCCTTTAATTAACACCAATTAAATACTTAGCAGCGCAGAATGACGACATCACCATTGTCTGCGGCAGGAAGTGGGTAAAGACAATAAATGGAAGTTACCTTAACTAAGTACCCATGGGCCCGGCTGAGTCCAAACAAGGATGGAAGGTGCCTGGCTCCTATCACCGTCACGTACAAGCATCTGTTCACTGGATGAAGGGACAACTTGAAGCCGATCTCAGGGTCCAGGCTGCCGCTGCCAGCCAACTGGCCATCCCGGTTAGAGTTCAAAATATTCTTCAATTTGTTCAGGGAAAATGCCATAGTAAACACTGCAGACACGCACTGACTAAACCGGTTTTATTGAATAAATTAATCACGCAAAGCAATTATCTTGAAATGCCTTTAATGTAGAGTCTACATTTTGTGAAGTTTAAAAACACTGTACAGTTTTGAAGTTATCACAACCGAAATGATAATATCGATCTAACTAACTTGTTCAATTTCAAACTTGTCGAGCTTATGTTGTCATTAACATTGCCCACTATCAAACGCGCACATGCAAACTGCCTGTTGCTGCTACTCAACGAGAAGATAATGTTTGTATATCGTCGGGCCTCTCTCTCGCACCTATATGTCTTAGTGCTACGTAAAACTCGACTTTACTGTGATAAAGTTCCAGGCCGTTTCTACCGTAGCGTCATCTGATCCAGCGTTAAATGGAACTAGTGATAATGTTAAGCACCAACAGATGGCGTTAGAAATACGATAAATCTCCAGTTTTTTTAATTTTTCTAATTTACGTCTGTTCTGTTAGCCGAAGTTACAATTTTATTTTTAGTAAACATGGTCACGCGTTTGTGACTTATCGTATCTCTGCAAGCTGATTTGAAGAAACCGTTCACAAACATACCACAGGTACAGGATTTGATAAAATTAAATCAAAACTACAGAAAATTAAAAGATCTTCAGAACGCGTATAAATCCGTAAAATACATATACAAGGTGACCTAAATTTATGCATCCAAATTCTTACTGAAGACTCGGTAAGTGTTCAGTAACAAAGTTCAATTACCCTTTTTGTGAAAGTCGTAAATTATTCTTTTCGTGTTCCTTACAAACGCAAGCCCAGCCCCGAGTCAATTACTATGGGGCGTCAAGATTTAATTTTGCGAAATTGGCAAAGTGTCATTGATACGTGTTACTGATCACTTACCAAGCCTCCAGTATGAGTTTGGCTGTATAAATTAAAGTCACCTTATATATACATAATATTGCAAATTAAAAGAATAAGGCAGAGTAAGGAATTAGTTATAATGCGGATTATTAATCTTACTATTGTTTCGATATTAATCTAGTTGGCCACGGGAACCTATCTACTACCGTAGTAATAATGGTTGTAATCTAGTATAGTCTGTCAAAAAAGTGTTGAAATGGAAATGAAACTTTAATTAACTTTATTGAACTTTAAACGTTCAAGTAGTATAATTTAGGTAATATATTTATGAAATAACAACGCGGTTAACTCGATTTAACAGATTTTGTACTTATTTCTTTGGTGTAACCAGGCGAAAGAAAAATAGTTTCTTCAATATTCATTTCAACACTTTTTTGACAGACTACCTATCTACACAAATTATAAAGAGGAGGGGTTTGTCAATTTGGATGTAAGGGTACATTAACACTCACTATAGGGTATGTTCCTTGGGTACGGGCAGTTACATACCTAAGTATTTATTTAATTCGTGCGGGTAATCTCTTTAACCACTGAACGGATTTTCAAAATTCTTTCACTTTTTTGTAATAGTTAGACTTCACTTGGGCATAGGCTGTAGTTTGTTCCCTGGGGCTGGGCAGTTCCCCGGGGACAATAGTCATGAATAACTACCGAACTTATTATGTAAACATGTAAACTCTTTCACTGTTGTAATGGTTCGACTCTTCACTTGAACATAGGATATAGTTTGTTTCCTGGGTTCCCTTGGTAAGTAGACATAGGGTTATACATAAGTACAGAATTAGTTTCACGAAAACCAGAAGTCAAATTAAAATACGTACTACACGAACTGGTTCGAAAAATATTAACTTCCCAAAAACTAAATTCGGGTGAGTCCGAATTAGAACGATTGTAATAAAAATCACATCCCGGGTGTAAACGGATAGAGAATTTAAAATTTAAGCACATAATCTGATCATACTGAGCAACCTTCCTATAGAAACATAGGTACCATACGCAACATAAAATTGAGACTTCCTATACTAATAGAGTCGAGGTTGTTCTTGAACACGTATAGAGGAACAAAATAATATTTTTCGTATTGACAAAACGCCAAACAACAAGTGGTAGACAGATTACAGAGCTAGTTCGAAGAAGCAAAAGCTATAAATGATACCAATAAGACAAATCGAAAGGCAGATGGAGTCGTGTCGAGTGCTGTAGTGTATAATATACAATGCTTGTATTCACCAAAAACAACAAACCCCAAACACAAGACTACTGGTCCAGTACAACTGCGTAGATATGCGTAAACTGGCGCAAGGATCCCTGGAAAATGGGAAAAAATATTCACAACGCATTTAAAAAAAAAAACATGATACTCTGTATGAGACTTCTTTAAAGTAAATTTACTTTAAAACTTATTTAAGAATTAATAATCTTATTATCCCATCCATCCTTCAGTCTGTCATCGTCCACTGCTGGACAAAGGCCTTTCCAATATTTCGCCACTCTTGGCGGTCCTCCGTCCTCCTCATCCAGCCGCTAACCCCAACACCCTTCAGATCGTCGGTCCAGTGGGCACGAGGTCGGCCTACGCTACGCTTAGCTGTGCGTTGTCTACATTCTAACGCCTTTACCCAACGGCCATCATGTCGGCGGCAGACATTGCCTACCCACTGCCACTCCAATTACTGATTCAGCAGGCTATGTCGGTCACTTTTGATGTCCGTAGGATCTCCTCGTTTCGGATTTATCTATCAGAGATATCCACAGCTCGTTGAGTGATCTAAAATCGAGGGATAAATTTTTCATTAAACGTTAATTGAACGTGAGCAACCTTAACGTGCCTTAGCATGGAAACATCACTACGTACTACTACGTACATCACTCACTACTACCACGTACCTTTTCTCGAAGCGTTTTGTCATATTTTCGAACCCTCATAGCTTCGGTCTGGATAATACTAAAGATACCAAATTCTCAAAATAAAAATGTAGTAAGCAGTATTATTAAACACGATTAGTTTCATTTGTCTAGCTTTTATACTTTGAATTTTAATAATTCCTAAAATACGTCGATTTCGTCACTCACTCACTCACTCACTGATGATCATCAAAACCTCTAGGGTACTTCCTGAAGTCCTAGAGAGCTGAAGTTTGGTATGCGGGCTAGGATTAGCACACAAACAACAGAAAAATTAAGAAATCTGTAACTTGCACGCCCTAACCCCACTTAAGGGGGGTTCGGTTCTCTATTATTAAAAAAATATATTCCTACAATCAAAAAGTCCTAGAAAGCTGAAATTTGGAATGCAGACTAGGATTAGTACACAAATAACAAATAAATTTGCAACTTTCACCCTCCAAACCCTCTTAAGGGGGGTCCGGTACTATTTTATTAAAAAAATGTAGTCCCAACTTCCAGAAGTCCTAGAAAGCTGAAATTTGGTATGCAGGCTAGGATTAGCGCACAACAGTGGCGTGCATTGAACTTTTTGCTGGAAAAGCAATGAGAAGGTCAAGTTTGACGATAAAAACAACATCAAAAAATTTAAAAACCAATTTGAAAAAAATAAATTTCGTATGAAATCATGTACTCTAGTTATAGCCCGGCTATAATATAAAAATATATTTTCAATTTCCAAAAGTCCCAGAAATCAGAAATTTGGTATGAAGGCTACGATTTGCACACACCCAACGAAAATAATAAAATATCTGTTAATTTTACCCTCCGACCCCCTACTCCATAAAGGGGTAAAGGTGACAAAAAACAAGGCGCTAAAGTTCTTGCGCCTGACAAACAATTCGACACCCTCTTGAGTAAATTGCAAATAATAAGCCAACAACAAAAAGAGGCAAAAATAGTGAGCTATAAAAAGTCATAGCTAAGGCGCAAGAAATGCAGCCCGAAAAAAAAAGCATCTTACAAAAAGAACTATAATCCCATCAAAAACTTTTCATGTAAACTAGGTCGCCAGGACTTAGAAGCTTATAACGCTTGCACGGTTAAGTTATCAGATCACATGTAGAGCCAAGCCCTTAACTCTACAAGGTCTAACTCTACAAGCCCTACATCTTGCACAAAAAGTATGGCTTGGCCGTTTCGCAGCCGTCAAACAAACACTCCCATAGACTTATAATATTATGTTATGCAATAGTTCCATGAAACGGCCAAGCCATACTTTTTGATCAATTTGTCCGGGAGGTACCGTTGCAAATAAAAAAGTTATAGTAAGCCGGCTGATATTGACATCGATCGTAGATCTCACATGACTAATATGTGAATCGACCGTCAGCTGCTCAATTAGCGGTGGGTTTGGGTGTGACAGGTTGCGAAAGTGGTCAAAAAAAGATTCGCAATTTGTGGGTTGGTTCCATAGTAAAAAGTCCTACCGCCAGTTTCCAGCTTCCGTAACGTTATCTTAACACCCAGTATACTAATTATCACCAAACTTGACAAACCAGTTGGCAAAATACCAATAGCTTTTATACCTTTTTTCAATCAAAAATGTATCAAAAGTTCCACCAAGTGCCAACAATCACGAGCATCAACTCCGCTTTTATACCTCTTTTCTGTAATTCATAAGATAAACTCTCCACAAATGTATCTGCACTCATATTACGAAAATAAACATTTAATTTCAAACCACAAATATTAAGACCGATTTTTAAATGGCATTTACGCGAAAGGGAACCGAGGCATCAATGTCTTAATAGCAGTTCTAGAAACTGGTACATAAAGACGTTATTATTTTTTGATACATAATCATGTGCAGTTTCATACACTACTTTATCTAAACTTATTGTTCTTATAATCTTGGTAAATTTGTGGTAAAACATTTTTTAAATTTACTTGTATAATTTTCGTTGCTGTTTCCAGAATGTCAGGTGGAGTCAAATTATTATCATCAGTATCAATGTTGTCAGCAATTTTAAATCAAAATAACACTTTTGACCCACAAAACGCATAAATACGAGTAGCCGAGCACTTTTGCGATCAGCATCATATTTAAATGTACGTTTTCCGGTGTACCTGCCACGAGGCACAAGTCTCTAGTAGTCTTCTTATAAATATAGTAGTCTCCTTATAAACCAAGTGGATTAACATGGAAAGATTTATTTATGTTCTGAGAAAGAACTGCCATTTGGTCAGATGGTGTTGTTTTTTAGGCCTGGTCGAGAGCCAAGCAACCAGATGAAGTATCGCGCGTGCGGAGCGGAACGTCTTTGGGAGGTTCTGATGCGAACTGTAAAACACTGTTTGCAAGGTGAATTGTGAGTGCATGCGTGGACCGGTACTGTTAGTGTTATTGTTCAAGGAGTCACATGTACATATCACGATGTTAACTTAATAGTAAAACAATATTGCAGTTCAGATGCCTCGGGATCTATCTTACAGATTAATGCCCATGTGGAGTGCGTTTTTTAGCTCACCTACATAAAAAGCCGGGCAATGTCGCCATTCTAAGAGGTAGATACAGAAGCTAGTCTTGCATGCTGAATTAAGTTTCTGTGTGGAAAGGTTTTTGTGTGTGGTATGTGTCTGTACGTGTTTTGCAGTTTTGTTTTAACTATGAGCTCCGTTACTAAATACAAAACTTTTTCTCTGAGGGGGCGGAACGTTGGCGGCCTACTGACAGCAAATATTCAAATCTGCTACGTTTGCTTGGGATTCACGCTCATACCACTAAATGGTTTTGAACAGAGTTCTTACTGTTGTTTGGCTTTCATTAGATTAGATTTTCAAAGAAATTTTTCGGGTCATGGGTCACATTAACGATGGTTTATTTACTAAGCCTATATCGGCGTTCAGCGCAGATGAAGTCGCAGCTAATAGATAGTAATTGTATAAGAAAACAGATCCCGTACAAAATAACTTACAATTATTGTATTTGAATGCAGTATTTATGTAAAATCTTAAATCCGTAACCATCACCTTATAATTAAAGAATAATCAATTCGTTTAAATTAAATACAATTTCATATCGGCGAAATAATAAATTATATATTTATACCTTCATAACTAAAAGTTCAAATTCTAACCCACAGTGTGGTCATGACATCTACAATATCATTGTAATAGTGAATTAATATAGACACGAGTAATACTACTAACGCGAAGCATATCCCAGTTATATACATGAACTGACTGGCTTCTTGGGGGGTGGCCAGAAGTTCCTCGCTACCGTCGCGGTCCAAAGCGTCGAATTCTGACGTGTCTGAAAGATAAAGAACTTTATTGATATCTGCATATTTATTCTCCTCTTGACTTTCGAAGACAAGGTCCAGGTACAAGTCAGGTTCTGTAGACCACCACCCTGGCAATGCTCTTAGGGTATCGAGCTTTTTAGCGAAATAATTGCGTTCGTTTGATCCCTGGCTGTATCGTATTACTTAAGCTTTAGTTATGCAAGATATTGAAGGATTCACTCCATAAAGAGCATAATTAAATTAAATTAAATTAAATTGAACTATTAATCTCTTTGTGTAATAAAATCGCATACGGGCAATTTTTTTTATTTTTAATGTTTTGCTGACTAAATCAGTCCAGTTTTGTTTTTGCAATTATGCTCTCAAGAAAATCGTTTAATGATGATATTATATGATATAAAAGAAACATAACATTAACGGAATCTGACAATCCTCTCTACCGCCTGTTCTGGCCCGTGTGACTTTTTTTATTCCCCACCGTAAAGAAAACTATGCGTGGCCGAATATTCATGAACGCGGTAAAGAGTACAAGAATTTAACTGGCTTCTTCGACCACAACGCACAACGCGTTTTTAGGGTTCCTTTCCTCAAAAGGAAAAAACGGAACCCTTATAAGTAAGTCACTTTGTTGTCCGTCTGTCTGTCAAGACCCTTTATCTCAGGAACGCGTGAAGGTATCGAGTTTAAATTAAAACCATATAATCAAGTCTAAAGTCACTTGAAGCTGTGAAAAAATCAAACTTCTAAGTTTACGTAAAAAAAGATACGGCCGTTTATGCCGCAAAAAACGTGTATTTCGACACTCTCAAGGGAATCAAAATTCGTAGGGTATTTCCCGTTGACCTAGAACTATGAAATTTGGCAAGTAATACCGTCTAATACTACAAGTATAAGAAAAAATCTTAAAACTATACATTTGTAATTAAATCATAAGAAATCACTGAGGTAAAGCAACGGTATGCGCGGTCATAATTGAACGGGTGCCCAAATGTTACTGTAGATTTTTTCCAACATTTGATAATTTGTACGGAACCCTCGGTGGGCGAGTCCGACTCGCACTTGTCCCGGTTTTTTTAAATGTTTTGAGGACTGGTTTTTAAAAATGTGGCGATATGTAGACCTTGGAGGAATTTGAGATACATTAAAGTTTAGAAAAAAGTAATTGCTTTTATACAGCTAAAAACTTTCGTATAAACCTACGTATCTTCTTTGTTTATAGCCAGCCTTGTAGGCCTAATATATGTTAGGTATGTGCTGAAGATGATAAAGAGTGTCTCGTGTCTTGTACTGAGAGTAGAGTAGCTACAAACCAGCGGGTGTCTCAAGGTCGGGCACCACGTCGCTCTCACTGATCTGAAGGTCAAGTAGCTCCCGGACCGACAGCAGTGCCTCGGCCGGCGCCTCGCCCGGGAACAGATAGTCGCACAAGTAGAGCGACCCTACCGGGACGAGCACGCGACGCGGAGGCTCGTTGAAGCAGACTTTTTCTGGAAATAAAAGTTAGTTTGCTAAAGAAAATAGACATTATCATAATCGACTAGAAAGAAAAAGTCGTTTTGTCAAAGTCTCCCGAAAATATCGCTGGTATTTGGAGAAACAGAACCCGCGAAGTACAATTTTTAGGAACGAGGCCTCAAGTCATATTGAGGGACAGCACATTGCCGAACAAGTCCAAACACAAAGAGTTACAAAACGCAGCTTTTTTTTAAATTTGGAATCCATCTTTTTGTTCACATGCAGAACACATATTTGTTTTCAAGGGCTTCACGTCTTGACACGTCGTAGACTAACCATAGCAGCTTGAACTTCGAGTCCTCGACATGCAGAATTAATGTGTTATTTTGGCTGTATGCCTTCAGTGGCCTTTGCCGCCTTGCGTAAACAAATATTAGAAAGCGGATAGTAAAAAGTGACTTAATTTTATCTTATAGAGGAACTGTTATGGTATGACTCGTGTGTTGTTAACCATCTTATATTATTTCCTCGCTATCTTTGAAAACGGCACTTAGTATGATATTGGCAGTAGCCTTTTCATACACATACATACACATTAAAAAATTCAAAGCAAAAGCTTGGATTTCTAACTTTTAGTCGTCCAACAATAGCCTATTTCGCGTACTCGATAATAATAACTATTATTAGAAATAAATTCTAAATAAATAATATTAATTATGTCCAGCAGTGGGCAATCAGAGTCTGATGTATGGAATATAAATTAAATAAATTAGGTAATAATAAACAGTAGCACACTATCGCAATGTTTTAAGTCTGTGCATGCTCGTGAATTACACGAGGGGGCGTTTTTAAGTTCGCGGAATCGGGGGTAAGACGTGGAAATAAAAATACAAGTTTATTTTTCCTTTTCAATATATTCACCTGCAACCCAAATACGTTTTTCAGATCTTTCAATTAGCTTATGTATACCCTCGAAAAAAAATGTTTTTCTTTGTCTGAAAAATAAGCTGAAACTGCTTCCTTCACTTCTTCATCGCTTGAGAACTTCTTCCCCCGAAGTTCTTTTTTCATTTTTGGAAAGAGATAATAATCACAGGACTGTAGGATGGATGAACCAAAATATCGAAGCCCACCTTATGCAGGGAAGCCAACGCAACACGGCTCTTGTGCACAGGCGCGTTGTCGTGCAGAAGGAGGACACCTTTGGTTAATTTTCCCCTTCTTTTTGCCTTGATTGCTTCCTTTAATCGCTCTAAGATTGAAGCGTAGTATTCTCCGGTTATGGAGACACCTTTATCTTTATAATCTATCAACAAGATTCCTTCTGAGTCCCAAAAGATTGTCGCCATGATTTTTCCCGCCGACTGTGACACCTTAAATTTCTTTGGTGGTGGTGTGCCTTTTTTGTGCCACTGCATAGAATCTTGTTTGGACTCAGGTTCATAATGATGAACCCAAGTTTCATCCCCAGTAACAATTCGAGTCAATACTCCATCCTGGTCTTCATTACAGAGGTCCAAAAACGCGCGAGAACACTCTACGCGCTGTTGTTTTTGAGGCGGCGTGAGCATTCTCGGCACCCACCTTGCACTGACTTTGGTCATGCCGAGATGATCGTGAAGAATTTTAAATATGGTTCTATCGGATACTCCAACCATTTCTGCGAGCTGTTTCCTCTTTAGTCTAGCATCTTCCAGTATTAATTTTTCCACTTTTTGAATGATTTCCGGAGTGGTCACCTCGATCGACCGTCCTGGCCGAGGATCATCTTCACGTGAGGCCCTGCCTTTCTTAAAAAGGGTATGCCACTTATAAACCATGGTTTTAGCGGGGCAAGACTCCCCGTAAACGGATGACATCTCTTCTAGTATGGTTTGAACCGATTTACCTTGCTTGGTAAGGAACTTTATGACAGCGCGGTGCTCGATTTTCTCCATTTTTCACAATGTTCTTCCCAACTGAGTTGTTTGATCGACGATAATTCAAATAGTAATGGCCCGATTAAAACAAAACGTTCTATTTATACTAATAATGAGCTACTTAACCAGTTACGACTAAGGAAAGTACCCTCATTTATTAATTACCTACCCATTCCGCGAATATAAAATGCACTCTCGTAATAATATACTTTACTAAAGATACCTTTCCCTTACCTTCTGGCAACAAATTGTCATCAATCAAAGCGTCGCAGTGCATTGTAAATCTCGAGGCTAGAGACCTGATGATGTCCTGTTTGACAGCTGTAATGGCCTCGGCGACTGTCGCTTTAGGGTACATGAAGACACTTGAAGACACCACACCACTGAAGTGTATACTGCCATCACATTCTAGGTACTCAACCGTCTCTGGCATTGCATTTTCCTGTAACAGATTTTCAAAAATATATAATTATATGTCGCCGCTGTATCGTCGAAATCAGCCTCTTAATTAGATGGCTAGGGCTGTTAATTAAATGGCTTAATGATGCCAGCCAAATAGTTAAGGGAAACATTTAACGTTTTGGTTAAATCGTGAGAGACCATGAGGTAGTTGAAATTTAATTTCAGGCATCAACTTCAGCAGTACAATACGCCGCCTTTAAGTAGGCGAGTGATTACTAGAACGCGAATTTTAATCTATTTTATAAGTATTTACATGAAGTGACGTCATATATCATCATATAATAAGGACGAGTTTAAGAAAAATAAAAATGCCTATGGATATGTGTGGGAGGAGGCGGATGGAGAGATTTAGTTGGACAGAGAAAATTACCAATAAGGACGTGCTGAAAAGAGTTAAAGAAAAATTAAAATCATCAATGCCAATGAAAACAGAAGAGGGAAAATTTTGGGCACCTCTTTAGGCATGATTCTCTAATAAAAGTCAAAGTTAAAGGGAAAATAGTGGGGAAAAGAGGAAGAGGATCAAGTTCAGTGACCATCTTTAAGACAGGAAGTTACTCGTTACGAAGAACTTGAGGATTTAGCTCTGAACAGAGAACGATGTAAGATGCTAACCGACAAAAGCTAGGCTTTAGAATAAATTTATGATGGAAATATTTTTATATGTTTAAATAATTTTTAACAAACATTAAAAACAGTTGAGGAAAGCTATTCCTGAAAACAGCTTCTGAATCAAAAAATATTGGTGTCGATTCAGTGCAACACGACTTAACTTGTTTGACAGGACTATCCTTATTTTCCATATAGAAAGAAAAAGACAGAATGCTTAAATTTGGTTTAGTCCTGTCAATTAAGTTAGTCGTGTTACACCGAATCGACACCAATGTTGATAAAAAGAAAAGGCGAACTGCCTACTTTTTTTAAGGTGGTAAAACCGAATCTCGGTGCAAAATTCACATCATATTGTTTTCCTTACTTTTAAATAAAAAGTATGCGAAAATTGAGTTTTAAAACAATTAGCGGAAACTGACTACTAATAATAGAGTTCTCGCAATGTTATTTTATGCCTTACATTTTGATTACATTCGATTACAACGATAAATACGCTTTTAAGTTTGTTAATCGAATGCAATGAAAATGTAAATCATAAATAATTGTGAAACCCTAATTATTATTAATAAATTTCCGCTAATTCATTTAAAACGCAATTTTTGCATATTTTTTTTAATTCAAAAGTAAGGAAAACTAACAATAGAATGATGATATGATGGGCACTTTGCACTGAGATTCGGTTTGACCACCTTGAGTTTACATAGAATTAAGAAAATACTTACAAAAGGTACAAATAAAGAGACATGCATGGACTTTGGGACATCTTGTTGTGAAGCCTTGCCAACGCAGGTTTTAGGTTTTTTCTTCTTGATCAGCTGTTCCAAGGTTTCTGAGCCATCTTTCAGTTCACCATCAATGAAGATAACACTTAAATCTATAGTTTTTTGTGCTGACTCCAGAATTTGCTGAAAATAAAGCATACAAAACATTAACCATAACTTGTAGCTTGTTAAATAATATGCAATGAATAAACACAAAATAAATACAAAGATCAATGTATGGAATTCAATGTGATTTTCATTATTGCATTGTATAATCAAATATAATTTAACATACTTTTTCAAGGGTTTTTGTATGGGTTTTGAGTTTACAACTTTTATTACTTTCCATGATAGAAGCCATAGTAACACACATGTTCTATGAAAATGTGAATTGGCTACCTATTACGGCTGAAACTGTAGACCCCTGTGACAGACAGACAGCAGAGGCCTAGTAATAGGGTACCGTTTGGCAACCTTCAGTAAATCCCTAAAAACAAAAATTGTTCAACTGTAATAGACAAAATGTGACAAATGGACAGACAGACAGCGGAAGATCAAATCAAATCAAATCAAATCAAAATATTTATTTTGCAAAATAGATACATAAAGTATACTTTCTACAAGTCAAAGTTAATTTTAACAATATACATATATATATATTTAATAATACGGGAAATAAAATATACACCTGCATAAAATAAAGGAATCTAGGAATAAAAATATTTTGTATACATAATGCAATGAAAAAATAAGTTGATAAATAAATACGTGAAATACATACAAAAAACTAAAATGTAATAAAGTTATACACCTGCATAAAATTTAGAAATAAAAATATTATATATACATAATGCAATGAACAATGTGTTGAAAAATGAACTAAATAAACCATAAATAAAAATAATGCCTAACCATCCGCACCATTCGATTAGTATTGCTAATAAGAAGGGCAAGAAACTTAGCAAACATTTAAGATTAGTAAAAGGGTCCCGTTTAGCACCCTTAGGGATGGAACCCTAAAAATGCCTTTTCATGTAGAAAAATGTTGTTTGTAAGCTGTGAATAGAACAATAATGTTTCTTTCATGGGTTGTTGCACTGTTACAAAATCCTAATCGAGAAAAGTCCAACTTGCACTGAGCTGGCATTTTTAAATTAAGTAACAAATTACCTGGAATTGTTGTTTTACAGATATGCCACTCTTCCTCACAATAACAGGGTAAACATCATCAAACTCATAATAACAATCCAATCTTTGCCATTGTTGTACTTTGGGCTGAAACTTCCATTCTACTGGTTTCATCAGGGTATTCTTAGTTACTCCGACTTCTATACTCTTACACGTGAGCACCTTAGTGCTTGTGGACATGTGTAGAACTAACTTTTCATTCGAAAAAGGGCAGTTGCCATACATGTACTGATTGCTGTTCAGTGACTTGTGAATGAAGTTAAGAACTGACTTTATCTTGCTGAAGAGGTTTGGTTCTTCAAATACATCTTCTTCACATATAAGGAAAATACCTGAAAGCAAATTTAATAGTTATCACTTCACCCCTAATGGCAATTTCATTTTAATACATAAAATTCTTAAAAGAAGAATTATCTGATTAGTGATTACAGAAGGACTCTTATATATACATTGTATAGTGGGAGGGGGACGTGGGGGTGGGGGAGGGGGTATATAGCCTACCCCTTTGGGGGGGGGCTCAGGAAATTAAGTTTTTTTTTTATAAGTGACCAACTTAATTAGACACCCATACCAAACAATACTCTTCCTATACCAAAGTCTAATAAACATGGTATATTTGGGCATATCGTATTTTCTGTTAAAACTAGGGGAGTCGCCTCGCTCGGCTCCCTAAATTTATGAACACAAGCAACCTAACACGCTCCGCTCGTTGTCGCACCTATTATTTACTTTTGCTGAAAGATTTGTCTCCAATGCGAGTACAAGGCGTGCATTGATGACCTGTTGATAAACTTGAGTTCCAAAATGTAACAAAAACAAACAATTTTCCTTCATAAAAACACATTTGTATAGATGATTTTGAAATACCAAATCTCTTTGAGGTTATTTTTTGGGAAAACTGTTTATTTCCTGAGTCTGAAATTTTGGGGGGTTGTTCAGTATAAGCAGAGCTAGTGGTAAAAAAAAATTGAAGGTACCTTTCGATATTATACTCATAAAAGAGCTGAGACGTAATTACTACAAAAGCAGAGCCTCAATAGTCCAATGCTAATCTAAACCCTTCTATATACATAACTACCCCCCCACTCCCAGTGGAACAGCTATTTCTCAGCAATTGGTAGTGCCATTCAGTACCATGTTATATATTTTAGGTGCTATCTGTATTAATTGTCAATTTGTCTGTCAACATACAGTTTTCTGCCATCTATCACCATGGCTTGGCATCTCTTTGCCAACTTAAAATGCCTTTCAAATTATTAACACTATATAATCCAGACACTAATATATATGACCAGGGAATTTTCGAGTGTTCAGATTATCGAGGCCTTAGTGTACAATTTGCTTCGAGTCAAAGTTTGTACCAACAAGTTATACCTTGTACGAATATTCCACCAGGCAACATTCTTGTTACATGCTTTGCATGATCGGCCACCCAGGCTTCTGAAACCAGCGATAGAGATTTAACCTGGAGTTCATGATCCGATTCGAAACTTTCCTCAGAGATAGCTTCTGACCCCTTCTCCTCGGGTGTTCGAGCTAAATGAATCACATTTTCTCTGGAACTTGTACTCTGTAATACAAACAATAAGGTTTTGATAGTATTTTAAGCTGCTTATGCACGTGAGTACACGGTTAATGTTTGTATACAAAAAAGCGTGCTACAATAGACTTACTTGTCCCAGAATCAGACCGATAGCAAATTTTTCTTTCGTTGCATATTGTTCCAAGTATTGTAGACAGTATTCTGGAGAATAAACAATACGAACCATGCTTAAAAAATATTGTTTAAGATATCAATTAAGTACCCTATAGTAGAAGTGGGCGTTTTGAAACGTAGACAGTTACGTTAGCAGCTATTGCGTCGATAACGGTTAGCTCGTTACTGGTTCAGTGAAAAACTGTTTATTCAAAATAGCAGCGCTATTCGGCAGTGACAGATGATTCATAACGGAAACATTCGTTCGGTTAACTTCGTCCGGTAGCCGCTATTATGTTATTAAGCGACTAAGTTGACATGTCAATGCATATTAGGAACTGGTCATAGATAAAGGAACATCATAATTTGATCCGGTTACAAAGCTGCTATTTGGAATCGGATACTTTCGGTTTACATCGGCTACATTCGGTAATTGAGTGTTAACGCTTCCGATAGCCCACCCACCTTGCTAGTTTTTGTCTGACAATTGTCATTCACGGTCACGCTCAACCATAAACTTTTTTTACAGTTCTTAATGATCTTTGTAGGTTTTTGTGCCTATCTGTTTTATTATTGATAAGATCAGCGGATGATATATGTAAATGTTTAGGAAAAGCATTATTTCAAGGCTATGTTCGTTGGAAATAAAAATAAGATGCGGTAAACAGTTTATTTTACGTACTTCATATTGGTTGTTTTTTTTGTACTATGTTACCTCAGATTTCCGTCAAATGTAAACCAATTTTAAAGATTCTTTTTATTCTTTAGTTAATTAACAAAAATAAGTTTTTGTTTTTGCGATTGAGGTCGGTTGTTTTTATGACATATTTATAAAATATACTTAATAAAATAATTAAAAAAAACCGTGCCTTTATTTTTTTATTGAAATGTTTTTTTTACACTTATGTAGACGAAATAATAACAATATGCAATGTACTGTATCAAAGTTAACTTTGGTCTTGAAAATAAAATAAATATTTCAACTTCTGAATCATCAAGCGCTAGGTTCCAAGCCCCAGATTTATCATTCCATACAAAAGCAGTTTCAAATTATATCCTTAGTTTATTATACCATCATAGCTACATACAACCCGGTCACAATATCTGTGCACCTGACCTCGTGACGTCATATCGGCGGTCTGGGTACGGTGTGAAAAAAAGTTTTTTCGAGAAATGTGGAGGTAAAAAAAATTTACTAACCTTTTCAAATCAATTTATTATTGATGAAGGGTTTGTTATTAAAAAACAATAATTTTGATTACAAAAACATTTATTATTAAACTCAGTCACTATAAATTATTGACTCTATGCCTGACATTGTATCTTCCTCACTCTCACTTTCTGAACTCGCCGAACTGTCTTCCCCTAGTGATATTTTAATATCACAACTTTTAAGTTGTGTGATGTTGTCATCTGCTAGATGATCCTTTTCCCAGTATTCTCGCTGTAGTCTCTCCACGTGATTCACTTCTTTTTTCCAGTCAGCTGGCGTAATTGACTGATTCGCTGTGTATTGTTTTTCCCATGACTTCAGTTAAACAGCTACAACAATTTTAATAACAACCAAACCAGTCCAAACTTAACAGTAAACAGTCTAAACTTAACAATAAACATTAAAAAACAAAACAACAATAAAGCGAAAATATCAAAATTATCGGGACGTGTAGCGGCAACGAAGATGCTAACCGTACTGTCGCACCGGGGAGTGCGCGGAGAGGTGACAGGGGAAGCGGGAGAGGCGCCACATTCCAGCGAGGTGCACAGATACTGGGACCGGGTTATATATACATCGAAACAAAACAAGAATAAGATAAAAGCAATGTTTTTTATTTTTAGAAAATAGACCTTGATACAGTTTTAGATTTGTTTTCTAAAAACGATCTAAGAAGAAAATATATTTTGTGTTCATAGGTCATAGGAAGTCATAAAATCAACAACCAGCCAGCTATTCAAGAGCTCAATGGTTGTTATTTTTATACCTTTCTGTCAATATGGTGTGAAAAGCATTACATTTTAAAATAAATAAATACAGTTATAAACAAAATTATTCCTCCAACTCATTAGTCGTTTTAATATCTTCAGTTTGATTAAGTAACAATTTGATTATTTGCATATTTATGGAATGAAATCGGATCTTAGTCTTATTTGGACCCTGTTTTGTAAATTTCAAAGTTAAAGTTCTTAACAAAAAATAAAAATTCTACTCTCGCAATATCATTAAAAATATTCTATAGTACATCATATATTTTTTTAAATTTTTAGGATTCCGCACCTAAAGATGGAAAAACGGAGCCCTTATAGGATCACTTTGTTGTCTGTCTATATGTCCGTCCGTCCGTCCATCTGTCGGTCAAAATTCTTTATCTCGGAAACGCGTGGAGGTATTGAGTTGAAATTAAAACCATACAAGTGTCTTATTTAACAAAGATTAAAACCATATACTCAAATTTACAGACCCTTGAAGTTGTGAAAAAATCAAACTACTAAGTTAATGTGAAAAAAGATACGGCCATTGAATGAATGAATGAATGAATGAATAGACACTTTTTTGTACACATACGAAATAGAAATAAAGAATAAAAAGTAAAGAATACACAGTATTATACAATGGCGAGCTTATTACTAGGAGCAATTTCTTCCAGCCAACCTTTGGGTGGTGAAGAAATAATTATATTTATGCTACAAAAAACATATATTTCGCTACTTCAAGGGAATCAAAATTTATAGGGTATTTAACGTTGACCTACAACTATAAAATTTTGGCAAGGGAATAATTTTAAAAATATACATTTGTATATAAATCCTAAGAAATATAGTCTTTAACGGAACCCTCAAAGGGCGAGTCTGACTCACACTTGTCTAGTTTTTTTACTTTCCAAACATCTGCGTAAAACCGGACTAAAGAACGTAATTTCTGGTAAGAATGGCTTTATTACCTCTATATTAATGACCAGCATTTAAAAGGGACGGAACACAAAAGCAAGGTCGAAACGTAATGTTAACAATACAATTCAACAAACGTAAATACACTTTATCTCTGCGACAGAAAGTCGAGTTTTGATTACCTATCATATTGAATTGCAATAGTTAATGTTTGTACGAACCCTAAAGAATAGTTCAAGCAAAAATATTCCTTTAGTGAAGGGCGCAAATTTTAAATTTCATTAGCGCATTGTGTGAGATGACGCAAATATTGTAGGAAACTGGAAATAGTCCAACAAAAACAATGCAACATCTGTTTACTATTACAAAGAAAGAATTCTCAGGATTGTTCTGAGCGGCGGTAGCTCAGGGGTAGAACGCTGGCCTCTTAATCTTTGAGGTCCAGGTTCAGTCCCCGACCGGGCATGCATCAATGAGTTTTTCTGAATTTATGTGCAGAGTATTTAATACTTACCACTTTCTAAACGGTGAAGGAAAACATTGTGAGGAAACCTGCATGCCCTAAAAAGAGTGAATTTGTGCCCGAAGAACGGCGATAGGGCTCACTACATAAAGAAGACACATTTAATTTTTATTTCGTAATGAGCGAATCGTAATCGCCCGTATAATACTAGTCTTCCGGCCGCGTTTATTTATTCTCTGTCCCGTTTTGACCTTTGGTGTTATTTTATTAACACCTCGTGTTATTTTATTAACACCTCGTGTTATTTTATTAACACCTCGTGTTATTTTATTAACACCTCGTGTTATTTTACTAACACCCTTTTTAAGGCTATAAGGGTAGCTTATATGTTGACCAGGTTAACGATGATAAAGAAAACCGCATCAAAATCCGTTGAGTGGTTCTCGGGTTAAATTGTATAAAATATTATGAATTGGTACACATATTTTTTTAAATATTGCTGGCAGTCCTAAACCTGAATTTGATCCAGCTAGTAGTTTACGGCCAACGAAGGCGGCCCTACAATCACGAAACCGTTTTAGAGTATGAATAGCGGGTAGCGGCTGAGCTGACAAAACGCATGAAAGAATCGTTATTGAGAAAACCGACCGTTTTGAGTAGCAGGCAGCGGCCGAGCTGCGCATGAAAAAACCGCTATCGAGAATAGATAGTTATGGAAACTGCTAATGGTTTTTGATAGCGGCTAACGTTTCGTTATTGCAAAATGCTGCTACGACCCACCCCTACCCTATAGCATTAATTTTTCTTTCAACACAACAAAACAGTGTTGCCGGTAGTCAAACTAGAAAAAGTCCGAAACCGAATCAGAAATTACCCGCATTACCCGTTTGTTGATGTAATATTTTTGTCTCAAAAGAAGGTTAAATACCTTGTTTTTATTTTAAAATTTCCCATTCCTCTTTAAAAATTATCAGGAATGAGTTTGTTTTAAAAATGTTTTTATTTGATGAGGTGAAAAAAATTACAATTAAATTTTATGTAGAGTTTAATAATAAAATAATTATTAAAGAATTTTCTACATTCACATTCAGACCAGTTTGGTGAAAATTGACAAATAAAAAGAATAATTTAGCAACAATGAACTTATAATTAAATAAGTTGATTTTAAGTTTTCTTTTCTCTCAAAATTTTCACCTTTTATAGTATTTATAACTTTCCATAGCAAGCCAGAAAACAAAACGGAACAGATAGGAAAATAATCGAGCTTTCTACTGATGATTATTTGTGTGGGCATCTCTTTTGCACGTTGTTTTAGGCTGAGATTCAGAGTGCATTTGGAGTCCGAACTCAATCTTACAAACGTCAAAAAGCGATGTGATCCCATACTAGAGTTCCTCTTGATTTCGGACTCAAATAGCACTCTGGATCTCAGCCTAAGTGCGGATAAGTGATATATAACATGATTCTCACACACACACACAAATCGTAGAGAAAGATAGGATGCGTTCAATTATGCGCTGAAGCTGCGTCAAGACGATTTAATAATAAAAAAATCATGCTTTTTTTAGTGACGGTATAGGTTTTTTTATCCGGCAGTCGTGGTTTCCTGCAACAAACTCGCTTAGGGCCTAAATAACCTGAAATCGAGTAAAAATAACCGCACCAGCAACGCTGCTTTGATGTCATGTTGAAAAAAAACTTCTTGCTTGCCCTATCTAATGAGAGTCTCTATATGGGCATCTCTTTTGCACGTTTTGCCTCATCGGACTCAACCTCGGCTAGTCTTACATAGCAAACCATATCGAGCTCGATAGCGGTTGATACAATGCTCTGTCTTACTCTGTTGATATACCTAAAGAGGGATAGACAGTGTATATCGAGCTATCAAAGCTCGATATGGTCTACTATGCTAGGTACCTAGTCTAGCATAGCAAACCATATCGAGCTTGATAACGCTTGATACAGTGCTCTGTCCAACTATGTTAATCTACTTAGAGAGGGACATACAGTGTATATCAAGCTGTCACGCAACGTACACGCCCTCACATAAAGATAAGGATAAGATTAATTCCGTTTTGCGTATTCACGCATGATGTGCCTCAAAATTATTTAGTTTTGGACATCAACTGAGTCAATACGATTAAGAGAAAAAATATTTTTGTGTTTGTCGCAAAATTACCCGAAATTACGCGGCAGTCATGATTACCCGCAAGATACCCGCTGAAAGCCTAAATTACCCGTAATCGGGTAAAAATACCCGTACCGGCATGCTGCAACAAAACAACTCTTTTCTCACGTCATCACAGCGCGTTCCGAGTCAAAACATAATCGATCACATCGCTTCTATTGTCATTCCGAGTCAATTGTCGCGTTTAACAACCTCGCATCGCTGCAGCGATGAACTGTGAAGCCGCTGCAAAGAAATATAAACGACCATTTCATATGACTTTTGCTTTTTAATTTACGCTGATCTCTGCAGCGTATACGTTTTGACGTATGGCCGTTTAACACAAATCCTGGGTTTTTATCTATATAAAATACACTTTTTTAACAGGTAATTCCATTATTCGTTACTTTATTTATGTACTACCTTAATCACAAAACAGGAAAATTAATTAGTGAGGGACGAAACAAAAATAAGAAAACTTTAATTACAGAACGATTTTCGGTTCAGTTTAAGACAATTCAATACAAAACAAACTTCATCCAAAACTTCTCAAGCATTGTGTAAAATTAATAATTTTTGGTTCACTTTAAAATCCTTTCTAAGAAGTCATTCATACCATGAAGTTGGTATTTTGCTAGCATTGATTCGACTTTGTACGTTTACGAAGCTAGCTAATAATAAAATCCCAATGTTTGTATCGAACATACAAAAGTCGCTGGAAACAGTGGCGCGCATAGAACTTTTTGCTAGAAATGCAATGAGAAGGTCAAAATGATAATAAAAAAAATATGAATAAATTTAAATGTCACTTTGAAAAATCAAGATTTGTATGACGCCAGGGTAAGCACTAGGCAGTACTAGAGTACATGGACTTCATACAATTTTTAATTAGAAGTTTTTAATTTTTTTCACCTTATTTTATTATCAAACTTGATCCTCTCATTGCTTTTCCAGCAAAAAGTTCCATGCACGCCACTGCTAGAAAAGGCACTAGATTATTTTTGTCGCTAAAAGAAAATAAAATGTCGCTTTTGACATCAAAAAGTCGCTTAATCTAGCGACAAAGTCGCAAAGTTGGCAACGATGAACTGACAGAATACAGAAGGAAGACAAAAACCAAAAACCGAAAAAACGGATGAAACAACGGAACGAAAGAAAACGAAGGGAAGATGTTCGTTCGAAAAGTGTCTACAGCTACAGTGCCAGTCCAAGCTCTGTGGCATGAATGGCATGGCATCGTATGGTATGGCATCACAAAATCTTTTAATTTGCTATTTTGTCGATAGTGAAAGCTGGAATACCAGTGTCGACAAAACAACGTAAATTCACAATTTTACCAGTAGAACGTTCGATTTATTATTTTGCCGGCAGTTACGTGATTACGTCATATATCTACATACATTCTTAGATCGGAGCATTACTTGATATAATTACTATACAACAGCACTAGTAGCAAAATAGACTTTCAGCGTTATGTTGATGTTAACGGTATTTTAGTAAAAATTAGCAATTTTCCAGGTCAGATTTCATAAAAAACGCGTTGCTTAAAGACTTATGAAGTTAACTCGGTTTTTAGTGCTAGGAACCAGAAACCGTATTACCTTGTAGATAATATCAGGTGGGTTCGTAATAAAACGTCTGATATCACTATTAAACAGTTTATTAAGACTCACGACACCTTGAAATTCACATGAAATTGTTGGACGCTCTTTCTTGTCCCAAACGAAATCGCCATCTTGAATCTCCCTTATTTTTTGTCTCTCTCACACCACCCCCCTAGGTTGAGAGATACCCCAACCAAAAGGAAGGGACAATAATTTACATCAGATATTCAACAAAAACTTACAATAAGAAACAGTAATATCAGCAATAAAAATGTAAATTAAAATCAAGATGCAATAACCTTACAACTAGTAAATAAACGGATACACATTATAAATAGCTGTACGATGAGCTAAAACTACAGATCGAGACGGGCTTTGAAGCGAACGTTACGACCTGAGCGTGTCGTGTATTGCTGCGGTTGATTTGGGGTTGTGGTCGCAGGAATAGGCGGAGTCTGAGGCGCACTCGGGGCGTCAGGCACAACCGGAACAGCTGAACTTGGGCTAGATGTCGCAGGTAAATTAGCGATTGGAGCACGGAAAGCTGATGAGGTTGGGCTGTCGAAGATAAACGCTGGCTTTACGCGATCAAGGCTCACCTGGGTGTTCTTGTCACCCACGGTGATGGTGATCGTTTTGTCTGTCCTAGAAACGACCGGGTATGGACCCCTGTAGGGAGGCTTGAGTGCAGGACGAACGGTGTCATCTCTCAAAAAAACGTGAGACGCAGTTTCAAGTTCTTTGTCTGCTGTCCATGTCGCGAAGCAGGAGTTGGTCTTAAGCGTGCCATGTATTGTCGCAGTTGGGTCACAAAGCTCGAGAGGTCTTCGGCGCTATTTGGAACTGCAGAGGATGCAATAAATTCGCCGGGCAAGCGCAGGGGTTCCCCGTAAACGAGCTCGGCTGTGGAACATTGCAGATCTTCTTTAAGGGCAGCACGCATGCCGAGAAGTACCACGGGCAGCGCTTTGTACCACTTCTCCCCATGACACATTAGGGCGGCCTTGAGGGTGCGGCGCATGCGCTCGACAAGGCCGTTTGTACAAGGGTGGTAACTAGTAGTGCGTATGCGTTTAATGCCGCAAAGCTGCGTCAAATTCTGGAACAAAGTAGACTCAAACTGCCTGCCTTGATCAGTCGTCAAAATGGTAGGAACTCCGAAACGGGAGATCCAGCCTCGGAAGAAAGTCTCCGCTGTCTCCTCCGCGGTCATAGTGACCAATGGCCAAGCCTCGGGCCAGCGAGAAAACCTGTCCTCGGCTCTAAGGAGGTACTGGTAGCCTTTGCTGAAAGGGAGAGGGCCAACGATATCAATATGAACGTGATTAAAACGTTTGGGTGGATTGGAGAAGGTACCGAGAGGTGTAACTGTGTGTCTGGATACCTTACTGCGTTGGCAAGCGACGCAGGAACGAGTCCAGTTGTGGCAGTCCTTCTGGATACTGGGCCATACAAAACGGTCAGCCACCATGCGTGTGGTTGCCCGTGCGCCCGGATGACTGAGGTTATGGAGCTTGTCAAAGTGAAGACGTCGAAATGTAGGGGTTAAATAAGGACGGGGTTTTCCTGTCGACACGTCACAAAATATCTCAGTGTCAGTACTGGGTATTAGTACTTTCTCTATTTTCAGAGACAAACTAGCTTGCACCTTACGGAGGATTTGCTGCTCACCGAGTAGCTGGCGAATGCGCTGTTCCCTGGAAATGGAAAACCTCTTTATGAGTTCATTTTTAAAATTTTCATATTTTCCTTCACTAGGAGGGTTAGCGATAATGTCTTCCACCTCATCAGCCAACCTAGCATCCAATACTGACAATATATGTCCATACTTAGTACCATCCTTCGTTATTCCAGCTTTTTCGAATTCTGCCTCCGCTTGTGCAAACCAAAGGTGCGGCTTGTCCGGCCAAAAAGAAGAAAGTTTTACAGCCACAGCCCCAACACTAGGTCATGCATTCATGCGAGCAAGTTGATCTTGGAGTACTACAATCTGTTGCTTTAGCTCTTCCTCAGCAAACATGATTAGTCACAATAGCACAAGCAAAACCAATAATTTATAACATTCACCAAAATCACAAAACAAGAATAAAAATATTTTGTTAAACCAAGGTTAAATTGTTAAAATGTTACAATAAATTCTAAACATTAAAGTATTATTATTTATTATCAATAGTTGTCATCGATAAAAAAAGAGATAAACAAAACATTAAATAGTACAAAAGCTACCGCAAAACACCCTAAAAATTTAACAAAACACAAATGTATTCCAAATAGGTACACATGCCATTACAAAATATGGTTAAGTCAAACATGACACAAACGATATCAATCGATAGAGTTAGAAAACACCAACACCTTAAAATACCTATCTAAATTCCAACATTGTGCGTAGGTAATAATGGATCGTGACACAAGAAATGCATGTGGCTAGTTTTTAAATAAGCAACATTGGCCTGGTAACAAAGTTGTTATAACGTTTGGTTTAGTACGCTGTTTTAACGCTATAACGCTTAGTAAGCTGTTATAACGCTGTAACGCATAGCAGGCTGTTATAACATTATAACGCTTAGTAAGCTCTGTTTATGTACTCTATGGATATAGAATAGGTAGCACAATAATTATTGTTCAAAGATGGGATTATTAGTTAATATTCACGTAAACAACACCGTATGCTCTAATCACCAAAATAGCACGTATTTATTTACAGTACCTGTAAGTTTTTTAGGTAGAACACTGTCAAGGTTCAGTCACCACGTAGCAGTTGGTAGCAGTGGAATGCCGGGCGAGCGCGAAACTCGCGCGCCATGGATCACGTACCTGAGTAGTAACAGCGTCCACACAATACCTAGACCGCTGGGGAGGCGCAGGCCGTCGTCATGCGCATCGATGAACCAGCCGGAACGACATCCAGCGTCAGTAGGGCCTGGGTTGAGCATGGAGTTTGAACGAGCCAGCCAGTGATGATGGGCAGTGATGATGGGCACGATTCATTTCGTGTCAGTCGAGCCACAAAACAATAATTCTGTTTGTATGTCGAACGATGCCGCCATGAACTCACTTTTTCACTCCCGTGTAATTAAACGGCGAGGGTCACCATTATAGATAATATCAGGTGGGTTCGTAATAAAACGTCTGATATCACTATTAAGCAGTTTATTAAGGCTCACGACACCTTGAAATTCACATGAAATTGTTGGACGCTCTTTCTTGTTCCAAACGAAATCGCCATCTTGAATCTCCCTTATATTTTGTCTCTCTCTATGTGGCCTGCGAGCTTTTACGGAAACAATCGGAAATGCGCGCGAGTTTTGCGCTGCAAATTTATAAGGCAAGCTTGTACGCCACAACGTATTTGCACGTAATGACTTAAATTGACCTGTTTATTATACGGTGGTAGTGTCCAAATAGATAATAGATCATGTCGGCGACAAATATGGCCACTTCAACTTACTAATTCTGGAGGCTATGTCGATTACTTTCGATCTCCGACGGATCTTCTCAATTCGGATTCTATCCATCAGAGATACCCCAAGCATAGCCCGCTCCATAGCTCGCCGAGCGACCTTAAATCGGTGGATCAGGCCCTTTGTAATAGACCACGTCTCAACGCCATACGTCATCACAGGAAGAACGCACTGGTTGTACATCTTAGCCTTTAGGCACTGCGGTATTGACGTCGTAAATATGTAAGGCAACTTTCCGAATGCTGCCCAACCCAAGCATATTCTTCTGTCAGCCTCGGCGTCGAAGTTATTTTTATCCAGCTGTATGACTTGACCCAGATAAACATATTTTTGAACAACTTCGATGCTGACATTGTCGACGGTTAGTGGCCCCTGGATGACGTGACAGTTGGACATGACCTTAGTCTTATCCAAATTCACCCGCAGGCCCACTCGTCTCGAAGAATCGCTAAGGCCGCGCACCATTTCCTCCAGTTCCTGCAGCGATTCCGCCATTATGACGATGTCATCGGCAAAGCGAAGATGTGAAATGTACTCTTCGTTTACGTTTATGCCTCGTCCATTCCAGTCTGGTATTTTAAGACGTCCTCCAGCGCGGCGGTAAACAGTTTTGGAGAAATAACATCTCCTGTCTCACGCCGCGCTGAAGATGTATCGGTCTTGTTTGTACACCCTGTACTTGGACGGACATCGTAGCGGAGTCATACAGACATTTCAACAACTCCACGTAACGCCAGTCAACTTAGCATCGCTGCAAGGACTGCAGAACAGACCAAGTTTCGATGGAGTCGAAGGCTTTCTCGTAGTCCATAAACGCTATACATAAGGGCTGATTATACTCTTGACTTTTCTGTATAACCTGCCTTAGCGTGTGATTGTGATCCACGGTGCTGTAGCCTTTTCGAAACCCAGCCTGCTCTGGAGGTTGGAAGTCGTCGAATCGTTGGGCGAGACGATTCGTGATAACTCTTGAGAACAGCTTGTAGGTGTGGCTCAGGAGCGCAATTGGTCTATAGTTCTTAAGTAGGATTTTGTCCCCTTTTTTTAAGAACAAAATGATCGCGTTCCTGCTACACTCCCTAGGCGTAGTACCTGTACGAATGACGGCATTAAAGAGGTCCTGTAGCTGTCCGAGTATAGGATAACCTCCAGCTTTCAGGAGTTCAGTTGTGATGCCGTCCTCGCCCGGCGCCTTATTGTTTTGCAGCTGTTCAAGAACTATCCTAATCTCACCCATTTCGACATCCGGGAGTTATCGGTGTAGTGGCGGACCAGAGGTGCACGTTTGTCCTCTTCATCACGAGCAGTTGGTTTGGGAGCGTGTGAAGAATATAGGAGCCTATAAAATTTCTCAATTTAAGCGAGGATTTCTGGCCTAGAGGTAACGGTTCTATAGTCAGATGTCTTCAGCTTCGTCAGATTGGTCCTTCCTAACTGCTGGGCAAACACTTTTGAGCCTTTGTTTCGCTGGATCGCGTCTTCAATGATGCGAGTGTTAAGTTGGCGCAGGTCACAATGAATTTGCCTTTTAACGCGCTTGTTAAGAAGGGAGTAATCTGCAGAATCTGAAGACATTTCTCGTCTCTGCCTCATCAGATCCGGAGTTCCACTGGAAATTTTGGACTCCTTAGTCCCCTACTAATCAACATCCACAGTATATTTTCATTTCTAACCTGTTAAAAAATTGCTGTTATACCGATTTTATTCTACAATAAACATTTTACTTACATAATCAAACAATATTAAACTCAAGCCTTTTTGTGCGCAACTATACCCCCATGCGCAAACATATATGTACCTTCCACTGACGCCCCAAAGCTCTTTTTACCTGCGTTGACTTTTACATAAAGCCGACCCGACCTTCAAGTCAACTCATTCGTATGGATGCGTTCATAAACATACGATTTGTTTACAGAGAATGTTTTTTGAAATGAAAGAATGCTTTTAAATTGTTTTACGCCTCTGATTTTGAGACCTTCACCGTTGTCCTGCCTCAACGGTAGGTGGTGAATGTTTGCTGACTATGGTGCATTTACCGTAATTACCGTGCACATGGCAACACTGTCAAGAACTGTCACAAGTCACAACTGTTATCGGCACTAGCACGTTTAGTTAGATACTCGCTCTTTACTCCGCTTGCTTCGGTCGTCGTCGCACTTAGGGGCTGTACTCACTCATTTACTATTATGACCATAGAACGACGGACGATGTATAAATGAATACTAGCTTTTGTCCGCGGCTCGGCCCGCATATAAGAGATTGCCGTGGAAATAAAGTAAACTAAGGAAGGAACATGATTTTTTGAGGAAAGTGACTACGTAACCTTTGGCGGCTTCCTTAGTTTTAATTTTATTCGACCGTTGGGATAGGTCGCGACGTAGACACGCGACGAGCGAAACGAGGAGGAGCGGTTGGGTTGACATGTAAGTACATATTAGGGAGCCGAGCGAAGCGGAGCGGAGCGAGACAACCCCCGTAGTTTTAACAGAATTCACGATATACAGAAAAAATAATTTTCCGAGCACTTTCCGATGACTTACGGTTCAATAATTTATAGAAATTAAAGGACCGCTTCTCTTTCCGAACTGTACATTGCAAATTGAACTTTATTAGTTCGTTCTAAGGAAGATATTCCAACAGCTCAATAATGACTTACGTTACGGTTCATTAATTTAAAAAATAAAAGGACCGCTAGCGCTCCTTTAGTCACTTCCTTTTTTGAGCGACAATAGATGATTCGACCGTTGGGATAGGTCGTGACGTAGACACGCGACGAGCGAAACGAGGAGGAGCGGTTGGGTTGACATGTGAGTACATATTAGGGAGCCGAGCGAAGCGGAGCGGAGCGAGACAACCCCCGTAGTTTTAACAGAATTCACGATATACAGAAAAAATAATTTTCCGAGCACTTTCCGATGACTTACGGTTCAATAATTTATAGAAATTAAAGGACCGCTTCTCTTTCCGAACTGTACATTGCAAATTGAACTTTATTAGTTCGTTCTAAGGAAGATATTCCAACAGCTCAATAATGACTTACGTTACGGTTCATTAATTTAAAAAATAAAAGGACCGCTAGCACTCCTTTAGTCACTTCCTTTTTTGAGCGACAAGACAATAGATGCAAGAAAGACAGTTACAGTTAACAGACACTTAACATAGGAATTGACTACGGTTTGATGATTTTTTTTGTATAAGCCTGCATGCATAACTTGTTTTTATGAAAGGCTGTTTTGTTGATTGCAATCTCAGGAATGATTGAAGGATATATTACCCTAATTGAGGATTTTTAACGTCATACTAAAGTCTTCGCAAAATTACAGAGACTAGTTTGACAGCTCAAAAAGCACCAAATGTATCAATTTTTTGCTATGTCGAGCACCCCATTGAGATGCTGCTAGGCATGCGCAAAATGTTTCTTTGATAAGATTGACTCACTCACCTATCTTTTCGATCTCCGATATGCATTTATCTTGTGTTTCTTTAGATCACCTATATCAGAGCTCTTTGTGGAGACTCCAAGTCCTAATTATCTCTTCGATTGATGGGTAGGAAAACTCAGTAGCTCGGGCAGTGCCGGATTTAGAATTTTCTTAAGTCCCTATAGGCCACCTCACTTTGTGCCGCCCCTGCCTCCTTTTTTCTACCTACCTTAATCACTTACTTCCTAGGCCTTTTAAGTAACAAACAATTTTACGTACCTATTTAAGTGGTTATGTTAGGTGCCTAGGTATTGGAAATTGAACTGAAAGAATGAATTAGTCATAAAATTTAAGTGTATAATGAAACAAAAATACCAGTTTTTTGCGGGATTTTTAAAAGCAAAATCATTTATAATATCGGCATAGCTAATGGTCTTCATTATAATCTGCCTTTACAAATAGAAGCGCCAAAGAGTTTAGATTTTCTTGTGATAATGAAGACCTCTGGTAATTCTTCACGCGCTTTTAACACGAAAAGCTTCTTTCTCCCGAACAATTTGTGGCTAGAGTGCAACACGCGATGCGGAGTGCTATATCCAAGTTCGGATAAACATTGCACAAAGACATCTGCTGGTGCTTTAAAATTTTAGAGATATTATAGTAAGGAAGTTGATTCTGGTTTTTCAGAATTCTCATCAGAGAAAATATGACTTTGAAGATGAACACAATCTTATATCAAATCATCCTCTAAATCATTGCAATAATATTTCACAAGAGACTGAGCTTTTTTCAGTATGTTGTCAGAAAGGCTACATTAGAACGCTCGCTTCACATCACACGCTGCAGGCACACATAATAAGTGAATTTTCGAGGTTTTTCTGGATTTCACGAAAAAGTATTTGATGTAGATTTCTTACCTGACATCGGAAAATAAACCATATTGTCTTGTTATATAGCAGGATTTCAGATATAAAACTCAAGCCGATATAAAACGAATTATAACTTAAAAAGGTATATTTTTCAAAAATAAAATGTATCGAGTGAAATGTGTCCAATTAGATAACCGACCTGACAACGAAAAGATAAAGGTCTGAAAAAACACGTGTCCAAGTTTTACATCGATCTGATAAAGTTGACTCAGCACATTGAAGTAAAAACCGTTGAAAGACCAAAGGCAAGCCCTTAAAAACGTAATTTTAGTAAAAGTATTTTTAACACCCTTATGTTGACCGGGTTACTACGATTATAAAATAAATGAAAAACCACATCCGAATCCGTTGAGTGGTTCTCGAGTTAAAACGGAACATACATACAGACAGACAAACAAAAATTCAAAAAAATGTTTATTTTGGCTTCAGTACAAAATTAATAAACGATTTAAATATATATATATATATTTTATTAGTATAAATTAGCCATTAAAGCATTTTATATGTTTTTTTAATTTGAATTTATTTTCATATAGTAGGTGGAGTGATCAGTTCACTGTGAATGCAATAAATAATTTCACAATAACTCAATGCAGCAAAATTTGCACACTCTTGTTGCTGTAGAAATAAAAATAATTAGTAAATAAATTTTACAGCTTGCCAAAATTCAATAAAATCCGTATCACGATTTACTGCTCTATTACTAATATTGCTGCAGATATATCAATTTAATTACCTATGACATCAATTTTATAGCTGTCCAATATCACATTACTTACTGATCAATTTAGTTATTTTTGCCGATCACTAGAAGCACCTCAACTCACTTTGTCTGCTGACCAAATATATTTTGGAGCTGACCAAAACCTCTTTAATTTGCTGACCATTTAAATGATAGCCCTTTTATTTTCTTCTTGTTTTGTTTCGGTGTATTTATGTAGCTATAATTGTATAACTATAACAAACTGGGCACATAATTTGAGACTGTTTTTTATGGAATGGAATGATAAATCTACGGCTTGGAATGGAACATTGTTGTTTATATTTTTTGATGTGTTGTGCCGGGTGGCGGCGCGGACGGCCAGGAAAGGGCGACGACGTGCGGGCGTCGAGGCACGCTCGGCGCGTTTTGTGCGCTCGTGCGAGCGGCTAACATGGCGGAGGGGGGCGAATAACGCTGGACTTACAGTATTTACCCAAATGAGGTTTAACGTTTAATACTATTTAAACGTTTATCTATCCACAAGTGACTATGTTCATAAATGGTGCACGAACTTGATGCCTTACCAAAGCGAGCGAGTGCCCTCTCAAATCTGCCGCCCCTAGGCAGCGGCCTATACATCCTAATGGCAAATCCAGGATTGAGCTCGGGATAGATATTAGAGAAGTCTATTTAAGTTTTTTAATATTTATTTTCAGTAAATAAATAAATAAGAAGTAAGGACCTACTATATATGTCACATTATAATAATAATATGATACTGAACAAAATTTGTAGTTGACAACCAAAAACGTACGATTTCAATTGTCAAACGGGCTCATTTGCTTCGCCGATAGGATAGCCATATAAAAATCAAATTTGAATACCATTGTAATATGGCTATTCGGCTAGGCAAATAAGCCCGTTTGACAATTAAAATCGAACGTTTTTGGTTGTCAACAACAAAACAAGACAATCGTATTCATTTGACGGCCAAAAATGTACGATTTCAAATTGTCCAACGGGCTAATTTGCTTAGCCGTATAGCCATATGACAATCATTTACGGCTCACAAAATTGCACTTCTGATCTTTTAGAATTTTGTTTCTAGCCATGGTCTTACAAACTTGGTCATTGATTATCGTTTTCGTAGACACTTCCACGCGGGCGAAGCCGCGGGAAAAAGCTAGTGTTTGAATAAAGTAAAATATACGGTCTGGTATATATATAGACATTTTGGGATATGGACATTCTGAGATATGGACGTTTTGCACACTCTGGACATTTTGGGATTTGAACATTATGAACCTAAGGGTTCGCGAGACATAATAACTTAAAAGGGCATCATTTTCAAAAATAAAATCTATTGTGAAATGTGTAAGTAACTGATCTGACAACGGAAAGACAAAGGTCTGAAAAAACACGGGTCCACGTTTTACATTGAGCAGATAAGTAGTTGACTCAGCATATTAAAACAAATCCCATTGAAAGACCAAAGGCAAGCCCTTAGGGAGATGCCGTATCAACCTTCCAGTCCCATAATTAGACCCTGGTCACCATATTTTACAAAAACACTCACCTAAATCAAATATGCCGTGATACAGAAGAAAGCGGCTAGGTGACATTTTTGAGAAAATTACTTTCTGGCACGGTTATATTCATTAAAAAATACCTATAATTGTACGGGCATCAGCCGTACATTTTGCTACGTTGCGACCTACTTATGTCCAGCGCGTGCATCATGCATTACTTTAGCGCTTTACCTTTTCTTTACTTATTAACTGAGTACTTACTTAGCCACCTTAGAGATCACAGCTAGAGAACCTACACCTTTCTCTACAATAAACCACGTTCAAACTACCAGTCTGTCTCTAATTATAACTCCACTCCACTGCAACTATCTACAACAACCAACGTACGGCCAGAACTGATCACTCTGACCATACAATAATTATTACAATTATTCCCCTAGGACTTGTAGGCTATTCCCATACAAGTCCTAGGGGAATAATTGTAAGACAGATATATAGGTTTTTTCTTAATGAATATAACCGTGCCAGAAAGTAATTTTCACAAAAAATCTCACTAACGTATCACGGGAGAAATACGGTTTGACAGCTAAGCCAAAATTATTCACTGAGATTATTCAGTTTTCAGATTCAACTCAAATTTTACCAGTGTGGGATTTGAACCCCCGACTAACGGATTATATTCGACTGCGCAACGTCGAACATTAACATTATACATTTTTGTATTACAAAATTCTTATTGTGCTGCTTCCTTTGCTCCTAGCGTAATGTAATGATACATAGCCTAAAACATCAAGTTCCCGGGTTAGAAGCGAACGAACAGACAGTGTATTTATATCTAGCGTAATGATACATAGCCTAAAACCTCATGTTCCCAAGTTATAAGCAAACGAACAGACAGACAGACTGTGTATTTATATGTATAATTTATTATTTATAACATAGAAAAGATATTACTGAACTCATTGAAAGTAAGAACAAAAATCAATGAAAGAGTTCGATTTGTTGCATTAAAATTTATTACAGTAAATAAAACACATTGATACATTATACATACAATGCCCATTTTATTTATTGTACTTAGTAAATAAACATATAGGTGTATGTATAAACTGCCTAAAATGATTGTTACAACGTTTGCTATACTTACTCAGTATTTCACACAATCTTTTACAATAAAAGATAAACAAACAATGCTTTCTTTCCCTTTAATATTTAATACCATCGGACTAGCACCCTAAGACGTAATCAACGTGTTCATTTAAATAATCTGAATAAAAACGTTGTAACAATACAAAATATTATTATTATCTTAATAAGTGGTTACAAACACAAAGGCAGTCTCGCATTGATCAAATTAAACTTAAACAAATACATAGATGACGACAGGTCGACATGGCAATCGGCGTAAGAGGTGAGTCGTGGAGGGGGTGACGCCCCGCACACCCGCGCAGCACCCGCGCCGTCTTAGTCGTAGTGCTGCACCAGTCGGCATCGATCGCATTTATCGATATTTCGGTCTCGCTCACATTGTTGCTTGTAGTTTTGTATTGAAAATGACATCGGGTACCTCCTCATCACGTGTTAAAACAAAAATAAACTATAATCCATTCTCACTCAAGCACGCGAACTAGCCAGAAAAGTATTGTAAAATTGAACGGAAAAATACTTGTTATAAATATCACCGGCGGATCAAGGATTTATTTTTGCGTGGGGCACAAAGGCCAATAAATAGGAATAAATCCCGCATAGTTGGACTATATTTTTTAGTCCTATCCGTAGGCCGAAAATGCTATGTAGTTAAAGGCATGGCACAAAAAGAAACTAATATTATTACAGCGATATAGTGTTAATCTCCCAGCTACTTATTTTATTAGAACCATCTAGGGGCGGGGGGGGGGGGGGGCACGTGCCCCTATGCTCCCCCTCTGGATCAGCCCTTGATAAATATCCTGTCAATCAGACATTGGAGAGGTTTGTTTTACACCGGCATATCGAAGAGAACTATGTCCACAATAAAATCAGAATCAAAATCAGTATGGCCAGATGAACAATTCCTTACGTACGAAAAATGTATTGCCGATATCGACTACCTGGTATGTGATGTCACATCACTAGAATATTGCAATGTCGACCTGTCGTCATGTGTACCTACTTAATAATTTGAAGCTCGAAATATTAGTTAAACTTGCATTTGGAGAAGTCCATTTCGGGATGTTGTTCCATGAACCTGCACATAAAAAAGGGTTTATGTTTAAATAAACAACAGACACAAAGAAATAAAAAACCAGCCAAGTGCGTGTCGGGCCATGCGCATTGTAGGGTTCCGTAGTTGCCCGGTACATTTTATAGGTTGGTCTACTAATACAGATCGCGCCAAACATCTAGTCCTATACATTTAGAAGAACAGCCCATACATTTTTGTGTTTAGAGAGGACTAAAAGTTTGGCGCGACCTGTACTCGTAAACCTGTAAAGCCTACTTAGCTGTAATTCATTTTTCACATATCCATAAACATCGTTTAGCCGGCAAGGAGGGGGGGGGACACTTGACTCTAACTAAAATTAGCACTTTAAAGCTTAAAATTTCGCCAGCGGATCCCTAAATCGAAAAATGGCTTTCACATACCCACAATGTTTTTGCACGACCTATCTATCTAACGATATCCCAGACTATGAGATAGATGAGAAAAGATAATTCATCCCTTATTAACGTGTAATTTACCCATAAATTCTTTTTTTCATGATTTTGTTTTACCATTTTGTTGGCGTGAATAATATGTATACTCATGCCAAATTACAGCTTTCCATTACTAATAGTATCTGAGCTAAGCCGCGGACAGACGGACATTGCGAAACTATAAGGGTTCCTTGTCGTACTACGGAACCCTAAAAATTGGCGAAAATAGTTAATGATCACCAAAATTTTAACCAATATAATAAACTAACTTTTTCTTTTTATATTTTTTTATGATGACTGAAGACGGGCCCGTATGGCCTGAAATATATGTAGTTTTAAATTTTATGTATTTGCTTGAATATATTTACAAAAAATGATCAAAATTTAAACTTTATTTTAATTAAAATGTTATCCAAAGTTTACTATCTCGTTATCATATTGAAAGTAAATGATTCAAAATAAAGCATTCTTTACCCAAACATATTAAGTGTACACCAAAATCTACAATTTTCAGAACTTCGTTCGTGCTGGGGGCTCGGTGACCCAGTTTGCGAAGTGCAAGAAATATAGTTGTGCCTATAATACTTGTTTGAGAACAACGTCGACTCAATTGGTGTGGGTCTGAATTTTATTTTGCGTATGTCACGGAAGGGGTCCTTGAGCTTTGGTCCTTTTTTTAAAGACAAATTTTGACGTATGCAAAGTGTTATTTATTGTAAAATGTACTAACCTAATTAGACTCCCGGGATACATAGAGTTTCATGTATTGTAAGTGTCGATTTAAGTCGGTCATTCATAACATTGCACGGGGAATAACTTTGTGTTTTAAATGGTATGTATGGAACCTTTAAGGCACGAATCGCACTTGAACGTTTTTAGGGTTTCGTACCCAAAGGGTAAAACGGACCCTATTACTAAGACTCCGCTATCCGTCCCTCTGTCACCAGGCTGTATCTCACGAACCGTGATAGTCAGACAGTTGAAATTTTCACAGATGACGTATTTCTGTTGCCGCTATAACAACAAATACTAAAAAACAGGGGGTTCTCATACAACAAACGTGATTTAGTTTGCTCGTTTTTGCTCGATATTGATAAAGGCAACAGGTAGATGCTTGAAATATTCACAGAATATTTAGTTGATTCTAGATTCAAAATGTTTATTTGTAAAATAGATACATAAAGTATACGTTTTACATGTCAAATCTAATCTGTATAAAAATAATATTTTATAATGAAACAAATATGATACTTACGGGAAATATAAAAAAAAAAACTATATTTAAGTTGGACTACTAAAGTTATACGCATGCATAAAACAAAGACTTATTGGAAAAATAATACAATTAATAAATAAGTTGATAAATAAACTGAATAGACCATAAATAAATATAATGCCTAACCAAATATATACTAACATAAAGTAAAAAATTAAAATATTGTATATACCTACATAATGCAATGAATAAATAATGCAATAGATAAATAAAATGACAAAATCCGCCCATTCGATTAATCTTGCTAAGAAGAAGGGCAAGAAACTTAGCAAGATCATGTTTTTTTTTGTTGTTTGTATATTCACTTCAAAAATAAATAATTAAATTAAAATAGAACAAATATTTAAAGGGGGCTCCCATACAATGGTACGGAACCCTACGTGCGCGAGTCCGACTCGCACTTGGCCGATTTTGTTTTTCATTGTTGGCAATTTTTTGATAACTCAAGAGACGTTGTTTTATCCCCTGAGGTGCCCTGAGTGACCCCTACATTTTGCAGAAAACTATAACTGTGGAATTAAATTAGAATTGAAAGAAAAATGAACCAATTCAACACATTAGAGCGACTTCAGTTTATAGAGCTAAATTCTAAAGACTCGGTAAGTCTCCCTGCCTGTCTATTAACATCCGGTGGGTAGGTATAGATCTCCCGCAGATATAAAGCGCATAGTACTCTACACTACAGGCTACCGACCGGCACTATAAAGTACTAGAAAGTGCAAGGAGATACGACCTTTGCTAATAAGTAGCGGTGATTCCTATGCGCATACCATTTAGGTACCAGTGTAAAAATGCTTACTTTTTGAGGACATCTTGTTTTTTCTGCTCATCGCTAGTGGGTAGGCCCATCTCCTTCTGCCTCTGATCGTACATCATCTTCTCCACCAAACCTCTGGTTTCGCCATCCAAATCAGATAATTTTGACGGTTCTGAAAAATTACGTTAAAGGTATAGCTTTCACCCGCCAAATTGTGCTAACCAATAGGTAACTCCGTGTACAGCGCCATCTATTAGATCATTCCTGAACACTGAAAACGTTGTTCCATAAATGTAGAAATACGTATCTAGTGGCACCTACAATGGGAAAAGTATACTTATACGTATTTGATATTTTCATAATTTGTGTTTCCTACTTCTAGGACATTTACTTAGATAACAACACTGAAGATCCCATATAAATAGTAGTTTCTACATGCATCGCTAGCATAGAGACAGACAAAAGTATTCTATATTTTTTATTATTTGTGACTTTGATTGCCCCAAGGACCGTCTTTTAAAATCTTTAGGGTTCCGTACCTCAAAACGGAAACCGTGTAGGGTTACTTTGTCCGTTTGTCCGTCTGCAAAGACACTTTTTTCGGGACCCTCGAGAATCAAGGTGAAACTAATATCTTATACAGACTGACGTCTGCCGCCCCATGGTATATTAAAACTCAGGCTTTTAACATTTTATAGAAATTAGTTCACCATAAAAACCAATAGGACACTTCCAATTAACTTAGAAACTTGGAACTCCGTTCACAAGTATTACCAATATTTAATTATTCAGGAAGTAATTAATGAGCACTTTGTTTAGACCCTTTGGAACCATGGAGTTTAATAGAACATAGGGCGCAAGTGAAGTTGGTCTCCTATAAATGCACGTGAAATTAAGTTTGTTTTAAACGGTATGTACGGAACCCTCAGGGCACTTAACTGGTTTTTTCCCCTTCTATGGGGAAACACAACCTAGATTTCCTTGACTTGTTTTTCTTTTTTATCGATTTTTTTTTAGATCCTCCTATAGCAAATAAAGAAATATCATCGTAATAGTTTACTATAAAACAATATTTCATAGAAAAAAATTAGATAAAATAAAAAAAAACAGTTTTTTTTATTGGGTTTTGCATGTTGAATTGTTGATTGCGCTAAATGTAAAATTCGTTTATTTTACTGTACTATCAGTGCGGCTTTGTTAGAGTTAATATTTAAGTAATATTACCTGGATTGATTTTCTTGGTTGATATTTCAGGGTCTGTAGTAACTAGTCTGCCCCACCAGTTCATCTTGTTCACCTGAAATAATTAATTGATACCGTCAAGCAAGACACGAATATATCTGTATTTCATTCAAATGCCCACTGTGTCGTGGCAAACAACCTAACACTCGTGCATATCTTTTTCGATAACATAGCCCAACAAGATTGTTGGTGCCTGGACGAGTTTTTGGTATTATTATAAAGAAAATTGTTTGCTGAATCCGAATCTGAACTCAGATTTTCTCTATCAGCTCTCAATTTTTGTCAAATTAACCTTATAAATCTAAAATTTTAGTTTTTTGTAGTTTATTTCTCTCGTACTATTATTAATCTATCTATAGGTATATACTGGTATTGCGACGTGATAAAGAAAAACTGAGTTTAAATTCAGATGCAGCACACAAATACACATAAGAAAAAAAACGGACACCAAAAAGAAAAGAAAAGGCCTGTGTAATAAATTATATTATATTTTTATTTAATAGTAATAATTTTATTAAGTTTATAATTGGGACGGAAAAAACAGTCAAAAAGCTAATATAAACATATTTTTTGATTTGATTGGTTGCACGTTTCATTATAAAGTTACACTTGAGTTAGCATGAAAAGTGTGCACAAAACAAACAAGGCTAAGCTCCGAGGCTCGTATCAATCTCGGATCCTCTGCCAAAAAGTTTGGGATTTGTTAAATAAAACTCGATTAAAAAGGCCATCACCACCGCAGCGTAAATGGAAAATTGAGCATTTGATATTTGAGCTAAAGCCATTGTTTTACATAATATTGTTTAACTGAAACTTCGAAGAACATAGTTCGAAAACAAACAAACAAACAACGAAAACACGGATATACTATCGAATTCCGATTACCTATGGATACGTTCATGCATACCTATACAGTTCTTTAACAGTTCAATACATATTAAAGGCAAATTGGAAAAGTTCAGTTTTTAT
The DNA here is from genome assembly GCA_910592155.1 of Ypsolopha scabrella. NCBI lineage: Eukaryota > Metazoa > Arthropoda > Insecta > Lepidoptera > Ypsolophidae > Ypsolopha > Ypsolopha scabrella. The sequence continues at coordinate 12,762,028 of OU342964.1, forward strand.
CTATGACTAGCTTTTGCCCGCGGTTTCACCCGCGTTGAATTAGTTTTTGTGTACTCCTATAAAATCAGTAAATATTATTCGGACTGTTACCTACAGTAAACACAGCTGGTGAAATGTGTGTGTTATGGGCCTCTGTTTCCCATTTTGTGTATATTTTTTATAGTTTTTCCATTTGTCCTATTCAAAGTTTAGAACTACATTTATGCAAAATTTCAGCCTAATCGGTTTCGTAAGCATGGCGTGAAAGGGTGACACATCACTTTTCTATAGAAATTTGAAAGCTCATTTTCATCAAATGGGAACTGATTTATGGGATAAAAAGTAGCCTATGTCCTATTCCAGGTCTAGAACTACATTCGTGTAAAATTTCAGCCTAATCGGTTCTGTAGTTACGGCTTGAAAGAGTGACAAACATCCATCCATCCATCCATCCAAACTTTCGCATTTATAATATTAGTGGGATTAGTGGGATAGTGGGATTTTAGTATTTGGCAACCAATTGGCAATCGATACAAAGTTACATAACAGGCCCACTGATGGGGGCTGAAATGTTGATGATTGAATACAAAAAACATTAAACAAGTGTTGTTAATCATCATGACAAAAAACATTAATAAAACGTCTCGTCACGACATGAATCCCGAGGGGGTGTTAGAGGTGTTCCCAAGTGTGAACTGTGGAATGCAAGTCAAAGTCCACTCTTGGTACACCCGCTTTTCACCGACGATTATTACGTTCCAAATGTGATGAGTAGTGCGCCCTATCGCCACAAACGTGACTTCCAAAGCACGCAGACGAAACACAAATCATGCCGTGGGGATTGAACCCACGACCTCTGGGTTAGCAGGCGAGCGCTCTACCACTCGGCCACAGAGGCGATCTATGATTAAATAACTCTAATTTATTATACTTAAAATGATATACATGATGGACGCATCACCGGAATAATTTGCGATTATTCGCATAAAATTGATTAGTAACAGTTGCTTTATTGTTTCCTTGTGCTCATTTATAAAGTAGTGCTAAAATATCAGGAAAACATGTCACATTGTACACGCCATGATGCAATCGGTCGATCATACTAATTGGCAATAAATCAAAATATTTGGTTATATAATAGTCGGATTATTAATAGTGTCCGAAAGTTACTTACGGCCATACAACAATAAATTTTCGGAATAATTTCCGTTTGATTGAATTATGAAAAAGATCGCGAAAATTTATATAAATTACACGTAACACAATTATTATACATGCCCTATTTTTACATTTGTACATAGTACACCTACTAACATTCGACCAATTTATTTTTAACCGGTTTGCATAAGTATTTTCTTTTGAAAACTGATAAATTTCTTTACATAACTAAACTAATGGCCAGTTTTTGAATTAAAAAAATCTCGCTAAGCGATACTTAGGCAACGAATTGGCCAATCACAGCTCTGCATTTCATAGGTTAAGCTATGCTATACTATTTCCATGCATTTATTTTCTTTATGACAGACCAATCAGTGATACCAAAATAGCCTCTATGTCAATACATACTAGGATTATATTCTATTAACGGTTCTTACATGTTAAGAACATTCTCATCTCTTCTCTATACATATAAAATACAACGTCTGTCTGTCTGTTCGTTCGCTAATAACTTGAGAACCACTCATCGGATTTTGATGCAGTTTTCACTGAAAGATAAAGAATTTCTTCAGGAAGGTTTAAAGCTATGTATCATCACGCTATGACAAAAGGGAGCAGCGCAATGAGAATTTGACACATGTGGAAGGTTCGCCGCCATAGCGTAGTCGATCGTCGCGGGTTCAAACCCCGACTGGTAAAATTTGTTTTCACTTTTTATATTTTATTCTTTTAATTTATTTTCAGAAATAATAATACCTTTTGTAAAAAAATATTAAAGCTGAAATTAAATTTCTTGACTGAGCAAATATTTTTATTTTCAAGTCCTTAGAAAACGCCATCTCTGGGAAGCTATCCTGGATAACGGCTCAGTAAGCTAGCGTTGGAATTGTTTTTATTTTAAAACACTAGATGGCGCTGCATGTTTCAAAATATCGAATTGGACGTAGTCTGGTTTAAATCAACTCACGTTAAAGTTTGTCTACACTATTATATATATATTATATTAGGTGGTTGAGCTGATGCCGGGCTCGACTGTGGAGGTACCACCATCTTACTCGCAAAACTTCCCGAAGTTATTTGGGGAAGAGTAAGAGAACAGCTCTCAGGCAAAACCAGGAGGCCCACCATTGCCTGGGACCGATAGATGGCGGTATATCCATCCCCAATTGCCGGGCCTTATATAAAATAGACTGGTGACGGGCAGAGGCGTCACTGGTGCAAGGGTTTCGGCACCGCGCTCACCAACCCGCCTGCCGCGCGTGTGTGAGCATGGGCATTTCTTCCAAGAGGACCCCCAAGAGTGGCGAAATCCTGGAAAGGCCTATGTCCTGCAGTGGATGAAACAGGCTGATGGATGGATGGATGGATTATATAAAGAAAGATTTCTTTGTTTGTTTGTTTGCATATAATGGGTAGCATCTAAAACTACTGAACTGACTATAAACATAGTTAATCGTGTGGCCTTGCGTAGTCGTATGTAGTCTCATCGTCGGGGTTTCAATCATCCACTGATAAATGTTTTTTTAGGAGACCTCTCAAGTTTAAGTTTATTCGATTGGTATTTATTAGCACTATGGTAAAACATGGTGACCGTTGCATATTGTCGTTCAAAAATTATATTCTTTTGTTTTCCTTATTTCCACGAAAATCTCTTCGACGCGGGCGGAGCCGCGGGCAAAAGCTAGTAAGTAATATAATCCAAGTAGGCATTGGGCATAATGACTATTTTGGTATCACCAATCGATCTGTCATCGACAAAAATAAATACTTGGGAATAGAATAACTTGAAATGCTCAAATATAAAATTTGTGGGGCTAGCACGCGCTGCTGATACAGTGTCTTTCATCATAGTTGCTTCCTCGCACATTGAAAAATGTTGTATGCGTGAGAGCGCAAGTAGAATAAATAAACGCTATACCGGTTGAAAATGAACCCTCTAGCTATAACAAAGGAAACTGTTCTTTGTTAGAAATAAAAAAATACATGTTTTGTTACTTTTACCATGATTCATAACAAAAAAAGATATCGACCGCCAAAGAAGCACTAATACTGCGGTGACAGAGACGACGCTCTACAAAACCTATGTGTTCATAGCCTATGTGCATTATTTACCGCCGGGAATATGTAACGTCTATTGTCAGTCATATGTTGCGTCGCGGAAAAGGACAATTTTTTGGAAATTTGAAAACAAAAAAGAATTAAGAAAAAAAATCTTTTTTTTACGGTTTTGTGTTCTTTTAGTGATTCTGATTCATTGAGTTCAATTTCAGAGGGTCCATTTTCAACCTGTATATCTGGCGCGTGCTAGCTACGCTATTCCCTCACTGCATGTCGTGCTGCAGTTACATGAGAGATAATAAATACACTATACTCTATTTTTGAACTATGAAGTACTAAGGCTGAATACGACACGCTCATTGGTTCATTTTCGTTTCGTATTATTTTCCATTCAAGCTGATGCGTCTTCGTGAAAGCTACTTAATTTAAATTAACCAATAAGCGTGTTGTATTCAGCCTTAGTGCTTTATAGATGAAAAAAATAAACTGTTTTGGACGGGTCTGTGACTAGCCGAAATGAGTTTACGGCCGAAAACTAAACTGCGTTTACCAAGCTCTAAACGTACTTATAAACCGCTGTAATTTCACAGATAACCATGTTATATTCAGCAGGTAACAACGTTATTAAACTAACAAGCAAGGCTGTAGATTATTATAATTGTACACAAAATATCTTAAATTCGCGGTTTCGGCGCCAATCAGCCGAATACTCAATCTGCAATGTCACTCATGCTAACGCATTACGAAATAAAATCACGCAACGTAATACTCGTACTATCGAGTGTTGAAAATTCGGTATGCGGTTTACCTTCAATGTTTGTTTTTTTCTTCGAAGATGATGAAAATAAGACGGTCTTTATTACCTACATTGTATTAAGATACAGTGCCCGCCACGAAAGTTGTCTGGTTCATATTCCAACGCGAATAAAGACTTCGCGGAATAATTTGTTGGTGCGAGCTCTATGCTGTATCTTTATGCTTAAGGTGACTGATTCATTACCGCATATCAATAATATTTTAGGAAAAGCATGTAGGTACAATATAAAACTTTATTCATAAGATTTCATTTTAACTATTTATTTTATTTTTTGTTATACTAATTTAACACGATAATGATGTCTTTTTTGTTATTTATAGGTATAAGTTTAAATATGTACTTTTATGTTATTGTGTATTGCGTGTTTTGTTTTATTTTTATTTATTTATTTTTTTAATTATGTAAGTTCTGTAAAATTTTTACTTTTTTGTGTTCTGGCAATAAATATCTTTTTTTTTTCTTTCTTTTTTTCTTCCTTTAGATATTGCAAGTTTACAGTTTTTGTACACATAAGACCGGATTTTATAAATTATGTACGTACATGTATATTGTATATGTACATGTACAAGTGTGCTAGAAAAATTAAACTCTATAAACAACATTATTTTTTGCTGAAAAAATTAGCTGTGCTTTACGTAGCCCTTCTAGCTGTCTACCCTTTGGAAGAGAGGCGCAAGTATCTACGTATAGTGTTTGATGATTTTTACTTATGACGTTCTGTGTGTCGCGATTTTGGGTTTGTTTCTACACATGTATATCGAATTCAGAGTGTCAACTGAAGAGACAGACAGTCGTAGACCCACTTACCACGTCGTCGCAGACATCGCATCGCATTACCATACAATGAGAACGGAGAATTAGCCAAACATTCCCCTCAAGCTGGAACCCAGCGCACATCAGGCGCCTTTCTTTTACCTTTTCAAGATTGACGAGTAGATTCCTCCCGTCCTGCAGCACCCACGTGGACTCCTCCACTTTGACGTCTGCGTCAAGGTCACCGTCTATGATGAGCGGCTGACCCTTGATGCCGACCTTCAGGTGCCGCTTGCTGATCACCACGGTCAGATCTCGCGGCCGCAACGTCTGTCGAAGGGGCACCCGAAGCTGAGGACAAAACAAACATCGATGTAGTGTTTCACAGTGTGCTTGACATCAGTTTCGTTTTACGCATAAATTGGTGGATAATGTAAATAAACAATAGAATTTTGTTTGTTTTCTTTCTGCAGAATAACTTAAAATAAAACCGGCCTAGTGCGTGTCGGGCCACGCGCAATGTAGGGTTCCGTAGTTGCCTGGTACATATAAGTTGGTCTACTAATACAGACCGCGCCAAACATCTGGTCCCATACATTATAGGGGGCCAAAAGTTTGGCGCGACGTGTACTCGTAAACCTGTGAAGCCTACTTAGCTGTGATAGTTTTCCTTTTAAATTCATTATGTAGGGTGAAATTAAATCAGCTGACCAAATTCATACTGGAGACTCGGTTAGTGATAAAGAACTAGGTTCAGTAATCCTTTTGGCCAATTTCGAAAAATGATTTTTTTTGCTCCCTTACTGGTTGGACTAGTTTAAGTACAATTCCTAGTGCAGGCACAATGGGGCAAAAAAAATTTTTTTTCTTCTTTTACATGGAGAGTCATTTAACCTTGTTCCTTATGACTAACCGAGTCTCCAGTATGAATTTGGTCGGTTGATTTAATTTCACCTAGTATACACTACTTCTGTGAATTTTTTCACATTTCTATAAACAACCGTTTAGCCGGCAGTTGGGTGGACGGACGCTCCACGCTAACTAAAATTTTTACTTTAAAGCTTAATATTTCGCCAACGGATCCCTAAATCGAAAAATATTTTTCACACACCTACAATGCTTTTAAACGGCCTATCCAACGATAACCAACACTATGGGATAGACGAGAAAAAAATAATTCATCCCCACTTTAGGTGTATGAGAGATACACTTAAAAAAAAATTTTTTCGAAATTTTATTTTACCATTTTGTCGGCGTGATTAAAATTTATACCCACGCCAAATTACAGCTTTCTAGTACTAATGTCTGCGCTAAGACGCGGACAGACGGACATGGCGAAACTATAAGGGTTCCTTGTCGGACTACGGAACCCTAAAAAACTATTGATATAAAGATCGCAACAGCAGATGGGTAGTATTATAAAATAAATAAATAATAAATACGTTAAAATTTGCAGCTAATTTCATTAGAAATTTACATTATTATTTAATTTCCTGTTATTAATGTTAAAAAGTGTTGTTTAAGGACAGGCCAGCAGTGTTGAAATGTCATCTACGTACACTGGATGGATATTGAGTCGATGAACAACTTTACTAATAAGGAGCTAACGTGAAATGGCGACAAAGACTACTGTTCCATAGAAAAGACATACCTACCTACTTGACCAAAATGTATCGAATGTATAAACAAAAAAAAACACTTTTTTCGCAAATTCAGAGTTGTCTCGATAAAAAAGTTGTTCGTACAGATGAGTCCGTACACAGAGAGAAAAATACAAAGGCTAGAGGCGGTCTTTCACCCTTTGATTTGAATATCAAAAGGTGAAAGACCACCCCTAGTCTTTTCCCAATAATTTCCGTTTTTGGCTTCCGCTTTAAGTACCCAATTCAAACAGTAATCATCATCAATTATTTAAGAGCCAAGCTCTTGTCGGTGTAGCATCTTCTATCATTCTCTGTCGATTTAGGTTTACCATAATATGAGAAGCATTAGCCGCATTTGACAGGCATTTCTGGGCTTAGGCAGGGGCGTGCGGCCGGCGTTGATCTGAGACAGGCATTTTTAAATAACGCGCTTTTTTGATTGTGTAACGAAAAAATTTCCTTGTCTCTTAGAAGGCTGCAACGGGTCAGGTATGTAAGCTGAAATCTTTTTTTTTTACTGCGTTTACCCTTTTCAAATTCTTTAGTTCTTGGTAACGAGCCTTCCTTTTTCCTCATAATCCAAGTCATACTAAGAAAGTACGAACATGTGGCCTAAGCTTTTTTTTAAATAACAGAATATCTCATGCGTATAAAAACAAAATAACGCGTCATCAAAGTAAAAGTAGACATACACGAGATAATGCAATAAGTAAAAAAACACTCATGTAAAAGTTATTTCATAAAAAAGCAAACACAAAGACATTGCTTTTTAATTGACTTCACTTCATAAATGTCATCAAGATTTCTTATATTATATGTATCGAACGGAACACAACAATTTCTGACTTACATTGCGTCATATGGTTCGTGTGACGTCAAAACATCAGATCCTTGGAATAGTCGTGCTCGAATCTTAGCCGGATGAATCGACACCACAAAAAATACCGCTACATACATATACTGCCTACACTTACGATGCTACAGAACAAAAAAATAGTAGGAAATGTGTGGATAAGTATAGTATTAGTTCCTGTAACGTAAGAACTGCATGAATTCCTATTGTCAAAAAGTAAATGAGTGATGGTTTACTTATGGACTAAGAGTGCTCCACTGGTAGCCCTACGTAATCTAGTAACAAGAATTTCACCCAATAGTTCTAGTTTGGCTTTTTACCCAAGAGTTTTAGTTTGTAAGGAACTACAGGAACGAGCAATGGAATAAGTTTTTTTTTAGAAATTATAATCCTAAGAGCCACAACTTCTAAAGTTGGCAGTGTCAGAAAAAGTTCAAAATCGTTTCAGTAGTTCTTAAAATAACTCGCTTGAATTTAATTAATGGCTGTGTCCCTAGGGCACTGATGTCCAAGCGAAGAGTCTTAAGAGAGCAGTAAAAGAATTTTCAAATTCGGTTCAATACTTCCAGAGTTTACCCGTTAAAATCTAGTTTATGATAATATCCTTAGGGAGTTACCTGTCCCCAGAGAAGAAACTATAGCCTATATCTAAATGAATTTAAATTCGCTTAAGTAGTGCTAAAGATTGCCCGAGCGATTTTAATTTATGGCTGTCCCTGGGGAACTGCACATACCCAGGCAACAAAATATAGCCTCTAACACTCAGGGATAAGATAGCTTTCTATTAGTGTAATAATTTTTATAATCGGATCAGTAATTTTGGAGAAACTCCTCCACCCAAACTCACAAAGCAAACTAACAAACTCACAAACATCTCTTTGTAATATTAGTGTAGATGTAGATTATATTGTACGAAACCTTCAGCGCGTGAATTCACTTTAATGTTTTTTTTTATCACAGGGCTTTCTGAACTGTTAAATGATAAATTGTTCTCGTATTGCTGGACGATCACATAGAGTTACCAACAGAGCGCTCCTAGTCCATTGATAGATTGAAGAGCTGATTAGTGTCTGGGATTTTCGTTCAAAGATAGACTATTCAAGTAGAGGTAACATTCATCCATCACATTCCGAACTATGCCAACTAGTCTTCATGGTGGATGAGAAAACAACTAAAATTATCTACATCTACACTTCTACATCTATCTACACTATTATATATAGAGGAAAGATTTGTTTGTTTGTAAGTTTGAGGTAAACTTTGGAACTACAGAACCGATTCTAAAAAACTCTTTTGTAAAAAGCTACACTATTGCTGAGTAACATAGGCTATATTTTATTTTAATAAAAGTAAGTTTTCAGTTGGAAAATTCAATATTTGTGAACCATGTCGGGAGAAAAAACGCTGCTTAGCTGCTTTATCGGCGTGCCTTGACCAAATGGTTAGTTATACTTGATAAAACCGATGGTTATTCCATACGAGGAAACTGTATCAGTTTAATCTGACTAAACATTTCCATCTACAACGATCCTGACACACCTCTTGCTAATATTAAGCTTGAAAAGGTGACTATAGGTTTAAGCATAGATACATTAAATACTATGGTTTAAGTAATGATTTTTTTCCATACGGAAAAACTATATCAGTTTAATCTGACTACAGATTTAAAAAGAAAGAAAGAAAGAAAATAAATTTATTCGGTAATACACAAAATGAAAAAAAAAAAACAAAAATTAAAAAAGAAAAGTTACATACAATAAAATGTACATCTACAACGACCCGGACACACCTCTTGCTAATATTTAGCTTGAAAAGGTGATTACAGCCAGGTTTAACTGTATCAGTTTAATCTGACCACAGATTTCCATCTACAACGATCCTGGCACACTTCTTGGCACTTTGGTAAAACATGGTGACCAGGGTTTGATGATGGGACTGGAAGGTGGGTACGGGATCTCCCCAACGGACAACAGCAGACCCTTCGAGTTTGGGCTTATTTGATTGGTCTTTATTTGCACTTTGGTAAAACATGGTGACCTGGGTCTTATGATGGGACTGGAAGATGGGTACGGGACCTCCTCAACGGACAACAGTAGACCCTTCGAGTTTAGGCTTATTTGATTGGTATTTATTAGCACTTTGGTAAAATATGGTGACCAGGGTCTGTTAATGGGACTGGAAAGTGGGTGCGGGATCTCATCAACGGACAACAGCAGACCCTTCTTGTTTGGGCTTATTTGATTGGTATTTATTAGCGCTTTGGTTAAACATGGTGTCCGTTGCATATAGTCGTTCAAAAAATCATATTCTTTTGTTTTCCTTTGCCGCGGGCAAAAGCTAGTAGTTTCGAATGATGACGAACACAAGTTGGTCGAAATTTCTCATACAAATTTCCATCCCCTAATTCAACCCCTTAGGGGATGATTTTTCAAAAACGCTGAAACACATTTTTCTTGATTTCTCGCATCGAAAGATTTTTAGGCAGCATGTTTGCTATCGTGGGCATAGCGCCTAGATCCAATTATCATACTTTGTGTGTAATACGGCCAGTGTTAATATACTCGTATAAAGATTTTTCTTAATTTGCTGCTTTTTCTGTTTTAATTTTTCGAGTCTGCCATTTCTATATATCTTTCTGCACAGATCTATGAGCCTACCTAAGCAAGATTTGCTTAGGGGTGGGGCAAAGTAAGGAAACTCGGTAAGTAGGTATATACCTACAAACATGCATTTTAATGATAAGTAATATTAATACGTACTTAATATTCAACTACCTTCCTCACCTAGTCTACAAAACTTATTTCAAAAGTAACCTGCGAGCGTTTTGGCAAAACCCTGTCAAAACTTCTTTTTCAAGTTTATTTTGTACTTCCAGATCCATACTACTCTTCTTTCGCGCTGTTATTTTTAATGTTACTAATTTTATAATTTTGTTAAAATCACAAATGAACACCTCTCTAATGTTAATTTGGCCTGTGGTAATTATTCATACTAAATTGCGAGTTTATGACAGTTAACATAATTGTTAGGTATTAAAACAAAAAATATCAGCCATAATGGTAAAGAAACCTCTCATTAGTTGACACTAGACAAGACAAGGTGCTAACTTGACGACACGCACGAAATAATGACGATTGCTGACCATAGGGGCGATACACAATGCTGGCTAAAAGCATGCCTGTAACTTTGAGGACTTGAAACATTCGATATTTATCCATTAGATATAAAGAATAAGACCAACTTTTTACCGAACGTAAAGAAAAAATATACTAGAACAAATTTCAAACTATGATACGGTAAATAAAGACCCTCAATATCGAGAGAAATACTCGAAGGAGAAGAATAAAACGGTCAAGTCCAAAAATTCAATGAGATGGCTTCAATGGAACATGAAAACACGGAAAAATTCTTTGAAGGAACAATTTTATCAAATTTTAATCCCTGAGGAGAAAAAAGGCTGTTTTTATTAATGAGTCATTTGCTAAAAACCATTTTAAAAAACTTTAATTAAGAAAACTGGCACTGGCACTGGCAGCCGCGGACTAAAACCTACCTATGTTTATTATATTACTACTAATAATAACAACGCCCGCCCTACTATCAGTTAGCATGCTTTGTAAACACATTGACGTTGCCACCCGAAGCTGACTAAAACATGTATTATGTTGAGCGAGATAACTGCCACAGACTACGCGAGCGAGCAGAAGGCGTGATGACTGATGACCTCGCATTCCTGGCAAGGACGATGTTCACGAATATTATCCGTTGCAGAGCCGGACCGGTTCACATCTATAAGATTCTGAGTCACTATCCCTACAAAATTCTCGTATAATGACCCCTTAGGCCAGTTTTTATAGCTAGGCATAGAAACTAGCGAGCAATGGGTTTTAAATTAATGGTAAAAATAACAATGGTAGATTGAATTTTTATACGGATGTTAAAATGGGGAAGCATAAAATAAAAAATGCGATCGTCTATCAATAATACGTACCAGTGTCTACAAAAACAATGTTTCTGTGTTGTTAAATGGAATGAAAGTTTTAGCATCGATATACATATAAATCAATATGAATTTAATCTTAGTTATCCTTATTTACAAATTAAGTTTTTTGGCGAATTCAACTCAGCCGACAAGAAATAAGCTAGGATCTTCTCGGAAATGGTGATCTAATACAAATATTATATCAGCTTTTCAAAAACATCTAGTACACGAATAAAAACATAGCATGTCAATGTGATGAGTGTGCCAAATAAGATAAAAACAATTTTCATCATTAGCCAAGTGTCCAAAAATTGTTTGTGATTTTGATGGATCACCAAAAAATTCTATTAGTATTTAATCAGCAGCAATGTTATGTTATATTCATATAAATTACATAAACAGCATCATCTTCACGATGACCATGGTTACTATTCAATTATGCAGAGATAACATTATAAAATAAAAAAATATCCACAGAAATAGAAATTTCGATCAGGACAGAGTTCAATGTCGATGTATTTGGAGGTCACTTGGTAACACAAGAATTAATGTTTTTTTTTGGCGCTGACGCTGTAACGTCGTTGATTAAAAATAGTTAACCTAATAAATGTTGTCGAGTCTATTGAAATCAGCAAAGCTCTCTAATCATAAGTCATGTCAGAACTGAGAAGAATGAGAGTGAAGGATAATTTAGTAATGATGGTGCAAAGTTGATGATATACCTGATATAAATTCAGAGTTGTCTCGATAAAAAAGTTGTTCGTACAGATGAGTCCGTACACAGAGAGAAAAATACAAAGGCTAGAGGCGGTCTTTCACCCTTTGATTTGAATATCAAAAGGTGAAAGACCACCCCTAGTCTTTTCCCAATAATTTCCGTTTTTGGCTTCCGCTTTAAGTACCCAATTCAAACAGTAATCATCATCAATTATTTAAGAGCCAAGCTCTTGTCGGTGTAGCATCTTCTATCATTCTCTGTCGATTTAGGTTTACCATAATATGAGAAGCATTAGCCGCATTTGACAGGCATTTCTGGGCTTAGGCAGGGGCGTGCGGCCGGCGTTGATCTGAGACAGGCATTTTTAAATAACGCGCTTTTTTGATTGTGTAACGAAAAAATTTCCTTGTCTCTTAGAAGGCTGCAACGGGTCAGGTATGTAAGCTGAAATCTTTTTTTTTTACTGCGTTTACCCTTTTCAAATTCTTTAGTTCTTGGTAACGAGCCTTCCTTTTTCCTCATAATCCAAGTCATACTAAGAAAGTACGAACATGTGGCCTAAGCTTTTTTTTAAATAACAGAATATCTCATGCGTATAAAAACAAAATAACGCGTCATCAAAGTAAAAGTAGACATACACGAGATAATGCAATAAGTAAAAAAACACTCATGTAAAAGTTATTTCATAAAAAAGCAAACACAAAGACATTGCTTTTTAATTGACTTCACTTCATAAATGTCATCAAGATTTCTTATATTATATGTATCGAACGGAACACAACAATTTCTGACTTACATTGCGTCATATGGTTCGTGTGACGTCAAAACATCAGATCCTTGGAATAGTCGTGCTCGAATCTTAGCCGGATGAATCGACACCACAAAAAATACCGCTACATACATATACTGCCTACACTTACGATGCTACAGAACAAAAAAATAGTAGGAAATGTGTGGATAAGTATAGTATTAGTTCCTGTAACGTAAGAACTGCATGAATTCCTATTGTCAAAAAGTAAATGAGTGATGGTTTACTTATGGACTAAGAGTGCTCCACTGGTAGCCCTACGTAATCTAGTAACAAGAATTTCACCCAATAGTTCTAGTTTGGCTTTTTACCCAAGAGTTTTAGTTTGTAAGGAACTACAGGAACGAGCAATGGAATAAGTTTTTTTTTAGAAATTATAATCCTAAGAGCCACAACTTCTAAAGTTGGCAGTGTCAGAAAAAGTTCAAAATCGTTTCAGTAGTTCTTAAAATAACTCGCTTGAATTTAATTAATGGCTGTGTCCCTAGGGCACTGATGTCCAAGCGAAGAGTCTTAAGAGAGCAGTAAAAGAATTTTCAAATTCGGTTCAATACTTCCAGAGTTTACCCGTTAAAATCTAGTTTATGATAATATCCTTAGGGAGTTACCTGTCCCCAGAGAAGAAACTATAGCCTATATCTAAATGAATTTAAATTCGCTTAAGTAGTGCTAAAGATTGCCCGAGCGATTTTAATTTATGGCTGTCCCTGGGGAACTGCACATACCCAGGCAACAAAATATAGCCTCTAACACTCAGGGATAAGATAGCTTTCTATTAGTGTAATAATTTTTATAATCGGATCAGTAATTTTGGAGAAACTCCTCCACCCAAACTCACAAAGCAAACTAACAAACTCACAAACATCTCTTTGTAATATTAGTGTAGATGTAGATTATATTGTACGAAACCTTCAGCGCGTGAATTCACTTTAATGTTTTTTTTTATCACAGGGCTTTCTGAACTGTTAAATGATAAATTGTTCTCGTATTGCTGGACGATCACATAGAGTTACCAACAGAGCGCTCCTAGTCCATTGATAGATTGAAGAGCTGATTAGTGTCTGGGATTTTCGTTCAAAGATAGACTATTCAAGTAGAGGTAACATTCATCCATCACATTCCGAACTATGCCAACTAGTCTTCATGGTGGATGAGAAAACAACTAAAATTATCTACATCTACACTTCTACATCTATCTACACTATTATATATAGAGGAAAGATTTGTTTGTTTGTAAGTTTGAGGTAAACTTTGGAACTACAGAACCGATTCTAAAAAACTCTTTTGTAAAAAGCTACACTATTGCTGAGTAACATAGGCTATATTTTATTTTAATAAAAGTAAGTTTTCAGTTGGAAAATTCAATATTTGTGAACCATGTCGGGAGAAAAAACGCTGCTTAGCTGCTTTATCGGCGTGCCTTGACCAAATGGTTAGTTATACTTGATAAAACCGATGGTTATTCCATACGAGGAAACTGTATCAGTTTAATCTGACTAAACATTTCCATCTACAACGATCCTGACACACCTCTTGCTAATATTAAGCTTGAAAAGGTGACTATAGGTTTAAGCATAGATACATTAAATACTATGGTTTAAGTAATGATTTTTTTCCATACGGAAAAACTATATCAGTTTAATCTGACTACAGATTTAAAAAGAAAGAAAGAAAGAAAATAAATTTATTCGGTAATACACAAAATGAAAAAAAAAAAACAAAAATTAAAAAAGAAAAGTTACATACAATAAAATGTACATCTACAACGACCCGGACACACCTCTTGCTAATATTTAGCTTGAAAAGGTGATTACAGCCAGGTTTAACTGTATCAGTTTAATCTGACCACAGATTTCCATCTACAACGATCCTGGCACACTTCTTGGCACTTTGGTAAAACATGGTGACCAGGGTTTGATGATGGGACTGGAAGGTGGGTACGGGATCTCCCCAACGGACAACAGCAGACCCTTCGAGTTTGGGCTTATTTGATTGGTCTTTATTTGCACTTTGGTAAAACATGGTGACCTGGGTCTTATGATGGGACTGGAAGATGGGTACGGGACCTCCTCAACGGACAACAGTAGACCCTTCGAGTTTAGGCTTATTTGATTGGTATTTATTAGCACTTTGGTAAAATATGGTGACCAGGGTCTGTTAATGGGACTGGAAAGTGGGTGCGGGATCTCATCAACGGACAACAGCAGACCCTTCTTGTTTGGGCTTATTTGATTGGTATTTATTAGCGCTTTGGTTAAACATGGTGTCCGTTGCATATAGTCGTTCAAAAAATCATATTCTTTTGTTTTCCTTTGCCGCGGGCAAAAGCTAGTAGTTTCGAATGATGACGAACACAAGTTGGTCGAAATTTCTCATACAAATTTCCATCCCCTAATTCAACCCCTTAGGGGATGATTTTTCAAAAACGCTGAAACACATTTTTCTTGATTTCTCGCATCGAAAGATTTTTAGGCAGCATGTTTGCTATCGTGGGCATAGCGCCTAGATCCAATTATCATACTTTGTGTGTAATACGGCCAGTGTTAATATACTCGTATAAAGATTTTTCTTAATTTGCTGCTTTTTCTGTTTTAATTTTTCGAGTCTGCCATTTCTATATATCTTTCTGCACAGATCTATGAGCCTACCTAAGCAAGATTTGCTTAGGGGTGGGGCAAAGTAAGGAAACTCGGTAAGTAGGTATATACCTACAAACATGCATTTTAATGATAAGTAATATTAATACGTACTTAATATTCAACTACCTTCCTCACCTAGTCTACAAAACTTATTTCAAAAGTAACCTGCGAGCGTTTTGGCAAAACCCTGTCAAAACTTCTTTTTCAAGTTTATTTTGTACTTCCAGATCCATACTACTCTTCTTTCGCGCTGTTATTTTTAATGTTACTAATTTTATAATTTTGTTAAAATCACAAATGAACACCTCTCTAATGTTAATTTGGCCTGTGGTAATTATTCATACTAAATTGCGAGTTTATGACAGTTAACATAATTGTTAGGTATTAAAACAAAAAATATCAGCCATAATGGTAAAGAAACCTCTCATTAGTTGACACTAGACAAGACAAGGTGCTAACTTGACGACACGCACGAAATAATGACGATTGCTGACCATAGGGGCGATACACAATGCTGGCTAAAAGCATGCCTGTAACTTTGAGGACTTGAAACATTCGATATTTATCCATTAGATATAAAGAATAAGACCAACTTTTTACCGAACGTAAAGAAAAAATATACTAGAACAAATTTCAAACTATGATACGGTAAATAAAGACCCTCAATATCGAGAGAAATACTCGAAGGAGAAGAATAAAACGGTCAAGTCCAAAAATTCAATGAGATGGCTTCAATGGAACATGAAAACACGGAAAAATTCTTTGAAGGAACAATTTTATCAAATTTTAATCCCTGAGGAGAAAAAAGGCTGTTTTTATTAATGAGTCATTTGCTAAAAACCATTTTAAAAAACTTTAATTAAGAAAACTGGCACTGGCACTGGCAGCCGCGGACTAAAACCTACCTATGTTTATTATATTACTACTAATAATAACAACGCCCGCCCTACTATCAGTTAGCATGCTTTGTAAACACATTGACGTTGCCACCCGAAGCTGACTAAAACATGTATTATGTTGAGCGAGATAACTGCCACAGACTACGCGAGCGAGCAGAAGGCGTGATGACTGATGACCTCGCATTCCTGGCAAGGACGATGTTCACGAATATTATCCGTTGCAGAGCCGGACCGGTTCACATCTATAAGATTCTGAGTCACTATCCCTACAAAATTCTCGTATAATGACCCCTTAGGCCAGTTTTTATAGCTAGGCATAGAAACTAGCGAGCAATGGGTTTTAAATTAATGGTAAAAATAACAATGGTAGATTGAATTTTTATACGGATGTTAAAATGGGGAAGCATAAAATAAAAAATGCGATCGTCTATCAATAATACGTACCAGTGTCTACAAAAACAATGTTTCTGTGTTGTTAAATGGAATGAAAGTTTTAGCATCGATATACATATAAATCAATATGAATTTAATCTTAGTTATCCTTATTTACAAATTAAGTTTTTTGGCGAATTCAACTCAGCCGACAAGAAATAAGCTAGGATCTTCTCGGAAATGGTGATCTAATACAAATATTATATCAGCTTTTCAAAAACATCTAGTACACGAATAAAAACATAGCATGTCAATGTGATGAGTGTGCCAAATAAGATAAAAACAATTTTCATCATTAGCCAAGTGTCCAAAAATTGTTTGTGATTTTGATGGATCACCAAAAAATTCTATTAGTATTTAATCAGCAGCAATGTTATGTTATATTCATATAAATTACATAAACAGCATCATCTTCACGATGACCATGGTTACTATTCAATTATGCAGAGATAACATTATAAAATAAAAAAATATCCACAGAAATAGAAATTTCGATCAGGACAGAGTTCAATGTCGATGTATTTGGAGGTCACTTGGTAACACAAGAATTAATGTTTTTTTTTGGCGCTGACGCTGTAACGTCGTTGATTAAAAATAGTTAACCTAATAAATGTTGTCGAGTCTATTGAAATCAGCAAAGCTCTCTAATCATAAGTCATGTCAGAACTGAGAAGAATGAGAGTGAAGGATAATTTAGTAATGATGGTGCAAAGTTGATGATATACCTGAGTAACTTACAATTAATTTGGGCATTCAAGTTGTGCGTGTGACTGTGAGATTAAGCAAGCCTTCAATCTTTTGTTGCAGTAAAGAATATTTCTCACAAAAACCTT
Source organism: Ypsolopha scabrella (assembly GCA_910592155.1). Classification (NCBI taxonomy): domain Eukaryota; kingdom Metazoa; phylum Arthropoda; class Insecta; order Lepidoptera; family Ypsolophidae; genus Ypsolopha; species Ypsolopha scabrella. The sequence continues at coordinate 12,779,600 of OU342964.1, forward strand.
GTAGTTACTACATTCAATAGTAACCGTAAAATATTCGCACGAACACGCGATTAAGAAAACAATTTTCGATGAAGCAGAAGCTACAGTGGATTTTTATGATTTTCGATTAACACTGGATACTAAAACATAGTCTAATACTCAGGAACTAATATAAAACGTGTTGGTAACGTATTTGTTTTAAATGCCTGTAGACGTAGGCGTGGACCACTTACGTCGAAAAGATCACGCGGAAGAGCTGAGTCTATTACTCGTCAGCATCTATAAGTAAACAAGTTCTAGACGCATACGTTCTTTTGTCACTTGTACTTATATGATATACGATTCAGTAGGTGTGCATTTAGATGACGTACGAATTTCGTACAAACAGTTAAAAGGCGTCGAAGAGGAGAGAAGCCGTTCTAACAAAGCATGTGACTACCCGTACAAGTGACTAATACAAGCAAAGATGTGAAATATAGTCAACCCTGACCTATTTCATATTAATATTGAGACCAAGTGCAACGCAACATCCGCGAGATGCTTGCACAAGCCAAACAAGTGCAAAATTTAATCCCACGTAAACCGAATGAGAACCATAATATTTATCTTATGGGTGTGTCAAACAGAGTTCTATATTTATTGAGCGTACGTGAGTTTTACTCAGCGTGAGACAGATTCCTTTTGTAAGTAGATATGATGAGGTATGGGATTTGCTATGCAATCCCTAATCGGAAGCTACATTAGCACATTTCTCAGGCACTATACTGAAAAAGGAATTCGGTCTGTAAAAAAAAAAATTACTGAATACAAAAGGCTAAAGCACAAAATATGAACTACCACATGCACATGGAAGTTCCTGAACTTGAACTTAACGCACTAGTGTACATAATGATACATACGGTTACATGGCTTTAACATAATGCAACTACCTGAATTCAAATTATTATGCACTAGAATCTCGATGATTGGACGCTATTAGGGCAGGCAAACTGCGTTAAAGTTCCACCTAGCTGGTTATAGACGAAAGCCATTGATTATATAAGGTAATATAATTCAAAGTGAAAAAAATTCAAGAGGTGCTAGAGTATCGCTAGACCACTTCCTAAAGACAACAAATTTTTTGCTCGTACTTTTTTTTACTTTTCCATAGATATTTTAGTCAGCTGACTGAACCACTTTGTACGGGGAAGTAAAAAATACATGACCAAAAAAAGTTTCGTTTCTTTAATGTTATCGACTTATCAATTAATAAACAATCTACCCTAGAATTATTTTCACTTATTTTTAGGACCTTATATTTATTTATTATTGCGAAATTCATCGCTTTGGAAAATCTAAATAATTCTAGAGTGCATTACAAAATATAAAATATCAATTGGTTTTTTTTTTTAGATAATTTGTTTGTTTATGTATGCAGTTGATATTTTTATATATTTTAATGCACTCTAAAGATATTTAGAAAGCCACTGAGTTGTGTGATATAGGTACATGCACTGGTGGTTGGCCATAATCTCCGTTACGATAAATAATGGTATTCCGTCTACGGACGCGTGTCCTCGCAGGACTCTTGTGAAACGCGCCAGCGCCTGCGACGGTCAACACCGAACACGTCATGCAAACCCCTGCACAACGTGACACAGCTACTGTATTACCAATTTAAAGTTTTCCTGTGAAGCCACAAGCAACCTCGCGCAACTGAGGTCTAATGACACATACATTTGCATATGGAGTCCAATGTTCCGACCCATCCACATAATTTAAAGAATGAGTAATTGACCGCAAACCCGAAAGAAGATGATTTAGATATTAAAGTTAATACTCATCAGTCTTAACGTTTGAAACTTAACGATGGGCAATTTAGTGCTGTAATTACAGTGCAATATGATAAAACGAGGATAATAACCGAAATGTATATTGAAGTTTACCGTGACTTGTCCGGTAATGGATGACACTTACAAGTAGCTTGGGCGTCTGAAGCAATGCGTTTGCGTCCTTTTATTGAAATTGCGGGAACTAAAACGAAGGTTGAAGAATATATGCTAAAACTATTTACATTTGAGTTTGTTTCAAGTGCTAATTTTAATGAGGTCGGCTAGTGAGCTCATGTGATTTATCTATTTTTTGCCTCTTTGGACACTTTTTTATGCAAAGAATGTAAGGTCATCTTGAACTACATATCAGAGACACATTAGGTCTTAGAGATACATCGACAATAAAGAAATAACTTTAAAATATAATATACTGCATAAGGGTTACTTTTTTTTCAAGGCTGCGTTGTTGGCTATGTTTGGTGATATAGTCTATTGCATGTTGGTTGATTAATTTTATAATTTTTTATCAAGTGTATGTTTAGATATGTTGTGAGAGTCGGAATCGCGGGTGTACCATAACGAATGGAATTATATTTTATAAAAATTTAGTATCTAATTTAATTGGTACTATTTGTTACCTTGACCTTTAATTCCTTAAAAGAAGAGGCAAATAAAAGCGTTAATTTTTATTTTTTACTTCACTTGAATAACTCAATACTTACAATCAAATTGTTAGTAGGGATTTTCCCGAACAAGAATAAAAAAATCAAATGTTGATTTATTCATTACAGCCCCCTTAGACCTCTAAGCAATTCTAGTCAATTTATTGTTTTTTTTACCGTGTCTATAAGAATACTCTGACTGACTGATCTATGCATATCGTTTTTCAGATCATACAAGGCTCAAAAAACAAATGCCTTTCGATTTCAATGATTTTAAGTGCATTTTTCCTAAGTTCTCGTCCACAGCTCGAAAAATTAAATTTCTTTTCTTCTTCCACTTCCAACTCTTGACGTATCGATAACAGATCGGCCGGGGCTGATGGGAATCTTTTTCCAGGGTCTGTGTGTGATAAAGAACAAGCATGACAATTTTCAAGCGGCTGTCTGACAACTTTTTTTTTCTTCGCTCGCGTACTTGGCTCTTGTCGCACCAGGAGGGATGGTATTAAAATTTCATTATATAAACAGCGTACACACTTTCAGGCCTGGAGACAAAAAAAAATGTTCATCCCCCCCCTATTTCCGCCCCAAGTCAAGTTGGCTCAGTTCGGGTTGCACAGGGCGGTTCGACAACACTTCGGGAGCTCAAATTCCGCGAGCCATCCGGCTGCCTCTTGGATACTGCAACTACGCGCCATTGCTTTGACTATACCTCCTCTTGCCTACTTACAACACGTGTGGATCGTGTGGTTCCATTTCTTTAGTTTGCAAAAACATATGTATTAAAGAAATCATTTCTTATCTGTTTCCACTGAAATGCATTTTTTGTGGTTTTTCAATGATTTCTAGAAATCGGTGCCAGTAAATATAGTAAAATTATATATTGTTATCTTCAGCTCTTTAGTGTATACAATTTGATACCCATATTGTATTTTTACTAGCTTTCGTCCGCGACTTCGTACGCGTGGTTTCGGATAGAAATTCGAATCAGATTTCCCATAAATTTATATAACAATAGTTTTTGCCGTTTGCGTTTATTCGATCTTTGCCCCGTTTTCGGTATGGGCGTTATTTTATGAACACCCTTGTAGTCTATGTGTTGACCAGGGCAACTACGATGATAATAAAGAAAAGCGCATCCAAATCCGTGGAGTGGTCTTTGAGTTATAAAAGCGTTTATTCAATCTTTGCCCCGTTTCCGGGATGGGCGTTATTTTATTAACACCCGTTATAGCCTATGTGTTGACCAGGATCACTACGGTGATTATAAAAAATCGCATCCAAATTCGTTGAGTGATGCTCGAGTTAAACCTGAACAGACAGACAGACAAAAATGCAAAAAATTGTTGTTTCGGCCTCAGTACAGTACAGTACAAAAACCCCTTTTCATTTAAAATTTCGCGAAAATATAATCATTGTACAGACACGACTTTTTTACTACTTTATTATTAGTAAGTATATAGATTATTAGCTTTTACCCGCGGCTTCGCCTGCGCTGAATTCGTTTTTGTGTACTCCTATAAAATCTGTTCATATTTTCCTGACCGTTTATTTTATAGTACCTATGTGACCGAAAGATTTTTTTTGTCTTAGTGTTTAAATGAAATGGGTTACTGGTTTTGTACTGAGGCCGAAACAACTATTTTTAGCATTTTTGGCTGTCTGTCTGTCTGTATTTTTCGTTTTAACTCGAGAAGCACTCAACGGATTTGGATGCGGTTTTTTTATTATCATCGTAGTAACCCTGGTCATCACATAGGCAATAAGGGGTGTTCATAAAGTAACGCCCAAGCCAGAAACGGGGAAAAGATTGAATAAACGATTTTTTAACTCTAGAACCACTCAACGAATTTGGATGCGGTTTTTTTATTATCTTAGTAAACGTACTCAACACATAGGCTATAAAGGTGTTCATAAAATAACGTCCGAACGGAAAACGGGGCGGATTAAACGCTTTAACTCTGGAACCACTCAACGGGTTTTTGTTTTATTATCAATGTAGTGACCCTGGTCAACACCTAAGCTACATAGGTAACACTAAAAGTTTCCGGAACTGGCCACTTACATAAACAATATTTAAAAATTTATTGCAACATTTGAAAATAGAACTCTTTGGCTGTAGAATGCAGTTTGTTTCATCTGACTGTCTTTTGTTTTAACCTTGTGGCGCCATTTAAAAAATTGTGTGTCTGCATCAACATGGATTTAACTCGGGAAAATTTTCGTAGTATGATTTTCTACGATTTTAAGTGTAATTTGACAGCTCAACAGAGCATCGCTCGGCTTGAAACAGCTTTTGGCAATGAAGCACCATGCAAGACGACTGTATATAGCTGGTTTGCAGAATTCAAGCGTGGTCGCATCAATCTCAGTGACGAATCTCGCGATGGTCGGCCGTCCACCGCTGTGACCAACAAAAACATCGATGCTGTGCTCCGTATGATTGAAACAGACAGGCATGTGACCTACCATGAAATTCGCGCATCCTTAGAAATAGGCATGAGTCAAATACAATCAATCCTACACAAACATTTGGGTGTGAGAAAGCTGTGCTCGCGATGGATCCCACACAACTTGACCGAGGCTCAAAAAACGGACCGCGTCACTTGGTGCAGTGCCATGCTTACCAGATTCAACGAAGGTGCGTCAAATTTGGTGTGGGACATAGTAACAGGTGACGAAACATGGATTTATTGCTACGATCCCAAAACAAAGCAGCAATCGAGCGTATGGGTCTTTCAAGATGAGCCGAAACCAACCAAAGTGGCGCGCGTGAAAAGTGCATCTAAGCGGATGATTGCTTCTTTTTTTAATAAAACTGGACACGTGGCTACTGTTGCTTTAGAGAATCGTCGTACCGTGAATAGTGACTGGTACTCGACCATTTGTTTGCCGGAAGTTATTGACGAACTCCGTAAAAATAACCGTAAACGCCGTATCATCATGCACCACGACAATGCTAGTTCTCACACGGCCAGACAGACAAACGACTTTTTGAAGAAGAAAAATGTAGAACTCATGAGTCATCCTGCATACAGTCCCGACCTGGCACCTTGTGACTTTTTTCTGTTCCCAAAAATTAAGAACCAATTACGCGGTCAACGATTTTCATCACCAGAATAGGCTGTCGAGGAGTATGAAAAACACGTTTCAGAGGTCACCACAGGGGAGTGGCACAAAAGTTTTCAAAACTGGTTTGATCGAATGAAAAAGTGCATAGACGCCAAGGGAGATTATTTTGAAAAACAATAAATTAATTTTGTACCTTTAATAGTATTTTTTCATACTCATTCCGGAAACTTATAGTGCGTCCCACGTATAATAAAATAACGCTTAGGGCGAAAACGGGGCAAAGATTCACTGAACGCGGGTGAAGCTGCGGGCAAAGGCTTGTAAACTAATAAAATCGCACAAATACTCACTGAACGAACAGACTAAGATGTTAGTGCGTAAAGTATTATAGTAGGCATGTACAAAATTAGATTTTACTTATAAAGTAGAATAGGTAAAAATAAATACAGAAACAAACGCTTTTTTCTACATTTACTTACTTACAACTTGCAAATATTAGTTCATAGTAATATCAGCTACATATTACAGAAAAACCTCTACCTCAGAAAAATCCTACCTACTAATAGGTATATGTATACAATCCGCCCATCCAACATGCCGTCTAGAATTTTTAAAGCCCTATTAATTTCATTTGAAGAGTATGTGTACCAATATTCGAGTCAATTGACCCAGAGAATAAAAAGTTTCACAAAAATTTCAAACCCCTTTTCACCATCTTAGGGGTAGAATTTCAAAAAACCCTTTCTTAGTGGATACATACACTTCACAAAGAACACACCCTTCAAATTTCATGTCTCTTGGACCAGCGGTTTAGTCCGTAGCTTGATTATCAGTCAGTTAGTCAGACTTTAAATTTTATATGTTTGAGGTAGAATTTCGAAAAACCCTTTCTTAGTGGATACTTACACTTCACAAAGAACACACCCCTTCAAATTTCATGTCTCTAGGACCAGCGGTTTAGTCTGTGGCTTGATATATCAGTCAGTCAGTCAGGACTTTGAATTTTATATCTAGAAAAAAAATATATATATATATATACTTTTTCTATTTATTTTTAAATTTCTCATTTGTGTTCAACTTTTTTTTAATCGCTATATTTTTCCTGTAATTGGCCAGTTATGGCCTATAATCGTGATTTTTTAAATTTTTTCTGTCCACCAGTTTCGGAAATAAGGAGGGGGACATGCATTTTTTGTGGTTTTTCAAAGAAATCGGTGAAAGTAAATATATTTAAAGTACATTATTTTTATAACCAGCTCTTTAATATCTAGAATTTGATACCCATATTGTAATTGTAGTTTTTTTTTTCTCACTTTGGAATTGGAAAATTTTGAACAATTTAAAATTTTTCAATTTTTTTTACACCTTATTGTGTAAGCAAGTAAATGCTTCTTTTGTACCAAATTTCAAGTCTTTATCTTTAACGGTGCTAAAGTTATGAGGCTGTGACATACGGACTGACGGACGGACAACGGAGTCTCACCATAAAGGTTCCTTTTACCTTTCAGGTACTACGGAACCCTAATAATGAAGAGGTGATTGAGTGTCGTTAATAGACTACTTTCCACCAAAAAGAATTTTTAGAAATTTAGTCAGCTGGGAACTAAAAAAACTTCATCCATCCATCCATCAGCCCGTGTTCGTCCACTGCTGGACATAGGCCTTTCCCAAATTTCGCCACTCATGTCGGTCCTCCGTCCTCCTCATCCAGCCGCCCCCCATAACGTCCTTCAGGTCGTCGGTCCAGCGGGCACGAGTTCAGCCTACACTACTAAAGCCTTTCGGCCTCAACGGCCATCATGTCGGCGACGAATATGGCCTGCCCACTGCCACTTAAACTTACTGATTCTGCAGGCTGTCGGTTACTTTCGATCTCCGACGGATCTCCTCATTTCGGATTCTGTCCATCAGAGATACCCCAAGCATAGCCCGCTCCATAGCTCGCTGAGCGACCTTAAATCGGTGGATCAGGCCCTTAGCACCTTAGCCTCCTTAGCACTGCGGTATTGAAGTTTATAACTTATTCATATCTAATTTATTATAATACTAGCTTTTGCCCGCGCCTTCTGACTGTTACCTACAGTAACCACAGCTGGTGAAATGTCTGTGTTAGGCGCCTCTGTGTTTCCCATTTTGTATGTCTCTTTTATAGCTTTTCAATGGGAACTGATTTATGGGATTCTAGATCTAGAACATTATTTGTGCAAAGTTTCAGCCCAATCGGTTCAATAGTACGGCGTGAAAGGGTGACACATCACTTTTCTATAGAAACTTGAAACCTCATTTCCATCCCATGGGAACTGATTTATGGGATAAAAAGTAGCCTATGTCCTATTCAAGGTCTAGAACTACATTTATGAAAATTTCAGCCCAATCGGTTTCGTAAGCATGGCGACACATCACTTTCCTACTTGAAAGCTCATTTTCATCCCATGAGAACTGATTTATGGGATAAAAACTAGCATATGTCCTATTCTAGGTCTAGAACTACATTCATGCAAAATTTCAGCCCAATCGGTTCGGTAGTTACGGGGTGAAAGAGTAACAAACATCCATCCATCCAAACTTTCGCATTTATAATATTAGTGGGATTAGCGGGATGGGATATGAAGTGTTATTTCCTCTATTTTGCGCTATTCGGCAACGCAGCAATCGTCGTAGCAGCCACTTTGCAGTGCACGCTGATATGAACGTTATATCAATGCCGTTTCTGTCGATATTTGTACCGACACACATCGAGCTGCTAATTTAGCTTACTGAAGCCTCTTCACGCAAGTTTTCACAAGTCTTACAAGTATTGCAACAATGTGTATATAAATTAAATGCATTGCCTCAGAAATATAAATTATGCTCAAACGAGCCGTGTGTTTCCTCAGTGCAACAAAACGTAAAAATTATGATAATCTGCAATGTCCTAAACTAAGCCATGAATACCATAAAGTTTTCAACCTTAACTGGGTCAGTTTTAGTATATATGAAACGGACGATCAGAGGAGAAAACTATGCTATTGTCTATGCAGGTTGAAAATTAACCCTCTAGCCTTATTGAAATCTATGAATCAGAATCACTAATAAAACACAAAACCGTAAAAAAATAGTACAGAGTACGAGACGCAGTCGAGGCAAAAAACAGTCGGGACGAGAAATATCAACACTTTCGTACGTGTATCAAACGATGTTTTTTAATACACCTGCGAAAAATTACATGAAATAAGAAAATAAAAGCAATTTTGTTGCAAATCAAAACAGATACAAGTCGACAGAAGAACAGGCAGTCTGGTTGGCGCCAATCTGTACTACAAAGACCAAGGACTCTTTCTAAAAACTTTTTAATAATAATTTCTAAGATAGTTAAATAAGCATATAAATTATGATGTCTAAAATCGTTTTGAATTTTTAAAACATCTTTTCCAATTTGACATAATATATTTAATAATATATTTAATAATAAAATATAAGTTTGAAAATACTTCTCAAAAATTTTTAGTGTATCCGGTAAAACAAAGGTTTACATGCTTACTAAATGATGTGGCCGGTTTTCCCTAGATGGCGTTTGTAGTAAAAACAAAAAGCACGAGTGCGAAATATGTCATTTTACGCACGCTAAACAGGCACGTAATCTATCATATTTTAAGCAGGTTTATTAAAAAAGTATCTTTTGTTTTAATTTTTTCTTTGGTTCCCAAATTTCGAATGAATGGCTGACATGTGACTGACAACAGACCGTACATATTCCCGGCGGTAAATAATGCACATAGCACATGTAGCTTCGGCTTCGTAGAGCGTTGTCTCTGTCACCGGAGTATTAGTGCTTCTTTTGACGGTCGATATCTTTTTTTTAAATCATGATTCATGACAAAAATAGGGAAACATGTATTTTTTATTTCTAACATAAAACAGTTTCCTTTGTTATAGCTAGGGGGCTTATTTTCAACCTGTATATTTTGCCTAAATCGACGGCATTATAATTTCATTGGCTCTAGAACTCCAATATCATAGCAAGTGGAAAGATAAACGCATGGATCGTTGGATCCTTATAAATCCTCAAAATATATAGAAATTGGCGACCCAAAAATACCTTACAAAGAATTTAGATTTCTAGATTTAGTTTTGTTAAGTAGCAGGTACCTCGGGTGTTTTAAACTAATTATGTGTTGGCCCACAGAAGACCAACGTTTAAGAATCTGATGGCCTGTTTCTGAATTAGGATTTCTTTAAGTGATACTTCGGCGACGAGTCTGCCAATCAAATAGTTGCATTTTATGGTTAAGTTAAGCCGCTTAACTTAAAGTTCTCTAATATGAAATTGGCTTATAACAATAATAAATCCAGATACTCTAGTGATTAAGTAAACAACTATTTGAAATAAAAATACACACTCAAATAAAAATATATACTCGAATATCGTTCTTTTCCCGGATTTCCTTGGTAAAGTTGTTCAACGTATGATTTTATTTAAATGTTACCTCTCCATCCACTTACACCCTGTAGCCATTTAATCCGACTGAACAAAACGCATGACTATACTTACTTAAATTACAACAATATTTTTGGTTTCAGAGTAGGAAATCCAAGAGAGGTATGAACAATCCATGATTAATTGCTATTCTTGTACCCGGTACTCAATTCTATAACATCTTAGTGGACAGATAAATGACATCCATAACAATTACACGTCCATAACCGCGAAATAAATAATCAAACATAGCAAACATAGTATCAGAGTTATCCATTATAATAAAGCACAACAAAAAGCCTTCTAAAATACTTTTTTGGATTTTCCCGGATTTTTCTTTCGGCATTAACTTTGCATACGCATCAGCATCTCTTGAATTCTTATCACGCACTGTGCAAGGCATGGTTACAATTTATGATTTGTTCAAGATCACACAAGCTAGTGCTCCAGAATCCACAGACCATTCTGATATTGGAACCATAGAATACTGAATTTCTGATGAATTATCATGATTTTTGCAATATTGATAATAGAAACGGCGACGTGCAACTTCATATATATAAACCTTGAGGAGTGTTGCAACACCTTCAGTACGACTCTAGTCGCTTTGCCGCTTGGACCACGCGCGTCGAGCGCTAACGGCCTTACGGAGAGGGCGAGAGAGGTATCAGACGAAACGCGAAAACACTTGCGTGACGAACGAACGAACTCTAGTCATGTGGACCCAGTGAATGCAGTGTTCAGTGACGTAATAAGTGAGCAGGCAATTACAGTAAACAATAAAAACCGTGGAAGTGCCAACAGAAACAATGAACATCAAAAGCCCGGTGAGTTAGGCGCGCGAGCCTTAGAGACGAACGTCAGACAATCAGCTGAGCGGCATTTGCATATGTCATTATTGTTTTGAACGCTAGAAGTGGTGTTGCGGATTACAATGTTCATTACATCAACGCTGAACCTTTTGAATAGAATGACGAAGGATGATTTATTGTGATTGGAAATAAATTGGATAAATTAGCAGGAGCAGTATATTCAGATCGTTTATTAAATATACTAGTATTAGAACTAGAATTAACCAAATTACTTATTTTTTTATGAATATGTTGACATTTACCGACGATCTAAATAGTCACCATTAATTTTAAAAGACAACTTTTTATGCTGGAATGTTGTTCAGAAGGATAGAATATTCAGTGGACGCAAAACAAAATCATATCTGTGTTTGTGGCGCCAAAAACTTGATCGTATCCGGATTTACCAAAAGTTAAAAATAAGAGGTATTAGGACAGTTTTAGGTGAACTGAACTTGGCAACAAGTAAGCGTGGTCGTTGACACACTGTGAAACCGGCGCGCGCGCCGCGGCCGATGACAAACACATTTACATAACCTTACTTCTTTTAGCGCTCTTAACCCAATTATTGATCTTATCTGGGTTTTTTTAGGTGCTATATACTGGTAGCATTAAATAAATACTTTACTGATCATACTAAACAACTTCACGAAGAAATATGAGGTAACAACAAGGTTGTTGCCCAAAGAAAATTCGTAGTTGGTATTTAAAATAATTTGGCCAAGTGCGAGTCGTACTCGCGCACAAAGGGTTCCGTACTACCACATAATCGGGTAAGGAACCCTAAAAGCATTATGGTAAATAACAAAAATATACATGCCAGAGCAACATCAAGGATACAAAAAATAAAGCGCTAAAACAGTAGCGCCTGACGAAAAATTTAGCACCCTCTGCGTACGGAACCCTTATTTTTATTATTTGTTGTTTTACTTCAGAGTATGCAATAGTATACAATTGACTAAATTTACAACTTATGCATTAACGTCTTTAAATGAGAGCCAAAACAAATAACGTTTAAAAAAACAACTTTATCGAGGTTCCATGTTTGGGGACCACTTTGAATTTTATTTAATATTTTATTATTTGTCATAGTAGAGGCCATAGTAACACGTATTCCGTGAAAATTTCAACTCTCTACCTATTACGGCTGAAGCTATATACCCCTGTGATAGACGGACGGTCAGACAGACAGAGACAGAGGAGGCTTGGTAATAGGGTTCCATTTGGCACCCTTCTGGTGCGGAACCCTAATAAGTCAGACAAAATATGTTTTTTTGAAAGCTGTACGGAATGATCGGTAGAGTATGTGGTGCTATTTAATGTTACCTGTTTATTTACATTCTGGATATTGCAAATTTGTATGCAACAATTTAAAAATATCGATGCTTAGAATATATACCGGGTGTAAATAGAGTGCGACCATTAAATGAAACCACATATTCTACCGACCTGTTTCACGGACGTCGCTTCACGGATGACGCTCTCTCTAAACTCGCCCGTATGTCGGTGCGTTAGGTTTCACGCATTTTTGTTTGGAACTCAATTATTTCCTTAACTAAGGGTGTCTGCGGGTATGATTTTGGGAAAAGTGGTTCAGTAGGGTCAGTAGAATATGTGGTTTCATTTAATGGTCGCACTCTATTTACACCCGTATAGGTTGTACATTTGAGTGCGCTGGTTTCCAATGTGGTCATCACATCACTTACAACTTGTAACTAGTAGGTACTTAGTTTACATAACAACGTCGCTAAGCGAGTCTAGCCTTTTGAGCTAGACCGTAATGACTCTAGAAAAAATGTGTGGAGGATTTCCTTTAGCAATAGGAAACCATACGCTCAGGAATATGATGATATATCACGACTTTTTGATTACCATTTGGTACATCTAAAAAAATTGTTGGGCTGCGAATGGCTAAATATTTATAAAACTACTCCACAGTATAATGTTAGGAGTAATTTAATACATTTTAGCAATTCGCAGCCCAACAATTTTTTTAAATGTACCTAGTGGTAGGTAATCAAAAAGTCGTGATTCATCATATTCCTAAGCGTATGGTGTAAATAATCATAATTGTACTAAAATATTATAGTTTTGGTCCGTTAAGTTAACGATCATAACTTGTCCCATATCACAGAATCGGATAAACTTCTTTACATATATACTAATAATAAAGTACTAAAAAGGACGTGTCTGTACAATGACTTTTTTTCTAAATTTTAAATAAAATGGCTTATTACTACTGTACTAAAGCCAAAACAACAATTACAATTTTTATTTGTCTGTCTGTCTTTCTCTCTGTATGTAGGCTATAAGGGGTGTTAATAAAATAACGACCAAGCCGAAAACGGGACAGAGATTTAATAAACGCGGGCGGAGCTGCCGGCAAAAGACTAGTCGACAATACCTATAAACGTCTTAATTCAATGCTAAACGAAAACAAACTCATAACAATGCATTTCCCGGTTTAAATCACCGTGATCTCCAAATTGCACACTTTAACAAACCTACCAGCACAGAGTAAAAAAACCGGCTAACTTGATCGAATCGAACCCCGTTCCGTGACATCGAAACAACCCGTGAAAGAAAAAATGTTCGTGTGTTTTGGTCACAACTTACTAACTAAATTACGAATTGGCGATTTCAGTAATTCAGTTTACAGAAATTCCAAACTACTGTTTCTGAAATAGACCCTTGTAACAAAAACTGTCTATAACTTTGAGTTTTTTCATTTATTTCTAAAGATAAAAAAGAACAAAATGTAAATATTTGTACTTTGCTCAATACGCTTTAGACAATGACAGCCAACAAAAAAATAAGTTTCCGCTCCTCTTCATTTCTACTTTAATATTCCGTTTTGGGTCAACATTGTACAAGTCTCACAACGAGTTATGAGCGCTCGGCGGCAGTGGTGGGGGACTAGTGCATGTGTTCATTCGCGCACAAAATGACTAAGTGCGATAGAGAAACAATGACTAGCGCAGTCAAGGTCAGCGCTCATACCTAAACCGTCGTGACACTTGTACACAAAATATCCAAATTTCAGGTCTGTAACTCATTCTGCCCATGAGCTAGAGACCAGTGACATACGGACGCACAGACAGACTACGGAATGACATTAATAAGGCTACGTTTCGTAGAATAGCACCCTAAAAACAACGCGAGGAGTATGTTACAACCAAGAGCGATGTCTGTGAGGATACTAGCGCCACGGTAGGCGGTAAAGATAATTTTGTAGATGTAGTTGGTTATAATTAGGCGCCAACTAAATGGCACAGGGACCGAACAGTTGCCCTCGACGACCGGCCTTCACATTTCACAACACCCGGACTTAGCGCGCATCCAGCCACCAGGCAGGTTTCTGGTGCACACAACGAATAACCGGTCAGGAATGAAACACGAGGGTAATGTAGGCATCGTTGGCATGATTTGGTTTTATTTGAAAACGGTATTTAGAGCACAAAGACGGGCGAAGTAATTAAATAGTTTTGCTGGTGTTTGCTTTTTTGTTTGACTTATGTAAAGTCAGATGCATCAGACGCGTAGTATTCAAGGGCACATCAACAGGTTATAGCGATTGTTTTGTCAAACCGTGCTGAATATCGTAACGATAGAATAGTACCGAAATGAGCTAACAAACCATTACGCAATTTAATTATAGACAATCTGCGGCTCTATTCCTTTAATCGGTGTTTACCCATACTCATACATAAATTGATGCTTCGTTGAATTCAAATATTAACCGGTCGTTTCTAGGGTGTCTAACTATTAGGCTTTCAACATTGATAAAAAAGGTGCATGTCAATATTGTTTTAATGACATGCTTTACATATTTATTTTAATTTAAATAAATTATTTTATTAAACGATTAAATCATCGTTGTAGGTAAAAAGTATCGGAAATTTCCTGACTTTCAAGGTATTTGATAAACTGTAGTGTCAATGGCAAACTAATGAAAATTCATGTATCGCCCCTGGTTCAAGGTCTGTTTAAACGTTGGAATAAAATCTAATAAATATGTAAATTTTATTATCTGACATCGACGTTGGAGACAACAACAACATCGCAAAAACCATTATATCTTAAAATCCGGTGACCTCTGCTTTCTAGAACGCTTAACCGGACACAGATTCATTGAATATCGATTAAATTTTATTCTGTGACGGGCCGAGAATAATCGACAATCTCACAAGCATAGCCAACGATCCCATTTTAAAACCTTTTATAAAAATTACAATGTTGTGGATATATTTCACCAACGATGAAACGACTCTGTGCAACAATCATACGGCGCCGGCCCATAAGTTGGCAACCGTTATTTTTGGTTTCAACTGGGATTACCCGTAGGACGGAATTCCCGACTAATAATTCCATACGCCCAAGAAATCATGCCATGTCTGATAATCTAAAGCTACTTCAAAAGGGCCTATCACACTCAAAGGGAAAGAAGTAATAGTAATGAGTGATGTGATGATGATAGAAACTGCTGATACTCTAATGTTTTCAACAAACGCGTTGCAATAGACAACAATGGGAGTCAATTTGAGGATGAAAGAGTTCAAGAGCTCAAAATGTTATTGTATTTACGGTCGCATACTCACGTACCAAGTATGACCCCCTAAGCCTGATGTTTTGTTACATCACACAAGACATTGCTCAAGGAGTCATTGGGCCATATGTCATATGCAATTACCTTGCTATTTGAGTAGGTCAGTTCACTCGCCACGAATCTAACTCTCCTTAGTTTTTTACAATGGTATTATCTTTCATCGCGTCGCTAATTAATCATAAATTGCTATGGAGGATGAGACAAAGTGTTAAGACATCATTATGTATATTGGAACAAATTGTAAATTGACAAGTTTCTTCTTGAATTCAGTAAGAAGTAGTCTTTTGATTTGTTGAAAGTATGTGTATTATCAAAATATCTACATCTTCACAAATATTATAAACAAAGTTTGTAAGTAAGACTTATCTTATCACTAGAACTAGAGAATCAAAATTTAAAATTTTTGTACATATATAATGGTTAGACTTTTGACTTGGACAGGACAAAGCTATTAATTACATTTGCGCGGGTAATTTCTAGAACTACTGAACCGATTTCGGAATTTCTTTTACTGTTATAATGGTTAGATTCCTCATTTGGACATAGGCTATAGTTTTTTTCCTTGGAGACGGGCAGTTCCCCAGGGATAGAGTCATTAAAGAATTCGCGCATGAGAACCCACGGAAAATAGATTTCTGGTAAAATTATGTTTACAGTAACATACACAAATCACTTTTGTTGAATTGAATTTTCCCGATCAAAGAATTCCATTTAGTCAAGTGACAACGGCAGCACCAAGAAGCGGAGTGAAACAATACGACAACAAATAACAAAATCAATTAAAATCGTGATAGTTAACGTTTGAACACCGGTTACAAAAGCCGATTTACTTTTACGTAACGTGATCGTTGAAACGCGAAATAATCGGTGGCTTGACATTAAAATGTCCGTCGGCGGTCGTGCGGCTGATCACATCCTAGAGCCCGACCATTTAACGCTCAAGGAATTCCCAACGGAGACGGATCTCGGAGACAAAGTAACTGTGACGTAAGATATCACAACGGCAACGCGCTCGCGGAACGGTCCACTGACAGTTTTGTATCCACCAACTTAGATAATGCTAGCTTTGATTCCTGATTTAAGGGTCCGTATAAGGCTAGATGCCCAACTTCAAATGAGCATATCACATTGTGTAACTTGGTTAATCGGTATAGTAAAAATAATATAGACAGTAGACTATATGGCTGATAGGCTGATCTTAGAAAAAACGCACAATCTTTAAGTTCGCTTGATAGAAAAAAATTACGTAGTTACCGCTAAATTTAATGTTTTTCGAGTGTTAAAGGGCCTTTCTTAAATCATACAGCCTTGAAATTTGTATTAAAAATAAGTTAACAAATGAAATCGTCAGCTCGTCTAAGACTATTTTTTAAATTGCATCTAGAAGCAAAGTTATTACATAAAAACGCAGGTTTTTGCGGACGCGCGTTTCTTTGTGGTCGTAACAGCCACGGCTGAGAGCGCGCTATTTTGTACTAAAAGGAAACGTCGTAGAGTTCAGTTCTGATTGATGCGAAATAAGGTGCTCAATCTGACCTTATACTCGTATGCAGCCTTAATAGATGATCCTTACCCACTTTAGTTAACCTGCATGACTCTAATGGTTGATCGGAATATACTATTGGTACGAACACTGTTCTCTGAGTACGACCCAGGAAAAATTGCAATTGACAAAAATGCCCAGAAGTCAGCAATAAATTCTTGCCCCTCAGATCATATAATATTATAGTAATAATAGCAATAGGTGGAAGAGCTGATGCCGGACTCGACTATTTAGCATCTTAGGAAAGATTTTTTTACATAGACCAATCTACCAATTCATATGGAATGTTATAGTGTAACATTTATGTATACTAGGTACTTAATTCCTTTATAGTGATTAATGTCCCACAATTCGTTTACGAAAAAATAAAATCGTTAACTTCAAAGAGCTGATTTTTTTAAATTCAATAGCTTTGCCAAAACAAGTTTACAAAACATAAATAAGTTGAAACATAATGTACCAGAATTTTCATTATTTGTCACATTAACTGTTTAGAAAAAAGACTTCCGTCCCGATTAATGTCGCCGGTTTATCACAATTTTTGTATTAAATGAAGCATAATTACAATCAAAATTTCAGGACTCAAGGTTATTCTGACATTAAATTTTATGACGTTTAACGAATCGAAGTCTGCAATTGTATTGACAATCCTTTCCTTTAATAAGACCGTAAAACATAATAGACATCACTAGAATTTCCAAGAA
Source organism: Ypsolopha scabrella (assembly GCA_910592155.1). NCBI lineage: Eukaryota > Metazoa > Arthropoda > Insecta > Lepidoptera > Ypsolophidae > Ypsolopha > Ypsolopha scabrella. The sequence goes on from OU342964.1 coordinate 12,797,284, forward strand.
AATTACGATCCGTAAAGCCACGCCGTACGAAAAGCGTAATTTGGTGAAATTGGTCTTAAATCAAGGAAACTAAGAACAAGAACAGGTTGTCTATTACGAAATGAAAGATAAATAAAATATTTCGCACTTCTGAACGATGCTCGAGCGACAGAGGTCATCGAATTTGCTTCTGTATGACGGACGTACAATACCGTTCAAGCCTCCTTGCATGAAATATGTATGTACTTGGTATTGTTGTAAGGCTTAAAGATTAACATATTGCGAAGTTCAATCGGTCAATATTATACAGTAAGCATTTAAAAATGTTTTGATCTTACAAACCCAAATACATTGATTTTGTGCCCAACATTTAGTGTTTTTTATATTATATTATTTATTATTACATTTTTTCCATGAAATCTACGATTTTAGTTTTGTGACATAATGACACTAGCATTGCAACAGAAGCAGGCCGGGAGGTCAACATGCATTTTTTAAATAAGACTGATGGCACTTGGCGTAAGAAATGAAGATAAAAGTTTCGAAATGTTTTACTGGATGTCGGATGAAGGGAATGGTGTCAGAGAAACACAAAAGAACCGGTCCAAAAGTCTAAACAAGGACACTGTGATATCTTACTTGAATTTTGCAAGTAGCGTTAGAGACCCGCTTTTCGGCCACATAATTTCCTTTGGAGTACCGAATTAACAGTTTTAACGCCGTATTTTCCCAAGTAACCTTGAAAAACGTTAAGTTGCAAGTGATACATAATGCATGAATATTATGTGATCTACAGCGAAATCCAACGTTTTTGAATACTCTAACATTGTTTAGAGTGCATTACAAAATACAAAATATCAATTAGAAACAAATTTCAAGTAAGACAAATTTTTTGAGAAAATTCCTCGAACCAGGATTCGAAACCGACCGATTTATAAAAATATTTGTGTTGAAATTTTTTCTTACCGATCTTTTCTAGTTTGTAATGCACTCTTAATAATGGATGACATCGAATTACTCATACTGCCATCATCGTAAGAACGATTTTAATTAGGAGAATTAAGTTGTACGAACATTTTAAACACCATAAATATGAAATAAGAGCAGTAAGAAAAATGCAAGATGAAACCATTCCGTTCAAATAATAACGACCTCAAAATGAATTAACAAGTAAACACCAAGCGGACAAGTCGCCATCTGACAATCACTTAACAAAATAATAAGCCAGGAAGCTAAAAATTATGGACTATTTTACGACGAACCAAAGCTAGAGCTGGTCAAGGCAACGATTATTCTGTAAACAATTTCGGCAAAATAATAAATATTATTACAAAATAATACATAATGAACAGAAAAATACAGACAAGTTGCAATCCAAAATTTTCGTAGGTATAGATATTTACCATTTTTGTATTTTGTAGAAGAACTTGATCGATTCTTACTCTGTATTGTATTTAACAGCAAATAAATCGTTCACGTCAGCAAATGATGTCATCATAACATGTTCCAAGGAATCCGGATAACCTATTCCATGGCCACTTTTTCTGCCCATCCTACACGAGTCAATGAGCCAATCAATCAGGGAAGAAAATACAACGTCTATAGTCATTAATGTTCCGGACAACATTATCTTTCTGAACTTCGAACTACGAAGGATGACTACAACCTATAGATAAAGGGATAAAGGTAAACAAACGAGTGCACACGTGGAGCACGTATTTTATTATAATACTAGTTGTTCTACTCCTGTAATATCGACTGAACGCGTCACGAATTTATTCTACGCATAAATTAATAGATAATAAAACATATCAACTATTAAGAATGTAAGTACAAGGTTTGTCAAGCAGTAGCCGTGTTGTTATTGATTCCATAGTGATTTGCATTGACACAATTCCTGTTAGCTTCACAAATACAACCAATTGAGTTCAAGGACGTCCATAAGCCCGTCTTGTGACCAGCGTGAACAATGAGTTATGAGCCTCGGTCGTCCTCATGCAATCGCGCATAAAATATGATAATTGGTAGCTCAAAAGCACGTCAATGCTGTCATTCCAAGTTGGAGTTGAATTTATTATTTCCAAGTTTCGTTTCCTAAGATAAATGCTCCACGATTTTGACAACGGCTACGACTGTTGTAATGTTTTTCTTGAAGCCGAAGTAGACAGTTAAGTGCATGAATTATTTGATGATGTTATCAATGGTATGCAACTATTACTTAACCAGAGCCGCATCACGAAAGTTAGAAACAGTTATCCCATTGTGTAAATCAAACACACAAAGAATTAAATCGTAATATGTAGTTAGGATTCCTTGTCCTCGTTCAGGTATTTAAAGATAGACAATTAATATGTACAGCACAAGCTAAACGAACAGCTGATTGATCTGCTTAACAAGGACCCACCCGAAGCTCCAACCATGAGCAATCATTCTCACTATAATTTTATAGTAATAGTATCAAGGTCAAGTTTAATTTGTTTTACGAGACTTAACTGGTTAATAATGATCTGAATCGGTCACTTAAATCAAAGACCCAGTGAATGGCACCTCAAAGACATCAGTCTTCAAATCGAAGTCTTACTCGCATCCATAACATTGTCAGTTACAATCTGATATGACACGAAATTAAAAATGCCTTGCCAATCGAAATCGCAAGGCCCGTTATTCATTGTAACATTTGCATTTTGAAGAACCGAAAGTATTCCAAGAAGAGCACCCGAAGACGAATGTAATGCCCACTTTCTCTCTCTCTCTAAAGAGAACACTGGTGAAGCGCTAACTGATTATCATTGTAAATGTAGCAGGCGTAGCAGCATTGTTTAAAATTATGAAAGCTGTCGAAAGCTTTGCGAGCTATAGGATTAAAATTTGAGACATCATCTTCACCTTTCCCTTTACATGCGTCTACACCAACGAAAATCTACACAATTAAAAATCTGTTTTGAAAAAGAGCTTGTTTGTCTACACTGCATTACCTCGGCCATAAACATAATCATCTAATACTATTATGTAATTTTTTTGATGACATACTCATAACAGTTTTATTGTGTTGGCATTTTCTGATGCGGTTGTTTCTAAAATGTGATGCATTAGCTTCGTACCGTGAGATTTGAAGCTCACTGTGCAACTCTAATGAGTTACGTGTTCATAAAATGCACCGTTACACCGGTGCGCAAGCGCATCCATAAACGATATAGCCGGTGATTTGAGTAGATTGCTCCGAGTTGCATAATAACTAGATCGTCTTGTTATTACCGAAAACGAGCATTTTTATCTGAATAAGATTCCGTATTGATATTATGTTGATTTATCGGTTTATCGATATAATTTACAACAATAATAAGAATGTTATAATTTAAAGATTTTTAAATTTTGTTTTAATCCATATCGAAAAAAAAATATACTGTAATCGTACGTTTTAAACAATAAATATTAATTACTTTATAACTTGAAAAATTAAATACGCAAACATAAATAATCATGTGCACGAGCATGTGCTCAACGAGTTGTAAAAATAAATAAACTTCGTCATCCTGTGTTTACTATGGTAACTAACGCGTACAGTGGATGCAATATCTAATCATTCTCACGTTATTGTCCACATTACAATGTTTTGCTTTTAAGAATAATCTATTCAATTTACTTTGTTTTGGACACAATATTTATGTACATGCCTACACAGTTGTAGGTAAGTATTTACAAATCTACCAGATATTATTTAATGAACTCTGCCAGTGTAAGAAATAAATTAATGGAGGTGTTCAATTTTGTATATTGTGATTGAAACACTGAAAGAAATTTGGTTACGAAATCTTTAAATACGAAAATAATAAGCGAAGAAGTGGAATATTCAGAAAAGGCAAAAGTATCCAACTAGCAAATTAGATAAAGTTTTGAGGGACCATGAGTAGTTCTTGCATCACGTTCTTGAATGTGTACCCAACTGAGCTGAGAGGAGTGGCCTACACCTGCCTTTTAAACTTGTAATACTTCGCACAAAAATCTTGCGCATGACCATTTCTCAATAAACAAATTAAAAATCTAAATTTTGATGCATAAGCATCTCAAAGGTCGCTGGTTTCTCATTCTCTCTGACTACATTTAAATGGAAGGGATATAAGATTGTAATAGATTACCAGTCCCAGACAGGCACATTTGAACAATTAAAGATTAATGGAAACCTGAGAACTAGGAAGTACTTAAGAACAAAGACGTCTTGGGAATATTAGGCTTCAAATCTCTTCTTATTTAATCTATCATCTAATCAACTGGATCTCCTGACTTCCAGAATAGAAGAACCTTAATGTTTAGGAAAAGAGGATGATATTGACGGCTCGAATCATTCGGAGTTGTGAACCAGTATTTATGCAAATGCAACAATCTATGGACGTTTGTATCCACGGGTACCGAGCTCGTGTTGCGGACCACATTGTATGCATAAGGTCCAACAAATTAGTCATACATATAGCATAGTGCAGGTCCTCACGAGCTCCCACCACGTGCTGATAGCAATTAAAAGTCTGAATCATGTAGACATCCGTATCTGCCAGGTGGTATGCACGTGATAATTGAATCCAAACAAAGTATTATTCTTAAACTCAAGTTAGGTGATGTGGTAGGATCTGGTTGGTTGATTTGCTTTATCTGCTCAGTCTTATTTAGCAATTTCCTGAATTCCAGTAATTAGGTGCGTATAAAGATGGCTTAGGTATAAAACAGAGACAAAACTTACAAATTCATTGTGAAAAAATAATTTGGAATAAAGTCAATGCGGCAACACGAAGCGCAGCGTCCACCGAAATTAGTCATCCATTAAAGGTCTACGCGTTTACCAGGCCAGCATCAAGTACATCGTGTCTACGTTATCTGTTTAGTATATATTATTTACTATAAATGTATGACATAATGAACAAAAAATCACTTATCTACTATTCCACAATTTATTAAATTATTAATTTCCTGACCGGTTTCGCCTTTATGGCATTTTCATAAATCTAAATGAATTTTTTTGCAAGAGTAGAATCAATGATGAAAAAATATAACGAGAATATTTATATTTGTTAAATTGTTTCTAAATTTTAACTTCTGCGCTGAAGAAATTCTGAAATTAACGATGGACAAGTTTGGCCTTGGCTATTATGTCCTAAAATTGGGTTTGGGCGGTAACATAATATACACCATCAGATTCCAACAGCACTAGCTCGTATTAGATCGTGAAACCGCAGCGCAGCCAGAAGTCGCGACTAGTGACGATGTCAATAAGAAGTTAATATTCCGTCTTCCGTGTATTCACTGATGTAATACGACATTTGCACTCGACTGTTCTACACGTAAATACTGGAGTGGAGGCTGTCATGCGTCACTACACTTTAACATCATGGCAAAGCAGTTTTCTGATGCCTAGTCAAACCATTGTTTGTACCGCAATGGGTAGTAATGGTAAATAGGTGTGTCAATATGTAAGTATATTTTAATCTCTCTCGCTCAGAAAGGGGTCATTGTTTACTTAAGATCGTGTTAAGAGGTTAGTCCCCGCAAAATCGTAATTTATTATTTCTGGTTTGAAGAATCCCTTCAGGCTCAAGATGCTGATATTGAACATATTATGTTAAAGATTTCAAAGATGTCATTCAAAAATTGAAAAAAAATACTGATAGTTTTAGAAATGTTTTTAAATCGAGGTTTAAGATTATTTGAGCAAAAACCCATACATATCATTTATGGATTTAAACTTGTATAAACTTGATTAAACTCTGAAAGAACAGATATGCCACATATACACACAACGTTGTTATGTTATTTTATTATAAATTAAGTGAAAATCATTGAAGTATTTAATTATTTTTTTAAATCCGTCCCTCTCCACTGCGGTTCGTTCCGCATGAAGTATCGGTGGTACACAAGCGTGACCTGTTCTCCCATAAATAACCCTTTTCAGACCTAGGGCCGAAAAGCAATTTGAAAATCGAAATAAATCTTCTGGCCACCCTTACTCATCTAGTTAGACAGATATAGAACATAATGTACCTTACACGCATTATTTCAAATACCAAACTGACCAGCACAGCTCCCCTATATATCTATGATGAATATTTTCGAGAAATTTCAATTGAAATATGTAATAAACTGAGGCCAAAACAACATTTTTTAGAGTTTTTGTCTGTCTCTCTGTATGTTCCGTTTTAACTCGAGAACCACTCGACGGATTTGGATGTTTTGATTGTTTGTTTTTAGTTGTGTAGTGACTCTGGGTCAACACATAGGCTATAAGGGGTGTTAATAAAATAACACCGAAGCCGAGAACGGGGCAAAGATATTCTGTAGTATATATATATTTTTTCTTTTTTTTATAACGTCTGATTAAAAGCAGCCATTAATTTCAACTTTCAAGGTCACCAGCAGCCAGCAGGTATAGCCCTCTTATGGGAGCTGAGCTGTTTACAGAGCTCGGGCGGAGCCGCATTAAGCCAACTTACTACTAAGATAATCACCGAAACAGTTAACTTAGAACAGTTTGAGCTATAAATATAATATTTAAGACGCCACGTAGAGAAATTACAACTATTAAAACGTATAAAATTGTCTGACTTAAAATAGACTTATCTCCAATCTGCTTGCAACGACATAAAAGGCATGCGTGACTCAACAGCCCGATTTATTGTCTCCAACAAAGAGCGAAAGTATTTGAGAGTAATCTTGCGCGTAGTCTGGGCTCTACATTGTCGCATACCGTAACAGCAACCAAAGCTGCCAACCGGTTCTTTACTATAGGCGAAATATTTTGCAACACTCCATCGATAGCAATAAGGCAAATACTCGGAACACTACCTTCAAGTGCAGGAACTAAGCATTTGAACAAGCGAGACAACGATATAAGAGGTAACATAGCTATCTCACACACGCAAAGGCCAGAGAAGGTGCCACCGGTTGAGGCTCAAACTACATAAAACTTGACAGGTAACAACCGCTTGATGATCATGCTGCAGCCCAGCCACTTCAATTATGATCTTTACCTTTGCTCGAAATAGTACAAGGCTTTACCATTTGTTTCACGTCACTTTAAAAAAAAACATTGGCTGTTAATTTTAATAACAATAGAATGTCGAAACTTCAGGTCGAAACAAACAGCAGTGACCTTGCCATAAGTATCAAAGAAATGCATTAATACCTAAAATGGCTATCCATCATGTTATCAAATAAACAGAAGAAGGGGTGCTCATGGTCTGTAGCCGAGAGCTAAAGTTTAAAATATATTGCAACAGAGGCCGACAAAACGAGATCGCGAATAAAGAGAACGCGGGCCTTGAGCACTGTATCTGACAAAATCAATCGGACGCTGAACAAAACTTGACCCGAAAATGTAATTGATGAATGGACAATAGAGTTTAATGATCACTCCTCATCAAGCCGCTAGATAAACTAGTCTAGGATAGACGTCCTACAACTTGATCTGTCGTTCAGAACACCCCCGAAAACTGAGGTAGCTATGACTACATTAAAAATGATACAGACAAATTCTAAGACGACCCACAAAGCAACTTCAAGGAAAATCGAGATTGAGCAGAAGATATCATTCAAATTGCAGCAGCCTTTTACGGTAATGATTAAGCTTTTGTACATCTCGTAATATTTATACACAGCCGTATGCGTATAAACATCGTCGTGTGCTTCTTTGGTGAAGGTCTCCAAAACAAGTTACCGACTTTACTTCCAATTATAGAAAACCTCATTTCGAAAGACATCTAAACACTTGGGACCAAGAGATATTCAAGGAGTACAAGGAAGTCGTTTTGCCATATTTTCGTCGCGCATTCGACTTTGCCTACCTAAGTGACATAATAACTGATATGTACAAGTAACTTCTTACGTGTCTACTTGTATGAGTTTTCTTGTAACAAACAATAGTCGTAAACCACTCGAAGTCGACACACTTTTCGACAAGAAACAAAGCAGAGAACATGTCAATACATCACGTGCTAGAATTATGTCCTAAACCGTCTGACTTTTACTGTCAATATAGTATAGGTACTGTAAAACCCGCATTGTCTGAACGAAATCACTATCGTCAAGGCTATTTTATGACCAAACAAATAGGTTACTCAATAGTATTATCAATACCCATCATGCATTAAGATTTTACTACCCATTGAAGATGATATAATAAATAATTAGTTTAATAACATGCTTCAATCATTGTAGAGGTATATTTACTACGTGAACATAAAGGAAGAAGAAAATCATCGCTGTACAAAAACTCGTCTAACAGCAATGAATGCAAAGTTGAATTAGCGTCTGCTAATGTTTTTACATGGCCATAAATAAACACGATTTTAATATCTAAGCAATTAATTTAATCACATGCAATTTGAATTAGATGACGGCAGAATTATTACTACAGCAGACTTATTATCACAGCTTTTATTCTACATAAACAACAAAAATGCAGTAATGTCTGCGAAATTATCTACCAATAAAACTCAAATAATTACTGATTAACCAACTGACAACAAAGAAGTGGCGAGAAAGGAGGCAGCCATGACTGAGTACGAAACGAAATTGCATGACAAATTTCGTCAAAATAGGAAAATGACTTCGATAGATAAATCTAAGGCTCTTAGACAGGAAGCCAACATTCGCTCCATTTAGTCGGCGTCCTTACATTCCAATATTCATTAAACTGTTCTTACTCTTTATTCTTCCTACACTGCCGAGTCATCTCTTAATAGAGAAAATCCTTCGTTAAACAAGAAGGATCATAAATATGCATAGATAAGATACTTATTCAGATTTCAAAGTAAATAGACCAGTACGTTTTGACAATATATTTAGGGCTTTGAGATTGTAGGGTTATTAGGAGGGGCCTAGGGCCGAAGTGCTAGCGTGCCAAAATATGTGGTATTTTTAGGGTTCCGTACCTCAACAGAAAAAACAGAACCCTTATACTTTGTTGTTCATCTGTCTGTATGTCCGTCGGTCAAGACCCTTCTGCTCGAGCCACGCGCTAGTGGCATGATGTTAACTGATAACTAAAGAAGTCTACGGCCCCATGGTGGTATTAAAAAATCAGGATTTATTTTAGTTATCGTAATCAATTTCATACAGATTACTTCCAGGGCACATACAGGGCACTTCCATTTGACTTACAATTACAGAAACATAAAATTCCGTTTACAAAAAGATCTTATACCACAAGTATAGGAATAAATCAGATAATTTTCTTATATTTAATTATTCAAAAGTGACTAATGACTTAATTCATTAAATCCTTTGGTTTAATGGATCGTGAGTGTCAAGTTAAGTTAGTCACGCCTAACTGCACGTAGAATAAGTTTGTGATTTAAACGGTATGTAAGAAACCATCAGAGCACGAGTCCTATTTGCACTTGACCGGTTTTTAGGATTTAAATGTCAAAACGGAACCTTTACATGATCACTTTGTTGTCCGTTTGTCAAAGCCCTTTTTATCGGGCGCCGTCAAGCTGAAATTAATACTTTCAACGGAAGTCTATGGCCCCATAGTACTGTTAAAAAACAAAAATTTAACTCAACGCGTAAAAATGTTATTGCCCTTTGCGTAATCATTTCATACAAATTGGCTCACCCTGAAAACCTATAGGGTATACTTTCAGTCGACTTAGAAACTTGAAATTCCGTTTACAGTTAGGTCCATAGCAAGGGGAAAAATCTGAAAATGACCGATATTTAATTATTTGAAAAGAAATTAATTCCAATACATAGAGTTTAATATATCTCAAGTTTAAAATGCGAAATAAGAGCTATTTCACCAAATTACGCATTTTGTATGGCATGATTTATGAATCGTGATTTTCTTGGAATTTGGAGTCATGTTAATTATTTTTTACGGTCCAATTAAATGAATGAATTGTCAATAAAATTGTAGAATTTGATTGGTTAAAGATCATAGGTTTTTCTGACATGAAGTTTTGATTGTTAATTATGCTAAATTCGATACAAACAAGTAATAATAAAAATTCTGATACATTATGTTTCAACAAATTTAAATGTCTGACTAGCCTTTGTCCGCAGCTCCACCAGCGTGTGTTCAAACTCTGCCCCGTTTTCAGCCTATGCTTTATTTTACCAACGCCCCTTATCAGACTAATATTATAAATGCGAAAGTTTGTGTGTGTGTGTGTGTATGTTTGTTACTCTTTCACGCTGAAACGGCTGGACGGATTTGGATGAAATTTAGAATGGATATAGCTTATAACCTAACTTAACAAATAGGCTACTATTTATCCCGAAAAAAAGCATGTGGTTATACCGGATAACACGCGGGCGGAGCCGTGGGCAAAAGCTAGTAGCCTATATGTTGACCAGAGTCACTATGATGATAAAAAAAATAAAAACACAAATCCGTTGAGTGGTTCTCAAGTTAAAATGGAACATACATACAGACAGACCGACTAAAATTCTAAAAACTGTCGTTTTGGTTCAATACAATTCCAATAACCCAGTTCATTTAAATTTTCGCGAAAATATTCAATGTACAGATACGACTTTTTAGGGTTCTGTACCCAAAGGGTAACCAACGGGACTAAGACTCCGTTGTCCGTCTGTATGTCTGTCTGTCTGTCCCTCTGTCCGTCTGTCACCAGGCTGTATCTCATGAACCGTGATAGTTAAATAAGATGTGTATTTTTGTCGCCGCTAAAACAACAAATACTAAAGCCGGCCAAGTGCGAGTCGGACATGCGCACTCCCATACAAAAGACATGATTTTTTTGCCGTTTTTATAGATAATTGTACGGAACCCTTCGTGCGCGAGTCCGACTCGCACTTGGCCGGTTTTATTTACTAAGTACTTTATTATTAGTATAGATTTGAGATTTAATGTTACAAAAGAATCGCATTATTATCGTACATTTGAAGATTTGATGATCAGATACCTGGAATTTACTGTCGAATGGTGTTAAAGTGGCACCGTGCTAGGCCTGCAGAAGTACTATTATTAAAGCCGTAAGTTCCCAGAAATGAAATATATTTCCGTGTTACAACAGGTACCAACGCAAGAATGGCACATCCCGCGGCCCTCGCTATCCGGGAGTAGTACCACGTGCAGCGTCCAGGACACACGGTCCAGGGGCGACTCCGCCTCCAGCCAGGGGTCCTCCAGTAACCACAGCACACATGTAAGAACAAGTCTTTCCCTCCTTAGGGATAGGGACCGACCACACTGACTCTGACCAGGGTCTACGTTCCGCGGTCTCTGCAATCTATGCGATGTCTTGGATCTATACATACATATACAGACCGCAGCACCTGGAACGCGCTCTAGGATCATGACTTTCAGAGTATTCCGAAACGTATTCCTGTATATTCTGCCCCGGTATATTCTATTTGTCGGGGTAATATCGTTTTTGCTCTCTCGACTTTGCCCTAGGACATTACTTAACCGAAGAATGGGTCAATCATAACGTTTAGTTTCATAATCATTTCATTTCATTTTTATTTCCAACTTGAAAATTTAAAATGTGAAATCGGGCTAACACTGATCCTGAACTTCATACTAGCACCTTACAGCATTTACTGCTCAAGTATAGTGTGCTTTATTACTGTTTTATTAGGTACTGAATTCGCACTTGACCGGTTTATTTTACTTAATCCTGTACAAAATGCACACGAAATTATCTTAAAGGTTATATTTTACAGGAATAGTTTCTTCGAGAAAAAAGTTTCTAATGTGAAGTACGAACTACTTTTCATGCAATCAATTTCAACGAACCGAGTATAAGTTCATAAATAAAATGAATGTTAGACTAAATCCTGTTAACAAGGAGTCGTTTTAAAACATCCGTATAACAATAAATAATAATACTTATGGGAAGATCAAGAGCTTATATTGAAGTAATAAAATATGCAATTAATAACGATTAAACCATAATCTATATTTTAAAAAACAAAGCTAGTAATGTTGTCTGGTTGTTTCCATGCCACATGTTGTCAAACATATCAAACAAAACATCTGCTGGAGGCGGTCAAGATTAATTGCTCAGGGGTCGTCAAAAGTTTTTTTGCTATGCTCTTGCTACATGTATCATGTTAGTCACCCCACGCAAATCATGTGCCTTAATTGCCAATAGCAAGACAACTGTACCTAAAATTTTACCTGTTTTTACTGCCATAATTGATCCCGAAGTAGGTTTAACGCAAGCCGGTACAAAAAGTTCCCTATTAGTCACACGCTATTCTCACAGGCAATTTATTAAGTTTTTGTCTGAAGATTGAGCAATTCTGATATCAAAGGGGTCATTGGTCGTGTCTGACACCTCTCATCAACTTATCCGCTTCAGGATCTGCTTGTACCTGTCGGCATCATTTTAATCATAGCTTCCAATCTGTCAAACCGACCATAGATAATAGATGATCACCGCTAAGGATTTAGATGAAGTCATTTGGTACTAAAATAGATTTATCTGAAAAACATTCACATCCTTTGTGCCACACCACTCGATTGCTAGTAGTAATTTGTTACTTTAGCTACGAAGCAAATCGATGTAATGACCTTTTGCAGTAAAAGTATTGACTCAACAAAGTTCACTAATGTCGTAATAAACAGCACGAGCACTTTAATCGGTTCTTATTGGACGCAATCGTTCTATAAATACCAGCATACAAAATGACTTCCCTATGACGGGAGTGCTCTACTTTTACTATAAATTGCTTGATTATCCTTTTAACGGTGCGTTTTATTTTTGCAGAGTGTATCTTCTGGATCGTTGCTGCTGAGCGCTGCGCATTTGGCCCGGATGAACGGCCGACATCCGGGTCAAGAAGATCGGCCGATCCATCATCAGCCGAAGCTTGGGAGCTTTGGGCGGAAGCAACGTTCAATATCGGACGCTGTGGTTGCCATTCCCGAGGAATCTCGGGACCCTACGGATTCTTTTTGGACTGGAGTGAAGCGTGGTTCAGCGCCGGCGCAGGATGCGGCGTCCGTTGCAAGCTCGACTCATTTCACGGTTGTGAATGGGTTTACGAGACATAAGCCTGGGAAGGAGCCGAAGTCGTGCTGCTGCGACCACTCTCACCAGATTACGGTGCTCGTCATATCTATGACGATACTGTTTTCAGCCTGCATCCTAGCGGCCATTTGCTTCGTTGAGAGTGAGTATTTTTTGATTGAAAGGATATTTCCAACGAACATGTGAATGAGTCGTATGAAAGAAATCACAATGAAACGTATATAAAAAGATCATGCAAAGAAATTTAAACATGCATTCTGAGGTATAAATAAATGGTGTATTTTTCTTTCAGTGCGTATGCGCAAGGAGACGGGTATCTACAAGTACTCCTGAAAAGGACAACCCCATCAAAACCCCTTCCCCCACCCATAGGCAACAATCTTCTCATGTATAAAGCGAAAAGTATGTCTAGCTGTGGTGAAAGTATTAAATAAATTAGATATTAGTAGGCAATGACAGTTTTATATTATGTTTCAATTTTTACCAAGACGGTAGTTTATTTTTGTCTGTAATTTTATATTAATTAACGATTCCAGATATTATCTTATGTAACGGTGCTGGCTTATTCCATTTAATTGATGACGTTTTTGATAAGCTTCCATACGTAATACATGCACAATGATCTACCCAGAACGAATGAACAATCCTAGTAAAGTAGTTTTAATTTATTACATAGTTAATTTAATATTATAATCATTATTCATTCCCGATTTTGTTAGTTTAGGCAAAATAGGGACTTTTTGAACAGCTTTATTACTGTATTAGCATAAATAAATTTTATTAATACCCAAATTATGTAAATTATTAGAAGCTATGTGCATAATTCGAATGTCATTCGTCGTGGCCCGAATGATCCTTGAAATATTAAATATATTTATATGTCTACCCCCAAATGGGGTTATGCATATTGAGCGATATGTAATACAATTGCACTTACTTATTTATGGCAGTAAGTTCTTTTCTTGTGCTGTAAGGTAGTTTTCGCTACCTTAATGCAAAAAACTTAATTATTTGTTTGTGTTTAAGAAATGTACAAAATAAATTAAGATAAATTTGTTTTTGAAAATTAATTTTATTGTTTAGGAATTATATGGCAACTTGTATTTTTGAACTCAGTGATTTTATTGAGATTTTTTTGACTTAATAAGTAAACAATAATTGTAGTTATATGCAGTCCTTTGCATATTTTTATTATCTTATCAATGAAATTGTACTTATAGCATGTTAATGTATAAATAGCTGTACAATAAAGAAAATAAGAAGAAACTGTGATAATAAAACACAATTAAAATTAAATTATTAATAAATTCTCTGTATATATTTTTTTCATTTTAATTATCCAAGTAACAAATAAGAGACAACAGAACAACGTAGGGTCCTTAGGTTGGTTCATGCAGAATCATGCATTCTACATACACACATAGAGCTAGACACAAGTTTAATTACCCTTAAGGTGGTAAAACCGCAAACAGAAATGTGTACAGAATGTTAGATGGCGCCACGCGCTAAGAAACTCTAAATTATTAGTAATAAATCTGTTATTGTTGCCTTTGGGCATTAATTGAGTTGATATGCGGATAAAGTAATTTATTTCACGACGCTTTGGGGTGATAATAAATGTGAAATCCCTTTGCTTTTACTATGCATTCAAATGTTTCATAAATTAATTAGTTGTCAAACTAATACGCACACTAGTAAAGGCAGTTCTGTCAATGTGTGAGTTTGTTCATTCATAGAAATCAAATCGATACAAAACGTAAAACGTTGCCGCTCCGTATTTTACCGCGGAAGCAGAGCGGCAACGTGTTGACTTTGCAAAACAAGACAAAATATTAGATTATTATACAATTATATTTGTCAGCATTGGTATGAAACAAACATTATCAATATTTAGATAAAAAAACAAGATGATTTATTACATATTCTTCACAGAGGGATTATTTTGAACTAGCTTTTGTCCGCGGCTTCGCCCGTGTTAATTAAGTTTTTGTATAATCGTATCAATAATAATATATCGTCACGACATAAATCGACATAGAGCTGATGCCGGGCTCGACTGTGGAGGTACCACCATCTTACTCGCAAACCCCCCGAAGTTTGTCGGGCGAGAGTAAGAGGACAGCTCTCAGGCACAAAAACAGGTGGCCCATCTCACCTGGGACCGATTGATGGCGGTATATCCATCCCCAATTGCCTAGCCTTATATAAAACAGACTGGTGACGGGCAGCGGCGTCACTAGTGCGAGGGTTTCGGCACCGCGCTCACCAACCCGCCTGCCCAGCGTGTGTGAGTATGGGCATTTCTTTATTAAATTTTCATCTTTATCAACTAAAATGATTTACAATGGTTTACAAAAGTTTTTCACATTTTCCAAATTATGTTAATCAGGAAAGGAATAATTAGTAAGTAAAAGCACAAAGTAAATATTTAATTGTTTTATTTTTTATTTATGTCTTTACGATAGAGAAAGAAAAATACAAATTCTTCAATTATTATAAGTCCTGTCAAATAAGTGTGTTACACTGAATCGACACTATCTATTTAGGCTCCAAGCATTTTTGATTAGCAGGTACTCTCCTTAAAATTATTTCTGGCAAAACGCATCTTCTATAAAAGTCACTCAGTTTTGGCATCATGTTACTGATGAACTCATCATCTTTTTGAATTATTATTACTTTTATAGGGCTGCCAACGTCCACAAAGCAAATCAGGTAGCACTTGTCTCTCTGAGCCACTTTCAATTGTCCTTGGATCTGAAAAAAAAAGTATTTATCTTAGTACCTATTTATTATTCTTTAAATTAAACAATCTATAGGCCAAGAGCTATAAAGAGATAAAGACAAAAATTGATACATACATACATATAAAACACCAGATTGTTCAAATAGACTGTATCAGAAAACTTCGCTCACTTTGCTCTCTTGTTCAAGAAATCAAAACTAAAACTTATCAAATAACTAAACTTACTATTCCTGAATTGGCATTAAAGTTGTGTCCATAAGACCTCTTTGACCAGCCTCCATCTACATATACTGTTATATATGGAACTCCATCCGAGCATATGTGCCCTTTTTCAACGGCAATTTGTTCTTCTTTTTTCCCAGCTTCTAGCATTTCTTTATACAAGTGTTCTTCCCATACTTTTCCCAAATGTAATTCAGTTTTTGCATACTTTTTTTGTGAAATCGTGGGTATATCCATAGCGGCAAGCAAATTGTCACTTTGGGCATAATAACTCCCTCCAGTTAGAATTCCCCACACAAATGACTGGTTGATTTTCTCGACACCCTCTGACTTTCCTACATAAGTTTCATCACAAGAGTTGCATTTAAATTGGAAAGTGCTACTGAGTCCATTTCTTTCTTCTCGAACAAACTCTAAGTAGCCACAAGTGCAGTGCTTATTGTGTTCATGTTGCATTTTCAAAGACCATTTTAATAAATGTTGAATATCTACTATACGATAGCCTTGTAAGCCTTCAAGACTAGAAACACCACATGTTTTTTCAATGGTTAATTCGTGCTTGTCCACGTCTGCATCTTGTGTCCAAATTATATCTATTGGTTCATTGCTGGGTCCAGCTGTCTGTTCATCATGCCTGACGTCCCTGCGAATCTGTGATACTGATACCTCACGAGGTGTAAAAGGACATTTTTTTTCACGAGTCATATCTGTCAATCTTTGTTTCGAATAGGTATGTTCGGATGGCGCGTTTAGGTGTAGGATTAGAAGAACTTCCTTCTGGATGCACTTCTATGGTAACGTTGGTTGGTCACAAGAACCATTCGGCTCATTTGCGCGCCAGGCACTTGGTCGACTGGAAGGAAATACAATTTTTTTAGAGTAACCATGGTAAGATGTTGTATGTCGTGCCCCTTTATCGACACAGACCAACATAAGTAATTCATTTTCAAAATAGCGATAAAATATTTACCTTTTCTCTTCACCATGGCAACGTTTCATGGCAGCTCTCGAACGCTTGCTGTTAACTTTGTGCCCGGAATATTCATGCTTGTTAACAGCACGCTTCATCGTGGTGGCATTCAAATAAATGTCTTTTCTTTTTCTCTATTTAAAACTAAGGAATTGCTGTTCTTATCACACTGAATCTGTAAAAATCTATTTCGTTCACGTTTATTTACCTAGAAAGAAATTAAAGAGTATAGTACCTAAGTGTCCTATAAAAAGAAAACAGCGTCAGTAACGATATTAGAAGAGAATTTTTCTTCTAATATCTTTGAGCCGCTCGAGTAAAACGAAGTGATTAAATTGTCTTTGCGAGCAACTTGAGCGTCAGCCATTGTTGATTGTCGAGTTCAACCCATATAGAGCGCTTCACGCAATGGCGACTGATTAGCGTTGTGAATTGCTGTCAAAAGCTATAGCACTTAAAACGCTTGACGTGATAAATATGCAATGTTGACATGGCCGCTACCGTTCCGAATCTTCACACAATGTACGGTGACGAATAAATAAAAATACATTCTAAGGAATTATCGTAGTCGATTTTTGTAATAATAAAATAAGAAATGGTTTTTTTTATTGAAGTTACTTTGAAATCATTTTACCCGAGACATTTATTTGTTTTTATATCGTTAATAAATGTAACAATACCTATTGTAAGTTATTGTTTTGTGCTACAATCGGAACTAAAGTTTTATGAATGAAACGTATTTTTACACCTGTCATGGACTTCTATGTGTGCTTAAGTCGCACCAATACACACAAAAATCTTGCAAATTTTAAATACTTTTGATCTATTAATGGCGTAATAATTAAACAATATTCGAATAATATTATTGCATATGCGGAAACTAGATTTTTTGTTGATTTTTATAGCCATATTTGAGAAGTCTGTTTTCTAGTAATTAGGGCATGTATTCAATTGAAAAATCGTATGAAATTGTGTAGGTTTAACCACCTTAATATCTTTACATTGGCTTGGTTCAAATAAATTATTAAATCTTTTTTACATACAAACATAACTTGACAGCTGCTGGATAAATGTTTTGCAAGGAGCTGAGCAGAGAACCGACACCATTTTATGGTGAAACATATTGTCACGACATGAATCCCCGGGGGGATGTCAGGGGTGTTCCCGAGTGTAAACTGTGAAATGCAAGTCACAGTCCACACCCGGTACACCCGCGTTTTGCCGACGATTATTACGTCCCAACGTGATGGGTGGTGAGCCCTATCGCCGTACTTCGAGCACAATTACACGCTTTTAGGGCATGCAGGTTTCCTCACGATGTTTTCCTTCCCGTTTAAACCTTTCACATAAATTCCGAAAAACTCATTGATGCATGCCCGACCGGGGATCGAACCTGTCCTCTTATAGTCTAACCTCAATATCTATTGCTAATAGCCATCAAAGGTGTTGTGATGGACTAAAAATTATGTGTGATGTCATTTCTAGCCAATCACGGTGCGTTTGAAGTTAGACAATAAAATGGGTCTCAAGATTGAGAGGCCAGCAGAGTTCTACGCCTGAGGTACCGCCGCTTCTGAAACAAGTTGTAGAAAAAGGACCGGGCCAAAGGGTCTTAGACCGTCGTCCAAGGTGTGTTTTTCTATATATAAGATTGTCTTTGGAGACTATTATATGATTATGCGCACATGATTGGTGAACTTAAATATCGGCGTCTGGCGCGCCAAGTAGGAAGCATATGGGAGTCAGCCCAGTTTGAAAAGAGTTAAAAATCGCAAAAATGTATTTACTTAAGATTCAAAATGTTTATTTGTAAAATAGATACATAAAGTATACGTTTTACATGTCAAATCTAATCTGTATAAAAATATTATTTTATAATGAAACAAATATGATACTTACGGGAAATATATAAAAAAAACTATATTTAAGTTGGGCTACTAAAGTTATACACATGCATAAAATAAAGACTTATTGGAATAAGAATATTATTATACATAATGCAATTAATAAATAAGTTGATAAATAAACTGAATAGACCATAAATAAATACAGGGTGTAAATGCAAAGTCAAGAATCCCTTTAGTGTATAAAAGTCTAAACGATTCTGATGTCATTACGAGAACAAAAAATATACCTTGAATTTTCACCAAAAATTCCATAATTTTCCTATGCTATGGCTACGCAGCTCACCGGCCTTCCCACACATCTAATTGCACCCCGCAACCCGCACCCCTCATCCGAGTGGCCGGCGACCGTGAGGGTATCCACGCGATTAGTGTATTTTTAATTAAAGAAAATGGTCTTACTATGAGGAACTGGTACTTTATTTAGAGATCCCAGTATTTAAAATAATATCTTTACCGATCATACTAACACACCCTTAAAGGATTCTTGCCTTTGCTTTTACACCCGGTATGTCTAAAAATTCTATTTTAGTATTATTGGCTGTACAGTGTACATTTATTGGGAATAGCTTAGACTAAATTTCAGACGATTTACAGGAAGCAGTCGCAAGAACAGACGTTTTTAGTAGGTAGTTTTGACCAAAAATTATGTACCTTATTTGTTAATTTAATCGTATTCCATTAATTTAAGACACCATGTTATTGAGAAGAAATTGATCCCCACGATTGATCCTTTCATTCCGTACCATTAAAAATACCGTTTTTTTTTACATATTCACCGTTTTGAATCTCGGCTTAAGAGGCCGCTCCGTATTTTTCGTCTGTTTGATGCGAAACATGCAAATAAACATATTAAAATAAATTATTTTTCTTGTCATAGCTGCGATGTTTTTGTAAAAATCAGGGACATACACTAGTCTATATTGGCCATCTAAATGAAGACCTAAAATTTATTTGATTCAGTTGTTTCTCCTTTGCGCGTTATTTTGATACTTAGATATTATGAATAACGATTCGGAGCGGGCTCGTAAGTAACAAAATAACTCGCAAAAGAGACACAATTCAATAAAATGAATTCTAGGCCTTTATTTTGGCGGCGGCTTTATTTTTTTATGTTGCTAGTTTTTCCAAAAACATCGCGAAAAAGGCCAGAAAAATATTAACATATTGTTTTTGATCAAAGCTGTCGTCGTCGCGGACTGGGCTCATAAGCAGTTGATTTATCAAAAATCTTTGAATGCAGTTTAACTTATTCAAAATAAATAAACTTTTAACAAAAAAATAACAACCGAATGCAAATATTATAGCAGCCATTCACTAAAAAGTCTAAAATAATTATTTACGGACCGATGGTACCAAAATAATACTTGCTGACTTCTTTCTTCCTGAAACACATGTTCTCTAGAAATCGGCGCTCTACTATTGGTTTTTGTGTTATTTACTATGGGGAATGCGCCGACTTCTAGATACCATATGTTAAGTCGGCAAGTGTTATTTTGGTACCATCGGTCCGCAAATCATTATTTTAAACTTTTTAGTGTCGGTTGGTATTTTTTGTTGGAAGTTTATTTATTTCACACTTTTTAGTGTTGACGGGTTAAATTGTGAAAAATAGGTAGACTACAGTGAGCACTCTGATTGCCTCATTTGAGGAGTTTCAAATTCAAAAGTCCCGTGGCATAATAACAATTTTCAAGTAATATTCTGCAATGAGCACTCTAACAAAAAGCGATTGCCGTCATTTAGAGTTATGTGCTGTCATTCGTTCAGGAGTTCTATGGTGATGTGGCCAGGATCGAAGGTCAGTGGGCATATTGTCAAATTTCAAGTAATACCCTGGAATCAGCACATTCACCCAAAGTGATTGCCGAAATCTCGTGTTATGTGCTGTCATCCGTTCAGGAGTTCTATGGTGATGAGGCCAAGATCGAAGGTCAGGTAGATTATGTCAATTTTCAAGTAACATCTTGCAATCTGCATCCTGGGGAAAGTGTTTGCCGCAATATCGACTGATATGCTGTCATCCATTGATGAGTTCCACTGCCTATCTCTGAAGACCATCATAAGATCATGACCAAACTAAAATGGGACCTACCTGAAAGCACACTCTTTTAAACAAAAAAAATATATTTCAAATCGGGTATGATATGCCGGAGATATTTTCCTCAATATCGAGTGAATGCCGTCATCCGTTGAGGAGTTCTGCTGCCTATCTCTGAAGTCCATGATCAGATCAGGACCAAACTAAAATGGGACCTACTTGGAAGCAAACCCTCCCAAACGATAAAAAACATTTTTTAAATCGGTTAAGATTAATTCTGTCTGTTCTGTGTAATCTATGTAGGTTTAATTCTGAAAAAAATATATGATGCTCACTCAGAAGGACAATATCTCGAAATAGTTTTTAGTTTTGTACCAATTATTAATTTGTAATGTTGTCGATTGCTAAGTAACATAGGCTATATTTTATTTTAATAAAAGTAAGTTTTCAGTTTGAAAATTCAGTATTTGTGAACCATGTCGGGAGAAAAAACGCTGCTTAGCTGCTTTATCGGCGTGCCCTGACCAAATGGTTAGTTATACGTGATAAAACCGGTTGTTTTTCCATACGAGGAAACTGTATCAGTCTAATCTGACTAAAGATGTCCATCTACAACAATCCCGACACACCTCTTGCTAATATTAAGCTTGAAAATTTGACTACAGCCAGGTTTAAGCATAGATACATCAAATACTGTGGTTTAAGTAATGATTTCTTCTCATATGGCAAAATTATATCAGTTTAATCTGACTACAGATTTACATTTACAACGACCCGGACACACCTCTTGCTAATATTTAGTTTAAAAAGTGATTAAAGCTAGGTTTATGTATTGATTTTTTCCCATACGAGTAAACTGTATCAGTTTAATCTGACTACAGATTTCCATCTACAACGATCCTAACACACTTCTTGGCACTTTACTAAAACATAGTACCCAGGGTCTGATGATTGGACTGGAAGATGGGTACGGGATCTCCTCAACGGACAACAGAAAACTTATTAGCGCCTTGGTTAAACATGGTGTCCGTTGCATATAATCGTTCAAAAAATCATATTCTTTTGTTTTCCTTATTTTCACGAAAATCTCTTCGACGCGGGCGGAGCCGCGGGCAAAAGCTAGTATTTTATATACGAACTTACATATGAGAATAAATAATAATTACAAAGGAAAAATACAGAAAATTACTCATATTTAATTATTCCGAAAGTTATTAGTGAGCAATTTAATTAGACGCTTTAAATTCAGAGTTTAATAGATCGCACGGTGTCAAGTTAAGTTGGTATTTTATAAACCTCGTGGAATAATTTTATGTTTTATACGGTTTATACGGAACTCTCGGGGCGTGAGTCTTATTCGCAACTGATAGGTGTATCTACCAATGCACTGTAATCGACACCAATATTATAAGGAGATAATAAAATTCTTATACGGTATAATTTTTTTTTTCTTTTAGTCCTATATGAACACAGTTTCTGATATCTTGCGGCAAATGCTGAATTCAGTACGTATTCCAAAACCCAACTTCAATAAAGCTTGGGACAACGTTGCATTTTTCATTAGGTAATAGGAAACATCCTATCCCCGATCATTACTATTAATACAGATCAGACTGACACGCTTATTTTCTTGCAATTAAGATTTTGACTTTCGTGGATGATTTATATCGAAGTTTGAGACGGTCCCAAGCATCCACGTCTAACGGTACATAATATTTACATTGTCTGCACGGTACGTACAATAGACGCGCGAGTTGAATGCAGACGTGAGGAATCCTTTAGTTACAAGCACAGCCGTTTTCTCTATAGTACATAGAGCAGAGCACTACACTGCAGGCATGCGAGGGAGTTTTGCCGACGCTCCCGCGATTCGCCTCAGCCCCCGCCCCCGACTGCAATCAACTCAATAAAAAGGTATTATGACCTCTGGAAAGTATTTTCACCGGGCACGCACCGCTTTATGAAATTAGCAACTGCAATATTTTCACTGCCGCAAAGATATTTGGCGAGCACTAATACTTAGTGGCTAATATTCTTAATATAGCTAGACCTGTTTTGTTTTACCGATAATTTGCATTACAATAATTACAATAAATAAATTATTTATTTAATATAGTCAGTCAAGTTTTTGCTGTCCATAATGTAAGGGTCTCGACTTTCTGGATACTACTTGGTTAAAAACACGCTTGATTAATACAGACAGCCTACATACATTTTGAAATATTTTATAAGATCGTGTAGTATACATATTTCAAATAAAATTGAAACAACATAACACATAACACACCGAAACGATAAACATAAGTCGCAGATGGCCGTTAAAATAAACTGTTTCACAAAACACCTAGTTGTTTTACAAAACAGCTCCGTTGTGTAAAACAACGTTCAGCTGTTTTACAAAACAACACCCAGGATTGTTTAAATGTTCTGTGTTATTCAATGTGGCGTGGCGGGTTAATGTTAAAGATTTTGTAAAATAGTGTGAAATTAAACGCAGTAATTTTAGTGAATTTTCTTAAAAACTACGGGGGTCGCCTCGCTCCACTCGGCTCCCGAATTTATGGTCACAAGCAGTGGCGGCTGCATATTAAGTGCGCCCGTGTGCCGCACTACCATTTTAAACCTATGCCATACTACCTATCTAATAAATTAAGCTTTCACAATTGTGTCCAATACCTATCATTAATTACCCATCCATCCATACTGCCTATACAGAAATTAAATATCTGATTATAGTACATACTTACATATACATATTTTTTATTATTAGGAGGTAAATAAAAACAAACTATCCTATTTTGATTTCTACTGCGAGGGAATTAAATCTTATTTTTGCTTGAACAAAATCGGTCCCGTCAAGTCATTGACAAAAGCGCACGCCGCGAGCTCATACTACTTCTATGAAACACAGTGTAAACAGCCCGGCGCGTGAGACGGAAGATGCGTAGTACAAAATGTATGGCAGTTTTAGGATAGATTCGTGCGCCGCACGCAACCGGGAATTGCCGAAAGAATACGAAACGAAACGAGTAGTTCACTTGCGTGACCCCGAGAGTAAACTAACTCGCTCCTCCTCGCTTCGCTCGTCATCGCAACTATTTTTGCTTTTTGGTTGAAAGACTTTCTACATTACGTCTAACCGTACGTTGCAGTATTGTCGAACGTATTGCAGTGGCAATCCAGCTGAACGTTGTCTAGCTGTTTTACACAATGGAGCTGTTTTGTAAAACAACTAGTAGTTTTTGACACATTAGTATATCCCCGAAAGGGTATCAGAAACATTTTTCAGCATGGGTTAAGTATACAAATAGGTACTATGCACATTAATTGACTAGCAGATTCGAACCCGGGGCCTAAGATTGAGAGTCTAGCGTCCTACTGACTGAGCTAACCTGCGTCTAATAATAAGATATTTCATATTTTTTCAGTGCATAATTCTGCATAAACCTCAGATAAAAATGCCTGAATATAAATCATGTAAGCAGTCGCATCGTCTTTTCAGTACAAATATTTCAAGCATTTTAAAATTATAGCAGACAGAAAGACAAACTTTGAGGCATCGCAATAAATGTATCGGTGGATAACTGAAAAAAATAAAGCCACTTACATCGACTTCCTCTAACGTCTGAGTCCACTTATAGTTTTCAAGGTCACACCCGTTGCCTGCGTTGGGCTTCAGCTTGCCTTTCTCTTTAGGGTCATCGTCATCTTCCGGTGGCTCATCCGCGTCAGGGTCTTTAGACGATGTTGCTTCGCCATTGCTTTCGTCTGAATCTGAAAATATTGTTACATGTTTACATTTTATGTAAGGACTAGCCTTTGTCCGCGGCTCCGCTCGCGTTTATTCAATCTTGGCCCCGTTTTCCCCGTGTTGACCAGGGTCACTACAATGATAATAAAAAAACCGCATCCAATTAGTTGAGTGATTTTCGAGTTTAAATGTGGTTTCGGCCTCAGTACAAAACTGACAGCCCATTACAATTGAAATTTTCAAAAACATTCAATGTACAGACACGACTTTTTACTACTTTATTATTAGTATAGATAGGTATATATAAAATCTGCCACAGATATAGTGCGCATAGAATTCTTGCCAGTTTTCATAAAATCGAAAATAGCAGAATCAAAAATTGTAGGGGCCCTGAACATTTAGAAACATTAGTTACAGAGAAAATAGTAGTTTGTAGAACATTTTGATAAACACTCATCTACAGTCACACATTCACACACCTCTTACACTCGCACTTTAATACCCCCTTAATATATTCCTTGTTACCCGTAACACACATCCTCACAAACTCACAATTTAAGCGTGCGTTTAAAATAATAATTACTTTTTTTGTATACATCCCTACTAATAATTATTTTTTCATGCTGCAGGACGGCTATGTGGCCAGCGCAGAGGCCAGGGTCTAATTGTTTTAATATTCTACTTTAAGAATATACTTTCTTTACATATACATACATATACTCACGCCTGTCTCCCAAAGGGGTAGGCAGAGACAACAGATTTCCATCTGCTACGATCCTGACACACCTCTTTTGCTTCTACATCCATCAACCTAGTTATAGTGGACTGGTAATTAAAACTCTTCGATGTTATAAGTAGGACTGTATTGTTCCGAATGAATTACCGCGGGCTTGGCCCGCCTTTTATATCCCTCGTTTTGCACACGGCACTAATCTGTATTCCTTACTCTGTCTAACATATCTGTGTCCTTGTCTTTGGGCCTCAGTCTAACACATATTTTCTTTATTATTATAGCCAGACATGATATTGTGTATTCCTAATCAAATTACATATATTCATGATCTAAACTAATTATTTATTACTAAAGACTTGGTGCGTCTTGGAGGTAAAGTCGCCGCTCATGGTTTTGTGTCCACAACAGCTCTCCCCCCGACGCAGCCTCGCGTAGTCTCTTCTTCCATGAGCACGGCGAGCTTGCTAACCGGACGTCTGAAGATGCCTGTTCTCGTCTTCACATCAGCTACTCGAACACCGCCGTCTGGTCCAGTGTAGATGCGCTCGATCCTCCCGAGTGGCCAGACGTTTCGTGGCAGCGTGTGGTCGACCACCACCACGATGTCGCCGACCTGCAGTTGTCTTCTCGTGCTTGTGGGCTCTCCACGCGGGACCAGCACGGGGAGGTACTCCCGCATCCATCGCCGCCAGAAGTTGTCAGCTAGCGCCTGGCTAGCTCTCCATGCTCGTCGGTCAGCCTCATCACAAGGTCCCGTGGTTGGTAGGCCCATCGAAGATCCCAGAAGAAAGTGATTGGGTGTGAGCGCCTCAGGATCGTGTGGGCTCACACTCACGTGGGTCAGGGGCCGGGCGTTGACTGAAAACTCAGCCTCTGTCATTAGTGTCTGAAGGATTTCTTCGCGGGGCGCCTTCTCTCTTAGCGTCGCACGGAGCGCAGTCTTCACGGAGCGCACCATTCTTTCCCAGCAGCCACCTTGATTTGGGGCCCCGGGTGCGATAAAGCGCCACTCCATGCGATGCAGCATCCCCTCTTCTCTTAAGGCGGGTGCCCATTCAGCGTAGGCGGTCTTCAGCTCCTGGTCTGACCCTCGGAAGTTCGTAGCGTTGTCAGAATACATCATCCGAGGCCAGCCGCGGCGTGCAGCCATCCTTCGCAGCGCCATCAGTGCAGAGTCCGTGGAGAGTGAAGCAGCGATCTCCAAGTGTACGGCGCGTGTGGTGAGGCACGTAAATAGGGCACCCCACCTTTTCTCATGGCGTCGCCCCACCTTGACTATCATAGGGCCGAAATAATCCACGCCACAGTTTGTGAATGGACGGTGGAACGGGTCAAGGCGGGCAGGTGGCAGGTCCCCGGTCGCCGGTGTTCTCGGTTTCGCTCTTCGTACCACGCAGAGGGCGCAGTTGCGTTCGACAGCACGTACTGTTGGTCGCAGGTGTATTATCCAATACCGCTGTCTTAAATCGTTGGTCACACGCTCCCTGTTGGCGTGACCGGCAGTGCTGTGTTCTCGTAGTACCAGGAGCTTGGTGATGGGGTGTCTGCCGTCCAGAATAATCGGGTGCTTCATTTCTAGAGGCACGTTCGATGCTCCGATGCGACCTCGTACTCGAAGAAGGTTGTCTTCCATCACTGGATCCAGCTTGTATAGCCGGCTCGCCCTAGGGATGGGGAGGGCCGACTTGATTCTCTTTATCTCAGCTCCAAAACTGTCTTCTTGAGTACGCTTCATTAGAGCTCGTTCGGCGCGTTCAATATGTTCATATTCAACACGTGTTGCTCGACGTCGACAGATATCCGTGAAAGCCAGCACGCGTGCGGTTGCTCGCACCAGTATCTCGTATTTCGAGAATCGGGAGGGGTCAGGTAGCCAGTCATTTTGACGCTCGCTCTCTTCGCTCGTGTGAAGTACTTCCTCATTATCTTCATTGAAAACTCGTTCGGTAGGCCATCTTTCCTCGGGTTCTCGTAGGAAACTGGGCCCCTGAAACCATCGATCGCCTCTAGTGATCGGCGTCTGATAGTTTCGCGTAGCGTCGTCAGCTACGTTATGTTCTGTAGGCAGCCATCGCCACTCCTTCTTGTGTGTGAGTTCTGCGATTTCCCCCAGCCGGTGTGCGACGAAAGGAGTGTACCGCCGTGCGTCGTTGCGTACCCAGTGAACCACAGTTGAGGAGTCGGTCCAGTAGGTAGTTCTCGCGATTTCAACGCGGTGCTCCCGCTTGATAACGTCGGCGAGCCTCGTACCGATGACCGCCGCTTGAAGTTCAAGACGGGGAATGCTCTGTGCGCGTCTTGGTGCCACCTTAGCTTTGGCAGCGATCAAAGCAATTTTCACGCTACCGTCGTGGTATATGGCCCTCCAGTAGGCCACTGTCGAGTACGCTTGTTCGCTAGCATCGCATAGCACGTGTAGTTCTACGTGCTTGTGGCCTTCTAGTGCGTAGCTTCGGTGCAAGCGTAGCCGTGTGACGTTGCTGAGCTGCTGCAGCCATGCCGCGAAGAGTTCTGCTTCCTCTGCTGGTATCGGCTCGTCCCATGATATCTGGAGACGCCAAAGGCTCTGGAGTACTATCTTCGCCCGAATTGTGTATTGACTGAGTATTCCTAGCGGGTCATATATAGACATCACCGCGCTGAGAGCTTCTCTCTTCGTTGGTGCTCGGATCTGGGCGCGCACCTGGGCTGGGACTCGGTTCATTGCGGTATTGAAACCAAGTTCATCTTCTTCGGGATTCCAGCAGAGCCCAAGGATCTTGCTCTCAGGGCCCCCTGCTCCCAGTTGGGTGGGTGTGGTCGCTCGCAGTTCTTCTGGTACGTCTTGTAGCACGCTCATGTTGCTGGCGTTCCAACTTCGTAATTCGAAGCCAGCGACCGCGTGTACCTCCCTGAGTTCTCGGATGGTACATCGGGCTTCTTCTTCATCATCGTAGCTGTCCACCAGATCATCCATGTAGTGGCTTTTTGTAATGGCCACCAGAGCGCGCGGATGTGTCTGTGCGTGCGCGTGTGCGTTATGATTGCGCACACTGTGGGCCATGAAGGGGGAGCTGGCCGCGCCAAAGATCATGCTTGTCATCTTGTAATGGCTGGGTGGCTTGTCTCGTTCTTGGCCCCTCCATAGAAACTGCTGGGCTGGCTGGTCTTCCGGGCGGATCTTCACTTGTAAGAACATTTCTCGGATGTCGCCCGTGACTGCAATCGGTTTCTCTCTAAAGCGGAAGAGAACCCCTTGTAGTGAGAGCAGCAAGTCCGGTCCCTCCAGCAGTTTGTCGTTCAAGCTAACACCTCGGGATCGGTGCGCTGCATCAAACACGAGCCTCTTCTTGCCGGGCTTGTTTGGATTCTGTACTGCGAAGTGAGGCAGGTACCAACAAACAGCGCTTTCTTTTTCTGTGCCGTCGCATGGTACTGCGTAGCCCTTGGTCAGCAAGTTCTCGATTTGTGTCGAGTATTCTTTGGCGAAGTTTGGGTCAGCATCCATCTTGCGTTCTATGCTCTTGAGACGGCGCAATGTTGTCTCATAGCTTGTAGGCATGACTACATTGTCATGTTTCCATGGCAGTCCGACCTCGTAGCCGCCGTTGATCTTCTTTATAGTGCTCTCGACGATGTTCATAGCTCGCTTGTTATTGTCGCTCACAGGGTCTTTGAGAGCGACCCCGAGCGCGTCGATGCGGAAGTGGGCCTCAACCAGTTCATGGAGGCGCTCGTCGTGCTGTTTGTTCTCATGCAGGCGCTGGTCGGGTGCGTATACATGAAGCACGCTCTCCTCAGTGTGATAGATCAGGCTGCGTGGCACGGTTCCGTGTACCACCCAGCCGAGTTGTGTTCTAGATGCGGCTGGCTGGTCGGGGGCGCCAATCCGCAGCTCTCTGGACACGATCATTTCCCAATGGTCGGTGCCAATTAGGATGCCTGGGCGTGCTAGTTCGTAGCAGATCTCCTCCTGCGGCAGGTCTCGCAGGTGGTCGTGGTTCAGCAGTTTCTTAGGTAGGGACTGCTGGTGAAGCCTCAGGTCTCGTATAGTGCGTGCTCGAACTGTGTGTGTTGTTTTCTCTCTCTTTCCTCTGAGATGTACTGTGACAGTCTTGCTCTGTTCATCACGTCTTGACATGTTGACGCCGTGTAAGTTCAAAGGCTGAGCAGGACCGTCTGCGCCGATGTTTCTTGCTAGTTCTTCATCAATCAGGGTTATGGTCGCACCCTCGTCCAGAAGCGCATAAGTTGGTACTTCTCCAAGTGGTCCGGAGATAATAACATGGCACATCTTCAGGAGTACAGCTTTAGGGCCGGTAGCGTGTAGGGATGCTACCGACAGGACTGCCTCCGTGTTGCTTTGCTCTGGTGTTGCAGGTTGCCTTGGTTCCTCATGTAGCGAAGCGTGATGTGGGCGGTGGCATTGGTTTACGCCGCACAGCTTTGCTTTGCAGTGAAAGCGACGGTGTTTCTTGTCGACACATCGGAAACATAGTTTCTTTTCTCGAATCATGTCCCATCGCTGCGCTACACTTAGTGCCTTATAGGTCGGACACTGGTGTAGTGCATGATTCTTGTCGCAGCTTGGACATAAGTCAATCTGTTCAGATTGATTGACTTGCTCTGGTTCGTTAATGGCGTAGACAGCGTTTGCTTTCTTCTTATTGATCGCAGGTACTGGCCTCTGTTCTCTCTTCGTAGCGGCTGTAGAAGCGATACCGTACGCCGACGTATAAGTGAAACGTAGGGCTATGTCTGCCTCACGCATCAGGAAGTGTGAAAGCGTGACGATCTCTGGATCTGAAGTCCCCTCGTGTTCACAGGCGTAGTCACACCAGCGCGACTTGATGTGTGGGCTGAGCTTCTCTAATACCTCCCGGGCTAGCAAAGGGTTATATAGGTAGCCCCGCTTATCGATGTTCTTCAAGATACATACGATGTTCTGGATTTTGACGGCGAAGGTATTTAATTCTGCAGCTGATGATCCCGGCTTCGATAACCTCTTAAGTTCTTCCATTGCTTTGTCTATGATGATCTCTGGTCTACCGAAGCTCTGCTCTAGCGTCTTCATGATGATGTCGGGATTGGTGGCTGTGTGTAATAGTGCAGCCACTGCGTTGCGTGCATCTCCCTTTAGGCAGGATCTCAGCCGCTGTAAGTTCTCAGCGGCCGACAGACTATAGAGAGTAGTGGCGTCTCGCATAGCAGCTTGGAATGGTAGCCACTCGTCAGGTGCTCCGGAGAATAATGGTAGTTCGCTGACGTAACGTGGTCTGGGTCTCGACATCTTCTCGATTGCTTCTGTTAATTGTTCGATTGCTCCGTCTGTTCTGGCTGGAGTAAGTGTAACTGGGTCTGCGAAGCGTGCTCTTCGTTCTTCACGTGGCTTTTCTATAGTTCGTGATGTGGTCAGGGTCTCCATGCGCTCCCCCCGTGTGTTCGTCGGGTTGGTGCGCAGCCAGTCGTCAACCTTGTTAAAGTTGGTAGACAGGGGTTCATCGTGCACGCTCTCGTCCTCGTGGATGCTTGCGACTTGCGCAGCCAGACGCTTCTGGATTAACTCGGCCTCCAATGCTAGCTCCTTCCTCTTCAGTTCCGCCATCTTTTCAGCTGCCTCCAGTTCTGCCAGCCGCAGCCTCACGGTCACGCTCGTGGTAGATCGGTGCGAGCGGTGCGAGGGCGTAGGTGACCCTGGTCGTGGACGTATGGCTGGCACGGGGTTCGTGGTGATGCCAGGGATGGTCGCAGCTGAAGGGGACGCCGGTGGTTCTCGTTCCAGCCTTCGGAGTCGTTCGTCTTCGATCTGACGTTCTTCCTCCTGGCGCCTCTGTTCCTCTTCACGGTGTCTCTGCTCCTCCAGTTCTGCAGCATCACCCTGGCTCCGGGTGACCACCATCGTGATCGGACGATAGACTGCAACTGAAGAGACTTCGGTTCTGAAGAGTAGGCGGCTCCTGTTGGTGGTGATTCAAGCTTCGAATCCGGCTCGAAGGTCCAAAACTATAGTGGACTGGTAATTAAAACTCTTCGATGTTATAAGTAGGACTGTATTGTTCCGAATGAATTACCGCGGGCTTGGCCCGCCTTTTATATCCCTCGTTTTGCACACGGCACTAATCTGTATTCCTTACTCTGTCTAACATATCTGTGTCCTTGTCTTTGGGCCTCAGTCTAACACATATTTTCTTTATTATTATAGCCAGACATGATATTGTGTATTCCTAATCAAATTACATATATTCATGATCTAAACTAATTATTTATTACTAAAGACTTGGTGCGTCTTGGAGGTAAAGTCGCCGCTCATGGTTTTGTGTCCACAACACTAGTCATACAGGCTCTTCTATTCCGGGTACTTTTCACCTTGCCCTTTTTCAGTATGTCGCTTATTTGGTCGGCATACGTCCTTCTAGGGCGGCCCGGTCGAGCTTTACCTTCCACTTGTGCAGCATAAATTCTTTTCGTCACTCTACTTTCATTCATCCTCTCTATATGCCCAAACCACCGAAGCATTCCTTTTTCTATTCTAGTCACTACATCTTCTTTCAGGCCACAACGATCCCTTATGTCGATATTTTTTCGATACTGCCTTTAGTCTTTGATTATAATTATGTATGCTATTTTTGTTTAGTCCAATAAACTATTTGTATTTGCCAACAAACGGAAAAGATGTCATTTTGGTTGTGTATAGCCAACTGGACGTGCAATATACTGGGGATATGACCTTTTAACAGTGGCGAAGATTTCTATGCGCATTTATTTGTGGTATTACTGGAGAAATGTTACTACAATTTTTATATAAGTATTAATTTTTGACATGGATGAAAGGGCTCTACGAGCTGATTATAAAAGTATACTATATCATTACATTTCAAATACTTGCACAGTTTTTTGTCAAATATAGGTATACCTTTGTACACCGTCTTCTATTTCAACTTGATATCTCTAACGGGGCCCGACGGACAGACGTTTTTTTTTTTTTTTTGAGGTACGAATCCCCTAAACCGTGGTGCATCCAGCCTGCGAGCCAGAGGGGGTCACAGGCCCCAAAATTGCAATAAATAAACTTTTAACAAAAAAATAATAACCGACTTCAAATTTTATAGCAGACATTTACTAAAAAGTTTAAAACAACTCTACGCGTTCCCGAGATAAAGGATCTTGACAGACAGACAGACGGACGGACGGAGGGTCAGACAGACGGACAACAAAGTGATCCCAAAAAAAAGGTTCAACTAGGCCCAGGGGGGAGGGGGGTCGTGACGCTAGGTAAGGTTAGATTTCGTAGTATAATTATACTGATTGTACCATATTTTTGTGATATGTAGTATGTAGTATTGTAATGCAAGTATACTACGTAAAAATACCATTATTTTATCTTCAGGCTAACCGACTGGTTTTATTGGTTGAGACGTTTTTCTTTTTAACATTTAATACCCTAAAAATAAACTAGCAATTTGCTCGATTGAATCCCTGCTACTTTCATGCGATTTTGTAAAAGAAAATAAATCCAATTACTGTATCGAAATTTTGCCGTGTTACGTCGTGTTAATGCCAAGGATGAAGTTCGATAGACACCCAGTTGCCTCAATTTTAGAAATTTCTAAATACTTTTAGTAAATAATAAAACAAAGTTTCACTAACAAATGCTATTTTGAAATCGACAAAAACGAAACGTAGTATAATTTTAGCCAAGCAGTACATTTTTAATATCCATAGACAATAATTTTTGAGGGTCTTAATGAAACCCTGCCACGTGGCATTTTGTACTTACGGGCAAGTATCAAGAACATTTCATTTCGGTAGAGATAGCAGAAGCACGCGCTGTGCGCACTTGAAATGGCGTTATACCAGGCATGCCTTTTAAGTTCTGTCGTTTACATATTTGCCGCCAATTTTGAATTTAGAACTGCTCAATATTCAAATTTGGTGAATTTAGAATTTCAAAACAATTGAAAGAATTAGGATTAATGCAATTGTTTAGTCACAGCGTTGTTTTGAATCTGTCAGGTCACGTACGAAAATGAATCTTACTAAGGAAAATGTCCGTGCAATCTTTTTCTATAACTTCCGAAGAGGCCTAACACGAATTCAGTGTTCCGAAGAGCTAACATCTGTGTTCCATGATGAAGCCCCATGTCTGCGGACTGTCGAACGCTGGTATTTAGAACTCAACGTGGATATACCACCAAAATCCGCCTTCACTGAAGATAACATTGTCGCTGTGAGAGATCTAATCCTCGAAGATCGTCATGTGACATATCAGGAGATAGAGGCGTTATTAGGCATCTCAGGGACAACCATTCAGAAGATCTTGCATGAGGCGCTTGGTGTGAGAAAGCTAGTTTCCCGTTGGATCCCGCATTTGCTTTCCGACGATCATAAGAAGGCCCGCGTCAGATGGTGTAAGAAAACTCTTCAAAGGTTCAACTGAGGAGACTCAAATCACGTCTACGACACCATCAGTGGTGACGAATCTTGGATCTATGCCTACGATCCTGATTCCAAACAACAACCCACAATCTGGGTCTTCAAAGACGAACCAAAGCGGACTAAAGTTGTTCGCTCTCAAAGCACTTTAAAGAAGATGGTGGCTACGTTCGTGGCGAAAACCGGGCATGTTGTGACAGTTGCACTTGAAGATCGTATAACGGTTAATGCAGAGTGGTATACCACAGTTTGTATACCACAAGTCATCGCTGAACTTCGGAAATCTAGCCCAAAGCGACGCATCATCCTACATCATGACAACGCAAGCTCACACAGCGCTCATCAAACGATTGAGTATTTGAAGCAGGAAAACGTAGAAATTCTTGACCATCCTCCATACAATCCTGACCTAAGCCCTAACGATTTCTTTACATTTCCTAAAATTAAGAAAAATCTTCGTGGTCAAAGGTTCCAGTCCGGTGAAGAAGCAGTCGACGCTTTCAAATCAGCCATATTGAACACCCCCACTTTGGAGTGGAATAAATGTTTTAATAACTGGTTCGAGCGAATAGAAAAGTGTTGTAAACTACGTGGGGAATACTTTGAAAAACAATAAAAAGTACTATTAGGTTCCAGTTGTTTTTGTTTCTTCAAACGACAAAACTTAAAAGGCATGCCTCGTAAATAACGTTCTTATTACGTTACTTTTAGACAAATATGTATGATTACGTGTATATAATATTGCTATTAATATCGGTAGTAGGTTTGAAACATCATAACGTTATTATTATAAATGACGATGTGAATTTTCCAATAAGTGAATTTTAAATAAACCATAGCGGGCCTGAAACCGGGCATGTTCGGGCAGCGAAAGTGGGCCGAATTAGTGGTGCTCGCGGGCTGGTGTTGGCCCGTGGGTCGTAGTTTGGAGACCCCTATAGCCTGACCGTTACCGCTATGCACCACCTTTGCGCCGCGCGGCGAGGCGGGGGGAGGAAAAGAAAGAGTAGCATGAGTTCACATCATTCAAGTTACTAAGTACGATAAATTAAAATTATACCTTTTTATATTTGATTTCGATGCTGATTTGAATTATATGTTTAGTTTTTTAATAAAACACGACATATTGAAATAAAAATTATAATTTTAATATAACGTACTCAGCTACTTATTTCACTTACCTTATAGTAGTATCATATTTCCTAATAAACGTATAAAGTTTATATCCTTAAAAATATTGTAATCCAATCTCGTAAATTCCGACAATATCGATCTGAGGTGAACTCATGCTAGTTCCTTTCCTCCCCCCGCCTCGCCGTGCATACCTCAGAGAGTGCACAGCAGTTATGGCCAAGTTATAGTTAAAGGTGTTTGAACACGTGTTCACACATGTAGGGACTCGTGGATGGCAAGAAGAACTATAGGTACTATAGTTATTTTACATGTAAAGTAGTTTTTATCCAAAACTCTACTACTGTATGAAACTGGAAAAACAAACGCCTTAGTAATGGCTAATAAGTAAAGTGAAAAAATCAAGATGTTGGAGTACTATTGTTTAGACTAGGCAACTCACTAGTTTTCTTTTCTTTTGCCAAGTCTTCCTTCATTTTATCGGCCTCCTGATCAGTGAGCTCCGTGACCGAAGCAGGCTCAAAGTCTTGTGCTAGTCTCTCTTGCTCCTTCTTCTGTTGTATGTCTTTCAATCTCTTAGCTTCTTCCTCTTTCTCTTTCTTTATTTTGTCTGATTCTTCTTTGGCCTTCTTTGCGTGGATATAGAAGGTATCTTTAACAACCTGAAAGAAAGAGAAGGTTCTATTTAGGAAAAAAAAACACTCAGTGTATGTCACACAGAATGTTTTTTAATTATTAATTTTCAATGCTCTATGAGTTGCGCTATATCTCAATCGTAAAATGGTAGCAAATCTGGCCAAATATTGATCCATAAAAGAACCATGCAAATGAACATTTATGGTACTCTGTGTTCTAAGACTAGACTTTGAGAATTTTTTAAACTTTGGTTTAAAATTATATTGTAACTAGCTTTTACCCGCAGCTTCGCTTGCGTGGAAGTGTTTTTAAGACGACTCTATTCGCCCGAACTCCCATACTAGCGCAGTTCGCTGATCATATCCTTATTTATAGGTACTTGCTTATTATTTTTTCTTTTTCAACATATCCCATACAATATCCATGACGTGAAACTAAAACATTTATCAAAATCAAACACATACAAAAGTTACAGGCGTATAAAAGTCCTGGATTTTACACATATTTTGATGAATGTCCTAGAAGCGATACAACAAATCAAATAATTTTAATTTTACAGCTATATATTTTATACTATTCAAAAATATTTTTGTTTCATTTCGATTTTTGGTATATTTCTCCTGAAATCATAGGAACCACCAAAACCATTCTCAAGTTTTTTCAAAACATGAATGTTTTCTCGCGCTTGCCTCTCACACCGTGTTCGATTAGTTCCGTACGAGCTCGGGAAATGAACGTTCGGGCCAACCAATAACAGTCAGTCAGTGCTCTATAATCCGAAGTTGAATGTAGAACTAAATAGCAAGCATAGCGTGACGACGTGATATTGCGCGACCGACTTCAAGCCGCCGACTACAGGCCTCTTAAGATAAAAACTATCATCGACAGTTTTCGACTTGGTGGTCAACTTATCAACAACCCTTATAGCCTGTTGCCCAGGGTCAATACGATGATAATAAAGAAAACAGCATCCAAATCATTTGGTGGTTCTCCAGTTAAAATGAAACATAGACGGACAAATATAAAAAATAAAATAGTTTTGGCTTCAGTACAATAATAGTACATATTGATGCAAGAAAAGTAAATTCCCAAAATCTTTAAATGACGATAAATTTTTTTCCGAGACCCGGTTTTAATGAACAAAAGCCTATAATTCAATTCTAAATTAAGCTCTGTACAGCTGTGGAAACTACATGAAAATCCGTTCAGTAGTTTTAGAGATGTGACAAACAGACAGACAGACAGAAAAGAATTCTAAAAATCGTTGATTTGTGTTCTATTACTCTACTTTAGTCACCCCCTTTCTATTTCTATTACGTTTCTTCAATGTACAGACACAGCGGTTTCTACTGTTTTATTATATGTATTGATATATTGATTGCTTAGTAAAATAAGAAAAGTATACCTAATTAAGAACACATATGATCAGTTGTCACCATCTTGCTATATTTTGTTTTCATATTGAGCATAGGAATAAAAATAATTTGATCTTACCTTCTCCCATTCGCCATCCTTGCCCCCAGTAAAGAAGTCAGTTTTTCTCGAAAGGAAGCTTACTATTGTATTCAGGAGCTGAAAATCATAACAGGCAATATTTGAACATAGGCACAACTGCACTCCATATCTATTGTATTTTAATTGTTATTGAAAATCAATACATGAAGAGTTTAAGTTCGGTAATTGTTCCATATTTTTGTCAAATCAATGACAGTAAAGCCGATTCTGAAGGCTCTAATTTTAGTTTTAGTGCTGTCAGAACTAAATTTTCTTAATTACAAAACAGTTCTTTAGTGATAGCAACAAAAGATATATTACTTTGGAAGATTTTAGGTTTTGACATCACTAAAACTAAAATTAAAGCCTTCAGAATCGACTTTAGTACATCATAAAAATTATGATAAGAACTTCACTCAAAACTATATGGGAAGTTTACACTTATTCTTCCAAGGGGAAGCTTATAAAAATTTACTTTATTGCTAAATAACTTTGAAGCCATGAACTCACAGATGGTGATGGTGTAGTATACAGTAGAATCCGAATATAACGACTTCGTTTATAACGTCCATTCGTTTTTAGCGACGAAAACGCAAGCTCAAGGTTGGTTTCATATAGACTTACTATGAAAACATATCCGTATAGTATGACACCGGTTTAAGGGACCAACTGCTTATAGCGAATTTTGACAAAAAATCGTCCGGTTAGAACGACGTGCAGTGTTTTGTTTACAATACCTATGCACAAACAATACCTCGCCGCCCCGATTCCCTTTCGCCCCCCCCCCCTCCTGTACGAAGTTCTTACTATCGAACAAAAATCGGTCACAAACTAAAATTACAGACTTCGTACGTTAGTAAATATGTACATACAACATTATGTACATACATATTTTATGTAATTTCATCAAACAAACAAACAAATACTCTTTATTGTGCACCGAAAAAAAAACATAATTTAATTTAATTTAACAAATGTTAAAGACACAATTGGCGGTCTTATCGCTTAAAGCGATTTCTTCCAGACAACCTTTGGGTGGAATTATTGTACGGGAAAAACGCGAAGGCGGTGTACATAAAAGCAAACTATACAAAACAAACCATGCACACAAATACTTAAATAGAATATAGAATAGTTATATAAACTAATATATACTCATATCACATACATAATTATATAAATAATACGTATACTTTATGAAAGGAGACATATAAAAACACAACAGCTGAGTTAGATGCAGAAGAATCAAGTCAGAAAAGGAAGTTAAAAAGAGAGAATTGAGAGAAAATGATCTTTTACCAGTCTCTTGAAGACAGGCAACGAGGGAGCACGCTTAATGGTGATAGGTAAATCATTCCACAGACATATAGCTTAACTCTCCAAGAGTTGCTATAAAATGTGGAAGAATGAGATGGAGTGGCCAGAAGGAGAGTTTCAGAAGATCGTAAAGTATGGTCATGAGTAGAGTGGAGATATTTAAAACAGTCTTTGTACCTCAAAGGTGGTGTTGAAGGATTAAACAGTGTAGCATACAAAAGAGAAAGAATATGAGAATCACGTCTAAGACGTATTGGGAGCCATTGAAGCTGTGACCTGAAATTGGACACGTGGTCAAATTTACGAAGGCCGAAAATAAGAATAGAGAAGTTTTGAAGACGTTCGAGTTTATCTATTTGCTCTGAAGTTAAGTCAGGATAGCAAACGTCTGCATAATCTAAGATAGGATCCATAGTCCATTGAGGAAAAAGGTAAAACATGCAATGTTGTATCATTAAAGTTACTTTTTGTTAATTCTGATACATATTTTTTTTATTTAAATAGAAATTAATCTGAATTCTTACATAAAAAAAGCTTAAATTGTTAGTCGGTTAGTGCGTCGTCCGGTTAGTACGACGTAATATCGTCGGTCCCTTGACCGTCGTTATATCCGGATTCTACTGTAGCTATTTGGATGAAGTAGCAAATATTTGTCGCTGGCAAGTTTACCACCTAACAAAGTAAATTAATGTATCTTTACTTTTTTAATTTTTGTAATTAAAATTTTCACAAATTGTCAAAACAGTCGATTAGTTTAAGAGGGTAAGGGTTTCCAAAAGAGACCCTTGATAGCACTGTCAAGAGCACAGTTTAAATGATTACTCAGGACAATTATACACACAATCTTTTTTTTTTTTATAGTATCTAAGGCTCCGATGAGTCCCTGGATTGCAACTAAGCTAAACTGAGTCCCAATGACACTATCCACGTTGCCATCCCTTTGCATGGTGCATATCAGGGCTCCAGGTTTGACATCAATATCTCTGGGCGAGACCCGACGGTGTCATTGTCTGTTTATTGATTTACGATGGGTTCAGTTGTTTCAGACCTCAATATTCACCGAGCTGCCAAAATTTTTATTTTTTATTTTTTTATATCCCTTTATGCAATGTGTTTGTTGAACGTGTACTTTCTTGAATGGCAAATTCGTGGACAGAGGAGCGAAAAATGGTGAACATGGTGAAGACAGAGTTAATTGTAAAGATTCATTATTAAAACATGAATTGCCAAGAATTTTTGAAGAAAAAACCTAAGCAAGAAAAGATGTCGTAAAAATCCCTCAAAAATTAAAAATATAGTTTTAAACATCAAGCTGGTCCAAGTCAGCCTAGCACTAGTAGGTTATTTAAATGTAATAAAATATTGTTGTGATGAAAAGCACTTGTACTTTTCCACAAGGATATATTACTTACTATGAATAAATAAGGTCTACGTTTTTTTAAAGGTGGCAGCCCTATATCCACTATACAACAGGCTGTGGATTGGCTGAATCAACATTCTTGGAGAGACAATTCAGCAAACAAAGCATTCAACATGAGTGCCTATAACAACACAAATGTCTTTAGGTGGGCATTGGAGGTAATATACAAACAAATACTGAAAACAATGAGGTCAGATGTTAGGTTTAAGCAAACAGGGCCCCAGAACAACCTCTCTATGACTAATAATTAGCTCATCCAATCTTGTGTTTGTGGACTTTCCAAAATATTAATAAGTAATAGCTTTTATATTAATAAGTAATGGCTCTGCCCACATCCAATGGATTTTCGTGGAAATAAGGAAAACAAAATAATATGATTTTTTGAACCGACAATATGCAATGGTCACCATGTTTTACCAAAGTGCTAATAAATACCAATCAAATAAGCCCAAACTCGAAAGGTTTGCTGTTGTCCGTTGAGGAGATCCCGTACCCATCTTCCAGTCCCATCAGCAGACCCTGGTCACCATGTTTTACCAAAGTGCTAATACTAATAAATACTGATCAAATAAGCCCAAACTCCAAGGGTCTGCTGTTGTCCATTGAGGAAATCCCGTACCAATATTCCAGTTCCATCATCAGACCCTGGTCACCATGTTTTATCAAAGTGCTAATAAAGACCAATCAAATAAGCCCAAGCTTAAAAGGGTCTGCTGTTGTCCGTTGAGGAGTACCCACCTTCCAGTCTCTTCATCAGACCCTGGTCTTCATGTTTTACCAAAGTGCTAATAAATACCAATGAAATAAGCCCAAACTCGAACTCTATATCTGTTGAGGAGATCCTGTACCATTACTTCTAATTACTACCAGTAGAAAAGTAAATTTCAAAAATCTTTAAATGACGATAATAACTTTTTTCTCTGATCGTATGCATGTAATTCATGTAGATTGGTAAAAAATAGTAAGTGGCAAATTAAATTCAGATTTAGAAGGTAAGCAGGATAATTTTACTTTTTTTAATATAATTTAGGAACTTTAAGCAATGCCATAATGTTGCTCTAATATTATTTGATGGAGTGCTGCAGGAGGTCATGTGACTATCATTTGACAAATTTGAAAATGGTAACTACAGATAGTGCATGAAGTGAATGCAGAGCTAAGGAATGCATTATATACACATGCAGCCGTTCTCTTTATGCACACAGAAAACGTGCAAGGGGGGTGTGCAGATGGCAGGGGGATATTGTCGCTTAGCAAACAACACAGCGCAAGTAATTTTTCAGTACTTTACAGGAGAGACACAAAACTATTTAAAATCATGAATTTAATAGTTAAAAGACTCAGTATATTGTTTTATGTGTTTTAGATAGGTACTATTAATCATCCGAATGCATAAAATTGTTTAAATTGAAGCACGCTTTAAAGTTCTATCCAATGGCATTTAAATCTCAAAACCGGCAATTTTCGACTTGCGCGGTGTTGTTTGCTAAGTGAAGATATGCTCCCTCCCTTGGCCTCAGCCCCCAACTGCATTCAACTCGTGTGCTATCTGAAGATTGGTTGCTTTGAATATTGAATAGTTGGTGCAGTGGGTCGCAGTATTAGATGTTAGTAACTAGGTTCGCGGTTCCAATTCCTGTCAAAAGTAATTGATTTCTTTATCAGAGTTAGGTTTATGTAAGTCTTTCAGCATAAAGTAAAAAATAAGTGCAAGGACAAAAGCAGAGCTGGAAGATGCATGTAAGGTTTCCATGTAAATAAATTAGGGAGCCTAACAGCACCACATGTCAAACATACTACAGTACAGCTAGCGGCAACGTATCGTCTTTTATTAGGTAGGAGTGAATGTTGTCACTATTAGCAGTACAGCATCCAATTTTATAAATAAAGGCACCGCTAGCATCAACATATATACACCTAGGTTCCATTTCGTAACAAGTGAATTTCACCCTAGAGTGTACAAAAATTGACCAGAGTTAAACCGAGGGTAACCTTTTGAAACACCTAGGAGTAATGCGAAAATCACACAATCGTGCCCCCTTATTGACACTCAGACCCACTGGCCACTTGATTCGTGCAACCAGATTTTTCTTTCCTTTTCTAATAAACCTGTGAAATTTAGAACTATGATCGCACGTTTTGAAACGCTTCCCTAGTTATATTTATTGCGTGTAACACGAAGTTTTGAGGTTAAGTAGTTAGTCCTGATTTTGATATTTGAACATTTGTGGAAGATTTAGGGTAACTGGAATTCATATCCCGAGCAAGAAACTCTTCTACTTACATCTTTGACGCCGCCTTCGTGTTGTTGGGCCATGGCCAGTAGCATAGAGTCAAATCGCTCAGGATCATTGGCCATTTTGAAGTGATTTTTTTTCTTCAGATGTTGTAGGTACTTAAATTGATTGTATTTTCCTTTATGAGGTATTTCTCTTTGTTCGAATGCACCGTGTTTTTTACTTTCCCCTACACCGCCGTTTCTATGGAGATTAGAGACGGACGACTTAAGTTTTTTTAACAGCTGTTTTATTTTTCCAGGTGCGTTCCGTTTTGAGGTGAATTCCGGAAACAACTAACGATGCGAGATAGCGAGAGGTCTTATTCGATTGCTTCGATTGTTCGAACATCTCAATGGTTCTCGATTGTTTCGACTTAGGCTGAGATTCACAGTGCCGTGTCGTCGTTTGAGCACAACTCTACGTGGCTCCGGACTGCAACTCACAAATTTAGTATTCACAGACAAGTTTGGGCTTTTACTTCTGTCGTGCTTAGCCGAGTTCATAATTCAAATAAGATGGTTACTAAATAAAATGGGAATCCAAAGTTCAAACGAGTAAGTGAAACCAAAGAAACGTCATTTTTGTGATTTG
This sequence comes from Ypsolopha scabrella, assembly GCA_910592155.1. Taxonomy (NCBI): domain Eukaryota; kingdom Metazoa; phylum Arthropoda; class Insecta; order Lepidoptera; family Ypsolophidae; genus Ypsolopha; species Ypsolopha scabrella. The sequence goes on from OU342964.1 coordinate 12,839,893, forward strand.
TAGATAGCGCTGAGTTCGGCTTGAGTGTCCGATATAGCTCGTCTCATCCTCAGCTTAGCCAGAGTTAGAGATGAGTCACAGAATTCACGTTTCTGAATTTAAAATGTGTGTTGAGCATGAGATCACTTCGCTTTTTGACGTTTGTAAGATTGTGTTCGGACTCCAAATGCACTCTGACTCGGTTTGTTATTGTGCCTGGCGAATGGCGCGTTCATTTGCGAGTTGTTTATCGATGGTTTAGAGTTTCACCAGTCCAAACTAATACTTTCAACAAGAACGATCGAGAATAATAAACACCGCGACGGGAATAAAATGTAAATAATTAACTTCATAACTTACACTTTTAAGAAGGAATCATGAGAATAAATGAAATATTTCAAGGGTTCTTAATGAATTTGTTTTTCTTTTATTAATATTAGATATGTCTGTAACATAGCTTTTTATCTAATTTAAAAAAAATCAAGAAATTACATAATGAACAAGATTCATGATGGCGACTTTACCATATTTAATTTCATAGGATTAAAATATAGACCAAAACCAAAAAGGCAGCGAAAGAAAATTTTTCATCTGCCATTAAATAACTGTGAAATAGATTATTTAAGTAAACAAGTCTAGCGCAGAATTAATGATTAAACGAACTTACCTGTAAGTGAAGTTCTATCATGATTATACGAAGGCTTCGTCCGAAGAGATTAGCATTAGGACACATGTAGTTATGCATTATGGTGTCGCCATTCCTGCACTATTTTGAGAAACACACGGTAGGTAGGTTCTTTTTTTTTTTTTTGAGGGTATATTTTCCTTTCTGCGAGCCAGCCGAACCCTGTCACGGCCATCTTCATTTAGTTGAGAGGCAAGCCACACATGAATATTTTACGATAATTCCTTTGGGTAATGCAATCAGGCAAGGGAGGGAGGGATGCTAATCTCTTCGGACGAAGCCTTCGTATAATCATGATAGAACTTCACTTACAGGTAAGTTCGTTTAATCATTAATTATACTTCAGGCTTCGTCCTCAAGATTAGCATTAGGACACATGTAGACTTTTAGAGAAAAAATATCGTAAAATATTCCATATGGTCAGTTTTAAAAAGCTTATTCTCAATCACATGATTTATTAACTGTAATATTAAATCAGTTTAGTGCAACATAAAAGTAATTTCCTTAATTCAATATTTAACAAAGACGTTTGTAGTAACTTATTACTATTGTAAAACAAAGTACTATACTATAACATAAAGATAAATGTCTCTTCACTTTTCACTAATTTTGTTTAAAAGTTAATCAAATCACCTTAATTAATTACAATATCATTTTAAGAATTTAAAACAGCGATTGCAAACGAATCATTATCGGCATCAGATTGAATCGGTCTATTATAGAACTTCATAAAAGTATTTGATGTACCACTCCAACCTGCAGTCTTTCTAATTTGGTCAAGGCTCATTCCCAACTTATGGGCAGCAGACGTGGCAGCATGTCGCGTGCTGTGTGCGAAAAACTGTGATATATTAATGCCACAAATGTCTAATGTACTTTTGACCCATCTACTCAGTGTTTGGGTACTAATAGGTTTGTAGGGTTTTTTTGACGTGAGAAATAGTAGGTCAGTATTATTTCGAAACGATTTTGTTATGTTTATGTAGGACTGTAAAGTTCGAGCAGGACATATTTCAGGCTTGTCGTTGAAGAATGGAATGCAAAGAACAGGTTGATATGAACCTGGGCGAGATGTTTTAATATGGTCTGGAATTTTTATCATAATTTTAGTTGGTAATATTTGGATATTCGATATTTTAATTTTAGACAAAGTTTGTGCTCTGTGAGCTGTTACAAGAGCTAAAAGTGTTGCTAACTTTTTGGAAATTTTATCTAAAGTTAAGCCATCGTTGGGATACCATTGAGCCATCTGGTTCAAGACTACGGAAGTATCCCAAGTGACATTGTATTTGGGTCGAGAGGGGCGCAAGCGAAATATGCCTTTCAGTAATCGCTTAATTTGTTCGTTTTTACCAATGTGATCACCTAGTAATAAACTGAGTGCCGATCTACATTTAATGTGCCATATTGTATTCCCTGATCATATAACTGGACCATAAAACTAATGACTTCATGAACTGATGGTGAAAATATGTTCACTTTATAATTTTTGCAATAATTAAACCATTTCTTTAAATAAGTATCGTACTGTTTCAATGAACTGACAGATAACGATGATAGCATAATGTTAAGTGCAGATGCAGGTACGTTCTTCCTAATCATCGCTGATTCGATAAAACTCCTGCCACCAGGGTAATCGTCGAGTGCATTTTCGGACTGCTGGAATAATGAGACAAAATTAAATTCTGAGTTGCTTTGAATATTAATGGTTCTGTAACCAAAAAGCTTTGAAATAAAGGAAACCATGGCTGTGTGGGCCATAATGGTACCACTAGTATGCCCATTGCATGATCAGTTACAATTTTTCGCAAAGATTTAAGAATCATTGTAAACGGTGGGAACGCGTAAAAATAGAAATTCGACCAAGATACTGTAAATGCGTTTATGGCCCAAGCATCAGGGTCTGCATGCCAAGAAATATATTGATTACACTTTCTATTTATCCTACTTGCGAATAAATCAATGTTCGGAGAGCCGAACTTGTGAATAATTTCATCGAATGCATACGGTGCAAGTTCCCACTCGATATCTGGGTGAACGCGTCTAGATTCAGCATCAGCGATACCATTATCTGATGAACGTATATACCTAATGCAAATACAAATATATTGCGATGTTCACACCATTGCCATAACTCTTTAGTAATGTCCGTTAAATGGGGGAACTGTATACCGCCCATACGGTTTACATACGAGATTGCTGTCGTATTGTCAATTCTCAACAGAATTTGAGAATTGGTTATACGTGGGACGCACTATAAGTTTCCGGAATGAATATGAAAAAATACTATTAAAGGTACAAAATTAATTTATTGTTTTTCAAAATAATCTCCCTTGGCGTCTATGCACTTTTTCATTCGATCAAACCAGTTTTGAAAACTTTTGTGTCACTCCCCTGTGGTGACCTCTGAAACGTGTTTTTCATACTCCTCGACAGCCTCTTCTGGTGATGAAAATCGTTGACCGCGTAATTGGTTCTTAATTTTTGGGAACAGAAAAAAGTCACAAGGTGCCAGGTCGGGACTGTATGCAGGATGACTCATGAGTTCTACATTTTTCGTCTTCAAAAAGTCGTTTGTCTGTCTGGCCGTGTGAGAACTAGCATTGTCGTGGTGCAGGATGATACGGCGTTTACGGTTATTTTTACGGAGTTCGTCAATAACTTCCGGCAAACAAATGGTCGCGTACCAGTCACTATTCACAGTACGACGATTCTCTAAAGCAACAGTAGCCACGTGTCCAGTTTTATTAAAAAAAGAAGCAATCATCCGCTTAGATGCACTTTTCACGCGCGCCACTTTGGTTGGTTTCGGCTCATCTTGAAAGACCCATACGCTCGATTGCTGCTTTGTTTTGGGATCGTAGCAATAAATCCATGTTTCGTCACCTGTTACTATGTCCCACACCAAATTTGACGCACCTTCGTTGAATCTGGTAAACATGGTACTGCACCAAGTGACGCGGTCCGTTTTTTGAGCCTCGGTCAAGTTGTGTGGGATCCACCGCGAGCACAGCTTTCTCACACCCAAATGTTTGTGTAGGATTGATTGTATTTGACTCATGCCTATTTCTAAGGATGCGCGAATTTCATGGTAGGTCACATGCCTGTCTGTTTCAATCATACGGCGCACAGCATCGATGTTTTTGTTGGTCACAGCGGTGGACGGCCGACCATCGCGAGATTCGTCACTGAGATTGATACGACCACGCTTGAATTCTGCAAACCAGCTATAAACAGTCGTCTTGCATGGTGCTTTATTGCCAAAAGCTGTTTCAAGCCGAGCGATGCTCTATTGAGCTGTCAAATTACACTTAAAATCGTAGAAAATCATACTACGAAAATTTTCCCGAGTTAAATCCATGTTGATGCAGACACACAATTTTTTAAATGGCGCCACAAGGTAAAAACAAAAGACAGTCAGATGAAACAAACTGCATTCTACAGCCAAAGAGTTCTATTTTCAAATGTTGCAATAAATTTTTAAATATTGTTTATGTAAGTGGCCAGTTCCGGAAACTTTTAGTGTTACCTATGTATTTTTGGCAAATACTTTAAGACCGAGAAACGCTGCTAAAATTTCTAGGTAATTTATATGGTTTGATCGTTCCGAGTCGGACCACTGTCCACTGGCTGTATTCTCCCCGCACGATATTCCCCACCCACCTGTTGTTGAGGCATCAGAAAAAATCTCCAACTGAAAGACATCGCTTTTAATTCGGCTAACAGAATTCACAATTGCCTCTTTCCACCAAAGTAAATCTGGTAAAAGATTAGTGGGTATATTCATATATCTTTCGTAATCATTGTAAATTTTTAGATTCAAGAATTTTTCTCTTTCAAATTGCTTTGTTTATAGCCAACCGTATTCGATTGCTGGACACGCTGAAACTAACAAACCTACAAACTTCGCAAAGTCCCTAATCTTGCACCGTTTAATGTGTAGAAATTTATCTATTTCCGTTCTAATACGATGAATTTTGTCTATAGGAAGTCTAACTTGGAGATTTTTTGATTCAAGTATAAACCCCAAAAATTTGCATTGTGTGTCGGGAATCAGCTGACTTTTTTCCTCATTTATTATAAAACCTAACGCTGTCAATAGTTTTCTTGTATCGTTCAAATTACAGAGACAGTTATCATAACTTTGTCCTATGAGGTGAAAATCGTCAAGATACAGAGTAGATATGTGCCCTAAGGAACGTAGTAGTTTTACAACCGGTTTCATAAGCTTAGTGAAAACGTATGGGGCGGTATTGAGCCCGAAAGGTAGGACGTTAAATTCGTATAAGTGTTCCTCCCATTCAAATCGTAGATATTTTTTGTAATTAGAATGAATACTAAGAAAAAAATAGGAATCTTTCAAATCAACGCAACACATAAAACAATTTCTTGAAATTAATTTTAAAGTTGTTCTCAAGTCTTCGGTTTTGAAATGTTTAGTATGGATGTATTTATTTAAGGACTTTAGGTTGAGGATAAATCTCATTTTACCACATGGCTTTGGGATCAAAAACACTGGGGATAAGAATTGATCTTCCAACGGTTCACACTCAGAAATAGCACCTATAGTCAAAAAACATTTTATCGATTCACGAAAATGAACCTTATCAGAATCAGAATAAGTCCTCTTTTTGGGGAGACAAGTTTGTACTACAGGGCGTGTAGAAGGTATTTTATACCCCTCGATATAGGATAGTATAACACGATCGTCGGTAATTAAAGACCATTGCGTGTAAAAATGTCTCAGCTGACTGGCGTACCTTACCGGGTCTAGCGGCGGTAGTTCGCGGACCGATTCTGTGACGTCTTGTAGGAGGCGCCGTGCTGGCGCGACGGTGGCGCTGGTGGCGGTGGTGGAGGTCTGTAGCTCGCGCTCGGACCCGGCGCCTGCGCAGGCTCCCTCGTCCTCGGACTCTTCCAGTTTAAATTCTTGCTTTGGGCCGACTGCGTCGGTCTTCGAGCTTGAGTTTGCTGCGGCCTGGGCGCACTGTTGGACTTCAATTCATTACCCGATTTATTAATTACTTTAGCCGATTTTATGGTTTCTTGCAAATTTTCACCAAATGAAAATTTATCAATCTTGGTATTTTGTAATTGAGACTTCATGTCGGGTTTTAGGGTAGATAGCATAAAACTTCTCCTCGTGTTAGAATCTGTGTGCTGGCAGTCACATAAGAGACGACCAGCGTCCATCAGCATCTTTAGCAATTCAGTGTTCTTATCTCTTGCCGTAAGAAGGTGTGATATTGATCCGCTGACGCATGAAATGGCGACAGCGAGTTGTTTCTGCTTAAATTCGATCGCTTTATCACGCTTGATCACCAACTCCGAAGCAGCAGCTTTTATTTCCGGATTTAATGCCGGTGGGTCGATAAGGGTGCAATTTGCAGGTGTTAAATATTTGGCGGTAAATTCTTTGCGAGATTCTTTAGATAGCCCTGTAACGGCTGTATGTTTGAATCTGACAGCAACATCTTTTTGTATGTTTTTCCCATACTTAATTTCAATGTACGGGTCTTCCCCCAATATTTCTAGAGCAATACTGTCAAGCTCAGGTTCTGGAGGTAAAGATGCCGGCAGGACGCTATCTAGCTTTTCGGGCGCCGGTGACGTGGCATCGTCTGCCGCAGTTTCATGCGTTTGTACCGCTGTGTCACACGAATATGTCACAACACTCTCAAGTGACGGTGGAGCGGGCAGCGTTTGAGCCTCGGGCGTGGGCGATTGTGCCACGTGTATGCCGTGTTCCATCGCTTCAGAGTCTGTGTCACTAAGCCACGACATGTCGTTTTCTATGGTTTCACGATCTGAAATAAGTATAATACGCTATTGTCTTGTGAGCCGCAAAATAGAGGAGACAGTCCCTAGGGTTTGCCACGTACTGTCCGAGTTCTATTTGCTTTGTAGCTCAAATAATCGGTGACGGTATATTTAAAAAATATTTAAAATTTGGTTACTGGAAAGAGACAGTCCCCTGGGCTTGCCACGTACTGTCCGTTCTCCATACATAATTTAAAAACATTTTACATGATGTAGTTCTGTAGCAGGTAGGTAGGAACACTGGAACTAACCTTGTATGTTTGACTGGGATGGCGTAGCATTCCGTGACACTGAACACTTCTCATTAGAATGTTTACGTTTACGTCGCGTAAGGCGACGTAACTTCTTTTTAAGTTTTCTTAACTCCTGGTACATTTCGTAGTCAGAATTTTCGTCACTTCGCTTTCTTTTTGGCATCTTGATTCCCGCTAGTTTTACACTAGGTAGATATTTTAAAACGCAAATGAGAATCGTGCGGAACGGCGGAGCACTAAAACGCGAATGAAGATGGCCGTGACAGGGTTCGGCTGGCACGCAGAAAGGAAAATATACCCTCAAAAAAAATAAAAAAGAACCTACCTGCCGTGTGTTTCTCAAAATCGTGCAGGAATGGCGACACCATAATGCGTAACTACATGTGTCCTAATGCTAATCTTGAGGACGAAGCCTGAAGTATAATGACTGCGGAACTCAGACCCCGCTGTGACGTCGCGCTACCGAGACACTCCGCGTCTTGGCTGTTAGTTTGCATATAGCTGTTCATTATATGCTATACAATCTAAAAGATACACGTATTTTACAAGTAAAGTTTATGTTTAGTTTTGTATATAAATATTAATATTATCTAGCACCATGGAATTAGACTTTTTTAAAGGACAAAGTGATAATTTGCTCAGAATATATATATTTACGGCGTAGACAAGATAGCCAAATAAGTCTTAAATAAGGTTGCTGATTCAAAACCAGTGTAAGTTGGGACCAGATATCTGATAAGGATCCACGTTCTCAGTTTCTTTAAGCGAAAATCGTAAGGTGAAACGTTGCTGAAAATGTTTTTATTGTGCTGTTAAATGGTGTGGAAAAATCAGTCACCAACGCAACATTAAAACTAGTACATTTATATTTCATGGAAAATTACCTAAATATTTAATACAAACATTCTAACTATATCATCATGGTTCAACTTAAATTGGTCATCTTTTAATCTAAGCTTGCGCATCCCGTTGATGTTTTTCAATATTTCTCGTACCCTCTTGTATTCTGTAGCATTTCTGTCTAGATTCTTTTATGCGGTCGTGTTAGGATAGAGGTGCGAATTTATAAACCACTTACTTATTAATATTTATTGATGTATGTAGATTATTTAAGGTATACCGGGTGTAAATAGACTGCTACCTACCATTAAATGAAACCACGTATTCTACCGACCCTACTGAATCACTTTTCCCACGAATCATACCCGCGGACACCCTTAGTTTAGGAAATTATTGACTTCCAATCAAAAATGCGTGAACCCTAACGCACCAACATACGGGCGAGTTTAGAAAGAGCGTCGTCAGTAAAACCTCGGCTGTTCGATTTAATAGTCTGTCAAAAAAGTGTTGAAATGAAAATAGAATTTTAATGAACTTTAAACGTTCAAGTAGGACAATTTAGGTAATATAGTCATGAAATAACCACGCAGTAAACTCGATTTAACCGATTTTGTACTTATTTTTTATCCAATAAAGTATTTATGATGGTGATGATGATGATGATGATGATGATGATGATGATGATGATGATGATGATGATGATGATGATGATGATGATGATGATGATGATGATGATGATGATGATGATGATGATGATGATGATGATGATGATGATGATGATGATGATGATAATGATGATGATGATGATGATGACGATGAATATTCATTTCAACAATTTTTTGACAGACTGTGTTTTAATGAATGCAATCGACTGACCCGCTGACCGAAAGAGACTTGGTGAGTGAGAGTGACCGATTCGAACAATCAAGAACTAGCGGTCAATTCTGCTCACAGCTGCTCACTCGAAACAATCGAAACACATCTCGATTGTATTGTAGAACGGCGAGTCAATGGTAAACTCAATGGTTTATTTTAACGACCCCGATTCTTTCGATTGTTAAAACATCTCGGAATCGCCCATCGCTACAACAACCTTATGAATTTAATATATATATTATAACTTCAATATATAATCAATACAAATTTTGATTCTATTTAGTAAGCTTGGGGAATGTTTTATTTTAACACATTCGAAAGTAGAAAACCGAGCCAGGTGAGATAGCTTCAAAGTCACAATGTGTCCTTGTCTCGCAAGTTGCCAAAACAAAATAAAATCTTCTTTGGTAGTTTTGGTAGCTTTCTTACAATTTGAATACATTTGTATTTACTGTATTCACGATAAGAATAAATCAAAATGTGTTATTTCATGACGGCAAAAATTTACTACCTATCATGAAGTAACATACGGAATACATGTCCAAAAATTATTAAAAATGACAAGCAGTATTTTGTCATCCCTATGTGGTCACATTATTAGAAGAAAATCAATCAATATGGCTGCTTGTTGTTTATTGAAAAATTACCGATGCGATTCTTACTGATTCTTTATTTGTTTTTTTTTTAAGTGTATATATTACCTTACTTCACTTCGCATGATCCTGTTTTATACTAACAAAGACTGCAGCAATTACTCTGAAATTAATATATGATAAAGTTGAGGACTAATGCTGTGTCCATGCTGTTGTGAAAACTTGATACCATTACATTTTTTCGATAGAAAAAAATACAAAGGTACCTCCAAACCGTACAATAAACCGATAGTATTCAATGAATACTTGAAATTAGATCTGAAACTTTGCATAATATAGCTGATATTAGTATAAAGCATCTGCAGACTGTTCCATAAAAATGAAAAAACCATCAGTGTAGCCGCGATTTCAAAATAACTTATGTTTTTGCGTGCGCGGCATCTGATTAGAGTAGGATAGACAGTTAAAAAGCAGAAGCGCTAGAGGGGACTGCGAATTGAGGTATTATGGGCGACATAAATAAGTAAAAATCAGGGTAGAAATTGATCATTTTTGTTGTGTCAAACATGTCATTTTTTGTTATGGCTGGCTTATCTTTCCACAGATGAGCTATTTTCTTGAATGTATTGTTAGAGTAGTGTGTCCATAATGCATGTTGTCATCCGGATTGATGTAGGGAGGGTAATAAAATAACCAATATTATTATTGTTTTAAAAGATAAACCTTGACCCAGGTTGGTCATTGTGGTTATTAAAAATTAATATTCAACAAATTAATAATAACAAGATATTCCGAAGGCCATTTTTTGGGATTTCAGCAATGTTTTGTAACAAAAGTTATTCAGTTTTATGACTTGGATCACCAGCTCAGAGGTTTGGGATAAATCCTTACCTATGTACAGAATCAGTCTCATCATCATGGGTCTTTTCGTCTATTTCGTTATTATTTCTATTTCGTTTATTTTGGAGCAGTGCCTGCAGACATTTCTTTTGAATCGGTCGGAACGGATGTTAAATATAATTAAATATTTGATTGGCTCAGAAAAACAAAATCATATCCATGGATTGGGTGATAGAAATTTTACCAACACTACGTCATATCAGGGGCCACACAGTACCTTAAATCTGCATGTATAAAAATCACCAGTACTTAAAAGAAAATATTTTTATTAATATTACATGTGTGAAAAAATCTCTCAAAATTAATAAAGCGTGGACACCCTACTAGAAAGGAAAGGGATACATTACGACTTGGAGCCTCTCACTCGGCTCGTTTTTATTGAGAAACAGCGATGTCCAGTTTAGATATACGTCCGTGGTTTGGTGTCTGATTGAAAAGCCAGCTAGTAGGTACGGTGGTTTTAAGACTAGGTACAAAACAAGAGGTCGCAGGTTCTAATCATGGCCCGAGAAATTTTTTCAAATTCTTGTCTGTACATTTGTTTCTAATTTATCTTTTCTGGTTTGTAATGCACTCTCACAATAATATCTACGTACAGTGCTTCTATTTTCCTAAAGTCTCTCGGCAATCATCGCATTTCCGAATAAAAACGAATGCTTATTTCCATGGCCATCTATTACTAAATTTATCGTGTATAACAATTTGAATTCGAAACTAAGTACTTTGTTGTTGTTTTCTCTTGATTTCCTAGTGAACTATATAGAGCCGTAAAAATGTATTTTCCTTTTTATAATGAAATTTACTCCTATTCAATATGTATAGTATACCAAGAAAATACTAAAAATATAAACAAAATAAAATACTCCTTCAACGAACTCCCAAAAAGAGTAGGTTTTTATGTTCGATATGCATATGTATGCAACTAAAATGAATATTTATCAAGTTATTATCCTTTTCAATTCAATAAAAAAAATTCTTCATCTGATGTAGCTGTGTCAGTATGTTCAATAGCGATGGAATGATCATTGACCACTTTCTTCACTGCCCGAACAGATATTCTAGTATAAAATTTTCCTTGTGCGAGTCATACATTTGCTCAAAATTTCTATATTCATCCACACATTTTTATTAAATTAACACATACTTTTTTCCATTGTTGGGCCAATCATATTGATTTTTTCCACTATAATTTCTTTGATTGTTGTTTACGTTTCCTTTAATTTGGAGCTTACCTCCCATTAAATAACGTAATCTTAGACACACTAAATCAAAAGCTGCAACACAAACACAAAACACGCATACAAGCAAACTTACATGAACAAATTGTTCATGTACAGTGGAGCCCGCATCAAGCTATACACATTGAGTACATATAAGCTGACCCCTCATTGTACGGGAAGCTTATACAATGAGAGGTCAGCGTATACTGAAAGTGTTTAGGTTGATGTGGGCTCCACTGTACTTCGGCAGAGGGGGATAAGTGCGCTTGCCTGATCCCGTGTTATATGGTCCAAGAACATAATAAATAAAAGAATAGTGACAACTCTATATACTTCCAAATCGATTGAGAGCGTACGGCTTGCACCAAGTGCAAAGGGCAACTGACGGAAATCCGACAACTGACGAAACACGAACTTTGCCGATAGACATTAAGAAAATAGAAGAACTTCCACCTGTCTTTAGTCGTAGATAAATACCATCAAATTAAAGTACTCACGCGCCGCACGACTGTCAGTGACTCGACGACGACGACTACTCGACGCGACGTGACGATTGATGCGATTTAATCGATCATGTTGTTGCTCGGAACGCACTGGAAATGTCAAATGACGTTTTTCTTTTGCTTTGCCTGCATTTCGGACCAAACTCTTTTGAAGTGAAAGATTCTATGGATGGAGGTCATGCGTTGCATTGCATTTTTATGCATTTCATATCAATTTTATTGAAAATCTATTGCAGTCAATTTTTACAAAAATGTGTTAGCAGTGTTTAAGGTGTTTCTGTAAGAAGGGTGAGCCTTGCAAGCGAAGCGGAACTTACTATACAATCGGTTGAGTGTTGTCAATAATCAATTTTTGAGTTTTAGCCAAGTGGTTTTGTTTTCGCAGCTTTTTAGAGTTAAAACGTAATGGCAGACCAATTTTGTTTACGTTGGAATAATTTCCAAACAAATATTGTGAATGCACTTGATTCTTTGAAGTGTTCTGAGGATCTGGTGGATGTGACACTGACATGCGAAGGCAGGAATATCAAGGCTCACAAAGTGATCTTGTCTGCGTGCAGTCCGTACTTCAGAAATGTGTTCAAGGTGAATCACTTAGATATAGATATTGCTTGAGGTTATATTTAGTGTCCTTTATTTGATGTCAAGCTAGTAAAGATAAAATTGTTCTATTTATGAACTCATAACACATTGTTATTGAATTACAGGAGAACCCATGTCAGCATCCAGTGATAATTCTGAAGGATGTCTTGGCTGAGGACATTGTAAGCCTACTCTCCTATATGTACCAAGGAGAGGTTTTTATTGAAGAAAGTAAACTGTCCTCATTTTTACACACTGCTGCTCTGTTGCAAGTTAAAGGGTTAACGGGCGTTACTCAACAGGTATGTATTTTTTGGTAACACAAATCAGGATCATCAGAATAAAAATGAGATATTAAAGCCGATTTTAAAGGTTTTAATATTAAGCTAAGACTCTTACTAAAAAACGTAATTTTAAGTGACAGTACTATATTTTGCTATTCTGAAGGGCGCACCAACCAAAATTAGCAAGTCTTTTAAATGCTCTTAAATCAAACTAAATTTTTTAAATTCAGTCAAATGACAGCTGTAAAATGTGCCTTGAAATTACCAAAACAAGTTAAAATCACTAAATTGAGTAAATTACGGCTGTCAAACTAAAATTTTAGTTTGACGTTTATAAAATTGGGGTCTTGAAAATGGCTCTTCGTTTTAACCCTACATAAGTATAATTTTATGTATGTCAAACTAAAACTAAAGCCTTCAAAATCAGCTTTAGTATGTCTTATTTTTAATTAAATAAATATTCCAGTTGCATTTTTTTGCTTTATGATACTGGAAAAATCTTTTTAAAATGGTTATTTTCTCTGAGATAAAATATACATTGGCAAATCAACACCCATGAAATATATGACTTATTTGGCTACAAACGCTTAAAAACTGTGACATAGATTTTACTATTAATGCTATGGGAGCACCAAGAAGACATGGTTTATTTTGGTACAAGTCTAGCAATTAAAGCCATAAGCGTGCTTGTGAAATCCTAATATTTTTGCTGTCTTTTCAACAGTCTATTTAAATGCTGAGTTTGCCCGTAAAGATAACATGACATATAAAATTGGTATTAGTTAATTAAAATAAATATCTCATTAAAAAAGAGTGAATAAATAAATAATGTTAAACAGACTGCTTCTTCTGATGCAGGTTAACTTCATTAAAAGTTTGAAAGACCAACAGAAAAGTAGGACTAACAAATTTTTTATATATTCACAGAAAGAAATCACATCACCCAATATTTCAAATAAATTATACACACAACTGACTATTTCACCAAAGGGTCAGTTTGGTGCCCATAAAGATACCAACTCAAAGTTTCCAGGCCTGAAGAAGAGACGAAGCAGTACTTCTGACAAACCTAATGATGTCTCTATCGGCGGAGCACCCAAGAAAGGCAAAATACTTGACTCTAGTGATATTTACAATAATTTACCACATTTATCTAAAGTTGTTGATAATCAGATTACTGTTCCTGACCATAATAATGTGGATAAAAAGTGTGAAAGTAAAGGCGAACAACCTCCTATAACTGCTAATGGCAGAAGCTCCATCTCAACACAGGTAAATTGTATATTTCTGCCACAATTATTTTTTTGTAATAAAACAAACAATAAAAAAATATGACTCTCATTACAAAAAGTGAGCTAAAAAGTTCAAAACAAGTAAATATTGGAGGAATACTTCACTTGACAAAGTCAATGCATCATTGATCTAGAGGAGGAAAGGATCTCAACTATGAATATACAGTACATACGTGTTTTGTATGGTTTTTTATGTGATTACGAAGTTAAAAATAGTGAATAATGATGACATATTTACTATAGTATAGATTTCTTACCAAAATAATGCTGCGAGATAAAAAAAACGAGGCAAAGGAGAGCTTATTATAGTATCACTTGATTGTTGTAACAACTAGTTATGTGCAGTTTCTTACACTACTTTATCTAAACTTATACAATAGGTAGTTACCTACCTGTTTTTATAATCCTAGTAAAATTTGTCGAAAGGCATATTTGATGTTTTGGTAAAGTTTCGTAATTTTTGTAGCTGTTTCCACAACACCAGATGGAGTCAAAAATTTATCAGTATCATTCCTTCCAGCCATTTTAGGTAAAAATAAATGACTTATAAAAACACAGTAAATAATAAATATTTTATAAACTGTGGTACCTAAATCCAACAGTCCACCCCACCATGCACACACCGTAGTGTGCAATGCCAACCAAAACAAATTTGAATTTTAAGATTTTAACCTCCGTAGTTGGTCTGCAAAATTGTTTTGTATATACATTTAAGAAATATTGCATATGTCAATAATACAATTGTATTGATTAACTGTGTTTGTGATATTTTTTTCTGTCACATGACTGAATGACTAGGTTCCCTTTGCCTTCCTAGTACTGTAATTGCAGGAAAAATATAGACAACACTTTTAATATTACATGTTTTATTCACATATTTTTGTATCATAAAGTGTAATACAGACTGAAACTTTTCAAATTCTTAATTTCGAAATGTTCATATTTCAGATTCAGAATAATGCTCAAATGGAGAACATTCCAGTGACAATCAAAACAGAAAAAGCTGATGACACAGGCTCTCCATTACCACCTTCTGAGTGCTCAGAAAATGAAAACAGTCTTCCCGGCTATGAGAACAGCATGCTTGCCAGATCTCTACTTTCAGGTAATGATATCATTCTAATGACTTTATATTGTAAATTTATAAAAAGTATGTTTTAATGCATTACTTGGTTTCCTTTTCAGGAATTAACCCGTCAAAAAGTGATATAAGTGCCAACAGTACAACAATAAAGAAACTTACAAACAAAGTTGAATTACCCATCAGCATTTCGCCGAAAGATGTGTCTTCAGAAACTGCTACTTTTACCAATGCAGTCTCTAAAAGCCCTTTGAAAAGTCTCAGTGATGAAACTGTAGTAAAGTCTGAGAAGCAGTCTCCAAAATCTGATATGGACTATGAGCCTGAGGTACTATTATCAGAGCATCAAGATGATGATTCTGAAGGTGGTTACACACAAGAGCAGTCTCAAGCTCTAATGTTGCTGGCTGGAATGTCGTCCATAAATGTGATGACAACAGCGGCTTCCACATCTCAGGGTGTGTCTCATCAGCAGTCAAACCATGCAGCTATTTGTGGTGACTGCCCCCACTGCGGCATGAAATACTCCAACCAGTCAGCTTTGAAGTACCATGTCCGGTTAATGCACTCAGATCTAACGAACAGGCTGTGCTGCTATCTTTGCCCGAGGTCGTTCACAATGCGTGAAACCTTTAAGGAGCATATGTGGACAACGCATGGGCAAAGAAATTGATTTTATTTATTTGTAAGTTACAGTGCCTTAATTTGTTCCTTATAATAATGTTGAAAGCTATTTAATTAAGATAACACAGTGAATAATTATAAAAAGTGCCTTGGAGATGAATATGACCGTCCTTGAATAGACTTTTTTCATGGTACAGAAATTATGAAATGAAATTGTGATAGGAAAATTTAAAGTCATAAAATTCGATAAAAACAGTTTGGTGTGGATATTACTTGTTTTGAAAATCTCATGAATGTAGTACAAAACTCAATTTTGATTCAACAAAGTAGGTCATAGATACTAGCCTTTGGTTGTTTGGTACAAAAATTGTTTTGTGTATTGTTGTAAGTTATTTTATTATGTACTTTAAAGGGTTTTTAATTTTATTTGGTATTTTTAAACAATGTTTATGTTATTGGAAATTTCGTATGGCAATAGATACCTAACGAATGTGTTTGTGGTTCTATTGAGCGTAAAAAAATGTGTGAAAATGTGTGATATTCACAAGTTACTACAAGGTATAGTATTCTACAAGCTAATTTAAAATTGGTGCTTCTCCACAAGTGTGCATATTCAATCAGAAAGTTAAATTCCAGTATTTCTAGTAATTGCTTTTCAAAATTATGGAGATTTCTGAAGACATTTGTGATATTCCTGATAATATGAGTGAAGTGGACGACGTAACTGTTATTTGAAAATGGAAGCTGTATAGAACATTATGGGATCAAACTATGGAGTTAATGCAACACGTCATATGCTAGAGCTAGCCGGGATGGGAGTGCGCTTATGACAAAGTAAATTGAATTGTAAGATTCATATAAGCTATGAAATGAATGTTCAATTTCATAATAGGCTTCTTATTGTACTTTTATTTATAGACGTAGTTCTTATTTCGAAAAACAGTATCAAGCTGCATACGCGCATTTCGGTATCAGCTAGGCTATATTTATATATTTATTGTACTGTACTTTTGTTGAATTGTCGCATACTAACATTAGCTTAGATACCTATAACTTAGCTTTGAGATTAAGATTTTCAAGTCAACATTATCAAGTCTATAATTTATAATAATTGTATGTTTTAACGATTCAAGGTGGTCGCTTCGGATCTCGTTCCCAAAGGCAAAAATTACGATTGCTTTTCTTATCTTGAAAAAAAAATGTATTCAATAAATGTGGTTTATGCACTCGCGACAATATAATGTCAATTAGGCGTTTCTACCAAAGTTGTTGCTTCAAAATAGGAGAAACAATCATATGTTAAGCGTTTGGATACTTGACCCTGGGCAACCACGTTAAAACTATGTACCAGTGATAGGCAACACTTAAATCGTTCCCAATAAAAATCCAATCGTCCATTTAAATCCTGAAGTTGGTATTCGATTTGTTTGATAAAACTTTTGCAGCGGTATAGATTGTAACCCAGGTACAAACCGTACATTTTATTCCGGTTTCCTGGGGCTGCTATAAGCACGGGAGGCAAAAGTTAGTTTAGTTGTAAATGAATGCGTTAATAGTAATACAAGTCGTTCGCATTTTAAGTTGCAATTGTTTTAAGTTTCAGAAATTGTATTCGTTGCATCCTTTATTTATTTCAGTAAAATTTTGAGGGTTCCGTACCCAAAGGGTAACCAACGGGATTCTATTACTAAGACTCCACTGTCCGTCTGTCACCAGGCTGTATCTCATGAACCTTGATAGTTAGACAGTTGAAATTTTCACAGATTATGTATTTCTGTTGCCGATATAACAACAAATACCTATACTAAAAAATATAATAAAATTAATAGGTATTAAACGGGGCTCCCATACAACAAACGTGATTTTTTTGTTCGTTTTTGCTTAATATTGATAACGGCAACATGTAGATGTTTTAAATATTCACAGAATGTTTAGTTACCTATATATTCACTTTTAAAATAAATAATTTAATTTTAAATAAAATTAATATTTAAGGGGAGCTCTCCCTTACAACAGACATGATTTTTTTGCCGTTTTTATAGATAAATGGTACGGAACCCTTCGTGCGCGAGTCCGACTCACACTTGGCCGGTTTTGTTGGTGTTTCGTGCCAAACAGTTTTTGTAGTAAAGTTATGAATTTTGGTAATGCAATGGAACATTATTCAGTGTTGCAGGTTAACTTGTTATTATTAAAACATTTTATTCTTTATAAATGGTCAAGAGACATTGCTTGAGTAAATTGTCTTTAGATTGGTATTAGCATGTTTGTTAATAGTAAATTAAATATTTATGTTTATGTCCTTGGCCAGGGGCGGATTAATTATCGGTTTTAAGGGCCTAATTTGGGAACAGTGCAAAATAAATGGGACGCCGCACTTTGCTTTTTAAACTGTCTTGAGAAAATGATGCCATACAAACTTAAAGACAGCACTTAAAAGACATTTTACATGGAAAATTTATGCACAGTAATTAGAACTGAGTTTATGGATATTGTTTATAAAGCGCCCTTTTCTTCAATCCGTCCCTGTCCTGAATTTATGGAGACGTAACAAAATTAATTTGTATTAAGGGCCAAGTACACGTTGTACAATGCATTGCTGCGCTGGCCAGATCGAAAGGGACATTGCTATGAGTTTGGTTCTCGATACTGTTTAGCTATTTAGTAGCGTTCCTCTCGTAAGCCGCTGGAGGCGCTGCACAATTTCTCATTATAAGTATTTTACCTAGTGGCTAACGTGTATATATTGAGGCTTATTTTGGGCCTGAAGTATATTCCACTTACTCGCACAGGTTTGTCTCTTTCACACTGGCCAGCGCGCCAGCGAATTTGAATTTGCCAACGTGTACTAGGGCCTTAAAATCGTAGCCGAAGTGTTAAATATTGTTCTTCGTTGAATGCCGTTGATGAATCCGAGTATGTATAGCGTAAGTCCTAGCCTAGTATTATAATTACATGAGATAACAGTAAAACTATATTTATATCTAGTTTTATCATAGAAATGTATTTACGTTAACATTGTTGAATATTTTATTCAAATTTTACAAGATTTACAATTTTATCATGTTACGAATAAAGTTGGCGCTTCCAATAAAAGTGTTTTTTTTTCCGACTTACTACTTTCTGTTCACCTAATTGCAGACAATAACATAGTAAATATAGAAATACATAGTAGATATATGCATATACCTGACAGGGAAAATGATTAAACATTGTTCAGGTTTTGGAACGCCTAACGAAAAAACCTATTTTGTCGAGACGAATTTGGAAACATAAGTATCATATAATAAAAGGGCACAAGTGAATGGTACCCTTTTTCTCGACAAATGCCATCATAAAAATTAACACAAAATTGATCTAAAGCCTTATATAGAGCTACTCGTATTTACCTATAATCACCTATTAGGTAAATGGTGGAAATTCCCTCAAACCTTAAAACCCGAGTTCCCGAGTTAAACGGAACGTAGAAACAGACAAAAATTCTAAAAATTGTTGTTTCGGCTTTAATTGAATACCATAATAAATTAATAACCCATTTCATTTAAAATTTCGCGAAAATATTCAATGTTACAGACACGACTTAACTACTTTATTATTAGTATAGACTAGCATTTGCACGCGGCTTCGCCCGCGTTTATTTAATATTTGCCTTGTTTTCGGCTTTGGCGTTATTTTATAAACATCCCAGCCTCTGCGATGATAATAAAAAAACCGCATCTAAATCCATTGAGTGGTTCTCGAGTTAAAAGGGTTTATTCAATGTTTGCCCCGTTTTCGTCTTGGGCGTTATTTTATGAACATCCCTTATAGACTACTCCCGCGGCTCCGCCCGCGTTTATTCAATCGTTGCCCTGTTTTACGATTAGGCGTTATTTTATGAACACCCCGGGTAGCTAATGTGTTGACAGAGTCACTACGATGATAATAAAAAAGCTGCATCCAAATCTGTTGAGTGGTTCTCGAGTTAAAAGCGTTTATTCAATTTTTTCCCGGTTTTCGGCTTGGGGGTTATTTTATGGACACTCCTTATAGCCTATGTGTTGACCAGGGTCACTACGATGATAATGAAAAAAATCCAAATGCGTTCACCAAGTAGCAAAATTTGATCCTGTACGTGTCCTAGGACCATGTATTTTGTTGTCCTATAGAACTCCTCAAAACGTTTATAGAACCGCATTTAGGCGCAGTTAATAGGCGTTTTACTATAGTCCGGTAAAGTGTAGTTCTATTTTATAATTACCTTGTTAGGTGCTTTTACAAAATAAATTGTCCTATGAAGATCTGAAAAACGCACTGAATAGGCGTGATTAGTCCTACGACGCTCTGGCGCGTGCCGCGATTGTTGTAATTAGTCCTGTAATGATCTAGTGCATGCTACAGTGATCAGCGTGATGCCGTAACTTGAGCATTCATTTTTCATTCGTTTTGTATTGGTGTCGTACTTGTGTATAATAAAATATTTTATTTAGTAATCCACATTAATATCCTTTAGCTTGACATATTGGTAGGTAACTTTGACAGTTGTGTATAGAATGCCTACTGAACTTGCGAAATTAATTTTATTGATAAAGTGTTCGATAATAATAAACATATTTTCATGCCTCTTCAAAATAAATCATATTTATTATTTATATATTCCATAATAATTAACAAATACTTAGCCGCCATTGGATCGGACCACGTGCCATAATATTGCATTTACCATAACTATTACAATGCTATTTAGTCAAATTTAAGACTATTATATAAAACATACCTACGTTGTCACCATATTTAAGTAAGGGTTCGTTTAGAAAAATAAAACAGAAATAACTACATACACCACATTTGGGGTAGATTATTAAATTTATGGTAGGGTAATTTTTTAATCAATGCAAATATTTTCAGGATAGTGTTATAATGAATTTAAAACACTTGAAATATTTGTAAAAATATCTTTTGAATTTATTGCGACGTAGAAGGCAGTGTAGGGATGCAAAATAATCAAATAACTATATTTTATATGACTGTCAGTACTTCCTTTTTCTCGGAAAAAGCATTTTATTTGCGTTTTGATATTATACTTTTCTATGTCTTTTTCAATTTGACGTTGTGACACCAAATTTCACGAGGCTCGCTTTCGAACTCCAACCCCGATTGTATTTCATGGTACTTTTTCATAACTCTTTGTCGATAACTACCACTACGCTGAAATCTCTTCCATGGGTTTAAATAAATTTTTTTTTCTCTTGCTTTCTCCAACAAATTATAAAATGAAAACAAGGTGGCCGTGGATGGCCGACCACTCTGATAGTAACAAACGTAGGACACATTACGTAGAATACGATATATATATAAATCCATAAAAGTCCGAGGGCGTGCTGGTTTGATTGGCAAACAATCCATTAGAAGTCACGGCTAAGACAAATCAGCCCTATAATATTTTTCGTATTGCAGCTCTATCTAAGACGCTTATAAGAGCACATGTCTTATAGAAGAATGAAAAAAGACGTTAACAAGAGCAAACAATCATATTCAATGCGTTTATAGGATCACAAGCGTCACTGTGCTAATTAGTTTTATAACATGCGCTTATAAGACTGCAAGGTCTAGTAAGAGTCGTATGAAGTAATCCTCTAAACGTTTATAAAATCAAGTAATAGGATCGAAAGTACTTGTAGCACAAATCGTCACTTAAGGCCTTACCCCTGGTGCACGATTATTTTACTGAGCGATTTTGAATTTCAGTATGTTGTCAGAAAGTCTGCATTAGAATGATCGCTTCGTGCGCTGCCCGCACGTAAAATAAGTGAGTTTTCGAGGTTTTTCTGGATTTTACGAAAAAGTATTTGATGCAGGAGTTTTTTCACGTGACATCGGAAAATAAATCATGTTTTCTTGATTTAGCAGTAATTTCAGACATAAAACCCAAGCCGTTTAGATATAGAACGAAATAATAACTTGAAAAGGCATTATTTTCAAAAATAAAATCCGTCGAGCGAAATGTGTCCAAGTAGGTAGCCGACCTGACAACGGAAAGACAAAAGTCTGAAAAAACACGTGTTCAAGTTTTACATTGACCAGATAAGTAGTTGACTCAGCATATTAAAACAAAAACTGTTGAAAGACCCAAAACACGCCCTTAAGATGCTGTTGTTAGACCAGTAATCTAAGTCAATGCGTCTATTAGATGACTATTAAACGCTTAGTCTTATAAGTCCATCATTATACGACTATTTTGCTACTTGGGTCGAGTTACAACGGAACATACAGATAGAGATAGACAAAAAGTAGACAGATAGACAAAAATTCAAAAAATTGTTTTTTTGGCCTCAGTATAATACTAATAATATAACCTATTGCATTTAAGTTTTCGCGAAAATATTGTATATACAGACATTACTTTTTACTACTTTATTATTAGTATAGATTTGTTGACCAGGCTTCCTACGCTGATAATTAATTTTAAAAAACAAATCCAAATCCGTTAAGTGGTTTTTGAGTTAAGACGGAACATACAGACAGACAGACAAAAATTCTAAAAACTGTTGTTTCGGCCTCAGTACAATACCATTTCATTCAACATTTCGTGAAAAATGTCTCTGTCTCTGTCATGTAAACCGATAGCACTTGCTACCTCGTAGTATGTGTCATATAAGCCGATAGCACTTGCTACGGCGTAGTATGTATCATGTAAACCGATAGCACTTGCTACCTCGTAGTATGTGTCATATAAACCGATAGCACTTGCTACCTCGTAGTATGTGTCATATAAGCCAATAGCACTTGCTACGGCGTAGTATGTATCATGTAAACCGATAGCACTTGCTACCTCGTAGTATGTGTCATATAAACCGATAGCACTTGCTACCTCGTAGTATGTGTCATATAAGCCGATAGCACTTGCTACGGCGTAGTATGTATCATGTAAACCGATAGCACTTGCTACCTCGTAGTATGTGTCATATAAACCGATAGCACTTGCTACCTCGTAGTATGTGTCATATAAGCCGATAGCACTTGCTACGGCGTAGTATGTATCATGTAAACCGATAGCACTTGCTACCTCGTAGTATGTGTCATATAAACCGATAGCACTTGCTACCTCGTAGTATGTATCATATAAGCCGATAGCACTTGCTACGGCGTAGTATGTATCATGTAAACCGATAGCACTTGCTACCTCGTAGTATGTGTCATATAAACCGATAGCACTTGCTACCTCGTAGTATGTGTCATATAAGCCGATAGCACTTGCTACGGCGTAGTATGTATCATGTAAACCGATAGCACTTGCTACCTCGTAGTATGTGTCATATAAACCGATAGCACTTGCTACCTCGTAGTATGTGTCATATAAACCGATAGCACTTGCTACGGTGTAGTATGTATCATGTAAACCGATATCACTTGCTACCTCGTAGTATGTGTCATATAAACCGATAGCACTTGCTACCTCGTAGTATGTGTCATATAAGCCGATAGCACTTGCTACGGCGTAGTATGTATCATGTAAACCGATAGCACTTGCTACCTCGTAGTATGTGTCATATAAACCGATAGCACTTGCTACCTCGTAGTATGTGTCATATAAGCCGATAGCACTTGCTACGGCGTAGTATGTATCATGTAAACCGATAGCACTTGCTACCTCGTAGTATGTGTCATATAAACCGATAGCACTTGCTACGGCGTAGTATGTGTCATGTAAACCGATAGCTCTTGCTACGGCGTAGTATGTATCAGGTAAACCGATAGCACTTGCTACGGCGTAGTACGTGTCTTGTAAACCTATTGAACTTGCTACGGCGTAGTATATGTGTCATGTAAACCGATAGCACTTGTTACGGCGTAGTATTTGTCATGTAAACCGGTATCACTTGCTACGGCGTAGCATGTGTTATGACTACAGTTTCGTCCCTCACGCCTTAGTTTGTATATTATGAGTATGTTGATTTATGTAGTTACCATTCGGCTCTTCCCTACGATAGACAAAACAATCATTAAATAAAAACAATGGTTTAACGAAAGATATATTTCGGGGTCGTCAGCATGAGTTGCACTGAATATAAAAATAGTAAAATATTATTTCTCGTAATAATATTATTGCGACAGGGGAAGTAAGTGCACAACATTTATTTTGGAAGAAAGTAGAGATCACGTCCACGAAAATTGCACAGAGCAATCTACAAAGGTTTTGCGTAGAGCTTGAGGCTACAAAAGTTGCTGAACTCCAGTTTGTTTCCGTAGATGTCACTCGCATAGACGATAAGGCGTAGTCGCGTTTCAAACAAAACCATAACTATAATAGTATTATAATATTATTAAAACTCACCTGTGCTGACATTCTAAATTATTTTATAGCACACCGTGCGTAAAATGACCGCTTTACGCACGCTGCGCTTGCGTAAAGTCGGCATTTTCCCCACTTGTGCTATAAAATATTATACGATACTCGTGCGAGAAACTTTTTCTCGACTCGTGTGATTGCAGCACTCACCTTCGGCTCGTGCCGCAAACTCACACTCGTCAGAAAACGATTCATCGCTCTCGTATCGTAATGTACTAATTAAATACCGGCTTTAAGAAGACACCACAAGAACGACACTCGCCTTGAGAATGCCGAAATTGTCTCGGTGAAACAGTTGGCATATAGTAATACGTGAGTGTTAAAGTCGGTATTTAATAATAATTTATAATAGTATTCGTAAGCATCTATTCTACACATTATACTACTTATTAAATTATCTAGTAAGCAGCGGTAGCAGTAGGACACAGGTTGACATCCTGCCCGTGGAGATGCACCGATGAGTCGTTTAGAATTTATTAAGAAAATCAATGTAAGATAAACCTGCTCAAAGCGTATACATTTGGGCACGAAGTACGGCAATAAGACTCATCCTTATGAAAAGAGGGTATACGAGTATAAACTATTATGTACCGTCAAATGGGTACTCCTCGTTTATGACTGTACGAAAAAACTAAAAAAATATATACTAGTATATATGAAATATAAACTCTAAGACAACCATGGGGCATATTATATTTTCGTTTCACCTAAACTTCTATTCCAGAAAAATATTAAGAAAAATACTAAGCGGTTTAGTTGATTTTGTTTTTTAAAACTTTGATTTATAGGTCAACTTGGTAGCTATTAACGCTATGCAGAATTTTTCAATCAAATAGTCACGTTTGTATGAAAAGTATTATTTTCTCCTATTTTGCGCTATCTAAGACGCAGCGATCGTCGTAACAGCCACTTTGCAATGCGATCTGATATGAACGCTATTCCAATGTCGTTTCCGTTGATAATCGTACCAACATACGTCGAGCTGCTAATTTGGCATTACTGAGCGTCTTATAGGGAGGTGAGTAGTGAACATTAATATTTTTTGACGATAGATTGTAAAATTGCAGCGTTATACTTTACCTAATACCGTAATTAAAGCCAAGAGCAAAAGACTAGTCGATTATAAAACTACTTAATTCATTATAGTAAATTTAAATAAGTTCTTAGAGTATTTTACGGCTAAGTGGGAATATTAACCAACAAAAGGAACTGCGGTGTGGATCCACCCTTACATCTGCAGGTGCCTAACGCATTATACGAGTACTACGTAGGTCTAAAAACTATAGATGGAGTCGTAGGGCTTTTTTTTTCTCTATTTGGCCATTGGCTTGCTTTCTGCCACCATTTTCTG
The DNA here is from genome assembly GCA_910592155.1 of Ypsolopha scabrella. NCBI lineage: Eukaryota > Metazoa > Arthropoda > Insecta > Lepidoptera > Ypsolophidae > Ypsolopha > Ypsolopha scabrella. The sequence continues at coordinate 12,865,106 of OU342964.1, forward strand.
CCAATATCAGGCAGTCAGCAAATCACAATTTAAACACTAAAAACGACCACGGAAAAAACAAAAAAAAGCTGAATATACCTGAAACAAACACAATAAAATTCCAAGAAAATGTTAACCTACCGTAACTAGGACTACACCGTCACTCTACGTAGAAAAAAAATATTTTTGTTACTTTACGTTCCTAAATTAAACATAAATTTACTATATACTATATTAATTTAATTTACTATATAATTATATGTTATTTATTATATTATATATTCGGCTAACTGGCATTAGAATAATAAATATATGTATATCAAATAAGCAAGATTTGAGGAGGGAATAAATTTGCCTCCAAATAATTGGAACCTAGAGGGAATAGCACCAATTGGAGAGCTAGTCTCATCATTATCATCATCATCGTCATCATCATCATCGTCATCGTCATCATCAACATCAGCATCATCATCATCGTCATCGTCATCGTCATCGTCATCATCAACATCAGCATCATCATCATCATCATCATCGGAAACCAAATTTGAGGGTGGGCACTTTAACGTCTGAGTTTAACCCGTTACGTCTATGGGTATAAAATAAATCGAGAAGTACTGAACCGGTTCGGATGGGGTTTTCTTCTATTAGTAGACAAGATTACCGTTAACGCTATAGGTGAATCAAAATGACAGGTGTTCCAAGCGAAGCCGGCTGGAGAAAACTAGTCAATTTAAAGCCAAGTAGAAATATTCAAATTGTCTAAATAAAAGTGAATTCTTTAGAAAGATTATGACACGTTTCTCGTTGACTCGTAAATTAACTGGATATTTCTTCATTGTATAAGTTTATGCTTGAACGATAAAATTGGGCAATAATCGTTTCTACAGGCGGGCAATAATACGAGTAGTTTGAGTTCTTTTAGCTACTCTGTAGATACAAGTACCTACAGCCTATATACTTGATAAAATGTAGTTAGTAAAAATCGGAAATTAACTTTATTACATAAGAATTCCTTTCTTTTATGTATATTTAGATTTAGCTATTTCCAATTCCATCTTTGCCATAAAAATGCAATCAAAAAGCGTATACTAATCTGTACCATTCAAAATACATATAATATTTTGAGAAAGGAAGCATTTTTATGAGTATTATTCGGGTGTCTTACTGATCACTAGGTCCGACTTCTGCTTTTTTCCTAGTGAGAGTTTCCCAACTATCACAGTAATAATTTCCCCTCAAGACATATGTGGAGGACGTCTAGGCAAGTATGTAGCTAGCAGAGAGCGGGTAGGTGTAAGGGCGAAGGAAGCCCCTTAATGTAGAGACAGCCCGCTGGGACGATATTGATCGTCGTCATTCGTCGTCAGTGGACGAGGCCCCTATTGATTCGCTACAATCTGCATGATAACCCGCACAACTACACAACTCAACCGGTTTCGCTTTATTATAGCGGATTCTAGGTTCATACTAGCTGGTTCTTACTTACTAAGATATTAGTTTATGTCATACATACATATACCTACACCTGTCTCCCAGAGAGACTAGAGATCTGCATCTGCCACGATCCTGACACACCTCTTTTGCTTCTTTTACATCCATCATTCTAGTAATAATCGAATCAATCCATCAATCATTATGGTCGCAAAACTTTAAACACCGTAATTAAAATATAAAATGGCGCTAAAATTCTCATTTTAAACTAAGATACGTTAGGTACATATACCACAGTGTTTTTAGAGAGGTTTTTCAATTTGTAATGTGTTATCGTGAAAGTATTAGTCATTTTCAGCTTTGCCCAGAAATGTTTCTTGGTAAAAGTCATTGTCTAATCCCTAGGGCGATAGTCCAAAAGTTATAAAACGCGAAGGTCAAAGTCAGATTACAATATCCGTAGAGTGTGTCGTCGAGGATCGATCGCTGCAGTCTCTAATTCAGTTACACCAATGGCTGTACTTCATTCGCTTTGCAGTTGAAACTACCGCGTTTATAAAATTTCAAACGGTAGCGTTCCGTTCCAAATTATTATTTTATGAGATAAAGTTTAAAATAACGAGGTCTCATGGAAAACGGACTACTAAAAGAAATAGTTACGGTTAAACGGCAACCCGAAAATAAATAAACTGCCAAATTCCCGCTGCAGACACAGCTGTCAAAAAAAGACTGTATAATATAACACATTAAAATTTATTGTAAACCTAGTAAGTAATGAAGTATTGTTTTGCTAATTTCAACACCATTAACTTGAGTAGATTGTAACTAGCTGATGGGTATATTTATTTTATCAAATGTTTGACAAAGTGCAGTTACTAGATACTTTTAGAAACGAATACCGCAGGCTGCGCCATGGTGTTAAATAAAAATCCCTAAATTTAGATGTATATTAAATATATTATTATCGTATTATCAACGACTTAAGTAAAGTCTTTTATTGAATCTAACTAAATTTTTTCATTTTCATTTTGATGCTTTTGTTTAGTTTTTTTTTTTTTTTCAATTTAATTTTTAATATTTAAATTTGTTTCCACTATAATATTTATTAAATTCTTACTGTATAGTCAATATTACATTTTAATATATTATACACAAATTCTAACATAAATAACATTTTATATCTAAACTAAACAACTTATAGCAAAAACTTAAATAAACTAACTATAAATAAAACAGAAGATGTAATAACAGAAACTAAATAACCCTAAAAAAAAAACGCAAACCTGTACACACATAACAATCACAAAAAAAAGATTGCCTCCAGATCACTGCCCTGCGGGAGAGTACCCAAAATACTGGCCGCGTTACCTCTCTGTATGGCAAGACTTATACGCTGGCCCAGATAAGAGCCAGCCCGCCGGTCGCCGCTGGTATCTATCAGCTTGACAGAGAGGTCTTTGATAAATTGTCGCGCCTCTGGACCCCATGTTCCCATTGTCTCAACCCCAAAAGGTGTAAACATGTAGCTTGAACCTATTGCCGCATATTTACGCCCCTTGGAGAGCTCAGCAGCGGCCGCCGCCGAACCAGCAGCCCTACTACTCATGGAAACATGAGAGGGCGCCAGCGTGTCCACGCAGGTTGCGTCCCATACGAGCGGCCTCCCATGCTTCCACGGTATTAACGTCATACCGTCAGGCCTCTTACCGTCATCGCGAACTACTCCGGGTGGTTCAAGAGTAGCCGGAGCACCGACGGAGACAAGGGCCCTTCGGATAACGTCATTGAGGGCTGCATGGCGAGACAAGCGGCCGGCACTGCGCTGACAAGAAAGTCCATGGAGTCCGGCCCGACAAACGCTAGCCCCGCAAGGGCAGTGATGAGGTTCAGTTAATGAAGCCCCTATTCGCAGACCGACGGCCGTGGTGAAGGACCGATCGTCTAATAGTGTCCCGATGTTGGCGGATGGGAGGGCGTGGAGCCAGAGACCCGACTCGTGCTCTGCCACAGCAAGAAGCCGAGCTCGCTCTGTGATATTCCTACTTGAGGCAAGCAGTTTTTTTTGTTGCAATTTGCAACAAGGCTCATCCCACTGCCGCTGCGATGAAAAGTTATCGGGGACGTCCTCACACGGGCAGGCCACAGACCATGCCTGTTTGGCTTCATCACAGCACGAGACCTCAATATCAACCAAAGAAGGCTGAATAAGTTTCTTATACAAGGTCTCAGTGCTGTGAATAGAAGACAAAAAGGCAGGTAGCGCGACATCGGACACTTTTCTTATTCCAAGCCCCCCAAATCTGATGGGAAGGGAAGCCTGAAGCCAACAACGATCGGTAATGGGAAGGTTCAGTACTCGAGTTAAAGCTACTTGAATTAGTGAATCTACTGTGGATAGCAAGTTTTTTAATTTAAACATAGAGCTGCTTCTTAAAACAAAAGTGAAGCAGGGAACGAACAGACAATATCTTATTATTTGGAAAGCCATGTGTGAATTTATTTTTGTGAGATGTGGAATAGTGTCAAAGAATTTTGATTTCTCATTGTCTAAAAACTGAGGCATGGAATCTTTCAAGATTGGCGCTCCTAGGAGGCGAAGTGAGCATTTATCCAAAATCTTTATATTGGGAGCTAAGGAATTGAAATCATCATAAATTGAGGTTTTTTGCGTATCAGGGACAGTATCGGTGATAAATATCTCGCACTTGGAGCTATTTAGTTCCAGCCCGATCAGACGAAATTTTTCTGATAGGTCTCTTAAATCATTCAGTACAGTTTTAGAATCCCCTCCTAAGGTACCGTCATCTAGGTACCACATGTTTAAATTTGAATGCATGGATGTGATAATCTTATGGATTGCTAGACTGAATATTGCTGGTCCTAGAGGATCGCCTTGCTGACAACCAACTGAGGATAAAAGGAGATGATCCTGATATAGCAATTTTGACGACTGGCTGTAACATTGCCATAGGTATGGAAATATTTCCGGTATTACTTCTTTAACTTCTTTAAGCAGAGCACCTCTATCGACGGCATTAAATGCGTTTTGTATGTCCACTTTCAGCACAACCTCACCCCCATTTTGTTCAATATAAGTACGTAAGGCATGAACAGCTGCTTCGCAACCTCCCTTTGATCCAAAACCGAGTTGCGTGGGTTGCAAATACTCTGTGAGCTTTGGAGTAATGTGTCGGCAACATAATTTAGAGACCAGACGCCGAAAGGTTGTACCGACGGCTATTGGCCTAATACCACCATCCTTTTTTTTCAAAGCATACAGATTAGCACCATAGAGTATGGATGAAATTTCCCAGTTTACCTTGCCAGCTAACATTAAATTTACTAGGGATGTAATGTTACTTAATAGGGTCTCCCCTGCCTGACCTGTTGTGCCGCAGAGTAGATCTTTCAAATGCTGCGGGCTAAGGCCATCTACGCCACCAGCTGTGCCATTTTTAAAAGACATTATTGCCGCTAAAACATCTTTGCCCAATACCTGGATCTGAGGATCACCAGGTTGTGGAGCTTGTGGAAGAGAGGTCGCTGCTGAGGCTGGAGGATGCTTGCTTTGTAGTATTGCAAGAGTTTCAGGTGAATCCGGGGCAATATCATCGCTAGAAAACAAAAGTTGTGCGGCTCCCCTTATATCACCGTCGCTAATTTTATTTTCAACTTTTTTGTATCTACCTATAGAGTTTACATGGAATTTTTTCAACGTTTCTGTGAATAAGGGTGGGTTTATACAGTTGTTTTTAATGCCTTGTGTAAGGGAGCTTTGTTTCCTGACTCTATCGTTAACATGTAGAGTTTCATAAGAAAACCTGAGGAGTGACTCCCAGGCACACTCTGAATTTTCTTTCACTACATTAGAAATAATATCTGAGAGTTTTCTAGCGACACTTATTCGTGCCCCACGAGGAATTCTCTTAACAATGGGATGAAAGTTTTTAAATTTTGTCAATATTTGATGGAATGGTTCATCTCCTCTTTGTGTGCCTGCATCGGGTTCTTGATCAGTGACAGTTTGACTTATTTGTGGAGAGAGTTGGGATGGTTTATGAGACTTTGTAATATGGATATTAAGCCCTCTTTTACCTTTAAATGTACGATCTGGGGGACACTCTGGACATGTAAGAAAATCAGGCGATGGGTCATTATTGTAGACCCCCGGACCCGGTCCCGTGGAAGGGCCAGCGGTCTGCGACATTTAGGCTCATTAAAAATATAATTACATACTAATTTTAACAATTTCAATCTAAACAAAGTAAAATACTAAGAAAAAATTAATAATAATTAGATACACCTAAAATAACAATTAAAAAATTAAGAATAGTAGTAAAAATAGGAATTTAGCTTTAAAATGGTAAAATTTAAATCCTAATTATATAGAAACAAGTATATGCCTACTTAGAAGGTAACAAAAAAAAATCTGTAATGAATAATGAATCTATAAATTATTCTAAGCACGTAAAAATTTCAAGGTTAGTGTCCTTATATAGATGAATTTGGCCTGGTATGGAGGAAGAGGGTCTGAAGTCATTACGAATTCCCGTACAGATCACACATTGAGAAGCTATGCTGCATTTACTTTATCCAAGTACGAGATAGGAAGTCGTATGTGGAATTTGAACTTTCTGGTAGGTTGTTTCTTCAGGTTTAGGGTATATTTTGCAATAGCAATGCAGAGTGGCCCGAGCTGAAAATATGTATACACTGGCAATCGAATAGTTTCTGTCGGTTAATTTTGTCGAAACTGGTGATTATATAGCGTTTTATACCAAAATAAATAATTAAATTTACAAAATGTGAAAAAAATTATGTCTTGTTGACATTGACATTCATATACTATTTGTTTAGTTGATTATATAGAATGTAAATGTATAATAATTTTTCATCACTAATACTCTGAAAGTAAGTCATTTATAACTCAAAATGCGGGAGGTAAATTCAATTTACCTACCTAGGGAGGTAAGTAAATTTGAAAATCAAACGAGTGTCCCTTGCAGTCACTAACTATGTAGTCAATCACTCGTCTCGCCAAATGACAATGGAAAATATCTGTTCTGCCTATTTCTTTTTTATTTTGTTATTCTGTATTTTATTTATATATTATGATGTAAAAATGTGACTTGCGTATATATGTAAACATGCTAAATAAAATCTTCAAAAGACGTTTATGCCTTAAAACAGCAACTAAATTAGTTTTATTTTTAAAACAATCACACTGGCCAATAAGACGCGATTGCACAAAAAAAGTCACATGAAAATAAAATGGCGGCAGTAAAATTATCTTGTTAAAAACGTTGTTTCAAACATGAATTCATAATCGATTAAAGACATATTTCATTGATTGCACGTCGAATACATTTTATATCCTGCAAAAAAGTTTTATTAGTTATTTAAAAGACATCATCATCTACTATTTCATTAGTGATGAAAATATATTTTCATTATCACTAATGCTCTGAAAGTAAGTCGTATATAACTCAAAAAGCGGGAGGTAAATTCGATTTACCAACCTAGGGAGGTAAGTAAATTTGTAAATTAAACGAGGGCTCATAAATATCTCAGGTGCAATTTATTGCTTACCTCCCTTGTATAACAATCTACTATTAATTTAGGAATTCAGGAAATTAAACTAACAATACGACGAGCCCTTAAAGATGTACACAATGATCATGTCGACAATACTTATTAATAATAAAATAATAATAATATAACAAAAATTAATAATATATTTATAATACTTATTAATTTATTGATATATGACGTTCACAAGTAATGACTTTCAAGATTTTGCAAAAACACACGCAGTGCTGCTAAGTTAAACAAATACTTTGGCATTATTCGTTACTTATGTGCTTTTTGCAAAATGTTGAGATTATACTACTTGCTTGTCAGCGCCATCTATCAAAATATTTGGAACAAAGTTTTTATTTCGAACAAAGATTTTGTTTTTATAACTGAAATTATTAATTTTCCTTTGAATGTTATTCTGAGAGTTTATTTTTTGTTTTTTACAGGGTTCCTTTTGCGTGTGGCTGGCGAGGCGCAGGTTCCTATCCATCCTAGGAGTATATTATAAATCGCTAAGGACCCAGATATTCACCACTTACTGACAAAAATCATTCTGAACGTAATGGTAAGATTAAAAATGGAAAGTACTTCCCATCAGTTCCACACTGACATACACTGACAGCAGGATAGTATATACAAATTCAACGCGTACAAAAAAGATGTCATGATCTCCGGGCGTCGGCGGGCGATCAAACTGAACTCAGCCAAGGCTATGTTGGCGCGTGGATTTGTCGTGACCAAAATCGGACTAATATAACCCTTGTTTCACAGCTGCCCCCCCCCCTGCAAGCCAATGTCACACACGCACGAAAAGAGCCTTGTCGCACTGTATGTAACACTGTAACACACGGCACTTTCAACGGTAAGTGGTAAAACAAACCGGATTAAAGGGGGGATAGTGCCAATTTCATCTCTTTTCAAATTCAGTTAAAACCGTGAAATTGTAATAATTAAATTTTGAAGAAAATACATGTCATATTAGACAGTGAACTTATACACAATAAACATAATATGATATAACCGCCGTAATATTAAAAATACATTCCTCTAATTCCAAAATAATAAATAAAAACACTTATAAATTCTGAGCAGGATAGAGAAGTGTAAAATGAAAGCGTTGGAGCCTTCGATCAATCGTAGGTTGGAGCAGGATAGATTTCTCTCTATAACCTCGCCTTAATATAGAGGTAAAAAAAACGTAAATTTCTACATCATTAACTGGTCTCTGTAGATAACTGTATCACCAGGAATATAGCTATATTCCAGCTATTTCTTTTTTACTGTGTCATATCTATAGACAGATCTTTTACTTATATATTTCGTAGAAATGTACACGCATTATAAGGAAGTAAATTTATTTTTAAACAATATAAAAATATGAAAAGCTTATAATAGTATAGTAAATGTACTCGTATACGTCACCGTGAGATTGTACGATCCGATAGTTTATAATTTTACTAGTGAGATTATACTTTAATGGTAGGTTTTTGTTCGATAGTTTATAAACTAACCTAATCTCACGCTGACTTACACTATAGGTATTTTCTGAAGAAGTAATATAGGCGGAAGTTCTGCTGTTTTAATTTTCGCTCTTATAAACATAGGAATAAAAGTGAAAAGCAGATGTGCATATTTTCCTCAATAATTTTCTATTGACTTCAGATACTTGTGTTGTGATACGAGTATGATAATTCAGCTGAAAGTAAAGAAAAAAAGAAACCACGGATTGTGAAAGAAACCAACCCGTTAACCTTTGCTCTTTTCAAGACAAAGTCTAGTCCTTGAAAAACTACCTTCACCTATACAATAGGTGTTTCTATTTCATTAAACGCTCTTCCTTTAGCATATTATACTTTTGTTTGTTATTCATGATCCCGCAGATAGGTGAAGTTATTCCTATGAGTACCTATCTACAATTCTATATTATGTATTGTTGCGGATAGATATTACTTGACTTGGTATTGATCATGAGACGGGATATAAGATACCTGTGATAACTTATCATCATTGTTATGTTGAGTCGATTGTTCGGTTGGGTATGCGAGGCCAACGTTGTCTAATAAAAATATAGTCAAGAAAAACAGTCACGTAGCTACTTATCTAGTAACACAAGAATGAATGAATGAACGGGAACTTGATGAATGGTGAAAAGTTTGTTGCAGAAATAAAAGTAGAAATAAATTTATCTGCAATATAGGTAATTAGAAGTCTTGATTTTAATGTAAATTCTCTTACGGAAAATACAATAAACAAAAGGCAAATGTGTCTTATAAATTTAATAATTTAATATGTATATACTAAATATTAGATGGTAGAGCTGACGCCGGGCTCGACTGTGGAGGTACCACCATCTTACTTGGAAATCCTCCCGAAGTTATTCGGGGGGAGAGTAAGAGAACAGCTCTTAGGCATAACCAGGCGGTCCACCATTGCCTGGGACCGATGGATGGCGGTATATTCATCCCCAATTGCGGGGCCTTATATAAAATAGACTGGTGATGGGCAGCGGCTTCACTGGTGCAAGGGTTTTGGCACCGCGCTCACCAACCCGTCTGCCCAGCGTGTGTGAGTATGGGCATTTCTTCCAAGAGGACCGTCAAGAGTGGCGAAGTCCTGGAAAGGCCTATGTCCAGCAGTGGACGAAACAGGCTGGATGAATGGATGAACTAAATATGACGGAATAAATTATTTGTGTATGATGCAATATATATTCCGCTCATTCGATTAGTCTTGCTAAGAAGAAAGGCAACAAATTTAGCAAGACATGTCTTCTCAAATGTTTTTCTATCAAATTTATACATTATTCAGTAAAGAGTAAAAAATACAAGACAGAAGGAATTTTCGTCATGAGGCAGAAGGAGCTAACTAACTACAGCAATATCACTTTAAACATTTTCTACCTGTCCCATATAGTTTATCACTTTTTACAGTCAGATTCGTTTACATATGTTGGTGCATTGTTTATTTTAAGGCTTTTATTCTGCTTTTATTTATATAACTCAACATTGTATGTAAAGCTTTGCCGAAAAATGACATAAGTTAGCCAAAAAGATAGAATGTTCACCAACGTGTCTTTAATAAATATCTTTAAATGATGCTTGAATAATTTGCTAAAATACTGCTTAAAAAGTAATTAGAAATAATTACAACCCCAAAAATGTACATGAATAAAAAATCATGATTTTATTGGTGAACAAGGTTTGACGATATAAGTGGTAACTGCTCACCGTATAGCTTAAGCCAAACTCAAAATAATCATGTGTACATCAGAAAATTAATTGGGAGAAGGGGGAGTGTGAGAAATCCCCCTATCAATTTTCTTCCTAAAAATTTGACTTTCTGTTAAGAACTCAGGGGCTGCTTCGCTCATTTTCACATTGCTCGGTTCCTGAATTTATGATCGCCAGGGACCTGATACGCTCCTCTTTGCTTCGTCCGTATTGCACCCGTTTTTAGGGTTCCGTAGTCCGACAAGGAACCCTTATAGTTTCGCCATGTCCGTCTGTCCGTCTGTCGGGGGTTTAAGTCAGAGACTACTGCTACTAGAAAGCTGTAATTTGGCTTGGATATATTGATATTAATTACGCCGACAAAATGGTAAAATAAAATCGTTTTTTTAACACGTAATTTTGATTTAATGAATTTTTTTCTCGTCTATCCCACAGTGAGGGGTATCGTTGGATAGGTCGTTTAAAACATTGTGGGTGTGTGAAGACCATTTTTTTGATTTAGGGATCTGTAGGCGAAATATTAAGCTTTAAATTGCAAATTTTTGTTAGAATCAAGTGTCCCCCCAGCTGAACGGTTGTTTATGAATATTTGAAAAAATTCACAGAAGTAGTATAAATGTATAATGAAGTTAAAAGGAACACTAAGGGTTTACGAGCACAGATCACGCCAAACTTTCAGCCTCCTCTAAACACGACAAATGTATGGGCTGTTCTTCGGGAGACCAACTTCCGAGCGGACTAGAAGTTTCGCGCGATCTGTATTGGTTGACCAACTTATAAAATGTACTGGGCAACTACGGAACCCTATACTGCGCGTGGCTTGACACGCACTTGGTCGGTTTTTGACTTGGCATGTATTTTGGTTTGCTTGTTGTGCGCGCAGTCGTCGCATACCTTTGGTAATCATTCTATTGGTGAACGTTTTGGTAAAAAAATATACTTTTTGCTTCCAGGGGTGCAATATTTTGGTTCACATACGGGTATTTAATATGGAGTTAGATATACTATTTTTCAGGATATTATTTTGCGTATAAATTTTATTTATTAAGACATTTTATATAATTTTTTGATTTGTCGACTTGGGGGCAAAAACTATTTTTGGTTATCATTAAAATTGTAGCGTTTTTCTCAATAAGTGATTGCGATTTCATAAAAAAATGGACATTATAGAACATATTGATGAGCTCTGTAAGCTTAAGATAATAAATCAATTAGTCCGATTTTGAGATAATGAATAAAAAAGTTTAAAGTTTAAATTGTAATGAGACTTGTAGACGTATCTACAGAGATGTACTCCGTCGAAGTGTAATATTTATTTTAGGTATTTTTAGGTTCTGACCGGCAAAAGACCGGCTGTCATCGACAAGGCAGCAAGTAGGCAGCGGTAGGCTGGAGGGCGTAGGGCGAGGGTGCGGGCAGCCAACTCCCGCGGCGATCTGGGTCACTGCCGCCTACACACAATTCGATAAAACTTCGCAACTGGCAACTGCGATGATCTCGTCCTTGTTTAAGTGAAAACGTCAACCTGATACCACGGTGAAACTCTGCCAACTTTCTCGGTCGTAACGTAATCGATGCGCGCTTGGCCTAAAACAAAGTTTATATGACTTTTTTTACAGGATGTGATTTTTTCAAGACTATTAGTTGTTTTCGAACCAATCTAGGTAAATCTGAAACTTTAAAGTGAAGAAGATATTATCGATTAATTGTTTCACCATGGTTCTAAATATAAAATTTCGTTAGGGAAGACGAAGTTCGCGCGCAATACGGGTAGCCTCCTGCGGGCGGCATGAGACGAGGCTGGGGCGCGGGCGGGAAGGCTTCGGGCGACGACGACGGGGCGTATCGATTCCGCGGCGCCTTCAGTCGGCGTCCGTCGAGCGCCGCGCTGCGCCGAGCGCCGGCAGCGGGCCCCGCCCTGCCCCGCGCACCCCGCACCCGCCTTACCCGCTCTATCTCCCACCATCGACGGCAAACTCGAACGACCTCTTTCCGCTAACTAACGTCGCACCGACCTCGCCGCGGCTTCCCGCTGCTCTTCGATACTACGTTATCGAGGACGACGACGCGCGCGCCGCACCTTATCACTGAAAACAGTGGGAAATAAAAATCTTACATTTCGTAAGATTCCAGATCTCGCTCAGCATTGTATTTCACTTTTAAAAGTTGGCGCTCGAACCGCGTAACCTAGCAACGTTATCGGCGGGCGATGTTTATGAACGGAGCGCGACGGGTGGTATGTTAGAGTCGGTAGCGGCGTGAAGGTGTCAGTGTGGTCGCGTCGGAGACTCTAGGTGGTAGCGGAGAGCGGGGTGCGGTAATGTGGCGCTGGACGCGCGGTCGAGGATGCGTGTGCACGTGTGGTGGAGCGAGGCGCGCGCTGGCAGGTGCATAGGGCCGCTGCCATGGACTGTTGCAACTACGGCGAGTACCGCGCGCACGGACACTCGCAGTACGCGAGTGGCGCGCCCGGCTGGGACGGGTACGCGCCGTACGGGCTCCCGTACACGCCCTACGCGCACGGTTACTACGCGGCGCACGCGCACGATCCGTATGCGCGCTACTCCGCCTACCGCTACGATTACACCCAGCACCATACACCGCACATCGATCATGCAATGCCCATGGGTTTGTATTACATGTTACTTTGTACATTAGATAAGGAAACCGATAAGAGAACCGATTTCCTAAATTTTGAAAATAAAATTGAATGTACGAGTAGGGACTGTTTGTAACTTAGTATACATACTTACGTGTATGGACATATAAACATTACATACATAGACAATTACCAGTTAAAATCAAACGGCGATTTGAGTGTTCGCAGATCGTCTACATCGCGTCATCTTCTCATCAGTTACTAACTTGCATCCCCACTTAAAACTATGATTGAATTAAAAAGATTATAAGTCATTACAAAATCATTACTATATACCTATATGTTTAACATTATTCACACAATGTTAAATACAAATAAGTAACAATATTTTTTATTACTTTGTACTGAAACCATGATACCAATATGTAGTGCAATGAATAGTTAAGAAACGAAGGTCTACTGGATACCAAACCACTTAACTAAGTGTAGTATATATTTATTTGTTGTATTTTCAGTGTGTTCAGCACTGATTTCATTTGTTCCCCGTATATACTCGCAGTACATAGGTACAAGTATTATTGATCGTACATAACATAATTTCCTGGTACTCGCACATCTACAGTAGCATAATTGAATTATGAGCCATCACCGCGTGCTCCACATTCCACTGGTATGGCTGGATGTGTACAAACCACCGCGCCGCATGTTGATCATAATATTGTTTACTAATACGCGGGAGATTGCCGTCCGTTCAAATGACGCGGCGAACGTCTACAGCTGCGGCGCTCCGAACAATGAAGTTAGAATTAATGTTTACGTTTGGGCGGATTTCTCGGCGACGACGTCACGTGTCTCGGGCTGAAGCGGGGTGGGGCAGGGCGGCGGGGGTGACGCTACAGGTGGTCGCCCGCCCCGCACCCCCGCAGCACCGCGATTGATCGCAGAACCACTCTACATATTGACCGGGGTACCAACGCTCGTCTTCAAGCGGTTCACACCAACCACTGAGCCATGACACGATATATTACCCGCTTGTCATGCTCTTTTCTAAGTGCCTGCCTGCGTTATGTATGAAACTTGGATTCTAAATCACTAGTTTACGCTAGTAATTTTAGTACTAGCACTTTCCGTTTTTGCTACGGCTTTGGTAGATATAGGTAGTTATCTCAGATATTTAGACCGTATAATACGGGATAACACTTTGCATAAAGCTTAGCAGGGATGAGACGCATAAAGCGGAAAATAAAGCAATCTTTTTGTAGTATCTTTATCGCGTTGGCTGTTTACTAAAGTGCTGCGTTGACGCATTAATAACAATCCATAAATATGGAAATGAACTCTTTCACGTAATACGATGCAAGTTTATTCAATTCATATTCAAATTGTTTTGCGAGGAAGACGTTAAAAACATGGGAATTAAGTACTGGAAAAAATGCGTCACGCTACTGTTATTTTGTTTTCGTTTTTGGTAGGCAACTGTGATTTTGCCAAGCTATTTTGGTAGGTTCTTTAAAGCCATAGAATCTCTTAGCAAAGGCTTGAATCCTTAAAGTTAAAGGAAAGTTTTCAAAAAGTTGTTAAGCACTACAAATTCAACACTTAACAGTTAGCGAATTATGTTTTGAAACAAATACAACTCGGTTTTTCGTAATTATTCGTATAAGGAAGGGGTTTTTACAAAATACACCGAGGTTTTGTCTCCTATCTATAAGGCGACATTAATTTATGCAGCCAAGTTCATATTGGTTGCTTAGTAAGTGATCAATATCAAGGATCGATAACACTTTTTGCTAATTTCGCAAAATAAAATGTTAACTTCCCACAGTAATTGACTTGGGTAGCCTACGTTCGTAGAGAACATGAAAAAAAAATCCTTATTTCATTAAAAGGGTCATCTTGACCTTGATACTGAGTGAGCACTTACCGAGTAATCAGTATGAATTTGGCTGCATAGATTAATGTCACATTGTATACATATGTATATATAAACCAGTTTCTTCACTGACTGACAGACCACGCACAGCCTTAGCCGCTGAAGATAGAAACATGAAATTTGAAACATACGGCGTTCCTTATCCTTATAGAGAGCAGAGGTGCAAAGTTGTATGCGAAATCTTATTCCCTACGTGTATCAATTTGAAACTTGGGCAAATATCGCTAATAACCTCTTCTGTTAAAGCATAAACAAATAAAATGATTAAATAAATACGAATAAAACTGCATTAAGCAAAAGTTCAGATTCATCGATGTCAGAGGTGTAACTTGAGCGGAACAAAGAAAAAAGTATTGCTAATAATAAAACACACACTTATTTTATTATTTTATTTATTTATGGAAAAACAACAGGAACTACAGAAAGCAATAGTATTAAAGAAATGTTGACATGTACATAAATCTACTCCCTATAACATTTTTCACAAAGAGATAGACTTGTTAATTAACTTTTGGTGACATTACAGATGAAAGAATATAAACATTTAACAGCTATAAACATATTTTCAAAAATCATCCCCTAAAAGGGTGAAACGGGGTGTAAAAGTTTGTAAGGAAAATTGTTTATAATTTGTTACTCGAAACTTAGCTCGGCATAAAAATTTGAAAAATAAATAATCAAACATGTATTTTATGGGATGTTAAAGATTCATGGGAAAATCTACTTCAAAATTAAAAAAGCTAGTATCATACTAAATACACGGGGCATTTATAAATATAAAATGTGAAAAATTCAGATATTTTCTTTTAAGCAAATTTTAAGTTTTCTAATGGTAGTTTAAAATACATGTATGAGTTTTTAAAACCGAGCAAGTCAATGTTACAAGAATGTTATAATACCAAGTTATGTGCAGTTTTATACACAATTTTATCTTAATTAAGAAAAGCTAGTATCATACTAAATATACGGTGCCCCGGTGTTTATAATTATAAAACGAGAATGAAGCTACATAAAATCTTGGTAATGTAGAGTCAGTCGAACTACAAAAGCTTTATATAAAGATGACCATCATTTAGAAATGTTTTTGGTTAAAATATTTTATTTAGTAAAAGTAACATTTGTCGTCAGCTTTTATTGATTTTGCTAGTAAAAGATTGTTACCTATTTTCATTGCTGTTTCTAGAATATAAGATCGAGTCAAATTCTTTTCAGTATCACTGCTGTCAGACAATTTTGTTCAGAACAAAACTTTTAAACAAAACCATAGTACATAATAAATTAAAACGTTAACTATGGCGTCGAAATCCCGCAGTCCACCGCGATATGTCACACAAGCTGTTTTGTCCATATTAAAGAAGTTTATAAATACAATATGTCATTATTCACTATTTTTGAGTTCAAAATTAGAATTTTATGACATGCTTTACTGGTATTTATAGACTATCACATTGTTATCACAATTCTATAAATACTGAAATAAAATTTATACCTTCGAAACATCGCATTTAAAAATTCAAGTGACTTTCGTAATCAGTTACATAAAGTAAAATCTGTTTCTAATATTAAGGATCACGTTTGTATTTTGTTAATTTTCGGGGTTAGGGGATGCTATATCTATTGCCTATATTTAATGAGCTCATCAGCTCATTGGTTTAAAAGTCGAGGATCGGAATTTTCGTGTGTGGTTTTTTTACAGTTTTATTGGTCATTTACTCTGATGTAATCATGTTCTTGGATGCCATTAAATATTTTATTTAAATTATATTTACTACATGTATCATCTATACGGCGAAGTAGTATTTGGTTTAAGATATATCTTTGTGTAGGGTCTCACTTAAAATAAATAAATAACCCTCTTTCTTGTTAATAATTCTTAAAAAGGTTGTAACTAAACCTAAAATAAAAAAATATCTAATAAAATACAAAATTATAATTCCCTTATGTACATTAAAATAGTTACATTATTTATAAAAAAATTGGACTTTGGAGACCTTTTTAATAAATAATTTAGTCAAATATATTGGACAGATCACTATCGTCACTGGGCACAGGTTGGCGGCATTGTTTCACTGGATGAAATTAATAGTTTCATATATTTTTGCAGATTATGGCCCATACTCGCCGAAGGAGATGCGCGTCAGACGCGCGGTCGCACGTCGCGATGCGCGCGCGCGGTCTTCGGTGCAACACCTTCCTCTGCCGCCAACGGTAACATTAATTACCTATGTATATGAATTAGAGAGCGATTAAACTCATGTAGTGCTGTGCGACACAGTGAAATGCTACACGCTTCTAATGCCACACTCGTAGCAAGCTACGCGTCGTAAGAAATCGCAGTCCGTGGCGTCACACAGCGTAACATAAGTTTTATTTGTTCACTGTTAGTGAGCAAAATATGAAAAATTAAAAAGCATCACTTTTAATAAAATTATCTATCGCTTGAAAATTATCCAATTAGTTAACTGGCTTTGCAATGCAAACATAAAAATACGAAAAAAAAATGTATGGTTTATTTTGATCATGTATATGTATATTTATGAAGAACTTTGCAATTTGAAAGCCTCGTCTTAACTGCTGTAATCTCATGCGGAGGTTTTGAAATAAATAGCCAATATAATATATAATATATAACCTTATATTACATGCATGAACTCTAAAGGTTTCGCAGCATCTATACAATAAATTAATGGAAAGTTTATTAATTATATTTAGTGAATAACATTCTACCAGTTATCAGTTGGATAAATTACTAACAAAAGGGTTAGCAGAGACCACAGATCTCCCTTTGCTACAATATTGACGTGGTATATCTTTTGCTTCTTCTACATCCATCAATCGAGTCATACGTACGAGCTCTTCTATTTTGGTTGTATTTAAATAGGTCCTCATTCTCATAGCTATGTAATATTTAATTATTAGGAAATTAATGTATGGTATTTGGACGACGGAACCCTAGGAGGCGAAGCGTGCTCCGTCCTGAACGATCTCGAAAATATTATTCAAAATTTTAAATCTATCGGCCTTGAACTTAATTTCACAAAATCTGAACTGTTCATTAACGAATTTTTGGCTCAAGTAGAAAAAAATAGTATAATTTCAAAATTCAATGCGTTGGCCCCAAACATTAACATTATCGAAAGTGAATCGCTTCGCCTTCTAGGGGCTCCTGTGCTGGATGATTCTATTCCTAGTTTTGTAAGCAATCAAATTTCTAAATTTGACGAATCATCCGGCCGAATAAAAGAAATTAACCCGCACATGGCAATGTTTATTATTAGATACTGCCTTTTTGTACCCAAATTTACATATGTGCTACGCTGTTCAACTCTTTGGAAACATACAACCTTTTTAGATCAGTTAGACGATATGTTACGCACGACTTTGACTGAAATTCTAAATTGCCAGCTGAATGACCGCAGTTGGGCCCAGGCCACGCTTCCAATCCGATTTGGAGGCCTGGGTATCCGCAAACCATCCAGCGTAGCACTGCCGGCGTTTCTGTCTTCGGCGCACAGCACGCTTGACCTCTATGGTAGAATAATTAACCCGTCACTCGGTGACGTAGAGGTCTCGTGCTTGTCCGAGGCTAGGGACACCTGGTCGACTGCAGCCGGGCCGAGTGAAAATACCGCTCTGCAGTAAGGTTCAAAAGAACCTTCTAGAAACTGCTAATAACCCTGCGGAGCGAGCCCGTCTCTTGGCAACAAGCGAGCCAGAATCGGGGTATTGGTTGAACGCACTTCCTTCAATTAATATTGGGACACTCCTGGACAGATCCGCTTTTACTCTAGCTGTTGGCCTGAGACTTGGATGTAAGACAAACGAGCCACATCGCTGCCGCTGTGGCGAGAAGGTCGACCAGTTTGGCCATCACGGCCTATCGTGCCAACATAGCGCTGGCCGGCTATCACGCCACGCCACACTGAACGACGTCATTCGGCGGGCCCTTGCCAGCGCCGCTGTGCCAGCAATTCTAGAGCCAAACGGCCTGGCACGCGACGATGGCAGGAGGCCTGATGGAATGACGCTCGTTCCGTGGAAAAATGGGCGGCCGCTGGTATGGGACGCCACATGCGCCGATACAGTGGCACCGTCTCACTTACCAGCGACTGCTGCTAAGGCTGGCGCGGCGACTATAAAAGCGGAAGGCACGAAGAGGCGAAAATACACAGTGTTGGGACAAAATTACCACTTTGTTCCCTTCGCTGTGGAAACCCTCGGGCCGTGGGGGCCAGAAGCGCGACGCCTCTACAAAGAGATATCGTCGCGCCTGGTCGATGCTTCGGGGGATCCAAGGGCTGGATCCTATTTCTGCCAAAGATTAAGCCTCGCGATCCAGCGAGGCAATGCCGCCAGCCTGTTGGGTACCCTGCCGGGTGACGGCAGCGATCTGGCTCCAATTTTTTGCTTAGTTTAGGTACCCATCCTGTGTTTTATTTAAGGTAGGTATTCTTTTTCTGTTTTTTTTATAAATTTATTTTGGTAGTTAGTTTTATTTATAGATAATTTTTTATTTAAGTTTTAGATAATTACATAATGAACATCAAATCTTATAAATTGAGGTGTGAGTATTGTGTAATAAAATGAAACTATCAAAACCAAGTAACACCTTGAAAATTATTAGGAAATAAAAAAAATTGAATTCTTTTGTTCCTTTTCCCAATACAATTTCTACTTTTAAGTTTTTAAAAATGGAGGCCAAGATCCGCTGTTTTTTTTTAAACTTTATAAGATTATTATTATAGTTAAGGTGCTTAAAATTTTAAAACTTTGTGAGGGCAATGGCTTTTCAAAGATATTTTTTATGATACTTAACATGACTCAAATTGAAAAAAAAACTTTTATTGTAATTTTTTAAATCTAAAACCTCAGTTTGCTTTCAAAGACCATTTATGACCCCACATTATAGGTATCGAAATTTTGATTTATCAAAAGTTGTATTACATGGCGGGCAACGAAATTTTTTTTGAATTTGTAAGCATAATTTTTCCTTTGTAGCTTTTTTTGATATGATCCAGATTTAGTCACCCCATTTGGAAATGAAGGAAAGGAGACGCATTTTTTTAAGATAAAATATTTTCTTTGTTAAAAAATTTAAATCACCTCAAAATAATTTTAGAGACATTTCGAAAGACAACGAAAAGCAAAAAAAGATTTGAATTATGCACTTTTTCGCGGGTATGTTAATAAATATGTATTTTTATCGTTTTTAGGATTCTGTACTCAAAGCGTGACAAATGGGACCCTATTATTAAGCCTCCGCCGTCCGCGTCTGTCCGTCTGTCACACCTACGGCTTCAGCCGGATTAGGTAGCCAGTTGAAATTTTCACAGGGTACGTGTAACTATGACCTCTATTATGGCAATAAAAACAAAAAATAATTGACATACATACAATAGTACATTATGATACAAGTTAGCTGCGTTGGACATTACAGTCGAGGTGGGAATGCAGCACTGCAGCCCGAGCCGAAGGCGAGGTGGTAATGGAGCCGAGAGTGTAATGTCTAATGCTCACGCGTTTCATACGACGTTTTTCAACACACTTGCGAGAAAGAATAATAAAATTTCACTGTCTGTTTTTTCCACATAATCGAAACCACAGCTATGAACTGACAACTTTCTTTGAAAAATGGCGGTGGAGATTTTTTTTTGCACAGATGGGAATAGAAGCATTGACGCAAAAAGCCAAACAGCCAAATATTAAATATTAACAAACTGAATATTTTTATATTTACAACAAAATTTGAGTAAATTTGGTGATAAAAATAAATAACTTAATGAAATTAAATGATAATTCATTATATTTTTCTGAGACAGTCAGACAGTCTATTTATTCGCAAAAACTTTACTATTTCTCAAGACATCAAAACACTGCTAAGATTTAAAAAAAAACTGCAATGTAAAAAACACTAGTGCGATAATGTAAAGTAAAAGGCACGCGTATTTAATAAGCTGCATTAGTACCCTGAGAACGCTGCAATAAGGGCCACTTTATAAGGAAGTGTGTTGAAAACTATATTTTTCGAATTTTGCCAAAAGGATTACTGAACCTATGTAGTTCCTGATCACTAATCGAGTCTCCAGTATGAATTAGGTCGGTTGATGTAATTTCACCCTATATAGGACCTACTTAGGTTAATTCGATTCTGAGATTTAAACGTGTGGCATACAGATATGACGAAATGAAAATTAAGGCTTTCTTACCTTAACTTAGCCTGGGCTCGAAACCCAAAAAGTCGATAAATTTGCAATATGTATAGAAATTGGGTATGATACAATATACAATTCCAAAAAGTATATAAAAAGATATATGTGCATTAAAAAGCGAAAAGCAGGGAATTTTAATTGTACTATCGAGTATTTTAATAACATTTTCAAGGGATATAAACACGGTTTAACGTGGATAAGATACATTCCATGGTCACTGTATAAAATGCAGAACATGAGCAACCATTTATGTGCCATTATATTTTTGGTAAAAATATTCAATGGTCACATTGGTTAATTAATATAAAGCAGATACTCAAGCACCTTGGTTTCATCTCAGAAGAAAGCAGGTTATGGTCCTCTATGGCAGAAACCAAAAAAGCAAACCGAAGAAAAAAACAACGAATTTCCCTGATATAATTTAATCTCGCATTTCTCACAAATCATAAAACCTAAAGTAAACTCATGATAAGAAACGGATATTTTTCCCACGAACATTTCATTCAACGTAGTTTTCTTCATTCTACAAAGTTTTGACACGTCCGAAATTTTATTGACCCCCGAATTCCGCGTCCGTAGCAACAACTTTACCAATATATCTTTGTCCATTAGAGGAGTGAAAATAAACTTTATGTTGTTGAGTTAAAGATCTAGCTATCTTTGCAGCTATGCTTTGGTCTTTTGTGGTATTCATGGAAGGTGCGTGTTGCGCCAGTGTGTTATATGTAGGTCATTGTCAGAGGGCAGATACCAAGCTACTGGAACTTTGCTAATGCAGTTGCTGCCCTTTTACAATGAACATATATAATATGTTCCTTTTGGTACTGCTCAATTTCAAAATGGGAACAACTTGTTATGCTAAGGTAATTAACGCTATGATTGGCATATCAGTCAGTTGAGAATATTGCTATCGATATATTTTTCATTTTTAACAATTTAATTAGTAAAGTTGTTTTTATCGATTGAATTTTCTAAAAAGAAACTCTATTACAAAGAAGTATTGTTTTTTTTTTCATATTTAGTATCATCAGTATGCGGTGAAGACAAAACTTTTGTGGAATATTTTCATTTTATTTGATTGAATATTATTATTATAACTTGAAGTTTTTATACTTATGTAATGAATTTCATAAAAATAACGGACGTGGATCTGGAACAATGTTTAAAAGTGAATTAATTCATTTAATTTGTCAATACACACACCCTTGATTTTTATAAATATTTCTTTATTTTGGTTATACGTACGTATATTAGGTTAATATGTTTTATTTTTATTTAGTTTTGTTTTAATATTTTAAATGTTTCTTTAAAGACGTCGGATACATAACCTAAATCCTATTCATATTAAAAGTAAGATCAAAGAGCCATCAAGACAAGCGGTCAAATAAATATTTACTAGTTTTGTTTATAAACTTCAGCTTCAATAATATAAACAAACAAACGTATACAAAGAAGCAACATAATAAAATAAAACAACCAATACAAAATTAGTCAGTTTCCTGTTGAATATCCCTAAAATCTCTATCTTGCGAAATATCAAGAAGACATGCCTGATCCGTAGTAATTTTGCGATGAAGCAAATTACTACGTGTGAAGTTGCCAAAAAGGGTATCAAACAAAGTTGATTGTATAGCGGGTATCATTACACGGGGATATTACGCGACAAGTGAGCGGGACAAAAGGCGTTAATGAGGGCGGGGAGGTCGCAGGGTGGGATAGCCCGCTGCGGGGCAGGGGGGCGGCGAGGTGCCCTATGAAAGCTGTCAGCGGTTGATTTTTCCGCGTGTCGTGGAAGCCGCGCACTGATCGATAAGTTACGTGGGCTCACTACCTATTCACCAGCACCCGACAACGTAGACATTGCCTCTCTTTCTCTAGCCCCACATAGAGAGAGACAGCGATGCTTGTTTCGATCGGTTTTTAGGCGGTCGGAGGCGGCAGGAAGGTGGAATAGGGTCGCTCGATAGTTAGTCGCGCTGCAAATCTCCCGCTACCACTGAAGGGCTGGGTACACGCACACGGCTGAGATTTCAGCACGGAATCATGTAGGTTCAATCAAGTGGATTCCCGATTTAATTTTAATGCATTGTCCCTTTTGCGTGCTTTCTTTATAAGATTATAGAAATCTTAGTATATAAGTATATTTGAATCACTGCACTATGTGCACCATCGAGTTGTTTGACATTATTTATACATTTTTACAAACAAAAAATTAACGAAATCAATCGAATTAAAAACTATTCGATCTGACTTGGCAGCATTTAGATATATTTCTTAAAAATAATATCTAGTAGGCAACTACATCAAAAAAAGCTTAAACATAGCTATTATTATCCTCATCACTGTAATGGACAAGAGTATTTATTATTTATTATTCAATATATATATTTGTATCTCCATAGATAATTTTATATTTCATAGCACATCGTTAAATTCAATTACTTCTGAATAACCAATTTAAAAGAACCACTTTTACTATATCAGTATATAAGTTTTGCTATTAAAGCATTTCACTTATCACGAAGAATAAAACAATTCGTAGCCTATCAATTGATATTCATTGTGTCTGCGAAAGTTCTACGTAGTTACGGCGTAGCGGTTCGTAGCACATTGCGCGATCTGGCGGCAAACGAATTCAACTAAGTTACGTGCATTTAAATTGGCGGGAAAAGATCTAAAAGTTTTAAAGATGTACTCGTGCGTTATTTATTTTTAAGGAAAGTTTTGTTGGTTCGTTTTTACTTCCGCAGCATTGCGCTGGTATTACTAACGTGCTACGGATTTCGTATCTTTTATAATTTTGTTACGACAAAAGATAAAAAATATGTTGGAAAGTTGTCTTCAAGTTAAATATTTGTAATTTAAAATCTACAATACCTTTGTAGACGTCAAAAACGCATAATATGCGAATCAAAACTTATGTAAGTACTACATAGAGTTATTATCACAAAATCTGATATAAAAGGCAAAATTCTACTGCGTTAAAAAAAGCACGCAAACAATTAAGAAATACTCGTATATCCCTTTAGCTACAATCATCCGCTAATCCAGCCTCTTCTAGCACAACTAGCATTACGGAGCTTATGCTAGCCTTTACTCCTGTTCAAGATGATTAGCTGCGTCCGCTAGATGCAGGTGCAGGTGAGGGTGCAGCGGCAGTGCAGAGCTGTGACGGACATCGATCGAGCCCCCTCCCCGTACCCCGCTCGCACCCCGCTCACGTCCTGCCTGGCTAAACACTATCTCGGGTACAGATCGTTGGCTCAGGGCTGTCGCCCGCTGGTGTTTCTATTGCAAAGCTTTTAAATACCCAAGCGAAATGTAGTAACATTTAACAATCCTTAAAAATATTTTGTTATTCCATCCAAGTATTCCTGGATCAAACAGTTCTTCGTACGACCTGCGGCAAAATTTTTAGTACTCACTCAGATTTCAAAGAGTCTTTGTTGTAGTTTAGCTACTCACATATTTGAGGTCAAGTTCTCTTGAAGAAAAATTACTGAAACCTGAGAATGAAGGAGAGGTTGAGAACCCTAAGGTCGTGTTTGTCACCAAGCGCGGGAAGTGAAGGCTATCGAGTTTCTGACGTCATTAATTAACGAGTCCTTCAAGCTGTATATTACAACGGCTCATTGTTTCTCATCGCAAATTTATACTTTATCGATTAGCTTGGCTTCTGCTCGTATAACGTCATGTTATTGATTAATTATATGGCATGATTTTTAGTGCTGGTAATTGGATAAAAATTAAGTTTATAACGGTTGATAATTTATTTTCACCATGAGAAGGTGTTTTGATTGGTTGTTTAATTCTGTTCAACTACACTCAGAGAACGGACGACTAACTGAGTTCGATTTGAGGTCGGTCGGTTAATAAAAAGTAGTTGTACTCGTAATTAATTAAGTTTTCAAATTTATATTTCTGTCACAGCCGTTTCCAAAACTGAGAAATAGCAATGAATTGTGTTTTTTTTTTAAATTAACCATAATAACTTGAGTTACTTGTAACTAGCTGTTGTCTTTATTTCATAAATTATTTTTATATAGTTTTGTTACTTACTTTTAGCAACGAATACTGCGTGCAGAACTAATGCAGTTTTTATTGCTTAAATTTAGGACAGCTTATTAATAGAAGAGAATAGAAGAGGTTTTATGAGTAAATTAATGGATGTAGAAGCAGCAAAAGAGAAGTGTATCAGGATCGTAGCAGAGTTTTTCACGGGACCTGCTCGGATATCGAGAATAATACTTCTTACGTATATAGCCCCAACAATGCTGTTAAGAAATTAGGCTTCTAACTCAACACGAAAAAATGTTATTGATTGCCCTTTACGTAGTCAATTTTATACAAATTGGCTTACCGTGAAAACATATAACTTATATATAACATATAACTTAGAAACTTGAAATGCCGTTTATAATTAGGTGTTAAAGCACATTTCTAACGTAAAATCTGAAAATTACCAATATTTAATTATTTGAGAAGAATTATATATCCAGCTTAATTAGATCCTCTGGAAACATAGAGTTTATTCTATCGTAGTGTCTAGTTAAGTTGGTTGTTTATAACTGCTCGCAGAATAAGGTTACCTTTTTAATGGTAAGTACGGAACCTCCAGGGCACGAGTTCCACTCGCACTTTACCGTTTCTTTAATTTTTAATTTACTATCCATGCTTTGTTTCTTAATCTTAAATAACTGTAATAAGCTAGCTATACCTTATATTATTAATTCATTCTTATATTTTTTATTAAATTTGAGTAAGCCCAATTTTTAGAAAATTGTAATTCCTCGTATGACATTTTCTTCAATTGTTTTTTATATATAACAATTGAATAGTAAGATGTACATGGCATTCGATATAATTAATTATAATTATATAAATTAATTTATTTTATTTTATTTCATATAAATTTTCTTACAAAACCGTAAAAAATATCAACCAATATTTTTTTATTATCATAAAACTTTAACCCTCTTAAAAAACTCATCGGCAACCCTAAACACGATCATAAACTTGACTATTATTGTAACATCTCTCGCTTAATAAAGTGCTAGTCTCAGAATACGAGAGAGAAAGTGTACTATTCAACCTTTTTTTAGGAATCCTCGCCCAAAGGGTAGGAAAGATTAATAGTAATGTCGCTCTGCTGCCTGTCCTTCTGTCCGTCCGTGTGTCACAGGTCTCTAGCTTGCAGTCAAAATGAGTTATGAGTTACGAAAAATGTTGACACAAAACCGAACATTTAATTAACAATTTAATTTAATTTATTTTCAGGGTGGGGGTTCCATATACAGGTTGTAATAATACGTGCTCATTAAATTAAACCACATGCTCTACTGATCATCCTGAACAACTTCTATAGAAAAGCTTTTGATAAAACGCGAAAAAATATGAAAAAATCCCATAGAATCGACAAAGAGGTATTCATTTTTTTTATTGGGAAGTGAATTTTTTTTTGCGTTTTATCAAAAGTTTTTCTATGGATGTGGTTCAGGATGATCAGTAGAGCATGTGGTTTTATTCACTGAGCACGTCATGATTACACCCTATATGTAACATGAGCAGAAAAAAACATTTTACCCCATTGTCTAGTCTAGAACATATTCTAGAATATATCATTGTCTAGAACTCATTTAGTAAGTCCTACTCGGACTTGACCGGTTTGTATTGTGTATTTTCCGATAATATCTATCTATAACTTCTATTACTAATAATAAAGTAGTAAAAAAGTCGTGTCTGTACATTGAATATTTTCGTGAAATTTGAAATGAAATGGGTTTGGTGTAGTACTGAGGCCAAAACAACAATTTTCGAATTTTTGTCTTTCTGCCTGTCTGTCTGTATGTAGGTTCCGTTTTAACTCAAGAACAATTTAACGGATGCGGTTTTTTATTTTCATCGTAGTGGCCCTGGTCAACACATAGGCTATAAGGGGTGTTTATAAATTAACACCTGAGACGAAAACGGGGCAAAAATTGAATAAATGCGGGCAAAGGCTAGTATTTAATATTATCAAAGTACCTAACAAACTAGGATAAATCAATTGGGGACAAACTTTAAGTAACACAAATATTTAAAATAAATCCTTTGGCCAGGATTAATTTTTTTTTTTTTGTTTATTTAAAATTTAATTTCGTATTGAAATTTACCTGTAATAATAATAAGTGTATATGGTGCATACAACCTATATTGCATACATAAATTATTTAATTTCATTTTATTTCAATTCGTAGGTTTATTATTATCTTTTATGATGTTTGTTATTCAAAACAAGCGAAATAACTACCTCAGTATTATCTATGAATAAATAAAATTTTATCTGAAATATTAAATTAGCCATAATTAGAACGAGGCATAAGAAGAGTGCATTTTGATAGGGTCTTTTGCTATCAAACTTGATTTTTAGTATGCCAAAAGACTCTTTCAAAAGACACTCTTCTTATGCCTCGTTCTAAGGCCCCTGGACATGCTGCTGCGTGTCTAGATAATCAAGGCCGCTTTCCTTCACTAATATTTCTTCCTATCATACTATTCGGTACAATCATTACATCAGCTACTATTATAACTTCACGAAATTGGCAACCTATAATGTGGTTGGCTAAGACGAAGAAGGTGGTAGAGCTAATGCCGGGCTCGACTGTGGAGGTACCACCATCTTACTCGTAAATCCTCCCGAAGTTATTCGGGTGAGAGTAAGAGGACAGCTCTCAGGCAAAAAAACCAGGCGGCTCACCATTGCCTGGGACCGATGGATGGCGGTATATCCATCCCCAATTGCCGGGCCTTATATAAATCAGAATGGTGACGGGCAGCGGCGTCACTGGTGCAAGGGTTTCGGTGCCGCGCTCACCAACCCGCTTTCCCAGCGTGTGTGAGTATGGGCTATTCTTCCAGGAGGACCGCCAAGAGAGGCGAAATCCTGGAAAGGCCTATGTCCACCAGTGGACGAAACAGGCTGATGGATAGATGGATGGAAGACGAAGAAGCGATAGTGCAGGATAGTTTATCCGAACGCCACTCGAGCACGCTTCTCTCTGCCTTGCTGTACTCTATACAATACTGTTTGTACATTGTCCCTGTTTGTAAAGGTCTTCGGAATCATTGGACATCCCGGTACATAAAAAGGTCGGACGGGCTATGACCATGATTACTACATGACACGGCCGCGGAGTTTTAACGTAAATAGCATCGCCCCTTATAAAATTTTTCTGGTCATCATTGGGCCCTTGATATTTTGTAAAAATTCAGGAGTCTAAAAGTCACTGTTACTCACTATGAAAGGACGTAGATACAAGTCGAAGTTTCGATGAGCTTATGACTCATCATCATCAGGACTCTTGGGAGTACGGTAAGGCGTTCGTTCATCTACTGATGTCGTATCCGTAATCACAACATTTAAAGGTTAACTTAATTTCGTTTTGTGAATATGATGAATGAAAATGTTAGTTTTAAAAACACTTCGTTTCCAAAACTTCACGTTACATAAAACATTTCGTAATACTAGCTAGCTCTTTTGTCTTAATCTTATCCTATCTTAGTCGTTTTAAAATGTTCCCAAATTCCCTTTCAGTTTTAGATGCTTAGATAAACGTTCTATGAGTCAAAAATAAATTAATCAAATGCAAGTTGCACGTAGGCCTAAGGATAAAAAAGGTAATTTACAATTACATATTTCTGTGAAATAAGGTTACGTATCCATCCATCCATCAGCTTGTTTCGTCCACTGCTGGATATACTCGTAGGCCTTTCCAAGATTTCGTCATTCTTGGCGGTCCTACTAGAAGTAAAGCCCATACTCACACACGCTGGGCAGGCGAGTTGGTGAGCGTGGTGCTGAAACCCTCGCACCAGTGACGCCGCTGGCCATCACCAGTCTGTTTTATATAAGGCCCGACAATTGGGGATGGATATACCGCCATCAATCGGTCTGTGGCATGGGGGCCACCTGGTTGTGCCCGTTTGAGAGCTGTCCTCTTACTCTACCTCGGGAGGTTTGCGAGTATGATGGTGGTACCTCCACACCACCGTCGAGCCCGGCACCAGCTCTACCAGCTCTGTAACTCTTTGATTTACGTATACAGACAGTATATGGCTTTATATTTTCATATTGGTTATTTTGTCACCCTTCGGGTAAGGAACCTAAAAACGACAAAACAATAAAACATAGTTATATAGCATCGACATATGCTATTCTATGTCTATGGTTAAAACATATCAAAAACAGTGAGCCGTAATAAAAAAATGGCTACACAAAATGAAATCTGCAATATTTATTACATTGGATTATAAATTATTTTCATATATTTAAAATTATTACCGATACACAACATTGTAAATTTGTCGTCATCCACATCTTTCGTCTTTCGGATTCCTGTGTCACTACAGTCACTCTACAACTCAACCATACGATTCACCATTTCATTTACTTACCAACTAGGATTTTTATTTCTAACGGAACCCTAAAATGATTGAGCAGACATCAGTCAACGAGCTTTACACCGCTTAGGCTTCATACAATATCTTTGGCCTTTTCTGGGAGGGGTCATAGAGTGAGGCTTGCGCCCCATTTGTTTAGGTACTGTTGTTTCAATCGATAGTTTCTTACTTCACACGTTGCGAATATCTTTTGGAGAAAATTCTGGCCTTTTCTTTTTACAATAGACTCTTTCGTGGTAGAACCCATTTTTAGGCTCAATTTTTTTTTGTCTAAATCTTATTTCTCCGAAAATTTGTTACTAATTGATTTTTCAAAATTAAGAGTTTCTAAAGCGATGGATTTCACAATAAATTATAGTACACCATTTTAAGCTTCATCGCATGTGTATTTCTCAATCGTGTGATCGGTTAAAAGTGTTTTCTTATCTCGTATTTGTGGTTTATCATCGATTGATATCTTAGCGATATTGCAGATAGACTATAAACACGCAAGAACTTCACTTTTAAGATATTATCCGAATATCTGCACATTTCAAATTACAGTAAGATAAACGAGATATGCTAAATGTAACATAGCAATAGCTTGCTCTTTACTCTGATAAACATGTCGCTTCTTCCTACACACATTTCACTGTCCCTACAACGGTGCGGCGCATAGTAAAGAGACGACGACAATGTGCGACTCTGTAGTTTTTCGCTTTGTGAACCTTTTACGTCACATCATAGTTAGGTAGGATGCATAAAATTATGTATCAGAGGACGCAAACGTGTTTAGTGACGCATATACTGGAATATTCAGAATATTCATTAGTATCATTTATTTCATCATTTCAAATTTCATCGTTTCAGCCTCCATTAGAATGCGGTATGAACGGCCGGGGGCCTGGATACTGCGAACCCCAAATGTGGCATCATTACCAGGTAAATATTGTAATAATATATTTTTCGTTCAAATTATTGGTTGTTTTAAAACTACATAAGCATTATTTCTCATCGGCTTAAAATTTATTGTGTACTAATGTAACATGTATATTTTTTATTTACACGGCAGCACTAAACATTTGTCTTTACCAACCTGTGATTTAATATTGGCAAAAGTAAAAAATGAAAGATTAAAGTTATTTTATTTCCGTCTTCTAGATGGGAGTCATGAACGGTGGCGGAGCGTGGGCCAGCGCCGCCGGCGCAAGCTCGTGGGCTTCCAGAGGACTGTCGTGTTCTCGTGAGCAGGTGCGGTACCAGACGGATTACCGGTCTATGAAGGTAAATCTAAATTAGATACATGAATATTACAAGAAATCAGTAATTTGTATTTTTATTTCTATTGGGTCTGATACGTTTATTTATAACCATCTCATGTTTTCAGGTCCCACATCCGCATACATCGAGCATGGGCTATCCAGATGGGAGATCGACGCCATTTTCTATGTACGATGAGCATTATGAAGCTGAGGCTGCAAGCGCTAGACAAGCGAGCTATGCGCAAGCACAGGGCGCGGCGGCGAGTGCGGCAGCCGCTGAAGCGGCTAGAGCGAGCCGTGAGCGCGTTCAAGCTGAAGTCAAGCCGCCTCCGCCTGAGGAGAAGCGGCCGCCCGTCGTTCCACTGCCCGCCTTCCAGCAAGCGTTCGGCTCCACGGAGATAGGCAAGTTCGCCGAGGCGTTCAGCCGGACGGAGATGAAACTGGAGGAGATATCCGCTGAAAGCTTCCCGTACGAGTCCTTCTCCGACTGGGACGGCCCTGCCGAGCCCCAGTGGTCCTCGCAACCCTGCAAACGCGAGATAAAATGCGAAGACAACCTTTGAAACTAAACGTCTTCGTAACTAGCTCCAATTCAGGCGCCATTTGCCTCTAAGATAAAAGTTAGTCGTAATTTTAATTCCACCACCATGTTGCCAAATGAGTAGCGATGCCGTGTTCGACGTATCTAATAGGACACTGGAATGTGATATGAAAATACTGATAAGAACTTAAAACCAAGTTAAAATGGTTTAAATGTGGTGTGACGTTTAATTTATTTATAGGATATATAAAATTAGTCGTTCCCTTTATCCAATTTTAGAAGAAACATGAAATTATAACAAATGTTTGTAATTATTTAAAGGGACATGATGAAGTAATAGATACAGAAATTGCATAGGATAACTGAATCGCGACTTGATGTGCCTTTATTCGCAAACCGACCAGCCGCCGCGTCCCGCCCGCCCCGCGCCGCCCGCCCTGCCTGCTGAGCCTTCGTCACTACAACCTAATTACAATAGCAATTATTGGGACCAACATTTAGACAAATATACACGACCCAGCCG
This sequence comes from Ypsolopha scabrella, assembly GCA_910592155.1. Lineage (NCBI taxonomy): Eukaryota > Metazoa > Arthropoda > Insecta > Lepidoptera > Ypsolophidae > Ypsolopha > Ypsolopha scabrella. The sequence continues at coordinate 12,896,808 of OU342964.1, forward strand.
CGTCGCACGATCGATACGCAATAAAGTTCAACGAAATATAGTACTGAATTCGAACTTCAAACAAGAATAGAGATCAGTCGGGTTATTATTTGCGAGGTAAGCAAACTGTTTGTCAATAAAATTCCAAATATAAAAATAACAAATTATTAAATTGAACATAAATTCGTGTAGAGATAAAATAAAGTGAATGCTCAAATAAAATGTAAATGTACCGGGGCTCACAAAAGGGACGATGCAGTTTGTGCGGCATGGTAAAACAACTTTTGAAAATTAAACCAGGTAGTACGAACTCAAGCCATGTATATTTAGGTAGTCAAATTTGATAAACTTTTTAAAGAGAATACACTTATGAATAAAATGGCTTTTTAAATAAATATAGGGGTCCAACTACGTTGATGTGAGATCTCTCTCTGAATATTAAAGTGTTAGTTACAAATTAAAGACATAATCATTACTTTCGATTTGATAAAATTAATGTTTACAGGTTTCCATTCATTGTTAGTTAGTAATGTTACAATGTTAAATAAAATATAATTTGGTAGAATACTTATTTATTGTTATTTGTTTATGTTAAACCTTGAAAAGTATTTGATGAGTTAAGGGTTTCCTAGTCGAGACTACTCTCGAACAACTTTACTTCGAGTAGAACTCACTGATTTCACACGACAACGTTGCTAAAAATAACGTTTTAAACAATTTTCAAATTAAGCATGTGTAAAAATGACAGAAAACATCTACGAACTATGTAAAATTCAAAGCATTTGTATTTTATCTGGGATAAAAATTGAAATATTCTACGACATTTATAGAAAATAATTAGATCACAGTAAGAATTTTCTATATTTTTACTGACATTTTATACGAAGATTGTTTATCACTTATTTATCACTTGCGCTTTGAAGCTACAACGTAAAAATCACAAAATTCAACTGAAAGTAGGTTTGTTCTAGAGCGTCACGACTAGCGCCATCTTATGTTAAAATATTTTGTCTGTGATAAAAATGATTTCTGAAAATTCTTAACTTTTTTCTATCCTTGACTTTTGCTTTAGGACTTTGTATGCAGATACTAAATTGTGTCATGAACATAAAATCAAGTTTATTTGTGTTACCTATTCTTATCCTTCCTTTAAAGTTAATCTTCACTTATATAAACGTTTTGTAAATTTATTTAGCTCGAGACCGAGCTTAACGTAAACAATAAAAAATCATGCAGATTAAAAACAAAGTGACAACGAATTAATATGAAGAAAAGGGTAACCAACACATGTTTTATTCAGTAAATGCGTGGTATTTTTTAGCAAGATGTATGAGTATGTTACCAATGATTACTAACCTTGTCAGTGTAAGTTTAAGTACTTACCAATATGCACATACTCATAGATTTGCATAATGCATATTCAAGTTTTTGCTTTGTTCGAGCTTAACGAGGGTTGCAACTTGGTAATCAATGAGTTGATACGATAAACTTCCATTGGTCTTCATTACAAACTTATAAGAGTCACAATCTTTTAAATTTTTGGACAAAGACAGCAAAATTATTGGAGTGCCTTACCTATTTAATATATGAAATTAGGATGAATGAATTTTATTCTAGCATAATTTGATGAAACACCATATGATAGTGTTTAATAACTTCTTTTGAACCGAGTATTTCACTCATTAGTGCATTTTAAATTATAATGAATTTAATAAAAGTTATTTAATAATAACATAGTCACTATAATGTTAACTTATAGTTGATTAAGATTGTGCACTAATGATTTATCATAAAAATATAACAGAGTATCTTATTCGCCATGCACTTGCTACAACAATAAATTCAACAATTCAAAATAGTTTTTTTATAGAATATGTTTCAATATTGTGTTTAATTTGTTCATTTTTTAGAAACTTTTGTTTTATTATTCAATATATATTAAACTTAGTAGGTGTCTACTAGATAGATAAATACTTTGATTGTTATAATTATTATCATCTTATTATATCCACTAGGGTCAAAAAATATTTAGGGTTTCGTACCTAGAATGATTATCCTATAAGAACCTATCTTTATATAAGTATTTAAAACTAAATTTAACACAAAGTAAAATGTTTATTGTCATTTGAATTCCGGCCATGCTCTATTAATACATAGAGAAAAGAAATTTGAGTAACAAAACAATCGAACGTTCTGTTATAATCACTCTCCTTTGAAAGAAGCTAGAAATCTTGATTACATATGATTTAATATCAGGATTATTACATATAATTATCATATTTATATTTATTATGATATTTATGTCAGGACGCTCTAAATTAATAAAAAAATATAAGTTATGTTCTAAAGGAGTATAATTATTCGTCAAACCTCAGTTTCCTATTTGTTTTGCATATTCTACGTAATAATAACTCTTTGCTATTTTAGTTTGATACAATGGTACGAAACCCTAAGCACGTAAGTTGTTCTTGTCCATCTCCATTTTAATATGGGGCGCATATTTTTTACTTTGAACTATCGTATTTACAGTGGATTAAAGATCGAAATCGGTTGCTTCGTTATTATAACCAATCGATTTGTTTGTACTTAAAAAACCTTTTCTACAATCTGTTAAAATAAGAATATGGTTTTATTATAATTACATCCCTACAGCAAAACCAAAGAATAATAACTTAATGTAAACAAATTGATAAAATGACGACATACAACTACCTGAAAACAAGAAGGCGAGACTTGAGAATTGCGTTGGTGTGAGTGATCCCCGATTGGTTGTTTGTTGATTGGGGAACCCAAATGTACATTCAGACAAAAATTTGCATATTTATTTATTTCCAATTTTATAACATTTTTCCCACACCCGACATTGCATCTTCATCATCCTGAACTTCACTCTCGTCCGATGTATTGCCCACGTTCATGATGACTGGCTTTGTTTGGGCAATAATAGCGGCGTCTCGACGCTCAAATTTTTGGCTGCTCAATGGTTTTCGTGTAGGTACTCAATATAGGAGCCATTTCACTAATATGTATTAAAAATATTTAAATACTAAATAACTAAACGCGTGTTAATCTACTAGCGGTACTTGGAGGTGAAATGCGGGGAGTGCGCGGAAGGGTGATGCCACGCGCAGTGCATCACTGGCTTCAAGCCGATTGTATAAACTAGAACAAACCTAGCGGACGTTCCACGCTTCAACCGCTTTTTTCTCTACATTGTAGAGATTGCACGCACACAAACGCAATTCTCAGGTTTCACCTTTTTGACTGTACACACCTTTAATTTTGTTTGATTCTTGAGGCAGACTTTGTTTACTTTTGTTTATCTATACGTATTTGAAACTGGTGGATATCTTCATCTTTAACGTTTAAAGTGGTTATACGACAAAAACGTAGCTTGTGCCACAGTGGTGTGTATATACGATATACATCTCCTTAGATAGATCTATTGTTATTTATTTTAGTCTTAGAATCATAAAGTTTGCAGTAGTCAAGTATACTGGCAGTAAATTTAAATTATACTATATGTACTATAGAGCTTCCTTAGTGTCTCCATAGTTTCTTGTCTACCAACAATATTAAAACGCTGTGCTATCCCTTAAATATATTCCATTTGTCGATTGTGAAATAAATGTAAAAGATGGAAAGTTTTGATAAATATTGTTGAAATGTATATTTTAACAATTTGATGTTTTGAATCACGATATCAATATTTTTATTTCTCTAACAATATATGTATTGTACCGAGAATTTCCAATACTTCTTCAAGTAATACTTTAGTTGAAATTTATTGTGTCAAGTTAGACAAGGACAATTTAGTGGGTCATTTGCTATAAGCCCAACATGTTTCAAACTATACATGCTGAATTTTTAGTTGCTCGAAAGCCGCAAATTGGATATAGCTGGTGGACGTCTAACAAACAAGCCAAACTTGAAATCGTAAAAAATCTGCTGTTTCGTAGAAGAAGTACCTTCACCAAAATGTATCGAAAAACATGTTTCGTTCTACGCGATTTCAGGGTTGGCTCTATAGTAAAAGGGTTATGATTTAAGATATCACCAATTAGGTAAATCGATTTTGAATATCTTCATTAATAGGGTTTGTGCTGAAAATAACACATTTGTTACCAAAATGTACCTAATAATCATCTAATCATATAAAAACAATTCCTTAATAATTTGTGTATAATCGTCAGGATATTTTACCAAATATCAAATAGAAACGGTTAATATTTATTATACTTACCAGGTTTGCGTTGATAACAGCATAATCGAATCAATTGTAAACTGTTTTCTCCATCTAGACATTAACTACCGAACCACAGGGGTCACCTCGACAAACTATGATTATCCATCTTTTAAATTAGATACAAATAGACATTATTTGGTGATTCGGTACATTTTTAACTTATCTGAGAATGAAAATATTTCGTGGTGTTTGTTAGTTCTATTGGACGATAATATGAGATATTGATGACAAAATATAAACTTTGATGTCAAAAAATAAAATTTCCCAGTAAAAGTTATTCATATAGACGAGTACTATCACCAAGTAAAAGTTGTTTATATAGACGAGTACTATCACCAAGTAAAAGTTGTTTATACACTCGTAGATGAGTACTATCATCAAGTTAAAATTTGTTCATATTACGAGTATTATCACGATTTATCACCAGCTAAACGTTGTTCATATACACGAGTACTACCACCAATTTGCGGCATTTTAGCTACTTAGGTATAATCCGGCCTGTGTAACGTTATTGTTTCGGAGACAATAAAAGTTTCACTTAAGTTAAAGAAGACTCTTGTTGTGATGCTCTGGAACAAATTACTTCCTATAGACATCATAAGTAAGAAGGATGGATGTTAAGAGTGTACCATACAATGAGATGGAAATGCCCACAATTCATTCAGAAAAACTTCAGATAGATATATTGGCTTCACCAGAGACACTTGCGCAGAGAAAGGAGGAAAAAAAAAATTGTTGCTGAACCGCAAACGTGAACAAGATCTCAAATTTTCTTTAATTGACAGACAGCCGTTTGAAATGTAAACGAATATTGAGTGCGGCCATGACGGTGTTTATTGATTCCATGAGGCTTGAGGCATGAGGTCTTGTCTGGTGATCATAGCAACGGGAGAGAACACCAAGTAGCTACCCAACCCTGTCGATAGTTCATAGACCTGAATAGGAGATATTTTAATTCTTAACTGTTAATTACTAGGAATTACTAAGAAAAAGTTTCGTACAAACTATTACAAACCCCTCTCCAGCAAATAGAAAACATAGTTTATTAAAAATTAGAATAAAATAATTAAAAGTATGCTTATTAGTTGCTTATATTATTTCATGATTTTGGGTTACCTAAAAATACGTACAAATTAGGTAGACTTGTAAAACATTATAAACATGAAACTATTTTTAAAACCCCAGTAAGAATTTGGTTCCAAGCAAAGGCCGTACATGGGTTTATATTGGGTTTTTGAGACCTGATATATGAATATAATATATATGTCATAATGTATATGTATGACAATGGGTAAAATCGGCACTGGTGACATATACTCGTATCGATCTGAAGTTGACTATGAGTTACCGAAGTGGAGACACGATAATTCGATTTCCCTCCATATCTGCCAGGTGAACTCCATTATACAGGAAGTAACTTTGTTCGAGAGAGGTCTTGACTAGAGAACTCTTAGGTATAGAATTTAAATGAAACTAGAGAAGAATTCATGATGTATGCAAACGGCGCGCCTCAATACTTGAGGCGCCTCGCATTAAGGCGCGACGTCGCCGTCGCGTAAGCATCTCCACTCGCCTTGAAGAAGGCAGTCTGAATCACTGAAACTGTTCGGTTATCCCGATCATAGTATTTACTGAGGCGAGCCGTTTTAAAAAAAATATACACTTCATTTCTTCAGTGGCCACATAAATCCAAAATTTTCATTGTGAAAAAATACAATTAGGAGTACGGCACTAATCGTGTTTTGTTCATGTTCATGAAAATAGCCGTGTGGTTTCCAAAGGGACACAATCATCATAGTGTGTGTCGGTAGATCAAAAAAAAATCCATTTGTCGAAAGTTAATTCGATACTTTTCTTAGCTTTTCATTATTGGTACTCCGTACTCCTGTGGTCATAGAAGATTGAATGTGTATCGTCAAAAAAGAGAAAAATATAATGAAATTAGCGTACCGTAATTTACCGTATAGCCTAATATTGTTTATAATGGCCGTTTAAACTTAAAATATTATTAAACAACAAAAAAATATCTTATTTTGTATTTAGTAATGAATTTGGCTGACACAAAGGAACAAAATTCAACCAATAAGTATTACTACGGACGTTCTAAGCAAGTACTGAGCGAGATAAAAATACAAATTTTATGTGTACCTATCTAGTATAGTAGTAATAAACATGTAAATACTTATATATATTTTAAATGTTTCACTCATATCAATCTAGAGAAACTGTTTTTAATAGAAAAATGTAAGGTTTTGAATCCGAAAATACTAAATACTGAATGAAATGTTTGATTTATGGACGTCGATTTACGATTTAATAAATACATTGTACCGAATAGGTGTTTTTGTTGTTTTTTTCGTACTTATAGAAGTAGTCATATGCAGATATATATATACCTAGTCGGTTCTTAAATACTGTCACTGGCCATTTTTTTTTTAATAGAACACCTAGAAAAAAAAATTAAATAGTGTTAGATTTTCAAATATTTTTGATTAATAATCTGCCAAATCACAATTACATTCATTCATTTTTTACGATGGAGTGGACTCGCAAAGAGGACCGAGTAGCAGTAATTGCATTGCATCGTTGCGGCCATCCACCGAAGACGATATTCAACTTGCTTCAAAAATTAAAAATCACGAAGAGGTTCGTGTACCGTACCATCAAGAGGTACAATGAAACCTCTAGTGTCGATGACGAGAAAAGAACTGGCAGACCTCGTTCCGTTAGGACTCCAGGGGTCATCAAAGCAATCGAGGCGCGTATTGCAAGAAATCCCGTCCGCAAGCAGAAACTGATGGCTTTGGAGATGGGATTAACCAGAAGTACCGTAAAAAAGTACTCAATGAAGACCTGGGACTAAGAGCTTACCGAAAAAAGAGTGGACATCTTCTGAACGCGCGTCTGATAGCTATGAGAGCCAAAAAATGCAAAGTTTTGCTAAAGCGGTACGCAAGAAACAGACACCGCGATATCCTGTTTACTGACGAGAAAATTTTTAATATCGAAGAGAAGTACAACAAACAAAATGACAGGGTGTACGCTACCAGCTCTGCGGCCGCTGGAAATGCCATTCCTAGAGTGCAGCACGGCCATCATCCATCATCAGTCATGATTTGGTTGGGAGTGTCCTACTATGGCCCTACTGAAGTGCATTTTTGTGAAAAAGGTGTCAAAACCAGTGCAAAAGTGTACCAAGACACGGTTTTAGATCGCATAGTAAAAGATCTGCCCCAGACACTCTTTGGAGGACGGCCATTTGTAGTTCAACAGGACTCCGCACCTGCTCATAAGGCCAAAACAACTCAGAAGTGGTTCAAGCGCCAGAATATCGAGCTAATAAGGCATCAAGATTGGCCCTCATCTAGCCCTGACCTCAATCCACTGGATTACAAAATTTAGCAGGAATTGGAGGAGAAGGTCTGTTCTAAACCTCACAAAAATTTGAGCAGCCTAAAGTCATCATTGATTAAAGCAGTGGCCGATATCGACATGAACATGGTCCGTGCTGCTATTGATGATTGGCCGCGAAGATTGAAGGCTTGTGTGAAAAATGGTGGCAATCATTTTGAATAAATTTTGTGTTTAATGTAAGCTAATTAAATTACCTTTTTTAAAAAAAAAAGTTTTTTTGAATACCATGACTAGTTTTCATTTTATAGTCAATTTTGTTTGTGACAGAATTTAAGCACCGACTAGGTATAATAGTGTAAGGAATTCAGGTATCAGGAAAAAATTAAATACAATTTAATAAGGAATTCAGCTATGATTGTCAGAATGCCGAGGGTCCGAGTCACATGCCACGTGGTCGTTGATCTTGTAAATTAGCACAGCCAGATGATTCACAATGTCTGTATTGATAATTTAATGTTACACACTTGAAATACAACGCGATACACTAGATAAAAGGCGATATCATAGGTTTCGGATATGATAAAATTAAAGTAAGAACACAATCAATAACTAAAGCCTCATCGTGGGAACAGTCAAGTTTCTTCGCACTCAGTTACATCGACCAGGTCCCGAAAATAAGTCTCAAAAATAAGTGACCAGAAAATTTTCTTTTCAATCGGAAGTCGCTCGTAACTCTGCCAAGAGCCATGTCCAAGCGCGGTAAAAGCAAACGCTTGCGTTCCCATCAATCAAAGCAAATAAGTTACAGTTACCAACGTAACATAACAAATCTTTCAAATCAGATTGGGTAACTTAATCAGTCTAGCCAACTTTACAAAAGAAAATACAGAAAAGAGACTAAAATTATTGCTTGCTTAAAATATCACCACAGACACACTTGGCGTGTAGTGCCATCTGTTGGCAACGTTAAAAAATTGTAAGGCAAAGAAAGAATAGACAATGAATGACATTTTCGTTGGGAAATTCATTCGACGACAAACCCAATTCGTAATTATTTCCAGAATAATCGTTGTTGACTGGTGGCTCCACATCTCCATTCGACATGGTTTGTTCAGCCTTAGAGAAAAGCGTTAACGAATAAGTTGAAAAACGGTAGGTAACGCAATAAGTATGAATTAGTCGATAGTTCAGTGTACTCTGATTAAAACACTACAATCCTTTGGTTTGGTAATAGTTATTGTTGAAGGTTTTTTTATTATAGTAACCTGGAATCACTGTTATCTTCTTTTATCCATTTTTCTTCTGAACATTTTAAATTAAAAATTCACTTGTGCGGACAGTCTAGCCATATCGTATGTAATTGTGAACAAATGGAGAGGGTTTCTAATATACGATACTTAGGTATCATATTAGACATGCATCTATCATGGGCAGATCATATTAACTTAACCATGAAGCGAGTGCGTAAAACTGTCAAAATATTTAAAACTCTGCGATCTATAACTGACTTAAAATCATTAAAAACCATATACTTTGCCTTAACACATTCACTCTTAACATACTGTATTAGGGCGTGGGGTGGTGCCTCGAAAACTGTACTTATAAATCTTGAACGAGCCCAAAGATATGTGCTCAAAATTATGCTTAAAAAGCCTCGCCGATATCCCACTCAGAAACTATACAGTGAAGCCCAAATCCTTACAGTCCGACAGTCTTACATAAAATCTATTATCTTATATCAACATCGTCAACAACGTACAAATATTTCTGCCTCTAAACGTATCAAATACAAAAATTTTCACACTCCTTTAGTTCGTACTTGTTTTGCACAAAGGTGTATTTATTTTACTGGACCTTCTATTTACAATAAAATTAACAAAGAATTAAATATTATTAACCTTAACAAATTTCAATGTGTCCGAGTATTGCATAAATATCTAATTAAACTTGACTACAACAAAACTGAAGGCTTGTTTACAATATTAACATAACCTTTTGTCATCTCTGTGCAACGATAAGTCTATGGCCTATTCTTATCTTTCGTTACAACTAGCTGTCCAGTTTACGTAAGACTTGCCATAAGCGTAAATACCCGTGAAACCAGTGTCAAGCAATACTGGACGTTTAAATGTTCACTGCTTCTTAGCTAACTAACACCCGATAGTTTTTATTCAATTTCTATAACTACCTGCATTATATTTGTGTCTGTTATTTTTATTTCATCTACTTTTTGGTCGTCGTTTGTCAATCTAACAAAGTATCCTAAAACTTATTATCTTATCGTGTACCCAATACATATACTATATCCTCACAGAAATATCAATTTAGTAATGTACTTATGTTAAGAAATTATGTCTATTTTATACTAGAATAATAATATACTTATGTAATATTTGTGTGTAGTTTATTTAACTATTTTAAAATTATTATCTATTAGTGTATACATTGAGCCATATTTTGTTTATTTTGTTTATTTTGTCTGTAGATAAAATCAATTTTCTTTGTGTGTAGAATACCTATGTCCGTGTAAAATATTTTAAGTACCCTCGAATTGGAAACACTGTTCCCCAAAGGACAATTATATTAGTTTGGGGTTCAGAGTCTTAGCAATATTTTTTGTAAACTAATTGTTCAATAAAGAAATTTGATTTTTTTTTTTTTTTTTGATTTTGATCCACAGACATTCAATATAAATAAATGTCTGTGTCTTTTATCTGACAGTCTCTGTATAGTGTATTATTATATTCTCTGTATAGTGTATTATTATAATACATTTAGTAAAGTTGTAACAAAGTCGAAACTGTACATATTAATATTTTTTGAAAAGATCGAGTAATTGCCGTATACTTTACTAACACAACAAAACTTTTGGAACATTTTTTGTTTGATAAACACTTGTACTTGTCCACTTATTTATATTAATTTGTGTTTATCAAACAAAAAATGTTTCAAAAGTTCCACCAAGTGCCAACAATCACGAGCATCAAAACTTTTGGAATTTTTGTCTGTAGGTGTGTATGAAGGTGCATCACGTCAATATACTGGATGGATTCATTCACAGACATTCAGACGGATTTAATTATCGTCCATATAGATTGAGTCAGTTAGTCACAAAATATATAGGTACAGAAGGCCAGCTATGACTGACATGGGCGTATATAGAACTTTTTGTTGGAAAAGCAATGAGAAGGTCAAGTTTAACAATAAAAATAATATTAAATTTTTTTAATGTCACTTTGAAAAATAATTATTTGTATGACGGAACGGCCCACCCCAGAGAGCATGATTTAATACAAAAAATATATTTTCAAATTGGTTTTAAATTTTTTTCATGTTATTTTCATCATCAAACTTGACCTTCTCATTGCTTTTCCAACAAAAAGTTCTATATACGCCCATGATGACTGACCTTGATTTTAAATACCTACTAATCACATGTACCTATCGCAAAGCGCAAGCACTCGTGACTAGTCGTACTGGCATTCGACTGAATCCTAACGAGATCGTCGTACGTACACGTCAATGTGTGCGTGCGCTCGAAATCGCTGGTTGTAGGGAGCAGGCCTTCTGTACCTATCTATTTTGTGAGTTAGTGCTGGTTGCAGATGTGGAACTATCTCGGCAATGTGGTGCATTAGTGAACAATTTTCTATGAAGACTCAAGCATTTTAAATAAAAGCTTTCAGAGCCTTCTCTGTAGATATAGAGGAAAGGAAACCCTATGTCTGTAGGACACCGTTTCTTTGAAACACACGTCTACTAAAGTTCACTGGTGTTCTTAGAACTCTACAGCGACTATTCTCACCGTGTATCTATAGGGCATTAATTGGAGAACAGCGCCCTATTTAAAGATATCATAACAATATTGTGGCAATGTCCCTGTCCTCTCGTGTCCACAGTGCACATTATGAGCAAAAGTCAACCACACAACACGGTGTCACCGGAGCAATTTTGGACCTTCAGCCGGTCTATGCTACACGGTTTGCGACATTAAGCTTCCTTCTGACTGTAGATCAATTTACTTGAAGATTCCTTACTTCTTGCAATTCATTTTTTAGCTACACATAAGACATTTGGCGATTTTGCAATGCTTTGGCTTACAAAAAACAGTCGTCCCTTGTGGGTTTTACCTATTTCCTTCCAGAATCAGGTCTTGAAATCCTTTGTACCGTCGATCAACTTAATATTCTACTGGCTGTCTTGGCGACTAACTTATAAATAAAATTTGAAAAATCTAGTGCAACGACCATTTGAGAAATAAAATTTTCGCGCCTTTTATGATTAGAATATTGATGAGTAGAAGAAATAAAACTATTTTTTATTTATTTATTTACGTAAGCAGCCAGTGCGTTCTGATTAAGTTATTCAAACATCGAAATAAAACATAATAATTTATATTACCTACCTATATCTTTTTGTTCGTCATGAAAATCAAAAGAGCCCGGTTTTTTAACAGAGTATATATACGGCAAAAAATTCTAAGAGGTCCTTTGGTATATCTCCAACTTACCGACGCTAAATTCTTGAGATCATTGTGACGAAAGAAAACGAGAAGTCTGCAAACGTTATTTATAGCACACCGTGCGTAAAATGACCACTTTACGCACGCTGCGCTTGCGTAAAGTCGGCATTTTCCGCACTTTTGCTGTAAAATATTATACGATACTCGTGCGAGAAACTTTTTCTCGACTCGTGTGATTGCAGCACTCACCTTCGGCTCGTGCCGCAAACTCACACTCGTCAGAAAACGTTTCATCGCTCTCGTATCGTAATGTACTATTTGTTCTTTTAGGCCTACTTTAAATACGTAAATAATAAATAGCAAAAGATTGTACTCGCATGTGATCGTAACGTAGAAGCCCTTTGGACTAGGCACAAAGGGTCAACCCTCCTCGCTACGGATGTTGCCACAATGCTACGAGATGTGAATGCTACGAGTACGAGCGTAGCACATATTAAAGTGTTCTCTTATTATGTCCGTACCTTCAGGAAGGGAAATAGGAATGCAATTAATAAAAAGAAAAATGAATTATGTTTTAAGTTTATTCATAAGCAATAAAAAGTAATTTCAACATGTGTCACAGAATTTAAATATATTATTTAGAAAATCAATAGGAATACAATACACATCCATTTTTAAATAATACTAATTGTGTTCGAAGCCACTAAACGGCACTATACTCAATATTGTTTAAATATTTAGTATTTAGTGTTGACAAACTGCTTCGAAAATTGCATTAAAATAAAATATTTTAGGAAAAAAGATTGTGCACTTTTCACTCCCAAAATATGTGAAGGCACTTTTTAATGCATAATGATGGGATAAAAAGTCATAAGCACATTTTTATTATCTGTTACTACAAATATTTCTAAGAACATTCATTATTGTGTAGTGTTATAATTATAAGTTAAGGAAGTACTTATAAGTTAATAACTTAGATAACATATTACAATATTTTTATATACGTATGTATGTATTTTATATATTTTCGAAATGTATATTTCTTGATAATTCAATTTGATGTAGGTAACTTAAGTCACAATCACCGAAAAAGTTTGTCAACCACATATCTTAATAGAAAAGAATTAAATTGCTCTGAATCATTTACTTTTATTACACATCACTTAATGGTACAATTAATATACTGTTAATAAAATTAATACAAAATCAACGTGACCTGCAACTTATTTCCACGTTAAATTATAAAAGTTCAATACTTATTACAGCATTAGTTATTTCGTATTTACTTCAATAAGTCTTTCTAAATATTCATTCATTTCCCTACATTACGTTCAAATGCCATCTAATTGTGACACGTGACCATGAGCTCGTCCATCATTGTTCAACCGTATTTGTTTATTCATTTTATTATTTATATTTTCTTAGTATATTAATATCTATAAATTGATTGTATAAGTTCGTAATTATTAAATTCGAATATTTTAACATATGTATATTAATAAACAGGTTTATTTCGATAAATCACAAAACAATCCGATAAACTATAGTTTAAAATGTACGAATCGTGTGTGGTCACAAATCAATTATTATATACTACAATATATATAACGAAGTAATAATATACATACAATATATGCTATAACGTCCACAATCACTGTAAAGTATATAGGATAAAGATTTCTTGCATCTGCTGTAAACAGGAAAGCTGTAAAATGTTCCCAAACACGCTTAGCTTCTCACGTGATATGTACTAACTAACATACAGACAGATGGTCTACTATTGATGAAAAATATTTTATAATGCCAACGATGCAAATAGACAAAAATCTTCTGTTTTTAATTGAACAAACACGTTGGAAACTTTTATTAAGAAATTATATTTTTTTCCAACTTTCCTATTAACAGCAACACAATACAACTTATAACGAAGGTTATACTATTTAAAATGCTTGTAACTATAGACCAACATAATATAAGTACATAAAACATGTTACATCATTCACCTAGCCTATGATAGAACTTTCGAATTTGATCACGAAGAGAAATTATTATCAAAACTACCTAGTGTACTTGCGTAGGGAGTGCGTTTTCAACTATACGGTAGTATTTTATGCTCTGCAAATGCAACCAAATGAAACGTGGGCATTCAAAGAACTGTCGCTTCCATTACCTTGCCTCTGTGGTCGGTCATTCACAAGGTTTGTAAGAGTAAGTACTTAATTTGGCACTGAAGTCCGTATCAGGCATTGAGTATGTTATTTTTGACTATATAAATAACCTACTTTTAAAAATAAACCTTAAATTTTCCCTTGCTTTACGATTATTTTGCTAAGACATGAAAAATAATCGCAAAATATTATCTGTTACTTAATCATGTTACAAATTATGTTGTGCACTGCGTAACATTACTATGGTTTAGAGTGTCCCTACTATAATAAATCAAATGTTTAGTATAATGAAAGTATTAGGATATTGTCCTATTTCATTTGATTTCATTTAACTATAATTTATTGAACTAAAGTTATTTGAACTAAGTATTAGTAGACACAATATGGCACAAGAATTGGCGCAATCACTATGTACAAATACAGTATTTCAGTTTTTCAATTACTAACGTTTAAAATTGAATGATTTTCCTTTTAACTGAATTGATCGACAATAATTAAAGGGTACCTGCATTTTTATAACTGTATTTCAATAATTATTTGTTATTGGGGATCAAAATTATTATGTCTGGCATCAGTGACCTACACTTCGTCATATTCTCAATTATCTTCACTTCTAATGTACAAGTTTAGGAGTCAAAATGAGCCCTTCACATTGTTCAACAATGTTATTTACATACATGACTCTTCATGCAGTCTTATTCAGGAATAATTTATAATATAAGGTTTCATAACAGTAAGAACTGAGTGTTGGAAATGAAATTAAAATGTGAACAAACACTCGTGAGTCGGCAGTTTTAGAAAGATCTACAAAAGATTATTATAGAAAAAATATTGGTTACCAAAAAATACAAATCACAAAATGTCATTTCGCTTGGTTTTATATACTCGTGAGATTAACTTTCATTTTGGATCCATTTCATTCAGTTGGTAAATTTCGTATATGTTTTTAAATTATTTTATAGCTCTCTGATTTTAGGCTGGAAAATGATGAGATTTTAAATAAAGACGTGGTTAGGTATTTTTGACTGAAGTTGGAAGCGCGGTAAATGTTTCGTTGGAACATTCGTAGTCAGTCGTAATAAATACGTTAAGTTATGTAAATATATAAAATAATGCTGTTGAAATGAATCGAAGCTTTGTTGATTGGCACATCTCAGAAGCACTCTTTATGAACTAACACTCACTGTATATCATTGAGGATTGAGCTGTACAATTTAACTTTAGGAGGTATTTGGGGCTTTTGCTCAATTATTATTCATTTTCTGTAATTATTTTTTGGCCACCTCTATCATTGATGTGATCTTTAAATTACGCGAACAATTTAACGGAAATTTGAATTCAAAAACAAGCAATATACATTGCTGTATGTTACTAAAATGTATAAAAACAGTCTCACCCCAATTCTACGGTATCTTTAATTTTAAATAAAATAAAAATGAATCAATTTTTAAGATTTCTTAATATACTTATCAACGCTTAAGCAACAAGTGCGCTACCAGATTACATTAATATAAATTATTAAAAGACAATATTTAAAATAAATGAGGCACAGTCATGACAACAAAATTAGATCTTCCCACTGGTAGCCCATTTCCCAAAAGAGTGATGTTCGATTGTAATCAATTAAAGCAAAGATGAGGCTCATGAAATACCAGTAAAATAAATAATTTAAAGTATTTCGGAAGGCAGAACTGGGGTAAAAAGTTTCAAAGTCAATCAATTTCCCGAGTAAAGGTTGCCCATCGCATTTTAAATCTTACAATAAAAAGACGACATTTCAAGAGTTTGGGTCTTGGAAGCCATACTTTCATTCTTACGGTATTTAGGGATTTATTTGCAAGTTATCTAAGACTACTGAGTAGGAGTGTCACATCTTTTGCGAATGTGAGTAAAACAAATATCAGTCACTTCAGAAATTGCTTTCAAACCAACTGTCCTATTCCTCTAGGGAAGTGGAAGATGCTCCGAAGAGAGTATGAGAGCATGCGAAGATGAAAGGGGCAGATGGGAGCTGGCGGTACGAGGGGGTCTCAAGTAGGTGCCTAGTGTCGGTGGTCGGGAGCGAGCGACTTGCGGCTCGCGGAGAGGTGCTGCGCGCGGGGTGCGGGGCGGCCCGACCGGGGCAGCGTGGTAGGGCCGGAGCCCCCCGCCACACCCCCGCCGCCGCCGCTGGCCCCATCGCTCAACATGTCGCGCGGTTTCCACACGGGCGATCCTACAACACAACAAACACCAAACTCTTCATTCCGACACTTCTTAAATAATTTTGAAACAATATCACCAATTAAGTTTTAGGTCCTTTGTGTAATTTTTCATAAGAAAGAGTTGAATGTTTGATGAATGTTGTCGTAGGTTCATTGCCCTGTTAGAAAACGGCAGCGATAGTAATAAACATTCACCCAACCTTTTCCGTAAAATTGCAGAATTGAAAAAAGAAAAATAAAAACATGGAAGGCTGAGTGAGTTTAAATAATGAAGAAGATATTTCAAGCCCGTCAACATTATCATCGAACATTCAAATGGAAAATAATTCAAAAGTGAAGAATTAATTTCGGGTAATTAAAATTTAGTCTATGTTATGGGTGCACCATCGAATCGGTTATATTATGTAGTTATCTTATTTCTATATCCACGACTACACATCGTTCACATTTCAGTGCATAGCCTAAATTACGTTAGAGATTATTATTATCAGTGCATGACTAAGATTAAGGGAACGTTATACGCCAAAAGAACATAGAATAGCTTAAGCTGCAAGTTTTAGCTAAACGTCTAAGCTAGATTATTTTTTATATAATTACTTTTTAGTTCTGGAAATGTGTGGATGTTTATAGATGAGCACAACAATATACGATTAATGGTTTGCAAAGTAGATACGTGTTATAAAATATGTTATTTCTTCTGAGTACACAGTTACAATTAGGTCATTTATTTATTATATAAAAGCGCGATCGAAACGGTACTTACTCCCGGTTTCTGTGTTGAGAAAATCTTGCTAAGCAGTACTTAAGCCACAAATAAGCCAATCACAGCTCTACATTTTATAGATAAGCACCGCTTAAGTTCAATTTCTCAAATGGGAAATCGGGGTTTAAACTCCATCGATATTAAGGTTTATGATAATCCATTACTTGTTGCTATATTTTTTATTTGTACCGATAACAGACCAAAGAGCTACAATACGTTCCAAAAATGTATCAATAAATTCTCGTACTGGCTAAATAAAGATAAACATGGCGGCCGGCGAAATACGCAAAGATTTTTGTGATAGATACGTTCTGTTTGAAGTTTTGTTTTAGACATGGTTACTTTCTATTAAACTACTAATTTATTTTAAATTATGAAGTCTTAAAAAAGTTTTGTTTGTTTTGTTTACTCCAAGACGACAATGTAACAAAATTAAGATTCGGAGCGAGTTGCGTTTTTCATTCATACATTTATTTGCAGTTCATGTACTGAAGATTAGAAACCCGTGATTTATACGTGACATAAATTCACCTGCACATCTCTGTTTGTTACCATAATCTACTATAATTATATTCCATTTATAACATACAGGTACATTTATTATGCTTACGGGTGAGTATATTTAAAAATGTACATTAAGTAGTGAAATCATACTTGTAATCAAATCATATTTTACGTAGATATAAGTAGGTTGTTAAAAACTTTCTCATAATATGTATAATCAAGCTATGATTATTTTTATTCCTTTGAATAAATAAAATCTACACAACAGTGAAAGAAGTTTTAGGTTGTAACACAAATACAGTCATATTATTGTTGAAGCAACTTCACCAAAACACATTTACCGCTAAATACAATTCGAGAAAACATTTATAACATACATAAGGTTCATTTAATATTCTATTTATAATGTAACATCTTGTGAACAAGTAAACTTAACCCTTACGAATATTAGGAAAGTTGAGCAGGTATAGAAGAAAATCGTCGAGAATCAAATAAGGTATTGTTTAATAGGTACTTTCGAAATGGAAGACTTAATGGTACAAACTATACTTAGGCCATCTACATAATAATAATATTAATCTATGTATATCGGAATGTATAATTACAATGAAAATAAAACAAAATACGTAACAAGAGAAAGATTATGACGTAATTGTTTAAGGATTTACTTCAGTTCGATTCCACAGCCATTATTAATTATATAAACACTTGTATTGGGTACCTACGACATAACATTAGGAAATACGAATAGATACGACACTTCTAAGAGCAGATTTTGAAAGTGACGCGGTTTGCGGCTGCTTGAAGCCGTATGTCATCCACTCGTACCGAGAGAGCCGCGCCCACTGTTGTCTTGACATAATTAAGCGGTGTCGAAGCTATCGGATAATCAGTCGTAAACCGTGTCGCCACTGTTAAAGCAAGAACTGTTTGTTTCTGAACATTCCGTGACTTCGAAAACGTATACTCACGTGCTTTTGCAAACAAAGCTTTAGCTTGCGTGAGACAGTAACCGATATCATACACCATGCATATGAAATAAATCAAGATATTCCGTCTAAAAGTGTCCTATCTACGTATTGTACTACTTATTAATATTACGAGCATACCTATATACCTACGGTTAGTTTTGATTAAACTGTAGAATGAAGTAATTACGATTAGTTCTATATGATTGTCCTAGTACTAACAGCTATTAATACGTATCTATTATGTCAAATCCATTTTCAGCGAACATACAGCCAAGTTTCTCAGCTTGGTGTTAGGTATATCAATTTGTTTCAAGTTTTTCATGAAATTGCAGGTACATTTCCTATTGATTGTAATCAAATTCATTATTGATTATACGAACAATGTAGTAGGTATTTACTACATATTATGTACTATGTATACCTACTTACTAAAATCTCTTTAGGTACATGTGCATATTATCTATAGGTACATATCTATCATTTTCACCGGCATTATTTCGTCGGAATCAGCAAATGTTTGTATCTCAAACAATTTAACCGTCCCCTCACGAATACCAATTAACTAACCTAAATAATAAGATATTTTCGGAATCAACTCACAAAAGCATACGAGTACAAAGACTGGAAAAATTAAGTCATTTAATTCTGATTTGGGAAAATATAGTCCTGTATTTCGCAACTTGAAAATTTCAAATATGAAATTGGAGGTTAATTTGATAGAAAATTTACTGATAAGTCGCTAATCAAAAAGGTAAATCTTCTTGTTCTCTTTTTTCTTTTCTAGTTCTAAATATTGCTATTAAGTGTACGTATATTACGAAATCCACGATTGTTGAGTTTTAGAAATCAAACACTTTAACATAGACAACTGAGCCGTTAGAAAGAATGTCCAATGAAAAGCTGTACCTATAACATAAGCCCGTAAACCTTTAAAAGCCTACTTTAGGCAATATATGAAAAATTGGTGTAGGTAACTACGTTTCTAAAGCTCATTGGAGTTTTGGTTTAAATTTAATACAATTTGCTAAAAGGAGAGATCGAAAGTCAGCATCAAGATAATCTCCTCTGAAAGTCTTGAGATACAGAAGAGGAAAATACATTCGAAATATAAAAGCTTCAGAGAATCTTCCTCTTAAAATATTAGGAAAAGACGGCCAATTTATTAATTTAAACGTTCCTAAACCAACGAAATTTATCAAATTATTAGTATTCAAGAATTTCCAAATAATGGAGTTAAGAGAGCAAGCGTCCGAATTGAACTTATCGATTAAACGTGAATTTGATCGTATTCTCGTTTTTCGCGTGGATCGTGGTGTCCAGATCCGTTGCATTGTGGTGGATGGCCGTGGGCCATGTCGTCCAAAGTTTCAACGCTACTGCGGTCTGATGACGTCATAATTGATGCAGAAGTCAAGGACTTCCGTCGCATTTTGGGGGACTTGCCCTTCCCCTTATGCTAGGATGGTTTGTTTTGACGTTTCCCTGAGAGGTAGCATTGAACACACGTAGGGTGCTCAATCGTTTTTGCAATTGATTCTGTAGATTTCGATACCACTATCCCCATTTTCATGGCTTTCTCTTCACATTTCGCTAGCGCTGAATAATGAGTCATTCTGTCAAGAGAATTTGTTCCAAGTCTAGCAAGTTTTTCACCGCTGGATTTCAAAGCACGTCTTTCCATGCTTGAACGTCTACTGAGATTAGGAGACTTGCACGGAGACCTATCAAAACTTGCTTGTGGTGTTCTCATGATTCCTTTCTTTGGAGCCGGTTTTGGTGAGCGAGATCTATCGATGCTGCTCTCTCGAGATTTCATTATGCTTCCACGTGGCGATCTAGATCCATCGAAGCTTTGCTGTGGAGATCTAGCAAAGCTTTGTTGGGGTGATCTGGAAAAACTTTGTTGAGGTGATCTTGATTTGTCTATTGAGCCTCGAGGAGACTTCGAATGGTCCATGCTGCCTCTCGGTGACCGTTGTAACGTCTTTGAATTCTTAAGGTTGGATTTATTAGGAGACTTGAAGACAATTACTTTAGTAACCTTATCTTTATCAGGAGATGCGACGTCTACAAATCTATTAGGTGATCTATCTCTGCTGATGCTGCTACCGCTACAGGATCTAATGACTCTTATCTTCTTTTCTGGGGCAGATGACGATCGTTTTTTCTCTGGTGAGGATTTAAGCGACTGTGATTCCTGCTTACCTAGCTCCTTCACCATGGTGGGTTGATACTGTGTCGGTTGGTGAGAAGACTGGATAAGCCTCGCCTGGCTGCCTGTGCTTCCAGCGCTTAGCGTAGACGTCGTGCTGAAAGTAGCAAATTAATATCGATTAGGACTTTAATTCGAATCGGAATACTACATTGCTTGGAGGAAAACTTGCAGATTATTATTTCAATCGTTATAAGTCGTCTATGTAGCTCAGGAAACACATGTATGAGTAGAAACGAGCAAACCTACAGAAGCGTTCTAAAAGTTGGTGTTCGGTGTTGTAAGCCAATGACGGTGTTGAAGGTAGGTTGTGTGTAATGTTAACCCATACATATGTTGGTACCTTAGTGTGAGGTGGTTGGGAGTTCTGCCTAACCCTCGCTTAGGCGGTGGCACTGGTGGTTCGTCTTCGCCTTCAGACTTGGACCCGGGGTCAGATTTGTCACCGTCGAGTGGAGGCGGCGGCGGCGGTGCACGCTTCGGTACTTCTGTTGTAGGGTTAATGGAAGCCAGGTGTTAGTGTCATGCTCATGCTGTTCTATTAATGATTACGTTAATAAGTTATTTTATAGAATGATTTATTATCCAGTATAGCTTGCCTTTACTTTAATATACGTCAAGCAAGAGAATGCTTCAAAATATCTGATTTATGTGTCTTCTCATTCTTAGGGGTTAGGGAAACCAGATACTATCAAGTTTTATGAAAGTCGTTAAAAAACTGATCTAAAGTTGGAACCGCTAAAGTGAAGTCTAATATGATTTGCAAGTGATTCAACATTGCTATTTTGTTATGAAAATGATGTCTTCACTTACTCCTACCTGCAGCATCTCCCAAGGTCTTGCTGCGATGTCGGAACGGCTCCTCATCAGTGTCTGGTGGAGGCTCGTCAGCGTCATGTGAGTTCTCTCGCGATAGTTCTCCGACTTCTATGTTGCCGGCTGATAACCTCTGACCGCTAGTCTTTGGTTTTTTTGTTTTACCAAGGGTGTGAGAGCCTTGCATCACTGTCACCTAAAATTATTTATTTATAAGTGGAATTTTCCCAAAAATAGATATACCTATAGATTACTGAATAAAAGGTTTATTTTTGACTCTTGGATGCCAATTGACAAGTATATATACTACATTAATAAAATGTGTCTTGTTCGTTTGTCTAAGAAACAAACCACTTTATATAATTACAAACGGCACATAAATGAAACAGCTAAAAGAGAGCAACACAATTTTTTCTGCGAGGGTCTAGTTATAGTGATTTTTAAATAATCTTCAATGATTTTATACATAGCGAGTTGTAAATACAAGCAGTGTTTGTAAATGTAAAAATCAAGAAAACGTGAAATATGTACCTCATTTCTCACCTGGTGTTTGGGTCGTTCCCTCTCGAGGGTGTGCGAGAGGGGTGCGCGGGGCGGGGGCGGCATGGGTCGGCCAGTCGACGGTATAGACATGTTGCGTACTGACTCCCTGATGATTTGACGGATGGTCTTCAAGAACGCGTTCCGGAAATCAGCGGTGCTGAGGCAAAGATATATTGATTTCACGGACGAACTAGAAACAGTGTTTAGGATTCCATAATATAATGAGACAAAGTAGCTCCTCTAATGAGTAATGAGTCGCGTATCTGTTTGTCTGTCATAGTCACTTTTTTCCGAGACGGATAAAATTATCAACTTTAAATAGGAATCTCTGTGAAATTGAGTAAGTTAAATAAAATTTAAATAATAGTTGACCCTAGCTATCAATAAAATTACCCTCCCATTAAAATATTCGTAGTGGTCGAAGTGTGGGGGAGCAAAACATTTTTTTACTCTTCTAAATGGGTTTGTTTGACAGGGATTTAGTTAATGATTCTATCAACTATAAGAACACAAATTTGTTGCTTATTTTATTAGTAGTTTGGTAAAATATACGTCCAAACTATGTTACCCCCTCTTTATATCCGAAACGAAACCAAAAAATCTGAAAATATTATATAATATATGTGATATTATTAGAAATGAAATAAAAATATAATGCAATTATCCTAAGATCTATGTTATTGAAATAGGCACGATTATTAACGTACTTATTGTACGGAACCCTCGGCGCGAAAGCACTCACACTTGGCCACATAGTTTATGTTTACTCATGATTTAGAGTCGTGTTGTTAGGATATAGAAACAAAAATCGTTGAAAATCGCCATCAACGACCGAAACTTGCCGCTTATTTCAACATCTTGAATTGCACAACAATAGCAACCCTACTGAAGGGGGATACTATGTATTGTATATAGGAATACCCTTGAAATATCTATTTTTGTTTGATATCTATAAAAAGATATAGTAGAGGTGGTAGAGCTGATGCCGGGCTCGACTGTGGAGGTACCACCACCACCATCATACTCGCAAATCCTCCCGAAGTTATTCGGGGGAGAGTAAGAGAACAGCTCTTAGGCAAAACTTGGCGGCCCACCATTGCCTGGGACCGATGGATGGCGGTTTATCCATCCCCAATTGCCGGGCCTTATATTAAACAGGCTGGTGACGGACAGCGGCGACACTGGTGCAAGGGTTTCGGCACCGCGCTCACCAACCCGCCTGCCAAGCGTGTGTGAGTATGGGCATTTCTTCCAGGAGGACCGCCAAGAGTGGTGAAATTCTGGAAAAGTATAGGTTCAGCAGTGGACAAAACAGGCTGATGGATGGATGGATGGATCTATAAAAATACAATAACATACGAAACGACTGATGCTAATAAAGAATCGTATCTATCCTTTTATTACTTGCAAATTGTAACTTTTATTTCAAATATTTCATCCATTGTGTTAGTAAATTAATTTCCTATATGCTATTGTTAGTACTACATTCACAAACTTTGTACAATAAAACCATAAACTATAATCCACAAAATTAAATTGAATAAATATGTTTATTTGAGAAGTGTGAACATAATAGGTTTTTTTATGTAGCCACTAAAGTGTCCCACTGCTTCCCCTTGCTGAAACGACACATCGCAGTCCTGTGCTACTTCCAACCACCCCGGTAGAAATGAGTTGAGATCGTCCCCACGCCATCGTCTTTTTAGTCTGCCTGGCTTTCGGTAGCCGTCATCTGGCACCCACTCGGTAGCGATTTTCGCCCACTTATCCGAGTGTACGACTAACGTGGCCAGCCCAGTTCCATTTACGTTTTGCCATCTTTCAAAATTTAACACAATTTAATATCCTACCTATTAGAAAGCACGTAGACTTTCTCTGATCTCCTCTGTAGCTGCGAGCGGAGATGAATGAGCTCCCAAAGGAAATGGTTGTCCATGTCCTTGGCAGATGAAGCCCTCACTTGAACCTCGGTCACCGGGATCAGCACTTGGTACCTGATAATCTCGACCTCGTTCGCATTATTTTTTGATGATACTCCCTGAAAATGATGCCTTATATTAGTTGGAAAAGAAGCGGCGAAATTTTCGTCGGGTTGTACCAAAATTTAATTTTCTAGGGTTCCGTTGCCTTCTACTTTCGCCATGTCCGTCCGTCCATTGTCAACGAGGAACCCTTCTAGTTTTGCTATGTCTACACGTCTGCCCGCGGCTTACCTCAGAGACTCTTAGTGCTAAAAAGTATAGTGGAAAGAGTGGAAAAAACAAAATCTTAAAAAAAATTTTTTTGCTTAACTCCCCTACACGCAAAGTGGGAATGAATTTTTTTCTCGTCTATTGCATAGTGTGGGATGTGGTTGGATAAGTCGTTTAAAACTATTGCGGGTGGGTGAAAACCATTTTTAGGTTCAGGGATCCATTTGCGAAATATTAAGCTTTAAAGTGCTAACTTTTGTTAGTCACGTGTCCCTACCACCTAAACTGTTGCTTTATATATGTAAAAAAATTCACGGCAGCAGAATATATAACGAGTTTAAAAGGAAAACTATGTAGGCTTTACAAGTTAACGAGTAGTAGTCAACCAACTTAATTTTGCAGTTTTGTTTCATACATTTTGATATTTATTTTTCATTATTTAGGTCCAGTAGCTTATTTGAATGGCACGGGACCCTCAGGTGCGAGTCCTACTCGCACTGGGCTTTTTTTTTTTGTTAGACCCACTTACATTTGCACGACGTATTCTTGACAGGCGTTAGAGTACATACTTACATGCAGCATAAATCACAGACGTATAATATAGTAGCAGACCTAACATTTAATAATAAACGCACAGAGTAGACGCGTGGCAATTTTAGCGCAGTGAACTTCGGGATCTTTTAAATATAAATATTGTTTGTTTCCAAACAAAATATATACTAGAGATTTGTTTAGGAATTAAAAAATATGTTCCAAGCATAAGCCAGCCAAAACAACCCATTTTTATACGTTTTTTCGTACCATGAAGCCCAAGTGTAGCTTAATTTTTGTATGGAAACTTGCCACGCTATTTAATCCTTATGTTTGGTCTGGTACTTAGAAATAGATAATTATATGTCTGTGGCATAAATATACTTGGTTCAAATTGAAGCTTTAAAATATGTTTCCTATTATCTGATTTTTGGTTTTAGTAATTGTACGATCGAAAGTAAGTCATTTCATGTTAAGAAGAAAATTTAGAAGATAAAAATCTTACAATAAATGCTTTAAAGCAAAATGAAAATACAGTAGGACCATTCTTTCACTGTGGTAGTAAAGATTGTTGTTGACTTACATAAAAATACAACTTACCATAAGTTTTTTCTTCTGTCTCAGTCTTTCTTTGCAAAGGAAGACAACAGCGGATTTAAAAACGAAGCACATAGCGTGCAGTTCTAATCCTTTCTTTATTTTTCCTAAAAAGTCTGAAATATTTAACCATTCTACACCTCCATAGTATAACAAATCACCTGAAACAAATTAACATTTTATGTTTTATTATCGTTTTGGAACATGGCTTAAGATTTTGCGAATTTTTAAGAACGTAGACGCTTTAAATGTTCTTTTAAAATAAAAGAGTGAAAGCAATACAAATAATATTACCAAACTCGTATGTTCTTTGTTCTTAAAACACCAAAACAAAAACACTTACCAGGACTTAGATCTATTGGTTGTTTGCAAGACTTTTGATGTTGTCTAAACAAATGATCAAATATAGCACCATATTCTTCGTGTATTCGTTGCATCTCATTTATGTGTTCAGCAACCTTTTCCATTCCTTTCAGAGCCTCTGCAAACGTACAATTATTTTACCTTTGTGAAACTCATACTGTTTTGTGTAGGCCCTTTTAAATAGATTTTATTGGTTTGTAATATTATAGGCTACAGAAATAATTCAAAAAGAAGAATAATACACATGTATAAGGTGACTTTTATTTATTCAGCCAAAATCATACTGGGGGCTTGGTAAGTAATCTTTTTGCTAATTTTGCAAAATAAAATGTTGCCGTCCCATAGTAATTGACTCGGGGCTATGCTTGCGTTTGTAGGGAACACGAAAAGAACAAAAACGGTCATTGAACCTTGTTACTGAGCACTTACCGAGTCTTCAGTAAGAATTTGGCTGCATAAATTAAAGTCACCTTATATATATCGAGATACAGGAAAACTGAAAGATAAAAACGATAAAATACAACAAGTAACAAAGTCAAGAAACAATGGAGATCAGTTACATTTTTGCTCTCATTTTCCAATATTGTTAACATTAACCATCTATATTATAACTTTATCACTAAAGTCCCAAACCCGTATTCATATAATTTCCTTAAAGACTGTCTAAACCTTATGTTTAGACAATCAGAATGACTGTTTAAATCTGCGACTAAACTCAAAAACTTTTTAACAAGCTTTTATTTAATAACGGATTTGTAAAACTCGTTATCTTACCGACTAAATGTTGATGCTCCTCCGAATTAGCTTCAGTCAAATTTCTTAATTGTTGAAGTAAAAGGGGATACTTGAGTATCCTCTGAATTGGTTTGATCAGGTAAGACTCCAAGGTCGACGAATGCTGTTGTTTCGGGTTCCTTGCGGCAAGGAATTCTTGTAAAGCTTGGTTTCCTTCATCTGGACAAGATAATTTAATCAATATTTATCTCAAAAAATATAGCTCTAAATTCAGGATTACAAAAGCCACTTACTTGGATGTAAGACTTTCTGCGCCTTACTGTGACTAGCACAAAATGAACTGTACAATTTAAAATGATTGACGTAATATAAGAAAGCGTTCCCGACTGAAAAGAGCATATTCTGAAAAAGATAAACAACAAGAAAGTTATTATTATGTCAGTTGAAGATGCGTTGTAATATCAGCCAGCAAGGAAGTTATCGAAGCCCTCCAACTAATTACTTGAAGTTATCGAAGAAGAGTTAACACATTGTGCTTACCTTAAATTGGCCCGAGAATTCAAAGTGATGGAAGTTGGGCTCAGCCTCGAGCGCTTCTTCCAAGTTGGACAAGAACTGTCGCTGAAACGTCACTATCTCCTGAATGTTTCCGAACAGAGCGTTGATCTCCGCGTTCGATAAAAAAGTTTCTCTCTTTAGCGGCTCTAAGTAGTTCTCCAGTAAATTATTCAGGTGCTGCAAGAGGAAAAGGTATCGGTGATTTTGTTAACTCGGTTTAAAATGTCTGTCTTTCTTTTATTAACCCACTCAAGCTATAAATTGAGTCTTGAATACAAGGATTTATCCGAGGCGCAGGTGTAGCCATTTTACGAGAGTTTGAAATACGTTTTATAATTTCAGTAAAAGTTTTGGGTTAAATGAATATTTAGATGGTCCTTAAAGTTAAAACTTTAAGTAAGTGTAAGAGTGCTGCGGGTGAATGTGTATTGATCAGTGTGGATTGTTGAGGAATGAAAGGAAGCTGACGTGATATTTGTGCAGTACGAGAGCGAGCGGAAGTTTGGAGTGTAACTTTAGTTGTTGTCGTCGCAGCGCTGGGTGCCGCGTCGTCTGCCGTTAGAAAGTAGTCTATAATTTATCGGAGACCCACGACTAGTTACTAACTCTGATGTTCGCAAATCGAAAACTTGTCAACTAGTTAGTTCCTGGTCGGTAGTTACCTACAGCTATCGATTACTTTCGTTTAGCTTTAACTTTGTGAACTAGGATTTGAGTTACTGAAAGCTTAGTTGGACTCAACAAGTAATGGTGCGTGAATTCGATATTGGCAGGTATTTCGATGACTAATCCCCTTTGCACACGAATGATCTAGCTATTAATTTTGACCTATATTTCATTCAAACAAGCGGTAATTTTAGTTCGGAATTGATTATCTGCATAACAAGCATTGGACTGTTTCCTGATTTATTACATTATGTAGGCTGCCGCTGCCGTATTTTAATAGGGAGATATCTGTATGTTATATACGAGTATATGGTGTTTACGTCTTGTATTCTTATCAAATAACTTAGAAACACCCCGCACATTCGCTGCTTAACAAAACAAAATCTACTTAAACAAATTTTGATGTACACTACTCAACAAAGTCTAGGGAATAAGCCAGCTAAATCAACTTATTTATGAAAACTCCTAAAAAAAACCGGTCAAGTGCGAGTCAGACTTGCATACCTAGGATTCCGTAATTCGATAGTTTCGGGAACAGTCAGGAAGAAGGTATTTAAAATCTTGCCCATAACTGTTTATGAAAACTAATAAAAAAATAATTTATTGTACCACAAAAGAGAGACTCAAATATTTTTATACCGTACTCGAAATAAAACTATTGGATAAAAAAAAATTTGGTCATTTTGTTATCGTGAATTTCTCACCCGCTATATTTTTCCTGTAATCTTAACGTAATCTTTAATTACCATTATATTTGTCATATTTTTCGTTTTATTAGTTTCGGAAATAAGGGGGAGACATGCATTTTTTTGTGGTTTTTCAAAGATTTCTCTAAATCGGTGACAGAAAATATAGTAAAAGTTTATATTTTTATAATCAGCTCTTTAATATCTACAATTTGACACCCTTAATGTATTTTAATTTTTTTTTAAATATATTTCTCATTTGTTATCAACTTTTTTTTAATCGCTATATTTTTCCTGTAATTGGCCAGTTATGGCCTATAATGGTAATTTTTTTCAAATTTTTCAGTTTACCAGTTTCGGGGGGGACTTGCATTTTTTGTGGTTTTTCAAAGATTTCTCGCACTCGGTTCAAGTAAATACAGTAAAAGTATTATTTTTATAATCAACTCCTTAATATCTACTATTTGATACCCATGTTGTATTTTTATAAAATATTTTTTTCATTTATTTTACATTTTTTTTATATTTTTCAATTATTATCAAATTTTTTTAATCGCTATAATTTTCCTGTAATTGGCCAATTATGACCTATAATCGTCATTTTTTTCATATTTTTCGTTCCACCAGATTCGGAAATAAGGGGTTAAAACCACATAAAAATGCATGTCCGCCCCCCTTATATCCGAAACTAAGGAACCGAAAAATATACAAAAAGTCATGGTAATTAAGGACTACGTAAAGATTACAGGAAAAATATAGCGAGTGAGAAATTCACGATAACATCATGACAAAATTAAATTTTTCATCCACGAGTTTAATTTCGAGTACGGTACAAAAATATTTAGGATTCTAGGACACGGCAAAAAACAAAAATGTCAGGAGTGGATTACTGATGAAATTTTAAAGTTAATGAATGAACAATATAAAGATATAAATATTATTAAATGTAAGGAAATAGATAACACTATTAATTACAAAATCACACTGGCTAGAGAACAATGGCTAACAAATAAATGCGAAGAAATAGAATCTGTACAGAAAAAGCACGACAGTTTCAATTTACATAAAAAAAGTAATTTACAAATAAGAACAAGAAGCCATTATACAGTACACTAGTGGACAAAGACGGTAATATAGTAACAGATAACAACGAAGCTTGTAAAGTGTGGGAAGAGTATGTCGAAGATATATTTAAGGACGATAGACCAGAAGATATATCTTCAACTCGGATGGACCACAAATATTAAAGTCGGGGTTTATGTCAGGCTTAAAAAATCATGAAAAATAATAAAGCAGCAGGCCCTGATGGAATAGCTGTGGAGTTATTAAAACATGATTGTAACATAGAGGATTTAGTTAAAATATTTAATTCATTTTATGATTCAAATGACGACGTGCTCCCGGATGACTGGCTCGTATCTATATTTATGCCTCTACCAAAAAAAGCCAATGCCAAACAATGTTGTGATCATAGGACGATCAGCATCATGAGCTATTTTCTGAAGATATTTTTAAAAATAATTGAAAACAGAATTTAAAAGAAAATTTATGAATATATTAGCGCTACACAATTTTGATTTAGAGCTAATCTTGGTGCAAGAGACGCTCTAGTCGCTATTCAAGTCCTAGTACAAAGATTTTTAAATGTTCAATCAAATGTATTTATGTGCTTCATAGATTTGGGGAAAGCATTTGACAATTTCAAACATGATAAACTAATAACAATAAATATTGAAGGAAAAAGAGGTCGCGGTAGAAGGCAAACATCATGGACTAGAAATATAAGAGACTGGGTCGCAGTGGAAAGCACTGAGAAATCATAAATTTGGAAAAAGCATTTGAAAATGTCAAACATGATAAACTAATAACAACATGGCACTTGATGATGATGATAAAAATATTTGAGTCTCTCTTTTGTGGTACAATCAATGACATTATACATATGTCATTAGGTACAATCGATTCCTTTTTTAGTTGTCATAAACAGTTAAGGGCAAGATTTTAAATACCTTCTTCCTGACTGTTTCCAAAACTGTCGAATTACGGAACCCTAGGTATGCGAGTCTGACTCGCACTCGACCGGTTTTTTTTGGTGAAAAACAATTATTGCTTCATTCACGTAATTTTTGTGATTCTTGGCGTTATGTCACGTTATTATTTAATGCGGGAGGAGATGCTTAGGGTTACCGGTACGTTGGAAGCTGGGCGCAGATAAAGTGAAATCGCAGATGCTGTTAACATACAACTAAGTGCAATTTGCCGATTATGGGCCCACTGCAAGGCTACAAGATATGTAGCCGACCGTCGTCACCGAGGAAGATAAAGGGTCACTACTCAGAGACAAGACTATTTTCTGCAAAATACTGCAAGGAGACAGCCCTAGATTACAGCACGCCAGTTGATAGGATGACTCCAGTCCAAGCACCAAGTGGTTATCAGTAATCAGACTCCCAAAAAAAGTTTACAAACTAAAGCTAGAGGATGGAGCTGTCATTGTGTAAGTGTAGCAGCTGTGGGTGTATCATAGGTCTCTTGGCGCTGTCACAGTCAATTGCTTTTGTCGACTGTACCTATTGGAAAAGTATTCATTTTTTGTAGACCCTCGAATATAACGTAAAATATATATATTGTTTTTTTAGAACGGAAATATGGAGCATTTGATGCGTTCACAAACCTTGACATAAGCCCGTTCCGTATCGACCAGCTCGCACAGCACCTTCCTGAGTTTGTCGGCATCGGAGAGATGCTTGGAAGGCGTCCCGGCCGCTGCTGACGTCACACTGCCCGTGGGGCTCCCACGCCGAGTCTCCGCCGGAGACCGACACCAGCCCGTCACTTGTTCAGCACTCTGACGACCACGGGGACACTTCTATTAATGTTCACGCATCGTTAGAATGTCATATTGCTCCTCTGGACTCCACAATACAACATTCAAACGAACTCGTGCGCGCATTCGCATATCGGTGCTCATACACGTAGATATGTAGTTTTATAACTTCATGCTTTTTGTGGCAGCAAAGGGTTAACAAGGGTTGTGAAACATACAATCGATATAAAGCTATTTACAATACAACTCAGGCGTACTCATAACGCAATACCGAGGGATACGAATACAAGTTCAGAAAGGGAGCGGAAAAATGTTTTAATTATTAAAATCGTGCGTAAAATTACAAATCATTATAAGAGTGGGTATATAGGTGTGGAAAAAATAAGGTTCACTACAAACGGTTTCAGCTCATTCAAGAAGGTACCGTTGAACGCACGTCGCTTGAGTAATTTATAATTTCGTCAGTTCAAACACAATGTAACACAAAGGACTTACCTTGAGTAGATTCTCAATCTCAAAGGAGTTCGTTCGAGAGCTGACTTTAGGTGGCCCCGTGTTTATGACGTCACCGCCATGATCTGGATCTGGACTGTACAGCTCCTTGCCTGTGCCATCAACAAATACATTCGTAAATTAATAAACGAATTCCCGAAAACAGAACTGTTTCAAGCTTCAGAAATCAAAGCATTCTGTTGTACAAAGCGAATCATTGAACGTTTGGTACTAGCGCGCGGCGGCGAGGCGCGGCGCTGCCAAAAAGTATATGTACGCATTTTTGGGAAAATCTGCAATATAGTTGATACAGTAAGTGACAAAGCGAATAACATCACCCAACGAAAATATAAAATACCAAACCCCTAAAATTATCGCTAACAGAACTGTTTTTATTTATATAGGTAATAAAAATACAAACAAAACAAAAAATTCCAATTAACTACTGTACTGTGATATTTAGACCGTAAAATTGCTCTGTTTTTAACTTTTAAATATTATAAGGTTGTGTAAATTAATACTGTACTGATTGATCGATTGTTAAATTCTGTTCTGAGACAACCACTTTTTTACATTTCGTAATATTACTTATTTATACTGATAAAATACTTGTTTGAATGTAAGACAAGCATTATGTCGTACCAGTAAATTACTCTTAAAAGACTTTTTACCCGATTCCAAAAAGGAGGCTCGCAATTCTTCTGATAAGTAGATAAATATGCACGTTTTTGTTTGGTTGTTTATATTTTAAAAAATACAACTTTGTTTTCTTTGAAATTATAAGGCTTGGATCTTTTAACTTAGGGTTGTCAAAAAGGATTCTCAGAATATGATTTTTAGTTTCTAGATATCACTATTTATAGATTGTAGGAAGATTGGCCTAGTTGTATTTCATAGTGAGGAAAAAAGTTATTATGTCTATCACTTTATGTAGTTTTCAAGAATAATTTTTAAATGCAGTACACAAGCTTCTTTTAATTCCCTAGCAGGCACCTATACAACGGAGATTAACTTCAAAGTGATTACAGAAAAGAAAATATTTCCTTCGTTCTCAGCGGCACACTGACCCGAATTAAAATATCATCTGTCAAAACTTTTATAACGAATGCCAATCAAAATACCCTCTAAGTAAGATATTAAAATTCAATTAGAGTTTGCGCTTAACAAGATATAACTTCCGATTTATATAACACAGAGGTTTTTTATTTGCGATGCATCTATACGGGTCGAGCTAGTGAAAATTTTCAATATGGCCGTTTATACAGAGGCTCTCGGGTTTTCAATAACATGGTAGGAAATTACAGCGTTAGTGGTGAAAGTTTTATGCGGAGATCGCTGGAGAGGGCACTTTATGACAAGAAGTCACACAATGAGTTTTTGGTGGCAACCCGCATCGAGGACAGGCAAACAGCCGCGGGTAGGGTCGCAGCCTTTATTTGTAGGTTGGGGTGGAGGTTTTTTCTGTTTCAAACTGTTACACGGGCTTCCCTCTGTAGTACGTTTTCTGCTTACTTGACTAAAAAAACACAAAGCAGCTTTAAAACGTCAGATGGGCTTGGATATTGCTTAGTTTATTGTTGAACGGACAAAGAGTCGAATCTGTATTTTCGGGGAAAATATCGGCTTTCTATATTGTTGCCATGTCATAAATAAGACGAATTCAGATTCTTAAAACTTGATATGCGTACCTATTAAAAGTTCTAAAGCTCTTATTATTGAAAAACGTATTTCGGAAAAGACCACGTAACAGTAAAAAATAAAATGGACGTTTCACTTCAAAACTGACGTACATCGTTAGCGATACGAGGCTGCGAGTACGTTCTTAAATTATCTTGTTATATGAAAACATCAGGAAGATAAATGATGATTGTGCCCCCGCTCACCATTGTTTCATCCAGCCCCAGCCCCACCGTATCGTATCGCATCGCGGCGCAACTCATTTTCAAACAAGCGTTATGCTACGGAAGGCCACTACATCCGTCAATACGTCCTCGTAATTGCCCTCTTATACCACTCGGCTGTCATCATAAATCACTGCAATTTTTACCGTATATCTCTGCCATAATGTCCCAGAAAAAACAAACACGGACTAGGAAGGAAGGAAGAAGAAAAAGTATCGCAAGGAAATTACGGGAAAAGGAGGGAACCTGGCATGGTTTTCTCTAAACAAAATTTATTTCCCGACAAAACCAATTAAGCGAGTAATAAATTTGGAGAATTAAAACAGATTTGTTGGGGTTATAAAAAGGCTATAAATACACAACGCTGGTGCGTGTAATTTATTGCAGCCGAATCTTGACTCTTGACATTTTACTCGTCATTCAGAACTCGTAATGTTTTTCCTAGAACGAAATACAGTGTAAGTAATGGCAATAAAGTGTATACGTGTATGTAATTAAACAAATGGCCGACACATAACGTACATTTGAACAAGCGCTGAACAAAAGTGCTATATTCGTAGTGATATCAATGTGTTTCATTTAAATTGCAAAACTTTGCTGTGCGTGCGTGGAATGATCCCGAGAAATTTAATAACGATGCTGAAACGTATGATAAGTGCTATAAAACGGGATAACGATGGGATCGATAACCCGCAGTCGCTTCGGAGCCAAATTGACGTGTTTTGTCAACGATACGGTATGATGCACATTACATTACGGACAAAATCAAGTTGCCAAGTATTTCAGGAAGATTGAAGAGCTTATTAGGCGGAGAACGCGAATTGAAATGAATAATGGCTTCAATTCTGTCTAAAACCATAATATTTTATAGCGGCAGCAGTTATTATAGCCTTTACAAAACGGGTGATTTATGAAAACTCTAATAGATTAGAAATTTTGAAGTAGATACTTGAAGAACATCTGTCTAAGTTCAACAGTAAAGTTGGCTGAAATGAGTTTGTGTAATTGATTCAGGAATACGAAAAGCAATCTCCGTTTCCAATGGGATGCCGCGCTAGTGTTGGAGGTGCGATGTACACGACTATCGCTGCACATAAAGCATAATGGCAGTAGTCATTTGCGGATTCATTAGGGCGGCTCCGACGGAAGCCGGGCTGTGCTGTGCCATCCACATACCTATACGGAGCGCCTAGCCTGGCGCGCAGAATAATGAACCAGGGTTCTGCGTCCATAAATACTAATTTATCCAATCAATAAACAAATCAGTGGCCTACAAATATAAATTAGTTTCATTTGCAACCCTGAGCTTATTTCACAAAACCTGGTCGATTAACAATGAACTTTTGTTCGAATCACCACAAACTCAACTAGTGAAATGTATTTGTAATAATACTGAACTAAAAACACGCGAGTTGGCCTCGTGAAAGCCGATATGTGAGCTAATGGAAGACACAAGTGATGATGCACAAGATCAGCCAAAGTTGAGAAGATTTTGTGACAACGGAACGAGGCGAGATTGTTTCTATATGCGTCTAAGTATGTACAGTACATATATAAATCTTGTCGGCTCGAAATAAATTGTATAGTCAGAAGCCTTCCTGAACTGGAGCACCACATAAAGCGTTAGTGGCTACATCCGTTTTCCTACAAAGAGTCAACTTGAAGCGTGCAGGTAAGCTTTAGGTATTTTATTTTTGCACGAAACCAAGAGAATGTTAACGCCTTCGATATTCCTCCTTGTTAAATATTTCGCCTACGTAATTTCTACTAAGCCAAACACGTAGCTGTTTCTCCTGTTGTTTTTAGGGTTTCGTAGCAGAAGGGTGCCAAACGGGACCCTATTATTAGCCTCCGCTGTCTGTCCATCTGTTACTAATAGATAGAAAGTTGAAATTTTCACACAATTGTTTTTTTGTAGCCTTGTTGTTGCTTTGGCGTGTATATTGTGGTGGTTTACCATAATGTTTTTAGGGTTCCGCACTCGTATCGTGGGATGCTACGGAAACCTTTTGTGCGCGAGTCTAACTCGCACTTGACGAAATTATCAAATATTTTTGTATGTCAGCCTATGTGCGTGTTAATAATATTTAAATTTTTGTTACCCGTCTTATTTCCCAAAACAAACGTTTACTAAATGCACTAAAGCACCAAGTAATTCTAGGTGATAATAAAGACTGGATTCAAAAGATAACGTAATACTAATGAGCTTGGGTTTGTAAACCCAAAGCGATAAAGACGAAGCTCCGGTGACTAACAAATAAAACTACAGCTGTGTGAATACCTACAATCTCCGTGGGAAATAGCAGCGATGAAATTTCTAGGAATTTATGTTAAACTAACGACAACAAGAAGCTTTTCAAACATTTTATTGAATTATATTTTCAGCATGTATAAATAAAATGCTATGAAAGTAAGCGGGTAGATATATCTATATTATATAATTCTATATAATTAAGTAGTAAAAAAGTCCGTACATAGAATCGTTTTGCAAAATCTTAAATGAAATGGGTTATTATTATTATTAGTATAGTAGAAAGGCGAAAAATTGCTTTTTTTAAGTTTTTTCTCTTATGTCTGTATGTTCCGTTTTAACTCGAGAATCACTCAACGGATTTGGATGCGGTTTTCATTATTATCATCGTAGTAACCCTGGTCAACATAAAGGCTATGAGTGGTGTTGATAAAACATAATTGCCAAGTCTAAAACTGCCGATAATAGTTTTTAAAGACTTCCAAGCGAGCGAAGCCGGAGGCAAAAGCTGTTATAAGATTAAATGGGACAATAATCCCGTCATACCTTACTCATTATTTTACTCTTAATTCTTGCACTAATCATTAGGAAGACAGCATTATCAACGCAGATTGAGTTAAGGCTGCATATAAATTCAGATTGACCACCTCATTTTGCATCAATTAGAACTGAATTCTACGACGTTTCCTTTTAGTACAAAATAGCGCGCTCTCAGCCGTGGCTGCTACGACCACAAAGAAACACGCGCCCACAAAAACCTGTGTTTTTATTGAATAACTCTGCTTCTAGATGCATTTTTTTGAATATTTTAAGATGAGCTGGCGATGTCATTTGTTAACTTATTTTTAGTACAAATTTCAAGGCTGTATGATTTAAGGAAAGCCCTTCAACACTCGAAAAACTTTAGCTTTAGGAGTAACTTCGTAATTTTTTTCTATCGAGCGAACTTTCAGATTTTGTTTTTTTCTAATATCAGCATATCAGCCCTATAATATTTTTACTATACCGATTAACCAAGTTACACAATGTGATATGCTCATTTGAAGTTGGGCATCTAGCCTTATACGGACCCTAAGGAAATGGTAAACTATAAAAAGTCATCCACGTGTCTGTATGTATGTTCTAAAGTTTAGAATCTCAAGGGTTTCATGTACGTTGTATTCAACCTTGAGTTGAGCCTAAACTACAATACAGATTTAGACAAATGACGTCGTGTTAGATTATTCTCGCCCCTGGGCTGAGAAAAGATTGGTTACTTTACAAAGAAATATACAAAGCGGAAGCCAGCCGCCATATTTGTCATCCAAGAACATTCGCCATGATCAGAATCAAACACAAGACAAAGTCAAAGAAATTTACACATGTATTCAAAATGCTTTTTTTTAAAAAATAACAATGTAAAGACAGGTTCTGTCAAAGTAGATGTAATCTTGTTAAAAATACAGTATTTTATATCCGAGGGGTGGAAAGAAGGGTATTGCCTGAAGAGGATAGTTAGCAGGCCGAGGCTTCCTTTTAACAAAATGTGTTTTGATCTGAGATACTGATCAATTACCAAGCCTCAAGTATGAATTTAGCTGCATAAATTATTGTCAGACTATAGGTATATAAAGCGAGTTGATGCTCGTGATTGTTGGCACTTGGTGGAACTTTTGATACATTTTTTATTGAAAAACACTTGTGCTTGTCCACTTATTTATATTATTTCCCTTACCGGTTTCGCTGTTAAAGCATTATCAAAGGTTTTATATAAAGTGATATTTATTTATATAAGGTGCTCTCGGGGTTGGGCTTGCATTTGTAGGTAAAACATTTTTTTTACGAATTTCGCAAAAAATTCACCTACTTAAAACTTTAGCACTTACCAAGTGTTCAGTATGAATTTGGCTCCATAAATATATGTCAGTTTGTATATGATACAGTTAAAACCCGAAATCAGTTAGAACCCGTTGTAACTAGTTAGTGCTACACTAAACTTAAAATCTTACCATGTCCTATGAAAGAGGAACTCACATGTATTGGAAAGACTGACTTTTGGAAAAAATATATTTATATTTATTTCGGGTTTCTATAGAGGGTGCCTACCGAGCCTCGGAAAAGTATCAATATTTTTCTGACATATCGAATAACTTGGTATTATTGATTTACTTGATTTTTTTTTCTTATCGAATCCCGGTGCTTTATGTTACATATAGCTCGAATTTAGCTTTATTTGTAAAATAAAACTACATCTATATCCACGGCCCTACCCCATAACAGCATAACATTATGATATGACATAAGCTGTAAACGTAACTAAAATACGCAGTATCTACAACAGTAGGTTGCCTCATGCGACTAAGAGCGTATGCGGATGAACCGAGTCTATCACAGAAGGCATCTTTGTAGGGACTCCATTGAAGACGAAACTCTATAGTTGTGCCTAAAAACTTGGTTTTATTAATTAACTCGAGCTTGAACCCCTGCAAAAGTGATTCAACATCTACTTGGCTTACATTAAGGAGTGTACGAGAAGTGAGAAGGAAAGAAAGTGTACTTACTCCAAGCAGGCGCAGGCACGATAAGCCCAGAGATCATGTCATCAGAAATGACGGGTGGCTCGCTGGGCGGCGGCGGACAGACCAGCGAGTCGATGATGTCATCAGTCGCCGCCCGCATCACGCCTGCCAGCTCGGGTGGTTCAGTGCGTGACGACCTGCGTGTTTATTGTTCTGTTATATCAGTCAGAGATCATGTCATCAGGGATTTAGTTGACGGAGGACAGACCAGCGAGTCGATAATGTCATCAGTCGCCGCCCGCATCACGCCTGCCAGCTCGGGTGGTTCAGTGCGTGACGACCTGCGTGTTTATTGTTCTGTTATATCAGTCAGAGATCATGTCATCAGGGATTTAGTTGACGGAGGACAGACCAGCGAGTCGATAATGTCATCAGTCGCCACCCGCATCACGCCTGCCAGCTCGGGTAGCTCAGTGCGTGACGACCTTCGTGTTTATTGTTATGTTATATCAGTCAGAGATCATGTCATCAAGGATTTAGGTGACGGGGGACAGACTACAGAGTCGATAATGTCATCAGTCGCTGCCCGCATCACGCCCGCCAGCTCGGGTGGCTCAGTGCGTGACGACCTGCGTGTTTATTGTTATGTTATATCAGTCAGAGAACATGTCATCAAGGATTCAGGTGACGGGGGACAGACTACAGAGTCGATAATGTCATCAGTCGCTGCCCGCGTCGCGCCCGCCAGCTCAGGTAGCTCAGTGCGTGACGACCTGCGTGTTAATTGTTCTGTTATACCAGTCAGAGATCATGTCATCAGGGATTTAGTTGACGGGGAACAGACCAGTGAGTCGATTATGTCATCAGTCGCCACCCGCATTACGCCCGCCAGCTCATGTGGCTCAGTGCGTGACGATCTGCGTGTTTATTGTTCTGTTATATCAGTCAGAGATCATGTCATCAGGGATTTAGTTAACGGGGGACAGACCAGCGAGTCGATAATGCCATCAGTCGCCGCTCGCATCACGCCCTCCGGCTCGGGTGGCTCAGTGCGTGACGCTACCTGATGAGTTTTGCTTACTACAAACGTTAACGTCTGCGTAAAATATTTATATGAGAAATTGTGCAGCGCCCCTAGCGGCTTACTACAGGAACAAGCATTTCTCATACAAAATATTTTACGCAGGCGGTAACGTGTATAGTAAGCAAAACTCATGGTAGGCCTACTGCGTGTTTATTGTTCCGTTATATCAGTCAGAGATCATGTCATCAGGGATTTAGGTGACGGGGGACAGACCAGCGAGTCGATAATGTCATCAGTCGCCACCCGCATCACGCCCGCCAGCTCGGGTGACTCAGTGCGTGATAACCTGCGTGTTTATTGTTCTGTTATATCAGTCAGAGATCATGTCATCAGGGATTTAGTTAACGGGGGACAGACCAGCGAGTCGATAATGCCATCAGTCGCCGCTCGCATCACGCCCTCCGGCTCGGGTGGCTCAGTGCGTGACGCTACCTGATGAGTTTTGCTTACTACAAACGTTAACGTCTGCGTAAAATATTTATATGAGAAATTGTGCAGCGCCCCTAGCGGCTTACTACAGGAACGAGCATTTCTCATACAAAATATTTTACGCAGGCGGTAACGTGTATAGTAAGCAAAACTCATGGTAGGCCCACTGCGTGTTTATTGTTCCGTTATATCAGTCAGAGATCATGTCATCAGGGATTTAGGTGACGGGGGACAGACTAGAGAGTCGATAATGTCATCAGTCGCCACCCGCATCACGCCCGCCAGCTCGGGTGGCTCAGTGCGTGATGACCTGCGTGTTTATTGTTCTGTTATTTTTTTCATTATGACTGTAAATAAACAGGTGGCTCGCTTCGGGATGTTATGAAAAAGTGAATACATTTTTGCGTAATTTTAAAGTACAAAACCTACGCAGTTTGATCAGTAAGTAAATGTAATTAAAGACATCAATGACAGACAACCTGTATGTATGTAATTAGTAGTACCTACATCATGCTCATGTTATGTTTAAGGAAACATGTGGTCGATAAGGAATGCATCGGACACAAATATAGATCAAAATTAAATTGTTCTCAGAATCCATCAAAACTATCAATTGCGAACAAAGACCGCACAACGAGTAAACTATTCAACTATTCAGCGCGCTGAGAGGAGATGGCATTATTTCAGAGCAATCACAGAACGTGATAGTGGACCCGACGACAAATAGGTATTTCGTCATTCTCAATTTAACTTCACAGTCAGCATGCACTGTCAACTAAATTGAACCATTATCCACCTGTCACCGCGCAACACCGCCCGTCATGGAAACCGCTACGATGGCATTGCTCTCGACACTTCGCTCGTGAAAGTGTAATTATTGTAAAACTAAACACTATCACGAAACTATTATAACAACAACGTACCCGACCTCAACGGTCTAATTATCCCCCGCAAACTTCGTGATTAATTGCAAGACTCGACCATATAGAAAGGGTCTTGCGATAACACTAACGGGCCGTTATGATTACAAGCGGCAAGATAAAATTGGAACTTACAACAATAACATAGAGTCGCGAGTGCTTATTTCGAGATGACATTTGTTGGCGAACATTAAATCACGCGACGCGGCAACGTCGAGAGGCTCAATTGCGGGAGCGCACAATGGGCGGTGGCGGTGGTGGAAGCTGGCAGGCAGGTGAGGAGTTAGTGGGTCGGAGGCGGGGGAGGCAGGTGGCACTGCAGGCTGCAGGCCGACGCTCGCCCGCCACTCTAATGTAGGTCGCAGCGAGCGCTTCAGTAAACTCGTCGCGGTCGCGAAAGGTCAGGTGTATGAGGGCGGGAAATGCCGATGAACAAGGCTTGTTCAGGGCGCGCTAGGCGGCCAGTCCTTGCTCCCGGCCGACACACCATTGCACACTTTTTTTCCTGCTCAAATTTTACTTAAAATGTGACTGGAGAAAAAGTCTCTTTCATTCCAGTATTTATACTCATTTTTTGTCATAATGATGACGGCTGTCGCTACGAGAGAAATGTTTTGATTAATGAGCCGTGAATTTCAGCAACATCTGTCTACGAGATATTAATTTTTATGACTGAAAAGAGGAAAAAGTAAAAATGTTTCTCACCTCATCATCATGACTAGAGACAGCTCCTCTTGTAGGACGCTCTCCAAGTACATCATATCTAGGTCGGAGACGATAGCTCCATTGATTACCATGATCTCGTCTCCTTTGATAATACCTGAACAAAAGAAAGCGAAGACGTTTTTGTTCGAACACTGCTTTATTGTAAAAAAATCTCCTGTCTTGGCACTGAACATGCTTATTAAAGGCATACTCGGTTGAAATATTTTTCTGCTTTATTTCCAAACGTCACGGAGAATCCGTTTTCCAGATAAAACCTGCTCGTATAATAAAATTTTACCTGGATTTAGTCGTTTACAGCTCATTTATTAGTGCTCAACTTGGTTAATAACAGTCCGTTGAATGCAATTCATTTACCTACCTTTAAATTAAGCAAAGAAAGAGTATTTTTCAACTTACAACAAAAAATTGAAGGAACTGTCGATTGCAAAAAGACAAAGTCCATTCCTCATTGATAACTCAAATTTGTACACCTGATTAATTATCAATTTTAAATATTCGGAAATATCTTAATACTAATTGTAAAATACGGCTATAGAAGCTTAAGGGTAGGTTTATCAACTATCAGATAAAAAATGTTCAGGTAATCAGTAAAAAAATAAATTTAAAATTTGCATGAAGCATTCGGAGAATAGACATTTCGTCAGTTTACCTGATGATTCATAAACCAACTCTAAATCTAAGTAAATAACGTGAAGTAAAGGGCAACATACTAGACATACCGTTCTGCATGGCCACACTCTTATCTTCGACCCTACTGACGTAGCAGCATAACTCGTCCTGTCGCTCCGCATTCTCTATCAGCTCAGCCTCTACGCTGAAGCCCCACATCTGCTCGAGGGTATTGCGCTGCAGCTCCACTTGGTACAGGATCTTCGCGCACACTTCCACAACTTCGTGGGTGTGCAGCTATGGGACAAGTGGAATTCGTGAATTTGGATTCGTACCGGACAAATAC
This sequence comes from Ypsolopha scabrella, assembly GCA_910592155.1. Taxonomy (NCBI): domain Eukaryota; kingdom Metazoa; phylum Arthropoda; class Insecta; order Lepidoptera; family Ypsolophidae; genus Ypsolopha; species Ypsolopha scabrella. The sequence goes on from OU342964.1 coordinate 12,939,441, forward strand.
CTATATAGTAGCGGCTATATGCGTGAAGAGACAAACAAAAAAATGAATCCCCCGGGGGTGTCAGAGGTGTTCCCAAGTGTGAATTGTGAAATGCAAGCGTAGTCCACAATTGGAATACTCGCTTCTCAACAACGATTATTACGTCCCGATATGGTGGTGAGCCCTATCACCGTACTTCGGGCACAAATAGACCAACAGTTTAAGGAACGTATCTCAAACACAAATTAATGTACTCGATGGCGATTGAACCCAAGACCTCTGGGTTAACAGGCGAGCGCTCCACCACTCAGGCACAGAGGCCGTCAACAAAATTGATCTTAGTATCGATTGCATAGTTTGGATATTTTACATTCTACTTTTAATCAAATTTAATTTGACATACATTTGTCAAATTAAATTTGATTTTAAAGATAAATAATCAAAACACTTATTTCCAGGACCTTGTCTAAGGGGTTCAGTTAAAAAATTCTTGTAGTTTCCTTGAGTTATGCTGTGGAAGGAAAGACAGACCAGTATCATTAGATTCTTGATTATCTATTGCACATGAAGACTTGAATACTAAAATAATGAAGTTTTATAAAATACAAGTAAAATGTGTAAAAAGGCGAGCTGTATAAAATATGTACAACAATGATTTAGAGGTTTTTAAATTTTATTACAGAATATACGTATTACTTACACCAGGTAAACTAAACTTACAATAATAGTGTACGTACATAAACTAATAAATATATACATAGATGATACAGATATAATGATGACACACCAGTTAAATGTACGATTATTTTTAAATCAGAATATAGAAAGATTGTAATTTAGAGGCAACTTTTTTCACAGACGCGCAGCACGAACAATGAAAGAATTATAATAAGTTTCTCTTGAATGACGTTCTTGCAGAGTTATAGCATCACAAGTTCTCTTGGACCGCCACGAGGGGACAGAACTTTAAAGTGTTCACGAAGATGCTAAGGGGCATTTGGGTTCTTGAGAAGTTAAAGAGAAACGTTAGCATATGGAGGTTTTTTCGTGAACGAATGAGCAGCCACTTGAGTTGTAGTCGGTGTTCAGAGACACAGCCGTAGTTGGTTCACTAAAAAACAAAATGGCTACCTGGGTTCTGAAGTCACTACAGCTTGTCTACATCTTCAGTGTCATCCATGAAACAGATATCAGCGTAATCGAGCAGAGGTAACAAGAGAGCAAGCATCACTTTTGTTTCAAATGGTGAAAAGTATTGAAACTTTTTGAGAGAATGGAAAGATAAGTGTATGCGCCAATTGATTTAATTTGATTGAGCTTGCCAGACAAGAAACAGTCCATCAGTACATGCATACGTTTCAACTTCGACCTTCGTAAATATGACCATGTCTCTGAATTTCGCACACAGCTAAAATGGCTCCCTATTCGTTTTCATAGAAATACTCATGTCATTTCTCTTCTCTTTACTGTTCTTAGCAATGCTTCTGCACCCATTTACTTACGGGACCGTTTTATTTTCTTTGCTGATCGAGGCAGATTGCAGAGCCTCGTCAACCATAAAAACTTATGTTTACCCAAATGTAAAACTGATTTGATTATTACTCCGATTCTTTTTCCACGCATACTATTCGACTATGGAATCGTCTAACTAAATCCGTTCAGAATAACTTTAAAACAAAACAAAAATCTCAACCCTAACTCATCCAACATCTAGGTATTCATATTATATTTCACCCAAAATTAGCTATGATTTATATTATACTGGTATACGTATCTATGTAAATTTATGATTTGTAGAAGTATATTTATTCTTTATAATTTCTTTTGTGTATGTTTATGTATTAATTTATTATAGTGTTAAGAACTCCTTAACCCCATAATTATCATGTCTATGTAGTTTACTCCAGTTTTTTATATTTTTTACAATGACATTATAGTTTTAATGATATTTTTTTTTTGACATTTTCACACTCTTCCTTATATATTTTTTCACCATATATAGGTATGTATATCACTCAAAAGTTGCAAATTTTCAGGTCGTCAGCATATTAAAGATAATGGTGAGATCTGAGACTGAAAGTCATCTCAATAATAAAAATTGAGAAGAACAAAGGGGGGAAGATTCCTCCTTGAGGAACACCTGTTTTTAACTCCAGCCAATTAGAGCACAATTTGTCGACACACGTGCTGTTGATCTCGAAGGATTAATAGCAGTGTTTCCATTTTTTACGGGTACATAAAAGTTCGATCATCTTCGCTTGGTCGTTATACGGCAGCATAAGGTGGAGATCTGATCATCTATTATAGCTATCTCACTACAGCCAGTTCGTGACAGGTGAAATACTTTAAAGATTGATACAGTAAAAATACTACGTCATGAAGAGAATTATTAATTTTACAAATACAAATTATATACAAGTATGCGTACGTGTTTTGCTTTAAATCATTCATAAGTTAAACAAAATATTATTACACCAATTATATACAATTATGACATAAATTTATCATTTACGACAGAATATTATTACTTGTATTTGATCGTTCTTAATTACTTTATACGCGGCGAACGTTAAGTACGTAACTCATTTGTTCGGCTGTAATTTTCCTTTTAACATCGTTCAGCTACGTAATTTCGTTAGGCTACCATTTAAAAGGGTAATTTGATAAATTAATTGCTTTCTTTATTTCGTGTCGATAAATCCGAATTAATTTATGTACGTGTTCCTTGTTTTATCCGAGCAGGTATCGGCTGGTCGAGCTTTTTATTAAACAGAAAGGAACAAAACCGTCTTCAGTAATGCAAATCTGAGGCTCAATTGTAAGGCTTAGAACACAATATTTACAATGCAGAAACTTGAAGCAATGACTACATTATGTCGAGAGACTTAAATCGAGTTACGGAACAAACACGAAGAAAATACGTAACTTAGAAATAAAAAGTTTCTCTTTAGGATCAGGTTTACGAAAAAAGAATGCCAAACTTTTAAATCACGATAGAAAGTAAAAAAATACAAGAAGAACGTGTTATTTGATCTCAAAAGGAGCGCTGTCCGTGGTTCGCGGAGATACAAGATAGGGAAAAGTAAAGACTTCCAATTTCATAAAATTAAGCCCGGAGCGAAAGGCAACGTTGAGGCAATGAGACCCTTATAAAAAAACTTTGCTCGTCCTTTTGTCTGTCGCAAACCTCTTTTTCATAATGTCAGGCCCGTATAAAGGAATGTTTGGAAGCAGATATATCGACAGAAACCCAAGATAATAAATTACCTATACTTTTCAAACGTAGAGAAAGGTTTCGTTAGATATCCACATTCGGGATTTAAAGTACGGATTTCCGTAAAAACGGCAGATACGCTATCCGTCTAGCTGTTACGATATTATCTAAGAAATAACACAAAAAAGACAAAATTTAGTCGCGGACCCAAGGAATCGTGAATGTGAATTAAATTCTTCATAAATTGAACACGGACCTGAAAATTGAAATAAAGACTCATTTTGGAAAATATCGCTGGATAATCGCATATAGGGAGATCCAAAAGGTGGGGTTTTAACATATGAGATAAATTATTTTTACTTACATTCGGTAGAAAAATATAAAGGAAGATAAATGATAGGAGTTTCCTGGAGCGGCGTGGTAGGGTTAAATAACGTTTATGTGCGGGAGTGAGTTACTTTGTAATCGATTTTGCTTTGTTTTTACTAATGAAAATAAACAAACTGTAGTCAACAATACCTAAATAAGCCATTTTTTCGAACCGATTTTGAAAATTCTTTTACTGTTGTAATGTTTAGACTCTTCACTTGGACATAGGCTATAGATTCTTCCCTGGGGACTGGCAGTTCCTTAGGGATAAGGACATAGTCTTTATTAATAACTATGGAACTGATTTTTTTAAATTATTTTGCTTTTGTAATGGTTATACTTGTACTCTTTACTTGGACAAAGGCTATTATTTGTTTCCTGGGACACAGACATAGGGTCAGACATAAAAATACAACATAACGATATGACATTAATCTCCGACGGGTCGTCAGAGGCGTTTCCAAGTGTAATGAGAAATGCGAGGCACAGTCCACACTTAATACACCCGCTTTTCATCGAATATTGTAATGTCCCAAAGGTGATGGATGGTAGGTCTATCGCCATAGTTCAGGCACAAATGAGTAAGCAGGCGAGCGCTCTACCACTGGGTTACAGAGGCAGACACATACAAAATAATTTTCATGAGAACCAGAAGTCAAAGTCAAATACGTACATACTATAAAATGATTCTCCCGAAAACTATATAGTGACTTTAATTTATACAGCTAAACTCATACTGAAGGCTTAGTGATCAGTAACACGGATCGATAACACTTTTTGCTAATTTCGCAAAATAAAATATTTTCACAAAAAGGGTCATCGAACCTTGTTACTGGGCACTTACCGAGTCCTTAGTAAGAATTTAGCTGGATAAATTAAAGTCACCTCATATTAACAGATTCGATAGGACTGTCCAAAAACAAAAACAACGCGTGTGAAGCCGCGGGCAAAAGTTAGTTTCTAATAAAGATATATAAGCCATTTCATTTGCCTTTTTAACCACTCCTCTGATTAGTCAATGATCGAAACAATTGATTATATTGTTATATTTTTATGAACACGGCCCATGTTATTAACACGTCTAATTTCACAAGACCTGATCGCGCACCGTATCTATCTATTTATCTTTAATTTTTATAGGGCTCACCACCCACCACGTTGGGAGGTAATAATCGTCGGTGAAACGTGGGTGTACCGGGTGTGGACTATGGTTTGTATATCACAGTTCACACTCGGGAACACCCTTGATGCCCCTCGGTTAATCTCAGTTTTAACTTTTTGGAAGCCAGTTGCTTAAAGGTTTGTATCTTTTTGTTGCGAAATAAATAATTTTCATTTTATTTTAATAATGATAACTTGATACCTCAAGCTGTTTCCCAGCAAAAGGTAGGCAGACAACCTACAAAGTAATCATAAAAGGATTCCGGCTATTTCAGCATAGTTAGCACTTTGTAAGTTTATCAAAATCACAGAATAATAAAAAATAAAAAAACTGGTTTATGTAGTACATTATTCTTAAAGTCAATTAAGGTTTAGTCGGTTACACTCGCATTGTACAACTTTTTAGAGTTCCGTAAACAATGGGTAGTAAATAATATACTCATATCAGTTTTAAATTTCTGTCAGATTGTACTATTGTACATAGTCTAACGTAATATATCAAAATAATAAAAATAGGGTTCCGTACTCAGAGGGTGCCAAAATGTTTTTCAGGCCATTTTAGCGGCTTCTTGTTTGTCGCTTTGAAGTTGCTATGGTATCTTATTGAAGTTATTTACCATGACGTTTTTAGGGTTCCGGAATCGCGTGTGATACGAAAGTCTCACTAGTCCGACTCGCACTTGGCAGATTTTTTGGTTTTATACAGCATCCACTTGGACACTATGGTTTAACTTTAAAGAAAAGAGTTCTGGTACGCCAGTAAAGTAACAGTTACACAAAGGATGAGTACAAAAAAACCTAAATAAATATTTAATTTAAAATTTGACTGAATTCTGAAGCTGGCAAGAGTTGGGTAGTGTGGGGTTTTATAAAGGAAGTGACGTCAGCAAGTCGTGAATCCATGCCATGCCGTGCCTGTCAGACCCGCGTCACGGTATCACCACACCGAACTGTGGTGGCTTGCCGATAACGGTTATTGTAATCTCATTACGTAAATATTAGTGAAATACGAGTTAACGTCTCGCAGCGTTGCTTGCGTACGTCCTGTTATCTCGATTCCGTAGGAATTTTCCAAAATCCTTTCTTAGCAGATTTTTACTTCATACAACTTACAGTCAAAATTTCATACACAATAGACTCTATGCGTTGATAGATCATATCAGTCACTCAATCAGGTTATTCTTCGGCATATCGTAGAATCTGACATATCTTATTTCTGTTAAGCTTATTAATATATTGTTATTTTAAATTTATTTACACATAAACCTAAATCGCCCCCCCCTCGGTCAGCTTGTTGTCGCTGTTGTCCGCGACTTCATAAACGTGGATTTCGAATGTAAATAATTTCTCCAAAGATTTACATAAAGCATCGGACAACTGACAAAATACATATTAGCGTCACTGCAAATAATTTCCGTCATCAAAAATCACAAACAGCTGCTTCTTCCAAATTTACATTTCAGCGCCTTTCTTCTTCTAATTAATGGTTTGAAAATTCCATCCCCGATTTTAACCAGATTTACGGAATTCCTATACAAATTTTTATCCTCTATTTTATTCCTTTTAGGAATGATTTTGAAAAACCGCTGTAACATACATCTTAACAACATTCTAAATATTAAACCAAAAGGCTAAATACCTAAATTTCAGTGCGATCAGCGGGGAGAAACTGGGTTAAAACTCAGTTAGACCTATGACCATGACATCAGACTCATGACGTAGAGAAGTAGTAAAAAAGTTAGTAATAAAATATACGCTTTTAGAGCTTTCATTCAAAAATCCATTAAATCAGTAGGATTTGAACTCGTATTCGATTAAAACAAGCCGTTGCCGTACATACATTAACTCCATAAGTTCTTATAGCACCGGTACGAATATGTTAACCGTAAAAGTTCAAATGTTAATCCATGATCCGAAGTTCATGGTCCACAACAAAACAAAAGATCACGTTTTATTGAATAAAGGCGAGACTATAAAAGTAAAGTGGGAGAAAATTTGATCCATCCTTATCTTTAGCCCACAGGTCGGTGCGACCGTACATCGACCTACGAGCATATCGATTGCAGGTTTATTAAGATTATTATGGTCATGTCGGACGCACGGCTTAGCTTCCTCGGACACCGCAGAGGGGACGCAATTGTGCGGAAAATTCAATAATAAAATGGAGGAAAAACGGGACCTCTAGGGAAACGATGTAGCCATGAAAATAAATAATATCTTAACGAAATCGTTACTAGTTTCCATTACGGTTCATTGTAATGCACGTCATGTTTCAGAATATTATTCCTAGTAGATAAAAATGATTGTTTTCGATTAAGCGAAACTAAGGGGAGCAAATATTAGTTTATTTATTTAATCTACGTAAGTAGTAGATATACTAATGAAATTACCTACGCAGGTCCTAATTAGTATTTCGACCTAAATAAATGAACTAGCCAACTATTTAAGCCCGACCGGTTACGTACTTTGTTGTACATTATAAAAATCCCTAGGGCATCTAAAATCTCCCCAATTATGGACATCCTACTTAGTTGGAACAGATTCACTATTTGTGTTGTATTTTACATTACATTCACAGTGGAAACATTTTATGTCGCATTTTTGGAGCCAGATCTAGCGGAACTTTGAGCATGTTAGCGCTCAATCTAGCGCGAAAGAAATTGAATTTTATCAGTTTTTCTTTATGTACGTTTTTATAGATTATAAATTAATGTAAGATATGTCAACATACAAAATTCCAGGTTTTATCACGCTGTTATGTAGGCTAAAAAAATATACTAAGGTTAATCTGTATAAATAGTGTGCTATTTTCGTAATTTTATTTTAGAAATGAAATTGGTAAGTATTATTAAATTGAAAAATTCTTGACTAGTCAAACATTTTCAAGCGCGCCAAACTTGCGAATGTAGTGCTTTTCGGAATAATTTAGCAAGCTTTTTTTTTAACTGGAGAAGGAAACTTATCGTTATTTTGCAGACGGGCGCGGTGGCTTAGTATCAAAATATTCTCATACCTTAATGTATCCCCAGACCAAAACGTCCCGCTGATGAGAGAGACTGTGCATCAACAATTAAGTAATCAAATATAGGAAAGTCCGACTTAGATGTACTAAGCCCATTTTGTGTTCACCATTATGGCTAGCTTCCATTATTTGAATTTACGGTGATGACGTCACTCCCAATTCACTAACTATACTATAATACCTGCTTTATTGTGTCTAGCTAAACAAATAGATGCTTGACTTGAACTCTAGAGTAAATCAAAAGGAGCTTAGAAATATATATGTACAGGATAGCGCGTTGAGATGGGGCAGTCTGGAAAATCTAAACTATAACAGAGAAATTTTCTCAAATGTCTACTATCCTAATTTTTTGACAAGTACAAATGGCCATTTTCATGGACAAAGAAGAAAACGCTTTACTAGTTTGAAATATTATCTAACATGGCATAGTGGGCAAGGCAATAAACCAATAATTATCCTAAATTAACGAGTGAATTTTGGCCAAATAAACAACGAAAACCGCCGTTTTTAAAGTCAATAAGGTCAACAGCCTATCGGACAAGTGATATGAGTTAATAAAAAATTCGTGCGCGTCTTAACAACCAAGTGATGACAATTTTCCGGAAAGCCCCGGTTGCTCACTTGCCCATTGCTCATTTTTGCTCACTTTAGTGGATAAAAGAGAAATTTTCTGAAAGGTCTCTCGTTGTCTATTTTGGAGAAATGGTACTGGAGTGGAAAGAAGAGTATTGTCTGACGAGGCGAGTTAGCAGGCCGAGGCTTGCCGACTCAGGCAATACCCGTTTCCGCCGAGGCATTAATGCTTTTCTCAACCAATATAAGGAAATAAAAAATGGGTTTGCAGAAGAACAAGTAATTTAATGGAAATAACACATAAACTCAGACAAACATTGGAAGCAAGTTTTCTGTGACCAAATTGGCTTCTTCTTTTGAATTACCTATCTCGACACTACCAGTGACGCTATTATGAGTATCTTCACGACAGCACATTTTTCAAGTATTAAGAAAACAACAACATAGTTTTAAGAAGTTTTAAGCACCACAAAAGGAATTTTGGCACCTTTTCAAAACTATGCAATTTTTTACTCGATATATTTTATTTACGGTATGGGCCATCATCAGTGAAATGAAAGTTAAACAAAATAGTATTATAGACCTTTTTAGAAGGAACAAACATGAAATTTCGATATATGTCTCGGCCAACGGAGTCTCACCATAAAGGTTCCTTTTGTACCCTTTAGGTACTACGGAACCCTAAAAACCGGTGCCCTTTTGATTACAACTCAAACTTCCATCAAATCGACACCTCATAACTTTAACACCGTTAAAGATAAAGACTTGAAACACAAAAATAGCATTCACTTGCCTACATAAAACAGGGTAAAAAAAATTTCAATGGTTCAAAATATTTCCAATTTAAAAGAGAGAAAAATAAAAAAAATATCCTAAAAATACAATATGGAAATGAAATTGTAGATATTAAAGAGCTGATCATAAAGATATACTTTTACTATATTTACTGGCACTGATTTCGAGAAATCTACAAAAAATGCATGTCCCCCCCCTTATTTCCGAAACTGATGGACCAAAAAAAATTAAAAAAATGACGATTATAGGCCGTAACTGGCTAATTACAGGAAAAAAGGATTGGGATTACGTAAAGATTACAGGAAAAATATAGCGGTTGAGAAGTTATGGGCAAGATTTTGAATACCTTACGGAACCCTAGGTATGCGAGTCCGACTCGACTGACCGGTTTTTTTTGAAGCTACGACCCTAGTATTAAGGTTTATCTTTTTATTTCTGCCGTATATTTTTGCGTACCAAATAGAGTTTCTTCTAAACCAGTGTACTCTGTCACACCCTATTCAAAGGAATCTCGGGAATATATAATTTCCCGGAACTTATTCAACCTTGTAAACATGCATGTTTTGGGAACCATTTCATTGAAATAACTCGTAACGCGTTTGTAGGTTCACATAAAATACTGACGACAAAAAGAACACCCAAACTACTTGCTTCAAATATAAAATTAATATAAGGGTTGATATTGTTATAACCAAGAAAGTTGTTTCTGTTCAATTTAATGGTAACACAACTCAATGTTTTATTTATGGACGTTCATAGCATTTGGTTTGTTACCCTCGTATCAGTACTTATAATTACTAAAACTGTATGGTTTTGGAGCAAAGTCAAAGTAAATTTCAAACAAAAATAACATCTATTTTGCCCTTAATCTATTCTTGGATCATAAAAAGATAAACATACCGATTTTATGTATCAATTTTGAAACTGGGCTAGTCTGATTGAATTTGAAAAGTTACTTATTTAAATAGACCAATTTTAGACCAAGCAATTTCTATTCTCTCATAAATCAAGAAAAGTGAAAACCACCAGTCAGCCAGCACTTAGAACTGGATGGTGTGGTGATATTTCTTTGTGCAGATCATGTTGATATTCGTACCGATCCCTAACAACAATTCCTCTTAAATCCTTAAAAATACATAACGTGAAACCTCGCCGTCCTCTAAAATACGGTGTTACACCATTTTGTTACTTCCCTCATCAGATAAGGCGGAATCGATACAAAGTTTACGGTCTCGTTTGTACCAGCATATCTGACTATCTACCAAAGTGTGCAATTGCTTTGCTGAAAACGTTCCTTTCTCAACCCTTCGTTCAATTTAGGGGTGGTGCGATTGTTGGGGTAGTTTTGTTAAGAGATACTTGTTTTGAGAACATAATGAATTATGAACACTTGGTTCCAGTTTTACACCATTATCAAGGGTTAAAGATAAAATTTTATACAAATACGCAAAAACGACGTGCAATAAATAAATCTTTTACATTGCTTTGTTGCCGCAATTGTAATTGTAATTCTAGGGCTTCATAAGAGTGGTATTATACAAATTTACCACGGTTTTATTATTGAATATGTAATGCTAGGCTATCAGTTTGCACTGGTGCATTGATTACAGCTAAAAAACTCAGATAATTAAATAAAAATCAGCCAAGTGCGAGTTGGCCTCCACTCTGTTAGGCTTGTGTTACATCACAACAATGTAAAGGAATAAATATTTGTTTGTTTGGTCACAGCTTGCAAACTACATTAGGAATCAGCATTCAGTTTTAGTAGTTTATGAAACTGGTGTATGCCAGTCATGTACTATTATAGTTTCATGACCTGCTATTAAACAACAAATTAAAACACGAGTATGAGTTTTTAATTGCATCACATGAGTGTTTTAATACCTGGTGATGTGCAGTTTCATACACTACTTTATCTAAGCTCATGTAATAGGTGACTACCTATTTTATACAACCAATGAAATCTTTGTAACTAACATTTTGTCGTAAGCTTTCCTTAATTTTGCTGATAAAAAAATGTTGTTCGTCATTTAGTGTTCTCAATGTCGCTGCTGTCAGATAGTTTTGCCAAGAATAAAATACAGTAAACGTACGTTTTTACGTAAACTATGGCGCCAAAATCTAGCAGTCCACCGCACATGTGTAATACAAAGGGCTCGGTCACGTTCCCTATTTGGAGCTACAGCGCAGCGCCTTATACAATGGCGGCCGCAAGATAATTGTATTGAAACCGCCTTGTGAAACCGGTTCGACCACAGTGTATTTTAGGGTTTTTTATTGAAACAATATTTTGTTAAGAAAACGACACTTTAATTTTTTTCACATTAACGACATAATATATATAAATGAAATATGTCAGTATTCGCTATTTTTAAATTTATAATCAGGTTTTAACGATGAGTGTAGGTATGTACGAGGGTGAATTGCATTTCCTTTAAATAATTTTCATACTTCTATACCGATTTAATAAAAGATTTTTTAAGGTCTTGAAAATACAGATTTACTGAGGCTTCGATCTCTTTAAAATAATTTCTGGCCACCAAGGTGTTTTTAGGTTTGGAAACAAATTAAAGCCTGGAGATCTCAAGTTAGGAGAATAAGCTGGGTGGAGTACAATTTTAACCATGGACTCAACAGACGTGTGAACGTGAACATTGTCTCTTGTAGTAATCCTGGACGTTTCTCTTTAATTCCTTCACGTAAACGACACAAAAGGATGTATGTAAGTAATAGTATACCGAGATTTTCGCCTTTCGCAAGGTAGTCCACCATAGTGACATACCCTTACCATCCCTTAACAAAATGATGCTGACAGAATTGCCTTCGATTTCTTTGGGGTCGGTTCAACAGATTTGCTTTGATTATTGTTTTGATCCTGAAGTGCTAGAACCCAAGTTTCATCCATTGCTACAAATCTGTCAAGAAGTTCTTGCGGATCAGCTTCAAACATCTCCAAACAGTAGCGAAAAATTCTGAGTCGAATTTGCTTTTATTCAATTAAAAGCAATTTCGGGACAAACCTAGCGAAAACCTTAGAAAATCCGAGTTCGTTGACAATAAAGTTTTGTGTTCATTCATACGAAATACCTAGTGTCAGCAATCTCTCTTATAGTTAATCTATAGTTTTGTAATATGACGTCACATCTGATGCCTTTGTTTTTTTCGGTCGGCTGGAGCAATGCTCTCTCGTCTTTTGCTCATCATCCCATCTTTAATGTTCTATCATCCACATTTTGAATTCTGCAACCCATTGTTTTGTAGGGGTACACGGCGGGACAGATTCCTCTAATATTGTTTTTATGTCATCATGGATCTCCTTGGAGTTAATTTTTTTAAAACAAGAACTAGACCACTCAATAATAATTTAATTTTTAATTTTGATTTTTTCTCAATTTTCTAAAAAATCTGCACTTGGTCTGACTTAACTCGCTCTAACGTGAAAACCACAAATTCTACAGCAAAGCGGACAGAGACACAGACAGACTGCAGGCAGAGCGATATTAATTAATTAACCAAATTTGTACTTGGTTTTGTGGGATGTATTTAGATTTAAGTTATCTTTGAAATAAATAAATATATTCATTAATTCATTTCAATGAGGCTCATTCAGTTCTTTGGGTACGGAACCCTAAAAAAGAATACCTACCAACTTTATTCAAGAATCATCAAAAGGAATTTAGCCTGAAGATTAAAATAGAAATTCAGGACAGCTGAGATACACTTAGTAGATGCTCATAAAAACACGAATAAATGTCAATGTAATTTATACCTAAGCCTAAATGAGAATGTTAATTATAAATAAATCTCTTCTCGGGTCAAGTATGTACTTACGTATGTCTCAATAAGATCACTCCTGTGTGGCACGAAGTAGTTGTGATCTTCCATATCACGTCGTTTCTTGACCCTGACGAAATGCTCGAGCGCGTTCAGAGAGCGGCGCGCGCAGGCCGCTGCGAGGAACTCCTCCACGGTCATCCCTTCCCGCACGCCCACCGTGGCTGTGGTGCCTTCGGGCAACGACACTCGGACTGCTGCCTCGCCTTCTTCACGAGACATCTGTTCAATATCAACATTCTTGTAAAGTGCTAAATCAACCAGAATATATGAAAATATAAGAAACTTGTTTATTTTCTCGAGGTAAACTCAAAACAGTGACATTATATTTAATTTTACATAGAGATGGCAGCCACTGGGAAGCCAGGAGATTAGAAACATAATAAGGAAACGCGGAGGCATAGAAGCGTTTTAATAAGAAGAAACTCCGAGCTACCGAGTGTTATTGCCAAGACCAGCGTGAAAATGTATAAAATTACCTCCCAAATTGAAATCTAGAGAGTTGCGTATCATTATTCCCCTTGAGAATACGACCAAAATAATGGAAAACAAATTGCGTAGAAACTTTCCCTTGTTTCGCAATTCGCAATCAAAATCACGCCGCATTGCCTACCAACGATAGGCAGCAGTCAGCTCTGTACAAAATTTTATTACCTTAAACTGTAAGGTCAAATCTCAACACGCAGAAAGAAACTTCAATTAAGAAAACATCTTCGTTTGGGCTCGCCTTGCGGTTGCTAATTTTTCACAAAGTTGGCTGCAATTTGTTTCAGAAACAAGGGTAAGCCGCCTAATGACTGGCAGTCCGCAGTAACAGGGAAGGAGTAATAGTCCGTTTTCGTGACGGGGCACGGCGCGTATTAAAGGTCACGCCAACGCCGCATTTCAGGTTGGATTTAGCCTTGTGATTTATGTCGGGTGTTTTATAGGGGAAATGTCGACATCTGGAACACCTGGAATGGTTAATGGGCGGTACTTGCCTGCATGGACCGCCTGCTAGACCCCGAGTTTGACCGGGAGAGGTTCGGGGCGCGCCGTTTGGTGGCACCTCGTCCAGCGAGCAAGTTGTTCAACAAAGAAGGTGATCGCGCGCAGATGAACGCGTGGAATGAAGATACGGTGAACACTCCCAGCTTATTCAGTGTGCTCTTGGTGGCTCGTGACACATGTGTTAGTAACGACTGTAACAATATTTTAATATCAATCCAAATGGTTATTCAAATTAAGTTAACAATAACTGCCTCACGTATTTTACTAACATTATAGGAGTTTCAGATACAACCTTCAAACGGTCCCGCAAAGTAATAAAATTAAAACTTTCAAACACTATCTCTATGTAATAGAGCTATACCTTCAGTATATCCAGTATACTGACATAAAATCCTACTCAGGAGGCCTTAAATACAGCTTTTTGGTTTGGCCTTTTCTTTTTACAAAATTTCATGCTGGTCTAAACGCAATTATTTACTTTGGCCTTATAAATTAGCAAGACAGGCTTAATAAGAATTAGATTTATTGTTAGAAAATAGTACATTACTGCTAAGACCAGGAATTAAGCAATCCTGGACGAGTAAGTCAAAAGTCCGAGCCCGTAAGGCGAGGAGTTTTATATATACCTATACGAAGCCAGGATTGGTAATTATTTGTCGATGCAAGTATAGTGCTTTTCTCAAAATTAAAATGAGACATTTCCAAGTTTTTCATGATAATGTCATGTTTATTGTTATTGATATCTTTAGCAAAGCATTAGTGGAGTACAACCTATATCAGAGTCCTCTTCTGAACTCATTTAGTAATTTATTTGCACAAAAATACTTTCAACTAAAACATAAACCAAATAAATATTGTCAGCTGGGCAAATGTATTTTACCGCCGTGCAGCCTTCTTCACGTACAATGCCATCTAGAGGAATGCTAAGAAAAAAAAAGACGAGAAAAACGCTCGTTGAGGTTGAACTTTAAGTATTGAATGGTTTGAAATATACCTACAAAATAAATGAACATTATAATTTTTTATTATTATCGCAATTATAAAATTAAGCAAACATTTCTACATTCTAAACATGAAATAATAATTGTAATAATTTTTTATTTTTTAAAAATTGTCTGCCCAACTACTTGGTATCTTAAAAATATAGACACGAATAGTTTTAAAATGAAAAATAAAATTTCGGACGAATTTCCTAGACAGTTATTCAGATTTCCTGGACACTTTTAAATAGTTCGCCAGGATGAAGTATTTATTTTCTGATACGTCTTTACAGTATGTAATGATAATATTATATGACATTTTTCAAAGGATGTAGAACCAAAGACCATCTACCAAAAATTATAGTGTGACATGAAAGTCCAAACATTTCCTCCTTCGTTAATATAGTTTGTTTCCTTCTGTACACGTTAAGGTAGTATCTACTAAAAGGGAAATATCCGTCCTGACAAGGGTCGGAATGGTTTCCGTGCCGAGGTCCGGTCAACGGATGCTTCGAATTTGACAGAAAAACCATCAAACATCCCTCTCATCACGTTATTTCGATCATTTCACTTTGCGCGGTATGAACACAAACTGTAAGCAACTCGATTTGGAGTTAATAATAAATGATTCAAAGTTCAAAGATAAAGTTTGAATTTCAAAACGTCATTAATTAACTGGAGCGGAACTATTTCCGATGTTTGCTGAAATTGCGTTTTGTTACTAATTTTGACAAAGCAAAACGCATAAAATGTAGCGTTTGTTTAGCGCATACATATTTTAAAGTTAAAGTTTTACTGTAACGCTTATTCACATTTACTTGGTAAAACTTTGCAATATTGTTTGCTCGACTAAGTCAAAGTTCAAGACGTCTCACTGACAGTTACAACTATTATTTTTATTGTTAAAGTGGGGGAAAATCGACAACTTGGAACTAAATGTTTAGAGGTGTGTTGCTGATCCAACCCATCAATATTGTGCAAATGTTAAAGTTATTTTCACAACAGCACCTACAGTGGGTATGTAAAAGGTGACAACATATAGGCCAAACAGGGGTTTTTATTGCATTTCATTTATCTATAAAATGCTAAGTTTATTTCTTGAAGTGTTATTATATTACACCGTAGAGAATATGCATGTCGTTTAAATAAGTAATATATTGCCTTTTTTGTATTCTATTTACTTAGTAGCATTTTATGATGACCATGGGAAACTATTTTATTTTATAGTTTTGTAATTATTTTCATTAAAAAAATACAACATTTTGATGAAATGAAACGCAAATGCAAAGCGCGTCACCATTGGCTAACTGCCTTTTGTGACAAAGTGAGTACATTTCATCATAAATATTAAGTTCAAAATTAATAAATGTAAAATAAATCCCTCAAATAATTTGTAATAGGTTGTTTTAATCAAAAATAATGAAAAAACCGGTCACTCGCCATACACCGCAAGCAAGAGCAGTATCATGTGACGTCACTTGATGTGCGCTAAAATGGCAGCCGTTTGAACTGTAGAAGATTATTATGAAACTTATTTTGATTTTATAACTATGAAATATGGATAATTTAGTTGTAAATTCTTATTCATAGCCCTAAATTGATCATATAATATTAACGATTAGTGCATAAAAAAATTCACATGCATATTCTTTAAGCGAGTGGACAAACCTTAGGATTGGGAAGCTCGCCGCTCTGTAGACTGGCCATGTAACATCGTAATCGAAATTGTTCGCAGTGGAGTCGTTCTAGGTTCTCCTCCCATTGGAGCATTTGAACTGCAAGCTGCGCGCGCGTCTCTGGGTCGGATACTACTGATTGCTGCAAATCGGCCATGTGCTTTAGTTTGTGGTCCTGTTAACAAATGATTTAATAGCATTATTGCTGGGTCACTTTTCGCCCGAAATGCAGTGGCAACGATTTCATTGGTCCAAATGACCCTCGCAGGTTTGGAAGCACATGATAAATTTGGATCCATTGCAGAGAGAAAAAATGTAGATACTTAAACGTACATAAAATATATTTATCGCATTCTATACGTACAACCATAAATTAAGTGATTTTTTTACTATTTATAGTAATGTAATTGGTGTAGCAAAAACTTTTTTTTAACTTGTTCGATATTTACTTCAATGCAAAATTAAGCTCTAATCGTGTGTTAAATATAATACTAAGTGAGCAATCTAAAACACACGAGTACATACGAGTACTAAGTAATAAGTTCCGCAAGTGTCATTTCATTACCATGAGCTAACGTAAATCGTGTTTCATATTGTCATTCATGCGTGCTTTAATGTGTATGCTGTGTAACAATAAAGTTTCATTTGAGAGATGGCTTTGGAGCGGTATTAAAATCCAAATGTACGAGTACAAGGAATACTTGATTAAAATGTTATTTGCATACTTCTGTTGTTATTTCTGTACCATAATTTAGTTTTTAGGGTTGATCAAAATGTCTAATAAAGCCGTCTTTAGCTATAGTGCAGGGTGTGCAGTGCACACGGGCGCAGGGTCTTAGGGGGCGCCGAACGCCGCCGCCGCTCGTGACACTTGCAAAGAAAGAGCATGGTCACTCGCGGCGCCCTGGCGCTCTCAAAGACCCTGCGCCCGGGCCCGTATTATGGCCGAAACTGGTGTTATGGTCGAACCGTAGCCTGGAGGGCAATTCCGGAGAAAAATCGAAGCGAGATCTCTAAAATTCGATCTAAAAAAGTATGGAGTTCGACTGATTAAATGGATTTTAACGATCGAGAAGGCTAATTCGACAGACTGAGAATAGGCCTACTGGGCCCCGTCTTTATTACCCTAGCAAAAAGGCCACTGTCTAGAGTCTAGATGCTGTCGGCATATTCACGGATGGGTCATTTCATAAAATAATGCACCCCTATAATTGAAAGATGGAAAAATAAACAAGTTTTGATTAAGTTTAAATTTCCCTTACAAATACTTTCTAAATTTAATACATTTTAAGGTTCATAAAAAATATTTTGAATATAATGATATTTGTTTTCATTATTTGTATTTTTATTAAATTAGGCAGTGCAACGTCGTCTATTTTGTTACTAAATAAAAATATTTATATAAATAGAAATAAATAAAGACATTTAAAATCTCAATTCAACAAAAATTAAAAGCAAAACAATAAAACTTTATTTAATCTCTATTTATTTAACACTACAGTTCATTTCTTATTTTCTTTTGTTACATTTCGTACCAATCTACAGATATTTTTTTTTATTTGTACTCAGACTAATACAAAGGTCTATCACAGACTTTCACAGGTAAATGTATTATTCTCACAATTTTTTAATCCAAAAAGAATTTAAAGTTAATTTTAAATAATAATAATCAAAAAGGAATAATAAAGTCTGTGATTCTAAGGGTAGTGTTAAATATAAATAAAAAGTACTAGAATTTGTGTATAATTTATTGAAGATGATATTCCACCAAGAACCATCAATCGAATCCATCCACTATTCAAAGATAACATTATATACAACGTGAAATTTAAGTCATTTTGTTAACGAAAACTGGTGATAGTACTCGTCCATATGAACAAATTTTAGTCGAGTAGATATTTATCTTTTCTATGGAACAGCTGATATTTTTTTCACGATTTCAGGGTTGGCTCCATAGTAAAAATTGTTCATATGGACGAGTACTATCACCAGTTTTCGTTAGCAAAATGACTTTTATTTCACGTTGTATATCTTTTATAACGAAATATTGCTAGTAAAATGATAAATAAAATAAAAACACAATTTCCAATATATTTCGGCCTCTTCTATCTTCAATTCAACTGATGACGGCCTCATAGAAGAAGCCGAAATATATTGAAAATTGTGTTTTTATTTTATTTATCTTTTTACTAGCAATATTTAAAGAAAATAAAAGGCTAAACATAGCAATTATATCTTTATTTATTTTATAACGAAAATCATATTGCTTCAAAATAAAAACATAACTCAAAAGATTTTTTCTTGCTACTGGCTAAATGAAAATAATTGTAATAATAAACTAATTAATCAACTGCCTACTTATTACGACTGGAGCTCTTAGTTTGAGGCATCACCATTAAAAACTAAATGTGACGCCATCAGCTAGTTAAACCAATGTGAATTAGTCTTTACTTGTCTTTTTGTTACGTTTTTGTCCGACCTATTTAATTAATTTTTCAATTTCAATCATTAGCATTACAAAGGAGATAAAATATACATAAATAAACCTACTAAATTTCGTAACTTAACACGACAATTTTTTGCGACAAAAAGTCAGCGAATTCTTCCGATACTCAGCGCGGCACTTTTCCGACTAATCTCAAAGCTCCCGCTCAGTGGACGTGACATTTCTCTAGTAGTGTTGTTCCAGCCTAAATTATTTCACATTTTTCGGCAAGATGTTTTAATAATGTTCGTCACAAAAGTAGACATGTCTCAAAGATGTGATTAATCGATTAATCCATTAAATATGTTTAGTGAGTTCAATGCAATTATTGTAATGGGTTTTTAGATAATTCTTATTTAATCAAAAAATAAGAAACTTACGTGGTTAATAGCAATATAAATAGAAAAAAAAATGCATGGGACACCCAAAAAGGTAAGGGGTGCATTATTTTTAAAATGGCCCGGATATCAAAGCGTTAGATCGCTGTATGAATTTTACACTGTGACTTTTTATTCTTGTAACCCTTTCCTTCCTAAAAAATGCTTTTTACTCGTGCACCTATCGCTTCCCGATATCATTGAAAATTGCACCATTTGCACTTGAATTTCACTGGTAAAAATATAACTGTAAGTATTCCATTTTGACGGCGCGCCTACTAGAGGGCGCCAGGGTATTAATTGCACACAGGCGCTACAGGACTAGAGACGGCTCTTCCCCAGCTTCGTTCTATTTCATAAACGAACAACAAGTAATAAAAATAGATAATGATGTAATGAACACAACTAATGAGAAGAGGAATATTAATTAATTAATTATACTTTTTTGATACGAGGGTAACGTTGCACTCTGAGATAATTTGTCTCGTCATAGGCTAGGCTCACATCAAGATATCTTTCTTAACTGTACATGAGATCGTGCATAATTTTAACTTATTTAAAAATAGAATAAGAACAAAAGAATAAAAATGATTTATTACCAAAAAAAGCTTTGAAAATACACAAAAATGTATTTACAATTACATTAAAAAGACAAAATATAATAAAACAAATTTGTTTAAATTAACTTAAACTAAAACAATGTAGCTTTATTTAGTAAAAGGAGGTACGCGATCAGCGTATGCTGTCGGACAACGAGGTTCTAAATAACGCTGTTTTTACAGCGTACCCGTTTAAAAAGACGACATAAGGTCTCTTAAAATGGTGCAAAGGCGTGCAGAATGGTAAATAATTAATAAATAATAATTAAAAGGGAGACAGGAATAAAGTTAAGTACTTAAAATTTACTTCATGTAGTATACAACTTTATATACTACATGTAAATTAAGGTAAGATATGAATGTATGTCTTATGAATATGAATGTATGTATATATCTATCTACCTTGAAAAAAGTAGGTATTGATCAATTATTGTCTTCATAGTACAAATTTTATAAAACGTGTTTAAAATTCAAAGGTTGTGGTGATTCACAATACATAATGTTTTTCCAGACAGCTCCTCGTTTTGGCCTGGCCTCTAGTAATTTGAATAGTACGTCGCTCGTTGTTCTCCTAAACTCGAGGCCAGGCTCACGTGTGATATGAATATTAACAACCTGCCCCGCCCCTCCTTCTCCCTTCCCGACCCGCAATTGCTTCAGCTTCAATCACACGGGGAGTGTTGCTTTCACAGTGCCGTTTTGAGTTTTGAACCTTTGTCGAAACTTGACGGTCATGGTCTTAATGAATTTGTATTCAGGAGTCGCATTTTGTTTTGTCATAATGGCGAGTTATTTTTGAAGGCCTGCCAAGTTTCTTTAGATATGCACGGGTTCTGTCGATTATGCTTCCTATATAATTTTACTAGCCGTGCCATGAGTTTTACTAATTTACATGGTAGTGTTTGATTGATAATGTAAACAGACAGACGAAAAATTAATACAAAAATTTAGTCAAAATGTTTGAACTGGTAGATAAACTGATATTTCAAGATTACCAAAATCTATATTTCATTTATTGATTCCAACCATCCATCAGCCTGGTTGATCCACTGCTGGACATAGGCCTTTCCAAGATTTCGTCATTCTTAGTGGTCCTTCTGGAAGAAAAGCCTATGTTCACACACGCTGCGCAGGCGGTTTAATAAACGGAGTGCTGAAACCCTCGCACCTGTGACGCCGTTGCTCGTTACCAGTCTATTTTAAGGCCCGGAAATCGGGGATGGATATACCGGCATTAATCGGTCCCAGGCATGGTAGGCCACCTGGTTGTGCCCTTTTACTCTCCTCCGAAAAACTATGAGGGAGGGGTTAATTTATTAGTAAGCCACTATAATATGATCTTTTGAAATAAATGTGTGTTTAATGATGAAAGAAAAGTATTGGAACTCTAGAATAACCATTTTGAAAGTATGATACAAAGACAGTAGCGAAATAGACAATGGTGACAAAAATGTGATAACTATGAAAGAAATTGTACAGACACTTAAAGGTGAAAGCTAGGAAAGCAGCTGGGTATGATAGAGTGTCAATAGAGATGCTAAGAGGAGATGCAAAGCCTGCTGCACCGCCTCTTTAATATGTGCCAGTGTTCGATTTGACTGGCGCAAGGGTGTTATCGTCCCACTAGATAACGGAAGGAAGGGCGTTTTGTGCATTTGTAACTTTAGAAATGAAAATATAAAAAGAAAATATCACGCGATAGAGCGATGAGCGATTACTTGTGTCCAACACTGTCTACGTGTGGAGAATGTAGTTACCTGGTACGGGCCCGGGACTCTCTCTACGAGAATTATGGTGCTAACATCAAGATTAACGGGTCATAAATCGATTTATTTTACATCTGCAGAGGAGATGGACAAAGATGTGTAGCGTCACCGTGGCTGTTGAATCTATTTATAGACCGTTGTTAAAATGCACTCTTATAATAATATTTAGAGTATTCCAAAGCGATGGATTTCGCAATAAAAACATAATCGTTGTTAAAATGATTTAAGATGGCGTGAATGTGGATTGAAATATGGGGAGTTATTTATCAAAGGCTTCTTATACGCCAATGACCAAGTTCTCCTTGCTTCATCGACGTATGAGCAGCAAGGTATGGTAACAATTATGGATGATGCCTTTAAAACGAATGAAGGAAAAACAAAAGTGCCTGAAAGGGGTGAAACGATGACTAAATGCAAGGTTAAGATTGGAGACGAGGACGTAGAACAGGTTATCGAGTTTGCCTATCTGAGTAGTCTAATAACGCGCCATGGGAAGTGTGACAGTGATATTGAAAGAAGAGTGAATGCGGGAAATAAAGTAAACGGAGCTCTGCACTCTTTTATGGGCAGCCAAAGTGTAACTGCAAAGGCATGATTGGCGGTTCATAATGGAGTGTTGCCTCTAAATATTGTGATACTTATGTGAAAGTTGGGTTTGGCAAGATAAACATCAAAGTAGAGTGAATGTTGTGGAAATACGTTCCTTACGGAATATTTGTGGTTTGATATTGAATGATAAAGTGAAAATATTGGCATACGGGATCGTTGCGGCCTAAAAAAAGATGTCATGACTAGAATAGAAAAAGTAATACTTCGGTGGTTTGGAACTGCAGAGAGGATGGCTGAAAGTAGAGTGACGAAAGAAATGTATGATGCGTAAGTGGAAGATAGAGCTCAACCGGGTCGCCCTAGAAGAACGTGTGCTGAACAAATTGGCGACGTACTGAAGAAGGGCAATGTTAAAAGTACCCGGAATAGAAGAGCTTGTATGACTAGATTGATAGACGTGGAAGAGGCGAAAGAGATGTGAGGCAGGCGTGGTTGAGACAGTGATAAACGTTGTGAGAAAATAGTTTTTGCAAGCAAATCGAAATTACAAGTACACAATATTTTTCTTATGAAACTTACTGCATAAAAAGAAAACAAGTTTGTATTAAAAAACAGACAATATTTTCTGAACTCAAAACTTCCTTCAATATTGCTCTCGAATCTTCAAGCTTCACAGAAATCTGTTGTTCTCTGTGATTATAATGAAAGCGAACACTTCGATAAACTCAATAAGAATTGTGAAGCTGAAAATAACAACACTTTAATGAGTTCCTCTTATCTGCAGCCGAATGGTGCAGAGTTATGATACATTACTCATATCATACAAAAGACATTAAGTAAATATGTTTATGCTCACGAGGACGTGACAGAATTGATGTAATGCGAGAGCACGAACTTAATTAGGTCTAAATTCGTCCTATTTCCAGTATTTACTGTGAATAGCAAACACAGATGGTGCAGTTACACGTAGACACATTTGGTTGTGGTAAACACGTACTGGGCAGGCGGTAGGGGTCACCACAAAGGCTTTGACGCGTGTTGCGGTCGCCCCTGGCCCAGCTCCGCCCGCCTCGCAGCCTCGGAAATTGGTTCGATTTCCACGGAAGCGCGCGGCTGCCGCAAGAGCCTCAGACTACTACATATACTTGCCTCAGAGTACGGCTGAGATTTCATATACTTGTATGCATTAGATTAATAATTAGGTATGTTTAATTTTGAATATTTCTATTTAATGCGTGAAATATATAGAACGCCATTGAAAGCTTTCATTTATGCATTAGTTAATGAATGTAGCAAAAATTAAAGAGGTGTGCCACGATCTTAGCATGTAGCGATCTTTGGTCTTTGCTTAATAAAACCGATTTTTCCGTCGTGTGATGCATACTAAAAAGAATTCAGCTGTACATGTGCATCATAAATGTGTCTTAATTAGGTACGAGACATGTGTTTTGCTCGCAGGGCAAATTTTGCTTTAATGCACAGAAGCTAATTCATAAATTTATATAAATCTTTTCATCAAATACCACGCATACCTCAGCAAATAAATAAGGCTATCTCTTTCATTAAGTACGATAAATAAAATAAGAAAAAAATGCAACAATATATGCGTCATTTCGTAAAGCTGCGAGCTGCTGAAGAATATGATTGTGATTCCGTATCAATTTTTCAATAAATTGGGTCCCTTACAAATTAATACGAGAGCAAAAATTACGCAGATACTCATTGTAGGTAGGTCTCTTGCAGAAAAATATGCACAGTGTGGGAGAGTTTCTACTTTGTGAACACATTTTTACGCTGCATCATACATATTTCATTAAAATGCATCTAGGGTTGGCGATGAGTTATGGATGAAGAGAAGAGGAGTTTTCACCACTAAACATATTCAGGACAAGCTCTGCTCAAGCAATAAATTTCTCTCGGGCTGTTTCCGCTCCACTACGCTGTACACTTGAAGGTTTAACCCGGCACGATGAGTTCCGGAAATGCATTCAAAATTGCATCTAATGGTTATGTAATAGAGCTCTAAATCAGTACGAGCGATATTGGTTTACGAAGGTAGTTAGAGATCTCTGCTAGTCAAACAATGCATCTGTTAGTTCAGGCCTTCGCTACGCGCTGTTTGAACCGGTGCATTATTTCGAGACAGTATAAATATTTAGTATACAATTTCTGGCACAAAAAGAACGCGTACTTTTAATTATTTATCTTCCAAATTAAGCTTACCTCTGTGTTTATTCAGGATAAGAGGTTCACATAGTACGCGTTTAAGTAAATACGCCTAGCCTACGAGATACGTGCTTGCAGGATAACATAGTTATTAGCTACACGTTGGCATGCTTTCTGCACAAAGAGTCTTTTATTGCGCCCGGTATATAAAAGGTTTAATAATGGAAACGTTCGCTTTGAACAGGGACAAATGGTATGAAAACAAATTGCATTTACTTACCGACTCGATAGCTTTTTCGAGGCGATAAATTTCTTCTTGTAACAGATGGAGGGTGCCAGTCTTGCCACGATGCCGGGCGAAGGCAGCGGCGCACGCGCTGTGGATGCTGTTCACCCAATTCTCCAGCTCCACCTGATAACAAAGCCTCGCTAACAACTTGCACACATTTACATCGCTATACACAAGATCTTAATTTCTTAAAAACCTCTTTATATTCTCTAACAAAAGCTAACGCAGTAATTTTCAAATGGAAAAGGATTATTTATGAGCCTGAATTTCGGTTAAATATATTTCAACTCCAGGGAGTTTGTTATGTAGCAACAGACAAGAAGCCCCAGCAGATTAAAAGCATTACAAATAATTTTACTTAGAGATAATAAAATTTTGCAACTAATATACTTACTTGACATGGAGCTTGGAATAGATAGGCGTCACCGAAAGCGGTGCTCAAGCAGAAGATGTAGTCTCGCTTGGGATGTTCAGGGATAGGTTGCATGATGGCTCCGTCGACAATGATGAGGTGCTTGGGGGCTGCTTCCACGGAGCGACCTTCGCGCGAGTCACATGGGTAGAACAACAGGGTGGTTCCTTTCAGACATACCCAGTACCCTTTCCAGCCACGCTTGCGAGCCAACTCAATTTGATGCTTTTTGCGTAGTAACCACTTTTTCACACTCAGGAAACTGCAACAAAAGGAGTTGTTTAATATTTTTGGAAATTATGAATAACGAAATATTGGACTAGAGCACAAACAAAACTAGACTTTACAAAGGTAGAACGAGTTGCAACTTTGTTGACGAAGGAGGCTTATTGTAAATACAATTTACGAACGTTCACCGGAAGGTGACATTGACCTCTCATAAACAACTAGATACACGGTCTCTAAGAAAAGTTCGTCAGAAAGTGTCCGAACGTGCGACGTGCATATAGTAGCAAAAATGCTTCAACCAAATTAAGACGTTATGTCGTTAACATAAGATGCAATGTCAGTCATTCAAAATGTAACTCAAAACTAATGAGTACATATTTTATTAGTTTCTGATTATATTACTCCTAAACTACTTACTATCATTGTTGTGAATAGTTTTAAATCCTATATTATTTTAAGCTTATAAAGGTGTCTTCAGCCTGTACAGGTTTTATTGTAATATGCTTAAGTGTACAATTTTTTTATTGTTCTTTTCAATGTATTGTACATTTGGATTCTGTACTGAAGAATTATTAATAAAGAATTTTGAAAAGTAAAAAGTAAATGTCAGTCATTCGATTTTGTCACCCCATAGTGGTGATAAGATGCATCGTGGACACTTTTTGAGCGAGATTGTGAGTCTAGTTGTTTATGAGAGATCAATGTTCAAGATACTATAATACAAAGTTCTCAACTTTTTATGCAAATTAGAAAACAGCAGCTGTTTTAAAAATTATGAGAATAATAATTAATATTATTTAATGTATTTAACGTATATTAATGTTTATGATGTAAAAAAATGCTTTTTCACATATGTATCTTGGTATTATGTAAGTTAAGGAGTGTATAACATTTGTGTACTAGTGTCGATTCGGTGCAACACGACTTATTACTTGACTGGGCTAACCTTATTTTAAGCACCCTGTCCTTGTCTTTTAGTCTAAATTTAGTTTCACCGAATCGACACCACTGTATCTTGCTTCGTTCGCATTGTCAGACATGGCTATAAATTACCTATATACCGACTCTGCACCAATGACCAAATGGTTCGCCTTGTTTAGTGAGAGAGCCGAGCGAAACGGCGGCATTTGGTGAAGCACCAGGGTCTTGTCGTCTTTATTTACTCGGTTAGATGATCCAAATTCATTTACAAAATATCGTGTTTCTCAATAACAATAATTGTTATTTATTATTGAGAAGTAGTGCTCTATCGTTATGTTTACAGAACGTTTGAGGTCGGCGAACGAAAACGTTCGCTGTTTGAAGTTATGTTTAAATGTCATGGTAATAAAAATCACGGTATTTTGCATATATTTAATAGGTTAGTAATTGATTATTTTGAAAACTTTAAATTAACTTTAAATTTAATTAATTGCTTCCATTGTCTAAAATGTGAGTTACGGCAAGTCGTTTTACCACTTCAGACGTTGTAACATCAGTGTAAAGTCCTTCGGCCACTTTATCTCAAAGTATTATTTTATACGTAATTTTAACTTGCTTATAATTTACTTAATATTATTTTTGTATTTATTTATAAAAGGTTTAGGTGGTAGAGCTGATGCCGGGCTTGACTGTGGAGGTACCACCATCTTACTCGCAAGTCTCCCCGAAGTTATTCGGGGGAGAGTAAGAGAACAGCTCTCAGGCAAAAAAACCAGGCGGCCCACCATTGCCTGGGACCGACGGATGGCGGTATATCCATCCCCAATTGCCGGGCCTTATATAAAATAGACTAGTGACGGGCAGCGGCGTCACTGGTGCAAGGGTTTCGGCACCGCGCTCACCAACCGCCAAGAGTGGCGAAATCCTGGAAAGGCCTATGTCCAGCAGTGGACGAAACAGGCTGATGGATGGATGGATGGATTTATAAAAATTGTATGTATATTCATTGTATTTCTTATCATTTATTTTAGGTTTTAGGCATGTAGTTCACGCTTAAGAATTTGTTTTACACAAAATTTTAACTAAACAACCTCCATTGAGTCTTTTCGCACAAAACTCGACTTTGGCGGAACTAGCGTGTGGTATCACATTATTCGAAGCCAGATAAAAAGGAAACACGTTTTTTTTATAATTGACGACTTGGTTAATAAAAAAAAATAACGTTTACAAATAGAAAAACCAAGTAACCATTAATGCACAATTTACTCTGAATTTTACAAAACATTGATCATTAAAGATCATGTAAAATACGCAACACTTCCTAAGACACCAAAGTTAACGTAAGCAACTAAGTTCAAGTAAATTTAAGTAGAAAGCAAAGACGAGTGTACTTCAAAGAAAAAACTTTTGCTTCTTGAGAAAAAACACGTCATCTTTTCTCTCGATAACCCCGAAATAAGTTGCACACGCAATGGCTGCAGAAATCTTCTTGTCAACGTTTTTCTTTCTGCAGGGAAGAACAAAATGGTCCTTTATGGCAGTCTGAATTTGATCTATTGGTACGCCTTTTTCGCGCCCTCCAAGAATGTTCATAGTCCAAATGATTACGTTTATCGGTGTTGGTCGAGGTTTTTGCAATTTAATTTTCTTCGACCTTTTCATATTACGTCTCGTGTGCAACAGGGTCGAAGCAGACCCCGGATAACTCATGTTAGAAATAAACGTTCTATTGCTGCATGCAACCGTAGCAATTTATATTCAGTTACTCAATAAGTGGTTATTTATTTAGTCTAAAATTTTAAAATGATTTAGTAATGTCATGAAAAGAAATTTTGAATTCTGTCATTTACGCCAAAGATAATTTCTTTAGTTTTATGGTATGAAATCAAATAGAGGTCAACCATGTGATACTTTGTACCTCAGTCAGTCCTTAAGGGTCCATATTATATAATATAAACGAGGGTACAGCGGGGTTCAATTCTTGTTACTAGGGCATGAACCAATAACATTTGTGCAGTAATCTTGCATGCCTAACAATGGAAGTATTTGTGAGAAGAAGCGAAGATATTTTCTATCACCAGCGACAGATTGTGACAAAAATCCTCGCAAACGAATAGATGTTGCACATAAAAAAACTCAAGCCAGGCTATTAAGGTATTATTTTGAACTCGAAATATCAGTAATTTGACTATTGTTTATCGCATAAAATATATCAAGTCAAATATATTAAGAGACATAAAAAATCACGCATTGGCACCTGAACAATGTATGCATTAAGGGGGATGGTCCAAAGCCGCTCTCCAAACAAACTTGTCGGAATCAACAATCACGACAAAAGCATTTTAATTTTTGTTGTGTTACTTTTTTCTACGCGTTCCATCAATTATACACCCGCGAATATTTTGTTTATTCACTAAACAAAGTTTACTATCAAATTTTGCTATTTAATACTCTCATAAATTTTTTAAACAGCAATATTTGATAGTAAAAATCTGATTATTCGCGGGGGATGCCCTTAATATAATAAAACCGGCCAAGTGCGAGTTCCGTACCATTATCTATAAAAACGGCAAAAAATCATGTTTGTTGTATGGGAGTGCGCAAGTCCGTTTTAGTATTTGTTGTTATAGCGGCAACAGAAATACATCATCTGTGAAAATTTCAACTGTCTAACTGTCACGGTTCATGAGATACAGCCTGGTGACAGACGGAGAGACGGACAGCGGAGTCTTAGTAATAAGGTCCCGTTGGTTACCTTTTGGGTACGGAACCCTAAAAAAAATGGTGGTAAATTCAATTTACTGAGTAGTAGAAATTTTGAACCACTGAAAAATGCCTCCGTATCTATATTATATAAATAGGTTCATGGATCCCAAAACAAATTCAAAACAAAAAAATACCTATTTGCTAATAGTTATAAATTATCAAAAAAGCGCAAATGATTTGGTAAAGTAAAATTTGATTTATTTTGTAAGTTGAATGCTCAACTAACAGTTTACAGGATTGCTGACTCTCCTAATTAATGATCAGAGCGATAGAAAATTAATGACGGGCTTTGTGTTTTTGTCCACCCGGGGGTACAAATGGTTATTGGTGACAAAGGGATAAAGGATTTTACAAGGATCCCTTTCTAAATTCCAGACAAGTTAAAGCAAAATTGTCTTTGCCTCCTACGAATATGAATTGAAATCGTAGTGTGCCTACTTAGCAAATTTGATTTTGATTATACTTTGATCATACTTTTTCTTCAAATGGCGATTTTTAACCAAAACGATAAGCGTGCGATTTGTGTGCAACCCAAGCAAACTAGTGGAGTGTTAGATTTTGTTCTAACTGAGCTTGATTTGCCACCACCAGTTCTGTTTTACACCAGCTATTTTATTTTATTTTATTTATTTATGTTTGTGCCTCTGTCTCAAACAGTTGGTAGCATACAAAGGAACTTGACTTGAGCAAGCAAACAAACTTGAGAACCCTTCCGTCGTCATTGGCACTCGTCAGGTTTTGCGACGTTGAATAGGTCAGGGCTAAGATTTCCCTCCGGTCATTTGGGATTCATGGAACAGAAATTGTGGCCTCAAGGAACATAAAAGACGCTGAAGACTTTACTTCACAAGACCTCGTCTGTAGTAATACAACTACTAACCACCCCTTATTTTTTCTCTTTGAATATTTGCAAAGTTTTTTTTCTTTTATCGCCCTCTTTCAAGGAACTTGGAACTTACGAGTTCCTTCACCTTTTTCATACTCTGCGTTTTACGTAAATGCACTTTATTTAGAAGTTGTATGTATTGTTTTGTTATTCAAATCAAATCAAATTATTTATTTTCAGGCATATTAGGCCCATAGATAAATACCTTACAAACTAACATATATACGGTTTATAATTAAAAAAATATTGAGTTATTGTTCAAGTAATAGTACATTACTGCTAAGACCAGGAATTAAGCAATCCTGGACGAGTAAGTTGTATGTAATTTTCATGTTTTCAGGGTTATATCAAATAAAATAAACTTACTAGGCAATATTAAAAGTTACTTGCTCATATTTAGGCAATTAGTCATGTTTATTGTTATTGATTTCTTCAGCAAAGCATTAGTGGAGTAAAATCTATATCAGAGCCTGCTTCTGAACTCATTTTGTAATTTATTTGCAAAAAACACTTTCAACTAAAATATAAAGCAACATAAATTACCGCTTTTACGCAACTTTTTTTATTACTGCCAGCTGGGCAAGCAAAGGTAATCGTATTTACCGCCATGAAGCCTTCTTCATGGACAACGCCATCTAATCTAGAGGAACGCTAAGAACTAAGAAAAAAAACGGCTAAATGTGAGTCGGACTCGCGCACGGGGGGTTCCGTACCATTATCTATAAAAACGGCAAAAAAATCACGTTTATTGTATGGGAGCCCACTTTAATATTGATATTATTCTGTTTTTTAGTATTTTTTGCTATAGCGGCAACAGAAATACATAATCTCTGAAAATTTCAACTGTCTAACTATCCACAGCCTGGTGACAGACGGACGGACGGACAGCGGAGTCTTAGTAATAGGGTCCCGTTGGTTACCCTTTGGGTACGGAAGCCTAAAAACAACGAGAAAAACGCTCATTGAGGTTATATTTTAAGTACCTATTCAATGGTTTTAAATATAAATTATATATTGTGGTTTTTCATATGAATTTCCTGGACAGTTATTCAGATTTCCTGGACACGTTTAAATAGCTCGCCAGGATGAAGTATTTTCTGATAGGTCTTTACAGTATGTAATTAGTCTATGGTTATGGTAATATTACAATGTATTTTTGAGAATAAACACATTTCATCGAATATTTATAATTAGCTATTTAATAGCATTAAATTTATCGGGAATTTTAATACGGTATAATAATATTTGTGGTTTCAGATTCCGCTCAAAAAATATTATCTTAATGGAAAGATATTTCATACTGCACAGGTCTATTGTTATTATTTTTAACAAAAATAGTTTTGTCATTAACTTTCTTTTATATATACATAAGTCTTGATTCTCGGTCTCAAGCAATCCAATACATTAAACAAGTAATTCCAGAGATACGTATTTCAGTCTACTGCTCATCCCTTTGATGTAGTTTGATGTTATATATTATTTCCGGCACATTAACAGGATCATTAGAGAAAATCTGAGCAAAATCGCTTATGCAGTAATGTTTTAGCTTGGTGGCTATTTTATGTATCCTACGGTCAAACGGTCTTTATAAATAAATATTTCATTATTTTGTACAGAAAAATAAATTGTGGGAAAATGTTATTAGAAGACCTGAAACAAAATTCAAAACTGTTTCCTTTTTATGCTGGTGAAATATTTTATAATGTACACACAGTTTTCATATTTAAATACTCAAAGTTAAACGACCATTAAAACAAAACCAGTGTCCACATTTTCAGTCTAACAATAAAAATATAAGTAGATTGTTATTGTTCAAAAACAAAACAAAAAAACAACAAATTCATTATCTTCTAACATCGGGGTCCCACGGGAAACAAAAACGATATTTATCTTATTTTCTTAAAAATAAGCCCTTTCTTTTACTTTGCCATTCGACATTACTTCATTTGGTGCAATAATATACAGTATGTTTAATTCTCGGCCAATGAAATTATTTTCCAAAAATCGAATGATGTAATTTTGATTTTCACTAAAATCGGCCCCAGGACTCCTTTGAGCATTTTTCGCTATTCCCTATAGTTTCGGATTAGGCCATCCACGATGTGATGACTTAATGAGACTAAGGCTGAGATTCAGAGTGCATTTTGAGTCCGAACTCAATCTTACAAACGTCAAAAAGCGACGTGATCTCATACTAGAGAGACGTTTGTAAGATTGAGTTCCTCTTGAGTTCGGACTCAAAATGCACTCTGAATCTCACCCTTAGAGAGTAGAGCACACTCACCCAGCCTTCCTAACAGCGCCGGTGCAGTTGAAGGAGGCTGCGGCCGCGCCGGTCTGCTTGCCCTTGTAGGGAGAGTTCATTGCGCTCTCGCCGGGTTCCTCCTCGTCCGAGACGGCGGTCGTCAGCGACATGCGGTCATCGTCCGATATCTGTACAACAAAGTTCACAACATTTTACTTTGATAAAACAATTGGCTATTATATCTACGCTGCGACGTAGAATCCTTCTATAGTGTAAAAGAAACTGGCACCAGGTTCGAAATTATAAAAAAAGGGGACAATAATAGTCCGATAGAAATTTGTTTGCCTTTAATTCACGAGTTACTTTTTTCGGTTTTAAGAGGACCTAAATGTTTTCTAACAGATCTTGGTCGAGGGGTAAGTATTTTGTAAGCGATGTGAATAACTAAATGGGGGAAAAAATGTTAAGTCACCTTTGCAAGGTTTATATGTTCGAATATAGTAAAATAGCATGCTTTATTATTTTATAACAATTTCAAAAATGTACATAAATTTTATTAAAATACGTGATGCCGGACCCAGAAATTTCCGAAATATATTTCACTCAATTTAAATTTTATTTTTTTCATCAATATATCCATATATAAATTCTATTTTTAAAGTTATTTACATTGTTGGAATAGTAAAAAAATCACAAAGCATGCTTTATTAACGTCTTTGAACCTATAAACATTTGTAAAAGCGATTCGTCTTTTTTTCCTTCAAGTTATATACGTCAGTTACAAATATCTAGTCATCGACCAAGATTGATAAGAAAACCTTACATAAGTAAATATACAAACAAGAGAACCCATTCAAAAAACAAACTTGACTCGGAAATGAAATGATTTTTAAATAATTTTATTAGTATTTCCACTGGGCTAAAAGGTTCACATTCTGTGTATAAAAGTAAGCTATGGCACGCGTAGCACCGCTACGAAGTTGTGCATTTGTCAGGTAACCATTACTTCGGTGATAAAAATATACATGCTATTTGTAGCACGTTTCAGTTTAATATATCGGGATCGGGATTGTTATGTAATCATCCGAGGCTTATATTTTAAATATGGTTTTATATTATTTGACCTTGTGTAATTGCATAAGATGTTGCAATAGATGTCAAAAATGACAGTTTATTGATATCGATGGATGCAGGTTTTTCAAGATAGCTTCACATTTAAGATGGTGATTATGGTGATTAACCAACAAAATAATAGAAAAAATGATTACATTGTAGTTTTTATATAATACTTTGGATGTTAGCGAGTGTCACCGAATCAACGAGTTGTCAAAGTCTAGGTTTCGTTATACAACTTCGTTGTACACTTACGGACACGACTGATACCTACATATTTATACACTTGTGGTAGTGCATATGACACTTGTCTGTTACAAATTGAACTTTACGACTAAGCTTTATTTAAAAAATCTAATTACTTTTAAAGGGCTATTTAGGATTAGGCGGGTTGGACTGGGTTCTAACCTAATTTATCTGCCGGTTGTACTCGTACCTAGTAGTTGTAAGCATATAATATAAATAATTTTAGAAATCAACCTTTACGGAAATGAGAGAAGGTAGAAGAAGGTAAGAAGGTTTCTAACCCACGGATCAATTAACCGACCAACTGGTTGTCCCGTGAGGAAATGATAAAAGAAGCAGGGAGCATAATAATAGCTTAACTACGCAAGTCTATTTGTTTACATTTGACTTATAAATGCACTGTACTCCCACGTTTGACCGACTATTAATACGTCGTCATTATACCTCGGGCGCAAAATCAACCCACAACTTTCGAATCAGGCAGACCGAAAACAAAAGTGGCCTTTCGGGATTTATTTACTCAAAATTCAAATTGTTTATTTTGTAAAATAGATACATAAAGTATAAGTTTTACAGGTCATATCTAATCTTTATAAAAACAAAATTATATGATGAAACAAATATAATACGGGAAATACATAAAAAATATATATATTTAAGCTGGGCTAATAAAATCATACATATGTATAAAATAAAGAAATATAGGAATGAGGATATTATACAGTCAATTGCACAAGACCGTACGGCCTATAACTCCAAAGTTAGGGGTCGGGGGTAGCGGGGGGTGGTATTTTTGAACTCAGGAGACACAGTTCTATCATGCAACGATGTTAACTCCCAAGCCGTTACGCTCGACCTATTAGAGTGCAGTATCTGTTGCACAAGTTGCAGTGTGACGCCTATATCTGCACATCGGTCCGATGCACATTACATGTGCATGTAGCCTAGCAGACCGATGGTAAGCTAAGCTCGCAGCCAGGTATATACAACAGTTGGGATACCTACTGGACGCGGTGTCGCGTCAGCTTATCTACGTCAATAATACCAGGAAATATTGTACAATAACTTTTATTTTAAAAAGTATAAAAAAACAAATAAGCGTATTATTCCCCTAAAAGGCCCAGTATGTGTTGGGGTCTGGGCCCTCACGCCATCCGATGCGGGTCCCCAGCACCCCGGACTTCTTGACGACGTGCGACTCTGGTGGTCCTTCAGCACTCCGGCGGGACCTGGTAGGATCGGTCATCTGTAAATAGAAAAATTAACATTAATTTCGTTGAAGCTTACAAGACGTTCTGAGGGTCGGGGCATAGGACAAACTCTTTGCTTAGTAATTGCAACGGTAATAAGAAACTTGAATGGGTCGTTGATAGGAGTTTGTAGAAATTCGATACTCACAGCTTTTTGATGGTTGGGCAGCTCCAGCTTTGATCCAGGCCTCG
Source organism: Ypsolopha scabrella (assembly GCA_910592155.1). NCBI lineage: Eukaryota > Metazoa > Arthropoda > Insecta > Lepidoptera > Ypsolophidae > Ypsolopha > Ypsolopha scabrella. The sequence goes on from OU342964.1 coordinate 12,974,524, forward strand.
CCGTGACCAGCATGCACACCGCCATCAGCACCAGCAGATTGTTTTGCAGCATTTTGCTTTGGTAGTTTTTGATTCAGTAGCTGCGAATGAAAAGAAATAAAATATTAAATTCAGTCATAAAACAGGCGCTTTACCCCTGGAAAGAAGGCACAGGAGAAGTATAAAAATGCACAAAATAAATAATTAAAATCTTCAATACTTACATAGAGCACGGAGGGTCACGAGTCACGGGTCACAGTGTTCCTGTGGGCGAACTTGTTCACTCAGTGGCTGTCGGTGGGTTTATGAATATCAAGGAAGATTTGGGGACCTTATATAGTAGCCTGCTGATATCAGCGGCCGCAAAATGAACGATCCAATGACGCAATGTAAGGAAAATTGATTAGGCATTCAGGCATTAATCCTGAAATAAAATTAATAAATAATTGTGGTTAAATCGCGAGCGGTTTATACTTTTGCGTCACCCATCAGAAATAATGCCGATAATATTGTAATAATAGGCAACTATTTCTGCGGTTTGTCTGAAACCCTGACGTCAACGGAATTTCACCATATTTTTATGCCATAATTAAATAAATGTTATCATACCGTTTATTTTTATACTAAAGTTGGGTTTGTACCTAATGTAGCTAATACAACGTGCATACGTTTTGACATGCTAACTTTTTCAAACTCCGTACAAGATTAACTTGCACGCCGACCAGGTGTAACTCCGTCTTGGCCGTACGTAACACCGAGCTACCGATAAGACCGCTCTGCACGTGACTATCCAAGGCTGCATGGAGATCTCGGTAACGCAATGGAATGAGGTGCGGCGACTGTGCTATCTTTGAAGAAAAAACCATGTATTTTACTCAGGCTTATCGACAGCGGCTTGGGGCCCATCAGCGAACACGTCGCAACATACAAAAGTCCTGCCGTGATTTTGTTTTCAAAGGTGCGCATATAGCAACGGGACGCAGCGATAATGTTTAATTAACTACACACATGACGCAAACTTGGCTGAAATTCTGTTGAATTCCCAATGACATCATTCGGCTTTGCCACACATGGTCATGCCTAGCGATACATACCTTTTAGTGATCGTTATCCTCATTACAACGGGTCGATAAGTCAAATAATTATTTGACCTATACCTATGGGTTTAATCGTTTGGCTAACAAGGAAAAATACTTCGGGAATCACGAAATTACGTAGCAACGAACCCGTGCTAGTTTTTATAAAACCCAAGATAAGGTATTTGGGATTATTTAGTTGCTACGGCCACAGAACAAATGTAAAGTGTGACAACGCTTTTCGCTAACATAGGTATTTGCTGCTGCCTTATTCTCGCCGTCCGAGGGTCCGAGCAGAACGGTGACGGATGACACACAGCTTTCATAATGTAAATAATGTTTATGCAACATTACAGCATCGATGTGTCTCAAGCGTTGCGGCGCATTGCAGCATACAGAGTGCATATCAGACGTTCGCTGACATGCTCAGTGCTACATGACGACGGTCGTAGTAAACGTAGTAAAGACATGTTCACGTCATAGTATCTTAACCTACGCAACATATGTGTACGTGTACGATAACTAGACATACACACACATATACACATACAAGGAAAACGTGCTATGATCTCTACATTCGTCACGAACGTTTCAAGATTAAGGAATGTGAGTAGCAAAGGTCTACGAGCAGGTGAGCTTTGCTCAGGTACGTTAGATTGTTGTGTAGAAGCTGACACTAGCCTAGGAACGACGTTACGTTACTAGAAGTCTAAGTTTTGCGTTACGGCGTTCATGGGCTGTGCAGCTGTCATTTTCTTACTTTTCTGCAACACCTGCAAGTCTTTTGCAGAGATTTATGTCTAGAACTTATCCAGGAGCAAGCCCGGAGGCTCGCAACCACCGTTTGTAGTGAAAAAATTCAAGTGCATTTTGAGTGAAATGCATCCTAGTGCATCGGGTTAAGATTGCAATGGCAAAATTCCTAGTCACACCTTAAACTGCATCTAGGCATTATAGACCGCACGGTCCTGTGTTCCTGACTGTATATACATAATGCAATGAATAAATAAACTAAATAGACCATAAATAAATATAATGGTCTCGATTCGATGCAACACGACTCAACCCACTCGACAGGACCAACCCTACTCCGTCTCCAAGCATCCCATCCTTGTCTTTTTCGATACAGAAAGAAAAAGATAGAATGCTCAAACCAAGGCCACCAAGGCCAGGCCCGCCAAACAAGTCAAGCCGTGCTACACCGACCGAATCGACACCAAATATAATACTAACATAAGTAAAAAAAATAAATACTGTATATACCTACATAATGCAATAAATAAATAAGTTGATAGAAAAATAAAATATACATAGATATAATGCCTAAATCCGCCCATTCTAATCTTGCTAAGAAGAAGGGCAAAAAACTTAGCAAGATCATGTGTTCTTATCATTTCATATGTTTTTTTTTCATCATATTTTTCATAATTATTGTTCGAGACGTTCTGAACCACAGAGACATTTAACTGTTAATCAGAATTAATTTCAATTTCAATTAATATAGATGAGTAGGTATACGTTCCACTAAGTAAACATGTAAAACGATAAATTGCAGCCATCAAAATCTACCTCTAGCATGCAAAGTAAATTTAACGGTATTTATTTAAGTACTTACAATATAAAACCAGCTGGCCCCTACATAGGTGTGCAATAGACACATGCATTAGAATAAAAATCTCAAATAAAATATTGTGGCACAAACATTTACTTATTTGTGATTTATGTTCCTCACCCTTAACTCTCAATCCCGAACTATCATTCCATTTCCCTCTTATCTGAAGAAAATCCAATAACAAGCTAAAACTAGTTCAGTCTCTTTTTCTCGACAAAAGCCAATACTGTTCTATTTATTACCTCGGTATCAGATAAAACCATAAGCATCTGAAAACATTCCGCAGTGCGTCTCGCATTCGTACGCCTCCGCACGAAACAGGCGCAACTCGTTTTCACGCTTCATAGACAGTTGCAGAGATACCTGAGCAATAAAGATATCTGTAATTTGAACAAAGGTGTTTTTGTATTCTAAACCCGTCTGAGCGAAAAGAAAAGATGAAAAGCTTTGGAATTCAAACCTTTTTAGTGGTATAACAGCGTTACTTGCTTAAATCGTAGCCGTCTCTGTAGCTTAGCACCGTAGAGCAGTGGTGGCACAAAAAGCGGGTGAGCACCCTCTCTCCCTATGAAAATTGTTGCCTTGCCACCTCACCTCGCTACCTACCTGCTTTTACCTCAAAACAAGTACTAAACGAGACTCGCTCTTATTTGTTTTTGGACCTGCAAAATTTTGCGTAGTTCAATAAATGTAAGACAAAAATTAAAATTGAAATCTGTGTTGAACTGTACAGAAAAAAAAGGTTTTTTTTTTTAAAGTGCAATCTAAATATTAAATTTGTTGGTAGCAGGGAGTACACCTGTGTAGTAGAATATCTATCTATCCCATAATTTGAAAGCTATGCTCTTCTCGGTGGAGTAGCCGCCATTCCTCTCTTTCTTCTGCTAATGATTTGACCTCTTGATGCAACTTTTTCCTTCACTTGAGTAAAGTGGGTGTGATATACGATGCTTATTATTATGTAAGAGAAGTCACGCCACATGCACAAAAAAACTTGATCTCTGCCTACCTTGGGTTTTGGGTGTTGATACTCGTTAGCGTCTGCGTAAAATATTTTGTATGAAAAATTCTGGTTGCTCATGTAAAACGATAGGGACGGTGCACGGTGTACAATTTCTCATATAAATATTTTACACAGTCGCTAGCGAGTATCAAGGCCTAAACTCATGACAGGTCTACTGGGAAGATCGCTTTTTGTGAGCATCTGCCGAAAATGGAACACAAGTATGATGATATATATACTATGTATATATGGAGGACGTCTTTAAAACACTAGACTGGAATGGACGAGGCATAAACGTAAACGGAAAGTACATTTCACATCTTCACTTTGGAACTGGAGGAAATGGTGCGCGGCCTTAGCAATTCTTCGAGACGAGTAGGCCTGCGGATGAATTTGGATAAGACTAAGGTCATGTCCAACTGTCACGACATCCAAGAGCCACTATCCGTCGACAATGTCAGCATCGAAGTTGTCCAACAATATTTTTTTTGGGTCAAATTATACAGCTGGATAAAACAACTTCTTCTGACAGCAGAAAATGCTTGGGTTCGGCAGCATTCAGTCATCAATACCGCAGTGCTTAAAGGCTAAGATGTACAACCGTTGCGTCCTTCCTGTGATGACGTATGGTACTGAGACGTGGTCAATTCATGAAATCATTAAATTTTTACATATTTGTCACTTTTGGTATCCCTCAGTTTTGAGATATATCACATTGTGAAATTTTGAATCCGTCACTTTTGACACATCTGTTGTCAAACTTATGTCATATATATGAAGGTCAATACAAGTTGCTAAACTTCTAACTCTATGAGCACTATTGAAAAATCTGTCACTTTTCTTCACAAAACTGTTAATGTTGATATTGTAATTTTTCACATCTGTCAATTTTGAAAGTTCTGTCACTGTTAGCAAAACTGTCACTGTTAGCAAACCTGTCACTTTTGATTGATTAGTCTGTTACTGTTTACAAACTGATACATTGACTTTTGATACATGCGTGAAATTTTTGACATATGTGTTTTTAATGTGTCGTTTCGTGTCTTAAACGTTTTTCTATTATATTCTATTTTACGACATCACTTTTAATATCAATTTATTTTTTGATATATTTGTCACTTTTGAAATATAATATATCTCTTGTCACATATACTACTTCTAACATATCTATCACTTTTGACACCTCTGTAAATTTTGATACATCTGTAGCTTTTGACACCTGTAATTTATGAAATCTGTGTAAATTTTGACACATCTTTCACTTTTTACACATATTTCATCGCCATATTAGCTGATTAAAGCTTTTCAATGTCCAACATCATAACATCTGTCGCTTTTGATAATAAAATATGGTTGAATTTTGAAATTTACATCACTTTTGACACCTGTTTCCTCTCCATTATAAGCTGAGATAAGAAAGTCAGTTAAATTTTTTCAATTTGTAACCCAGATTTTTAATTGATTTTTGAAACATTTGTCACTTTTGACGATGACATATATTTCACTTGTTACTTTCCTCAAACCTTTGTCATTCCTGTCACTTTCGACAAATATTTTCTCTTCCTATTGGCCAATAGGATAGATTCACATTTAAATTGTCTGTCAATTACAAACGCCAAAGATTTGACACATAAAACGATTTTATTCGGATAAATGTTTAAAAGATCCTTCAAATGGGTCATCAACAAAATATGTAGTAGTCCCTGTTATGAATGCCCCGTTATAAAGATATGATACCTCCAACTGGCGCACGGCGACAAAATTATTGATGCTGAATTTATCGCGCTCCCCCCCTCTATTACCGCGCCATACCAGGCACGCTTAAGTACGGTAATACTTCGGCAATCTTATATAAGCGAACGACACAATTGGCATAGCCGAGTGTCAAACTACTAATGACTACCACATGATTTAAACAGTACATGTTTTCGTGACTGATCTATTCAGACCGTCTCGTTATTATGTACCATCTTCTATTTCTGTTTTGGTAAGATATGAAAGTTTATTCGATTTCAAAAAGGTCACAAACAAACTTTATTTTTCGTATGGCAACGGCAAACATCAACCCCTTGTGAAATATTTCAAAACTATATGGAAACATAAACGTTTAACGAGACCTTTTTTAGGGTTCTGTACGTAAATGGTAAAAAGAAACTATGGTAAAACTCCGTTGTCTATCTTTAAATCGTTAAGAACTCGCTTCGTATTTTTCGTCTGTTTGCTGCGAAGTATTATATTAATAATTTTTCTTGTCATTGTCGCGATGTTTTTGTAAAAATCACGGGCATACAACAGTCCATATTGGGCATTTAAATGAAGATCTAAATTTTATTTCATTCAATTGTTTCTCCTTTGCGCGTTATTTTGATACTTAGATATTATTAATAACGATTCGGAGCGGGCTCGTAAGTAATAAAATAACTCACAAAAAATAAACAATTCAATCTAATAATTTCTAGTCCTTTATTTAGACTACCAATATGAAGTGGTGTATGTCCCTAGTTTTTACAAAAACATCGCGATAAAGGCCAGAAAAATATTTAGCCTATTGTTTTTCATCAAAGTTGTCGTCGTCGCGGACCGGGCTCTTAAATACATACACGTAAGGAACAAAAATATCACAAATTTTCTCACGTAATATATTGTAATAAAAAGTTTGAAAAATTGGGTGTTTCCGCATGCTAATTCGAGTTTACTCAAATTATTGCAACTAAAACTTAGGTTTTTTCTTCTTCCGTGTATCTAATATGGTTATCAAATTGTAGGTACAGATTGTGAAAATATATACTTACTTGTACAGATTTAGATAAATATGATAAAAAACCACAAAAATATCATATCCCAATCATTATTTCAAAAAAAAAATCGTGCAAAAATTAAAAATCTGTAAGAAACAAAATAAAAAGTATTTCGTAAATTTAAATTTGGGTACCAAATTTCATTGTAAAAATATATAGTATATCCATGAGGTACTTGCACTAATTTCAAGAACTATTGTTTGTCCCTTACCTAAACTATTATATGATAGAAATAAATTTCTATATTTTAAACACTTGGCGATTTATCCATCGCAAGTAGATGACAAATTAAATTGTATATGATTGCGGTATAGAAAATTGGAAAAGTAAATCTGGACGTGAGGAGCTCTGAACTGGGACTCGAACCCGGGACCTCTCGCTTACCAGACGGTTGCTCTTCCATTGAGCTGTCCAGTTCTTAACACAACCTGCGAATTTACGCTTGTGCTTTCCCATACCGCAACGATATATAGATATGCTCACTTAGTAGTGAGCCTCTTGGCGCCTAGAGGGCGCTTAATAGTAGTGTATTCAAGACGAGTCTGAGACTTTATTGCCCTACCGTCACCTGTTACAGCATTGGGTAGTGAAGAATACTCTTAACAAAACTATGACAGAAATAAATTTCTATATTTTAAATACTTGGCGATTTATCCATCGCAAGGAGATAACAAGTTAAACTTGGATGTTTGCTTTTTACACAGCTTCAAGAGACTGTAGACCTGAGTATATGGTTTTAATTACAACTTGATACCTCGCGTTCACGATACGCGTTCCCAAAATAAAGGGTCTTGACAGACGGACAACAAAGTAATCCTATAAGATTGATGTACGGAACCCTAAAAACACGAAAATAGGTTATTACGTAAAAATTTGAGGAAAAAACTAGCAGATACGAAATTTACAAAACCAAATGACTTTATTTTAAGGTTTTTTTTTATTCATCAGAAAGAGTGGTGATTAAGATTGACTTTTCCCAAATCTAACGATATACGGAACCCTTAGGTTCCCCTGACTCGCACTTGACCGGTATTTGTTATTCGTTCATAGGAATCCCAATAGACGGTCATAACATTGTAATATCATTGCCCTGGGGTATGTTCGCTGAAAATAAATTACGATAAGAATTTATGTACGAATATTGACCTGAGCTTATATGATGGAAGGATGACGAAATATCTCAATCGTTTTGTAGGGATAGGGAATTTAAGGCTTGTGCGAAAATGTTTCTTATATTTAGTTCAATAGAACAAAACGTGATATATCTGTCGTCGGCAGATAGTAGATTTGGGCAAATTAATAATATTTCACAAAAAGTTAAAAATAGGTGCGACGACGAGCGGAGCGAAGCGGAATTTGGAGAAGAATGTTAGGTTGCTCGTGATTATAAATTTGGGGAGCCAAGCGAAGCGGAGTGGAGCGAGGCGACGCCCCTAGTTTTAACAGAAATACGATATGCCCAGGCAGATCATGACATGCTCAATTCTACGATCTGTCGACGATATAATCTGGTATGTATTTTCAACACACTTGCTTATAAAGCATATATTATTGCAGCGTTTTTAGGGTCACAATGCAGCATATTAAACACGCGTACGTTTTTACTTTACATAATCGCACTAGTGTTTTTTACATTACAGTATTCTTTTTAATGTTAGCAAAGAGTTTTGATGTCTTTAGAAATAGTAAAATTTTTGCTAATAAATAAACTGTCTCAGTTAAAATATAATAAATAATTAATCTTTAAATGCGTAGTGCATGTAGAATGGACGAATGAGCTACTTCACTTGTAAAACAATTTTCAATGTTATATATAGCAATAGTAAAATGTAATTTAATTGACGGGTTTCAGAATTTGCAACAACAATGTAGATTTTTTTACTGTAAAGATATTATGAAATAAGCACAAATTTTCTACCTTTTGTCGATTTTGTTCAGATATTTATTTTGTTCACAAAAAGAGCCTCAATAATAGCATCATCCCCCTTATACAAAACATCAAGCGCCGTAGCAGTTCAAAGACCAAAACAAGTGTAAGTACTATATCAATTCTTTCTCTTTATTTGATCCCACATCAACAAAATTGTTGTGAAAAATGTCTAGCGCTACTTGTTTCGTGTACAAATTCATTTTGGCTGGTGTTTGAATAAGTCAATTTTGATATTCAGTTCGTAAATAATGAACCTATTGTTCGGGCGGTCGTAGCTGTGTTGTGTAATAGTTGTGCTTTCATGGAATAGTGCCAGGCGGCCTTTTGCGTCCTTTTCATTTTGATGTCGTCACAATGAAGAGGGTGCTTTGAGGCGCATGCGGTGGCGTGTAATACGTCGCGACTCTAGAAGCTCTATGGTACTCGACATCCTCGCTAGAGGGCCCAGGCAGGCATACGCGCCCTTACAGCAAAAATGAATTTTCACTGTATACCTTTTTTATGGCCGTCTACTTATTGTAGTGAACGTACGATACTTGTATCGTATTCAGCAGCAATTTTACAGGTATTTATTTTATGGTGACTTTTATTTATACAGCCAAACTCATACTGGAGGCTTTGATAATTGATCAGTAACACTTTTTGCTAATTTCGCAATCATGACGTCCCATAGTACCTAATTGACTCGGGGCAGGCTTGCGTTTGTGGGAAACACGAAAAGAATAATTTACGAATTTCACAAAAAGGGAGTACTTACCGGGTCTTCAGTAAGAATTTGGCTGGATAAATTAAAGTCACCTTATATACAAGGTACTAAGAAATTCAAATATATACTTTCATACCATAAATGTTCATGAATGAAGGGTGGTGTAAAGAAAAATTATAATATAAAAGCTGAGCTTCAAAAACTTGCAATACAAAGCCATTTAATTGGATAAGTAAAATACACCGCTAAAATATTTATGAAAGGCCTCGTGTTCAAAAGTTTAAGAGGAAGCTACAAGAAAATTAACGAGGTGTTTTCCTTTATTGCGATAACTCCCGCGTTTTAATTGTGTTCTCCGCATCTTAACTCTTCCACGCTAGTATGAATGAAAATGAAAAATAGATTTCCAGCTTGAGACAAATGTGCCTCTATGAGCGTCACAGGTAACAAATTAGTTTGGTAACGTTTATTTTCCAAATAATATTCGCAAAAACCGCAAATAATTTGTAGTTTTTGTCTATATTTTTTTCTTATTTTTAAATTTTTTATTCTACAAGCTACGAGTGCATTGTTTAGATGTGTGGAAGAAATATATCTTAGCAGACACTATATGCAACCCACTATTGTCCAGTTTTTGGTTACCACTCTTTCACCGTTCTAGTCTATCTTTCCGTCTTACTACGGGTCATGACCATCTTTCCTTCAACCTTGTGAACCTGTGGCCTCCGTCGTTACTTGGCTCTGCGTTTAATTTTCAAAACCTAGAAAAGCTCGTTCCTCAATTATTGAGCAACTCTTCCATTGGGTCTTCCAGAAAGAATAATGATTTTTGAAAGGATCTGGTTCTCACAAAAACGCTTGTCTGTGGGTTCTCATGACACCCCAAGAGCAGCATAGGTAGAAACATTAATGACAGGCAAATGATCTTCAATGATGGAATAATGATCCATATCAATACAAAGAATGTTCTATTAGAATAAATTATGATAGTTACAAGTATGTTTTAAAAATAAATAGTTATTCATCAAAAGTATGCTTTGTATTTTATCAAAAGGTTTGTTAGCTTAGAAAAAAAAAACACTAAGTTCGAATTCTACAAGTTAAAAACACGGGGAAGGACATTATGTGTTGTTGAGCGAATTTATTAACTTTTGGCACTTTATAACTGTTGCTTAGTACAGTCGTCGGAGCAAACCGTTCGTCTGAATAAAACTTACGTTGCTAGATTCCAGAGTTATACTACTTGTATTTTGCTGAAACTACTGTGGAGCTTTACTGATTAAGTAAACTTTTTATATTTTAAACGAATAATCCAGCGTGATGAAAACCTCGATGTAGGTCAAATGAAAGGAAATGGAAGAAAATGAATATTTCTGAGAACAAAAAGGCAATTTAGTTGTTATATTACCCTCGACACAAATATAAGGGTTTTATTTTATTCTTTTATTCGTCTGCAGGGAGCTTTTCTATGCATAAGTTTATCAGTGAGGAGATTGGAAAAGTGTTTTACAAAGTTTTAAGCTCTGCGTATTCACGCCCGGCACATGTTCACCTAATTTGCATATTCTACTCAAACATTATCTTTTCAAAGTTTTGTCATTTTGTTAGTGCTTACTACGTCACAACACAAAAACTGCAAAACCCAAGACCTTTGAGACTGCAGTATAATTCAAAAAGTAAAAAATGCACTTCTAAGTGAAAATTATGCCCCTCATTAGCTGCAATTTATATAGTTGGAAACTAAGAGAAATCAGGTCAAACGTTGGCAGTATAATACGTTGAAACTTTTTTATCTATTTTGAACATATTGTGTCGCATTATTGTGTGCTTAATGCTTTACCCAGGGACTCTTATTTACTGTGAGAATACTATATTCACATGTTTATCAATAAATTTGGAACACAGGATTTGCCTTACCTTCCTAAGGAATTCCTCGTTGCATGTCTGCGCGGTGCCCTTCCAGTGATAGTGTCTGAATCTCATGTTGCCGAGTAGCTTGGCTCCTCGGAGGATGGACACGTCGTACACTATTCGTCTAATGTTAAGAACGTCAGTCCGTTTCTTGTACTTGTTGAGCTTGCGCCTGCGCACGATGCGTTCGTCCGGCTCCGAATACTCCCCGGTGCTCGTGAGCCCTTCCTCAGCTGCCCACGCACTCAGTACACCCTCTATGAAACTAAATAATTGTTGAACGTTTGGCTCTAGTTTTCTCGGAATAAAGAGATATGGCGAGACCGTTTTCTTGGGAACTAAAGCTTTTTCTTCAGGTTCGTCAGGCGGTGGCAGTGCTACATCGTGGTAAGGACATGAGTGTACTTTGTGGTGATGGTGGTGGTGATGATGATGATGCTTCGTTTTGCGTTTATGCTCCGTGGAGTTTGTACCGCCGCCGCTACTTTCCCCTTTGTCACCGGTCTCGCCACCACTCGAGTGAGAGTCTCCGCTGCGCTGCCGCCGTGGCCTCGGGCGTTCGCTTGACGAGGTGAGTGCGGTGAAAGCTCCGGCAGCCAGACAGCAGTGGTGAGCCACGCAGCAGTAGCGAGCGTCTCCCTGGCGGAGGCCGGTGCGCGCTTTGTGGCAGAAGGCGACGTCGGGCACGCGGGCCCCGAGCGCGGCGAGATGCGCACGGTCGGCGCAGACCTGCATGAGGAGGTTCTCGCCGAAGTGGACCGTCTTGTGTCGTCGGCGGCGCAGGTGCATGGCAGTGCTGCTGCCTGCGAGCGAGGGCGGCGCGGATGCGGAGGCCGGCAGCTGCGCCTTGCCGCGTTCGGGCGCACGCGCAGCGCGGGGCGGCGGCGGCGCGCGGTGCGTCTCCACCATCATTGGCGAGGAGCGGCGTCGGCGGCCGGCGCTCGAGCGTCACCTCATCCCGAGTCGCTGCGTGACCCCTGACTGCCGCTCCCGCTGCCGCCCGACCTCTGTCACCTTGATTTTTACTTCACACCATTTCCATGTCTTATGTTACTTTTTCCTTAGTAGTCATCTTATTTAGCTCAACATCTTAAATATCTCATCAGTGATGAGCTTCATGAATATGGAATCTTCATGAACGAAGGCTATCACTCTGATTACTTTACTATATCAGCGGTTAAATACCTTATGGTTAAATCACGAACCTTAATAAAATGTCTTTGAATTAGTTACAATGGTCGTCTGATATAAAAATAAAACCAACAAAAGAAACTAATTCCAACAATGTGTTTAACACTACCACTACTGGTAAAAGTTTAAACACAGACTTTAAAGGTTCCTGTATTCGTGACCTAAAGCAATTCGCTTGATTGTCAATTGAAATTAAACTGCCAGTATCACAAGAACGCAAGTAGATACTTATAATGGGTAATAACAGACATTAAAAGTAAAAAAAACCTTCCTATTAATGTCTGTAACATTATAATTTGAAGATACTTACCTATTTTTTGTAAGAGCTGGTAATTTCGAAACGACGCGAAGTATAAAATTTGGTGACTTTATAATTTTATTTTTATATTATCTCTCCATAAATATTCTCTGAAAGTTCTATTTAAACCTTAAACAATAGTTATTAATTTAAACATTTATGACGATTCACCAGATTTTTCTGAACAACTAGAGAATGTTTTGTTCTTGTTGTTCATGCATGTCTTAACTAACATTAAAACGCACGATATTAATCGAACGATAGCACCTGCCATTGAGCATCTTATTTTGCATCAAGTAGAACTAAACTCGTTTCATTGTTGTTTAAAATATCACGCTCTGAACCATGGCTGTTACGAAAATCAAAAATCAGTTAAGTCAAAGTTAATATTAGCTGTTTATTGTACGGTTTGGAAGTAACTTTGCAATTTTTTTTCTATCGTGAAATGGCATCAAGATTTCGCCATATTCAGGGTGGAGCATTAGTCCTCAAATTTACCATTAAATTTATTTCAGAGTGATTGTTGCTGTGTTGTTGATATATGTAACAAAGGATCATGCAAACTAGTGTGAGGTACCACAGACTCTTCACTTAGTAGATACAATAGGAATAAAATGCGACTTAAACAGGGAAGAGAAGAATTATCTCAATCACTCAACCCCATTCAGTTTTGACCTTTGAGTGAGCTCTAGCTCATCTTTGTGGCACATCATAAATTATAACATAACAGATTATGGGCAAAAAGTGGACATATTTGGACAACAACTGAACATTCCTTAGAAATAAATAACGATGCAATAAAAAAGTAAAACGTGTATAACACGTGTTTATAGTATTTATGATTGTTACGCATCGTGAAGAAAGACGTGCAACCTAAAACTAAAGCAAACGACGTATGCTTAATAAGTTTTTTAGTAACTATTTTTTATATTTATTTTTTTGTTGATGATTAGACGAAATTATTCAAACTACAAAATAGCAACGGTTTAATCAAATGGTCTGTTAAATGAATTCGTTTTTATTTAATTTATTTAAATTTAATGTCAACTACGGGTATACCACATTTACGTAAATCCTTTTCATTATTATTATTATGGAACTTCTAAAAATTTTGAAGTGTGAATAAACTTAATAATCAATTTCCGTAGGTATACAAAATCTGTGAAAGTTAATCCCAGGGGCGTTAACCAGTAGAGATGTTTATTAAATCTTATGAGTTTAAGAAATCTTGTTTGAACGTAGGTTTAATAATTAAAGTATACCGAGAACAAGATGAAACGTCGTGCATTTGAAGTGACTCGTCCCAGCCCGGCCCGGTAGTTAACGTCCACTACAAGACATCAGAATTTTAAGATAATATTTTCCCTTCGTTTTTAAAACCTGGCCAGGAAAATAAAAAACCTTGCCATGTTGCAAAAAATGAATAGAACGAATTTCTTCTACTAGCAACACTAACTTTAAAACGTCGTTGTATCGATTTCTGTCAAAGGGTGCTGTTGTATTTTTTGTGTATAGAGCAGGCTTTTTATTTCACTGGTCAGGCTTTAATCGTTATCGTTATGATTATGACTGTCTGCTTCTTCTGTTCCTACTACTTTTTGGCTTGTGACAACTTCCCCTTTTGTTCTCTTAAGGCCACTCTTTAAAGATTTTCAAGACAATTTAATACTCTATGTTATTAAATTGTATATCAAATAAATTTTCATAAATCTGTGCTAAAGCATTGAACAATTGAATTTTCACTTTTTATTTCTCTATACCTACCTAGCAACGAACAAAGTTTAAAATAATCTAGTTGTTTATTTTGCGGCTCGAATACGTTTTTTTATCGAAAAACTTGAAAGATTTATCGTAACATTAAGGCCCAATTTACGTTTTCACGCGAATAATCTAAAATTTCCAGCACCTAATTTACCATCGTAAGAAAGATTTTTATGCTGTTAATTACATAATTTAAAATAGACTAATATTTCGTAACGACAGGTAATGTATCACATTTACAAATACAACTTTTTTTTGTAGTGATCATACTCACCACACATCGTTTACGGAAAAAAAAAAAAAAAAACTAGCCTAGGAAAAAATGGAGACATCATACATAAGTTTGTTGACACATCATTTAGCATCCATCCATCCATCCATCAGCCTGTTCCGTCCACTGCTGGACATAGGCCTTTCCAGGATTTCGCCACTCTTGGCGGTCCTCCTGGAAGAAATGCCTATACTCACACATGCTGGGCAGGCGGGTTGGTGAGCGCGGTGCCGAAACCCTTGCACCAGTGACGCCGCTGCCCGTCACCGGTCTGTTTTATATAAGGCTCGGCAATTGGGGATGGATATACCGCCATCCATCGGTCCCAGGCAATAGTGGGCTGCCTGGTTTTGCCTGAGAGCTGTTCTCTTACTCTCCCCCGAATAACTTTGGGAGGATTTGCGAGTAAGATGGTGGTACCTCCACAGTCGAGCCCGGCATCAGCTCTACCACCTACTATAATTTAGCAGGATAAATATTATTAATCAAATTAACTGTTTGACAAAAACGAAGTTTTTTTTCCATAAATGTTGCCAGTTTACCACGATTTTATAATTGAATAAAACATACAACGAACATTTCATGACAGAGTAACATCAGAATAACCTATGATCTGTAACCAATTGAATTCTGCCAATTTTATTTTCAGTTATTTAATCAGACTGAACAATATAATTAACACCACTCCGTAAAGGCCACCATACAAAAAGAGTAATTTTGTGAAACATGATATCCAGGGTAAACTGTCATTTGAGTGTGGGAGTGATATAGTCACATTAAAGTTAAAGAATGAATGAATTATATAGTGGTATGAATTTAACATACAAGAAAAATAAAACGTAAACCCAAGTTGACAGGTATATTAATCACTACAAAAACACTGTTGGTGAATATAGAACAGTGGTATCAGAATATCCTCGATCAGAATGAAGATGAGATCCCCACGCTTATATCCGCGTCAGTTTCATGTGTCTTTTTGTAGTTTGGGAACGTTTTAATTACGCTAATAGCTGGCACAAGTTTCGAAGAACTAGGGCAAGATGGGTCCCGGCAAGCAGCATCGCATTTGAAACTAGGGATATGTTGCTTTTGCATGAAATTTTAACCGAAACATTTCCCTATGTAAAACTGCCTTCGTTATTTCACATCACAATTATTTAAGGGCCGTTTGGCCAGCCTTAGGTGAGATCCATATGCAGGGGATGAAATTGAAAACTTTGTATAATTTCTATAAATTTGATAAAATTACAGTATTTGCCACTATTCGGTTTAGAGTAGGCATTGGCTGGTGTGATTGATCATGATGATGATTAATGGATAGGTAACCTTAAAGTTCACCCAATAAACCCACACTAAGAAAATCAATACATATAAAAGAATACCCTGACTAACTAACTGACTGATCTATCAACGTAAGTTCCCTTTGTGACGTAGCTAAGAATTTTTTGAAAATCATTTCCCAAAATAGACGAAGGCATAATTAATTTTCTTTAAATATTAGTTCTACTTCTACTTAAAACCTCGTGTTTTTTGTACAAGATAAAATAAGAAAAACTTAGCACAAAAAATAAATACATAGATTTAATTTGATCCCATATCAGTTCCATAGGAACTTTATATTAAGTTTTCGCCAGATAAAGGATGAAAGTTTGTATGGGAGTTCGTTATGTTTGAGTTAAAACCATGAAAATTGGTATTTATGGCCTTTAGGGTAAAAATTGTTGAAGCATTTTTCAAAAATAATCCGGTAACGTTTCGAGCTCAGTGCAAAGTGCATAACATAAGTTTGTTTACCTTATTTTAAAATAAAATGTATGAAATAAAATAGTTTTATCTTATTTTGCGACTATTTTTGAATAGTTCTCAGGGGTTTTTAGCAGAATTGCGTCATTTTATGCATTAAATTGTAAATGAATGGGTATACAAACTTAAAAGCGTGTTTTAAGTTTGTATACCCAATCATTTACAACGTTATACATAAAATTACGAATTTTGGTAGAAAAGCCTAAGTGACACTAAACATTGGTCGCGAAATGCCATATATCACATTTATTTAGTACTTTTTATGCAATAGTAAGAAAAACAATCATAAGTTGTGCATTTTGCACTGAGCTCGAAACGTTCCCCCATAAGAAGGTGAAATAAGGGATGAAAGTTTGTATGGGAATTTCATTATGTTTGAAATGAAAAAAATGTAAAACGAAATTTAGACATTTGGCTTAAAGTTAAGAATTACGAGTTTATATTTGCGTTTTGGAAAATAATATCAAAAGGAGCTAACATAGGAGTTGAAAGTTTGAATAAAAATAAATTTCTTTTCTAATTATAATAATGAAATTCGTTTTTGCCTTTTGGTTTTAAAATACAGAAATGCGTGTTTTAACGTCTAAAATAATCATTCCCTAAGGGGGTAAATAGGGGATGGAAGTTTGTATCGGGATTCCGTAAATCGAAGCTTAAAATCGGGGATGGAATGATCAAATCATTCTTATGAAGACAAAAGGCGCTAAAATGTAACTTTGAAAGAAGCAGCTGTTTGTGATTTTCGATTAAAACTATTACGGGAATAATTTGAAGTGATGCTAGTTTGTCAGTTTTCCAATGTTTTAAATCTTAAGGAGAATTTTTGAATGCAATTTTAATAACATTAATTTT
This sequence comes from Ypsolopha scabrella, assembly GCA_910592155.1. NCBI lineage: Eukaryota > Metazoa > Arthropoda > Insecta > Lepidoptera > Ypsolophidae > Ypsolopha > Ypsolopha scabrella. Next base: position 12,991,715 of record OU342964.1, read on the forward strand.
ATTAATAATAAATGTCACTAAATAAAACTTAAATAAACAAACTGAAAAAACTTAATTATCCTAGATAAGAAGAGAAAAATACATACCTATGTAAATCAAATATTAAAACCTACAAATATGATAAAAGGCCTCATCCAAATCAATGCTCCGCGGCAAGGTGCCCAGTATGCTGATGACATTCCCGCATTGAATTGCTAGGAGAAATTGTTAATATTCGAAATCCACGCGTACTAAGTCGTGGGCCACAGCTTCTTAGTTATAAGAGTGACTTGGATTTGCAAAGAAAAATTAACACTGGATAAGTGATCAAGAACACAGTCTTATGAATCCATTTGCAGAATTAAAGAATTTGTTTGTTTTTATTGAGCTACTTATTTACACACGACATAAAAAATAAAAATAAACTGTGTAACTAACTGATAAAATAGATAAATGATTCGTTTCTTTTCCTGAGTATGAATTTGGCGGTATAAATTAAATGCAAAGTGTGCAGGGCTTACGCGGGATGAAGCAAGGGTTGTCTCGTATTTACAGAGGAAACGAAATCCGCCTAGGGGTGATTGCGTTGGTATCAATTTTCTTATCAATTTCCAATTAGGTTCCAATTACATGAGTGGTTGAAAAAGGCCTGCCTATCGGATTCTGCGACGGACTTACTACTACATCGATATCACTAATTGGGAACGACGACGACGTCGTCTTCTGTTAGGTTACACTGAGGGTTGGTATTTTTAAGTAGAACTACAAAAAGATTTGTAAGAAAGCCCAACTAAATAATAAAAAAAAACTGTAGTAAGAAAACTACGGCTATTCTATATCAGACCAAGACAATTTACATATATATAACATGTACAATTGTACATGATGTCTCTCACAGAGAGATAGGCCGGAACTACGGTCTTGACACATTTAGGTAGCGTATTCCACATTTATTAATTCCGTAGCTGTAACTTCCAAACTAATGGACGCGTTTTAATAAAGTTTGGTATGAACTATTTTATTACGGAATCGCCTTTTGTTTGATTTTCTAAAGCTTTTGTTTACTACTGGAAATTATAATGACCAATGTAATAACTGACCAGAATTCGCTTTCAGGAAAAAAACTATACTAAGCTTTACGATTACTACAAGAAATAAAAAAATATAAATAATTGTAGGTACAATTTTCCGATTCTTTCCAGTGCAAGTAGCAAAACAGTAAGTAATGTATTATTGTAGGTGTGTTTTTTAGCAATTTAAAATACCTAAGTCTTTTTAAAATGCGACAGCTTTTTCACGTTTGCGGTTTAATTAAAACAACATTTTGAATGCGCTTTTATTGAGGCTGAATAAAAAAAATACCTTTGCCCAAAGATTTTCTTTATGCGGTCTTAATAGGATCACAATTATCATAACAAAAGTTAGTTACTGCTTTTCAATACAGTTCAGTTCGCTATAAATGTAAATGTTTAAATAAAATACAGTTGATTTTGTCAGCATTACAAATTGAATATTAGGTTTATGAATATGAATCAATACATGGATTTAATGATGCACTGACCGCAGGTCAGCAGTGACTCGATGCAATATAGATTGCAATGGTCCACATGTTACACAAAGATCACATCTCGTGACGTCGGAAATTCGGGATGGCTATACATCACACAGGGTGTTTATAACCGTTTTCCCGGTAACTGTGATAATATCCGTATGGGTATATACAAGGTGAAATCAAATTAATCGACCGAATTCATACTGGAGACTCGGTTAATGATCAGAAACAAGCACCAATTACCCTTTTGGTTAAATTCGAAAAATATTTGTTTTGCCTCCTCACTGCCTATACTAGGAATTGTACTTAAACTAGTCCAACCAGTAAGGGAGCAAAAAATATATTTTTCGAATTTGCCCAAAAAGATTACTGAACCGAGTTCCTGATCACTAACCGAGTCTCCAGTATGAATTTGGTCCGTTGATTTAATTACTCGTATACTACAAAATTTAAAACCACGTGTTTTACTGACCACACTGAACCAATTTTCATCTACGACTTTTTAAATTAGGTAAGTAGGCACGATAAACAAAAAATCGTATCCTCATACAAAGAGGCTAAGAGATTTAGGCCTAGCCACTTGCCGCCATTTTGTTTTTTGTAATTCTTACCAACAATGAAATAAAGTTTCAATCGATTGGAGGAACAAATAAAAATATAATTTTCGAAAATGTTTTTGGTTTAAAAAAGCGAGCAAATTTTTTGGAAAGCAGTTATTATATTAACATGTAGGATCTATTATATATCCCCTATTACTCTAGCTCCATTTAAGCATAACAGAGTGACATCTTGAGTGGATGGTAATTGGGAAAGATCTATTGTTGTTCAGAGTGGGGTACATATTGCTTTCATGCATACAATATTGCTTATACATATTAGGTAGGTATACTTGAAAAAGGCGATCGTTTTCCTATAACAAAAAAGCATTTACCGATAATTTATATTAAAAGATTATTCGGAACGAGAGTGAAACTATACAATAGGTAGAATCACCCAAAACTCCCCTTTCACTTAATTTTGAAAATTGGTATACAGACTTGTTCATTCTTGTTTTGTTTCTAAATGCTGAATTTGGCTTTCACCAAAATTCCAAATTGCCCAATATTGGACAGATCCTGGCTACATGCCTCACATTGAGGAATCAAATGGAACTTCTATCTTACTCGTATGTGCCTTCTAGCAATGGATAATATTGACTATTCATGCTTTGAGGAAGCAAAGTGGCATAGTCATTGGCTTGCCCGGGTGAAGGTCCACAACAAAACTCATTGGCAATAGGATGAGCCACTCCGCAAAATTAAGCACAAGGAACTAAAAGAGTAAAGTTAGTGGCGATATACAGGCCCATCTCTGCATCGTGTCGAAACGAGATTCAGGATGGGGGCCGTTGCCCACTGGCTCTTCCTTTGTCCCATATTTTCAGTATAGCCATCGGCTTGTGCGATAGGTACACCTCTGCTGTGCACCGCTGTACATGCGATGCTAACATAGGCCGATCTTACATGGCCTTACAAGTCGAGTAGTGCCACTCGTCTTTTTTGCTATGGAGAGATCAACGATATTCTTTGGAGGACTCTTGCCACCGTCAATATAACATAGGCCTGATGGAATGTCCTTGACGTTGTGTAGGGACGGAAGGTCCATGTAGCCCAAAGCAGTAGGACCGCGGCGCCGATGCCGCAGCAACAACCGCACAGGGCAACAAACATGTTTACATGTTTATGCCGAGCAGTTTTTTGTCAAGACTTTGGGCCGTGAGTCGTGGGGTCTGGAAGCACAACGAGTGTTTAAGGAACGGACGGCTGGCATTTACCTTAACCAGAGAGTTTGGCCATTCAAAGAGGTAACGTCGGTGACATTCTAGGCACCCTGCTCAGCGGGGCAGCGGTTATTTTTGGTTTTAGGTTTTATGTTTTTCAATTTAATGTTGTATTTTTTTTCCTATTAGACAAATCTAATCTATCATTTTGTCGATATACCTATACTCAGTTTGTTTTGTATATTTTTTTTTCTGTAAGTGAACGTATTTTCATTAATAGAAATACTTTTTAAATTTGATTAAATAAAAGAGGTATGTATAAGTACATATTTACTACTATTGAATTTTATAAAATTATTCTCGGCTTCACCTATGGACTAACATACCGAAGATTTTACTAGTTTAATCTTTAGCCACTTCTGATTTCTCTGTACTGATTTTTCAGTTCAGCAGTTTCAGACAGAAAGGTCAGTTTGTATGTTAAATGTATAATGTTTATTTCTTACGTAAGTAAACAGTTCTTTTACAACACTTTCCTTTTATTCACAGATTTCATAATCATAAATCTGTTATGTGTAACGGAACACTTCCTATCGCAGTAATTCGGGCACAATATGGACCTGCAGGTTAACGTGCCTTACGACTTCAGAAGCACACGGAACAAAGCATATGTGCCTCTACGGGATTAAATACTCATATAAATAGATTGCTAAGGCGATCTGCTAATTGTTTCACAAAAATGACCACCTGCGCGGCGTTACATACTCATAACTGTCAAAGTTGCATTACAAACAATTTAGTAGCTTTTAAATTATGCGTTTATCTACGTAGAAGACATTCATACAATGTGACGTCAATTAAATTTCCGGTAACCCACTTTCAATGCTATCATTAATGTAATAAGGGGAAAAGTGGGAATTTGTTTAAGAATATGTACGATTCAAAAGATATCCCTCACGAATTTATGAATTATTTCCAAAACGTGGTGTATCACAGATTTTCGTGATTTTTTTAGGGTCCCACATTCATTTTATAGAAGAAAAGTTCCAGTTTAATCGTCTGAGACGTTTATGAGTTATACCGCTAAAGTAGACAGAAGCACAGACACTGAACCTGCCGTTTAAGCGGTTTAATTTTGTTTTTTTTCGGAGCACTAAAAATACCGTGTAAAAACATCAGTAAGTTACGCTCTTCGAGTATTATACGGACGAGTATTTGACTGAAGCTGCTATAAATTTAAGTAAAAAATGAGAGACAGCACAATATAATACAAATTTTGAGCATATACTGACATTGCAAAATGTTTCAGGCCAATGCTTTTTCAGTTTGCCTGAACTGCTATACTTAATATAGTTTTGTCTTCACCATTGTCATTTAGTTAGTTAAAATATTCTCTTTAATCGTACCCGGGAAAAAGTTATCTGAAAAAGTGTGCTAGTTATGAATAACAAAAGGTTTTTTATATAATTGAATCTAATATGAATCATGAACTAGTTGAAGAAAAATTTGGTATCTTATAAGGAAAGGTTATATTATATATAAATAACTATTGCGATCAGCTTTGTAGGTACATAAAACACCCGAGAGGAAAAATTGGAGCATGTAACGATAAAATAGAGACAATCAAGCAAACATTTGAGACATATGTTTGTAGCTAGTTACAGATTCGATAACTAGTTGGAGATTCGATAACGATTGCGTGTAGATAGAGGAACTCAAACCGAATCAGTGAATTCCAACGTTCAGTGGATTCTCTCCAAGACAAACCGTCTTCTGACGGAGCGAGATCTCTACGTCAGTCTATCTATTGACAAATTGAATTCGGGGATTACATTACAGCAGGTACAAGCGGACACATTGATGAACCGGAAGTACATGGTACATTGAGCATTGATTCGTAAACTTGACGTCTTCAATTTGACGTCACGCTATTAAATCAGAGCTTGATTTAGTGCATTTGTACATAGATAGTAACTTGTTTTAATGTCTGTGCTTGTAGGTAACTGCATGAGTATTGTTGTATATTATATAAAAAAAGGCGAGCGATTAATGTTTAGGAATGAATCACCACCGCATCTGCGTGGCCCTTGTTATTGGGCGTCCTGCAATGCGCCAAATTTACATTGCTTTTATTTTTCTGTTTGTTCTTTTAATTGGAGCACCAATGGCTGGCATGGCCCGACATGAATAATTCACACTTCTGTCTGATTTCTTCAGAGACTTACTAAAATCGATTTGAATTTCCATTCACTTACAAATTAAACAAGGGTACCCTTCTGTTCAAACTTTAACTTCAATTGACAATCAATAACTGATTAGATTTAACTGCTACAACAACACTGATTACATATTGAACAATGCTCTTAGGTCACGATATCAGTAAACATTACAAGTTACCATTTGATAGATGGCAGTAGAGATTACGAAGGCACTTCGATTAAATTTCTGAACGAAATAATAAACCTGATTGACGTTGTATCGCCGCAAGGATAGGCGTACTCATCGTTTTCGCACATACATAACAATAGTCCGAATCGGGTCCATTTGATCTTAAAGGAATGTCAATCGATTCCTTACAACTTCAATGGATTTCACGTGATAATTTGTATAAGTTTATTAATAAATAAGTTTATGAATTACATAACCGATCACTGGGCACACACTGAACTGTTCCACCACCCTGGCGGCCGTCACTGCGACTGATGTAGCACGCGTCGGCGGAGGGCGGCCGCAATCGCCCAACTTCGTTACGAAACGATCGTACCACCTCGGGCGCTTTCGGAACGAGCGCGCCTGCGGGCCGAGCCACCATCGCGCCCGCCCGCCAGCCTGCTCGCGACCGACCGCTCGGCGACCGCTCGACGCCCGCTCGTAACCGCCCCACAACGCCCGCTCTCCGTTTGTCCACTAAACTAAAAATAGACCAACATTCCTTTCTACTCGAGCACAAATTTTGGAATGTGATAAGTCCGCCTCTTGTATGTGATTTGCACAACACCAGAATGGAATATGTAAAATGCTACAGAGGACAAGAGCTAATTGATCTGGTATAAAACCATGCGGTATAAATATGTATGAATAATAAAAGTTTTAAAATAACGTGAAAATTTTATAAATATTTTTTCTAACTATACATTTAAGGTCGTACATATACTTGTACCTTACAGATATAATACCCTACAGACATTTGTAAAAAGAAAAGTTTACTTGGGTTATAAAAAAATATTTCTGAGCATAAATCTGCTCGTTTGTGGTATTGAAAGAGTAAGTATTAACTTCCAAAAGTAAACAAATAAATTTCAGGCATAAAACCTCCCTGCTGCTAGTACAGACTTCCCTAAACGCAGATTTAACGAATAAACGAAACGGAAAAAGCAACGCAGTAGAAACACGTTCAGAATAGTTATACTTTCCGTAATAAGACCGCACACTAGTCAGACTTTTACCATAAATCCGAGGGAAACTTCGCCATTACTCGTATTTGAAAAAGTAAAATCTAAGAATAAGTGTATTACAGTACGGAGCTAGGAGGAGGGGGGGGGGGGGGTCGAGTTCCGCTCCAAGCTGCATAATCTAATTAGTGTGCGACATCGCCAAGCGCTATCGCTCGACTGTCACGCCTCGCTACCGTGTTTTCCCACGCGGAAATATTCCACCCGTACCTACCCACCCTCATAATGACGACGTAGAAAGTCATAAAACGTTTATATATCTAAGAAAAGCTGCCGGGGTGAATGCGCTGTCGTGGTTGATGTTTCTTTAGAAATTAGTAGGCCACGCGAGCCGATATTGATTGATGACATCGTTTTATATAGCAAAACATTATGTAAGCAAACCCGTTATGATAAATAGGAAAATATTCCATTTATTTTAAGTTTGGGAAAGGGATAAACAGGTTGTACTCTAATGGGGCGAATGATATGTCTGGGAAGGGGATCGCTCGCATCGCGTCTTCGTCTCAGCCGGAGAACTGGTGTGATAACACCAAGTACATCTAGATTTTTCGCTGTTTGTATGTTAAATCTTTCAACTCTTAAGGGTCGGAGTCCCTAAATCGGCCAAAAATAGGGTTTCGTATTATCACTCTAGTTAGATGATAGTCATAATTAAAATTTCTAAACAAAATAAATACCACTTGCTACTCTATAAAACGAACAACAAGATCATTTAAAAAATTGCTTTTATGCTCTAGAGCCTAGAATGACTTCAGAAACAAAAATCCGGACAAGTGCGAGTCGGACTCACCCACCGAGGGTTCCGTTAATTATTTTTTATGATTTAATTATAAATATATAGTTTTCAGATTTTTCCCCATACTTGTACTATAAGAAGGTATTACTTGCCAAATTTCTTAGTTCTAGGTCAATGAAAAATACCCTATAAATTTTGATTCCCTTGAGAGTGTCGAAATATATGTTTTTTGCGGCATAAACAGTCGTATCTTATTTTTGCGTGAACTTAAAAATTAGATTTTTTCACAACTTCAAGGGACTGGTAGACCTGAGTTTTAATTATGGTTTTAATATCAATTTGATACCTCCACGCGTTCCCTTGATAAAGGGTCTTGGCAGACAGACGGACGGACGGATGGACAAACAGACGAACAACAAAGTGATCCTATAAGAGTTTTGTTTTTTCCTTTTGAGGTACGGAACGCTAAAAACAAGAATTTCAAGAAAAGCTCTCAAATAGCATTGCCGTATTCTCAGTGTTGTGATTTAATTAGAGACATAACAATGACAAAAAATATTTCAGAACCATAATAACACATGAAAAACAGTTTTCCGATACGATTTCAAGATTTTATAGATTTTATGCACTAAAGTGAAAATGTTGCAAAAAAAATTCAAAATAATTGAAGTTTTGCGTGCACAAATGTTGATTAGAGCGAGATAGACAGTTAAAAGCAAAAACCTTAGAGCAGGACTTTTTCCAAAGAGCGCCGACCCATAACAAAAAGCCTTTAGCAGCAATAAAACCAAAATGTGTTTATTAATGCGCAGTTCCCATATATTCTATGAGGTTAAACCCGTTGTTACATCGGCAAATCAATCAACAACCTCACAACTGTGCAAAGTATCACAAGTAATGACGTTTCCACACACATACTGACGTTCGTTACGCAAATTGTTTGGCACGTTGCTCGCAGTTACAATGATGAGATGCCACTCTGTTCGCTTTGAAATTAGTAAACAGTTCTTACTTTAACCAAGTGTAACGATATTCTGTTTCACCCCCGGAAGCCTTTGCTTCGTCGAAGATTGGATGTTGACGTTATGGCGGATGTAATAAAACTTTTTAACTGAAAATTATCGTTACATTAAATAAATACAACAAATAAATTGTTGATAATTAATCTTTAAATCTGTTTTGAAATTGCATGCGAAGATGTTGGATGGTTAATTTGAAATAACTTAATGCGATTGCTGAATATTTAAACCACAATACCGACCACAACCTTTGCAGATAAATTCTTTTTCCGAGAAGCAATAAAAAATCTTGTACAGACCCCAGCACTTAAGGCTGCCCTGCCTCTTGATATACGAGCATCTCTGGTAAGTAAGCAAGCTAAAATACGCAAAATGTGTATTTATCCGAGTATGTATAATGTAAAAACAATTCTTTATTGCACAAAAAAAAACTTAAGTAACAAAATATGTACAAGAACAACATTTTGTAAAAGGGCGAGCTTATTTCTAAAGAAATTTCTTCCAGCCAACCTTTAACGTGGTGAAAAAGTAGTGAGAATGGTGAGCAAATAAATGTGCACAACTTTAAATACAGAAAACTAAATAGAAAAAAGAAATTTAAGTTTCATACTTATGTGTAGCAATAATACATACAAATATACAAATATTTTTACACATATAAATAAATACAATAAATAAACAGTACGTATAAATACTCAAAATGAACATACTTAGAATAAACTATCATATTTAAAACAAAAGACACTAAATAAACATACAAATATTCCAACAAACAAAATGAATAAGTTTAAATGGGTAGTCAGACAAAAAAAATAATATATTAGCTCTTGGGGAGAAAATGCTGTTTAAGCTTTCTCTTAAAAGACGATACAGATGGGCTGTCTCTAATACTATTAGGCAGATTGTTCCACAATCGAGCTGCTTGAACAGTGAAGGATTTGGAGTAGAAATCCGTATTACAGGAAGGTGCATGTAGGGTCCTGGTTACGCATGTTCTCTGAGGTCTAGTGTGGGAAGGTAAAAGCTTAAAACGATCACGGAGGTATTGAGGGGCACAGGGATTGTTCAGAATGTTAAACAATAAGGCTAGCATGTGATAATTTCTTCGCAAACGAATCGGAAGCCATCCTAATTGACATCTTAAATCTGACACATGGTCATACTTGCGCAAGCTGAAGATAAACCTAATACCTAGGTTTTGGAGGCGTTCAAGCTTATTCACTAGCTCTTCAGTGATGTTGGTCTATGTCTATGTTAATAATGTGGGTCTATGTTATTGTTTTCCGTAATACAATAATTTAGCTAAGTCCGAGTCGGACTCGCATACAAAGGTTTCCGTACAGTACACACAGTACGGGTATACCCTTCAAACATTATGGTTAATAACAAAAATATAGATGCTGCTATAGTAGCGCCTGACAAAAATTTGGCACCTTCGGCGTACGGAACCCTTCTATCCCGGGTGCTTTTAATTTCGGACTCTTTCAGTATGTTGTCAATTTGGTCAACATATGACCTTCTAAGAATATACGATACATATTATTAAAATGGTCAAAGCAGCTATTTGCTATGGACAACGATGCGAAGATACTTATACGTCGTAGGCTATGGACAATGCCACGTCAAGTCAATAGTTTTCCCGCTTTGCAGACCCACATCTCGTCGTTTGGACGTTATTTGTTTCAACGAGTTTATGAACCCATAAAATAGCAAGTTTTGACGTTTTCCAATTTCATTCAAAAATTGCACATTGGTTTGTTCTTTGTTGGACACATTTCTATAAATTACAACGTTCAATTAGGTAAGTTTATAAGTAATTTAATAAACAGGTTTAAAATACCTATATAGATTAGATTTATTTACACAAAAGAGAACTACGTCTCTATCTATTTGAACCTGAAACTACCTGAGTAGTGTAAACAGAACTAAAGTAAGCTGAATAAAATTAGTGTAAAATAATATCGGTTAGCCAAAGCTTCGAGAGAACCTGGTAGCAAAAGTTCAGCGGAGCGATTCTGGGCAAAGTAGGCAAACAATAATTCCATCAAAACAAGTTTTCAGGAATTTACTACTTTTTAGATTCAGGCAGTCTGATATAAAATGTGGTCAAAGTTAAGCCGAATTTGACTTTATGTTGCGGTTTAATTTTAAGGGGAATAAGAGCCACCTGCGGCTTCACCTGCGATGATTTTGTTTTTGTAAAGCTGCAGAAGAATACTGACCAATTTCAGTGACAGATGTCAAAAGTGACACATATAAAATTACTCTCTGAGAAGTCCTCTTCATGCCATTGAAAGTTCCATTATTGGTTCAGCCGGTTCGAGATTAGCCGGACAAACAATACGAGACAGACCAAAATTAAAAAATCCGGCCATGTGCGTGTCAGGCCACACGCAGTGTAGGGTTCCGTAGCTGCCCAGTACATTTTATAAGTTGGTCTACTAATACAGATCGCGCCAAACTTTTAGTCCCATACATTTAGAAGAACGGCCCATACATTGTCGTGTTTAGAGGGGATTAAGGTGCGTTTAAGGAGGTTTGGCGCCCGTAAAACTGTAAAGCCTACTGTGATAGTTTTCCTTTTAATTTCATTATATAAATGCTACTTTTGTGAATTTTTTCACAAATCCATAAACAACCGTTTAGCCAGCAGGGGGGGATACTTGACTCTAACAAAAATGAGGACTTTAAAGCCTAATATTTCGCCAATGGATCCCTAAATCGATAAATAGTTTTCACACACCCATCATGTTTTTGAAAGACCTATCCAACGATTACCCACAAAATAGGATAGACGACAAAAAAAATTCATGCCCAATACATGTGTATGGGAAATTTAAAAAAAATAGATTTTTTAAAAATATTTTGTCGGCTTGAGTTGTATGTATACCCATACCAAATTACAGCTTTCTAATACAAATAGTCTCTCAGCTAAGCTGTGGACCGACGGACATACGGACATGGCGAAACTATAAGGGTTCCTTGTCGGGCTAAAGAACCCTAAAAACGCGTATCTTTGTTTTGATTACGTGCAAATAACCATATGAGCTTAAGAAAAGCCTTTATTTAGAAATCACAGACAGACATTTTAATCTCTATCTATATTACGAGAGCTTGTCGCCTTTTGTAGAGTTATATCGTGCGCGATAGACATTTCATTCAATTCACGGGACAATAAGTTATATAGATATAGTTATAGCTGTAGATAAAATACTTGTTACTCATTCGACATATGCCGAAATACATACAAGTAAAATTTTGAAAATAGGTTGTTTTTTTTTCTCTATAGCGATATATACTTTTACAAAACACTAATTTAAATGTTAATCTAGGATAAATAAAATGTGTTTTGTTTCGTAACCTGGCAACAATTTTATGTTATAGATTTCCTTATAACAATTGGGTTACAAAAACATATTTACACAAAATTTTGATAACGATGTTCATATTATTTTTAAGATGATGCGTTTATATTCTAATAAAAAGGTCTAGTTTTATTTTTAGTGCATCCGTCACGTTTCAATTATTTAAATGAACCTATTAAAGATTTTATTCCTAAGTCGTTGCAAACAAAAGAACGGTATAGTATTTTTTAAATTAAAAATATTTATATAACTATTTCTGGCCATCTTCCACCTTTCCACTCGTTATGATGGTCGCCGTTATTTACTCAGACTTCGGCCTCGCTAAATTACTTAAGAATACGGGCACCACGAAAACTTTTATTCCATATGAATTTTAATTTTAAGGGAACTGTAGAACAAGTTTTGGTATCTGATAACAAAGATACTCGGGAGACCAGTATTGGGCGGGAAAATTATATCAGAATCGTAATCGACGCCCTCAGAAAACTCTAGAAACTGAGTTTATTTCCTGACCACCAAAATCAAACGTTTAGGTAAATTAAGCAATAAAAAATGCAGTCATGAGTTGTTCCAGAGTTTTAAAACATAAATGTATACCTAATATTTACACCAGTTGTCTATCAGAGGTTAGACAGACACTGCAGATTTCCATCTGCTACGATCCTGACACACTCCTTTCATACCACATCCATCAATCTAGATTTAGTCATACAAGTTTTTCTATTCCAGGTAAATTGAAAAACTTTTGTTTTTAGATCCCTTACCCTTCACCGGCAGTTGACGGAAATACCTTAGAGATCAAGGCTTGACCGGGAAAAAAGGTCAAAGTAAAACACGTGCCAGCTCCTTGGCTTACACAAGCAATTAGAGACACAATGGCTTTGCGTGATAAGGCTAAGCACAAATATAAAAAAACACCCAGTGATCACAGTTTTGAAGCATACAAAAAGTTGCGTAATCGCTGTACAAGGATGTGTAGAAATGCAAAGAGGAGCCACATTCATAATTCAATTGAAAGCCTTAATCCAAGTCAGGTTTGGAAATTCCTAAAAACACTAGGCATTGGTAAAGTTTCTAATACTCACCATGGCACTGTCGATTTAAATGCACTAAATTTGCAATTCTCTAAACCACTTGTCACTTTAGAAGACAAAATAAAAAATAAAACACTCAATTTCTTAAATAAAAAGCCCAAGCCTGATTGTGATTCCTTCATTTTCAATTGTGTAACAGAGTGTGACGTTAAGAAAGCGGTTCTGTCTATTACCTCAAAAGCTGTTGGTAATGATAATATCTGTTCCCAGATGCTATTACTTATTCTTGATTCACTGTTACCTGTAATCACTGATATCCTCAATTTCTCCTTGGTTACCTGTACATTCCCTTCGCCCTGGAAACAGGCGCTTGTTATTCCTCTTCCGAAAACTTCTAATCCTGCCTCATTCTCCGACTATCGTCCTATCTCCATTCTTCCCATCCTTTCCAAAGTCCAAGAAACCATCGTGCACAACCAACTTTTCTCCTATCTGATTAAAAACAATCTTCTGAATCAGTTTCAATCTGGATTTCGACCTGGTCACAGTACGGTAACCGCACTTTTAAAAGTTACTGATGATATAAGGCTAGCCATCGACAACAAGAAACTGACAATTTTAACGCTATTAGATTTTAGCAGTGCGTTTAACTGTGTTGACTTCGATGTTCTGCTAGGTATACTCCGCTCTCTTAACGTATCTCCACTTGTTACAGAATGGTTCGATACTTATCTTAGAGGTCGACTGCAGTGCATACGCTCGGACGAGGTTACCTCGGAGTGGTGTCAACTATCTGCTGGTGTTCCTCAGGGTGGCGTCCTCTCACCTCTCCTATTCTCAATTTTTATTAATTCCATCTCAGAAGTACTTTCTTGCAACTACCATCTTTATGCAGACGATTTACAGCTATATCGACACTTTGTAGTATCTGAAGTTGAAACTACAATTTCTCAAATAAATGAGGATATGGGTCATGTGCAGAAGTGGGCTGAATCTTATGGGCTCTTAGTGAACCCTAAAAAATCTCAGACGATAATCATTGGTAGTAGATACATGACCAACCTCCTGAACAAATCTACCCTGACACAGGTCTCCTATAACAGTATCCCCATTGCATACGCTGAAACTGTGAAAAACCTTGGTGTCATTTTTGACTGTAACTTATCGTGGACTGCTCACGTGAATGAAGTCAGTAGAAGAGTTTTTGCCACTTTTTACTCCCTCAAGCGTCTCCAGCGATTTCTGCCCCATAGAACAAAGGTAACTCTTGCACAAACCCTTCTATTGCCAACCATCGACTATGCGGATTTATGCTTCCTAGATGCCAATGAAGAGTTGCTTAGCAAACTACAACGTCTTCAAAACCTGGGGATTCGGTTTATTTTCGGACTGCGTAAGTTTGACCATGTGTCTCATTATAGAGAGGAGCTGAAATGGCTTCCTATTCGTCAACGACGAAATTTTCACATTTTATGTTGCCTCTTTAATATCCTTAGGAGCCCTACTACCCCTCCCTATTTGCGTGAACGCTTTAACTACCTTCTTTCCAATGACAAACAGAACAGACCACACACAGTATCTCTTTTAAAAACTCCATGTCATAACACGGGTGCTTTTAGAAATTCTTTCACGGTGACATCCATCAGACTTTGGAACTCCCTACCGCATACGATTCGTGACTGTCCTACGATCAGCCTATTCAAGAAGAAGCTTAAAGAGCATTATTTATAAATATTTTTCCCTTTAAAATATATATTTATTTATTATTTATGCAGGTATATACACTGTATGTATTTATGTTTACTAAATTCTTGTTTTAAACATACAGTGGTGGTCACGTAATTAAAGACACCTCCTAATTGACCACAAAAAGTCTAGTTATGGTACTACCGTTTGCTTAAATAGGTATTTAATCTAGAGTCATTGGTATTAAACCATACGTGACATTGTATTCTTAAAATGTGGGACAAAATATTTACGTGTTCGTTAGTAGTTTAGCCACAGAGCACTCTGGGAAAGTAACACAAACTTTTTTAACTTATTTGTAGCTGGCCAGCTAATTAAAGACAATAAAAGTTGTGTTCTGAATTTAAAAAAGAACTAAATTCTCTTTTTCTTTGTTTTGCCGCGTATTTTCATGAAACGTCGATATTACTGAAAAAACGTAACTTTTTTCATTAAAATTAATACGTTTTAATCCAATCAATATGGGAAAAAACAAGAGTTGCGATTCGACCACTAGAAAGATCATTTTGAACTTTCGAACCAAAGGCTGGTCGTACAGAAAAATAGCAAACCACTTGAACTGTTCTAAGGACATGGTTATGAATGCTATAAAACATACCAAGAAGTTTAACACGACCGAAAACGCACCTAGAAAACCGAGACCAAGGAAAACTACTGTGCGGGAAGACTCTAAGATGGTGTTGTTGGCAAAAAAAGATCCGTTCAAGGGATCAGAACTGATACGTTCGGAGTAGTTTGGTGCAGAAGGGTCAAAGGGTGTGTCTGCAAGAACAGTTAGACGGAGACTATGTGAGGCAAACTTGTACGGAAGAGTGTCTCGAAAAGTGCCACTTTTGAAAAAGCAAAATGTTAAGGCAAGATTAGCGTTTGCTAAAAAATATCAACACTGGACTGAACGAGAGTGGAATCAAGTGCTCTTTTCTGATGAAATAAAAATTAATATGATTAATTCTGATGGAAAACAATATGTTAGACGCCCTCCAAACACAGAAATGGATCCAAAGTATACCAAGAAAGTAGTCAAACATGGGGGCGGAAATATCAAAGTGTGGGGCTGCTTTTCAGAACTTGGTGTAGGACCTGTCAGGAAAATAGAAGGCAACATGGATAAATTCCAGTAAAAGAATATTTTAGAAAAAGCCATGCTGCCCTACGCCGAGCAAAATTTACCGGTCATTTGGACTTTCCAACAAGATAATGATCCGAAACAAACTGCAAAAATAGTAAAAGACTTCTTAAGGAACCAGTCCGTGACAGTTTTGGATTGGCCCCCGTACGGATTTAAATCCCATAGAAAATTTGTGGTACCAGGTGAAGAAGACAGTAGCGACAAAGCGGACATCGAACGTCGATCAACTTTACACAGCCTTTACAGAAGCATGGGAGCAAATTCCGGTAGGAGCTTGTACAAAATTGATCGCTTCCATGCCCAAGAGATGTCGTGCTGTAATTTCTGCCAAAGGAAATGCGACCAAATATTGATACGTACCGGAATGTTTTATAAATTTGTTGGGAATTTTGTGTAATAAAGATAATTTCAATAACAACATTTTTTTTTATTTATTCTAAGCAAATGCAGTGTCTTTAATTAGCTGGCCAGCTACAAATAAGTTAAAAAAGTTTGTGTTACTTTCCCAGAGTGCTCTGTGGCTAAACTACTAACGAACACGTAAATATTTTGTCCCACATTTTAAGAATACAATGTCACGTATGGTTTAATACCAATTACTCTAGATTAAATACCTATTTAAGCAAACGGTAGTACCATAACTAGACTTTTTGTGGTCAATTAGGAGGTGTCTTTAATTACGTGACCACCACTGTATATTTATGAATACTTTTGTTATGTAGGTTTATGCCCATGTTTATATTACAGTATTTAAGTATGTTTGTTCTTTTTATATTTAAGTAATTATTAATTAATTTATTATGTAAGTATTTATTTAAAAGTTAGGTATATTTATGGTAGTTTTAAGTTCATATTATCTCCACATTTTTATTTTTTATATCACTTGTTTCTTTATGTGTGCACATTTGATCACACACTTTTAGTTAATATTTCCTTAGCACCTAGGTTTTGCTGGCAGAAATCTCTCTCAGAGATAAGCTCGCCTATAGCACGTTTAATTTATGACTGCTTGTACGTATAACTTTTCTGTGCAATAAAGAATATGAATATGAATATGAATAATATATGTTTTTAGAAACATAATCTGCAATTGAACTTAAAAAAAAATAATTTCGAAACAAATCAAGTGGACCTAACGGGAAAGTAGACTGTTTGGACAAGTCGACAGATGCAGAAAGTAGACCAATGGTTCCAGAGGACTTATGGTCACCATCGTGAAAATGGTAAAAATCCACATTTTCAAAAAAATCTCAATTTGCCAATTTTTCGGATATTGGATTTTTCCGATAAATATAACATTTTCTATATATGTGTGCAAAATTTCACTCATAAGTATGCGTTTCGATACAAGCAGCTTAATTCATTGTACCTATATATAATATATGTATATAGTAAATGTAGTACGTATACACAATGCAAGAAAATCATTGATATAGTATTAAAAAATCTATGAAGAAAATACCTGTTATATAACGTATCTATCAAAGGTTTTTTTTTTAGAATCTCTTCATTCGATTTTTACAGCCACGAAGATCTGTGTAAGCTTTGAAGTGTGCTGCTAACATAATATGGACAGACTGACAACCAGACAAACTATATTAACTTGAAATAAATATATATATTTCGCTATATTAATCTTCTCAATTAGTTTAACACTTCAAGGTACAATAAAAATAATAAATAAGATATTTCCGAAATATATGTTCGCATCATTCGGCTGATGCCCGCCCCGAAGTGGACCAAAATATATTTCAAAAATTTTTAATGTATTATTTTTATTGTACCTTAAAGTGTTAAAACTATATGACGAACTCAAATAAATAAACCAATTTATATTATGGATAATCTTCTTCATAATAGTAAGTCATTTAGTTCTCGTATCATTACAAAAGTTCCTGAAAGTTGCTTTGTATAAGAAAAAGTATCACTGTTCTTATAACGTGTGGGAGCTAATAGTGGACCAGCCTATTGACAAGCTTATTCATGGAGATGAAGGCGCCGCCGGATAAAAGCATCTAGCTTTATTAACGTGATACGGATGAAGCCAATAAATGGTGTATGACCTAATTTATTAAATGTGGGGATGGGCGGAAATAAACGAACGTTATCTTGTAGGTAGAGGGGGGCATAATGAAAGTTGTGGAAAATCTTGGGCCAACACATATATTATGTGGTTATTAAAATTATAAGTAACTACTATATGTTTGTAAGCATACCAAAATATAGCACATTAAAATTTATTAACACAATAAATTAAAAATTAAATATTCTTTGATTTTACTTAAATTATAATTAGTATACATACACAATATATTACTAAATTTAGCGTTGGTTCCTATTCCAATATGGAAGTGAATGTTGGATATGGAAAGGTAGCACTAAAGAAAAGATGCAGTGAAAGTAGTATGAAAATTGCGAAAAGGGCGGGTGTGTTTACGAGTACACTGTAGGTACATCATCAATAATATTATAAGATGTCTATGAGGTACATACATAATAACATGTTGCCTTGTCGCGTAGTTACTGTAATAAATAGTTGGAAATTTAATGCTAGAGTGGTTAAAAAGTGCAAGTAAAAACTCGTATTTTGATGATACAGGCATAAACAACCTTTTAGCCGATTGCATCCTCTGTTTACTGTATGATCTCATGAAGTAGACGTACTCGTAATAAACTGTTTTATATATTTTTTTTCACTAATGCTCTATGCCCTAGGAATGTAAGTAAATTTGAAAATCAAACGAGACTCCTTGCACTAACATTTAAGTCAGTTGTATAGCTAAATGGCAAAGGAAAATATAATGTTCTGGCTATTTTTTTTAATTTCGTGATTCAGTATTTTATTTATATTTTTGTTTTCTAGTATTAATTATGAAAAGTAGTGAGTTCAACTCGGGCGTAAGTGATCAATCACACTCGAGATATGTAGGTGCACGAGTCGGCGGAGCTTCTAGTTCGAGCTTACTTCTCCTTTATAACAATCTATAATAAATTAACAACATACTACAGAAAGTCATGTCAAAAACGCTTAGTAAAACGTTAAAAGCATATTGATAATTTAATGTCTCTCATGCTAGTATGTGTTTTACTTCCAATCACAAGGAATAAAAGCTTCAACTTGAGAAAGCCTCCTTCGGTGACGCAATCTTCATATAATTTCTATGTTTGGTTCATTGGAAAAGGTTTTCCATTATATTTTACGATACTTAGACATGTTCAAATGTGTGGAGCGTAGTGATAATGTAAGTTTTATTCGTATCACATAATAATGGTTAAACGATATTTTTTTTGTTCTGAAAACGCTTAATTTTTATGGAACTACACTTTTACTTGCACACTATATTATTTTTGCAATATTACACGTAAAAAACTCATGTAGCAGCAATCATTATTTAATATAATAACCCTTTTACAATGCCATAATAGTGAAACCAGTTGGGTAAATTAAACTAATATAAAGTGGACAATAGTGCAGTTAAATCAAAATAAAGTTTCAGCAAGTGCCAAGAATTACAAGCAAAAACTTCAAAAACGCTATAAATTACGGTAACTTCAAAAGAAAGTAAAATCTTTTCGACTTCTCTCTTTTTAAATAATTGATTCCAAATTAAAGTCAGCACAATTTAGACTGGTAAATTATAGACTGAAATAGAAATTCTGATATCTTTGAATTTACATTTACGTATTGTGACTTTTCAAAATATTTCAATGCTCACTTTAATGTTCCATAACGGTAAAAATCTTAAAAAAAACAAAAAACTGTTTAAGCGTGAGTTGTACTTACGCTCTTAGGGATCCGTTATCCGTACTTTATTTTAAAATAAACTTTAACAGAGTCTTATAAAAAAAAGGTAGCTTCGTGTGACAAAAAAATCAAGTTGTAAGTTGTATTAGTCTTTAAAATTGGTGTGCAACAGAACACGAGTGTGGCGAGTTTTTTAATAGTATTACACAAGTGCTTTAAAACTTAGTTATGTGCAGTTTCATACTCTTCTTTCTCTAAACTCATACAATTGAGTTATTAGCCTCACATGATAAAAACATAGAAGGTACCTTAAGGAAGGTAATTTAATTTTCCTTTATAAAGTAGAGATAAGTCTCCGTATAAAATATTTTGAGTTTAAGCTTAGTTTAAGAGCGACTTAAACACTGTTTAGTCAAGTAATTTTTAAAATGTCTAAACGTTAATATCGTGCTGCAATAAATTAACAAAAATTATTGTTCTTAGTAAGTAAGTCGATTAAAAACAAAATAAACTGCAACACAGACTGGACTGAAAACAAGTGTTCTTAGAATCCTTCACATCCATTTATACATGATAAAATGTAGTCCAACATGAATACCGCGGATTGTTAGTGTGGTTCAAAAGCAGCGACCAGGAAGCAGTTATTCAATCGATTGTGATGGACGTTAAAACTATGATTCTTTACTATGATCAGACAACTAAAAGAGATTCAATCGAATGGCACAGAAAGGGAGAAGCGGTACCAAAAAGCTAAAGCTCGTAGCCAGAATTTTTTAGGACTGCAAGAGAATCGACGTAACACGGTTGTAAATGCAGCTTACTATAGTGACTTACAATGACAGTTACGTCAGAAAATTGTTGAGAAAAGACGAGGGAACATAATTTGAGGTGTGCGATTACAGTAGTAATTTCGAAGTCTACAGTTCAGGAATGTGGCTTCACATAGATGAAACACTCTCCTTATAGTTCTGACCTAATCCACTCTGACTGTTTTTAGGGCTCCGTACCTCAATAGAAAAAAACGGAGCCCTTATAGGATCACTTTGTTGGCCGTCTGTCCGTCCGTCTGTCTGTCAAGACCTTTTAATTTGGAAACGCGTGGAGGTATCAAGTTGAAATTAAAACCGTTTACTAAAATCTAAAGTTCCTTGAAGCTGTGAAAATATCAAACTTCTAAGTTAACGTAAAAAAAAGATACGGCCGTTTATGCCGCAAAAAACGTACATTTCGACACTCTCAAGGGAATCAAAGTTCATAGGGTATTTCCCGTTGACTTAGAAATATAAAATTTGGCAATTAATACCGCCTTATACTAAAAGTATAGAGAAAAATTAGAAAACTATACATTCGCAATTAAATCATAAAAAATATAGTCTTTAACGGAGCCCTCGGTGGGCGAGTCCGACTCGCACTTGTCCAGCTTTTTATTTTCAAAATTGAAATCGTTTCTGAGAGGAAAAATATCTATCGGTTTTTTTTTCATCTATCCTTATTTGTTAGACTAAAAGTTCATGGACCGAGCTACGTACCCACCTTGTTTCGATTCTGGGTAACATTTGTCGTAAGCTTTTCTTTTCTCGGATAAAGAATGTTCGTAATTTTCGTTGCTTACTATCACTACTGTCAGACATTTTTGCCCAGTTTGAAACTTTTAGGCAACTAAAACTCGGTAAAAATTAAATTTATAACGTACCTATTGTGACGCCAAATTCCAGCAGTCCACCGCACATGTGAGACAAAGCCTAGGGTTCTGTTACCGAACTTCTAAAACCGAACTATTAAAACCTCAGACATTGATGTGTAGGCTAAGTTTCATTTGCTTACCCACTTAGAAAAACGTACTGGTTCAGAAAAAAATTAAGACATTATTTTGTTAGGAAGACAATACCCTTATATTTTTATATATTAATCACTATTTTTGTCAAAATATGTCATTATTCACTATTTTTGAGTTCATAATCAGGATTTTACGATGAGTTTAGATAACATATATAATTACCCTGTGGTTATAAAGCCATGGTGGTTAGGCATTATGTATATATAATATTTTTATTCCTATATTTCTATATTTTATGCAAGTGTATAATTTTATTACATTTTAGCAGTCCACCCTTAATATTTTTTGTATGTATTTCCCGTTTTTATTTATGAACTTATTTCTTCATTGCATTATGTATATACACGTATAATATTTTTATTCCTAGATTCCTCTATTTTATTTATTTTTTATTTATTTATTTATTTAAAAACTTACGACCATCATTTATTTATGCAGGTGTATATTTTATTTCCCGTATTATTTTATATATTTTTTATATTCTAAAGATATATTATATTGTGAAAATTAACTTTGACTTGTAGAAAGTATACTTAATGTATCTATTTTGCAAAAATAAATATTTTGATTTGATTTGATTTGATTTGGTACATAATACCAAAAGTTCACGCTGAGGTAGGTACTTATATGTACGATGACTAAGATATTCTACTAGACGCTGATACAGTAATACAAAACTAATCCAGAATATTCATATTTTACATTTTAAATTGCTAAGTTGTTACATTTTAAAGTTCGCACACGTCACATTACATGTTTTTTTTTTACCCCAATTGGCTCAGCCGTTTGCAGGTTATGTCACAGACACAAAGACAGAGTATTTTTAGTAAAACCCTTAAAATAACGTTGGTAGTGATGTTTGTATCTAAACGAGAATATTACCCAAGTTGGCAACTTTTGCAACTGGTCGAGCAGAACGCACGCGAAACTAATTGAGAACTGTGACGGTGCAAAAACCTATTAAAACATAATGTGTACCTATTACATATTTACTTGTAGTACAAGTTAATGAATCACATCGCCCCGGCTAAATCTCCCCATTAATTTAATAACATCCACGCCGGCTGATGAGTACGCACTAATATCCAGATATTACTTCCAATGAATAGAAATTGATCATTAAAGATGAGATAAATAAGATGACGTTTCTAATTAAGATAATTGTCTTGGTTCTGTTATAAACGTCTTTCTAAAATACTTAACCTGCTGAGTAGTAATTGAAGTTAAACGGTAGCGGGTTATTCTAATAAATAATGTAGAATTAATCCTCTTAACTCAGTGGAAATGACACCGCATAAGGTAGTTACTTCAATAGGTACGTTGAAGATAATTGACTGAGCAAACGAAGCGGGCTTTGTTACTGGAAAATAATATAGATACGGATTCTGTGCGCAGGCGCGGACATTGACCCCTTCTCCGCAAGCCTCAACCCCCCAATGCACGAAACAAGTTTAGCGACTTGCGCGGATTCCGTATCTACGAAGCACTCTCCGCCGCCGCTGCCTCTACGGCGTAGCAGCCACGTAGCAATCATCGCTCGTGCTACGCGCTACGTGACAGAATTAACGCTCACATTTTATTTCTTTTCAGATTTTGAGCGTTCATCCGCTTAGAGAACTTTGTGAAAGTATATTGCGCACGATCAACGGTTTCTGTGTGCTGAATTCTGTACTTCAGATTAGTTTGTTTGTTTCATTACTAAGTTTTAGGGTTCCTTATAGCTTATATAATCCTTATAATCTTTAGGTCAACTAGGCTCCGAAACCCTGAAGACGGCTAAACCGATCATGATAAAATGTAGGTAAGAAATTCATTGGCATTCTAGAAATAATATAATGACTTGGTTTTTGTAAAGGTAGTTTTTGTTTTTGTGAAGTCCATAGGGACCAAGTTGATTTCTTGGGATCCATCCATCCATCAGCCTCTGTTTCGTCCACTGCTGGACATAGGCCTTTCGAGGATTTTGCCACGCTTGGCGGTCCTCCTGAAAGAAATGCTCATACTCACTTTCTTGAGATAAAATATGCCAATTTTTAGACTGAGAATACATATTTAATGGCGAAAAATGTACATCGTAGTAGATATCAAGACCTCAATATTTACACAAATCGAACATCGATATTAGTTAATTTACATGTTTTCAAAAACTGTAACAAGATTAAAGTGAGAACAGATCAACAAAAAAGATTTTCCTTGATCATGAAAAATATTGCATTTTTGTATTCGGAAAATGTCTACTTATAGAAGTCCAAAGGAAACCCCGGAAAGTTCACAATTTAATGTTTAATACTTTATTTACCTACAATGGGCTTACACTTGGCCACTATCCCGCCTTATGGAAAGCGTCAATAAGACTTAGGATGAAGCGCGCTCGCCCAGAAACTGGGAGAGTGACGGCAGGCGCGGCATTAATCAGTATTTACAGGAACTTCCGCAAAACTGTAAGGAAATCGGTAACGGAAGAATAACTATTACTTCACAAGTACCTGTAGCCACTCCTCCATTACAGCTACACATGACGCCATAATGGAAAACGAAGGGTCGCTTGGCGGCACGGTTTTGTCACGAGAGTGCTAACAAGCCACGGCCAATAAATAGGTCAAACGTCGTCTCTGCAGACGGGGCTGAGATCCGATAACCTTATGTTATGACCCTCAATACTACAGAGACAGATTGTTAGCATTCCTATAATCCTTATGTCGCTTTTAGACACCCACGAGATGACATGGAGCGGCAATATTCTTTTTGAATGACTTGCCACACGTCACAAACTAATATTATAATATTCTCAAGAAGAAGTAAGGTGGAAATAAATTTTTTATCTAAAGCATTTTGAAAACCGACTATGTATTTTAACATTTCATTATCTAAGCCCATTATAAATGATAACAATAATTATTTTTACCCAATCAAAGAGGTTTAGTATTATATCATTGGTTTTATTTTAAACTTGTTATAATATTTGCCGATATCAGGTGTTAAAAGAATTTTACCGTGTAATTTTGTTGCTATATGATGCATGCCATATTCAGGTTGACAGGGCCCGCCGTTAATTTTGTTATCCTTGCACGGACAGGCAGATCAAACCTTTACATTGGGTTGGATGTAAAATGCGACGCCACACACAAAAGTTACACCTTTATCCGTTACAACACCTAATTAAATGAAATAATTATTGCCATGGCGTTATTTTGTCAGAGGATATTGTAAACAGGTTTTAAAAACAACAGTTAAGGAGATCGTAGTCTTTAAGAGGTTGTTCTCTGATCAAATCGAAACGAACGTATCTATTAAGTATCTTATGTAACTTAATTGAAAACGTTTGAGTACTTTTTAGGGCTTTGTACCTCAAAATGAAAAAACGGAACCCGTATACGATCACTTGGCCGTCCGTCAGTCTGTCTATCTGTTCGTCAAGGCCCTTTTCCTCGGGCCCCGTTAGAGATATCAAGTTGAAATAAATACCTAGAAGTCTACGGTCCCATAGTGTTGTTAAGAATCAGGCTTCTATGAGTAACTCAAAATGAGAAAATATTATTATCGCGCTTTACGTACTAATCAACTTTATACAAATTGGCTCACCAAGAAAACCTACAGTGTAATTCCAGTAGTTCTAGTGGACTAAAATATTTGAAATTCCATTCGCTTAGGTCTATTACCACACATGAAGAAAAAAAATTGAAATTTACCTATAGTTACTGAATCGAGATGAAATTTTATACGAACTCAATTAGCCCGTTATGTTTTCAGCTTAAAATGTTGCCATCTAGGGGAAACCAGCGACATCATTTAGTAAGCAGCGTGTAAACCTTGTTTAACTTGTCGTTTTGTTTGTATTTCTGGAAGTAACCGGATACACTAAAACTGTTAAGGATGACTATCTTCAAACTTTTATATTAATATTAAATATATTATAATATTATGTTCAATTGAAAATAATGTTTTAAAAATTCAAAACGATTTTAGACGTCATAATTTTATTCTATTATATCGTAGAACTTATTATTAAAAAATTTAGAATGAGACCAGTAAGCCTATTCTCAGTCTATCGAATTAGCTTTCTCGATCGTAAAATCCATTTTATCAGTCGAACTCCATACATTTTTAGGTCGAGTTTTAGAGATCTCGATTCGATTGTTTCGCCGAAATTGCCCCCATGGTCTTTGTAGTGTAGATTGGCGCCAACCAGACACTCCGATTTCTTTTGTCGACTTGTATTTATATTTTGATTTGATGCGCAACAAAATTGCTTTTATTTTATTGTTTCATGTATTTTTTTGCAGGCGTATTAAAAAACATCGTTTGATATACGTGCGAAAGTATTGATATTTCGCACTACAATCAAAATATACTATTACAACATAAAGATTCCTAATGAATAAATAATTTTTATTCCGAATTTATTGCTTGGTTTCAAATTTATCAGATACCTACGTTTTTTAGGGCAACGATAGTCTTAATATCCACACATTAATTAAAAAGAGTAGAATTTCACCGAAAACAAATACGAGTTTGGTATGATTTTATATGAAGGTGCGTTCTATTTACTTTGATCAAAGGGGATTTGCGATTCCGTTGACATTTCGACGAATGGAAACACTTTGCGATGTTCGAGCGGAGATGAGATCTGTATGTGATTGTTGCTCGATTGGCTCGTCGGGAACTGAAGGGGCTGATAACTTATGCCCAAGAATACTTATTGATATCTAACTAGTCTGCCTAATAAAGAAGACCTACTTGTCTGCAACCATTTCAAATTATATTTTCGTTAGTTACTATGCAAATTTTAAAAATACCACGTAAGCTTTTACTTATACTTAACACCACTAAAGAACTAAGAATAGCTCAAAACCCAATCTTGTTCCTGTATTACGAATGAAATGCCCGCATGTGTTGAATGAATGAATAAACAGTATATTGTACACAAAACAAGATATTTACAAACATACAAAGAACAGACAGAAGGCAAGGGCGGACTTATTCCTACATAGAATTTCTCCCAGCCAACCTTGGGAAAACATGAAAACATTTTTACTGTACGAATGTACATCAGTGCATGCATACATTAAGAGTTAATTAACAAATACATACATAAACACACAAATACATACATACATATAAACAAGTAGCTTAGTCAGTAAGTCATTCAGAGAGAGGAGAGGTAATTTTTTAAAAGTTATAAGTAAAAGAGGACACAGAAGGAAGATCTTTGAGAGTTTTCGGAAGTTCATTCCAAAGCCGAACAGCATTGGAGGTGAGGGATTTGGGGAAACGAACAGTGGTGTGCGCAGGCATTGCCAGATCGTGGTGGTGACAGGAGCGAAGCGTTCTGTTACTACGTTCAATGCAAAGGACTACTCTTTCTTTTAAATAATTGGGGTAGCCGGGATTGTGAAGAACATTGTATAAGAGGGAAAGGATATGTAACTTTTTGTGAAGACGAATTGGGAGTCACTTTAACCTGCATCGAAACTCGGATCGAAAATCGGTGTTAATAATAATCGTGATGATGTAACGTGGTCAAACATACACAAAAACATATTCTAGATAGACTTAATATATTTTATTTAATATGAAGACGAAATATTAATGTGGTTATTGTCGTTGGACTATAATTTCAGAGAGATCAGTCATTCATTTCAACTCAAGTTTATACGTATCGAGATTTCCGTAACCATTATTTAAATAAAAGTAATATGTTCGTGATCTTGGTGACAAATATTTACTGGTGCTTTTATTTTTTATTGTTTCATTAAAATGTACACGTTTGTGGCTATGATTTTTCATTTAACTTTATTAATTTCATTTCATGAATTACTATTATTAAAAGAAAAGACATATAAAAATATCTATATTTAAAATAAAATCGTAGGAAAGGTTTTGTCCAAATAATGAAAAATTACAGACGTAGATTTCTTGGGACCCGTGAAAATTATTACAAAAATGCGTACATATCCTATACGCTCGCGTTTAACAATAAGCCAATATTTTCACAATTGTGTGGCTGTGTCCTGAGAGTTACGGCTTGTAAACGTTGAAAATACAAAAAACATATTTTTTTATCCACAACGGGCTTACACTTCTGTAATAAATAGTATAATATTATTTGAATAGTTCCCCCATTCTACTACTAAATGGCGCTACATCTATTGGACTACAGTAAAAAAATATATTGATTAGGTCATAAATTAACTACTTAATGGCGTTTTAACTGAGTTACGTATCAAGTGGTCAATGTAGACAAAGTTGTGGGAAAAAGCTAGTTATAAGATAAAATTGCATTTTCCGACGTACTAAAAACTTTAATTGAAAATCAGTTTAAAAGTTTTTAAAGTCTTTTGACGAATTATAATAATATTGCTTTAACGAAACTCGTTTCTAAAATGTTTGTACACAACATTCCCAACGTACACTCACACTTTCCCAGAAGATGAGATTTTTATGTGATTTCAGCTGAAGCGATGCGAAACACGACGTCTGAATTCTGATAAGCTCAATATGTTTAACGTGGCCCCAACCTGTATTCACTTGGGTTTGATTTTGCCCTTCATGTTCAATGATATAAGGTTTGCACGCTCTTAAATAAAATTCATTTTGATGTATAAGGTACATAATGTATGTACATGTTGGGTACATCGTTTATACAGTTTGGTCTATTCAAAAAAAAAAAAAAACAGTCAGGCGCCAGTAAGACTCGTGCCCTAAGAGTTATGTCGTTAAAACGCAAACTTATTCCACGAGAAGTTATTAATGGCCAACTGAACTTGACACTTACGATGTATGAAACTCCGTATATCCAAAGGGTCTAATTAAGTTGGACCCTATTTTTTCTTGAATAATTAAATATAGGTAACTTTCAGATTTTTTCATAGTCGCATGCTATAAGCTATAACACTTAGAACGTAGTTGAGCAAAAACGTTCCAAACCACACGAAGCTAGTTTTGAGATATTGACTTTATAAGTTTATTTTGTATTGGGTGATTCTATGATTTGGGTTGGAATACTATAGCCATATCTTCGCACACATAACCGATAGCTTGGAATGTTTTTGATACATGAAAATTTGGCACCAGCTGATCGCTTTGGTATACATAACTCATTTTTAACTGTCTTGTGGATTGGAAAGTTTTTGCTAAACTATGTCCTGTAAACGGAACTTTATGTTTCCAAGTCAACTGGAAGTATCCTTTAGGTTTTCAAAGTGATCCAATTTGTATGAAATTGATAACGTAAAGACCAAAACTTTTTTCGCGTTGTGTTACTAGAAGCTTGATTTTCTTAACAGCACTATGGGGTTGTAGATTTTTGAAGGAGGTATTAGTTTTAACTTGATATCTCGGTATTGACAGACGGGCGGACGTAGACGGACAACAAAGTGAACCTATAAGGGTTCTGTTTTTTTCATTTTGAAATACGGAACCCTAATAAATTGTATAATTTTGCCAAAATAGGTACCTCTTTCCTCGGACGTGGTATATGATTTTACAATAAACTACTAATTTAATGAAAATAACACATTAACTCGGTTATAGTTGACTCAATAAACTTGATGTCATTAGTTTGGCAGAAAATAAGTTTAAATTATACAGGATGAACCAAACGAATGTCCCCTGGAGGGAAAGTACCTTCAATATTAAAGATAGCAAATTTTTGTTAAAGGCACCTTTATTTTATTTTGAGGAAAACTGCATACAATAAATTAAAAAAAAATCACCTGCCTAAACCGGGTTTCGAACCGGACAAAATTGTAAAACAAACATTCTATATTTTTATGATACCGATCAAAAGGGTCAAGCATAAGAAACAAATTCTTCTTAGTGACATAGTATCGTAAATTAAAGAATGACCATGAAATCGAACGTTTTTATAATAAACCCCTTAAAAGTTCGCAAAATTCAATATTACGAATTTTTATTGTAAAATGTTGTTCCAGGAAAATGAATAATATGTTTTTCCTGCATCTATGTCATACTTCTAACAATATTGAATTTTGGGATATCTTTAAAAGTTTTGTTATTAAAAGGTTTTTATGAAATGGTTTTCCTTTAATTTACGATACTATGTTACTAAGAAGAATTTGGTTCATGCGATTGACCGTTTCGATCGGTATCATAAAAATACAGATTGTTTTTTTTCACATTTGTGGATTCCCGGTTTATGCAGGTGATTTTTTTAATTCCTTGAATGCAGTTTTCCTTAACTTTAAAAATAAAATAAAGGTTCCTATAAGTAAAATTGGCTATCCTTAATATTTCAGGTACTTTCCCCCCAGGGGGCATTCGTTTGGTTCAACCTGTATTATATTAAGCAAGGACTCCTTAAAAAGCCGGTTATAAAATCAATAATTATTGTATAATAATAATAGTGTAGGAATATTATAGTATATATTCCTAACTTATGATTATATTAATAGATAAACTGACTGTAATAGGTGAAAGACATATTCATACAAAGATAATATTTTTCCCTCATGACGTAAATTTCTCCTGTCTTGTATTTTGTATCGTAAAGTAAGCGCGCTTGTCGCGATAGTAAGGGGTCGCAGGTTCCAATCCTGGTCAGAGGAAATATTTAAAATTCTTTATAGCACACCGTGCGTAAAATGACCACTTTACGCACGCTGCGCTTGCGTAAAGTCGGCATTTTCCCCACTTCTGCTATAAAATATTATACGATACTCGTGCGAGAAACTTTTTCTCGACTCGTGTGATTGCAGCACTCACCTTCGGCTCGTGCCGCAAACTCACACTCGTCAGAAAACGTTTCATTGCTCTTATTTCTTACTCGAAATTTGTTTCTTATTGGTCTTGTCAAGTTCACTCTAATAAATATTTAAATTACCTTTGCTTTAAATTTTTTTGTCGAATTGACTTTTTGTGCGATGATCTTACCATATTCATGGCATCTAAAAGCAAAATGAGGTGCGTCTACATCGCGTCGTGAGAAGATCTTAGAGTTTACAAACAGGGTCATTGAATCTTGGTCCTGACTACTTACCGAGTCTCTAGTATAAATTTGGCTACATAAACAAATAGTAGGGCTTTACCTATGAAATTGCCAAAATATCCAAACAGATTCATGATTTCATAATTCCTGTAAATCAATAGGAATTAGTTCCATGATTTGTTTTTGTTTAAAAGTTGATTTTAAGGTTTTATATCTCCGTATTAAGTTTTGTTTTTATTTTCAGTTTCATTACTAGAATTAAGTCTTTAAAGACAGTTCGTCTTAAGTGTCATCCGTTCTCATGATAAGATTCGTAATAACTTTTAACAAGTGATACTTAAAAAAAATTATTGTTGTTTCTGTTACCTTAATGCTGTCTCATTCATATACAATTTATTTTGAAAAAATTTGATTTGTCACTACTAAAATAAATGGAAAAAGCTTTTGTACTGAAAAGTCAGTTTTCTTCAAATTCTCTATACAAAACGGCAATTTCAAAGGTAAAGACCTATTATACGCTGACATAACATATACAGTATAGGTATTAATGACGTTTTCTGGGAAAGTCTTAGGGTCTTCGTGTTTAGAAAACCTTCTTATAACTTTATGGCCAAAGTATTCAAGAGCGATGGATTTTTTGTAAAAACATAATCTTAGTTAAAGGTAATTTCTTTGCCATTTGGTGCTATAGTAGCAATATCTGTGGCATTCACTCGCCTTATTAATAGTAAAACAGCTATTCGGGTGCAATGACTCGGCTCTTTTGCAATCGGGTAGCACTCATAGAACATTCTATTCGTGAACCTGCTTCACAAAGTAAAGCGATAGTGAATGAACTGGAATAAATAAAAAGAAAGTAAAAATAAGGATCCATACAGTTCAACGCCATTTTACAATCTAATGAAATTAAATCATGAGCTTTTGAAGTTGGATTGTTGTTCGTAAATTATTGCGTAATTTAATTTTTCGACTATGTTCTATTAATTTTTAGTTAATATTTTCATGGGCCCCATGATTTCATGTGCAATAAAAAGTTCTAAATATTATTAAATTAACCAATAAAGCAAATCAGTTACCATAATACATAATCCTCACGACTTTTAGTCAAGAGACAGAAATCAGATTATCTTTTTACGCGTTCCACGGACGACATATTCAAATCTGACATAATTGTTCTCCATGAAAGAGTGATGTGATAAGTACTTATTCGTATAGAAATCATTGTGGCCAGGGCCTGACAGCGGGACTAGACAGACATTAAAAGGCACCTCAAGCTTGGGCTTATTTGGTTGGTCTGGCTGGTGACCAGGGTCTGATGAGGGGACTACAGTTACTAATTGAGTCGATGTTGTTATTAAACAGCTATAAAGGCAAATATTTCTCGTATTTCGCAAACAAGGTCATTGAACGTTGGTCCTGACCACTTATTGAGTGTCCATATGAATTTGGCTATATAAAAGAAAGTCATCTAATACAATATATTACATGAAGATATACAAGGGAAGGCTGATGAAAAGTAATCTACCTTACTATGAAAGAAAACAGCTACAGTGGGATATTTTTTAGGGTTCTATACCCAAGGGGTAACCAGGGGCCCGTCCGTCCGTCAAAATAGATATAATGTCTAAATCTGCAATTGCCATGAGCTTGCCGGCCGATCGATGCTCGAACCTTAAACTTCCGTGGTGGCTTTTCTCCTTTTATTTTCTTGCAATGACTCTTGTTTACTTTCTGGATGCCATTGGTGAATCAAATTTTCATGTTTCATTACTATTCCTGAAATTATCTCATTATCGCGTTTCGCCATTTCCAAAAATACTTCACAACTTTTGTCAGCATTCTGGGCACCCAACGCGCGCTCACCGTGGATATCCCTAAATGAACTTGTTCCTGACTGATGCTCACAACTTGCGCTATCTTCTACTGCCTAATCTTTGATCTTCAAGTATCAATCGTTTCATTTTACCCACTGATTCTTCCGTGACTGCTGAAATCGGTCGTCCAATACGAAGATCGTCTTCCAGGCTCTCACGGCAATGTTTAAATTGATTCGACCAAAACTTTACGATGACATCAGAAGATCATGAATCATCAAACATGTTAAACATGCGTTGTTTGATCGACGTTGGTGAATTTCTCTCTTCCCCCAATTTATTGGTAGCACGTTGTTCAATTATTAGTACTCGTAATTGACCTGTTTCTCTATCATTTTGAATTGAACCACAAACCAAAAAAAATATATATATAAAACATTTGAATTGCAATAATTTAAAATAAAGAATACACAAGCCAGATGATGCTAAAGTGGCCGGTCTCATTTTTGCATTGAAACTACCTATATGAAACAGATTACATCATCCACCCCCTTTTACCTTAAGAATTTATTTCTCATAAAACGCTATGTAATTAAAAGATAAAAGATTAAATTTACATTGACAATGTACTGTTTCTGAAGGAATAAACTTCCAAGTCGTTGAATAGACTGTCTAACATCAAATTAAAGCGCGCGGAAGTGTGTAACTTAGACGCGTCGCGTCTGGTTCCTATCACAGGATGCTTCGTTTCCATGACTACAGTTTTGTGAACTGGTCAAGAAATATTTCCACAGCTATGGCATGGGTTTTTAAGTTTGTAACAGATGCAAAAGTGTCTTGACGAAATCAGTCTATGATTTGAATTTAAAACTAACCCTATGATGGTATTTTTAACAACATAGCAATTTTTTTATTTTCTGTGCATGATTAAATTGAATATATTATATCTGTTAGCAACTGCTTTAGTTTTTTTTTGTTCCAAGATATACCTATATATGTTAGGTATGCTATTTATTTGTTAATGTAGGAACAATCGTAGACATTGTTGTGATGAAAAATCTTAGATTTAAATTTAATTATTTAATTATTTTATTTCACAACTCAAAACTTTTTTAAATTTCAAATAATCTTTGACTTTCACGAATATTTTAGTCTTGTATTAATTTTGAATTAACATATTAAAAACAACAAAGTGTTTATACCTATAACTTGGATTGTATTCTCTAAGGACAAAAACCCGCCCCGTTAGTGCTCAGAATAACAGTTTCAATGTCGGTGTTTGAGAAGAATTGTCGAACAAACGAATGACGCAAACTGTGAGCATGAATCAAACCAAATGCTGTGTAAGCAATATTCTAACGAACCAGTCACCCGACTTCAAAACGGAAATTGTATTTTTAGAAACGAAAAAATGTTCTCTTCAAGAAATTAACAGCATTTTGACCGTATACGGGTCGAGGATGTCTATCAATGTTTTCACCTACATAATCTACTCGCACATTTAGCTGTTACTTACATATATAAGTTACGTTATTATGGTAAATAATATTTGTTAAAGTTGTGATATTTGCTGTTAAAGTTTTTAGTGAAAGTCAAAAACGTATTGATTGTGTAACTTCCGCTCTGTTAGTTGATTTAAATAAAATGTTTAAAATATATTTTCACTTTTAAAACATGTGTACAATTAATTTAATTTGTTAACTTAATTTGGATAACATTTTATGCCATTTAATCTATTTTGTGAGTAGTTGTATTGATTTTGTAGTTTGTGTCGGAATGATGACTTTAGAGGGAAAAATCTGATATAAATAGGATTGACCTCGAAAAGACTTCATTCCTTGCTACGATAGTTGTTAGGCAGAAACTCTGCCCGAATAAATTTTGGTATTTAAAAAGGTGGTATTTCTAAGGGTGGTAGAGCTGATGCCGGGCTCGACTGTGGAGGTACCACCATCTTACTCGCAATTCCTCCCGAAGTTATTCGGGGGAGAGTAAGAGAACAGCTCTCAGGCAAAACCAGGCGGCCCACCATTGCCTGGGACCGATGGATGGCGGTATATCCATTCCCAATTGCCGAGCCTTATATAAAACAGACTGGTGACGGGCAGCGGCGTCACTGGTGCAAGGGTTTCGGCACCGCGCTCACCAACCCGCCTGCCCAGCGTGTGTGAGTATGGACATTTCTTCCAGGAGGACCGTCAAGAGTGGCGAAATCCTGAAAAGGCCTATGTCCAGCAGTGGACGAAACAGGCTGATGGATGGATGGATGGATTTAAAAAGTAATATTTTCATATACGTGCCTTTGCCTTTTTTATACATAGGTCTATCGAATTTCGTCAGAGCTATTTACATTTTATGCCCTGACAAAAATCAATAATGTTCATAAGTTGTAGCGGGGGTAGACGATAGTTACATTGAGTAAAACCACATATGTACTTATCATACATTTACCCAAGAAATGATTTGTTTTAGGGTTCCTTACTCAAAGCGCAATCAATGTCACTCTGTTATCTGTCTGTCCTTCCTTTTGTCACGGCGGTCTCTAGCTCGTAGATATATTGAGGTACAGACCTAAAATCTGGATATTTTGTGTAGGTAGACCTAAAACCAAACATTGAGTTAGAAATTCAATTAAATAATTTTTCGGAGAGGGTTATGAAGAAGGAGCAGAATATTTTTTTGTTTCCCTGGTATTTGATATGTCATTTTCTAGAACTCATTTATCTACAAATGTAACGAAATTAAGGGCCATTAAAGTTGACAGTTTTAAAATATTTTATAGCACACCGTGCGTAAAATGACCACTTTACGCACGCTGCGCTTGGGTAAAGTCGGCATTTTCCGCACTTTTGCTATAAAATATTATACGATACGAGAGCGATGAAACGTTTTCTGACGAGTGTGAGTTTGCGGCACGAGCCGAAGGTGAAGATGTACTATTTATCAGATAGACCTCAATCTTAAAAACTGAACTATTTGTAATTTGGATATTTTGTATATTATTAACCATAAACTATATTTAAGAAAAAAACTAAAACGCTGATTCATAAATGTACCTATAGTTTGTTAGCTATAACAAAAACAGGCAAACAGTTTTTCTTTCACGGGTTGTTGCGATGTTACGGAATCATAATAATACAGCGAGACCCGACTCTCACTTGACCTACTTTTATTTTCTTTTCCTTGCAAATTTTAAATCCTCGTACAGTGAAGAACTTGTAAAGTTATGCACTTGCAGTACGACACTAATCTCTTTAGTGAAGGACACAAGATTAATTTTGGAGGTGGTGGTTCAGTATCAGCAAAATATTTAGTTTATTTATAATCAATTTCATATTGTTTCTTGATGTTTTTTCTAATAAAGAATTTAACTTAAGGTAGAACTTCTTACAAATAGGGATGATGAAAATCCAAAAATTATTTAGTCTTTTAGATGCTTCTCAATTAAACGACTATTAGTTTTATACGTTGTATAAAACCGCATCAAATATATTGATAATCGTACAAAATAGTATACCGTAGCGCAGCCATGTGTATAGGTACAATCAATAGCCGTCCTAGGCCCCTATTATTAAAGGGGTCGTTCTTTCCGGCCGAAGGAGATTCCCCCTGAAGCCATTATTTCAATTAAAGTAATTGTTGGTATTACTGCGGTATTACCTTAAGGAGAAAGCTTAGTAAACTTCGCCGAGACACCAGCCAGCTTCTGCGATCTTAATGAAGCTGGTCGAGATTGCACTTTAAATTTTTTTACTCTGCATTTTATTGCGATCGCTTTGACTACGAATATGTCTTGAGATTTTGTAATTCAATAATAAAATTTCCTCTCAAAGGTAACGATCATAAAAACAAGTGAATTCATAAAAGATTGAAAAGCTACGTATTTTATCATAATCAAAACTTATTGAAAAACTTCGCTCCAAAAATAGCTCTTCTGTTTTGGAGAGCATTTCGTTGCCAAATCGAGCTTGGAATTACACACACAATTCACGGAGAATGATATTATTATCTGTGACACAATCCTATAGATTTTATCAGTCCGTTTTCGGCGGAAGTAAATCAAACAGCGAGTAATAAATAAAATGGCGGCGGCGTATAAATCTCCCTCTTATGTCTTACTATGTCAAATAAATAACTACTATTTCCGACTGTGATAATTAAGAATAGAGCCATCTTTAGTCACGGAAAGATCGTATATTTCATGTGTGATACAAATGAGTTACGCCGTACCGTAATTTTTCATTTACTTACATAGAAAGTATTCCTGGAAAAAGCAGGTCAAAAGCTCTCAGTGAAATGTATGGATGGATACTTACCATAAATATAAGGAATGGTAATGCGTCCTAATAAATAAACCTCTTCCGTACTTACCTGGCTGTTAGTGAGGGAAACTATTATAGAACATTATGTGTTTCTCGTGCTTACTTACCTTTCCTCACTTGTGAGAAAGTTAACTAACGAAAGCACTTACCTGAAAATAACACAGTATATTTGTTAATTAATTTCAAACTTGCAAGAATTATTTTTTTATAAAGAAATACGTATTATACATTGTTATTAAACATATCGTCACGACATGAATCCTCGAGGAGGTGTGAGAGGTGTTTTCGAGAGTGAACTGTGAAATGAAAGTCACTGGTACACCCGCGTTTCACCCACGATTATTACGTCCCAACGATCTAGTAAATTATTTCTTTTAATTCAATGGGCGTCATATATTTTGAAATTAACAAATGTCTGAAATCTCAAGCAATGTTATATTCACAAAAAAACACAAACAAAAGGAAAATAATCAACTTTCTATCCGTGGAGTTCGGTAGATTCTCTAGAGACCGAAACAGCAGAAGTCGGAGAAAGGTAAACCGCTTTTAGCAATTAATAAATTTTTAGATAAACAACAAACTGGTCAAGTGCGAGTGGAATCTCGTGTTCTAAAGAGTTCCGTACATACTTATTGCACGAGCAGTTATGAAAGACCGAGTTAACTTAACACATTACGATACATATCCAAAGGATCTAATTAAGTTGGATAAAGAATTTATTTTAATGATAAAATATAGGAAACATTATTATTCAGGGTTCCGTAGTCCGACAAGGAACCCTTATAGTTTCGTCATGTTCGTCTGTCCGTCCGCG
The DNA here is from genome assembly GCA_910592155.1 of Ypsolopha scabrella. Lineage (NCBI taxonomy): Eukaryota > Metazoa > Arthropoda > Insecta > Lepidoptera > Ypsolophidae > Ypsolopha > Ypsolopha scabrella. The sequence goes on from OU342964.1 coordinate 13,028,968, forward strand.
GCTTAGCTCAGAGAATATTAGTAGTAGAAAGCTGTAATTTTGCATGAGTATACATATTAATTACGCCAGCCAACAAAACTGTAGAACAAAATCATGAAAAAAAAAATTTAATGATACCTCCCATACGCGTAAAGGGAGTATGTTTTTTTTCTCACCTATCCCATAGTGTTGGGTATCGTTAGATAGGTCGTTCAAAAACATTGTGGGTGTGTTAAACCATTTTTAGATTTAGGGATTTGTTGGCGAAATACTAAGCTTTAATGTTTGCACTTTTTGTAAGATTGGAGTGTCCCTTCCTCCTGCCGGCTAAACGGTTGTTTATGGATATGTGAAAAAAATCACAAAAGTAGTATATATAGGTTGGGGAAAAAGTTTTTTCGCATTTTATATGAAAATTCAAATTTTTTTTTATAAAGTTTATTTACATTTAACTAAAGTATGTAGGTGCAATTTTGTTCCATAACTTTCTGCCATCTTGTAGGTAGGGACATGATCCCATTGCTATGGAAATTCTGGGGCTTCTGATCAAAAAACCGCGACAAGTGGTTTTGGCAGTCCTCTCGTGATGTTAACCTGACACTGCCTAAAGAATTCTGAAGAGACCGAAACAAGTGGAAATCTGAAGGTGCAAGGTCAGGACTATACGGCGGATGCATTAATACGTCCCAGCCAAATTCTCTTAATTTTTGCCGAGTGGCTAAAGATGTGTGAGGTCTAGCGTTATCATGATGAAAAACCACACCCCTCTGTTGACTAATTCCGGCCGCTTTCTCTTAACTTCTTGCTTTAATCTCATCAGTTGTTCGCAGTAGAGTTCAGAATCGATGGTTTTGCCTGGCGGTAACAGCTCATAATGAATAATGCCCTTCCAATCCCACCATACACACAGCATTACCTTGTTGCGAGATAACCCGGGTTTCGCCAGAGTCTGTGAAGCCTGACCAGGCTTTGACCACGACCTTTTACGCACGTTCTTGTCGTGCGTGATCCACATTCTTCTTTACCAGTTATCAGGTTTTTCAAAAATGGTTCGGTTTTATTACGTGGTAATAAAGAATCACAAATGAGTACACGGTTCATTAGGTTCTTTCAGTGAGCTCATGAGGCACCCAAATATCGAGCTTTATTGTGTACCCAGCTTTTTTAAAATGCGCTAAAACTGTTTTGTGGTCAATCCCCAGTTCTTCAACTACATCGTAACTACTGATATGCCGATCTTGCTCCACTTTTTCAAAAATGGCATCCATTTTATCCGTAACAGGGCGCCCAGAGCGAGGTGCATCTTTGACATTAAAATTTCCGGATTGAAAACGCTTAAACCAAATTTGTGCTACTCTCACAGACACTGCACTAGGTCCATAAACATCATAAATTTTTTTCGCGGCTTGCGTTTCATTTTTACCTTTTTTGTAGTAAAATTTAAAAATGTATCGAATTTCTTCATTAGATTCACTCATCTTAACAGTAATAAAAACAAATGAAAATCACACATTTTACCTAATTTGAATTTGGAATTATCTTTTTTAAAATTTAAACTTTTTAATAATACCAAAACCAGCTAGATGCAAATGGTATAGCCAAAGATATTTTATTATAAGTTCATACATACTATTTGCGAAAAGAGCATTTCCCCAACCTTATAATAAATTTAAAAGGGAAACTATTACAGCTAAGAAGGCTTTACAGGTTTACGAGCACAGGTCGCACCAAACTTTTAATCCCCTCTAAACACGACAATGGATGAGCCGTTCTTCTAAATGTATGGGACTAGAAGTTTGGCGCGATCTGTATCAGTAGACCAACTTATAAAATTTATAAGAATTTTTACGGAACCCTACACTACACGTTGCCCGACACGCACTTGGCCGGTATTTTGATGTATGCGTGCTAATAGACCTAATTAGAATGGAATTTCATGCTGAACCAATTTGTATGAAACTGATTACCTAAATTCTGAAAAACTCATTGCTAGACCGGAGAAGATCTGAACTCGGGCGACCACAGCTTGCATCATAAAATACGAGTTGGTGATAAACACTTATTCTTATGGTTCCACACTTCAAAATGAGAAACGGAACCCTTATAGGATCACTTTGCCAAGACCCTTTTTCTCAGGGCTCTTTAGAGATATCAAGTTTAAACTAATACCTCTTACAGAAGTAATCATCCCCATGAATTAACATAAAAAGCGTATATTTATATCGAAAGTACGGTGTTAACGCACAACCCAATCGCATTAAATAAGATGTATAAATTGTGGGTGAAAAGAGGGTTATCGAGAGTTGACTGTTTCAGTGACAGTCCATGGGTACATATACGTCAAGATGGTTTATTGTATTGTGAGTCGTTATATACCTAAAGTCCCTTTCAATAGAATCCGGCAATAATGTAAACAAACCAATTTAAACACGATTCTCCGTAATTACTTACATTTGAATATCAATCCTGATCATATTCACGTTTCAAGGAACCATACATTGTTCTAACAATCATTTCGACACCAAATAACTTCTATAAGTATATAATATAAATTTCAAAAGTTTTGTCAAATTTCACATGAATTTTTTAATTATCATAGTCTTATTTGTCTTTGGAAAGTTAGTGTTTTCATTGTTTTGAATTGATTTTAAAAAGATTTAAACATTTAATACAACAGTATGATCAGAGACAAATGTCAAATAATTGGTTTGTTAACATTATTGCCGGATTCTATTGAAAGGGGCTTTACATGTTTTCAAAACATATAACCTATAACTATAACACTAATAATACGAGTAGGTTTGTTTGGAATACTACAAATACTCGTCTCCGCATTTCCATATTTTCCTTTGGATTTTTCGTGTTATGTCGAATTATCAAGTTAAGTAAGACCTCGTAAACCCTGACGACTTAAATTTTCCGCTAAATTAAAAATAAAATGTGTTTATGCAAGGTAATATTAATTTATTCAGCCAAATTTATACTGAAAAATCAGTAAGTGCTCAGTATAAAGGTTCAGTTACCCTTTTTGTGAAATTCATACATACATTTTTTATGTTCCCTACAAATGCAAGCCCAGCCCCGAGTCAATTACTGTGGGAGGACAACTTCATCAACAACATCATTTCAAAATTATTTTGCAAGATTAGCAAAAAGTGCTATCAATCCGCGAACCTGATCATTTACCAAGCTTTTAGTATAAATTTGGCTGCATAAATTCAAGTCACCTTATTTAAAGCATAACAAAATCTAACTTGAAATATCATTAACTAGTTACCTCCCTAAATAAAAGTAGGTTGTCAAAGTTGGCATAAAAGCAAATACCCTGTTCCAAAAATATTCATTTATGTTAGGTGCGTATCTGTTATCCTCGGAAAACATCGTTTTCTGCCTTCTTGAGCCATTACTAGTGAAAAATGTAGCTATTATTATACCAGCAAGATGATTTCATTCGAGAAATATGTTCGCATAACATTTTTATCGGAATAAATCATTTCAATAATTGTTTCTCTGTAATCTTGGACTTGTTTGTTTTGGTTTTGTCGTAATTTTACGAGTAAGGAAACGTATTACTCGTATATTTTTTTAATCCTTTTACTTTTTTAACAAATTAACAGGTTCTTCTCCATTAGAAATAGAACCAACAACTTAAATATTAATAAGTATAAAGGACCGCCAAGATTCAAGAGTGGAACAATCTTGTATAGGCCTATATCCAACAGTGCATAAAACAGGCTGGATAGATGGATGGATATAAATACCTAATATTTTACATATTTTCTGTCTCTTTTACACTGTTTGCGTTAAGGCGAGGTTATCCAAAGAAATCTGTCCTGCTTCAACGCTTTCATTTTACACATGTTTATCTTGCTCAGCGTAAACGGAACGCTCAGAAAACTCGCGGTTTTGAGGTGTTTTTATTTATTATTTTGTAATTAGAGGGATGAGTTTCTTATATAACGACCGTTTCATATCACATTTTTTCGGACATTTATTTTAGTATAACTTTTATTGTCCAATACTTAATATATCTCAAATGAAGTGATATTTAGGTCATAGTTTAGACCTATCTTTGAGATTTAATTGGATCTAGCAAAATATAAGTAATGGTGTATCAAACAGCCAAAATTTCAAGACCAGAGAGTGAAATACGATATATAATTTTTACAAAATTTAATCATTGCTATTTATTGGTTTAAAATACATTTGAAAATAGACAAAATGGCATAACCCCCCCTTAATGCATGTATCGCGCATCGGCGCATTGAATTTCCATAGAATATAAGAACATTTTGATGTTAACAATTTCCATGACCTTTTAACAGAAGCATTTTTTCTAAATATAAACAACAACGTATAATTTCATAAAAAAAAATTATATGTAAATGAAAATTCATTGAAATAGTTCCATTAACTGCGGAAAAAGCCGCGACAGAGCTAGTTTTTAATAGAACATACATGGAAAGGTCAAAAGAAACTCAATTTAAAGTAACGTCCGCTGTTCCGTAGCTCCTTTAGCCTTAGGAATATAATATCTACCTATAGTTTTATCCACAACGAAGTTAAAGGTGGGTCAAAAATAGCCTGAACTGTTTCGAGAAAGGGATGGTACGGCCGTGCCGCTTTTTAGCTCGACTGGGCTAGGGAGAACTGTTTTATTGAAGTAAAGTATGTATCGAAATGGTTCGCGACACGTTACTTTGATATAGGGGTTGCGACACAGAATTTCAATTAGTATTCCAAGCCCAACGTAAATAGCATTATGCCGAAATATTTACCGAGGGTTTAGGGTCCGGTGACTGAAGGCCCTATAAATAATTCAAATATTTTCGCAATCACAAATTGTTTATTTTAAGGTTGGATCGTTCACTTTTTGAGTAGGATTTTTTGTAAAAAGTTTATTGAGTACTTATCAAACATTTTACATGACTTTTTATTCAGACATTTGTTTTATTTTTTCAATGTTCATGATGGGTTACAGTAATCGTTTTTATGTATTAAAAAACAACTGCCGTTACCATCAACAAGAAAATCCCGTTTCTAATTAACATAATAATACATAATATACGAGGGGTGGCTGAAAAGTAATCTACCTGACTATGAAAGAAAATACATGGATTAATAATTTATTTTTTATTTTTCAATATAGTCCCCTGCAACTGAAATGCACTTACGACATTTGTCAATAAGTGACAGCATACCATTAAAATAATAATTATTATTTTGTTCGTCAAAATAGTCATTCACAGCGTCCTTCATCTCTTCGTCTGTTGAAAATCTGCGCCCTCTCAAATTTTTCTTTAAATTTTTAAATAAGAAGTAGTCAGAGGGAGCCAGGTCTGGACTATAGGGTGGGTGGTTGATCTCTGTAAAGCCGTTTTTTGTCAGAGATGACCGCGCCTTAAAGGCCGTGGGTGCATTATCATGCAAAATCAAAACGCCTTTGCTAAGTTTGCCCCTCCTGTCTTCTTTTATTTTTTTGCGTAGCTGGTCAAGTAAGTTCGCATAGTATTCAGCATTCATCGTGGTGTTTTTTGGCAGGTAATCTATCATAAGAATCCCCTCAACATCCCAAAAAATGGTTGCCATTAGTTTGCCCGCTGACAGCCGGACCTTAAACTTCCTTGGTGGTTTTTCCCCTTTAAATTTCCATTGCATCGATTCTTGTTTGCTTTCGGGATCCCATTGACGAATCCAAGTTTCATCACAGGTCACTATTCGCAAGATAGTTTCTTCCTCTTTATCCTTTACCAAGTCTAAAAATGACTGACAACATTCCACACGCCTTTGCTTATCAAACGGGGTCAACATTTTAGGCACCCAACGCGCGCTCACCTTGGACATTCCCAAATGTTCATGAATTATTTCATGAACTCGTTCCTTGCTAATGCCAACATCTCTAGCTATTTCCCACTGCTTAATTCGCCGATCGGCAAGGATCAGTTTCTTCACTTTTTCCACATTATCTGCGGTAACTGCAGAAATGGGCCTTCCACTACGGGGATCGTCTTCTAAGCTCACACGGCCTTGTTTAAACTGCTTTGACCAAAACTTTATTACAAATTCGGAAGGACATGAATCTCCGAACACCTTAAACATGCGCTCTCGGATCTGCGTCGGCGTATTCCCTTCTTTACCGAGGAATTTAATCACAGCGCGATACTCAATTTTATCCATTTTTAATTTTATTGCAACTTGATAAAAACGAAGACGCGCCAAAAAAAAATTGAACTCGTAGAAACAAATAAGTGTCATAATTTTTAAAAAAGGAATAAACAAAAAATACGAGAATATAGTGGCCAGTAACATTTTTTAAACTTTCTTTAACAAAGGAGATTTTATATCAGCCACCCCTCGTACGTGGAAACTCAGTTTTTCACGAAATTAAAAGAAAAAATTGGCCATTATTATGAAGAAACCAATATGTTATAATACATATATAAAATATGTTAAAAAATAAATAGGTGCTGTAAAAGCTCATTAGTTATTTTTTTATTGAAGATATATTATATATACTCAGTGAAATAAAATATATAAACAAAAAAATATTCCCATGATATATTTCGGGCTCTAGCTGGGCCCGGCCGGCATCAGTTGAGTATAAAAAATATTGACATTGACAATTAAAATATATACAGTGCAGTACAGGTGAGACTGGAGAATTGTGATTATGTGCGTGCACACCATTGACATTGTGGAAAACAACTCTTATAGCAGAGCAGGCAAGGTCTATTTTTGAAAAATCATGAAAACCTATGGTATACATCGTAACAAAAGAAGAAAATAATAAAAGTCAAACCATAATTTTTTGAAAACAGACCTTGCCTGTACTGCCATAAGAGTTGTTTTCCACAATGTCAATGGTCTGCACGCACACAATCGCAATTCTCCAGTCTCACCTTCTGCACTGTACAACACATTTGGCATAGACAAAGTAAGGAACCTTATTGATATTTAAATTTAATTTCTTGTATGTCTGTCTGTCTGTAAGTTCTCTTTTGTACATATTTACCTTTTCGCATCATCTCCGGTCTAGCAAATGCTAGTATCAAATAAAACCAAGAGATCATTCCTCATAGTATTACTTATATTGATTCATGGGATTCCTCTTTATTACAAAAAATTTAGTTAGTGATCAAAACAAAATTGCATAAACGTATTTCATATTTTTTACATTCCTTATTAATATGTTTAACTAATTCCTTTCGTGTAATGTTGTGATAGATAACGCGGCTACTGCGTCGGCTAATGAATAATGAATAAATGACGTATAGGTAGTGACTGTCAAATCTTTTTTTCGTTTTTACTTTAGTACTATTTTAATGTTATGTAGTCATGTTTGTGGTACTATGTTACTCAAGCATGTAGACTGAGCTTCTTTGCTTATTCCCGTCACCTAATGGAATCCAGTTTTGAAATATGTATATGCCTAGGAGTTTTACCAATATATAGTTTCTTTAGCTGAAACCTTAAGGTGATCCAAATAATTAATAAAAAGGCTTGTTTTGTTGAGTATGGTGAGTGTGCAGTAAGCGGGATGGGCCGCGGGTGTCGCAAAGACCCGGCGGATCGATAGCCCGACCGACCCTGACACAGTTTACTCTGGTGCGTTGCCAGCTTCAGCTGAACCCCTCCCCCACATAGCGCGAGAAAAACACTAAACCTTGGATCTATTATGCAGATTGCAGCTATATTTGGCTACTGAAAGCTGTTGCTATTTTAGTTTCATAATTTAAAATTTTCATTCGAAGCTGCAATGCTAGGGCTACATCAGAAAATGTATCTCGAGGTAGAGGTTTAATCTAAAATGGTAAACTCGTAAAGGGATAAAAATTTCCCCCGTTTCCAAGCTTGCTAAGGAGCGTAAATAAGAAGAAAATGATGTTCCATTATTCCCCTTTTTTGTTTTCCGCGGAAGTAGGGGTAAATAGAGTTAGAAATCGTCTGATGAATCCATTTGCTTCAGCAAATTTTCTCTTTCCCCGATGGAAGCATGAAAGGAACTTTTAATTTGATGATTATACTTCTGAGTTTGCGAAATACTTAGAAAGTTTTGAGTGGATGTAATAACGACGACCAAGTTCTATGTCGTCCAGCGATGAACATAAACAGTAACCGACCCACCCCTAAGGCGGCCTTGAGGCATTCCAAATGAGATGCTTTATTTTTTTATACATGTTTTGCAAGTGAAGTATGTTTTCGGTTACATAAGGATTTACAAACTGTACTTCTCTTGCACAAGTCAACTTGCAGTAAAACTCATCGAGTTGTTTGCGATATACGAGTAGCTTAAAATAGCTGTCGTAAACCATTTTCGTATTAAATTTATGTAAAAAATTACCAAAGAGGCTTAAAATAATAATAATAAAATAATTAAGCTTTGAAGCTATAACGTGAACTCAAAAAAGATTTGTTCCAAAACATCGCACAAAAAAAACATTTTAATATAAAAATCTGGTCATACTCTAGATAAAGTGAAAGGTTTCTTCCTCAAAAGAAAAATTAAAGAATAGCCACAATTGAATTCTTTTAAAGGAATTGCCTCAAAGAGTTTCTAAGTAATCTCTAATTTTAAAAAGGAAATTAGTAATATGATGATTCTAAAAAGGTTCTGTTCATATATGTTTACATAATTGAAACGAAAATGCTTGCTGTCAAGTGTGCATTGAGGCTCTCTGTCCCAAAAATACAATAAATTATATTACATCTTGGTGGCGCGTATCAGCATAGGTACTATTTTGTACATAAATAAGTAAACGTTGTCGTGACCAGCCCCCTGATTCTGTATCGTAAAATCAGTTGCCAAACCGAGTGCCTATCGTCGAAAACATACATATTCGCTTATCTAAGGATACCTTCGCACTTGAAATGACGTCAAAGTTAGTAAATAGTTCAATACCCATTAAAGGTTATTTTCAAAGTTAATTTTTAACTGTTTTTGGTGAATAGCAACCATAGATGGCAATCGACACTGAGTTACATAATAGGCCTGCAAGTGTAGCAGATCTATACAGCAAAAAAGCTATAAAGTTGTAGCATTAGCTAATAGAGACAACAATGCCTCAAAAGTATTTACTTCGACTATAACTTCATTAGCTTTGTAGAACAATTCTTAATTCCTACGTCAACGTTATAAGTGGGATAAAAGCCACGCCTGTCAGCCTTTCTCTTCACTGAGATACTATACCTTCACTCGGAAGTCCAGCGACTCGCATAACTTGCCACTTCCGTCATGTGTAAGTTTCGCTTCGCTAGCTTTGGAGCCCAAGCCTTGTAAGAAAGTACTGGCTGATTTTGATTTGCCCTGGTTTAAAACTTTGGGTGGCTATTCCAATGTAGCTTTGCGCTCTATGACCATTTTCCATTACAAATGTGTGATCTTCTAACCCGCAGCTGAGCGTACGCAGACCAATTGATTCAAAATAGTGCGTGGAGTCAGTCAGTTAATGGGTGATCAGTTGTTCATGGATTAAAGAAAGTTATATTTTATTTCTAAACAATTTTACATCTATATAGGTATAAAGTAAAAACTTCGTATTTTTAACTCATTATAATAGTTAACAAATGTGCACACTAATAAAGGTCCTCACGAATCAAGCTCGTCTTAGTTTGAGGACCGCCAGATAATCGTATAGATTAAATAAGTTCTCAATGTACCCACCTATTTTGTAACCATTTTATGTTTGTGATTTATTTAATGTTTGTTTTTTTTGAATAAAGTCACCTTTATCTTTTATCTTATCTTATCTTATCTTACGAAATTTTAAATGAAATATGTTATTAGTATTGTACTAAGACCGAAACTATCAATTGTTTTTTTCAAAAAATCTTTGTTGCGTCCCTTAACAAACATACATTATGTTCCACAATTTTTTATCTACAACGGTTAAGGCTATGTGTGCGTTGTCTATTACTCAGTCAGTCAATCACGGAATTATTTTATTATAGAAGGTAATTGCTTTGACTAGACTTCTATAATAAAATGACATAAATATGTACACATTGGAATACCTGTTTACTTACACATTAGTTCATTTATTTGCATCTTGTTTATATTAAACACAGAGTACCAAGAATTTTAATTCAGTTCTCCCTTGGGATCTTTTATTTATATTTACTTTCAGGTTTGTTGAAAACATGGTTCACAATAACTATGTTGCTCGTTTTATTTTCGTTTGGGAGCTGAAAGTAATTAATTTAGTATTAATTTCAGAAATTCATTAAAACGGTGAATGAAAATGTTTATACATTCCATTTTTAAGACGTGCAATTAATTTGGAATTAGTAAATTTATTGTTTGCAATTTACTTAATAACTACTGAACATATATTTTGAAAAGGGTGTGTTATAGAAAAGTTTAGAAGGTCATTTCTAAAAATATATATGTTTTCAGCGCTCACAAAGCTGCAGTGTTATAGTTATAAATAAAATGCAAGGTCTGTTTCACTATACATTATGTATAGATATGGTTTATAATTTAATTTTATTGATTGTTAGGACTTCCAAATAACGATCCAGATAGAATTTTAAATGATCAATTTGAATTAAATTCCTCACCACTTCTGACATATTTTAAATGATGTTATTAATTAATCAATCAAAATTTTATGTTTAATTGTAGTTTATATTTTATATTTTTTAACTTATTTGACTTAATTTTTAGAAGTGTATCCTGACATATAATAGAAAAATGATATTGAAACACAACATATTTATTGCCGTTATTTATAGATTTAACCTTGACGTAGACCCATTTTGAAACGCAAGCTGTGGTGATTCACCTCTGTTTATTTTATATTTGCTTGTTAAAAATGTTTTCTTTTGTTTTCTTTCTGTCGTGTTAAATAATTAATAATTGGTTGGCCCGATGATGTGTAATACGAAACCAGTAGCCTAAGTTAGAATAAAAATAAATATATGTGGAATAAAAGTACAAGAATTTGTGTATAATTTATTCAAGATGATAGAACCGTCAAAGAACCATCAATCGAATCCATCCAATAAATGTTTGTTGTTCGTTTTTATACTGTAATCGCCTTGAGAAACCATAGTAAATTAAGTATTACTAATTTACTTGTTTGTCTTTATGATGGAGTTTGTACGAGTATATAGATATACTGAATAAAATTAACTAAAAATTTGATATCCTGGGCCCGGCGTCAGTCACAAGTATTTTTAGGGTTCCGTACCCAAACGGTAACCAACGGGACCCTATTACTAAGGCTCCGCTGTCCGTCTGTCTGTCTATCTGTCCGTCTGTCACCAGGCTCTATCTCATGAACCGTGATAGTTAGACAGTTGAGATTTTCACAGATGATGTATTTCTGTTGCCGCTATAACAACCCTTCGTGCGCGAGTCCGACTCGCACTTGGCCGGTTTTTTTTACTGTTATGATTCCTATGATCTAAAATTTTATGGAATTACTTCGATGTCAGTCCGTCCGTCTGATACAAGGTTTATCTGCTCCAGAGAAAAGTGGTATGACAACCCAACCGACCCGCCAATTCTGTTTTGTAATCTTGAGTACGGAAGCCAGATAACGAAACCGTCACTGCTAATGACCACAGTGTATTTTTACAAGTTTGGTATGTTTTTAAGGCGAGGTTATCCAGAGAAACGTGTCCTGCTTCAACGGTTTTATTTTACACTTTTATATCCTGCTCAGTGGCAGCGGGCTGCTCAGAAATCTTATCAGAAGTTTTTATTTCTTATTTTGGAATTAAGAGGATGTTTTTTTAATATGACGGCCGTTTTTATCACATTTCTTAAAAAATATTTTAGTTTCATTGTGACCTATTCTCGTACAGCAAAACTTAAATTTAGAGTTGATAAACCTAAAATAATACAAGCTCATTTAACTTTTATCCATCTGCGTTAAAGCCTATTTTGCAATGAAATGTTTTAGGTTATGGCAGCTCTAAATCTACCTATAATATTTGCTACACGAGAATAGGTGTCATTGTCTGAAATCTAATACTAGGTGAAATTCAATCAACCGACCAAATTCATACTGGAGACTCGGTTAGTAATCAGAAACAAGGTTCTATTACCCTTTTGGTGAAATTCGATAAACACATTTTTTTTTCTTCCTTACTGACTGGGCTAGGAATTGTACTTAAATTAGTCCAATCAGTACGGGAGCAAAAAAAATATTCTTCGAATTTGGCCAAAAGAATTACTGACCTACTTCCTGATCAATAACCGAGTCTTCAGTATGAATTTGGTCGGTTGATTGAGTTTTACCCTATACTAGGTGAAATTAAATCAACCGACCAAATTTATACTGGAGACTCGGTTAGTCATCAGGAACAAGGTTTAATGACCCTCCAGGTGAAATTCGAAAAAACATTTTTTTTGCTCTGTAGTGCCTGCACTAGGAATTGTACTTAAACTAGTCCAACCAGTAAGGGAGAAAAAATCATAATTCTTCGAAATTGGCCAAAATAATTACTGAACATAGTTCTTGATCACTAACCGGGTCTCCAGTATGAATTTGGTCGGTTTATTTAATTTCACCCCATATAAATTCAATGAAGTAACATTTATGTCATAGTTTAGGCCTATCTTTGTGATTTTATTTTGGCGATATTCGGGGGGGTCCGTGCCCCGCTGGCCTCTATCTAGTTACGCCTATGTCCAGCCTGCGTGCTTCGGAAGAAGCGATAAGCTGTAAGTTCATATTTGTGCCCGATGAACGGCGACGGGCTCACCACCCATCACGCTTAGACGTAATAGTCGTTGGTGAAACGTGGGTGTACGAGTTTGATTTAATTTGAATCGTATTTTTATTACACAGCAATTTAAAACATATTTTTATCAAATTAGCATCACATGATCAGTCCCTCGAGTTTGATGGAAATAAATTTTAAATCGCTATGTAATAAAAATACGATTCAAATTAAATCAAATCTGCTCATCAAATAGCGCCTCCACGGGTTGAAATGTTTTAACACGTCTCGTTTACTCGGGCTCTTTGATGCTGATGATACCCGAATTATAACATTTTATCTCATCCGGTATTACTGAATGTGTTAACGCTGTTATACATTCCTTTAAACGCACACTAGATGGCATTGCTCGCAATTACATCGCGATATCAATTGTTCCACTCACTTTGTATATGTTCAAATTATAAGTTCAATAAAGGCACATATATAGCCCAGAGGAGGAACTCTCTGACTCCCTCTAAAATCAAGGTAAAGTTGTAAAGGCTAAAAGGCCAACAATAATAAAAGGTCATTTAGACATAGACATAGCATGCATAGACATCATGTACTTTTAAAAAATAGACAATAAACTTTGAGGTTGGGTACTCTCTGTCCTCCTCTTATTAAGGTAAAAAATTTTTTTTACTAAAAATAATAATGCATCTGTCAACATTGCGGACTTCGTGGTTTTATCCATACCAGGTTCCTTGCTCTGGTACTTTTGTACAGAATGTCACAGCTTCTTTGGCTGGTCCACCACATTCAACTTAGTAGTACCGTCGATGTAAAGTTTAAATTTTCGCGATTTTCGCACATTATAGACAATAAGACTCGGTTCTTATTCGCGTAAAATAAAAACATATTAGCACAGTTAGCTTGTGATCACGATAGTCTGTCTACAAAGGATTCGAAACGTCTGTCAGTCCGTCCCAGGGGTCTACAACTTCAACCGTAATAGGTTGCCAGTTGAAATTTTCACAAAAAACGCGTGTTAATATGACCTCTACAACGACAAAAAATAAAATAAAATTTACCCAGGGAATCCCCATACAATAAACTTCGTGTTAAAATCTTAAAAATTTATCGGTAAATAATTCAATCTGTACTTTAAACCCTAAATAACATGATTTTTGTTAAAAAAGTCGTGTCTGTAAATTGAATATTTTTTAAAATTTTATACGAAATTGTTCATTAGTATTGTACAGAAGGCAAAGCTAAATTCTTTTGAATTTTTATCTGTCGGTCTGTATGTATGTTCCGTTTTAACTCAAAAACCACTCAGGGGATTTAGATGCGCTTTTCTTTATTATCGTCGTGGTGATCTTGGTCAACATAATATAAGAATGTTGACAAAACTACGCCCAAGATGAAAACGGGGCAGAGATTGAATAAACTCGGGCGGATCCGCGGGCGAAAGACTAGTTTTAACTAACTTGTATTCTAAATTTAATTTAAAAATAAATGTTTTTTTCTTCCAACAGCCACATTATTTTAACCATTTATTTGGTTATATAAATAGGTAAATAGCGAAAACGACGCGTCACATTATTTCCCATGGGAAATAAGTTTTATGAAAAGCCATTAGGCCACTTCGATATTTTTTTAATTTGTAGCCTTTGAACAAAAAGTTTTCATTACAGTCGTTTTTTTCAAAGTTACTCGTATATAACATCATACTGGCCCTTTAGAACACATGCATTATGTACGGGAAGTCGAGAGGCAAATAGATAGCCTCGTTAGCACCCGGGCGAGCCTCAACATAGAGCATCTCTAAGGCTCGAAGAAAGAGGAAATCCCTTTTTGGTCGACATATTCGATATTACGACAAGAATTGACATCATGAAACCGAAACCTCTCTATGGTAAATACTTTTCAAGTTATACTTTATGTACATACAAGGACATCTCACTATCCCCCGATTTCATAGTTGAGAATTTCAAGTTAAGCGGTGCTTAAGCCTGTACATGAGCCTAGAGCATGAACAACGCCAGACTGTTGTCGAGGATTCGTTTAAAGAAATTCGGATTCTCTTTGTGTTGAAAAAAAAAATTTCGTTTATTGATCTTTTATGTAGGTGATCCACTTATAAAAAAATGTACTTTCTTTGTCAAAAAAATAAAAGATTTCCACCTATCTTTTTTTTGGTTTTCAAACGTTCGTTTCAAGAACGCAGCTAAGAGATCAACTTGATTTTTTTTTTCATAAAATAAGTAACAGAAATTATATAAAGCTGTTCTACTTAAATCCAATATTTTTTTCCCTACAAATTATTTCAGTATTAGCTAAAAACCCTCCGATCTGCTGTTTCGCGCGTATCAATTAGTATTAAGCGTCCAAGACAAATAGGTCAATTAGCTAACCAATATTCGCCTCTATCAAAAGCTAATAAAGTATTTGACTTTGGCCTTTTTGTGTTGGATGGGTAGTAGCATTTTTTCCTGGCCTATGCCATACACCTATGAAAAGCAGCGCTGTCATTAGCTGACTCGTCACCTAAGTATCGCTTAGCGAGATTTTCTCAATTCAGAAAATGGTCATTTCTCATTTAAATTTTAAATACAATCATATACGTACTCGTAGAAACAAAACATTGGCCCTAGTATTTGTAGGCTGACCATTTCAATCAAAACAACGTTAAAATAACATTCTCTATCATCAGATTAATCCTGAACAAGCAAAGGTGGTCACGAACAGTTGCTAAGCTGGAAGGTAAATGTTTGGTTAGGGTCATCGGTAATCACGTTTTCCAACAAACAAAATAAGACTAGCAGAAAATACAGGTTCAAAACACAATTTAAAAGGTACAGACATGTGTAAAAAAATTGAAACATGAATACCTTCATAAACGCAGCATGCTTTGATTTGATGGCCCCCATGCAGCTACCACAACATTGTCTCTTTATTTGTTTAATTGATAATTGGTTTATTTATTTTTTAACAGTTTTAACAACAATTCAACTTTGTGCTTTCAGCAAGCACTCCTTTGACAACAGCGAAGATACTACAAGTTATTCGTATGCTACTTTATTTTATAAACATTGGCAGCATTAGATAAGAACACAAAGATTTAACATTTATTTAACAAGGACGAGATATCACAGGTGGAGCAAGCGACAAACAAGCAGGAACTCTACTTTATTAACGTTTACTAAACTCTAGTATATTATGTATTAGATCTCTCTTATTATTATGAAAGCTTGGGTTAGCTTGGTCAACAATTCACTCGTTTATAGGCCGTAGAATTGACACGTTTGACTCACGGGATATGTTACAAACTTCACAACAACTAATATCCACTGTGCGCGTACTACTCAGTTCACTTCGGTTACAATGTAAACCATCGGACGTCCTGTGTGGATGCTCTTTGTCCGTGCACTTGACAGTAACAATTTTGTATTGACACAAACAAATCTTCTCAATTTGCGGTTAAGAACTCGGCGTCGCGACATTCGATACTCAGAGGTCGGAACGTGCTTAAACTGGGAACGTGTTTAGGTGTAGGTTTGTTCTAGATGCAAGGTTTTGTTAATTAACAAATGGTGAAGTTAACCTTAAAATATTGTTTCTGGTGTTAGATACGTTCGGAGCACGATTGGAGCGTTTTGCGCAGCGTCGACAAAGGGCGAGCTGGGTTCCGCGCAGGCCCGTCCCGAGAATTACCGAGGGTACCCGACGCTCCCGGGTCCTTCCATGGCATTAGCACCTTCACACGCTGCTACACTTTGAGCGGATTCCTGCTCGATACTGCCTCACATAGAGTCAGCCTGGCCTTCGATTTCAACTTAGTTACACCCCTCGGCACTCAATCAATCTTTTAGCGTCCCTTTTGTATCGGTTAATTATTCATAGAGTTGTGCTTTTAGAAGGCGACAAAATAGATATTTTAATAACAAGGAACTTATAAAAATAGACCTACATCAATCTTCATAAAATTATAAAGTTTTCAAAAAAGATATGACAAACATTTTCGACTGAAAGATTACTACCCCGAGCGTTAAGGAATTCAATTAATATGCATAATATATGTATTCTTTCCCACGCATGAATAACAGATTCAAGGAGGAAGCGGAAAGACTACCTAAGTAGGTTTACAACGTCTTACGAGAAGACGCCTTACCCCTCCACAATCTTTCAGACTTTCATATCTCGAATAAAACGTTAAAGAAAATACGACATAAAAGTGAGACAGATATAAAGGATATTTTGTCATTTTGACAAGGTGAAAGATCAAAAAAACAATGGAATGCTATTTATAGAAACACAATTACTTTCATAAGAAGTTTCTGGAAAACTGGAGTGTCAATTTTTATCTTCGTTGTCGGGAACCGATGATTTTGAATTTGTGCTTCGCTCAAAGATCATTTACAGTTTAAAGTAATTTGAAACATTCCTTTTTAATTTTTAACCTGAAATAGCTTCAAGTTTTGTTTTCATATCGACGATCAATAGACGCTTGACTAAGAAATTGGGAATAATTATTTAAAAAAAATGTTTTAATATAATGTCCCATGTTTTGTAGGTATTGACTTTTTATTTTTATTATACACAAGCTTACGTTTGGCAAGTACTGCGCGTTACGGAAAGGATAAAGATGCCTCGCCCAGAAAGGATTGTAAGTTATGCTATGAAATTTTAAAACCAGGTTGATTTAATTTCTTGGTAGATGTTGATAACATGAGTATATTTCTAAGGCTACAAATCATGCCCAATACAATACAAACTTTTTAAGAAGTTTATTAATTTTATTGATAATGTTATTCATCGTAATGACGCTTAGTTAAATTTTTAATGCTTCAATGCAAGTGCTCGTAAAGACCTATTTTATATGCATCAAAACTGTTAGGAAAGTATTTTTTCCACACAAGTGCTTTATTTTTATAATTTATTATTTATTGAAAGATTGTTGCAGTCTTCTTTTGTGTACCATATAGACTTGACGGAAATGATCTACTTTCAGTTTGATGCGTTCGTAGGCTGCGTTCAGTTTGATCATCGGACGACACCTGCCTACCACTGACAGCAGGACAGTGACTGAAAGCAGCTTATTTCTGTCAAGTTGGCAACCTGTGTGCAAAGAAAAAGAAAAAGAATGTCCGCCTTAAGTTCATTTGGAGAATTTATTGTTTGTTTGTTTCTTTAATTATGTTTCATTTAGTTACTCACACTATGCATTATGGACACAAGTGCAAGTCGGCATGCCTGACAAAAAATTTGGCACCGTCTGCGTACGGAACACTACTATTGTTTTCTTTTTTATTTTACTTTAAGTATGTCCTACAATCTGACTAAATTTTAAACTTGTATTAAGTATTACTATCTTCAAGTTAGAGCGAAAACAAATAAAGTTAAAATAATGCAAAAGGGACCCCCTTTAAATTTCAATTTTTAAAGATTTATTTATTTAAGGAAAACAAACAGCTATTCTATAATACAATATTAAAAATACAAAGAAAAAAGTAACAAAAGCCTTAAAAAGTTTTCACCTGTTTTCAAGTTAAGTAAACATATGTAATCAAAATGAAAATAGTGTTGGAAAGAAGAAAGTGGTAAATACAAATAAGTCGCAAAATTAAACAATTAGAACAAGTCAGTAACCGATTCTGATCGTTGTGTATATTAAGTAGACAATAAAGTTGTATGAATCAATATTTCAGTATTTGTCGTGGTAGAGGCCACAGTAACACGTATTTTGCGAAAATTACGCCTTTCTGCCTTGTACAGTTGAAGCTGTAGACCCCTGTGACAGACGGACAGACATACATAAAGACAGACAGACAGCGGTGGCGTAATGGAAGTGTCCTGTGAGTTTTCATGGTGAGCCAATTGGTATAAAATTCAGTACAGGAACGAACGCCAGGCGCGCCTGTACTCCCGAAGAGTTCTAACGATGATGAGTCATAATCTCATCGAAAGCTCAACCTGTACCTCTTTGCACGGTTAAACAAGTGAGGCTTATTCCACAATCACGACATTTATGTATGCAATTGATTACGTTAATGGCAACAACATTTTTTCGTGTTGAGTTAGAACTCTGATTTCTAATAGCACCATAGACTTCTGTATGAGAGTCTCAACTTGAATCTCCCAGGGGCCCGGGAAAAAAGTTTTGACATACGGACGGACAGACAAAAGTAATCCTGTAAGTTTTCTGTTTTTTCCCTATAAAATATCATAAAACATGGTGAACGTACCTCGCTGGAGGTGAGGTAGCAGATCCTAGAGTCGGTGCTGTCAAGGGAGGCCTGCTGCACGATGCCATACCTCGAAGACTCGCGATCGCTGGTGTACTCCGAACGCACGCTGTCTTGTCGGTCGAACACGCCTCTGTATAGAAAACAAGAGATCGTAAGAAATTACTATGTGGCAGTGTCTTGAATAGAAAAGTGCTTTTAATCAGCCTTAAAAAAACTGAGTGAAAGCGAAATCGGCTCGTGCATCGAGTGTACTGTAATAACATATATCATTACGACATGAGTCCCCAAGGGGGTGTCAGAGGTGTTCCCGAGTGTGAACTTTGAAATGAAAATCTATAATCGTCGGTGAAACGCAGGTGTACCAGGTGTGGACTGTACTGTAAACAACACAACAATAATAATATACGTGCAAGCAACGTGCAAGATTATAATCATGGATCTTATCGCTGTAGTTTTCCTGTATTATCTATACATGTCTCTGTATAACAAAATATTTTCGGACTTTGTTGTGGCATACCTTGAAAAAACAGTGGTAGCCTAGTCAGTAAGACGCCTTACACTAATAATAAGATTTTCGGAATTTATATTTTAGTAGCTTTTTCTCACGGCTTCTCCCGCGTGTTAAAGAGTTGTTCGTGAATATAATGGTGAGCTAGCTTTTGCCCGCGGCTTCACCCGCGTGTTATTCGTTTTAACGACATGCTTTTTTCCGGGATAAAAAGTAAGCTATTTGTTAAGTTGGGGTATAAGCTATATTCATTTTAAATTTCATCCAAATCCGTCCAGCCGTTTCAGCGTGAAAGAGTAACAAACATACACACACACAAACTTTCATATTTATAATATTAGTATGAAGTGTGATGAGATAACATAGCCTTGTCTTATTTTACCACAATCGATTGAGGACCGCGCTAATTAGACACCTGATGTATGAAATAACAAAGCCTTGTCTTATTTCACCACAAACGATTGGGACCGCGCTAATAAGACACCTGATTTTTCAATGATATTGATCTATCCTACAGGAACTGACCAATTTTTCCGGGATAAAAAGTAGCCTATGTGTTAAGTTAAGGTATAAGCTATATCCATTCTAAATTTCATCCAAATCCGTTCAGCCATTTCAGCGTGAAAGAGTAACAAACATACACACACACACGCTTAAACTTTCGCATTTATAATATTAGTAGGATAGTAGGATAACTACAATCAGTGTATTGCGCTGTACTAATTTCAGCGCCATCGACTTACTTGTGTAAGCGGATAAATATGATGAAACCGTGACGATTAGATTTCATTCGACTATAATAAAGTAGCTCTACCACATATTTCAGTAAAACTCTCATTGCGCTGCTCCCTTTGGTTTTAGTATGATGAATTGATGATACATAACCTAAAACCTACCCGAAAAATGCGTAATGTCATGCACACCACTTTCAAGTTTGGTCAGATTGTTGTACATATTTTATAGTAAAACAACAAATAATAAAAATTTGGGTTCTTCGGGACAGCGGGAGCTGAATTGTTTGCCAGGCGCTACTATTTTGTCGCCTTGTTTAGTGTCGCCTCGATGTTTCTAAGACATCTACATGTATTGTTGTTATTTACCATATTTTAAAGATCCCGTACCTGTCTTGTATGGTGGTACGGAACCCTTTGTGCGCGAGTCCGACTCGCACTTTGCCAAATTATTTTCCAATGTTATATAGTTTCAAGAAGACTTTTGATATCAAGATATTTCAGGGCTATTTGTCTGGCCGAAGATAATAATCGATCAATGTTGAATTGTTTACGAAGTTAATAAGCCTCTTTTAGAAGATTTAATAGAAACGGGAATGGTAGGTAAGTACAATAAAAATGTTTTCAATATCATAAGAAGATTTATGATAAAACTTCTGACAAAACGTTGGCGATGTTTTGTAACAACTTGGAGAATTTCCATTCTCTTAAAATATTTTATTACCACTTCTACAATAAAATGTCTAGCTGAAAGCAAAATCCGTTAACTTTACACATTCATTTCTTCCCATGTTTGTGAAATTTTTTGCGGTTATTTAAGGCATTGTTTAAATCTTTGTAGTTTCCATAAAAACATGGTGGAATATACAGAGATTTATAACACGTTATAATATGATAGATAAAATTATGATAAATTCGCAGTGACCTATCCATCATACAGCTTGTCCGTTAAGGTAATGGATCTTTCTTGTTCAACATCACTTACGTTTCCCTAAAATGTCTTGGTAACACAAAAAATCTTGATATCCTATTGCATAGAGTTAAATTTATATAGGTTACTGATTTTTATATTTTTGTTTTTTATTATATTAAAGTATATATGTACACAAAAGAATAAAAAATAAATAATTTCAAGATATATTTCGGACCCGGACCCAGTATGGTCCGAAATATATCTTGAAATTATTATTATTATCTGTTAAAGAACAAGCTGGTAAAGTTTATATACATTTATTTTACTGGTTTTTAGGGTTTCACGCCCAAGAGCAAACGGAGGCCTATTAATGTCGCTCTGCTGTCTGTCCGTCCGTATGTAATTCAGTTATACACCTGAAATTTTAATATGTTATGTAGAATGTTGACCCAAAAGCGAATATTAAAATAAAAATTAAATGAAATTAATTTTAGGGGAGACGGGGAAAGGAACTGAAATCGTTCTTACCTAACGGCATGTGGGATATCATTGTGTAGAATTCATTAAGTAGAGTAGAAATATATATTTTTGAAAAAGGAACTAAACCGATTTTTTTAGAAGCTGACGTTTTCAAAAATTGTTGCTGGATTCTTCAATCGGTTGCTAAATCGGTGGTTAATTAATAATCGAATCGCTTTGAAATAGAAAAACCGTTCCTATTCACTCGATGCTTTTTTGTGTTTGTCTGTAGACCGTGAAAAGAATAATAATTAGTTTTTAAGAACCGTAAGTACATATATTCCCGATGCTAATATAGTAAATTTGATATCAGTGCTTGTCTTCAAATAAATATTCCGGTCACAATTTATTATTACTCTTGAATAATAATCAATCGTGTTTTTGTAGACTGAAACTTACTATATCCTATGGATAATGCAATTTTTTCAAGAGCAAGGATTTATTGATGATTTTATTCCATAAATATGATTCATAAGATATTTTATTAAAATGCGGCACTTCCGTGATATATTTTACCTACAACAACCCTGCAGTTGTTGACGTATCTCATGGTTCGACAAACACTCACATTATATTAATTTAGTCCCAGGGGAAAGAAGGAAAATATTATTTAATTTAAATTCTTTAGACATATTGCTGTAACTTTAGCAAAGCATGAAAGAACATAATTTCGAACCAAATTAATCACAAACACGCTGCAGGTCCTATCTAAGAAGTCATTAGAAGTTATTTGGCATTTATTGTAGTAAAGGCCTCTTCTTTGCTATGTTATTTTTCACATGCTGTTTGCCCGTTGCAGCCATACCAACGACTGTCATCCTGTTTTTAGGCACGACTCTGTAACTGTGTCAGTCTACCATCCTTTACGTTTAACCAATTCTCATGTCCTACTTCGACATCGTGATCCGGTTGCCCACATATTAGACTTTATTTATGCTCCTTTGCTTTGAGCTTGCTCCAACTACATAGTTTTATTCCTTAAATGACGCGGCGACGACTGGAAGTTCACATCTGTCTATTCTGTACAAAATAAGACAAGATGCAAGAAAATCGCATGACCACAATCCTCAGCAGTGATGGAAGGTCAAAAAAGAAACAACTAATATAATATTTAACAAAATGCAAAAATTTTGAGATGGTAATCGGAACGCAAGACTTCCTAAGCTTTGACACGAAATGAATATCGAGGGAGTGGTTGCAAAAATAGCTATAACTTGTTGGGATGGGAATAACATTTGATTGACACAGTTCACTGAACACGAGAGAAATATTATGCCATGTAAGAATTTTCTAAGGTTGTTCCGCAACGAATTGTTTTGTTATCTTTTTTACTTGTTCAACACGATACATGTAAAATCAATCATTGATCCTTTTGTTATCTGCTGAATATCTTGTTACTGTGCCTCAATTACTTTGACAATAGATATCTTTCTGACCAGAAAGGTTTTGTTTGATTGGATTCCTGGGGTGAGCTGTCTGCGAAATACATTACGAGTAATGTGATTTTAGGATAGTGGACCTTTGAGTTGGCTTTTTATTATTTGAACAATACTGATGATACGGCAAAAAATCGCAATTACTGCCGTCGTAACCTATTCATAATTTTAATGCTGAGTGTTGAAAAATTTCTACTATTTAGCAAATCGCCTGCTTTTTCGTATTGATCTTATGATGCAATGAAACGGACAACTATTAGAGTTCAGCTCAAGTTTGGAAATTTCTAAAAACGTACCTACGTTTAACTAAAAATAATTCCAGAAAATTTTGCAGGTTAGAAGCGCCATCTGGCGAGCGCTAAGTGCACCAGCCTGGCGTTTGTTTGTTTGGAATGCACGTGGAATCCGCTAGATGGCATCGAGTAACTGACTTTAATGTGATTTATTTGTTCATAGCGATTAACTAATAAAGCGATGGAATGTAAATTAATGCAATCAATAAAGTTAATTTAAATATAAAAATAATTGGTAGTGTCTAATAAAATATATCTTCACGACATGAATCCCCGAGAGGGTGTCAGAGGTGTTCCGGGTGTGAACTGTGAAATGCAAGTCACAGTTCACACTCGGCACACCCGCGTTTCACTGACGATTATTAATATACATCTCAACGTGATGGGTGGTGAGCCCTATCCCCGTTCTTTGGGCACAAAAACACGCTTTTTAGGGCATGCTGCAGGTTTCCTCACGATGTTTTCCTTCACCGTTCAGCAAGTGGTAAGCATTAAATACTCTGCACATAGATTCCAAAAACCTACCCCTGAGCTACGTCCGCTTGTCTTATTTAACTTTGAGTTCAATTTGAAAACTGAAATATATATAAGTGAATTTGCCTTAGCCGTCAAGCCAGGCGAGGATCCACTATTGTGGGCACGGTGGGCATGCCCACAACCCTAAGGTCATCGCGTAGCAAATTGGACTTCGGAATATAAAACCGCACAACACTGTTTTTACTAGTGTGCATAAACAAAACTTAGCTGATAGTTCTATTGCTAATGGCACGTTACTTATTTTTGTAGTGAATAGAGTAAACATTATCCTCGACGACCCGAATTCAACTCTATCACTGTTTCTTGATTAGTTCACCGGAAAATCCTGTTCGTGCAATTACAAAAAAAAAAAACAATGTACGAATTACAGATTACATTGCATTAATAAATATATTTCATTACAAACAGACGAACATTTTACAGTTACTGTTTTACTAGTGTTCACCCCGCGGTTTTGCCCGTGTGGACCAGTGATACAAAAACATAAATGCTTAATCTTGAACGATGTCCCCATACAAGAAGAAAATTATTAAATTTTTAGGAATGCAACGTATCAATCGTGAGCGAGTCCGTAGTCCAAGTAGTAGTAGTTTTTGGGTGGCCAGTGGCCGTGCCCACAACCTTTATCGAGGGCTGGATCCGCGCCTGCGTCAAGCCAGCCTTGCTTGCTGATTTTGTGAATAAAATTAAATATTTCGCGTGTGTTGCGTATTTACTTTATATTTCATCGAAGTTTATACTATCTTCGCAGGTGGTTTGGACATATAGAGAGGATGAATGAAAGTAGAGTGACAAAAAAATGTATGCTGCACAAGTGGAAGGTAAAGCTTGACCGGCCGCCCTAGAAGGACGGATGCCAACCAAATAGGCGACATAATGAAGAAAGGCAAAGTAAAATGTACCCGCAATAGAAGAGCTTATATGACTAGATTGATGGATGTAGAAGAAGCAAAAGAGGTGTGTCAGGATCGTGGCAGATGGAAATATGTGGTCCCTGCCACCCCACTGGGAGACAGGCGTGAGTATATGTATGTATGTATCATTATAAAATTGTAATATTCAGCGTTTGTAACGTTTTAGGGTTCCGCGCCGCCGTCTGTCCGTCTGTATGTCACGGGTCTCTAGCTTGCAGGCGGAATGAGTTACAGATCTGAAATATGGATATGTTGTGTAAGATGTTGAACCAAAACCGAGTATTGAATAAAAAATTCAATCAAATAACAATTGAGGAGGGTTCCCATTCCCATATATGAAAAAAGAAATCATTAAGTAAAGTTCAAATATTTTTTTCCATATTCAGAAATACTCAGTTTTAGACAATTATTGTTACGGAGTCTGTCTCAAAAACTAAACTGGTTTGTAATTTGTAATTTTTGGTATACTATGTGCCATATAATGTATTTAAACAACAAATACTGAAAACGCCGACTTTTGATATAGTCTTAGGGTTAAATATCCGATAACTCGACCAACATAGTTTTGCGGTTTTGTTTCATACATTGTGTAGGTACTGATAAGTTTGTAATTTTTAATCAAATCATTTGATTCTATTAACTAATTTAAATGCTACGGAACCCCCAGGGCGCGAATCCTACTCGCACTAGACCGGTGTTTTTACCTTAATAAGTAAGCTTTATATTTTTAACCTTCGTTTCCTCACAGTATTCTTTATTTTGCTGATTAAGTGGTTTGTTGGAATAAAACAGCATAAATATTTCGTGTCCAGTCCATGTGTTAACACGAAGATGTGTTAATACATGGACAAGACTTGCTCAAGATCGCAAAGAATGACATAATATGGAGAAGGCCTTTAGATAACCGTTTTTAGGTGTCCAAATAATGCCGATTTTTCAGAATAACAGAAATAATAGAAAGTTCATATATTGAATATTATTATTACCTGCTTGTTTAATTATAGAATTATTTTAGCTTGAATTTAAATAATTGTATTATGTGTTCGATTTTATTAATATAAATTGTACTTATATACTAAATTTGGAAATAAATGGCTATTATTATTAGATTTTTTTCAACTGACGCCGGGCCCAGTAGGGCCCGAAATATATCTTGAATTTATTTTTTCTGTGTTTTTTATATATATCTATATACATCTATTACAAATAAAAACAATAAAAAGCTTGAAAGAGCCAAATATTTATTTAATAAAAAGTATTATTATTATCATAAGTATTTCGTGAAGCGTGTTCGTTTTCTTATTATCTTTTCTCCATACGTCTGTCTGTCTGTTCGGTGGACACGGGATCTCCGGAAATGGACAACAGCAGACTCTTCGAGTTTGGGCTTATTTTATTGGTCTTGATTAGTACTTTGGTAAGACATGGTGACCAGGGATGATGATGGATACGGGAAACCTTCAACGGAGATAAGTAGATCTCTTGATTTTGGGATTTTTTGTTTAATCTTGATGAGTGCTTTGGTAAAATATAGTGATCAGTGCCTGATGATACCACTGAAAGGTGGTTACGGGAACTCCTCACCGGATAACAATGCGTTTCACATGGTCAACTGCATGTTGCCATATCACGAGTCAGTTCTGACAGCAATCATTTGAACAAAACAAAGAATTTCCTGTGCTCGTAGGCGCTGAACTAATTACTTAAAACTGTCTTCCTTGCATCTATTGTTGATTGAAAAACCAAGCTCCTTTATTTACCTTATTTCCACGGAAATGTCTTATACGTGGGCGGAGCCGCGGGCAAAAGCTAGTAATCATTAATTTTAACTTGAGAACCACTGAACGGATTTGGATGGGGTTTTCTTTATTGTCACTGTAGAAACCCTGATCAACACATAGGCTAAAAGGGATGTTGATAAAATAACGCGCAAACTGAAAACAGAGCAGAGATTAAATAATAGCGGGTGGAGCCGCGGGCAAAAGGCTAGTTATTTTATATTTATTTTTCCCCTAGGGCAAAAATGGAATTTCATACATTTATTTTTTACCTCTAAGGCAAAACAGAGGCTGTTAACAAGCACATTTAAAAAAAAGCTACCTTTGCCGAGGATGTTTAAGATTATTATTTTATTTCAATATGTTTTATTACACTTCAGTTCCTATGAAAAAAGATGCTCATGATTTTTAAGGTGGTAACGGAGGATCTCGGTGCAAAATGCACATCATAGTATTGTTTTCCTTACCTTTGAATAAAAAGTTTGCAATAAATTAAGGTGGTCACAAGAAAATTATTCAATTTTATGCGTTACATTTTAGCTGCATTACATTACAACTGTAAACACGCTTTTATGTTTGTTAATGTAATGCAAACAAAATGTACGTAATTTTTTTGTGAACACTTTATTATTAATAAACTATTTCCGCAAGTTGCTTTAAAACACATTTATTGCATACTTTTTATTTATTCAAAAGCAATGAAAACAATATTATGATGTGCATTTTGCACCAAGGTAAAAAATTACCTCCTAAGGCTTTATCCTATTTCCACGCTATCAAAGAAATTGCAACGGACTCATTTTCCTCGAGAGTACATTATCCATATTCTGCACTGTACGAATCGCTAGTGCATTCCGCCTGCGACACACAGATATGCCGAGCAATACTTACCGCTGGTCAAAGCTGTCGGCGCGATTACTTCTGTAGCCCGAGTCGTTGAGGCTGCCTTCGTGTCGTAGACTCGGGAGGGAGTCCCAGGGGGAGCGGCGGGGGCCGGTGGGAGGAGCGCCTCGCCAGCCATCGGAGTGACGGTACCACGCCTGTCGGGCTGACTCCCCTATGCACGATGCGCATCGGGACGCACTCACGAAACTGTTAAAAATTAAAATACATACAGTTCTCATCAAGCAAATTGAAATAATACCAAAACTTTCTTTCTGGCGACAAATAACAATAAAAGAGGATTAATTCTTTAAAACAATTTAATTTGAATTTGAAACGTTAGTATAGGGAATTCAAAACCTTGTATATATTAATGTACGAAATTTTAAAATAATCCATTACAACACAAGTGTTTCGATTTTTTTGATGAGAAGTGTTTTACAGACAGATGAAAAACTAAAGTTCGTAGCTGATATGCGGAATGCCATTTTATCTAAAAAAAGAAACGTTAGTCGGTTGATGCTTGGTGTTCTAGTAATTTCATAATTTTTAAGTTTCTCACGTTCTAAAATTAAAAAAGCTCTTTGTTAGACAAATACATTTAATTTTAAATTTTTATTACACATCTAAGTAGATTTGTAAGTTTTTTTTTATACTTTTGTAATGAAAGGAATAAACTATAAATTATAATATACATCTTAAAAGACGATTTAATCCTTTTTGATAAGAAAATTTACACTTTTTCAGAACTATAAATAAAATGGGCATTAAATAGCTTTAAGTGGGTTTCTTATGATGAAACACGAAGATAAGATAGATAATCCTTTAAACTAATTCTGTTCAAGTTCAAAACTTGTTAAAAGTATCGCAACGGTTTATAAGCGCTGACCTTGACTGCGCTGGTGATCGTTTCTCTATCGCACTTAGTAATTTTGTGCGCGAGTGAACACATGCGCTAGTCCCCCACCACTTTCGCCGAGCGCTCATATACCGTTTTGCGACACTTGTACACAGAGTAAGTTTTTAACAATAACGTTACTGAAACGAACAAAAATACTTTTTTTTTTATTACGTACGCAGGAACAATAAACAAGCTGAAGGAGAGAATCTGATTTATCTATTACGAGGTTGAAAACACAGATTGTTTTGGTTACAAAGTTTGCTTTGAGTCGTGGGAATTGGGACCCCAAAACAACAATAAATAGGGCAATTTATGGAGCAATCACACAAGTTAAACTTTGTTGGAATTCAGTTTGTCCGTGCGAAAAAACCTTATCCCAGAATTGAATTTTTAATGTCCAGGTAACAAATTTGAAATAAAGACAAAAGACAAAAAATACATATTTCTTAAAGCACTACATACATTGTTCCGTGATACCGTTAAATTATAAAAGTTTTAACAAAAGTGTAGGTAAACTAATAAATAGTAACAGTAAAACAGTATTAAAGTACTCTAGGTGTTCAGTTTAGTTTAATATGCAAATACGATAGACGAAGTACTTGAGTATAGAATTAACACACTAAAAGTAATGGTTAGTAGCAGACCCCACACTAAGTCGGACTTGTCCTGGGGGTCTAGACCAAGGTTGCAAACATCATGGTTGTACTAATGGGACACAGTACAGTTGGTTACACTTTTGCTCATTATATATATCTATTAGCAAAAATTTAATTATTACTTACGTTAAAGACAATTACAATTTGTAAATGAGTAGTTTGTATTTAATTTATATATAACCGTATGTATTAAGAAAAACAAAAATACTTAATGAGTAGAAGTTTCTTCCTAGAAATGACATTGAAATGGCTGTGGATATATTTAATAGAGCGATAAATCAAATAATTGATAAGTTTATTCCCACAAAAAAAATATCGAATAGTATAAAAAAATATCCCATTTGGTATACTCACTCATTAATTAGAGTTATTAATAAAAAATTAAAAGCCCACAAAAAATGGAAAATATACGGCCGTATTCATGACTATGAAAACTTTTCATCACTACGAAAGCAACAAAAGGAAATGGAGATTTCGTGTTACGATCACTACATATCCACTGCTGAATGTAATATTCGTACCAACTCAAAACACTTTTGGTCATTCATTAAATCCAAGCAAAATTCAAATCCTATTCCTGAGACCGTATTTTTAGACAATAGAGTTGAATCTGATGGTCAAAATATTGCTGATGTATTTAATAGTTTTTTCCGTTCTGTTTTTGAGCCAAGCTCCCCTTTATGTGTTAATCCATATAGTAGCACAGCTAATAACATGCTTCTTGGTTCAGTCGACATCACAGTAAACCTAGTTGAAAATTATTTAAGCCGCTTAGATGTTACAAAGGGTTGTGGCCCTGATGGAATTCATCCCATATTCTTAAAAAACTGTAGTCGTCAGATTGCTTATCCCATCACATTACTCTTTAAGCAATCATTATATCTCGGAACAATGCCTCCAATCTGGAAGCGTTCTATTATTGTCCCAATATTTAAGCACGGAAATAAACATAATGTGAGAAACTATCGTGGCATCTCCAAGTTGTCAGTGATACCTAAGGTATTTGAGAAAATTGTTTATGATAAACTTTTCCCTGCAGTGAGACCGATTCTAATTCAACAGCAGCACGGATTTGTTAGTCGCCGTTCAACGGAGTCAAACTTATGTGAGTTTTTAGATTATGTTTTAAAATCTATGAATGACGGTTTCCAGGTCGACGCCATTTATACAGACTACTCAAAGGCATTCGATAAAATTTCCCACTCGTTACTAGTTTGGAAGTTAAGTGCGGTAGGCATACACGGTGACCTATTACGGTGGTTGGAATCATATCTCAGGGATAGATCTCAAGCTGTAGCTGTCAAAGGATATACCTCAAGCTATGTACCCGTGACTTCCGGTGTTCCGCAGGGTTCTCACTTGGGCCCGTTGCTATTTAATATTTTTATCAACGATGTATCAGAGTTCATAAGATCTACAAATTTATTATTATATGCTGATGATAAAAAAATATTCTATAAATTTAAAAATATTGAAGACTGTGAGAGGTTGCAGGATGATCTTAAGCGGTTGTGTGAATTCTGCTCATTGAATAAGCTTCATCTAAATGTTGATAAATGTTGTACGATCTCATTTACAAGGAAACGTAAACCAATTATATTTAATTACTCATTATTTAACAGAAACCTACAACGCGTTACCGATGTCAAAGACTTGGGAGTCCACCTAGACAGTGAGCTACAATTTACTACACAAATAAATAAAATCACTGCTAAATCCTTTAGAATGCTTGGGTTCATATTCAGACAATGTAAAGATTTTAAAGATCCCAATACACTTGTTTTATTATACAATGCATTTGTCCGACCTCATGTTGAGTACGCGTCCACCGTATGGAATCCTCTTTACACTAAATATGTTGAACTGATAGAACGTATCCAGAATAAATTCTTAAAAAGACTTAAGTATCGATTTAAAAAATTCAATTGTAATTTCACATCACTTTCTAAACGCCGTGAGCACCGAGATCAAATATTCCTGTATAAAATTTTAAATGGCCTAGTTGACTCACCACATTTACTTAACAAAATTACTTTTCGAACTCCAACATTCAGAACTCGTACAAAATCATTATATTCTGTAAAACTTTCCAAGACAAACTATGCAAAAAATCGATTCATAATAAGATCTTGCTGTAAATATGATGAATGTTATAATAACGCTGACCCTTTTAATGATAAGATATCCAAATACAAAAATTTGATCTGTTCTGTTACCAAATAATATAACTGTTTAACCATATTTTGTTTACTTTTATAATTGTTTTAGCTTAATTGTATAAATTTTTGTTGGCAACTAGTGTATATCTCTTTTTATTGTGTAAAAGGAACTACTTTTTTAATCAGTGGAAACTTCATTGGCATGTGTATTAAGCTTGTATTTCAATTTTTATGTGTAAGTTAATGCTGTATGTTTTCCTTAAACAAATAAATAAATAAAAAGATATAAATTACAA
Source organism: Ypsolopha scabrella (assembly GCA_910592155.1). Classification (NCBI taxonomy): domain Eukaryota; kingdom Metazoa; phylum Arthropoda; class Insecta; order Lepidoptera; family Ypsolophidae; genus Ypsolopha; species Ypsolopha scabrella. The sequence goes on from OU342964.1 coordinate 13,060,372, forward strand.
ATTTAAACATATATATAATTAATACTATAAATATATACGCATGTATCATTTAAATGTATATTCAGGCAGAATAAATACAGTAAGTTTTGGAGGTAAGATTACACAATAAATAATCTTCAAATTTTCATCAATGTTCAGAAGTTAAGCCCTATTTATTGTACATGTATTTGTGTATCTCTTAAGGTACATAATAATATTTTTTTACAATTTTTATAAGCATTCTTATTTAGAGTTGATGCTTGTGATTGTTGGCACTTGGTGGAACTTTTGATACATTTTAATTGAAAAACACTTGTACTTGTCCACTTATTTATATTATTTCCCTTACTGGTTTCGCTGTTATAGCATTATCAAAGGTTTTTTGGTTGTTTACGTACAATATTATAAAAAAAAACATTCTTATTTATTTTTTCGTCAGCTGAAGACGATCCCAACTGGGCCGAAATCGTTTTTTTATCGCTTCATGGTAATTCCACAAATACAATATAAAATTCGAAAAAAGTGGAATGTCGAGGCACGCTGGCAACTATACTCTTAATAACTGTTAATATTGTCTGGTGGACTCATGTTTTTTTTAATACGACAAATATTTGCGAGCTGTTTTCTAGCCGTGTTGCCGGTTTTATGTAAGTTATAAATACCTTACTAGGTTCACGTTAGAAATGTAGATGTGCTTGTTTATAAAGTAGCTACACCTATAAATAACTACATATCTAGACAAACCTTGTCGGGTTTATTGTTATCTTGAAAATAATGTGTAGTTTTTCTCTTTGGTGATGTGTTATTAAATAAAAAAAAAATGAAAATATTAGAACAACATTTTCATCTGCTGCTATCATGAAAACAAAGCCTCAGTGTTTGTTAGATGTCTGTCTGTCCACGGCATAGCTCAAAAACTCAACTGCATAAGCTGAGTGAGTTGAAATTTTGCATGTAAGCAGAGGTATACTGAATTACAGTAGGATCGGGAGAAATGATAAAAAAGATTGGATGACGTATTTAATATTGCAAATGAATATCACATAAATTACATATTTATGTGTATGTGTGTGTCAGATGTCTATCTGTCCACGGCATAGCTCAAAAACTCAACTGCATAAGCTGAGTGAGTTGAAATTTTGCATGTAAGCAGAAGTATACTGAATTACAGTAGGATCGGGAGAAATGATAAAAAAGATTGGATGACGTATTTAATATTGCAAATGAATATCACATAAATTACATATTTATATGTATGTGTGTGTCAGATGTCTATCTGTCCACGGCATAGCTCAAAAACTCAACTGCATAAGCTGAGTGAGTTGAAATTTTGCATGTAAGCAGAAGTATACTGAATTACAGTAGGATCGGGAGAAATGCTAAAAAAGATTGGATGACGTAATGAATATTGCAAATGAATATCACATAAATTACATATTTATGTGTATGTGTGTGTCAGATGTCTATCTGTCCACGGCATAGCTCAAAAACTCAACTGCATAAGCTGATTGAGTTGAAATTTTGCATGTAAGCGTAAGTATACTGAATTACAGTTCAAAAACATCTTGGGTGTGTCAAAACCATTTTTCGATTTAGGGATCCGTTGGCGAAATATTAACCTTTAAAGTGAAAATTGTAGTTAGAATGGAGCGTTTCCTCCCCCTGCCGGCTAAACGGTTGTTAATAGAAATGTGAAAAAATTTACAGAAGTAGTAAATATAATGAATTTAAAAGGAAAACTATCACAGCTAAGTAGGCTTTACAGGTACGAGTACAGGTCGTGCCAAACTTTTGGTCCCCTCTAATGTATGGGACTAGAAGTTTGGCGCGGTCTGTATTAGTAGACCAACTTATAAAATGTACCGGGCAACTACGGAACCCTACATTGCGCGTGGCCCGACACACACTTGGCCGGTTTTTTTACATTTATTTGTCTATATAATCGTTTCTGCAAGGTACTATACAAACTGTATTTTAAATAGTCTCTGTTCTTATGGATGGTCGTATATTTTGCGTATCCTAAAATTACATAAGATTTGTATGAACCCGCCCGTTTTAGTAATATATTACTTTTGAGTACAGGATAACGCCCAAGTCCCGTAGGAGATTTAAGTATCTAATCCCGAGCTCAAGTTATAAATAAGATTATAAAACAAGTTATTGCTTTCACAAAAAATCTTTGTAAGAAGATATTAGAATACAAACGTATGAATAACCATATTTTAAATAACTTTCTGATTGGGCTGTAAGATAACATTATTTAATGCTTGTATATATTTTTAATAATTATCCCACACGGTTACTAAAAAAGGATCATGGTGTGACGCATGTGTCCGTCTATCTGACTATTATACATGGGCTCTCATAAATTGACAAATATTGAACTTGAAATCTGGAATACTTAGTCGCCATTATCAATTTCGAACGCTTTCGAATCTTGCCAGGGGTGCATACTATATTTAGAGCCAAATTCATACTGAAGACTCGTTAAGTAGTCGTTATCAAGGTTCGGTGACCCTTTTTGAGAAGTAAGAAGATTGATTTTTGCTGTTTCCTACAAACGCAAGCAAGCACAGGCCCGACCAGTTAGAAAATTGTTTTTTTTTTTTTTTCTAATTTTTCAAGTAACTTTATTGATCCGTAATACTGGACACTTAAAAAGCTTACAGTATAAATTTGGCTGCATAAAACAATGTCACCTTGCATAAGGATAAAGTTTTATTGATATGTCATAAATGTACTTGTTTCCATAGCTAATGAGTTTCGTTACATTAAACTAGGGACAGTGAGAAATGGCACCTATGACAGCTGCGTTTAATAATAGGGTATACTTACATTTTCGGTAAAAATAAAAATCTAGGATCTTTAATCTCTTAGACACGTCCACATCATACAATATGCGACACAATATTACAAAAGGAATGTGTGCCAAATCTGCTTACAAGGCACCCAAAAAATCTAGAAGGAAACCGGTTTACAAATCTTTTGCTCATATAATTAAATGACCAAAAAATATTGTTTGGACGGAGCCGTACACTAACCCTTTATTTATTGATTACGATTCACTGTCAGTCCCCGTTGAATTATCTTAAAATGTCTTAAATAGACAAATCCTCGAGTTTTGAAAAAATTAGAAACTTTTGATTGAAGTCTTTATACCTAGAAAAATTCTTTTGCAAAAAAACAGCAACATGAAAATCGAAAAATAATGATCGGAACGAGTAGTAAATAACATTTTGTCAATGGCAACAATGAAGTATTTCATTAAAAAAACAACGAAACTTGGTAGACATTTAAACGTCATACATGGGTGCCATCTCTCGGTGAGCATTAGTTAGCAGTTTGGCTTTTTGTTTTTAGGTTTCCGTACACGAAGGATGCCAAACGGAACTATTACTAAGCATCCAGCATCCGCTTTCCGTCCGTCCATCTGTCTACAGCTTTAGCCGTAGTAGATAGCCAGTTGAAATTTTCACAGAATCCGTGTTACGTAAATACGGCTTCTGCCATGAAAAATAAAAGAATATAAAAAAAATACCTGCGGAAAGGGAGTCCCAACACAGAAAACTTCGAAAATACAGCATATCATAAAAATTGTTTTAAATGTAGTCATAGCAAATACTTTACTGAAGTAAATCCTCAAACAATAAAATATTTAGTTCCTTAAAGCCCGGGCGGTAGCGTTGCATTTAAGGTAGTGGTTTTAAGCCGATTGATTTCCATCTTTTTCAATAGATCTGGAATGGCTAATAGTGTGGATGTGAGAGGTTGCGAAAGTGGTAAAAAAAAAGTAATAGTACGCCGGCTGAAACATTTTTCACAGATAGTTGACATCATACTGAGCTGAAAAAAAATCGTCTGCTGCATCGTGGATTCGTTAGTTTTTTTTTTACCACTTTCGCAACCTCTCACATCCAGACCCACCGCGGGTGCGTCAGCTGAAGATTTTTTTTCAGCTCAGTATGATGTCAACTATCTGTGAGAAAAGTTTCAGCCGACGTACTATCACTTTTTTTATAATTTTTTTTACCATTTTCGCAACCTCTAACACCCAAACCCACCGCTACTTGAGCAGCTGACGGTCGATTCACATATCAGTCATGTGAGATCTACGATCGATGTCAATGTCAGCCGGCTTACTATGACTTTTGTATTTGCAACGGTACCTCCCGGACTATTACTCCGTGGGTGCCAAATTGTTTATTATGCGCTTGGCGCTACCATTTTGGCGCCTTGTTTTTTTTTGTTGCTTTGATGTTGCTTTTGCATATACCTATATTATTATTCACTTTAATGTTTTTTTGTGCGCGAGTCCGTCTAGCACTGACAGTTGTTTTTTCTATTCAAGACCAAATTTTGAAAGAATCCCTAGATGGCTTTTTCTGACACACATGTTTGATTGTAAATCATAAATCGTGGTTGTGTATGTAATATGTATACAATATTGTGGTGTATCTAAAGGGTATTTTTTCAAAAATTACAGAGTAATAAAGTTTTTCTCGGTTGTCATTGGCTTTTTCTTTTTTTTAGTTTGCTTTAGTTTTTCTGTTTAGTTTAGATCTTGATTTGTCTGGAATATTTTTTCACCTCACTAGTTCAAAAAGCGCGCCTTTGTTGCTTAAAATCAGTACATAAGCAAAAGTTAATTTTGCTCACTCGGTGAAAAAAGTGTTTTCAAAAATTAAGAAGGCGGCGAACACAGAGGAAACTCTGTGGTCGCGAATGGGTATATAATTTTTTTTCTTTTTTTGTCCTGTCTGACTTGCATTAGCTATGGTTATGACCACCACTACGTTCACCACGCTCAACTATCGTTCGAAAGTCAGTTACGCAAAAAATCATGCTTTTCGAATGATTTTTTGTATTTTTAAGAAGGGTGACAAAAGAATGAAGGACGCATGCTTCTATAATCTGAACTGCTATAATTAGATTGATGGATGTGGAAGAAGCGAAAGAGGTGTGTCAGGATCGTAATAGATAGAAATCTCTAGTTTCTGAACACACCTCTTCCCAGAGACAGGCGTGATTATATAGTATGTTTATAATAATTGTTTTACATCTTGTATTTATTCGCTAGTGAAGTGAAAAGTTGTATGTGTCACACAAGAGCAAGGTAATTTTGTTTCTTATGCATTTGAATCCCTCACAACGCCCAGGGCGGCGATTCTCACAAAAAATTTCACACGCTTTGCTTTTCATACGCCTCTGTTTATCGCATCATAAATGCAGTGTGATGATAATTCTATTAATTATAACTCTTTAAGAGACACGTAAAGATGTACAACAGGTTTATATTTTAAAAGTATGATACATTTCTTCATAAGGAGCTTGTAAAAATCACCCGCTTTCGGCCTTCGCAAATTGTCGCATGTGCATGAATCGCCGTCCAGGAATCTAACTTAGAATCACTCGCTACGCTCGTGATTCAATTATAGTATCCTTCGCTTGGTCGAGATTCAAACTCAGCACTCGCAAAAAAACTACCTTTGCTCTCTTGTTGTACAAATAACTATTTTGTCATAATGATTGCAAACTTGTGTTTTTTTCGCCATCCCTGCATTTTAAAATTGTATCCTATTTTTTTATGAAATGAAACTCGTTATTGGCACGTTTAGCTTTAAAATTGTGTGATTTGTTTATTCCCCGTATTTTCTGCTGTGAGTATAATAAATAGGGATAGGATAATCGGATCGATATATACCTAAAGTTGGAAAAATCCTTGAAAAAGTTTGTAGGTGTGGAGTCGGCTTCTTAAAATATAATTTATTGTGATGGTAAAATTACGAAATTGCTTAATACGTTATGATAATGTACCCAATACTTAGCGGGTTACCATAAATGTATATTATTTAGGAATTGTACACAAGTCATAGGAAATTTATAAAATGCCAAGCTGATTTAGGCAGAGATAATTTGTTTTCGGTTTTCTGTTTTGACTTTTGCTCTATTCGGCCTAAATCAGCTTGGCATTTAATAAATTTCCAAGTAATTGAGTTAAATTCCTGAATTATTCAATTAATGTATTATTTACATTTCGGGTAAAGGTTAACTATCAAAATAATATTATAAAAAGCCGACTCCACACCTAAAACGTTCTCAGTTTTTCCAACTTTAGGTATATATCGATCCGAATATCCTATCCCTAATAATAAACAAAACTTGAATTTGAAAGATTTCTATATTTTTATGCGAACCAAGAATCTGAGAAAGTTGTGTAAATAGTTGATTGATAAATATTATTACAGTGCATTAAAAGATCAATCAGAAACCAATTTTAGGTAAGACGATAATAATAATTATAAAATATTCTTGGGCCAGGATTTAAATCCAAAGCAAAGAATTTTGCTATAAATCATTATAATATCTATGAACATGTAAATAAATATAATAATTTAGATAACAGTTTCCCTTAAATCTATAATGTTTACAAATTCTGAAAGCACACATAATTTGTAAAGTTACTTCGTTTGAAGTATCGACTGGATGAAGCTCTTTCATTCACTTTGTTTTACGTAGGAAGAACTCCATTTATTTCCATTATATATTTTTCATAAAGGTGGGGTGGTATGATGAAAGGAAATTTCGGAGTAATATTGCAAGACAAATTATTGTTGACTGAAATAGGCTATGACGTCACTAACAAAACTCCCACATACGGATGAACGCAAAAATTAAAAGGTCCGGATAGTGAGAAAATAGGAAATAATTTCGCAACTGCCGTAGTTCTTTCAAAATCGTTGCAACAAAAAGTCAAAAATAGGTGCGACGACGAGTAAAACGACGACGAGTAAAGTAAGGTTGCTTGTTATTTTAAATTAAATTAAAACTAAGCCGAGTGAAGCAGAGCGGAGAGAAGCAACTCCTTTAGCTTTTAGCAAAAAGTAAATTTCTAGGAACTTGTATCATCTCGTTCTGCTCCACTTTGCTCGATTCCGGAATTATAATCGTAAGTAAACACACACTCGTCTTCGCTTCACTTGTCGTCACACCTAAATCCAAATTGGTAATTTCCAACTATCCATATCTATGCAAAGTACTCTATAATTTTAGGAATGACCAGTTTTTTCGAAATATTCGGCAGCGTATACAAAGCAATTGAATGTCTGTATTTACTGAGGTACAAAATCAAATTGTAATCGATTCAGTGATTTCGTTATACCAAAAACAAAGCGCAGCTAGTAATGCGGCTTTGGTGGTCTGAATATTTGCATCCAGCTTGGTCAATTCCACCGGGCTCGTTGCTCCCGTCAGATTAGAGCGAAGGCTCAAATAAATTATGAGATCTGGATGAATGAACGACACGAGTTGTGTTTGCCGCATAGTGACGGCATATAGTACCAATTTTTACCGTGAATTATGTCTCATAAAACCATAGGTGTTAGATATATACGAGTATACCAGGAAAGATGGTCTTTTTTTCTGGAAATACAGATTGGAGATTTGTTTTATAACTTATAAGATAATGATTCTCTTGGAATACTATTTTATTTTGACCAAGTACATGCTGTGCTGCAACTATTTTAAGCACATACAAACAATTTAACGCTATATTAACAAAGGTTAGTATGATAGTAATCACCGTATTTGTGGATCTGTAGCTCTACTATTACTGTATCCGTGGATGTGTCACGTTTTGTCTATATTGAACGCTAAAGCCAAAAGCAATACCTTTCTATCCGTGTTTTGGAGATAATTAATTTTTTCGTTGCTTTGCATTATGTGTTGCATCCAATCACATCACACTAATATTATAAATGCGAAAGTTTGTGTTTGTGTGTGTGTGTGTATTTTTGTAACTTTTTCACGCTGAAACGGCTAGACGGATTTGAATGAAATTTAGAATGGATATAGCTTATGCCCTAACTTAACACATAGGCTACTTTTTATCCAGAAAAAAAGCATGTCGTTAAACCGAATAACACGCGGGCGGAGCCGCGGGTAAAAGCTAGTAATAAATAATAATACAACATTTTCATGAGTATAGCTTGTTAGCTACCCACTTCACTATTATCAGAATAATTTATAGAAACTTTGGAAGATGATTAGTTATTCATAACAAAAGCTTTTGTTGTTTATAAACTTGAAGTGATCTAAGCAAGTACCTAATTGAAATAAATTCAAATAGAAACTGTATGAATTTATTGGTATGCTACTGTCACCTAATCGATAATTCAAGTAAATTTTCACCCCACCAAAAACATAAATGTGATAATGAGTTCAATTTAAAACGTTTAAACTTTAGCTGTGAAAACTTGCAAAGTTGTAGGTTTTTAACAAGTGAATAACGTTGTACATTACTGCAGTTTTGCATCCAATTTGACCTTAATTCTTATTTTCATCGAATGGTCTAAGAAGCCAACAATCCTTCGCTCTCTTTGTACCGAAATTTGGCCCTTTTTTCATATTTATGTTTTTAGTGGGATATCATTGATTTTTGTAAAGTTGTAATTAAATAATAATACATAATTTTACTAGCGTTTTGTAGGCGGTTTCCGTCGCGCAAATGTAATAAATGACTACGTCCCCGGGGAACTGCTTGTTCTCAGAAAACTAACTATATATGGTCTTTGTCCAAGTAAAGAGCCTAACCATTAAAATAGTAAAGGAATTTGCAAAATAGGGTCAGTAGTTCCAGAGATTACCAACGGGAATGTAATTAATAACTCTGTAACTAACAATTCTTTGTGCTGTGGCTATAGAAAAAGAATGGTGCTAAGCGATAAGTTTTTTTTAACATTTTATGTATTATTTTATTACTTATATGTGGTATTGTATATCAACATTTTTTGTGTTGTGTTTGAAAATTTAATTTATTGCTGTTTTCTTTTTCCGTTTTCTTATGCCGTATTTATATTGATTGTGTGTGAGGCTAAATTTCATAGCGTTAGTAAATTATTATTATTTTACGTAAGTGTTCTCAGTTCTATTATGTAAGTAGTGAAAACTTGTAATTGGCTTTAATTTGTTTACTCTGTCTTATATTTTAGTTACCCTGTGCTGTAAAGTTTACCTTATATATAAATAAAAAAATAACTGTGAATCTTTAAAATAACTCTATGTATCCAAAACGTCTAATTAAGTTGGACACCTCATTTTCTGAAATTTTTCTTTGTATATGCTCAATGACCTACCGTTATTGGAAATTTCAAGTTTCTACGTTCCCTGGAAGCGGTTTAGGTTTTGTATAAAGAAGTGAGAGAGTCAGTCAGTCAGTAGGTGATAAAATAGTGATTTTTGGACGTGAATATACCAAGCACTGCTAAAATTTCATTTATGAAAATTAGTATTTTAGGCAATTTTCACAGATATGTAAAATTACAACTTCGGAGGTCCAATAGGGAATGAGTTATATCTCGAAATGGTTTGTGTAACATAATAAATTAATAACACACGGCTGTTGCTCTTAGAACTCATTAGAACTCGTTCTGGACACGCTGCCGTGTGTCTAAATATATTATAATTTAAAAGATTTTGAAGCCTACTGAAATAACGTCCAAATTCGGAAACGTTACTAATTATTACAAGGAATATGCAAATAAAATCTACGAGAATTATTGTGTCAAGCCGTGTTTAAAAATCGTCTGTGAATAAACGAGACAACAAGATGTCTAGGCAGCTTTTAACTTTAAGTGACATTGTGTATTCGGCTGTAAAAGTTTCGAATTTGCCTCGGTAACATCGTTGAACACGAAAAGTATCATTATCAACTTAGCGGTCGCCCCGGGCCTGAATATTATAGCAAGAAAGATATAAATAAGTTAGAAGCATGTGACTTTCTTGGATGTCCTTCTTACTTTGTGATCGAACCCTCCCCCAGGAATAACCTTTCCTTAAATATTTCTTGAAGGCATACGATGTGGGTACCTACGGTTGGCAAAGAAGGTAGCTGGTGTATATAAACGACGTGACGTAATATTTTCAAGCAAAATTTACCATAAACTAGGGGGCATAAAAATATTGTATAAAAATATACCCAGAGTATTTCCATAATATTAGAGACGAAAAGAAAAAGTAAAAAAAAGTAGTAATGCTACGAGTGCGTAAAGGAGGCAATAGCTTTACGAGGAACGATTTGCAACACGAGCGATAAGCGAGTGTTTTAAACGTTACGAGTAAGTTATTGCCCTTACGCACGTGTGTCATACTAAGTTTTAATGCATAGTGTGAGTAAATAAATGAAACGTAATTAAAGAAACAAACAAACAATAAATACTTATATAAGTAATTAATAATAATGAACTTTAGGCGGGCATTCTTTTTCTTTTTCTTTGCACGCAAGTTGCCAACTTGACGGAAATAAGCTGCTTTCAGTTTGATGCGTTCAAAGGATGCTTTCAGTCATACATAACAATTCGACTCCACCAGCATATTCCAATAATGTAAACAACAATAGCTGCCCAAAATTGTCTATCTAAAGAGATGCAAATAATATTGTTAACAAGGAGGACCGATCGATAATATTGTAATGTTTTTAAATAATTCACGGAGAATATAAGTGGCCAGTATCATTTTGCGAACTCCCATATTAAAACTCTTTGTCTTTTAACATTATAATTAATGACTGCAAGTTTAAAAGGATTACACGCATAACGACACATTTTTATAACGCGAAATGACACATACGCGATATGACACATCCGCGAAATGACACAACCGCGAAATGACACATACGTGAAATGACACATTCGTGAAATGACACATTCGTGGAATGACACATACGCGAAATGAAAAAAAATCTTAAAACCCTCATTCATATCGCAGTTTCGATCCACTGTGCGGCGGCTTTGATTCAGCCTGCTTTCGACAAGCCATCACGTTAAACGTTGAAGTATCTTAACTTAAACAACGAGATGCCTGGGCATTTAGTTGGATGCCGCCATTTAGTTAGCATCCTAGGCATCAAATCAGGAAGCTGATTTAACTGATATAGACTGGAATCTGATATATGTGGTTAAATCAGCCCTTTACTAAATGGCTAGCCTTTTGGTTTAAATTATATTTCTGGATGGTCATTAAAAATATTAACACGAAGGTTATGTTTTATTATAACCTTCCTACCGGCTCTTTTCTGCGCTGGAGGACTTCCGAAAAACTTATTACAATCAGGCGGCTGATTTAACAACGTGACCACGACATTTTAAAAATTAGAAATGTCTAGTCGTTCACCAAGATCAGCTGTTTGATTCTCTGGCATCTTTAGTTTTCAATGCCATTGCAGACTCCATACTTTTTGATAATTTGATTATGGGATTACCGACTCTCATAGAGATTTATGACAGATATCTCTATGCCGACTTTCATCCTCAGAATAATCATCAATCCTTCAAAGTCATATTTTATCATTTGTTGTTTCTTTTTTGTTTTCTTTTCGACTATTTTGGACAAAATGGAAAACGAATTATACTTTTCTAAAAACCAAAAAGGATTTCCAACACTTTTGTTCGAAGGATACCGTTATAATAAAAAAATAATAAAAATTAATTAATTAAATTAAAATGGTACAACAGTGTGGAGGTGCGTTCATCGCAAGGATTGCAATGCTTCTATCACATTAGATAATTCATCTACTCGAGTTATCAGGAAAAGTGAGCATTACTGTGAATCTGATCCTAAGAAAAATGTGATTTTTTCACTACGGGCCACGTGTAAAATAGACGTTTGTGAGGATTTGTCACCGATATCCTCAATCGTGAAAAAAAGATTTAAACCTCTAAGAGAATGCACAAATTATATCGGGTACGTACCAGTGACCAAAGAAATTCAAGATTCTTTGTATAGAGCCAGAAAAAGGTTTTTGAATACGGAGCATTTGCGACATACGGATCTCGAAAAAGTCGAAGTGCCTGCAGTGTTGGCAAAAGATTTCTTAATTTGCGACGATGGATCTAGAGACAAAATTTTAATATTTTCATCAATAGGATCCCGTGACTACTTAAAATATTTTCAACCATTGTCAGCCCAGTTTTTCGGAGATGGAACCTTCTTCAGTGTGCCATCCGTGTTTTATCAATTGTACACCATACATATCGACCTAGGATCAACCGCTCAGTCTACAAATGTGGCTCCAGTTGTATTTGGCTTACTGCCAGACAAAACCCAGGCTACATATACTCGCTTTTTTAAGTATTTAAAGGATATATTACATTTAAAGATAACAAACTTTAAATGCGATTATGAACTGGCAGTAATTAATGCGGTTCGCGATATTTATCCGAACGTGACCATATCTGGCTGCCACTTTCATTATTCACGAGCAATTTGGAAAAAAGCGAGAAGTCTGAATTTACATAAAATCAGCGATGGCCGAAAAGTAATGCGATTAATTGCTAACTTGCCTCTATTGCCGGGCAACCTTATACGTGAAAATTGGCAATCCATATTAGACATTTCATCAGGACTTGGTAGCATGAACAAATTTAAAAAATATTATCAGAGAGAGTGGCTGTCAATTTTTACACCTGATCAGATTAGTTGTGCAGAAAATAACCATCGAACAAATAATGCACTAGAGGGCTGGCACCGCCGTATTAATGGCAAAATGTCAAAACATCCTGGCTTGTATGATTTTATACACAAACTGAGGAATGAGGCTACATTTTACGATTACAAAATTATATCGAGTTTATTTGACAAGCCTAAACGTAACCGAAGGAATAAATATATAATTTTTGACAAACTTTACTCGGTACTATTGAAGAGACTAAACAAAAATCAAATAAGTGGCATGCAATTTCTGCGTAAACTAATGTTTATTAAGTTAAAACTGAATTAATGACTTGAACTCCATATGTTTAGTTGCTGTTTTAGTTGTTAATTTTGTGAAGATACATGATGTTATAAGTTGTTAATTTTGTGAAGATGCGATGTTTTTAGCGGTTAATTTTGTTAAAATTACTTGATTAATTTTTTTAATTGCGATGTTATTTAGTTTAGTATTATAAGTGTAATAAAAATATGATATAGTGAATATTTGATTGTTATTTAAGTGGCTTGACGTGGGTGATCCGATTTCTGGTTTTTGACCGATTAGGAAAGTAGACCGATCGTTCCGGAGGTGCGTATGTGTCGTAAAGCATAATGCATTGTGTCGTTATGCGTATGTGTCGTTATGCGAATGTGTCGTTATGCGTATGTGTCGTTATGCGAATGTGTCGTTATGCGTATGTGTCGTTTTGCGTATGTGTCGTTATGCGTACGTATGTCATTATGCGTGTAATCCGTTTAAAAAGACAAAAAGTTCTTATTCATATTATACGATTAAATTGAGGTTCCCTATCGAGAAGTTTATTTTGACCAGATGCCAGTATCCTTCTTATTACCTATTTATTATAACAAGAAATTAAAATGTAAAAATTTCATCAGAATATTCAATTTGTAAAGTTACTACCTATCTACTCAAAATGTCGTCTAAACAGTTTTCATTTCATTTCATCAAACTGAACGCAGCCTAAGAACGCATCAAACTGAAATCTGTCAAGTCTATCTATGGTACACAAGATACGAGTAAGACTGGCAACTTTTTCCGGTAAATTGAAAAAAATAATACATACCTCAAACATAGCTGTATGGGCTAAGTTCCATTTGCTTCCCCACTATGTGGGTCAATATAACATAAACATAAATAAATAAAACAAAAATATAAACATGAGTGTGGTGAAATCATGGAGAAATTCACTTTGATAACAGTTTGGACGCTTAGAAAATGGAACTTTACGAGCACTTGCACTGAAAAATTAATTTCTTATACATGCCCGATTATTATATCAGGAACTTTTTAAAAGAAATGCAAATTAAAATTAATTATTCGTATATACTAGAGTTCACTTATTCTGTGAACATTTTAGAGTAAGGTATCTAAACGGTTGTAATAATATAAATAAAAAAGAAACACAAAATGCTGAAGACCATAAAAACACTGGAATATTCCCAAGCTTTTTTGTTAACCATAACTACATCCATTTTTGTATTGTCAAATAGCTTATGAGAAGCATTTTGTGCATGAGTTTGTCCCAGAGATTTTATAGTAAAGGTTCCATGTCAAACTTTTGTGACAATTACAACTGACCATGAGGGTGTCCCAAAACTTCCCTAAGAAACTGTGCATAGTTAGGTTTTCAAGTGGGCGTGGATATTGAAATCCAAAACTATAGGTGTTCGGTTTAAAACCGTTTCGGAACGCGTCATATTATTTGCTAAGGTGTTTTCTAAGCGATCTGGCAACACGCGCTGTCGAGCTGTCAATTGTGACGTTAGACGTCCTTCCGGTAAAAAGCTTTGCACAACTCGGTTGTGAGATTTTATATAATTGAGATTTCCCAGAAATCGTTGATTAAAAACGTGAAATAAACCAGTTAATTAGTGTTAACTGTTGTTCGAAACCAATACGCGGAAAGATTCGTGAATTCCGGTGTTTGTGTGAGATGATGACGACAGATTCAGTCAAACACATTGTGCTGAAATTATTAGTTTGGGTTTCTTTTGGGAAAGCTGGCTTTGGGTTAGGTATTTTGAGTTTAGGATGCTGGCCTACACCTGCAAACTGCTGGCTGGGCTAGCCGTTTGCCGGGAGCCTCCGTGCTACGAGCAACGGACGTGTGTCATCCAGCCTGCTGATGACCGTGGCTCCTGCAAGCTGTTCTGGAGCGGGTTCCAACAGAGCTGTTGCTCAAAACTGTGTGTGAAATATTGAACATTCTCCGACTTATGTAGATATTTGGTACATTTTGGTACGCATAAATGGATTTAGTATATACGTTCCTTGTTTTGGAGACCCTTCTCTAGTAGGGTTTAGATTCTGTTTAACAATGGGCCCAGCGAATAGAACTGCTAAATTCTACCTGTCTAGAGGGTGGTTTTCCAAACAATAGGGAATAGCGAAAAATGATCATAGGAGTCCCGGGGTAAATTTTTGTTAAAAAACAAAACTGTCATTAGATTTTTGAAAAACTAACATCAAAAACAAAACTTATAAAAAAACCAAGTCTCGCCACTTAGTTCTTCTACCGTAAAAAGTCGTGAGATCCCTGTAATACCAAGTCGGTTAATTTATTCAGTTCCTTCTTAAGGGACCTTCTGTCTTAAGTTATTACATAATTAGCGAACCTAACAACATCTTATAGTGACCATATCATATTTTAAATAAATAGATTGACTTGGCCATTGTATGAAAACACAATGTATCTCACAAGTAATACATATTATATTAAATTAGATTATTTAGTGCGATTGCCAAGTCAACCTACGTATTTATTTAAAACATAAAAGATATTTAATATTGATATGGTCACTATAAGATGTTGTTAGGTTAATTAGTTAATTACGTAATAACTTAAGACAGAAGGTGAAGGTCCCTTAAGTAGGGACTGAATAAATTACCCGACTTGGTATTACATGGATCTCACAACTTTTTACGGTAGAAGAGTTGCGAGACTTGTTTTTTTTACAAGTTTTGTTATTGATGGCATCTCATTTCTTTTTGTAGATAGTCCTACTTTTTTTTCTTTCCGGTACCTTCTACTACTTGAATACCAACAACGGATTTTCTTAAAACCCCACTCTCTGTCTTTATGAGCTTTTCTTATTTTTGTAGGTAGTTAAAGTTAAACTTTATGTAAAATTGTTATCCCTCATTCACTATTTAAACAGCAATAAACCTAACAGATAATTACAGCATCAAGCTTAACAGAGCATTAACTTGAACTAATATACGGCACTCACTGCCGCACTCAAAGTTTTTTTAAATTAAAAAATTACTTAAGCCATTATTTTTCTATAGAATTAGATTCACATAAGGATTATTTAAATTTTTATACCTATAATATTATAACTGATACAATTTGCGTAAGTTAAATAAAACGTGGTTTGTGTGTATACATGTGATATCGCAGTGAGACCCAAAGGTTGCCTAGAAGAAAGTGGGCGCCTTTCGGTTACGGACAAGGAGCGTGGAAGACGCGGGGCGCGGGCAAGCCACCTCCCCGCCGCGTCTGCCGCGGTTGTGATTATTAGTGTTCTTTCTTTCATGGCAATTTCGGGCAATTTATTCTCTTTAATACTTTGCGGGATTTTGGTACAACTTCATAAGACATGTCCCATTCTTGCTTTTTCATTCCGTTGATAGACAATTTTACAAGTTACCTTTGAACATAATCCGTTGACCATTTTACAAGTTACCTTTGAACACAATTATATCTAGGTACCATTGACCTCTCATAAAACAACAAGACACACAGTCTCTAAGCAAAGTTCGTCAGAAAGTGTCCGAACGTGTGACGAGCAAAGAAGCAAGAAGTCTTCAACCAAATTAAGACGTTATGTCGTTAACATAAGATACAATGTCAGTTGCACGAAATCGTCATTCGAATTTAGCACCCCATAGCGGTGACAAAATGCATCGCGGACACTTTTTGAGCGAGATTGTGAGTCTAGTTGTATAATGGGAGGTCAATGCTAGGTACTCGAACCTATCTACACCTAATAGTTAATCATTATTATTATACATATAGAGACAGGTACAGTACACTGATTAATTCTCTGCAAATGTAACTTTGTAATCCTATATGTTGGTGTATCTAGAAAACTGGACTGAAATTGCAAAATATTTTAGTTTTTCCTTGATATACAGGGCGTAAATGCAAAGTCAAGAATCTCTTGAGGGTATGAAAGTATACACGATTCTGATGCCATTACGAGAAAAAAAAATATACCTTGAAATTTCACCAAAAACTCCATAATTTTCCTAAGCTATGGCTAAGCAGCTCACCGGCCTCCGCACACATCTAATTGCACCCCGCAACCCGCACCCCTCATCCGAGTTACCAGCGACCGTGAGGGTATCCACGCTATTAGTGAATTTGGAGTAAAGAAAATCGTCTTATTATGAGGTACTGGTACTTTATTTAGAGATCCCAGTATTTAAAATAATATCTTTACCGATCATACTAACACACCCTTAAAGGATTCTTGCCTTTGCTTTTACACCCGGTATACACTAAACACTAATTGAATTCCAAATTTGAAGCATCTATGTCTGCTAAAAATGCGTTAGCGTTTTGATGATCGGTCAGTCAGTTACAAAATTGAGAAATTTTGACTAGTGTTAATTCTTAAAGTACTGGTTCAAATTGAATTAAATTTGAAATATACCGTGTTTATACAATGCTTGCTTGGTGACTGAAAATTCAAACTTCTTATTTTATCCACAACGAAGTTATGGGGGGGTCAAAAATGGCCTGAACTGTTTCAAGAAAAGGATGGTACGGCCGTGCCGCTTTTTAGCTCAACTAGCCAGGAAAAGACCAGGTCGCTTTACAAAAAAAATACACTGTATTTTATTTATGCTTGGGGTATCTCTGATGGATAGAATCCGAAATGAGGAGATCCGTCGGAGATCTAAAGTAACCGCCATAGCCTGCAGAATCAGTAAGTTGAAGTGGCAGTGGGCAGCCCATATTTGTCGCCGACATGATGGCCGTTGGGGCCGAAAGGTTTTAGAATGGAGACCACGTACAGCAAAGCATAGTGTAGGCCGACCTCGTGCCTGCTTGACCGACGACCTGAAGGACGTTGCGGGGGGCGGCTCGATGAGGAGGACAGAGGACCGACATGAGGGGCGAAATTTGGGAAAGGCCTATGTCCAGCAGTGGACGAACACGGGCTGATGGATGGATGGATGGATTTTATTTTACCATCTAATAGTATCGATTAAAATTATAAGGATCAAATTGTAGGAAGTAATGACATAGGTAGCTAGAGGAACGTGCTCATTTTTAAGAAAAATACTAGGTATTTAATTTTTCTTACATTAATTAAATCATAACTATCTAACTGAACGACTGTATATTCATATTCTAAGAAACTTAAAACTAAACAGTATAAATTAAAAAATCAATAAAAGTTATTTTGCACTAAAATGATTAACCTCAGTTAAAATTGGGCAGGTTTTCATTGAGATATTCATAATTTGATCCAAGATAGTACGAAAACCTACTAAGTACAAACAGTATTATATTTTAACGTATAAAAAGGGTCCGTATAAGGCTAGATCCACAAATTCAAATGAGCATATCACAATGTGTAACTTAGTTAATCAGTATAGAAAAAATAAAAAATAGCCAGCTGACTATAGGCTGATAGATTCATCTTAGAAAAAATTCAAAATCTGTAAGTTCACTCGATAGAAAAAAAATACGAAGTTACCTCGAAATTTCATGTTTTTCGAGTTCATACAGCCTTGAAATTTGTATTAAAAATAAGTTAACAAATGTCATCGTCAGTGACCCTGAAAAAAAAATCTAGAAGCAGAATTATTAAATAAAATCGGCCAAGTGCGAGTCGGACTCGTGCACGCAGGGTTCCGTACAGTAATTCAGTCAACGATGACGTGCCTCTCTTTAAATTACTTCATTTCTTGGCGTAATTTCTTCTATTAAAAGTTTGATTCAGTTACAAAACACATATTCACGACATGAATCCCCGAGGGAGAGTCAGACCATTTCACATAAGACACTTGGTACACCAGTTTTTTACCGACGATGCAGTGGGAGTGAACCCCATCGCAAATGGACCAACAGTTTAACGTGCCTTGCGAAGCATGACCTCTACGTTAGCAGAAAAGCACTCTACTATTCGGCCACAGAGGCGTCTGATTTAATATGCTACGCTTGTAGTGCACCCGTGACCTCTACGTTAGCAGAAAAGCACTCTACTATTTGGCCACAGTGGCGTCTGATTTAATACGCTACGCTTGGAATGCACTCACGACCTCTACGTTAGCAGAAAAGCACTCTACTATTCGGCCACAGAGGCGTCTGATTTAATACGCTACGCTTGGAATGCACCCACTACCTCTACGTTAGCAGAAGAGCGCTCTACTATTCGGCCACAGAGTCATCTGATTTAATATGCTACGCTTGGAATGCACCCACGACCTCTACGTTAGCAGAAGAGCACTCTACTATTCAGCCACAGAGGCGTCTGATTTAATGTACTACGCTTGGAATGCACCCACGACCTCTACGTTAGCAGAAGAGTGCTCTACTATTCGGCCACAGAGGCGTCTGATTTAATATACTACGCTTGGAATGCACCCACGACTTCTACGTTAGCAGAAGAGCACTCTACTATTCGGCCACAGAGGCGTCTGATTTAATATACTACGCTTGGAATGCACCCACGACCTCTACGTTAGCAGAAGAGAACTCTACTATTCGGCCACAGAGGCGTCTGATTTAATATACTACGCTTGGAATGCACCCACGACCTCTACGTTAGCAGAAGAGTGCTCTACTGTTCGGCCACAGAGGCGTCTGATTTAATATACTACGCTTGGAATGCACCCACGACCTCTACGTTAGGAGAAGAGTGCTCTACTATTCGGCCACAGAGGCGTCTGATTTAATATGCTACGCTTGGAATGCACCCACGACCTCTACGTTATCAGAAGAGCGCTCTACTATTCGGCCACAGAGGCGTCTGATTTAATTCAAAATCAGAGTCAGAATTATAAATTAATTTAATCAAATCAAATTAAGCTCAAATGGATAAACGGTGAAAATTTGACTCCTTAAATCAGTGCAGTCCAAAAACCGCAGATATTTTTTATTTATTCAAAAAGCAAAGCAGAAATTCCTTTATACATTTCTCGATGAAATTTAAAATTATTTATATTTGTTAAAGTTGCAAAAATCTAAAATTCAAGACATTTCATAATTATGCTTCAGAAATGTACGTATCTTTAACCGGTGCATTAATTAGTGCTTGATCGATCTCCGAAATAATTAAAGTTCTAAACCTAAAACGAAAAATTCTAGGGAACCCGACTTCTACTTGTACAATGTTAAACAATATCTGTGCCAAAAAAGGTGTTTAATAATTTATAAAGTATTTTAATTAGTCTTATTTAGGCAAGATAAAAACATAGGTAAGATAATGCAAGACTTCATTTTATTCTAAAAATTGTATGAATATATTGTAACTCAACAAGAATATTGTTCTTCGTAAAGGGAACATAATATTTATTATCGTAACGATGCGATGCCCAGAAATTCACAACCTTGGGCGGATAGTTACGGCATTAACGTCGGATACAGAAAACGCATAAATCTAGTACAGATCGCGTAGAGATAATAGAACGTATTCGGATATTTGTTTAGAAGAAATTAAATGAAAAAATTCCCAAAAAGAGCCTCATAGGCTATTTTAAAACAGAAATTATAATTACCTTGATTGATGGTCACTTAGATAGCCTTGGTCTCTGTCTCGAATTCTATCCCTGGAACAAATTCCAATGTTACTTTTTATGAACTATATTAACGCTTCAACCTAATTACAATGTTTAAAAATATATTTCTTGGATACAATCCTTAAAGAGGGCCGTCTTTAGTCTAAGATTACATTAAGAATTAAAAGAAAATATAAAGATAATAACCATACAAACCTAGTATTATGATCGCTGAGGTAGCCTCTCTCTCTTTCTCGCTCCCTCGCCTCTCTAATCAGTTCATTTCGATCGCTACAGAAACAACACAATTATTATTAGTAATGAATCAGCTAAACATATTGTTTATTTATATAAACGAATAGCCTAGCGGACTGATTTATTAGCTTTCGGACCACTAGTACCATTGAACAGTACCATCAATGGTACCACAAACCCAACAGCTGGAATCAGAGCTACGAAATTTGGAATGTAGGCTCCTTGTATGATGTCGACAGATTTTAGGAAATTCAACCCCTAGGGGGGTAAAATAGGAGACGAAAGTTTCTATTTTAAATCGTTAAATGTATTTGTAGTCAAAATTATAAAAATTTGGTATTTTTATTTTTATTTTTATTTTATTTCAAGATATATACAACAGATTACAGCCAAAATTTGCTTATAATAACGTAATAACTGTTTGAACAAGGTAATTAGCCCTTGGGTTAAAAATTAAGAATGACATGCTTCAGCGTTTTTAGAAAATCTTCTCCTAGGGTGCTAAAATAGAGGATGAAAGTTTGTATCAGAATTTCGTAACTGGAATCTGTGATTAAACTCGCGTATGGAATTTTCAAACCATTTAATGAGGAGACGAAAGGCGCTGAAATTTAACTTTGTATGCCCGGCAATTTTAAATGGATATACCGAAATCAATCGGTCCCAGGCAATGGTGGCCACCAAATGGTGGTTTTGCCTAGAGCTGTTCTCTTACTATTAAATATCTACATATTATATATGTCATCTTATTAGTGAAAACGTATGAGTGGTTTCAATAGCAAGTATTAATCATATAAACTTGACAGTTTTTTACTCTAGATATTACATTATTTTTTATTTGATGATTATCTATCTCCATTCCCTTCTAAAATTATTATAATTTCTTCACCACCCAAAGGTTTGGTGAAGCAAATCGCTTCAAGTGATAAGTCCTTCTTTGTACAAAAATATGTTACCGAAACTCTGTTTTTCTTTTTTATGTGTTTTGTTTGTACAATAAAGTGTCAATCCAATCATTCATATTAAAATATAAAGTAACTTTTATTTATGCAGCCAAATTCTAACTGAAGGCTCGGTAAGTGCTCAATAACGAGGTTCGATGACCCTTTTTGTGAAATTTGTAAATTATTCTTTTTGTGTTTCTTACAAACGCAAGCTCATCCCTGAGTCATTTTACTATGGCGAGTACATAATTAAATGGTATTTATTTTAAATATTCGGTAAGAATTAAAAATCTGCTAGAAAGTTATTTTGACAGCACAATATTTTTTTGTCGGCCGTAAAAAAAAACACCAGCAATACCTGTAAACTAAATCAAGGATTATCAGAAGATAAGTAGATATTTGGTCAGCTTGATAATATATATTTCTGCTAAATAAATAGTTCTAATACAAAATTATTATTTGGTCAGCAGGATTATACAACCGATTAGCATAAAAATATTATTTAATATGCTATAATCTCTATGAGTCTGCATATTAAAATTATGGTTAGCTAACAATTAAAACTTAGAGCAATTTTATTGAAAAAGCGGCAATGATCGGTTAAAGTGAGCGGAGTTTCAATTGCGTGTGAGCATTGTCATTCAACGAATTGTTGCATTGAAATTGTGATTAACAGTGTTTACAATTATTTTTGATGTTTGTAAATAAATCATTTAATTTATTATTATTTTGTGAGCTCTTTGACTGATATCTTTTGTGCAATCTCTGCCCCGTTTTCGGCTTCTAAGTAAATTTTTGAACACCCTTATAGCCTATATGTTGACCAGGGTTACTACGATGATAAAATAAATGAAAAAACCGTTGCGTGGTTCTCGAGTTAAAACAGAACATACAGGCAGACCAACAAAAAATCTAAAAATGTTCATTTTGGCTTCAGTACAATACTAATAAACCATTTGGATAAAAAAAAAATATATATATTTTAGTAGTTTAAATTAGCTATTAAAGCATTTTATGTACCTACATGTTTTTCACAGATTTATTTTAATTTATTTTTATATAGTAGGTAGAGTGGTCAGTCAATTAGTGAATGCAATCCTTTATTTCAGAATAACTGCAGCGAAAATTGCACACTCTTGTTGCTGAAGAAATAAAATTAATTAGTAATTCAAAATAAATTTATCAGCTTGCCAAAATTTAATAGAAGCCGTATCACGATTTGCTGCTCTATTACTAATATTGCTGCAGATATATTTAATTAGCTATGAGATCGATTTTAAAGCTTTCTAATATCAAATTACCTGCTGATCAATTTAATTATTTTTGCCGATCACTAGAAGCAGCTCAACTCACTTTGTTTGCTGACATAATATATTTTGGGGCAGACCAAAACTTCTTTAATTGGCTGACCAATTAAGTTATAGCCTTTTACTATGGAACGGCGAGATTTTATTTTGCGAAATTAGCAAAAAGTGTTATCGATCCGTGTCACTGATCAATTACGAAACCAGCGTATGAGTTTGGCTGCATAAATAAAAGTCAGTTCGCAGTTCGCGCGTACGAACAAAGTCATAAGCAGCAGTTAGTATGAAATAAATTAAGTGGAAAACCCGAATTGACTCCAACAAAAATACTAACGCAATTAAAAACAATTTTCAAGTTTATATTGTTACCAATATACATTTAGATTGATGATATGTGTCGGGCACATTGTATGACAATCGTTTATTAAATGTTACACTAGACATTCAAACGAGTACAAAAAGAACGCTGGAAAATGCATTTTGCATT
This sequence comes from Ypsolopha scabrella, assembly GCA_910592155.1. Classification (NCBI taxonomy): domain Eukaryota; kingdom Metazoa; phylum Arthropoda; class Insecta; order Lepidoptera; family Ypsolophidae; genus Ypsolopha; species Ypsolopha scabrella. The sequence continues at coordinate 13,083,562 of OU342964.1, forward strand.
GTTTTAATATTCTCCGTGATTTTTAAAGTACGAGTATTTTGATACGAGTCGTCATCAAAGATTTAGCTACTTTATTTTGGGTAAAGATGTAATTTTTTTCTTCGGGTTGTATTGATATTGTCACGCAACACGGAGAAAAATACGCAGCAACATAATTGTTCTGTCATAATTCAAACTACACAGCCACTTTTGAGTATACTTCAGATAAGTACAAAATTACCATACGCTTTAATTGCTTTTTTCTAACAAAAGAGAACTTAAGGGTCTGTAGGAACTAAAGGTGCCTCACCGTATTTCTTTTTTCTGATTTTTGACAGAAAATATATCACATAAATTGTCGAATAGTTGTATTACAATATGATTGATTTGATTTTTGCATAGAATTATAGCAAGCTAGAAAAAAAAAACTAAAGTTGCTAAAAATCACGTAAAACTGCTCTTCGAATATTTCCCATTGATGGTTTTCCAGATCATTTTGGAAACTGAAATTCAGTCACCCGTAAGTTAAGAGTGTACAAAATGGTGTAATTGATTTATTTTTGCCAAACAAAAATTGTTACTTGGTGTCCATCAAACATAACCAACTTTTGCGTGCGATTTCCTCATTTAAATTACTATGGAAGGCGGCATTGAAACGTGATTCTTTAGAGCGCTTGATATTTTGGTTGTCGTAACAGCCACGGCTCAGAGCGCGCTATTTTAAACAGTAATGAAACGTCATAGAGTTCAGTTCTACCTGACGCAAAATGAGGTGCTCAATGTCAGGAATAACTGGTCCTTAAGCCTAAAGACAAAATTTAGCGTAGGAAAGGCAAATTTATTCCATATTTTTTCGGGAAGTTGTTTAGTTTAATGTTAGTTTTGTAGAAGAAAATGTAGAACTCTTGAACTCGGTAAATATTAATTTTTGCAATTTTAATCATCATTCAATAGGCCGGGACACTTTAACAAATTAAACTAGAAATAAAGACGCTTCGGCATAAAGGTTCCGGTTTTCACGAAACCAAAAATTAACAAACACGACAGGTACGCTCTGCTGGTTATATTTTGTTTATAGATTCATTTACATATTCGGTACAGAGTTGAACGGTTTTGCAGAATTTCAATAAACCGTTTCAGAACTCGCTCGCATATCTGATCGATCGTACACGCGCCGCGCCGCGCGATGTGAAATCACGTAGTACGAGGCACAAGAACATATTATATTTGTTTGGTCTATTTATTTAAAATGACAAGCGCAGACTATTAAAGTTAAAGTAGGAAAGTGAAGAGGCAACAATTCTTTTCGAAGGCTTTACGACATTGAAAGATATATTGCAATCAATAAAATTACGAGTAAATAGTAGGCTGATAGATAATGATGACGAAACTAAGAACATAAATACTAACTTGTGATTTTTGGCACTTGGTGGACACTACTACACATCATGTTTATTTTAAACTCTTTTATTACTTACCCACATAAATATTGATATTCTTTATTGTGCCCAAACGGTTTCGCTATTCAGCATTCTCGTTGTATTGCATGTAAACATTTATAAATAGCATCGCTTGGAAATAGACAGCTAACATGAAAGCGCATACTCTACTTGTCACAATGAACAGCTTTCCCAAAGCAACACGACGGTATAAGCTGACTTTAATACTACAGTCAAGTTTACACAACGAAATTTTTAGAATAGAAAAGTTATACATTTTCCAAAAAGGCACCTTTTGGAACTCTTATACAAAGGCGTAGCGTAGAGTGTTAAATTTTAACATTTTGACCCTTTTTGGTCCCGCAGTCCACAGTAATGTAATTTCCATGGTTGATTATATGATTATAATACCGGGTCAACCAAGCTGCTAATTTACAAAGGTGACTTAAATTACCCTACAGGCTTATGTTTTGTAACTGAATCGTAAATTTATCGAGTACTCCAAATTATCCCACTTTGTTGAATAAAGGGATTAGTTTCAACATCACTTATTAGTTTTATGTTGTATAAGTGTTTAAAGTGGTGATAGCGTCATCACAATACGTTATATTGTTGCAAATCACATTTTGCGTCGTCGTTATAACTCGTGATAATAATGTTGCGAAATACGAAGCTCATATTCATTAAGCCTAGTACTGGTTCTTATGTACAGTTTCAACTTCGTTACGACTTTATGTATGTTACCGGCCATGCTCAATTTTAGAACAAACTAGTTTGGCCGAGGTCAAAGTCGTTCTGGGTTCATAAAAAAATTACTACTAAAGTTATTATGTCATACCTAACCTTCTAATCTAACTCACTGGCTCTCTTCTGCGCTGAAGGATTGACAAAAGACTACTAATTATTGGCCTAGGTCTTCAAACTCTGCAAAACCGTTCAAATTTTTACCAATTTTGTGAATTAATATATAAACAAAATATTAACAGTAGAGCATACCTGCTGTGTTTGGTTATTTTTGATTTCGTAATCTAAAATCTGCACCCAGGATGTTTAGATCGGTGTTCAAAATCCCTAACTGTTCCACCAACTGTCGTGTTTGTCACGCTGAAACGGCTGAACGGATTTGAATGAAATTTAGAACGGATACAGCTTATTTCCTAACTTAGCACATAGGCTACTTTTTATCCCAGAAAAAAGTATATCGTTGAACCGAATAACACGCGGGCGTGCGGAGTTGTAGGTGGTAGAGCTGATGCCGAGCTCGACTGTGGAGGTACCACCATCTTACTCGCAAAACCCTCCGTAGTTATTCGGGGGAGAGTAAGAGAACAGCTCTCAGGCAAAACCAGGCGGCCCACCATTGCCTGGGACCGATGGATGGCGGTATATTCATCCCCAATTGCCGGGGCTTATATAAAACAGACTAGTGACGGGCAGCGGCGTCACTGGTGCAAGGATTTCGGCACCGCGCTCACCAACCCGCCTGCCCAGCGTGTGTGAGTATGGACATTTCTTCCAGGAGGACCGCCAAGAGTGGCCATGTCCAGCAGTGGACGAAACAGGCTGATGGATGGATGGATGGAGCCGCGGGTAAAAGCTAGTAACTAATTTTTTTTTTTGATTGCAATAATATTTACTTTTTCAAGCGCTGGCCCTTGCTGAAGGACAGACGCGTAGTAGAATAACATTAAACTGACCTGTAGTATCCATCTCTATCTGATCTCGCACTGTGCTGCCGCTCGACTCCTAGCCTATGCGGTAGCGGTAACGTTGAAGATCGGCTGCCTCCGCCTGAACATTGTGATGCCGGTCCTGGGGAATATATTCTTCTCAGAGCCTACAATAGTAGTGTAGGTCGTATGTAGTACTTGACGGAAATAAGCTGCTTTCAGTTTGATGCGTGTTTAGCTCATTTCTGTCAAGGTCCACTAGAAAAGACTGGCAACATTTTTTCAATAAATAAATAAAATCTAACATTAAAACACTAGTGTGGTAAAGTTGACTTTCGAATTCCGTCAAAGGATGTGCTCTGCTTGAAAATACGCTTAAATAGATGGTTGGCCTGATTGAGTTGAAAGTTATTTGTGGTATTAACGTTTTTGAGTTAAGGTAATGCATGCTGCGGACGAAACCAACAGGCAATCACAGAAGGTTCGCTGGCTATAAGGGTTTACGTTTTTGATGGATCAGTGCTGTGCTACGGGCTAGAGCTCTGGAGAGACGCTGCCGAGTGTGAACGTCCTTTCATATTGCAAAAAAGGGCTATTAGAATACTTTCTCATGTACCTCTAGACGAACACGCTAAACCTCTTTTTATAAAGTTGATAGTTTTAACCGTTACTTCACTATACATCTACAACGTTTCAAAGTTCGTAAGAGAACACCCAGATATTTTTCAAACAAAAGCAACCTTTATTTCTCCAATATAGGTACATAAATACACTAATCTAGGATTGATGACTTATGGTTTTCGATTTTGCCACCCATCTCCACTTGAGAAACTAATCCTGTATATTATTGCGCTATGCATAAAAAGAACTGAGCAGTTCAAGAAGCAAAGAAGCTGGAAAAAGGTTAGTAAATAATACTTACGTCGTCTTGGTGGGTAAGGACTTCGTTGGTTTGAAGGAGGCATATTGTCGTTGTATTCTGTAACGATAAGTATTATTGAAAAAAAAAACGCTCATTAAAAATAAAATTAAAGTCACTTTGATATACACTGTAAATTCTGACTTAGTCTAGGAAAACGACATATAAAATAAGACTTTGCACGGGAAAAGGTAATAACTACCTTGTACGTATGGAGTAATGGTACTTCTTGAAACTAGATAAAATAATCTAGTTATTTAAAGAAAATACTCGTACAAAGAATTTCAAATGCAAGGGTATTTTTTTATTTTGAAAGTCAAAAATTACGAATCGAGAAAATTGCTTTTAAGATACACTTCTACTTTGAAGTTACATAATACTAGGTGAAATTAAATTAACCGAACAAATTCATACTGGAGACTCGGTAAGTTATCATCAGGAACAAGGTTAAATGACCCTATGAGTGAAATTAGAAAAAAAAATTGCCACATGGTGCCTGCTCTAGGAATTGTACTTGAACTAGTCCAACACTAAGGGAGCAATAAAAATATTTTTCGAAATTGGCCAAAAGGATTACTAACCGAGTCTCTAGTATGAATTTGGTCGGTTAATTTAATTTCACCGTATATAGTCATCATGGCTGACCTAATCTGCATACACTAAAGATTCACTATTATAGGATAATAAATGCTCTATTAGGCAGCATAAATAGAAAGTTTTTGAGGAGGAGGAGGTGTATTAAGTATCTTTATGAAATATGAAAAAAAAACAGCACTGTAAATATTCTGTTGTTTATTATAATTCGAAACATATTTAAACATCAGTAGCCTTAGCATGAGAACATCACGGTTACGTTATAGTTGCGTTGACGTTAGATTTCGTATGGAATCTGATACCCGCTGTTAGCGAACGGTAGCGGAACTTTTAAGATTCCTTACAAATCTAACGTTAACGCAACTATGACGTAACCGTGATGTTTTCATACAGTGCGATAACCATCGACACTATGGAGACAAAGATCTAAAATTTAGATTCTAACGTGGATGACAGTGATGGATGGCGCAAATTGGCCTTGGCGAGCCAACGGTAGTAAGACAATTATAATTATTATTTATCATTTTTTACCTGCATTTTGTCATTTGATAATAATTTTTTAAATTGTCACATTCAACCATTGACCTCTCATAAACAACTAAACTCACAACCTCGCTCAAAAAGTGTCCGCGATGCATCTTGTCACCGCTATGGCCCATACTAGTTACTCAGTTACTCAGTAAGAGTACAGCTTTCAGGCAAAAAAAAAAACCAGGCGGCCCATCATTGCCTGGGACCGACGGATGGCGGTATATCTATCCCCAATTGCCGGGCCTTATATAAATCAGACTGGTGACGGGCAGCGGCGTCACTTGTGCAAGGGTTTCGGCACCGCGCTCACCAACCCGCCTGCCCAGCGTGTGTGAGTATGGGCATTTCTTCCAGGAGAATCGCCAAGATTGGCGAAATCCTGGAAAGGCCTATGTCCAGCAGTGGACGAAAGAGGCTGATGGATGGATGGATGGAACCCATCTTTAGCTATGGGGTGACATAATCGAATGACGATTTCGTACAACTGACATTGCATCTTATGTTAACGACATAACATCTTAATTTGATTGAAGCATTTTTGCTACTATGCACGTCGCACGTTCGGACACTTTCTGACGAACTTTTCTTAGAGACCGTGTGTCTAGTTATTTATGAGAGGTCAATGCACTCAACACCATCAAACAGTCGTTCGCAGATAAATCGCGAGGTCAAAATGTTTTGTATGACCGAACTCTATACCGATTGAAATATTTCTGTTTTTTTTATTTCTATCACTTCTCTCAGAATCCTTCGGTACTTAGTAGTGGCGGTCGATAGACAAAATTTTTGATTCATGTATGGGCTTAGAGTAAATCTAAGTGCATGAGTCATGAAGCCTTATCCAGTGGTTTGGATCAGCTGTTAGCTGGTGTTCTGCAATCGCGGATTATATAATCATTCTATATAATTTTTCATAATATACATAACATAATATTATTATATTTTGTTATATATATTATGAAAAATTATTTAACATAATTTGTCTAAAAAATACATACATGAGGTAAATAAAGAGATTTAAATTTTATTTATTTCAGTCTTGTTTGAATCTGCATTATTGCTATTTCAATATCTTGGAGGCTATATGTGCAAGATATATCCCAGGAGACATAATAGTTTTAGCCAAGACTATAGGTGGTATTTAATATTTTGCCTTGAAAGGTTTTACAATATCTTTTTAGGATTCCGTACCCGAAGGATGACAAATTGGACCCTATTACTAAGCCTCCGCTGTCTGGTCTGTCCGTCTATCACAGGGTTCTACAGCTTCAACCGTAAAAGGTAGAAAGTTGTAATTTTCACATAATACGCGTTAGTGGCCTAAATCACGACAAATAATAAAATATTAAAACAAATTACATTTAACGGGGTCCCTATATAATATGAGAAACCTCGAAAAAGTTGCATTATTTAATCGTTATTGGTTTTGGCTCTTACTTAAGGGGCAACGTTTCGGGCTCGATGCAAAATGCACAACTTATTTAGTTCATCTTATTTTTAAATAAAACGTATGAAATAAAATAGTTACATCTTATTTAGCGACTATTGTTTAAAAATTATCAGAGGTTTTTAGCACAATTGCGTCATTTTATTGATTAGAGTTCGCGTAAATATCCATACCAACTTACAAGCGTGTTTAAGGTTGTCGTGGACATTAATTTACAACGTAATGCATAAAATTACACAACTTTGGTAGAAAAGTATTCATATATATTATAGTATAGGTAATATTATTGTATAATATGATAGTATATAGCTATTCAATAAGTTATACACAAATTCTTGTACTTTTATTCCACAAATATTAATTTTTCCTAAACTTATGCTACCGGTTTCGTGTTAGACATCACCAGAGGTTTACTTTATAATTGAAATGTTGATTGAAATGTTTTCTTTTTTTAAATAATAAATGGTTATAAAACATAATTATTTGTTGGCCCGATGATGTGTAATACGAAACCGGTAGCCCAAGTTTAGTAAAATTAAACATTTATTATTCATCATTATTAGTGGAATAAAAAGAACCTGTAAGAATTTGTGTATAATTTATTGAAGATTATATTCCACCAAGAACCATCTATCGAATCCGTCCAATATATAGCTATTATTGTTATTATTCATTTATTTATTCCCTCTTTCACCGCGCCGTGCTGCACCTCGTAGGCTTATAAAATCAGCGCTGAGGGCTCACACCTTCAGCAAAACGCTGAGTCAGTTGCCTTTTGCAGCAACAGACACATCGTGACGAGAATTCTGTGCAAGTGTTTTAATATTTTTTTTGTTTTTAGTTGTTCTGTTGTAATGTTATGTTTTGATTGATACTGTTGTATGTGTTAGTATCGTATCCATAAGTGGGTGTGGCTGTTGCATCAATTAAATGTATTTCTTTCGTTCAAAAGCCTAATTGACATTACATTGACATGACATGACATTGACATTAAACTAATACACATTTATTTCACATTTGATTTTACTACTTTTTATTAAATATAAGAAAAACAATCATAAGTTGTGCATTTTGCACCGAGATCGAAACGTAACTTAAAGACGGTAACACATACAAGTTTTAAATTAATTTTTTTGTCAGCCGCTACCATTTTAGTGACTTGTTTTTTGTAGTCTTTATTTCTTTGGCATGTATTGTATATTGTTATTGTTGTTATTAACTATAATTTTTTTAGGGTTCGGCACCCATATTGTGGGGTGGTATGGAACCTTTTGTGCGCGAGTTCGACTCGCACTTGGCCAAACTTTTAGGCAAAGCAATGCTTCTTGGGACTCTGGGTACAAAACTTTTGGGTATAATGTGTTTTTGTTATATATATATATAGCCATTATGGTATAATGTATACATTTTTGTATTTATTAAGAAAACTGTTATTATCTCTTAAATTAGAATTGACAAATTGGTACGTATTCACAGTCACATGCACAATCACTAATTATTTTATTGCTCTCGCCTTTTTTATGTAGCTTTAACTTATTTATTGTTTACTACAAAAATATTTATGACCTTCAATTTCAGTTTTAATAGTTTAGAAAAATCAGAAACTAGACGATTGAAAGGAAACCACTGAAGACATTAAAGTGATTCTCTTGGGTTTAAATTAAATAATAATTTCTATTACTGTGTATTACTACATTTATAATTATCGATTAGTCTTATAATAAAAAAGTATTAAATTATTTTTATAGTTAACGTGTGAATTTTCTTGAAGTTTTTTAGTTGAAACAAACCTTCCAACAGAGTAAATTTTATTCAAAATCTCGTTTCAGAAAGGGCTAACCATATTATTCAACCCTGAATAAAAAGCGCATACCTATTTGAACGATTAGATTTGCGCGAGCGGGTGAAATTTCATTCGATCGTGAAAATGGGGCAACCTGGATGAAGTTCATCGAAGCCTTCTTCGGAAATTATCGACTTGAAACTCAGCACGTTTGTCCACAGTAGCGCCATCTGTACCGATATTGTCGAACTACAGCGGACACCAGCGGACTAAATTCAAACTAACTTCGGGTCGGACCCGAACACAACGTGACTTTGATCGCATTAAAAGCTTAGTTTTTCGAGTCGACGAACAAGGAGACGCGGGGCGTCAAGCGGTATGGTGCGCGTAGCAGGCCGGCCGCCGCGCCGGAAACACAAACATACACCGATGTATGGAGCGCGCACCGTGCCGCCTGACGCGCCGCGTCTCCTTGAACGTATCCTTAGATGGCCAAATCCAAAACTATAGATATTTTGATGAAAACCAAAATAGAAAATCAGATTTTTGAAAATAGAATTTCCTTAGTCGAGAATCAAATCCGCCGATTTTCAAAAGAGAAACATTCTGTATATTATTGGCATTATTGCATCATCCAATAGTGTCGCTAGTAAGGTTTAAATTTTTGGGCAGTAATGAATAACATACGGTACGGCAAACTCGAAGTCTCCTTTCTAATAAACTGATTCATATTTTAAAATCATACATTACCCGTTTAATCACTATTCTTGGTGTATACTTTTCAACCGTCTGGATTCGGTATTGGAATAGGTAATAGGCATAATTCTGAACAATTGATTAGTTAGGGTTTAACAATGTAAGGAAAATTATATAGTAGGTAATTTCTTAAAAATAAGCCTTTTTCTTAAAAATTATTCGTATAGTTTGCCGTATGTAATTACTTCCCAGAATTTAATCTTTACAAGCAACACAATCGGATGGTGCAATAATATAGCGCCAGGGTTTTGATTTCAATCAGCGGGTTTGATAATTGGCTATGCCAAAAACTTTTACGAAAATTCATCAAAATTGGCTTCGGGACTCCTTTGAAAAATTTTCGCTATTCCTTATAATTTTGAATTTGACCATTCACGCCCACTTGAAATTAACCCTGTTGATGTTACTCTTGCTGCTTGCTTTATTACACCTTACTTTCACTTACTTTTAAGTCAGGACTCAGTGTGACCTATTCTCGTGCAGCAAACTTTAAATTTAGAGTTGAAAAACCTAAAATAATAGAAGCTCATTTAACTTTTATCCATCTGCGTTAAAGCCTATTTTGCAATGAAAAGTTTTAGGTTATGGCAGCTCTAAATCTAATATTTGCTACACGAGAATAGGTGTCATTAGCTACTTTACTGACCTCTATCAGAGCCTCTACATAAAGTAACTTTGGATGGTATTGCCAAATTCATACTGGAGACTCCACAGAACATTAAATAGGAGACTTACTCCGTAAGTGGTCAGGACCAAGGTTCAATTACCCATTCTGTAAGAAACACAAAATTAAATGTAGACTTCCTATACTAGTTGAGTTAATTTGTTCTTGAGTAATTAGAGACCCAAAAATATTTTTCGTATTTCGCAATCAGGGTGACTGAACCTTGGTTTTGACCACTTACCATTTCTCCAGTATGAATTTGGTTATATTAACTAAAGTCACCTCATATGAGAGTAATTTTGAGTCAGGACCTCTACGTATATTAGAGCCTCTATTGAGGCATTTAGCCGGTGCGTAGGCCACTTTTGCGTGCCATCTGCCATCCAGGTAGTACATCGTTTTATCGAACGTCATTATTATCAAATACCTATAAATTTAATTTATCAAGCCATTCAATAAATTTTCTTATTTGGTATTTATAATTGTACTTTAACATGAGTATATTAAGCAGTGATTAATTCTCTAAAAAAAAATATGTTCGTCTCTAGAAGCCTCGAGCTGTTTCCAACGATATAAAGAAGGTCCGATCGCGTTCATGATTTGAAAAATTTTAATGTCTATGAAAATTCACCATATATTTAGGTTTATCGGAGTTCTTGCCTTCGTAGTTCCATATCAACATTCGATAAATGCTCGACTTAAGAATGATGGTCTTACAAAAAACACCAGAAGAAACCAGTGTGTCATACGAAATCAAAACCATGTCTTCAGGTAATATTTTTATAATGTACTTTATTTAAGTCATTGCTGTCGCCGGGCGGGTACCCAAGACACTGGCGGCATTACCTCGTTGAATGGCAGGTCTCATACGTTGCCCGAGGTAGGCTCCAGCCCTTGGATCTCCTGAGGCATTAAATTTAGTAACAAATGTCGCAATAATTGTTATTTAGGATTCCATACACTGAAACAAATATGTAGGATCCTATCAAAATGATGGTTTGTCAATTTTGGCTATATTAACTAACTTCTTGGTTGTTTCCAATGTTTTTATGATCAAGTGAAGAAATTTAGTTAGTACGGGTAACTGACATCTTGTTGCGCTCATAGGGAGTTAAGATAGTTGTTTACGGGTAACAAGATCTTGTTCAATTTACATATTATATATTTTTTTTCAGTGTGCCTTCTCATGGAAAAACAGAAACCATGTAGTAAGACTTTGTCGTCCATCTGTCTAAGTCCCTTTGAAAGCTTGTATCTATTTATTGCTTTGAAATAGAATTTTGAATTTATTTCAATACAATTTTTCATACTTAAATCTCTACTCACTGATTGATCATCGAAACCCAGGTACATCCCAGCGATCAACAATTTTGGTGGCCCAAGTGAAGGAATAAATTCGAAGTACATTAATTTTGAATTATATGTGGAACCTGGATTTAGATTATTTCACAATGACAGAATAGGTAAGGGTTGGGGAGGGGTTGCGATCTACCTTCGTGCAGATATTCCTTGTAAGGTTATCAAGCAATCTTCTAATATTTACACTGAGTCGGCTGATCGAATTGTATCTCCACCACACCAAGGTACTTCTGGGTGTTTTATACAGTCCCTGCCAAAAGATTGACTACTTTGGTATGTTTGAATCCTTACTTGATGAATTGAGCCCTCTATATGATGACGTCATTGTTCTTGGTGACTTCAATACTTGTCTATTAAAAAACGATCATCGCTCTAAGCAACTTAGTTCCATTGTTTCATCTTTAAATATGAAATTACTTCCTTTGTCCGCAACTCATTACAAGCCCCATTGTGTTCCTTCTCTTCTTGATTTAATCATTGTCTCTAATCCCCCGAAAGGAGCCACTCATGGTCAGTTCACTTCCCCTTTCTCATATCATAATTTTCCTTTCATATAAAGTAAGACATGTTTGACATGTTTGACATGAACATGTTTAGGGGAAACATAAGCCAAAGTTTCTTCTTCTGCGGAGTGACTGGACGCCAATTTTTTACTCTCAAACTGTAGATGCCAAGATGGAAAACTTTAATAAAATACTCATTTAACTGTTTGACAAACACGCACCTATTAAAAAGAATAAAGTAAAGCACCTACCAGCTCCTTGGCTCACACAAAATATACGTGATGCCAAGGCCAAGCGTAAATATATGAAATCTCCTAATGAGATTTATTTAGAAAATTATAAAAAGCTGCGCAATTGGCGTACAAAGAAGTGTAGAAACGCAAAGAGGCACCATATTCATGAATCCTTCGAGAATTACAGTACTGCTCAGGTTTGAAAATTCTTAAAAACGGTCGGAATTGTTAAATCATCTGAAACCCATCCGGGGACTATTGATTTTAATGCACATAATCAGCATTTTTCGAAACCGCCTATCTCTTTAGAAGACAAAGTAATAAACAAAACTCTCCAAAACCTTCGAAACAAGCCTAAACCTGACTGCGATCATTTTACCTTCAAGACTGTCTCCGAGAGTGACGTTAAGAGAGCAATTCCTTCTATTACTTCGAAGGCTGTAGGTGATGACAAAATTTGTTCCCATATGCTGCATCTTGTACTAGATGAACTTTTACCTGTCCTAGCTGACGTTATCAACTGCTCCCTAGTCACCAGCTCATTTCCCACAGCCTGGAAAAATGCACTTGTCATCCCTCTTCCTAAAAATAATAACCCTTTATCATTTTCTGAGTATCGTCCAATTTCCATCCTTCCTATCCTTTCTAAAGTTCTTGAGTCTTTAGTCCACAACCAACTCTGTCATTTTCTATTCAAAAACCATTTACTGAATAACTTCCAATCCGAATTTCGCCCAGGACATAGCACTGTCACAGCACTCCTGAAAGTTTCTGATGATATAAGATTAGCTATTGACAATCAGAAACTGACTATACTCACACTACTGGATTTCAGTAGTGCATTTAACTGTGTAGACTTCGATGTACTCCTTGGCATTCTTAGCTCTCTTAACGTATCTCCTCTTGTTACAGAATGGTTTGATACTTATTTAAGGAGTCACCTTCAATGCATACGCTTGGACGAGGTTTCCTCGGAGTAGTGCCAACTAACTGCCGGTGTACCCCAAGGTGGTGTCCTCTCTCCTCTCCTTTTTTCTATTTTTATTAATTTCGTATCCGATATTCTTTCTGCTAACTACCATCTTTATGCAGACGATTTACAACTCTACCACCACTTTGACATAGCCGAGGTAGATAATGCTATCTCAGAAATGAATTGTGATCTTTCAAATATTCTCATGTTGGCGAAGGCATTTGGACTCTTGGTTAATCCCAAAAAATCTCAAGCCATTATTTTCGGCAGTAGGTATATGACCAACCTTCTTAATCAAACGACAATTCCACGAGTAGTGTATAATAATGTCTGTATTGCCTACACTGAAACTGCACTCTTAAGCATCTCCAAAAGTTTCTCCCATTTGGAACTAAAGTTACTCTCGCACAATCTCTTCTTTTGCCGATTATCATCTACGCTGATTTTTGTTTCCTAGATGCCAGTCAGGAGTTGCTTGGTTAACTTGAACGTTTACAAAATCTGGGAATCAGGTTTATCTATGGGCTAAGAAAATATGACCACGTATCTCAGTACCGCGAACAGTTAAAATGGCTTCCAATTAAACAGCGTCAAAATGTTAATATCCTTTGTTGCCTTTTCAACATTTCAAAGAGTCCCACTTCTCCTCCATACCTCCGCGATCGTTATGAGTATATCTTCCTTAGAGACAGCAAGTCAGGTCTCACACGGTCTCACTTTTAATAACACCTTCTCATAACACCGCGGTGTATGGAAAATCATTTACTGTACAGTCCATCAAACTGTGGAACTCTCTTCGTCACACTATCAGAGACAGTCCTTCCATTGGTGTATTCAAAAGGAAAATAAAAGAGCACTATCTCCCTTAACCTATCCTCCTGGTATACATATTAGGTATATAATATATAAGTATGATTATATATTTATTGATAGGATACTATTTATTAATACTATGTAGGTATATGCATGTACATTTTATGTAGTTTATTATATAATTTTTTACTTGTTTGTATATTTTAGGTTCTATTTTAATCTTGTATTTGTGGAAGTATTATTATGTGCACATTATGAATACCTTACTTATATCATATATATCTCATCCACCCTTGGTCTGCTGCAAGAAATCTCATTATTGAGATAGGCGCGTCATTGTACATAGCTTTTCAAGTGTTTATGTTTTCTGTGTACATTAAGAATAAATATAATATTTGAGTTTTTGTAGATTTATTTTTTACAGGAAGCCTACACACACCGACCGTTACCTTCAGGCGGATTCCCACAATCACCCTTCTCACTTGTCCTCGGTGCCTCGTACCTTGATAAACAGAGCGCTACGCCTGTGCGACCCACAGTATGTGGATGCTGAGCTAGAGCATGTGAGAGATGTATCAGAGGCAAATGGATACAGTTGGAGGCATTCCTCGCCCAGAGGGTGCAGATAGGGCTCCGATATATCTACCCTTTGTTAAAGGAACCACAGACAGGATCGGCTTCTTATTGCGTCGAAAATATTGTATAAAAACAATCTTCCGATCCCCGATGCAGATCCGACAAATGTTAAGATCTCCTAAGGATGGAGACCCTTTGAGCACCCCAGGAGTATACAAAATACCGTGTCACAGTGGGCACAGTTACATAGGTGAGACAAAATGGGATGTTTCTACACGGCTGAAAGAGCACATACGAAGCATAAAAAAGCTGGACATAAACGGCTCGGCAGTGGCTGAACACGCCTTAAATTCGGATACTAGGCACTATATTCGTATTGATAAAGCCACCTTACTGGCTAAGGAGAAATTTTTTGTTCCCCGTAAGGTGATGGAAGCAATCGAAATTGGTAGGCATCCGAATTTCAACAGAGACCGTGGTTGGCATCTGGCGCCAACTTGGCAACCTGTGCTTGACGCTTCGTATGACAAAAAAGTGCCAACAGTGGTTGAGGACATTACCAGTGCCGTCTGTGTGACTGGACCTAGTGAAACACGTGACCCGGAAGTAGTAGTGAAAACTTTATCAAATGTCCGGTCGAGTCTGGCTTCAATACCGGAAACCTCCGAACGCAGCCGAAGAGCGGAAAGGCGAGCGGCGACGAGAGAGGGGAGGAAGCTTAGTACTCGACTGACCGCCGTAGGCAAAAGTACTCCCGAAGAGTCCTGATGATGATGAGTCATAATCTCATTGAAAGCTCGACCTGTGCCTCCTCGCACAGTTAAAAAAGTGAGTCCAATCCGTTTTTAAATATTTTTAATGTGTTATTTGTTAAAATTATTCAAGTCTAGCAACTTACTTGAGATAGCGGTGCAAAACCCTCATAGTACGAATTATAGTTACACTTCACCAGTTTTTTTGTTATAGGTAGCTAATATTTTAATATGATTTGGATAATGTGTGCCTACCAATAAATTATAAATTAAAATTAATATTATAATAACTTTCGTGTCCACGGAGGCGCTGAGCTATAATACTGATAGTTATACTAAAACTGTCTTCCTTGCATCTACTGTTGCTCGAAAAATCATACTCTTTTGTTAACCATATTTCCAATTTCCACGGAAATCTCTTATACGCGGGCGGAGCTGCGGGCAAAATCTAGTGAACAATATGCTTGAGAATTTTGTAGAGAATAGGAAGAATGGATATAGGACAAAAACAAGGAAAACATAGAAGCAAGGTTGAATTTTTTGTCATCCTATATTTAATAGAGTTTATACAGTCGCAACCTTAAAAACATGCTTCTCACAAATATATCAAAATCAAGGATCAAAACCCGTAATGTGCTCGAAATACCTGAGCTGTGAACTCTTTTTTCAGTGTGCATTTTAAAGAAACTGTAAGTGTATGAGAATATATCCTGTTTAGCTTACAGGGGATATTATCAGGGACATTTTTCGAAAGGCATCGCTCCATCCGAGTCCAGAAATCTATGTTGATTTTAATGCACTTCAAAAAGATCTGAAGGAGCGTATAACATCAGAATATGATATGCATATCAGTCATGTTGAGTAAAATATTAAAACTTATCCTCGAGCGTTCTGGCAACACATTTCTAGCTTAAAATCCAAAGGTTTTGAGCCTCGATAGGCATATGACGGTAAAGAATGTGCAGGTGCGGATGCTGCAACCGCGTTTGCGGACTTTTTTGTTGAGGTTTTCCTCCCTGATCTTCCAGCAAATCAGATAAATAACAACGATGAAACTCTTTATTCTAGATATGTTGACATTGATCAGATAACTGGATCTGATATAGAGTTAGCTTTAAGCATCTTAGACCAAAAAGTTCTATTTTGGACCTGATAATATACCTTCGTACTTTTTAAAATCCTATCGCAAGCGGTTGTTAGTTCTCCTTATATTTATATTCAATCTTGTTCTTGCTACAGGTATATATCCCTCACATAGGAAGCTTTCACTTTGAAACCAAATACAAGTAACTCACCATCAGTTTCTGACCATAGGGCAATTGCAATCCTATGTTCCACAGGAAAAGTCTTTGAATCTAAGGTATAGTGCACCGAAAAATCTACTCTCAGGTTCAATCTTATCTTTGTGACTCACAACATTAGAATCATCGCTCAGTAAATACCAATTTATTCACTTTCGTTGATCGTTTCTGGATAAATGGACGAAAGAGTGCATTCGTGTCACATACCTGGATTTCGAAATGGCATCTGATAACGATATTCTGCTCTGTCAAATCCGTTTCTCATCCTGATTAATATTTTTTTTTAAATTTCCTTTGTGATAGAAAGCAGTTTGTTAAGTATGGTTGTTTTGTTCTGAAACCGTACTTTACAAGTGAGTCAAGGATCTATGAAAGTTGCTATTTGACTTGGATAAGTGAAGTCTCATGACATTCACACGCTCCTTTCAGCCAATGAATGCAAGCTGCACCCTGTGTGATGTAACAATTGCGCGTGTATTCTCTGTAAAAGACCTCGGCGTTATCTTCGATGCGCGATTAAAATTCCATGAACATACGATGGCACTAGCAGCAAACTGCTTCAAAGGGCTTGGTTTTGCGATAAGGAATAGAAAAGGTTTGTAGGACACGAAGTTGTACACTTACTTTACACATCTCTTGTAAGAAGTAAAATTGAAGCAAGCCCTGTTGTTTGGAATCCGCATGCACAATTATACACTTTCTTGATAGTGAAGGTTCAAAAATCGTTTCTTCGATATGTGTACAAGCGAAAATATGGATACTATACTTTTATGTGCCCTACCCTTTTACTTAAAAGTACCCTTGGGTCTTTAAGGTATATATATCTAATCTATGGGCTTTTACATTGTAAAATCAGTTGCCTGAAATAAAGGATTTATTATTATTGTGGGAAATTTTGATCTCGTCTCTCTCTCTCTCTCTTGGCCAAAAGAATTTAAAGAGAGAGAGACGGTATACCCCCGACAGAGGTACAGCCGACCGGGGTTCAGAGTCTCAGGGAAAGAAACCAGCGAACGATGCAAGCAGTATCGAGCAGTACCGCCTTCTGCATCAGCGCTGGAAGCGAACTGCCGCGGAACCCAAACCACCTTAGGTTGTTTTCGAGGCTGGTTGGTATTAACCCGTTTGCGGACAAAACAATTGGGATGATTTCGGTGTATCCCACACCCACAGACTAGCTTACTGGTCTGTGGCCACAGGCCACATGTCGGTAACCTCGTGAGACAGGTCGAGATACTTTCTTTTCTTCTCGGTTTCGGCTTTTACAAGGTTATAATCGTAATCGTACCTCACCAAAAACACCCGATATTATTATTATTAGGTGCTTACACATGAAGTTAGCGTTTGACCACTTTGATCTGAAATATCTCCTCTTTGGTTAAGAATTCCAAATTCAAATTTATAAATTCATTTAGCTGGTACATTTGAATTTTGAAAACAGTAATTCATTTGTTTTTTCCTCATTATTTTTTTCTTTAGCGCCGCTTATTACCGCACAATGGAAAACATGAAATATCAGTATATTTATGAGTACGAGTTCTACCGTGGCACCAGTGCTGCAGAAACAGCTCGAAGGATTAATTATGTGTACGGCGCTGTTGTCGCAAAAGAAAGCACGGTACGTTTTTGATTTCAACGTTTTCGTTCTGGAAATTTCGACATTCAGAACCAACCCGTGGACGACCAGAGACCAAAGTGGAAAATAAAGAATTAAAGGCTATTGTGGAAGCGGAACCATCACAAAGCACTTCAGAGATAGCTGCAGGCTTCGGGGTAAGTGATAAAACTGTATTAATCCACTTAAGCAAATCGGGAAAGTAATAAAACTTGAACGATGGGTACCTCATGAATTGAGTGTACCGAACATGCAAACACGCGTTGACTGCTGTGTTACTTTGCTCAACCGACATAATAATGAAGATATTTTAAATATAATCATTACTTGTGATGAAAAGTGGATACTGAACAATAATCAGAAGCGCTTGTCGCAATGGCTGAAGCCTGGAGACCCAGCCAAATCCTGCCCTAAACGAAAATTGACTCAGAAAAAGTTACTTGTGAGTGTTTGGTGGACTAGCGCCGGTGTCGTTCACTACAGCTTTCTAAAATCTGGCCAAACGATTACGGCAGATATCTATTGTCAGCAACTGCAAACCATGAAGGAAGAACTAGCTGCTAAACAACCGAGATTGGTCAATTGCTCTAGGCCACTGCTGCTTCGTGACAACGCAAGACCACACACTGCACAACAAACAACCACTAAGTTAAATGAGCTACAATTGGAATGTCTGCGACATCCACCGTACTCCCCGGACCTTGCTCCAACAGATTACCATTTTTTCTGGAATTTGGACAACTTCTTACAAGGAAAAAAATTCAACTCCGATGCGGCGGCAGTCCAAACCGCCTTCAAAGAGTTTATTGATTCTCGCCCCCATGGTTTTTTTAGTAAAAGGATCATAATTTTAAAATGTTACTGAATGATCTAGTAAGCGAACAAACCCATTTTTGGAAAGAAACGAGCGAAATTGGCAATTTTGTGGTTGATTACTGGCTATGATCCATAAAGTAGTGTGGGTAAAAAAGTTGATTGACCCTTGTATCTTATTCTCCGTAGTTTTAAGTAGATCGCTGTGTGTGTGTTTTTTTACTGGTAACTTGTGAATGTCCGTGAATTAAAAATATAAATGTAATCCGTGCATTAATTAATTTTGCTGCTGGGATGTCTTTATGTTGATGAACCCATGAGTGATTGATCATCAAAACAAATAGCGAGCTGACCATTTTTTGTAAAGAATATAATTTTATTTTAATTCTACGAAATACAATTTTGGTTAAATGTTACATTTTCCCCACATTATAATTTCGGAGTACTGAAAAAGTTTTTACAAATTTTTGCACATCCTACCTTTGGTAACTGTCATTTTATACATTTGCGTAAAGTTGACGTTAGCACCTCATTCCCAATCCAAACGTGGAACAATAATACAAGCATCCCACGAGCCTTCGACACTCAATTGTCAGCTATCTATACTTATTTGTTTTTCGTATTTCACAGAAAGGGTAATTGAACTTTGGTTCTGATCACTTACCGAGTCTCCAGTATAAAAAGTCACCTTATCCACTACAGCTGTGAATTTTCTCACATATACAAAAACAACCATTTAGCTGGCAAAAATGAAAAAAAATTTAAATGAACAAAAATTTGCAATTTAGGGGTGAATATTTCGCAAAAAAATTGTTTTTACATACCCACAATATTTTTGACAGACCTACGACAAGACCTAGACGCGAAAAAAAAATTATCCCCACTTTACGTGTAGGGGAGATAATTCGGTTATTTTTTAAAAATCGATGTGTTATTTTTTCTTCTTTTTGGAATAAATAGATCAATTATCGTGGAATGCATTTTCAATATTAAATTTTTTCTTTCTCTTAAACCGATTTTATAAGCATTTTCGTTTTTACAGGAAGTTACGTCATCATATTAGGTTTAATGTCAGATCCTTGCCAAACTTTAGGATGCGTTCAAGAATTTTTTTTTCCTATGGAAATTTGTTGTCATGACGTCACTGAAAGTCAAATGAAAGACATCGCTTTTTTTCATTTAATAAGGGATACTCACGCTTATTTTAATATCTGTAAATTAGAAACAGTTAAGGAAAGATATCCCTCGAAACGGTTTTCGAATCGTAAATATTGATGAAAAAAAGAACAGGCCAATTATTATTTTTTTCAAGGATTTATTTTACCACTTTGTCGGCTTGATTAATATGTGCCAAATTACAGCTTTCTAGTACAAATAATCTCTGAGCCTTAGCTCTTTACACCCTTAGGTGGGGACAGACAGGTAGGCAGACAGACGGATGTGGCGAAACTATATTGGTTTCTTGTTGACTACGGAACCGTAAAAAGTCTTTCGAGTGAAACGTGCAAGTTCCGAAAGTGCAAGTTCTATACAATAAAAGAAATTGCTGAATCTGGGTTCACAGGATAAAGACCACCTCTCTAATGCCAAATGTGTTGGTCTGGCTACGCGAAGTGTTTTGCGTTATTTATAGGTATATGCCGCCTGAAAATCTAGTTATAGTGACTGACCAAAAAATATTATTTCTCATACAATATATAATATTCATAATTTAAAGAACCTTGTTTGAGATAAACCGAACGGAAAACAAATCATCAGCGGCCGCCAATATTAGTATTAAAATTCATATCTATCATATGTTATTTATTATCATCACTATCACGCACGCCGCCAATTTCATTATAAAACTCCATAATTTTATAAGTAAAGTAATAAGTACACGGTGCCGATTCCGAAACCATTTCGAGATATTTGGTTTCTAGACCGTATTTTTCTATTTATAGCTTTAAAACTATGAGATCATGTATATTTTAATAAAAATACAACAACCAACATACTTTCATTTGACCTCTTAATGACGTCGTCTTTAATCCGTGGTTCGCACAGAAGACAGTTAACCATGTGAGAATGATATCTTTTTATACATAAAATTAACCAACTGCGTTTGAAGTTAACGATTTGATAAGAAACGATGATTTGATATTTGTAACTTCGAAAGCGTTTACTCAAACTTGCGTTCTTCATACTAGGGTCCTTCTATCGAGTGGACTTCTCACATTCATAAGCTTCCTGTGCAATAACTTACATAGCAATCGTGGGTGACATATTTTAAACGTTATCTAGTGTGATTCGAGCATCGACTTCAATGAAGTCGGAAGTATTAGGGTGCGGTACGGTTGTACTTCGCAATAAGAGTGTAGTATAGTTGAGTACTTGTTTTGTTGTTTCTAATTCTGCTTATTAATTTTTAATGTAATTTCAAGAAATAAATAATTATGGTAATAAATATTTGAACGGGTTTACCGCGATATGTAATATTACCTAAAAAAAAGGGTTTCCGACCTTTCGATTCAAAGCCGTTTCATGCCTCGTAGATGTATTCGTTTTAACTTGGTATCTCTCACAGGGCCCAAGAAAAATGTTCTTTACAGACGGACAGACATTTCAGGTACGAAACCCTAAAAATAATGGTAACTGGCAGGCTTCTCTGATAAAAATAATAATAAACTCAATGCTCTGCATAAAACATGCCATTCTAATGTATTTTTAATCCGGTACCGATACCACCTTGGTGTGTGACACGAGTTAGATTTTTGTTTTAACAACGAATCATCCATAACTTAAGTCATCCATGTGCAACAGCAATTAATTACTAATCGTATAATCTAAGCCAGCCATGAACAAAAATTGCTACTCAGGGCCTCTTTTGTAAATACAACCAAGTCTAAAGATCAGAATGCTAGCAAGCCATCTGGCCGTTGCCATGTGTCATTGACATCATTGGCCCACTTCTCACTAGTAAAAACTTCAGCATTTACTCGCTGGCTTGGTCTGTGGCTCATCACATCCATTACCGCTGAAACATAGAGTAAAGGTAACGAAAACAGTCACTGTTGGCTAGAAAGCTCCATTCAGCGTTCCAGGCTTTATGTCTACTAATCAGGGCAGGCAGTTATATCATTTTCAGCTCTGCAAAACTTTGGAGCCAAACAAATCTACATCGAAAGCTACCTATGATAGAGCGTTAGGTACGAGAGTGCCCATACGGTTAATTAGGAGGTGCTCTAATTTACCGTAGTAATTCAAAGGTCAGATATTGTCAAACAATAAAGCAACAATTTATCTTCAAGTAGAAGTACCTTAAAATGATACCCAACTTACTGCAAATAATTAACTAAATTAAATTCAAAAAGAGAAATATATGTTTGGTACGTGAACGAATTAAGCTTTACTATTCCTCCAAATGTCAAGTAATTTAATAGCATTATTTGTTCCGTGGAAACAGGCCGTGACACATATTATACGATAATATTGTCGCTTAAATTCAGACACCCGTATTTCCATTTTTACCATTCTCTATCCCCTAATTTCAAAATTCTGAATAAAATATTATACACTAAATATAGATAATACTAAATTAGACTTAGAGGTGTAGATTGTTGGTTCATTCGTTTTTCTTCATCCCCAATACTTTGCGTTTTAATTTTAAGTTAGGGGCAGCGAATGACAAAACTGAGATACGCGGTGTTAGAACTTAAGCGACGCTATGGACATATATGCGTTACACCAGAAAGGCTCCGTTTCTTCTTTTTTCACCACTAGGGTAGGTTATCAATTTTCAAAATAAATGTATAATTATTTTATTATAATATATTTTTATCGAAGATGTAGTATCTCAAAAGTTCAAGTGTATTTGTTCAGCCCACTAAAATAATTGTAAAAAATTTAATGATTTGCAAATTTAGGAATTATTTTTCTTAGGAAAAAGATCAAGCATTCATTTTACATCATGAACACCATGAACCGGCTGCTTTTCATATCTTTTAACTTTTTAACGCTCTCACTTGGGATTCTTAAATGTTAATTTACTCCCCAACTGTGTGCGTTTTTCCCCGGTTCTTTCTATTTTTACAGGAG
The DNA here is from genome assembly GCA_910592155.1 of Ypsolopha scabrella. Taxonomy (NCBI): domain Eukaryota; kingdom Metazoa; phylum Arthropoda; class Insecta; order Lepidoptera; family Ypsolophidae; genus Ypsolopha; species Ypsolopha scabrella. Next base: position 13,106,359 of record OU342964.1, read on the forward strand.
TTAGTGTTCCCATTTTCTTCCACCTAACAATCAATCCTGCGTTGTCTTAATCTAAGTTTCTGTAGCTCCTGCAATTCATCTCGTGATAAACATGGGCTTTTCTTGAGGTTACCGTATGTTAGAAGTGACCAGGCCATCGCAATCACATATACTCGTATAGTAAGTTGGATTAATAGATGTTGTGTGGTGTACGCTAGAGGTACTGGATTAATAATTTTGTATTTTAAGGCCAAGTTTTAGGCCAATCGAACTAATAGTTTCTAATGTGTATTAGTACAAATAAATGGATAAACATTTAAGTTTCGCTGCAGATTGTCTTTTTTTGCAAAATTCTTTCAATCTTAGTACTTACCCAAATCCTCCATGCTCTGACTCAACAAAGCTTCGAAAGTGTGTAGACTATAACTCTCCGCGTCCATTCCTTTTGCTAACGTATTCCGAAGATGCATTTCATATTCCAGAAGGAGTCTAGAAGTAGGTGAGCCGGGTGCAGGCGTGGATGTCGATTGTGATGCCTGCCGCGATAGACACGGCTTCTGCTGGAAGATAAAATAATTATCCATTAGCCTCCCGATCTCTCCGAAACAAGGAGAGGTCTGCCAACTATCAAAAAAAGGTCCCGAACCGTATGAAGCAACACATATTGTAGCGACGACACGACAGCGCCATCTATTCCTTAAGAACAAGGCGTGAAATCACAGAACGCCCTCGTGAGCGTTCAGTACGCGTCTTACAAGCTGGTTAGACCAAATAGTGGCAAAATATTCAGTGGACAAGTATGGTGGAAAAATTGAACGATTTAGGTAAGTACCTCGATGGCGCAATTGGTAGCGCACTTGACTTGATAACTAGAGGTCGCTGGTTCGAATCCTGGACAGGGTTTTTTTTAATTTTTGTCTTCACATTTGTTTCAAATATAACTTTTCTAGTTAATGCACTCTTTACCTATAAACTTGCCAAAATTTTCTTACAGATTCATGATTTTATAAATCCTGTTAATTACTTTTCCCATTATTTGTTTTTTGCTTGAAAGTGGATTTCACGGTTTTATATTTCCGTATTAAATTTTGTTTTTATTTTCAGTTTAATTACTGAAATTAAGTCTTCAAAGACAGTTCGTCTTAAGTGTCATCCGTTTTCATGATAAGATCTAATCTTAATAAAATATTCCAATCAGATTTTGAACATTGTGTTTGTGTATTTATTGTGTTTCTTAAATAAACCTTTCTTTCTTTCTTTCTTTCTTTCTTTCTTACATACTATACGTAAATCATGTTACCTAAGTGCGTGGGCACTTCGCTATTTGTAATAATTTACTTGTTTAAGCTTTGGAACTTTATTTCAATTAGAATTTAATTTAGTTATAAGATTTCCGTAACGACCGTTTGTTTCCAAAATAAAGAGAGAAAAAAAAAATCGTAATATAATAACTTTTAAAAGGTGACACTTTTCAAAAATATAAATTGCAGTTTCTGGTAGCTTAATATTGTTTCATTTATACACAATTTGTTTTATAAAATTTAGACTTGTCATTCCTAAAATAAATGGGAAAACGTTTGTACTGAAAACTGAGTTTTCTTCAAATTCTCCATACAAAACAGCAATTTCAAACGTATTATTTAGGTCCCGTTACAGTAAAATACTTAATTATCAATATCATATATTATGATTTCGCAACTGCGATCTTAACTAAGAATACTTGATTTCACTGACGAAGGAATTAGTGCAATTTTACTGATTTGAGTATACGTTTACCAAACTTCAACGTATGATCGATAGATCGTACTACTGGTTGTCAAACAACACGTTGTCTGACGGAGGTTCTACCTTAACCTAACTAAAACTCTTTAAACTTACGCCATGATGATGCGGCCTCGGGTCGCCACGCCACTGATACGGCTCTTGATCCGAGTTCCCATTAGAAGAAGAAGGTGTAGTCGCATAGCATTGGTTCTCAAACAACACGTTGTCTGTCAGAGGTTCTACCTAACTAAATCTACTAATATTTACTACTAACTACTAATTCTACCTTTACTTACGCCATGATGATGCTGCCTCGGGTCGCCACACCGCTGCATACGGCTCTTGATCAAAGTTCCCTTTAGAAGAAGAAGGTGTAATCATTCATTCGTACGGTGTCTGTCGGGGGTTCTACCCTAACCTAACTAAAACTCTTTAAACTTACGCCATGATGATGCTGCATCGGGTCGCCACGCCGCTGATACGGCTCTTGGTCCGAGTTCCCATTAGAAGAAGAAGGTGTAGTCGCATAGAATTGGTTCTCAAACAACACGTTGTCTGTCAGAGGTTCTACCTTAACCTAACTAAATCTACTAATACTACTAACTACTAATTCTACCTTTACTTACGCCATGATGATGCTGCCTCGGGTCGCCACACCGTTGCATACGGCTCTTGATCAAAGTTCCCATTAGAAGAAGAAGGTGTAATCATTCATTCGTACGGTGTCTATCGGAGGTTCTACCCTAACCTAACTAAAACTCTTTAAACTTACGCCATGATGATGCTGCCTCGGGTCGCCACACCGTTGCATACGGCTCTTGATCAAAGTTCCCATTAGAAGAAGAAGGTGTAATCATTCATTCGTACGGTGTCTATCGGAGGTTCTACCCTAACCTAACTAAAACTCTTTAAACTTACGCCATGATGATGCTGCCTCGGGTCGCCACGCCGCTGATACGGCTCTTGGTCCGAGTTCCCATTAGAAGAAGAAGGCGTAGTCGCGTAGCACTGGTTGTCAAACATCACGTTGTCGGACGGAGGCGAAAGATCTCGCTCGCCGCCTCCGAGCTCGAGGTAGAGTCCTCGACCGGGGTAGCCACTGGGAGCCGCCCCAACGCCCACTCCTCGACTGAAATAGGGTAAATGATTGTGAATAAATAATTCTTTACATTAATAGTAGAACACTAACATGAGAGTTATCTTCCGAGTAACTATGTATATTGGAATTTATGCAGTTTTAACATACACGTTTTCTTAGCAAGACAGTATTTACTTTACATATTTAAATGAGTGGTTATTCCTTAATTTGTAAAAATTATCTCTTTTACCTGCAGAACAATAAGGTAATCTGTGAATACGCTTTTATTATGCACGCCTACATTGTCAATAAATCTTATTTCTGATCCCATACCGCGACTCTAGATTTGGGTGTCACATTAACTCAGAAAAAGCTTTTCTACACACACGGAAAATTTTTCTTCCAGCAAAAGTAAGGCGAAATAAAAAAAAATAACAATAACAATATAATACTTTCTATAAATATACATAAAAATATAATAAAAGTATAATAAATACTGTACTAAAGAATACATAAATATATATCATATTATATTTACTTGTTCAGACAGTGAGAGGAAATGTTCTTTCAGCTTTTTCTTAAGGGAAATGTTAGTTAGGGAGTCACGAATGCAATACGGAAGAGCATTCCACAGTCTCACTGACTCAACATTGAAAGAGTTTCTATAAGCACAAGTATTATGTCCAGGTGGAGAGAATTTAAGGAAGTTCCTGAGCTTAAGTATTTAGCTTTGTGGGAAAAGGCGATTCATCTTCTGTGAAACACGACAGACATGACAAGGAATTAATACGTTGCTGAGAATATTCAACCACTCCTTACTTACTGCCTAACAGCATTGACTTAGTGGGATTAACAAGGATACCATAAGTTTTAGCCCAGCGATAAATGTTATCAAGGTCGTCGTTCATTCCCTGAATAGCTGATTTCACGTCCTCAACAAGAAAATGGCAGCAGACCTAAAACTCGTCTGATAGAGATGATAGCGTGAAGATAATGATTCAGTGAAAGAGTTTATAAAAAATTTAAAAAGGGTGGAGGTGAAAGGACGCCACTTTGAGAACACCAGCAGTAACCTCACTGCATTGCTAGCGTCGTCGTAAATATGAATCAAATCATTCAGAACTAAGTGCGAGTTTCCGGGTTTCCCGCGCGTGTTTTGTCCTACACACTACACCAAAACGTCAACACAGAATATTTTTTCGCTTCATATTTTTATTGATTCACGAGTTGGAAAGTTGTTCGATAGACAACTCGCACTTAGCTCGAGATATGTATACATAGGTAACACTAAAAGTTTCCGGAACTGGCCACTTACATAAACAATATTTAAAAATTTATTGCAACATTTGAAAATAGAACTCTTTTGCTGTAGAATGCAGTTTGTTTCATCTGACTGTCTTTTGTTTTTACCTTGTGGCGCCATTTAAAAAATTGTGTGTCTGCATCAACATGGATTTAACTCGGGAAAATTTTCGTAGTATGATTTTCTACGATTTTAAGTGTAATTTGACAGCTCAACAGAGCGTCGCTCGGCTTGAAACAGCTTTTGGCAATGAAGCACCATGCAAGACGACTGTTTATAGCTGGTTTGCAGAATTCAAGCGTGGTCGTATCAATCTCAGTGACGAATCTCGCGATGGTCGGCCGTCCACCGCTGTGACCAACAAAAACATCGATGCTGTGCGCCGTATGATTGAAACAGACAGGCATGTGACCTACCATGAAATTCGCGCATCCTTAGAAATAGGCATGAGTCAAATACAATCAATCCTACACAAACATTTGGGTGTGAAAAAGCTGTGCTCGCGGTGGATCCCACACAACTTGACCGAGGCTCAAAAAACGAACCGCGTCACTTGGTGCAGTGCCATGCTTACCAGATTCAACGAAGGTGCGTCAAATTTGGTGTGGGACATAGTAACAGGTGAAGAAACATGGATTTATTGCTACGATCCCAAAACAAAGCAGCAATCGAGCGTATGGGTCTTTCAAGATGAGCCGAAACCAACCAAAGTGGCGCGCGTGAAAAGTGCATCTAAGCGGATGATTGCTTCTTTTTTTAATAAAACTGGACACGTGGCTACTGTTGCTTTAGAGAATCGTCGTACCGTGAATAGTGACTGGTACACGGCCATTTGTTTGCCGGAAGTTATTGACGAACTCCGTAAAAATAACCGTAAACGCCGTTTCATCCTGCACCACGACAATGCTAGTTCTCACACGGCCAGACAGACAAACGACTTTTTGAAGACGAAAAATGTAGAACTCATGAGTCATCCTGCATACAGTCCCAACCTGGCACCTTGTGACTTTTTTCTGTTCCCAAAAATTAAGAACCAATTACGCGGTCAACGATTTTCATCACCAGAAGAGGCTGTCGAGGAGTATGAAAAACACGTTTCAGAGGTCACCACAGGGGAGTGGCACAAAAGTTTTCAAAACTGGTTTGATCGAATGAAAAAGTGCATAGACGCCAAGGGAGATTATTTTGAAAAACAATAAATTAATTTTGTACCTTTAATAGTATTTTTTCATATTCATTCCGGAAACTTATAGTGCGTCCCACGTATACCTATAGAGCGCGTGATCTCTAGGGGAATGTCAAAATTTACACAGTTAAAAGCACCACTGAAGTCAGAAATGTTAGCACTGTAACTTGTTTGTTATCGATGGGAAACTGTATATCATTGCTATTCAGCATTGTAGTAACAGTACTCAGGACAGAATTCATAGTGGAAAGGATTTAGTAGGTTGGTCAAGGACAGGGCAGATCATAATTGTATATAGACATGGATTCATGAATGGGTTAGATAGATGGACATAAGTCCATATTCTGAGAAGGAATTAGGATTAGATTTGAGATTTGCCGACCCCAAGGTTTTCAGAAATTGCCAGACCTAAGCTGGGTTGAAATTATCAATGGACTAATGGATACGGCGTCTCTTTGCATCTCCACACATTTAGTGCAGCGATAACGCAGTCTTTTCATTATCTACATATTATCTAAAATTTCTTCAGAGGGATCTTCATTATGGTTAATTTTACCTTTGTGATGAATACCGCTGTGAGCTCTGCCTGCTGTTGTTATTGACCCCATGTGGATGGTGTCCATGGCCATGCATATGGGGGCCATGCCGATGACCGTGGGATCCACAGGTGGGAGGGCAGGGCCCAGAGGCAGCGTAGCGTCGACGACCCATCTCTGGTGACGTCACGGGGCTTTCTGTTGATGGCATGGGTTTTAGCATGCGCTTCAGTGTACTCGAGTCTGAAAGGTATGAAATTAGATAGCTTTATTATTTGCTACGGTGGTGGTTCACAAACAATACTGCGTTTTTTTTAATATTTGTATGACGGTAAATTTTACAATAATTATTCACGAAAGTAAGTTGCGATTATGAAAGTACTTCCATGAAAAAAAAAGTTATAATTCACAACGTATATTAATCCAAAATTATAGTTTCTTAGGGGTCTATTACTAAACAGAAAAACTAAATCATTATAGTGCAACTCCATTGTCTGGCCGACTGTCCGTCCATCCATCCGTCTTATACATATCAAATGAAGCCAAATGAAATAAGATTGATTACTTTTCTCTTATATAATATTTTCACAGCATAATACATATCAACAGCACGGTGAATACAATAGGAAATAATTCGAAAAAAAAAAAAACAATTGCTGACGAGGTTTTGTAGGGCCCCGTATATCAAAAAGAAATAAAAAAACAAAACCATTATAGAGTCACGTTGTCTGTCTGTCCGTTTGCCCTTTTCTCGGACCCCGTGAAAATATCAAGTTGAAACTAATACCTTAGAAGACCAAGGACTCACTCAGCTATACATTCAGTTGACATCACAAATATTAAAAAAGTGAGTCCTATCAGTGTTTTAAATATTTACTCACTCAGCTGTTAAAAAAATCAGTATTTTAACTGAGCGCGTGTAAGTTATTGCCCATTACGTAATGCATTTCATACAAACTGGCTCACAATAAAAACCTGGGCAATACAGGGCAATTTTAGTTGACTGAGAAACTTGAAAATTCCGTACACCACTCAACACTTTCGTTCGAGTCGTAATAATCGTCGAGAAAAGTGGGTATACCAATTGTAAATTATGACTAACGTTTCACAGTTCACACTTGAGACCACTTTTGACACTCAATCGGGGATTTATGTCGTGAAAACATGCTTCGTTAATCATTAAAAAAATGTCGACAATTTGTGTATTGAAAATTTATTATTACATAATGACAGCACGGAAATTGAATATTTATTATTACACAATGACAGCACGGAATGAAAGCAAAACAAAACAAATTAGAAATCCGAACGAATACTTTTATCGATTTAAAAAAAATTGATAGTTATCGTTCGAATTTCAAATATGTTGCCCCGCGTTGCAAAAAACATACGTTCCATTTTTAAACTTTTCGTTAGTACGCCTAGTGTAAGAAGGAATTGTGCTGTGCATAGATTTATTATTACCATTTAACGATTTTCTTATCGAATTCTTCAGCAAGGTACTCAGAGATAAATAACATTAGCAAGCTTGTACTTCATACGATGTCTTTGGATGTTCGAGACATAAGAAAATTATAACGTGTCATTTACTTGTTACAAGTGAACAGTACTAGGTATTGTTAATAAATAACTAGTAATAAATATTTAATTTCATGGGTATCTCGTACAACAAATGAGTATAAGACCAAATTTTTATTAAACTAATTTTATCCTGAACAATAATCCTACCGATTCGTATGATAAAATAGCGAGTGTTTATTTTTTTAATTTTAGTTGGTTCGATTCCCATGTGAGACAAGCGAGTTTTAGAAGATCTTTGAATGCAGTTTTGTTTCTTTTAAGAAATAAAGGAATGTTTCCTTTCAGTAGAATGAGCTAACTAAAGGATTTAAGGTAGTCCCCCTCCAGGGCCCTTGAATTTTTTCCATCCTGTATACAGGATGTAAATGCAAAGTCAAGAATCCCTTTAGGGTATGAAAGTATACACGATTCTGATGTCATTACGAGAAAAAAATATACCTTGAATTTTCACCAAAAACTCGCATCATTTTTCTAAGCTATGGCTACGCAGCTCACCGGCCTCTCCGCACACCTAATTGCACCCCGCAACCCGCACCCCTCATCCGAGTGGCCTGCGACCGTGAGGGTGTCCACGCGATTAGTGTATTTTGAGTAAAGAAAATCGTCTTATTATGAGGTACTGGTATATCTTTACCGGTCATACTAACAGACCCTTAAAGGATTCTTGCCTTTGTTTTTACACCCAGTATAGAGTATCGTACCGTGACAAGTTAAGTTAGCCACCGATAACTGCACGTGGAATAAGTAAGTTTTTTAAACGGTATGATGTACGGAACCCTCAGGACACAAGTCCTATTCCAAAACCTACTCGATTTGATTTAAATTAATTTTACGATTATTATTATATATGATATTTAGTAATATTTTAGAAAAACTCGGTGCAATATTTATTTATTTTTCAGTTTCTCTGTTCGTATTAACTCACAATAGCAGAGCTATTGCGATTGCTATATCTGTTAAAAGTTTAATTTAAAAATAATAATTTAAATATTTTTACCGGAGCAATAATTGAACTCGACTACGCTGACAAAACAACGGCCAAAGGTGAGACGCATAGAATAATTGTTCTAATAGACGTGACCCATTTACCTACTTGAAATGTATCACGAGATATTATAATGTTCTACTCAAAATAAAAATTGGTCTAACGCTTTTACTCGTTTCGTAAAAGGTAAAGAGAAAAACCTGAATTATTTTTGTACATTTTATAAAAAATTGTGGAAGCAGATGACTTAAACAAGTAATTATGAATTTTCCATGCGTATTTGAGACAAAAAACTATTAAAACCTAAAAATAAAAAAGAAGATAAATCTAAAAAAATAAATGATACACATCATTCGAAAGAAACGTTTCAACCTATAAGCAATTTTTCATCATTTTGGAGGGTCAGGGCATAACGAAGGCTCATTAATTAATTTAACTTATTCTGTAGTACAAAATATTCGCAGCACAGGTACTAAAAATTTACGATACCTATTTAATCAATGAACGATATCAGTATGTGTTACATCTGCGCGGTTTATTTTTCTCAATCTATTATTATCGTCGCAAAATGGCGGCGCGTTGCCTACGTGCAACACTTACTGTTACGTATTTGAAAATGTATTCTTAGTTTAGTTTTTAAAAGTCTTGTTTATTTACCGATGATGGAAGGCACTTTATAATATATAATGACCTTTATTACATTTTCTGATGTGTCGGAAGCAGTTTCTTACTAATAGTAAGACATTTTTCTATTTTGTTAAGCACAACAAACTCATCACGTTGCAACAAGCGTTACGAAATGAATTAGACAGTTGCAAAAACTTGCTTTGCGGTGTCTGCTCTATACCTACTACGTAGTAATAAATAAATCAAAATTCATATTTTTTCTTCAACAAATACATTTCACAGAGCTGGGTACTAAGTATGATCATGCTATCGACTGGACATCGCTTCGATAAACAAAAATGTAGCTCTTATTTCATGCTTAGAATTTATCGAGATTATCTGTCAAATTTAAGGAATCGATGCTTTTACGTACTTGCTATGCTGATTCGCTTACCCATATTCATATCCTCAGTGCTCTTGGACTTGGAACGACGGGAACCAGAAGTGTTGTTGTTGATGACGTTGTGATGATGCATGGAGCGTATGTCCGACTCACGGGCCTGGAAATAGTATACATGTTGCTAGTGAAAAGATTCCGATATTAATAAGATGGTGATACATTGTTTTTTCACTTTGCACTGTCTTACTTAAAGCATTTGTAAAGTATAAGTATACATGGTCCCTGGTCAAAGAAACCTATGCTTTTAGCATGCACCCCCAGTAAGTAAGTATATATCATTCAGACGCTATCCAAAAACCTTACCCCCATTCTGGTTATGAATTAAAACGAATTCAAGGGATAATAGTAATCAGCACATTTTATTTATACTTGGGTGAGGATAGTTGGCCTGTAGTCAATGATAATATTAAATACCTACGTAAGTGTTCAAGCCATTTCTATATGTATTTCAGGGCGGCATTAATTGGAATAATCCTATTCGGTAAGTTATCATGTGCTACTATGGCTATAATATAATGACCGATGGAAAAAAAAGCTTTCCAAAAATAAATTCACAAATATGTACCGTTTCATTTCCATCGCCGAAGTCGATGCTTTTCGGCATGTGCTGTAAATGCTCCTTGCCGGCTCTAGTGGAAGTCGTGGAAGACTTAGTCATCGATGACGTCAGAGTGCCGCCGGCCTGGACTCCTTCCGACTTCAAGTCCTGGCCTTGTTGACATGATGCACCGCCTCCACCTCCTTGCTCATCCGACTGAAAAAAAAACTCAATTTCGGGAAAATTGTCGAGTAGAAATCCAAGAACAATTACGATCCCCTAGTCATCTTCGGTTTCCACCCATTAGGAACAGTATTCCATGCGCATATTCCATACATAGAGAGACTAATAATGTTTTTAATACATTATTATCGTGTTCTTTTGGCACTATCAAGGACATATAGAGAACACGATTCATAGCCAATTATCAATTTCGATAGCTCCTTAGACACTTTATCATTTATTTGTTTTTTGAATCGAAATAAAACATTACTATACTTTATTGTCCACACGAAGAAGCTGATAGTACCTACAAAACGGACAAGTGCGAGTTGGACTCACCCACCGAGGGTTCCGTTAAAGACTATATTTGTATGATTTAATTACAAAGTTAATTTTTAGATTTTTCCCTATACCCCTAGTTGTAGTATATAAGTCGGTATTACTTGCCAAATTTCATAGTTCTAGGTTTCGAGGTCAACGGAAAATACCCTATAAATTTAAAATCCCTCGAGCGTGTCAAAATATACGTTTTTTGCGGCATAAACGGCCGTATCTTTTTTTCAGTTAACTTAGAAGTTTGATTTTTTCACAGCTTCAAGAGATTGTAAATTTGAATGTATGGTTTTAATTTAAACTCGATACCTTTACGCGTTCCTGAGATAAAGGGTATTTACAGACTGACGGATGGAAGGACAGACAGACAGACGGACAGAAAAATGATCCTATAAGGGCTCAATTTTTTCTTCTTGAGGTAGGGAACCCCAAATGCCAAGCTATAACTTTAAAAAAATCTGTTCTATTCAGGTCAAACAAAGATAACTATTGAAACATTTGCCTTGTTTAAAAAGTTCATAATGAAAGTAAGGAAAGAAAGTCGTATCTTACGTTAGAAGTGCCAACGGAAGCGGTGACGGTCTTCGGAGCGGTTGAAGTGTTAGTGGTCATCGTCGATGTCTCCTGGGACTTGGGTGGTCTCTGAGGAGGCTGTGAGTCTATCTGACCACGGACCGCCGCTGGAAATTGAAGAAGGGTACATTTTTGGTAGGCACATAAAGTCTGTATATAGTTTTTTTTTTTATTTCAAAACACAGCCTTCAAATTATAACAAATAATGTAGATTGGATGTGTTCCATTTCATCAAATACGGCCCCAGTAGTTGTAAAGCGCTAGTAACCGTGAAGGGGCATCGTTCTTGCTAACCTGAAGGTCTGACATGCCTTGAAATAAATCATACGAAAAAAAATATTTAAAAAAGATCGTTACCGTTTTTTACCAACTAAAGAACTTTTTATTTTTTGGCTCTGTAGACCCCTGATTTTTTAAAATTCATTTTAAGCATCGGTTACACAATTTGTTGCAGGAGTATAATCCAAATCCGTTTTAAGTGTTGAAATAAGACTAATAAGACCTAATAATTAGGGTAAGACTTGAATTTTTGGTGTATGATACCTGCTGACTGAAAGTGCGTGACTATTTACTCAATGTGCCGCGTAACGCAGTTCCAAAAGGCTCTGTCTTAATAGCATTTGGAACGAATACATAATATGTGACCTACACATACGCGTCCTCTTTTTGCTACGAGCATAACGCATGCTAACGTTTTCGCTGCTACGTCGACACATACGTGAGTAATTTGACAAAAGATTTTTCTCAAGTACTCCGTCAAAACATCACAGAACTTCTTTATATTGAACCTTCAGTTGTGACCTACGTATTTGCGTCCTCTTTTTGCTACGGGCATAACCCGCACTGCATAGTTTTCGCTGCTACGTCATTACATGAGTGAGTAATTTGACAATTGATTTTTCTCAAGTATTCCGTCAAAACACGGAACTTCTTTATATTGAAGGCTCATTTGTGACCTACACATTTGCGTCCTCTCTTTGCTACGGGCATAACGCGTGTTACGCTACGACTGCATAGTTTTCGCTGCTACATCGACACATACGTGAGTAATTTGACAAAAGATTTTTCTAATATTGAAGCATCGGTTACCAGTTTTTAGATTATTTTTAATATTTTGTATATACTTATATATGGAATTTTAAACGAAACAGCCGCCTCTGTGGTCTAGTGGATAGAGTACTCGACTTCTAATCCGGAGCTCGCGCGTTCAAATCTGTAGGGGTATATTTGTGTTCGTATTGCGTACTTTGAAAGGCAGCATGTTAAGCTGTGTGGGTAATAGTATATCGCTGCTAACTACCTCCGTGGTCTAGTGGTGAGAGCCTTGGGCTGTCAACCCGGCGGTCGTGGGTTCAATTCACGCGGGGAACACACATAATGGAATGTCACTTTGTGAATTGTTCTCAGTTTGGTTAGGACATTGCAGGCTTGAATCACCTGATTGTCCGATAAGTAAAATGACTTCGTGCTTCGGAAGGCACGTTAAGCCGTTGGTCTCGGCCACTTTCTGGTAGAGTGGTCGTTACATAAACCACGTCAGAGGCCGTAAGGCGGTTTAAAAACTCTAACATCAGGGCTTGTTGGGCCGATAGGTCTGCAGCCCACACGATAAGAAGAAGTATATCGCTGAAATACGGTGGTTAGCCCAACCATCCGTCACGCTAGTACCTAATAATCGTCGGTGGAACGTGGGTATACGAGTGTGAAAAGTGACTTGAATTGCACTGTCCATACTCGATCACCCCTCTGGCACCTTTTATTTATAATGTGACAACATTAAAAGAAGCGTCTTTTCAAACAAACCAAACCATCTGCATTGAGATCGTTTACCACATACGCTTTGCAGTACCATATTTTACATAAATGCCGAAAGTAATAACAAATGTAAGAAAGGCAAAAAGTGGATCTATGCAATTATTCTCCATTGTACACGAGTAAGTCTGCTACGCAGATATTTTACCAGATTTTGCTCCTCTCACTAAGTCTGTGCCAGCTGCTTTGGTATTAAATGTAAGATTCTGTACAAGCCAAATTTTCAGAGTTTTTGAACATGCACGCGCATAGAAATGCGCTTTTATTATTTTAATTAACCCAACTTTAAATAATGATAACATTTTCGAAGGGTTATTAAATAAGTAAAACTGCATTACAATCAAAATGTATCCAAAGTTCCACCAACTGTCAACAATCACAACCATCAACTGCTAAAATTTAACTGATGCTGTCGAATCGGTGTAACACGACTTAACTTAATATATTTGACGGAACTACACTTAATTTAAGAATTCTGTCTTTTTCTTTCTGTATCGAAAAGTCAAGGATAAGACGCTTAAAATAAGGTTACTCCTATCAAATAAGTTAAGTCGTGTTATCGACTCCTTAGCACTTAGCAGCTTATTCGCGCGTCTGAACTAAATGCTAGGTACTAAATAATATAAAAAATAACTTAACACTTGCAATTTAGTAAACTCTATGTATTCAGAGGGTCTAATTAAGTTGGAATCCTATAAGTTCTTGTTTAATTAAATATAAGTAGTTTTCATATTTTTTCCTTTACACGCGTAAGACCTACTTATGAACGGAATTTCACGTTTTTAAGTCAACTGCAAGTGCAATACTACATATAGGTTTTCATGGTGAACCAATTTGTACGAAATTGATTACGTAAAGGGCAATAACAGAACCCTAAAATGGCTTTGACTGCGCACAGTCTCTCTTTGGCGAAATTCGTGCGCCAACTTTCCCCCACTACGCCGCTTTTTGCTCAAGATGTTTACCGGTTCGTGTACCAGTTGGTTACTTTGATCAGGAGTAAAGCAACAGAGCATTGAAACACTTTCGTATAAACCTCTTTAGTTTCTAAACAGAGTGCACAGGTTTTTATGCCCTTTGGTCTAATACAATTTTAGACTCACGATTACAAAGTGGCTGATGCGATGGCTGGGTGCTGGATTCTCTACACGCTGGTCACATTAATCTAAAGTGACGTCGAAAATATGGCTGCGGCCACTTTAAATCTTGGTCCTGGTATAACACCTATCCCAATCGATCTGTTCTCAGAGGCATGCACGAGTATACGACAATTTCCTGTTAATTAGACTCTTGTGTTAGAGGTGCTGGTGACATTGTCGTAATATCAAAGATATGGCTGCGGCCACTTTACCAGAAACTCTGGTCAAGTAAATGCTGGGATATTGGACTCACGTTTAGGAGGTGGCTGATGCGATGGCTGAGTGCTGGTGACATTATCGTAGAGTGACGTCGAAGATGTGGCTGCGGCCACTTTGTCAGACCTCGGGCCTGCTGTGCTGGGACCAGCTGCCCCAGCTTCGGTCTCAGTACCACGAGTGGTTGCTCGGGGTAGTGTTGATGATCCTGCAACAAAGAACGACGACATGGAAACTGACAATGTTATATGCTTTTAGCAGTTGTAGTCATATCTTACAATCTGTACAATATTTATAATTTTATAATTAGCATACAAAAATCTACATACTTTGAAGATTTAGTTGATAGGTATGAACAAAACACAAAAACCGGCCAAGTGCGTGTCGCGCAATGTAGGGTTCCGTTGTTGCCCAGTACACATTATAAGTTGGTCTACTAATACAGATCGCGCCAAACTAGAAGTTTGATCCTTTGTGATTGATTTTTTCCCATACATTTAGAAGAACGGCCCATACATTGTCGTGTTTAGAGGTGGCCCTTGAGAAAAATCAAGCTTGGCGCGACTTGTACTCGTAAGCCTGTAAAACCTACTTAGCTATGATAGTTTTCCTTTTAGAATAATTATATATACTACATCTGTGAATTTTTTCACATATCTGTAAATAACCGCTTGATTCTAACAAAAACTAGCTCTTTAAACCAACGGAACCCTTTTTAAACGACCTATCTAACAATACCCTACACTATGGGATAGACAAGAAAAAAAAATCCCCAATTTACGTATAAGGGAGGTAACCATAAAAAAATTTTTTTTCGTGATTTTATTTTACTATTTTGTCGACGTGATTAACGTCAAATTACAACTTGCTAGTACTCATAGTCTCTGGGCCAAGCCGCGGACAGACGGACATACGGACATGGTGAAACTATAAGGGTTCCTTGTCGGACTACGGAACCCCAAAAATGACCCCTATTAATGTTGTAAAGTAAATAAATCATTGTTTATAAAGGAGAAAGAAGAAACATTTCTACAAGAAGCAACACTTTGCGATCAGAATTTCAATCATGAAAATTACAAGCTGTGGAGTGTTCGACCTTATTATGAAAATATTTACTTTTTGATAATAATTTCCCCTAAAACCAAATGTCTAATAATATACATATATGTACTTACAACTGCCTTAATTTTATTTAATTTTATATAGTTTTGGTTTGTGTTTTGTATTGTAACTTTTGATTTCTAAATTCTGTGTGTAGTTTTAATTTGTTTATGTTTTTCTTTCTTTTTTCTGTATTCCTTGAACATAAAGGCTTAAGGAGACTTAATAGAAACAAATCTTATGCATACAAAATGTAAGTTTATAATCCATTGTTTTCTAATTTGACCGTTATTGATTTTTTTCTACCTGCTCCTACTCTTTTGGCCATATTTTTATCATTCCTCTGTCAATATAAGATTTTTGTACCTCATTCAAAAAATTTTTGTAGGGTTTAGAACAGACATTTTCTTCTAAATTCTGCCTAATTTTATAATCCAAAGAATTAAGGTCTGGACTGGAGGAAGGCCAATCCTCGTGCTTTATGAAATTGATTTTTTAAAGCTCGAACCAAGCTTGAGTCGATCTCGCTTTGTGTGCTGGCGCAGAATCTTGCTGGAACACGAAATGATGTCCTGAAAATAGGGTATTGAGCAGGTCTTTCACAAGCTGATCCAAAACCGTCTCTTGATACACTTTTGCGCTAGTTTTAACCCCTATTTCACAAAAATGAACCTCAGTTGGCCCGTAATACGACACACCTAGCCAAATCATCACTGATGATGGATGTTGGCCATGCTGCACCCGTGGAACTCTTTTTCTCTCGTAGACCAAGATCGTCATTCAAAACCTTTTTTACGTTTTCCTACTAACACCCATCTGCAAAGCCATCAACTTCTGTTTTCGGATAGGATTTCTTCTTATGCGTGCCTTGATCGCTTTGATCACTGCTTGTGTTCTTACAGAGCGTGGCCCCCAGTTCTTCTTTGTCATCTACACACTTCATTGTACCTATCAATAGTGCGGTACACAAACCTAAGCGTTATTTTCAACTTTTCGAGCAACTTGACAATTGTACTTGGCGAGTGCCCACAGCAGTACAACGCTATTACTGCTACTCGGTTCTCTTTCAACGTCCACTCCATCGTGAAAAGTGACAATAAATTATGGTTTTTTGTTTTAATATTTTCGTCAAAATTTCAAAATTGAACCTAGAAAGCCATGGAATAAACAATTTTGAGAAAATATTTCTGTTTGAAGAAATTTGTTTTCCCGAACAAAATAAATCGTGTTTCAAGTGTGCACCTACACCATTGACAATAGAAGTACACTAGATTGGCTATTGGCGATCTATATTACTACATGTCAGTGACCTGTACGACCTGCACGGCGTTCCATCTTTGCCACTTTTCGGATCGCGTCAAAGACAGCTAGCTAACTATGGGTCAAGTGGTTATTACATGCACACTTGTGAGTGGAACTCAATTAATTATCAATTTGAAGATGTATTAAAAGGGATGTCGAAATGAAATTAAGGACAAGGAATCCTTATAAAATCCTCTATACGTGGTTTCATTTACTGAGCAGGTCATCCTGTATAACCAAATTATTTACAAATTAATTAGTACTTTCTCCCGTACCTAAGGAAAAAAAACGATGTATTATTTTGTTTTGTTTAGGGAATTGAATCTAGTTTTAGAAAAAGAGAACTGCATTTGTTTCTGACAACAACTTTCAAAGATACTTATAGCCAAAAACAAAGTTGACGGGAAAAATTGGCGGGAGAGCAAAAAATGACATAATTCCACAGGTTAACATAATCAAACTGTTAAAATGTGTCTATTTTTACTGAAGTAGCTCTACAGATAATTTGATGCAAAATAACAACCATTATCTCACACACAGTTCACACAAGGCGAGATGGCGAATGGCGTTGGTGACACAAAACAAAATAGAAATGATCGTTAATTATTTCAGTCATTTTTTTCTTTTGCATTTATCGCCCCAAAACCAGCCAGCTCATTGAATGGAAAATGCTTTGGCTATGTAGGCGTTCCATTCAAATTCATTCATATTGTAAGTGACCAGTATTATATTATTTTTAGTTTGTAAGCTAGATTGTTACAATAGTTTTATTTAAATTATCGATTATAAATAACTGAAAAAAGCATTAACCCTGGGATATTTCTGATAAATAAAATTCATTGACATAGCCTGGCGAATCAGTAAGTTGAAGTGGCAGTGGGCAGGCCATATTTGTCGCTTAAATGATGACCACTAGGCTGAAAGGTGTTAGAATGGAGGCTACGCACAGCAAAGCGTGGTGTAGGCCGACCTCTTTCCCGCTAGACCGACGCGCGGCTGGATGAGGAGGACGGACCGCCAAGAGGGACGAAATCTTGGAAAGGCCTATTTCCAGCAGTGGAGGAATACTCTACAATACAGGCTAATGGATGGATGGATGTATGGTTTACATACACTACAAATAATGCATATTAATTATTATTACAAATAATGTATATTAATTATGAATATTAATTTATAATATCCATTAATTTATTAATAATGATCACACACAAATAGCAGCCAGGAGACTTAAGAAAAATAAGTTAAATTGATTCGAAATTTTTATCTGCCGTATACCAAAATTTGCAAGATTTTAGAATTATTTATGTCTAAAAAATACATTTTAGTACACATATTTAGGTAGGTGGTAGAGCTAATGCCGGGCTCGACTGTGGAGGTACCACCATCTTACTCGGAAATCCTCCCGAAGTTATTCGGGGGAAAGTAAGAGGACAGCTCTCAGGCAATAAAACCAGGCGGCCCACCATTGCCTGGGACCGATGGATGGCGGTGTATCTGTCGCAGTCATCTGGTTGAATCTGCTATTCGATTGGATGACTAGTGCGTTCCTTGAATGACGAAATTCAATTGAATGACTAGTCCGAACGTCGATTGAACAAGCGTCACTCAACGTCCAACTAGTTAGCGGATTGTAACATAGCCCTATGAACAGAGCGGACGTAAAATCAGTCAGGTGATTCAAATTTAGTTCATTTTTTTTCCACTGCAGCGCTAGTAGTCACTAAAACAAATATGACGTCAAACAGCTCGCACAGATAGCACTGTGTTTATATTTTTTTTCGATTAAATTTACTTTAAAGTGCGTTATTTGTAATAAAATAGTGTGACAGTTTATAAATCAGTAATTTTTTAACCCTCCCAAAATTCTCATGAGCATCCTACCTGATAAGCAAACCTAATCTTTATGGTCACCCTACATGGGACCCCACTATGGACGACCTAAAATTTTGGCGGCCAATGATGAAACTTACGGCAATCGACAGTAATATCGTAAGGTTAACTTTTAAGTTGCGAACTCATGGTCACCCTAACCAAACATTACAAAGTCGGCTATATCCCATTCAACGACTTCGCTAAATGACGTTCAGTCAAGATGTTGAACGTTACATTCAACGACTTGACGTGTTGTCCTTTAGTCATTCAATTAAATGTCGTCATTCAATAGACGCGCTAGTCATTCAATCAAATAGCAGATTCAACCGGATCACTGCGACATATCCGTCCCCAATTGGCGGGCCTTATATAAACCAGACTGGTGACGGGCAGCGGCGTCACTGGTGCAAGGGTTTCGGCACCGCGCTCACCAACCCGCCAGCCCAGCGTGTGTGAGTATGGGCATTTCTTCCAGGAGGACCGCCAAGAGTGGCGAAATCCTGGAAAGGCCTATGTCCAGCAGTGGACGAAACAGGCTGATGGATAGATGGATGGATGGACACATATTTCTACAATTTAACTTACCATTAAGTAGCTTTACATTTGGCTTCTTTACTGCAACGCTACACCCTGGGTCATATAACAATGAGTAATTCGGTAAAGTTTTATGAAAGTGAACTTACGATATCGTGGGTCTTGGGCTCTCAGTCTTGCGAATTGTTCTTGTGTCATGCACGTGCACTGAGGTTCTCGTCCGTAGGTCAAACTGAAAACAGAAAGTCACTGAGTTATTAATATATGGTCAGAAATTAATCTTGTCTTCTGATATTATAACATACAACTCTATAGCTTTTTTAAATTATAGAATATCACGAAATGGCTCAGTTTTTCAGTCATACGTTACATTGCTTATTACAGAGCGTTCTATACTAGAGTGAAACCTTATTGTACGAGTAAATTTTAATTGCAGTTTCCAGGCTATATCTGTGGCAGATTTGTCTTTGTTGAAATCTATGAATATCGATACGTTAAGCAAATAACTTAAAGCTATTGTTGTATCTATGCGAATAGTTCTTAGACCTACGGATGCTCATTTATAATTACTATTGAGTGAACTTTGAAATAGTTTTCATTGCTGACAGTGTTTTGATAAAAGTCAAGTTACCAAACAAAAAACAAAATAAATAGCCTAGTAAAATATTTATAGGTGCTGTGCAAACTATTTTATGGGACTTTAATATCAAATTGGTATTCAATATACACTCCCGGACACCTGAATAGAGCCTCCTTGTATTTTTAGTTTAGAGTACTGAAGCTTGAAAAAATTATAATGGCGGAAAAAGTATTACTTAATCTAGTTTTGAAGCTAATATAATCGTCATTTTATTGTACTGCCGTTTTTAATTTGAACTTTGAGTGTGTATAAAATCGATATTTGCTTTTTTCAAGCACAAATTTGAATCGGTTTTTTAATGCTGAATATGATTTACTGTTTAAAAAACGTTTACGAGTGCGTGAGCATTTAAAATGGGAGCGTTGTCTTCGGAAACAGTGTTATTGTATATCTCTTACCTAGACCGGTTGGGGCTGGCTGGTGTGGAGACTGGTTTCCTCTTGGCTTTCATCTTCTGCTTGCTGCCTGGAGGCTCCAACTTCAGGCTGTAGCTCGAGGAGGCCTTTCGTGAGAATTTGAATGATGGTGACTAAAATGACAAATATATATGTCAGTGATGATGATAAATGTAGGGAGACCAGTGTTGGTTTAAAATATTCTATATTATCAACGTTAAGTTATTAGTAATGCTTTCAAAATTTAAAATTTTAATTTATCCTTATAATTAGTATTCATTTTTGTTAATAAAATTTTTCAATTGTTTGAATAAGACTTAGAATGAGACAACTGAAAAGATGTGATACAAAATTGATAAAAAATAAGTATGAATGAGTATTGCAGATAATGATGTTACTTACACAACATTCCCTGAATTGCTTGGCATCGATGGGCGAGGTGAAGTTCAATCCCCACGTGTCGTTGGTCATTGGGTCCTTCCAGTACACGAAGCAATCCGAGGCTTGTCCGATGCGGGTACCTAAAAATAGGACTCATTGCCTTTATATATCTCCTAGACAGAAGACCTGGATAATGTTATATTAAGAAAATTTTTGTGTTGCATTAGCACACAATGTCGCATCATTACTTGCATCGTGGTAACAGAATCGCTGATTTTAAAAAGATATGGAATTATTGTATGAAGCTTCATCTTAGTTGATTAGGATAGATAGGTGTAGGTTTTCTTGTGATTGGCAGAAAACACATACTTGAACATTTCCGCTTAGTTGTTTAGCAAAATCTTGTAGCAGGTACGTTCACGCCGATATAATTTATTTAATTACGTTAAATGGGACCCAATACAAATATCAGAAAGCCATTTAAGCAATTTAACTAAACGGCAGTGGCGTGCTGGAAAAACAATGGGAAGATCAAATTTGACGATAAAAATAACATGAAAAAAATTCAAAATCAGTTTTTTTTTTTTGTATGAAGTCATGTACTGCTCTGGCGTCATACAAATGATGATTTTTCAAAGAAGCGTTTAAATTTTTTCATATTTTTTTAATTGTCTAACTTGACCTTCTTATTGCATTTCCGGCAAAAAGTTCTATGCACACCACTGCTAAACGGTACTGACTACCCAGATCTAACGTTCCCACGAAATACTCAATAGTCAACAGCGCCAGGGTATAACACGGTTCTTATTACTACCGCGGAAAGTTTATATTCAAACAAACAAAACTGTATCGTCGATATACTGTAATGAGATTTTTACGTGCACAACTGCACAACAATATTACTCTTGTAAAGGTTCTTACGGTGGAAACAAAGAACCCCTGAAGCGACATCTCGATCAAAATTTAGTTACTTATCTAAGTAAATTATTGAAATCAGCATATTTTTCTGCTGTTTTAGGAGCTCTGTTTCGCAGTGATCTGACGAAGTATATGTCGTTTAAGCAACCGTAAAATCCGGTTTCAGTTTCAAAAACCATGGCCTGATGCGACATCCAATTTAAGTAAAATAGAACCACTGTCACTTAATGTATCGTCTTTATATATACATTTGCGCTTAAATAAACTCAAAAAGTATTGGTTTTTTCATGCGAGTCATTTCGGTGTGTTTTTCTGGGTACAAAATATGCAATTTTTCCCCAACACGGTTAAATAATATTCTGTTAGGTACTTAAATGTTTCTTCCGAGAAGCATAATAATAGTAATAGCAGTTGCTTAACCACAGAGTTCCTTTTGCTAACGTCGTCTATCGAGTTAATTAGCTAAGATGATTTTTGACAGAGATCACAATAAAAAGTCTTCCACCATAATACCATTACGAGGAGTTATGTCCACGTAGCACGCCTACCCAGCTAGGTGTGGTGCTTGAAGTGTCATTTAAATACAGTGTCGCTTCAAGTAACCGTTCTTAGCATCAGTCGCCCACGGATGATTCATGCTAAAAACGGTTACCCACTTGAAGCTTAGCTTTAAATATTTCTAACATGTTGAACGCAGGTACGAAAAAAAATTGTTCGAACCCGTTTCTCCGGAACGGTTGGTCCTAGGCCCCTCATCATTAGACAATAAAGTGCCAAAAAACATTCAAATTTTCTGATCTCAGGCGTGAAATATTTTGTACGCCATTTCTTCGGAACGGTTGGTGCTAGTGCTACCGGGTTTTTAATATAGTGAATGCTGTAAAATTGACTACGTGCCTTCAAAAAAATATTGATATTGGATAGGTCTTTGACAGTTTTTTGAAATGGCTATGTCTCCTTGACGACTGATGCTAGCACTCCCGAGGCTACTAGCTTTTGCCCGCGGTTTCACCCGCGTTGGATTAGTTTTTGTGCACTCCTATAAAATCAGTCAATATTATTCGGACTGTTGCCTACAGTAAACACAGCTGGTGAAATGTGTGTGTTACGCGCCTCTGTTTTCCATTTTGTGTGTCTCTTTTTTAGTTTTTCCATGGGAACAAAGGGTAAAAGTAGTTTTTGTCCTATTCAAAGTCTATAACTACATTCATGCAAAATTTTAGCCTAATCGGTTTCGTAAGCATGGCGTGAAAGGGTGACGCATTACTTTTCTATAGAAATTCGAAAGCTCATTTTTATCCCATGGGAACTGATTTATGGGATAAAAAGTAGCCTATGTCCTATTCCAGGTCTAGAACTACATTCATGTAAAATTTCAGCCCAATCGGTTCAGTAGTTACGGCGTGAAAGAGTAACAAACATCCATCCATCCATACATCAAAACTTTCGCATTTATAATATGAGACGGCGTGAAAGAATAACAAACATCCATCCATCCATCCATCCAACCATACATTCAAACTTTCGCATTTATAATATGAGTGGGATAGGATGAGTGGGATATTATATTATTATAGTGGGATGCGAAAGTTTGGATGTATGGGTGGATGTGTGTTACTCTTTCACGTCGTAACTACTGAACCGATTGGGCTCAAATTTTACAAACTTTCGCATTAATAATATTAGTGGGATAGTGGGATTGATGGTTGTGTTTGTCGGCACTTGGTGGAGCTTATTAGACATCTGTCTTTAAATAAGACACTTGTACTTTTCCACAAAACTATAAATAGGAATTATAGGCAATTATCAACAAATTACAGTTTTCGACATTTGACAGCAGTCAAAATCTGTCAATCGCGAAAAATCGACCGATTGGCTTAAAACTCAGTTTCTGTAAGTATTTTGTTTCGCTCAGCACAAAGACGACTGAAGTTTTAACAATTAGGACGAAATAACACGTGGGTTGCTTGAAGCCCGCCCACCATGCAAAACTCTAGTCTCAAAGAAATGCATTGATCTAAGCTAAATCTATGTCAATACACTGCTACCACATATTCCACTGATCTTCCCTAAAGAACCATTAAACTGCGCAAATGAAAAATGTTATAAACGCAAATAAAATAAATTATCTTTTTACGTTACCCAACAGGAAACTTAACGTATTTTCGGTGTTCAGTATGATCAAGAGAACAAGTGCTTTTATATTTCATACTTGTCTGCAAACGTCCCTAACAAATATTTCTAACTGAAGGCACTATGAACTCCAACATCTTTCTCAGACACCTGTTTTACTACTCCAAGCACAAATTTAAAACTAGGTTAGTGTACCGTCCGGACCCAAAGTAAATATCACAATCCTAAGACTCTTACTACGTTGCAATATGCACGAAAATGTCTTAACCTACGAGAAAAATATCCTAGCACTCTGCTAACACATAAAACATTCATTGCAGGCAGCAGATCTGAGCTTTTCAGTGATGGTTTTATTTTTGTTACGTTATCCGCAGTATTTTGATGACCGAATATGTTTTGTAAGACCTCTTTATAGGGTTAATTGGATTGATACTTCACGTGCACATAAATAAAATATCTACATATTCACTACAACAGACAAGATTGTTAATAAATTTTCACTATAAAAATACTTTAAACTACATTCCCACCTTTGATAATACTTTTTAAAAGGAGCAAACCGCAAATACTTAACATAATTCATATTATTTAGGTACTGACCCAAATGATGAACAAACACTAAACACCAGATGAAAATAATAGTATTATTAGAGATGCAACGAATATTCGGTTACTATTCAGTATTCCGATTATTCGGCCCCTCTTTTGAGTATTTAACTGAATACTGGCTACTATTCGGTCGGAACATCGAATACCTAATTGTACATGAAAAACGCCTATTTCAATCAAAAATATACGAATATATAAGATGGAGTTAACAATATACGGGTACACTGTAATTAACATTGAAAGTCAATAATTGGCATGTTACCATATATAAAAACCCAGTTTTTCAGCATTCGTTCGTAGTAATCAAATGCGTTTTTTTGCACAGATGAGAGCTGCATCCGAAAATATCCTCTGTCTGTTACTACAAGGAGACTAAAGATAATCTTGAGAAACTTTTTAAGAATTTGAACATATTGACATTTCCTGACCACCATTTATAAGGTTCTACCTTCCGATACGAGCACCTTTCAAATAAAAGTCGATCTCGTTGGTTATACTTGTTTATTTGAATTGAAATCTTGTTATTACAAATCAAACACACAACCAACTTACTGTTTTGTACTGAAAATCTAACAATATACACAAACAGGCAATATTTTATTACTTACTGGTGCCATTTTCAACGATTTGTATGTTAGCTATCAAATAAAACTATTAAAATAACACGATCAAAGAACACAACAAAAGTAGACAATACGTGCCACAACGATCTACTCGCAAATTAACGAAATACTCCCAAAATTAAAGCATTATGCTAGTCACAACATTTATCATGCGCCGAATACTATGTGCCCGGCAACCGAATATTCGTTATTCGGTCAAATCATTATTAGTTGCTTGTACTAAAAACAATAAGTCGACAGACATTTTTCAACAAGTCCAAACTCCCCCAATTATGTCCTATTGCGGATATATTGTCTATTAACTTAATTTTTAGATCGTTTTGTATAGTGAAAACTAGCTTTTAAATATAAATACATAGATAAACACTTAATTTATCGCCAAAGTTTATCGACTGTTTTCGGCTTAGCGGTTGTTATATTAGCACCCCTTTTAGGTTAGTATTGACCAGCGGCCGTAGCATGCTCGTATCGCGCGCGAGTGGCGTATCTCGCGGCGCCACTTGGCCTTTGTTTTGACGACTGATGTGAGAGTTATATATTGCTTAATTTAACAGACGTACGCGTTAATTTTACTTTGTACCACCTAAAATGTACTAGGTCTAGGCAAATAAATGAAATCTGATTCCTAAAAAGCACGATAAACCAAGTCGCACATTATTGCACGATAAACCAAATCGCATATTATTGTTCTACGGGCACTGGTTCACTTTGATGATAATAAAGAAAAACGAATCCAAATCCGTTGAATGATTCTCGAGTTAAAACAAAACATACAGACAGAAAAAAATTCTAAATTTGTAGTTTTGGCCTCAGTATCTTGCTAAGGGTCTGCTTCACCATTTGCCTATCCAGAAAATAAGTTTAAAAGTGGAACATAATTTGTGAAAGATGTATGTGACATATAAAGTTATAACGGACTTTAACAGGGGTTATCCCAATTTTGTCTCTTTTCAAATTAATGTGAAATTACAGCCAGGAACACAGATCCGTCCGGTCTATAATGCCTGAATGCAGTTTCAGGTGTGACTAAGAATCTTGCCATTGCAATCTTAACCCGATGCACTAGGATGCATTTCACTCAAAATGCACTTGAATTTTTTCACTACAAACGGTGGTTGCGAGCCTCCGGGCTTGCTCCTGGATAAGTTCTAGACATAAATCTCTGCAAAAGACTTGCAGGTGTTGCACAAAAGTAAGAAAATCACAGCTGCATAGCCCATGAAGCCCACGGCGCAAAACTTAGACTTCTAGTAACGTAACGTCGATCCTAGGCTAGCTAGGCTTTCTTAATCTAGAAACGTTCGTGACGAATGTAGAGATCATGTCACGTTTTTTTTTGTATGTGTATATGTGTGTGTGTGTGTGTGTGTGTGTGTGTGTGTCTAGTTAGTGTACGAACATTTTATGAACATTTTATTTATTTACATTATAAAGCTGTGTGTCATCCGTCACCGTCTTGCCCGCCGGACTCTCAGACGGCGAAAGCAGCAGCAAATATGTTAGCGAAAAGCGTTTTCATACTTTAGTTTTGTTTTGTGGCCGTAGCAACGAAATTAACCCAAATACTTTATCTTGGGTTTTTCATAATAACTCCACGGGTGTGTCAGCACCTCATTTATCGATTCACAAAGTGCTTTTCCTCGTTATAAACGACCCGTCGTAAAATGAAACGATCGATAAAAGTCGCCTGAATATATGTGGCAAATACATGCAATGTCGTAACGGGGAATTCCAGTGAATTTCAGCCAAGGTTGCGGCAAGTACCTTGGGCGTGGAATCACATAAACAAAAATTATGTGCGGCGCGCCCGAAGTGTCGCTACGCTAAGTGTCTTAATAGGAAACCCCAGTAAATTTCAGCGGAATGTGGGCGTGTAATGATATAATTAGAAATTATGACTGCGACACTGCGGCGCCCGTAGGCGAGTTTACGGGCGCCTCGCAGGCGAGCACCCGCTGTGTAACGTTCGACTGCACTTTCGTATGTTGCGACGTATTCGCTGATGGGCTCCAAGCCGCTGTCGATAAGCCTGAGTAAAATACATGATTTTTTCTTCAAAGATAGCACAGTCGCCGCACCTGATTCCATTGTGTGACCGGGAGCTCCATGCAGCGTTGGAGAGTCACCTGCACCGCGGTTTTATCGGTAGCTCGATGGTGCGACGACTCCGACACGAAGTCTTTTAAGATTATATGTAACGTAACGTCGTTCGTAAGCTCACCTGCTCGTAGACCTTTGCTACAGACATTCCTTAATCTTGAAACGTTCGTGACGAATGTAGAGATCATACCACGTTTGTATGTGTATATGTGTGTGTATGTATATAGTTATCGTACACGTACACGTATGTTGCATAGGTAAGATAGTATGACGTGAACATGTCTTTACTACGTTTACTACGACCGTCGTCATGTAGCAGTCAGCATGTCAGCAATGATAGTATAACGTTAGGGTGCCGGAGCAGCAAGCGCAAGTACGAACGTCTGATATATGCACTCTGTATCAATGCGCCGCAACGCTCGAGACACATCGATGGTGTAATGTTGCATAAACATTATTTACATTATGAAAGCTGTGTGTTATCCGTCACCGTTCTGCTCGGACCCTCGGACGGCGAGATGTTTCGCTATGTTAGCGAAAAGCGTTGTCAAACTTTACTTTTGTGTAGCAACCAAATAATCCCAAATACCTTATCTTCGGTTTTATAAAAACTAGCACGGGTTCGTTGCTACGTCATTTCGTGATTCCCGAAGTATTTTTCCTTGTTAGCCAAACGATTAAACCCATAGGTATAGGTCAAATAATTATTTGACTTATCGACCCGTTGTAATGAGGATAACGATCACTAAAAGGTATGTCGCTAGGCAGGACCATGTGTGGCAAGGCCGAATGATGTCATTGGGAATTCACCTGAATTTCAGCCAAGGTTGCGTCTATCGTGTAGTTAATTAAACATTCTCGCCGCGCCCCGTTGCTATATGCGCACCTTTGAAAACAAAATCACGGCAGGACTTTTGTATGTTGCGACGTGTTCGCTGATGGGCGCCAAGCCGCTGTCGATAAGCCTGAGTAAAATACATGGTTTTTTCTTCAAAGATAGCGCACTCGTTGCACCTCGTTCCGTTGCGTTACCGAGATCTCCATGCAGCCTTGGATAGTCACGTGCAGAGCGGTCTTATCGGTAGCTCGGTGGTACGTACGGCCAAGACGGAGTTACACCTGGTCGGCGTGCAAGTTAATCTTGTACGGAGTTTGAAAAAGTTAGCATGTCAAAACGTATGCACTTTGTATTAGCTACATTAGGTACAAACCCAACTTTAGTTTAAAAACAAACGGTATGATAACATTTATTTAGTTATGGCATAAAAATATGGTGAAATTTCCGTTGACGTCAGGGTTTCAGCCAAACCACAGAAATAGTTGCCTATTATTACAATGGTATCGGCATTATTTCTGATGGGTGACGCAAAAGTATAAACCGCTCGCGATTTAACCACAATTATTTATTAATTTTAATTCAGGATTATTTCATAAATGCCTAATCAATTTTCGTTACATTGCTTCATTGGATCGTTCACGTCACAGGCGATGATATCAGCAGGCCCCTATATAATGGGCCCAAATTATCCTTGATATTCATAAGCTCATCGACAGCCAACGTGCCAAGTGACCCGTGACTCTCCGTGCTATATGTAAGTATTGAATATTTAAATTATTTATTTTGTGCATTTTTATACTTCTCTTGTGCATTCTTTCCAGGGATAAAGCGCCTGTTTTATGACTGAATTTAATATTTTATTTCTTTTCATTCGCAGCCACTAAACTATAAAATGAAGGCGGCCATCTGCGTGGCTATGATCATCGTCCTGATGTCGGAGGCGAGGCCTGCCGCCAGGCCTGAGGTGCCTCCGCAGGTTGCTGCTGTGAGTATATCATTTCTACAAACTGCTATCAACGACCCATCCAAGTTTCTTATTACCGTTGGAAGTTTTAAGCAAAGAGTTTGTCGTATGCCCCAACCCTCAGAACGTCTTGTAAGCTTCAACGAAATTAATGTTAATTTTTCTATTTACAGATTACTGATCCGACCAGGTCCCGCTGCAGCGGCGAAGCTGCGGGCCCTCACCACGTCAAGAAGTGGGAGGCCATTGGGACCCGGATGGGTTTCCCAAACGGCCCAGACGAGAACCAATACTGGTGGTATGAGGCGTCATAGCACCAGTATTGGTTGAGTCTGGGTCAGGGGGTTTTTTTTTTAAATAAAATTTTTTATAAAGTATTTCTTGGTATCATTGATGTAGATAAGCTGACGTAGGTATCCCAACTGTCGTATATACCTGGCTGTGAGCTTAGGTTACCATCGGTCTGCTAGGCTACATGCACATGTAATGTGCATCGGACCGATGTGCAGATATAGACGTCACGCTGCAACTTGTGCAACAGATACTGCACTCTAATAGGTCGAGCATAACGGCTTGGGAGTTAGCACCATTGCATGATAGAACTGTGTCTCCTGAGTTCAAAAATACCACTCCCCGCTCCCCCCGACCCTTAACTTTGGAGTTATAGGCCGTACGGACTTGTGTCATTGGGTGTATGTAATTGTAGAAATTTAATTTTGAAAAAGATATACCGTATTTTACTCTTTGATCTTTATATTCCAGCCATTTGATATACAATTACTCGTGTTTTCCTGCAACCAATAAAATAGCAAAGATATATAAGGTCCTACAATTCAAAGTGAAAAAAAATTAACAGATGATTGAGTATCCCTAATAGACCACATATAAACGAAAAAAAATAATTTTGCGCGTACTTTTTTTGCCTTTCCATATAGCCATTTAGTCAGCTGATTGAATCACTTTGAACTGGGAAGTAGAAAAATTATTTGAGCAATAAATTTTTTCTTCTTCTGGAATTTGATTAGTTAACGATACATGATCTACCCTAGAATTATTTTTACTTATTATTGTAGGACCTTATATAGGTCTGAACTATGATCGAAATATGATTTCATTTTATGTTGGGTTTTGGGCAGTAAAACTTACTACTAAATTGTATAAAAAACGTCTTAATTTATTTTTAATTTAAAGCCGTCGTCATGAAAAAAAATGAATAAAAATGCCTCAAAATCGCAAGAGCCTGAGCGGCCCGCTTCCACTGAGTAGGCTAGATGAGTGTTAAATGAAAACTTTGGAGCAGAACAGATTTTACTGAATAGCTTGCCTTAATAGTGAATGGTGATATGGGTCCAGAATTTGAGTTTATTAATAATTATGTGCTCATACGCAGTTAGATTGTTTATTCTCCAAATACTTCGTAAAAAGTTTGTGCTATGTTTGACCCATGTACCTGGATAATGGTTACTGACTAAGGATAAACAAGCACACAATTTGATAAGTGGACTGTCAATACATAAATGGTAAGTTTAATATATTTGGCAAAATATTCTTCTTTAAAACCCACTTTTAGTCTTGAAATTACTCGGGTCATACTAAAAATTTCTGGATTCTCATTGATAAGACCAAATATCAGTACACTTTATGATATATTTATTGTTTTTCAAAGTAAGTATATTCCGTCACCTATTTACACATTTTGCATTCTTTGGAACAATAGTAAAAAGCAGCTGGCCCAGTCGGACGTCTTTAATGGCCTCTTGGAACGCATTCACCGCGTCTTCGGGGCTTGTAAACCGTATATTTCTAAAGATTACATATTTAATTTTCAAAAAAAAGACGTCGCGTGCAAGGTCCTGATTTGCCAAATAAGAGGCAAACATTTTCCTACCAATGCTTCAACTTTTCTTAACTTTCATCCGTAAATCTTTCTGCCCATTGGCTTTTTCTTTCAGGTTCAAAGCAGTATATGTAGGTTTGGTCGCCTATGACAATATTACCTATATAGAGCCAATGACTGTTCTCCATTATATTTCTTTATAATTTTGCGGCACCTGCAGTTTCTAGTCATCTGTTAATCATGCGGAATCCATCGAGTGCAAAGCTTCCGAACCTTCACAACTCATGTACCCCGCATAGCCCGTTCACATTGGTGGCCGCCAAAAAGCCGCTACTAGGGAACGCTGTAAATTTTAATTTATAAATAAATCATTGTTTTGTATTGCTAACTGCTCACGGAGACAAGCGTCCGGTGCTCATACTCCTGCAGCTTAAACCACTTCGTTAAAAGTCACGTGTCGGATCTATAGGGAAAACCGACGGAAGCGAGTAACGGCCAACGGATTTTTAAGACAAGTAATTTTTTCATCAGTTTCAGTTGTCGTATGGTATCAATATTAATTTTGGTAACAGCAGTTCCCGGCCGATCTTTACGTAAATCTTCGTAAAGATTATCACGTCCACGTCTAGTAACACTGAACCAGGTAAACACAGAACAACGAGATGGAGCTTCATCACCAAATGCCAACTGAAGTCTCTGGCAACCTTCCTGTTGACCTAAGCCCCAGCGAAAGCATGGTACGAGTATTTTCTCGAGTTGAATCCAATTTTCAAAATGATACAACTATGAAAAACCAAATGACAATCACACAAACTAACATGTAACCACAGACATATAATTATTACTAAGTAGCAGACCAAACATACTTGATTAAATAGCGTGGCAAGTTTCTATACATACATAAAATAAGCTACATTTAGGCTTCATGGTACGAAGAAACGTATAAAAATGGGTTGTTTTGGCTGGCTTATGCTTGGAACATATTTGTTAATTCCTAAACTAATCTCTAGTATATATATTTATTTGAAACAAGCAATATTTATATTTGAAAGAGCCCGAAGTTCTCGTAGCTAAAATTGCCACGCGTCGACTCTATGCGTTTATTATTAATGTTAGGTCTGCTACTACATATATTAGACGTCGTGCATGTAACTTACTCCCGGAGAGTTCCATTTTCAAAAGCCAAAATTGTTTTTTATTAATTTTTATTACAAATGGTCAGTTCCAAAAACTTTCAGTGTTACCCACGTATTAGATGTTTTCGACTTTGGCTTAACGGGCCAAAAAAGGTTCTTATATTACTCGTATATTCATTTTTGAATTAAAAACTTGAACAAATGCGAGTCGGACTTGTACACAAAGGGTTCCGTACCACTCCACAAAAGGGGTACGGAAACCTAAAAACATTATGTTTACCATTTAACAACAAGATACATGCCAAAGCAACATCAAAGCTACAAAAAACAAGGCGCTAAAATGGTAGCACCTGACATAAAGTTTGGCACCGTCTGCGTACGGAACCCTATTTTTTTATTTTTTGTTTATTTTTAGAGTATGTTCTACAATCTGACGAAATTTTAAACTTGTATGTTTCACCGTCTTTAAGTAAGTCAGAGTCAAAACCAAAAATGTTAAAATAGTGCAACGAGTGTTTCTTGTATGAGGACAACCCTTGATTTTTTTTACATATTTTATTATTTGTCGTGATAGAGGCCATAGTAGCAAGTATTCTGTGAAAATTTCAACTTTCTACCTATTACGATTGAAGCTGTAAACCCCTGTGACAGACGGACGGACAGCGGAGGATTAGTAATAGGGTCCCGTTTGGCAGTCTTAGGGTACGGAACCTTAAAAACGAAGAAAAAAAAATTAAGAACGGCTCACCAGGTTGCAGTAGTCTAACGTCAAGGATCTTGTCCACTTGTGAGTTGTACGCGGTGATGTGGAACACGCACTCCGGCGAGTCCTGGATGCAGGTGATGTTCACTGGAACCAGATCCTCCGACACCTGCTGCCACTTGACCGTGCCGGATCCGCTCGCTGACACGTGGAATACCTCCGCCCACAGTCTGGAAGGAAAGTTAAGAATGTTACACATGCAGGCAACTTCTCTGTGTTTACACACACAATAGAGAGTAAGAATATATATATAGGTAACAAAATAGTACATTTTGATGCAAGCGCGAAAAGGTTGATATTTAGAGTCACGATTGACTTTTTTCGAAGCAAAAAACAGTCGGGACAAGAAATATCAACACTTTCGCACGTGTAACAAACGACGTTTTTTAATACACCTGCGAAAAATTACATGAAATAATAAAATAAAAGCAATTTTGTTGTAAGTCAAAATAGATACAAGTCGACTAAAGAACACGCGGTCTGGTTGACGCCAATCTGTGATACAAAGACCAATGTCTCTTTCTAAAATCTTTTTAATAATAATTTCTAAGATAGTTAAAATAGAACATAAATTGTGAAGTCTAAAATCGTTTTGAATTTTTAAAACATCTTTTACAAATTAACATACATAATATATTTAATAATAAAATATAAATTTTGAAAATACTCATCTTATTATAGAGTATCTGGTAAAACAAAGGTTTACATGCTTACTAAATGATGTGGCCGGTTTCCTCTAGATGGCGTCAGTAGGTAAAAAACAAAAAGCACGAGTGCGAAATATGTCATTTTACGCACGCTAAACAGGCACGTAATCGACCATATTTTTAGCAGGTGTATTAAAAAAGGATTTTTGAACTGACGTAACGTTTTATATGCAGTGCCAATAATGTCATTAACTTATCTGTCCAATGGATCGTCCACGTCCGCCCATTTCTTTTTAGTGCAGTAGACAAGAGTTTCATCAGAAAAAGATAGTGGATGATCCAACTGAACAGATAAATTGATGGCACTGCACTTACAACATTGTCGTCACCAACTTATTTCAAAGCGAATGTAGGTATTAAATGTTTATTCTCAGCCTGGAAATTTTCTAGGCTCTGTATAAAATCGAAAGAGAACCTTTTCACTACAGGTGGCACTGATAGCCCTCTATGTAGAGGGTGCCTCCTAGAGGACGAGACAGTGGAACATGTGCTCACTGCTGTGCAACCGAAGACATGAGACGAAAAGTAGGGATCGCGACGAGCTCCAACTTTCTTTCACTGGATCAGTTTCTGTGTCAGCATGCTGAAGCTGTTCGGTTCTATTTTAAGGAGCTGTTCTGGCTAGGCTAGGTATACTGATCAACTTTCTTACAGTTAAGATAATATTTTTAAGGCAAATAAGCAAAGTTTTAGGAACATCAATAAAATGTGAATCATGCGTGATTCATAATCTTCTGCAACCACATCTCCCGTCATATAAGGAAATACAGCTTTTATCTTGAGAACAGTTTCTGGTGAAGCAAAATAGGTAATCAAACAACTTGGACGTTATATTTTATTTGTATTTGTTGCCTACTACAAACAGTTATTGAAAGCTTTTTCTTTGAATTGTTTCTATTTGTAAACAATGAAAAAAAAAACATTGATCTCCTGTGTTATCATGAACAAGCAGCCTTTTTTATTATTTTAATGCTTACCAAATTTTAAATACGGCCTAGAGATAGAGAGACAGCTATTTATATTCGAGTAATTGGGATGGATATTTTTACTTAGGAAGGTTGTAATTAACAATCTATAAAAAACCTAGTTACCCAAAATTATTTATATTGACGGTTAGATGACCGAGATAAAACGTTTCAATACTATGCCATCAAAAACAAAACTTGTAAAAAAAACAAATCTCGCAACTTAGTTCTTCTACCGTAAAAAGTTGTAAAATCCATGTAAATCCAAGTCGGTTAATTTATTCAGTCCCTACTTAAGGGACTTTCTGTTTTAAGTTATTACATAACTAGCTAACCTTACAACATCTTATAATGACCATATCAATATTAAAAATCTTTTATGTTTTATGGAAATACATTGACTCGGCCATCGCATGAAAGCACAATATATCTCACAAGTAATACATTTTATATTAAATTAGATTATTTAGTGCGATTAACATGACGTTATAAAGCCTGAAAAGATATCCGTCTTTGTGACAGGAGTTTTGCCTTGGCTGTCTTCATAGCAGAACGCCTTGCGCCGGTATACTATGAGAGCTTGTTCCTCATTAATATCATGACGTCATAATACCTGAGAAGATGTCCGTCTCTGCGACGGGAGTTCTGCCACGGGCTGTCTTCATAGCGATACGCCTTGCGGAGTATTGGCGCGCAGGAACACGAAGAGAGCTTGTTCCCCATTACGCTGCGCGCACCGCACTCTGCGCACGTCACTATCCCGCCTGTAAAACATGACATCGATTAATATAAAATATTTTTATCTGCGCCCTTACGACAGCAAGCTTATACATATAAGACAACATCTGCGTTGTTTGTCAGTATAACAAAAAACGATGTAACAATAATACTGTAACACCATTTTATGCGCTGTGGTTGGCGAAACTCATTGTTACACCGATTAGATAACCAATCAGTGACTAACATTTGTTCTTTTGGTTTGGGCTTGGTAAAGTATCTCTGTCGTGCAACCTCGGATCCTCTCACAGAACACTTTCAATAAGAGTGAGTCCTTTAATTATTATATTGTATTATAAATAGAGTCTCGCGCTCAATTTTTCTTATTGTTCATGAAAATTAACATTTATTATTATGTATATGTATATTCCTCATATACATATTATCTTTGATGGTCGTAGATAGAGTATTGTGGTTAACTAGACACTATTAGTCATTGGGATGCTCGTGCAGTGCAGCACTTCATAAACAATTACTCGTGTCCCATAGCCCTCATTATGTCACAGTTGAACAATACTATTATTTTGATCCTTCAATTATCATATATTATGTTACTCTTGCCAAGGAAAAGCGAAAAATTTCTTGGCCAGTTAAAATAAATACTCTTTACAGCATGAATGCTTGATCAACAATAAAACGACGATGAAAAGGAAGAACCCCTGAAGCGACATCATGCTAGTTTTACAATTTACAACTTTTCTGATAACCATGCAGTCGCGGTTTCCATTAAAGAGTTATTAAAATTTTAAGTAGCTTTTAGAATATCTAAATAACAAATTACAAATAATTGTCGGTTAACCAAAAGTACAAATAAAGCTCCCTTCAGAAACTTTGATACGATAATATCAAGTGATATAGACATAAGTTAGTCACGAAAGAACACATTACACACCATTCGTTTTGTGATTTATACCGGGAATATTAATTTAACCAACTACCGTTGCACTTATATAAGGCTGTGCAAAATTAATCTCTTAGGTTTTTCAAACCATTATATCCACTTAAGTTAATTAAAATGTAATTTTAAGCTCATTTTAACATGGTCCGATACGCTGTGTTCTGTTTATTGTGTTAACATAGTTCGATAACTGTAATGTGAATTCATTTAAAGGATAATAGCAAATAAAGTGAAAGATATTTGGTAGGTCGGGGAAAAAGTATTTTCGCATTTTGTTTGCATCAAGTTGTAATAAAATCTCTTTGGTCGTATTGTTTGTATCTGGCTGGTTTAATACCATTAAAAAGTTGACATTAAAAAAAAGGAATGACTTAGATCCCCACCATTTTTCAATTATTATTTTTCTGTCCACCAAAATGAGTGAATCTAGCGAAGAAATTCGATACATTTTTAAATTTAATTACAAAAAAGGGAAAAATGCGACACAAACCGTGAAAAAATGTTTATTATGTTTATTAATTGATGTTTATGGTTCTAATGCAGTGTCAGTAAGAGTAGCACTAAGTTGGTTTAAACGTTTTAAGTCAGGGAATTTTGATATCAAAGATACAGCGCGGTCAGGTCGCCTTGTTACGGATAAAGACGAAGCCATTTTTGAAAAAGCAGAGTAAGATCGGCATATAAGTAGTTATAACTTAGCTGAAAACTGGGGATTGACCAAAAAACAGTTTTGACCCATTTGAAAAAGTCTGGGTATACAAAAAAGCTCGATATTTGGGTGCCTGAATAAAACCTAATTAACCGTGTACTCATTTACGATTCTCTATTGAAGCGTAATGATTGATCACTGGTGATAAAATGAATTACCTACGACAAGAACGTGCGAAAAAGATCATGGTCAATATGGACTTAAAATCAATCCAACCAAAACTCAAGTTATTGTTCTAGGAAGCCCGTATTATATTACTTCAGTTGATTGGCAAAGTTTACCTGCAATAACATTCGATGGGATAAACATCCCATACAGTAGTAAGGTGAAGAACTTAGGTGTCTTAATCGACAGTACTTTATCCTGGAGACCACAATTGGAAGAAGTGAGCCGCAAGATGTTTGCGTAACTGTACATGATCTGCAGGTTCATTAAGAAGACTTAGGAATCTTGTTCTCTCAACAGCCACAAAAACTGCACTCGCAACATCCCTCCTTCTATCTATCCTAGATTACGCAGACGTTTGCTATGCTGACCTAACTTCAGAGCAAATGGATAAACTGGAGCGTCTTCAAAACTTCTCTATTCGCTTTATTTTTGGCTTTCGTAAATTTGACTACGTGTCCAATTTTAGGTCACAGCTTCAGTGGCTCCCAATCCGTCTTCGCCGTGATTTCCATATTCTTTCTCTTTTGTGTGCTACACTGTTTAATCCTTCAACACCATCTTACCTCAAAGATTGTATTAAATCATGACCGTACTTTACGGTCCTCTGAAACTCTTCTTCTAGCCACCCCATCTCATTCTTCCACATTTTATAGCAACTCTTGGAGTGTTAAAGCTACAAGTATGTGGAATGATTTACCTATCACCATTAAGCGTGCTCTTTCGTTGCCTCTCTTAAGATACTAGTAAAAGATCATTTCCTCTCTTTTTGATTTCCTTTTCTTACTTGATTCTTCTGTATCTAACTCAGCTGTTATGTTTTTCTATGTATCCTTGCATATAGTTTACATATTATTTATATATGTATGTGATATGAATATATATTAGTTTATATAGCTATTCTATTTAAGTATTTGTGTGTAATGGTTTTTTGTATAGTTTTTTTTTGTGTTCATCGGCTTTGCGTTTTTCCCGTACAATAATTCCACGCAAAGGTTGCCTGGAAGAAATCGCTTTAAACAATAAGGCTGCCAATTGTTACCTTCTTTAACATTTGCAATGTTTTCTTTTTTTATGTATTTTTAATGAGGTGCACAATAAAGAGTATTTGTTTGTTTGTTTGTCAAAGGGTGGTCAAGCTCCACAGACTATGGCAAAATCCGGATTAACAGGCAATAAGGTGATGCAGTGTGCATGGTGGGATTGAAAAGGCATCGTTAATTATGAGCTTTTACTGCCAGGCAAAACCATCGATTCGGATCTTTACTGCCAACAACTGATGAGACTCAAGAGCAAGAAATTGATAAAAAACGGCCAGAATTGATCAACAGAGAGGGTTCAGTCTTTCATCGTGATAATACCAGACCACACACATCTTTGGTCACTCGGAAAAAATTAAAAGAGCTGGTAGTATAGGGTTTAACATAAAAAGTAGATGAAAAAGGATCACCTTAGAATACGAAAGATCTTTATTACAATTTTTAATGTAATCTACAAAAATACCACCAGTGATTGTATTTAAGGTACTTTTGGCTTTCTCCTTCTGCATTATATCGCCAATTAGAACAGCCTGGTCGAAATTTATCCAGTTGCGCAGCATACATTTTTTTCGTCATTTTTCTTTCATTCATCTCCTCTGTATGTCCAAACTACTGAAGCATTCCTTTTTTAATCCTAGTTACTACATCTTTTTTTCAGGCCGCAATGATCCTCTAAGTCGATATTTTTCATCATATCCTTCAACGTCAATCTACGAGTACTGCATAAAGAACGCAGTTTCACCACATTCACTCTACTTTGATGTTCGTCTTGCCATACCCAACATTCACTACTATACAAAAGTGTAGAAATCAACACTCCTTTATGAATTGCCAATCGTGCCTTTGTAGTCACATTTTGGTTTCCCATAAAGGAATGCAGAGCTCTATTCACTTTATTTCCCGCATTCGCTCTTCTTTCAATGTAAACAGAGAATCCAGACAGACAAACTCTTGGAGTAGTAGTATCCAATCTTAACCTTTCATACAGTCACTATTTTACCACCAAACTCTCTTTAGCACCATGAACTTTTTTTCCTACGTAAAACTGTATTCCTTTCCTTTTAAATTGTTGCTATCTCTTGCAGCTCATCCGTCAATTAAGCAAGGAGAATTTGGTTATCGACGTATAAGGGGTATTTGATAAGTAACTCCCCTAACTTGAGTCCACATTCACACTCTTTTTAATAATATAAACTATTTTCCATACATAGATTGAACAGCCACAGTGACAATATACATCCTTGTGTAACTTTTCTAGAGATGTTAAGCCAATCAGTGTATGCTCTGTTAGTCCTGATGCAAGCACTGGAATTCCCGTAGAGAGATTTCAAGGTTCCCACCACGTGGCATTACTCACTCTAAACATGGTTAATGTTGTTCACAAGTCATCCCTTACCACTCTATCATAACCCTTTTCTAAATCCACAAACGCACAAACCACTTTTCAGTGATCATTTGTAATGACAATATATGACCCACGCAACCTAGGCCTTTAAATAATCCAGCGTATAAATCCCAAACTTTTTCTTCTGTTTTATCCATCAACTTATTAATCAGGACGTTTAACATTAATGTCTTAATCTTATGCATATTATTCTGTTTAACTATTTCTATTTTCTATTTAAAATTGAGCATAAGAGTTACCTATTAAATAATTGAAAATTTACTAGTCAAACGAAATAACTTTTTTGAATGGCAGTTATGTACTTGGGACATACAAAAAGTTTTGCGAATGAAAGAAAAAAATGTTCCATGGTTTATAGTTTTATTATAAAATTTTGTCAAAAAACTCTCCACCAGCATCTATACAAAGTTTCATGCGCCTAAACCAATTTTTGAGACTCGTTTTCCAGTTCACCTCAGAAACTTTTTCTAATACCTTCTCGAACGCTGTTAGGGCATCTTCCGGTGATGAAAACTGTGTCATATTGCGTAAATTTTATGTGCTCAATCAAGGCTGTAAGGAGGGTGACCCAAAAGTTCAGCCAGTGTGCTGTCCAGGAAGTCCCCCATTTTGAGGGCTGAGTGCACTAGCGCGTTGTCATGGTGAAGCAGTAGCTCGTTGAGCTCCATTTTCAGTCGCTTGTCGCTCACAGCACTGAACACTTCTGATAAGTATTTAGTAGTATACCACTCGAAAATGATGCTACTTTGATTTCGTAAGGAAATCGACAACAAATACCCCACCAAAATGAAAAAACTAGCGACCAAAATCTTTCCTGTTATCACTTCACTTTACTAGGCGTTGTTTCATTTTGAAACAGCCTAACTGTTGACTGACACTTCCTGTCTGGATCATATTGATAAATCCAAGATTCATCACCAGTAATGATGTCGTGAACACGCCAAGATGAGCCTGCTTCAAATTTAGCAATCATGTCACGGTACCATTCCACGCGGGCCTGTTTCTGAAAAGCAGTGAAGTTGTGCGGCACCCAGCGCGAACTATCCTCCTCACATGAAGGTGTTTGTTTAGAATCTCGTGAACGCTTCCCGATCCAATCTGCAATATTCATTAATCGTAATTCGCACTGAAAAATTTAGTTCAAGAGAATTCAATTGAATTAAATTTTTCAGTGCTAGCAAGTTTCCTTCCGTAACAGGCGTCAAAAGGTGACCATTTCTCGTTATACATGGTTGCCTTAGAAGGGCCTTTATCCATAAATTTAAGTATATTATACGATTTGTCTGATTTTAGGTGACATTTGAAATCGTAAAAAATTATCGCGTGAAAATGTTCTCGGTGCAGATCCATTTTTCAACGAGAGACAACAACGTCAGTATTTTTTAACGTTCGTATTTTTACTTAAACTGAGTCGTATTTTCAAAATAAATTATAACTGGACAGAGTCTCATACACAAAAACATTTCATGGCAAAAAATTTGCGTAGCCTGGTATGTAATAAGTAAATATAACATCTTCAATATTTTAATTATGTACGATTAAAAAACAACTTACTTTATCACCTCTGACAGTGCGTGGTAAGACAACCGCCTTCTTCTGTTGCTCGTCGCAGAGTGTGTGAAGCGCTGGATGCGAGTGCCTCCTATTTAATGATTCGCCGTCCGTGAGCAACTGATGCTAAAAACGGTTACTTAAAGCGACAGTCTCTGCCTTTAAAAGACACTTCGAGCACCACATTATCTAGGTAGGCGTTCACTTTACTAACATAGGCTTTAATTGTCACATCCCTTAAGCGACTGTTTCCTAGAAGTAACTGGTGTAGCTTAAAGGAACACAATTGTGGTTTATTTTTTACTACGCATGGTTAAGCAATTGCGGTTATTTTTATGATTTTCGGAAGAAACATTTAGTTAAAACATTAAGGTTTAAACATTTAGGAAAAATGTTTCACGTTACTTTGCTTATACATTTTGTACCCAGAAAATACCCCGAAATGACTCATATGAAAAAACTAATACTTTTTTAATTGCCTCTAGAACAAATGTTTACAAAAGGCGATAAAATGACAGCGGTTTTAGTTTACTAAAATGTATGTTGTATCAGGCTTATGTTTTTAAAACTGAAACCGGAGTTTCGTCAGATGTCAGAACCTACCCAAAAAGAAGCAGAAAATTATGTTAATAATTTCGACGATATATACAGAGTGTTAAGATGATAACCTTTTTCGTTGAAACGGGTGTTCATGTTTATTCCTACAAATATGAACAACTTTAACTATATGGCCAACCATGGGCCAACCCTATACGTGGGTTGTGGAACAGCTGATTTTGTTTTCGTGTTTTCGCGAGGCAAACCCTCCCATAGTAAAAGTTGTTCATATTGATGCGTAGAACATTCCATTTTTAGGATAAAGGTTATCATCTCAACATGTAACATGTATAAGGTCTTACAATTTAAAGTGAAAAAAATTCAACAGA
Source organism: Ypsolopha scabrella (assembly GCA_910592155.1). Taxonomy (NCBI): domain Eukaryota; kingdom Metazoa; phylum Arthropoda; class Insecta; order Lepidoptera; family Ypsolophidae; genus Ypsolopha; species Ypsolopha scabrella. Next base: position 13,147,962 of record OU342964.1, read on the forward strand.
TGATAGAGTATCTTTAATAAACCACATTCCACTGAAAAATAAATATTCGAACTTTTTTTCACCTTTCCATTAGTTAATTTTCCATCAGTCAACTTTGTCACTTTGTTCAGATAAGTGAAACAATTATTTGTACAAAAAACGTTTTTTTCTTGCTCAATGTGATCAGTCAACGGTACATGATCTACCGTAGAATTATTTTCACTTATAATTGTAGGACCTTATGTAACTAAATTTCGGTTGAGGTGTCGCTTCAGGGGTTTTTCCTTTCCACCGTAAGGACCTTTTATAAGAGTGATATTATATTAAACGTAAAAATATCAATAAGGTACTATCGACGACACAAAATGAAAATGAAAATTTCACAATATAATACAAGCAAGAAAATTGTGAAAAGTGAAAATTGAGTAAACGGTGCTTGCGTCACCATCTAAAAATTCATAAACATTACGAAAATAATATCTTGTGATAAATTCTGTTACAAGTTAAGCATAAATAAATAATAATATTTAATTTTTTTTATTGAATAAGGATGGTTATTTTAGTTCTCTTTTTGCAAAGAGAATCAATACAATACAAAAAAATACAAAAATATTTATTTTCTCTTAGACATACAATTTCGTTTTCAGGGATTGGAGTCTTCTTTTAAGTAAAATGGATACCTGTAATAGGAGGCTCCGCTCTTCCATAGCTAACAGATACTATAGGTACATATTATATGAATAAGAATAAGTTTAGAAACATCTTAATAATAAGAAAAACAAAAACAAAATCAGAAATCAAAATCCCAAAAACAAATAATGTACATATTATAAAATTTTGCTTATATCTTTTTCCAGAGGTTCTAAATTAAAATTTTTATAGGGGTGTAAATATGTAAGTGTGTATGTGTGAGGGAGAGACTAAGTGTAAGTGCAATTATGGTGTACATGTTATGTGTGAAAAAAAGTGTAAAGGGGTCTTTATCTATGTACTCAAGTGAAAGAGTGATAGTTACTATTGTAGCATGATTTATCCTTTGGTGTTGTGTTAATAGGTACTTAAATAGAGTATGGGCTTGTAAATATTATAGATTTTATAGGCAATCACAATTAATATTCATTTAAATATTGACAAGTGAATTTATTGTTGTGAATAACTTGGATTATTTATTTATTAATAACTATAATATAATTAATTTCCTCATTTTACTAAAGTATAGCTAATGCTTCCACATAAAACGTGTGAACTCACCCGCGGTCCCGTGATGTCACCAGGTTCCATCTGTCCTGGACAACGAGTGCCCACGGTTCAGACTCTGGGAGCGCTGCGTGCCGTGTCTGTAGTGGTGCTTTACACCGTGCTGTAATACACACAAACTCTGTTACTACGCGTATCAAGAGTGCGGAAGTTTTGGAGGGCTCTTTTGAGGGCATAGTTTGGAAGGGTTCTTGAATTAAGAACATAGTTAAACCATAGTCTGAGAGTGGCCTTCAATGATTGCATCATTCTTCATAGTATTAAGCTCCAAATTTTTTATGAGGCATTGAGCATAGGAGTAATGATATATTAATGATTTTCAGAAATGGCAGAATACTGCCTATTCTTATGAAATTCAGAACACGGTGTGTAAAGTCATTATCTCATTATTTTGAGTTTTATATGTTTTGGACCATAACTCTTTGATGATTTACATTTTTATAAGTCAACAAAAATTTGACATTTAAAAGAAATGTTCTTGTTTTTATAAATTATTTTAAGTCTTCAGCTAGATAAGGATCAAAATAACTGAACATTGTGTACAATAAACGTATATCAATAAACTTTACTAACTATTGTTGTGTGATATTGTAAAACAAATATTAAAATACATTAATGAAAAATTACAACAGAAACTTGTTTTAATACCATCATAGGTTGTGTTAAGAGGTGCTAAGACGCATTAGATATTTTATTTACATGTTTTTTTATATAGGATAATACCTGTAAAGAACGAGTTACAAAACGGTAAATCAATCGGTTTTTTTATTTTATTATATTTATTTTGAGCCACGCATTCACCTACCGAACTAGTAGGTGGTGACTTATAGTAACTTGTGTTTCAACTGGTATCATTTCCATACATATTTGGTCACTGAGCTTCCAAGTCGTAATGCATATATTTAAGCCCAGAGGGCGTTATCTGAAGTGGTTGATTAACCATCTTGTTACGCGTTTTAAGTTAAGGTATTTCGCTCAAAAACATACTATGGCAATATGAATTTACGTTACGTAATAATAACATGCGAGATATAGTAACAAACCCAAGTACAAGTACCTCGCAACATCAATTAAATATTTATAGTTATTTATGTTTCAACTAAGAAAAAAGTTTATTTTAGATAGCTCGAAGTATTATTGAAAATTAAAGCTGAATAACAAATTGTGCTAAGCGTAAAGCCACACCAGAAGTAGTAAGAACCCTGATTTTTCAAAATTCAGTCTATCTTAGACAAATATTACGACGTGATAGAGAAGATCTGTGTTCATATTCGGATTCAGTACAAAAGTTTCTAAAATAATTTAAATAAATCGTTTCTGTGACAGAAAATTAATACAATTTTGCTGACCAGTATTTAATGTAATTTCAATCGTTTTTTTTTGTACTTTAAAGTTCCGTATAATATTATCATCATTCATCCTGTTTTTATTACATAACTACGAGTGTGTAACTGCAACTGTAAACTTTTTTTCTCTTTATTCGGTTGTGACTAGTAATTGTATTTGAGTTTGTTTGTTGTTTTTGTTCATACCATAATTCACTCTGTTTAAAAATTCATAGAAGCATGTTTTTCCATGGTTGAAGCGAAATGAATGCATGCACATAATTAATTAGTCCATAGGTAGCATTTTTAAAGCACATAATATTTCTGATGTTGCATTGAACGTTAATTGTGATACATTATTATATTAAGACGTACTCATAAAAAATACAACAGAATACCTACAGAATACCATGCGCGAGTAGCTTATTCAAGACCAGTCAAAGTCACACCTCTGCATAAAAGTATATTCGATTATAAGCTTGATAATTAAACGGGTGTATTTCACTCTAAAAGCAGGTGTCTCCTTCACATAATAACTATGACTATGCAGGTACAAAAATAGCAGAGTTGATTCTTTCTCCGTGTTTCTTTGAGTTACGTTTAATATAAGTATTTTTATTTATTAGTTTTCCACATTCCAAACTGTTAGGTACTTATTTGCCAATAATTTCATTATACCCTCATCGTGCTAGTTAACTACAAATACTTGGATTTTATTGATTTCAAGTTTCAGAAACCTTAAAAACTTCCATCGCGTTTTAAGTCACACTTTAAGAAATGTATTTAGGTTGATTACCTGTTCGTATTTTATGAATGATTGTTGCGTGTTTGTTTATTTACAATTGCTTACAATTTTGATTACTAACTGTTTTGTAGTGACTCGCGTATTATGTACGTTATTATATTCTGTGCTTTGCTCTCATATGTAACATTATAAACCTCCAACATTTTATACGATAAGATTTATAATTGACCTTAACTGCATCAGACCTTTGATATTACCCTATTAGTGAGGTGAAATTATTGTATAACTCATACAATAATTCCTCTGACGGTAATCATGTTTGCAGTGTGATAAAGTAGAGCAGATAACAGTTGAGAAATAACTCAATTTAAGAAACTTCATAGTATAGTCGCTATGGCATGAATCTCCAAGGGGGGATGTCAGAAGTATTCCCTGGTATAGAAAGTGCAAGTCACAGTCTGCAATCGTACATCTACGTTTCACCGACAATAATAAGGTCCCAATGTCATATGAAGTGAGCCCTATTACTCTACTTCGATCACAAATATGAACCCACTAACCATTTGGATTATTTCTCTACTGTTATATATAATATATTATTATAATAATATAAAAAATATATAAACTTGTACTTTGTTCCATTAATATACCTATAAAAATTACGAGTGAGTGTTCAAAGGTTCCATCAAGAAGTGACAAAATTATACTCTATTATTCTATTTTATATAAATTAATATTCCAAAGTTTGACGGACAGAGGAATTACTGTCAGGGTTAAAAAAAAGCTTTGTTAATTGGAGTATTAGTATATTCTATGAACCTAGTCATTTAAATACGTATCACTGTAGGTATATGCAAGTCCGAGCCATCAAGTAATAATATTAAAATTCAAAAGCTGCTTCTCCGCTTCGACGCCGAGGCCGAGGCTTCGCTCTGCCTAGATTAGTTAGTCGAACTACCTATATGTAGGTCAGATGCAGGTTAAAAACTAGATATTTTATGAGATATGTCTGTCTGCTGTTTGCTTGATTAATATTTAATGAGATTGTTCTTTTTACTGCTTTGCACTGCAACTAAAAAGGAATACTAGAATCAGTTTAGTGTCTGTTTGTCCATCCGTACGTCACAAATTTCAAATTGTTAAAAGTTTTGGTTTAGAAAGCTTGATATTTATTAGTTATAGGATGTATGTACATCTATTTGGTTAATTGTATGGATTTAAGGGGGTCGAACAGGTAAAGTTATATAATTTTTTTGCAATTTGGGCATCTTATGACAGTTTTATTTGAAACTAAACCACATAAACAGTTCAGTTGACATATAATTTTGTTTTTATTTATGGATATTCAAAACTTTATAAAATAAAACATTAGTATCCGTTGAATTCGTTTCGTTTACATAACAGTCGCCATAATGTGCGTAATTTGCACCTACCTCCACTATTTAGTAACACAATACGTTTCAGTAACACGATATCCCTACTTTAAGCACAGATCTAGTCTCAAGTAATAGCATTAGCACCAGATTCGATCGTTGAACTGATAGATATCTACAACGTACTGTGAATGTGCCTACCTGTCTGTCCTGATGCATTATGGCAATTCGAGTATAAACACCCTTATAATACTGAAGCACAACTCTTAAAATCATCTTATTTGATAAAACACGCCACAATAACAACATTTTCACAAAACATACGAGTATAATTAAAACACAGTTTATATTTTCAAGTTCATGTTTAGTCAAAATCTTATTTAAAGGTAAATGTGTGTAAACATGCAAATCGGTTTATCAACGGTGCTGAAAACTTTTAGTAATGTTTGACGTGACCATTTATTAATTAATTTAGGGCACAAAAACACCCACAAAAAGACATCCACGAAAAGGGAGGGGGTACAAACACTCCATGTGCAAATTTATTGAGAAACGACTTACGAACCTCAAGATTGTTCCAATTTTGCGCAGAAAATTTAGCAGCCTCCACGCTCTCTTTAGCACCCATATTTATGAATTTGTGAAACCACTCGGATGATTATGACAAGTCAGGCTTCGATGTGTATGTTCTGATCGATTTATGACACTATTGCACTACGACTGTTCTCGCGGGTGAATGTTGGGTTTAATAAGCAATTAAATACCTCTATCTAATATCGTCGGTCGTTCGCAAAGTTAAAAATTCACGACGTTGAATAATGAATGAAGGTGAGGTTGAGGAGCGATGCGGACACGGTGCACACGCTCGCAAGCCGTGGCCGCGGTGCAGCGAGCGGGGAGCGGAGAGCGGCGGGCGGTGAGCGGAGCGTGTAAACACGAGCCAGCTGGCTCGGTGGACCTCGGCTGCTGCCCGCTACAGGGCCGTCTGCGCTCAGCGAGCGATACTCTAGCGCCTCTCACCGCACCGCAGCCTCCGCCACCTTCTATCGACGTTAGCGCCGGCACGCCGCGACAACTTGCGCGACCCCACCTTAACTACAACACCGACGATAAAATTTGCAACGGAATCGCAAAGTGCGCAAAATGTAATGTACAATGTGAGGAACCGTGCGGTCTGCGGAGCGACACCGGCAACTCGGTTAAATGTCAGAGCAGACTGGGTCGCGAAGCAAGCGTGCGTGGCGGTGCGCCGTGCGCACAGCCGCCCGGCCGGTATCGCGCCGCCGCCGCCGCCGCCCGTCGCGCGCCGAGACGCAGCGACGCCCAAACCTAGCGACGACACATCGCCACCATCTCCGCGATCTCCACTCACATGCATCGACCGACTCTATCTCTACCTACCGATCTTACATACATTCTAGGGGGTTCGGACACTCATTAGTAGTCTATGGATGAGTTTTCATAAGTAATGTCAAAAATACAATATTAGGATTAGGAAGATCATCAATGGGCGGCGGGCAGGCGAGACGGACGCGCGGGCGAGAGGCGTGCGCGCGCACTCTCCGAGCAACATTCGATTTTGGTCCACGGCTGTTGGATGCTTACTGTAGCACACAGAGTGTTTTAATAGTTCATTTTACACAATGACATGGCACACTAACTCTTATTAATTTAAATTGAGTTTAGTCACTCACCCGTTTGTTAGTTTAAATTGACTGAACTTTCGAATTATGAGATACATACGAGTACAAATGTGATATTATCATAGTTACGGGGATATTGTCAAACATATTACAAAAATACAAGTACGCAGTTTCATCAGTTCACCATCTTTTAATTCGTTTTGCTAAAAGAAAAATAAAATAGGAATAAGGGTATCACACGTTAGTTAGCCACAGAAAACACGTGGCAGATATACAACCTAATAAATGATATTACCTACATAGTGACTATTAATTTTGTCAAAAATCTCGAGTTATGAGCAAAAATAAACATTTTATTAACAGCTGGAAAATACTTACGATTTTCTAAATAAACCTACTTCCAACGACATAGGTCATTCCCTACTTCTAATAAAATCGTGGGAAGCTTCCTAGGGTTCGCCAGTATGTAAAGAAACAGAATTGTTATAAATGGATGCATTTGGACCTACTATAGGTGGTGACTGTAGATGGTTACCCTGGGGCTGGAAACGCAAGGCTTCATACGACAACATGATTAAAGCATACGGTATGGAGCGTTTGCTGAAACAACCAGAAAATAGCAACTCGATTCTTTTACTCATTATGTTCGTAAGATACGTGTCGTATCCCTTCAGCTCAAATCGATACTTAGCTTTGTAATGCATCGCTGTGATTGGCTGATTAGTCCTCTAAGTATTGCTTAGCAAGATTTTCTTAACTAAGAAACTGGCTTTTAATCGCGTAAATACAAAATATACCTTAAAAATAATGTTCTCTGTAACGAATCGTGGTCTTTAGCAGACTGTCCCACTCAGTCCGAACTGAAGCCTAAAACCAGCCCGAGCTTTTTCAAACCGGTCGGCCTTACACTGTAAGTAATGGAATTTTAAGCAGCTGTTATATACTACAATTCAAAGTGAAAAAAATTAACAGATGATAGAATTTTCCTAATACTTAGAGCACATTCCACCGAAAAAAAATTGTTTTGCGCGTACTTTTTTTTACCTTTCTATAGAAATTTAGTCTGCTTATTGAACCACTTTGTACTGCGAAGTGAAAAAATTATTTGCCCAAAACATTTTCATTCTTTTGGAATTTGATCAGTTAACGATACATGATCTACCCTAGTTATTATTCAGTTATTATTGTAGGACCTTTTATAAAGCAAAAATCTAAAACAATATATTGTTCTTTTAATCGCTATATCACCCCGAATTTAGTCCATTTAATGCCAAAAAAATAAAAGCGTGTGGTGTTTTTCAGCCTTGATGTATTTAAAATGTATGAAACAAACTCAATGCTCAAATGCTCAATGAAGCCGATGGCTGGGTTACGAAAGTCACTTTTTCTACTTTTTGTTGTATTGATGTGTATCAGGATCGTAGCGGATGGAAATCTGTAGGCTTTGCTTACCCCTCCGAGTACGTATATTGTTTTATTAGGAGTTAATTAATAATTTTATATTTTTTAGGAGAGGTCCTACGCCGAGCTACGAAAAATCCCGCTATTTTTTGTTTCATTTATTTATTGCACTTTCTGTACATTAACATATTTAACAACACATTTTAAAATGAAGAACAAATATTGTGTACAAAGGCGGCACTTCTTGCTTTCAGCAATATCTCCAAGGTAATCTCTGGGTGGAAGGCAAAATATATAAAAAAAATAAACATAAAAAGGGGGAATGTAAATGCTAACAAAAATTGCAGCGTACTGTTTAAACGAAACGTAAAATTAACATAATATAATACATTTAATTTTGCTTTACACATACATACTTACATATGTATACACATACTAAAATAATAATAGGGGGATCTTTAGATAAAGGTCTATTTTGACGGATACTCGGTATGGAAAAGGTGATTTACTTTGATTTTGAATGAGTTTACATCTTTTTCATCACTAATGCTTGAAAAGAAAGTCATATATAACTCAAAATACGGGAGGTAAATTCGATTTACCTACCTAGGGAGGTAAGTAAATTTGAAAATCAAACGAGTGTCCCTTACAGTCACTAACTATGTGTAGTCAATCACTCGTCTCGCCAAATGACAATGGGAAATATCTGTTCTGCCTATTTTCTTTTTATTTTGTTATTCTGTATTTTATTTATATATTATATTATTATGGAAAATGTGACTTGCGTATATGTGTAAATATGCCAAATAAAATCTTAAAAAGACGTTTATGACTTAAAACAGCAACTAAATTAGTTTTATTTTAAAACAATTACACTGGCCAGTAAGACGCGATTGCACAGAAAAAAGAAAAATTCACATGAAAATAATATGGTGGCAGTAAATTTTTTTGTTGAAAACGTTGTTGCAAACATAATTTCATAATTGATTAACGACATATTTCATTGATTGCACGTCAAATTGAGTTTTATATCCTGCAAAACAGTGTTATTAGTAATTTAATATACCCTTGATAATAGTGTAAAACCGAAACCGGTTGGGATAAATATAATTACTGTGAAACAAACAAGTAGGTACAGCTGCAGTTAATCATCATGTTAATTTTGTGAGTTTTTTTTATTTCCTCGCATTAGTTACGAAAAGTAGAGTATTACACACAGGTGTAAGTGATCAATTGCTTACCTCCCTTGGATAACAATCCACTATTAGCTTTTGTACAGAAAGCGGTAAACTGTTTCAGAACCGTGCAGCATGAAAAGTAAAGGAGTCATTGTAAAAACCTGTTTTCGCTTCTGGAAGTGCCAATGTTTTGCTTTTGCACAGTCGCATCTCTCTACCGTTATCGGAAAGGTAACAGAATCTTTCTCGCAAATAACTGGGGGAAGAGGAATTGTTAACCAATGTGTCCACCATGAAGAGAAAGAATGTAAGCATTTCTGCGAAGACGAATGGGAAGCCAGTTTCATGGTCATATTTGCAAAGAGAGAAAACAAAACGAATACAAAGATTCGAATTAAATTTTATATCATTGCAGTATAGAAAATCAGAAAAGTTAATCTGGACGTGAGGAGCTCTGAACCGGGACTCGAACACGCGACCTCTTTTGACTTTTCTGATTTTCTATACCGCAATGATATAAAATTTAATCTGTTATCTCCTTGCGATGGATAAATCGCCAAGTGTTTAAAATATAGAAACTTATTTCTATCACAGCAAAGATTCGAATTTATTGAGTTTATTGAGAAGTTCCTCAGTTAGGAGAGTCCGCATAATCTAAAATAGGGAGGAGAAATGAATTGCGCTAGCATAATTTTGGTTTTGATTGGTAAAAAGCTCTGCAGATGCTTCATTGCGTCGATAATGACTACATACATCTTCCTACTCAAGGATTTTACGTTTGGAGCCCAAGAAAGTGTTTTATCAAAAGTAACCTCTATATTCATAATGGTGTGCTGTATTCGTACATTTAAAACAGTTTATTAGATAAATTTTTCCGAAAAACTTGTTATTCCACTAGTCTTTATATCTAAATCATGCTATTTTTTACAATATACAACTTTTTGTACTTTGTATAATGCACATGCTTTGATTTCTTGAAAATTCCGTTAAAACGAGAAAATTTCTGTTTGTCAACTACCTAACTACTCTTTATATAATAGTGTACTCGTAATAAATTATATATTGAGGTAAAATTTGTTTGTTTGTATGTAGTTTTTATAATCTCTGGAACTACTGAACCGATTCGAAAAATAATTTTACTTATATAAAGCTACACTATTGTTGAGTAACATAAGCTATATTTTATATTAGTAAAAATGATTTTTAAGATTTAAATATAAATATTTGTGAATCAAATCTACTACTATATTGCAATTTGTTAGCTAGTAATGAAGTTGGAGTAAACAAAGCAATGAGTTGTTAATCGGTACCGGTATTATGTTCAACTCAGGAAATAATTAAACTCTGCATAAAAGAATGTACCCGCAATTACATAAACGAATGCCCGTCCAGCAATAAAACAATATCAACAAACAAGTTTCGTTGAAATTGGGCCAATATTTCAGGATGTAAAGAGCCCACAACGAGAATTTTCACAACCGACGCAAAAATTCGTTTAAGTGCTGTTTTATAAAAGGGTTATTTATAATATTTTCGAAAACTATGATACCTATGTTCAACTACAGTACATAATAAAAAAGAAATTGTACGTATTTTTATGGATTTTAAAGTCCAATGAGTTTTTTTTATTTAACATTAAAAACCTTACCCTCCTACATTTTTGATTGAAAAACACTTGTACTTGTCCACTTATTTATATTATTTCCCTTACCGGTTTCGCTGTTATAGCATTATCAAAAGTTTTTATAACATTATCAAAGGGTAAAGGTTACCCTCCTAATTCTCAATATCGGTACAACAATAGCAAGACATTAAATCGCAGTCCAGGGTGGCTATTCTCTCGTCATTTTTCACACGCTTTATTTTTCATTAGACTTCGTTAATCACATAATAAATGCCTAATCAAATCACTTACTCACCTAATATTCCTACTCAGTAAATCTCTATAATAGACATATAAGACATGTAGTGAATTTCAGCAAAACCTTTTCTCCGGATTCATTACAAGTTTTACATGACTCTTAAAGCAGATTGTTTTATAGCGAAATCCATCGCTTTAGAATACTCTAAATATTATTATAAGAGTGCATTACAAATTAAAAAAGATAAATCAGAAACAAATTTAAAGACAAGAACGGATAAGTAGGCTGGAAATATTCAACGGTCTTCAAATTTGTCGATAACAAGGTCGCAATTCGAATTTTTCAAATTCGTGTTCTGAAATTTGTTTCTAATTGATCCTTTCTAGTTTGTAATGCACTCTAAATAATGATATGTATACTTTTAAGGAGTAATATTCGGTAGAATTATCATCATACGGCATTTATCACACGATAAAACGACGTCGTATGAAAAATAAAGCGTATAAAAACTTTTGCCACAATAGCCGTTCAGATTTTGGCTCGACTCTAAATTCATCCATCCAATCCATCCGGCCATCAGCTTTTGTTCGTCCAATGCTGGACATAGATTTCCAAGATTTCGCCACTTATTGCGGTCGTCCGTCCTCCTTATCCAGCCGCCACCCACGACGTCCTTCAGGTCATCGGTCCAGCGAGCACGAGGTCGGCCTACACTACGCTTTGCTGTGCGTGGTCTCCATTCTAACGCTTTTCAGCCACGACGGCGATAATGTTGGCGACAATCATGGCCTGCCCACTGCAACTTCAACTTACTGATTCGGCAGGTTATGTAGGTCATCTCGGTTGATGTCCTCTTTTCGGTTTTATTTAAAAACACAAATTTAGACTGACCAGGTCATTTAGTTTGGCCAAGTGTGAGTCAGACTCACGCAACAAGGGTTCCGTACTACACGATACGGGTATAGAACCCTAAAAACATTATGGTACACAACAACGCATGCCATAGACAACATTAAGGCGCTAAAATCGTAGCGCCTTACAAACAGTTAGGCACTCTCGGAGTGGGGAACCCATTATTTTTTATTATTTTACTTTCGAGTATGTACAATAGTTCGACCATGTTTGAAAGTTGTGTCTATCATATTCTTTAAGATAGAGCTGAAAGGAATAACGTAAAAATTGCAAATTTTTAAGGTTTGTTGTTTTTAGGTTGTTACCCTTGAGTTTTTATTATTTTCCATGGCCATGGTAACACGTATTCTGTGAAAATTTTAACTGAACCTATTACGGTTGAAGCAGTGGACCCCTCTGACAGACGGACAGACAGACAGCGGAGGCTTAGTAACAAAAGTGTAACCTATCGCAAATAGAACCATTAATAAAACTGCAGGAAAAAAATTATCAGAATGATATATATTTTTCAGACTTAAACTATCACAATTTCATGGTCTAAAATTAATTTGAAAAGAGACAAAGTCAGGATAACCCCCCCTTCCGCTTTCCCCAAACCCTTAGTCTTAGGTCTCATCAATGCTTTCTATCAAGCGTGAAAGTGGCCAAGCATAAGCCCAATGTGGACAAAAATTTAATAAATGAGGGGTTATGCCGCCTTAAGGCCCTTGTAGTCTCCAATAACCTTGAGATATTTTAAACAAAGTCAAAATGAACGTTAAAACCTTGCTTTTGATTTTGTAATCGACTGCTCCGAAACTTGGCGTTTAAGGCAACGTTGACGCCACGCGCTCTCAAAATATCTAGTTTTTATTTATTAACTGTGCTGTAAATAAACATTTTTAAATTTACTGCAATCAGTTTGATAAGCTATACTTTTTTGTATTTTAGTGCAAGGACCATACAAATAACATTAGCGGTTTCCAAGAAATAGCCAATTTTATTCCAAAAGCAGCTTGACTTTGGGAAATATTTTCAAGATGTTTCTTATAGTCGATGATAATTTCCTGCAATGAGATTATTTCTTATACTTTAAATAATGACATATATTTTTTTCATAATTTTTAAGTCAGCCGTTTAAGAGGAATAACTTCACAATGGGAGTAATTTTCGGATGACGCGGGAACACTTCGTATGAAAAATTTAGTTCTGTATAACATCGATACTAGCGCATAATTGGAACCGTTTGGTATCCTTGTTCTTGTGATGATTACGATCCATACCTGGACCTGAAATATATTAACATTCAATGTTAAAAGTAAACACAGTGAGGTGATTAAAAACTGTAAGGTACTTTTTTTGCTACGGCGTAGCAAATGCTACGACCGCATAGTTTTCCCGCCCTTTTCCCCCTTTGCAGACACCCTACTTTTAATTTGAACGCATATATGCGTCAGGGCAAGCGTCATCCATCCATACATCTATCCATCAGCCTGTGTTCATCTACTCCTAGACATAAGCCTTTCCTCGATTTCGCTGCTCTTGGCGGTCCTCCTCATCCAGCTGTCACCCACAACGTCCTTCAGATCATCGGTCCAGTGGCTTTTCAGCCCCAACCTCCATCATGTCGGCAACAAATAGTCTTACGTAGAGGAAATACAATAGAACAAAAGATGAAGACTTGTGACTAAGGTTCGCCACCGCTACGAGTAAAATAAAAAACTTGCGTGCTTGATACCCAAGTATGGATTGTAAAATTGGAAGTCACAGTTTAATTTTTATTAGGGTTCCGTATTCGAAGGGTGCTAAACGGGACCAAATTACAAAAAATTCCGCTGTCTGTCTGTCCCTGTCACAGGGGTTTACAGCTTCAGCCGTAACAGGTAGCCAGTTGTAATGTTCACAAAAAACGTGTTACTATGGCATCTACCACGGCAAAAAAATAATAAAATTAAGAACCGAAACCGGCCAAGTGCGAGTCGGACTCACGCACGAAGGGTTCCGTACCATTATCGACGAAAACCGGCAAAAAAATCACGTTTGTTGTATGGGAGCCCTCTTTAATTTTTATTTTATTCTATATTTTAGGATTGGTTGTTATAGCTGCAATAAAAATATATCATCTTTTAAAATTTCAACCGTCTAACTATCACGGTTCATGAGATACAGCCTGGTGACAGACGGACAGATAGACGTACAGACAGACGGACAGCGGAGTCTTAGTAATAGGATCCCGTTGGTTACCCTTTGGGTACGGAACCCAAAAAATGAAACCCAATCCGAAAAGCTCAAAACTTGCTTTATTTAAGGTTTTGGTTTCAGCTCTGTGTTAAATACCGATAAATAAAATACTCCATTTTTTTGTTATTAAATAACAACATGACATGTAACTGACCGTTATGAATAAAGTTCTGTATTCTGTAATAAACAAGGTTAAAATTTGATCGTCTTTTTGTGCATACTCTAACTATAAAGTAAAACAAAAAATAATAAAACTTGACCAAATTATGTACGACCCAGCGTGATGGTTAGTAAGTCCTATCACTGTACTTCGACCATTTCAAACACTCACATCATACTACGTTCCCTGTGAGTGGGGCATTCGATTTCTTAGCAACAGCGTCCTCTCATATGGGGTATGGCTCGAACAAACTTAGAGGCTTGTCAAAATTTGCACGTCTGATTGATTACACGTGCTAACTATGGAATAAGGAAAAAAAAAATGTTTGCACATGAGGGTTTCTTTTTAAATTTTCGGTCTGCATGTGTAACTTACGAACTAACTTCCGAAGCACGTAGAGCGAATGCAGTGTACCCTACCAGGATTTGAACCAGCAATCTCCGGATTAGTGGTTGAGACGTTAAAAACACTAGACCACAGACTCGCTCTTTTATGTTTTTAAGGTTCCGTATCCTAAAGGATAAAAAAGAACCACTGTGATGAGACTATGTTGTCCGTCCGTCGTCGGTATGTCAAAATTAACATTAATTTTCCACAAGATGTGGTGAAATATTTTTTTTATAACGTATTTGATAATTCAATAAAATAACGTATAAAAAAGAGCAAAATAGTAGATTGTTGCATTGAGCAGAAAGTGACAGAAAGTCACTTTCGCGAGGTTCATAATTATTGCTTTTCTTTCAACTTCCAAATAAAGAAATAAAGGCAAAATAATAAAAAAATGCTTTTTATAAAAATGAATAGTTACGTTCGTGCAGTTATTAATATTAAACGTTATTTGATAGCTCACTATAAGTCAACTTGAAATAAATATATATAATTAAGCTATATAAAGCCTTTAGTTTCCTTTAACTCTTATTAATAATAAAAAAAAAAATTTTTTTTATCACTATAAGTCAAAAATACGCTGTTGGAAAATGATTTCACCCGTTTATCGGTTTTCCAAGTGATAAAATTCTCATAGATTTTCAACAACCGTATTATGGAGGCAAAACATTATCTATTACTTGCATTTTCCTAATTTTTTATTTCTTAAGGTGTTATTTTTCGTCACTTTCGATACTAAAATCCATTTTCAAGAAACACAATCAAATTCTCACAAAATATTTATTGCGTAAGTTCGCGGGTATTGATCAAGATTTTTTTTTTGTATATGGGTTTATGCCTATTTAGCCAGTTTTCTTTATTTTAAATTGTTTGCAGGATTAAAAATAGCGCTGATTGGCCAATGACTTATTATATGAGCGCTAATTGGGAGCGCTAATTAGTTTTCTATACCCATCAACGAAATCTTTTGCTCATAAAACTACTCGAGAAGTTAGTACTCTAAATATTATTATAAGAGTGCATTACAAACCAGAAAAGATAAATTAGAAACAAATGTAAAGACAAGAATTTAAAAAAATTTCTCGGTCCAGGATTCGAACCTGCGACCTCTTGTTATCAAGACAAGCGCGCTACCGACTGCGCCACCGAGGTACTTACCTAGACCGTTGAATTTTTCCACCATACTTGTCCACCGAATATTTTTGTAACTATTTGATCTAACCAGCTTGTAATGCACATACTGAACGCTCACGAGTGCGTTATGTGATTTCACGCTTCGTTCTTAGGATCAGATGGCGCTGTCGTCGCTACGATATGTACTGCTTCAGACAGTTAAGAAATTCACAGTTCTCATTAACTAAGATTATGTTTTTAATGCGAAATCCATCGCTTTTGAATACTCTTAATATTATTATTAAAGTGCATTACAAACCAGAAAAGATAAATTAGAAACAAATCTAAAGACAAGAATTTGAAAAAATTCCTCGGGCCAGGATTCGAACCTGCGACCTCTTGTTATCAAGATAAGCGCGCTACCGACTGCGCCACCGAGGTACTTACCTAGACCGTTGAATTTTTCCACCATACTTGTCCACCGAATATTTTTGTAACTATTTGATCTAACCAGCTTGTAATGCACATACCGAACGCTCACAAGGGCGTTATATGATTTCACGCTTTGTTCTTAGGAACAGATGGCGCTCTCGTCTCTACAATATGTGTTGCTTCAGACAGTTAAGAAATTCACAGTTCTCATTAACTAAGATTATGTTTTTACTCTAAATATTATTAGCGAAAATAAAAATAGCGCTGATTGGCCAATGGCTTATCATCGGCGCGCTGATAGGGTAATTTAAAACTAGTTTTCTATGTACGGGTCACTTGGGATTTGCGGCTTTAGAGTCAGCACCAGCACTGAAGTTCTCTGGATTAAGGCATTTTGGTTCATATTTCAGAGATAATAAATACTGACACGGGACTTCAGTGGTGGCGCGGCAGGAAAGTAAATCCATTATTGCATTGTGTTCAGGGCAATAATAGATTTTCATATATACTTTTCTGCACTACATTGCTCCGGAGCAGAAAAGTGCCGCTTTGTGCACGCCACTTAGGCTAGTCATGCCGAAATTAAAGCAAAGTTGGAAGAAAAGTAAATTTTCTTTAGAGAAATTCAATACGGTTATAAAATTATAGGTATTAAAAAGCAGATTGTAAAAGCATGTATAATTATGCTACAATTACTCGTAGAAAATTAGAGAAATCTTTGAAAAACCAATAAAAATTATATGCCCCCTAATCTACCTATCCATGGAACTGGTGGACAAAAATTAAAAACAGGAAAAGTTTAGAAAATTTGAGAAAAAGTTAAATCTATGTATGTATTATTTTGTAAAAATCCAATATGAGTATGAAATTGTAGGCATTAAAGCTACATACTTGTACCAGTTGCGAGAAATATATGAAAATCCACAAAAAATGAATGTGTGGATACAGAAGAGGGTTTATTTTTGAAATTTAGAGGACCGAAAAATAAAAAAAGTATTAGGATATTGGGTAAAGGTTACAGGAAAAATATTGCAGCCAAGTAATTCATGTACACAAATGTAATAATTGTAATATTTTCAATTTGTAGAATTTGTTTGTTTGTGTATATGTAAGGGGTAATCTCTGGAACTACTGAACGGAACCCAATATATCTTTCACTAATAGAAAGTTACACTGTCACTGAGTAACATAGGCTATGTATATAGGGTAGTTTCCTAGGAAATAGCTATCAATTACCTATACATTTGCGTGGGTAATCTCTGGAACTACTTAAAACTATTTTGACAATTCTTCCGCTGTTTGTAATAGTTAGACTTTTACTTGGACTTAAAACTATATTTTTTTGTGAAACGAGTACAAGTGTAGTTATTCATCATGGACTTATAGTTTGTTCCCTGGAAACAAGCAGTTCCCTAGAGATACAGTCAATATTGATTACAATCAAGCGGGTAATCTTTGGAACTACTAAACGATTTTTGAGTTTTTTACTCTTGTAAATAACTCTTAACTTGGACATAGGCTATAGTTTGTTCCTTGGGAACGGGTAGCTCCGACCGGACATCGTAACTGACCAACATAGCCTGCCGAATCAGTAAGTTGAAGTGGCAGTGGGCGGGCCATATCTGTCACTGACGTGATGGCCGTTGGGGCCGAAAGGCGTTAGAATGGGGACCATGTACAGCAAAGCGTAGCGTAGGCTGACATCGTGCCCACTGGACCGACGATCTGAAGGAGGTTGCGGGTGGCGGCTGGATGAGGAGGACGGAGGACCGCCAAGAATGGCGTAATACTGGGGAGGCCAAGTCCAGCTGTGGACAATGACAGGCTGATGGATGAATGGATATAATATAATATTTTTGATCCTCCGCCTCGTTCGGCAATATTCCGGAGTAAGAAGTAACATGTTAGCCAGAGTCGCAATCTCTCTCCCTGCAAAAGTTTTACCGTTATGCGTTGGTTAGCTGTAGAGTTATATTATAACAAATATACCAACTTTCAACTAAAAAAGGTACATATATACTTTACTACTAAAGAGATCTATTGATCTTTCGTGAAAACGTAATATTTCACTCAATATTCTGTAAGATCGATTCGAACTGCGATCTGTCCTGCGATACATTACCATTCTTAGTGTTTTTCAACACACTTGCTTATAAAGTGGCTCCTATTGCAGGGTTCTTGGGGTCATCATAAATAAAGCAGCATATTAAACACGCGTGCTTTTTACTTTACATTATCGCACTAGTGTTTTTTACATTACAGTTTTTGTTTAATCTTAGCAAAGAGTTTTGAGAAATAGTAAAGTTTTTGCGAATAAGTAGACTGTCTCAGTTAAAATATACTAAATAATCATTTAATTTCATCAAATTATTTATTTTTATGAACAAATTAACTCAAATTTTTGTTCTAAATACAAAAATATTCATTTTGTTAATATTTAATATTTGGCTGTTTGGCGAATGCGTCAGTGCCTCTGACCAAAGAAAATTGTCAGCTCAGTTCAGTCAGCTGTGGTTTCAATAATGTGGAAAAAAAGACACTGAAATTTTATTATTTTTCCTCGCAAGTGTGTTGAAAAACATCGTATGAAACGCGTGAGCATTAGACATTACACTCTCGGCTCCATTGCGCCCTCGCCTTTGGCTCGGCCTGCAATCCCGCCTCGACTGTAATGTCCAACGCAGCTCACTTGTATCGTTATGCACTATTAATCTGTTACTATGTGTTACCATTCGTTTAACCATAATGAGAATAAAGAGGGATATATTATTTTCGCCCACATAATTTCGAAAGTGTGAGTATAAGCTTATTTATTGCCAATTTATATTAATTTTTAAGCGAATGTACATTTGTTTACCTAGTCTCATGTCCAATTTTACACAGGTTACTGGCTTAAGGCAAAGATTATCGCTCGTCCAGGTTTTCAGCGTTAACCTCGTTCTGACCGATATGTAAGTACAGGTCACCCAACTTGTAAAGAGCTGCGCTGAAGAAATATAACCTTTATTACCTTGTAGTAACAGTAACTTAAACTGTAGGAGGAACTTCGTCGATCTGCGTGCAACGATTTATGACCGTTTTCTCTCTACCCTTCCCTCTCTATCTCTCCCTCTCATCTCCCCGGATCATTCCAAAGTATAAGTTACTGCATAGAATTATTTCGTTGACATATTCCTGCAGTCAATATCAGCTTCCCCACATACTGACTATAAAAACGTACAGGGTCAAAATGAGATAGGCCGTCTCGCCATTAGAGAGCTCTCGTCGTCTCAAGTTTTTTCGTACGAGCGCGTATTTCGAACAAATTTTAGTTACTGTGCGATTGGACGTATGCTTCAACTTAAACAAAATAGTTTTATTTCATACATTTACTTGCATCTATAATGCATGTATGATATAACATATGAATGGTAAGGTAACACTATGGATAACTAAATTAGTATTGTCATTGTAATTAACATATTTATAATATTAAAAAACTAATAACCTTTTAACTAAAAATGTATCAAACGTGTAAGTAATTATTTATTTACTAAGGATGGTGAACTGTTTGTACTTTGGGTCACGCTTAGTTATAATTCTTATGATATAAAATGAGTTTATTTATTAAAATAATCCCTAATGTTGTATTTTAGACGGCATCATTGTTTGTTTCAAATGTAATGTGATTGAAAGTTATTTATATCTCATCTACACGTCTAAGCCTCGAATGCAGCGAAAGAAGGTATTTAAAGTTTACATTAAAATACGATAAAATATTTCCTAGCTGTGTGGTTTATAGTCTAGCTGGATTTAAGACTACATGATAATGGATGGTGACCACAGCCTTCGATAGGTCGACATTTTGGCCTTTTGTGAAGTATTTTCATGAAATGATGCCTCTAAAATCTAAAAAGCATACATCAACACTACGTAACAATTGTAAGTATCGATAACATCTAACTTACCGTTAGTTAGGTACGCGAAATTACCAAATCCAATAATTATATTGTGGTTATTTTAAAACTGTTATTTCGATATGTTTTACACACTAACACAGCCGTGTTTTTTTATAGAAAATCTTTGACTTCTAATTCACTTTTTTTGATCGACTTACAAACAAATCTTACATTCTTGTATACTTACTACATACTGAAAACTATACTTTGTTCCTACGACTCCTATTAATGTTAAATAATCGCTGAAAAGACACCATTAGAAAACTACGTTTTTCTTTCCATTCGAAACAGCCTGCCTTGGGTCCTATTTCTTATATTTTTCAAAAAACTATCTTTCACAATGCGACCAAGGTTCAAAATGCAATAAGATTTGAAATCTCACAGAGTTATCCCGAAGAATTCAATTTCTTATTAGATTTCGTAACGCTACTGAAAATCTATTTTTCTAGGGAATACAGGGATGCGATGCATCCGAGGCGAGAGACGCGGGCAGCGACGACATACGGGCAAAGGTAACATTAAGGGCTGATGACAAACAGACATGGGCAGCACGGCCTCGATCGGCTCCTCACTATAAGCTCAGGGCAGATTTAAACTCGGGTGTGATGCAGGGCGCGGCGCGACGCGGCTTTCGGCCCGATCGGAGCGCGGCGCGGCTCACACTAGGGCGCGAACACGGCAACGTTACGTCAGAGAGGGGTGAGCGGGGCTCCCTCCCCCACTGCTGCATCCTAGCGGGCCCATCTTCGCTGAAAAACGTGACAACACCGCTCCGCGCCGCACCCCGCTGCCTCCCGCGCGCGCCCTCTCCCCGCTCGCCCGCTCACCAGGATTCACGGGGTGCCACTCACTGCAGAACTCCATTAATGTGATTTTCTGGTTAATTTTATTAGAGGATAGATCATTATCTGCTTTATAGTATCGCAACAAGACATTCACTTAAATTAAGGTTACCAAGTTTAAAAACATGTAAAATTGCAATAAATGTTATAACGTAACGTCACGTATTATATTTTCAATACGTTACGGAACATATTAAATTAAACATACATTATGTCGTCAGCAAATCATAGATTTCGACATATAATGAGTTGCCTCGACAGATAGTAAAGTATACAATACGAATATATCCTTACGGGATGATCTTTTATTGTTTTATTCTTGTCTTTTTTTCAGTGCAATATAAGTTAATTTCCCGAAGTTTTACTTCAATAAATGTTTAATGAGATAATTATTTTAAGTGTGTCAATAAATGTTTTGCTGCTCTATCTAAATATTAATTACAATTATTGTTTAATAAATAATTGAGTAACTTTATTTACCGTTTAATCGTTGAAAATGATTTTTCGATCGATGCTGGTTAAAAAGCGTTTACAACGAAAGTTTTGGAGCTCTGAGAATGGTGAAGGATTAAATACGTTTGCAAGGGCTAGGTAAAAGGTATATATGTATATATGGTGACATTTTTTCTAATAAGAGATTTCTTTCAGCAAACCGTTAAAGAGTAACATAATAAATAAGAGTAATAATCATACACGTGGACAAAAAAATAATTATATATATAAATATAGTAATATACTTGCCTTACATTTAAGAATAAATCTAAATATAAAATAGTAATATTATGTTCTTACTATTAAAACTACTATTATTACACAATTAACTACAAAAATATAAATATATATAATAATTTCTTATTCAGAAATCACTTTGTTGTCCGTCTGTTTGTCCGTCCGTCCATCCGTCCGTTAAGACCCTTTATCTCGGGAACGCATGGAGGTATATCGAGTTGAAATTAAAACCATATACTCAGGTCTACCGTCCTTTGATGCTGTAAAAATATTAAACTTCTTAGTAAACGTATAAAAAATATACGGCCGTTTATTGCCTCAAAAAACGTATCTATATTTCAACACTCTCAAAAGGATCAAAATTTAAAGGGTATTTTCCGTTGACCTAGAACTATGAAATTTGGCAAGTATTACCATCTTATACTACAAGTGTAGAAAAAAATCCGAAATCTGTAAAAATTTGTATATAATTTGTGTTTTATTTTTTTTTTGCTACTGTTTTTTTTATTTAATTTTATGTTTACTATAAATTTTTATAAAACTATTAATTTGTGATTTTTTGCTATTGTAATTTTAAATTTGTCACCATTTAATCTTTTAAGGACGGTGCGGTGCGTATACTTATTCAAGCAGCAATATGTTAAAGCAACAAAAGAGAAATCCGTAATTGGCCTTTGTTTTGGTACATATAGTTACTATTTTTATATTTGTCCTGTAAAGTGCTGTAGATTTTATTTCATAAATAAATAAATAAACTATACATTTGTAATTAAATCATTAAAAAATATAGTCTTTAACGGAACCACCGGTGGGCGAGTCCGACTCGCACTGGTCTGGTTTTTTAAAATTAACTGATTGTGCGACAGTCGCCAATACAATGAGGAAAAGCATTCCAAATTCTGACTGCTTTGAGATTAAAGGAATTACCATAAACACCAGTATTGTGTGTTGGAATTTTAAGGTGAGACGTAGTTCCAGAATATGGGGGTCTGTCTCTGGGGATTAAAAATCCAAAATGCTCACGAAGGTAAGCGAGGGAAAGTGGCTTGTGGACTCTGTTAAATAAATATCATAAAATATGAAAATTTCGGTAAAGACTACAACAAAATTACCAACCATTTTAACTCCTTCGAAAATGAGACAAGTGATCAAATTTATGAAGACCAAAGATAAATCGGATAGCTAATTTCTGAAGATGTTCAGTTTATTTAACAATTCATCATTGACATAAAGAAGACAAACCCTTAAAAAACGTTTTTTTTTACCAAACGTGTGAATGAATGTGTTTTTATTGTTTTAGATAACATGAAAAATTATAATAATTATTTTTGCATCTAAAATGTAATCTAGATTAATTTAAACCAATAAATATGTTTGAAAATCTTTACAGTTTTGTTTACTAATTATATGTGTTATTATTATAATTCGTAAAAACCACGACGCGTAGCAAGCGTTATAATATATTTCTTGCTACAAGACACATGTAGCAAGCGTTAAGGCACGCGTAGCAAACGTTGGGGCAAACGTAACAAACGTTGAGGCTCGCGTAGCAAACGTTATATTTCCTGGTGTAAGGTACGCGTAGCAAGCGCTACGCTAATCGTACTGAGTGCATTAAGGCTTTATATTTTTTCCCCAGATGATAACAATAAAGTATCTTTCAATTACATTGGCTTGTTGTCTTACTCACTGAAAGCCATTGTACACGTCAGGAAACTGCGCTCAAACAAATCTAACAATTTTTTCATCATATTTTGAAAATGTTATGTAGATAAAAGCCTAGCGGAAACAGTACGGAAAATGTATTATCTGGTTCCTTATTGTATGCAGTGTTTGCTTTTTAATTCAATTGTATGTTATAAGTGAAATCACCTTTCTAACATGTATTATTTTGATAATAATTGGGTTTGAAACAACTTGCAGCCTGCGGACAACTTTTTTTTGAAGCATAGGAAAAATCAGAAGATAACCTAAATTTAATTATTCAAGAAGTTGAGTTTAGACCCTTAGTGTACTCAGAGTTAAATTATGATGGAAGGAAATAACTGCACGTGAAATATGTGTATTTACGGAACCCTCACAGTACAAGACCAAAATAAATAAATAAGTACGAGTTCTATTCGCATTTGACCGTTTTTTAGGGTTCCGTACCTCAAGAAGAAAAAAACGGACCTCTTAAAGGATCACTTTGTCGTCCGTCTGACCGTCCGTCCCTCCGTCCGTCTGTCTGTCTGTCCTTTATCTCGGTAACGCGTGGAGGTATCGAATTTAAAACCATATACTTAGGTCTACAGTTCCTTGAAGCTGTTAAAAAAATCAAACTTCTAAGTTAACGTAAAAAAAATCTGCGCCCGTTTATGCCACAGAAAACGTATATTTTAACACTCTTAAGGGAATCAAAATTTATAAGGTATTTTCCTTTGACCTAGAACTATGAAATTTTGCAAATAATACCGTCTTATACTACAAATATAGGGAAAAATCTGAAAAGTATACATTTTTAATTCAATCATAAAAATATCTGGGGGCACGGCTGTGCCCCCGCCAAGACGAGCCAAACGAAGCGGGGCACTACGTACCTTTTTTCGAAGCGTTTCGTCATATTTTCGAACACTAAATATACCAAATTCTCAAGATAAAACTTTGTAAGCAGTTTTATTTAACACAATAAGTTTCATTTGTCTATCTTTTATACTTTGAATTTTATTAATGCCTAAAATACGGAGTTGATGCTCGTGATTGTTGGCACTTGGTGGAACTTTTGAAACATTTTTTGTTTGATAAACACTTGTACTTGTCCACTTATTTATATTATTTCCTTTACCGGTTTCGCTGTTAAAGCATTATCAAAGGTTTGTTTGGTTGTTTACGTACAATATATGAATAATATATGAATAGCGATTCATATATTGTACGTAAACAACCAAACAAACCTTTGATAATGCTTTAACAGCGAAACCGGTAAGGGAAATAATATAAATAAGTGGACAAGTACAAGTGTTTATCAAACAAAAAATGCCTAAAATACGTCGATTTCGTCTCTCACTCACTCACTGATGATCATCAAAACCTCTAGGGTACTTCCTGAAGTCCTAGAAAGCTAAAATTTGGTATGCGGGCTAGTATTAGTACACTAACAGATAAATTAATAAATCTGTAACTGTCACCCCCCAACCGCACTTAAGGGGGGTCCGGTCCGGTTCTCTATTTAAAAAAATACAATCCTAGCATCCAAAAGTTCTAGAAAGCTGAAATTTGGTATGCAGGCTAGGATTAGTACACAAATAACAAATATTTTAATAAATTTGGAATTTTCACCCTCCAAACCCTCTTACGGTACTATTTTATTTTAAAAAAATATTCCCAACTTTCAAAAATCCTAGAAAGCTGAAATTTAGTATGCAGGCTAAGATTAGCACACAAAACAATAAATAAATTAAGAAATCTGTAACTTTCAACCTCCAAACCCTGCTTAAAGGGGTCCGGCTATGTATTATTAAAAAAATATATGCCCAACTTACAAATATTCTATAAATCTGACATTTGGTATGAAGGCTACGATTTGCACACAGCCAATGAAAATATCTGTTAATTTTACCCTCCAACCCCCCACCCTATATAGGGGTCAAGGTGACAAAAACAAGGTGGTAAAATTCTTACTCCTGACAAACAATTCGACACCCTCTTGAGTAAATTGCAAATAATAAGCCAACATGAAAAAGAGGCAAAGATAGTGGGCTTTAAAAAAGTCATAGCTAAGGCGCAAGAAATGCAGCCTGAAAAAATTTAATAAAAAAAACCGGCCGATTGCGAATCAGACTCGCGCACGAAGTGTTCCGTACTATTATCTATAAAAACGGCAAAAAAATCATGTCTGTTGTATGGGAGTGTGCGGGTCTGACTCGCGCTTGGCCGGTTTTAGTCGTTTTTATTATAGCGGCAACAGAAATACATCATCTCTGAAAATTTCAACTGCCTAACTATCACGGTTCATAAGATACAGCCTGGTGACATACGGACGGACGGACGGACGGACGGACGGATGGACAGCGGAGTCTTAGTAATAGGGTCCCGTTGGCTACCCTTTGGGTACGGAACCCTAAAAAGTAGAGCACCTTACAAAAAAAAATGAAATCCCACCAAAAACATTTCATGTAAACTAGGTCGCCAAAACTCAGAAGCTCATAACGCTTTCATGGTTATAAAGTTATGAGATCACATGTAGAGCCAAGCCCTTAACTCTACAAGGCCTAACTCTACAAGCCCTAACTCTACAAACCCTACATCTTGAACAAAAAGTATAGCTTAGCCGTTTCATGGAACTATTGCATGGGAGTGTTTGTTTAACGGCCGCGAAACGGCCAAGCCATACTTTTTTACCAAGATGTAGGGTCTGTAAAGTTAGGGCTTGTAGAGTTAGGCCTTGTAGAATTAAGGGCTTGGCTCTACATGTGATCTGATAACTTTTTAACCATGAAAGAAAGCGTTATGAGTTCTGAGTCTTGGCGACCTAGTTTACATGAAATGTTTTTGGTGGGATAGTCTTTAACGGAACCCTCAGTGGGTTAGTTCGACTAGCACTTGTCCAGTTTTTTTTATTAAATTTGTTATCCTCAATCGATAATCGTTTGACATAATCAGTTAAATTAATAAAAACATTTCAGAAACTGAGACGAAACAATATAAAATGTGTGAGATAGGGGATGGAAATTAAAACAAATAGATCTATACATAAGAATTTTATTTTTCTTTGAAAAATAAAAACAAGTTTAAACTCTACTACTAAGAAATACAAATTCTTAAATTTACTTACGCTAATAAGAAATTTATACTAAATTAACATAAAGTAATAGCTAAACTTTGTAAATTATTAATTAACTTATCTAAAGATAAACTCTATTCAACGTTGTTATAAATTATGAGGTAGTTGTTTTCAAATAGTCTTTTTTGTAAATTCTACTTAATTAAAAGTACTAGTACATAGTTCGAAACTTAATCAAAACCCGTACTACATGCTACATTTAGTAGTGAACTTGTGAGGTGGTATATTAATAACGTGCTTTTCAGATATCTTATTTTTCACCCGTTTCTTATACAAGGTGTGATCGCGCTCCATGTGTTGTTTTTAAAATGTTATCGATACTCGAAAACTGAACAGGTTAATATTTATTACCTTACTATAACAAACTGGGTATTTGCGTTGTAGTTCTACATAGCCTCCATAATAAATTTTTGTTTTTTATAAATAAAATTCGAGTGTTGATACTATCTATTTAAGATTAAATATTAATAGTCAGCGAAACTCAAAACTTAGGTAGTACTGGTCTATATGAACAACTTTTTCTATCAGGGCTAAGCGAAATTCACAACTGTTCACTTCCTTTCATACAAATTGACCATATCAGCCGTCTGGTTTACTATGAGAAGGTGAATTTTTTTTTGAGAATTTTGGATATTCCCCTTAGAAAAAGTTGTTCATATAGACGAATACTACCTATGTTTTGAGTTTCGCTGACAATTATTATTTTACCTTGTATTGTAAAGTAATGGAATCTGAAAATTAATTTTGAAATGTTTTTACTTTAATGAAAAACGTAAATAGCCCTTGTTTATTCTTATTTTTATCTTCATCATATATGTTAAATTACGAAGGTCAACCTTGACCTTTCATATACAACTAGACTCACAATCTCGCTCAAAAAGTGTCCGCGATGCATTTTGTCACCGCTATGGGGTGACAAAATCGAATGACTATTTCGTGCAACTAACATTGCATCTTATGTTAACGACATAACGTCTTAATTTGGTTGAAGACTTTTGCTTCTTTGCTCGTCGCACATTTGGACACTTTCTGACGAACTTTTCTTAGAGACTGTGTGTCTTGTTGTTTTTTGAAAGGTCAATAATTATCTGTGGAAAAGTACAAGTGTTTTTTCATCACAACAATGTTTGATAAATTCCACCAAGTGCCGACAATCTCAACTATCAACTTCAATGAGGTCAACCTATATATTTGTTACCTGATATAGAACCATTCAACAGATAATTAAACTTTTCTGAAAAAATGAACTAAAAGTGCGGATATAAGCTTGTTTTATATGCGACAAAATGATAACGGCACTTGTATTATTCCATCAGGTCCCTGAAAATATTTCATATGTCTGGGAAGCCGAATTTGAAATATCTAAGAAGTTAAAATTCAGAGAATAAAAATAAGGACTATTTCTATTTTTACTGTTAGCCGTACAAATTATAACCTTAATCAGTGATATGGCGATACATTTTCGTGTTTGCGAATGTTAAGAGCATAAATGCATGCATCAGACGGTTTTGTGTATACAAAAATGAACTTCTATAACATCACTAGGTGGTGCTTTTATAATGGATAAGAAATAAGGAATCTATGAAATTATTTTAAGAACACTTAGTAATTTAAATGACTTAAATCTTATTATAAAAACATACATAAAATTAATGTATATTATTCCAGTCAGCAATATCATGTAAAAACAAATTAATTTTAATTCTATGGCACCACCTTGGCTTTGGTAGCGAATATTTAAGCCAAGTTTAAACACACCCTGATTTAAATAACATAAAAGAATTAAAACTCGTATTAACTATGAAACATAAATTGTTTCAAAAAATTTATGTTATGCAAGAAATAATACGTTGCACCTGTCACGTTTTATCGTCAGTTGAATATTCAACGCATTTTTAAAGACAACATTTAGTAAAAAATATAATTATTAAAATAATTACCCACTCGTGGAAGATACAAAAACATACCACACATACTTACTCAATTGCAAATGTAAGATACATAAAGTATGTAAGACTAAACATTTCGGTAGTGCGAATAAATACCATCCCACTACCTGCATTAAAATCTTAAACTAGGTAATTGCAAATAATAACATTAGCGACTAAAATAAAACTGAACTTATGTCTATAGACGATTGCTTTGTAAATTAAGTACCTAAATGTAAAATAAAAAATTGTACTCTGTCAACCATGTGTGGTATAAATTTTTATGTTTTCATCAATAACCGTAAATCATTAAAACAGTTTCAAAATTCATAGAGTTGTCCCACGAAGGCGTTCTTCCGAAGGCGTTATGCGGGGCTTGCGGGGCGAGACTCCAAACTGCTTGTTTGAAAATAGTATGTAGCGCGGTGGCTTTACCTTCCGCGTCTCGCCCCGCAGGCCCCGCACAATTGCTCTGTCTGAGCGCTTTCGTTGGACAACTGTATGGATTTTTAATGTTATAATTCTGTATGTTATAGCTTATAGCACAGCGTAGGGAAAGATTAATTACTTAACAGCTTTATTTTATTCATCTACAAGAGAAGATTACTCTAATATTTTATTTTGATTAAAAAAGATACATAAGGACCTGAGATTTGAATCTTTCAGTTCACTATCCCACATATATTTTAAAAACAAAGGCGTTTTTTTTGCTTTTTGTGTGATATTTCTCATTGACGAGTTTAGTCAGCGTTCTCATTTACCATTTAATTCAAAAAGTATTTACTTGTATTATTTCTTTGCATTTTGAGTATTTTAAGAGTTTTATAGCAACCCAGTTAAAGGGAATTAAGGTGGTTGCGAGGAGTCTCGTTCCCAAACGCTTTTTTTTATTTTTGAATAAATTTTATCAAATAAATGTGATTTATGGCATTACGCGACCAGAGGTAAATGTCAATCAGGATTTTTAATTACTTGGCCGAATTCTTCTGTGGATAGTGAACTTGGATTTCATTCCGCTGAAAATCCCGATAAGGTTAAAAACTGGAAAGGTTTTCATTGTTTGTCCACTGAAAACCCCAGTTACATATGAAATTAGCGCAACTAATCGTTACAATGTTGACAGAGTACATACTCACCTTTTGAGCAAATTGCATACCGTTAAAATATATTGATGGCGTTTTATACGCTACAATATCTTTACTTGTTGTTTTGTACTTTAGTCAGGTTCTCTTAGCAAAATTCCGAAACATACACATATAATAAAATTAAATAATTGAATAAAGAAAGGGCTTGTCGTTAAAGATAAAATGATTCAATCATTTGATTCGTATAAGCAGATAGATATATACACGA
The DNA here is from genome assembly GCA_910592155.1 of Ypsolopha scabrella. Lineage (NCBI taxonomy): Eukaryota > Metazoa > Arthropoda > Insecta > Lepidoptera > Ypsolophidae > Ypsolopha > Ypsolopha scabrella. Next base: position 13,177,561 of record OU342964.1, read on the forward strand.
TGGTAGATATGCTTTAGCTTTTCATTACGTAAAATTTTATAAACACCATAAAACCGCTGCTATATTACTGCGTTGAACCTAAAGAAAAACTTTTTTTTTAAACTGGATTTTAATTATTTTTAAATATCTGGTGCCTACTTTACCAACATCAAGTTGGATACACTGATATGTCGTTTTGTATTTTGATAGTAATTTTCCTGGGGTCATAGGTTGGAGTAAGTAATGCAGTTTTAATTGCCCCTGAAAATCAAAACCTGGTTACTGGATAGCGTATTAATAACATTCTTTATACACATTGTGAGCATAAATACTGTAACAAGAAAGAAAAACAATAATAACATAACACATTGAATTTGGAACCTGCCATTCTCACATACTTGATCCACGCAAGCGTGGCTGGAAAGGAACGTTTCTGACTTCATCAGAGCTGAAGACTAGCCGTCATCTAGTCCTAACCTTAATCCACTCGAATATGATTTATGGTATTTTTAGATGTGGCATGCTCTAAACGCCATGATAATCCTTAAAACAATCCATAACTAGGGCAGTGGCGAATTTTTACCATGGATAAAGTACGTTTTCAATCGACAACTGGCCACAGCGTTTAAAGGATTGTATTATGGCCAATATAGACATTTTTTTAAATGCTATTAAATTAATGTGTAAAATAACGCAAACTGCTGTGATAAATGTTTCATGCAATATAAAACAACCATGTTTTCTTTGTAACAATATTCAGGGCAAGACTAGGTATTTATGTATGTGAATATAACAGGTTGAAACATACTGATTCACTGAAACCGCCCAATCTACTGAACAGATGATACTGAAGAATTTTTCTTAGAAACCAAATCGAAATAAAACTGGTCAAGTGCGAATAACTCTCTCGCCCGAGGGTTCCATAGTATTATAATAAGTTATTAATTAAACTATTTTTATAAATATTATAATTTTGTTCTTGCAGTTTTGTTTCATACCGCAGCGAACAAAATGATTGAAACCAAACTGCAAAACTAAGTTGGTCACTAATTAATGCATTCTTAATTAAAAAAAAATATTTCAGTAGATATTCGTTTCTTAAATACAGTTCATGTTACACATACACAGAATTTCTTTACAAGTTCAGTTTTTGATATCTCATAGGAAAAATAGTCTCAAACTGACAGCCCGTCCATTTCTTAGTTTAAGAAAATTGTACTCTACTCAATAAACTTGCCTAGACAATGATTCCTATATGCTAGGGTAAGAAATGTAAACCTTTTCATGTATGTGACCCTTTCTAAAGAATAGTTTAATTTTATTTCTAATTCAATATTTGGATTTGGAGTCAACATTCTACACAAACATCAAAATTTCAAGTCTGTAACTCACTCCGCCTACGAGCTAGAGACGAACGAACGGACAGCAAATAATAGGGCTCCGTTTCGCCCTTTAGGTACGGAACCCTAAAAAGAGTTGGTGCAGACTCGCGTGTTGTAAGATATTTGAACTAATATTTTTTTAAATATTATTATGAGAGTGCATTACAAACTAGAAAAAATCAATTAGAAATCAATTTAAAGACAAATATTTGAAAAAGAAACCTCGATACAGGATTCAAACCTGCGACCTCTTGTTATCAGGACTAGCGCGCTACCGAATGCACCACCAAGGTACTTATCCCAGACAGTTGAATGTTTTCACCCTACTTGACCACGGTTTCTTTGTTTTTTTTCTGTAACTATTTATCTAACCAGCTCGTAAGGCACATACTGAACGCTCACGAGGGTGTTATGTGCTTGTTTTGAATTTGAATGCCTGTTTCTTTAGAAGGTGTTCAGTATGATCTGAAAAGTAGGTATGGTCAGTTCAGTGAACTTCAGCAGTCAATAAGTCGCACTCACATCAACAACATTCCTATGAAAATCAAATGACAAAGATGTTATTTTATACAAATTCACGCATTTATGCAGGGGTAGAAAAACTTGTGATTTTTGGTGTTCAATCAACACGACAAATTTGCTGTGCAGTGCCAGTAAAAGATTCTTTATTATATTATTATTAGATTAAACACACACATAACTAAAACTTCATCTTTAAAATTCCTCCAAAGAGTTATTTGGCCTTGTTTCTGACCACTTATCGAATATCTGGTATTAATTTGGCTGTGTATAAAATATACGTTACAAATTTAAGTCAGCTTACATACTCGTAAAACGTGTGTTACAATGTAAACTACAACTAACTGCGGAACCTTAGGCGCATGACTACAACTTGAGCTTGACTGGTTCCCTTGAGCTGTTTGAAATTAAATGTTTGCAGTTGTGACCGAAATAAAATAATCTAAATTTTACTTAACGATTATTTTATATGATTTAGGATTATTTGTTACTGTTGGCACTTTATGAAACTTGAGCAGCATCTTAGGTAAAAGCACTGTACTACGTTCCACAAGAATTATTTACTTAAGATAACATCGGCTAAATATGATAGAAACACAAATCACATGACGAAAATAAATATTAGGTATCCACAAAATCTTAACGTAACCCTTTAAGTCATATAATTTGTGTTTAGGATTATTAATCTATCGAAACCGGCAAAGTAGTCACTTCAGTAAATAAATCTTGTAATTTACGGTTGTACTTAAATGGATACTTCTTAAGCCGGTTTTTTACTCAACCAAAAAGGAAAGAATCAATGGCGGCCATAAATATCATATTTGACTGCTGGCAGCGCATTGGCTCAATAGGGATTTTCAAAAGTTTTCTTTTTTTTCGATTAAATAAGCCTACAGGACTCACTTAATAATAAACATAAATCAAATTATCCTTCGTTAAAAAGGTTGTCCTGAAAGTGAAGCACAAGTTGTGAAAAGCCCCCCCCCCCTTATATGAGATGCGAAAATAGAAGTAACCACTTGAAAAAATTAAATCCGTTTGGGCAAAGTATGATTCATCTTTGCCACTCTTCAGCAAAAGTCATATTTCCTTACGCTTTCTACACAATCCATGACAGACAGTTCAATCGTGCTTTTGCTTTGGAGGCGCATCTACCAAACACCATTCGTAAGTTACTTCTTCGCATGGTACATAGATTATGATATTTTAGGCCATCACTACCCACTCCAATAGTTATATCTGAGACCAAGTTATATCTCAGTCAATTATTATGGCTTATTTAAGGGTGTATGAATCCTCACTTCGCTGCGCCTGATCCTGTTTTATATCAACAAATGCTGCAACAATCACTCTGAAATATATGATAAAGTTGAGGACTAATGCTATGTCAATGCTGTTGTGAAAACTTGATTCCATTAAATTTTCTCGATAGAAAAAAATACAAAGTTACCTCCAAACCGTACAATAAACCGATAGCATTCAATGAATACTTCAAATTAGATCTGAAACTTTGCATAAAATAAAACTGATATTAATATAAAGCAGCTGCAGACGATTCCATAAAAATGAAAAAACGTGTAGCCGCAATTTCAAACAAACTGATGTTTTTGCGTGCGCGGCATCTGATTAGAGTAGGATAGACAGTTAAAAAGCAAAAGCGTTAGAGCAGGACTGCAAATTGAGGTATTATGTGGGCCCTTAAGGTTTTCAGTAATTCCTTTTGAGTAAAAAGTTGAAGATTTCGCCCCAGACGGCTCTAATTTATTTGAAATATAATACTGCAAAACTTTTTCCTAAAATAAGTGTGCATATTAGGGACTTCGGTGATAACATCCTTAAAATGGATTTAATGAATTATGAATACGTGATCTAGATAAGATAGATTAGCTTAAGCGTCAGCCCCTTAAAGTCCTAGGGTATTGAATAATTTTAAATGCGGCTACACAGCAAACGTATGATGCACTTTGAATGCTTATCCAGTTAACAATTCAGAAAATATGCAAAATAAAATTTTACAAAATCATTTTCGGTGGTATACCCTCCAGTTAAAATAAAATAACCGTTTAAAACTCAACACAAAAACCTGTTAAAACTTTACATAGCCGCTCTAATTCTCGTTATTTATTTTCTATCAAAAAAATGATAAATTATATAATAGATAATAAGTAAAATTTCGAATAAAATAAATTTATGACTAATCTTATTCGTATATAAAATATAGAAATAAAATTAATAATGGTAAAAAAATGATATAAACACACACTTAACTTTGGGTAGATATTTCATAAGCAAACATTAACATATTGACACTCGAACACATAGATTTGTACTTTTTCTTATCTTATTAACTTAAGTATGAATTAATTCTAAAATAAAATAAGGTATTATTGGTTACAGTTCAGTCTTGTACTAAGTTCTCCGCTTATACTGTAACTATATAGAGTTGAGGTAGATCGGTTTTTTGTTATACCCGTATAAAGCTCACCTTGCTCATTCGTATCTCAATAACTTGGATATTGAAACTGGATGCTGCAACTGGTTTAGAAGATACAAAAACTTTTTATACTACTGTCAACAACGTATGTACATTATTCCAAAGTACAAATAGGAGCCAAATGTGTCCATTTTCCATAATATTATTTTTTCCTGCTTCGTGAATCGCTGTTAGAGTACCTTATAAATGACAATATATCTTTTTAAAAAACCCTTATTGTGTCTGCAAGCGCTTCTTGGCAGCTAAATCAACGGAAATCCATATTCTTCATAATTAAATGAAATCGTGGAATATAAAGAACAAAATAAATGCATCAAGTAAGTCTCTATGGATATTTCCGTTTAGTAGAAGGGCTTACGAATGTTTGGCTGGACTGCTATGCGGGCTGTGCGGGCTACCCTGGGAACTGCTGGATTGCTGGTCGCTCTTTTTCTTTTCCACCTGGAAGTATTTTAACATGAAATTGTAAGATCCGTAAGAATTATAAAATCTCTGATACTCAGCATATATAATATATCACACTCATTTAAAAAAGTTCGTCACATTTGTCACGTATAAGTAACCATTAAATAACAAGTAAAACTTTTCTAGTAGAAGTATCTATTTCCATAGTTTGTCGTAATTTTGCTGTGGGCAGAAACATTGAAATAGTATTTGTTTGTATTACATCTGACGGCAAACCTCTCTATCTGCATTTGTGTTCGGTGTGCCTGGTCGGATCCTTTTCGGGAAAAATACTAACAATCACACCATATTTTGATGTCAGTCAGAATAGCAGTTTATGCTATGAGTGCGGTAAGGAGGCAATAGCTTACGAGGACGAATTGAAACACGAGCGATAAGCGAGTGTTTTAAGCGATACGATTAAGTTATTGCCCTTGCCCACGTGTATCATACTAAGTTTTTAATGCATAGTGTGAGTAAATAAATGAAACGTAATTAAAGAAATAAACGAACAATATATACTCTAAATGAACTTTAGGCGGGCATTCTTTTTCTTTTTCTTTGCACGCAAGCGTTCCTGACGTAAAGAGGCGGCTTCCAGTTTGATGCGTTCGTAGGTCATATTTTCTGTCCAGTCTATCTATAAGGACTGGCAACTTTTTTTCAATAATAGTAAATAAAAAATAAGTGGTAAGTTGACTTTGACAACAGTTTTGAAGCACATAAAATAGGTTTTAACGAGCATTTGCTTTAAAAAATATTTACGTCTTTTCTTGGAAAACAAAGTTCATATTGTTCAACATACAAAGTCCTAAAATGTGACACCAATTCAAGAGGAGAATGAGTATTGTTAGTAGATTTGAATAAAAACACCTATTTTTGCTTAGAGTCAGTTTCAGCTTTACACAGGAAAGAAAAAGAAAAATCTAGTTAACGCATTGGTTGAAATGGTTTGGATGTTAGGTTTTGTTTAATTTGGTTTGTTGCTTACCTTGACAGGGCAGTCAGCAATAAGGTGGTCTTCACTCTTGCAATTGTGACATCTCTTTGGTTGTGGCCCGATGGAGCACTTCGCGGCTATGTGGTTCGCGAACTCACCGCAGTTGTAGCATCTGAAAATATTTAATTAACTTATTTAGCTACAGAAAGAAACAAAAAACAAGTATAACACAGTCAAACATCCATTTCAACAACTACTGAATAAATAAAAAATCTCTGGCTGTCTATCACCTCCATCATTCTAACATTTTATTCGTGTGTTAGTACATCTCGGTGTAGTGTCAATGGTGGCATCTGAAAGTCAGCTGATCAAGTGTGACACCAATATAGTAGCCTTCTTAAGGCTCTTTCCGGTTCCGCGCTCGTTGGCACTATTGTCACCAGACCGTTATAGGCAAGCTCTGGGTATTTTCTTCTTTTCGTCTGTGGTTATACATAATCTACCCTACATAACTAAGCTGTCTTACTAAGAATTATTTTTCTTGTAAATAACTAAGTTTATCAAAATAGTTACACTTATATTATAATAACATACAAATATTATTTTATAAACCAGGACTTTTTTTTCAAGATTTTTTTCTCTTGTACTTACTATTTGTGAATTATGATTACTTTTTTTTTTAAACGTGTCTGTCCTTTTTATTTGCTTATATACTAATACTACACGAGAACATCCAGAAGTAGAGGTACCCAAACATAAATTTTCTATAGAAACTTTCCATCGCACTGGGATAAAAAGTAGCCTACGTCTTTTTGTAGGTCTAAAACTGTATTTGTACAAAATTTCAGCCCAATCAGTTCAGTAACAACGGTGTGAAGGAGTAAATGGCGGCTATTCCTAGGCGGCACGACGTAAGTATGTATCAGTTGACATAATTAAAATGAATGGCCGCGGATGGTCGGACTTTTTTAACTCGTCGTCCCGTTTGGCATCGAGGTCAGCTTTCCGCTGCTCCTTGAAATCACTTGTCTCTGTACAAGACCGTGTCATTTAGGGCACTGTGCTGCCAATCGTTCCCAATTTGAGGGCTTAGAACTGCATATTTTCATATGTCACTTCTGAACATCTTTGTACATGAGGGATTGGCCACACTAGATGAGTTTCGCCCCTTGCTCCTCCAACATTCGTCAGACGTGTCGGCACCACCGAAGTTGCCAACGCATCAGCTGTAAGACTTAATGCCACCAACAACGTCGCAAAACTTCGGTATTTCGCACACCAAGCACCGATTCTTTTGGATGTTATAGTGCTCCTCAAATAGCGAAACTTTAGATAATTCTTCAGCACATCCCTACCAAGTATGATCGGCAGTGTTTCGCATGAACGAGAATATTTAAGGACACTATCATCACACCACTGATCTTTAATCCGAACTTGCAGCAAGAGGTGGAATTGCGATATCAGCTACTAAAGTGCTTCCAAAGACTGCTAAAAGCATAAGTCATCGAAATATGTATAATAAAATAATGATCTCGGTGATCATTTCGTACGTATGAATGAATGAATGAATAAACACTTTATTGCTCACAGAACAAGATATTTACAAATATACAAAGAACATACAGAAGGCAAGGGCGGACTTATTCCTAAAAGGAATTTCTTCCAGTCAACCTTGGGAAAATATGAAACATTTTTATTGTAGAAATTCACATTAGTGCATAGGTACATTCTGAGTTAATTCTAAATCTAAAATCTAATTATAAATATACTACATACAAATACATACTTAAATACACAAATACATACATACAAATAAACAAGTAGCTTAGTAAGTAAGTCATTCAGAGAGAGGAGAGGTAAATTTTTTTTAAGTTATATTTAAAAGAGAACACAGAAGGAAGATCTTTGACATTTTGCGGAAGTTCATTCCAAAGCCGAACAGCATTGACCATAAAAGATTTGGAGAAACGATCAGTGGTATGCGGAGGCATCGCCAGATCGTGGTGACAGGAGCGAAGCGTTCTGTTACTACGGTCAATGCGAAGGACAACTCTTTCTTTTAAATAATTGGGTTAGAGGGGATTGTGAAGAACGTAATATAAAAGGGAAAGGATATGCAATTTCCTGCGAATACGGATAGGGAGCCACTTTAACCTGCATCGAAACTTGGAGACGTGATCATACTTGCGCAGTCCGAATATGAATCGAATGCACAAATTCTGAAGACGCTCCAGCTTATCAAGCAGCTCTTCAGTGAGATCTAGATAAGCAACATCGGCATAATCCAGAAGGGGAAGAAGAAGAGATTGAGCTAACGTTATTTTTGTATCCAGTGGCAGGAATTTCTGTAGGCGCTTAAGCGAGTGATATGAGCCGAAAACTTTACGACTTACTTCATTGATTCGTGGAGACCAAGACAGAGTTTGGTCCATCCACAAACCCAAATTCCTCACTGTCGTACAGTAAGGCACTACTTCCCCATCAAAAATCACATCTGAAACGTTGAACATGTCCAAGCGGGAGACATAATAGTTACTACCAATGAGGATAGCCTGTGAATTCTTCGGGTTGACCTGCAAACCAAAACGTTGCGTCCAATCTTTAATGGCAATAAGATCAGAGTTAATGGTGTCTACAGCCCTGTTTATGTCGTCTAGCGGTGCTGCTGCGTACAACTGCAAGTCGTCAGCATATAGATGAAAGGAGGAAGACAGGGAGGTAGTAATAGAATTGATAAAGATCGAGAAAAGGAGATGAGAAAGAACGCCACCCTGTGGGACGCCGGCAGTAAGGTTACACCATTCGGATTTGAAGGTATCGATTTTAACCATCTGCTGTCTACTGCGGAGATAGGAATTGAACCATGAAATTACCACTGGAGATACATTGAGAGACCTCAGCACGCCAACAAGTATGTCGAAGTCGACAGTATTGAAGGCGTTGCTGAAGTCTAGGAGCGTTAGGACGGTAAGATTCTTCTGTTCAATGTTTAACCTTAAATCATATGTTACATTGACGAGAGCTGTAACAGTGCTGTGTCCTGGACGAAAACCAGATTGGTAAGGATTAAGGAGATGGTTATGGGACAGGAATTCAGAAAATTGCTCACGAACAATATGCTCAAGAATTTTGGACAGAATTGGGAGAATGGATATAGGACGAAGATCAGAAAAAGAAGCAGGGATAAACAATTAATAATGTCTGCTATTATTGGTCAAATAACATCAGAGATAGGCATGAACATATCTTTACTGAGTCCATCGTCACCTACTGCCTTAGTAGTTATAGAGCGAAGAATCTTCTGAACATCCATAGCGGTAATCTCATGGAACTGGAAAGGTGGACAGTCAGTCGACGGGATTGTATTGTTAAGGGTATTCAGGGTATTAGATTTGGGAAAGGTAGATAAGAAGGAAGGTGGACTACTAAAATGACTATTGATGGCGTTTAAATCAAAGTTGGAGAGAGGACCGGACTTTGGCTTGCCAACACCAAGGGTTTTTAGGAATTTCCAAAGATTGTTTGGAGGACAGTTTTCGATGGATTCGAATATATGCCGACGTCTAGCATGCCTGCAGGCACTATTGCAGCGGTTACGCAACAGCTTGAACCGTTCAACATTCTGAGGAGAAGGATCCAGTCTAAATTTAACCTGAGCCCTGTCCCTTTATGCCATGAGCATCTTACCTACACGCTTTGAGTCTGGCCAAATTTACGTACCTACACGCTTTGAGTCTGGCCAAATTGTAAAGAACACTGTTTGTGCGAAAGCGGATGCGAGCACCTTTGGAAGAGGTTTGCTAGACCTCCTTGACTACTAGGACAGTGTAAAGTGCGAAGTAGGTACAACTCGGTCAGTGTGGGTGCTAAAACACACCCTTAATTGTTTCACCCTAGAGGTAACTGGGAAAAGTCACAGGTAACTAGGTAACGGGGTTGACTGTTCTCCGTCTACGGCAACGCAGAACTACATTTCGTTGTGTAGAAGTCATAAAAGTCTTACAAACATCTCCGAGAATCTTAGCTTCTGCAGCACCATTCAAAAAAAAACATTATCCAAGCTAATAAAGTGATTGAATTTGGAAAGGTCAAAAATGAACCCAATACAGGAATCCTGAAGACGTCGAGTTTATCGAGTTGCACCTTAATAAAGTTGAGGTAACAAACATCTGCATAATTGAGAATCAGTAGTAATGGGGAATGTGGAAGGGTAATTTTAAGGTGCAGTCAGAAGGAAATTCCGAATCCTTCTTAGAGGTCCTGCTGCCGCAAAAATATTTCTGCTAACATCGTTTATTTGGGGATCCCTTGACAAGCAACTATCTAATAAGAAACCTAATTTTTTTACTGTATTGTATGTTATGTTATATAAAGAACTGTTTGCCAGTCAATCCTGACTGAGACTTCCGATGATAATGACCTGCGTCTAAGTGGGATTGATTTTTGAGCCATATTCGTTGCTCCACACAGATATTTTTAATAGGTCGGTATTTATCGTACTATGGCTTCTGGAAGATCTTCCAATTAAGTTTGAGTGTAAATTTGGAAAACATCTGCGTAAAGGTGGTAGAATGGAGAAATGAACTGAGATATTTATTAAACTAGCCCACGTTTATTCAATCTCCGTCCAGTTTTCTAGATTTTCTTATAGCCCATATGTTGACTAGGGTCACTACGATGATAATAAAGAAAACTGCATCCAAATTCGTTGAGTGGTTCCTGAGTTCAAACAGAACATATACATCCGTCTATCCATCCATCAGCCTGTCGTCATCCACTGCTGGACATAGACCTTTCCAATATTACGCCACTCTTGGTGGTCCTCCGTCCTCCTCATCCAGCCGCCTCCCGCAGCCTCCTTCAGATCGTCAGTCCAGCGGGCACGAGGTCAGCCTACGCTACACTTTGCTGTACGTGGTCTTCATTCTAACGCCTTTCAGCCCCAACGGCCATCACGTCGGTGACAGATATGGCCCGCCCTGATTGATTCAGCAGGCTATGTCGGTCGCTTTCGATCTCCGACGCGGATCTCCTCGTTTCGGATTTTATCCATCAGAGATATCCCGCTCATAGCTCAATAGGTGGATCAAGCCCTTTGTAAGAGTCCACGTCTCATATACATACAGACAGATAAAAATTCTAAACATTGTTGTCTTAGGCCTCAGTACCAATACCTATACTAATAGCCCATTTCATTTAAAATTTTGCGAAAATGTTAAATGTACAGACAAGACTTCTTAGGGTTCCGTACCCAAAGGGTAACCAACGGGACCCTATTACTAAAACTCCGCAGTTCATCCGTCCGTCCGTCCATCCATCCGTCCATCTATCCGTCCGTCTGTCACCAGGCTGTATCTCATGAACCGTGATAGTTTGACAGTTGAAATTTTCACAGATGATGTATTTCTGTTGCCGCTATAACAACAAATACTAAAACCGGCCAAGTACGAGTCGTACCCGCGCACTCCCATACAACAGACATGATTTTTTGCCGTTTTTTTATAGATAATGGTACGGAACCCTCTGGGAGCGAGTCCGACTCGCACTTGGCCAGTTTCTTATTGCTTTGTTATTAGTACCTATAGATATAGTGAAGATAGGAGGAGATAGGACGCCAGCTTGAGGAACATCGGTAGTAGTGGCGCACGTTTCATTTTTTGCTTTTCTTTATAATTTACTAGCGTTTTGCAACCAGTCCACAAAATAGTGAAAATTTTGCTATTGAATAGAAACCAGTTGATTTCCCATGTGTGTAGCTAAGATATTAAATGAGTCATTTCTACTCCCTAATACAATAAGTCTAATTGATATCTTGTTGGCTCTTGAACGTTTATATATTTCACTATTACGTAGACTGGTTCCTTTTTGCAAAACGCTAGCCAATTTTATGCATTTTTTGAGTATTCTCGAACAAAGTACGTACACTTTACATATCATGCCTGAACAGCAAGTATTACTGGGTTGTTAAAAATTGTAAGTCTTTCTAGTTGATATTTGTAATACTTCTCATATATTTGTAAAATGTTATTGATATTTACTTTTATCTAGTAGGTTTTTTTGGAGTCCAAGAAAAGTAAAATTCATGTTATTTATAATTTTCTACAAATGTTTGGCATATAATTACAAAATTATGCATGTGTATGTGATATTGTCCTACTATATACTAAAGTTCCTGTAATATACGAAAGATGTTTTCTGGCTCTCAGTTTCGTTTCTTCGTTTCCTGTACGCTATCCCTTTTCAAAAAACATAGGTGCCAGAAAACGGCATCGGATGCCATATGCTTCGTTAATTTACCGAAAAAATAGAACAAGTACCGTATCTTCCTGAAGCGTTTTTTGGATATTGGACGGCGATGTGAGCCCTGGCAGTCTACGGCGGATGGTCCAGACACTCGGGTGGCTTCTAGACCTTTATCGGACTCTTTGCACTCAAACTCTACCGCCTCCTCATCCCCCAGCGACCGAAATCCTGGCATCTGGATGACACTCTGAAAAATAAAACAAAATATTTCGGACTTAAAATTCATAGTAGAATTCAAATGAGGATAAAAATCAATTTTATAGGTTAGGGCGTTTGAAAAAACCCGGCGAAGTATCAGTCGGGCCTCATTCTAACGCTCCTAACATCGAAAAATGTTACAGTAACAGAAAAAAAAAACTTCTTTTACGTATGAGACCCCCAATAAAAATTATGATTGAGTTTCAATTTTGGGTCAATATTCTACATATTCTGACATTGCTTTGTTTAGCGGAATATTGCAAATCATATTTATATATCCATAAGTTAGTGATGGACTTCTACAAGGTAACGCCTATTTCAATCAATTATCAATATTCTATACAAAATATCTAAATTTCAGGTTTATTATACCTCATTCTGCCTACGAGCTAAAGACCCGTGACATACAGACAGACAGCAGAGTGACATTAATAAGGCTCCGTTTTGCCCTTTTGGTACGAAACCCTAAAAGCATAGTTTCAAATACATTTCTAGGTATTTTCAGCAGTCCTCAAACCGCAGATACAAAAAAAACGTTTTTCCATTCTGTAAAACAGAATTGACCTAATATTTCATACTGCCAGTTGTAATAGACCGAAGCACAAGTTTGATGGCGTAAATATATAGAAAAAACATCCGGCCCTGATAAGCCGTACAAACAAACACGTACTATCAGGGCAACCGCTAGATACCGCAGCAGTTAGTGAATGGATTTATTTCTCTGTCGAGGGCGATGCGCAAGCGCAACACGTTCCAAATTTGAGAACGTTCACGTGGTGACGACATGAATGAAAGTTTTGTTATTTATTATAAACGCATGGACTTTTTCTTATATCGATGGCTGGTTTATTATTTTAGATTATTTGTGGTACGCCAGAATTCTATGTAGAGAACTACTTGAAAGGTTTAAAATTAGATTACTATCTACTTTCCTACATACTTACGAAAATGTAATAGGATCTTTGCAAATATAGTAATATCATTTTTTTACATAAAATATGTTTTGAATTTAATAGGGCAACAGTGTCATGTCAATATAATTCGACCAAAACGACCAAGTTGATTTCTTAGTTGTATCCACAAACAGATTTAACATAAAATTGATATAAGCTCTAGCTCTAGCAGGATTTTCAAATTCAACTAATAAGTACCTAATTCTAATTATTTCACACACAAGTATTTCTTTATCCATTAGAACGGCCAAGTGTGTGTCGGGCCACGCGCAGTGTAGGGTTCCGTAGTTGCCCAGTACTTTTTATAAGTTGGTCTACTAATACAGATCGCGCCAAACTTCTGGTCCTATATATTTAGAAGAAAGGCCCATACACTGTCGTGTTTAGAGGAGGCTAAAAGTTTGGCGCGACCTGTACTCGTAAACCTGTAAAGCCTACTTAGCTGTGATAGTTTTCCTTTTAAATTCATTATATAAACTACTTCTGTGATTTTTTTCCGGCAGGGGGAGGACGCTTGACTCTAACAAAAATTAGCACTTCCAAGCTTAATATTTCACCAACGGATCCCTAAATCGAAAAATGCTTTTCACACACCCATAATGTTTTTAAACGACCTATCAAACGATACCCCACGCTATGGAATAGACGAGAAAAAAAAATCATCCCCAGTTCACGTGTATGGGAGATACCCACCATTAAAAAAAAATTGTTTTGAGATTTTTTTATCATTTTGTTGGCGTAATTTATAATAGTATATACATATATAATTTACATTATACTTTATATATACGTAATACATATGTATACCCTTACCAAATTACAGCTTTGTAGTACTAATAGTCTTTGAGCTAAGCCGCGGACAGACGGACAGACGGACATGGCGAAACTATAAGGGTTCCTTGTCGGACTACCAAACCCTAAAAAGGGAAGTAACGTTTAGAAGCAACCTCCGGGCACGAAGCCTGGTGGGCCTCGTTACTCTTGTCCCACCTGTGGTAACTACTGGTAACACACATCACATGGTCTCACCTGGTGAACGAAGACATCTGATGTAATGAAGATGAAGACGTCTTGGTGACGTTGTAGCACTTTCATCTGCCATGTCTTGTTACTTTTTTCTGACCTGGTGTTCACCGACATCCGGTGTGATGAAGCCCCAGCTCTTGGTGGCGCTGAACCACGTGCATCTGCCGCGTCGCTTCACTACTGTTACACCTGCTGGTGACACACATTGCCTCACCTGGTGAACGAAGACATCCTGTCCGCCGTCGTCCGGTGTGATGAAGCCCCAGCTCTTGGTGGCGCTGAACCACGTGCATCTGCCGCGTCGCGTCACTACTGTTACACCTGCTGGTGACACACATTGCCTCACCTGGTGAACGAGAACATCCTGTCCGCCGTCGTCCGGTGTGATGAAGCCCCAGCTCTTGGTGGCGCTGAACCACGTGCATCTGCCGCGTCGCGTCACTACTGTTACACCTGCTGGTGACACACATTGCCTCACCTGGTGAACGAAGACATCCTGTCCGCCGTCGTCCGGTGTGATGAAGCCCCAGCTCTTGGTGGCGCTGAACCACGTGCATCTGCCGCGTCGCTTCACTACTGTTACACCTGCTGGTGACACACATTGCCTCACCTGGTGAACGAAGACATCCTGTCCGCCGTCGTCCGGTGTGATGAATGATGAATTGGTTATAATGAGACAAGATTGATTTATTTAGAAGGGATTTTATTATTGAGAGGTGACACACAAGTTAACATGGCGGCGGTTGACAGTGCAAGAAGGAGATGACACATAAGTGAACGAGACAGCAGATGATTGCGTTCCGTTTACATTTCTAACACTGGCCCTTAAACAATGCAATCATTTATCAAACTGGCCCTTAAAACAAAAGCTATAAAGTTTTTATGCAACTTAAAATGAACAGGTAACATTATTAATTGATTTTACAATATTTAAATTGTCTCCGCTAAGCCAAGTTGACAGACAAATTTTTCAGTTTTCTCTTTAGTTAAAGGTTTAGTTAAAACATCAGCCGTCATTTGATCGGTAGACAAATAATTTAAATCAATAATACCTTTGTTTACAATTCCTCGAATGAAATGATGTCTGACATCAATATGCTTAGTTCTAGAGTGATACATTGGATTAACACAAAGTTTTTGTGCTGATTGACTATCATTAAACATAGTAATTTTACAACTTGTACCTAAACATTCATACAAGAAAGTTCTGATAAACAAAGCCTCTTTACATGCGTCAGAGAGTGCCATGTACTCCGCCTCCGTGCTAGAAAGAGCGACCGTCTTTTGTTTTCTGCTTTCCCATGATACTGTAGACTTACCTATTTTAAAGACAAACCCAGTGAATGACCTCCGATCTATCTCATTGGCGGCCCAATCTGCATCAACGTAGGCGCTGACATCCATACTACTCTTTTCATAAGTAAGACAATGATTAACCGTACCTTTCAGATATCTAAGCACCCGTTTTGCTGCCTTCCAGTGTATTTCAGCATAACTATCGTTGAACTGACTGAGTATGCTGACTGCATGAGCAATGTCTGGCCTCGTGCAAACTGAAATGTACATTATACATCCTACTAATTCTCTATACGGAAAATTATTTTCATTACAATCTGCTTTTACAAGCTTCAGCCCAGATTCCATAGGAGTGCATGCTGGCTTGCAATCAGACATTTTAAAACGCTCCAACACTCTTTGAATATAACTAGACTGATCTAAAGTCCACTTTCCATCCCTTCTGCATAGTTTCATGCCAAGGACGTGATATGCTGGCCCTAGATCCTTCATTTCAAATTGAGTCATAAGCTTCTCTTTAATTTTCAGTTTCTCTTGTTTGTTATTCGAAAATAAGATTATGTCATCGACATAAAGTGCTATAATAGTCACAGTTCCAACATGATTCTTCATAAAAACACATGGCTCTGAAGAAAACTTTCTAAAGTTAAGTTTTTCTATTAAAACTGTATTTATCTTCTCATACCAACTCTTAGAAGCCTGTTTGAGCCCATAAATCGCTTTATTCAGGCGATAGACTTTGTTCGGGTTCTCTTTATCCTCAAAGCCCTCCGGCTGTTCCATGTAGACGGTCTCCTTGAGGTCTCCATTCAAAAATGCAGTCTTCACATCAAGGTGATCTATCTCCATATTCATCTCAGCGGCCAAAGCAAGCAAGATTCTAATAGTTGAGTACCTCACCACTGGTGAAAAAGTTTCATTGTAATTTACGCCATATTTTTGTGTATAACCTTTTGCTACTAATCGAGCTTTATATTTCAATACTTCTCCATTCAATCCTCTCTTCCTTTTATAAACCCACTTGCACTTCACAGGTCTCTGCCCATCTGGCAAGTCAGTCATGGTCCAGCATTTGTTATCCAAAAATGATTTATACTCATCTGACATAGCATCTCTCCATTTCTTGGATTCTATTCCTTGCAAAGCTTGTACCACTGTCTCTGGTTCGTCATCAAAGCGGCTTATCTCGGACAAGTGTGGAGACTGCGATGCTAAGTTCACAACTTCAGTGTACTCTTCTGAACTGTCCATCGATGTGTCACCTGGAACGTAAGTTTCATCGCGCGAATCATCTGATTCAAGGCTACTCACTGATATAATACTATCCCGGGGAATTATAGTAGATTTATCAGATCCCGCATTACTGGGTATCCCTGTTACATCATTTAAATCTGATAAGGACTGATCTAGTCTTGACTGCTCTGGTGACTGATCTGATATGGACTGTTCTTGTGACTGATCTGACATGGACTGGTCTAGTGACTCTGGAACAGTTTCATTGCCCATATTATCTTCAATCTCATGAGAAGTTGAAGAGTTTTGATTGTGAGAATATGTTAGAATTAGCTCAGTGAATTCATCACTTTTACCTTTTGGTAAATAAAATTCATTTTCTAAGAAAGTTACATTTCTTGCTTTAATGCATTCTGACGGACGTGAAGGGTTTAGTAATCTATACCCTTTTGTCTCTTCACAGTAACCCACAAAAATGTATTTGTTACATTTTGAATCGAATTTCTTACGTTTTTCTATCATTGCATAAGCTAAACAGCCAAAAGTTCTAAGGTGAGTAATATTTACCCTTTTATTTGACCATTTTTCCTCAGGAGTAGTGCCCAGAACAGCTTTGGTTGGTGTCCTATTCTTCAGGTAAACAGCAGTATTAACTGCCTCTGCCCAGAACCGCTGATCAAGGCCTGCATCGAGAAGCATGCACCTGGCCTTCTCCACTATGGTGCGGTTGGCTCGTTCAGCAATTCCATTTTGCTGCGGTGAGTGCGGTACTGTGGTCTGGTGACGGATCCCGCAGCTCTTTAGGAAATCCTGTAAACATTTATTTACATATTCACCACCATTGTCAGTGCGCAATACCTTTATCTTATTCCCTGTTTGATTTTCTACCATAGCCTTAAACTCTTTAAATTTATCAAAAACTTGATTTTTGGACTTCAGAAAATACACATAGGTTTTCCTAGTGAAATCGTCAATAAATGTTAGAAAGTATTTCGATCCACTAAATGAATTCTTTGAAAAAGGCCCACAAAGATCACTGTGCACAAGCCCTAACGAGACTTTTGCCCTACTCTTGGACTTCTTTGGAAAAGGTAACTTTGTTTGTTTACCTTGAATACAAGCAACACATGATTTGAAAGTTGAGTTATCAAAATCCATGCCAGTAGCCATACCTTTTAAAAGCTGCATACTTCGCACATTGAGATGTCCAAGCCTTCTATGCCAAACCTCCTGCGACTCCCTGGATGCAGCCTGAGATCCTGGCACGGCCACCTCTGCAACTGGGTCTGTTGGTAAAACAAAATCTGTCCCCCTTCCACACACAGACGCAGCACATGACTTCTCTTTAGTAACAAAAGAAGCTTCACCTTTGGTATTGAGTACATAAATACCATTTTGAGATCTAGCCGTTGCAACTACCTCATGGCCATCACAAACTTTACACAATTTTCCCTGAAATGTTACACTAAAACCTTTACGTGCCATTGCACTGACTGAAAGTAAGTTAGTCGCTAGCTTAGGTACATATAACACATCACTTACAGTTCTTAAAGTGTTCTGTAAAGGAATTTTCACATTTCCTCTTCCCGATGACATCAGTTTTTCACCATTCGCAACACTCACCGATACTGGAGTGTCAAACACGAAATCGTGTAACATGTCTTTGTCATTACACATGTGACTGGTAGCACCCGAGTCCACATACCAAACATCCCTGGATAATTCAACAGATAACGCAGATAACAAGGCCTTATCTGAACTCTTTCCCTTTGAATGACCATCATCCTTGGCTCTGCGAGGACAATCCTTGATGCTGTGGCCCGGTTTCTTACATCTGAAGCAGCGAAACACCTTTGCCTGTTTCCTTACTATCAGCGCTGTGCTTGCATCGTCTCTTTCTTGTCTCCGCTGATATTCTTGAGTTAATCTTGACCTCACAAACTCAGTTGTGAGTTTCAAAGTCGAATTTTCTAAAGTCATGATGAGTGGGTCGTAGTCTGATGAGAGCCCGCTCAGCATTACGATAGCTAGAAAATTGTCTTCCACGCCAGCGCCTATATCGTCAAGCTGTTGGCCTATCTCGGCCACCTTCGTGAGATATGACTCTATGTTTGAGAAAGAATCGAGCTTCATCCCGAACAACGTGCGTAACAATGACAAGCGCCTGCTCAGGCCTTTACCTTCATAAACATTTTCAAGGTTGCTCCAGGCCTCGTGTGCCGTCTTCGCGTTTCTTATGTGCGGATATACACATGGTTGAACAAGAAGACAAATACGAGCTAATGCCTTCTTCTGTGTTTTGTCATCTTTTTCCTTCTTTTCTTCCACAGCGTCCCAGAGTTCTTCATGTATCAGTAACATCTTTGTTACAAACTTCCAAGTGCCGTAATTGTCGACACCACGTAGTTTTTCGATGGTCGTCTTGGGGTCGGCCATGATGCTTGGAATTACGAACTTGGGGGAAAACTATGACAATCTGTCTGAATTCAAAAAATATATTTAATTTAATCACAGGGAAGCAAGCTGGTGCCCATAACCTGATGAATTGGTTATAATGAGACAAGATTGATTTATTTAGAAGGGATTTTATTATTGAGAGGTGACACACAAGTTAACATGGCGGCGGTTGACAGTGCAAGAAGGAGATGACACATAAGTGAACGAGACAGCAGATGATTGCGTTCCGTTTACATTTCTAACAATGAAGCCCCAGCCCTTGGTGGCGCTGAACCACGTGCATCTGCCGCGTCGCGTCACTACTGTTACACCTGCTGGTGACACACATTGCCTCACCTGGTGAACGAAGACATCCTGTCCGCCGTCGTCCGGTGTGATGAAGCCCCAGCTCTTGGTGGCGCTGAACCACGTGCATCTGCCGCGTCGCGTCACTACTGTTACACCTGCTGGTGACACACATTGCCTCACCTGGTGAACGAAGACATCCTGTCCGCCGTCGTCCGGTGTGATGAAGCCCCAGCCCTTGGCGACATTGAACCACTTGCACCTGCCGCGTCTCGTCACTCCTGTCACACCACTGCCGCCGCTTGAACCACCTGGAAGGTTTTGATGATGGATATTAAACTTTGTCAAGCAAGTTACTATTGAAGTACTTCAACTGTTACGTAGCGTTTCATCCTAAGTTCATGCAGGTTTTTTTTAAACCTGGTCACATTTTTGTTTACATAAATATGTTTCATGTTTTTAATTTAAAATGTTGTGATAATACGAGTATTTTCAAACTTTTTTCCCCTCTAAGGACAAGCCCTCTTATAAGTATAATATTACTTGTGAAACTAGAATACGAATATCTACAAGATACGAGTTTTACGGGTGTCATTACACAATAACTATGATATACGTAGCGAAAAGACATGACTTAAATTATAAAAATGGATAATAGAGAAACTAAAAATGGAAAAAAATATATGATATATAATATTTCGACTCCTTCAATGGAGTCGTCATCAGTTGATTCGACTGACGACGACTCCATTGAAGGAGTCGAAATATATCGTATATTTTTTTCCTTTTTTAGTTTCTCTATTATCTATACTAAAACTACAACAATTTAAGGCCATATACTGGTAAAATAAAAAAATATATTTATTTAAATTATAAAAATGTTATCAAGGATCAATGATGCAGAGAATGTGTAAAATATTCTTACAGTAACAAAAACCTTTATCGACAAAAGGTTATCTTGAATGTTGCACACTTACTCGTAAGTTTCGTAAAACTTGTCTCTACTAATTAACGTAAACAATGTTAGGAAATAGGCAATTTAGATAATGCTTTATTTATCGAAACGCAATTCCCACGTGATCGCCTGTCAAAGCTTTTCTGCAGGATACATCAAGAATACGATATTACCGTACAAAAAATTGAAATAGTCTCCTCGTGGCAATTAACAATTTCCCTGCTCACCCTTTCGTCTTTCCGAATGCATACAAAGACGACCGACACTGAGGCGGCCTGAATCGGTCGTATTCGAGGTCCCGACTTCGGAAGTCTATTAATATGTGCCCACGATCGTTTACCTGAGTCCCGGGCCATTGCACTGGGCTTAGAAAGGGTACGTGTTCCCCTTATCGGTTCCATAACAAAAAACTAACGTGGGAACTGCATGAAACAAAGAATTCTTCTCTAAAAACATCAATTTGAACATATTAGGTTTCGGATCAATTATAAAAACCGGTATCGACATTGATGACTAATAAATATGTCACTTCCGTAATGGAAAACTGTAAAGTGACTAATATTTTTCGAACTTCGTGTGAGAAAACATCCGGATACACACGGCCAGTGACTAAGAGAATGTCAGAATCATCACCTTTTATAATTTAGTAGACCACGTGTTTTAGTTTAATTTGCCGCTTATCTGCGTGATCAAACCTTTTTATTTTCCAACAGTCAATAAGAAATAGTAAACACCAGCCACCCCACACCGAGTCCAGCGAAGGCCCTTTACGTCCAAGCAGCTTTCTAGAGATTTCGACATCAACAACAACAGCAAAAACAACAACACTACTAGACACCTTGTTGGAAAGCAGCAGCTATAAGAAAGTTCATTGGTCGATTTGCTAATTCGTTATACTTGTATGCAACGGTGTGTCGCGTTGGGCCATAGAGGTATTCCAAGCGATGCCGATAGTACAAAGCGAGGCGAACACACGTGCGAGGGCCACAAAGAATCTCCGGTATTTAGGTTGTGTTTCTGGTACATCTTCATTAAATGCCGTAACCAAGCCGTAAATACTTCAGACACTCCATTTCAAACAGGGTTCTACAGTATACGCGCCTTTGCATCTCTAATTACATTCATACACGTGTTTATTTCCAAGCGTCCAAGTTAATTTTATTCCATATGCTCGTAATATATCTGAAAGCAGGGAAAGTGGAGTGGTTAAACTATTTAAGTTATGCCGTAACATTGCACATTGCTAGTATGCGGTTCACCGTACGCCGAATAAAAGCTACTCAGCTACTCAACATTTTTGTCTATGGCACTGACAGGAATGTGCATGCGCATACCTACCGACTGGTTTGTACGTAGCTTGCACCCTCTATCATTGTCTTGGTGAGAGTCTTGTTTGTTGCCGTAATCTTTGTACAACTTCCAACAGACCTCCATGAAATCTATACAAATAGTTAAAATTGTAGTACCTACCTTTATCATCTAATAAACCTTTTGGAACATTTATTATGCATTCTATTATATATTTTTTTAAATTTGAAGTGTAAGAACTCAACGACATCAATATTTTATTTCAGCTAAATCATAATAAAAGAAGTACGTTGTAGAGTGTAATTAATATATAAAGAAGAGTAGTAATAGGCCATGCCTATAGTTGTTTCAATATTTCAATAGTCGTTAAGCAAAAAAAAACAAAAATTATTTTTAAATATGTAGAGAAACTAACATATTTATATATCTGTAACATATTTATATAGATATAAACTTTCGAAAGAGTCGATAGGGGAGGACTTTAAAAATACCCTAGATAGCTTATGCTGTGTAACTTTTAAAAGCACTTGCAACTCAAGTCTCTCATCTTAATTTTGGATTAGTGCAATAAATGATAGGAATTTTACAACTTATGCATATTATGTACGTATGCATTTAATTTTATACTAAAGAGAAACATCTCCAGATTTCAGGAACCACAAAAGCCCAAATTTTTTCAGCCCAATACGCAATATTGCTTCAATCCAAACTTATTAACCTAGTCATTTATATTAATAGTAAAAAGCAGATTTACCATAGAATATAATAAATTTATTTCCAAAATAATTAAAACATTTAATAAGGGAAAAGGTAAAAAAGAACTCTAGTTCCAATGGTAGGATTCCCTGTGTGGTGGGAACTAGTCTCCTACTGCTCTTCTAATTTTAATTTTATGAAATGTTAGGTATTTTATTTTCCGTTTTATATCAATCACTCCATGCCTTTCTCTGTTTTTACCATATGGATCGTAGCAATACTTATTTAATTATACATTTGAGAAACGATGTAGCTTTTGAGTTCAATTAAAATAGTTTTTATGGTAATTTTTTTCAGTACAGTGTAGTGAATGATGCCGCTTTAAATTTTACACCACGTCGTATTCTTATTAGTATTCCTCACAATCATTTGCAGCGTTATTTGTCCATTACATTCCAAAATAAAATATTATCTGAGTGAGAGTAGGGGAAAAGTGCGGGCGGGGGGAATGTGGTGGGTACATCGCACGCATCGTCAGAATATCCTTATTTACACAGCGCGGCGTCGGCGCCGGCGCATTCCGCGACCAACAAACGTTCCTCCTGCTACGTGATACACTCTTAACACCTTACATTCCTAAAATAATTATATTATTTCAGACTTGAAAAAGTGCTGAGTATTTATGTCGAAGTTATAATGTCACATTATTACATCATCATCATCATTTTTGTAGTATCGAGAACAAACAAAGAATCAAAGTTTAATGTGTTCGTTAAGATTTGTTATTTACAATGCTCACACTAAGCATATAATTATGTATTAGCCCTCATAATATTTTAAGCAATTAAAGAAGTTAAATGGTTAAAATATTTCAATAATATGTTCTGGGTCAATAAGCATTATCAAACATATATATAACATAAACAAATTATACACAAATTCTTGTACTTTTATTCCACATATATTTATTTTTATTCTAACTTAGGCTACCGGTTTCGTATTACACATCATCGGGCCAACAAATTATTAATTATTTACATTACAGAAAGAAAACAAAAGAAAACATTTTTAACAAGCAAATATAAAATAAACAGTTTATTTTATATTTGCTTGTTAAAAATGTTAAAAATAAACAGTTTATTTTATATTTGCTTGTTAAAATTGTTTTCTTTTGTTTTCTTTCTGTAATGTAAATAATTAATAATTTGTTGGCCCGATGATGTGTAATACGAAACCGGTAGCCTAAGTTAGAATAAAAATAAATATATGTGGAATAAAAGTACAAGAATTTGTGTATAATTTATTCAAGATGATATTCCACCAAGAACCATCAATCGAATCCATCCAATATATAACATAAACGTTCGATTCTTGTAGGAATAGGTTCGTAACACAATTTTATAAAAATGCCGACCCTCAAAACAAATAAATACTTGCCCGGAAATCAAGTTATCTTGACATCAACTAGATACCCATCTATGTTATTTACATTCACATTTACTGACGGGGATACTCAAAGCATTTCCTTAGAAATAGAAAAAGTTCAACATAGCTATAGTACTTTCCATAGTAAAAGCTTAAAGCTAAATGCGTGCTCAGGAATGCGCGGCAATTGCGACATTTTATTGTAAGTTCCTTTCCTCCATCGATAGTTACTATTTTTAAACTACAAGTTAAATTTAATGTCTTGACATTTTTAAACCAGGAAGAGGGGAAATGCTTTGAATATTTCAAAGTGTAAAGTTTACTTTTGCACGCACCCTACTCGAAGTTGGATGTGTTTTGAAACTTAGTTCTCTCTCATATCATATACTGAAAGAGCATCAACCTCTTTCCTTCTCTACGTTTTTGGTTCAGACTGAGAGGGCGGTTGCTCTCTGGTTATACACGTGGCAGACATGATCTGATTAGAATTATGCATAGATACCAGAATTCGACCCTATTTGCTTGTCTTGCAAAGCCACTCATTTATTACTTCGTTGATTTTCGGTTAATACAAGACATGAGTTTGCATGTTCACCTGAAGGTGACGATATAAGTAAAAAAACCGGCATCTAAACTGTTTGTAATTAATATATCTAGACACACAGCAGCGCTTCGAAGGCGGAGTTCAAAAAGAAAAGGCCGGCGCACCATCTCTGTGTTATAGAGGAACCATTCAGATTCAGATTATAGTATATTTGCGTAAAACGTGGTATAAAACAAGGTCTTAGATATATTTACAAAGCACGACACATGTCTCACCAACACTGGTATGCAAATTGAAATGTTGGGTATACAAATTGAATTTAACCATCCCACTTCTATTATTAATATGATGCAATTCAGAATGTTATTAATTCACATGTCAAAATTCATTTAAAATTATATTTTAATATTACAAAGTCAAAGTATATACAGTCATATAATGTCAGAAGTAGTTCACAGTCCTCAAATTTAAAAATAATAAAATCGATATTCTAAGTAATGTTTAATTTTATATAAATTAGCCTGTTTTAACCATTTTGTGAATTGCGTTTTAAATTTTGGTAATGGAAGTTCTTTAGTTATTAAACTGTATGTGCTGTTGAAATCCCAAATAAAAAAAATTAAAAAATGAAAAAATTAAAATTGCCCGAGGAATTTTGTTGAAAATTCTTATGGCCATCGGGTAACTGTTCCTACTAATTAGCTTACACTTCATTTTGGGTAAGGCGAGCTTTTTTTGTCTCTTAAATTATAACTAAAGACGTTGCTTACTGTCGGAAACAGTTCAGGATGGCTTTTTACAAAAATTCCAGCCTCCAAAACATACAAAGAGGCCAGTGTTAAGACATTAAGTTTATGGAATAAAGTTTAGCGAGAATCAGTCGGTTGTACACCACAAATTGCACGCATGCACTTTTTTTGTACAATGAAGGCTTTGTTTATGTCTACAGAATTTCTCCATACCAAACATATCTTAAAACTGAAGCAGCGTATCCGCGATAGGCAGCAAGAGCTATTTTTTCCCTGAAACTCGCATAAAAACAAAACTATTTAATTTTTTGCATTATGTACCTCACCTACGTGCGTTTACCAGTTGAGATGCTTATCGATGCATATTGATCCCTAGAAATTTGACATTTTCAGATTCTTTAATCACCTAATTTTCATATTCTGTATTTATGTTCAGTGGAATATTATTATAGTTTGGTAACTGTGAAAATATAGTTTTCGTCAAATTAACTTGAAGATTGTTAGATTTGAGCCATTCAACTACGGATTTAACGGTGCTGTTTGCGTCTTTTTCCATTTCCTC
The DNA here is from genome assembly GCA_910592155.1 of Ypsolopha scabrella. Lineage (NCBI taxonomy): Eukaryota > Metazoa > Arthropoda > Insecta > Lepidoptera > Ypsolophidae > Ypsolopha > Ypsolopha scabrella. The sequence goes on from OU342964.1 coordinate 13,203,309, forward strand.
TATTCAATTAGTCACAATTATCGAAATATTGTCTGCAAATAGTACTGACTCATGTTGGGTGACATCAGTATATCATTAATATGTAGAAGAAACAAGATTGGTCCTAAAATACTTCTGTGAGGTATTTTGCAAGCATTAATTCTCACGGAAGATTCGTATGATCTTATTTCTCTATTTTCATTTAATGTATCTATTAAATTCGTTGTTCCGACGGACGTTGGACCCGAGAGCTGACGGAGTGCTGCCCTCGTCAAGCGCCGCGACGACGCCCGGGTCGCCCTCGCGTGCGCTGGCGCGACGAGCTGGATGGAGCAATTCAATGGACAAGGCGTGCTGGGGACTCGGTGGGCTAGAGACAAATCGAACTGGGAAAGGATGGGGGAGGCTTTTGCCCAGCAATGGAATGAATTATAGTACAACACTAATAATATTAAGATATTGAATGCCAATCAATTTATTAATTTTCTCACATGCTATTTAATTTTGATTTCATTATATTATACTCATTTGCAATTTTTTAAATATATTTATAGTTTGATATGTAGTAATGCATGAGTATGTATAATTATGTTGTATTGACATAACTCTAGATAATTGCATGTTAGATATAATTCAATAATTACTCTATAATTATTTTAATTTAAATCTTAATAGTAAATCTTTTTTCGTAATCATTATATGTGTTTTTATAGACTTTAGAAAAGACAATTTCGAGCTACTTTCGACGTCCCCATAATTCATTTCCTATGGGTCTACGCAGTTGCTTGATAGACTGAAGGAGACTTTAGAGGAGTCAATGCCACACCTCTATCAATAATATCTGGAATAATTAATATTTGAAAAATATTTGGCTATACTAAGTTTCATTGGTTTTAACACTTCAAGGGAATAATAACAAAACATATGCTTATTTTCGAAATATATTTCGGCCCACTTTGGGGCCGGCATCAGTCGACTAAATGACAAAATGTGAAAATTACCTAAAATATATATACAACCTTATGACTAATTAACCTACTACTCTACTAACCTACTTTAAACATTAATCAATTAATTAATATTAAAAACAAAAATAAGAATTATTTTGACTGAAGAGCCATCTTGCGGTTTCCGGCCGTAACATCCCGACATTTATTTGGAATATCAGGGGTACGTGCCGAAAACCGCAAGATGGCACTGCTGTTTATGGCACCCTGGTTATATAATATACATTATTGTCATATAACATATATGTTTTTATTTGTTTATTTAAGTTTTGTTTATATCAAATTAAGTATGTATTATATTATTAATAATTATCTAAGAGAATTAAATTACAAAAAATTAGGTTTGAAAAATATTTTATAAATTATTCTTAGATTTCGACTCTTATTGAATAGACTACTATGTACATGTTTTCTGTTTTGATGTAATTTTTACATTTTGTCATTATTCGACATTATTAAAGTGAGCCGAAATATATTTCAAAAATAAGCATATTTTAATGTTAAGAAAAATATTTGTTTTGTTGAAGTTGACAGACATTGAAGGTCTCTTTAATTACTTGCCATTATTAATTATCATGCATGAATAATAACAAATGATGAAGGGTTCAAAAACGTAAGAAATCAGAAATCAATTATCCTTCGTCAAAAAAGGTTGTTCCGGAAGTGACGTACAAGTTTTGAACATACGCGAGATGCGAACAAAGAAGTATCCACTTCAAAATATCGATATGCACTAATATAGTAAAAAGACTTACAACACTGAGAGAAATCTCCCTGCCTATTAGTTCATCTACAATAAAGACCACTAACTCTCACACTATATTACTGAGGGCAAAGTCAAATATTTTTAAACTCGTTTTGAACTGACCAAATTCTTAAGCCTCATCGACATCTCATTCAAAGTATCGACTGATAGCGAGGATGTTATTGATCTCCAGCCCGACAGTCATCCGAAACATGCTTCATTCAAAATTAAAAAACCGGTCAAGTACGAGTTAAACTCACGCGCCAGTGGTTCAACGTTTTTTATCTTTTGCTTAGATATATTTTATTTATTTATTTAATCACCTATATTTTCAACGCTACAATTGTTTTCGTACTTTTTAAGAAATTAATATCGTAAGAAAGTGAGAGAAAATACTTTTATGTTTTCGAAGATTTTCTAAATCCATAAAAGTCAATAAATATTACCATCGCCGTGCACCTGCAAAATGCGCTGTTATTTTTTTTATTTTGGCTAAACAGGTTTTGTGATAACGTGTAGCTCGTGCCACATTCAGAAAATAGAAAATAAAAACACACACACAGATGGTATTTTCTCAATGAGTTTGCGCGTGTGAATTGCGCCATCTAAGCACATAGCGCAAAGGAAACTCGATGTTTTTGGCACAAAGCTGTTATAAGGCGCAAACTCAGGTGAAAAAGGGCGCAAAATTTTCAAGACATTATTATACATCAATGTCAAAATTAAAGCGACATGTGACAGATTTTAGAAAAAAAAACACTATTTCAGAGCGAATTATTCTAAATGTAACATTGCTTTCCGGGTACTTACGATTTAATTCAATTTTATTTCTCTTAAATTTCAAATAAGTTGTATTGATTTAAAACAAAAGTTTCTTGCTCCTCCTTAAAACTCGCATAAATCACAATTTTGCAGGCGCAGTAACAAAATAGGTACATAAAATATTCACCTGTAATTTTATATGCATAAATTTCATCAGTTCCAAGTAGGAAGATTATATTACAATTTGCAAATTATGTCCGATTATTTTCAATATTTTTATAAGAAGTCAAAAACTATTATTTCAATTAACGAGGACACAGGTAGCTGAGTTGTACTTACACTTGCTTACCGAACCCTAAAACCGATAACAACATTCTTAAAAACAAAATATGTCGTTAAAATATACAAACCGGAACACAATAAATACCTAACTTTGATAACAAATTAAGTATAACACTTTTGTTTTTGAAAGGTCAGACAGAGTGATCCAAACATACTGCGATTTTATATGTATGTATATCTTTTCTATCTCTATCTAATAAAACCTATATTAATCTTGTTATGATTACAGAAAAGCGCTAATGACTGTCATAATAGTTTATATAAAACCGGCCAAGTGGGTGTCGGGCCACGCGCAATGTAGGGTTCCGTAGTTGCCCGGTACATATAAGTTAGTCTACTAATACAGACCGCGCCAAACTTCTGGTCCTATACATTATAGGGGACCAAAAATTTGGCGTGACCTGTACTCATAAACCTGTAAAGCCTACTTGGCTGTGATAGTTTTCCTTTTAAATTCATAATATATACTACTTCTGTGAATTTTTTCACATTTCTATAAACAACCGTTTAGCCAGCAGGTGGACGCTCCACGCCAACTAAAATTTTCACTTTAAAGCTTAATATTTCGCCAACGGATCTCTAAATCGAAAAATAGTTTTCACACACCCACAATGTTTTTAAACGTCCTATCCAACGATACCCCACACTATGGGATAGACGAGAAAAAAATAATTCATCCCCAGTTTACGTGCATGAGAGGAACACTTAAAAATTTATTTTATTCGAAATTTTATTTTACCATTTTTTCGGCGTGTAATATATTTATATTCATGCCAAATTACAGCTTTCAAGTATCAATATTCTCTGCGCTAAGCCGCGGACGGACGGACAGATGGACATGGTGAAACTATAAGGGTTTCTTGTCGGATTACGAAACCCTAAGAAAGTTGCCAACGCGACTTTTTACTGTCACAACTCTGACACATTTCAAGCCAATATAGCATAGAAGGATCTAGACTACAGTCTGATATAAAATTCTGATATAAAGATAATGCTTGCCATAAAAAAAATTACGCAGACTCTATCAATTGATGACAAAAATATACACTGGTGGACAAAAAAATCGACTCAAGCAATGTTGTTCTATATTTAAGGAAATAACCCAATCATACAAGCATAAACTTACATAATCCGTCAATCATTTTAAAGGTATAGGCTTCCCCCTTTGATTAAATGCATTTATTTGCTGTACAGGCTGTATTTTTTTTTAAAGTGATGAATTAATAAATATTGAAATAATCAAATAGTGAAAAATTGAAAAAAAAACCTTTTACAAAATCATTCATTTATTCCTTAATTAAGTTTAACATTAGTACTTCGTGTTCCCCCCTCTAGCCCTTATAACTGCTTGCCGGTTCTTCATTGACCTGATAAGTTATTTGACTGCTGTCTGTGGAATAGCATCCCATTCTTCCATCATCGCAATCTTCAAGTTACTGAGTGACGCAGGAGCTGGATTCCGCTTTCTTACTCTTCTCTTAACCTCATCCCACATGTGCTCAATGGGATTAAGGTCGGGGCTTCGCGCTGGCCAGTCCAGTGTGGGTATCCCCACCTCGGTTAGATATTGCCGTACCGTTGCAGCAACATGTGGCCTCGCATTATCGTGCATTGACACGAAGCTATCGCCGATAAATCCTGCATAGGGCACGACATGTTACTGTAGAATATCTTCAATATACCGGTGAGCGGTTAAACCACCTCTGACAGTCCCGTCATTCACAAAAACCAAGTCGGTCTTTGCATCCAACGAAATGCCTGCCCACACCATGACAGAACCTCCTCCGTAGGCAACGGTTTCAGTGATGCAGCACTGCGCATAGCGTTCCCCAGGCCTCCTGTAGACCCGTGCTCTTCCGTCGTTGCCATGCAAGCACATTCGGGACTCGTCAGAGAACAAAATGGAGCGCCATTGGTCCAAGGTCCAGTTTACGTGTTCTCGGGCAAATTGAAGTCGCGCTTGCCGATGAGCTGTGGTCAGTTGGGGCCCGGTTGCTGGTCTTTTTGGTGTCAGGTTAGCTTTCTTTAGTCTTCTAGCGATCGTTCGCCGACTTACAGCCCGATCTCGTACTTGCCTGAGTTCTTGTTGGATCTCAACTGCGGTCATGTGACGATTTCTTAAAGAACTTAAAACGATGAAGCGGTCATCTTGCTCAGAAGTTCATCTTGTTCTGCCAGACCCTGGCCTCCGAATGACGCCGCCGGTCTCCACGAAGCGTCTGAAGACTCTGGAGACAGCTGATTGGCTTAGGTGTAATTCTGCAGCCACGCTTCGTTGGTTCCGCCCCAATCGCAATAGGGCAAGCACCTGAGTGGCCTCTAATGGCGTGGTGTCCATTTTCGGATGACGTAATCACTGGGTAATTGGGGTAGGTGTTAACAGGTTGAAATTGTGTAAGCAAGTGAGGAAAAAAATGTATTGCACGTCCTTTTAACGGGATAACGGGAGCTTAACGCGTACGTATCTGTACGAGGTAAAAACTGTCCAAATACGGTAAATGAATTTCACATCCTGTATAGCGAATACTTTTAAACCAAAATGCATTTATTCAAAGGTGGAGGCCTATACCTTTGAAATGATATATATATTTCATATGTTTATGTTTGTATGATTGGGTTATTCCCTTGAATGTAGGACGACAATGCTTGAGTCGATTTTTTTGTCCGCCAGTGTATATATATTCATTTGGTTAGGTAACATAAAATCAAAGTTTACAGAGCAATTTCTTATGGGTGTGTAGTCTTTAATTTACTTCCATTGATTTATTGTTCTGAGTTTACTTCCTTTTGCTTCAAAATTTAAAACAGAACTGTAATTCCCCGTGTATCGCAATTCGTGAGCAAAGGATTTTTTTTTCTTGTTATTTATATTTACACAGCATCGTAATGATTTTGTTACAATTTAATTATATACTAGCGTTTTGCCTGCTACTCCGCCCGTTTCGAAAGATGATGGCCGCAATGATTTATACGTTTTTTTTTCTTCTAAAGTTTAGCCTTGAAACTCTTCTTGGTGATAGATAACGAAAACCGAATGAAAATTTATCAAGTGATTCTCTCGGTAGAGATAATCTAAAATCATGGATGAACATATCTATCTCTAAAATAGTCAATACTCAGCTCAAAACCACATCAAAATCAGTTGACTGACATACAGACGTTGCATTTAATAGTTTAACAAAGAATAGTATAAATACAAAGAATGGCATGTAATAGAGCTGGAGATGGTGAAAAATATACAAATATTTATATACCGGTCCTCCGCCCGCGGCTTTGCCCGCATTTATTAAATATCTCTAACGTTTTCGTTGTTCTGACCACGGTCACTACGAAGATAATAAATAAAACCGCATCCAAATACGTTGAAATAAAACGGAATATACACACACCACACAGACGAAAAGATTGTAGTTTTGGCTTCAGTACACTTCGCATAAGAAATAATAATAAAATAACAATTTCATTTAATGTATAGAAACGACTTTTCTACTACTTTATAATTATTTAAGATTAGTTAGTATTATGCATTTCACACACTGAAGAGCGACCTATAAACGTAGATATGGCCACCTGTTATACTCGTGTACAGGCCCTTGACCTCAGGTCTATAGCCAATAAAATATTTAAAACACGAATACCTACAAACAAGAACCTGAATGTAATGTGCTTTTGAAGTCAAGAGCAAATGACCTAGAATGCCATTCACGAAAATTTCGCCATTACTAAAACGTAAGTATGGAATTTTACATGAATCACCATCAAGTGGTTTTCAGTGTTGCCATTTAATTATTAAATATTTATAATATCTTATGTTTATATTTATCTATAGTAATACATAGCATTATTAATACTAAAAACCTATATAGGTTGAAATTAAATCAACCGACCAAATTCATACTGGAGACTCAGTTAGTGATCAGGAAATAGGTTCAGTAATCCTTTTGGCCAAATTCAAAAAATATATTTTGTTGCTCCCTTACTGGTTGGATTACTTAAAGTACAATTCCTAAACTAGGCAGTAATGAAGCAAAAAAAAAAATTTCGAATTTCACTTACCGAGTCTCCAGTATGAATTTGGTCGGTTAATTTAATTTCACCTCGTAGGTATATACCCTATTCTTTTATACTTTTGTAAAGCAGGTTCATTACTACCTGTAATAGTAATTTGTCAAATAAGTATGAGTACACAAATAAACAGTCATCTGTACCTACAATAAACAAATAACTTACATATTAACTATTATTATTTGGAAGTATACATATTTTTTAAATTAAATCAGAGTATTCAATTAACGCCGACCGAATTGGCGACATAGCGAAAAAGGGCAAACTCAAAAGTAACCGAATTAGAAGAGCTTGTATAACTAGAAGGATGCTGTGTCAAGATCGTAGCAGATACAAATCTGTAGTCTCTGCCTACCCCTCTGGGAAACAGGCGTGAATGCAGAAGAAAATTTTTGAAGCTTAAAAAATGCCGTACTGGCATCACTGATGGCGCCTGTTATGGTGTCTTAGAAACTTGAAACGGGATAGAAAGGGACAGAAATATGTTCCTCTATTCAGATTCAAATGAATAGTTTACAAACCCAAGTCCTACTAAAGGGTTGCACTTGGTTGTTATATCGATGTTTTATACCGGACTATACTTTGAGGAAGTATATTTAATATTCAGGAAACGACGTATGTGAGGAATGGCTAAAGTATGAACATACAGATATCCTACTAACACTATAATGTAAAAGGTTTGATGTTTGTTTTTAAATCTCGATGTTACGGTTAAACTTTCATTAATAACAGTCCCGGATATATTTTTCCTTTAGTGTATTCCAAAAAAGTAGTGGTCACCAAAATTTAAACTCTAGCTCAGTTTGATTCCGATATTTTACTTTATCTATCATGGGATACAATACCATGGGATACGATACTTAAAAATCCTCTTTTTGTGGAAATCAAGCGGTTTTCAAAAGACGACACAAAAAGAAAACCAAGCGTCTGCAACTGGAAAGCAAAAGAAAGTTAAAAAGGAAAGCAAGGAGATATGAACATATCTTTTAGAGCATTTTCAATATGGTACGCATGCATAAAATATATTATTATTTTGATATAATGGAAACTTGTCAATTTGTATTCGATATAAATTTCGTAAGCAACGTGCCCATCACTATATCTGTGGCATGACGAAAACGAAAACAAGTAGTGGAAGTATAGTGGGGAGTAGAGATTAAGGTCCTCCGAAAATGCAGTCGGTCGACTGACTCACACTAGCCAACCTTACGCATACTATGACAAAACTAGACGACACAGCGTGAGGGAAAACTAACCTAAACATAAAAACACAGAGTATGTTTCAGTTTGGAACGTAAATTACGTTGCACGTACGCGTAACTAAACCCGTGTATCGTATAGTATCGTAAACAAAAAGCCGCGCGATGCGTAGACTTGTATCTGTATATGATAAAACGCTCATTAAACTAGCACACAGCGACGATGTTTTAATATTTTTAACTCCGGGTTACCATTTACGTCACTTTAGGGCCAAGGGTCCTATAAAAGGAATTTTACTGATAATTATGTTCTCTAAAAATATGATAATATTCACTATAAATATTTTTGTTATTATTAAAATCTTCGTCGTAATTAAAACGTATCAACAATAACAACAAGTCGGTCGTTTCGAAATACGACGCAGGCGCCGAAAATAAAAAACATACCAATCGCACAACACGAGGATTCATTAATAACTCGTAATGTTGTTGATCAACACACACACGACTCAAGTTTTAACATGGTGGACATATGCGCGGCATTAGTGTATGACCATTAACCTAAATTCAAATAATTTCAATTAGAAAATAAATGTCTGTCATTGACTTCCCGGTCAATGTGTGAACACATCCGCTCGTTGGGTAGAGGCGCTAGCTCCGCCGCTGCATGGGATGGTTTAGTTAGAGACGTTCTGAATGAAGTGTGCACGCTGCCTTAACAAGCACACGTGTGCTTGCCGTAACCCGCACAACCGACACGAAACATGCATAATAAACATAAATCTTACAATCTAATTAATAAGCTGCTTTCATTTTATTTCATTCACACTCACCCAATGACGGAACTGCATTTCCGTCTTCCTTCTCGCTCATGGTAACTATAGAACGTTAACTGCACCACTAATATCACCTCTCCGGAACATCCATCCCTGCATTAATTTAAGGCACTTTTGTTACAATCTCATTAACCGTTAGAAATTCTCACACAAAACGAAAAAGTTATCATGTATCAAAATGTGAAGGGTGCATGTGTTTGGTAGCGCGCAGGCGCGAAGCGACCGGCGACGCGTACGCAGCAAGACTGCATCGAAAATGAGCAGCAGTGAGCAGTGTTGTTGTATGGCAAGCAAGAGTCGACGCGGCGACGATGCGGTCGGTCCCTTCCCAGATATCGGTACCTAAGAACTTTTGAGAATAGAGAAGCTAACGGAACGTGTGCACTGCCTGAAAGCAACGGCCGCTTTGCTCCAAAATGTGTCAGTCACTTGTTGGTTGGTGCGGAGTGGAGTCGCCGGGCTGACGGGACTAGGAAGGGCAGCGTGCAGGTAGGGTGAACGGCACTAGCGAGCTACCTTACAATTCAAACGGACACCGCTACGGACAACATCCCAACTCCACAAAAAATGTAATTCTTAGTAGCCGCGGCCCGGTCGAGCGCTAGGGCCAAGGAGCACACTTGCCTGTTGTTTTGTTTTATGATACCATCGATCTCCGAGCGACCGAGTCCAACCAAACTACCAATGGATTTGGTCTGCATTCCAAAAGTTGTCATCCTTAAGTCTTATCTAGTATTGTTTATACTATACTGCTCATTCTCCTGAAATTTAACACCCACGTGTTCGTCATTATAAGGTTCTGAACTCTTTGAATGTGCATAAAATAGCTATTTTAAATATTTCATCCGCATTCGTTGTTTTTAAATCTACCCTTATGTCTGTAAGTTTAAATGATTTCTAATTCCGTTATTAAAAATGTATAAAGTCGCATTATTGATTCATTCATTCACGAGACGAAAACCGCTGGAAAATGTTAAGTACCTGCCCATATTATAAAGTATCAAAATTGTTTACTCCGCATCATATTACGTAATATTGTGGGCATTAACATTAAATCGTGCTTCATATTCTATCAATGTCAAATGTCAGCATCAACGAAATAGTTACATATTTTCATTAAAATCAGAGTGTGTTGCCATAATAAATGTTGTGATCTCAGAGTAATAATAATGTATATTCTAAGGTTGTGATGGATTACGGATACAACTCACCTGTGGCAATCTCGACCTGTGCCTGCCTACCCTCAAAACCTCTACCCTTGCACAGTTAAACAAATGAGTCATTTCCGCATTCACAACATTTATCTCAATTTTTGATTACGATTACGTGTCTCACGATTGGACCCATAAAACAACAAATGTGTAACTGTTTATAAAACAAAAAATATGTATCATATACAGCTTGCGATGAGGCTCAGAGGTTTGTTCTTCAATTTATTTTCTAATAACTCTTAAAATAGCATAATATATTATGCAACTAGTGAATAAAGGACGGATTTAAAGCGAGGGCCATAGATGAATCACGAAGAAGTAAAGGATTCTAGATTCAAGTCTTAGAATCTTGAGCGACGCAAGTGATACATGGCCCTCAATATAAATCTGTACTTTATTCAAGAGTTGCATACTATACTTTATACCATGACTACGAGAAAAAGAAATAATTTAAGCGAAAATAGACATTTAATAAAGAAAAAAGGAAGGTTAAAATAATTTAGGAAAAAAGACTCTGAAAATGTGCCCGAAGCTTGATTTTCATTTTTCCATTTGCAAAACTCATCGTAGGCTTTGATGTAAACGAGCCGTGATTTGTTGGGTAGCAGGTTTTCTATATCGCCGCCCTCTCTTTCATAAACTCAGGTGTTAACACATCTTCTTCATCACTGGAATGCATATTCAATTGATTTATTATAAAGTACCTAACACTAAACTTTGTGTTCGTACAACTTACAGTATTCAAAATAGCGCCAATTTTTTCTGTAATGGCAGCAAAGAACACGAAACAGTTTTTATTCTTTATTCTTAGTGCTGCCAAAACATAAATTTTTCCAAAGTAATTTAGATTCAGTTCCTAACATTTAAAGACTATTTTGCAATGAAGCAAATTTAGTTTTGACTGCACTAAAATTAAAATTAAAGCCTTCAGAATCGGCTCAAATGTGTAGTTAAAATTCCAAATACCAAAACTGCGCCGTCGCGGTAGGTTCGGCTTCAAGTTAACTTTTGGAATGTGACTTAAGGTCGCATCCGATGAATTTAACGCGCAGTCGAAGTGTACCTCCTTTCCTCTGTCCTATCTACGTTCCTTCCTAATTAACATAATGAGTTTCTATTACTGTATAAACTTAAAATAAATTCGTTTAACCGCGCATACTCACACTCAAGTCTTCAATATTTAACTGGTCCGATGCTTTCAAAACAAATTCATAAATTTTGGGCATAATCGAGTTGTTTACAAAATTGTTTGAATAGATGACATTAATAAATAAAGCGAGTATCAACATCATATTATTTTGGGTGTGACAAAGTATCTTCAAACTACATAGGTACGAATATCATTTATTGTGACAAAACATACAAACCAAACAGATTTTACTACAATCTTACCCATTCCCATGATTAACAAAATTAATAAATTTAATATGGGACAAAATTGCCGCAGGTGAAAAGGTAAACATAAATTTACAAGCTAAATGCAAAAAAAATACCCTAAGCAGTTTCCCCTCGCACATAAACTGTCACTTTCTGACGAGCTGGCCCACTCGACTGTATTGTCACTCAACTGTTCAAGTTTGATTGTGTCCAACAATAGCAACCTCACAAGAAAGAAAGACAAGTTTTAAAAATAATATATCATATTCTCGCCTTTACTTTCTCTACTCCCTAAAACGTGTATTTAGAAGATTAAATTAACTTATTAATTGAAAACTAGACAGCAATTAATTCGTTTGTCCCTTCATACTAGATGCTGGCCACTTATGAATAACAAAGGAAGTCTAATAGTGGAGCCATTCAGAAATTTAAAAATCGAATAACTTTTGTAAAGCAAGTTCTATTCCGACGCTGCGGATTGCATTCGAATAGCTGTTTTGTAGGACACGGTTATTTGACGGTTTGTTTATTATTGAGTCAGCTGAACTCGACATCGTGTTAGTCAGGTAATCAATTGGTACCTGCAAGGTAAGGCTTTTAAACTGATGGCAACAATTTTTATCTAAAAATCACAACACGTCTTTTTGGGTTGAAGTTTATCATAAACTGACATAATCAGATTGTATTGCAAAATTCTGAAATCGAGCTAACCGAAAAGCTTTTATTTCCGATCATGCGATCCTGAATCTAGACATCTCAAAAAGTTATCAATATTGCCATCTATGTGAATTTAGTCGTAGCACGAACGTATCACGTAACGTACCACACTAAATAGTCAAATGAACTTCAAGTTTCAGAAAATATCTCCAGATGGAAGCACTAGCGAATTGGTGCTGCCATCTGTTTAAAAAGTTCCGTTCTATTTTGAAGTTGAATGAGGAAAGAGCTAGAGGCGGAACCAAATGGGGAGTGTCCAAAGACGACCCTTTTGCACTTAAAGTAGGTATATGATGATATCAGAGGGATGATTTACTATCTACTGTAATTTGTGGAAATTATTGAAAAAAGTGACCAAATGGTAGAGCGCTCGCCTGCTAACCTAGAGGTCGTGGGTTCAATCCACATCACTTAGTGTTCGGTCTATATGCTATTAGTTCATTTGTGCCCGAAGTACGGCGATAGGGCTCACTCCCCACGTTTAGGACGTAATAATCGTCGACGAAAAGCGTGTGGACTGTGCCATTCCTTAGTTCACCTTCGGAACCACCCACTCACTTGGGGCACCCCCTCGGAGATTCAATAAACACTTGATAAATACCATATTATGTAACATAGGCACGTATAGGTATAATAAATAATACATAACCAAGTATTTATTTCAATACGTATTCTTATCAAGGAAACAATTCCTAATTGCACATAAAATTGGGTAAAGACAAGTAATCTCAAAGTCTATGCAAATCATAAACATTGCTTGGAGTGGTTTACAAACTAGAAAAGATCCATTATACACCAAGTAAAACAAATGTCAGGCCATGGCCAGGATTCGAACATGGAAGTAATGGATTTCGCTATAAATCGTAATAACAATAAAATTATCGCAATAACATAAAATAATTTATTACATTATTATTTTAGAATTATTATTCATGAATATTAATAATAATTAACCATTAGGTGGTAGAGCTGATGCCGGGTTCGACTGTGGAGGTACGATCTTACTCGCAAATCCTCTCGAAGTTATTTGGGGGAGAGTGAGAGAACAGCTCTCAGGCAAAACCAGGCGGCCCACCATTGCCTGGGACCGATGGATGGCGGTATACCCATCCCCAATTGGGGGTGCTTACTTTCTGGACAAGAACGGAAATCTTAAAACCATTTCGAGAAATATGTTTTCTGTACAGTTGCTACTTATCAGATTAATAAATAAATCTATACTTTTAAAGATATTTTAACAAAACACAATGAACTTCATTTGACTTATCTATGACGTCATGACATGACATTTGACATGCAGTGCATTCCGTGTCGCGACATAATCGATTATATCGCGTCTATCATCAAGGAACAATGTTTAATGAACCTCAAGGTAAAACTGAAAACAAAAAATTGCTCCCGTACCTACCTACTGCCTATTCAGTCAGTATGGAAACAATTTTTTTTATGATTTCGAAAATAACGATCATTGAATTTTGTTCCTGATCACTAACCGAGTATCCAGTATGAATAAGGGTGATTGATTAAATTTCACCTTGTTTATCATAGACGAAATCCTTAACGACGCCATGTTGTGATATGCCTATGCTTCAGAGCGTTTGCACTATGAGCGATCTATGAAAAGTGCTAGCTGGCCGGTGGCAATTTCAAAAATAGGTTTTTGGAAGAATAAGAGCATTAGTTAAATCATGATTATAAGATTGTAGTTAGAAGAAATTACTTCTTGGACCTAGTAAAGTAGTATATCCTTTGTATTCACGTAACTTAAATGAATTTCTACAAATTCTGTCATCATTCATGTTGCGTTCAAAAGAACCCTAAATGGATTATAAGTATAAACAGTGATGGACGCCATTTTTCATTCGGAACGACTTGATGGGCGTGAGAAGTTTGATGGTAGTGTTAGCACTATTAGCGCCATGCGGAACGCCTCTAATGACGTCACGTTCACTTTTGACGGGTAAAATTAAAGTTTTTGTTTTTAAATAGATGTAATGAATAAAACCCAAAAATAATGAAATTAGTTTCATAAAATAGTCTACATTTTCAAACTAAATTATTAGAAAAATATATATCTGAAACATGCATGGCTAATTGCCGGGGATTGTATAAAATAGACTGGTGACGGGCAGCGGCGTCACTGGTACAAGGGTTTCCGCACCGCGCTCACCAACCCACCTGCCTAGCGTGTGATGGGCATTTCTTAGTCCAGCAGTGGACGAAACGGGCTGATGGATGGATGGATTATTTTATAATAAAATCAACAAATACTTGCAAATAATTTGATCTCGCACAATAAATATACATGAATAAAATTAAAATTATATCAAAATAATAGTACATTACTGCTAAGACCGGGAATCAAGCAATCCTCGACAAGTAAGTTAAAATTCCGAGCCCGTAGGGCGAAGCAAGTATACCTAGTGCTTTTTTCAAAAATAAAATGAGATATGTTCATTTTTTTTATGATAATGATTTATAATATAATCTAATAAAATCAACTTAGTAGGTGTTATTAAAAGTTACTTGCTAATATTTGGGCAATTAGTCATGTTTATTGTTATTGATTTTTTCAGCAAAGCATTAGTGGAGTACAATCTACCTATATCGGATCCCTCTTCTGAACTCATTTTGTAATTTATTTGCACAAAACACTTTCAACTAAATATAAAGCAACATTCACGCTTTTACGTAACTTTTTTATTATTATTGCCAGCTGGGCAAAGGTATTTACCACCATGCAGACTTCTTCATAGACAACGCCACCTAGTGAAACGCTAAGAACTAAGAAAAAAAAATAACGAGAAAAACGCTCGTTGAGGTTTAATTTTAAGTATTCAATGGTTTTAAATATACCTATTAAATACATATAAATTGTATATTTTTGTTATTATTAGATATTGTAATTATAAAATATAGCAAACATTTCTACATTCTGAACATGAAATTGTAATTCATTTTATATAGTATGTAACGGTAAAAATTACAATGTAATTTTGAGAAAAATATTTCTTTCTACTACGTTTATTTTTATTTTATTTTATTTATAACACTTTTTGCACATTTACAAAAATTATATGAGAGACAGATTAACGAAAAAAACAAATATGGTGTACAAAGGCGGTACTTATTGCTAATAGCAATATCTTCCAGGCAACCTTTGGAAGCATACAGAGAGATAGACAAAGAAATTACATGGAAGGTGCAAATACTAAAAATAAAAAAAGGAGACTAAGAAGAAAATACATGGCAAAAAATTACTTATCTAGAGCATAAACTTACATATACTTACAAATTCATGAACCTACTTAAATTAAATTAATACTTAAATTAAAATATACACATATATACACATAACTATATAAAATAAAAAACTTTAAATAAAAATACATAATACTGGATATTCGAGTTCTACTATGATGGGTACTCTGTTGAGAAAAAATATTTTAGTTTTATTTTAAATGAATTCGTATTTTTCAGTGACTGAATTGACACAGGTAACAAAAGGAGACAAAGTCTTGCAGCGTGTACAGAAAAAGAGTCGCTATAAAATCCTGTTCTGTTTTCGGGAATAGCCAACCTTTCACTGTTGCCCGAGCGCATTGCACGCCCGCGCTCTGTAATAAATGTAAAACGTTCACGGAGGTAACTAGGAGCAGATTTATTGTTTAAGACACTGTGGAGAAGATTAAGGATGTGAGTGAGTATATGAAAAAGTTCCATTTAATACTCGAAATTAGTTTCGAAAATCGAACTTTTCCGTCCTCGTTGCGTAATAAAATTAGGTTATTTTTGACGTTTGTCTTCATTTCATGCCAAATTAGGTTCTTTTTGACGTCCTATTAAGCTTGTCTTTACAATCGAAATTCCCTGCGTTTCGATTCACGACATAATCGATTATATCGCGTCTAACGCTCTTTTTTCTCAAAATGATACTAGCCGCAAATAAAAGCCGCCGGCCGAAGCCTGAAAAAAAGGGCAATACCACGCCGCGCTTTGCAAAATCATAAAATAAATTAAATTTGAAAGGAAAAATGGATAATTTATCGGAAAGTAATTCTGATAATGAGATTATATCGACTTCACCTGAAATAATCAATAAAGCTACAATAGAAACGCAAAATTTGCTGCCAAAAAAGTCGTCCAAGCTCTATGAAAATCATTGAGAATTTATGGAGTGGAGAAAACACAAAAATATTACGTCTTTTTCCGAGAACGTACTATTGTTATACTTTGAAGAATTGTCCAACAAATTGAAATCATCAACATTGTGGAATGGATATTCAGTTTTAAAATCTACTATCTACTAAATCACGAAGTAAACATTTCAAGTTACGGAAAATTGAAAGCATTGTTAAAACGAAAATCTGAGGGATATCGGAAGAAAAAATCGAAAACATTTACTACAAATGAAATTAAAACATTCATTGATTAAGCTCCTGATGATCATTAACTTTTGATAAAGGTAAATAATACTAATTTCCAGTGCCTTAGTACATATGTAGTAATATCTATAAAGTAGACACTTACCTATAAAAGTAAAAAATACTCGATACAAACTCCTTGCGCAAAGAATACTCGACATACAAACTCTTTGTGCAAATAAAAGTAAAATAGGTCTTACTTATGAATCATTTTATTACAGGTGGTACTTATTTTTGGAGTTATGGGAGCATGTCGGAAACACGAACTACCTGCAATACAGTTTCATAATGTGGAGGATCAGGCATCAAACTTAATAGTGACTGTTCCTTTCACAAAAACTAAACTTGTGCGAACTTTCACAGTAACCGGAATATATTATGAAATATGCAAAAAATATACACTTGCGTCCGAAAATGTAAAACTTCATTCTTTTTTATTAATAACATCAAGGGACATTTTTCTCTAAAATTTCGGCAAGAATAAGTTTGGAATGATGGGCAAACAAATAGCTACTTATCTCAGTATTCCAAATCCAGAAGCCTATACTGGTCACTGTTTTCGAAGAACGTCGGCGACTGTTCTAGCTGACGCGGGTGGCGATATTACTACATTAAAACGACATGGCGGCTGGAAGTCGACCACAGTTGCCAAAGGATACATCGATGATTCGATCCAGAACAAGAACAACGTCGCTAGTAAAATTTTGAATTCCATTGAAAATGATAACACAACCGTAAAATCACATAATTCACAATCAACATTAATGCAACATGTTGAAAAGGGTCAAAACACAAAGTTTTCTTTTGTAAATTGCACTTTTAATAATTTTATTTTTTTATAATTCCTGCAATAAATTTTTTCTTTTATATTTTTATATCGGGTAGTAGAAAAAGTATCGTTCGCAACGAGTAAAAATAGGTTTTCTTACCTAAAATCCGCCATTTTATAATCGTCACGTCACTATACACCAGGCCCCTCAGAAAGTATTGCGAAAAAAAGTTTTTATGTATGGGAGACTGGCCAGTTATAAGTAATAGTTAATAGTTAATAATAAGTTAATACTAATAGGTAGGTTCTAATTTCAAAATTTCCCGCCACATTTTTTGCGAGCTAATTCAAAGTATTGATTTCAAGTGTCGCCTGAAACCGGATGAATCGACTTCAAATGGCATTCATAGATGAAGGCCCTTCCAAGGCAACCGTTGATCGTTGGTATAACGAATTAAAGCGTGGTCGACCAACTTTGAGGGATGAAGAAAGAAGCGGTCGCCCTTTGAGGGCTGTTACCGAAGAAAACGTGCTGGCAGTGAATAATTTAATCCAAGACAATGGGCGAATTACATATCAAGAGATTCATTACATATTAAAGATTGGATCGGGAAGCGTTCACGAGATTCTACACAGCCATCTTCACGTGATACTATCCTCACGCTGGGTGCCGCACAACCTCACCGATGCTCAGAAGCAGGCCCGGGTGGAATGGTGGCGTGATATGCCAAACAAATTTGAAGCAGGCTCGTCTCGGCGTGTTTACAAGTCCTGGATTTATCAATACGACCTGGAAACCAAGCGCCAGTCGACTGTTTGGGTGTTTCAAAATGAACCAACGCCTACCAAAGTGAAGCGATCTAGAAGCGGGGGGAAGATTTTGATCGCCAGCTTTTTTTGACTGGCCACTTGGTATTAATTCCCTTACGCGGGATCAAAGAAGCATCAATACCGAATGGTATACTACCAAATGTTTGCCAGAAGTTTTCTCTGTTGTTAGAAACAAGCGACCAAACACAGGGCTCCACGGGCTACTGCTCCACCCCTGCGCACACCGCACTCAAAACGAGGGACTTCCTGGACAGCACGCCAGTCAAACTCCTGGGTCACCCTCCTTACAGCCCTGATCTAGCACGGTGTGACTTCTTTTCATTTCCAAAAATAAAAAATCTGCTCAAAGGAATACAATTTTCGTCGCCGGAAGATGCGCTGGCTGCGTCCGAGTAGGCTGTAAACGAGGTGTCTGCGGCGTACTGGATAAAGTGTTTTGAAAACTGGTTTAGACGCATGAAACTTTGTATAGAGGCTGGTGGAGAGTACTTTGGAAAGATTAAAAAAAAATGTACCTGTAGAATTTTTTTTGTTTAGCAAAAGTTTCCGAGCGTCCCACGTATATACGAGTACGTCGTAGTCATATCGTAGAATTGATCATTTTGTAACCTAATTCTTTTGCATGTAATCTGCAATAAATCGAACACATACTGTATTGGTACATGTCGAAACCATAATACAACGATGGGCTTGGAGCATCGTTGCCGTAATATCGTAAAATTGGCCATATCATGAAATACGAAAGAAGAAAATTAAGATAGTCTCCCAACAAAAAGCCAAAAATTGGTGTGGCGAGCGAAACAAGAAGGAGCGTGTTAGGTTACTGGTGATCATAAATCCTGGAGCCGAGCAAAGCGGAGTTTGGAGAAACGATCAGTGCGCATCGCTAGTGTAGGCATCGCTAGATCGTGATTGAAGTATTGGGCTTCTCTGTATTTGTCCTAGTCTTCCTCGTTTTTGGTGTTCATGGCTCTATTGATTAAGCACCTAGACTTATGCCGGAGCCGTTCGAGTTCAAGTCCACACCAGCCAGCCAATTTTCACAGAAACCTCTTTTTGTGGCCCAACGACGTAAAAAGACTACGGCATCCATCGCAAAATTTACACCCATTTTCTTACAATCTTACGAAGCCGCATCAAGCCGACTGGGTGAGTCTATAGAGTGGAGCGAGGCGACCCCTTTAGTTTTGATAGATTTCATGATTTGGCCAATCAGCGACAGTTTTTTTCTTAATGGTAGGCTACTTTTGTCTCGTGTGAATTCAGTCAGATTCTTATGTCTATTCAAAAACATAATAATATGTATGTACCAGCAGTTAGGTGGTAGAGCTAATGCCGGGCTCGACTGTAGAGGTACCACCATCTTGCTTGGAAATCCTCCCGAAGTTATTCGGGGGAGAGTAAGAGGACAGCTCTCAGGCAAAAAAACCAGGCGGCCCACCATTGCCTGGGACCGATGGATGGCGGTATATCCATCCCCAATTGCCGGGCCTTATATAAATCAGACTGGTGACGGGCAGCGGCGTCACTGGTGCAAGGGTTTCGGCACCGCGCTCACCAACCCGCCTGCCCAGCGTGTGTGAGTATGGGCATTTCTTCCAGGAGGACCGCCAAGGGTGGCGAAATCCTGGAAAGGCCTATGTCCAGCAGTGGACGAAACAGGCTGATGGATGGATGGATGGATGTACCAGCACCACAGCAAAAACAACAGGCCAGAATTTAATTATTGTTTATTAATAATTTAGTTGAATAAACCAAAGATGTATATAGAGAAATGTAGATTTTAAGTATTTACAAGGCCGCTGTTTTTCCATCAATTTTTAAACAACCTGCTTTATACTAACCATTTCCATTACAGATGGATTTCCCCACGTCGACTTTCTGGTCATTGGTGCCGTTGACAAGAACAGTATTGGAGGCTGAGGGCAGCTTCGCTTCAGCCCCGTTGGACGTGGCCCACGCCGCTGCCGCCGCCGCCGCCGCAGCCGCCGCAGCGCATACGCTGCACTCTATGGACAATCATTAACATAACTAATAAACTCTTCAATTTAACACAGGACAGGCGTTTTATTAGAGTATTTTAGACATCTGGGTCGTTCTGTAAGAATCGAGGGCAAAATCAGACCAACGAGATGTATTGAAGGTAACAGCAACATATTGCTGAGTCCGACAATTACTGGTGATACAGACAGAACTATTTCACGGTTAGCTTATGCCATTTGATTGTACCTAAATGGTACAAAAGGAACCTTTATGGTGAGACCCCGCTGTCCGTCCGTCCTCCGTCCGTATGTCACAGCCTCATAACTTTAGCACCGCTAAACATAACGACTTGAAATTTTCCACAAAAATAGCATTCACTTGCCTACATAACAAGGTACAAAAAAAAATTGAAATTGTTCAAAATGTTTCCAATACAAAAGTGAAAAAAATAAAAAATAAATTCTTTTGTAGATATTAAAGAGCTGTTTGTAAAAATATATACTTTTACCATATTTACTGGCACCGATTTCGAAAAATCTTTGAAAAAGCCCCCCAAAAATGCATGTCCCTCCCCCCTTATTTCCGAAACCAGTGGACCGAAAAATATGAAAAAATGTCGATTATAGGCCATAACTGGCCAATTACAGGAAAACTATAGCGATTTAAAAAAAGTTGATAACAAATGAGAAATTTAAAAGAATGTAAAATAAATATTTTATAAAAATACAACAAATTCTTAATTCTTAATTCTTTATTGTACACGGAAAAAAATATATACAATGTTGGTCTTAAATGTAATGTACAGTGGCGAGCTTATCTCAAAAATGAGATTTCTTCCAGCAAACCAAGCCTGAAAGTGAATATTTTATTAGATAGGGTAAACATATGTGCACATAATAAATAACTTTATAAAAATAAATTAACATAATAATTAAATACTAATTATCCTAACCTACGAAACAAGCTATAATTACATACTAATATGTACTTACAATACATACATAACTATACTTATAAGATAAATACAGAAATATACTACACATACTATATAATAACTACCTAAAGAAGGACAAATTAAGAGGAAGAAATATATATCTACAAATTGTAGATATTAATATCTGATTATAAAAATATAAACTTTTACTAAGTATATTTACGGCCACTGATTTCGAGAAATCTTTGAAAAACCACAAAAAATGCGTGGTAATTTCCGAAACTAATGAACCGAAAAATATGAAAAAAAATCATGGTAATTTGGGATTACGTAAAGATAGTGGAAAAGTATAGTGGGTGAGAAATTCACGATAACAAAATGACAAAATTAAATTTTTCATCCACGACGAACACGTTATAAAAATATTTAAGTCTCTCTTTATGGTACAGTCAATTCTATTTTTAGTTATCATAAACAGTTATGACCAAGATTTTAAATACCTTCTTCCTGACTGTTCCCAAAACTGTATTATTATTTGGTACAGCAAAACGGCAGTCATAAAGTTACCTGACTTGCCCGAAAAATTTATGATGGCATATTGATAATGGTTATCTGTTCTAGTGCCTCTACCAGTGGTTACCAATAGTTGGTTATGTCGTCCAAGGTACAGGTACACCGTCACTTCTGAAATCCTTTCATTTTAATTTCTTCCACCAAAAAGTTGCCTTGAAGAGCTCGGTTTAAGCATAAGACCGCCTATTTGTTCTTACCCAACTCGTATTTTTAAGTTTAATCTTATTGTTTACTTTTCTTTTGTGGTATGACAATAAAGCTATTGTTGTATCTATTGTTGTATTAATGTACTTATATGACCATAAATTCGGGAGCCGTGTGATTCATTTGATGCTGTTTTTTAATACCGCTCATCGTTGACCCGCTGCATTGAATAACGCAAAACGTTTATACAATTCAGTGTGTTAAAGTTCAGTTATGTATTTAGTCTCGCAATTGTTCTCCCAAATGTTTTCTACTCTGCTAAGACCTGGTTCCCATATCATAAGCACATTGGCGCACTAGACAGATTCCATTTAAGATCTCACCGCAACTAAACATTCTGATGGTCGGGCCGTGTCAGAAATACAGAAATACTCCGACGTTGCAATGTTGGTGGAATCGAGGCTTACCTGATAAGATAAAGCACCAGGGCCACGTGTGACGGATGCCACAGGAAATAATGGAAATGGAAAATTTTCATGGAAAATGCAAACAAGGTGGAACGTACAAATACACCTCATGAAAAGTTGCAAAATTGACCATTCCACTTGGGAGGAGCAGGCTGAAGATCGAGCCGTGTGGCGGCATACATTCAACACTAACATCTACGAGTTCAAGGTTAAACGAAGAGCTCCTCTTGACGCCAGACGCGATATTCTCCGATGTAGACTACCTGCTACCATCCAATACAACTACTGCGATAGAAAACTAATATGTAGCCTGTGCAACCGCACTTTCACAACCAAGATTTTGTGTAGCCAATTCACATGAGGGCATATGACCGACGCCCTCCAGACGCAACAGTCGCCGTGACCGAACTCCGTCGGAAGAATCATAATCATATATTTAGTAAAACAGCTGAATGTTATTTAGCCGTTTTACATCACAGAACTCTTTTGCAGAACAACTGAACAACTACAGGTTTGTAAAACAGCTGAAAATTCATCTACGACATACATGTACCTGTATGTATGTAGGCTTACCATATCAAAAAAAAAGAAAAGCCAGTGAAAATTCCGGACAATTGCAGAAAACTCCGGACATTCAATTTAACATTTTCTTAAATTGAAAAATTATTGATTACTAAAATTTACACAGAAATACATAAAAACATTTATTTTTTGCCCTTTAAGATTTATCTTCCTTCAGTTGTGTGAAAATTCCAGACATCTTAGGATTCTCCCCGCATTCCGAACAAAGAACTAAATTTCCGGACATGTCTATGTATGTTACAGATTGTAAATGGATAGGACAGGACTGGTTGAAAAATGAAACCATATAATACTCGTATAATAATACTGAAAGATTTACCGAACAAATACAACAGCGCAAATGAAAAAAAAATTGATCTGCGCATACAAAATTCAATTAGTTTTTTAAAGTAATAAAATGTGTTTTTTATTCTCAGGTACGCTTCTTTAGGAAGGTTGTTCAGTATGGTCAGTATATTATGTGGTTTCATTAAAGATACCTCTCCGTTAACACTGGTCTATTTAATGTTCCTCTTTCTAAAATAACAGCTGTCTTTGTCGACTCGCAAACCCATCGTTGAGTGTTCATCAGGAAGGTAAGGCCACAGATCTTCCCAGTCAACGTGCCAAACTACAAAGTTGAGCTGTTGAGTGTCGGTAAAGAGGCTCGTTTCCAGGTCATGGACTGTTGTTTCGTTTAAGGATCAAAGTGGTGTATCCAGGTTCCATCCATGGTCACAGAGCGTGACAAAAAACTCTTTTGGTCTGCCTGGAACTTTTCAAGATTTGCTTTCGAAATGTCGACTCATTTCTTCTTCTGACGTCGGTTAACATTCTCAGGACCCAGGACCTTCTTGATTAGCGATTCGTTTGTCAGGATCCTTTGAATGCTGCCAAATGAGATTTCTGTGACTTCAGCTATATGCATGATGGTCACTCTTTGATCTGCCAACACCATATCTTCGACTTTTTTCACGTTATCTTCGGTGAGAGACGTGGATGGGCATCCCTCCTGATGTTCATCTTCAGTCGATGTTCTACCCAGCTTAAACTCTTTGGCCCAGCGTACAACTGTAGATAATGGAGAAGCAGAGTTTCCACCAAGTCGTTGTGTATGTCTTTGGTAGAATTTTTTTTCAAACAGAGGTACTTGATCACAGCTCTAATTTCGTTTTTCTCCATTTTGATGTTATCTCTTCGGTGGTTCGTATTCAAATGAATGCACCTCCCGGAAATTGAAGCCCATTTATATAATTTTTTTAGGTTGATTTAGAATGGCAATATAAAAACTTTTTATTTTTATTTTTACGCCAACTGTAAATAGTCTATCATTACTTTTGGATCACCTTCGTACAAATCTGAGGGCAGGTATTAAAACGCTCGTGTGATGCTACTGCGAGCCTTCAGACGTCGAGAAATTGTGATTTACTTGTATGAGGGTACCTGTGTGTTTACTGTGCACCTAAAAAATTGTAGCTATTGCTCATTCATTGTTTCTTTCTAATAAATGACACTACTCGACAAATTTCAAACTTTTATTTTTCATTTTATCCGAGGTCTTAATATGTGATTATTATTTCTTGCTATTGACATAATAAAACTACTAAAATTGTTTTTTCCATCACACCTCACCGAATAAATACACATTCGGTGCATCTCAGTTTCCAGATGAAAACACAACTCAATAATTAAGATTTTCTTACAAATTTGAACAGTCATTTCGACTTTTAATTATGTTTTTTTTATTTCCCTTGCACCAACCGTTGATATTCGTATAACACCATAAACAGCACATTTAGGAACCCAGGATTTATCTTGATTTCTAAAATAACGGTCAAAATAAGCTAGATAATACTGTTTGATACACATGTGTCTCAACGGTTTATGAGCGCTGACCTTGACTGCGCTAGTCATTTTTTCTCTATCGCACTTAGTAATTTTGTGCGCGAGTGAACACATGCGCTAGTCCACCGCCACTTTTTCTGAGCGCTCATAAACCGTCTAAGCCGTGTAACACAAATATATCGCATCCTTGGTCTCAAAGTAGTATAAAGTATAAAACCTATTTAAAACCTATTTAAATTAATTGTATGATAATTTATTACTTATTAGCAATATACATTATATAATGTGACTTTTATTTATACAGCTAAACATACAAAATAAAACGTCTATTGGTCTATAATTTTTTTTAGATCCTTTGAAATAATAAACAAATTTATCAAGGATAGCAGGAAAGCCCGCACAACCAAAAGTTTAGAATACAAAAAAATGATTTCGACACTTATATTATAACATTAGGATCACGGCAATGTTTCTTATAAGAATAGTGTCACATAAAATTTCATGTAACAGTGTCATAAGTTTGTATATAACCGCTTCGTTGCCGGATAAGGCGCATTTTACTCAAGTATATATAACAAAGCAATGATGTAGAGCAAATTTAAGAAACATCCGTAAACACAGTAATCGAATTGATAGCTTTTATGAGATATTTTTCATATAATACCTTATTATCACAAGTCTAAGAAACAATTGTGAACATAGATAAGCTACAAATAGTTTTATGCGACATTTTCTCATATAGCATTCATCTTATAAGATGGTTAAGCGACCAATTGCGTCTTATAAAGTAAACTTCGAAATGAATTGCAGCCTATACCCATTACTTTGTCAATATACGATTACAAAAAAAAATACGGAACAAAGTGGAGGTGCGCAGAAAACATAAATAAGGAATATTATTAGAGAAAGTAAATTTAATAAAAAAATGTATTGCTATGATTACAATACTAAGTCAGAGGATAGAACTTGGAATGTGTGTGATAATAATGTAACCAGTCGAAAAATCTTTGCGAACGTGCTTTTGTCGACAATATAAGCATTAATTAATTTATTTATGCAGACACATTCTTACTGAAAACTCGGTAAGTGCTCAGTAACAAGGTCTGATGACCCTTTTTGTGAAATTTATCAATTATTCTTTTCGTGTTTCTTACAAATGCAAGCCCAGCCCCGAGTCAATTACTATGGGACGTCAAGATTTTATTTTGTGAAATTAGCAAAACGTGTTATCGATCCGTGTTACTGATTGATCACTTACCAAGCCTCCAGTATGAGTTTGGCTGTATAAATTAAAGTCACCTTTTATGTACCCATGTTTTGTTCTTAAAATTAATGCGCTTCTCATTTATCCGTGTTTTCATTTAAGAAAATACATGTTTAATATGATGAGCACAAATATGTTTGTGTCTTGGATTTTTGTTTTGGTTAAAAATACCATTTAATCAATCGTAAAACGTTATTAATTTTGTAAAATTAATGTTTTTTTTTGTTTGCCATTTTATCCACATATAGTTAAGTTACTATTACCCTAATTAATAAAAATAATTTGAAGTTATGTTTTTGCTAAAATGGAGAGATTCAATATGTTGTTATAAGCTGCATCTATGTGACATCAATTAATTTACAACAAGTTTTTATTAAGCTGCATTAATGAGTTTTTTTTTTCTAAACCAGCTTCTAACACAAAAATTTTGCTTTAAAGTTGCATCGCTGTTTTAGAGATCTGTAAATTCGTATAATGTTTTTTAAACTACCTTATAATCCTATATTAAAATATTTAATTTAATTTGTTCATTTTAATATATTTTGATTTCATTCATGATAAATGAAGAGTAATTATTAATTCATTTAATAAAATTTTTAATTGAAATTTTTTCTACAACAATAGGTATAAATCTATGATTAGCGCCACAAATTTCTTTTTCAAATGTTTTAATTAATAATAATTTATTATTAACTTTAATTTTTATTATAATAAGATTAATTATATTATTTTTTTATATTCGAATTATGTTTATGATATTTTTTTTTAAATATATTATTGGGAATATAATTTTTGTTTCTAAACATAAGCATTTATTAATTGTTTTATTAAGTTTAGAATTTATCGTTTTCAGAATTTTTTTTCTTTTTATAACAAATAAAACCATATTTCTCATATAATATTAAATATTTTGTGAATAATACCTACGACGGCACTAGAAAATCGAAGCGAGTGCGAGCAGATTACCTAAAAAAATTGTAATAATTTTTTCAGTTGTCATTTTACATGTGCAGACAAAAGAATACGATAAAAAACAATTAACGATAGTATCTTCATTTTTACATTTATTTATTTGTAATTTACTCAACAGATGTCGAGTAAAAATTTCTAATCACACCAATTGGATTTCTTTGTGATCATAAGTTTCCTACTAGACATATTGCTACTTAAATGATTCAGGTTGTCTAACGTGATTTTTTTGCTCGTTTTTGCTCGATAATGATAATGGCAACAGGTAGACGCTTTAAATATTTACAGAATATTTAGTTATATAATAAAGCCGAATCTGAAGGCATTATTTTAGTTTTAGTGCTGTCAAAACAAAATTTGCTTCATTGCAAATCCTTAAATGTTAAGAAGAGAAGCTAAATTACTTTGGAGTAATTTAAGTTTTGACAGCACTAAAACTAAAATTAAAGCCTTCAGAATTGGCTTTATTCACTTTAAAACTAAAAAAAAAAAAAATTTAAATTTAATTTAATAAAACTTGGCCCGTTTTAAACCGTAAACCAAACCAAGCGCCAGTCGACTGTTTGGGTGTTTCAAAATGAACCAACGCCTACCAAAGTGAAGCGATCTAGAAGCGGGGGGAAGATTTTGATCGCCAGCTTTTTTTGACTGGCCACTTGGTATTAATTCCCTTACGCGGGATCAAAGAAGCATCAATACCGAATGGTATACTACCAAATGTTTGCCAGAAGTTTTCTCTGTTGTTAGAAACAAGCGACCAAACACAGGGCTCCACGGGCTACTGCTCCACCACGACAATGCACCTGCGCACACCGCACTCAAAACGAGGGACTTCCTGGACAGCACGCCAGTCAAACTCCTGGGTCACCCTCCTTACAGCCCTGATCTAGCACGGTGTGACTTCTTTTCATTTCCAAAAATAAAAAATCTGCTCAAAGGAATACAATTTTCGTCGCCGGAAGATGCGCTGGCTGCGTCCGAGTAGGCTGTAAACGAGGTGTCTGCGGCGTACTGGATAAAGTGTTTTGAAAACTGGTTTAGACGCATGAAACTTTGTATAGAGGCTGGTGGAGAGTACTTTGGAAAGATTAAAAAAAAATGTACCTGTAGAATTTTTTTTGTTTAGCAAAAGTTTCCGAGCGTCCCACGTATATACGAGTACGTCGTAGTCATATCGTAGAATTGATCATTTTGTAACCTAATTCTTTTGCATGTAATCTGCAATAAATCGAACACATACTGTATTGGTACATGTCGAAACCATAATACAACGATGGGCTTGGAGCATCGTTGCCGTAATATCGTAAAATTGGCCATATCATGAAATACGAAAGAAGAAAATTAAGATAGTCTCCCAACAAAAAGCCAAAAATTGGTGTGGCGAGCGAAACAAGAAGGAGCGTGTTAGGTTACTGGTGATCATAAATCCTGGAGCCGAGCAAAGCGGAGTTTGGAGAAACGATCAGTGCGCATCGCTAGTGTAGGCATCGCTAGATCGTGATTGAAGTATTGGGCTTCTCTGTATTTGTCCTAGTCTTCCTCGTTTTTGGTGTTCATGGCTCTATTGATTAAGCACCTAGACTTATGCCGGAGCCGTTCGAGTTCAAGTCCACACCAGCCAGCCAATTTTCACAGAAACCTCTTTTTGTGGCCCAACGACGTAAAAAGACTACGGCATCCATCGCAAAATTTACACCCATTTTCTTACAATCTTACGAAGCCGCATCAAGCCGACTGGGTGAGTCTATAGAGTGGAGCGAGGCGACCCCTTTAGTTTTGATAGATTTCATGATTTGGCCAATCAGCGACAGTTTTTTTCTTAATGGTAGGCTACTTTTGTCTCGTGTGAATTCAGTCAGATTCTTATGTCTATTCAAAAACATAATAATATGTATGTACCAGCAGTTAGGTGGTAGAGCTAATGCCGGGCTCGACTGTAGAGGTACCACCATCTTGCTTGGAAATCCTCCCGAAGTTATTCGGGGGAGAGTAAGAGGACAGCTCTCAGGCAAAAAAACCAGGCGGCCCACCATTGCCTGGGACCGATGGATGGCGGTATATCCATCCCCAATTGCCGGGCCTTATATAAATCAGACTGGTGACGGGCAGCGGCGTCACTGGTGCAAGGGTTTCGGCACCGCGCTCACCAACCCGCCTGCCCAGCGTGTGTGAGTATGGGCATTTCTTCCAGGAGGACCGCCAAGGGTGGCGAAATCCTGGAAAGGCCTATGTCCAGCAGTGGACGAAACAGGCTGATGGATGGATGGATGGATGTACCAGCACCACAGCAAAAACAACAGGCCAGAATTTAATTATTGTTTATTAATAATTTAGTTGAATAAACCAAAGATGTATATAGAGAAATGTAGATTTTAAGTATTTACAAGGCCGCTGTTTTTCCATCAATTTTTAAACAACCTGCTTTATACTAACCATTTCCATTACAGATGGATTTCCCCACGTCGACTTTCTGGTCATTGGTGCCGTTGACAAGAACAGTATTGGAGGCTGAGGGCAGCTTCGCTTCAGCCCCGTTGGACGTGGCCCACGCCGCTGCCGCCGCCGCCGCCGCAGCCGCCGCAGCGCATACGCTGCACTCTATGGACAATCATTAACATAACTAATAAACTCTTCAATTTAACACAGGACAGGCGTTTTATTAGAGTATTTTAGACATCTGGGTCGTTCTGTAAGAATCGAGGGCAAAATCAGACCAACGAGATGTATTGAAGGTAACAGCAACATATTGCTGAGTCCGACAATTACTGGTGATACAGACAGAACTATTTCACGGTTAGCTTATGCCATTTGATTGTACCTAAATGGTACAAAAGGAACCTTTATGGTGAGACCCCGCTGTCCGTCCGTCCTCCGTCCGTATGTCACAGCCTCATAACTTTAGCACCGCTAAACATAACGACTTGAAATTTTCCACAAAAATAGCATTCACTTGCCTACATAACAAGGTACAAAAAAAAATTGAAATTGTTCAAAATGTTTCCAATACAAAAGTGAAAAAAATAAAAAATAAATTCTTTTGTAGATATTAAAGAGCTGTTTGTAAAAATATATACTTTTACCATATTTACTGGCACCGATTTCGAAAAATCTTTGAAAAAGCCCCCCAAAAATGCATGTCCCTCCCCCCTTATTTCCGAAACCAGTGGACCGAAAAATATGAAAAAATGTCGATTATAGGCCATAACTGGCCAATTACAGGAAAACTATAGCGATTTAAAAAAAGTTGATAACAAATGAGAAATTTAAAAGAATGTAAAATAAATATTTTATAAAAATACAACAAATTCTTAATTCTTAATTCTTTATTGTACACGGAAAAAAATATATACAATGTTGGTCTTAAATGTAATGTACAGTGGCGAGCTTATCTCAAAAATGAGATTTCTTCCAGCAAACCAAGCCTGAAAGTGAATATTTTATTAGATAGGGTAAACATATGTGCACATAATAAATAACTTTATAAAAATAAATTAACATAATAATTAAATACTAATTATCCTAACCTACGAAACAAGCTATAATTACATACTAATATGTACTTACAATACATACATAACTATACTTATAAGATAAATACAGAAATATACTACACATACTATATAATAACTACCTAAAGAAGGACAAATTAAGAGGAAGAAATATATATCTACAAATTGTAGATATTAATATCTGATTATAAAAATATAAACTTTTACTAAGTATATTTACGGCCACTGATTTCGAGAAATCTTTGAAAAACCACAAAAAATGCGTGGTAATTTCCGAAACTAATGAACCGAAAAATATGAAAAAAAATCATGGTAATTTGGGATTACGTAAAGATAGTGGAAAAGTATAGTGGGTGAGAAATTCACGATAACAAAATGACAAAATTAAATTTTTCATCCACGACGAACACGTTATAAAAATATTTAAGTCTCTCTTTATGGTACAGTCAATTCTATTTTTAGTTATCATAAACAGTTATGACCAAGATTTTAAATACCTTCTTCCTGACTGTTCCCAAAACTGTATTATTATTTGGTACAGCAAAACGGCAGTCATAAAGTTACCTGACTTGCCCGAAAAATTTATGATGGCATATTGATAATGGTTATCTGTTCTAGTGCCTCTACCAGTGGTTACCAATAGTTGGTTATGTCGTCCAAGGTACAGGTACACCGTCACTTCTGAAATCCTTTCATTTTAATTTCTTCCACCAAAAAGTTGCCTTGAAGAGCTCGGTTTAAGCATAAGACCGCCTATTTGTTCTTACCCAACTCGTATTTTTAAGTTTAATCTTATTGTTTACTTTTCTTTTGTGGTATGACAATAAAGCTATTGTTGTATCTATTGTTGTATTAATGTACTTATATGACCATAAATTCGGGAGCCGTGTGATTCATTTGATGCTGTTTTTTAATACCGCTCATCGTTGACCCGCTGCATTGAATAACGCAAAACGTTTATACAATTCAGTGTGTTAAAGTTCAGTTATGTATTTAGTCTCGCAATTGTTCTCCCAAATGTTTTCTACTCTGCTAAGACCTGGTTCCCATATCATAAGCACATTGGCGCACTAGACAGATTCCATTTAAGATCTCACCGCAACTAAACATTCTGATGGTCGGGCCGTGTCAGAAATACAGAAATACTCCGACGTTGCAATGTTGGTGGAATCGAGGCTTACCTGATAAGATAAAGCACCAGGGCCACGTGTGACGGATGCCACAGGAAATAATGGAAATGGAAAATTTTCATGGAAAATGCAAACAAGGTGGAACGTACAAATACACCTCATGAAAAGTTGCAAAATTGACCATTCCACTTGGGAGGAGCAGGCTGAAGATCGAGCCGTGTGGCGGCATACATTCAACACTAACATCTACGAGTTCAAGGTTAAACGAAGAGCTCCTCTTGACGCCAGACGCGATATTCTCCGATGTAGACTACCTGCTACCATCCAATACAACTACTGCGATAGAAAACTAATATGTAGCCTGTGCAACCGCACTTTCACAACCAAGATTTTGTGTAGCCAATTCACATGAGGGCATATGACCGACGCCCTCCAGACGCAACAGTCGCCGTGACCGAACTCCGTCGGAAGAATCATAATCATATATTTAGTAAAACAGCTGAATGTTATTTAGCCGTTTTACATCACAGAACTCTTTTGCAGAACAACTGAACAACTACAGGTTTGTAAAACAGCTGAAAATTCATCTACGACATACATGTACCTGTATGTATGTAGGCTTACCATATCAAAAAAAAAGAAAAGCCAGTGAAAATTCCGGACAATTGCAGAAAACTCCGGACATTCAATTTAACATTTTCTTAAATTGAAAAATTATTGATTACTAAAATTTACACAGAAATACATAAAAACATTTATTTTTTGCCCTTTAAGATTTATCTTCCTTCAGTT
Organism: Ypsolopha scabrella; assembly: GCA_910592155.1. Taxonomy (NCBI): domain Eukaryota; kingdom Metazoa; phylum Arthropoda; class Insecta; order Lepidoptera; family Ypsolophidae; genus Ypsolopha; species Ypsolopha scabrella. Next base: position 13,235,744 of record OU342964.1, read on the forward strand.
GTGTGAAAATTCCAGACATCTTAGGATTCTCCCCGCATTCCGAACAAAGAACTAAATTTCCGGACATGTCTATGTATGTTACAGATTGTAAATGGATAGGACAGGACTGGTTGAAAAATGAAACCATATAATACTCGTATAATAATACTGAAAGATTTACCGAACAAATACAACAGCGCAAATGAAAAAAAAATTGATCTGCGCATACAAAATTCAATTAGTTTTTTAAAGTAATAAAATGTGTTTTTTATTCTCAGGTACGCTTCTTTAGGAAGGTTGTTCAGTATGGTCAGTATATTATGTGGTTTCATTAAAGATACCTCTCCGTTAACACTGGTCTATTTAATGTTCCTCTTTCTAAAATAACAGCTGTCTTTGTCGACTCGCAAACCCATCGTTGAGTGTTCATCAGGAAGGTAAGGCCACAGATCTTCCCAGTCAACGTGCCAAACTACAAAGTTGAGCTGTTGAGTGTCGGTAAAGAGGCTCGTTTCCAGGTCATGGACTGTTGTTTCGTTTAAGGATCAAAGTGGTGTATCCAGGTTCCATCCATGGTCACAGAGCGTGACAAAAAACTCTTTTGGTCTGCCTGGAACTTTTCAAGATTTGCTTTCGAAATGTCGACTCATTTCTTCTTCTGACGTCGGTTAACATTCTCAGGACCCAGGACCTTCTTGATTAGCGATTCGTTTGTCAGGATCCTTTGAATGCTGCCAAATGAGATTTCTGTGACTTCAGCTATATGCATGATGGTCACTCTTTGATCTGCCAACACCATATCTTCGACTTTTTTCACGTTATCTTCGGTGAGAGACGTGGATGGGCATCCCTCCTGATGTTCATCTTCAGTCGATGTTCTACCCAGCTTAAACTCTTTGGCCCAGCGTACAACTGTAGATAATGGAGAAGCAGAGTTTCCACCAAGTCGTTGTGTATGTCTTTGGTAGAATTTTTTTTCAAACAGAGGTACTTGATCACAGCTCTAATTTCGTTTTTCTCCATTTTGATGTTATCTCTTCGGTGGTTCGTATTCAAATGAATGCACCTCCCGGAAATTGAAGCCCATTTATATAATTTTTTTAGGTTGATTTAGAATGGCAATATAAAAACTTTTTATTTTTATTTTTACGCCAACTGTAAATAGTCTATCATTACTTTTGGATCACCTTCGTACAAATCTGAGGGCAGGTATTAAAACGCTCGTGTGATGCTACTGCGAGCCTTCAGACGTCGAGAAATTGTGATTTACTTGTATGAGGGTACCTGTGTGTTTACTGTGCACCTAAAAAATTGTAGCTATTGCTCATTCATTGTTTCTTTCTAATAAATGACACTACTCGACAAATTTCAAACTTTTATTTTTCATTTTATCCGAGGTCTTAATATGTGATTATTATTTCTTGCTATTGACATAATAAAACTACTAAAATTGTTTTTTCCATCACACCTCACCGAATAAATACACATTCGGTGCATCTCAGTTTCCAGATGAAAACACAACTCAATAATTAAGATTTTCTTACAAATTTGAACAGTCATTTCGACTTTTAATTATGTTTTTTTTATTTCCCTTGCACCAACCGTTGATATTCGTATAACACCATAAACAGCACATTTAGGAACCCAGGATTTATCTTGATTTCTAAAATAACGGTCAAAATAAGCTAGATAATACTGTTTGATACACATGTGTCTCAACGGTTTATGAGCGCTGACCTTGACTGCGCTAGTCATTTTTTCTCTATCGCACTTAGTAATTTTGTGCGCGAGTGAACACATGCGCTAGTCCACCGCCACTTTTTCTGAGCGCTCATAAACCGTCTAAGCCGTGTAACACAAATATATCGCATCCTTGGTCTCAAAGTAGTATAAAGTATAAAACCTATTTAAATTAATTGTATGATAATTTATTACTTATTAGCAATATACATTATATAATGTGACTTTTATTTATACAGCTAAACATACAAAATAAAACGTCTATTGGTCTATAATTTTTTTTAGATCCTTTGAAATAATAAACAAATTTATCAAGGATAGCAGGAAAGCCCGCACAACCAAAAGTTTAGAATACAAAAAAATGATTTCGACACTTATATTATAACATTAGGATCACGGCAATGTTTCTTATAAGAATAGTGTCACATAAAATTTCATGTAACAGTGTCATAAGTTTGTATATAACCGCTTCGTTGCCGGATAAGGCGCATTTTACTCAAGTATATATAACAAAGCAATGATGTAGAGCAAATTTAAGAAACATCCGTAAACACAGTAATCGAATTGATAGCTTTTATGAGATATTTTTCATATAATACCTTATTATCACAAGTCTAAGAAACAATTGTGAACATAGATAAGCTACAAATAGTTTTATGCGACATTTTCTCATATAGCATTCATCTTATAAGATGGTTAAGCGACCAATTGCGTCTTATAAAGTAAACTTCGAAATGAATTGCAGCCTATACCCATTACTTTGTCAATATACGATTACAAAAAAAAATACGGAACAAAGTGGAGGTGCGCAGAAAACATAAATAAGGAATATTATTAGAGAAAGTAAATTTAATAAAAAAATGTATTGCTATGATTACAATACTAAGTCAGAGGATAGAACTTGGAATGTGTGTGATAATAATGTAACCAGTCGAAAAATCTTTGCGAACGTGCTTTTGTCGACAATATAAGCATTAATTAATTTATTTATGCAGACACATTCTTACTGAAAACTCGGTAAGTGCTCAGTAACAAGGTCTGATGACCCTTTTTGTGAAATTTATCAATTATTCTTTTCGTGTTTCTTACAAATGCAAGCCCAGCCCCGAGTCAATTACTATGGGACGTCAAGATTTTATTTTGTGAAATTAGCAAAACGTGTTATCGATCCGTGTTACTGATTGATCACTTACCAAGCCTCCAGTATGAGTTTGGCTGTATAAATTAAAGTCACCTTTTATGTACCCATGTTTTGTTCTTAAAATTAATGCGCTTCTCATTTATCCGTGTTTTCATTTAAGAAAATACATGTTTAATATGATGAGCACAAATATGTTTGTGTCTTGGATTTTTGTTTTGGTTAAAAATACCATTTAATCAATCGTAAAACGTTATTAATTTTGTAAAATTAATGTTTTTTTTTGTTTGCCATTTTATCCACATATAGTTAAGTTACTATTACCCTAATTAATAAAAATAATTTGAAGTTATGTTTTTGCTAAAATGGAGAGATTCAATATGTTGTTATAAGCTGCATCTATGTGACATCAATTAATTTACAACAAGTTTTTATTAAGCTGCATTAATGAGTTTTTTTTTTCTAAACCAGCTTCTAACACAAAAATTTTGCTTTAAAGTTGCATCGCTGTTTTAGAGATCTGTAAATTCGTATAATGTTTTTTAAACTACCTTATAATCCTATATTAAAATATTTAATTTAATTTGTTCATTTTAATATATTTTGATTTCATTCATGATAAATGAAGAGTAATTATTAATTCATTTAATAAAATTTTTAATTGAAATTTTTTCTACAACAATAGGTATAAATCTATGATTAGCGCCACAAATTTCTTTTTCAAATGTTTTAATTAATAATAATTTATTATTAACTTTAATTTTTATTATAATAAGATTAATTATATTATTTTTTTATATTCGAATTATGTTTATGATATTTTTTTTTAAATATATTATTGGGAATATAATTTTTGTTTCTAAACATAAGCATTTATTAATTGTTTTATTAAGTTTAGAATTTATCGTTTTCAGAATTTTTTTTCTTTTTATAACAAATAAAACCATATTTCTCATATAATATTAAATATTTTGTGAATAATACCTACGACGGCACTAGAAAATCGAAGCGAGTGCGAGCAGATTACCTAAAAAAATTGTAATAATTTTTTCAGTTGTCATTTTACATGTGCAGACAAAAGAATACGATAAAAAACAATTAACGATAGTATCTTCATTTTTACATTTATTTATTTGTAATTTACTCAACAGATGTCGAGTAAAAATTTCTAATCACACCAATTGGATTTCTTTGTGATCATAAGTTTCCTACTAGACATATTGCTACTTAAATGATTCAGGTTGTCTAACGTGATTTTTTTGCTCGTTTTTGCTCGATAATGATAATGGCAACAGGTAGACGCTTTAAATATTTACAGAATATTTAGTTATATAATAAAGCCGAATCTGAAGGCATTATTTTAGTTTTAGTGCTGTCAAAACAAAATTTGCTTCATTGCAAATCCTTAAATGTTAAGAAGAGAAGCTAAATTACTTTGGAGTAATTTAAGTTTTGACAGCACTAAAACTAAAATTAAAGCCTTCAGAATTGGCTTTATTCACTTTAAAACTAAAAAAAAAAAAAATTTAAATTTAATTTAATAAAACTTGGCCCGTTTTATTTTGGTTTAGATAGAATGCGCGATGCACGCAAAAAGCCTGTGGCATAACTCAAAAAACCGGCTAAGTGCGAGTCGGACTCGCGCACGAAGGGTTTCGTACCATTATTTATAAAAACGGCAAATAATCATATCTATTGTATGCAGTATGAGAGCCCCCTTTAATTCTTATTATATTCTGTTTTATAGTACTTTTTGTTATAGCGGCAACAAAAATACATCATCTGTGAAAATTTCAACTAACTATCACGGTTCATGAGATACAGACGTACAGACAGACGGACAGCGGAGTCTTAGTAATAGGGTCCCGTTGGTTATCGCTGGTACGGAACCCTAAAAAGGTTGGGTGGAATTAACTGAAATTTCGTAATTCCAAAATAATTGTAACTGATAAATACATTAATATAGGTGATGTGTCGAGGCGACCAGAACTGCAAATGGAACACCATACGCATTGTTGACGACTCTCGTATTCACAAACATCCTTCTCTGAAAAACTGTTCAGTATAATCCGAAGGTAACCTTCGCTGATTTTGTCAACGATTATTAAAAGTAAAACCTCAGTGTATGTAAATAGTATAAAATCAAATTATTGGCAATATTGATCACGATCCTGTCTGACTCTGAATGTGTACATAACTCTAAACTCACCCTTCATGTGTGTTTCCCCTTCCGAATATTAACCAGCACATAAAACTACCACTCAAAAATATACATGACTCCCTTTTTTATTACGTGTGCGCAAAAAACGCACAGAAAGGAACACTTGTTTAGTTACTGATATGAATAGATGAGTTACTTCTCACAGGTTTGGTATTGATTGATGTGTGGTCGGTAGTAGCGGAGTGGTGAGGTTATAGGCCTCATAGTAGAGAGTAGAGAGTAGTGAAGTGAAGGGCGCTTGGACCTCGACTGCGGACTGCGTAGAGAGAGCCCACTCCGGAATTTCACGCAGGATTCTGTGATTGGGGATGCTGCGTGACGAGTAGGTAAATAACGCCCTCAGTCTAAATTTGTAGGTATTTTTTTGTATTATTGAAAGTATACAGAAAAGAATTATTCTCCTAATTAATTGTTATGTATGTTTCAAAAAATGCATTTGTTAAGTAAATCAGTGAGATTATTTTACGTATTTTATCAATCATAATCTGCAGGGCCTTGTTGATCATTATTGCAAAAGTAATAAGAGCGAAAAATAAGTCAACGGCAATTTCTTCGATGACATCGTACACATAGCATTTTTAACGAATTTTGAGTCTTCAGCTCTTATAGGTACTGTAAGAAAAATAATATTGATACAATCTCTATAGGTAACTTGAATCAGAACCAGAACCAGAATCAGAATCTTTATTGAAAATTTGTTACCTACACAAAATTTCTCGTCAGTCTTAAAATTGGGTCAAATTAAAACTAATTCTTACTCGAGTATTTCTTCATACACATTTTAATCTAATAAACTAAACAAAGATTATAAAAATCAAAACAATACTGCTCTTGACTGAAAAATCTGAAACAGATCTACAATTGTTTAACAAATATTAATCACATCTGTACCTACCACAGGGTACACATCTTTAACATATAATATGACATAATTATAACGTCATCAGGCTAAACAAACATTATAAAAATCAAAACAATACTGCTCTTGACTGAAAAATCTGAAACAGATCTACAATTGTTTAACAAATATTAATCACATCTGTACCTACCACAGGGTACACATCTTTAACATATAACATGACATAATTATAACGTCATCAGGCTAAACAAACATTATAAAAATCAAAACAATACTGCTCTTGACTGAAAAATCTGAAACAGATCTACAATTGTTTAACAAATATTAATCACATCTGTACCTACCACAGGGTACACATCTTTAACATATAATATGACATAATTATAACGTCATCAGGCTAAACAAACATTATAAAAATCAAAACAATACTGCTCTTGACTGAAAAATCTGAAACAGATCTACAATTGTTTAACAAATATTAATCATATCTGTACCTACCACAGGGTACACATCTTTAACATATAACATGACATAATTATAACGTCATCAGGCTAAACAAACATTATAAAAATCAAAACAATACTGCTCTTGACTGAAAAATCTGAAACAGATCTACAATTGTTTAACAAATATTAATCACATCTGTACCTACCACAGGGTACACATCTTTAACATATAACATGATATAATTATAACGTCATCAGGTTATACCATTAGAATATTTAAGTATTCTATACATTTTACTAGATTTGACAACGAAGAGAATTGATTGTCTTCAAGTTTGCCCTACATTTACGAGGGTGGTGTGGTTATTTATTTCTCAATATTCATAAATCGATTCTAGGGTGCCTTTCTATTACAATAATGTATTTTGAACTATTTAATATAATCATTTAATTTTAACTAAAGTAACAAATTTTTTATACATAATTTCGTTTCGGTAATTTGTTGTTTGCGTTTTAGTTTGATTATGTCATGAAGATGCCGTGAAAGTTTTGAAGGAGACGGATTAAATTCTTTAAAAAAGTGACAGAAATCATATCAGATAATCGGATTGATAAAAATATAGAAAAGCCTTTCAATACCCAACGAGAAATTTACATTTTCTTAATAATTTTTGAGTGCAATTAATTGATTTGAGTTCATTAATGAACTTATAGGAATGAAACCATTGATAATTAATGAAACAGTACATTTCCATTTTTAACGGAACGCTAAAAATCTTCAACAAACAATCTCGTGGCAAACATATTTGCAAAACTTTGACCAGAGCGTCCCTTTTCAACTCAAAGGAAAATGACTTTTTTTTTGTTTAGCATTAAGGGTGAGTGTATTTTGAAAGAGATGAGGGTATGTCGGTAGGTAGGTATTGTGCCGGGCTGCGCCGCGCTGCGCATGCGCCCAGTGAATGCAAACAGCCGTCCTTGCACATCTGCTGGACAGCGCGTGGACATAATACTGATAGTAGAGTGACCATGACGCTGCGACTTAGTTTAAATTTTATAACATCCCTTCCAGCCACAGACATATTTCCAGCATAGTTCCAGAAATCTAGCTGTCCTACATTTTACTACTTATTAAAATATTTTTTATTATTTTTTATTTCTAAAAAAAGTCTTATTTTTTTTTTGTTTCTAAAACTACCGCAAATTATGTATATATTCTCATTCGGTTTGGGTTTAACCTAACAAAAATAAAAGGAGATTTCATTATTTAGACATACCTGAGATAACATGCGTTTTTTTATAATTCTTGTTTATCATTGTCATTCATTCGACGGATGTGTAGACACGAAGTGGTCCGAAATATATTTCGGAAATATATATTTTGTGCCATTGTATTAAAAAATATATATTTTACTTGTTTATTATTGACGTACAGGAATTAGTATAAGAAGTTTGAAAGGGCATCATCGTTTGAAAAATGAATGGGTTAAATCAAAAGAGATATAACCAGCTCGAAAAGACGCTTCAAATGTAACAAGATTTTATGAATATTATCAAAATGAGACCTCACCTAAAACTTTTGTATAGTCATCCCAGCCACGTCAATCTTGAGATGTTATGTGTGTGTATGTTTGTTACTCTTTCACGCTGAAACGGCTGGACAGATTTGGATGAAATTTAGAATGGATATAGCTTATATTCTAACTTAACACATAGGCTACTTTTTATCCCGGAAAAAACATGTCGTTAAACCGAATAACACGCGGGTGGAGCCGCGGGCAAAAGCTAGTTCTTATATATTTTTATTTAAATTCCTTCAGTATTATTAATAAAAAAATCTCGCTAAAGCAATACATAGGTGGCGAAACAGCTTATCACAGCGCTACATTTCACAAATAAAACCCAAACAAAGAGGTATACTCGTATAACACCCATGACACCGCGAGGGTGTCAGGATGCAGGGCTGAGTTTTGGGTGACGTGCTGATGTGTGGGAGATATGGTGAGAGAGAAACAATATGGGATGTGAGCACTGGCACTGACCTGGTTGGTGGTTTCCTTTGTCTCCAAAATGGCCGCAAACTTGCGGCGAGCCGACGATTTAGCGCTGGGGGTATTTCCTGCTGGAGCTGATGTCACCACACACACGATAACAGTCTTTGGTGGTCCACAAGGACAATGTTTCTGAGCGGATCAAAAATGACGCGGCACTGCGCACCTCGAGAAGCGTGTGGCACTGCGCAACTCTCTGAGGTCACTCGGTCACTGTCGAACCACGCGGGCGTCGACCGTGTCTGACACTGCGGCGCCCCCCAGCGGACAAACGTCGCGGTAGCGCGAACATCCTGGGGGGGCCGGGGCTGAGATTATTGAGCTGAATCCAACGGCAGCCTGGCTATCTTGAACACAGGCCTTCGTAGATGTCCATGAGCTGTGTCCAGATCTACCACTCGGATCACACCATCCTTGCCCGGTAGTGTGCGGAGAATTCTCCCCATCTTCCATTGGAGCGGAGGCAGGTCATCCTCTTTGATGAGGACCAGTTCACCCACTTGAGGAGGGGAAGACAGAGAGAGCCATTTGGAGTGGGTTTGCAGGGTATGGAGGTAGGACCTGGACCAGAGTGTCTAAAAGCGCTGAGAAAGGGCTTGGATGAGCTGAAAGCGTCTGAGAGACGATGTGGGCCGATCGTTAAGAGTATGCTCAGGTAGAGCAGTGAGCGGACGTTCAATAAGAAAATGTCCAGCTGTGAGTGGCTCAAAGTCTATTGGGTCTGAAGAGATGGGGCAGAGGAGTCTCGAGTTGAGTACTGCCTCAATTCGTGCTAAAAGAGTTGAAAATTCCTCAAAAGTGAGGTGCTGTTCACCTATTACCCGATACAGCAATTGTTTGGTGGATTTCACGTTTATTTCGTGCAGAGCACCAAACCAGGGCCCTTTGGGCGGATTGAGTAAGCAAGTTAAATTCTGAGTCGCGAGCTTGTGTGTGATTGCATCATTGTTTAATTTGAGGAAGTTCTAAACTTAAATGAGCTGATTCGTGGATTTCACGTTTATTTCGTGCAGAGCACCAAACCAGGGCCCTTTGGGCGGATTGAGTAACCAAGTTATATTCTGAGTCGCGAGCTTGTGTGTGATTGCATCATTGTTTAATTTGAGGAAGTTCTAAACTTAAATGAGCTGATTCCTAGCACCTATATACTCGTAGTTCGTGCCGCAGTCTGAGCGAATGAGAACCGGGGTACCACGACGTGAGATGAAGCGTTGTAAAGCCGCAAAGAACGCTTCTATCGTAAGTGCCGATACAGGCTCGATATGAACCGCTTTCGTCGGGAGGCAAACGAAAATGCAAAAATACGCCTTTATGAGTTTCGCGTTTCGCAATGTGCTGGACCGAATAAAGAAATGGCCGGCGAAATCCGTCGTGACGTGGCTAAATACTGGCTGTGGGGTAACCCTGTCTGCAGGGAGATCAGCCATGAGCGGAGCCGTGGGCTGAGCGCGACACCGGAAACATCTGATACATTTAAACATGCGATGTCTAATAATGCGACGAGCTGATAGAATCCATAATTGCTGGCGTAATATGGCGTGTAATGTGTCAGCCCCAGGGTGGCAGTGTATTTTGTGATAGTGGTCTATGATTAGAACCACGAGCGGACTTGAGCTGGGTAGAATCAGTGGGTGTTGAGCGTCATACCTAATTGACGCGTGAGAGAGACGACCACCGACTCGCAAGAGGTCGTCCTTTATAAACGGTGAGAGGCGTTGGAGACGAACTAGACAAGGTTTGTCAGTCTGCAGACGGTTCATATCCTCTGCAAACTCATTGTGCTGAACAGAGCGGACCCAGTGCAACAGAGCGTCTCTGCGTTCACCAACTGTGATCGGACCAGAGCGCCGCTCGGCTGGGTTGTGCCGACAATTGTAAATGAACCGTTGCATGTAAGCTGTCACACCAAGGAGCTTGCTGAGTGAGCTGAAACGAGTGAGCAAGTCCAGATCTAGGTCCGGGACTGCTATATGAGCTGGTACCTTTTTTTGCTTAAGGCCTGGGAAAGTGTGAAGGCCTAAAGAGGGTGGCATCTTGGGCCATGTGCAGGGAGGCTCTTTGAGCCAACTGGGGGACCACCAGAGATCATGAAGTGCGAGATACTGGGCAGACATTCCCCTGCTGGCACAATCAGCAGGATTGAGGTTCATGGGCACATGTCTCCACGTATCACTGGTTGAGCTGGCTGTGATCTTAGCCACTCGATTGGCTTCGAAAGTCTGTAGCCTATGAGGAGGAGTATTGAGCCATGCCAGGACTATGGTACTGTCGGACCAGCATGTGTATGTTTGAATGGGGATATAAGCTGACAATTGGGCTGACACTCGAGTCATGAGCTGGGATAAAAGAGCTGAGGCTGACAACTCTAACTTGGGAATTGAGAGAGGAGTCTTGATGGGTGCTACCTTTGACTTGCCAATGACTAAGTGTACATTGACATGTCCATCGGTACTGAGCTCATGGAGGTAAATAACGGCACCAAAGCCAGCCTCTGATGCGTCCGCAAACCCGTGAAGCGAGTAAGTGGACGTGGGCTTATATTTACAGATGTTTCGAGGTAAGCGAAGGTTAGAGAGCTGACGGAGATCCTCTGAGATGTGTTGCCACTCTGTGTGGACTTCTTCGGGAACAGGCTCATCCCATCCTATTTTCAGAAGCCACAGCTTCTGCAGGAGGGTCTTAGCGTGGAAAACAACTGGAGTAACCCAACCATTGGGATCATATAGAGACGCTATTGTGCTGAGAATTGAGCGCTTTGTAACTTGAGCTAGAGAGGGCAGAGAGATGCGATAAGTGAATTCATCAGTTTGAGGAATCCACTGTATCCCCAACACTTTAATGGAATTAGAGTCGGGACTGAAGTCGAAATCTTTGGGCATGTCACATTGGTCATCTGGGAACCTTTCTAAGAGCTGAGGTGAGTTGGAGGTCCATTTACTGAGCTGAAAACCATCAAGAGCAAGTAACTCAATCAACTCGTTCTGGAGTGACTGAGCAGATTCCACAGAATCATGACCTGTGAGTATGTCATCCACAAAGATTGACTTGCGGAGGACCTGAGCAGCATGAGGGTAGCGGTGACCTTCGTCATCAGCTAATTGAAGTAAGGTGCGGATGGCACGGTATGGGCTGCACCTTAATCCGTATGTGACGGTATTAAGGGCATACGTGAGCAGGGGCTGGTCTGGTGACGACCGCCAAAGAATGAGTTGATAATGTCTCTGATCTGGGTGAATGAGAATGTTCCTGAACATCATTCGGATGTCAGTACTGAACACTTGTGAGTGAGTTCGAAAAGACATGATAATGTCAACAATGTCTTGTTGTAGAGCTGGACCTGTGTGAAGGCAGTCATTTAAATTGACGCCGTTGGAGCTCTTACAACTCCCGTCAAACACACAGCGGATTTTTTCTGAGCCTGGCTTCATTATGACATCAGTTGAGTATAAGAAAATTGTCATTATTGATAGATACAATATTATTACATTTGGCATAGACAAAATAGGTACGGAACCTTATTGATATTTTAATCTTATTTCTTGTATGTCTGCCTGTCTGTGTGTTCTCTTAAAGCTAAATATGTAAAAAAAACATGTTTATTATGTCTGATTTTGTCTGTTTGTTTGTAAGTTTAATAAATATATTTGAACTATTTACATTTTAGGTTTGTCTGTCTATGGGTTTACTTATGACTATTATATTACTAGCTTTTTAGTCAATGTATGATGTAGTAATGAGGTTTATGAGCAAAGGTATGGGGGTGACACGGTGACATATGTCCCAACTTTATGTAGTCTGACATGAACTCTACATATTTTGAGCGGAAAGGCGGGTTCGCTTGCAGCTTCTTCTCTAAATTGAAAAACCTGCGTAGCGCAATTGCATGAGTACTACCTAGAGCCGGCGCATTGTGCAGAAATGGGAGTGTGACCATATATTAGCCTGAAGGTTCACGAGTAGTTGGGGTGCGAAATATGTCCTCGCACTGCTCTTCTAAGGGGCTGCTATGTTTGTAGGTTTGGGGTTCCTCAGATTCCCAAAACTTCTCGAAACTTTTGTGAATATCATGAGTGGACTGTTCTGAGTCCGTGTGAGAGCCGACGATGTGAACCGAGTTGACCTGATTCGTGGGTGAGGTATGTAAACTTTCGAAAGGTCCTATCAGTGTGAAATCAAATATCGTGCCTAAGGCTATGGGCTTGCCAGGGCCGAGAGAAACCTTGGTTCCGTCTAAGACTTGTCCAAGAACGTCAGATCCTAATATGAGATCAACTGGAGCTGGTGTGTGGTATTCCCGATCAGTGAGAGGAATGGGCGGGTGACCTGATAATTGAGTGAGATCTGGAACCTTTTCTAATGGTAGGTATCCAGTGACATTTTTTAGTATGTGAGCTGTGGCCGTGATCGTGGGTGTGTCACGATGTGTGGGTCGGTATACAATTGTGATTGATGCCTTTGACTCTTGTGTGTGCTGATTGCCTACACCTGAGATTTTTAAAGATGTGTGTTTTAACGGTAAATTTAAAATTCTGGCCATGCACTGAGAACAAAGGGTCAGCATACTGCCATAATCTAATAGAGCTCGAGCTGAGTGAAACTGGCCATGAGCGTCTGCTATTTTAAGCGATACGGTCGGCAGTAATATTGGTGTGTGAGTGACGTGTTGTACACGTTGTGCTGAGTCATCTAAATTTTGTGTTTGAGCCGAATTTGTGGAGTGGGGAAGAGCTGAGTGTGTGAGGGATGAGTGTGCTGAGTGTGTAAGAGATGAGTGTGCTGAGTGTGTAAGAGATGAGTGTGCTGAGTCTTCGCCTTCAAAGTGCTCGGTGATGGTAGGTAGTCAACGTGGACTACGTACCCGTGACCTATTTGGCGAGCGCGACTGAGGGGGTGTGTTGGGCTGAGATGAGGCATGGGCTACTGAAGCCTGAGCATGTGCTGAAGGGTACTGGTAATCATGTGCTGGACGCTGCCTGGGCTCCTCACGTAAATGAGGAGGCAGTAGATGAGCATATGAGTGAGTGGGAGACATGGCCCCGTCACTCCTTGCATCCACGTGTGGACTTGCACTCTTTCTCATAGTGAGGACCCAAACAGCGCCGGCACCGGTCGCGTGCATTTACAGAGTCCCACCGACCTTGAACCGGTTGGTTGTTGTATTGTGGGCAGGCGATGAGCTTGTGTCCCTTTTTCCGGTAGTATGGGCATGGCATACCACCAGTAGGGGACGAAGGTTGAGCCGAATAATCTGGTCGGCGCGTGGGTGAAGGGGATGATTGAGCCGAGTATACTGGCACTGTCTTATGTGCCAAGAATGACTGACGAATAAGATGAGAGAAGCGGTTGTCCTGCCGAGAAGGTATGGGGCGGAACTCTTTACGAGCCTGGTAGAGCAGACGTGGGGTACCTCGAGGAGGCTGTGTCAGCTGGCTGAGCTGAGCGAGCCTTCCTGAAGGAGTAGGCCGCGATGAGGACTGAGCGGCCTGGGACGTAACGCCAGACAGCTCATTCTCTACGCAGCGCGCATGCTCCTCCAGGAACTCGATAAGGTTCTTCAGTGTGGGCAGAGATGCGCGAGATCCGTACTTCCGCTCGAAAAGAGTACGGAGCTCACCTTGGAGTTTTAATACCGCTAGGGATACGAAAACTTAATCCGAGTCCTTCATGGGCAGATCTAAATGAACCAGAGCGCTTTGCGCTGATATGAGCGGAGTGAGAAACAACACGCGTATATTTGAGCGGATGTCGATTTGTGGTAGCCCCAAAATTATGTCCACAATCGATCGATGAGAACACGACGGTTCTCGTATCGTCGAGTCAGAATATCCAGAGCCACTGGATAGTTTTCATTGGTGGGCTGAAGATGAGACACCATGCTAAGTGCCTCACCTGAGAGAGAGGAAAGCAGAAAGTGGTGCTTTACCGCATCCGAAACTATAGCCATTTCGTCGATAAGGCTTCGAAAAATGGCTATGAAGGAAGGCCAATCCTCTATTTTTGACGAAAATTTGGGGAGAGAAATTTTCGGCAGGACTCCGGCGGGCGTGGCTGGGCTGGGGGGGGGCAAGCATGGGCGGAAGTGACGTCGACGTGCCGAGCTTTTGATAAGCTACCATTATCTCATCGCCGTCCCTGATAGCTGCCTCATAATTTTTTGTATATGTGGCCTCAGTTTCGTCGGAAAGATCGCCGTCATCGAGGATCTCATAATAGACATCCTCCAGCTTCTTCCGGTGTGTCTCTAATCGGAGATACCGTCCGGTAAAATCTTCGACCGTATACGAAGTCCTGTCTCCGTCTAAAAGAGCCGCACCGATTTGTTTTAACTGAGAGAGGGAGCCTTGACAGCCTCTCTGAAAATAGCCGCCTATTTTTTAGTAGGCATTGTGCTATACAATTTTATATTATTATATGTAAAAACGTGCGGATGCTATACCTTGACTAGCGCCAAAAAGAGAACTGAATACTGAGCTGAGTAATCACGCAAGTAACGCAATGTGTAGCCCTACGAGAATACACAAATAACCTGCGCACGGAACCCTAAACGTAAACTAAAGAGAAAAAAAAAATTTTTTTTTTAATTTGTGACACCTGTAATATTTGTGCTGAAATTATTGACCAACTTTCACGTGGGAACCCAAATGAGAACAAGCTTAAGAAAAGATTTTTTCCTTTAATCTATTTTTATTTTGTGTTGGCGCCGTGTAATCTAAATACAACAGTCTGTATATTTTAATAAACTTATGGGCAGAGATATGAGAGAAGAGAGAACAAAAAAATAAACACACGAAGAAAAAAAAACTTTTCCTTTTGTACCTGGGTAATTTTGTAAATGACCGGTTATACACTTTTACCGTGACATTAAATCACCGTAACGAGCCGAGTGAACGAGCCGAAGATGTGTATAAAATAACCGCAATATGAAACCGCAATACGTGCTTAATAAATAATCCCACACCTATTTATGATATGAGATACCTATGTATGAAAACAGAAAACGCCTGGCAAATCCAGTTGCGCAAATTATTGTTTTGGCTCAGACAGCCACGAAAGGCGCAAAAAACCTGTCCTTAGAAACAAAGTCAGTCGGAACTCTGTTTATCGAACCGTATCATTAAAATAACACAATACAATCACAAACAAGTGCCGACCTATACATGTACGAGTATGTAGTATATAGTATAGACATACACACTAACGTCTAACGTGAAAACAACCACTGTATATACAAGGTAATGGAGAGAAATTATTCTGTTTAAACTTGGGCGGGTAAGACACACAAAAGCAAAAATCGAAACGAACTGTAAATGAGCGATGTCTTAGGCAAATGAGGACACGGGGGTGAATCGGAACCTTGAGAAATGAGAAAATGTAATTTGGGTAATTGGGTTGGGAACCAAAGAATGTTCTAGAACTGCGTAAGTGGATTTGATAGTAAAATATTTTTGAGTTTTGAGCAGAATAATAACTTGAAACTGACCAGGCGGGGGGAGAACGCTTGTTTGTTGGTCAAACAAAAAATGATTTCAACAAAAGTGTAAAACTGGGCAGAAAATATCATGCGTAGGTAGGCGAAAGAATGTTCCAGAACTGGATGGGCGGATTTTATTTTATTATTTCAGCGGACTGTATAATTTTGGGCTGAGATGGTGACCATAGGTCGTTGGTTCAAAAAGGAGGTCTCGAAGGATCTTTTATGATTTCAACATATTTTTCTGAGCAGTGGACTGTATAATAGAGGCTGGTTCAAAGACGGTCTCGAAGGATCAAAGTTGAAACCAAAATTAATTTTTGGGCTGAGTGCAGACCATAGGTCGCTGGTTCAAAGGCTTCGAAGGACCAAAGATGATTTCAACATATTTTTCTGAGCAGTGGACTGTATAATAGGGGCTGGTTCAAAGACGGTCTCGAAGGACCAAAGATGACACCGCGAGGGTATCAGGATGCGGGGCTGAGTTTTGGGTGACGTGCTGATGTGTGGGAGATATGGAGAGAGAGAAACAATATGGGATGTGAGCACTGGCACTGACCTGGTTGGTGGTTTCCTTTGTCTCCAAAATGGCCGCAAACTTGCGGCGAGCCGACAATTTAGCGCTGGGGGTCTTTTCCTGCTGGAGCTGATGTCACCACACACACGGTAACAGTCTTTGGTGGTCCACAAGGACAATGTTTCTGAGCGGATCAAAAATGGCGCGGCACTGCGCTCCTCGACAAGCGTGTGGCACTGCGCAACTCTCTGTGGTCACTCGGTCACTATCGAACCGCGCGGGCGTCGACCGTGTCCGACACTGCGGCGCCCCCCAGCGGACAAACGTCGCGGTAGCGCGAACAACCCAGATGTAAAAGAACCATGTTCTCCAGAAGTTTTCTTTTAAAGACCAAATTGTCCGAAAATAAAACGTAAATACTCGTATGTTAAGAATCGTCAAATCCTGGATAACATTTCGTACATACGTTCATATTTGTAGTAGTATTAAAAATTTCCGGGGAAAATAGACATTGAAAATAATTAAATTTTAAATTTTATGGCAATGTATTGTCAGTCAACTTTGTGACCATGTGGTGGAGTTAATTCGTTTTTACTTTTATTAATAATATATATCAAAGCTATATATTTTATATAGGATTTTTCAATCGAACAATCGGTTCCTTGTGAAAAGTATTATTTTCTCCTATTTTGTGCTATCTGGAGAGCTGTTGACAGATGCTTTGCAATGCGTGTTGATGTTGACGTTATTTCAATGTCGTTTTCGTCGATATTTGTACCGACAAACATCGAGCTGCTAATTTCGGTCCTATAAGGACCTTAAAGTAAAAAAATGCCTGTTATTATTAAATCATTTTTACTTTCAATAAGTATTTCCTGCCATTCATATATATATACAATTTTATTAATTTATATAAATAACATATTTTTTTTGTGTGCACATTTGTGATTCTCATACCATATACGTTAAGTGATTTTATCATCAAGGGTTTGCTGGTATAAATCTCTTTAAGAGATGAGCTCGCCTATATGCATAGACTATAAGATTCAATGTTATTATTAATTTTGTATGTGTAATAAAGAATTTGAATAGAATAGAATACTAGTCTAGTCTAGTTTTAATAGATTAGGACAAAATTAACAGAAAAACCTCGGTTTTTGGTAATAAAATACTACATATATCATGCATTATTATCGGAGTAAATTTTCAAAACTAGTATTGAATCCTGACTTCTGGAAGCTTTATGGTTACCGTACCATTACCTGACCCCGACCCACCCCTAGCCCAACGCAGTCTCCGCTCTATTTTTTTTTTTACATTTTGCAGAGATTTCCTGTCACGGGATTTGATACACATTACACTCGATAATTTCTATTGATTAACAAAAATTTCTATATGTTACTGTGTTTGTGGTAGTTAATTAGAGCAAAAACTTATATAGGTAATATAGGTACCGAACGAAATAATATGTCGATATTTTGTATTAAACCGCGCTCACCAACCCGCCTGCCCAGCGTGTGTGAGTATGGGCATTTCTTCCAGCAGGACCGCTAAGAGTGGCGAAATCTTGGAAAGGCCTATGTCCAGCAGTGGATTGAACAGGCTGATGGATGGATTTTGTGGTTGCACTATCTATAGGTATAATATAATGTATTATAGTATAGGAATAGGAAGTCTAATTTTTTTGCGTATATCGCAAATAGGGTCATTGAACCTTGGTCCTGACCTGACCACTTACCGAGTCTCCAGTATGAATTTGGATATATAAACAAAATTCACCTTATATATTGCGATTCATAGACTAAAAGCTAAATATATTTAAGTGGTGTGTTTTATTTGAAAAAGAAGATTTAAAGATACTGAAAAAGATTGTGAAGCTGTTTTTATTAAAATTTATTAATATTATTATGTTACTAACATAAAACCGTAATGCGTCTCTTTTGAATTTCGGAACATGGGGAAAGATGACAGAAATTGATTACAATATAATATAATGAACCTGCCTACTTTGACGAAATATAGGAAGTCATATATAATACTCACGTCTGTCTTCCGGAGGGGTAAATGAGACTACAGATATCCATCTGATACGATCTTGACACACCTCTTTTGCTTCTTCCACATCCATCTATCCAGTCATACAAACTCATCTATTCTGGGTACTTTTGACTTTGCCCTTCTTTATATTTCACCATTATGGTGGTAACGGAGGATCTCGGTGCAAAATGCACATCATAATATGGTTTTCTTTACTTTTGAATAAAAAGTTTGCAATAAATGCGTTTTATAGCAATTCGCGCAAACTGCTTGTTAATAGTTGGGTGATGACATGAAAATTATTCTATTTTATGCGTTACATTTCAGCTGTATTACATTACAATTGTAAACACGCTTTTAAGTTTGTTAAAGTAATGCAAACAAAATGTAATACATTAAAATACGTAATTTTTTTGTGAAGACGTTATTATTAATAAACTATTTCCGCAAGTTGCTTTAAAACACATTTATTGCGTACTTTTTATTCAAAAGTAAGGAAAACAATATTATGATGTGCATTTTGTACCGAGGTAAAAAGTACGTTCTTCTACGGTGCGGTGCAGCCCGGTCGACCGACTTTTACCTTCTTTTCGAGAGAACTTTTTTCTCTCGTTCTGAAATTATGGTCAGGCACGAGTTTTTCGCATCTG
Organism: Ypsolopha scabrella; assembly: GCA_910592155.1. Lineage (NCBI taxonomy): Eukaryota > Metazoa > Arthropoda > Insecta > Lepidoptera > Ypsolophidae > Ypsolopha > Ypsolopha scabrella. The sequence continues at coordinate 13,254,853 of OU342964.1, forward strand.
TAAGCTTTACTTAACTGAAATTTACAAAAAGAACGATATTTTAGGCTGTCAATTGTTAAAGACGATAATATGTTTTTTTGTAGGTACTGATGAAATGTTCGATTTTTCAAATAAGAACAACGAGGCTGGCGAGAATGGCCAGAAGCTCTGTTCGATTTTTTAAAATAAAATTTCTGTTCTTTTACTGAAAAGGGGCACTTTCACGTTTATCTTCGAATAGACAATGACCCTCTTTTTCTGGGCGAGAAGAGATACCTAAAGAATTCTTACTTTTACTTACAACATACATACATTTGTATGGGTAACAATAAAACAATGTATGGAACAAGATCTTTAAGCGAGTAACAATTTTATTTAAAACTTTTCTTAAATTATTTAAAAGTATCACAAATGTACCTATTTTAACAAAGTATTTCCTATAAATCAGAGATTTTAATTACCAAGCATGAGTAATTTTATACAAAAAATAAATAACAGTAATGTGATTTCCATAAAAAAACGTCGGCATATCGCTTGTAGATTGAGAGAATACGATAACGCTGCATAAAATATTTACTTTTAATAAGAGACCAGATCAAAGGTCCCTGTTTGTCTGAAAATAGGGGAAGTTTTTTGTACAAAAAACACAAATGATTGTGCAAAAAGTAAATGGGTGGTCAAAAAAAAAGCGAAATACGACGCGTGCCACAAAAATTGACTGGACAATGGCGCACTAGTCGACACTAATAAGGATTTCAGATAAAAAAAGATTTATTTTATTACATTTAGAATCTATAAAATATTACTAATCTGAGGTATTGTGTGAACACTGAAGTATTATACTGCATGTGTGTGTAGCTGGATAATATACTGAAGACACATTTGGCAAAAGAAACTCTACTATTTTAAACCTTATATAAATTTGATTTTAATTTATAAGTATTTAAGGCGACTTAGGAGGACGCTCACGTAGGTGCAGTCCAAATCGTATTTTAATTAATTAATTATTTATTTACTAATATTAGATTAAGAACTATTGTTACTAACAAATTATGGGTTTTAAATTGTAGCCTGAAATAAATGAATTTATTTATGATAACCAAATTCATACTGGGGACCCGGTAAGTGGTCAGGACCAAGGATCAATTACTTTTTTCTGTGAAATACGCAAAATAAAGTTTAGACTTCCTATACTAATAATTAGTGTATCGAGGTTGTTCTTGACCAAGTATAGCGGCATATTTTTTTTGTATTTCACAAACAGTATCATTAGGCATTTGTCCTAAACACTTATTGAGCCTCCAGTATGAATTTGGCTGTACAAACTAAAGTCACTGTAATCAAGTAAAATAAATATAAATTATATGGATAAATAAAATTATAAGAATTTCCAAATATATTTCGGGTCCGATATAGACCCGGCATCAGTTGATACTCTTTTAGTATGTACGGGCAAGTATATTAAATTTTATCTTAGAATATTAGATATATTAGAGGTTAAAGGTATACCTATAGTTACCTAGTAAACTAAAATGAGTCTTTACAAATACCTATGGCGAAGAAAAACGGATGCAGCTGTAAAGTGCTTTTTGCCATAGCTTGTTCTCCTTTTAAAAACAATATCCATAAAAATAATGTTTAATTGAAACCTGTAGGGGTTCGAATATTATTTGTCTCCCCTTGGAAATTCAGATGTGCAATTATTGTGAGTGACCGTTGCCTGTCAATCAATCAGTATACGAGAACAAAAAACTGACCCCTCACTGACCATGCACAAAAACTTGCCAAAAAAAGCTAAAAAGCCCAATAATGAGAATCGCAAATAACGGTCCAGATTTAGTGCAGTCCCTTTTATTATGGACTTTGGACGCGTGATAGCCATTTCCACTGAGTCTTTAGACATTACCGTTACATATTCTGTAATTTAAATAAGTCACCTTTGCATCTACTTTTCTATAGCGCAGGCTCTACAAAATGTTACTTTTAGTTTGCCTCTGTTATTTATTATTATTAGCCAATCTTTCCATGCATTGTAGGTAAGTGATAAATTTTGGGTGGCTTACACATATAATTTCTCTAAAAGTCATAATTCTTATTTCTGTGATTATAGTACAAAATAATAGATCACGTAGTATTTTCTCTGAAATTTTGTAACCACATCGATTCTATCAATTTTAATTTATTTCAGGGTTCCATATTCATCATTTACTGAACGGATTTTCATGTAGTTTTCACAGCTGTACAGAGCTTAATTCGGAATAGAATATTAGATTTATTTCAAATCTGATGGCGGAAAAAAAAGTTATCGTCATTTAAAGATTTTTGGAATTTACTTTTCTACTGGTAGTAATTAAAAGTTATGGTACGGGAACTCCTCAACTGATACAGAGTTCGAGTTTGGGCTTCTTTGATTGCTCTTTATTAGCACTTTGGTAAAACATGGTGACCAGGGTCTGATGATGGGACTGGAAGGTGGGTACGGGATCTCCGCAACGAACAACAGCAGACCCTTTGAGTTTGAGCTTATTTGATTGGTATTTATTAGCGCTTTGGTAAAACATAGTGACCGTTGCACTTAGTCGTAAAAAATCATATTCTTTTGTTTTCCTTATTTCCAAGAAAATCTCTTCGATGCGGGCGGAGCCGCGGGCAAAAGCTAGTAATTTATAAAATCAAATTCAAGGAACTAATAATATAAGGCAAACTAAATAAAAAGCTTGTTTTTAATCAATTGATTCATATTTTTAATTTTTCATTGATTACTCGTTCCGTAACTATTCTTGGTGCTAACTTTTCAAAACACGTCTGCTAATTTAGCATGGCAAACCATATCGAGATCGATAGCGCTTGATACAGTGCTCTGTCTCACTCTGTTGATCTACATAAAGAGAGACAGACAGAGTATATCGAGCTGTCAAAGTTCGATATGGTCTACTAAGCTAGGTACCCTGGACTCGACGATTGTACCAATATACATTGGAATCAATAATCATGTAGTGTTCAATTCTGTACAATATTGGAGACGTAGAATCCGGCTATGCATCAGAATAATAGACAGTTGATTAGTAAAGGTTTAATGAATGTAAAAGAAAAATCGTATTTAGCTGAAAAATAACGTTTTTCTTTTAGTTTGCCGTTTAACATTACTTAACATCCTTCTTGGTCAATGCTATTCGGCTCTGGAAGAAACTTCCGCAAACTCTCAAAGGTCTTCCTTCCGTGTCCTCTTTTTAATATAACTTGAAGAATGTTTACCTGTCCTCTCTCTGAATGACTTACTGACTAAGCTACTTGTTTATTTGTATGTATGCATGTGTTTATTAAAATGGTTTAAAAAAACATTTTATTTTATTTAAAGCGGCGCGGCGGTAACTCAGGGGTAGAACGCTGGCCTCTCAATCTTGAGACCCAGGTTCGATCCCCGGTCGGGCATGCACCGATGAGTTTTTCGGAATTTTTGTGCATAGTATTTGTGTTCTTACCTAATTTACCACTTGCTGAACGGTGAAGGAAAACATCGTGAGGAAACCTGCATGCCCTAAAAAGCGTGTAATTGTGCCCGAAGTACGGCGATAGGGCTAACAACCCATCACGTTGGGACGTAATAATAGTCGGTGAATCGTGGGTGTACCGGGTGTGGACTGTGACTTGCATTTTCACAGTTCACACACGGGAACACCTCTGACGCCCCTTCGGGGATTGATGTCGTGACGAATAACATCGTTATCTTAATGTAATGTACTCGTACATTTACAAAGCAATATAAAACAGTATATTAAGAAATAATTTCATATTGTACAAAGAGGAAACTTATTGCTTATAGCAATATCTTCCAGGCAACCTTTGGGTGGAGGAAAAGATGTGAAAGAAAAATATAGAGGGGACATTTTTAATAATTAATTAATTATGTATGCACAGACATACATTTATGAGAGAATAACAAAATGTTGTGGGGTTTTTACTGTCCATTTCTAATAGCTAACAACATGTCCCTCCAAATGCTTTTCTCAAAAATGCTACTTTGCAAAAGAAAAATCATAACTTACTCGTTTTACATTTTATTGAACTGTTATAACGGGTCTAGCTTTATTTTAGTTTTCGTACAATCAGTTTAATAAGGTACATAAATGTAATTCCTGATAATTTCAATAGGTAACTGTGACCTATTCATCTTGTATTTTACCTATCCCAATAACTATACCAAATAATGACATCAAAATGCAAACAAGGGCCGCTGCGCATGCGCCAACGTATTAAAGAGGGTCCAAGCCAAGCAGGATGCATCAGGGGGGCGGCTGCGATGGCAACTTTGTACCCCAAATATTCATCGCGAATTTTTTTGCATGACAAAGCTCGTTTCAATCAAATACTGTCACGTTGTATAGAATCGCGCCCACGCAAACTCTTGTGTGAAGAGGCCTTATAATTCGCGAATTAAAATCTGCCAAACATCATGACAAGATAAGTCATGATGAGTTTGTTTGCTTAGAGCTAATTTGATGAGCAAACATTTTGGAGAGTTCAGTAGGGCAGGCTACATGATAGTTGATTTGTTGGTGATATAGTAGTTTAGGTAAAATGAAGCTTTGACTACATTTTGATTTCTGTGCACTGAAGTCATATTATGTAATGTTCAAATGATATTGGCTCTGGCCCATCAAAATTTTGCAGGTAAACCTACAACGCTGGTATTCTGCCAGCGCCATAGTACCCAAGACGGTACTTATTCAACACAAATTGTTACAATAATCAGTGTTTATAGAAAATTTGATTGATATTAGTAATTTATGTTTAATTATACCATCTGTTTATATATTAATTAAACGTTTTCTTTAAAAATAATCGCTTTAGGTCGTAAAAAATTGTTCAGTAAAGCCCTTTCAAAGGATAATCTACCTGTTAGGGTCAAGAAATATTTATTTTATGTTCGCTCACTTAATGCTCAATTTAAATAAATAAAACATAGATTTGTCGCAGCTATTCCTGAAATAGAAATAAAAATGATATACCAGCTTATAGTATTCCTTAATATATATTTAATAGCTTTTGCCCGCGGCTCCGCCTACGTTTTATTCGGTTTAACGACAGGCTTTTGTCCGGGATAAAAAGTAGCCTATGTGTTAAACAAACATACACATACACTCCCTCACACACATACACACACCCTCACACACACACTCACACAGACACTCACACAGACACTCACACACAAACTTTCGCATTTATAATATTAGTGTGCTATTATAACAAACAAATATTAAATTTAAATTTCAAGTCTCTGTCAGCTTAATCCGTTTCGAACAATATGAACAAACAAACAGACACACGAATCACACCGTATATGTTTTATCCCATACGGACAGACGGACGGACAACGGAGTCGCACCATAATTCCGTTTATAACCTTTAGGTACGGAACGCTAAAAAATATACGAATGAGGCCTGTGACTTGCATTTTACAGTCTATACTCGGAAACACTTGTTCAAGTCGTAATGACGTATTTATGTAGTACATAAATTATACTAATTGCAAAAACACTATATGCATTACTCCTATCTGATATTAAATCCTGCGTAAATACAGTTGTTAAGAAATCAATCAAATATTGATGTATAATAAGTAAAAACTTCAGTAAACTCTGAATGATAGGCGATTATTTCCAATAGCCAAATGAATGTATGAGAAACTTTGTTTGAACGTTGTTCGTCCAAAAAATAATTCTTTCGAATTGATAAGTTCGCGTGCCTGTCGCGAACATGTGCCGATCGCTATTATTTCATTTCCCTTCCGAAGGGCGAGGACCCCAGGCTTGCTCCTATTGGTGGAAATTTTGAGGGACGCTGCGCGGTTCCAAGAGGGCCCCTTGAACGAAACGCGCAGCCAATCAATTCGCTCATTTTTTAAATAAACAGCGCAAAAAACTCGTAAAAAATAGCGTGCGCGATTGATATTACATTGTTTGTACATGCGTGTATGTACGCCCTTATGTTGTGAATTCGAATTCGTTATTACAGATTATTTTCAGAATTACAGTATATTTTTAGTTAGTACTATGTAGTTACACAAACTACTTAGATAATAGATTTTGCTATTAATTGAAAAATATTTAATATTTTAAATGTTATTAACTTTGACAACGACAATCTTAAGATCTCTGCTCTCTATTGTTATGTATTGTTAACCATTTTTTATAAAGCCCATACAAATTATTATTATTAATAATATATAAGAACCTACAATTCAAAGTTTTTTTTTTACAGATGATAAGAGTATCCCTAACAGACCACATTCCAATGAAAAAAATATTTTTTGCGTGATCTTTTTTTCACTTTGCCATAGAAATTTAGTCAGCTGATTGAACCACTTTGTACTGAGAAGTGAAAAATTTATTTAACCAAAAAAAATGTTTTGTTCTTTTTGAGATCAGATGATCTACCCTAAAATTATTTTCACTTCTTATTGTAGGGCCTTATATATTTTTAAGCGAAAATTCATATCAAATCTATAAAGATAGACAGCCAAACGTTGCGTTTTAAATGCAGTATTTATAACGAATAGATAAGACAAATAATTTTTTATGGGACCGAGATTTTGGTTCCGTGCACTTTATCTTCATATTTTTACAATTGACCGATATGACGTGACTAGTTCGCGTATTTGACAATTGAGCCAAGAGTTAAGTTAGAATATTTTTAGTATTTATATAACTTGAAAAATTAGGATGAGTGTCGACAATAACTAAATAGATAACTATTACAGCTAAAACTCACTTCTTTTTTGACGAGAAAATCTCGATGTTTCAGTCATACCTACTCTAAAAAACTTTCAAATATGATTGCATCTAAAAGATTTTTGTTTGTTGCTTTATTTTTGCTCTTTGTATTTTCAGGTATAAAAGGAATCTTTCTTTAAAAGCATTTAAATTCACAAAGCTCCTGAGGAGCAAATACTGATGTCTTGTAAGTTTAGCCTCTAGAAGTAGAGATAATATGTACTTCGTCTTCATAAACTTCACAAAAACTTTGTTTGAATTGTCAGATTTGTTTTGTTTACAGTAGAATAAATCGGCTTTGAGATGCTTTGAGTCATGTTTGAGTCTACTGTAATGCATGCCAATTCGCGGTAAACCACGTGGCACAACTTTATTTATCAATAAGTTTTCCTTTGATCTTGTAGATTATTTCCAGAATGCAGATAATCGACGCCATATATAATTAAAACCCGTTTTAATTTTTTCAGTCAACATTTTCAATGTCAGGAACAGACTTCCTTGTATCACTCCTGCAGTTTTCAGTCAAGCTTCAAATATGAACATTATAGTAAAAGAACACTCCACCAAAATACCGAAAAAAAAATTAGACATTTGCCCTTCATTTACAGAGGTGTCTGTTCCGTAGTAACTGCTACAAAAATTACTACGACAGTGCAGAGGTTTGATAATACACACAGACGCAGATGAACGCCCCTAAAACTATGTGTTTTTGAAAGCCAGACGGAATAGCTTTTATCATGTTTCACGTGAATAGCGTTATTTTGCATATAAAAAACTTAGTCCTATGCAAAAATAGGTACAAAAACAATTTTAATGAAACATTTTACATAAATACTACGAGGCAAAATATCAAAAAGCGACAGCATTAAAAACACAACAAGTCAGGTAAAAAATAATACGAACCCTTTTCATTGCAAAACAACGGACACAAACAACACAATTCTCAGAAGCTAATTACGAAACTTTATGTTTGTTAATCACCATAAGAATTGCTTTCACCTCGGATGCCGGTAATTTTTTTTCACTTCTCATGTTCTTAAATGCTTTAAAAAAAGTTCTTGTTTATGCTAGGTGTAAGCGCACTAAAACTACTTTTTATGTTCTGCTCGTAGTGCATAAAAGTGTTTACTTCTTTTAAGACTATGGCAATAGGCCTTACAGCCAAATACACAGTACAACTTCATTGACAAACTTTTTCAAACTCGTTGAAAAGTTCTTTTTCAAAAGTGTTCCCGCCAAGATTGTGTTATTTTAGCGCGAACTGACAGGACAGCGATGAACACGGACTCTTCAGACGATGCTCAGAAGAATATACAGTGACTTAAACAAATATGATATAAAATAAATAAACCTCAGACATGCATGTCTAATTATTTATTTACGTTATTTAGACATGGCTGTGTAGGCTAAGTTACCTTTGCCTTAACAATCGGGGGCAGAATTTAAAAAAATGTGGCGGGAAAGAGCTGTTGTTTTTTCTCAGCAGTATGTACATATTTAGTTGTTTGATTACCTATTCAAATTTGCAATAAATATTACTGAACGTTAAATATGTCATCAAGTGATGATGAAATAATACTTACTCCTAACACATTAATGGAAAGAAACGCAAAGAAAGTTGTTCAGCAGATATTGCTGCCAAAATCTAAGCAAATATATCTTAAAAGTTATGAGAATTTCATGTATTGGAGAAGCAGAATAAATATTTGCTAACAATATCACAGTTTCAATCAAAGTGAAAAGCAGAGTGTTGAACTCGGCTACAAACGATCCATTACCTCGAACTATAGCTGCCTTCGCCAAGGCTCAGGCAGCTAAATATCTCAGAATATGGCTCGTTTTATGCACTCGTATAACAATCTATTATTTATTTATCATTCTTTTTAGGTATATCTAAATTCAGCATGTCTAATAGTGAAGTGTCACACGCTATTACTAAAACGAGATTTATTTCGAGTTTTGGCATATCCTTATTATTTGGCGTTCCCTTAGGCATGGGTTGCAAAAAAAGACATCATCTTGCTAGGTTTCTTGCCCTTCTTCTTAGCAAAACTAATCGAATGGGCGGAGTTAGGCATGTATTTATATATGTAGTATTTGGTATAGGTGACTATTACGTGCATGGTATATACATTATTGTATGCATTGTATACATCATCCATCCATCCATCAGCCCGTGTTCGTCCACTGCTGGACATAGGCCTTTCCCAAATTTCGCCACTCATATCGGTCCAGCCGTCCCCCGCAACGTCCTTCAGGTCGTCGGTCCAGCGGGCACGAGGTCGGCCTACACTACGCTTTGCTGGATACATTAAATATATATTTTATTAATTAGTTTATCTACGTTTATAAACCTATTTAGTCTATTATATAAGATTAAAACTGAATTTAAATTGTAGTTTTCATTAAAAAATTATAATTTTAACATGTAATAAGAGTATTTATGTACCTTTATTACAGAAATAAAGTATTCATTCATACTCCAGCGCACGCTTATTATATCATCATCATCATCATCATCATCATCATCATCATCATCATCATCACTTTATTGCACAAAAAATAAGTACAAAAAGGCAAACTTAAGCATAAAGCATTTTCTACCAGTCAACCCACAGATGATACAAGATAAATAGGTAGGTGGGCGTGCAAGAAGAGTAAAAACTTAAAAATAACAAATTAAATCAAGATACTACTCTAAATTAATAACTATAGGTAACATATACCTAAAAAGAATATATGTTAATACTTAAACTGTACTTAAAATACATAATATTTAAAATAAAATAGGTTTATTAAAATATAGATTCCAATACATAAATTAATACAAGTTTTAATAAGTATATTGTACATAAATAAAATAAATACATACCATGACTGCAAAAAAGAACAAGCATTAAAGATAAATTTCATATTTGTGTGTTTGTGGAGAGGTAGTGTCTGTGCACAAAATACTTAAAGGAGTTACGGGAGGGAGCTTTTCTGACATCGTCGGGAAGTTCGTTCCAGAGACGAACAGCAACTACAGTAAAAGAATTGGATACAAATCCGGAATGATGCAAAGGAATCGAGAGAAGAAGGTTATTTGAGGATCTGAGCTTTCTATCGTGATTTTCAGACCAGAGATGTATTATTGACTTGAGGTTTGAGGGGGTATTTGGATCGTTAATTATACTATAAAGAAGGCAAACAATTCTTAGGTTTCTACGGTCGCGAACAGGAAGCCAGTTGAGTTTTGCACGAAACTCTGAAACGTGGTCATATTTTTTCAAGCCAAATATGAAACGGATGCAGCTGTTAAGCAAGCGTTCTAGTTTATTGAGATGGCCTTCTTTAGCATCCAAATAACAGGTATCAGCGTAGTTAATAATAGGGATGAGAAGGGAATTGGCGATAGAGATTTTCTTTGAAATAGGTAATACGTTTTTCAGACTTAAAAGAGAATGGAGAAAGGCATAAAATTTTCAAGAAACTTTTTCGATTTGAGCATCCCAATTAAAATCCTGATCGATAACATTATAAATATATATTTTATTTTATCTTTTAGTATTTTTATAAATATGCACAAAGACACAACATTATATAAAGTCCTACAATAAGTATGTTCACTATTCTAGGGTATAAACATTGTGTGTCGTTAACTGATATCATATTAAAGAAGCAATATTTATTCTTTTTCAAATTCCTAGTACGAAGTAAAAGTACTTAAAAAAAAGTACAAAAAGTTTAAAGTAAAGTACTTAAAGTGGTCTTTAAGCGATACTCAGATTACTCAGTCACATCTTGAATATTTTTCACTTTGAATTTTAGAGCCTTAAACTGGGTGTAAAAGCAAAGGCAAGAATCCTCTAAGGGTGTGTTAGTATGATCGGTAAAGATATTATTTTAAATACTGGGATCTCTAAATAAAGTACCAATACCTCATAATAAGACGATTTTCTTTACTCAAAATACACTAATCGCGTGGACACCCTCACGGTTGCTGGCCACTCGGATGAGGGGTGCGGGTTGCGGGGTGCAATTAGGTGTGTGGGCAGACCGGTGAGCTGCTTAGCCATAGCTTAGAAAAATGATGGAATTTTTGGATAAAATTCAAGGTATTTTTTTTTCTCGTAATGACATCAGAATCGTGTATACTTTCATACCCTAAAGGGATTCTTGACTTTGCATTTACACCTGTATATAAGGTGACATTTATTTTCACAGCCAAATTCATACTGAAGACCCAGTAAGTAGTCGGTATCAAGGTTCTTTGGAAAATTCTAACTTTTTTTCGCGTTCCCTACAATCACAAGCAACACTACGAAAAGGCAAAATTTTCCTATTTAAATTATGGAAAAAATGTGGTATAAATTCGGCTGTAGATAAGAAATGTCACCTTGTATAAACTTTAGCAAATGAAGGCAAATTTTGTGCCCCACTAGGCCGGGCATTAGTCACAAAAGCTATAAATGTTTTGATACTCAATGTAGATACTTACTATATGAACTTTATAAAATAAAATACTGGGTGTAAATAGACTGCTACCAATAAAGGAAACCACGTATTCTACCGAACCTACTGAACCACTTTTCCAAAGATTCATACCCGCGGACACCCTTAGTTTAGGAAATAATTGGGTTCCAAATGAAAATGCGTGAACCCTAACGCACCGACATACGGGCGAGTTTAGAGAGAGCGTCATCCGTGAATCAGCTTCAGGTTTCACGGACGACCTTGCGATTTGCCATTAGTGCAACTTGAAAGCGGAGCCTAGCCGGTGCGTTATCGTGGTGAAACAACACGCCTGGTGCCAACTTTTCACGACGTTTTTCATTGAGAGGATATGTCGCGCTTGCAAAGGTCACTGTTACTCCATGCGGAACGACCCGCAGTGCGAGAGGGACGGATTCCGGAAAAAATAGCAAAATGTCGGTTTTTAATTAATATAAAATGAACTAAAATAGCTATCAAAATTTCCAACTGAGAAAATTTAGATATCGTTTAAATCTATCTAATAAAATATCGTTCAGGTTTGTGTGTCATTCCTGTTTGTCATACTATAAAAAAGTGTAGAAGAAGACCTAATTTCAATCATTATCTCTATCGAGCGAAAGTTACGCAATCACGTTTTTGTACTGAACAAAACTAGAAAAAGGTTCCGAAATGTATATACTGATTTATAAAATTAGTGGCTTCATCTAAAAAGCAGGTATATAACTTCAAAAAGTGCCATTTTTATCGAAATAGCCCCTTAACTGCATCACGGAGTTTAGGGATTAAACTTGCATTGTAGGCACAAGTTATAGTTTTTCCTTTCGGCAAGTAATAATCAATAAAATTAATTCCCTCATAATCCCAGAACACCATTTCATGTTAACCATCTCGTAATCCCAGAACATCATCGATTCCGTCATAACGCCATAACTTTGCCTGCGGTCGGAACAACACGTAATTGTTTCACTGGCGGCAGAGGAGATCGCCGTTTCCAAGACATGCTTATGCTGTTTTGTTTCAGGGTCGAAATGATGAACCCACGTCTCATCCATGATTACGAAACGACGGCAAAAGTTATCCGATGACGCTGGAAGATTTTGAGCGATTTTTGTTTGCTTCGGGTTACATTCGCGAAACCCATCTTGCCGATACATTTTTAAACCCTCAAGTGTTTGTCAAAATGGAATGTACACTAAAAACTGAAATCTTTAGGGTCTCTGCAACATATTTTATATACCTATCTTCTTTCTTCATAAACCACCTTTTTTTCGAGTTATTTCCCATCGGCTCATTAGTCTGTTGCGGAGTTGCTTTTACATATTTAAAATCACATTCTTAAGCATTTAAAAAGTAAAAACATTCATGAGAATTCATATCTGAATTATAATGATTGCTAATTTGCATGATTTTATTTTTGAAATGTTTAGGAGGGTTTTTTTTGAAACGTATCTCCTCTTGTTACAGAATGGTTCGATACTTATTTAAGGGGTCGCCTGCAATGCATACGCTCGGACGAGGTTTCCTCAGAGTGGTGCCAACTAACTGTCGGTGTACCCCAAGGTGGTGTCCTCTCTCCTCTCCTTTTTTCGATTTTTATTAATTCCATATCCGATATTCTTTCTGCTAACTACCATCTTTATGCAGACGATTTACAACTCTACCGCCACTTTGACATAGCCGAGGTAGATAATGCTATCTCAGAAATGAATTGTGATCTTTCAAATATTCTCATGTGGGCGAAAGCATTTGGACTCTTGGTTAATCCCAAGAAATCTCAAGCCATTATTTTCGGCAGTAGGTATATGACCAACCGTCTTAATCAAACGACAATTCCACGAGTAGTGTATAATGATGTCTGTATTGCCTACACTAAAACTGCAAAAAATTTGGGTGTCATATTCGACTGTAACTTGACGTGGGCTGCGCATATTAATGAGGTCAGCAGGAAAGTCTATGCGACATTTCATTCCCTTAAGCGTCTCCAAAAGTTTCTCCCATTTGGAACTAAAGTTACTCTCGCACAATCTCTTCTTTTGCCGATTATCAACTACGCTGATGTTTGTTTCCTAGATGCCAGTCAGGAGTTGCTTGGTAAACTTGAACGTTTACAAAATCTGGGAATCAGGTTTATCTATGGGCTAAGAAAATATGACCACGTATCTCAGTACCGCGAACAGTTAAAATGGCTTCCAATCAAACAGCGTCAAAATGTTAATATCCTTTGTTGCCTTTTCAACATTTCAAAGAGTCCCACTTCTCCTCCATACCTCCGCGATCGTTATGAGTATATCTTCCTTAGAGACAAGCAAGTCAGGTCTAACACGTTCTCACTTTTAAAAACACCTTCTCATAACGCCGCAGCGTATGGAAAATCATTTACTGTACAGTCCATCAAACTGTGGAACTCTCTTCCTCACACTATCAGAGACAGTCCTTCCATTGGTGTATTCAAAAGGAAAATAAAAGAGCACTATCTCCGTTAACCTATCCTCCTGGTATACATATTATGTATATAATATATGTATATATATATATGTATGATTATATATTTATTGATAGGATACTATTTATTAATACTGTGTAGGTATATGTATGTACATTTTATGTAGTTTATTGTATGTATTTTTTACTTGTTTGTATATTTTAGGTACTATTTTAATCTTGTTTTTGTGGAAGTATTATTATGTGCACATTATGAATACCTTACTTATATCTTATATATCTCATCCACCCTTGGTCTGCTGGAAGAAATCTCATTATTGAGATAAGCGCGCCATTGTACATAGCTTTTCAAGTGTATATTTTAATAATATGTTTTCTGTGTACATTAAGAATAAATATAAATATATAAATATAGGAGTATGATTTTAAATAAGTTAAGAAAGCAACTCCGCAACGGACCAGTGAGCCGATGGCAATAACATAATGTCCCCACTATTTTGGCATTTTGTTCGTTTACAGAGGTGGACGGTTGACCAAAACGAGAATCATCTTCGCAGCTCGATCTGCTTCTTTTTAAGGCGCTACCTCACCAAAATCGGCACTTTTTGAACTTATGTACCTGATTTAGCCACTAATTTGATAAATTTGTATATAAATATGGGTACCCTTTTCTAGTTTTCTTGAATATAGAAACGCGATTGCAGAACTTTCGCTCGATAGAAATAATTAATGAAATGAGGTCTTCTTCTACACTTTTTTTCATAGTATGCGAAATAGGAATGACATATAGACCTGGACGATATTTTATAAGATAGATTTTAACGATATAAAAGTTTTGTGAATGTGAAATTTTGATAACTATTTTAGTTAATTTTATATTAATTTAAAACCGAAATTTTTCATTTTTTCCGGAATCCGTCCCTCTCGCACTGCGGGTCGTTCCGCATGGAGTAAGAGTGACCGTTGAAAAATTCACATATCACCTTAATTCATCTCGCAGTAAGCGACTGTGGCATACGGTAAAGCATCAGTCCCTAATGTCTGCAGAATATCCGAAAGAATATCTTTAGTGAACATTTTTTTCAGGCACAGCTACTTCATCATTATACGTACATAACTCGTTTTTCCATATTTGATTGACTTTATCAACTTGTTAAGCAGAAAAATTTATAAAGTTAAAAAGGTTTTAGTACTCTTGGCTACGTCCTACGACGAATAGCTCGTTGACTCTTGGACTGGACGGAAACTTGACACAAATACTGTGTCATACCATACAGTCATATGCATAACTCATAATGACACTTTAAAATAAAATAAAAATATTTACAAAATATGTTTTCTTTGTATGAGTTTTTATTATCTAGGTATTTCATACACCCTTGCAAAAATGGCTTTATACCGGGCGGGATATAAAGAGTACCCGCAGCAAATATACCAAATCATAAATATGTATTACCGAGGTCAAAATCAAAATCTATACTAACGCCATCTTGACTTAGTTTTAAAAACTTTTACATCATCCCTTGCAATTTGGACCCTCCTGCTACGGTCTCCCTTCACCGACCTTCCAAGCTTTCATTTGTTTGAGTTGAGTCAGTGTGTATTTAAGTAACATCACTAGGCGCTAGGTGGCTCTGAACTCGTTTTTATTTTAGTTCCTTCTTGTAACTGTAGAGGTCAGTAAGAAGATAGTATCGTACTATATTATCTGTGGTATCGTAAGCAATTTCATAAAAAAATATAAGTCTAAAAATATATTGAATATTTGACGAAATACTGAAGAAAAGCAAAATAAAAAGTACTCGAAAGAAAAGAGCTTGCACGGTTAGATTGATGGATGTGGAAGAAGCGAAAGAGGTGTATCAGGATCGTGCAGATCATAGAAATCTGTTTGTCTGTCTACCCCTCTGGGAGATAGGCGTAAGTACGGGTGTAAGCATGTATTATTAAACGTGCTCTGCGCTCCAGGGATTCTTTTAATTTTGCAATTTAGACTCGATTCTCGATTTTTATTTCTAGAACAGGTTACACGGAAATGCTTTTTAACTACTGACCTAATATTCGAAAATTTAAAATAGAAGGATTTGTAATACATTTTCAAATATTAGGTAAGGAACAAAAGCACAATTGCACATGCTGCTATCTTACAGCAAAACTTGGCATCTTCGGTGTAGTCATTGGAAGTAGCTGTCGGGGGGGGAGTTCGCAGTACCTAGCTGTATCTCTGCGAATTGTGAGAGGGTTGCAATTGCAATGCAAGAGCTTGCTTGGACAAGGATCGCACGAAAACCATTCGCATCTTAAATGTTTGTCACTTGGCTGGTACATACAACAAAAAATTAATTTTCAAGTTTTTGTGTGATGGAAATTTCATGCTGATTATTATTTTATTATTTTCGCCACAACCTACCTTTTTATGCATTTATTAGCTGTACAATTTTCAGTAATTTTGATTTAACGCTAGAATAGTTTATTTTATTGGTTGCGGTTGCGGGGTAAAAAGCACGCATGCAAAGTTTTATTTACATATTCTTTTATTCACTATAAAAATGTACTTATAATTGAAATAAGTATACGCACTCTGACTCTGTCTTAATTAGAGGTGCAACGAATAGTGATTTGGCGGAATACCGAATATTCGGCCAAGATCCTTGGCCACCGGATATTCGGCGCACGTTAGTGGTTGCGACATGCCTTACTGTGATGCACCACGCGGGATTTTTTCGTTAATTTGCGAGTAGACCGTGTCAAGCAAGACACGCTTTGTTTACTTTTCTGATAACGCATAATGTTTTTAGCCGTTATTTAAATATGTTTATAGCACACCGTGCGTAAAATGACCACTTTACGCACGCTGCGCTTGCGTAAAGTCGGCATTTTCCGCACTTTTGCTATGAAATATTATACGATACGAGAGCGATGAAACGTTTTCTGACGAGTGTGAGTATGCGGCACGAGCCGAAGGTGAGTGCTGCAATCACACGAGTCATTGCAATGTACTATTATTTGATAACCAGTACATAACAAAAGTTCACCTATTTGACAAACAAGATTGATTTTTATTTAAAAGCTGCTTGCTTATATCGGAATGGTGACCTTTGCAAATAGTGGGCTGTAAGTCATATGATTCCGATTCATACAAGTTTGTTAATTTTTATCATTCGTCTCCTTGTAGTAACGTTTACAGTGAGAGGCAATTTTCCACAGACGTTATCTACGAAGAAAAGCGCAATCGACTGCAAAAGTATACTAAGAAACAAGTTTTTATGCACCATAACTTGCCAAATATTTACTTAAAATACTAATTACTATGTATCAATATGTATATTACTATGTATTACTTTGTGTCAAACGTTGTCAAGTGAAATCTGACTACCTATTGTAGCTGTTTCAATATCAGTATGAATCTAAACAACGAATCTCTAAGTAGTAAAATCTTGTTAACTTCCTAAAATAGATAAATTAATGAAAAAACTGTTTAAAAAAAACACAATAAGGTAGCCAGTAGTATTTAGCCGAATACTGGCAACTATTCGGCCGAATATCGAATACTAAAACAGGGGTTGAATAAGCCGAAGAATAGTAACTGAATATTCATATATTATTTTTGTAGATAGTCCTACTTCTTTTCTTTCCAGTACCTTCTACTTAAAACTGCAAATGTAACTATCCTATATATTTATATGGGATTACAAAGTTATTTATCTAGAAAACTGGACCTAAAATTCAATATATTATAGTTTTTCCTTGATTTATACAATAAACACTAATTGTATTCCAAATTTGAAGCTTCTATGTCTGCTAGAAGTGCCTTGGAATTTTGATGATCGGTCAGTCAGTCAGTCAGTGAGTGACAAAATTGAGAAACTGACTAGTTATAATTCTTAAACTACTGGTTCAAATTGAATGAAATTTTAAATATAGCGTGTTTTTACAATGCCTGCTTGGTTACTGAAAATCTAGGCTTCTAATTTTATCCACAACGAAGTTATAGGGAGGCCGAAAATGGTCTGAACTGTTCCGAGAAAAGGATGGTACGGCCGTGCCGCTTTTTAGCTCGACTTGGCGGGGGCACTTCCGTGCCCCCAGATTTATTTTGAAAAATAAGGTTCAATCACGAATTCTGTTATTTTCAACTTGATAAGTATTGATTAGGGCTTGTAATGATGAAAAATAAATATGTAAAATACATTTGTATTAAGTAAAAAAATTGTTCAGAAGCATTAAAGAAACATAAAATTTCAATACCACTTAAAGTTGATTTCATAAAAGCTAAGACCTGATAGAAAAAATCTGAGTTCAGATTTGGATTCAGCACACAGTTTTCTGCAAGAATTTCAAAATATCGTTTCTGGGAAAAATATTTGTTGACCAGTGATCAGTGAATAGCGGTTGCGCCAAGTGTGTACTGTGACTTGCACTTAACAGTTCACACTTGGGAACACCTCTGATACTCCCTCGGGGATTCATGTCGTGACGATAACGCTTTACTTATATGAACTAAGCCCATTTGTTGACCAGTGATCAGTGAATAGCGGTTGCGCCAAGTGTGTACTGTGACTTGCACTTCACAATTCACACTTGGGAATACCTCTGATACTCCCTCGGGGATTCATGTCGTGACAATATGTAAGTATGTGATTTATCGCTTTACTAATATGAACTAAGCCCATTTGTTGACCAGTGATCAGTGAATAGCGGTTGCGCCAAGTGTGTACTGTGACTTGCACTTCACAGTTCACACTTGGGAATACCTCTGATACTCCCTCGGGGATTCATGTCGTGACGATATGTAAGTATGTGATTTATCACTTTATTGATATGAACTAAGCCCATTTGTTGACCAGTGATCAGTGAATAGCGGTTGCGCCAAGTGTGTACTGTGACTTGCACTTAACAGTTCACACTTGGGAACACCTCTGATACTCCCTCGGGGATTCATGTCGTGACGATAACGCTTTACTTATATGAACTAAGCCCATTTGTTGACCAGTGATCAGTGAATAGCGGTTGCGCCAAGTGTGTACTGTGACTTGCACTTCACAATTCACACTTGGGAATACCTCTGATACTCCCTCGGGGATTCATGTCGTGACAATATGTAAGTATGTGATTTATCGCTTTACTAATATGAACTAAGCCCATTTGTTGACCAGTGATCAGTGAATAGCGGTTGCGCCAAGTGTGTACTGTGACTTGCACTTCACAGTTCACACTTGGGAATACCTCTGATACTCCCTCGGGGATTCATGTCGTGACGATATGTAAGTATGTGATTTATCACTTTATTGATATGAACTAAGCCCATTTGTTGACCAGTGATCAGTGAATAGCGGTTGCGCCAAGTGTGTACTGTGACTTGCACTTAACAGTTCACACTTGGGAACACCTCTGATACTCCCTCGGGGATTCATGTCGTGACGATATGTAAGTATGTGATTTATCGCTTTACTAATATGAACTAAGCCCATTTGTTGACCAGTGATCAGTGAATAGCGGTTGCGCCAAGTGTGTACTGTGACTTGCACTTCACAGTTCACACTTGGGAATACCTCTGATACTCCCTCGGGGATTCATGTCGTGACGATATGTAAGTATGTGATTTATCGCTTTACTTGTATGAACTAAGCCCATTTTTTTGTATATCCTACCGGGACCTTGCCTTGTGCGAGGTTTAAAAGTACGCTACAAATAAGTAATCTCAGATGACCCTGTGGTTAACAAGAGGTTTATATTGTATGGGGACTTATTTTTTTTTATAGGTTGCCGTGATAGTGGCCATAATATGTGAACTAGCTACCTATTACGATTGAAGTTGTAGATCCCTGTGACAGACAGACAGACAGCGGAGGCTTAGTAATAGTAATAGCAGAGAATACCCATAAAGTATATTATAGGGTCGCTTTTGGCACCCTTCGAGCACGGAATCCTAAAAATGTATTGGACAGTGAGTGCAAAACATGCAGTATCAGTAGATGATCCTAAATCCACAAATTTTACTATAGGAACGAACAATAAATAGTTTTTTGATTGTATTTGTCCCAAACTATCGTCATACATATATTCCTAACGTCACTTTAGGCACTGTACCGTATATAGTGACGTAATTTGTAGTGCCCTAGACTTTACATTCTGGCGCGCGTGTTCTGATGATCCTTGTCATGTCCATAGACTTACGATAGTATATCCTAAGTTTATGGTCATGCCAATAAAAAATTGACACTGCTTCATAACTTTAACAACAAACCCGGAAACCATTCCGCTCCACATGCGTTACATAATACATTACAACTCGGACCTCTGCTCCCCCATTTTATACAAAAATGGTAAAATCAGCCACCTCGTAGAACCTTATTGTATAGATAACGAGTGTAACGGGCTCGCAGGGCCGGCTAAGGCTATGATTACCAGCATTATCCCGGCACAGCCTGCAGGGCAAGGGCTAGTCTAACGGGACGGGCGCGTGTTTCGATTTCGTCGAGCATTTCTCCGCGTGGTCCCGTTACTTGCCCGGGAAAGTACTTTTGTGTGTTGCCAGCTTTACAAGATTTTGGAGGATTGCGCTTGCAAGAGTTTGGGTCGTTGTCAGGACGGCTATTTGGCCTGATTTATTTGATGCACATTAATTTTAATTTATCAATTATGTTTTCTTTTCTTACATAGCAAAATAATTTGCAATATGTTTTTACTTTCAATAATACATGGTTAGGTGTGTCAGGATCATAGCTGATGGAGATCTAGTCTCTTCCTACCCGTCTGGGAGACAGGCGTGAGTATATGTCTGTATATCCATCCATCCATCAGCCTGTTTCGTCCACTGCTAGACATAGGCCTTTCCACGATTTCGTGACTCGGCGTTCCTACTGGAAGAAATGGGTTGGAGAGCGCGGTGCCGAAAACCCTCGCACCAATGACGCTACTGACTGTCACCAGTCTGTTTTATATAAGGCCCGGCAATTGGGGATGGATATACTGCCATCAATCGGTCCCCAACAATGGTGGGCCACCTGGTTGTGCCTGTCTGAGAGATGTCGTCTTACTCTCCCCCGAATAACTTCGGAGAGTGAAATGGTGGTACCTCCACAGTCGAGATACCAGGGTACCTAGCATACTAGACTATCGGGCTTTGACGGCTCGATATACACTCTCTGTCCCTCTTTAGGTAGATCAACAGAGTGAGACAGAGCACTATATCAGCGCTATCGAGCTCGATATGGTTTGCTATGCTAGACAAGCAGGACAGGAGGGCGATTCCGGCGAAACAATCGAAGCGAGATTTTTAAACCTTGACCTAAAAATGTCTGGAGTTCGACTGATGAACTGGGTTTTTGCGATCGAAAAGGCTAATTCGACAGACTGAGAATAGGCCTACAACTGGTGTATATGTATGTAATGGTTGGAATTGATTAGAAGCAACGACGTATAATATATTAGCAGACCTAACATTGATAATAAACGCATAGAGTTGACGCGTGGCAATTTTAGCTCAGTGAACTTCGGGCTCTTTTAAATATAAATATTGCTTGTTTCAAATAAATATATATACTAGAGATTAGTTTAGGAATTAACAAATATGTTCTAAGCATAAGCCAGCCAAAATAACCTATTTTTGTACGTTTCTTCGTACCATGAAACCTAAATGTAGCTTATTTTTGTATGGAAACTTGCCACGCTAGGTCTTATGTTTGGTCTGCTACTTAGTAATAATTATATGTCTGTGGGTGCAACCAAATCTTTTAAAGATTTTTATGCAGTTACACCACTTTTTGTGTTTTATATGATGGTTTCAAAATATATTTATTTATTTATTGTTATTTGAACCAAACAAATTCAATCCAGTTAAATATATATAAATATTTTGATTTCAAAAAAACCTACCCTTAATTTAAGAAGACTTTATATTATATACAAACATTGTGATTTTGTATATTTATTAAAATCAAACAAAAAGTGTGTTTAATGAAATTTTTTTTTTCTAAATTATACCTACGTAAATATTAACAGTTTATCTGGACGATATTAGAAATGTACAGCTAGCAACCCAGTACTAGCACTTTTGTTGCCAGCGAACTCACTCGAGCCAACTCGCATGACCGATCGCTCGGGTTCATACCCCCCCCCCCCCCTTTCTCTTGCCGTTGCCAACGGTACTGTTATTGTTGCACTCGCTTGCTGTTGCTGAATAACAACTATTGTTTCTTAGGAAAATTATGTTGAGAATCGTGAACATTATTTCGCGGAAAAACCTATACACCATATTTCGGCTGATATGATATTGTATTGATGATATTGTTTAATTTAATAATGATATTTATTGATTAATTTAATAATGATATTTACGATGAAATTGTATTACTTTGTTCTTTACCTTACAAGATAGCTGAGTGCCCCTTTTCGTCATTTACATTTTTCTTAATTTTGTATTCCTTCTATTTTAGCGTATGTACGATGGATGATGAATACATTTCTTTCTTTCGTTCTTTCTATTAATCTATGCAGCCAATTTTATAGTGAAGGCTTGGTAAGTGATCAGTATTTTGATACAATAATATTTCTTTCGAAATTTGAAAAATATCATTTTCACTTTCCATATTATAATAGTACCTATCTGACTCGGGCCGGGCTTTCGTTTGGTAGGAAACAGGTAAAATATAATTATCGAATTTCAGAAAAAGCTTAATCGATCCTTGATACCGACTACTTACCGAGTCTTCATTATGAATGTGGCTGCATAAATTAATGTCACCTTATATATGTATATAACCGTTTGCACACAGACTGATATCATACTAAAACCATATAGGTACAAGTATTCACAGACACCACATAATGAGAACAGCGGTAATGAAAAAGAAATGATCAAACGAATGCTTTAACTGAAAAAAAAAATGCATTGAGTAAACTATACAAACTAAACTGATAATCCAGTTATTTCCCAACAATACGTTCGTAAATAACTTAAGGAAGTCAATAGTTTAACATCTATCGGCTATTACGGTTATCGTTTTCGCTCTTCGAAAAGTGGAGCCATGATGTAGAGTCACGGCGGGCTTGGTAGAGCTGGTTGAAATCTTGGACACAAGTTTGAATTTGGAACTTTCGTTGGTCGCGCTTGCGCAGTGGCCAGTGAAGTAACATCATTCGCAGTCAACGACCCGCACTCTACTTGCAAGGC
The DNA here is from genome assembly GCA_910592155.1 of Ypsolopha scabrella. Taxonomy (NCBI): domain Eukaryota; kingdom Metazoa; phylum Arthropoda; class Insecta; order Lepidoptera; family Ypsolophidae; genus Ypsolopha; species Ypsolopha scabrella. Next base: position 13,277,698 of record OU342964.1, read on the forward strand.
CACTCGAAACGCTTACACAACCCATCTCTGCATTTTGGTTTTTATTCAAAAATTTCGTGTCTTTGTTTGTAAATGGAGTCTTTATTTTGATGTTCTTTTTGTTTCTTTTTATTCATTTGATGCTGTAAGACTACTTCTTGAGCAACATGATTTGTTTACAGCACGTAGTTTGAATTTTAATTTAAATATGTCTCTAAAATCCCTTGAAAATTCATTGATATTATTTAAAGTTACAACCAAAAAATAATTATTTTGTTCCGTAACACGTGTAATTAATTCTCTTCGAATAGAATTTAATAGATGATAATTAATAATAAGTATTATATTTTTTCAACTCGGAAATTTAAAACAATTTGAGACTTAATATCAATAGGTTTTCATGGAATCATTTAGATTAAAAAGATAAAAATAGTCATAACTTCAAGCACATTTACTACATCGTTTTGTTCACATATTTATGACTTTAAGTAAATAAAAATATCAATTGAATAACAATAAGTTTTGATGGTTAAAAACTACTAAGATACACTTAGCAAGTAGTTATACAAAAAACTTTCTTTAACTATGATAGAAAAAATATATAACAACAATAAAACGAAAATAAATTTGCTAGGAATATTCCATCAAGGCCAATTTAATGCCCTATACTCAACTGATATCTTTCTCTGATCCGATTTTTACAGGTGGGGCTAGTATAGACGGCAAGTGTGAAGGTAGTCACAAATGGCGTCGCAACATCGCATTCTCGCTTCGACGAGGAAGGGGGGTGCTGCGCAGGTGACTGGTAACTTTACAAGCGCTTTCTGTATACTGGTGCTTGTGTAAAATGCAACGTTTGTCTCTAGGTATTCTGTATTAATATACCGGGTGTAAAAGCAAAGGCAAGAATCCTTTAAGGGTGTGTTAGTATGATCGGTAAAGATATTATTTTTAATACTGGGATCTCTAAATGAAATACCAGTACCTCATAATAAGACGATTTTCTTTACTCAAAATACACTAATCGCGTGGACACCCTCACTGGTCGCTGGACACTCGGATGAGGGGTGCGGGTTGCGGGGTGCAATTAGGTGTGTGGGGAGGCCGGTGACCTGCGTAGCCATTGCTTAGAAACATGATGGAATTTTTGGTGAAAATTCAAGGTATATATTTTTTCTCGTAATGACATCAGAATCGTGTATACTTTCATACCCTAAAGGGATTCTTGACTTTGCATTTACACCCTGTATATACATTATTATATAATACATAATACCTAGAGACAAACGTTGCATTTTACACAAGCGCCAGTATAGTATAATAAGATAAATAAAGACTAGGTATAGTATAATAAGTCAATAAATATATTTTTAATACACCTGCTCAAAATATGATAGATTACGTGCCTGTTTAGCGTGCGTAAATGACATATTTCGCACTTGTGCTTTTTGTTTTACTACTGACGCCATCTAAGGGAAACCGGCTACATCGTTTAATATATTATATATGTTAAATTGTAAAAGATATTTTAAAAATTCAAAACAAGTTTAGACGTCATAATTTATATTCTATTTTAATTATCTTGGAAATGATTATTAAAAAGATTTTAGAAAAAGACATTGTTCTTTGTAGTACAGCTTGGCGCCAAACAGACAGCGTTTTCATCTGTCGACTTGTATTTGTTTTGATTTGCAACAAAATTGCTTTTATTTTATTACTTCTTATAATTTTTCGCAGGCGTATTAAAAAACGTCGTTTGATACACGTGCGAAAGTGTTGATAATCAACCTTTTCGCAATAGCATCAAAATGTACTATTCTGTCAAACCAGTCATTGGCATCCAATTTTTATTATTTATTAAGAAAATTAAACAAATGCTCAATAAAATGCGCATTTTATTGAGTATTTGTGTAATTTTGTTATTAAGTTTGTATGTCACAAGGATTTTATACTTTCAAGAAGGCCTCAACAATATTCTTGTTAAAACTTTAAACACTTTTAGCAAAAAATACTTTGTACCTTAAAATTCGAGAACCACAACAATGATTTTAATATTTTTAATTCGGTGTTCAAGCTGGCTAATTTTTGTAACATGAGTCTACAACTTACTTAAAGTAGCAGTATCCATTAGAGAATATAGTCTGCATACACATTTCCTTATCTTGTTATCACTTGAAAATCATTGAACGGATCTTGATACCGTTTATACGGAATATGTTTCTTGAAAGTATTCTGTGGTGCAGCTGGTGTAAAAGGACAATTTTAAGATTAAATTAAACCCTTAATACTCAACTAAGCATATTTAACAACTTTCCCAAACACTCAAATAAAGATAAGCCGTGACTCTGTTCTATGGCGGTGACCACATTAGAAAAAAAAATTGAGCATTTCAGAGTGCATTTTGAGTCCGAACTTAATCTTACAAACGTCAAAAGGCGACGTGATCTCATACTAGAGTGACGTTTGTAAGATTAAGTTGCTCTTGAGTTCGGACTCCAAATGCACTCTGAATCTCAGGCTAAGTGAAGTTGCGGCTTAAGTTTGGTCATAAATAAAAACTAAAAAACTGTATATTATTTCAACTGACAACGCCTCACAAGAGATGAAAAATATTTGAATTCTATTTATATCATAAACAGGTAAATTTCATTTGGTTGTATGTTTGTATTTAGGAGATAAAGATTTTGCACATTCTTTCACTGTTTATAAGTCACAATGATTGGACTATGCTCCTTTGAGATGAACAAAGCCCTGGGAACATAGCCATTTTGTACATCCACGCCGGTGAAACCACGGGTAACAGGGCAAAATTGTTATACCTCTTATTTATATTTAAAATCAATAAAAATTAAAACTGCAAAACTAGTCGAACAAAAACTCCTGAAACTTTAAGATGTTTGCTCTGTCTTTAGTAATTACTTATAATATATCTACATCATATTGAAACCGTTTACTCATCCTAATCAATCCATCATTCATCTATACCATCCTGACTCGTCCATTGTCTCGCCAGCTTCACCCCATCCGCAGTCGAGTATAAGGCACATTCGAAGGCTGCTCCGCGAATGACGTAACCCGCACAGTTCGATACTCTCGAGCCTCTTCGGCGAGGTCGTCGACACCTAGAGGCGGAACCGCGGCCTACGCTTATAGACAATCACACGAAAAATATCTCATAGACAGATTGCATTCAAAAATAAACTATCTATAGTAATCGTAGGAGTATGATGACTGGCTTTTTTGTCACCCCTTAGGAACTGCTTGATAATCAGATATTAAATATTTTTGCTCGGATTCCATCAGTATACCATAATCTATCTTACTTACTGCTGAAGTTTTATTGTGATCTATTTATACGAATAAGTTGCAAAGTTGTAAAATTACAAACAAAGCAACTTCCGGGGCTATAGCAAATTTCCTCAGCTTCACGGGGTAAATTTTCTTGAAAATTTCAAGGTTAAGCTGCTTACTATTCCTACATAGTAGACTTATTAATTCAGGAACTAAAAAATACAAAAATATATAAAAAAGCACAATGACTAATTAATTTAATGTACATACTTGGCAGCAAAAAGTAAGGTATTATTCAAAATACAAAATATTACCCACACATAATTATATTCAGCGAAACAACATTCCTTTATTATTTTCAACCAAATAAAAGAATAGGTACGAAAAATATATAAAGTCTCTACTACTACTTGGTACTCCAAAGACTTGAATGTGCTAAGTTTCTTTAGTTTGTAATAACTCACGTAATTTTTCAGTGCCATTTTCGTTGTTTTCCTGTTTTGTATCGGTTTTCTCTGTAATACTAAATGAATTTTGAATAACGGGAAGTCCATCGGAATCATTCATTTCAGGTGTAGGAACAGTTGTATTTTGTACGGGTAGATCAGAAGGATTTGGAGTAAGGTGAGTTAGATTAGAATTAGGGATTAGAGCGTTAGCCAAGGGCACAGGTAAAGTAATTATGATTGGGGGAGTTGGATTAAAGGTCGGCATAGGGGCAGGAGGTTGACCACTCTTAGAATTGTTTACACATGTCTCATAGCTGAGCTGTTCTGTCCGAGCTAGGAATATTACGTCAGAAATTAATTTTTGCGCAATAAGCTTTTGTCTTTGTCTAAGTTGGCGTATTTGTAGTTTTATATGGTTTGCAAACGCTGCATCTTCGTCTTCTTCTAATTCTTCAAAACCTCTTGGTGCCGTCTTGATTTCTCCTTCTTCGGCTGCATTTGATACGGGGTCAATCTCTCCTTCTTCGATATATTTTTCTTCAGTCTTAATTTTCTTTCCTGGCGGTGACCAGGGATGGACAGATTCATCCAGTTCCGGAGACGCAGATGGCTCAAACTGAAAAAATTGTGTTAAAAATAAAAATGAAATTTATAATATCACTGGTCCTGTATTGAAACAAGTCGGACAAAAGTGCCCGGGAGAGATAATATTCAGCGCGGAAGAAGCCACGGACAAAAACAATTTAATAAAAAAAGAAATCCCACTAAAAACATAAATGTGAAAAGGGAGCCGAGTTCAGTACAAAGGCAGTGTAGGATTGTCGGCTTCGCCAAAAAAAGAATTAAGATCAAATTAGGAGCTGAGGCTTATGGAGATTCCTTCAGTCATAAGTCATAACTGCAATAATGTACAATGTTCTTCACTTGTTTTAAAAGATTGTTTGTTAGGGTCCTCTACTGAGTTGGTAGAACTTGACAAGGATCCTTTATCACATTTACGTTTTTGGTAAGAAATCTATTATTTTTGTAAAGTTGTATTTTTCTTCCATCAAATTAATTAATGACTATGTCCCTAGGATACTGCCTCCCATCAAAAAACAAACTACGAGTATATATGGCCTTTGTGATAGCCCAAGTGAAGACTCTAATCATTACAAGTGTATAACAATTTTCATAATAGGTTTAGTTCTATGGATTACCCAAGCGAATGTTATTAATGGCTATGTCCCTATAAAACCACCCGTCTCCAGGAAACAAACTATAGCCTATGTCCAAGTGAAGAATCTAAACATTAAAATAGTAACAGATTAGCCCCTATATATACAAACAAACAAATTTTACCTGTTTATAAATTAGTGTCGATTAGAGTGCATTGCATGATAAAAAACCAGTCAAGTGCGAATAAGACACGTGTTCTGAGATTTCCTTAGATACTGTATAAAACACAAAAAAATTCCACGTGCTGTTATAATTGTCCAACTTAACTTGAAACTTGTGATCTATATCCAAAATCTATTTATCCAAAGCATCTAATCTGGGAGCACAGCCCTTACAAACTTATAATATTATGTCATGCAATAGTTCCATGAAACGGCCAAGCAATACTTTTTGATCAAGATATAGGGTTTGTAGAGTTAGGCCTTGTAGAGTTAAGGACTTGGCTCTACATGTGATCTCATAACTTTTTAACCGTGAAAGCGATATGAGCTTCTGAGTCTTGGCGACCTTTACATGAAATATTTTTGATGGGATTAAGTTTGTGTAGAAACTTCTGGAATCATTAAATTTATGTAACTTTCTGACTTTTTATATGCTCAATGACCTACCGATATGTGAATTATAATCCATTCTCCTGGAAATGGTTTATACCCATATATGATTAAAATATCAAGTATGATATCTAGGATTTGAGGTACTTGCGGGGACCATAATATATAATAATACCTAAAATTGTAACTTTGTAGATCCAATAGGAAATGAGTTATGGCGGAGGGGGGGGGGGGGCGAAAGTAGATCAAAATGGTTCGTGTAATATCTCAATCTCAATTTGAGCAAAGGAACGGTGACGTAGTGTATTATCATAAATGTATCACGACATCAATTACTTCACTGTTTATTTTGGCTCGGCTCTGTAACTCTGCAAATTGTAGCAAACACCGCAAAACCACTGCTCCTCGTCGCTTATCTTAACGGGTATCGAAACAAGTATGGCACAAATTTTATCTATCTTCTATCGTAAAAAGGGGCTAATTGGAATTGTAAGGGCTAATTGGAACAACAGAAATAAAAGATTTGGATGCATCTATTTTTCCTCCTAGCAATAGTAGTTTTATTTTTTGTCACCTCGTAATACCGCCGCTACTGTCAATTTTACTGGCGTGATTTTGAGGTTATACATGTATGCGTCATGTGAGGGGTGAGGTTATTTTGAAAAAAAATGGTCAAATCCTGTGATTTTGCATATGGGTTCACTTTGGTTTCATAAGGAGAGATCATAAAAGAAAGTGGAAATTAAAATTATCCATGCAGACATGCGTTTCCTAGTAATTTGAATGGTTTTTTCGGTTCTGTTTTAAGTCTTTTCCATCGCCATATTTGATTACTTTTCCTAGATAGGGCTTTTTGGAACAAGATTTGGGGCTATTTGGAATTCTGTTCCAAAAATACCCCTGCCATGCCTGGCGTAGTCATACGATGTATTTAGTTCGCTGTCTCACAAATAGCCTCAAGAGCTGTTTTTGCTTTACTGAGGGTAAGTTACTAATAGGTTACACGGCATTTGATTTTATATTTTAGCGTTGTAACCATTTATCAAAGAAAATTCAGTGAATACGAGGAACGATAAATCATACGCGCCGTATCAGAGTTATTTGAAAGAAAATCTAGAAAAGGCGATAGAAGCTATCCAGGAGGGAACTTTAAAACTGACGGACGCTGCACTAAAAATACACGATTAAAAAACCACAGCTGGCATTTCGCAAGACAAGAAAAATCGACCGCAATGATGTGCTAGATTTAAACATAATGAAAAAAAAAACAATAAATCTCCTACGAACCCACACGAGTTGCTGCTTGTTGATGAGAAAAATAAGATTTATTTTTAAGCAAATTAATGTTGTTACTCATGTGCCCAATGTGCCTTCGAATCTTGTCTTCTAATTCTTATCTTTTAATTAAAAATTATATTTGTACTGCCTTTAAACATTAAAGACAATTTTGGAAAGCAATTGAGCGAAATAGTAGAAATGCCTAATACTCACCCGGCCCTCGCGTTCCAGGCTTTCCTAGTTTGAGGACCATTGGCAATCATAAATGTCAAGACCTTAGATAAATAAATGTTTTTGTATTTTTGTATTTGTATTTGTATTTAGAATAATTGCGCCTAGAATGATAGTCTCCTTCAACCGATCTCTCCAAAGTGAGGCAAAACAAAAAGATGTTTCATGTGGGCGTAAGCATCATGTAGCTACGTTCGCTGACACGCACACAAGCGCAAACAATGTTGCTAGTGAAGTACGCGTTTTTCCCTAAAGTAGTAACGACTCGGAATTATTATTTCTTGGTATACATTACACAACGCAGTTTATTATAGTGTTGACATCAGTATACATTATATACCCATATAAGTACGAATTAACCAGTTAGTACTATATACAGAGTGTCGATTTGGTATTTTTTTATTATTTAAGTCATCATAAATATTAAGCTTCTCTCCCGTGGCAAAAATAGGCAGGTCCTAAAATATAGAAAAATAGTAAACAAGAGAAACTAATATAAGGGAACCATGAATAAGGTATGTAGATAACATATATTTAAGTCAGTTATTATTTTTTATACCTTTGTTGGAACCGCGCCTAGACGTAATCTGCACAAGCCACCTTTAGTTATATACTTGTCTTTGTCATCGAAATGAATTGAGCAGATTCTAGTGCTTTTTGTTGGTTTCCAAAAGTTTACGTTGCGATTGAGCCTAATTTTTTCAGTCCAACGTGCAGCAATAATGGGGTCAGAAGGAAATCTGAAATTAATACAACGTAAAATAGATAACATAAGCAAGTATTTAACAAAAATATTTATTATACAAAACTCGAAAAAATGTGATTTATTGAAATGAAATTATGAACATTGGTCCTGACCACTTACCAAGTCTCCAGTATGAATTTGGCCATATCAACGAAAGTCACCTTGTATATTAGTACTAATTTGGGGAATTTTTTTTTCTTTTTCTGGCAACATTTTAGTACAATGGCGTCAACCAAAATTACGTACGGTTATTTCTGTTTAAGTTTATGTTTTACGTTAAGTTATTATGTGAATTGCAGTACTTACAGGTGGAATGTGATGTTGCAGTGTTTATTATGTTTCTCCGTTGTATTGTGACACCCATTGACCGCACAAACCGTCATTTTCAATTTAATTTCCGAGAATTGTTAGTACTAATGGCTGACCTTGAGAACTGACCAGGCCGGCCGGCGAACCAGGCCAATATGGCCTGGTTTTACTCGCTTCACTTATTGTGCGCAGACTTAGTTTCTAGGCGTAATTATTCTAAGGTATTTCTTGCTATACAATGTAATTTTTACATAATAAATGCATGTTAATTTTAATTTGATATGTACCCAGTTGTATAATACTTTGTGTTTCTATTTAATTGATACTGTTAGAAATTTAGATGTACCAATTGCCTAAGAACATTGTAAGATAAATAAAGCTTTTTCATTTTTCATTTCTTTTTCATCTGAATCTGATGTAGGTAGATTATTTTATTATTAATTGTGTTCATTTTGGATTATTACTAATCAATTTCCACTAATTGCTTTAAAACGCAATTTTTGCATACTTTTTATTCAAAAGGAAGGAAAACAATATTATGATATGCATTTTGCACCTGGATTCGGTTCTACCACCTTAAAGGTAGACTGAGAGAATACAATATTATTAAAGGTTATTTCGCGTTTTGCTGTTCCAAATATCGCTGGACCTTGCTGACTTAGAACAGGATAAGTGAAACAAGAAAAAAGGCGGCATCATACCTCAGGTTTTAAATAACCCAAAAGCTACGATATTTGGAACATCAGTTTTGAAAATAAAAACAATAAATATAGGTACTTACAATACACAAATATATCAATGAGAGGAAAAGAATGGTGAGATGTATCCAAAAAAAATTGTGTGGCTGCTTTTTTACAAAAAATTTACCAAATAGCCCCAATATTTCATATCTACGAGTATACTAATAATAAAATAGTAAAAATGCACAGATTTCACGCTTCCCGTAACCATCAAAGGGCATTGAAAATATCGTTAGATCTACAACAAAAAATAAAAATGTGTAAAATCTCAGTTAACAAAAACAAAAGCACAGTGTAGTTATCGTCGAACAGCCATTCTTACATATAGGTACATACATACATACAATCGCCAGATTGTTTAAGTAGACTCGGAGAACTCGTTCGCTTTGCTCGCTCGTTCAATTATCTGGTAGTTCGTCCCGAACAGTGAACTCGCGCTCGCCCGATTCGCGCTTGACCGATTTGGCTCTAGTTTAAAGTTAAAAATTCTTTTTGCCTCATTTACACGCCTGCCAAATTTCATGACATTCCAATAAACGATACTCGAGTTATCGTCGAACAAACATTCCTACATTTATACATAATGTACAAGCGTCGGATTGTTCTAGTAGACTCGGAGAACTCGCTCGCTTCACTCGCTCGTTCGATATCGTTACATATCAGCCAGACACAACACCAATACACAAGAAAACAACTTTAAAAGAAGAACAAGAAAAATCACCAAGATCAGCAAAAGTCTCTATTTATTCACCTTTATTTAGTTAGTAGTTCGCCCCGAACTGTGAACTCACGCTCGCCCGATTCGACCGATTTAGCTCATGTTTGAACATATAAATTATTTTTGCCTAAATGAGGAATGAGTAAATGACTCGCCTGCCAAATTTCATAACATTCCGATTAACGATACTTGAGTTATCGTCGAACAAACATTCATACATACATACATACAAACGCCGGATTCTTCAAGTAGACTCGGTATTATTTCATAATATTCACGCAGTGCATGTGGCCGGCAGAATATCGGGAGATTTCTGCGTCAGAATCAAATGTTATCATAAGTAAAGGAAATCAATGCCAATATCGGTAGATTTTACCGATAAATCGGTAACTTTTTCATCGTTGCTATGGTACTTAATAAAATAGCTAACTATGAACAGTTAAAATAATATTCAAACTATGACTTACTCCAGCAAGCAATCTGGCGTACTTACATTATATAATTCCGTACAACCACTTTAAAACAGCAACGCCACCCCGCCCCGAACCGCCCGCCGCGCCGCCCGCCCGCTTTTAGTTGCCACTACACGACACGGGTGTGAATATTTTATCGTAATTTAAGAAATTCCAAAACCCTTTTATGTATTTTTATTTATTTAAATTAAATAGCTTACATTACTTAAACATCTTTTATTAACATCCTAAACCCCTTATATTTATTTTTTTATTTTACAATAATATATTTATTTTTTATTTAAATATTATTACTGTTTACCCTTATTTACTTAACATCTTAAGCAAATAAATAATATAAGTAATATTTTCATTGTAAATAAATTCACATCACACTATAAGCTTGCAGAACAAAAGAACTGCAGCCCTGAGCGTCGGCGCGCTCTGCATAATGTACATACTATCTACCCTTATTTATTCATATATTTTAATTCTTTTAAGTTTTAAATATAGAATAGAATCACACCTCGGGGTATTTTTTGATTTTTTTAAATACGTTGATTGGATTCTGAGATATGAGACTTCTCATTGCCCAATGTGGAGAAAAAACGACCAAATGTGTAATATATTTTTTTTAACAGAATTTTTAGACTTTTTCAATATTTTTTTTCTTGTTTATTAGCTCTCGTTAATTTTCACATTAAATATGCCCCACAATAATCACCAACATAACACGAATCTTGAGTTCTACGCTGTCATCCGTTACGGAGTTCTGTGATAAATGCACGGACTCTGTGGATAAATGAGACCAGAATCGAAGGTCAGGTGGGAATATGACATTAATTTTCAAGCAATACTCGACAATCAACATCTTGATACTAAGCGATTGTCTCAATATTGAGTGATACTGTCATTCATTGAGAAGTTCTATGGCCTATCTCTGAGTAACTTTATCAGATCATGATCTTACTTAAACGAAAACTACTTGGAGGCACACTCTTCTAAACAAAAAAAGAATCATTCAAATCGGTTAAGTAATTACGGATTTATGGAGAACTATCCCCAAAAAAAACTACAGTCGAATTAAGAACCTTCTCCTTTTGAATTCGATGAAAACAGCTAACGACAGAGAATGTTTATGCAGCACCTGAAATTTTCGCGCTGGAAAGAGAGAGACCCTTCGCAACATTTTGCAAACGAGTCACGGAAAGAGCCGAAGCTATCCGAGTCGTCTCCTCGTAATACTATTCAACGTCAACATATTTATCGTGGTCACACGCCAACTCAGGCGGCAGGCACTCATTAAATCATCACATCACTATCACGCAATTTGAATTGACGGAATGGACAGGAAAAACGGATACGAGCCCTTTATCAATACCCAATCTATAGGTATACATTTTAATTTACTACGTATGATGTAATTTGTATTTGGGTACTATGAGTAATTTAGGCAACAAATAAAAAAATAATTAGCATAATTTAGTTTCGGATTCTATTCATCAGAAATAGTATAAACACGGCATGGCACGGTATCCAAAAAACAACTTAAACACAGGCATACTCGTATTGTATATATCTTTGTCCATAGTTAAAGAGTAGAGATCTGTATCCATCCCCTATAAAATGTCTCGTGACAGTACGCGGCTCTGTGGTGGGTGAGTCGTGATGTGATGATGAATGACTGACAGTGTTGCCAGTGTTGCCAACAACTCAGGGCCTGATATCGCCATTTTTTACAGCTTGAGTAGCCTAATGTAGCCAAATTTCCCCTGCTGTAGCCTAAAGTAGCCCAAAAGCCAAAATTGCTACGAATAAAATAAAAATTTAGTTTGTATCAATACATTTATTCATACCTAGTGTCTTACACTAAGTTTATTTGTAGCTGAAATGTAGGTAAGTGTAATAATGTGGCATTTGAAAATTTATAAATATCTTTCTTCATCTGCTTCTAGTAATATTATGACAGCAGCTAGATTTTCTTCGTCAACGACAACGTCACCCGCGGTAACATTAGTTTTACTTAGGTACTTTTAAATGCTGGTATTTTTCCCATTCATCACAGTAATGCTTCATATACCTATTTTTCGTGTTTTCCCATGTTTTTATCACAGAAATAATGCCTTTGAAATTACTATGAACATGTACAGAAGAAGTTGTTACAAACTACGAAGCGAAAGTGTCAAAAATCAAAATTACTCTGTAGCTGTCAGTAAAATAAAGTTATTGTAGTAGGTAGTCATTAACAGTAAAGTGAGCAAAAAAGTTACAGCTAAGAAAATTGACAAAATTATCTTATGGTTGTGCTTATGCATGATTCGGAAAATTTTAATACCTTGTCCCTGAAGTAGCCTAAAGGGCGACCAGTCGCAATCCAGATTTTTTCGTCGCCGTTTATCGTGCTGAGTAGCCTAAAAGGCGAAAAATCGCCTACGTTTGGCAACACTGAGTGTTGCCACCTTGGTTTTTGAAAAAGAGCAATTGGACAAGCTAGAAAGAGCCAGATTTAGTAAATTTTGCCATCAAAAGAGGTGCTAAAAAAGAGTTAAAAAAATACTTATATATGCGGAAATTTGGTTATTATTTTGTGCTCGCAGTTGAATTTGCATATATTTCGGGCCATAACAAATTAAAATAGAACAAAGTTTTTAAATAGTTAAACTGTACTAAACTGACTCATTAAAACAATCGATGTTCGCTCGTTCTCTCTCACATTTCTTTGTCAATAATAAAATATTGCGATAAATATAGACACATCTAAATTATATTATTACGATGAACAAATTGGAATTACATCCTAATTTACTCGGTTTGTACTAACTAAGATTCTATGATATACTGGATTCCCCAGTAAAGATGAAGTAAGGCTACCATAATAAAACGAAAAAATTACCGAATGAGTGATTATGATTGGGTTTAGAAAAGCGCTAGATTGCTCTTTTCGGGCAAAATCATCAAAACACGAGTTCAACTACAGCAAAAAGTGCTAGGTGTAGCCCGAAAAGGGCTAAGGTGGTAACACTAATGACTGATCGAGAAGAGTCTTATTCAGCTTGCCGTTGTTGCTCTAACTAATACCATACTCGTAGTGTCCATCATGTCGTGGTACACAAACAAATATAGAGTTCTTAATACACCCACCTAAAGGTGATAATCGCAAAAAACGGAGGCCACTTTACATCAATATTGATATTTTATTAATTTGTTGAGTAAAGGGCATGAATATGAATAAAATACATAATTTAATCGACACTTACTTCTATTTCAACTTCAGTGGAAAGCTCTGCTGTCCTTCTTCTTTTTTGCACTTCTTCTTCAGTACCGCTTAGGAATGACAGTTTGTTGTAAAACCATAACACGGGCACATGGATGTCCTCTATGCGCGTACTTTTCTTCAAACTCTCTTTGACTTTCTTTTCTTCCCTTCGCCATCCTGACCTGAATGAGTCTATCTTCTTTCTCACGGTGTCATGAGTTGCATTAGGATTAATTTCCCTATATTTGTCAAGAAGTAAATCACATGCCTCTTTCCTCGCTTCCCAATTTCTATAAGACTGATGCTGAGAATCCCATAAACATCGACAGGTTCTAAATAAATCCAAAAACTCGAACCAAAATGGAACGGTGCCCTCCATTCGTTTCTCGTTGGAACACATAAATAAACACACCCGCGAGCAAGGCGGCCGTTCGGGGGACACTGACGCATTGTTCGGCGAACATCGGAGGGCACGAACGGGCTTTTGAGGGGAAGTAGGTGAGGCAAGCGGGCTGGAGCGAGCGTGTTCGTGTCGCGTACCTGCTTTATCGATTGAGCGCGCAGCTGCCGGCTGAACGTTAGCGGTCGGTTTGTGAGCACGGCGGCGCTCGTCGCATAATCAACTCAAGGCCGAGGTTGCGGGCGAGCCCAGTACAGATTTAAACGTTTTGTAAACGCCCATACATCCAAGAGCATTAAAAAAATTACCTGTTTAGAACTTACGTAAATTCGATACAAATTAAAATAATATTTTTGAACAAATTTAGCTGTCCATTTTTATTTGATTCTGTACATGGATGTTATTAATAACAATAACGCAGGCGAATTAAGATTACCGTAAAATGGCATTCTTAATTATCGTCCGATATGATTTAACTTAATATATGAAAATGCGCAGATACACATTCATGAAAATGGGACAAAATTTACGATTATATGTAATAAGAAGGAAAATAAGGCCAAAGGAATTTTCTTTGATGGTACTTGAATGTTTCAGTAATGCACAAGGTTATAATAAGTAATATAGATTCGGTCAATATTAAAAGTTTAGATCCCGGGTCACTTAACAAGGCTCATAAATTTTAAGGCAATTAGGTTTTATTGTAATGGAAATAAGAACTTCGGCGGGACTTATTTGGAGGAGCAAGCTAAAGAGTGTGAATTCTCGTGGTTTTTAGGGTCCCGTACCCAAATGTTAACAGAAACCATTATTGTGAGGGTTCCGTCCGTTCATCTGTCCGTCTGTTTGTTCGTACCTATGTCACACACAGCCTCATAACTTCTGAACCTCTAGTTTCGTACAAAAAAGCAATTAAATAGTGAAAAATAAAATTTAAAATATTAAGTTAATTTACTCAAATCCTCCCGAAGTAACTACAGAAACGCCGATCTTGCTCCACTTTTTAAAAAATGGCATCCATTTTATCCGTAACAGGGCGCCCAGAGCGCGGTGCATCTTTGACATCAAAATTTCCGGATTGAAAACGCTTAAACCAAATTTGTGCTACTCTCACAGGCACTGCACTAGGTTCATAAACACCACAATTTTTTTTCGCGGCTTTTCTTGCTTTTTTACCTTTTTTGTAGTAAAATTTTAAAATGTATCGAATTTCTTCATAAGATTCACTCATCTTTACAGTAAGAAAAACAAATGAAAAACACACATTTTACCTAATTTGAATTTGGAATTATCTTTTTTAAAATTTAAACTTTTTAATAATACCAAAACCAGCCAGACACAAATGGTATAGCCAAAAAGATTTTATTATAAGTTCATACATACTATTTGCGAACAGAGTTTTTCCCCAACCTATTACAATAATCCCCACGCAGCATATTTCTTATTTTACAGAAAACTACTGCGATTTTATAACAAGGAAAAATCAAATTAGAGTGAGTTGACATCATAAATATTTAAAAACGGATTGGACTCACTTTTTTAACTGTGCGAGGAGGCACAGGTCGAGCTTTCGATGAGATTATGACTCATCATCATCAGGACTCTTCGGGAGTACTTTTGCCCACGGCGGTCAGTCGAGTACTAAGCTTCCTCCCTTCTCTCGTCGCCGCTCGCCGTGGAACTCTTCGGCTGCGTTCGGAGGTTTCCGGTATCGAAGCCAGACTCGACCGGACATTTGACGAAGTTTTCACTACTACTTCCGGGTCACATGTTTCACTAGGTCCGGTAGGTCCAGTCACACAGACGGCACTGATAATGTCCTCAACCACTGTTGGCACTTTTTTGTCTTACGAAGCGTCAAGCACAGGTTGCCCAGTTGGCGCCAGATGCCAACCACGGTCTCTGTTGAAATTCGGATGCCTACCAATTTCGATTGCTTCCATCACCTTACGGGGAACAAAAAAATTCTCCTTAGCCAGTACGGTGGCTTTATCAAAATGAATATTGTATGTGAAAAGCCCCCCTCTCCACAGATATTGTTTAAACCTCGCGTGCTGGACCCATTTGAATATTATAAGGAGGTTAAAACCTGTCAGAAAGGGGTTTCCCATACAAAGGGGGTTCTTATATACTAAAATTCCTTTCTGAAGGGTAAATGGTTCAAAGACTCACATTCGGATGCAGCCTTACTTCTTGAACTTCTGCGCTGGATGCAAACCACCAGACTCAATCTTGGTGTCTGGGCAGACAGCGTTGTCCTCTCGTCGGTCTGGCGCGTCACAGGTCTTCGACAAACTACTGGCCCCGCCAGCAGCTTCCGGAGGAATTCTCTAAACTCAACCCCTAACCCAGAGCTAGCTCGACCCAGACCTCTACCACGATTTCCGTGAATCGTGCTAATGAAAATCCAAAAATCCAGTCACATCACTTTCCACCGGCGACCGATTCCCGAGACTGCTCGGACACACAATAGGGCTCGCAATTAATGCTCATTAATTGGGTTATTTTACCACTTTTTAAACGTTTGTTTCCTTGAAACCCAAAATTCTTTCAACACTGGTTGATCCCATTTTTACACGCATCTCTCTCGAGACCAAGATTGACAGTAAACCGGAAAAAACAACTTTGACATTTCACTTTTTTACAACCCGTGTTGCCATCTCAATAAAATAGAATCTGACACATACTTGCGCGTTCCGAACGCTTTTAAACCGAACAATCCCCCGCTCCGGGCTGTTATCCTTAACAGACCGCTAGCTTACTCAACCGGGAGCCGGGAGAGAGTCGCCAAGGCTCGTCACAGAATCAAACCTTCGACCAACACCTCAGCGGCGCGAGGAGTCTCATCCCCGCCAACTACCAATTTAATAATGCGACCACGTCGCCAATACAAAGAATTCCAAATTCGCATCTTTCAATAAGATTACATCCCCAATGACGCGGCGGAGGTGGGTCTTGGCCGATTTCACATAATAACCATGACTTAACTAAATACAATTATCTTCTAAAATGTATACATCTTTTCAAGTAATTTGCGGTACCCTTGTAATTCGTGCCGTTGTCTGAACTAACTAAAAAAGCAAACCTCTACGCGATACTAATCGGTCTAATGCAACGACGAAGGCCTCCGCGGACAACGAGGACTCTAATCCCAAGTGGACGGCCTTGGTGGACAGACACACGAATACTCACAGGTACGCCTTAACAGTCCGAGCGTTGCGAAGGCTAGACGTTCGGACGAGGAACGGTCCCCCCACGTCCGTAGCCACTCCATCAAAAGGTCTCGACTGTGTGATCCAATCAGCTGGCAGATCTCCTATCTGCGGCTGCATCAACAAGGCTCGCAGCCTGTAACAAAGAACACAGGAGAAGAGAACATTGCGAATTACCCGGCAAGTTGACAAAATCCAAAACTCTCGCTGTAAAATCGCCAATAACACGTTTCATCCCGCGTGTGAGTTACAAACATGTCGGTCGGACAGCAAACGCCTCATCAAAGGCCCTCCTTGGGTAACAACAAAGGATGGCGACTTGCGTGCTCCGACCCGACGCACACCGTGCCGATGCCACCGTCGCGACGCCCCAGCGTCTCAACGCACGGTGACCCAACTCACGGCGTCCAATCAGGAATTAGTTTGGTCCCTAGAACTTGAGCATGCACACGAAACCCGGGTAAAATCTGGGGTGTCCTATCCAACTGCTGGACAGGCCAAGAAATCTGTTTCTTTAAACCACTCCGGCCCCCACTATAGATGATGCGACACCAACTCCGGCGCTGTGCAGCCCCTAGATGCGCACTCTGCAGGATTACATTCACCTGGGACGTGCCTCCAATTTAATATGAATAACTATATTCTGAATTTGTGAAACCCGGTTTCCTACAAAAATCTCTTAAGTACGTGGGGATGCGCGTAGCCATGCTCGCGCAACCTGACTATCCGATCATGCATACACGTCCCGAAATTCAACAGTGGTCCTTACTCTAACTGAATCTCCCCCCGGGGGGCCCCAACTACTAACTAATATGGTGGGCCGAAGAACTGTCCTCGGCTCCGCACCGGTACAGGGGCAGACAAATTATTGGGGGCCCGGCCCCTCCAATCCAGGGTGCATCCATTGCCCTATATATGGTGAGCGTATACACAATGCCATCCGAGGTGGTGCGTAACCCGCTGCCCTACCATATCTCGAATAAGGCGGGTGATATTCTAACCGCGGATACTCGTGTATCGGCGGAGAGTATCGCTGTGGCTCCGCCCTGCTATACTGTCCTACAGTGGGCGCAGGCACTGGTTCGGCAAACTGGGGTCCACTCATACAACCTTGAGTGGGGCCCCCGCCCGTGGAGCCCCCCCCCCCCCCCTCGGGGGGTCCCTACTCGGGCCCGCTGTCGCGGAAGCATGGGGTCCACTCCTAATATCCTGAGTGCGGCCCTGACCCGTTGAACCCCCCCCCATGAGGGGTCCCCCACCCGGGTCCGCAATATAGCCTCGTACCGCAGGCGCACGATTCACACCACTATCAAACTGAGCACGACTCACGCGAGGGCTCTCTCCACTCTCTGACGGGTGCGCTCCTCGTCCTTGAGAGGGGCCACTCGACGGACGTGACTGATAGGTGGACTGCGCCGCGGCTCCCCCGCTCGTGGCGTGACCGTAGGCTCCAGACCTGTTCGCACAAATTAAATCATTATGTGGCCGGCCACATTCTCTACACATTCGCTGTCTGGAGCACTCGCGCGCTAAGTGGTCCTCTAAACAAAAATAGCACAGTCTATTAATTTTAACTAACCACCGTCTGTCCACTACCGGTAATGCAGCAAAATCATGGCACTGCGATAACGCGTGTCCTGGGCGTCCACACTGGTGGCAATTTGGGCTCTCAGCCACAGCGGCCAGTGCAGCCAGACGTGCAGCAACGCGTCCCCGAAGCGGTTGCACTCCCTGTGGCCCCCTTCGCCCCGAATTACCGGCGGGTTCCCTGAAACTTCCGGCAGGTGGCGCCACCTCCGAAGTCGATGAAGATTCCACGGCCCTAGCCTCAAATTCTAAAAACTTCATCAAATCAGCGAAAGTAGGAAGAGCCTTGTCCTCCCTTTCCGCGGTCTCACGTTCGAAACGTGAACGAGTATCAGACGGTAACTTACCCAAAATAATGTGTACCAACAAGAACGACCACTCATCCACGGGCAAACCTAACATTTTTAACGCGTTACAGGCTACTGTAACCGGGGTCAGTAACTGTGTTCGAATTTGAGCCTTATTACCTACCCTAGGCAAACTTAACAATTGGCTCGTATGAGCATCGGCCAACAGACGGACATTCTGATATCTATTATTTAATAGTTCCCACGCTATGCTATAAGAATCGTCCTCTACTCTTAAATGTTGCACTAAGCTCTTTGCCTCACTTTCTAAAGTGGACATCAAATATGCCATCTTTTGTGCGTTGGTTAAATCCTGCCTACTGTCAACCAACGAGGTGAACATATTCTTATATGCCACCCACAGCTCCATGGCACCATCAAAATGTCCCAACTCCAAATTAGGGAGCCTACTGTGCAACGATGTACCTTGCGCTGCATGTCTTACATCAGGTGTGCTCGAAACACCTGACTGTCGCTTTTTAATCTGACAGGCGACCTTTGTGACCTCATTATAAATATCCATAATTTGATCCATGTCATTATTAGGGCTAGCCATTACCTCCGGTGGCAGCTCCTGGTCCAACAGCTCGATGAGCGCCTGCTCAGCTTTCTCGAGGCGATGCTCCATCTGTGAGTACCGCTCCAGGACTGCATCGCCCCGATCAGCTCGAGCCAACAAGCCTTGAACGCTGACAAACCAGCGCAGCTGGCTGGCCAAGATGTTCCTCGGAGAAGTCCTCGACATTGTAGACCAGGAAATCAAAGAAAATACCAACAATTAAAAACCGAACTAACTCTGGCACGAATCACAAACGTCCCCGTATACAATCCTATTGTAGACCCAAATATACTAGACTCTAGTCAGTATGTTAATTTCAGTACATTAATACACAATACAACCCTGTTGTTCAATTATGCGAGTTCAACCAAAACCAATTTTTAATACTCAAATGTGTACAAACAAACACAATATCATAACTTTATGAACAAACAGACAGACCTTTTCTGTTGCTATATATCACTCAAACATTTTCAAATAAACACAATATCATAACTTTATGAACAGACAGACAGACCGTTTCTGCTGCATAATATATAATCCATACAACATAAACCAGTTAGTTACATTTATGCTACACTTTTGACAAACAACTATGTCCAAGCCTCAATCGCAAGTGTCAAGAAGTTTTCATTCAAAATAAACAATATAAACCAAACTGTAGCACTAACTAACAGTATATCCAAAGGTAATTGGCTTCTGAAAGTATGTAATCACATTAAACACTTGTTAAAGACTAAACATACTCCAAAACAAACAAATTTAACAATTCCAAGTTGTAACATAACCTATGTACGTTGTTATAATATTATACCTAAGCGCTCGCTTAGTTAATATGATTCACTAACCAAAAACTACACATTACACATTAGCCCTGCTATGTACTTTGTAATTTATATAAGCCGAGGCTTTCAACAACTATATAACTAATAATTAAGCCGCTTCGCTTGCTAGCAATGGTTATGCTGTATGAATTTACAAACTATTATAGTTTTGTCGCCGGGTTCACTAGGCTTAACCGCGCTTATAAAGTTATATGTTTATCCACAATACAACATATAATACAATACCTAAAGCTAAAGGAGCTGTGTAAATATCCTTCCAGCTTACATAAACCTATTCATATACACAGTCCGAGTACTGTAGTATAAGAAATAACAAAATATTATATTTGATCTCGCTTTAGGTTACAAGGTTCCAAACTACCTACCTAAAACAAAGTATAATTCACAAATTATCTTAGGCCAACGGAGCTACTATATCGGTTCGGCTTATATAAACAGAATATATCTTGGTCCGGGGTTGTTTAATATCCGATACTAAACAACTTAACCGCGCTATGCTACCAGCAAATTGTATGTGAAAAGCCCCCCTCTCCACAGATATGGTTTAAACCTCGCGTGCTGGACCCATTTGAATATTATAAGGAGGTTAAAACCTGTCAGAAAGGGGCTTCCCATACAAAGGGGGTTCTTATATACTAAAATTCCTTTCTGAAGGGTAAATGGTTCAAAGACTCACATTCGGATGCAGCCTTACTTCTTGAACTTCTGCGCTGGATGCAAACCACCAGACTCAATCTTGGTGTCTGGGCAGACAGCGTTGTCCTCTCGTCGGTCTGGCGCGTCACAGGTCTTCGACAAACTACTGGCCCCGCCAGCAGCTTCCGGAGGAATTCTCTAAACTCAACCCCTAACCCAGAGCTAGCTCGACCCAGACCTCTACCACGATTTCCGTGAATCGTGCTAATGAAAATCCAAAAATCCAGTCACATCACTTTCCACCGGCGACCGATTCCCGAGACTGCTCGGACACACAATAGGGCTCGCAATTAATGCTCATTAATTGGGTTATTTTACCACTTTTTAAACGTTTGTTTCCTTGAAACCCAAAATTCTTTCAACACTGGTTGATCCCATTTTTACACGCATCTCTCTCGAGACCAAGATTGACAGTAAACCGGAAAAAACAACTTTGACATTTCACTTTTTTACAACCCGTGTTGCCATCTCAATAAAATAGAATCTGACACATACTTGCGCGTTCCGAACGCTTTTAAACCGAACAATATAGTGCCTAGTATCCGAATTTAAGGCGTGTTCCGCCATTGCCGAGCCGTTTATGTCCAGCTTTTTTATGCGTCGTATGTGCTCTTTCAGCCGTGTAGAAACATTCCGTTTTGTCTCACCTATGTAACTGTGCCCACTGTCACACGGTATTTTGTATACTCCTGGGATGCTCAAAGGGTCTCTATCCTTAAGAGATCTTAACATTTGTCGGATCTGCATCGGGGATCGGAAGATTGTTTTTATACAATATTTTCGACGCAGTAAGAAGCCGATCCTGAGTCATAATCTCATCGAAAGCTCGACCTGTGCCTCCTCGCACAGTTAAAAAAGTGAGTCCAATCCGTTTTTAAATATTTAAGGAAAAATAACAGACACCTATACTTTTAATTTTATAAAGTTTACTCTAACTACAGGCGGATATGCATCCTAAAGCACGTATCGGATTGCCTGGTCTGAGGTACTCAGAGTTACTTCCGTATAACTAATGGTGAATCCCACTAAATTACAACAAAAAAAAATATTTACAATCCAAGTAAACCGTTTTTTGTACCAAGATAGTTTTTGCCGTTCATTGTTAATTCATAGTTATTTGGTATGGATTAAAAATTTAGCAGAAATTTATAATTGAACCTATCTTGAAAATTGGAGCTGAAAGCAAGGATTTGTATAAAATCTGTACACACAGTGCCATTTCTGTCAACGCAAATATAGCTCTCTTCTCCCCCTCCCCTTAGCCCCGGGACCTACTCGTCTCATTGTAATATCTCTAATCGATACGAATATTTCTCCAACAAGAAACATCATACGAGAAATATTAAAATAATGTATGTAGCCAATTAATCAATTGTACGAGAAAAGTTTAATGCCATCAAAAACAAAACTTGTAAAAAAAACAAGTCTCGCAACTTAGTTTTTCCACCGTAAAAAGTTGTGAGATCCATGTAAATCAAAGTCGGTTAATTAGGCGACGCATTGATAAACTTTTAATTTCAAATCGGCGCCTTAGGGGAGTGGAGTGAGGGCATAGACATCTTATAAATAGATCAGTGAGTGAGGGGGACTTACTCCATACAAATATGCGCTCACGAACTAGCTTATGTCGTAAGGTCGTATGCGGCAAAACAGTATTTTTCATTTAAAATTACAACTATAAGTAATTTAATAAATCGCAAACTATTTTAGTTTTTCCTTGATTTATACATTAAACACTAATTGTATTCCAAATTTGAAGCTTCTATGTCTGCTAAAAGTGCCTTAGAGTTTTAATGATCGGTCAGTTAGTCAGTGAGTGAGTGACAAAATTGAGAAACTTTGACTCGTTATAATTCTTAAACTACTGGTTCAAGTTAAATTAAATTTGAAATATACCGTGTTTACACAATGCCTGCTTGGTTACTGAAAATTCAGGCTTCTAGTTTTATCCACAACGGGTCGAAAATGGCCTGAACTGTTTCGAGAAAAGCATGGCACGGCCGTGCCGCTTTTTAGCTCAACTTGGCACGGCAATGCCCCCAGATTCATCGTGCGGGACCTACTGTTAGGGTCGGCGCTCGTTGAAAAAAGTCCGCTCCAAAGCTTTTGTCTTTTATTAAATAGGCTAATAGCTTATGCCTATAGCTTCGCTCGCGGGTCTTTTACCAGCACCTCTTATAGCCTGTATGTTGACTACGGTCACTAAATTGACAATAAAAAAACCGCATCCAAATCCGTTCAGTGGTTCTCGAGTTAAAATGAAACATACAGACAGAAAACTAAAAATCCTAAGAAATTTAGTTTTAGCCACAATACTAATAAACCACTTTATTAAAAAACTTGAAAAAAAAATGTATTTCTTTATTATTAAGTAGAGGTAAAAAATTTAAGGATTCTGCCTAATATCATTCATTCAATGGATGCATAAATAAAAATAAAAATATCGAGTCTTTCGGTATAGGGCCCCATCTATATCTCTATGTCTACCTATATAGGTAAAAAGTAATAAAAGTGTCGTGTCTGTACATTAAACATGTTTGCAAAAATTGAAATTAAATGGGTTATTGGTATTGTACTGAACTGAAAACTACCATTCTTAATTTTGTCACTCACTCACTGACTGGCTGACCGATCATCAAAACTTTAAGGCACTTCTAGCAGACATAGAAGCTTAAAAATTAAGGAAAACCTAAAATTTTTTGCAATTTCGGTCCAGTTTTCTAGATACACAAACTGCATAAATAACTTTGTAATCCCATATAAATAAATGTCTGTAAATAAATTAAATGTCTGTATTTTAAATAAAAAGATTGACTTGGCAATCGCACTAAATAATCTAATTTAATATAATTTATGTATTACTTGTGAGATACATTGTGTTTTCATGCGATGGCCAAGTCAATCTATTTATTTAAAACATAAAAGAGTTTGAATATTGTTATGGTCACTTTAAGATGTTGTTAGGTTAGCTAATTATGTAATAACTTAAGACAGAAGGTCCCCTATGACGGAATAAATTTACTATTATTTTAATTATTATTATTAATTTAGGACTGAACAAATTAACCGACCTGGATTTACATGGATCTCACAAATTTATACGTTAGAAGAACTACGTTGCGAGACTTGGTTTTTTTTACAAGTTTTGTTTTTGATGGCATCGATTTTACCCTTAGAGGGTTACTGATTTTTGACGGACTCTATCACAGAATCTCTTGAACAAAACTGTTCGTTCACCGTACCAACACCGTATGATATTTTTGCCACTATTTTCACATTAATTTTATCTGAGCCCTAACATCTTAAGCAAATTACTAACCCTGACATTTTTCTCTTCTATATTACTTTAAGAACCATAGACTTTTCGTGCCACTTTTGTTCTCTATGAGATATTTTAAAGCTTATACGTGTAGCACTTCTGGGACACTACGATATAAAACGGCGAAAATTCCATTAAAATCCATGCAGCAGTTTTAACGTGATGCTCTTTCATGGATACATACATACAGACAAAAATTCCAAAAAGTTCTATTTTGGCGTCTGTAGTGTTATTACACAGCAATTACTGTTTTGAAAAAATATTACATGACAGTTAAATAGACAGTTTCGACTTCGTTACAACTTTATTACATAGATAAGGGGTTTTTATAAAATAATGTTGGATAAACGCGGGTGGAGTTGCGGGCAAAGGCTATCATTTATATAATTGCAAAGTTATAAAATACTTAGATGTTTTATCTAGCCAAAGTTTAATTTCGACTCTTACACAAAAGAATGTTGTATCATATTGTTGTAGATCTTGTTTTGTCCACAGACGTATAATATAGTAGCAGACCTAACATTAATAATAAACGCATAGAGTCGGCGCGACGCGTGGCAATTTTGCCTCAGTGAACTTAGGGCCCTTTTAAATATAAATATAAATATTGCTTGTTTCCAAACAAAATATTTACTGGAGATTAGTTTAGGAATTAACAAATATGTTCCAAGTATAAGCCAACCAAAACAACCCATTTTTATACGTTTCTTCATACCATGAAGCCTAAATGTAGCTTATTTTTTGTATGGAAACTCGCCACGCTATTTAATCCTTATGTTTTGTCTGCTACTTAGTTAATTATTAACATTAGATGTAGCTGCAATACGGTTCTAACTGACTCACTCATTGACATGGTTGTAATAATTATATGTTTGTGGTTTTGTTTGTTTTGTTGAGTACTGTACTCATATAAATGTTTTAAGGTGCAAAAAGCTTTTACATTTTCTTAAATCATATCTTGAAGTGTCTACAAAAAAAATTGTTTTGTTTTAAATAATTTGAAAGAGTATTAATTTTATTTACAACACAAAAATAGTGTAGATAAGCCTTGTTTTTAATGCTACCGTCCATTTTCCTCTAAAAAAGATGTAATTTCGACTCATTTAACTCTTAATATTATAAAAATGATATCACCACGAATCTACACACTATGTGTGTAAAAGTAATAAAAAAAATACAAGTGAGAGGAAAGGGCGAGCGGCTTGCACAAGAAGGGTTACGAATCTATGGCAATGAACTCGAGTGACTCCAAACCTTGCGAACCGCTATGTTCTGATGCAACCAGGCGTCCTTACACTGCGGCCTGCAACTCTCTCGGTTAGACTGTTAAACTTGGAAATATATATTACAATAAATTGTCCTTATGTAAAAAACAATCAAATAATAATAAATGCACTCTGCCCCGTTTAGTATAAAAACACTTTGAGACACGCGCTTCTAAATAGAGCAAGCAAAGTAAGATATAAGACTTATTTATGTGTCACTCTATTCTACAACTTTAACTTAACTTAATTAATTCTAGGTTGCTGGCAAACAGCCTAATCAATCAATACATATAATAAAACAGAAACCGCTGTGTCTGTACATTGAAGAAATGTAATAGAAATAGAAAGGGGGTGACTAAAGAAGAGTAATTGAACACAAATCAACGATTTTTAGAATTATTTTCTGTCTGTCTGTTTGTTCACGCACATCTCTAAAGCTACTGAACGGATTTTCGTGTAATTTCCACAGCTGTACAGAACTTAATTTGGAATAGAATATAGGCTTTATTTTATTAAAATCGGATCTCGGAAAAAAAGTTATCGCCATAAAGATTTTTGGAATTTACTTTTCTACTGGTAGTAATTAGAAGTTATGTAGCAAATAATAATTCCCGAACGTTTGTAAAATTTGGTTAGAAAGCAGACCCTTCGAGTTTGGGTTTAATGGATTGGTCTTTATTAGCACTTTGGTAAAACATGGTGACCAGGGTCTGATGATGAGACTGGAAGATGGGTACAGGATCTCCTCATCGAACAACAGCAGACCCTTCGAGTTTGGGCTTATTTGATTGGTATTTATTAGCGCTTTGGTAAAACATGGTGACCGTTGCATATAGTCGTTCAAAAATCATATTTTTTTGTTTTCCTTTTTTCCACGAAAATATTTTCTACGCGGGCGGAGCCGCGGGCAAAAGCTAGTAAAAAAGTTCTTTGCAAGCCTAAAAGTTCTTTTTTATTTGTAACTTAGATACGGTTATCAAAATGGATGCAAGAAACTAATAAGAGCAAAACTTCATTGTTAATCAAAAACATGTTTTTAGGGTTCCGTGGTACCTGAAAGATAAAGGAACCTTTATGGTGAGACTCCTTTGTCCGTCCATCCGTCCGTCCGTATGTCACAGCCTCATAAGCATCGTTGAAGATAAAGACTTGAAATTTTCTACAAAAATAGCATTCACTTGCTTACAAAATATATTATGGTACAAAAAAATATTGAAAAATTCTAAATTGAGAAAAATAAAAAATAAATTCTTAAAAATACAATATGGTTATCAAATTGTAGATATTAAAGAGATGATTATAAAAATATATACTTTTGCTATATTTACTGGCACCGATTTCGAGAAATCTTTGAAAAACCACAAAAATATGCATCCCCCTTATTTCCGAAATTGGTGGACCGAAAAAAATGAAAAAAATTACGATAATAGGCCATAACTGGCCAATTACAGGAAAACTATAATGATTAAAAAAAATTGAACACAAATGAGAAATAAAAAAGATATATAAACTAAATATAAAAAATATTTTATATAAATACAATATTGGTATCAAATTGTAGGTATTAAAGAGTTAATTATAAAAATATATACTTTTACTATACTTACTGTCACAGATTTCGAGAAATCTTTGAAAAACCACAAAAAGATGCATGCCTCCTCCCTTATCTCCAAAACTGGTGGACCGAAAAAAAATTTAAAAAATCATGGTGATTTGGGATTACCTAAAGATTACAGATAAAATAAAGGTATATTGGTTGAGAAATTCACGATAATAAAATGACAAAATCAAATTTTTCATCTACGAGTTTTATTTCGAGTACGGTATAAAAATATTTGTGTCTCTAGTTGCTATACGTGAAGAGAAATATATATATATATATATATATACGATAACCTAATATTGATTGACTTCACTGAGCACTAGAAGACTTCCCGCTACTAACGAAATTTCTAATTAGGTATTTTATAAGATCTGGTTTAACCGCCTATCGTCTTGATGAGTCAACAACTCGTCAAGTGAAGACACTTTCATAGACAATAATATATTCTAATGTTAATTTAAAATGTGGTACAATCAATTCTTTTTTTAGTCATCATAAATTCATCATTCTTCCTGACTGCTCCCAAAACTGTCGAATTACGGAACCCTAGGTATGCGAGTCCGACTCGCACTTGACCGGTTTTTTTTTAAGGTACCGTCGTGAACTTCGCCTGTCTGTGTGTAATTTTTTTTTCAATCTGTATTTAAATCTATATCTTCGTATGAAATCATAAAATAAATAATATTTTGTCCTTTTTGCAATTAATTTTATCTTTATGAATTTTGGTTCAATCACACGGTAATTAAACCTGGATTATATTTTATGCTTATTTTATTTTTGTCTGTAATTATTTTCAAAGTATTTTTTTTTCTCTTTGTTAGTATCACAGAAATCCTTTTGCATGTCACTGTTGGTTTTCACGAAGTGCTCCTCTCAATATATATTTTAAATGAGAGTGTGTAAATATCTGGTCCTTTTCGGACTTTAATACTGGTAATTATTATTTAATGCTTATAGTCATAAAAATATTTACTTGGTATGAATATAAACTAAAAATTGTGCCGTCCGTTTCTCTGTCCGTTAAGAACCTTTACGGCTAACCATGCAGAAATTCAATATTTAGGCGGAGAATTTTCATAAGATCCCGGAAAAATAAACAGAAAGTTTTTAACAATATCGATTTGGAAAAAAAACTTGCGGTAATACAATATTTGCCATATTATTATATAATAATAAATGTGAATAATTTCTCAGTGTGTTTATAGTTTTTACTGTATTATGCTACGTATACTTACAAATTTATGAAGCAAAAAATAATTTGGAAATATGTTTATTTTTTATAAATATATGTAAGCAAACTCTTATAACTATTCATCGTATTAAAAACTTAGCACTGTGATAAATTTGGAAACTACCTATTAATGTATGTGTGGTATTTTATTCCAGCCAGTCTTTGAAAGGTGAATAAATAATTATAAATTTAACAATTGGGACAAACAAATAAATATTTTATAAAGAAAACAAGCAACTAAAAACCAACAAAGTTAATCTACGTAACTTAGTGACTCGATATCTACTTACTGCTACTTATTTAAATAATGTCAAAATAATAGATAGATACAAATTAAATAGTTCATAATGATATTGAAACGGCTACTCACGGTTTTTATACAGTCCGATTTAGCCTGACTAGTTTCACTGTATTCATACAGTTTCTTCGGAGGCAAACATGGTCACGCGGTGGTTCCCCGTTTGACACAACCGCCGCATAACCACGTTTGCCTCCGAAGAAACTGTACGAATACAGTGAAACTAGTCAGGCTAAATCGAACTATATAAAAACCGTGAGTAGCCGTTACAATATCATTATGAAACTTTACCACGAATCTTTTAGTAGTAAAATTAAATAGTTATTAATGCCATTTACATAGATACGTAAACAAGCTTAAAATAAATACAATGCAACTCACAAAATATGAATAATTGACCGCCCCTGAGTTTCGTGTAACCGCGGTCGCGGAAATGTTACTCGACTATAAACTGAAGCCGCCGCCGCCGCCGCCGCCGCCCCGCCGCTGCTCGATGCAATGCGGAAAGAGCTCAATGTATTGTATCTGCTGACTTATAAATATGTAAACAAATAGTTTTAAGAAATAAATCACTTGAGCTGTGAGGTTACAAACATGTAACCTTAGTCAATAGACTTTCTTAAACTATCCTGAAAGTCCTGAAAGTCCTACAACTTTCAGATATTTTAGACAAGGATCTCAAAAATACTTTGGTAACAGCACAAATTCTCAAGTTTTGACTATACTTTCTTACACTAAGCGTGTTTTTTTAACTGGATTAAGCATCAATACAAAAGACATAAACGCGCGCGAAGTTCTTTCAAGTTTTCAAGTTCTTAATATTTTTCTTGAGCTGACCTTTATACTTATATTCAAACATTCGACCTGTTTTTTTAAATCAACTTTTTTCCCATCATTATTAAAATAATATTTACCTTCTCATATCTCGGACTGTTAAATAATTAATTAGTGACAAATATTTATTCTAAAATTAGAACCAAGCGGTGTAAGCACAGTGTAAGTATGGACAATGGAGACAATAAAATATGACAGTTTATCAAGTATTCAGCATCCACTGGTACACGCGGCATTTCCCGCGGATCTGCGCGTGAGCAAGGCCAACGACCTCCGGTGAACGCTCACATGACGGATAAAAGTAAAACCTCATGCGGACAAACCGCAAAATTTACTAATTTCATCTCTTGTCGAAGCGAATGCATAAATGAATGATAAAATTGTTTATTTTGTCATAACCTTTTATTTTAGTCTTAATTATTCATGATGTGATAATTTGCTCCTAAATTTAAATCGAAGGCTGTTATATGTTTTAAAAAATATTGAACAAAAGTACCCTTTTCTGTTTTCAATAATAATTATGTATGCTAAACGTGTAGTTTTCCCTATAGGGCTTCTCTTACGATCCTAAAGTTGTGGTGTCTGCTTTAGCTTTTACCTCGTTAACCAAAAATAGGTATCAATACTTTTACAAGTCAAACACCTAGTCTACTTACTCAAAGCTAACACAAACTGATTAATAGCTATTATAGCCGTTATTTCTAAATCACACTATCATCAATAACATTTACAATATCGCTTTTAACACGAAATATTCACGCGCCAAAAAGCTGATTTTCCGGTGGCGCGTAGATGAAAAGTGAATCAAGTGACGTGATGGCGGCAGCAGAGGCTTTTTGAGGTCATTGAACTGACGAATTTTCGTTTCGTTGGTCGTGTTTGCGGTTACAGATACCACCACAAACTGCAACAAGATACTAGCATATTTCAATTAATGTTTTTAATTTTATTTCCTTTAGATATCATAAAAATATGTCCTACTTATTCAAAAGAATCGACAATGCTATAAGATTCAAGCATTTTACCGAAAATTAAGTTTACTAAACAAATTGAAACTTTACTTACCTTATAATGCTAAAAAATTACTATTCATTTTATTTCAACCAAATAAATAACGCAGTCTTTTAAATGAAATTTATATGAACAGCAATGGTGAACAATGCTTCCCTAAACTATGAAATAGGAACCAAACGATAATATTCCGCAAACAAATCGATCAAATATTGAACTTCATAATAGAACGAAGATCAATTTCATAAAAACGATCATCTTATGACACGTCAATGGTGCGAAAATAATAAACAAAAAGGGTGAACTACTCGTATTTCAGCACAAAGAGCTCTTTCTACTCCGGATGCAGATAAACTTAGCAAAAGGCTCGACTCAGCGCAACTTATTTCACAAGTTCAAATACCTCGTCTCCCGGAAGTCTCGCTTCTAACATCCAAAATGGCGGATCATAGAGCTTATATTACATTAGACGCAACAAAAACTTGTGTTAATTCGAATGGAAAGAAGTCCGTGCTAGGTCTGCGTTGTCAATGACCTCTATTTCGCCACCGCCTGCGCCCGCGCAACTAGCGAACGTTACAAAATGCGCGAGAGGCCATCGACTCCGACCGAAACTGGTAAGCCTAGTTCTACATTAGACAAGACACTTGAAAACAATTTCTATTGTAAGGCTAACAGACTAACTTAATTACTGTTGCTATTCAAACGTCCGGTCTACTGATGGATAGATCGGCCATTTGTTCTCGTCCTAGTCCGTTAATCCAGAAATCTAGAATCCATTAATTTTGTTACTAACTTTATGTCATTCCAAAGTAAGTAACATATTATGGTAGCTGTTCAATTTGCATTTCTGTTTTGTACTTAACTTCTTGACTAAAATTAAGGTTGCTTAGGGACATCAATCTTTAAGCTGCTGTGCACAAAGCCTGACTATAGCATCTGATCCTGCTTGGATATTTGTTCTAAGTCAATTCTTTAATATTATGTTATTGATGAGTCTTGAAAAATCACTGAATAAAAATATTTCTTTCTTTCTTTAAAACAGTACTCTTATTGGTTTCAAACTTAAATTTCCATTTGCAAAAAGAAAGAACCGCCCGCATAGTTAAATATTGTTTTTGATACATGCATGACCTTTTGTTAATTTCTGTACAGATTTGTAAGAACATTATAATTTTCTGAAAAAGCTTATTGCTGTTACTTACTCTAGCAAAGTAATCAAATATTACATTTAGTGTAGGTATATTTAGAGTATATAAAGCAGTATCCATTTATCAGGGCATACGGTACAGCTACTGACTGAAATTCGGACAGCCATACGATTCGTGCGTCAGATCTGGAGATAAAGCATGGTGTCCAATGATTGAATGACAATTTAGCGAGTAGGCCAGCCACCGCGGAAGACATTGCTTAGTTCACCATGGTTCAATGTGACACTTTCCTACGTCACGCAACTTTCCTACTAGTAATGCGCGGACGCCGGCGACACCAGCGCCACGCGTCGCGCGCGACGGCCATGCGAACTAGACCGAGCCACTTTTCTGCGTTGCACCAGCGCAGTGCCACTTACGATCTACAAGAAAAAACATATCAGGTGAAAGCATAATATCTAATTAAATAGAACGTTGCACTTTTCTCTTTACTCGTACAATATTATTGATGCATCTCGCGATGTTTCTAGTGGATACCTGTTATTTGTGATGTAATTTTGTATGAATAATGTATGGAATAAGTTTTTTTTATCTAGTTAGAATACCTGTTTTAAATTATTGTACATCTGTATTATTCAAACAAATATATGTGCATAATCGTAAGAAAAAAACATTAATTTACTGATAAATCAATGATTGGAGAAATTCAAATAATCTAAACCTTTTGTCATGTTCACATTATGTAGTACTATCTATCTATTTAAAAGTAATAAAATACTCGGTAACTA
This sequence comes from Ypsolopha scabrella, assembly GCA_910592155.1. Taxonomy (NCBI): domain Eukaryota; kingdom Metazoa; phylum Arthropoda; class Insecta; order Lepidoptera; family Ypsolophidae; genus Ypsolopha; species Ypsolopha scabrella. The sequence goes on from OU342964.1 coordinate 13,310,061, forward strand.
TTCAGAGACTAGTTAATTTATAGTTAATATCAAAAGCAATTTCCTTTGCTCCAAGAATGATAAAAGGAAACAGCTAATAAAGTAGAAGAAACAAGATCTAATAGAGGATCGGGGTAGCACCGTTAATATTTTTATTGTATAGATTTTATTCAAAATATGTAGTTAAACACTAATGCAAAGTCTATGTAATAATACACATAACACATGAGATGAGATCTAATACGGCTATGCCACAGTGCAGGAGACGAGTGGCGTAGCAGAGGCCATAAAAATCAGGTTACTACACTTAATAATAGTTTATGATGATTTTATAAAACTTGTTCAGAATAGCTAAAAACTAATTCAGAGACTATAAAGTAAACTTAAGACAAAAAGAATCTATCCTGAGATTAGATTTTAAATTTATTCACTCATACAGTCACATTATAAAGTAGGAGTACGGGGCTTATCATATTTCTATTTTATATTATCCTGAATTTTCATCAGAGTTACATCTCCCATGGTCGTGGGATTACCAGGAAGCGTAGTGATCTGCCCTCCATCTCTAGTACTAAGCTACATTTCCTAACCTGTCATCATCGCCGCACTAACTCATTACCACGGTAGATGTAACTCTTCTATAAATTTGGAAAAATATAAAAAACAAACATGGTGAGTCCCATAAGCCTAATATAATCTATCCTAACTTCAGAGTATACGCTACGAGATAAACCGAAGCTATTTTAAATAAGAGAACTAATAATAACTTGCGTATATATATGTACATTTATAACATATTTGAAATCAACGATACTGAGACAGGCAAACAAAATAAAATTACAGAACAATAAAGAACGTTTCCACAATAAAAAAATGCAGTCGATATGAAAAAAATATTCACTTTACCTTAGTAGTTTTTAACGCATAGGTACGCATAATTATAGGTACAGTGTAATTTTTGTGTGAACAATTCCATTTCCTTTTTCATTTCTACATTTTCTTTATTTTAACAGTTACACTCTTGTCGGTGAAGTAACCGCCATTCTTCTTTTTCTTCTGCTAATAATTTGACTTCTTGATACGACACAACATTAACTTTCTCCTTCGCTTGAGTAAAGTAGGTGCGTCTAGATCTTCCTCTTTTCCCCCCTCGCCCTTTCTTTCTATAATGTTTTTCAAGAAACTGTCACGTCGAATCGAGTGTCCTATCATCTTTCATCGTCTGTTTTCAGTGGTTTTGAACAAACATCGTCAGCACCTTTACATTAGTCTTCTTCTTTATCCAGCTAATTCTCTCCATTCTCCTGGAGCACCACTTTTCAAACGCCTCCAACCTCTCTCGCGTCTCACTACCATACAATGCAATGCTCCGGATGTAGAATTTTATTTGGCGTTTCTGGACTTTTCTTGTTGTTAAAGACTCGTTTGATCTGGATGGCTATTCCGGCATTATTGCGCATTCGCAATATCAGTCAGATATTTGTTTAAAGTTTTATAAATGCCATGCGATGGAAATTAGAGTGAGTAAACCGCATCAAATAAAAACTATAAGATATAAGGAATCCTCATCACAAGTTTTCAATAAAAGAAACAATACATATGCGTACAAAATCCCTTTTAAAATCACCCGATATCTGCCTTCGCAATTTTTGCGCATGTGCCAGAATTGAGGGTGAGTTGTTGTTACTACTTTCGTGTATAATTGAGCAATAGATTATATGGTTTAGTTCTACGTACACATAATATTTACTTTAGTTTTAATACAATTATAATAATTTTAACATATAATACATTACAAAAACAAAGTATTCATTTCATTTCATTTATTCTACTATGGGCATCTACTTGACATATTCGCACTTCTAAGGTATGAGACGGTTTCCAGGAAAAGTTTGCCCTAATCGCTAAGCTAAGCTAAGACAGGTTGGTGACCGAAAAGCAAAAATGATTGCTCCTGTTGCCTATGTTAGTTCCGCCTCATTTGCCACCAGTAAGATTCAAGAAGAACACGGGATGACCCTTTGTTTTGACCTAAGGGAAATACAAATTGTATGAAAATCCATTGTTATCTATTACGATAAACTCTGTAAAATTCAGAATGTTGTATATACTCGTAAAACCGAAGGGACAAAGGAAAAAAAAATGCCTTACAACTAAGCCGACAACCGCTCGTTTTTCAACAGTTTTTTTTCACTTGTGTCATTCCTTCTTGGAATAGGCAAAAAGCAATAGCCCATACAACTAATTATCAAAACAGTACGTATTCTAGTTTCTTTTCTTTAATTTTTTTTTTATATTGTTGGCGGTTATAAACCGAAATTTCAAAATATTTTGAGAAAGCGGCAAAGAGTTCATTGAGCGTAAAACTATCTTGTTGTTTTTTAACCAAAATAAGTTTTAGTGAAGAAAGTAGAATCAGGGTGAAGATAAATATTTGAAAGAAGAATCCAAATTGGTCGTAGAAAAAAAATTGCTTCTTTCTAAATCGAAGGAAAAGTATAACCAACTTTTTGAGATATTTCCATTAAATTACTTGTTCTTTTGCAAATGCATTTTTTTTATTGCCTCACATTGTTTGCGAAAAGGACTATATGCCTCGGTGGAAACAGTTATTGCTTGACTAGGTGAGTTAGCAGACCGACGCATGCGATCGGCTATAATGTACTAAACATCGACAAAAGATTACAAAGAGCTTTTATATTGTTCATCAAGTTTTTTAGGTACCCAGCTCTTGTATCAGTTGAAAACATGAAATACAATAATTATTTTCTCATTTGCCAACTGAAAATGAGTACTAATCAAGATGTAATAAGGTCCATGTCGGATATGTTAATAGTAAGAGTACCGATAACGAGAGTCCTCGTGATTTGAATCTCTCGTCTAGTTTGTCCAGGAAGCAAACCAGCGCACTGAATGTTCGCACAGAGTATTGAAAATGTAATGAAAACTCTGCCAAGTGTGAGTCGGTCAAAATTCATCAAAGTACATTACATACACGTTAAGTAATTTCAAAAAAATATACCATCTTAATACCACTTAGATTTAATATTATATGTAAGTGGTAGAGCGCTCTAAGAGCCTGCTAACCAAGACGTCGTGGGTTCAATTCTTGTGGTGGTGTTTGTGTTCAGTCTGCGTGAGCTTTTGATCCATTTGTACCCGAAGTACGGTGATAGGGCTCACCAGTCACTACGTTTGAGACTTTATAATCGTCAGTGAAAAGCGGGTGTACCAACTGTGGACTGTGACTTGAATTTTACAGTTCACACGTGGGAACAATCTGATGTGACGATGTGTTTTCTATGTATTGTTTCCATTCATCCATCCATCAGCCTGTGTCCATCTACTGCTTAACATGGGCCTTACCACAGAGTACCTTTTAGATATATAGGGACTTACCAAGATTTCGCCTCTCATCAGAGATCATAGGTCCAGCGGGCACGATGTTTTGTTTAGTTAATATACCTAATTGAAATTTTTATTTATTCTGCACGTAAAATAAATCCAAAAGTTTCATTGTGAGAAAAACAATTTTTGAGAGACATACTGGCAAGTACTAGAATTCCTTGTTAAAATCTTTTACAGTTAAGACCTGATCAAAGTGTTTGTTTTTCATTTTTCATTCAGTGTTCCAGAAACTGATGGACCCATGGACTAACAAGGGCGTGTACGTCGGTGGCAGGATGCTTACAAACCTCCGCTTCGCTGATGACATCGTCTTGTTTGCTTCATCGGCGTCTGAGCTGGAACACATGCTTCAGGAACTAAGCATAGTGAGCCTTGGGGTTGGACTTAAGATGAATCGGTCCAAAACACAATAAATGACCAACAGCAGGCAACATAGAGTCGATGTAGATGGAGAGGTAATACAATATGTCAACGAATACATCTATCTGGGCCAGGTAGTCTCCTTCGATAACAGGCAAGACAAGGAAATTGAAAGACGAATCAATAACGCCTGGAAGAGCTACTGGTCCATGAAAGAGCTGATGAAGGGCAACCTTCCATTGTCACTGAAGCGTAAACTTAATGACATGTGTATCCTCCCTGTTCTTACCTACGGTTCCCAAACGTTGTCACTAACCGATCATCAGAAGACCAAACTCAAGGTTTGCCAACGAGCAATGGAGCGCAGTATTCTAAGTGTAAAACGTATTGACCGAATCCGAAACACTAAACTGTGCTCCAGAACTCAAATTGCTGACGTTGGTGTGCAGACGGCAAAACTTAAATGGAACTGGGCTGGCCACGTTAGTCGTATGCACTCGGATAGGTGGGTGAAAATCGCTACCGAGTGGGTACCAGACCGGCTACCGAAGGCCAGGCAGACCAAAAAGACGATGGCGGGACGATCTTAACTCATTTTCCCGGGGTGGTTGGAAGTAGCACAGGACCGCGATGTGTGGTTTCAGCAAGGGGAGACCTTTGCCCAGCAGTGGGACACATCAGAGGCTACACAAAAAATACAGTGTCTAGTTTGCTTAAAGTTTCCCAATTCAGTAGTTTCGCCAATGCTTACAACTCTTATGGCTGGTACACTGAGAGATAATCAATTTAGATTACAAGTTCGGTATGATCATCAGTGATTCCATGAATTTGTACTTAATTAAAAGACAAAAGTTTGATCTAATTAATGCGTTTAAGTTTAGCTTGTTTTGGAGATTAACCCCTAGTTAATGGAAATTATGGAAATTAAAGTGACAGCATCAATTTAATGTCGAGTTTAAACAATAATCACGGTTTCTTGCAACTGGGGGTGAGCCAACCATAGGCTACTTGCTTATTTACCCCGGGTAATACGTGGGACGCACTATAAGTTTCCAGAATGAATATGAAAAAATACTATTAAAGGTACAAAATTAATTTATTGTTTTTCAAAATAATCTCCCTTGGCGTCTATGCACTTTTTCATTCGATCAAACCAGTTTTGAAAACTTTTGTGCCACTCCCCTGTGGTGACCTCTGAAACGTGTTTTTCATACTCCTCGACAGCCTCTTCTGGTGATGAAAATCGTTGACCGCGTAATTGGTTCTTAATTTTTGGGAACAGAAAAAAGTCACAAGGTGCCAGGTCGGGACTGTATGCAGGATGACTCATGAGTTCTACATTTTTCGTCTTCAAAAAGTCGTTTGTCTGTCTGGCCGTGTGAGAACTAGCATTGTCGTGGTGCAGGATGATACGGCGTTTACGGTTATTTTTACGGAGTTCGTCAATAACTTCCGGCAAACAAATGGTCGTGTACCAGTCACTATTCACGGTACGACGATTCTCTAAAGCAACAGTAGCCACGTGTCCAGTTTTATTAAAAAAAGAAGCAATCATCCGCTTAGATGCACTTTTCACGCGCGCCACTTTGGTTGGTTTCGGCTCATCTTGAAAGACCCATACGCTCGATTGCTGCTTTGTTTTGGGATCGTAGCAATAAATCCATGTTTCGTCACCTGTTACTATGTCCCACACCAAATTTGACGCACCTTCGTTGAATCTGGTAAGCATGGCACTGCACCAAGTGACGCGGTCCGTTTTTTGAGCCTCGGTCAAGTTGTGTGGGATCCACCGCGAGCACAGCTTTCTCACACCCAAATGTTTGTGTAGGATTGATTGTATTTGACTCATGCCTATTTCTAAGGATGCGCGAATTTCATGGTAGGTCACATGCCTGTCTGTTTCAATCATACGGCGCACAGCATCGATGTTTTTGTTGGTCACAGCGGTGGACGACCGACCATCGCGAGATTCGTCACTGAGATTGATACGACCACGCTTGAAATAAACAGTCGTCTTGCATGGTGCTTCATTGCCAAAAGCTGTTTCAAGCCGAGCGATGCTCTGTTGAGCTGTCAAATTACACTTAAAATCGTAGAAAATCATACTACGAAAATTTTCCCGAGTTAAATCCATGTTGATGCAGACACACAATTTTTTAAATGGCGCCACAAGGTAAAAACAAAAGACAGTCAGATGAAACAAACTGCATTCTACAGCCAAAGAGTTCTATTTTCAAATGTTGCAATAAATTTTTAAATATTGTTTATGTAAGTGGCCAGTTCCGGAAACTTTTAGTGTTACCTATGTACAACAAAATACCCGATATACCTAAGCAAAACAGCGGACAAAAAGCATTTTCAATCCAGAAGCCTCTCTACATTACTCTGTACCCTAGAAATGTTGTACGCATCCTACATAAAGAGGTCGTTGGCACTTTACCACGGTATTCCTCCTTGCTAGAGAGAGAAGGAGAGAGAGAGGCTGTGAGAGTCCTGTCGAGATATTTACTTCCTTGTCTGTAAATGTGAGTAATGCATCTTGAAAGGGCAGGTTTAGCCTTTTGACTTGTCGATAATAGGAATCAATAGATTATTTATCTTGGTAAGCACACTTAACTATGTAAGCTAACGAATGATTGGATGCATATCGTCGAAAATACATCAAAATATGGAGGATACAATTAAGGAGCTTCATATATTTCATAGTACAAGTGTTGGTATTATTGGTATAATCATAAACGAATGAATGAAAAATGAAATCAAAATAAATGAATTGTCGGTAGGATGCCAGACTTTCAAAGGCCTGGGTTTGATTCCTGCTGCCTTGTCAAAACTTGTTACATATTTGTTGTTGAAATAAACTTTTGTACTGTTTTGTAAATTATATTTTTTTTCACCTTGTTTTGGTTATCGGTAGTCTCTCAGAGATCTGATCAAATATCTGCTTTTATCATATCCCTGCGAGCGACATATACATATTATTTGATTTTTGGTATCACACAATTTAAACAGCCTTTTTTAGGGTTCCGTAGTCAACTAGGAACCCTTATAGTTGCGCCATGTCCGTCCGTCAGTCTGTCCGTCTGTCTGTCTGTCCGCGGCTTAGTTCAGAGACTCTAAGGCTGAGATTCAGAGTGCATTTTGAGTCCGAACTCAAGAGGAACTCAATCTTACAATCGTCACTCTCACGGATATCTATGGTCACTCTAGTATGAGATCACGTCACTTTTTGACGTTTGTAAGATTGAGTTCGGACTCAAAACTCTGAATCTCAGCCTAAGTACTAGACAGCTGTAATTCTTCATGGGTACACTTATTAATTACGCCGAAAAAGGGGTAAAATAAAAAATAGTGTACCTCCCTTACACGCAAAGTAGGTATATTCTTAAATTTATTGTTTTAATTATTGTTTAAATGGGTGTTTTGATACTCAAAGTGATTTATTTACTCAAAAAATGTGACGAATAACTTACGTAGTATACCTACTTGTTGACAAACACTTTAAGAATTAAGAGTGTCATATTTGTGTTATGAACAAACACTGTTTTTTTTTTCTTTATAAGCAACTTCCCAGTCCTGTACTCAAAGCCATTAATCCTATAAAGCTCCCAACCTTAACCTAGGCTAACTTAGTTTACGACGCATCTTTACCCGCCCTAGCCGCGCTACGTGATGCGTTCTATTCAGACGAGCTCTTCTTGTGTTGCCAGCACTCGATTAACACATACCTAAAATAATGACAGAAATTATCACAATTATGTCAAAAGATTAGCAAATTCTATTCATGAAGAAACTGGGACTCATTTATTTATTATTTATTTTATAAGGAGCGTTTGCTCTCCATATTTATTACTCTTCAATTGTTCTTGAAAATTCACAACTGCCAGGTTAAATTTCTTTTTTTAATTTTCCTTTTTATCTTAATAGGCTTTCATAATTTTTATTACAAGTATGAACTGAGACTCGTTAAACCTCCTATTAAAATTTTGTAATAAGGGCAAAAATTGGCTCAGCGGATTTTTCTTCGATGGTATGAAAATAAGAAATTTACCCAAAATAAAGACATTAGCAAAAAAATATGTATCAATGACACAGAATCCTTTGGTTATAAATATTTTCAGATTATTTAAAAAAGTGAAATAATTTCGTTTGACCGCGCAATGGGTCGGTCTTTACACTATAATACAGTTCTTAATGAAAAATCGCGCTTTTTCGGGAAAAACCAGTTTACGCCATTATACGACGACATATACATTTTAAGTTATTTAGGAGTAAATTTAAGAAATTAATGTCAAACTAAGGCTCAATACCATTTCTAAAGAAAACTCCTACAAGAGTTGGTAACACTGACAACGCCGTCTCCTATAATTCGGAGCAGCATCAACAATGATGATGCAGCGGGTCCCGAGAATGTTTAAAGCCTTAACGGTACTCGACGTTCCTTTTTTGAATTTGTTTTTTTGTTCGAAGGCATGCGTTCACTTTTAATGACGCCCAATAAGAGTCCCGTCTTCCATAGATTAGTTAGGAGAAACTTCATGATGGAGAGGGCAGGTAATGGAAACTATTTGATAAGTCCTCCTTAGTGAGATGAGATGAACGGTTAATTTTTTGTCGGCTGCTTTTATAAATGTTGGTAATTTGTAATGATATGAGTTTGTTTTAAGATTGTGTTTTGTTTAACAAAGTTAGAATTTAAATTTTATTCAATTTATGTCAATGACCCTACGTACAGTACTTGATGTCATATTCCGAAAGGCAAATTCTTCTTTTAACTGTGTAAAATAATAACATAACTATTTACTGCAATGATACAGCAGATATCCAACATCGTTTGAAAAACCGGTTTTAAGAAAATTCTCTTCAAGGCTTAATGTGCACATAAAAGCAGGCATAGTCCACGCATAATATGTCAATTGAATTATTTACACAAAAATAACTTATGTAACACGTTTTTGAGTCAGGCTGGCTGGCGTAACTTTCCGTACATCATCAAGTAAGGCCCAGCCTGTTTCGTATACCGTTTGTTCCGACATTTGATTTACACCATGACGTCCCAAACGGCAACAAAACTACTTTGTGGTCCAACCGGCAGTCTTTGTTTACAGCCCCTTTGTGCGACCTCGAGCGGCGAAAATGTGACGTCACACTGCACTTTTTAACAAAACTGCACTTTTCCCGTTACAAAATAACGTAAACCGGGACTCGGAGTACCCTTCTCAGAAAGAACGGACCTCAAAATGACAATAGATTAGACAAGATATATGACTGGTCATTTATCTCCCGTCTGTGACTAATTTGAGGTTTAAATACAATATTACCAGCCAACTAGCTGTGATTTTTTGTTTTCTCTATACACCATTTAGTAGCCTTGTGGCTTAGACAGAAGAAAAAATTGGTTTTCTCCAAGGTAGTTAGTGACAGATGTAAATTGTAATTTTTTTGTCTAATTTAAAAACATCTGTAACGGGTGAAATGTCCAAAAAGAAAGGTACCTTACAAAAAATACGAAGTATAAAAAAGTATCAGATCTCGAATACCGATGCCGGTATTCATTTGGTAAGCGATTCAATTAACATATAGCTGGAGCGTGCAAATGTTGACTTTTTTATTAAGTTTTTTACTATTTAAAAATGTACTGTTATGTGCCTTACAATAGAAAGGGGTTTAATAGAGAGGATGCTAAAAAAGTCCGTGATTACTTAACCCATATCCGGCATTTGGGGCACTTCGACGCATATGCTACTCCCATAACCCTTTGGCCCCGTTATATCACATTTGTTAGAGAACAGTTGCACTATAGCCATTATGATATTTTTTGTGATTCTGATTAAAGGTTGGATATGTTTATGGAAACAGGTGACGAAGGCCTTTTATTTGAAAAACGCATTTGTGACTTCGATTATGCAATGTAGGTTAAGATTTGAGTTAACACATAAGTATGATTGTTCTTCTTCTTGATAATATTATTATTTTATACATGAAATTGCATATATACTTATGAAGTATGTGTCGTTTGGCATTTAATGGTAGAGAGAAAAATATCGAAATACAGGATAGTTGCGGCCTGAAAGAAGATGTAGTGACTAGAATAGAAAAAGGAATGATTCGGGGGTTTGTGAATGAAAGTAGAGTGACGAAAGAAATTTATGCTGCACAAGTGGAAGATATAAAGCCGACCCGGCCGCCCTAGAAGGAGGTATGCCGACCAAAAGAAGTGCAAAGTAAAAAGTATCTGGAATAGAAGAACTTTTATAACTAGATTGATCAATGTAGAAAAATCAAAAGAGGTGTGTCACGATCGTAGCAGATGGAAATCTGTAGTCTCTGCCTACCCCTCTGGGAGACAGGTGTAAGTATATATATTTATGTATGTATATCAATTGCAACGTCTGTCTCACTGTATGCGTGGATGGATTTGTAATGGTTTTCACTTTGATCTAAGGGATTTTCTGAGATAGGTTTGGAGAAAAAAAAATGCGGAAAGCGGCGAAGGGCAAACAATCTGTAGGCAAATGGGTTTTTAGCACGAGCGCTGGCTGGGGTAGAAAGATAGAATTAAATTATGAAAATCTGTGCAATTGTAGCAAAAACATATTTAATTAGCAAAAAAGTAACATTTTTGTAAAGTTTTTACTTGGTCTTAAAATATTACTTATAGAAACTACCTAATGAATATTTATAGAAACTACCTATATATATAGGGTGAAATTAAATCAACCGACCAAATTCATACTGGAGACTCGGTTAGCGATCAAGAACTAGGTTCAGTAATCCTTTTGGCCAATTTCAGAAATAATTTTTTTTTGTTCCTGTACTGGTTGGACTAGTTAAAGTACAATTCCCAGAGCAGGCACCACGGGCAAAAAAAAAATTTTTTCGAATTTTACCTGGACGGTTATAAAACCTTGTTCCTGATGACTAACCGAGTCTCCAGTATGAATTTGGTCGGTTGATTTAATTTCACCTTGTATATAGCGCTTAAGTTATGCAGAAAGAGCGTTTTTAAAATACCATTACATAATTTTCAGTCGCTCACCCACTCTGCCTTTCGACGACCTATCGACAGTCGCGAGTCGCGAGACAGCAACACCACGCGTCTCCGATTCCTGGAAACGCTTTCCATCAGCCGTCAGTCGCCTTCTTGCATCTTCCCTCGGAAGTGCATACGGGTTCGTTGCACTTACAAACTCGTAACCCCCTTTCTACTGCACCGATCCAATTATCTGCACTTTCGCAAGGCGCTACTGCTGCTCGCCTAGATACGGATAGACACTGTTGCGTTGAGCTTGGACCGCGGCGTGGCGGTGGCTGCGCGAGACACCTGTTTGTCGCTGCATTTTATCATCGACATTACAAACTTTGAACTGCCCTGTGTTTTTATGTTTTTATCAAAATTATACAAAAATTGTGTAATTTGCATATCAAAATATAATTATTATAGTAACATATTTTTTATAAGTTTGTTTACTTTGGAAAGAGTAATTTTACATACATGTATAGTCTGTCAAAAAAGTGTTGAAATGAAAATGAAACTTCATTGAATTTTATTGGACTTTAAACGTTCAAGTAGTATAATTGAGGTAATATATTTATGAAATAACAACGTGGTTAACTCGATTTAACAGATTTTGTACTTATTTCTTTGGTGTAACCAGGCGAAAGAAAAATAGTTTATTCAATATTAATTTCAACACTTTTTTGACAGACTATAAATGACGTAAAATATCCCAGTTTATCCCAATGTACAACTATTTTTTTCAAGAAATATGATTCATTTTTGGTTTTGTTTGCCATATTACCCAAACCAGTACAAGTATAGTTTACTATTTCGTTCGCCAACTTTCCCAACATATAGAGAAAATATTGCAACTTCGCCCAATCGGTGAACATAAAAACTGTTTAGAAAGCAATTTTCAGGCGTTACAAGATTTCATTACGGATTCAGTCGTGTTCATTGGGACGGTAGCGCGGCGCGTGCGTCGCATAGTTGCCAACGCGACGTAACAAGAAGCATTTAGACTTCAGGCGGCACATGAGCGCGACTGCTGCGCGCGCGCACGCTATTGAAAACGAGACAGGCTATCGAACTCGTCTGTTGATTGTTGCTAGCTGCCGTGTTATGAGAGAAGTTTCACTTCAGATTGTGAGACTACATATGCAGTTTACTTATTGGTGCGTTACGTTTTCTAGACCTCATTTCAGGTTTTGGAGAAAACTGAATGCTGTAACATTGAGATAGAAAAATAACTGCATGCACTATCAATGCTTTTTCTGATAAATTTAAAAGACTGTAAAAGATAAACTATATCAGAATAAACTGATTGGATTGTTTACTTTAAAGTTCTAAATGCAAAAAAAACATATATAAAATTTACATTAGCAAATTTAATCCAGATAGATGTTGATTTACTTTTGAAGGGGTCCAAGGTGGAGTTTGTTTATAAAACGAAGTTTTTAGGCGTAACTAACTATAGATTCTCATCTTCAATGAGGCCCCCACATATGAGCCCTCTGTGGTACTCATAAATTTAGTTTAGCTGCATATGCTAAGGGAACTTATTGATGTAGATACTGCTAGCCTAATGTATTTTAGTTCTTACACAGCATTATGTCATATATACGCTGATGTGGGGTAAGACTGCGGACAAAGACGCAACCTTGAATTGTGACATAATTTATTTAATCACGAGTATTTCAACAACAAATTATGTTATATGAATCTGTTATTTTAATTTTATATTAACACTCTTTATGTACCATATTTAAACAAATCTGAATCTGAGTCTTTTTTTGTACAAAGGAGAGCTACTGGGGTTATAAGTGTACAAAATGAAGCACCGAGATTAATAAAAAAAAACAATGAGTTTAATTAGATATGCCATAAAAAAATATGACGGTAGTTACTTTGCTGAGGCTTGGTGGGCACCACTCTATAGAAACCCGGAATAAACGTAAATCTGGGGCCCGCCGAGACGAGCTAAAGAATTTGCCCTTACTAATTGAATCGGCGGAATTAGGCATAATGTTTATTTATTAACGTTTTCGTATTTATTTATAATATGTCAACTTTATTATATTTATTGCATTACATTTATTTATTTATTCCTACATTTTTTATTTGAGAAAGTGTATCATTTTATAAAATTTAAGTAAGTTTACTTTTTTATTTTATTTTGACTTAATTATTATTAACTTGTAATAAGTAAATATTATGTACCTATACGTATATTACGGAACTAGCTTTCACCTGCGGTTTCACTCGCATGGAAGTGTTTCTTTTAAAACTATTATAGACAGTTTTCGGCTCGGCGGTAATTTTATTGACATCCCTTATAGCCAATATGTCGACCAGGGCCATTACAATAATAATAAAAAACACATCCATATCCGTTTAGTGGTTCTCATTTTAAAACGAAACATACATGCATACAGACAGCCAGACTAAAATTCTAAAAGTTGCAGTTTTGGCTTCAGTACAATAATAAATAACAACCCATTTCATTTAAGATTTCACAAAAATATTAAATATACAGACAAGATTTTTTTACTACTTTATTATAAGTATAAAAAATATAAATTATTTGATTTGATTCATGTTTTAGTACTATTAATATAATTAATTTATTGATAAATTCATAACAATAAATCCTTGAAGATCATATGTACTCGAATGTAAAAAAAATATGAATAGTTATTTGTATGCAACAAGATTCAACGGATTTTATCATGTAATATTTTACAGGAACCTTTCAATATAGATATACAAACTTGGAAAATTCTGCAACCAGGGCTAAAATTAGAAAGCTTCACCTCAATACCTAGTTATAAGCAGACCCTAAGTCTTCTCACCACAAGACGAGGTGCAAAAAGAATAATTACAATTTACTGCCAATGAATGTCACCCACAAATCAAAACCTAGAGGTAGTTCTTCAAGAACAAGGTTTGTAAGGCCTAGCTAGTCCCTACTAGATAAGTCGCAATGAACTTGAGCGAGTGAACGCGTAGAAAGGACAGGGAAGCGAGTGCGATGACACAGTTACCTACACCGCGCACTGCATCGGCGAAAATGCACTATCTAGCCAGACTTGCGGGTTTTATCGATGTATAGGGAAATTTGTCCCCTTTTACAAGTCCATAAAGACTACTATAAAGATGTTGTAACGAAAAATTTGGCGCGATTTCAACTGCTTCGCATCACTCCTTCAATGTATAAAACCAAATAATTTTAGTTTTTGTTACATTGAAAATGTACCGTATTAACATTTTATGACGTCAAAAATAAAATGAATACTAATTATAAAGCCTGGAAAAATACTGACAACCTTGCATTTTAATTAAGCGTAGCAACCACATTGGATTATTTTACACGAGACAAATATTAATAGAATTTTGAACGCTAAAATGGCAACTCTTTAAACGACTGTTTGTTTCTGCGAAAATCACCCATCCAACTAATCAGACCTCTCTTTCCCCGCCATGTAGCTCAGCTAAATACTACTAGCGGGTGTAATCATCCAGCTGTTAGAGCTCTTGCTTCTGTGGTCGACAGGTGGCTCGGAAAAGTGGAATGACGTCCCCCCGATGCGCTTTTCACTCGCAGGCACGAGATCAAAAGAGAAATGATGAAAATACAAAAAACCCGACTGTTGATCTGTCGACAAGCTTTCGTTGTCCTAGTATGCGCTGTAGAGAACCATGGGTTGTGAAACATATTTCTCGTAGACAATTGATCTTACTTACCTCATTAATTTGTATATTTCATTATTTTCTTTTTTTTTCAGATTTAAGGCGCCGCGGATGAGGATAATCCTTGTTCAGAGACCTTCGTATGCAGATTCCTTTTCTGCCGTCTTTTACCTCAATGATACATGAAAATGAAAATGAAAATTTCTTTATTACATAAAAATTTATCATTACAATTTTAACCTATAATAAGTTTACGCTTACTAGGATAAAGGGCGCTCGCTCATAAACTGTGAAACTGATGTCAGGCGAGGCCTTAATCAGTCTTTTCAGGGACTTCCGCAAAAATCTATGGAAGTCGGTAACGGACGAACGACTTATACTACGCAACTGTCTGTAACCACTTCCGGTACGGCTACTCATGACGTCATACCCGATCGCGACGAGCTAATTCAAAGAAAAGTGCATTTGTAAGGTTTTCACCCGTATTTTTATTTATCTAGCTAATCGCAACTCTTTAACAAACAATAACTAGGGTACCTTTAAAAATATGAGTTATATATCCGTTAGTCTATATTCGTAGTACTATGGACTATTTATAAAAATTACTAGGCTGATTTGACTGAAATGTTAGGTAGATATAAAATCAGATAAGCTTTCTGGAAAAAAATACTTTTTAACGAACCTAAACTAATTGAATGAACATTGACATATCTGTTCAATAAAACCTTAAATAAAAACCTTTGATTATAACTTTTACATTTACAAGTAAAAATAGTACGAGTGGAAACAAAATACAAAAAAAAACATTTCCTTTGATTACAATTGTGAGACTTGGTCCTTACTAGGAACACTATCGATAGAAGCCATATTTAAATGTGTTTTTTATGTCAGGACCGTGGCAGATGGAAATCTGTAGTCTCTGTCTACCCTTCTGGGAGAAATAAATGGATATATGTTTCTTTTACTTTGCAAAACGATCAAATTTCGTGTACGGCCATGGGCCAAGGATACTTTATTGTCTGGCTAAGGTAAGTTATTTTTCAAAAATCTTTGAATGCTGTTCTTATTTTCTCTAAATTCGGTAACGGATGTCCTTTGAATAAATATATACATCTCTTATAGTTTAGGTTTTGCCCATACTGCCCCATTTTAGCGCGCTAGCCTGTATATAAGGTGACTTTTGTTTGTATAGCCAAATTTATTTTGGAGACTTAGTAAGTGACCAGGACCAAGGTTCAATCACCCGGTTTGCAAAATACGAAAAATATAACACCTTCGACTCCATTAGTACAGAAAGCCTAAATTTTATTTTACAGAAAGGGTAATTGAATTATGTTCTTGGCCACTTACTGAGTCTCCGTTATGAATTTGGCTATATAAATATGGTTCAAACGTTTAAACAAGTAAATGGGGTTCGCACGCGGGTTCAAATCTCGGGCATATTTTTGTTAGGTCTACGTGCTTCGGAAAGCTCATTAAGCTGTTGGTGCCTAAAGTACACGGATAACGCTGGGGTGTGTAAAGTCGTCGTTTAAACGTGGGTAAACAAGTGTGGATCTTTTGTGTTTTTGCTTATTTTATAATATTCGTCCTAACTATCCTTGAGATACTTATATCAAAAATATTTCTTTCTCCTCTTTTTTTGTAACAAGGAACTACATAACGAATCCATATTTTCTACTGATCATACTGAACAATGTATTAGATATGACTTTAGAATTTAGACAAAAAACAACTTCCCTATAGAAAATTCTCAGTAAGTATTTAAAATGTGCATTAGAATTTAAGGGTTTATCATTGTACTAGCCGTTGCCAGCGGCTCCACCCGCGTTTATCAATCTTTGGCCCGAATTCGGCGTGGGTGTTATTTTATGAACACCTCTTATACCCTATATGTTGACCAGGGTTACTACGACGATGATAAAAATAATGCTTCTAAATCCGTTGAGTGTTTCTCGAGTTAAAACGGAACATACATACAAACATACAGACAGACAAAAATTCAAAAAATCTTGGTTTTGGCCTCAGTAGATTACTAAGAATAATAACTAAGAAATGTCACAGATACACCTATAAATGAAGGCTGGAACAATCGTAATACCTTTGAGCAACAACAACTCTTAAGAAAGCGGAATAAGAGCAAGAAGACGCTGCCCACGCAAAAAGATAAAAAGGCAAATTTTAAAACTTACGTTTGTAGATAATAATGAGATATTTTTTTGTGTGAAGGATTCATTTTAAATGCATATTCCAACTCCACGCGTAACTAGTTGAAAGAATAAAATTATAGAGATATACTGAATTATATTTATACTGAATAAAATAAAATTAAAACTAAGAATGAGATATATTTTGAGCCTTATCCTGGGTCTGGATATTCATTTTATTCAGTATTAACTTATTCTATATATAAAACTCCAGAAAAAAATAGGTAGTGAAGATAAGCTTTTTTACCGTAATTTTAAAACTTATAAACCTTAACGAAAATATTATTAATTACATTATGTTTCCCAGAATTTTCTGATGGCTAGTTTAAGCAACAAATCTTGCTTACGCAATCCACGTTGTCGGACATTGGAAACGCGCCGAGGTAGTTTCTCGTAGCACCAGATCGTAGCACAACTGATGCTACGCCGTAGCGACGAATGTTGATGCTCACTCCGTATAAACTATAGATTGCAATGCATTTTGTTTCACTGGAATTATGTGTAACTGGAAAGAATCGGTTAGTTGAAAGAATATTTTTCTGATACAGAAGAGCCTCATTGCTTAGCGTAATCGTTGAATCCATACATTTTAAATTATAAAGTAGCTCAACTTGTCAATCTAAAACTAGAGTAGTAAATAGAATAGTGCGTAGAGCGTGCAGTCAGTGACAATGAAAGTCCGCGGTGAGCATTTCTTGCAAGGCGGGAAAAAGGCCAGTGGCGATTGCTGGCCTCCTTTCTGGCCATTGCCGTGGCCTCGCCCGCTCTCGCTGTTGAGCCAACTCGGCTTAGCTAATGTAATCGCTGGCTCTTAATTGCTGATGCTTTTTGAAGAATCGAATTGCGCATATGGAATTATACTAGCGCGTGCGCCTTGGTTCCATCCGACTGCTGATCTCCGTGGGGTCATTGAACTCTTACAAATAGAAAGTTGCTTGTTAGCAAATCAAACATTAGTGTAATCTGTAACAGTTGTAAATAATAAAGAACCAATCATATCACATGAACTGAGACTAAGTATGTTTATATAGTACATACATATAGTTTGCACAAAGGGCAGCTACACTAGCTATCAGAACCGACAGTAAAACGTACTTCGAATTCCCAGAAATTTACATTTGTCGCCAAAACGAAAAATAATCTTATATGTACCAAATGAATAGAAGATTTATTTAACGTTTTCTAAGAGTTCTAGTGTAGAAACCTTGAACTTGATAGTAAAAGTTTCGAATAGGATAAAAAGAATGTGAATTTTGCCATTTTCTATATGATTGTAATAATATAATTTTTTTCGCAAATATAAGCATAATTATGTCAGAATTTACGCCAATGCCAACTTGCGAGTACATTGCACCTTAAACTCGTTTGCCAACTTTGAATAAGCAAAAGTTCCGAAAATTCAGGAAAAGCCAGTGCCGTCATAGAAAGTAATAACGGTGTGTGCGCAGACGCAGCGCGGCCGAGTCAACACGATGACTCATGAAACTTCGCGAGCTTGTGACATAATAAACTCAATTAACATAAGCCTTCGTTTCGGTTATAACCCCTACTTTTCTTTCACTCTTACTGCTTACTCATATTCAATTCTTGGAGGCTTCAATGTGTGGTTTTAACAGGAAAACCATGGCAGAGCCCATTTATCTAGAAAAACTTTATTAATATATTGTTTTTTTAAGTAGAAAAGACCAAATATTTACAGACAAAATACCCTGAGCCGGGTATTTTTTTTCAGAAAACATGTGTCTTTTCTACTTAAAAATTGGGTCTGTCCAGCATTGGCGTTCTTAATATTAATAGTTATTGATTTTGATGGGAATCCTTAAACTCTTGCCTCTTTTAGATGTAAAGATTTCAAAAGGAATTCAAATGAAAAAAATACTTACATTTTAATCATTTTATTCATAGCTTCTAGTAGATACGTGAAAATTATTTGATGAGAATACTAATAGTCCAACAACAGATATAAACAAAATGTTCTTGGAGGCTTCAATGATAATAGTTCTGCTGATAATTGACCTATATTTCTCTATATGCAGATTCACACACACCCTAATTCATGAGACAATGAAATTACAGCTTGGCAATTCCATAGTGCATTGTATGAACGAGGTTCGCGGCGGCAGCGGCGGGCGGCGGCGCGGCGCAAGCGCAGGCGACAAGCGTCGGATCGCAGTGTATGTAGGCGATTGCAGCTATCCGGTAATGTAACAGTCGATGCTTGCAAGAATTCTGCTGTGTCGGTTCGTTGAACTTTGCCGAGTGCAGAACCCAAGAGGGGGGGACTACACTAGGTCACAGCAGGCCGTTGGCACACTTACCTTGACTCGGCGCACTCCGCGCAGTCGCCGCAACTCTCCGACTTGAACGTGGAAAAAGTAGGCAACCACCCGCCCCACAGTTTTCTAGCAATTATCTTTATGTAATTCGCATTATGCCGGTCCACATATTTATCAAGTTTTCTGCCAAATTACGGCTGCGGATTGAATAATGTTGCCTAAGTGGTGATGTCAGAACCGCAAACTCTAGTTTTTGAATTTTTTGCTGGGAAATTCTATTAGCTTTTGAGATCAACTGGTGAAAGTAACCGTATCACTTAGTTGGAAAACTTCACCAGCGTTTTTATACTTAAATACGACTTTCATATTTCTACAGGTTTTTAATTTCTCCTACTTGTAGAGACTGAAAATTTTACAATCTTTGCGTTATTCATCTTAACTTTAAGAAAAAAAGCACTTGAACCAGGGCCTATTCAATCATAATCACTCCAACAGCAGAACAATAAAAAATATTGTAAAAGTGTATTACGGACACTTTCAGAATCTTGGTACCAATAGCACATCGCAAATATCTAGGCACCTCGAAACGAATGCGCTTCCTCCGCCCCCGCGTCGTACTTCACCCCGGTCTCGCTACGTTAATAGAAACCGGGAGTGAACTGCTACGCGGGGGGCGGGAGAAACGTATTCTTTTGAAGTGCCTAAATATTTACAACGTGTTATAAAACGTACGCAATCGCCGCGGTCAAAAAAATTGTTGAGTAATTTTTCACAAACAACAATTTGAACTCGAATGAACCCTTCGACTATGAGAAACAAGAACAAGACAAAAAGTGATGCAGCTTTATTAACTTGTGAGGTTCTGCTAACGATAACAGCAAATCAGTTAAAAACAATTTACAAGTAGAAAGTTTTCTTTGAAAAACATTGCCGTAATTTGAATACAAGTAAATAAATAATAGTATATTATGCAATTAGTGAATAAAGGACGGATTTAAAGCGAAGGCCATAGAATCCTGAGCGACGCGAGTGATTCATGACCCTCCATATAAATCCGTACTTTATTCAAGAGTTGCATACTATACGTTATACCATTACTACGAGAAAAAAAAATTTAAGCGAAAATAGACATTTAATGAAGAAAAAATGAAGGTTAAATTAATTAAAATGCACATTAAAATTGGAACAATTACTAAAATTAAGAGTAATTTTCTTATTATTATTATTAGGATGGTCAACTTGTGAAGCGTTATTTATTTCCTGTCGATGGTCAGAATTTTCTGCCGGAAGAAACTCTGGGGCATCTTTGGACGTTGAAGGGCGTGGAGTCCATGGGTCTTCAGGTTTCTTCAGGTTTATGCTGCTTGCTATCTGAAGGCTGCGTTTAGATTTATTTTCGATAGAATCTTCGATATAACCTTCAGCCATGGTAGTAGACTTCCATCCACCATGTCGCTTTAATTCCGTCATATCTGCACCAGCGTTTGCTAATAACGTTGCAGAGGTCCTTCGGAAAGAATGTCCTGTATACATCTCGGGATTCGGTAGCTGATGCTGATGCAATTTCTTTTAGCATGGAACAATTTTATTTATTCCAATCGGGATTTTCGTACATTCATTTTTAGAATCTGTTGTTGTTTGCTTTCGGAAGACGAAAACTTTGATACCTCTTTGACGCACTTAAATTGAATTCACAGATTAATAGACCACAAATTCAAATGCAACATTTACCGGAGTTTACCGGTAACTTCATTCGGTCAGTATGGAAAGCTTTTATATTTATACTTCTTGGTAGAATTATGAGTAAGTTGGAAATTATTATATTTCAATATCTTAGCCTTTTCTCCGTAGTTCCACAAACTGAAACAATGTTTTTTTTAATTTGTGTTAGAATTGCTCAAGAAAAATCACTAAAATAGATTAATATCAAAATTTTGTATATTCTTTTCTGTCAATTCATATTTGTAGGTTATTTTCAATGTTTCTATGCTGGCAGCACTAACAATATTGACAATTTTTTCAAGATTAAGCAGAATAAGGTCTAACAAGAGATAGACAGATCTCATTTTGGAGAATCTACATGCTCATATTATATGATTTTATTGCGTGATATGATAAGTGATAACTTGATAAGGTAAGTTTTGATTCGGTTTAAATCAGTAGCCTTTTCTTAAAATTTTTGGGAACAATTCTTAGTAAAATGCTATGCGTTATGCGTACAAACCTTCAATGGACTGGATGCTAACATCTGCTTTTCTAGGAAATGGGGCAAATCAAAGGATTGTGAGATCTTTCACAGCCTAAAAGTAACTGAATTTCTTCCAACTTCTTAGTAGGTATAGGTAGCAAAACAAAACCATTACAATGTGCTCTATCCATTAACTTTTATATTTCTATATACTAGTTGGATTTTGAACACTGTCCCGATCACTTTGGAGTTTTTGCTAGTATTTGTACAAAGCCACTATTAAGCCGCCAATAAATTTTGATTTTATTTCCACCATATTTAATGGGATTCCATGCAGAATGTATACTATCGAGTCTATGAGCTGAGCAAGACCATTTCAGCTTGTCTCTGATTACATCCCTCATTAATCTGAAATCAGATTTAGTTCCTAATAAGCAGAACGCCCAGAGCCGTGTTCTGTGGTGACGGTATTGTATGCAATGGGTTAGATCTTTACACATAGACTGCAGAAGTTAAGGAGAATGTGCACCTTGATTGTTTCAATGCAGAATGCACTATGTGTAGTTGGCTCCAAAATAGTTTATTAGAAATGTTTACACAATTAAACTTGATGTATTTATTTTCAGTCCAGCGCATGGATCTGCAGCCACCGGCTTAAGCCTTAGAGGAGAATGCAAGGTGGCAGATGTGGTTCTGGGTGAAAACATTGTTAATGCACTGCAGAATCTACTGCTCTGTTATTTATTAATAGAGATCATGAATGACAACTGACTCCTAGTCAATACAAGGCTTGGTGTGCCCAAACATGGCAGAAGACTATAGAAACCATGAGTCAGATACATCTGAGCCACAATCTAGACTGATCTATTGATTTATTATTTTGTGTTTAATAAATTAAATCTATTTAGTAGGTTTTTTTTATTTCTTTAAATTCTATTAGTAAATTAGGGCGATGAGAGCCAGAGCAACCTATCTTTTCCAGACAAGAATATTGTCTGGAAAAGATAGGCCACTTTGGCTCTCGTCGCCTCAATTTGACTCGTCAACATGTTGCTTGACATTCAGCAGAAAAGTCGATCTGTTCATTATCCACTTGTTCTTAATTTCTTAATTGTGCGGCTTAATGGTTGTTTTCTGGTAAATGAAATTCATCGGTCTTGCTATTAATGAATGCAGTGCAGAGTACAGTAGACCAAAAAAATTGTTGCTAGAATATTGAGACTTCCAGAGTTTGGTGCTTTAACAAGCAACGATGACTGTTTTTCAGGTAGTATGTCAGCCATGAAAATTTAGCTTCAAATCTGAGCTCGGAAGAGTTGGACGAGTCTCTTTAGACTTTTCGCAAGCTGTAAGTGGAGATACCTATCTACGCATTTTCAATGATTCAACCAGAAATAAAAACGTAAGTAAATATATCATCAGGTTTTTATGCAAATTTTGGATAAATTCCTACATAAAAATCTATTTGCTTGAAGTGTTTACATCTCGACGGATATTTTTAAATACAGTACACATTTATTTCTATTACCAAACTGTAGAATAATAAGTGAAATTTCGTCAGAAATTTTAATAAGTCTTTATTAAGGATCTCAAACAAAGGCAACCTTAAAAATGTGCCTTGAAATTACCACAACACCTTATAATGCCTCCGGAGCAATTGGACAGATTCGCAACTGGACAGATTCGTAACTGGACAGATTCTCAGCTGGACAGTTTCCCAGCTGGACAAATCAGCAGCTGGACAGAACGTGTACAGTCCATGACATAATTAAAGTGGACTAGTTGGGAATATGGATGTAATGTAATCACTAAGTTGAGTAAATTATGGCTGTTAAACCAAAATTTTAGTTTGACGTTTATAAAATAGTGACTTGAAAATGGCTCTTCGTTTTAACCATACTTATGTATAATTTTATGTATGTCAACCTAAAACTATAGCCTTGAAACTTCATGTCCCATACCTTGTTTATTTCAGATTTTATTTAAATAATACTAATTAGGACGTGCGAAGAAACAGACCGTCCTAACCGCGATTACACTGTCCTAAGTCCAATCCTATCCTAGTTAGGATGCCGATAAATCGGATGGTGTAATCGCGACTTAAGTTATACTAAATGCAATGACGTCATGTGTACGCATCAGAATTTTTCAGGAGTCACCTGCCAAAAAGCATTGAAAATTAATTACATCGATTTCTGAGTGTAATTTGTTTGCAATTTTATCATTGGGTACTTATATTTTTCATGTCTTATTGTGTTGGAGTTGATGCTCGTGATTGTTGGCACTTGGTGGAACTTTTGAAACATTTTTTGTTTGATAAACACTTGTACTTGTCCACTTATTTATATTAATTTCCCTTACCGGTTTCGCTGTTAAAGCATTATCAAAGGTTTGTTTGGTTGTGTACGTACAATATATATTGTATATTGTACAATATATATTGTTTTCGGTTTACCGGTTTCGCTGTTAAAGCATTATCAAAGGTTTGTTTGGTTGTGTACGTACAATATATATTGTACAATATACAATATATACAATATATATTGTACAATATATACAATATATATTGTACAATATACAATATATATTGTACGTACACAACCAAACAAACCTTTGATAATGCTTTAACAGCGAAACCGGTAAGGGAAATTAATATAAATAAGTGGACAAGTACAAGTGTTTATCAAACAAAAAATCTTATTGTGTTGTTTTTTAAATTTCGAATAAAATTGCAACTTTGTTTTTATCGCAGACGCACAAATATTCATTAAAAATTTACATATCGGCAAGTTTAATGTTTGAAAGGAAATGCGGGCCTTATCAGCACAAAATTTGCGGTGGTGTTTATCAAAAATAATCCTTTTAGAGGGTGCTGTAGATAAGATACTGAACTCAAGCAAGTTTATTGTTATTACTTAAAACTACATTTAAAAAATTGCAGTTTAAAAAAAGGCTTAGATCTCTTGCCTACGATAAAATACTTAATGAATTATAGTGTAATTTTTGAATAGGTGTATTTTTATTTTTTGTATGTATTTCCCGTTTTTATTATTTCTTCATTGTATTTATGTTTTTATTCCTAGATTCCCCTATTTTATTTATTTTTTATTTATTTATTTATTTAAAAACTTACGACTATCATTTATTAATGCAGGTGTATATTTTATTTCCCGTATTATTATATATTTTTTTTTATATTCTAAAGATATATTATATTGTGTTAATTAACTTTGACTTGTAGAAAGTATACTTAATGTATCTATTTTGCAAAAATAAATATTTTGATTTTGATTTTGATTTTGGTGTTCCAAAAGAAATAAAAAAAAACAAATATGTATATTATATACCCATAGTAATGAGATTTAATAATATAAAAAAACTTTTTAAACAACTCAAATAAAAAAGGCAATATCAATATATATATAGGTAAATGTCAAATACTTACCTATATACTTTCTTCATTCGACTGACGACGACCATAAGCTGGTCAAAATATATATCGAGTTATTTTTAAAGTTTTTTATTATTTTTTTATTTATATACATAAAATATTAAATCTCATTAAATGAAAGACTACAGTGGTCAAATAAATAATATTTATTGGATTATATACTCATAGTAAGTATTTTCAATACGTTGTACTCTTTGTAAACAACGTGAAATTTAAGTCATTTTGGTAACGAAAACTGGTCAGCTGTTTCATATATTTGGGTCGAACTTATCTATGGAGCAGCTGATATTTTTTTCGCGATTTCAGGGTTGGCTCCATAGTAAAAGTTGTTCATATGGACGAGTGTACTCACCAGTTTTCGTTAACAAAATGACTTAAATATCACGTTGTATACAGAATTTAGTCTCGACTCTACATGGCATGCTATAATACTCGTATCAAGCGATAGAAAAAAGTCATGAAGAATTAGAAGAGTGTGAAATTTTCGTAATGCCAGATTCGCCATCTGTCTGAACCCTGCCGTTTGTATTTGGAATTTACATAAATGAGCCTATGCTCATAATACTTGTATACGTATGCTTACCACTTACTGAATGATGAAAAAAAAGCACTGTGATATTACTAGGTGTATATTAAGCCTGCAGTTCGACGACAGACCTAACCCCTAGCACGCTGGTCATAAAATTGTATACGATCGGTGACTGTTGGAATGATAGTGAAAAACTATGTGATTTTGTTTTAACGCGTTGTCCTTAAGATAATATTTCATTATGGTATAAAGATGTGACCATAGGTTATAAGTTTAAAAAAATCTAGATCTATGTAGTTTCAATACCATTTTATTGCAAAGTTTATTTGTTGTAGTTTTGTATGGCGCTAACTAGTTAAAACGCGTTCTAACTGATTTCGGGTTTTAACTGTAACATATACCTTAACATACTGGTATACCATAACTGGTGGATCCACGGTAATTTTTTTTTCCTCGTTATCCAAACGTAATAAGGAAAATTCAATCTTATTCAATCTGACGGGTCCAGTGGGACCACGGGTAAATACAAGGACAGTAGTATAATTTTGTACATCTTTGCTTTTACAGACCTGTAAAATACATAATTTATTGAAATATATTTAATTATTGCAAAAGATTCTTTATTTATTTCAAAAGTATACCTAAACTGAAAAAAATTATGCCGTAGCATTGTTTCAGATTTTGCTGAGGGGTCAAAGTTACCTCCAATACTATAACCGTTTCCTAGCTCGTGTCTGACTGGCTTCGAATAAAAGTATCACGCAGATTCTGAACCTACTGAAAATGTTAAACGTTTAACATTACATAACTGTTTAAAGATCTATTATTCAAGTTTGGAACGAAATCATAGTCATAATTACAAAAATAACCCCTAGCTACAAGGTATAAAAATAATGTTCTATGTGCAAAACTGTTTATTTAAAATTTTTATATTATTTATTGTTTTTTATATTATTCTTGGCTTAGAGTTGATTTTTAGGTGTCATAATTATTTCTTTCAGTTTCGTTAGAAAATGTATTATTAGAGAAGAAGTAAAATTGTATTGTTTCTAACAAGAAGTCATTAAAGGTCTGTGGAGCGAGCGTCATCGTAGTGTCTAAGAAATTGTGCATGGCATATTTTGCTCTCTTAACTTGGTAATAAGAGTGAAAAGTGCTTGGTTACCATTTCCAAATATCCTTTTTTATAAGACTTAGTTTCCGAGAGCTTGAAAGTGGGCCTATTAAGGCTCATAAAGATATAAATTATTCATCTTGTATGTTGTTATTTTAATATACTATTATTCCTATTTTAATATTTTGTTTATTATAAATTTTTTGAACATAAAATAAAAGCAACAACAGGAAAAAAGTATATAACAAATCATTTGAAAAATTAGGATAAGTTTATTCTCTTATAAATAATTTAAGGATGACTAACCTTTGCCCGCAGCTCCACCCGCCCCGGTTTTGGCTTGGGCGTTATTTTATGAACACCCCTACACACACTATGTGTTGACCAGGGTCACTTTTATGAGAATAAAAAAAAACATCCAAATCCGTTGAGTGATTCTCGGGTTAGAAGCGTTTATTCAATCTTTACTCAGTTTTTGGCTTGGGCGTTATTTTATGAACATCCCTTATATTATAGCCTATGTGTTGATTAGGGTCACTACGATGATAATATAAAAACCGCATCCAAATCCACGGTTCTCAAGTTAAAAACGGAACTTACAGAAAGACAGACATGCTGAAAAATTAAAAAAAAAATTGTTTTGGCCTCAGTACAATACTATTTAATAACGCATTTTCATTTAAATTTTTGCGAATATATTAAATATGGAGACAACACTTTATTATTAGTATAAGCATAGACTTAGGATACTATATAATAAGTCTATGAATATAAGTAAGTATATTTATCTATTTATTTATTTATATATCAAGGAAAATTTACAGCACAAGGTGACTAAAAATATCATCAGAGTAACTATAATACGCCGAGGCTGACAAAAGAATATTGAATATGCTTGGGTTGTGCAGCATTCGGGAAGTTGCGCCACATATTTACGTCGTCAATACAGCAGTGCTTAAAGGCTAAGATGTACAACCAGTGCGTCCTTCCTATGGTGCTGAGACGTGGTCTCTTACAAAGAGTCTGATCCACCGATTTAAGGTCGCTCAGCGAGCTATGGAGCGGGCTATGCTTGGGGTATCTCTGATGGATAGAATCCGAAATGAGGAGATCCGTCGGAGATCGAAAGTAACCGACATAGCCTGCAGAATCAGTAAGTTTAAGTGGCAGTGGGCAGGCCATATTTGTCACCGACATTTTCGGCCGTTGGGGCCGAAAGGCTTTAGAATGGAGACCACGAACAGCAAAGCGTAGTGTAGGCCGACCTCGTGCCCGCTGGACCGACGACCTGAAGGACGTTGCGGGAGGCGGCTGGATGAGGAGGACGGAGGACCGACATGAGTGGCGAAATTTGGGAAAGGCCTATGTCCAGCAGTGGACGAACACGGGCTGATGGATGGATGGAACTTTAATACGGCTAATTACAAGTTTTCACTAATACTCGTAGTAACATAATAGTCTAATGTAATCAAACAAATAAAGTTTTACTGACATAAATAATTAGATTTGAGCAACACAATATTGACGAGTAACAAGCAGATGATACAAGAAAAGCATAAACACACAGGAGAACTAATAACAGTATTATACGAAATAAACCTAGTTTAAGCAAACCATACACTCAACCAACATAATATGTGAAAATATATACATTTATGAATTATTTTCTAATAAAAATATAGAATACGTCAACAACCTATGCCTATGTAGTATTAGGTCATCAAATCGTAGCCCCGTCTGAAGAGACAATGTACTTAAGTACCTGTTTATTGGTGTTAGGCTTTATTCAGTCGTGACTCGTCACCAAGAGACACGTTGCATTCCGGCATGAAATTATGAGAAGCCGTACCGGGAGAGTGGTTGGAGGCATCTGTCCGTTACCACCTTCAGATATCGCGGAAGTCTCTGAACAGACTTTTATCGCCTCACCAGCTTTGACTCTACTTTCTGCTTCCTAGGCGAGTACGCTGCATCTTAGAGCTTAATTATTGACGCTTTTTTGAAGCCAATAGTGAATTTAAAAAATCCTTGCGGTCTTTCTTTTTTTAATATCATAAACTTGAAAAAGCTCGTATCAGTAGATTGATGGATTAAGAAGCGAAAGAGGTGTGTCATGATCGTAGAAGATAAACGAAACAAACAATAAATACTCCAAATGAACTTTAGGCGGGCATACTTTTGTTTCCTTGCACGCTAGTTGCCATCTTGGCCGAAATAATCTGCTTTCAGTTTGATGCGTTCGTAGTTCGTAGGCTGCTTTCATTCATAGCTACTGTCCTGCTGTCAGTGGTAGGTGGATGTTATCCGACGATCAATCTGAACGCAGTCTACGAACGCATCAACTGAAAGCAGCTCCTTTCTGTCTAGTCTATCTATTGTACACAAAAAAAGACTGACAACTTTTCCTCAACAAATAAAAAAAAGGAAAAAGTAAAACACTATTGTGGTAAAGTTGACTTGACAACAGATTTCATGATTTGTTCAGTACTTCTTACTACTTCGGTACTACTTTCTGCACTTATCCCTAATTAGAGGTGCTCATAGTATAGGTATTTGAAGAGCTTTGCCCACTTTTCACATAACCCTCTTATTTGTTATAACTGTGACCACTATCGATAACATTAAAAATTAATAATTGGTGCAAAACTGAAAACCATTTCAAAATATGGGCTTTCTGAGCACCATATTTTTTTTTCAGAATTAAATCGTGATTAAATAAAGAGATATTTAAAAAAAACTAAGAATATGGTAAACACAGGATTTTAAAAACAATTTCCTTTGCTATTAAGTTCAGTTTGTTTAAAATAAAATCAACTGTCATGCTATGCGACAGAAGACATAAACATGCTAAGCTTTTTTTTTAATAATCCATTGTCAATGAACATTGACCTTTGAAATCCTCAGATGCAGCTTACGTCCTTTTAGAATGAGTGAATAAGAAAACATTAAATTATGCAGGAAAAACATAAAATAAAACAAAATGAAAAAGTACATAAGATTCTTTTTTACGCAGACTTTCAATATAAATATTAAAAACAAATGGTTAACTAAAATGAAATGTTGTCTATTGCGCGCATATAAATTGGTCTTTACGAGCACTTGCATTGAAAAATTAATTGTAGATTACTCGTATGTCAAGCAGATTTTGTTATTTTCTCAAGCGCCAACAAGAGCTCTGAAAATGCAAGGGAAATGAGAAATTACTTCACGCGAGGCTAATAATCTAGTTTTCTTTCAACTACACTATGAATCAATAAAATTAGCGTCTCATTGCCTCAGACCAAATAATTTGGTCTGAGCTTATTACTTGTCGAGTTACGAGTAATATGTTAACTTACATGATTTAACTATATTCTGTGAATGCATCTTAACTACGCACAAATTTTATACGAGTATTTCTACACTTTTGTATGTCAAAATAATGAAACTCTTTTTAAATCAGGCCCTCAATTCTGGCACGTGCGCAAAAATTGCGAAGGCAGATTGCGGGTGACTTACAGATTTGGGATTTTGTAGAGAGATGTCTTGATTTTTTTTATTGAAAACTTATAGTAAGCATTCCTTATGTCCTATAGCTTCTATTTGATGTGATTTTGTCGCTCTAATTTCCATCGCATGGCATTTATCAAACTTTAAACAAATATCTAATGACTGATATTGCGCATGAGAAATAATGCCAGAATTTTTCACAGCCTTTGCTATTCATACGCCCCTGTTTATCGCGTCATAAAATTCCGTGTGATGATAATTCTATTGAGTATAACTCCTAAAGACACTTAAAGCATGTTATGAATACGTACAACAGGTTTATATTTTAAAAGTTTGTTACGATTCTTCTTGTAAAAATCACCCGCTTTTGGCCTTCGCAAATTACCGCATGTGCGAGAATCGCCCTCCAGGTCAACTACTACAAATGCAGATGAATAATAGTGTGATGTTTGGAAGATAACTTCTGTCTAGGACAAAGTTTAGATTCCATCTTGCATCGTCCGCATATATTTGTTGATGCTTTACAATGAAGCGAATGTTTTCACGCTACCTACGAGTATAATAATTTTTCTCAAAAATACATTGTAATATTACCATTACCTACCAGACCTACCAGAAAATACTTCATCCTGGCGAGCTATTTAAAAGTGTCCAGGAAATCTGAATAACTGTCCGGGAAATTCGAATGTAAATCCATTACATACCATATGTTCACAGAGTAAATTTCATATGTATTCTTTTTAAAACTATCCCTTTCTATGTTTTTAAGAGACGAAGGAGTTTGGCGATCATAAGGTTTTAAGCGGCCAATTACCAAGAAAATAAAATGAATTACAATTTCATGTTTAGAATGTAGAAATGTTTGCTATATTTTATAAATGCAATAACAATAACAAAAATATATAATTTTTATTGATTTTATAGGTATATTTAAAACCATTGAATACTTAAATTTAACCTCAATGAGCATTTTTCTCGTGATTTTTTCTGGCAATAATAAAAAAAAGTTGCGTAAAAGCGGGAATTTATGTTGCTTTATATTTTAGTTGAAAGTGTTTTGTGAAAATAAATTACAAAATGAGTTCAGAAGCGGGCTCTGATATAGATTGTACTCCACTAATGCTCTGCTGAAGAAATAAATAACATAATAAATATGACAAATCGCCCACATATGAGCAAGTAAGTAACTTTTAATATTTCCTAGTCAGTTTATTTTATCTGATATAACTCATTAATTATCATGAAAAACATGAAAATGTCTCATTTCATTTTTGAGAAAAGCACTATACTTGCTTCGACCATTAATTAGCAATCCTGGCCTTAGCAGTAATGTACTAATAATTGATTTCAAAATGTTTTATTGAGGCAAAGACAGACAGATGGTTTTACTGTCACTGTCATGTTACAGTTATTTATTTTTGATATAATATTATTTGTGCATAAATCATAAATAACGCCTCCTCAAAGTTCAGTCAAAATAAATACTCATATTTATTTGAAGTTCAGTTGGAACTTTTTTGTCTCAAGAAACCATTTATCAAAGCTATTCGGCGGTGGGAAGGGAGGTAGTGGCCCCTTGCTTGACTTCAAGATTGGCTAATGCCATGTCGACTATGATCTGTTCCAAGTTCGTACCTTCAACTTTTTTTTTAATTTACCTTTTCTGTGGATTTTTTTAAATGTACTGTTTCATGAAAAAACGGATAATACGAATTGGTCGAGAAGAGAGACATGTAATCGATTATTGGTGTTAATATTTAAAATGAGGAATTTTAGTTATTTAAATGGTTTTATCCAATGTTGCCTACAAAGCACTTTCGGTGTATACCTTATACCTAGCACCTATATTGAGTGCCGCCATGGTGAAGTTATTTTAAACCTACTTAGTACGGACAGTCAATATGGACATCTAATGAAAAAAAAATAAAGATAGATATTATTCTAATATATCAGTGGCTGAGTCAGTGTAGATGTCATTTGTTTCAAAATCGCTTCGATACTTAAAACCTAACATGAATATACCAATTATTATCAAAATGTGATCTATTCGAAGATTAATTTATTTTTCTTGAGTTTCTTGATTTATTACAGGTATATAGTATGATAATTTTGAGCTCAATTAATTTATCTGCTCAATATTTACTATGGACAGATACATAATCACTGTGAGGGTTTTCACTTCTTGATTGTATTTATTCAATTTAAGTAAGAAAACTTAAAACTAAATAAAAATCATAAATAAAAAGCTACATCATTTTTTTATCATCGCTCTAATTTTTATTTTCATTTTATAAGTATTGTGGGATATCTGTGAGACTGTGGTGTAAACGTTGGACTAATGTATGAAGTACTTACCTCAACAATGCTGGGGCCGAATGTGGAGGTCCGATACGGCAATGGCCCCAGGCATTGACTTCGCCACTCAAAAGAGTTCAACGCTCGTCCAGCTAGGCAGCCTCACTAATACTTACACAATCGTTTTTTTGTGCAGACATATCTTTTTGGTTATGACATCATCTCTAGCTAGTCTGCCGAATGTTTCAAATTGTGGATGTACCTAGCTATAGGTAAAATCATGCGCAGATTGCTGCAATTCATAGACAAGATTGGCTATCTTGTCTGTGCTGCAATTAAAGGTAGATTTTGTATCTTCCGTAGAAAATTTTGTATTTTCACAATTCAGTTTGTGTCATGTATAAAGGTTTTAATACTTGGGTTTTTTTATGGTATTGAGGTGGATGATACTCGTAGAACTAAAGTGATAGTATGGTATTTTCTCAGTTTGCTAGATAGATGCTATATTG
This sequence comes from Ypsolopha scabrella, assembly GCA_910592155.1. Taxonomy (NCBI): domain Eukaryota; kingdom Metazoa; phylum Arthropoda; class Insecta; order Lepidoptera; family Ypsolophidae; genus Ypsolopha; species Ypsolopha scabrella. The sequence continues at coordinate 13,342,556 of OU342964.1, forward strand.
AGTCTCAAAAGATATGGTGACGTTTATTTATCTAGCCAAAATCCAAGCCAATCTTGTCTGTGCTGCAATTAAAGGTAGATTTTGTATCTTCCGTAGAAAATTTTGTATTTTCACAATTCAGTTTGTGTCATGTATAAAGGTTTTAATACTTGGGTTTTTTTATGGTATTGAGGTGGATGATACTCGTAGAACTAAAGTGATAGTATGGTATTTTCTCAGTTTGCTAGACAGATGTCATTCAAAAGACAAGGTGACGTTTATTTATCTAGCCAAACCCATGCGAAGACTCGGTAAATAGACGGTATCAAGGTTTTATGGCCTTTTTTGGGAAATGTGAAAATTATGTTTCTCCAACTCCCAATAAACGCAACCCCAGCCCCGAATCAATACATTAAAAAGCAAAAATTTTCCTTTTTCAAATTAAATGAAAAGAATATTGATCCGTGATACTGATAATTGATAACTTACCAAGCCTCCAATTTGGATATACCTATATAAATGAATGTCACCTTGCTTAAAAGAGTTTTTTTTTCTCATAACTCTTAATTGCATTTATTGATTGCAACTCAGAAGGTACATGGCAAAAACAGAAAATTTGTAGAGAAATGAGAGTTTCTTGTATTCTTTTGGTTATTTTAGTGTTCTTTAGATTGACAATGTGACCTATTCTCTTGCAGCAAACCTTAAATTTAGAGTTGAAACACCTAAAATAATACAAGCTCATTTAACTTTTATCCATCTGCGTTAAAGCCTATTTTGCAATGAAAAGTTTTAGGTTATGGCAGCTCTATATCTAATATTTGCTACACGAGAATAGGTGTCAGTAATACACTTTGAAAAAATTAATAGATAGAAATCATTTTTAACATAATGGACTTTATTAGTGAAATAGTTTTTTAGTTTACTCCCTAAACTATCATCGAAACATTTCTGAAAAACATTGTTTCAATTCTGAAATTTCCAAATATACTTATTCTGCTTTCTTAAAGTTTAGTTTCAGATGGAATGCCTTAAACATCAAATGAAAAAAATTCAAGTATTCAATCACAAAGCTTTCCTTACTTGTCGCAACAGATCTTATATAACACAATATGTATAACAAAATCATGGCCTATTGCGCGCCAATTTCTTACTAGTTCAAAGTAACTCCAATTTTTTGTGGACAAAAACTTTATGACGGGTTTTGGGAGTGCAAAAAAATTAAGGAACATTTTGGTAGAAGAGAGAAGGCTGTCTTCGGGCGTTGGTTACGTAACTTCATCTAGTTTCAAGGTCGAGGACATTGATCCCAAATTGCTGATCAAGTCCTGCGTTCTGCGTCCGCGCCGCCGCCTCCGCGCCCGCCGCCGCCGCCGACATCGCTGTGGAGGGAAGCAGACATTTTGGATTTATAAATATATATTTCAGTACAATATTGATACAGTTGTCGGCATTTTCTAGAACTAAAAAGAATAGCATTTGAACTTCCCATGATTTTGTTTATCTATCACCTGACCAATTTCACCTCTAAGGCATTAATTAAGAGTTTGAACTAAATCTTTTAAAAATGCTTTAAAGGTCGGATAGTAAAAGTGATTTTATTATTTATAAATATCAATGCCTTCATTTCATAATGAATGAGTCCTAGGAGGACGGAGAACCGCCAAGAGGGGCAAAATATTGGAAAGGCCTCTATGTCCAGCAGTGGAAGATAACAGGCTGATGAATGGATGGAAGTTTCATAATTAAATATTTATTTTACTTGTTACTGCTAGCTGGTAGAAAGGAAAGTAAGGGATAGATATCGAACAAAAAAAGTATCACAAACAAAAAAATACGTAGTCTTGTAGATAGTATTATTTGTTACTTTCTTGTTTTGGCTTTATAGGATTCAAGATAATTTTAGCAACTTTTGGGCTTATTGACAAAATCTGCTATCTTTCACTTTTCTGGACGTTGTTATATTTACATGTTTTTGGATACTGTGAATAAGTCACCAAAACCTTACAATTTATCATGATAGATCTTATAACACCAACATAAAGGTCAGAATTAAAAAACGTTGGTTATGGCCAATTGTAAGAGTGGAGAAAATTTCACAGACCCTTTCTTGCCCTTACAACGATTTAAATAAGGGTGAGAAGTGGGTCTCCAGAACATTCCCGATGACATAGGCTAAAAATAGGAGAATTTAGCTTAATTTTTATTAGGTACTATACTTTCACCTACGAGTCTACTGAAATTGAGTAAATTTTGAATATCTTGCTATTTTTTGTTGCAACGTAATTAACTACTAAATTTTAGTAACTAAAAGAAGAAAAATATACAAGCGATATTCAAAATAATATTCTAGGTAGACTAAGATGTATTTTTTTCCCTCATGACACAATTTCCTTCTGTCTTTTATATTTTTATCCTTTAGTTATTAAAGTTTAATACATTGGTTTGTATAATTTAATGTAAGTTAAAAAGACTGTAATAGTATTAAGCCCTATTGAAAAAAAAATACTGATAAAAAAGACATGATCTTACTAAGTTTCTTGTCCTTCTTCTTAGCAAGATTAATCCTATGGGCGGATTTAGGTATTAAATCTATTTATAGTTTATTCATCTATTAACTTAATTATTCATTGCATTATGTAGGTATATACAATATTTAAATTTTTTACTTATGTTAGTATATATTTGGTTAGGCATTATATTTATTTATGGTCTATTCAGTTTATTTATCAACTTATTTATTAATTGCATTATATTTAATAATATTCTTATTCCAATAAGTCTTTATTTTATGCATGTGTATAACTTTAGTAGCCCAACTTAAATATATATATATTTTTTATATTTCCCGTAAGTATCATATTTGTTTCATTATAAAATATTATTTTTATACAAATTTGATTTCACATGTAAAACGTATACTTTATGTATCTATTTTACAAATAAACATTTTGAATCTTGAATCTTTGAATCTTGAATCTATAAATAGCAAATATTATATATTTCAGGAATATGTTCATTAAACATCATCAGATAAAACGGTGTTACTGTACTGAACTCTAATTAGTGATCAATGATCACTGATCATCAATAGTTTTCTCCAGACGGTTAGCTTGTGATTTTTATTATTATAGCCCGCAACTACTTAAGAAACAGGTAAGCATGCATTGCCAATAAATTAGAATAACTGTCTCTTACAAAGGGTCTGATCTACCGATTTAAGTTCGCTCAGCAAGCTATGGAGCGGGCTATGCTTGGGGTATCTCTGATGGATAGAATCCGAAATGAGGAGATCAGTCGGAGATCGAAAGTAACCGACATAGCCTGCAGAATCAGTAAGTTGAAGTGGCTGTGGGCAGACCATATTTGTCGCCGACATGATGGCCGTTGGGGCCAAAAGGCTTTAGAATGGAGACCAAAGCAATGCGTAGTGTAGGCCGACCTCGTGCCCGCTGGACCGACGACCTGAAGGACGTTGCGGGGGGCGGCTGGATGAGGAGGACGCAGGACCGACATGAGTGGCGAAATTTGAGAAAGGCCTATATCAGCAGTGGACGAACACGGGCTGATGGATGGATGGATGGATAGAATAATATAATTTGCCTAGTAGGTATTAAATGCACATGCGAGTAAGTAGTTACAAATATTCATTACTAAGAAATCAATCACCGAGAAAGTACCTCTGTTATTTCCAATTGTGACTTCTAAGGAATTTAAGTCTCCAGATTCCTTTGTACTTACAACGTGAAATTACCATTTGTATGGGACAGTAGCAAAATCATAAATCAATAGTAGAGCATAACTATTAACAATAAACTTTCACACTGTATTTTTTTCCATTCTCAAAGGGTGGTCGCCAACTTTCCTACTTTCTGCATTCTGTAGAAAAAATATTGTAACAAAACCAGTTAATAGGTCCACCCCTTTCTCTTATTGAAGATGCTACTGAGCTGTAAAACTCTTTTCTGGACTTAACTAGGGTAACAATGCCGGTCTTCGGTACAAACCGATGGAATTGCTCTCTTGAGAGAATTAGCATGGTCATTCAAGGGACTAAATTTGTCCTAAACACTTCTGGTAAAAAATCATTAATATTCCTCAAGATGTTAATTTTTTAGTTTTGTTACATGTCACGTTATCTATTGTATTGTATTACTTATTATTACGTCTGCTCAAACAGCAATTAGGTATTTTATGTGTTTTATGATATTTTATTCTTATTGATTTAAATGTACCTATGTATTATACTTATACTTGTATTGCAGGGTCTGAAATAAATACATTTTCATTTCATTATTCTTAATATACAACAGATGCCAACAAAATAATTTGTCGAAATATATTTAGACAACTGATATCGTGTTTTTTCAATACATTTATCAATATATATGGTTTATTTACATTCATTCATTTAAATATTGAAAGCTAAATTAAAATTAAAATCTACATTCTTAAATTTAACTGTTACAGAATATTTTAATTTTTATCACAGCTTCAAAAGTTTTAAGTAAAAACTAAGATCATTATTAGGGACAAAAAACGCATTTTTGTGTCGAAATCTCTAACAATCGCACATCTTTTCGTCGCAGGAAACGCAATAGTTTCTGTGTCATTGTGTTTTTTTTTCATCGCAATGTGTGTTTGGTTGGAGAGAACCGTTAGACTTTTTCATCCACCCCCGCTTATAATGCCCACCCTTTGAGGGCAAAAACATCTAAGCAGGTAGAGCAAAATCTTTTGATCGGCTCTACGATTATGGATACGGTCATGTATAATATTCCTGTTATTGTTCGGATGTTCCATATTACAGCATTTTTGTGTAACTGTAAAGAAACCTCCTCAAGTACCGTATCTTTGATCCGAGATTACTGCACGAGTCGATTGAAAGATAAGCATCATTAATTGCAACAATGCTTGCCGTTCATAGTCAAAACCGTGATTTGGAGACTTATAAATAAAACAGTTATCGGTGTCTCCGATCCAAAAAAGCTTTGCTGTAGTGATGGTTATTCAGATATCCTATTTTTAGGGTTCCGTTAAAAAATGGAAACCTATAAAGCAAAGCTTCTTTGTCTGTCATATCATAACTCTAAAACGGCTGGGCTTTAAAATGATCTGGGAACCCGGGGAAAATCAGAAAAATGTACGACATCCTGAAATTTGAAAATGTATTGGATTTCCGTGTGTAATTATTCATATATGACCCGATAAAATAATAGCACCATACAATGTCTGGGAAAAGGGGTCTGAGCTGAGCAAATGTCACGTGACTTTTATCTGTAGGTAAAACCAGCCGGCAGGCTACGCGGTGACCCGAAGTTATTCGAAGAAGACTTCAAGTTTTATACAAATAATAGCACCATACAATGTCTGGGAAAAGGGGTCTGAGCTGAGCAAATGTCACGTGACTTTTATCTGTAGGTAAAACCAGCCGGCAGGCTACGCGGTGACTCGAAGTTATTCGAAGAAGACTTCAAGTTTTATACAAATAATAGCACCATACAATGTCTGGGAAAAGGGGTCTGAGCTGAGCAAATGTCACGTGACTTTTATCTGTAGGTAAAACCAGCCGGCAGGCTACGCGGTGACTCGAAGTTATTCGAAGAAGACTTCAAGTTTTATACAAATAATAGCACCATACAATGTCTGGGAAAAGGGGTCTGAGCTGAGCAAATGTCACGTGACTTTTATCTGTAGGTAAAACCAGCCGGCAGGCTACGCGGTGACTCGAAGTTATTCGAAGAAGACTTCAAGTTTTATACAAATAATAGCACCATACAATGTCAGGGAAAAGGGGTCTGAGCTGAGCAAATGTCACGTGACTTTTATCTGTAGGTAAAACCAGCCGGCAGGCTACGCGGTGACTCGAAGTTTTATACAAATAGGTAATTACGACTCTTTAAAGTTAATTTAAAATATTTTAAGTGACATAAACTATTGTTGAAATGATAAGAGTTTCTTTAAATTTTCATCATTTACAGATCTTTCACACGTTCAAAGAGATATTCAGAAAGGGATTCGGCTCCTGTTTTGTCTTATTTGGTCTTTTATAGATTTTTTGTTAATTTTTGGAAGATCGCGCTAAATCAATCAATACAACGTATAAAGATTAGCGCCTCTACTATTTATTTAACGTGTACAAAAAACATAAATACACAAAAGTAAATAAATGGTTGAGTAATTATTTAACTTAATAAAAGTCACGTGACATTGGAGGATAGGAGAGGATGGTGGACAAGAATGTCACGAAGATGTTACTAGGGGTGGGGGGGGGGTAAATAGCTACTTGACCAAAATTTATGTGACAGTGTCTAACTAGTAGATAGGTGTGTGGGTGCAATCTCTGGGCGTCTTAACAGCAGAGACTGCTTTTTCCTGTCCAAACTTCTCGCGACTGGTCTGACTGGCAAACTTGACCTTGCTTGTATTTCTTTAAACTTTTTTCTATCCATGTTTTCAAGTAGTATTATATATTTTATTAATATTATAGTATACGTAGTATTGTTTTATAATCTTATACTAACAGTAATAGTATATTATATATTATTATATACTATTACTGTTATTATCTATTTACTGCTCACTGCAAATCAGTCCTGACTAAAAATCAACGCTGAGGGCTCAAACTTCCAGCACAATGCTGAGTCAGTTGCTTTTTGTAGCAACAGACGCACCGTGATCCCAATATTACTGTAATAATTCTATAAATGTTCTTCTTTCCTGTCATTAATTTCAATGTACTTTTTGAATGTTATGTATTGTTACTATTGTATTGTACATAACTATATCTGTAAGTGTGGCTATTACCGCAATAAATGTCTTTCCTTCTCCTTTGTTTCTTTCTGAAAGATTTTCGTAAAGACGGGTGTATTATCTCTATTAGCTTTCTGCTTCCTTCTTAGCGTCTACAAATCATAGCAGTTCAGCTTGAACTACAAGCAGCTACACGTACGTAAATTGTATTTAACATTTTCTTGGAAAATATACTTGTTCGCTTTAATTAACTATGTCCAGAAAATGGGTGAAATTATCTATGTGATGAGCATTACGGTTAAATAAAATCTTGCATAATATTTACTAGAAGATGAAGAGTTATATTATCATACTCGTAAATAAGATTTATTCACAATGGCTTCGTTCGTAATAAACATAATTCATATAAGGTGAAATTTATTTATGCAGCCGAATTCATACTGCAGGCTTGGTAAGTGATTAGTATCACGGATCGATAACACTTTTTGCGAATTTCGCAAAATAAGATGTAGACGTCGCATATTAATTGACTCGGGTTTGCGATTGTAGAGCACGTACAATACAAACATAAATAATTATTTATGAATTTCACAAAAAGGGTCATCTAACCTTAATACTGACCAATTACCGAGTCCATCCATTAGCTGTTTCGTCCACCGCTGGACATGCATAGGCCTTTCCAAGAGTTCATCACTCTTGGCGGATCTCCTAGAAGAAATGGCTATAGTCACATACAATTGCGGCAATTTTGGCTATATGTATTAACTAACTTAGTGGTTGTTTCGAGTGCTTTTATGATAAAGTAAACAAGTTGAGTTAGTACAGGAAACTGACATCTTGTTGCGTTCATATGAGTTAAGATAGTTGTTTACGGTTTCTTCAGTGTAAGCGCATTGCCGAAACCCTCGCGCCGGTGACACCGCTGTCCATTACCAGTCTGTTTTATATAAGGCCTGGCAATTTGGGGTGGACATATTGCCATAAATCGATCCCAGACACGGTGGGCCACCTGGTTGTGTTTCTTTGAGAGCTGTCTTCTGACTCTTCCCCAAATAACATCAGGAGGGTTTGCAAGTAATATAGTGTTACCTCCACAGTGGAGCCCGGCATCAGCTCTACCACCTGTTGGTGAACTTACCGAGTATTAATTATGAATTTGGCTGTGTAAATAAATGTAACCTTATATGGGTTCAGATCCTGTACATTTGTGTTCGGATTGCGTGCTTCGGAAGGCACGGTACGGTGAAACTTAGTTGTCGACTGTGACTTGCACTTTACATTCCACACTCGAAAAACACCTGTGACAGCTCCTTAATGATTGATGTCGTAACGCTGTGTTTTTCTGTTTTCAGCATCAGCTGAGTACATAGGATAGCTTTTGATTATTTACTATAAACTCATACATCGTAAACTTCGTGATATGCGTAAAATAAAATAGTTCCTGTTCCAATGAACCTTTTGTCTACTTAAATTGTACTGCGTGGACACTTTTTACTTGTTTTTAGGGTTTCGTTCCTAAAGAATAAAACAACCTCATTAGGCCTTAAAAACTAAAAAAGAGATGCCATTATTGAAAAAAAAATCACGGATAAGATTAATATTGAAAGTCTTCCCATTACATGTCTAAAAATTGGAGTGAACAGTTCTAGGGTGCAATTGTGTAAGCACATCGTATTCAAATTGATTGTCATATGGCTATTCAGCTAATCAAATTAGCCCGTTTGACAATTGAAATCGTACGTTTTTGTTTGTCAACAACAAAACAAGAAAATCGTATTCATTTGACAGCCAAAAACGTACGATTTCAATAGTCAACGGGCTAATTTGTTAGCCGAATAGCCATATGACAACAATTTGAATACGATAGTCTTACACAATTGCACCTCTGAAATAGCATAGTTTTCAATAATTTATTTATTTATTATAATTATTACGGGCAAATGTAATAATAATAATAATAAATAATGTGTTTGATGAAATTTTAGCCCTTGCTAAGAACGGCCGCATACGTTGAAATTTCAGCTATAAATAGACGTTGTGTATGAAAACTTTGCTTTTGAAAAATAGTTCATTGCTATTTCTAGGCATTTAATTGAGCAAATTTTCAATATATAATTATTCTAGTCAGCAATAAATGTTTTCTTAAAGTGGGGGCACTGTTGCAGCTCTTAAAGCTTTATTGAGGCTCTGTTTTGTCCTTCAGTCTGCTGTTGCGTCCGCAACATGAAATTAGGAAATTTTGTGTAGAATGTTTACGCACAGCCGAATATGTACTAAATCGGAAATTCAAAGAAATTAATTTCCAGGGACTCTGAAAATGGAGCCGAAAAAAAAATGTATTTAAAACTCATTGAGTAGAGTACAGATATATTTTTAATAAATAAATAAATGCAGGGCTGCCAAATTTGTCAGGTGTAGACCATTTTTGTTACGGGGTCTATCTCAAAAATGAAACCAGTTATTAAGAATTTTGAATTTCTGTATATTATGTACCATATTCTATTTAAACAAGAAATACTGAAAACGCTGATACATAAAGTAGTTTATTGTAATGCAACAGTTTTTTTAAATATTATTATGTACAAGCGCACTTAAGCCAATACTTATATGCATGTACTGATCAGTATTTTCATAATATTTTTTTACTTTCTTAATATCTTTCGTCCAAAAACGGAACCCCTTGCTTTATTATCAAAGCCTAGATGTCCAAATAAAAGGCAATTTGAAAAAAAAAATACTGTTCCCGTGATCTGAATTTCGCATAAGTATATTGATGATTCTTATTACAGTAAAAACACGGAATAATGGTTTTTTAGACATCACACGTAAAAGTTGTCTGATAATGTAAAACCTCAGATGAAGCGTTTCAAGCAAGCTGAATCTTTTTTTCTTAACAAATCCTCAATTTACGGCTATAGCGAATCCAATTGTTTTTATCGTTAAATAAATTATTTAAAATCGACATCGCATAGCCTAAACCGCTAAATATAGAAACGTGAAATTTATTGTTCCTTTAAGGTGTAGAGGTGGACTAAGAAAGTATTTTTCGAAACTCACTTAATTTTGAATTCAAATTTTGTACTGAAAGTGCTTTCTTAATGGATAAAACGGGCAGTTTTAAGGTAAGTATATCGCAAATCTACGTGGATAAGACCTCGGGCGTTGTATAGTTCTTCTGTATACATATACTGACGCCTGTCTCCTAGTGGGTTAGGCAGATACTACAGTTTTTCATCTGCTACGATCCTGGCTCAATATACAGGCTCTTCTATTCCGGGTACTTTTTACTTTGCTCTTCTTCAGTATGTCTCCTATTTGGTCAGTCTTATGTGTTTTTGCAAAAAGTACATCATGTTTAGCTTGGAGTTGGTTTTTGTGCATTATTATTTCTTGTGATTTCGTTACGAATCCGAATAGCTGCTTAACAACATCATTAGTTTCTCCTACCCCTCTGGCCTAGTGAGAGATAGGCTTAAGTACATATGAATGTATGTATACCTATATACATATTTTTACATAAAACGGAAATGCCATTATTTTCAAACGGCAACAGTTTGTGTCAATAACTCCATTATCATTTTCTTCCTACTTTTAAGGCCTCTCCTAACGTTTTTCTCTTTCTATCTTACAGAATTTAAAACAGATCCTAAAAAGGAAACTGCAAATTTGGCAACAACCAACCACTATGTTCTAGATAACCATTGCAAGATAGAAATAGTCATATCACCGTCATCTTCGACCATGGCATTGGTGGTGCTGGAGCGAGACGGGACCGTGTTGCGTCTCTCTCTATCAGCCGCAGTTCATTCACCCGGGAGCACGGAAGAGAAGCGCGGGCGCAGGTACGCTGTACTTGGATACTCGCGGAGGAAGGACGTCTCCGACCATGAACCGAACGAGGCTTTATCAGTTAACCGGAGGTGTCGGCATGATCGGCCGCGCAGATGACGCGCGCGCACCATGACGCTCTAGCTACCCTCTAACTTACGATACTCAAGCGTGACTCTTGCATTTAAACTTAGACTGAAAGCAACGTCGATCTCAATCAAAAGACTTATTTTTTATTATTTTTAAGTGACAGTTCAGTGTGTGGATTATATTTAAGTGATAGTTAAGAAGACAATTTTTCAATTTGGATTTTTCATTGGACAATTTTCTGGATTTTCTTCAGTCTACAAGCGGTCAGTATTTTTTAAAATACCTATATATTAATTAACCTAAAATGAAAGGGGTTTATTAAAAATTTGCTTGTCAGGAGAAGCATTCTCTTTGCGCTCGCAAAAGACATCAACGCGCGAAGGAAGTTCTAATTAATGCATGCTAAGCTTACTAATTAGGTTTAAAGCTTTAATATATTTAAAACTTCAGAATATTTTGGAATAACGTGGGCCAAATAAAGTAGCATTAACAACGTTTCTTATTTAGCTATAGTTATAAACTAGATCAAAATATTGCAACGTTTTGTATTTGTTTACTAATGAGGGCTAAACTAACACCTTTTTTTAATTTAAATATATGTACTCACTCCTCTACTAGAATAGGTACTAGCAGGCAGGGAAAGACAATTTCTGCAGACTGTACAGTTGCAATCAGAGATAGTGTAGACAGAAAAACCCGTTTGTGTGTCTCGTTGATTAACTAATAAATTATAACTTAAATTGTATTTATACACATTCCTTACCAAGTAAAGAAGCAATTACATTATTATGTATTAATGAATCCATGACATTTCCAGACATTTCTTAACGCGATTGTACATTGTAGAGTTTTCCATCTCGAGCACTTTTATGTGTATTAAAAAGGATAATATTTTAATAAAAATATAAAAATCATCTCCTTCCTTCTCTGTGGGTATTAATTAACACTTATGAAATTGTAGTTTAAACTAAATTAAATGTTTAACTAGATTTCCTATTATATTTCTGTTTAAGAAAAAAGAAAATTTCGTTCAAGTAATTTTTTCTTCTGAGTATTTTGAATACTGAAACTAAGTGCATCAATCTCACCTTACACTACCAATATAGCAACACAGCTTGACAGATTATGAACAGTTTTAAAAGATTTTGTATTCCACCTATCCCCACAAACTAAAGTCAGTGACTTCAAACATCCACACGAAACAGAACCTTGATGCTATTTGGCCTTGGCTTTTATGAACCCTAAAACATGGGTGCCTGCCTATGTGCAAAAAGATATAACAAAATTCTAGCACCACACACATATGCAAGGATTAGATATCGTATGTAGATGGACACCCACACGTATACAGGTATATCTATTGTTGTTAGAAACTCTGCAAAAACCGAAGCCTTGAACTTTTCGAGTTCAAATTCAAGGCGAACATTTCGCAGACGTTCGTTATTTGAAGCTGATTAAATAAGTTGTCTTTTTTTCTATCAATTAAAATGCAGTTTGCTTTGGAATCCGAGCAGAACATAAAAACTTAAATTTAAAATAGTTTTTGAATTTTGTATATAATATTTTCTATTATAATTTTCAGAAATTGTTTTCGAAGGCTTTATAGCTTTTTAATTTTGTTTTTAATATTTGCAATTTTGCCAAATAGGTTTTAAATTTGCATAGAAAATGGAAAACTAGCCATAGACTTTAGACCATTATCTACCGACCTTTTCAACAGCTCCTCTAATATGGAGAAAAATCTATGTCTATGAAAATATTATAACCAATAATGCCTATAAAATAATTTAAAATCATAAAATAAATAACTTGAACGTGCTTGCTAAATAAGCAAGTAGGTAGTTATTTCTGAGCGAAGCCTGATAATTAAATTCGAGTACATAGACCTATTGAAGTAAAAAATTAGTCTATTGGCATAGAGTAAATTAAACCTAGCATGAAAGACATAAGATGCAAATTAAGTTGCAAACCAGATGGCCGCTGTTTCGGCAATGACACTGACAACGAACGATGACATAACCGGGCCGTCAAACTCGTGAAAAGTCGGTCATTGAACCGCGGTGCGCGAGCGACTCTCAGCCCCACTTGGTCGCTTTCGCTTGTGCGATTTTCACACCAATTCCACAAACCATAAAGTTGGAAATCGAAAGGAAGATCCGGAAATCTGAACACCAATAAGGCTTTTTACAATTGCTTTACAAAACAAAGCCCAATTACATGCGTGATCAAAATGAGCTTTTTGTGGAGGCAAACATTAAAATCACGCTTTCCAAGCTAATGTGATTCAATTTTGTCAGCAAGTTTTGTAATATCAATTATATTTCAGTAGACATGGAACAAGGCTGAATTTCATTGAAAAAAAAAACATATTTTTAGTTACAAGATAAAAATAGCAAACATGTTTATGAACTTTTGCAATCTTAGTTCCACATAATTTCTACGAAAATATCCTTTGGACAGCTTCCAACAAATTATCAATCTAGATAAGAATATTCAAATCATTATCATCAAGGTCCTTACAGAGCATGCATCGAGGCTCACGCCACGTGGGCGTCCAGAAAGGTCCTTGGTGTGGTGGTGTAGAAAGTAAACGCCTGGTCAGATCGGAACGCATGCGTGCGGAGAGGGGAGAGGGGGTATAACCTGTTCGGAAGAACGGTACTCTGCCCAGGGCGTGCACGCACCTATTATGTAATAGCCTTCTTCTTGTTGCTCTCCTTGGATTGCGCTGGATGCGCGCGCGCATGACCTTTTCTCTTTCGATTAGGGATCGGGTAATCGAAGTGTATTGAGTTAGGTGTTGACTTGTTAGCGACTGGTTATAATTATAACTGAAAATTACTTGCTTGGTAATGTACTTTTATATATTGTAATTATAAGTCTATGTATTGGTACTACTTCCATATAATAATAATAGTCTTTATTAATTACACATTTGTTTATAGCTAAGATTAATGAAAATGAAAAATCAAACCCTCATAGTTACATTTGATTTGAAATTCATTTAAGATGTCAGAAGCATACATAGAACGACTTTACCACATCCAGCAGCTAGCATCCGAGTCAGAACTAACCATCAAACAATACAATAAGGTGAATTTGTCCCACATACATAATGTGTCAATGCTACGGCCTACGTCGTCAGCCGCCCTACACACAATACGTATATACCTATACGTACATACATACCAAATGCGACGTTATGTATGCCACTCATTTCCGGTGACTCGTGCTAAACTGTTACAGCACCATAATACAATATTCATTCATACTTATACTATTAGTTATTGTGGAGAGTGAAATAATATGAATACTTCACTTCCTTAATTTATTATGAGAGAAACATTTTAAAAAATGCATGTCGGAATTTTATAGAACGGGAACTTCCAATAGTCTACAAACCTTGAAATTGTTTTAAGATTAAAAATGCCTCAAACCACACAGGAAGCAAAACTAAAATAAAAATTGAATTTACAGTTCCCTTGAAATGTAGTAAACAAAGGAAAGGACCATTCGGAAAAAACTAAATGCATCGGCTACCGTTAACTTTCGGTACAAATCGAACCTACCCACTTCCCGCTGCGTTCTGATTTTGTGCTCCTATTTCTCCTTTTTTTCTTATTAAGAGCCCTAACGGTACTCGGACCCATACCGTATGAAAGGTATTTAAGGACGGCTTGCACAATCCTACCCGTAATTTAATACTCATGAATATTATGTCGTTACCTGTTTGTGATGATGGGAAAACATGTATGATTATTTGTGAACTTTGCAAGGTGCATTCTAATTATAGGTTACGCTTGTTTTTAATGTCAAAATCTCAACATTTAAAGCCATAATATTGATTCAAGGTGCATAGGTACCATAATCGTCATATTTAAATATTTCGTAGTCACTACGGGGGCGCGGTTTGCGATAGTGTAGCGATTACACGAGTGCTACGCATTTCAGAATATACAAACTTATATTATTTTGTGTTATTTTCATTATTTTGCTAGTCTTTGTCTTTTGCTTGCCTATGGGCAATTTTAATCCTGTAGATCAGAAATCTTTTCGAAAATCTTCACTGTGCTGGTAGCAATTAAATATTGAACCCAAAATCTTTGTTCGAAAAGAATTCAAGTGTTTTTATTGCAATAAATAAGCATGATAAATGAACAACATTGACGTTGACCAAAGATGGTTTTCATATTGTTAATCCTAGTTATTTAAAATCGAAAATAACGGTACAAGCATAATTTACAAAGGCCTGCGGCGACAAAACCTTGGTTTTTTTCCCTTAAATTCTTTCTACCTGCAGTTTGGGTGTACACTTGTTTTCCCTGTCGCCTTCTCACTTTTTTTGGCCACCATAGATAATGACAATACTGAGCAGTTTATGGCATTAGTTTAGGACGATGAAGATGATTTTATTTTATGATTTTTGGGATAATCACATTATAAAACTACTCAAGATGTTTTTGAAGGATAGTCAATTTAAAAGCGCTTACAATATATTGAGACTCATTTGTCTGCCAACAGCCAAACTTTATCCAAAAAGAGAGTTAAAAATATGCCTTACTTTCGGTAAATCATAGTTAGTGTAAATGTAAATCATAGTTTCAGGCAACGAAACAAACAAATTGGATAGGTATATTGTACTAAAATATTACCATAGTCGTAAAATAACTAATTAAAACATACGCAACACCTCAGTGCTGTCATTGGAAGTGTAACATTTTTATGAGAAGCAGCACCAAAATCAACAAAGGAAAGTAAACCGGTGGCAGTTGGTGCGATCGATGAAAGTAAAGGCCGGTGCAGACGGCGGCCGGGTCCCGTTAGATGGCCACATCGGCTCTGCCGGCTCGAATACTAAACACTGACACACAACGCGGATTTTGACCCTAACCACATTCTAGAGTACCTCGCGCCTGTGCGCAGCCTATGCTAGCTGCACTCACCGTAATGGCTGCAAATTTATTGCCACATATACCTTCATCTATGCATCTGGTACGCGACTTATTTGAGTAAAGCTATGCGTTGTATGATAGTGAGTGGGTAGGTAAGTCTCTAGTCCTCTAAGTACCGGCAGGCTACCGTTATGAGAGCCACTCTTGTTTTATTGCACTTAGGTGTAATCAAAAATTATGGGGAAACCTGGATGGTTAAATAACTGTGAGCAAAAAACTACAACCACATTATTCTAAAATACTAAAGCATCCTTTCAAGTAAACTATCGGCTCTTTTGGACTATCATTTTAACGGCTTCATTTTATTGTTATTTTTTAGCTAAAAAAGCGCAATTGTCTACAGTCTAAGCAAAACCATTAAAGACGCAATCTGTGCAAATGGCATTTTTTGCACATATTGTTCTTTTGGCCATAAACGTGAAGGCAAATTTTTGTTTAGAATCCGTTTTTATGGATTGCATCTTTGCAACGCAAGGGCAGCTTTGTTCTATTTCAAACAATCAGACTCTATACACACCGACAAAATAATAAATTGCACATTTTGTGCTAAAAGTGAAATGGGACGTCATAAAATAAAAAATTTAGCTCGTCCAAAGCAATGGCGATGTGAGATCAAAGTTTTACAGGGTCCCATCGAAGGCTCGTCACATGGCGGCTATATGTATCTATCTATACATAGGCTCATATAGTCGACGAAGGACATCGACCCTACGCAAAATTCACTGCATTGGGCTAGGTCTAGTGGATGCGCGTGTATAGACGTACTAACACGGAAGTAGACGGAAGGAGAAGGAGCTATTCGCTCTCGGATGACGAAGAAAAGGGAAAAACGCATGAATGAGTGCCGAAGCCTCTGCCTGGGAAAGGGGGAATCGAGTTTGCTGCGGGAAGCCACATCCACAGATATAGCTGGATCCAGCTTGCACTAAACGGGATCAATAGTGCTGCTATCAAAAGTTTAGGATAGAAAATACACTCATGTTGCCTGAAGTTTTTGTTGAAGTTCCAACAAACAAAAACTCAAAGTAAAAGTTGTATATCGCATAGATTTCCATTTATAAACACAAGAAAAAAAGTTTCGTTTAAGTCTAGCATAGCATTAGCTTATTATTCTATTGTGTTCAATTCTATGCTTCATTTACTAGAAAATATATATTATTAGAAATTGATATTTTCCCATGACACTGAAAAGTCCAAAAAATCCCAAAACGCCTCGACTTGCAAAGTTCACGTTGCAGAAGCGCTGTAAAGAAAATCCGTGGCAGGGTCATCGGCCTGTGCCCAATACGTACACGCGCAGTAAACGCATTTCCCCGCGCACACTGACGCAGTGCGCGATTTATTCGCGACTGTACGATGGAGGTACAGTCGTGAGAACAAGATCAGATAGTATGGTAGCGGTTTTTGAAGTAACATAAGGACAATCTTAAACAAAGAAATGTTATATGTGATTTGATTACACGTTACATATCTTGAGATTTTTCATAATAATTTAATCATTATTTATCCAAAAAATACTACAATATAATTCTAGTAACCATCAGAACTTTGGTTCGCTAAAATCAATGTATGCACATCTTCCTTTATATCTTTTTTTGCAATAGATTCTACAAATACAGGCTATCTAAACACAAGCGATCATTGGACCGTATTGAACGTGTAAAGAACATGCGGATTGAGTAATAACTTATTTATCAAATGCAAATACTACGGCAGTGCAAGTACTCTATCTTTGTCTACCCAACCTCTACATACACACGACGGCAAGCTGTTTTCGTTTTCTCGTCAGAGTGGCACCACTATACTTCACAACACCATGAGGCTCGCAGTGGTAGGGGAGGGGGAAGGGGGGGAGGTCGTTCACCCCGGAAGACTCACTGTTTTGATACCGCTTGAGCCTCCGCTGAAAACTGCATTTTCTTCGATGCGCCACGCTGTGCGCTTTCCATGCTTTTCTAATTGATCGCCGATTGGTTCGTTCTCTTTTTTAAGATTTCTCGGGGTTTTGTTTTAACGTTTTCTTTCATTATTTTTGTAATTGAGAGCTATATAGTGGAGAAGCCATCCATATTTTGTAGTACAGTTTAATTGTGTTGTTTACTTAGAGATTGGAAATTATTTATATCGTTACATCTTTTATAATATTGTACTATATAATATTTTTTTATATTAGAACATAATTATAGAAAAACGCAAATATCGCTCGCTTTAGTAAAGTATATGATTATTTGTAAAAAAAATCTACCCATATTAATATCATAAATATAAATATTTGTTTCTTTATTCCCCTTTAAATCTACCACAGATAAAACTAAAACTTTTTAAATTTATTTAGTAGTTATGTTACTTGTTTAATTTTATTTTTAATATTGTTAACAAAATTAGTTATCTTAATAATAAATCAATTTAATTTTAAAATTAAAATGTTATGTTATTTTATAAAAGCATAACATAACCAAGCAAAAAGCAGTTTATAAAAACAAATACATATTCATAAAAGCTAGAAATTTAATAAAAGTTATAAATATATAAATATAGCTTAAACGTCAACATGAACAAAGTCATATATTTACTTGTAAAGTGCATCAGTCGCCTAGATCGATACAGCTGTCACCCCATAGCGCCTGAAAACCGGCGGTTCGGCTAGGTTTGGGTAGGTCGGGCACGGCCCATATTCCGGCCCTACCCTAAAGGGACCGTCTGCTGAAAATTCGCTCTATTTTCGAACGGATTTGAGTCATACGCTCACCACACTGATTTTTTAAATTGGTATAAAGGCTTGTTTCACCCTCTGAGATAATGTTAGAAACATTTTATGGTTCTAATTGGGTTATAAAATTTTTGCAGTTAAAATTTCTTGGGTATATGATATATAGCCATATCCATCGCTTTGCATACTCTCAATATTATTTAGCGTGCATTTTAATACTATAAAAGATCAATTAGAAAAAAATTCAAGCGGTAGTGCACTTGCCGTGTAAGCGAGAGGTCGTAGGGAAATAGCTAGGGGGTTAGTATTAAATAGTTTCTAAATAATAATTAAAATTTCTTGGACTTCAATACCTACTTATAAACAAATCAATCAAATGATGACTAGCTGTTATCGGTTTCGTTTTCCTTAAACTACCGCGTCATCAAGCATTTCGCTTATTCGAGACCCCCATGTTATCCCTAATAAAGAAGACCTAACCCAATCTTTGTCCTACAAGTCTCCAGTCTAGATCAATAAGGGCCTGCCCTAACATGATACTCCAGACGAAATGCAGCCGGCGGCGCGGCTCATCGCTCCATTGATTGCATTTACTAGTACATCTGGCTGCTCTATATAGATTAAGTACCAGAACCGCTCTATGTAGATATCTTGTTGGCAGTTTATAGGATTTTACAAGGTTTTTTGGTTCTTATGGAGTAAGCCTGAGAGGGTTTTAACAAGATTAGTTCGAGTATATTTTTTGTTTTTAAATAAACTAATGGGTACTAGATTGAAGTCGTAGAACGTCCCCTTTTGTACACGGTCAGTATAAACATTAACTATTGGGAGTACGAGACTCACGTTGTTGTGAGTGAGTGAGTGAGTGACAATGGGAGTACGGAGATCACCGTATTGTGTGTGAGTGAGTGACAACACTCCCAATAATGTTTAAATTATTTCTCTCGATCTTTTCGACCGTCTCCGACCGTTAATTAGGTCATGGCTTCGAAACTTTTAAAATTACTATAAGATAAAACTCATTTTATTGTTCAATTAGCTACCTAATTCGTTATGTTGGACATTCATCCTAATTTAAGTGTTACGGTATCCGAACCTTGGCATTGTCTGTACAGCAAAAGCGTACCAAAATATTGTATTACAACAAAATACTATCTCTGAAAGGTATCTTACTGTTTTTACGATGGAATAGAAGAATAGAACGTTGACTTAGCCGATGCGGAACTTTAGAAGGATTTGAATAAACAGGGTAAATCTTTGATGAGGTTTTATAAATTCATGAGCTCGTCGAAGGAAGCGTATTTTTAATTAGATCGCACGTCTGCGTTGCCTTGCCGGAAACAGTAATGTACTGTTTATTTTATTTACGCTATAGACAAACTTTTTCAACAAGTGGCTAATATTTTTATGTACAAATAATTACATCGTCACTGAATGTCACTTATTTTTATATAAAATTTATGTATTTATAAAAAAAAACATTTATAATTTTTGTAAAGTTGAAAATTTCATTGTTAATTGGTTAATTTGTTGGTCACCCACAAACTTTACGAAAAATATAACCCTACTAATATTATAAATGCGAAAGTTTGTGTATGTGTGTATGTTTGTTACTCTTTCACGCTGAAACGCCGGAACTGATTTGGATGAAATTTAGAATGGATATAGCTTATACTCTAATTTAACACATATGCTACTTTTTTTTCCGGAAAAATGCATGGTTCTTGTAGGATAGATCAATATCATTAAAAAATCAGGTGTCTAATTAGCGCGGGATTTATTGTTTGTAGTGAAATAACACAAGGCTATGTTATTTCATACATATTGATAGTAAACCAAAATATAAATCCTAGATAGATGAAAAAATCGGCCAAGGGTGAGTCGGAATCGAATATAGTTCCGTACTATAAGGTATATAACATTAATATTATAAAAGCAAAAGTTTGTGTGTGTGTGTGTGTGTATGTTTGTTACTCTTTCACGCTGAAACGGCTGGACGCATTTGTATGAAATTTAGAATGGATATAGCTTATACCCTAACTTAACACATAAGCTACTTTTTATCCCGGAAAAAAGCACGTCGTTAAACCGAATAACACGCGGGCGGAGCCGCGGGCAAATGCTAGTGAAATCATTTTTTTTTTCTTGAAAATAATTTAGTTCGTTTAAGATACGCCCCCTTACTCGAAAACCCACACGCTTCCTGTCATATTTGAATATGAGGGAAAGACGCCATAGAAAACTGAATCCCAACTTCTCGCAAAATACTCTCTGTGACACTAATAAAGAAAGAAAAAGTCGAATCAACAAAGTTGCAACATTTCAGTACTACAATCCTGATAAAATATAAGTCATTTTATTATCGCAACAATATTTTCATTACGTTTAACCGTAACATAGAGAACAGTGACGTCGGTTATTATGAAAGTAGACCACTACGTGACTTAATTTGGTCTACACTTAAAATCACGCCGATACGTCAACTATACTTTGAAAATAAAAAATACTAAAAAAAAAAAAATATAGTAAAATTTTTATGAAAAAAACCCATTTAGATCAAGAAAATTAAGTAAACAAAAAGTTTATAAACACTTTAAATTAAACAACGATAGACAACAAAGAGAAAACAAATAAAGCTGTAAACTAGCAGAGATCCTCCCAGAGTTCCGGGCGGACTCCATTATTTAACCGCCAGGCCGTTTTCAGCTGTTAACAGATTACAGGCTGTAAATAGTGAAATCAATATTGGATAATGTAAAGCGGGGGCTGGATGCATGGGGGTGGGGGGTGCAGGGTGCAGAGTGCATGGGGGTGCAGGGTGCAGGCAGTGTCGACGACCCGCGAGAGTGAAAGCGGGTTCCGGGGTGGCTTCACTACCGCCGCCGCCGCCCCACCGGCAGGCTTTCGCTTCTCCTCTCACGGCACTCGCTCACACTTTATTTTTAATTATGTTTTAATTAACGCTTCCATAATCGCCATGTAGCGTTTTAAAGGATTTGATGACTTTGGATGTCTTTTTTCTGAAGGGTTTGCTGCAAGTCTGATGTGATCCGAAGCAACATAACATGAGAGCACGTTAAGATTTAAGTTTGATACCCGTGGTTGAACAGTTTTGTTGTTGTAGAGAATCCTACATGTATGTTTAGTCTGAAAATAATGAAAGTCATTCCCATCGGATGCTGACGATGATCGTGAAAGCTCGGGTGAGCGAGGCCGTAGCTCTGCCTTGTATCGGGAGCACGGTCACGGCGAGCCGCCGGCGACTAGACTACGGAAGTAATGAACTTGAATGCAGCTCGCGGTCGCATTGCGCTGCTCCGTCCCGCTCCGCTTCACCGCATGCAACATAGGCGTGACAGTGATGCACTCACTGCATTTGCTGTCAAATTCGTCCGCATTCTCTGTCACAGGCCGCTTTCGTCGTCGATGCGTTTATCGGAACGAGACGCGAATATGTGTGTCGATTGCATTCTCGGCGTCGTAAAGTGCATCTAGGTCGGTCGGCGTATTGTGGCGACGCTCGGCGTCGGGCTAGCGCGGCTCGCGTCGTGAGGCAGGTCTCGGCTCGGTTGCATAATGCGCGTCGGGCAGCGCCGGCACAAGGCTGCGTGCTGCGCTGAGAGCCGCCGCCGGCCCGCTCCGCCGCCACCGTGGCGCACGCTCTGCTGAACTCCTGTGAGGCGACATGAGAGCGGCGCACCGGCCCCGGCCTCTGGTACCGCTGCTGGTGCTCCGTATTCTCCTCGAGTACCTCAAGTCGCTCGACCTCCGCTACCGACACAAACATTACAACCAAAGACGTTTTATAATATTCCTTTAGTTAACATTTACCGGAACTGCCTGCTAGATGTAGTTACCACAAGGATTTTCTAGACTTGAGATTGTGAGTATACTATTATTAGATTTATGTTGTATATTATTTTTAAACGTGATTAACGCGTCGCAGGATAATTATGTACTCAATAACCCGATGTTCTTTTATTTATCTACCATTATTTGTACTTAAATAGTAATAAATAAATAATTTAAAAAATAATGAAAATTTCTTGCTGGAAGAAGATTTATGAATAAATTCAACACAATTCAATTTATGTTAATTTATAAAATTTTGGTATTTACCCACAATTTTCTCTTACTTATATAATTACAAAAAATTCTATCAACTTCTGTTATATATAGTAGTAAAACAGATTATCATATTTAAAAAATGTTAACTCATGTTCAAACCTGCATTAAAAATAGTTCTAAAGTGAATTAATTATTCTTGCTTAAACGTAAACAATAAACAAAATTTCTGTTTAATAATGTTGATCCGTATCGTCATTCAAATTCAATATTCCTACCTAATATTAAAATATAATTTTGCTAAAAAAATTAATACTAATTAATTTAAAGGTTGCAAAGGATTAATACGATTAAAGTACTAAAAAAGTCGTTTCCTAATAATAAGCTTCCCCATGGGATAATAGTGTAAGGTAGAAACTAAAACAATACTTGTCAACCATAACTAACCAGTAGATAAATCAAAAGGACCTGCCGTAAAAGTAAGTTGTGACGGCCATTTTCTCATAATTTTGACCTCCACGACTACATACTCACTTCCATAAGATTTTTTTGTCATTCATTTGACTAGCCCCAAAATTTATTGTTTTTATTGTGTATTTAATTAAGTAATTTTAAAACAGAATTTTATACGTAGGCATTACAATAAGTTTATAACTATGAAGAGAACTAATAGATATATACCATAACATTTTTAAAGAACGCATCGCGTCGGTAATCGACCACAAAGTGCTCTGCCCGACCCCGGGAGAAGAAGAAGTGGAGCTAATTACTACTACTGACGCTGAAAACTCATTAATCTTATTTTATTATAACTGATAGTTCACCTACACTAACACTTTTATCTTCCAATCGACTATCTATTGCACAGCAGCTATCTATTACCATGTAGCTACCCGTCTATAACTAGGTGCTTACTAGTGGAAATATCTGTACCCATTGAATTTATTATTAGCTTGCAAGGTTACATATCCCTGTCGTATTCACGCATGCCATATCGGCACTAAAATTTACGTCACTTTTCTCCTCCTATTAGAAGTTTGGAAAGGTTTTGTGCCATGAACTTAACTAGTTTGCTTTACAAAATTATGATAACTGCAATTTAAGGAAAAAAATTACCTTCTCAGGAATCTACGGGAAAATTGTCAAATAATGGTCGAAACATTAATCTATTTAAAAATGTTGAACATCGTACAACAAATTTAACTTTGAATAATTTGAAAGCCAACATCCATAGTCATAAACTTGATTTTATATATTATCTCTATGTAACTACAGTTTTTACCTCAGTTTTTCTGTTAAGTAGTTACTTTATTCTTCAAGAGTTTAGTCGTTCAGTTGACATTTGAAAAATCTTTGACAAACTTGTTCTAATAGTACATTACGATACGAGAGCGATGAAACGTTTTCTGACGAGTGTGAGTTTGCGGCACGAGCCGAAGGTGAGAATAAAAATGCTATAAAATATTATCAATGTTGGTAATATTGAATACTGAAAAAAATTAAGGGAAGTAACATATAAGAAACTGAAATTACTGTTGAAAACAACCTCAAAAGATCAAGTTCGTAGATTTTGCCCCTTAAAAAGCCTGTTCTACCTACGTAAACTACTTTTACCTATACGAATACATACCCAAAAAGTATTAATAAGTAAAGATTCGCTGATTTTATTCAATCGTTAAATAACTAATCACTATCACTATCGCAAGACCTTGTAATAGCAATGAATTGCGCGCATCGCAGCTCGCTGCGCGCGCGTGTGGGCAAGTTCAAGTGCATCGATGCGCCAGTGCGCAGGCGCGAGACGCTTCCTGGTGCACCGTGCGCGCGCGCACCCGACTGTTACCAGACCGGCTAGATTTATTCTATCGTTATGTCATGCTACGTGTATTTATGCTCTTCAAGTACTTAGCACTTCTATGATTAGATTGCCTTATAGAAAGTGTTTAAGAATGGAAATGATTATGCAATATTATCCACGCGACTGTTTTAGTGTTAATTTTAATGAATTCTCATGCCTACTAACGTATTTCTTTTATGAATTCTGCAACTGTGACGTAATGAGAGCTATTGGGAGTTGGGACACGACACGAGTGCTTATTTATAAAACGAAGCGAAGTTGAGTGTCGTAATAGGCTGCACGGGTGTCCCAATGGCTAATTATGTTCAGGTGGACACAATACTTTATCTAAAACAATCAAAAATATCGTCTTCGCGTGTCATCATTATTTATAATCTTATTAACTAACAACTTCATACAAAATACACGCGGGATCCTTTTTTATTTGGACCTGTAAAGATGTTAGCTGTTCCGTCTAATTGTCATTAATTAACTTATTAAGGTGTTATGTGGAAACATTCAAGGCTGCGTGACAGAGATACTCTTTGCCCAAAAGAAAAAGGAGAAATATTAGTCACTGATTGTTTATCTAAGCGGTGTTGTAATATAATATATATTATAACATCGGTTTTTGTGATACTGCAAACAGCGTAGGTATCTACTTGTAAAACCGTTTTTGATATTATAATCACTTTATTCTAGTATAAGAGTATAAAAATAGGTATATTTATTAACAATGATTCTATCGTAGTTTGATTGTTAAAGCTTTATAGAGCTCGCCTCAATATATTTTTTTCTCTTTACTTTGGAATCATACATCATCACAAAAAATGTTTTAGTATAAATCTTAAATAATTATTAAAAATAGCGAAAGTAGTCGCATGCTCAATTCTAAAAAAACAATATGGATTTATGTACCTAATGGTAACATACAATAATATATCTTAATATATAGTCACTATCTAATTAAATAACCTTAATTAGACGTTAAATTAATTACAGTGTTAATACTTTTGATTTTAAAGTTGATAAGCTGTTACGAAAAGTGATCAATATGTGAAAGATACTTATTAATAAGTCAAGGCTTGTGTATAAGGAAAGAATTTCCAGTCAGTATAGATTGTGAGAGCCAATGTTACGAAGAGAATAGGTAGGTATTTTAAAAGCTAGAAGCAATCATATTTCATTAATTTGCTTAAATTTTTAAACATTTAATATGTAAAACTACTTCCGTAGTTCAGATGGAATAAGTAATTTTTAGTGTAAAGAAGATAGGTAGTCATCATCAAATTAAACCCAGTCTAGAGAAACATCTTTTGAACCTCTATATGCTATCAATATACATATATGGTAAACTGAACAGAACTAGAGAAATCTAGTAGAGATCTTACTTTATATGTAAAAGTATTATTGAAAGGTTTACTTATGGTATGAAATCTACTAGTTTAAAGGATTTTTTTTATGAATATGCCGCCATAATAATTTGCATTATCATCCATGATGTTGCTTAAGCCTTACATTCTGAATAGTTGATGAATTGAATTTTACGTGTGTAGGTTATTATATAACAGAACATTTATATTTATTCAGAAATAATTGGTTTTCTTTGTATCAATTACCTAGATAACTGAAATCTGACTGCAGCAGGGCACAATCTGCCGGTAAGAGTTTCTGTAGAAAGTTTGGTATCGTCATTATATACTCAATAGTTTCAGAAAGTAAGCAAATGTGCTTTCCAAGATCATTAATGTATATTATAAGAAGTATTGATCCCAGATGAGAGTCCTGTATCTCCACATGGTATACAAAATAAATTTAGATTTAAAATCCTTGATAGCAACTGCCTGAGACCAGTTACTTAAATAGGAGTCTATCTATCTGAGAAATATTCATTTCTAAAATTAAAAACACTATCTTTTTGCCGGCATAACAAATAAAACTAAAATGTGACTTCGAATACGTCTAAATATACATTGTCAATTTATTTCCCTTGCTTTTGTTTTAAGTCAATAAATAACAACATTATAAAACAATATCAAAGAGAATGTCAGCGTGAATCTTTCCCTAAAGGGTGAATGTCGAGGTCGCATCGGCTGCGTCTGCGCATCGCGTGTGACATTGTGTTGATCTTGCGCAACTCTACCGGTCACGTGCACCCCGTTGCCAGCCACGACCCTCGGTTAAGCCAGTCGGGTCATCGATACGATATCTTACCGGATTCAAATGATATGATAACAGGAACCCGATTCATAGGTAGTAATTTGAATTAGGAAAATCTTTTTCATCATTAATCAATCAATCATAAGTCTTATTAGGTGGGGTCCTTCCAGATATCAAATTTAATTTAAAGAACAAAAAAACACCGGCAAACACGGTTTTATTTATTCCTAATCAAACTATTACGTTACTCGTAATACGAGTATCACTGGCCGACGACGTCAGCCGCCCGCCCCCTGACCGCCCACTTGCTAATGAAATTATTACGTATATATGTCGTAGAATATTGAAAAAACGGATCACCGCATATGTCCCAGGATTTTGGAAAGGTCCGGATAGTTGGAAACTCTCAGTATTAAAAACTTATTTTATAAACAAATTTATTTATCATGTAAACCTAAAACGTCTTTGCTCGCTTCGCTTGTCGTCGCACCGTTTTAGACTTTTTCTTGAAAAGCAACCAAATCAGGCATGCTAATTCAGAACTATCCGGGCTTTTGCAATTATCCTAGCATTTTCGCATTACATAGTTTTTTTTTTACAAAAAAATACATTTCTCAATTTCGTTACTCATTCTTCTTATAATTTTTAAATGGTACTCCTAAGATAAATAAAACAGGAAAGTAAATAAAAAACCCGCTTGCAGCCATTACGAAACTCATGCATAAAGTATAACGTGAGTGCAACGCATAATAATGTTTACTATTTGAAGGTGAGCCCAGCGCTGGCGCAATATTTTGAATGTCAAATGAATCCAGTTGGAGAAAAGAGATTTTCGTTCTTTTGGTTTGGGGAAAAGGCTTTTTTTACGATTACGTAAACAGTTTCCGGTGCTTGTGCAAGTCGAGCGCCGATGAACTCTGAAGGTGTTACTCAATACTTTCTGCCGTTTTATGTCTTTGCTACACGTGTAAAGAGTTTTATAATTTTTTTATTACACCATTAGAAAGAACAAGATTGTATACCGATTTACTAATACAATGTTGCAATGTGCTTAAATATTCATGATTGAAATTTGTTATTCTTAAATATTCAGGTAAAGAAAGTACATATTTGTTGTAAGGTACATTGCAGCGAAGAGTATGTTAATGTACGATTCAGAAAGTCGGGAAATTTGTCGGGTGTTTCCGGGTAACATATTATGTTTTCCGTCCAATAATTCACTTTCAGACGTGATGTATGAAAGTAAATTTTGTTGAGTTGCATGGTGTTTGTTATATACAACTGTTATTTATAAGTTAGAATTAGTCAAAATACGTGACCAACTCTCGCTTCCGTATTCGATGGACTGCTGCTGCCAAATTGGCAAATATTCAATGCACAAACAACATAAGCTGCAATAATTTTCCTATCAGAATTAAACCTGCACCGCACCTACTTCAAATAATTTCTAGCGTCTGCAAATATTTCTTTATGAAATTACGTTGCTTAAAGTAACCTATCGTTTTTAATCATTTCCACTCTTTGTCAACAGGTATAGGCTACTCCCAAACATCAAAGACGGTCATGAAGATAGACAGTTCATAAGCAAAAACAAGAAATAATCATAATGAGACTGGTAAGTATGAAATATAAACAATAACAGGCCTTTGCTTTTGTACCCCTCAACTATGAATGTAGCTCATGCCCGTATCTTTGTAAACATCCAATTATTAGGAAATGCATTCACGAGAAGAAAAATTGGCAAAGTGTCGGTGCGCAGTTGAAAGTGCGCACTCATCACAAAACTGGGTCAGTAGTGGCACCGCCTCTTTATCGAACGCCTCCTGGTGGCAACACTTACCGAAAATAAACCCTCCTACAAGGGACGCAACACTCAAAATATGTTAACTTACACCTCGCTGCATACGGCGCAAAGGAAAATGCATTTTCTTTATGACATTGTTTGCATATTTTTGAGTCTTCCTGAAAATCGGCAGTTTTACTCTATATCCTATCTTGCCGGTATTGAACGAAACAGATCTAATTCTGTCACTGACTATTTAAGGCTCTCGTGACCCAGACTTCATTAATATCCTAGCTTTGATTTGAATAGCGTTAAACGATATATTTCCTGCTCATACTAATGGATGATATAATATTTTCCCCACTGCAGTCAACAAGTGAAGAAGTGGCGAGTACGACCGTAGTAGGCCGGACCAACAGTCCGGCGAGCGGTCAAGCTGGCCAGGTCAGCGGCGCCGGCGCATACGATGTGACACGCATGCGCGAGGAGGAGTTCGAGAGGCTCACCGTGTACATAGTGCCAGACGTGCCCTGCGATCATGGTACACCGAACAGAGCCGAAAGGACTCTTCCACGAAGCTTGGCGCTGCGACCCTCGGCCGTGCTCTCTACACCTAACACACCGGTTTGTAATCTAACCATTTCAATATCCAGTATATTTGAACATTTTCAGAACCCTCAGTAGCTAAAGACTTTATGTTTTCAGACTGAAGGAGTATGGAGCACAGGAGTGATACCTCGAGGGACTCGATTCGGTCCTTTCGAAGGTACTCGCACACCAAACAAACCTAATGACAAAGTCTCCTGGCGATATTACTGGCGGGTGAGTATTATAAATCGATGGAAACTAACCCATTTCAAACACACTGGAGCTGTATTTTTCTCTTTCTGATGTACACTAAATATATCTCTATTAATGGGCAGCAAATCTTTTCATTTTTCGAACGCTATCCCAATAATTCATTTACACACAATTGAAGCGGCATCTGTAAGAAGGGCCCGATTCATACTTCTGGGCGAAACACCTTTTTTTAGATATCGAAAATTCAATCCATAACCCACAGTTTTACGGAATATTAGCCCGATATGTACATTCTAATGCCTTAAAATGAGGTTTGTGGAAAAAGGTCACGATATGTATAACAAGCGGGACAACGAGTGCAAATAAAAAAAAACAGTCATATAAAATAGATGCATATGAAAGCCTAAATGAGTGGAATCATTACATTTTTCCTAACATGCTGAAAAATGATAGATATAACTCAAGTCTCCTTTGAGGGCATTCAATGCCCTTATGGGTCTTCCATATCCATCAAAGTCGGGAACTTAAGGATATTCTCAAACTTTTGCCCTTTTTATCAAAGCAAAGGGCTTTTAATTATTATAAAAACCTCAAGGGGCAGGTAGAAATTCAGGCAGCTGAGGATTCAGAAGATAATTCAGAAGACGAGAGTGATTTTATGGAATAAAGCCCAAAAATACTGTCAAAAAAAATTAAATATATAACATTTCCAAATACTTTAAACTGTTTTTTTATGTTCCCGAATATATTGCCCTTATATCTAACTATATACATTAAATAATAAGAAAGTTACAAAGACATTTTAAAAGTTACAATGATATTTTGCACCCCTGAAAAAAAATAAAAATTGCATATGGGTCTCTTATTCCCGACACCGCTTCTATTGATAAAACAATTCACAATTTTCACTTTTCCTAACATAATTTCCAGTAAACATAAGTATATCTAGGGTAACTTCATTGGGTGTTAAAACATTAATACTCATAGAGTTAAAAGGTAGTTTTGTACAGAAACTGCTTAATTCTCTTCCCGCACTAACATTATCTCTTTCTATTTTTGGGTCAGGTACAAGAGACTGTAAGACATCACACTTATGGCAATATTAAGGTGAGGAGGCTTTCTGTTCTTTCATTCTTTCAACTAAGTATTTCGGTGTTGGTTTTCTTTGACATAGTCCCCATAACTGCTTAAGTTTTTCACTGCATTAGTTAACCATCTTAACTTAAGAGATATTAAAGGAAAATCTTTTCGTGATTTGCGCTTATTTGGAACCTATCAATTTAAACTCTACATCATTTCCATAACGATTACCGATTCATTTTAGTCCAGAACTATTTTAAAACTTTTATGCCCTCCCCTAATCTAAATAATGAAGATAACAAATTCAAATACTCCTGCAGTCTCATATCTTTAATTTACTTTGTAAACATAATTATGACACCGCGTCCCATACAATGACTATAATATGAATGACATTGCATCTCGTCCTTGCAAGTAGTATTGTAAGCGGGATTGATATCGTCGCACGCGCAATTGTAAATATTCTACACGTGCCTTGTAAACAAGGATCGCGTGCTTCATCTTCACTATGTATGATACGGCGATCATATAACACTGTGTTATAAAATATAACACCATTAGTCGCGCCTTAGTCTTAAAGATTTGTGTGAGTTATAAGCATTCCGTGTTTTTTAAACTAAGGTTTTAACCAAGCATTTTTCGCTTTTCAGATATTCAAGGACAGTGACTATTATTACCTGGACGGGTCAGACACGAGTGTTGCAAACTGGATGCGGTACGTGGCCTCCGCGTACTCGCTCTCCGTCATGAATCTCGTGGCTTGCCAGCATCAAGAGCACATCTACTTCTACACCATCAGGTATACATGAATATCCACCACTTTTTACATGAAACTCTACCACTTTCACTGGTTATTTGTAGCAGCACTTTATGTTTTGTTTTATTTTTTGCAGAGATATTATGCCAAATGAAGAGCTCATGGTGTGGTACTGCAAGGATTTTGCAACAAGGCTAGGTTATGATATTGATCCTGAAAGAGCTACGTATTCTATTTGTAAGTCGTGTATTGTTTTAACAATTGAATTCACTTTAAATTTATGTTTTGCAAGGTTATTAAGAAAATAATTATCTTTTCAGGTAAAGAAGAAACAATAAAGAAACACTTGGGCTTGGCACCAGCACCGGTTCACCCGGAAATAGCTTACAACCATATGAAGTATGTCCTTGGATTGACCAGTGCTAAGGAATTGATGGAAGTCGAGATTCCTAGCCGACGACGAAAACGCGACGTAATGGAAAAACCTCAACAATATCATGAAAATGCACATCTATTGCCACGAGAAGACCCAAGAACCATGAATGCTAAAAGTGAAAGGCCAATAGTGAGAACCGATTTATCTACAAACGTTATTCATTCAAAACCTGAACAAACAAGGGAACAAAGACCTATGTCTCCAAATGGCTTAATGCGACCACCATCACCAGTGAAAATACATCACAGAGAAAATCCAACACTCATCATTCACCAGCATAAAGAGAGCACATCTCATGTAGTAATACATCAGCTGGAAACGCCGAGAATCCTCAGCAACAGATCCCCAGGGCAGTCACAAACCATGAAGGATATGCGTGGACCATCTCCCATGGCACAAATACTTCAAGAAAAGTTGGGAAGCAAATCACCTAGTCTAAATCAGTGTGGTCCACCACATTATGAACATCAACTTACACCCAATGATGGGTCTGTGAGATCTGATGAAGGATACCATAGCAACTACCATGATGAATTTACCCCACCAGAGGATTCGAGTGACTCTGATGTAGAAAATTATGTTTTAGATTGCTCAAATAAAACCAATGAACCGAAAGAAACTACAGTTATTGTCCAGAAATCTGAAAACCAGGATATGCATCGCAATGAGTTCAGAAAAGTTAAAATCAAAATGCCCAGAGCATACCAGTATCAAAATCAAAAAGACATGAACTGTGAAGGTGAAAAGGATCTTATGATTACCGAAGAGATGATAGATGACGTGCCTCAGAACTTATCGCCACCTCGACGAGACCCTGCTACATCTACCGTCATAGTTTTAGAATCATCACAAAATACTTTGGTTCCTCTGACTAAACCTTACTATGAAAATGGGGCTATGTCTCCAACTCCACCACCAGCCTTCATGAGATATTCACCACCTGATACTCGAATCTTAGAAACAATCTTGACAGGAAACAGAATCGATACAAACAACAATGACCCAAATCGTCGACAACCAAACGCAACACCGCCACCATCATCGCCAACTGAAATGGCCTACTCGTACAAAAAGAGTCAAAGATACGGTAATGCGTGCAGCCCAGACTCCAGTTCAAACTTAGCACCACTGCCCTCACTTCTACCATTGCCGCAACAACTGCCAGCACCTAATGCTACGTCGATGTACTCTTCTTCACCACCACACTCGATTCCCCACACGACGGAGATCCGAGAAATCAGAGAAATAAGAGAAATTCGAGAAACTAGATACGAGAGCCACTCTTACCCCAACTATCCCTACACAATTTATTCACCACCTAACTCAACAATAATTACGCAGTTGGGTTCACCACCAAGCACC
Organism: Ypsolopha scabrella; assembly: GCA_910592155.1. Taxonomy (NCBI): domain Eukaryota; kingdom Metazoa; phylum Arthropoda; class Insecta; order Lepidoptera; family Ypsolophidae; genus Ypsolopha; species Ypsolopha scabrella. The sequence continues at coordinate 13,375,149 of OU342964.1, forward strand.
TACTCGCCGACGATTACTTCAACACATCAATATGATAGACCACAAAGTAGCCAGAGCAATCACCATTATCCATCATCGACTAGCGTAATAACACTAAAAAACTGCTCCCAATTAAGCCTCATACAGAATTCTAACATGGGCAGCCAACTAGTATCACCACATGGAAGCATGAGCCCAGACGGATCATGCGGAATGATGATGGGACCCATGAGTCCAAACTCTCAAGCGTCGCGTGGTTACAGAAGCCTACCTTACCCACTCAAAAAGAAAGACGGAAAAATGCACTATGAATGCAATGTCTGCTGCAAAACTTTTGGTCAGTTGTCTAACTTGAAAGTGCATCTGAGGACACACTCAGGAGAAAGGCCTTTCAAATGTAACGTTTGTAATAAATCATTTACACAACTAGCTCACCTGCAAAAACACCATCTAGTTCATACGGGAGAGAAACCTCATCAGTGTGACATTTGCAAGAAACGATTCTCCTCAACATCTAATTTGAAAACTCATTTGCGGTTGCACTCCGGACAAAAACCTTACGCTTGCGATCTGTGTATGCAGAAGTTTACACAGTTTGTTCATTTGAAGCTCCATAAGAGACTTCACACAAACGATAGGCCCTACGTGTGCCAAGGCTGTGATAAAAAATATATCAGCGCATCGGGACTTCGCACGCACTGGAAAACTACAAGTTGCAAGCCGAACAACATTGAGGAAGTTTTAGCAATCACAAACGCAGCGAACACTGAATGCATGGGTAAATTTCACTTTTTATTAACACTGCACACTGTTTCTGTAATTTACAGGATAATATTTGCAAGATTGCAAGCTTAAACATCACTTACTAAATTTCCAATATTTTTTCACAAATTCACAATATTTCAATCACTAAAGAGAAGTGAACGTGAGCGCCGTCGCGAGAGCAACTGCAGCGCGAGCACTTTCTCCCCGCGAGGGAGTCGCAACTTTTACTTGCGCTCTCACTGAACGCCAATTTAAATTTCGCGTGCGTTTTGCAGGTCCCGGTGACAAAGACTGCCACGAGCGGGAGGGGCACGAGGCCTACGAGGTTCACTCGCAGGGGAGGCTGATGGGCGCCGGTGGGGCGCGGTTGCACGGAGAGGCGCTGCTGGGGGGGCACGCTCACAGTACGACGCCGCACCTCGAGGGACACCACGGTGACGGCGACCATCCCCCCCTGTCGCCGCAGTACCGACAGCTGCTGCCACCTGCCGAGCACGAGCCGCCCCAGCACTACGGCTCAGCGACTGAGCCACGGCCCAGCGTCATCGAGTCCAGCCAGCCCCTCATCATCGAGTGCACTTGAGCCTGGTCTAGAACTCTCGGACGCGAGTACTCCCGCCGCACTTTGTGATCCCAGTCTTGTGATTCAACGAAAGTATTTCTCCTAAAGTAAGAGACAATCGGACGAGCTACCCTCGTCCCACCCAGTGGCTATGAGATTATAATACGAACATTTAAGTGTATATAATTTGTATAAAAAATGTAATTAAGACAATGTAAGTTTCTAGTAATAAGTACTACGTACTTGTAATTAGTATTTTTCAGAGAGTGTACATACATAATTTGCGTGAAGTATTTGAGAATCGTCAAATCTATTAAGAATTTTATTTTATACTAACTAATGCTCAATTTTATAAATAGTAATAATGTATTTCTGTTGTAAATAGGAAACTTGACACATCGATTTTATTTTAAGGGATGGATGTTCCACATCATACCTATTTAAATTGTAATTTAATAATCAACATACCTACCTACTGTTTTTGGAAATCGTAAAATGCACTAGATTTGAATGTTTCTTCCATGTTTTTGAGTAGCATCTTTGTTTTTATTTTCTGACTCTATATTTTTGTACCTATATTTTTTGTACAATGCAACGTTTAGATACAAGCATAGTCATTATATCTTCAACACTCATTCTGCTAATATGTTTTTTTAAAACCTGATTGTGTTGGTAACTACTTAGAATATATGCGAGTAATCTATATATTATATATTTCAAAGCCTTTACAATCACAGAATTTTATGAACTACTCTTAAAGTCGCCAAATGACGTGTTTTCATTCACAAACTTTGAAACTACATGTAAATAATCTTTGATATGCTGGTTTGTATCTAAACGTCTACAAAAATTTGAAATTAAAATTCATGTAGAGATAAAATCTAAGTACTTAAAAGAAGGTAACTGAGATTTAAATTTGCAATATGTCGTAAATTATTTAAATTGTTAAGATGTTAGTGCCAAAAAGCGCGAACATAAATTAAAATTATCCTAAAGAGGTCCTTGCATAGTATTTTTAAAACGTTGTTCCTAAAGAGTAATGTGTAAGTGTATACTTGCATCAAATAATTGTAATATTAGAAATTTAGAATAAAACTTTACTGTTGACTCGTGTACATTATCCCTACGCTAGAACGAATGGTGCTTCACAATGTAGTATAGTCGCTTGCGTCAGTTCGCTCCACGGACTGGCGGACTTACATTATTTGGGAATCTTACAACGTGCATATCGATCAGAACTCTGTCCTATGATAAACTTTGATGTATTCGTAGTCATATGTTCACATTTGCTACTGTGCGGCGCGATGACGTTGCAAGTGTGAAACTTTCACAATGGCCCCACTACGCCGCCGTAGACACGATCTGACAAGAGCCATTTTCTGAACAAAGTCTTGATCGGTGAACATGTTGGTCCCCCTTTTACTGCATATTTCATTATATGTACTAAAATTAAAAAATATTTACCGAGTCTCTTATTTTAAATTCGAATTTCTCCTGTTTGAAAAGGCTGATATAAACATAATGATAATGTTTGGCAAAAATGTATAAAGTAAGAATAGGTAACCCAGAACCTAGAGTAAATACTACGCGCCTATATTAAGGAATCGGTAAGGATGTTAAGATATACCTACGTGATAAAACCAAACGATAGCTTTTTGTATATTTCTATTGTTCGTAGGACTTACATGCAGTCACTTTTACTATACGTGTATATTTTGTACGATTTGGAGTCTAAGAGATTTTGTATTTTAAAATTTGTATCGAGTAACCAACTTTACATAAAACAGCATAAATACAAAGCACAATCACATTTATTACCTACTTACTAGCAAAGTCCCAATATGTACTTTTTATATTTTTCATCGTTGTTATTTCTGTTGTATAAATTATAAATATATTATATGTTGTATTCTGTTGTGAATTCCTGAGCGCGTATGTTTCCATAAACGCATTATTTGTGAATATTACAGGGTTCTAATGTACCTAGCTATCAGTGGTAACAATAAAACGCTCTAGATTTTTTTTAAATATATAGTGGATTGTAAGAAGGTCACAGAAGTTTTTTTTGTTTTGTTTTCTTGATGTTGCAAGTGTTTTTTCTATATTATGCAGCAATTTATGTTACTAAATTAGTTTGTTGCAAACAAGTAAATGATAAAGCTATTATACTGGAGGCAAAAAAAAGATCTTCAGATTTTTACGCTTTATTTTTGGGTAAAAACTATTTCGCCAAATTATTCTGTTTAAAGAAAAAAAAATACACCATTCACATTATATAAAATAAATTCCATGACTATTATACTATCTAAATACTATATAACAAATCTTGTATATGATAAAACTGTAACATCTAAGGAAATAGATCTTTCTTACCTAATATAAATAAGAACAATACCATGTACATGAACGTAAGCAATATAATATCATTGTAACTACTATGTATAAACTTCTTACGTACCTACATACAATCATTATGTAATGGACAATTTTACCTACCAATGTGTGTTGAAAAGATAACAACTTTAATGCTCTAACTTAAACTGTAAACCTCATCCTAAACTTCCTGAATAGGGAACATCAACAACTCAAACTGTAAAAGAGCATTAATTTTAAATCTTTCCAAACATATAAAGATTTCACTGCTAAGACTAAAGTACTTATTCCTCTATGCGCCTACGCTGGGGTTGCAATATCAACAACCCATATTTTGTACACCTCGATTATTAATTTACGACACCAAAACCTGATTAAATAATTCATTAAACAGGAGTAAATATTAAAAACGTGGTTTTACTCTTCTCTTTTGTACTTCTTAATTCTAACTGTAGAGGTCAATTATTTATAACAAAGTTTGGCAGCTTATTACTCGTATGACAACAAAATTATTGCTAATTTGTTGTATATAATAAGGTGAATTTAATTCAACCACCCACATTTTTATTGGAGGTTCACTAGATGATAGACACTATACAATACATGTGAAGTTTCAGGTTTCAAATTCTTGGAAATTCGATAATTTTACAAAATGAAAACTGATTAAGAAACACTAAACACACACACGGTTTTCTCACTTGACTCAAAATTTTATTTAGTCTCGACACCACGTGACTTGCCATTACCTTGTCAGACAAGGCTTATGTGATCTACCTGAACTACTTGTCATATAAATTTGGGCGGTTGAATAAATTTCACCTTGTAGAGATAAACTTATGTTTCTTGATTAACGTCATCAACTGCTACCAACATGAGAAATAAGAAGAAAACTGCTTAAGATGTGTTCTCATGTGGGAAGACTGTGAAGGAAGGACGGTAGCAAGGACACGAGTAAGGCTTTGCTCCTCAGATGTTACTTAAGGACATTCTATAATAATTACCATCATCAACTTCTACCAACATCAGAAGTAGGAACATTACAATTCTTGAGATGCGTTCTCATGTTGGAAAACTGCGTGAAAGTGATATAGCAACGGTATAGTTCAAATTTGACTTGAAGATGAACTTTTTGATTAAAATCATTAATCGCTACCAACATTAGAAGTAGAAATATACCACTTCTTGAACATGTTGTCACAGACTATGTAAAGGTGAGATGATAGCGAGGATAAAATGATGGTGTTGCTCCCTTATTGACAGTTCAAATGAGACTCGAAGAGAAACTTCTTGATTATCATCATCAACTGCTACCAACATCAGAATTAGGTACATTACACTTCTTGAGATGTGTTCTCATGTTGGAAGATTGTGTGAAGGCGAGATGGCAGCGAGGACACGAGTAAGGCTTTGCTCCCGTGTGGTAGTTCAGATGTGATTTGAGGTGGTGCTTCTTGGTGAACGACTTCGGGCATAGTGTGCAAGAAAATGGCTTAACACCTGAAAGGAAATGTTGTTATACCATTCACTTTTATTTTATTAATCGTAAAAACTAGACTATTAGATAAGTATTTGAAGTGTTTGTAAAAATAACTCCAAAATATATTTCCAACAAAACAGCCACAGACATAGGCGTAACTAGGTATGGGGCCAGGGGACACACCCGCCTCAGCGTACTGTCTGCCCCCCCGAAATACGGGTGTCATTTATATTATAAAAAAATCTGACTGATGTTTCGCGTACCTGTGTGCAGTCGAAGATGCAAGGTCATGTTGGATCTGTCAGCAAATCGCTTATCACAATGAGGACACGCGTAGGGGCGCTCTCCGGAGTGAGTCCGCTGATGCTGCTTCAGTAGCATCTTCCTTGAGAATGCCTTCCCGCATTGGTCGCATACGTGGGGTTTTATACCTAGAAAAAACATATTTTGGTTTGGGCATATAGAAAAGATGAATGGAAGTAGAGTGACGAAAGAGCTACGACTCCCTCGTATCTCCGCTTTACTTATATGTATATGTAGGTAGCAGTGGCGAAGGGTCCATATAACACGATTCCCATCGGCTTGTTTAGGAAACGGCATCCATACGACATTTCTTTATTCCGTGCTCTTCGCTTTCGTCAAACATTTCCATAAATCTCAATACGGCGAATACATTTGGCTGACAGGGAGTTGCAAAATACAAAAAAAAAAATGTTTTCCGCGGTTGCTTTTCTGAGTAAGACGATTTTCTTGTCCGGCTTCCCTTTTTTAAATGTTCACCATTCGCCACTGGTAGGTAGACCCGCTACGACGCAATATAAAGTCTCGACGCATGTGGGGACGTGTACTTATGTAATAATGCAATCCGTTTAAAGATTTCGGACAGAGTAACTAGAGAAAAGACATTGATTGATAGATTACACTTTACGAAGAGAAGCGATAAAATGTGCCGGTTATCGATAATAATAATTTTCTAATAAGTAAGGTATAAACATAGGGGGAAGTTACCTGTGTGAATCCGCACATGCATGTTGTAAGCAACGCGTTGATTGAAAGACTTGGGACAGAGGTGGCACTTGTATTCCTTACGGTTCCTGTAACGAAAATCAAGAACTAGATAATGTATCATCTGTGTAGAATGTAACTGCCACTAAAGACTTAGAAAATATATCGTTATGTATGACATGTATTCTCGAGGAAGAATTAGATTCACACTCGTGTTCACTTTTTACTGACGAATATTTCGTCTTAAAAGTCATAGGGTGTGAGCCTATCGCTATACTTGGGTCATAATATACATGTTCATCTCAAAACACAGAGGAAAATAACAAATTTTCTCTGTCTCAAAATGGTTTCCTACTTTCATCGTTCACCACGCTGACCTCCCATAGTAATTTCACGACAAGGGTTGTCAAATCTTGATACTGAGTACATCCCGAGCTTACAATATGAATGTGGCTGCATAAATGAATGTCACCTTGTATTTTGTGGCACGATTAAACCGTAACGGATATAAAATGTAAATATTCGCGAATACTAATTTTTTCGCTGCTGCTAAGGGGGTCCAGATCACCTAAAGCCCCCTCCCTATACATATACCTCCCTTAGCATAATGTTTTTTTTGCACATTTGTCCAGTTCGATTTCCGGTTCAAGCAGGTGATTTTTTTAAATACTTTGAATGCAGTTTTCCTTAAATTCAAAAATAAAATATAGGTTCTTTTAAGTAAAATTTGCTATCTTTAATATTTAAGGTACTTTCCCTCCAGGGGGCATTGGTTTGGTTCAACCTGTATAAGCCCATAATTTCACTAAGCTACCCGTTACTAAAATATTCCTTAAATACTTCGGTACATTTAGGGCCTTCACGAGTTGGTACAAGAATGATCGAATAAAAAATGAAAAACTATTATATTTTAATAATATACAAATATAAAATTTGTTATAAAATTCGCACAAAATATATTCAGTGAATAATTATTAGAGTGAATTAGAAGATATACTCAAACACCAATAACATTTAAATCTTTATAGAAATAGCAAGGGAAGATATCGTCAGAGCTAACCTGTGTATCTTCATGTGGCTGCTGAGATATCCTCTATCGTTGAAGTACTTCCCGCAGACGCTGCAGGTAGCAGCAAACTCCCTGGTGCCTCTATGAACTGACATGTGATACTTGAAGTTACGGAGCTGGGAGAAGGTCTTGTGACATTCGGTGCAGTTGAACCGAGCCGCTGAGTGAGACTTCACGTGGCTGGTGAGGGCATCGCTCTCCTGAAATACCTAGAATGAGATTCCGACTTCAAAACCTATGTAGATTTGAAAGTTGTTTTTGAAAATAACTACGATAGACCAAATATGACATATAGGCTGAAATTAAATCAACCGACCAAATTCATACTGGAGACCCGGTTAGTGATCAGGATCTAGGTTCAGTAATCCTTTTGGCCCAATTCGAAAAATATTTTTTTTTGCTCCCTTACTGGTTGGACTAGTTTAAGTAAAATTCCTAGTCTAGGCAGTAAGAAAGCAAAAAAAAAAAATCTATCGAATTGCTCCAAAAGGGTCATTGAAGCTTGTTTCTGTTCACTAACCGAGTCTCCAGTATAAATTTGGTCGGTTAATTTAATTTCACCTTGTATTTTAGATTGTTCTGTCGAGATCGTTGCAAGTCGTTGTTTTGGATGGTTATTTTCTATATTTCCGGTATTTATATAACTAAGTATTTTTATACTTACAGCTATACAAAGCTTCTCGACCACGAGCCTTTTAATTTTTTGACTATAATTCGAGAAATGCAATAGTGTATATTGTATACGTATATACTGGTATACAGGCTGAACCAAACGAATGGCCCCTGGAGGTACACCACTGAAACTATTAAAGATAACAAATACTTAAGGAACCTTTTTTTTATTTTAAAAGTTAAGGAAAACTGTATTCACAAAATCAAAAAAAAAGTTTTTTTTCTAACAATATTTAATTTTGGGATATCTTTAAAAGTGTTGTTATTAAAATGTAAAATTTCATGGTTTTCCTTTAATTTGCGACACTTTGTTACTTAGAAGAATTTGGTTCACATGTTTGACACTTTCGATCGGTGTCATAAAAATACAGAATGTTTTTTTTTTTCACTTTTCTCCTTTTCGATTCCCGGCTTACGCAGGTGATTTTTAAAATTCTTTGAAGACAGTTTTCCTTAAATTTAAAAATAAAATAAAGGTTCCCTTAGGTGAAATTTGCTATCTTTAATATTTAAGGTACTTTCCCTCCAGGGGGCATTCGTTTGGTTCATTCTGTATACTCGTATGCGGAAAAATCTCGCGAAACCTGATGAACATCTATAACTTGGCACGCAGGTTGTGTTGAGAACTGGATTGCTCAGTTGGCATGGAGAAATCGCCCTGTTAACTAAAGGTCCTGGGTTCGAATCCCGCTTCAGAGTTTCTCACATCCAGATTTACTTTTCTTCTGCTTTTCTATACCGCAGTGATATAATGTTAATTTCATACATAATACATAGATATTATTATTATGATCATTGGCCTTAGGCGGCAAATTTTGAAATATAAACAGAAGTATTAATTTTTATTTTACCCAGTATATAATACGGTAGTTAACCACATTTTCTCTCCCGTCGTCATAATAAACTAGCATCTTTCCTTTCAAACTTTCAGCATCCATAACTTCACCACCCCAGAGAAATGAAAAAGCTTTTGGAATTATTTTATTTCTTTTCAATACATTCGGATTTCCGCACAACAAATAAAAAACGGTTAAGCTTTTGAAACAATTTAACATTAGATATACAAAACGTTCTAATTGGCTTTATTTATAATCTTGCAACTTCAATATCGCGCTAGTAAAGTACCCAAAAGTTTCTACATTATATTACTTAGGTCTCAGCTTAGGATAGTATCGTCTTAAAAGATCATGTGAAATGATACCGAACATGAGCTTCAAGAAATCACTTGACAGTTTACAGTTTGAATGCAAACGACTGCATGAATACAAATGTCTAAGATATTGTGTGGGATTTGTTATAAACACACATACATATGAACATAATATGTGACACTTCACGTTTTGGCATCAAGTTAACGTGAGCTTTTCATGCTATATTTATGTTCTTTTAGATTATCTTTAAAGACAGTGTAAAAGATTGAATATCCAATGAAAACCTCTCAAATCTCTATGCACAATTTTATTTCAACAAGTGCCTAGCTAGTGTCGATTAATGCTTAGGTACTTAGCAGATTTTAACCGTTAAAACACCACTATAAGAATTGCCATTGGAGGGTCAACATGCATTTCATCAATGTAGTGTAGAATTAGTAACTATAAAGTGTGTTCTCTCACCTGTTCGCAAACATTGCATTTAAGGTCGATATTGCTTGGCATTAAAATTGGCTGAAATGTACCGTGATTTTCAGAGACTTTTGGCAAGTCTGTCTCAATAGGAACTATTTTATCTGGAGCCTCCAACGAAGATTTAAAATTATTGTTTTTGTCATTTTCTTCAACTGCACATTTTAGACTTTCCGTTTTCTAGAAAGAAACACGGGTATGTAATTTAATTATTGAATTAAAAAACAATCTATTGTGTATTAGGGTTAGTATATAAGGTCTTACCTTAATAAGTAATGAGTGAAAATATTTCAAAGCTAGATTATGTATCACATTCATGAAGAAAAATACCTGCCGAAATATTTTTTTATTTACTCCCCGATACAAAGTGGTTCAATCAGCTGAGTATACGTGGGACGCACTATAAGTTTCCGGAATGAATATGAAAAAATACTATTAAAGGTACAAAATTAATTTATTGTTTTTCAAAATAATCTCCCTTGGCGTCTATGCACTTTTTCATTCGATCAAACCAGTTTTGAAAACTTTTGTGCCACTCCCCTGTGGTGACCTCTGAAACGTGTTTTTCATACTCCTCGACAGCCTCTTCTGGTGATGAAAATCGTTGACCGCGTAATTGGTTCTTAATTTTTGGGAACAGAAAAAAGTCACAAGGTGCCAGGTCGGGACTGTATGCAGGATGACTCATGAGTTCTACATTTTTCGTCTTCAAAAAGTCGTTTGTCTGTCTGGCCGTGTGAGAACTAGCATTGTCGTGGTGCAGGATGATACGGCGTTTACGGTTATTTTTACGGAGTTCGTCAATAACTTCCGGCAAACAAATGGTCGTGTACCAGTCACTATTCACGGTACGACGATTCTCTAAAGCAACAGTAGCCACGTGTCCAGTTTTATTAAAAAAAGAAGCAATCATCCGCTTAGATGCACTTTTCACGCGCGCCACTTTGGTTGGTTTCGGCTCATCTTGAAAGACCCATACGCTCGATTGCTGCTTTGTTTTGGGATCGTAGCAATAAATCCATGTTCCGTCACCTTTTACTATGTCCCACACCAAATTTGACGCACCTTCGTTGAATCTGGTAAGCATGGCACTGCACCAAGTGACGCGGTCCGTTTTTTGAGCCTCGGTCAAGTTGTGTGGGATCCACCGCGAGCACAGCTTTCTCACACCCAAATGTTTGTGTAGGATTGATTGTATTTGACTCATGCCTATTTCTAAGGATGCGCGAATTTCATGGTAGGTCACATGCCTGTCTGTTTCAATCATACGGCGCACAGCATCGATGTTTTTGTTGGTCACAGCGGTGGACGGCCGACCATCGCGAGATTCGTCACTGAGATTGATACGACCACGCTTGAATTCTGCAAAGCAGCTATAAACAGTCGTCTTGCATGATGCTTCATTGCCAAAAGCTGTTTCAAGCCGAGCGATGCTCTGTTGAGCTGTCAAATCACACTTAAAATCGTAGAAAATCATACTACGAAAATTTTCCCGAGTTAAATCCATGTTGATGCAGACACACAATTTTTTAAATGGCGCCACAAGGTAAAAACAAAAGACAGTCAGATGAAACAAACTGCATTCTACAGCCAAAGAGTTCTATTTTCAAATGTTGCAATAAATTTTTAAATATTGTTTATGTAAGTGGCCAGTTCCGGAAACTTTTAGTGTTACCTATGTATTACTATAAAAAAAACAAGTTCGTGCAAAAAATTTATTTTCGGTGGAAAGTGGTATATTAGCGATACCCAATCTTCTCGTAAATTTTTTCACTTTGAATTTTAGGACCTCGTATAAGGTGACTTTCGTTTATGTAGCCAAATTCATACTGGGGACTCGGTAAGTGGTCAGGAACAAGGTTAAATGACCCTGTTTGCAAAATACGAAAAATACTTTTTATACCTTTATACTTGTTCAAGAACAACCTCGACTCAATTTATATCCATCCATCAGCCTGTTTCGTCCACTGCTGGACATAGGCCTTTCCAGGATTTTGCCACTCTTGGCGGTCCTCCTGGAAGAAATGCCCATACTCACACACGTTGGGCAGATGGGTTGGTGAGCGCGGTGCCAAAACCTATGCACCAGTGACGCCGCTGCCCGCACCAGTCTGTTGTATATAAGGCTCGGCAATTGAGGATGGATATACCGCCATCCATCGGTCCCAGGCAATGGTGGGCCGCCTGGTTTTTTTGCCTGGGAGCTGTTCTCTAACTCTTCCCCGAATAATTTCAAGAGGATTTGCAAGTAAGATGGTGGTACCTCCACAGTCGAGCCCAGCATCAGCTCTACCACCTCACTCTACACCTTTGTATAGGAAGTCTAAATTTTATTTTGCGTATTTCACAGAAAGAATTATTAAACCTTGGTTGAATGAATTCGGTTTTACAAACAACAAAAGTCACCTTATATATTTATTATAGGTATGTATTTCAATTGAAATAAAAAAATTATATATTTGAATCTTTGAATTAATTTGTTATTCAATTCACTCACCTTATAAGGTTTTCTCCTAAATGGTCTGTAACTTATAGGCATGCGAGGACACCACGGGTTTTGCATAACTTGATTCGAAATCGTTGTTTTTGTCAAAAAACTACCTTTACATTTTGCTTGAAAGAAGTTTTGCTGCACATCTTGTCTTGCATCAAAGGGAAAGGTTTTACTCTGAAACGCATTTACAGCATTATCTACTGACTGTCCCACACTGAGATCTAAGAAGGCAGACACTTTTCTTGGTAATATTTGCTCTTCAAAAACTGCAGGCGCTAGGGATATTTCTGATTTGTAGCTTTCACTGTTATTGTGTTTATCAGACAAATTTCTTTTATTTCTCATGTTACGTAAAAAGATATAACGCAACTTTTCAGGGATATTAAAAGAAAAGTGGTGTTTGTCTAGCTCTTCATCCGCTTGTTTACTGTAATAAATGGAGCTAAGATCTGTGTTAGATGCAACTGGCATGAGATCTTTACCATTCGCATTCGTCAGGAGCAAAGATGTCGTTTCTAGATAGGCTTCATTTGTTATTGCCGGCACGGCTGCCGTCAGCCCGTTAACGTTACCGTTCCGAGGATACGTCTCGATAAATGAATCACGTAGGAAAGATTTCTTTTGTCGGTCTCCTTGCTGTGAATGTATATTCTCTAAATAAGGCTCACGCTGTTGCGTTTGATTGCAATTGAGTGCGGTATCCGCTGCATCTAAAGATCCTTGCGTTATTACCTCTGCATGTGCATACAGGCCTTTCTTTATAGTTACGTAAACCTTATCGTTGCGATCTGATTCGAGTTTGAAAATACCTCTAGGGTGACTTATCCTTTCGATGAGTTTCTTATTGTGTGAGTTTATTTTTTGTAGCTGATCATCAAAGCCTTGGAGTGTCTGTTGGAGTTTACTCAAGAAGTTGTTATCGATGAAGATCTCCAAGGCTGTGATGATGTCCAGGAAGGACTCCAGGCTGGATGTCGGGATAAAGACCTCGCCGTTGTACATGTAGTAGAGGACTGAGAACATAGCTTCCAAGTCAAAGTCCGGTAGCACGATAAGCGTCGGTGAAGGTTCTTCATTGCATGAGAGAAGAATTTTCTAGAAGAAGATTTATTTTTATGAACAAACCATTGGAAAATTCACGATGCGAGAAAATACAAAACATTAGATTTTGATGTGATTAAGTTATGAATGTTCTTTTAATTACACAAGTTCAGTAATTTTGCAATAAGGGATACGTTATTTATAACTAAATTAATATAAAATTAAAACTAAAGAAACCTAAAAACTTAAACAAACTACATACCTAAAAATATAAATATTATAAACTAAACTAAATAAAAATTCATTTATATTAAATAAAAGACTATATTCAAGTTATGAATGTTATATTTGTATAGATATACTACGGAATGCAATTTTATCTGTTTTCTATGATACTATATGTAAAAAAATGAGAAAAATCTGTTGTTGGCCGGAATTTGAATAGTGGATTTATTGTGTACATTAAAATAAGAAATAAACAACTCTTTACCCTAAGAAAGGCGCTGACGCTGGCCAGCACAGCTTTGTGGGCACTGAACACACGACCCTGACACAAGAGCTGCACGTCGCACCACTGCGCCTGCGAGAGCCATTCACACATCTGTGAAACAATCCACAAAGCAAAAATTACACTGCCCAACTACAAAAATTACTGAACACGACCATAACAATCACTTAACTGGAAATGTATTGTAAAATTATTTTTCAACACACTTGCTTATAAAGTGGCCCTTATTGCATCGTTCTTAGGGTCATAATGCAGCATATTAAACATGCGTGCTTTTTACTTTACATTATCGAACTAGTGCTTTTTACATTACAGTTTTTTTTTTTATCTTAGCAACGAGTTTTAATGTCTTGAGAAAAAGTAAAGATTTTGCGAATAAATAAACTGTCTCAGTTAAAATATAATAAATAATAATTTAAATTTATCAAATTGTTAATTTTTATCAACAAATTAACTGAAATTTCTGTTGTAAATAAAAAAATATTTAGTTTGTTAATATTTAATATTTGGCTGTTTGGCAATATTTGGCTGTTTGGTGGATGCGTCAGTGCCTCTCTTTCCATCTGCGCAAAAAACAAAATCTCCATCGCCATTTTTCAAAGAAAATTGTCAGTTCATAGCTGTAGTTTCGATTATGTGAACAAAAATGCAGTGAAATTTTTTTATTTTTCCTCGCAAGTGTGTTGAAAAACGTCTTATGAAACGCGTGAGCATTAGACATTACACTCTCGGCTCCATTACGGCCTCGCCATCGGCTCGGCCTGCAATCCCGCCTTGACTGTAATATCCAACGCAGCTCACTTGTATCATAATGTACTATTACAATACATTTCCAGTTAAGTAAGTAATTAATCTGTTGAATTCTCAATAACAATAGATCTTGGTCCAGATTCTTGCTCGCATCCATCTTACGGGTTAACGTCTATTGGAACATATCATTTCATAAAATTCAGACGAATGAGATACGAATATATCAAATATAGCTTCGGTGAGACACTGGACAATAAAGACAATAGTTTATTCAAGTACAGAGTTGACCTTAAAAAGATAACTAGAATTGATCCTAAATCACACCTTTCTCCTCACAAAAGTAGGTAGTTTCCATATCCATCCCTAATGTAATGAGCTATTCCATAAATTTCCGAACGATCCGCAGCATTCTAATATTACCGGTAGGTAACAATTACGAATATGACCGTGGGTAAACGGACTCTATGTTTGTGGCACACTTTTAGTGATTCTTTGGTGTTTGAGTAAATAAAGCCTCCGTGGTTTCTCTAGCATGTAGCATACGAACGGGCGCTGATGGTTCAAAAATGAACTAAACACATACAACTGACCAGGTCATCGCTTTTAAAGTAGCTCCATCGTGAAAGTGTAGAACAAATAGATCTGTGTACACATTAAAAAAGAGCATAAGTCTTGTTCGGGTGCCTTCCTGAGATCCGTCAAAATAGATATCTCTGTTTAAAAAATGAGAATGTTACTGAAGCGATGACTTTCCTTATTTTCCCGAAATAACTTGTCGTTTTTCACTAACTCAACGTATGACACGATCTTAATCGATCCAGTCGTTTTTAAATTAAGCCGAAGACCACAGAGCACAAAACTGCCTTGCTTATCATACAAAAACGTTTTCGTGTGTAATATTTATATAAATAGTAACTCATTGGAGTAAACCAATTCATCAGACATTTTCCTGAAAAGCAAGAAGTAAATTAAAGTTGAAAATAAATTTAGAAACAATGCACCTTCTGAGAATTCAAGTTTGGGAATTTAACATGTGAAATTTGATAACATATTGCCATTAGTTACATTTAATTGTGATTATTACTTTTAAGAATCGCCAGTGTGTAAATAAATCATGAACAAACGTAATGGTTCCGTCCACGTGGATGCTTGAATACACAAACAATTTAGAACCCCTTACGAATTCTCAAAATATTTTCAAAACGTCATATCATCATTGATTTTCTTTATATTTTGCGAGACCCTAGTATTTTTTTCTACATACGTGCGTTAGCGCGGTCCGTCTGCATTAGAACAGAAGCTTTGCTAAAAGGATTTCCATTTTTAACGAAACCCTAATAACGTGCAAGTTCAAAGTAACTGAGAACACCATTGCACATTTGTGAATTTCGACGAGACAAAAAAAGAAAGCCACAATTCGGTTTATTGCACCAATGGGTAGCATTACCGATTTCGTACGAACAATTAAATGAAACAAATGTTAGTTTCGTTAATTTCCATATCGGGTATTGAACAGTTAAATGTTATGATAAGTTTAGGTGAATGTGGGAACTGAGAATCTACAGTTGATGTTTGATTTCGAATGTTCGTTGAAACGGTATAGCACCGGTATGGAAGTTAAGAAGTGCAAGCTGGGGGCCCTTCGTTATTACCATAATAGTGGTAATTGACTCTAAGTTTTTGGGTGGTTTACTTATCTCTAAGCAAAAGTATTTTATCTAAGTCTTACTTAAAATGCACCGTCCGCCAAATCGGAGAAATGGTTTTCATACAAATTTATGTGTAATGTTTTGTAAGTGACATTAAAATTAATCCTCCTAATTATCATTATCGCTAAGATCGTAGATAGCAGTCCAGATCTACTGATTTGACTAACATCTGAGCCCAGAAGTATTTAACCATATCTGAGACGTAGATAAAAGAAAATTAACCATTGGCCAACTTTGAAATTAGACGGAAGCCCTTCGGAAACTACGCTAAATTTATTATTACAATAATTATATAATTCTGATTCGGACTCGCACACAAAGGGTTCCGCAACAGAATAGGTTTACGGAACCTTAAAAACGTACATAATAGTGCTGATATTATCAGCAATATAGATGATATAGCAGCATTAAGCCGTTAAAGAATAAGGCTAAAATGGTAGCGCCTGACAAACAATTCAGCACCCTCTGAGTGAGGAACCCCAATTTTATAATTTGTTTATTTATTTTAGAGTATGAACTACAATGTGATCAAATTTGAAACTTGTATTTTACTTTAAGATAGAGCTAAAACAAATAAGGTAAAAAATTCTAATTCTTCGAGGTTTATTGTATGGGCTTTCAGTTTTTTTTTTTTTATTTGCCGTGATAGAAGCCATAGTAACACGTATTCTGTGGAAATTTCAACTGTTTACCTATTACGGTTGAAGCTGTAGACCCCTGTGACAGACGGACAGACAGATAGACAGCGGAGGCTTAGTAATAGGGTCCGCTTTTGCACCCTTCGGGTACGGAACCCTAAAATAAGGGGTGATAAGTGACTATACCTATCGCGCTGGGACGTTTTAATCGTCGGGAAACGTGGGTGGTTACATTTTCAATTTGATGATGATGAGATTAAATTACTCTCTAATTTTATTTAATGAACTAGCATTTGCGTGGTGCGCGGGCTGCAAGCAGCCCGCGAGATATGTTGTGCCTATGTTTTTTTTTATGTGCGTTTTTTTCTTTGTATCTGTGACATATTGGACTCGTTCTACAGTAAATTTAAAGGCAATCGGTAGAAAATCCGTGATTTACAGAGGATGGGATGTGTGTCGAGTGTCAAACCTGTCATCGGTTGGAAGATGTGTGAAAAAGAGTAATTGTAAAGGTTTATGGACTCGCCCGCGCACCTGCGGTGCGCGACCTCGTCCCTCGGTGAACCGTAGGCACGTCCTGCTTGACTTGATGACTCGGCCGCGCACCTGTGGTGCGCAACCTCGTCATAGTTCTTGAATGTCTGACCTCCGGAAGCGTGCGCTCAGTCTGCAGCTTCGTGCCCGCTTCCTCCGGGCTCGTCCTGCGGCCGAGTAAGTATGTCAACTTATTGTAATACAAAGATCAACCTTGAAAACGTGTGGAAACAGAGTTTCAGGACGATCGGTTGAATAAACGCGATTGACATTGATTTGACAGTTCTCAAATGTCAAAATTTGTCATCGGTCGGAAAGAGTCTGTGATACTCATCATTCGAGTCCAAACCCGGAAGAGCTACCACCATCCGTTCCGAAGTTATATCAATTAAAAAAAAAATGTCAATAATGTCAAAAAATGTCATCGGTCGGGAAGAGTCCGTAATACTTATCATTCGAGTTCAAACCCGGAAGCGCTACCACCATCCGTTCCAAAGTTATAGCAATTTAAAAAAAAAATGTCAAAAAATGTCATCGGTCGGGAAGAGCCTGTGATACTCATCATTCGGGTTCAAACCCGGAAGCGCTACCACTATCCGTTCCGAAGTTATAGCAATTTAAAAAAAAAATGACAAAAAATGTCAAAAATATCAAATGTAAAAATTTTTTTTTGCCAAGTAGTGGCCGTTTTGATGCCATTCACTATGGTGAAAACCTCGTAGCTGTAGCTCCAACCGTTCTCGAGATAATCCAATTGTGCGGATTCGGCCGCCTCGGCCGATTTTGGCCGATTTTTTTTTTTCGATATTCGGGTAGATCTCGGCGAGCCCTTTCAAACGGACCCCCTGAACAGGGATCTATCTTCATTGGTTTGGGAGATATGGGCCGAAAAAGAACGGACACTTTGAAAAGGTAGATCTTGTCGAGCCCTTTCAAACGGACCCCCTGAACAGGGGTCTATCTTCATTGGTTTGGGAGATATGGGCCGAAAAAGAATGGACCCCTTGAAAAGAAGGAGATTTTTTTTGGACCCCAGGGGTCCGAGTTTGAGGGTTCCAAGCCCAACCGTCATGGAGATATGGCCAAAACAAAAATTTTTTCGCGCCTCGGATAAATTTTTTTTTAAATGAAAGAAATCTTTTTTCGGCCCCCCGGGGTCCAAGTTTGGGGGTTCCGAGACGAACCGTCGCGGAGATATGGCTATATGGCTAAAAGAAAAAAAAAATTTTAAACATTTTAAATTTTTTTTTTTTTTCGGACCCCGGGGTGCGTTCTGAAAATTTTGGGGTCCAAAAATGTCATACTTGACCGAATATTCAGTATGAATTTTTTCCCATACAAATACGGCAACTTTCATGGATAGTACTAAAAATGCGGGGGGGGTTACGAAAATTTCGACCGAATATACAGTATGAATTTTGTCCCATAGGAATACGTCAACTTTCATGGATAGTACTAAAAATGCGGGGGGGGCTACGAAAATTTCGACCGAATATACAGTATGAATTTTGTCCCATAGGAATACGTCAACTTTCATGGATAGTACTAAAAATGCGGGGGGGGTTACGAAAATTTCGACCGAATATACAGTATGAATTTTGTCCTATAGGAATACGTCAACTTTCATGGATAGTACTAAAAATGCGGGGGGGGTTACGAAAATTTCGACCGAATATACAGTATGAATTTTGTCCCATAGGAATACGTCAACTTTCATGGATAGTACTAAAAATGCGGGGGGGGGTTACGAAAATTTCGACCGAATATACAGTATGAATTTTGTCCCATACAAATACGTCAACTCATATTGATACTACTAAAAATGCGGGGGGGGGTTCGATAAAAATGACCGAATATCCAGTATGAATTTTCCAAAACGACCGAATATTCAGTATGAATTTTGTCCCATACAAATACGTCGACTCCCATACATAGTACCAAACATTTGGGGGGGTTGTAAAAAAACGTCCGAGTAGCCAGTATGAATTCCTTCCAGCAATAGGCAAAATTCCTACCGGGGGGGTAGGCGAGCTGGCTGCGCCAGCCCGCCAACCCCCCCGGTAGTAATTTTGTACTCGCTGGCTGCGCCAGCTCGAAATCAAAAAATCCCATACAAGAATCCTATACAAAACAGAGTTTGGGAAAACGTCGAAACCCCCCCCTAAAACAAAAAAAAGTCAAATTTTAAGATTTTTTCCCCAGTCAGAATTAGACCCCCTACAACCCCCCCCTACATCATATTAGTGTAGAACGTTCCCCTCGATCCAAACAACCATGTCAATCAGTCAGTCAGTGTGAACCGTATTGCAGCTATATATAATGTTAATTAATAATAATTAATTAATTAATAAGGCTTCTCTGCCATATGACATGGTTTAAAAGTGTTAGCTCTCAATTATTATTTAATATCGTGTATAATCGTCCATAGGAAGATGGCCACTCCATCTTACTGTACCCTATGACTTAATATTCATGTGTGTGTAGATAACTCGTAATATAACTAAAGAAATTGAAGTTATTTATATCCGAAGATGTAATTAAATAATTAAAAATTATTATGTAAAAATTGCGTAAAAACGATAATAATCTTAGCGATATAGAATTTCACAATAAACAATGTACGGACGAATTAGGCTACCGTTACCGAAAGGTAACCGGATAGGTTCCGAAAAACCATAATTTATTCTTCCTTGTTTGAAGAATCTAGCAATACTAGATATTTGAAAAAAACTTGGACTTCTATGAAGAATATATTGCACACTCTTATCGAAACAGAATCTTCAGACGTCATTCCAACATTGAATCATAAAGAATCAAAGATGACTCCAAAAAAAGTTTTCATGTCGAGTTTTAACATTATTTGAGCAAAATCATATTTTATTATTTATGAATTAAAATCTGTATAAACTTTATTAAACTCTTATCCGAACAGATATTTGATACAAACTTCAGTTTTTTTTTATAATAAAATTCGTGATAGAAGTCGTCATTTTAGTAATTTTCCAGAATTCGTCCCTCTCGCACTGCGGGTCTTGCCGCATGGAGTAACAGAGATCAATGCAATCGGACCCTATTCTCTTAACTGGCTTCCCATTGGTCGCTCTTATGGCAACTTTAACAGTTTGTTTACTTAACTATCACGGCATCTTTACCCATGTTTTTAAATTTCGAGCCATATGTACATAATGTATAGGTAGTAATATTTAAAAAAATTGATATAACCATAGCCATAAATTGTTTGTAATATTTGTTAATATTTGTTTATGCACTTTTTATGAATTTTCATTCTCATTCTCATTTTCATTGCGGCGTCACAGCCGTTACAATCAATAACAAATAAGGAGCATGCACCGCAAGTGGCTGTACTAAAAAGTCTTATTTGGTTTAGTAAAGCTATAAATTCAAAATTAAATTTATCTCAAAAATATATGCAGTCATGTACGTTTGTGTTAGCCTCTTTATAACCAAGGAGCCGCCATTTCATTCGATCACTATGAGTATATCCCTCTCGTTGTATATGCTATTTATAACATCACTTTTTTTATAATTTTTCGTTGATCGTTCAATAATAAATAAATTTTTAATATAAAAATAAAAAAGGCTTTTGAATATATTATAATATATTTTTATAAGTAAAATACAAATAAACATAAATGAACACTCACCTTTTAGATTTTTCGTGAAATCTCGGTATTTTACGTCGGGACAGCACTACAACTCTACTTGTATTTTAATCACCGTATTCAGTGTACACCAAACTCAAAACAAAAAATATAATCCACAAAGTACCGGAAGTGACCAACCAGCGCCGACTCGTGAGGCTTTCAGACTGCGCACGCGTCGCAGAGCCAGTACACGCCAGCAGAGACATACACTGATCTACGTCATAGTCCAAGAGAACAAGGTATGCCCGTCACGACCTGCGGTACTAACCAACATATGCCACTCTCATTCATCATTACACGAGAAACCTAATATTCTTTATAATGTATTTCGTTAAATATTTATTAACCCTAATCACATGTTAAATTTGTGTATTATTAATTAATACACTACTTTAGCATGTCATTAGGGTTTATGATTTCTCGAGGTTTTTCATTTCTCGGGTCTCGAGAACTTCAACCTTGATCGCTATTTCCTGACCATTATTTTTTTGTTAAAATGAAGAAAATTTCAAATTTGTTTATTCAAAAGCACATTAATCTACAAAAAGTTTCAACTGTCCTTAATGCAAACTAATAGAAAAAAAAAACATTTTCACACAGAAATAACCAAAATCAATCACACTATCACACTAATATTATAAATGCGAAAATTTGTGTGTGTGTGTGTATATTTGTTACTCTTTCACGCTGAAACGGCTGGACGGATTTGGATGAAATTTAGAATTAATATAGCTTATACCCTAACTTAACACATAGGCTACTTTTCATCCCGAAAAATAATATGTCGTTAACCCGTATAACACGCGGGCGGAGCCGCGGGCAAAAGCTAGTATATTATAAAAACCAAAAATCTCAGTTTAGGTCCGATAAATAGATGATAAAAAAGGGTGGGGTTGTCATTCAAGGTACAAAGTATTTAAAAAAAAACTCATGTAATAAACAATTTTTGTTTACGAATTTAGACAATTATATTTTTCAACATTTCTTGGTTTATGAGTTTCATGCTGTAATTTTGTTTTTTGCTTCGCCAATCAAAGATATGTCGCATACGACGTACTCCAATTTGTAAAAACATTAAGAGAACTTATACTAGTACAATAATTATTTTATAGAATCCTAAAAACAGGTATTCACACGGCCACTGCGACGCAGTCTCAAATTAGTAAAACACTGAAAACCGGTGTGCTCTAATGAAATGACGCTTGTTTATATTAACACCATCACTACCTAAGAGCTTTGGAAAGTTGTCTGTAATCGTAAATCAGCGTTCTGTAGCACCCGATGACGCGTAGCAAACAAAAGACTTCAACGCGCTCTCGTAGCAAATTCTGCTACGAAAGAAACGCAAAGATGCAAAGGGGCTGTTCATTTATTACGTAAGTCGCTTTAGACCTATTTTTTTCCTTTTCTTACATGGCGGCGCGGCGGTCGTTCTTGGTGTTTCTTACGTAAGATTATGTGACATGTCCTTTATTGTATATTGGCTACTCAGCCCTTGAGCTAGTCCAGAGACGGTTTTTTCCTTCTCAGTCTTAGTATTGTTTTGAAGGCCTATTAAAACATCTTTGTGATACATAACAGATTATAATCGTATATCTATAGTATGGAATATCTGAATTAGGAGAAATGTGTTTTATGATGACAACTCACGTCATAATTTTTATTATGTGGTTCTCACGTTTTACTTAATTATAACACAAAACATTTTCATTTACCTAACGGCACAGGATTATCTACGACTGTGGCTTTAGCAATTAATCTGCCTTCTAATATGGTGTCGCCGCAGTTATCACCTAAGAAACATTTTTAGGAGCTATTTGACTTGGCAATTAAATGGTCAACTGTGGTTTCTTAGAACACTTCTCGCTTGATTAATGTAGATAACATCTTTTACTAACAACTTGAACTTAGTTTCGTTACAGTAATTGCATCGCTAATGTTATAATTATTTCTTTACTGTTACAAAGTTTTATATTTTTCATTTAATTTGGGCCTCCGCTTGGCTACTACTGCGCCTTTGGAAAGTATTGATAAGACCTGGGATGATGTGTAAAGTTCGCTTACCCAGAAATTACTAAAAAAAGTAAAGAAAGCAGTCTCCCAATGTAATTACTAATTATACATCAAAGTTATAAAGCACCTACCTATACTGACAACGATTCTGTATGACTGTACTTATAACTGTGCTTTTAATACAATCGCAAGTTTACAAGCCGGCAGAAATCTATAGCAAAAAGCGGAATAATGCGGGAATCTTGACGCACGAATTTTGCCATTCGATCTTTAACAAACTTTAATACTCGTACCTGTTTAAAGTTGTAATGCAATGTAGTCAAAATGTAACACATAAAATGGAATAATTTTCTTGTGATCGATTACCTAACTATTAACAAACAGCGCGAAACGCATTTATTGCATACCTTATTTTTATTCAAAAGTAAAATAAGGAAAACAATATTATGATGTGCATTTTGCACCGAGATCCTTTTTTTAGTTTATTTCTCAAAATTACAACAAAATATAGTACGATTAAAATCAGTTAACGATTCGGCCAACCTCGGTAATTGTCGTGAATCCCTCATCTCCCACATAGAGTTATCAATTTACAGATATGACCTTTAATTATATTACTCGTTGTCTTATTGAATACAGTACAAGAACGATATGAGCAACAAAACCTCCTTTGTAGCTCAAAACTAACACAACCTTTATACTGAAATAAGAAAAATAATTTACTATTTTGACAGTATGACTTCTTAGTGTCAATAAAAACAGTTTGAAGTATATGATACATTTATGTTTATGAACGCTAATTTTATTCGTGAAAATATTCGATTCTATCGAAATTAATTTACAATAGTTATGTATCATGGCTTCAACTAATTTAAAGCGTGATAAAAAAATTGTTGCCCAATCTCGTGAAATTGTAAATAATGTATATAACTATTTTAGAAAAGAAGCTAATTTATTTAAAAAAGATGAAAGTAAATATCATATTTTTTTATATATACCTATATATTGTATACAAGTATAGCTTCTTAGGTCTACCGGTTAGTAATGTCATCTTGGCAGGTAGTATACATTGCGTTTATGATACTTCAAATTGAATGCTACCTAAAAGAAATCGCGGTAATGTATTTCGTGTCATTTCCGTCTCGGGATTTAGGCGATGATGTCCGAGAAAAGCCGAATCGTTAACTGATTTTAATCGTATTGTACATAATCTTATCCCGTACAGGTTTATGCGAGTGACGGAAGTGCTACATATGAACTAGCTCGCTACGAAGGTAGGTAACTTAAGCTAACATCTAAGGTAGAATCTTTTTACTGAAGATTTGCATTTAGAGAATCCAGACGGTAGGTCTGCGTGAAACTCGACTGGCATACCGTTTAGAACCTCCGGTAGTAGGTATTCCCACTTCCTCATGCATGCCGTAGACATTAGAGTATCTCAGCAGCCGATAGGATAGGCTACACAGTCGGTTTTGTCTGCTATGTTTAGTCGGTGAAATAATCTTATCAAATTTTTCTGGTACAAAAGATAAGTTAACTTTGTTGTAAACGGACATTACCGTTTCTGACCCACGGACCAACTAACCGACCAACTTTACAATGTCTAAACAAACCAGCTTCCTCCTCTTTGTATTTTTGTTTAATACTCTTCGACACAATCATACACGTTAATTGTATGTAGTTTGTATATACTATGCAAGTATGTCTTATACGTGCGCCCATAGCTACTCAGCCCGACTTTATTATGGAATCAGCTAATAGATATATAGGTACACTCCTTTGTAAAAAAACGGGCGGTTTTGGTTTTTCTGCATTATTGGTAATAATCTAGTTCTAAAGAGGTTCTAATAGCCGAACTATATTACTAGCACTCAATAGAGTCTGGGTATGTAAATATGTTAATTCCAAATTCGAAACCTTTGTTTTTAAAAATAATAATCCCTTTTTTAGTTTGTGACTTTTTACTCACTTTTAGCGGGTTGCTGTTAAAAGGTTATCAACTATCAGGCAACTAAAACTAACTTCTCGTTATTTTTAGTAAAATAATTTATGTTTGTTGCATAATTCTGCCTTATTGTGACTTAAAACAGATATCTTTGTGTTTATTGTAATGGCAGAAAAAGCAATAAGAGCCAGTAAAATTATAGCGCTGCTGTAAAAGGGGTGTAGCCAATATTATGTCTCACAGCGGTTAAACGTGAGTCGTTCAACCGTCCAAAGAACCTGGACTCGATACCAAGAGACAGGTTCCGTTCAGAGAAGGCAAGTGTTCTGGGAGAAAACGTTGCACACAACCACGAGACGATCGCTCTTTAGTGACCTAGGCTCTGAGGAACCGCAAATGCAGTTACATAGACCTCAAAATAAATCTTGAAGAGGTACGAGGAGCACAAGTTAGCCTATGGACTGTGAGGAGGAGGCTTTTAGCGGCTGATATACGCAGTCGACGATCAGCACGGGCCCTCAAGTTACTCCGTGAGCACCGGATTGCTCGATTGAGCTTCGCTAGAAATTGCCCATCTTGTGAGTGTGGTATTAACTGGAATAGCGTACTCTTCTCCGATGAGGCTTGAATTTGTCTGCATAGTAAGGACCGATGTCGGCGAGTGTTACGAAGAACAGGGGAACGCTATGTCGACGTGTGCTTTGAAGAAATCACCCCTTATGGTGGAGGGTCTGTTATGTTTTGGGCGGGCGTAACTTACAGCTATCGTACCGAGACAGTATTCATTGAAAATGGCTCACTAAATGCGCAAAGGTTCGTAACAGAAACCATGCTCGGGCCCACCGTTCTGGCGATGTAGATGCTTATATGCAAGAGGTCGGTATTCGTCGTTTGGATTGGCCAGTGCGGAGCCCCGACCGCAGAAAATGCTAGCCTAAAAAGGCGAGTATGATCTTTCCAACCACGTCTACATGTGATCTCGGCTGAGTGGGAACACATTCCACAGGACACCATCAAAAGCCTGGTGGAAAGTATGCCAAGACGATTACATGCCATAATCGCTGCAAGGGGACATCACATACTCGTTATTAATTTTCATTTTTTAATGTCTTTTTTATTAAAATACCATAAAAAATACTCGAAATCTTAATTTCATTATACCTACCCATAAAAAATCCATTTTAACACGGCTCTCTGTTTATATTGACTAAAACACAGATTCCAGGATTTAAGTGTTAAAAACTATATCTTCATTGATAATGATAATTTTCCAGTCATTTAAGCTAATGACATACTTACTAAAAATACAAATATTATCCATAGAAAAGCCAATGACTGTAAGGTGCCCGTTTTTTTTTTTGCAAAGGAGTGTAGTTCGTAGAATATTAAAGGATAACTAGTTTGGCGATAGTCGACCTCAGTGTGTTACACAGTTTTTCGATGTGCGGCCTTCAGTCCAGGTGTTTATCAATAATTAATCCTAGGTAGGTATGTTGATCTTCTATCTGTTACTGCTAAAACTACTGAACGCATTTTTGATGGGATTTGGATGGGATTTTGATTGTTGTGTACCTAGCTTGAGATCCTGGTAGTGCTAGAAGCAACGAGGGCTATATATTTTTTTGGAAAAAAAATGCACATCTTTATACTTATTTCTACATTATTCCACTAAATGGTGTCAAATCACGTTAATTTTCTTTAGATACTAGCTTTTGACCGCGGTTTCACCCGCGTGTAAGTCACTAACCTGACTCACCTGCCCAGCGTGTATGAGTATGAACATTTCTTCTAGTAGGATCGCCTAGATTGACCAAATCTTGGAAAGGCCTATGTCCAGCATTGGACGACCAGGCTAATGGATGATTGAATGATAAAACGCCATAGGTAGGTAGCGAAGATGTAGTGCCGAGTGCCTAGTGTCTATCCCGTTCTCGCCGAACACCACAACACGAAAATTTTGCCAGAAGTTATAAATAATTAAGTTTATGTTGTATGTGGCGTGAGACAGGGAGATGTTATTTCTCCAAAACTGTTTACCGCCACGCTGGAGGACGTCTTTAAAACACTAGACTGGAATTGCATAAACGAGGCATAAACGTAAACGGAGAGTACATTTCACATCTTCGCTTTGCCGATGACATCGTGATAATGGCTGAATCGCTGCAGGCACTGCAGGAAATGGTGCGCGGCCTTAGTGATTCTTCGAGACGAGTGGGCCTGAGGATGAATTTGGATAAGACTAAGGTCATTTCCAACTGTCACGTCATCCAAAGGCCACTAACCGTCGACAATGTCAGCATCGAAGTTGTTCAAAAATATCTGGGTCAAGTCATACAGCTGGATAAAAACAACTTCGACGCCGAGGCTGACAGAAGAATATGTTTGGGTTCAGCAGCATTCGGAAAGTTGCGTCACATACTTATTTACGTCGTCAATACCGCAGTGCTTAAAGGCTAAGATGTACAGCCAGTGCGTCCTTCTTGTGATGACGTATGGCGCTGAGACCTGGTCTCTTACTAAGGGCCTGATCCACCAATTTAAGGTCGCTCAGCGAGCTATGGAGCGGGCTATGCTTGGGGTATCTCTGATGGATAGAATCCGAAATGAGGAGATCCGTCGGAGATCGAAAGTAACCGAAATAGCCTGCAGAATCAGTAAGCTGAAGTAGCAGTGGGCAGGCCATATTTGCCGCCGACATTATGGCCGTTGGGGCCGAAAGGCTTTAGAATGGAGACCACGTACAGCAAAGCGTAGTGTAGGCCGACCTTGTGCCCGCTGGACCGACACGACCTGAAGGACGTTGCAGGGGGCGGCTGGATGAGGAGGACGGAGGACCGACATGAGTGGCGAAATTTGGGAAAGGCCTATGTCCAGCAGTGGACGAATACGGGCTGATGGTTGGATGGATGGATGTTGAAGGAGAACCACACTACAGTCCGTAAGATATAGCTTAAGCTCTGTGACAGCAGGACAACACTATACAATTTGTATTCCTGTCTTTCTCATGCTCAAACACAGAGGAAAATATTTATGTGTGCTCAAATATGTAGTGGTGACAGTTGTTGCAGGCCTCAAGCTATATTTTACGGACTAATAGTTGGCCTGCAATCTTGCAGTGAAGGAAAATAGATGTATTCCATACATAATCTATACTGAGAATAAAATTTCCATCTTTGGTATAAAAAAAAACAAATTTATTTACAAATTGGTTTACCTATTTATAAATGGCTTAGAGCTATATTTCATGAAACATATTTCCTATACTATCCATATAATCTAGTTCACAATTAGTTTGCTTCACATAGGACTTGAAAAATGACCCATGAGTAGCACTAGCATCATACTTGTTAGAGCAGATACAATAAAATGAACTTTTTCCACACCCTCTACATTTAGTAGAGTGCTTGCTTGTGATATCAACATCAAACTGACAAGAAACAAACTCATTGATAAGAGTAAAATCAACATCATCGTTGGTTGAATTTATTATATTTTCCAATAAATACTCATCAACACTTTCCATGGTATTTAAGTGATTAAATATTTGTTTTTGTTGTTTCGTCAATACCTTTTCCAGCATAAATACTAAATGATGATGGTAGCATTGGAATGTGATTCTACTCGGGTAAATATTTTTCAAGTCCATCCACAATTTGACACAACTGCCAGGAGTACAAGTGGCACCACTGAATAAAGCTGGATTGGTTAGTAATCCGCTGGCTGCCATGACACCACTACAGTTCACCACCTCATACAATTTATCTGCATCCTCCAAAGTTTTTACACCTCCATTAGCTATAATTGGAAGCTGCACTGATTTGCAAACTTCAGCTAAGGCAGCTGCGTTTATATCATCTCCACTTTTCATAGTTGGTGTCCGTCCATGAACAGTCAAAAAGTTCACTCCACACATTTCTAGTTGCTTACACATGTCTATTGTTCTCTTTAGCTCATTCAGTATTCTGATTTTGACTGACACACTAAAATAATGAGGCAAATTATTGCGAATGCCTCTTACTAAGTCATAGATAACTTCAGGTTTACTTAGCAATGCTGAACCATAACCATCTTTCATGGCCCATCGTTGAGGGCAGCCACAGTTCAAGTCCACACCATCAGCATAGGGATAAACTAACTGTGAAGCATCAACAAAATCATTCACATTGTTTGCAGCAAACTGGACAATCAGTGGTGTGTCATTACTAGTTGTAGCAAACTCACTTGAACGAGCTTTAGAGTTTTGGCAGAAGGAATCTGCCAATATCATAGGGGAGAAGCATAGATCCACTCCATAACTGAAAAACATAAAAAATAGTTTTTGAAAGTCAAGGTGTCACAATATAATGACTAGTTTTGTACAGGTTTAAACTCTTTGAAAACCATTAAAAACATGTAAAGATGACGGATTCTTAATTTTCAGGTCCGTGGTAGAGATGAACTTACTTCTTCACAAGCGTTCTGAATTGAACTTTACTGTATCTCACCATAGGGGCGCACACTTTCAGGTAGGTATTATTGTCCTTTGCATTTATGAACAAATCATTTATATTGGTCTTGGCCTTCATTTTATTTTGCTCACAAATGACAAAAAAATAATAAAATGATGTGATTGATCAGTGGTTATGATATGAATGAGTATGGCAGGGTTCCGAATGGCGCTGACAGCACTAAAAGTACCATCAAACTACTCACACCGTACGGCCATCAGTGATTCGGAATGACGATAGACGCGATGTAATCGATTATGTCTTGAATCGGAACGCACTATACGAGTAAGGCCGGGTTCTGAATGAATGGCGCTGACAGCACTAAAAGTACCATCAAACTGCTCACGCCTCGCACGGCCATCAGTGATTCGGAATGACGATGTTGCGATGTAATCGATTATGACTTGACTCGGAACGCACCATAAGAAGTGCAGCGGGGCTATTGTAACTCAGTTTCGGTTGCTAGCTATAGTTGCTATTCACCAAAAAACAGATAAAAAAAATAACTTCCAAAATAACCTTTAATGGGTGTTGAACTATTTACGAATTGTAAAGTCATTTCAAGTGCTAACTTATCCTTTGATAAGCGGATATGTATGTTTTAGACGATAAGCACTTGGTTTGGCAACTGAGCTTACGATACAGAATCATGGGGCTGGGCCGCGTTCAGTTTCATTGCCCGCTCATCACTGACAGCGGGATAGCATATACTAATTCAACGCGTGCAAAAGAGATGTCATGATCGCCGGGCGTGAGCGGGCGATCAAACTGAACTCAGCCCAGGGGATCTAAGGCCATGTTGGGTGAAAAACTTAACTGACAAATTTCGACCAAAAAAGTAACTTCATTTTAACAATATATTTACAACAGATTCCCTCTGGATCGTGTCATTATAGGAAAATAGTTTTATTGTGTCCTACAGAAATAAGTGAAAATAATTTTAGGGTAGCTCATGTATCGTTAATTGACCATCATAATAAAGAAGAAAATGAAATCTTTGGTCCCATAATCTTTCCACTTCCCTATGTACAAAGTGGTTCAGTTAGTTGACTCAATTTCTATGGAAAGGTGAAAAAAAGTTTGCGCGATAAAATTTATTTTCGTTGGAAAGTGGTATACGAGGGATACTCAATCATCTCTTGAATTTTTTTCACTTTGAATTGTAGGACTTAACTCTTTTTGGGCCGTATTATTTATTTATTTTTAATATATTATAATTTATACTAATAGATTTATTTATTACTTTATAAGTATTTTTCAGGGACAGTTGAAAGAGAGAGTCGCGTCATTGTATGCTAACCGTGGCATAGCCCCACCGCCCATCGACATCCTAAGGCTTACACTTTATTTAAGCGTATTTAAATATACGAAAAAATTAAACAGTCGTTTAATACTTCATTATTTATTTAACCAACAAAACTTCAAAATTATTTTCCTGTTTACGCAGTTATTGGCCTTTTAACAAAACAATTATTTCATTGGCTCCGACCGAACAGTTTCCTTACATGTATTCTTAAGTTGAAGTTCATATTTAAGCCAATTGTCAAAGTAAATTTCAATAACGTAATAGGCTTGTACACAGAGTAAACAAAATATTATTCTATTTAGTCCGTCATTTAGATTATCAAAAAATATTGGACACGTATTTTTTCTTTTGTCAATCAAACAAAAAATGACATAGATAAAGCACGTCAAAGTTTGGGAGTGGAGGAAAATGCCGTCACTTCTAAGTAAAATTGTACCTAGATGTGACGTCACGCGGAACTTCAGCGGGCTATATCTTCATCACTGTTTGTTTAATTGAAAAAAGAAAAAATACGTGTCCAATATTTTTTGATAATCTAACTGATGGGCTAATAACATTTTTTTAGTCATCATGCCTATTCATAACGTTAAAAATTGATTTCGGGGACCTGTTTATCAGGGAATATACTTCAATTTTCTTAGCCTTTGTTTTGTTTGGCCTTTGTTACATTTTGCACACGAGATCCAACAAAATAATGTGAAACTATTTTAAATGCATGTTTAACTTTTTTCCGAGAATATGCTTTTAGACTTCCCAAACACAAAATATTAGTTAATTTCTGACATTGTTAAGTTTCGTACCTTTACAAAAACTTGGCTTTTATGTGGTTAAAAATTGTATCCATCGACAACACATCGATAGTTCTTGAACGGTAACTGCACATCACTAGTCAACGCAAACACTAATCAAAATTCGTCACGTGTTTTTGGGCTGTCAGTTGGTCTATGTATATCCTAGGTCTATGGGTGGCACAGTGTGATTTTCGCATTACTTCAAATCGTTTTAAAACACTTCGTGCAGCTATCAGGTAACAGTTCGTTTACCACATTTACCCTCGGTTTAACTCATGTCAATTTTTGAACACTCTATGGTGAAATTCGCATCACTCCCGAGTGATTTTCGCTCGTTTCGAAACGAACTTTAATGTTTAAATAAGTTAGGCCCATTAAACAATGAAAAAAATAAGGTACCTTTATGATGAGATAAGGAATAAGGAATAGCACAGCAACCAAAACACAATAGGCGATAACCTACAATATTCAATTTGCATAATCCGGTAATGAATTTTGGTGATCTATTTCTGTGTTTCTAATTACACTGTAATTTTGATTGAACTCGAAAAAATGCCCCTGCGATTGGCTGGCTATAAGAAATAAGAAACAGGTTCCCACCGTGACGAAAATTCTATTCCTATTTCTTATTCCTTATTTTTTAATTTTGTGAATTGATCAACGGTTCTGCCATCGCTAGATTCCGCTATTCCTTATTCCTTGTTTCTTATTCCTTATTTCTTATCTCATAACTTATTTTTTTCATTGTGTGATGGCCTAATGTTCTTACTATGCGTTATTTACCGGAAGTGGCTACGATGCCGCTAGCAGGGTTGCTAGGTATCAGCTACTAACTCAATTCGCCAAAGGAGACGATTTTCAAGCTCTAAAGTGAAGCCATAATATAGTCTGGTTAAAAAGATTTACAAATATTTGCGCGTTAAAGGAAAATAGTCGTGATTTTTTCATGCAACGGAATAACAAGAAACAAATTAAACAAAAGTTGTACATTTCCACAGCCGCCATTTTAGGTACAAGGGGAACACAAAAAGTAAACTGTCATCGTCAGCTCTCAGTCAAACAAAAGTAGACTGATTGTTAATCGGCCAGCTACATCAGCATCAATAAGTGAATGTGCAAAGTCAAAGTTAGTACAATAAACAGCTTCATGGATATATTAACATGGAGACACTTTCAGTTCTCTGCCGCTCTGTTGAAACCAAGCTATAGTATTTTAGAACATTGTCAATAGAACCAACAACAGTGTCATCTATTGAGCTAGCTCTCAAATAAGGAAAGAATTTCAATGTTTTACACAAAGGCACAATAGAGGGCGGTATCGTCGCCTGTCATAAAGTCATTGCCATTATGGGAGGTGGCAACACTGGTCACACATCACAAAAACAAAATGTCTGCCAGCTGCGTGAGCGCTTGTATTCAAAGCTTGTTCCGTAGTTTTTTTAAGAAGATTTTTGTATATTTGTAGCATCTAGTGCAGTAATTTTAATGGAGTTGAGTTAGGACTACTCCTCTGCAAATTACAGCCAACAAACTTTAGTTAAGTGATTAGTGTTGAGTGAGAATTCTTTCTTCTTCACGAATACCCACGATTTCCTTAAAAACTATAGTGCAGTGATTAGTGAGTAAGAAGCAACGAAAATTAAAATAATATATGAGAAAGTAACTTTGTATTATTCTATTCTGAATCTGTTTCTGGTTATTGCAA
This sequence comes from Ypsolopha scabrella, assembly GCA_910592155.1. Taxonomy (NCBI): domain Eukaryota; kingdom Metazoa; phylum Arthropoda; class Insecta; order Lepidoptera; family Ypsolophidae; genus Ypsolopha; species Ypsolopha scabrella. The sequence continues at coordinate 13,408,259 of OU342964.1, forward strand.
ATATAACTTGAGCTAGCCCCAGCCACAGACAGAATATTTATCTCAATGTGTCTACCAACCAGAATATATTTTGCAAATTGAGAAAAAATTACTTCGGTTTGCTTATTATCATATTTACGTCTTTAGTAAAAATGTAAACCGAAGTAATTTTTTTTTTCGTGCAAAATATAGCGTGGTTGGTAGACACATTGAGATAAAAGTTCTGTCTGGGGCTATGATGCATAGCAGTGTTATGTATGTATGTGCATACTTATGCGTATGTTTACACCAGACATTAGTTGAGAGCTTAACCGCTTGGCGGCAGCACTAGCATTGCCTGTGAAGTTAGCCAAGTTTCGTATCTATTCCCGGTTTATACTCTTACCTATGGTTGAAACTGACTACCTTGATACCACGATCTGAAGCCAAAAAACTTCGGCTTGGCTAAGACTTACGGCAATGAGATCAGCATAACCAGTTGAAAGAGGTTGGATTATATCATTAGTTTTACAGAACAGGTGATCAGATTTCTTTTCTCAAGTGGGCTTTGCAATACAACTAATGGAGTGGGGCAAAATGAGAATAAACAGGGAACTTGTTCTTCATAGCATGAAAAATAAAGGTGCAAAGATACATGAACGAGGATATCACAATAAAAAAAGACTGATGACAAAGATACAGAGCTGATGAAAACATGGGGCTGCTTTAATTTTGACTACTTGGACGTATAGAACCCATGATTTTTTCGGAGTCCAAAGTCTAAATTAAAAGTTTAATGTTGGTGTCGATTTGGTGTAATAAAAGTTACTTGACAGGTATAAAAGCTCAAAAGAAAAGATTTTAATGTATAGCAGCATATTTTTCGCACTCTAAAATACAAACTCAAGTGAGTTATCGCTTGCAGCATTGGCATGTGGTTCCGCAGTTTGGATGAACGAAACGGTGGCTGATGGATGGATGGATGGATGGATGTTCATAATTCTGAATACATGCTCTACTGTGCACTCATTAAGAGTGACGAGGAGCGTAGAGCAAACTCGGCCAGCCCTATGCAAACATACTGGCCACCAGCGTTCTTCTTTTCAAGCAGAATTATCCACAATTTTTGTTAGAATGAGTTGGAAAGATCGTTTTCTCCTCAGATTTCTCCATAGAATATTCTATGTCTATGGCTTTCTCGTTGTCATACGCGTTTGTCTATCTCAATCCTACAAATAGTGGACGCAGTGGAATTTCCTTACACGTATTTTATGAAATTGTTAAATGAATTCAAGGTAATCCTGAAATAGCCTAAGTCGCCCGTTATTTTTTTCATAGGTAGCCTAAATTGCTAAGATATGATTTTTTGGTCGCCATTTGACCGCCTTAGGTAGCCTAAATTTACCTAAATGGGGCTGTTTACGGACTTAAAAGTTAACTTGTTTGCGCTGCTAGGGACCAAAAACCAGAGCTGTAGAGTGAGTGAGGGCAAATCTTATGGTTGAGGGGCCCCCACGTCTCATCTCCCAGCATCATCGCAACTAAAAATATTAAAGCCCCGTTAGCGGCATCGCATACACTTCCTTCTTAATTTTCATTAGTTTTTTTTTATCATATACCTATGAGCCGTTTCGAAACGTGCGATGGTAGTGCGGAATTTCTCTTGTTTAATAGAAAGAGACAGAGCTTTATACAAGAATGAAAAAGAACATCTGGTTTTGAAACGCTTGCGAGTGAAAACGTCAGTCTCAAATCTAATTCAAGCTTTCGTCCGAGAATTCAAGGGCGGGAACTGAAATTGCCTTTTCTAGTCACAAAAGTCACAAGTTTTACAGTGGCAAAAAATACTGATAAAATAGACCTTACGAGCTTAATACAACTTTTACAATAATAATTTTCACTTTTTTCCGTTTAGAAAAGAATGAAAACATTTTTTTTTTGTCCAAAACCCGGCAAAATTTTGAAGTGACAACTGTCAGGCGAACTTTAACGGTATCCAGCTAGACAGCGTTAGAAATTGCACTAGCTAGGGCTACGTTTATAAATATAAGGGTTTCGACACGGGTTTTAGTGGCATCTCTGTCGCACGCATTGAAAATTGTATATGCTATCCTGCTGTCAGTTTCGGAACCTAACAAAATTGTGGATTTATGAACGGCTATCTGTGTGATTTTCGCATTACTGGGAAGCGTGTCAAAACATTTCCGAGCAACTGTCAGGTAACAGCGGGGCTATTATGTAACTCAGTGTTGGTTGCTAGCTATTGCCGCCGCAAAAATTACGCGCGCGCCTCTACTGGCGATAAATGGAACCTGTCTAAATAAGACAGCTGTTTGAGGTTATCTTTGTTGGTTATTTTTATTTTATTTGGCTTTCGTCCCAATTTTACTAATAAATCGTCAAAATGAAACACACTGATCACAACTACGCAACAAATAAGCCCCCACAAGAGAAAAAGAAGCGCAATACAAATTTTTGTTGTGTTCCTCAATGTGCTATATAAGGAATGCCTGGAATGATTTTCCCTAAAAACATATCCCTGAAGACTAAAAGGAAGACCGTTGTGAGGATCGGTAAGCCAGTATCATCAGCGATGAGAGTGTGCTCTCGACATTTCTTGGCTTTAGATTATTTCAGAAACAGTAAATTTTCAAGTTTTATTTAGTATGTTCTATTTCTTTGCAGCTCCAAAGTTAACCAATTTATAACCATCTTTGTTACAGATCCTGAAAAAATATAATATTTCCTCATTCTGTACTTTCTCAAAATATTCCTTTAAGAACCCACGAGAGAGAAGAAACATCACCTAGAAGACAAGAGAGGTTAGATCGGGCTAAAGAGGCTGAAAAAATTAGATAAGAACAAATACAAAACTCAGAAAATATAATATTCTATATTAAAATGTATTTTCATTTCCAATAAAATACCCTGTTCAGCATTGATAATTCCCACATTTTGTTCAAAGGAAACAACATCTTCCTTGTATTAAAGTCAATCAGAGATGGTTCACACTTTTGTAGTTTTTCCTGTCATCACTTTTAAAACACCAAGCAAATGCTATGAACCTTGATAAGTGAGGTATTTTCTTAATTTCCACTTACATTTGGATCTTTTTCACAATCTATTGTTCCTTGACCTCTACGTAATCAACACGTAAACAAAGAAAATTTGCTGTTTGGTGTGTCAGCTTATCTCTCCAGCGATTTTCCATTTCTGTTGTCACCTGTGGCATTGTATTAACATAACCGTCTCTCTTGTTTTTTAACATGCCAAAGTTCTGACAGTGGTTTCTTTCGCTTCATATTCTTGAAGAGTTGCTGTTTTGAGAGCACCCCATTGTTGTTCAATATCTGTACAGCTCAAATCATCTAGCTTGGATTCTTCAATTCTGAAAAAGGACCAAGTTTTAATGCTACATTATAAAAGTTTACATTAACTCAGTGTAATTATTGTCAAATTAACTTAGGTATGATAAAAAGACTGACAATATTCCCAGTTGAAATTGTATAATGAAAGCTACGTGATGATTCTGTATATTTATAAAGTCAAAGTCAAAGCGTTTATTCAGTCTATAGGTACAGTTGGAGCAAACTTATACACGTCAAAGCAACAATTGCTTACATAATAATATAAAACATGAAAAGTTAATTTTTGCAAATAATATGCCATAACAATGTCCTAACAATAAAATTAAGATTAATCATGAATAAGAACAAAATTTACTCACAATAAATGATGAACAAAATAAAATTAAAATTATTTCAAAAAAATATTGTATATTTCTATTCAACCACATATTGTCATCAAAAGACAAAAGTAAAAAACTTTCACGGAAGTACTCACCTAGAAAGTTATCGCATCACAACCAATATGTGCTTGCACTTCTCCGAAGGTCCAGCAGGACAATTACATTCCTGAATTAGTTTTTGACCGTTATCACGAATCAACTCTCGCCATATTCCTTCGTAACATCAATCCACAAATCAACAACAGCAGGATGCTTCGTATTTGTGCCTTAAGTCCTAAGAACAAGCGGTTCCACGTGAACTAGGTTACTTTCTTTAATTCTTCTTCCCCACGGACACCACAGTTCCACTTTGAAGGAGTTCTTCACCTGAACGCATTGGCCTACTACAGCCTGAGGATTCCCTCATTGCATCTATTACAGATAGCATAGCAATATTTATCAGATAAATAATTTTTCAGCAGACTTTTCGTTACCAGCTGTAAAAAAGTGTCTTCTTTAGACAGGTTCGGAAACCTGCCGCTAGGGGCGCGTGAGTGAATCTTTGCGGTGCCAATAGTTGCTATTCACCAAAAACAGATAAAAAATGAACTTCCAAAATTACCTTTAATGGGTATTGAACTATTTACGAATTGTCCAAGTCACTTCAAGTGCGAACATATCCTTAGATAAGCGGATATGTATGTTTTAGACCAGGGTTTCTCAAAGTGGGGTACGCGTACCCCTAGGGGTACGCCAGTTGATCTTAGGGGGTACGCGATAAAATTTAAGTAGACGTAGACTGTATTTCTCATGAATGGAAGAATATTCGGACCCCCACGCAGAGTGGTGAATTCCTTATGCCTTTCGTGACTACTTATGTGAGAGTGAGTTTTCACATCTCAAAGTAACATCGGAGTACATGAATCTACTGAATGTTAAATATGAATGCAGTTTAAAACTGAGGAAAAATGCCCCTAAAATAGACTCAATTTGTGAAAAGAATAAAGCTTATACATCTCACAAATTAAAGGCACATTATTATTTATGGCTGTATATATTTTTTTATATCTTATTTTCTTTTATAGGCAGTTTTGTAGGGGTTCCCCATTGTTTGGGAAATTTCATAGGGGTACGTGGGGCTATAAGTTTGAGAAAGCCTGTTTTAGACGATAGGCACTTGGTTTGGCAACTCAGTTTACGATACAGAATCAGGGGGCAGTTCAGTTACCATCATCGTTTTAACTCGGGTCAATTTTTGAATGCTCTAAGGTGAAATTCGCATTACTCCGAGTAAAATTCACTCGTTTCGAAACGATATTTTTTTATCACCGTGTTCCGAATGGCGCTAACAGTACTAAAACTAACTACCATCAAACTACTCACTAGCACCCATAATATGAAGACGGGCGGCTTCGTTTGTCGCGCATTTCATCGCGGACATTGACAAAAATAAGCGCTATGATTGGTAAATTGGTCGACAAGCGTGATAAAAAACGTTACAAACGAAGTCATCCGTTTTCATACTACGGGTGTACGACATAAAATACAAAAAAAAAACAAACTACTCACGCCCATCAAGTAACAGTGATTCGGAATAACGATAGATGCGATATAATATTAATTGATTATGTTGTGACTCGGAACACACTAAAAACCAACATAAAAAAACTTCCTACCCAGGAGGACTGAGTTCAGTTTGATCGCCCGCTCACGCCCGGCGATCATGATATCTCTTTTGCACGCATTGAATTTGTATATATGCTAACCTATCTTGCTGTCAGTGAGTGATAGGGGTGGGTCGTAGCAGCATTTTGCAATAACGAAACGTTAGCCGCTATCAAAAACCATTAGCAGTTTCCATAACTATCTATTCTCGATAGCGGTTTTTTCATGCGCAGCTCGGCCGCTGCCTGCTACTCAAAACGGTCGGTTTTCTCAATAACGATTCTTTCATGCGTTTTGTCAGCTCAGCCGCTACCCGCTATTCATACTCTAAAACGGTTTCGTGATTGTAGGGCCGCCTCCGTTGGCCGTAAACTACTAGCTGGATCAAATTCAGATTTAGGACTGCCAGCAATATTTAAAAATATATGTGTACCAATTCATAATATTTTATACAATTTAACCCGAGAACCACTCAACGCATTTTGATGCGGTTTTCTTTATCATCGTCAACCTGGTCAACATATAAGCTATCATTATAGCCTTAAAAAGGGTGTTAATAAAATAACACGAGGTGTTTATAAAATAACACGAGATGTTAATAAAATAACACGAGGTGTTAATAAAATAACACGAGGTGTTAATAAAATAACACGAGGTGTTAATAAAATAACACCATAGGTCAAAACGGGACAGAGAATAAATAAACGCGGGCGGAACACTAGTATTATATAGGCGATTACGATTCGCTCATTACTAAATTAAAATTAAATGTGTCTTCTTTATGTAGTGAGCCCTATCGCCGTTCTTCGGGCACAAATTCACGCTTTTTAGGCATGCAGGTTTCCTCACAATGTTTTCCTTCACCGTTTAGCAAGTGGTAAGTATTAAATATTCTGCACATAAATTCAGAAAAACTCATTAATGCATGCCCGGTCGGGGACTGAACCTGGACCTCAAAGATTAAGAGGCCAGCGTTCTACCCCTGAGCTACCGCCGCTCAGAACAATCCTGAGAATTCTTTCTTTGTAATAGTAAACAGATGTTGCATTGTTTTTGTTGGACTATTTCCAGTTTCCTACAATATTTGCGTCATCTCACACAATGCGCTAATGAAATTTAAAATTTGCACCCTTCACTAAAGGAATATTTTTGCTTGAACTATTCTTTAGGGTTCATACAAACATTAACAATTGCAATGCAATATGATAGGTAATCAAAACTCGACTTTCTGTCGCAGAAATAGAGTGTATTTACGTTTGTTGAAATGTATTGTTAACATTATGCTTCGACCTTGCTTTTGTGTTCCGTCCCTTTTAAATGCTGGTCATTAATATAGAGGTAATAAAGCCATTCTTACCAGAAATTACCTTCTTTAGTCCGGTTTTACGCAGATGTATGGAAAGTAAAAAAATTAGAGAAGTTTGAGTCAGACTCGCCCTTCGAGGGTTCCGTTAAAGACTATATTTCTTAGGATTTATATACAAATGTATATTTTTTAAATTATTCCCTTGCCAAAATTTTATAGTTGTAGGTCAACGTAAAATACCCTATAAATTTTGATTCCCTTGAAGTAGCGAAATATATGTTTTTTGTAGCATAAATTTAATTATTTCTTCACCACCCAAAGGTTGGCTGTAAGAAATTGCTCCTAGTAATAAGCTCGCTTTTGTATAATACTGTGTATTCTTTACTTTTTATTCTTTATTTCTATTTCGTATGTGTACAAAAAGTGTCTATTCGTTGATTCATTCATTCATTCATTCATTCATACATTCATTCATTCAATGGCCTTCTTCTTTCACATTAACTTAGTAGTTTGATTTTTTCACAAATTCAAGGGTCTGTAAATTTGAGTATATGGTTTTAATATTTGTTAAATAAGACACTTGTTTGGTTTTAATTTCAACTCGATACCTCTACGCGTTTCCGAGATAAAGAATTTTGACTGACAGATGGACGGACGGACGGACAAACAGACAGACAACAAAGTGATCCTATAAGGGCTCCGTTTTTCCATCTTGAGGTGCGGAATCCTAAAAATTTTAAAAAATATATGATGTACTACAGAATATTTAGAATGATATTGCGAGAGTAGAATTTTTATTTTTTGTTAAGAACTTTAACTTTGAAATTTACAAAACAGGGTCCAAATAAGACTACAATCCGATTTCATTCCATAAATATGCAAATAATCAAATTGTTACTTAATCAAACTAAAGATATTATAACGACTAATGAGTTGGAGGAATAATTTTGTTTATAACTGTATTTATTTATTTTAAAATGTAATGCTTTTCACACCATATTGACAGAAAGGTATAAAAATAACAACCATTGAGCTCTTGAATAGCTGGCTGGTTGTTATGATTTTATGACTTCCTATGACCTACGAACACAAAATATATTTTCTTCTTAGATCGTTTGTAGAAAACAAATCTAAAACTAGTGTATCAAGGTCTATTTTCCAAAAATAAAAAACAGTTCTTTTATCTTATTCTTGTTTTGTTTCGATGTATATATGTAGCTATGATGGCATAACAAACTAAGGATATGATTTGAAACTGCTTTTGTATGGAATGATAAATCTAGGGCTTGGAACCTAGCGCTTGATGATTCAGAAGTTGAAATATTTATTTTATTTTCAAGACCAAAGTTAACTTTGATACAGTACATTGCATATTGTTATTATTTCGTCTACATAAGTGTAAAAAAAACATTTCAATTAAAAAATAGAGATAAGGTTTTTTTTAATTAGTTTATTAAGTATATTTTATAAATATGTCATAAAAACAACCAACCTCAATCGCAAAAACAAAAACTTATTTTTGTTAATTAACTAAAGAAGAAAAAGAATCTTTAAAATTGGTTTACATTTGACGGAAATCTGAGGTAACATAGTACAAAAAAAACAACCAATATGAAGTACGTAAAATAAACTGTTTACCGCATCTTATTTTTATTTCCAACGAACATAGCCTTAAAATAATGCTTTTCCTAAAAGATATGCACAAAAACCTACAAAGATCATTAAGAACTGTAAAAAAAGTTTATGGTTGAGCGTGACCGTGAACGACAATTGTCAGACAAAAACTAGCAAGGTGGGTGGGCTATCGGAAGCGTTAACACTCAATTACCGAATGTAGCCGATGTAAACCGAAAGTCTCCGATTCCAAATAGCAGCTTTGTAACCAGATCAAATTATGATGTTCCTTTATCTATGACCAGTTCCTAATATGCATTGACATGTCAACTTAGTCGCTTAATAACATAATAGCGGCTACCGGACGAAGTTAACCGAACGAATGTTTCCGTTATGAAACATCTGTTACTGCCGAATAGCGCTGCTATTTTGAATAAACAGTTTTTCACTGAACCAGTAACGAGCTAACCGCTATCGACGCAATAGCTGCTAAAGTAACTGTTTACGTTTCAAAACGCCCACTTCTAGTGAGTGATGAGCGGGCGATGAAACTAAACGCGGCCCTTGCCAAGGCCGTAAAAAAAACTAACCTAAAAAAAATCCTAGCAAAGCAAAGCTATTTAATGGAATTTGGAAAAGAAAATACCAAGGAAATAAGGGAAACAATAAATCGCCGTTATTGAAAATTGTTCCCAATTTTTTCAATAATTGAACAACACTGGTTCTTTAGTTGCAATATATTTAAATATATACATTTTAATGGAAAAAGAAGAGCGACTTCAGAGAATAAAAGGTTTGGACTCGATAATTTTTGTTATATGTAATTATAATCAAAGAACTAGCATAATAATGTTGATATAAAATCATGACTTCACATATTTTTTGTTCCACCTGGTAGCTGGTGCATTTCTAGCGACAGTTGCTGGTGTATCAGCTTTTGTTGGTTTTGGAGCTACAGTAGCTGCGGCCAAGAAAACGGATCCAAAGTACTTCAACAAAGGTTAGTATGATAAATGTACCTTCCTTATCTTTTTCTAAGAAATGTTTTTGTTTTTACTATTAAGGTTGTGTTCCAATACTTTACTTTAGCATTACCCAATTATTAACTATTGTTATCTTTTTACAAATGGAAAATTCAAATTTTCCAGTAAGTACCCCAAGGTATTTATTTGGCATCATAATACCTAGTAACTCAATTTCAGGTTTACACGGTAGCATTGAGTTAGCAGATGCTGGTGCCATACTGGCCCTGCGAGCCCTCGGCTGGGGCACATTGTATGCTGTTGCTGGTACTTCTTGTCTTTGTTATGGTATTTGGAAATTTTCTGGTGCTAAAGATGTAAGTTAAATTCAATTTCCAAACCCAATTCAGTAAATTTAATGAAAATACTTTTTATGGTAGGTATGAATCTCCATGCCATGGGAGTTAAAAGCTATAACAAAGTTTGGTTGGTATGTTGACTAACTTTTCTACAAGTTGATCTTAAACAATTTCAAGGAGGACCAAAGTGTATCTGCTAACATACGCAATGGGTATCATTTCATTGGAAATATGTGGATGGTCCTAAACTAACCTTAAGCACTAGAGAAAATCTGTGTCAGGCAGAAACAAAATGTTCCCTGTAAAATTATACACTTACACAACTTTGTAGTACCTATGATTTTAGTGATCTGTCTAACAGTCTACTAAATGTCTACTTTTGATGAATTGATAACTCAATTTTAGATATTTTTTATTTATATTTTGTATGACATGACAGCCACCTTTATTTTCAAGTTATAAAGTTATACCATTAATCATTAAAGTTTGATCATGAAAAGCTACTGATATGTTAAGAATTTACACCTACAATTTATGCTTTCAGTTAAAAGACTTCAGAGTGAAAATGGGAAATATTTTACCAGTCCTGCCAAAGAATAACCCACCACAATCTAGAACAGAATTCAGTGGAATGAATGATTTACTCACATATTTATCAGAAGAATATGGCAAGAAAAAATAAATAACAATACTTAGGCATATATTCTATTTATTTAACAGATACATGTAGAAATAGTGTAGTTTGTAATGTTACCTATGTTATAATAAAATAAACATGTTATTGCGATATATCCTGTTTGATCATATACTCTGTTTTATACACTGGTCCTTCACTGCAGCTCTTCTTGCAAGTGTAGATAGCTAAAACTCCCCAATCAATGCTGTTGAAGTCTATTCCAACATCTATGAAGTTAAGCAGTTGTGGCATAATCTGTAAAATATACAACATTTATGGATATTACACCAAAAATAGTTGAAAGGCAGAGCATTACACTTAAGAGACTAACCTGAAATTCAAACTGTCTTTCTCCATTGCAGTATTCACAATTAGGAACCGGAATATCACTGTTTCCTGGAATTCCGGTAATCCACAGAGGAGTACCACCTCTGTTGTACCTCAGCACCTGGTCTGGATGTCTTGCCACTCTTTTATTAAACTTGTTGAACACTTTATCTTCAGGCACGGTCTTTGTGTACTGTTCTAGCTCATTTTCATCAATATTACTGAGTGTACCAGCTTTTTTTTCTTGCATCATTTTTCGTAGCTTATCCATTTCTTTGTTAGTATCAACATCAGTAGCTTCATCCTGCATCATCAATTAAAAAATGCTAACATTAATCTGTATACTTATAAAATGCTCTCTGTCTGTATGAATGTCATCACTTTTTACATTTAATAGATGAGACCTAAGCCAAGTTTGCTATTAGCTAGTAAAGTTATTTATTATTTACTGCAACTAATTAAGATTTGAGTTGAATAATAAAAATCTTACAAAAAACAAGGCAAAAGACAGGAAAGTTCCTTACAAATTATAATGAATACTATCAAACCTCATCTTCCTCATCAACCAGAAGTTCCCACTCTTTGAATAGAAGTCCCTTGCCTGCTTGTGTTACAATAAAATCATTGGGTTTCATTGTACTTGCTTCCTATAACATAAAATGTCTTGTATGAAAATAAATATATTGTCACAACATGAAACCCCGGGTATTCCCGAGTGTGTACTGAGAAATGCAAGTTATAGTCCACACTCTGTACACCCACGTTTCACCCTAGACCATTTAAAATTTTATACAGGAATATTTGATCTTGGTGCTCACGATGTTTAGAAAGTGATATGAAATTACAATTACTTAAATCTTTTAAATAAATACTCGAGTCTTTTTAAAAATTTATTCTGGATGCATTCTATCAGTTCCACATATTTAGAGTAAAGAGGATTCCATACGGTTGACGCATACTTAACATGAGGTTGGACAAATGCATTGCATAAAAAAACAAGAGTATTGGGATCTTTAAAATCTTTACATTGTCTGAATATGAACCCAAGCATTGTGAAGGATTTGGCTATGATTTTATTAATTTGAATAGTAAATTGTAGCTCACTGTCTAGGTGGACTCCCAAATATTTGACATCGGTAACTGGATAAATCCATCAATATAACATTAGTACATTACGATACGAGAGCGATGAAACGTTTTCGTGCGTAAAGTGGTCATTTTACGCACGGTGTGCTATAAATTATATTATGTTAAATGTAAAAGATGTTTTAATAATTCAGTATGTTTATTTTTTTATACACGAAAAAGACTATTATTTATTACATTGTGGTTCTGAAGATTTGTTTGTATTGTCAATGTCATAATTAAAATTAGAATTATTACTGTTAATGTCCATGTAATTTAAATTCAAATCATAAATGTTATTTGTTGATTGCAATATATCATTAGATAATGTAGATAATCTGCATGCTTGTATCATTAATTTTCCCTGAATATTTTTTAAACATGTCAAAACTGTATGATAAATTTGGATAAGACATATGTGTCTGTTTGATATGACATCAGATTATTAAACGTTTCTACTCTCCAATCACACTATCACACACATCACACTAATATTATAAATGCGAAAATTTGTGTGTGCGTGCGTGTGTCTTTCACTCTGAAACGGCTGGACGGATTTGGATGAAATTTAGAATGGATATAGCTTATACCCTAACACTAGGCTACTTTTTATCCCGGAAAAAGCACGTCGTTAAACCGAATAACACGCGGGCGTAGCCGCGGGCAAAAGCTAGTTGTACATACTTTTAAGTTCGCCGTATTTGTAAGTGGGGAGACACATTAAAATGTTTGTATGGCTTATAGATTCTGTAACTTGTCTTATATGCAAAACCAAATCGAAGTAATTATTTGTCTTCTCAAAGTCCTCTATATGATACAGATATTGTTTATTGTCAGCTTATTTATTTCATCTTGTTCTAGTTTTTCAAGAAGGCCTCAGGGGGGCAATTCCGGCGCGTTCGAAAAAAAAACTCGATATCGAGAAATCAAGTGAGAATTCGTAAATCTCGCTTTAAAACATAAAAATGCTATTCTAGCGATCTCGCTTCGTCAATTTCTCGACTGTAAATCTGTCGAAATTTCACGACTGGTCTATAGCAGTCGAGATAGAAGTTTCGATCGCTTGTGGCAGGCAACTACAAAAATTTAAAAATTGAAAATTTTTACAATTTCTTTTTCTTTTTTGTAAAAAAAATTATGTGACTTTTAGCTACCTTTATTGGCTCTGTTGTTATTTAATTTACGTAAGCAAATACTGATGATGTAGGGAAATATGGAATTTATTGCCCTTTTGAAATTTTAGGTACAAGGATTTTACGTGATAACGAAAAGAAAATTATAACAATTAAGAGATCGAACAAAAATAAAATATTTTATGTTATATTGTTTTATTTTATCTAATAAATATTAAAATGGTTTTCGGTTATAGTTTATTTATTCTATATAACCGAAAACTATTTGTATATGTATTATATAATGTTAAAAATATTACATAAAATATATTATTTTTGTTTTATTATATCTATTTTGTTTTTTTTATTTATATATTCTTTTACTTTTTGTATTTTTTAATTGCTATAATTTTTCTTTAATTCTCACGTAAAAACCCCCAAATGAAAATTATGAAAAAATTAAAATGATAAAAAAATATAACACAACTCAGAATCATAATTAATAAAAAAGTAAAAATACATAAAAATATTCAAAGAGACACGACTTTTTTTCTACTTTATGATTACTATAGCTTAGTAATTTTTTATTCATCATAAACAGTGATAAGTAGGATTTCAACTACCATTTTCCTGACTTTCCCCAAAACTGAAGAAATAAATAATAAACTTAGGTGCATGTGTCTGACTCACACCTGACCGGTATATTTTTATATTATACACACAAATTACTATTGTTATTGAATAATACGAAAATGCCTTAATTCAGGCATGAAAGGAGTGAGTTATCTTCTTGACAGAAATATTTCTCAAGTGTCACCTAGAATACAGTTTTAGACCACTTTCGAAAAAATTGTATCCAGATTATAATTAAGAGTGAACTTAATCTCGACAATCAAATTATTTCTATCAATCCCGGAATTGCCTTCCAACAGGTCTAACATGGTTGCCACTTCAACACCATTTTGACAGTAAATGAATGGATTTTACTGTCAATTGATGTTAAAGTGGCATCATGCTAGCCCCCCTGGTCCCAATATTCGGATAGAGAAGATGACTTATTTTTTGTCAGCATTACATGTTTCTTCAGCTATTTGCAATATTTTATTAAGTTTGTTGCTACTCAATATTACAATTTTGTTCGGAGCTGATTTTGCCTTATTGGCGTATTGGTTTAATATATTTTTCTGACATTCTTGGGTACACATAGGTACTTAAGGACAGATATGACAGACAGTCACCACTAGTTCTCATTACTCGTTGGAAATGACACCCTAATTAGAAAATTTGTATAATTATTTTTGTTTTACTTTACCTTAATTTCTGTACAGCCCTCCTTGTGTCCCTTCTGCCAGTCCAATATTTGGTGTTTGCGACTGCAATAATATATTTTCTTACATTTAGAGCAATGAGATGGTGCTTTAACTCCACAAACATTACAAAGTCTTGACCACTTTTCTATGGAAAATACCTAGAAATTATGAAAATTTACACTTTTATGCTAAAATGACACAGTAAAACTGAAAAGAGAAAAACTATACCTCATTTTCATGTTCTTCATAGGGTTCAGAGAAATAATACTCATTTTTCCTAGGCAGTTGATTTCTTATTACGAGAAAATTCTCTGAAGAATTTGTGCGACAACAAGATGAATTTCTACAAATAAAAATGAAAATTGTCCGGTGAAAGCATTCATTTGATTCTTCATATGGTGCATAAATCTAGAAATTCAAAAGTTATATTAAGTTTTTGATACACATGGTCAGTTGAAAATTGAATTAAGGTTATGTTTTACCTACTTGACTTAAAAATACCAATGGGTCCTCACATTGCTTACATTTTAGTTCCGACGGACTTGGCAAGTTTTTCAGGTCTAGCCAGGCTGGTTTTCCTCCAATTTTACTGGGAAAAAATCTGGGATGCAATAACCAAGAATCTTTATCCTCTAAAACACCAATATCTACTTTGCTCTCCGACATAATTTTAGATTACCTACGTCAATATAAACATACATAAATTATTCAATTTCATAAGAACTATGGAAAAGAAGAAAGAAGTGGTACGGTCACTCACAATCACAACACAAGTCAATCAATTATATTTTAAGGAAGCGTTTCAAAACGTGCGATCATAGTGCGAAATTTCAATCGTTTATTAGAAAGAGAAGAGACAGATCTTCAAATGAGAAAGAGAAAGAAAAACTCGTGTCACCTTAGGTGTCGTTTCGAAATGAGCGAAATTCACTCGAGTGATGCGAATTTCACCCTAGACACAGCCTTCTCTAGTCTCAAGCCGTGTTGTTGAAACTTGGCAACGTCGCACAGTGGCAGGTAATTTACGTCACATATACATAGAATAAAAATTACGGTTTTTGAACAAAAAAAAAATGCAGGTTTGTTACAACCAACTTGGTGTTCAAAAAACATGGGGAACTTTTTCTCCTCACGCACAGTGATTCGAAATTAATAATTAAATAGTTTTTTTTTTTTTTATGGAACAAATCACGTTATGTAATTTTTTTCACGACTAGTTCAAACTGTCAAACTTCCATTGATTTCTAGGCATAGCAGGACCCAAGGTGAGCAAGATGAACTACAGCACGCGCGCATCGACTTGCACGTTTGGCCGCTACATATATTTAAACTTTCGAAATTTGCACTGCATTTGCTATTGCTATTTCAAAATTTTATTATCCAATGTATGAGAGTTTTAAATAGCAAAATTAGATTGTAAAACATTTTGTTTGTAGAAAAACTGATTATACGCGGTTTAAATTTAATGGAACTTGTATAAAATAGTAACAAAATGTAATTATAATACTTCTGTGTCATCGTTATTGGTTCCCACAAGTTTGTATGAAAATTGCTTTAAACCATCCACTTTACCAGTTTGAAGTGGTCGTGAAAAAAATGACATAACGTGATTTGTTCTTTGAAAACAAAAACTTTTTTTTTCGTAATTTCGAATCACAGTGCTTGGGAAGGACGGTTTCATCATAAAGTTTAGCAACCCCACCCTAATTTACCCAGAAATATACATATACATTTCCAGTAACATATTGCAGTGCAAATTTCGAAAGTTTAAATATATGTCGCGGCCAAACGTGCAAGTCGATGCGCGCGTGCTATAGTTCATATTGTTCATCTTGGGTCCCACTATATATAGAAATCAACGGAAGCTTGACAGTTTGAACGAGTCGTAAAAAAAATGAGATAACGTGATTGTTCTTTAAAAACAAAACTTTTTTTTTCGTAATTTCGAATCAAAGTGCTTGGGAAGGATGGTTTTATCATAAAGTTACAAGTTAACACTTACTTGTTGCAACTCCACCCCAATTCACCTAGAAATATATACATTTTCAGTTAAAAATGCAGTGCAAATTTCGAAAGTTTAAATATATGTAGCGGCCAAACGTGCAAGTCGATGCGCGCGTGCTGTACAATGTACGTCGTTTTGAAACGGACAATAGAACTATATTACTCGTATATCTTTTCATAATCTCTTGTAGTATAAGTCTGCGCAAGTTGAGTGAATCCATTGTAGGGTGACTAATTTTCATTTTTTTACATTTTGCTTCCCTAAAGCCATCTAGTTTAACTAGTTCATATTGGTTTCCTCGTTCACCCCCTTAAAAAGTCATAAAAAGTATTTTTTATTTGTAATAATTTTCTCTGGCGTATATGTTTATGGGTGTACTAAAGTTGATCGTATTCATGAGCAGATATACCTACCTACTTTCGCCTCACTAAGGTTTTTAATATTCAGCAATTTATGGCGCAGGCATCTGGTTAAATTCAGTGACTTAACTAAATGATTAGGGTTTTGGTTTAAGTGGTGGTCATGAAAAAATAACCACGAAAGTTACGTACGGCGGTCACGCCACTACGTGGCGCGACTCGCCATACCTAACCTTCTAACATAAGCTACCGCCTCTCTTCTACCTGATTTAACCAAACACCTGATTTAACTAAATGCCTGTGACATTTACATCAATACTGTTCAGAATAGAACGCATCATGATTATTTTATATTACATTTTGTATAAAGCAGCCTATATGTTATATGTTGTTGAATTTATGGGTAAGTGCATGCATACACTGAAGTATTACTATCTAATAAAATACTTAATTACGCTGACAACTTCTCTTGGTATTTAAGTCTATGTAATTTAGCCTGCTTGCCACTTCTATCTGTTTATTAGTCTGTGGTTGTACGATATACCTACTCGTTCAACCATTTTGTAAAATTAAGTATGTTCCGTGTGAAAATGCCCATATTTTATAACCGGCGAATGAGGTACTAGCCAAAAGGCTAACTTTGAGATAAGTTCTAAAACTGCAGACATTTCCCCCGAAGTAGAATGTCAGATAAATATAAAAATACCTACCTTTTCCGTATGACTCGGCCAAAGTTGCGAATCGAGCAATGAATGAAGACTATTTCTTAATCATATTGCCAATTCGCACAAACTACAGTTATTTCCCCCGAGTCACAATCGCACATTTGCAAAAAAAGTAAAAATAGTAGTTCCGTAATTTGTATCCCAAACTGCACTTTTGGTAAACGTAGATCAGGGTACTCTTATTCGTATATCATATTGCACCGACTACAGATAATTTTCCCTCGAAGTTATAAACAATAATAGCATTCACCCCTTTCCATCCCTTGCCTAAGGGATGGTTCTATTGTAAGTTACCATAGAGGTAATTTATTAGTCATCTATCACATTTAAAAACTTTTAAGTTCGAGCAGTGACTTAATGCCACTCTTTTGTAAAATATGAGCTTACTTGCTTCGCCTAACAGTACTTATGTCACATCAGAGAACATTAACATGCAGCGCGGAAATCGTCTTAAATCGTCTTCGAAAAGTATATTTTAAAGTACGTCTTCGCCAAACCTTATCACGGAATCCATTGAACCCACCACAAGTACCTCAGTACTAGTTGCTGAAGACCAATTAAGGATTATTATACAGCAAGAATTGAAGAATATCCTGCAAACAACTATAAAAGATTCAGTGAAAACCGAAATTAAGGAAATGTTTTCTACTTGGCAGTCCGAACAAACAAAGGATAGTGCCCAAATTTCCTCATCTCTGAAAACCATCGAAAGTTCGCTTTCTTCCTTCTCTGACAAATACGATGAAATACTGAAGAGAATTGAACATCTAGAGATCGAAAAGAAAAAAGACAAAGAATACATTTTCCTCCTTGAAAATAAAATCGAAGACATTCAAAAATCATATCGCAAGTGTTCTTTCGAGCTAAAAAACGTCCCGAAGGTTGAGTCTGAGACAAAGTCGTGCCTTGTCAATATGGTAACCCATCTATCGTCCTTGCTGAATTCACCCCAGAGATATTAAGGATGTCTACAGAAACTCAAAGAAAGGTGACAAAATGCCTATTGTTGTTGAATTGACCTCCTGTATTAAAAAAACCGACCTAATGCAAGCTGCCAAGAATCACAACATCCGCAACAAAAACAACAAGCTGAACTCACTACACCTAGGACTGAAGTGCAAAAATACGCCAATCTTCGTATCGAATCACCTAACACAAAAAGGCAACAGACTTTATTACTTAGCTAGAGAAATGGTCAAAGTCCAGCATTACAAATTCTGTTGGACATTTCTAGGCGACGTCTTAGTAAGGAAAGATAAAAATTCACCCATCATAAAAATTATGAATGAATCACAAATTAAACGAAATTTATAACGAAAAGTGACTTTCACGTCAAACGGGGTTACTTTTTAATGTTTGTATTGTGACTTTAAAATTTTTACTTAACGTTAAGCTAAATATGGTTTCGTACAAATTTTCCTTGCAATTATTTAATGCAATTGTTATAAACACAAATATTCATTACCTACATATCACACTAAACAACATTCTACCCACCTACGTACTTCATATTTTCTTACGCACAAACTCACACACACTCACGCGGCCCTCTAACATCGCTCATTCCGACCTACCAAACAAGTGTTGTGAAAAACCCACTATATTTTTGCTACATAATGAATAGTCTTCTACAAACTAATACAGACTTGGACAATACGAAAGTTTCTCAGGCTATATTGTGCAGTTCGGAAGAATGTTCCAATTATATTGAAACATTGAACCACTTAATCGTTCTTACTCAGAATATAACAAGTATACTTATATAAAAACTTGGACCAATTTCAAGTTACTTTAAATTCAATTAAATTTGAATGCGATATATTAGTAATGACGGAATGTCATATTTCAAAAGATAAACCCATACCCACACTGAATAATTTCCATACCTTCTATACGAAGAACCTTATCAATCAGTGTGACAGAGTGGTTTTTTATGTAAAAAATGATCTCACCTGCAACGTTTCGGAACCCAAAATCTTGTCTGGTACTAACCTTACCGGATACTGTCGTCATTGGTATCTACCGTACCCCTTCCATTAGAAATACTGAAGATTTTACATCATCTCTTTCTACTCTATTAAATATATACAAGCGCTATCAAAACATTATTATCACTGGTGACATTAACATTGACATTAAGTCTGAAAATTAGGAAGGAAACAGTTCTCGCTATCTCACTACTTTACCGTTTCATGGACTACTGCCGGCTCACAGATTGCCTACCCGTGATAAAATGTGTTACGATCACATGATGCTCAAAACTGGGTCTCCTAGCACAGTCTTTTATTCTGACAAACTCACCTACTGATCACTGTACCGTTCTTTTAAACCTTCAGTCTCAAATATTGGATGGATTCGATTGATGGTTCTTGGTGGAATATCATCTTGAATAAATTATACACAAATTCTTGTACTTTTATTCCACATATATTTATTTTTATTCTAACTTAGGCTACCGGTTTCGTATTACACATCATCGGGCCAACAAATTATTAATTATTTAACATGACAGAAAGAAAACAAAAGAAAACATTTTTATCAAGCAAATATAAAATAAACAGAGGTGAATCACCACAGCTTGTGTTTCAAAATGGGTCTACGCCAAGGTTAAATCAATAAATAACGGCAATAAATATGTTGTGTTTCAATATCATTTTTCTATTATATGTCAGGATACACTTCTAAAAATTAAGTCAAATAAGTTAAAAAATATAAACTATAAACTACAATTAAACATAAAATTTTGATTGATTAATTAATAACATCATTTAAAATATGTCAGAAGTGGTGAGGAATTTAATTCTAATTGGTCATTTAAAATTCTGTCTGGATCGTTATTAATAATTTTATTTATTGTTAGGGCTTCCAAATAATTCAATTTTGCACTTTTTTTAGCTTTGTGTACTATTTTCATGTTAGTTGTCGGGTCAAAGGAATGATTTGAAGAGTTGAGATGTTCCGCAAATGTTGAGTCATTTTTCTTATTTTTCCACGATCTGATATGTTCATGAAGCCTAGTTCTAAATTTTCTACCTGTTTGACCAATGTACACTTTTTTGCATGTATCACACTCTAATTGATAAACACCACTTTCATCCAGTTTTGGGACACGGTCTTTGTTATTACATACTAGGTCCCTCATATTGTTTCTACAATAGAATGCTGCTTTCTTGTTATTTTTACGAAGTAATTTACTAATTTTTTTCTGAGAATTTTCCGATATATCTTAATTTTACCCATTTAAAGCTTTCTGTGTCTTTTGATTCAGTGTGTGAATATAATAATTGTCTTGCTAATTTACTTTTTCTGCGTCTTAGTATATTGTTTACTATTTTTGTGTCATACCCATTATTACTCGCGATCGCTTTAATACTTCTCAGTTCACATTGAAAGTCCTCATCGCTTAATGGGATCTGAATTAATCTGTTAATTAAATAATGAAAAACTGCATGTTTATGTGAAACTGGATGTTGTGATTTTGCGTGGATAATGTTGTCACTGTAGGTTTCTTTTCTAAAAATTTTAAAAGTATGTTTATTGCTAGATATATCTATTGTCAAATCTAAAAAGTTTATTTTTTTATCTCCAATCTCAATAGTAAATTTTATTTTTTCATTTAAATTATTAATATAAACTAAAAACTCATCCAATTCCTCCCTTGTTCCCAACCATAGACAAATAACGTCATCTACATATCTAAACCAGTAACTTATGTGTTTTTTAAAATCTGACCTTAAGATGCGTTTTTCTAAATCATCCATGAAAATATCTGCACATAGTGGTGATAAAGGACTGCCAATGTTCAGTCTCAACCTACTCGTCGCAATGTTTGTAAAACTAAAACCTCGATCAATTACGATAAAACAATAGATGATATTAAAGATAATCTCTCCAGTATACTTACAATAACGGATCCTAATCTGGCCTCTGAAACATTTGTGAACACAATCACATCAGCAATAAAAAATAACCTAGATGTAACTAAGATACCAAACAGAAAACGCTGCATTCAGCCATGGATCACCCCTGGTATTTTACGTTGCTTCCGAAATCGAGACAACTTACATCACAAAGTAAAAAAAAAACCCTGATAACCAAATTTTAAAAATAACATACACACGCTACAGAAACTATTGTACCAAATTAGTAAAAAAACTTAAATTGAACTATGAAAGGAATAAAATAAATAATTCAATAAATAATCCAAAAACCTTATGGAACACTATTAAAAATGTTTGTAATATCCAGAAAAATAAAGCTAATGATACCCATAATTTACTATCTGTTAAAAATTCACCACAGGAATCTGCTAACTTTATAAATAACCACTTTTCAAATATTGGCAAGCTTCTTGCTGAATCTATAAATACTTCTCCTCCCCGTGTAGTAAATAAGACTTTGTACAGGGAGGCTTCTCGTTCTGGCTCTTTTGTCCCACTAAAAACAGACCCTTCCGAAATTGATACAATTATTCGTAACCTATCTAACAATTCTGCACCTGGATATGATAAAATTACAACAAAGTTTGTCAAAGTAGCTAAACATATACTCATCCCAATCATTTGCCACATCTTTAATCTCTGCTTTGAGAATGGCACATTCCCAACTATCTTTAAAAGAGCGATTATCACCCCGGTCCACAAGGGTGAGAGCAGAGACGATGTGAATAACTATAGGCCAATATCTGTGCTTACCATCATGCCGAAAATTTTAGAAAAGCTTATAAATGAGCGCCTTAAAAAATTTATATCTGATAACGATCTTCTATCGAAAACCCAGTATGGATTTAGAAACGGTATTTCAACGGAAGATGCTGTATTGGCTCTGATAGAGGAGGTTACCAAACAACTTGACAAAGGCTTTAAATGCGCTGGGGTCTTTTTGGATCTTGCCAAAGCGTTCGATACCGTTTCTGTTCCCATCCTCCTTGGAAAACTCCATACGTACGGTGTAAGAGGTCTCTCTCACTCGCTTCTCTCAGACTACCTTACAGAACGACAACAGCAGCTTAAACTAGGTGACCATTTAAGCCACTCATGTCAAGTATCCTACGGTGTTCCCCAGGGCAGTGTCCTTGGCCCCACTTTATTTTTGGTATATTTCAACGATCTCTGCAACCACGTTCTTCAAAACTGCAATATATATACCTACGCCGATGACACGGCCCTCGTCTTTCATGGAAAAACTTGGGAAAGTCTTAAAACTATCGCTGAAATAGGTATTTTTCATGTTACCAATTAGTTAAGAGCGAACTTACTAACATTGAATGTAACGAAAACAAAATTTTTAACTTTTTCAATTCGCAAAAATAAACAACCCGATAACTTCAGCCTCAAAGCCCATATTTGCTCCAATCCCCTTTCTGATATTTGTGCATGCGAAGAAATTGCTATGGCTGCTAGTATTAAATATCTTGGTATCATTATTGACCAAAATCTTACTTGGATTCCCCAAATTAACAAAACCGCTAGCAGAATGAGGAAACTCATATGGGTTTTTAAAAAACTGAGACATGTTGCCAACAGCAAATTGTTAGTTACCACATTATTACCCTGTGACGGAATCGACTGACCAAATCAACATCCTGTATAGATTGTATAGTATAACAGCATGGATCGTCCATGTTTTAAATACATAAAAGATTACGTTATAATTTGCGTTGCTGCTTGGGAGGGACCTTGTCCCCCTGGGTCCTACTTAAATGTAGTTAAGCCTTTAATCTAGCTACGATGATTTTGGTGTCGGAACCTTTGGTGTAACAGATTTGTTGAACTCAACTGTTCAAAACTACTAACAATTTTTTTTAGACTATGGTTTTTGGTCCCTTGCAGCAGTACTTAGCATAGTACTTACCATAGAGTAAATTATAAACTGGGAATAGAGTCATCAGTTTTATCCACATATCTCAGTTCAGCGACATCTCGTGGGTAACGACGGACTTAGTTCGTTATTGTACCTACCTATACCCTATACCTACACAGGTATATATACCTCATATATAGCCCAGCCAGCCTTACTGGATTGTATTTTTATTTTTCAAATACCTACTACATATTAGTTAACTAAAACAACATTTAAGAAATTAATGATAATTTATTTACATGTAATTTAAGTAAGCAATACATTTTAGATAACATAAAGTGACCTAAATTCACAAGTTTTCACAAATTTCACAATTCACGCGAATCTGAAATACGATATGTTCGTAAAAGTAACATTCACCAGGGTTTAAAAATAAAATTGCACAAGATAGGTATTTACCACAGTTCGGCACACAGCACATTTTTCCCGATGTCATTGTTGTAGCAAATTGAAGTCCACTCAACGTAAACAAACACGATCGTTGGAATCCAAAAAGAAAGCTGCGGGCCTATTGCGTATCTTTGCAACTTCAAAAATCAGCACCTTTAGCTGTCAAACGATAGCTTTCCGATTCTCTAAGCATCATAAGTGACGTCACAGTGGGTAGCGAGATCAATACCCACTGAAGACAATTTTGACAGCTATAATTTTATCGACCTAGGAACATTTTATTAACTTTGCGATCGGCTATGCATAGTTGTTGTCAAATCGATCGAAGACGATTCGTCGCAATGAGCCACTGCTCCGGAGCAGTTTTTCGCGCGAGCCACTATTAATAAACTAAATTGAAATGTACGCAAATGGTGGTTGTTCTCTCGAACCGTGTACTTTTTAGATTTGGAAGTATAGTAACAAGTGGAGTCAAACCGGAAATGTCATTTGTCAAGTTAAAGTTTGGTACCATTTTATTTCCAAATTAACATAATAATCTCGCAGAAAGTAATTACTTTGACAAAATCGTTCTTTTAATTAGGCTTAATTAACTGTGTTCTTTACTCATTGTAGAAAGCCAAACTAATTTTAATGTACGCCAATGCTGGTTGGTCTCTCAGACAATGTATTTCTTTACATTTGGAAGTATATTAGAGGCCCAAATCAACGCCATTGGGTGTGTGCCATTATGCCATAGCCAAGATCGGTTGAAGTTAAGACTTCCAATTCCAAAATAAATACAAACTCCTAGCAGAAAGTAAGAACCTAATACCTACCAACCTATCATCTTCAAATTGTTATTTTTATCTTGGAATAATGACACCTTGTCATGACATGAAGCCTCGAGAGGGTGCCAGCCCAGGGACAGAATGTCACTAAGGGGGCACACTCTTCTGCGGCGAAAGATATCTGGCTTGTAAATATGAAACCAACCGGGTTGTTTCTGCGATGAAGGATTTCTAAAGTCTTTCCATAGTGCACCCAGTATCTATATCCCAACCAGTGTCAGAGGCGCAGAATATATTAAGCTTAATATGATCTGCGGTCAGAGGTGATTTGGAGTGTGGACGGCAAAATGCAAGTTGCACACACATGTCTCATCAACAATTAATATGTCCCTGGCACGATGGGTGGTAAGCGATATCTTCATATTATCAAAGTACACAGACCAAATAAAAATGTGCCCCTATGCAATTCGAACCTGCAACCTCTCTGGATTAGTACCAGTTAAGTACTCAAACCACAGAGATGGACTGTGTATTTGTGTTGAATTGTACCTCATTTAATACAATTAATATATTTTTTAATTATATTACCTTTGTTTGTAAATGCATACAAACAAACATCTCTAGTTTTATTCTGATTTGTGTTCTTTGTTTATCTACATTAAGATATGTGGAAATATTTTGTAGGTATAGCAGGACGTGCAATTTCTTTAGCAAAATCTGAAGAGAGATTAAGGAAACTCCTCAGCATTACACGGTGATGACTCTGGCACCACAGCAATCCAATGTAGGTACCGGAATAACTCATTGGAAACACCTGTCCAAGGATGGAATCCCACAAGTAGATGTAGAAGCAGGAGGGAGAAAGGGAGCCCATAGGAGAAAGAGTTGTACATTGGCGATGGGCAACTACTATTTTAATTAAAGATATTATGTTATGGTTGATTTTACATTATGTTCTAACAGTTTTCTCAGATTAAATGAATAAGTTACCATGAATGAGTATAATTTATTGGTTTATATATATGTATTATTTAGATGCCAGACACACAGAGAGTGGTACTGACTCTGCGTTTGACCACAAACCCCTTGAATTCTCCTTGACCATCTCAGTGTCTGTAAAGGGTAATTTTTTTAGAGGTATAGAACTTTAAGTTGGCAACACTTTTTTAACTGGCGGCCATTTTGTCAGCTGTTAAGTGATTTATGTTTAGTTTGGTTTGGTATTTCAACATGAATAGACTGACGCCTGAACAATGCTTCCAAATTGTGCAAATTTATTTTGAAAATCATGGTTCAGTTCGAAAGACGTATCGCGCATTACGTCCAATTTACGGTTAACATAATCGTCCATCAGAGCAATTAATTCAATTAACTATGAAACGTTTTCGCACCACGTTTACTCTAAATGATAATACGCATCCACAGAGATGTCGTACAGTGCGTACAGAAGAAGTCATTGCTGCTATAGAGCGTAGCGTAGAGGAAGACCAGAATCAGTCTATCCGCCACCGTGCACAGGAATTGGATATGTGTCCATCCCCTTTATGGATGATTTTGCGATTTAACGCCACTTGAATATTTTCTGTGGGGATATGTGAAGTCGCAAGTCTACGCCGATAAGCCCGAAACGATTGACCACTTGGAGGACAACATTCGGGTAGTTATTGCCGATATACGGCCACAAATGTTGGAAAAAGTCATCGAGAATTGGACCTCCAGATTAGACTACGTCCGAGCCAGCCGTGGCGGACATATGCCAGAAGTCATATTTAAATTATAATGCCAGAAGGTTGTCTTTCGAATAAAATAAATTTCATATCATTAAAAAAAATCATCTTTGTTTTATTTCATTTCAAAGTTCTATACCTCTAAAAAAAACACACTTTATAAAGATCCAATGATTGCATAGATTACAGTGAATGTAGAACTCTATATGGCTAGCTGTGTATACAGTACCTACTTTATAATTCTAAAAATGTATGTAGTGGAGCGCCGTAAGGCATAAAAATCGTAAAATCTGGGAATCCAGGTCAGTTCAATGAATCTTCATAAAGACTGTTAGACTGCATTGTTAGAAGCTTAAATAAACAAGTTAAGGAAAAAAAATTTGCCGATATCGATTGCAACAATTTATAACAACAATTTACTGAAAAATGAGAGGGACAAAAGGAAAAAAAATGTTTACAGTAAAGATTTCAATTTTATACCTAATAAATTATATTTACATAGTAACTGTAATATATATATATATTAATATTGAACAGAAAATAACGAGTTAAAAAAAATTATTATCAACTTTCTTCATTATTGTCGTCGTCATCGTCATCGATTTCATTGATGTGGATTGTAGGTGAAGGATTAGTGCAGCTATTACCATTGCATTCTAAGCATGCTACAGTGCAATTTAATTCACTTTTCCTGCACCCACAAGATGCTCCGCATCCTGTTTTGCATGTGCAAAAAATCATTTTTAGTAAGGATTCTGGAGCGGGTAGCTGCGTCATTGTTTCCGGCATGAGTATTCCGCATTCATATTTCCAACCCCATTCTTCTGGTGATATTTCTCTTCCGAGCCATGTTTGAATTTGCAGATATACTCTTTTGAAGTGTACAAAAGCGGCATCTGCAGTAGGTGGTAAAGACGGTAGTTTAACGCAGGTATTTTTAGCAGTTGCTTTTTTTAAAGCATATTATTGTATTAGACCCAAATTTACTGGAAAATACAATATCATCCTCGTAATGGTTCATTAATCTCGTTTTTATTGTTTTATCGTCAGGAATATGATCAGTCGTTAAAATACTTTTTAATTCTGTCAGTAAAAACTGGCAGTCGTCGTTTTCTTCAATGTATTGATAAATCTGATCCATTGCTGCGTCAACTTGAATTGTTATTGGATGAATTTTTTTTCCCTCTGGGTCTGCCTTTTAGCACCTATTAAACCTACGTGACAATCCGCGTGATATTTAGCTCCCTGAGCCACTAAATCCAACACACCTACAACTCTTTTATGAATATTGCGACAATATTCACTTTTCTCTTCACTTATCAAATTTAGAATGGCTTTTTTGAAATCAGAAGTGGTTACATAGCAGATTTTTTGTCTTGACGATTTGGACTTCCTTTTTTCTTTCATTTCATCTGCTTCTTTGTCACATAAAAAACATCTACTTTTCCAATCAAAGTCAATTGATGTAGCCGTTCAAAGCTTTTTTTTAGGTGGAGAACATGCTGATGTGATTTTTTCTTTTTTTGATTGAGCATTTATACAACTTTTATTGATATATTTTTGTCTGCATACTGAATGCACGTAGACAAATTCGCGAGTATTCAAATACTGAGACAATCTACCCGCTCTCTCTGCAGAAGCAGCTTTCAGCGTCGATATTCCTCTAGTTACCTTTACAATTTCTCCTAGCTTGGAGCTTGATTGAGAACTAGATCCAATTTTGTCGCAAATAAGGCAATCATTACATTGATTATCATCACTATTCGATGGTTCACTCATTTTCCTAAAAGGCTGCAACAACAACTAATGTTATTGATTTTTGCTATAACATTCTATCGTTCAGCATCTATTTATTATTAAATTAACAATTAAGCATTTGAAATTGTTTTTACAAGCGAGTAATATGAATAAAAACAAATACTTACTATATATGCCACTGGTTTCTAAGTTTGTAAAACACAATTTTACTCAGTAATAAACTATTATCACATTAACTGCTCAATAACAAATATAAATAAGTTCCAAATAAAAAAAAATCACAGATATTTTTCCTCTAAACGTTAAAAAACAGCTACGTATTTAGCCCAGGTAGGTGCAACGTGTACTAAACTGTTAGAGATCGCGTCAACAATGCCCAACAGCTGCTGTTGTCTTTTCTATAATCCCCCCCCCTCTCGCCTTTGTACCTGCCGTCACTTGAGGTCCGAAAACAAGTTTGGAATAGTTCTCCTCTTCAAAATATTATAAATATATAACTTTAAACTCATGAAAATGGAAGAAAACTCCAAAAATTTATAATTATTTATTAAAATAATTAAAAAATTGAAACCGGCTAAAAAAAAATTCTTAATATTTTTCTATATGCTGTTGAAAACACATATCAAAAATTCATATGAAGATTCATTAAACTGTCCTGGATTCCGAGACATAAATCTTACGGCGCTCCACTAATGGGTCAAAATGAAAAAAGAATTCAATAAAACTGTTATAATATTAAATAAAAATCAAATTTTTACAGCTTCAGGCTACATCATTACAAAATAAAAACAAATTCTTATTAACTAGTGACTACTGCAGCCCTTCCATGACTGCCTGGATACTGCACTCGACCATGTCAATCACTGCCTGGATGCCGCATCTGCCCAACATCTGTACCAGCGGGGCTATTACGTAACTCAGTGTCGGTTGCTAGCTATAGTTGCTATTCACCAAAAACATATAAAAAATTAAATTCCAAAATAACCTTTGATGGGTATTGAACTATTTACTAACTGTGAAGTCATTTCAAGTGCAAACTTATCCTTAGATAAGCGGATATGTATGTTTTAGACGATAGCCACTTGGTTTGGCAACTGAGTTTACGATACAGAATCAGGGGGCAGATCGAAGGCTCAGCTTGGAATGTTGTTATCTAAAATAAAAAATATTTTTATTGTAAATACAGTATATATTTTAGCAAGGAACTTTCAGTGAACACAATCAATTTCAATAAATTAAAAATTAATTAGTAGATACACTAGACTAGACTGATGGATTTGGAAGTAGCAAAAGAGGTGTGTCAGGATTGTAGCAGATGATGTGGTCTCTTCCTACCCCTTAGGGAGAGAGACGTGATAATATGTAATTAGTACACATGTTGAGGCAGCTTTTTTTTAATTGCTTCGGAATAAATAGTTAAAACTTCATGTCATGAGGTTATAAGTTTGATTGAGGCGGCACTACTAGAGAAGCTATGAAGTATGATCAACAAGGCCATGGATGGATACTGGCTCGGAGGAAATAGAACTGGAGACGGCATACACAGGCGTTCCCCTCTGCCAAAGGTATAAGATAAAGAATCCAGTGCATTATATAAATCTAGTTTCACCGCCATTTTGCAACAAACCTTTTCCTGACGTCGTAGCGAACAGAGCTCCGATAAAAATGCCATTTTGTGCTGTTTTTTGGTGTAAAAACAAATCAAATACGTCAAACTTACAAAAAGATGGCATTGCTTTTCACATTTAAGTATAGTTTTGAGTATTTTTATTGTTTTTAGTACGAAAATTCTCATTTTTAAACAAATAAAATTTGAATTTGGCGCTGTAGTCTCGCGACGCCCGGCAAGCCAAGTAATTTATGACGTAGGCGCACTCCCCACGAGACTACATAAATAATGTTGACAGCTGCTATAAAATACTTTCCCCGAAAATTTACTTATGTTTAAATTAGACACCACCTCTTTAAATTCTATGGAGCTTATGTTATTTAATCACGAAGTACCTGTTAAATATATGTTGAAAATTTTCTCATATGCCAAAGCGTTTCATTGTTTTATCGGGATACTGCTGCAAATTCTACTGTGCTAAGAGATATAAATAGAATTTTGTTTAAATTATAATATAGCTTAATATAAAAAAAAACTTAATATTCTGGTTAAACTAGCATTAAAAATATACGTGACCAAAGTTGATCGCGATACATAAAATAAATACCAACAAACGGTTAAAAACCACATTGAAAACACTGGCAACAATAGTCTCGCTAATGCACAGTTAAAAATTAGTCTCGTGGGAGTCACCGAATTTGCACTTAAGGTGTTCCATAACTATCGACAACCAGGTTATCGATAATTTTCTAACAGCGATATTTATTAATAAAATTTTCGTTTTTTATTAGTATGATCTGTTTTATAATGAATTGTTTTGAATTATAAAACACTCCGTAATTTGTAGATGTCTCCAACTTCGTGACTGCTGAAATTACTTGTCTCAGTGGACAATCTGTATGATTAAGTTAGCCTTTTGTCATAATTAAGAAATTAAATCTGCTGTTAAAATGAAAAGGAAATACCAATATGACAAATATGTTTAGAGCAGCTTTTTGTTACGTTATACAAGAAAATTTAGTAGTAGAAAATTACTGTGCAACTGTACTGGCTACCCAGGACTTACTTTCTCACGATATTATGTGTAGTTGCTACCTCAAAATACCATAGGCGATTTAATTTAACCTGCTTCAGTCTTCTATTAGACAAACCTTGTTTTTGTTGTTGGCTGTACCCAAAATTTAGAGAGCAGCGATACGTGCGCACGCGTTGATGTTCTGGACGCGACTAATTTGCGTACCCCGCGGGGAGTGAGGAAGCTAGAAAGAGCGTGAGCGCGCTCTAAACACTGTAAAACATTTTTTTTCCAATTTCAAGTGGCCCTGACCCCATGCGCCTAATTAAGGGTTAAAGGACTTATTGACAAATTCATAACTAGTATTTTATTATTTTCCGTAAATGTATTAAATACCTATTAATCATGATTGCGAAATTTTCTAGAAGTTTAGTGTTACCTTGATGCTGAATCAAGAGTAAAATCGAATTTATCGATATCGACATATGTCCAAGTCCAGCCGCTCTAATGCACACATAAGAAAGCGATACGATTTACGTCAAATTATGTCGTAGGTATGGGAATATCAAATTTATACCTGTGTAATAAAAGTGATTTTGCTTTGTGCGGATCTTACCCCGTCCCCCACCTGAGTTGGCAGAATAACTTGTATGAGATTTTCGTCAAATGTCGTCTCCAGTTCTACTTCCTCCGAGGATACTGGGTAGGTTATACAATGTTTTAACAACAAATAGGTATAGTCTGTCAAAAAATTGTAGAAATTAATATTGAAGGAACTATTTTTCTTTCGCCTCATTACATCAAACAAACAGGTATAAAATCTGTTAAATTGAGATAACTGCGTTGTCGTTTCATAAATAAATTATACTAATTGAATGTGTAAACTTCAATATTCATTTCAACACTTTTTTGACGAACTGTATGTTGGAGTTTTACTCACTCTTTTCCATTGTTCCGTGGAGTTGGTGCCTCCCTCAGCCGGAATCAGAATAGTAGCCAAGATATCTCTCGTGGCCTCTGTACGCCGAAAAGCAGCCACCTCAGGCCAAGTCGGGATTCTGCTCAGCAATTGAGCAAAATCTTCACCTGCCGCTGGCAAACTTTTCTCGTCGAAGCCATCTTTAAATAAGAAATAACAGTTTGATGAGAATAAAACGTGATGTTACGCATAACTTATTTAAGTGTAATTCACTTACCGTTTGAGGAAAAAGGAATAATATCTCAGAATATCAGTCAAGTAAACAAAACAGTTTGATTTGACACTTCAAGGTCTTCAAGTTTTCTCGCCACGCCATAGACAATTATGCATAGACAATAATATCCCTATAATTATGGTTGTCGAACAGTATCACAGGAACGCATTGGTTGTCAAGGTGTTTTAATTTAGTAGGATAATACTATCAGACTTTTCGATAAAGTCGATAAAAACTATCTAGCCACTGAAGCATTTCAAGATAGATAATCGCAATTTTAATTCGACTATCAACTGAACGAAATGTCGGTGGACATGAAATCGGAAGCAACTGACATTTTAGACAATAGCACCGCTGTTTTCCTCAGCTGCTTTTTTGACAGACTATACCTATTTGTTGTTAAAAAACATTGTTTAACCTACCCAGTATCCATCCATGGCCTTGTTGATCATACTTCATAGCTTCTCTAGTTGTGCTGCCTCAAACAAACTTATAACCTCATGATATGAAGTTTTAACTAACGGAAGTAAAAGTATTCCGAAGCAATTAAAAAAAAGCTGCCCCAACATGTGTAATAATTACATATTATCACGTCTCTCTCCCTAAGGGGTAGGCAGAGACCACAGATTTCCATCTGCTACAATCCTGACACACCTCTTTCACTACTTCCAAATCCATCAGTCTAGTCTAGTGTATCTACTAATTAATTTTTAATTTATTGAAATTGATTGTGTTCACTGAAAGTTCCTTGCTAAAATATATACTGTATTTACAATAAAAACATTTTTATTTTAGATAACAACATTCCAAGCTGAGCCTTCGATCTGGTACAGATGTTGGGCAGATGCGGCATCCAGGCAGTGATTGACATGGTCGAGTGCAGTATCCAGGCAGTCATGGAAGGGCTGCAGTAGTCACTAGTTAATAAGAATTTGTTTTTATTTTGTAATGATGTAGCCTGAAGCTGTGAAAATTTGATTTTTATTTACTATTATAACAGTTTTATTGAATTCTTTTTTCATTTTGACCCATATATTTTTAGAATTATAAAGTACTGTATACACAGCTAGCCATATGGAGTTCTACATTCACTGTAATCTATGCAATCATTGGATCTTTATACAGACACTGAGATGGTCAAGGAGAATTCAAGGGGTTTGTGGTCAAACGCAGAGTCAGTACCACTCTCTGTGTGTCTGGCATCTAAATAATACATATATATAAACCAATAAATTATACTCATTCATGGTAACTTATTCATTTAATCTGAGAAAACTGTTAGAACATAATGTAAAATCAACCATAACAAAATATCTTTAATTAAAATAGTAGTTACCCATCGCCAATGTACAACTCTTTCTCCTATGGGCTCCCTTTCTCCCTCCTGCTTCTACATCTACTTGTGGGATTCCATCCTTGGACAGGTGTTTCCAATGAGTTATTCCGGTACCTACATTGGATTGCTGTGGTGCCAGAGTCATCACCTTGTAATGCTGAGGAGTTTCCTTAATCTCTCTTCAGATTTTGCTAAAGAAATTGCACGTCCTGCTATACCTACAAAATATTTCCACATATCTTAATGTAGATAAACAAAGAACACAAATCAGAATAAAACAAGAGATGTTTGTTTGTATGCATTTACAAACAAAGGTAATATAATTAAAAAATATATTAATTGTATTAAATGAGGTACAATTCAACACAAATACACAGTCATATTAAGCTTAATATATTCTGCGCCTCTGACACTGTTTGGGATATAGATACTGGGTGCACTATGGAAAGACTTTAGAAATCCTTCATCGCAAAAACATTTTTCATATTTACTTTTTATGACAAACCAGATATCTTTCAGTGCAGAAGAGTGTGCCTCCTTAGTGACATTGTGTCCCTGGGCTGGCACCCTCTCGAGGCTTCATGTCATGACAAGGTGTCATTATTCCAAGATAAAAATAACAATTTGAAGATGATTGGTTGGTAGGTATTAGGTACTTACTTTCTGCTAGGAGTTTGTATTTATTTTGGAATTGGAAGTCTTAACTTCAACCGATCTTGGCTATGGCATAATGGCACGCACCCAATGGCGTTGATTTGGGCCTCTAATATACTTCCAAATGTAAAGAAATACATTGTCTGAGAGACCAACCAGCATTAGCATACATTGAAATTTGTTTAGCTTTCTACAATGAGTAAAGAAAACAGTTAATTAAGCCTAATTAAAAGAACGATTTTGTCCAAGTAATTACTTTCTGCGAGATTATTATGTTAATTTGGAAATGAAATGGTACCAAACTTTAACTTGACAAATGACGTTTCCGGTTTGACTCCACTTGTTATTATACTTCCAAATCTAAAAAGTACACGGTTCGAGAGAACAACCACCATTTGCGTACATTTCAATTTAGTTTCTTAATAGTGGCTCACGCGAAAAACTGCTCCGGAGCAGTGGCTCATTGCGACGAATCGTCTTCGATCGATTTGACAACAACTATGCATAGCCGATCGCAAAGTTAATAAAATGTTCCTAGGTCGATAAAATTATAGCTGTCAAAATTGTCTTCAGTGGGTATTGATCTCGCTACCCACTGTGACGTCACTTATGTTGCTTAGAGAATCGGAAAGCTATCGTTTGACAGCTAAAGGTGCTGATTTTTGAAGTTGCAAAGATACGCAATAGGCCCGCAGGATGACAAGTGTTTTCTTCAACCATGATGATGTTTCACCGAGTGCCGACAGTCGCAAGTATTAACTTGAGTGAGTTTAAGAATATTTATTTACCACTCACCAACTACCAAAAATACGACATTTTCACACAGTTTGTTTATATACTAGAAGGACTACCTATGTATACTTATTTAATGCTGTGTACAAATTGATAGCATCTGCTGCTGAAAAAGTGGTTAGCCTTTAGCTCAGCATAGATTAAATTATGGAAGCTGTCTCGAAAACGGCTTATTCCCCAAAAAACACCATAATCAACCCTAGCAACACGGTAATAATTGCTGTGTGTGCATCCTTTTAAATAAAGTTATGTAATTTAGAGATTTATGAAACTTTAGAATGGTCTAAGTATGAAACGAATACATACAGCACTGCGTGTCAGCTTTTTTAGGTATAGATTAGCCTCAAGCACAGCTCAAGGTCGTTATCTCTAATATTATAACAAGGCAAGGCCATCTCTAGGGCAAGGCCATTTTTTTCAATAATCTTTAATAGAAAAAGGTTTTGACGACGACGACGACCTTAAAACACAAAAAAATAGTTTCGGCTCAAAAGGACTTTAACCCAGAGCCGTAAAACTATTTTATGGAAGAAATATAAAGTTGGTTACATAAAAGGCTATCATGGTCCTAGATACCTTTGCCTGTCCCTGAAAGGGACGAAAGGAAAAAAAAATAAAAAAATATAAAGTTTCTTTTCTAGGTTATAATAAATAAAGTTTTGTAATTTTTCAACTTTTTATGGCTTTATTCCTTCACGATAAAACTACATAAATATTGTTTCTTGAAACAGAAAAAATACCGGACAAATGCAACAAACCGTAAATAAAAAAAAATTGTTTGTTTTGGTCACAACTTACAAACTGTTGTCAGTATTTGTTGCAAGAGTACTATATTCTTTGGTTTGCTGTGTAAGTATGCTACATAATATACAGAAATTGCAAAAGCTGGTTTAGTTTTTGAGTTACGACTTATGACCCCCTTCAATTTAAAAATCGGCTGCCGGAATCTGGGGTGGCTGCGGGTTGAAATAGTTAGGGGGGTCCCCCTTATCGAACAGTACTCTCTGCCCCTGAGGAAAGGATGGTTCTTTTAAATGTTCATATTGATGAAAACAATTCTGGCAAACAGAGGTAAGTAAGTTTTTTAAAACATTTCCTGGTTTTGTAGGAGGGGGAGGGAGGGGGTTGGAGCTGGAGGAGGTCCCCGTGTGCTTTTTCTTGTTGGAAATGCGCAGTTATTTTTTTATCTAACTTCCAAAATCATATTGTATTTGAAACATTTTATTGTGACAAAAATATATTTTCCGGCAAAAAATTTTACGTGTATTGAAACCTGGAATTACAGACCATTATCTATAAAAACGGCAAAATTGTATGGGAGCCCCCTTTAAATATTTGTTTTATTTTAATTCATTTATTTATTTTTTAAGTTATAAGTTAACCTTTAACTATGGACATGCGGTCTCAGTGACCGCTCGCAATTAGTGATTTACATGTTCCTCCCCTCCCGCGCAGGCTACGCGTATGTGGACCTCAGTAGCTTCGGTTTTAGTGGCAAAACAACTGTCGAGAAGGGAAGTTGCGTCGCCGGTCGCATATTTGGTGAGTAATTTCGCTTTATATTTTGAGTGCGGTGTGACCGCACGTCCATGTTTGTGTAACAAATTGAGCTGAGGGTAGTTTTGTTTGTTTAAGGTTTTTTCATCAAAAATGTCTGAAAATAATGGACCAAGTACATCTACATCCAAATGACCGTCTGATTTACCTATTCCACAGCTAGGGAAAATAAAATATTGCGTTTTGAAGATCCTTCTTTTGAAGACGAGCTCGAGTGATTGCTTTTAGAATCAGATCAGTGTGACAGCAATGGAGATGTTGATAATTGTTTGTTTTATGAAGCTGAAGTCGAAGAAAATCACTTGAGTGACGAAGATAATATTGAAGAAAGTTTAACCTCTAATATCCGAGATGATGGCAAAAAGAGTTCAGACAGTGAGAGTTCAGATGACGACAATATACCTATTTCACAGATGCGTCCTTCGAAGTATTACTATGGTAAAAATCGGTTCAAGTGGGCTTCAGAACCACCTTACAAAAGAGTTCGCAATCCTCAGCATAATATAGTGTTGAACAGATCTATTCAGCACTTGACTGAAGATGAAAAGAAAGATCCTATCAGTATTTGGAATAAACTTTTCGATGATGAAATGCGACAAACCATTTTGACATGGACTAACTTGAAAATTGCAGAGTTTAGAGCCAAGTTCAAGCGGCAAAACAGGCCAGAATTAAAAGATATGGTTATAATAGAACTCAATGCTTTCTTGGGATTATTATACTATCCTGCTGAACTAAAATCAAATCACGAATCTACCAGTTTTATATTTGCCACGGACGGTACTGGTTGTAAAATATACAGGTGCTGCTTGTCGGAAACCAGATTTTTAGTTCTTCCTAATTGCCTGCGTTTTGACAACCCAGCTGACCGTGCTGAGAGAATAAAAACCGATAAATTGGCCGCAATTTCTGCTATATTTGATAAGTTTGTCGCAAATTCTCAAAAACTATAAGAGTTAGAATATGTTACAATTGACGAGATGCTAGTGGAGTTCTGTGGAAGAAGCCACATGATTTTGTATATGCCACAGAAGCCTGGTAAATATGGGCTAATTATTCACGCTTTGTGTGATGCGAAGACCTTTTACTTTGACAATGGTTATTTATATTCGGGCAAAGGTTGCGATGGTGCCGGACTATCAGATGATGACAGAAAATCTCTTGTTCCCACTCAATGCGTTCTACGCTTGACAGAGCCATTATAAGGAACCAATCGTAACGTAACAGCGGACAGCTATCTGTCGAGCTTGTAGATGAACTGTGCAAGCGTAAACTTACATACGTTGGGACTCTGAAAAAGAATAAACGGGAAATACCAAATGAATTTCAGGCACAAAAATCTAGAGAGGTTGTTTCAACATTATTCGGTTTTACGAACGACAAAACTCTGTGTTCATATGTCCCCAAGAAGAACAAAGCTGTGCTCTTGATATCATCTATGCATCACAGTAACACTATTTACGAACACACGAGAAAACCTGAGATGATATTATTCTACAATTCTACCAAAGGGGGGGTAGATGAAACCGACAAGAAATGTTCGATTTATTCAAGCAGTCGCCGAACGAGGAGGTGGCCTATGGTCATTTTTTATAGAATTCTGGACTTATGTGGCATCAATGCTTACGTTTTATATAATCAACATCAAGGCAGAGGATTAGAAAGAGGTAAATTCCTGAAGAAATTAGCACGGTCCCTGGTAGTTCCCCATATGCAAAGACGAGTTATAAACCCTCATTTGCGAATTCTGAAACTTCTGTTGCTTGAGCAGTACGCCAGCGAGCATCTGTCAAACGCTGTACCCACGTTTTCTGCCTCCGATTTCATAAAATGATACACCTTTGCTATGATTGATCTACCCTGAAAATAATAATGTTATTTATTACAATGCCATTACTACTGAGATACTAACAACCCGACCGCATAAGTGTGGATTTAAGTAAATCTGCTAACACTGCATATATCATATATAAAACGCTTAAAAGGTTGCAAGATAACAACAATATAACTGTGATTTATAGGATATATTTACACAAGAGAGAACCCTAACATACCTAATATTTTAAGCAAAATAAAATAAAAGTACATTTACCTCACTGCGGACAACCTTTCTTTTGCGTGGTGACATGCTGACCGTACGCCCGTTTGAAGAGCGGCCGGGAACGAAAACAGGTGTTATCCGACCGACTGAGCGCTCGCGACTGAGGAACGCTCCGTGCTACGCACACATAGACGCGTTGTACAGATACATTTACAACTACATGAATGAAATGTGGAAGGGCGTTCCTTCGTGAGTGAACATATCTATACTTGTACTTGATCGCAACGTACTTTTGCAGGCGAAATTGGACGAAAAATGAATGTGTATTATGAGATAAAAGAATTGTCAACATTAAAGATACTTCTGACGGAATTGAAAGATTCTTAATCTACCTCTTCAATCAATACATATAATAAAACAGTAGAAACCGCTGTGTCTGTACATTGAAGAAAAGTAATAGAAATAGAAAGGGGGTGACTAAAGAAGAGTAATAGATAGAATTTTTAGAATTATTTTCTGTCTGTCTGTCTGTTTGTTCACGCACATCTCTAAAACTACTGAGCGGATTTTCATGTAGTGTCCACAGCTGTACAGAGCTTAATTTGGATTAGAATATATAGGCTTTATTTCATTAAAATCAGATCTCGGAAAAAAAGTAATCGTCATTTAAAGATTTTGGGAATTACTTTTCTACTGGTACGAGTAGGTAGTAATTAGAAGTTATGGTACGTGATCTCCTCAAGGGATACAGAACAGCTAATTATTATTTGCCCATAAAATTTGCTTTATGTTTAAAGCTGGTATCCCTATTTTACTAACCCGTCATGGCACTGACACGAGATCGTACCTGATCGAGAGGAATCACGGTGCATTGTTTGCATTTTCTCTTTCACAAAAGCCGTACCTTCAACACAATCTCTTTTGCACTATTGTTCAACGGCTTTGGCAATAATAATACATTATATGTTCAACTGAAACTTAAGTAAGGCAAAGCCTGTCAGTTAAGTTCCTTCTGCTCGTGGGGACACAGTTTAGTTATATACCTATATAATAGGTAGCAGAAAAAGAGAAGAGCATGCAATTTATTTAGCTGTATTTACATTTTATAAAAATTAACATAAGCATGAGGGTGTGTGTGTGTGTTTGTATGTGTGAGAGAGAGGGTGTATGAGGGTATGTGTGTGTGAAGGTATGCACATTGAACTATAGGAAGGACCAAAAGACTAGGCGCGATTACAAATTTAAATTATTTTGTTTATTATAATATTTATGTATGAGCGTAAATCAAAATTTATTCGGAAATTTTTAGAAGAGCTTCTGTTTGGTTGTAACTAAATGTTTTTATCAGATTGATCAGACCATTTTTGCATTCAAGCTGCGATAAATGGTATATATGTATATACTTTTGCTTAATCTATTGTATAAATAGGGGCCGAGAACACCGAAAAAGCGAGAGTAAAATCTTGTTTTATATTGTGTAGTGTCACAAACTCGATCCTTTCTACGCTTAAACTTCAGAAGATTAGGATCATAAGGCAAAAGACTATGTTGTCTCAGCGTTATGTTAAGGATGAACAGTTGTCGCACGTTCAAGACTTGACAATTTGCAAATAATTGCTCCGTAGGATAGAGAAAAGGCTTAAAAGTCATCACTTTCAGGACTGCTCTCTGAGCTCTCTCAACTTGCAGCATAGAAGTTTTATCTGAACCGCCCCAAACCGATATATAGTACCTACTGAATAAGTGATTGACACAGGGCGTAATAGACTGTGATGAGCAAGTTAGGAACCGCAACATGTCTAAGCTTCTTAAAGATTATAATAAGTTTCCTTATCCTGCCAGAGAGAGTACGAAGATGATAGTGAAACATAATGCACTCTAATAATAATATTTAGAGTATTCCAAAGCGATGGATTTCGCAATAAAAACATAATCTCATGATGGTGAAAGTTCAATTGCTCATAAATGTGAACACCGAGATATTTAATTACACTTTCGCGTTCAAGTGCGAGACAAGTGCAATCGTAAGAGCTTTAACAGCAATGGGCTCTTACTGTCAGGTTTACCGATGCGTCCTTTCTGATGGAGAAAGCAATAAATTTGGATCTTTCGATATTAAGAGTCAGTATATTCGACTCTAAACATCTAACCACCGTCCTGAGACCACTCTCTGCATTACATACGGCTGTTTTCCAATCCTTTCCATCGAATATTATGGCGGTGTCATCAGCATAAGTGATTATTTGACCGATTGACAGTGACAAATTACACAGATCGTTAATATAAATGATGAAAAGACTGGGTCCCAGGATCCCTTGAGGCACACCGTAATTCAGTGAGGCATCTCCACTAACAGTCTCCAATTTTAACACGTTGCGTTTTCCGAGGTAAATAGTTAGTAAAAAGATTCAAAGGTAAACCACGGATTCCAAGGCGTTCCATTTTATTTAGAAGTATCGGAACAGAGACCGTGTCGAAGGCCTTACATAGGTCTAGAAACACTCCAATACACTTTTCACCGCGGTCTAACTTTTTTGCAATATGTTCGGTTAGTTTTAGAACAGCATCTTCAGTGGATTTACCAGGAATGAAACCAAACTGATTGTGTGATATAAATTTAAATTTTGTTAAATAAGAATGATGAATGGTCTGTAGCTGCCTTCACAAAAAAATCTGATTTAAGATTAGATCATACACCACCACTGGGATGATACCCAGTGCAGCTGAAGAGGTTCATTTGCCCACTAGTAATATTTGAATCAAGCAATCTTGGGACGTATTGTCCTATTGGTAGTCTAAGGGTTAAGTCCATACAATATATAAGGTTTTAGATGAATTAACATCATGGTGCAGCTGAAGAGGTTCATTTGCCAATAGTAATTTTTGAATTTTGCTTGGGAAGTATTGTCCCATTGGTAGTCTAAGGGCTAAGTCCATACAATATACTTTTATGGTTTTAGATGAATTAACACCATGCATTTTTATCTTCCAAATATTCACTAATATCTACTAATTTATATAGACTTTTTTGAGCATGTTTTTTAAAGCATGTCAAAAGAAGCAAGTCAGAGCCGAGTGAAGCGTGGTGTCCCCTATCTGTAGTCGGGTACAGAAAAGGTATATTGTATTATATTTTAAAAACTTTGTTAGGTTTCGAAGTTAGGTTTCAAATGGAGCCATAGCAAGGATACAAAAAAGATATTATGTAAGTCATAATCTATTTAAAAATATAAATGTTCATAATTTGTTTTTAGGGAGGCGATTTGCGGGGCACTGCGTTTTTTGGGTTTTGTTATTTAATCTTGTGTAATGTAGGTATATCATTATTATGTATCCACATTAATTAGACAGTAGGTTCCATTCTGAAGGCTTTAATTTTAGTTTTTGTGCTGTTAAGACTTAACGTTTTCCAAAGTAATATAGTTTCTGTTGTTAACATAA
The DNA here is from genome assembly GCA_910592155.1 of Ypsolopha scabrella. Classification (NCBI taxonomy): domain Eukaryota; kingdom Metazoa; phylum Arthropoda; class Insecta; order Lepidoptera; family Ypsolophidae; genus Ypsolopha; species Ypsolopha scabrella. Next base: position 13,449,634 of record OU342964.1, read on the forward strand.
AAGAACTATTTTGGAACGGAGAAAATTTGATTTTAACACTAAAACTAAAATTAAAGCCTTCAGAATAGGACCTAATGTCTAGGGAAAATATTGTTGTGATGAGGTGTCCAATTATGGTGGCCGCCAATAAAAAAAAAACTTTGTTTCCTCAGGGAGGGGGGTTTATGGAGGTACAATCACCTCCCGCCCCTCTAACCCCCAACAACCCGAAATTTTGGTGGCTGATATCTAATGAAAACCCAAAATGGTTTAAATCGGGTATGATATATATTTCCAATTAAACGAGTTTTGAAGTTTTTAATTATAGGGTTTGTACTAAAAATAGTAGATTTGTCAGCAAAATGTTCACATAAACAATATAAAACCAATTCCTTCATAATTCATGTATAATCAATTTCTATGTTTCCCCCCATGTGTTTATATATGGTCCTACAATTCAAAGTGAAAAAAATTTAACAGATGATAGAGTATCCCTAATAGACCTCATTCCACCGAAAAAATTGCACGTAATTTTTTTTACCTTTCCATAGAAATTTTGTCAAAACATTTAGAGCAAAAAATTTTTTCTTCTCGAATTTGATCAGTTAACGATACATGATCTACCCTAGAATTATTTAGGACCTTATAATATATATCAAGGTAACTTTATGTTGATGTGTTAATACAACTGGATGGTTCTGTATACATTGTTATATGAGCAGTTGAGTGAGCAGTGCTCACCACAGACAAAGTTGCAGGCAAAAGCTAGTACTTAATAAACAGTAACTACCTACATACATACTTCGACCAACTCTACTGAATTGAAATTAATTGGAAACGTGCATTGCCTTGATTATTAGTTGTTAGGTCAAAGTATTGTTTCTGACCTTTAGCTGAAATAAAAATTCTTTTTCTAGTGCATAATAAAGTAAGTTATTGTTATAATAATATCGTAATTGTACCTAATCGTATGTCATTTTGTACTTTGTTAAGATTATTTCACATTTTTAATAAGCTAGTTTGCAAACATTTTTTTCTATTTGTAGTTTATTTCCAAAATACTATCGTACTAATAGTATCAAGATTGCATAAGCCACATTTTATTCTTATTTGTCTTTTCTTTGTTTGTTTCAGATAACGTCAAGTCAATGATAAGGTCTGACCCCTCACATTGATGTAACAACATCAATTTATGTACATATCTATATACCCTGTTCTAATTTAGTCTCGCCATATATCTCTTCAGTTAATGTCCGCAAGAGAGGTGATAAAATGTGTATTATAAGATTTTTTTCGTCTGAAGCCTTTAGTGCTCATAAAACGAAAGAAATTCTACAAAAGTTAAAGCTGGTCGATAGTGATGTGCAAATTTTATCAACTGAACTTTGCTACCATGTGGAGCTGGCAGAAGGATGTGACTGTCTCAACATCAATCAAATGAAGAAACTTCAATGGCTTCTTAGCTCACCTCTGCAGCCGCATGCATTGAAGAATAACACAGTCTTCAAAAATGTCAAGAGTAATGAAATTCTTATTGAGATTGGGCCAAGGTATATGCAACATATTGAACTATTGTATTTTCTTTCGATTGATTTTAAAATCTAGCTAACTGTAACTTATTTTCAGGTTCAACTTCTCAACAGCTGATTCCAGTAACTCAGTCCAAATTTGCGAAAGCGTCGGCTTACGTGATATTGTCCGCCTCGAGGTGTCTACACGGTACCTGATCACCTTCGAGAAAGCCAAGGACACGACGCAAAAGCTCTTTGATGATCTGGCAGCGCCACTTCATGATAGAATGACCCAGTGCATCTACACCAATGAGAACCTTCCGCGCTACAGTTTCAATGAGGGTCTTCCGAAAGACTTGGAGCCTTGGTTCGTTGTACCGTTGCAAGCTGAGGGAAGACCGGCAATGGAGAAAGTCAACCAGAAGCTAGGTACAAAACCTTGACTTTTAGAGATACCTATTGCTTCTTGTGAATGAGCATAAGCTGGTCCTACTGTCCTAATCTATTTGTGTTAATGCACCATCATCAATCAATACTTATAATAAAACAGTAGAAATCATGTGTCTGTACATTGAAGAAAAGAAATAGAAATAGAAAGGGGGTGACTAAAGAAGAGTAATAGAACACAAATCAATGATTTTTAGAATTATTTTCTGTCTGTCTCTCTGTCTGTTTGTTCCCGCACATCTCTAAAACTACTAAACGGATTTTCATGTAGTTTTCACAGGTGTACAGAACTTAATTTGGAATAGAATATATAGGCTTTATTTCATTAAAATTATATCTCGGAAAAAAAAATCGTCACTTAAAGATTTTTGGAATTTACTTTTCTACTGGTAGTAATTAGAAGTTATGATACGGGATCTCCTCAACGGATACAGAGTTCGAGTTTGGACGTATTTGATTGGTCTTTATTAGCACTTTGGTAAAACATTGTGACCAGGGTCTGATGATGAGACTGGAAGGTGGGTACGGGATCTCCTCAACGGACAACAGCAGATCCTTCGAGTTTGGGCTTATTTGATTGGTATTTATTAGTACTTTGGTAAAACATGGTTACCAGGTCTGCTGATGGGACTGGAAGGTGGGTACGGGATCTCCTCAACAGACAACGGCAGACTCTTCGGGTTTGGGCTTATTTGATTGGTCTTTATTAGCACTTTGGTAAAACATGGAGACCAGGGTCTGATGATGATTTGATTGGTATTTATTGGCAATTTGGTAAAACATGGTGACCAGGGTCTGATGGTGGGACTGGAAGGTGGGTACGGGATCTCCTCAACGGACAACAGCAGACCCTTCGAGTTTGAGCTTATTTGATTGGTCTTTATTAGCACTTTGGTAAAACATGGTAACCAGGGTCTGATGATGGGACTGGAAGGTGGGTACGGGATCTCATCAACGGACAACAGCAGACCCTTCGAGTTTGGGCTTATTTGATTGGTGTTTATTAGCGCTTTGGTAAAACATGGTGACCGTTGCACATAGACTTTAAAAAAATCATATTCTTTTGTTTTCCTTATTTCCACGAAAATCTCTTCGGCGCGGGCGGAGCCGCGGGCAAAAGCTAGTTAACTTATAAAAGTGAAGCTCCAGCTTAGGCTCGACTAAACTAAAACAACTTTGAGTATTTTGGTTACAAAACTAATTTGGTGTTATTATTTCAAGGTCTGGCGTTCGACTCCTGGGACATGGACTTTTACACCGATCTGTTTGTCAAGAAACTGAAGAGAGACCCGACCAGTGTTGAGTTGTTTGATCTTGCTCAAAGCAACAGTGAACATTCACGTCATTGGTTCTTCAAGGTTAGTTTTTTTACATGTTATTGTCTTATCCTTTGAATGGGTTTAAATTATCTGAACTCAAGGTTAAGGGTGAGTATAGAAAAACGTTCGCGCTTTTCTGTGTTGCTTTGCGTCACCTAAAGCAGTGAAGTATCATCGTGTCACTTTGTACATGTCATTGCGTTACACGCATTCAAAGTAAAAAAAAACAAGAGGTGATAGACTACCTATCCCTAATAGACCAATTTCCACCTAAAAAAAATGTTCGCGCGTTCTTTTTTTCGCCTTTCTATAGGAATTTAGTCAGCTGATTAAACCACTTTGTACTGAGGAAGTGAAAAAATTATTAGCTCAAAAATATTTTTTTTCTTTTTGTTTGTTATCATATCAGTTAACGATACACGGTATACCCTAGAATTATTTTCACTTTTTATTGTAGGACCTTATACATATAATAAACTAGGATATGCAAATTGTCTGAAATGATAGTGCAAATCCAAAATATCTCGCTATGAGCAGTTGAGCAGTGCATCGCAAGATTTGTTTAGTCACCTAAAACTTAATTCAAATATATCCCTAAAGACAACTGATTATTTCCGTTCCAGGGAAAAATTATATTAGATGGCGAAGAAATTGATGAATCCCTTATTGATATGGTGGCCTCCACACAGAAGACATCCAATGACAACAATGTTATCAAGTTTGGAGATAACAGCAGGTAGGTACAAATGCACATTGGTATTATAACGGTACCTGTATTATACAAATAAAGGTTTTTTATCTGTGTAATATAGGTAACCTAATAACTTGATAACATTAATTTAATATCATCCATTGTTTCAGTGCCATAAGAGGCTTCAAACACACAAAACTACGCCCTACTAATGTGCGGGCTCCATCGCAAGTAATTTCAGAAATTACCGATTCTGATATAATATTCACTGCTGAAACCCATAACATGCCAACTGCTGTGGCACCGTTCAGTGGTGCTACAACAGGGACCGGGGGACGTATCAGAGACGTGCAGGGAGTGGGGCGCGGGGGACACACAGTGGCTGGTACTGCAGGCTACAGTGTGGGCAATCTTCATATACCTGGTGATTACACTTTTAAGAATTATGCAAAGGCTTTTGATAGAGTATCACAACTACCTGACATTCACGTCAAGCTAGAAAATTATGGTTGACTAGGCTTTGCGTCTGTCCAAATAAATACATCAAAACATATCATGTTACAGTTAAAAGCATCTTTTAGCAACGCCCATGCACTTTCCGGCATTCCGCAAGGATCACACTTTGTACCTACATTTGAGTTACCTACAATATTCATTTGATTGTAGGTTACGACCTGCCTTGGGAGGACAAGTCATGGGAGTACCCCAGCAATTTCGCATCTCCGTTGCAAATCATTATTGAAGCCAGTAATGGAGCGAGTGATTATGGAAATAAGTTTGGTGAACCTGTTGTTTCGGGTATGTAATTAAAATACAAATATATTTTTGGACGCTTATTTTCGTCAGAATGAAGCTCTTGATCTCCGAAACAATTGTGTTGTGTCGGATAAAAATGCAAACTGGGTATAAAATACATCGATTTTAAAAGTCTAAATATTGCTTAATTAGATTTCGTTTGCAGGGTTCGTCCAGTCCTACGGGTTGAGGAACTCTGACAACGTAAGAGAGGAGTTCGTAAAACCTATCATGTTCAGCGCAGGTATCGGCTACATGCCACATGATATGATCAAGAAGAACAAACCAGAGAAAGGTAAATTGTCACGAGTCGGTCCCTTAATATTGTCACAAGTATAATAAATAGGATATAAAATTAATATGTCTCCTTATTTAAAAAAAATCCAGTGCTTGCATCAGGATTAACTTAACATACACTGAATGATTCACCATCTCTAGAGGATTTAGATAAGGATGTGTAGCCGTGGCTATTCAATCTATTTACATATGTACAGTTATTTTAATAATTTAAAAGAGTCAAATGCAAAAGAGCCAAATATCAAATGCTTCTTACACGCCGATGACCAAACTCTCGCTTCATCGCCGAGAGATGGTACCGATTTATGGATGATGGCTATAATACGATAAAAGGAAAGGAATGAAAATTAACGTAGGAAAAACAAAAGTAATTGTGTTAGAGAGGGATGAAGCGGAATGCAAAGTTAAGATTGGAGACAAGGAAGTACCTAGTCGGTGCTTAAATTCTGTCACAAACAAAATTGGCTATAAAATGAAAACTAGTCATGATATACAAAAAAAGTTTTTTTTTAAAAAAACGTAATTTAATTAGCTTACATTAAACACAAAATTTATTCAAAATGATTGCCACCACTTTTCACACAAGCCTTCAATCTTCGCGGCCAATCATCAATAGCAGCACGGACCATATTCATGTCGATATCAGCCACTGCTTTAATCAATGATGACTTAAGGCTGCTCAAATTTTTGTGAGGTTTAGAACAGACCTTCTCCTCCAATTCCTGCCAAATTTTGTAATCCAGTGGATTGAGGTCAGGGCTAGATGAGGGCCAATCTTAATGCCTTATTAGCTCGATATTCTGGCGCTCGAACCACTCCTGAGTTGTTTTGGCCTTATGAGCAGGTGCGGAGTACAGTTGAAATACAAATGGCCGTCCTCCAAAGAGTGTCTGAGGCAGATCTTTTACTATGCGATCTAAAACCGTGTCTTGGTACACTTTTGCACTGGTTTTGACACCTTTTTCACAAAAATGCACTTCAGTAGGGCCATAGTAGGACACTCCCAACCAAATCATGACTGATGATGGATGATGGCCGTGCTGCACACTAGGAATGGCATTTCCAGCGGCCGCAGAGCTGGTAGCGTACACCCTGTCATTTTGTTTGTTGTACTTCTCTTCGATATTAAAAATTTTCTCGTCTGTAAACAGGATATCGCGGTGTCTGTTTCTTGCGTACCGCTTTAGCAAAACTTTGCATTTTGGCTCTCATAGCTATCAGACGCGCGTTCAGAAGATGTCCACTCTTTTTCGGTAAGCTCGTAGTCCCAGGTCTTCATTGAGTACTTTTTTTACGGTACTTCTGGTTAATCCCATCTCCAAAGCCATCAGTTTCTGCTTGCGGACGGGATTTCTTGCAATACGCGCCTTGATTGCTTTGATGACCCCTGGAGTTCTAACGGAACAAGGTCTGCCAGTTCTTTTCTCGTCATCGACACTAGAGGTTTCATTGTGCCTCTTGATGGTACGGTACACGAACCTCTTAGTGATTTTTAATTTTTGAAGCAAGTTGAATATCGTCTTCGGTGGATGGCCGCAACGATGCAATGCAATTACTGCTACTCGGTCCTCTTTGCGAGTCCACTCCATCGTAAAAAATGAATGAATGTAATTGTGATTTGGCAGATTATTAATCAAAAAATACTTGAAAATCGAACACCATTTCATTTTTTTTCTAGGTGTTCTATTTTTAAAATAAATGGCCAGTGACAGTATTTAAGAACCGACTAGGTATATTGGGTCGTGTCTTTTTCTGGCCAGAAACATTTAAGGGTGTTTGTGATTTATGTCAATGGTTTGCAGGGATGTTGTTAGTGAAGATCGGAGGCCCAGTGTACCGTATCGGCGTCGGTGGCGGCGCGGCCTCGTCCGTGGCGGTACAAGGCGGGGACACAAGAGATGCAGCCCTGGACTTTGGAGCCGTACAGAGAGGTAATCAGTTAAGCTGATCGAAAAATAATTCACTAATAATGCTGTTGGGAAAAGAAGAAGAGGCAAACTGAAAGTCAAATTCAGGGGCCTTATTAAAGCAAGGGCGGGTGTATGTACTTATGTAGGATTTGGCTTTGGACAGAGAACGTAGGAAGATGCTACAAAAATACGTGCCTCTTAAATAATTGATTGCAGTAGGCTACACTGAGAATTGAACTCGGAATTGGGTCTCTTACATACTTGCGGGAATTTTTATCCTTTTGCCAGTGCTTTAATGTGAGATACCTAATAGCAATGTCAGTTTCAATTAGAGATATACACGTTTTTTATTGAAATAATAGTACTATGTAATGAAAGAAAAAATGTACTCTCATATAAAATGAATTATCCACTGACTTATCAACAGGCGATGCTGAGATGGGCAACCGTCTGAACAGGGTCGTCAGAGGTTGTCTAGAAGCAGACATCAATCCAGTTGAATGTAAGTGTGCAAATTAAGCATAATAATTTTTGTTACAGATATTACTCCGGTTAAAAATACGGTAAATCTTCGAAGACATCTTAATTTTGAGATTCAAAAGAATCTTCTTCAGGATGGCATCGATATTGACGGGAACCGTGTATTGCATACGTACGACGTACACTTTATAAACTGTTAATATACTATTTCAGCGATCCACGACCAAGGCGCAGGCGGTAACGGCAACGTACTGAAAGAACTGGTAGAGCCTGAAGGAGCCGTAGTGTTCACCAAGGAGTTCCAGCTAGGAGACCCTACCATCACGACACTTGAACTGTGGGGAGCTGAGTACCAAGAGAATGATGCTCTCTTGTGTGCTAAGGAGAACAAAGAGATTTTACAAGGTAAATAGAATACTTGCCGTATACTTCTGTAGATGTGATCTTAGTCGCAGTAGCGCGAGCAAGCGTAGACGAGGAAGTGAGGTGTGCGGGAGAAGGTTTCACCACAGTTTAAAAATCCATACTGTGCGGGGCAGCCGGGCTTGCTGGTGTAGCAGGGCGTACGGCCAACCGCGGGGGGTGCCTACGCGTTCAGCGGGTTGTTGCTGACGAGGTAGAGGACCGCTGGGGTTCGGGGTTGATGAAAGAAAAACTGCTCTTCTATAGTTGATAAGCCAGATGAGGTCCCCCAGTATTGCCGCCTTGTTCGACGATCGAAATGTGAATGCATGTCTGTACTGGAACGCGCCTATATTTATACTGCTCGCTTTCTAAGGGAACATCTCATATTTATACTGTGCGAGCGAATAAGGAGATGTGTGAGCGAGACAGACTGATTTTTACCCCCCTAAATGCGGCAATACCGGACAGAGCCCACCTGCGCTATTATTTATTTAATCAGACTGTTATATTTACATTTATTGCGAATAACTTACTATATGCTTACTCTATATACTATTATTCTATATTTTTAGGTTAATTAAAACTCAATGGAGAAGGAACTTTATTCAATTCACATATAGCTATCAAGATGAGGCCAGGAAAACGTCTTAAAAGTAATGGACTAACAACTATGAAATAAGGGTATCTTATCCTATTATAAGCTTTTATACAAGTATATTATGTATCTATAGCCGCGAGCGTTATTCCGTCTCGCACACATACAGTTGTCCAACGAAGACGTTTGGACGAAGCGGTTGTGCGGGGCTTGTGGGGCGAGACTCCGAACTGCTTATTCGAAAATAGGCATGATGACTAAAAAAAAAATTATTTGTCCGTCAGTTAGATTATCAGAAAATATTGGACATGTATTTTTTTTTCAATCAAACAAACAATGATGAAGATATAGCATGCTGAAGTTCCTCGTGACGTCACATCTAGGTACAATTTTACTTAGAAGTGACGTCATTTTCCCTCACTCCCAAACTTTGACGCGCTTTATATCTGTCATTTTTTGTTTGATTGACAAAAAAAAATACGTGTCCAATATTTTTTGATAATCTAAATGACGGACTAAATAGAATAATATTTTGTGTACCCTGTGTACAAGCCTATTGTATGTAGCTCGGTGGCTACCTACATTTCGCCCCGCAGGCCCCGCATAATTGCTCTGTCGGAGCGCTTGGACAACTGTATGGATTCTTAAACTGTGGTTGCACTTTGCACTTATGTGAACTTTGTACTGAATGCATATATTGAACATCTTGTTATTTTTAGGGTTCTGTCAAAAAACTACCGGTAAGCTGGGTCTCTATGCCTTGATGATGGTCGCGGGTTTTAATGTGAATCACATCCCGGTGTCACTAAGATATAGTGAAAATCCTTCCAGTCATTACTTGCACCGTGGTCATAATATTTTTTAATTAAAATTGTTGAGGATATGCCCTATATATACTCGTATGTGAGACATGATTTTAGCGTGAGGTTTTAAAGTTATTACGAAAATATATGTAGCCTTTATTACCTTCTATTTTGATGTATTTTGATCACTGCACCCAACGACCTATCTATAGCTCGTTGACTGCACCAAACACACGGCAGCTTTCTCCCAACTGACAGGCGGTGTGCCAAAGCTTCTTCCAGTAATACGAGTAATAAATATATCATAGTTATTCCCGGGGGACGAATAAAAGAGAAAATAATGCAAATCGTCTATCTGGCAGCCCCTCGGAAAGGACTCGAAAGAAAAACAATTAATATTAACTGTTATTGCCATTATCACTATATTGTAACGATTTAATATTTTTATTGTTTTTGAACATCTTTTGGAAGAGTTAATTTTCAGTTAGATCGTATTTTCTGGAAACCCTTTGTTGATCAAAAAGAAAAGTAGTGCCGTAAATTAGAAACATTTTTTTTCCAACCGGTTGTTTATTCAGCGTCAAAAAAAAACGTTAAGACCGTGGAAGTCGAAAACTTACACATTTTATTTGAAGCATGAAAAAGCAATGTGACATTTTGTCTAATGTTAACCCTAACTTGACCATTATTCATGCAACACAAGTCAGACGAAAGTGTTTAAAAAATACAAACCATAAGAAATTGACATGGCTATAGTTAGTCTAAAGGTCTAAAGTCGTCTTCCATGCGCACCATATGACCGCACCAACTTAGCTGAATTTTCATTAGCATTGCTTCCATGCCGTACATTTTTGTTCCTCTTAAAACATCAGATCAAACCGAACAACTGATTAAAAAAGCCATACCCGGCAAATAAAAAAAATAATATTGGGGTTGCCCCATTGACCTCTCATTAACAACTAGACTCACAATCTCGCTCAAAAAGTGTCCGCGATGCATTTTGTCACCGCTATGGGGTGACAAAATCGAATGAAGATTTCGTACAACTGACATTACATCTTATGTTAACGACATAACGTCTTAATTTGGTTGAAGATTTTTGCTACAATGCACGACGCACGTTCGGACACTTTCTGACGAACTTTTCTAAGAGACTGTGTGTTTTGTTGTTTATGAGAGGTCAATGGCTTGTCCATACAAAATTCGCTATAGGTTTTCAATATTTGTTAAAAAACGGGTTTTTGTTTTTTTTCATTTTGTTAACTTTTGTTTCCTTAGAGAAGTTGTTCAATATAATTAGTAGATAATGTGAGCTCATTTAAAGATATCTGTCCATTGACACCAGGTATACAACATCTTTGAGATACATTTATCTTTATGTTGACAGATATTTGCCGCCGCGAGCGTTGCCCGGTATCGTTTGTGGGTGAGGTGACCGCCGACGGCTACATGAGTCTCGTCGAGGACTCCTACAATGAGGAAACTTTGAGCAGGGCCAACAGATTGAAGCCTGAGCTCAAGTCCAAGTTGCCCTATGACTTGCATTTGGAGGCTGTGCTGGGTGCGTATATGAAAAAATATTTGTAATTTTCGTTTAACTTTAAATTTCTTACGACTATCGAGCAATTATACTGAAAACTAAGAAGAACAAGGCATGAATTACAAGTAGCAATTTTGTGTTCCTTAAACTTTAATATTTTGGTAGATAGAACATTTATTTAGTTCTAAGTACAAATGCAGTGTAAAAATTATTGTTATCAAAAGTATTTACTATAAGGTGACATTCGTTTATGTAGCCAAATTAATACTGAAGACTCGGTAAGTGGTCAGGAATAAGATTCAATGACCCTGTTTGCGAAATACGAAAAAAATTTTTGTGCCGCTGTACTTGTCCAAGAACTACCTCGACTCAATTAGTATAGGAAGTATAAATATTATTTTGGGTATTTCACAGAACGGGTTATTGAACTTGGTCCTCACCACTTACCAGTCTCCAGTATGAATTTGGCTACATAAAGGAAAGTCAGATTATACCTAAATTAGCTACCTATTTTTAGGATTGGCAAATGTTTCTTTTGAACATGGTTACAGATTTACATAAAATATAGTATCATTGATGTAATCTTACAAACTTTTGCCCTCATTTCAGGTAACATGCCACGTAAGACATTTGATTTGAAGCAAGACAAGAGAACCAAATTGCCCCTATCTCTGCCTAAAGATGTCACAGTGAAAAGTGCTCTAGACAGAGTATTGAGGCTAGTGAATGTTGCCAGTAAAAGATATTTAACCAATAAGGTAAGAACTTGGTTGCGCTAAGAACTACTTAACACAATAAAGACATTAATAAGTAGCAAATAACAAAATTGATAGCCAAACATGCCCTCTTTTCCTAAAATAATTTATCATATCATCCTAAAATGTTTTGGATAGTAGTAATTTATCTTCTATATGATGTCGATTCGGTGTAACACGACTTATTTGTCAGGACTTAACTTATTTGACAGGACTTAATTTATTTAAGCATTCTGTCTATTTCTTTCTGTATCGAAAAGAGAAGGACAGCACGCTTGAAATAAGGTTACTCCTGTAAAATAAGTCGTGTTACACCGAATCGATACTACTGTCTCATAGCCAGTGGTCAGCGTAGGTAATGCCATTTGGGGTAAACGACCTCAAACATTATGAATAACTAAAAACCATTTCGAGATATTGGCTTTCTGAGCATCATGTATTTTTTTCAGACCTAAATCATTATTAAATAAAGATATTTAAAAATAACCCTCAAAAGTTGGTAAACACGGGATTTTAAAAACCTTTGCTTTCAAGTTAATTTTTGTATTTTAAAAAATCAAATGTCATGTCATTGTAACCGTTGACATTGACTGCGAACATAAACATGCCAAGTTGTTTTTTTAATAATCCCTTGGCAACGAACATCGAGTTTGAAATCCTCAGTTGCGACTTACGTCCTTTTAGAATGAGTGAATAAGAAAAAATTTAAATAAGCATTAAAAACACAAAATTAAAAAATACGTAAGCTTTATTTTTACGCAGATTTTCAATATAAATATTGAAAACAAATGGTTACCAGAAATGAAATGATGTCGATTAAATGCGGATCCCGGAAATCAAGATCTAATCCCGGAATAAGGGTATGTCCACGTTATGCTAGCATTAAATGGCACTAGTCACTACCTACGCCGACCACTGCACATAACCTTCACAGACAATTTGTTTGTGTATTTTCTGTTTTTTTCTTTTCTGTGTGTGTGAATTAGATTTATTTTGATTTTGTGTGTTCTTTTCCCGTGTTTCAATTTTTAAATATTGTAATCATTTTTGTTTTTTAATATTACGCATGTTTGTAGCGTTAATGTGGATATCTGTTATTAGCTTTGTGTATGGATATTGTAAATTTTATGTTAACTATTTTGCTGTAGGTGTCCTTACAAAAAATAAAAATAAATAACTTTGTGTAGGTGGATCGCTGCGTCACAGGTCTAGTAGCGCAGCAGCAGTGTGTGGGTCCGCTGCACACGCCACTAGCGGACTACGCGATCATCGCTCTCTCATACAACGAGCTCGTGGGGTCCGCCACGTCTATCGGCACACAGAACATCAAGGGTCTGTTAGACCCCGCGTCCGGCGCCCGGCTCTCGTTGGGAGAAGCGCTTACTAACTTGGTATGTTTCTATTTGTAAGACTATACTTTGTCGGTTGAGGTAGTTAAATCGAACTGAAATGAACAGCTATTATTTTTTGCGATTACGGGTTGGCCTCACAATGTAAATTGTTCGTATAGACGAGTACTACCACCAGTTTGTGTTTCCAAAATCAATTTTTCACCTAGCACATTTATATGATAAACTAGCTTTTACCCGCGGCTCCGCCCGCGTTTTGTTCGGTTTAACGACATGCTTTTTCCGGGATAAAAAGTAGCCTATGTGTTAAGTTAGGGTATAAGCTGTATCCATTCTAAATTTCAACCAAATCCGTCCAGCCGTTTCAGCGTGAAAGAGTAACAAACATACATACACACACACACAAACTTTCGCATTTATAATATTAGTGTGATAAATACTTATTCAAATGACTCATAAGTTAACTACCTAAACCGACTTGAGTATAGTTAGTTACATGTTTACTTACGCTCAATATTCAAATTAGACACGTCTATCGGGATATCGGGAGTAAAGAATATACTATCCATGCATGGCCGCAGTTAAGTCACTCATCTGACGCATTAATATGACCATATTATGTCATTGCGTTATAGGGAGAAAGATAAAGCGGAATAATATAGTGCTCTTTCCCATACTTCTTGTTAAGATGGCATTTTATTGGCAAATCGTTTTCCCTAATCTGTTCCATAGTTGGCGCTGACCAATCTTTTGTTAAGATTCGGTAGACTCATTATATTGGTTTATCGCATAACAACAATTGGTATTCAAATCCTCATCAGTAGCCTTAGCATGAAAACATTACGGTTACGTTTAGTTTGAACGTAACGCGGTTATGTATGGAATTCTGATAAGTTCCGCTACTGACCGCTAGGGGCGGTTATCAGATTTCATACAAAACCGCGTTACGTTTAAATTAAACGTAACCGTAATGTTTTCATGCTAAGGCTACAGATCTTGAAGATGTTTTGTAGGAGACCGCCTATTTGAAACTGACTTGACATACACTACTTGACTTTTTCTGTATATCTTTGAAGTCAATTTTAACAATAACTTTAAATGTTCCCAGGTGTTCGCCGGCATATCTTCTTTGGAAGATGTGAAGTGTTCTGGCAACTGGATGTGGGCTGGCAAGACGGGAGCCGAAGGGGCGTCCCTGGTGGTCGCCTGTCAGGCCGTCTGTGCCGCCATGTCGGAATTAGGGGTCGCTATCGATGGCGGGAAGGATTCCTTGTCAATGTGTGCGCAAGTGCGAGGAGAGAAAGGTAAGACTCTGTTCATATTTAATTATTTTAAAAAGCTGGTATTTTGGATTCTCTAGAACGACTAAACCGATTTTGAAAATTCATAATTCGTTGTAGTGGATAGACCCTTCACTTGGACATAGTTAATTCCCTGGGGACGGATGGGCAGTTCCCTATGGAGATAGCCGTTAATAACATTCGTGCGGGTAATCTCTGGAAGTACTGAACCGATTTTGAAAAGTCTCACTATTTTAATGGTTGCTGAAACTCTTCACTCAGACATAGGCTATTGTTTGTTCCCTGGGACGGGCAGTTTCCCAGGGACAGTCTTTTAATACCTTCGCACGAGTGAAATTGTGGGCAAAAAGCAAGTATGTTACTAAATAAGAAGAAGCGCAACTTACAAGTCCCGGCAGTAAATATTGCACATCGTATCGTAGCGTCATCTCTGTCGCACGAAGCGCTTACAGTCCGGTGAGAGAGACGGCGCTCTACGACGCCGATGTGTAATGTTTACCGCCGGGATCTGTACCCGATATTCGTTGACAGTGAAGTCCCCCGGCACACTGGTGGTATCGACGTACGCGCCGTGCCCCGACATAACGGTGAAGGTAGACCCGGCGCTCAAGGAAGAGGGATCGGCGCTCATCTGGCTTCCTGTCACACCCGGCAAATACAGGTGGGTCTAAAAAAAATTTGAATTTACTTATACTTGTCAACTCGTAGAAAACACTTAATTCACACAACCGGTTTCATTCTTTCTAAATACTTTATTGCACAAAATAAAAGTTACATGTACAACAGGCGGACTTGATGCTAAAAGCATTCGTAGAAAACACACTTAGTTCACACTGTACCAGAACGAACCTCGGATCGAGGCGTTCCGTTAGCACTCGCTAACATTTTGTGGTAAGGTGGTGCCACTACCTTCGGATTACTATTGATGTCTTGATATTAGCTGAGGGTGGAAGCGACATCTGCTTAATATGTGGGAAACGCTTGAGTTCGGAGGTAGATTAGGTTCATTGAAAAGAATGTTACAACAAACATAAAAGTATCAGTTGTTTAGGTTAGATGACATTACTTCCGGGATTAGAAAATAAAACAGACCTTATTTCCTTATTTTACTCAGGAAATGAAGAAATAATATTCAAATAAATTCCGGATGTTTTATTCTTAATGTTTGGAAGCAGGGAAAGAGTGAAAATTACGTGAATCGAGTAAAGATGTTGTTTCTATACTAAATTACGCGAACATTAAATTCGCGCCGAAAACGGGTATTTCATGGCTATGTATCATGTATGGAATTAAATATTTCCGGGTGTCTACAGTTGCTAAGCGAAATGGGTCCACTAAGCGAGGAGAAGAAAATGTCTTTTGAGGAGAGAGATTTTACAAAAGTAAGGAGGGCAGAAGGCGGGCGATGAGAGCGCAGTAGCAGGAAATTGGGTAAAATTCGATTCAAGAAGTTCCGTCATAATTCGCTGTCTTTCCGTCATAATGGCGCTGTTATTGTTAAATTGCTAGAGCCCGCTAGAATTTAGTATTGGGGGAAAAGAGGGCGACACTGCGCATCTTGCAATAAACTCATGAACTTTGGTATAGTACAGATTAGGTGAATTGGTTTTAAGACTATGTCAAAAGTGCCACTTGTTTCAGCTAGGTGGCGTATTTAGCAAAGCAGTAAAGGAAACAGATTCCATTTTCGTATTTTAATTCAAAATAAAGTAAAACCTGCTCAAATGAATTTTAGATATTTTCATTATCTTAATAGTTGGTGGTAAGGAAAATTAGAATCACGAAAAATATTGTTTCAAGCTAAAAAGGAAAACATTATGATTGCTGTAGTCCGGATGTCGGCGTTGAGATTTTATCCCATATAAGGTAATACGCAAATTCTTTGAGAGAATGCGTGGGTCGTGGATACGGGGAGTGACAAGAAGGGAGCGGGGCACGGGGGAAGCGGCGTGGCGAGGCGCCGGGAGTGAGTCGATAAAAGTGGTTGTAGGGCGGGAACGGAGCTGAGTCTTTGGAGCTTGGTCTTTGGAGGTCAGTCTTCGGAGTCAGTCTTGGAGGTCCGTCAAGCGAGGTACAAGTGCAGTAATTAGTCACGAATTTATTTTCATGGGTTTTAATTTTATCAGGGCGTTTGTTTTATAGTCATATCTATTTGCTCGGGGTTATTTTCTTTAAAGTTCTGTCGGAATTATTTAGAGTGTGGGATACTTTTCGAGAAAGTGCAGTTTAAATTTAGAGATCCGCGAGTGTTTGTTCGAGGCGTTTTCCGTAAAAGGACGAAGATGTAGATCGGTTATAGGGCATTCCTTTTGAGGCTTGTTTCAAATGATTTCCTAAGAATTCTGGGGTCTGCTTTATATTTTAAATAATATAAGGTAAAGCTGGATGTTGCGGCTGTGAAAGGCTTTGAGCTCTAGGGCTCGGCTGGCCGGGGGAAGGATGGAAAAAGCCTCATTAAGAATCGCGGTTAATTGTGTTATATCGTTCAGACCAGTTCTAGGGACGCGGATATCAGGCCTGGGCGTGGAGTTTTGCAATAGTGAGGGGTTATTAGCGCGGAACTACTCGGTGTTTCAAGCGTGGCAAAGGTGGGAGTCTCTGGGTTTAGTTTAGGGGTATTTTTAGTAGGCTTGACGGCTAATAGGTAGGGAAAATATGTGATGCTTAACAAAGAGGAGTCTCTTTGGGGATTTAGTGCGGGGGAACCTAACTGTGACGACAAACCGCACCATTTCCTTCAACCTCTCCGGAGGGGCAGTCGTTTTGAGATGACGCTGCAGCGGTTTAGTTATACCGTATAATATCTCCCATTTCTGACGTTACCATGTGATGTTGCCTGGGCGATCACGAGAGAAGTGTGAACCGGACATTGCCCCTCCAGGTTATCATCCGTGGCGCAGTCTTGGTCTTTATGTATATATTAATATATTTACCACACAACCATATAGGGAACTTCCGGTCAGTTGGGTGAGGCCCTTACCTTGAATCACCTGCTGACTGGCACGGAGAGTTTATAGGCAGTAGGTACACGTAGAGGAGAAAACTCGCCTCGCTTCTTTATTTTAGACTAGTTGAGGGATGTGATTTCCGCTGTGACTCTTTGGGAATCACCGCACAAACACAATTAAATGTAAATGTGAGATTTTATCTCTAGTTTTGGGTTTTACACATTTGGCAGACTATGAATTCTCATTCTAGGTACAAATGTTAGGCAGGTAAAGTTTGGATAGTCAAATTAGTGTTAAGATATTTGTTAGGATGCATTACACACTCACACAATTAAAAGTAAATGTGAGATTTTATCTCTAGTTTTGTTTTACACCAAAATAGGCTGAGAATTCTCTTGGCTATTCCTGGGCAGCCAGATCAGTCAAGGAACTTGCGGGAATGCTAGGACGTTACAAGGAATCTTAGGATGCTAGAATTTCACGTAGAGTTGCAAGAAGGGACGATAAATTGATTAGAACACAGTCAGGTATTATAGATAAATGTAGGACGCTAGAATTGTGCTCAGAGAAAATAGGGTTCTGAAGGTTGTAGGCTCCTGGTAGTGTAGGTTTTAGTCAATTATGTCTTGGTATTACACGTAGGTACGTTCAGGTTAGGATCCGTAGGCTTTGAAGGTTTTCAAGGGGGTAATTCTTGTAGAACCACGGACTGGTGAAAAGTAGGTCAGATAGGTAGGCGGATATCGGTTTAGGTTCCAGATTTTAGTTTAAAAAGAGTATGCGAATTTCAGAAGTTAGTAAAGGCAGAATTTGTTTAGATCAATCTTGTAACGACGTGTCGAAAGCATTCAGTGGAAAGCCTCCCCGATTGTCTGGTCGAGAAAACCCTTTAAGTGACGGAAAGTTATTTTGTTGTGAAGTAAAGATAAGTAATGTTTTGCTCTTAATTTGCTATCAGATAGATTAAACTTGTGATCATCGTTCTCTGATTAGATAAAGAAGGTTCGACCTCAAGCTCAGAAACACTCCTACTTACACGAGTGTCTAGTTTTTCAAGATACCCTTTTATTGAGATAAACTGTTTTGGTGTGAGAACCATCAGTTCAGAGTTTGGAGCAAAGTCCAGTTCTAAGTCTTAATTACAGTAGGTAAATAATTCTGGAATCATAATTTCCTTATAAAAAAAGGAAGATTTCAATATAAATAAATTTACCAAAGTAAGTAGCTTGGTTTCCATAGAAAAGGAATGATTTCTATTTGTGAATAATATTGCCTGAAAAATAAAGGTAATGAGTAGATGCATTTGTTCATACTAAGGGAAAATCCCACCCTTTTAGCCAAGCAATGCCGTGCTAATAAGAATCTTCTGTATACCAAACGGAACAGAAATCTTAGTTCGTCAAGTGTGAATAGATATATCTCTCCTTGAATTAATATTCTCAAGTACAATGTGGCCGAGAGATAGCCTTCAATACTGCTGAAACTATTCTGGATCTAACAAGGAAACCAGCTAGCTGAAATTATATCTATCTGAGTGAGACATCTTCATATAATTGTAGCTTTGATTCTGAGACATCAGAACGGCTACTTACTAACTGGAATTCAGAAGAATTGAAATTAGTCAGACTAGTAGAACTGAATTAGTTATCTGTATGACTGAATTAATCCAGTATTGACTGCTAATAAGTTTCTGTTAGAATGAGCTACCTTGTAGAATTCAGTAGGTTCAGAGATTAGACATCTGATAAGGGGAAGTGTACAGCTTTTACTGAAGTAATTAATATTTCACAGTAAGGTCACGATATTTAATTAAGAGTAGGTACGCCTTGAGGTTTCTTAGTGATTCTTCCTCCAAGGTGTGTAGACAGGGAATCACTGTTCTTAGGTTTTCTTGAAATAAATAATGTACAATAAAAACAAACTAAAGTTTTATCATTGAAAGACTACTTAAAGATTAATGAGACTATAGTAGTGTTTGGTAGAAATTAAAGACTTGCCAACATGAACGATTTACTATTACAAAGTAACAAATCTTATAAATATTCAGTATAATAATACTGCTTATCAAATTACAATATCTAAGTACTTAGTGCCCTGTAGCACGGTACAAATAATGTATCATCAAACTAAATGCAAAATTAAAGTCTATAATAATATAAAGTATTAAATCACAATTTCCAATAACACTAAATAAAACCTTTGTTCAAAAAAATTCACGGGTTATTCGAAAGGTAAAGGCTTTTATGTTCAACTTATACTCTTATTATCTAGGAGTATAATCTTCTCGTCTATTACTTTACTTAAGCAGAACCATAGAAGCTTTTGCTTTTACAGAACCCAAATTGACCGGTAGGGGCTATTAAACAAAAAACATAAAATTGCGGTATCTTCTAGATGAATTATATTTAGTTTCAGTTACTCCTCTCACTCTCTTACATAAGCCTGGTCAATAGGTGATATTCTCTTGGATAGTTTCAATTCAGTATTGACATCATATAATAACTTAGCTAGGCACAGATGATATTCTATTTACTAGGGTCAGAGGAACTATTTACTTCTCGGATACTTTAGGTAATTAACTAGACTTATTAGGAAATGTTGAGTTCGGATTCATTCTTATTATCACTAAAAGAACTAGGGTTACTTAAATACGGTTCACAACGAGGGGTCCTATCACAGCTGCTAGACGATCATTTGGCCTAATACTAGACTAACACCCTCCAAACCTTGTTTGTATTTATAACTAGTTCAAGCTACATGTGAGAAGGTAGAGTGGGTAGGCAGTGAGACGAAAAGTGGGTAGTTAGCAGAAAAGTTGGTAGGTAGGTGAGGTTAGTGTGTTAGGGTCTTGGAGGTGGGGGGGTTTGTTTCAACACAACCGGTTTCTTTCTTTCTAAATACTTTATTGCACAAAATAAAAGTTACATGTACAACAGGCGGACTTAATGCTAAAAGCATTTTCTCCCAATCAACCCTACAGAAATTACAAGAAATGAACAGAGGCAGGCGTGCAGAAAGGCTTTAAAATATAAAAAAAATATAATAATAATTTCGCTATATCATCTAATCTATTATTTTTAAAGGCATTACAAAATGTTTTCAAGAAATCTCGCAGTTATTATAATTTTATAGTGACAAATTTATCTTGTAAAAAAGAACCTTTTAAGATCCCATCATCTTTCTGTCTGTTGAACCGTAACAAAACTTTAAAAGTAATAATTTTTGTACTTAGCATCAGGACCTGAAGAAAAGGGGTTATTAAGTATCTAGATTCTGAAATTTACAGGAGCTCTAAAATTCTAAGAAATATGACTTCTATACAAAATATAAAACTGGATGTAAATTGACAGATGAAATCTATAAAAAGATTCATTTCTCCAAGAAACAATACCGCACGTTCACTTGGTAGGTTTGCGCGGCAAAGGTTGCATGTGTGTTTTTTGGAAATGTTTGTAAGAATAGATAAATATTAGTAGAATGTGTTCTTGAAATTTTATGTTAGCCCTCTATTTACACCCTGCTACCACCCTTTGGCCCTCAGTTCCCCCTTAAATGTAGGAGAAGCCCATACGGGATGGGAGTTTCGCGTCCACTGGTTAACTTCACTGGGGCTGAGTTCAGTTTGATCGTCGAGCGACGTCCCCTTCGCCTATTGTGCCATCTCTTTTGCACATTGAATTTTTATATTGTGCTGTAAGTGTTAGGCGGGTGTCAGTTGGCGATCAAACTGAACGCACCTCGGGTTATAGTACGTATTAGGTAAGCAATATTACTATACCTATGTGTTTAATGTGGCAGGGCTGTTGTCAAATACGGTAGTTTATAAAAATAGTCGGTTTAGTTTTAGGTTACATAGTTTATAATAAACCCACCAAAATCTACCGATGTTTAATTGAATCCTTAGTTTTTTAACTTTAAACCGGATTTTATTAAATCCCTGGAATATATGTAAATAATGTAAGTAACAGACTTATTTGTGCAGGCTCGGAGGGTCAGCTCTGGCGCAGTGCTACAAGCAACTAGGAGACAACCCGCCCGATCTTGATAACGCTTTAGTATTGAAGGCTCTGTTCGAGGTCACGCAAAAACTGCTGAAAGGTAAGCATACTCTATTTAATTTTATACTGTCGTTTGACACACGTTCGAAAGTGTTGATATTTCAAGTCACGAGACGCAGTCGAAGCAAAAAACAGTCGGGACGAGAAATATCAACCATCTCGCACTAGAATAAAATGTACTATTTTGTACACTGGCGAAGATTTCTATGCGTATTGTATCTGTAACAGATCTGTAATTTATCATAGATGCTTATTTTGGAAGCGTCAATGCGGAAAAAAAATGGAGAGCATATTCTATTCATATTCAATCTCTGTTCTTCTAAAATCCAACCCTTTGCGTCCTTTTGGACATTGACTTTCTATCAAATTAATTTAAAACATTAATTCCAGAGAAGAAGCTCCTATCTGGCCACGACATAAGCGAAGGAGGATTCATAACCACTGTCCTAGAAATGGGTATCGCAGGCATCCGTGGCCTTAACATCGACGTGCCAGTGGAAAAGAACGTCACTGCAATTGAAGCTCTATTCAATGAAGAGTTAGGAGTCATTATTGAAGTGAAGCAAAACGAAGCGGCGTATGTCCTAAACGAGTATAAGAAGGCCAGTGTTGCTGCTAAGAATATTGGTACCACTGGGAAGTACGGCATGCAAGCTGAGGTCCGTTTTATTTTATTATTGAATGTTTGTTGTAATTTATATCTGGGGGCCCCCGCCAAGTCGAGCTAAAAAGCGGCACGCCGTACCATCCTTTTCTCGAAGCAGTTCAGGCCATTTTCGACCTCCATATAACTTTGTTGTGGATAAAACTAGAAGCCTGAATTTTCGGTAACCAAGCAGGCATTGTATAAACACTATATTTCAAAGTTCATTCAATTTGAACCAGTAGTTTAAGAATTATAACTAGTCGAAGTTTCTCAATTTTGTCACTCACTCACTGACTGACTGACCGATCATCAAAACTCTAAGGCAATTCTAGCAGACATAGAAGCTTCAATTTTGGAATACAATGAGTGCTGTGTATAAATCAAGGAAAAAGTAAATCATTTTGCAATCTCGATCCAGTGTTCTAGATACAATAACTGCATAAATAACTTTGCAATCCAATATAAATAGGTTAGCTAATTATGTAATAACTTAAGACAGAAGGTCCCTTAAGTAGGGACTGAATAAATTAACCAACTTGGATTTACATGGATCTCACAACTTTTTACGGAAGAAGAACTAAGTTTCGAGACTTTTTTTCTACAAGTTTTGTTTTTAATGGCATTTCTTTTTCATTTTACTTTACTGAGACCTTGCCTTTTAATTATTATTTAAAAAAACACTTCTTCTCAGTGTTCAAATATTCCCTTCTCCAGTTGCACAGAAAATCTTGACAAACCTTCTTTATCCAGGTGTCAGTGAAGGTGAACGGTCAGAAAGTGCTAGACTCGAGGCTGATCGATGTGTTCCGTACGTGGGAAGAGACAAGTTACCAACTGGAGTGTCTGCAAGCCAACACCGACTGCGTTCAACAAGAATGGAAAGGTGAAACTTATAGCGTTGGCTAGCTTAAAGACAACTTTAAAGTATTTACGAAATAAATATTGAATATTTAGGCAATATAAATAACATACCAATTAAAAAAAAAAATACAATCTTTATTTGAAGTTCAGATAAACTATTTACGCTTTTAAGGAATACAATACAATACAACTTTATTTGCACACCGCACAAAAGGAAACAAAAATAATATAAATTACAATAGCCAAATAACGTAGGTGCAATCAGGCGGCCTTATCGCTTATAGCGATCTCTTCCAGACAATATTTGGGTAGAATCTGGTTTAAAAGGAGATTGATGAATAGGCGGTGCACTAATTTTAAAATAATATTTAAATATACTATACAAAATCTACATTAATAAATTATAAGATAAATAAAAACAAATATAAACATACGTATATTAAATAAATAACAAATGAACTTTAAGAGGAATGTAAATAGTTCAGTGGTTAAGAATTCTTTTAAACAAAACGTTTTTCGCCAATATTTTGTTGCATTGTTTTGATTATTAAAAGCTGAGATCATCTTTATTCGGATCGAAATAAACGTATAGTTTGGTCTACAATGTTTACAAAATTAGGAGTTCTGCATTTCCCGCTTGATACAAAATTAGGTGTTTATTTTCTCCTACTAAATTCTAGCTCAGACGGAGCATTACAGCATCTCTAGCGTCCGAAATGTTAAACAGGAGGATATTAATTCGTTGAAAATCCACAGGTCTCGAGAAACGCAAGGGAGCTACCTACAACGTTACGTTTGATCCCTCAGCCGCTGTGGTCACAACAAAGTCAATCAAGGTTGCTGTATTGCGTGAGGAAGGTATGGAACATTTAATTTTTGAAATATAACTTACAAGTTACATAATATATTTATATTTATATTTATATTTATTCTTAATGTACACAGAAAACATATTATTAAAATATACACTTGAAAAGCTATGTACAATGGCGCGCTTATCTCAATGATGAGATTTCTTCCAGCAGACCAAGGGTGGATGAGATATATAAGATATAAGTAAGGTATTCATAATGTGCACATAATAATACTTCCACAAAAACAAGATTAAAATAGTACCTAAAATATACAAACATGTAAAAAATACATACAATAAACTACATAAAATGTACATACATATACCTACACAATATTAATAAATAGTATCCTATCAATAAATATATAATCATACATATATATATATATATACATATATTATATACATAATATGTATACCAGGAGGATAGGTTAACGGAGATAGTGCTCTTTTATTTTCCTTTTGAATACACCAATGGAAGGACTATGGACTAGGACTATAACAATAATTTGGCCAAGTGCGGGTCGGACTCGCGCAAGAAGGGTTACGTACCACCACACAATACGGGTACGGAACCCTAAAACATGGTTAATAACAACAATATAAATACCAAAGCAACATCAATGCTACAAAAAACAAGACGCTAAAATGGTAGCGTCTGACAAAAAATCTGGTGACCTCTGCGTACGGAACCCAAATTTTTATTATTTTTTTGTTTTACTTTAGTTAGTAGTAGAGTATGTCTTACTGTCTTTAAGTAAGAGCCAAAACAAATAACCTTAAAATAATGCAACTTTTTCGAGATTCTGGTATGGAGACGCTTGAATTAAATATTTTCGAATATTTTATTATTTGTCGTGATAGAGGCCATAGTAATACGTATTCTGTGAAAATTTCAACTTTCTACCTATTACGGTTGAGGCTGTAGACCCCTGTGACAGATGGACAGACTACAGAGGCTTTGTAATAGGGTCCCGTTTGCCACCCTTCGGGTACGGAACCCTAAAAAGCTTCTACTATCCGATTCAGATGCTATTAGGATAGAACCTAGTCATACCTGATGCCTGTGTGCGTTAGAAACGCTGACGGAAGTGCGTGAGTGAGGCTCACTATGTGCAATCCCACTCACTCAGTCAACGTTCTATCAAGACAAGGTCCTACATATCCTATCTTATACGACCAGTAATTAATATTAGCAATAAATATACCGAGTGTAAATAGAGTGCGACCATTAAATGAAACCACATATTCTACCGACCCTACTGAACCACTTTTCCCAAGAATCATACCCGCGGACACCCTTAGTTTAGGAAATAATCCGTTTCACGGACGACGCTCTCTCTAAAATCGCCCGTATGTCGGTGCGTTAGGGTTCACGCATTTTTGTTTGCGACTCAATTATTTCCTAAACTATGGGTGTCCGCGGGTATGATTCTTGGGAAAAGTGGTTCAGTAGGGTCGGTAGAATATGTGGTTTCATTTAAGGGTAGCAGTCTATTTACACCCGGTATGACCACGTCTATGTTCACTAGCAGCTGAAACGGATAGTATATTGAATTACATTCATTTTATGATTTCACCTCTAAACCTGATTTTTGATTTGACGAACAGATTTTGGATATAATTTCCTCAGGTACGAATGGAGATCGTGAAATGATCGCGTCTCTCTTGATGGCCAACTTCGACGTATTCGACGTGACGATGAGCGACCTACAGAACCAAAGGATCACGCTGGACGCCTTCCAGGGTCTAGTGTTCCCTGGCGGGTTCAGTTATGCTGGTAAGCTAGACCAAAATTTTTTGGTTGTTTTAAAAGTTAGCTTTAAAAGTATTAAAATGAGAGCGAAACGAAGAGAAGACTAAGAGTCAGTTTCTGAATTAGGAATACTTAAGCGACGAATCAGACAATCACTGGGCTGCATTTTAAAGTTAAGCACTACTTAAGGCGCTTAGGAGCGCCACCGTTTTATTACAAAATTTGATAACCCGTTTCTCTGTTATTTTTCGTTATAGAATAAAGTATACGACCTCTATCATCTGGTACTGATATTTTAAAAGGCATCATTTTTCCAAAATTTTGAATATTGATTTTGTTTTAAAGATATCAAGCTGAACAGATTTACATGCAGTTGTTTTCTTGCCTTAAATTGTATATATACCAAAGTTTTACATTTCAGCCAATAGGAGAGAAACGACCAGGTACTTACATGTATCGCGCGTCGAGATTTCTAAGATAGAGGCGCCGTTGGCGCAGAGCGTGAGATGAGAGCTTAGTGTGTGAGAGGTTAACCTACCTACCCTTAATCTAACCGTCTTCTCCAGACACCCTCGGCTCAGCTAAAGGCTGGGCGGCGGGCATCTTGTTCTCCGAGTCGCTGACGTCACAGTTCGATCACTTCAAGAGCCGCAGCGACACGTTCTCTCTCGGCGTGTGTAATGGGTGCCAGCTGATGGCGCTGCTGGGATGGGTCGACGTCGACGAGAAGAGAGACGTCACCAACAGGAGGCAGGTCTTCTTGGACCACAACCAGTCTGAACGGTAAGCTGACTTGCGATGGTTCTAAGATATCAGAATCTGAGGTGCAATTGTTTAAGCCAATCATATTCAAATTGATTGTCATGTGGCTATTCCGCTAAGCAAATTAGCCCGTTTGACTATTGAAATTGTATATTTTTGACTGTTAAAATGAATACGATTGTCTTGTTTTGTTGTTGATAACCAAAAACGTACGATTTCAATTGTCAAACGGGCTTATTTGATTATCCGAATAGCCATATGACAATCGAATTTGATGACGATTGTCTTACACAATTGTAACTCTGAGCTGGGGGTGGCAACCAGTGACGGTTTGTATTAAGGAGCGCTAGAGCGGTGAACTCCCACATAAAGTTATGCTAATACATTTTTACTTATCACAGTATATTATTCAAATCTTAGCAGGACCGCAGCAATGTACAAAAAATAGTAAGTGGACACTACGCTTATCACAAAGAACAATAACATAAACATAGCTGTGTAAACAAACCCATAATTTGTAAGTTGTCCGGCCCGAGTAGGTAGAGCGTGCGCTCGGGACCAGCGCTCCTAGGGAAAAAATGTCCCATACAAAATTTGTACGTAGAAAAGAAAGAGAGGTACTGAGGTCCGTAAGCGTGAGACGGGGCATTTTGTATGAAAATTATACTGAATTCGGTGCGACGCTCCTGGCACTAGCCGAACTGGGTCGGAGATCAAAGAGCGAGAGGTAAGAGGAGCCCTTGACCGTTGTTTGTTTTAATTATTTTGTTAGTGTTGCGTCATATTTGCACTGTATTTTTCGGTGACATATTAGTGCGCGAAATAAAAAACTGTTCGAGTGAGCGCTTTGTACGCAAGGAGCTTGTCGGTACTAATAAACATGGCATTTAGTGTTCAGTTTACTAAAAATAACAGTGAGACATTTGAACAACGTTTCGACGTTAAAAATAAAGGTCGCCCTCTTCCAGACATTCAATTGGTACAGGAATGTTCCTCGAAAACAAAAAAAAATTAGGTGTATAAAAAATTGACGATAATGTGTGAAGTGAAGACGCTTTGTTTGTGTATACATATAATGTGAATTATTTGAAAATGATAACTATGAAAAGTGCAAACAATAAAACGCAAATTTCCAACGTAAACTTCTTTAATAAAATGGTAAGTTCCTTTAGGTACCTACGAGTAGCTATAAAGAGTCACGGAGAGATATCAATTATTGGGTAGGTATGTTGCAATCCCTGTCAGTAACTGAGACAGGGAGTGAACCCCCAGTGTTAAGACCCACCAACCGCCACTGGTGGCAACAGCTCATGGCGGCCGCGTTTTCAATAGACCTTGCTCTAAGGCCCTGATTTCCACGACATCATCTATCTATGGGTATGGGATATATTCTATGGTATTGAGACTTCTAAGAGGTCAAGGTGATCTTGATTCGCGGGGAAGTACAACGGTCGTGGCAGCGAATGGAAAACTCCTCGAATTTTTTTGTATTTTAGGCAGGGAAAATATATTGGTTTCATTAATTATCTCTCTCACTTCTATTATTGAATATTTATTTGATATCTGGCCGTGAACTAAAGAAGAGCCGCTATAACCCTCCAGGGGCAGCTGCCCCCTGCCATTACCTGGGTATCCCGTTGGCTGTAAGGCCTTTAATTTATAAAAAAGTAAGTATTTTAGTCCTTCTCGAAAGAGGGAAATTGTTTAGTTGGTGGTACCGTAGCACCTCTTCCAAGTTAGATCGATATCCTTTCGCAGTTATTTATTGTTTCATAGAAGCGAAAGTTTTTATGCCAATTATTAAAATCACATCGTGTAACAGTCAAATGCATGGGCGCCATCTTAATAGTCCGTATTTCAAGAGTTGTCTAGTCGTTCCAAGTATGAACATGCTATCGACTCGACATCGCTTCGATAAATTAAAACGTAGCTCTTATTTCATAACAATAAGAGTTCTCGTCTAGAAATTATCAAGTTCATCTGTCTATGTAATCGATGCTTACGTACTTGCTATGCAGTTTTGGTGAAAGTATCATACCATTTTACTTTCTAGATTTGAATGCCGCTGGAGTGCCGTCAAAATCAACTCGAGACAATCAGATGTGTGGCTGAACGGTATGGGAGGCAGCGTCCTCGGAGTGTGGGTGGCTCACGGGGAGGGGAGGTTTGCTGTGTCAGAGAGGCATGTGCTTGACACACTGCAGAGGAACGGACAGGTCAGTGTCTACGTCACTTATTATTGGACTAGTGTTGACGGTCAACTCGACACAGCCAGAAGCGTAGCCAGCGTGCTTGGAATGTGTCTTACACATTTTACTATAGTCGGTCCCCATTGCCTATATCAACGAACACGGGCTTTAAATTTGTCCTGCCTAGCCCACTGGTTCTGTTCTCCAAATAGTAAAAGATAGAAACGAGGGTGGTCCAAAAAATTCAAGTTCCGAATATTGTTTCTCCACAAGGCTATTTTTATTGTAGGGCACCTAAATGACAAGAATACAAAATTAAACAGTATTGAATGATGATGCAATAAGAGATGCGTTAGATGTTTCAGGGAACTGTTTTCTATGTTTTTATACTAGACGATGTATGTACTGCACCTGTTCGTCTTCCTTAGTTAGTGACTGGTTGTATTTTTGAATAAAACTGATGCATGCCCCTTTCAGCTGTATCATTAACAGCTCGCATCTTACTGCACTTTTCACGTAACGCTGAAAAAAATGGATCACTTTGCCATTTCTCAGGTGATATTTTCAGAAACTCTTCACTTTTACTTTTTCCATTATTCATAACATCATCAAACAAGCTGCTTGTTCTTTCAGTGACAAAATTCTCCACAGATATATCACTTTCCTATGCCATATTGATGCGTCGTCGTAGAGAATTAGTTATGTTTGGACGCTTTAGGTTTTTCACAATTTCTTCTTCCATCTTTGTAGACATTCTATCGTAAAAAAAATGCAAAGTGCTCTGATAAAGACCAAAAATGCCTCGCTAAAGAAGAGTAAGCTTTTTCACTATCTTATTAGGGTAAGTTCTTAGGATACCCAAGAGCTCAATGTCATTATATGGAAGCTCACAAATAGAGCTAGGTAGCTCTTCTTTACTTTTTGCCTCTCGTGCCGTCGAATGAAATTAGTTCCGTAATAGGTATATCTTTAGGGCATAAATGGCTTTAGCCGATTGGCCATCCATCCATCGAGTGTGATGTGTGGGTCCAGAAGCTCTAAACGTTTGTGTTCCGTTTCTGCCACCAAGAAATAGAAGAGACAAGCCCAAAAACTCCTAATAATCGTCTTTTGGATGCTGCTTTTGGAGTGTTTCTAGAACACTCGGTAAGTACTCCAATAATTCTGCTCTTACACCATTGAATGGAGGATTATGAAACAGGCGAATATCACCAGCACTATAATCAGTGTTATCAATGGTGGGCCACTCTTTCTGAAATCTTTTGAATATTCGAGTTTCCGGTCCCCCAGTAGCGCCGATTAGTATGAAAATATACTTAGCTAAAAGTATGAGCTCCATGACATGATGCCGGCAAGAAATCCAGACGAGTTCACGTTCGAAAAATTGTGTTTATTGAACAAGTCTACTTTCTGGGCGACCAGTAAACCGTAACCCATCGACTTCATACGTGTATTTGGTACAGAAATTACTATACGACCATAGACAAAAAAGAGCTATGTGGAGGCAAGATTCAACAACATTTTTTTTCCTCATACAACTGTGGACCACCCCCAACTGGGATTTTTTGTCGTAAGAAAGACCGTTCATAACTACATACCTAATCGGTAGTTGTTTACGGTCCAAAAGTTAAAATGGTATCTACGTGTAAATGGTATCCGACCGGTAAAATTTTAAATTTGTAAGCCGCAGGTTTCCTCATGAGTAAGTCCTTGGTGTTTCGCATAGGCTGTATTTAGTGAGTTAAGGCCTCGATACTCGCTAGTAACTGCGTAAATTGTAAAGAGCCCCTAGCGGTTTACAAAAGAACTAGTGCTTCTAATACAAAGTATTTTGCGCAGTCGCTATCGAGTATCGAGACCCAAATTCATACCTGGTTGAACAAAACTCGGTACCGTCTTTTGCGATTCCTAGATTAATACTGCAGCGCGGAATAGACGAGTTCATTTGGTCGCTCTTAGGCTAAGACAGCGGAGGTGCAATTTTGTAGAACAGATATATCTTTTGTTCTAGGTGGCCATGCAATATATAGATGACAACGGAGAACCCACTGAGGCCTACCCAATGAACCCAAATGGAAGCCCTGGTAAGTGTATTCAAATTCAAATGTACGATCTACAAAAGCAATTCTACGGCAAAAAAAAAAATGAAGAAACTGTGTTAAACCAACCGGTCGAAAATCAATACTTTTAATTTGCATACAATGAATTTTGGTCCCACTTGGATTTCAGGAAAATATAGTTACTAAACGATGCTGCAGTTTGATTGGACCCCACATTTGTATGTGACAGATGGTATAGCCGGCGTGACGTCACGCGACGGCCGGCACATCGCCATGATGCCGCACCCTGAGCGCTGCGTGCTGCGCTGGCAGTGCCCCTCCCCCGCGCCCCGCCCCGCGCGCACGGCCGACCCCACCAGCCAGGCCTCGCCGTGGCTGAGGCTCTTCCAGAACGCGTACACCTGGGCGAGCAAGCAGTGACCGTAGCGCAAAATAAATACATACAGAAGGCCTGCTCCCTACAACCAGCGATTTCGTGCGCACGCACACAGAGACGTGTACGTACGACGATCTTTGTTAGATCGGTAGAATGCCACTCGCGAGTGCATGCGCTTGACGATACATGTGATGAGTAGGTATTTAAAATCAAGGTCAGCCGTGTCTATTTTGTGACCGTAGTATACACGAGTTGAAGTTGCCACTCCTGTATTAGGGCTGCCATGTTTTGCTAGGGTCTAATCGGGACGCTTTCTGGAATTAGAAGTAAAAATATGCACTTTTGAGACAACGTAAATATTTATTAGCTTATTTAGATAAAAACACATTTACTTAGTTGTAGTGGAAGCATTGACCTCTCATAAATAACTAGACTCACAATCTCGCTCAAAAAGTGTCCGCGATG
The DNA here is from genome assembly GCA_910592155.1 of Ypsolopha scabrella. Lineage (NCBI taxonomy): Eukaryota > Metazoa > Arthropoda > Insecta > Lepidoptera > Ypsolophidae > Ypsolopha > Ypsolopha scabrella. Next base: position 13,480,785 of record OU342964.1, read on the forward strand.
CATTTTGTCACCGCTATGGGGTGACAAATTCGAATGACGATTTCGTACAACTGACATTGCATCTTATGTTAACGATATAACGTCTTATATTTGGTTGAAGATTTTTGCTACTATATGCACGTCGCACGTTCGGACACTTTCTGACGAACTTTTCTTAGAGTGTGTCTTGTTTATGAGAGGTCAATGAGTGGAAGCAGTACTTTATTATTATTATACTTTTCTAAGGTCTTTAATTTTTTCATCAATGCAGAATTCCTATAAATCTCCGCGAAAGTCAAAGTTTATGTGTTCACCCTCGCGAACTTATCCGCTCTCGCAATATTCGAGTCGCCAACGGCCGTGTTCATCGCGCCATCTGTCCAGATATCAGGACAATGTTCTCTGTCGTCGTCGAAGACGTCGGGACAGACAAGTCAATAACGGTGATAGTCCCGATATATCGGGATGGATGGCAGCCCTACTCCTGTAGCACCCGCGGGACGCAGGGCCGAAGTTGTACTCAGCCTTGTAGATTCCACCCGCTTCCCGCGTGGACTAATATGAGTGATCTCACTGAAGTTTACCTCTATATGTCTGTACAGTAGTTTCCTGTCAAAGCTGGGCTTTCGGAGAGTTAGAACTTGAAAGTGAAAGAAGCAATAAATTTGGTTACCACAGTCATCGTCTAGCAGAAACGGATATTAATAAGTTCATTTAATTATTACTTTCCACTTTTGCGAAACAGAGATAAAATATTATTTGTGTCTGCAACACATACAGCCCGTGGCACAAAAGTCTAGCGGTGAACGAATATAGCTGTGCTGCGAGTACAATTGGGGAGCCAATCAGCGCTTACGCATGGGTACGTACGCGCGCCCCGCGCGCCGCTCTATCCGCCACGACACCTTATTTTTGACTTCTGCGCATTAAACGGTCACCGCTACACTTTTACGTCGCAGGCTGTATTTCTATTTAGAAAAATTGTTTTTACATTTTCACTAAGAGCGCAGAAGTAGTAAATGTTCTAGTTACGTTTGTATTTTGCGTCGTTAGTCGACGCAATTTGTACAGAATTTTATCAACAGTGTCATAAACCCAGATCAGTTTTAGGATAAGTTGATTAGATAAGGAAATAAACTTGTATTCACATTCTGAATAAGGAAACATTCCACAATAAGTATTGGAGTAAAAAGATACTGATCATATATTCTTTTAAATGTTATAGATAAGAAATTGTTGTCTTCCAAAATAACATTTCGAAGGAATTTTTAGTATAGATACTGGTGTCGATTTTGTGTAACACAACCTAAATTATTTGACAGGACGCAGGGCCGAAGTTGTACTCAGCCTTGTAGATTCCACCCGCTTCCCGCGTGGACTAATAGTTGTACTCAGCCTTGTAGATTCCACCCGCTTCCCGCGTGGACTAATATGAGTGATCTCACTGAAGTTTACCTCTATATGTCTGTACAGTAGTTTCCTGTCAAAGCTGGGCTTTCGGAGAGTTAGAACTTGAAAGTGAAAGAAGCAATAAATTTGGTTACCACAGTCATCGTCTAGCAGAAACGGATATTAATAAGTTCATTTAATTATTACTTTCCACTTTTGCGAAACAGAGATAAAATATTATTTGTGTCTGCAACACATACAGCCCGTGGCACAAAAGTCTAGCGGTGAACGAATATAGCTGTGCTGCGAGTACAATTGGGGAGCCAATCAGCGCTTACGCATGGGTACGTACGCGCGCCCCGCGCGCCGCTCTATCCGCCACGACACCTTATTTTTGACTTCTGCGCATTAAACGGTCACCGCTACACTTTTACGTCGCAGGCTGTATTTCTATTTAGAAAAATTGTTTTTACATTTTCACTAAGAGCGCAGAAGTAGTAAATGTTCTAGTTACGTTTGTATTTTGCGTCGTTAGTCGACGCAATTTGTACAGAATTTTATCAACAGTGTCATAAACCCAGATCAGTTTTAGGATAAGTTGATTAGATAAGGAAATAAACTTGTATTCACATTCTGAATAAGGAAACATTCCACAATAAGTATTGGAGTAAAAAGATACTGATCATATATTCTTTTAAATGTTATAGATAAGAAATTGTTGTCTTCCAAAATAACATTTCGAAGGAATTTTTAGTATAGATACTGGTGTCGATTTTGTGTAACACAACCTAAATTATTTGACAGTTATTTTAAGCGCCCTGTCCTTGTCTTTTTGATACAGAAATAAAAAGACAATGCTTAAATTAAGTTTAGTCCTGTCAAATATGTTAAGTCGTGTTACACAACATTTCCATCCATCCATCCATCCATCATCCTGCTTCGTCCACTGCTGGACATAGGCCTTTCCAGGACTTCGCCACTCTTGGCGGTCCTCCTGGAAGAAATGCCCACACGCTGGGCAGGCGGGTTGGTGAGCGCGGTGCCGAAACCCTTGCACCAGTGACGCCGCTGCCCGTCACCAGTCTGATTTATATAAGGCCCGGCAATTGGGGATGGATATACCGCCATCCATCGGTCCCAGGCAATGGTGGGCCGCCTGGTTTTTTTTTTTTTGCCTGAGAGCTGTTCTCTTACTCTCCCCCGAATAACTTCGGGAGGATTTCCGAGTAAGTAAGATGGTGGTACCTCCACAGTCGAGCCCGGCATTAGCTCTACCACCTTTAAAAACATTTACACAACATTTAAAAACATATTATTTTTGATAATTATTTTGATGACACATCATCAATATACGTAATTATAATAATATTTATTTTAATATAGTTGGTTGTATTTTGTGTCATCACATCATACTCATCATGTAAAACTTTGGTATACTTACTTTACTTTCCACTAATCCCCATTAGAAATAAAATATTTTATAAATAACAACATATATTAGTAATTGATAATCACGAAGTCTTTATTTCTTATTGAGGTAAATAAAATCTTAGTTTCACACTCACTAGGTACTAAAATCACAGATTTTTAAGTGTCGTATTATTTAATAAAATCACAGATTTAAAATTATTATTAAAATCACAGTTTTACAATCATTAATAAAATCATAATAAAGTAGGGAGTGTAAAACTAAGATTTTATTTACCTCCATAAGAAATAAAGACTTCGTGATTATAAATTACTAATATATGTTGTTATTTATATTTTATTCGTAAACTAATGGGGATTTGTGAACTTTTCTGAAAAAATGTGCACATAATGCGAAGTGAGACTCATTCTGAGAAATGCATAAATTTTAAGTGCCCGTTATGAGACATGCAAAATGTACTATTTATTGAGATGTTTTGATCTGTTATTGTTATTTCCATGTTTTACAACACAAATGTCAGAAATACATTTTTAAATTAATACATTGTTTTGGTTTTATTTTAATTTAAGTATTCATGCTTTTCTTATGTAAATATACATCAGACAACCTTAAATGTGAGTCATGATTTCTTGCATCTACTCAGATCCTTAGATCGAGACTTTTCTAATGCTTCATATACTTACTATGGAATCAAACTTGAACTTTTTCAATGCTTCTGAAGCTTTGTTGTATGATCTTGTATTATTCACGTTTATTTCATCTATAACTCCTTCCCAAATGCCCAGATTACTCTGTCCTTTTTAATTTTGTTTCAAATTCAAATAATTTGTCAAATAAAGGTGTCGCAAAATTAACGCAAGATTCAAATCTTATATATAAAACACCGGGTACCATTATATTTCTTTGGAAAACACAGTTTTTAGTCTTTGGATTGTTATTTTTTTATTGAATCATAAACTACTACAGACTTAACATTAATAATGAAGGCATAGAGTCTACGCGTGGCAATTTTAGCTCAGTGAACTACGGGCTCTTTTAAATATAAATGTTACTTGTTTCCAAACAAAATATAATATAGACATTAGTTTAGGAATTAACAAATATGTTCCAAAAATAAACCAATCAAAACAACCCATTTTTATACGTTTCTTCGTACCATGAAGCCTAAATGTAGCGGCTATTTCATCTTTATGTTTGGTCTGTTACTTAGTAATAATTACATGTCTGTGTAAACTACATAGGATAGGGTTATTTATGGAATAACACTTCGGGCAAATGGCCTCCACGGCTTTGCATCCGCACTCGTTTGTCGAAGTTTTCCATGACCATTTTGCATAAATGTGGCTGAATTTACAGCTCGATATACCATCGACATAGGATATTCATATTCAATCGTTTATTGCATTCATATGTACAGTAGCAGTTCTTAAAATTATTTACAGTTTACATATGACGCCGCTAGGGCACAGCAATATTTAGAAAGAGGGGCTGAGGCAGACCGTTGTTAGTTAAAATGTTTAAAATATTCGTCTAATGTGCTTGCGTTCCGTTTCATCTTGATTTTTAATTCAACTTTTAAGAATCTGTTAAAAATTTGAAAATTAATCCGTAAGGTAACGTAAAAGTAACGTTTTCAACCATGTAACGTAAAGGGGTAAAAAAGTAACGTAAAACGTTACAAAAGTAACGTTCTGGCAACACTGGCCGGTGCATACGACAGAATGATGTTCGTATGCGTGGATGAAGTTTGCGTATGTGTGCGGGGTCTTACTCCCATCGTAATCAATCGTGCAATATTCGGTCCAACTAGTTACTATACTCTTTGATTCGGTCGAATGTCGTTCAGTCGACGCAAGTGGTACTCTGATAATCGATTTTGGAACGAAAATTCATTTTGACAGCAGTTAGATCGAAATGCTTACTCTGAAGTTTCCGAACATCGGCCGATAAATCGATTTTGACAGAAGTTCTATCGTGATTTCTTACGTGAGCTCAAGAGGTGTCGTTGTAATATCGTAAGCTTGAAATTTACTCATTATTATTATGTTTTTGGCTCTTTTAATAATATTTATTGGTGGCATAATTTATAAATAATACGTTTTTCCATGTGTTAGCTGTAATGGCAAGACTTTACTACATTTTGATGAGATGAGTCCGTGTGCCTGTCTACCAATATCGGGTGGGCCAGAAAGGCGTACGATATTGAAAAAATAATAAAAAAACTAAATAAATAATAAAAAAACTAAATACAATTCACATACAAATTTTTATTTCAATTAAAATAGACATCTGGGAAATGCATTTCTTAAAAATAACATCATCCAGGTGTGCACCATCGCGCTGCAACAATTATTTTGGTGTACTGTAATAAAGTTATACTTACACTTTGGTCGGGGGGAGTTGTATCGAATAGTATCCCTTAACTACATCTGTCCTGCCCCTGCACCCACCCTGCAAATGATACCTCAGAAGAAGTAGAGACTGTTGTTTTGTGCTGAAGGACTTTCAGATTTATAAATTATCGTTTCGAGGTGCCTTACATATTAATTAGGTATACTTCTTTTTCTGAACTTCAGTAAGATATTAAATTTTCATTTAAAACGATTCATGTTGTTTTTGAATTCAATATTAAATTTGTTAACTTGTAAGCATCTTTTATATTTTTAAGGCAGGCAGAGCCATGGGCACATCTAGTAAATATTAAAATTGTACCCGTCTAGGTATTTTTGTATTTAAAGCAAATATAATGATTAATGATTTGTTGTAAATAGCACTCTCAATGCTCAATTGGTTTGCTGTCAGAATTTCTTTAGAGAGCTAAGCTCAACGCTGTATTTCTTCAAATAAAGCAAGGGCTTGGGAGATCAACACTATTTCCTTTAATAATATTAGTTTATTTTTGTGTCATACTATTTACTAACTTTGCAGCATTATTGGCTTACCAGTAGGACTAAAACATATATTCCTATGCGGGACACTGTATATTTATACCTAGGTAGCATTCCAAATCACTTTTTCAAGATTAAAATATTGCTCGCTGTCAGATAAAAGTAGCTTGATGCTGGTTCCAAAACCTAAAGTAGATGTTATGGAACCAGCATCGAGCTACTTTTGTCTGACAGCGAGCAATATTTCAATCTTGAAAAGTGATTTGAAACGCTACCCTATTTGGCATTTGTGCCCCCCCCCCCCCCCAAAAATAAATCCTGGATCCGCCCTTGAATGCTTGGTATAGGTACTTAAACTTTTAAGAATAAGTAACAAATAAAAGTCATCATTTTGTAAAATAAAATCTTAATAATAAGTAAATCTAGAAACTTTCCCTTTTTTATAACCCACCTACCTATTTACTGCTGCTAATTGATGAACACATGAAAAAATATCAAATTTATATAATAAAATATAGCAGTAGTACAAACAAAATTCACTTGAAATCATAGCAATGTTTTCACACATATTTCAGCTTAACTGCTGGATTATGAAATTAGGTAAGGTACTAGAACACACCTTTGATTATTCACTTCCACCTAGAAACCAAATAAAAGTTACTAATACTGGGAAAAAGGTGGAAAAAACTCGCATTTATACTTAGTAATATTTTAGAGCACACCTAAATAGGTGTTCCCTAAAATTCTCTAAAAATCTCTAAAATTAGAGCTGTCAAACTCTAAAAATTGTTGCTTCAGAATACCAAAAAACCTAAGTTGAATGCTTTAGAGCTGTCATCGTAAAAGTGACGTAAATTTAGAAACAATCTTAATTTGACGTTCGTAAACGCCAGCTTCAGAATACCAAAAAGTTTTAGGTCACTCTATGTAACACATTTTAGAGCACTTTTTATAAACGTCAGATTAGGACATGTTGCTTCAGAATAGGTCTCAATAGAGGCTGAAATTAAATCAACCGACCAAATTCATACTGGAGACCCGGTTAGTGATCAGGATCTAGGTTCAGTAATCCTTTTGGTCAAATTCGAAAAATATATTTTTTGCTCCATAACTTGTTTAAGTAGAATTCCTAGTCTAGGCTATAAAAAAGCAAAAAAAATATTTATCGAATTGCACTAAAAGGGTAATTGAAGCTTTTCTCAGTTCACTAACCGAGTCTCCAGTGTGAATTTGGTCGGTTAATTTAATTTCACCTTGTTTACGTATATTTATAATATAATATTTACCAAAATTGATATAAATTTTGGGTGTACGGATTATCAAGGCCCTACTGTATATAAAAGGACAAATAATTTTTCATATTTTGATATCGGGTCATAATTTTAATAAAGTTTATAACAGTGACATTTTGTCCTCTTACTACCCTTTTGTGACGTCATTGCGACAAGATAACGGAGTCTAGTTATAATACTAAATTAAGAACTCTTGTTTCTGAACTTCTGTCCATATTTTCAATTTTGGTGGCGCCATTCGAAACCAAATACAAACCAACAACAAGCCGATAATGATAATAAAATCAATTACTTTACAACAATTAATATAACAGTGTTACTGACAATAATAAATTAGTCTAAATGTACTATAAGTACCAAAAAGGTGACATCCGTCGCAAGTGATATATGAGAGCCACCTGTTAGTTCACTAAATTACATGCTGTACCCTGCTACCCCGTTGCACCCTTATTACTTCTGTCCTCAATAGAAATTTTCATTGTAATTATTTGATTGACTAGTAGGTGGCTCTCGAAACGTCAAAATCACGTCGGTACGCTGTCAAAGCCCTGAACACCTATCCATTTAAATAGATCAGTGGTTCAAAAATTTACACGAGTTAAACCGAGGGTAACCGATCTGTTCCCTGCCCAACAGTTACTCAGAAGTGTTTTGAAACGCTTCCAGTTACTCGGAAGTGTTTTGCAACGATTCCGTGTAATGCGATAATCACACCGGCTAGTGCGAATTATAACGCTGTCTGGTCCGCGTTCAGTTTGATCGCCCGCTCATCACTGACAGCGGGAAAGCATATACAAAATCAACGCGTGCAAAAGAGATGTCATGATCGACGGGCGTGAAGGAGCGATCAAACTGAACTCAGCCCTGGATATCGTTATCACTTCGGAGTTTTGCCGGGTTTTGGACAGAATTCAAAATTGTATTCATTATTTATAAAGGGAAAAAAGTGAAAATTATTATTGTTAAAGTTGCATTAGGCTCATAAGAGCTTATTTATCTATAATTTTTTTTTGTTACTACAAAAGGCAATTTCAGGCTTCCTCCCTTGATTTAGATTTGAGACTGACGTTTGTCGCCCAGACCCGTTCTAAAACGTTTTTCTCACTGGATTCACCCGCAAGGTTGCAAGCGTTTCAAAACCAGATGTTCTTTCTCTTTCTTGTATTTAGCTCTTTCTATTAAACGAATGAAATTTTGCGCTACATCGCACGTTTTGAAACGGTTTCTTTCTAAGTCATGAGATTCAGAGTGCATTTTGAGTCCGAACTCAATCTTACAAACGTCAAAAAGTGACGTGATCTCATACTAGAGAGACGTCTGTAAGATTGAGTTCCTCTTGAGTTCGGACTCAAAATGCACTCTGAATCTCAGCCCTATTCTCGTGTAGCAAATATTAGATTTAGAGCTGCCATAACCCAAAACTTTTCATTGCAAAATAGGATTTAACGCAGATGGATAAAAGTTAAATGAGCTTGTATTATTTTAGGTTTTTCAAATCTAAATTTAAGGTTTGCTGCACGAGAATAGGTCACAGTTACACATAAAAATGAAGATGTGGCCTAAAGGTCGCTGTAACCAGGTCATAAAATAAAAAAAATAAAATCTTTGTGGTCATTGATTTGATTTGTTTGTACTTTTTTTTTTTTTGTTAATTGTTTTACGGCCCTGGATTCTTGTCCTTTTGAGCCTTTCGTTTGTTTATTATGGACTTTGAAGTGTACCGTAAGTCAGCGTTGCCAGATACATGCTGCTGGTACGGATATTTTTACCTGATTTCGGGTAATTTCAGCACTAAGCGGGTATCTTGTAGGTAATCATGACTGCCGGGTAATTTCGGGTAATTTTACGACATACACAAAAATATTATTTCACCTATTAAATGGTATTGACTCAGTTGATACCCAAAACGAAATAATTTTGAGGCAAATCATGCGTGAATTCGCAAAACTAAATGAATCTTATCCCTATCTTTGTGGTAGGGGGTGTATGTGCGTGTGTGTGTGTGTGTGTGTGTGTGTGTGTGTGTGCGTGTGTGTGTGTGTGTGTGTGTGTTGAGTCAAATGAGGCAAAACGTGCAAAAGAGATACAGACTCAGAGAGGCCAAGCAAGAAGATTTTCTTCAAAATCACATCAAAGCAGCGTTGCCGGTGCGGATATTTTTACTCGATTTCAGGTAATTTAGACCCTAAGCGGGTTGTTGCAGGTAACAATGAGTGCCGGGTAAAAAAACCTGTACCGTCAATAAAAAAAAGCATCAAATACTTTATTTATTAAATCGTCCTGACGCAGCTACAGCGCATAATTAAACACATCTTATCTTTCTCTACTATTTGTGTGTGTGAGAATCATGATATAAGTGAGGTTAATCCGCACTAAATCGACGTGCAAAAGAGATGCCCACACAAATCATCAGTAGAAAGCGCGATTATTTTGCTGTTTGTTCCGTTTTGTTTTGTGGCTTGCTCTGAAAAGTTATAAATACTATAAAACGTGAAAATTTTGAGAGAAAGGAACCTTCAAAATCAACTTATTTAATTATATTATAATTTAATTATTGTTGATAAATTATTCTTTTTATTTATCAATTTTCACCAAAATGGTCTGAATGTGAAGTAGAAAATTCTTTAAAAATTCTTTTATTTGGCATCAACGACTTAAAATATCTTTATAGTACTTCCAAACTTATAATGCGCATACGAATCTTCGCCACTGCTCGGAAAAGTTCGTATTTCTCTACACTTTCTATACAAGTCAGTAAGGTCACGTGGTACGTCTAGTCGCTCGGCTATAGATTTCTATCCCTATTATAACTTTGAGATGTTAATGTAAATTTTTTTCACCTTATCAATTAAAAACACTTTTAAAACAAAGACCATCCATCCATCCATCAGCCTGTTTCGTCCACTGCTAGACATAGGCCTTTCTAGGATTTCGCCATTCTTGGTGGTCCTCTTGGAAGAAATGCCCATACTCACACACGCTGGGCAGGCGGGTTGGTGAGCGCGGTGCCGAAACCCTTGCACCAGTGACGCCGCTGCCCGTCACCAGTCTGATTTATATAAGGCCCGGCAATTGGGGATGGATATACCGCCATCCATCGGTCCCAGGCAATGGTGGGCCGCCTGGTTTTTTTGCCTGAGAGCTGTCCTCTTACTCTCCCCCGAATAACTTCGGGAGGATTTCCGAGTAAGATGGTGGTACCTCTCATCTAAAACATCTAAAACAAAGACATTCCTGTTAATTCTTAAAGAGGTATGGAAAATGTTAAAATAAAAACAAGGTATTTAAAATTTTATTTCTTCTCTTGAAAAAAAAAATACATTCACAGAACGGGTAATTCGGGTAATTTCTAATTCGGTTTCGGACTTTTTCTAGTTAGTTTGACTACTGACAACACTGGTGGTACCGTAGGTAGCAGAGTAGCAGACAGATTTGCTCTGTGGCAGACAGAGATTTGTACGAAACATTTATTTTTTATTCATGTTATTTTATTTATGAAATACAAAATGACACAATCAGACTATTACGTGCTCAAACAGCAAATCATCTTAGGTTTTGGCCAACTGACCGGCAAAAAACATGGCACGCTCCTATCCATGTTAAAAAATCAATACAAAGAAGAAATCAACTCTGCGAGACGATTTGAACAAATAACCACAATAGGGCAGCTTCTGGAGATTTTAGAGTTAAGAGACTTCCTTTCTGAAGATAACGTGGATCTGTTAAAACACATTGCAAGAAGATTATCAAACAGTGAAGAACTTTTATCAAAAATTCAGAATTATGAAGTTAACCATGTCCCTAAACAAAACTTTAATTATTACGGTAGGTATTGTACAAAATTTATGGTTTATATTTTATTTATAAATATTACTATGTATACTACAATGTTAGGTCAGAGTGTAGCAAAGGTGTGCAAGTAATCCGACAAGAGAAAAAATTAAAAGTATAAAAAAGCTTTATTTTTAGGCACTCTAAACATTACATAAAAAAAAAAAGATTAAGTACATGAAAAAACATTTTTGGTCAAAATTTTTCTGTTTCGTATCCCCTTTGCTACACTCCAACCCAATATTATGCTATTTGTAGATCACACAACAGTTCTAAGCAATGGCCTTAAACACGATTCTATATGTTTATTTTCAGCTCACCAAAATGAACCCATTCAAGCCATCAATGAAAATGTTTCAAGTTTTGTTAGTGCCAGTCCTTACAATAGCTCTTTGAGCAAAATTAAAAAGGATAGGATGTATGAAACCATAATGGAAGAAATAGGGACATATTGGAAGGACCTGGGCCGCAATCTGGGCATTCGAGAAGGTGTAATTGATGAAATAAACATAAATCATACAAGATCCTATGACAAAGCGTCAGAATTATTGAAGAAGTTTGATTGCAAAGCAGATCCACAGAGATGGTTCTTTGTTCTCTGTGAAGGATTAGAAAAGGCTCGACGTAAAGATCTAAGTAGATCAATCCAAGAAATCATGACTATGAATATTTGAAACACTCAGTGAATCTTTGCCTTGTTTCTGGCTTGGGCGTTATTTTATGAACACTCCTTATAGCCTATGTGTTGACCAGGGTCACTACGATGATAGTAAAAAAACGCATCTAATTCCATTGAGTGGTTCTCAAGTTAAAACGGAACATACAGACTAGGGATGGGCCGAATATTCGTTTTATATTTGGTATTCGGCATATTGGGCAGTTTCACCGAATATTCGTATTCGGCCGAATGATCGGCTACTACTTTAGTACTCACAGTTTTGACTATTGAAAATGCCTGGGTGGCGTAATGCCTTAAAATAATCTGATATGTTATTGGTAAGGGTTTGTACTTCAGCTTATTAGTAATTACCGTTTTAAGATGATGGAATGGAAGAAATAAAAGCTCATTTGATTGGGTAACGTTTTATATAATTTCTTGACGCTTAGAAGGTTTTACAATAATCAATGTAACAATTTAGTAACAAAAATTAAATTCGTAGCAAAAATAATAAATCAACAGTGGTAGCCATCTTCTTTGCCAAATTTTTATCAAAATTAGAATGCTTTAGTTTTAGGTGGTTAGTTAAGGCTGAAGAAGAAGCCTTTCAGCCTCTGTCACCGCGTGAAATGATTGCCTTACGAATTTTTTTTTTGTTCCTTTTTTTATCTACGATCAGTCAGGAGCTGACTTTTATTAGATATGTTGACTGTCAGTTCACTTGTAGGTACTGTATTCAGCAATACAGCTTCCCTTCATACTAGACTAGGCATTGCCCTTTAGTTGTGTGCCTTTGTTCCACTTTTCACTACTTTGTTATTTGGAGTCCATAAGTGGTAGACGTTTAAGTCTATGGATATTAGATGTTGTGTTCAGCAATCCAGAAGCAAGCTGATTAGGGTGACTTTGCAACCGTCGCTTGTAGTTGCATTTTCGTTGTTCAATTTCTTCTTTAATTGTAAGCATATTGAGATATTCATGGATTTCCGTATTTCTTGAAAACCAAGTAGCATTAGAAATGGACCTCAGGATCTTGTTTTGTGCTCGTTGAAGTATTTCCACATTTGAGGTGCTTGCTGTTCCCCAAAGTTCAATGCCATATGTCCATACAGGTTTTATGATAGCCTTGTATATAAGGAGTTTATTTTCTAGTGACAATGATGAGTTTTTGCCCAAGACCCATTGTAGTCCTTTAAATTTTAGAATAATTTCGTTGCGTTTAGTAGTGATATGTTTCTTCCAAGTTAGCCGGCGGTCAAGATGAAATCCTAAATATTTGACAGTGTCAGCATGAGGGAGTACATCACCACCAAGAGTGACAGATGGGCAGTCTCCTTTTCTCAGGGAGAAGGTGATGTTCATGGATTTACTAGCACTAGCTTTTATCCTCCATGCCTGTAACCATTTTTCTGTTTTATCTAGCTGCTTTTGGAGTTTGGAGGAGGCTTCTGTCTTGTCTTGACTTGTTGCCAGGAGAGCAGTATCATCCGCGAATGTTGCTGTGATAACATCTTCTGTTTGAGGAAGGTCTGCAGTGTAGATACAATACAAGATTGGCCCCAGCACAGAGCCTTGTGGAATACCAGCTTTAATATTGTGGAACTTTGATAAGGCGTCTCCTGTCTTGACTTGAAATATTCTCAATGACATGTAAGATTCGAGCAGATGGAAAAAAGAGTGTGGAAGAAGGTTCTTGATTTTACATAGGAGTCCATCGTGCCAGACCTTGTCAAAAGCTTGCTGGATATCTAGGAAGGCAGCTGAGCAGTATTGCTTCTTTTCTAGAGCTTGCCTGGCAGTATTGCCAGTACGAATCACTTCATTTTTATTGTCAGTGTCACCGTAAAATATCCAAAAGCGATATCGCTTTCTACCACTCATTTTATTTCGTCTTTTTGCACAGCACAATTATAAAATTATTACGATTTCTCGTTAAAAGCTAACGAACACAAACGCACGTAACAACTTTTTGCTTCAAACTAAATGACGCAACAACTGGTCCGAGGGTAGCGATAAGAGCAGGCGGAAGAGTCCACTGCCACTACGCATGCTTAGCGTAAACTTATACAGACTTGTACTCGACAAATCGCCCCAAATTTTAGGTACCGAATATTCGGTTCGGTAAACACTTTACTGAACATTCGGCCGAATATGCGTATTCGGTGGAACCCATATTCGGCCCATTATAATACAGACAGACAGATAGACAAAAAATCTAAAAATTGTTGTTTTGGCTTCAGTGCAGTAACCAATAACCCATTTCATTTAAAATTTCGCGAAAATATTCAATGTAGAGACACGACTTTTTTACTACTTTATTATTAATATAGATGTTCAAAAACTGTTGTTAAGTTTACTTAAGTTACATAATTATTTATAGGCATAAAAACGCAAGACTTGTATTCTTAAGTTTTTATGCATTAAAATATATTTGATAACATTTGAATGGTTTTTTATTTGTATTGTAAAATATAGAAATAGCACTGGTAAACACTGTTTTTGTCACACTAACTTTGTGATGATTTTTCTATGTGTTGGTCTATACCAGGGGTTCTCAAAGTGTACGCCGCGGCGGCGCCCTGGTGCGCCGTAGAAAGTAAAGAGGTGCGCCATGAGTCGATCTTCTATCATTATCCGAAACTACAAATATTCGCGGGTACCTTTTTTGAGCGCTCGCATCGGTAAAGACAATAGGTCTTACTTACTTAACCTACTTAAAACTCAATTTCATATTGTAGGTAGATATTTTAATTTTTGTTCTTAACTCCTAACCTAACTATAGGTATGTACCAATATTGTAGGTACCTATTTCTTTCGACTGTATCTTTTTCAGATAGCTAGCTAGGGTAGGGCGCCCCGTGACAAAATACTCAATTTGTAACTGCGCCGCGGGCTGAAAAAGATTGGGAACCCCTGGACTATACTAATTACAAAAAAAAATCCAGTCACATCAGTTTTTTTGTGACAGGTAGATTATAGGTGGTAGAGCTGATGCCGGGCTCGACTGTGGAGGTACCACCATCTTACTCGCAAACCGCCCCTGATGTAAGCCCAAAGCCACTGAAGATCTCAAGCGGCGCAAGTATACTGTTCTGCTCCCCGATTCTATAACCTAAAATCAGTTACTACCGAGTGCCTGTCGTTGAAAATTCCGTTTTAGGCATCGAGCTATGTCTTAGGTGAATAGCAACCATAGTTGGCACTTGGCAACCGATTCAATGATACGTAATAGGCCAGCTGGTCTGGGGAACAATTACTTATTTCCACACGCCTGCTCAGCGTCTTGGGTGCTCCACGGGCTGGCACAGTCATCGGTCATCATTCCCCGCCAACATACTGGGCACCTTGCCGCGGAACTGCGATTTAGATGAGGCTTTTTATTTGCAGAAATTTTTATTTATTTATATAGGTATGTATTTATTTCTTTTAGGGTTCCGTACCTCAAGAGGAAAAAACAGAGCCCTTATAGGATCACTTTGTTGTCCGTCTGTCTGTCCGTCCGTCCGTCCGTCCGTCTGTCTGTCAAAACCCTTTATCTCGGGAACACGTGGAGGTAACGCGTTGAAATCAAAACCATATACTCAAGTCTACAGTCCCTTGAAGATGTGAAAAAATAAAACTTCTTAGTTAACGTTTAAAAGAATATACGGCCGTTTATGCCGCAAAAAACGTATATTTCGACACTCTCAAAGGAATCAAAATTTACTATAGGGTATTTTCCGTTGACCTAGAACTATGAAATTTGGCAAGTAATACCGTCTTATACTACAAGTATAGGGGAAAATCTCAAAATTACAAAAACATTTGTAATCAAATCATTAAAAAATATAGTCCTTAACGGAACCCTCGGTGGGCGAGTCCGATCTCACTTGTCCGATTTTTCTTAGGATAATTTAGTTTTTTATATTAGTTTATTTAATTTCTCTGAATATGGTGCGACGACGAGCGAAACGAGGGAGAACGTGCTAGGTTTACACGTAGGTACATTACATAAAGGGGAGTCGAGCGAAGCTACGTGCCCCCCTTTGTTTCAACAGGAAATAATTTCGTATATGATCGGGTAATAAAGTGTTTACGTCATGATTAAGTTAAGGGCTTGTATTGGGTCTTTCAACGATTTTTGTTTTAATATGCTGTGTCAACTACTTATCTGATCAATGTAAAACTTGGACACGTGTTTTTTCAGACCTTTGTCTTTCCGTTGTCAAGTCGTTTTCCTAATTGGACACGCTTGAGTTTTATGTCTGAAATTACTGCTATAACAAGAAAACATGGTTTATTTTCCGATGTCAGGTGGAAAAATTCCTAAATCAAATAATTTTTCGTAAAATCCAGAAAAACCTCCAAAATTCACTGATTTTGCGTGCCGCAGCGCGCGAGGGGAGCGTTCTAATGTAGACTTTCTGACAACATACTGAAGTTCAAAATCGCTCAGTAAGATTATAAGGCCTTAAGCGTGCTTTTCCGCGGTAAAGCAGTTTTCGCCATCATACGACGAAATACATATTTATATAACCCATGCATACTATATGAAAATTACTTAAAAGTTCACAATTTTTAAGTCAGAAAACAGGCTTAGCTTTACTTGACGGTATCACATTGCACCTATAATTCATAACTAACGTGAACTGTATATTTTGAAACATAAATCTACAACTTTTTTACCTAGGTACTTTAGTTTCATCAGACAGGGTTAATAAATATTATCGAATAACAATAAAATGACTAAGATAACCGAGTCATTAACATAAACAAGTCTCGTGTAATCAACGATTATTTAACTATGTTTGCTTATTGCTATTATAAGAGTCTTCTGACCTTATTATCAGTACATTAAGTACTCTTCTGTG
The DNA here is from genome assembly GCA_910592155.1 of Ypsolopha scabrella. Lineage (NCBI taxonomy): Eukaryota > Metazoa > Arthropoda > Insecta > Lepidoptera > Ypsolophidae > Ypsolopha > Ypsolopha scabrella. The sequence continues at coordinate 13,497,101 of OU342964.1, forward strand.
AGACAGACATTTATTATGTTGAACTTGTGTTAAAACTAAAAGAAAATGCATAGGTTCTTAACACCAAGCTTGCTAAAGAAGCATGCGAGCTTCGAGAAGGCTTTAAAAAGGGTCAAACAAGGGGTAGCTGTGAAAAATGGAATCCGTAGTGTTACTACGCAAAGTTCAGGCCCAGAAAATCTGTTTCCAGCGAGGGTCGACTTCCCGAGTCGTCACATTGGCCCAAGGGATCAGGATATCGTGACTATGCTGGATTTACTAGAATATAAGGTAATTAAAATTTAAGCCTGTTGTGTGACCAAAAATGAGAAACAGTCTCTTTAAAAATATTTTCTTCTACAGAGTTTGGATCAGCTGACTGACGATGCAGTGCCTAAGCAGATTCAAATGAAAGGGCTCATGGAAATCGATGACCCTATGAGTAAGAACCTTTTTTTCTTTTAATGAATTTATAGTTATTTACACAAATCTATCAAACTATGGAATAGGACGCTGATCAGAGAAGTCGCAGTTAATTCTGTTCTCTGTTCACATTTAAAAATAACTATAGTTTATTTCGATTTGATATGAACACGAAATATGTCGTCAGTCAACACTCATTTCACCGAAGATTTTTTCGTTCCATAGTGATGGGAGGTGACGAGAGAAATATTTATCATTTTAGGTGAATATGAGCTAATCGAGCGAGTCCGTAAAATAGCAGAGAAGAATGAAGTGTGGAGATCATACATCGGCATGGGGTACCACAACTGTTGCGTGCCTCACACCATCATGCGGAATATGTTCGAGAACCCTGGCTGGTAACGAACAGTAACTAATAGTCATGACAAAGATTTATTTACGAAATCATTTTAAAAGACGTAACCAGTGCAATGCGTTGTTCAATGGAACAAAAATTCAAGCTCGGCTGTGTCTTTTGTGTGCTTTTTCAAACTCAATATTGTTCGCCCTGAAAGTTTATCATTTTAACGTGAGCTGTAAGAACAGACTTAGGGAGGCAGTTTTAGGTCATCTGCCTGACATAAAGACAGGACTTCTTACAGACATTAAACCATCAGACATAGCTGTATGGGCTAGTTCTCTGTGCCTGTTCACACAGAGAGACAAAAAAATACAATGAATAAATTAACATTCAATCAAATAAATAAATAACATTTAAGTTTAGAACAGTTAGAACCATTGTAATTTTATTGTTAGTTATTTGGTAAATGTTTTGTTTTCACTATTTTTTTTTATAGGAATGTATAGGATCTCAAAAATTTATTTTGGTAGTCATTATATTTGATTTCTTTTGAAATTATTCGCCTTCTATCAAGAAATGGTTTATAAATTACACGAAATATTATTTCATGGAACATAGTTCGTAGTTAAAATTTCAACTGCTTTTTTACTTGGAATCAAACGCACCCGCACATACCTAGACTAAACTTAGGTCCAAAATTATAAATAGGCAATAATATTTTTTTAATCAAACAAAACAAATATTAAACTTTAAACTTTCTCACACATTATTAACTTTTTATTAGGGTCTTACTCGCGATTAGTTAGCTTGTGACAACGACAGCCTAGAGAGGCGTCGAAACGTCAAGCACATATCTATCTATTAAGGTATGTTGTTAGTAATCGCGAGTAAGACCCCGATAAATAGTTAATAAAACCAATATTATCTATAAGAACACAGCAAGTCTCATTATGTTTATAACAAAAACTGTTTTTCCGTATTTTTTGATGTTTTTCAGTTTAGGAAATTGCTTTTTAACTATCGCACCAAATAGATATAGTTAGACGTACTGTAATCTCCAGGACCACACAATACACGCCGTACCAGCCTGAGATATCGCAAGGGCGGCTGGAGAGTCTGCTGAACTATCAGACCATGGTCAGCGACCTGACGGGGCTGGATGTCGCCAACGCCTCGCTGCTCGACGAGGGCACGGCCGCTGCTGAAGCTTTGTCCTTGTGTCACAGGTACTTATACTATAAAGAGTGTTCATATCAATGCTTAAACAATCTAAATCATCATCTTATCTAATCTCATCTTAAACAACTATCAAAACTAAACCTTACTACCATCCTTTTGATAAAATATACCTAAATTCACTAATTATGAATTCTAAATTCAGCAAACGCGGCTAAAAAGCGGCCAAGCGGTAGGTTTTCAATCTTGAAACATTGTGATAAATAGCTGGCTATCAATTGCATATAGCAGACGTCAGGCAAATTTTTTCGCATATTTTGTGTGAAATGTGTTTACGATTAATATATCGATGCAACCATCCGTAATATACCTATAAGTACATATGTAATATGAGTATACTGTAGGTAGACTGTGGCACTCGAATTAAATGAGACCTTATGCTGCACCAAATCATATTGATTATGATATTTTTCAAATGAATGCTAATAATACTTTTGTTCATTAAAATTTCCAAAATCTGCAAAGTCCACGGCTGGAGTACAATAATACAATAAGTGCTACGGCGTAGCGTAGCCAGTGAACTATATCAACAAATACTAAATACTCAAACAGATTTTTCCCTATACGTACAATATATCGATGCGAAAAAACTCATGCAATTCGGTTTAACGGTTCTGTAATAAAGGTACAAACATTTAAATATGCGATCATAACTATCTATAAGAATAATATACCAGTATTGACAAGATTATTAGTCGTAGGTTATTAAATAGTTCTAAGGAATACTTGTTGAAGGTTAAAAATTGCCTGTTCAAGTATAGGTATATACCGTATACCTCACAATCAATAAAAGTTGATCAAGCACGTAGCACTTCATTATCTTGACGCCTAATACTCAATACACCTACTCGTATGCTTATTCCAGACACAACAAAAGAACAAAGTTCGTGGTGTCGGAACGCCTGCACCCTCAGACACTAGCCGTGGTTCAGACTCGGCTGGACGCTCTGGGACTGGAAGTGAAGGTGGTCCCGGACGTCAGAGAAGTGGACTTCGCTCAGAGAGACATCTCGGCGGTGCTGCTTCAGTGCCCTGACACCAGGGGGCTGGTGTACGACTACTCTGGGCTGGCTGCCCAAGCGCACGAGCATGGGGTAAGGATTTTAGCTCTTTCAAGCCCCATGCGCTGGTCAATAAATCTGTCACGTCGCAAGATTCGTTCCCATGTGTAAACCATTCCCTTTCTATACATTCTGGGTTGTCGTTAGTGTCTTGTTTTGTTATAAATTCTCATCTAGCTATTAAAATAAAATAAAACTAATAAAGCTGCTACGTTTTCGCAGACAAACTGCAAAGTTTTACAAAATGTATGTACTTAGTATAAGTAAATCTACTATGTGTTACATAAATGAAAAAAAAAGCTGTATGTTTATGTTGATTGGTATCAAAAATAAAACCACAACACTTATTGGTACATTGATATATAGCAGCCGCTTAACTGGAGAATGGACAGAGTTATTAATTTCAAATATTTAATATTGATACAACAGGGGTAAAAAATAATCTAGAACGGGTCGACGTTTTATTGAAATCTTTCCAGACTTTTCAAATACAGTGCCGATTTTTTACGGTGCCTAAAATGCTCCTTAAAATTACACCCAACTGATTAGGGTCAAAAATTATTTACATGCAAATTTGCACCCTCACATTTTGCCTCCCCTTAACGATATGGCGCGAAATGGAAGTGACAGATTTTTAGGGTTCCGTAGTCCGACAAGGAACCCTTATAGTTTCGTCATGTCCGTCTGTCCGTCTGTCCGCGGCTTAGCGCAGAGACTATTAGTACTAGAAAGCTGTAATTTGGCATGGTTATACATATTAATTACGTCGACAAAATGATAAAATAAAATCTTGAAAAATATTTTTTTTAAGGGTACCCCTCATACAAGTAAACTGGGGATGATTTTTTTTTCTCGTCTATCCCATAGTGTGGGTATCGTTGGATAGGTCGTTCAAAAACATTTTTCGATTTAGGGATCCGTTGGTGAAATATTAAGCTTTAAAGTGAAAATTTTAGTTAGAGTGGAGCGCCCCCCCCCCCCCCTTGCGGGCTAAACGGTTGTTTATAGAAATGTGAAAAAATTCACAGAGGTAGTATAATGAATTTAAAAGGAAAACTATCACAGCTAAGAAGGCTTTACAGGTCGCGCCAAACTTTTGGCCCCCTATAATGTATGGCACCAGAAGTTTGGCGCGGTCTGTATTAGTAGACCAACTTGTATGTACAACTACGGAACCCTACATTGCGCGTGGCCCGACACGCACTTAACCGGTTTTTTACTTTCTTTGAGTATCAAAGTGATTTGTCCCTATACGGCATAAAAAATCCTTGTTCCAGACTCTGGTAGTAGTTGCGACCGATCTCCTCGCCCTGGCTCTACTGCGGCCCCCAGCGGAATGCGGAGCAGCACTTGCAGTGGGAACCTCTCAAAGACTCGGAGTTCCTCTCGGATACGGCGGCCCTCATGCCGGCTTCTTCGCTGCCGAACATGCGTTGGTGCGGCTGATGCCGGGCCGCATGGTTGGCGTCACTAGAGATGCTACTGGTAGAGACGCTTATAGGTAATACTTGGATTTGTCACCCTAATGCTGCAACAACTACAAACTCTTATAGCGAAGCCTAGCTATCAATCTGGTTATTTACCGTGTACCTAAAAATTACTGGTTGTTCAGTTGATAATTTTATCTAGAAAAGATCAAAAGATATACACAGATCGTCATGACATGAGTCCCAGAGTTGGTATCTGAGAGGTTTCCGAGTGTGAAATGCAGGTCACGGTCTACATTCATAGACCGACATTTTATCTTTTCCAGGGCCATGGGTGGTGAGCCCTATCGTTGTGAAAATTACCACAAAACATCCTTCGGCAGACTTTTTGTTCGTAACCTTGACATGGTATTCCAGGTTAGCACTCCAAACTCGCGAGCAGCACATTCGCCGAGACAAAGCCACGTCCAACATCTGCACGGCGCAGGCGCTGCTGGCGAACATGTCAGCCATGTTCGCGGTGTACCACGGACCTCAGGGGCTCAGGGATATCGCGACAAGAGTACACAATGCGACACTTGTCCTTGACCACGGTGAGTTGGAACCGATCACACCATTGTAAGTACATTGTTGTTGTTTTTGAGAATTATTCCGAACCGATATCAGTTCGTGTTTGCAAATTATTACAAGAAGTTCATTTAAAAATACTTTTATGTAATTTTATGTGTTGAGTTCAAACTGTTTTAAAAGTAAATAGCTTATTTCAATTTCATCAGTAACAAGTAAATATTAATCCTGCAAAGGTATAAGGAAACGTGGGCACAAGCAATCGAACGAGGTCTACTTCGATACTCTCCACGTAGTACCAATGTCGGAGCACGACGCCTCAGCGATCAAGTCTCGCGCTGCCTCTAAGAAGGTGAACCTGCGGTACTTCGATGACGGGGCGGTGGGCGTGGCGCTCGATGAGACCACCACTATGGAGGATGTCGCTGATTTGCTGTGGATCTTTGACTGTGAGAGCATAAAGGATGTAAGTAAATTAAAGTTAATCTACTTTTAAGATACTTGAATAAATCGTTCTGTATCGTATTTCGAGTATCAATTGAACAGTCAGACATTCGTTCACTTACTTTTCACGAACCGTTACCGACGTGTCATCGCGATAGGAAATAAAGCCGCGAATCCCCGGCTTATTGCTTTATTATCCACGGGTACAAAACATAGTTTTTCCAAGCATGTGTGTGTAGTGTAGCACCATCTCCTTACAGCTCAGCAATTGGTAGGTCAAACCAGTTGGTCCACGACAAACTAAATTAGCAGCTCGATGTATGTATTATGTATATGTATTGACAGAAACGAAATTGACGTTCATTCATACCAGCGTGCATTGCAAAGTGGCTGTTACGACGATCGCGATGCGTCGCCGGATAGCGAAAAATTGAGAAAATAATACTTTTCATAGATAAATTAGATATTTATCAGTTTAAACATTATTATGTTAGATTTTTGTATTGCTCGTGTATGTGGACAAACTTTAACATAGTCCCTTTTTAATTAAAAAAGTAAAAGTATTTTATCAGTTTTTTAAACTACTTTATAGCATTTAAAAGGTATTTATATACTTTTTATAAGTTTAACCTATTAACGTTTTAAAACATCACAATTACTGGACATAACAAGTAAATGAAAGTCATTTATTTTTTTCCAAATTTTGTAGTTATCACTAATTTTATATAGGAAGTTTAAAGCGAATTAAAAAACGTTGGGTAAACCCTTAAATTATCATACTGGTTGAACGGAACATTTTTCAATAGTTATTTATTATCAAAATCAAAATAAACCTTATGCATGCATTTCTTGGCGATAAGAATACAACCCGGATTCTAAACAATTTGGTGTCTCCGAATTCCAAGCCATATGTTATCCTAGTTATCTCCACAGGTGATGGGAGACCGAGACGTGAGCAGCCGGAGTGTAGTCAAGGGCCCGTTCAGGAGGACCTCCCCGTACCTGACGCATCCCGTCTTCAACATGCACCACTCGGAGACTCGGCTGGTCAGATACATGAAGCGGCTCGAGAATAAGGACATTTCGCTCGTGCATTCCATGATTCCTTTGGTAAGTCTCACCGAGAACTTGGAAACACGTTGATGTCTTTTGTACTACGTATTAATGAGAGCGCTCGATTATGTTATGAAATCTTATAAATTTAATGTTTTTGACGAGTCCAAGCAGGATTTATTTAAGGTCTATCAGTGATGTGTAACTGTGTAACAATATTTACATACCCTTACTGTTTATACATTGGTTACAAAAAAAATTATACCTACTTACCAATAGATAACAAGAAACCTCAAAAAAGTAGCATACCGTTATACCGTTATTTGTTTGCGCTCTATCTTGAAGACGATAATACAGACAAGTTTCAAAGGTCAAATTGTTGTATGTGGAGCCCACATCAAGCTGAACACTTTCAGTATAAGCTGACCTCTCATTGTATAGGCTTCCCGTACAATGAGAGGTCAGCTTATACTCATTGTGTATAGCTTGACGTGGGCTCCACTGTATATAATCTTAAGTCAAGCATCAAATATTAAAAATTAGGGTTCCATACTCAACGGGAGCTGAATTGTTTGTCAGGCGCTACCATATTAGCGACTTGTTTAGTGTGGCCTTGATTTTGCTACATCTTTATTGTTGTTATTTACCATATTAGCTAAGATCCTACAATAATAAGTGAAAATAATTTTAGGGTAGATTATGTATCGTGAATTGATCATCACATTTCGGAAGGAAAAACATTTTTTTTGGTCAAATAATTTTTCACTTCCCTGTTCAAAGAGGTTCAATCACCAACAAAATTTCCATGGAAAGGTGAAAAAATAGATCGAGCAAAAATTTTTTTATCTTTGATATGTTGTTTATTGGGGATACTATATCATCTCTTAATTTTTTTTCACTTTGAATCGTAGGACTTTATATATTGTGCAGAATTCCATTGTGAATTTCACAGTCATGAGGTAACCGCCAAGACACGATCAACAACATAACTTTGACAACCAATTGCTACTTTTGCTTTTTTTTGTTTTTACGTGTGCAATAAAGAATATTGCAAAACTAAGCAAAGTCAACTTGAGACCTGGCGATCGAGAGGCAAATAAAAATATGAGCAATCGCTGCCAACTCAAGGAAGGCGGAGTTTCAGGTCGTTTTCAACTTGGCCGTTTTGTATTGTATAATGTTTCTTCACCCCCAGGGTTCGTGCACGATGAAACTGAACTCCACAACGGAGATGATGCCAACTCAAGGAAGGCGGAGTTTCAGGTCGTTTTCAACTTGGCCGTTTTGTATTGTATAATGTTTCTTCACCCCCAGGGTTCGTGCACGATGAAACTGAACTCCACAACGGAGATGATGCCAACTCAAGGAAGGCGGAGTTTCAGGTCGTTTTCAACTTGGCCGTTTTGTATTGTATAATGTTTCTTCACCCCCAGGGTTCGTGCACGATGAAACTGAACTCCACAACGGAGATGATGCCAACTCAAGGAAGGCGGAGTTTCAGGTCGTTTTCAACTTGGCCGTTTTGTTTTGTATAATGTTTCTTCACCCCCAGGGTTCGTGCACGATGAAACTGAACTCCACAACGGAGATGATGCCGTGTTCGTTCAAGCACTTCACTGACATCCACCCGTTCGCCCCGCTAGACCAGTGTGAGGGGTACCACACGCTGTTCGAGGAGCTGGCCAGTGACCTGTGCGCCATCACCGGCTATGACAGGGTCTCCTTCCAACCAAACAGGTAAAGTCAACCACAATACCTCTAGACATATCTTTAAATATCATTTATTTATGCATCGTCATTGGTGTCAGAGGTGTTTCCAATTATGGACTGTGAAAAAAGTCAGTCCACACATAGTACACCCACGTTTCAACACGATAATTATTAATTATTTCTAACGGGGCCCAAGAAAAAGGGTCTTCACAGACGGACAACAAAGTGATCGTACCTATAAGGGTTTCGTTTTTCATTTTGAGGTACGGAACCCAAAAAATCAATATTTCACCATCAAAGATACTGATATAATTTGCATTGTACGTTTATGAAGATACATTAGGAATTAAATGTGAAAATAAATCGACTTAAACGTTTTTAGCCTATATACTTACTCATACTAAAATATATATCCCAGTGGTGCGCAAGGCGAGTACGCGGGGCTGCGCACGATCAAGCGCTACCACGAGTACCGCGGCGACACGGCGCGCAACATCTGTTTGATCCCGGTCAGTGCGCACGGCACCAACCCTGCGTCCGCGCACATGGCTGGCATGAGAGTCTGCGCCATACGGGTCACTCCCACCGGGGACATCGACATGGCGCATTTAAAGGATATGGTACGTTGAAGAGTCTCATGGGAATTGGAGCCAAGGTCCAGTGTAAGCTTGCAAAGATACAGTAGTATTTTGTGCAACTGTCATATAATGAGAGCCATTGGGACTCGAGGTAATATGCTGCACAGTGTCCCAATGGCTAATTAAAAACCACGGTACACTAAAACTGTGAATAGTATATTAGCTTCAAAACTACATCAAAACTTTTTCCTTCATCATACATTTATTTTTCAAGTTTTAGTACTCCAAACATAAAAATGCAAGGTGTCCGCGGCTATAGTTGCAATAATGTCAACAAGTTTCACGATATTCACATTTTCTTTTCCATTTCGATATTTTGAATCCTTTTGTGCTAAATGTTTTCCATGAATATAAATAAAATAAATAAATAAATTGTTACATGGAAAACCAATCATGAGATATCAGATCTGGAACGAAGTGGATACGGGTTCGAGACCCACCCGAAATTTACTTCTCTCAAAGAATTCAAAGCACAATTCTAGTTAGAGGCATGCAGGTTACCAAAAGATGTTATCACAAAAACATAATATCTATGATAATTACAATAATAATACACCTTTCAGGTAGAGGAACATAGCGCGAACATCTCGTGCCTGATGCTAACGTACCCCAGCACGTTTGGCGTGTTCGAGGAGCGTGCGGCAGACGTTTGTTCGCTCGTGCACGCGCACGGCGGTCAGGTCTACCTTGACGGAGCCAACATGAACGCTCAGGTTTGTAGACGAACACGGCGCGAACATCTCATGCCTGATGCTAACGTACCCCAGCACGTTCGGCGTGTTCGAGGAGCGTGTGGCAGACGTTTGCTCGCTCGTGCACGCGCACGGCGGTCAGGTCTACTTTGACGGAGCCAACATGAACGCTCAGGTTTGTGACGTACCCCATCGTAGGCCAGGCACCATATTAAAATCGACAAACCCCTTTGGCAGGTAGGTTACTTATGCAATGCAGGCTTTTGGTAAATAGATAAGTTTTTGAACTTAAAATGGTCAGGTCCGTAAATAATGATAGAGGCAGGATGTTTAATTATATTATATCTGCAACGCGGGTGAACTCGTGGGGCGTGGGCAAAGTAGAGCAAAGTTACAGAAAAAAAAACTAAGTTTCTACGATTTTTCCAGGTAGGATTATGCCGACCGGGCGACTACGGCAGTGATGTATCACATCTGAACTTGCACAAGACGTTCTGTATCCCACACGGTGGAGGTGGCCCTGGCATGGGACCAATTGGCGTGTAAGTCCTAATTACAAAACCACCTTAAACTTATCTCCACAGATTAAATACTAAAAGTTATTTCTCCTTCTAGTAAAGCACACTTGGCACCGTTCCTACCGTCACATCCAGTGGTTGATCCACTGAGGGATATGGGTGATGAAGCCCACAGTTTCGGCTCAGTGAGCGCAGCACCTTATGGTTCTTCAGCTATTTTACCTATTTCTTGGGCTTACATAAAGGTACGCAATTTTCGTAGGTACACCAACAGAGTTCCTTTTTATACATTTATGTATAGTTAAATGCCATCACAAACAAAACTTGTAATAAAACCAAGTCTCGCAACTTAGTTCTTATACCGTAAAAAGTTGTGAGATCCATGTAAATCCAAGTCGGTTAATTTATTCAGTCCCTACATAAGGGACCTTCTGTCTCAAGTTATTACATAATTAGCTAACCTAACAACATCTTATAGTGACCATATCAATATTAAAAATCTTTTATGTTTGAAATAAATAGATTGATTCGGCCATCGCATGACAACACAATGTATCTCACAAGTAATACATATTATATTAAATTAGATTATTAATTATGTATGCAGTTGGTGTATCTAGAAAACTGGACTGAAATTGCAAAATATTTTAATTTTTACTTGATTTATACACTAAACATTAATTGTATTTCAATTTTGAAGCTTCTATGTCTGCTAGAAGTGCCTTAGAGTTTTGATGATTGGTCAGTCAGTCAGTCAGTGAGCGAGTGACAAAATTGAGAAACTTCGACTAGTTATAATTCTTTAACTACTAGTTCAAATTGAATGAAATTTGAAATATAATGTGTTTATACAATGCCTACTTGGTTACTGAAAATTCAGGCTTCTAGTTTTATCCACAACGAAATTGTAGGGGTCGAAAATGGCCTGAACTGTTTCGAGAAAAGGATGGTACGGCCGTGCCGCTTTTTAGCTCGACTTGGCGGGGGCACTGCCGTGCCCACAGATATAATAGGGTAATAATGCCTCTGATTGAGTCTGATATGTATCCCATTTACAGGTATACACAATATTCATTATAATAACGATATTTTCGTTCTTTTTATAATATTTACAAAACAAAAACACTAATAGATAGCCTTAATAATAATAAAATACTACTTATATTTAAATGAGTAACACAAAAATTATGTTAAGATTAGTTAAATTATAAAACAAACGCGAAGAAAACAGCTCTAGTTTTGTTAAACTTTTAAAATCACTTTAAATTTATTTCAGATGATGGGTCCTAGAGGACTAAAGCGAGCTACACAAGTGGCCATCCTGAACGCAAATTACATGTCAAAGAGATTAGAGGGTCATTATAAGACCTTGTACAAAGGTGAAAGAGGTCTGGTGGCGCACGAATTTATTATCGATGTACGGGATCTAAAGAAAACTGCTAATATTGAGCCTGGTGATATTGCTAAGCGGCTTATGGACTTTGGTAAGTAATAATTGAACTGGGAATCGCCCGCTCTTCAGCCTACTAAGGTGGCAACTATTAAGTTACGGGTTAAATCGTATGAAATGTTGAAATGAACAGGTGACCGTCATTTATGTTTGTTCGTGAATGCTATAAAATTTCAGCAAAAGTACAAATGCAGTTCGTAGCAAATGCTATGAATTACTATGCATGTTCTCAAGTCGCTCCCAACATTAGTATTACATAAGCAGACAAGAATAAAGACTTGAAGCGTTCGTAGATACCTCGTAGCACATGTAATCATTATTTTGATTTGTTCGGTCCTTGCCCCCTTTCTGCATATTTGAAGAGCATTGCCCACTTTCACGTATATAATCGTCGGAGTATCGGAGTAGAGTTTACAAAACTTATTTATACTCTTACGAAGATTTCCCGATAGTTGTTAATATAATCATAGCAAACCTATCAATGAGATTTCAACCATGCTATGAGCAAAATATACGCGAATGTAACACTATCACTGATTCTTGATTGATCCACGGAAATTATTTAATTCTAAATGCAATAAATAGATCGATACTTTTCCGAGGCTCGGTGTGTACCACTCTTTAGAAACCCTACATAAACATAAATTTATCTTTGCCAAAATTCAAGACTTATTAAAGTAATAAGTACCTTTTTCGTAGGACATGGTATACGATTTTACAAGAAACGGTACAATCGTTCAATAAACTTATGAATCCTCTTAAGACTTAACGTTAATTAATTAATAGATAAACTTACTGTAAACGGTCCCACAGTGCTGTTAAATAATTTGGCCAAGTGCGAGTCAGACTCGCGCGCAAATGGTTCCGTACCACCACACAATTCTGATAACATTGTGTGTTGAATCTGCTTCTACTTACCCAGGCTTCCATGCTCCAACAATGTCCTGGCCGGTGGCCGGAACTCTCATGATCGAGCCCACCGAGTCTGAAGACCTTCAGGAGATGGAGCGTTTCTGCGAGGCTTTGATTACTATCCGGAAGGAAATCAAGGACATCGAGGACGGCACTATGGACAAAAGACTGAATCCGCTAAAGGTAAACGATACAATTTACTAAAAGAAATCATTCTTTGAAAGTGCACGTTAAATTAATTGATGGAAAGAAACACTTTGGCTACTACGGAAGTTACAGATAGCGCGCGAGTTCATGTCCATTCTGCCTGAGGAATGCGGTAGTGCTGTGACCTAATCAATTATGGTAATATCGATAATTAGTACCGATTTTGTCAACAGGTGTCGATTTGGTTTATTGTAACTCAAGGTAATTTTGCAAATAGTGAAATAAAATAAATGTGATAAGTACTTACTTGTTTATTGCTAATAGAGAAGAATATTATTTAAAATGCAATTTAATCACTATCAGATGCAAAGACAACCGACAGAGAGCAGAGACGGAATCAATATCTTCGCCGTCGCTGACTTCAATTACGAATTTGTCGATCGTATTTTTCATTAGTCCGTCTTTTCAGTAGCGACTAATTTTCGGTATCGATAAGCGCGCGTAACAACCATCGAGGACAACACTCGACTGCAGCCTAATACGCCGAGGTGGGTGAAGGCGGGGCGAGCTGCCCCCGCGCGTCGCCTCTGGCCCCGATGGACATGAACTCGCGCGCTATCTGTACTTACATGGCCTTTCAATGATTATTTGAAAAGAAATTAATGACAAATAACATTTTTTATTATTATGGTACGAATAGATCAACTGATCTGCATCTGTTAAAATGCTAGTAGCGGATAGGCATGTCTCTACAGGAAAATTGTTCAGTTCAGTATGATCAGGAGAGTTTGTGGTTTAATTAAAGGGTAGCGGTCGCTTGCACCCAGCATAGTATTAGATCAAATATACTTATTTATGTACTTTTCGTGACAACATTGTAAGCCATAGAAATTTCCTTTGTGTTGTAAGCTATTCAATAAAGGAAGTTAGAAATCATAATGGAGCTATTAATATCAATCAGGACATTCCCCGCGAAGAATGAATGTTATTTTCCTAGGGAGCATTACTTTACACACGTATGTTGTCGAGGAACACAAGCAAAGTGAAGAGAAAAATGATGGCCTGTTTTTAGGCCCACTTGAATGATAACGTTTGTGTTTCTAGATGGCGCCTCACACACAACAAGAAGTGATATCCGAAGAATGGAACAGACCTTACAGTCGGGAACAAGCCGCATTCCCAGCAGTAAGTCACCTACCTATGTAGTCTTTCACTTTCAAAAACCGTGGTTTTCGATTCCAAACTACGAAACTGATTCTGTTATAAGATTTTTTGTCTTTCATAGGGTTTCGAGTTCAGCTATTGACGTTATTGTTAAATTCTTAGATCCAAGGTGCAATTGTGTAAGATAATAAGAGAATCGTATTCATTTGACGGCTTTACGTACGATTTCGATTTTCAAACGGCTATTCCCACCACAGACATTCAACTATAGAATGTCTGTGATTCACACTGATATTAGAATTATAATACTATTAAGATATATATGGCTATTCGGTTAAGCAAATTAGCCAGTTTGACAATCGAAATCGTACGTTTTATGCCGTCAAATTAATACGATTTTTTTACACAATCGCACCCCAGGTCCTCTGTTAATTATAATATTTTGTTTGCTTTATTTTTAAAAATAAATACAGACATTTGTAGAAACAAAGATTAAAATCACTATGAATAAAAATAAACCAACGCCTTTACCAACTTGTTACTCGTCTAAAAAACCAACTTGATCTCTAGATGCATTTTTATAAATAGCCCCGTGGTCCACCCGGGTGGACTACACAGGTGGACCACGGGAAAGGAGCGATTTATTTTTACCATACCTTGTTGGCTGTCAAATTCGAACGAGGTCAGTGTAGAGCTAAGTATACTATTGATCTTCATCAGCTACGGCATGCATATACCTATACAGTACGGGTAGCCTACATTACGTTGATACATTTTTAAGATAAAATAGTTTCTGAGTAACTGTTTTCAGACATTCGTTAAAGGAGAAACGAAGATCTGGCCAACAGTCGGTCGCATCGACGACATGTATGGCGACAAACACCTCGTGTGCACCTGCCCTCCAGTTCTGGACATCTCTGATCTGTGATTGATCACCTGTACGAACATTGTGCTGTTTTTGTTTAATAATGCGTATGGTACGATTGGTTGTATTTTGATTGAGATATAATTTAAGTCTAAGAAAAATCATAGGAAAAGAGAAAAACTGTGATGTATTAAACTAAATGTTAATAATTGTATAACTCGAGAACTGCTGAATCGATTTAGATTTTGTAAATTGCACCCATTAAAAATGATTGTTTAGACTAGGCCAGCTTGGCTAGGTGGAGAAAACTGGTGTATGGATTCAAAAAACAAGTTAAATATTCAATTTTACTTTTTATTGCAAACGCGTAAGTCTCGTACGTATTTAGTCTCAAACATTTTTTTTTCAAAAGCTGAATATGTCGACACTACATTATATACCAAAAATCCAACCATGGTGAAATTTTGGATTATTTTCCCCCTAATACTTGCAAAAGTATACTTTTTGTGCTGTGAGAGGAAGCTGTGAACGGTAATAATGCTGATGCTGAGCCTAAAAGTAAAACAAGCGGCTGGTAGCAATATATTTTTTATAATGTTGTCGTAGAATAAATACCGTATTCTAAAAACCTAATCAGTTTCATTAGCAACAATAGACCCTATACAGATTGTAAATTAAGACGAACCATAAGACAGTCATTGATAAGTATTTTTAATATTCCAATCCTTTGAAATATTAAATGAAAAACTACAATTGACTTTGTTTGTATGACACTATATTATGGTCCATTTATATTTACACGATGTACTTTATCTATATGCTTAGCAGTAAAGTAATAATAATTAAATGTGGTATATTTATTGGCTTTTAGATTATAGGTATTACTATCTATTAGTTTATTTTACATAAACTTTTATTTTAAATAACATTTCATATTGCATAAGAATTTACATGACGTCAAATATTCAAGGCAACTTTTTGTTTATCTCATATACATTATAGTGACCGATGCAACAAAACTGACAATGGCAAGATATAGTAATATGTTACGAACAAGGTATTTCACATACCTTCGTTTATTTATGATTTAGTAAAATGCTCTAAAATATTTGTACACTAAAAAAAATTTGTCAAAGAAATAATTATACAAAACCATGTTACTTCAAATCCAAAACAAACCTCTATAAAAATATGACTACGGTTTATCATAAACAAACTTACAAAAAGCAAACGCGATTCTTAAAACTATCTAATTCTATTCATAGTTTTATTGCACGTAGGAAAGACACACTTCTTTTTATTTGGGGGGAGAACTAATGGTTTCCTTTGGGTACATGCCTAACCTGACTCCAAGCTCTTTGGGCATACGCATCACGGGTCTGGTGGGGAACGGATGGTAGGAACCCGTCGACGGACTGCGGGGATAGGACAACGATGATAACGTATCAGTCTCGATCAACGACGTAATAGTACTACAAGTGTCATCAGTTTCAACTTTTATCTTGTCACTTTTTTCTGCAAAATCTTTTGGAAGCGTCGGCGTATCACGCGGAAATATTTTAGGAGATATCGGCGTCGACACCTGATCTAGAGATGTTATTTGACACAACGTATCACTGGAGTTGCTTTTCGCTCCGAATGGTGAATCATCCTCTGCTGAGGCTTCGTACGTAAAGCTTATAGAAGAAGTCACTACGTGGGCAAAGTCACTAAATTGGCTGTTATCAGTCTTTGACAAATTGTCACACACTTTCGGCCCCTGGTCAGCTGTTTTACTACAAATATCACTAGCTTCAGACAGTAAAAAATCGTTATACTTGCTTGATAATGGGTAATTATAGTCATCAGATGTATATCTCCTTTCATACGTAGAAGTATCTTTATGTTCAGATGACGGTAACGTAACCGAAGGCTTGGTGTCATCTGAGATAGAATGTTTATTCCACTCAGCGGTTGTTGTTTTGGGATTAGGTTCTGGGAATTCATTGCTTGGTAAATCTGGCGTTTTTCTTTTGTAATCATAATTCAAAATGCTGTCAGGCCTGGTTATTAAACTTTTGTAATCGCATTTGGCCAAAAAGCCCTTGTTCTCCCAACCATATAAATCAGTTTTATTTACTAAACTTTCAGTGCTTGGAGATTTCATACACTTATTTAACGAATCGAGTTTCATTATATTGCTACGCGAGTCAAAAGAAAATGGATCGTCTATGGATATCGGTCGAATTCGAAGAAATTCAGTTTTTTCATTCTCTACAATATTTGCCTTTCTATAACCTATAAGAGAGTCAGATATAGATTCTTTAAGAACTGGAGAATCTATTACTGTAACATCCCTAGATTTTTCAGATATTTCGTTATATTTACTTTTCGGTTTTTCTGGGGACATGATTTCTTTATTTTTATTTGCATCAGATATATTCTGTTTTGTCAAAATTCTACTCAGTATTTTAGAGTTTTCTTGGATTATTTGTAATGCTCTTTCGCTGTTTTTTCTACCAGATTGAAGCATGTAATCTTTGGGTGAACATGAATCTCGGCTTTCTTTGGGTTTATCAGGAGTGTCTTGATTGGTTTCCGGGACTTCTGTAATTCCAATAAAGTCCTTAGTTTTTTCTTCAGAATGAATACTTTCATCTGATATTTTGGTGAAAATGCTATCATTAGACTTCATAATAAAACTGTGGCTTTGCGGAAGTGAAGAAGCCCGTTCTAGTTCATCTTTCATTGGAAGCTTTTCATTGTAACTTGATTGTAAAGTTAAAGAATCAGGTTTTCTTGGTAATCTGCAATGTCTTTTAGAAGGTCTTCTACTTAGGATGTCGGAATTTTTATCAGTAACTGTTATTCGTGCACCAAAAAAATCTGGACTGTGTTCAAAGTACTTGTCGATTTTTAAAGGTATCGGTGGTTCATCCTCACTGACGACAATACTTTCAGCCCCTGGACTTCTTGGCGGACTTTCTAAATCTGATATATTTTTATCTGATAAATCTATGTCAGGCACGAAATTTGGGTACATGGTAAACTCATCTATAATATCTGGAGGTCTTGAAATTATATCAGGCTTCGAAGAAGAAGGGCGTCTGAAGTTTGATTCAAAGTCATATTCAAATGGAGATCTGTGACTGTACCCAAAATTGCACGGAGAAATATCTATTGGACTGAGGTCAGTAAAATTCTTTGGACTCTTAGGTAGTCGAGACGGTCGAACTATTTCAGTGGCAATAAAATTGTCAGTATACTTGGGCGTAGGTAATATTTGAAAATCATCGTCTTGCTGTAATTCAGTATAACGCAGTTCACTTTTTAGACCATCTACAGTTTTTATAGGACTTAATAATTTATACCTATCACTATCTTCTTTTCTTTTAATCACAGTATCATTAAGTTTGCTTTCAAAGCCACCAATATAGGTCCGAAGTGGTTCACCAGCATCTGTTTCGATATATTCAGATATATCCTTAGCAATAGCTTCTAGCGTTATCAAGTCATCATTTTTTTCTAGCTGGTCACTTTTTTTAGTCTCTTTTATTTTAGGTGAAGCGATAGTTTTCTTGTCTTTTGATAAAACAATTTTAGCAGGATCTTCTGGTAGGTCAGGCTCAGAATCACTATCTTTTAAATTTTCATCACAAAGACTGGTATCTGAACTGGATTCAGAATGTTCAGAGCAAGACGAAGTTTCACTAGAACTTCGTGAGCGGAGTGATGCGCACATTTCATTGGCTTCACGTTCCGAAACTATGACACCATCACCGGCTTCATCTAAGTCTATAGATGCTCTTCTGGCTTTGTCTATGGCCCTTTCTTTTTTTATGTCTTTCCATTTCATAGAATTTCGTCTGCTTATTGATTTTTTAGATTTCTCTTCTTTCCAGCAAATAGTTTCACTGCCACGCCCTTTTATTTTATAATCCGGTTTATCTCTGGCTGAAGAAGTTTGCCGCGTAGGTGGTATTGCTCCTGGTGGAGGACCGAGCCTTCGTCCTCTGGAGCTTACTATAGCACTCTTCCCTAGGAGAAGATTATTTACAGTAAGGGAGGTCGGGGAAGTAGGAACTCCAACTGAAACAAACGGTAAAAGTAGTTATAAAGCTGTTTAATCTGTAAGAGCAATGTTCAGGACTGCGATATATCGCTTTACTATTGTTTCAGCGATACTGAGAATCAATAGAGTAATTGTAATTAAGTCAAATAATGATCACCTGCAGCATGTCTGGCACAAGCTGCTGCTAAAATGACATGAGCCTGTCGTTGTCTCTCACGCAATCTCGCGTATTGTCGCTTCAGAGCTCCAATGTCTAGTGACAGTCTGTCTCCAGCTCCAAGTCTCTCTTCACGCCTTGGAATAACCTGGAAAGATGTTTATAAAAATCGATTATATGTCAATAATAGTCACATTAGATAAAATTATATACCTTATTTATAAAATCTTGAACAATAGATTACCGTAGTCAGTGCCATTCTGTTTCCATCATCACTTGAGTCCCCTTCATCTTCAGAATAAAACAAACGTAATCCCCTTTTCGTCATCGATTGCACCTATAAAAAAAACACTTTGGTAAGTATCTCCTTCTACCCAAACAAGAAAACATCAGTGAGTGTGGAGCAGTTACCGCAGAATGTAGCGGTGGGTGGATGACGGGCGGGGCGGTGGGCGGTGCGGGGGGTGCCACGCGGTACCGGTGCAGGTTGCGCAGGCGCGGCAGCTCCGGAGCCGACCCGAAGGCTACGACCCTCACCACGAGAGAGTCGCCAGCCTCCCATACGGCGCCGGCCCCGCCGCCCATGCAGCTGTAGTACTCGTCAGCTGACCGGGCTGACAGGATGCGGCTGGAAGAATAACAGAACCCACAAGATGTTTAGATTATCTATTTTGGTAAAATTAGTTTTACCAAGTTTCATCCTGGAATTTCACAAGCTTCACCTATTAGTTAGTTACTCTGGGCACAGATAATATAATACTAGAGTATAATACTAGCTCTGGGTCAAGTCTTGCAACTCAACTTTTGTCTCGCAACAGCCGATTAAGCTTAAATTTTGCACACACGTTTGGTTATGGTGACAATGGTTGCAGAATATGTGACGTCATTATTCAATATAGCGGACACCCCAAGATGGCAGACTAAATTTCTTCCACCCTTTTGACACAGTTATCAAATATTAATGAAAGGTTTTCCCGAGCAAAATTACGTTATTTACTAAAAAGCACAACATAAATAATAAATAAAGAAACTACAAAAAAAAAACTAATTTAATTAAGCCATGTATATGTTGATTTCACTAGACGGATTTAATATTTTAGGCATGTTGAATTATTTGTTTTCAAAAAGCTTATTTGCTAGTAACTTAGCTAAAAAAGTGTAACCACGTGTGAGGAAGAAAACAAGCAAGTTACCGTCTCAGTGGTCAAGTGGTTTGACCGTATCAACTGCTAATCCGCAGGTTACGGGTAAAAACCCGTGGTGCACGTTAAAGGGC
Source organism: Ypsolopha scabrella (assembly GCA_910592155.1). Lineage (NCBI taxonomy): Eukaryota > Metazoa > Arthropoda > Insecta > Lepidoptera > Ypsolophidae > Ypsolopha > Ypsolopha scabrella. The sequence continues at coordinate 13,517,211 of OU342964.1, forward strand.
GGATCCAGGCTTTTTTTTGGGGTAGGGCACAAAGACCAAATAGGTATAGATATAGAGTGTCCACCATGTGGCCAAATACCAGTAGGCCAAAAAATGCTGCAAATTAACTACTACTAGCATGACACTAAAAGAAACTAATATTATTAAAGCCATCTGATGGGGGGGGGGCGTGCCCGTGTGCCCCCCCTCTGGATCCGCCCTTGTGAACTTACTTGAACTTTTGAACTTTGTTCCCAAAGAGTCACAGTCACACCCCCAACTGTCACAGTTTAACATTTTGGGAAAAAAAATAAAGAAAAAGTCCCAACCAGACACACTCTTACAAGTTGGGACAACTTAATTTTTTATTCTCGTATTCTCGTTAGAGGTAAAATATTCCCATCCAGTAACACTGTGACACGTTGAAAACTTTACCTTCTCAACGAGTAACACTGTTACCTAAATCAATTAGGTAATCCAAGTGAAGTAATATTTTCCGATCAGATTAACCGAAAGCATAAGTATTGTGTTAAGTGAGTCACAATAACAACTTAACACATTTTGTTCAGTCTGCGTGCTTCGGATCTGTTGGTCCATTTTGTGGCCAAATTACGGGGACAAGGCTCACCATACACTCATCACGCTGGGACGTAATAATCATCGGTGAAAGTAGATGTAGGAGTTTCACACCCCCTCAGAGATTCATGTTGTGATGATGAATAGAAACAGGTATAGTACGTACTCTTGCAACAAGTCCCAAATAGCCAGAGCGGTTAGAAGCAGCACCTCGTTGCCGTCCAGCAGCACAAGGTCCCATATCCTCAGCAGCGAGTCCCGAGGGAGCCACGTCGCGTACAACGTCAGGAACCATTGCATTGTGAACACATCTGGGAGCGGAGGCTCCACGCCGCCACCTGGTCGTGACCGTGAAACAAACTCCGTTATACTGGCACTCTTGGAAATGGGTTTTTTAATAATATAGGTACTTGCTACAAGTAAATCTGTATGTGAAGATCTTTGAGCCGAGATTAGAGCACCGAACTCTTTGATTGCCGGTTTATCGCTTTATCATATAGCATTTCAGATCTTAACACAACTCACGAATAGTTTATTGTTTTATATTGGTATATAAGTACTTGGGTAATGCTAGCGGTACAAACCGAAATTCAGTAAATAGCCGCAAACGGTGTTAAAGTAGGTAATGAAAATCGGAACGATAGATCTTTAGGCCATATGCATCAATTTGACAAGTAGCACAACAAAATAAAAACAATTTGGGGTGTTATTATGACGTCATCTTTTATTGTATAGGAAAAAATCATTTTTTTAGTGTGAAAACTATCGTGTGTTGTATCAAATGAAAGGGCTTTCTGAGCCCATTATAAAAATATATCCTATCATTACATTTCATTCGCTTGTTTTAAATTAAAATGAAAATAATTTTCAAAATATACCAAGTTCGGGCTCCTCCAGATACGATACGGTTAATTTTTTTTTGTAAAATGTACCTCAATTGATGCGTAATATCCTCATATCGAACCTCAAGAAAGCAATTATGAAAATATTTACATTTAGTGTTTTTTTAAATTTTCAGTCTATTTATAACTTGTACTTATATAAAGTAATACCCCGACTCAGTGACTGATCTATCGAACGTAACGCTTAGACGAAACAGCTGGATCTAGGAACATGGTAATTTGAACTTGGTTTCTTGTATGTGGCGAAGAAGGAATTTAAGGATACCTAGTTAGTAAATAATGACGATCGTACCGTCAGATATCCTCTGCAGATGGTCCATGTGGTTAGCCAGACGAGGCAGTCTCAGACGCAACAGGTCTCTAAACGCCGCCATGTCTGCTGAAAGACCTCGGAGATCATCTGCAAAGTAGCCTTCAGGCAGCACTGCTTCCACTAAATATATCATTACCTGGAGAAATATAAAATACGGTACAATAATTTTCAATACAAAACTAGTTAAAACAATGGCTATCTTCTTACCTTTAACGAATCAGATTCAGATTTATCCATTACTTCCAATATTATAGCCGCTAACATATTAAATCCCTGGCAATATCCCACATCTTTGTTCCACCTGAAAAAATAAAAGCATAAATACATTAAGTTTGCATACTTTAACGATCATATTCTTTGGTTGGTTCCAATAACTTTCCAAGAATCTTATTATTCAGAATCTAGTTCATATTATAAAGAATGGGATGGCGGTCATTACCAGAGTACGATGCATACAATGCACTGAGAAAACTGGTCATCATAAAATAAAGTGAATTCAGCTGAAATAATGACGATTCACGTAAAGTAGGGAGCATACGGACATCACAACAAAATACGATGAAACTACTGTTGCTGCTGCTAACGATATAATATGAATATGACGCACTGTCACTATGACTTTGTAGGAAGCAGATAGAATTATGCGCTCCTTAACAGCTCTTATGGTGACAATAAGCATACCGTAGTGTGACGGACCTCTTTTATGGAGCAGGCATGATGTAATACCAAAATGATAATGATCAATCATTATAATTGTGCCTTACTTACCTTAAAGACTCAATTATTTTCTCAAACGTTTTAATTACAGCACAATATTTCCTATTATCACCTAATTTAAAAACAATTCACCGTATTTTAAACTTACTTATGTAATGATATTTTATGATGAAGCTAAAAAGAGATTTTTCTCAGTGTGGAAATCGATATAAGTACTTACAAATGTATTCATCTTGGTACAATACAACACAATACGAACCTATAATACCTGATGTTGAATAAACGAGTCCATGTTTTCTTAATATTTATGTAAGTAGGAGTATCTATTTATTACAAACTAGCTATTGCCAGTGACATCGTACGCGCTGACGACCTAATACTTGACTTAGTGTACAGCGCCATCTGGTTCGAAGTTCATTCATTATGTAAATAGTATTACAACGTTGAAAACGTGGTCCAATAAAAGTGGCTTAGCGACAAATTAAAACTGTACTATTTTAAGGCCCTGAAAAATACTGTAAATCCACCTGAGCTTTAGGTAAAACCGGGAATGATAAAACGATATTCATAGAACTGTGCTAATTTGTTTTAGATTTTTCTAATGCTTTTCTCGTAGTTATTCCCAGGATATTTAACCCTATATAAATACATATTTTTACGTAAATCGTTAGTAAACGACAGTTTTTTCATTACCTTTGCTTTATTTTTACTAGTATAAAAGGGCCCAAAGAAATCTACTTCTGTGATTTTTTTTTCCTTGAATGGATAGAAGCCCTCCTTACAATTTTAATAGTATAATATAAGTTTAGGTTTTATATAAAAGCTGTCATACTCGTACACTAGGATTTTCCTACAAATATTTTTGGTTTATTTAAATAAGAAATCCTCACCTTGCATAGGCCAGCAGCACTCTACGCAGCATGGCCTGGTTCTCCCGACCCTCGGTCCCGCAGAACAGAGAGCAGCCCGTTCTGTGTAGATCCTGCCAACAGAGATCACACAATACCGGGGTTAAGAGCGACCTGATTAAAGTGTCTAGCATATCTAACATAAAAGAAAATAATAGATAAACTTGGTCCCTCGAAGAAGCGTTTGACCAATGGAAACGGAGGTAAGCTTTATAACGTGATCATCGCCTCAATAAAACGACTCGTCCTGCGTGTCCATTGGTGAAACGTTTCTTCGAGAGACAAAATTTATCTATTCGTGTCATCTATAATATGCTAGCTATACTGAAATGGCGTGGACAAGACGCGCGACGCAAGGAAATCTCCGCTACGTATGTAGAGCTGTTATAGGTTTTTATAACGAAAATCTAAGTCGTCTGGCGTTACCTTGCGATGTTCATCGTCAACATAATGGATTGTAACCTATATAGTTAATAAGTACTCGTTTATATGTTAAAATGATTATTTTAGACTAGCCTTTGCCCTTGTTCATTCAATCTCTGCCCCGTTTTCGGCTTGGGCGTTATTGTATGAACAGCCCTTATAGCTTATGTGTTGACCAGGGCCACTACAATGATAAATAAAACAAAAAACCACACCCAAATCTGTTAAGTGGTTCCCGAGTTAAAAGCATTTATTCAACCTTTGCCCCGTTTTCAGCTTGGGCGTTATTTTACGAGCATCCCTTATAGCCTTATATGTGGAACATAGAACTTCAATGTACAGACACGAGTTTTTTACTACTTTATTATTAGTATAGATATTGTGTATTATTTGATTGTGACACGTACAATTGTACATCTTACATTACGTGCGTCTTCTCATTCTTTCATATCTCTTTCACCCTAAGGTTTTCTGAAAGAAATCATTCTAACCAATAAAACCGCCTAGTTTTGCTTCAGTTTATTAAAAAAATTATATTAGGTTTAGTGATATATTCAAGCCGATTCTGAACTTCTTGACTTTAGTATATCATAAAGCTGGTTGGTAATTTAAGGTTGGCGGCTTATGATGCAGGGCGCATTGTAATCGATCAATAAATACTTATACTTTTGTGTAAAGCAAATGGATGAAACTTCACACAACTAATAACTACAGCTTTTGCAAATTAGTTTTGTTAACAAAGATGACAAAATATTTTCAAAATAAAAGCTTTATTGTTGCAATTTCAATTAGTCTATGTTTATCACTCTATTTTACGAGTACTGTTTCATTTGGTTTCACAAAGTTTATGTGTCTCTAAAGGCCCGTTTCATACCCAATATTGTTGGCAATTTGGAGCCTTTACCCCGATGAAATGAACTTATGTTGTAGCATGAATTATCTACCTATAGACACCAATGTTAGTGATACAAAATATTTCAAATCAGTAATATAGGAAAACTGATTTACTTATTCGATACCTCACGTTTCATAGCGATACATTTTCTTCCACCGGATTTCCCTCAAATAATATTTTAACATATTCTACGAGTATAAGGCAAATCGATCATATGAATAAAGGAAAATCGAGCAATACCAAAAAAATGGACCCGCGTCCTAGTTTTACTCTCTGCATTATGTCAGTAATATAGAGTTCATTTACATCGTAGAAACAATAAGAGCTAGACCGCAGTAGAATCACAGACATGTTAATGATTTTTGTATGTTCTTTTTGTCATTAAAAAATCGACCAAGATTTTTTTGCAGATGATTTGAATCTTCGTTTCAAGCGAAGATATGTATGAAACGATTTCTATAATTAAATTAGGGTTTCTCAAAGCTAAGGTGTTATTCAAGACGAGAAAATGTCAGGTAAAAGTCTAGTTTAGGATTTCTCCATTCGAGTTCTAGTCTAGGAGAAATCCTAAATAAATTATAGAAAGCTTTGAAAAACACGTAAAGACAAAAAAATATTTAAAAAAATAAGCTTATTTTAGCCATTGACTTAAACGAATGAAATAAGTTTAGATCGCTGAAACTGATTATCTAAAATTATAATTTATGAAATCTAGGTAAATTATTCGTTAATCCGTAAAGATGAAATTACATTACAGGTATTTCGTACTTTTAAGGAAAACTAAGTCTTATATAAAGAAAGTGCTCGATTTCGCACTCAAAATTCTGAGATCTCTGCAACGAAAGATTATTTTCAAGAAGTAGTTAGCAATTTATTTTTACTGAGACTAAAAAGCTTTTACCGTTTTTGTTCGAATAATCATTTACCTACACGTTCTCAGCAATGCTTTATATTTTTTTGAGGTTCTGTTCAATAATCTTGCACTCGACGCCACTTTCTAGTTTTACGCCAATCAGGGAAGCAGCTTCCCTTTTTGGTCCACTGAATCGACAATGTATTTAGAACGGCGTCACTAAGATGATCGTGCATTGTCACCAAAACTAAACGTATGTGCAAAGTTTCAGCTCAATGAGTTGGGGGGAATTGGTTTAAAATTCAGTTGCAAGGTTTGACCCAGACATACTAACTAACAAATTTGAAGTTCAATAAAAGCTTGTAAAAATTAATGCCTTTGCTCCAATGTCTTTTACGTTGCATTTTTTCTTTTGACGACTGAGCTTATATTTTTATTGATTGTAGTTGAAACATTATAATCAAAATAACTATTATTATTATTTTTTACATGACGAACTTATGTTTGGCCATTTACGTTCCTTAGGAAAAGCGTCCATTAAACTTGGGATAAACTCCTAAAAACTGGGAGAGTAAAAGCAAGCGAGGTGAGAATCTGTCTGATAAAGACTTCCGCAAAATCAGTCAACCCAGATGAATTACTATATTACGCAACTATGACGGCATGCTGGACACAAATTGGTTTCATTGAAAATACAAATATATCTATATATACTAATAATAAAGTAGTAAAAAAGTCGTGTCTGTACATTGAATATCTTCGCGAAATTTTAAATGAAATGGGTCATTGGTACTGTACTGAGGCCGAAACAATAATTTTTAGAATTTTTGTCTGTCTGTCTGTATCTTCCGTTTTAACTCGAGAACCACTTAACGGATTCGGATGCGTTTTTTTTAATTATCATTGCAGTGACGCTGGTCAACACATAGGGGTGTTCATTAAGTAACGCCTAAGCCGGAAACGGAGCAAAGATTGAATAAACGCTTTTATAACTCGGGAACCAATCAACAGATTTGAATGCAGTTTTATTTATTATCATTGTGATTACCCTGGTCAACACATAGACGATAAGGGGTGTTCATAAAATAACGCCCAAGCCGAAAACGGGACAAAGATTGAATAGACGCAAACGGCAAAGGCTATTATATAAATCTATGGGAAGTCTGATTTGAATTTATATCCGAAACCCACACGAACGAAGTCGCGGGCAAAAGCTAGTACCTATATAAATAATAAAGTTATAATACTGACTAAACATAGTAACCGAACCAAATATGATTTATCAAACCAACTCTCTGAATATCTCCTGAGACCCCAGGTCACTGTCATCGGGCTGGGTGGTGCCGCGAACGCAGGCACGGTTTGCTATGAGCCAGTCGATGCTGCAAGCTGTAATATGACGCTCCGAGCTTCTTACCTTGAGGATCTGCGCCCCGAGCTCAATGTCATCGGGGTGGGCGGTCCCGTAGAAGCAGGTGGATACTGCTGTGAGCCTATCGATGCTGCGAGCTAGAAGATGACGCTCTGAGCTTCTTACCATGAGGATCTGCGCCCCGAGCTCAATGTCATCGGGGTGGGCGGTCCCGTAGAAGCAGGTGGGTACTGCTGTGAGCCTATCGATGCTGCGAGCTATAAGATGACGCTCCGAGCTTCTTACCTTGAGGATCTGCGCCCCGAGCTCAGTGTCATCGGGCTGGGCGGTCCCGCGGAAGCAGGCGCGCTCCGCTATGGGCCAATCGATGCCGCGAGCTGTAAGGTGGCGCTCTGCTAGTGTCAGCCATAGCTGTCAACAAATAAATATATGAAAAAATTATACACAAATTCTTGTACTTTTAAATATTTGCTTGTTAAAAATGTTTTCTTTCTGTCACGTTAAATAATTAATAATTTGTTGGCCCGATGATGTGTAATACGAAACCGGTAGCCTAAGTTAGAATAAAAATAAATATATGTGCAATAAAAGTACAAGAATTTGTGTATAATTTATTCAAGATGATATTCCACCAAGAACCATCAATCGAATCCATTAAATAAATATATGCGTTTTAACAAAATATTATAGGCAAAGAAAATAAACGTTTATTTAAGGTGACATCAATTAATACTGTCAAATTTATACTGAAAACTCAGTAGTTGGTTTCAAGGTTTAATGATCTGTTTTGGTAAAATTCATAAATTATTTGAATTTGGCTATACTTGACAAAGATATTATATTCACATTACTTGGGACATAAACATGATGCTACCTTTGGTCTAGCAGACAATAGTAATATATTGATATAGAAATATATATTCCGAGGCTGAAAATACTAAAATATTTTATACGTAAAAGCATTAGGAATAAAATACTTGTTTTATTTCTTAGAGTGTAAATAACGCTCCGATTTCCTACGGCGTAGCGTAATAAAGCTGCTACGTTGTTAAGGTATACAACATTTATAGTAAATTTTATATTTTTATCCTCTTTACAAGTATGTTATTTTACTATCACAGATATCACACTGTCACTGTTATCACAGATATAAAAAAGTAAAATAACATACTTGTAACATACTCGTATAATAGTTATTCTGACTGCAAAAGGACGAGACCTTCCTATCTTATGTCGAACTTCAGACGGCTGTCACAAGCGCAAGGTTTGGCAGGTACAGTCGCCGTCAATAGAAATTGTGGATTATGTAAACAAAGCGCCATGTTGTCTTTGTCTATGAATAGGTGAACTATCTAGAGAAGGGTACGTATGTGATTAAAATATGTTAGGTGCTTAATTAATTTTCTTTATTCGATTCATCACTAAAATATTCTGATGAATCGCTAGTCAAATCGCCCACGTTAATTACAAATGGTTCCGTCACATCGTCGGTGGCCGTATCTATTATCCCATCCAGTTCTTTCATTTTTTCTTCTACTTTTAGAACATGAGCTACACTGTTCTGGCCCGATCCGCGCCAAACCTTGTTCCAACAAAATCTTCACATCGTCCATTTTGAATGTTTTGTTGTTCCTTCCAACGTAACCTTTTACTTGCGCTCATATATCAACTCTATCGGGTTAAGCTCGCAATGACATGGTGGAAGGCGCAAAACTCACATTTTTCGATGCCGCCAACTCATCTACATACATTTTTTTATATTTTTGCTTGTCTACTTTAGCGATGAGATTCGCTTTGATTTCGGTTTCTTGAAATTTGATTTCTTTTTCGAGCAACCAGTTTTGGATAGCCTCCTTCCGCCAACTCATGTTGGGCGCCTTTTCGATTTGACGCGAATGATATGGGGCATTGTCCATTACTATGACGATAAAATGAGTAAGAGAAGCCAAGTCGTTAGAATACCGAAAACACAAAAGATTTTAGAGCAACACTGGAAGATCACACAGTCACGTTTAAGTCAAAGATTAAGAAGTAACGCTGTCAAAAAAATGACGGAATAAAATAGCATCACGAATAAAATAGGTCTATATTCAAATAGATTCGTACATCACTAATTTTCCAAGACAATACAGATTCGATGAGAAAAAAATATGACAGCAATCTCGACGCGGTACAGAATTGACTATTGATTCTATGATTTTCCGTAATTAACTGGTAATTATTGAATATTTCATGATGAAATACAGCGAATGGCAGGTGGGACTTGATGCTTCATGATTCTGAATAATGTTCAGTGAGACTCCGTGACAGAACCTTGAGAAAAATTGAGAAAACGGTTTGATTACATAGTCCACAATTTCTATTGACGGCGACTTTATACAGATGTCTACCCTATAAAAATATACCAAACATGAAAATATTCAACTCAGCGCCAGAGGCGTATTTAGTGATGTCAAACTGCTTAAAGTAGAAAGTATGCACCGCCCCCTGAAAGTTGACTGAAACATGGTTCAACAAAATAGTATGTTGGGGAACTCAAGTAGTCCCGACAGGCAAAAGAAGAAAAGTCACCCCCATATTCCCCTAGGTTCCCCTTTGATATTCAGATTGTTAGGAACGGCGTTAGGTAGCAGTTGTTCGTGGCAATAGGCTCATTGAGTTACCACACGTCTGACACCATATCGAGATGATAAATGCAGAAAGGGGGCAAGTATCGAACAAATCTATACAAGATATAGTGTTAATACTTAGTGAAGGTAAAAGACTTACTGCAATCGCAAGCACTCCACTATCCTACAAGTTATGAAATCTCGTACCTACTTAAATCTTGTTGAATAAAGTGCGCACTTTTTCGTATTCCTTGATTGGAAGAACAAGTTTTTCTTGAAATTAGTTGGGAAGAATTAAATTAGGCGCAACTGGCGCTGGTATGAAGTCAAAGGAAATTGTAAGTCAAAATCAGAGCAATTCTCTTCCAATAATATTTTACGTTAGCTTTATCAAGTGAACATATTAGTTTTCAATTGAACGGTGAAAAATAATTTTCTACAATGAATTGAGTTTCTCCTGAGTTCATGGAGCCTTTCATTCTCTTACTTCAAAAGTTTCTCCCTTCTCTCTTGCTCAATCTCTTCTTATTTCATTAATTAACGATGCAGATGTGTGCTCTTACAATGATAGTGTAGAACTGTTTAATAAATTTGAACGGCTTCAGAATCTAGGTATAATACTACTTTTTGTTCCGTGATAGGTATATTCGATCATGTTTTTCATTTTCATCGCTTCCCATTCGTTTCCGTTGTCAGTTTTATATTCACACCCAACTTTATGGTGTCATCAAAAATTTCTCCTGAATATCTTCGAGCCCGTTTAAAGCTGAAGAAGGTAGAGGTTTAGAAGCTTGTTTTCCAGAGACAGAATTGCACGATCTCCCATTATTGAAACCCCTGCACACGATACTGCAATTTACTGTTAAGGCTATCAGACTGTGGAATTATTCACTGCCTTCCGGAATCCGCGCTTCTCCATCTCTAAATATATTTAAAAGACGTCTAAAAGTGGTTACTTATTTACTTGTTACTTTTAACCTTTTATAGATAAACTACGGTTAATTTAATAATTTATTATGAATCAATTGATGTAGTATGTATTATTTTATGTATTATAAGTACCATGTCTGAGTAATAGAAAGTATTTATTTTTCTTCTATGTATTATAAAAAAATCAGATAAATATGTCGTTAAACTATTTTGTGTTGTCTTTAGGAACAACATAAAATTCAAAAACGTGTAACTGCTTTTTACTCATTCTAGTAGGTATCTCCGTATGGTTACTGGTACCTACTGTCGCGGAAAGTTACGCCCAACCCCTATTTTATTTTAAAAGCACGATGGACCAAAAACTGACCTTCCTTCGGAAGTGCTGCGGAACTCCTGCGGGTAGTCGAGCCACCAGCCTCATGGCATGCAGCCACTCCGTGTAGCCTCCTTCCCCGTCCCCTGCCGGAGCTACGCCGAACCGCGCCCCGGGCTCGCCTGCTGCATCAACACACAAACAAGACAGTTCAATTACGTAACAATAACATTGTGGCATAAGGCAATCTAGATGTGGTTGTTTCAAAGAAATCACAGAACGTGCTACCCTTCCTCCACGTGTAGAGAGGCTTTAGTTAGGTAGTCTCTTAGTGCGTAGCTTTGAACGTGTATACTATATTGTAAACGAATAATCAGAGATGTATAAGAATAGAACATTAATTGTAATATACAAAGTTATGAATAATATTCTAGTATTTTCGTAATTAAGTCTGGTCCATGTGATTTTAATAGTTCGGTGTGGCTAAACGTCCGCCGGCGAAATCACATTGTAGGTATATCGTTATTCTTCCGCCGTTTTCAAAGAGAAGGATATTTGTGTATTTCATAAATATTTATGAACTCTGTTAAAACTACGGCTGTCAGTCGCTTCGCTCCGCTCCGCTTCGCTTAGCTCCCTAATTTTATTTTTGTGTACAAAGAGGGAGACAGTGTCCAGAAACTATTTGACTGTTGTAAATCTGCTAAGATCCTATCAAAACTCTTTGATGTGACTTTTATTGTTTACAGCAGTAATTCGTAGCTCATTAATCATTTATTCAAGTCGGTACTCGTACCAACAAACCGTTTCCAAACTCTTATAAATGTGACGGTAATGTTTGTTTCGTTGATGTTATTTGAAAGCCTTTTATTTTAACTAGCATTGAAACCCTGCATTACTGTAAAAGCTCTTACCAGTTCCTTGATGGTTGTTTTAAAAGGGTGAACTGTTTTCAGGGTAAAAAGTAAGTACAGTCTCTGGGACATTTAGTGCTACTAAAGATTTGAATTTTATTTGAATACAAGGCTGTACCTTGACCGCTCTGTGAGGTCATAATCATTATTTAGAGGCTCTGCATACAGCAACATTTTAAAATTGTACTATATTTTATTATCGGGCTTAGATCGCGTGGATGTGTCTTACAATCTTTAAGTAGTATTGGTAGTTTTCAGCTTGGTGGTTATTTTGTCAACACCCCTTATAGCAACATATAATGTGTGGGTCATTTCAATGATAATAAAGAAAACCGCATGCAAATTCGTTGAGTGGTTTTCGAGTAAAAATGGAGCATTAGATAGGCAAATAAAAAAATATATGTAGTTTTGGCCCCAGTCCAATAATTATGACCCGTTTCATTTAAATTTTCCCAAAAATATTCAATGACAGACACGACTTTTAATACTTTGTTATAGATTTCAACCTTATTTGCATGATTATGTTTGGTAACTCTTTCTTTCTTCCAGGAGGACCGCCAAGAGTGGCGAAATCCTGGAAAGGCCTATGTCCAGCAGTGGACGAAACAGGCTGATGGATGGACTACGATCATAATACAGAAAACCGCATCCAAATCCGTTGAGTGGTACTCGAGTTAAAACGGACAGAGAGATAAAAAATCTAAAATTGGTGTTTTAGCTTCTGTATAATACTGATAACAAATTTCATTACATATTTTGAAAAGTATTTAGTCTGCTTCTATGAGTATTAAGGGAGGGGCCTTGGTTGCTAGTTTTATGACATTTCACTGCAGAAAGAAACCATTATATTAATAACTAGCTTTTGCCCGCGGCTCCGCCCGCGTGTTATTCGGTTTAACGACATGCTTTTTTCCGGGATAAAAAGTAACTTATGTGTTAATATAAGGTAATATCCATTCTAAATTTCATCCAAATCCGTCCAGCCGTTTCAGCCTGAAAGAGTAAAAAACATACACACACACAAACTTTCGCATTTATAATATTAGTGTGAAGTGTGATGAGATAACATAGCCTTGTCTTATTCACCAGAAACTATTACGACCGCGCTAAATAGACTCCTGATTTTTCAATGATATTGATCTATCCTACAGGATCCATGCATTTTTCCGGGATAAAAAGTAGCCTATGTGTTAAGTTAGGGTATAAGCTATATCCATTCTAAATTTCATCCAAATCCGTTCAGCCGTTTCAGCGTGAAAGGGTAACAAACATACACACACACACACGCACAAACTTTCGCATTTATAATATTAGTAGGTAGTAGGATACTCGTACTCTAATTAGGTTATAAACTCATTACAGTCATGTTGGGGATAATGAGAAAATGTGATGCGCCAGGCGAAGAGGAAAATTGCCTTCTCATTGTAAACTAGGACTACGTATTGTCTACGTTATGTATGTTTGTCAGGCAAACCCTCATCTGCGGTTTCAGTTACAAGTAATTATGTAAAGAAACTGGTACATGTGTATGATTTTGGTATCTATCGTCTAGCTAGAGTCTAGACTTATAGAGAATTCGATATTTTCCAGGGATAAAGTCGTCCGAGAATTTGGCTGGATTCCCAGATTTCGTCACTACTAAACTGAACAAACTAAACGAAATTCAAAAAGAATTAAGTAACGACGGATTTCTACGTGCACAATGTAATTAATTATGTTTTGTTTTCATTATTTTTCAAGTGACATTTCTGCTTTTTATAAGTCTGATTGTAATTTAATAATTTTAATACTAACATTTAATAATTCTAATAAACTTGGTTGAAGAAAACACTTGTACTGTTTCACAAGATTTGTGAAACAGTACAAGTGTTTTTTTAACCATGATGATGTTTCACCAAGTGCTACAATCGCAAGTATTAACTTCAAATAAACTTTTTGTTACTATTATTATTTTATGTTTTTAATTTATTTATTGTTCCATGTATGTAAATATAAGGCCCAGGCTGAAAATCAGCTACTGTTTGTATGCTTAAACCATGGACAAGAGTATGCTTAAACAGTTGTATGCCGAGCATGGGACTGTTTTGCCTTTTATTTGATTTTAATTTGTAATTTTATGTAATTTGTGTTATTTTTAAGAAGACAAAGACAGCTCTTATTATTATAAAAGGTTACACGACATCAGAAACAATAATACCTACTATAAGTTTATAAGATGGCCCAAGGCACGAAATTGACTGCGATCTATGGTTTACTATTACTTTATAACGGGAACAAGAATTAAGAGATTTAAAAAGGTATGTTTGCTACGATTACCAGAATTTACAAGGAATAGAATGATAAATTTAGAAGAATACAAAACGGCAAATCCTAGTAATGAAGTGTATTAGCTCGTAATACTCTTAACATTGCGAACAAGTCAAGTCTCTTGGGGAATTAGGCGTGTGTAGTACAGTACGACATCATCCCTGAAAGTAAACGAGAAAGAACTATTCTGTTCGGAAAATTTCAACAGGTCTTCTACGTAGTTCATTACAGTCGAGAACGAGACGAAGCACGAACAAAATATTGGGAAGGAACGGAAACAGAAGTGACACGGTTTTGAAACTTATGCCAATAGTTTTGGAGTTAAATTGATAATTTTGTTTAGGTCTTTCTTTTAGTTCAGTCCGACAGAACCAAACGAAACGTTCAATATGTGAATGCAAATTAATCACGTGAACATGACAAGTGCTTACCTAAAAAATATTTATAATACTTTATGACGAGTCTTTGAATGCACGAACTGCATGGCATCGCATAGGACAAAATGTACAATGAGCTGAGCATAGCTCGAATCAAATGTATGAACTATTACGTTTTCATGACTGTACAGTAGAGCCCACATCAAGCTAAACACTTTCAATATAAGCTGACCTCTCATTGTATAGGCTTCCCGTACAATGAGAGGTCAGCTTATACTCAATGTGTATTGCTTGATGCGGGCTCCACTGTACAAGGTGGACCGAACGAACCACGCAATGAACGAGCAAGCACAAACCTGCCTGGAATGTAAGTAATCAAATCATCATGTGACTTATACCGGGCCCGAATGGCCCAAAATACTACTTATATCTTACACTTTTTTAAATTTAATGTGTTTTTTTTCCTGTCTTAAACAAAACTTTGATAAAAATCCAAAAAAGAAAACGTAGTCACAGATACGAATATCTATACGGTAAAAGTAAGAAACCTACGTTATCATCTCAAAGGTACTACCTACGCGAATCTTTTTAAGATTAGCGAAGGTGATTGAACTTCAGTATTCAGGACATCAAAATACGCAAATTGATCGACACCTACGTTTAATTTGTATTTTGTTATTCAAATTCTATCAAGAACTTTTTAATGTTACTCGCACTGATATCTACACCGATACTCGAATGTTTGAACCAAATTGAATTATCATCGATTAAACTCAGACATCAAATGATATATGTACATACGTACATGGATAGGAAGTAGAATACATGTGCAATAAAAAATAAGATGCAAGGCTTCAATATAATTAAAATTAGATAAAGTAAAGTCATATAACCTGCGCTATTTCTCGACGAACCCGCCAAGTTCTTCAAGGAGTTTAGGATCGCACTCATCAGTGTTGCACGCCGTACACATTTGGTAATAGACGCATAACGCACTGCACTGTGCTAGCAAGTCGCCGACCCTGGATACAGTCGCTGCGGTATCAGTGCGGCCTCCAGCGACCCATCGCTGAGCTACGGCCTGACTCCCCCAATCACAAGTCCAATCGGCACCTGCGACCACATCGGCACGACCCTGCCTAAATCTGAACTGTTAAATGCCATATCTCGGAGGCATTTGAGACTGCGTAGTCGACCAGCTGATTCGATGTTTACTGAGAAAGTCACAAAACTGAGTGCGGTGTGACTCAGCCGCTACTACATTATAGCGCCGGAATTCTGCTGCCGTCAGCGAAAGGACCTTCAAGTGTAGAGCAAAAGCGCTTTCCCCTTGTTCAAATGCCGTTTCCGAGTTTCGTGGTACTAGGCTCGAGCATGCGCCGTCGAGGTTCGGAAAATGTCTTTGTGTGCGTCGCGTATCGATTTCGCGCCACTGTGTACGTCAGTGACAGGCTGACAGCGTAGAGCACCCGTTTCCTTTGATAGAGGAAAACCTTTTTAAACATCATGTGATGAATGAAACCGCTGAGGTGTTTATTTCTCAAGAGTTCTTGAATACATTGACAAAACTTAAATGACGGGCGACTTGAGAGACCCACAGACGTATATTATAGTAGCAGACCTAACATTAATAATAAACGCATAGAGTCGACGCGTGGCAATTTTAGCTCAGTGAACTTCGGACTCTTTTAAATATAAATATTGCTTGTTTTCAAACAAAATATGTAGTAGAGATTAGTTTAGGAATTAACAAACATGTTCCAAGCATAAGCCAGCCAAAACAACCCATTTTTATACGTTTCTTTACGCATAAAGCCTAAATGTAGCTGATTTTTGTATAGAAACTTGCCACGCTATTTAATCCTTTTGTTTGGTCTGCTTAGTAATAATTATATGTCTGTGGAGAGCAAGCTTCACCTTACGTCATCGTTAGCATTAGATACTTACTGATGTGTCTGAGGAGCACAGTGAAGGCAGCACAGAGGCGTTTCTGCTGTCTCTTCAGCCTGTCACGCGCCCGCACGCAGCGTGCCAACCGCTCCCCTGCGGCACGCAGCCTCGTCTCCCATTCCAATATTTGATCACGTAGCTCGCAACTATCTGCAAAACATGCCACTTCAATGTGATGTGTGTGGCCTTTTGTTTGGGAACTACGAGTGCCAATTGCTGATCTATTTCTAGGTTTGATTTAAACGCGGAGTTTGTTTAATTTAATAATCATGTGATTTATAGCAAAATCCATCGCTTTGGGAACTCTAAATATTAGGGTGCATTACGAGATAATGGGTGTCTCAAATCCTACTTGAACTAACTCAGAGAATATGTTTCTTATTGATTTTTCTATCTTATTATGCTCTAATTTTAATTTAAGTTCATTTAAAATGCCGAAATACTATCAATTTTCATGCTATTTAACCGCTAGGGGAACTTATTGAGAAATGCCGTACAAAAATATTAATAGCCCGCTTATATTGCTGAAAGCTTTCTGAAAGTCCTAAAGAACTTCGTGGTAAGTTAAGGGAAGCATTAAAATAACCTAAGCGTACTAACCAACAGTCAACCTCGATTGTGTCTGAAATGTATTACAATTTGAATTCAATGTATGAGGAGATAATGATATTTATCTAAATTAATCCCTGTGACCACTCTAAATATTTGAAAATATTAAGATATGAAAAGCCTATGAAGTCAGAGTTGCTCTTGCGCATACTAAAGGGGTGGTTTCATGTTGAATGTTACTCTGCTGTCTGTTCGTATGTCACGGAATGAGTTACAGACCAGAAATTTAGATTTTTGTTATTTTGGTCAGAATGAATGCTGACTCAAAACCGAATAGTGAATTAAAAACTCTGTGAATTTATTAAATTTTCTGGAGCTTATTGGGTAGAGCACAAATATATTTTGAATTCTTTTTTATCCTAAAAAATAAACTAATTGATGGCCGTCAAATTTGTCAGTTTTCGTGTTACCGCGTCTATCTAAAAAAATAAACTAAGTTAGGAATTCGGAATTTCTGTTTATTATGCTGTATATGCTGTTTTTGACAAACTAATGTTAACATTTTATCAAACTTGATTGTCAAAAAAGTAATTATAATTATAATTAGTAACCAACTTAACTTTAACTTAGCAGTAATGTTAAACAGGACTGCAAAATTAAGTTTCTAACGATTGTTAAAATTGTATTAAAATCTCATGAAATGCTCGCACTTGACCGGTTTTTTCTAAGTTACTGCGTCCACACTAAGAATTGGCTGGATAAATCAAAATCGCCTGTATAGCACTATCTAACTCTGGTATAATTGATTGAAATAGGCGTTACCTTGGGAAAACTAACTAACAAGTTTTCTTGCTTGCTATTTAAGATTGCTTTGTATTTTTGTGCTCGTATTGCTTGATTGTGCATGTTTTATGCGGGAGAGCAGGCTGTGCACGAGTCTTAGCGGAATATTGCAAATTATATTCATAAGTTACCTCTGAATTTACTATTTTCAACACCAAAGAGTGTTTTTTCTCCATCTTACGTGCTACGAGTATTGGATAACCATTATTATAATCGCGATAAAACACAAAAGGAAAGTTAAATAGACGTGAGAAAATCTGAACTCGTATAACTCGTGTAAACCGCCAACTTTGGAAATGAATTTATTAACCATTGGCAGGTTTGTTGTTTTTATTGGCCCCAACTTTAGAAATTCTCTTACTTGATAAATAGGTTTCAATTGAAACTAAATTGTTTAAAACTATGCTAAATATTCTAGTTCAGTGTTACCCAAAGAAGTTTTGGATAAGGAAGAGAAGTATGTAACAAGCTTCAAAGGAAAGTCCTTTCAACATAACTTACATTGTATTCCTGTACGATGACTTCGAATTACTTCATACAAGAATGACAATAAGTACAATTGAAGTAAAGTCTACTGGCCTACCATCGCACGTATTGCAGAAGTAAGAAGGAAAGTGAGTCAGCAGCGGTAACTTCCCCAAGGGTCTATTTGTTCATACCTAGATTTTCCAAGTAGCTTCTCTCGATGGCGTCTGTCAGTTCGCCGCAGTTCGACTGAGACGACGCGAAGGAAGCGGTAGAGGCGCCACTGTAAAATACAAGCCGACTGAGAAGTGCTGCCTTAATCATTATGTCGAAAAGGCTTTCCCTAAAAATACCGGGTGTAACTAGACTGCTACGAATAAATGAAACCACAAATTCCACCGACCCTACTAAACCACTTTACCCAAGAATCATACCCGCGGACACCATTAGTTTGGGAAATAATTATTGAGTTCTGAACAAAAATGCGTGAACTCTAATCAGCTTCAGGTTTCACGGACAACGCTCTCTCTAAACTCGCCTGTATGTCGGTGCGTTAGGGTTCACGCATTTTTGTTTGGAACTCAATTATTTCCCAAACTAATGGTGTCCGCGGGTATGATTCTTGGGTTCAGTAGGGTCGGTAGAATATGTGGTTTCATTTAATGGTAGCAGTCTATTTACACCCTGTATACATTATTTATCTTCATTGGTTGCTTGTTTCCACCCACTGCTGTGTAGAAGTGTTCTCTTTACTGCACCATTTTCCGTGTCTGGGCTGATCTGTCTGATCCAGAATTTTCAATAAAACATAGACATATAGTCATGACATGAATCCTCGACGGAGTGTCAGAGGTGTTTACCGATGATTTGCTATTATGAAGATTTCTTCTTTGACGGAACCCTAGGTTAAACATGATTATGTACCCATGTCCAAAGTCGGTGCAGCTGTTGCTGGTCCAGTCACGTTGATCAGCATACAGCTCATCCAGCAACTCTTCGACCAGCTCTTTCACATCACGCTTCTGAAAGTGATAAGTACTGGGAACGTTTTACTTTTATTTTAACTTTTTTTTCAATAGTTCAGTTTAAGTAGGCACCGAAGAAAATGCCACAAACATTTTATTTTAATCATGATATGGGAGGAAACTGCGCTTGTGCTTATTTCTTCGACAGTATTTCTTTGCTTTTCAACACGTGTAGGAAACTCTTACGAAATTTAAAACGGTATTTTAATTTCATACTGCAACAATTACAAATACACCTCAAAAGGACCAAACGAAACCCCTTCACCACCAGTTTCTTGTTCGTCCGTCAAGACTCTATTTCTCAGACCCCGTGTGAGATCAAGTTGAAACTAATATCTCTTACATTAAACATGGTGCTGTTAAGAAATTGGCTTCTAACTCAACTCAACCCTTTACGTAATCAATTTCATAAAAATTGGCTTACCATGAATAGTGTCAAGTTAAGTTGGTTATCTATAATTGCACGGGGACCAAGTTTGTGTTTTAAATGGTATCTTTGGAGCCCTCGGGGCACGAATCCTACTCGAGCTTGACCGTTTTTAGGGTTCCGTAGTCCGACAAGAAACCCAAGTTTCGCCATGTCCGTCTGTCCGTCTGACCGCGGCTTAGCTCAGAGACTATGAGTACTAGAAAGCTATAATTTGGCATGGATATACCTACATATTAATCACGCCAACCAAATGGTAAAATAAAATCTAGAAAAAAGAATATTTTAAGGGTACCTCCCATATACGTAAATTGGGGATGATTTTTTTTTATCGTCTATCCTATAGTGTGGGGTATCGTTCGATAGGTCGTTTAAAAACATTGTGGGTGTATGAAAACCATTTTTTGATTTAGGGTTCCGTTGGCGAAATATTAAGCTTTAAAGTGTTAATTTTTGTTAGAGCCAAGCGTGCTCCCCCTGCCGGCTAAACGGTTGTTTATAGATATGTGAAAAAATTCACAGAAGTAGTATATATAATGAAGCTAAAAGGAAAACTATCACAGCTAAGTAAACTTTACAGGTTTACGAGTACAGGTCGCGCCAAACTTTTGGCCCCCTCTAAACACGACAATGTATGGACCGTTCTTCTAAATGTTTGGGACTAGAGGTTTGGCGCAATCTGTATTAGTAGACCAACTTATAATATGTACTGGGCAACTACGGAACCCTACATTGCGCGTGCCCGACCCGCACTTGGCCGGTTTTATTTTTTAAGACCTCAAATTTACGTGCTACACCGTGAACCAAGATGGCAGATTTGGCTTGGATATGGGTATAAAATATGGTCAGATAAATATCGCTACCAATTTCAAGTTTGTTTTTTGCTCACATGTCCGGCCTCAACAGGACTGTCAGTCAGGTTATAATTAAATTAATTGTTTATTACTTTAAAACAACCGTGTTAACTTCGGCCAGACAGTGAAAAGGCTGATTTGATAATGCAGCGTAAGTTCAGTCAGTGGCCGTTTAACAATGACTTTGAACGCCGCGTCAAGAACGACACTCGAAATGAAAATGCTGAAATTGTATCGGTCAAACGGTGGTTAAACAAGTCAACAACGATAATAGTTGAGTTTATATCCGTTTTCAAAATATTTCAACATGAGTTCGGAGATGTTCTCCGAGTGGACAGTTGGATATCACATTGATGTCATTTTTGCTACAATATTTTTTGTTCGAATTTGTTCTAGACCCATTATCATCAAAAATAAAGAAGAAAAATGTTTTGTTCGGTCTTTGTTATGTCCATTCCTGACTGTTTTGTTTGTAATAAATTAAGAACTCGTTAGAGAATAGAAGCTTATTTTTAACTAAAGTTAAACAATTCGGAGAAGAGTATACTAGGTGAAATTAAATTGAGCAACCAAATTCATACTGGAGACTCGGTTAGTCATCAGGAACAAGGTTTAATGACCCTCCAGGTAAAATTAAAAAAAAAAAAAATTTTTTGCCCGGTTGTGCCTGCGCTCGGAATTGTACTTAAACTATAGTCCAACCAGTAAAGGAGGACATTTTTTTTTAATTGGCCAAGATGGTTGCTTATCCTAGTTCTTGATCACTAACCGAGCCTCCAGTATGAAATTGGTCGGTTATTTTAATTTCACCCTTATAAGTATAGATAGTAGCCTGAAAAAGGGTCGAAAATAATGTATGATTATCGAGTTTTAACTGTTTTTGCTGAATACTTATCAATTTGTGGAATCCACCATTATGAGATTATACATACAGTAATATTATTTACCTGTGTAAAGTTGTTTATCACCGGAGGTGGTGGCACAAATGATTGTTTTCTATTGAATTTGATTTCAGGAACTTTGATTTCCTTTTTCTTTGGTCTTTTGCGTTCTTCGAATTTAGGTGTGAAGTCCAGTTCGAATCTCACCACTTTCAAGTTTATTGGCTGTTTTATGCTTATAGTTTCCATGTTTTGATAATAATACTTTATTATTTTGGATGTTTTTGTTGAATTTTGATTTTGTGAAGAAGTGTTGTTGACGTTTGCTATAGAAGTATTGATTTTGACAGTCGATCACACAGAAATCACTCTGTATTCATGATTCAGAGGATCAATTTTCGAACTCCATAGAGGCAGACACAAACTGATTTGCAACATTTCACCGGATCACCGAACGCAATCAATCCAACGAGAATGTTTCACAATTAACTTTGAAATAATGTTTATTTAAAACGTGTAAAGTGGCAAATGAGTAACAAATGAACTGACATACTTGGTGGTTCGTTCATGATGATAGTAATCCATTTGAAGGTACTGTTTCTGAGCTCCGTTGCCTTTTGCGAACGAAATTCAAAGCTCAGTTCCTTTTTTAAGAAATATCTAAACTCTAGAACGATTTGCAGTTTATTTCGCCCACAGCTAGTTATACATATATATAGCCCTCTACTGTGCCATGAAAAGATAAGATCAACCAGAATTATATAAGGTGACTTAGGTCCTACAATAATAAGTGAAAATAATTCTAGGGTAAATCAAGTATCGATAACTGACCATATTAAAAAAGAAAAAAAAAATTGGGCAAATATTTTTTTCACTTCCCAGTACAAAGTGGTTAAACTAGCTGACTACATTTCTATGGAAGGGTGAAAAAAAAGTTTGTGCAAATAATTTTGTTTTCCGTGGAAGGTGGTATATTAGGGATACTCTATCACCTCTTAATTTTTTTTTACTTTGAATTGTCGGACCTTATATAGCCAAATTCACATTGGAATCTCGGAAAGTGGTCAGGCTTAAGGTTCAATGACGATTTCTGTGAAATATGCAAAATAAAATTTAGACTACCTTTACTAAGTGAGCCAACGTGGTTGTCCTTGAACGAGAATAGAAACACCTAAAAATATTTTTCGTACTTCGGAAACAAGGTCTCCATTATGAATTTGGCTGTATAAATGAAAGTCACCATTTATATGACCCTGTTTGCGAAATACGAAAAATGTTTTTTTTGTGCCTGTTCAACAACCTCAACTCAATTAGTATTCGAAGTCAAAATTTCATTTTTTTATTTTGCGTATTCAACAGAAAGGTTCGTGGACCCTTGGTCCAAAACACTTACCGAGTCTCCAGTATGAATTTGGCTATATATAAACAAAAGTCACCTTAAATATGCAATCTAGTTCAGTCAATCGTGTCCACGCTGTCAGCAATCTCCAGCGAAAGAACAAAATTTAAATTTGTGATTCGCAGTTCACAAAATACGTTATGGCTAAAACTTCAGAGGTCTCTATTCTAAACATCACCAAAATTTGAATGCTTAAAAATGTTTTAAATTATGACGTTTATTCTAAAATGTAACTTGTAACCATTATTTTATAAACTTCACAATCAAAACTCTTTGGAGCGTGCGATATTAAACCCAGACATGCCACGACCGAGGTTCAAGAATACTCCTAGTTCGAATTCCCTATAAATGGCAATACTGAAAGCTCACGGGAAAACACCAGGATCTTCGGGTTATTCCCATCGGCTCACTGGGCCGTTGCGGAGTTGCTTTCTTAACTTATTTAAAATCATACTCCTAAACATTTAAAAAATAAAAACATGCAAATTAGCAATCAGTTAAGTATTCTCATGAATGTTTTTACTTTTCAAATGCTTATGAATGTAATTTGAAATAAGTAAAAGCAACTCCGAAACGGACCAGTGAGCCGACTGGAATAACTCGGATCTTCACCTGGGAATATTTTCTTCCAGAACATGCTAGCCGTGACCGTTCCACGTAAGAGAAAGAACCCCAGAATTCCATTTGGAGAACTGCACCCCCGCTACACATCGCTAGGCACCCACTCATTTTGTCGGTCGCGTCGCGTCGATACCGCAGATAAGCTCGCTTAATATATTCGTTTGAATGCATGCCCAATGAGCCAAGGGTCGCCGCTCATTAAACATTCAGGTTTCCTTCAACATTTATATTGCAACCTCTGAGCAAGCTTCCAGACTCATGCAGAGGATAGTTCTCATGATAATACAGGTTGACCTTTGCATGCGAAATTCTTGAATACTTGGAGGACTTCTCTAAAGTAAAGGCAAATATAGGTGTCGATTCGGTGTCCATCCATCCATCAGCCCGTGTTCGTCCACTGCTGGACATAGGCCTTTCCCAAATTTCGCCACTCATGTCGGTCCTCCGTCCTCCTCATCCAGCCGCCCCCCGCAACGTCCTTCAGGTCGTCGGTCCAGCGGGCACGAGGTCAGCCTACACTACGCTTTGCTGTACGTGGTCTCCATTCTAGAGCCTTTCGGCCCCAACGGCCATCATGTCGGCGACAAATATGGCCTGCCCACTGCCACTTCAACTTACTGATTCTGCAGACTATGTCGGTCACTTTCGATTTCCGACGGATCTCCTCGTTTCGGATTCTATCCATCAGAGTTACCCCAAGCATAGCCCACTCCATAGCTCGCTGAGCGACCTTAAATCGGTGGATCGGGCCCTTTGTAGGAGACCACGTCTCAGCGCCATACGATTCTGTGTAGCACGACTTATTTCACAGGACTAATTTTAATTTAAGCATTCTGTCTTTTTCTTTCTGTATCAAAAAGACAAGGACGGGACGCTTAAAATCAGGTTAGTCCTGTCAGATAAGTTAAATCGTTTTGCATCGAATCGACACCTGTAGTGTGTTCCATTAACTAATTATGACACGGTAGCTCGTAAACGGTTATACGGCACTTCCGTTAACGATATTTTAATATTTTTTAGATAGTCCTTGTATTTTGACTCCGAATTTTAATGAAACTTGTTTTTATAGAAAACGTTACAAAATATCTATTAATTTTACGTGAACATAAAAGCCAATATGCGTTGCTCCTAAAGACTCCAAGTACCGAAGTCAGATAATGGTTACACATTTGTTAAGTTTTAATTATTTCAAAGGCGCGTTCACTTACAACTATATGATTGGCATCCAGCGTTACTCGTAAACATAATATAGCCAAAATCATACTGTAGACTTTGTAAGTGATTACAGTAATAAGGTGAATTTACCCTTTTTGTGAAAATCGCGAAATAAAATTTTGACTTTCTATACTAAATTGACTCTGACAGATATAGGGGCACTAATAATATTTCGTATATTGCAAACAGGGTCATTGAACCTTAAGCCTGACCACTTACTGAGTCTCTAATATAGATTTTGTTATATAAAACAAAGACACCTTATACAGGCTGAACCAAACGAATGCCCACTGGGAAGGGTACCTTAAATATAGGTTGGGGAAAAACTCTTTTCGCAAATAGTATGTATGAACTTTCAATAAAATCTCTTTAGCTATATCATCATGGCTGGTTTTGGTATTATTAAAAAGTTTAAATTTTAAAAAAGAAAATTCCAAATTCAAATTAGGAAAAATGTGTGATTTTCATTTGTTTTTCTTACTGTTAAGAAGAGTGAACCTAATGAAGAAATTCGATACATTGTAAAATTTTACTACAAAAAAGGTAAAATGCAACGCAAGCCGCAAAAAAAATTTGTGATGTTTATGGACCTAGTGCAGTGTCTGTGAGAGTAGCCCAAATTTGGTTTAAGCGTTTTCAATCCGGAAATTTTGATGTCAAAGATGCACCTCGCTCTGGGCGCCCTGTTACGGATAAAATGGATGCCATTTTTGAAAAAGTGGAGTAAGATCGGCATATCAGTAGTTACGATGTAGCTGAAGAATTGGGGATTGACCACAAAACAGTTTTGGCGCATTTGAAAAAAGCTGGGTACACAAAAAAGCTCGATATTAGGGTGCCTCATGAGCTCACTGAAAGAAACTTAATGAACCGTGTACTCATTTGTGATTCTTTATAACGACGTAATGAAACCGAACCATTTTTGAAAAACCTGATAACTGGTGATGAAAAGTGGATCACGTATGACAAGAACGTGCGAAAAAGGTCACGGTCAAAGGCTGGTCAGGCTTCACAGACTCTGGCGAAACCCGGGTTATCTCGCAACAAGGTAATGCTGTGTGTATGGTGAGATTGGAAGGGCATTATTCATTATGAGCTGTTACCGCTAGCCAGGACCATCGATTCTGAACTCTACTGCGAACAACTGATGAGATTAAATCAAGAAGTTGAGAGAAAGCGGCCAGAATTAGTCAACAGAAGGGGTGTGGTTTTTCATCATAATAACGCTTAACCTCACACATCTTTAGCCACTCAGCAAAAATTAAGAGAGTTTGGCTGGGACGTATTAATACATCCGCCGTATAGTCCTGACCTTGCACCTTCAGATTTCCACTGGTTTCGGTCTCTTCAGAATTCTTTAGGCAGTAACAGATTAACATCACGAGCGGACTGCCAAAACCACTTGTCGCGGTTTTTTGATCAGAATTTCTATAGCAATGGGATCATGTCCCTACCTACAAGATGGCAGAAAGTTATCTATGTATTAAAATGGCACCTACATACTTTAGTTAAATGTAAATACGCTTTATTAAAAAATGTTTTGAATTTTCATATAAAATGCGAAGAAACTTTTTCCCTAACCTATATTAAAGATTTTTTTTTTTTTTTTAGTTAAAGAAAACTGGAAGACCACATGTCGAACCGGACAAATTTGTAAAAAAAAAACATTTTTATGATACCAATCGAAAGGGCATAAGAAAAAAATTCTTATATGTAACATAGTATCGTAAATTGCAAAAAGACCATGAAATTTAACATTTTCTTAGCAAAACCCTTAAAGGTATCCCAAAATTCAATATTGAGTATGGAAAAGTTGTAGGAAAAACGAATTATTAATTTTCCTAAACTACATTTTAAAATGGTTTATCGATACATTAAATCATAAGGATCAAATCAGAATGTAATTGTGTAAAATGTTGTTCAGGAAAATGAATAATATGTTTTTCCTGCGTCTTTTTCGTACTTCTAACAATATTAAATTTTGGGATATCTTTATAAGTTTTGTAATTAAAATGTAAAATTTCATGGTCTTCCTTTGATTTATAATACTACTAATTTATAATAATAGAAGAATTTGGTTCATATATTTGACTGACCTTTTCAATCTGAATCATAAAAATACAGGTTGTTTTTTTTTCACATTTGTCCGGATCGATTCCCGGGACAGACAGGTGATTTTTTTAAATTCTTTGAATGCAGTTTTTCTTAACTTTAAAAATAAAATGAAGGTTCTCTTAAATAAAATCTTTAATATTTAAGGCACTTTCTCTCCAGAGGGCATTCGTTTGGCTCAACCTGTATAATGCGTGGGAACGAAGTACACTATTACTGAAACAAAATGTTTTAATGATAATACTCAGTAATGCTAAAGACAAGCCCATATTTATTTAACTATTTTTTGGTTTTCCTTGTACAAATATGTACAGTTAGATAAGTACAGCAGCCCGCATGTGAACCAACCCAGTAGCAGTTCTACTTATTCTTAATTAGATTAGGTACTATTTCGAGCGAGCGAGTTCTCCGAGTCTACTAGAACAATCCGGCATTTGTGTGTATGAATGTTTGTTTGACGATAACTCGAGTATCGTTGATCGGAATGTCATTAAATTTGGCAGCCGAGTATATAAGGAAAATATATTTTTTAAGTTCGAACATGAGTCATATCGGTCAAGCGCGAATCGGGCGAGCGCGAGTTCAAAGTTCGGGCAAACTACTACCTACAGTTATGATGTTTGTAAAAGGTACCTCAAAGAGTACGACGCGGCATGGCGATTGTGGTTACATAAGTACTAACGTACTAACAGTAGTGCTTTATAGAGCTACACTCTTATCGTAAAATCCTGACTACGAACTCATAAATAGTGAATAAAAATAATGATAAATGAAATTACATGTTTTATTTCTAATATGAAAAAAATTATTATAGAATTCTTTTCATAACAATTTTTTTTTTATTAAAACACTTTAACTTTACCTTTTTAAGTGGCAAGGCAAAGGAAACTTAAACCATACAGTTACGAATTTATGCAAGATGTTTGACTTATCCTTCAATTTAAATATCTATAAGAAGTTCAACAAGGGAGACTTGCTTGCCACGATGTAAAATAGAATATAAGATACTATTATATTTGTAAGAATTAATTTGATTTTTTACTACCCATATAAAAATATTTGATATTATATTTTAATAATCAAATTTTCTTGAAAAATTCATTTATAGTTAATGAATATCTGGAATTCCTTAAATGTTAGACTCAGTTTGAACACATAAAACACAGACTCTCCACTCCATACAGGATCTTATCTATCTATCAATAATCAGAATCACAAAACACAAAACCGTAAAAAAGATTTCCTTTCATCTTTTTTACTGGTTCCCAAACTTCGAATGAATGGCCAGCCTACGCGACGCGACATGTGACTGATAATACATCGCACATATTCTCAGCGGTAAACAATATGTAGCTTCGGCTTCATAGAGCGTCGTCTCTGTCACCGGAGTATCAGTGCTTCTTTTGACGGTCGATATCTTTTTAGGGTTCCGTACCCAACGGGTAACCAACGGGACCCTATTACTAAGACTTCGCTGTCCGTCTGTCACCAGGCTGTATCTCATGAACCGTGATAGTTAGACAGTTGAAATTTTTACAGATGATGTATTTCTGTTGCCGCTATAACAACAAATACTAAAACCGGCCAAGTACGAGTCGAACCTGCGCACTTCCATACAACAGATATGATTTTTTGCCGTTTTTAGGGTTCCATAGTCAGACAAGGAACCCTTAGTTAGTTAGTTTTGCCATGTCCGTCTGTCCGCGGCTTAGCTCAGAGACTATGAGTACTAGAAAGCTGTAATTTGGCATGGGTATAATACATATTAATCACGCCGACAAAATGGTAAAATAAAATGAGGAAAAAAAAATTTTAACGTTACAAAAAATAAAACGTAGGGAAAAGGCTTAGGCCATTAAGGGAAAAGGGTGGTTCAAATAAAATACCCAAAAAAGTTACGTAAAAAGAGGAAATATTTCTCGTCACCGGGTGACGGAAGTTTCGGTTGTCAAGGCGATGGCAACAATTCCATCTTGTTTAACTATTTTATATCATTTTTATAGTACCTTGAAAACATTGAAAAATGAATCAGGACCAACCAGCAAAAGGTAAACATGGTGTAAAGCCTAGTGAAGTGTCTACAGGGCCTTGCTCCGCCACGTGCACAGATAAGGCTTGTGTTCAGCATGAGGTTCAGAGAATAAGGGAAATGAAGACTTCTGATCTCTTCCACACCTGCAATCTTCCGAAACGATTCGAGCATCCACGTAAGTGATTTGGTTTTTGTACTTCTTTATCGAAGGTATCTCCCACTCCGCAGCTGCCTCGTCTTGTAAACCTTACTTTGTACCGATTAGAAAATAATTTGAAAAATTAATTAGCATATGCATAAACGATTCACCATCACAATCATTCTACCATCAGGTGGTAGAGTTGGTGGTGGGCTCGGCTTTGGAGGTACCACCATCTTACTTGCGGAACCCCCCGAAGTTATTCGGGAGAGAGTAAGAGGGCAGTTCTCAAACAGGCACAACCAGGTGGCCAGATTGCCTGGGACCGATTGACGGCGGTATCCATGCCAAATTGCTGGGCCTTATAAAAAACAGGCTGATGACGGGTAGCAGCGTCACTGGTGCAAGGGTTTCAGCACCCGCCTGCCCAGCGTTTATGAGTATGGGCATTTGTTCAGGAGGACTACCAAGAGTGGCGAAATCTTGGAAAGGCCTATAGAAAGAAAGAAAGAAAATAAATTTATTTGTCCCAAATTAAACACACTTAAGTAGGTACATTCATTTTTTACAAATTAAAGGGTTTGGTGACAAAAAGGGCAAAGCTCAGCATATTGCCGTGAGTGTGAATCTGCACAGCGCTGTTTTTCAGCGTGTCCTTGTTCTCACTGAACACAACACGTTTAAAGCAGGTAGATAAATATACTATATTATATACTAGCTGAAATTAAATCAACCGACCAAATTCATACTGAAGACTCGGTTAGTCATCAGGAACATGGTTTAATAACCCTCCAGGTGAAATTCGAAAAAAAAATTTTTTTACACGTAGAACCTGCACTAGGAATTGTACTTAAACTAGTCCAACCAGTACGGGAGCAAAAAAAATATTTTTCGAAATTGGCCAAAAGGATTACTGAACCTAGTTCTTGATCACTAACCGAGTCTCTAGCATGAATTTGGTCGGTTGATTAAATTTCACCCTATATATTAAAACAAAAATAAATACTTAAAAAAAGCATGCATTAAATAAATTTGTACAAAACAAACAATATATAATAGAACAGATTCCGATTGATCTTGATCTTTTAATTACTTAAATGATTTTGCAGCATTATTTTTATGGCCATTTATCATTTAGAGTTTTGTTTTTGCGGCAACTCTTTTTTTGCTGATCTAAAAGTATTTATAGCACACCGTGCGTAAAATGACCACTTTACGCACGCTGCGCTTGCGTAAAGTCGGCATTTTCCGCACTTTTGCTATAAAATATTATACGAAACTCGTGCGAGAAACTTTTTCTCGACTCGTGTGATTGCACAATTCAACTCACACTCGTCAGAAGACGTTTCATCGCTCTCGTATCGTAATGTACTATTTTTAACGTAATAGCCGTGATGTACTCTTGTACGGGTGGAGGCAAGTCGTTCCACACTTTCGTTGCCGCATATTTGAAGCTACCTCTAAAACCGGATGACTTGTGTTTCGGAACGATCATCATGTCAAGGTGCCTCCTTCGACTATTCCGGCTACAAATATTATTGGCCCATGTGAATTTAGAGTATAAATACCAGTAGTGGACGAAACAGGTTGATGGATGGATGGAAACGATTCAAAACAATATCAACTATCTAACTTTTAAAATAATTACGATTCTGGTGGTGTCATTGAACTTAACCCCTTAATCCACTTGGTTACACGTAATAAATCCATGGTGATGCGGGCTCGGTCGGGCGGACCGACTGACTGCGTACTTGAACACAGGCACATGTCAACGATTTGATATTTGTAGGATTTACTATATAGTTTAACTTGTTCCATAGATTGGTTCAACGGATATGGGTGCCAGGGTAACAAGCAGCACCCTTTCTACCGCACGACCGCTAGCGAGTATGGCTGGTATCCGCCAGGTGAGATCATTTCTGATTATTTTGAGTAAAATAAAACGGAATTCATTGCCTCATATCGAAAGTTTCAAGTTTTTACCTATGAATTTTCCCTGAGCACATATTGGAAGTAACGAGCACATCCTTTTACCAAATGGTAACTTGTCTGATGCTTCCTCTCTTGATGAGGCTCCAAATGTTGAAGTAACAGCGACCAATACAGCTAGTCTAAATGCCACAGAGCATCAACAGGAACGCCTTAAGGGGCTGCATCGTACATTGGACTGAATCCTTGCACCTAAATATAGTTTTAGGGTCCTCAGAACAAAACTTTTAAAGTGAAGTCCAAGGTGTCTGTGCATGTTTCTTCTCTGCATATTTGAGAATGGCTAGCCTGATTTGGCTGAAAGTCTTGTCGGTGTACAATTACAGTAAGACCCTGAAAAAAGATGATGACGGTATACATTCAAAATGTTTATAAAATGTAAAAAGGGAGCAATTTTGCAAGCATTTGCAGTTCTGGCCAGTACACGCGTGTGTAATGTTAGCTCACTGCGCATTCCTGGGTTCCCTCGTCAAAGGTCGAAGAATGCGTGATTGCTACGCCATCTGTAATTTACTTGTACATACAACAGTCCCAAGTAATGGTTTAAAGTGGACATAAAGTCCACAAAAATCCATCAATGGATCTTTTCAATGGATTTTTGTGGACAAAGGGGTACGTCCGCCTTCTGTACCGGCCCGAACCATCACCGTCTTTAAATTATTGACAGTAGGTTGTTGTCCGAACCGTACATCTGCATTAAGGTGGATGCAACTTGTCTCGATCCCGAACGCAAAACTTACGAATGTTTTTCCTAGTTTTGAATAAAAATCATTATTTAAATGTGATTTTTGGCATTACGCGTCAATAGTTTAATGTCAATTAGACTTTTCTAAGAAAGTTGTGTTATTTTATGCATTCAAATTATCGTGCTTATGTTGTTGTGCAGGATCATTTACGAAGTAATGCATAAAATAACACAACTTTGCTTTAAAAGCCTTTTAGCTATGGTCGCGTAATGCCATGAATCGCATCGCAATCTTTTTATTCAAAAATAAGAAAAACAACAATAAGATTTGCATGGAAACGAGACCCGGCGCATTAAGGGATTAATAATTAAGGGAGCCGTACATAGGTGGATGATAGTTTGTTTTCCTTTTTAGACACGTACTCTGTGCCGCACGTTTATCGCCCAAACCTCCACAGTTTCTCCAGTAACTTGGCTAAGTTCGGCATTGTCAGGGATTACTCCTTGAATCAATAGGGATGCATCTAGACTAACTTTAAACTTGTTACTTAACAGGATGAATTTTAACCTAACCCCGATAATTTAGTATTTTGTAGAAGAATACAAACTGGTTTTATTAAAACTATTCAAAATCATATTCCTAATTATTTTTTAAAAGGAGCCCTTTGAAGATTTTCGTAAAATCCAAAGAAATCATGGTCACCCGAAGAAATAAGATAATTAGATCGCGCGAAGTTATTTTTATTATTGATTTTGGACTTTCTAAACTTTTTCTGTATGGGAATGGCTAAGATACATTATCATCATACATTTCATTTCCAAGTAACATTTTTTAATAATATTTTGACTTTTAATTTTAATTGTTTTTACATTTAAAAGTGTTCTACTAACGTTCCTTAATAACCTCCAAAATTATCGGGGTTTGTTTGAAAATCTTCCTGTATAGAATATCATTGCTTTGAACCTTTTCAGTATTTCGTCAAGAAGATATATTTTAAGTTACAAAATAGACTATTTGTTATCGAGACAACGAGTTAGTTTGTTGTTCTGTTAAATAAGTTAAGTTTTAGTTCAAAA
The DNA here is from genome assembly GCA_910592155.1 of Ypsolopha scabrella. NCBI lineage: Eukaryota > Metazoa > Arthropoda > Insecta > Lepidoptera > Ypsolophidae > Ypsolopha > Ypsolopha scabrella. The sequence goes on from OU342964.1 coordinate 13,549,862, forward strand.
TGCTTTATTCTATTATTAAATACATTACAATGAAGAATAATATAACTGTTAATATACTTCTGGGTTTTATTGCAGTTTTAACAATATCTTTTCTATAATATTTGGTGTTGAATAAATATTTATTTACAGGGTGTTAATAGAGTGAAACCATTAAATAAAACTATATACTCTACTGATCATAATGAACAACTATTCGAAAAAAAACCCGCGCAAATCTTCAGAGAAATAGATATTCTACTGTAACACAAAGACTTTATCTCGTAGGAGGAAGGTCTATTTTAGAGCTACACCGGAACAGCTGTTTCACGGACGACGCTCTCTCCAAAGTCGCCCGTTTCTCGGTGCGTTAGGGTTCACGCATTTTTGTTTGGGACTCAATTATTTTCCAAACTAAGGGTGGCCGCGGGTATAATTCGTGGGAAAAGTGGTTCAGTAGCGTCGGTAGAATATGTTGTTTCATTTAATGGTAGCAGTCTATTTACACCCGGTATAACTAGCTTCCAATGTACTGTCGCCCACATGTCAATCTTCCCAATGGTAGTTCTTTCTACACCGTCGTTACGGTCAGAATCGTATAAAACTTGAAATGCAGGTGATAACACTATGTATGTACGTTTATAAATCCGGGTGTAAATGAGCCTATTTCGTCCAAGCCGAGAACTACCCCTGGCTGCGCCTTCAATGTACTGACCAAGGTATGTGGTGTGGTTCCAGGCTACCACTCGGTACCTAATGTCTTCTACCCGGCCGGTCAGAAGTTCACCAACGACCTGGCAGCAGCCGGCATGTACAGGAACTACAGCCTCAATACTGGCATGGATCAACCTAGCTTCAAATAGCTCTACCTATATAGATGGAAACTTTATTATGTAATTCCTTCCTTGGGGCTTATTTTGTATTCTGATGGTGCAGATGCTTTTTGTTTCACCGTGCAGATTAGCTGATGATACTTTGGTAGTGCGACTTCCGTTTATGTAGCCAAATTTATACTGTAGACTCGGTTCAATTATTATTGAAAAAAACATAACACTATTTGTTTTTAACTCGAACTGTCTAGGGCAATCGTTTTCATTGAATTGAAATAAATTTTCATAATTTTAATAAGTAACATTTTAGAAAAATATATATTTCTTAGGTCCTTTTCGGGTGACGGTGATTCTTATAGCTTTGTTTTGTTTAGATGATCATACTTATAAAAAAATATATAAAGTTTGTTACAATTTTAAATTAAATAATTCAAACGATGTTTTTACATAAAAACTAGTGTTTAATTTTCTTCTAAGCTAAAATTATGGATTGAAAACTTGGGATCAAGGTGGGATATGAAAAATCAACCAGTACTGATATAATTCGTATCGACTTACCAAAAAAGGATTTTTTATTATTTTATATCATATTATAATAGATTAACATGCATTCATATTCCAGATAATATTACATTTTAACAAAGACATGGATGTCGCAATACCGTCATTACAAATATGAAAATTATGGAATTGGGAACTGGAATTTTATAAAATCTTATGGTAGACTTTCTTGCGGTTTTTACTTGACAAACCATGTCCTTTATTTCAATCTATTTAAAACGACTATATCACGATAAAATACTCATCGAGTTAAATGGTCATTGATCCAATATAAATCGTACCACAGAACATACAGACTGTTTGCCTCAACGTCCCCGGATTAAAAGGACACTGGGCAGTTTGGTGCTCTGTGAATCGTATACTCATTATGATCAGAGAAGTAAAATTTTAATAAGAGTAGGTATATTACTTGTATCGTGATATAATCTGTTAATTTATTTATCACCATAATTTAATATTTCCATATGAGTAGGTACATAGTATATAACTTGTTTAGCAACAACAACAACAGCGTTTATATTAACTTTATTTTATTAATTTATATGAAATACCTAGTAAGAGAAAAGAAAGGTTGTTCTTTAAAAAAATTAAACTAAATTGACTAGAAACAATTTAATAGACGAATCTAAATATAATCTAAACTGTATATAACAATACAACAATTGCATAATAATAAACGACTGGCGTTTATGATCATAATATTAGCTACTTAATTGCGCATTCCATACACTTATGGTTATGTTTACATGGTAGCTGACATTCTAAACCATCTCGTGTCAAAATCTAGCTACGGTGCATATCAAATTTAACCTAAGGATACCATATTCTCGTACAATACTTAGAGGTATAAACAGTACCAAGGCCCCGTTAACTAAAGATAACTATTCAGTTAGTAAATTAATATTTAGTAGGTGATGGTTGGAAGAACACAAATGATACATAAATCTGAATAATTCCTTATGCAAGTAAGTACTCGTATTTATCAATAGCTAGTTTTCGTTGTAAAATCTACGATAACACTTGGTTTACGCTTTGTTTGTAATGTGCTTACAATTTTACACAACACTAAAACTAATTGATCGACTGTTGCTCAAATATTTAAGCCCAATATCGTAAGCATAAGTATATGATATAGGAGCCAACAGAACTATGTAAACAAGAGTATTTAATATTTTTTAAAGTATTGCACATACTGAACCCTCTCGAGGGCGTTATGTGATTTCACGGTCAATGATTTGCATCAAGGGCAGGTGTATCAATTAGTTACAAAAATTCGGTGTATAGGTATGCTGGAAAAATTCAACGGTCCAGTTTGAGGACTTCGGTTGCGAAATGGTTAGCGCAATTGTTGTGAAAGCAAGAGGTCTCACGTTCGAATCATGGACAGAGGTATTTTTTCAAAACACTTTTCCTCTCTTGTTTGTTTCAATTGATCCTTTCCAGTTTTTAATGCACATATAATATTTAGAGTATCCAAAGCGATGGACTTCGCTATAAATCATATAATCTTATTTTAAAAGTAAGCTAAAATTTTGTTACTTTAAATAGTTATAGCATCATTTATGAAAGGAATTTTTGCGATAGGGACTCTACTTTAGTAGAATGACACGTTGCATATAAACACTTTCCACGTTGCAAGAAATAATACTTCGCAATTCCAAGTCTGATATGTTAGCTAACTAGGTAACTGCTACAAGCTTGAAATGTTAGCTAAGACTTACTACAAATAAAACCACACATAATAAACAAATAACAAATAATACTGCTTTTAAATACGACTAAAAAGATACCTATATAAACTGTGGATTTATTAATGCATTTAACAATATTGTCTTCAATAGCATTGCTCATAAACGTTCTAACAATTTTAGGTTCAGTCAAGAACATTTACTGCAATTAGTTTCGTACACACAGAATAAATAAATATCTAGAAACCGTAACATTACTGTCTTATATTCGTTGACTACATGTCAACAGTACAACACGCGCGTCCGTCGTCGTCGTCTTTGAACAACACTTCCTTTGACGGTGAAAATTATACACTATAAATAAAACGCACATGACTGTCTAAAAACTGGTTTCTAAATATTTATCTACTATGTTCACCCTCCTTTATGAATTGAGGTCCAAATTTTTGGTGTTTATAAAAATAGTTAGTAAATAAGTAATATTCAACAAAATATTCTTAATATGAGATGGGTCTATATAGGTAGTTAGTACAAATATTTGTATAAAATAAATAATTCATGCATACCCTTAAAATTTCAATTCTACTTATTTATTGCTACACAATTTATTTGTCAATGCGTCGATGATTCTATGAGTGAAAAGGTGTTTTAAAGGAGTACAGGCCGGTTAGGGTGAGGAAGAACTAACAGTGTACAATATTGTGGTGGTGAAGTGAGAGACAGACGCTACTCTACAACAGGTGGTGCGACAGACTGACCGTCTGTTCTCACAAACGAGTTGAATCACAATGCAGCTCAGTTGATGCGTACTTCGTATTATAAACTTATTGTAAAAAAACCTATTATTATGTTATCAACTAATCCTTAGTTTTCTTGAGCCGTACACTCGGTGCGAGGGTCGGTCCCTTCACAAACTGGTGTATGTAGCTTTTATTTACGTTGTCACATTTAAAACATGTGACCTGAGTATTGGGCTATAAAATAAATCTGTTACTTCTATACAAGAACATTTTCTAAACGACTCTGCATAAATAAATCAACCGGTGACAATGTGTTTTTTTTTTACTTGTCTCGCCAAGCGATAGACGTCGCAGACAAATGCTTTTATTTAATCCTCATGATTAAATACCTAACTTTTTGTTTTTTTGATCAATCAGTTGGGTACGTTGAACTATGAATGGGTCTCTATTGAGCACAAAGCACGTAAAGGCATCTATCGCCTGCAAGACAAATTGCCTCGATTTTACATGTCCCCGAAGATGCCTGCGAACGTTTTCCGTAGATTCTTCATCGTGTCTTCAGCGTCTTCGGTAAGGGTCGCACTAAGGGAGCCTTGACGTGCGAAGCCCCCGCGACCCGGGGCACTTGCAGGGGCTGCAGTGGTACCAGCAGCTGCGGTGGAGGCCCCGCTAGCAGCACTGGGGGCCGCTGACGCCGATGATACCGTTGACGATTGGGAAGCTGGAAATTGATGCGCTGGTAAATATAGAGATTTTAACTAAATTGCTAAGTTTGCGAAATTTAATTTAATTTAATTTAATTATTAATGATAAATTTCAGTTTTGCGTCGAAGATGTAGATGATAAAATTTTGCGTTTTTTAACTCAAGATCATTTAATTATACTTTGTATTACTTTTAATCTGCTTGCAATTAAATAACATTAAAAAAGGATAAATTTCACTAAAAATGCGATTCAACTCCCATAAACCGACTAAAAAAAAATTTGAACACGTAGATACTTAATTTTAAGAACAACAAAAAAGAACGATCACAAAAAATTATAGAAAAAATTAAAAGGTTATTTCCTAATGTAGCCGCATTTTCAAAATAACTGAAGTTTTGCCTGCGCAGCAGTTGATTAGAGCAGGATAGACAATGGTGTCGATTCGGCGTAACACGACTTAACTTATTTGACAGGACTAAACTTAATTTAAGCATTCTCTCTTTTTCTTTCTGTATCGAAAAGACAAGGACAGGACGCCAAAAATAAGTTTAGTCCTGTCAAATAAGTTAAGTCGTGCTACACCGAATCGACACCAATAGCAACTTAACCAAGCTTTAGAGCAGCCCCCTGATTCTGTATCGTAAAATCAGTTGCCAAACCGAATGCCTGTCGTCAAAAACATACATATCCGCTTATATAAGGATACGTTCGCACTTGAAATGACGTCACAATTCGTAAATAGTTCAATACCGACACTGAGTTACATAATTGGCCCGCACGACTGAAGTTTAGCATTGTAATTGCACATGCTCTAACTTGATATAATGATGAAGTAGGTGTAGGATTAATTGGAAAGATACTAACACGCACCCTGTGAGTCGCGTCTAGACAGCGGCGGCGGCGGCGGTGGGCCGGCAGGTTCAGCCGGTATGGGTGGCAAGGGGCGGTCGATGGACGCCCCAGCTGTCAACGGAGCGGGGGGCGGGCCCCGAGGCGGCCCTGTGCCCGGCAGCGGCACCGAGTGTTCCTCAGGGGACCCAGCGATGCTTCCCGAAACGGAGGCTCGGGATGTTGTCTTCGTTATTGCACCAGGTCGGCAGACGTTCTGGTAAACAAAAATATGATTAGGTATTGTGCGAATCACTTCTACTATCATAAGGACTACCTTCATACCCACAGAAATTTCTAGGAGATGGTATTTTTTTAATTTCCTTTCGCAATATAATTGATGAGTACAGGTCGGTTAACTAAAGCTGGCGCGTATTTGACATTTCTGACAAGACTTTATCTCGCGTATACGCACGCGTCAGCTGTTGTCTATCCCTTTTCATCATAGACATCTTAATTTATTGTTCTAATTTTCATTATTGTCACACCCGCGCCAGCTTTAGTCAGTCGACCTGTACCTATCGTAAAATCTTGATTCTAGAATAACATGAAAATCGTATTCGGAGAAAGCATCAAACAAAACTCCAACTCCTACGAGAAAATTGTATTGACTTTCAAAATATAATATTAGCCTAAAATTAATTTCGTATATTGTATTTTCTCCAAGGTGAATGAGGCTTCAAGTCATAGCCTCACAGCTTATATTTATGATTTGTGTTTCATCGGAAAATTTTGAACTTGGATTTTCCATGAAAAACACCTACCTGCCCACGCTCGTAGTTCTCGGATTCGTTAGCAATCAAACGACTCGTTACACGACTTGACGTATTTTGGGATTGCTATTACGACAGTTTTGTTTATCATCTAGGTATGGTTATATGTTAGTCGTTGTTTTGCTTTACCGCTGAACAAATCAAATCAAAATATTTATTTTGTAAAATAGATACATAAAGTTTACTTTCTACAAGTCAAAGTTAATTTTTACAATATATATCTTTAGGATAAAAAAAATATATACTAATAAGGGAAATACATACAAAAAATATTTAGGTTGGGCTACTAAAATGTAATAAAGTTATACACCTGCATAATATAGAGAAATATAGGAATAAAACTATTATATATATGTACATAATGCCTAACCATCCGCACCATTCGATTAGTATTGCTAAGACAAAGGGCAAGAAACTTAGCAAACATGCATTAAAAAAAAAAAATCGTATAAGGCCATATTACAAATATACAGACCCTTTTTTGGGTATTTTAAGTCTCAAAGATCTTCGGCAGGTTGTCGTTTTTAACCTATTAACTCGTCATGGGATAGGGAAGTTGAAGAATCATTGAACCGTGTTCGCGTCCGTCGTTGCCTACAACTAAATATATAGGCTGAAATTAAATCAACCGACCAAATTCATACTGGAGAGTCGGTTAGTGACCAGGAACTAGGTTCAGTAATCCTTTTGGCCAAATTCGTAAAATATTATTTTTTTGCTCACTCACTGGTTGGACTAGTTTAAGTACATTTCCTAGTGTAGGCAGTTGGATGCAAAAAAAAATATTTTTCGAATTTCACCAAAAGGGTAATTGAAGCTTTGTTTCTGATCACTAACCGAGTCTCCAGCATGAATTTGGTCGGTTAATTTAATTTCAGCTTGTATAAGGTGACCTTTATTTATGCAGCCATATTCATACTGAAGACTTGGTAAGGAGTCAGTATCAAGGTTCGATGACCCTTTTTGGGAAATCCGAAAATTATTATTTTCCCTCTACCTACAAACGCAAGCCCGCCCCAAGTTAACTACTATGGGAGATCAATATTTTATTTTGCGAAATTAGAAATGTATTATCCATCCGTCATACTGATCACTAACCAAGCCTACACCATGAATTTGGCTGCATAAATACATAAAAGTCACCTTATATAACTACTTGATCGTTGCCCACCAGCAGCTCTCTGAGCAACCCCCGGGCAAGTAGTGTCGTGAGTATATATTAACCTGCATTCTCGTAAAGACGAGGTCGGCGAGGTGCCGGCGGTCCTCTTCCTGCGAGTCTCCCATGAAGGTGGTCGCGGAGTCGTTCAGCTCGATGATGTGCTCACGTCCGTCCTTGCCGACCACTAGCTCCAGCGCGCACACTTCCAGACCGCCGAAGATCTCGCTCACCTGTACGACAGTAGACCAGGTTTAGTTTTTCAAGTGGGCTTGGATGGCCAAATCTGCTAGTATATGGAATAGCGAAAAATGCTCAAAAGAGTATCGGGGTCCGATTTTAATGAAAACCAAAACTACATCGTTCGATTTTTGAAAAAATAATTTCCCCAGCCGGGAATCGAACAGGTTGATTAAAAAAAAAAGGCACTGTAACTACATTTAAGGTGCTATAAAAATATCTGCCACGGCTGTAATGGGAGACTGTATTGTGTACCTATACATATAATAGATACAAAGTAATGATATTTTATTGATCTAACGTCATACATTTTTTCATACAAAAAAATGTTCGTTTAAGTTAGAATTGATTTACTTGCACGAAACCGTCCTGTAATAACACAAAACAGTTGGAAAGAGATAGAAATTATTTTCATAGATGAAACGCCACATCGCTCGTAGTTTGTGAATCACTTTATGCGTAATACTTTATTTTCTCAAACTTATATAACTATTCCGGGGTACAAAATTTCTTCACTATTTTAATCTACATACACAATACTATCTCCCATTGCAGCCGTGGCAGATATTTTTAGAGCACCTTATATACTGCACTATCCGATGGCGTCTCTTTATAGTCCTTACGGATTACCTAAATTCTGGGAAGCGTCATGACCGGGAGGCAGTTTAAATGAACCTTTATTTTAACTTTTGAAAGTTTCATTTAAATGATGGTGGTGGTTTCATATCAGTAGTCTTTTTTGATATTAGTAAAAAAATATACGTTTTCATATAAAAAAACTTCAGTATTGTGCCCAACAAAAATAAATTTCAGAGTGGGATATGCAAAAAATTACCCTTGATAATAAAAATATATGTTACAAATACAAATTAAAATTATTATTTAAATTATTAGTGTAGGGTAGTTTTATAAATCCAAATTTCTCAAATTAAATTGAATACATATGCCGTGAAATATTTTTTTTTTAACTTGTGGGGCCTCAAAATGGGAGCACACCAGTGAAAGTACACGTTCGTTGTCTTTGCTAATGATTTTTATTCGAAAATATATAATTTCAGAGATGTGATCTCAAGCAACATATATCTATATGTGTAGTATCTATATTTGTATCCAAAATTTTAGAACATCTTTTAAATAGAAGGCTCAAACATTATCTGGACAAATACGATTTGATTTCAGGCAACCAATATGGATTTAGGGAAAAAAATGCACGGCTGACGCTGTTATTCACCTGACCGATCACATATCACAAAATATCGATGCAAATAAAAATATGCAGCCATTTTCTTAGATTTGGCAAAAGCCTTTGATACTGTCTCTGTTCCCATTGAGATGTCCACTACACACACAATATTTGCATGCATTTATATAGTTATATTATCATATTAAATATCCTGTATTATATAAAAATCCGTATGTCACTTATTTATTATGTGTTATTTGCCAAATTTAGACTAGTTTAGTTATTTAGATTATTTTACCAGGTAAAATCTTCGGTTGGTTTAGGTATAGTATACTTAAACCAACCGAAGATTATAAACGGCGAGCTATCCGACCGTCAAACAGTTTATACTAGCACGGTGGGTAGTTTTCGGCCCTCGATATAAGTGAACAATTACTGTGCATTAGTGTTTGAAACTTTTTGTATATTATTTAGGTTATAAATGCAATAATTTAAGGAAATCTGTAATATTTATATATGTACGTAAATTGCAAATTAAATGTAAATAAGATAAAGTTAAGTTGATAGTTGAGATTGTCGGCACTTGGTGGAATTTATCAAACATTGTTGTGATAAGAAAACACTTGTACTTTTCCACAGATAATATTTAATTCTACACTACTACCCAACCGGTTTCACTATATAAGCATCATCAGGGGCTTTTTAATTACATAATTTTATATATAATTATTTATTTAAACAATCTTTCTGTTGCTAGATGTCCGTGCAATAAACGATATAAATAACTTGCGGGTAGATTGAATACGCATGACAGACAAACCTAAGATTAAAATGTTTACTGAATTCACCGTTTTGTTAAAGATAGCTGATAGTGTGTTTGGCATTCCGCATTTTGACTAAACGTTGCGTAAGAGTTGGGTATGCATCAAACAGTTGTCAAAGGGATGTCACTCTAAAAAACTGAAAAATTCCCGAGAAAGTCGGGAAATAAAATTTATGACGAATAAAGTTAAAGACAAATTAGCAAATAATGTGAGTTTTAATATTAAAAAAATTAAATAAATTTCAGTAATTAATTTGAAATGTCAGAAATGTAATCTAATAAAATTAAAATAAAATTATTAAAAGCGAAATTGTCCATGTCAGATAATTTGAAATAAAGGCCAAGTCAAATTAAAATATGCGGTAGTAGAAAATGTCAAGAAAAAATGTCAAAGGTTATCTCAAATTGTCAATCAAAAAATCAATTTGTTTGGAAATGTCATAGGTGTGATTATTTAAAATATTGTAATATAGGTGAATTATTAACGTCAATTTTCTGATTTAATACGTCGTTTGAATGAAAATGTGTTAATTTGTTTATTTCAAGGGCCTCCAATGCTGACAGTTTTTTGCCTTTTCCACAAACGTGAAGAGCCCTAAAGTTTAAATTGGGGTCGAATGTATGGTTTTCATTAATCAAATGTTCGGCAAAATTTGAGTCAGTTTTCTTTAACTTCCAGCTTCTGGTATGTTCGCTTATTCTGGTTTTAAATGATCTTCCAGTCTGACCAACATATTTCTTATTGCACTCTGCACAAGAAAGTTCGTAAACACCGTTCCTATGTGTAATGTGTGTGTTGTCTTTATTGTTACATATGAGCGTCTTTAGAGTTTTGTTTGTATAAAAGGCGGGTTTGCGATCTTTGAGTAAACGGGAGCAATTATAGGAGATGCTGCCAAGGAAAGGTAGTTTTGCCCACTTATTAGATTCCATTGATTTGGATTCAATATCGACTGTGGCATTCGGGGAGTAAAGTAGTGATCTGGTCATTCCTAGTTTCTTTTTATGTACAATGGAGTCAACGATTTTTGGATTGTAGCCGTTATTTAAAGCTATCTTCTTAATAGTAAGTAATTCGTTTTTGTAGTTTTCTTTATTTAAGGGGATATATAAAAGTCTATGAACCATTGAATAGAAAAATGCATACTTATGGGATAAAGGATGATTAGAGTCTGCGTGTATTATATTGTCGCTAAAAGTAGCCTTACGGTAAATCTGGAATGAATGTTTTTGTTTTTCAATATGAATAGTAAGATCAAGGAAGTTTATTTCATGGTGGCAAATCTCTAGTGTAAAAGTAATGTTTTGATTAATTGAATTAATGAACTTTAAGAAATTTTGCAAATCATCCACAGAGCCTGACCAGAGACACAGGACATCATCTACATATCTATACCAATAAGAAATGGAATCTTTAAAACGTCTATCATAAATTATCTGTCTCTCGATTTTGTCCATAAAGATATCCGCGCACAGAGGAGATAGGGGGCTTCCCATCGCCAAGCCTTTTGTCTGTTTGTAAAACTTATTATTAAAAGTGAAATAATTTTGTTCTAAACAGACTGATATTGTATGTTCTAAATCTATAATTTGTTGTGCGTCAACTGTCGACTCTACCAAAATTTCATTTATTGCACGTTTACATTCATCGATAGGTATACTGGGAAATAGATTTTTGACATCAAACGATACAAGAATAGCTTCATTTGGTACTGGTACATTCTTGATTTTATTAACCAAGTCGACACTGTTTTTAATGGTGTGTCGAGGTTCAAACAACGTCAACTTTTTAAAAACGTCATTACATTTTGCGGCAATAAGAGATGATGGTGCGCTGACGTAGGCAACTACAGGGCGGATAGGTGTTCCTGGTTTGTGAAGTTTATAATAACCATGTAGTTTTGGGACTTGAGGGTTCATTATCTTCAATCTATAAATATCTGACTCCGTAAAAATGCTATTCGCAGTTTTAATAGTGTTTTTCACTATATCACTATACTTTCTGGTAGGATCTTTATTTAATAGTTGAAATGAGGGATCAGAGAGGAAATCATTTAATTTATTATCATATTCCACCTTCGTGTCTATGACAACGGTGTTCCCCTTATCCGCTTTAGTAATAATGAGGTTATTCTTGCTGAACTTGTGACTTTTTTCTATTCCCAAAAATTAAGAACCAATTACGCAGTCAACGATTTTTATCACCAGAAGAGGCTGTCGAGGAGTAAGAAAAACACGTTTCAGAGGTCACCACAGGGGAGTGGCACAAAAGTTTTCAAAACTGGTTTGATCGAATGAAAAAGTGCATAGACGCCAAGGGAGATTATTTTGAAAAACAATAAATTAACTTTGTACCTTTAATAGTATTTTTTCATATTCATTCCGGAAACTTATAGTGCGTCCCACGTATATGTCACCGTAATATAATCAGTTGCAATAGTGATATCAGCTCGGTCGGTCGCTTCCTAGCCGCGGCCGCACCGATGCCGACAACGTAAGTTAGCGACCTACTTAAACCTACTCTTAATAGTTCTTAGTTCGTTCCGTTTAGTTAGATTCTTTTTAATGAAAGGTTTTTTAGACTCCTCTTTGAGTAACTTACTACCGATGTGCTTTAGAAGAGGTTCTGTGGTTGCGACTTCTAAATCTGCGGCCAAGTTATCAAAATCATTATTAGTTATTGGTACATTGGGAGAGTACTTAAAACCCTTTTCAAGTAATGTAGTCTCCTCTTGGTTGAAAATAACATTCGTATTGTTTTGCAGTTTGGGGAAAAATTCCCGAGCTGGCAACTCCGTATTATCATAAAATAATATAACCGGTTGGGTAGTAGTGTAGAATTAAATATTATCTGTGGAAAAGTACAAGTGTTTTCTTATCACAACAATACAAGATAAAGTTAAGTAATATATTAAGATACTTATAAATTATTTCCTACTGTACTTATATAAAATAAATTCATTCATTCATTCATTCATTCATAAATACATATCGTTAAGAGAGGGTGTCAGAGGTGTTTCCAAGCATAAACAAGTATAAATACAGTTGACCCTTGATACAACCGCTTTTCACCGCCGTTAATTACGTGCCAAACGTGATATATGGTGATCCCTGAATTGAACCAACAGCCTAACGTGCCTTCTGAAGCACACAGACCGAACACAATTAATGTGCTCCACCGAGATTGAAACCAGGACCTTGGTTAGCAGACGAGCGCTCTACCACTCGGCTGTAGAGACAGTCACTCGGCCAAGGAAGCGATCACTCGGCCAAGGAGGCGACCTCTCGGCCAAGGAGGCGACCTCTTTGAGTTTAAATGATAATGGACAGATTTACGGACACTGAAGCTCCGCTTTTTGTTTTAGTTAGATAATGTACCTACGAGTAAGCCTCTCAGATAAAGAACCAGCTAAGCCTTCATAAATATTATAAAGCTTGTGTCAGTGTTTCGAAAGGTTTATGGGGATAGAAATAATCTACGTTATTTCACGTAACACGAAATTAATTCGCTAAGAGACAATACCTATGTTCTAAAATACAAATTATAAAGTTTATGATATTAAATTTTGTTGATACTTCAACGCGCGCGAAGCCGTAAGCAAAGGCCTAGTAAACCATATGAATTAGTGGTGAATATTCATAATGAACACACAAGTTAAATGTTAATTGAAATCATAAAAGTTATTATTTGTTTAGCTTACTGAGTCAAAGTTACTTATACTTAGTACTCTTTGTTGTCATAAAATATGCCGACAGGCTTCGAAATCAAAACAAAACTCAAAAGTCAATCATGTTTTGTTGTTACATGGTTGTTTGTTACAAATATATGCGGACAGACTTCGAAATCTAAACTCCCAAAAATTTCCACACAAAGGGCTTTAGGGCTGCTTGTGTAGAATTTTAGCCAAGCAAACAAAACCCCCCGTACCAGAGGCAAGTTGTAAAGTCTATTGATAGTTTATGGCCGACGGCAGTCTACGATCAATAAAACTGGGAAGGGCCACATCGAAGTATTGAGAGAAACCAAAAACAGATAAGTAATAGTATTTAGTGCAACTGTGATATAATGAGAGCCATTGGTTCAATATACGTATATATTAGTGAAAGTGGTGCCTTCCCCAGCCGTTCACACTTACCTCATCAATCCACATTTTGTATCTGTCGTTCATGCCGATGGCTTCTAACATGGCCGAACCTTGGTTGGTCTTCCAGTTTCCAGAGATCGACTTGCGCCTGAAATGTTTAATTCATTTTGCTCAATGTATATACCCTTTCAACACATTTAGTAAAAACTGCATTCAAAGCCTTTGTTTAAATATTAAAGTCTTTTTCTGGAAAAAAACTGAATCATTTTGCAAAAAGAAAGCATTCTGTATTAGGGCATCAGTCGATAGTGTTGCTAGCAAGAACCTAGTCTTAGAAAAAAAGGAAAGGAAATGCCTTGCTTTTGTATTTTCTTTGAATTCATACCACCTTTTACTAACATACATATACTCATCCCAGGAGTAGGCAGAGACTGCTAGAGATGTCTATCTGCTACGATCCTGATACAACATTTATGTAAAATGAAGGTATTCATTAAATTATCATGTCGTTGTGGTATTGAGATTTTAACGACAAATTGTTCAAATCATGAAAACCCCTCAAACTGGAATTTTATAGGTGCTTAGTGAGATAATTCTTCCGAAAAAAAACCTTTTAAAAGAAAACCGTACAAATTTGGTGTAGTACATTCAAAGTACATTTGTTCGATAAAAACCCTAATATATATTTTTTTGTATTTTTTTACCCAAATGGAACCTGTTCGTCTTAAACGATTGAAAGACTCCATTAAATAAAGAATGAAGCTAAAACTAACGACAATCAGAAGAATGTAAAGTGAAGCATTATTCAAAAGTAACTCGCTACCCAGTAGAGAAAAGAGACGAGGTGCGGAGCTGGGCGGCTTCATGTAACAATTTAGTAACCGCTACCCACTAGAGAAAAGGAACGAGGTGCGGAGCTGGGCGGCTTCATGTAACAATTTAGTAACTCACTACCCACTAGAGAAAAGGAACGAGGCGCGGAGCTGGACGGCTTCATGTAATAATTTAAGTAACTCGCTACCCAGTAGAGAAAAGGGACGAGGCGCGGAGCTGGGCGGCTTCATGTAACAATTTAGTAACTCGCTACCCACTAGAGAAAAGGAACGAGGTGCGGAGCTGGGCGGCTTCATGTAATAATTTAAGTAACTCGCTACCCAGTAGAGAAAAGGGACGAGGCGCGGAGCTGGGCGGCTTCATGTAACAATTTAGTAACTCGCTACCCACTAGAGAAAAGGAACGAGGTGCGGAGCTGGGCGGCTTCATGTAACAATTTAGTAACTCACTACCCACTAGAGAAAAGGAACGAGGCGCGGAGCTGGACGGCTTCATGTAATAATTTAAGTAACTCGCTACCCAGTAGAGAAAAGGGACGAGGCGCGGAGCTGGGCGGCTTCATGTAACAATTTAGTAACTCGCTACCCACTAGAGAAAAGGAACGAGGCGCGGAGCTGGGCGGCTTTATGTAACAATTTAGTAACTCGCTACCCACTAGAGAAAAGGAACGAGGCGCGGAGCTGGACGGCTTCATGTAATAATTTAAGTAACTCGCTACCCAGTAGAGAAAAGGGACGAGGCGCGGAGCTGAGCGGCTTCATTTCACATTTTTGAGCTTCTAAAATATTTCTTAAATGTGACGTCATCTACGATTTCCGTAGATTTCCCGAAATTCCATTGTGATAGATTCTACCTAAACTCCCCTTCCAAATTTTACCCCAACCCCAAGGTTTCTATTTTTAGGGTTCCGTACCCGAAGAGTGCCAAATGGGACCCTATTACTAAGCCGTCTGTCCGTCTGTTAGTCTGTCTGTCTGTCCATCTGTCACAGGGGTCTACAACTTCAACCGTAATAGACACAAAGTTGAAATTTTCAGAAAATACGTGTTACCGTGGCATCTACCGCAACAATAACAAAAATTTTAAAAAATTGAAATTTAAGGGATCTACATACAATAAACCAAAAAAAAACATTATTTTAACGTTATTTGTTTTGGCTCTAACTTAAAGACGGTGTATGTATTACCGGTTTTAAATTTAATCAGATTGTAGCACATACTCTAAAGTAAAATTAAAAAATAACAAAAAGTAGGGTTCCGTACGCAGACGGTGCCAAATTGACGGCAGGCGCTACCCTTTTAGCGGTTTTTTGTAGCCTTGATGTTGCTATTGTTATTTATCATAATCTTTTTAGTATTCTGCACCCGTATTGTGGGGTAGTACGGAAACCTTTGTGCGCAAGTCTGACTCGCACTTGGCCAAATTATTTAACCTAAGGAAGCCTTTAATGAACTCACATGAAAGCCTTGTAATTAGTGCCGATCTTCTGTATGTGGATGTCGTATTTGGCGTCGATGTAGGGTTCCACGGTGCAATAAGAGCCCAGCATGTTCACCACGCCGGCTATATCCTGGTTGGACAAATGTTAGTTTAGTCTTTGAGTAATAAAGCTAATATTTGAACGGGTGGAAAACCTTGAGCTCCAAATTGTCAATAGTTGCCAAAAACGCGATGAATGCTCCTTTTAAGAGTGAACTCATGGTTGCTCTGGAATTATTTATTACACGTCACATAGTGTATGCAAGAGAGAAACATCAAAATATTTGGCACTATCGTGGATGTCAAAAACGCAGCCATGAATTTAGTCATATCCCTTAAACAGTATATTGTCCCGTGTTTTTATAAATGAAATGGTTTATTCTTGAACGCAACGGTGTAACCCATGCTCCGTATTCGATCGAAACTTTCAACACTTGTAACTTTTCTTTAAAGGAATAGCGTGTAAGGTTTGTAAATATGTGTGGCAGTATTTTATGCCCAATTCCCATCCATCCATCCATCAGCTTGTTTCGTCCACTGCTGGACATAGGTCTTTCCAGGATTTCGCCACGCTAGGCGGTCCTCCTGGAAAAAATGCCCATACTCACACACGCTGGGCAGGCGGGTTGGTCACCAGTCTGTTTTATGTAAGGCCCGGCAATTGGGGTATACCGCCATCCATCGGTCCCAGGCAATGGTGGCCCGCCTGGTTTTGCTTATGAGCTGTTCTCTTACTCTCTCCCGAATAATTTCGGGAGGATTTGCGAGTAAGATGGTGGTACCTCCACAGTCAAGCCCGGCTCAGGTTCTTTTGTTTTAAATTGGTTAATTTATATACGAGTACATATATTTTATTACAAAATGTACCCATACAATACAATTTTAACAAAATATTTTTTTAAGTAGTTAATGTTTTGTTTATTTAATAAAAAACTGACTCATTTTGTTTCTTATGTTTTGATGCTGATGCCCCTGAGAGTAAGAAATTTGGTCTGCTCAAATATCCTAGTTAGTGAAGTAAACTTATAGATATTTATAAAATTCGCGAATGTTTCTGTTTATGTTTGTATATTTGAGGAGTAATGAGTAAAACAGTATGAGTATGAAAATTACTCATAAAAGTTCTATTTACGCTACAAACCCGTATATTGAAATAACAAGACTTTTGATACCATTATTACTGCTCTTTGAGGTTAAATTGCCTTTATAATACACAAGAACGGTGCTAGAATATTAATATACTCAAGGTATATGTATGGCTTTTCTTTCCTTATTGCGCCTAAAGGTTTTCTCTCGCGAAATAACATTGTCGCAACTTTGCCATGTACGAAAAAAACGATAACGAATAAACCATGAGGATCTGTATAAAATCAAACAAAGACAAACTTAATAAATAGTTGATGATAATGATTGGTAGCAATCAATAAGCAATTACACTTTTTATTCATAATTACCTATAGAATGAATTGGTTATATTTATTTATAACCCCAAATAAAAGTGACCTACAATTAATGAGCTAAGCCCAGTATATAAAATATTAAGCTTTGCGTGACATGTAGTACATGTACCTGCGTATTTTTGGTTGAACATTGTTGTTCATCAGATATCCATAAACCGAATGGTTTAATGGTTGCATAGTTCACTGGACCTTGCTGTTACTGTCACATGGGGACATTGGGTATACCGGCATATATCCGGAGCTGCAGGCTTGGGCGCTCCGAAGTAAAAATATGTATTATTAAATTAAAATTAAAGTAAATTTTTAAATTGGAATTATAGTTGAAATTAAAGTTGGTGTTTGGTATCTTATATTTTACATTGAATTTTTATTTTACATTTAATTCTAATGAATAAATTTTTATCTTTATTACTGTCTAGTTTTTCTTTTTTATGTTCTGTTTTATTGTGTGTCCATCCCTCAGCCCGTTTCGTCCACTGCTGGACATAGGCCTTTCCAGGATTTCGCCACTCTTGGCGGTCCTCCTGGAAGAAATGCCCATACTCACACACGCTGGAGGCGGGTAGGTGAGCGCGGTGCCGAAACCCTTGCACCAGTGACGCCGCTGCCCGTCACCAGTCTGATTTATATAAGGCCCGGCAATTGGGGATGGACATACCGCCATCCATCGATCCCAGGCAATGGTGGGCCGCCTGGTCTTTTGCCTGAGAGCTGTCCTCTTACTCTCCCCCGAATAACTTCGGGAGGATTTCCGAGTAAGATGGTGGTACCTCCACAGTCGAGCCCGGCATTAACTCTACCACCTAACATATTGTTTGTAAATATAGACTAATTTAGTCTGAAATGAATATATTTGATTTGATTTGACTGTCACAAATTCTTAACTGGCAAAAATATTTTAATATAACACCTAATTAATGATAAGGTAAATTGAACCTGAAAGTCGGTCAGAGTGTCCACTTTGACTTTGGCAACGCCGCTGTGCGCGTGCCCTATCTTGATCACAACCGGGAACTTGGGCGCTGACACCTGAAACAATCAGAAATACTCATTCAATTATGAAACTTTAGATAAATCCCAGCGGGAAAAGATCTAGTTGATTTTCATTTTTATTTTCATCAACTACATAGGTAACACTAAAAGTTTCCGGAACTGGCCACTTACATAAACGACATTTAAAAATTTATTGCAACATTTGAAAATAGAACTCTTTGGCTGTAGAATGCAGTTTGTTTCATCTGACTGTCTTTTATTTTACCTTGTGGCGCCATTTAAAAAATTGTGTGTCTGCATCAACATGGATTTAACTCGGGAAAATTTTCGTAGTATGATTTTCTACGATTTTAAGTGTAATTTGACAGCTCAACAGAGCATCGCTCGGCTTGAAACAGCTTTTGGCAATGAAGCACCATGCAAGACGACTGTTTATAGCTGGTTTGCAGAATTCAAGCGTGGTCGTATCAATCTCAGTGACGAATCTCGCGATGGTCGGCCGTCCACCGCTGTGACCAACAAAAACATCGATGCTGTGCGCCGTATGATTGAAACAGACAGGCATGTGACCTACCATGAAATTCGCGCATCCTTAGAAATAGGCATGAGTCAAATACAATCAATCCTACACAAACATTTGGGTGTGAGAAAGCTGTGCTCGCGGTGGATCCCACACAACTTGACCGAGGCTCAAAAAACGGACCGCGTCACTTGGTGCAGTGCCATGCTTACCAGATTCAACGAAGGTGCGTCAAATTTGGTGTGGGACATAGTAACAGGTGACGAAACATGGATTTATTGCTACGATCCCAAAACAAAGCAGCAATCGAGCGTATGGGTCTTTCAAGATGAGCCGAAACCAACCAAAGTGGCGCGCGTGAAAAGTGCATCTAAGCGGATGATTGCTTCTTTTTTTAATAAAACTGGACACGTGGCTACTGTTGCTTTAGAGAATCGTCGTACCGTGAATAGTGACTGGTACACGACCATTTGTTTGCCGGAAGTTATTGACGAACTCCGTAAAAATAACCGTAAACGCCGTATCATCCAGCACCACGACAATGCTAGTTCTCACACGGCCAGACAGACAAACGACTTTTTGAAGACGAAAAATGTAGAACTCATGAGTCATCCTGCATACAGTCCCGACCTGGCACCTTGTGACTTTTTTCTGTTCCCAAAAATTAAGAACCAATTACGCGGTCAACGATTTTCATCACCAGAAGAGGCTGTCGAGGAGTATGAAAAACACGTTTCAGAGGTCACCACAGGGGAGTGGCACAAAAGTTTTCAAAACTGGTTTGATCGAATGAAAAAGTGCATAGACGCCAAGGGAGATTATTTTGAAAAACAATAAATTAATTTTGTACCTTTAATAGTATTTTTTCATATTCATTCCGGAAACTTATAGTGCGTCCCACGTATATAAGCTTTGAATGTGACCTCCCCAAATATCAACCGTACTCTGCTGGCTAATATGCGAAGTGGCTTTAGCGACCAACTGTTGGTTAGCGGTACATCACGATTATACATAGGTAACACTAAAAGTTTCCGGAACTGGCCACTTACATAAACAATATTTAAAAATTTATTGCAACATTTGAAAATAGAACTCTTTGGCTGTAGAATGCAGTTTGTTTCATCTGACTGTCTTTTGTTTTTACCTTGTGGCGCCATTTAAAAAATTGTGTGTCTGCATCAACATGGATTTAACTCGGGAAAATTTTCGTAGTATGATTTTCTACGATTTTGAGTCTAATTTGACAGCTCAACAGAGCATCGCTCGGCTTGAAACAGATTTTGGCAATGAAGCACCATGCAAGACGACTGTTTATAGCTGGTTTGCAGAATTCAAGCGTGGTCGTATCAATCTCAGTGACGAATCTCGCGATGGTCGGCCGTCCACCACTGTGACCAACAAAAACATCGATGCTGTGCGCCGTATGATTGAAACAGACAGGCATGTGACCTACCATGAAATTCGCGCATCCTTAGAAATAGGCATGAGTCAAATACAATCAATCCTACACAAACATTTGGGTGTGAGAAAGCTGTGCTCGCGGTGGATCCCACACAACTTGACCGAGGCTCAAAAAACGGACCGCGTCACTTGGTGCAGTGCCATGCTTACCAGATTCAACGAAGGTGCGTCAAATTTGGTGTGGGACATAGTAACAGGTGACGAAACATGGATTTATTGCTACGATCCCAAAACAAAGCAGCAATGGAGCGTATGGGTCTTTCAAGATGAGCCGAAACCAACCAAAGTGGCGCGCGTGAAAAGTGCATCTAAGCGGATGATTGCTTCTTTTTTTAATAAAACTGGACACGTGGCTACTGTTGCTTTAGAGAATCGTCGTACCGTGAATAGTGACTGGTACACGACCATTTGTTTGCCGGAAGTTATTGACGAACTCCGTAAAAATAACCGTAAACGCCGTATCATCCTGCACCACGACAATGCTAGTTCTCACACGGCCAGACAGACAAACGACTTTTTGAAGACGAAAAATGTAGAACTCATGAGTCATCCTGCATACAGTCCCGACCTGGCACCTTGTGACTTTTTTCTGTTCCCAAAAATTAAGAACCAATTACGCGGTCAACGATTTTCATCACCAGAAGAGGCTGTCGAGGAGTATGAAAAACACGTTTCAGAGGTCACCACAGGGGAGTGGCACAAAAGTTTTCAAAACTGGTTTGATCGAATGAAAAAGTGCATAGACGCCAAGGGAGATTATTTTGAAAAACAATAAATTAATTTTGTACCTTTAATAGTATTTTTTCATATTCATTCCGGAAACTTATAGTGCGTCCCACGTAGCTGGATCAAATACCACATACTGCTGACGGTCAGCAGCACAGAGCACGAAACCTTCTTGACTCTGAGGTAAACAGGGAGAACGCGAAGAATGTTCTGTGGTATGAGGGCAGCAAAATCGTTGGTGCAAAAACGCTTGCGATGAGTGTGTACATTACGTAGGAGCTACTCATCCAAAAAATCACCCCTTATGGCCCAGCGGAAATACTTATCTTATATTGATATAAAATCAATGAAAAAGATATTTAATTTCCGAGCTAAGTTTTGTTTTATAAATCGGTTCTATTGTACCGATATTTACTTGGTGTACACTTTTCTAACTGATATTGGTCGAGGACTAGATATTTGTGACTAACGTGAATAATTTAAAGGTAAAAAAACGAATCCCTTTTGTAAACTTTTATATGTTCAAAGTTTGTAGTAAAGCATGCTTTATGATTGTATACTTAAACAATTTTTGAAAAAAGAAAAATAGAATCTTCGTATTTTAATAAAATTTATTTACATTGTTGAAATTTGTTACAAAACATTAAGGTCCTCTTTCATGGTTAACTCTGTCCATTAAGACCTAAAAAAGCGACTGGTGAATAAATAGTTGTTGCAAACTCATTTCTATCGGACTATAAATCCGATAGAGAAGTTATTTTCGTATATACATAGACTCCGATAATTATTCCTCTGTCATTTTTTTTAGTGTGATACAATAGAGAATATATGTCGTCGGCATATCGTAGAATTCGACATTCATGATCGGCCTAGGGAGACCTTATTATGTCTGGTAGAACTAATTACATTTACTCGTAAACCTAACAAGCTCCTCCTCTCCTCGCTCGTCGTCGTCCTTTTAGCCATTGGTGAAAGATCTTCGGTTTTATACTTTTACGATCTGCCAAACCACGATTGCCGAAATTCTACGATTTGCCGACGACATTAGATTACAGTTTGAAATATGATCCGATGGATAAGTTTTTTACATGTACATGTATTACACTGCAAAGTTTCATAGCTAGAGGATTTTTTTTGCCTAAGCTCGTTCGTCGATCAGACTCGCTTTTGACTTTAAGACACGCCCTAGGATGTGCCTGTGTCTAACATGTGCTACAGGTAGATGATGAACAATTAAAACTAAATGATTATAAAATCAAGACACAATGTCGTTGAGCAGGTAGCATATTTTCCCGGGTGCTACGCCGTAGCTAATATATGTACATGTGTATATAGCACAAACATGTGACTCATACATACATTAACGTTTAACGCTAAATTCCAAAGCTTCCAATGTTTGATGTTTATGTTTAAAATTTCCTCGAGAATGCATCGAATCCAACAATCATAAATACTATATTGCATTTCCGGAATTCGTAGATATTTTAGTAACTTTGCTAGTAATAAATGACTAACTAAAGGCGTTACGTACAAAATATGGTTTTAAAACAAACATCTATTTAGAAAATGTAAATAATGTTTGTAATAATAGGTTAACAATCGGTAAATCATGAGAAATGCGTGTTCGTGTGTTTCACAGCTTTAGTTAATTTTGTGGAAACGATAGGATCTAAATTGCTTTGGGTATGGAGAAATTATTACTTGTATCTATATATTCATACCTAAACATTTGTAAATATTATAGTTATAGGGACGCTCGATTGTACTATACGTACGGCAATCATTAAAAAAATGAAAATAAACATGCGGTTTTAATGTTTAGACCACTAATAAGATTATAATATAAATAACTATAATTTATATTCGTCATGTACTTTTGTACATAACGATTCGAATCAAAGCCAGTGGAGCAGTGTTTAAAAAAGAACAAATGTAAAAATAATATCCTGTAGCAAGAATGTAGTAGATAGATAGAAATTATTTTGATACAAGACAAGCTTTTGTCCGTGGCTACTTTCGCGCGTCTTTCAATCAATAAAGCCGATTCTGAAGGCCCTAACTTTAGTATTGGTGCTGTCAAAATTAAATTTTCTTCATTTAGTTCTTTAGTGTTAACAACAGAAGCTAATACTTTGGAACAATTTAAGTTCTGACAGCGCTAAAACTAAAATAAAAGCCTTCAGAATCGACTTTATTGTATCTTTAATTTGCACGTTTACAGTTTTTGGCTTGGCGGTCGTTTTATCAACACCCTTATATTATAGCCTGTATTGAACAGTCACTTCGATGATGATGATAAAGAAAACATCATCCAAATCGGTTACGTAGTTCCCAAGTTAAAAGGAACACACAGACAGACAGACATTAAAAAAAATATGTTTTGACCTCACTACAATACTAATACCAATTCAACCAATTCATTTAAAATTTCGCAAAAATATTTGACACAGATTGTTTTCCTATTTACTTTATTATTCATTTATTATAGACTATAGATGATTTTATGATAAACAAGGAGGGCAAAAAGGTACTCTAATATATATTATGAATTAGGTCTGAAATGTCAAAACCTGTGGAAACCTAGGTTAGTGTAAACAAAGTAACAAAAATAGTAAAATTAGAACAATGTTCAAATCATACAGATCCAAGAAAGATGTCTCACAAAGTTTGATACCGAAAGTTATGTGCAACAAAATAAGTTCAACCTAGGCTGGTACTTAGCCGATAACATCGATGCAGACTTAGACAATTTCGAACATGATAACTAAATAAGCTAAGACGATCAAAGTCGCTAAAGATATTCAAATAATTAAATTACAAAAACCGCATTAGAGCTGAGCATGCATCAACAGCCCTCTGATTCTGTTTCGTAAAATCAGTTGCCAACCGAATGCCAATCGTCAAAAACATACATTATGCTATCGAGTTCCGCTTATCTAAGGATACATTCGCACTTCAAATGACGTCACAATTCGTAAATAGTTCAATACTCATTGAAGGTTATTTTGGAGATTCATTTTTTATCTGTTTTTGGTGAATAGCAACCATAGTTGGCAACCGATTCAAAGATACGTAATAGGCCCGCAGGAATTAAATTTGAATCTCAAGGTCAAAGGTCTAGCGTCCTACCGACTGGACTAACGTCGCGCCAATCATTAAAGTTATTAATAACAATTTGAATTATGTTGTTATGTCTATGCATAGGTCGTCACTCCATCTTTACTAATATAATGACGCTGTAAAATTTGTTTGTTTGTATGTAGGGCGTAATCTCCGAACCACGGAACCGATTTTGAAAAATATTTTCCATTGTAACTTGTAATGGTTACTAGTTTGTTTCATAGAAGCGGGTTGTTCCTTAGGGACATACATACATATACTCACGTCTGTCTCCCAGAGGGGTAGTCAGTAACCACAGATTTCTATCTGCTATGATCCTAACACGCCTCTTTTGATTCTACATCCATCAATCTAGTCATGCAAGCTATTCTATTTGTCCTTCTTCAGTATGTCTCGTATTTGCTCGGCATTCGTCCTTCTAGGGTGGCCCGGTCCAGCTTTACCTTCCACTTGTACATTTCTGTCGTCGCTCTACTTTCATTCATCCTCTCTATATACCCAAATCCGATGGATTGGCATTCCGTTTTCTATTCTAGTCACTACATCCTCTTTCAGGCCGTAACGACCCCGTATGTTGGTATTTTTCTCTGTAATATTCAATGAACGCATTTCCACTGGACACTTGAAACTTGAAACCGCAGGAAAAAAGCTAGTGTCATTAAAATGTCATCTAGCATAAATCCGAGGATAAATTAGTTATCTGCAATTTGTCATGTGGGAGGTTAATGATATGGAGCCCTCTAGATAATTTGAATCACACTGACTTGACCCTTGTGTTTACACATCTAGTCAATAGGTTCTTTAGGTATAACTCTCGTACAGATAGCGCGCGAGTTCATGTCCATCCTGAGGAATGCGGTAGTGATGTGACCTAATCAATTATGGTAATGTCGATAGTTACTACCGATTTTGTCAACAGCTGTCAATTTGGTTTATTGTAACTCAAGGTAATTTTGCAATAAAGTAAATGTGATAAGTGCTTACTTGTTTATTGCTAATAGAGAAAAATACTTTTTTAGATGCAATTTAATCACTATCAGATGCAAAGACTACCGACAGAACAGAGTCGGAATCAGTATCTTCGCCGTTGCTGATTACAATTCCGAATTTGTCGGTCGTATTTTCCATTAGTCCGTCTTTTTATTTTCGGTATCGATAAGCGCGCGTCACAACCATCGGTGGCAACAAGCGACTGAGTTTTACAGCAAAATACATTTGAAAACAATGGTACAAGAAAAAATTCTAATATGCCAATAACAAAACTAAAATAAATAAAAATTTACTAGCAATTAAAACTTTTACAAGATAATGGCTAAATTCCGATACAATATAATTTATAAATTAAAAAATATAATATTTAATTAAAAACTTAAAATGGAAAACAAAACATGAAATGGGAGAGCAATAAGTGTAAAAACATAATAACATTATAATAAACAATAAATCTATGGAGTACAATAGAGATTTAATTAAAATAATGAAAACTATTTATTAATAATGTATTTGCTATGTTTTCTTGTGAAAATACATATGTGGGGATGGGTACATAGGGGAGAGTGTTTGGGGTGTGTTTGTGTGTGTAAAAGGGTGTATGTATGGTATGCGTCCAGAGAGTATAGATAAAACCGATAATGTGTATGTTAATAATTATAAGATTTGTACCTACTTTTATCCAGCCACCTGGCTTGCGAGTAGAATAGATGTATTTCCGGTTCTAAAATTGTATATAAATATAGTAAAAATATATAATGCCGAGGAAAAAAAAACCGTAGCACCCGATCTTTATAAATCCAGATGATAATAATATTAATTATAATGCGCAAGTTAATAACTTAATTAAATAAACAAATTAAAATAACTTACTAATAAAACCTAAAATACAAGAAATATTATTAATAATAAAAGAAATACAAATATATACTTACATAGAAAGAAAATCTATAAGTAAAAAATTTGGTCCAGATCGCTGCCCTGTGGAAACCCTCAAAACACTGGCGACATTACCTCGTTGTATTGTCTTTGGCTGATTAATATTCATTTGATTTAAATATAGTTGCAGTTTATTGAAAACTTTAATTGGTCATTTACTGGGTAGCAAAATATTTTAATGAAGTAAGTAACAAAATATTTTAAACTGATTTTGTGAAATAAAGTGACCCTAAAGCTTTTCATGGTTAAGGAGACAAGAGTCTTGGTTCCATTTTTACACGATTTATTTTGATAGGTTCAAGCCATCGAACCGCTTTAGGAAACTTATTCCTTTTGTATTATGGTGGGGTAAAATATGCCGTGTATATAATAACGCTTGCGCTTTAAAATGTGGCTGGTGAATGTGACGCCGCAGATTTATCATATTTTGTTCAAAATTTTGCCGATAGTGTGTACACTACCATAACAAAAACATTATGCTCAATGCGGATTTTAATTAAGTATCTATAGATTATGTGTGAAGACGGTGATTTAAGGTATATTCTTATTCCGATCTTTTAATTTGCATTATATTTGCTAACAGAATGTATGTTATCGTTTACTACAGTGTACGAGCCTCATTGAATTTTTTAAATACATTATAGTATGTTTCAAATTGTTTTATTTCATCCTTTATTGCAACATTCCGTCTAAACGTCAGCCGCCGCATTGTAGAACGCATCTCAGCAATCAATCCATGTAAACGTTAGATGCCATCAAAAACAAAACTTATAAAAAAAGTTGCGAGATCCATGTAAATCCA
The DNA here is from genome assembly GCA_910592155.1 of Ypsolopha scabrella. NCBI lineage: Eukaryota > Metazoa > Arthropoda > Insecta > Lepidoptera > Ypsolophidae > Ypsolopha > Ypsolopha scabrella. The sequence continues at coordinate 13,576,837 of OU342964.1, forward strand.
AGTCGGTTAATTTAGTCAGTCTCCACTTAAGGGACCTTCTGTCTTAAGTTATTAACCTAACATCATCTTATAGTGACCATATCAATATTAAAAATCTTCTAGGTTTTAAATAAATAGATTGACTTGGCCATCGCATGAAAACACAATGTACCTATCTCACAAGTAATACATTAGTACACAAGTGGGGAAAATGCCGACTTTACGCAAGCGCAGCGTGCGTAAAGCGGTCATTTTACGCACGGTGTGCTATAAATTATATTAAGGGTCCATGCCACCTAAACGTGCCCCACCGTATTGCTGATTCATGACAGAAAATATTTGTTTAATGAGAAATAAATAATCAAATCAAATATTACAACCTAATTAATTTGATTTTTGTATAGAATTCATAGCAAGCTAGAAAAAAAATCTAAAGTCACTAAAAATCACGTAAAACTGCTCTTCGCGTATTTCCCATTGACGGTTTCCCAGATGATTTTGGAAACTGAAATTCAGTCACCCGTAAGTTAAGAGTATACAGAATGGTGTGATTGGTTGCCAAGACAATCTATTTATTTAAAACATAAATAATTTATTTTTAATATCGATATGGTCACTATAAGATATTGTTAGGTTAGCTAATTAAGTAATAACTCAAGACAAAGGTCCCTTAAGTAAGGACTGAATAAATTAACCGACTTGGATTTCCATGGATCTCACAACTTTTTACGGTAGAAGAACTAAGTTCCGAGATTTGTTTTTTTTAACAAGTTTTGTTTTTGATGGCATTTCATTTATTTTTGTAGATAGTCCCACTTTTTTTCCTTTCCGGTACCTTCTATTTACAACTGCAAGTGTAACTTTGTAACCATATATGTTCAGTTGGCGTATCTAGAAAACTGGACTGAAATTGCAAAATATTTTAGTTTTTCCTTGATTTATACACTAAACACTAATTGTATTCCAGATTTGAAGCTTCTATGTCTGCTAGAAGTGCCTTCGGGTTTTGATGATCGGTCAGTCAATCAGTGAGTGAGTGAGTGAGTGACAAAATTGAGAAACTTTGACTAGTTATAATTTTTAAACTACTGGTTGAATTTGAATGAAATTTGAAATATACCGTGTTTATACAATGCCTGCTTGGTTACTGAAAACTGGTTGACAGGGCCGTGCTGCTTTTTAGCTCGACTTGGCGGTTGCACTGCCGTGCCCCCAGATAGACATACAACACTGTTTCTTAGACAAATTTAACATCCCGCAGCCGATACCTTGTATTTAAAGGCGCTTATTCTTATTACACAACGGCTGCGACATACATATGTAAATAATAATGTGTACATTGTGCTTTTGTCACAGCAGGATGATAAATACAATAGTATGTTATGAAACTAGTGAATAAAGGACGGATTTAAAGCGAGGGCCATAGATGAATCACGAGTAAGTAAAGGATTCTAACGACTGAATCACGACCGCAGGAAGTGATTCATGATGATTGAATCACTAGCGTAGCGACGTGCTAGAATCCTGAGCGACGCGAGTGATACATGGCCCTGAATATAAATCCGTACTTTATTCAAGAGTTGCATACTAATGACTACGAGAAAAAGAAATAATTTAAGCGAAAATAGACATTTAATAAAGAAAAAAGGAAGGTTAAAATAATTCAGGAAAACAGACTCTGAAAAGGTGCCCGAAGCTTGATTTTCATTTTTCCATTTACAAAACTCATCCTAGGCTTTGATGTAAACGAGCCGTGATTTGTTGGGTAGACAGTTTTCTACTATATCGGCCCCCCTCTCTTTCATAAACTCAGGTAAAACATATTTTTCATCACTTGAATGCATATTCAATCGATTTATTATAAAGTAACACTAAACTTTGTGTTCGTACAACTTACAGTATTCAAAATAGCGCCAATTTTTTCTGTAATGGCAGCAAAGAACACAAAACAGTTTTTATTCTAATGCTAAACTCCTTGTCGCAAATATCGACCAATCAAATCTCAAGGAGTTATTTGCACAAAGAGTTTGTATGTCAAGTATTCTTTGCGCAAGGAGTTTGCATCGAGTATTTTTTGCGCAAGGAGGTTGTATAAGCATTGAGATTGAGTTCGAATATAGTCGCCGTCAATAGAAATTGTGGACTATGTAAACAAAGCGCCATGTTGTCTTTGTCTATGAATGGGTGAACTATCTAGAGATGGGTAAGTATGTGATTAAAATATGTTAGGTGCTTAATTAATTTTCTTTATTTGATGAATCGCTAGTCAAATCGCCCACGTTAATTACAAATGGTTTCGTCACAGCGTCGGTGGCCGTATCTATTATCCCATCCAGTTCTTATGGTGGAAGACGCAAAACTGTCACATTTTTCGATGCCGCCAACTCATCTGCATACATTTTTATATATTTTTTCTTGTCTACTTTAGCTATTACTTATCACTTTCAGGCGTCTGAATCATTATTTTTCGAAGGGGCGCTGAACTTGCAGATGTTCCAGGTGTAGGAACAGGTTCACTCATTTTGAAATTATTTTGGTCGTAATTGTTGTTAATCCACTTGGCAGTACCAGAATCCGTAGTCCATAAAGCAGGTCGTTGTTTCAAGGTAAAACACTATCCAAATCACAATGCTAGTACGATAAAATCAGTAAGAGAAACCAATTCGTTAGAATACCGAAAACACAAAAGATTTTAGAGCAATGCTGGAAGATCACACAGCTCTCGATAGAATCACACACACGTTTATGTCAAAGATTATGAAGTAACGCTGTCAAAAAAAATTACAGAATAAAATAGCATCACGAATAAAATAGGTTTATATTCAAATAGATTCGTACATCACTAATTTTCAAAGACAATACAGATTCGATGAGAAAAAAATATGACAGCAATTTCGTCGCAGTACAGATTTGACTATTGATTCTATAATTTTCCGTAATTAACTGGTGATTATTGAATATTTCATGATGAAATACAGCGAATGGCAGATAAGACTTGATGCTTCATGATTTGGAATAATGTTCAGTGAGACTCCGTGACAGAACCTTGAGAAAATTGAGAAAACGGTTTGTTTACATAGTCCACAATTTCTATTGACAGCGACTGTATATTGGTGTGTTCTAAATTCAAACACCAAAATAGTGATTAAAAGGCCTTTTTATTCACAGTGAATAAAATAAGCTTTTTAGAGTAGAAACCATTCCTACATAGTACTTTTTGTATCTAGTATATAGTACTAGGAGCAACTTAACTGGCGCAAAACCAATATAGTCTACTTTATAGAAGAGATGTTAGTCCCTCGAGCGTTAAAGTAATTTCCTTCGGTTTTGTTGTATCAGAAAATACGGCCAGTAAAATATAAATGTTTATTCAGGACTGAAGGGTCCAATATGTGATTGAAACTGAAGTTTCTAAAATGTGTTGAAAAAACTGCGCTAGAAAAGAAAAAAATAGTTGGCTGACTTTGTATTTTCCGAAACAGTTCCGGTTTAGGCGTACGGGACATAATATGCAAACTTACGTCTACGTTTACATAAATTACAAACATATATAGAGTGTAAATAGACTGCTGTCTTTAAATTAAACCACATAATTACTAATCATGCTGAACAACTTTCCTAAAGCATATAAAACATACAAACATACACGCTGAAAAGAAAGTAACAATTCACTTGCCCATATCAACTTTACCATGTGTCCTTAAATTTAGTAGCGGAAAGGAAAAAACATTTTTTTTAATTGCAATGGTTTTTTTTGAAAATTCGTTGCGTATGATCAGCGGAGTATATTTTTTTAATTTAAATATAGCAGTTCACTTATACCCGTTGAAGCGACCATTTTTTTTTCGCAGTTAGTTAAAATCGACGAATACCATGGTTTTATAACAAAACGAGAATATCCTTTATTATATCGCGTCAAGACTGCTGTCTTGATTAATACTACAAAATATCTTCTTGAGGTCAATTTACAAAGCTTTTTATCACGGTCTACAGTGCGGGAATAGTAGATTACACAACAAGTGAAAAAAAGGGAATTTCTTTCGAGGCTCAAAGGTGGATCCCGAGAGGAGCGAAGGATTCTAAAGTTGAATACCGACCGAAGCGAGGGATTCTAGAGTAGAAACCTGAGCGGATCGAGGGATCCAAGAGCCGAGATGGATTTTTTTTTCACGAGTTATGTACTCTACTTTTCACCATTGACTATGAGAAAATAAACAGTACCATATTAACTATTTGAATCAAATTTTATTATACTTACAACCAATCGGTGCATAGTAAATTAATAAGAGAACAAAACATAAAAATGGCGGTTCTTTTTTTATTTCTTCTCTTTTTTTCCAAGCGGCCAGCCAGTACGTTTGGTACGATATTTTTTTTATATTGTGCATCGACGCTTGTTCCAAATTTAAAATGCTTTATTCGGGTATTTTTGCGGAACATAAAATGTAGTGATTGCAAGAAGTTTATAGTTTATAGCTTCTCGGGTGATTATGTTTTAAGGCTGTATGGTCACAGATACCTTTGCCATGCCTTTGCCTATCCAAAAAGTTTAAAAAGTTACTTTTTCTCACTCAGTGAGGAAAAAAGCGTTTTATTCACTGTTTTTGGTGAACCAATAACCCCTTTTCGAATAGTAATGGTGAAAATATATAGTGTCGTAGTGCAAGGTCTTAACAAAAAGAGGGCGCGAATGTGTTGGGAGTTGGGTATACCCTTTTTGCTACAACTCCGCGACGCTTTTTAGACCCGCTACGCCGCCGTAGAATTGACGCATGATTCTCTATAGCATCTTTGCGTCCCTTGATGAATTATATATACGCATCAAGGCACGCAAACGTGCCATAGAGAACACAATTTAATATAAATAAAACTTATCAAACCACGTACGCGTTTCATTGGTTAGTTCTTCCATGACAAACGCACAGTCAAGTTGTCAATTCAGTTTTTAATCAGACTTGTCGTCATTTCGCATTAACATAAAATTGTTCAGAGGATTTTATGTGCTCAAATGCTGCCTATCCGCGCATTGTATTAAGCCATTTTGTTTCAAAATGTGTCTGTAAAACAGAAATACGTCTGTGAATTAATAATATATAACATAACAACAATAGTAACATGGTCCATACTAATATGAACCTTTCCTGGTCAGATCTTGATCTTGACTGCGATTACGACGGCGTCTAATAACAACAGCGAGTGCGGGGGTGGGCGCTGTGGGCGGCAGTATCAAGTGTTTTGAATTTGATTCATAAGGTGGATGCCACACGCTTGTGTATCGAATCGATGACGCATTCAGACTTGAAGAAGTCATTCTTATTTGCTGACCATATCGCTATTTATGGAGAGGTCGCGGTTACTACGTTTCGCAGACGTTGTTGTCGTTTCGTACGTATTTCCGGTCTGTTATGCGATAACCTCCATTTTCTACGGGTAGATGAGTAAGCTTTTTTGAGAAACGATTTATTATCATTTTATAGGGACAAATAGTGGGTCAGACAGAGCTTTTCTTTGATTTGCATTTTCAAATTATGATATGACTTCTTGAAACACCTCATGACTTCACAAGTAATTCAAAGAATTATACAGTCATTGAGATTGATCTTGATTCTAAAACAAACATAGTCATTGTTATTCGAGTATCAACAGAATAAATTCACACTGTTTTGTTAAATAAGTCATGATTTATAGAGAAATTAATAGTGACAATAGTGACTGTTATTTTGCAGAGGTATAAACGTTTAATAGAGTTCACCTTTGTGATCTATAGCCCAGTTATGAACTGCATCTAAAGATTAATCTCGAGATAAGTCCGAGGAGATCAAAGCAATGAGTTTAATTTATACAGTCACTGACAATAGGTCTCAATGCCCTTATCCAGGTGAGAAATAATATTGCACTACTTCGATAAACTGTTTATTATCTTTAAGGAGACAATACAATAGTAACTTCTCTGATAACTGCGCCCTTTGATATTATCTGACCGCCTTTGTTGATATCTGATATACTTATTATAAATTCAGTATTACACAGAAGTTGATATTTATTGTATCCAGAAGCAAGATGTACTGGGATATACTCGTACATAACGCCTTTTACAACCTTTAGGTTTCATTTTGTTCCAACCGCTACAAATTTGGTCAACCCTTGACGCTGATTGGCGGACGAGCTAAATCTAGACTTTTCGAAATATATTTTTTATTCCTTTTAAAAAGCAGGGGTAGCGTAGCTAAGGTGGTACTCATGTTTAGAATGAGTTTTTCGGAGTTGACGTCTTACTTGCTGAAGGTAAAGACAAATATTGTGAAATTAAGTTGGGCAACCCCATGACAGGCCTTTATATTTTGTGTTACGTGGGAATGGTTTTTTAATGAGTCTGGTCTTTATTCGTGGTATGAGTTTGATACTCAAACCAAAACTAGAATTTTAAGGTTACGTACCCGAAGGGCAACACTGCCCTGTTATTGTCGCTCTACTGTCTGTCTGTCTGTCCGTCCGTATGTCACGGGTCTCAAGCTTGCAGACGGAATGAGTTACAGACAGACCTGAAAATTGGATATGATTTTATGTAGAATGTTGACCCAAAACCAAATTATTTTTAGGGGGGTCCCATAATTGAAAAAGGAGCCGAAATTTTTTTTTTGTTACGACTGTCTGTGTGTTGTCTTTGTCTAAAACTTATTAAGTAGAGAAGAAAAATATTGTTTACTATCGCCAAAAATAAAGAAATGCGAATCATAGTTGTCAGTCTTAGAACATTTTTGTTATGGGGTCTATCTCAAAACCAAACTGTTAGGTATTTAGATTTTTCTGTATATTATGTGCCATATACTGTATTAAAACAAAAAATACTTAAACCCCGATTTTTATTACAGGTTTAGGGTTACGTACCTGAATAGTCGACCAACCTAATTTTGCAGTTTTGTTTCATATATTTTCTAGGTACTAATAAGTTTGTAATTTTTATTTAAATCCTTTGTAATTATCAGACACGACTTTTTTAGGGTTCCGTACCCGAAGGGTGCCAAACGGGACCCTATTACTAAAGCCTAGCTGTCTATCTGTCCGCCCGCCTTATACAAGGGTCTACAGCTTCAGCCGTAATAGGCAGAAAGTTGAAATTTTCGCAAAATAATGTGGTTCCAAGGCCTCCACAACGACAAATAAAAAAAAAAATAAAAAAAAACTCGAGTAAAAATTGGATTTGTTTAACGTTATTTATTTCAGCTCTATCATAAAGACGGTACCTAGAATACATACAAATTTCAAATTAGCTTACATTATTGTTACATACTCTAAATAAAAACAAGTAATAAAATTTGGGTTCCGTATCCAAAAGGTGCTAGAGGTTTGTCAGTGGTACCATTTTACCATCTTGTTTTTTGTCGCCTTAATGTTATGTATAGCATCGATGCTATATCGTTGATATGTATGTTCTTAGGATTCCGTACAAGTATTGTGTGGTGGTACGGAACCCTTTGTGCGCGATTCCAACTGCACTTGGCCAAATTATTACTTTATAATTCACAGTTCGTTACCCCATGTAATCGACAACATTACAAATAAATAATTGGTACAAAACTAAAAACCATTTCAAGATATTGGCTTTCTGGGTATCATATATTTTTTTTGAATAAATATAACATCCACTGAAGGAGTCGAAATTTTTCGTTAATTTTTGTAATTTTTTAGTAACTGTGTTTTAAATATAATAAAACTACAATATATATTTTTTAGAATTAAATCATTATCAAATAAAGATATTTAAAAAAATAAAAGTTTGCTTTCAAGTTCATTCCGTATAAAAAAACAACTGTCATGTCATTGTGACTGTTGACATTGACAGCGAACATAAACATGCCAAGTTTTTTTAAATAATCCCTTGGCAATGAACATCGAGTTTGAAATCCTCAGTTGCGACTTACGTTCTTTTAGAATGAGTGAATAAGAAAAAAATAAAATAAGCATTAAAACACACAATAAAACAAAATAAAAAATACATAATCTTTATTTTTACGCAGACTTTCAATATAAATATTGAAAACAAATGGTTACCTGAAATGAAATGATGTTGATTAAGTGAACTGAGGTAAGCGAATAAATTTACTATTAATTGTGGAGTAGATATCATCATGATCATTAAAATATTAATTCCATTTATTTAGTAAATAAAATAATCTAATATAATAATAAAATAATATAATAAGTAAATAAAATCTCTCGTGTCTATGGTATGGATATATTAATATTTTAATTTTCTTTACCGTTTTAAAAAGGAATTCTCTGGAGGGCTTCTTAGTAAATCACTTGGAACAAACATTGCGCACTCGTCGGCCCACACCGGTAACCTAATTTGATAAGAGCATCTACTCCGCAAGTACCGCGCCGCCGCTGCGCCGGCGCACGCAACCGACTTGCGAACTGATTAATTGTATACCCACTGCTATAACGTATCTGCTCGGACTCTGGATTCATTGAAGAATGCGATAATTGCTCTGACGTCATCGGATTTCCTCGTAGAAGTAGATTTATTTATATCCAGCCATGATAGTTAAACCGAGTTAGGTCATTTTCTTATCTACTGATCTTCCATTTCTTTTTAAGTTCATAATAGTACATTACGATACGAGAGCGATGAAACGTTTTCTGACGAGTGTGAGTTTGCGGCACGAGCCGAAGGTGAGTGCTGCAACCACACGAGTCGAGAAAAAGTTTCTCGCACGAGTATCGTATAATATTTTATAGCAAAAGTGCGGAAAATGCCGACTTTACACAAGCGCAGCGTGCGTAAAGAGGTCATTTTACGCACGGTGTGCTATAAATATATTTTCTCTAAATAACCAGTAATGGCTTTTAATTGTTAGTAAATTGTATTTTTATGAATAAAAACAAAGAAATATATAGTTACAGTATACGTGGGACGCACTATAAGTTTCCGGAATGAATATGAAAAAATACTATTAAAGGTACAAAATTAATTTATTGTTTTTCAAAATAATCTCCCTTGGCGTCTATGCACTTTTTCATTCGATCAAACCAGTTTTGAAAACTTTTGTGCCACTCCCCTGTGGTGACCTCTGAAACGTGTTTTTCATACTCCTCGACAGCCTCTTCTGGTGATGAAAATCGTTGACCGCGTAATTGGTTCTTAATTTTTGGGAACAGAAAAAAGTCACAAGGTGCCAGGTCGGGACTGTATGCAGGATGACTCATGAGTTCTACATTTTTCGTCTTCAAAAAGTCGTTTGTCTGTCTGGCCGTGTGAGAACTAGCATTGTCGTGGTGCAGGATGATACGGCGTTTACGGTTATTTTTACGGAGTTCGTCAATAACTTCCGGCAAACAAATGGTCGTGTACCAGTCACTATTCACGGTACGACGATTCTCTAAAGCAACAGTAGCCACGTGTCCAGTTTTATTAAAAAAAGAAGCAATCATCCGCTTAGATGCACTTTTCACGCGCGCCACTTTGGTTGGTTTCGGCTCATCTTGAAAGACCCATACGCTCGATTGCTGCTTTGTTTTGGGATCATAGCAATAAATCCATGGTTCGTCACCTGTTACTATGTCCCACACCAAATTTGACGCACCTTCGTTGAATCTGGTAAGCATGGCACTGCACCAAGTGACGCGGTCCGTTTTTTGAGCCTCGGTCAAGTTGTGTGGGATCCACCGCGAGCACAGCTTTCTCACACCCAAATGTTTGTGTAGGATTGATTGTATTTGACTCATGCCTATTTCTAAGGATGCGCGAATTTCATGGTAGGTCACATGCCTGTCTGTTTCAATCATACGGCGCACAGCATCGATGTTTTTGTTGGTCACAGCGGTGGACGGCCGACCATCGCGAGATTCGTCACTGAGATTGATACGACCACGCTTGAATTCTGCAAACCAGCTATAAACAGTCGTCTTGCATGGTGCTTCATTGCCAAAAGCTGTTTCAAGCCGAGCGATGCTCTGTTGAGCTGTCAAATTACACTTAAAATCGTAGAAAATCATACTACGAAAATTTTCCCGAGTTAAATCCATGTTGATGCAGACACACATTTTTTTAAATGGCGCCACAAGGTAAAAACAAAAGACAGTCAGATGAAACAAACTGCATTCTACAGCCAAAGAGTTCTATTTTCAAATGTTGCAATAAATTTTTAAATATTGTTTATGTAAGTGGCCAGTTCCGGAAACTTTTAGTGTTACCTATGTACAACATTAACTGACAGATATGACTCGACCTGACTAATCTGACTACTACTTCACAAACGACTAATTATATAAACCTACATCCAGACTAAGTTTACAGTTGTACACAAAATTTCAAGATCGGAGCACTCTGTAAAAACAGCTAGAAACCAAGTTAACTCTTTACTTTAAAATATTTCTGGTTCATTGTCAGTAGATGTAAATTTTAACTTTATATGTCATACAATTTTTTCTATTCGCCTGATGACCCCACTGAAGGATTGAAATATAGCACATTGACTAGGTATACATTTCTTCGTGTTTACTAATAAAAATACAATTTACTAACAATATCTTTATACGGTGTTTTTCGTGAAGGTCTTTTAATTCCTACAAATAACAAGTCAGCTATTTCAAAGCTCATAGGAACAATGTGCGTGACAGTGTTGGTATAACAAAGGTTGGTTTCATTAACTCGAAACATAAAATCGTTTATCATGGAACATCCAGCTGGCAGCTGACTTTGTATCTTGAACGGAATGTCCCCAGAGCCAAGAGCTTGCTCTATAAACGCTGAAACTGCTGCAGTATGGCACTGTCACCAAGAATGGCTTTTTGTAACGACATCGTAGACTCTCTTGACGAAATGTCGTTGATACGTCTGTGAACTATACTTTTTCGTTTATAAGTTGTCATTGCTGCTTTTATTTGAAATGTAGAGCCAATCCTGAGAATCCTGAGATGCATGCTTGTCTGCTTCTGTTATAGCTACAAAAACGTTTAGGCATCTGTATTCATAGAATTAACAGTTAAATGCACTGTTTATACATAGGTATAAGACGTTACAACACAGACGCAATGATAAAAAAACGTGTTACTCGTACAATGATCGTTGAAGCTATGATCATCACTTATCAAGTCTCCAGTTTGATTTAGCAAAATCAGTTAAAACCACCTCATACGTATACTTTGAATGTTGTTCGATGATTGTTGTTTGAATTATGTTTTGAAGTTTGATGTGTCCAAAAAGGCATTAGGGGGACAAGAATTTTCATAGTTTTTTGAAGGTGGAATTTACTTTAAATTTTTATGTTTGTTGTTACCCTTTGGGTACGGAACCATACCCTCGACAACAATTGCGTTCCAATAAAGTAAGACGGAAATCTTTTGCCAAGAATTTTAACTCAATACACATTACCACTCATTACTTTTATTTGCACAAATTATCAAGATACCAGATGTAATTCCCACAGAGTCAACACAAATGTATCAGCATTTGCGTTAGTTGCAGTGATGATGTCACGAAGGGCCTAATTCTGGTGAATCATCAGCTTTTACTGACGATGCAGCGATAAACAAGCGGTGCATACATGCAGCTTGCATAGCTTGTGATATCAGCCTGCCGTTAAGGATATGACACAAGGGCTGGAAGGACCAATAACTTTGTGCGTTGTGCTTGCCATCCCATTCCTTGAATTATGTTAAGCTCTTGAGTAAATGAAAAAGTTATATTAAATGGAGACATAATCACATTAACTCAAATAGCTTACAGTCTGGAAACTTAAATAAGTGTTTGGGATTTTTTTTCATTGAGCTTGGATTACCTTCTTAAATAGGCCTCTTGGTTTTTTACAAGGTTTAATTTAACCTCATTTTCTGAAATCTATTTCAAATGAAAACAAATTTCATGTCCCGCTCCTGAAAAAAGTTCACGAGTTTTACCTAGAGTTTTACTCAAAGTTCTTCGATTCTTAAGAAACCAGAGACATTTTAATGTTTTTATCCTGCAACCTAAAAATTTATGTGTAATCTTCCCATAGCTCGGAGGTAGTTCCCGAACGTGTCCCGGCGTGGTGTACCCACGTGTTGTGTGATACACATATAACTACACCTGTACTTTGATGGAAGCAGCAGTGGGCGCATAATAACTGGTCTGGGCTCAACTGAACGCTCAGTTACTGATTGCTCGCTCCGGAGAACGCGTGTCTCTTTCGAACGCGACAGCAATTGCGCGAGCGCACACACGACGCGAACATTCGATTTTCAAATTCCTACTGACATTTTCCATTTTCAAATGTAAAGTGATTCGTTCTTTACCGTGATTTTCTACGACGTTGGATGAATTTTCCTGTAATGCTGAGGCCTCTCCGAGTTCAGGTGCATTTGTTTACTTTTCTCCTAAAGTTTATTGCTGTTTTGCCCTTGTTGATCGTCATTGGTTGTTATCTCACCTATTTAAATTTATGTTACTGCCTTGACAAGAACATTTTATGTATCGATCAGAACATTTAGTTATTTAATCAGATTAATACATATTAATTTAATGTTAGCTACCCGCCGATCTCGCTCATGTAGAGATTCTCATTTAGCGAATTAGCATTAAAATACAATTTATTAATATCTAAGTTGTCATCAAAGTCGGTGACTTCATCGCACAAGTTATTTTAAATTACTTATTCTACATAACACTCAATCAAGATACGTTTTTGAGGAGTGCTCGCAGACAAGAAAAAAACATTATCTTTTTATCTCGCGAACAGCTGATGAAATAATAGATAAACATAGGCATGAGTGCGAACTCTATTGCACGTTTGTTTACGTGATGCACTCATCTTCACCTACATCCATATCCATCATCATCCATGTCTAGAATAGGTACTCTCCGCTTACGTTTCACAATGGTTTGTAAAATTGTCTTCTTCCCTCATCGACAATTAACAACTTTGAAATTGCAATACTTATGAATACTTTGAATTTTGTCTTTATCACAATCAGCCTCCACAGGTTGTTAATAGACATTAACGTTAACACCATATTCTACTGATTATACTCAACATCTTCCGAAATTATGAAATTACAGAGTGACTTTTAACCTAACCCCGATAATTTAATATTTTGTAGAAGAATAAAAACTAGTTTTATGAAAACCATCCAAATTATATTCATATTTTTTTTAAAGTAAGAACCTTATGAAGATTTTCGTAAAATCCAAAGAAATCATAGTCACCTGAAGAGATAAGATAATTAGATCGCGCAAAGTTTGTTTTATTATTGATCCCACTATTTTGGACTATTTTTAACTTGTTCCGTATGGGAATGGCTAGGATAACCATAAATTTTCTTCTCAAGTGAAATTTTAATAATAATATTTTGACCTCTGAGTAATTGTTTTTACATTTAAAATGTGTTCTTCTAATTTTTCTTAATGACCTCTATAATTATTTGGGTTTGTTTAACCTTTTCACAAACGTCACTCAAAACATGGTTCATTGTGGATAATGGATATAGTTTAATAGTTTAAGCAAATGTAAGCAACACCCGGTATATCCAATAAGATGAGCTTTCTTCAATCTTGCTAAACGGATTTGCTTAGTTGTTGTCAATAACTGAGTTACAACCGGCGCGGCGGGCGAGCAAACGTGACAAGTTTAGTAAACATCTTTAGCATTTCGTTAGCAAGTCGAGTGCTACGAGATCATACGCCGTGTTGTTTGTCCTGCTTGCCGAATTTAGACGTAACCAAAGTCGCCTTCGCTCACAACGACTAAAACGTCAAGGGCAAGTCATATATTATGTACCTACCAGTTCCGTCGGCACAAAAGTGAAAAATCGTTACAGAAATTCGCACTGGCATATGTTAGTCCTGGGTAAAGGCAACGATTTACTTACGGTAAGCTCTTAAAATGTTAAATCGGTTGCATAAGTTGACTTGAAGGATAAGATCATGGTATGTATTTTTCTTAATCCGGCCTGATTGTGACCGGAGAGTGACGGTCAAAATAATTAGTAAATTAAAATGACAATCCGCAAACTGTCTTGTATCTCACTTACTTGTGTCCCATTTTCGGTCTGTAACTTTACTTAGAGTCGAGTTTAATGTTCAAATTATGTATAAGATATAATAAGGGTTTTCATTTTTTGAGGGATCCATGACGATGAATTGTCTCGTGAAGTCTGTTCCCACGGTTGCATGTGAGAGACTCGAGCTTTGCTCTTTTATATATTACATCCTCATTGTTCCTCGACCAGGATATTTTCTTGAACACTACGTTATGGTTACGAGCAAATAAAATTTAGCATAGTTCCTGAGCCCTATTCCTTTAAATATAATACCTATTTGGTAGTAGCACTAAATCACAGAATACTAAAGGGGTCTGGGTTGGTTCACATATTTAGGGTTATCGCTCGCTCAGCACCAAAAGTTTCCCAAATAAATTAGCTACTGTACGCTTTGTGGTAAAGTCGCAGCGCAGTCGTACACAAACACAATACACCGTAATATCCATTACAGTGACTCCCCGGGTTTTCATATCTAATTAGTAATTGGGTTGACCTTTCGGCTTTTTTTCCTTGTAGATCTGCTGTTTGAGATTGGCCGAAGCTGGAGGTGTAATCCTTGGCTTAATTTCATTATGAGTATGTTAAATTCAAAATTTTTGACGATCTTAATTTTGAATGGGTAGGTGGTCATTTCAGTCTTTTATACTATCTCAATAAATACGAGTATTATGTGGGAATATTTTCGAGGAATCTTTTGAATATAAAAAAGCGTTTGTACGACAGACTATAAAAAAGAAAAGCCAAAGCGTGGTTGCGGGCAACGGACAGCATTTAAAATAGTCTAGCAAAAGTAATTAAGAAAGCGTTAAATAAATTTGTGTGCTCTTCACCAAAAGCTGACTTAATATTTTGGCCGAAACAGACTGTGCGTGCCTAAATAGCCGAAGGTGGCCGAAATCAAACAGTCAGTCGGACTTTATACCAAAGTCCATCCATCTCCAAGAACAATACGTTATTCACGCCTCAATTGCTTGAATGGGTGGTGAACCGAGGATGTTTAGTCTCACCAGAGTCAGCACGCGGAGGAAGTGTGTCGTTAGACCCTCTCTTCTCTATTGATTACTCCAATGACTTTATTGCATAATGGCCGATTTGACTGCCGCTCTAGTTACATACAAGGCAAACGAGTTGGTTTGTCAGTTATGAAAACACTTGCATGTTAATTGTAAGAAAACCTACCTTTAATTTGATTTTTTCTGCCCTTGGATGGATAAATGGCTTCATTGTTACTCGTACAGGTAAAATTTTCTTGTACTTTATTTTTATTTTATGTATTATCTACCTCACTAATTATAATATTGTATATTTTACATATTATTTCTAAAATATATATTTTAGCTGTATTTGATTTTAGTATTATAATTATACATTTTTGGGGCCTTTTAAAAAATATTGGTGCAATACAACGAGAGAGAAAACAGCGAGTGATTCTTACTAAGAATCCTGAATTCCTGAGAATAGTGAGTATCCAAAGGCACGAGAAATAAATCACTGTATTCTCGTGTGACACATACGATTTTTCACCTCACTAGTAAGAAAATACAAGGGCGTGCTTTTTGAGATAGTGAGGTGAAAAATTGCGGTTTTTTTACAAATCCGAACGATCAACCTTTTATCGCGAAAATGCGCTCATTAAGTCAGCTTAATTAAGATACCTTTTCGTAAAAACATAATTTAACTGAATAAATTTTAGTCTTGGTTTTTCTGCTGACATCAAAGAAATTGTTTCTTTATACGTATAACATCAACAAAGCCAGACTTTCGAGGATTCGTTTAAGGAAATTAGGACTCCTTTGAAAATAATATACAAAATTGTGATAATAGTTCTAGAGTAGTTACTCCTATCCCCGGGTAGTGTATCGTTAACTGGTATGATAACATTCAGGAAGAAAAACTTTTTTACTTCCGAGTACAAAGTGTTTCAATCAGCTAAACTATGAAAAAGTCAAAAAAAGAATGCGTAAAAAATTTTTTTCGTTCGAAAGTGGTCTTTTAGCGATACTCCATCATCTCTTAAATTCTTTTCACTTTGAATTGTAGGATCTTTTTGTCAAAAAAATATATTCCAACACTATATTTTTTGTTTTTTATATGTTCCTTATAGATACACAGTTACGGGATTGATCAATCGGGTTTTTTTCTTCATAACATGTATAGGTAATTCAATTTTGAAGTAAATCTACAATCTCATTTATTTTTGCATATAAAATATTTCAGTATTAGCTAAAAACCCTCCAATCTGTTGTTTTGATGCGGAAATATTAGTACTAAAAGCCAATGAGCCAACTAATAATTACCTCTATCAAAAGTTAATAAAATTTTTGACATTGCCCTTATTGTGTTGAACGAGTAGTAACATTTTTTCTTAACCTATGCAATACATGCCCTTAAAAAACCTTTTGAAAATGGTTCACTTTACAGGAACTGCGTAATTAAATACGTAGAAACAGCGTACATGTACTCGTACAATTGTACATACGTACATGAAAGCACTTCTGATTCTTTATTTACGAAACGAAAGGATAAACCAGTATTATTTGATTTTATCGCATACCTACAAAGTTCATGCGCAATTGCCCAAAAACGTCTCAGATACTGAAAATATCAGTTTTTCTTATTTATTTTAGGTACTCTTACTGACTACATACCAGTAACTCAAAGCAAAAAAGACAAGTTCATTAAATGAAACCACACACGTATGTATGTATCATAGATCCAATGATGAAAGTAGATAAACCGTGGTGTCAAACCCTGACCCCTCCCATTGACCCCTGAACAGCTATACCGCGGAAGAAGGTAATCATGGATCCCAAGACCCGCGACCCCGTCATAGCTCTCTTAGATATATGACACCGACGACGCGACGGTATACCTGCGCTTTGGGAACGGGGTATACAAATCTGTATTGTATTATTTATAAAAATAAATATACTTTTTAATACAATAATCTTCAATCAATCAATGCCCTTTTATTTTTAAAATTAAAGTAAATTGACATCATGAATGTTTTAAAAACGGATAGGACTCACTTGTTTCACTGTGCAAGGAGGCACAAGTCAAGCTTTCGATGAGATTATGAATCATCATCAGTTTAGTACTCAACTAAACGCCGCGCGCGCCTGTACTCTCGAAGAGTCCTGAATAATCCTGATGATAATGAGTCGAAATTTCATCAAAAGCTCAACCTGTACCTCCTTGCACAGTTATAAAAGTGGTCCTGTCCGGTAAAAATATTTTTTGCTATATTTCGACCCCTTCATTGTAGTATTCAGGCGAATAGAAATAATATACATATATTATAAAGCTAAAAAAATTATTGTCAAATTTCATGTTTCATTTCAATCAAGAACAGGAAACTTAAAAAAAGTACTATTAGAGTATTCAAAAGAAAATTAAGTAGGGCAATAACATATTTCATTTTAATATTTGGTACATATGTAAAACACAAAACACAAACCAAAATAAAAAACTGCCGAGCTTATTAACATTCCAGGTACCCATCTCGCAAAAGTTTCAGCAAACATAGATTACTGCGACATGGCCTGAACGAGCACAAGCTGATGAAAAATGATCGCAGAGAAAATGCTATAGCTCCAACGACCTTTGTATAGCTCACTAAAAATATCACTCTGTTTTAGAGGGATTTTCTTTTAGCTTCAAACCTTTGTAAATATTTAGATGTTACATTCGTGTCAAAGATATAGTCGTTCATATGTTAGTTTTTATTTTTTTGGACTGATCTTATCCTTCAGAACAGACCTCACTCTAATCTCTATAACGCTAGAGTTAATAACAATGCTGTGTTCAAGAATACTTTCTCAAAATGCCTGCAAGATTTTTCATCCTACGAATGAAATCATTATTCTATGAGAATGCTTAATGATTACTATCGGTAATTGCAGCTGTAATCGTTTTAATTTAGTCACGTAGAAGATGAGTTATCGACAATACTTCCTAGAAATTTAATCAGTTCAATCATAGATAACACCGCATGGGCCCGCATGGCTCATTGTGCATTGTGCTGCTTGATACTGTCGTTTAATAGAGCAGTTGCATTTATTTGTATGCAATGTCACAGATTGACACAATAATAGGTCTTCTCGGTCCCACCTCATTGACTCAGTTGTGCTGGGGCCAAGTTCATGTATCACGATTGATCAGACAGAGTACTATGTGCAATCGATTCCTGTTTTGACTTGGAGTCTGTCTGCACCTTGATTTCCGTCGATGCATTATGTAGGTTTAGGTGCAACATGAAAGTTGTAAAACATAAAACAGGAATGAATAATGGAAATGATAAGAAGTACAATTTGAATTTTAGATAAGCCACTAATAAAATGTTTATCTCTATTTACGGTTCTCGGGAAGAGCTTTATCGAGTCGTACTGAATCGTAAATATATGAAATGAACCGGAACTATTTTGTTTAATCGACCGTTAAGATGTTTTAAGAGACAGGTTTAGGAAGTGAAGTCGGTTCTTAAGCAGATAATCCACTCATGGAATAACTACAACTTGAAACCGCTGCATGTAATACAGAGATTGCCATAACCGTAGTAGGTATGGTTCAAAGAATACTAATATAAGCAATGAACTTAATAGAGTAGTTATTTCAATGGAATACCTGCAATTATTTACTCAGAATCATGTTCTATTGAGATTCAAAGCAATTTGTAGAGGTACACTTATAAAGCCATAAAAATTTAAATATATCCAGCGCTATTAACTCAACACTTTATTACAATGTATTGTGTTAGAAAATAAGAATACAATTTTATGAGTAATCAACCCGCTTCGCATTGCAATATAGGAAATATCGAACCTATTCCAGTGTGAACCGATTCCAGCAATCATGTCATAGCTATAAGCCGCAAAAGCACCACAAGTCTCGGGTTACACAGGTACGAATATGAGCAGCTGGAATGGAAACAATGTGT
The DNA here is from genome assembly GCA_910592155.1 of Ypsolopha scabrella. Lineage (NCBI taxonomy): Eukaryota > Metazoa > Arthropoda > Insecta > Lepidoptera > Ypsolophidae > Ypsolopha > Ypsolopha scabrella. The sequence goes on from OU342964.1 coordinate 13,595,771, forward strand.
GCCTATTAAGTGGATGCAGGTGACAAAATCACCGTTTGTAGTCACATAACCAGCGATTCTGGGAACTACAACAAATATTCTGCACGCCACGCCTCGTACTGTTAGTACGTTTCTACTTTTAAAAGCTTTTACAACTCGGGGCACATCTATTTTAAAGCTTAATTTACTTTGCTGATCCTGTGAAAGTACGTTACCTGAGCATTCAAAAGATAGTCAAGGACGTACTCGTATCGCAAAATTTGTTAATCAGTGCGTTTTAACTGAACTAAATTAACATTTTAAAAGTATAATAATAATAAATAATAACCTGCCTCCGGGAATACAAAATAAGAGACCAGTTATTCAAATTCTCGTACGGAGATCAATCAAAATAAATCTGGAGATAAACTTCAAATCCAAAGACGATTCCTCATCGTGAAGTGTAATTTATTTCCAAGTCGAATGCTCCTGCGCCGCGAACTGCACGGATGTGGGAAATTGGGCCACGAACCATTTTAGCTTCAGCAGAACTAGTACTGCACTGATGAATGTGTAAACCAACGACCTATGTATAAACTTGTCCTCGTGGAAGGTGATTACGGCAGTTTCATGGCTACGTTTCGTGCATTTACGATAAGAGTAAGCATAAATTTACCTTGCAAACTTCGCGTTCTATAACTACATATTTTGCTGTAGCTTATAATTTAAACTTAAAAGTAGTTATACATATAATTTATAATAATGCTTTGTACATACATCACCAATAAAGTTTTTGAAAACGTAAAATAATTAGCCAGATAAATTTATTTAATTTATAAAACTTGTAAGGAGTGGACCGCATGATTTGAGAAATACATTTTATAAACACGGGTCTTCAAATTGACGACACCCCCTTTTACAAAACACAATCTCGTAACAACGTCTAAAGGCGATGAAAGGGACACGCATGCTACAACATCGTACTTGGTTCACGGTTTACCTCATCTCCTCGGAGCCTCCGCTGTATCAAATACGAAAAGGTTCAATGTAATTATTTGATATACTATCAAAATATTACAATCACAAAACAGCGGTTCCTATCATCGTAGGTATATGAATTTAACTCGATAAGCTAGGAAATTAAACAAAAAATAATAAATAAACTACAGAAAAAAATGTATTTCCATCAAACTAAACATCAATGTTACATTAACATGTATGCTGTAGGTTTGTTCATTCTCGTAAAGACTAACACATACTGGTGTTCTTGTAGATTTTTTGTAGTGTTGATATTTGTAGTGAACCTAGCTCAACTGAACCTTTTTTGCGAAGTGAGCACCGCATTTCTGCCGTGGCGGTCGGTCTGTCAGAGAGAGAAGCCTCCCACGTGATACAGAGACCCAACGCGACGCGCCACACAAGAAATATAAGCTTGAACTTCACGTAATAAACTCGCAAATACGGTGGCTTATTTGGTCTGTCACATTGATTTATGATGTAGAAATGATGACAGGCTAGAGACTTCGTAGATAGCTGAGCCATTGCACACGGTGAACATTTCACGAGAGAATGGTCAAACATAACTGTGATTCACTATTTCCTTCAAACTGTTAGGTCATTGCGAATATGGAACTAGCTCGGTATTGGGTTTCCAATGATTGGTTCAGAAAAGGATTTTGAAGTGTCGAATTTCTCGCCTCAGGGAAACGATCGAGGTGTCTTAGATTCTCTAACAGGAGCAAGAAATATTATATTACTTGCATACTATTGCAATTACGTAGTATAAGAGCACCTAATAGGGATGTGGTGGATATAAAATAAAGCTAGTGGGCTGGTTGGCGCCGCGTCTCCGGTAACGGTAATACGAGATGCCGAGCTTTAAGCTCACTTCAGGATCTGCTTTTCACTCCTTGAAAGCTTTCGATTAAATCTCGTTCGGCAAATCGACACAGATTGAACATGAAACAAATATAACTACTTCATAACTTGAATCTGAATTTCAGTGATGCAAAAAGATAAAAAAGGCAAAGAATGCAAGTGGTTCGTTGTGGCGGCGCCTCGCCGGTGAAGTGGCGTCGGATCGTGAACAATAATGGCGACATTCATCGTCGACGACGCCGACGGTAAGTGACCGAGGCGACGTCGGCGTCAACCATTGGCGTCAATACTACATGCCATACCACAATGCATTCCGATGATGAGTGAGCGGCAAAACAAGACTAAACTTGACATGACGCTATATTATCCAAATTCGTGCTCGATGAAGCGGATGATCTAAGTTAGGAGAGGAGTGCGTTAATAGATCGAAGTAGTAATCCTTTCAAAGTCCTACAATGTAATTAGTTACCAGAGTAGTTTTAATTAAAATCGAAGCAAAATCTTTAATGCGAAATCCATAACTAAGAGTGGAAAACAACAAATTATCTATATAGTTACCCAGTAGTGCCAGTAGTATAATTATACTTAATTTATCAATTCTTAGATATTTACTAATCTACTCTAGGTAAAAAATATAATTTTCTATAGTTTACCATCAATAAATGCGACGAAGTTGTGACCAGACACAATCGAAGAATTAATAAAAACCTCCAGAGACCTAATATTATTTATGTTGGAAGCCATCTTGAAATTAAATTGATGGCCCTTGAGGGATACTTCGGTAATTTTAATAAATGAAACATTCAGAATTTTCGACGTTCATAATCTGAACGAATTTGGGCCAATGAAGCAAAACGCATATGAATAAGACTCAAAACAACAGTCCTGGTTACGAACATAAAAGCGTTTATTACGTTACGGCTCCATTACACAATTTGTACGAAATAAAACTGTATGTTTGTTGCGGGACAACTGCATTAAACGTTTTATGACACGAATGTTGATATTGATAAGTAAAGTATGCCGCGGAATTTGTGTTTAAAGAGCTAATAACTAGTTAAGATCATTGTAAAAAAAATCTTAATTCTATTTAAAAAAAAATTAAGCTGACAACGAGTTTTTGTTGTCTAACTTCAACATCTATCGTGAATTGCGATAGATACCTTTGAATTTGACTTCTGAAGAGTATTGACAAACTTTTCACCACAAATTATTTGACACAAGCTGTCATTTCTAGCTATTGTGATCGCGATCACTTCGATCGATCGATAGGTTCTAGTACACAGCCTATAATTACCTATAATACATTTACTATCCTCTGAACTTCTACAGTATCAGAAATTAATATGGATTTGGTACTTTTCTTCACTCCACTTTGCGAATAGGTATTATACCTTCCGTCAAGCGAAATAGCCTCGCTCATGCTGACATGATGATATAGCCATCCATAGTGATATATACACGTACATGTTTGTGATTTAATAATAGGTATGTGCATACAAGCCGTGACATTACACCGTGACCCGTTTGCAGCAAGCTTGAACGAATACTTTGTGAAATACCCGCTTTGGGTTGAATAACGGTGGGGTTGCCAGCCCTAAAAGGAATTCCCGACAATTCTAATGTTTTTTGCTATGTTTTAATAATAAGTCAAATATTTTGTTGATTTTTAGGGTTTCGTACCTCAAAATTGAACCCTTTTAAGATCACTTTGTTGTCCGTCTGTTAAGACCCTTTTTTTGCCCTGTGAATCTCTCAAGTTGAAACTGATATGTCCTACAGAAGTCTATGGTCCTATGGTGCTGTTAAAAATAAGGCTTTAAACTCAACGCGACAATATGTCTTTACGTAATCAATTTTATATGTACATATTGGCTCACCGTGAAAACCTATAGGGCATAAGTTGGTTAAAACTAGAAATTTCGTTCACAGGTACCTACTTAGCTTTGCAGTTTTTATTCATACATTAGCTTTAGCTAAATAGATGAAACAAAAACGGTTGTGTTCTGTATTTCGTCAATTTTGGGAAAAGTCGGGTAATTGGTTTTTAAAATTTTATTATTATATGAATTTATTTTGTGCCAATTCAGTATATCGTGGTTTCTTAACCGCTATATTTTTCCTCTTCATGTAAATTAGCGCGATTTTATTATATTTTTCGGTTCTCTAGTTTCGGATAACCTTAAATAATAATATGATGTTTTGTGGTATTTGAAATATTTTTCCAAGTAGGTGCAAGTAAATTTAGCTAAACTATAATTATATATTTTTGCAATCAGTTAATCAACTTTTTATATCTACAATCATTGACGTACTACCAAGCGGACATCGGGTCTGTGCTCAAAAGTGTCCAAACCAAAAGAGAGTCAAAACCATTGAAAATTAAAAAAGGGTGTCAATCACACGTCAATCAAAATTAAGCCGTGCAGCAATGACATACGATTAAAATTAAAATGTTTTGTTTCTTAATATTTTGACACTTCACTAAGGACACTTTTTTGGTAAATTTTATACTAGACCCGAGGTCCGTGGTTTGTAATGTCAATGTCTACAATTATTTTTTTATAAGATTTTTCATTTGTTGTAGAGTTTTAATGAAACTTGGTCCTATATTCAGTTCGGGCAGGCACGTGATAAGGCAATCAGGGTTGCACGCTGCTAGCCGCCAGGGGTTTCTAATTATATTTGCATAATTGACGAACATTTCATGTGACAACCAAACAAACATAAAGAGTTAATGGACGTTGATTAAAATGGAAACAGACTAGTTTCACTAGGAAATTTAGGTGAAATGGGATTTTTAATGGTAATAATATAAGCAAAATACTACTCAACTCACTCACTCATCTATATCACGAAATATCCATAACTACAGAACCTTTCACACTTGAAAATTGAATGATAAGTTCCTTATACGATAAAGGCACCGGCTAAGAAAGATTCTTTGATCTTCAAATCATGAAATTTTGATACGGGATATTCATGTTTTTGTTCCTATAGTAAGGCATATATAGTCATTTTTGTTATCCTATAATAATATCAATAAATGGAGAGATATATAGCATGTTAAATAAATAAACATTATTTAATAACTATACAATTAAATAAAATTTTAAAACATTGATCTTCCCCTCCTAACATTAAGATTCAAAATATTTAAATATTCGATACAATTCTAAAATTTAAATGGATGAGGTATGTATGGTATGGTTGGTTAAAGCAAAGCCGTAAATTAATTTTCCTTAACAAAGCTTGAAAAGTGAAATTTAAAGCAAATATCAATAAATCCGTATGCAAATAGGCATAGCAGGCTTGTTCCTGACGTACCGATAATACGTGTTGAAAGTTTCACTTTTACTTAGCCAGCTCTGTGCCTCTGTACCAACCGGCTGAACACGTACTATACATGATGGGTATGTACAGCACAATGCATCTATACCTATAGGTACCTCCATGCGCTCGCGCACTGTAAACGAATCCGTCCGAAAATAAATGTGACCCATGGTTATTTCCACCGCGTCACAACAAGTCGATAAAGCCACATAAATAAACAATAATCAAATCACATGTATAGGAATAAAGCCGTTTTAGAAACGAAGAAACACATGTTCACGTGTTTTTAATTTTATGTTTGTGTGGGAGTTGTAAGCTTATAAAAATATCTCCATTCAAATAAAGAAATGCTTTAACGACTTATCAAGTAGGCATAAAGATTAGTATAGTCAAGGTTGCGCCACTTGACTCACTGTGTTCGACTGAAGATTGATATTTCAACAGAGTGGAAATTGAAATGAATTGAAATTGAATTGGCGACATACAGAGAAAGGGCAATGTCAAAAGTACCCGGAATAGAAGAGCTTGTATGGCTAGATTTATGGATGTGGCAGAGTCAAAAGAGGTGTGTCAGGATCGTAGCAGATGGAAATCTGTAGTCACTGCCTACCCCTCTGGGAAACAGGTCTGAGTATATATATATATATATATATGTGAATGTACCTATTAACTCTCTGAAACAGGCAATTTCCGTTAAACATCTAAAAAAATTACTGCATCAATTTATACAATACTAATCCTGCATGAGTATCCGTCCTATAATGTCATAATATCATAATCCTGCATGTCTGAATTAATTTTCTTGAAGGTTGTCACCACGTACTCCGAAGCTGAAATTTGGTGGGACTATATTGCACCGATGGAAATGTCCTAATTATACGATCGCCGCTGCATCAGAATAGATTTTGTTTACAAGTGGAATGCCGGGGCTCGGCGCTGATTTTGTACAGAACTTTCATATTATGAACATGCTATTATGAACATGGTTTCATTTTATTAGTACTTATGTATTGCCATCACGTCACTTGTATAACTTACTTTTGTGCAGTAATAAGACACAATCCTATTTTTAAAACAACACATACCTAACTATGGCACATCAAAATGGTTTTCAAAATGTTTAGTTTATAATTTTAATACAAAAGTTAGCTGTGAAGAAGTACAATTATGGACTTTTCAAGCAAATGAAGCAATATTATCTTATCTGCACTACATAATAACAATAATAAATCAATTTATAAATAATCCAATTATAAAAATAATTTACTAGAAGGCATTTCAACAATTTCACAATACTTACCAAGAATTTACATAATGATAAATGTGACTAAATGCAGTCAGTTATTAATTTCACACATTATTAATAAGACATTTGGATATAATCCAGAGCCAGCACTATTATGACGTCAGCGCTTATTGCCGCGCATAACTTCGATATAGCTAGACTAAGGGGCTCCCCGATACTATTTCACTATTTACGAGTCATATAAAACGAACTATGAAGAACATCAACTGTCGAAATTGGTACCTACTGAAAATAAAACGCTATCTGTGAAAATAAACGACCGGGATTATTATGACATGTCTGCCACATTGAAGAATGTATTGGTGAAGCGAGCGGATCGTAACGATTTGATTTCACTTACCTAGAAGGAAAATATAAGATTATTGAAACTTATTTAAATCGCCTCATAGTTCCAAGAACTAGCCTAGCTCCTACAAAACAATGAAAATTAGGGTGGGAGCTAGTGCACTACTGTACCTAAGACTTTTACTTCTGTGAATAAACTTTATTTATTTATTTATTATTTAATCATATGTTTACAGAGTATTTCATAGAAATATTAATAGAAAGTCGTAGGCTGCAATCATGACTAATATGTCAATCAGTCACAGCGTAAACAATCGAAATCATATGGAATACACATGTGTAACAATATTTGGATATTTGACTAATATTTTTATATTGTTTTTTCATTATTATTTTGACATTTCTTTTTACATATTGACATGACCATTTTATAACTTAGCATTTATTAGTTGACAATTTGACTGTAAAAAAAGTGATAAACTATATGATACAGGTAGATGATGTTTTGCTTAGTAATTTAACTTACTACCTCATTAGACAGGTAGACTAAGATGTATTTTTTTCCTCATGACACAGTTTCCTTCTGCCTTTTATATTTTTATCCTTTACTTATTAAAGTTAAACACTTTGTTTAGTATAGTTTTATATACGTAAGTTAAAAATACTGTAATAGTATTAAGCCAATGATGAGAAGAAAAAAAATTATAAAAAAGACATGATCTTGCTAAGTTTCTTGCCCTTCTTTTTAGTTGTTAGCAATGAGTATATATTTGGTTAGGCATTCTATTTATTTATGGTCTATTCAGTTCATTTATCAACTTATTTATTAATTGAATTATGTTAAAGTCTTATTTTATGCATTATGTTATTAGCCCAACTTAAATATATAATATATATATATATAGGTACATATGTAAGTACATATATATATTTTTAATACACCTGCTCAAAATATGATAGATTACATGCCTGTTTAGCGTGCGTAAAATTACATATTTCGCACTCGTGTTTTTTTTATTACCTACTGACGCCATCTAGGGAAACCGGCCACATCATTTGTTAAGCATGTAAACTATTTTAGACGTCATAATTTATATTATATTTAAACTATCTTAGGAATTATTATTAAAAAGATTTTAGAAAGAGACATTGCTCCATGTAGTACAGATTGGCGCCAATCAGACTGCGTGTTCTTCAGCCGACTTGTATCTGTTTTGATTTGCAAAATTTAATTTAATTTAATTTAATTTTTTATTTTATTATCTCATGTAATTTTTCGCAGGTGTATTAAAAAACGTCGTTTGACACACGTGCGAAAGTGTTGATATTTCTCATCCCGACTGTTTTTGGCCTCGACTGCGTCTCGGCAAAAAAGTCGATCGTGCGTGCGTGTCTCTAAATATCATTGCATCAAAATGTACTATTTTTTTATATATATGTCCCGTATTATATTAGTTTCATCCACGGTTTCTTCATATAATATTGCTTTTAAAAAGATTAGAAATAAACATTTTGAATCTTTGAATCAACACAATTTTAAAACTGAACGTTCCATCATAAAAGTAGGTTTTATGTAACAATTTGTTGGCAATAAGCACCCACCTGTTCTGACACACGAATCTCAAAAACTATAAATCTTTTTTATCTCTTTTCGCACGAAAGCTGTTAATCATACACAAACAGCCTTGACCTTAACTAAGAAAAATATTTAAAAAAGACAGAACGTAAACGAAATGTGCAATTATTGTGATACTGTGCAGCTGTTGGCTCCCATCCAAAACTTTCTAAACGATATAGCGGAGATTTTTGATTTAATTTTTTACATTTTGCCGGCGATTCTTTTTTAAGAAACATAATGTTCTTGCATCCGATGCACTGCCACAGCTAAAATGAGGCCTGTTCGGGCATCTACATTAATATTTCAAGTCTGAGTAAACATTTAAAATAATGTTACGTTGTACAATACCAAAATAGTATAACTACAATTTGAGACCAGACAAACCATTATACATATTAATATGTTCAAAATGTGTATGAGTAAGTAATTATAATTAGTTCAACCTCGAAAATTTTTGCACATCATACAAAATTCGACGACAATACCTACTTTGTTATGTGCATAGAAAAAAGTTACATATTGCTAAAAAAAAGTTGCTAAAAGAGCGAATATTCTAAAATCACAAAGTTATTGGATTCTACATATATAACATATAAAAATACATAGAAGTTAATTGCGTCATGTGGGTAGCTAAATAATGGGGCATTTGTTTGTTCACATACTTATAAGGCCATTTACAATAAGAAAATAAACCATAAATGAGAATTCAAGGAAAACCAGACGTTTAATTACTAAAGTTATAATGACCGTTTATGGTTTGTTCAACCGTGAAGCTTCAGTTTCACCGGTTCCAAGGTAGATGGCGTGAGCTGTAGCCTGACTCCCGGTATCGTTTGTCTCACCGCACAATGTTAATACTTTTAAGGCTTTGCCAAGGGCCACAAGAAATCATGAATTCCCCCTCACTTCGGCACCCGCCCGCAAGCCGCAACGCGCACATCGCGTCTCTGAACTCGAGTCGCGCGCGATCTTCGCGCTCGATACAAATCGCGCTCTTTTTTGTAGAAGCGAACATAGATATCTTAGTGGGTAGTTAATTAGTGAATATATAAGGTAACTTTAATTTATACAGCCAAATTCTTACTGAAGACTCGGTAATTGTTCAGTAACAAGGTTCGATGACCGTTTTTGTGAAATTCAAAATTTTTTTTTTTCGTTTTCCTTTCAAACGCTAGCCCAGCCCCGAGTCAATTACTATGGGACGGACATGAAGATTTTATTTTGCAAAATTAGCAAAGTGTTATCGATCCGTGTTACTGATCACTTACCAAGCCTCCATTATGAGTTTGGCTGTATAAATTAAAGTCACCTTATATATCTAAGTAACTTATTTATTTATACAATTCACTATTCCTATAATTTTAATGGACATGTTAGCAGGTGAGCCCTCTGCCACTCCGCCACAGAGGCGATCAAAATGTACGTGAAATGTTTACATATTTAAAAGTTTTAAATGTAAACGCACAACAGAAAAACCAAAAAAATATTACCACGCTGTTCTAATACAAATACAAACTACAAATTAAAACAAATACTAACTTGTTCACCAAAATACTAACTTGCATACCAAAATATCTAGGTTGTTGAAAAATAATAACCACGAGGGTTATGTATGGCAGTCGCGAAAGCAATATTTGGTGTGCAAATAGTATTTTTGATGTGCAATACCCTATTTAAAATAATGAAAATAATTTCACCAATACGTTGGTGAATAAAAATTCCGAAAATACAGAATGTTTTAATCGAGAATAAACAAGGTAACATTCATTTATGTTGCCAAATCACCATTAGAGACTCGGTAAGTGGTCACGGCCAAGATTCGGTGACCCGTTTCGTGAAAAACAAAAAAAAATTGTACCCTTTTACTAATTTACGAACAACTCCGAGTCGTCTAAGAAGCTTTAAGTTTATTTGCGTATTTTACAAAAAAGGCACTTCAACCTTGGTCCTGACCACTTACCGAGTCTTCAGTATGAATTTGCCTGCCTATATAAAAATATAAATTTATTTATTATACTTGTCTAAATTTGTTGAAAAGAAAGTATAATACTTTCATCTGCTCTTTGACTTTCATATTCATCATCATCAATACTTTCATCGCACTTTCTCTTCTTGATCGTATCGTTTTCAGTTTTTTGAGGCTTTCGTTTTGTAGAAGTGGTGGGTCGAAGTGGTAGATTTCTTGTGTGTCTGGGGTCTACCAACTCAGGTAGAACATGTTGCATATAAAATGCATGGAGTTTTTCGACCATGCATAATTTCCAAAAATCATCATCCCTTTCGATTATTTCTACATGTAACGCGTAGTTTTCGCAAGACCATATGCCGAAAATACAACTTTTTCTTTCAGCTATATGTAGTTGGCCTTGAACCTGTAAAAGTCAATACAGTCATAAGTGTTTTAAGTGTTGTGAGAACAGCAACTAAATTAAACAATAAAATTGCTTACTTGGAAGAACCAGTCATGTTTCTTGTTAACAACTGTTAAATTGTCTTTTTTGTTGAAAAAAGGCAGTTTCAGCCGTACATTAATATCTTCCAAATTCTGATTCAACACAGAATAAGGGCACTTTATTTCCACTAATTGTTCATCTCCGACGAGACCATCTGGTGTAGCACCAAGGTAGGGAATTTCGGCATCAATGAATAATCTGCACTTGCGTATAACAACCCCTAGCTGGATTGATAGCTGATTGAGAGCAGTAGTTTCGTTCTCAACTCCATGTCTTATGGCTTTTATATGGCTAAGGTCTTGTTTATACAGTAGAGTGTGGACTAACGTTGGCCCAGTTGTTTCCCTTTTTTTTATTACCTTTCCAAAGTTCGACGCCGTTAGTAGCTGCCGCCGCAACTCCAGCCACTCACTGCAATCTCTCTGAAGAATTGTTTCTTTTTCAATTCTTAGCCTATGTTCCTGTGTTTTGACTAAGTTATTCAAGAACGTGTTTTTAAGTAGCTCTAGTTCCTTAGCATCAACGTCTGGTTTTTGACATTCTTCACCATAATTCTTATCCTTTGAGTCGAGCCTACTTACGGGTTTGCTTGCTGCTGTGAGTCTAAACAATACTTTAGGCCTGAGGCGTGCACGTTCCTGTAAAAATAATCAATTCATTAGCTTACTCAGTATATTATACTCAGATAAAAATGTGAAAAATGTCATTGTGTCACTTACAGCTTTTTTGGTTTTTGCTTGCTCTAGTTTTTTAGATTTTGTTTTGGGGCTTTGTCCAACCATGTTTTTTTGCATAGCGTATACGGGCATTTTTGTATTAAACGAAACGACTGCAGCAGAAACTCGATTGTTATATTCATTTTTTAGGCTGAAGTTGATTCTTTTACCACCAACAAATTTGGCTACGATGCTATTAAACGTTTCAACAATATTACTGTCGGTGTCATTAATCAAACTTTTGGCGTTTGCTGCCAATTGACCAACATGGTACTGAGTTTTGATCCCTATGGGGGTGCCAACCAGCGTTAATGTCAGGTCTTCACTTTTCTTCTCACTGCTGCAATACGAACTTTTGCACTGGCTGTGGTTGCCAAAAGCATGGTTATAGCTATTTGATATATCGGCATATAACTGATTTGAACGGTCTAATAAACTTTCTGTCCCATTTTTATTTGCCTGGATTGAGAGACACACAGCTTTTCTTATAGCCATGATTCTGGATTGTGTGAACAGCTTACGTGTACCTAAAACATATTTTGTGTCCTTCGTCAAAGCATTTAATTTGTTACACAAATTACGAAGTAAATGGTTGCGGCACTCTATTTTTTCTACAAAGTGGTTGGGGTAGGGCCTCATAGTTTTTATTTTGTTATATGTGCAGCTGTCGCCATCAGCTATCAGTCTGCCATAAATCAAATTTTGCGTCTCGACTGAAATCTTAAAGCCTTCAGCTATAATATCCGCCTCCATGGCCGTCGACGAGCCGCAGTAATTTTTGTAGCACGCATGCTCTTTTGGTTCAACACCTTGGTTTTCGGCTCTAGAGCAGACACAGCAGTACTTATTCTTTACACCAAAATACAATACTTCACCAAATTTACGACCTATTATTGCCGCTGCACCTGAGAGAGCCGAGTAATTTTTTTATAAGACCTTTTCGACCAACATCCATCAGCTACCACGTCTATTATAGCTATGCCATCTTTTACCCTACCTTCTGTAATCGCAGCTTCCCTTTCTCTATTTGCTGCTGCGTCCATGGCAATAAGAGCGCTTTTTTCCCATTCCTTATTTATTATTTTCCTAGACGTCTCATAGGCCATGGCGCCCATGGGTGGTATATTCATGGCTGATAGTAATTCCGAAAATTGTGTCATTCCTATTCCTGACGCTGTCATGCCTATTACAGCCGCCTCATTAATATTGACTGTCTTCTTTGGTTTTGGGTCACAAGCATTAATTGTGAAATCAGAATTACACAGTTTACATTTCAAATGAATTTTTGAATTTAAACCAACTGGTTTTAGCGTTTCAATAATCAAATCACTGAATTTACAGTCAAGAGGTGAGTGGTCTGACAAATTCTGGAGATTATTTATTAAATAAAAGATATCCACAATTCGTCTTTCTTCGCCTCCTTCTACGATTTCTTTAGGCGTGGAACTAAAAGAAAAGGAGTGGATTATGTCAGAGATACAACAGTTAATAATTTAAGGGGATACTTCTCAAGTCGCTTGTTTACACAATTTGGTAGGAACGAATTAATTACGATCATAGATATCAAATCCTAATGTAAGTGATGAGTGATGACAGCGCAATCATGTACAATTAATAAAAATGTAATTTAAGAAATAGGCTATTAAGATTTAATATACACACCCAATTCTATATGGACATGTCTTTTTTTGATTTTTCAGTTTTTTTACTTTATTCTTGTTTCCGTAAACTTTTTGTGGAACTTTAACTTCAAATGTTCTGAAACCATAAAAATTAAAACTAAAAAACAATATCACGTAGCTAAGTATATACACTAAACACTTGACTTACTCTTCTTCCATTCCACTATTTTTATCAAAATCCGGCTGTAATGTGTCTTCGTTTTCAATACTTACGCTGAAAATATAAATATATCACAAAAATGTACATTATAAAGTATTGTCAAAGTACTCATATCAATAGATCAGATTAGAGTTGACTAAAAGCAATAATAATATTAAATAAACGTGATAGAAATAAACTTATGGCTCAAATTTAGATGAAAATTATAAATTAAGAAAATGACGCGATTTTTTATTGTTCTTAAAGACCATTGTTCATATTAATTACAAGTTTGTTTTTTACTGACCACAACATAAAGAAGAAAAAAAACACCAAAAAAAATAATGAACACCAAAATTAGTTAATTCACATGAAATTTTAACCCCAATAATTTATTCTGCGTTGTCATAAAAAGAAATAACTACGTGGCCACTCTTCTGCGCAGGAGGATTTCCGATTTTCTTTCATTGCTAGATTTGGTATGCATTTACTAATTTTGGTTTTCACTATTATTATTTATTGGTAGGAGTGTATAGAGTATCAAAGTTTATTTTGGTGGTCATTATATTTGTTCCCTTAATTAAATTAACATTTATGCTAAATAAATAACCAATCCTATATCAAATCCATCTTGAATAACTGCAAATAAAACGCATTTGTTTGTAACGTTGTTAAGTAAATGGAAAATCGATTCCCAACAATAAAAGTACGAGTAAGCATTTATATTTAGACAAATGGGTAAAAAGTTATCTAGGAACCACTTACGTTTCCTCGTGTATCACAGATACTAAATTAAAAAGTTCAGGTGGTGACCCCATGACTTGTGACTCAGTATGTTCTGGACAATGTTTCGTATTCATTTTGTTCCTAAAAAAGTCGTTCATTTATAATTTTGATCACAATTCTTCTACATACCAACGACCTAATTATTCATATAAATTCTGAAGATTGTATGTATGGGTCAACACAAAGAAAGTCAACCCACCATGAAATTTCAGTTCTTAGGGTTCCGTAGTCCGACAAAGTTTCGCCATGTCCGTATGTTCGCGGCTTAGCTCAGAGACTACAAGTACTAGATAGCTGTAATTTGACATCATACATTAATCAGGCCGACAACAAAGTGGTAAAATTTGAATTTTGAATTTTTTTGAGTGCGGAACCCTGAAAATGGAACTACATTTTTATAAAGGAAAAACAGTAAGTACTTACCCCTTACCATCTCTCATAGTTTTGAAATTACTAGCTTTCTTTCTTGTGGAAACACGTTTTTTATTGTCCTTGTTTCCCATTGTTTACTTTTGATACGTCAGGCTAACTAGTTTATTATATTAGTATATACTTAGTTTCTACGTGAATGAGTTTGGTAGTCCTATCCTGTCCCGTGTCGAGGTGCGCTTGCGTGGAAGAGAAAAAGTCAAAGGTCCTTCCGTGTCGGCGCAACGGGCGGTACTGGCTTATTGACGGGAGCATTGCTATTATATCTCGAAGGTTAGCGATTATAAGGTTGCAAATCGTGCGCACCCTTTGAGCGTGCTTTGACTCAAAACTAAAGGACGTAAGTCTGAAAACTAATTTCGTCTATTAATTGAATAATATTTGATGTAGGAGTTTTTTCACTTGACATCGGAAAATAAACCATGTTTTCTTGTTATAGCAGTAATTTCAGACATAAAACTCAAGCCGTTTAGACATAAAACGAAATAATAACTCAAAAAGGCATCATTTTCAAAAATAAAATCTATCGAGCGAAATGTGTCCAATTAGGTAACCGACTTGACAACGGAAAGACAAAGGACTGAAAAAACACGTGTCCAAGTTTTACACTGATCAGATAAGTAGTTGACTCAGCATATTAAAACAAAAACCGTTGAAAGACCCAATACAAGCCCTTAAATGTTACTGATTAAATATTCTCGTTCCGAACAAGATTTTCATTTCGGTGATCAAGTTTGTAGATTTGGGATCTTTGTGCTAGTAATTGTACATGGTTACTTGATTAGAAATGCAATGTTGTTTATTTTCAAGAAAACGTGCATCAAAGCTAGGATTGTACGAATTTTTATTTAGCAAACGCATTCGAATGCATATCTGCTAAAAATGAAACTCGATTCTTGTTGCGAAATAACACATTCGAGCCAACCTTTTAAAAGCAATGTCATTTTAAAAGGGGTGTAAAATATCTCATAATTTAATATTAACAGTTGCGCATCAGGTATCGCGACATGCTTTACATTCGCTCTATATTTAGAACGCGAGTCAGATTCATTATGCACATCGCAGGAGAGCATTCTTGCCCCATTTACTGGTAATAATAATAATTACAAATAGTGCCAACTATGATTCAAACATAATTAATAAAAGCTTCATTGAAATTAATTATTAACGTTAAATAACTATTAAATTGGGTCGTGAGCACCTTCCGATTCTAAATTATAGACCGTAAAAGGCAAAATTATTGACCCATTTCAAATAAACGGACCATACCCTAAAATGTTTATTACGGGTAATGTGGTGGTAAATTAAATGATCACTGTGCAAGTTATAAAGTCACTTTTGATAAGAAGCAGGAATTTTGAATACAGTTGATATATAAGGTCCTACAATGATAAGTGAAAATAATTCTAGGGTAGACTATGTATCGTTAACTAATCAAATTCCAGATAAAAAATTTTTTCACAAGTAATTTTTTCACTTTCCGGTACAAGACTCAATTTCTATGGAATGGTAAAAAAAAAGTTTGCGCAAAAAAAACATTTTCTTTGGAAATTGTTCTATTAGGGATACTCTATTTATCTCTTCATTTTTTTCACTCTGAATTGTAGGACCTTATATATGGCTCCCCGTTGTTACCAAACTTGTACTAAAAATAAAAAAAATATCAGCTTAACTTATCATCATCAGTAATAAGTAGTCATACATAACATAATTTACTTGAAAAACTAATAGTTACAAAAAATGCTGTAAGTATAAAAATCTAAATTCATTATGATAACACATGAATATAAAAGCGACTTACGTCGTGAATCTGCACTAGCGGAAAGTAAATTTCCACAATACTGAGACTGTGAAATCCCTAAAGAATTAATATTCGCAACCCTATCTTGAAGGTGGGTCAGTAAAGTATTATGGAGAGAGCGGACCATCGACGAGAGCGCGCGCGATGTCGAACTGTCCGACTTCTGTTAATCTTAGTGACTACCAGCACCAGACTGAAGACACTCGAGCCAAACAGTAACCACCTCTATGGTTATTGAATAAGATTCTTTGTACATGGCCAAACCTATCATGGTAAAGGGGTGCACGATCCTTGTAGCACGACAGGCCACCGAACACCAAAACTTATTTATTGACTTTGTCCTTGCAGTTTTGCATCTTGGAGATGAGTACATCAACAAAATATCAACGAGCTATTCTAACTAGTAAAGATTAAAACTATTATTTCTGTCTTAATTCTAAAGAGATATAAATAATATATTTTATACTACACCCGCTTGGAAAGTTCCTTCTTACTTTTTCGAAAACGATGGAGAGTATACGTCATTGCTGTAGCGGGCGGAAAAAAATTATGAAAATCCATTGTTAACGTGCTGTTTTTTTTAATTTGTTGACAACATCCGTACGATAAGCATAAATGTTACATTAAAAAGGGTATAAACTTCTTGGTACATAACCCAGCTTGAACAATAATGCCAGAAGACAAAAAGTTTTTATGTCTTATTAGTTTGCAAAATAATACTGGCCACTTGCTATTTATAATCATAAAAAAATTAAAAAAGTGAAGTCTAAAAGTTTTTATGTCTAAATTTGCAAAATAATACTGGCCATTTGTTATTTATGTAAATGATTAAAAAAAGAAATTAAAAACTGCAAATCGAACGCGAGTCATCAATCTGTTTCTTTGGTTGTATCTTTGTTAAAAGTAACTCAAAATGTCGTCTAGTAGTGATATAGAAGAATGGGTGATTTTGTCTTTTATTTTCCTCGCAGTTATAGTTATACTATGTATCACTCGGGAGAAAGTGCGATTAAATGTAATCGGCCTCTTTCTCCACTCGGTGAACAATGTACTATTTTATCATCCGTTTCCACTTTTCAGCACTATGTATGTATGGGCGCACAAACTCTTTACAGTTAATTTTAACAACACAGGTTGTTTCATGTTACATTGTAAGTTATGTGCGATAGATGACAACTATTGTCAGTTGCCACCTGTAGATAAGTACAATAATTTTATTTAAAATTAAGTAGAGTCAATTCCACCAAGTGCCGGTAACCCCCACCTTCAATTATACGTATATAATTATAATCTTTCCCCAATAATTAAACAAAAATGTAAATATCATTATCCAACAAAGGTTGCGCTTTGCAGCATTGCACTGTTAATCAGTAGTTTCTTTATTTAGTCCAGTGGCACTTAAAACTGTAAACGATAGAGAAAACTCTTAAAAGAGCATTTGCTTACCATAAAAGCAATTTTAAAACAAAACTGCGACAATATCGAGGGCGCTCCCCTTAGCTAAATGCGCTTCAACAATCGCTATGCTGCAGTAAAACCTCTCGATAAAACCGACTAAGGTAATATTGTTGTGCTAAACATACAATAGGTAGTTTGTTTTATTTAAATAGGTACCTTGTTATAGTCATATCAGCAAAACACTTGAAAAATACAAGTATGGCTTTGAGAATATGTGTTTTCTTGTAGGTACATTAGATATATTTAAAAATGCAGTTGTGCGCAGTTTTTGTTCGAAAAATGGCGGAATAGCTGGAATTTCTAGCAATTACTTTAACTGCTTACTTGTGCAATTACCAAAAGAGATAAGAAACCAGGTCCAGCACAACATTTTGATCCTAAGTCCTACAGATGATGAGATGAGGAATACACTCGGTCAACCCAACACTTGCATAAATAGTTGCATACATGCATGTATTTACTATTGATCAAGTATTCCCCATCTCATCTATCACTATTTACCATTAGTGGGTCTTATGATTAAACTGTTTATACTGGGCCTAGTTACTTATGATTATAATCTTATGTACCTATACCTATAGTATAAATGCAACACAATCTACTGAAACTAATGAAGTGACCTTCGCAAGTCGCGATAAGAAATTCCAGATGATCAATGTGTCACCAGTGCATTAGATAGAGAGATAACGCAATCAGTGATGCCGCATACTTTCAGTGTGACGTTACTGTTTTTATGCCTGTAGCCAATAACGGTTCAAGGTCAATGCAGGGTCATTAAGATGAGATCTGATGATTTAGCAACGATTTAGCTAATTAGTCTGGTTCATAAACGGCTGTGTTGTCGGAAGCTAAACATAATACAAACAAACGTTCTACTTGTCTACCTACTGTATGTATGGGTTGGGGTTTGAAGGTCCTGGCAAGTTGAGATTTATCATTTTACTTAGATTTGATGTTTCCTATTTGATATCATTACCTTACTGGATCCCATTTGTTTCTATCATCATTTGAATTTAATTAGAACAAATACATTATTAGAACAGCATGGTCAATAGCAAATACCGTTACTACAATAAAAATAAAAAATGCATTTTTAAAAATCTTTTTTATTGCTTTATGCTCTGGTGTTATAGTCCGTAAAATATAGCTTGAGTCCTGTGACAGCAGGATAGCGCTATAAAATTTGTATTTCTAACTCTCTTTCTGATGCTCAAATATGTATAGCGCTGACAGCTGATACAGAGCTCAAGCGATATTTTAAGAACTGTAGTGATGAATTGATGATGCAATGTACGACAAAATAAAGCTATAAATGTACTGTTAATTTGATGACAATCACAGATCTTCAGTATAATTTGATGACTCTGATCAGCGGAACAGAATCTAGGACAGTTCTGCGGCTGCGCATGCAATCGAGCTGCAAATTGAAACGCGCATCGAGTCATTTATCAAGGAATAACGAAAGGCGTATTGTGAACGACACGGTAGCGACGAGCCTCATTAAAAGCGTAAATGAGTTATGTTATTTGCCTTACTATAACCATGCTTTGCTTACTGACTACTGTTTAAGATAAGTAAACGGACAACGTGAAACCACTTCTTTTTTCTATTGTTCGCTATTTGAGAATGGTAATCAATTTAAATCGGTATTTGCTTTGTCGTAAGAGGCAAATTTATTTACACATTAACTGTGTTTGATATAACAGTAAGAATGTGACACCATCCAAACCTATTACACGAGTATTAACCAGTATTACTTTTAAAACATCGGTCTGTTAGACAAAGTACTAGCGACGTGCTACAAAATTTAAAACATAGTCGTAATGTTCTGATTATATAATACAAATATGATTTTCTATTTTCAAAACACTGGCAAGAAATCTTTGCTGAAATGGAGACTGCATCGTATTACTTAGCAAAATCAGTTATTCATTCGACCTTTGTTTATCTCGTGCTAAATGTCATACGGTGACTAAACACGAGGACTACATATGAAATGTGAATTGCTTACATAAAGCAAAAAATAAAGAAAGATCACCCGGAATCTTGGTATGTGTCTTGACTTGACGCGACGAGCAGACTCTGTCAAAATAATGTATCATGACGTTCGTTACATACATGAATAATAAAATTATGAGGGTGGGACGTAAAAACTTCGACCTTCACATGTCTTCTATTCAAACCTGTCACAAATCACAATTACACCGGCTATATTCTGTACCAGTTTTACAAGAAAAAAGTAAATAATATAACGAAACTTGTTTCTTTGCGATTTATCTTTATGTAATGTTAATAAGTCACAGCGTTACTATTTTATAAAGGCTTCTTTGCCCTTTTCAAAGCAAAAAATGATTTATCTTCTCTTTACAAAACAGCGACAAATGATTGTATAGCTGGCAATTTCAAGCGGCGATTTAATTTTGTGATGTTTAAATATTTAGAGAAATTGTTGCCCGTGCTTCGTATCTGTATGCATTGACCACCAAAAGGAAGTAGTAATCACTTATGAAATAATTTGACACATTCTTGGAATTTTAACACATTAAAAAATACAGCCAAACCTTTAATAATATAACTGTACGCCACCGCCTTTTACATTTTTACTTGTAGACACAAATAATATCAAAATTCCACTATCCCATCCCATTCCAATATCCCACTAATATTATATATGGATGTATGGATGGATGGATGGATGGATGGATGGATGTTACTCTTTCACGCCGTAACTACTGAACCGAGCGGGCTGAAATTTTACAGGAATGTAGGTCTGGACCTGGAATAGGACATATGCTACTTTTTATCCCATAAATCAGTTCCCATGGAATGAAAATGAGCTTTCAAATTTCTATGGAAAAGTGATGTGTCACCCTTTCACGCAATGCTTACGAAACCGATTAGGCTGAAATTTTGCATAAATGTAGTTCTAGACTTTGAATAGGAGACAACAACTACTTTTTCCCTTTGTTCCCATGGAAAAGCTATAAAAGAGACACACAAAATGGGAAACAGAGGCGCATAACACACACATTTCACCAGCTGTGTTTACCGTAGGTAACAGTCCGAATAATATTTACTGATTTTATAGGAGTACACAAAAACTAATTGAACGCGGGTGAAACCGCGGGCAAAAGCTAGTAACAAATAAAAAACTAATTTAATTTATTAGTTACCTACAAGAGTAAGCTTAGCCGAAATACTCGTAGTTATCGATGTTTATGATTTGTTTGACACCTAAGAAGCGTTGGTGGCTGATGAAGTAGAGGCGTTAACCACTAATCTATCATTGGAATTGACTTGTTTGTTTACAATAATGCGTTACAAACTACTCTATCACACCCACAAGTCTTACATCTATCTACTTTACTCAATAATTTGGGTTACCTCAATATATGTAAGCGTACTCAGACAATGCTCAATGCTTAAATTAGGTGTCATCTCATATCTGAAATGGGTCGAGGCCACTTCTATTGCAGGTCGTGTTTATGTTTTGGTTCTTTTACTAGGCATGTACGAGTATTCATTCAAATTATTTACGCTTTTAATAAAAATTTACAGCGTAGTCATTTTGTTATCTACTGAAATTTTGGATGTAGTGAACTTGGTTGACAAAACACGGAAGTGTTTTGTAGAAGATCTTCTTAGCAACGCCCACAACAATTGACAAACTTCTTTAAGCATGAAAATGTGACTCCTTTCTGTATGTCTCTACACATTCGCTTATATATAGATGCAGTTTTTATTGTACTTAAAAAGGTTCTTGAGGAAACTTTTGAGGTATTGTTACTGTTGTTTACACCGTAACAAACAGAAGCTATATAGCCTATATTCTCTTAGAAAACTAATTAATATTTTTGATGATGTTAAAGTTATTCGGGGGAGAGTAAGAGAACGGGTCTTTGGCAAAACCAGGCGGCCCACCATTGCCTGGGACCGTGACGGGCAGCGGCGTCACTGGTGCAAGGGTTTCGGCACCACGCTCACCAACCCACCTGCCCAGAGTGTGTGGGTAATTGGGGCCGTCCATATATTACGTCATTCTAAATTAGGGGGGGGGGGGGGGGGTTGGTCTGCGGATGACGGTAAATGATAGATGGGGGGGGGTGTTTCGAAATTGACGTCATGGATGAATCGAGCCAAAACGAATATCGGGAGGATACGGAGATATTACCCGTGATCCAGAATTTAAAAGAATGGGTGAAAACTCCGTGGGAGTTATCCAAAGAAAAGTAAAAAATAAGTAGTTATATTATGTCAATGATTATTGCCAAAGTAAAAATAATAAAAGGTGATTCTATAACCAAGTGTTTTAATCATATAATACCCTATTTTTCTCAAATCTGCAATGTTTTATTTTGTCAAACTAGTAATGACGTCAATTTTGGGAGAAGGGGGGGGGGTCATTAAGAAATGACGATAGGATGATTATAGGGGGGGGGGGGGGTCTAAAATCTGAAAAAATCGATGACGTAATTTATGGACGGCCCCTATGGGCATTTCTTCCAGGAGGACCGCCAAGAGTGGCGAAATCCTGGAAAGGGCTATATCCAGCAGTGAACGAAGCAGGCTGATCGATGATGGATGGATGGATGGATTTTTGATGCGTTTTGCGTATTTGAATTTACATAAAGGGTTCCAATAAAAAGACCTGGGCATATATATATAAGGTGACTTTAATTTATACAGCCAAACTCTTACTGAAGACTCGGTATGTGCTCAGTTCGATGACACTTTTTGCGAAATTCGTAAATTATTCTTTTCGTATTCCTTACAAACGCAAGCCTAGCCCAGAGTCAATTACAAAGTGGAGTCAACATTTTATTTTGCAAAATTAGCAACAGGTGGTATCGATCCGTGTTACTGATCACTTACCAAGCCTCCAGTATAAGTTTGGCTGCATAAATTAAAGTCACCTTATATAAGGTGAAATTTATTTATACAGCCAAATTCACACTGTAGGATCGATAAGTGATTTGTATAATGGATCGAGAACACTTTTTGCTAATCTCACAAAATAGAATATTGATCTCCCATAATAGTTGACTTGGGGCTGGGCTTTCGTTTGTAGGTTAAAGAAAAGTGATTTTTCGATTTCTCAAAAAGGTTTATCGAACCTTAACACCGACTAATTACTGAGGCTTCAGTATGAATATTGGTTGTATAAATAAATGTCACCTGGTATATTAACCGAAGAATGTGACTGTTAAATAATTGTAGGGGAAATTGTGTGAAGTGTGTTAGTAGATGCTCTAGCGGTCACACACAGTAGAAACGGATGACATTTTCATATGAAGGGCTCGCTAAGTGCTGTCGTGTCGAAAGCGGCTCGTTTCGCTCATTTAGACAGTCGTAACTAAACGCTCTCATTGTCGCAATGTATGGGACACTGGACAACACATCAACGGTGAATTTTCGTCCATCATTTTCCACCTTATGTCCAACAAAACAAGATTCATGATCAATTGCTCTAATTTGGTTAACAGGCCACTGTACAGTCTCGAGACTGCATTGTGAATGAAGCAACCATAGAAACTTTCCACATTGTATTCGTTGACTGACAGAAAAGTGAAGATATTCGCGACATGCATTCGAGTTTTGTGACAGAACTACCAAGAGGATACCTGATCTTAGAAAATATTCACAAGTTACGAATAAAATATGTAGACAAGTCTGCTCATCGTCATCCGTATGTCCTGTCCGTATTTTAACAGTTTTAACTGCAATTTTTACTGCGGGTCTGCGAATATAATCGTGAATGCTTTTTATAAATCTAATCAAAAGTTTTGTTTGTGATCGCTAATGGTCTAGGGGATACTGAAAAAAAAAGCACGTCAAGTAACTGAAACTATATTTAGATAAAGGAGAAGCACATTATTTACATAACAAAATGACCTGCTTTTTGTTCAGTTTTAAACTTCATTCAGTCGATTCATGTACTCCGATATTACTTTGAGATCTGAAAAGTCACTCTCACATAGTCACGACACGAAGGGCAAAAGGAATTCACCGCTTTGCGTGGAGGTCCGAATATTCTTCCTGTATTGCTATCCATTAATGACAAATTAGCCTGAAGAGTCCACGTCTACGTAAATTTTATCGCGTACCCCCTACGATCAACTGGCGTACCCCACTTTGAGAAACTTTGTCTTAGACCATAACTGCATTTGGCCACTGCACTGTTGCCGTTTGTTTGTTTTTTATACATGTATTTTTACAGATTTAAGTTAAACGAATAGAAGAATGTAGAGACAGCAAAATATACGATGGCATAAATTTTACAGTACACTCAGACAGAATGAGTTCTTTTAGTTTTGCCACCGCATATGCAGCCGTCAAATTAAAGCAGTCTGTACAAAAACAAAACATGTACCTTGGTGGTGCACAAAACAAAAGGGCCATACATCATGGGAATGGCATTGTAAAAAATGTTAAACAGGTGGAATCACATTCGTTCCCTTTTCCCACCGACACTTTCTTTCAGTGTTGCCACTGCAACCTTAGCAGATATAATCACGAACATATTCAAGTTGTCACCTATACATTTATTTTAATTTTTTTCATTACATTTTCTGTACATTTACATGTAAATAAAGCATAAAAACGGTAAAACATGGTGTAAAATAGCAGCACTTATTCCTAACAGCAATATCTTCCCGGCAACCTTTGGTTTAAAAATTGGAAGATATTATAGCTGAGAATATCACATAAGGAAAGTAAATGCTAACGAAGAAAGAGAAATATGTATTTTTCTGATATTTAGTTTCTGGGAACCACCCTGCTGGTAAGCAAATGATTTCCAAATATGTTTTATTCTACGAGTAGTTGTATTACTGATATATTTGCAGATCATTTTTGCTACTTATGTTTCGTTGTTATCTATCATAATTATGTTATAAATAAGAACGAATAGTAGACAAAACAAAAATAAGCTCTTTTAAAAACATCTAAAATCTCGCAGATTTTCAGGGATATTATTCTGCACGTCTGGTAAATTGAAAAACACTGTTTGGCAATATTCTATCCGTTCGCGTCCGTGAACGCCCGCCAGCATCAATAAATAACAAAGGCCACACGATGTTTTTACTTTCAAGCCCACCTGGTTGCCAGGCCACGAACACCACGATGGCCACGCGTGTATCTCAGATTGTTCTGCCCATTCTTTCATAACTGAAACTGCGTGAGGCGTCGTAAACTTTGAATGGGCCTGACGCCGGACGCACTTTTAGCATGTCCTTTGACGCGATTGCTAAATCTTTATGGTTTCTTATGAAATAAGCATTCGTTACTTTGTTTTGACGGTTGATTTAAGAACTGATCAAGTTTCATTGCCTGCATGTTGGTGAGTGGCGAGGGTTTCTAAAGTGTCATGTCAATTTTGTAATAGCAAATGATATGTTTAATTTTGATCACTGGCCCACACGAAGTGTCGATTTCAATTTATAACACAATCCAATCGATGAGAGGCTGAGAGCTGTCACATGACCATGAGGTACCCTCGCAAACGAAGCATTCTTTACCTTTTGACAAAATTATAAATTGTAATTTTATAAGAATTTCTTTGTATCTGTCAAGGAATTGAAGCATTATCTAGGTGTATTTTTAGACTAGACTAGGCTCCGTCAGCGTTTATTCAATCTCTGTCCCGTTTTCAGCTTGGGCGGTATTTTATGAAAACCCCTGATAGCCTATATGTTGACCAGGGTCACCACGATGCGATGATAAAAAACCGCAACGAAATCCGTTGATTGGGTCGAGTTAAAACGGAACTTACATACTGACAGAGAGACGAAAATTCTAAAAATTGTGGTTTTAGCCTCGTTATGATACTAATAACCCATTACATTTAAAATTTCGCAAAAAATTCAGTGTCCAGTACAGACACTACTACTTACTACTTTATTATTACTCGTAGGTCGTAGTATAAATATAGATATACATATTATAAACATATAGATGCTTATTCAAATTTTTTACAAATTGTATTTTGGGCAGCACGTATTAGGTGGTAGAGCTGATGCCGGGCTCAACTGTGGAGGTACCACCATCTTACTCGCAAATCCTCCCGAAGTTATTCGGGGGAGAGTAAGAGGACAGCTCTCAGGCAAAAAAACCAGGCGGCCCACCATTGCCTGGGACCGATGAATGGCGGTATTATATCCATCCCCAATTGCCGGGCCTTATATAAATCAGACTGGTGACGGGCAGCGGCGTCACTGGTGAAATGGTTTCGGTACCGCGCTCACCAACCCGCCTGCCCAGCGTGTGTGAGTATGGGCATTTCTTCCAGGAGGACCGCCAAGAGTGGCGAAATCCTGGAAAGGCCTATGTCCAGCAGTGGACGAAACAGGCTGATGGATGGATGGATGGTATGCTCTTAGAATTGAATTATTTGTGTTGAAGTCCTTCTACTTGGTATTTAATAGTTCTTAGAACACGTTCCTTTAAATATCTAAACATACAAGCTCGATAAATTACGCAAACATATTACGTGAACGTTGAACAAGTGCCTTAGTTTACCAAAATCCGGTAACTTCAACTGAGGGCAACATCAAAGTGCTGGTCAACCGCAACAAGTTAATTATTTACTTAGCTTCTGAATACTTAGAACAGAGTTGGTATTTCAAAGGCTCAGTATCTTTCTTTCTTTCCTTGTCCGTAGACAAGATGGCCAACCTTGATTGAATTTGTCGCGGCGATAATTTGTCCAAGTCTGTTGACACCTTCACTCGTTAGGTCCAATTCTAGCACCTTTGTCGGTGTTCGTTAGTTCAAGCTTTAGTACTCAAATTCTATACTAATAATAAAGTAGTAAGAAACTCATGTCTGTACATTGCATGATTTTGCGAAATTTTAAATTAAATGTGTTATTAATTATTATATTAGTAATGTATTAAAGAAAAACTAAAGTTAGAATTTTTGTCTGTCTGTATGTATGTTCCCTTTTAACTCGAGAACCATCACTTAATGGATTTGATGCGGTTTTCTTTATTGTCATTGTAGTGACATTGATCAAGATATTGGCTGAAGAGGCTGTTAATGAAATAACCGCTAAGCCTAAAACGGTGGACACTACTCGAAAATTTGTAAAAAACCTTAAGACTACTAAATGGTCAGAATTTAATATTCAGGGTGATATGCGTTCTTTTAAGGTGCCAAAATTAGGTTTTATTATCCATCACAGAATTAAAACATACACAAAACAAGTGTGTACTGTTGATCAAACGCTTATTCTCAAATGATCAACTCCTATATTATCTGATTTTTAGGGTTGCGTATTCTACAAGGAATCCTTATAGTTTCGCCATGTCCGTCTGTATGTCTGTCCCCGGCTTAGCTCAGAGACTCTTAGTACTGAAAAGCTGTAATTTAGAATGAAAATTTTTTTTCAGGCTACTTCCCCTACAAGTAAAATAGGGATGATTTTTTTCTACCCTTTGGTGTGGGGTGTCGTTGGATAGGTCATTCAAAAATGTGTGAAAACCATTTTACGTTACATGTATCCGTTTGCGAAATATCAATCTTTAAAGTGCAAATTTTTTTAAAGTCCCCACCCCCTGCCAGCTAAACGGTTGTTTTTAGATATATGCAAAAAGTCACAGTAGTATTAATAACGAAGTTAAAAGGAAAACTATCACAGCTAAGTGGGCTTATTATTTTGTTTAATACGTACATCCTGTAGGTAATGGTAATTTCGTAGTTTTCCTTTAAGTCTAATAACTTATTTGAATGGTAAGGAACCCTTATGCACCCGTCCTACTCGCTCTTGACCGTTTTTTATGAATGTTGTAATGTAATACCGTAGGTGTGGGAGAGCTGCGAGGACCAACCGACCGAGCCGACATACATCGCAAATGGGGGGACACCCCGACCACAACGGAGTGACAAAATCACTGTGATTACATTACATAATAGACCCACACAACACACGGGTACACTCTCAACATCACATCCAACATGTTCAGACAATAACACGAGCGCTAACAATAACAGACGTCTACCATTATTGGCCTGACAGTGTTAGGTTTGGTCGCTAAACGCGTGATTTACGAGCGGACACAACGAAGACCGAGGTAAAGCAACCAACTTTATGACCGTTGACCGATTCGGTAAATGAGAATCTAGCGTGTGGGCAACCATTATTTATCGGCATATAAGTAAACAAATATTATTGCTGTATATTCAAATTTATCTCGATTTGAAGGCGGTCTAGCAACGACAAGCATTCAACCGAAAGAGTGATTATATCTGAAAATAATAAATATTTTAATAAATTTTTAAGAAAATACATACTTCGGTAAGTATACTTTACCAACAGAGAGTTTATTGCTCCGTACTTACCAATCAATCACTGTCCAATGAAATTAATTGGTACCTTCTTACAAGAACACTAGCTTTTGCCCGCGGCTCCGCGCACGTCGAAGAGATTTTCGTGGTTATAATGAAAACAAAAGCATGTGATATTTTGAACGACGATGTAACGGACACCATGTTTGACCAAAACGCTAATATTTTTATGTGCAAATGCAATCGAAATGTTTTATTATTAAGTATGATTATTATTTTTTGTATGCTGTATTGTATTTCTTTTGCATGTTTTTCTTTTTGTATTTTTATGTAATAAATAAATATTTTTCAATTAAATTCAATTTCAATAATAAATACCAATCAAATAAGCCTAAACTCGAAGGGTCTGCTGTTGTCCGTTGAGGAGATCCTGTAACCATCTTCCAGTCCCATCATCAGACCCTGGTGACAATGTTTTACCAAAGTGATAATAAAGACCAATCAAATAAGCCCAAACTCGAAGGGTCTGCTGTTGTCCGTTGAGGAGATCCCGTACCCATCTTCCAGTCCCATCATCAGACCCTGGTCACCATGTTTTACCAAAGTGCCAAGAAGTATGTCAGGATCGTTGTAGATGGGAATCTGTAGTCAGATTAAACTGATACAGTTTTCTCGTATGGGAAAAAATCAATACATAAACCTGGCTGTAATCACTTTTTCAAGCTAAATATTAGTAAGAGGTGTATCCGGGTCGTTGTAGATATAAATTTGTAGTCAGACTAAACTGATATAGTTTTCCCGTATGGGAAAAAATCATTACTTAAACAATAGTATTTAATGTATCTATGCTTAAACCTAGCTGTAGTCACTTTTTCAAGCTGAATATTAACAAGAGGTCTGTCAGGATCGTTGTAGATGGAAATCTTTAGTCAGAGTAAACTGATATAGTTTCCTCGTATGGAAAAACGACCAGTTTAAACTAGCCATTTGGTCAAGGCACGCTGATAAAGCAGCTAAGCAGCGTATTTTCTCCGACATGGTTCACAAATATGGAATTTTCAAACTTTAAACTTACTTTTATTAAAATAAAATATAGCCTATGTTACTCAGCAATAGTGTAGCTTTTTAATTTTTAGAATCGGTTCAGTAGTTCAGAGTTTACCTCAAACATACAAACAAACAAGTATTTCCTCTTAATAGTGTAGATTTCACGCCACAAGCTTTTTGAAAACAAATAATTCTGCACAAAACGTATTAAGTTTCATCGATTAAAACTTATTTTATTAGTTTTAGTCTTTGGCTTGAGTAAAGCCTCGGTTTTAAAAAGGTTTTTTTTAATTTGGGTTTTTGAGTGATTAAGAACGTTATGTTATGCGTCAAAACTTATAATTTAACCATGGCAAGAGAATGGTAAAAACAATTGAGGTGATGACACATCTTGAGTATTCTGATTCGCAAACTTTTTTATTTGGTACCTATATCATGCAGCTGGCTAAGGAAATTTAGTCCGCCATTTTGGAGCGACCGCTACATTGGATTTGGGATGGCATCACTTGGCTTATCGTATTCTTCTCGTCAAATCCTTTGTTTATACCCATGTCAAGGAGATTGGTATGAAAATAATAAATGGCCATCTTAGGCCGTACGCCATATTGGATTTAAAATGACGTCACTTAGTTTATCGTATTTTCCTCGTAATTTTTTTTATACCCGTATTAATGGGGTTGGTGTGGAAATAATGAATCGCCATCCTGTGGCGTCCGTCATATTAGATTTAGAATAATTTCACCTAGTTTATTGTATTTTTCTTGTCAAACCCTTTTTTTGTACCCATATCAAGGGGGTTGGTGTGGAAATAATAAATCACCAACTTGTAGCATCGGCCATATTCGATTTAAAATGAATTCATTTAGCTTATCGTATTCTCCTTATCAAATCCCATTTTTTGATACCCATAACAAGGGGAGTTCGTAGAGAAATAATAAATCGCCTACTTGTCGCATTTGCCATTTCGATTTTAGAATGACGTCATTAGGTATCGTGCATTGTTACCTAAATCAAAATTGTACTTCAATCGGTTGGGGAAACTGGTTTAAAAATTAATTTCAAGATTTGACCCAGACATACTTACATACTAAGACACAGTGAAGTTAAGTTATAGCTTGTAAAAATACTTAGTATTTGCTGAGGTATAAACTGACTGGCGCTTTTAAGTTTCAGCAGGAACCAAACATATGAAGTAAGTAAAATGAAATGACATCAAAACAAAGAAAATTTATATAAACTATTATAAAGTGCTAAGGTCATACACCGAATAAGGCCAGAAACAGGTTAATGCAGTTTGATCGATTGTGGAGTGCACGTGCATCCACCTGCATTTTCATCAGGAAGGATGGATGATCTTCGTTATCTTAATTAATCGACTATGTTATTAAGATATGGCAAGAGTATAGAAACTATTCTTGTTACGTCTACAGTCGTTGTGCTTTCAGAAGACAAGTATAGCTATCTATAGCTTGATAAAAACCAACATTAAAGTGAAAAATCACGCGACAAAATAACGTATATATTTAACGTCGTATTTAACTAAGTCGATAAAAATTAAAATCTTTCAAGTAGCGATATTGTGCTCCGACTCTAATGGTATATATGTTACGGATAAAGGCCGAAAAAAGCCAAAAATAGGTGCGGCGACGAGCGAAGCGAGGAGGAGCGTGTTAGGATGACATATTAATGAACATTGGGCGCCGAGCGAAGCGGAGCGGAGCGAGGCGACCCTCGAAGTTTTGTATAGGATTAGCTGGCCAAACCTAGGTTTACTGTACCTTCTAGTATTACCCGTAGCATATATAATTGAAGTCAGCACATTTAAAGACCTCAGTAATTACAAGCCACAATTTTTTCTACGATCAGCTGTTCAACAAAACTATTTTAAAACAAGGGAATTTTATTAATTAAATTTTGACAACAAAGAAGGCATTTGAAAAACAAATTATGTTCTTATTAATAATAAGTATCTTCTTTATCATAATGTAAAGTTCTAGTTTTAGTTTAGTTTAGTTTATTTCGTAAAATAATTTAGTTTTTTAAATTAGTTTATTTAAGTTTTGTTAATATAATAATCTCACTTTTCTATAAAGAACCTTTGGCTTAATATCATGTAAAGTTCTTATGTTAATTTTTTTACATTTATTCTCTAACTACTCTATTAAAACCCAAATGCAATTTATGACAAGCATTATCAAAAATTATATAATTATAAATGAAATTCAATATCGACGTGGCCTACGGTAATTCCAAAACAGCATATTAATTTGAATCGGGATTAAAAAGCCGATTTAATAGCGAGTACATTTAAGCAACTTCTGTAAATGTTAATAACTTGATTTATTAAGAGCGGTCTATTTATAATGTTTAGTTATGTATGTCTAACGCAAGTTAATTGGAGTTTTTTCGTTTTGTGAAAACAATCGACAGATCTGTGCCCTCTTCTTCTATACTACACTACATAAAGGTATATCAATTAGAAGTATATGTATATATTATATTATTGTATATGTTTAGGTAAGAGTAAGGGTGCTACTAGTACTATGTTACAAAAAAAAACATCTTATATAATAAATGAAAACAACATAACATGCCATTGTGATGAAACAATACCTATATAAAGCCGAGCGAAGCGAAGTGCAGTGAGAGTCTGCCTTAAAAAGTTATATGGAATCATGTGTCTGCTGTAAATGTAGTTTTTGCATGATTCAACCTAACTTTTTGTCGATACTTTTACACTGTACCGTGATACGGTTCATAAGGGGCAGGATGCTAAGAACTCCTCTACTGAACTGGAAACAACTTTTAATACTCAATTATTAATAAATGTGAGAAAAAAGAGGTGTGTCAAGATCGTATCAGTTGGACATCTGTAGTATTTGGAGACAGTATGAGTATATGAATGTTCACTATGTCTAAACAATTTTGGGGTCACAAGAATCTCAGTAAAATAATAAACAAACCTAAACAAATACAATTAACTATCTGATGCCCAGTACGGTTTTAGAAATGGAAGGTCCACAGAAGATGCCGTGACAGCTCTAACTACCCACATTATAGAGAAGGTAGATGATGATGGTAAAAAATGTTAGACTTAAAAAAGGCTCTTGACACAGTCTGTATCCCCATTCTTGTGCAAAGGTTGGAGAAAATTGGCATAAGGGACACTGCACTAAAACTATTTAAAGACTACCTAAGTGACAGGAGACAAAAAGTCAAAATAGGTCAATCTATCAGCAAAGATGCAGAAATAACTTACGGCGTCCCGCAAGGGAGCGTGTTGGGTCCTACATTATTCCTTGTGTATATAAATCAATTGTGCAGTATGAACATTAAGCACGCAAAAGTTATCTCCTACGCTGATGATACTGCAGTAGTATTTTCAAACACAACCTGGGACTCAACTCTAAAGAGTGCAGAATCTGGACTTTCAAAAATGTCACATTGGCTAAACTTAAATTTGCTCACTCTTAACGCGCTGAAGACCAATTTTATCTGTTTTACTAAATATAATCGAACCCAACCCCCCGATAACACTAAAATCAAAATTCATAACTGTACAAATGACCATCTAAACTGTAATTGCCCTGCTATTGTTAAAATTTCCAAAACTAAATACTTAGGCGTAATGATAGACCAGCGACTATCCTGGTTCCCACAAATTGAAATACTGAGTTCTCGAGTAAGAAGGTTAATTTGGATGTTCAAAATGCTTAGACATATAGCTACCCCTTCACTCCTCAATCAAATCAATACATAGCCCTTGTGCAATCTGTACTTAACTATTGCATACCAACTTGGGGAGGAGCTGCAAAATCTAAATTTATCGAATTGGAGAGAGCCCAAAGAGCATTATTAAAGGTTATGTATTTTAAACCCTACAGATACCCAACAGATAATTTATATTCTTTTTGCGATCTCTTGTCCGTAAGAAAATTGTATATTGCAAATGCAGTGATAAAAAAGCATAAAAATTCTGTTTTCGACCCACATTTTTCAAAAAAGAGAAAAAGAGGCAACATTATTAAACTTCCATTTTACAAATCTACTTTTGCACGCAGACAATTTAACTATCAGTCAGCTTATATATACAACGAGATAAACAGAAGTCTAGATATATGTACAAAAAATAACTTTGAATGCATAAAGCAAACAACATTATTATTAAAAACAAAGAGCTACGAAGAGGCTGAAAACCTAATTTACCAAATTACTTAGAAATAAAATTAACTAGTATGTAGTATGTAGATAAATAAATATAAAAATAAAATATACAAACAAACAAACACACACACACGCACACACCCTCTCCCTCTCACCCTCATACACATCCTCACACACACACATACACCCTCTCACACACCCCTCCATAGCACTGACGCATGCTGCATGTTATTTTTCTTTTTAGGTATACTTTTATTATGTACTAAAATCAATTTTTGTAAATTATTCGAAACAGTATTTTAAAACCAAAGCTGTGGACTGAAGGAGCGGAGTCTTCTGTTACAGGTATTTATTACTTAAAAGAAGGCTCCAGTTGTAACTGTAATTAAGAAAATATTTAGTTATCACAATAAACATTTTTGATTTTGATTTTTATTTTGATAATACTTAACATGTTACCCTCCACGGCAACGATCAACCTAGCAACAGATTTAGACGAAATGTGACGTCATATAATAAGTAAATTAGTTAATCTTCCTTAGCACGTACAATTGAAAACACAAGCTGTTACTCTCACTTTCTGATTTGATGAAATGTAGGGTTTTACTGGTTCAAGGGTAAGTAGACGCATGTCATTTATCCTCGACTGTACATCAAAGGGAGCACGCTCGTTTTCATTAGCACCCTTAAGGGAATACTTAACAAGCATTATGAGTGTTTGCTAAGTAATATTGTTATGAATGTCCTTTTTAGCACTTAAAGTAGATTTGTTTAACATTTTGTTTTTATTTTTCAGATTTCACGGTGTCTTGGTTGGAAGCAGAATTTCAAGGTGAGTTTTTGTAATCAATCAAATTAAAACGAACACAAATATTCTAATATTGATATTTAGAACAGTAGGCCTACCATGAGTTTTGCTCACGATACACGTTCCCGTCTGCGTAGAACATTTTATATGAGAAATTGTGGTTTCTCTCGTAAGCCGCAAGAGGCGTAGCGCTGCACAATTTCTCATATAAAAATTTTACGCAGTCGGTAATTTGTATCTTGAACACAACTCATGGTAGGCCTACTGAATACATGCTCAGTGCACACCGTTGTGTCTTTTATGCTAAAAAAATATAAACCCTTTACTCTACTTCAGGCAATTGTCAAGAAAAAAATAATGTACTTCACAAAAAGCCTCGACTTCATGCGTATAAAAAACTCACCTGAATATGTCCTGAACCTTGTCACATATATGTATTTATTGGTTCACAGATAACAGTGAATGAAACGCTCTTTTTCCCTCTAAATGAAAAATACTATTTTTAGGGTTCCGTACTCGAGGGGTGGCAAACGGGACCCTATTACTAAGCCTCCGTTGTCTGTCTATCACTCTGTCCGTCTGTCACAGGGTTCTACAGCTTCAACCGTAAAAGGTAAAAGGTTGAAATTTTCACAGAATGCGTGTTACTGTTATATAGGGCCTCGCTCACCTCACATAATAAAATATAAAAAAATATTTAAGGAGGTCCTTATAAAAGAACACTCGAAAAAGTTGCATTATTTAAACGTTATTAAAAGTATTTAAACGTAAATTGGATAAATAAAAGATTAAATTTAAATTTCGTCAGATATAGGACATACTATAGTAAAATGCTGTATGCAGACGATGCCAATTGTTTTGTTAGACGCTACCATTTTAGCTGCTTGTTTTTTGTAGCCTTGATGTTGCTTTGGCATGTATTGTATAATGTTGCTATTTACCATAATGTTTTTAGGTATTACGTATTGCGGGACGGTACGGAACCCTTTGTGCGCGAGTCCAACGCAAAGATATCTGTGACTATACAATACAGCCATGTCTTACGCTTCCTTATTGTTATTATTTTTCTAAAAAACGGTTGAGTCTGATTTTATTTATTTCTCCACCTATACCATATTTATAGTTTCTTTCTTCAAATAACTAAAAAGCCCACAAACACTTTTGATTCTTTGACTTAATAGTCAAATAAAAACATGACCACTAGCTTTATGTCGCAGCTCTATGAATAAAGAATTTTGAATTTAGGACAAGCGTGAATGTACGATACATAATTAATACTGATTATTTTCTCGTAAAAATCCATCTCAGCTCTTGAGAGAAACCTTCGCTGCTCTCGGGATCCAACTTTTGTCTCGAAGGAAATTCCCTGTTTTTTACCTGTTTTGTTATCTATTATTTCATTACATATTCAGTCGCTTTTACTCGTTAATTTTACGTAAACACCCGAATAAATTTGTTTTCTTTCTTTCTTTTTGATGACCACATTTTATAATAAAATTATAATAAAAATCGTTACCCAGAAGCACCAGCACAATTCACTCCTACGAGCCAATGACTAACAAAGATGATAGATTGCTAGACAAAATTTAGAATTAATTCGCTTTTTGATGTGAAGTTTAAAGTTTCGTTTTTTCACCTCACAAGCTCGGAAAGGCTCTGTTTATTATTCGAAATCTGGGTGGAAAAGCGCACTTTATCCGCTAGCGCAGAAAGTATTTTTAAAATTAGAGTATTTTATTCAATAAAGTTTTCGTACAATAATATTACATGTATAAATTGAACCTCATTGGTTTCGTAATAGTTTACATCCTCTGCAGACAGTCCACTGAAATACAAATAGGTACTTATTTCATGTCATGCGCCAGCCTCATTTAAAGAATAATCGCACTGACCAGCAAGAAAATTTGATTGAAAACAAAAACTTGAAAATTTCCTTATCTTTATTCAATTCACTTTTCTTCCATTACTTTGGTTTGTTTTTTGATAATATCGAAAGAAATCATAAAATATGAGCGTGGCCAGCAGCGACTAAGATATAAATTTATCACCTGTAGTAGTGCAAGCGGTACATAATGCTGAGTTGAGTTTTCTTACGGAAAAATCGCACGAAAAATACATAAAAGCGTACGATTTGTTCAATGCATGAAGACATTCTAAAGGCGCGAAAACGTTTTCAGAGAAAATAATGCTATCATACTTCATTGAACTATCTGAAACAAGAAAATCAAGCACACTTTGGAGTATTGGGCACAATAAACTGTTTTTCTTGCACCTAACATTCTCACCTCACTAAAGCGAGGAAAATGTTAAGTGCAAGAAAAACGTACGCTTTTATGTATTTAATCAAATTTTCTTGCTGGCCAGTGCGATTATTCTTTAAATGAGGCTGGCGCATGACATGAAATAAGTATTTGCATTTCAGTGGACTGGCTGCAGAGAATATAAACTATTACGAAACCAATGAGTTTCTATATATATGTAATATTATTGTACGAAACCTTTATTGAATAACAATATTCGAATTTTAAAAACACTTTTCACGCTAGCGGATAAAGTGCGTTTTTTCACTCAGATATTGAATGATAAACAAAGCCTTTCTGAGTCTGTGAGGTGAAAATAACTATTTTTCATTGGCCGAAAAATAAACCCTTTACTTCTACGCGGCCATCTTCACCTGTTATCGTGCAGTGCTGGATCACAAGATCGGCACATTTTCCTCGCGACCACATTCGCAGACACATCGATCAGTATCCACTGGATACCGATAAATCAGCATCAGTCACCTTCGTTGGCTCACTGCTCCGGGAGTGGACAGCCTCGATTATTTCCACTTCACGGCGCCTCTGAGTCACTGCACTTAATACCGTGATCCGCCTAAAGCGCACGCGCATAAATATCATAATTGCCGACGCGTAGACAATGCAGGAACGAGTGAGGTAGACTTCATATGAATAAAACATACGGAAACCGGCCGATCCCGCTGATAGCTACATACGAATACGGCCACAATAGGTGAAAACTTTATTTTTATTTGCTGAAGCAATTTCAGACTCGACTACGCCTGGGGGCAAAAATATGCAGATTCTGTCTCCATAGTTTTGTTTCATCTTATTTTTCGATACATATATTAAAGTTATTATAAAGATTTACAGGCTTTGTATTCATATCGATACTACGTATCTACCATTCGGACACAGCTTAATTTTTAATGGAATTCGTTACGCTTTGTCTCAAAATTTTGACTTTAATTTCATAATTCGTTACAAAAGTCACATTGAGTTAAACTGGGTTGACTTTAATTTCATAATTCGTTACAAAAGTCACATTGAGATAAACTGGGTACCTATATCTGTAAAGAGCATTAATTTGAAATTGGAGAAAGATTAAGGTCATGAACGGCTCACTCTAAAGTACGTAAGGAACATCTTTGTCACTTTGTTACGAGCGAGAAATTACAAAATGATTTATTACATTACACATTGTCCCCTGATTTAGTATAACTCCAATATTATATTCTCTTGCTTGGTTAGACGAATTAGAATGCAGAATGGGATGGAAACATGAAAAAACAAAAATCTAAGATTATGTTTTCATTGCGAAATCCATCGCTTTGGAAAACTCTCAATATTATTATAAGAGTGCATTACAAACCCGAAAACGCCCTCGTGAGCGTTCAGTATGTGCATTACAAGTTAGTTAGATCAAATAATTACAACAATATTCGGTGGACAAGTATGGTGGAAAAATTCAACGGTCTAGGTAAGTACCTCGGTGGCGCAATTGGTAGCGCGCTTTTTTGGGAAACAAGAGGTCGCAGGTTTGAATCCTGGCCCGAGGAATTTTTTCAAATTATTGTCTTTACATTTGTTTCTAATTTATCTTTTCGGGTTTGTAATGCACTCTAATAATAATATTTAAACAAAAATCTGATTGTCGAATTTGCTTAAAAGCCTGCCACTGTAAATTTTATCAAGATTATTACTCGTATATTATATAAAACACTAACGTTTCGAGCTGCCAAGTTGAAAAAATAAAATGAAGACCATGCAATCAATACCTACAAACGGCAAAAAGAAAGTTTTACCTGTGTTGGTGGTGTTTAAAATAATACTGGCAAAATACCAAATTCATGACATAATGCTTTAAATATGGCGAGGTATAATGCGCCTTTAACAGATCAAGTACCTATAATTCTATTGAATATCAAGCAATTGTTCATAAAAAATAATAGTTTAATAATTTTAGGAATGTAGGACGCGGCATATATGCGTTTAGTCTAAGCAAAGTAAGGAGACGTTTTCGTGCTTTGTGGGTTCATCAAATCAGCAACAATATTAAAGTTTTAACACAAAAAAGTAATTAAACGACAATAAATAAAAGAGCTCTTCTATGTCATGTGTATAGGTACATAAAGGAAATACAGCTGCAAAACCTAGTTACTCATGCACCGATTAAAGGTCCTGTCCTGTATAATTTAGGCCCTTGAGCGAAAAATTTATAATAACTTGTAATTGTCAGACATGAATAATGTATGTCGAATCAATCAATAACAATAATGTATAGCGAATTTATATGATCTTTAGTTTACATGAAGTATGAATTTTAATAAGTGTAAATCCATAGCAACGCTTTCCTTAAAACATTTTCCATAAGTAAGTTTGTTGAACTGATCATCTAATTTTTATGTAAACTGAAGATCATATAGATATACTATATGCATATATAGTATGGAAAATAATTTACTGTACAGTCCATCAAACTGTGGAACTCTCTTCCTCACACTATCAGAGACAGTCCTTCCATTGGTGTATTCAAAAGGAAAATAAAAGAGCACTATCTCCGTTAACCTATCCTCCTGGTATACATATTATGTATATAATATATGTATAATTATATATATATATGTATGATTATATATTTATTGATAGGATACTATTTATTAATACTGTGTAGGTATATGCATGTACATTTTATGTAGTTTATTGTATATATTTTTTACTTGTTTGTATATTTAAGGTTCTATTTTAATCTTGTTTTTGTGGAAGTATTATTATGTGCACCCTTGGTCTGCTGGAAGAAATCTCATCATTGAGATAAGCGCGCCATTGTATATGGCTTTTCAAGTGCATATTTTATTAATATGTTTTCTGTGTACATTAAGAATAAATATATAAATATATATATCTAATATTATTTAATTGATAACAAAATTCATCGACTAAGAAACTCTAAAATTAATTAGGGTACATTACAAGCATTATAACTACATGCTCTAAGAAAAATAATTTTCTAAGGGGACTGCGCTGGATCTCGCCTCTCACGGCCTCCCACGCACCGTTTGTCCACCTAGACAACTCTTTGATACTAAGAATTTTTTAACGACTCATTCGCCATCGAGTAGTGCACATTATGAGCGCTCACGAGCTATTTTTCTCTGAAAATTTGTTTCTAATTGATTTATCTATTTTGCAGTGCAGTCTTATGATATTTAAGGCCCTGCCCAAAGGACATAACAACAACATTCACTAGATTATGAACGTACTCGTAAGTTGAAGCATAAAAACGCTGTACAACAAATTCACAGAAAATTCAAATTCTCCTAGTTATACAATTTTGCTACAAATAAAATTATTCATAATTCGAATACGTTTAATTTTTTTTATAGAGCGAATTTAATTTAGCTACATATGTTTTCAAATTTGAGATATAATCGATTGTAACATATATTTTATTTGTATTTGACATGGTGGTAACGATAATGAATTTACAGTATGAATTATACAAAATGCTCATTCTATACAGGAAGAACCTTAAGTATGTAAGCAGATACAACAAACCTCTATGTACTATGATCCTGACACACCTCTTTTGCTTTGTCGATATCCATCAATCGAGTTTTACATGGTCCCTTATTCTGATTGCTTTTGATTTGGTCTTTCCTTATTATGTCTCCAATTTAATAAGCATCTGTCCATCTAGTACGGGAGGTACCGTTGCAAATACAAAAGTCATAGTAAGCCGGCTGATATTGACATCGATCGTAGATCTCACAAGACTGATATGTGAATCGACCGTCAGCTGCTCAAGTAGCGGTGGGTTTGGGAGTAAGAGGTTGCGAAAGTGGTAAAAAACAAAAAGTGATTGTACGCCGGCTGAAACTCTTCTCACAAATAGTATACTGAGCTGAAAAAAATCGTCAGCTGACGCACCCGCGGTGGGTGTGGATGTGAGAGGTTGCGAAAGTGGTAAAAAAAAAATTAACGAATCCACGATGCAGAAGACGATTTTTTTTCAGCTCAGTATGATGTCAACTATCTGTGAAAAATGTTTCAGCCGGCGTACTATTACTTTTTTTTATACCATATTCGCAACCCCTCACATCCAGACCCACCGCGAGTGTGTCAGCTGACGATTTTTTTTCAGCTCGGTGTGATGTCAACTACCTGTGAAAAAAGTTTCAGCCAGCGTACTATAACTTTTTTTTTACCACGTTTTCAGCCTCTCACATCCACACCCACCGCGGCCCGGGTACGTCAGCTGACGCTTGGTTCTGTTATTAGCCATTCCAGATCTATTGAAAAAGATGGAAATTAATCGGCGTAAAATCACTTCCTAAAATTCAAACAAGTTCATGCGAGCAGCTGACGCATCTTTCCCCCTCCACTAAACTCCTGAGAAAAGTTTCAGCCGGCGTCCTATTACTTTTTTTTTTTACTACTTCCTCTGCCTCCCACACCCACACCCACCGCGGGTGCGCCAGCTGACGCTTGGTTCTGTTATTAGACATTCCAGATCTATTGAAAAAGCTGGAAATCAATCGGCTTAAATAAATAAATAAATAAATAAATGACTTTTTATTTTCAGATTAAAAATCCATAAGTAGGTTAGTGTTAGGCTTAAAACTAGGTTAGTAAAAAAAAGGGAACATGAAACAAATTTATTATTTAAATAACCCAATGGATCGTTCCATCCAGAACTTTTGGATGGGACAATCCATTCGGTCCGCAATCATCTTTAAGATGCCGTTGCCACTGCCCCGTAATCTGAGTAGCATAGAGGCAGTTTTCTTGCGCATTATGGCATAAAATGCAACGCTACCGCGCCCGGGCTAATCTGGTGGCCCGGTCAAGCTCTATGTTCCACTAACGCACAAAATATTTCTTTGTTTATATATTCTTCTTCCTACCATCCTCTCTTTATGCCAAAACTTTATAATATAATGAAAGCAAATTAAAATAACGTGTTATAGTTACCAGGTTACGCCGATCGTTTAAACTGTAACTCAAACAAAATTATAATTTTAAATATTCTGGTCCGCGCTCCAACTCCGACAGGCTGCGACCTCACACAGTCTACATAGATGTTAAATGGAAGGCTTGAAAACTTTTTTCTACTGATCGCAACTCGGACAAAATTGAAAAATGACCCATAGTTTTGATCGAAAACGTAATTTCTTCAAATAACTTAAAACGCGATCACTGAACATTATATAATTATTTCGGTGACTAACAGCTAAAAAACTGTTGAAGATAAACAATAAACATACACGTTACTGCATTTCGTAGCTTATTATTATTTTTAATGCTATAAATAATTATGAATGAAATGAATCATGCTTCATTCGTGGGCCCGCAGTGGTGAGTGACAAACAGTTTTAAAAGTGCTATCAATACTACCGCTTCAATGACAGTCTTTTACAAATTCGTGGATGTTTGAATATGCCTGTGGTGAAATAATATTTTAAATTATTTACCTAATAATTATAGTTTATGAAACTGGTATGTACATAACAATGCTGGTTTATGTTTAAAAATGGAGCCGCAAGCGGAGTGTTTTAATACCTAGTTGGTTATGTGCAGTTTCACTAAAATCACACCTATTTTACCCGTTTTGGTAACATTTGTTGTAATTTTCTTGATTTTGCTGTTTCCGGCATGTCAGCTCGAGTGAAATTCTCCTCAATAAGACATTTTTGCCTGGATTAAACATTTTGACCAACAAAAAACAGTAGATAATAAATTAATTACGTAAATTATGGCGCCAAAATCCAGCAGTCCACCGCGCATGTAATACAAAGACAAAGGTACATGGCTGCATAGGCTAAGGGTCCTTTGCCTTCCCCTTTGTATCTTAATACAAAAAATAAATTAAATTATTATTTTGATAAGAAAACAATGCATAATTTTTGTTTTCGTAGTTGATGCATTCGTTTACAGCAGATTCTGAGCATTAGGACCACTGTATCAGAAATAATAATAGTAAATTGTGTTTTTTTTTAATAAATACAAAGAAAATTACAGTAAAATGCGCTATATTTCGACCACTCAGTGGGGTCATCATCATGCGAATCGTTAATTTATTATATTATATTTTATTTTAAAGCCAATATCTGGTTCTTCTAAAATATGTTTATTATTAACATATTAAAAATAATAATAGGGGTTTAATTATGAAATTACGTACTGGCCACTTTGAATTAAAATTAAACCTGCATGGTGTGAGATTCCAGAGTGATACCTTTTTCACACGATAACTATCATTATTTTGAAAAATGTACAATATTCGATTGTTTGACTTTCAATTGTTTTTTTCAACTTTTAAAGTAAAGATGGATACATTGAAAATTAGAGTAATTGTTGAATATGAGTTCCGACGTGGAACTAACGCAGCAGAAACAGCTCGCAATATCAATGCTGCGTTTGGAGAGTATACGGCTAATGAACACACCGTGCGTTTTTGGTTTAATCGCTTTCGTAGTGGAAACATCGACCAAGAATGAACCCCAAGGAACACCAGCCAATAAAGTAAATAACGATGAACTGAATGCGACGGTAGAAGCCGTATCTTTTAAAATGTAACCTCACACGATATATTGATCAAAACTTTTTTTTACCATACTGACCCTCCCATTTTCATCAAAACTATTTTTATTTTCTTACATGGTATTGAAGTGAAACGTTGTATCTACTTCGATGATTGTTTGTAGATACAGCCTTTCAGTTTGATGCTCTTATGTAATCTTATGTATTAAAACTCATTTTTTTTCCCCAAAAATAGTACGTAAGCAAATTTTATTTAAAAAAAAAAGTTTGTCTACTGGTTACAATACATCATACCAATGGATACAGAAAATTTACTGACCAAGAAGTAAGAAATTTTATTTTTATGGTTAAATATAAATATAGAATAACAAGATTTGAGTCGCGAATTTCCGCATAATGTGGAGTAAGCATGTCGATACAGCTGTAGGCCTGGGGCGGGCGGGCGGAGCGGTTCTGTTGCAATAATGATGCGACCATGCTGACGGGGAGGTGGCTGGCACACGAACATTATCATATAAATTAATAAATTTTTAATCAAAATAAATTGTTTAATGTCACGTCCCTCTTCAATATTACTTACAGTAGGTATTAATAGACCTAATGCTCAAATGAGAAGTGCCCGCTTTCTCGCACTGTTTTATTGGGTACCTGTTTATTTATAAGGTACATTATGTTTTGACCTATAATTACATGGAAAGTTCGCCTTGGCGGG
The DNA here is from genome assembly GCA_910592155.1 of Ypsolopha scabrella. Lineage (NCBI taxonomy): Eukaryota > Metazoa > Arthropoda > Insecta > Lepidoptera > Ypsolophidae > Ypsolopha > Ypsolopha scabrella. The sequence goes on from OU342964.1 coordinate 13,639,450, forward strand.
ATGTTTAAGTGCTGTGAAGATTAACGTGTACCGGGCCCGGCGCGGCACAGCGGTAACTAGCTTTCGCTCGCTCGATGCTCACGCGCAGGCGCTAGTCAATCCAGTTGAAATTACTACACGTACAGTGCTCATAAACAGAGCTGAGTAGTTGAAAGGGAAATTGAAGGGCACGAATGAAGAGGGAGAACTTTTAAAAGAAGCGTGTAATACCGCCAAACAAACTTGATTATTTAAAAAAAACCTTTTTACCAAACTAAAATTTCCTAGCAAACTTAAGAGGACAACTACTTCTGGTGACCCTGGCCTCAGTAAGGTCCGGTTTAATTCAGATATTATGTCAGTAAGGAAATTGTCAGAAATATTTGATAAACTACAGACACAGAGGATTTTCTTCTGTGTTTACAGAATATCTAAAATGAAATAACTAAATTGGTGTTTTAAATTTTTATCATGACCTTTAACTAAATAAATACCAAAACGAGGTCCAAAATATGACAATTAAAGACTAAGGTCCAATTTAATTGACTAAGTATGCAAAGAAACACATTGAAACTTAGTCAAATTAAAGATATATAATTGATTATTTTTGAAGAATTCTAGCTAAAGTAATTTTATTTGTTTATTTAGGCAAATTTGAGCGCATTTGTAACTTGATTTACCACAACGATGGAGAGAACAGTATGGGAAGAGCTGTGTGAGAAATTGAGACGCACCCACCAACAACTTCACCATCAGTAGTTGCCGCCTTTGGACAGCTTTTCACACATATGTAGAAAATCCCAAATTAAAATATATAGTATATTACGAGTACAGGTGGTTGTTGGCCAAACCCAAAACTACAGAGTAAAGCGAAAAATTATCAAAGGAGTCCCAGGGCCGATATTGACCCTAGCCGAAAATGGGACACGCTGATTTAAAAAAACACATTCTTTATTATTACACCATCCGATAGTGTCACTTATAACGTGCTTATCATAGAAAACTAATGAAAAGTTATATTTTTAACAAACTGATTCATATTTTAATTTTTTTATACATTATCCGTTTCGTACTATTCTTGGTGTTAACTTTTCAACACACATCTAGAATCGACGACTGTTATTGAATAAATAATCTTGTCTTGTATTGAATTAGTACAATCCTTGAGACGCCGAATTCAGCTGTTATTTCAATATATTGAAATATAAGGCATAACTTTGACATTACTTCCTAGAATTTGATCCTATAAGCGGCACTATCGGATTGTGCAATAAATATACAGTGTGTTTTTTAATCAGCAGGTTCGTTTCTCAGACAGGAAAGCCATTTTTTATCTCCTGGTGTTGTTTTGGTTTCGTTTAAAGCCGGGCCCCTTGAGCAGTTCTCTCTCTTTTCTATAATTTCGGATTTGAGCATCCACACGCCCATTTGAAAGAAAGACTAATCTGTATACCCAGTAATATAACATTATCTAATTTTTCAAATGCAAAACAGCATGCTGTTGGCATGCGAGTTAAACTCGCACTTCTAGTAAAGGCTTATTAAATGTAAATGAAATATACTTGTAACATTCTTTGTTATACTTTGCCGCTAAGATTTGCGGAAACTTTTATTAAGCTTTTAAGTGTAAAATAACTTAGCACATTTATATATAAGGGTTTTACACTTGAACATTAATTTGAGAAACATAATTTTATCTAAGAACATAAACATTACTAGGAGGAAGTGGGCATTATAATTAATCAAAGCCTGTCATATTAAAATGCTAATAAGACATAACGATGCATCATTAAAGACAAGATCGCCGCCTCGGTAATCGATTTATATTAATTTTAATCGATTTCATTTGTCCATGTGATTAGCATTTTATTAAATTACTAACCTTTGCCCGTAGCTCTGCCTGCGTTTATTCAATCTCTGTCCCGTTTTTGGTTTGGGCGTTATTTTATCAACACCCCTTATAGCCTATATGTTGGACTGTGTCACTACTAATAATATAATAATAATAAAAAAAAACTTTTATTTCCAAAGAACAATTTTTACAATATATACAGTGCACCCCAAACAACATAGTTGTTTGTCGGGGTAAATACGCTCATGCAACAGTAAGTATATAGTTATTAATCAGTGCAGCTTACGGTTAGTAAACATTAACAATGTTACAGTTGCGACAGAAAATGGTTTCTCAGTAAGACATTTCTAGATCTAAATTTAAATGGTAGTACATTTTTAGTTGAGTCAGGTATACTATTAAAAATTTTTGGAATAGTAAATTCCTTTGTGCGTTTTCCATAAACATTATTCACTCTTGGTGCCACGAGCCGTCCCTTATTAACTTGTCTTGTAATTATTTTAGCTTTAAGTTTAATTTTGTACCTATCCTGCCAGTATTCCTCCTTCGCTAATTCTAATAAGTATTTCTTATCTAAATCCGTTGAGTGGTTCTCGAGTTAAAACGGAACATACATACATACAGACAAAAATTCTAAAAATGGTAGTTTTGGCTTCAGTAGATTACCTACTAAAAATCCATTTCATTTAATATTTTAAAAAAATGTACAGACAAGACTTTTTTACTACTTTATTATTAGTATAGATAGAACACAGCTTTGATGTGATATTACCTTGAGTTGAGATTATTCACTTACCTGTAAACAAAAGATAATGCATGTTATTAGGTTAATTTGTTATTTTACTTCACATAATTCAGATAATTCTACTCTGGCTTCTTACATTTTATAATTTTTTATTGATTTTTATTTATTTATCCAGCGAATCGGTCCCGTCCCCGCTTAACAAAATATTATTATCTATTAAAAAAATCAAAACTTATTTATTTATGATTTGTACAGCATTACAGACTAAACATTCAAATGCTCTATACAATAAAAAAAGAAACAATAGAATATATAACTCAATACTTCAGTAATATAGACATGTTGCATCTTTCGTTGGGTCAATTCAAGAGTGAGTTTATATAACACTTTTGTTGAAAAAAATTAATGAATGTAGTATATTATAATTTTTCTTATTCTTATTCTTTATTGTACACAAAAAAAGGAGATTACAAACATTTGATACATTAATTTGAGTACAGCGGCGACCTTATCTCTCAAAGAGATTTTTTATAGCAAACCGAATGGGTATAGGAGTGCTTTAAAAATAAATTGGTAACCATATGTGTACGTACTACATGACTACTACATACTAAAATACTTACATAGGTATATATATATATATGCCACTAAAATATATCTAACATACATACTAATATAACTAACTTTAATATAAACTGACTATATATAAACATGACTATATACATATAAAATGGATATGTAAGTATAATGAACATTACGATACATAATAATTGATAATGCAGCAATAAATAATTAAATATATTTAGGATAGCTTAAGGATTTGCTGAATAGTATTCCTTTAGTTTCTTTTTAAAAGAGGAGATAGTGCGACATTCTCGGATTGTGTGCGGAAGAGAATTCCACAGCCTGATGGCTCTAACAGTGAAAATTTTTCTTTCCTTGTTTACATTTTATTCTTTTTTTAAATAATTAACTTTTGCAGCCATTTGGTTGTATTGTTAAAGTCAAATCTGAGCTGATATTTTCAGTTTTGCATGTTGTGTATTTGTCGTGCATTAATTTTATCTGTATTTAAAATTGTTAAGTGGAAACTGTTTTTGGTCAAATCATTAGCTATTATATTCTTACTATCTATATAATAAAAAAATAACTGTTTGTTTTCGAATAAAGAAAATGAAATGAAATACAAAAATGAAAAATATAATTATTTGGTCAAAAAGAATGGGTGGTATAATAATTGAAATCAAAATAAATATAGCTTCAATGAAAACTACTGGGCTTATTTACTAAAAGTTTACCTAAATGCAGAATTAGATAAGTATTCTGGAAAAAATAAATTCAAACTCAAACTCAAACTCAAATCATTTATTGCAATGTCACAAGTTTAGGGGATCTTATTATTTATAAAAGTACAGGTGACGCCCTGTTGGGGCATAGCAATCATGAGAGGGCAACTGGTTGCCTTTTAAGTACATAATGTTAAAGATTATTCCTAGGTCAAGTAAGTTAGTACTAGTTAGCATAATCATTTAGTTAAATCTATGTTAAATTTGTTAGTATTGTTATATTTTATTCAATTTTAATTAATTATTCACAAGAATATTACAATTTATTACAAATTTATTCAGTCATTTAGAAGAGCTATTGAAGTATTGATTTTGTATCGTCATTAAAATATTCAGTTAAATTGTAATAGCATTTCTTTATGAGGAATTTTTTTAGGTTACTAATAAACAAAGTGTTTTTTTCTATATTTTTTAGGTAGTTTGGCAGATGATTGTATATTTTACTCAGCATGTGATGGGGACTGGTTGACACTAGTTTCATGGTTGTTAGTGGTATATCTATTTGATTTTTATTTCGATTGTTTCGTTTATTGTTCACCTTAAAAGAGTATAAATCAGTGTTCTTTCTGACAAATTTACAGGACTCCAATATGTAAATACATACTAGGGTCAATATTTGATGCTTGACAAAATAGGGTCTACAAGAGGTCATTTGCTCAATGTTTGTAAGAATTCTGATGCATTTTTTCTGTAGTCGGAATACTTCATCAATCTCACAACTGTTTCCCCAAATCACGATTCCGTAAGACAACCTAGAATGTGCATACGCATAATAAGCCGTAAGGGTAGTATCGAAGTCAGTAGCTCGTTTTAATTGATAAAGAGCGTAAGTAAAAGAGGAGAGTTTTTTTTTCAGGTTCTGAATGTGTGGTTTCCATGTCATATTTGTATCTAAGTCAATTCCTAATAGGGTTGTAGTATGTACTGATTCTAATACAGTATTTTCGTAGGTATATGATAATTGTAGGGGTGTTTTTTGATAGGGTTTGAATTGAATTAATTTCGTTTTCGTCAAATTGAGTTCTAAGTTGTATTTTTTAAGTATGTCAAAGATTGTGTCTAAAGTAAGATTTAATTTGTCATTTAATTCATTAATATTTGAGCATGGTATGAGGATGGAAAGGTCGTCAGCAAAAAAAATGCATTCTTCCGTTATTTTGTTGGGGAAATTGTTAATATAGATAAGAAAAAGCACACATCCTAGGACGCTACCTTGGGGGGATGGAGCCGTTTGTCACGACTCTATCAGACCTAATAAATTTAATTTTCCCCGAGTTAAAGTCCGTATTTTTTATCTCTACACATTGTGGGCGATTTTCGAGGTACGATCTAAACCATTTATGTGCAATTCCTCTTATTCCTGCACCATATAGCGTCTCCAGTAGAGTCGCGTGACAGACTCTATCGTATGCCTTGCTCAAGTCTATAAGGAGGCCAACCGCGTATTTTTTGTTGTTTAATGCTTCGTAAATCTTTTGTGTATATCTATAGATCGCTAAGGTGGTGGAGCGGTTTGATCTGAAGCCGAATTGATTTTCGTGCAGGATTTTATATTTTTCCAAAAAAATATTTATGCGTTTGACCATAGCTGTCTCAAAAATTTTTGCTGATGTTGTCAACAATACTATAGGGCGATAATTGTTTAAGTCCGTAGTAGAGCCCTTCTTATGTATTGGTTTTATAATAGCAATCTTTAGGGCGTCAGGAAATACCCCCTCGCTAAACGATTGGTTAATTAAAATTGTAAAGGGAATAGTCAGAATGTCAGCACATTTCTTTATTAATTTTGGTGGTAGTTCATCCACACCAAAAGAATTTTTGTTTTTTAAGTTTTTTATAATACGGTTTATTTCCGCAGGTTCAACAGGGCTTAAGAAAAACGTATTTGGTACTGTGCTAGAGCTTTCAAGTACTTTGTGTGGTTCTTTGGTTATGTGCGAATTTGCAATTGAAGCAAAAAAACTATTGAACTCTTTCGCTATTTTTTTTGGATTTTCTATAATACAATTCTTTAGTTCAAGCCGTATATTATAATTTTCCCTACTCTGCTTATTTGTTTCTCTATTGACAATTTTCCACATACATTTCATTTTATTTTCAGAAGATATAAATTTACGTTTGTTTGATAGTTTTTTGGATTTACTTACAGCCTTTTTAAGTGTTTTGCAATATTTTTTATAATAGTTCCGTAAAATTTTATTCTTTGTTTGTGAGACTAGTATTTTTAAGAGTCTTTTATTGCAACAAGATATTCTTAAGCCACGAGTTAAATATGTTGTCTTTTGTTTAAAATAATATTTCATTGAAATTTTGGGAATACATTGATTAAGGGTTTTTTGTAGAGTTTCATTAAAAATATTGTAGTTGTCATTAATATTATTTTGATCAATTAATAAAATGTCCCAATTTATTTTTGCAATCTCATTTTTAAATAAAGGAACCTGTACAAGTTTTATGTACATTTGACATATTCGTTCGATAAAATCCCAATATAAAAAAACCTGCGAGTTGATTAATATAATAACAAATAATGAACTATGAAAAAGTTTTTTCTGAGGTGACGTACAAGTTTTGAACATGCCCCCATACGAACTGCGAACAAAGAAGTATCCACTAATATATTTATATTTTGTATAGCCTACATATTACAATAAATTTTACTTTTACAAGTGATATAAATTGTACGAATTAAAAAAAACACAAATAAAAAGACATTTTCTTTGATTTGAATAAAACCTCAGACCAAAAATGAAACATACTGTTTATACAGAATGTAAATTCAAAATCAAGAATCCCTTTAGGGTATGAAAGTATACACGATTCTGATGTCATTACGAGAAAAAAATATATACCTTGAATTTTCACCAAAAATTCCATCATTTTTCTAAGCTATGGCTACGCAGCTCACCGGCCTCTCCACACACCTAATTGCACTCCGCAACCCGCACCCCTCATCCGAGTAGCCAGCGACCAGTGAGGGTGTCCACGCGATTAGTGTATTTTGAGTAAAGAAAATCGTCTTATTGTGAGGTAGTGGTACTTTATTTAGAAATCCCAGTATTTAAAATAATATCTTTACCGATCATACTAACACACCCTTAAAGGATTCTTGCCTTTGCTTTTACACCCGGTATACAAGACTTGGCCTTTCTAGCAACACTATTGATTGATGGCATTTACAAGATTTATTTTTTGCAAAACGAGCTGGTTTAATTTCCACCCAAAAATAGTAATTTTTCTAAAAGCTTTGATTGTAGTTTTTATTTTCTCCAAAATCGATACGAGGTTCTTTAAGGAAATTTCTGTATCTGTTATAGTTTAGATTTTCCCCATACCGCCCCCGCTCAACGTGCTATTTATTATATTGGTAATATTGGTATATATATTCATTTGGAATATGTTCTTTAGGATTTTTCAAAATTCACTCATTAGAGGGGTGGTTTTGTGATGAAAATGCGTTCTCAACTGTTAAAACGGGCTATTTATGTATATCCCAAATCCACGTGAACGAAGTCGCGGACGTCTTCTAGCAAAACTTATAATTGCAGGTGGAGCTACACCTTGTTTCTTTGATTGAGTATGGGTATAGTTGTGTGAAGTGAGTATGAAGTTATAGTAATTGTGAGGGCTCTTCCTTCAACCCACACATGCCTCCCCGCATCCCCATTCAAGGTCAACTGCGACATATCCGAAAAATAACGAATATAAAAAGAAAGAGGATTTTTAAAATGCCTCTTTTTTGTATTTTTGGCACCCGTACCGTGTATATTAACACCCCTGTGACGGAAGTTGTGAACCAAATCAACATCCTGTATACTTCTCTCACTGCTTACAGTTATAATGTGGCTGAGAGAATATAAGAACATAGATTTGTTTTCGGGTCGGTGGACAGCAGTGAGACGAATGAATTGACAGCAGTTGAGACGACTTTGAGTGTGATGGTCATCAAACTGCAGCCGATAATCGTTCCCGGATTCAGCGAAACCGCCAACGAGATTTATGACATGTCAGCACTCGAAGATCTCGTCACATTTAATGGTCCGATGGTAATCGATATCGAGCCTTGTCGTCTCAACGAAATCACGCCTTGTCAATAATGATAATGACTTGTGAAAGCTGGGGGATAGACCGCCAAAGCACAACCGATGATTATAATATTGAGGTGGCTCTATCGCAGAGATTATTGATTACTGCGCTAAAGATTTGTTAAGGATGCTGTTACAAAGTGACGAAATGACTGCGATACGTATCGACAACTAATCCGAGAAAATTACTAAGTAAACAAAACCTTATTCCATAGAAGATAAGATTCTCGTGGTACAGCAAACTTACTAGAGTTTATTTTAATTGATTTTTTTGGCGTTTTTTTAAACAATTAAATTTTTTATTTCACTTTGTATTTTTAGGGTACCGCACCCATAAGCAAAACGGAGCCTTATTAATTTTTTTTATGAGGCCTCCCAGACATGAAAAAGGAGCCGACTTTTTTTCTTACCTTAGCATTAGAGTTGTCGTTGTCTAGAGCTCATCGAGAAATCGAATCGAATATCTTTTTATCTTCAAAAATAAAGAAATAAGGGCCGTCATTGTTGGCAGTTTTGGACCATTTTTGTTACGAGGTCTATCTCAAATAATAAACCAGTTACGAATTTGTAATTTTCTGTATATTATGTGCAATATACTGTATTTAAACAAGAAATACTGAAAGCGCCGATTTAATAAGTAGTTTTAGGGTTACGTACCCGTTAGTTTGGAAAATTTGAGAAAGGCAGTCCAGCAGTGGACAAACAGCCTGATGGATGCATCGATAGCTCTAAAGTAGTAGTATCTGTAGATACATAAAAAATTTGACAACATTTGATGTATTTGTCGGAAAATTTACCGAAAACGTGCCGAAAAATAGCTAAAAATTTAACATTTTGTAATAGCATCCTTAAAGCTGACAATAAAACTGACGCGTATCTAACTAGCTCTCTTACAATTTCATCAACAGACAAGCACGTCGATCGTAGAACGTGACGATACATGCCATGCTCGACGCTCGACGCTCGACGCTCGTATCACGACGTTTTGTGTGTGAACGTGGGCGGTCAAGTTCGCCTTTTGTAATCCGTTTGTTAAGACTTCGGGGTCAACGGTTCTGGTATGCCTGCAGCAAAGGCGATGAGGATAGACCATAGCAGCAAACCGCAATGATTCATCAACGAATTCGTTTTATGTATTATCAACAGGTTGCTCGCATTTCTTAGTAATTGGCACTATTTGCCACGGAATGTGGTTTAGGTACGTGAGGAACATATAAACAGAGGTATTGTAATAATTAGTGGAATTGTGTTTTTGCAGCAAATGATGAACGGACATTAGTGCCCTTAGATGACCGATTGAAAACCGAGCAGCATAATTTATTGGAGCTTTTGTTAGGCCAACGGGTGAATCGATAGAGGGAGTGCAAGGGACTGTTACAGTGGATAAAAACAATAGGAGTGAATGTGCAGTGAAGTGCAGTCAGTGGTGGCCAGCGGAGCTTCACCAGAGTGAGAGCGGACGGTTGAGGCGACCCAAATCATCAGGAGACGTGAGTTGGACGAGGACCAAGAATAGTACGTAATATTCCTCATTACGTGCCGATGGAGCGATGCAGTTTGTGAACAAACGGGAAACCCTGCGCGTTGCCAAATATCAACGCTATATTTGTGCAGTCAGTCCGAAATCTGAATCCCCACTTGTTTGTGAAGATCTACAACTACCCACTGCATTGTGCTCGTCATAATAGTTGCGAGTAAAAATAAATATTCCATCATGCTCAAAATTATCATCAATTATTCGAATTTGAGCAAAGATTACAAGTGTTTATGAAGTAAACATACAGCCCCTGGCGCCGCCATCGTCATGTCGGCGGAGTCTAAGTGAAGCCTACATGCTCTCTGCTCGTGTGTATGTTATACAAGCACGTACGTACGTACAAAATACGAGTATCCTCCTGTTTGCGCTCTTCACTCACGGTACGAAGAGTCGAGTGTTAATTTAATAATCTTACGAGTCGCTAATATAAGAGAAGATAGTTCCGTCTCTAGTACTTGAACCACGAACATGAGGCCATTACTGATAAAGGACACCAACTTTACATTCAGTCCACTCTACTTTTGAGAACTTTAATCGTGATCATCTTCTTAATCTTATGTCTACTATGTTGCTTCAAATTTAGGACTACATAAGCTTCTAAAATAACAGCTACTTTTAAAAAAACTTCACTTTTTGCCTCTTTTGTAGCCCAACTTAAATATAGTTTTTTTATATATTTCCCGTATCATATTTGTTGATCATAAAATATTATTTTTATACAGATTAGATTTGACATGTAAAACGTATACTTTATGTATCTATTTTACAAATAAACAATTTGAATTTGAATTTACTAAAGAAATAATATCAATTTTTAAAACATTTATTTGGTCACGTGTTGGGTTTCAATTTCGGTTTCGATTTGGCTTTCGATTATAGCAAAGGTAAAATTTTGCTAAAAAACACTTAGCCACACAACTGCTAATTTAAAAGGTTACCATCACAATAATTGAAGTAAACAACTGAACCCGCGCCTCAGTCAAAGACGCGAGATAATCGTTGAACAAAATTTATAAAAAAACAACTTTAATATGATGAAAAAAAATATAACTAAATAAAAAATAAAATATACTTAATCTGTTCGGTGGACTAGTCACGATATGAACTACGATCTGTTTTTATGGTTTAGTACCAAAGGACAAAACGGAGCGTCCGTCTGTATGTCACCGGCCTCTAGCTTTTTATACTACTCCTTATTTACCATCGCTTTAGCCATAATGAGAATTATAAGAGTTAAAATTTTGCATTTTTCATTCATCGCTTTGGAACTAAATTGTGAGAATGTAAATTATTTGTTAAATGTATCAAGTAGTTATAAAATTCGAAAAGTCTAGTAGACAGGCATACAGGGAGGGGGCCCCCCTTGAGCCACGAACGAAGAACATAATTTTCGCTAATTTTAAAATTTTGTAATCTTCATAAACACTTTACTAGCCGACTTACAGAAAATGTAACAAGGGGTCCTGAGTGAAATTCTGAATCCGAGCCTGCCAGTATAGGTAGATTTCGGTGGACCAATTGGGTTAGTCACCACTGGCTCGTGATAGGCAGGGATACGGTTCAACCCTCGTTTGGGAGTTTATTTGAAATTGATTTCTATATTTTCTCATATACCAAATTCTTTGTTAACTGATTGATTTTCAGGAGGAGAAACCACAAAATATTTGGTACTTTGGTGATTCAACCTAAGTAGTAACTAAGATTATGTACTTAGTATCGTTTCGCCATGTGCTTGCTCAAAATGAGCAAATGCTTGTTACAACTGTTTAGGTTTTCGTATTTCATGATATGTTTTCAAAGAGGATGTAAAGCAGATAGCAATTTAAAGAAGTAGAGTGGCCACTAAGTGGTCAACCAAGCTTAAACGATAATTGGGTAAATAGAAAGTGCCTTCATTGGTCCTTAAATAACAAACTTACTAAATAATGTACAGTTGCTTGCTATGAAACAAATTGTCTTTTTGTAAGGAAACTGCGTGTCTATATAACTAGTCGTACTTTCATTCGGGGAATCAAGCTATTGACGGTGAATGAAGGTCTGATTATAGGGCTCTTTCATCCAAACGTGACCAGAGGAGGGTGCACCTTCTTATGTAAACTGGTAAAGGATTTACGCTGAGCTTTAGTATAAAAGATGTAACCAAAGAATTACTTCATTAGTTTAAAAGAAATATCTTTGAAGTTTATGATGTCATCAAATAAACCGCTTACTTTATTATTTAAATTATACTTACTAAGTTATCTTAAGTTTATTTCTAAGGTTTATTGGTTATAAAAAGAAAAGAAAGAGCAAAAATATTTTATGGGGATTTCTACGTTGAAAAAATTGAGAATGGCTTATTTAAATTCTAATCCAGAATGACGAATCTACTAAACTCAGCGCGGTCTGAATTTTTAAGGGCAGTTATCCGGTTTATTTATCTATTCAATAGCGTTTTGTTACCAGAAGCGATAAGTGTTATTTAAATTCTTGATAAAGTAATAGAATAGAATTATTTTTATTCCAGCTCCATAAAATACCTATAAACCAGGCCAAACTATTTGATTCCGAAATCGAAACACGAAAGGAAATGGAATTTATCAACAAAAAAACATTATAAGTCTATTAGCACTGAAAAATTACCCAATAAAAACTGTGCCGGGCACATGGCGTCGGCTACTTTATGACGTTCACTGTCACCGTGAGTTGACCAATCACAGCCAGCCCAGTGTCGCCTGATCTTTTGAGTGTCTGGTACTATTTTCGAATGACAATTTGTTAGAAAGATCGCGTCTTTTATGTTATGTTTTGAAATAATAAAATGGAAAATTTGTAAAATTAAGCAAATTGTTAACAATAACATTGAATCTTAAGGAATTTGTTGAAAAGTTATACCATAGTAAAATACCTATATGTATATCGTACGTATATTATAAAATAATAGTGGTTATATTTCTGTCATACTATGGGAAAGTGGGAAATTAATTTCTAACATCTCTTTACGTGAGTCGGCAACTTAGTTTACAAGCTAGAAATAAAATTAAAGGGTAAGAATCTCGAAACAAATTACTTTGAAAAATATGGAACTACCCTGAGTAGTGCAGCATTTCTCTGGAGAAAAAATATAAAATAAAGTAGCTGGCTTGACTCCAATTTGGGTGTCAGATTATATCAGACCTTGAAGAATTACCCCCAACCACCTTCGTTGTTACGTAATCCTCAGTGAGAAGGCATAAATTATGACTGGCCAGTCATCGCTAAGCATAATACAAGACTCCACTAAAAATACCTTCAAAACCCACGTAAATAATACAGTACGTATTACAAAGAATTTTCTGTGTAAAAGCAACTTTTTGGCATGTTTTCGTTTGCACAATAATGCAATGCAAGCACGTGGTTTGTGTTACTTACTTTATGTCCATTTCTCAGAATTTCCAAACAAAAATAAGACATTTTCAACACAAATCGTTGAGCTTTTAAACTTCGCGGTGAAAACTTGAAAGGTTTTACAAAATAAAGACTCGTAAATCATACGCTCAATTTCATCGCCATTTACATTTCAATGGAATGTATTTTTTGCATTCCATCTGTGTTGGTAAAGTAATAGTCACTTATATTTAAAGTTGTGGTTAAAGGCAAAATCTCTACCATGGCAAGTAGGTTTTACCAATAAATTTGGATGGATGAATTGAAACACAGAATCTAAATAAGATAGGACTTTTGTTATTTAATATCGAATATTTTCTAATATACTTACTTTGATTTTTTACTCATCTTAGAATAATCATAGCAAATATTTAGACAACAAAGTTTTACAATAAAGCAATGATGCAATTTCTTATAACGTATTTGTCCTGACAAGACAAAATGGTCGACTTAACCCAAGCTATTCACATTTGAATTAAAAAGCAACATTATTATCATCTACACAAGTTGACATTTACAATTGTATAAAAGGCGACTTCTTTAATAAAACATTGTGTAGATCCCAGCACAGACAAGACAGTTAATTACATTAGTGTAAAAGCAAAGGTAGAATACTGTGGAGAAACTGACTGCAATGGAATCCCATCCACAATCAGTATGCGGACAGTCTTAATGAATGGCTTACTGAATCAAACTACAGGATGACACTTTTTGTATCGTCAAGAAAACGGTTGCGTTTTTATTCAGAAACTGGACGTTATAACGAGCCTTGATGTCACTTCGTAGCATAATATACTCGTAATGTTTACTTCTTAGCCGTGATTGAGTAATCATTGAAAAGTCATGTGTCTTTAAACCAATATTTGTATTTTAAATATTGATTTTCATCGCGTTCCCCAGAATGTTCATGTCGCCGCATCCTGCTGAATGCAACTTTGTATGTTTAGTTTTAAGTGCTTATTTTGCATTTCCATTCAAACTTTGTGGCTAAAATTTAATGTGTTTTTCCGAAGGTTACCGAACAATGGAGTCACGATCGCTAAGCGATACCACGTTACTTCGGCACATTACTTACAAAAGATATGATCGATAGAGCAAGGTACATGTTGATTGATATGTTTACTGGTATTATTCAACTGTCACGAGTCCAATAAACCGGTGATGGATTTATGGTCTGCCGTTATCTGACAAACGGTCCATGGCGGCAACGACATCAAACGACAATCGTTAGCAACCGCATTGTAATTGGCTGATTGGAAACTCTTGTCGAAGCTACCATAGCATACCTTTGGAACTATATAGAGAATAGGACCTTAAAGGCACTGAAAATAAAGGTCGATCGGAAGATGTGGTGGTAAATAACTGCATTAGTTACGCAACCACTTTGAGGATATTAAATGCAATTGTTGAAGATTGATTTATGGGATGTTCAAATTGAAAATTAATTATTTATTGATGCGCGACCGTAACACCATATTGTTAACACAAGTGTTGAAGGTACAAATATTTTACACAACATGTAGTAAGATGCTAAAAATATTGTCTTTTTGTCCTTGTAACATATACTCGTATATAATTAATGAAAAACAATTAACCACAAACTTTAACCGCTCGTAATCTCACCACAGCAGTTTTTATTATTTAACCCTCACTTTCAAGTTTATGCAACAACATAAAGAACTGGTAAATCGGAGATTTCTAGAATTCATCGACCTAATTCGACATTTAAATTCGAACTGAAGAAAGGATCGAAGATCCGTCGGAGGGTTTCTGAAGTTTACTCTAAAACGTTGAAAATTTATCATTTAAATGTTTGAAACTAAACAAGCATGTTTATTTTTGAGATAATAAAATTTACCAATAAGTTTTATCTAATCGGGTTCTGCCTCTGTTTTTATGAGAACTTATATCATTATTGTACAACACAAATCGACTTTAGTGTAATGGTTCGAGTACTCATCCACTAATCCAAAGGTCGTTGGTTCCAATCCCGTAGAGCATATACCTATAGGGTTAAATTCAATCAACTGACCAAATTCATACTAGAGACTCGGTTAGTGATCAGGAACAAGGTTCAGTAATCCTATTGGCCAAATCGCGAAATTTTTTTTGCTCCCGCTCTGTTTGTTCTAGTTTAAATACAATTCCTAGCCCAGTCACTAAGGAAGCAAAAAAATATATTTATCGAATTTCAACAAAATTTGTTTCTGATAACTAACCGAGTCTCCAGTATAAATTTGATCGGTTGATAATAAGTGAAAATAATTCTAGGGTAGATAATGTATCGCTAACTGATCACAGTAGAAAAAAAAATGATGTCAAATAATTTTTTCACTTCCCAGTACAAAGTGGTTTAATCAGCTGACTAAATTTCTATGGAAAAGTGAAAAAGTGAAAAAAAAGTAAGCGCAAATTTTTTTTTTCATTGGAATGTGTTCTGTTAAGGATAATCTATCATCTCTTGAATTTTTTTCACTTTGAACTGTGGGACCTCACCGAAGTACGGCGATAGGGCTTACTAGTAACGATCCATCACGCTGGAACGTAATATTTGTCAGTGAAAAGTGGGTGGACGTAATAATCGCCAGTGTAACGTTGACTCGTATTTCATAGGCCACGCTCGGACACCCCTTAGTGATTCATGTCATGCCTATGAATATCTTTTTTGTTTGACTTCTGTGGGAGCTTATGAAATTTTACATGATTATTTTAACTACCACCCCTTATCTCTCAACACATCTGTACACAATTCACCTTGTGTTCTCGCAATCATAATGCTTTTGCTTCGTTTTTGATCTTCGGGAGTAATCTCAAAGCGGGACGTAGCCCTAACTTACATAATATCTACAATAATAATTATTCGTGTTGACTGACTGATCTGATGGCTGACTGAACAACTGCTTCAGTTACTTTGTTCCTACTACACAGAGTACTTAGGTCAAGATTTTTAGCAAATTTATTCAAAGTTTAAGTGCTACATCTTGTCTCTTTGCTATCTCAGTATTATTTGAAGCAAAAACTTGAAAAAATTACGTAGCCGCCAACTCTGATCTCATCAGTTTTTTTTACAAATCATGAATAATCACTCATATTTTTTATGTGACAAATGACATCAACAAAACTGTGGCTAAGCAATAATATAAGACAAAAGATTATTAAGAGAATAGTCCCCGCAAAACCGTAATTTATTCCTCCTTGTTTGAAGAATCTATCAATACTGCATTTTTAAAAAACGAGTACTTTTGCCAAGAATATAATGCACCTTTCTATCGTAACAGAATCGTCTGAATGGTAAGAAGTCATTCTAATATTGGGAAACAAATACCAAAGATAGCTTTAAAAAGTTTTTATGTCGAGGTTTAAGGGTATTTGGGTAAAAACCCATGTATGTACTTATATATATTATTTTTCGATTAAAACCTGTATAAATTGAAGTAAAGCAGCTGTACAAAAGAAGTTACGATGGGACAAAATTGCAATTTTTAGCAGAATACCTTCGGCCCCTGTAACATTTTTTGCCATCGCTACTTTGCTTACTAAAACTGTTTTAAATGATTTTTAATGCTAGTGCTTGTAAAAGCCAATTTTATATGCATGAAAACTTTACCACAATAGTGTATTCTTTTAATTTTTTCAAAAAATCTTATCTTGTGTACCATGGATAGACTTGCCAGAAATGAGCTGGGGCCTTATTGTATAACTTCGACATCTATCGCAATCGCCTTCTAACGCACCCGTGATTTGGCCATAAATGACATCACACATCATTAATCATCATCATCATAATCATCATCATCATCTTTCGCGTATAGCGTGAACATGGAAAACAAAAATGTTTTTTTTTTCATACGAACCGAAACCCACCCTGCTACAAAGTTGCTTACGAGTATGGCAATTCTAACGTTTAGTTCCAAATGTAAATAAACTGGACTTATAAATGCAAATAAAGATAAGGCAAAAGAAAGACAGGATGTACGAGTACGTACATAATATACGCGCCAACTAGTGGACACACCCCTGTGCGGTGTTGCTAAACACAATGTAAACGTCGTCGAATCATCGGTTCAAGTTTCCCCGACGAACCCTAACGAACGAGGTATTGTTGCACCTACTGAACCTCACAGCCATCATGGGAATGTGCTCGTAAAGTTCCGCGTCCTGATTTTTATTCCAAATGTACAATATCAGATTCTTTAGAACGACATTCCGTCGAAGCGCAGCGGAAATTATATTTCATGCATTTGTTCATTCGCTTTTGCTCGTTCGGTTCTTATTGTGACACATATACAATATCGTCGATGAATAAACAGATGTAAAAGGTGTTTTAAATCTAATGTGTACTTAGTTTCTACACATGAAAAATTTTGTATTTTGGCCTTCACAACACAAAAGAGATCAAAATGGTATCTAGAAATGAATATGAAGTCTAATTTGTGTCTAGAATGATCACGGGAAGCCACCCAACAGTAAAAAGATCGTTTTACTTCGTTGCCTTCTAGAGTCAGTAGTTATGAAGTAAAAATACGAGTACAAAAGGCAAGCAGGGTTTTATGTGAAGGAGTCTCTTGCGTTGTTGGTTGCGGTGAAGAGAAGTTGCGCTCTTATGACTTGGAATAACGCGCTTTGTTAGCGTTTTCATAAGCACCAGCAAAGCATAAACTTTTATATATATCTCAATTACTTTACACGTGTTTCTTTAACAATCATTTTATATTTTCGTAAAAAATTGAAATAAATACTTCTGAACGGTCTAGATGTGCTATTTAAGGCGACTTTGATTGATATAACCAATTTTATAGTGGAGACTTTGTTAGTGATCAATCAATAACAAGGTTCAATGACACTTTCTGTAAAAATCATAAGCCTATAAGGTGACAATTATTTATGCAGACTCTTTTTGAACCGAAGACTCTTTTTGGAAAATTTCAACTTATTTTTTCCTTACAAAAACAAACCCAGCTCCAAGTCAGCTATGAAAGGAGACAAAACAAATTATCCGAAATACTGATCACTTACTAAGCATCCAGTATGAATTTGGCTGCATAAATAAATGTCACCTTGCATTGTGGCCGACTCAAGCGGATTTTTGTTCAGTTACCTTTATTTGGTCTACCGCTTTGATAATAACGTGAAAGCTTTACGTAACAAGTTATTGTAAATCCCAAGCAATGGTCGCCCTAAAGAAAAGCCTACTATTTGAATTCACTGACAGATATTTCATAACTCATTTGCATAATAGGCATACCACTAGATTCTATCGCAGTACAGTAAATCTTATACGAAAGCCAGTGGTAGGTAGAAAGTGTACGTAGCATGCACTTTCTACGGTAGATGCATTTCCGGCGCCCCGTCCCTCCCACGCTGAGCACTAGGCTTTAATGGTTTAACCATTGTTCTTAACTGAGTACGAGATAGACACTTTACTCTAAGCAGTTATGTGTTTTATGTAGAGTAAATGTAGTAAAATGGTAAACCTAGAGTAACTTAAACAAATAAAGGTATTTAAATTCTTCAAGTGTCAAAAAGAAGTTTTTTTTACTTTTCCTTTCCTGACTTTTCTTCTGAGTTTATCCTTCTGACAACGTTTCCTACCAAAAATAACCTTTTATCTCCTACCTTTACCCAACAATTCGGAAAACTGCAGTTTTCCTGTCATAATATACAAGGGTTTCTTGGATTTTCAACTAAAACAGACGAAAATTACCGAAGGTGATTTATTAGAAGGATTGCACGATGATGCGATAATCTTCTACATTAATATTCCCTGTAACAATAACACACCAAAATCCATCTTAATAGAATGGAATTTTTCCTTCTGAGTCAAAAAGGACGGATGGTCTTTTACGTTTGGAAGATTACTTTTTTCAGTATATATTATTTGAAAAATAAAATTTCCACGATGTTTCTTCGGAAAAGATTAAAAATTAATTCTTATTATCTTAAAGAATTAAAAAACAAATAGACGCCTCGAAAAATCTTTGATTGAGTTTATAAACGAGTGTGATTATAACGATTATAATGATTATACATGTGTTAATAAACGAGTAAGATTCGTGCCTTGAGGGTTCCGTACATTCCATTTAAAATACAAACTTATTACAAAACTGACCAACTTAACTTTATATTTAATATCTATTAAATTCTACGTACCCAAACGGTCTTAATAAGGTTGGTCTGTAATTTTTACTTGAATAATTAAATGCAGTTTCTTTATTATTATTTTTTTTACACTAATTTCATTTATTTACAACATAAAAAACAAAAACTTATTCTAAACTAAAATTACCTCACAATATAAATTACATAATTCCGTTAATTTTCAAATTTCTGAACGGAACTTCAAGTTTCTAAGTCAACTAGAAATACCTTAGAGGTTTTAATGGTGAACCAATTTGTATAAAATAGATTGCGTTATGGACAATAACTTAATAACTTTCTTAACAGCATTACGGGGTCGTAGACTTCTGTAGGAGGTATTAGTTCCAACTTGATATCTCTTACGGGAACCGAGAAGAAGGGGTCCCGACAGACGGACAGACAGATAGACAGACGGACAACAAAGTGATTCTATAAGGGTTCCGTTGCTCCATTTTGGGGTACGAACCCTAAAAACCCGCTCATTGAATTTTATTGATAAATAAAAGTAAACTTTATTTTAAATACCAAAATAACATTAACATTCCAATGGCATTGTTAGCCAAGATAATGCTCAAAAGAAAGTGTTAAAAGGTCTCACAGAACCAGCTAAAAGAATAACTTTTTTAAATCGTTGTACGTATATAAACGCACACGTGAGATAATGCCAACTAATCGGATTACGTCGGAATCCAACAAAAGGCTGGAGGCTAGCAACATTCACCCTCTGATTGAGCTTGACACGAATTTATTAACCTTTAGTCAGTATTTTTGTGTTCCCTCTTGTTATACAATACTCATATTTATTTTGTAAAAGCGAAATTTTAAATTGATTATAATATAATAAATAATATATAAAATTAAATAATTATAATAAAAACAAACCTCAGTTAAAAAACTAAGAGAACTTATGCCTAAAAACGAAATATTTAACAAAAAATAAATAAAACAAATCAATAAACATTCAAAAATAAAGTTACGCAGAGTTTATTATACCAAGCGAAATGTTTTTTATTGTTAGTTTAGTTTTGAGTCCCAGCGTAAGGAGGACTATAGGTCATTTAGCTTAATAATCATGTCATAACATTGAAAAAAACTACTTTATTTCAGTCAAAGCCGAAAAAAAACATAAATACAAAAGTTGTTAAAAATTTACACTGAAATATTGAAATCTAATGCGTGTTCTAGATAGAGTTTGCTTATTCACACTGAATACTCCCCAGTAGGTATTTATGTAGCAAAATGTCCTACTAGGTGGTCTTCCGCGTAGGTACTCTAATAAATTACATTGTAAAGGTGTCTAAACAAACAGCCACCCAGCGTGTCGGGGATACAAATTAATGAGACCCTACGAAAATTAATGTATACACCTAAGTAGTACGCGCATAGGCCTCGCCGATTTCATTATATTGTTCCGAGGAAAAATAAGCCAGCTTAATGAATTTATTGTAGCTTTTGGTATATTAAAATGCGTTTTAAGCCTGCCACTCAACTCTCAACAACACTCAACATTAATGACATAGAATAACCGTTTAAGGGGGGGTTATCCCATTTTGTCCCTTTTAAAATCCATTTTAAACCGATAAATAGCGATGATTAAATTTTGTAAAAAATATATGTCATATTTTACTTATTGAACTTGTTATTTCGGCCGTTCGATATACAATTACTTACACTTTGCTTGATCCAATTAAATCGCAAAGATAGGTCTAAACTATGACCTAAATATCATTTCTTTTGCGCTGTATTAATCTTTGGACAATAAATGCTATATTAAAAAATTTTCGTAAAAAATGTGATATAAAACGGCCGTCCTATTAAAAACCCACCCCTCTAATTCCAAAATAATAAATAAAAACACCTCAAAACCGCAAGTTTTCTGAGCGACCCGCTTCCGCTGAGCAAAATAAACATGTGTAAAATGAAAACGTTGGAGCAGGACAGATTTCTCTGAACCTCGCCTTAAGAATTAAAATTGCTACTGAAAATTTATCAAAATTTAATTTGAAACCATTTTTTTTCCAAAATCTTCATAAAGCTGTGTTCAAACCTAACCATGCACACGAGTAACCATAAAAGTTACTCAGTATGATTACTTAAAAAATAAATATAGTGGATGTCAACTACTTAACTAACCTTAAAACTACGTATATAATTTTCATTTATTTATTTAGTTAATATAAAACACACAGGATAAGAACACACTAAACTTTAGTGACTAAAGGAAACACATACCAAAAAACTTTTACTGAAACTCAACTAAAATTATTGTTTGAAGATATCCGAGCTAGCTAATCATTACTTATCATATAAAATCTATAAATTAAAATAATTAATGTTGTCATTTACTTTATATCGTATCCTCAAACAATAGAAAGGCTTAATTATCACATTGACTAGATTATACTAGTTGGTCAATTAATACAATAATATCATTGTATAGGTTATTGGTTCTTTTTATGGACAGTTTAGACCACGTATGCAAAAAAAAATCTAAAGAAGAATTCAAGAATGCATTTAAATACAGAGAGCACCAACCATTTCACCTCAATCTTCACGGTTATTTCGTCCCAGTACAACAAAATGACTTGAAACGTGAACAGAAAATAAACAAGACAATTAACAAACGAACCCAGTTTTTAAACCAAAAATATGTTCAGCAGGTAAGGCAAACCCGACGTTTCAAACGAAATTACTCAAATTGGAGTCGTGATTATCTTTTCCCTAAATTTTTAGGTATACAAGACACCTATTCTCGTGTAGCAAATATTAGGTACTAGCTTTTGCCCGCGGCTCCGCCCGCGTCGAAGAGATTTTCGTGGAAATAAGGAAAACAAAATAATATGATTTTTTGAACGACTATATCCAACGGACACCATGTTTAAGCAAAGCGCTCATAAATACCAATCAAATAAGCCTAAACTCAAAGTGTCTGCTGTGGCCCGTTGAGGAGATCCTGTACCCATCTTCCAGTCCCATCATCAGACCCTGGTCTCCATGTTTTACCAAAGTGCTAATAAAGACCAATCAAATGAGCCCAAACTCAAAGGGTATGCTGTTGTCCGTTGAGGAGATCCCGTACCCATCTTCCAGTCCCATCATCAGACCCTGGTCTCCATGTTTTACCAAAGTGCTAATAAAAACCAATCAAATGAGCCCAACCTCAAAGGGTCTGCTGTTGTCCGTTGAGGAGATCCCGTACGCATCTTCCAGTCCCATCATCAGACCCTGGTCACCATGTTTTACCAAAGTGCAAAGAAGTGTGTCAGGATCGTTGTAGATAGAAATCTGTAGTCAGATTAAACTCATACAGTTTTCTCTTATGGGAAAAAATAAATACATAAACCTGGCTGTAATCACTTTTTCAAGCTAAATATTAGCAAGAGGTGTGTCCGGATCGTTGTAGATGTAAATCTGTAGTCAAATTAAACTGATATCGTTTTCCCGTATGGGAACAAATCATTACTTAAACCATAGTATTTAATGTATCTATGCTTAAACCTGGCTGTAGTTACTTTTTCAAGCTTAATATTAGCAAGAGGTGTGTCAGGATCGTTGTAGGTGGAAATCTTTAGTCAGAATAAACTCATACCGTTTCTTCGTATGGAAAAACAACCAGTTTTATCACGTATAACTAACCATTTGGTCAGGGCACGCCGATAAAGCAGCTAAGCAGCGTTTTTTCTCCCGACATGGTTCACAAATATTGAATGTTCAAACTGAAAACTTACTTTTATTAAAATAAAATATAGCCTATGTTACCCAACAAAGGTATAGCTTTATATAAAGGAAAGAATTTTTAGAATCGATTCAGTAGTTCCAAAGTTAACCTCAAACATACAAACAAACAAATCTTTCCTCTTTATATAATAGTGTAGATGTAGATGTAGATGTAGATGTAGATAGATAGAGCTGCCATAACCTAAAACTTTTCATTGCAAAATAGGCTTTAACGCAGATGGATAAAAGTTAAATGAGCTTGTAATATTTTAGGTTTTTCAACTCTAAATTTAAGTTTTGCTGCACGAGAATAGGTCACATTATTCAGAAATATGAGTAACATTGTTTTGTATAACGTTCAAAGGAGAATGGGCGATTTTGACATATGACTGCCGATGTTGTCCAATAACAATGTTTGATACACCAATCCCTTTCGTTTTTTATATTTCATTTGGTACTAGAGGAACACATCCTAATTATGAGTCCGTACCGAGCCTGAAATCCGAAAAGTATCGATATATGAAAAAGTCCTACATTTATAATTGAGATGATTCGTTCAATTGTCAATGGTAATTTTTTAAATCTATTTCAGAGCCAGAGACCCATGTATTTCCGGAATTTTTCTTTGGAATAAAAATTTAACTAGAAATGAAAAAAAAAAATCTTTTCATAATTCCAAAGGTACATAATATATTATGTACATTTCTCATGTCATCATATGTGTCAATATATGTTATATCACTGAACCACAAACTCATAAAACGGAAAAATTAAGCAATCAATACGGAAACTATACCATCGTATAATTATATAACACTTTTTTGTATAAATGCTACCAATAATCTGCTTATATAGGTCAATTTCCGGAACCGTTTCTGAATAGCCCATTAATAGATTTGGGTCGATGGCCACGACTTTTGGGACATTGTTTTTGTATTCCGTAAGGTTTAACAAAAGCGTCCGTTGTTCAATTGTACGAGTAATCTGATATCTGTCTTTACAAGGTGCCCACACGTCTAGTGATGCCCCAAAGTGGGCTCTTCTGAAATTATCAAAATCATTCAATACAAAAGACTATGACATCACTTTGTCGTTGTCGCAGAAGCATGCACTTTTGACAATGTTGTAGGCATCACGTTTTTATTAAAACGACAAGTTAATTAATTATGTGGACGCATGAAAAAAAATACTTCGTTATAAATTACTTCAAACTAAAATCAAATTAATTACTTCGAAAATAAAATTACAATGTTTCTCAACTCATAGTACAGAGATTCCATCTCACGAAGTCCGTTTGGCTATGGTTGTATAGGGATTATTAGGGATAATATTAAAACCTCCGGAAAACAAATTAAATCCCAGCGAACTGCTACACACTGTGATACTATTTAAGCACCAGTAAAATTTGTTACCGAAATATATACAATTTAACTATGTAACATCTACCGACAAAATAAATAACAAACTATAATTTGTCACGACCACCAGGTTTAAATAATGAACCTCCGAATAAATTACTGAGCTTCCGAAAAAAAATCATCTGTTGAGTCAAAAAATAGGTACGACGATGAGCGTAGCGAAGAGGAGCGTGTTAGGTTTACATGTAAATGTATATTGGGAGCCAAGCGAAGCGGAGCAGAATTCATGATATGGTCAGGCGACTTTGAATTTTTGTTCGGAGATCTACGACAAAAATAGCTGACAATAGTTTTCGCTGAAATTTTAAGCTGGTGAAATAGTATTATGTCAGCTTTTTGAAGTATTAAGTATTCGAAATTTTCAGTATTTCATTCGGTAGTTTTCGGTAGTCAGTAGTTTATTTATTAGCACAGAAGTTTTCGGTAACTTAGTATTTAAAGCAGTAACATTCATAAATTGAATATCCTCATTTTTCATTTAGTTTTCAGAGCTTTTATTACTACCCGCTGTATAGTGCGTGCACACACACTTTTTTCTAGTCTGCTTTATCTTGGGAGCGCTACAAAACACGCCACACACACAAAAAGCGCTTATCTGTATACGTCACTACTATAACCATAGCCAAACGGATAGAATATCTGTAGATAGATTGCGAAGGTAGACAAGGCAACATTTACTCTCAAAAGACAAAGACGACTAATGCAAGTAATTTACCAAAACTTTCCAAATATGTTCTGTCTAACTCCAAGCTAAGAGTTTCCCCTGGGATCCCACTTTCAAGTTGAACCATTCATGTTACTGGCCGCCATGTTAAACTTGTCCAGATAGATTGGCCTCCTTATTATTTACCAGTGTACTCGGTACAAGATGCCTAATGGTGAACCAGATAAAGGTAACTCTACTCTTCGCAGTTCCATCTTCAATACAATCATGTCCAATAGGCAAATTACACATTACCTCTAGAAGAAAACGTTTTTAAGGAAATGGCTTGCATTTTCAGCCATATCCCAACAATATTGTTAATTATCGTCACGTACCGTCAGTATTATAGTTCCGTAATCCTAAAGGGATCATTATAATTTCTTGAGAAAATGTATCCTTTTTGTTAGAAAGGGGATCGGTTATGCTCGGGTCGCAATTTATCCTCCTGCTACGTGTGAATAGTGTTATTATGCTATAATAACATTTAGACCATTATATTACGAAGT
Organism: Ypsolopha scabrella; assembly: GCA_910592155.1. NCBI lineage: Eukaryota > Metazoa > Arthropoda > Insecta > Lepidoptera > Ypsolophidae > Ypsolopha > Ypsolopha scabrella. The sequence continues at coordinate 13,664,881 of OU342964.1, forward strand.
AAAGTAGGTCTCATGTAGTTATAACACAAGTCTATCTTTTCGTTCGAGTCAAGTTTCGGATTCATCAAGAACCTAATATGTTTTTGTAGGACAACGAGCCTTAGGAGAATATTTATGAAACAGATATAATTAAAATTACAGACTTTGAGTGATTTTGTTGCAATAATCACTCCCTAGATTATGTATCTTTGAGTCGGTTGCCAACTGGTTGCCAAACATCGAAAACATATACGTAGATATATACCATCGAATTCAGATTATCTAAGGATACCTTTGTACTTAAAGTGATGTCACAGTTCGTGAACATTTCAGTATATATACACTAAAGGCAATTTTGAAAGTTCAGCTTTTATCTGTTTTTAGTCTTTGGCAACCACTTGGCAACCAACACAAAGAAAGTTTGAACTAATTGCGTTTCTTGATTGGTTTATAAAAACCGTTGTAACCCTCTATTTTACTTTGTTTTAAATTTCTTATTGATTTTGTCTCGGTAATATCTTGACAAAATTGATTTAAATTATACCGAAAAAATAACGCGGTTTTATTCCAACTAGAAGCCGACTTAAGTATTAAAAGCTCGGATTTTTCGAGAGCGCGTGATATTTCGGCTGTTGTAACAGCCACAGCTCAAAGCGCGGGTCACTCATACCCTAAGTGCTTTTAGCAACAATCTTGGGGGGTACCCGCTCTCACTTCCCATCCATCTTGACCTGTCTCCTCTAACTGTAGAGATTGCCATTTAGTAGCAGATCTATCTTGGAAGGACTTTTGTTCTCCTCGAAGAATGTAGCCCGTGTAAAGGGTGCTAAAGTGTCGGACACTTCAGAGATCCTTTAATTCTATTAGTCACTTAGTTTTCAAGGTAGAAGTCTCCACAGAAATTGAAAGTCATTTCCAATTAAATGTATTATTTTTACCAACATCTATACTAACAATAAAGCAGTAAAAAGCTGTGTCTGTATATGAAATATTTTTTTCAAAGTTTATATAAAATGTGTTATATTATTACCTACTATATAAGTATAGTTCTTAAACCAAAACTATTTTTGGAATTTTTGTCTGTCTGTATGTTTCGTTGTATGTCAACGGATCGCGGTTTTCTTTATTATCATCGTAGTTACATCGGTAAACATAATAGGCTTTCAAGCCTGTTAATTAAAAAAATGCCCAAGCCGAAAACGGAGCAGATATTGAATAATTGAGATATTTAAACTTGTGGCAATTTCAATCAAATTTGCACACCTGGGGGCTGGGGGTTTGGTCAAAAGATAAAAAGCTTTATAGCGAAACCACATAGTGTCTATCAATTTGCTTGTTTATCCGTCGGATCTGTCCACATCATAAGTCAAAAACGATTGTTTGACTTTGAGCTGAAGTTTGGCATGTACGAGCAAAATACAATTATTGTTATTTTTATGCCCGTTTTCACTAACGACGAATAAGGCGACGCCTAACTAAGTAACTCCTAATTTAGGTCCAATGCTTACCGTAAAGTTCTATTTCACCAAACTATTTTTACAATGTGATTCCTAATCCAAGAGTAGCCTAAGTTTTTGATACTTGTCTTTGGTTTTGTTTGTCAAGTCGTCTGTTTGCGGTTTTTTTGACGTTTCACAGTACTACAATAAGCTTAATCTCAAAATCGCGACAGTCGCGTGCATGTGTCACTTTAGAGGCGCCTAAGCATTACGCATCCCCGAATCGGTGTCGTAACTTTAGGTGATTCCTAACGTCGGCGTCGTTAGTTATGAGCATGACTTATGAGTTGTGTGTTTTTACTCTAGGCAACTCCTAAATACATAGGCATCTGATTTAGGCGTCTCCTATGGTTAGTGAAAACGGGCAAGTTTGGACGGACTACTGTTTTGAACTAAAAAAAACAGCCTTCGTTTTGCATTTTTTTTCGATGCAGCGATATTTACTCTGTCACGTTTTGGGCTTTGTTATCATCATAGAAAAGGCCTCATTTATAACATGTTTTTTCCAAAACCATATCTATTGTAGTATGTGAGTTCTATCTACTGTTTTAAAATCTCACTTTTTACGGCCTATGTCGTATTAAGGGATTGTAATCTACGTATTTGTTCCAGAACACGTGTAGCAGCAGCATGGTGAGCTGCTGGCTGGCCCTGGCACTGCTGGCCGCAAGCTGGCGCGCCGCCGACGCCTGCAGCTGCATGCCCGCGCATCCACAGACACAGTATTGCAACAGTGATTTTGGTCAGTCACCAGTTTTTATTTAGTGGGTTTATCCATCACTTCATAAACTAACTGATTGTTCAGTCCCCGAATAAGTACTACTTAAATTACATAACATATCGACACGACATGAATCCCCGAGGGGGTGTCAGAGGTGTTGCCGGGTGTGAACTGTGAAATGTAAGTCAAAATCCACACCCGGTACATCCACTTTTCACCGACGATTATTACGTCCCAACGTCATGGGGCACAATTACTCGCTTTTTAGAGCATGCAAGTTTCCTCACCATGTTTTCCTTTACCGTTCAGTTATGGGTAAATATTAGGTAAGAACACAAATACTATGCACATAAATTCTGAAAAAACTCATTGGTGCATGCCCGACAGGGAATCGAACCTGGGTCTCAAGATTGACAGGCCAGCGTCTACCGCCTGAGCTACCGCCGCTTTTTTTTTCTTAAATAAGATGATTGATAAACCCAACTTTAGAGTCGGCGTAATTCTTAGAAAGCACTTCCACAGATTTTATGAAGTGTATTTAATGGATAAACAATCTGACAGTTACGTAATGATTGATAAACTAACAACTACTTACTGTCACTACTGAACATGAAAGTCAGAATGTTACTCAAGGAATGGTTTTTTAACCTCCAAAATCTAGTTTTGCATAAATATTTTATAAGGCAAATCGCCAATAATCAACGACATATAAGCAAATCTATAATAATTACAATAGCAAATGCACGACTTTATACGTAAGCCCAAACCCTAATGAAAAATCTCCACGTAATCTTAGAATCAATTTATGGGATAAAAAAAATTACAATTTCTAAATAATTTACACCTTCCAACTATATACGCAACCTGTATTATTCCTTAAATTATAATTAAATAAATGTATAAAAACTTTAATTGCTTGTTCTTTTATTTTTGTTTTTTATTATATTATAGTACATATAGGTATACACAAAAGAATTAAAAAAATATTTGTTGTCATGTTATGTGCCATCATTTCATTGTAAATATGTTATTATTATCATATCTTGCTAAGTTTCTTGCCCTTCTTCTTAGCAAGATTAATCGAATGGGCGGATTTAGGCATTATATCTATTTATTTTACTTATCTATTAACTTATTTATTCAATGAATTATGTAGGTATGTATATGCAATATTTTAATTTTTTACTTATGTTAGTATATATTTGGCTAGGCATTATATTTATTTAGGGTCTATTCAGTTTATTTATCAACTTATTTATTAATTGCATTATGTAGTTATAATAATATTCTTATTCCAATAAGTCTTTAATTTATGCATGTGTATAACTTTAGTAGCCCAACTTAAATATAGTTTTTTATATATTTCCCGTATCATATTTGTTTCATCATAAAATATTATTTTTATACAGATTAGATTTGACATGTAAAACGTATACTTTATGTATCTATTTTACAAATAAACAATTTGAATTTTTGAATTAAATCAACTGATGCCGGGCCCAGTAGGGTCCGAAATGTTCCTTGAAATATTTTTAAATTATTTTAAATTATAATTATAATGCATTTAAACTAGAAAAAATCAATAAGGAACAAATTTCAAGCAAGACAAGAATTTAAAAAAATCCTCTGTCGTGTTGGTTGGTCGAGCTGTTCTGAATGACCAAGATGAAATGATTTACAGCGAAATCCGTGAGAAACTCTGAATACCTATTTTATAAGTGTATTTGATTGATATTCCCGTGTAATGCACAATTATAATATTCAAGAGTTTTTCAAGCGTTGGGTTTTGCTATGAATAATTATAAAGATGTAAATAGGTACTAAGAAGTTTATTGAACATAATTAGTAAAATAAAGAGTCCAATATCTTATCACACGGAACCCGTGAAGTTTATACGACGTACTTTACTCGTACGTAAAGAATCTCGAGAAAAGACAAACCAACACTCAGACCCAATTCGTCAGTCCGTAATGGCTATGTCGATAGCTTTTGGGCACGTTCGTTCTAAAATCGGAAATCGAAAAAGAACGCCAACGGAACTGACAAGCGGGGTGGTGGAAACGATTCGTAAAACAATTTCCCACCTGAAATTGGGAAAAGAAGTACTACTACACGTCGCTTTTGCATTCTTAAAATGGCAGACAAATACGGATCAAAAATTTGTAAGAATAAGATAGAATAAAATGTCTATTGATAATTTAATAATTTATTTTTCTACATAGTGTTCGAGTCTCTCTACACATTGAGTCCAGCGCTTTTCCAAGGCTTTGATCCCTTTCAAAAAAAAAGTTTCGTCTTGGTTCTACAAAAAGCTCTCCACGGAATCCATCACCTCGTTATCGTCTTCGTACCTGTTTCCCCTCAAGTATTCTTTCAGTTTGGGGAACAGATGAAAATCGCTAAAAGCCAGATCTGGTGAATAAGGGACGTGGTCAATCATTTCGAAGCCAGCTTTCTGAATGGCAACCATCGCAACCGCCGAGCTGTGCGCGGGTGCGTTGTCGTGATGAAACAGCACACCCCTTCGAAGTTTCCCTCTCCTTTTCTCTTTGATGGCATTCCTCAAATAGAGAATTAAAGCTGCATAATATTGGCCAGTAATAGTGGTTCCACTCTCCAGGTAATCAATCAATTCTGAAAATCCCTTCTGAGTCCCAAAATATTGAGGCCATAACCTTGCCAGCTGATGCCACGGCACGAAACATCTTCGGGATCGGTGATGATGGCCGTTTCCATTGCGAAGATTGCTGTTTAGTCTCGGGATCGAAATGATGGGCCCATGTTCGTCCATTGTTACGAAACGAGACAAAAAGTTTTCAGAATCTTCTTGAAACTTGTCCAACAATGTCTTCGAAATGTCAAGTCAATTTTTTTTCTGACTATCGGTTAACATTCTCGGCACCCATCTTGCGGAGACTTTTCACATTTTTAAAGATTTTTTCAATATGGATTGAATATTTCCATATGAAATGCCCGTTTCTTGAACTAACGGATGGTAACTCTTCGATCGCTCAATACAATTTTCTCGACTTTCACAACATTTTCTTGGGTGACTGACGTCGATGGATGGCCGCAACGATGTTCGTCCTCCGTGCTCGTTCTCCCTACTCGAAATTGAGAAGCCCACCTTGCGACTGTGGTATACGGCGGAGCAGACTCTCCTAATGTTGCCTCCAAATCCCAGTGAATCTCTTGCGTCGTTAACTTTTTTAAACAGAGGTATTTAATTAATAACGGCTCGCACTTCGTTTTTCTCCATTTTCGAGAACACGTTCCGACACGAAGTAAACAAATAACTACATTCAGAAAAAAAACAAAAGAGAATCGAAGATTTTTTTCTTTATTAAAATTACAAATATCTGCGCTATGCCTGCCAGTTTTTTTTTATTACCAAGGAGTAATGTATGCCTTTTTTCCCAATTAATCTTCGCCATTTAGTTCTAAGGTTTCCGTTAAAAACAGATATCGAGCGCAAACCTCCATGTAAACGCAAACACAAAATTTTAAGGGGGCTATGGAATGTTTTTATAATATTTTTGCCAAGTCCATAAGGGGTTAACATTATTTAATTTATGCCTAATGGGGACTAAAAATCATGACATTTGAATCATCTCTTAACAACAACCCGCAGAAAAACGTAAATGTAACGTTTTTTTTTACTCAAAGTGCATTCGAATGTGTTTTACATTGCTTAAGATAAAAATCTAAAACCTTATACACATATTGAATAGAAAATGTTTTCAAGATTAATTTTAACCAATAATGAACCTTCACACATTTACAGTATTGCCGAAATGGTGTTTCTCCTGACACACGTTATCAATGTTTTGCCCGCGATGAGATCGGTGCGATTGTATTTATTGCCTTTAAATAAAATCGAAATGAAATAGCATTTATATTTGGTTACGCCCACAACTGAGTTGCTGCGCTAATGTCTGTCTTTAATCATGTTTGACTGTTTATCTGTCTGTCTGCTGCAAAATTCAAGAAGAGAAAACCCGATTAAACCAGGCCTTTGGGACATTAATCGTTGCAGAACTAGGACATTGGGAAAAATTAAAATATCTTTACTGACGTTCTATTTGGAAAAATTAACGTGGGCTTTTCAATGTTTAAGCCGAATTGGACGAAACGTCTAAACAAATTGAAACTATACAAATTGTACGACCTTAGATAGTGTAAGGTTTAGATGCGCTTACGGTAAGCGGCTAGCGGCTAACCAGACGTTTATATCTTTTTAGTTTATCTCTAACTGTATTTCTCTATTTCAGTGATCGTTGGGAGAGTACAGAAAATGTTTAAAGGGAATGAGTTCTACAACGCGTACAAATTGAAAATTCGCAACGTTTTTAAAGTGAGTGTAACTTAATACACACAAGTTCTTACAAATTAGTATTTGCGACGTGAATAATTAAATCCGTCTTTCAAAATCACATGTTATTTATAAATTTTGTGTTCGTTAATTACAGACGTCACCAAAAGCCGAAGTAGCGCTGAAATCAGGGCGGATATTGACGCCCTCGCACGACTCGTTGTGTGGGGTCAGCCTTCGGCCCAGGGAGACATACGTTATCACAGGTATGACGGCTTATCTACTACATCTTTAAGTTTTAAATACCCTAAATTAGCAACTCGATGCGACGTGTGTCGGTACCAATAACGACGGAAACGACATTGAAATATAGTTTATATCAGCGTGTATTGCAAAGTGGCTGTTACGACGATCCCTGCGTCTCCGGATAGCGCAAAACAGGAGAAAATAATACGCATACGCATGAAAATGAACAATAATTTTATAAATCTATAAATTGTCTTTACACTTATTGGGGAGAGAATCACAAAAATCGCTTAAAGCATTCGGAAGGAGTAAGAGAATTCTTGAAAATCATTTGTTTTTTAATTATTTTTTTTACATTACACTTGGTTTTTTTTGTGTCGTGCTTATCGTGTTTTTTTTGTTTGTTTATGGATCACCCGTTTAAGAGGAGTAGACCTTCAAAGACAGGTGTAATATTGCAGTTTGAGTATGCATTCTTCTTAACGCTACACTAAACATCGTAATTTAAACTTTAAACTCATAAATACGTACATCAGCGGTAACTAGATAAATAAACGCATCAAGAGAGCATATTCAATATCTATGTCGTAGGCATCTGGTTAAATTCAGTGACTTAACGAAATGACTAGGCTTTTGGTTTAAATGGTGGTCATAAAAACGTGGTGCGACTCGCCATACCTACCCTTCTAACCTAAGCTACAGCCTCTCTTCTGTCATATTTAACCAAACAACTGATTAAAGTCTGTCGGCCGCTACTTATCAAGTAGGCGGAAAACAAGGCAGTTTAATACACAAATACGTACATGACAGTACAGATTTACTCATATTTGTTCTACGCGAGGGTTATTTATGTGCGTTGGCAACATTACGCGTAAAACAATACCTATTGTTTGGTAGTATTAACCAAGTACCACGTAAGCTTTTTAAAGGTTTAACAAGATAATTTATTGCATTTTGACGATTTTTCGAATTGCTATTCATATTAGATTTCAAGGTTTTAAACGCCAATATGGTGACAATTTGGTGACAATGACTGTCCTAAGCAAACGAAAAGCTGGTACAGTCAGCTGATTACAAAATACGTGAATGTTTCAGGCAACGTCCACCAGCTGCAGGCGCACGTCAACTTGTGCGGTTACGTCAGCAAGTGGCGCGAGGTGTCGCCCCGGCAACGGAAGGGTTTCAGACTGCTCTACAAACAGGGCTGCACTTGCAAGGTAACCACAGCTTAGACCCTCATACGTACGTGCATTGTAGACGTAGGTAAGCTAAGCCACGGCAGGCCTGTTCCACTCTGCGAAGACTGAAAAAACCTACAAGTACATCGAAGATCCGCCCGGCTGGGAAACTCAGTGGGTTAAGAAGTGGGACAGAGTTACGCGATAGAAAGAGTTGCAGAGAGGCGCCTCGTAGGCTAATGAAATTCTAGCCACTCGGCGCCGTTAGAGCTGAATTCCATTTTATTTCCGCGTGGCGAGAGTAGCTTTTTATATACGAGTTTATGTCTTTGAAAAGTGGGTCTTCTGTAATATAATTTTTTCTGTGGCTGCGACGAAAGTAGGCGCCCAGCCTCCTGACAAGCGTAACAGACAGTACTCGGCTTTTAACTCAGGGCGGGCGGGAATGTTATTAATTACGACCACGCTTGCCGTAAGTCTCGTTAGATTTAGCTCAAAATACCAAATTGTACTAAACGCCCGCAAAGCTGCAACATGCATCACTCACACTTCCTAGGCAGGCGCGAAGTATACACATATATCTTTACCAAGAGCTTGCTAGGGATAACATCTTTTAGTTTCACCTCCTGCAGGGTTTATACTCACGACAGTTAAGCGTTTCTAGATTATTACCCAGGTAACAGTTAAAACTGCAATAAAGTGCCTCTCAAGTTATAAACGTCATGACAGAAAATTCGCATCTTTTAAGTATAGAGGACATGACGTACGTTTTAATAAAAGCATTAATATTTTTTAAATAAATCTCAGTGAAGTCCGAGAGATGAAAATGATACCGCTTTCCTGCATAAAAAACTAACGAATATTCAATTTAAACTTTCAACTGTAATCTTATATAGCTAACTTATAAAAAACATGACACGGTGGCAATTGGTTTATAATTAAAACCGGCTAATAAGGGTTGAATAATGTTATGAAAATAAGTCATCAAGAAGCGAGTTTTATTATAGTATCAAATGTTGACAGGTCCACATGACTCGGCGACGGACGAAGTCTCCCAACACCTGCGTCACCAGCTTTGATGACTGCTACGAGCGACACGGCATCTGTCTCCATGACCGGGAGAGGAGATGTCGGTGGACTAGGTGAATATAGAGCCTTTACCCTTATTCATGTCACTGTCAAATAATAACTCGGCGATGGACGAAGTCTCCCGACACCTGCGTCACCAGCTTCGATGACTGCTACGAGCGACACGGCATCTGTCTCCATGACCGGGAGAGGAGATGTCGGTGGACTAGGTGAATATAGAGCCTTTACCCTTATTCATGTCACTGTCAAATAATAACTCGGCGATGGACGAAGTCTCCCGACACCTGCGTCACCAGCTTCGATGACTGCTACGAGCGACACAGCATCTGTCTCCATGAACGGCAGAGGAGGTGTCGATGGATGAGGTGAATATAGAGCCTTTACCCTTATTCATGTCACTGTCAAATCATGACTCGACATGGCGATGGACGAAGTCTACCAACACTTAGGTGCTACGTGTGACCGGGTCCAAATTCTACTAAATAAGGTAGTTAAGAAGTATAAGGATGTTTACTATACGTAGTATATTCAAATTAGAAAAATTAGAAAATTCTTTCGGCTAAAAAGGTGACTACTAGAAACAAAATATTCGAATTCACAAAATACTTTTTTTAGGAGACGCAGCTCCTCGTTTAACCTTTGCAGAGACAGTTTAGTATATTTTAAAAATAGAGGTCGTAGATTACTTTTTCAGTGTAAGACGCGGCTCGTCCTTCGACCTTGCCAGAGACTCTGTTTAGTCATATTCAAATTATAGGATTGAGAACTCAGTATTGATTTGAAACATAGCCCGAAATTTAGTAATTTTAGAATTCCAGTCTGAAAAATTGAAGTCAGAATGTATGTAATTTGTATTTGTATGTAATTTTTCTTCCAACCATTAACAGAGTGATCTTTAAGTGTTTTTTGTTATTTTGAGGTACGGAACCCTAAAAATTGTGACAAAATAAACGTCTACGCTAGCGAAGCTGTAGAAAAAAGCCTGTATACAATAATTCGTCTTCAAAATATTCCACAGTGGAGTGAACGAACATTTCAAAACTACTAGTTCAAAATTAAGACTACAAACCCTGCCCCTTGAGAAAAGCTCCTAATAACTCTGATGTAAATTTTATCATAGAGACCTGTACTCCTGCTCCATTTTGGTAGCAGCTACACCTCCATTTAGTTGAAGTGATAATCGCATGCTATGCTACTTAAGCTGCGGATTAGAAGAAAGAAGAAATATCTTCTTTGACATAAGTAAAATGAGTCAAAAATTAGTTTTTCATGTACAATAAAGAATAGGAATAAATATTAAAGTAAGTAGATATAATCTCTGTTCCAAGAAGTGTTTTATACAATACGCACGAGCAAATAAAAGTGGTGTACATCATCCCAATGTGGTAATCTGACCTATTTTCTTGCAGCAAACCTTAAATTTATAGTTGAAAAACCTAAAATAATACAAGCTCATTCAACTTTTATCCATCTGCGTTAAAGCCTATTTTGCAATGAAAAGTTTTAGGTTATGGCAGCTCTAAATCTAATATTTGCTACACGAGAATAGGTGTCATTATTACCAATATCGTTTTACCAAATAACGCTCGTTCAATATACCTACATAAATTGTTCTAATATTACACAGCCTTCAAAAAGTCTGGCTTAAGAAAGGCTTTTAACTCTTTTTCATACTTACAAAAACAATTTCTCAATCGTTAAGCTACCGTGACTAAACAGATGGGTTATATCAATATATTCAAAGATCTTATAGAGCGTACTTTTTTGATTTTCAAGTCCTTAGCATAACAGTGATAATGGTGTCGATTTGGTGCAACACGACTTAACTTATTTGAGAGGACTAACCTTATTTTAAGCGTCCTGTCCTTGTCTTTTCGATACAGAAAGAAAAAGACAGTTTCGTTCGGTCAAATAAGTACGTACACCGAATCAACACCAATACCTATTCTAAGGCTTCTTAGCTCATTCTTGCGGAACAAGCCGTGATCAATCCATAAATACATCCGATAAACTAATGTCTATGTGTAAAATAATGTATGTATGTAAACTGTATAGGTACGTAACTGGTAGTTTACAGAAAACTATGTAAAAACATACACTAAGGTAGAATAATATATAATACTGCCACAATTAATTACTCCTCACTGTTCCAATCTGTTACCGGATTCGTTCATGTTAAAATGACTCATGGAATAATTTGGTTTGTTTCAGAGCTCCAGCTTTAACGAGATGCCTGCAATCCCAGCGATTCAACGGCACCATGACTTGATTCCGAAATTCGAGCCAATAATGTAAACACTAATGTACCTTTTGTCTGTATCTCGCAACTGTTCGTCACAAGGAGAAATCTCAAAGCTAACGTTGTTTTTGTGGAACCGACCAAAAAGTATTTCCACCTGCGCAACGGACTTGCAAATATAGGTACTATAGCGTAGTGGAACTGTTCCAGGAATCATCATTATGAAATTTTTACTTAAACGTTAGTGGAATGGGCATTTGTTTCACCGGGTTTATTTGCACCGCTATTTAATACATGTGTGTAGGTAGTTCTAATTGTGCATTCTCTCTGTGATTTTTCCTTTCCGGCGAAATAACTAAGGTACCTAATTGTTGTTTTGTAGTTGAAAGAGTAATTTTAACGTTATTTTTGTATTATTTATTTTAAGTTAAAATGTGCCACTATATTTGTAAAATAACAGATCATAGTGATATTGTTAACATAGGTTAAAATAAACTATTTTTTTAAAGTTACGGTGTATTCACTTCTGTATTCTTATATTGACGCCTCGCCCCGTAAAGAATTTGCTTAGCAAAGGCTCATGGGCTAGAAATACCACCTTGCGGTACACCATACTTGCCGTAAAGACGCTTTTAGGTTGTGGTTTTGCTTGGTAACAATTTCAGGCGCTCGGTTTTGAATGAGTGATAGTTAAAAGTCTGAAGATAAATATAAATAATAATAATAAATTTTGAATGAATGGCCAACCTACCCGATGCGACATGTAACTGACAATAGACCATACATATTACTGGCAGTAAATAATGCACATAAGGCTATGGAGCTTAGGTTTCGTAGAGCGTCGTCTCTGTTACCGGAGTATTAGTGCTTCTTTTGACGGTCAATATCTTTTTTTTGTATGAATCATGAAAAAAGCAACATAACATGTATTAACAGTTTCTTTTCGTTAGGGGGTCCATTTTCAACCTGTATATATAAGTGAATAGGACTAAAACTTACCATATCTGTGTAGTTGTGGTAGTAGGTCTGCTCGATGAGCGGGAAGTTCTCTCTGCCCAGACGCCGCTGCAGCTGCAGCAGGTGGCCGAAGACCCAAGGTCGGTCCTGATGACAACATTTCATGTATCTTACCGGCCAAACACGATTTTAGGACAAATTAGCTTGGACTAGGCCAAAATAGATTTTCGGAAATCCTTCAGCGCAGAAGAGAACTGGTAGGTTAGGTTTGAAGGTTAGGTATGACGAGTCACGCCTTTACGAGGCACCGTGGTTATTATTTTATGACAACCTAGAACCACTTTGGCGTAGGCCAAACTAGTTTGTCCTAAATTCGGGTTTGTCCGGTAACATAATTGTAATTCCCTCTTCAATTAGACGGCTTACAATTATCATCCATCCATCCATCAGCCTGTCATCGTCCACTGCTGGACATAGGCCTTTCCAATATTACACCATTCTTGGCGCGGTCCTCCGTCCTCCCACCTCCAGTCGCCACCCACAACATCCTTCAGGTCTTCGGTCCAGCGGGCACGAGGTCAGCCTACGCTACGCTTTGCTGTACGAGGTCTCCAAATTAAAATACAATTACAACTAATTCAATAAAAATTTCCCCTATGTTAGAATACGGAAATAAAGATAAGAAAAGATTTACATATACTCGTACTTTAATGATTTTTGCTTCTTGTCTTCTTGTCCAAGTTCGAATAAGATTCGGTCAGTATTTTAGTGAGTCGAATGTCCATTTAATAAATGCTGCAAAAAGAATTACTGGGCATTGTTTCTTGTCAACAAACAAGTAAAGCAGTAAACAGTAACTTTACAAAACGGTCTTGAAAGTTATATGATAACATGGATGGACTAGGCTTCCATTATTAATACTTTGATCCATTAGCGAGAAAATTGATCTAGACTCTAGAATGTTGACACCCAGGGCACCAAGAAAACTAGGTCCTATTATTAACTGTACCTAGGTTTTAAATTGCCAAGTAATACCTAACGTGCGTGACTGAATCAAATAACAACTTAATGGACACTAATTTCTATTCAACCTTTAACAAAAAATTACTAGTTGTGTGAGACCGAGTTAAGTAAGGGTTAATAACAGAATTTATGGTGTTCAATGAATTCATGTTTTTAACGTTAATTAGATTTCATATTAGATACTTCTAAAGAGCATGTGTGTCTTAAGCTACATATACACATGCTCATTAGTAGCATGCTTATAGGGAGAGGACGGTATAAGAAAGAAAGAAAGAAAAGTAGTCGGTTCTTTTTTTCCTTCTTACAGCATTAGTAGTTACCTGGAAGTGGTAGATGGAGTTGAGGCTGTTCACGGAGGGCACTCCGCCGAACTTGAGCCCGAGCAGCAGCGAGCGATGGTCTGCGCCCGCGTCGCGCACGTTCTGACGGATCAGCACGAACTCCGGTCTGCATCACAAACGTTTTATTACTCTTCTCTTCTTCCTTGCAAAACGCAACGCCTATTGTTCGTTTTATCCATATTACCCATAATTAAATTAAAACAACAGATTAACAACAGCTCAAACGTATAAAATATCTGTATAGGCTACAGTGGCGAAAGGTGAACAATTCAAAGGGGAAGCCGGACAAAAGAATTGCTCTACTCAGAAAAGCAACCAAGGAAAACAAAACACTTTTTGTACTTTGCAAATCCCTGTTAGCCAAGTGTATTTGTCATAATAATGAGATTTATGGAAATGTTTGACCAAGCGAAGAGCACGGAGTAAAGAAATGTAGTATGGATGCCATTTCCTATAGGAAAGCGGATGGGAATCATGTAATATGGACTCTTCGCCACTGATAGGCTATTGTTTTTAAGGGTTAAACGAAAAACGGATTGAATGATGCAGATATCACTGTGAAAGATCTTAGCGTTTATCATTAATTACGCTATTACTACGATAATAGGGACTGATCGGATTAGGGACAATTTCATTGAAAAAATCTGACAAACCTATGGAGCCCCGACTAGGGCTGCTTTAGGGTGAGACAAGGGCCTCTTGCCAACGACCTATTTATGTCGATGCTTGTTGCATTATAAGGACCCTTAAATTTTCATGTTTATGGGCTTTCGGTCGTATGGGCTATTAATAAGAAAAAAGATTTTGTAAGATGGTCAATCGAGCGAGGTTACAAAACACGCAAAGATATCAAATGGTAAGTAATTTTAGCAAAGCTAACTGATTCCTGTAGAGATTAAAAGTAATAAAAGAAAGAAAGTGTTTATTATAGTTCAGTATTCAATAAACTTGTGTCACTTTTGTTTTAAAATACAAAATATAAAGGCAAAGTAAGTAGAAACTATGTACTTTTTCTGGCTCACGGCCAGAACATAACATATAGTCATTAGACAGTTTCTATAATATTTTAAATAAAATTATCGATGACTGTGTTCCGAGAAAAATGCGAAAGGGTGTAGACTCTAGATACAATTATCCCGAGTGGTACACATCTGAAATTATTCGCGACATTAAGCTTAAGGCTCAGCTTCATAATAAATTTAAGGCAAGTAGGAGTAAATGTGATTATGAAGCATTTTCGCGATGCAGGGCTCATGTTAAGATCTTGATAAAATTGGCATAAGAGTGTTACTGTGACCGCGTTCAGAGTCATTTAGTCGAGGACCCGAAGTCGTTTTGGAAGTATGTGCAATCTAAAAAAGGAGATCGCAATGGGAAAAACATTATTCTCAATGATACTGTTCTTACAGCTGAAGAAAGTGCTGAAAAGTTTGCTGAATACTTTTACTCAGTCTACAACCCGGAATGTCCTAGACTTGATGTGGAGAAAGCAGTGAAAGACGTAGGTGGACAGAATTCTGCAGCCCACATTCATCTTGAAAAACTACAGTTGTTAGAGGTGAGGCAGTCGCTTAAACGGTTGAAGCCAAAGCGGTCAGCAGGCCCAGATGGGGTGCCAGCTTACTTCTTTAGGGATTGTCGTGCTGTTCTTGCGGAACCTTTACTTCACTTGTACAACAACTGTTTGCAGAAAATGCTCTTTCCAAGTCGATGGAAGGTGACTCGCGTAATACCTGTTCCTAAAGGAGCCTCCAGTTCAGACGTGAGGGATCACAGACCAGTTGCGGTTCTCTCTACGCCAGCAAAAGTGTTCGAATCGGCGATTCAAAAATCCGTACTAACCCAGGTCAGTGCTCAATTATCAGATGCACAGCACGGTTTTAGACCAGAACACAACACAGCAACTAATCTCCTGAACCTAATGGCGCAAGTGGTGCCAACAGTGGATTCCGGTGGGCAAATCGACACCGTATACTTTGACTTTAAAAAATCATTCGATTTAGTCGATAATGATATCTTGCTACATAAGTTGGCGGGGGTCGGTTGTGCCCACCAGCTGCTGAAATTTTTCTCCAGCTACATGGCGGACAGACAGCAGTATGTAGAATACGAATGTCATAGATCTGATCTTTATTACACGCGATCTGGGGTCAGTCAAGGCAGTAATTTGGGGCCGCTAGAATTTTTGATTATGATAAACGATCTACCCAATGTGGTAAAAAACGCGAGATGTTTATTGTTTGCTGATGACCTCAAATTATCATTAAATGTTAAGAACTCCTCAGAAGGTGTAGGATTACAGGAGGATATCGATGCAGTGGTGGCGTGGAGTAAAGCTAACAAACTGCAGTTTAACACGTCTAAATGCTTGACTATCTCATTCTCAAAGTCGCATGCTCCTTACCATCACGAGTACAAAGTTGACACAGAACCTGTCAAAAGAGTAACTGAAGTGCGAGATCTTGGGGTGAGATTTACTACAAATTTATCCTTTAGAGAGCATATTATTAAAATCTGTAAAAAAGCTTTTACAAATTTAGGGTTTATATTACGCAGAGTGCATGGTTTTACGAATATTAGGGCCATAATTGCTTTATACAATGCATTGGTTAGGAGTCAGCTAGAAAGCAACGCAGTCATCTGGGCTCCCCATGAGATTAAATATAGTCTCATGATGGAGAAAATACAAAACAAATTTATTAGATATTTATACTTTAGACAATATGGGGTATATCCATTTTACCCACTCATGTACCCGACTCTATTTATACTAGGTATGGTGGGATACGTTGAGCTACGAGTTCGTAGGATATTAGCATTAGTAAGCTATTTGTTTAAATTGATTAACGGGAAGTCACATAATCCGGAGTTGCTTAGAAGAGTAGATCTGTGCGTGCCTGACGGGTTCGTGGGTCGGCGGCGGCGGCCGCGGTTGCTGGTAGTGCCGAAAGCTCGCACCAACCTACTGAGCAAGACGCCCTTAACGCGTGCACTGCACACTCTCAACATGGTCGCGGAGGAAATCGATTTGTTTTCTTGTACGCTAAGCGAATTCACAAAGGTTACACTTGGTATCCTTTGTTATGGAAATACACTGTCGCATTAGGTTAAGAACCTGTAATGATAGATGTAAGGGAGAAATAAATAAATAAAATATAAATACTTAGTTATTTACTATAGGAAAAGGTTTATGGTCGATAAATAAATTGGTCTCTTTTACTTTAGACAAATTTTCGGGCTCATCCCATTACTTAGATTTTTATTAGCTTTAAACTCGATAAATACATTCGATCAACAACTTTATCACACTAATATTATAAATGCGAAAGTTTGTGTGTGTGTATGTTTGTTACTCTTTCACGCTGAAACGGCTGAACGGATTTGGATAAAATTTAAAAAATTAGCTTATACCCTAATTTAACACATAGGCTACTTTTTATCCCGAAAAAAAGCATGTCGTTAAACCGAATACCACGCGGGCGGAGCCGCGGGCAAAAGCTAGTGAACAAATAAATCAGAAATATTAAAGTAAGATAAATAAGCTATTAAAGCAGATTAGTACATTTTGATGAAAGTGCGAAAAGGTTGATATTTAGAGTCACGATTGACTTTTTTGCCGAGACGCAAATTCATACTGGAGACGCGGTTAGTCATGAAGAACTAAATTCAGTAATCCTCTTGGCCAATTTCTAAAAATATTTTTTTTGCTCCCTTTCTGGTTGGAATACTTTAAGTAGAATTCTTAGAGCAGGCATGGGACAAAAATTTTTTTTTTCTATTTTCTCCTGGAGGAGTTCCTGGTGACTCTCCAGTATGAATTTGGTCGGTTGATTTAATTTCACCTAGTATTCGATTGATGGACGTTGAAGGAGTGGATATTTATGTAGGTAGTGTGAATGGTACTCACTTGAAGCACCTTGTGACCTTGGTCCCGCTGCGGTAGACTGCCATAGACACGTTGGCGCCATCAGAGTTTGCTGTCACGGACAGCTCCTGCGTGTGGGAACAAAACTGTTATTAAGCTTTCGCTACAAGATATGTTAAGAACACTGAAAATGTGATTATGATATAATGACAAGAAAATTGGCGCTTTGTAAACGCGCGTATATATTACGTCACGTTACCGAATAACTAGTCTTGCGACAAACTTAAGGCTGTTCACTCATCCAAACTTGCGCGCGCGGCCCAGACTCCCTTCGCACGGGGAACCTGTGTCACCGTTCCTCACACGCGCACACATTCCCAGGAAACTATTATTTCAATTTGACCGCGCTTTGTAGCGAAAGGAAAAAGCATAATCAAACTAGGAAAATGCAAACACATTTGTGTTTAGTCGTAACATAGCGCTGCAAATCACATCATCTACATGTGAACGCGTCACGAGACCGAAAAATACCTAACACTGGAGTGCGAGATTTTACGTTAGCACCCTTAAGTGCATCCAACTAGCTCAGGATAAGGCAGTCTGTATATAATTAATAGGTAAGTTAAGAAGTTAAATGTCTTTCTAAAGTTGAAAGATTTTTATCTGTTTGAGGAAAATTAATGGAAAACTGAATCGTTTGACACGAAATAAACAGCTTGCCAAAGTTTGTGTGAAAATTTAATTTGTTTCTGTAAATTCCCCAAGTTAATCTTGCCTGTAAGTGATTATCTCCAGCTGTTCCATTTTCTCGAACATTTGAAACAATTGCTTTTCACTTGTATCGTATAACGATGAAAATATCGAGCATTCCGATTGCTAGCTACACCAACGAAGGGTTTAACGCCTACTCATTTCTTTAGATGTATCGTCGGAAAATCGTAGAATTCGGCATACCATGATTTGCCTCGGCAGATCGTAAAGTATGAAATCGAGAATCATTCACAAAATGTTCAAAATAGGTGCGACGACGAGCGGAGCGAGGAGCGTTTTAGGATTACATGTAAATTACGTTCCCCTTAGTTTTAACAGAAATACGACCTGCAAGATTATGATGTGGCAATGTGGCGAATTTTATAATATGCCAATTATATTATACATTATACTATATTATATATTTTTATTCATATATATTATTTATTTTATTCAAAGTTTGCCTGGAAGGAATCTCTCTCAGCGATAAGGCGCCAATTGCCAAAAACGCTCACTAAGAAAGGATTTTACAAATTCTACCCTTATGGGGAGTGGGTAAAATGGGATACGAATTGTATGGAAAAATTTTTCTCTAGTTAAAACAATAAAAACTGGTATTGTGCCTTTTGATTAGAAGTTAATAAAAGTGTTTCAGCATTTTTGAAATATAATCCCCTAAGGGGGTAAAATAGGGAATGAAAGTTTGTACGGATTTTTTAAAAGTTTTGTTTGATCCGTTTGCTTAGAAATTAAGACTGAAATGTTTCAGGGTTTTCGGAAAATCATGTGTTATGTGAGTGAAATAAAGTTTGTACAGAAATTTACGAAATTGTTAGTTTTGAAGCAAAACCATCAAAATAGGTATTAGGCTTTCTGGTTGGAAATTAAACATCATGTGTTCAGAGATTTTAGAAAATCATCTACAAAACAAACGGGGTAAATAGGGGATAAAAGTTTATCCGGGGACACATCGGAGACATCATTATATTTGCAGTTACAACCATGAAAATTGTTATTTAACCTTTTGGTTAAAAATTAAGAATAACTTGGTAGGTACTGCATTTTTAAAACATCATTCCTTAATGAGGTAAAATAGGAGAAATTTGCTATTTAAAAACCATGGAAATTTGTATGAAGCCTTTTAGTTACAAATTAAGATTAACATATTACAGCGTTTTTAGAAAATAGGCCCGTACTGTGTAAAATAGAGATTGAAAGTTTGTCTTGTAAATTCATAGGTTTTGTATTTCGAACCATAAAAATTTGTATATAGGTTTTAGAATAGTAATAAACAATGGCGAATTTCAGAGGTTTCCAAAAATCATCCCCTAAGGAAGTTCTTTTTCTTTCAAAAGAGGATGAAAGTTTTTACGGGAGTTTTGATAGTTTTGTAATTAAAGCCATGAAAGTTACCATTTAGAACGACGTGTTCCAGTTTTTTGGAATATCATCCCCAAAAAGGGTAAAACAGGGGATGAAAATCTGTAAGGAATTGCGATATAACTTAAATTAAGAAAATGGCAAATTTTACAATAAAACATTTTGCATTCCATGGAACATGATATAAGTCTGTCTGTAGGGTTAACTGTGGTCTGTGTTAGATTTCCCAAAAAGTAGAGCGCTTCTTGGTTGAGACATCGAAAATGTCAAAACATGATAAAATAAGGGGCGGGCGATAGAAATATAAAAAAATTGGCGATATGTATCGCGTATCAGTTCGGAAGCCCATGATTAGCTCGGATATAACCCTTTCCTATCTCACGCCACCAAGATCGGTCTTTCATCAAAATTAGAAAAAAAAATGTTGTTTCCATTCTGGATACCTATAAAAAACCTTTTTACGTATATATTTATGTGCTCAATGGCTTCCGGGCTCCCGAATAAGATTACATGAATTTCCTTTTAAATTTCATTACAACTTTGTGTTTAATTTCACGGACAGGCAGAATAAAAAACCAGAAGGTAATGATGAGAGGGAAAAATGGAAGCCTGTTATAAAACGTTGATTCAGAATTCTTTCATTCTTGTGTTACAATTTTATTAACACTCCAAAACAAAATAGGGATACAAAACTTACTTAATTCACTTACTGTTTTCTTTCTGCGTGTAAACAAATAGTAAACCTTACTTGGTGGTCATACTGCGTAATTAATATCAATATTTTTTTATGATATACCAGATGACGGTTACCGAAGGCCAGGCAGATCAAAAAGACGATGGCGGGACGATCTCGACTCAGTTCTACCGGGGTGGTTGGTTGAGGACCGCGATGTGTGGTTTCAGCAAGGGGAGGCCTTTGCCCAGCAGTGGGACACAGTAGAGGCTACATAAAAAAAGTATAAAATGTCGGTCGTGTAGCTACTGAATAATAATGGGTTGAGAAATATTCGTCCCCAAGAATTCGTCCTCTTTTCTGTTTTGGGGAAAATTCGTCCCTCTTGACTCAAGCAGAGTAAATTCGTCCCTCAACTCAGTCATAACTAGAGTTGGGACTTTTCGTGTCGTTTCGATTAGAGAGTGAAATGGAGTCGTTGTTATGTAATATTTTTATAATTGAATGAATGACTGAATGATTATATTAATTCGGGATATAAAATATATTAAAAGTTATTAAAGTATATGCTATCATGTTAAATGTCATTCAAAATTTAAAAATTTTGAAATCAAAAATAACAACAATTTTATGTGAATTTCGCAAACAAACTTAACATGATTACGAAGCGACGGTAACATTTAGATAAAGATCTAATATTATTTATCTAATTTTATTAATTTTTATTTTTATCTCTATGGTTGTAAACGTATGAAACTATGTATTTATACCTGTATATCAACCAGTTGCCTTATCCTCACTTCATTACATTTTTTTTTATGTGTGATGTCTTAAACGCTTCTAATAGATATGTTACGGGTAAAGCTGGAAGTCGGGTAAAGTCCGAAAAAATCTAAAATAGGTAGCGACAACGAGCGAAGGGAGGAGGAGCAGTTAGGTGGACATGTAAGTACATGTTAGGAGCCGATCGAAGCGAAGCAGAGCGAGGCGATCCCCGAAGTTTTGTATAACATTACCCGGATAAACCTAGGTTTAACTGCGCTTCAAGCTTCACCCGTAACAGATTCATTAATTAATTTCGTCTCAGAGATTTATGTCATGGAGATATAATTTACTGAAAATTGTTGTTCTGTGAATTTTAAATTCCCTTACAAAACTGCTGCCATTTATTCGAGAGAATGGTGTCATTTGAGAATATCAGGGGCTTTTTTTTTACTATTTTGCATTTCAATATTTTACATTCATCATGATTATTTTATATAAGGTCGTAACATAATATGAAGGGTCGCATATAATGAAGAAAAAAAGTATTTTGGACGAATATATTTTTCACTTTTAGAATCAGATGACTCAATTTCTATGGAAAGGTGAAAAAATATTATTTTTAGCGAAAAGTGGTCTATTAGCGATACTCACTACTCAGCGCATAAAGTAAAATCATCAATTTTATCGTCAAATTGAAGCTTCGGAACACATTTTTGTGGATTTGAAAACATTGATGTTGATGACATTTTCATCGCTTTATATTCTCTTATGATGTGATATATAGGTGTCATTGATACTCTAGACATTTTAACCACCTTTTCAATACAAGCAGCAGTATCAGAGTCAGCCCATAATTCGGGTGCTTTCGGCCAATTTTTCACCACGTTCTTATAATTTCGTTTTCACCAAGAACTATTGCACGATGTGTTCTTTTCTTTCTCGGAGAAAAAACGTTTCCGTCCATGTTTTTTGAAAAGCCCGGTTACGGTCCATTTTATGGCTTAGTGCCAGTCAACCAAATAAAATAAAAAATTAAATACATAACCACCTACTTAAATAAAGAAAACTTCAAAAATAATAACAAATCAAATAAAACACAAGGGACACGGATCACGCATGTAACATTGGAAGACTCAAGATATAATTCGAATGAAGTTATTTGCTTAATCAATAATATGTGTCAAGTTATTTCTGTCAAATCAGCATTCATAATGACTGCGGTATGTAACCTCGACTTTTATAACCGACATTTCAGAAAAAGTTTGTAATATCTGCGGTGTAATTGTCATATTATAAAACTGATATGTCTTACGAAATAAAGAGATCGTATATATTTTCAATTATGTGGTTTTTATTTACATAAAAAGTTTAAATAATCATGAATTGGATTTATTTTGTCAAATTTGTTGTATTGTTGGGATGTTGTAACGTAATTTCATTTATTTTTGTCGTGAAGAAGCTCTTGTGGCCTTGTAGGTTTTTTTTATATATTGCCACACTCCATTCATCATCGTTCTCTCGAATGAACAGCAGTAGTTTTCGGTCCTTGAATGTTTGAATAATTCCGTTGTTTGTGTATTTAGTTAATACTACTCTCCTTAAAGATATACAAACGTTTTTAAGTTATTTACATTTAAGTCACATAAACAATATTTCTGAGTGGTATTTGATTTTGACATCCTAGGCATCTTGTTTAATCCTGTGCTGTTCAATAGGGCCAAATTGACGAGGAAGTCTAAAATAGATGCTTTTTAATTTTATATTACTAAACAATTAAGTCTTAAATTATGATAAAAATATTGTTCATTCATTCATTCAATAATAAAATAAACACAATAACGACTCCACTGCACTCTCTATCGTAAAATGCCACCAGATTCCCAACTATAGTCATAACAAACATAACCGTTAAGTAGGTACTCAAAAATATGATTACTTCCCGATAGTACAAAGAGAGTGAAAATTGAAATCAAAACATCAAAATTTTGCATTCAACAGTCTGTTTATTAAAAATTAACGAAACATGCAAAATATATCACTTAAACTGTAGTATACTTAAAAATACTTAGATACCTACATTATAAAATATGTCCCAATACTCGTTGTATAAACCAAAAAAAGTTCAGACATGTTCCAAATAAAGAGTTTAAACCTAAAATTTACCTTTATGTATTAATAACAGAAATTACAATTTATAATCAACAAACCATTTTCAAACGAAAGAGTAGTAAGATTTATCAATAAAATTTTATGGAAATAAAGCAACAGTCAATGAGAGCAAACTGATATTACACAAAAATAAATATTTCATATTACGAGTATACAGGCTGTAATCGTTAAGTGTGACCAGGCGATTATTCCGTAACTATTACAGATACCAAAAAAATATAAACTGATATCGAAAGTACGTTATCTAATCAGTAAAATGACATTAATAACTTTTTGAAAATCAAACGAAAAGCATTCAAAATTTTGACATTAAACACTCCCAAACATTTAGTATGAGATTAGTAGAAAGGTTTGAGTTTCCTTATTTTAAAAGGTTATTTTAGGTTAGTACTGATATTAAAGGAAACTGTTTATTAACCAAACAAAGTAATAAAGCTATCTTGAATAACATTTATTTCTTAGTAAGTGCAAAATTTTGTATTCAAAGCAGATGTTCGAAGTGACGTCCTTGTTAATCTCATACTAAATTAAATGTATGAGAGTGTTTAAAGTCAAAATTTTGAATACTTCTCGTATGATTTAAAAAAAGTTCTTGATGTCGTTTTACTGATTAGGTAACGTACTTTCGATATCCGTTATTTTTTTTTTATATCTGTCATAGTTACGGAATAATTGGCTGGTCACACTTAACGATTACACCCGGTATACCATCGAAAACTACATGATCATTTAACTTTAACATAAAGAACATATTCCTTTTAACTTCTGTGACTGATTGTACTCTTATATAAAATTAATAGAAACGTAGACATAAAATCCATTGTCAAGACAAAGGGGACGAATTGACATGCAAAAATAGGACGAATTGTCACATTATGAATATATTTTTTGAACAGGGATGAATTTACACCGAAAATAAATACTTTTTGGGACGAATTTAAGCACACATTATTATATTATTTTATAAATGTAAACTATTAAATAGGTATATTACTACTCTGTGCATTTTTATCATCCACCCATCTTCTTTTCAGCCTTGAACATATCAAAGTAGTCATCCAGTAAATTAAATTATATTGATATAAATAAAATCATGTAATACAGCAGTGTAGCAGGTTCTAAGTCCATCGTTGCCTGCTAAACTGCAGACTGATTAAGTAAACGTAGGTATGTACGAGTAGTATAGTTAGTTTTATTTCCTCATTTTAAGATAACTCAAAAATATTAGAATAAGTTTTTCTAACCTGTAATGGTCTTTATAAAACAATACAAAACTGTTGTGATTCTAAAACTTTGGTTATCATTATCATCTTCTTTTCTTTTGTATAGATTGCTAACATTTTGTACAAACTAAATGTTATAGTTATTTATGTTTCTGATGATATAACTGGAATATGTTTAAATTTGTACCGTTCTATAATTACTACGAAATCAGAAGATAGTTATTCCTTTTTATTTTTTTAGCTGTTTTAAGACTTAACTTTCGAAACTGTTAAGCATAGTTTTATTCCCTCATTTTAAGATAAGTTGAAAATGTTAAAATTAGTTTTTGTAACGTGTCATGCTCTTTAATAAGCAACACAAAACTGATGTGACTCTGATTAGGCAGTAGCCGCAACACAGATTTGTCCAATGCGGGTACTGCGGATCTATATGTGTACCATGTATTGTGTTTCTGAAATAAACCTTTCTTTCTTTCTTTCTTACTCGGTTACTGCAATAGATCATCGGCGTGAAAATCAATGAATAATTCGCGCGCTAAGGCGTCACGCTAATGTGACCTAAGCATTCAAGTTAACCACCGAATGGACATAGTAGTGCATTTTATTATTCAAGAGAACAAAACCCTTATAAGCTTTTTTCAATTCTTCGTCCCTCGGCGACAACCAAAAATTATCTACCTTTTGAACCCATAAAAATACTTGACTAACTATTTACAATACGAAGCCGACCAAACGCAAATATTTCTAAAGCTGCCTCGGGGATTACAAACTAAGTTACTTTTAAACTGTTATTTGCATAAAAGATGCCATAATTTCACAAGAATTTTGCTTTTCAAATTGGTTAACTTTGTAGTTAACGCTTCATTACTACCGATTAAAAGTAACAATATATACATTAGCTTTTATGTTTTCTAGATAAGAGTATTCTGATTAAAACAAATTATTAAGGTATTTACAGAATGGCAAAAGAGCCCCAATATATAGTATGTGCAAGAATGCTAATGTTTTGAACATCGTCTTTAATAGTTCACGAATTAATTTTAAGAATAAAGTAAAGAAAGCGTTAAACAACAAAAATAAACAGGAATTTAATTTAATGTAGATTCCATTTTATTTTTTATTTTTAAGATTGCACGCGCATATCTACTTTTAAGTTATAGTTAAGTTATTTATTACTTCCTCAATCTGCTTATATACTCATCTGATCCTCTGTGTGAGAATTTCAAAGAAATAGTTATAATCGAAACTAGTTTAAATATCATAGTTAGTAAGTCTAAAGTTGTTTTTGCTTCTGTTTTTTCTCCTTAAATAAATAAATAAATTTATGACATACTGAATAGAATAGAATATTCATTTATTTATCTGCCACAACACAATTACATTATAAAAAATATCCCAAAATCTAACAACCAAATAAAATAAAATAATAAACTAATCTGACTAAAACAAGTCATGAGTCGCAGCGGACAAAAGGGCCAGACTCAGCAATTGATGTAGTATTACAAAGTAAGACCGACTGATTTTCAGTAAATACATAATTATGAGTAACATATACAAAAATACTTTATACTTTGATTTTCATAAAAGTAATTTGGTGATAAAAAAAATAAAAAATGTATGTGTGCTCTACTTAATAAGTTTTAGACAATGACATGCTACATGCCGGGGTAAGAAAAGAAATTTATTTTTCAACTTCTATTTCATGTATTGAAATTAGTTTAATTTAATTTTTAATTCAATATTCGGTTTTGAGTCAACATTTTACAAAACATTTCCAAATTTCAGATATTATGTACCTCATTCCGTCTGCGAGATAGAGACCTGTGACATACGGACGGACAGACAGCAGTTGACAACAGTCCCACACATGAAAAAGTAGCCATGTCATGTTCTAGAACTCAATATTTTAATAGAATATTTTTTTTTATTTCTTTTCATCTTTAAGAGTTAAGAACTTTGAGTGCCATCAAAATCAAAAGTGTGCACTGTGACTTGCATTTCACAGTTCACATCTGGAAAACCTCTGACACCCCCTCGAGGATTCATGTCGGGACGGTATATATTTTTTTAATTTTTATTAACAGAATATTTTTTTTTATTTGAGTTTGAATTTTATTTTAAACCATTTTTGTTACGGGGTCTAACTAAAGAACTAGTTAGAACTTGGAATTTTCTCTATATTATGTGCCATATACTCTATTCAGACAAGAAATACTGAAAACATCGATTTTTTTATATAGGTTTAGGGTTACGTACCCTTATATTCGACCAACTTAATTTTGATGTTTTGTTTCATACATTTTCTAGGTACTGACAAGTTTATAATTTTTATTCAAATCATTTAAGTTTAGTCCTAGAGTCCTGCCTGCACTTGACCGGTTTTTAGGGTTCCGTACCCGAAGGGTGCTAAACGGGACCCTATTATTACGTCTCCGCTGTCTGTCACAGGGGTCTACAGCTTCAACCGTAAGAGCTAGAAAGTTGAAAGTTTCACAAAATACAACACGTATTAACACTTATCTACACTTCTACATCTACATCTACACTATTATATAAAGAGGAAAGATTTGTTTGTTTGTTTGTATGTTTGAGGTAAACTTTGGAACTACTGAACCGATTCTAAAAATTCTTTCTTTTATAAAAAGCTATACTATTGCTGAGTAGCATAGGCTATATTTTATTTTAATAAAAATAAGTTTTCAGTTTGAAAATTCAATATTTGTGGACCATGTCGGGAGAAAAAACGCTGCTTAGCTGCTTTATCGGCGTTCCTTGACCAAATGGTTAGTTATACGTGATGAAACCGGTTGTTTTTCCATACGAGGAAACTGTATCAGTTTGATCTGACTAAAGATTTCCATCTACAACGATCCTGACACACCTTTTGCTAATATTAAGTTTGAAAAAGTAGCTACAGCCAGGTTTAAGCACAGATACATGAAATATTATGGTTTAAGTAATGATTTGTTCCCATACGGGAAAACTATATCAGTTTCATTTGACTACAGATTTACATCTACAACGATCCGGACACACCTCTTGCTAATATTTAGCTTGAAAAAGTGATTACAGCCAGGTTTATATTGTTTTTTTCCCATACGAGCAAACTGTATAAGTTTAATCTGACTACAGATTTCCATCTACAACAATCCTGACACACTTCTTGGCACTTTGGTAAAACATGGTGACCAGGGTCTGCTGATGGGACTGGAAGATGGGTACAGAATCTCCTCAACGGACAACAGCAGACTCTTCGAGTGTGGGCTTATTTCATTGGTCATTCATTATTAGCACTTTGGTAAAACATGGTGACCAGGGTCTGATGATGGGTCTGGAAGATGGATACAGGATCTCCTCGACGGACAACAGCAGACCCTTTGAGTTTGGGCTTATTTGATTGGTATTTATTAGCACTTTGGTAAAACATGGAGACCAGGGTCTGATGATGGGACTGGAAGATGAGTACGGGATCTCCTCAACGGACAACAGCAGACTCTTTGAGTTTGGGCTTATTTGATTGGTCTTTTATTTTGTTTTCCTTATTTCCACGAAAATCTTTTCGACGCGGGCGGAGCCGCGGGCAAAAGCTAGTGTATATATAAAAAAGAGGGGCTCCTATACAAGAAACACATTATTTTAACGTTATTTTTTTTTTACTGTAACTTTCGGACGGTAATACAGACAAATTTTAAATTCATTCATATTGTATAACATATTTTAAAGTAAATTAAAAAAGTGGGGTTCCGTACGCAGACGGCGCCAAATTTTTTGTCAGGCGCTACTATACACTTCTCATCAAAAAAATCTAAACACTTCTCAAGTTTATGTTTTAATAGATTATTAGAAAAATTCAGAAAAATATTGTATTATACGGCAAAAATTAAAATGTCGTACAACAGTAGGTATAGTACAAGGTTTCGAATTCCCTATACTTAACGCTCCAAATTCAAATTGTTTTTTTTTCAATCCTCTTCTTTGGCTATTTGTCGTTTGTTTTTCGTTGATATAACATCGATATTGTTGTTATTTACCATAATATTTTTGGGGTTCCGTACCCGTATTGTGTGGTTGTACGGAATCATTGGTGCGCGACGCCGACTCGCACTTGGCCAAATTATTCTCTCTTATCGTAACTTTCGAGGCCTTTATTTTTTTTCCCTTTGCCTCTCCACCTTTACCCTCAAACTGACCCTGAACTCGGCCTGCTCGACGCGTACGTCCCACTCGCCCGGCAGCCGGCGGCCGCGGAAGTACTTGGACCAGTCAGTGTTCTGGTCATCCACCACCAGCAACGTCACGCAGCGGTCCCGGTTGTAACCGCGCCCCACCGACGCCACTGACGTCACGCTACCTGTTCAAACACATACTGTTACTGCCTTAGCATTATAACCGCTATCCTAGCTGCATCTGGATTGCCCTCTACACGCATCTCTACCAAACCAAGTTATTTACATCACCCGTACAATTCCTGGTCGTATTGAGGGAAACCTTTGCATGGATATAACGCCTATTCACCTGCCCAGCCCAACGTGCTAGCCCAGGGTGTGTAAGTATAATTTTTTCCAAGAGAACCGCCAAGAGTGTCGAGATCTTGGAAAGACCTAGGTCTTATCAAAGCTGTCCATCAGGTGAGGTAATGGCCAAGCATAAGTCTATTGTATAAAAAAACTGGAGTTCTCGTGCAGCCTATTACCTCATTATGTCACTAGTTGCACTAAATACTATTACCGAACCTTAATAAAAAACGGCATCCACAGCTGTTTAAACAAAAATTAACAATTCCTCAGAATAAATCAGAACATGGATCAAGCTCTATGAATTCAGTACAAATGTATTTTATTCGTCCCGAGACAATTTTTCACTCCTTTCTAGGATTTTAATAAAGATTCTCTTTCCATTTCCCGCATGTACCTGACTAAAGTAACATACTCGTGAGTATCCATCTACTATTCTAAACCAGCATCACGTACGACTATCTTGGGAATTCTGGAAACGAAACTACCCTAACAAGATCTACTTACTCGTACAAATCCTATTCAACATTTTCGTTGCCATTGAAAGGTTGAGATATAAAGTTTTGTTGGGGCTTAGCTAAACCTTGTGGCGTTGATCAAAAGCTAAGCTACATTTTGAACAGGACCACAATAACTTTTTGCAACCAATGCAAAGCTATAATAACTTTTACTATTAAAAGCTTCGTGCTCTAGAATAGATTATCACGAAAAATTGTTGTAATTTACCTGACTAGTTTCATTTAAACGGTTCAACTACTAAAGCAAACAGGGCCACGCGCTTATTTTCCACTTGAGATTCAGCTATTATTACTTACCAATCAGGCTCGCTCCTTGGTCCCTCGCAGCACCCGTCAAGGACTGCACACGCTGCAGCAGCGACTCCCTGGACTTGGCTGGCGAGGACGGCGCTGATGTACCGCGGGAGCCCCCACGCAGGTTCAAGGACAGGTCACCACCAGAGGGGGCGCCGGCGGCCGGGGCGGGGGCGGGGGAGGCGCTCGGCGCCGGCCCGCTGCTCGCTGACGACGTACTGGTGATACTGCCCCCGGTCGCTGCATCATATACATGTGCAGTTCATACATCTGCAGATCTTCATGAACTCATTAGACATTGGACAAGTGAAGTTAGCAGAGCTGCTTGCACAATACTCGTAAAAACCATATCAAGGAGGCGTGTTTCTTTCAATGAAGTTTTCCAATCATGTAGTAAAATAATAACCATACCTTATCCACAAGCTACTTTCTTTTCCATGATTGGAGATACTGTAGAAATATGTATAGTATCACACAGAATGTATCTTGTAAAAAATCTAAAGCTTTCTAGAAACAAGAACAAATTTGAGTGCCTAGAATAAAGAATAATCCTCTCCAAGGCTTCAATTATGTTCCTAAAAGTAAATATACTATACTGCTCAAAACAATTAGGGGAATAACATTTCAAATAGAAATAAAACTATTTTTTAGGTCTTTAATTATAACTGGCCACTAAATATGAAAGTGACATACTTCACGAAAGTAAAAAACAAAAGAACATCAGCATTATTGTTAGTAGTTCTTAATACGATGGCCAAGAGTCTATGTACACCTAAAAACAAAGTGACGCCATTAAATTTTCTGAACTTTTCAATTACAAAAAATCGATTTTAAGTGCCCTTTCAACTCTTCTGAATGCTGTTATTAATTGAAGTGAGTGTGAATTTGGTTAAGAAGGTTACCAGATCTGACTGAAATCCAAGTCTCCCGAGCTATCACTTTGCTTCAAGAGGGTCGAACTATGGCATATGTAGGAACTGACCTAAGAGTCAGCCCTTTTGTCATCTACAGAGTATGGAAGCGGTACCTAGAGACGGGGGGATACTCAAAAAGGCGTGGTCAGGGTCGAAAGAACCACTCCTTTGGAAGATCGCTACATCATCAACTGTGCTTTACGAAACCGCACCACTATTGCAAGAGATCTGCAAAATACACTAAAGACGGCTACTGCTGTAGAAATTTCCGACCAGACGGTAAGGAATAGGTCGCGGGAAGCCAATTTGAGAGCACGTCGACCAGTGCGGGCCATGCGTCTAACTATTCAACACAATCAAGCTTGCCAACCGTTCGCACAAAGCCACGCTATATGGCAACTTCGACATTGGAGGCCAGTGCTCTTTTCTGGCGAGTCAAGATTCCGTCTAACACGTTGCGATGGTCGTCTCCGTGCCTACAGACGCCCAGGCGAGCGATACAGTGCAGCGGTAGTCCAAGAATATGACAAATTTGGATGTGGTTCTGTGATGGTGTGGGGTGGAGTGATTTTGGACGAGTGCACAGATCTCATCGTTGTTCTCGGGCGGTTGAATGCTCAAGCTTACATCGAAAACGTGCTCGAAGACCACGTCTTGCCCGCAGCATAGGGTATCGGCCCGGAATTTGTTTTTATGCAAGATAATGCCAGACCACATACTGCAGCCTTCACGTTAGATTACTTACAGCATCATGGAATCCGTGTAATGGAATAGCCTCCCATGAGCTCGGACCTAAACCCAATAGAACACATTTGGGATTTGCTTGATAGAAACGTTCTATTGCACCCCAAACACTGCAGCAGCTCACTCGAGCATTAATCGAAGAATGGGAGATAATTCCGCAGGAAGATATTCGGAGGATCATACGAAGCATGCCGCGTCATTGTCAAGCTGTGATAAGGGCTCATGGAGGTCCTACACGCTACTAAAAGTCAGTGAAGACGAATATTCAAACATTTCTGTGACGGACCTTTTGAACACCAGTTTATTTTACGCCTAAAATGTTTAATTTCTAAATTTTGTAAAATTACAAATTTATACGTAGTGAGTTTAACTACTAACAAATAAACAAGGAAAAAAATACCAATATTGATAATGTAGCGATCTAGTCAGATCTGTCATAATGACCTCCTTAACAAAATTAACGCTCATTTCAATCAATAACAGCACTCAGAAGATTTGAAAGGGCACTTAAAATCGTTTTTTTTTATTAAAAAGTTAAGAAAATTGAATGGCGTCACTTTGTTTTTAGGTGTACATAGACTCTTGACCACCATATTAAGAGCTGCTCACAAAAACGCTGATGTTCTTTTGTTTCTTATTTTCATTAACCATGTCACTTTAATATTTGGTGGGCAGTTATAATAAAAATCGAAATAAAGAGCAAGTTGCTGAACACCAAGCGAAAAGTAACGCGATTTATTATTATTGTTTAAGTTCGAAAATTGTCTAATTTCGAAATGTTTTATTGAAAAGTTACATATTTTGGCAACAAACATCTTCGTAGATCTTCTAATATTACAATTTCAGATAACTCTGTGTCCGTGTATATTCTAATCTTCTAAGTAAAAAATACTTTAAGGATTGCTTTTATAACCTAAATACACAAAGCAGAACCCACTTAAGACCCCTTGAACTATATCTAGCCATAATGGTTGATACTTAATACATCTTTTGTACTATTATGATGCTTAAATAGTTTCTCCGTTCAGCATTATCGAGAGCTTAAAAAATAGTCTTATTAAACTTGATACAAACCTAGATATTTGTATTAGAGTGTACGTACTACGTAGTATATGATATCCCTTTTAGACCGAAGTCACGCACAATTGTATAAGAAGGGTCTGTAAGGGATGAGTGGAGTATGCTCACCCTGCGACGTGGGCCGCTGGCTCTGCGGCTTGGGCTGGCTGGTGGTGGCCGGGCGGCCGGTGTACGGGTCCACCTCTCCCTCATCGCACTCCGACTGCAGGTCTCCGGAACTGAATCTGCGCAACGCGTCCGCTGAACTACACGCCACCCGCCACCGCGCAAGGAGGGAAAAGGACAACACACTATGTAGCCGCCACTCTTTACTTCTGCCTACCTATACTCGGCCAGCTTCAATTACCAAAGTGAGAGCTTTTACTTTCTTTATCATAGATGCAGCAAAATGGAGCGTTCGGCCACGGAAATTTATTAATTATGGCTTCATAATAACTGGAACTGTAACAGACTTGGACCATTCACTGGTGAAATTGATAAATAGTACAGGAGAGATATTTTAAAAGAGTCTGGAGCGAATCCAATAATCGGTGCCTTGAGCGATATGGTAAAATATTCAGATCGTGTCTCGAGAGGATAACTGCATGGAGATCCCTGTGCATACGTAATAGACGAGTCAAGCCATGTCTCCATCCGCGGCCGGACGTTTACACAAACAAATTTGAATTTGGAACGACATCGATAGCACTGACATAGAGGGAGGATAGCGTCATGCACTGACGATCAAGTAGGTTCCTATTTGTTGTACTCTATAGTACCAGCCAATGCATAGCAAGCAACCAAAGGTTTCGCCAATAACCCTGACGAAGTTTGACGCTCGCTGTGTTTTATAGCAACGAATAAAAACCATTCTTGTGATGCTCATGGCGTGGCCCTGAATGATATAATTTTGCTGGCGAGTGGTGCTACACGGTTTGTGAAGAGCTGAGAGGTTAAGGAGGGGGAAGGGGTGAAGTGCCAAGCGGGAGGGGAAGCACGCAGTGAAGCGATTGTGGCTTTAGCAATTACATGTTGGAAATAAAATTGCATTTCAAACATCAGAAATTACACTAATTAGAGACCTTTACGGAACCCCAAGCCTTAAAACAAAAGTTTTGGCCTGAAACCATTTTCCTCGAATTACTGGTACTCTACTTTCGCTGTCTGTTTCATAATGTATACAAATACTTACTAAATGAGCCAAGTTATAATCAAGTTGTTTGCATCGCCAGACTTACATCAAACTAAAACAAAGTTGCTGGGACAAGCAGGAAAATCGAACATAAAAGCGCCATAGAAAGCTTTAACTTTGCAAAGAAAAGAAATAAAAGAAGTAGCGTACCGGCAAATCAATACCCCTTACGCAAAAATATTACAGAAATGTCTTTAATATTCCTACCACAGCAGGAGACAGTTCCGCTGACCCACTTTTCTCTTGTATTATATCGTAATAAGGGCAAAAATGACTCAACAGATTTTAAGATACTTCGAACAAGCGTACCCCAATCTTTTATTCATAGAGAATGTCGAAGGGTCTCGTTTGTGCGAGCACCTATTACGTACAAAGTGGAAAGAAAGGCCATTTAATGAAATTACATGCCCTTTTGATCATACTGAAAAATATCCATTCCATATCAAAATTAAAAAAGTCGTCAAACAAGGCCAGTCTATCATCTGCGGCCACCAAGGGAGCATTCTGAGTTACCCACTACTGCATTACATGGTTTTTAGGGTTCCGTACCAAAAGGGTAACCAACGGGACCCTATTACTAAGACTCCGCTGTCCGTCCGTCCGTCCATCCGTCCGTCTGTCACCAGGCTGTATCTCATGAACCGTGATAGATACAGATGATATATTTCTGTTGCCGCTATAACAACAAATATTAAAACCGGCCAAGTGCGAGTCGGACACGCGCACTCCAATACAACAGACATGATTTTTTGGCCGTTCTTATAGATAATGGTACGGAACTCTTCGTGCGCGAGTCCGACTCGCACTTGGCCGGTTTTTACTTATGTTTTTCGTTTTTAAATCTTGAATAAAGAAAAAAGCGGATATGTTTTTGGGGAAAGTTTTTAAGTATGATTAAAAGAATTTGGAATAAAATAATATCTTTTCTTTCAACTACTTAGTATTTCAAATAAGTTTTCTCGCGGAAACAGGTTTCTAACCGAATGAGGACCTTGATACTTAAAGTTATTAAGAACTAATAACTAGCAACTATAAACAGCCCGAACGTATTTTGTTTGACAACTTTTATTTGTTCGTGAGGAGGTTCATTGAGATGAGTCGAGGTTCAATTACCGTAAATGAACCTACAGAATTATCGAATTCAGAACCGATTGGTTTGTTAGTAAGGGCAAGTGTGATAAATTGATAATAATAAATAATGGAATTTTAATTTGCCGGACCGACAGAAAATGAATTATGTTTCTGAATTCTACATTCCTCAGAGAATAATGTTTCTAATTGATTTTTCTATATTGTAATGCACTTAAGAGGATATGTCAAGCTTGCAGAGGTCACTGTTACTCCATGCGGGACGATCTGCAGTGTAAGAGAAACGGATTCAAAAATTCAGACTACAAAAATGTAGATATTGTTAAAATGTATCTAATGAAATATCTTTAAGGTCGGTATGTCATTCCTACTTGTCAAAATATGAAAAAATGTGTCGAAGAAGAACTCATTTAAATAATTATTTCTACGAGCGAAAGTTCTGCAATCGCAATCCTGTACTACAGAAAACTAGAAAATGGTTGCAGTATTCAAATACTCGTACAAATTTATCAAATTGGTGGCTTCTTCTGAAAAGCAGGTAAACAAATTAAAAAAGCCGTTTTAAGCGAAATAATATTTAGAGTTTCCAAAGCGACAGATTTCCCTATAAATCGTAATATAATCAGAATAGTAAAGTTATTCCATATCAGCTTCGATGAAATAATTATTTTATATATTAATTTAATAATTTTATCGAAGTATAGCAGTTCAACGCTGGATTGCTACATGCTTCACACATACTGCTAAAAAGACAAAATTTCAGATTTTTAGGATTCCGTCATAATGAAAACCCAAGAAAATTAAGGATATAGGGTAAATTTCAAAACATTTTATTAAATGAAATGTCTTATCAAGCAGATTAGATGAAGACTGACGAACCCATAATGCTATTGAAACGGCTACTCACAATTTTAATAGTCAGATTTCGCCTGACTAGTTTCACTGTATTCGTACAGTTTCTTCGGAGGCAAACATGGTTACGCGGCGGTTCCCCGTTTGACACTACCTATATAAAAATCGCGAGTAGCCGTTTCAATAGCGTTATGAATCTAAACCACGAATAACTGACGAACCCATTAAGTGTGTTCGACTCAGAGTGTCCAACAAGTCACGGTAATACAATACTATGGCAGATTTTACAGCTTCATCGAGCAACTTACCCAGAGAGAGGAAAAGCCGGTCCCATTGACCTCTCATAAACAACAAGACACACAGTCTCTAAGAAAAGTTCGTCAGAAAACGTCCGAACATGCGACGTGCATAGTAGCAAAAATGCTTCAACCAAATTAAGACGCTATGTCGTTAACATAAGATGCAATGTCAGTTGTACAAAATCATCATTCGATTTTGTCACCCCATAGCGGTGACAAAATGCATCGCGGACACTTTTTGACCGAGATTGTGAGTCTAGTTGTTTATCAGAGGTCAACAGCCGCTCCGTCCGATTCATTCCACAACTATTCAGTGATTATCTGATTATGCATAGACTTACGTATCTCACTCCCACTTAGATCTCTAGTGCGTTAAAAGTTGGCGGAATTTAATCCCAACAAACTAAGTGTCATTTCGTCCCTTTGGGTTTTGTTACTCGATTAGCAGCTTTTACTCGTACGTCGTAAAGGTGATATTCTCACAAAAAGGTATGGTATACTGTTGCGCATACTGCCTGGACACTAGACTGACTTCAAACACCCAAGCCTAGCTGAGAATTTCATCGACAAGAAAGCGTTTCCTGCTAGTCGAGTGTACAAACATACCTTCGTTTCAAGTAATTGACATTGGTGGTGAATGATGATTTGAAGCTTGAGAAAGACAGGGTTGATGTGGTAGCGGCCTGCGGGCCACAGATCCCAGGGCACCCCGACCGCTCTATCTTGCCGTCTCTGTCACACACAACACAATATCATCGTTATTATAGTTTACAGATATCTGCAATGTAAAACGCCCTATATTATGTTTGAAATCTTAAAATCTGCCCGTTCCAAAATAAGGTAAAAATTAACACACAAAACAAAATTTAGTTTAGTAACCAAGGTTTTGATTATTTGGCCTAAAACTGTTAAATATTTAAAACAAGATGGAATAAAAATCGAATAATTGTTTTATCTACCGCAAATTAAATATCTGTTTATGAGATGGCGATGTTACACTTCGTCGTCGCTTACGTTTCGTGTGTTTTTGGGGTTCCGTACCTAAAGGATAAAAAAGGAACCATTTTGGTGAGTACCCGTTGTCCGTTTGTATGTCACAGACTCATAACTTTTGATCCATTTAAGATAAATAATTGAAATTCAGCACAAAAACCAGACAAGTGCGTTTCAGATTCGCCCACTGAGGGTTCCGTACAAATTTGTAGGTACATATTATAAATATCAAAATAAATATATGTTTTTTTAAGATGTATACAAATGTATAGTTTTCAGGTTTTCCCTATTACTTGCCAAATTTCAGTTCTAGGTCAACGGGAAGTACCCTATAAATTTTGACTCTCTTGAAAGTAACGAAATATACATTTTTTGCAGCATAAACGGCCGTATCTTTTTTTTTACGTTTTCACAGCTCCAAAAGACTGTATATAGGTATATAAAAAAAATATATAAACTTCATTACGTTTTTTTCCCTTTGAGATACGGAACCCTAAAATTGAATTATTTTCCCATACATTATAGAGTAATAAAATAGTATAAATTGTGATGTAAAAAATATCATTAGTAGGTTATTACGTAAGGCTTACAGCAAAAATACATCACTTAGGAAATTCCCGAAAAATCACGGAATCAACGAAATTAAAAAGTCCTTTTAGTATTTATAAACACTATATCCTTATCATTCGATTATACCTTTTTAATTATTTATATTTTGGTCACCGTAAACTGTTACGTGGACGCACTATAAGTTTCCGGAATGAATCTGAAAAAATACTATTAAAGGTACAAAATTAATTTATTGTTTTCCAAAATAGTCTCCCTTGGCGTCTATTCACTTTTTCATTCGATCAAACCAGTTTATTTATTTATTTATTTATTTATTTCATGGAAAAGACACAGAAGTAAACTATACATAGAAACATTAAAGTATAAACAAATGGTTAGTTTAATTTACTTCCTCTACGCTTTCCTCAAATACGTTATTTTTGTAGGGAGTAATTCGGTGACATTTCTAAACCATTCTCTGATAATGTTAAAAAAATAAAAATAATGTTGTTTACAAAGCAATGGAATTAAATTAAATTAAAAACTAAGATAAGCGTTCATACACACGGTTACACACATTCATGCAATCTCACATATTACCATCCATACACACACACACATGCCTTTTAATTTGATATTATATTTGTGTAGTTACACAATTTCTTACAATTTCTCGTTTTTGGTGTCTAAAATTTGCCTAACTTCCTTTTTAAATTTGATTTTACTATTATTAAATATGTCTATGCTAAGGAGTTTTTTATTGTAGGAGCTGCAGATTCTTCGTAGGGGGGCTCGACAGCCTGCGTTACTCTGTGAAGTAGGTACTGAGAATAAAGTCTTAGATCGTGTAGAGTGGGTTGGCGCTTTAAAGTTGATTTGCTCAAGAAGAGTAGGGCAGTCATATTCATTGTTCAATATATTGTAAAGGGTCTTTGCGTCTAATAGGAGCCTTCTGTCACAAAGTCTTTGTAGGTTATAGAGTTTAAGCAGGTCGGCATAGTGTCCTCGGGATCGAGTCAGTCTAAAATGGAGGGCTTTAACAAATTTCTTTTGGATCATCTCCACCCTTTCGGAATAAACTGCGTAGTATGGATTCCATATTATAGATGCATAGTCAAGTACTGAGCGTATTAATGATTGATAGAGAGATAAGTATGTTGATGCTTTCTTAAAAGGTTTGGTGATTCTCAGGACAAATCCCAGCATTTGATAGGCTTTAGTGTACATTTTATCTATGTGCTTGTCAAATATTAACTTTTCGTCAAAAGTCATGCCAAGATCGCGAATGTCATTTACTTTAGTTAAGTCTTCGCCACCGATGTTATAGGTATGTTCTATTTTGTTAAGGTTTCTAGTAAACGATATTTGTTTGCACTTGTCATACGCGAGCTGCAATTTGTTCCTTGTACAAAATTCCTTAAATCTATTCAAATCCTCCTGAATGAGTATACAATCTTGTTGCGATTTGACTTTCTTGTAGATTTTTAAATCATCAGCGAACATAAGAATGTTAGAGTTCTGAAAGCATTGCTCTATTTCGTTGATAAACAAAAGATATTGGAGAGGTCCTAGAATAGAACCCTGGACGACTCCAGACGAGACTATACTTTTACTTGATGAATACCCGTTAATAGTGATAATTTGATACCGGTTTCTGATGTAAGAGGCAAACCATTTAAGAAGGTTGCCCTTGATTCCATTATAAGCAAGTTTTTTCAGTAGTAGAGCATGATCGACCTTTGAAAACTTTTGTGCCACTCCCCTGTGGTGACCTCTGAAACGTGTTTTTCATACTCCTCGACAGCCTCTTCTGGTGATGAAAATCGTTGACCGCGTAATTGGTTCTTAAATTTTTGGAACA
Source organism: Ypsolopha scabrella (assembly GCA_910592155.1). NCBI lineage: Eukaryota > Metazoa > Arthropoda > Insecta > Lepidoptera > Ypsolophidae > Ypsolopha > Ypsolopha scabrella. The sequence goes on from OU342964.1 coordinate 13,704,168, forward strand.
GAAAAAAGTCACAAGGTGCCAGGTCGGGACTGTATGCAGGATGACTCATGAGTTCTACATTTTTCGTCTTCAAAAAGTCGTTTGTCTGTCTGGCCGTGTGAGAACTAGCATTGTCGTGGTGCAGGATGATACGGCGTTTACGGTTATTTTTACGGAGTTCGTCAATAACTTCCGGCAAACAAATGGTCGTGTACCAGTCACTATTCACGGTACGACGATTCTCTAAAGCAACAGTAGCCACGTGTCCAGTTTTATTAAAAAAAGAAGCAATCATCCGCTTAGATGCACTTTTCACGCGCGCCACTTTGGTTGGTTTCGGCTCATCTTGAAAGACCCATACGCTCGATTGCTGCTTTGTTTTGGGATCGTAGCAATAAATCCATGTTTCGTCACCTGTTACTATGTCCCACACCAAATTTGACGCACCTTCGTTGAATCTGGTAAGCATGGCACTGCACCAAGGGACGCGGTCCGTTTTTTGAGCCTCGGTCAAGTTGTGTGGGATCCACCGCGAGCACAGCTTTCTCACACCCAAATGTTTGTGTAGGATTGATTGTATTTGACTCATGCCTATTTCTAAGGATGCGTGAATTTTATGGTAGGTCACATGCCTGTCTGTTTCAATCATACGGCGCACAGCATCGATGTTTTTGTTGGTCACAGCGGTGGACGGCCGACCATCGCGAGATTCGTCACTGAGATTGATACGACCACGCTTGAATTCTGCAAACCAGCTATAAACAGTCGTCTTGCATGGTGCTTCATTTCCAAAAGCTGTTTCAAGCCGAGCGATGCTCTGTTGAGATGTCAAATTACACTTAAAATCGTAGAAAATCATACTACGAAAATTTTCCCGAGTTAAATCCATGTTGATGCAGACACACAATTTTTTAAATGGCGCCACAAGGTAAAAACAAAAGACAGTCAGATGAAACAAACTGCATTCTACAGCCAAAGAGTTCTATTTTCAAATGTTGCAATAAATTATTAAATATTGTTTATGTAAGTGGCCAGTTCCGGAAACTTTTAGTGTTACCTATGTATAGGCAAGATTTTAAATACCGTTTGCCTAAACTTTCCCAAAACTGAAGAAATACAGAACCCTAGACGCGCCAGTCTGACTCGCACTTGACTTGTTTTTCTATTTTGCCTTTTACACAGTGATTTTATATAACACTAAAGTACATACTTCCATATTTGAAATGAGACAGAAAATACAATTGTTTTTATTTGTAATAGATGTATATAGATATATATAAAAAACACAGAAAAAATAAATTCAAGATATATTTCGGGCCCTACTGGGACCGGCGTCAGTTGAAAAAAAAAAAAAAAAAAAAAAAAAAAAAAAAAGGGCCATAGGTGAGTCACGAGCAAGTAAAGGATTCTAACGACTGAATCACGATCGTATGGAGTGATTAGTGATGATTGAATCACGAGCGTAGCGTAGCGTAGCGTAGCGTAGCGTAGCGTAAGTGTTATAATCCTGAGCAACGCGAGTGATTCATGGCCCTCCATATAAATCCGTACTTTATTCAAGAGTTGCATATTATACTTTACCATGACTACGAGAAAAATAAATAATTTAAGCGAAAATAGATATTCAGTGAAGAAAGAAGGTTAAATTAAATAAAAACAGACTCTGAAAATGTGCCCGAAGCTTGATTTTCTTTTTCCCATTTGCAAAACTCATCGTAGGCTTTGATGTAAACGAGCCGTGGTTTGTTGGGTAGCAAGTTTTCTACTATATTGGCCGCCCTCTCTTTCATAAACTCAGGTGTTAACACATCTTCTTCATCACTTGAATGCATATTCAATCAATTTATGATAAAGTAACACTAAACTTTGTGTTCGTACAAAGTATAGAATTCAAAATGGCGCCAATTTACTAGTACGTATATATTTTTTTCTGTAATGGCATCAAAGAACACAAAACAGTTTTTATTCTAATACTAAACTCCTTGTCGCAATATCGACCAATCAAATCTCGAGGAGTTATTTGCACAAAGAGTTTGTATGTCGAGTATTCTTTGCGCAAGGAGTTTGTATCGAGTATTTTTTGCGCAAGGAGGTTGTATAAGCATCAAGATAAGGTCGAATGTATTGGTGTGTTCTAAATTCAAACACCAAAATAGTGATTAAAAGGCCTTTTTATTCACTGTTTGCAGTGAATAAAATGAGCTTTTTAGAGTGGGAATGGTATAAATTAATATATAGTTGTACTTGATCTTCATCTGCGGCTTCACCCGCGTCGTAAAAACTACCCATTTCCCCGGATAAAAAGTAGCCTAGTATGTTAGCTTGGGTCATAAGCTAGCAATCCGCAAAATCATAATAATCTGTTAATTGGTTGCAGGGTTAAAGCTGACAAACAAACAACTTTCGAATTTATGATAAAGTAGAGATAGAAAAAAGAAGGGATTATTTCATATTAAGTATTGGTGCTGACTCAATTTATTATTTTCGGAGCTAGTTTTAACGTTATAAAATCTTTTCTTGTTAATACACTTCCTTGATTAAAATTACCGCAGAAAACGGCAGACTACAAAAACTAATATTGTATGATGGTCCATTGAAATTTTTATTTGCGGGGGGGCATTTCTTATTGTGCCCGTAGGTTTTTTTTGATAGTTAGTACATTTTTAAATGTGTTTTGTCCTTCCCATATAAATTGTTGTCTTTCCTTAAGAGTTATATTGAAAGTCAAATTTTTGGGTACATTTTATCCAAGATAGATTTTAACAAATATAACTTTATTTTCTACAAATTAAGTAAGCTTTGAAGAACCTTTTTTTAGGGAGAGAAAGACTCTCTATCTTCAGGTCATGTAAGAAGGTAAACTCGGGTACTGAATTTCATTTTATTGTAGTTAAGTCGAGGTCTAGGTTGATCCAGTAAATCCTTTACACACAATCACACAAGATTGCGTTGTCCGGTCTCCATTGGAAGTAGCCATAGAGATACCTAGAGTACTAGTACTAGAGTTATATAGCCATACAAATGCCAACTTAGTCAATAACATTAATTCTTGTGTGTGTGATAGATAATCCTTGTGTGTGTGATTAAAATAACTCGAATAAGTTTGTCACAATTTCGTTTTCTAATAGAACTGCTTGTACCATATCTTGAATCGAAAAATTAATCTGAAATTAATCCACCCCTGCACACCCACGTTTCAACGACGATTGTTACTTCCGTAGCAAGGACGTAGAACGAAAACAAATGTGCCCCTACAAGATTTGAACCCTTGACCTCCGGATGTAGGTTGCTAGTGATAGCTAATTTAGGAGCCGAGCGAAGTGGAGCGGAGCGAGGCGACCATCGTTTAGTTTATACAGATTTCGTGATATTTGATCATAAAATGATCAATTCTACGATATGGCCATGATATCTACAAAAATTAAAATTTCGCGTCGTTCAATAGCTCAGTTGGTAGAGCATCTGTCTTGTCTTCTCGTTCGAAACACGCCAAAGTAAAATTTTTTTTTCGCCTACTACTTGTCCCCGAAGATTTGTATACGTTTTTTCTTTTTTTACGTTCATATTTGTCTTCGATTTGTAGTTGCGATGTTTGAACCAGTGGCAGTCACTTAGGAAACTAATAAAAAAATTGCGGTGTCCTCCATGTATAGGTTTGATAAAATCTCGTGAAGCGATACTTAAACCACATGAGCCAATTACAGCGCTGCACTTCAAATACAAGCATCTTGAAATCCTCAAGTGTGAAACGGGGAGTATGTATCACTAGGTCGAAATCAAAATAAAGGTATTGAGAGTTTTTGACACCGTCAAGGGTGGCGAAATCTAGGAAAGGCAGCAGTGGACGATCATAGGATGCTAGAAGAAAGGATGAATTGTTGTTTCAGTCAATGTTTTTGCTGTTTCAGTGATAAAAAAATCGTCAAATAATAGGTCTTTACCTATGAAATTGCTTTTTATAGGGAGAATTTGAATAAAACTCAGTTTTCGGTACGAACGTTTTTCCATTTATTTTAGGAATGACAATACCAAATTTTACAAAACAAATTGTATATGAACGAGACAATACAAGGTGAAATTTAATCAACCGACCACTTTTTTGTGGGAGGTTCAGTAGGTGATGTTGGCCATATACGAGTGCTTTCAGGTGGATCATGAAGGTTTGTGCATCTGCGCCCAACTATTTATCAGGATGTTCAGTATCCGTAAGCAAACACAACTGTAAATTTACAGGTGGTTACGACACTATGATTGTGCAATAAATAAAAGCACACGAAAACAGCGTGGTTAACTTTGGCGTAAAGATTTGCGTAGTGGTGTGTGTCTGTTGCTACGCCTCGTCGCTACGCTATACGCGCCGAACAGTGTCTGTTTGTGTGCGTGACCCGCACGTGCCGCGCGCGTGCGACGAGACGGTGCTCAGGCGAGCGCCACGCCACCCCGCGGCCGCGGGAAACAGCGTATTCATTGATGTTTAAGTTATTAACTACCTAGTTACTTCTCAATTACTACTACATCACAGAGTACTTCGGGTTTTACGCAGCAACACAGTGACAACTTCACAATAATACTGAAATAATAAATTGCTCGGTACTTACTGCACTGCATACGGCGAAATCTTGAATTTGTACCACAATATCACTATCACTTGATAATACTGCAATCTCATTAACACTTTTCCATCACACTTTTTCCAGGCTTTGGACTGGCAATCTATCGTTTTAAGTTGGTATAACTAGGAGGATTGTCCGATAAACTGGCTTGTTTCAAAGGCTAATCACCTGGGTATGTACAATAATAAGTATGTACTTCATATGTACTTACAACGAACGAATGTGTATGTACAACGATCGTCCGTCACCGTCAGTGAGGTTACTGATTTTAGTGGTAGTTTCACTGTTTATACCACGATTACATAAAAAACACACTTTACGAAGTTATTTACACACATTAATAAGTTATTTTATTTACACAAACACTAATGAGTTATTTACAAGAGTTGCTGGAAGTGCAGTCCTCCACGTCCCACACTTCTACACAAACCGACTTCATTAACGCTAACCCTGAGGCCAACACTCGCGATGCCGCTGATGTGGTTGGAGGAGTGCAAGGCGAGGCCTGCCTGCCCCCAGGTCCGGTGGATGAAAAATCCCCTAAAGCGCTGCACAGCCCCGAGGATAGTGGTGCGGTGTGTTGGAGGCACGTCCGGGTGTAGCTCCGCGTATTAGCACTTGCGCCTGGCGAAGGCTGTTACCGCCAAAACGATAACACACCTCCATATCCAAATATTCCCAGTCTATGTACTGGTACGGCATATTCACTTTTTTTTTAAACAAATTTTCGCAAATTTATCAAAATCACGATCACGTACACACGATTTACTGTCGATAAAATTATGAGCGGCCCGCCGCGCCACGTGTCCTCCCCCGCTCTTCCACACCCCTGCTCCCCTTTTTGACTTCCTTGCGTTCCGTTTTTGTAACGATACTTATTAATGTTAACGATACAAAAAGTTGTAAATAAAACAGTAACAATAATTTAGACAACTTTTTATTGTGAAGGGACAAAATAAAATGACATCTTACTATGGCTAATGTGCTCGAGTACGGATTGAACCTTGAACATTGTTACTGTATTTAATTAATAGTTATTGCGAGTTAAATTGTTCCCGCAAAGCCTTACATATTTAGAAATAGCTAATTTTACAGTTGAGCAGGAGACGCTAAAATACGAGTAGTTAACGGAAAATGATCGGTGCCATACATTTTTTTTAAATAAAATTGTCTTTACAATTCAGTCCTATGAACCGTCCCAAGGTTTAAGACAATTGTATGTTTAGAAAGTACGTACCAAGTCTAGCTGTTAGCAAGTCTGTTGACTTTGAAGTTGAAGTTTGCATGGAAACGGTGGAAGGAAACATATGAGTAAAAAAAACACTTCACAATAGTAATTAGAAAACACATTGAACGTAATTTTAGCCTAATCTGAGTGACTTATTATAAAAAAATTATCAGCAGTAGTTTTTTTTATTAATAATTAATAAATTGCATTTAAAATTCATTCCTATGAACCGTCCGAAGGTTTCAGGCAATTTATGTTTAGAAATTACCTACTAAGTGTAGCCGTTAGCCAAGGCTGTTGACTTTACAGTTGAAGTTTGCATGGAAACGATAGAAGGAAAGATCTAATTAAAAAAATAGCTTCAGAATACTAATAGGAAACCACATTAACTTCTATGTACGAAATTTTAGCCTTATCTGAGTAACTTATTATAAAAAATTCTCGGCAGCGTAGTTTTTTTTATTAATAATAAATAAATTGCGTTTAAATTCATTCTTGTGAACCATCCCAAGGTTTTAGATAATTTCTGTTAAGAAAGTACCTACTTAAGTCTAGCCGTTAGCCAGGGCTGTTGACTTTACAGTTGAAGTTTGCATAGAAACGGTAGAAGGAAACATCTGAGTAAAAAAAAAACTTCAGAATAGTAATTAGAAACCACATTTACTTCTATGTACGTAATTTTAGCCTTATCGAAGTGACTTATTATAAAAAATTCTCGGCAACATAGTTTTTTTATTAATAATGAATAAATTGCGTTTAAAATTCATTCTTCTGAACCTTCCCAAGGTTTTAGATAATTTCTGTTGAGAAAGTACCTACTTAAGTCTAGCCGTTAGCCAGGGCTGTTAACTTTACAGTTAAAGTTTGCATGGAAACGGTAGAAGGAAACATCTGAGTAAAAAAAAAACTTCAGAATAGTAATTAGAAACCACATTTACTTCTATGTACGTAATTTTAGCCTTATCGGAGTGACTTATTATAAAAAATTCTCGGCAGCATAGTATTTTTTATTAATAATGAATAAATTGCATTTAAAATTCATTCTTATGAACCATCCCAAGGTTTTAGATAATTTATGTTAAGAAAGTACCTATTTAAGTCTAGCCGTTAGCCAGGGCTGTTGACTTTACAGCTGAAGTTTGCATGGAAACGGTAGAAGGAAACATCTGAGTAAAAAAAATACTTCAGAATAGTAATTAGAAACCACATTTACTTCTATGTACGTAATATTGGCGTTATCTGAGTGACTTATTATAAAAAATTATCGACATCATTGTTTTTTTAAATAATAATACCTACTAAGTCTAGCCGTATGTCAGGGCTCTGGATTTAACCGTTGAAGGTTGTATGGAAACGGTAGAAAGTAAAGTCTGAGAATCAAAATAATTTCAATAAATCAATCAGAAACTCCATTTAACTCCCAGGTACGTAGTTTTAGCCTTATTAGTGTAACTTATTGTAAGAAACTCTCGATAACATTTATTTTTTTATTTTTTTATGGGCTAGCGTGATGGATCACGAGTTCTCTATTGCCATATTCGCCATACTTTGGGCAGTAATGAGGGAACCCAAAACACGCAGACCGGACACAAATGTGCCCCTGTAGGATATGAACCGTGAACTCCAATTAGTATCCAGACTTTTAACTGCTACAAAACAGAGGCGAAAAACAAAAGTTTAATTTAGTTAGTTTTTTATAAATTCACCAAAGGTCGTTGAAATTCACCATTCATTTTAAAAGCCGACTCAAAGCACTGACTAATGCACCGGAGGGTCTAGCACGCTCCGTCGATAGATCTTTCCATCTTACTTTCTCTCTCCCACATTGACAAATGCGGTATGCGTGAGAGGGCAAGTAGCATAGATAGTAGATGCCGTATCTCTGCCGCGTGCTAGCGATACAGACGTATGCAAAAAGTGTGTAAGACGGAATGCAATGCAACCATTTTTCGCCAGAGGTAGGGGGCGAGGGGTAACAAAGGTGTCCGCCAGTTTTTGTTTTTGTTGTTTCATTTAATTTATCAGTTTCCGTTAGTCAGTTGTGAGGTTTGTTTGTCAACAAATCGCCGCTCTGTCGCAATTCGCAATCCGTATTTTTTTTTATTTGTTCAATGGAATGGTTTTAAGTATGAGTTTGTGTTGTCCTTAGCGTTTGTGCCTTCGATTTAAATCTTTAAAATCGCTGATTTGTGTAGTGTAACTTATGTTGTGGTTGTAGTCTTGAGTTTGTGCAAATTTGTTAAATGGGGTGATGGACTGATGGAGAAAGAGAATCAATAGGTAAGTACTTACCTTTGTTTTGGTAAGTTTACTAAACCGGTTTGTTTATAATCTCTACTTGGGTGAATTCGCTACCGCCGCCGTAGAGTCATACTGTAAGTTTGTGAACTGTCCAAACTTAAGTAAGTTAAGCTTATTAAGTTCACGCACACTTGCAGTTGTTTTCGAAAATGAATGTTTTATCAAATCAGCTACAGCAACAAGTGGTAGGTAGTTACCGGTTACACAAACGCTAAGATGAGTGAGATAGATAAGCAGCCCTGTAGAAAGAACATAACTTGAGTAGAGTACGCAAAAGGTACGACTTCGCCGTGGGTCTTCTTTGGTGGCGAGAGCACTAGCCTGTAATTTTGACGAACCACCTACAACAACATTAGCTCGTTGCGAACCACGTAATCTATCATTGTTTGAGTGAAGATTCAATCAAGCAGGTACTGTACTCTACGTACGAAAAAGGTAAGACTTCGCCGTGGGTCTTCTTTGGTGGCGAGAGCACAATCCTGTAATTTTGACGAACCACCTACAACAACGATAGCTCGTTGCGAACCACGTAATCTATCATTGTTTGAGTGAAGATTCAATCAAGCAGGTACTGTACTCTACGTACGAAAAAGTTAAGACTTCGCCGTGGGTCTTCTTTGGTGGCGAGAGCACTATCCTGTAATTTTGACGAACCACCTACAACAACGATAGCTCGTTGCGAACCACGTAATCTATCATTGTTTGAGTGAAGATTCAATCAAGCAGGTACTGTACTCTACGTACGAAAAAGGTAAGACTTCGCCGTGGGTCTTCTTTGGTGGCGAGAGCACTATCCTGTAATTTTGACGAACCACCTACGACGACGATAGCTCGTTGCAAACCACGAAATAACCACGTAATCTATCATTGTGTGAGTGAAGATTCAATCAAGCAGCTACTGTTGTATGTGTGTGGGTATCTTCGTTACGCTCGCACACATAAACACGCGTCTCGGCCATGTTTTGCGCGTACATGTGTGCGTTTTTAGCTGAGATTATAGGAGCGCTTCATGCAATATAGTGATTATTTTAATTCTTCTCTCCCTATCTTATATTTCAGCAAACGTGCTTCAGACTTTTCAATAAGGTTCTCTGTGGTTGACTACACCTTGCATAAAAAATTGGTCGGTTGATTTAATTTCACCCTATATTAAGCTAACAGAAACTACAATTACATTTTAAAAAAGTGTCATCTCTTAAAAGTTATTACGAATTTTATCATGTGTTTAAAGACTTAATTTTAGTAATCAAACTGAAAATAAAAACAAAATTTAATACGGAAATTTAAAACTTTGAAATCGCATTTCAAACAAATAATGGAAATAGCTTTTGATTTACAGGAACATGATCTGTTGGAAAATTTCGGCAATTTCATAGGTAAAGACCTATGATTAATAAACCCGCCTTTTGTATAGGACCTTACGACTACCTTGAAATTTTATCATATTTTGTTAATTCCAACTTCCAAGTAAACTTGGCAGTTCGAAATGAAAAAGGTAATAAAATGAAAGTTACAAGAATCTTTTCGGGATTTTTACAATTCTTATTAAATAATATTTATGAATATTTAAGGAGAAATGTAAAAGGAATAAAATGTATCTAGAGCCTTTTTCGGCTTTGTACTTTACAGTTTCGTAGACAAATAATTGTAATTGGGTTCTAGAAAACGGCTCCAAGAATTTTTTTTTTCCAAATAAATGTTTTTGGGGACGAAAAATATAGATTCACATCACTGTGAAAACACGTTTTCCGCGAGTTTTCACAAGCAAATCACATATCTTGTCTTAGGATGAAATAATAAATTTACGATAGATGTTCAACAAAAAGTCAAAAATAAGTGCGACGACGAGCGAAGCGAAGGGCAGCGTGTTAGGTTGCTAGTGATCACTAATTTAGAAGCCGAGCGAAGTAGAGCGGACCGAGGTGACCATCGTTTAGTTTATACAGATTTCGTGATTTTTGATCATAAAATGATCAATTCTACGATATGACTTCGATTGTGAATAATATTTTAGAATGTCTATGCTACGATATCTATAAAATGAAATAGCTCAGTTGGTAGAGCGTCTGTCTGGCACGCAAGAGGTCCCTGGTTCGAACCACGTCAGAGTAAAGGTTTTTTTTTTCGATTAATTGTCTCCAAAGATATTTTTTTACGTTCATATTTGTCCCTAAAGTATCTTGATCAAGTGGACCTTGGTCCCTCAGGTACTTGTATATAAATAAAAACTTATACTTATTACTTTATTGAAAGTAACGGCATCCCAATTGTTAGGGTGCCGGACCCGGATCCGAACCCTGCCAATGTAGCCAGGACCAATGACTATTCCGTATTTGTATACTTTCCAGTTGCTAAAGGTGAGTAAAAACCCTTTGTAGTCATGACAAAAGTATTGTTTCACGCTGCAATCCTCTAGTAGGGCAATGACAAGACGTTTCCTAACACTATGGTTCAACCAACCTAAATTAACTAGTATCTGTATAATAAATTAATAACTATGATTTCTGCAAAGCAGAACAAATTAATCAACAGACTAACTAAAACTTGCACATTACCTGTTGTGCTTAAATTATGCCCAGCCGTTTCAGCGTGAAAGAGTAACAAACATACACACACGCACACACCTTCACACACACACACACACACACACACACAAAATTTCGCATTTATAATATTAAACTAGAGCCAACGAGAGATGGCACCTATGACGTTTAAATGCCTACCAAGTTTCATAATTGTTTATGGGTAAGTGTCACTAAAATAATTTAATACTTCATTGTTGCTGGTAGCGAAAAGTGACGTACTACTCGTTTCAATCATCATTTTTCGATTTTTTAATTTTAGGTTATTTAATTACATAGCAAAAGTTTCTAATTTTTTCAAAACTCAAGGGATCATGGGGAATGTAAGTGGCTGAATTGTAATCAATAAATAACGGGTTCTATTCTCCTTAATCGTCCGGCTCCGTCTGTTTACAAAGTATATCATTTTATGATAAAAAAATTGTAAACCAATTTTCTAGATTTTATAGCTACTTTGTTAATGTAAGCAAATGCACATTTGCCATTTGTATTATTATAATGCATGTTGTATGACGTGTCAAATAAATCCATATTTTATTTACTCAAGTCGCTAGTCGCACTTGATTTTTATTTTTGCCGAAATTTGCCATCACTAAACGCAGCTGTCATAGGTGCCAACTCTCGTTGGCTCTTCTATAGTGTGATTGTGTGATGTGATAAATTTCCGCTGATTTACTTTTGCTCATCTATACGGTATGCTTACTGTCACCATAAAAGCTGTTACGGAACGCATAATTATATCTGCATCCTACTAAAGTCATAGTAACATTGGATCATATTATATCGTTAGCAGCAGCCGTAGTTTCATCGTATTTTTTGTGATATCCGTATGCTCCCTACTTTACGTTTAATCATCATTATTTCTGCTGAATTTGCTTTATTTTAATATGACCAGTTTTCTCAGTGTATAACAACCAAGATGAAAAGTAGGTGTGCGCAATTTTCCATTATGTACGATATGAATATGTCGTCAGCAGATCTTAGAATTAGGCATATCATGATCTGCCCAGGCATATAGTATTTCTGTTAAAACTAACAATTTATGTTCACAAGTAACCTAACACGCTCCCCCTGGCTTCGCTCGTCGTCGCACCTATTTTTCACTTTTGGTCAAATATTTTTGGTTTCATACTTCACGATTTGCCCAATTCTACGATCTGTCGCCAACATATACAAAAAATTTCAACTTGTGTTATTTAAACTGACCTCGGGGTATCGCCTCCGAAGCTGCAGGGTCAAGCGCAGGATCACTGTTGTCTGATGATGGATGACCTTCCACAGACAGGATGCAGCTACCTGCCGACAGTACATGTACATGGTGACTTTAAAACTATCATTTGTACTAGCTTTTTTTGTAGTGATGTCAATATAGTTTCAGGGTTCCGTATCCGTATTACGTGGTGGAATGGAACCCTTTGGGCGCTAGTCCGACTCGAACTAGGCCAAATTATTTATTAATAAAGGAACCACGTATTACCAGGTTTGAAAATTGACCATTAAGCCACATTCTCTACTCATCATACAGACCAAATTTCCCAAAGAAAGAAACGCAAATGAGAAAAAAATACCACTTATCTTTCTAATTTTAACAAGTTCACTATTGCCATTTGCTACGGCGCGTAGCAACCGCTACAACTCTATAGATTAATTGCTTTGTAGCCCTGCTACTTCATAGTCGGACGTAATAAATTAGAATTAATTATTGATTTATTTATTATTATTACTTCGATACAATACCTACACCATCAATTTTATTTATTAAACTAAATAAACGTAAAACGAGAAAATACCACTATTTCAATCAAATAGTACGCGTTTATGGACTAAATTAATGTTTATTTAATGTATACGATAAACTCCTACGTATAATACCACAAAGTAATTATCCATTTTAATGGTATCGCAGTATATAAATACGAATACATGTCCAACTTCGATACTTTCTTGTCAAGTGTCAAACGTGCTTCTTCATGCAATCCCATTTATTTATTTCTTTTGATTTTTTTTCAGTTTATTTGTTAGGGATGTTGATAAAAAAATGAATTTTTGTACCCGTGATAACTGTGGCGTTGAATCGAACACAATCGAATGGGTTCTACAGTGGAAACATTCTCTGAGTAACTTGAATTATTTTCGAGGTTTTATTACGCTTATCAAAACATGAGCTGCGAGCGAACAATCAAAGAAGCAATAAAATCGATTATATTTAATTAGTTATTATAAAATAAAACAATGACATCTAGACAATACCAGTATTACCAAAGTCTAATATATACACCAATATACCGTTATACGTGCTCGTTCGTGTCCAACACAGGAATGTAGAAAAACGCAACATAACACCTTAAAGTCCTTAAACCTGTTCAAATACGAGTAGAGCCATAAATACGCCAGGGCTAGAATGAAATATAGGAAACGTAACGTGAGGTGGCAATGTGCCGTGTAATTACTGTGTCAACCCTAAAAACGTCAACTGACATGTCATTAAATGTGGGGCCGTGCACGCGGTCGTAGTGGTGAGCCAGATGGTACCCATGCTACGTACTCGTACTAGGCTCTACGTTACCTGTGGGTGACATGCACGTGGTACCCTTTAAGTATGTGTAAGAAAGCTTAAGAGTATGGCGTAGGCTAGGAAAAAATTTCATTACCCGTCCAACACAACAAGGCCAATGTCAAATACTTTTTATTAGCTTTTGATAAAGGCGATTATTGGTAAGCTAATTGAGCTATTTGTCTAGGACGCGTAATACTAATAATTACGCGCGAAACAGCAGATCGGGGGGTTTTTAGCTAATACTGAAATATTTTGTAGGGAAAAAAATATTGGAGTTAAGTAAAAAAAAACTAGTTGATCTCTTAGCCCCGTTCTTGAAAATAACGTTTGAAAACCAATAAAAGAGGGTGGAAAACGTTTTTTTTTTTGACATAAGTATAAATTGTAGTACATTGTTTATAAGTAGATCACCTAGATAAAAGATCAATAAATCAAATATATTTTTTTCAATATTAAGATAAGTTATCCTAATTTCTTCAAAAGAACCCTCAAAAATCTGGCTTTGTTCATGTTCTAGGCTCAGGTACAGCCTTAAGAGCCCGGTCCATGACGACGACAACTTTGATGCAAAACAATATGTTGAATATTTTTCTGGCCTTTATCGCGATGTTTTTGGAAAAACTGGGGACACACCACTGCATATTGGCCGTCTAAATAAAGGCCTAGAATTTATTTGATTGAATTGTTCCTTTTTGCGAGTTATTTTATTACTTACGAGCCTGCTCCGAATCGTTATTCATAATATCTAAGTATCAAAATAACGCGCAAAAGCGAAACAATTGAATCAAATAAAATTTAGGTCTTCATTTAGATGGACAATATAGACTGGTGTATGTCTCTGATTTTTACAAAAACATCGCGGCAATGACAAGAAAAATAATAAAAATAATGTTTCGCATCAAACATACGAAAAATACGGAGCGGGTTCTTAAGGCGAATGTATACTAAAACTGCTATATAGACTTATCTTTGAAGGCCAACTCCTCCTATACGGGTGAACCAAACTATTAAAAAAGGGCATAATATTATATGTTCCGAACACGAACAATATGTTCCGTATTTATTTTTTATTTTATTGTTTGTACTTTTGACAAAAACAAATCGAAAGTTATCAAAAGTTTCCTATGGTTTACGCAAGAATTTTCCTATTCCTTCCGAATGCTTGAAGCAATTTTAATGATTCGTTCACCATATTGAAGATAATTAATAGATCTACAAAACTGTTGTCAAATAATTTCAATATCCATTGCGTGAAAATTTCTATCAGCGCGTTGAAAATAATAATTTTTGACCTATTTTGCGCTATCCGGAGACGCAGCGATCGTTGTAACAGCCACATTGCAATACGCGCTGCTTGCTATTGAATGTCATATCAATGTCGTTTCCGCCGATTTTTGTACTGACACACATCAAGTTACTAATTTAAAGCATGCGACTTAATGGTTGTCAACGATTGTAATGACAATACAGGGTGTTAAGATGATAACCTTTTTTTTTCCTTAAAACGGGGTGTTCTACCCATCAATATGAACAACTTTTATTATGAGGCCAACCCCGAAATCGCAAAAAAAAATTTGCTACTGTTTCATACATTTAGTTCGAATAGGTACTTAACTTTCTATGGAACAGCTGATTTTATTTTCGCGATTTCAGGTTTGGCCCCATATTAAAAGTTGTTCATATTGATGGGTAGAACACCCCGTTTTAAGGAAAAAAAAAGGTTATCATCTTAACACGCAGTATAAGAAAACCATCGGTCTCTTATGTAGCGCAAAGATGGAATTTGAAATCACTCATGTCGCTTTGTTTTTAGATTCAATATTTATGAATGTCAGGAACGTTGCTAAAAATAAGATGACTTATGTATCTCACACTGCCGTGCGAACACGAAGGTCCCTCCTCATGAAAGGAAAACCAATAAAATTTCTGACATTTCGAGAGGCTCGTGATATTTCAGTGAAAGAGGAGTGACAAAAAAGTACATTAGAGAAGATATTTAAAAATATATATATAAATTAATGGTCTGCCAGAAATTTTACAAAAACTATATATAGACACAAATAAATTTAGAGAGAAAATCAAGTTGCACTTTATTAATAACCAAAATTATATTTAAATCAATTGCAATCGTTATTGCATTGTAGTTATCCTGGTCAACACATAGATCATAAGGGGTGTTTATAAAATAACGCCCAAGACGAAAACGGGGCAAAGATTGAATAAACGATTTTATAACTCGAGAACCACTCCACGGATTTGGATGCGGTTTTCTTTATTATCACCGTAGTTACCCAGATCAACACATATACTACAAAGGATGTTCATAAAATAACGCCTAAGCCGAAAACTGGGCAAAGATTGAATAAACGCAAACGGCAAAGGCTATTGTTATATAAATCTATGGGAAGTCTGATTCGAATTTAAAGCCGAAACCCACGCGAACGAAGTCGCGGGCAAAAGCTACTTATAAATAAACCATTCAAATTGCACTACCTATAGGTTATCCCTTATCTTACATATTTAATTAGAAATTAGATAGAATACTCGTATTAGAAAAGAAATACACGTCATATTCATATAAAAACCTATTGAACACCTCGCCGCCACAGATAAACTCTTATATTAAATAAATAAATAAAAAATACTTTAAATTTAGTTTTCAGGTCATTATTAAAAGATATAATATATATTAGAAAGTATAGTTGAAGGTCGTCTTAGCCTAAGTTGAAATGAAGTAAATATTTTGATAGAGCTGACGTAGATTCACACTTATTCGTGAACACTATGTAAGAGCCCCAATAACCCCACAAAGTGAGCCGCGAGCGGGAGTGTTGTGTGGTGCCCCGTCTAGGCTCGTGTGATGCTCGCAAAATTCGTTCTAAGAACGTCTTGCTAACTGTATCGTTTAGAAAAAGCTATGTACCTTATGTACGTCAGTAGAATATAAAAAAATTAAGGAAGATAAAAACGTGCAAGTGTTTACGTCACACATTGAGTATAATGTAATTTGTACATGATCTTCACGATGGATGTAGAAGAGGGGAAAGAGGTGTGCCATAATCGTAGTGGTTGGAAATCTGTGGTATCAGTCTACTCTACATCTTTTTGTTTTTCAAACTTTAGTTGGTCTATATTTGTCATTAATCACGACAAGGTCTTCGAAATTCTAGTTACATTTCGTGGCTCATATTTTTTTTCTGTTACACTAATAATTAGAATTACCTAATGAAATGTCACAGGACCGATAAGATCGCGTAACACGCATAGTATACAGAGTAGAGTGTTGTGATGTGACTGTATGAGGAAAATATAAGGTGCTGTAAAAATATCTGCCACGGCTGCAATGGGAGATAGTATTGTGTATGTAGATTACAATAGTGAAGAAATTTTGTACCCCGGAATAGTTATATAAGTTTAAAGAATGAAGTAAATAAATAAATATTTAATTCATTCCGCATAAAGTGATTCACAAACTACAAGCGATTTGTCGATTCATCAATGAAAATAATTTCTATCTCTTTCCAACTGTTTTGTGTTATTACAGGACGGTTTCATGCAAGTAAATCAATTCTAACTGATACGCACATTTTTTTGTAAGAAAAACTTATGATATTAGATAAATAAAATATCGTTACTTTTGTTATCTATATACACAATACAATCTCCCACTACAGCCGTGGCAGGTATTTTTACCTTATATAAACTATGAGACATAAAGTTTGCATAAAAAGACTCTCATTATCGATTTTGAACAAAAAAAAACTGCATTCAAATATTTTAGAAAAGCAGAGAGCAATGCCCGCACTTTATAAAAAAAATCCTGTGAATATTTACGATGACGTAAAAACAAACCGGTCAAGTGCGAGTCAGACTTGCATACCTAGGGTTCCGTAATTCGACAGTTTTGGGAACAGGTAGGAAGAAGGTCATAGGTTATCTAATACATATTGCTTTTCACGTATAGCAACAACCGTGAGATACAAATATTTTTATACCGTACTCGAATTAAAACTTGTGGATGAAAAATAATTTTATATTGTCATTTTACTATCGTGAATTTCTCAACCGCTATATTGTTCCTGTAATCTTTACGTAATCCCAAATATCTAACCATGATTATTTTTTTTTCGGTCCTCCAGTTTCGGAAACAAGGGGGGGGGGGGCATGCATTTTTTGTGGTTATTAAGGATTTTACAAAAATCGGTGACGGTATATATAGTAAAAATATATATTTTTATAATCAAATCTTTAATATCTACAGTTTGATACCCATAATGTGATTTTATATTTTTTTTTTTAATTTATTCACATATTTTTTATATTTCTCATTTGTGTTTACCTTTTTTAATATAATATGTTTAAGTAAATAAAATAAAACATTTATACAAGATTTAAGTTTTCGAAATATATTTCGGCCCACTTTGAGGCATCAATCGAATGAATGACAATTATAAATATTGGATGGATTCGATTGATGGTTCTTGGTGGAATATCATCTTGAATAAATTATACACAAATTCTTGTACTTTTATTCCACATATATTTATTTTTATTCTAACTTAGGCTACCGGTTTCGTATTACACATCATCGGGCCAGCAACAAAGATTCTGTTTATTTTATATGTGCTTGTTAAAAATGTTTTCTTTTGTTTTCTTTCTGTCATGTTAAATAATTAATGATTTGTTGGCCCGATGATGTGTAATGCGAAACCGGTAGCCTAAGTTAGAATAAAAATAAATATATGTGGAATAAAAGTACAAGAATTTGTGTATAATTTATTCAACAATTATAAATACTTAAGACATAAATTATATACAACCTTATGACTAATGTAATGAGTTTTAGTTAATGACAAGTATGACATGAAAATATATACCTACAACCTAACATTATGAGTTTAATTACAATTAAAATAAAATACAAACATTTTTGTTATTGATAAAAGCCATCTCGCGGATGCTAAGTGCGCTGCCTCGATTAATCAGGGATGTGCACCTAAAATCCACAAGATGGCACCGTTGATGCCGGCCCCAAAGTAGGCCGAAAAATATATTTTGAAAACTTAAAACTATTATAAATGTTTTATTTTATTTACTTAAACAATTTATATGAAAAGCACACGGCAGCGATAAATGTATATTTCAAGTTTTTTTAATAGCTACATTTTTCCTGTAATTGGCCAGTGTTGGCCTATAGTCGTATTTTTTTCATTTCTTTTGGTCCACCAGTTTCGGAAAGAATGGGGGGCATGCATTTTTTGTGTTTTTTTCAATGATTTCTCGAAATCGGTAACAGTAAATATAGTAAAAGTTTATATTTTTATAATTTTATAATATGTCTACAATTTGATACTCGTATTATATTTCTAGGATTTTTTTTCTCTCTGATGTATTGGAAATATTTTAAACAATTTCAAATATTTTTTTTTTACACCGTATTATGTAAGCAAGTGTATGCTATTTTTGTGGCAAATTTCAAGTCTTTATCTTTAACGGTGCTAATGTTATGAGGCTGTGACATACGGATGGACGGACGGACTGACGGACAACAGTCTCACCATAAAGGTTCCTTTTACCTTTCAGATACCACGGAACCCTCAAAATTAAAAACATGAAATCGGTAGCCTAAGTTAATTTGAAAATGAATACATTGTTACGTATAAGAATTTGTGTTTCATTTTGTTTGTCGTTTACCTTGGTTCCAAACTACTAAACCAAAAAAATCAAACGCACCCAAATAACTAACTAGCCACGTTTATTTTGAATTAATTACTTGAACTTTTGAAATAATAACGGCCTTTATATAAAAAGCTGACTACACAATGTACTAACACAGGCAGCATACAACAAAAACAATTCCATCCACCCATTAAAACCGGACACGTTTCAATGTCTGCTCATCTCAGCCTAGCGCTCAAGAATTCGTTCTTTTGGCCAATTTCCAGCTGTTGGCAGCCCGCGTGCCAAGCCGTTACGTAACGCACCCCGAGGGGCCGTTACATATTAGCGACCTATTGGCCTCCGCACGACATGTGCGACAACACTTTCCCCTAGCGGTGTAGAGGGCCATTCATTCTAGATGAATCAAGTATTACATATATTTTCTTAATAATTTTTATAATCTTTTTGTCTTGCACTGCACTTATACGAGTATGCTGCACTTATAAAGTATACAAATATTATACGTAATATGTAAAATATTTGTATACTTTGTCCATATTATGGACGTATAAAATATAGGGGGGTTATCCCGATTTCGTCTCTTTTCAAATTAATTTTAAGCCAATAAATAGCGAAGACAAAATTTTGTAAATAATACATGTTATATTTCACTCTTTGATATTGATATCTCGGCCGTTCGATACACGATTACCTACATTTTCCTCGATCCATTTAAATCATAAAGATAGGTCTGAACTATGATCTAATTACTTATCATTATTATTATTTGTAGGTAAGTTATTTTTATAAGTTTAAGATTTTATTTTATATTGCTAGGCAGTTTTCATTTGTATGGATTATTATATTATCATTTCATTTGAGCTATGTTAAGTTTTGAGCAGTAAAACTTATGCTAAAATAAACGTCTTAAAAAATGTAATACAAAACGGCCGTGATATGAAAAACCTATCCCTCTAATTCCAAAATAATAAATAAAACCTCGAAACCGCGAATTTTCTAAGCGGGGCGCTTCCGCTTAGCAGGATGACCATGTGTAAAACTAAAGCGTTGGAGCAGGAAAGATTTCGCCGGATAACCTCGTCTTACCTTAAGTGTTTGCAACCCAGGAATTGTTAAACTAGAGCTGGTAAAAACGGCAAACATTCTGCTGCCAACCATCCAAAACTTTGTAGGGACTTAGGGAGGAACGTTTGAAATTTCAAACAAAGGGGAAAATGAATTTTGTCACAAATTTCATTAGCCCCGTAGTAAAGATTATTCAAATTAATGAAATTTTACCCCGTTTAAGGAGAACAGATTATACATTTTTCACCTTACCTCAGCATAAATTGAAATTAAATCAATCTATTGCACTACTCGGGATAAATTACGACTGTTAAATTAGTAAATACGAAATAATTAGTAAATATTTCCATGCGACGACTTCTCACTTGGCAGTGATAAAACTTTCAAGTATAAAGTATTCCATAAAAATGTTCAGAACGAAAGATCTATAATTAGGTTGATCAGCATGTGTAAAACTAAAAATAAGTAAAAACAATACCAATAAAATTGGTAAGTAACTTATTTTAAGAACCTATTCTGCAACAAATCTAACGTAAACCATAGTTTCTTTCAGGTTTCCTTATTTTAAGCTTATATTATATACCTTTTAAGCCTTTTACGCGCGTCCTATTAATGAAATCATCCCTCTCTGGTGACACCTAATATGTATTTTTTATATGTTTTATTCCAAAGTCTGGTTTGTTTATTTCACGTTAGCAAAAACACCAGTGGGAATCGTGCCAGACATTCAGGGAAAGGTTTAACAAGGTTGGGGAAAGTTAGTTATGTAGTTTTTGTTTGACATATTTACAAATGGCTTTTCCAGTTAGGATTAGAGTTTTTGAATAGAATACCAGGGGTCGTTTGGATCTGGTAAAATGGGAAAATAAGTACAAAACCTAAGAAACGAATTATTTCTTTCTCTTTTAATGTTTTTTTTTCCACATATATGCGACAGGGATCGCTTCCTCCTCGTTGACCTACCCTGTTGCCGACACATTATCCACGTCCTCAGCCGAGGTGAATGTTGATTAAAATTTTACTGGAGGTGAACATTTTCGGAATTCCCTCCTCTTGTCCGGAAAAGTTGTAAAGGCAACATAAAAGTAATTTTAAAAAACAGAGGTGCAATTGTAAGACAATCGTATTCAAATTGATGTCATATGGCTTTCGGCTAAGCAAATTAGCCCGTTTGACAATTGAAATATCACGTTTTTGGTTGTCAAAACAAGACAATCGTATTTATTTGAGAGCCAAAAATTTAAGATTTCAATAGGCTTGTAGGCAGGGTAAACAAAATATTATTCTATATAACTATCATTTAGATTAACAAATAATATTGGACACGTATTTTTTCTTTTGTCAATCAAACAAAAAATGACAGAGATAAAGCGCGTCAAAAATTGGGAGTGGGGGAAAATGACGTCACTTCTAAGTAAAATTGTACCTAGATGTGACGTCACGCGGAACTTCAGCGGGCTATATCTTCATCATTTTTTGTTTAATTGAAAAAAGAAAAACACGTGTCCAATATTTTCTGACAATCTAACTGACGGACTAATAAATTTTTTTTAGTTATCATGCCTATTGTCAAACGGGCTAATTTACTTAGCCGAAAAGCCATATGACAATCAATTTAAATACGATTGTCTTACACAATTGCACCTCAGGTTCTCCTCTCATATTTTTTTAAAGACAGTATAGTACTGTGTGAGTTTGTATTTAGTTGTTGGTTTGCAAGGGTGGATCCTATTCGGACAAAAATACTAATAATCCTTTATTATTTCAGTATTATTACTTCTGAAAATATTTAATTCTGTATTTGGAGGTCTCACTTTTGCAGGGAATCGACTGTCCTTTAGCAAAAGCAAACTATTATTGCCCCAACCTACTATGTAGTCTACTAACTGTATTAGGAAAAAAAACGGAGCCCTTATAGGATCATTTTGTTGTCCGTCTGTCTGTCAAGATCCTTTCTCAGAACGCGTGGAGGTATCGAGTTGAAATTGAACCATATACTCAAGTCTACAGTTTCTTGAAGCTGTGAAAATATCAAACTTCTAAGTTAGCGTGAAAAAAAGATACGGCCATTTATGCCACAAAAACGTACATTTCGACACTCTCAAGGAAATCCAAATTCATAGGGTATTTCCCGTTGACCTAGAACTATGAAATTTGGCAAGTAATACCGTCTTATACTACAAATATAGGGACAAATCTGAAAACTACACATTTGTATTTAAATCATAAAAAATATAGTCTTTAACAGAGCCCTCGGTGGGCGAGTCCGACTCGCACATGTCCGGTTTTTTTCTAAAATTTCTAAATAATGGTTTTTCTTTAACTTTGTACAAAGTTTTATTTTTCTCCAAATCTTAAATCTAGAACTGGCCCTACATCATATCGCTTAGATCTTCTCTGTGCTAAGGCAAATCACAGTTTATAATCATATTTTATTTAATCTAAGTAGTTTAAGGATCATCCGTTTTATTAATTTAACATTTGGAACCATTAATTTCTGAACATGTTTTCTGAAGTATTAGTAAAATTATATATGCTCTTAAATATCGCTTTGTAAAATCTTAATTATTACTCTAGTCTTTACTTCGCAAGCAGAGGCGGTACAATTTAGTTTTTATCACAAAACTTGGTTTAAATAAAGCCCTTTTATCATTTTCTACGTTACTTCTCAACATCCCTACTGTGTGTTTAACTTTGCGAAAATGTTTTCGTTTATTCATGTAACAAGAGGATCAAACGTTTCTTTACTAAATTACGCGGAGTATGAAGAAATACTTATTATATTTTAAAGCAAAAAAATATAATAACACATACATACACATGACTCTTTGAAACTCACGGATGTAGAGAACAAATATAAGACCAATTTCCAATGCCAAAAGCCGAATGTACTCGTATATCTCAAAAAAGGAAACACGTGTTGAATCATAAGGTTGTAAATGGCAAGAAAAGAACGTGTGTAGTTTCAAAAATGTTCTTAATCAATTCGCTTAGGAAATAACTTTAAACAAATCTTAAGCGATTATATATACTTACATAATTTGCTACCAAAAATTATTCGTCCATAATAAAATACACAACCTTTTGAAGAATTTAACCTTCAATTTTGACAGTGAAAACTCTAGATTTAGCGGACCAGATCTTTTGAAATATTAATTTAGCAGAGCTTTCAATGGTCACCTGAAGTCACACACAACAGGTCCACTATAACTGTCTTCTTCTTTATTTATAAACCCTATGAACCTGATGTGGTCAAAGCATAAATTTTGTGGTAAGGTTAGGTCTGGTCTTTTTCCTAGCGACCTGATCCACAGATATAAAAAAGTATAGCGATTTAACAGAATATCGAAAAAATCAGAACAAAGAATTAAATATAATTTCAATACTAGACAGAGTAATACTCGTCTACGGAGAGAAGCAAATTTAAAGACAGCTTAAAATGTCTTTAAACCAATAAAGTATTGTTCTGTGTTCGCTCGCCAGTAATTAAACAAGCCCGTTACGGTGCAGCGAGGTAATTATTTTTAAACGATTTAACCGCTCCATTACAGACTAGATATTTAATTTACCTTCAACAGTTACAGACATATTTTTGTTTTAACAGCACTTTACATAATGTCGCTGCATAATGGCGTTAGTTACTTTTTCGTGAAAAACCGAATTATGGCGTAAACACAGCCCCATTACGCAGTCATACGAAATTATTCCGCTTTTTTGCGAAAATGCAGTTATTTTACTTAAAATATAGATAAAGCAATTACGAAAGTTTTTCAACAAAAATCAAAAGAGATGCGACGACGAGGAGGAGCGTGTTGGGTTCATACGTAAATAAATTTGGGGAGCTGAGGGTAGCGGAGCGCAACGAAGCGACCACCCTAGTTTTAACAGAAAACAACTTTTCACACCACCTGCTCGACAATGTCCAATTACATGTCATGCAACCTCAACGTAAAGTAAAGCATTATATCTTAAGGGATATAAAGTTGTATGAAACTCCCTAGGGAATAAAGTGATTTGAATTTGGAACGTCAAATTCGAGTGGAAACTTGTGGAAGACTCTAAGTAAAAAAATGCTTATATGGCATTGTAAAGAGAAAGAAAGAAAGAAAACGGAATTTATTGCCAAGCAATCATATAAAACAAATAAAAATGCAGAAAAAATAAATAATACTAACTTACACAACTAATAAAATAAGAGCTATAATCATAAAGGCAAGTATTTTTTAAGTTAGCACTTTAATAGGTTTCTTCGAAAATCGAAGTGGCCACCAAGTGCAGAATAAAAAAAAGAAAAAGGTACGTTTACAAAGAATGGTGAAACAAAAACGGTGTTTGGTGCTGTGAATGACAGTGAATTATATTTTTATCTACTCCAGAGTTTATCAAAACAGACGCTTTAGAGATTATTTATAATCTACTACCGGAAAAATCAAAACACATAAACGAAAAACCATATGACGAAAAAACTTAATTTATGGAGCCCTGGCTTTTTATTGTCTCGCAGAAGGTGTGAAAAGTAGAGTATGCTCCTCTGAAATATAGCCTGGCTTCGTTTTGGGCAGCTTGAACCCCTCGCTTTACTCAGGACTCTATACAACACCCTCGCTACTCTCGGGAGTTAACCCTAGAGTCCCTCGTAACGCTCAGGGTTCAATATGCCGCCCGCGACATAAGACACTGCTTTATTCCCATAGTGCATAATCTACTATTGCATGATCCCGTAATGGGACAGTGTTTACGTCATAATTCGGTTTTTTACTAAAAAGCACGCTTCCCATTACACGACCCCATAAAAATATAAATCAATGTATTAGCACCGGGTAACAGACAGCGAACCTATCAATCTATATTCTATAACTGTACATTAGACGATTGTTCTCGTACAAACACTGGGCATCTGATAAATTCAAAAAATCAATATTTATCCCCATCTGAATAGAAAAAATGAAAAATTTATTTAGTACCAAAATAAGTTTACAATACGAGTAATATATGCAGCGGTCCCCAAAGTAAGCTAAGCTTGAAACTTGGGGGTCAGTTACAATTCAACATTCCGTTTAGTAATAATAAAATATGACGAGGGGACCAATTTTTAATTTTTAGAATCGGAAACTTCTTCAATAAACATCATTATCATTAATTTAGAGCCTAGCTCTTCTCAGTGTGACATGCTTCCATCAACAAAACCTTTGAAACTGCTACCATCGCCGAGGCGAAGGTTACAAGAAGTGCATTGGAGCTTCTAAAAATAAACATGAAAATGCATTTTTGCGTTCAATCCAATGTTTAAGTAATAAATACGCAAATTCTAGTTTTTATACTTCTACGTGTTGGTTAGTATATATCTGTAAAGTCATACATGAGAAGCCTATATGCTATAAAATGTATATCTGGACAGCGCTTGTACAGATAGGTATCAATCAAACATGAACGTCAATCAATCAGCATTGGATCATTCATCATCATTCATAATAAACCAGAACCCTAAGCTTTGAGCTTTCAGAGTTCACGGAAACGAGTGCAACTCCTGTCACTGAATTTGATCGTTGGTCTGTTCTCTGCATTTCTTTTTTTCCACTCGACAGATTATTAAAAATTGCCTGAAAATCTTCCCCAGGCCCGGATTCCTGACTAGGCCAATAAGCGGGTGGGTAGGCGGGTGGAGATCATAATTATAGAAAATAAATTGTCCAAAGGCGAGTCGGAGTCACGCACAAAGAGTTCCATGCGACTACACAATACGGGTACAGAACCCTAAGAACTTGATGGTGCATAACAATAAAAAAACAAGGTGCAAAAATAGTAGCGCCTGACAAACAATTCGGCACTGTCTGACCACGGAACCATAATTTTGAAATTAATATTGTACTTTAGAATATGTACAACAATTTGACCACATTTGAAACTTGTATGTATCACTATCTTAAGGATAGAGCTGAAAGAAATAAGTTAAGATATGCAAATTTTCGACAGACAGACAGACAGAGACACAGATAGACAACAGAGGCTTAGCAATAGTAATACCATTTGGCACCCTTCGGGTACAGAACACTAAGAAAGCACCAAAAATGTTCTAAGGTTGCCCAATAGGCAACATATCGCCCAATCTGACAATAGACACTTCACAACACTATACCGGTAGCGATACCGAATTTTTGCTGACCCCTTTCGAGTAGAAATGCCTCAAGTGTTTAAGTACCTAGTGGCCCTGGATCTCTTAGTCCGGGCCTGATCTTTCCTCTTCTGTTTTAAATATCGTTCGTGCTGTTCTTTTCTCTTAAGGGTCCGTATAAAAGGCTAAATGCCCATTTTTAAATGAGCATATCACATGGTGTAACTTGGTTAATCGGTATAGTAAAAGTAACATAGACAGTAGACTATATGGCTGATAGACTGATCTTTAAAAAAAAGCAAAATGTTTAAGTTCGCTTAAACAATCGAAAACAATTACGAAGTTACCTCTAAATTTCATGTTTTTTGAGTGTTAAAGGACCTTCCTTAAATCACAAAGCCTTGGAATTTATATTAAAAATAAGTTAACAAATGACATCGTCATCGGCTCGCTTTAGAATATTTTAAAAATTTCATCTAGAATTAGAGTTATTAAATAAATACGCAGATTTTTGTGGGCGCGTGTTTCTTGGTGGTTGTAACAGCCATGGCTGAGAGCGCGCTATTTTAAATTAAAAGGAAACGTCGTAGAGTTCAGTTCTGATTGATGCAAAATGAGGTGCTCAATCTGACCCGCAGCCTTAACTCATTTCAGCACTCCTTCAGCACTTCTACTTTAGTATTTCCTCCTTTCAACTAATCCTATCCGAATCTAGCTCTAATCCAATCAAAAAACTACTTTGAAAATATTTCTTTTGATGCGACTTTTCATCTTAAGTTCACCATCTATTGAACGTCGATAAAATAACTTGGTATCATTATTTTTTTAAACATATTTTACATAGTTTATTCAGAAGCATGGGAGCGGAATTTCGATTTGACATGACAATTTTGCGAGTTGCCTTTATTTAGACCGGTGCTACATAATGAACATCATTAGGTAACCTTCACAATAATGTAATAAGCCAGTAATCACATTAATCTGATAAAAAATACACCCAACTCAAATTTATCAAAGATAAACTTCACTAAATTCATGCCGATTACCGGAGAAAACCAATATCAAAGAGGGATAATAAATTCAAATGTCTACAAACACACCCACGCTTCTAAATCTTTCAATCCCTAACTTTGCATTATGTACAAAAACGTTTTTTGTAGCTACGAATTCGGTAACGTAACGTACCCTCCATAAAACCCATTTCAGGAAGAACTAAATTAAACAAAAAGACACAATAAGTCTTCTTTTAACGTTTAATAACTTCACAAACTACGTAACAATTACATCGATTGATCACATTGTAAATACGCAATGAATTCTTTAACAATCTATTAATTTGCGTCGTTATAAGGAGCCCGCCCTACGCGGTCATTCCCCGCCCTGTACCTACTGAATTAGCGGCTTCAAAATGGTCACAATCAAAACCTTAAGTTTTATTTTCACGCAACACGCTCGTGGTTTTAAGGAAGCATGAATGAAACCGTAAAATTCTTCTAATCTCATTTGTAGCGAAATTCAGAAAGGTTTTAATTGATAGTTAAAAACTAGTACTTACGGGTGTTAGAATAAGTCCGAGAAATGATTGGAAAACGCTTATGAAACGAGGGTAGCAAGGTGAAAGCGCGAAAAGTGGGCAGCGAAGGGGATGCCTCCTGAAACACTGAAGTCTATAACTTCATATACAATCGGCGCACGTCTGTATGGAGTATTGATTTTGGGCGGCGAACTTTCCAAGCGTTGGTGGTGCCATCTACCCCAGTGGTCAAGTAAATGAGGAACTTCAAGTTTACTCGAGTTGACGCTAGGTGGCGTGGTTGACACAACATAAGTTGAAGTTTCAATTCAATTTAACGTTGTCCGTTTGTATTTCTATTAGTTATAAAAAGCACAAGAAAGAACAGGACAAAGTATAAAACAACACCGAGTAGAAAATTTATAATGTTTCTGACTTTCTGACGGTCGCTCTTCTCTTCTGTAATGATAATGAGTTTCCAAACGTCAGCTATGTACTTTGCTGTATGCATCTAAACCACAGATTGATAAAATAACCTCATTGATCTTAAATACTGCTAATTGTACTTTTTAGAAATTTATTTATTGTCTTTTCTTGATGAAACACCATTAAATCGCTTAAAAACACATGATTACAAACAAAAAGCGCATGACATTATCTTCTTATAACTTATACTTAAAGATAAAGTAACCAACCAACACCAGAGTAAGGTAGAGTGAGATAGTGCCCGAAGCTAACATAGTTAATTAAATGGAGGTCGTGCGCGCGTTGAGCTCTAATGCACCATCAGACACCTTCGTAGCACCTTGCTACGAAAACATGTTAGAAACTTGCAGATTAGATACAATTATGTAAAAAGATATTTTCTGCAATTTTCTAATTCCTCTACATACATACCCACTCACGCCTGTTTCCCAGAGGGGTAGGTAGGTCTCCATTTGCTACGATCCTAGCATACCTCTTTCACTTCTTCCATATACATCAACCGAGTCAAACATGCTCTTGTGCTTTTGAATTGCCCCTTTTCTAATATGTTGCCAATTTTACGGCTTACGCCCCTCTTAGGGCGGCTCCGTTGAGCTTTACCTTTCACTTGCGCACAATTTTTTTTTTTATTCTTCAACGCATTTCTTTGTCTCAGCATCTTCTATTAAGCCGCAGCAATCATTTTTTTGTTCACTCTATCATTCAACGCCAAGCACGTCAAGTACGAGTAAGACGTCATGAATTTAATGTTAAGGTTAACAACAGGAAAATTAAAGGTAACATTTATTCCAATTTTGAAACTTAAAATAATAATGAATACATTTTACACTTATGTAGAATTTATTTGTAACTGGCAAATTCAATTATCACTGAAGCAATGTTTATTCATTATTTAAATACCATATACCCACCATATTGGGTTTATCTTATCCTATTCCAGGAATCTACCCATATCAGTTCCCTAGGCGCAAACAATAAACATTTTCTCGAATAAAAAAAAAACTGCGCAAGCGCAAAGGGCACGCAAACGCATGATACTTATCGAAAGAAGGTTCTGCAGTAAATGAGAGAGTAAGCATACCTTTAGTTCATTACCTTTTAAAGTAAAAGAAAAAAAATAACATTCGTCTCAAGGACTATCGTTTGGAAGGATCTTGGCCGGTGCTCTACCTGAAGGTTCGTGTGTGTGAGTGTGAGTGTGGTGATGGCCCTGCGCATGTGGTAGTGTGTCGTAATGCCAAGCTAGCCGCCGACGCAACGTTGCGTAGCTTGACGTATGCCCACTCTACTTGTAGAGGCGAACCGCATTCGTCGTTCGGTACGAATATTCGTGCATTACGAAATCTAGAAAAGCTCTGTTCTTGTAGAGTCAAATAATAATAGTACATTATTGCCGAGAGCAGGACATGAGCATTTGCTGTATTATGTATAAGTAAATAGACATCTAAACCAGAAGCGAAAATTTCGTTTATATTAAATATAGCGCTTTTTTATATGTAATTACAAAAAAATATGAGTTTTCATATCTATATACATTACAATTATTATAAAAAAGAAAAGTTTGTGCATGGTCAACTTATGGCTTGTCTTTGGATTGTACCTTGAAGAAGGCCAGTAAGAGATGTTCAGAGAATGCTTTTACGTTTTGGTCTTTCATTATTATTACTTTTAACTTGAACGGAAGCAGGTTTTCCAAAAACTTTCTAATATTTGATGGTATACAAAGTTATCCTTAAGATTCTGCATTGATTGAACTCATGTGGCCTTTTTAAATATATTTCGAAATTATATCAGAATCACACTGTACATAATGTTACTCGTATATGTACGATCCAATATCAGTGATTCTCTTATTTATTTTAGTTCCAAACTATTGACTATATTTCTAAGTTGATTTCTACTGATTACAAACATACGTTTACAGTACGTTTAAAGTTATAATGCGCATAGAAATCTATAGCCGAGCGACTCGACGTGCAATATCTGTCATTGATTCTATAGAATGTGTAAGGAAATACGAACTTTGCCGAACAGTGGTGAAGATTTGTATGCGCATTATATCTTTGGGAGTACTGTATCTTTTGAAGCACAGTATGAATTGGAACACAAAAAGTTAGCTAGCATGTATTAGTACAGCAACGTACGGTTTGCAAATTAGTTATTATGGCGCCTCGTTCCGAAATAAAGTACTTGGGGGTTTACTTTTTTTTTAATTTTGAGAGGTAAGAAGTACGACTATTACAACAATTTATCACCTGCCCCTGGTTTTTAGGGTTCCGTCGTACCTAAAAGGTACAAAAGGTACAAAAGGAACCTTTATGGTGAGACTCCGTTGTCCGTCCGTCCGTCCGTATGTCACATCCTCATAACTTTAGCAATGTTAAAGATAAAGACTTGAAATTTTCCACAAAAATAGCGTTCACTTGTCTACATAATACAGTACAAAAAAAATTTAAATTGTTCAAACTGTTTCCAATACAAAAGTAAAAAATCCCACTAATATTATAAATGCGAAAGTTTGGATGTATGGATGGATAGATGGATGGATGTTTGTTACTCTTTCACGCCGTAGCAACTGAACCGACTGGGCTGAAATTTTGCATGAATGTGGTTTTAGACCTGGAATAGGACATAGGCTACTTTTCATCCCATAAATCAGTTCCCATGGGATGAAGATGAGCTTTCAAATTTCTATATAAAAGTGATGTGTCACCCTTTCACGCCGTACCTATTGAACCGATTGGGCTGAAACTTTGCACAAATAATGTTCTAGATCTAGAGTAGGACAAAAGTACTTTTTTGCTTTAAAATACAATATGGGTATCAAATTGTAGATATTAAAGAGTTGATTGTAAAAATATATACTTTTACTATATTTACTGGCGCCAATTTCAAGAAATCTTTGAAAAACCACAACAAAAATGCATGCCCCCCTCCCTTATTTCCGAAACCGTGGACCGAAAAATATAAAAAAATTACTATTATAGGTCATAGCTGGCCAACCACAGGAAAACTATAGCGAAAAAAAAGTTGATAACAAATAAGAAACATAAAAAAAGGAAAATATGGGTTTTTTTTAAATTTAAATACAATATGCCTATCAAATTTTAGATATTAAAGAGCTGATTATAAAAATATATACTTTTACTATATTTACTGGCACCAATTTCAATCCATCTTTGAAAAACCACAAAAAAATGCATGTCCCCCACCCCCCCTCCCTTATTTCCGAAACTAATGAACCGGAAAATATGAAAAATATCATGGTAATTCAGGATTACGTAAAGATTACAAGAAAAATATAGCGGGTCCGAAATTTACGATAACAAAATGATAAAATTAAATTTTTCATCCACCAATTTTATTTCGAGTACGGTATAAAAATATTTAAGTCTCTCTTTTGTGGTACAATCAATTCTTTTTTTAGTAATCATAAACAGTTCTTCTTCTTCTTCTTCTTCTTGGTGGGCTCGGTTTCCGCACCTAGTCTCTCATTTGGACCTTTGTGCGTGGAAATAGTGGGACTGGCTATTCTAGCCAGCCGCAGCCATGTTCTTATCTGATTAAAAGGCAAGGGTACCAGGGGTTCAACACCTACCGGTACTTGTTTTGCGCCTTTCTTTGCCAGTTCATCAGCCGCGTCGTTACCCAGCGATCCGCTGTGCCCTTTTATCCACTGGAGGGTTACTTTATTGTATCGGCTTACCTCTTCCAGTTGGTTTAGACATTGTAGTATGAGCCCAGAGTTTACCGTAGTCCTGCTTAGGGCCCGGAGTACCGCAGTGCTGTCAGAAAGTATGCGAATTTTGAGGCCTTTAGCTTCTCTGCTGAGCACCGCGCTTGAAGCCAGGATTATACCAACGCATTCCGCTTGGAAAATCGTGTTATACTTACCTAAGGCTGTTGATTTGTTAATATTAAGTTCAGCTGAGTACGCTCCGGCCCCAGTACCCTCTTTCGTTTTGGACCCATCTGTATATATCCTTATCTCATGGATATTAGAGTGGTCCGTTGGCTCCTCAAAGAGTTGGACATTGTATTGTCTATTGAAGATGTGCATTTTTAGGATTCTATCACACGGCGCGTCCATTAGTGGCTGGTGGGACACGGCCAGCACAAGGATGCGCGTGTGTGGTGCCCTGTCGTCGCTTTTCCACTGTCCAGCTGCCCTGAGTCTGAACTCCGCAGCCGCCGCCTCCTGTTGTATGAACAGGTGCAGTGGTGGGATGTCCAAAATTATCTCGAGGGCCGCGGTAGCGGTGGTGCGCATGCAAATTGTGATGAGCATGCTAGCAAGCCGTTGAAACTTTTCTAGGTCTTTCTGTACGTAGCCGACGTCCATCCTAGGCCACCAGACGACGGCACCGTACGAGACCATTGGTCTTATCACTGCTTTATATAGCCATAGCATTATGTTTGGGCGTAGTCCCCATTTCTTGCCCATCATGCGTTCACACTGCCATAGTGCTATGGTCCCCTTTTTCAATTTGTTATTCATATGTTTAGTCCAGTTCAGCTTGTTGTCAAGTATCATTCCTAGGTATTTGACTTCAGTTGATAGGGTTAGTTCAGTGCCGAAGAGTTTCAGGGGTCTCATGTTCACCAGCTTTGTTTTATTGGTAAACAGTACTAATTCTGTCTTATTCGGGTTCACTGTTAGTTGGTACTCCTCGCACCATTTTTCAACAACCTTGAGAGCACCCTGCATTAGTTCACAGAGTGTGCTTTCAAATTTCCCACTAATGAGAATAGCCAGGTCGTCGGCGTAGCCTATTGTATGATAGCTCTTATCGTTAAGCCGTCGTATCAAATCATCCACTACGATGTTCCAGAGCAGAGGTGATAGGACGCCTCCTTGTGGGCAGCCCTTGGCTACCACCGCTCTGGTGGTGCCATTCACGTCTAGTTGTACAGCTCTCAACTTAAGCATGTTGTCTATCCACCCGCGTAGTGTTGGTTCGACGTCATACTTGAGAAGAGCGTGGTTGATATTTATGAATCTAGTTTTGTCAAAGGCCCCCTCTATATCGATAAAGGTACCTAGGGTTGACTCTTTAGCAGTCAGAGTGTTCTCGATTCTTTTCACTACGCTGTGCAGAGCCGACTCTGTTGATTTGCCTGAACTGTAGGCATGTTGGTTCGGGTGTAGCGATTTCCTCTTTAGGGCCCCATCTCTGATATGCCTATCACAGAGCCTTTCTAGAGTTTTAAGAAGAAAGGATGTGAGGCTAATGGGTCTAAAGGATTTCGCTTGAGTGTAATCACTTCTCCCCGGTTTAGGCAAGAATATTACTTCTCTCCAGTCCTGTGGTATATAGCTATGTGCAAGACATGCTCTCAGGATGTCTGTCAGTGGTTCTGCTAGGTAATCTATTCCCCATCTCAGAAGAGCGGGGAATTTGCCATCCAGCCCCGCCGATTTGAAGGAAAGGAAGCTGTTGACGGCCCAGATGGTCTTGTCCTTGTCGACCACAGTCTCGGCTGTTTTCCAGTCCTGCTCATTCGGAGATCTACTCGGTCGTTCCTTCCAGTTGCGTTCTTCTGAGATGCTGCAACCTGGAAAGTGAGTTTCGAGTAGTACTTCGCAGGTCTCCTTGTCTGTGTTTGTAAATGTATCATCTGATTTCTTAAGCGAGCCTAGGTTGCGGTCTTGGTCGTTCGATAGGACCTTGCGTACCCTGGCAGCTTCATTGTTTGATTCAATGTTTTCGCAGAAACGGCGCCAAGATTCGCATCTCCTAATCCTGATGCGCTTTTTGTAGAAGAGTTGGGCTTCTCTATATTTGTCCCAGTCGTCCTCGTTTCTCGTGTTCATAGCTCTGTTGTATAAACACCTAGACTTGTGCCGGAGCCGTTCAAGTTCAGGTCCCCACCATTGACATTTTGAGCTTCCGTTGGGTGGTGTCGTTAGTGGGCAGGCCTTCTGATAGCATGTGTTGATGCTGTTTGTTAGGTTTTTGACATTAGCTTCGATGTTGCTAGCCGATGTCCTCATATCCTGAAAGTTTATCCTTTGCAGTTCTTCTTTCAGTAGACCCTTGTACCTGTCGATGTCCGTTTTCCTCGGGTTACGTCTGGGCAGGGGTCTGTTTATGTGGACACCTAAGTTATAGCAGATACGCCTGTGGTCTGAGAAGGAGGGTTCCTCAGACACATGCCAATCGGTAACCAGCTTCGAGGCCGTCTCCGTGGCTAGGGTGATATCTACTATTGTTTGAAACCTGGAGGTAACAAACGTTGGGACAGAGCCCTTGTTAAGGACTGTAAGATTAGTTGAAAAGAGATAAGAAACTAGGGCCTCACCTCTCCTTATGGGTGTCTTACTGCCCCAGATAGGGTGGTGACAATTGGAGTCTGCTGACACGATCAGGTCCAGACCACTCTGCTCGCAGTGTTGTATTAGGTCCGCCAGCTCTCTGGTGGGCACCTCCTCGTCACCAGGGAGATAGGCGGACGCCAGCACCACGGTAGCACAGCCTCCTCCACAGGCCTGAACCTCGAGCCTGATCGTCGTCAGATCTCTGGAACAGAACTGAGTTAGAGGCACAGCATTCAGGTGGCGTGGGACGTATATGCATGTTCGTGGACTATGAACAGAGGTACTGAGGATTAACTTACCTCCAATGTTGCTTAGACAGCATATTCTATCGGCCCTAATCCAAGGCTCCTGGATTAGAGCGATAGTGTGTTTGTTAACCTCCAGCATGCGGCGCAGCGTTGCTACTGCTACCTGCTTGTGCTGGAGGTTAGTTTGGATGACGTTAGTGGGGGGAGTGGGCGGGAGAGGATAGGAGAATGTCACTATCCATTGATTCCCCGTCCGTCCCTCTTTCCACGTCATCTGAATCGTGGGGGTGTTCGTCGGTGGGTTGCAGTTCCACTTCCATGCCACAGCTACTCCCCTTCTTCGATTCCTCGCACGGTTCTGTGATCACGGCATCGGACTCGGTCTGACGTACGGGTACATCCGACCCTTTGTTGGGGTCGGGACTGGAGTCTTCCTCCGTGGTCACTGGCACTGGTGGATCTTCGGGAGCGGTGTCCTGTAGACCTCTTGGACCGAAGAATCTGACGTACACCGAGCCTAGCCCGAAGGTGACTCGGCGGTCTCTCGCCATCAGTGCCGGTATTTCCGACCGAGGTATACCTAGGCTTAAGAATGTCCCAGGTCTCTCAGCCGGAGCGGTGTGTGTGTCCATGGAGTACATGGACCAGCTGTCCACCTTGAGCCATTTCTTGTTTTGCATGGCCAGCCCGGTGTGTATCTCGCCGGGCTTCTTATCAGTCACCTCAGGAATAAACAGCCCACATTTGACCTTGGGTATTAATTCCTTCAGGCTGACGACTTCGTAGCTGGTACCTGGGTACGGCGGTTTGAGCGTCACTACGGTGCGTTTCAGCCAGGCCAGAGACCCGTCATCTTCACACCATAGTCTGAGGACGCCCGCGTTCCAGCTGGGCCGTCCTCGGAATGACGGTACGTCCGGTATGTTGGAGCCGGTAGCTTCAGCGCAGATTTCACCAACTTTCGCCAGGAGTTCTGCCTGAAGCTGCTGTGCTGCTTCTGCTGTGAGGTCACGGTTAGGGTTGATCCTGACCGCTACACACAAATGCGATTGCATTGCTTCTGCGTAGCTCGATGCAGAATCCTTGGTCTTATCCACCCTGACTCGTTTGGCATCACTCTTTGGGGAGGCGGTTTCATCAAGACGGTCCTGGCGACGCCTCTTTGCCATACGTGGCTCATGGGGCTTCGCTGGTGCCGTCTTGTGGCCGCTTCCAAGGACTGCCTCACTGGTCTTGTGGAAGACCGGTCTACCCTTCTGACCTTGGCGACCCACCTCCTTCACTTGCGTGGCCTTGTGGGGTTCGCCCTGGCTCGCAGAGGTGGTTGGTGACCTAGATGCACCATGCGAAAAACCCTGGGACTGGGCAGCCTTCTCACTGAATGGCTTCGGTTTCCCCGCGACTCCCCCCGGCCGCCCCGACCCAGTGGACATTGTCTTGGGCTTGTTGGCCTTTGGCAAGAGGTCAGCTGCAGTCAGGGCCTGCCGAGTGGAGTCTCGGGGAGGGGCCGTAAGCACACTCGTTCCAGGTGTCGCGTCAGCAGGGTTTGCTGTTGCATCTCTGGTCTGTTTCGTAGTGTTGTGGTCAGTCGCTTCTAATAGAATCATAAACAGTTATTGGCAAGATTTTAAATACCTTCTTCCTGACTGTTCCCAAAACTGTCAAATTACGGAACCCCAGGTATGCGAGTCTGACTTGCAATTGACCGGCGTTTTTTTTTTTGTATTATTAAACGTTTCACAAAGCATTTATGAAATTATCAATGTTTTCTAATATATCTTTTTAGGGTTCCGTAGGCCGACAAGGAACCCTTGTAGTTTCGCCATGTCCGTCTGTCCGCAGCTTGGTTTGAGACTATTAGTACTAGAAAGCTGTAATTTGGCATGGATATACATATTAATTACGCTGACAAAATGGTAAAATTTAATCTCGACAATTTTTTTTTTAAAGCTACATGAGTTTGGTGCGTTCTGTATTAGTGACCAACTTATTAAAATGTACTGGGCAACTAGGGAACCAATCGCACTTAGCCGGTTTTTTTATTTTGTTGTTTTTTGGCATTTTAAACGATGCCTATTTTTTTATTTAATTCTAGTGTTATAGTCTGAAGAATTGCCACAATTTGCAACTGCTTTACGGTCAGAATGCCAAAAATCTCTGCGCTCAAGGGTTTATAGGTTGTCATAAAAAAATATGTTATGTACCTTTTTACCTAACCTACCGGCTCGCTTCTGCGCTGAAAGCTTTCTGCCATTTTCAAAGTATTTTTTTCCCATAGTGCCCCTTATCCACACCCCAACCATTTTTACCTATGCACGAACAGAAACTTCACTCGAACAACAGGTAATACACACGAAGCACGTTCGTTTGTTCGCCAGTAGCAAGTGCCCCGGCCATCCACAGAAAGTAAAGTTTGTTGTTCTCGCAACTCGTCGGCGTCGGCGGCGGCGGTGGCGCGCGGCAGTGGTGTAGCGTCGCGCGTTCAGACCGGTCCCGCCATGGCGCGCTTCTAGCACCAGCTGTTTGACGAACGAACCAAGTGAACCTAAACTGTGTACCGAACCGACCGACAAAATGTGGCAAGTGACGAGCGTGTGCCTCTTCCTCAGCTGTCTGCTGGCGGTGGCCCTCTCTCAGGTACCTCTCGACCTAGCTGATCATATGATTCACTGTCAATACTGCCTTTTTCCGTCCCTTGTCAGTCATGCAGTAATCGCGACCAAGAATTGCCTTATTGGAATCGAACAGGCGATAAAGCACCTCTGATGGCTTGTTTTGTGTCTATTTTTAGGTTGACTTTATCAATGACATTGACTCGATATTCTACCAGCTTCGTTCAGTACAGGAAACTCAGAAACTTTAAAGATATTTTCTTGAAATTATTTTTGAATTATTAGTCGTTGTTGTTGATTATGTTAGTCCACTTCGGAACAAAAATCATTTATAAAAAATATGTGACGGATTTAGCTTGAAAATGGAAACATGTCGCGTTTCGCGAGATTAATAGTATTATGAACACCTTTTAATTTTAAATATACGTATTAAATAAGTGATATCTTTTAGTTCACATTTAATTTAAAATAATATTTATACACAATGTAAATAAGGCATAAAATATATACAACAAATATTGAAACACGTTTGCAAAGAAAAACTTGGACTAGGCTCATTATCATCCTCAGTGGTCCAACACCGCTGAATAATCTTGGCATTAAGCATAATAATTTTCGTAAAATTATCTTTTATAATATAAACGATATTGCTTCACATAGACTAGGTTATGTGCCATTACATAAAATTACGTTATGCTTTTGTAACCTACATTTTACACATCAAAGCATTCGCACTGAAGACATCTGTTTGTTAGATTATTCACACACTATACTGATGCTTGAAATAACGTGGGCGTATCGTCGCTGTATTTGTATTTGTATTTGTATTGTACAGGTATTTGTTTGCATACATAAGTGTATGTCATATGCAAATGAGTTTTAGGAAGGTTGATCTAGCGGCTGTATCAATAATAATTCTATACGCTATGCTCTGCATAGTAAATATTACTATTCTGTTCCTTAGACGCTCTACATCACTCTAGAATTAGAATTAAAGAACGTTTTGTGCCCCTTTCGTCCCTCGACCGCAATCAGCGTCCTAGCAAGGCTTGGCTTCTTCGCACACCTGAGCATAGTTCATGCATGTATACAAATTCTTTTACCGTGAGTGCAATACGCTTATGGAACCGTTTGCCGCTACACATCCGTGAAGCTTCATCTGTGTCAGTCTTCAAGACTAAGATAAAGCAACACTTTCTTGATTTGCAGAACGATCCATGATAAATTAAATCTTTTGTTTATAATGATTTGAGTTGTTCGATCAATTCTCCTCAATAAAGCTATCGACGAGTCTTTGAGTACTTATGTATGTAAACTTGCAAGTAGTATATGTATTTTATCACATTATGTTGTTAGTTCTTAATATTGTATATGTTTATTAGGATGTAGTGTAATATTATAATTTATTGAGTATTTTAGTGACAAATAATATATCTATTTAAAATTGTATCTATACTATTCTGACATCATGGCACTACCCCCAACAACTTCCCCATTGCCAAAGGTTAGCTGGTAGAAAATACTAAATAGTATTAAGCTCGCCTGTGTACAAAAATTTTATAGTGTGCAATAAAGAATTTTATTATTATTATTATTAGAATAATTAAATATTTACTTTATACTTAAAATACGAGTCTTTTCACCTTTTTAAAACAAAGGAAACACTTGCTTCTTTTGTTGTTTTTCCAATTAATTCTAGACAGATTCTTATAACCATATGCGCATGATACATTTTTGCCGGTTAAACTTCACATAATTAACACTATTTCGGCCTTTAACTTACTTCAAATGTGCCTTCTATTCTAATTAATCCTTCCGAAGAGTAATTAGAGCGATACATACGTTAACTGATAAGTGCCGCCCTAAATACTGTCTGTATACGGCTTGCTGTTGGAGCGCCAATGCCGTCGGTAAGGCTGCGCTGCGCCTACGCATCCCACGCACGCGCCGGCACCCAGTATGGCACGATCATTGAAATTTTTTTCCAGAATTGCATACTAATTTATTTTAAATACCTACTTGCGTCCTTAAAAAGTACCTATGACTTTATCCGTTATAATTGAACTTTATTTTCTATAGTTGAGAGTCGAGAGCACAAGAAAAGAAAGAAAACAGTTTTTTTGTAATAGAAACTATGCAAACAGAATACCAAATGAATTTTTTGAAAGACAATAAGAATACTTCGTATGATTTCATGTTATATTTAATGTTACCTAAAGGAACGGAATTCATTCATGGAAATAAGCGGTGACTCAAAATGTATTGACTCATTGAGTATTACCTAGAGCCAACAATGTTCAAGCTGTATATACTATGATCACAGAAATTAAAATAATTCATCACCATGACTCATTATAATATTAATCAAACATTAAAATGACATTGTTAAACAATCCATTCTCTGTAGAAGTGTACTAACGTCGCGTCGTCATTGCCCGTTGACAGAAATAAACGTAATCTGTAATCGATTTTTAATTACTAATAATAATGATTTATGTCGGCCAACAACTCTATGATATGAAAAGATCAATTCTATGTAACGCAAACAACATGACGGCTAGGAAAACTACCTACTTATTACGGCAGTGGTCTTTCAATCCTTTATTCACACAAACGACCATATAAATTGTAGTGTGCCTTATCTTCTTACAATTAGACTCAGCACCTGTTTTTTGGCACACTTTTCTTCTAGATAGAACTTGGTACCGCAAATCCATCCGAAACCTGTTGTGCCGACAGCTCCTGATCCTGGGCAAATGTGCGATTCCTCGTTATAGGTATCTTCAGCAACCATGTCACAATTAACACAATCTATTATCAGTAGTATATAGTATTTCTTTGGATGTAAAGCATAATAAATAAGTTACATACTACGATAAGCACAATATAGGTGGTTTAGTACTTAAGAAACTTTCATGAAGTTTTCACCAATTTGTGTCTCAGGAGAAGCATCATTCGAGTTGGATATAAACCAACTAGCTACGACACCAAGAGCCATAGGAGCTGGCATGATTATTTTCAGGGGAGTTGATCTTTAAATAATATAATAATGATAATAATAATAGTCAGCGAAACTGAAAACATAGGTAGGTAGTGCTGGTCTATATTAACAACTTTTTCTATCGGGGCTAAGCGAAATTCGCTTTTTTTTTTCACATCCTTTACTATGAAATGGCTAAAAAAAAATGAGAATTTTGCATAGTCCCCATAGAAAAAATTGTTCATATAGACGAGTACTACCTATGTTTTGCGTTTCGCTGACTATTATTATTTTACCTGTTTAGGATAATGAAACAATACAAGATAATACTTTTGGGCTATTGCGTCACGTCACTTCTAATCTCTTTTTTTCAAAAATATTTTTTTTTCGTTTTTTTTTTCTAAGACATGGGGGTGCAAGTGCATCCTCTTGCACGCCCCTTCCGATGTCCATGCCAAGGTTCATAGATAAAAGTATTGGTTGGATTGAACTGAGAGTACATAAAAAAAAAGTCAGAGCTAGTGGTTTTCGTATTGGAGTAACTAAAGGCAAAATGCCAGATATCTCAGAGTTAAGTAATATAAGCAAGCATACAGGCAATTTTTCGGAACCAGGGAGCGTTTTTGCCAGATATCTCAGAGACAAGTAATCTAAGCATACAGGCAATTTTCCGCGATACCAAGCAGTGCCTACACCTTAATCTACTAAAATACTTTCAATACATCTGTAGATGAGTATAAGGTATAATACTTTAAGGCCGATGTTTTTGTTACATTTTACCATTTTCCATGTAATTTGAAAAATCAATATCATGATAGCTTTGGCTGGAACTGATTGTTAGATGATCAAAACCTAATCCCGACCTATAAAGTCAATTCTAAAGATTTAATTTTAAAATTGCGGAAATCGTGGTATTTTGAGATTTGGCACACACGTATGGAAAAAATATCCTTCTAAATATAGGGTGACTTTGGTTGATATATTAAAATTCATACCGGAGACTCGGTAAATGGTCATAACTACGGTTCAATGACCCTGTTTGCTAAACACAAAAATATTTTATTGTGCCTCTATACTTGTTCAAGAACAACCTCGACTCAGCTAGTAAGTATGAGAAGTCAAAATGTTATTTTGCGTATTTCAAGAAAGGCTAATTGAACCTTGGTCCTGAACACTTGCTAAGTCTCTGGTATAAATTTGGCTGTATCAACCGAAGTCACCTTATACCGATACGTATACTACATAAAAAATAAATACTTGGAAATAATAGTCAACAACCTTCGCAAACGCTTTATATGGAGGTAGGGGTTATTTTGGCAACTTAAGTTAGTCATAGGTATGTGTATTTTGATGCGGTTTTATTTATTTTCATCGTAGTCACCCTGTCAACATATAGGCTATAAGGGGGGTTGATAAAACAACGGCCAAGCCGAAAACTGCCCATACAATGATTGGTTGACATTTCCTCTTATTTAATGCACATAGGAATCTTTGCCACACTTCTTTTGAGCGCCTGAAAGGCGATATTTACATAGAATATTATTAGAGTGATTAAAATCTATCACCTATTTGATATTTTGAGTAAAAAGTGGACCTTATGATGCACAACGATTCGTTGGATATGTCAAATATTTTCTGTATTTACATAATATATTATAATTATTATTATATAATATATTTTAATATTTTATAAGTACTATACTTTAAAAAATCACTATAATTGTATAATAAAAATAAAATGTAGATAAATTACATAGAAAAATAATAATTACATATGCTCGAGATATATTTCGGGTCCGATTTGCCTTCTTATCGTCTAACTTCAATATCCATCGCTATAGCCTTCAAAAGCGTCGTGATTGGCCAAAAATGATGTGTGATGTCATTTCTAGCCAATCACGGGGCGTTTGAAGGCGACTGGGACTTTTGCGATGGATGTCGAAGTTAGACGATAAGGCCCCTGGACCCAGCATCAGTTGAGTATATACAAGATACTGATGCCGGGTCCAGATCGGACCCGAAATATATCTTGGGAATAATTATTATTTGTCTATATAATTTATTTACATTTTATTCTTATTGTACAGTTATAATTATATATATTAAAATTAAAGAAGAAGCTATCAGCAGTCATTTTATTTTTATATCATTAAAAAATCATTAAATGATTAGCAAAAAATATGTAAATATCAATCAGGCCAAGAAAGTATTTTTACTTCTGACATCATAGATGGACTAATTTTTTCACAAATTTATTAGTTAGCTAGCTTTTGTCCGCGGTTTCGCTTTTGTATACAGTGAATGTTTTGTAATGCAGTTAACTATGTGCCTTTTTTAATTTTTTCTTAGATTTTTTGGTGTTAATAATCAGTGAGTGAATAGGATTTTCTGTTTACTTAAAGACGATATTTAAAAAAAAATTTTAGCGGCAGCGATGTATATTTCCTTGGGACGCAGATCTTTTAAATTAGCCACAAGGAATAATATAGCCCAAAAACAATAATTGTTCATATAAATTTACTCCCAGAAAATAGCTGAAACTCAGGTATAAAATAGCTCATATGTTTATCTAAGACCTGCTCCACAAAATAGTGTAAGTTTTATGTCGATTCGTCCAGTAGTTTTCGAGATCTTAGTTAACAAACTTTCACTTTTATACATTACTATTTTAAGCATATTGGATTTATCCAAAAAGGGGGTATAATAACATTAATAACACCTCTATACAATTCCAGGACAGATATAGAACGTCCGGTCGTCGAAACACAACTGTCAAAATGACACGCTTAATTGCTTCCAGTTCCGATTGTTCCATATCATATTCTCATTTACGTACTACCATATTCTAAACTATAACCTTGACTCCCATTTTTTGATAATCTAAATGCATGTGCATTGTTTATAATTCGGATATTTGCTAGAGTAGGAAAACTGGCAAAGATTTTTTGTGCATGAATACTCGTACATTGATGCGTTATATCTACGAATATAGCAGATATGGAAGTTATAGATATATTACGGCATTAGTGTTATGTACTAGTAAGACCAAAGTGCCATAAATAGCGGCGGAATCTTGCTCTAGTGCGTAATATTCTCGATGGTCCAAATAAATGTCGGGGTAGTGCACGTAGTCCTTACGTTAGATGATATAGTGTACATGAAAAAACAGAATTAAGTCCTAGATGAATGATAAAGTTTTATACACATGTACGAAATAATTCGTAAATATTATTAATATTATTTGTTCATACATGTGTATAAAACTTTATGATTCACTCGACTGAGAGGAGAGAGCTTATGTGAGCGGGCCGAAATATATCTTATTTCTGTTTTTACGTACACTATATCATTTTGTTATTAAAATTAAAAGATCAGTATAATCATATGCAACAACAATATGCAATATAATTAAATAATATTTTTTTATAAAAAACCTAAAGACAAATTTTTTATAAGTTATTTATAGTACATTACGTAAAGTAAGTTACAACTATTCTAAAATTAGGTCTTAATATTCAAGTAACTAAAAATTATAACAGGGGAAAATCTGATACGGACTCTTCTATAGTTACTCCAAAAGAAGATTTACCAAATTTGTAAACGAATTCGTAGGATGAAACCAAACCTTGTCTTGCTTGTCGATTACCGTAAATTTTAACAACTTACAAGTATCACAAAAACTGCCGCACACAATTTGCAATTTTTTGTGTAAATTTTATCAAAATCGTGAGAAAAATTATTATAACTCCCGAGAAGTTCCTCAAATGAAGTCATCTGATTCATTGTTGGTGTTAAATTGCTGTGACATAAAGATTATCTTTATCCCTCAGCAAACACAATCATTTTCCCTTATGTTTCGTTGTATATTGAAGAGATACCTTCAATACACTACTCAAATCCAATACCGTACGTATATACGTACGTAACAGGTACGTATACGTATACTTACTCGTATATATGTACATATACATGTATTTCCATAAATATTCACTAACAAATATGGTTTATCGTAACTTTATTTAGTACGAGTACATCAATGTGTC
Organism: Ypsolopha scabrella; assembly: GCA_910592155.1. NCBI lineage: Eukaryota > Metazoa > Arthropoda > Insecta > Lepidoptera > Ypsolophidae > Ypsolopha > Ypsolopha scabrella. The sequence goes on from OU342964.1 coordinate 13,748,488, forward strand.
ATTATTTACAAACTTCCTTTAAGGCCGAACAATAATATTGGTGCCGGCGTAGTTGTCCGACATGACGTCACGCAGCGAGCCATGGTGACAAATGGTCACATAAATCTTGTACATAACGCATTGCTACGTGGCGTTCAAGGCAACACGACACTGAACTAAGATCTACGACGAATTGATGAAGAAACACAGCATTGTATGAAAGAAGACGTACTACATACGAGTATCTAACAAAGCAATCATCAGAGAACAATGTTTTCAAAATAAAGGATGGTACAATTGTGCAAGTGAATCAAGATGTCTATGTTTCTATTATTCTTTGGTTAATACGTAGGTACTTACTCGTAATTCCCGGAGTACGACTAAAAATTTGTCATTTTCTGGTCTGTCTAGAGAATTCCTCACTTCCACTACTTATCAAATGACAGAAAACTCATCATCGTATTCTATTTTTTCTGCTGGGTTACCTAGTTTTCTTACTGTTTATAAACAAAATAATTTCGTTGTTTCAAACGACTTAATCTCGTATTTAGTTGATGTAATGATACGTTCGTTTGCACTTTGAAGAGCATTAAGTTCGCGTGATTGGGCTAAGTGGACGAAGTGAAGCCTGCCGCGGACTGGCCTCTACGACATGGCACGAGGCCGTCTCTTCCTGTCTTTATTACCTCGTTAAAAATAACTATAGGCAATAAAGTATCCGATGAAAATTACCAAATTGATAATAAATAAGAGAGCATTGACACAAATGTTGCTGATTTTGGGAAAACGGTACAAGGGGGTCATGAACTTGAAAGAACAATGTAATGACATTTTTATTGTTGTCACGGGTAATCATAGTTTTACTTAAAATATTTCCCTCGTGTTGCAGTTTTGCTAGGAAGAATAGTAACGTCAAACAACTGCAAAGCGTGACATTGAAAGTATGAGTAAGTATGTATAATTTTAATGTCACTTTAAATCACATCTTCGGACAAATTGCTTTAGGGCAATTATGGAACATCATTTACTGAACTAAAATTAACTCAAAGACGACGTTAATAATTAATAACCACATGTAGACCCACAACTGCTACAGCGTCTACCAAGTCCGTGTCAGTGAAATCATTATCTTTAATTTGCTCAACGGCATTACTAATTTCTCAAGTTATTAGTCTTAATAACGGTAATGTAATATGCTAAAGTACTAGTTTAAAAGACAAAAGGGAAATTACCGTTTTCGATAACAACCTCGTACTTTTTAATATATGTACATGAAGTTAAAGACGTGAGGCAGAGGTTGGCGGCATACGGTTTGCACGCAACGCTCTGATTACTGCGGTTGTCGGTCCGTGGGCTGCCCCGGTCTGTACGCTGTTCGTTGTTGATAACATCTTCAAGGAAGCAATAAACGCCTCTAGCATCACAGGAAAATTGCACCACCTACGGTTGCTTACATCCATCCTTAAAATAACCATCACGAAAAAACTAAAGTGAAGGTCTCTACAGAATAGCGTTTGGGCCTGTATAGTTTAGTGACTGAAACAATAAGGAATATGAAAGCGGTCCATACCGACGACTTCCACGAATCTTCTGTATACCCAGTGAGTATTGTCTCGTTTTTACTAGGAAACAATAAACACTCCACGCCAATGTGTAGACAGGTGTAACTGATCCTCGTATTTAGTCACGGTTTGACCGTCTTTTCGTCACTGTGACCAAGTTGTTTTGAAGATATCTGATTTGCAGGCGTATCTGTAACATATTCGGTTTTGTTTGAAAACATAGAAATCTTTTTGCGATTCTTCTGTTTGTTATTCATCACCTTCACCATTTACATTTTTGTAGTAGCAACATCAAGTTTCAACCTTGGGTCATCAAGAACACTTGTAATTTACAAATTACTTACACATACGAGTACACTAATTTTCAAGAAGGATCTGTCAAAACATCCCCTCTCAGTCTACCATTACCTACTTTATTACAGTATTACCACACCCGGTGTTGATGTAAGTGTCTATCTATGAGTTTTCCGACGGAAAAAGTGGCGGCCAGGCGGCACAAATGACGAGTCATTAGTTGCAAAACGTTGCAAAGCGACGCCGCCGTCAGTTTCCTGAGAGACTTACTAGTACCACACACGTAATAATGCTAGCCTCTCGATAACCTCCCCATCATTGAACGTTTCCTCTTCGCCAACATCTTATTTCTTGTAACAATACCCAACAACTTCCGTGGGAATGCGTATATTCGACAAACAAATATCGCCTTCTGTTATTTAATTTAATTTACATCAATAAGAAATCTCTTGTTTCAATTCCCCTCAAATTTCAAGACCTTTATAAGGTTGAGAATACGTTGACATTCTTCACCGGGAATAATTATATTACAAGCCAATCACAAACGCCATATGTTCCTCATGAAATTATGACGTTGGTTAGCATATCAATAAAATCAGCAGTCCGATTTACATCCACCCACTATTGGTAGATGACGTCGCCGAGGTATTGAGGACAAGGAACCGGTCGAGCCACATCTTACATCAAGTGCTATATGTATGGCATTAACTTGCGACCACGCAATAATGTTACTTAATCGTCATAGATATTACTGTTTGCTTTATACTTATTCAAATATATAATGTAGGTTTATCGATCGATAGATGAACTCTTTCTATTACTATTGATGATACCCCCTTGCATTAATATTCCGATCTTGATCTTGCAAGCACCATGGGTGTCAAGATAATCAATTACGCTCAAAGCAATGAATGATGTGCAAATTCATTTAACATCCATTGTGTCATCATCATCACCGTTCTCCGGTTTGTCTGGCTCGCCTCCCATCGCATGCCGTGCTCAGCTATACGCATCTGTTGCAAGACCTATTTCTTCTGACAATCCGCCGGACAAGGTGACCTGGTTCATCGCCATCTCGTCTTTCACCAACCTGATTTGCTTACAATTGCTCTTTGAAATAATCATTAATTTATTCTTGTTTTTATTTAATCGGGTTTATCGAAACGAAATAAGCTCTGATAAATTATACGTATACTCGCACATTGTATGTTGGTAATTTGAAGTTACATCTTTCCTCGTCATTATTATTATAATTTTGATGACCAAAACTAATTTAATTGCAGAGCTCGTGGTTTTCTTAATTAAAGCTTACTTTCTTTGTATAGTATAAAATTATACTAGCGAAAAGATAATCTTAGCGTCTGTTACAGAAATCTTAGCCCTGTACGAGAAAACGCAGCCTTTTCGAAATTATACATTTTAGTTTTTAATTTGGTTTTGTGGTTTATTTTATACTCGAGTAACTAGCCTTTGCCCTTTCAATCTTTGAGTAGTATTTAGTTTTTGGCTTAGTGATTGTTGGATCAACATCCCTTATATCCTTATATTAACCAGGGTTGCTGTGATGATAATAAAGAAAACCGCATCCAAATCCGTTGTTTAGTTCTCGAGTTAAAACGAAACATAAATTTTGGAAAATATAATATATTTAATACACAGACATGACTTTTTTACCACTTTATTATTAGTATAGACAGTATAAATAAATTACACTAAACATCTTTTATACACAAACTAATTAAAAAAATTATGCGTACTTTTTTATTTTGAATTCAACGATATCTTTTTACTAAATCAAGAAAAGAAAAGAGATAAAACAAAGGAGAAAAATTCCGTATACTTGCAGAAAATTCCGGACATTATCTTTAAAATGTCTAATTGCGCGATTTCTTGCCTGAAGCAAATATGTGATGTATGAAATATGTTTTACAAAACTATTATAAGACACAGAAGTACTGCACGGTATGGGAGTTTTCAACATAGACATTGATTAATAAAATAAAAAAATTATAAAAATTATACATTTACAAGAATAATAATGTGATAATGTAATAAATGTAATGCAATGTTACTAAATATGAAAATTATGATTGTGTTGAATACTTTTGGTAGTATCTACTGTGGATGTTGATTTAATTATAAACACTTTATTTTATTCATAATTTATCTTCTTAAATTTTTGTTAAAATTCCTTGAGAATTTCGGTTATCTTCGAATTCTCCCCGCATTCCGGACAAATAACCAAATTTTAACCGGACGTTTAGCAACCCTATTCTTACGCAACTACGTGTACTTCGCAAGTGGCTTAAAACGATCGTCGCCGTTTGACGACGAGATGTGCTCTTTTATCAGTATTTAGTTTGGTAGTAACCACTTCGTGGTAGTAATAGTAACTAAGAGTCAAAACTCATAAATATGAAGCAAGCCGTGACATTTAAATAACGTGAATGGCCGAATGGCCACCGGAGTTGGACCGCTGGGAATGCAGTAGCCAGTTGACTTTCACCGCCTCCAGAGCCCTGGCGCTGGTGGACGATACTGGACAGATCCTTGCTACTCGTATAAGTGTGCACCAGTGAGGATATTCAATATTCACTCTTCGACGTGATCAAAATAGTAATCGAACTTTTGATACTGGGGAATCTCTAGCATAAGTATACGATAAAACCGTATTCACCGAAACATAATCCCTGAGGGGGTGTCAGAGGTGTTCCCAAGAGTGAACCAGACTTGGTATACCCTCTTTTTACCGAATATCATTACATCCGAAACGTGATGGGTGGTGAGCCCTATCGCCGAAACATAATATGTAAACAGATATACAAACACAATATACCATTATTTTTATTGTACAGACGTGACGGTATACTAACAAAGTAGAAAAAAGTAATAATATTGTTGAGAAATTTTAAATAAAATATGTCATTAGTATTGGACTGAGGCGAAAACTATTTTTATTTCTATTATTGTCTCTGTTGTCTCTGTCTGTTCCGTTTTAACTCGAGGTACACTCAACGGATTTGAATGCGATTTTCTTTATCATCATCGTAGTGATCCTGTCAACGTAATAGGGTTTATGGGGTGTTGATAAAATAACCGCCTAGCTGAAAACTGTAAATAATAGTTCCTTTTTTTACGTGAAAATAAAAGGTTCATTGATTGAAAGAAACTTCGACGCGAGTAAAGTCACGGGCAAAACCTATAAAATACATAATTTATATTAGCGAAAGAATGCCAAGTATTAGATACAATTAATGAATTCACTACTACGGACTGATAATATAGTTAATTTCTAACTTAGTAGAGCTAAGTACTTACTATCGCAATACGGTTGATAAGTGGGCCTGCGGATTTTTCTTCGATAGTAGACAGATAGTACACATGTATGTAACAGAAATTAGCTAAGCCATTTGAGTGATACACTGTACTTAATACTTATTCTCCAATTATAAACCACTACATTTTCAGTTATTATAACTGTATTAAGAGCGAACTTCGCATAGAAAAGTACCGTAATCAATTCCATGGTCGAGGAGGTAATTCCAGTCATGCGATATATGACGCCCAAATGTTCTCCCTCAATCGGATCAACGGTTCTACTTTACGGTTCAATTGACTTTCTATGTGGTTATTGAAGCAAATTATCGGAGAAAAGCTTCCGGTCACTCATATTAATTTTATACATACAATGGATAATTTGTTTGGTTGGGTTTAAATCTTAGAAGCAACATAACTGTTATTGTAATTTTGTCCAAATAATTAAAATTACTTGCGTTTTACTGTTGATGCCAAAATAATCTACTAAATAAGAGTATTATTTAGCACGCGGCGTAAAAGCAGTCTTTCTTGTATGCTGATCATAGCCAATAACAATAAAGTGGTAAAAAGGGCGTATCCTATACATCCCATCCCACTAATCCCACTATCCCACTAATATTATAAATGCGAAACTTTGGATGTATGGATGGATGGATGGATGGATGTTATATCAGTTCCCATGGGATGAAAATGTGGTTTCAAGTTTCTATAGAAAAGTGATGTGTCACCCCGTACCTAATGAACCGATTGGGCTGAAATAAAGTTCTAGATCTAGAATAGGACAAAAAATACTTTTTATCCCATAAATCATTTCCCATGGAAAAGCTGTAAAAGAGACATACAAAATGGGAAACACAGGGGCGCATAACATACACATTTCACCAGCTATGTTTACTGTAGATAACAGTCCGAAAAATAATGTCAGATTTTAAAGGAGTCCACAAAAACTAATTAAACGCGGGTGAAACCGCGGGCAAAAGCTAGTTGAATATATTTACAAAATTTTAATTGAAATGGGTTATTATGTTATTATTGTACTGAAAAATAAATCAAGAAACTTAAACGAAATAAACTAAACTAAACTAAAACTACCTAGCAAAAATATTTAATTAAATTAGATAAAAAATTGAGCCGAAATCGCTGTCGTCACGTGGAAGAGTACCCAGGATACTGGCAGCATTACCTCGTTGAATTGCTAGGCCAATTCTTTGGCCGAGGTATGTGCCAGCCCTGGGATCTCCGGAAACGTCGACCAATCTCGACGACAGTTCTTTGTAGAGCTGCCGCGCTCCCGGCCCCCACGGCCCGAGGGTTTCAACGCCAAAAGGCACAAATATGTATCCTACGCCAACTACATACTACATATTTGCGCCGTTTCGCCTCCTCCGCAGACGCTGCCGCCGTCCCGGCCTGTGACGAGGTCACCTGTAAGTGGGACGGAGCAACTGTGTCAACACAAGTCGCGTCCCACACCAGGGACCTCCCGTTCTTCCAGGGTATCAACGACATCCCGTCGGGTCTCCTACCATCGTCACGTGACAGGCCATTCGGTTCCAGAATGGCAGGTACGTTTACGCTCGCAAGAGCCCGACGGATGATATCGTTGATACTGGCGTGACGAGGCAGGCGGCCAGCGCTGCGCTGACACGACAGGCCATGGTGACCGAGGCGGTCGACTCTCTCTCCGCAATGGCAGCGATGTGGCTCATTCAAATAGACGCCCAGTCGCAGTCCGATGGCTAGTGAGAAAGTGGTGCGGTCCAGCAAGGTGCCGATATTAGGCGATGGTAAAGCGTTTAGCCAATACCCCGACTCTGGTTCACTAGTGGCTAGGAGGCGAGCCCGGTCTGCAGCGTTTGTCGCAGTGTTTAAGAGATGTTCCTGGACTTGGCGGCAGAGGGGCTAGTCCCATAGCTTTTGTGAATGTAACGCAAACGGGGAATTTTGATTGGGGCAGGCGTGTGACCAGGCATTCCTGGCCTCGGTCAAGCCCGTGACCTCGACATCACCAAGTGATGAATTTATTAATTTATCGAAGAGGTCACAAGAGCTGTAGGCTGAGGACAGGAAGGCCGGTAGTGCGACACTAGAAATTTTCCTAATACCCAAGCCACCCATCCGGACTGGAAGGGTGGCTTGAGTCCAACTGCGTTCGTCTAATGGGCAATTTATAATATTCGTCATGGTGTTTTTGATAATATCGTCTAAAGTATTTAAGAGACTATCATGTTGCCAAAGGGGGGTACAGCGTAGGGCATACGTAAATTTAGGGACGAACATGCAGTACCTTATGATAAATAAAGCCATGTGGGGTGAGATTTCCATAAGGCGACTAGACGACTCCCTAAATTTGGAAATTTGGTCTCTCACGTAATCTGGGATAGCGTCGTCTAAAATTGGTGCGCCAAGGAGGCGAAGCGATGCTTTTGTTAAAACTTTTATATCTGGTGCAACATTGTTAAATTTGGAAATAATATCATTTTTGAGATTTTCGTCTATGGAATCTGAGATGTTCGCATTTTGAACTATTAAGTGTTAGGCCTATAAGTTCGAATTCCTCTACCATTTTCTTCAGATCTTCTAACACGTTGTTAATTGTACGTACTAGGCCAAATCCATATATTTTTTTTTATTATTATCCTAGTGGCCTGGTTTATGTATAGGCTAAAGAGGCATTAATAAAACAACCGCCTAGCCAAAAACTGTTGATAATATTTAGTTTTCAATGATTGAAAGACATTTCCACACGAGCAAAGCCGCGGGCAAAAGCTAGTAGCGAATAAGAGCTTTGCTTTGTCAATGGGCTTTTGCTTTTAAGTCTGACTGAATTCAAAATAAACGTTAAAAATTGTAACCTATGCCATATACAGGTTGACTTTTAACCTAACCCCGGTAATTTAGTATTTCGTATAAGAATACAATCTGGTTTTATTAAAATCATATTCATAATTGTTTTTTAAAGTTAGAGCCCTTTGAAGATTTTCATAAAATCCAAAGAAATCATAGTCACCCGAAGAGATAAGATAATTAGTTATTAGCGCGAAGTTATTTTTATTATTGATCCCACTATTTTGGACTATTTTCAAACTTGGAATGGCTAGGATAACCACACATTTTATTTGCGAGTAGCATTTCTTAAAAATATTTTGACTTTTGATTTTAATTGTTTTTACATTTAAAATGTGTTCTCCTAACGTTTTGTTTGAAAGTCACCTGTATATCTTATAGAAAACATTGTACGTTGAAGAGATGGCTTTTTAAATAAAAGTAGCAAGAGTATCCACCGTTAAGTAAATAATTGTAGCGTACGTCTGTTCGTGTTGCGGCACCAGCGCGTCGCGGTTGCGCAAGCGACGTGTTATGTCATTCCCATCGTTCCCGAGTCTGCTACTGCGGTGTGCTTGACCACATTGTTTGATTTCATTGTTATATGTCTGTTTATGAACCCTGTCTTATGAACAACTTTCATAATACGATTATTGAATAAAAGAACTTGCACGATGCGTTGATGATTGTGGAAGAAGCGAAGGAAGTGCGTTAGGACCGTAACAGATGAAAATCAGGAGTCTCAATAACCCAATAAGATACTGTATGCAATAATTCTTCTGAGAGAGAGCGCCCACCCTTATGTAATACTATGAAAGAGACTTTTTTCTCAAGTAATTACTATTATTTTTTAGTTGTGTGTTTTTTTATCACAAAATGTGTCCAGCCACGGATGATTTTGGAAACTGATGTAGGCAATGCTTATCTTTTCTATAACAAAAGAATGGATGAACTTAGGAGTAACCCCTTCATTGTGGTACATCCGGTACGAATCTATACAAAAAATTTAAATCCTAAATCCTGAAACAATTTAATTTTCTATGTCATTTTGAACGAATATGTTAACATAAACATGTACACCGCAATATTCAAGTTTTGTGGCATATAACTCATACAGCTTGAACAAGCTTGTTTGTATTTTACAGCTTCCTGAATGTACGAGTATATGTTACCAGCCAAACTCAATTCAGGACAAACTAGTTTGGTTAAAATAACAAGCCAACTTAACAAGCAAAATTACAACTTTACACAATATCTTACAAACTTTTTGCCATAAAATTCGATATACTGACAGTTAATGATTATGGAATGTCAAGTTTCGTCGCAGGTGATTGGTTGGTAAGCGATTGTAATTTGCAACGCGTAAGATAGTGGCCTTCGATGTGCCTTTTGTTAACAACGACATGCAGATTGGTAAGTTGTTGTCAATGCAAGGTTATTATTGGATCAATTGTTTTAAGGGGTTCGTAATATTAGAAATTACAAGTTCATGGTCTTATAAATGTCAATAAAATCCTCAAACATTTGCGTGTCCCATATCAAGCTCTCTCTAAATCACAGTTTGCTACCTCTGTTGAAGTGCAAGTTGCACATTTAAAAGCTATAAATACAGCCATAGTCATTACGAGGAATTGCTACAGAGTCCATGTAAAATTGGCTATTTAATAAATATTATTTTATGGTTATGGTAAAGTCAACAATATTTAAAAGTCGTAAAAGATGAAGTGCCAATACTGCCAATAGTGTTTTATTTTCGATTTGGCAGTGCGGAAAAGCTTATGCTATTATGCGAAAAGCCTTTTATAACCTTAATTTTTCGGGCTCTGTACCTATCTCCGTCTGTTTGTCATCCACTTTCTTCAAGAAAAGGGTACCTACGTGTAGGTAATCGAAATAAATAGTATATATACTAAGGTCTACACTACCTAAAGTGAAGCCTAATAAATCTGTGAATAATCAGACTTCCAACTTAATTCAATTTGCCTTCAAACCACTGCATTTATTAACAAAATGACTCACCCACAAATCGTATATGCGTTGACCAAGAATCTTGAAATTTGGCCTTATACTCGTAGTACAAGAAAGGAAAATACCATGAGTCTTAAATTTCGAATTTTATGTTTTTCTTCGCCCCCTTTGTTTTGCTGTTTTTATTTTTACGGCAAGCTTGTTGTTTGAAGTCGACAAGTCTAATTTGATATGAGGCGAATTCTAATCACGCTTTTATTTTATCTACCAGCACACTTAACCTTTCCGAGATAGGCCGGCCAGAATATCCGACGAAATGAAGTAGTGATTCGACCTGGACCTCCATGCCCTCGGCCGCTGGTCCGTTGACCTCAGCTCCGTATCGAACAGTCGCCGCTGATCTCAGCTCAGCTCTTGCCCAACAAGCGCCAGCCAACCAGGGATCTTGGAAAGCTATCTGCTTTGATCAGTAAGATAGATCGTGCCACGATCTGGACTGAGATTATTACTTACCGTGGATTTTGCAAAAATTAACAGGGTTAATTATTTTTTATTAAACAATCCGCTATTTTGTAAAGAAATACCCACTACTTTATTTTGTTCTATGATTCAGTTTTCAATTAGATCCTAACCATTTCTCTTTTTATTTACACCTGTAGAGCTAGTATAAATGACACGAATAGAAAAAAAATGTCTTTCGAAGAAACGTTTAACCAATGGACACACAGGACAGTCGTTTTATTAAGGCGTTAAACGCGGTGGTCAAACGTTTCTTCGAGAGACAAAACTTCTCTATTATTTTCGTCCATGTTAGCTATGCTGGTATTCGAACAAATTCATCTCATCCAAGTAAATAGGTTAAGCCAGAGGCCAAGCTTATTTTCGCTTTACGTAGCCAGCTACTTACTCGCACAGTAGTTACAGTCGTACCGAGGATTGGCAACTACGAAGATGGAAATCTACGAAGGCCTAAGCATACCATTTACTATCTGATATAGCGCTTGAATTATTCAACGATAAAGCAGGAAGACAAACGATGCAGTCGAGTTGAGGCAATATTCTTTATAGATCGCGGTTCGATTGTTTTATAGAGGCTTCTCCGGGTCAACTGTTGCCTTCATCGATTTCTGAACAATAGATCGTGGTCTCGGATAGTGCTAGGCCGATAACGGATAAGCGGTTTGATTTATTTGAACTCATAATGGCACTGAACTGAGCTTCGTACGGTAAAGCAGCCGAGTTTATTACAGGGATCAAAAAAAGACTGGAAGAAAGTAAGTAGATGCGTATTATGGCCAATTGCCATTGCCAACGTTATTTATGTCTGGGTTAATTGTCATCAAATGATATAGAAAAAAAAAACGATCGTTGCACGTGAGATCGTTGCGGCCTGAAAGATGTAGTGACGACAATAAAAAAGGAACGATTCGGTGGTTTGGATGAGGAACGATTCGGTGGTTTGGATGTGGAACGATTCGGTGGTTTGGAGAGGATGAATGAAAGTAGAGAAACGAAATAAATGTATGGTGGAAGTGGAAGATAAAAAGCTTGACCGGGTCGTCTGGCCCTAGAAGGACGTATTCTGACCAGATTTGCGACAAACTGAGGAAGGGCAATGTCAAAAGTACCTACTTGGAATAAAAGAGCTTGTATGACTAGATTGACGGATGTGGAAAAGGCGAAAGTGGTGTATCAGGATCGTACCAAATGGAAATACGTCTGCAGTCTCTCTTCACCCTTTGGGAGACAGATGTAAGTATATGTATGTTCGTATTGTATATTGCCAAATTAACATATATAACATACATACATTATTCACCGTACAGTATTAGGTATGTACGAGTATACGACTGAGTAACCTGGGGCCTTAATGTCTAACTTCGACATCTATCGCAATCGCCTTCAAACGCGCCGTGATTGGCTAGAAATGACATCACACATCATTTTGTCCAATCACGACTCTTTTGAAGGCTATAGCGATGGAAATTGAAGTTAGAGAATGAGAGGGCTGCTTCCATACTTGAAAAACCCCGACATTGCAGTTAGAACAAAAAATAAAACCACGTATCATCATCACTACTCGATATAGACAATGTTTATTAAAATAATAGATAATGTTTGTTAAAACAAACTATCTATTGAAACTACCTACTTGTACGTACAAGTCGGAAGATGGTGCCATTGATAACTTATAAAATACTTTCTCATGATTGCAGCTGTAGGGACGACAGTTAAAACATTCGTTGTAAAAAATCTAGGCACCATCTTCATTAAAACATCACTTCAGACATTTCTATGGTTTGTTCTTTATGTGGGTTTACCAATAAAATGTACACACACATACTTATAGTACGTGTATATTTGCAAGACAATGCTTCATCGTCATATGAAGATTGATATTTTTTATTATGTTAGGGATGTGCCAAGGTTAACAATGAATGCGCGAGTCTAAAGAGCCATCACATGCGTGTGCATGTTTCAATGGACCATCTGACTTAGTGATTCACCACTCTAAACTTAATTATTCTTACGATATAATAAAATATATAAAAGACAACATTAAAACATATTCACGTTACATTATCAAATCTGTTTTTGTATTAAATTAAAAATCTGTTAGTCAGAGCTCATACTCGAGCGGTTGACGAGTGATTCGTCACATATCCACTGAACACGCAATGCTACCTACATACAACCTCTGATGTTACTTGGATATCTCAATGTCACTAGGTCTACCTACACACGCTACATAACATTACAATTCATGATATTTTCGACACGAACTTAAACGTCAGTTATCTAAAGGAAGTAATGCTACCTTCTTACATACTCTATTTCATATAACATTAGAAAGAAGGGAAAATAAGTTCTTCATGGCGCACACTTCGACGAAATGGTGACGAAAAACGTTACATTAATGTTTTGTGTCATTTTATGTGTAAAAGTCTGTATGGTGTGGCTACGAAAATTACAAAATGTTCCTGTTGAAAGACCTAAAGTAGCAGGGTTCTCTAATCTTTTTAAGGAAGCATAATGCATTCAATTAAAAATTCGTGGCATTAGACGAGACGTGACAATAGGCAAAAGTATAACGTTTTAATTTTATCCGATTATCGTGTCGCAGTCTTATATGAAATGCCATCTATCCATCCATCAGCCTGTTTCTTCCACTGCTGGACATAGGCCTTTCCAGAATTTCGCCACTCTTGGCGGTCCTCCTGGAAGAAATGCCCATACTCACACACGCTGGGTAGGCGGGTTGGTGAGCGCGGTGCCGAAATCCTAGCACCAGTGACGCCGCTGCCCGTCACTAGTCTGTTTTATATAAGGCCCGACAATTGGGGATGGATATACCGCCATCCATCGGTCCCAGGCAATGGTGGGCCGCCTGGTTTTGCCTAAGAGCTGTTCTCTTACTCTCCCCCGAATAACTTCGGGAGGAGTTGCGAGTAAAATGGTGGTACCTCCACAGTCGAGCTCGGCATCAGCTCTACCACCTAGAATATGAAATGTGTTGCTAAGCAATACGGATTGTTGTTAATTTATGTTGACTTTTAGTGAGTCAAAAGTGAGTGACTCAAAATGCTCTCTTTGTACTGAGTACGACGTCTTATAATTTGCCTTGTCTCTATATTTGTGCACATAAATAGTAAAATAATTAACATTCTGCATAAAGTAGTACCTATGTGAAGCTAAATGATATCTAGATTTTCCGTAGTGTTTTCTAGTAAATTAAATAATGTGCATAGTATGAAATAGTTTCAAATCCCTGCTTCTGTTATCTTCTTTTTTCTAATGTTATATGAAAACGAGTATAAATAATATCGCTTGATAATAGCAAATGACGTAAATTATCAACAATCCCGAGATTCTGGTTAAGGTCCGGGAAATGGTGTATGAATGAGGTTTTTAGGCTATCATCCTAGTATTTTGGCCAAATTCCAGACCTACTCTCGTCTGGTCTAGTCATTTAATGCGATGTACGAAAGGTTGTCAGGAATGTGTCGCTTTTTAGTGATGAGACATATAATATAGAACTTTAGAACTCGCGTTTTGTACACAGTTTCCCGTAGACTACGAGGCATGCAACTGCCTCGAAACGTCGAGTGCCTTTTCTCAAACAAAAGGTAATAAAAATACATCGTGGTAGACCCGTCTAAATGAATATTAAAAAGATATATAATTGTACCCCACTATCACTTTTAAATTTGTTTTTCTTAAGTGTACGATCGCCGACATCCATCAGGTAATGGCACCCCAAAGAAGAAGGTGTACAATAAAGAATATTGTAATAAATGATAACATAAAAGTGGATTTTCGGATAACCTTCGTGGTTATTTTTGATAACATTATAGAAATCCTTCAGTTGTATTCACAAATGCTTTCTGCCGGACCTAGAGTACCGGAATCTTAGCCAAATATGGATAGAAGAACTATGAATATCTATTTTATCGATCTCTATGAATATCTTCTGTAATCGATGCAGAGAAATCTGCATGTATTGTGCAACGATGCGTGCTTACCAACAGAATGTTACCATCAATTAATATGCTGTAACACGGTTTTGAAAATCGTAGACTGAAGAAGCAATCTTCCTCACCATTTCTAAATCTAATCGATACGGCAGACAACCGATATGGATCACAAGTTTTCAAACAATATCCAAGTAAGGGAGGAATAAAAGGTAGAGTTCGTGAGTTCCATAAACAACGGCAATCATCCTCGAAGTCGGGAAGCCCGAGGGAAGCTGCGTTTCCTTATCTACCAAGAACGGTCGCTGGTTCAGACGTCGTAGATATCTCTCGTAATCAGACGTTTACGCGGTCGTTATGGTAAATTGTAAAAGCGGAAACTGTTCTAATGTAGAGACTTAGTTATGCGTATCTACATGGGTGGTCTAAGCTTTTTAGATGATACTGAGAGTACGCAGTCTCTCAGTCGTGAATACTAAGATGCCATTCAAAAATATACAAGTATGTGAACAACTGCTTTTGGCCTTGTCAATTGGTCGCAACGAGGCTACTAGATCGTTGCGGTTTGAATTTCTTTTATGCACTACAGATACTCGTAAGTAATAGCTTTTTAACCACAATTTAAAAAGAGTTAAATAGAAACTGCCCCTTTCACTATAGGTTTAAGATTGCTTTATCATAATAAAAATCAATAAAAAAAGCCATTGATTAATTTAAAAAAGAAACCTGGTCCAATGATTCCAAAATATTATCTGAACAAATAACTAGTCGTAATTGCCCCGAAGCCCGGAACATAAATAAAATAAAAACTTCCCAATGTTTATTCAGACAAATGACGCACGTACAGTTCGAAATCACCGCAATCAAGTTCTTAGTAACTTAATAATAAGTGGTGATTCTATAATAATAATAGTGGTGGGGAGTAATGTGGAGCTATCAGCAGAACGGTCCCGCATCAGATGGGATCGTGCGCGGGAGTGCCGCAGGGCGCGACCCCGGTCGGTGCGTCTGCGCAGAAAGAACACCGCGGGACCTCGCGGTCATCGATTATTCTGGATACGGCAATATGATTTTCCAGTTGCTCTTTTCAGATTGTTCGGTATGTGCGTATATACCTCCCACTATTATAATTTTTCATGGTAGGAGAGTCATTATAGTCACTCGTAGTTCAAGTTCTTCATTTGTAAACGATTTTAACGGCTATGACGCGGCAGTAACAACCACCAATAGGTAGCCTGTCTGCTGGCATCCATACATATTTTTTAACACTTTTGATATCTATTAAGTTTTTGCGTTAAGGATCTAACTAACCGATATTGTGTTGTGGATACTGAATACGTGTATCAAAACCTGTCGGGGCTGCATCAATACATGAGATTGACGAAACAGATTGTAGCAAGTCATCGGTGCGTGAAGCGTATTAAATACGAGTATCTTGTGCCAATCAACAACCAAAATCAATCTGTCGATGTAGTATGTGTACAGTATACACATATTATTATGACCAACCCTTTCATAACATCTAATAAAGAATTAAATAACCTCGCGTAGCAAAATATATTTCAATATAAAGCATTATCTTATTACAAGTCCTTTCTTCACGCATTCTTTCCCCTCACCAAATCCAATCCTGGTTACACTCAGAAAGCCTCCGCATTCCATCTTTCACGTGCAGCCCTGAAGGCAAAGTTTCCCATTTCTTCCCAGCGCACGAATGTTACATCTCTCGCAGTGCCCGAGCTAGGAACTTCGTGCAATGTCCGCGACAAAACCGATTTGTTGTCAGAGATTTATGCATTATAATGCCAGTGTCGTAACGGTTTGTTTGTTGATTCCATAATGCATGGTTGAGGTCAGTCGAATTGGAGTGTAGTTCTGTTAGACTGGGTTTATTATTGTTGGAATGCATCCGTAACTTATCTACAATGCGCGTTTTTGCGCCTATCCAATCTAAATCACAAAAACCAATATTGGAATATCGTCTTTAGGTTCAACTACATAACTTAGATTAATAATCAGGGCAGAATTATTAAATTTTCATGTTCTTGTCTTACTTAAGATCAATAATCTTTTCTAGTTTGTAATGCATTCTACTATTTAGAATTATTAACTCTTTGGAAAGATATTTCGTCTCCTGACGTTTTCGGAAAATACTGCCACTGAATTTAATTAATACCTATGAAAAAAAATGCTTTGTGGGTAGTAAATAAAGCAGACGAGTATAAAGGTAATTAATTTATCTCTACATATCTTTAGTTGCGGATAATTTTGCAATAAATAAATTTAATTTTAAACGCGTCTAAAATTTAAAATTCCTTTAAAATCGTGGTAAATTGCTTTATGTT
Source organism: Ypsolopha scabrella (assembly GCA_910592155.1). Taxonomy (NCBI): domain Eukaryota; kingdom Metazoa; phylum Arthropoda; class Insecta; order Lepidoptera; family Ypsolophidae; genus Ypsolopha; species Ypsolopha scabrella. The sequence goes on from OU342964.1 coordinate 13,765,252, forward strand.
TTTACGAGTGTCGTGCGTGTTCATGTAATAGATTGTCGTCATAACAATCGCGTGCAGTACCGGTACCGACTCTATAAGGAAAGTCTCGGCCGGACTGTAGGAAGTCCTTGTACAAACGCCTGCACTTCTATCACCCTATTTGTAAGCGATTTTAACCGCTATGACGCGGCAATAAGAACTGCCAATAGGTAGCGTCATGCTGGCGTCTATATAGCTGCGGTTTATTACAGCCCTACACTAATTACGAGTTGTTTATTGCGACGGAACACTGCTCGATATCAAGTGTAGCTTATTGCAGCTGTTGGGTTACTTGAATTTTGCTTTTAGATTAATCATCTTAGATTTCTATGTAATTAAATGGCCTTTGTTTTATGAGCTTTAAAATTTAAAATTACAATTGATCACGCACTCCCTTTGGACGAATTACGTTTTGTGGCTTTCACGTCGGAGTCAATTGGTAGATGGATTGTATATCTCCGAAAGACGGTCAATTCGTTACTGAAAATTTATGAAACTCTGAACTGCGTAACTTTGTATCTACTCTGCAAATAAATAATTGTTCTGATATGATGAAGCTCGTGGGTTAAAGGATTATTAAACCATTTACATATTACTTAAATTGAAATCGAAATTTTGTGGAATGGGCCCTAATATTTTGATATATCTTGTATCTTGGTGACTATTAAGTATATAAAGATGATTCAAATACCAAATTGTAGCGTATTTACTTTAGTTAATTACTTAAGAAAACAACTTTGCTATAAACCCCAAAGTGTGGGATTTTATAATGAAAACTGAAAAATGACGAAGTTTGTATTGCGGCAGCACCGTGGCAGCACCTTACCCCTGGTGCACTATAATCTTACTGAGCGATTTTGAACTTCAGTATGTTGTCAGAAAGTCTACATTAGAATGCTCGCTTCGCCCGCTGGCGGCACGCAAAATCAGTTAGGTTTTTCTGGATTTTACGAAAAAGTATTTGATGTAGGAGTTTTTCCACCTGACATCGGAAAATAAACCATGTTTTCTTGTTATAGCAGTAACTTCAGACATAAAACTCAAGCCGTTTAGACATAAAACGAAATAATAACTTAAAAAGGCATCATTTTCAAAAATAAAATCTATCGAGCGAAACCGACTTGACAACGGAAAGACAAAGGTCTGAAAAAACACGTGTCCAAGTTTTACATTGATCAGATAAGTAGTTGACTCAGCATATTAAAACAAAAACCGTTGAAAGACCCAATACAAGCCCTTAAGGTCGAGAACTAGCATTTTTTAATAAATGCCTCTACTTGTACAACATATCCAAAAATTGCAGATACCCGACCTTTTGCAAGGCAGGTATCCCTTTTTCATACAGATTAAATTAATTAATAGATACTTATAATAACTTTTTTGCAAACCGCTGCTCGGCATGACAAAAAACTTGATACTGTCTTCTTTTTTATTAACAAAATGTAGCCTGTATTTAAAGTACTTCTGTTTTGTCCTCAGACCACAGAGAGCAGCGCCGAGTTCACGCCGGTAGTGACAGCGACTTGCAAGACAGGGCTCATGTCTATCAAGATCACCTTCAACCAGGCCTTCAATGGCGTCGCGCATGCTAGGGAGTTCAGGTAAACGATGTTAGGAACACTGTTTTGTGAGGTTGCTTCTCTCAAATCTAAAGGGCCTAGTATACTCGTAGCAAACTTCGAAATCGTATTTTTTCATGTTTTGAAATTTCATATATAGGTTGTTTAATAAATCGTTGATGTTGGTAACAAATTAAACTTCCGAAACCGTGTATGACCTTGACAAACTGTTGTCTGTTATTATTTCATACTATGTGTATTAAATATGAATAAATGTATATTTTACTCTTTTTGAGCCTTTATTTACAATATTTATATAGAAAAACATATATATATTTACAATTTTCGATAGATTTCGGCCCACGGTATGGGGCCGTCATCAGTCGAATGTTGATTGATTCGACTGATGACGGCCCCATACCGTGGGCCGAAATATATCGAAAATTGTAAATATATATATGTTTTTGTGTTTTTCTATATAAATATGTTTATAAAAAAATGTTGTAACGTCCAGCAACTCCTTCAGGTACACGTCTGAATGTACCTTCGAATAAAATATAATAAAGTGACATAGGTACCTACTCTAACTTGAGATTGCGTCATATTTTTAGTCGGCCTTGAAATTTGATTTTGATAGAAACCATTGTATCTGTATAACAGGACGCCTTCCTGCATGGCGATGGGTAACGGCAATGAATCTCTAAGCTTCGATATCAATCTGATGGCACCGCAGGGATCTCCAGACTATTGCGGTGTATTTTGGAACAATGTGAGTAGCAAATGCCTTTAAATTGCTGCATCCTTCTTCTCTGAAGGCTAAGGAATAAAGTCGTAAATTGCATGTTTCAGCGAACCGATGAAAAATCCCTGCCTCTAGCGGTGCGTGTGCACAGGACCCTCGAACTCGCAGACGACAAGTTTTACGTCATCACTTGCGGAAAGGCCGGCTTCAGAAACGCCAAGTGAGGATTAACGACTCTAATCTTAAAACGATAAGCTTCATTTTAGTTGTTTACGATACCCGTTTTGAAGCATAAAACTCCTTTGGCTTACGGCACAATTTGTCATCCACCAGTGAGGCGCATCTTCCGCATAGTTCGCTGTGCCTAAAGCCATAAAGTAACCAGCCTTTTATGATAAGTTGGTTCAACGACTCAGATTTTAATGCGCGACTTATCTTTTAACTCAAACTGGAGTCAGCTCAAATAGTTTATTCCAATTGGGTTTTTGAAGTGACATAACGAATGTATATTTTCCAGGAATGAAACGTCTTTGGTGTCACTGCGCATGCTAAACGAACACGGCAAGAAGGTATTGAACGCAGCGTTTGGTCTGCCATATACTTTACGTGCTGAAATCAGCAAATCTGACGGTAAGTTGCAAACCTTTAGATTCCTAATTAAAATAATCAAAGTAGTTAAAGCGTCACAAAGTAGATCAAAGTAGGCTCGCTTCTTCAATGGTTCCCATAACATGTCCATAGAGTAATTTATTTTGCCGTTAAGGGATAACGTTTCGAGCTCAGTGCAAAGTGCATAACATAATTTTGTTTACCTTATTTTAAAATAAAATGTATGAAATAAAATAGTTTCATCTTATTTTGCGACTATTGTTGAGGTTTATCAGGGGTTTTTAGCAGAATTGCGTTATTTGATGCATTACGTTGTAAAAGCGTGTTTTAAGTTTGTATGCCCATTCATTTACAACGTAATACATAAAATAACAAAATTTTGGTAGAAAAGCCTAATTGACACTAAACAATGGTCGCGAAATGCCATATATCACATTTATTTAGTACTTTTTATGCAATAGTAAGAAAAACAATCATAAGTTACATAAGTACTTCTACTTTATTAATAGAAACGGCAATAAAATACTTTAATTTACATAGGTGCTAAAATAAGAAGCTAGATTTAAGTATTCACAGAAACTATTTATTATTAGATTTACTTCCCATTTCTTATTCTGCACTCGTTTTTTCATATTCTATTTAAATTTTAGGAACGCACGGTATCAAGATGAAGAATTGCTTCGCTTTTAACATGCGTAACAACACTGCAGATCTTCTAGATAATAGAGGGTAAGTTCTAATTTGATCATGCGGTACCTAAGACGACGCGACGTTTTCCCGATATTACGTCGATCGGCAATAGAGGAAGCCACGGCTACATCACCATAGCATATTCGAAAATATAAACGCCTGCATAATACTTCCTCGCTGTCTATGTAGGTATGAACGTCTTAGACTAACCCCCAAAACTTGAATACCAAGGTTATAAACGCTTTAAAGAATGCATCGATGCAAATACTCGTATCTTTAACATGACCATCCCAGCTCATTCAGCAGCAACATTTAGAGAACATTCCCCGAAACTCCCAAAAACAAATGGTTATATTTCACAACCTCGCTCTAAATTATTAGCCACATCAGGTTTCGCAGAAATGCCCATATCCTTTTTATCTCTATGGTAGGTATACGGAACAACTCTTGTTCTCCACCCTATCTTAAGGATTCTTTTTATCCCCCGTAAAATACGTTCAAGTAAAGCACGTACTCCAGAACATACTACTCAAATGTATTTCAACTTATCTACGGTGTCAGAAATTCCTCTGTTGCTCGATTTTGTCTATTAAATTGAACCGAAAAATCTAGTAGATTTGACGTTTTTTATATCAACACTACCTTAATCTACAGAACTATCCATTGGGTCAGTCTAGTAAATTCCTTAAAAATAGCGTTTGTTTAATAGAGTCCTAACCTCTCGTGAATACAATTTGTGTTGATTATTCGTATCTATATAAAGAAAATATTATGTATTATATTAAAAGTTACCTATTTATGTTATTATTGGTTATATAATATTAATAATAAAATCATTAATATCAAGTTTTTGCCCTGGCAGGAGATACCGAAACCGTTTTCTCAATCACTGATAACAACCCTACCGATTCAACTACCACTTGAGCTAAAGTGATACTGATATTCCCCTTTCAGATGTCCGATGAAGCAGCAGTCGGTGTCGGTTAAGAATGAGAACGGAGTATCAGATCTGATGATAGCCTCCATGTTCCGATTCCCTGACTCCTCGCAAGTCAACTTCCAGTGCGATATCGCCATTTGCAAAGGTAAATACTCGCAATCGGCGTTCGTTTTCTTCAAACACTTGAGATGTGCAGAATGAGAGGATTACGATGATATGATGCAACAGGTTTTTTTTTAAGGTAGGTACATAATACACGAGTACTTAATTATACAAATTTTGCATAGGAAAAACAAATATGAGTACTCGAATCTAACTTTCCGATCCACATTTACTCTAGTTGACAATTCATTCGAATTCATGCTCGATATCTTTTACGTACTCACCAAGAAAATATTCCTACACATCATTCTATGATAACCCAATCGCGATATGCCTCATTTACTTGTTGATTATTTATAGGAACTTAGTTTACTAGCATCATGCTGGCAGTTTCAATGTGTTCCTGTTCCTATATGTGCATAATATTATAATTTATTGAGCGTCCGCATAGTGTAGCTGTTACATTTACATTTAGATAATTATTATCAAAGCTGCTTCGTATACCAACAATACTTTTGTAGTTTGGTTTAAAAAGATATATGCTCTCTTCTAATACCGATTTCGTAAAAAAAAAATAACAGCTTCTCTTATTATTGACTCCAGGAAGCTGTCCCATCTACGATTGCTCTACGTCAGGCATCATGGGAGACACGACCGGCGAGGAGGGACTCGTCACCACCTCAACGGGCGTCTTCGTGCTTGACCCCAATGATAACCTTGGTACGTACAATCATCTACTACTCTACGTCAGGCATCATGGGAGACACAACCGGCGAGGAGGGACTCGTCACCACCTCAACGGGCGTCTTCGTGCTCGACCCCAATGATAATCTTGGTACGTACAATCATCTACTACTCTACGTCAGGCATCATGAGAGACACGACCGGCGAGGAGGGACTCGTCACTACCTCAACGGGCGTCTTCGTGCTTGACCCCAATGATAATCTTGGTACGTACAATCATCTACTACTCTACGTCAGGCATCATGAGAGACACGACCGGCGAGGAGGGACTCGTCACCACCTCACGGGCGTCTTCGTGCTGGACCCCAATGATAATCTTGGTACGTACAATCATCTACTACTCTACGTCAGGCATCATGAGAGACACGACCGGCGAGGAGGGACTCGTCACTACCTCAACGGGCGTCTTCGTGCTGGACCCCAATGATAATCTTGGTACGTACAATCATCTACTACTCTATGCCAGGCAGGTGTCCGGGACCCAACGGTATTGTACCGAATACGAAGGTGAGTCCCGGGTCCCGGAATATTTAAAAATGTCCCTGAACAGGTGAAAGCCGAAGGCACGCATACATTTCAATATGACTTGCTCTGGGTTCCTTAATATTTAAGATAGATTTTATGGTCACAAATCATTTCCAGGGGCCAGGAGTAATTAATGACAAAATATATTTATAAAAAAAAAGTTTTTCTTCTGTTTTTAAGTCGAGCGACCTGTCCAAAAATTCATGCCAGCAAATCTGGTAACCCTAGTCAGGCATCATGGGAGACACGACCGGCGAGGAGGAGTCCATTGCCGTCTTTAATACTTCATTTATTGATAATTGTATCTATAGGTATACGAGTAGAGTGTTTGTTAAACTCCTCTTCTTTAGAATAATAAACAACGTTATGATTCCAGTGGCCGCCCTGTCGTGCACAGAGGGCGGCATCCACCCGGTGTGGCTGCTATACCTCGCCATCGCACTCGGCGTCATGTTCCTGGTAATGTTGCTGGTCAACTGCTTCCTGTGTACCGCCATGACCTGCTCCTGCGCAAGAACGGACGTGAGTATCACCCTTCTTGTCTACACGATAAGGACTAGCGCCACACGATAAGAGTCGTTGCTACTTAGAAATGCTTGAAGCAGACGCGGATTTAGCTACTTTTTATGCAGAGTTTACTGACCTGTGCCATTTTTGGCATCCAGAAAAGTTTTACCTCGCTCGTTCACAAATTGTGTCTCCCTCGGTGCCATAAACACGGAACGGCAGACAGTAAAGCCAAAGACTTATAATTATCTAAGTATACGTCTGTCAGTAAAGCCGATTCTTAAAGCTTTAATTTTAGTTTTAGTGCTGTCAAAACTAAATTTTATTTATTTCAAAATGGTTATTTAGTCTCAACAACAGAAGCTATGTTACTTTTAAAAAAATCACGTTTTGACAGCACTAAAACTATTAAAGCCTTCAAATTCGACTGGTATAACGTGTCTAACTCTGATCTAGCTTTAAACTTTAGTTTATTTTTAGAAGGTATACTCTGCCTGGTAAAGATGTTTTTATGTATAATGTTGTCCATTTGCTAGAATAATTAAAGTTACAGTTGAAGGGTACACGGAAAGAACGTGCCATGACAAGTTGATATGGCAGGTCTTTTTCCTTTCTCCAAAATCTTTACATAGATAATACTCATGACTAGGCACGTTTTATCCCTGTTTCTCGAAGCTGTGCCATATTTCAATGCAATCTGAACAACATACCTTTCAGTTAAAGGTAGTTTATGTTAACAAAGAATTCGAAAAATTTGTCCCTGTATAAAACTTAATGTAATTTTTACAGGTGATAGAGAAGGATCCATCAGTAGTGGAAGACTACGACCCGTACCGCAGTTGGCACGGCAGCCAGTATGGGAGCAGATACCCCTCTTCCACCATACACTCGGCGAGGTGAATATTACACCAGTTACTACAAAATAGTTTTATTGAGGTGGAATCTGCGGTATGTGGGGAGCTGGGAACGGCGCGGGAGGTTAGGGTTTAGCGGGGTATATTGCGGTGAGCGCGGGGGAGACCTGCGAAATTCGCCTTCATGTATTGGAATGCCCAATCCCGTAAAACAATACATTTTAAGACGTTATCTAACACCAGCCTAATTATTTTATTTTCGAACACAAACACATGTCCCATACTAGGACCGCTAGGCCCTAGTCAGATTTGACGCGAGCTATAAAATAAAAATTTGAAAAAAGCTTACCTAATTTAGAATTTTTAATGAACCAACCTTTATACTCTTAAAACAGAATATGACACATTGTTTTGCAGATCCGTGTCAGACAATAGTGATCACTACGCCATCGTACAATCGAGGCCGGGCAGTCGACATTCCGGAGTGCACAGAAGTAGACACTAACAGGTACCTCACAGGGTTTCATTTTCGACTCTAGAAAAGGACGAAGTTTCAATATAGTATTTTTTTGTTTGTTAATCCACAGCTCCGTCCTTTCTTAACCAATTTGAATGATTCTTTTTTTTAAAGAGTGAAGTTTGGTCCTGATTCATGATCTAATCAAGGTCTTCAGAGATAGGCAGCTTCGAATATTTTAATTAATTTGTGTGTACCAAAATAACATTTGACAACAAAATTGTAACCGACTTCAACTGTAACAGCAGACATTCACTAAAAAGATTAAAATAATAAAATATATTCACCGGTAGTATCGATCGAAATAACACTTTTGCCTACTTCTTTCTTTCTGAAACATGTTATTTGGAAGTCGGCGCATTCCCTGAGATAGCTACACAAAAACCAATATGAGAACGCCGACTTCTAGATAACATAATTATTATGTTTCAAGTAAAAGTAAATAAACCCTATATGTATAAAGTCCTACAACTACAATGATAGATGAAAATAATTCTAGGGTAGATTGTGTATCGTTAACTGATCACAATCAAGAAGTAAACGTTTTTTTTACCTAATATTTGATATACTTCGGGTAAAAAAGGTCGCGCAAAAAAACAATTCTTTGGAAAGTGGTCTATTAGCGATACTCTATCACCTCTTATATTTTTTTCACTTTGAATTAGAGGTCCCTATACAGGTTGAAAATAAACCCCCTAGCTTTATTGAATTTTATGAATCAGAATCACTAATAGAACACAAAACCGTAAAAAAAATGAACGGCTGACCTACACGACGCGACATTTGACCAAGGGCGGATCCAGAGGAGGGGCACAGGGGCACCCCCCCCCCCCCCCGCCCCAGACTGCTCAGGAGATTGATACGTTGCCACGTTTCAAATTGATTTGTGTGGCCGTAGGACCATTTGTACCGATTTTCATGCTTTTAACTCTTAACACCATTTGCTGCATTTTTAGCATACTTACTGCTAGGACTATAAGATAGGTATAGTGCAATACTATACGGGACACTATATCTATCTGGCCCTTGTCCCACACAAGAATAAATCCTGGATCCGTCCTTGGACCGTACATATTCCCTACGGTAAATAATGCACATAGGTTTTGTAGAGCGTCGTCGTCTCTGTTACCGGAGTATTGGTGCATCTTTTGACGGTCGACAACTTTTTTTAAATATGAATCATGAACAAAGTAACTAAACATGTATTTGTTATTTTGAAAATAGAAAATTTTCCCTTGTGTTAGCTAGGGGGTTCATTTTCAACCGGTATAATCATCAATTTATACAATTATTGTTTACTTCAATGTTATGGTTCTTTAGATCTGTTTGTGTTCGTTATGTTTAAGTATACTTACTAGTTGTGTTATGTATGTATGACTGTTTGTTATCTAAATTAAATACTTAAATTAATAAAATAAAATAAAATATGTATGTTTTCTGTTTCAGATGGAAATCGTTTTGCACGTAGCCAACTATTTATGATAGACAGTGATTTCAAATGTCTGAGGATGTTGTAATATAGCGATGCTTTGTGGTAAACAAGAAAATGTAATATACCTACACTACATAGGCTTTAGTTATGTTACCTGCAGTGGAATGTCACATCTGATATTATTTTATAATAAAAATAACATGTGCCATCTACTCTGTACCTTTATAACTTGTAAATCTATGTTTTTATTTATTAAAATATGTTCTTCAAATAAAATTATGCAACGAATCCGTCCATTGATATAACTTATAGTATTATTTTGCATGTCAGCAGGCCTTGAAATAGCGTTGTATTATTTAAAACATTATTATTGATGAAGTCTTCAATACTATAAAATACAAACCCAGTAGATATTTTTAACAATTGTCATTTATATCGGCATCACGATAATAACGTCATCTTACGTCGAAATGAGGCGATGAGTGCCAGAGCGACCTATCTTTTCCAGACACAATTAATTACTAATTGTGTCTGGAAAAGATAGGCCGCTCTGGCGCTCGTCGCCTCAAATAGCTTTTGCCCGCTTTTGGACGTTATTTTATTAACATCCTTCATAGCCTATAATGATGAGCAAGGTAACTGCGATCATAATAAAGAAAACCGCATCCAAACCTGTTGAGTGGTTAAAACAGAACATACATACAGACAGACAGATAGACAAACAGACAGATAAAAAATCTAAAAATGGCAGTTTTGGCTTCAGTACAATACTAATAACCCATTCAATTTAAAATTTAGAAAATATATTTTATGTGCAGACGCGACTATTTTACTACTTTATTATTAGTATCGATATACATATGTATGTTGCATTACGTAGCTAATCCAAATTTGTTCGTTTGTATTTAGTATTGATACTTCATAACTTTATAAATGAATCAATCAAAACGCTATAAAACACTTAATATCGGTATAATGTATACCGGTTTAGAGGTCTGCCTGAAAGAATACATCGCAACAGTATTTTTGAATCGTCTTTCTTTCTATCTAATGTTTCGCACATATTTGGCAGAAAGAGACCGCATTCAACAATTAATATAGTCGTACATATAAAAAATGTAAAATAAAAAAATGTATTTTAATTAAGTTTCCTAAGAAACAGACCAGTATGATGTAAATTAGAGTAGGTACATAGGTAATGCGCAATGGCTAAAGAAGCATATTCCATTTACTTGCTTGTTTTTTAAAATACCTATACGTAACAGCGAAACTGTAAAGCACCTACTCTGTTTATACGATTAATTACCTTAGTTAATTCAAATTAATATTTGGAAACCTGGTATATAAGCTGACTTTGGTAGATGGTCAAATTCACACTGGAGACTCGGTAAGTGGCCAGTACCAAGGTTCAATGACCCTGTTTGCGAAATCCTAAACTGATTTTTTTGTGCCCCTATACTTGTTCAAGAACATCCTCGGCTCAATTTTTGTGCTCCGTGGCTCAATTATATAGTAAGTCTAAACTTTATTTTGCGTTTTTCATAACAAGGGTGTACTTACTAATTTGGCTACATCAACCAAAGTTACCTTAAATAATAAAGTGATCTTTTAAATACCAGGGTCGCCGATCTAGATATAGTACATGACCATGAAATACCACATCAACACTGTGAATATAGTAATGTTAAGTTAGATTAAGTTATACATAATAGTTTGTAGTTCTTTTGGAGGATGATTATGGGCCAACGGAATTTAAAACCTATGTAGGGTCACCATGAGTTTAGGCATCATTTGTGGCAGTTTCAATAACAGTATGGGACTAAAATGCACCATTTTGAGTTACTTTTCAGTGAATTAAGTGTATTTTATTGACAAATCTAACTTGGTATCGTCTGGTAGGTATGACTCGCTAACATTAAAGCTGATTTTGAAGGCTTTACTTTTAGTTTGACATACATTAAATTATACTTAAGTATGGTTAAAACGAAGAGCCATTTTCAAGTTGATGTTTTTTTTTCCCATACAAATATCTCAATGTGAACAGAAATTGGAGAAAATGTAAAAACAAATTCCATGGATACTACCGAAAAGTCAACATTTTTTCCATGGGTAGACATATTTTTTTAATGTTACTTAGGAAAAGTTGTTCGATATGATCTGTTGAGTATGTGGTTCCATTTAAAAATCGATTTATATGAGAAATTGTACAGCGCCAGCGCCCTTAGCGGTTTACGAGAAGAACCGGGATTTCTAATACAAAATATTTTACGCACTCGAGTATCGGGACTTTCGCGACCCAATCTGGGGTATGGTAGACACTGCCCTGCTAATCATACAACAAATAAATAAAAAATAAAATATCTATAAATAAATAATAGCCCTAGACTATTTCTTTTAAATAAGTAGGTTTTCCTTGCATGTGAGTAAAAAGTATGCAATAAATGCGTTATATGTGTATTCGCGAAAATTGCTTAGTAATTATTATGTTTTCACGAGAAAATGATGTCATCTTAAACATTGCATTTTGATTTCATTACATTAACAAAAAAGTGTGTTTAAAGTTGTAATGCAATGCAATCAAAATGTAATGCATAAAGTGACTTTTTTGTGAAAATTTGCGCGAATCGCTATAAACGCATTTATTGCAATTTTTTTTAAAGGTAATAAAAACAGTTTTAAGATCTGCATTTTGCACCGAGATCCTCTGTTAGCAATATGATAAATAGCGACACATCAGTGACACAGCCTGTACAATGATATGGGTAGTTTAAAATTGTGTGACCGTATCTATGTGTGATATCCGAGTGTGATCGCTCGCCTGATAACCTAGGGGTCGTGGGTTCAATCCTCACGATGCACATTAATTTGAGTTCGGTCTCCGTGCACCGAAAGGCACGTGAAGCTGTTGGTCTATTTGTGTACGGCGATAGGGCTCACCACCTATCACGTTACGAAGGGTATAATCATCGTTGAGAAGCGGGTGTACCGAGTGTGGACTTGGGAACACCTCTGTTTCCCCCTCGGGGATTCATGTCGTGACGATATGTGTATAATTTTTGGAAATAGTAATTAGATAACTAGCTTTTATGTCAGATGTGTGTTATGTGGATAATATGATGAATGAGGTATGGCCTTTTTTATATGCAAATGAGTGCTCAATAATGTAAGTCTTCCACAATAACAAGCTTATAGTCATTCCTTGAGTAAGTTATGTCATTTTAATAATTACGTTTCGAATCTCTGTATGTAACTTTAATTGTGACTGTGTAATTAATAAAATAAACCTTAACAATATTTTTGCGTTTTTGTTTTCAGCGACAAGTATTTCGTGATTTTAAATTTAAAACACCTTTTCTTGCACACAAATTGTATATTTTTAAAATTAGTGTTAAACACATTTTCAATCTTACATGCCTTAATTATTATAAACATTATTAATTGAATAAACTATAAATATAAAAGGTATATATAGGTAATTGTGTAGAAAGGATGTCCGTTTATTGATAAACCATATTCTATATTTAAATGGTAACTGCAGTGCTTATAATCCTACTACGTTTGCTAACTTGATATGATGATATTTTATAATAATTAATATTAATTAATTACATAAAACACCACTGTGATAAAATATTTGTTAAACATTGGCAATTCACGAAGGCACTACTCACCCGTGAAAATTTGCTTAGATCAAGTTCAGATCTTATCAAGTCTTAGTATAACGCGAACATCCACGAAATATAGAACATTATTAAAATTTTAGCTGCCTTAATAATAACAATATAGATTGACTAACAAATTCATTTACGCACAGTGAATCACTATAGCTAAAAAGTACTAAATACTGGACTAGATAAGATAAATGGTTACAAATCATACAAATGGAATGGTTCTGAAATTCAATAATACAATTTTCTAAATACATCGCTGTTTGCCACACGTATACGTGCTAAATACTTCATAGATTTACAACCAATTGTGCTTGATTCGGTGTAACACGACTTATTTGACAGGATTAATTTTATTTTAAGCGTCATTGACGTACTAAGTGGACATCGGGTTTGTGCTCAAAAGTGTCCGAACAAAAAGAGAGTCAAAACCATTGAAAATTAAAAAAGGGTGTCAATCACATGTCAATCAAAATTAAACCGTGCAGCAATGACATACGATTCAAATTAAAATGTTTTGTTCTTCACTAAGGACACTTTTTTGGTAAATTTTATACTAGACCCGAGGTCCATGGTTTCTCCTTGTGTTTTCGATACAGAAAGAAAGTTTAGTTCTGTCAAATAAGTTATGTAAGCCGTGTTACACCAAATCGACACCAATTAACTATAATCCGTTGTCAAATAGTCGTCGAGGGCTTGTAATTAGACACTTAGTGGTAATTACCGATGTCTAGCAAAGTATATGTGTAAATTGTTTTATAAATATATCTTTTACCACGCTTGCAGCCCACCAGTAAATATAAGTTCCTAGTTGTTGCATATTACGAAGGTGATTATAATAATCATGGCTCAATTATTTCTAATTTTAAGTACTCGTAAGTGACGTATAATGCACACTATCCTTACGCACCTTCATAAAATGCAACATTTCTGTGATATTGTCTATGGCACTGATAAAGTACCGTGGGTGTCCCGATTAACAGGAACTGCACATTTTTTGTAATACAATAACTTGATTTTAATGAATTCTTCAGAATTATTGGCTTTCGTACTCTAAGGGTGTCAAAGGGCACCCTATCTCTAAGCTTCCGCTGTGTGTCTGTGTCCGCCTGGCAGTCTGTCTATCCATCTGTCACAGGGGTCTACAGCTTCAGCCGTAGTAGACAGTAAGTTAATTTTTTTAGAGAATACATGTTACTCTGTCGCAGGAAATAATTAAAATCTCGAGAAATTTAAACCCAACCCAAATTGAAATTGAAATCCACACAAGAAACCTCGAAAAAAAGTTTAATCTTAAACACGGTAATACATACTAGTTTTTTTTGTACATACTCTAAAGTAAAACTATACAAGTATACATAATGAAAAATTTGGGTTCCGTACTCAGAGGGTGTCGAATTATTTGTCAAGCGCTACCATGTTAGGTACATGAATAAAAAAATGTTGAGTGTCCCTATTAATTTGGAGACCCACTGTGAAGTGCTATCATTTCATAGTACGGGGTGATCAAGCGACTTTTACGTTCTTTTCTGTAAATTTTACTTTAGTACATTTAATTAAAAATATCACTTCAATAAACAAGTAGCCGTTTTCTAACAATATGCCTCACGCTTAAAACCGATCATAATAAAATTTGTTCATTATTTCATAAATATTATAGCGAACCAAATCATTCCTAACTGGCTACTAATAAATAGGACCCAGGTTATATCATACTCGAAAATTTGAAAATGGATCCCTATGGTATGACTCTTTTGTCCGTCGTCGGTCTGTCTGTTTGTCTAGGGGCTAAATTGGGACTTTGGTTTTTACATGGCTTTTATTTAAAAAGTATAAGACTAAATAGTAGATTATGCACTAAGGGAATGAAGCAGTGTCTTACGTCGCGGGCGGCATATTGAACCCTGAGTGCAACGAGGGACTAGTTATACAGAGTCCTGAGTGAAGCGAGGGGTACAAGCTGCCCAAGACGAAGACAGGCTTTATTCCAGAGGAGCACACTCTAGTTTTCACACCTTCTCCGAGACAATAAAAACCCAAAGCTCTTTTTTTTTCTTCTTTAAAAAAAATCGTCATACGCTTTTTCGTATATGTGTTTTGATTTTTCTGGTAGTAGATTATTAATAATCTCTAAAGCGTCTGCTTTGATAAACTCTGGAGTAGAATCACTATCGCTCGACATTGCATAAACATTCACTGGCAATCACAGCACCAAACACCGTCTTTTGTTTCACATTCTTTGTGTGACCTTTTTCTTTTTTTTTGAGTTCTGCTTATGGTGGCCAGTTCGATTTTCGAACAAACCTCTTTACAATGCCATATGGGCATTTTTTTACTTAGAATCTCCCACGAGTTTCCACTCGAAATTGACGTTCCAAATTCGAATCACTTTATTCCCTAGGGAGTTTCATACAACTTTAGATATATACCTTAAGATATAATGCTTTACTTTACGTTGAGGTTGGATGATATTATGTAATTGGACATTGTCGAGCAGATGGTGTGAAAAATATGTTATTTTGTTTAAAAAAATGAGTAAGAATTTACAGCATTGTTCCAAACACATAGAATTTATGAAAAACGATTTAATTATGAAACCCTCGGCACGCACTTTGCGTTTGCCCGGTTATTGCCCTTCATCTCACAATATAACTACATCGTAATCCTCAGAATAACATTATTTTCACATCGTTTCAACCAAAAATCTAGGTTATATTCAAGCTAGAGACTTTGTCTAAGTTACTCGATGCACACACTCTTGGATCGCTTAAGTAAACTACCTATATATTTAAATTAACACTATATGTTGATGTTGTCACACTATGTTGTGTTGTGTTTAGTATTTATTTTGTACAACTGTTGTATTTCTTGTGTATAAATGTTATGCGTAAAAGTGTATTGTAATTATTGTTTACTTCTTTGTTATGGTTCTATAGGTCTGTTTGTGTTTGCTATTTTTCTTTATATTTACTTTTTGTGTTACGACTGTTTGTTACCTAAATAAAAAAAAATAAAAAAAATTATGCTATTTTATAAGAACAAAAAAAAACAAAAAATGTACTGTCGTAGGCGTGAGACTTATCGCTAGAATACAAGGAAAATAATTTAACAGTGATCAATGAGTCATGTGCCATGAGCCCTATTTTGTAATCAAATCAAAAACTGGAAATCTGTTATGAATACTTTAGCCAGCCGGATATCAAACCTGGATATTTGGCTACAAAAAAATACAGCTTCTTATTGCATAAATCAAAGAATTCCAAATGAAATGCACCGTTTGTATGTTTTCATGACTATTTAACCACTTTTCTACATCTCTTTGTGATTTGGCCATCAATGTATTCCCCCGTACACATCCAGCGAAGGCAGATTCACCGGTTAGTGGTTGGCCCGCTTACCTTTGTGATCTAATATTTGTTCGGCGACATGCTGGTAGATTTCCCGCTTCCAGATGCGCGGCTGGGCCTCGCGTGGGCCATTCGGGTACGGGCCGAAGGAGGTTTCGTCGTCGAACCAACTAGTCTTCGGCTGAGAATGATACCAAAGAATATTAACTTTTAGGTACTACGTAAAGAAGTAAGAACGCAAGTTAGAAGTACGAATTCGTATCGGTTAGAGATATTTTAGCACAAGAAAGTTGTAATAAATTACAATTTTAGTACTGGCTTTTCCTCAGACACAGAAGTGAGTATCTTTTGCGCAGTTTTTACTTCTTACATATTTATCGACAAAGAAACTGTTCAGCCGAAAACAAATGACGTCATAATAGCGAAACCAAATAATGAAGAAATGTCCATGTCAACAAAATAATTTTTCAAAATATGACTGAAAACTCAAAACAATTTTTGAATCAGCATTCTTTTGTACAAATTACTCATGGTCCATTGGGTTTATGAAAGCCCGTACAATTTATTGTATTTCTTGATTTCTCAATATATAGTAAAACAATAACACACACACAAACACAAACGCGTGGCGAGGTGCATGTAATAGAAGTAGTTAATTAAATCAGTTCGCTGTACCGAGTGTCGGAGGTTTGACGAATCGCTAGACGTAGATTTGACGTCATGGTAGAGAGATTTTTACCACAAGACAGGTGTAACAGAATGACCATTTTAGAACATGCAAATATCCTCGCATTTATCTTCTATCTTTCCCTCTTGGAGAAAGAAATGAGTTTATGATGTGTGTGCATATGCTTCCTATACCATACCCCGATGGTGAGGTTAAACGTGTATCTATTAGCAGCATTACTCAAGAACAACTAAGCCAGTTGGAATGGAGAATTATAGTTCAGGAGTTACTATTGACCCCGGAAATTATATTTTCGAAGTACAAATATTTTGATTCATATGGCTTATTAAATCAAAGTTTTGTTTACCGTACTACTAATAATCAAGCAGTACTCTCACAGCATTTTCTTTTACCGTTCAGCGTGTGCTTTATTTAGTTGTTGCAAATCACATATAGTCACGCCTGCCCCCCAAGGGGTAGTCAGAAACTACAGATTTCCATCTGCTACGATCCTGACACACCTCTTTTGCGTGTTATTCATCAATCTAGTCATACAAGCTCTTCTATCCCAGGTACTTTTTGCTTTGTCCTTCTTCAGTGTGTCGCCAATTTGGTCGGCATACGTCCTTCTAGGGCGGCCCGGTCGAGTTCGACCTTCCACTTACACAGTATTTTCTTTCGTCAGTCTACTTTTATTCGTCCTTTCTATATGCCCAAACCAATAATTCCATACCCAAAGGGTACTAAACGGGATTGTGGGCGAGTCTGACTCGCACTTGACCAAACTATTATATTCTAGTCACTACATCATCTTTCAGACGACAGCGATTCCGTAAGTCGATATTTTTCAATCTATCATCCAATGTCAAACTACTATTCTACGATTATTCTAGCGCTACTAAATGACAAACTAAATAATTACTAAATTATTAATGATTTGTGAGCACTAGAACAGTTGATTTAGCCACCCCAGCTGAGGGAGATATGTTAAATAATTGAACTTCATTGTAACCATTGAATCCATTGAATAGATCATGTTGTGTAAGCTATCGGAAGTGTCACCTCTCGAGATTAATTGGATTTAATCTGAGCAACCAGTTGCGAATGATTGGCGTTTATGACGTCAAACATAAACTTAGCCCTTATCTACATATAAATTAATAAATGACGTGGGCGTATCAGAGGATATCAAAAATCGGTGGTTTATGCGAAGGGAAATCAAATAGTTGACGTGATTCAGAACAATGATTCAAGTTTCTATTAATAAACCCGATTTATAAATAAAGACGTTTACAAGGCGTTTAATTTCCTCGTGGATTTGATCTATTCTCGTACATTAATTTCCATTTTATAACAACGTGACACGATGAAAAAAACATAATTATAGTTGGACAATTGACCATGTATTAAGATTCGTGATTTTATATTCAAAATATAAACTGTTCAGAAATCGTTATTCAAAAATATTATCTTATTAAATTAACACGTTTTTAGTAACTCGCTTTATTGTCTGTTCCTTGCGAATTATTATATGAAATATTTATATATGTCGCAGGGTAATAAGAAAAAAGCGGATCAATGCAAAAATACTAAATATAATTAATGCAAGTGTCGAGACAACTTTAAAAAAAGTTTAAAATAGATGCGACGACGAGCGAATTAGGAGCGTGTTAGGTTTACATCATAGGTTTGGGAATTTCGGTAGCACGCTGTGGTTCTAGAATACTATAGAATCGCTTTTGTTACATATTTTATTATGTAGATATTTGTATTGTATTTGCCAACTTATGGCCATACGTATATTTTATAGTCACAAAATATATTTTATTATTAAATTGTTATTCGTAATTAATTAATAATTGTTCATCTTAAATATCACCAATTAGTTTTATTTCAATTGTCATGAATATAATTGTATGTGTCAAGGAATTGCTGTTTGAACTTTCGTTAGATGTTTGTACTGAGTTACACAAAAGAAGATACATGTATTTAGATAATTTATATCATATCATAGCATAACATTCACGTTAAGATAATATAATTATATTATATATGTTAACGCAAAAGCCCGAGTAATATAGTATATACACCTGAATACCTATGTGAAAATAAATAAGCTCTAATTAATCGATGGATCGCCTTCATCATCCTTCATATTATTTTATCTTATCTTTATTTCATATTGCTCTCATCAATTTCTTCGCTTTTTAGGGTTCCGTAAAACCTAAAAGGTACAAAAGGAACCTTTCTGGTGAGACTCCGTTGTCCGTCCGTCCGTCCGTAAGTCACAGCCTCATAATTTAAGCACCGTTAAAGATAAAGATTTGAAATTTTCCACAAAAATAGCGTTCACTCGCCTACATAGCACGGTATAAAAATTTGATTGAAAAATTTGAAATTATTCAAAATATTTCCAGTACAAAAGTGAGAAAAATGAAAACATAGTTAAAAAAGTGTTGAAATGAAAATGAAACTTTAATGAACTTTATTGGCCTTTAAACGTTCAAGTAGTATAATTTAGGTAATATATTTATGAAATAACAACGCGGTTAACTCAATTTAACAGATTTTGTACTTATTTGTTTGGTGTAACCAGGCGAAAGAAAAATAGTTTCTTCAATATTCATTTCAACACTTTTTTGACAGACTATAAATTCTTAAAAATACAATATGGGTATCAAATTGTAGATATTAAAGAGCTGATTATAAAAATATATACTTTTACTATATTTACTGGCACCGATTTCAAGAAATCTTTGAAAAACCACAAAAATTGCATGTCCCCCCCCCCCCTTATTTCCGAAACTAATGAACCGAAAACTATGAAATAAATCATGGTAATTTGGGATTACGTAAAGATTACAGGAAAAATATGGCGGGTGAGAAATTCAGGATGACAAAATGACAAAATTAAATTTTTCATCCACGAGTTTTATTTAAATTATTAATATTTGAGTCTGTATTTTGTGGTACAATCAATTCTTTTTTTAGTTATTTATCATAAACAGTTATGGGCAAGACTTTAAATACCTTCTTCCTGACTGTTCCCAAAACTGTCGAATTACGGAACCCTAGGTATGCGAGTCTGGCTCGCACTTGACCGGTTTTTTCGACATGCTGTTGAAGTTTAGTTCCCAGTGATTTCAATTTTAGTAAAAGTGGGTTCTAGGAATAAAACAAGGTTATACTATTATATTAATACCTACTGATAGTTCTTATTTCAGCATGATCGTTTACAAGTAGGGAGCTTGGGCTGCAGGTGACTGTATCCTCGCACATCCATTTAGTGTCTGACAGATTTCATTAAGATAAAATAATGTACTTATTTATTTTGTATGGTTTCTACATTAGCGTTCAGGTCTACTGCAAACAAACGTCGTTTTTCAGCATTTACCGTGACTCTGTGTGAAACCTAAGATTTACCAGATCACTATCGGTAAAAGTCCGAAATTAACGGTTTTAAAGAACATTTTGGGCTTTAACCATCATCACTTGGTAAATCTTAGATTTGACCGAAAAATCCTAGGATTTACCAGTATTCAGTTCTACACACTGTTTATCAACCAATAATAAAACGGCATAAATCATGTTACAAAACACGATCTAAAATATACTACAGCAAATAGCGACTGCATGGTATTACAGAACCACAGCGTGCTACCAAAAGTTCTAAATATCTATATGTAGTAGGTATATTTAAATCAAACCCCAAAATATACTGAAACACTTTCCGTACATAATAAAAGTAACCACGCGTATACAAAAAACTTCTACCTGCCCATACAAATTCACAGAACCATGGTTCTCAGAACAAGTAAGGAAACATGATGATTTTTTTTTTTTCATTTCCACAGGTAAGTACTTCTTTTGTTCAGTATTCGTTCAGTAGATAATGTTTTGATTTAAAATTACATAATAATTCTGCAAACTTTTATGCCATGCGACATCATGCCGTCTCCTATAGTGTGACCACATTGCTGTACCGCGCCTTGGGTCGCGACAGGCGTGGCGGGGTAACATGTCGCCGGACGAAATGACAGCTGCTCGCCCCCTTTCCCCTTCCCGCTCTACAGCTTCTACTAACAGCTACCTAAGGCGCGGTATAGCGCTTGCGATCACACTATAGTCGATACGACACGACAGACTCACCTCAAGTTTGAAGTTGAGTGTGGGCGCAGGCGTGTGTCGCGGATGCGGGACCGTGATGACCCGCGACACCGGGAAGTAGCCAGGATGGCTCGCCGTCACCTCGTAGTGACCCGGCGTCAGCAGCCGGTAGTAGTCGCCGTATGAACCTGGTTAAGGCGAGGCATTGATAAACTTTTAATTTCAAATCGGCACCTTAGGGAAGTGGCGTGAGGGGGACTTACTCCATACAAATATGCGCTCACGAACTAGCTTAAGCCGTAAGGTCGTATGCGGCAAAACAGTATTTTTCATTTATAATGACAAATATAGGTAATTTAATAAATCCAATCGGCCATATTAAAGTGTATTTGTAGACTAATTTAAATAAAAAATTTAGAGGCTTTATTCGCTGCCGTTTGTCAGTAAAATAGAAATCTCTGTTTTAAAAGAGGTTTTCTAAATATTTTTTTCTGTGCTATGAAAATTAATCAATCAACTAAATCTTCGGGCAAAATTATGACAATGAAATGCTTAATCTGGTATATAAATTGGTAATTACATATGTTTTTTAATTGCTGAGAAAAATGGAGATCCATGTCGCCAAAATTTGGTGGCGTCGCCTTAAATGGAAACTATTATGTCGTATTTCAAATTTCGCTAAAGTATTCAATGTAAAGACACGACTTTCTTACTATACTTCATCATTAGGATAGAAACTTAATTGCTACCATAGGTGTCCCTAACAAAATTTCAACCGCGTATTGGTATCACTATTTTAAAGAAAAGCGAAAAAGCATGTAAAAATACATTTTTAGAATTTCAACCCGTATTGGTTTATTTTTCAGTCTCGTCTGATACAGCAGAAAATTCAGATGTATATCCTTGAATGACATCGCATTTCGACAATAATTTTTTTGTAAAGCTTCTTTTTTATTAGACTGTACTGCAAAACCCGTACTTGTACATAGGTAACACTAAAAGTTTCCGGAACTGGCCACTTACATAAACAATATTTAAAAATTTATTGCAATATTTGAAAATAGAACTCTTTGGCTGTAGAATGCAGTTTGTTTCATCTGACTGTCTTTTGTTTTTACCTTGTGGCGCCATTTAAAAAATTGTGTGTCTGCATCAACATGGATTTAACTCGGGAAAATTTTCGTAGTATGATTTTCTACGATTTTAAGTGTAATTTGACAGCTCAACAGAGCATTGCTCGGCTTGAAACAGCTTTTGGCAATGAAGCACCATGCAAGACGACTGTTTATAGCTGGTTTGCAGAATTCAAGCGTGGTCGTATCAATCTCAGTGACGAATCTCGCGATGGTCGGCCGTCCACCGCTGTGACCAACAAAAACATCGATGCTGTGCGCCGTATGATTGAAACAGACAGGCATGTGACCTACCATGAAATTCGCGCATCCTTAGAAATAGGCATGAGTCAAATACAATCAATCCTACACAAACATTTGGGTGTGAGAAAGCTGTGCTCGCGGTGGATCCCACACAACTTGACCGAGGCTCAAAAAACGGACCGCGTCACTTGGTGCAGTGCCATGCTTACCAGATTCAACGAAGGTGCGTCAAATTTGGTGTGGGACATAGTAACAGGTGACGAAACATGGATTTATTGCTACGATCCCAAAACAAAGCAGCAATCGAGCGTATGGGTCTTTCAAGATGAGCCGAAACCAACCAAAGTGGTGCGCGTGAAAAGTGCATCTAAGCGGATGATAGCTTCTTTTTTTAATAAAACTGGACACGTGGCTACTGTTGCTTTAGAGAATCGTCGTACCGTGAATAGTGACTGGTACACGACCATTTGTTTGCCGGAAGTTATTGACGAACTCCGTAAAAATAACCGTAAACGCCGTATCATCCTGCACCACGACAATGCTAGTTCTCACACGGCCAGACAGACAAACGACTTTTTGAAGACGAAAAATGTAGAACTCATGAGTCATCCTGCATACAGTCCCGACCTGGCACCTTGTGACTTTTTTCTGTTCCCAAAAATTAAGAACCAATTACGCGGTCAACGATTTTCATCACCAGAAGAGGCTGTCGAGGAGTATGAAAAACACGTTTCAGAGGTCACCACAGGGGAGTGGCACAAAAGTTTTCAAAACTGGTTTGATCGAATGAAAAAGTGCATAGACGCCAAGGGAGATTATTTTGAAAAACAATAAATTGATTTTGTACCTTTAATAGTATTTTTTCATATTCATTCCGGAAACTTATAGTGCGTCCCACGTATACGATGTAAACGTGACAGCCTTTTCTAGTTGATCTTATAATGGAGAAAATTCCTATCGAGACATTATATCGTACATATTTCATTGAATACCGTGGAACCACACAAAACATATGAATATTGCATTGTTTGATTGTTTTCATCGCGATAATAAGTTTATCGTCAATGAGGAATAACAGTATAGCTATCGGGGTAAGACTGGGTATTGTATTCGACATTATCTCGCAATAACACACACACGCCTACAGATTTGATTGCATTCATTACATTAATTTGGAATAATGGTACATTATCCTCGCGTCTTCCTGTGCATTAATTAATATTTCCTCTGCTCTGTCCCAGTTTCAGGTCAAGCCTCTCTTTGGTAAAATTATTTTATTGTTAGTATTTATAAGGTATCTGAATGTACAATAAATTATTATAGTAGTGACAGGAATACTGACAATGCATTTCTTAGATTAGTATTCCGTCAAAATAACAAAATCTAGTATCGATTGATAGCGATCCGTATATCTGTCGCAGCCTGTTGGTTAAATGGCGGCATCCAATTAAACGGCTAGGCTGCTGGGTGTAGTTACGACACTTCAACGTTTAACGTGTTGGCTGCCTGAAAGCTGGCCCTTTAGAAACTGCTAAGTTCGCAGTCAAAATTAGTTTTTCGGAAGTCCTGCAGCGCAGAAGAGGTTAAAGGTTAGGTATGGCAAGTTGCGCCACACACCACACCGCCATACATAATCTTCGTGAATATTTTTTTATGATTACCCAAAAATACCATTTAACCAAAAGGCTAAGCTCTGTTCAGCCCTCTTGTTAAACGTTGCGTTCGACTATTGGGCTTTAAGCATCCTTTAGCCGTTTAGTTGGATGCCGCTATTTAACTAACAAACTATCCGTCCAGTTAGGAAACTGACCTAACCACATAGCGGCGACATATCCATCACCAAATGCCGGCTCTTTTATTAAACAGATTGCGGACGGGCAGCGGCGTCAATGGTGCAAGGGTTTTGGCACCGCACTCACCAACTCACCTGCCCAGCGTGTGTGAATATGGGTACTTCTTGGACAAGAGTGGCGAAATTAAGGAAAGGCCTATGTCCAGCTGTGGGTGGACGAACCAGGATGGATGGATGATAGTGGTATGTTGTTTGTCATAACCGGTCACTTAGACGATTGGTATGGAAAATAATTTATACGTGCTTTCCTTTTTCTGGCTGAGCAATAGAGCGGATTTTCATCAAAGACTTGTATGTATAGAAATGATGTACCGCACGAAAAAAAATGCGCACCGATCCTATGCGAGACGAGACAAAAGTTCCGCTGCGTAAGCATAATTTTAATACCGAACAGCGTATCTGGTATTCATCATACTTACATTGAAGTCTTTGATTTCCATCAAAATCTCGATTTTAATTATTTTACGATTGCAATACTTTCATTACTCGTACCGACTCACAAAGATGAAAAAGGAAAATTTCTAAGGAAACTGATCCATTACATATAACCAGTTAGATTGAGACAAAAAAGAAGAAGGGGACAATCACAGAGAGCGCGGTCTGCGTTCGAAACATTCAGAACGCGCGTTCTGCTTGTTGACCGCCGCGGTCTGTGTCCGTAAAGATCTAAGCCGTCTCGCATAGATTACAGTGATCGCGGAATGTAGAATGCGCGGCTGTGTGGTTGACCCCTAATAGATTGCTTTAAATTAACGAATGCAAGCACTTGCACTCGTGACAATAAACATGATTACTTTATTACACGTAATTGTACGAAGAACGGAACGTTACGCAATACAAGCGGTAATAGTTCTCTTTCTTATACAAAAGGACTGTGTTTTTCCTCAAATAAGTGTTTATGTTACAACAGACATTTTGTTTCCATGCTGTTGAGAAAAACTTTCATTTGTACAGACGTAAGAATGACAGAATACCTATTGGCAGTTGATAATGAAGCATCATAAATAACCTTTGAAATCGTTTACAAATATGGAACCGCAGCGCGCGGGTGACTGTACTGTACTATACAACGTGAAATTTAAGTCATTTTACCAACGAAAACTTGTGATAGTACTCGTCCATATGAACAACTTTTACTATGAAGCCAACCCAGAAAGAGTGAAAAAAAAATCAGCTGCTTCATACATTTGGGTCGAGTATGTACTTAAGTTTTCTATGGAACAGCTGATATTTTTTTCACTATTTCAGGGTTGGCTCCATTGTAAAAGTTGTTCATATGGACGAGTACTATCACCAGTTTTCATTAACAAAATTACTTAAATTTCACGTTGTAGAATATAAGTACGTACAATTGTAGTACATACAGCAAAAATGTAAATAAATTTTAGTAAAACTGTTTACCGCAGCTCCAAACATAAAGCATTTTGTTAAGCAAGGACGAAAAATACGTAACTTTGTTCAGGTTTTGCAACGACAATGCTAATGTTTTAGCCAATTTTGCAAAGTTGTTTGATGTTTGTCACTGACAGTTTGGAGTTTCCTGGAGGTATATTGCTCAATAGTATGAGAGCTGCACTCAGCTGGACTGAGCATCAAACTGATTACTTTATACAAGACCAGTTTTCTCACAGATTTATAACTTAATTATCTAAACAAGAAAACCTAAAACTGACTGGGAGGCAGTGGGTTTATTTGGCGTAAAGGGGCAAAGGTACAGTAATTTAAATAAAACATAACTGTTCTGTAGGCATCTTGAAATTTATACCAGCGGCCTATTACTTATCTTTGAATCGGTTGCTAACTATGGTTGCTATTCACCAAAAACAAATAAAAAATGAACTTCCAAAGTAACATTCAATGGGTATTGAACTATTTACGAATTGTGACGTCATTTCAAGAGCGAACGTATCCTTAGATCAGAATTCGATAGTACATGTATGTTATCGACGATAGGCCCTCGGTTGGCAACTGATTTTACGATACTAAATCAGGGGGTAGGTCATAGTTTTAGAAGAGAAATCTTGATTGGTCGGGTCTTTTGGCTGCTAGAAGGGCCCAAATATATTATGTGTAAGTATATTTTATGTTTTCTTCAGCCGTCTTCTCTAACACCAAAAAATTAAGCCCTAGGCTCCACTAGGAACCAAAGGAAACCACCAATCTAGATGGTTCATCAAGATGTATGTTCGGAATAATAAAAACTACGACATGATATCGGTTTCAAAGTAGATAAACATACATTTTTACAAAAAAAAACCGCTCTTAGGTTTTTTTGTTCAGATAACTACGAATGCAACTGTGAGAAAGCTGGGCTTGCCTAAAGTAACTCAAGTTTGATTTTCACCAGCTCTCGTACTATACGCATTCATCTTTATGTAAGTAAGACTTTGAATATTCAAACGTGTTAAAATACCTTGGATTATTCAAAAAGGAGCTAACGTGTGTTTTTAAAGTCTACGCCGATAAGCCCGAAACGATTGACCACTTGGAGGACAACACTCGGCGAGTTATTGCCGATATACGGCCACAAATGTTGGAAAAAGTCATCTAAAATTGGACCTCCAGATTAGACTACGTGCGAGCCAGCCGTGGCGGACATATGCCAGAAGTCATATTTAAATTATAATGCCAGAAAATTGTCTTTCGAATAAAATAAATTTCATATCAATAAAAAAAATCATCTTTGTTTTATTCCATTTCAAAGTTCTATACCTCTAAAAAAAACATCCTTTACTTCAAAAATATTGCTTTTCATTTGACTTTGTAAAAACCAGTTTTTAAGACATGAACCTTACTGAAATTATAAATCCGAAAGTTGGTTTATTTGTTTATAAATAACCTCTGTAAACAACAAAACGCAATTTTGGAAATAGGATATAAGACCCCGAATTACTTAAACGCTGCCTTTTATCGCGGGGGCATCGGGCAGGTCTCAAAAGACAACAAAAAATAAAGCGAGGCTGCAGGAATTAAGCTAGAAAAGTTAAGTATATGATTGGAATAGAATAATAACGCCCGTGAAAATCGTCCAGTTCACCTCTGAATATTTATTTAGCAAGCAAGTTCCTTACCCGATGTGATGTCATGTCGAATCGGCCGCGGCACGTGTCCAGTGATATTGACCACAGATATGACAGCGTTCTGTATGAAGCCAGAGTCGTCCGACACCGTCCCTTTGACACCGCCATGCGCCCTCCATATGAACTCTATCATGGCATCGCGGTTCCTCTCCCATTCCGCAAACAACTTGGACTCTGGTGTGTACTTCTCACAGCCCAGTTCCAAGGTGATTTCGAAAGCGTTGGTCGCTAAGTAGTTGAAGTCTTGCATGCCTGAAAGTTATAAGTGCTGCATAGTGGTCCACGGTACACATTGGGATTTTTTCTTATATAATTTAATTGAGATGCAACATGGTTGGTCGGAAAAGAAAGTGGATGCAAAACTGTATCTAGCAGTTTCAAGTATTGGAATCTGAATCTAATATACCGTATGTTGCGTTAAACAGTGAAAAACCGGCCAGATGCGTGCCGGACCACGCGCAATGTAGGGTTCTGTAGTAACCCAGTACATTTTATAAGTTGGTCTACTAATACAGATCGCGCCAAACTTCTAATCCACTCGGAAGTTGCTCTCGCATACATTTTTTCGTGTTTAGAGCGGACTAAAAGTTTGGCACGACCTGTACTCATAGACCTGTAAAGCCTACTTAGCTGTGATAGTTTTCCTTATACATGTGTATATACTATGTACTTCTGAGATTTTTTTCACATATTCATAAACAACTGTTTAGCCGGCATGGGGAGGGCACTTAACTCTAACAATAATTATCATTTTAAAGCTTAATATTTCGCCAACGGATCCCTAGATCGAAAAATGGTATTTACACACCTACAATGTTTTTGAACGACCTATCTAACGATACCCCACACTATGGGATAGACGAGAAAAAAAATCATCCCCAATTTACGTGTATGGGAGGAACCCTTAAAAAATAGTACATTTTGATGCAAGTGCGAAAAGGTTGATATTTAGAGTCAAAGAGAAATATCAACACTACGAAAAATTACGTTACACTTCACACTCATATTATAAATGCGAAAGTTTGTATGTTTGTTACTCTTTCACGCTGAAACGGCTGGACGGATTTGGATGAAATTTAGAATGGATATAGATTACCTATAATTATAACCTAACTTAATACATAGGCTACTTTTTATCCCGGAAAAAAGCATGTTGCTAAACCGAATAACACGCGGGCGGAGCCGCGGGTAAAAGCTAGTGAAATAATAAAATAAAAGCAATTTTGTTGCAAATCAAGGCAGATACAAGTCGATTGAAGAAAACGCAGTCAGAATGCTAAGTGCGAGTTGCCATCGAATGACTTTACTACCTCCAACGCAAGTTTTGTAATATACACTAAACAAAAACGTGTACACAAAACATTCTTTCGCTACACATTTTTACTGATAAGCATGCAGGAGACACGGGGCTTATAAACACAAATATGTAGCGGAACAATATACTATGTAGACGTTTTGGTGTAGTGTGTAGGACAAAACACGCGCTGGAAACCCAGCTTAACTCGATTCACGCGATAGTAAAGTCATTCGATGGCAACTCGCACTTAGCATTCTGGTTGGCGCGCGCCCAATCTGTACTACAAAGACCAATGTCTCTTTCTAAAATCTTTTTAATATTAATTTCTAAGATAGTTAAAATATAATATGAATTATGACGTCTAAAATCGTTTTGAGTTTTTAAAACATCTTTTACAATTTCACATACATAATATATTTAATAATAAAATATATAAGTTTGAAAATACTCATCTTATTATAGAGTATCTGGTAAAACAAAGGTTTACATGCTTACTAAATGATGTGGCCGGTTTCCCCTAGATAGCGTAAGTAGGTAGTAAAAACAGCACGAGTGCGAAGTATGTCATTTTACGCATGCTAAACTATTTTGAGCAGGTGTATTGAAAAAATCTTTTCGAGATTTTCTTTTACCACTTTGTCGGAGTGATTAATATTATGTATACCCATGCCAAATTACAGCTTTCTAGTACTAAGTCTCTGAGCTAAGCCGTGGACAGACGGACAGAGGGACATGGCAAAACTATAAGGGGTCCTTGTCGGACTACGGAACCCTAAAAATCACCTATATGTAACGAAAAATAGAAAAACGAATTGACTATACATATTATTCACAACAATTCCTTTTTGTAGGTTTTTGGTATACAGCAGTGTCAATAGTATTTTTTTAAAGCTTTACTATCTAGACAACCGGTTCTTAAAATTGAGAAACGCATTGAAGAACCTCTTTGTGTTTTTGAAACATCGTTTTATAATACCCCACACGACCGGTTTAGAAAATGAAAATTTATAGTCCAAAATTTTAACATAATTAGGCGGGTATGGAATTTTTTTTGTCGTTCCGTTTTCCCCAAACTAATGTTTCATTGTAGTTATAGGGTTCCGTACCCAAAGGGCGAAAAGGAGCCTAATTAAGACGACTTTACCTACGTAAAAAAATTGGTTTTGAAACAGCGTTATCCCCAAACCACAATATTATGGGTTCTGAAAAAAATACGTGTTATACAAAGGCCTTTTTCAAAACAACACCCAAAGCCCAAAACGTTATTTAATGAAAAAATAGCTGCATCTAAGAAAAATGAAGTGTGGGCCGTTTTTAGGGTTTCGCGGCCAAAGGGCTCTGCTGTCTGCCCGTCTGTATGTCACGGGTTTCTAGCTTACAGACGAAGTGACTTACAAATCTGAAATTTGGATTTCTAGAGTAGAATGTTGACCAAAAACCGAATAAAAAATTAAATTAATTTTCAGGGGGGGCATACACGAAAATCAAGCCGATTTTTTTTTCTTAATTGTGTGTCTTTGTCTAGGACTCATTGAGTAGAGTACAATTATCTTTTTAATCCCCAAGAATAAAAAAATGGGGGTCCATTAAAGTTGTCAGTTTTGGACAATTTTTGTTACGAGGTCTATCTCGAAAACTAAACTTGTTGGGAATTCGTTTTTTTTTATACTATGTGCCACATATTGTATTTAAACAACAAATACTGAAAACGCCGATTTTTAGTACTCATAGATTTATGGATTTGTACCGGAATAATCGAATAGGCATGATGACTAAAAAAAAATTATTAGTCCGTCAGTTAGATTATCAGAAAATATTGGACACGTATTTTTTCTTTTTTCAATTAAACAAAAAATGATGAAGATATAGCCCGCTGAAGTTCCACGTGACGTCACATCTAGGTACAATTTTACTTAGAAGTGACGCCATTTTCCCCCACTCCCAAATTTTGACGCGCTTTATCTCTGTCATTTTTTGATTGATTGACAAAAGAAAAAATACGTGTCCAATATTTTTTGATAATCTAAATGACGGACTAAATAGAATAATATTCTGTTTACCCTGTCTACAAGCCTATTGTGCGTATTTTGGTAACCTTGGTCCTGATCACTACCGAGTTTCCAGTATGAATTTTGCTACATAAAAGAAAGTCACCTTATATAAATAAAGCCTTATTTACTAGAAAAACTTAACCCCATCGACGGAACCCTTTCAATATGTACGACGTCAAACTAGACAGACCTTTCAAAACCAGATTTATATGAAATTGTTGCCTACCTACTCAAAGTCCTTGTACAAATTATGCTACTACTGAATAATTCAAAAGTAGAGCATTAACTCTTACATATAAGCTCGCGCTTGTCTCCCAAAAGGGGTAAGCAGACGATGCTAATCACATCCTGTATGACCTCTACGATTCTGTATGACCTCTTTCGCTTTTTCCACATTCATCTAACTAATCATTCCAAAATCCTCTATTCCAGGTCGTTCAGACTTGGCCCTTTTTAGTTGGTCGCCAGTTGGTCGGTGTAATATTAGTCGACATAGTACAGTAGGCACTACTAATTCACTCATTACTAGCTATCAAAATCAATTTAAATACTTAAGTCATTTCCGGATAATTAGTAATTTAGACAAATAAATACGAGAACTAATATATCATCATGAATGTTAAGTTTATAATAGTCCATCTCATGTCTTTTATGTAATAATATATTTTTTAATATTTAAAATTAGCTGTGACCTTGGAGTAATTTACTCTAAGGTTGGTACACAATTATTTTATTTATGTGGAGAGCACTAGCTGTTAGATCTCAAATTCTCTACCCTATGGCCAACATAAAAGGAATTTTCCTTTTTTTCCATTTTAAACTTTAAAAAAAGCTTGGACCCAATCCTCGTGTCAAATTGTAAACCAGTTCACCATTGTTCAGGGCCAACACGATATAACGCCTGAACAATAGCTGACTGATAAACACCAACATCCTGCTCAGTAAATGTCGCGGGAAAGGAAAAAAATCTATAACAATCTGTTGCGTTCACTTTTTTACATTAATAAATATAGCCGCAGCCGATTTCCGCCGTACGTGTACTTATATCTGTAGTCGGCAGAACTGGACAGATCGTAAAGTATGAAACCGATAATCTTTCATCAAAAGTGAAAAATTGGTGCGACGGCAAGCAGAGTGAGGAGGAGCGTGTTAGGTTGCGTGTGATTATAAATTTGTTATCTATACACTTGCTTATAAAGCATATTTACTGCAGCGTTTTTAGGGTCATATCATAACTCATACATAATGCAGCATATTAAACACGCGTGCTTTTTACTTTACATTATCGCACTAGTGTTTTTTACATTACAGTATTTTTTTATCTGAGCAAAGAGTTTTGATGTCTTGAGAAATAGTAAAGTTTTTGCGAATAAATAATCTGTCTCAGTTAAAATATAATAAATAATCATCTCATATTATCAAATAATTTATTTTTATCAACAAATTAACTCTATTTTTTGTCGTAATACATAAATATTCCGTTTATTATAATAGCCTGTTTGGCGGGTGTTTCAGTGCCTCCACTTCGATCTGCGCATAAACAAAATCTCCGCCGCCAGTTTTCATAGAAAATATAGCTGTGGTTTTGATTATGTGGAAAAATAAGACAATGGAATTTTATTATTTTTCCTTGCAAGTGTATTGAAGAACGTCGTATGAAACGCGTGAGCATTAGACAACACTCTCGCCTCCATTACGCTCTCGCCTTCGGCTCGGGCTGCAATTCCACCTCGACTGTAATGTTCAACGCAGCTCACTTGTATCATAATGTACTATTATGATCATAGTTTTATCAGAAATATAATATGCCTGGCAGATCATGCCCAATTCTACGATCTGCCGAAGAGATATTGATTAACAAAGCCACATGGCATTATATGTCAAACGCCGCATAATTGAAACGACATATCGTTTGTATCGTATAAATTATATAACGCTTTCCCGGATTTACAAAAAAATTTTTTTGTAGTTTCTTGTTTGGTCTCTGAAAAAATTATCTAATATAATTTAATAAAACAAATAATTTGTGGCGTGTGGCAAGATGCCTTGTCACCTTCCTCATGACGAAACCATGCCGCCAAGTGAGTCGTCATGTTTCGGCATGACGTCATGAAAAGCCGTACCTTGAGAGTGGTTGGTTGAAGGGTTGAAGGCAGTTGTGTAGTATCGGTCATCCGTCCTTTACCGACTTCCACGGGAGTCTCTGGACAGACTGACTGATTATCGCCTCACCTGATTTGACTCTCCTGATTTCCGTGCGAGCGTCCTCCGTCTTATCGACGCTTTCCATCAATATAATGGCCAAGCGTAAGACCAATACGCATAAAAAATATTTGACATTTGTACGACCTTGGGTATGTTCCTGCTATTTTACTTTTACTATAATCATATTACTTATAGTTCGTAGATATTTATTGGCGGTCAAAACACCGAGATAAATGTTCCATTGGAAAATACCAATTTAAAAGGTCAGCTCTTCGCATTTAACAAGTTCATTGACTAGGTAATCCAGGTTTTATCAAGAAACACTCAAATTGTTTTCGCTGCAGAATTTAATTCAACTAGCCTATTATCGGCGATTGAAAGATAACAAAATGCTAATGGGAAGAAGACATACCTCCTTTGAGACTGTACCAAGCTGCGCCGTTGGTAACACCTCCTTGCTTGCCAAAATTATAAGTGGAAGAATCTTCTGAGCTAGTGGTGTGACATCCGCGGCGCGTCAGTGACGCCATATCGGCGTGATTAGATGCGTAGGTCATGGCTAGGTCCCTGCAATAAAGTATTTATTACGAAAAACATTCGAGTTTCCG
The DNA here is from genome assembly GCA_910592155.1 of Ypsolopha scabrella. Lineage (NCBI taxonomy): Eukaryota > Metazoa > Arthropoda > Insecta > Lepidoptera > Ypsolophidae > Ypsolopha > Ypsolopha scabrella. Next base: position 13,798,749 of record OU342964.1, read on the forward strand.
TAACTAGTCCGTCGTGTTACATGAGGTCTAATACGAAAAGGTTACCTGCCCACCTTGTTTTTTAGTCGCATGTTTGAGTATGCTAGACGGGTAGGTTTGGACGTCAATGACATTAAAATCGATGCTTTATTGGTATAGTGGGAGCATGTGCTTTTTACATCCGTGAAGATCCGGGTTGAAGTATGTATGGAATGAAATAAAACAGGATTGCTACGAGAAGGTATGTCAAAGCTGAACAGATACAAGGTAATATGGAATAACTAGGTAGGTAGGTTACAGTTCCGTACATTACCTGACTGTAACATCCAATCCAATATACTTCAAGGAAGTGAAGGGCCTTTTTGAACGGCAAACGTACAATACATTTATCCAATTAGAGGTCGCCGCCGTGTATCGCCGCAAACGGTATGTCGTCTTAGAATTCGGCATATTATAATTATTTGCCTAGGCAGATCGTATTTCTGTTTATTTCATTCAAATTTATTTACATGTGAATCTAACACGCCCCCCCATAAAGCAAGCTCCCCCTTGCTCCGCTCGTCGTCGAACTTATTTTTTTATTTTTGGTGAACCATTTTAGAATCATGATATGCCGAATTCTACGATTTGCCGACGACAATGACATGATCCATCGCATTAATGCGCGTGTTTCTCTTACCTAAAGGTATCATCATCAGGACTAGCCGAGTACTCTGACACGGGCGCCCCGCTCCGGCTCTCGTCATATGGGTAGTTAGCCACCAGGTCACCACCGTGCATCGCCGCGCTCAGAACAAACGGTACTGACATGATCCATCGCATTACTGCGCGAGTTTCTGGCTCCAGCTGGAATTTTAATTAATCTAAAAGTTGAAGATTTTCGACGTAGAAATCAGCAACAGACATAATCTTAGAGCTAATAAATGAAAGGTTCTGATATGGGTGCCTATTAGATGTACACAGCATTCGTATCATCATCATATACATATATTTAGAGATATAATGTATATTTGGACTCATCAACGCCCAGCCCACACCCCTGAAACTAGAAAGCTAAATAAAATTTTGCACAGATTCCCTTTATAATGTAGACTAGGAATAAGGCTGGGTTTTTTGAAACTCCCACGAGATTGGGAGAAACGGAATCCACGCGAGCAACGCCACAGGGCGTCCGCTCGCTATCCACACACAAAACTAATAAAAAATGAGGAGTAAATAAAAACCTGTGATTTTTTTACATATTTGATGTCTTATTTTCATGGTATCTGAAAACATGGTATGATTTTTGTACTTTTGCTGATTTCTACATTTAAAGGGTTAATAAGGTAAACATAAAATGGCTAGTGTGACAAGTTACCACTTTATAAATGAGTAAAAATGTAGGAACAGTTTATCACAACAACAAATAAATCAATATGGCCTTGCCATTATTTTAATGCTATCATAAAAATAGATATTCAGTCTCCAATAAAATTAACTTCCTTAGTTATAGTGCAAATAAAATTGTCTCACAAAGGAAAATATATTTACAAGTTATACACATGAGTTTATGGTAGAAGTAACTCACGGGGGCAGTCAGGCGAGTCAAGTCCTTTAATAAATGGTTGTTGTGGCTGATGCCCTGTCGTTCCAACTCAAATGTAATAGCATCTAAATCTGGGAAATTCCTGTTCAAGTCCACAGAGTGATTGTTGTTACGACCAATCAGGTAATCTTGGCCACCCTGTAAATATTTATACTAGTTATTGTTTGTCAGTTATCTTGATACAAAAATGTTTATTAATGAAGCCAAAAATGAAAATATAAGGAAATCTTGGCCACCCTGTAAGTACATATCATAATAAATTATTGATTATATTTTAGCCAAATGATGAGTCGGAGTTTCTATTTACATTATGGTCAGATGACAAAATAAAAATAGCAGCATAGCATTTTAGAATATTGGGAAATATTTAAAGTTATTATAAATATGGGCATATAATATGGCATAGGCCAATAAATAAACAGTAGAGTTATTTATTAGATAAATTTAGGTCCACCACCCGTCTACTCGCCTCCCGTCCATCCAGGAACTCCATCTTATTCTGCTTAAAAAGATCCTGGAGTAAACCAGGGTTTTGTCCCATCTGTGGAGTGATTTCTCATTTGCCTAAATCTCTGTTTTGCCTTTAATAAACATGTTAAAATAAGAAACAGATTGGGATCAAAAATTAAGTTAAACTTACAGTGTCAGTAGACAATTGCCAGCCATCAGGGTTCATGGACGGTAGCAAATGAATCCTAGTATTGTGAATCAGCGACCTGATGTGGCGGTCATGGTTCATGTATTGGTCACAAAAGTAGTTTGCCAGGCCCAGTAGTAGCTCACGGCCCAGGACCTCGTTTCCATGGATATTGCCAACATACTTGACCTCTGGTTTATCTACGTTAACATTAAATTAGATTAACGCGGGAAGAGAAATGGCTGCGCATAACAAATTATTTAGAGGACTAAGTGGAAACTTACAAGGTTGGTGGAATCCAGGATTATCCGAGAACTCTATAACATAGAGAGGTATGCCTTGAACAGATGGTTCGGTGAGAGCGTAGACCCTTGAGATATTGGGACACTTTCTATGAATTTCTTCTAGCACTAAGGGTAGTTCTTCATTATTGTGGTGCTTCCAAACGAAATTGGCAGACACCGCACCCGATATAACGGCAAACAAGAACCAATAAACAGCCATATTTATAATTCTTCGAAGGAAACTTTAGAACATTATCAGATTCACAAAATATTCGTAGAATGAACCAACGTCACAAGTTCACTACGAAATTATCGATCGATTTTTCCCGCCCCCTGACATCTACCGCGGACGCACACGTACGTACGTCACAGCAGGCAAGTGAAATGAAATGAATGAAAAAAAGGAACGGAACGGAACAGCAACACACCACCAGTGTTACCAACCATATTCGTAGCGAAATCCATTTAGGGTGGTTTAAAGAGTGAAATTAAATCAACCGACCAAATTCATACTGGAGACCCGGTTAGTGATCAAGAAATAGGTTCAGTAATTCTTTTGGCCAATTTCAAAAAATATTTTTCTTGCTCCCTTTCTGGTTGGACTATAGTATGTTCGAGTTATCATGATATTGGTGGCAGTTCAAAGTTGACAGTTATAGCTAAGTGCCTTATAGAAATAGAATCGTTTTTTTTTTAGTATCAAGAACGTTAACAGGTCTATCAAATGGATTTTTTACTTATTTGATTGATCTTTGATTATCCAAACTACTTTTTGATCATTTCTAATCTAAATGAATGAAATTAAACTACAATAGAGAATATGCATGTCGTTTAAATAAGTAATATATTGCGTTTTTTGTATTCTATTTACTTAGTAGAATTTAATGATGATCATGGGAAACTATTTTATTTTATAGTTTTATAATTATTTCCATTTAAAAAATACAACATTTTGATGAATTGAAACGCAAATACAAAACGCATCACCATTGGCTACTGCCTTTTGTTTGTCACAAAGTGAGTTTCATCATAAAATATTCAGTTCAAAATTAATAAATGTAAAATAAAACCCTCAAATATTTTGTAATAGGTTGTTTTCTTCAAAAATAATGAAAAAAACCGGCCACTCGCCATACATCGCTACCAAGAGCAGTATCATGTGACGTCACTTGCATTCAATAATTTACATGCATATTTTTTATTAAACAACCAATAACTGCCAAGCTTGAGAGTTCTATGATTTTTTTGTTTTACTCGGCATTTCACCAAAAACAAACAACATTAACAAAACGAAAATCAACAAAAACTGTAACAAACGTTAAAACAAATAGCGCGTAAAGCAACCGCAACGAAAACACAAACCGCATACAAGACGAACTCGTACTGACGCGATCCTTTAAGATGTCCGCACCGATTCATCGATGTATTTTCGATTAAGTAGTGTCAGTACCCATGGGTTAACGTTCCGATCAACGCATCAAGTAGCAAAAAGACATTATTCTTTTCTGAATATTTTTTTGTTAAATTTAACGAATACACTGTGATTATTGTTTCAATTTATCAAACTAATATAATAAATGCAAAAGTTTGTGTGTATGTGTATTGTGTGTGTGTGTGTGTATGTGTATGTATGTGTATGTGTATGTGTGTGTATGTGTGTACGTTTGTTACTCTTTCACGATGAAACGGCTGGATGGATTTGGATGAAATTTAGAATGGATATAGCTTATACCCTAACTTAACACATAGGTTACTTTTTATCCCGGAAAAAAGCATGTCGTTAAGCCGAATAACACGCGGGCGGAGCCGCGGGCAAAAGCTAGTAGATAAATAATTTACTGTATTTTTACAATAATTATATACTTTCTTTCTAAATCCTAATATTTTCTTTTGTACCTAGGTGTATGTAGTATGGTATGAGTAGTATAGGTGAAACGGAAAATTACGAACTGTCACCCATATTATGCTATCTCGAACATACCATAGTTTATGTACAATTCCTAGTGCAGGTACAAAGGGGAGATTTTTTTTTCGAATTTTGCCTGTAGGTTCGTTGAACCTTGTTTCTGATGACTAACCGAGTCTCCAGTATGAGTTTGGTCGGTTGATTTAATTTCACCTAGGTATATCTGTATGTCTAATAATTTGTGAGAAAATCCGTACCACACTAACCGTTATTAGGCTGAAGAGTGCTTCTTTTATCCTGGTATTTCAGCGGGAAAGTCATGACGTGAATGAAATTGAAATGCCCAAAATGAAATGCCCAAGATGACAACTGTTAATATTATGTAATCATATTGATTCCTCTATCGAACGCGTCACATCACTATCCGAGTCGTAAATCGAAGCGGGGTTGCGGGACAGTGCAGGCGGTACAGTTACCATCGCATCCCACGCACGTACCGTTCACTCCCACGAAGCGTAATTTCATTTTTACTTAAAAGTATGAGCTTACCGGTGAAATGTGATCTTGGAATTCAGTTCAGTGTGTTTTTGATTATCGTATTTATTCGGTTTTAAGGTACATTGAACCATTTTCTCAGGTTAAATAACAAATTCACCTCGAAGAACTCACAACGGACGCTCGCACTGCTTGTAATCTTAAGCGACCACCAGCAGCGCTTGCAGGCAAAACGACAGGATGTTCTCACCCGTGCCTACTGTTCCTACTTAGATACAAGCGTTCTATACCCAACGACCTTGTTGTCTATACCTAATACATTATTCTATAAAAGTTTTTTTTTCTCTCTATTTGGCCATTGGCTTGCTTTCTGCCACCATTTTGTGCCAATATCAGCGTTGCCACCTTGGCCCTTTTGTGGCTAGATCTAGCCCTTTTTCTACTTGTTCAGCCCCCAAAATAATGATTTAGCAAGGGCTAAGGAGCCCAATTTTTAGCCCCGAAATTGTTCGTGAACAAAACAAAATTTCAAACAAAGACTTAGCAAATGCAGCTATTTTGCAAGTTGATCATCTAAGTCAAATGTGTGTAAAACACAGTGTAAAGTGCTTTTCCAGACTCGAAGGCTGCGTATGGTTGCTACTGCATCGCACTAAATGGGGCTGAAATTATTAGAAATGTGTTGGAATCCCAAACAATCTTTAAAAAAAAATGGATCTAAAAACTTCGTCAGCAAAAAGTGATCGTGAAAACCTGTGTGACGAATTCGATGAAGACTTATCTGATGTGGACTGTGACAGCTGCTTTTATTATTGTATTGTGATTAAATTACTACGCAAATAATAATACAAAAAACCAACCATTTTTGTTAAACTATTTAGAAAAATAGCAATTTGGCCCTATTTCTAAGAAAATTGACAAATCTAGCCCTTTTTGAAATTCTATTTAGCCCGAAAACCTGACACGGAGTTGGCAACACTGGCCAATATCAGGTAGTCAGCAAATCACAATTTAAACACTATTGTTATAGTGCCACCAACTTACCTGTTCAGTTGGATTATTCACCCATCTCTTTCTAGTGCGGTAGAAAAGAGTATAATTAGAAAGAGATGGCGAATGATTTTACTGAACAGATAAGTTGGTAGCACTGTACATTATAGCAGGCCCGTTTTGGCATCTGTCATTGCAACGTATTTAAGGGTGTGAATCAAACAAATCGGTAACTAGAATAATCGATTCGCACGAAAAATCGATTTAAAATTGTATCAGTTTGTGATCGTTTGGAATATTTTTATGTTCACTGCTTATATTAAAAATAAGCTGCTCCTAAACATAAAGCAAGTACCAGCTCCTAAATTTGTCGTGATTATCGGGTTTGCATCGCTGCAGCGATGAATTGTGCAACGGTTGCAGCGATGGATTTGTGATAAACGGCTATAATGTCAAAATTTGCCTATGCGCTGCAGAGAGCAGCGAAAATTATTTGCGCTCCTCGATGCTTGCATCGATCATGTGAAATGGTCGTTAAAACTCTTTGCAGCGGCTGTTGTTAAACGCGACTGAGGCAACTTATAATACATGCTTATACCATAATACAATACCCCAGCGAATATGGGGCAAATGTTGGAAAAACAAAATAAAAAGCTCGAAGTTGGTACATACCATATAGATTTGAGTGTGCTGTGAATCCGATCAACTCTTGCATTACTGCCGAAAATGTGCCGAAGTGCTGATATTGAATACATTGAACTAATCTTAGGCCATTATAGTCTAAGGAACTAATTTACCAAAACATAATTATTTTAAGTACATACTGAACCTGAGTATTTTGTATAGGGGGAGAAAGGGGGAGGAAGGTGGGTTGCGAAAGTACTGACAAAGAGTATAGTAACCATTCCTATACTGATATACTAACCATAATAGGTACTTGAACCAAAGTAGCTACCTAAAAATAGTATAAAAAGTAAATTTTATTAACATAGAATTTATTTACATAGGGTAGCTCTTTAACAGTTGATACACAACAAGGCATCGGGCGAAGACGGCATCACAACCAAATTCCTGAGAGCTGGATTCTACCCTATTCTTAGACAGCTACAGGACTTCTTTAATGCCGTCATTCGTACCGGAACTACGCCACAGAAGTGGAGCAGGAGCCTGGTGATCTTTTCTTCAAAAAAGAAAACAAAATCCCTCAGACCAACCGTGCTCCTGAGCCAAACCTACATACAAACCGTTCTCAAGAGTGATCAATGAATCTTCTTGTCTTTCAACCTCCAGATCAGGCTGGGGTTTCGAAAAGGCTTCATCGCCGTAGATCACATCTACACACTAAGGCAAATTATTCAAAGAGTATAATCAGCCCTTATGTCTAGGGTTTGTGGACTACGAGAAAGCCTTCGAACTCATTGTAACTTGATCTGTTCTGTAGTTCAAGTAGCGATGCCAAGTTGACTGTCATTACGTGGAGAAGCTGAAATGTCTTTTTGACTCCGCTACGATGTCCGTTCAAGTACGAGGTATGCAAACGAGACCGATATTTATCCAGCGCTGTTGTGTTTAACGCCGTGTTGGAAGAAGTCTTCAAAACACTAGACTGGAATGGAAGAAGCATCGATGACATGGTCAAAATGGCGGTAACGATGCAAGAATTAAAGGAAATGCTCCGTGGCTTATTCGGCGTTATTTTTGCCGAGTGAGCCTGCGGATGAATTTGGTTAACACTAAGATTATCTCTAACTGTCACGTCTCATCCAAGGGCAAGTAACTGTCGACAATGCCAGCATCGAAGTTGTTCAAAAATATGTTTACCTGAGTCAAGTTATCCATCTGTATAAAAATAAAATTTCGACGCCAAGGCTGACAGAATGATATGCAGCATTCGGGAAGTTGCGTCATTTATAACGCATTATAATATATATATTATAATTTATAACGGTATTAATACCGCAGCAAGCTCCTGGTAAAAATGTTCCGTGGCAGCACGGCTTTAAACTTTTTAAGGGGTCCTTTCTGTGTTGACGTTCGGCGCTGAGAGTGGACCCATATAAAGGGTCGTCCATCGGTTTAAGTTCGTTCAACGATTTATGGAGCCAGTTATGCTTGGGATATCTCTGATGGATAAAATCCGAAACGAGGAGATTCGTTGGAGATCGAAAATGACAATGCCTGCCGAATCAGTACAACAGACATGACTTTTTTGCCGTTTTTATAGATAATGGTACGGAACGCTTCGTGCGCGAGTCCGTTGGCCGTTTTTTTTTTCATGTTTACCAAGATTAAGTTACATGTGCTGGAAGCATGGCATGAGACGCAAGCATATCTAGGTAGTCATCGCAGTAATTATCATTATTATTGAGAGCTTTAACAATGTTCATGTCTCCAACAATAACCACATTTTTAAAGGACTTTGAAGTTTCCAAGACATTATTGAGACTGTCTATATTTTTTTTAACAGATCTGTCTGCTGATAGAGAACGATAGATACTGACAATAGCCAGATCATTACTGTATTTAAAAACTAGACAGTTACCATCGGTAAACTCTGACTCTGTTACATTAATACAAGTTAAAGAGAAATTTACGTAAATTACAATTCCTTCGTTTTGATTCAAGAACTTTGACCGATACGGGGTATAGTTATTTGTTGGAAGATTGTCGATTTTACTTAGTCAACACTCTGAAAGTACCATGACGTCACATTTTAGTTCCAGTCCTTTCAAAAGAACTCAAATTCTTCAAAGTTGTGATCGATACTTCTAATGCTAGCATGCAAAATGTTAAGGTATTTATCTGGTAAACATTTGAAAGAATTGGTGACAAAAACAGATTCCATGTCATCGACTGTCTTATTAATAATATCCATGTTGTATTTCATTACGAAATTAAAATATGTAAGAGTGATAAAAAGCAAGTTTTCTCAGCCAAAGCCTGTCAAGACTTTAATAGCAGTAGTTTAAACGTAGTTTTGATCTTTCGGAACAATAGTAATTCATTATGATACGCATGCACAAGTTATGCAATAGTACGGAACCCTTCGTGAGAGAGTCCGACTCACACTTATCTGGTCTTAGCCTCCTCGGTTGGTGTATTAAAATCGGTTCAGTAGTTTCAAAGCTGTATTAAATTGCATTCTCCATAATAAAATAGTACATTATATTATGTATGATACAAATGAGCTGCGTTAGACATTACAGTCGAGGTGGGATTGCAGCCCGAGCCGAAGGCAAGGGCGTAATGGAGCCGAGAGTGTTAGGTCTAATGCTCACGCGTTTCATACGATGTTTTTCAACACACTTGCAAGGAAAAATAATAAAATTTCATAGTCTTATTTTTCCACATTATCAAAATAACAGCCGGTGAATTGACAATTTTCTATGAAAAATGGCGGCAGAGATTTTGTTTATGCGCGTGACAGGATATATATGATCACATTAATAAATATTAAAATATATTATATAAATACTAAAATAATTATTAGTTATTGTTTTTAGATATTTCTTATTGGTATTTTCAGTTGTTATTAATAAAGTATTGTTTTTGACTAAAAATGCAAGATGGCGTCGGAGGTGTAATGCTAACAGAGTTACAGAAAGAAAAATATTGTTTGTAACCTCGAAAATTGTTTTCGTGTGATTGTGATCGAAACTAAGGGGCACTTAAGTTAAGTATTTTATTGTAATAATATTATTTGGTCTAAATAAACCGTATCTTTCCAAATGTAGTTAATTTTCTGTTTTCTTTCATCATTGCATCATAATAGTTATTCAAACTTGCAATACATTCCAAAACGTATTATAAGTAGATGTTTTTGAATGTATTGCAAGTTTGAATAACTATTATGATGCAATGATGAAAGAAAACAGAAAATTAACTACATTTGGAAAGATACGGTTTATTTAGACCAAATAATATTATTACAATAAAATACTTACTTAACTTAAGTGCCCCTTAGTTTCGATCACAATCACACGAAAACAATTTTCGAGGTTACAAACAATATTTTTCTTTCTGTAACTCTGTTAGCATTACACCTCCGACGCCATCTTGCATTTTTAGTCAAAAACAATACTTTATTAATAACAACTGAAAATACCAATAAGAAATATCTAAAAACAATAACTAATAATTATTTTAGTATTTATATAATATATTTTAATATTTATTAATGTGATCATATATATCCTGTCACGCGCGTGCATTATGGTATAGAGGTTTTTTTTACTAATTTCGAACTTCTATGCATTACTTTAAAAGAGAAATGTTGAAAAAATGCAATAGTTTCTTGTATGGGGAAAATATATAAAATATAAAAATTTAATTATTTCATTATTTATCGTGATAGAGGCATCGACATACATAGGCCTCTATGGCCGTAATTGATGAAAATTTCAACGGGCCACCTATTACAACTGAAGCTGAAGAGTAGACCACGCTATCAGACAAACAGACGGATGAACGGAAGCACAGGAATACAGACAGACAATAGAGGCTTAGAGTATTAGGGTTGGTTATACACCCCTCGGGTAAAGTCGGGTACGGAACCCTAAAAATTAAAAATCAAATGTTTAATTTTATTTTATTGAGCTTGTTTTTTCCGCCACACAATAAACATCTCGAATAGAAACTGAATTGTGGAAACTGCAACGCCCAATGCATAGACGAAAAATATACCCTGAAATAAAACAAAATATTAATTGAAAACAACGAATAAAATCAACACCGCAATCACGATAATGAAGCATGGTGTTATAATTTATGTGACCTTTGTCATAATATCAATAATAGTAGTCAGTCATAATAAATTTCATAGCTTAGATTCTACAACGTGAAATTTAAGTCATTTTGTTAAAGAAAACTGGTGATACTACTCGTCCATATAAACAACTTTTACTATGGAGCCAACCCTGAAATCGCGAATAAAATATCAGCTGTTCCATAGAAAAGTTAAATACCACCTCGATCAAAATGTATGAAACAGCTGGTTTTTTTTTCGCGATTCCAATGTTGGCCCCATAGTAAAAGTTGCTTATATGGACGACCAGTTTTCGTTAACAAATTTCACGTTGCATAAGATAAAATATAAAAGATAATGTGATGAACTTTAAGACAGACTACGATGTATTTTTTCCTATAAATTCCTGTCGTCTTGTATTTTTTTTTATCCCGACACCTAAGATTATATACCTAGTATAGAATAAGAATGAATTGTAACCACATTGATAAAAAAATAAGGAAACATGAAAAAACCATGATCTTGCTAAGTTTCTAGTCCTTCTTCTTAGCAAGACTAATCGAATGGGCGGAATTAGGCATTATACTAATTTATAGTTTATTTATCTATCAACTTATTTATTATTTGCCTCGATTGTGTATTATAAGGTCCTAAAAAATTCAAGAGGTGATGGGTGTCACTAATACGAGTAGACCACTTTCCACCGAAAATGATTTTTATTTGCGCGTTTTTTTTTTCTTTTTTCTATAGAAGTTTAATCAGCTGATTGAGCCACATCGTACTGGGAAGGAAAGGGAAAATATTATTTAAGCAAAAAAAAAAACTTTCTTTGTAAATGTGATCAAGTTAGCGATACATGGTCTACCCTAGAATAATAAGGCCTTATGTAATAAAATAAATAATATTTTTATTCCTTTGTTTTTCATTTTGTGCAGGTCTTTTATATAATTAAATTTAAGTACGTAAGTTCGTAATTTTTATTTAAATAATAATTAAGTCTATTTACTAGTTTAAATAGTACAGATTACAGATTTTTCCGATGATCTTCAAACTTGCTTGGTTTGTAGTAGTGCCATACAAATTCATCCATTCAGGGGGGGGGGGGACCTGAAGGACATTGCTGGATGAGGAGGACGGAGGACCGCCAAGAGTGGCAAAATCTAGGGAAGGCTATTTACCGCAGTGGACGAACACAGGATTATAGATGGATGGATAAGGGAAAGTCATCAGGGTAGGGCCCCTTAGCCTACAAAAGATCAAGACATACGAGTACATAAATAAAGTACGTACCACAACATGCCGGAACCCTAAGCCAGCTATTTCAACATCTCTTCTCGATCGAGACAGTTTCACTTGCAGTTGTACTTTGTAATTCAAATACTTCAATGCCACCTGAAATTTAAAAAGGTTAGCCTGTTTTTTTTGCGAATGTCTAGTATAATTTTAAATCTGAAACGCGTTGCACAGCCTCATAACTTTGAACTAGAGAACTTTTGTCTGTCTTTCAGGATCAGGATCCAAATACCTACTATATAACATCGAAAGAAACTATTGAAAAAAATTAAAAGCAATTTAGTTACCAGAAAAGAACAGGCTTTGTTGAAATCATAATAAGTTCTTAGCTGTCTTTTCCTTTCCATATAGTATTTGTTTTTGTCTAATGTGTTTTCTTTAAATATATTCAAATAAGGTCTTTTAAAAAAACTTGCAGCCTCAAGTGATGGCACTTTTGAGGTTAAAATGCATACCAAGTTTCGTTATTACTTACACATAAAAAAAGTTTATTTTTTCATTTGTATGGTTATAGAGATAATAAGTGCCCTATGCTTGAAACTTTCTTATACCTATTTGTGATTAGATCAATTACGGTTAGGTATAGTATTAGTTCATATTTGTGTGATGTTGATTTTCATAATATTTACCTTATTAATATATAATTTAACAGTGATTACTACAAATAAAAATTATGTACTACTGGTCTCAAATCATGTGTATAGCTATAACACTAACACGTATTGCACATTTTTTTTTGTACCTTTTGGTTGGAAAATATATTTAAAAACTGAAATTATGGGAATGTGCTGACTCCTAGCTTACAGTTTACACTTTTATAGGAGTTGGATATACATTGTATTATGTAAAAGTATTATGGTCAATAAATATATTTTATGTTTATGTTTACCTATTTCAATATTGCTATTTTGTTTTATTTTGAAGCCACGTCGTTTTTTGTCTTAAAATTTTAAATCATATTATATTTTCTAAGGACTTCTTGTGTTGACTGTACATAACTTCCTCAAATTTTCACTCCCGGCTGAGTTAACCTCCAATAAAATTGAATTAATCGAAAGGTGTCAACTCGGCCACGCGGCCGAGTTTTATGCGGCCGAGATGACCCCTTAGCCCAAACCATAGTAAAAAAAGAATAATAGAACAACTCCTGCAGGGTTATCAATTTATTTTGCGGCGATGCGACGATGGGGCGCAGCGACGACGACCGACAACCGACCGACGACGCGACGCGACGTACTGCAGAGCGCTGCGCCGACCCTAGTCACACCGCCAGAAACCGCCTGAGATATTGTCGTTGTGTGCGTGTTGTGGTTCGTACGTGCAGGCTCGCAGTGGCTCGCAACATATAAGCTACGCGGGCGACATTGCTGTGAAGATAGCTTACTATTCTGTTTTTACTATGCCCAAACCATATATATGCCGACGCTTACCACCCTCCTCTTGACGTCACAGTGCCACTAGACAGTGTGCTTCAAGTACGTCGCTCAGGGTTTCTGGACCCGAGTAATATTGATGCCAGCCTTGACTGGAATTTTGCCAAAGCATATTTTGTGCTGTTGCATCAGATGGTTAACGAAGCTGGTTGGGATGCTGTGCTAGAGTCCAAGGACGTAGATGCAGCTGTTGATACCTTTTACAAAATCCTCTATAATATTTTTAATCTTTGTGTTCCTAAAAAGTGTAGACCTAAATCTCGTCAGAAGCGTTATCCAGTCTGGTTCACGGGAGATCTTATAAAGGATATCAAGCGTAAGGCCATTCTACACCGAAAATGGAAAGCTACGAGTGACCCAAATGCGTACCTACAGTTTAGCATTCTAAGACATCAAATAAAAAAAAGGATGTCATCTCAGTATTACGCATACATATCCAAAATTAAAGACAGTTTTATGTCGAATCCACGCTTGTTCTGGAAACATGTAGCGAGTTTGAAGACTAAGAGTGGGTTCGAGCCTAGCGTTACCTACCAGGATGAGAAATGTGTAGGTGAAGCGGCAGCAACTGCCTTTTCGCATTTCTTTTCTAGTGTTTTTCTTACCGACACACCAAATCTTAACTCAAATGAGACTAATCGCCTCAATTTGTAATATCTCGCACATTACTGAAAATGATGTTGTAAATGGTTTAAATTCGAATCGAATACAACACATGGAGAGGGGCGGACAAGTGGATGTAGCTTATCTCGACTTTAAAAAGGCGTTTGATCGCGTGGATAATGACGTGCTTTTAGATAAGTTATGTTCATTTGGTTTCGCCCCTAGCCTGCTTTGTTTCCTGGCTGACTACCTACGTGATAGACAGCAAGTCGTAAAGTATGGCTGTTATACATCCCAACCGTACCATACTCGTTCAGGCCAGCCAGGGATCAATCCTGGGTCCTTTGTTATTTATTATTATGATAAATGACCTTGACCTTGTCCTGAAACATGCGAGTTGTTTACTGTATGCGGATGACGTAAAGCTGTTTCTCTGCGTAAAGGATACAACCGATCATCGCTTGCTGCAACAAGATCTTGACTCAATACTTCAATGGAGTACTATAAACAGGCTCCACTTTAATGCCTCGAAGTGCAACGTTTTGTCTTTTACCTGTAGTCGACAACCTCTTCACGCAGTCTATACGCTCGGCTCTGAAGTCATTGCTCGTGTTGAGTCTATCAGAGACCTGGGTGTCGTTTTAGACCACCAACTCACGTTCCATAAGCATATAAAAAGTCTTGCGGTAGCATGTTATCGTCGGCTGGGTTTCATACTACGTAATGCAAAATACTTCCACGATGCTAAAATAAGCCAGATTTTATATACAGCGCTGGTTAGAAGCAAAATTGAGGCTAGTTCTATTGTGTGGAGTCCACACGAGAAAAAGTATGCCCTTATGCTTGAAAAGATTCAAAAAGCATTCTCGCGATTTCTCTACAAGAAAAAGTATGGTTTTTATCCATTTATGTACCCCTCCAAGTTTTTCCTGGGCGTGCTAGGATTCAACTCTCTTGAGGTCACGAGCATGTGAGTTGATGGTGATTGCATGCTGCCTACTTCGCGGAAATTCTGACTGCCCTGAGCTAGTAACTCAGGTCTGTCAATTTTTTGTGCCAAATAATTATCTCCGTGCCCGCTCACACAAGCTCTTGGCAACGTCCTCCTCATGCTCCGTGGCGCGGAGGGAGTCCCCACTGATGCGTGCACCCCTGAAACTCAACGCGCTCTTGGTATCAGAACCACTGTGTGATCTTTTCTTCTCTGACAGAATGATGGATGTTGTGAGGGAATGTTTGAAGTTTTGTGAGAGTGGAGCCTCAATGACGATGTCCTTAGATTCTAAGCCTTAGACCATAATGTGTATTTTTTTCATGTTTTTTATTTTTACTTTGGTTAATTTTGTTATTATTTTTCTCAATGATTTTATGTGGATGTCAATAATTTATGTAGATTAGTTAACTTTCTTTTAACTTTTTAATTGTACAGCGAATTTGATTATTCTGTAATGCTGTGCAAATTTTTGATAAATAAATAAATATACGTATGATACGTAGGTATATCCTAATTCTATAGCCCAAACGGCTGCCATTTTAGCGCGCATCAAGATGACGTCACCTGATACTGCTCTTTCTATCGATGTATGGCGAGTGGCCGTTGTTTTCGTTATTTTTGTTTAAAACTACCTGTTACAAAGTATTTGAGGGTTTTATTTTACATTTATTAATTTTGAACTTAATATTTTATGATGAAATGTACTCACTTTTCTACTAAAATCAGTTCATGTGGGGAGGTCTGACCAACACTGACAGTAAAATGTTCGTCTGACCCCTAAACACTTTCCTTATATACGCCTATACGAGAACTATTTATATTTATTGATGAAATACCTACATTATGGAACACCTATACAAATAAACAGTCATACTCATTGATCACATTTTTAAAAATAAGGGATGGTATCCTTCAAAGGATATTTTTTGTCCTATATATCCATTATAAGGGCTAAACAGCTTTCTGCAACTTTTAATAAAATAATACTTTTAAACAGTATGTAGGTAAAAATTAAAATGCTTTTCCATTCCACTTATTTATTCCAGAAAAAACAAATATTTTACAAGCATGACCAGTCGATGCCAATAAACCATAACATTAGTTTGTCTCTGTATTGAGTTATTCTAACTGCTACTACGAGTTGATTACATAAGGGAAAACGTTTCGCGCTCAATGCTAAATGCATAACTAATATAGCCAAATCGATAAGGAAGCAACATCGATTTATTGGGGGACTCGAAAAATTCTTCCATTACCTGCTATGGTAGAAAATTTACCGTTAAAAAGTTACAGACCATAAGTCATTGACATCAATATTTCATCCCCATAAAATCCTACCAGCAATGAGCACTACGCGACTTTTTCATTACCTACGCACACTTTCTATCTGGTTTCGACTACAAAATTGAATATCGCAGTACAATTGATCATAGCAATGCTGACTATCTCTCCAGATTTCCTGTTGAGAATGTATCACAAAGAAAGATAGATTGTCATACAATATTTCAAAACCAAATAAACACCCTACCCTTTACGACTCAGAAAATCGCAGAAGAGACAGATATTGACACTGAATATCACACCCTGCTTCAAGCACTGACAAACGGCGCAGAAGCTTAAGAAACTATGGATATAATGACAATAAGCTTACAATAGAAAACGGATGCATACTAAAATCCCACAGAGCTTACATAATACTACTCTAAATGAGCTGCATGCTGGTACCATTCGGAAATTCCTAAAATAAAGATGTTAGCTCGCAACTACGCCTATTGGAAAAATATAGACAAGGACATAGAAGACTTCGTGAAGAACTATCATGAATGTCGCTTGAAACAAAATGAACCTGCTAAAACTACATTACATCACTGGAAAGAACCAACCGCATCATGGCAGAGACTTCACATTGACTTCGCCGGACCCATAGCTGGTCACCATTTTTTCATTGTTATTGATGCCTTTACAAAGTGGGTAGAAGTAATTCCGACAAAAACAATTACGAGTTCATGGT
Organism: Ypsolopha scabrella; assembly: GCA_910592155.1. Taxonomy (NCBI): domain Eukaryota; kingdom Metazoa; phylum Arthropoda; class Insecta; order Lepidoptera; family Ypsolophidae; genus Ypsolopha; species Ypsolopha scabrella. Next base: position 13,815,703 of record OU342964.1, read on the forward strand.
TCGTATTTTCTCAACATTTGGACTTCCATACACTCTTGTGTCTGATAACGGAAGACAGTTTACTTCTAGAGAGTTCGAAACAGCGCTAAAGGAATACGGAGTGTTACACAGGACTTGGGCTCCATACCATCCTTCAATAAATGGTCTTGCTGAACGTTGTGTGCTAACGTTAAAAGGCATTCTAAAACATGCAAAATGAACCTGGCAACCTTCAAGATAAAATACTGTCAATTAAAACATTTCTTCGTATGACCCCAAATCGTACAACTGATGTTCGGTAGAGAGATTACGACAAAATTGCATAAAATGCTTGTTAAAATACACCGAATTTGGGACAACAGTCCAAAATCTCATCCTGTCAAATTGGATTCTTGAAAGTTCGACAGAGAGTTCAGGCCCGTAGCTATAATAACAGTGGTCGCAGCTGGACATTCAGAACAGTCTCTCGAAGGCTTGGGAACCTCCACTATCTAATTAGAACGGACTCCGGGGTTGTCTGGAAGCGCCACATCGACCAACTACTACCGACACAAATAACTGCGGAGACCGAGGCTGGCGCATGGGTTGAAGATTCGCGGCGGCGGAGGCGCTAATGCGACGCTGGCGCATGAGTTAAAGATTCATATTCATATTCATATTCTTTATTGCACACAGTTATTAATATTTACAAGTAGTCTTAAATTAAATGTGCTATAGGCGAGCTTATCTCTGAAAGAGATTTCTAACAGCAAAACCTAGGTGCTATGGACATGTTGGTAAAAAAGTGCATAGTCCTATGTGCACACATAAAGAAAAATACCCAAATAAATGATTTGAAAAAAGGAAAACAAATTTGGAAACAATATCGACTTAAAACTAGCCTTAACATACTCGCTAAATAAATAAGTATAATATTTATTACATAATAATAAAAGTAATATATACAAATCTATAATACACATACTTAAATAATGTGTATATAAATGGACATATACCTACATAAACGTACTTACATAATACATATTATGTTTTAAATAAGAACATAAACATATTTACATAAAAATATTCATAAATAGTGCTCTTTGAGTTTCTTTGACAATCGCGAATCGTGTGCGGTAGCGAGTTCCAGAGTTTGATGGATGTCACCGTAAACGAATTCCCAAAAGCACCCGTGTTGTGACATGGAGTTTTTAAAAGAGATACTGTGTGTGGTCTGTTCTGTTTGTCTTTGGAAAAATTGATTCATTCACGGCGGAGGCGCCGATAGATCTCTATGCTTCACTTTCAATTCAAACTAGACATGTACCATACCATGTGTCACAACGATAATTATAAAAATAAATGATGTTTTACAAGCACGATAAATAATTGTTTCCTTGGATATCTAAAAGTTACTGTATAAACTAAAATTATATCTTTTTGGAGAATTTACTTGTCTCATTCGGAGAAATTTCAAAAACTCAATCTGGGGACCCTGGTAGTAGTTAGTGGAGGATTAAAACATTACTTTCATGGTAAGTGATAGGTACAATAACCTTCCTGTGTCAGTAACTACTAAGCAGTTTGTCAATGGAGGAGTCTTTAAAGTTCAAACAAATGTCAACATAGCAGTACCTGCGTCTCCCATGCATTCATGAGTCCAGTCTCATGCAGCCTGCCGACCAGTTGAGTCACCTTTGCGATGTATGGGGAGCTCTTCCTGGCCATCACCACGGTGTACTCGTAATAGAAGTCTTCCAGCATCAGCTCCATATCCAATATCGCCTCTGTATTCAAGTACTCTCCGATGGCAAAGTAACCTTTCGAAAACAATTTACATACTTTTTTGTAGACTGTAAACGTCATTCATGGGCAAAGGATTTTCCTTTGTTGGCTCTGCACTTTCCTATTCTAATAGGATAATTCAGAAGAAATCTTATTTAGCTGCTTTGTTTGTTTGTGTACCTGTCTGTCTGTAGCATAAATGTAAAACCACTGCCCAGTGATTGAAATGAATTTGATTTGATTGAAATTTTTACTTCGAGTGTTTTAAATGCTCTAAGATAGCATCGCTTTATATTGGCGGCAAATAACAAGAAATAATAGGTCGGGGAAAAAGTTTCTTCGTATTTTATATGACACATTTTTTCAAAGTTTATTTACATTTAATTATTTTAAATATGTACCATTTTGTTCAATAACTTGTTGCCATCTTGTGGGTAGTGACATAATCCGGTTACTATAGAAATTTTGGGACTTCTGATCAAAAAAATGCGACAAGTAGTTTTGACAGTCCTCTCTTGGTGTTAACCTTACACTACCTAAAGAAATCTGAGGGTGCAAGGTCAGGGTTATATGGTGCACAATAAAGATAATTTGAGCTGTCGGGCGAACAACATCAGTTGCTGTGGAGCGGCTGGGCGAGCAATACATCAGTTGCTGCGGAGAAGCCGAGCTAGCAACACATCCCGAGGATGCCTCGTTCAGAGGCGAAACACGTGTCGATAAATTTTCTTGCTTGTTATTTTAGATTGCTTTGCTTGTATTGCTTGCTTATTGCATGTTTTTATGCGGGCGGGCGGGCGGTGCACGAGTCTGCATTTTGAATGGCACGACAAGAATTGTTTAGTGGAATATTGCAAATTATATTCATATATCCTTTACTTAGTGATGGACTTCCGCAAGGTAACGCCTATTTCAATTAATCATCGCATGGATATCCTAAAGACGGTTTACTATGCTTTGTGCCAGTCTTTGCTGCTATATTGCATCTCTTGTTGGGGTAGCGCAGCAAAGACTGTTATACTAAAATTAGAAAGAGTACAACGGTCTGTCTTAAAAGTAATGACAAAGAAACCTATCCTGTACGAAACGGAGAGGCTCTACAAAGACTGCAATGTTTTTACTGTTCGTCAGTTGTTTATCTTTAAATTATTTCTCAGTGTTCACAAGACCGTTTTAAACTCTGAAGACTACGAAAATATGTTGGCCAAGAGAATTTTTAAATTAACCGTACCAACCGTGAGTACTTCGTTTGCCAGGCGTTTTGGTCAACGCGTAACATCAGATTATATATAACCAGGTAGCCAAGAACTGTGTCATAAAAAACTGTAAGCTAATTGAAGCAAAACAAATAGTACAGAACTGGCTAAAATCACTAAACTATGACGAGACAGAACTAATACTAAAACCAAATCAAAATCAATTGTAAATATCAGTAATTTATATATTTATTCATAATAATTTATGTAATATACGTGGGACGCACTATAAGTTTCCGGAATGAATATGAAAAAATACTATTAAAGGTACAAAATTAATTTATTGTTTTTCAAAATAATCTCCCTTGGCGTCTATGCACTTTTTCATTCGATCAAACCAGTTTTGAAAACTTTTGTGCCACTCCCCTGTGGTGACCTCTGAAACGTGTTTTTCATACTCCTCGACAGCCTCTTCTGGTGATGAAAATCGTTGACCGCGTAATTGGTTCTTAATTTTTGGGAACAGAAAAAAGTCACAAGGTGCCAGGTCGGGACTGTATGCAGGATGACTCATGAGTTCTACATTTTTCGTCTTCAAAAAGTCGTTTGTCTGTCTGGCCGTGTGAGAACTAGCATTGTCGTGGTGCAGGATGATACGGCGTTTACGGTTATTTTTACGGAGTTCGTCAATAACTTCCGGCAAACAAATGGTCGTGTACCAGTCACTATTCACGGTACGACGATTCTCTAAAGCAACAGTAGCCACGTGTCCAGTTTTATTAAAAAAAGAAGCAATCATCCGCTTAGATGCACTTTTCACGCGCGCCACTTTGGTTGGTTTCGGCTCATCTTGAAAGACCCATACGCTCGATTGCTGCTTTGTTTTGGGATCATAGCAATAAATCCATGTTTCGTCACCTGTTACTATGTCCCACACCAAATTTGACGCACCTTCGTTGAATCTGGTAAGCATGGCACTGCACCAAGTGACGCGGTCCGTTTTTTGAGCCTCGGTCAAGTTGTGTGGGATCCACCGCGAGCACAGCTTTCTCACACCCAAATGTTTGGGTAGGATTGATTGTATTTGACTCATGCCTATTTCTAAGGATGCGCGAATTTCATGGTAGGTCACATGCCTGTCTGTTTCAATCATACGGCGCACAGCATCGATGTTTTTGTTGGTCACAGCGGTGGACGGCCGACCATCGCGAGATTCGTCACTGAGATTGATACGACCACGCTTGAATTCTGCAAACCAGCTATAAACAGTCGTCTTGCATGGTGCTTCATTGCCAAAAGCTGTTTCAAGCCGAGCGATGCTTTGTTGAGCTGTCAAATTACACTTAAAATCGTAGAAAATCATACTACGAAAATTTTCCCGAGTTAAATCCATGTTGATGCAGACACACAATTTTTTAAATGGCGCCACTAGGTAAAAACAAAAGACAGTCAGATGAAACAAACTGCATTCTACAGCCAAAGAGTTCTATTTTCAAATGTTGCAATAAATTTTTAAATATTGTTTATGTAAGTGGCCAGTTCCGGAAACTTTTAGTGTTACCTATGTACTCACATATATATCATTTTTTTTTTTTTTATGTTACATTATAATTATATAACCTTTTTATTGGTTATTATCATAGCAGCTTTTTAGTTTTATATTTTTGCAAATTTTTCCATGTTGTAAATATTTGGTTAACAGTTGTAAAAAGCATGTTGGTACTCATAGATATGTATTTAGGTCACATGAAATTATTTGAGTTTTTGGTATCAGAATGTGGAGCATTTTGTGGTATATCGTTGTTAAGGCCCTCACGTTCCAAGCTTGCTAAGTTTAAGGGTCAGAGGTAATCTGTTATTAGTTTTCAACCTTGTCTGTAAATAAAGTATTTTTCATTTTCAAGTACCATTATTTCCGGATCATAGACAATAAGGCCCACATTACACATTAAATTACAACAGGAATGAGTTACAGATCTGAAATTTTGATAACTTATGTTGAATGTTGACCAAAAACCGAATACTGAATTTAAAGTTAAAATAAAAACAGGGAGAAGAAAAATCATAATTTATCTTTAGGAGGAAAGAAGTGGGGGGCCAACAAAGTTGTCAGTTTTAGACCATTTTTATTTCGGGGCGGAGTTTATCTCTAAAACTAAAGTATATTATTTAATAAATATTGTATTTAAGCAACCAATTCTCTTAGGTAGTGTGGAATGGAGTAACAAATGGCATTATTAAGTTGGTCGGTGCCGAGGAGGCATTATTAAGTTGGTCGGTGCCGAGGATTTCCGAAGCCAATTAGTATGGCGATAGCAAAACATACCGAATTTTCAATCCATAATGTTCAGCTTTTTTGAGCGTTTTAAATAAACTTCCAAAATAGTATATTCACTAAGATTAAGTATTAGTAGGTATATAATAGAATAAGCTTTTATAAAAAAAGAAAAAAAAGTTAAGTTGTTTTTAATTTATCATCTACTCCCAGAAAATTAGACTTCAGCTCACTGTGCGATGACAAAAATTATTAAAATTTTAGGTAACCTTATTTATTTTTTCTACTTACCTGCAGGCAATTTTTCTACGCTAAAAGCCATGGCGCGAGTAAAAGTTTTCTGTTTCAAAACTTCAGACTCATAAGTCCGAAATTGCTTTACAAGTTGCATTATTTTTGGCTGAAAGAACAAGAAAATCCTTTTGAATTTTTAAAATAGATCTGAGATAATGTAAAACTAAACATTTGAAGCCTTTAGTTTTTGTGTTGTCAAAACTTAAATTTCTTCATTCCAAAATAATTATTTAGTGTTAACAGAATTTTTAATACTTTGGAAAAATTTAAGTTTTGACAAAACGAAAACTAAAATTAAAACCTTCAGATTTGCCTTTATTACCAACATAAATACTCTTCTACTACAGTGGTGCTAGGTGCTACATACTTCCTGAGACAAAACCAACGAGAAGATCCAAGCGTCATGCGTGGCTCCCCACGGCATCCCGCTCTCCACCATGTCCTCCACCGTGTCTATGGACTTCTCGTATTTGGGCACTGTGAAGGTCGCAGCTAGACCGCCTCCATAGGCGTTGTCGAGGACCAGCCCCGTGACTAGGAGCCAACCCGTCACACTGCGGACACGCCAGTTGTCACTTGGGTCTTTCTGAGACTACGGACCGAAAATTACAAATTATTTTAATGTTTTTTTTTTCCATTTGCGCAGTACATTTTAAATGATCACAGGGAATCTTGCCAAATACCTGTTAAAAAAGCAATATCTTTAGCTCTCTATCGTAGCCCAATGAAATGACAATTTTTTTTGAAAAAATTTAATTTGATTGGTTATGTTTGTACGATATTTTTATAGATATCTATCACTTTATATCACAAGCAAGGCTTATAATTGTGATTGTGTGTAAAGTAATTTTCAAAATAATAACAGCACTGCTCCGTATAAAACAAACTTCATTTCATTTAGCAAACAGTCGGCAGCGCTACAAGTGACCTCAGAGGCTAAAACTGGCTCAATCAAAAAATGTTATGATTATTTACTGGCAAAGGTAAAAAATAAAGTTTGCATCCATCCATCTATCAGCCTGGTTCCTCTAGGACTTTAATAATTTCGCCACTCTTGGTGGCCCTCCATAAACAGGTTGAAAATGAACCCCCTAGCTATATGAAAGGAGACTATTCTATGTTCGAAATACGAGAAAACGGTCATTATTTACTAGGATACCCAAGCAGCACTCTATGCACTTGAAAATCCAGTTAATAAATCGGCTCTGGTAAGAGAGTGCAAAAGTACACTCAATAAGCTAGGTGAAAAAAACTGAAACAATACTGGCCTGGGTCCCAGGACACCAAGGCGTTGAAGGCAATGAAAAAGCAGACGAATTAGCCAGAGAAGGGGCTTCATTGGACCAGAACTTAGATTACCCATTCCTGCAAACGTCACTAAAAAGGTAATAAGCCGTCTGGCTTCAGAAGAATCAGCAGATGAATGGAGAAACATCGAGGGCTGCCGACAGTCGAAGATGTTTCTGTCAGCAATTGTCTACAAAAAAGTAAGGTATATAAATTCTTAACCTAAGCAGAGTCAACCTAGGTATGTTAGTAGGTATTCTGACTGGCCATTGTAGGCTAAACAGACATCTATCAATAATGAAGGTACAGGAAGATCCCTCTTGCCCGCACTGTGGCGAGGAGGAAACTAGCAAGCACTACCTAGGTGAATTCTTTATATATTTTAGCCTGAGATGGGAGATACTTGGTGATGACCACATCAAGGAAGAAGATTTAAAGTAAGTATTTGAGGAGGGAATGCCCCTGGATTATTAGGATACCAAAGCTCCAAGCAATGGGAATTGGATGGAATAGCTCCAATTAGAGAATAAACCATCCGCCTGAACCCCGTAGGCCTCCCACCTCAACATCATCATCATGTTCGAAATAAAAATAATATGTTTTGTTCCATCCATCCATCCATCAGCCTGTTTCGTCCACTGCTGGACCACTCTTGGCGGTCCTCCTGGAAGAAATGCCCATACTCACACACGCTGGGCAGGCGGGTTGGTGAGCGCGGTACCGAAACCCTTGCACCAGTGACGCCGCTGCCCGTCACCAGTCTGATTTATATAAGGCCCGGCAATTGGGGATGGATATACCGCCATCCATCGGTCCCAGGCAATGGTGGGCCGCCTGGTTTTTTTGCCTGAGAGCTGTCCTCTTACTCTCCCCCGAATAACTTCGGGAGGATTTACGAGTAAGATGGTGGTACCTCCACAGTCGAGCCCGGCATTAGCTCTACCACCTAACCTATGTTTTGTTATTTTGTCAAATTAAAAAAAAGATATCGACCGTCAAAAGAAGCACTATACTCCGTTCGAAGGGACGACGCTTTACGAAACCTATGTGTTCATAGCCTATGTGCATAATTTACCAACGGGATTAAGGAATATGTACGGTCTATTTAACAATACATTTCAATTAAGCTAGGGGATTCATTTTCAACTTGTATATAATACGTAATAATAAAGTTTGAATGCGAATTCTTTTTTGCTTTGACACGTAATATCCGCACCATAAATAACAATCTAGTCCGAAATTTTGGCTAAATTAATAAATGTCGACGCGGGTTATCATCATCATCATATAAAATATCAAACCTGTCTTAAATCTATGTACAAAGCGAAAAATGGGAACTACATAAATAATACAGTTATAATTAGAAGTGCAATGACAATAATCTATCAGAAAAAAGACACAAAATATATTGCCTACCTGCGAAATCATCATCCCGAAGGTGATTAAAAAAACCTTCATTGTGGAGAACCGATAAGCTAAAAATAGAGCCAAAGACGCGTAGAGAAATGTGAAGAACAGAGTTATCCACATAACCAAACTAAACGCCATGAGAGGTAGTTCCCAGCTCGCCAAGAGCCTGGAGACAAGAGTGAAGTCCGCTTAAATAAAGAGTTAAATTTCTATGGTTTCTAAAAATGACTCCAAAACTCTTACCTAGGAGCAGGAGCGACGCAAGTGACGCCACTTCTGACACATGAAGCAGAAAAATCTAAGTGTGTGTACGAGTCGAACCAAGAGTAAAGAGCCGCTGAAATATATTTTATAGATCAAAAAATGGAAGAAAAGTATGTGTATAAAAAGAGCAATGCAAAAAATCCAACCTTTAAACGGGCAACTTTAGCAAAAGTAAAAATTACAAACATCATATCATAATAAATAGTACAATACATTTATACAGAAAATGTTTGAAGATATCACTTTTTAAAATTTTAATCCGAACTTACGATTTACTTAATTTCGCGTTTTTTTTTCGGAATCAACATAAGAATACTAACTTATTCCAAGATCCGCACGATCTTCCACAATGTTACCCAAAACGCCATTGCCGGTTCCATTTTCGAATATATCTCCCCATTCGTATACATCGTCCCGGACAATTTCGACCGAGCAATTTACCCATCTGAGAATGTACACGATATATCATTTATTTATATATTAGAACTAGGAACGAACCCACATCAATAATGCGTGCTACAAGTAACAGTGAACTAACAGTGTTTTACCTGCAAAATTCATCAATTATCCGTATTTCAGTGCCGTCTCTTTGAAGTGGTTCCAATTTCTTATCAAGATCCAACAAAACATAGGGTTCGTAAGTAAAACATGCCACTTTTACTGTTTTCCCTTGTAAATTACTGATATCGTGAGGAAACAAATCAGATTTTGTGGAAAACTGTTGGGTGCAAGAGTTCCAACTATCTAGGAAAAAAGGGTCGTGTATTTGATCATCTGGACCAACATACTTATGGGTTATAAGGTCGTATGTTACACAAGATTCAGTGAGTGCAGGTACTACTAGTAATAGATTTGCAACAAATCTAGTTTCTTTCAATGCCAAAATGTCAATCAGTGCTCTGGTAGCTTCGTCTCCATTTGGCAAGAATATAAGTTTTCTATCACCTCTTCTAGCGTTCCCAATATGACTGACTTTCTCATAAGCAGATAAAAAAACTTCAGGTGCAGACATTTGTACAACATAATCAGAACAACCCATTTCAGATAGAGGTAAGATTTGATCAACGAGATCTTCAGTGGAATCGGTTATATTGATATAAGTCATGCTTATTGAAATCATATTCACTTCTAACTTGTTGTCTGAGATCACCGTCAAGCAGTATGATTCACTTAAATATTGCTGAAAAATTATTTTCAATAGGATTTGTAACGGTTGCGTTGACTCTCGTATGCTCAACATTATTAATTTTCAGTTTTGTTAAGTCCTTTCCAGTTCAGTTGTTGAATGATCACAGGCAATGAAACGTTGGATTTCAGTTTTTATAGGCCGATATACGTTATTAGAGTTGTAATTTTTTTAAAGGATTCCGTAGTGGAAATACTTCTTTGCTTTGACTATATCAAACATGGAGAAATTTTAATGAAACTAGATATCTATCAACTACTACAAAATTAGTAGTGGAAAAACCAACACAAGTAAGTTAGGTAAGTAAATACTGAAGTACTAAAAATATTAATAGATACTTAACATATGTTTATAGTGCCACCAATTTAACTGTTCAGTAAAATCATTCGCCGTCTCTTTCTAATTATACTCTTTTCTACCGCACTAGAAAGAGATGGGTAGATAATCCAACTGTACAGATAAGTTAGTGGCACTGTACACGAAATGCTCCGTTCGGAATAAGTCAGGGAAACTTTATCATGCCTGATCTCCGATTTAAACAATACTATGTGTGTGAGTTTTGAAAAATTACTTTACTGTTAAATTAGGCTGTATACTCGTAAAGTTGTATGTGTAATACGCTTCGTTTTATACGCCCCAATACAAATTATTTAAAAGCACATAACGGTTTACCCACAAATTGTCTTCCGATTTTTCGATAACCCTGAAATAGCCTAAACTGTTTAGTGCCTTTGAACAACCTTAATTATTGGGTCCGTAATAGTACTAGTAAAGATCTATTCCCAATTTATAGGGCATTAAAGAAAAAAAAATATGTTCCATTTGTTTGATCTACCACTTTAGTAAAGAATAGCTAGGTTTCAAAGAAAATGTTTGATTAGTAGATATAAGTTATTTATTGCAGGTTTTGTCATCAACAAAACAAATACAATTTCTTTTTCCCTTCATTTTATTAGCATTTTACGATGTTTGTCTTTAAGTTCCTGTAAACATTTACCGTGGTCTACAATCAATAAACACCACTTACGGCTTTGAATTATCTGCAAAGGTTTACTGTAGATGAAGTTAAATGTTACAAAGAAAACTCGGTAAAAAGGGGACCGTACATTTCATTTTGGATGTTATCAAAACATTTTTTCCGTTACGCCGCGAGTCGCGGGTGAGCGCTGGAACCACTAAAGCTAATGGATGCTCTGTTATTGTTGCGCGACAAGACGCAGGCGGTTAGCGCCACCATGCCCACTGTTCACTGAATGGTTTTGATACTTTATTTTTGCTAGTGAATATTTTGCTCGTAAGCGAACTGTGATTTAATGTCGAATTCAAATAGATGCTTATGTTATAAATAATCGTCAGATCGTGATTGCTAAAATTCCTTTGAATTAGTTCATAATTACGCTCTATACACATGCGCATCATATATTTCTTTTATTACTCTACTTTCATTAATTCTCTGTATAACACCTATGTCCAAACCACCAAACCACTCTTTCTGCTTTCCCTTAGCTTAGAAAGAAGTAGTTTATAAGAAATCCAAAGAGGTTTTATGACATAAGTCAATGTCAATTTATATATGGATAAATGTCAAATACTTTTTTCTTCATTTGACTGACGACGACCACAAGCTGGTCGAAATATATAGGGTGAAATTAAATCAACCGACCAAATTCATACTAGAGACTCGGTTGGTGATCAAGAACTAGGTTCAGTAATCCTTTTGGCCAATTTCGAAAAATATTGTTTTTTGCTCCCATACTGGTTGGACTAGTGTAAGTTGTGCAGTTTCTAAAAGAAAAAAATTTTTTTTTTCGAATTTCACCTGGTGGGTCATTAAACCTTGTTCCTGATGACTAACCGAGTCTCCAGTATGAATTTGGTCGGTTGATTTAATTTCACCTAGTATATCGAGTTATTTCTAAACTTTTTTTATTTAAATATATGTATATTAAATCTCACTCAATTAAAGACTCCAATTGTTCTTTAAACTACATTTTTACTAACAACAAACAAGGCAACACCTAATATAGGGCAGTGTGATTATGTCGCCGGCATATCGTAGAATTCGGCATGTGATAAGTTGCCTTTTTATATAAAATTATTAGAAATTGGTAAGAACATTAATGTTTTAACGATTTAGAGAACTCTTGTCATCTGATCAGGCATAGTGTAGTAAAATTTAGAAGTATTTTGTATTTACATAATATGTTTTTAATTGCAATTAATTGTGATCTTCCCAGTTATGTTGCAAACCATCCAATGGAATTTAGCTTATTTGTTATCCATCCATTCATTAATCTTGTTCGTCCACTGCTGAATTTAATAGGCCTAGCCTTTGAAACTAAGACCATTTAACACGGGACCTGGCAAAGCGCGAGTCTTAGTACTGAAATTATTCTGCCGTTTTCCACGGGAGGGGAGGTAAACACGCACAGCACACATTTACTCATTCACGCACACTCCTGCGAAAAATTGATATGTCACACTAAATCAAAAGCGGCAACACAAACACAAAACGCGCACACAAGCAAACTTACATGAACAAATTGTTCATGTACTTTGGCAGAGGGGGGTTAGTGCGCATGCCTAGTCCCGTGTTATATGGTCTAAGCATTGAAGGTTGCCATTCCAAGACGTCACTATTCTTGGCTATCCTCTTGAAAGACATGCCCATGCCTATAATCACACACGCTGGGCAGGCCGCTTACACAATATATTATTAAAAATTTTTTTTGAGCAGCTTGGTCCTCTATTTAATCATAAATATTGTTTAATATAATTGTTGATTGGCGTTGTACAGTGGAGCCCACATCAAGCTAAACACTTTCAGTATAAGCTGACCTCTCATTGTACGGGAAACCTATACAATGAGAAGTCAGCTTATACTCAATGTGTATAGCTTGATGTGGGCTCCACTGTATGAGTATGTGCACATAATCCAGACCTAACATTATGCAAAATTAAAATTCCTACAGTTTTCGAGAAAATTAAGCCTCTGTGACGGACGGACGGACAGACACGAGCGAGAGTGATGTCTTATATAGGGTGAAATTTAATCAACCGGCCAAATTCATACTAGAGACTCGGTTGGTGATCAAGAACTAGGTTCAGTAATCCTTTTGGCCAATTTCGAAAAATAATTTTTTTTGCTCCCGTACTGGTTGGACTAGTTTAAGCACAATTCCTAGTGCAGGTTCTACGGGAAAAGAAATTTTTTTTTTTCGAATTTCACCTGGAGGGTCATTAAACCTTGTTCCTGATGACTAACCGAGTCTCCAGTATGAATTTGGTCGGTTGATTTAATTTCACCTAGTATATGGGTTCCTTTTTCTTTTAATGTACGAAACTGTAAAAAATCTTTTTGCTATTAGCTATAGTACCAACTTATTAGCAGTTCTGCATTTTTCCCATATTTTAATTAACACAATGTTGTGTAAGCAAATAGGTAAATGCTATTTTTGTAACAACTTTAAGACTCTGAATCAATAAAGGATCAAGATTAAAGACGGTTTCCTTTTTTTTCGGGTTCCTTACCCCATAAAAAACCACAAACAAAGATTTGAGTAACCATCTTGATACAATCAATACAATCATGGATGATTTGTCTATGATACAATATTGTTATAAAACTGTCGTTCATCCATGGTAGTATAGAGCATCTTTTTAGTTCCTGGGGGCGTAACATGGTGCCACTTTAACACCATTTTAAACACCATTTGACAGTAAATATATGGAATTTAGTTATATGACTCTTTAAAATTCATTATAAATTTTTAGTATCTAAATAAATAACAATAGCACTATAAAATTAAGAGTTAAAAAATTATGAAAGCTTTCACACAGTCCCCTAATTAAAATTTTATTCAGTTTTAATATCATGTTTATACAGTCGGCGTATACTTTCTCGGAGCCTTACGGGTGGTCGTTTTCTTGCCGCAAACCAAAACATCGGCCTAATAAAGAAGGGCTACCGACAAAAAGAAATTAGGTGCTACTTTATAAACATTCCCACAACGAAATCATATAATTTTTGAATGAAACATTCAACCTCTTTAATTGCTTTTAACAGAATTAGCAGGCGTTATTTATACTGCAGGCTGCAGGGCAAGTGAGGTTCAAAATGAGGACAGTGATGCTTAGTTAGTGTTTGTGCTATTTTTTTCACATTGATACTAGGTGTTTTCTTTAAAATAGATCTGTATATAGTGTATAGCAAACCATATATACAGGTTGAAAATGAAACCCATAGCTTTATTGAAATATATGAATCAGTAACATTAATAGAACAAAGAACCGTAAAAAAAACTTATATTTTGTATTGGTTCCCAAATTTCTATTGAATGGCCAGCTTACGCGACGTAACGGGACTGACAATAGACCGAACATATTCCTGGCGGTAAATAATGCGCATAGGCTATACACATAGGTTTCGTAGAGCGTCGTCTCTGTCACCGGAGTATAGTGCTTCGTTTGACGGTGAATATATATTTTTTAAATTATGAATCATGACAAAAGTAACAAAACATATATTTTTATTTCGAACATATAGGTACAATAGTTTCCTTTTATATAGCTAGGGGGTTAATTTTCAACCTGCATATTCGTCGCCATAGTTATCGCGATTTAAAATTACATGTTTGCTCACAATGTGGGCTCACAGGATATAGGGCACTTCTCTGATGCCGGTCTGGCTGCGCGGAAGTTGTTGCGTTATCTATATTATGTATATGGTGCCTGAAAAACTAGTAATGCTGATCTCTAAGGTCTCAGTCTGAAAATGATATACAAAGTGCTAGTTGCACTTATGTCAATTATGTAAAACCTGACCAAATATTCGGTTGCATTTAGAACCCCTCCGCCCGTGCAAATCGAAGATGCTTTATTATCTTATCCATCATCATCAACATATACTGTCGATTAGTAGTACAGTGGAGGCCACATCAAGCTATACACTTGCAGTACGACATTAGCCCCTACAGAGAAGAATATAAGATAGGTACCTACAAAGTCCGAAGTGTCTAACTTGATGCGGTCTCTAATGTACAATGGACACAACGACTTAATGTTGATGGTAGTATACAATCAAAAATGACAGCATTTACGGCAAATTTATGGTCAAATACTGCCAAATATACGTAATTATTTGGTAATTTTTCGGTCAATTCGGATATAAGCGCCTTAAAATTATCTACATCTTCTACACTATCTTCTGTTCTATATACTTACTATATTATATAAAGAGGAAAGATTTGTTTGTTTGTATGTTTGAGGTAATCTTTGGAACTACTGAACCGATTATAAAAATTCTTTCTTTTTTAAAAAGATTTACTATTGCTGAGTAACACAGGCTACATTTTATTTTAATAAAAATAAGTTTTCAACTTGAAAATTCAATATTTGTGAATCAAATCGGGAGAAAAAACGCCGCTTAGCCGCTTCATCGGCGTACGTTGACCAAATGGTATGTTGTATGTGGTAAAACCGGTCGTTTTTCCATACGGGAAAACTGTATCAGTTTAATCTGACTAAAGATTTCCATCTACAACGATCCTGACACACCTCTTGCAAATTTTTAACCGACTTAAAAAGAAAAGGTTCTCAATTTGACTCACAGACATTCAATAATTTGACTGTATTTTGCCAAATAATTCTTCTTTGCCTTTGCCAGTGCACCGCTCCGTCAATATTTGTTTCACCAGAGAGTGGGCACCTCATTTTACATTTATAATGTAGAACTGAACTCTATTATGTTTAATAAATTATATTATATTCCACCAAGAACCATCAATCGAATCCATCCAATATCTATTATGTTTTATGATATAAATTGTTTAAAATAGCGCGCTCTGAGAAGATCACACTTACTCGGCTTCTATGTATTGAAATATGGTTTATTCAAAATCGCTAGATATCATTAAATCAAATTGTATACAGAAAAACCAACTAATTATCGAAATCATTACTTGATAGAAAATCAACTAGAAGTCTAACATAGAGTAAAATACATTCAAACAATTTTATTCACAGTAAATTTCAAAACAATACTGTTAAAATAACATGGGTATTTTTTGATTACTAAGGTTATTCTGATTATTGCATCAAAATCATCCAAAGCTTGTGATTTTGTTTCCATTAGAGTCATCTTCCCTCGTATACTAACTTTTCTGAGGTCTTATACAAAATTCTACTTTCCATAATATTATTGTATTTACATCACTGGTGGTGTGCATAAATAAAGCATACTAATATACTTACCAGAACTATTCCACCTCCAAAAGTGTCGCCTCATTCATTTTTAAACTCTAACAGCACGGTGTTAGTTTCAAAATGGCCTGCTACTTCTAGATACAGTTAATCTCTAAATTCATCATGTTATACTGTGTACACAGTAACGTTACCCGACAACACTGGTGAGCCCCAAAGTGCTGCGCCGACATGAAATTTAATACTTGTTTTGTCTGTTGGCATAAGATTTTTTAATTGCGTAGATAGACTAGATAGTTGTGTCGATTCAGTGTAACCAGGGACTAGACTATAGGCTATAGCTCGTTGGGTGTAACTCGACTTAACTTATTTGACAGGACTAAAGTTAATTTAAGTATTCTGTCTTTTTCTTTCTGTATCGAAAAGACAAGGACGCTTCAAACAAGGTCCTGTCAAATAAGTAAAGTCGTGTTACACCGAATCGACACCAATATTAAATTTAACTTTAGAGTGAGTTGACAACATAAATGTTTTTATTTCGGATTAGTCTTAGGCTGAGATTCAGAGTGCATTTTGAGTCCGAACTCAATCTTACAAACGTCAAAAAGCGACGTGATCTCATACTAGAGTGACGTTTGTAAGAATGAGTTTTGACTCAAAATGGACTCTGAATCTCAGCTTTACTTGTTTAGCTTTTCAAGAAGGCATAGCTTGAGCTCTCGATTAAATTATGACTCATTCATCAACATCAATACTCTTCGGGAGTACAGGCGCGCGCGGCTTTTGTGCTTTCTTGCACAGGCCGGTTTACATTTTCATGCAAGTACCTAATTTCAAATCTTCAATGCCTAATTTACCATCTTAGGAAAGACTTTTATAATGTTAAACATAAACCAATCTTTGGTACTGTTAATTCATGTATATACATACATACATACATATACTCACGCCTGTCTCCTACAGGGATAGGCGGGGACTACAGATTTCCATCTGCTACGATCCTGACACACCTCTTTTGCTTCTACATCCATCAATTAATTCTTACAAGCTCTTGTATTCCAGGTACTTTTTACTATGCCCTTTTCCAGTATGTCACCTATTTGGTCGGCATACGTCCTTCTAGGGCGGCCCGGCCCGGTCATTATTTTCATTACCTTCCACTTGTGCAGCTTAAATTTCTTTCGTCATTCCACTTTCATTCATCCATTCTATATGCCCAAACCACAGAAGCATTCCTTCCTATTCTAGTCACTACATCTTCTTTCAGTCCGCAACGATCCCTTATGTCAATATTTTCACTCTGTCATTCAATATCAAACCACACTTACTTCCACTGCATTCCCTCTACTGCGATGCTCATCTTGCCGAACCCAATATTCACTACCATACATAAGCGTAGGAGCCAACACTCCATTATGAACCGCCAATCACACTTTGGCTGCCCATAAAGGAGTGCAGGGCTCCGTTCACTTTGTTTTCCGGTGGTTTTCCGCATTCACTCTGCTTTCAATGTCACCGTCAACCTTTTCATCGCGTGTAAATAGACAACACTGTATATGTGATATACAAAATTAACACTTTATTTTCTTTTTGTGGTACTCAATATCCCACACCTCGTTTATGGAAGAATAATCAAATTGTCAACTTCAAAGAGCTAAATTTTTGCTGGGCAAAAATTGGCAGAGCATCAGACATACTCGTAATTTTTATCATTCATCACTTTAGACATATATAAAAAAGAATACTTTCATCAGTGTACCACGATTTTTTCTATTGTATAATTATTATTATTATTCAGCAATTACAATCGAAATTTCATGTCAGAAAGTCAGAATAACCTTTGTTCGTTAATCCATAGAATTTTTCAGTTTTATTGAATATCCTTTCATTTTATTATACCCAAAAACATAACTAATACCACTCCAAATTCCAAGAAAATTACAAAATTAAAAGCACGCTATACAAAAAGCGTAATTTTGTCAAATTGTTCTTATACAAGTGAGTCTAATCAGGAATAAAAACATTTATACTTAGATAGTATTTAGTTGCTTGGTGACTTCCAAATTCTTTCTTAAAACAAAAACAAGTTACAACCGCAACCGTTTTATTAACCTTTTCTAATTTTATTTAATAACTCCGATAAAATCTTATCTAATAACAATCTTTTAACTACATATAGCGTGTATTTTGAGTAAATAAAAAAGAGAGCCCTATTCATACAAAATAAATAATTTAAACAAACGTCACAAATATTTAACAATTTTGCAGTAACAAAGTTCACGACAAGAACTAAATATAGGTAAGTAGGTTGTTGAACCACAAAAAAGTTGTGCGTCATTAGTCTTCTAATCTTGCTTCCTCAATCTAGAGCTGGAGACCTCAATAGCTTGCAGCCAGTGCTGGATCTCCTCGGGGCACTCAAGTTTCTGGTCTGCTCCGGGGATGCCCTGGAAGAGCGTGTCGGTATCGACGTCGATGAGATTCTGTCTAGACAGCACGATAGCTCGTACGAACCCATCGCTGATCGTGATGAACTTCTGCTCGATAAACAGGGTCTTGTCTTCCCAGTATGCTAGCTGAAAAAATAACAAATATAATAAATTGTTAAGTACTCTTTTTAGAGTCACCTTCTCAAATCATCATATTGGCAATTAGTCATTTTCACAACTGGTCAATTTGTCTGTGAATTACATGTTTCAGGGTTTTTGGAAAGTCATCTCCTTAAGGAGGTAATTTAGGGGATGAAAGTTTGCCTTATGTGTCTAACAGCGTATGAGGCTGACCTAGGACTACCACAGGCTTCTATGTGGAAGAAAAGAGTCTATAGCAATAACTCATATATGTATATATAAGACATAAAAAGACATAAAAAGACATAAAAAGTTTATTCAAAGAAAAAAGACATACAAATATAATTATTTCTGCCAAACTTTAAAAAAGTTCATTGGCAGATGTTGCTCTCCTAATTAATCATCATATCAATACATATAATAAAACAGTAGAAATCATGTGTCTGTATAGGTATATTGAAGAAAAGAAATAGAAAGAGAACACAAATCAATGATTTTTAGAATTCTTTTCTGTCTGTCTGTCTGTTTGTTCCCGCACATCTCTAAAACTACTGAACGGATTTTGATGTAGTTTTCACAGCTGTACAGAGCTTAATTTGGAATAGAATAATAACTTTATTTAATTAAAATCAGATCTCGGAAAAAAAGTTATCGTCAAATAAAGATTTTTGGAATTTACTTTTCTACTGGTAGTAATTAGAAGTTATGGTATCGGATCTCCTCAACGGATACAGAGTTCGGGTTTGGGCTTATTTGATGGGTCTTTATTAGCACTTTGGTAAAACATGGTGACCAGGGTCTGCTGATAGGACTGGAAGGTGGGTACGGGATCTCCTCAACGGACAACAGCAGACCCTTCGAGTTTAGGCTTATTTGATTGGTATTTATTAGCACTTTGGTAAAACATGGAGACCAGGGTCTGCTGATGAGACTGGAAGGTGGGTACGGGATCTCCTCAACGGACAACGACAGACCCTTCGAGTTTGGGCCTTTTGATTGGTTTTTATTAGCACTTTGGTAAAACATGGAGACCAGGGTTTGATGATGATTTGATTGTAATTTATTAGCAATTTGTTAAAACATGGTGACCAGGGTCTGATAATGGGACTGGAAGGTGGGTACGGGATCTCCTCAACGGTCAACAGACCCTTCGAGTTTAGGCTTATTTGATTGGTATTTATTAGCACTTTGGTAAAACATGGAGACCAGGGTCTGCTGGTGGGACTGGAATATGGGTACGGGATCTCCTCAACGGACAACAGCACACCCTTCGACTTTGGGCTTATTTGATTGGTCTTTCTTAGCACTTTGGTAAAACATGGAGACCAGGTTCTGATGATGGGACTGGAAGGTTCAATGGACCTTGGACAATGGACAACAGCAGACCGCGTCTATTTACTTTAAAAATAAGTGATGTGTGCTGCGAATAAGAAAGGTCATCATAATATTATTTTGTTAAGGCGCCTCTTCCCAGCGTCATCCAAAAGTACTCCTATTTTATCAATTATTTCTCTTATACGGTATAATCAAAAATTATTAAAAAATATACAGTGGTATTTAAACTATCAGAATTTAAATAAGAAACAACTTAATTGCAGGAAATTATTCTCACGAATAGCATGAATATATTGTCCAAAGTCAAGCTGTCTTTAGGCTAAAAATGTTTTTTTTTTCTTTGAAAACATTCATATTCATCTTGCACTAAAATACAAGGAAAGAATTTACTAGTGATAATATTGCTGAAAATGAAAATCTTAACAGTTTTTACCTGTGTACCTTCTACATTTGTTAACAATAAGGGCCCTAATCATGGAGCCCTGCGGAGTTAAAATGGGTTTAACTAATGCTCCAGATAACTTTACTCCATTAATATCTACCTTTTAAAGTCGATCACTAAGGTATGATTTAAATAACGCCCAACTAGAACCTAATACTAAGCCTGCGCTGTGCGTCTGTCTGTCTGTACGTTCGTTTGTCACATAGGTCTACAGCTTCAGCCGTAATCGTAAATGTATCTAGTTAAAATATTAACACAAAAGTCAGAGGACAATCTTTCAAGTTCTTGTAGCGTTTCGTGGCTCATCAAAATTTAAGCAGCCGGATATACTCGTATATTTATTTCAAAAGATTTAAATCAAAGGTGCCCAGAGGCTCACTACTACGTGAGCATATCTATACATATCGTTGCGGTATGGGAAAGCACATGGATAAATTCGCAGGTTGTGTTGAGAACTGGATAGCTCAGTGGAAGAGCAACCGCCCGGTAAGCGAGAGGTCCTGGGTTCGAGTCCCGGCTCAAAGCTCCACACGTCCAGATTTACTTTTCTGATTTTCTATACCGCAATGATATAAAATTTAATTTGTTATCTCCTTGCGATGGTTAAATCGCCAAGTGTTTAAAATATAGAAATTTATTTCTATCATAGTTTCGATAAGAGTAATGTGTATTCTTAACTACCCGATGCCGTAACAGGTGACGGTAGGGCAAATAATAGTCTCAGACTTGTCTTGAATACACTAGCGTCCTCTAGGCGCCAAGAGGCTCACTACTAAGTGAGCATATCTATACATATCGTTGCGGTATGGGAAAGCACATGGATAAATTCGCAGGTTGTGTTGAGAACTGGATAGCTCAGTGGAAGAGCAACCGCCCGGTAAGCGAGAGGTCCTGGGTTCGAGTCCCGGCTCAAAGCTCCACACGTCCAGATTTACTTTTCTGATTTTCTATACCGCAATGATATAAAATTTAATTTGTTATCTCCTTGCGATGGTTAAATCGCCAAGTGTTTAAAATATATAAATTTATTTCTATCATAGTTTCGATAAGAGTAATATGTATTCTTAACTACCCGATGCCGTAACAGGTGACGGTAGGGCAAATAATAGTCTCAGACTTGTCTTGAATACACTAGCGTCCTCTAGGCGCCAAGAGGCTCACTACTAAGTGAGCATATCTATACATATCATTGCGGTATGGGAAAGCACATGGATAAATTCGCAGGTTGTGTTGAGAACTGGATAGCTCAGTGGAAGAGCAACCGCCCGGTAAGCGAGAGGTCCTGGGTTCGAGTCCTGGCTCAAAGCTCCACACGTCCAGATTTACTTTTCTGATTTTCTATACCGCAATGATATAAAATTTAATTTGTTATCTCCTTGCGATGGTTAAATCGCCAAGTGTTTAAAATATAGAAATTTATTTCTATCATAGTTTCGATAAGAGTAATGTGTATTCTTAACTACCCGATGCCGTAACAGGTGACGGTAGGGCAAATAATAGTCTCAGACTTGTCTTGAATACACTAGCGTCCTCTAGGCGCCAAGAGGCTCACTACTAAGTGACCATATCTATACATATCGTTGCGGTATGGGAAAGCACAAGCGTAAATTCGCAGGTTGTGTTGAGAACTGGATAGCTCAGTGGAAGAGCAACCGCCCGGTAAGCGAGAGGCCCGGGTTCGAGTCCCGGCTCAAAGCTCCACACGTCCAGATTTACTTTTCTGATTTTCTATACCGCAATGATATATAATTTAATTTGTTATCTCCTTGCAATGGATAAATCGCCAAGTGTATAAAATATTTATTTCTATCATAGTTTACATAATAATATATACTATACTAGCTGTACCTGCGACTTCGTTCGCATGGTTTAAGGATAATATGTGGTTGGTTGAATACGTAATAACTCGTTTTAAACACTCATTAAATTTTTGCCAAAAATATTTAACAAAAATATTTGAACGAACACAGACCCGAGGGTTTAGTTTTTTTTTAATATATATTATATAGCTTTTGCCCGCGGCTCCGCCCGCGTCGAAAAGATTTTCGTGGAAGTAAGGAAAACAAAATAATTTGATTTTTTGAACGACTATATGCAACGGACACCATGTTTAAGAAAGCGCTAATAAAGACCAATCAAATAAGCCTAAACTCGAAGAGTCTGCTGTTGTCCGTTGAGGAGATCCTGTACCCATCTTCCAGTCCCATCATCAGACCCTGGTCTCCATATTTTACCAAAGTGCTTATAAAGACCAATCAAATGAGCCCAAACTCAAAGGGTCTGCTGTTGTCCGTCGAGGAGATCCTGTATCCATCTTCCAGACCTATCGTCAGACCCTGGTCACCATGTTTTACCAAAGTGCAAATAATGACCAATCAAATAAGCCCATACTCGAAGAGTCTGCTGTTGTCCGTTGAGGAGATCCTGTACCCATCTTCCAGTCCCATCATCAGACCCTGGTCTCCATATTTTACCAAAGTGCTAATAAAGACCAACCAAATGAGCCCAAACTCGAAGGGTCTGCTGTTGTCCGTTGAGGAGATCCTGTACCCATCTTTCAGTCCCATCATCAGACCCTCGTCACCATGTTATACCAAAGTGCCAATAAAGGCCAATCAAATAAGCCCAAACTCATAGGGTCTTGCTGTTGTCCGTTGAGGAGATCCCGTACCCATCTTCCAGGCCCATCATCAGACCCTGTTCACCATGTTTTACCAAAGTGCTAATAAAGACCAATCAAATAAGCCCGAACTCGAAGGGTCTGCTGTTGTCCGTTGAGGAGATCCTGTACCCATCTTCCAGTCCCATCATCAGACCCTGGTCTCCATATTTTACCAAAGTGCTTATAAAGACCAATCAAATGAGCCCAAACTCGAAGGGTCTGCTGTTGTCCGTTGAGGAGATCCTGTACCCATATTTCAGTCCCATCATCAGACCCTCGTCACCATGTTATACCAAAGTGCCAATAAAGACCAATCAAATAAGCCCAAACTCGAAGGGTCTGCTGTTGTCCGTTGAGGAGATCCTGTACCCATCTTCCAGTCCCATCGTCAGACCCTGGTCTCCATATTTTACCAAAGTGCTAATAAAGACCAATCAAATGAGCCCAAACTCGAAGGGTCTGCTGTTGTCCGTTGAGGAGATCCTGTACCCATCTTTCAGTCCCATCATCAGACCCTGGTCATCATGTTATACCAAATTGCTAATAAAGACCAATCAAATAAGCCCAAACCCGAAGGGTCTGCTGTTGTCCGTTGAGGAGATCCTGTACCCATCTTTATACCAAAGTGCTAAGAAAGACCAATCAAATAAGCCCAAACCCGAAGGGTCTGCTGTTGTCCGTTGAGGAGATCCTGTACCCATCTTTCAGTCCCATCATCAGACCCTGGTGACCATGTTATACCAAAGTGCTAATAAAGACCTATCAAATAAGCCCAAACTCGAAGGGTCTGCTGTTGTCCGTTGAGGAGATCCTGTACCCATCTTCCAGTCCCATCATCAGACCCTGGTCACCATGTTTTACCAAAGTGCGAAGAAGTGTGTCAGGATCGTTGTAGATGGAAATCTGTAGTCAGATTAAACTCATACAGTTTTCTCGTATGGGAAAAAATCAATACATAAACCTGGCTGTAATCACTTTTTCAAGCTAAATATTTGCAAGAGGTGTGTCCGGATCGTTGTAGGTGTAGTCAAATGAAACTGATATAGTTTTCCCGTATGGGAACAAATCATTACTTAAACATTTAGTATTTCATGTATCTGTGCTAAAACCTAGCTGTAGTTACTTTTTCAAACTTAATATTAGCAAACGGTGTGTCAGGATCGTTGTAGATGGAAATCTTTAGTCATATCAAACTGATACAGTTTCCTCGTATGGAAAAACAACCGGTTTCATCACGTATAACTAACCATTTGGTCAAGGAACGCCGATAAAGCAGCTAAGCAGCGTTTTTTCTCCCGACATGGTCCACAAATATTGAATTTTCAAACTGAAAACTTATTTTTATTAAAATAAAATATAGCTTATGTTACTCAGCGATAGTATAGCTTTTTATAAAAGAAAGAATTTTTAGAATCGGTTCAGTAGTTCCAAAGTTTACCTCAAACATACAAACAAACAAACAAATCTTTCCTCTTTATATAATAGTGTAGAAGATGTAGATGAATGACTTCTTCCATTCAGGAGTTTCAGGGTCGTAGGTAGGCATAATGACAACTTTTATGTTGTACCCTGCAATCAGCACCTTATCACAAAGTGATTTACAAAATCTTGAATTGTTTGCTGTCATTCATTGAGGAGTTGTATGGTGATGGGGCCAGGATCGAAGATCTGGTAGGTATGACAATTTTCAAGTAACATCCTGTGATCAGCATAGTACAAAGCGATTACCTCAATATCGAGTAGTATGATGTTATTCATTTAAGGGTTCCACTGCCTATCCCCGAATACCTTCATCAGATCATGACCAAACATCGATCTTTATCTTTTTAGGGTTTTCGATTTTTGACGGACTCTATCACAGCATCTCTTGAAGAACACTGTTTGTTCATACATACAGACAAAAATTTCAAAAATGTCTGTTTTGTGCTCTGTAGCGTTAGTAGAGAACACAGCGCTCTTTAAAAAAATATATTACATGTACAGTTTCGACTTCGTTACAACTTTACTAAATGTATAGATGGTACTGATACAGTGCCTATTTAGATTTGCACTCAGATCTGTAACTTCATTCGTCTACGAGCTAGAGACCTGTGACCATAGGGGTAACTAGGTGGGGGCCAGGGGAGCACGGTCCGTCATACAGTACCGTCTGCCACCTGAACCCCAGGAATACAGGTGACAATATATTTTATTGTTTATCTTGTTTCTTGGTTTGTGTGTGATCTCGTGGTATGGAGGCCGGAGGGTTATTATTTTAATAGGATCATAATCGAGAACAGATACTTGTTGTGTTAGAGCCAGAGGCCAGCCTGCCTCAGCTATGAATAATAGTTAGGCCAATACCCATGACATACGGATGGACATATGGAGAGACAGCGGAGTGACATTAATAGACCTCCATTAATACAAAATTAATACAATACATGTACGTAGTACGTATAATGGGTTAGATGCAACTCATGATGAAGTAAGAACGTAGTGCTCACCTTCGTCTCCACTTTGTACGGTGTGAAGATGGGGATGGTCCTCCTATACCGTATGCTGGAGGCGCCCTGCATCGCGTGGCCCTTGGCCTTCGTGATGTTGTGGTACATGCCGGTGCGGTCGTAGAAGTGGAACCGCGCGAAGTCCAGCTCGCGGACGTAGCGCGCGTTGTTCATGTGACGCAGGAAGATGTCCACGTCCTGGGTCGTGCACAAACCTGGCGACACGGGGAGATGTTATCCCTTTGCTTCTCTTATAGTGCGTAATCCATATTCTTTCATCCAATCCAATGAGTAAGAAATTGGATTCTTTATTAATTGATAATGATAACATTACGGCAGTGGAACTATTGGATGAGGAAGCGCACTATATCGAAGATATATGTCAAAAAGTATAATAAGTTTAAGGTAATTTTTCACCGCCTACGCTTCAAAATCTGTTTCTTTTAAAGAGTATTGAATATACACAAACTGGAATAAATCTGGTTCATTAACAATAACATTTTAATGTACATAATCTGGAAAATACCCAAAACATACTACTTGTTATTTATAAAAACCCGGTCAAGTGCGAGTTGGACTCGGATACCTAGGGTTCCTTAATTCGACAGTTTTGGGAACAGTCAGGAAGAAGGTATTTATAAGGTAGGTATGTATAACTAAAAAAAAAGAATTGATTGTACCACAAAAAAGACTCGAAATAAAACTCGTGGATGAATAATTTAATTTTGTCATTTTCTCATCGTGAATTTCTCACCCGCTATATTTTCCTGTAATCTTTACGTAATCCTAAATTACTATGATTTTTTTCATATTTTTCGGTTCATTAGTTTCGGAAGTAAGACATGCATTTTTCTGTGGTTTTTCAAAGATTTCTCGAAATCGGTACCAGTAAATACAGTAAAAGTATATATGTATATTATAATCAGCTATTTAACATCTGCAACTAGATACCCATATTGTATTTTTATAAAAACATTTTTTTTTCTTTATTTTCATTTTTTTATATTTCTCATTTGTTATCAATTTTTTTTATCGCTATATTTTTCTTGTAATTGGCCAGTTATGTTATGACCTATAAAAGTCATTTTATTTTTTTTCGGTCGACCAGTTTCGGAAATAAGTGGGGCGGACATGCATTTTTCGTGGTTTTTCAAAGATTTCTCGTAATTGGTGCCAGTAAATATAGTAAAAGTATATATTTTTACAATCATCTCTTGAATATCTACAATTTTTTTTTTCTTACTTTTGTATTAGAGATATTTTAAACAATTTAAAATTTTTCAATTATTTTTTGTACCGTATCCGTATTAAGTAAACTAGTGAATGCTATTTTTGTGGAAAATTTCAAGTCTTTATCTTTAACGGTGCTAAAGTGGTTATGACATACGGACGGACAACGGAGTCTCACCATAAAGGTTCCTTCTGTATCTTTTAGGTACTACGGAACCCTAAAAACCGGCTCGAGAACAAATTTTTTGTAAAATATAAACAAAAGTAGTTTCAATATTTTGATAATAATTCATAGGATTAACGTATTAGATATACTACATAGAACACCACACAGAAAATATAAGGCGACTTTCATTTAGATAGCCAAATTCATACTGGAGGCTAAGTAAGTGATTAGGACCGAGGTTTAATTACCCTTTCTGTTGTATAGGGGCCTAAAATTCAAAAGTGGAAAATAATAGATAATCTATCACTAACCGCGTTAATATATAAAAATAGATTACCACTAGTCAGCTGTGATTGTACTTGGAAGTGAAAAACACTCCAAGAAGCTTTACTTCTTTTTGAATGTGATGATCACATCATCAGTTAACGATACATGATCTACCCGAGAATTATTTCCACTTATTTTTGTAGGACCTTAGACGTCTGTGATTGATATAGTAGGTATAACTATCTAAGCAAGCGCGCATCCAGAATTTCACTCGGGGGAAGCAATCTCTGTAAATCGGATGGTGAAGTGTTTATGAAAAAAAATAATTGTTAAATTATTTGAAACAGGGGCAGAGGACAGCCCCTATTGCTTTCCCCGTGTATCCGCGCCTGTATTTATGTAGGTATACCATAAAGGAATAGTGGATTTAT
This sequence comes from Ypsolopha scabrella, assembly GCA_910592155.1. Taxonomy (NCBI): domain Eukaryota; kingdom Metazoa; phylum Arthropoda; class Insecta; order Lepidoptera; family Ypsolophidae; genus Ypsolopha; species Ypsolopha scabrella. The sequence goes on from OU342964.1 coordinate 13,843,148, forward strand.
TATGCGCATAGTCAAAGAGCAAAGTAATAAGCGGAAACTTACCGTAAATCGTAGTGGTATCATTAATTCCGCATTTCTTCTGAAATAGCCTCCCGAACCCAATGGTAAAGGCGATTCTGAGGAAGTAGTTCACATCCCAAAAGATATACAGCAATGCTACGACGGTAGCGATAATACAGTACATTATATATTATATTTATTTATATCACAGATAGAAACAAGTGCAGTTTTAACTATGTACAGTTGTACACTAAGCGGCAGTGGAATGTTGGCCAACTTCGTGATAGGTGAGTCAATGAACTGGTTTTATCGACGTGAAGTGAGCTACGAAGACGGCTTTTACCTTTGGCTTTACTATGAAGAGAAATGGAAAAGTTTATAAGAACCGCACAAAGAGATGTTTAGCTAGGTTATGTAATGCAATCAAAGAATTGTCATTGGTGTTAATGTCATAGACGAATGAAGCTATGTTTTTAATCGTTATTTATCACACCTATTTTGTGCACCTATTTCCTTAAAATAATAGTTTCCAAAAGCCATGGCTTGTTGGCGTTGCCCAACAAATTGTCATTAAGAAGATACAGATGATGTATTCAATCACACTTGCATCTTAAACAGTGAAATCATTTTGGAAACCTTAGAATAATAAAGACATCTAAAATGGAGTCAATTTCTCTATTTACTATGTTTCTATTTCAAAACCGACTTCCGGCTCTCAACTCAGCACTAGAAATCTGCATACTCTTCAACCAATGGCCCAAATACTCAGGAGGTACTGGTCTACGCTCTGAGCCTGGTAGGCCCTGAAGAAGAGCAGCCACGGAATCTCCAGTCGCACTCAGAGCATATTGACGGGACACCAGCGACGCCCTGATTCCACCGCCCCATAGAGTGATTACCTCGTGTTCGAAGAACAGGGAGCGATCGTCCCAGTGAATCAACTAAAGATAAAGAAAAAAACATTTGTGATTAATTATACAGTAGGGTTGTCAGATAGGAAAACTAAAATATCTGGGCAAATTTCAAAAAGTCGGGATTATGGAGTTATGGTCGGGACAAATACGAGTATAACAACGTGAAATTTAAGTCATTTTGTTAACGAAAACTGGTGATAGTACTCGTCCATACGAACAACTTTTGCTATAGAACCAACACTGAAATCGTGAAAAAAAAAATCAGCTGTTTCATAGAAAAGTTAAATACCTACTCGACCTAAATGTAGGAAACAGCTGATAGTGATGATGAATGACGTTGTATATTTTTTTATTATTAAAACTAAATTAATTACAACAAAATACTTTTTTGGCAAATTATGAGATTATACAGTTTAAATTATAAGATCAAATTATGAGACAACTAAAACGTACTTATTTTCTACTTTGCCACAAGTATTTGAGTTCACTGACTCCACCAATTTGGTGTTATTTGTTATTTGTCGGGACAGTTTGTATTTTGTCGGGACTCTGGACGTCATATGAAATGTCGGGACTATCCCGACGAATCCCGCCCGACCATCTGGCAACCCTGGATACATGATGGAACGGGCGTATGGTCGGTGAAAGGTAATGTTTACCTATGAACCCGATGGTAATTTTTATGATATTAAAATATAAGTATTAAAATCGATATAAAATAGGAAGCTTTAACTGCAGGTGACTAAACGTACGAGTCTTGGACGAATTAATTCGTCCAAGGTACGAGTGCATACGTGGTTAACTTAACAGACTCTATTAAACCTACCTTGCTGGTAATCTTATATGGCACAAAGACAGGCACGTCGCTCCAGCTGCGCACGAGTGTGCTTCCTTGCAGAGACCTGATGCCGAGCTCCTGACTACGGCGGTACACTCCCGAGCGGTCGTAGAAGTGATAACGCGCAAAGTCCAGCTCACGGATAATACGAGACACTCTTATGTTTCTGAATGATGTGTCGCAGTCTTGAAAAGTGCACACACCTGTTTTTGTAAAAAAAACTGCCTTCAAACAAATGGTGACTTTGATTTATGCAGCCAAATTCATATTTCTAGTAAGTGACCAGAAACAAGGTCGAAATACCCTTTTTCTGCAAGAAGTAACACTAATTTGGTCTCCATACGAACCGACTCGAGTTTGGGCTTCAAAAAGTGACTGTAAAAATCAAAGTACGTTTACATAGTTGATGACTCTATCTTACCGTAAATAGCCGTAGTCTGATCTAAAGCGCACGACCCTTTGTATAACCGACCACTTAGCACTGTGAAATAAGTTCTTAAAAAATAATTTACGTCATAACTTATATACAAAACTATTAATATAACCAGAAAACTTTGAAGCAACATTTTGTAGTATAGGTAAAGTAAACATTAGCGTAGTTGGTGAACGGAGGTTATAAGAATTTGAAATGCAAATCACTATTGAGTGTTGCGTGAAGTGTGATCAAATTAACCTTTAAGGTGAACAAGCGAAGACAATTTGAAACAAAGTCTGTTTGTCTAAAAGACCTAAAAATGTAAGAGGCCGAAATATATTGAAAAATCTGTTTTTATTGAATTTATTTCTTATTACCAATATTTAAAGGAAATATAAAATAGAAATCATACAAAAATAAGCAAATATTTTTTTACTTCGTTTATTGTAAACATCAAAATTAATAATCGCCACATATTCGTATGTTTGACTGACATCTGGTTATAATTTTTGACAACTCTTTATCATCTCATATGAAGACATACGAATTGAAGAAAAATGCCAACAAGAATTTAGAAAACTTTTGAGACTTTCTAACTCATACCCAAATCATTATTAGGAAAACCAGGCGTCCGGCTTTAGCCGGACATCTTTGGCTTTTTACGGTCGTGTCCGGCCAAATATTTACGTGTCTCCGGATTTTGTTAGGCTCTTTGTAAGTGTAAGGTAGTCTTCAATTTAAATTTATCTACTTACAATCCACACAAGAAAAAAAAAATCACTTCGTTAATACCATAATTACCAAATGATGAGAAGACTGATTATATATATTATAACTGGTTAAGTTTGTAACAAATTTTGTGATTCATAGTAATAAACAATTAAAATACGTAACAAAGGTTTTTATTATAAAAGTAACGTACGGCTTTAAAAAAGGTACATTGGTTATTTGAAAAAATGTATCCGGCTTTTAGGGTAAAATGTCCGGCCTAATATAATGCCGAGTCCGGCTTTTGTATTTTAGGGCCTGCCAGCCACCCCTAGGTGGTTCATTGCTCTAAGCCCCCAGGGTGCCTGAGAGCTAGCTAGAGGAAAACCCAATTCTCCCAGAGTTATATTTTTCCATTTTAGAAACGGAAACCAAAACAAATAGCACCCAAAAACCAAAACAAATGTTTTATTTGTTAATTTCATTAGACGTAGGAATATGTCAACCCACATCCTCTCTACATTAGGATAAATGTCGCGTGTTTGTTACTGGTATAGCTGCTATAGCTGCTATATATACTGCTATAGCTCCAGGCGGGGGGGTGAGCATTGTTGGATTTACTAATTTATGTTGAACCTATTCTCTCTTGAGAATCTTGAAATGTCAGCTTAAAGAAAGATAAACAACATAGCGTCAGACGAAGTTATACGTATATTTATATAAAACATAAAAAAGTAAAACTTAAACCTAATAAATAAATTGACAAAAAGCTTTGGCATTTTATACAGGTACAATGAACTACATACGTTTTAAATGTACAAAAGATACACAAAAACCGATAAAGACTTAATTATTAACAATTTATGAAGAATAAACCATGGGTGAGAAAGTACGCACGATCAAAATAATGTTATATATTTGGCAACAATCCCATGCCATACCAGATAGTAATAGATAGCTTCACTTCTGACCAATAACTAATACACAATGCAATTTTGAAATAAAGATTTATGAAAAAAAACTTAGAAAGATTTACATTTAAGTGGGCTTAGCAAATTGGCCATCGTTTTGTCTTTACATATAATTTGCATATCTCGACAATATATTCGGTACTGCAAATTTCAGCACAAAATGTACTTTTCAAGAGAAGCAAAAACACTTTTTCAAACAAAAAATCATATTTCTATATTTGAAAAGATGTCTAAGGAGAAGTTATTTAAAATGACATGGAGATTTTAGTGCTATAGTCAACACATATTATCAATGTAGTCGATTCTGAAGGCTTTCATTTTAGTGTTGGTGCTTTCAAAACTAAAAAAAACAAAGTTGTAAATACTAAGGAATTATTTTGGAATAAAGATAACCACGATCGGTTTTATTGCTTCCTTTAAAAGTAAACCTATACTTTACACCTTATGTATGTTTATATGTTCTTTACACCCCACACATTTTGAGAAAATGAATAATAGTACATTACGATACGAGAGCGATGAAACGGTTTTCTGACGAGTGTGAGTTTGCGGCACGAGCCGAAGGTGAGTGCTGCAATCACACGAGTCGAGAAAAAGTTTCTCGCACGAGTATCGTATAATATTTTATAGCACAAGTGCGGAAAATGCCGACTTTACGCAAGCGCAGCGTGCGTAAAGTGGTCATTTTATGCACGGTGTGCTATAAAGTAATTTTTTGTGCTGTACATAATAATCTAATATCCTTTCTTTATATTTCGTTAAAAAGGCATAACTTTTTGAATGATAAAAGCCGTCGTACGGCGGACGTTATCAGATCAAAACACCAATCAGCTGTAGACAGTTATTTCATATTATTTCATATGTGAATATATATTTTCATAATTTTATATATTCGATATATTTCGGCCCACTGTATTATATTATAACAAGATGTATAATAAGTTCCACCAAGTGCCGACAATCACAACCATCAACGTATTATAAATCTACATCTACACTTTTATATAAAGAGGAAAGATTTGTTTGTTTGTTTGTATGTTTGAGGTAAACTTTGGAACTACCGAACCGATTCAAAAAATTCTTTCTTTTGTAAAAAGCTACACAATTCCTGAGTAACATAGGCTATAATTTATTTAAATAAAAGTAAGTTTTCAGTTTGAAAATTCAGTATTTGTGAACCATGTCGGGAGAAAAAACGCTGCTTAGCTGCTTTATCGGCGTGCCCTGACCAAATGGTTAGTTATACTTGATAAAACCGGTTGTTTTTCCATACGAGGAAACTGTATCAGTTTAATCTGACTAAAGATTTCCTTCTACAATGATCCTGACACACTTCTTGGCACTTTGCTAAAACATAGTAACCAGGGTCTGATGTTTGGACTGGAAGATGGATACGGGATCTCCTCAACGGACAACAGCAGACCCTTCGAGTTTGGGCTTATTTGATTGGTCTTTATTAGCGCCTTGGTTAAACATGGTGACCGTTGCATATAGTTGTTCAAAAAATCATATTATTTTGTTTTCCTTATTTTCACGAAAATCTCTTCGACGCGGGCGGAGCCGCGGGCAAAAGCTAGTATTTTGTATTACTCTATTCGACTGATGACACCCATACAGGGCCGAAAAATATCGAATATATAATATTATGTTATTTTATTATTCTTTTCATACTTAATTGCAAAAAATTTAATAAGAAGGCTCAAGAAGAGTTTAATATATATTTATTCTTTACAGTATTTCACGCTGAAACGGCTCGACAGATTTGGATGAAATTTGGATTAAATATATCTTATACTCCAACTTAACACATACATAGGTTACTTTTTATCCCGGAAAAAAGCATGTCGTTAAGCCGAATAACACGCGGGCGGAGCCGCGGGCAAAAGCTAGTTAAGTCATAAAAATCAAAAATAGGTGCGACGACGAGGGACGCGACCTCCGCGCCTAGCTCCGCTTTACTTCGCTCGCCTTCCTAATTTATTTACATCTATACCAAGGTAAGGTTATAAATTATAATAGAACTTAGAAATCAATGGGTTACAAATAAACCCGCCGTACGGCCTCTTTTATCATTATTCCTTCGGGATTCAGGGGCATGCACAAAATTACCGGTTCTTCGGCGGATTCCTAGTATTTTAAATGAAAAATCCACCGAACGGCTTAAGAATAACGTGTATAATAATATGATTCCGCCAGCAGACGTTTAACCACCCTGATAATTACCCTTTCATTTTCAAACTCTGTCAGACACCTAGTGATGTGTGTTACACTGCCTACAGTTCGGAGCGCAAGGCGTGCAAGATCGCGCCTGCCCATGTTGTTGCAGCGGAAAAAGCAGCGGCGCAGAAAAAGCTGGCAGTGAAGGCAGCGGCACCAGCCAATCTGAGCCACACACCCGACTCATCACTAGTGCTGGCAGCAACGGCGCACGGGGACCTACAGGCCGGAAGGCTGACCAACGGGTTTCCACCTCTTCGGAACTTAAGACCGAAGGAGCGTCGTATGTGGGAACAGTCGAAGGAAGTTTGTCGTGCTGCCCCTGCTGAAAAAGGGTTATTGAAGAAGTGAGTCTTGAAAGAGACAAAATGAGATTATTTGAGAAGAGGTATTTCAACATCGTCCTGAAAATGTTAGCCATCATAGCTACAATATCGTGACTAACATTTTACCTTTTATAGCATTATATACAAATCGCAATATAATGTTCCCCCATAATATATTTTTTTATCATATTATTAGTCGTGGTAGAGGCCATAGCAACACGTATTTTTTTGAAAATTTCAACTTTATACCTATTATGGTTGAAGTTGTACCTATAGACCCCTGGACTGAGGAACAGACGGACAGACAGCGGAGGCTTACTAATAGCCCGTTTTGACACCCCTCGGGTACGGAACCCTAATAAATGAGTAATGTCTAACCCGAGTAGCGTTGAAGTGTTCGACGGCTCGCAGCAGGTCGTGGTTGCAGCGCCGCAGCACCAGCTCCAGCACCGTGCGCTTCTTGCCTGGGAACAACTTGCTGAGCATCTCGAGTCCCGCGGCGCTCACTGCACTCTCCGCCTCGGGTTGCTCGCTGGTGCCGACAATGTGGAGGAACGTTCAGGGTAAGCGCTATGTCAGTTCGGTCAAGCACGTAGTGAACAGATTTCGTCAATGTATCGGTCAAGTACTCGAGCCCTGAGGGTTCCGTTAATACCGTTTAAAACACAAACTTATTTCAAGTGCAAAGAACGATCAAGTTAACTTGACACTTACGAACCATTAAACTTTATGTGAAGGGTTTAAAATTAATAATTTAAAATTACAAACTGGCAAAGACCAAAAAACAAACTTCAAGAGAAAAAAGTAATATGAAAAAATACCTCGGGCCAGGATTCGAACCTGCGACCTAGAGTATCCAAAGCGATAAATTTCTCTATGAATTTTATAATCTGAATAAGTCATTTTCTGTTTTTAGGGTTCCGTAGTCCGACAAGGAACCCTTATAGTTTCGCCATGTCCCTCTGTCCGTCTGTCCGCGGCTTAGCTCAGAGACTATTAGTACTAAAAAGCTGTAATTTGCCATGGATATAAATATCAATCACATTAACAAAATGGTAAAATAAAATCTTGAAAAAAATAATTTTTAAGGTTACCTCTCATACACGTAAACTGGGGATGATTTTTTTCTCGTCTATCCCATAGTGTGGGGTATCGTTGGATAGGTCGTTTAAAAACATTGTGGGTGTGTGAAAACCATATTTCGATTTAGGGATCCGTTGGCGAAATATTAAGCTTTAAAGTGAAAATTTTAGATAGAGTGGAGCGTCCCCCCCCTGCCGGCTAAATGGTTGTTTAAAGAAATGTGAAAAAATTCACAGAAGTAGTATATATATCTAAAGAATTTAAAAGGAAAACTATCACAGCTAAGTAGGCTTTACAGGTTTACGAGTACAGGTCGAGCCAAACTTTGGGTCCCCTCCATTATGGGCCTAGAAACTTGGCACGGTCTGTATTAGTAGACCAACTCATAAAATGTACCGGGCAACTACGGAACCCTACATTGTGCGTGGCCCGACACGCACTTGGCCGGTTTTTTTTCCTATACTTGACTTATAAACAGATTTTTTAAATTTCTAAGTCAACTGGAAGTGCTCTATAGGTTAGTGTAAAAAACATTTATAAATGATAGGTAAGTAGATAACTTCTTTATTTTATTTCTTTTCCATTATACACAACAACAAAATGCATTTAATAATTTAAAAAAAATTGTCCTTCGGGTAGGGAACTCTGAAACTTGCACTCACCGTGACCAGGGGGACATGGAGGCAGCTCCTGCTGAGTCTGGTGACTGGAGAGACGCTGCAGCAGTCGGGCACGGAGTCACTCGTCTCACTATCTATGTGGATCGACTGCACTCACCGTGGTCGTGGGGACACGGAGGCAGCTCCGGCTGAGTCTGGAGAGACGCTGCAGCAGTCAGGCACGGAGTCACTCGTCTCACTATCTATGTGGATCGACTGCACTCACCGTGGTCACGGGGACATGGAGGCAGCTCCGGCTGAGTCTGGAGAGACGCTGCAGCAGTCGGGCACGGAGTCACTCGTCTCACTATCTATGTGGGTCGACTGCACTCACCGTGGTCGCGGGGACATGGAGGCAGCCACTATCTATGTGGGTCGACTGCACTCACCGTGGTCGCGGGGACACGGAGGCAGCTCCAGCTGAGTCTGGAGAGACGCTGCAGCAGTCGGACACGGAGTCACTCGTCTCACTATCTATGTGGATCGACTGCACGCACCGTGGTCGCGGGGACACGGAGGCAGCTCCGGCTGAGTCTGGAGAGACGCTGCAGCAGTTGGGCACGGAGTCACTCGTCTCACTATCTATGTGGGTCGACTGCACTCACCGTGGTCGCGGGGACACAGGGGCAGCTCCGGCTGAGTCTGGAGAGACGCTGCAGCAGTCGGGCACAGAGTCACTCGTCTCACTATGTGGATCAACTGCACTCACCGTGGTCGCGGGGACACGGAGGCAGCTCCGGCTGAGTCTGGAGAGACGCTGCAGCAGTCGGGCACAGAGTCACTCGTCTCACTATGTGGATCGACTGCACTCACCGTGGTCGCGGGGACATGGAGGCAGCTCCGGCTGAGTCTGGAGAGACGCTGCAGCAGTCGGGCACAGAGTCACTCGTCTCACTATGTGGATCGACTGCACTCACCGTGGTCGCGGGGACACGGAGGCAGCTCCGGCTGAGTCTGGAGAGACGCTGCAGCAGTCGGGCACAGAGTCACTCGTCTCACTATGTGGATCGACTGCACTCACCGTGGTCGCGGGGACACGGAGGCAGCTCCGGCTGAGTCTGGAGAGACGCTGCAGCAGTCGGGCACAGAGTCACTCGTCTCACTATGTGGATCGACTGCACTCACCGTGGTCGCGGGGACACGGAGGCAGCTCCGGCTGAGTCTGGAGAGACGCTGCAGCAGTCGGGCACAGAGTCACTCGTCTCACTATGTGGATCGACTGCACTCACCGTGGTCGCGGGGACACGGAGGCAGCTCCGGCTGAGTCTGGAGAGACGCTGCAGCAGTCGGGCACAGAGTCACTCGTCTCACTATCTATGTGGGTCGACTGCACTCACCGTGGTCGCGGGGACATGGAGGCAGCTCCGGCTGAGTCTGGAGAGACGCTGCAGCAGTCGGGCACGGAGTCACTCGTCTCACTATCTATGTGGATCGGCTGCCACAAATCATACACATATCAAATCAGTTTCTTATTCGTATTCTCAGATTATTGACAACAACTTAATATATATTATGTATATTGGAACAATATATTTCAAACTGAACATATTTAAATTTATTTATTCTTTTTTCTATAATTTATGGACTGAAGCGGTAAATTTCCAAAAAAATAGAATTTCTTTTATCAGTATGCCAACGCTAAGCAAATAATTAAGTAGAAACGATAAATATTTCGTTAAAAAAATCTTATTAAGCTCAGTTGGGAGAACACTTTCCTTGTAAGCAAGAGGTCGCAGGATCAAACCCTGGCCCACAAATTTTTTTCACTGAATACTACTTTTGCTGGCGTGAATTTATGGGATATCCCTACTATTGTTATATGTATACGTAAACTCTGCAACTAATCAATAGATCGCGATTAATGTTTGAAGCAAGATAGATTGCGTCCTACCAAGGTTTTACAAGTTCTTCATAGAGTACAGAACAATATCCATACGAACGAAGCCCCAGAAAGGTAGTTAAGTATATTGATATACCATGTGTTAGAGGACAGGTGTCTTTTTATGAAACAACATAATCAACTGATCATACTTCCCAAAGAAACATACGGATGAAAAAAAACTTTCGCGTTTCATTACTAATTTTGAAAACTCACTATGAGTTTTATAAATAATTATGTCCCAAGTAATTCTCGGTGATTAATTACATACCAACTCAAACGGTGTAAATAATAAACTTATCACATTTACCGGTGGTTATTAATAATTTTACGTGCCGTGCCTGTGGTGAAAGTAATGAATTTTGAATCAAAGCATCATTACGGGCCGCAGGTCGTAGTATTGGGCAGATCGTAAAGTATGAAACCGAAAAGCTGTCACTAAAAGTTAGAAAGCGTTTTACGTTGCTTGTGATCATAAATTTTGGGAACTGAGCAAAGCGAGGCGACCCCCCTAGTTCTAACAGAAATACGATACAAACATTAGTATCTACCACATAGTAGGTGGTAGAGCTAATGCCGAGCTCGACAGTGGAGGTACCACCATCTTACTCGGAAATCCTCCCGAAGTTATTCGGGGGAGAGTAAGAGGACAGCTCTCAGGCAAAAAAACCAGGCGGCCCACCATTGCCTGGGACCGATGGATGGCGGTATATCCATCCCCAATTGCCGGGCCTTATATAAATCAGACTGGTGACGGGCAGCGGCGTCACTGGTGCAAGGGTTTTGGCACCGCGCTCACCAACCCGCCTGCCCAGCGTGTGTGAGTATGGGCATTTCTTCCAGGAGGACCGCCAAAAGTGGCGAAATCCTGGAAAGGCCTATGTCCAGCAGTGGACGAAACAAGCTGATGGATGGATGGATGGTTCCCAAACGCGTAAGAAAATTATTAATAATCGCCGGTGAAAGTGATTAATGTACCCGAATTTATCACATTCACTCAATTATGTGGTAATTATAAATACTCACCGATAGTTATTAGAAACTTCCTCATTTATCACTCTCACTGTAATTTAAAGACTGGACTATTTTTTACTTTTTACCATTGCGGTATAGAAACGCAAAAGGAAAGTAAATCTGGATCTGAAGAGATTTGAACCAGGATTTGAACCCGGGACCTCTCTGACTATTTTTTATTTACGCGTCTTGTTCAGTATGATTATACTTAATTATGTGGTCATCTAAAGATACCTGTCCGTTTACACCCAAAGACATGTGTAGACATGGCGTACCGCACTGAAAAATTGAGCACTGAGTTGTGGCCCTTCAACCACAAATACTATGAGTGCGAGCGAGACAACAGGTCTACCACAAGTGACAGCGAGCGAGACAAAAGTTCCGCTACGTGAGCATAGTTTTGATACCGAACAGCGTGTCTGGTATATCATGGTATATATGGTATGGTATGGTATTATACATGGAATTATTTGTTTACATCCGGTAAAATATGAAAGTGGATCAACTTACCGTTTGGTCATCAGCTACCGAGTCGGGCTCAGCCCCAGGGCTAGGGCAGGGGCCCGTGACCCTCATGCCGTAGATCCGACCTGGCGGTAGGGCCTCCAAGGCTGTCCCGCTGTCCACTGACGCCAGGTGGAGGGCTATTTTGTCTTCAGCAGCCTGCTGGCGTTTCAGCGCCACCTGGAGTTTATGCAAATCAGGCTCAAGAGTATATGTAGAACCAATGTCTAATTATGCGTAGTTATAATTGTCATTTTGGTACTGCCGTAACTGAGATTTAATAAAATTACATTGCAATCATGAATATGCTAAACACTACAAAAACAACATGTATTTCGTTATCACTTCTAATGTAGGTACCTCTAAAAAATATACATATTAAAATTTATGATAAACATTAATAATGTTAAAGTAATGCTTTGAGTATCCCAAAGCAATGGATTTCGCTATAAATCAATCCTTATCAAAGATAAATAAAATACATTAATAAAATTAGCGTATTTACTTTGATGTTTTTATTTTATTTTTTCAATTCTTCATTGAATGTAGCTTGTTGCGTGCGAGTACAACTCGAACTTAAGGGTGCTTAACCCGCTGCTAGGAAAATGGAAAACCGTTGTTTTCATGAAAGAAAAACTGATACTATTAAATTTCACGTATTAAGAGTAATAATTCAAGCTTAAAGTTTTTCGTTTATACAGTTACGGGGAACATCATCTGTCAATAAAAGTCATATATTTATTTCAAAATTTTGTGATTATCACGTCTCCAAACGCAGTTTAGATAACTGAGCAGCCTTAAAACTTTTACGTTTGCAGTTTTGCACACTATCAACTTGTTTCAATAGAGAATGTTGTTTAACGAATAAAAACAGCAATACTAACTGATGGAATCACAACACTAATAAAGATAAATTAATTTACCGGAAAATCAATCTCTAACAGGCAATATTTGTACAAGTGGTTAGCACCCTTCGGACTAGACAGGGTCTAGAGCGATGCCCTGCGGCACCCCGGTGGAATAGTTCCACACTTCATTGGGGACGCAAATAGAACTGAATCCGAACCAACACAAATCAAATAAAAACCAACTGGACTTGACTAGAATGCGATATCATATTTCAGTTTCACCATCTTGTTACGGCTGCAATCGGCTGAATTGTATTCCTTAAATCTTAAAGAATTATCAAAGACGTATATAAGGCCCCAAAATAATAAGTGAAAATAACTCCAGATTCAAAAAGAAAAGAAAATTGTTGGTAAAATTGAGTGAGGTAGAAGTCGTGCTATACATTGTTCTGAGTGCTACACAGAGGAAATGGAAAATAACCAATATTTCTATGTCGTGCTACTACCGCTAGTTTTTTCCTGAATTCGATGCTATCCAAGGTGATTTAATAGGGGAAGCCTTTGGTTGCCATGTCAAAATTTGATTTACCAAAGATATATAAATTATAGTCTGTCAAAAAAGAGTTGAAATGAATATTGAAGGAACTATTTTTCTTTCGCCTGGTTACACCAAACAAACAAGTATAAAATCTGTTAGATCGAGTTTACTGCGTTGTTATTTGAACGTTTAAAGTTCAATTCAGTTCATTAAAGTTCAATATTCATTTCAACATTTTTTTGACAGACTATTATAGGTATAATAATATCTTTGATTTTACAATGCCTCAAAATTGTATGTCATAAACTGTCACGAATTGCAGGTTTATTGTTAATCTCAGATACAAATACAAATATTCTTTATTGTTTCCAGTTCACAATTTACATGGTTTGGGACTCCCCTTTCAAGTTTAATAACCTGTAATAAGAGAGGCCCGCTCTTTCTATAGGCATGCATGATATTATACATTGTAAATGTAGGTAGTTGAAACATTAGCAAAATATTGAAAATAAATAAAATTAGCTAATTAATAAAATAAATAATATATATACATAAACTATATATTTACATATATATATAATTGTATGTTAACTGTACAGTATTACACTTATAAAACATTTGTTATTTTAGAAAGTGTGCGTAAGTTTTCCTAGCCTACGACCATGGTCTAGGGATCAGTACTATATTACTTCTAGGGAGTGTGTGTGAGATTTATTTTGAAGGTGAGGGTGTACGGGGTATTTTGAAGGTGAGGGTGTACGGGGTATTTTCGTTTTGTGACGTGAATGTGTGTGATACTGCTGGGTATATGACAGTAAAACTAGGAAGGGTGCCTTGCAATCAAATTGTTGGTCTGTTCGTACGTCAAAGTCTTTAGCCATAATATAAGGGTTTTTTTGCATTCATGGTAAGTCATTGTGTATATTTTCAACAGACTGTTAATTTTATTGTAAAGATAAGTTAAGTTTAAGTTGATGGTTTAGAGAATTGTTTTGAGGCAAAGTCAGTTCAAACTGCATTACTTTTAATAACATTGAATGGGTTTCTTTTTTTAAGTATTGTAGGGTCAACCGAGATCTTTTTGTGGATTTTTAGTATACATGTAGAATATATAACTGTCTGACAGTTAAGACACTTGCGTCTTTATATAAAATTGTTGTTTCTTTTTACGTAATATAACTTTTAATATTCTTCTTTGAGCAATTTCGATGCTTACAAATTTTGATTTATAAGTGCCACCCCAGACAGTGATACAATACGATAGAATAGACTGAACCAGAGTCGTATATATATATATATATGTAATCAGTTGTTTATCTGTAATATTCCCTAGGTATTTTAATATCCAAATTAACTTTCTAGATCGAATCGAAAATACCAGGACAAATTCTTATCCACAATGACACCCAAGTATTTGGTGGAATTAGTTCTTTCGATTTTATGACAACTGCATACAATAGTATCAGAATTATTACATGAGTGAGCAGTCAAGGTGAAGTCATTTCCGGGCTGCAAAGAGTCAAAATGGAGAAAGTTATGTAGTTCGTTTTTTTTTCATATTTAATGTAAGTAAGTTCAAGTTTAGCCATTTAATAACTTTGTGCAATCTAAATTCAGCTGTAGCGAATACTTCTGGCCAGCCACTACCTTGAAAAAGTAATGCCGTATCGTCTGCATATGAGAAAATATGTCCGTTAGTCAGCGGAAGGTCAGTTAATGTTTATCTATGTTATTAATACACTTATTTTTTAGAGCTCACTCCCGTAGTCTATGATGTCATCGTATCAATAAAAATGAAATTTTTGATCGATTACTTCTCAGTACAAATCGGCTGACTCTGTTACTACGAAAAATTTAAAAATTTTCACAAAAAAAGTCGGTGGAAAGTGGTATATTAGCGATACTTAATCACCTCCTAGTTTAACTTTGAATTCAAGCGTTACGATCATCTTTTTCCGTGTAGATTCTACACCTACAGCGCAGTACCTAGTAGTCCCTTTTTTGCTACGGTAGCAACGTAGCAAGCGCTACGACCACCTTTTTTCCGTGTAGATTCTACACCGTCTAAAAGTCGTTTGCAATAGAATCCAACAATCATGTAAACAAACCAAATTGTCACGATTACTCCGTAATCACATACATTTGACGATCAATTATGAACATAGTCTGATTTCAACGAACGCACCATTGTTTTCACATTATCTTCAACACGATTTAACTTGTATTTATAAGTTAAATTTGTTAAAACATTTGCAACGTAAAAATTTCGAAGTATTTGACAAGCTGTCATCTTAGTTTTTTACTCATCGAACTCTATAAGTCATTGAAAAGTTAGTGTTGTTCGTAATCTGAAGTTATCTTTTATTTTTAATTTAATAAATTATTTTAATTTAATATTATTTGAATACAATAAAAATTTTTTTTCAAGAGCTTAATATAATTAACCAAAACGGATTGTATCCTAAGCCATAAAAATAATGGTCAGTTTTTAAAAATTGACAGGTGGCCATTTTGTTAGAATTGTCATTCACAGTCATTCACTGTTCTGTGGGTTCGCTGTGCATTAGTGTTTTCTGTTTCCGTTTTCTGTTTCCGATTTCTACGACTTTGCATTCTCATTTTGGACTTTTGTTTTGCTTTACGATTTGGCTGGACATATTTTTATATACTTTTTTTATATATAATCAGTTTTATTTTATAGTCTATGGCTTATATATTTAATCTATTTAGTCAGTTTTATTTTAGTACCTATCCTACTGTGGGCCATAGTCTATGACTTAAAATTAAAATAATTAGAAAAATAAATTTAATTAAAATTAAATTAGAACACTATGACATCACTATGGGCATAAACAATACGCTGTCAATGTCAGTCCGCCATATTTGTTTACATGATTGTTGGATTCTATTGCAAACGACTTTTACAGCGCAGTAGTCCCTTTTTTGCTAAGGTGGTGGCAGCCTAGCAAGCGCTACGACCATCTTTTTAGGGTTCCGTAGTCCGACAAGGAACCCTTATAGTTTTGCCATGTCTGTCTGTCCGTCTGTCTGTGGCTTACTAGAAAGTTGTAATTTGGCATATTAATCACGCCGACAAAATGGTAAAATAAAATCTACAAAAAAAAAATTTTTTTTTACCTTCCTTGGCTTCTATAAACGTAAATTGAGGATGATTTTTTTTCTCGTCTATCCCGTAGTGTGATGTATCGTTGGATAGGTCCTTAAAAAACATTGTGGGTGTGTGAAAACCATTTTTCGATTTAGGGAAATATTCAGCTTTAAAGTGCTAATTTTTCTTAGAGTCAACTGCCCCCCCATCCCCCTGCCGGCTAAACGGTTCTTTATGAATATGTGAAAAAATTCACAGATTTTTCGAAGGTTTTTTATACAGATACGTGTTGGTCAATATTTTAGTAAAATATCTGGAAAACTGCAGTCTTTGTCAATAACTGTCTAAGAAGCATCCTGAAGAGACATTGGCCCAATACCATCACCAATGTTGAGTTGTGAAGGGTTACAAATCAGAAACTCGTTGCCCACGAAACCAAGGAACGAAAGTGGCGATGGTTAGGGCATACACTACGAAGACCTGCAGACCATATCCCTAAAGTAGCCCTAAATTGGAAGCCGTTTGGAGGTTCTCGACGACCAGGACGATCAACTCAGACGTGGAAGAGGTCCGTTTTGAATGAGGCCGAAGAGAAAAAGATGACATGGTCAGAGCTCACCTCGCTGGCCATGGACAGACAGGCATGGAAGAGCCTAGTGTCAGTCCCAGACTCCGCGGAGGAGTAAAGGGACTGAAGAGAGAGAGAGAGAGAATATTTTCAAATAAAAACTTTTTACGCAATCAATCTTTTACTTTTACGAGCAAACCAAATGCGAAATCGAATGAAATAAAATAGTAATTTAAAAATTATTCGCATAAAATAAGCAATAACATATATTTTTTCATGTCAGTATTTGCTGCAATTTTGTTTTAAGGACAGAAGTCGTATGAAAAATATGGTAAGTGAAATATATCGATCATACAAATTTTGTTTATCTCGTAATAATTGCCATGCGACATAAAATCTAGAATGAATGACTACATCATACTTAATGTAAAAGAAAGTATAAAAACATTGTAAAAATTACTCATCATCTGCCTTCATATTTTTATTTCAAGTTACCAAATAACTGGGTTTCAACTTTATCCTATCTTCTTATAACACAATATTAAATCCAAAGTAAAATAATACAGCCGTGTTTGATGTTATAAATTCAATCCATTTGTTTACTTTGATCGGTACCATCGATCAAGGTTTTTTTAAACATGTACAGAACAGAAATAACCAGGATCCTTAATAAGATAAAAATAAGATTTATTTTCGCCTGTCCTTGCGGGAATGTTAAGTTTGTTTTTCGCAGGTTGAGTCAAGATTCGGGAGTGCAAGTGTCAGTTCGGGACATCGATGCCGCGATGCATTACTACTCCAAAAGACATTAAAAATTGGTTTGTTGACTCTTGTCCGGTTGTATTAAGGTCTAATTTACATCGCGGAGATTATTCACTCTGGGTGGACCGATCAGTTCATCCGGCAACTCCAGTAAACACGTGCCAGTTGTCCAAATAAACTGACGGATCGCATTAACGGGACGCGGGTTAGATTTCATTCACTACATTAAAACACATTAACGCCTCTACGTGTTTAATTGAGTCTATTGATTCCGGAAAATGGGATATGTTTCTAATTATGTATGATATCTTGCACTTTTTGCTTCCCATTTCAGTATTTATAGACGCACAGATCTTTAGTAATATTACAATTTCTTCTGCATGTATTGTTTTGTTTTTGAGGTTTAATTTCAGTCAACAATTCTTTAGGCCTAGGTACGTATACTTAGGTAAATAAAGAATAGAGATCTATTCATTTAAAAATCTTCACATAAAATATTGTCCTAGCGGTACACACCGATTTCCTGCAAATTGTCTTAAAATTAAAAGAATGAAAATCGGTTTCCATTGAAATCGACACCTAGATCACTTATTTCAAACCATTTCAACTATGTTGTTTTTTTATTGCTTCCTGATTTGCGCCAAAATCCCGAGTGGCAGATAAGATATATCAGAAAAAAAACTAAATAATAGAAAATCAAATATTTTGCGTGATCTTTATGTATATACCGGGTGTAAATAGAGTGCAACCTTTAATAAGCCACATACTCTACTGATCATACTGAACATCTTTCTGAATAAAAATTACCGCGCAAATATTTAGATAAGAAGATATTGAACTGTAACGTCGTAGGAATAAGGTCTATTTTAGAACGCTGCACCGTAACAGCTGTTTTACGGAAGTCGCAGTTTCAAAAACGCCCTTATGTTGGTGCGTTAGAGTTCACGCATTTTTGTTTGAAACTCAAATATTTCCTAAACTAATAATTAGCGCGGGTATGATTCCTGTGAAAAGTGGTTCAGTATAGTTCGTAGAATATGTGGGTTCATTTAATGGTAGCACTCTATTTACACCCGGTATGAACTACGTATGTACGTAGGTAAAAATAGATTCAGATTATATAGGTGATCATAGGACTACCACACGATAAAAACGGATTTATAATAAAGCGAAAACTTTAAGTTTTTTATCAATTATTAGATTCCTTTTTGTTTTATTTTGTAAAATGATTGCTACGGGTCAAATTTATTAGTATGGCCTTTTGAGGTGCGCCTTAAGGTTATCTACTTTTGGAAAACTATATTTTTGTTCAATAAATTAGACACAAATTCTTGTACTTTTAATGCCACAAATATTTATTTTTATTTCTTTTACTTTAATGTTGGCCTGATGATGTGTAATACGAAACCGGTAGCTTAAGCTCAAACAAAAATAAATATTTGTGGAATAAAAAGTACAATAATTTGTGTATAACTTATTGAAGATGATATTCCACCAAGAACCATCCATCGTATATTTTTGATGCTTTACACAAAGGGACTTTCGGGATCAGTATCTACAAGGATAGGACAAATAGATAAGACAACTAAATGATACCTGGGCTGCCATGATGCGCTGTCGTTCTTTTATGAGTCCACATTTGGGGCACTGACAGTCCCTGTAGGTACATGCCTTCTTGTGGCCCCGGAGGCTGGAGATCAGGCCGTGGTTGCGACAACGAGCGCATTTCGGGACGCGCGCTCTGCCGTTGTTCATGACTCTGTTATTAGATAAAAACTATGGTAAAATATCTTCTCGTACTGGAGGTGGTAGAGCAGATGCCGGGCTCGACTGTGGAGGTACCATCATCTTACTCGCAAATCCTCCCAAAGTTATTCGGGGGAGAGTAAGAGAACAGCTCTTGGGCAAAACCAGGCGGCCCACCATTGCCTGGGACCGATGGATGGCGGTATACCCATCCCCAATTGCCAGGCCTTATATAAAACAGACTGGTGACGGGCAGCGGCGTCACTGGTGCAAGGGTTTCGGCACCGCGCTCACCAACCCGCCTGCCCAGCGTGTGTGAGTATGGGCATTTCTTCCAGGAGGATCGCCAAGAGGGGCGAAATCCTGGAAAGGCCTTTGTCCAGCAGTGGACGAAACAGGCTGATGGATGGATGGATGGACTGAGGTATTCAAGGTTACTGAATAAGTATACCACCTTACTCTACTCAGCATCAAATGGAGTTAGCTTGAAAATAAAAAGGGACCAGTCGCGTTCTCTATGGTCCTAAAATTCAAAGTGTAAATAATATTCAGGAATTTGATCCTTAAAAGTGACACTATCGGTTGGTGCAATAATATGCAATATGTTTTTTTTTATCAGCGGGTTCGATTCTCGGCTAGGATTTTTTTTTAATATTGCTGGTATACAGGATTAGTTTTTCAAGTGGGCATGGATACCCAAATCCGAAACTATAGGGAACAGCGAAAAATGCTTAAAGGAGTCTCGACTTAGATGAAAACAAAAACTGCACTTTTTAAATCTTTAAGAAAACCAATAGAATATGTTAAGATAAGACAGATATAATACGGGAAACACATCAAATATGTATTCAAGTTGGGCTACTGAAAAATAAAATAAAAATTATACACCTGCATAAAATAAAGGAACATAGGATCGTCGTTCGTTCGGAGCGAAACAGAGTGGACGCGAAGCCGTACGTAAATTATCAGCTATAAGTGAATCTACCTTAACTTAGTGAGAAATGGCCAAATGCGCAAAGTGTTCAAAGTTAGTGAGCAAGAAATGTCCTGGACTTCAATGCAGTAAATGTTCCAAGTGGGTACATGCACAATGTGCATCAATAACCACGGATCAGCTTAATGCACTCAACGCAACGGACTCGGTGGACTGGAAATGCAGCTCTTGCACGAGCAATGGACGACCAAAACGCTTGTCATGCATTTTGCCAGATGTTGATGAGGATGAGGGAACGGATACTGAACAGCAGCAATCACACAAAATACCTGTCGAGTTAAATAAACAATTAATAAACGACATACGAAAGGAGGTTCGAGAAACAATTCGTCTGGAACTACAAAACTCGCTATCATTTTTCTCCGAGAAAATAGACGAATACGAGGAGAAAATTAACAAATACGAGCAAGATATGATAAATATGGGAAAACAAAATTATGAATTAAAAAACATATGTAAGAATATTAACCTGAAGAATGAAGTTCTGGAGCAGCGGATTAACTCGTTGGAACAATCACTCATAAACAACAATCTAGAAATCTGCGGAATAAAAGAGGAAAAAAATGAGAATCTTAAGGAGATAGTGAAAAAAATATGCTATAAGATTGAACAAAAACCTGAAGATATAACAAAAATATATAGAAAAAAACAAAATCGGTCCCAGTCACAAAACAAAATAGTCACACCTTCAGCGATAACAGTCATTCTACGCGACGGATGCCGAGAACAATGGCTGTACAAGGCGAAAGAAAAGACCATTATCAGCAAGGACCTAGGATTAGAGGGAGATGCCAGAGTGTTCCTGCGGGAGTCACTAACGCCGGCGACTTCCTTCCTTCTATGGAATGCTAAGAATGAACTGAAAGAAAAACTCGACTACAAGTTTATTTGGATAAAAAACGGTACTATATTGGCAAGAAAATCGGAAAACGATAAGTATAGTGTAATTCGATCCCTAAGTGATATTAAGAGGCTGGCGAACAAGGACTAAACCGAGGTATTTAATAAGATTTCTTATGGTTAACATCTGTAAACAAAAATGACTTCTTTTATAAAAGAACTCAACTTTGATTCTTGGAATAACTTTGTAGATTCATCAAATATAACAAATTCATCCCTTTTAACGTTACATCTATATATTAGATCCATGATTAAAAACTTCCACCAATTAGAATATACTATAACCAACTGTAAAAGCATTGTACATTTAATTATATTAACAGGGGCAAACATTCACGATAACTGTAAACAACTATTTCAATTAGAAGACTACACTATGCATACCGAATTACGTAATTATAAAAAAGGTGGAGGTATTGTAATATATACACATAAAAGTATAAGTTTTTGTAGGAATAACATAAGTACTTACAACTTTGAATGCATTATGGGTGAAATATTAACAAGTTACAATTATAAAATAGGTATTTGCGCAATCTATAGGCCGCCCGATAAAAATAAAGCACTTTTTATTGAAGAGCTATCAAAACTAAATAAAAAATATCCATGTAAAAACAACTACTTAATTATGGGAAATATGAATATTAATTTAAAAAATCATGACAACACAAGGTACAATTATTTAAGCTCACTGAGTGAAGTTGGACTAGAATGCGGGATAACACAGTATACTAGAATTGAAAAAAAAGGCGATATTATAACTAGGTCTTGCATAGACCATGTCTTCATAAGAAGTATAGGAAACCGAGACATTAATATTAACACCGCTGTTATCAATATCGCACCAGCTGATCACTGCATAACCGGTTGCCTTATAAAAGATAATACGGCCTATTCTCCGTCGCGCCAGTCCAATGATACCGTAACTAAATTATATTATAAAAAACTAAATCTAGAACTTCAAAAAATTGTCTGGAAGGATGCCCTAAATATAAAGGACCCAAACGACATACTTAACTTCATAATTACAAAATTTAAATACGTTTATGATACCTGCAAATATAAAACTAAATATTATACGAAAACAATGTGAATGGGCGAATAAAAAGCTTATGTACATGTGTAAAAAAAGGGATGAACTCTTTAAGATATGGAAAAAAGATCAGAGTAACACCAAAAATCGCTTAATTTATAATAATTACAGGAATAAAACCAATAAATATACAAACCTAATTAAAAACAATTATACTAAAACGGAAATTAGTAATAATTTCAAAAATACAAAAAGGTTATAGCAAATAATAAATAAATTATGTGGAAAAATGATAAATTCCATTGACAACATCATATGCAAAGCTTTTAACAAAGACGTCAAATACATAACCAATGAATTTTCGAAAGGTTTCATAACGTAAAAAATATATGTATAGACTGTAAAATACCCTTACTTCAAAATAAAACTTTCGAAAACAGTACAGACAGAAGCATAAAAATATATAAGGCTACAAACGAAATAACGGAAAAAATTATAAAACACATGAATGACAAAAAAAGTCCCGGCATAGACGAAATTCGAGTAATAGACATTAAACATATCAGCAATGAATTTGTCCCGGTAATCACTCACTTAATTGATCAATGCATCGTGTCAGCAATATACCCCGACCAACTAAAAATAGGCGTAATACGACCAATATACAAAAGCGGAAAGAAGAATGTCATAAACAATTACCGACCTATCACAATATTATCTAGCATCGATAAAATTATAGAAAGATATTTTGGCAATCAAATTAAAAATTACATAGAAAAAAATAAAATCATTAACAAAAATCAATACGGATTCCAAAAAAACCGAAGTACTACTCAACTTTTAGCGAAATTTAGTAACGAAATAAATCAAAATCTTAATGATAAAAACACGTAATTACGGTATTCATTGATTTCAGTAAAGCATTTGAAACGTTAAGATAACTTTACAGACAATTAGAAATGAACGGTATACAAGGCCCGCTTCTTAACTGGTTAAAAAACTACCACAGTAACAGGTTTACAGCTGTTAAAATAGCAAATTCACTTAGCGACTTGATACCCACAGAAGAAGGTACCGCGCAGGGCTCTATTTTAGCACCTCTGGAATACCTGTTCTATGTGAACGATATGTGTAGTGTCATAGAAGAAGGGTCTGTGTACCAATTTGCTGATGATACCTGTTTGATAGTGGCACACAAGGACATTAACGTTGCTGAAAAAACAATGCAAGAAAACTACAACCGTATATGTAGATGGGCACATGACGCGGGTCTAGTTATTAATTGCCTAAAAACCAAGCTAGTCCACATCAGATCTTCCCTTAATAATGTAACAAATAGCCCAAGAATACTGAGTCATAAACATCAATGTTTTCACAGTAATTACTACGATTGCAAATGTACTGCTCTTGAGGTGGTAAAACAACACAAATATTTAGGTTTATTAATTGACGAACGGTTTAATTGGAGATCTCATATTGAACACGTATGCCATAAATTAAGGGCTATTCAAAGTAAGCTCGCCATATTGAAATATAAAGTGCCCTATAAAATACTAAGATTGATTTATTTGGCTATAGCCGATGCTGTTAAAGGATACGGGATTTCGAGTTATGGTAAAACATATAAAACTTACTTAGAATATATCTATAAAATACAAATTAGAATACTAAAAATCATTACACCAAAAAAATACAATAACGAATTCAAAAACAATATCAAAGGTTTATTTTATCACTACAAAATTTTAAATGTATATGATAAAACTAAATTACATGTACTTATTGATGAGAATCATAACAAGACTCATATGATTTTAAAAAATCGATTGGATGGATTGCGCAATCTAAGCTACCTACCATCATTCACCTTACCAAAATATAATAATGTTTATGGAAAGCGAACTTGGATGTACTGTTTGTCTAAAACTGTAAATGAGCTTCCTAAGGATATTCAAAACTTATATTTAAGCAGTGATAATTTTAGAGGTAAGATAAAAAACCACTTTATAGAAAAATAAGATACCTACTCTGTATAAAAGCATAATTTATAAGTATAATAATGTAAATAGGTGGGGTACGATTGTGCTGGCTGAGCGTCTCAGAGCGATCGCGATTGTTAGTGGTGACCACGTGGTTGACGCACGACCGCCGCGCGCCGGCCGACGACGGAGAGCTCGACGGCCGACGACGCTCAGTGAGCACAATCGTGTCGCTTACCTCAAATGTTAATTAAGAAAATGATAAATAAATAAACTAAAAAAAAAAAAAGGAATAAAAATATTATATAATGATTTTAGATTAGTTTTACTCTTTTAGTTTATGTAAGTTTTATTTATAATTTATATCCTAACATTGTGTTTCCTTAAGAAATAATTATGATCACTTACATTATAATTAAAATACATAATGCAATGAATAAATAAGTTGATTAATAAACTAAATACAAGTACAACCATAAATAAATATAATTCCGAACCATCCGCCCATTCAAATTGCTAAGAAAAAGGGCAAGAAACTAAGTAAGATCATGTCTTTTTCATTTTTCCATATTTTTTTTCAATAGTTTTGTTACATTAACTTATATTACATTACACAAAGTACTTATACCTATTTAATTAAATGCATAAAAAATATAAGACAGCGGGAATTATGTCCTGAGAAAAATGTATCTTAGTCAACAGTATATTAATTAACATTAAGCCTTTTATTATGCCATTAAGCTTTTTTTTAGAGGAATCATACTTTGGTAAAATGTGCTATTTACTACTTTCTTTTTTCAGAAAAAGAAAGTAGTAAATAGCACATTTTACCAAAGTATGATTCCTAGCAATAGCAACTTAAATAAAGCGAGGTTTTCTCTTTCTTCCGCATCCGGTACACTGCTTGTCGACCTTGCTTGGTACGGTCGTCAGCCTGCGTCACATTGCTACTCCTACGAAGCCGCCAGCCTCTCGTATCAAGAGAGTAGCGGCCCACTCTGCTGCCAGCAGGATAGAATAGAACGCGCCAGCCAACATATTTTTTAATCTTTTGAAACGCTTTATTACCCTTGGTGTTGATGACGTAATTATTGATCATAAAGATTGTAATATTTTTGCTGACTCTGCAAAACGCACCAGGTTGCGTTCAGCTTTTTTTTCGGCGCTATTCTTTACTACTGCGAATATGGCTACATCTTATAACTAGATGACGTATGCTTACCGGCAAAGCGCTCTCAGTCCATATTGTTTTAGAGATAAAGATAAATTAGAGGGTTATATGCTGTGTCGTTGCCTGTCCTCTAAATTCAGTTACTAACTGTGGGAAAGAGATTACTTGAATTCAACTCGAATGAGGACCTCCTTTTAATAACTTCAAGTAGGTATTGGTCCAGCATAACCTAAACTAAGTAGTAACGTAGCGCGTGGCTCTGTCTACCTATTACGGCTGAAGCTGAAGCTGTAGACCCCTGTAACAGACGGACAGACAGACAGAAAGCAGAGGCTTAGTAATAGCATCCCGTTTGGTACCCTTCGGGCACGAAACCCTAAAATTAATCTAAAATTGTCACTTGCGATACAGAAGGGTAATTCTCAGTCTCTCGATTTAGCCTTCTCGACCGTAAGTTTTTATTAAGTTTTTATCTGTCGAACTCCATACATTTTTAGCTCGAGTTTTAGAAATATCATTACCGGAATTGCGGAATTGCCCCTCAGAGTACCGAAGACTGTGAGAGGCTGCAGAGGGTAATAGTGGTCACGTGTAGCAAGCACCATCTGCTTCAGTTCAACACCTCAAAGTGTCTTGCAATTTACATTTACCCGAGCACACACTCCGATATACTCGTACATTCATATTCGTTACTTATATGAGGCTGTACGAGGTTTTTATCCGCTGAAGTACCCACTTCATTCATTTTACGTATGCGTGGGTGCAACGAGCTGAGGGTGAGGAGGCACCTTGCATTAGTCTAAACTAGGTTTTTATACTCGCAAATCCTCCCGAAGTTATTCGGGGGAGAGTAAGAGAACAGCTCTCAGGCAAAACTAGGCGGCCCAGCATTGCCTGGGACCCCTGGGACCGATGGATGGCGGTAAATCCCCAATTGCGGGCCTTAAAACAGACCGGTGACGGGCAGCAGCGTCACTGGTGCGAGGGTTTCGGCACCGCGCTCACCAACCCGCCTGCCCAGCGTGTGTGAGTATGGGCATTTCTCCTAGGTGGACGAAACAGGCTGATGGATGAGCGAGGTCCAGAATGCAGACATACTGGCGAGGATAGGCCTGTGTGTTCCCAAAGGTTACGTACGGCGCGGCGGCGGCAACCGCATGCCGGGACCAAACTGCTGGCCGACGACGACGACGCGCCGCGCCGCCGCACCGCTCACGAGAGCGCTCAACATCGTAGCGGCAGGTAGCGGTACAACTTCTGTACTCTGAGTGAATTCACAAGAGTAGCATTGTATGTTCTATCAGTTATATGCCACAGTAAATATGTATTAATTTTTGTTGTTTTTAATGCCACACTATCGCATTTGGTTATTAAGCCTGTAATGTAATGATAGTTGTAAGTTTCCAAATAAAACAATAAATAAATAAAATTAGGTGATTATTGTTATAAGGTGGACAAGAAAGCTTGGGAAGTTTGAAGAACACTAATTTGCCTTTAAAGAAAGAGGTATCAGGTTCAAATCCTGATTCAAGTTTTTTTGGGCTGCCTTACATTCAGGGGTATCCGAATCACCCCCATGTATCCGTGATTTTTAGTAGTTTAGGAGATATGATTATTTTAAATGATTTTAATAATTATTTTCACCTGAAATTAGTTTTGATTTTAAAATAAAATCATAAATTAAAGAAAAATTACATACAATCAATAATAGAGTTTTTTTTTAAAGTTACTCCTTAACTTTGAAGGTTGGTTACAGAAAAAAAAGGCCTATTGAGGTCTGGTTTTTTTATGATTTTTGTTGCTGAAGGGCAATAGCAGCTTTTGAAATTACTTTGAAACCATTGACAACATCCCAAATACAATTTTCTATTTTTGAAATTGTAAGACTATTATGATTGAACAGTCATTTTGGACTTTCGACAAAATTTTAGTCATGTTCCACAAGACCTAGGTAAACCCTAATTTTCAAGGTAGTTACTCACATAGATTTCATAAATAACCTCGAAAAAACATTGACAAATATTAAATAGAAAGAGAGAAAAAATAAAAACTAATCTCAGGTGAAAATTATTATAAAAATCATTAAAAGTGTGGTGTGTGAAAAGTTTCATGATTATGTATATCTTATGGTATTTCATTGTAAATAAAAACAATGTAAATTTCATAAATTAAAATATAATAAAGGAATAGATAGTTTTATGAAATTTGGGAAAAAGTTTCTGAAATTGTAGACATCATTTTGAGATTTTTTTTTTCGTCTCATTCGGGGAAATTTTATAAGCTCTATCTGGACAATCTGGGGGTCCTGAGTTGGATAGCTTCTAAATAGGCGAATTCACAAATCACACCATGGGGGTCTATTTTCTCATTTTTGAGTACGGATCCATCAAAACTGCATGCAAAGAACAGTAGCTTGTTTTTTATTGCTTGTCATCTTTCTAAACAATTTTCTTAAAGGGTAAGTACCAGGTCATCATCATCCATCCATCCATCAGCCTGTCTTCATCCACTGCTGGACATAAGCCTTTCCAAAATTTCGCCACTCTTGGCGGTCCTCCGTTCTCCTCATCCAGCCGCCACGCGCAACATCCTTCAGATCGTCGGTCCAGCGGGCTCGAGGTCGGCCTCAGTACCAGAAATAAATAAAATAGAAAAAAATGTTTCAGTATAGAAACGTCTGGATTCTGCAATTACTTACTCAGCTTACCGATATAGATAATGCAAAATGATATAAGTAGGTAGCAGATACTCGTATACGAGGTAAAATTATTTATGCAGCCAAATTCGTACTGAATACTCAGATCCAGGTTCGATTACCCTTTTTGTGAAAACTTGTGAATTTTTTTTCTTGTTCCCTACAAATGCAAGCTCGGTCCCGGGTCAATCACTCTGGGAGGTCAAGATTTCATTTTGCGAAATAGGAAAAACTGTTTTCGATCCGTAATACTGGTCACTTACTGAGCCTCCAGTATGAATTTGACTGCATAAATAAATGTCACCTTATACATATAATCAAATGATACCTACTCGTACTGTCAATGTCTGCTTGACCGACTAAAAGATTCTAATAGCTGCTATACTCCTGGGCACATTTCACAAAATAACTTTTTCTATTGCAAGTACCTGAGTACCAAACACAAAACTGAAATAACACTACACTTGCCACTTAACCGTAGATATATCCACCGCTCACTCACCACTTCAACCTGAAACTAATCCCGCCATGAAATCTGTAAACGAATATCTTTCCGAAAAGAAAGAAAACATTGTAGGCGTTGCGTATCCTCTTGGAACCCCATTAGTTGTGCACAGGCACATCCAACCTTACTGCTAAGAGCTTAAACTCCACATTAGCCTGTTTCTTGGGAGCATTTACGCAGCATCCAAATCCCGCCCAGAGCAGCGATGAACCAATGGAAACGGAATTCAGTCGGGATTGGTTACTGTATCGCAGAAAAATCTCCAGAATCTTATGTTAGTTACAGCTAATTTTATATACAATCACAGTGCTGTTTACAAAGAAATTGTATCTTTAAAGTAAATATTAAAAGAAAAGCTTTTATTTTTTAGTATCTTTTGCCCACGACTTCGCTCGCGGGGATTTCAATCAATGTACTTTTATCTATATGCGCGTAAAATAAAACAATTATCAACTGTTTCAGACTTTGTGGTAGCTTTATTAACATCCCTTATAGCCTACATAAGGTGACTTTCGTTTATATAGCCAAAATTATACTGGATCGTCAGGAACAAGGTTCAATTATTATTAACTTTGTATGGGGGTCTTACTCGCGATAACTAACAACATACCTTAATAGATATGTGCTTGACGTTTCGACGCCTCTGTAGGCTGTCGTGGTCACGAGATAATGGTGAGAACTGACGGTTCATTGGCACACTCTGTATACAGGAAGCCTACACACACAGATAGATACCTGCACGCGTCTTCACATCACCATCCTCGTCACCTACAATCTGTTGTGACCTCTCTCACAAACAGAGCATACGATCTCTGTGACCCTGAACATTTAGGAGAGGAACTTTCAAATGTTCAGGAGGTACTTAAACGGAATGGATGCAAGGTGGGAAGGCAAAGACTAAAACTAAGGAAGGAAAAGCATCCTGAGGTCAGCCGACAGAAAGCGTTTATGCCATATGTGAAAGGAATAACGGAGAAAATCGGAACAGCACTAGGTAAATACTCCATCAAGACTGTATATACGCCGTTTTCTAAAGTAGCGCATCATATTCGCTCACCAAAGGATGCTATACCATACATGACTCCTGGTGTCTATATAATACAGTGTCGCTGTGGAAGTGTATATATTGGCCAAACAAAGCGAACCATAGCCGAAAGGGTCAAGGAACACATTACAGCTGTAAAAAACAGGCAAATAAATAAATCAGCGTTTGCAGAACACCTGCTAACGGCTGGTTCAAACCACTGGATAGAACTTCATGACCCAAAAACCCTTTCTACTGACCGCCACTAATACCCGATAATTGTGCGAGAAGCAAGTGAAATTAAAAACACCCAAAAAATTTCAATCGGAAAGACGGGTTTAAGTTATCTTCGGCATGGTGTTCAGTCATACGGAAATTTAAACCTCGCGATTTATCTTCGCATATTTGCCTCGATACTGTTAGTGTTGTGTGTCGTGTGTGACGAAAGAAACTGTTAATTAACAAAAGACAAAGTGCGGGTAGGAATAAGAAAAATAATGTGCTACCTACCGCCGCCGGCTCGCCAAGGACATTTTTGCTGCTATTCTCGTCAGTTAGCTTATGACCACGACAGCCTACAGAGGCGTCGAAACGTCAAGCACATATCTATTAAGGTATGTTGTTAGTTATCGCGAGTAAGACCCCAATACAAAGTTAATAATGTGTGAAAATCGCGAAAGTTTAAAGTTTACTAAGGTTCAGTTACCCTTTCTGTAAATAAAATTAAGATTTCCTACACTAATTGAGTCACGGTTGTTCTTGAATAAGTATAGAGGCATGAAAAAAAGTTTTGCAAATAGGGTCATTGAGCCTTGTTCCTGTACACCCAACGAGTCTCCAGTATGAATTTGGCTGTATAAACGAAAGTCATCTTATATATTGACCAAGGTAAAAAAACACGCATCCAAATCCGTTGAGTGACAAAAATCTGTGTCTAGGCATTACTAAAACACTAAAGCTGAGTTGTACAATCACGAATATGATGTCTAAATTGAATTGGCGACATACTGAAGGGCCAAGTTAAAAGTACCAGGAATTGATAGTTGCGGAGGAAGAGAAAGAACTAGTACAGGGGTCTACAACTTTAACCGTAATAGTTTTCACAGTATAGGCTGAAATTAAATCAACCGACCAAATTCATACGGGAGACTCGTTTAGTGATCAAGAACTAGTTCAGTTATCCTTTTGGCGAATATCGAAAAAAATTTTTTTTTGCTCCCTTACTGGGTGGACTAGTTTAAGTACAATTCCTAGTGCTGGCACTAAGGGGCAAAATAATTTTTTTTTTAATTTCACCTGGAGGGTCATTAAACCTTGTTTCTGATGACTAACCGAGTTTCCAGTATGAATTTGGTCGGTTGATTTAATTTCACCTAGTATACGTGTTACTATGGCCTCTATAACAACGAATAATAAAATATTCAAAAAAATTAAATTCAAGGGGGTCCCCATACAAAAAGCCTTTGCATTTGTAACGTTAGTTGTTTGGCTCTTACGTAATACATGCAAGTTTTAAATTTAGTCAGATTGTAGAACATCATTCTAAAGTAAAATAAGAAATAAAAAAGTAGGGTTCCGTACACAGATGGTGCCAAATTTTTTCCAGGGGCTACCACTTTAGCAGCATGTTTTTTGTAGGTTTGATATCGCTTTGGCATGTACTTATATTGTTGTTATTACCATAACGTTTTTAGGGTTCCGTACCTGTATTGTGGGTGGTATGAAACCCTCTATCCGACTCGCCAAGTCCGTTATATGTAGTTTACATTTCTATAAATAGTATTTTTATCTACTTTGTGTTTGATACTTGATACAGTTCTAAAAATTGTACGATACAATAATACAACTTATTTTATTTCAATGAACTTTTCATTATGTTTTATGTTGACACTATTTTATATTTATTTTAACATTATTAATATTACAGTATTTGTGGCTAATAAATGAAATCTACTTGTGTTTCTTTTTACTTTCATGTTGCTTTGCTGCCTTCTTCTTCATGATTTGCAGCCTTTTATCAGCAGAAATTATATTTATATTTGGGGCCACAACTTTTGATGATGATGATGACGAGCTGCTGGATGAGGAGAGCTTCACTGGAGTAGTGGAGCCTGAGGGCACTCGTGTGGGAGACTTTGATGCAGATGATGACTTGCTTGAGGTGTAGCCGGTGACAACAAAGCCTTGGGATGTGAGGCATGATGCACATTGCCAGCCAGAACCCATATCGTTGTCACTGATCACCGGCTTGTGGCAGTCCTAAAACAAACAAGACATTTGTATTATACATACATTTTCTTGTATTTGTTCATAAAATCCACCTAGAGTAAGAAATTATTATATTTTTCTCATATTTTTCAAGTAAGGATTTGTTTAAAAAAAGGAAATATTGCATATTTAACGGATAAAGGTGCACCTTTACCCTTTCATTACAAAAACTATACTTTCAATATCAATTAATAAGTAGAAGTACATCTATATTTTTGAGTAATCTAAGTAAATTTTAACATTTTTAACTGCATTTAGTAACTCCTTGGCAGTACTGCCGTCGTAAGGCGGCATCTTCATATGAACTTCATAAACATAGATGTCGCCTTCTTCCATAATATGACGACAGAATGGTACTGTAGTAAAAGCTAAAGATAGATTGGATAGTGTGTAGGGAGGAGTTGGTAAGACAAGATCAGTGTGAGGCCAGTAGGTCTAGCTGTTTTTTTCTGCCTCCTTAGTGACACCCTGGCTGACAGATTAAAGGAGGACTCACTTGATGGTAAAGAGCATGGCAAGCATCACACTCCACCAAACGGTTGCCAGCTTGAACAGCTATCTGCCTGCACACGGCACATGTGAGATCTTCATCCAACAAGTCGAATGGTAACTCTCCATCCATGACGGAGCCATCATCATTTTCCCGTTCTGGGATCTGTATCTGCTGTGGACTTTGGTGTGGAACTGGGACTGTTTTAGCACTACTGGATGCTTTATCACCCTTAAGTTTTGATCTAGAGGGAGATCCCATCTTTTCTTCAGCCAGATACTTTTTGGGCAACACATTTCCGAGGGTCTTAGCACTGCCATAAGTTTGCCGGATTAAGTCATCTAAAGTCAACCGTAGTTGCTCCGTAGAATCTGGAGCGCTGGAATGTAAATGCTTAAGACAAAGCTTGATTGAAGGATCGAAGTCTATAGATGACATTTTTGAATGTTTATTATGCTATGATTAAGTAGAATGTCTGGGTTGCACAAATCAGGTGGCTGGCCCAGTGTGATTTTCGCATTACTCGGAATCGTTTCAAAACGCTTCCGAGAGTTCCGAGCAACAGTCAGAAGGCAGGCAGTAACAGTTCGGTGGGTACCTCGGTTTAATCTCGGGTCAATTTTAGAACGCACTAGGGCGAAATTCGCATCACTTCGAGTGAAAGTCACTCGTTTCGAAATGAAACCTAAATTGACAGATGGAGTGTTGCCAATCGTGGAAAAATTTAAATAGTGATGGGGTTACGTCGATAATTCATTATCGATCTGTAACCGCCATACCCAAGTGGGTGTATAAAAGATCTCTTAATAAATATGTTTTCATAGATATTTAATTGACTGTACTATGTATATAAAAAAATCGGTCTAATGCGAGTTGCAATTACTCGACTCATCTTTTCTTAAAATAATGTATTCATGTATATCAATATAATTTACTGATAGTAACGTCATCTACATGCAATATTCAGAAGGTTGTATTTTTTAACAATTCACTTTCCCTTTTTTCTGTATGCTTTTAATAACTATAGATTTTTTATTTTTGATTTCATAAGTTCGAAGTAAAGGGGTAAAAAATGAGAATTTTATATAACTTCTATGTGATTGTTAACAGCAAAAGGAATACCTTTTTGACAGAGATTTGAAGCTATGTCCTGATAGTCCCGAATAAGATTAAGTACGCTAACCAAAAAGTATCAACTCTCGAGGTGCAACAGTATTTTTTTTACTTAAATCTTGAGTTTAACTTAAGACACTTAAAAAACACTCTCGACATGTAAATAAAAATCGATACAATAAAGATATTACTAATTAAGATAGCTACTAAAATATTCGTGGTTTACACTCATATTGATATTGAAGCGGCTATCAATACAGTAATAGCTCTTTCGTGTTATAAGTAACAATATTTTGATAATCAGCTTTTCGAACCTACAAATTGATATACTTTTCTGTGTATATTTTTACGATGTATATAGTAAAATTATTAGGCATTAATGAGCTATTGATGGCATTTTTAGTAAAAGTCTGCATAACTTTTGTTTTTATTAAAGGCTGTTTTGGCGATTGCAATCTTAAGAATGACTTATAAATAATATAAGGCATATTACTCTAAATGAGAAACTTTCTTTAGTCTTTAAACCTGTAAAAATTATATTGCAGAATAATGGCAACATGAAAATTGAAAAATAATGAGCGAAAAGAGTGTCTAAAATACGATGCGACTTTTCGTCGTTATCAACAATGAAGTATTATATTGTTTTAGCAACACTTACTTACTCATAAATAATTAGGAAACTTGGTAGACATTTAAACGTCATGACAACACATCTCTCGTGATCCCAGTTTATGAACATAATAATTTATTCAGCTGTGGTCGCAACACTTTCCGATGTTCCGAAAAACGTGTTCTGTTCCAGTTTTACACGAAAGGAACAAAATTGGCATTTGACACATCAATAGTCGGTCACGATCTTTAAGTCCGGTTGCGTATAGCCAAAACCTGTGTATGGCTCAACGCTGAAAGTGTTGAGCCCGCACATTTCGTGTCCTCCCTTTTTGCTCTTTCGTGAATTTAACATGAACAAAATCTGTGTACCGGTCAACTCAGCGTGCAGAAGGTGTTGAGCCCGCACAGTTTTTGTCCTCACTTTTCAGCTCTTTTGCGAATTAAACATGGACAAAAGTTGTGTACTCGTTGTTAACTCTACGTGACTTTTAATCTATCGAGTAAATAATTAGTAGGTACCTGCTTTTGCCGTGCTATTCACATTCAATCTGTTAAAGTTGAGAACGGGAAGTACTAACGAAAAGATTCAACGGCTTTGGATGCTAAACAGATTTTTATTTAGTTCTGATGACAATACCAATTTACTATCGTAATGTTACTCGCTTGACACTTGGCAGGCAGTACAAAGACAACAATCATAGATTAGTCTTAACATCCACCTCTGTTTGTGATGCCTGCCATCTTCTTCAGCATTTCTGTTCTGGGTCCATAAAGTGGTTTGGTGAGCATATCGGCAATCTGCCTGGCTCCTGGCACATGGCAGATGGTTATGCTTCCATCCTGTATACATTCTCTTATGAAGAACGAACGAAGTCTTATGTGCTTAGTTCTTTGATGGAACTCTGATGGATTCTTTGCCAACTTGATAGCAGATTTTTTATCCACACAAAGACATGCTGGACATTCTTCACCTGTTATGTCTTTCAATATTCTTCTCAACCAAATGATCTCCCTAGCAGTTTCACTTGCAGCGATTATTTCAGCTTCTGTGGGGGATATAGCAACAACACTTCGTCTTTTGCTATTCCAAGCTATTGCATCTCCAGCATACATGCATAAAATGGCTGCGGTTGATCTTCCTGTCTTTAAATCACCACCGTGATCAGCATCACTGTAGCATCCTAGGTTGAGATCCTTAACTGGTTTGTAGACGATTCCGTTATCAATCGCCCCTTTAAAATAACGCATAATCCTCTTGACGGTTAAGAAGTCTTCTTTCGAAGGATTATCTAAGTTACGCGATGCAACACTGACTGCAAAGGCTATGTCTGGCCTTGTGCCTGTCATCAGATATGCAAGAGCACCGACCGCTTGTCGATATGGAAAGGATCATGTAGTATCTCCATCTTCTTTCACATCAACTGCTTTCAGAATCGGTGTCACCATTGGTTTGCATTTGTCCATACCAAATCTCTCTAAGACGCGTGCTGTGTACGTCTTCTGATGAATCAGAATGGAAGTAACTTGTCGGTTTCTGAGTTATCTTGAAGCGCACTCTCATTTCCTCTAGGAAACGCTTTCCCTCTCTTTCGTTCGTAGATGCAATCAGTCCATCGTCGACGTATAATGCAAGGATTATTTTGTTATTACCTCGCTTTCTTACAAAGAGACAAGGATCAGACTGACTCTACATAAAACCGATCTTGACAACGTAGTCGGTTAGGCATCTGTTCCAATAGAGGGGTGCTTGCTTCAGCCCGTATAGGCTTTTCTTTAACTTGAATACAAGCTTTTTTGGTATAACCTTCTGGTGGCCTCATGTAGATTTCTTCATCCAACGTGCCATACAATAAGGCAGTAGAGACGTCGAATTGTGCTAGCTTGAGCTTCTCCTTAGCAGCAACGCTCAGAACCGCTCTAATAGTGCAACTTCATGTTGCGCTCCAACGCCTTCTCTTAGAAACGCGTTAACAGCGAACATAATTGTCCCATTCCTTCTCGATTGTGACCAAGCCAAACTATGTTGCGTAAAAACTAAACAACATTAGGCGTTGATGCATACACAGATTTTGTTCAGTCGATATGCGCATAAGTGAAGGCCAAAGTCTGTGTGTTGTTTAGCACCTAACAGCGTTGGGCCAAACACAGGTTTTGTCTTTATGCAGTCTGGTTTGTTTACATAACAAACTTTGAAATAACGATAGCTGAGCGTGGTGAACGTTTTGATAGTCAAGACCATGCCCTTGAATTACGATATCGATACGGATAGCACTAGCGAAAAATGGTTTCGGGCTGTCAATTATAATTAGGGATGCAAACATCGCTCATAAAAACATCGATACATCGATGTTTAATAACAAACATCGATGTCAAAACATCGCTCATAAAAACATCGATGTATCGATGTTTTGACGATGTTTCTCTAGGTTTTTTGTTTTATTAAAAAACATCATTAAAACAACATAAAAAAATCATTGATATAGCTCTATTGATGTGTGCATTAATTAGATATTACAGTTTCCTGTTCTCTCACATAAATACGCCCATACGTTTCCTAAACATACTCATACGACCTGAAACATGCCTCAATAAAATATCATACAAAGTATTAGGTAACTACATGTTTTACTTACGGTTTTCAACGTAATTTTCCCGAACTAAAAGTGCCTTCGAATTCTTGTCAAGATCAGTATGTAATAAAATCAGAATAAATCATCAGGTTCACCAACAACAACACAACACGACTTTTTGTTTGTTGTGTTCAATTCAATGCATTGTTACAGTTGCTCTGAAATGTGCATCGGCAAAGAATGTGCTTGGAACAACGATCTTAAGACATCAAGTGCTCACTTCAACGCTACATGCATTGTTTGCGTTTAAAACAACAATCGTGTTCAAAGATGTCTCCTATTTTGTGGGTTGTTCTGGGTAATTAACTCACTACAGTGAATTCATGCAACTTTACATACATTTCTTCTTAACTTTTTTTACTGTTCTGTACACGAATATACACGAATGAAATGCCTGCTACTGACCGATACTCACCATAAAAACATCGGTCTAAACATCTTTCATGGATAACATCGATACATCGATGTTTAAAAAACATCGAGGTATCGTTTGCATCCCTAATTATAATAGGTGGTAGAGTTGTAGAGAGTACCTACTATATTCTTTGGTAAAGTTGATGCTGGGTTTGACTGTGGAGGTACCACCATCTTACTTGCAAATCCTCTCGAAGTTATTCGGGGGAGAGTAACAGAACAGCTCTCGGGCAAAACCAGGCGGCGCACCATTGCCTGGGACCGATGATGGATGGCAGTATATCCATCCCCAATTGCCGGGCCTTCTATAAAACAGACTGGTGATGGGCAGCTGCGTCACTGGTGCAAGGATTTCGGCACCGCGTTCACCAACCCGCCTGCCCAGCGTGTGTGAGTATGGGCATTTCTTCTAGGGGGACCGCCAAGAGTGTCAAAATCCTGGAAAGGCCTATGTCAAGCAGAGAACGAAATAGGCTGATGGCAAAGACATTGTATAATAACACTAGCTTATGCCCGTGGCTTCGCCCGCGCTGAATTCGTTTTTGTGTACTCCTATAAAATCTGTTCATATTTTTCTGGCCGTTTATTTTATGGTACATAAATTACCGAAAGATTTTTTGTGTTAGTGTTTAAATGAAATGGGTTTTGTACTGAGGCCGAAACAACAATTTTTAGCATTTTTGTCTGTCTGTCTGTCTGTATTTTTTGTTTTAACTCGAGAAGCACTCAACGGATTTGGATGCGGTATTTTATTATCATTGTAGTGACCCTGGTCATCACATAGGCTATAACAGGTGTTCATAAAATAACGCCCAAGCCGAAAACGGGGAAAAGATTGAATAAACGCTGCGATAACTCTAGAACCACTCAACGAATTTGGATGCGTTTTATTATTATCATCTTAGTAAACGTGTTCAACACATTGGTTATAAAGGCTGTTCATAAAATAACGTCCGAACGGAAAACGAGGCAAAGATTGAATCAACGCTTTAACTCTGGAACCACTCAACGGGTTTGGCTGTGGTTTTTTGTTTTATTATTATTCAAGTGACCCTGGTCAACACCTCAGCTATAGAGAGTGTTCATAAAATAACGCCTGAGCTGAAAACGGGTCAAAGATTCTTTGAACTCGGGTGAAGCTGTGGGCAAAGGCTTTTAAACTAATAATCTATTCAAATCAAATCAATCAAATCAAATCAATCAAATCAAAATATTTATTTTGTAAAATAGATACATACTTTACTACAAGTCAAAGTTAATCTTTACAATAAATATCTTTAGAATAAAAAAATGTTAAAAAATAATATGTACATATTACTAATAAGGGAAATACATACAAAAAATATTTAGGTTGGGCTACAAAAATTTAATTATACTCCTACATAAAATAGAGAAATCTAGGAATAAAAATATTATCTATAAATGATGCAACGAACAAACAAGTTGAAAAGTAAATACGGGAAATACATCCAAAAAATATTAAGGTCGGGCTACTAAAATAAAATCGCACAAATACTCACTGAACGAACAGACTCGTTAGTGCGTAAAGTATTTTAGTAGGTATGTACCCAATTAGATTTTACTTATAAAATAGAATAGATAACAATAAATACAGAAACATACGCTTTTTTCTACATTTACTTACTTACAACTTGCAAATATTAGTTCATAGTAATATCAGCTACATATTACCTCTACCATAAAACCTCTACCTAAGAAAAATCCTACCTACTAATAGGTATATATATGAGGTGACTTTAATTGATACAGCCAAACTCATACTGGAGGCTTGTGTATTCTGTACATGTCTACATGTCTTTGGCTGATGGATGGATGGATGGGAGCTGTCAAATTTGTCTCTCTAATTTTGGTGCGGACTCTATGTACAGTGGAGCCCACATCAAGCTAAACACTTTCACTATAAGCTGACCTCTCTTTGTATAGGCTCCCCGTACAATGAGAGGTCAGCTTATACTCAATGTGTATAGCTTGATGTGGGCTCCACTGTACGACAGTTTAAAAATCTAAATCTGTCTAATCTAAGTACCAAGTATGAACATGCTATCGATTCGACATCGCTTCGATAAACAAAAATGCAGCTCTTATAATTTCATATCAATAAGATTTGGAGAAGATTTGTCATTTAGAATTTATCGAGTTATCTTTTACGTACTTTCTATGCTGGGCTGAGTTCAGTTTGATCGCCAGCTCACGCCCGGCAATCATGACATCTCTTTTGCACGCGTTGAATTTGAGTATGCTATCCTGCTGTCAGTGATGAGCGAACGATCAAACTGAACGCGGCCCTGTGTCACCTACCTCCTCACGTTAATCTGTGAAAATAAAGTTAAAAAAAAGAACTGTCTGAATGATCTGAATCTGACGTCATTCAATAAATAAACCAACCGTCAGTAAATGAGTGCGTAATTTAAAAAGTTTCACAATTTAATTTTTACAATATATTTATTACTAAAACGTATCACGGTCATAAACCCATAAAAATTCAATATTTTTCATTATGATCCTCCCAGCGTTAGTCTTATGTATATTGATTATATCCAACTCCATCTGTGATGTTCAATATGGACCTGACCCTTGGAACTACGAAATCACCAAATCCGATCTTGAAAAAGACTATGATAATGTGCCGCCTGATTTAAGAATTACTCCTAAAAGAAAAGATTTACGAGTTGACACTGGAGTAAGCATGAGTGAATGGTTTTACAAAAGAATACTTGTTATATTATTGAAAGGCGGCAAGGTCAAGGTAAGCTTTTGTTTACAATCAGTATTTTCTTTACTATGAGACTAGCGTTGCCTTCCGTCCCGGCTCGACTCATAAATGAGTATACCTACTCAAAAAGGTACCTTAATTTTTTTTTCGGAATAGCTCTTATTGTTGCTATTAATCTCACGAAATTTCAGCTGTCGGAAATCAATAGTAATCTCAAAAAAAATTATTAGTTTTCGTCATTATAACCTTGCGGAACAAGGTGACAATGTCCCTAGTATCCAGAGGCGTTTTAACAGTATTTCAAATTTGTATTTTCAAGTCGCTGATTTCAACTATTTTTATATACCGACACTCCCCCTTTTCGGCGTAGTTCTCCCCCCCTACCCCCTAGTATATACATATACTTAATATGAGAGTACCTACCTAAAAAAAAGAAGAAAAAAAAAAGTCACCCCCTTTTGTGGGGGATTCCCCCCCCCCTACCCCATCCCCTCCCCCCATCAAATATATACATAAGTGAGTATACTGATATAAGAGTCCTTCCACAGTAAATATTCGTCAAATAAAACCCATGACAGCAAATGTTTCGACCAGTTGCAAAATCTGAGAAAGCTTTTGAAAGAGAAACAAGAGGATCTTAATTTTAAGCAATTGTTGGCCCATAACAAATAGATAACATATATTTAAATAAATTTAACATGTAAAAACTTAGAAACTGAGCAGGTTTCTGGCAAAGAAAAGTATGTAAATGATAAGAATGATAAGTCTGATTAAAACTTGTGTTTAAATAGATTTTTTTTTTGTAAAAAATTCATTTATTATCCTGCCTTGGGACTCAAAATTCCAGCTTTTGCGGCAAATTCCAGCTTTCTGATTTTTAGAGATGGCTACGCTATATGAGACATTGCATTGAAAGATCAAAAATTTGAAATAAGTATCCTCGTGGATACTTGTATCATAAAACTTATTTTCATTTTAATGTTCACAGCACATATAAGATTCAACAAAAATAGGTAGCTTTAACTGCTGGTGGCAGACTACTCATGAGAAGAATGGCTCTGTTGTCATTAGCAGCTTTTCAGACATACTTTAAATCTTTATGTCTAAATTGGTTTCTTTTTCAGAAAGAAGATGATGGATTTGTAGATGTGACACTTCAAATGCATTTCCCCAAGGAGCATTGGGAGGTGATGAACAATTATTTATCTTCACAAAATGCATTCTCTGAAGATATGTACAGACGATCTGTAGGCATTGTGCAGGAGGCTATCACTAGGCCAACAGTCACTGAAACACTTGTCTTGGCATGGACAGACTACATACAATTTTATTTAGTAGAATACAAGGTAGATAAATTAAACTTAATGTGTATAACAGTAATAATAATAACCCAATTAATTTAATTTAACTTTTAATGTATTTTTTTTTTCAGTTCCATATTACATGGATCTTGGGATCTTTAGGAGTCATACTGGGTACCATGTTTGTATGGAATCGCATGTCTCACAAACATTTTTATTTATTGATATTTATTGCACTATACTTGTACGAAGTTTTTGTGTCCTACAAGGTAAAAAAAAACTTTTCTCTAGAATTTATTTGCCTTTTAATGTTTATTGTATTGAATATCTTGATTTATTTTCAGGAAGCTGAACAGCAAGAGTATGATAGATTTATCTCATCTGTAAATACCTGTAAATGGTATTTCTGGTCATCAAGCTGTGATATACCACTGCCGGACCCCCTGATCTTCATCAAACACATGCACCCACTAAAAATTGGTATAAGAATATTTAGCATGCTGGTTTCAGAACCTATGCTCGCCATAAGCCTTACTGTGAAAGTTATGCTTCAAGGATTAACAGGTATGTTCTTCATACATGTACTGGGTGTTAAGATGATGTTGCAGAAGCCGAAAACTGGCAATATTACTCATCCATATGAACTTTTCCTATGGAAACAACACTCAAATCCCAAAAAACAAAATGTATGAAACAATTGACATATTTTTCACTATTTTGCGTCTTTTTTGCAAGGAATGTTGTTTGTATGGGCACGTTCTGCTTCTGGAACATAATAAAATTAAGTTAGAGGCTAAACGGCAGTAGCTAGTATATTATTTTCTTTTGGGAAATGAGTATGAATCCTAGAACGAGGAACGAGTACAGAATACACCAATGAGGTTTTTGGAATGTATGTGCATAATAGTTGCACAATTTAAGAAAGAGTTCGGACAGACCGTTTGAGCAGGGTTGTATTTAGCTTGGTGGCTCATCTCGCCCGCAATCCCCTCACAATTTCTCTCTCTGAGCGCTTTCGGTAGACAACTGTATGGATTTTTAAACTGTGGTATTTGTATGCTTAGCACTTAACAAAACTGAAAAACCTGCATACCCAATGGTCTATCCCTAAGAATCGTCAAACTTGTATCAGTACACTACAGTAGTACCTAATCGAATTACAGTCAATGATTGATTACAACTCAACCCATGCGTGGATGCTGTCATACGTGACTACACGGCAAAAAAATGTTTTGTTAACATTGTTAAAAGTGAATCCTTTTGTTTTGTTTTCAGATGACCTGTGGTACCCGCTGAACATAATAGTTTATAGTGCTCTAATCGTAATTATTTATGCATTTTTAATTGCATTTTTTGTAATGATATTTTTCAACTTTATTCTTAACATACCATTCAATATTAGCTTTTTTCTTGGTATGGTAAATATTGGTATAAATCAACGAAATAGAACTTTTATAAGAGCAGAACCTAATAGAACACAAAGTATAGATCAAGGAGATAGGTTAAGTGGCCCTAATATTGATAGACTTCTGAATGTGTGTGCTAAAGCTTTGAGTAACAGAGTTCATCCAACACAACAGCTAGGTGGTCACACCAATGCCATATTTGATAAAAATAGTGGTCTGAAGAAGTCAGCAAGTACTGGCCGTTTATCAGATCTCGTGCATGAGAGGCCAGATTTGATGCCAAGACTGAAAAATAATAACAATAACAAGCATAGAGTTAAATTTGATAATGGCTCGGGTGACTATTTTTAAGGTAGAGACAATCATGACCCTTGAAACTGTTAGTGCACGTGGTTTTGGTGGATGCTCTCTCAGACAAGCCACAGGTGCCTCGACCCCCGTTTCATATCATTTAATTTGACTAGTCTTTGCCCGCGTTTAATCAATCTCTGCCGCGATGTCGGCTTGCACGTTATTTTTGAACACCCCTGACCTGAGCCTAATGCTGTCCAGCGCCCGTAGTATGATGACGCGCGACTCGTTTCTAATCCATTTTATCGCGCACATCGAAGTGGCGCGTCATCATGCTACGGGCGCAGGGTAACATATTATGGCAAGGGATGATAAAAAATAACCTGTCCAAATCTGTTTACTGGTCCTACAGTGAAAAATAATCAAAAAAAATCATTCTGGCCTTAAATATGTGTATATTAATAACAGACAATACTAATAAAATGAATACCTAGGCATTTAAAGTTTCGCAAAAATATTTATTATTAGGTAAGTCTGTAATTATATGTAGATAGATAATAAAGAAACTGGTAAGTATTCTTTATAAGTATTCATTGTTAGACGAAAGGGTAAAATCGCCACCAAGAAAAAGGTCCAGTTACCACATTATGTTTTTTTATGAAGAGGTTTGGATTGCCACAAATAAAATTAATAGTACTTACGAGATCGAGAGTACCTATAGAATTTAACGGGGTGGAAAATTTTATGGACCCCTTTGAATAAATTAACTGTATTACCTACTTTGAATTAAATGTATTTGTTTAAAACCGCCTATACTTAAAGAATTTTTAGCTTGTAATGTATAAATCATGATTTTATGTAGTGCCTCGTTATTCATATATTTTATCAATATATTTAAGTTTGTTTTACAGAGTAAATCCTATTTTCATTTCCATAATATCCGACTGCTTAGTATGATAATAATAATTAATATTAACCAGGTAGGTATTCATTTTAGATAAGAGTGCCAATGAATCCGGTTCCTCACCGCACTATCAAATAATCTTGTTGCAGATTTGTTCGATAGCGGGTACTTGATCCAGGAAAACGTGATGTAATATAATGTGTAATTATGTGGCAATGTCGTAAATTACCTACCATATAAACAATATAAACATGTGCGTTTATAGGTAATCAGGGTGTCTACTGCAAATGTCCAAAAAAACCCTGATTTTTACCTGACCATTTTTACTATTTAGCAATGTTTTATATTTTTATTTGTTAATAAGTTAGGGTGGTTGTAACAAAATAAAATAACATCAATTCTAGATTTCTGAGTTTGAATGACTACCACCATGAATCTTGTCACATATCCAAAAATTACCGTTAAGCTGGCAGAGGGGGACACTTGACTCTAACAAAAACTAGCACTTAAAAGCTTAATATTTCACAAACGCAATACTTTTGAACGACCTACACAACGACACCCCACACCATGGGATAGGCGAGAAAAAAAAATCATCGCCACATTCCCCAAACTACAGCTGTCTAGTACAAGAAAAAGGCAG
Source organism: Ypsolopha scabrella (assembly GCA_910592155.1). NCBI lineage: Eukaryota > Metazoa > Arthropoda > Insecta > Lepidoptera > Ypsolophidae > Ypsolopha > Ypsolopha scabrella. The sequence continues at coordinate 13,887,354 of OU342964.1, forward strand.
ACCAAAGAATATGGCAAAAGTATAAAGCCCGCCTTCCACTGCAAGCGGAACGGACTCCAATGGTAAACTTCATAGAAGTGCTTCCACTGCAAACGAGTGAACGGAGCGGAGTAAACGAGTACAAAGAGTCGCGAAAGTGGTCGAAGAGTTAAGCGGATTTCCAACGGACTCCGCTTAACTCACACTAGTCAATTTCATATAAGTGCTTCCACTATGAGCGGAGCGGACTGTGCGAGTTAAAAGGAGTCCGCTAGCCACCCCGCCTCACCCAACCGTTTTTTTTATGTCGTATCTAGTTTCCTTATATCTTCATGTATAAGTGACAGCAATTCTTCAAACTGTTTTCTATTGACTTGGAAATAATTTTTGAAATATTCAACTTACGAAATCATAATTCATTCTTTACTAGATCTCTCTCTAATATGATCGCTGATCCAAAATCTTGGTTTGCTGCGCATCCTCTGCTTATTTTTGTTGTAATTGTAGAGTAATAAGAATTTAATTATCGTACCTATTTATATATTCATCTCCACTAGAATCGTCTAACATGACTAAAAATTCAAGAAAAATGTGTCAGTTCCGCGACGGTCTGTACCCTTCTGCCGCCTAGTTCACTCCGCAAAGCCCCGCTGGTAATGGAAGTCCAACAATTCGCTCAACTCGCCCATCTCATTTCCCGCCTAGCTCACTCCGCAAACCCAGCTGGCAATGGAAGGCAAATACCACTTATCAGTGAAACTCTTAGTGGAAGGCCGAGCCTATTTTACTCCGTTCCGCTCAGCTATTTCCCGCTCATTACCCTTTCGCAGTAGAAGGCGGGATAGGGGTTCCTTGTTGAAAACGGAACCCTAAATAAAGTACATGGAAGTAATCTAACTATGACCAAATCTATGTCACTCATAATGTGGTTCACTCCACTGCATATTAAAGAATACTAAAAAAATCTAATTAAGACCAAAAATTATGTCATAAAGTAGGTCACTCCAAACATGGAAAAAATGCTATAATAGTCTGAATCCATTAAGGATCATACTAGAGCATGAATAAATTATATTCCTCAATTCTCATTCACAATAACTGTGAAATTTGGGGACGCATGCGTAAAATCTACATTTATCCCCGACTTTCCAGGTGGCCCCTCGATTTCACTGACCTTCCCTGACCACCTTGAGCTTCCCTGACTTTCCAGAATGTGGACACCCTGGTAATTTTATGACACTGCAACATAATTAGGTACATAGAGACCACGTTGTTTAAAGTGGCCCGGTTCAGCTTTTAGTGGTATTTTACATTAATATTCATCCTCGTATTTCGTTAAATTGTTAATTACTTTTTCACCTTAAAACAAGTGGGTGTTTAAAAAAAAACTGCTGATATTATAATTAAGTAGGTTTTATTTTCGTGATGCTTTAGTGGGAAGTGTCAAAAGATCAATTCAAAGTATTGATAACAATAAATCGTACACTCAGTTCAAAGAAACATTATTCTATTTATTTTATAAAAAAGATGTCCCGGTCGTCCTCGGTGTTTTAAGCGAATCCTATAATTATTACGGATTAACTATGTTCAAGTAGTAATAAAACTACACTGCATATGTGGCCAAAAATGTTTGTAACCTTCTCGTAGCGACTAACAACAAATAAGGTTGTCTATTAATCATATTTACAGTAAGATGCTATCGGCAACCAAGCAGCTAACAAACGTGATCGTGGATCTCATGAGACGATTATATGTTCAAGTAACCTAGACTAGTGCCTATTTATTATAGTTATGGACTATTTAAATAGATAGGTATAGACACCCTATGCGCATATTTTATGTACTCGTATTTTTATAATGAATGACTAGGTAAGTATGTATATAAAATCTTTGGTATCTAAGAATAAGCCACCACACTACGAAAGTATTTGAAGAATTATTTTTCGCATATTATGGATATTTTTGCATGTTTCTCCCTCCACTGATGGTTAGATCAAAGTGCAGTGCTGACGATTACAATACTTATTGAATGTTGTAACAATGCTTAATAATAACCTATTAATTTTATGTATGCTTGTCTGTGTACTACCCGTCGGAAATATCTATGCTCCCGAAACCTCTACCCGCAAGGGCTCACCTACCTTTGCCGGTAAACTAAGGTGCAGAGTTATTTTAGACGGGTTTTATAATAAATAACACATCGAACTAAACATTAGTCTGAGATGAGTACAAACTTCAGATGATAACAGTGTCCTTATCACAATTTACCAAAACAAGCATCCTTATTTTTCAATGCCTTAAAGTGTCTTCAGCATATACCTAGTCGGTTCTTAAATACTGTCACTGGCCATTTATTTAAAAAATAGAACACCTAGAAAAAAAATGAAATAGTGTTCGATTTTCACATATTTTTTGATTAATAATCTGCCAAATCACAATTACAGTCGTTCATTTTTTACGATGGAGTGGACTCGCAAAGAGGACCGAGTAGCAGTAATTGCATTGCATCGTTGCGGCCATCCACCGAAGACGATATTCAACTTGCTTCAAAAATTAAAAATCACGAAGAGGTTCGTGTACCGTACCATCAAGAGGTACAATGAAACCTCTAGTGTCGATGACGAGAAAAGAACTGGCAGACCTCGTTCCGTTAGGACCCCAAGGGTCATCAAAGCAATCAAGGCGCGTATTGCAAGAAATCCCGTCCGCAAGCAGAAACTAATGGCTTTGGAGATGGGATTAACCAGAAGTACCGTAAAAAAAGTACTCAATGAAGACCTGGGACTACGAGCTTACCGAAAAAAGAGTGGACATCTTCTGACCGCGCGTCTGATAGCTATGAGAGCCAAAAAATGCAAAGTTTTGCTAAAGCGGTACGCAAGAAACAGACACCGCGATATCCTGTTTACAGACGAGAAAATTTTTAATATCGAAGAGAAGTACAACAAACAAAATGACAGGGTGTACGCTACCAGCTCTGCGGCCGCTGTAAATGCCATTCCTAGAGTGCAGCACGGCCATCATCCATCATGATTTGGTTGGGAGTGTCCTACTATGGCCCTACTGAAGTGCATTTTTGTGAAAAAGGTGTCAAAACCAGTACAAAAGTGTACCAAGACACGGTTTTAGATCGCATAGTAAAAGATCTGCCCCAGACACTCTTTGGAGGAAGGCCATTTGTGTTTCAACAGGACTCCGCACCTGCTCATAAGGCCAAAACAACTCAGGAGTGGTTCGAGCGCCAGAATATCGAGCTAATAAGGCATCAAGATTGGCCCTCTACTAGCCCTGACCTCAATCCACTGGATTACAAAATTTGGCAGGAATTGGAAGAGAAGGTCAACAAAAATTTGAATAGGCTAAAGTCATCATTGATTAAAGCAGTGGCGGATATCGACATGAATATGGTCCGTGCTGCTATTGATGATTGGCCTCGAAGATTGAAGGCTTGTGTGAAAAATGGTGGCAGTCATTTTGAATAAATTTTGTGTTTAATGTAAGCTAATTAAATTACCTTTTTTTAAAAAAAAACTTTTTTTGAATATCATGATTAGTTTTCATTTTATAGCCAATTTTGTTTGTGACAGAATTTAAGCACCGACTAGGTAGAAATAGTGTTAATAACAACTTACAATCTTTAAAATGTAGAGTGTGAAGAAAAATTATAAAGATTCTCACAGGGATCTTAGGTGAAGGAAGCCTTATAAACTACAATATTATTGCCATTTTTAGGGTTCCGTCATAAATTGGTAAAAAGAAACCTCCATGTTGGACCGCAAAAGCTGCTTGCTGGGTATGTTTTGGTATATTATTGAAACCCGAAAAAATAACGAAAATCTTCGATAACGTCATATTTTGAAAATTCATTCGTTGTGTTAAGAAAGCAGATTTTTAAGCCTACCCACATAGACGGAACCTGACTGTACACTTATCAGCATTTTATGATCATCAAGCCAATACTTTGATCTTTATAATGCTTTTCGTGTTTCTTTTTCATGTTATTTAACTGTGTTCTAATGAATATTAATATAAGGCCCCAAAGCAAGTTTAAATGACGAATTAGTTAACAACTGGTTACAAAGTCAAATATAGACAACCAAAAACAAAATTGACCAGTTATTACTGAGAAATGGGAGACCCCAGCAACCTTTGAGGATATAAAATCCTTGACATGGTCAGGTAATTATAATTAAAGAATCAACTAATGTACGCTTTAACATTAAACAAAGTAAATACCTACTACAGTTATTTATATCATTCAACATCAAACAACTTTGGTCCAGTATAACAATTCAATGTTAACAATTTCATGTATAAAATTGGTTTTGCCAACGAGCAAAGTAAATAAACAATTTGGCGCAACAGCTACAATGATACTTTAAGTAATTATCACTTTTGCTGTGAAGATTTTGTCACGAGCATCATTGTGGGATGGACAATATGGTCACGAAGTGTATCGACGTGGTAGTGAATATATAATGAAGCTAGCTATTCTATACAATGGCACTGCACCCTAAATATTTCCTATACAATACCTGCAATGGAAATAACGTGACTCTACAATAAAATATACACTGTATTGTATACGTAGTAAATATGGACATTTCTAATGGGATATGTATGTGGTGATTTATGTAAAATTATTAAGTGCATATACAAACTAGCGACCGCTACGTTTACGCTGGTAATATAATAATGAACCATTTATAGATGGGTCACAAAAGTACGAGATTTAAGTCCCTTATAAACTGATAATGCCATCGTGAGACAATAATGATATGAGCATAATAATTGTTGACTAAAATAAATTAGGTACCCAGAGTTTTTACCACAGCGAAGTACTATAATATACACCATTCTATGTGTCTACCGTTTGGCACGTTGGCAATATTGCACTCACTTTGACATTATCTAATTGATACAAATTACTAAATTCGTTTGAGATGATTAGATAAGAAAATTAATAAAATATGTTTTCTCTCGAGCTTGCTGCAAAAGCTTTTTTTTTCAGTCATCTTCCGCCCAACTTCATTGAAAAGGCAATAGTTCAAATAATCACAATACATCCTAATGTTAACTGCATAAAACTGATTAACCATAAGTCCTATAAACTTAATTTCGTTGTATTTTCACGTCTAACAATAAATGTTGCTTACAATAAGGAATTAACGTTTCATTTCTTTAATGTCATGTCAGTCAAATATTAACTAGTGTAAATAAGAAATAATCTCAGTGATATTTAGTACACTTAGCTTATCATGTCTGACTGCAAGTCGCTGTGAATGCATAAGTACTTTATAAAATAATTAGGTACATAATTAAGGTACAATAAAAGTGCTTCTTAATAATCAGGTAATTATGACTAGAATCGAACTAGATCTGAGGTAATAGGACCCAAAATTTGCTTAAATGCGCAACTGCAATATTACCACTAAAATACAAACCGACAGAAAGATACAGCCCGCGGCACTAAAGTCTAGCGGTAAACGAAAATAGCTGCGCATGGGCACTATTGGGGAGCCAATCAGCGCTTACGCATGAGTACGTACGTACGCCCGCCCCGCTCCTCCGCAGCGACACCTTATTTTTGACTTCTGCACATTAACGATCACGCACTCTATACTTTAATGCCGCAGGCTGTCATAAATTATTAGGTTGGTATCTGCAGGCGTATTTTTGTGGTAGCATTACAGACAGCCTTATTAAAAATAATATAAATATTTGGAATGCATACAAAATACAAAAATAATTAAGTTAAATTACATAAGGCGGCACTTTTCGCGGCCGCCTGCGGACGCTTCACCGCCATCTTTGACAACTTTATCCTTTTTCTTTTTGCCTTTTCCGTCCACCTGCAACGAGACGTTTCTGTTCTTCTCCATGTTCAGGAGTTCCTGGAAACAATATTTATTGTAATTCTTCGAACTTAAGAAAAATTTATACTAAATAGTGACCCCCTTCTAGCCAGTTAGATAAAAAATGTAACTACCTATCTCGAGGAATCAATCATGGATGGATCTATACTTTCCGTAACAAGGCAATAGAAATATAATGTAATTAAAAATATACTAACAATTCAATGTAATAATTACTAGATCTGGAAGTTAAATGATGATTAATGGATTTGGGTGCAGATTACTCCAGAGACAAGAAACGTAATTGATGTCATATCATAGATAAATATCTGTGGTGATCTTAGACCATTTACCTAAGTATTTCCCTGACATATACATTACCCTAATGAATAGACGTACAAATTAACTTCACGTTTTTTTATGAACCCTAAAAGTACTACTCCTAAAGCAAGCAGAAATTTTTCAACTAACCTGAAACAGCTGTGTGACATTATGGTTGGTCTTTGCGGAGGTCTCCATGAAAGACACGCCCCACTGCTGCGCTTGCGCCTGTCCCTCTCCCGCGGACACCTCCCTGATCTCCGGACTCTCGTCACACTTGTTACCTGCCAGCATCACCGGGATGCTCGGCAACTCCGCGCCCTTTATCTCTTTTATCGTCTGCCATATTGGCTTTAGCTCTTCCAGTGATTGCCGACTGCTCACAGAGTAGACTAGTATGAATGCGTGACCCTGGAAATTACATTTTTATATGGTGGGTTAGATTTTAAATGTACTACCCTCCACACCCTCCTTCGTCGACGCTGTATTCACCGGCACGAAATTTTGGCGATTATTATACTGGATTACAAATAAAGTGAGGCCAAACGTCTCCAAAAAAAAGGTATATTACATATTAGATATTTAAATATAAATTAAATTGTTTAAAAACAGTGCCTCGAAGTGGACAATAAAACTTCTCGCCACCCACAACGTACTTGAGGTCGTCGGTCCAGCGGGTACGAGGCCGGCCTACGCTACGCTTTGCTGTACGTGGTCTCTACTATATGCGACAAATAAGGCCTGCCCACTGCCACTTCAACTTCTGCAGGCTATGTCGGTTACTTTCGATCTCCGAATGATCTCCTCATTTCGGATTCTATCCATTAGATACCCCAAGCATAGCCCGCTTCATAGCTCGCTGATCGCTGGAATCGCTGGGATCAGGCCCTTTGTAAGAGACCACGTCTCAGCGCCATACGTCATCACAGAAAGGACGCACTGGTTGTATGTACATCTTAGCCTTTAAGCACTGCAGTATTGACGACATAAATATGTGACGCAACTTTCCGAATGCTGCCCGACCCAGGCATATTCTTCTGTCAGCCTCGGCGTCGAAGTTGTTTCTATCCAGCTGTATAACTTGACCCAGATAAACATATTTTTGAACAACTTCGACTTTGTCGACGGTTAGTGGCCCTTGGATGAAGCGACAGTTGGACATGCCTCATGACATTAGTCTTTCTTATCCAAATTCATCCGCAGGCCCACTCGTCTCGAAGAATCGCTAAGGCCGCTCACCATTTCCTTCAGTTCCTGCAGCAATTCCGCCATTACCACGAATGATGTGTAATGTACTCTCGATTTACGTTTATGCCTCGTCTATTCTAGGCTAGTGTTTTAAAGACGTACCCCAGCGCGGCGGTAAACAATTTTGGGGAAATAACATCTCCCTGTCTCACGCCGCGTTGAAGATGTATTGGTCTTGTTTGTACACCCCGTACTTGGACGGACATCGTAGCGGAGTCATACGGATATTTCAGCATCTCCACATAACGCCAATCAACTTGGCATCGCTGCAAGGACTGCAGAACAGACCAAGTTTCGATGGAGTCGAAAGCTTTCTCGTAGTCTACAAACGCTAGACATAAGGGCTGATTATACTCTAGAGTTTTCTGCATAACCTGCCTTAGCGTATTAATGTGGTCCACGGTGCTGTAGCCTTTTCGAAACCTTCTAGCCGTATACTGTTTCAATTTGCAGTGTTATTTCGGTACCATCGGTCATTAATATTTATTTGGTATAACATTATGAAATTATTTCATAATAAGTTATTATTAAATGAAGGTCAAGTGGGTATTATGTTGTGATAATAATTAAGTAGTACCCTGACAAAAAGCGATTAGCGACTAATCGCGGGTGATACGCTGTCATCCATTGAGGAGATTCAAGGGCAAAGGTTAAAATACAAAATTGAATTGAGAACCTCCTCCGTTTTTGAAGTCGGTTAAAAAACGGACCAAAATTTAGACATCGAATTTACATAGTGTAGAGCATACCTACTGAAAACCTCTCACCCCAAATGATGTCTACTCTATCCGTCTACCCCCAAAAAATATGGAGTCATTGATATAAAAATATGCTTTTGTGATCTCGGTGTATGGAAGATTATCTCTATTCATTAAGATCATATAATCGAGAACAGATTAGAGCCAGGAGCCGCCCCCCATGTACATAATCTACCTATATATAGTTATGGATATTAACAAGAGCTTCATACCATACCATGAATTTGTATTTTAATCTCGTGATTTTTTTTCCGGAACTATGGGATGTTAATTTAACAGGAAATCTGGACATAACTAGTTGTTCCTGAGGAAATGTTTTAAGCCTTGGCAGACTACAAAGCAACCTTAAACTTCAATGAATAATTGCCTCACCTTGCTTATAGATAATCTTTGCATTGCTGGGAACTGATGAGACCCTGTTGTGTCAGTTATCTGTAGTGTGCATATCGTCTTGTTACTACTGATTACCTGAAAAATATTGTTTATTTATTTATTTTCCAAAGAATATAACAGGTTTGGGTTATCCATTACAACATACAACACCTAAATCACATGGTCTACAAATCTTACTGATAAACTTGTGTTCTATGACACAAAAAATGTCACTTTCTCATACAACATGTAAAATAGTCTTGTGTACTAGGAAATGAATTCTTCATTCTCATTCTCAATATTTTAAAATGGACTGCAGTCTAAATTTTGGCTTAGATTTATCTTGCAGATAAACGGCATGTTATGAATGCCGCTGCATAGCTTAGATCTATCCATTACCTAAACAGACCAAAGAATTTTTTTTTTTATTTATTCATCCAACATCTACAGCAACAGTGCAATAAAAATGAAAAAAATATACATTCTTTTCATTTTCTTGGAAAAATAAAACATATTTTTGCAAATTTGGGTGTTACAATCCCCTAGTGATTTTTTTTGCAAATATTTAAGGAACAAACTTTTACTTAATCTGCCTAATGCTAATGCCGAGGAGTTGAAAAAAAAATCTACATCAAAAAATAATCTTCAGGCATTAACCCCTAGTCAAACAAGGCCCTCTTGTAGGATTGTGGGTATTACAATTATTTCAGTACAAGGCAAGACACATAAAGAGCACTATTCACTATGACTAGAGGAAGGTTAGTGACTTTTTCTAGTAAATTGAATTTTTATCGAAATATAAACAAAGAAATGTGCCACTGTGCTACTTTTTCTTGCTGGAGACATGCGTGTTTTTTTTATTGAATTTTGAAAATTGTTTAATTGGAGACTTGAAAATACAAATTTGAGGTACTGTTAAAACTAGGGACGTCGTCACCTCGCACCGCTCTGCTTCACTCAGCTCCTTATATTATCTTACATGGCAACCTAACACACTCCTCTTTACTTTACTCAACATCGCACCTATTTTTAACTTTTGGTGAGTTTTTTTTTTTACTATGACTCTAACACGGACCCTTCCATTCACCCAAATTATAAAAAAATTATTGTTATTTTACCCATCCATCCATCCATCAGCCTGTTTTGTCCACTGCTGGACATAGGCCTTTCCAGGATTTCTCTAGTCTTGGCAGTCCTCCTGGAAGAAATGCCCATATTCACACACGGTTGGTGAGCGCGGTGCCGAAGCCCTTGTACCATTGACGCCGCTGCCCATCACCAGTCTGTTTTATATAAGGCCCGGCAATTGGGGATGGATATACCGCCATCCATCGGTCCCAGGCAATGGTGAGCCACCTAGTTTTGCCTGAGAGCTGTTCTCTTACTCTCCCCTGAATAACTTTGGGAGGATTTGCGAGTAAGATGGTGGTACCTCCACAGTTGAGCCCGGCATCAGCTCTACCACCTAAAATTATTAGTAAAGTTATTTTACCCAAGAACTTCAAAATAACCCATACATGAAATAAATGACATACATGGCGATTTTCAGTGCGTTTTCGAAAAAGTCGAAAAAAATACAAAAGCCTATCCAAAAATAATATCACTGTGAATCATAGTTTGGGCCCTTTAACCCAAATGCATTGTTATGTACTCTGAATTAAGGTATAGTACGCGACATGGCTGGAGTGCAGGAGAGTATAGTCTGTCAAAAAAGTGTTGAAATGAATATGAAACTTTAATGAACTTTATTGGACTTTAAATGTTCAAGTAGTATAATTAAGGTAATATATTTATGAAATAACAACGCGATTAACTCGATTTAACAGATTTTGTACTTGTTTGTTTGGCGTAACCAGGCGAAAGAAACATGGTTTCTTCAATATTCATTTCAACACTTTTTTGACAGACTGTACATACATGTCAGTATGAAACGGCCCGCACTCCCGGATGTCGCGAAATATAGAGGGTATCTAAAGCCAACCCAAACTAGGTATTATTTAGAAGAACTTACTTGTCTATAGGTATCTTCGATGGTTGGTATGTACGATTCCCTGAAAGTGCCTTTAACAAACCGTAAAACTAAGGAACTTTTCCCTACACCACCCGCACCAAATACTACAACACGATAATCATTACTTTGCTCCGGCATTCCTTCAGAATGTGGCTTCTTTCAAGAGCAAAATAATACACAGTGTCCTCTTCCTAGACGATCATTTCCACACAAGCTAATGGTTAAATCACGTTAAAAATATAACCTACTTAAAAAAGCGAAATATATAAGCATCAGCGAAATACATTTTATTGCTCTTTATATTAAACAACGCCCAAAATATTAAAAATAAGAACAATAACTGCAGTAGAAATCGTCGTATTTAGCAGCCGTCGCCAAAATCGCTCTGACATTGACAGACCTGCTAGTCTAGCATAGCAAACCGTATCGAGCTCGATAGCGCTTGTGCAGTGCTCTGTCTCGCTCTGTTGATCTACTTAGAGAGGGACAGACAGTGTATATCGGGCTGTCAAAGCTCGATATGATCTACTATGCTAGGTACTCAGGGCTGTTTCAGTTTGATCGCCCGCTCACGCCCGGCGATAATGACATCGCTTTTGCTGTCAGTAATGAGCGGACGATCAAACTGAACGCGGCCCAGACTGTCTGTCTGTCACAGACATGGGTAGGATCCGCAAAAAGTACATAGGTAACACTAAAAGTTTCCGGAACTGGCCACTTACATAAACAATATTTAAAAATTTATTGCAACATTTGAAAATAGAACTCTTTGGCTGTAGAATGCAGTTTGTTTCATCTGACTGTCTTTTGTTTTTACCTTGTGGCGCCATTTAAAAAATTGTGTGTCTGCATCAACATGGATTTAACTCGGGAAAATTTTCGTAGTATGATTTTCTACGATTTTAAGTGTAATTTGACAGCTCAACAGAGCATCGCTCGGCTTGAAACAGCTTTTGGCAATGAAGCACCATGCAAGACGACTGTTTATAGCTGGTTTGCAGAATTCAAGCGTGGTCGTATCAATCTCAGTGACGAATCTCGCGATGGTCGGCCGTCCACCGCTGTGACCAACAAAAACATCGATGCTGTGCGCCGTATGATTGAAACAGACAGGCATGTGACCTACCATGAAATTCGCGCATCCTTAGAAATAGGCATGAGTCAAATACAATCAATCCTACACAAACATTTAGGTGTGAGAAAGCTTTGCTCGCAGTGGATCCCACACAACTTGACCCAGGCTCAAAAAACGGACCGCGTCACTTGGTGCAGTGCCATGCTTACCAGATTCAACGAAGGTGCGTCAAATTTGGTGTGGGACATAGTAACAGGTGACGAAACATGGATTTATTGCTACGATCCCAAAACAAAGCAGCAATCGATCGTATGGGTCTTTCAAGATGAGCCGAAACCAACCAAAGTGGCGCGCGTGAAAAGTGCATCTAAGCGGATGATTGCTTCTTTTTTTAATAAAACTGGACACGTGGCTACTGTTGCTTTAGAGAATCGTCGTACCGTGAATAGTGACTGGTACACGACCATTTGTTTGCCGGAAGTTATTGACGAACTCCGTAAAAATAACCGTAAACGCCGTATCATCCTGCACCACGACAATGCTAGTTCTCACACGGCCAGACAGACAAACGACTTTTTGAAGACGAAAAATGTAGAACTCATGAGTCATCCTGCATACAGTCCCGACCTGGCACCTTGTGACTTTTTTCTGTTCCTAAAAATTAAGAACCAATTACGCGGTCAACGATTTTCATCACCAGAAGAGGCTGTCGAGGAGTATGAAAAACACGTTTCAGAGGTCACCACAGGGGAGTGGCACAAAAGTTTTCAAAACTGGTTTGATCGAATGAAAAAGTGCATAGACGCCAAGGGAGATTATTTTGAAAAACAATAAATTAATTTTGTACCTTTAATAGTATTTTTTTCATATTCATTCCGGAAACTTATAGTGCGTCCCACGTATCGATACCTGATTCGATACTTTCTCTTTGATACCTATACAGCGTTCCGAGTGGGGATAGCAATGCTAAAACTACTCACAGCTATCAAGTCATTCCGAATGGGAAATGGCGTCCATCACTGCTTAAACATATGATCCATTCGGAACTCTTTTGTACACGACGTGGATGATTACACTTGTCAGTGACAGAAAAATTAACCTTAAACACAATTTTAAGAAATTTAATAACGTTACGTGAATACCAACGAAGGGTAACCTATAACTATTATAACTTATTATTAAACTCAACTAAGAATAACCCATTTTTGAAATTGCCGCTTGCCGGCTGTCAATTTTGATAAATCACTCAAAGTGACTCACTCAGAAGCATGGGCGATGATAGCACAACATGGCGGCTTTAATGATGTCATTCATGACGTCATAACAACCATTTTAGGGCTATCGTTATCGGGCTAACGTTGACTAGGAACATAAAGCAAGTACCAGTGGAGTGGCTATGCAATATATTTCCCCAAAATTCAAATTCAAATTGTATATTTGTAAAATAGATACATAAAGTATACGTTTTACATGTCAAATCTAATATGTATAAAGATAATATTTCATGATGAAATAAATATGATACGGGAAATTTATATAAAAAACTGTATTTAAGTTGGGCTACTATGTACATGTTTGTACATGCATAAAATAAAAAGACTTATTGGAATAAGAGTATTATTATACGTACATAATGCAATTAATAAATAAGTTGATAAATAAACTGAATAGACCATAAATAAATATAATGCCTAGTCAAATATATACCAACATAAGTAAAAAAAAATTTATTGTATATACATACCTACATACTGCAATGAATAAATAAGTTAATAGATAAATAAACTATAAATAAATATAATGCCTAAATCCGCCCATTCGATTAATCTTGCTATGAAGAAGGGCAAGAAACTTAGCAAGATCATGTCTTTTTTTTTATCAGTATTTTTTTTCTGAATATGGCTTAATACTATTACAGTTTTTTTTTCGCCAAAACGTCGTCTCCGACAAAACTAGCCGATAAATAAAACTAGTTGTGCTAGACCGACCGCCAGACTCAATCTGACAACGCGACTACACACACAACAAAATACGAAAACATTTAAATGACTGGTTTTTCAGTTTTATGCTGCAAAAACCGAACTGAAGTGCCAAGCGTTAGAAAAAAGGGTATTTCCTTTCATCGGTAAGTACTTTTAAGTAATTTACTATTGTTTATTAGGTAAAAGTTTGAAAAATGACAATTTTATTTTGTTCAGATTTTTCAATTCAACACGCCATAGAAAAACTCGATTAGTTTTCCAACTTATCCGAATTTTCGTCTTGTTTATGTTTGTCGGATTTAGTGACGGGCCACAAATAACGTTTGTTATTTTGAAAGTAGGTTACTACTTTTGAGGTGGGTTTTCTATGATAAAGATGAACTTTTTGCTATTTGACAAAAGAAGCTTCGGCTATTACAATTTTTTTATTTATACTTAATGTTAATATGATCTTGTAGGAGCCGGAAACTGGCGATAGTACTCGTCCATACGAACAACTTTTACTATGGAGCGAACCCAGAAATCGCAAAAAAAGTCAGCTGTTTCATACATTTCAGTCGAGTAGGTATTTAACTTTTCTATTATACTAAGATCAAGTCGGATAGAAAAATAAGGTAAACAAACCGTTTAGGATGAAAATACCGATATTGTACACAGCTCTTATTAAAAACTTCACATACATCGATTCTAGACACTTCGATATTCATGTAGAATACACTTTTGGTCAAATATCTTGGTCACCCTACCAAAGTTGAAATACGTCTCGTTGCGTAGAAACGTTTAGACAACTCGTTAAACGTTTCGTTCACTCACTTGTCTGACGTAACTTTAGTGACTTGGTTAAACGTCGGTCTTTAATTAACGGTCTAGGGTATTAATTACAATGTCTAATTTAACCAATTTATTGCGACATATACATCGTCCCAAATTCAAACGAATACCGTGAATATGCCAGGAAAGACAATTACATTGAACATACAAAATTGACAAAATTTTTGCTAACAACATCACAGTTTCATTTCCTCGCAATCGAAGTGAAAAACAGAGTGTTGAACTCGGCTACAAACGAGCGATATTACCTCGAACTATAGCTGCCTTCGCCAAGGCTCAGGCATTGTTTGACGGTGGAAGAGCAACGCTTGGTTCTGCTCGGGGCTACCCTGTCTTGACCCTTGATTAAGGCATCATTGTTGCTCACACAAGTAGACAGAGTGCGTTTGAGGTAGGCGCGATGTCGGGTGACCTGTGCCTGTTGCGGGAAAACGTAAGGATGAACCTGACTGTAAAAGTGCTTGACCTGTTGAGAATCTGACCTACTCCGATTCTGATCTAATAAGAAACTGACTAGCATAGAATATGTCCTTCTAAGAATTTGACCTACTCCGCCCAAATTTTGAAGGTTTTTATTTTAAGCTAAGAAACTTGATAAAAAACGTAATTTTAAGAGACAGCACTATATTTTGCTATTCTGAAGGGCACACCAACTAAAATTAACAATCCTTTTAAATACTCCTGAAACAAACTAAATTTAGTATTTTTTTTTAATTCAATCAAATGACATCTCTCTTATAGGAGATAGCATTGGAGTACTCATCACTTGCGTCCGCCAAAATAATTTTTTTGCCATTTTTTGAGGGAGACGCAGGGGCGGACGGTATAAAATACGAATAGCACACCCTTATACTAAACTGCGCGCCAAACAAAAGAAAAAAAGGTGTCATTACACACGCACACTGAAATAAAAGTACATACATCCACAATATATCTCACACGTCTATATATTTTCATGTCTGAATACAGACCAAATTGTCAATGTTTGTCTGTAGATTAGGGATGGGGTAGTAAATAATATATATCAGTTTGGTGAAAATAACGAAATTAGCTGTTATTTTTAAAATATTTTTTAAAGTACTTTGCTTTATGACTTTAAAACATCGTAAAGTATTTTGTTTGTCTGATTGTACATAAATCAATGTAAACGTTATGTAATTTATCTTACACGTCTAAATATTTTTATGTCAGAGTGATATTTTCATTCTTTTGAATTTGAATTTGTTGTTTATGCGCTGCACAATTTTCTTATTATAAGGGTTCCGTAGTACCTGAAAGGTAAAAGAAACCTTTACGGTAAGACTCCGTTGTCCGTCCGTATGTCACACCCTCATAACTTTAGCACCGTTAAAGATAAAGACTTAAAATTTGCTACAAAAATAGCACTCACGTGCCCACACAATATGGCGTAAAAAAATTGAACATTTAAAATTTCTGAAAATATTTCCAATACAAAAGTGAGAAAAGTAAAAGACATATACTAAAAATACAATATGGGTATCAAATTGTAGGTATTAAAAATTGATTACAAAAATATATGCTTTTACTGTAATTACTGGTACCATTTTCAAGAAATCTTTGAAAAACCACAAAAAAATGCATGTTCCCATAATTCCCAAAAAGGTGGACCAAAAAAAATTTTTTAAAATCATGGTAATTTGGGATTACGTGAAGATTACAGGAAAAACATAGCGGTCGAGAAATTCATGATAGTAAAATGACAAAATAAAATTTTTCATCTACGAGTTTTATTTCGAGTACGGTATAAAAATATTTTTCTCTCTTTTGTGGTACAATCGATTCTTTTTTTAGTTATCATAAACAGTTATGGGCTAGATTTAAATGCCTTCTTCCTGACTGTTCCCAAAACTGTCGATTTAAAAAACCTAGGCATGCGAGTCTGACGCGCACTTGTGGCGTAAAGGCCGACTCCCGAGATGAAAGCAATCGACGACAACAAAGACGAGCGAGCGAGCGAGGCGAAGCGAAGTTAGGATGAGCGGGTGTATGGTTTACACAAAAATAAATTTGGTGAGCCGAGCAAAACAGATCGGAGTGACGCAACTCCCTTAGTTTTAACATAAAATAATTTCTTTTGATCGCGTTTGATCCGTAACTCGGTTTTTTCACGTTGTTTAGGTCATCAATTATAGTTCTATTCGCAGATGACATGTCAATTATTTTTAAAGTGAATCGAAATAACGATATTCTTGATGACGCTAATTTAACTCTCTCTCGGATTCTTGATTGGTTCACTGCAAATAATTTAGTTCTAAATGCAAAAAGACGAAATGTATAAAGTTTACTTTACGAAATGTAATTCAAGTAGATGTCAGTTTATTTTTGCAGAGGTCCAAGCTGGAGTTAGTTAACGAAACTAATTTTTTAGGTATTACTATAGACTCTCGTCTTCAGTGGGGTCCCCACATAGAGGCTCCCTGTGGTAGACTTAGTTCAGCCGCATACGCTGTTAGACGCAAAAGGCAGATTACTGATGAAGATACTGCTAGATTACGAGTAGTATATTTCAGCTATTTTCACAGCATTATGTCATATATCATAATGTTCTGGGGTAGAGCCGCGGATATAGAAGCAGTCTTTGTCTTGCAAAACAGAGCAATTCGGTCTATTTATAACATGAAGTACCGAGATTAATTAAGAGAAAAGTTTAAAGAAATTAATATATTTACGGTCCCATGTGAATTTATTTATCAAGTTATTAGATTTGTCAGAAAACGTATTGATAATTTGCCGAAGCTTGGTGTGCACCACTCTGTTGAAACCAGAAACAAACATAAACTAGCTTTTCCAAAATTAAGACTTGCCAAAGTAGTACGTAAGTACCTCTTCTGTAGGACATGGTATAAGATTTTACAATAAGCTTCCAGAGGAGGTCCTTCGTTTGCCTGAAAATAAGTTTAAACTATATTCGCACCTCCGGTGCAACACTGACACAATTGCAAAACTTGAAAAAATGACATAAGTATGTATGAAGTGGCCGAAAATACTTCTGCACTTGGTACAATAATGTCATTTGTTTAGTACGTATAGTTTTCGCATGAGGGCGTAAGTGTCGTTGTGGTTTTGGCGCGAATCGAGAGGTCACTGGGAGAAACAACGATTCATTGGTCAGTTGTGTCACATTGTCAGCGGTCCACCACATGAGCAGGAGTATCTTGGAGCTACAACGTTACTAAGGTTATTGTGACATTTTATTTTTTGTTTACTGGAGCAATAGCGTCACAACCTCAGGTCACAACTTACACTTATGACATTGTTTCTCTGAAAATAAACTAGTTTAGTACAATAGTTCTTTAACGAGAACGACTCTATTGTACAAGATGACTGCTTCTCCAATTCTTTTGATTTTGTTGTAAAATTGGATGACTGAAAAGTACATATACTATTACTAGTATAATCCTAGTTATAATGAAAATAATAAAGTTTGTAAGGATTTCAGGATGTTTGAAAGAGTGAAGGGTTGTTACTCAGTCACACAAAAACTGCTTTTCTTATATAATTATGTACAAAAAAAATGGTGTGCCTTATCGATAAATCAGGGGATCCAGGAGCTGGCGTTATTTTCAGCCAGAGATTGAGTCTGGCAATAAAGTAAGGAGACATCGCTAGCATCTTGGAATCTCTAGCGCAGTGCAGCGATCTAGGTGATTTTTTTAATCCCTAGCTTTTTAGTATAATTTTATTTTTATATACAAATATACTTAAAATCCACCTATAAAGAGATGTGTTCATTTAATAATTTAATTTTATAAACGAATTTACCTCACTACAGGAAACATTTTTTTTAAATTAAAGTATTAATGGGTAATCATAAATGATTTATAGACGTTTTATTAAAAATATAATTTTTGTTTTAGATTTTTCCAGGAAGAATAGACAAAATATAATATTGTTCTGTATAAAACAAACAAATTCTTGGTATGTTATTTATGTATCACTGTGTCACAATTGCACTTATTTTTTAGTTTAGTGCCACAATGTCACAATTGGGGGTGATCTAAATTTTAAAACGATATTATAATTTAACTATAATATTTAAGATCAATTTCTTTTCTTAATAAAGAAGGTAAAAGAAAATATAAATATAAAATATATGCAAGTAGCCTCTATCAGGAAGTAACATCATTTTATACGATACTAAATTGTTTAAACCCTTCTCTTGAAAAAATGATTTTTTGCATAAGTGACAGTGTTGTACCGAAGGTGCGATATTAAGCAGGGACTACTTAAGAAAGCTTATTATAAAATCAATGATTATTTGGACGATAATGAAGCATGGTGTAATAAATAATAATAATCTTATTCAAAATTGTAATTCATAATAAGCATATTTTAATACTCTATGATTTCTCTAAAGGCTTGAAATTAATTAATATGAAAACTTACTTTGTTAAAGGTAATAGACAATATGAGACGGGTTGACTAAGATACATATTTTCTCGTGACATAATTCCTGCAGTCTTAAATTTTTTTATGCCTTTACTTTATTTTGTATCACTTTTTTTTTGAAAAAAATATTTTTTTCTTATTTCTTGCCCTTCTTCTTAGCAATACTAATCGAATGGTGCGGATGGTTAGGCATTACTTTTATTTATGGTTTATTTTGTTCATTTTTCAACACACTGTTCATTGCAATTTGTAAAAGACCTATTTCTTACTTAAAATCTGTTGGAGAACCCGGAGTCTGTGTCGGAGAACCTTCAAACGGCCTCTGATCAATCTCTTGCTGGCGTTGGCTCCTGGTACAGACACCATCCATGTCTTCCTTTGGTAAGACTGGCATACTAAAATTTATCCCACTTCTGACACCAAATGTTACAAGCTGGGGTTCGGGATAAATTAATTTTATACCAATTTGTACCAAAAACCCCTAACTGTCTTTATTTGTAATCACACACACTATTTAAACACAACTGAAACTAAATAACAACTGGAATTACTAACTGAACTCAGTGGACTCGCTGGAATGTCTCTAATTTTTCCGTACTATAATTTCGCAATATTTCACAACCACTCACTAACTAAAATCGTTACCGGGTTATATTCGCTCTATACAGTCGCACTTCACTAGTCACTACTAGAGTTGTCCTTTAGTTCACTAGAGTTTCCGCTTTGTCTCGTAGTCAATACTTCACGATCTGTCTAGAACCCTCTCGCACATTACGCTTCAAGGATCCCAGCCTATATTCATCTCTATCCCACTTCTTTCCAGTTCAAGTGAAGCGATGTCGCTAGAACCCTCTAGCGCATTTTGGAACGCGCGTCACGCTTCACGTCAGCGTGTCAAGGACTTCAGTCTGTATAGTCCCTTTCCAACCTGAATTCTTCCTCTCACTTCTTCGTCCGAGACATTCCGAGCTCAATGGCGGAAACTTCTCACATTGTCCAGTTGTAACCTTGGCCCGGAAGCGTCAACACGTCATCCGCGCTGAGATTATTTACGAACTTTCTTACGCGTTCCATGATGTGTGAGATTTTTGTTTCGTGCGCCGGTACTACGTAACACTGCCCCTCCTAAGACATGCTCGTCCCGAGCATAATTAGTCCCGTAGTATCGCGCCAATGATCTACACGAACAATCTTTTTCAAGTAGTTCACTTTTCCTGATGATGCACCTTCCATGAACACTTTTTCCGAACCATACTTCAAGGCTCCTTGATTCACGTCAATCTCACAACGATGCTGTTGCATGAAGTCCAGACCTAGTATGCAATCCTCCATTATGTCAGTCACGATGACCTTATGGCGGTAATTTGTGGTACCCAGTTTCAGTTCCACCTCCTTTTCACCTCGTACAGGTATGTGCTGACCGGTAGCAGTTACCAAATTCACGTGGTCACAGTAACCGGAGCAAACATGATTCACTAGTCGGGAACTGATAACCGTGCGAGAAGCTCCGGTATCCAACGTCAGCTTACTTGGTCTTCCGTTCACTTCACCTTTGATGGTCAAGCTGTTTCCATCATGAACTCGTGAGATTACACTCCTTGGGACTCTTTCAACATCAGCCTGCCTCTCAGTTCCGGCGTTTCCCTGCTGCTTAGTGTTGACTTCAGCCGCCATTCCTTTCCGAGCTCGAACTCCTCTTGAAGTGCTTCGCTTTGGGCAGCTCAACTGGATATGGCCCCGTTCTCCACAAATATAGCACCTGGGGCTGTACCTAATACAGTCACGTATTGGTGATGCCGCAACTTCCTTGATGCAAAGGGTCCGATGGTCTTGTCTTACTGCCTCCACTTCCAACGCATGGGCCAAGGCGTCCTTCAGAGTCTCATGGTGCCCAAGTTTAACAGCAGCTCTAACCTCCAGGTCCTGTATACCGTCGACGAATGCTTGAACCAAATTTACCCCGATGAACGCAGGCTTAGACTGGTATGCCTTTCGAACCAACTTTTCAATTTCCAGGGCCCACTGCCGCAAGCCTTCCCCGCTGCGTTGCACACGGTCCCTCAACTGAGCACGAAACACGTGTTCCAGGTGCGCGTCACCATATCTGGACTCCAACGCCTCAAGCAGCTGCCCATAGGTCACATCCTTGTCAAGAGTCTCCAGTATTGTTAAAGCCTGATCTCGAAGGCTCAAAGTTAGCGCGGTCAAGGCCTGCGGCTCGGTCCACTCATTCACTCTCATCACAGCCTCAAATTGGATTTTATACGCCGACCAGGAAGATCATCATACATCTTCCATCGAAGGGTGGCACTTTAAACCCATGCACCGAAGGTGCGGCAGCCGTAGGCATTTCTCCAGCTTTCAGATTTCCCAAATCCTTCCTTATGTCAGCTATCTATAGTTCAGCCTCAGAGATACGATTTTCATGCAACTGAACCTTCTCCTTCATGTCAATAAGTTGTTTACTAAATGTCGCGCTAATATCCGTTATGAGGAAAATCAGTTCCTCCTGTCGGCGAGCCTGCTCTTCCTGACGGCGGGCCTGCTCTTCCCGATGGCGGGCCTGCTCTTCCTCATCACGCTGCAACTGTTCTTCCAACTGGCGGGCCTGCTCCTCCTGACAGCGGGCCTGCTCCTCTTTATCACGCTGCAGCTGTTCCTCCAACCGGCGGGCTTGCTCCTCCTGACGGCGGACCTGCTTCCTCTGACGGCGGGCCTGCTCCTGCAGCATCAACATGAGCGCAGAAAGATCCAGAGCCGGTGACGCTAGAGGAACTCCAGATGAACCGGGAACTGACTTCAATGTCGGCTGATTACCACCCGGCGTCTCTATTCATATTCATATTCATATTCATTTATTCAGTAAATTACATCGTCAAGTTAATAAACAGGATATTTTAAGTTCATATAATTATAGTATTAATTATTAAGTTATAAAAATTAAAACACATTCAATATTTTAACAAATAAAATGCTTGCCTAGGTAATTATAATATTGGTAGATTGAAATGTCAAATTAATACAAAAAATAAGCGTATAAATATGTCAATTAATACAAAATTAAATTGTTGTGTACATACATATATGTCAAATACAGGTAACGATAAATTTACTCAGCAAGAAACTCGCTAACAGTGTAGTAAGCTTTACTTTTTAATAATGTTTTGAGTTTATTTTTAAACGATGAGAAGCTCCTACATTCTTTTATGGACTCAAGTATTTTATTATAAATACGCGGTCCCATTACAAAAAGCGAATTTCTAGTTTTGGTTAGACAATGTTTCGGTGTTCGAAGGTCTTGTAGACGCCTGAGACTATAACCGTGATCGACAGAACTTTTGTCAGGAAACTCCGTAGGGTTCCGCCTCACATATTTTGCAACCTCTAGGATATACAAACACGGGACAGTCAAAATACCGAGCTTGATAAATAGCGGCTTCGAGTGAGTACCTGGCATGGCTCTGGATAGCCTTCGTGTCATCTTCTTTTGGATTATGAACGGTCGATCCCTATCAGCCGACATACCCCATAAGTCTATGCCATACGATAGGACAGCGTTAAAATAACCATAGTAGGCAGACAGCAAATTATGCATGGTCAGGGTTGGTACCAACCTGGATATTGCATAATAAGCCTGATTAAGTTTTTTGGACACACTGTCAATGTGGCTGTGCCACCCTAATTTTGAATCTAGTGTGAATCCAACATATTTGGTAGATTTTTCAAATTGTATGGTGTAGTCATCCGTAGTCAATGGTTCGCTAATAGCCTCAACTGTTGAGAGGGAAAATTTAAGCAACTTGGTTTTGTCAATATAAATTTGCATTCCATTAGCAGTAAACCAATTAGTGAGATCACTGATAACGGAGCGCAAGTCAGTAATAAGTTGATCATCAGTAGGTGCAGCGACGACCGCGCAGATATCATCCGCGTACATGACAAAGTCAGCATTTTGATTTATCTGCGGGAGGTCGTTCATAACAATAATGGATAAGGTGTTGCCTACATTCGAGCCCTGGGGTACAGAGCGGTCACCGACGAGACCTGGGCTAGACTTGTCGCTGCCTACCTGTGTTATTTGCGAGCGGTCTGCAAGAAATGAGTCAATGAGTTCTAACGTGGTGCCTCGGACCCCTTAGTGCTCAAGTTTGGCTGTGACTAGTTTGTGATCAACGAGATCGAAAGCTCGTGAGAGATCAAAGAACGCGCCTGCCACCTGTTTCTTGTTTTCTAGATGAGATAAGATAAGGTTGTTGACCCTACGCGCGGCTGCTACCGTCGAGCGACCTGGCTGGTAAGCATACTGTTCATCACATAGGACTTCGTTTTATGACATAAAGCTAAACAAACGGTTGCAGATGCCCATCTCAAACACTTTTGAGTAGAGCAATTGGCCTGTACCTGGTGTAGTCACCAGTACCACCGTTACCTTTATAGACCGGCGTGACCTTCACAGTTTTTAGGGCTGTAGGATATGTTCCACTACATGCACATTCCTTAAACAAATCGCATAGTAAGGATAGTAATTCAACAGGCGATTGGTGTAACAAATATGTAGGTATGTCGTATATGTCTTTCGTGTTTTTCTTTTTTATGTTTTTAATTAATTTGGTTAGCTCTGATACCCTAAATGGAAGTAAAAACATGCTTTTATTTACTGATGGTATATAGGATGAAATTTAATCAACCGACCAAATTCATACTAGAGACTCGGTTAGTGATCAAGAACTAGGTTCAGTAATCCTTTTGGCCAATTTCGAAAAATATTTTTTTTTGCTCCCGTACTGGTTGGACTAGTTTAAGTACAATTCCTAGTGCAGGTTCTACGGGTAAAATTTTTTTTTTTTCGAATTTCACCTGGAGGGTCATTAAACCTTGTTCCTGATGACTAACCGAGTCTCCAGTATGAATTTGCTCGGTTGATTTAATTTCACCTAGTATACAGTCGCAGGTAAGATAAGGCGGCTGAAATGTCAGGTCTAAGTGGAGTATCCCGCACTATAGACAGATAATAGTTGTTAAGAAGGTCCGCTAACTGCCTATCTGTACCTAAATGTCCACATGCGGTATGACGTAACACAGATAACGGGTCCTTCCTGCCGTGCTTGCCTTTGTTCATTTCAGACTGGATAATGCTCCACAGGTGTCGCAAAGTAGGTAAACACCGTACTTGGCGAATATCTGTAATGATTTCTATGTCACAAGCTGAGGTAACTGATTATAAAAAAAATAATAAACTGAACACTGAATACCGCACAAGCATGTACGATCCGATCACACTGATAAGTGACTGATAGGCTGGTTAACTGAATCTGATTACTGATCTGATGGTTTTAGGGCTCTCAACCCCTGTGGCCTCCAACCTCCCCTTTAGCCACCCCGATCCTCGCTAGCAGGCCTGCTTCTGTGGCTGTCTGAACCCAGGGCTGTTCTCTGGGACTATCACTGTATCCAAAGCTGTTCCTTGGGACTGTTATGCAAGGCTGTTCCCTACGGCTATGGCTGAATCCAAGGCTGTTCCTTGGGTCTGTTATACAGGGCTGTTCCCTGCGGCTTTGCCCTAAACCTCTGTCCACGACAGTCCGACACTTTGGAACGGGCATCTAAACCCAGGCTGTTTTCTGGGACTATCCTAATCTAATCCTATCCGCAGTCTGACACATAGTTCTGATAAGGCAACTAAATCCAGGGTTGCTCCCTGGAACTGACTGATCACTGGATCTGAATGTGCATGCCTGCGGCACTGCAACTAAATCCAGGATTGCTCCCTGGAACTGACTGATCACTGGGTCTGAATGTGCATGCCTGCGGCACTGCAACTAAATCCAGGGTTGCTTCCTGGAACTGACTGATCACTGGGTCTGAATATGCATGCCTGCGTCACTTACCTAAATCCCACTGTCCACCGACAGTCCGACGCTTTGCATAGGTTCTGAATAGTCCTGATCTAACACAGGTCACACACACACACACACACACACACTTGTATGAAAGATGAGCGTCACAGGTCGTATCACTCCCGCGACGTCCAGACAGCCACTGGTCGCAAGCCCGCACGTTCTCGCCGGCCACGGTCCACGCGCCTCGCTGCCCCGGGGCCGGTCGCTATACGTTTCACTATAGCTGCCTATATGTTTCGCATTC
This sequence comes from Ypsolopha scabrella, assembly GCA_910592155.1. Lineage (NCBI taxonomy): Eukaryota > Metazoa > Arthropoda > Insecta > Lepidoptera > Ypsolophidae > Ypsolopha > Ypsolopha scabrella. The sequence continues at coordinate 13,912,340 of OU342964.1, forward strand.
GCGACAACAGGGCCTGAGACGTGTTTGTGCTACTTGCTATAATCCCATTAAGGAAAGCTTTGCGGGTTTTATTTAATATAGCTACGTACCTAGTTTTTATACGGGCATAGAATTGAGTTAGTTCAACACTTGTTGGATGGTGGTCTGAATATATTTGGACTAGATCTAGTAACGATTTGAGCTGTCGAGTATTCTCATCAGTCCATTTCTTACTTTGTGTAAGTATTGGAACCTTTTTAAGTGGACAACATTCATGGTATGTTTTGACTAGTGTCTCAATAAAATAATTATTGAAATTGGTACTCACTTGTGAAGTAATATTAAAATCAATAGATGATAGTGATGTAAAGAAATGTTGAATATTTTCTGGTGATACAACACGTTTTAGTAAGTGCCTTTGTTGCATTTTGTGCGTTATAAAATTTATTTTTGTATCTACACCGCGGTGGTCTGAGATCCTAGCCAATAAAGGCTCAACAGTGACGTTACACCGGTCAATATCTGGTATCACACATGATCCAGACAAGTCTTAGACTGATCTGTGATGCGGGTTGGAAAATTCACTAATGAGAACAGGTTAAAGAGGCTGCAATAATGGAGGATATTGCGCTTTTTGGTTGAATATTTCAACAAGTCAACGTTCATGTCACCTGTAAGTAGAATGTTGGAGCTCTCATCTATTATTGAATGTAACATTCGTTCCAATTGTTTTGAAAATATGTCAAAATCACCCTCACTGCCAGATCTATACACACATACTACAATTAGGTCATGTTCTATTAACTGAATTGCTGCGATTTCAATATGCATCTCAATAGAAAATTGACAAAGATCTCTTCGTTCCACTACAGTAAAAGACCTATTTCTTACATAAAATCTGTTGGAGAACCCGGAGTCTGTGTCGGAGAACCTTCAAATGGCCTCTGATCAATCTCTTGCTGGCGTTGGCTCCTGGTACAGACACCATCCATGTCTTCCTTTGGGAAGACTGGCATAATAAAATTTATCCCACTTCTGACACCAAATGTTACGAGCTGGGGTTCGGGATAAATTAATTTTATACCAATTTGTACCAAAAACCACTAACTGTCTTTATTTGTAATCACACACACTATTTAAACACAAAATAACAAATGGAATTACTAACTGAACTCAGTGGACTCGCTGGAATGTCTAATTTGTCCGTACTATAATTTCGCAATATTTCACAACCACTCACTAACTAGAATCGTTACTGGGTTATATTCGCTCTATACAGTCGCACTTCACTAGTCACTACTAGAGTTGTCCTTTAGTTCACTAGAGTTTCCGCTTTGTCTCGTAGTCAATACTGAACTGAACTCTCGACCGCTATCTGTCCCGTTTTTATATACCGTACGCCGGCTTTGTGATCTGTCTAGAACCCTCTCGCACATTACGCTTCAAAGATCCCAGCCTATATTCATCTCTCTCCTACTTCTTCCCAGTTCAAGTGACGCGATGTCGCTAGAACCCTCCAGCGCATTTTGGAACGCGCGTCACGCTTCACGTCAGCGTGTCAAGGACTCCAGTCTGTATCTGTCCCTTTCCAACCTAAATGCTTCCTCTCACTTCTTTGTCCGAGACATTCCGAGCTCAATGGCGGAAACTTCTCGCATTGTCCAGTTGTAACCTTGGCCCGGAAGCGTCCACACGTCATCCGCGCTGAGATTATTCACGAACTTTCTTACGCGTTCCATGATGTGTGAGATTTTTTTTCGTGCGCCGGTACTACGTATCAGTATATATATATATTTTTTTTATATTTATATATTTTATGCCGGTGTATAACTTTATTACATTTTAGTAGCCCAGCCCAACCTTCATATTTTCTGTATGTATTTCCCCTATTTATTTATCAACTTATTTGTTCATTGCATTATGTATATATAATAGTTTTTTTCCTAGATTCCTCTATTTTATGCAGGTGTATATTTTATTTCCCGTATTATTATATATTTTTTTATATTCTAAAGATATACTCCTATATCTTTAAAATTAACTTTGACTTGTAGAAAGTATACTTTATGTATCTATTTTGCAAAATAAATATTTTGATTTGATTTGATTTGTATCAAAATAAAACAGTAAATTAATTTTATATAGTCGCCGTCAATAGAAATTGTGGACTATGTAAACAAACCGTTTTCTCAATTTTTCTCAAGGTTCTGTCACGGAGTCTCGCTGAACATTATTCCGAATCATGAAGCATCAAGTCTTACCTGCCATTCACTGTATTTCATCATGAAATATTCAATAATCACCAGATAATTACGGAAAATTATAGAATCAATAGTCAAATCTGTACTGCGACGAGATTGCTGTCATATTTTTTTCTCATTGAATCTGTATTATCTTTGAAAATTAGTGATGTACGAATCTTCTATTTGAATATAAACCTATTTTATTCGTGATGCAATTTTATTCCGCCTTTTTTTTGATAGCGTTACTTCATAATCTTTGACATAACGTGTGTGTGATTCTATCGAGAGCTGTGTGATCTTCCAGCGTTGCTCTAAAATCTTTTGTGTTTTCGGTATTCTAACGACTTGGCTTCCCTTTATTAACTTTGTATTGGGGTCTTACTCGCGATAACTAATAACATACCTTAATAGATATGTGCTTGACGTTTCGACGCCTCTGTAGGCTTCTCTTACTGATCTTTCTTTGTGATTTGGATAGTGTTTTACCTTGAAACAACGACAATTGGTTCCGTCATAGTAATGGACAATGCCCCATATCATCCGCGTCAAATCGAAAAGGCGCCCAACATGAGTTGGCGGAAGGAGGCTATCCAAAGCTGATTGCGCGAAAAAGAAATCAAATTTCTCATAGCTAAAGTAGACAAGCAAAAATATAAAAAAATGTATGTAGATGAGTTGGCGGCATCGAAAAATAAGGCAGTTTTGCGCCTTCCACCATATCATTGCGAGCTTAACCCGATAGAGTTGAGTGTTAGAAGTTTACGTTGGAAGGAACAACAAAACATTCAAAATGGACGATGTGAAGATTTTGTTGCTCCAAGGTTTGGCGCGGATCGGGCCAGAACAGTGGGCGAAATGTGTAGCGCATGTCCTAAAAGTAGAAGAAAAAATTGAAGAACTGGATGGGATAATAGATACGGCCACCGACGCTGTGACGGAACCATTTGTAATTAACGTGGGTGATTTGAATAGCGATTCATCAGAATATTTTAGCGATGAATCAAATAAAGAAAATTAATTAAGCACCTAACATATTTAAATCACATACTTACCCATCTCTAGATAGTTCACCTATTCATAGACAAAGACAACATGGCGCTTTGTTTACATAGTCCACAATTACTATTGACGGCGACTGTACCTACGTATTTTTAATGGCACAAAATACTAAAACAAAATTGGTAAAATAATCCAATATTCCCGTTTCAAGTCAGGATTGCTAAATATATATTATGACTAGCTTTTGCCCGCGGCTCCGCCCGCGTCGAAGATATTTTCGTCAAAATAAGGAAAACATAAGAATATGATTTTTTGAACGACTATATGCAACGCACACCATGTTTAACCGAGGCGCTAATAAAGACCACTCAAATAAGTCCAAACTCGAAGGGTCTGCTTTTGTCCGTTGAGGAGATCCCGTACCCATCTTCTAATCCCATCACCAAAAAATATTAGCAAGAGGTGTGTCAGGATCGTTGTAGATGGAAATCTGTAGTCATATTAAACTGATTAGTTTTGCCATATGGGAAGAAATTATTACTTTAACCACGGTATATGATGTATCTATGCTTAATGTCAATGGTCAATTTTTCAAGCTTAATATTAGCAAGAGGTGTGTCAGGATCGTTGTAGATGAAAATCTTTACTCAGATTAAACTGATACAGTTTCCTCGTATGGAAAAACAACCGGTTTTATCACGTATAACTAACCATTTGTTCAGGGCACGCCGATAAAGCAGCTAAGCAGTGTTTCTTCTCCCGACATGGTTCACAAATACTGAATTTTCAAGCTGAAAACTTACTTTATAGCACACCATGCGTAAAATGACCACTTTACGCACGCTGCATTTTCCGCACTTTTGCTATAAAATATTATACGATACTCGTGCGAGAAACTTTTGCGAAAACGTTTCATCGCTCTCGTATCGTAATGTACTATTTATTTACATAAACATTAGCCTATGTTACTCAAAAATTGTGTAGCTTTTTATGAAAGAAAGAATTTTCAGAATCGGTTCAGCAGTTCCAAAGTTTACCTCAAACATACAAACAAATCTTTCCTCTTTATATAATAGTGTAGATGTAGATGTAGATAGATGTAGATGTAGACGTGTAGATGTAGATGTAGAAGTGTAGATGTAGATGTAGATGTAGACGAAAAAAAAGTTAATGACATGAATTTAACAGATTTTATTAATATTTAAGAGCCCGTTTATATTTTATGCGAGTAATCAAAAATTTCCAGCGTCTTTTACAATTTAATATCTTAGGAAAAACATTTTTGCTGTTGAATACATATTAAACATAGACCACTCATTCATATTGATAGTTAATGTATCATATTTACAAACACCGCTTTATTTTTTGTTGTGATAAACCTCCCCCACCTCGTGGGAGGTAAACAGTTGTTGTTGTTTGATATGTGTAAAAATTCATGGCATATAATATAACGAAATTAAAAGTAAAGAGCGCTTGTTGTTATAAAATATTGACCAGTATTCCTCTAACAAAGGATGTTTCGGAAAACTAAAAACAATTTACAAATACACTTTTTTTACTTATTTTTATGAAATATATTAAAATAAAATAAAAACCACCTTTAACCCTTTACCGCATGGATTTTTCGATTTTGTTCAAATTAATTTAGGTGATTCCAGGGCTTGACAGGTACTCCGGAAAAATATTATTTTATTTTTAGGATTATTGTAATTTGCAATATTCAACTCCAAAGTCAATGTCTCAAATATGATACGTCATGCAGTTAGGTACACATACCATATATGATACTAAATGCAGTAAGGGTACGTGTTTTAAACTATATATCTATTTATATTTTATCCTGATGAAATGAAACAAATTAAAATACAATGAAAGTGTTTAATTCAATTTCATTCTAAATGGAAGGTTTGCTCCTCATCATCACTATCAAGTGGAATGGAACGCCCGGTAACGCGTCGACACTGTCGAGTCGCTAAAAAAAAATAAAATTACATATATAAATAATATTATAAATATTATAATCTTAACGCATGTAGTATCGCATTGTACAATTACCATACATGTATAAACTATCATATTTAAAGTAAGAAGATTCAACAAAAAAATATGAAAAAATAAATTAGAGTTACTCTTAATGCATGTAGTATCGTGGCGATCAACTCTTTTTCAGCAAAAGCTTTATGAGTATTAACGCGCACTGTAATTTGGTACTTAAGGTATAGTAGGATTTTTTTTAAATGTCGAAATCAGCTTAATAGCTTATCTTCCAATGAATGGCATTGTTTTATTGTTAAGTCCCACCACTAATTAGAAGTGCACAACGAAACGCATAAACAACGAAATATTTTATGTCAATAGCAACTTTAACGCCTGAACAAAAAGGCTCAAATTTGAACCACAACGCATTCCAGTTAATACTTTTTGAAATTCAAAGTGGCAGTAAAGTACAGGTATGATACAGGGTAAAACGATTCATAATAGAAAAGTTAAATACCTCTACTCGACTGACATGTATGAAGCAGCTGATTTTTTAAGTATCATAGTAAAAGTTGTTCGTATAGACGAGTACTATCGCCAGTTTCCGGCTCCTACAAGATAATATTAACATTAAGTATAAATAAAAAAATTGTAATAGCCGAAGCTTCTTTAGTCAAATAACAAAAAGTTCATCTTTATCATAGAGAACCCACCTCAAAAGTAGTAACCTACTTTCAAAATAACGAACGTTATTTGTGGCCCGTCACTAAATCCGACAAAGATAAACAAGACGAAAATTCGGATAAGTTGGAAAACTAATCGAGTTTTTCTATGGCGTGTTGATCTGTAAAGTTTGTAGCTGAATTGAAAAATCTGAACAAAATAAAATTGTCATTTTTTTATCTTTTACCTAATGAACAATAGTAAATTACTTAAAAGTACTTACCGATATAAGGAAATACCTTTTTTCTAACGCTTGGCACTTCAGTTCAGTTTTTGCAGCATAAAACTGAATAACCAGTAGTTTAAATGCCTTCGTATTTTGTTGTGTGTGTAGTCGCGTTGTCAGATTGAGTCTGGCGGTCGGTCTAACACAACTAGTTTTCTATAACGGCTGGTTTTGTCGGAGACGATGTTTTGGCAGAGGGGAAATGTATTGCATAGCCACTTCACTGGTACATGCCACTGAGCAAATAAAACATGTAACAAACATGGTACATGCTTTATCAGCCTTAGGCTGAGATTCAGAGTGCATTTTGAGTCCGAACTCAAGAGGAACTCAATCTTACAAACGTCACTCTAGTATGAGATCACGTCGCTTTTTGACGTTTGTAAGATTGAGTTCGGACTGTAAATGCACTCTGAATCTCAGCCTGAGAGTCCGAACTCAATCTTACAAACGTCAAAAAGCGACGTCATCTCATACTAGTGACGTTTGTAAGAATGAGTTTGGACTCAAAATGGACTCCGAGGCTGAGATTCAGAGTGCATTTTGAGTCCGAACAAACGTCAAAAAGTGACGTGATCCCATACTAGAGTGACGTTTGTAAGATTGAGTTCCTCTTGAGTTCGGACTCAAAATGCACTCTGAATCTCAGCCTCAATCTCATCTTAAATCTCAGCCTTAGGTTCAATTTGGAAACGAGTGAATTTCACTCGGATTGATGCGAATTTCACCCTAGAGCGTTCAAAAATGGACACGAGTTAAACCGAGGGTAAACGAACTGTTACCTGACAGTTGCACGAAAGTGTTTTGAAACGCTTCGGAGTAATGCGAAAATCACACTGGGCCACCTGCCCCCTGATTCTGTATCGTTAACTCAGTTGCCAAACCAAGTGCCTGTTGTCTAAAACATACATATCCGCATAACTAAGGATAAGTTCTCAGTTGAAATGACTTCACAATTCGTAAATATCTCAATACCCATTAAGCGTTATTTTATAAGTTAATTTTTTATCTGTTTTTGGTGAATATCAACTATAGTTAGCAACCGACACTGAGTTACATAATAGCCCCGCGATTGGTGCAACCAGATTTTTCTTTCTCTTGCTCCTATATAGATGTCTCTTTCTAATAAACGAGTGAAATTTCGCACTATGATCGCACGTTCTGAAACGTTCCCATAATCTAATACCATAGAGTAACTTAAAAATTATAATTAATTAATACTAAATACGGTTTACGGACAAAGCACTTTACTTTTATAAGAAAAAAATTAGTTTTACAGGGGTAATTCAATAAAGGTGGTAAAGTACTACGTGCTACGTGTGTTTAGCATCTAATAATTCTGTGAAAAGAACCAGGTTGGTTGGAAAAACTCTTGTAGGTGCCCCGAGGTTATATTTATAAAACAATATTGTCCTGTCTGAAAGATCAACGCTCAACCAGCCCTAATGTTTAGTTCCTCATTAAACCAGGGATTGTCAACCTCACAAGTGTGAAAATGCAAGGTCAGGGTGTAGTGTAGAAAAAGGAGCATGAGAGAAAAAGATGTGAAACCGGTAGGCTAAGCTTGCTATACATATTATACTTTTTTCTACCCCCTTTTTGTCACTATATAATAATATTACTTATATACTTTGACTAAATAAAGGTTTCATAGGCGCTCAAGTTGTTGACATTCATTTCAAGCCAGGTTTGCTGTCTTATTTCATATTTTTACAGAGATTCTGATGGAAACTAGTGTAGGACTAGTGCCTAAAAAACCCAGTCCAATAACTCTTTGCTTTGATATTATTATTCTACGTCTCAACTCCAATATCCTTTTTTAGATACTCTCAGAAATGGAACTTTTAGACGTAATGCAAAATCTAACTATTAAGCAAACAGACGATAGTCAGCAAAAATTACTTAGATCTGTAGCTGCAAATATAAATGATGTTCCTACAGAAATTGTCTTTGCTGAATATTCAGATAAAACTATGTTGATAATTTCCCAATATCAGAAAATTGGAAGCATGTTGATGGTTCAAAAAGACCAGGTTCATAATCCAGTTGGTAGTAATGACATTTATACAACAAAGGTTATTTTTGGTGCAACAGGAGAAGAGCAGCAAGTGGCAGCAAGATATTTGGCTGAAGCAATTAATATCACTAAACCACTGTGCATCTTTATAAATCTCAAGTCATATGGTATTGACACTGTCAAGGCCTGTAGAGATATCATCCTGAACCTCAAGAAAGAAGACGGCAATTAATTTAAATGTCTGTTTCAAATACAAAAAGATTCAGACCAGCCCAAAAATATTATGGGCAGTTAGTATTAGGACCACCTGGTGCAGGAAAAACAACATATTGCTGGAAAATGTCAGAGCTTCTAACTAAATTGGGAAGAAAAGTTGTGATTGTCAATTTAGATCCAGCTAATGATATAATGGCATACAAACCTGACATAGACGTAAGAACTTTAATTTCACTAGAAGAAGTGATGGATCAACACAGCTTAGGACCAAATGGAGCCTTGCTATTTTGTATGGAGTACTTGGAGAAGAATTGGGAATGGCTGTTTGACCAGCTGCATGGTGATAATGCAACAAACTACATTTTTGATTTGCCTGGTCAAGTGGAGCTCTACTGTCATCACACAAGCCTGAGCAACATCTTTAACAAGTTAACAAAAACAGGCAACATGCAACTCTGTGTCATACACCTGGTAGATTCACATCATTGTTCTGATGCAGGAAAATTCATATCAGCTTTGATGCTTTCTTTGAGTGCCATGTTGAAAATAGGCTTGCCTCACATTAATCTTCTCACTAAAACTGACTTGCTAACAAAACATATTCACAAACTTCCATTTGGAATTGATTTCTACACTGAAGTGCTAGACTTAAATTACTTGCTGGACTGCTTAGAAGCTGACAGATTCACTTCAAAGTATAAGAAGCTAAACAGTGCCTTTGTTTCCATCATAGAGGATTACAGCCTGGTTTCATTCCAACTTGTGAATATGTTCAATGAAGATAGTCTCATCAAAGTAAAAAATTCAGTAGACAAAGCAAATGGCTATGTATTCAAAGCAGAAGAAGGAAGACATATAAATAGTATGCTTTCTGTCGCTATGGGTGTTACTGATACTGTTTACAATGAAATAGATCACTAAAAATAAAGTTGTAGTGTTGTGTATTTTATATAAGTTGTTTTAATTGATATCCTATTGAACTAATGATTATAGGTTTTCGAATGTATATCCTTTGAAATTAAATAGGGAATTTAGAGTAAAATTTACCAAAGGGTAAAAAAGAGACCATTATGGTGAATAAAGACATCATTTTAGAAACAGGTAATTACTAGCTTTCGCCCGCGTTGATTAGTTTTTGGGTAGTCCTGTCAAACCTGTTAATATTTTTTTGGGCATTGATTAAAGGTAAATCAATGTTTTTGGACCAATTATTTTATGGTACCTACCTACGTATTTGGACTTTTTGTTCTCATGAAAATACCATACTTATTTCTATGTCCCCAGGGAACAAGCCTATGTCCAAGTGAAGAATCTAACCATACAACAGTGAAAGAATTTTCAATTGAGTTTCAATACCTAGTTATTAATGACTGTCCCTAGGGAACTGCCCATCCCCAGGGAACAAACTATAACCTATGTTCAATCCAAGTGAAGAGACTGACCATTACAATAGTGAAAGAATTTTCAAAATCGGTTAAGTGGTTCCATAGATAACCCGCCCAGTTTTAATAGTGTAAACGTGTCTGTTCTAGTGGTTTAAACGTCTCGACCACAACCAATTCAGAGGCCACGGGTACAAATCCCGTAGAACATGTGGGTTCTGTTTGCTTGTTACGGAAGGAAAAAGCGAGGGTACCTACATATTTGTTCCCCGAAGAACGGCGCGGCGTTAAGGCTCACCACTTGCGATATAAAGTTCCCTCACCACCCATTACGCTGGGGTGTACCTAATTATAATCGTCGGTGTAACTTCTGTGGTGTAATAGTCCATACTCAAAATGTTGGCATTGTGCTACCGCTTGCTTGAAAATATTGAAAAGTCAATTAAGCGCGATAGTAGGCATCGTGCTACTAGTGCTTGCGGTATTCACCAAAATTAAGTAATAGCTGCAAATGGGGTGTTATTATGACGTCAACTTTTTATGTATGAGAAAAAAAATTTTTGGTCTGAAACAGCTAGCACTATACCGGGTGTAAATAGAGTGCGACCATTAAATGAAACCACATATTCTAACGACCCTACTGAACCACTTTTTCCAAGAGTCATACCCGCGGACACCCTTAGTTTAGGAAATAATTGAGTTCCAAACAAAAATGCGTAAACCCTAACGCACCGACATACGGGCGAGTTTAAGAGAGAGCGTCGTCCGTGAAACCTCCAGCTGTTTTAGGTCAACGCTCTCTCTAACCTCGGACGTATGTCGGTGCGTTAGGGTTCACGCGTTTTTGTTTGGAACTCAATTATTTCCTAAACTAAGGGTGTCCGCGGGTATGACTCTTGGGAAAAGTGGTTCAGTAGAATATGTGGTTTCATTTAATGGTAACTAAGTACAGCAGGCGTCCATGAAATTAGCTGTAACGTCACCCCCGTCTACTGACGCCTTCAGCCGCGATTACACCACCCTATTTATCGGCATCCTAACTAGGACAGTGTAATCGCGTTAAGGACGGCCTGTTTCTTCGCGCTTCTTAATACTCCTACATAGCCTGATAAATCGGATGGTGTAATCACGGCTTTATCTGTTATTACTAAATGCCTGCGAACTTTACATCATAAATATATCGGTTGCGATGTTTCTATTACAGGACAGAATGTCGGAGAAGGCACTTAAGGAAGAGTATGAAAGGCTGTTAGAAGTTGAACGGGAGTTAGATAGAATGCTGAGTGAAAGTGACAATCGCTCAACCGAACTAGAGTTACTACATGAATACAACGCCATCAAGGATGCTACTCAAGTGGCCATCAGTTACTTAGCAAACCTTAAAGGTACCACTGTTGCTGAAATACATAAAAGGCTAAACCTAACTGATTAAAATGTAAAATAAAACACCAGTTTATGATGGAACGTTTATTTGAAGACAAATACAACTCCTTATAATTCATCCAATACATTTTTTTTTGTTTTCAGAAACTAAAACAGTAATGAACCCTTTTAAAATTTATTTAGTAGGTTTACACACTAAGTTATAAGTGTTTTCAAAAAGCCACAGTTCCATGTTTGCTACATCAGTTACGAAAAACGTTTATTTAAGTATTACATGACAAGTATTCTAATATATTTTGATTACATTGACAATATTTAAATGACCTTTGTCAGCAAACAAGTTTATAAAATGTAATATTAAAATTGCTGAATAATCTAAAACTATAGTGAATAATGGTTTAAAAAGAGAAAAATTAAAATCTACCTCTGAAAGTTTTCTAAGTTATATTTTGCAACAAGACAAAGTTTAATATGGTGAAATAACACAAACCATTAATATTATATTCACCCAATATGTGAAAAAATTACGTTTATGAGTTTTTACTCGTAAAAGACCACCTGGATTAAATCAGAATCCTATCCATCTCCACGTGTGGTCTAACATGCAGTAATATGTAGTCGTTACACATAATTATTAAACAACTCAAATAAATGGAGATTAAATTCTAAACGCTACTACATGTATGTTTATTATAAGCAAGCAATATTATGTAATGTTTAAGTGTATTTTAAATATGCGTCGCTTGAGCGATCGCTCGCGAATACTTAGCAATCAAGAGCGCGCGTGCACCTTATCATGCATGTACAAGTTATACCTAGTTACAAGTACGTTGCGCAGGCGCACGCTGCTGGGCCGCGGGGCGCGGGGGCGCCGCGGTTGCGTTCCCCATTTTCTGTGGGTACTCTACAGTCAGATGCTGATTGTTTCTTGACAAATTCTTAAAGTGGAACAGCGCACCGGCTGCCACGTATGTGCTAATGCACTTAACGGTTTCTGATCTCGTTTAGGTTGTATTGAAATCAAATATATGTTATTATAGCAACATATTTTGTTTGTATATCCGGCCAGGGTTTAAGCAATTCAAAAATTGTAAAGTCTTCATTAAGTCACATTCTGTTCCATTTTCGATCGGTTAGAACTGTCCAATTAATTCACAAAGTTCAGACTTGGAATGTAAACGTTTCAACATATAATTGCGACAATTTTCACCAACCGAACCGAGTTTTTAGCACAACTTTTTCTCAAATATATATCGTGTAAAAAGTCATTCCAGCTAAATATAACAATATAACAAATTTACAAAAATACATATAAAGTGAACAACATTCGCATACGTGAGTATCCTGAAATGCATATAATTATAAATATATCACTAACAAGTCTATGTTTCCTACAGAAATAATACCCTATAGTACACGGAGCGCTCAGTGCACGAATGTTCGTTCATTTTCCTTTAACGTCTATTGTTAGACTTAAATCTATGTGTTTCAGACAAGTTCCAGGCAGCCCAACAGCTTTCTAAGCACCAACCTACTTTCAATAAATGCAATCACATTAACTAACAGTAAATACCTTCCTATGATTATGTATCTTACTCAGCTCAACGATGGTGATGGCAGTACATAACTATAGGAATAACAACAACCACTCTCGCGCACACTCAATATTGCCCAAATTGATTTCCAAGAAGCACCGAAAACCAGTCTGAAATAATCGGTTTAGCCTGTTCAATAAGATATCCGAAGCCCAAGTATATGGGTTGGTTCAGCAAATTTAATATTTCCAGGAATACATCACAATGCTGATAGAATCAATACCGGGATTGCATAGGCCAAACCGAAGCCTAAAAATTAAATAAAACAATAATTTGGTAATCATTAAATATACTATGTATAAATAAATAATGTTGACTCAGTACAATATATGCATAAAATCATATAGTTACTAAGTCATCTCACTATTCAGTGACTTAACAATGAACATGTTCATTTATATATAGTTTACCATATTCTCTAAATATCACCGATCTTATAGTGTTTAGTTTTGAAGTTCTTAATTTCAAATGAGATACCTCAAATATTTGAACTACTCATCTTTGGGTACATTGTAATGTGCTACCAGTGCATTTGTTTGATGTTATAATATTCGGGACTGATTGTTTTAGAAAGCACACCACAAAATAGACAAAGAGGCTTTCAAAATGTCTTTATCATTGAGTTACGAAGCACCAAAAATGATGTCTCAAATATCATGTCCAATAGATTGAATGCTCAATCGTTACATAAAATCAGTCTCTAAATTGGGAAGTCTTGCTGATCAGGCACGTTCAAGTTTTTATGTCAATTTGACACATCACCTAATAACAAATCATCTATAAAATAGATATTGGCTAACAGGCACAGGCGCTATCTATCACACGTTTTTTTACTATGCAGACGGCTTCTCAAACGGTATCCAAACAGACAAACAGCCTGGGATATGGAAGTGAAACCTCTATAGTCAAAGAAGACGATTCTCAAATCTTTAATTTTAGTTTTAGTGCTGGCAAAACTTGCATTTTTCCAAAGTAATATAGCTTTTGTTGTTACCACTAAATAACTATATTGGAATGAAAAAAATGTACTTTTCAGCAGTAAAATTAAAATTAAGCCTTCAGAATCGGCTTTTGCCTCCATAAAATTAAATTTTCATTTGTGTCTAGACGAAATAACCCGAATTTCGAAGCAATTTTTGAGCTTTGAAGTGTATAAGTTCAGGTTAGTCCGAAAGTATGCCATATATATATGTCGCAAGTAATTATCACAGTTCGACTTAAGTCAACCGTCTCCATTTCAAACAAAATAACGGGCCAAGTTAAATTACAATTTCATGAGGCATAATCAGTGATGTTATGGATGAATCAATGAGTTTGACAATTTCATTAAGCGTCCGTCACCATCAAAATATTGTGAAACGATTGGTTCTATTTAAATGTCACTTTTGTTTAAACCACAGATAAATGTACTAAAGTAATATACAAGAATTGAAATGTAAATAAATTTCACAAAAATACAAAAAAGCTGCGACGGCTAGCGAAGGGAGAAGGCATGTGTTGCGCATGATAATAAATGCTAGAGCCGAGCGGGGCGACCCGTCGTAGTTCTTAACAGAAAATCAATTTCCAGGAAGAAAATTGGGAGGGGTTACACTCCCCCTCCCCCCTTCCTCTCTCTTCCATCCTGAAAACTGCAGGGGTCGCCTGGCTTCGCTCGGCTCTCGAATTTATCATCACAAGCAACCTTATACGCTCCTATTTATTTTCCTGCTTCGCTGGCCGCGACATCTATTTCAGACTTTGTTTAAAATCGACGTGAATTTCGAAATTACGCGGCAAGATACTAATACAAACCCGTCTTTTCTTATCGTTCCAATTTATGTCCCTGATTGGGTCCAGCGAAATTATAATTTAACTGAAACTGGGCCGCGGTTTTGTATGAAATTGAGATGATTGACAAAAGTCCGTGCAATTATATCTTCACAGTAGCTCTGACATCAACCCTGCGACATGCTTTCCAAGACTAATGGCGCCTGTTGCACTTAGCCTCTATACTTACAAATATTATGCAACCTCATAGGAATACGTGCTCATAATTACGGCTGTTATACCTAACAATAATGTTTTCCCAAGATTTTAAATGTGTGTTAAATCGATCTAGCTAGCGGAGGCTAGTAAGGACAGCAAATGTAATTAAACAATTTTAAGGTGTTTCGAAAATTTCTTGTCACTACTAGCATTCGGCACTTTTGTGATGAAATTGGTTATGAAACTCCCCTCTAAATGGAATTATTCTCATGACTAATGAATTTAATGATAGTAAAACCGCGGAGAAGAGGTAATTCACAAAACCATGGTTTGGGATAATGAACTATAAAGAATTGAACAATCCATTTAATGATGACTTTCTTTTGCGTTCTGTCGCCAAAATTGTCCTTCGTTGTAACTTATCATACAAGTAGCGTCATTCAGATCTAAAGGCTAGAACTAAAAGCTAATGCTTTATTAACGTAGTCAATGGTGGTGATTCCGCGTAACACGACTTATTTGACAGGACTAAACTTAATTTAAGCACTCTTTCTTTTTCTTTCTGTATCGAAAAGACAAGGACAGGGCGCTTAAATAAAGGTTAGTCCTGTCAAATAAGTAGTCTTATACTGAAGTTTGGTTTGAGAGCACGCAACGAATTTCCGACAGGATTTTTTAAATGTAAAGTTATCAAATCAAATCAAAGCCGTTTTATCTGGCTTCCTATAATGTGTCTCCGCTCCGCCCGCACATTAATTCCGCCTATATCCAGTTTTATGAGAATAGACTCGCATGAAGTTAAAATTTTGTCAACTTGATTTCCCAAGCATGAACAAGACAAAAAACATCACAACACAATATATATATACCTATCAACGGAGTTTCTTGAAATGTCAAAACGCATAGTTTTACATTTCGTGGATAGAAAAAACATCTGATTCGATTTTAAGGTTATTATTTGTTATTGTTAACTTGGTTTGTTCTCATATTGTTCTGAGGGAGATATAAATTCTCATTGTGAACAAAAAAAAAACTTGGTGTTATTTTTCTGTCGCAGAACAATTCGTCCCTCTGTTAAAGTCCTATTGGATGCGAACCCCCTGGAACAAGAGCCTTTAGTCTATCTGGGTGGACACATAGTGGCTTTTTTACACAATTACTTGAAAAATTTCAATGCTAAATCAAAAACAGATCCCGTGATTTTAATTCTTGATGGCCACCACACCCCCACCAATTTAGCCGTGATAAATATCTCAACACATGGTTTTGTGGATGTCTCTTCAACAAAGCGACGATACCTAAGCAAAGCTACGAAACAAACTAAAATTGCTCTAGCAAGGATACTGTTATCACGGTAATTCTACTACCTTGTAAAAGGAAATGGCTAAAATACTTTTAGTTAGAGACAGGCGCGTCACCTTGCCCCATCTGCTCCGTTTCCGATGAAATATTCATCTCCGAAACCTAAAAAAAGTAACAAACTAAAATACGCCGATAGCATTGGCGTACCTGCCATAAGAGCTGGTGCGTACAACACATTAAATACACGTTGGTATATGAACAAGCCTTCGTTTAAATGTTAACAGTAATGCGAACCTGTCACCATCTGTTTTTATTGTTTGAAAAAGAAAGGAACAGCTATCAACGAATCGTATCTAGCTTTGTTATGTTAATAGGATATACGTGCGATACCTTAATGCGGCCAAAACGGAACGCACTCTTATTTAAATACACCAGTGTTGTAAAGTGTTGGACGTGCCAGATTAAAAAGTCTATGTATAAATCTGAGGGAAGTTTACTCGTAAATTCCTGTGAATGTGGTACATCTGGTGTGAGTTTTGATTCTTTATTGTAATGTTTACTCAGCGGTCACCTTGCTCTTATCGAGTGGTCCGTTGGGCTCGGCTCCTGCTGCTACTTCAATCTTTGGGTTCGAAGTCTTCTTTTTCCCTTTCCCGGCGTTTTTCTTTACGTTTTTGGAGTTCTTGGACGTCGAAGATTTTTGTGGGTGTACTCCTGTTAAAAAGAGGCATGGTTTTAGTGATTTCTTATGATCTTTATTTTCAGATGTAAAACTCACCACAGGAATATAACAATTTTCTAGCGTTTATGCAGCCCAAAAACAATATGACTGAACCCTGCTGACAACTAAACCTCCACGATTCGAGCTAATGCAGCCAGCAAATTTTTGGCGAGTATACTTGGGGGGTGGGGGGCGTGCGCAAGTGACAGCTTTACGCTCTTTTAGGCTATGTTCCGTGTTGCGCACCAACTGCATCAAAACGAAAAAGTTTTGATGTGTACGTGCTGCCATCTTGGTCATAGTTTGAAAAAAAAAAAGAGGCTGCTGCCAATCCAAATTAGATTATATTATATCCGTTTCAAATGCTATTAGAACAGGACACTGTGCCTGTGTGCGTTAACACACTAAAGTCGCCGTCAATAGAAATTGTGGACTATGTAAACAAACCGTTTTCTCAATTTTTCTCAAGGTTCTGTCACGGAGTCTCACTGAACATAATTCCAAATCATGAAGCATCAAGTCTTACCTGCCATTCGCTGTATTTCATCATGAAATATTCAATAATCACCAGTTAATTACGGAAAATCATAGAATCAATAGTCAATTCTGTACTGCGTCGAGATTGCTGTCATATTTTTTTCTCATCGAATCTGTATTGTCTTTGAAAATTAGTGATGTGCGAATCTATTTGAATATAAACCTATTTTATTCGTGATGCTATTTTATTCCGTCTTTTTTTTGACAGCGTTACTTCATAATCTTTGACATAAACGTGTGTGTGATTCTATCGAGAGCTGTGTGATCTTCCAGCGTTGCTCTAGAATCTTTTGTGTTTTCGGTATTCTAACGACTTGACTTCTCTTACTGATCTTTCTTTGTGATTTGGATAGTGTTTTACCTTGAAACAACGACAATTGGTTCCGTCATAGTAATGGACAATGCCCCATATCATTCGCGTCAAATCGAAAAGGCGCCCAACATGAGTTGGCGGAAGGAGGCTATCCAAAGCTGGTTACGCGAAAAAGAAATTTCAAGAAACCGAAATCAAAGCGAATCTCATAGTTAAAGTAGACAAGCAAAAATATAAAAAAATGTATGTAGATGAGTTGGCGGCATCGAAAAATGTGACAGTTTTGCGCCTTCCACCATATCATTGCGAGCTTAACCCGATAGTTGATATGGGCGCAAGGAAAAGGTTACGTTGAAAGGAACAACAAAACATTCAAAATGGACGATGTGAAGATTTTGTTGGACCAAGGTTTGGCGCGGATCGGGCCAGAACAGTGGGCGAAATGTGTAGCCCATGTCCTAAAAGTAGAAGAAAAAATTAAAGAACTGGATGGGATAATAGATACGGCCACCGACGCTGTGACGGAACCATTTGTAATTAACGTGGTCGATTTGACTAGCGATTCATCAGAATAGCGATGAATCGAATAAAGAAAATTAATTAAGCACCTAACATATTTTAATCACATACTTACCCATCTCTAGATAGTTCACCTATTCATAGACAAAGACAACATGGCGCTTTGTTTACATAGTCCACAATTTCTATTGACGGCGACTGTATGTGCATCTCATTCACAGACATCAGGTTTGACAAGGTCCTATCCTAATAGCATGTGAAAAGGATAGTAGATACTAAATGAGGAGTTTGGGTTTGTTATTTGTTGAGTTGGTTATACTAGCTGGAATTTTAGTAGAGATGTGCAACGATAGCAAATCGCTGTCCTCCACAATCCAAATCGCTTTAATGTGTTTGTGATTTGGATTATTGAATGAGTAACTTGTTATCGTTGTACATCTCTGCCCAGAAAGCCCAAAACTAGAGATAGTACTCTTCTATACTAATAACTTTTACGATAGAGCCAACGCAGAAATTACGAAAAAAAAGAACTACTGTGTCATACATACTGGACCAAAACAGTAGACTTTTATTTTTCTGCTAGCCTTTGCCCGCGTCTCTGCCCACGTTTTTGCAATCTTTGTCCCGTTTTTGGCTTGGGCGTTATTTTATGAACAGCTTATAACCTATATGCTACTAGGGTCTCTACGATAATAAAAAAGCCGCATCTAAATCCGTTGAGTGGTGCTCAACAGACAGACAAAAATAAATTGTTGTTTCGGCCTCAGAACAAAAAAAAAACCCATTTAAATTTCGCGAAAATACATCGTATTATAAGTATATATTTCACTGTCGGCACCACAGTAAAAGTTGTTTGTATGGACGAGTATTATCATGTTTTCGGCTTTCTAGCTATTTAAAATCCAATCAAAAGATGCGCGTGATGATTTGATGTGGCCACGAAGCACCTTATTGGTTGGCAAGTATGATGTCAATAACATCGCATTATTCAGATAGGTAAGGAGATAAAGCTTACCATTGGTATCATTCTCAGGTGTAATGTTGCCCTCCTGCTGCCCGCTTGCCTCTTCGCCCTGAGAGCATACTTCGTCTGACCTCACGGTTTTCCTGTAATATAAAAAAACGGTCAAAGGTGCATAAAAAATATTTTACAACAAAAGAATCCGAACAAAGTCACGCCATTGATTCTACCACTGGTACTATCGTCGTGCAAATCGTACACGACATATCATCGCTGTAGTAGCCCGCGCCCGCATTTTCTTCGTAAATCGCGTTATGCTAGCTAGCTGTACCAGAGTTGATTTAAAGCAGTAGTTACTTGTAGTTTATTAAGATTGTATATTTTAATGTCCTACTTAATAAACTATCAGAACAGTAAAGCCGATTTTGAAGGCTTTAGTTTTAGTTTGACATACCTACATAAAATTAAACTTAAGTATGGTTAAAACGAAGAGCCATTTTCAAGTCACCATTTTATAAACGTCAAACTAAAATTTTAGTTTGACAGCCATCAACAACTATTCTCGTGTAAAGCTTTTCATTGCAAAATAGGCTTTAAAGTTAAATGAGCTTGTATTATTTCAGGTTTTTCAACTCTAAATTTAGGGTTTGCTGCACGAGAATAGGTCACATAATTTACTCAACAGTGTTTTTAACTTGTTTTGGTAATTTCAAGGCACATTTCAGGGATGTCATTTGATTGAATAAAAAAAAATAGTTTGACTTATGAGCATTTAAAAGACTTGCTAATTTTAGTTGGTGTGCCCTTCAGAATAGCAAAATATAGTGCTGTCATTTAAAATTACGTTTTTTAGTAAGTTTCTTAGATTAAAATTAAAACCTCTAAAATCGGCTCTACTTATTTCATAAATCGGTCGTTTTTTAAACTTCAATGTGCTATGTTTCTCTGTGTTTTGGAATAAATAGATAAATTTAGGTATATATGTAATTTCAGTGGTTATTTTTCTCGTATCGATTTGATAACTATATTAGGACGACACGACATTGCTTTTTTTATTCATCTGATAAAGGATATGCACGCTTATTTTAAAATCTCTACTATATACAGTTCAGTAAAGATATTACTTAAAACGGTTTTCGAATAGTAATATTGGCGAAATAAAAATAGGCCAATTACATGGCGATTCTGCCAGGGCTGCCATTAGGGAAATTTGTTTAAAAGAGACCTGTTTTGCGGACTGTAAACTGTTTAAAAAGTGCAGTCATTTCAACCAGTAGAAAAATGAATCATGATATGTTATCCATATAGCACCATGGAGCTTAAAGTAAAGGATCGATATTTACCCATTAATGGTAAGCGTGGCCGGTTTGGCGGGTTCGTTCTCGTCTTGTTGCGGCTCGCGTCGCGGACGCCGTCCCCCCCTTGCGCCGCGCCCGCGTCCCCCCCTCGCGCCGCCACGTCCCCCGCGCCAACCTCCGCCTCCGCGACCGCCATACGCGTTGCGCGGCGTCGGCGTGTAGCCCACGTAGCTGACCTGCTGTAACAATTGTATAATCAGGATCCTAATTCAAAGTTCAGTTGTTCTTATGAGCCTGTACCCAATTCATATCGTCACGACATATAGGTGGTCACAGAAGTGTTTCCAAGCTTGGACTGTCAATAAAACAGTTAACATTCGTAATATTTTTACGTCCCAAAGTGATAGGTGAGCCGTACTTCGGGCACAAATACACGCTTTTATCCACATAAATTCCGAAAAACTAAATGAATATGCAGGTGCGTGCTCGACCGAGTCTCAAGAATGAGCGTCCTACCGACCGAGCTACCACTCCATAACAATCATCAGGCATTATAGATAGATGTATATTCACCTGCTGCTGGTACCGTCTCGGCGGGTAGGTCCCCGGCCCCCACTGCCCCACCACCACGCCCGCTATCTCCAGCCTCGCGCTGCGTCCGCGGCCCCCCCACCCACCGTAGCCCCCCAGCGCGCCCAGTGGGGGGAGCGGCGGCATCGCGAATTCCACCTCGAGCCCTTCGAGGATCGCCTTGCGCATGCGCTCCACCTGCAATTAGATATTCAAAGGTTAAGGGTAAAGTTTGTTTGCAGGAGAAAAAGCTGTACTATCCGTTTCAGATGGTATTAGGAGAGGACCTTGTCATACATGATGCCTCTGTGCGTTAGCAACGTTGACGGAAGTGCTGAGTGAATGAGATAGATGCACATGGTGTACTAACGCATACAGATATCCGATGTGACAAAGTCCTATCCTAATTGCATCTAAAACGGATAGTACCTACTCGTCAAAAGAAAACGATACATATCGCTTGCCAATCTCGCCATACAATCTTTATCGCAAATTACTGCGTTTCGTGGTACGGGGTCCAGTACAAAATGTGCAAAGGTCAATGACCGATTTTCCAGCTGCTCTAGAAATAAAGTATACTTAAGAATCCAGCTAGGAAAGATGTGACCGTTATAACGCCAAAATATCAACAGGGTATTGCTGTCCTGCACTATAATTTGCATTTGTATCATATAAATAGAGAACTACGCGAGTCATATAGCAGAGTCGGTTATCTTATCAGTTTCATTGGGGAACTCTTTTTTATTTGATGAGCTTTGAAATGTTACTAGAATTTTGACAACCTTGCCCTGACTTTCAATGGCAAACGATAGAGACCATTTTGATAGAGTTCATGCCCTAAATATAGTGATAAAATAAAACGTCAGAAATCTGATAAGGTACAGTACAATTAAAATCAGTTAACGATTCGGCCAACTTCGGTAATTGTCGTGAATCCCTCATCTCTCACATAGAGTTATCAATTTACAGATATGACCTTTAATTATATTACTCGTTGTCCTATTGAATACAATACAACAACGATATGAGCAACAAAACCTCCTTTGTAGCTCAAAACTAACACAACCTTTATATTGAAATAAGAAAAATAATTGACTATTTTGACAGTATGACTTCTTAGTGTCAATAAAAACAGTTTGACGTATATGACATATTTATGTTTATGAACGCTAATTTCATTCGTAAAAATATTCGATTCTATCAAATTTCATCAAAATTAACATACAATAGTTATGTATCATGGCTTCAACATATTTAAAGCGTGGTAAAAAAAATCTTTTCTGGTGAAATTGTAAATAATGTATATATATAACTATTTTAGAAAATAATCTAATTTATTTAAAAAGAAGAAAGTAAATATCATAAAAAGAATTATATATTGTATACAAGTATAGCTTTAGTAAATAATGAATGTTCAAATTCATGTCGCTTCTGCATAATAAATTTCTTAGGTCTACCGGTTAGTAATGTCATCTTGGCAGGTGCATTGCGTTTATGATACTTCAGATTGAATGCTACCTAAAAGAAATCGCGGTAATGTATTTCATGCATTTCCGTCTCGGGATTTAGGCGATGATATCCGAGGAAAGCCGAATCGATAACTGATTTTAATCGTATTGTACCGCCTCTAGTATACTGACTTTAATTGTATTGTACCGCCTCTGGTATAGTTACCGAATATGCTGTCGAAATTCAAAGACGATATTTTTATAAAATATTAATAAAATCACAAAAAATTATTTATTAATACACCTGCTCAAAATATGATAGATTACGTGCCTGTTTAGCATGCGTAAAATGACATATTTCACACTCGTGCTTTTTGTTTTTACTACTGACGCCATCTAGGGGAAACTAGCCACATCATTTAGTAAGCATGTAAACCTTCGTTTTACCGGATACTCTAAAAACTGTTTAAGATGAGTATTTTCAAACTTTTATATTTTGTTATTAAATATATTAGATATGTTAAATTGTAAAAGATGTTTTAACAAATCAAAACGATTTAGACGACATAATTTATATTATATTTTAACTATCTTAAAAATTATTATTAAAAACATTTTAGAAAGGGTTTTTTTAGTACAGATTAACGCCAACCAGACTGCGTTTTTTCAGTCAACCTTGTATCTGTTTTGATTTGCAACAAAATTTCTTTTATTAAAAAACGTCGTTTGTTACACGTGCGAAAGTGTTGATATTTCTCGTCCCGACTGTTTTTTTCGGCGTCTCGGCAAAAAAGTCAATCGTGACTTAAAATATCAACCTTTTCGCACTTGCATCAAAATGTACTATTTCCTAGAATCTCCCTTTTTAGTATTTTATATACAGTAACGCAGCCCCAACGCCTGCTGTACTAGACCTACCTTGACAACAGTATCGAGCTGCTTGTCGCAGAGCTGCGCGAGGTGCTTGCAGTGCATGGCGCGCTGCAGGTTCCGCTGCAGCAGCTTCCCGTCGAAGTAGAGCCACGGCGCCGCTACCAACCAGGGCACGGGGGCGCCGCACGCGTCGTTCGCGAGCAGGGCGACCTCCACGCCGGACATCACGAGCGCGCCGAGCTGCACGCCGCGACCACTGATGCCGTTCACCTGCAACATTCAGATATGCTACAGACAAAACTCAAACATAAAATCATTACTCACGAATACAAATAATCCATCCATTCAGAACACAGCCACATCTCTTGGAACATCACTATGCTGACGGCCGCGATGCAAAACCTGTGCAATAATCAACACCACTTCCGCCACCAACACTTATCACTCCACAAACACTTACTATGCATAACCAAATAGTTCATGCAAAACAAAAAATTGCGCCCTCCACATCACACTAAACCAACACAGACACACATCCGACTCAACTACTAATAACACTCTACCCATACCCGTCCACACCCTACTTCACAATCACACTTTCAACAATTGTTTCACTGCACGCATCATCAAATCATTCAACCTCTGGGAAACCTCATACAAATGGTCGCTTGGTGGATGGCCCCGGTCTGAACAGGCAATGTTAAATGCACAAATGGACATGTAGGGAAGCTAACACGAAATACTTTGGAATTAACTAATACTTTTTATCGTTTATACTTTGTTTATTCATTCATCAATCTGTCAATCAACATTATGCCTGTCGAATTTAATTTCGACTTCATACATTTATTAAATAATCTATAATTATACAAGTAATTTTGACTGATGCCGACCATAATAATGGCCGAAATATATCTCCTAATATTATTTCAATGTGTTTTTTATTTATGAATTTATATACAGGTTGACTTTTAACCTAACCCCGATAATTTAGTATTTCGTAGAAGAATACAAACTGGTTTTATTAGAACCATTCATAATTATTTTTTAAAGTTCAACCCCTTTGAAGATTTTCGTAAAATCCAAAGAAATCATGGTAACCCGAAGAGATAAGATACGTAATGAGATAGCGCGAAGTTATTTTATTATTGATCCCACTATTTGGGACTATTTTAACCTTTTTCGTATGGGAAAGGCTAGGATACATTTTATTTCCAAGCACATTTTTTAACAATATTTTGACTTTCAATTCAAATTGTTTTTACATTTAAAATATGTTCTAAAAACGTTTCGTAATAACCTCTAAAATTATCGGGGTTTGTTTAAAAGTCACCCTAATTTAAAATATATATGATATAAAAATAAAAGACAAAATGTCTAATATTCTTTACTTTCATAGTCATACAATAAGAAGAAAATACGGTACGTTCTTATATCGTTAACTAAAAAATGGGCCTCTTTGTTAAACAAACGCAAACCGAATGATAGAGATAGAGCTACACGCTTCTATAGTAACGCGAGCGGGACAAACGACACCACACAGGGGCCTTATTGTCTAACTTCTACATTTATCTCAATCGCCTTCAAACGCACCGTCACCGGCTAGAGATGACATCACACATCATTTTTAGCCAATCACGACCCCTTTGATGGCTAGAAGTAATAAGAGGGCAGGTTTTCGGACTCAATTTTGTAGGACCACGCGCGGGACGGGGGTACTGTATCTGTACTTATCCTTTAAGTGTTTCTCTAGACCTGCACCTGTAACATGGAGGACCATATCGAGCTCGGTACCGATCGATAAAGTGCTCTCTCACTCTGTTGATCTATTTATTTATTTATTAATAACGGAACACCAACAGTACACATATTACACATACTTAACAAATTAAAACATAAAACTAAAATTCTGATATGTGGACCAGTGACAGGCGTTCACAACATTCAACAATAAACAAGTGGTAAACACAAAGCAGACATTACATTATAGACATTTACAGCAAGAACTAATTTTTTTTATAATTACTAATACAAAACAAAACTATTAATTAACTAACACAAAAAACACAAAAAATATCTACAAAATGGGAAAATAAGATTAAACTTAACAGAATCTTTGCAAACTGGTCCTAAAATTGTTCAAGGATAAGTGAAAAATGTCAAGATCTGGGATAGTTTGACACTTCTCGTTATATTGTCTTAACATTCTAGTGATTGGTGAATTAAGACCTAAGTTAGTTTCGCTAGTGGGACACCAAAATATTCTAGTAATGGGCTTACGAGGCATATTACAGGGCACTGACACAAAAATCCTCCCAAGCAACTGTGGACACGGTGTTGAACCACTCACTAATTTGTGTAAGAAAGTCAAATCAAGCATATTTCTTCGGCTACGTAAAGATGACATATCAAAAAGTTTCAAACGTTCATCATATGAGCATCTATGTGACATACCCGGTGAGATAAAAGCTAAATGTCTTGAAGAATCTACCTGAAGAGGGACTGCATGTTAGAGGTGCTTCACACGTATATCTTTACGATTTCAGCATGAAATTTGAAAGTTTATCAACAATCTACCGTGCAATTAAAATGTCGCTAGTGAAATTATAATATCAGTTTTGAGAATAATCCTGTGACATATCCAAGGGACGTTGAAAGTATTTTCAAATATATTCTGGGGAGCTATGTACTGCGTCAGACCGTCAGTATACTCGGCTGACTACTCACAAACATCGCGGGTTTCGATCTTAATGTAACGCTCACATGTCCTTTTCATTGTATTTATTGTTCGCAGACTCGGAGATTTTTAGACACAAATAAACACGAGTTTTATTAGGGCATGCGAGTATTTTCCTACACCGTTCAGCACGACAACGACAGTATGCACATAAATTCCTGTGAAAGTATTTGACAGTTGGGCAGAGTAAATTGTAAACATTATGTAAATTGTGGAAAACTTCATTACAACAATGTATGATAAGTTCCACAAAGAACCGACAATCTCAAGTCAAATCCCATAAAACTAATTTGATGCATTTTCGAGCGGCGAATTTAATACGTAAGATTTCAAAAATTTTCAACCTGTCACCTGATTCTTTGATAGAAATAAATGTATATATTTTTAACACTTGGCTATTTTTTCATCGCAAGGAGATAACAAATTAATATTATATAATTGCGGTATAGAAAAGGTGAAAAGTAAATCTGGACGTAAGAATACAACCGGGACTTCTCGCTAACCGGGCGATTGCTCTATCAATTGAGCTATCCAGTCTTGGTCCCGGGATCGAATCCCGGCTCAGAGCTCTTCACGTCCAGATTTACTCTGCACCTTTTCTATATCGCAATGATATAATATGAATGCGTCGCCTGATTAACGGACAACCCCTGAAACCAATAGGTACTCACAGTCATCTCCTGAAGATGCAGCGCGTTCATGAGATCGTTGGAGAAGGCGGTGGCGAGGAACGCGTCTAGTTCCTGGCGGCGCAGGATCTGGATCTGACTCGTCATTATGTATCTGAAAAGAAAACTCCTTTTCTAATTGTAGTCTCACACCCGTTTTTACTTACGGCGAACAAGACGACCCTACACAGGTAGAAGATAATTTGGCTTAGCGAAGGGTTCTGTTTATTAGTAAAACGTATTTTAGGTTCAGGAGACTCTTAAATATTTCAGCATCTGATTCCGGCGTCACGTAAGGTGAGTGAAAACGGAGGTTAGATAAATATTTTTATCTTTAGAGAATTCTTCAATTAAAGCGGTACAGTCGCGGTCACATTTGCGATATCTAGTAAATTTAGCTTCCATGCATCCATCAGCCTGTGTTAATCCACTGCTGGATATAAGCCTTGCATACGTTTATCTGAAAAACTTTATTGTAAAAAGAGCGTAGTGTGGGTGAAAATTAACGGTCTACAAATTTTAGTAGATAATGGTGCCGATTCAGTGTAACACATATATTTAATATATACTACCGTCACATTGTCAATGCAAAAGAGAAAGAGCATATATACGCGTATGTTAGAGCGAGATTGATAGGCGAGACCATTCGCGCACACGTTATGGACCTGGATGGACCTACAGTCAATTATGAACAAAACAAATTCTGCTTAATTTTGCAAAATTTCAGGTTTTAAAGTGTAATTTTGTGTTCATGAGACGTAATTAATTATGGTTATGTGTGCAGCGCCTGGATGTCACTCATCTTAGAAAAAAAACTCACAGAATTGTACATTTCTCATGGACATACTATTGAAATATTTAGTTGTCTAAATGCAATGTTTTATAACTAATACAGAAGTTTTGTTCTCAAATGGGTGGCAAAAGTTATCGAACTTAATCACATATTGCTTTGAATACCTACAAATTCAATTTTGAATGATAAAACATATGTGAATTTCAGCTGGTCATTACCTTCACTTCGCATGGCATTATGCATTCCATATTATCATCATACTTGTGGTCTTTTACTACATAATTCCCTAAAGGACTACATTTACATGCATTTTATTCCATGTTCGGCAGAAGTCCACAAAAAGCGATCTGCCCCGATCAAGCTTTTTGGTCTCAACTTCGTTACTACATATCCGATCTATTACTAATACTATATCTATGGTGTAACACGACTTAACTTATTTGACAGGATTAACCTTATTTTAAGCGTCCTGTTCCTGTCTTTTCGATACGATAAGAAAAAGACAAAATGCTTCATCAGTCGATAAGTATTGGCGTATATGAGAGAAGGTGAGAGACCTGAGCACGGTGGCTAGTATGAGCAGATGCTGCGGCACGTAGGAGGTGTTCAGCATGAGCGGCGTGTCCGACCGCATGCACGAGAGGAACGCGCGCATGCGCCGGCACTTGTCGTCCTGAGCCGTTCTGGAATATTGCACCTTGTTATATTAAATATACAATAAATATAAAGCAATAAATGTCTTTCTTTCTTTCTATATACAAATGGACATCATTTATGCAACCAAATTCGTACTAGAAGCTTAAGTGATCAGTATTGCGAATCAATCCATTATTTTGTGAAAAATGAATAATTGAATTTGGACTTTCGATAGTTGTGACCCGGGGCTGAGGTTTCGTTTGTAGGGAACAGAGAAAAAATCTTTTTGGATCTTAGAATCTCTAAGTGTAAAGTATGAATTGAGTGACCGACGTAAGCTCACCCGAACCAGAGTCGCTGCACGGTGGGCACGGGCCAGTCGAGCAGCACGCCCGGCACGAGCTCCGGCTGTTTGCCGGGGTTCATCCGGGTGTAGATCCACTCCGACACCTGCACCGTGCACGGCCTGTCCGCTGCGATCACGGCCGATGACGACTGACCTTCCTCTGTGGACGTGCAACGATGTACTTGTCATTTGTGACTCAATAATGGGGATGGTCCTAAGCCGCTATCCATACAAGCTTGTTAGAACCAACAACCACGACAAAAGCATTATATTTCGTTGTGTAGTAACTATCAATTTCGAAAAATCATTTTTTTTTTCTGAAAAATCGTAATATTCGCGTGTGTAGGATTGATTGAACGTGTAGAAAAAAGTAACACACTTCGGAAGTGCGTTCATTAAAGAACCCTAGGCTGAGTAGGAACACTGGGGTTGCAACGCTGAGTTATTGAACGGGTTTGGCCGAGTTGCTACAACGTCATTTGACGTATTTCCAATAGATTTTTATCTGTCATTTTGACGTCCCTATACGAACCCTGCTCAGAGTAGAAAAATTCGACACCGGTGTAGCGACACTGCTATATTTGAACGGTTGGTGATGCGACGCGTTTTGATTTTTGAACGTGTCAATGTTACAACCCGGGTAGGAAACCCAACCCAGTGTGAGTATTTGAACGACTATCAGAGAGCTCTCCTACGGATATTACAGGTAAGTTTAATCAGATATTTACCTCTAGCCTTCTGCGCCATGAAGCGGTGGTGATGCATGTTGTACAGTATGGCGTATACGTTCTGTCTGACGGGACGGTAGAAGTGGTGGATGGAGGGAATCTCGCGGTGCTGCTCGTCTTCCATCAGTACCGGGAGCGCGACCTACACACAAACATACAAGTCTGATATGCTATCCACACTGTACTGTAAAACGTGGAACTACTTTTTTTGTATACCTACCTACATGTTAGTAAGATTATATGTGTATCAATGTACTTTGAGAAAAAAAAAAAATGTTTTTTTTTTGTATTTTTTTTTTTTTTTGTAAATGGACAAAGCTGATTAAAAATTTATAAGATTAAATTATAAATCGTAGTAGGGATGGACGTAACAAATCAAGAGCTTGTTATTTTTCCTTTTTTAAACAGACAAAGATGGCAAGATAATATGTTTGGATCAAAACTGTTCCGTTTTGACTGAAGTACTTGTGCTGTAGATTCGCAAAACGGAATAAGACCCACCCTAAGCGTATTGGTGGAGAACAGGGGGCCTAGAACGAGGGACAAAAGGAGTCTTCAAGCTTGATTCTTAGTATCTAAGAAATCAGGTTAGACAGCTGAAGACTTTCAAAAGAAAATACTTTTTGTGCATCGTTCTAGGCACCCTGTACAGTTCGGCTCAGTACAGAAGGCGGTTTTAGGGCTGTTAATTTATCACGTAAGACGATTTGGGGAGGGAGGGGGTCCGAACAAGTCTTTTTTCTTACATGAGGGTTGGAGGGGTCTCGATTGTTGTTACGAAAGATGACAAAAGTAAGCAAAAATTACATTTTCAATTCTGATTCACATTTTGAATAAAAAATATGTTACCGATTTATACTAAAAGGTTACTTTTTATAACATAAACAAACGCGTTTTTATATTTTTGCTACTTTTTCTTTGCAATTTTGGTAGATATCTTACGTAAGATTGAAAGGGGGGTTTATCAGAGTCTTATTTTTTCTTACGTAGGGGGGAGGGGGGTCAGAAAGTTGTTAAAGTTGTCTTACGTAATAAATGAACAGCCCCTTTAATGTAAGTTACAGTGTTGCGCATTCTCGTAGCCTCGACGAGGAAGGAGGGCGCGAGGGATACTGCGCAAGCAGCTGTCACGTCACGCGTGCCTTATCTTGGCCCCATCTGTAGAATCACGAGTCGTACCTGTCTATGTGTGAGTATGGAGAGCATCTGCGGATGCATGAGTCCTCGCGCGTGCCTCTCGGCGCAAGTACGCAGCACCTCGGCCGGTGCGGGGGGGCACGGGTCGTCCAGCTGCTTGCTACACCCGGGCCGGCCCTGGAAAATATGGGTAGCTATGCGTGGCTATCATTACTTGACCACTGTTTAAGAGCTTTTACGCCTTCCTTGAGCTGTTTGGCTCAAAAATTTTACTTTTCCCACCTGATGAATCTATAATACTTGAATAATAATAAGTAAAATATAATGAATTATGCGAATCCTAATTTTTTTGGTACAAATTTATCAACACGCACAAATTTATAGTAGTATTTAAATATTTATAAATATAAAAAAAGGTTTATTTAGTTTAGTAAGTTTTAATGAAGTTCTTTAATTACCGTAAGCCAGTTTTATAATCAACAAAGTAGTCAAAAAACATATTTCCTAATAACTTCACATCGTTTGGATTTTAATTATGTGAGTTAAAGTTTCATCTGTTATATTATATCAGTTAAAATGAATGTTTTTGTCCTACGTACATTTACTACTAAACAAAAAAACTATTAAATAAATTTGTTTGTAAAGTCACGATGTCGTTGTTTCATTATGTATACATATATGCACAATTTAATAATCACAACAGTAAATAGCAGAAAAGGCCGAAGTTATCAAGAATCAGTATCGCTACCTGTTTGGCAGAAGGCTGCTTGTCGACTTTATCGCCCGGTTTGCTGTTATTGGTCGCTTGCTGTTTCGCGGTCTCTGCATCCCCGCTCTCTAGAGTCATGGCGGCTAAAGCATTCTTCACCTCCGCAGTCCGTTCCTCCATAGAAAAGTCAGCGTTCATTGACGCGTTTGCCGTTGCCAATTTGTAATCTTCCAAGCCTTTTTGCTGCAATTTATTCAGTTTGCAATTTGACAACCAAGTGCGTAGAGTTCATAAAATGATAAAAAGCAATCGAAAATGTTCAAAAGAAAATTTTAAGAATGAACGTAAAGATTGTTGAGAATTTAAAAGAAATTAAATATTGAATTGTTGAAATGATTAGAAGAAATCAAATTAAATAACTCGGCACTCAGGTTTTCGTGAATTTTGTAGTGAATGTCATGCAAAATAGGTATTTCAAGGGCCAGATCGTAGTCAAATGAGTGAAGTAAAAGGCGTGGATGATCGTTATTTCGTGAGGTTAGTGGTAGACGTGAAATAAACCTCGTGTTCTGAAGATTCCGTTGCGAGCTTCGTGGTGTCAAGATCTGTCGATGTTGACTGTTGAGGCGCTTCATGTTTCTGGTTGTTTTTCTTGTTGTTTTTGGGACGGCGGCCTGGAACGACGTTCCCAATTATTTCATAAGCGAAAATAAGTTGATTGCACCTTTTACTTATGAAATTTTCCCCCGACTTGTTTCGTTTAAAAGGTCACTTCAAGCTCCATTTAGGTGAAGCGCAATGATACGTACCCAAAAACCTTCCTTAATCTGTTGAAGTCTCATTATAATTAAAACAATAGATTACAGGAAATATCATGCCTCGAATCTATTTTACATCCTTTTAAATAATACATATTCTTCACTAACATTCGTAAGTGGGTGTCAAGTATATAGAGCAATATATGTACATAAAGATTTATTTCGTTACATAATTGACCACTTGGAAGCATTTTGAACTCTCACATCTACCTTAACTTTAGAATTGTAATTTGCCCGCACTTGATACCAAAATGTATGAAAATTAACACATTTCCATAATTCCCGACACGTTTCCATTAATTCCGGCCATGCCAGTAGATATTTAAAGCAGGACTTACCGGCAGTAGCAGTCCTATACTTGAGGAAGCCATCCTTGGTCCCGTTGAGGTAATACTGCACGGCTTGCTTCAGCTTGGCCGCGCGAAGATCGTTCAGGTCGCCGAATATCTCGACGCAAGCGGCGTCTACGTCCGAAGACGGCAGCTCACGCACGAACTGGCATACGCTCTTAATCACCGCTTCTGGAGCTGTCTGTTGGAGAAATATTCATTTATCGATAATGGATTCCTTAATGTAACCTTCGAGCTAGGCCTTTAAATAGCGTCATTATAGTGTTATTTCTGGACAAATACGCATGGAGCTGACCTTGTATATCGCTACGAGGCATGCCTTTTAAGTTTTGTCGTTTGAAGAAACAAAAACAACTGGAACCTAATAGTACTTTTTATTGTTTTTCAAAGTATTCTCCACGTAGTTTACAACACTTTTCCATTCGCTCGAACCAGCTATTAAAACATTTATTCCACTCCAAAGTGCGGGTGTTCAATACAGCTGATTTGAAAGCGTCGACTGCTTCTTCACCGGACTGGAACCTTTGACCACGAAGAGTTTTCTTAATTTTAGGAAATGTAAAGAAATCGTTAGGGCTTAGGTCAGGACTGTATGGAGGATGGTCAAGAATTTCTACGTTTTCCTACTTCAAATACTCAATCGTTTGATGAGCGCTGTGTGAGCTTGCGTTGTCATGATGTAGGATGATGCGTCGCTTTGGGTTAGATTTCCGAAGTTCGGCGATGACTTGTGGTAAACAAACTGTGGTATACCACTCTGCATTAACCGTTATACGATCTTCAAGTGCAACTGTCACAACATGCCCGGTTTTCGCCACGAACGTAGCCACCATCTTCTTTGAAGTGCTTCGAGAGCGAACAACTTTATTCGGCTTTGGTTCGTCTTTGAAGACCCAGATTGTGGATTGTTGTTTGGAATCGGGATCGTAGGCATATATCTAAGATTCGTCACCACTGATGATGTCGTAGACGTGATTTGACTCTCCTCGGTTAAACCTTTGTACAGTTTTCTTACACCGTCTGACGCGGGCCTTCTTATGATCGTCGGAAAGCAAATGCGGGATCCAACGGGAAATTAGCTTTCTCACACCAAGCGCCTCATGCAAGATCTTCTGAATGGTTGTCCCTGAGATGCCTAATAACGCCTCTATCTCCCGATATGTCACATGACGATCTTCGAGGATTAGATCTCTCACAGCGACAATGTTATCTTTACTGAAGGCGGATTTTGGACGTCCTTCACGAGATTTGTCACTAAGACTGGTATATCCACGTTGGAATTCTAAATACCAGCGTTCGACAGTCCGCAGACATGGGGCTTCATCATGGAATACAGATGTTAGCTCTTCGGAACACTGAATCCGTGTTAGGCCTCTTCGGAAGTTATAGAAAATGATTGCACGGACATTTTCCTTAGTAAGATTCATTTTCGTACGTGACCTGACAGATTCAAAACAACGCTGTGACTAAACAATTGCATTAATCCTAATTCTTTCAATTGTTTTGAAATTCTAAATTCACCTAATTTAAATATTGGGCAGTTCTAAATTCAAAATTGGCGACAAATATGTAAACGACAAAACTTAAAAGGCATGCCTGGTATTGGTATCGGAACCGTTATAGCATCATAGGCTATGATATGATAGGCATATGATTCATAGCGTTATTGTTTACAAAACGAATCAATCAAAATGCTATAAAACACTTTATACTGGTATTGTTTAAACGTTATGACCTCCTAACGCCTCCGTCCCTACAAAGAGGCTGTTCCCGCCAAACAAACGGCTGGACGAAGCACACGCCTGGCTGGCGATCGAAGCGCCCCCACGCGGAACTAGTCCGGCGCACACAACTGAGTCGCGCGCGCCGCTTGACCCGGTCACCCAGTCCAGTGCTATCCGAACCTGCACCGAGCAAATCCGCGTCTGTGTGTGCTGGCCCGCTAAAATACATTCCGCGCTGCGTCCACAGTGACCTAGCTCAGCTCGTCCTAGCCAGATCTGCACAACAACCAGCTCGTCAGGCCACGGCTGAGTAAGGCCCAGGAGCTCACTTCAGTGTTACTCCCCGCTTGAATTCCCACTTCCTGTCAATTCCATCTTCCCATTCCTACACACTCACATATTTTCATCCCTTTCAGCCCTGCACTTTGTCTACGAAACAGGGTCCTTCTTCTGAGAAGGGGTAAATGCATAGAAGTTTAAAAAAAGTTAGCTCACAACCCAAGGTTCTTTAATTGGACTTCGAGTTAATAACATATTTGGTACTTACAAGGCTACCTCGGTCGTAGAAAACAAAAAATCTCTAAGTCAAAAAAATTGCCTTGGGCGTAAATCCGAAGTCGGACAATGAGTATGGCATCCTCCCTTTTTTCCTGTAATAGTTGTGAAGGCCAAGTAGCCAAGGGCGGATCATGGTCAAACAGGTATAGAGTGTCCTGTATAGTATTGGACAATATCTTTTAGTCCTACCGGCCAAAAGTGCTGCAAATGTAGTTAAAAGCATGACACAAAAAGAAACCAATATCATTAAAGCGGTATAGTGTTTATCTCCCAGCTCCTTGCTTTATTTGAGCCGCCTGGGGGGGGGGGGGGGGGCACGCGCTCCTGTCCCCCCCCCCTGGATCCGCCCTAGCAAATAGAAAACAACATAACACAAGGAAGTTGTTTGAAAAATCATTAACTCTGATCTTCTAACAATACCTTCTTCTGTGTGATTCCTATCCGCTTGTAGAAGTCCAGAAGGCTCTGCTCAGAAAGGATGGTACCCCCCAACAGTGCAGCAGCGAGACAGGTTCTATCCTGTGGCACGTCCAGGAGCTGTGGCAGCTCGTGTACCATATACTCTTTAGTTTCCAGCGATGACTTGTAAGGAGATAATAAATATTACTTTCTTGCAACTGCCACATTATAATAATCATGAATAATTACAATAATACACCGAAACAATATAACAAGAAAAAGAAGAGTCACAAATTAGTGTTTTATTTTCAGGCAATGATAAAGAAAAACAAATCTAGCTATTTTAGACAATTCCAGGATATTAAAATAAATAAAAAATACAGTTTGCTATAAGCTAAAGTAATATATTGAATTATCATCTGATTTATAAGACGAAAATTATACATGTGACATATTTGTCTTTATGTTTATATAATTAAAAAACCGGTTAAGTGCGAGTCAGACTCGCATACCTTGGGTTCCGTGATTCGACAGTTTTGGGAACAGTCAGGAAGAAGGTATTTAAAATCTTATCAATAACTGTTTATGATAACTAAAAAAAGAATTGATTGTACTAGACAAATTTCTATACTCGAAATAAAACTCGTTGATGAAAAATCCCATTTTGTCTTTTTGGTATCGTGAATTTCTCGCTCGCTATATTTTTCCTGTAATCTTTACGTAATCCCAAATCACCATGATCTTTTTCATATTTTTCGGTTCATTAGTTTCGGAAATAAGGACCCCTCCATGCATTTTTTTGTGGTTTTTCAAAGATTTCTCGAAATCGGTGCCAGTCAATATAGTAAAAGTATATAATTTTTATAATCAGCTCTTTAATTTCTACAATTAGATACTCATATTGTATTTTTTTTCAATTTATTTAACATTTTTGTTGTATATTTCATTTGAAATAAAAAAAAATCGCTATAGTTTTCCTGTAATTGGCCGGTTATGGCCAATAATCGTAATTTTTTTTCGTTCCACCAGTTTCCGAAATAAGGGGCATGCATTTTTTGTGGTTTTTCTAAGATTTCTCGAAATCGGTGCCAGTAAATATAGTAGAAGTATATATTTTTATAATCAGCTTTTTAATATCTACAAATTGATACCCATATTGTATTTTTAAGATATATTTTTATTTTTCCCTCTTTTGGGCAATTCCACGGTAACTCCTGTTACCTTTTACTCCAGTTTACGATATACTTTTAATAATATGTCAATAATTTGACTATACAGATGTATGTTATGACTATACTCACATACTTTAATTTATTTCAGTAGGTGTTCTAAGTGACCACCGTTACAATATTCAACAAGTTCAGGCATGTAAAATTGTCTCTATGGTTGTTTGCACCTCTTTGCAAAATGCCATGATATGTAAAATGGTGTATGTAACAAGTTGCGACACCAGCAAAGAGGTGCAAACAACCATAGAGACAATTTTACATGCCTGAACTTGTTGAATATTGTAACGGTGGTCACTTCGAACACCTACTAAAATAAATTAAAGTATGTGAAAACAATGCATTTTATTCATTTGAGACATCATGTTTCATAGAGCCATTTACTGCTTAAGACCTACACAATCGATATCTAAATAGAAATAGTGTAAGTTTATTTTTTTCAAAACAAACGGGTTCGATTCCCGAGCTGAGTACAGGTTTTTTTTAAATGTATAAATGCAGTTTTTCTTGTTATTAAAATCGATGACATGGTTTCTAAGAACAGATCTTCGTATGTCTTATAGTTTCAAACTTTCCCATACTGACCGATTTAAATGAGACACTGTGTATAACTTATCCTCCTAATGTAAATATTAACTCTTGAATAAACGAAAAATGTGTTAGAGCAATTTTCTTTAAACTTGACACATTTTCTTGGGTTCTATATTGATAAAACTTTTGGTAATTCACGTTACATTCGGCGACATAGCTTTTGAGACTAGTACGAATTGAAGCAAAAGTCTGTTCGGTTTGAAGTAAAAAAAAATGCCTCAATTAAATACGGTTTTATTAATGCCTAACAAGTTAATTCATTATCAATTTCTTACCCTCCATGCAGTTTTTATTTTTTTGCAAAATTAATTTCTGGTCACTCACGTTACATAGATCTTGGAACTCATTTTACTTTCACGACTTTCATGGCAATTTTTGAACATCAAATATCCCGCTCTGACAGGTAAAAAAAAAACATTTCTGTTTGTGTATGTTGCCATACTTATATTTAAAAAACTATGTTTGCAGACCGAATCGTGCCCCTGTAGATAATTTCATTTTTAGCTCTTTATGTCGCATTTCAATGGAATTGCCCTTTTGTATTTAAAATATTTTGAACAATTTGAAACTTTTTTTTTTGTATACCGTATTATGTAGGCAAGTGAATACTATTTTTGTGGCTTTCAAGTTTCTATCTTTATCGGTGCTAAAGTTATGAGGCTGTGACATACGGACGGACGGACAACGGAGTCTCACCATAAAGGTTCCTTTTACCTGTCAGGTACTACGGAACCCTAAAAATACATATGAAACCATTCGACTCTTTTTTATAAATATTACAGTATTAATACAAATATATAAATAATTAAATTATATTAAGATATATTTTTAGCCCTTTTTGCCTTGGCATTGGTTGTAATAATATTTTGAGGTCAATGCAACTGATGCCGAACCCGAAATATATCTTCCTTTAATTTAATTATGTACATACGTATTTTAATGTATACTGTTATATTTATTTATCTTTATGTTTTATAATTTGATTTTAGTAAAAGCATGTAACAAAGCATCCGATTCATAACTGTAAATAAAATAAGAATATGGTAAAATACTACACAGCCAATCTCAACAATCAACTTACTATACAGAAGTACTTACCCTATAAGTGAGTTTCAATTGTGAAGAGCTGAAATACCTTGGCGGCTGAAATACTAGATATTCCCCGGAAGCACCCACCAAACCTGAGTAGGACTTCTCGCGACAAAGACCAACCACTTCTTGGTAATGGTCATCTGATGACACCATCTGACGAAAGAAATAATTTGTGGTTATTCACATCATTATAATACTCATACATGACCCACTTCATACAAAATATACATTGACCTCTCATAAACAACTAGACACACAGTCTCTAAGAAAAGTTCGTCAGAAAACGTCCGAACGTGCGACGTGCATAATAGCAAAATGCTTAAACCAAATTAAGACGATAAATGGTTAACATAAGATGCGATGTCAGTTGTACGCAATCGTCATTCGAATTTGTCACGCCATAGCGGTGACAAGATGCATCGCAGACACTTTTTGAGCGAGATTGTGAGTCTTGTTGTTTATGAGACGTCAATGAAAATATACGAAAAATCTCAAGTTTGCAACACGCAATCGCAACCAGCTGAGTATGTAAAGTACACTGGTTTTATTTTTGTTTTGTGTAGCTGGCTATCATAAGCGAAAAGTTTATATGTTTCTTTATTCTAAGTAGTAGTATTTTTTTTATAATTTTATAAAGTTTTGTTGTAATGACGTCATGGAGTTGGCTAAATCAGTATCATAAAGTTTAAATATACTAATACTATAGATTCACGGTAGACATTTCCTTTATTTGTGTTACAGTGCTACCAACTTATCTGTAGAATGAGAATGGCGGAACTGATTGGATATATTGCTTATTAGCCAATGACAGGCCCGGAAAAGTTACTTTCTTTATGTTATCAGGTTGGCAACTTTGTGTTACAGTGCTACCAACTTATCTTTAAGATGAAAATGGCAGAACTAACATATCTGAATGGATAATATTGAATATTAGCGAATGATAGGCCCGTAATAAGCTACTTCAATCTTCAGATAAGTTGGTGGCACTGTAAGTTGAGATTGACAAGGAAAAGCCAATGAGTTCTTTATTTTTTTTGCATTGGGCCTAAGTGTACCTTCAATCTTCAGATAAGTTGGTGGCACTATAAGTTGAGATTGACAAGGAAAAGCCAATGAGTTCTTTATTTTTTTTTTGCATTGGGCCTAGGTGTGCCTTCAATCTTCAGATAAGTTGGTGGCACTGTAACTTGAGATTGACAAGGAAAAGTTTTTTATTTTTTTTTGCATTGGGCCTAGGTGTGCCTACACTCAGCGGGACCCCATGTCCTATGACGATGTCAATAGT
The DNA here is from genome assembly GCA_910592155.1 of Ypsolopha scabrella. Classification (NCBI taxonomy): domain Eukaryota; kingdom Metazoa; phylum Arthropoda; class Insecta; order Lepidoptera; family Ypsolophidae; genus Ypsolopha; species Ypsolopha scabrella. Next base: position 13,951,387 of record OU342964.1, read on the forward strand.
TGTGGGAGTTAGTTACATGTTTGTTCTATCGAATCCAATCAAATTTTTAATTTGTTCCGTCAAAATGTATGAGGGACACGATTTTGCAGGCAACCTCCAGCCAGCGGGATACTTTTTATTTATAAGCCTCAGGAACTCCAAATAGGTGTCGAAAGTTAGTTCTACTTCCCTGTATTATATTCTAAGTAAAAACAAGTTTCAAACATGTGTTATTTCGATAATAATTGGGTTTAAAATAACCTTCAGCCAGCGGACAACTTTTTTTTCGTGAGGGTGAGGAAGCTAGGTATTATATCAATCACTTCTCCCTGATTAGTTCTATTGAGTAATTACTTATAAACCCTTATATTTTAACGATAAACAACAACTATGCAAAAAATAAAAATAATCTAAGGGCAGTACGGTCTAGCTCCCTTTGCCTTTCATAACCAAGAGATAAAAAAAACTTTCCTAACCAAGCCTCATCTGACATCGTCATAGGACATGGAGTCCTGCTGAGTGTAGGCACACTGGGCCTAGCCCTAATCAGCCAATTCTGTGACGTCATTTACAGGTCAAATGAAAGTGATGTTGGTTGTTGTATTTTTGTTAAAATATACAAGATCTCATACTTTTTAAGCTATAAATAGAAAATTACGGACTAGAAACTTAATACCTCAAATTGGTTTCGGAATCAACACTGTGAACTTATTACTTTACTTATCGAAGTATTCTTATTATCACAATTAGTTAGGATTTAAAACCGAAATATGCGTGGACTTAGGATGTATTTAAGCATTGGGTCACCGGACGGATGCCGAATCCAGATATCATTTTATCAAAGGTTACTCAGCACACTTTCGTAAGATGCATTCTTAATTAATAACACAATGTACAATTTTCAGCATTATTGTTAAATTTATGAGTATGGGCATTTCTTCCAGGAGGACCACCAAGAGTGGCAAAATCCTGGAAAGGCCTATGTCCAGCAGTGGACGAAACAGGCTGGATGGATTGTTAAATTTTACTGAACAAATATCTTCTAAATTGACACCCTTAAGCAACTCAGGATTATTATGGATTTGGACAGAGGATAAAAAAATTTTTAGGGGGATAAAGTTTTTACTTACAATAGGAATATTCAGATATCGTAGAGCAGTTCTTAAGCAGGAGTGTAGGCCCATGGGGGGAACCCACCATACTTTTGGCGGTGGGGTACCTTTGGTGACAATATGGCGTAAAACCTGCAAAAAATTTAGTTTAATAAGAATCTTCTCACTAAAATACTACTGCAAGCCTAGTAATGCTAGCAGGTAGCCCAAATTAACCTCGGGTTGGTTTAGTTCGCATCTAACCCCAATGGACGTTTTTTATGGGGGGGTCATCTAAAATGTAAAGTGTATGCAAACCTAAGTTCGATTGCTTCCCTAAAAGAAATGGCTAACATCACAGAATCAACTTGCCGCGTAGTAGTCATCGATAGTTTTAAAGTTCGCTCCCTGGGCTACGTTCATAAATTACGGGTCTCGACACGGGTTCTAATGCCATCTCTGTCGCACGTTTTGAAAATTGTATACGCTATCCCGCTGTCAGTGTCGGAACCTGATGAAATTGTTAATTTATGAACGGCTATCAGGACGGCCATAACGGGTTACATTTAGATAATGTAATTTTCAAACAATAAATCCCATTTTATAAGAATTTAAGCAAAATGAATATATTTTTCTTGTTGTTATTAGTTATTCGTTTATTTATTATTTACATGTTTAAGGACTTAGGGCCTTGTATTATTACAAAATCCCTACGGTTTAAGGGTTTTTCAGAAAACAGAATCTCATAAAGCGAAGTTTCTATGGACAACTGTGTGTCTAACAGTTCGACCGATTGGCATGCAGGTGTATAGAATTAATCTAGGAACCTGTAAAGAATGTATCAAACGAGCGTCTTTTTACTATTTAAACAGTACTTAGTGTACCAGACACTACGAATTTTAAGATAATATTTGAACAGTAGAGGGTACTTACATAATTGACTCTTTGCCTGTACATGGATTGAGTCTGTATCCAATGCTGCGGGGTAGCGGGGGGTGTCGGATGAGCACCATTGAAGCAGACACATAGCGCCACTTGGTGCTCGGCCAGGGCTGTAGCTAGGGTCGTGAGGAACTGCACGCATCGAGCCCACTGGCCTCCACATGCCCAATCTGAAACAAGGTTGGGGGTGCTGTATATGGTCCAGAGTGATAATTATCATTGATATTTATCAAGATAATTATCAAAATAAATATAGGTTGATAATTATCTTTGATAATATGATCGAAAATATTTGCCACTAATTATTTGTCGCAATCAACGACTGCGTGTATCGGACGCGCCACTTAACGTCAAGAGCTAACTACTTGCTTCTAACGTAAATGTTGATATGTAATACCAGTTAAAAAAAGGATTGCTAGGCTTATATCTGTTTGATAATTATCGCGATAATTGTCAAGGGACATATTTATCATGATAATTTCAAACCATCTGGTTACAGTTTACAGTGACTATGAGAAAATCATATTTACAGATTCCATCAGTTTTTCATACAACGAGTATCTTTGCTCACCAAGCATTTCTTCATATTTAGCAATAACAATAAATCGCAGGGTGGCAAAGCTGGGAAATTCGAAGGTTCGGTAGTAGTTGATAGTCATAGGGTAATTCAATCAATTTAGCTAATGCAATTGCAGACATATGATTTCCTAATGAAACAGAATTTTCTTCTTTGCTAGACACAATGACCCCTTGGTTGTCCCTAAAACCAGTGGCCATCACTTAGCCAGCCCAATGAACAGTCTTCGCTCTCATCTAATATAATAATTATCAGATCAGCCATATTAGTTATAATTATTTTATTTATAACATTTTATTCTTTAGCCTATTAAAAATATGTATTTACTAAACTTTCGTCCGCCTGTGGCCCCGCCCACTTTTATTCAATTTCTGCTCCGTTTTCGGCATGGGAGTAATTTTATTAACACCCTTACCACCTATATGTTGGCCAGGATCACTACGATGAGAATAAAAAAAACTGCATCCAAATCCAGTGAGTGGTTCTCGACTTAAAATGGAACATACATACAAACAAGACAAAAAGTAACAAAAATTCTAAAAACGGTAGTTTTGGTTTCAGTACAATACTAACCCATTTTGATCAAAATTTCGAAAAAATATCCAATGTACAAGGTAATTAATTAACAATTGCAATAAGGCTAAATTTGCAACCAACCTTCAGGGACACAGGTTAGAAAGTTCAGTGAAGCATGAAAATTCATGTAGAAGTTGCCTCACACATATAAAAACTTTCTAACATTTAAACACAGCAATATGTAGTTGCTTCCTTGTTTAGATTGGGGCAATGGGCCAGAGCTCTTTCAACTATAATGTGGACAAACAAACTCAGCATCCAGTCACCAGCCCTCAAGTGTGTATCTAAATATTTTATCACACTTGTTTTTCAGTCACAGTTCAGTTTCAGTTAGGTAGCCATTTTGCATTTAAAATTATTCCATTGTATCCCAATGTAAAATCAATAGTAGTATAATGTATGTACGAGTATATTACCTAGATTTAATAACAATAAAACATGAAAAGAAGACCTGCCTTAAATTCCGTCCCTAGTTTTTGAAATGAATTTTAGATAGATTTAGTGACATTTGATGAGCATTTGTTGTTAAAGATGACTTATTTTATATATTTTTTTACAAAAAATTAAGTACAATACATAATAGTATAATAAAAGACCTAAGACTCGGGGCTTAACATCAGGAAAACAGAGCAGTGATTGACGGCAGCACAACAATGACAATGTGTTTTAGACACAAGAGTAAAACAATTTTGCAGCTGATGACTAAAGATTCAGTTACAGGAAAACTCTGTAGTTCTACACTGAGAAGAATATTATTCTAAAAATTAAAAAATTGTTTTGCTTTATCCCATAATACTATTTTATGATAAAACTCACAAGACTTTACTTTAAATTAATGTTGCAACATAATTTTATTACAAACTTTTGTTAATTTCAATTTGTAATAACTATAAAATGAGTTTTGTTTGAGAAAAAAATATTAAATTTACAATGCCTATTGATATCAAAACAATATTCTTTTCACAAATTATTTGTTTAATATACATAAAACATCCAAATGTTATAACAACAAAAGGATTATTAAAACTATAGAATTACTATAATATATAAATTTTACAGTTCTCTCATAATACCAAGTGTATGTATTTGTGAAGTTCAGTGAAGTTGTTTTGTAATTTCTTCTATTTGTAATTCCAAAAGCATAATGATCATTTCAAGTATTTTTTATTACTAAAAACTAATGTAGATATTGGTTTTTATAATGAACATTAGTAATTCTACTTAAAAGAAACATTACATTGATAATAAAAAAAACATATATTTGTGAAATCACAAAACTTTTGTAAACCCAAATGGATCAATTGTTTTTACAAATAAACGAGAGGCATCCCATGTCTATTATGAATCACCAATCGCCATTTTGGTTGCTACTAGGCGGAAGAATCTTGTCTCCACTGGAGGAATAAGGTGCAGATGGTGACTTTTTTTAAAACTGCAATTGTGTAGAGTTGATAGGTTGTAACAATTGGTTTGAAACAAGTACAGGGTAAGATTTCATGAGGTGATTCTGTTTATTAACAAGAACAACTTCCACAAAGTAAATCCATCAGCTTATCAGACATTTTGAATGGGGACATCAAATATTTTTTATAAATTTCGATGTTGATCCCATATATATTATTTGCCTCTGAATACGCAGCAGTCGTTTAATGAACGATGTAGCGCTCATTTGATGAGAGTCACTGAGTGACCGATGTGGTATGGAAATTAGGACTGCCGCCAGATAAGGGGTATACAAGGTTTTTGGGTCCGTGGTTGTTATTTTAAATATTTTATAGCACACCGTGCGTAAAATGACCACTTTACGCACGCTGCGCTGCGCTTGCGTAAAGTCGGCATTTTCCGCACTTTTGCTATAAAATATTATACGATACTCGTGCGAGAAACTTATTCTCGACTCGTGTGATTGCAGCACTCACCTTCGGCTCGTGCGCAAACTCACACTCGTCAGAAAACGTTTCATCGCTCTCGTATCGTAATGTACTAATAAAGGGTTCCACAGGTTATAAATGTGCATTGGAAACAGTCGGTTCAAAGAAAACAGGCTTGGAATAAAAAACAAAGTCGAATTATCTGTGCCGTGGTGCCGCAAAATGGCAGAAAATGGTGAGTTGAGTGTTGTTTTGTGAAATGAAAAATGTGTTTAAATACACACAACAAACGAGGAAAACATGCCTAGGTAAGTATTTAATCAATTTAAAAGGTGTTTTAAAGATTGTTACCAGTACTTTTAAATACAAAACCTTCAAAATACAGGTAACCTTTTTCTTTGTTTACCTGAAAATACTGTTGTACTTTAGACAATTTATCTAGGATTACAACAATATACAATGCATGTGGTATTTATAAACAGGCAAGCTACAAAAACCAAATAACTAAACCACTACGCGCACGGCCCGCACCATCTGGAACAGGCGTATCAATCAAAGCACTTCGAGCAGTTTCGGCGCACCTATCAGTTGATAGGATATGTGATTATCTGTCTATCTGTGTCATAAAATACACAATAAAAGTGACATTAATTTATGCAGTCAAATTCACACTGAAGACTCTGTAAGTAGCTGCATGAGCGAAGCTAAACAAGCTTAGCTTTGTTACTGATGTGGCCTGCACTCGATACAGAATTACAAAAGTCCCCAGTAAGATTTCTTGGAGTGATTCTGTCTATCAACATGACCAACTTTACTAACAAAATTGTAACTCTTATGCAAATATTTATTTTTCTCCATATACCAAGGGGGGGGTCCAGAACCCTAGGACCCCTTTATATACACCCGAGTGCATCAGATGCATTGAAATAAAAAAAAAACATTTGTTCTTAACTTAGAGTAGGTACTAAAATTGTAAGTACATACCTGAAAAATATCCTCCATATAGGCGGTCTAAGCACCCTTCAGCATCTAACACCAGACGAAAGCCTGCCGCATTATTCCTGGCTATTCTGAATAAATCTACACCTACTCCCTCGTTTTCTAGATATTGTTGTAGATCTTGGATACCCATGATCCTCTATAATGTTTACGTTTCGATGGAACCAATCCCGTTCGTAAACCTGAAAAAGATATTTCGAATTTATCTCTCTTTACTTGTAGGTACAAAAAAGTTGTTGGAATATTTACTACCTAAATGGAAAATAATGCAAATTAAATACTGACTTTTAGCAATAATATACTCTATAACAATTTTGACACCAAAAAAACATTTTCACTCATTGCCGGCACGTTTGCTAACTTCACCGATGACCGTGATACTTGTACAATATTACAAAATGTACCATCCCGTTAGTATGTTGATCTTTCGCTACTTTATCAAAAGCAAAAAAAATGTATGATTTTCACAAACCTTGGTTAAAAAAACATTCCAGTAACGAAATAGAAAAGCCGAAAGATGAAAACGGAAGCCATTTGTAAAATTGTGAATTGATTTATTTTTAAAACCATAAACAAAACAGTGTTCTTCAGATAGTTCTCAGTGGCGTTTAAAAATTGAGAATGGTGCGCGGCGACAAGAATGAATGTATGACCGCTATAGCGTTCCGAATGGGGATAGCAGGGCTAAAACTACTCACGCCCATCAAGTCATTCCGAATGGGCAATGGCGTCCATCACTGCTTAAACTTATGATCCATTCGGAACTCTTTTGTACACGACGTGGATGAATACACTTGTCAGTGACAGAAAAATTAACCTTAAAAGAAATTTGATAACATTACGTGAATACCGACAAAAGGTATACTTTAACTTACGCGTTGGGCAAGAGTTATTTGCCCCTCATCGAGAGCAATCATTACTTGTTGGTTTGTATTTTCGTCAAAAATCCTTTTTTATGGGCTCGCAATTATTTGGTAGGTACTGTAAGCTTAGGTCCACCAAGTGAACTAAAAACTCTGATTCATCGTTTATTATTAAACTCTTATACTAAGAATAACCCATTTTTGAAATAACCGCCGGCTGGCTGTCAATTTTGATAGAGCACTCAAAGTGCTCACGCTCAGAAGCATGGGTGATGATAACATAACATGACGGCCTTAATGATGTCATTTATGACGTCATAACAACCATTTTAGGGCTATCATTATCGGGCTAACGTTGACTCGGAATGACGATAGACGGGATGTAATCGATTATGTTTTGAATCGGAACACGCTGCATGTATGAGCCAAAGACATTGTCTAAAGAGCAAGACTGTGCACTACGATACGAAAAACGAGCCGAGCGAGATGGGTGTTGGCACTCGTTGGTCCCTTTCTAACACGTAAGAAACTCAACAACGCTATATAAGTATATCGTTATATACACTGGCAACTTGCTAGACAGTGATACACGAGTAGCGACAGCTATCTCGTTCGGCTCGTTTTTCGCTTGAAAATGGTATCATAATAATTGCAACCTTATTTTTCTAAGGAAATAAAATCTAGTTTAGTTGAGAAAAAATTGGACAGTGCACAGTCTTGTTATAATACAATGTCTTTGGTATATGTGAAACGGGCTACTACCGCTAGGGTTTATTCTCGTGAATTCGATAATAGAAATCGCCCCGCAAGTGATAAGATTAGGTATGATAAAAATAATGTTTATGTTTTAACATTGATGGTGTACAGTACACCAAATAAAAAGTAATTTACATATTTTGCAGTCGTTAATCCTTGGTTCTGACAACTTACCAAGTCTCCTGTAAGTCTTCTCGGCTCATTGACATAATTACGTCAATGACTCGGCTATTTAAACAAAAGTCACCTTAAGTACCTATATACATTGCACTCATTTCAGGCTGAGATTCAGAGTGCATTTTGAGTCCGAACTCAATCTTACAAACGTCACTCTAGTAAGAGATCACGTCGCTTTTTTACGTTTGTAAGATTAAGTTCGGACTCAAAATGCACTCTGAAGCTGAGATTCAGAGTGCATTTTGAGTCTGAACTCAATCTTACAAACGTCACACTAGTATGAGATCACGTCGCTTTTTGACGTTTGTAAGATTGATATCGGACTCAAAATGCACTCTGAATCTCAGCTCAGAGTCGTGACCGTAAGAACAAAAAAAATCTGACGTTCAAAAATTATACAATTACCTATTTTGTTTGAAAGGGATCCGCCCGCACCTACCGACAACAAGACATCTAATCCGCATCTTACAAAAAGATAATAATTTGAAAGCAAAACCGGCCGCGCCAACAAAGCAAAGAGAATATAATATAGGTACTACGTAGTAAGAGTCGGGACTTCCCTATAACTGATAAATGCGTATTTGCCACGGAATGACCCGCAACTAGTACCAAACTACAAGAAATGACAAATCACAAAGCTGCCAACATAAGTGTGTAGGGATATACTACAGAAGCAATACATTTTATCGATATCATTTTTTTTTACTGTACGTATTTCATGTGTAATGAAAAGGCTAATTACGAAGACTTCAGTTTTATCAGGGCTTTCAATAATTTGTATGTGACAGTTTTGCAATAATACGTTTCTAGTTTTAACAGCTCTAGATAAAACTGAAGCCTTCGGACTTTTTATGCAAGAAAAGGAAATGAAAAGCTTCCTGTTCAATTAATAATATTATTATTACATAAAAAATATGAGCAATGATGTTGACTTGGACTTGGCCCTGAAGTAGATGGCTCTGAAAAATAAAAAAACAATTACGTATATTAAAAAAGTACATTTTTGCAACTTCAATCTGGCTGGCATATAAATAAAAAAACCGGACAAGTGCGAGTCGGACTCGCCCACCGAGGGTTCCGTACAAATTTGTAGGTACAAATTATAAATATTTAATAAAATTTATTATTAATTATATTTGTAGTTTAAGACGGTACTATTTGCCAAATTTCATAGCTCTAGGTCAACGGAAAATACCCAATAAATTTTGATTACCTAGAGAGCGTCGAAATATACGTTTTTTGCGTCATAAATAGACATATCTTTTTTTACGTTACCTTAGAAATTTGATTTTTTACAGCTTCGAGGGACTGTAAACTTGAGTATATGGTTTGAATTTCAACTCTATAACTTCTCGCGTTCCCGAGATAAAGGGTCTTGACAGACAGATTGATGTACGGACAGACGGTTAGACGGACAACAAAGTGATTCTATAAGGGTTTAATTTTTTCCTTTTGAGGTATGGAACCCTAATAATATTTTCAATAAGATGACACATGTATGTACGTACCCTTATTTTAATACACGTGACAAGTAAACTCATGCAAAATCGTATCAGGAAGTGATGCTTCTTTGAGTTGATTTGAAGGTATGGTTGACTTTTCGAACCGAGTTTTCTTATTGAAATGTTTGTCATCAAAGTGCTTTCCACAGGAAAACTTTCTATTGGTAGCTAAATGAGGTCTTCACTGCCAGTGACTTTTACTTACTGCTGTCACCTGCAATAATAGTATTATTTTAAAAAGCAGCTTCACAATATCGTAATTCCAAAAAAAACAAGACCGCATTTTTGGAAAGTGATTTGACTATTTTGTTAGTTTTATTTTTCTCTGTAAGTTATGTTGATTAACCAATCAACAGAAAATAAATAATACAAAACATTTTCCATATTATACGCAAAAATTATTATATCCTATAATTTTTATTAAGGACTTTCAGCGAAAAAGAGGTACATTTTTCACCTTAAAAATATATTGCACTATGATATTACGATGAAATTATGACACCCTAACCTTAGTGGAAATGTTATGATTTATCGACACAATCCCATCACTATTCAATTTACGAATAAATGTTATGAAAATGTTTTCACTTTTAAATTTCTTTATAGCACAAAATAAGTCGCAAGATGAGTACAGAGGTACTTAATGAGTCTCTTTTAAAAGAAATTTGGCCTGAATATAATGTTTTCACCATCATTTCGACTGCTTCGCCCCTCACATATTTCACGCTTTTTATAGTTCATTGCGTGATGCAAATAAACGTTCTATTTACTTCTCTATTAATAAAACACAATAGTATGAAACATAAAGCACTATATCAATGTAACACAGTTAAATCTCATTATAATCAGATAAATTATGTTTTATAAATAAACCAACAACCGCCATATAGACAGAGACAAGCTAAGTGAGCGAAAGAGTAAGAACATATCGCCATTCGTCCAAGCACAATTTTCATACATAACTCCATTTGTATTGAGTTTCGTTAGGCTGCCACCAAGCACCGGGAATAGCAAAGATATAGAAATTGTTTGGAAATGAAATATGGACATCTGTTTAAAATTGCGACAGATTACTCCCAACCTGTAGTTAATGCTTGTTTGTAAACAAAACTTACAAAACATTCCAAAAAAATTATCGATATACTTAATGAGATAAGACTACAACACTATATTGTAAGTCAAATTGGATTGGATTTTATTTTTATAGATTTACGCTATGAACGTCCGCTTTTCTAAAGATAAATCTACAGTAAACTGGGTATGCACGTACAATGATTTACTTTTTGTAAATATAAGGATCTGTTTTGAATTTCCAAGTCATTTATACCAAATAAAGCTTTTCTCTCTAAACGCATTTGATAACCAGCAGATATACCAAACAAATATGGCGTTGTCTATTTAGTTAGTGGCGCGCAGCGTTTCAAGACGTTCACATTCGGCTATTGTTATCTCATTTTAACACACGACATATGGCCATTAGAATGACAAGTATCGAGTATCGAAGGAATCGTTCATTTTTTTGTGATCTATCTACAGGTACCATTCTATATCTTTGGGGAATAGAGTCAGCGCTCCACAAATTAAATAGAGATACATTCATCCATGGCCGAAATTTTTTTTCTATTACCATGTCATCGAGTCTGTGCAGGTGCTGCCAGATAAATATTTTAGAATTATGGAAAATCCTTGACAAAATTATGGTTTTCGATGTTTTATGGTATACACCAAAATGCATGTTTATGTGTAGCTGTATCTCTCTAGAGTATATAGGAAGAAACTATACTTCTAGTAGTATCTTCGACTAAACTACTTAGTTCATCGTCTGTCAGGAGCTCCATAATCATTCATTAGATTCATCCTAAGCTGAATGGAAGTCGTATTAAATATTGGAAGGATTTAAATGGATTTTTATGGAATATAATATAATAAAATTATGGTGCCATAGCTCATCACAATGTTTTATGGAATGAATAGGAATGAGGCTCAAAATTATCGTATAGGTACGTCCATAATTGTAGCACGTCTAGCAACGTTGAGTTCGTGCCATTACTCAAGTCCCATAGGGTTCAGTTTCGAATCGAGCGAAAATCAGTCGGAGTGATGCGAATTTCACCCTAGAGCGTTCAAAAATTGACCAGAGTTAAACCGATGGTAACCGAACTGTTACCTGACAGTTGCAGGGAAGTGTTTTGAAACGCTTCGGAGTAATGCGAAAATCACTCTGACCTCCGTTCATTAATTATCACTTTCGTCAGGGTCCGACACTGACAGCACGATAGCGTATACAATTTTCAAAGCGTACGCCAGAGATGGCATTAGAACCCGTGTCGAGACCCCGAATTCATGAACGCAGCCCAGGGATACCTGATTTGTGAAAACAGATTTTTCTTTCTCTTTCTTTAATATAGATATGTCTCTTTCCAATAAAACGAGTGAAACGCACTATGATCGCATGTTTTGAAATGTTTCCTAGACGTAGACGAGCGTCTCGCGGGAGTATTGCACCTTGGCTTTTTTTTTAAATAACATTGCTCATGATCGCACGTTGTGCATCTCAGAACCTAGACCGGCTTTCGGCTTGAAATGCCGTCAAAAATTCCGTACCCATTCGAATTTTATCAAAGACAATAAAGATGTCAAAAATATAAAATTAAAAAGTAGAAGATTGACAAGTTGGCGTTAGTTTGTTTACATGTTCCGTATAGGGATGTTCTGATACCCACAAGTTATCGATACTTACCCATATCGACACTTTTTAGATTTTTTCATGGGACAGTTAAAATAGGTTTTTTTTATTCGGAGTAGTTGTTAAAAGCAAGTACAGAAGTATTAAATGAATCATCTTTTATTAACTGCAAAATTATTTTAGACCCCGTTATCTTGTCGCAATGACGTCACAAAACGGTAGATAGGGGACAAAATGGGTACACCTTGGAGTTTGTGGTGTTTTGCATTTTTTTTTTAATAGATCTTCCTGTGGTATGTTTATTTAACTGGCCGTTGAGACTTTATCATCACAAACATGAAGATATTTTTATCATTATTTTTGTTTACTTTTTTGTATCTATATCTTAAAATATTGGTCATAGGCGATGCGATAACCATAGATAAAGAATTTATTCGCAACTGCAAATCACACTGAAATACAGTAGCAATCCATAGGTACCTGAAAGTGAACTTTTTGTTTACGAATCACACCAAAAAGACACCATAAAAAAACAATGTAATTCATAAACGCAAAATCAATAAGCAAGCGTAAAATTAAATCAAGAAAATTTTAATGCGGATTTATTAAAATGTATGTTATCATCTAATTTTACCAAAGTGCTAATAAAAAAATATATAACAAAAGAAATATTTTTTCTGAAAATAAAACAAAAGAATAATAAATAAAAAGTGAAAATAAATTTTACCAGTCGGGGTTTGAACCCGCGACGATCGACTAAGCTACAGCGGCGAACCTTCCATATGTCTCACTAAAATTCTCACTGCGCTGCTCCCTTTTGTCATAGCGTGATGATACATAACCTTAAACCTTTTCGAAAAAATGCTTTATCTTTCAGTGAAAACTGCATCAAAATCCATTGAGTGGTTCTCAAGTTATAAGCGAACGAACAGACAGACAGACGTTGTATTTTATATGTATAGAGATGATGTATAGAGAAGATTGAACCCGGAAAATGTTTTTTTCTGCATATTGTGATTTCTGTTAAAACTACGGGGGTCACCTCGCTCCGCTTCACTCGGCTCCCTAATAGGTACGTATAGTCTGTCAAAAAATTGTTGAAATGAATATTGAAGAAACTATTTTTCCTTCGCCTAGTTACACCAAACAAATAAGTACAAAATCTGTTAAATCGAGTTAACCGTGTTGTTATTTCATAAATATATTACCTAAATTATACTACTTGAACGTTTAACGTCCAATAAAGTCCATTAAAGTTTCATTTTCATTTCAACACTACATGTCAGTCTAACCGCTCCTCCTCGCTTCGCTTGTCGTCGCAACCTATCCCTAGCGGTCGAATAATATTAAAACTACTAACGGCTATTTAGTCACTTTCAATTTTTTGGGGGATTTAAAATAAATAGGTACGTCCATGGCCTAGCCCTAATCAGCCAATTCTGTTACGTCATTTAAAGGTCAAATGAAAGTGAAGTTGACTTTTGTATTATAGTAAAAATGTTCACGGTCTCATGGTTTTAAGAGCTACAAATATCAAAATACAGTCTAGAAATCTAGTCTAGTCTAATCTAAGGTTTTAGAATAAAAACCGTGTACTTTTGCTTTACGTATCGATGATGAATGATGTTAATTTACACTCATATCGTAAAATCCTGATTATGAACTCAAAAATTGTGCATAATGACAAATTTTATGTACGAACGTCTCTATTATGGAAAAAATTATAGCATAGTTTTAAACTATTATCGTATCGGCGGCTGCCAGTGGCCGGGTGACAACGTCGGTCGGTGAACGCCGCGTCGTCGTCCTAAGAACGACATTTGCCTTGAGAATGCCGAAATAATTGTCTCGCTGAAACAGTTGGCATATAGTCAATAACAATAATACGTGAGTGTTAAAACTTGAGTTTTAATAATATTAAAGTATATTTTTCTTTAATTTTTTTTCTGCTATTACCATAGACCAAATACAAGTAGAATAGCAGCTCCCATACAACAAGGCGTAATAAATTTTTACGCGCCGATCCCTCTCTAGATGTCACCATGTGTTTGCGACTAAGCATAATTTATATAATTTTTATATATTTTTTTAACACACTTGCTTAAGAAGTGTCACTTATTGCAGCGTTCTTAGGGTCATAATGCAGCATATTAAACACGCGTGCTTTTTACTTTACATTATCGCACTAGTGTTTTTTACATTACAGTTTTTTTTTAATCTTAGCAAAGAGTTTTGATGTATTGAGAAATAGTAAAGTTTTTGCGAATAAATAAACTGTCTCAGTTAAAATATAATAAATAATCATTTAATTTTATCAAATTACCCATTTATTTTTATTAACAAATTAACCCATACTTTCTACAATAAAAGCTAGGTTTCATTTCGATTAAGGTTGAATTTTCGACTAGAGACCAATAATTCAACTAATAACCTTGAAGTGCCTATATGTCGCAGTTTTGAAACTAGGCACAAAGAACATATCTCAGCCCATAGAAATAATCATCCTGAAAAATCACACTTTGCAAAACATCTATTAGAGTCCGGTCATAGTTTGCCTGATAACCATTCATTTGAAGTAAAACATATTTGTAAAAAAGGTTCAAGACTGTGTGTGTTAGAACAATTAGAAATACTAAAAAACAAGAATAACCCTGATTTACTAAACGAACAAACTAACTTTGCCACTACCCCACTGTTACGCATGTTTTCGTCTCCCCATTTTCCCCACCAAACAACTAGTCAAGCCGGTGTATAAAAGGCGAGTTTTGGTCGGCGGCTCGTCAGCTCGTCACTAGCTGCTGAGCTATCGGGCGAACAACATCAGTTGCTGCGGAGCGGCTGGGCGAGCAACACATCAGTTGCTGCGGAGAAGCCGAGCTAGCAACACATCCCGAGGATGCCTCGTTCAGAGGCGAAACACGTGTCGATAAGTTTTCTTGCTTGTTATTTAAGATTGCTTTGCTTGTATTGCTTGCTTGTTGCGTGTTTTTATGCGGGCGGGCGGGCGGTGCACGAGTCTGCATTTTGAATAGCACGACAAGAATTGTTTAGCGGAATATTGCAAATTATATTAATATATCCTTTACTTAGTGATGGACTTCCGCAAGGTAACGCCTATTTCAATTAATCAGAAATAGTGTAAGTTTATTGTATTGACTCTAAGCTGGTGAGCTGAAGGTTTAATAAAACTGTAGATGCGCTGATATGAATATAGACCTTTATTTGAGTAATTATAGAATTTTACAAAAGCTTAAAATAGTGAAGTGACCACGTAATCACACATTTTGTTTCTCTAGAGGGTTATGTGTCAAAAAGTGACAGCTTTATTTTTATTGTTGGAAACGTTCCGTTTCACCATGCTCCCCGCCTTGAAGTGGTTCCGCTTCAACGCAAATTGGTAAAGGACATATGGTGTTGTAAGCTCGCCGTATAGTGCCTTTGTTCGTGTGAAGTTCAGCAACCCGGTTGACACCATCTGATCCTGAAAATAAGCGGGTAACACGTCCCAAGCGCCAAAGGAGAGGTTTTGTTGAAGGGTCCTTGATTAGGACCAAAGATCCCAGTTCCAAAGTTCCATGATTTTGATGCCATTTGGTTTTCTTTTGTAGTTCCGTGATGTATTCCGCGGAGAAGCGCTTCCAAAAATGATTTCTCAAGACTTCTATTCTTTTGAATCTTTGTAGTTGGCTGATCTTAGTTGGTGGCACATCAGAAGTTGCGGGATCAGTTGCAAGCGGCGTCATCACTCTTCCGATCAGGAAATGTGATGGGGTTAAAGGAACGAGGTCGGAAGGGTCTGTGGATAATGGTACAAGCGGCCTTGAATTTAAAATGGACTCTATTCGACAAAGACAAGTAGCCATTTCCTCGTAAGTTAAATGGGTTAGGCCCAGAATTCTGCGGAGATGATGTTTAACGGACTTCACCGCCGATTCCCATATCCCACCGAAGTGTGGAGTGTACGCGGGAATAAATGAAACGTTAATACCGGTATCTGCAAGATCTCTCGTCATATCTTGCTCTAATAACTTGGCTAACTCATTAAAGGCGCCAACAAAGGTGGTTCCATTGTCAGAGAAGACTTGTCGTGGTTTACCTCTACGTGCGATGAACCTGCTGAAAGCCGCCAAGAAAGCCTCCTTGGTCATATCTGATACAAGCTCAAGATGCACAGCTCGAGTTGACATGCACACCAGAACACAAATGAAGCTTTTTATGACCTTACAGCCTCTGCCTTTTCTGTCTGCAATCATGACTGGCCCTGCATAGTCCACACCCGTGTCTAAGAAGGGATGGTCTAAATGAATCCGCTGTTTTGGGAGATTGCCCATTATAGGCTGAATTGTTTCTGCCCTTTGCCTGCAACAGGTTACACACAAACGTGCAGTCTTTTTTGCTAAGTTTTTTCCGTTAAGAGGCCAGTAGTTTTGTCGTATATTGGTTAAAAGTAATTGGGGTCCTGCATGAAATAAATCTTTATGAGTCTGTTCAAAGATAAGTTTGCAAAGATGAGATTTACTGCATAGCAAAATTGGATGTTTAACATTATAGTCGTAGAAAGAGTTTCTCAATCTCCCGCCTACACGAATAAGGCCCTTTGATTCCATAAAGGGTGAAAATGACAAAAGCCGATTTTTCGGCGGAAGATCTCGGCCCGCCTTGAGAATTTTATATTCCTCAGGGAATGATTCCTGCTGAGAAATGCTAAGAAGAAAATTCAAAGCGTACGATAACTCAGCCGAGGTAAGTATACCACTAGTTTTCGTGGCATTACGACTATTATGAATGAATCTGAACAGGTAAGCTACTGAGTTCAATAATTTCTTTAATTTTGAAAAATGGTTGACCAGTGTGTAAAATGCTGAATCTACTTCGGTTTTAGCGGTAGTTTCGCTTTGAACTGCAAAAACATAATGAGAATTTTGCTGCTTTTTTACATCTGAATTTGGAAATGTTGGCCATTCAGTAGAATCTTCTTTCAGAAATTGAGGACCTGACCACCACATAGAGGAGGAAGCTAACTGATCGGCACTCAAACCCCTAGAGGCGAGATCTGCTGGATTAAGCTGAGAAGGTACGTAACGCCATTTATTTGTAGCGAAAGTATCCTGTATCTCCGACACTCTGTTTCTTACAAAGGGTTTAAGATCAGAGGGGGAAGAAGCTAGCCATCCTAAAACAATGGTGGAGTCACACCAAAAAATACAATCATCGATTTTTAAGGTAAGCGAACTAAGTACTTTAGAACACAGTCTTACTCCCATCAATGCACCGCAAAGTTCAAGACGTGGTATAGTCACCGTTTTGATAGGTGCCACTTTACTTTTAGAAGTGACAAGATGAACGCTTACTAATCCGTTTGCTGTTACAGAGCGTAAAAATATTGTCGTGCCTACGGCTCGTTCCGAGGCATCTGAGAAAATGTGTAATTGTATGAGTTGTGGTGTATCGCATGAAATCCACCTTGGGATTTGTATGTCATTCAGGTAAGGTAATGTGTTTTCAAAATTATACCAAGCTTTATAAATACTTTCTTTTACAGGTTCGTCCCAGGAACAGTTTTCTATCCACAGTTGCTGCATAATAAATTTGGCTTCAACAATACAAGGCACTACAAGACCAAGGGGATCGAATATTTGCGAAATTGTGGATAAAATATGACGTTTTGTTACTTTACCGCTATGATTTAGGTTTATAGAAAATGTGAAGTTATCTTCATAGCATTTCCAGTGAAGGCCTAACGTTTTTGATGATTCATAGCTAAGATTAAGTGAATCTGACACTGGGCAGTCTGCCTGAATAGCTTGTAATATTTCTTTACTGTTTGATTTCCACTTACGTAGCTCAAATTTAGCTGAATCCAGCTCTGATTTGACATTGCGACAAAGTTGAACTGTGGCTGCAATAGAATTTCCACCCGATAAGAAATCGTCGACGTAAAAGTCATGTAAGATTGCTTGCTGTGCTTGTGTATCCTCACAATTATGGGCCAACTCTACAAGACACCTAGTTGCTAAGAATGGCGCTGATGCCGTGCCATATGTAACTGTATTAAGAGTGTATACTTTAATAGGCTCTGTGGGATTTGGTCTCCATAATATTTGTTGAAGATTGCGAAATTCTTCATTGATTTTGATTTGCCGATAGAATTTCGCTATATCTGCTGTAATAACATACTTGTGCTGGCGAAACCGTAGCAAGATGGACTGCAGGTCGTCTTGTACAGTTGGCCCAACCATTTGTATGCTGTTGTAGGACTTTCCAGAAGTACTGGCTGCCGACCCGTCATACACTACTCGTAATTTTGTAGTGCTTGAATCCCTAAGTATTCCATGATGTGGGAGTGTGTATGATTGTTCTGAATGTGAAGTTATTTCTGACATGTGCTCTAGGTTGAGGTATTCTTCCATAAACTCAACATATAGCGACTTAAACTGTAAATCTTTTTCAAACTTACGCTCGAGAGACAAAAATCGCCGTTTAGCCATGTTATAAGAGTCACCTAGTACTGTTTGCGGCTCCTTAAGCGGTATTGATACAACAAATCGACCATCGGAGTCTTTGTGTGTTGTTTCATTGAATATCTGCTCACATTTACGCTCATCTGGTGAAAGATTGTGCTTTGAAGAAATAGTGTCTAATTCCCAGAAT
This sequence comes from Ypsolopha scabrella, assembly GCA_910592155.1. Taxonomy (NCBI): domain Eukaryota; kingdom Metazoa; phylum Arthropoda; class Insecta; order Lepidoptera; family Ypsolophidae; genus Ypsolopha; species Ypsolopha scabrella. Next base: position 13,970,057 of record OU342964.1, read on the forward strand.
CGTGTCAGGTCTACAGATGTGTCATTGTTGTCTGTGAATAGACACACTTCAGAATTATTATTATGTTGATGCACTGCACCTGCAATAAGCCAACCAAATTTTGTTTCGTATAGTAATGGTTTGTTTTTACCTAAACTCAATCGATTTGCTCCGATTATGCCCCAGAAGATTTCTGCTCCAAGTAGAACATCAATTGAAGATGGAACATTGAATGAAGGGTCGGCAAGACAAATTCCTGTAGGTATATCTAATTCTTTTGTGTCTATGTATGTGTTTGGTAAAGAGGATGTAATTTCCGGCAATACAAAGCAGTCAACGTTTATCGAATAGTCCCCATTTAAAGACTCTAATTTGAATGAGCAAGACTGTGAACTATTTGATACCTGATTGCTTATACCTAGCACCCTAGATGTAGCATTAGTGGTATTGAACTGTAGTTTACGACAGAAGTTCTTGGTTATAAAGTTTGCGGTACTACCATTGTCCAGTAAAATTCTGGCAGTGTGCGGTTTTCCTTTGCTATCCTTGATCTTCACAAGGGCTGTAGACAGTAAAACAACACGACTATTAGAAGGCTGATTTGATTGAAGAGAAATATCTGATGATAACGCAACATTGTTTGTAGAATTTTCAGGTTCATTGTGAACATGAAGAAGAGTATTGTGTTTAGCTTTGCAATATTTGCAATGACTCAATCTACACTTTGCTTCTAAGTGACCCGGACGCAGACAGTTAAGACAAACTTTGGCGTTTACTACTTCCTTCATCCGAGCTTCTGCGGGTAGATTTCTGAAAGCTTCACAGCTGAACAAGAAGTGCTCTTTATGACAGAGTGGACAGGATAAAGAATATTTACTGCTTTGTTTACTTTGTGCTACTACAAGGCTTTTTTTTGCGTTTTGTGGTCCCGGAAATTCATTTTGACGATTTTTGTATTTACTGTTCTCTATAGTCTCTAAGAAATCTGCTCTATTATCTATAAATTTAATGAAATCTTCTAATTTAGGAAGATTTTCTAATTTATTTCTAAATTCTTCCCATTTTCTGTTAGACGTGCTATCTAATTTCATCGACATCATGTGTATCAAAAGAGTGTCCCAGTGTTCTACTGGTTGATCCATTAGAGCCAGGGATTGTAGATTCTTAGTTATTGTGTCGATAAGATATCGAAGTGATTTACTGGATTCTTTTTGAATAGACTCTACTTCAAAAAGGGCTTGTACATGATTGCTGACAAGTCTGCGTTTGTTATTAAATCTGTCGCAGAGATGGTTCCACGCTATATTGTAGTTTTCCGCAGTAAAATTTACCTTTTTGATAACTAGTTTTGCACTTCCTTGAAGTGATGCCCTAAGATAATGAAATTTTGTGATATCATCCAACTTTTTGTTTAGATGAACCATAGATTTAAATGTATCCCTATACTCAAGCCAGTCACAATACATTCCAGAAAATTTTGGCATATCGATCTGAGGTAATTTCCCAATTTGATTCGAGTGTGCACATGAACTCACCTCAGCCTCAGACACAACATCTGTAGTATTTGATTTTGAAACCTGCTTAGCGGACCCCAGCAAATTCTCCACGAAGGCGACTATACCAAAGTAGTCTGTGTCGAACTGCTCCCGTTCTGCATAATAAGGTTCAGCATTCGCTGACAACAGTTCCATCTCCGTCTGTAACACATCATATTCTGTGTGTAAGTTAACCATTTTATCAAAGCGCAACTTAAGCTCGATGACTTGCACATCACTTAATTCTTTGTTACTACCTACTAACTTTGCAAAGTTTGTAAATTGAGTAAGTTTTGTTTTAAGTGAGCTTCTTTTTTTAGTAAGTGTACTCAGTTTGGCCTCTGCCATTATGTACAAAAGCAGAAAGTATGTGTGCAACTAAATAAGAGTCTTAAGATAACCAAATCTCACAATAGGCAAATGTGCAAATGCTATCTTGATGAATTAAGGTTTGAAATATGCAAGTAAACTCAAGGTTTTTTGTTTTAAAATGTCAATTGCAACATAAAATCCTGAGACTTATCTATAATTTTATACAATTAAGTGTGTCATCTTGCTACTTAACTTAATAATATTGAAGAATTGAAGCCATAAAGTTGATAACACCTGTATGTTACAAAGAGAAACAAAGGAATGAGTTGGACGGGAAAGAACAGATACTGAATTAGGTAAGGTTAAGAAATAAGGCTAAAAAAGGAATAATGGAACAAGCTTACATTTTTTGATGACTGTCAAGATACTATGCCTGCTATTTCTGACGATGATCTGTGCCTGTCTTGGCTTTTTTGAAAATTTTTGTTGAATATGTTAGGTTATCCGAGCCTCTTGTAATGAAAATTGTAAATTTCATAAAAACATCTGCTTTGATTGACGAAATACGGTGATTTTCAACGACGTGAATCAACAACAATGGTAAGAGCAGTACAGGAACTCCAGTGTTCAATGAAGATTTTGAATTATACGAAGACAAGCGCTTTGTTTGCTGAAGATCAGAACTCTGCGATGATGATAATTCACAATGACCACAAGGAGGGGCTTCACAGGGACACTGGAACACGCTTCATGGTGTTGTCTACCTCACTACCTCGTACTGAAGTTGTTCAGGTTGGTATTCAGCTTTGTTCTTTCTTGATAATCTTCCTCAAATACGGCCTTTTTGCGAAGGACCATGTATTGACTCTAAGCTGGTGAGCTGAAGGTTTAATAAAACTGTAGATGCGCTGATATGAATATAGACCTTTATTTGAGTAATTATAGAATTTTACAAAAGCTTAAAATAGTGAAGTGACCACGTAATCACACATTTTGTTTCTCTAGAGGGTTATGTGTCAAAAAGTGACAGCTTTATTTTTATTGTTGGAAACGTTCCGTTTCACCATTATTTTGAGTTTAGTTTAAACAACCGGGTTCGGTTCCCGAGCTGAGTACAAGTTTTTTTTAAATGTATGAATTCAGTTTTTCTTGTTATTAAAATCGATGACATGGTTCCTAAGAACAGATCTTCGTATGTCTTACAGTTTCAGACTTTCCCATACTGACCGATTTAAATGAGACAACCTGTATACTAGTATATCTATGGTCATATGGCAATTCGGTTAAGCAAATAAGCCTGTTTGACAGTTGAAATCGTACTTTTTTTGTATACTGTATTCATTTGACAGCCAAAAATGTACGATTCCAATTGTCAAACGGGCTTATTGCGTAGCCGAATAGCAATGATCAATGATATGACAATCAATTTGAATACCATCGACTAACACAATCGAGAACATTTTATTTTAGTTAACCATTTGTTTTTAATATTTAATTTGAAAGTCTGTGTAAAAAAGAAGCTTAGATAATTTTTCATTTTGTTTTATTTTATGTTTTTCCTGCATAATTTTACGTTTCCTTATTTACGAAAGTCGCATCTGAGGATTTCAAAAGTCAATGGATTATTAAAAACAAAAGGTTGGCATGTTTATGTCGGATGTCACATGGCATGACAGTTGATTTTTTTTTACACAGAATGAACTTATAGGCAAAGGAAATTGTTTTTAAAATCCTGTGTTTACCATATTTTCAGTTTTTAGAAAATATTTTTTCATTTAATCACGATTTAATTCTGAATAAAAATATATGATGCTGAGAAAGCCCATATCTCGAAATCAAATTACCTATTAATTTGTAATGTTGTCGGTTGCACCTCTGCTCATTTTACATAAATACCCATCCCAACGCGCTACACAGGGTAACCAACGTTCAGTAAATTTAAAAAATTGATGTCTCTGACAGTTTTGATCGCTGGTTTTGATGAATAAGGTCTTTACGAGCACTTGCACTGAAAAGTAACAAACATTTGTGTGTAAAAGTCGCGCAACGAGTAATGATCGCTCGGCGGAAGTGGCGTGGGGGACTAACGCATGTGTCCATTCGCGCACAAAATTACTAAGTGCGATGGAGAAATAATGACTAGTGCAGTCAAGGTTACCGCTCATAAACCGTTGCGATGCTTGTAGCCGCGCTTTTTTGTGTTTACCAAACAATATATTAAAAAAAATTGCAAATTATAAGATTGTTATATTATTTTGTTACAAAAACAGAAAAAATTATTATTATATACACAAATATTCTTTGTCCTTATCATAAATATTCAACTCTTCATTTAGTGATGGTTCTCAGTTTGGTTACGTCACCCATGGGTTTAATTTTGGGCGCCATCTGGAACTCGCAGCCGGTGCTCACGAGTATATCTTCAACTGTGACGTCATCGGCTAGCTCCGTTAATGTAAGGCCCTTTTCCTTGTCTACTTCGAAGACGCACTGAAAATAAAGCTTATTGTAAACACATTCTCGAACATCTATACTAAATAATAAACTTGTCAATTGTTGTTTCTGTACATTAAAGATTTATTCGCGAAATAAAATAACATCGTGGCTTGGAACGAAATAATCTCTCTTTTGTTGCCCAGAAATAAAAACTTTCTGACCGTAATATGTACCTATATGTTTTTGTACTTCATTTAACTTCGAAACTACATGGCCGGTTTTGATTTCTTTATTGTCAAACTAGAGGCTCGGATCGACAAAGGCTATAAAATGATTTAACAAAATCACATCTTAGCCGAAAACTACATAAATTAAAGGGAACAACAAATAGTTATTAATAATGCCTTAACCTGTAGAACTATTACGATTTTTTGCTTTTTCGACAATTTTTCCTTCCAATTTCGTTTTTGGCTACATCTCCGGAAGTAGTAGTCAGATTCTAATGCGGTTTTTTTTTTCTAAAACTAGATTAAATTTCTACACAAAACAAAAAAAAAAATTCCTTTTATGTGGGGGGGGGGGCTTTCTCATAGAGAAAGTTTTGGTTATATATATATATATATGTCGTCCGTAGACAGCTTCAGGTTTCACGGACGCCGCTCTCTCTAAACTCGCCTGTATGTCGGTGCGTGACCCGCGGACACCCTTAGTTTAGGAAATAATTGAGTTCCAAACAAAATGCGTGAACCCTAACGCACCGACATACGGGCGAGTTTAGAGAGAGCGTCGTCCGTAGACAGATTCAGGTTTCACGGACGCCGCTCTCTCTAAACTCGCCTGTATGTCGGTGCGTGACCCGCGGACACCCTTAGTTTAGGAAATAATTGAGTTCCAAACAAAAATGCGTGAACGTGAGATACGACTCTGGGAACCGGAGGAAGGTTTTTAAAAAAGACAAGTATTCGGCTGAAGGCCCAAGTAGCGACTGCTTTATTATTAGGTATAAAAGTACAGAGGTAACTTGTCTCTAATGGTTACAATTTCTCTTAACTAAGTCTGATAAACAGTTTCATATTACTTAATAACACGAAATGTCACTGTTACACCGAACGTAACTCCTCCACCCCTAGAGCGAAGCACGGGGAAAGGGTGGTTGTCGTATTATTCACACTGGTAACGGGTTCTGCTGAAGAGGAAGCCGTTGCGTGATAGGCAACCGTCGTTTCTCCGCTGCGAACGCTTGTAAGGTTCGTGCGATGTTGAGTGCACTTGCACTTGATAATGCCGAACTTCTTGTTCGAATAGTATGAGAGTCCGGCTACACAGCAAACAATAACAATTAAGGATGCGTAGCTAGGTCGTGTAGAGACGCTAAATTCAGGTTCAAAGTTTTCTTCAGGTATTCTAATTTGTGTAGTCAGTTGATGTAATTTGTCTAGATGAATGTTTTCTAGTTGAATCTCGTTAGGTTTCGATTTATTTTGAATCTTGGTAACGGAATGGATTCTTTGATTTCTAATTCCTTTTTGTGAGTTTGAAGAACTGTTCCGTTGATATTAAAATAACATCTGTCTGGAGTGGTGAGCAGATAAGGGCCTTGCACACGCTGGTACTGGTCGTTTCCATTACAGTGTATTTTGAGTATTTCTTGACTACGTAGAATAATGAGCCAAGAGTTTTCTTTCACTTGTTGAATTTTTGTTGAAGTAAGATGTAAACGGGCGAGGTTACAGTTTTCGGGTTTACGATGTTGGATAAGCTGGATAACGCAGTCTCTGGAGTCCTTGATAGGTTGTAGTTCTAGGTGAGAGCATAGCTGGAGATCTTCGGCGATGTCCTTGCAGGGTTCCCGCGGGTGAGCGTACTTCTCGCTGCCTAGGATTAGGTACGGGAACTTTGGGATTCGAGTAAGGTTATCTTCATTTGGGATTGAGTATAGGTGAAGTAGGTCATAGGTACTCGGACTAATGATTGGAACTTCTAATATAAAATTAAGAGATGTTAAAGCTGTATATGCCTTAACGGTAATGGATTTTTCAATCATATGAATATTTTCTCTAGTGGGTTCAAATGGTAATTTTAGGCTTTCTGACTGAGATAAATGTATAAGTTCCGTCAGTAAGTGTACAGGGTCTATGATACTCGGATGTAAAGTACCTAGAGTGGCGAATGCTATGGCAGTTTCTAATAACTCGACCTTATCATATATTTGTTGTAAGGCATTCTCTAGTTGCATATGTATTGTATTGCTGGATGGATGAGAAGTTATAGTTAAGATTATTCATGTTTATAATTAACACTTGTTGATTGCGTTGTATCTTGTTAAGGTTTTCTTCGTAGTCATCCATAAAAAGCTGTATTAGTTTTAAATCCTGTTGTTGTTTTTTAGAGCTAACGTAAGTATTTCTACGTAAAATCTCTATCTCTTTTTCGAATCGTTGTGCGTCATTTTCATCGAGGTTTCCCGTGATTGCTTTAACTTTTGATCCTAAACCATTAACTAATCCTCGTTTTGATCGTTTACTTGATTTAGGCATGAGGTAAAATAACTTATTTTCTATAGTCTCTATTAAATATTGAATTTGATTCCTAAATACGTAATGATCCGTGTTACGCGTGTTTTCTATCGTAACCAACTTATGATATGTTATACTTGTTATTCCAAAAGTTTCCTCTAAATGCGCAAGATTATAGCTACAAACTAAGTTATATATATCTATTCTATGAAGAACCTTGGCTTCCTTTAGAATTAGAAGTCCGTCTTCGTTGTGTAGGGGCTGCACAACTGGGTTATCGATGCCTCGCTCAACCTTGACGCGAGTCCGATAAGGATGAGCCTGAAGTTTGAGGATTCCTTCTAAGCATCCTGCAATGCACTCTAATAGACTTTGCGTTTACGTGTTTGCCTATTATTTCGACTATGTTGTTGGGATGTAAGTGTAATATCGTATAGGGGCCTAAATATCGGGGTTCCGTCTTTTTACTTCTTGCGGTTTTTGCAACTTGTTTATATACTTTATCGCCAGGTTTAAATGTGGGGATTTCACTGTTTTTATTACGTTTTGATATCAGAGTTTCTTTATCGGCTGCAATTTTCTGTGAAATGATTTTTTGAGCTTGTTCATTAAGGGCTTTATGTTTGTTTACGTACTCTTGATAGACTTCTTGAGTATAATACAAATCTAAGGGATTTCTACTACTCGTATGGCTGAATAACAATTCAAGCGGTGTGAATCCGGTTGTCGAATGAATGCTGTTATTATAGGCCATTATGGCATATCTCATTAACTGAATGGTATCGTCTTTATTTTGAACACGCTGAAGGCGTATAAGTTCACCAATAGTGGAGTGTACTCGCTCTATGGGCGAATTTGAATTTGGGTTGTAGGGGGTCGTAAAATGTATATTAATTTTATGGAGTGAGCTTTGATAGTTTCGTTATCAAACTTTGAGTCGGAGTCTGTTGTTATCTTACTGGGGACACCTAATACTGAAAATAGGTATGATAAGGCTTCTGCGATATTTGTACTCGTTGTTGAGCTTAAGGGGACGGCTTGCGCGTATTTACTAAAATTATCAATGATAGTGAGGAATGTATTTCCGCCTGAGGTATATAGGTCCATAAAAACGTGTTCCATAGGTTTCATGGGCGTTTCTGTTAATGATAATGGTGGTTTAATGGGGTTGCGTTCGTATTTGCTCTTTAGACATTTGTCACATTGATTAATATATTTTTGGATAGATAATAACATTTTTGGCCAATGGTAATTACGATGTAATTGTTTGAATGTTTCTTGTATTCCTCTATGAAGGGATTTTCCTTCATGGTATTTTTTAATTAATTCTTTTTGCTCTTTGGCCAATGGTAATTACGATGTAATTGTTTGAATGTTTCTTGTATTCCTCTATGAAGGGATTTTCCTTCATGGTATTTTTTAATTAATTCTTTTTGCTCTGATTCTAATTCGATAAGGGTGACTCGTGATAAACAACGGATTAGTTTAGGTCCGCGTTCATTAAATGTGGACTTATAAATTTTACAGAATATGGGGTAAAATTCTTCATGGTGGAAAAAGCAGTAAAATAATCGATCTGGGACTGTGTTTTCCTTTAAAAACTGTATAATTTGGTTCTCGGTATCGTTAATTGGGATAAAAACGTCTTTAATTATTGCGTTACCTTTTGATCTGCCTTCTATGCGGTATTTATCACCTGGAGTTTTCCTAATGTGGAATTGTCGGTCAATTGCACTGGGACTTGTAGGGATGTTTTCGGTCGTTGTACTGTTGTCGGTCATTTGAACGGTTTGATTTTGGTTTTCGCTACTTTGGTTTGTCGTAATGACGTCACTGTTTAAGGGGGTAACATTTTCTGATGGGTTTACTGGTGGGTCTATTAAATTTAACCATTCTTCGAATTCTTGGAGTGTGGGATCGTCAGCTTGATGCAGATCTATGATTCCTCTATTTGATGTACTGGGTTCGTCTGTGTTAAGTGGGTATATTTTAACTCTAGATAGGGCGTCTGCGTTTGTATTAAGTTTACCTTTCTTATATACTGTATCGAATGTGTAGTCTTGGAGTTTTAGTCGACATCTGGTTAATCTTGAACTAGGGTCAGTTTTAGTCTTAGGGTTTAAGAATGTTAGCGGTTGGTGATCCGTAAATATGGTAAACCTTTTTCCATAAATGTAGGGTCGGAAGTATTTAACTGCCCAGACGATTACGAGACATTCTTTCTCGGTCGCTGAGTATCGGGTTTCTGTTTCTCAGAGCGTGCGGGAGGCATACGCTATTGGTTTATCCTACGGGACCTTGGGAGAGTATTGCACCTATGGCGATGTCTGAAGCGTCCGTAGTCAGGTTGAAGGGTTTCTCAAAGTCTGGATATTGAAGAATAGGGGATGTAGATATAAAATCTTTACATTTTTCAAATGCTTGAATGAACTCTGGGCTGTGCGTCACTTTTGCGCCTTTCTTTAGGTATTTAGTCATTGGTAGCCAACCAGACCGAGGAAAGACTCAATTTCCTTGGGGGTTGTTGGAATAGAGAATTTTCTTATGGCCTTTATTTTATCTTCGTTGGGCTTTACACCGTCTTTTGTCAGCACGGACCCAACTATGTAGCTTCTTTCTTAAGGAACTCTGATTTATCTAATTGAACTTTGAAATTATGTTCTCGGAGTCGATCAAATACTTTTCGTAATTTGATGAAGTGTTCTTGTAGGGACGTTGAATAAATCAGGATATCGTCTAAATAGACCAGGCAAGTGTGGGGGAGTAGATCTCTGATTATATTTATCATGAGGCGTTGGAATGTGCTGGGGGCGTTACGTAAACCAAAGGGCGTACGTAAAAATTCATAATGTCGGTCCGTACTGAAGGCCGTTTTCTCAATATCTGAGGGGTGCATTTCTACTTGATGGTAACCTGATGCCAGGTCAATTGTAGTAAAGTATTGCGCTCTTCCTAACTTGTCAAGAATGTCACATATGTTTGGTATGGGGAATTTGTCTTCATTTGTTTTTTCATTGAGTTTCCTGTAGTCGATTACCATACGCCATTTCTTTTTGCCTGAAGCATCTGCTTTTTTAGGTACCAAGTGTACTGGACTTGACCATAGAGAGATGCTTTCTGTAACTATTCCTTTTTGTATTAATTCATTTACTTGTTTATTTATTTCGGCTAATTCGGTTTGGGGTCTACGGTAATTTTTGGTGTATATAGGTGTTTCGTCAGTCAGTCTCAATTTATGCTTAACTGAGTGGGTAAATGAGAGGGGTAAAGGGGGGAGTAGAATATATCTCTGTAATTAAAGCAAAGCTTTTCTATTTCTCGTTTTTCTTCAGAATTTAAATGTTCAGTTCTGATCCTTGTGAGATTTTGTCGCAGTTAATTGTCAATCTGTTTGTCTGTTAGGTAAGGTAGGTTTTTGTTAGAATTAATGTAATTTAGATTTCTTTTTATCGGAAAACTGGAATACCGTAAGGGAATTTCCGTCTTATCAGTGGTCAATTTATGGGTCTTTAGGTCAATAGTACATTTCAGGGTTTCTAATAAGTCTGTTCCGATGAGTCCTTTGTATGTTCTGTCGAAGTTAAAGACAAAAAATTTATGCGTTATATTTACGTTAAATATGCTGGGTAACGGAATATGGGCTACTTTATCGTGAGACGACATCCGTGAGCTGTTGAAATGTTAAATGGTTCGGTTTTCACGTATTGAGAGAAATGTGGATCATTCAATAAATCTGGGGAGATAAGGGAACGGGTAGCTCCAGTATCTATTAAGAATTTTCCATTAAATTCTGGTTAAATATAAATGGGAGTTTATCTACTAAATACGTTACTTCTGTAACATCATTATCAGTTATGTCGGTTGTTGTGGATTTTTCTCTAAGATAAAATTTTCCTCTTGTATGTCTTCGGGTAGAGACATCGGATTTGTGGGTTGTAAGTCAGTCTGTTGTTCGAATTCATAATTTTCTGGTATAATTAAATATTCATATTCAGACGTGGATGGTTGTGCAATTGGTTCTCCGAACATGTGAAAGAATCTATTGTGTGAACTGTTAACCTTTGCAGGCACGTTCTTTGCTGGAACAACATCCTTGCGAAAGGTTCCGGGTTCTATTTTGGGTTTAAGGAACAACGGCGTTTTATTATACGTTGGTACATAGGTCTTGAAAATTGGGTGTTCTGATAACCTTGGTTAGGTTTAAAAGGGATTCTTGGCACTAACTTGGATGTGTTTGTCGATGTTGAGCTAGATGATGGTGAAGGTTGAGGTTTGTTTCTATTAGCTTTAGCTTCTTCCTGTCTTGGGGTAGATATTGCGGATTCAAGTGTTTCCGGGTTGTATACGCGGACACCTAAGCCTAAGTTATAATCTAAGTTTTCTATAAATGTATCAATCGCAATGCGCTGATAATATCTGCTGTCTTTATTTATTCCTACACCGCAAAATGCGTCTAGGAGATCGCGGATTCTTTTACCATATGCTTCGCATTTTTCATTTTTGCCTTTAGTGCATCGCATTAGTTCTTGCAAAATTTGGATTTCTGTTCTTAATTCACCGAATCTATTTTTTAATGCGTTTTTAATAAAGGTCCAGTCATCGATAGATACTTCTCTAGAGAGAGCCTCTAAAGCTTTACCGGTCAATTTGTTTCTTATTAGACATACTACGATCGGGTCTAAAGGAGATAAATTTTGCGCTGCCAGGACACTTTCCACGCTACGGATAAGAAGTTTAGGTTTTTTCCATTTCCATCAAACGAAGGGAGTATCTTGCTTAGCAGTGTGTAGTCTGTCTTGTCCATTGTCTTTAGGTTTGGGTTTTCTAAAGTAGTCTCGGGCATGTTATAAAATTATAGTACTAGGGGTTTATCTAGTGACAGTTCCGATTTTAGGTAGCTGCACTTTAATTATTCTATACTTAACTAAATTTAGTATTTTCCGATTTGAGGTAAAAAACGAAATTTTCCTATATCAGTAGTCCGATTTGAGGAGTTTACTAATAAGGACTGGAATGACGGGATACTCAAGCAAAGAGTTTTATTCTCACCCGCGAATGCCGTTCATCCTCTGGAGTGGTGAGCCGCTCGGTCCTTCTGCCACTTGCTATCTTCTCTTCTCCGTACTGCTCCACTGGTACGTAGATTATTTCTGGATAGGATGCTCGCGAATACCGAAGAGTTTTATTCGATTTAAGCTCGACTAACCATATCCACTACCGACTGCGCCAGATACGACTCTGGGAACCGGAGGAAGGTTTTAAAAAAGACAAGTATTCGGCTGAAGGCCCAAGTAGCGACTGCTTTATTATTCGGTATAAAAGTACAGAGGTAACTTATCTCTAATGGTTACAATTTTTCTTAACTAAGTCTGATAAACAGTTTCATATTACTTAATAACACGAAATGTCACTGTTACACCGAACGTAACTCGTGACGTGAGTTTAGACAGAGCGTCGTCCGTGAAACCTGAAGCTGTCTACGGACGACGCTCTCTCTAAACTCGCCCGTATGTCGGTGTGTTAGGGTTCACGCATTTTTGTTTGGAACTCATTTATTTCCCAAACTCAGGGTGTCCGCTGGTATCATTCTTGGGAAAAGTGGTTCAGTGGGGCCGGTAGAATATGTGGTTTCATTTAATGGTAGCAGTCTATTTACACCCGGTATATATCTATTCAAATTTTATAATATTGTAGAAAAATATAAAGAAAAATAAAATATATATAACCCTTTATATACATATATACATAATAAAAAAGCGGGTAGGCGTAAAATTTGGGTTTCTAATTACAAGCCACAACTTTTTTCATTATTATTATTTTGTATTTTTTTTTGTTTCCCAACTTTCTAGCTTTCGAACGATACCCATATTACTATATATACTCGTATATTATATTAACTACTCAGAAATAATATTAGTCAACACACTTTAAGTTTAGTCAAGATTTTGGCACGATGAAATTCTACTGGTCAAGCAATGTTATCACTTCTTATTTTATCCATTTCAAGGATCTAAAATTAAGATCATTTAATGAACGTGGCGAAAAGCAGAATGCGGTCTTCATAATAACGTCACATTTTGACAGTTTGCCGCGTTGCCTCGCGTCAGGTAAAAAGGCCGCTGGTGTGGTTCAGGCGGTCTCTTTCTCGCGCGCTTGTTACCCATGCGCATCTCCCATTCTCGCCCAGCGGCCTTTTTACCTGACTCAAGGTATACCAGACCAGCGCCCTCGGTCACATTCATTTTAGATCTTTGTCGCACTGTATGTATGTTACTTACCTTCTCAGTAATGATCATGTCAACACAGCTCTTTCCGGTAAGAGGTAATGAGCATTCGGGTAGAATTTTGTGGACGCCATTCTTCGCATTATGTTCCATCGTTACGACGACTTTGGTCTTTGGAGCAGAGACTAGGTCCATCGCACCACCCATACCTTTAACCATTTTACCCTGAAGTAGAAAAAGTAATACAAAAACATAAAAAACTTTAAAGAGGAGGGACCTAATTATTTTATACAGGGTGTAAATGCATCAAGAATCCCTTTAGGGTATGAAAGTATACATGATTCTGATGTCATTGCGAGAAAAAAAAATATACCTTGAATTTTCACCAAAAATTCCATCATTTTTCTAAGCTATGGCTACGCAGCTCACCGGCCGCGGCCTCCCCACACACCTAATTGCACCCCGCAACCCGCACCCCTCATCCCAATGGCCTGCGACCAGTGAGGGTGTCCATGCGATTAGTGTATTTTGAGTAAAGAAAATCGTCTTTTTATGAGGTACTGGTACTTTATTTATAGATCCCAGTATTTAAAATAATATCTTTACGGATCATACTAACACACCCTTAAAGGATTCTTGCCTTTGCTTTTACACCCGGGATATAGCTTTTGCCGGCGGTTTCGCTCGCGTTGAGTGTCTTTCAATCAATGTATCTTTTAAAATATATCTACAGTTTTCAGTTTTTAACAGTCCTAATAGCCTTTATGTTGACTAGATTATATCTATTCTTTTCTATCTAGACTAATTCTGTTAACTACGAGCATAATAAAAAAAAACGCATCCAAATCCGCTGAGAGGATAAAATTAAAAAAAAGGTAGTTTCGACCTCAATAATATTAAACCATTTCATATAAAATTTTGCAAAAATATTTAATGTACAGCACAAATATTTTCTAGTCTTCTAAATTTTCCCCGACTTATTCCCGTAACATTGTCGCTGCGTATAGTAGCAAATCTTATGAAACCAATTAGATAAAGATGAATACAGTATCAAAATCCATTTGGTGGTTCTAAAGTTAAGCTAGACACGAAATAGTCACTATTTGGCTCGCTTTTATTAAATCGTGACGATGTGAAACTTTCCTAAACAAAACTCTCTATCTAAAAGTTCAAACCGCATCAAAAGTAGTTTAATGGTGTTCATGCATGTTATAAGTCCACATAGACAGACGATAAAGACTTTGTATTTTATATGATAGGGAGTTATAAACGTAACAGAATCTTACTGGAATCATCCAGTTAGCCAAGTCGCCGTATTGGGAAACCTGCATGGCTCCAAGAATGGTCAAGTCAATGTGGCCCCCTCGGATCATTGCAAAGCTGTCGTCCGATGAAAAGAACGAGGAACCTGTAAATAAACATTTCGTTCGATCAGAGGCTGTGCACTCAGATATACAGTGCGAGTCTCGTTAAAGTGCACATATGAATTTGGGTAAAACAAGACCCAATTTTATAGACAGAAAAAAAATCTCGATTAAATTTTTATTTTTCATATACCTTTATTTTCTTTACTAATTTTATATAAAAACGCCCAGAGTGCCTCTATTTAACTACTTGCTCATAGAAAATGTTCTGTCCGAGATAGAAACGTATTTTTATTTAATGAAAGCTGATTTAATCTAGTTTAACGTTAACTAAAAAAAATTTGGAGTTAACTGGGCATTATTCTAAGAATCTTAAGTATTATTGAAAAAAAAAAACACCGGAAATAAAAGTTTTCGGTCAATTATATCTTAATGTTTAATTGATGATACCGTTTTTGCTTTAACATAATAGGGCAATTGGTTCAAAAATTACAACCTTTCCTTTAAAAAAAGTCCACAGTTTAATAGAAAAATATAAAGGTGTACAACAAGAATTTATTCTTAAGATTTTTTAATTTCATTTTTTGTTGATAAAATTGGGTCTTTTATTGGGAGTTTTACCCAAATTCATATTGCACTTTACCAAGACTCACACTGTACAAGGTGACTTACGTTTATACAGGTTGAAAATGAACCCCTGAGCTTTATTGAAAATGTTGGTTTTGTCATGCCGCGGAAGATCTTCAAAACCGTAGGTATTTATCGCCGCAGCTGACGACGAGTGACGGAGCCCTGGCCGGGCTCGTACGCATAGGTTGAGCATGCGAGTTCGTAGGCCAAGCATGTGAGTTCGTAGTCCGAGCATGCTTGTTATTCGGCCGAGCGGAGTGAGATGCGTTGTTGCTTCGGTTTCACCACCATGGAAACTGTTTTGCCTCCAGACTCGCGTCTCGGTCTTGTGAGATACGTTCGTACGCGTGTAGGCTTACTATGGGTGCTTCAGTTTTTGGTTGGCGAAACTCCTTCCGACTTTTTTTGTACTTCTATAGACACCTCATAATTTTATGTTTGCATTTGTATGGAGGTTTGTGATGGCTGCCGCCGCGTATGTACGGATGTACAAGCTAAATCAAATATCATCACCTATTTTCCCATTTAGAAGGTTTTTTATAATTTGAATTGTAATAACTGAAGAGATCATAACATGATTGATATCTATAGTTTAAAAGTATCCAGGTGTGTTTTCTGCTATGTACTCACCAGGTAAAACAGTAACAGTCTCTTTGCCTGCATTGATGAGATCAGCATCAACATTCTCCTCAGTGGGGAATGGTCCCAGACCCAGGATCCCATTCTCAGATTGTAGTAGAATCGTCACATTGTCGGGTATATAGTTACTTGCGAGCATGGGCATACCTGAAATAATAGTTAATCAAGTTCACCCGCAAACATGAGGTTAACAAGGTTAAGGTTTAAAATGTTTTCCAGTAATGGGAGTCAACTAAGCAAACTTTAATTACAGTTTTTAACTTGACAGGCAGTCGCAGTTTTAACTTAACACAAGAAATAATACTTACCTATTCCAAGATTAGCATGCATTCCATCTTTAAACTCCAAGGCAGCTCTTTTAATAATTCTTTCTCTCATTAAATCTGAAGCCTTTTTCTCTTTTTGGCTACTTGACTTTGCAGTAATAGTTCTTCTTTCAATTTTTTTCTCATACTTATCTCCTTTAATTACTCTATGCACATAAATTGATGGGACATGGACAAAATCTGGGTCTATCTCGTCAACAATTTCTTCTACTTCTGCAATGGTGATTCTGGCAGCTTTGCACATGGCAGGATTGAAGTTACGAGCACTCTTCCGGAATATTAGATTACCATACTTGTCTGCCTTCCATGCTTTTACCAGTGCAAAGTCTCCAGTTATTGCTTCCTCCATTATGTAGTCTTTACCATTGAATTGTTGAACCAATCTTGGTGAGCTTGCAATAACAATCTATGAAATTTAAACATCAGTATTAATAATTTAAATGGGAGAGATTTTTTTTTATGAGTTAATAGTTTGGTTCTAAGGGACACCTGAAATGACCGTAATAGAAGAATTTAGGAAATAACTAAATTCCATTTTATTATTTTTCAAAGCATTTTCACACAGTAATTCCAGTATAAAGTTGACATCGTCAAAATGGCTGATTTGTTCAACAGCTTCTTATAAAATATACCTAAAATATTAACAAAGACCTTGTAGTGTAAATCAACATCATTGAGAAAATAAGGTAGACAATACATCTTCTAGATGGTATAACATTTTTTTTGCTCATTCCTAATTACTTGGTTACTGACCATATCAGTGTCCCCCTTGTAATGTAATTTACCTTGCCATCTTTAGCATATTTGATGGGGGATCCACCTTCATGGACCAGAGTGCCAAAGCCTGTTGGTGTAAAGAAGGCTGGGATTCCAGCTCCACCAGCTCTCACCCTCTCAGCCAGGGTGCCTTGTGGAGTTAGCTCCACCTGGACATATAAATAATGGTAATGGGACAATGGAACAAGACAGGAATAATGATTAACAAAACCAAATTATTGCATTTATATAAGTACCCACAAGTAAACATAAACTCTAAAGCATTTAACTACATAATTATTTGGAATTTTTGAAGAATATTGTTCATGTGTAACAAGAAAAATAACAGATACAATAATTGAAATTATTATTTCGAGTCTTAAATCTAATAAGTGATAGATAGGAGTATATTTTCATGACATTTATTTACTTGAACTTCAATTTATTGACTATAATATTACCCTGGGTATTATTTTATTATGGGCATTTCTTCCAGGAGGACCGCCAAGAGTGGCAAAATCCTGGAAAGGCCTATATCCAGTAGTGGACGAAACAGGCTGATGGATGGATGGATGATTTTACTGTTGTATTTTTATCACTTGTCACACTTATCACAAAAGAAAAGTCGGCAGACCCTATAAGAGATGGACAGACGATAGAGACGGCTGGAAAGGACTGGCTGAAAAAGGTGGAAAACAGGGAGGCATGGAACAACCTGGAGGAGGCCTATAACCTAGAGAGGGGTCCAAATCAGTGGAAACTAACACTACAAATAACTAAACTAACAAAATTACTAACAATACAAACAACTTGCAATTTGTAAAAATATGAAACTCGACAATTTGGAATATTAAAGGCTTTATTATTATTATAGTTATTAGGTCATCAAGAAAAAAAAAGTTTTCAGGTAGCTTTGAGCAAAAGAGTTAAGTAATACCTTTTCTTACCTCAAGCTCGCCACTTAGATACTGTTGTTCGAATTCTGCATTCTCTCCAACATAAGATGCAATCATCCTCTTTACTTGTTTGCTCTTTAGTAAAACACCTAAACCAAAGTTTTCCACACCTAAAAATATTTAATGCCTACATTATGTTTAATACTTTACTACTATACTTGTGTTGTGGCTATTTTGCTACTGTTTCAAACAAAAAAGAGTTTTTAAACCAACAATTTAAATACATAATAGCAATCCTCGTCACCTGCATTGTTAGAGACTACAGTCAGCCCACTAATTCCAGTTTTGTTGATGGCCTGAATGAGGTTCTCAGGTATTCCACACAACCCAAAACCTCCGACCAAAACAGTAGATCCCGATTTGATATCGGAAACGACATCGGAAACATTATCATATACTTTGTTACGTCTATTCGATGTGCTATAACTGGCATAAAGCTGAAAATAAAAGGGGTCATTTTGTCATTGTTGTAATGTAAGTATTCTTTTGTTTACTTACTATATTTTCTTACCTTGTTAACTCCGTAAATTACACCGGAGTTTGAAAATGATTTCAATTTCAAATTCAGAATAAGAACTTTGCACAAACTTTTTCCGGCCATTACTACTTAGTTTTTTGTTTTTGTTTGTTACCTTATTTTGACGTTTCAGAAAATGACAGTTTTTATTTTCTGTAAAACAAAATATGTTTTTGCGTTCAGTTTGATTGTCAGACGACGTCTGTTTAATGTTGACGATAGCATCATAGACTTTTACGGATAGCATACGTAAAGCATCAGGTTCAAAAGAAATGGTATGTTCAGCGGGTGACTGTGTCATGTCATCCGTCCGACGATCAAAGTGACTGTTAGAAATACCGATAACAATACCGATATTTTTAAGGAAGTGACTAAATAGCCGTTAGCGGCTTCCTTAGTTTTAATTCTATTCGACCGCTAGGGAAAGGTTGCGACGACGAGCGAAGCGAGGTGGAGCGGTTAGATTGACATGTAAGTACATATTAAGGAGCAGAACGAAGTGGAGCGAAGCGAGGCGACCCCCGTAGTTTTAACAGAATCCACGATATGCAAAAAAAAATATTTTCCGAGCACTTTCCGATGACTTACGGTTCAATAATTTATAAAATTAAAGAACCGCTTCCCTTTCCGAACTTTATTTGCATTGCAAATTGAACTTTATTAGTTCGAGCTAAGGAAGATATTTCAACAGCTAAATAATGACTTACGGTTCAATGATTTAAAAAATTAAAGGACCGCTACCGGCCCTTTAGTCACTTCCTATTTTAAAGTACCTATATTACAAAAACTTTTAAATTGTTAATTAATTTAATTATACATCTTTACCTTGAGACAAGTTGCAACTTTTCACAAGCATAATATCACCCATTTTGGAGCACTCATAACTATTTTTAATATAGATATTACATACTTAGGGTAATATTCATTTATGCAGCCAAACCCATACTTCAGACTCGTTAAGTAGTCGCTATCGAGCATTGATATAACAAAAGGTAGATACGGTACGTTCTTAAATAGTCAACTAAAAACCGACCAAGTGCGAGTCGGGCCACACGCAATGTAGGGTTCCGTAGTTGCCCAGTACATTTTATAAGTTAGTCTACTAATACAGACCCTGCCAAACTTCTAGTCCCATACATTGACCTGGGGGGCTATTATGTAACTCAGTGTCGGTTGCTAGCTGTAGTTGCTATTCACCAAAAACAGATAAAAAGATTTCAAAATAACCTTGGGTACCTATTGAACTATTTACGAATTGTGAAGTCATTTCAAGTGCGAACTTACCCGACTTAATAAGCGGATATGTATGTTTTAGACGGCAGGCACTTGGTTTGGCAACTGGGTTTACAATACAGAATCAGGGGCTATACTCGTAAACCTGTAAAGCCTACTTAGCTGTGATAGTTTTCCTTTTAAAATCATTACATATACTACTTCTGTGATTTTTTTCACATTTCTATAAACCTCCGTTTAGCTAGCAGGGGGGGACGCTCCACTCTAGCTAAAATTAACGGATCCCTAAATCGAAAAATGGTTTTCACACACCCACAATGTTTTTGAACGACCTATCCAACGATACCTCACACTATGGGATAGACGAGAAAAAAAAATCATCCCCACTCTACGTGTATGAGAGGTACCGTTAAAAATTTTTTTTTTCGAGATTTTATTTTACAATTTTGTCGGCGTGATTAATATTTATATCCATGCCAAATTACAGCTTTCTAGTAGATACTAATAGTCTCTGAGCTGAGCCGCGACGGACGGTCAGACGGACCGACGGACATAGCGAAACTATAAGGGTTCCTTGTCGGACTACGGAACCCTAAAAATGGACCCCTTTTTTAAACAAGCGCCACCAAACTTCAGAGATAGATAGAGCGACAAGCTTCGACAGTGGCGCGAGCGAGACAAGCTACACCTTTTTCTTCCTTTTGTTTTATCTAAGATATCAAGTTACGATGACCCTTTTTGGGGAGTTCGAAAATTATTTTTTACTGATTCTAACAAACACAAGCAACCCAGAGTCAATAGGTAAGTACCCACTAAACGAAATGAAAAACGTATTTTTAAATTTTTTTAAAATTTTGTCATTGGTCCTAATACTGATTGATCACTTACCAAGCCTCCGGTATGAATTTGGATATTTAAATTAATGTCACTCTAATTGATACGTACTAAAACCTAGTGGTTTGGATCATCTCACCATTAGTAGCAACGACTGGTGATCTAGTGAGAATGGGCACAGGGTAAGCAAAATATTATTCTATTTAGTCCGTCATTTAGATTATCAAAAAATATTGGACACATATTTTTTCTTTTGTCAATCAAACGAAAAATGACAGAGATAAAACGCCTCAAAGTTTGGGAGTGGGGAAAATGACGTCACTTCTAAGTAAAATTGTACCTAGATGTGACGTCACGCGGAACTTCAGCGGGCTATAATTTCATCATTTTTTGTTAAATTGAAAAAAGAAAAAATACGTGTCCAATATTTTCTGATACTCTAACTGACGGACTAATACATTTTTTTAGTCATCAAAGATTCAAAATGTTTATTTGTAAACTAGATATAATAGAATAGTATACGTTTTACATGTCAAATCTAATCTGTATAAAAATAATATTTTATAATCAAACAAATATGATATTTACGGGAAATATATAATGCAAATACCTACGTTAATTTTTTTTTCAGCGACCGACAATGCATAGCTCGCGAGTTCATATCCTAGGGCCACATTTGTATTTTGTCTGCATGCTTCGAGAGACACGATAAGTTGTGGATTAATTTTGTGACCGAAATACGGCGATAGGGCTCATCAGTCATCCATCACATCAGTGGTCACCATCACCCATCACGCTGGTACGTAATAACCGTCGTTGAAACTTGGGTGTACGACTGGGACTTGTATTTCACAGGCCATACTCGGAACTCTGGCACCTCGTGGATTCATGTCGTAAGGATGTATATTTTGTTATTTGCTTATTTACCATAAAATTTAATTAATCATCAGCAAGAAAAATTAAAAAATGCTTGTCTAAATATTTATAACGAGTAGGTATAATAGATAAGAGAAACAGGGCACAGTGAATATAGGAGCTGAGATGAGGGAGACTGAGTTTGTTATCATAGACAAAGCCTTTATTGTCGATGTTTGTTATAAACTTTTACCATCCCTATTACTAATGTCGTCGACAGATAGAATTCGGCATTATCATGATGATTTGCTTCGGCAGATATCATCATCCATCCCTACAGATAGGTATCTCGTTTCTCCATAGATACTTTTGGATATTGATGGTGTTGATGCAGCTTTTATCTAAGAATAATCCTTTACATTTAACTTTATTTAATGAATTGAATATCACGAATTCATGGAAATAACACCGGTCAAGTTAAAGTATTGGACCTGCTATTCACTTTGAGGAGTTCCCCTAGTTTTAACACAAATAACATTTGCCTAGGCAGGTTATAATAAATATGCCGTGTTCTACGATATGCCGACAACACTGACACCCCGATGGCTATTTTCATCAAACTAAATACAGCACTTACCGATTTATTCACTCAAATATCTTGTTATTGTGCAATCTTCATTTTCAAACGGTATGTACACAAGATAAGTAAAGTTAAACTGTAAAGATACGTCAAACTCACAAAACCTCTCAACCCGAAATGATAACCATTGCAAAGACAATTCTCGTTGTTAGTGAAGCTCCCAGCAAGGTCAACAAGTTGCTTGTTTACGTTTAATCGTATGATAATGAAGATATTAAATTCCTTACCTACTCACCAGTCAGAAACCCGGTCTAAATATACCAGAATTTCTTGGGTATCTACATAAATTATCAATAGAATAGTTTATTTTAAAATAGTACCTAAGTACCTACACTTTTCTTACAGTCCACAATGAGACGCGTCGTATCAAAGTTCCTCTCACAAACAACTCACTATTTACCTACGTGTAGATAATGGTTTTTATAGGAACTTCTATTCCACGGATGTTGAAAAAGTAAGACAACAATAATACTTACGTGATTACGTATAGTTTAAGTATTTACTTCCATACTACATTAAGGTAATTAGGTACAACCATTTAACATCAAAAATGGTTCCCTATGCACCTACATCTCTGTTTTATGGTGCAAGTGAGCTGCGTTGGACATTACAGTCGAGGCGGGATGGCAGGCGAGCCAAAGGCGAGGGCGCAATGGAGCAGAGAGTGTAATGTCTAATGCTCACGCGTTTTATGCGAAGTTTTTCAACACTTGCGAGGAAAAATAATAAAATTTCACTGTCTTATTTTTCCACAGCTATGAATTGACCATTTTCTTTTGTTGGAGATTTTATTTATGCGCGCGCTGGAAATAGAGGGACTGACCAATTGACCATCCGCCAAACAGTCAAATAATAACGAACTGAATATTTTTTGTATTTACAATTTGTTAATAAAAATTAATATTTCGATAAAATTAAATGATTATTTATTATACTTTAACTGAGACAGTTTATTTATTCGCAAAAACTTTACAATATCTCATGACATCAAAACTCTTTGCTAAGATTAAAAAAAAACTGTAATGTAAAAAACACTAGTGCGATAATGTAAAGTAAAAAGCACGCGTGTTTAATATGTTGCATTATTTTATGCTTATGACCCTAAGAACGCTGCAATAATGGCCACTTTATAAGCAAGTGTGTTGAAAAGTATATTTATTTATGAAATACCTACCTAATTATTACAATAAATTCCACATACAGGACAATCTATAAGTTCTATATTCACTAGGTACCTACTACGAGTAGGTTTCACTGTGACTCTGCAATACTCTTCAAACAAATTCTTCAAAATCGACTTATTTGGTAGCAATAGTTGTTGCATTGCAATGTTGCAATGAAAAGGGGTATTGTAATTCTTAAACCTTTTTAAACGATCTTATATACCTAGGTAAATAAAGTAATAATAAGCGTAAAAATATTTATTCCATTTTATTAAAATACTTCCATGTTGATAAGTAGTAGACACTTAATCAATTTTCTACAAATTAGATCTTAATTTATGTATGACGCTTTAAGCTAATGACTGTACAATATTTTACTATAACTAAATAATAATTGTTAAAAAAAATATAGTTTCTAGCTTGTAGGTGGTATTATGCTGTACGGAATCCTCGATGCATAGAATAACTCGTATCTGACAGGTTGTTTTCTTTTACAATCAACAAAATATTCAATGTCTATCTCTTATTGTTTACAGCAGAATATCATTATGACTGACTTTCCCAAACGAAATTTTTGGCCAATCAAAAAAAACGTATTAAATCCGTACATTGGTGTATGATATCATAATATAAGAAAATATAAGTAGGTAGTGATAACTGATGCCACTAACGCGCGACTGCCGTAGTTTATAGATACTATGCTTGCAAAGATACTATAAGAAATAAAACCTCATTGCTATGCTTGTATGAACTCCGAGGCGGTATCGTTGTTTCTATGGAACCAGTTAGGAAACTGTTAGTAAGGTGTGTTTTATGAAATAGGTAGTTCCTCTGCTGTAATGATGGCTCCCCTGTCTGGCAACGACAAGACGCAGCGATTAGATCAATGAAAAGAACCCCATTTCTAAGTAATTGGATTGGATGGATGGATACAGGAACTATTTGGTGAAATGCAATAATATGGAAAAGGCACCCGATTTTTTAAAAATTTGTACGTCGTCAAATAACATAGAGATATGTGTAGAGAAGAAAAAATATTATGTGAACACCTACAAACTTATCCGAAACAAAAAAATACAGCTTCATTTTAGACACACCTTTTTGTTTTAATGATAGTGGTGTCGATTTGGTGTAATAATACTTAACTTATTTGACAGTGACAGAACTAAACTTAATTTAAGCATTCCGTCTTTTTCTTTCTGTATCGAAAAAACAAGGACAGGCGCA
Source organism: Ypsolopha scabrella (assembly GCA_910592155.1). Taxonomy (NCBI): domain Eukaryota; kingdom Metazoa; phylum Arthropoda; class Insecta; order Lepidoptera; family Ypsolophidae; genus Ypsolopha; species Ypsolopha scabrella. The sequence continues at coordinate 13,994,199 of OU342964.1, forward strand.
TAAAATAAGGTTAGTCCTGTCAAATAAGTTAAGTCGTGCCGTGCTGCACCGAATCGACACTAATATTTACTTAGGATTGATAATAAAAATACTATATTCAGTATCATCCAACTTATCCATCCATTAGCCTGTTTCGTCCACTGCTGGACATAGGCCTTTCCAAGATTTCGTCACTCTTGGCGGTCCTCCTGGAAGAAATGCCCATACTCACACACGCTGGGCAGGCGGGTTGGTGAGCGCGGTGCCGAAACCCTCGCACCAGTGACGCCGCTGCCCGTCACCAGTCTGTTTTACATAAGGCCCGGCAATTGGGGATGGATATACCGCCATCCATCGGTCCCAGGCAATGGTGGGCCGCCTGGTTTTGCCTGAGAGCTGTTCTCTTACTCCCCCCCGAATACCTTCGGGAGGATTTGAGAGTAAGATGGTGGTACCTCCACAGTCGAGCCCGGCATCAGCTCTATCACCTATACAAGAGGTCGCAGGTTCGAATCCTGGCCCGGGGTTATTTTTTTTCAAATTCTTGTCTACATTTGTTTCTAATTTGTCTTTTCTAGTTTGTAATGCACTCTAATAATAATATTTAGAGTATTCCGAAGCGATGGATTTCGCAATAAAAACATAATCGCAGAATGTGTGATTCGTAAATTACGAATAATTCATTTTGTACTTACATATTCAATTTAAAAGTGCAGTTAAACCATATTTAAATAAAATATGTTTTTAGTACCTACCTACCTATATAGTAGTTAGTCGATCCCTTGCTTTCAAAATATTTTCTGGTAGATCGCCGACACTAGAAGTGTGAGCACCCCTGGGGGATAATTTCGGAGAATCAATCGAATCGAGATTTCTAGAACTCGATCTAAAAACTTATCGAATATTCAGAATATTCTCAGTCTATCGAATTAGCTTTCTCGATCGTAAAAACCCATTTTATCAGTCGAACTCCATACATTTTTAGATCGAGTTTTAGAAATCTCGATTCGATTGATTCTCCGGAATCTCCCCCCTGATCTATAGCATCGGAAGGGAAGCTAATGGAACTTCGAACACATAAATTACTTATATACACACTTAAAATCAAAATATAAAAAAAAACACGCCAAAGATAGAATTTAGTGTCCAATTTAATTAGACTCTTTGGATACATAGTGGACCGTTAGTATCAAGTTGATCTTTTAAAACTACACGTGGTGGGTGGGTACTACTTTTTGTTCCGTGACGTGAGATAAGTAAGATATGTTTGTGTGGAATGATATATCGTATTAAAAAAAAACACTCCGCACAAACATTATCCCCGTGCAGTACCGCTACCTTAAATCCATTAAAGTATATGTATACAAAGGGTTTCCAAAATCGTAACATCAGCATGAAGAAATCGGATTGAGGAATTACTTGCTTCATACAACAGACTCGCTTCTTAGGCTAATAAACCGTATCGCTTAGCGTAGCCAAAGAATGGCTTTGCATTATTTATAGCCAACCCTAGAATCTTGCTGGTTTCCTCACAAACGCAAATTGACTTTTATTCAATAGACTTTACTATTCCTTAGCTTCCAATGATTTTTGTGATGGCCAGAAAGACACACTAGTTCACACTACGGACTTTCACAAAATTTCATAGAAAATAACGGTACTTATATATTTTAAATATATGTAGGTACAAATCTCTTATAAATATAATTTATTAAATGGCGAAACACGCTAGTTAACTTACAATCTTAATATTTTTAAGGCACCATAAACGCATCTCACAGCAAAAATCTTTATAAAAAATGCCAATACCACAAAATCGGGCATTTTTCTGGAACACTTTTTATAAATAAACTAGCTTTTGCCCGCGGCTCCGCCCGCGTCGAAGAGATTTTAGTGGAAATAAGGAAAACAAAAGAATATGATTTTTTGAACGACTATATGCAACGGACACCATGTTTAACCAAAGCGCTAATAAATACCAATCAAATAAGCCCAAACTAAAAGGATCCTGCTGTTGTCCGTTGAGGAGATCCCGTACCCACCCATCTTCCAGTCCCATCATCAGACCCTGGTCACTATATCTTACCAAAGTGCTAATAAATATCAATCACATAAGCACAAACTCGAAGGGTCTGCTGTTGTCCGTTGAGGAGATCCCGTACCCATCTTCCAGTGCCATCATCAGACCCTGGTCACCATGTTTTACCAAAGTGCTAATAAAGACCAATCAAATAAGCCCAAACTCGAAGGGTCCTGCTGTTGTCCGTTGAGGAGATCCTGTACCCATCTTCAAGACCCATCATCAGACCCTGGTCACCATGTTTTACCAAAGTGCTAATAATGACCAATCAAATAAGCCCAAACTCGAAGGGTCTGCTGTTGTCCGTTGAGGAGATCCCGTACCCATCTTCCAGTGCCATCATCAGACCCTGGTCACCATGTTATACCAAAGTGCTAATAAAGACCAATCAAATAAGCCCAAACTCGAAGGGTCTGCTGTTGTCCGTTGAGGAGATCCCGTACCCATCTTCCAGTGCCATCATCATCATCATCAGACCCTGGTCACCATGTTTTACCAAAGTGCTAATAAAGACCAATCAAATAAGCCCAAACTCGAAGGGTCCTGCTGTTGTCCGTTGAGGAGATCCTGTACCCATCTTCAAGACCCATCATCAGACCCTGGTCACCATGTTTTACCAAAGTGCTAATAAAGACCAATCAAATAAGCCCAAACTCGAAGGGTCCTGCTGTTGTCCGTTGAGGAGATCCTGTACCCATCTTCAAGACCCATCATCAGACCCTGGTCACAATGTTTTACCAAAGTGCTAATAATGACCAATCAAATAAGCCCAAACTCGAAGGGTCTGCTGTTGTCCGTTGAGGAGATCCCGTACCCATCTTCCAGTGCCATCATCAGACCCTGGTCACCATGTTATACCAAAGTGCTAATAAAGACCAATCAAATAAGCCCAAACTCGAAGGGTCTGCTGTTGTCCGTTGAGGAGATCCTGTACCCATCTTCCAGTCCCATCATCAGACCCTGGCCACCATGTTTTACCAAAGTGCCGAGAAGTGTGCCAGGATCGTTGTTGATGGAAATCTGTAGTCAGATTAAACTCATACAGTTTTCTCGTATGGGAACAAATCATTACTTAAACCATAGTATTTAATGTATCTATGCTTAAACCTGGCTGTAGTTACTTTTTCAAGCTTAATATTAGCAAGGGGTGTGTCAGGATCGTTGTAGATGGAAATCTTTAGTCAGATTAAACTGATACAGTTTCCTCGTATGGAAAAACAACCGGTTTCATCACGTATAACTAACCATTTGGTCAAGGAACGCCGATAAAGCAGCTAAGCAGCGTTTTTTCTCCCGACATGGTTCACAAATATTGAATTTTCAAACTGAAGACTTACTTTTATTAAAATAAAATATAGCCTATGTTACTCAGCAATAATGTAGCTTTTTACAAAAGAAAGAATTTTTAGAATCGGTTCAGTAGTTCCAAAGTTTACCTCAAACATACAAACAAACAAACAAATCTTTCCTCTTTATATAGTGTAGAAGATAGATTAATAATTATTATGTACACAGTAAAGTCGATTCTGAAGGCTTTAATTTTAGATTTAGTGCTGTCGAAACTTAAAATTTTCCAAAGTAATATAGCTTCTGTTGCAAACACTAAAGAACTATTTTGGAATGAAGAAAATTTAGCTTTGGCAGTACTAAAACTAAAATTAAAGCTGCGATTTAATTAACAGCATACAGGGGCCTAGCTAAGTCTTCCTGATCTTGCGTCAGTGATCACGCCCCACAGTTCAATGATGAATTCATCAGTAAACCCGAACTCTTGGAGGTCGCTATTGTCGATGGCGTCAGCCAGTTGCATTGAGTTGGTCTTTCCTTCGGAGAGGTCCCACATCTGGGTTGCCAGGTCATTGTCATTGATTCCCATAAATGATTCTAGGAGGCCGTTAATTTTATCAATACCAGATTTAGATTTTTCATCGTGCTGAAAAAGATAAAATTTTAACATAATTTGAGAGCATTACAACATTGGTATGCGGACAGAGCATCAAAGGTGCTAAGATAGTCGGGGAATAATTAACACATTTGAACAGAAATCGAAGTTATTATGATGTATAGCGAAATCCATCACTTTGGATACCTACTAATATTATTTAAAGTGCATAAAAAATTATCAATTAGAATCAAACGATATCTAATTCGAAAATTGTTTATTAACTAATTGTTACTTAACTAATTGATCTTTTCTATTTTGTAATGCACTCTAAATAATGTTAAAGAGTAATCAAAGGCTCGCCTCTCGGTTCTATTTTGACTTTCACTTTCTTTCCAACACAATTTTTTTTTTGGTGTTTTCCGTGTTGTAGTTTAAATTGATTATTTGTTTGTATTCATTATTGTGGTAAAGCATACTCAACACCATTCATCGTGTATAAATAAAGAGTTTAAAGGATTGTTAATTTTAGAACCTTTTTATTATTTTACTTATAATTTTTGTTTTAAAACCGTCTTCAAAATTTGCTTTAGAACTCTCAATTTACTTTTACTTTATTGTAACTACATACTTGTCTTTCGTAGCGATTGATTTGAACAATCGCTATTCTTTCGAGATTAAGAAAAGTGGAGTCTAAAATCCTGGGCTGAACCTACTGACGTACGAAGGTCTCATGAGTCCTACGTTTGGTTTTGATATTTTAGAAGAGTAATTTTATGAATATCACCACCACAGATGGCTTTATATACTAACCTCATTTTCTATAGTCGCCTGGCCGTTGGCTTTAAATCTTAAGGTTTCTTTTCCAGACCCATAAGTTTGTTTTCTTCCGGCTCTGGCGCTACTTGTTTTAGGTCCAATACTGGCGAAACCGCTCTTCAGTGGCTCAACCAGCCGGATGGTGAACGTTGTCCCCTTTGGAATATCTTTCAATATTTTGGCTACTTCGTAATGTCTTTTACCAACCATATTTTCTCCGTCCAACTTCTCAATGTGATCTCCAACCTATATTTCAAGTAAAGTTAAGTACGTTTAATTATTGCAATCATTCTAATTTGATATTTCCGGGCACCATGGCCGTTCATGATGTAGGTGAGTAACCTGCCTGCAGAGTTAATTTGATAAACTTTTATTAAGGTATCCGTTTTTTTTCCGGGAATGCAAGATCTGATTTCTTGAGATTTGTTTGGGGATTCGGTTAATTTTATAGAAGAACTATAAACTTTTAGACAAATATTTATGATTCGTCATACTATTACTGTAAAGAACAAAACTATTGTAAATAACCAAATATCAAAAAGAATTATCTGCTACTGACCTCTATGTGTGGTATCCTTGAAACTATAGAACCTTCTTTTATCCTCTTGATAAAAGCATATCCCGCGCCGTTGTCCGTAATGGTTAATCCTAAAGCATCTTCTGTTTTGACTATTTCTATTTCCTTTGGCCGGCCTTTTCTGTGTGCAAATATGAAATCTTCAAGACCTATTTGACCGCCGAGAAGCTTCTTCATGTCTACTTTGTGAGTATTCAGGGTACAGAAGAGAATCTGAAAGCCGGAGAAATAGTTCCATTAGTACACCACATTGTTTTAGTACACAAGATAACATGTCTGTAAAAGCCCGAATAGTGGTAAATCAAATCCTAAGATTTTATAGTAAAACCTAAGATTCACCAAGTAACATTATATATTTTGGTATTATATTCAGCGATTTATTATATCATACCAGGATATACATAAAAAAGAATACCCTGACTGACAGACTGATTTATCAACGTCTGGACCTAGGAACATGTGGACAGTAATTTTAATTTCTGACGTAAACATCTGCTAAAAGATTTTCGAAAACCAGCCCCTAAATTATTATTTTGGTTCTTAACATGAACATTTTTGGTTGAAAATTAAGAATAACGTGTATGGCGTTTTTCAAAAATCATCCCCTGAGGGCCGGGTAAAATGGGGGATAAAACTTTTAAACGGAACTTCGTTAGTTTTGTAGTTTAGACCATGAAACTGTTCCAATTAAGAAGGACAAGTTTGAGGGTTTTTTGAAAATCACCTAACGGTTAGGTTAGGGGATGAAAGTTTTTGCAAGTATGGAATTTTTGTAGTGAATCATGAAAATTCGTTACAAACCCTTTGATCCAAAATTAAGAATGACCTCTTTTAGCGTTAAAAAGAATCATACCACTAGGGTGTTAAAAAGGACGTATGTTTGTATAGGAATTCCATAAGTCTAAGATTAAAATCGGGGATGGAATTTAAAACCGTTAGAAGACGAAATGAATTGATATGTAACTTTGAAAGAAGCAGCTGTTTATGATTCTTGATTTACTAATGGAATAATTATTTGCAGTGATGCTAATATATGTTAGGTGGTAGAGCTGATGCCGAGCTCGACTGTGGAGGTACCACCATCTTACTCGAAAATCCTCCCGAAGTTATTCGGGGGAGAGTAAGAGAACAGCTCTCAGGCAAAACTAGGCGGCCCACCATTGCCTGGGACCGATGGATGGCGGTATATCCATCCCCAATTGCCGGGCCTTATATAAAACAGACTGGTGACGGGCAGCGGCGTCACTGGTGCAAGGGCTTCGGAACCGCGCTCACCAACCCGCCTGCCCAGCGTGTGTGAGTATGGGTATTTCTTCCAGGAGGACCACCAAGAGTGGCAAAATCCTAGAAAGGCCTTTGTCCAGCAGTGGACGAAACAGGCTGATGGATGGATGGATGCTAATATTTTGTCAGTTGTTCAATCACTTTAATCATGAGAAGAAATTGTCTATATTCGAAATCCACGCGTACAAAATCGTGGGCAACAGCTATTAGATACATTTTGTAAAAGGTATGTATTTGGCCAGTGGGCATGAAAAATAAGAAAGTAATTTAGTTCGAAATGTTAGAATGCATTATATATCATACACAGCGATCGGTAACTACCCACATTTATTCCCTGTAACTGGCTATGACTACTCGTCTATGTTGATGAGTTCATAATATGTTAAATCAGATTGTTATGTAAATAGAGTAGGTAGATAATGTAGATGACTGTTATTGGCCGTCCTAGTTACTAAGTGGTTCCAACTTTCTAAGGCATTTAGTGCTAAAGTAAGATAAATAGGCATACAACACGAAAAGAAAAGGTCGGGTCGAGATGGGACTGCCGCCTGCCGAAGCTAAAAAGAAATAAATTAGTTCGTGAATCACGACTGGATAAGCACTGAGCTGAGAAGTCGAATATTGATTGACATGATTTTATTCCATATCTTGAAGCAATCAAAGGTCACTTGCAAGATGAAAGGCTTTTTATTTTTTTCTCTCTTTTAAATTGCAGCGTGTCGTACGTGATGTTATTACGACTGACTTGCAACTTGCATTTCATACTTCCAGTGTTGTTTATATCAAGCGGTGCTTAGCTTTTACAAGATCCAAGAGATGCATTGATATTATTTTGGTGTTCATACATCTACTTTACGTCCTTACTAAGGTGTTTCCGTCGGTCTTATTTTTTCAGCTTTATTCTTCAGTCTAGCTCAATTACCCAACCAACCAACTGACGTGTTTAACCTTGACACAAAAGTCATTGTTTTCATTGAAAACTCAACCAAATTTTACAAATTTTGTCATTCGGTGAGTCAGTGTTTTGCTTTGGAATATTTTAGGTTTAAAATTGATACTGTTTTTCTAGGAAAATGTTGGGAAACTTTATGGCGAATGATTGTGCTGCTTCGGTAAGCTTGATCCGGTCCTTGACCTGCCCGCAGTGGGTCATCGAGGCGACGTATGTGGCCGTCGACACCCGTATCTGGCGATCACTTATTATATTGCCTTGTTGTGAGACTGCGCCCCTGGGCCGATCCACTTCCTGGCCAGCCAGCCATGCGTGCTTCCGCACAACACGACACTTTAACTGGTTAAATTTTGTTGCAATGCGTGTTCAATAGCTAGCAGTGCCAAAAACGTTCTCAGTTGGATACGTATCGTCATTGAATTGTTACGAAAATGATGTGAACTATTCTCACTTCTCAAGCCATAGCAACTGACACGCCTAGTCATTTTCACAGGCTTACATTCAGGAAATTTGCGTCCGTGCCATTTTCGCTGGTAACCTTTGCGCTGTGGTGTGGCGCTGTGAGCTCAAGGACAGCCATTGTCGTTCGAACTTGTTATTGATATTCAACACAATGGCCTTTCTTCGCCAGGGGATTTATAATATTTAATATAAATTATCTACTATATCATACCAATGTAACAAAAATAAAATACATTGTGAATCAATCTTTGAAATAGGTACTTAAGGTATTTTCCTCGTTTTGTTTACTTATGTGACTAACGATTACTCATTCGATGTATTGCAAATTGGACCACATTCTAGTAGGTATTCGTTTAAATAAAAGATCATGAACCATAGCATCAGACAATCAAATAGATGGCACTGCACCTCTGCTTTACAATACATAGGTACGAGTACCTACAATATTCAAGAGAACGTTAGTGTATATTTACGTCCCCATTTACTTACATTCTAATGGGATTTTGTAATACGAAGCCAGGTTGTGTCAGTAAGCAAGGTTTTCATACCAACATACATAACAGCTGATGTGACAACATAATCATTCCTTTGTTTTACTATAACTACCTTTAATACACCTATATTTGGAATTGGTACAGAAACGTTAATTAAAAAACTTCACCAATGGCATCCACTAGCACATAGGACACTAGGACACTAGCCTTTGCCCGCGCTTCCGCCAGCGTTTATTCTATCTCTGCCTGTTTTCGGTTTGGCCGTTATTTTATGAATACCCCGTATCTATACCAGGGACGCTCACACTTATAGTGTCGGCGATCTACCAGAAAATATTTTGAAAGCAAGGGATCGACTGAACTACTATGTAGGTGGGTACCAAAAAACATTTTCTAAATATGGTTTTACTGCACTTTTAAAATGAATATGCATGTAGAAAATGAAGGAATCGTAGCTTACGAATCCAAAATTCTGTGTTGACGATGGAGTGCCCAAAGTAAAAAAAAAAACAGAATGTGTATGTACTAAAGTAAATTACTTTTCAACACACTTGCTTATAAAGTGGCCCGTATTGCATCGTTCTTAGGGTCATAATGCAGCATATTAAACAAGCGTGCTTTTTACTTTACATTATCGCAAATAGTGTTTCTTACATTACAATCTTAGCAAAGAGTTTTGATGTCTTGAGAAATAGTAAAGTTTTTGCGAATAAATAGACTGTCTCAGTTGAAATATAATAAATAATCATTTAACTTCATCAAATTATTTATTTTTATCAACAAATTAACTAAATTTTTTGTTGTAAATACAAAAATATTCAGTTTGTTAATATTTAATATTTGGCTGTTTGGCAATATTTGGCTGTTTGGCTTTTTGCGTCAGTGCCTCTATTTCCATCTGCGCAAAAAACAAAATCTCCGCCGACATTTTTCAAAGAAAATTCTCAGTTCACAGCTGTGGTCAAAGAGAATATAATGTATACTACGTAACGCTGTGGTTTCGATTATGTGGAAAAAAGACAGTGAAATTTTATTATTTTTCCTCGCAAGTGTGTTGAAAAATGTCGTATGAAACGCGTGAGCATTAGACATTACACTCCAGGGCAGCTATTCCGGCGTTATTTCTCACTCGCAATATCAATCATTAGATATTTGTTTAAAGTTTGATAAATGCCATGTGATTAAAATTTTAGTGACTAAACCACATCAAATAGAAGCTATAGGATATAAGGAATGCTCACTATAAGTTTTCAATAAAAAAAATCAACACACATCTGTACAAAATCCCTTTTAAAGTCACCCGCAATCTGCCTTCGCAATCTTTGCGAACGTGCCTGAATTGACGTCCTGGGTGGCTATTCCGGCATTATTTCTCACCCGCAATATCGATCATTAGATATTTGTTTGAAGTAAGATAAATGCATGTGATGAAAATTTTGGTGACTAAACCACATCAAATAAAAACTATAGGATATAAGGAATGCTCTCGATAAGTTTTCAATCAAAAAAATCAGTACATATTCCTACAATATCCCTTTTAAAGTCACCCGCAATCTGCCGTCGCAATTTTTGCGCTCGTGCCGGAATAGCCGTCTTGACCGTCAATTCTGGCAAGTGCAAAAAAATTGCGAATGCAGATTGCGGGTGATCTTAAAAGGGATTTTGTATGGATATATATTGATTTTATGGATTGAAAACTTATAGTAAGCATTAATTATATCCTGTAGCATCTATTTGATGTGGTTTAGTCACTCTATAATAGCATTGCATTGCATATATCTAACTTTAAACAAATATCTAATGATCGATATTGCGAGTGAGAAATAATGCCGGAATAGCTGCCTTGGCCTGCAATCCCGCCTCGACTGTAATGTCCAAATTGTCCAACGCACGCAGCTCACTTGTATCATAATGTACTATAGCAGTGATTAAAACTTCAAACCAAATCATCTTAATTTGTTGAACATAAGGTGCAAATGGTGTTAATACAAAAGTTTCTTCTATGATCTGCCATGCGATGGCGTACACAATTAGTTTACTATTTTCAATTATATAATGAAGCTACAATGAAGTTTATATTATATGTTTATTATTAACGGTGTCATTGTAATATAAATATACCTATATTACGTAACAGCTATCCTTTACTATATACCCCACACATTGTAAATGTTACGCTTTTTAGGGTTCCGTGCCCACAGAGTGCCAAACGGGATCCTATTACTAAGCCTCTACTTTATGTCCGTGTGTCACAGGGGCCCACAGCTTCAACCGTAGGTAGCCACCTGAAATTTTCACAAAATACGTGCTACTATTAAGTCTGTTAACGTTGTGCTTTCCGCGCCCACGGGGTACAGAGGTTGGGGGACGGCGGCGTCGGAGAGGATGCGGTCGGTGTGGCGGGAGGGCGACGCGCGTTCTATCACCGTATACCGCATCCTCCGACGCCGTCCCCCAACCTCTGTACCCCGTGGGCGCGGAAAGCACGCAGACTTATAATGGCCTCTATCACAGTAAATAATAAAAATTCAACACAAGGGGGGTCCCCATACGAAAATCTTCAAAAAATATGCATTATTTTAACGTTATTTGTTTCAGCTCTATCATAAAGACGTTGTTAGAAACAAGTTTCAAATGTGGTTTTGTTGCACATACTCTAACTAAAGTATAACAAGAAATAAAATTAGAGTTCCGTACGCAGAGGGTGGCGAATTGTTTGTCATCCAACCTTACGGCAAGAATTAAAAAATCATTTCTATCTTCGAATGTAATTATCTTTATCTCTAATAGCTATTTGATTTGATGACTACAACTCATTTTATCATTTAAAAGTACGATACGGACGCCGATAGAGCCGGTGTATGTCTCCAAGGAAATGATTTCATCACAAAGTGTAACCTCTTGCTGATACGTACGAAATACAGAACACAAACAATTAAGTAAAGTATGTACCTATCTAATTATCAAACCATGTTTATTTTAGCCATATCAGAAAATCCGTATGAGATAGAATCATAGATAAGATTTTTTTAGATATGCCTGTACCGCAAGGTTACTTTAATTTTTGTACAGCTAAACTCATCATTGAAGACTCAGTGATTGGACGACACCTTCATTTTTAAAATGGTATTTTCTTCAACTGTAACGGGTGTTACGAAACGAGCACGAGTGTCAAGAGTTCAGTTGCACACAATATAAATAAACTGTAACAATATTAAAATTTCATCTACGACTAACTATGAAAATACATCGTCTTCGCATGTCATTATTTACTTTTCAACAATTTCATGAAAAACAAGAAAAAGAAAACACGGAATTCTTTTATAGGGTTCAAAGGCCAAAACGGAGCCTCTGCTGTTTGTCCGTCCGTATGTCACGGGTCCCCAGCTTGCAGACGAAATATGTTACAGTATGAAGGCGGGTCCCCTAGCAAAATGCTGTGCGAAGCCCTTTCTTGCTTCCTTTTAACTCGTTTGTGTATAGACATAAAAATAAAAAATAAATACTGCACTTATCTCCAATAAATTGTCATGCAGTTTAACTAATCAATTATTTTCTAACTTTTGAATCCATCCATCCATCAGCCTGCTTCGTCCACTGCTGGACATAGACCTTTCCAGGATTTCGCCACTCTTGGCGGTCCTCCTGGAAGAAACGCCCATACTCACACACGCTGGGCAGGGGGGTTGGTGAGCGACGAGCCGAAACCCTTGCACCAGTGACGCCGCTGCCCGTCACTAGTCTGTTTTATAGGTATAAAGCCCGACAATTTGGGATGGATATACCGCCATCCATCGGTCCCAGGCAATGGTGGGCCGCCTGGTTTTGCCTGACAGCTGTTCTCTTACTCTCCACCGAATAACTTCGGGAGGATTTGAGAGTAAGATGGTGGTCCACAGTCGAGCCCGGCATCAGCTCTATCACCTACCGTAAAAGAGTAAAATGTTACACAAATAAAATTTTCCAATTAATAATTGCGTCCATGTGAAAATTAAAATTTTCGCCTATTTTGTGCTATTTGGAGGCGCAGCGATCGCCGTAACAGCCACTTTGCCGTGCGCGCTGATATAAACGTTATTTCAATGCTTTTTCCGTCGATATTTGTACCGACACAAATTGAGTTGCTAATTTAGGTCGGGGACCCTCCTGAAATTAGGATATTTTTTGTAGAATATTGAGCTAAAACCGAATATTGAATTAGAAATCAGTAGATATGGATGCGATGTAAAGTGCAGTAAATAAAACGCTTCCTTTAGGTTTTCAAAAAATCAAGACCATATCTGTAGAAAATCTGAAATCCCGAAATCTGCCAATTATTCCGCATTTGACGTTAACTCGGCATCTCTTTCTGAACTATACAAATACGGTAATTATAATTAGGCTGCAGCTAATAAAATTGGATTAACTAAACCTATGATGTTTATCTTAAAAACTACGGAATACAGCATCATCTGCTGGCACAAAGGTTAACTGGAAGACATTGCTTTTAGTGACAAGCCCGCTTTTGTACAATATTGTACCTATAGGTACTTATTAATAACTTGGTATTTTGTTGTATTTACAATAATGTGTCTATTCAATATTCATAAAATCAGCAAAAGTTACACTTGGTCGTTGCTTAGTACCTACTTACGGCTGTTTAAACATTTTTTTTCGCGGTTACACCTGGGTTACACACACAAAATCTAGATTGTATTACGATAACGAGTGCAGAGAAGATTTTAATATATTTCTGACTTTCACGATTGTTTACACACTTGCAGTAGGACATTAGCCCCTACAGAGAAGAATATAAGATAGGTACAAAGTCCGAAGTGTCTAACTTCTGTGGTTTCACTTGATGCGGTCTCCACTGTACTAATCCTTACGTAAGTAAGCTGGTAGGTAACTAATGGGCCATTGTTTATATCAAGTTTATATCATAGAATAAGTATATTAGGTACCTATTCAGACGTTATAATCTCTTCTTCTCTATACATATAAAATACAACGTATGTCTGTCTATCTGTCCGTCTGTCTGTTCGTTCGCTTACAACTTGAGAACCAATCAATGGATTTTGATGCAATTTTTACTGAAAGATAAAGCATTTCTTCGGGAAGGTTTAGGGCTATGTATGATCACGCTATGACAAAAGCGCCGTAGCATTGTCGATCGTCGCGGGTTCAAACCACGACTGGTAAAATTTGTTTTCACTTTTTATTTTTTATTCTTTTATTTTATATTCAGAAAAAATATTTATTTTTGTGAAAAATATATTAAAGCTGAAATTATATTTCTTGACTGCGCAAAGACCAATAACTAAAATATTTTTATTTTCTAGTGCTTAGAAAACGCCATCTCTGGGAAGCTATCCTGGATAACGACTCAGTAAGCTGGCGTTAAAATTGTTTTTATTTTAATACACTAGATGGCGCTGCATGTTTCAAAATATCGAATTTGACGCAGTCTGGTTTAAATCAACTCACGTTGAAGTTTGTCTACACTATTATATAAACAAGAAAGATTTGTTTGTTTGTTTGCATATAATGGGTAATATCTAGAACTACAGAACTGACTTTAAAAATTCTTTAAGCACTCAATAAGATTTTTAGTTAATCATGTGGTATGTACACCTTGCGTAGTCGTACGTATGTAGTCTCATCGTCGGGGTTTCAATCATCCACTGGTAAATGTTTTTTTTCTCAAGTTTAAGTTTATTTGATCGGTATTGATGAGTATTTTTGTAGAACATGGTGACCAGGATCTAATGACGGGACTGGGAGGTGGGTACGGGATCTCCTCAACGGACAGCAGCAGACACTTCGAGTTTGGACTTATTCGATTGGTATTTATTAGCACTTTGGTAAAACATGGTGACCAGGGTTTGATGATGGGTCTGGAAGGTGGGTACGGGATCTCCTCAACGGACAATAGCAGACCCTACGAGTTTAGGCTTATTATTTTGTTGGTATTTATTAACAATTTGGTCAAACATGGTGACCAGGGTCTGTTGATGGGACTGGAAGGTGATTATGGGATCTCCTCAACGGATAACAGCAGACCCTTCGAGTTTGAGCTTATTCGATTGGTCTTCATTAGCACTTTGGTAAAACGTGGTGACCATGGTCTGATAATGGGACTGGAAGGTGGGTGCGGGATCTCCTCAACGGACAACGACAGACCCTTCGAGTTCAGGCTTATTTTGTTGGTATTTATTAACAATTTGGTCAAACATGGTGACCAGGGTCTGCTGATGGGACTGGAAGGTGATTATGGGATCTCCTCAACGGATAACAGCAGACCCTTCGAGTTTGAGCTTATTCGATTGGTCTTCATTAGCACTTTGGTAAAACGTGGTGACCATGGTCTGATGATGGGACTGGAAGGTGGGTACGGGATCTCCTCAACGGACAACGACAGACCCTTCGAGTTCAGGCTTATTTTGTTGGTATTTATTAACAATTTGGTCAAACATGGTGACCAGGGTCTGCTGATGGGACTGGAAGGTGATTATGGGATCTCCTCAACGGATAACAGCAGACCCTTCGAGTTTGAGCTTATTCGATTGGTCTTCATTAGCACTTTGGTAAAACGTGGTGACCATGGTCTGATGATGGGACTGGAAGGTGGGTACGGGATCTCCTCAACGGACAACAGCGGACCCTTCGAGTTTAGGCTTATTTTGTTGGTATTTATTAGCACTTTGGTAAAACATGGTGACCAAGGTCTGTTGATGGGACTGGAAGGTGGGTATGGGTTCTCCTCAACAGACAACAGCAGACCCTTCAAGTTTGGGCTTATTTGATTGGTCTTTATTAGCACTTTGGTAAAACATGGTGACCGTTACACATTGTCGTTCGAAAAATCATTTCCTTTGTTTTCCTTATTTCGACGAAAATCTCTTCGACGCGGGCGGAGCCGCGGGCAAAAGCTAGTGTATAAATAAAGCTCAAATTATTTTATTTATTTACCTAAATAAGAAATTTTGCCCGCGCATTTGATTAAAAAAATTACAAAATGTATAGAAAAAACTTTTTTTTGTTAGTTTTATTTTTTAATTAGGGTTCCAAAGGGTAACCAACGGGACCCTATTACTAAGACTCCGCTGTCCGTCCGTCCGTCTGTCACCAGGCTGTATCTTATGACCCGTGATCGTTAGACAGTTGAAATTTTCAGAGATGATGTATTTCTGTTGCCGCTATAGCAACAAATACTAAAACAGGCCAACTGCGAGTCGGACCCGCGCACTCCCATACAACAGACATGATTTTTTTTCCGTTTTTATAGATAATGGTACGGAATCCTTCGCGCGCGAGTCCGACTCGCATTTGGCCGGTATTTTTCTATAGGGCAGACATCAAGCGCAAAGCTCCGTAGAAACGCTATCACAAAATTATGATATGTCCGTGGGATGTTTTGGTAATAATTTAGGCTAAGACTATGGTCATTCATTTCATTACTCATTATCATTACATTATACATCAATGCACAAATGGGGACTAAAATCATGAAATTTGAATAATATGTCTGAAAAACGTTAAATGTATTTTTTTAATCAAAAGTGTAGCTGTATGTGTTTTTATTGTTTCAGATAAAATAAAAAAATTAATACCATTTACGCATCGAAAATGCCATTAACCAAAAATATGTTTGAAAACGCCCACAACTTTACCAATATCATCCCACAGTTTCCAAAAATGACCATTTTAGAGTTCTCATTTGTTTCCAAAATTTTATTTAATAAACAAATTCGTTCTCAGTTGTTTCCAAAAAGCTAAGAAGTACAGTCAGCTTATGCAGTAAGTAATAATATATTATGAAATATATTTTAACTAGCGCGAGATCATTTAATTTTAATGATGACTGCAGTGCGTGCGGGTACTGCAGTGCGCGTTCACCTTAAAACTGCACATGTATTGCGTAATTACGTAAACTAAAGCAGTGTGCTGTGTGTGTGAACACAGGGCGGTGAGGTGTGGGGGGTGTCAGCCGTCGCCATCATCGCCGCGCCGCCGCGACCTGTGGGACAAGTAGCTAAGCAATACCCTAAAATGTGCTAGATTTAGGAATTTGTCTAGAATGAAATAAATATATAAGTTACATTTTGACTATTATGTATTTTATAAACGTAACAAAAATAATAAATAGAAAAAAAAAATTGCTCAAGATATATTTCGGGCCCTACTGGCATCAGTTGAGATGCTGAGATGTTGATTTTCAAAAATGTATGATCAGAAATTTGAAAAAAAAACAAAAATGTTTTGGCCGTATCTCTGGAATGGTTGGACCTAGCTAGACAACTCATATTTAGAACCTAGGGTTCCAAAAAAACACTTATTTTCAATTGTCAAATCTTTTTCGGCCCATATCTCCTAAACGGTTGAAGTTGGACCCCCTGTTGATGGTATTCTAAGAAAAGGGCTCGACAAAAATAAATTTGGCGTTTTTGTTATATCCCAGGAACGGTTGGAGCTAGAGCTATCGAGTTTTCACTATAGTAACTGGCTCGACAAGGGCTAATTGAAGACAAAAAATAAAATACAGGCAAAATATAGCGGCTGAGAAATTCACGATAGCAAAATGAGAAAATTAATTGAGTTTTATTTCGAGTACGGTACAAAAATACCTAGTCTTTCTTTTGTGGTACAATCACGGAACAATCAATTCTTTTGTTAGTTATCTATCATAAACAGTTATGGGCAAGACTTTAAATACCTTCTTCCTGACTGCTGCCAAAACTGTCGAATTACGGAACCCTAGGTATGCGAGTCTGACTCGCACTTGACCGGTATATATTTTTTCTTACATGGGGGAGAGGGTCTAGATTGTTCTTACGTAAGATCACAAATGTAAGCAAAAATTACATTTCCATTTATAACAAAAACCAACGCGTTTTTATATTTTTGCTACTATTTCTTTGCAATTTTGATACCTAGATTATACTGATCTTACGTAAGATTGAAAGGGGGGGAGAGAGCCCCTTGTTTGTTCAATCAATCAATCAATTTATTTATTGCATTAAATTACATATCAGTTTTAGATGTTATATGTACATAATTATGGTTCAATGTAATTTTACAATATTCTTAATTTATTAATAAAATATAACTAAGTATAATAATAATAATCAAATCTTTGCTATTTCCATGCATACAACTTATTTTAATATATCGTTCATTTGAAGTATACTAATAGTTAAATACATTTATTCATGCAATGGTTAATAATATAACGGTTTTACATTTTTATGGTGTTGATTCAAGAAATTCTTTGAAACTGTATGGACAAACCGTGATCAAGTACTGTTTTAATTGAATGAAAAACTTATTTCCTGTTACAGACTTAATTTCATCAGGCAAATTATTGTAAGCCTTGATGGCTGCCAGTTTTGTAGTACGAGTATAAGTAACAGTTCTACTAGGAGGCACATTCAAGTCATATATGAAGCGTTTGTTGAGTCGGTCACTAATACCTGGAGTTCTCAGTGGGAATTTTTCTGGGTAGCGCCTTACTAATTTACAGAGCTCAATAATATATAAAGCGGTGATGGTGTGTATTCCGAGTTCAACAAAAGAAGTTCGGCAAGTTTCCCTGCTCGATTTATGTCCGTTCAAAATGCGTATACATCTCTTTTGAAGAACGAAGATTTTTTGAACGTCTACACTACCACCCCATTCTGCTTTTCCATACAAAACTCCCGAATGAAAAAAGGCAAAATATGACTGAAGTGTTGCTTTTTTTGTAGCTAACTTCGACAAACCTCTTAGAGTATAGCAAAAACTGCTTAGTTTATTTACTAATACCTCTATGTGCTTTTTCCAATTCATGTGATCATCAACATGGACACCTAAGAATTTCGCATTTTGCACACAATTAATTAGTCTATCATCGATTTTCATTTCAAGTTTTAACTCTTCCGTTCAACTTTAACCAATGAATTAACAATTTGACAGATTCAACTATATTATTAAAATCATGACATCTATCGTGTCTTTTAAATTTAAAAAACACAGATATATCGTCTGCAAACATTATAGTTTTTTCCTTTACTTCACGAGGGAGCTCGTTGACGTACAAAAGGAAAAGTATGGGCCCCAGTATACTTCCCTGTGGTACTCCCTTATGTATTTTTGAGACTTTTGACTCACCGTTTATTAGGGTATTCGATTTATTGAGAATTGGCAGAATGACACTTTGACTTCTATCTTCTAAATAAGACCTAAACCAAGCGTTAGCAATCCCTCTGATTCCGTACCGATCTAAAATTTCAAGCAAAATATGTATTATGATTTACGTAATCAAAGGCCTTGGAGAGATCAAGTAGAACCGTTCCAACAATTTCTTTGTCATCCATAGCCTTTGTCACAAACTCTGTCATATCAAATATAGCATCTGTCGCAGAGCCTCCTTTTCGAAAACCAAATTGGTCTATTGTATTCCTTACATCCCATAATATTCTGTCTAAACCAAATTAGACAGAATATTATGGGATGTAAGGAATTTACGTAATCTGTTTTACATTATTTTTTCAAAAATCTTCGACAAGGTTATTAGTAGTGATATGGGGCGATAATTGTTAACATTCAATTTGTCGTCTTTTTTATGTATCGGTTTTATGTGAGCCTTCTTTAGTTTAGTCGGAAATATACCTTCAGTTAAGGACAAGTTAATTAGGTAAAGTAAGGGATCAGCGATAGCTTCTATAATAAACTTTAAAACATCTATTGGAATATTATCGTAACCACAACTTTTTTTTTAATTGATTTTATGGTTTCGTACAACTCGTCTATAGTAACCGGCATAAGAAACATTGAATGTAGAACGAAGGGTGGTAAGACATTTTTGGTTTTATTTATTTGTTTTCGTAATCTTTTGGATTTCATCAGTGCTTGTAAAAAAATTGTTAAATAAATCTGGAGCTTCACAGTCAGATTTTATTTTGTTTTGTCCATCTAACAAACCAACGTAACTGTTTACCTCTAATGAATCTGTACCTTTAATGTTGTTGTTTATTAATTTCCAAGTTGACCTAATTTTATCCTGAGAATTTGTAATTTTTCGTTCGTTGTACACTTTTTTAGCGTAGGAAATTACCTCACTTAATACACTACAGTATGATTTGTACTGTTCTAATAGAACACCATTTTTTGATCTCTTAGTCTCCACAAACATTTCTCTTTTTTTCTTACATGAATTCTTAATTCCTGGCGTGATCCATCTCGAATCGCTTTTAACGTATCTATCATCTCTAACTCTGATCTGGGGACAGTGGTCATCGAACGCCTTAACAAGAACTTTGTGGAAGATATTAAAGCCATTTTCGCAATTTGTGGCAGTGTAAACTTCATTCCACGACAGAGAGAGTAAGTAGTTTCTAAGATATTAAAGATTTTTCTGTTTTAAATTTCTAACTAGTCGAAAAAATACTGATTTCTTTTTTAACGGAAGGTTAAAGGTCGCATATTGGAGAGTGTGGTCCAAGAGGCCGACTTCTACTACCAGAGCATCATCAAGTTCAGTATTGGATAATATATTGTCAATACATGTACGACCATGACTTGTTATACGAGTAGGTTCATATATGTATCTCTTTATATTGTGGGACTGCAAAAGGGATATGAAATCTTTTGATTCTGAATTGTTAGCCAATAGGTTTAGATTGAAATCGCCACAGATAATAATTTTCCGTTCTTTGTGTTCTTGAACAAGTATAGAGGCACAAAAAGTATTTTTCGTGTTTCGCAAACAGGGTCATTGAACCTAGGTCCTGATTACCAAGTCACCAGTATGAATTTGGCTATGTAAACGAAAGTCACTCAATACATATAAATCACCTAATAAAATATATTTCTTATAATATATTTATTATAATTACAAAAAATTGCAATTTTCATAGCAGTCGCAGAGAATATAAAGTATTCAGATGCATAAAAGTTAAATGAGCTTGAATTATTTTAGGTTTTTCAACGAGAATGGCCCCTGTTCCACTTACCGGCAATCCACCGGCACCGGCAACGTATGTATACATTTTTACCAGGGTTGGCATTGTTTAGAGCAAATGTTTAAAACAAGTGTTTTAAACAGTGTGTAAAACACCGAGAAAAAACGCCCTTTTTTAAACAGATTGTTTTAAACGTGTTTAAAACACTCATATATAAAACTGTTTTTTAGCATATTAATTGTTATTTTTTTCTTATATCGAGCGTGTCGTCGTTATTACTCTTTTTTTTAACGCATCCTTTTCTATTAATCGGTGCGGTTAAAATTCCTCTAATGGCAGGGGTTTCCCCAAACATAAAGACAAGAACGGGCGGTGTCGGTGTGTACTTGTATTTTTAAACATTTTTACGTTTTGTGTTTATTGGGAAAGCACTTATTATTTTTCACTCAATAAATTATTAGATTATGATAACATTTAAGAAACGCTTTTTAATCAATTTACATATCTATAATTTACCAATACGATGCCCAAAAAATGTTTTAAACATGTTTTAAATGTGTTTAAAACAGCCGCAAAAAAAACATCATCAGTAAATATTTGTTTAAAACATGTTTTCTTTTAATTTTGTTTTAAACTGGATGTTTTGATCTTTTTAAAAAGAACTGTTTTTTTTCCAACCCTGATTTTTACCACCTTAGCCGTGCCGTCGCCGTTGCCGGTGCCTGTGGATTGCCGGTAATTGGGAAAGGGGCCAAATAGGTCACACTCTAAGAGTATACATAGCTTGCTTATGTATACTCTAAGGTCACACTCTATCCCATAGACCTATACCAGTGGCAGAGAATATAAAGTATTACAGTGGCGTTTAAAGAACTTTTCGCTGGAAATTCAACGACAAAGTAAAGTTTGATAACAACAAAAAACCGGTCAAGTGCGAGTCAGACTCGCATACCTAGGGTTCCGTAATTCGTCAGTTTTGGGAACAGTCACGAAGAAAGTATTTAAAATCTTGCCCATAACTGTTTATGATAACTAAAAAAAGGGAAGGACTCTTCTATCAGTATACTCACTTATGTATATTGAGGAGTGGAGGGGATGGGGTAGGGGGAGTACTCCCCCCAAAAGGGGGTGTTGGAATTTTGTTTTCTTTTTTTTATTACGTAGTCTGAGCAGGACTTTTATAATAAGTAAATGTATATGTATACTTGGGGGTAGGGGGGGAGAACTCCCACAAGGGGGAGTGTCGGTATATAAAAAAATCGTTAAAATCGGCGGCTTGAAAAGACAAATTTGAGTTACTTTTAAAGCTAGAGACGACGTCGCCTTGCTCCGCTCCGCTTCGCTCGGCTCCTTATTTTATCTTACATGTACACCTAACACGCTCCCCCTCGCTTCGCTCGTCGTCGCACCTATTTTTTTACTTTAAGTGAAAGTTTTTTTTACCTTGACTCTATTAAAGACCCAAAATATTTTTAATATTTTTTGTATGTATTTCCCGTTTTTATTTATGAACTTATTTCTTCATTGCATTATGTATACATATATGTAGTATTTTTATATTTTTATTCCTAGATTCCTCTGTTTTATGCAGGTGTATATTTTATTATATTTATATTCTAAAGAAATATTAAATTGTTAAAATTAACTTTAACTTGAAGAAAGTATATATAAGTTCTTTGAGCCCGTATTTACGAAACAAGTCATGAAATCGAACCATACGACATTTTTTGAGATTATATTACGAAACTTTAATCATTTTTTCGAATATACTATTGATTTCCGACAGCTGAAATTTCGTGAGATTATTAACGATAATAAGAGCTACTCTGAAAAAAATTGAAAGTACCTTTTTGGGTATACTTTTTTAAGAGTCGAGCCAACAAAAGAATTGATTGTACCACCAAAGAGAGACTCAAATACTTTTATACCGTACTCGAAATAAAATTCGTGGATGAAAAATTAAATTTTGTAATTTTGTTATCGTGAATTTCTCACCCGCTATATTTTTCCTGTAATCTTTACGTAATCCTAAATTACCATGATTTTTTTCATATTATTCGGTCCACCAGTTTCGGAAAGGAGGGGGGGGATATGCATTTTTTGTGGTTTTCAAAGATTTCTCGAAATCGGTGCCAGTAAAGTATAGTACCTAAAGGTAAATATTTTTCCATCAGCTCTTTAATATCTTTTATTCTCACTTTTGTATTGGAAATATTTTGAAAAATTTAAAAATTTTTTTAACCGTATTATTTAGGCGAGGGAATTCTTTTTTTCTCACCATTCAACCTTTTGTACTACGGAACCCTAAAAATATGAAAAATTTCAATGTCACTTTGAAAAATCATAATTTGTATGACGCCAGGGTAGGCACTCTCTAGATATAGAGTACATGATTTCATACAAAAATACTGTTTTTCAGATTGGTTTTTTTTTTTTTCATGTTATTTTAATCGTGAAACTTGACCTTCCCATTGCTTTTCCACCAAAAAGTTCTATGCACGCCACTGATACCATACAAATATGATTTTGATTTAAATGTACCGCCGACTACCGCCAAATTCTACCAGAAGTCACGCATAACCTTGCTACTCGTCACTTACCAAGTTTTCATTATGAATTGGCGGTATCGTAAGTCTCCTACACACCGCTACCTACTCTTTGACGAGGAAAAAAAATATAGTACCTAGCTTGGTCAAACTAACTAAGTACATGTGTGTAGGTTTGAGAAAGGCTGTGTCGTCTCTTTAAGTAGCTCGAAGAACAAGTTCCTATTTGCCCACTTAGGTAGGTACCTACCATCGAAGCACAAGACAAGAACTTAAAATACACTTACGTCCTCTGGCGGGAAATCGTAGCATTCAGCAATTTTCTGATAAAGTTCCTTTACATTGGAGAATCCTGAAATGAGGCCGAGGGGGCTGCCATGGGCTTGCTGACAGTGAAACACCAGCTGTGACTTCTGCGCACCATTGTTGTTGTCAAGTCCATTTGACTGATGCTCATCGTCCGCCGCAGCCGGGGGCACTGGAGGCGGTGTGTACTTTGGAGCCTTCTTCTTGAACAACGACATTGCAACAAGCACCTTCTAACGGTATAACTTATTTATGAACGTCAAAACGCACACATTCTCCACCAGAACACTACAAAATTAATCACGTTATCTTGCAAGAACTTTAAAATATGCTGCCGCGTCATAGCACATGATAAGGGCAATGGCGATATTTGATAAGATATGCGGTGCTCGCCGCGCCGGTAGGTTGGCAGTAAAAGTTACTTGCCGTTTAGTTATGGACGAAATAGTCAACAAGTCTACGCAGCGCGCGAGCGGCGACTGAGCGAGCGAGCGCCCTCCGCTCCGCGCCTCCGCCCCCGGTACTGCCCGGTGGTAGGCAGTTGACTGAAGCCAGCGCGTCATCAGGGCAGGCAGGGAGAGATGATTGCGGCATCGGCATACCTGCCTACCGAAGCTGCATTCCCGTTGTTTACGAATAGTTGTGGAGGGCACTGCACAGTGTTACAGTCTGTCAAAAAATTGTTGAAATGAATATTGAAGAAACTATTTGTCTTTCGCCTGGTTATAAACAAGTACAAAATCTGTTAAATCGAGTTTATTACCTAAATTATACTACTACTTGAACGTATAATAGTAGATTATTAACCAAGGGCTGTATGACATCAATTGCAACGAGGTTTTTGGCGCCTGAGCGAAGCGAAGGCGCTAATTAACCCGAGTATGCAATTGATGCTTACGCCCGAGATAAATACTCTGCTTTACATATCGATGGTGAGGTAAGTAAACAACAAGACAGCAGGTTTCAATGAACATTTATTAAGAAGAAAAAAATGTGTATTTAATTAAAATTAATAGTAAAATTATTACAATTTGTAAGAGATATGGTCACGTTCTTTTTAGGAATATTTATAGTTTGAATATGAGTTTGTGATGATAAGACTTGAGTTTGAGTGACTCGAGGTTCTTGAATCGTAAATGGCGGCAGTTGACTGGTACTATTTTCTTCATTAAAAAATGGCTCAGATGATGTGCTTTGACGTGGTGATTTCAAGTTTATATTTTCTGTTATTTTAGAAGTAATTTTGCTTTTGTTTGCCACCGAATCTTCGATATAACCTTCGGCCACTTTGCTGGACTTCCAGCCGCCGTGCCTTTTTAACAGAGTGAGGTTGGCTCCCGACGAATCAGCCAATAGAGTCGCTGATGTTCTGCGAAAGCAATGCCCGGTGTATAACTCTACGTTACTCAGTTTTAAATATGTGGCTATTTGCTTTGGCATGCCTGTAAATTTGTTTTTTCCTATTACTTGTCTGTGGCATTTTCCTTTACTGTAATTAAGAAAAAAACGATTTGTATCCACGTTTTCAGGCCGAAGAGCTTGATATTTTTCAACATAATTTGCAAATTCTTCATGCACAACAAATGACCGGTCAATTTTAGTTTTCGTGTTAGGCAGTTTTATGAGTAGTAATTTGTTATGTTTTTCTACATTTTCTATTGTCAAGTTTGTCAATTCCACGGTTCTGCAGGCTCCCGATATCCCAAAAATTAGAAAAACCTGTAAAAAAGACATAAGTTGTATTAAAGGCACCAAATTCGCATAGTATTTTTGTGAAATATTTTGGTAACTTATTAAAAAGGGCAAGTAAATACGTAGGTACCTTTATTGCTAAATAAATTTCATCCGGAGCTTCATTTAAGAATTTCTGTACTTCATCTGCAGTAAATACCTTCGATTTCTTGCTTTTAAAGCCGTCAGACTGCCTTTTCAAGAAAGCAGTAAGTTTAGAAAAATCTTTCAAATTCACGTCATGTTTTGTCATCATTGTAGATTTTAGCATGGAATAAAAGCACCATAAACTGGAAGGTTGTAGCCTCTTAGATAATTCATCAAAATATGATATAAAAACACTTTCAGAAAGAGATTTCACTTTTTTTTCTGACCGCCATTTCATAAATTCGTCGTATGCCTTTACATATCTTTCTTTCGAGTTCGGCGGTAATATATTTTCGACAACTGTTTTTGCCCTTTCTTTAATAAAATCGGGCGTTAGATCTATGTCTTCGTCACTAGACATGTTTAAAACTTTTGAAAAAGAACTCAAACAAGAAAATTAATTACTACTAGTAGACTGCCTTTTTTTTTTCACGCACGCAAGCGCGTCAAATCTTGCTGGCCAGTTTGATTTTTAAATCGATTCCATCTAACATACGATGTGGAAACAAATAGTTCCATATTTAAAATAAAATCTTTATAAAATAAATTGTCTAGATTCCGATTCGAGTAATTAATCGATACCGAGAAAAAAAATATTAACTTTTTAAAAATATTCTTCGTGCAGTATGAGTATGACAGTTCTTTTTTCAAATTCCAAAACCTATGCTGTCATGATAGTCATACACCCCGGCATTCAGGGGTGTAAGGGTGTACTTACAGAGCAAGAGATATGTAAAGTTCATTAAAGTTTAATAGTCATTTCAACACTTTTTTGACAGACTATACTAATATAATATGAATAATTCCATGATTGATAAACGAGTATTATAAAGGAGCCGATTTAGTGACATGTTGTTTTTTCCATTGAACTTATTTTCTTTGTGATAGATAGCCTTCAAATTCTAAATAATTACTTGCCTAAGTACCTAATATTAGGTTTCACGAAAAAAGGACTCAAAGGTCACGATTCTTTTACTTGCTCAGTGGTCAGGTATAGGGTACGGAGTAATACTTTATATTCTCTGATCAGCATGCCTAACATTTTAAACACCCTTTGACAGTAAATTCCATCATGGCGGCCGTTTAACACCTCATTTCCTTGAGGCTAACATGGCACCTCAATATTTTAATGCTTTGACAGGAGTTAAGGAAATACAGGTGTTATGTTTTTTTTTTCTTTTTTATCCATAGCTGGTAACATGGGTGACCATTTTAAACACCTTTTGACGTTTGTATAAGATTATTTTGTATAGTAATTTCCATCATGGCAGCCGTTTAACACCTCATTTCCAAGGCTAACAGGGCACCTCAATATTTTAATGCTTTGACAGGAGTTAGGGAAATACATGCGTGATCTTTTTTTTTTAAATATTTTTCACCATTTTAAACACCCTATGACACTTGATTAAGAATATTTTGGTCTTCGATCTATTGAGGTGGTGATAAAAGTAGTTTCGTGAGTTTTGATTGTATTTGTAGCTTATTTGGGATACAAAATATCGTTTTCTGACTTTTTACATAAAAAAGGTAGTTTGATAACTAGCCTCTTTACTAAGTAATTAAGTAAGTTAATGAAAAAAAAAATGAACATCATAGGGTAAAACAAAGCTTTTATTTATTCATAAAATTCTTACATGGTTGATCAAGCTTCCATTGGGTTGCAACCTTCTTCTTCGAGTGAAAGTGTTGAATTTAAATAACATTTTTCCAATAGTTTGCCACTCCAAAAACGCAATTGCATGCAGTCATGGGTTCCCTCTTGGTGCATTGAGGAGCACTTGGACATGTGGTCAGAAGATCAGGGGGTTGAGCTTCACATCCGCATAATGTGGTGGAATTCTCTCCTAATATCCGGGGGTCCTTTACCCGATAGAACGTTTAGTTTTTTGATTGGTGTTGGCTAAGAGCAACTGGTGACCAGGCAACAAGTCTCGTTGAGTACAGTGTCTACTTGACCTGTATGTGCTGAGTTATTCCACAAGCGCAAGCATATTCAGCAACTGAGTAACTTAAGCACCCTAAGAACTACCAATCATTCTTTGGATTAAGTTGTTCACAATCCAACCAATATTTGTGTCAATGTTGCTAATCTGTCTGCAATATTTGTGTCAATATTGCTAATCTGTCTGTTTTTGATGTTTCATGAATTGTGATAATTTGAATATTTATCCTACAGTATTTCATGAATTGATAACTTGGAAACTACAATTTCAATCATTATGTACATACCTATGTATCTTACGGCAAGCACTATGGTGGTACCGTTCGGACAAAAAATACTCACCATACACTCAGGGGTACCATGGGTCCCACACAAAAAATTCCCACCGTACCCCCAGTGGTATGGGGCAGTGGTACAGTGGGTCCGACACATTTATACTCGTATTACCTATTACAAAGACAACTTTTTGCCGTCTATCTCATTATACTTCATAATATAGGTTGCACTGTCCCTTCGAGTGTACTTTTTCAAATCGCACCATGTAGTCATCTACTGTTCTCCATCTATTACATGGCCCATGTTTAACCAAAAGACCCGCCAGCTTTTGCCACATTTCTTTAGGATCCTTTGCTCCAAGTGTTTCATCATAATCCCTGTCAGCTTTATTTGGAAGTTCTTCTTTTTACACTTTATCTAGAAACGTAATAAAAATACAATAAGGTCTTTGACTGTATAAAATACCGTGGAATTTTTCAGAAAATTAATGTTTAGAACACCTTTGCTTACTTTTTTAGAGATTTCATTAAGGTTAGATTAGGTTAATTTGCTAGCAAAGAATACCCTTCTACCGTTCGCTAGATGGACACAAATTTTAACAAATAGTCTTCTCTGAATGGCTTCAAACAATTAATCACAGCACAGATCATTAAATCATCATTTATACAAAGATATAATTAATTTGTGTCAATTGTGTGTGGGACAAATTATCAGAAACAAAATCGGTGTTAACTGCTATCTTATCATATCCAAAAGTCATCTAAAGTAGGACGAAAACGGAAGTAAAGGTGATATTTCATTTTGTTGAGTAATAATACAAATCTACACATTTCTGTTGATACTATAAGAGAGTAATTTACTTAGATTGAACTAGTTTTCAAGTTGGTAGGATAATAATGTATTTAAAAAAAAACACATGAAATCGATTCAATTGTCCGATTCATTGCCAAATACTCTGTGACGGACTTGAGCGTTTTATCGCGGTGTTTATTTTGTCTACCCTAGCCACCATGTTAACAATATGGACTAATATTATGGGTTTAAGTTTGGAGTGCATGTTCCGAATGGCGCTAACAGCACTAAAATTACCATCAAATCACTTACGCCGCACGGCCATCATTGACTCGGAATGACGATAATAGACGCGATAAATCGATTATGTCGTGACTCGGAACGCACTATTATACTTACGTTTTGTTTTTTCACAATATGACGGACATGGTTTTATTTAACAAAAACAAAATACATTAAACTTTAATAAACTAAATTATCTTACGAAATAAACTAAACCAAACTAACATACTACCAAAGACATTGTATAGAGAACAAGACTGTGCACTACGATACGAAGAACGAGCCGAGTGAGATGGGCGTTGGCAGTCGTTGAACCTTTTCTAACACGTTAGAAACTCAACAACACTATATAAGTTTATTGTATATATTATATACACTGGCAACTTGCCACGACTAGCGACAGCTATCTCGCTCGGCTCGTTTTTCGCTTGAAAATGGTATCACAATAATTACAACCTTATTTTTAAGGAAATAAAATCTAGTTTAGTTGAGCAAAAATTGGATAGTGCACAGTCTTGTTATTATACAATGTCTTTGCATAGGTACTATCCAGCAAGAATATAAAATGTTGATAAATCATATTAGGTTTGGAAGCGTTTCAAAACGTGCGATCACAGTGCGAAATTTCACTCGTTTATAAGAAAGAGACAGATCTATATAGGAGAAAAAGAAAAAAAAATCAATCAATCAATCAATCAATCAATCAATCGTTTATTTGTAAAAAGCATGTTACATAATAAGTTGGAAAACATGTCACTTTGGCTCAATGCTTTTTGCCACTAAGCATACAAATTATAATTATAAACTAATCTAAAAAATACAGGAATACTACACAATGAGAAAGTTAATACAAATGTCAAGTAAAATGTCAAAACAACAATATAAAATAGATTATACATACAAATTTTATTGTCAAATACCGTTTGAATGTCATAGATAGACACACTCTAGGCTTCATTATGATAAAAAATTAACATCATTTAAATATTCATTTATGTCATAATAACATTTTTGTAACAAAATTTTGAATAAAATCGATTTAAATTTTCCAATAGGTAAAGATTTTATTGAATTTGGAAGCTTGTTATATAGTTTTACAGACATAGCATAGATGCTCTTTCCACGTAGTTTACACTTTGAATAGGGCATTTCTAAGTGTATTCTGTGTTGCAGCCGCCTTGATACATGTTGCGTCTCTTTGAACTTTGTGTAATTAATTTTGACAAACATAAGACATTCGAGAAGATAAAGCGACGGGAACGGTAATATTTTCAAATCTTTGAAGTGCTGTCTGCAAGTGTCCCAAGGTTTTATTCCAGTAATTGCCCTGATACATTTTTTTTGCATCCTAAAAATCTGTATACAGTCACTACTATTGCCCCAAAAGATTATACCATATCGGATTATAGAATTTACATATCCGTGATATGCTGTTATGGCTGCATTTATTGACGCTACTCTTGTGAGTTGTCTTAAGGGATACACAAAGCTGTTTATTTTATTCCTTAGCTTTGCAACATGAGACTTCCAGTTGCAATGCTTATCCAGTTGGATTCCTAAAAATTTTATACTATCCACTACCTCTATCGCATTATTGTTATATTTAATATTTAATATGGGTGGAATGTTTTGTGTATGATGTAATTGCATCACTTTAGTTTTACTAAAATTTATTAAAAGGTCATTATTGCTGAGCCAGTTAACTATGGAATCCAAGGTTAAATTTATTTCATGGTTTAGGTTATTTTTGTCCTTACATGATACAATAGCAGTACAATCGTCAGCAAAGAGAATCACTGGCTTTGGTACATGACTCGGTAGGTCGTTAATGTAAATGAGAAAAAGGAGAGGACCCAAAATACTGCCCTGGGGTACTCCACTCTTTACTGATCTAACATTGGATGTAAAAATTCTTTCTGTATTGGTCTTTAGGCAAAGTCGACTTATTTCACAGACTTGTTTACGGTCATCTAAATAAGACTTAAGTAGGTCATAAGCTATGCCTCTTATTCCACAATCATAAAGTTTTGATAAAAGACGCTTATGACTCACGTAGTCGAAAGCTTTTGACATGTCCAAAAAAAGAGCTGCAGTTTGATGTTTTTTGTCAATGCTTTCAATCATCAACTTTAAAAAATCGTATATAGCCAGATTAGTGGACCTGTTTTTTCTAAACCCGTTTTGTTCCTTAACAAGTATATTCTGTTTGTCAAAAAATGCGTAAAGCCTTTTATATATTAGACGCTCAAATATTTTAGAAAATATCGTGATAAGCGCGATAGGCCTATATTTCGACATGTCTGTTTTACCGTCTTTTTTGTAAATAGGTTTTACTATGGACATTTTGAGACCATTAGGAAAAATCCCTTGTTCTATCATTAAATTAAATATATATGTGATTGGTTTACTTATAATTTGATGACATATTTTTATGATTTTTGTTTGGATTCCGTCATTACCTACGCTACTTTTGTTCTTCAAGTTAATTATTTCTTTTTCTACCTCATATTTGTCGGTTGGTGACAAAAAAATAGATTTGTACGTTTTTTCATTATTACTGCATTCTGGTCTTTTTTTGGGTTTTGTGTTCACTTGGTCAATATAGAAATTATTAAAAGCATTCGCTATCTCTGTAGGATCAGTTATAAATATATTGTGTTTGGATTCAATTTTATCAATGTGGTTGTTATTTAGTTTGTTATTATTATTTTTAATAATTTTCCAAGTTGCTTTAGATTTACTACTAGCAGAGTTTATGAAATGTGTATTTTGAGCCTTTTTTGTCTGTTTTATTATAGTATGTAGTCTTCTAGAAAATTCTTTGTAGACTTTTTTGTTAATCTCGGTTGGTGACTTTCGATATTGCCATAATTTTTGTCGTTTTTTTCTACAGCAGAGTTTTATTCCTTTTGAAATCCAAGATGGCTTTCGCTTAAGGTTTACTTTGACCCTACACCAAGGAAAGCACAAGTCATATAATAGTCTAAACAGCTCTGAGAATCTATCAAAAGCTAAATCTGCATCCTTTTCATTGTATACTTCATTAAAGGTTAATTGACTTAGGTAATATACGAACTTATTAATATTTTCATTGCTGTAATCTCTTTTTAATGCGTACCAAGATTGCAGTTTGTTATTTAATTTCTTTTGTAGGGGAACAAACATGAGTATTCCTTTATGATCAGATAAATCTAACTCTATGGTTCTACATCTAACTTGTGTATAATTTACAGCAAAATTATCAATACATGTCTTTGATCGCGACGTAATTCTGGTTGGTTCAGTGATTTGCATGCTTAGATTATACTCCTCTAGAATACTTTCGAATCTCTGGTTAACATCAGAGAAAGCACCAGATTTTGATAATCTATCAATGTTAAAGTCTCCACAAAGAACGATTTTTTTTCGAGTATTACTTAAAAGTGAAAGTAAGTTTTCTAATTTTTTGAAGAAAGGTTCATAATTTGTGCTTGGTATGCGATATAGACAAACAAAAAACTAAAATTAAATTAAGTACATTAGTTTAGTTAAGGTCTTAGGAAATTTTCAGCAAATTTGTGTTTTGATTGTATAATACCTTCTTTTACTTGCTTTTTTGGAGGTTCCATTTTGAAAGAACTCTTTCCTCACATCACAACTACGACTTACAAATTGTGAACTTTAACTTTAAAATTTTCAAAACGTTATTCTATTTTATATTGCTATATTAAAAAGTCGCATAATAAGTTATTCCCTAGGCAAGAAAGTGATTTTTCAATATGTTGATTAATAAATAAAGCCAACACATGTAAATTTATACTTTATGACAGTAAAACACGATCGTTAAAAACGATTTTTAAATTGGTTGGATAACCACGTTATAAAAAAAAATTATCGATTTAATTGTCCGATTAATCGAATGAATTTTCCTCAGTTTATATTCATCTGAGGAATTTTCAACTACTCTGTGACGGAGTTAAGCGTTTTATCGCGGTGTTAATTTTGTCTGACCCTGGCAACCATGTTACCAATATGGAATAATATGGGGTTGAGTTTGGTGTTGGGACTTTCGGTGTTGGGAGTTCCGATTTTTGGCCATCTTAGGCATGCTGGGTGTGCTTTACGCCAGCAGCATGTCGGCGCTTTTCAGGATTTCAGCTTGATTAGAGCCTCATCTCGTGTAATTGTGCCCGAAATAAAAAATTAGTACTTCCAGCCGATCCAAAGATATTCATGAAAAACCTCAGTGAAAAACAGATTCCGCTGGAGTAACGTTACCCCAGCGGCATGTTTTTTTTTCCTGTGGTCGTCGTAGCTAAATACAAACTAGCTACTTAGGTAGATATAATTAGTGCCTAATTGTGCCCCAAAAACAAAATTAGTACGTCCTGAGGTTTCAGAATTATTCAAGATGCCGCTGGGGTAACGTTTATCTCTTA
Organism: Ypsolopha scabrella; assembly: GCA_910592155.1. Taxonomy (NCBI): domain Eukaryota; kingdom Metazoa; phylum Arthropoda; class Insecta; order Lepidoptera; family Ypsolophidae; genus Ypsolopha; species Ypsolopha scabrella. The sequence continues at coordinate 14,027,089 of OU342964.1, forward strand.
AACGGCATGACAAATATGTTATTCTATTTTTATTAAAATCTGGCTTCTCTATAATGTATTATCAGGGTATTCGAAAAAAATATATAATTTTCCAACGGTGTCGACTATAGAAAAAATAAATTTACACAAATTAGGAACAAAGTATTTAAGACGCACCTTATAAAAAAAATCGTCGTTGTATGTCATGCCGTTTAAGAGATAAACGTTACGCCAGCGGCATCTTGAATGACTCTGACACCTCAGGACGTACTAATTTTGTTTTTGGGGCACAATTGGGCACTAATTATATCTACCTAAGTAGCCAGTGTGTATTTAGCTACGACCACAGGAAAAAAAACATGCCGCTGGGGTAACGTTACTCCAGCAGAATCTGTTTTTCATGAATATCTTTGGATCGGCTGGAAGCACTAATTTTTTATTTCGGGCACAATTGATCCGAAAGCCATTACTTAATCATCCTGTAAGTGACACACAAAATGGCTGCCGCTTCCAATTTCAAAAATGGAATGGAATGGAATCTAAAATGCGTTGGCGACTTGGCGTTCAAATTGGAGCCTTTTTGTTTAGGTGGTAAAGTTGCTATTAAAATAAAATATTTTGTTGTTTATGCGTTTCGTTATGCACCGCTCATTTAGCGGTCGAACTTAACAATAGATAACAATGCCATTCATTGGAAGATAAGATCTTAAGTGAACTCCGACATTGAAAAAAAAATCTACTAAGGTGAGTGGGGGCAAGTGCGCCATACTTTTTTCATAGATGAATTCAACGCAATATATATTCTTTATATTATGACTTGCACATCATGTAAATTTATAAAATTTACAAGATTTTGTATTTTGAGATTACAATGTCACGTTGATTCCGTGAATCTACTGATAAATTTATGATATTTTCCTAGTAATTAAAAAACATGGAGATAGGCACACTTGCCTTACAAAATGGGGCAAGTGCACCTACATGAAATAAACCCCCAAAAGTAATGTGTAGCAGAAAAATATTTCATTTAAGTTAAGGAAAATATACAACAAAACGCAATATTTTCTTATATTTGAACATGATTTATGCATGTACATTGATGAAATTTATGTAGCCAAATTTATACTGAAGGTTCGCTAAGAACTCAGTATCAAGGTTTCAGAGCAATAAGCTACAATATAATACCTTGTGCTTCCTACATACGCATGGCGAGTCCCGAGTCAATTACTATAGGTCAACATTTAGTAAAAAGTGTTGTCGAGCCGTGATACTGGTCACTTATCAAGCCTGCAGTTTGGATTGGGCTGAATAAATTAATTTCACCTTGTATAGGAAGTAAATGTACTATAGAAAATTATCGGGAAAGTGCGCCATACGACAAAGATCGGTTATAGTACTTAGGCGCACTTACCACTCTCGATAATTTAGAGGTGAAGATTTACAATAAAAAATCATTAATTTTACTACTAAAAAGAAAAGTACGAGCAATGAATTAAAGTAAATCTTCTAAATTTTACATTCATCTCATTTCTTTATCGAAACACTCTGAATATTGTGAGATATTTCTTGATTTTTAACAAACTGTCATCTCCGAATTGATTTAAAAATCACACAAATAAAAAAAAGTGGATATCTCAAGTTAGAGAGGCCAGAGGCACCTGTGATTTAAACCCGGAACTTCGTTCTACTTTGTTACATGGATGCCAGATGTCGTTAAGAGCCTCATATCAGTAGTTTTTGAGATTTTAAAGTGGGTGCACTTACCCCGTAGGCGCACTTGCCCTGACTCACCTTACTAGCTTTTGCCCGCGTGTTATTCGGTTTAACAACATGGTTTTTTCCGGGATAAAAAGTAGCCTATGTGTTAAGTTAGGGTGTAAGCTATATCCATTCTAAATTTCATCCAAATCCGTTCAGCCGTTTCAGCGTGAAAGAGTAACAAACATACACACACACTAAGGTCCGACCGAACCTGGATTTTCTGTCTCGGCCGAGACTTATAGATATATTTAAAAAAACTAAAATAAGCCTACAGATTTCTATTTTTTAGGGTTCCGTAGTCCGACAAGGACAAATTCGCCATGTCCGTGGCTTAGCTCAGAGACTATTAGTACTAGAAAGCTCTAATTTGGTATGGGTATACTATTAATCACGCCGACATATTAGTAAAAAAATCTCTAAATCGGGGATGATTTTTTTTTCTCGTTTATCCTATTGTGTAGTGTAGGGTATCGTTGTTTTCACACACCCACAATGCCGGGACAGACGGACATGGCGAAACTATAAGGGTTCCTTGTCGGACTACAGAACCCTAAAAATAAAGGAATGTGAATATTGAATCCTGCGACCCTTTTACAAAGCATTTCGAGGTTCTTTTAGTAAGGCAGGAATCAGTAATGGTTGATTATTATTAGTAATAGCTTTATTGAATGAAAGGCCAATAAGTACTTTATGTTTTTTATTTTAGCTTAGCAATAAATCTAAGAGGAGGCTACAGCTTTCTTAGGTGTAGGTAAGCCCTCCTTGAAGCCATTGCGGAAGCGCCTCCTCACGATCTTCAGGTGACGCATGCGGCCGGTGCCCGTGGTCTTCCTGCGCTTGGCCTTCACTGACCAGTGGTCTGGAATCAATTAAAAGAATTAATTGAATATCTTGTAAATCACCTGCAAATAGTTTTAATTTTATCGGCGTTTAGCAGATTTTTTATAGCAAAGAACTAGTTGAGCAATCCTCCACTGAGAACCACTCATATATGTATGTATATGATGCATATAAACATGCAACATTTCTATAGACATACAAAAACTTTGGAACTGATTAGATTTATATAGTTATCAATCATTGATAATTAGAGGAATAATACAAACACCTATTACCCGAGGCCCCAAAAGTTTTAGGCTATGTATCTTGAACCTCTTGGTTGTCTCTGGTCACTATAATAATAGAATAGTTGATTGGTAATTTATGGATTAATGTGTTTGTTTTTCTTTTAAACTACAGCTTACAGGAGTTAAGAAGTATTTTAGAGAAAACCGCTGGGAAGTTGTTCCTTCAGCCCCGACTGAGACTCTGGCAAAAGGCTAGATTTTTAATAGATTAGATAGACCTAGGAGATATTGGTATTGTTTCCTTAGTGTTATATGTCTTTACTTAGGACTAACCATATTTTAAGTGTCCTGTCCTTGGCTTTTCAATACAGGAAGAAAAAGACAGAATGCTTAAATTAACTTAAATCCTGTCAAATAAGTTAAGTAGTGTTACACCAAATCAACACAATAAGCTACCAATCAAACCTATTATTAGATTAATAGTATCAGTGGGAGTGGTAATTGCCCCAAAAGATTCTACTTCATGGTAAAGTACACTGGGCAAGGGCCACAAGAGGATGAACAATTTATAATGAGTCAGTAGTCAGTAAGCAGCCAACCAAACTGACTACTCAAAGGGCAGTAGCTTGTTGTGCGAAAACAATCAGTAATGTATAGATGAAATATCATGTACATGTCTTGGTTGATTTCATTGCTTTACCTACATATACAAGGAAATAATCCATAACAGGAACATCACCTCAATCATAGTAGGATAGTTGGATGAATGGTGTTTAATTTAAATCTAAAGGCATTTCTAGGACAAGCAGAAAATTGGATAATGATCTGAACTATAATATTAGTGTAATCATTTATGCTTCTTACCACATTTCCTAGTATGGAGACTCAGTAAGAAACAAAAGCAGTAAAAGTGTATGGAGAGCTTTCTTTAGATCATAGCATAATACTGCAATTTAATTGCCTGCCTTTGAAACAGACAGCATAAGAGTTAAAATATTAATATTATTGATAAAATATTAATAATACATTAATAAAAATGCACACCTCTTCATATATAAAAGAAACAGCCGTTAGTGGCTTCCTTAGTTTTAATTTCATTCAACCGCTAGGGATAGGTTGCCACGACGAGCGAAGCGAGGAGGAGCAGTTAGGTTGACATGTAAGTACATATTAGGAAGCCGAACGAAGCGAGGCAACCCCCATAGTTTAAGCAGAATTCACTTTATGCAGAAAAAAACATTTTCCAAGCACTTTCCGATGACTTACAGTTCAATAATTTATAAAATTAAAGGACCCCTTCCCTTTCTGAATTGCACATTGCAAATTGAACTTTATTAATTTGTGCTAAGAAAGATATTCCAACAGCTAAATAATGACTTACGGTTCAATAATTTAAAAAATCAAAGGACTGCTAGTGGCCCTTTAGTCACTTCCTATATAAAAAAGATTGAATATTTTCTAAAACTGAATCAGCACACCCTAGCTCCATGCAGTCTTATGGTTACTACAACTAGACTGCACTTGCACTTCCCGCAGGGCCAGAGCAGTTGCAAAGTCAAAACTCGCTAAATTATCAACCATGTTTAGTAGACCATCCGTCCATAAACTTGCTTCATCCACTGCAGGACACTTGCACGATTTCAACACTCTTGGCAGCCATCCAGGAAGAAATGCCCATACTCACACACGCTGGGCAGGCAGGTTGGTGAGACCATAGAAGTAGACCATGGCTAGAATAAGTACTAATCAGGTGTCAGGGATTACCCCCCTCCCTCACCCATCTACTTGTCAGGAAAAGCTCTATTGCCCTACCCCATTTTGTCTGTTGCAAGTTTTTACAAGTATTTGGGGTGGTACACTGAACATATTGGGTCAGTATCAACATGGAGAAAAAATGTTTTTTTAAGAATAAAGAGAAATAAGTAATCAGTGGTTGAAGGGGGTTAGATAGGCACAAGTGTATAAAGTGTCGGTTGATAGAGTATTTAAGGTTATGTTTTGGGTCCTGGTCAAGAAGTTTAATCAAAGGGTGTCTGATGGAAAACTGATAAGTGTAACAAACTTCCACAAGATTAATTAGTTTTTCATCAGACCCGGTATTTAATGAAGCAGACCTAAGAAGTAAACATGACAGAACTTACATGAACGAAGTTTAGCGGCAGGGTATCCACACTGAGCGCATTTAGACTTTTGGATGTGGTAAGATGACCTGCCACACCTCCTGCAGAGAGTGTGGGTCTTATTTCGGCGTTTACCAAAACTCGACGTACCTTTCGTCTGAAATAAACGGCGAGAGGTTATAATCTGACACCACCTAATAGTCAGGAAATACAGTAGTTTTTATATTTACAGAATTATTATGGAACTGTAAATTACGTTCAAAACACAAATACTCTTAGAAATATCACGATTATTTTAGATAAATAATATAAATGGAACGGTACAGTACCATTTTGTCAGAATTTGACAATCAAAGAGGAAAGAGAGAGATAGCAATTCAAGAACAGAAAAAAAAACAAAGTCAATGTTACAAGACGCAATAAAAGTAGGGGGTGCGTTTCGTTTTGATTGTGTCAAAATTCTTGGTGCTACCCACCAAAGATATATAATGGTACCTGTAGAACTGTAGATGGATCACAAAAAAATGAACAATTCCTTCGATACTCGATACTTGTCATTCTAATAGCCGTATGTCATATGTTAAAACGAGATAACAATAGCCGAATGTGAACGTCTTGAAACGCTGCGCGCCACCAAATAGACAACGGCATATTTGTTTGGTATCTCCTGGTTATCTAATGCGGTTCGTGAGAAAAGCTTTATTTGGTATAAGTTACTTGGTAATTCAAAACTGTGGTACCGTAAATCCGTTGTTTGCCAAAAATTACTTGTACTGTTCCCAGTTGTACAAGCAGAGCGGGTGTTTTGAAACCGAATAATGGGAACATATCATTCCACCGGTAAGTCATACTCATTGTTTTTGTGTTTTGTGTCCAAATTTTGTAATTATAGATCCTTATATTTACAAAAAGTAAATCATTTAACGTGCATACACAGTTTACCGTAGATTTATCTTTAGAAAAGCTGGTGTTCATATCCTAAATCCATAAAAATGAAATCCAATCCAATTTGACATGCAATTTAATGTTGTAGTCTTATCTTATAAAGTATTTTATATCGATAATATTTTTTTGTAATGTTTTGAAAGTTTTGTATACAAACAAGCATTAACTGCAGGCTGGAAGTAATTTGTCGCAATTTTAAACAGATTTTCCACCGACATCAACGTAAAGGAAACGTGGATTGAAAATGAAAGAAAAGGCGACGATTGGAGACCCACGCAACAAACAAGAATATGCTCGATGCATTTCGAAGATTCTTGCTTTCGCGAGGGATATGGGCGTAAAATTATACACTCTTATGCAGTGCCAACAATATTTGCCAATTTACAATCGTCGTGCAAGCCAGTAAGTGCAAAATCTCTAAGTTAGTAGTATAGAAATAATGCTTAAATAATGATGAGAATCGTTTGTAAATCGTGAAAAATGGATTCATTTATCAATAAAAGGTTCGGTCTCATAAAAAATCGAAATTTTTCTATCAAATTTACCTTAGACCTGTAATGAATTAACCAAAAACCGTTTATTTTTAGAAATTACCCAGAAAAAGGAAACTGCCTAGAAAATACGTGGATGCCCATGCCCAAGCATCAACATCAACTGCAGCTGGAAATATTTATGTAGAACAAGTAAGCGGTTTTTCACTAACAGTTATACCGAATATTAAATATTTTGTAAGCAATAAGTACTTAACACATTGACAAAAAAAAGGGGGACAGAGTTGCGGCTAAGCAAATCCTGAAGAAAAGCAATTGGGCGGTTTTTAAGTGTGTGAGTGAGTTATCCATCCATCCATCAGCCTGTTTTGACCACTGCTGGACATAGGCCTTTCCAGGATTTCGCCACTCTTGGCGGCCTCCCGGAAGAAATTCCCATACTCACACACGCTGGGCAGGCGGGTTGGTGAGCGCGGTGCCGAAACCCTTGCACCAGTGACGCCGCTGACCGTCACCAGTCTGTTTTAATAAGGCCCGGCAATTGGGGATGGATATACCACCATCCACCGGTCCCAGGCAATGGTGGGCCGCCTGGTTTTGCCTGAGAGCTGTTCTCTTACTCTCCCCCGAATAACTACGGGAGGATTTGCGAGTAAGATGGTGGTACCTCCACAGTCGAGCCCGGCATAAGCTCTACCACCTCAGTACGAGTGAGTCAGTGACGAGTGAGTTAGGTACTATGGAAATTGGCATAATTTGTCACCCTCGTTACATACAGGCGTATCTCATAAAAATCTGAAAATGAGTTTAAGATACAATTGTAATTTTTGGTCTATTTTTATCATTGATGTAACTTTATTGAAAAACTAATAGTAAGACTTAACAAAAGACAAAGCTAAATCTTCCATGCAAACCAAAAAATTCCATTACAATCAGGCAAATCAATTAGATTTTTCTACCTTCCTACCAATCTGCTAAAAGTGAGATACGCTTGCATGTAAAGAGAGCGACGAGTTATGATGTGAATGTGCGCGTGCCGGACTCGTGCGTCTGCATAGAACATAGAACATCCATCCACCTTTTTTTAACGTCAATGTACAGAGCCTAACCTATAAACCATTTTTCCCCTCTTCCAGGTTTACGAATCTGTACCAAAAATCAGTCGTATGACGCAAACAGAAAACGATGAGAGTGTTTCTGAACTTGTGAAAGCGAATAAGTTGATTAGGCGATACAATAAATTGGCAGAAAGACGCAAAAGAAAGTTAAAAACCTACAACGCAAATGTTCTCGGCTCATTAAAAAAAATGCTGATTTAGAGACAATTATTCAATCGCTCAGTGAAAAAATGGAAAGTGAGCATATTGCTATATTAAAAAACACGTATGATTGTGATTGTGATAATCAGGTTATATCCAATTATTTAATGAAATTGCAAGGGGTATCATTACCAAAAGAATATCCAGTGGAAATTAAAAAGTTTTCGTTAACGCTCCATTTTTTATCACCGAAAGCCTATTGCTTTGTACGCGAATCTTTAAATTCAGTATTGCCCCATCCTAAGACAACTGTCGACTGCAAGCCTGGATTTATTGAAGAATCATTAAATATTTTAAAAATACGTAGCGAAAGATCTGACAAAATATTGTACTGCGCATTGTGTATTGATGAAGTCGCTATTAGAAAGCAGTTGCAGTGGGATGGGACTAAATACTATGGCCATATTGATTTTGGTTCTGAGGTCGTCGGCGATGATCTTCCATTGGCATCAGAAGCATTAACATTTATGCTTACATGTGTAAATGAATCATGGAAGATTCCTGTTGTATATTTTTTTTAAATGGTTTGACTGGTCATCAAAAAAAGAATTTAGTAGAACAATGCATTCGCTTATTAATCAAGCACAATGTAACAGTAGTTTCATTGACGTTTGACGGCGCTGCATCGAATTCAGCCATGGCAAAAGAATTAGGTTGCGATTTAAGCCCAGACAATATAAAATCTACATTCACCATAGATGACAACGAAATTGCGATATTGTATGATCCCTGTCATAACATAAAATTGGTAAGAAATACTTTAGGTGAAAAACGGAAGTTGCTAGATGGTAATAATCAAGTCATATCATGGCACTATTTAGAAATGTTTCAAAATTTGCAACTAGAAGAGGGTCTACATGCTGGAAGTAAATAGTCTACTGCACATATTCAGTACGAAAAACAAAAGATGAAGGTTAAGCTCGCCACTCAGCTATTAAGTATAGCGGTGGCAGACGCATTAAAGTATTGCTGCAAGAAGAAAATTCCTGGTTTTGAAGAATGTGATGCCACCATTAAATTCATCCAACATTTTAACGATTTATTTGACATTTTAAATTCCAGAAATTTGGCTGCTAAAGGTTACAAAAAACCATTGATCGCATATAATATAAACAAATAAAAAGATAAAATTGCAAGAAATTGATAAATACATTGGCGAATTGAAATTAACTGATGGCACTTTGATTGTTAAATCGAGAAAAAAAATGGGATTTGTTGGTTCTAAAATTTGCATACGATCGGTTTTGTTCTTGTATGAAAAATATATTCGGAATATAGCCTCTAACAATCTTAATCTAAAGTTTTTACCAGTGTATAAACTGTCTCAGGACCATATCGAGGTGTTTTTTGGTGCTATCAGATCTCTTGGGGGATTCAACAACAATCCTTCGGCAAAAGCCTTCATGACAGCGTACAAAAAGTTGTTGGTGCACGCTGAGTTTAAAATCAGTAGAAATGGTAATTGCTTACCTCTAGATGATATTAGAATTTTGCACACCGATAAACACGACGTTTACGAGCACAGATCGTGCCAAACTTTTAGTCTCCTCTAAACACGACAATGTATGGGTCGTTCTTTTAAATGTATGGGAAGTTTAGCGCAATCTGTATTAGTAGACCAACTTATAAAATGTACGGGGCAACTACGGAACCCTACACTGCGCGTGGCCTGACACGCACTTGGCCGATTTTTACTGGACCATTCAACAAATTAATGTAATTTTCACTCTTCTGTAATGTCATTTCTGAAAATAGAACTCTTAAGATTATAAAGTCTTTTATTTCATTTCCTCGTAAAAAAACCTACCTCCGTTCTACATCATAAGGATGAAATCGAAATATGTCCAATCCAATTACCTATCCATTTGAAACATTTTACTGAAATAAGTGTGTGAGGTTCCACTCTCAATATCAGTTGTTTGACTTTTGTTTATTGTATGATAGATGCCATATCATGTAAAGTACAGTAACTAAGCCTTATTCTATAAAATCTATGAAATATAAGGGAGGCTTTCTATAGGTTTTCAATCAAAATAAATAATACATATTCATAGAAAATCGCTTTTAAAATCACTCGAAAACTAAAGCTCCTCAAGCAGGGTGGCTATTCCGGTATTACTTCTCCCTCACAATATCAGTCATTAGATATTTGTTTAAAGTTTGATATATGCCATGCAATGGAAATTAGAGTGACTAAACCACATCAAATAGGAGTTATAGAATATAAGGAATGCTTATTATAGGTATAAGTTTTCAATAAAAAAATCAACACTATCTGTACAAAATCCCTTTTGAAGTCACCCACAATCTGCCTTTGCAATTTTTGCGCACGTGCCAGAATTGAGGACCAGGGCGGGTATTCTGACACGTGCGCAAAAATTGCAAAAACAGATTGCGTGTGATTTTAAAAGGGATTTTGTACGAATATGTATTGATTATTTTGATTGAAAACTTATAGTGAGCACTCCTTATATCCTATAGTTTTTATTTGATGTGGTTTAGACACTCTCATTTTCATCGCATGGCACTTATCAAAGTTTAAACAAAATATCAAATTATTGACATTACGAGTGAAAAATAATGCCGGAATCATCCGCCAGATTTACTTTTCTGATTTTCTATACCGCAATGAAAATTTTTTTTTTATATTCATATTATTTATAGAACATATGTTATCGATATCTAGTTGTCGACAAAAATGCCCAGCACTATTGTACGATATAACTTTAGCTGGCATTGTATAGTCAAAATGGAGACATCAACTCAACTTCGACCCAATAGATTTTGTATGTATGTCTCTTTCTATCTTAGGACAAATTGAAGGTGTCAGAAAGGATAAAATATAGCTGCTTCTTGTGATCCATCTACAGGTACCATTATATATCTTTGCTACCCACTCGCTGACTTGAATGTCTGTGGTCTTCCCAATCTATATATATACCTACTAAAAATAAAGTAGTAAAAAAGTCGTGTCTGTACATTTAATATTTTCGCAAAATTTTAAATGAAATGGGTTATTGGTACTGTACTGAGGCCGTCTGAGGCCGAAACAACCATTTTTAGAATAATTATAAACCATTTTACTTACAGTTCTTCATAATACAATGAAACAGACACTAGATTAGTTTTGATGGCGACTCCATAGGTTCTCTATAATCAGGACACTTTTTGTTCCTAAAAAAAAAACTTGTTTTGATAAAAATTTCACATAATACCAGCTACCTAAGTACTACATTTCTGGCAATTTATATGCGGACAAAACAAAAATTATCAATTTATTCGGTCAAATCTTATTTAGGAATAAAAAATTCATGTTCTTTGCGGCGAACCAGTAATAATCGTAATCTTTCGAAGTCACTCCTAAGCGCGGGAACTTGCAAATTTATCATAGATCCTACTCAGTCGACGCACGGAGCGGTACTGAGTGAGGAATGATACGCGAGCATTGCTATTATAAGTCGAAGTGCAGCGTCGTAAAGATGATAATTGTTTGCGCATTTTGAACTTTTTTTTGGCTCAGAACTAAATGACGTAAGTCTCAAAACCAATATAATTAATTACAGTAATAATATCGGGTTCCAGTCATTCATCTACCTAAAACTGGTAATAAATAAGATTTACGTACCTACTGATCGTAAATTATGAGACACAAAGATTACATAAAAAAACAAAAAAACACTCAAAAAGAGACTCTTTTCAAAAATAAAATCTATTGAGCGAAAATTTTCCAATTAGGTAACGAAACATTATAGATTGGGGAAATACTCTTTTCGCAAATAGTGTGTATGAACTTATAATAAAATTTCTTTGGCTATACCATTTGTATCTGACTGGATTTGGTATTATTAAAAAGTTTAAATTTTAGAAAAGATAATTCCAAATCCAAATTAGGTAAAATGTGTGATTTTTATTTGTTTTTCTTACTGTTAAGATGAGTGAATCTAATGAAGAAATTCGATACATTTAAAAATTTTACTACAATAAAGGTAAAAATGCAACGCAAGCTGCGAAAAAAATTTGTGATATTTATAGACCTAGTGCAGTGTCTGTGAGAGTAGCACAAATTTGGTTTAAGCGTTTTCAATCCGGAAATTTTGATGTCAAAGGTGCACCTCGCTCTGGGCGCCCTGTTACGGATAAAATTGATGCCATTTTTGAAAAAGTGGAGCAAGATCGGCACATCAGTAGTTACAATGTAGCTGAGGAACTGGGGATTGACCACAAAACAGTTAAAAACAGTTGGCGCATTTAAAAAAAGCTGGGTACACAAAAAAGCTCGATATTTAGGTGCCTCATGAGCTCACTGAAGGAAACTTAATGAACCGTGTACTCATTTCTGATTCTTTATTACGACGTAATGAAACCGAACCATTTTTGAAAAACCTGATAACTGGTGATGAAAAGTGGATCACGTACGATAAGAACGTGCGAAAAAGGTCGAGGTCAAAAGCTGGTCAGGCTTCACAGACTCTGGGGACACCCGGGTTATCTCGCAACAAGGTAATGCTGTGTGTATGTTGGGATTGGAAGGGCATTATTCATTATAAGCTGTTACCGCCAAGCAGGACCATCGATTCTGAACTCTACTGCGAACAACTGATGAGATTAAAGCAAGAAGTTGAGAGAAAGCGGCCGGAATTAGTCAACAGAAGGGGTGTGGTTTTTCATCATGATAACGCTAGACCTCACACATCTTTAGCCACTTAGCAAAAATTAAGAGAGTTTGGCTGGGGCGTATTAATGCATCTGCCGTATAGTCCTGACCTTGCACCTTCAGATTTCCACTTGTTTCGGTCTCTTCAGAATTCTTTTGGCAGTGTCAGGTTAACATCACGAGAGGACTGCCAAAACCACTTGTCGAGGTTTTTTGATCAGAAGCCCCACAATTTCTATAAAAATTGGATCATGTCCCTACCTACAAGATGGCAGAAAGTTATCGAACAAAATGGCACCTACATACTTTGGTTAAATGTAAATAAACTTTATTAAAAAATGTTTTGAATTTTCATATAAAATGCGAAGAAACTTTTTCCCCAACCAATACAACCGAAAGATAAAGGTGTGAAAAAACACATATGTAAGTTTCATATTGATCAAGTAAGTGGTAGATTCGGTACGATCGTTCAAAAACTATTGCAAATAGGAAGGCCTCCTCTTAAAATAAAATATTTTGTTGTTTATGCGTTTCGTTGTGCACTGATAATTGGTGGTGGAACTTAACAATAGAACAATGCCATTCATTGGAAGATAAGATCTTAAGTCGATCCCGACATTAAAAAAAAAATCCTCCTATACATATTTGTTAACAAAAACGTCTGGATGATAATTTTTTTTGGACAATAACCCGTTTTCCAGGCTAGCTTCCATGAAAATCATACAGAAGCTAAGAGTATGTAATGTAAAGTAAGCATATCACCCCACAGGTCATCTCTATCACTACTTACATTGATAGTAAATGTGATGAATAGGGATGGGCAATCGACATCATTTCATTTCAGGTAACCATTTGTTTTCAACATTTATATAAAAGTGTTTAGGTGTTTAGGTGGTAGAGCTAATGCCGGGCTCGACTGTGGAGGTACCACCATCTTACTTGGAAATCCTCCCGAAGTTATTCGGGGGAGAGTAAGAGGACAGCTCTCAGGCAAAAAAACCAGGCGGCCCACCATTGCCTGGGACCGATGGATGGCGGTATATCCATCCCAAATTGCCGGGCCTTATATAAATCAGACTGGTGACGGGCAGCGGCGTCACTGGTGCAAGGGTTTCGGCACCGCGCTCACCAACCCGCCTGCCAAGCGTGTGTGAGTATGGGTATTTCTTCCAGGAGGACCGCCAAGATTGGCGAAATTCTGGAAAGGCCTATGTCCAGCAGTGCACGAAACAGGCTGATTTGATGGATGGATATAAAAGTGTATTTTTTATTTTATTTTATTGTGTGTTTTTATTGTTTATTTTTATTCATTCTTATTCCCTCATTGTAAAAGAACGTAAGTCGCAACTGAGGATTTCAAACTCGATGTTCATTGCCAAGAGATTATTAAAAAATAAACTTGGCATGTTTATGTACGCTGTCAATGTCAACAGTCACAATGACATGACAGTTGTTTTTTTTAAATACGGAATGAACTTAAAAGCAAAGGTAATTGTTTTTAAAATCCTGTGTTTACCAACTTTTTTTTTTCAAAATCTATTTGATAATGATTTAATTCTGAAAAAAATATATGATGCTCAGAAAACCAATTTCTCTAGAAGGTTTTTAGTTTTGTACCAATTATTAATTTGTAATATTGTCGATTGGCCTGTTCTTTTTTTCATCAACATTTACGACTCGAATACCGTTTCGAGGAATAGCTTTCCTTAACTGTTTCTAATTTGTAGATTTTAAAATAAGCGTGCGTATCCTTTATCAAATAAAAAAAGCGATGTCTTTCATTTGACCTTCAGTGACGTTATAGCAACACATTTCCAGACGAAAAAAAATAATTTTTTGAACGCATCCTATAAAGTTTGGCAAGTATCTGACATTAAACCAAAGACTTAAGACCAAAGACTAAAGTTATAGAGAATAAAACTGTGCACTACGATACGAAAAACGAGCCGAGCGAAGTGGGTGTTGGTACTCGTTGGTCCCTTTCTAACACGTAAGAAACTCATTAACACTATAAGTATATTGCATATTTTATATACACTGGCAACTTGCTAGACAAGGATACACGAGTAGCGACACCTATCTCGCTCGGCTCGTTTTTCGCTTGAAAATGGTATCATAATAATTACAACCTTATTTCTAAGGAAATAAAATCTAGTTTAGTTGAGCAAAAATTGGACAGTGAACAGTCCTGTTACTTTGCATTAAACCTAAAATGAGGACGTTATTTCCTGTAAAAACTCAAATGCATAAAAAATCTGTTTAAGGGCACGAAAAAATTCAATATTGAAATAACTTTCCTAAATGATCTATTTATTCCAAAAAGCCGACAAAAATAGCATATCGATGATTAAGAAACAAACGAATTGAGCGTCGCAAGCGCAATCCATAAAATTTCGAAATACTAACCCACTAACATTAGCTATTTAGAAAGTAGGTAGGTAAAAAGCTAAGGGACTTCTACATATATATATATATATCCCTATTCAAAAATTGATTTGAATGATTTTTTTAAACTTTGACTTATCAACAAAAGCCTTGAAGTAAACCAATCAAGAATCATAGATAGAGTTACATTCGCATAATCAAGGATATCTTAATGTCTATTAATTTTACAAATGGGGGGCGTGTGTCGTCTGCGAATAGCATTGTCTCAGATAAGTCTTTAACTAAATAAGGTAGGTCATTATGTATATTAAGAACAACAAGAGACCCAATATGAAGCCCTGCGGGACACATATTTTAGCTAATGCTCCAGTTGATTTTACTCAGTTAATATCAACCTCTAGAGTCTTTTAGAAACATATTTAAAAAAAAACAAGTCTAGTCTAAGACCCAATTTTTTCTACTAAGGAAACCTCGATAGGAGAAAACATAGGAGTAATAGTAATTCATAGAATTATGATATTTAAGCAAACAGTATTATAATATAATCAAAATGTTGAGAAAAATATCACCTCCATAATAACATAAATAAGTATGGAATAATATATTATTTCTTCGTGTCGTATGTTAAAAAAATATCTAAACAATTTTTGCCTTGTGATTTTCGATATTATTCAAGCATATAAGTAAGTATCAGGTATGTTTATTCTTAGTGAACCCGGGGAAGCCCGACCTATTTTTCTAATTTGCCGCTCTTTTTCACCCAGCTTTGATAAAACAGACAAGATAGCCAAAAGACGGCTAATATTCAATATCATGCGTAAATAATTCTGTCAACTAACCGAGGTATGAGGATTATTTATTTAATTTACTTATGGGAAAACAACAGGAGCAAACTGCGGAAAGTAATAGTATTAAAGAAATATTGACATGTACATAAATCTACTCCTTACACAATTTTTCACAAAGAGATAAACTTGTTAATTAACGTTTGGTGACATTACAGATAAAAGAATATGAACATAAACCTAACATAACTTTAACAACTACACTACATTACAAACTCTGTCTTCCGAAAGAGTAAATATAGGTTGGAGAAAAAGTTTTCTCGCATTTTATATGAAAATTCAAAACATTTTTTAATAAAGTGTATTTACATTTAACTAAAGTCTGTAGGTGCCATTATCTTCGATAACCTTCTGCCATCTTGTAGGTAGGGACATGATCCCATTGCTATAGAAATTGTGGGGCTTCTGATAAAAAAATGTGGTTTTGGCAGTCCTCTCGTGATGTTAACCTGACACTGCCTAAAGAATTCTCAAGAGACCGAAACAAGTAGAAATCTGAAGGTGCAAGGTCAGGACTATACGGCAGATGCATTAATACGTCCCAGCCAAACTCTCTTAATTTTTGCTGAGTGGCTAAAGATATGTGAGGTCTAGCGTTATCATGATGAAAAACCACCACCCTTCTGTTGACTAATTCCGGCCGCTTTCTCTCAATTTCTTTCTTGAATCTCATCAGTTGTTCACAGTAGAGTTCAGAATCGATGGTCCTGCTAGGCGGTAACAGCTCATAATGAATAATGCCCTTCCAATCCCACCATACACACAGAATTACCTTGTTGCGAGATAACCCGGGTGTCCCCAGAGTCTGTGAAGCCTGACCAGCCTTTGACCTCGACCTTTTTCGCACGTTCTTATCGTACGTGATCCACTTTTCATCACCAGTTATCAGGTTTTTCAAAAATGGTTGGGTTTCATTACGTCGTAATAAAGAATCACAAATGAGTACACAGTTCATTAAGTTTCTTTCAGTGAGGCATCCAAATATCAAGCTTTTTTGTGTACCCAGCTTTTTTCAAATGCGCCAAAACTGTTTTGTGGCCAATCCCCAGTCTTTCAGTTACATCGTAACTACTGATATGCCGATCTTGCTCCACTTTTTCAAAAATGGCATCCATTTTATCCGTAACAGGGCGCCCAGAGCGAGGTGCATCTTTGACATCAAAATTTCCGGATTGAAAATGCTTAAACCAAATTCGCGCTACTCTCACAGACACTGCACTATGTCCATAAACATCACAATTTTTTTTCGCGGCTTGCGTTGCATTTTTACCTTCTTTGTAGTAAAATTTTAAAATGTATCGAATTTCTTCATTAGATTCACTCATCTTAACAGTAAGAAAAACAAATAAAAATCACACATTTTACCTAATTTGAATTTGGATTTATCTTTTATAAAATTTAAACTTTTTAACAATACCAAAACCAGCCAGATACAAATGGTATAGGCAAAGAGATTTTATTATAAGTTCATACATACTATTTGCGAAAAGAGTTTTTCCCCAACCTATACATAAATAAATAAGTCGGAAAATTTACATACACACATATGCAATACATACAGTACTTATAATATTACATTTATAAACATATTCATATTAATGTTTTACGTATCCAATGTTTTATATGTTTTACTTAGAAGATATTACTTGATATTTTCAGAGTCGTCGAGGATTTGTCTTGTTTCTTTTAAATGTAAACCTTTTAAAATTAAATAGGTCAGCTCACAGGAATGTTTTGTTGTACAGACCATTCACTATAAGAAGTCCCCTGGCTTAGGAAATGGTAGCACTGCATATAATGTTGCCGATGGCTCACGTAGCATTCACCGTACTACACATTCATAATATATAAATAACTGCGTTTTTTTAATAAATAAATTAGACTACTTTTTAATGAAAATAAAATGTACAGAATGAAAAAATAAAAAGTATCAATCATCTATTGATTTGTATTTTGCAAACAATACGTACGATCTAATGGTATGAATATCTACACATGTATCTCTGTACTAAATTGGTATTTTTTATTTCTTGTTCTAGCTCGACGACGAGACGTTTGTTCTAAATAGTCGAGCTCCCGTTTTTTACGTTTTTGACGATTATTTCCAGGCGGCTTAAATGTGAACGCTTTTTTCCGATATGCTTGCAAAAGCAAGTGAATTTGTTTGCCCATAAAATGGGTGTCGCGAACTCCTTTCATAATACTTTTACTCTATTATTTCTGTAATTTTTTAAAATACGTATTCTTATTCCTGTCATTGTCTGTCATGGTCTTGTACATATAAAATGGTTCTCTCTATTCAAGTTTCTTTTAATTTTTAACAAATAATATCAGAAAATACAGTCCACTATTTCATCCGTTTCAATGGGCTTTATGTTTGAAGCTGGGATCTCTATTTTACTAACCCGTCATGTCACTGATCGAGAGGAATCACGGTGCATTGTTTGCATTTTCTGTTTCACAAAAGGCGTACCTTCAACACAATCTCTTTTGCACTATTTTTCAACGGCTTTGACAATAATAATACATAATTTATCTAATAATTTTGATAAATCTGACTGAAAAACAACATGACAGCAAAAGTTTGACAAGCAGTGATGCCAACATGACTTCAGGGGACAAGTAATGATGAATGGTCTGTATGTATAACTCACAGATTCGCCCTACTACAATCATTCCGTCTTACGAACAGCCCCACAAACTTTTCAAACTTTCACTTAATGAATAAAGGAGCCATTTGGTTTGGCCTACCGAAACAGTTTAGAGATTTTGAACAATGTAGGATTAGAGACGGGACAGGTTTAATTAAAACACGATATATTTTATTGACATAATATTCATGGATGAAATATTTTTTACTTTCTTATTTCTTAATATTATTGTATCACAATAGTGTTAATAATGCTTTATTTAATATATATCAAATTATGTACAGATTCAAAACCGAAACTCAGAAGTGTGAGGTTGGTCGTGACGTGGTGTATGTATTAACTGTTATCTTTTATACATGATAGGTTTCTCATAAGAATCCAATAAAATACACAAGAAAATAAAGTTTTCTTTTATTGACACGAATTTTGAATTGAAAATACAAAAACTTTAGGCTTTGTTATACTGGCTTTAAATACCTTAAATAATCTACATACATCAATAAGTTACGATAAGTTAGTGGTCAAGAAATTCGCACTTCTACCCTAACACGACCACACAAAAGAAACGAGACAGAAATACTGTAGAATACAAGGGGGTACGAGAAAGAGTGAAAGACATCAACGGAGTACGCAAGCTTAAATTAAAAGATGACTGCACCATGATAATTTTGTAATAATCTTTAAAAAAATATTTAGGTAATTTCCCATGAAAAATAAATGTATTCGGTTTTGGCTACTGATTTTTTCACACCATTGAATTCCACAAGTAAACATTTTTAGCTACTTTTTACCTTTTTTACGATTTTCACTCATAGAAGCTGAAAACATGGGACCGTATCAGATATTTGGTCGCACTCTCAACTAACACGGGTTTTGAATCAGCAACCTTAAATAATATCTACTTGCCGAATGTGATAATAGAAATCGGTCGCCTGATAAGAGCAGTCTATTGGCTATTTTGTCTATGGATAAGACAGACTCTACTCTATTTTGATACATAATGGTACAATAAAGCCGATTTTGAAGGTTTTAATTTTAAGCTAAGAAACTTACGAAAACGTAATTTTATGTGACAGCAATATATTTTGTTATTCTGTAGGGCACACCAACTAAAATTAGCAAGTCTCATAAACCCTGCCGAATCAACCAATTTTTTTTTTAATTCAATCAAATGACAGCTCTAAAATGTGCCTTGAAATTACCAAAACAAGTTAAAATCACTAAGTTGAGTAAATTATGGCTGTCAAACTAAAATTATAGTTTGACGTTTATAAAATGGTGACTTGAAAATGGCTCTTCTTTTTAACCCTTCATAATTTTAATTATATGTATGTCTAACTAGAACCTTCAAAATCGGCTTTATTATATTGGTATACGATGTATGATGCTTTTTAAATGTGACCAAATCGGACTACACCCTATTTTGCATCTGGCAATAAAGACAAAAACTATCAGTGTCACGTAGGAAAATTGCAATATTGTGTGATAATATTTACCAGAAAATTCATTAATATACAAAATTTAGGTTGAACTATTTGGTGGTAAACCATTTTCTAAGCAACAAAACTTAGTATTATTACCGTTTATTTTTGGATTATTATTTACATAACCTCTTCACATAATTTCAGAAATGGTTTTCCTATCAGTAGCGAACTGGGTAAGGGCCAGAGGCCCGGATGAATTCTGGAGGAAAAGAAGGATTTTTAAACTAGCCGCACACTATGTTGGCCGCCGAAGGAACTGTTATTCTATTGCTGTGCGAAATGTCCACAGGGCTCTGGTCTATGCAACTAAAGCCAGAGAGTTAAAAAAGCAAGATATGAAAGATTTATGGAATACACGAATCACAGCAGCCTGTGAACAACACAACATAACTTACTTTACTCTAAAGGAAGGCTTAGATCGTGCAAATGTCATGCTGGATCGCAAATCACTTTCTGACTTAGCTTCATGGGAACCTCGCACATTTGAATGTCTTACTGCTGTCGCCAAACAGAAAATGGTTCTGGACCAATTCATTGACACAGCGGATCCCAAACATCCTACTGGGGTTGATTTAAAATTAAAAGATGTAATGTTAGAGGCATGGCTGAATGAAAATAAAAAGTGAATTATTTAATTGTACATTACTTTGCTATAGTTTAATTTTAAAGTAGTAGTTTAACAATAATAGACTGTTCAAATACACTCAGATAGTTTTTTTGTATTTCTCGTTATGAATGTTCTAAATCCTTTTTTAGTTTTTTGGTTAATTCATTTTGTTTTTCTAGCATGTATAGGTTTTCTATTTTCCTCCTCTGCTGTCTTTCAATGTCACGAATAACACCTTCATGCATTTTATTTCTGAAACAAGATATAAATGGTCAGAACATTAAAAAAATCTTAGAAAATTTCATTATTTTTAGTAAGTAGGTACATACCTATCAGCTTGTTGTTTAATGTGAACGTAACTTACTATACCAATTGTAATTGTGCACGATAATCCTAAAATAAGTTTCGAGGTAGAAGAAGACATCGGGCACAAAGAAAAGGGCTTCAATCAAATAATTTCAGGAAAATTTGAGTTCCTTAGCATTTTGGTCAAACGTCAAAAAACAAGTTGGCCGAAATAACAAAAAAAAAAGTGTACGCTTTGCCGCTAGCGGATCTCTAGTAAGCACGGATGCGGTACCGTCAATAACTGAATTATTATATAACTGCCATTGCCATTCCCCCAGTTCCAAACTAAAGTCGAATCTGAAGGCATTTTATTTCAGTTTTAGTGCTTTCAAAACTTGAAATTTTCCAAAGTACCTAATATAATTTCCATTGTTAACACCCACACACAATAACTTCCGTAGTCTATACCATGGTCGTTGGTTGTAGCTTGAAGTTAGCTGTGCAACCACGTTTCACAGTTTTCGACGTTTATTGTTATTGGCCATCGTCACGGTATCGTGACGTGACACAATTGTCGCGTTTAACGCCTTTGCATCGCTGCAGCGATGAACTTTGCAGCCGCTGCAAAGAGTTATAAACGACCATTTCACATGACTTCGACAAGCATCGATGCAAATATCTGCAGGCAGCGTTATGGATATCTGTCATTTTGACGTCTGCCCGTCGTATAACACAAATCCATCGCTAAAACCGTTGCACAGTTCATCGCTGCAGCGATGCAAACTTGTTAATCGCGACAAATGTCTTTGATCGTGACCACAGACGTAGTAATAATCATCAATAATTATATGTTTGTGATCGTGACCTATTTATATATGGCCCTGGGTTCGTTCAGTTTGATCGCCCGATGATCGCAGGCACTGGCCCGTATAAAAGTCAGTGCGATCTTCAGACGATCACACCAAATCGTTAAGTAACAGAGGAAATGATGTGAACCTGGGGTCTATCGCGTAACTCGGTGGCGATTTTAATGGGCTTTAAACATAGACATCTTCATATATTATTCTAATACAATAGACCAGCTTTCGGCTTGAAACGCCGTCAAAAACATAGAATAAGAACTAAGTAGAATCACCTAAAATAAGAGCTTGGAATTAGCTATTGTACTCGCCTAACGTAAATGACTCGTGTGTAAGTGTGAATGAAACAACGAACTGCCCCCTGATTCTGTATCGTAAACTCAGTTGCCAAACCAAGTGGCTATCGTCTAAAACATACATATCCACTTATATAAGGATAAGTTTGCACTTGAATGACTTCACAATTCGTCATTAGTTCAATACCCAATAAAGGTTATTTTGAAAGTTTATTTTTTATCTGTTTTTAGTGAATAGCAACTATAGCTAGCAACCGAAACTGAGTTACGTAATAGCCCCGCTGCATTCACTTTTTATTTTATCTGTGGTTCAGTTAAAGCTTGATATTCTGGCTCACGTTCAAAATCTTGAGTCTCAGGTTCAGTGTTCATATCAGTTTCACCAGCTGGTGGTGCGAGCTATCTGTTTGAAACCGTTATGGTCCTCCCGCTCTGTAGTCTAATATGAGAGTGGAGCGGATTCACCTCTAGTAACTCTACTTCCTCAACTATCAGATCATACTTGCTAGATCTGACATTATTTTTTAAGAGTGCTTTTCTGCCTTCCGCGAGCCATGTTGGCATTGACTGGCCATTTGAAGAACGTCTAGGATGGGAGAACATTCTTTCATGAGGGGTACAACCCGTTGTGGTACATAATCGTGATCTGATGGAATGAATGAATTCTCCGAAGCTGCTATAGGCAAACTTTGTGTCTTTAAAGCAAGCTGTACAGCTTTCCAGATTATTCCGTTCTACCTCTCTATCTGCCCATTTCCTTGCGGGTTATACGAGTTGTGTAAATAGTAGCGATTCCAAGACCATGTAAGTAATCTTTAAGTTCTGTTGATAAAAAGCTTGTACCTCTATCAGAATGTATGTATGTTGGCATGCCAAAAGAAGACTTTTTCGACTGACTGCTACTATTAAGTTCTGGATATTAATAAAAAATTGTTTTCTTCGTTTTGTTTTGATGTTTACTTAATAATGATAATTACTGCCTAAAGTAGAAGTTTTTGTTCTATTATTGTAACCTGTAATAATTTAGGGTTGAAAGTTCATCTACACCTATATTAAAGTTTTTACCTTTCCATACATTCATCTATCAGCCCGTGTTCGTCCACTGCTGGACATAAGCCTTTCCCAAATTTCTCTTGTCGGTCCTCCGTCCTCCTCATCCAGCCGCCCCCCACAACGTCCTTCAGGTCGTCGGTCCAGCGGGCGCGAGGTCGGCCTACACTACGCTTTGCTGTACGTGGCCTCCATTCTAAAGCCTTTCGGCCCAACGGCCATCATGTCGGCGACAAATATGGTCTGCCCACTGCCACTTCAACTTACTGATTCTGCAGGCTATGTCGGTTACTTTCGATCTCCGACTGATCTCCTTATTTCGGATTCTATCCATCAGAGATACCCCAAGCAAGCATAGCCCGCTCCGTAGCTCGCTGAACGACCTTAAATCGGTGGATCGGGCCCTTTGTAAGAGACCACGTTTCAGCGCCATATGTCATCACAGGAAGGACACACTGGTTGTACATTTTAGGCTTTAAGCACTGCGGTATTGGTGACGTAAATATGTGACGCAAGTTTCCGATTAATGCGCAACCCAAGCATATTCTTCTGTCAGCCTCGGCGTCAAAGCTTTTTAATCCAGCTGTACAACTGACTGACTAACGCTGACATTGTCGACGGTTAGTGACCCTCGGATGACGTGACAGTTGGACATGACTCATGACCTTAGTCTTATCTAAATTCATCCGCAGGCTCACTCGTCTCGAAGAATCGCTAAGGCCGTACACCATTTCCTCCAGTTCCTGCAGCGATTCCGCCATTATCACGATGTCATCAGCAAAGCGAAGATGTGAAATGTATACTCCCCGTTTTCGTTTATGCCTCGTCCATTCCAGTCTAGTGTTTTAAAAACGTCCTCCAGCGCGGCGGTGAACAGTTTTGGGAAAATAACATCTCCTGTTTCACGCCGCGCTGAAGATGTATCGGTCTTGTTTGTACACCCTGTACTTGGACGGACATCGTAGCGGAGTCATACGGATATTTCAGCATCTCCACATAACGCAAGTCAACTTGGCTGTAGTCTTTTCGAAACTCAGCCTGCGCTGGAGGTTGGAAGTCGTCGAATCGTTGGGCGAGACGATTCTTGATAACTCTTGAGAACAGCTTGTAGGTAAAGGTAAAGTAATTGAGACGACAACTCGTTTAGTAAATTTATTCGGCAAGTATAAACTCACTTTTGTAAATAAATAAGGTTCTTATCTATAAAAAAGGTTTTACAACTTAAAATTATATTTACAAAAAACAAAAACTAATATTAATCGATTCTCTTTACACTTACCTATGTAACAATCATCTATTTAAGATATAAATTATTCGTGCGTGGCTATAAAACATAGCGGGAAGATTTTCTTTCTGTTTTAAATTTTGTCTGATAAATTCATTTATCTATTTATAAAGTTTGCGGCGATAAAGTAACCAACATTAAAAAATCGCCACTGATTTTTATGTTTCATCTCAGAATATACCTATATAATAAGAACTAGTACCTATTCAGTGTTTTGTTTATTAGTCGAACAATTAAATACATAATCAGAATAGATAAACAATAAGTACCAGAACCTATTCAGTATTTTGTTTATTAGTCAAACATTTCAATAAATAATAATATCTTTCAAATCAGACTAGTAACATTTTTACTTAGTTATCTAAACATCTGTTATGTAATCTGGTTGCTACATTAGGTAAATGCTTCTTTAAAATAGAAGTCTCTCGGTTTAATACACTTATACATAACAATTATGTAAATTAGCTAGCAAACAATAGCTTAAATTACTGAGTATTTATTTTTGTCTTTGCAGGAAGAACTTAAAGTATGATCGCAAACTAATAATTTTCTCCCTGTATCGGTCATACATCACAGACCATTAATTTTACACTTTTTCCAAGATCGTCGTCACTGTTCACCACGTGGCTCTCTGCGACCATGTATAACGTCGAAATCTAACGAAATTACGTGACTTCCTAGAATCCTTGTTTAAAGATGTCTCTAAAAAAGACTATCTGACTTATTAGATCTCAACGTGGCCCAAACTTGAGAACCCCTGAGTATTGTCATTAAAGCTTTTATCCAAATGGATCACAATATTCCGCCGTAGTTGTTTGGTATGGCACTATCTGCTGCAGTTGTCGTAAAAGCTCGCAGACCCTCGGTTGGGAATCTCGGCGAACTCGCGTTTTGGTGTACACAGCTTGCTGCTGAAGTCTACGTTACGTTTCCTGAAAACAGATACGGTACAGGTAATTTATTTCCAGGTCTCGGTATGGCTAGGCCTTAATTGTATAAACCCCGTTATACCGTCGAAAGTACTAAGGGGTTATCCATAAGTGAACCATGTGGTCACTGTACTGCAACCCCCCACTGAGCCTGTGTTTGTATCACAGAAAAAATTAAGGGGTTAGAAGGAGCAAGTGGGCGGGGTCCGCGTATCCCTAGTTTTGCGCAGTTCCGCAAATGTGGAGCGCCCCGGACATCAGTCTTGTTCCCTCAATTACTGTGGTATGAATTCATGACATACCAAACCATGGACCTCGGGTCTAGTATAAAATTTACCGAAAAAGTGTCCTTAGTGAAGTGTCAAAATATTAAGAAACAAAACATTTTAATTTGAATCGTACCTATTTATATCATTGCTGCACGGCTTAATTTTGATTGACGTGTGATTGACACCCTTTTTTAATTTTCAATGGTTTTGATTTCGTTTTGACTCTCTTTTAGTTCGGACACTTTTGACGTCAATGTATGAAGTAGATAAAAAAATACAACAATGCCCTATTGTGCTGTTTTCCCGAGTAAAAATTAAAGCCGGATCAAAAGTTTATCAAATGATGCTGTATATCATCATATATCATTTAAATCGATTTCAATTTGAAAATATGAACTCTTTTAAAAAATTACAAAAGAGCCTTGTCGCACTGTATGTATGTTTATATTCATATTACAGTACTGTTCTCAACGTAAGTTGGTAGGTCTGTATCTTACCCTCGTCCCGGTAGCTCCATCTGGTCGACGAGCACGGACTTGACGTAGAGTCGATCGTTGCACCACAGGATGCAGAGCGAGCGCGGCTCCAACACGTTCATGTCGTACTCCCACGCTAACTCCACCTACGCATACATAGTTAATTTTACCTGTTAGTTGTTTTTCATACTAGTTATTCCTTGCTATATCTTAGGGTAGGAAGAGAGAGATTTTGTATCGAAGCGGAAAGGGATTTTCTATTACGCGAGCGTTAGTTAGAGCGAGGGAAATGACAAATCATATCACGCGGGATTAAATGATCTGGTTTTCGTTGTGTGTGTTGTTGAGTGCTTGTTTACGAAACTCAAGTGTCCCAATGGCTAATGTCCAGTTAGACACAAAACTTTATAAATTAGATTTGTTATCTAAGCGGTATTATAATTAATTGGACCAATCAAAGCGCAGAACATCCGCTAAACAATTCTTGTCGTGCTATTCAAAATGCAGACTCGTGCACCGCCCGCCCGCCCGCATAAAAACATGCAACAAGCAAGCGATACAAGCAAAGCAATCTTAAATAACAAGCAAGAAAACTTATCTTAGTTAGATACGAGTCTGCATTTTGAATAGCACGACAAGAATTGTTTAGCGGAATATTGCAAATTATATTCATATATCCTTTACTTAGTGATGGACTTCCGCAAGGTAACGCCTATTTCAATTAATCATCGCAGAACATCCGTTTTCAAGGTCATAAAACCGATTTTGTTGTTGTTTTATCGTTATCTGATAAAACAGAGATCGAATTCAATAAGAAAAAAAAAATTGGCCAAATATTTTTTTTACTTTCCTGTACAAAGTGCTTCAGTCAGCTGACTAAACTTCTATGGAACAGTGGAAAAAAGTTCGGGCAAAATAATTCATTTTCGCTTGAATTTTTTTCACTTTGAATTTTAGGACCTTGTACAGGGTATGAATGAAGTAGGAATTTGGCTCTATAAACGAAAGTGACCTTATATAATACATAAAATATTCTTATAAAGTTCTTGCAACTTTTTGATGCTACAATTTCTACGACGAAAATCTATAACTCGTTGTGCAATTTAGATTGTCTTAGATTTTATCATCGGACAGTCACTCACCTTTCTAACTTTACCACCCAAGTCCATTGGGTGTGTCACAACGATTGTGTATGTGGTTCCGTGCTCCAATCTGAAAGTGTTTGTTGGGTTTTACTCACTAGATCTAATACGAGTAAGTGTTACGAAAATGTATTGTTTTCGTGGCTTTAGGAATCTTGCCTAGAAAGTCCACCGGGTAAATTAAGTGGTTTTAACGAAAACTGGTTATAGAAATTTGATAAGGTAAAGTTATTTTCACGAAAGAAGTTCCCTATCAAAGTAGGTTTTTGTCAATGAATAAATCCGAAAATGCCTTAATCCGCGGAACATCTATCGTAAAAAAATTTTCGTGCTTTTTAAAATCTTGGGGTCAGCACTGAAACCAGGAAAAAAGATCTGCTACTTTAGAAAAATGCACAGCGCGCCTCTCTAAATCGAATGAAACAGTTGTTTCTTTTCCGCGGTTGGATTGGTGGCCTCCTAGTTCGTGTAAACAGATCAACCAACACCTACAAATACAAATTAATCGAATAATTGCGACATAGTTAAATTTCAACGAGAAAAAGCTAGTAATGGTTTAACAACTTACTTGACATAGTTGGCTGGTGTGAGATCCATGCCACGGATGACGCCTCGATCTGATAGTAATGTTACTTTCAAGAAACCCTGCAAAGAACATAAGCGTTTGCTATTAACACAGACCATTAAGCAACTACATCCGTTGTGACTTTCTTATCTTTGTTAATTTATTATCATCCATACCTTTTATCTTTTTAGCTCAGCGGAAATACTAATGAAATCAATAAAAAACATTTAATTTCCGAGTCAAGGTTTTTTTGTTAAATGTGTTCTCTTGTGTGGATATTTACTTGGTGTACACTTTTCTAACTGATATTGGTCGTGGACAAGATATTAGTAACTGACGTGAAAAAAAGACGAATCACTTTTGCAAACGTTTACGGTTCAAAGACGGTAATTAAGCATGATTTATGATTTTATAACTATATCAACAATATAAATATGTAATTATAAAACACTGTTCAAAAATAAAAATAGAATTTTCGTATTTTAATAAAATGTATATACATTGTTGAAATTGTTATAAAATGATAAAGCATTATTTTTTACCATAATTGAACAATTCGACGTTTGCAAAAGTGACTCGACATTTTTTTCTCCTTTTTGTTATTTATATACAAAAACTTACGCCTTGACCGAGATCTGTTAGAAAACATTAAGGTCTTCTTCAACGTGGTTAACTCTATCTATTAAAACAGAAAAATGTGACTCGTGAATTAAAGGTGTTGCAAACCTATTTTTATCGGACTACTTTGGGTTTAACACGCGCAACATAGATAAAACGTTTTACCATCATACGTCTTGCTTTCTCGCATGTTGACAAACACGGTATGTATGCGTAGAAACGCAAGTAGGACAGACAGACGCTGTATCGAGAGCCTGTGCTAGACACGCAGGAATGAACGGATAATACGGATACTACCAACCTGGACCCATGATTCTGCTCCTTTTGGATTCGCCAACTGGATAGCTATTCTGTAGTGTCGTTCTGAAAAAATGGATATATTTCTCATTAAAATTTAAATACCTCTTCACGCAAACGAAACAAAGTTCATATTGGCACTTACGGCAGAAAGGCAATTCTTTCCCAGTACTAAGGTAATACTTAGCACCGATGGTTTCCTGCTCTTCAGAAGGGTACACCTCGTTCTCGGACTGGTTGTTCTTGTTTGTGATGAGCCCAGGGGAACTATCCGCGTGGAATCTGTTAAACACACAAAACTTAGTCGTCTGAATGCGATAAATGCTGATTTCATTTCGCTTATTACTGAGTTTGTCACTCTTTATGATTTAAGACGCATGACTATTAAATAGATCTATCGATTGCATGACTATTAAACTCACCAAAACTTTACGTCCATCATCATTTTTATCACTTTCTCTTATATACGTGGTAACATTTTATAGCTCATCAAAATTTACATAGTTGCTAGTAAATAAGTATCAATCGACTTATGGTTTCACTCGTAAGTTGGCACTCTGAGTTGCAATAACCGAAAGGGATTTGGAAGGAAATTACCTTGCGATAGTGTGTATGAACAGGAAGTGCATCAATTATTTAAATTACTTCACCCGCTTTACACATACTTATATGATACCTACGAGTACATTACATATGCATGTATTGTAATTGCTTAAATTGGCCAGCAGATTCTGAAATAGTTTGGAAGAATAGGTAAACATAATAGATAAAATAAATAATTCAATCTTTGAGGAGGAGCATCAGGTATTATGCGAGATTGAAGGGGTTACCATAATAAAACTACTAAATGAATCGATTATCATACCCCATTATGGCACAGCCATGGCCGCAGTGGAAACATTTACCAGCCAAGAAGTGTTGGTACGACGGACATTGATGACCTGGAACATTTGTGGAATTAACCAACTACCGACTTACTAAACAGGCACAGACCATACTACAGTCACAGTTTAAAATTCCACACAGTTGTCCAACCAAAGCGTTTAGACAGAGCAATAGGCATGATGACTAAAAAACATTTATGCGTCCGTCAGTTAGATTATCAGAAAATATTGGACACGTATTTTTTCTTTTTTCAATTTAACAAAAAATGATGAAGATATAGCCGCGTGACGTCACATCTAGGTACAATTTTACTTAGAAGTGACGTCATTTTCCCCCACTCCCAAACTTTGACGCGCTTTATCTTTGTCATTTTTTGTTTGATTGACAAAAAAAAATACGTGTCCAATATTTTTCTATAATCTAAATGACGGACTAAATAGAATAATATTTTGCTTACCCTGTGTACAAGCCTATTGTGCGGGGCGAGATGCGAGAGATAAGCCACCGAGCTACATACAATTTTTCAAACAAGTTCAGTGTCTCGCCCCGCAAGCCCCGCACAACAGCTCCGTCCGAACGATTTCTTTGGACAACTGTATGGATTTTTAAACTGTGCTACAGTTGTTGACATCTTTACCTATATAGGAGCACTTTCCGTTGATGGACTCAGTGAATAGCTTGATAGCTCTGACGTGGTTGCAAGCTACAAGAACCCTCGAAGCCTCTTCCAGCCCTTGCTTGACCAAGGTCAAGGGCACCAAGGGTCCCTCGGTGAGGTCACAGCCAGGCTGTTCCTTCCCGTTGTTCGGGTAGAAGTCGAGGTGGCCCACGGGCTGGGACATCCCGTACCCTGCCATAAACACAAAGTCTGTCGCACGCGGGAATAAACACGTCCTTCCATTAGTCAACATTTGCGATAAATATTTAAAATATATATAGTAATGAAATGGATCAGCAATTTAGCTCTACGATATTTACAAATACATATTATATACATATGTACATAGAGTTAGTTGATTATTACAGGAAGCAATCAAGCTTATTTCATGTTTTATTTCATTTTCAGTGCAGCGATGGGAGTGTTTAGTCATAAAAAGCGTCAGTCATTCCAACGTACCTACCTCCGAGACTAAGCAATCTCCAGGAATGATTTTAAGAGTGTCAACCCACAATACAAACAGAGAGTAAAAATATAAGTGTTCAGCTTGGTATTAAATATGCAAGAAACCTAAAAGCCACTTCAAACTTTATAAAGATGTAACGTTTCTCATTATAACTGAATCACCCCTAAAACTTCCCTGAAAATTGTCTCGAATGTAGATACGCCTTCCAAGAGTTTTTTTGGCTCGTATGAGTTACATACCTACTACATCTCAACTAGTGGTTTTTTAAGATATTTATCGTAACTTGATTGACACAGCAAAGCAAACCCTCGGAAGAGTTACAAACATAAAACAATAAGTTTCACTTACACCAAGCAACTTAATCCAGGTTAACTACAATGTCCTGGTCACATCAAACCATAGAGATAAGGGGATATTTCATGCCACCAAGGCTACAAGAAGCTACAAGTACATCTGTGGTCCCTCCCCCCGGTTGAACTATTCGGATAGAGTTACGCGATAGAAAGAGAAGCGCTGTGCGAGCTGAATTGCACTTTATTGTCACGTTGCAAGAGTAGCTTTTTATTTAAGTGTCTTTGAAGAGTGGATCTTCAGTACGTAGTACTGTCATTTCTTCTATGCCTTAGTTAAGTTGCTTGGTGCAAGTGGGTCTTAGTAATCCTCAAGGTATCGTCTTCTGATGCATACCTAGCAGAAAGATGCTCTTCCCGTCGGTGTGTATGACGTCGACGAAGTTGGCGTCGGCCGGGTCGAGCCGCACGTGGGTCGGCATGCCCTGGAAGTAGGGCTCGGCGGGGTCGAGCCCGGTGATCCGTCCTAAGCCCTGGGCACACACATGCTGCGTCAAACAAACGTCGCCCAGTATTGGCCTTAGATACGATGAATTTTATAACTGTCAAGTAACTTATTGTCTAACTTCAACATCTATTGCTATCGCTTTCAAATGTGTCGTGATTGGCTAAAAATATTGCGCGATGTCATTTCTAGCCAATCACGACACATTTGAAAGCGATAGATATTGAAGTTAGACAAAGGCTGTTTCTGAATTAAGAAAATCTTACTAAGCAATACTAACTTAAGCGATGAAACAGCTAAGCACAGCTCTGCATTTCATCTTAGTTTACGCTCGTCTCATTTATTTATTGAAAAATTAAAAGTACAGCTTGACAGACACTTAAATCTAATACGCTATACCTGCTAAAATAAATTACACTGTACACATACCATATTTACACGGATTTACTAAATTATTACACTATACTACTCTTTTTTGCATCCCTCTCAGATAACCTCAGACATTCACGAAACACATACTTCAAACTATCAGCAAACAGATCACACGTTGGGTTTGCTGTCAGTAGTGTGTTTAGGCCCTCTATCGGAGAGCAGCGTCGCGCCTGTGTTCTGGCAGCGGGTTGGTGCAGCAGCTTGTGACTGCGCACGCGATTGTAATTGTTGGGTGTGAAAAGAGAGGTTACGGCATTCACAAGTTTGGGGCAGTCAGAGTCACCTCGCAGAATACGACACACTTGGAACAACAAATCCGTATTACGCCTAACGTCCAGTGAGTTAAAATCTAGTGTACTTAGGAGAAAAGGGGTGGGATACATAAAGGGGTAGTAACTGAACCTACACTTACACTTGTCTGGGTTAAAATGCAGTTTATTTTGTAGACTCCATAGATAGATGGCGTTGAGATCTTTTTGAAGCAATTCACTGTCATAATCCTGATCAATGCCCCGGACCAAATTTAAATCATCTGCATACAGAAGGCATGCAGTATGACTAAGCACGGCATCGAGATCATTAATCATGATTTACAATCATGTGATCGTGTGTGTACTTAAACTTAAATTATCACTCGCTCTTAGAGCGCAAGTGGGACGTGGTAGCGGCCTTCCCAAAACAGACACGTACACGTACACAGAATGCAAGGATATATTATTATAATCAGGGATGGGATAATCGGATCGATATATACTAACAGTTGAAAGAATCCTTGAACAAGTTTGTAGGTGTGGAGTCGGCTTCTTAAAATATAATTTACGAAATTGCGCAAAGCGTTACGATGATGTACCCAATACTTAACAGATGTTATCGTAAATGTATATTATTTGGGAATTGTACTTATATACAAGTCCTAGGAAATTTATAAAATGCCAAGCTGATTTAGCAGAGATAATTAGTTTTAGGTTTTCTGTTTTGTCTTTTGCTCTATCCGGCCTAAATCTGCTTGGCATTTTATAAATTTCCTCGTAATTGTATTAAATTCCTGAATTAATTAATTTATTATTTACATTTCCGGTAACATATTATTTAAACTTATTAAATTATCGTAACGATTCAAGCAATTCCATAATTCAGGGAATTTAACTATCAAAATAATATTAAAAGAAGCCGACTCCACACCAACAAACTTTCTCAGTTATTCCAACTTTAGAATATCCTATCCCTAGTTATAATGTTATTGAGTAAGTACGTACTTGTATCCTCTCGCCCGCGTACCCCGCGGTGTGTGCCCCGAGCGAGTGGCCGATGATGTGTACATCCAGGGGGTCAAGACCATGCTCCTTCTGTAATTCACAAAGAAGTAAGAATTAGGGGCAGTCAAATAAAGAATAAATATAGGTTGCAATTAAATCAACCGACCGAATTCATACTGGAGACTCGGTTAGTGATCAAGAACTAGGTTCAGTACTCCTTTTGGCCAATTGCGAAAAATATTTTTTTTTGCTCCTTTACTGTTTGGACTAGTTTAAGTACAATTAATAGTGCAGGCACTATGGCGCAAAAAATTTTTTTTTTCGAATTTCACCTGAAGGTTCACCAAACCGTGTTCCTAATGACTAACCGAGTCTCCAGTATGAATTTGGTCAGTTGATTTAATTTCACCTAGTATACAGAAGGTCCGTTTTCTCATGGTCCTATCTGTGACCATCGAAGGATTTATCGAAATTCATCTCCTAGGGACAAAAATAGAGTGAAATGTGTTTTTTCGTTAAAACGTCATATTTGTACGTAATGATAAGTTTGTATTTTTTGTTTAGTTTATTTGAGATAAAGGAACGGAAATCTCAGATCACGAGTGTTGCTCACACTTGACCGGTTTACATTTGTTTATATTTAGATTCCCCAACTACAACGTTTATTGTTGTGGTTGAAAGAAAACCTCGATAAAACATCAAAATCGGATCTGTTTGGTGCGTTTAGATGTTTTGATATTTTTTACGCTTCAATAACTGAATAGTTCAACCCACAGACCAACTGTTCAACCCAAGGAATTGTTGATAAGGTTAATAGGCAAAACTAACAGGTAATTAAAAACCACATACATAATGCAAGAGAAAGATATAATCTTGTTCTTTTTATTTTATTTACTATTTTATACAGTCTGGCTGATAAATGAAAACTGAAATTTTCGACTGTTTGGTAAGAACAACGAATATTCTAAGTTCTAAGTAATAAGAGTGACCTTATACTTGTGAGGTTTTGGATATTTGCAGGCAAATTGATTAAGACTTTCAAGACATAACCATGTTATAAACTTGCAAAATCCACTAAGCAGGGCAATAATAACTCTTATATTTTCAAATTTTCTGGCATAGATTCCGTTGAATATATGATATCTCCGATTTTAACAATTAATCTAAGATGGCGGCCATTCCAATAATTTTTTAGGGTTCCTTCTCGTTAGAGTTCCGTAGTTCGACAAGGAACCCTTATAGTTTTGCCATATCCGTCTGTCCGTCCGTCCGTCTGATGGTATCCCCCCAATGGTACACGTAAATTGGGGATGATTTTTTTTGTCTATCCCTTAGTATGCGGTATCTTAGGATAGGTCGTTCAAAAACATTATGGGTGTGTGAAAACCATTTTTCGATTTAGGGATCCGTTGGCAAAATATTAAGCTTTAAAGTAAACCACAATATTATACTGAACGACTTTTCCCAAGAAACATACCCGCGCTAACTAACTATTAGCTTAGGAAATATTGGAGTTTCAAACAAAAATGCGTGAACTCTAACGCACCGACATAAGGGCATTTTTTGAAACAGCGTCTTCCGTAAAACAGCTGTTACGGTGCAGCGTTCTAAACTAGACCTTCCTACGAAATAAAGGTTACAGTTGAATAACTTCTTCTCTGGAGATTTGCGCGGGTATTATTCTTCTGAAAGTTGTTTAGTATGATCAGTAGAGTAGATCGCATTCTATTTACACCCATTTTTCGATTTAGGGATGCGTTGGCGAAATATTAAGCTTTAAATTGCTAATTTTTGTTAGAGTCAAGTTCCCCCCCTCCTGTCGGCTAAATGGTTGTATAAGAATATGTGAAAAAATTCACAGAAGTGATATGTATATAATGTAGTTAAAAAGAAAACTATCACAGCTAAGTAGGCTTTACAGGTTTACGAGTACAGGCCGCACCAAACTATTAGTCCCCTCTAAACACGACTTGAAGTTTGGCGCGATCTGTATTAGAAGACCAACTTATTACTTTTTTCTATATTTTATAGAAAAGCTGTATCGCCCAAAGAAGTGGTGATAGAGTTCGACATAGCTACTATGGAGAAACATTTGTGCAAACTTAGGATTTTGCGCCATAAAGTCAACGATTATTCTGTACTACTCTTCCTGGATTTTCAAAAACAAATACTCAAAGTCAATAAGGAGCCAAGAAAATAATTAATTTGTAAGATTTTAAAAGCAGCCTGCCATGCCGGTCTCACTAGATATTTATCGAAACTATAAAATTTTTCATGACTTTTTTCCTCAGTTCCCTCTTTGGTAAACCCTAAAAGACTATTACAGATAAAAT
The DNA here is from genome assembly GCA_910592155.1 of Ypsolopha scabrella. Lineage (NCBI taxonomy): Eukaryota > Metazoa > Arthropoda > Insecta > Lepidoptera > Ypsolophidae > Ypsolopha > Ypsolopha scabrella. The sequence continues at coordinate 14,062,297 of OU342964.1, forward strand.
ATTTAAATATTATTAGATTGCATAACAAGATAGAACATTTCAATTAGAACCAAATACTGTACGAAAAACATAAAAAAAAAATTTCGAATACAGGGCTAATTATTATAAAAGCGGTTGGAGCCGCAGCAAAGACTTAGTAATAAAATAAAGTGATAGTGTTGTTAGTATTACAGTATTTTATATCATGTTGGGCACAACCTGTTTCCTTTGACTATGAAAAATAATTACGGCCTTTGCGATAATGATGTTTTAATATAAGAAGGATATTTGTGGTGAAGCAATAGAAACAATGAATGGATCATTCGCGCAGTACTTAGAGGAGTGTTCAGTTTACTGTATAGTATCAGTTTTGAAATGATTCGACAGTCTGTAGGGTGAGATGTAATAAAACGCATTTATATTATGCAACATGTTTTTTATGTACATCAGAAATTAAAGAGTCTAGCTCTTGTCAGCAATCTCCGCTTTTGTCCATTAATATTTTTCTTGTTTTTATTTTTTTACATGTATATAACATTTATTATTTCAGCAAATTCAGGAGGTTTATGTGTTATTCAATGCATTCATGGACAAGGACCTCGACAGAAAACAGGCAAATAATATTAAAGCCACTAACGCACGAAACATTAGAGGGCGCCTTAAAGGTGATACAAGAATCATTTATCCCTGAGGAGCCTATGTGTGCCAGTTTTGGTATACACCATGAGCCTGGGGCTGCTGATGAAATAATAAAGACGTGTGTAGAGAGTGCTCGAGACGGCGTCAGCATTGTAGCAATCGAGGCCGATACCCTGGAAGTAGTCGGCGTGAATTTCAACAAGATATTGGTAAGTACCTAGCTAATCCCACATAGCTTTTATTACCTTATATGACATTTAGTCACTCCACGTTACATCGGATGGCATTTATCATACTTTAAACAAATTTTACTTTCAGGTACCATCTAAGGAAGGTGAAAGTTATTGTGAAAACGTCAGTAAAAGTTGCAAGCACAAATCATCCAAGGCGTTTTTTGATTTTGAAGTTGAATTAAATTCAAGAATAAATCTTTTCGAACTTTACAATGTTAACACTATTATGGAAATGATGTATATGGCAGTAAATTCAAAATGGAAACGGAAAAAAATTGCTTACTCGTTGATATTGTCAAGCTTAGAATTAGTAATTGTGCAATAGCAAGACAGGAAGAAATCCTGTTTTTATTGAAAAAGATGAATCGATTACTAATATAGACGCAATCCCTGAACTCATTGTAGGTTTAGCGACGTCAAATTATGCCCAAAAGATTTGCGAACAATTGGACTTTGAATTTGTTTCTGAAGTGACCTATAATGCGTCCACATTTACTGGTAACAAAACATGTGAAAAAGCAGGAACTAATACATTGAGAATTTACGCTAAGAATCTTATTAATGTTTAAGCAAGAATTTTTATCCTTTATTTTTATATTATACTAGCTTTTGCCCACGGCTTCACCCGCGTGGAAGTGTCTTTCGATCAATGTATATATCTTTAATATGCGCTTAAAAATAAAAACTATTATCGTCAGATTTCAGTGGTGGTTATTTTTATGTATGCTAATTAACACGAGGGCCATTGACGTAATCATTTAAAAAAAACCGCATCCAAATTCGTTGAGTAGTTCTCCTGTTAAACCAAACATACAGATAGACAGACAGACACAGATTCTAAAACTTGTAGTTTTGGCTTCAGTACAATAATAATAACCAATTTCATTCAAAATTTTGAAAAAATATTTCTCGTACAGACCAACCAAATAACATTTTTATTGTAAAATATGCAAAATTATTTAATACACAGACACGATTTTTTTAGTGCTTTATAATATTATAATACCACACAATCCTTCCTTATGCCTGGTCTGCCTGTTATGAGGACCTGCCAGATGTCACTTTAGTACGAGCTCCGGAGATCAGCGAGTCGGCCAAATTCTTACTGAAGACTCGGTAACTAGGTTCAATGACCCTTTTTGTGAAATTCGTGAATTATTCTTTTCGTGTTCCTTACAAACGCAAGCCCAGCCCCGAGTCAATTACTATGGGACGTCAAGATTTTATTTTGCGAAATTAGCAAAAAGTGTTAACGACTCGTGTTACTGATCACTTACCAAGCCTCTCGTATGAGTTTGGCTGCATAAACAAAAGTCACCTTATATAAGGTCCTACAAATTCAATGTGAAAAAAAACAGACGATAGAGTATCCCCAATAGACCACATTGCACGAAAAAATAGTACATTTACGCTGCGCTTGCGTAAAGTCGGCATTTTCCGCACTTGTGCTATAAAATATTATACGAAACTCGTGCGAGAAACTTTTTCTCGACTCGTATCGTAATGTACTATTTTGCACGAACTTTTTTTTCGATTTTCCTTAGAAATTTAGTCAGCTGACTGAACCACTTTGTACTGGGAAGTAAACAATATATATGGTAAAAAAAAAACTTTTTGACTTTGATCAGTGAAAGATGCATGATCTACCCTAGAATTATTTTCTCTTATTATTGTAGGACCTTATATAAGTAATTTAATTAATTACTTTAAAGTAAAATAATTAGTATACGTTCAAGTGTGTAAATCTTTTTTCGTGAAAAGCAGTGTTGAATTAAAAACGGCCTAAGTGCGAGTCAAATTCGCACACAAACGGTTCCATAACACCCAATACGTGTATGTAACCCTAAAAACATTATGGTATATAACACAAATATAGATTCCATAGCAAAATCATGCAGGGCAACAAAAATGAGACAAACATTCGGCACCCTCTGAGTGAGGAACCCAATTTTTTATTATTTCTTGTTTACCTTTAGAGTTAGTATGACTGTTTCACGTTTGGATTGGGAATGAGATGCGATCGTCAACTTTACGCGAATGTATGAAATGACAGTTACCAAAGGTAGGATGTGCAAAAATACGTAAAAACTTTTTCAGTACTGCGAAAATAATAATAACATATTACCAAAATAATATGTCGTGGAATTAAAATAAAATGATATTCTTTAAAACAATTGTCAGCTCACCATTTGTTTTGATGATCAATCACTCATGGGTTCATCAACTTCATCATCAATGCCAAATAGTGACAGTTGTCAAGTAAAATTTAAAGATTTCATTTATAAAACAGTTGAAAATAGATCCAGGAAACAGTTCAGACAACTAAATCAGCGATCATTTCTTTTTTTGGAGAAGCAATATTACTGATCAATAAATTGTATAAACATCAATAAGTACATAAAACGCAAAAATTTTATAATTATTTTACATGACGGTCTTAAGTACCTAAGTAATCAATTCATTTGTACTATTATGCAAACGGTACTTTTGAATCCCAATACAATCGTGGAACAATAATACTACAATCTGACCAAATTTGAAACGTATTTCTTTTAGCTCTATCTTAAAAACGGTAATATACAACTTTCAAATTTGATCAGAATGCCCGGTAAAAAGGAGTATAAAGAGACGAAAAAACTGGCCAAGTGTGAGTAAGACTCGTGCCCTAAGGGTTCCGTACATACCGTTTAAAACACAAACTTATTACACTAGCAGTTATAAAATACCAACTTAAGAGCCATTCCATCAAGTTACGCTTTTTGTATGGAGTGTCTTTGCTGGTCGTAGTTTTCTTGGAGTCTGGAGTGACGTTAATTATGTTTCACGGCCTATGAATGGATTGTTAATATAATTGCAGAACTCGATTCTTAAAGGACTATAGGTTATTGTGACATGAAATTTTAATTGTAAGTTATTAAATATGCTTTATTAAATACAAAAAACCGTGGTAATAGTACATTTTGATGCAAGTGCGAAAAGGTTGATATCAGTCGAGGCAAAAAACAGTCAGGACGAGAAATATCATCACTTTCGCAAGTGTATTAAACGACCAACGCTTTTTAATACACCTGCGAAAAATTACATGAAATAATAAAATAAAAGCAATTTTGTTGCAAATCAAAACAGATACAAGTCGACTGAAGAGCAGGCAGTCTGGTTGGCGCCAATCTGTACTACAAAGACCAATGACTCGTTTTAAAATCTTTTTTATAATAATTTCTAGGATAGTTAAAATATAATATAAATTTTAACGTCTAAAATCGTTTTGAATTTTTAAAACATCTTTAACAATTTAACATTAATATATTTAATAATAAAGTATAAATGTTTGAAAATACTCATCTTAAACAGTTTTTAGAGTATCCGGTAAAACATAGGTTTGCTTTCTAAATGATGTGGCCGGTTTCCCCTAGATGGTGTCAGTAGTTAAAACAAAAAACACGAGTGCGAAATATGTCATTTTACGCACGCTAAACAGGCACGTAATCTATCATATTTTGAGCAGGTGTATTAAAAAGTATTTTTATCTAAACTCATATCGTAAAATCCTCATTACGAACTCAAAACTACTGGCATAATGAAAAATATTTTTCATGAACGTATCTAAAAAATTAAATTATAGTATAGATCTCCGAACAACATAATGCTATAAAAAACTTTTTCTGAGATTACCTCAGATAAATTCATTTATCTGAGGAGATTACAGTACATGTGATACTAACTAGGAAGGCAAAAGGATCTTAGCCCAAACAGCCATGTCTGAGGTTTAATATCAAATACCAATGAGGTTATCATGGAATATTCTCTAACACATCTAAATAATATTGCAGCGTGACAAAGGAGGTCACAATTTAATTTTATATTCGGCCTGCATTATCTATGGCTGTTGGATTTTGGCGCCATAGCTAACGTGGAAATTATTATGTCTTATGGGTCAAACCAAAAGTATCATTTTGCCCTAAAATGACTAACAGCAGTGATGGTGGTGTTAATTTGACTCCACCTGACATTCTGGAAATAACGACGGAAATTACGAACACTTGTAGAACAAGCTTTTACAAGAAAAATCAAAAATGGCTAACGACAAATTTTATCAAGGTTACTAGGCATGAGTTTAGATAAAGTAGTGTATGAAACTATACATAACCAGGTATTAAAACTAAACTGACACTCGTGTTTTTGATAACCTTTTTATGTAGGTACCAGTTCCATAAACTACTATTTTTCAACAGTTAAAATAACAAAAATTATTTATGGTACATTATGTTCCAACAAATTTTTATGTCTTTAGACCAGGGGTCCCCAAACATTTTTCAACGCGGCACCCTTGTAGTGCTATACAAAATTCGCGGCACACCTTCTCTTAAAGTGGTTTTACTTCTTAGGAAAACAAGAAAACACAATGCAGTTTAATGCTCATTTATCTTTAATGCGAAGAATGAAACTGTTTTAATGAATTTTTCATTATTTCCTTTAACTTTATGGAAAGTTTTGTCAATTTTACCCGAAAATCACTTGACGCTAAAAGTTTGCTCCTGTATCTGTTTTTTATGTAAGCATAAGTTGAGAATGCAGACTCACATAGATAAGTTGAGGTAAAACGCCCAAGTCTTTTTAATACAATCTTGCCAACAGCATTATTTTCTGCATACACTTGCATAGTACTAGACGCGGCATAATAATGGTGTTATCATATCATGAAAATAAAATTTTACTATTTAATTCCCAAATTTTAGTGATAATTAAGAAAATATGCCGATACCGCTGGCATCCGCCGCGCTGGTACCGTGGCACCGCTGGTACATAGGTAACACTAAAAGTTTCCGGAACTGGCCACTTACATAAACAATATTTAAAAATTTATTGCAACATTTGAAAATAGAACTCTTTGGCTGTAGAATGCAGTTTGTTTCATCTGACTGTCTTTTGTTTTTACCTTGTGGCGCCATTTAAAAAATTGTGTGTCTGCATCAACATGGATTTAACTCGGGAAAATTTTCGTAGTATGATTTTCTACGATTGTAAGTGTAATTTGACAGCTCAACAGAGCATCGCTCGGCTTGAAACAGCTTTTGGCAATGAAGCACCATGCAAGACGACTGTTTATAGCTGGTTTGCAGAATTCAAGCGTGGTCGTATCAATCTCAGTGACGAATCTCGCGATGGTCGGCCGTCCACCGCTGTGACCAACAAAAACATCGATGCTGTGCGCCGTATGATTGAAACAGACAGGCATGTGACCTACCATGAAATTCGCGCATCCTTAGAAATAGGCATGAGTCAAATACAATCAACCCTACACAAACATTTGGGTGTGAGAAAGCTGTGCTCGCGGTGGATCCCACACAACTTGACCGAGGCTCAAAAAACGGACCGCGTCACTTGGTGCAGTGCCATGCTTACCAGATTCAACGAAGGTGCGTCAAATTTGGTGTGGGACATAGTAACAGGTGACGAAACATGGATTTATTGCTACGATCCCAAAACAAAGCAGCAATCGAGCGTATGGGTCTTTCAAGATGAGCCGAAACCAACCAAAGTGGCGCGCGTGAAAAGTGCATCTAAGCGGATGATTGCTTCTTTTTTTAATAAAACTGGACACGTGGCTACTGTTGCTTTAGAGAATCGTCGTACCGTGAATAGTGACTGGTACACGACCATTTTTTTGCCGGAAGTTATTGACGAACTCCGTAAAAATAACCGTAAACGCCGTATCATCCTGCACCACGACAATGCTAGTTCTCACACGGCCAGACAGACAAACGACTTTTTGAAGACGAAAAATGTAGAACTCATGAGTCATCCTGCATACAGTCCCGACCTGGCACCTTGTGACTTTTTTCTGTTCCCAAAAATTAAGAACCAATTACGCGGTCAACGATTTTCATCACCAGAAGAGGCTGTCGAGGAGTATGAAAAACACGTTTCAGAGGTCACCACAGGGGAGTGGCACAAAAGTTTTCAAAACTGGTTTGATCGAATGAAAAAGTGCATAGACGCCAAGGGAGATTATTTTGAAAAACAATAAATTAATTTTGTACCTTTAATAGTATTTTTTCATATTCATTCCGGAAACTTATAGTGCGTCCACGTATATGCTGGCGGCACCCCTGTAATACGCTCGCGGCACCCCGGGGTTCCGCGTCACCCACTTTAGGGACCCCTGCCTTAGACCATATAACACGGGACTAGGCAAGTGCACTTATCCCCCTCTGCCGAAGTACATGAACAATTTGTAAGTTTGCTTGTGTGCGCGTTTTGTGTTTGTGTTGCAGCTTCTGATTTAGTGTGACATATCAACTTTTCGCAGGAGTGTGCGTGCGTGTTTACCTCCCCTCCCGTGGAAAACGGCAGAATAATTTCAGTACTAAGAGTCGCACTTTGCCAGGTCCCGTGTTAAATGGTCTAAGTTTATGTCTGAAGTTTTGGCAGTTTTTTTCAGTAAAGTTATTGAACTTGACTCAAGGATTTAGCTCTTTGAAATTAACAATGTGATTATTTTTCTGTAAACGAGGTGTTGAAGATTAATCACTACAAAAAATATAAAGTTGTATTTGCAAATATGATACGCTAATGTTTAATGCGAAAGATTGGTCTATGTTTAATCTGGATTCAGGTAAACTTTAAAATTAAAATGTGCTGCCTCTTAACTTTACACTCACTATCTATTACACTCTATGTATCCAAAGGATCCATAAGTTGGACCTTTATTCCTTCTTGAATAATTGAATATGTATAATTTTCAGATTTTTTCCTAGACTTGTGCTATTATGAACTAGTTGAGAACGGAATTTCAAACTTCTAAGTCAACTAGAAGAACCCTATAGGTTTTCATGGTGAGTTAATTTCTATAAAATTGACAACGAAAAGGGCAATATATTTTGTTTCGCTTTGAGTTAGAAGCCATTTTTTTTAGCAGCACCATGAATCCATAGACTTTTGTAGTAGGTATAAGTTATAACTTGATATCCCTAAGAGACAGGGTTTTGGCACCGCGCTCATCAACCCGCCTGCCCAGCGTGTGTGAGTATGGGCAAATCTTCCAGGAGGACCGCCTAGAGAGGCGAAATCCTGGAAAGGCCTATGTCCAGCAGTGGACGAAACAGGCTGATGGATGGATGGATGGATCCCTAACAGGGTCTTGACGGACGGACTGCAACTGGTCTTATAACGGTTCCGTCTTTTTATTTTGAGATGCGGAACGCTAAAAACTGATAAAATTCACTGTGCGGGCGACCTGTCAACAAACACTTAAAAGAAAAGTGTTTAAACATGATCGTCGGCACATGAACCTAAGAAAATTTAAATTGTATGAAAACGTGTTAAAACGACCTTTAGAATTAATTAAGTATATAAACACTTTCTAATGAAAAACAACACAATACCTAAATTCCTAGCATATATCCAAGTAGTAGCAAGCAGCGATCAAGTTATGGTTGAACAAAGTGATAGATCAGTTAACCTGCAGCGTGTTGATGAAGTGCGCCACCTCGAGACCGACGAGGCGCGTGTTGGCCGTGGCCTGCGTGTACAGCGGCAGACTGCCGCCCGCCCAGTCCACGATCACCACGTTGAAGTCGCCCGCCTTCACCAGCTCGTCTTTCATCTCACTCACCTGCCACACAAACATATAAATAAACGGGGGTGAGAGGTTTTCCCGAGTATGGATTGTAAAATGGAAGTATCTCATATACAGGATGTTAGATTAACCTTTCAACCACGTATAATATAGGTGTAATATATAAAAAAACCGGAAAGTGCGAGTCGGACTCGCCCACCGAGGGCTCCATTAAAGACTATATTTTTCATGATTTCATTACAAATGTATAGTTTTAAGATTTTTTTGTAGTATAAGACGCTATTACTTGCCAAATTTCATTGTTCTAGGTCAACGGGAAATACCCTATGAATTTTGATTCCTTTGAGAGTGCCTAAATGTACGTTTTTTGCGGCATAAACGGCCGTATCTTTTGTTTTGGTTAACTTAGAAGTTTGATATTTTCACAGCTTCAAGGGACTGTAGATTTAAGTATATGGTTTTAATTTCAACTCGAAACCTCTACGCGTTTCCGAGATAAAGGGTCTTGACAGACAGACGGACGGACAGACGGACAACAAAGTGATCCTATAAGGGCTCCGTTTTTTTCTATTGAGGTACGGAACCCTAAAAATAATCGGACAGGTGCGAATCGGACTCACCCACCGAGGGTTCCGTAGAAATTAGTAAAGGTTTTTAAAAAATCTACAAAATCGTTGCTTAACCTCGATGATTTTTTATGATTTACAAATGTATCACTATACCAATATTAAAGCATTTCCTTGAGGGATAATAAGACACACAATTGTTTCGTTTGTAACTCAGCCGAGTACAATACTGTTAAGTTTATATAATACTTGTTAATCTATTAATTCAATATCATGTAAATAGTCATAGTTTGATCTATGGTATTATGTAGGTAAAGGATATTCACACCAGATGTATAAAAGGAGTGGTGTTATGAATGCTTTCTGACTATGTTGTGATGCTGCCGTGTGTTAAGCAATAAAGTGATTCATTTGTGTAACAGTTCAAGTTATTTCAATAAATAGTGTTTGGAAAACATGTATTTAGAAGTGTTTTAAATATTCGTGAATCCCTGTTGGCTGGAGAACCCGAGCATATCAGTAGTTTTAAGATTTTTTCCTATTTTGTAGTATATGGTTTATGTTAAGAATAATTTTACTTTTTTTGTTTGATGGACTGGAAGGAATTTCACCTACCTAATCAAACACATTTTTGAAATACATATGTAAGTAAGCGTTATAAAAAATATATTATGTAAGGTGACATTGATTAATACAGCCATATTATACTGAAGACTCAGTAAGTAGTAGGTATCAAAGTTCGATGATCCTTTTTGGGAAATTCGAAAATTATTATTTTCCTTTTAACAACAAACGCAAGCCCAGCCCCGAGTCAACTACTATGGGACGTCAAGATTTCATTTTGCGAAATTAGCAAAAAGCTTATTCTATATTACACTTATTCTATATGTGTTTGAAAGGACCGCTGTACTTTTCTTAACAACCTGTATACAGTTTCACCAAACATTATAACGTCGCAGCATGATGGGTTGTGAGCCCTAACGCCATACTTCGGGCACAAATATGGACCCACAGCTCAACGTGCCTTCCGCGCACGCGGACCGGACACAAATGTGCCCCTCAGGATTTGAACCCCCTATTGCTGAGACGTTCGAAACCTTACGCCAAAGAGTGTAATTAAAAACATACAATTTAAACCTTATTTTAAGCGTCCTGCCCTTGTCTTTTCGATACAGAAAGAAAAAGACAGAATGCTTAAATTAAGTTTGGTCCTGTCAAATAAGTTTAGTCGTGTTACACCGAATCGACACCAATTTGTGATATTTTTAGGAGTGCCCAAATTGGCAATTTTTTTTGTTTTGACGTAGATTTATTACTAATTCAAACTCTGATAGATAAGGATTGGTGAGGTAATTTTTCATCATATTTTAAATAAGGTGACTTTCGTTTATATAGCCAAATTTCTACTGGAGACTCAATAAGTGGTTAAGATTAAGGTTATGACCCTGTTTCCGAAATACGAAAAATATTTTTTGCGCCTCTATACTTGTTCAAGAATAACCGCGGCTCAGTTATAGGAAGTCTAAATTTTATTTTGCGTATTTCACGGAAAAGATCATTGGACCTTGTTTCTAACCACTTACAGAGTTTTGGCTATACGTACGAAAGTCACCTTTTATAGTCAAGGTTAAAATATATGCTTCAACGTAAAAATGCATATGTAAAGGGAGGCGCAAAAGTAATGCCATGATTTGAATTGGCTGCCATGTTGTTAGAAATTAATAAAAAAGAGCTCTGTTTTCATAAAAAGTTTATTTGGAAGTGTAAAATTAATGACATTAATTGGAAAAATTATATCGCTCAAATTGCCACCTCCCGAGTTGATGCATAATTGCGCTAGTTTTACGGCATTTTGAATTGTTGCTCGCAAAACATCTGGCACGAGAGAAGAGAAGAATCCACATGGAATGCATGAAGAGCCATTGCATCCCCTCAAAGTGACTGTTTGGTGCGGCATTTGCAGTGAAACAGTGATTGGCCCTTATCTTTTTGAAGACGGCGATGGCACCACCGTAACCGGTGAGCGTTACAGGCAGATGCTAACTCGGGAGGTGGCTATTCGAGCGATATAATTTTTTCCAATTAATGTCATCAATTTTACACTTCCAAATAAACTTTTTATGAAAACAGAGTTCTTTTTTTCATTTATAACAAAATGGCAGTTAATTCAAATCATGGCATTACTTTTGCGCCACACTATATAAGGTGGAATCGTAATACCTGCCACGGATGAAATAGGAGATACTATTATGTTTATAGATTACAATAGTGAAGATAATTTATTGATCTAACTTCATAAATTTTTCCATACAAACAAATGTGCGTATAAATTTAAATTCATTTAATTGTATGAAACCGTCCGTCAAAGGACGCCGCTCTATCCGAGCGAGCCACTCGTCAAATAGTCAAAGGGCAGACCGCCTGCCGCCACCCCGTCCCCCACTACCCCCTTCGTCGCACGCGCTTGTTTTTGTTTGTTGTTGTGCCCCCACCCCAGTTCGCTGTTTTCGCTGGTCGCAGAGGTGCGTATCTCGCGCGCATTCTTTAAAAATGCCTCCTAGACCACGATATTCAAATCAAGAATATCTTGAGATGGTATCGTGCTACCGCGAGTGTAACAACGTAACCGCGCATGCAGTAAACCTATACGAGCAGAGATTTGGTGTACGAGTGAGCCATCATACCATTGTGTACGGCCAAACCGGACATGATATTAGAACTGTGCGAGAACTAAAAAGGCGCATCAAGCGCGCTTTTCAGCAAGTAAAAAGTGAAACTGACACCTTAAATAAAGTGCAAAGACATGTACGCAAGCGTGCCTACATTTGTGTGCAACGCGAAGGCGGACTTGTGCAACAGTTTTGTAGATAAATAATACTGTTGTAAATTATGCAAATAGCTGTAGCTAAGGTGTAATTGGTGTAAATAAGGTACAATTGCTGTAAAAATGCAAAGACAGAACATAATGTTTTTGTGTAATGTGTACCTACGGCAAAACATAATCAGGAGACCCGGCTTTAAGTGTGATGGGAAGTTTACCATCTTATTACATCAGTTTTTATCTGCGGAATGAATTAGAGGAATGCAATAACTGGTAAGTGCACTTTTAAACTTTTGCCTGCGTATTATTGGGTACTGGTTGGCCAACAGATCCAGCCGTTTGGAAATTTAACAGTACCCTAATTAGTTAATTTACCGGTGTCTTAATGACCAATGACGAAGAGTAATTTGCAATGTATTTCGTATTTACATCTACTTTGCGTGTAGCGTAAGCACATTGGAGAGGCATGCAATGGCACCTATTCTCGTGTAGCACTTTTAAATTTCGAGCTAAAAAAAAACAAGAATTTTCATAGCAAAATAGACCTTAACGCGGAGGGATGACAGTTAAATGAGCTTGTATTATTTTGGGGTTTCACAACTCTACATTTAAGTTTGTGCTACACAGAATAGGTACAAATATCTCTACCTGGTAGAGACGAACTGGGCAGCTGATTTCATTCATTGAACGGTTAGAAAGAGATAGCAATTGTTATCATTGACTAAACGACTCGTCAAGCGTAATTTGTGAACCACGTTATGCAGAATGAAGAAAATGTTTATTTAATTACTTTACCTTCTCAAATTTATTTAACTATTCCGGGGTACGAAATTTCTTCACTAATGTAATCTATAAACATAATAGTATCTCCTATTTCATCCGTGGCAGGTATTACGATTCCACCTTATATAATGTTGAAGGTTCAAATTAATTTTGGATCAATTATTGTAGCATCAAAACTAGGCACCTAATAAAAGGTAGGTAAGAACTAGGTAAGATGTAAAAAATCATCAGGCAGCAACAAAATAATGATATTCACATACGGAATGTTTTAAAAAGGATAAGACTCATTTGTTCTTCTGTGCGAGAAGACACAGGTCGAGTTTTCGATGAGATTATGATTCATCATCGTCAGGACTCTTCGGGAGTACAGGCGCGCGTCAGTACTCGACTGAACGCCTTGCGTGCCTGTACACCCGGATAGCCCTGATGATGAGTCATAATCTCATCGAAAACTCGACCCTTGCCTCCTTGCACAGTTAAAAAAGTGAGGCTTATCCATTTTTAAAACATTCATGATGTCAACTCACTTAAATGTTAATATTTACATATTGATGATATGTTTATTACAATTTTCTAAATGTCATCGAATTTCTCAACCGTCTAGACTGCTTAATTACTTTTATAATAGATGTAGCACAAGGCGATTGTAGCTCGTAGATTGTTAACCGAGGGGTTAAGCGAACATTTTCGCACAAGATGCTTAGGCGTACGAAACTCTACTTTTTATTAAAAATTCGAGGAAAGTAAAGAAAAGTCCGGTATTTTTATTTCTAGTTTTTGTAAAATTATTGACTACTTTTGGGTATAAATGAAAATGCGCAATAGAAATTAAAGGTGGGATACCTTTAATTTCCTTTGAAATTTACTCAAGAACCGATTCTTTATACGAGTGATATTTATTTATTCATGACGTCAAATGACTCATCCAGGGGCTTGCGTTTGTAGGGAACAGGCAAATAATAATTTTAGAATTTCTCAGAAAGGGTCAACGGATCTTGGTGCCGACTATAAACTGAGTCTTCGGTATGGATTTGACTGCATAAATTAACGTCACCTTGTTTATAACATACTAAGAAATAATTGAAATGTAGGAAAACTGATTTTCAAATGTAACTTCAAGTTTGATTTGCTAAAGATGTCAAAAAAACAACTCTAATACGTTAACATTATATCATTGCGGTGAAGAAACGCAGAAGAAAAGTAAATCCAGCTGTAGGGAGCTCAGGACCAAGATTCAAACCCGCTCTCCCGCTTTGTGCATGCTCTACGAACTGCCATCTAATAATGCGTTTAAGGCGCATAGGCATGACACCGTTATAGTACAAAATTTGATAACCCCGTTTCTCTGTTGATCTTTGTTGTAGACTAAAGTTCAAGACCTCTATAGTTTAATAAAGGCATTTACAAAGTCACCATCTGGCTGAAATGCAAAATTTTGGCATACGTAATAAGGCTTTAAGGCGTAATAAAGGCACGTAAGGCTTTATAAGTAAATCTGTCTAGATTGATGTCTTTAGAACAAAATCAATACTAAAAATATTGGCAAAATGGTGCCTTTTAAAATATCAGTACCGGATGATATGGATATCAAGCTTTAGTCTATAATGAAAAACAACAAAAAAACGAGTTATCAAATTTAGTACTAAAACGGTGGCGTGCTTATGCGCATTACGTATGGTCTTTTCGGTCAAATTACTGATCAATTTCGATAATATTACTTAAAGTTTGAATTGAATAGAAGATTTTAAAATGCGTGGACAAAATGCGAACCGGAACGCCTCTAAATTAACCAGATTCATAAAAATAAAGTTCTGGAGGAATAACCAGTTTTATTTTAGAAGAGGTTATTTTTTTTAGAAAATAAAAAAATCAGTTCCTTGACAATTTGAACTGATTATTGGATAAATAGTCAATTCGGTAAAGTAGCCATTCGGAAAAGTGATCGATTCGGGAAAGTGGTTAACTTGGGAAAGTAGACCGCCCTGTACCGGAAGGTTACAAACAAACACTGGAAACATTTTTATTGGGTGAAGATTGCTTTGTTCGATTTTCAAATTACCTTTCGAACCGAAAGTGGCACTTTCAGTCCACTTTTTAAATAAACAATGACCTGCTTCAAAAGAGATGAAAATAAAACTAACTTTTTGAGGAATCGAATAGTGAATGAGAGGAAAAAAAGACTGTCTGAGTCTGACTTCTGCACTATGTTTCGAATCATAAGTAACCGGCCTTCTTTTCCTCATCTGGTTCATCTGTTAGTCTCAAAAATATTTTTGTCTTTTATATTATAATCAAAATATTATTAAACTATTGTAAAATAAACATTATTGAGAGTGCATTACAAACTGGAAAAGTTGAATTGAAACAAATTTAAAGTGACAAAAGTACATTGAAGAAATACCTCAGTTCAGGATTAGAACCTTTATTTTTTCAATTAATATTTTCCATAGTTGATGCTTGTGATTGTTGGCACTTGATGGATTTTAATACACATTATGTTTATTTATAACTCATGTACTTATCCACAATATACTTATATTAAATATTATACCCAACCGGTTTCGCTATTCAGCATTCTCAAGGGCTTAACTACAATATTTATTTAATTACATTTTCAGAATCTACAAATAAAATACGTGCAATAAAATAACAATATTGTTATTTTAGTTTATAATATTGTTATTTTATTGCACGTATTTTATTTGTAGATTCTGAAAATGTAATTAAATAAATATTGTAGTTAAGCCCTTGAGAATGCTGAGTAGCGAAACCGGTTGGGTATAATATTTAATATAAGTATATTGTGGATAAGTACATGAGTTATAAATAAACATAATGATATTTTCCAGTTTGTAATCATAATGCACTCTCAATAATGTGCAGAGTATCAAACCGAAGGATTTCGATATACCTAAATCACAATAAACAGACTACGATAAAACTTTTACACGGGCATAATTTATAATAACCTTATGGATATGTTGTTGTTCTATAGGGTTGTCAACTATAGCAACGCCGAGAAAAAAGCTAGTCCTCAGTGTTTATCAAAGATGAGCGAACTCACCCAGTTAGAAAGTGGTGTGTCGATGAACCCATGTATGATCATCTTGGTGAGTCTCCGCGGACTGAAGTTGGACTTCACTATCGTCTTGTTCAGATTCACGTTCAGTACCTCGCCCGCTGTCGGGTTCTTCTTTGTGTATAGTATAAATCTGAAAACAAAAGTTTTTATTTAGACACAACAAAATAAAGTGGAAATTATGTACTCAATATTATTTATTATACTATCATTATGTCATTGCGGTATAGAAACGCAGAAGAAAGTAAATCTGTATATGAAGTGCTGGACCTGGATAACTCAGTTGGTAGAGCATTCGCCCGGTAAACGAGAGGTCCCGGGTTCGAATACCGGTTCAGAATTCCTCACATCCAGATTTACTTTGTTTTCTTCTGCGTTTCTATACCGCAATGATATAATGTTAATTTGTATCTCTTGGCGATGAATAAATCGCCAAGTGTTTCAAATATTGTTTTTTTTTATATCAGAGTTTATTTTACTACCCTCATGTGCCATGGCACCACTACGTTATTATAACCTTGTCCGTACAATACTTATTTACTATGAGATTGGGATCGCCTTCTAGATATTGAATTGACGACGCATGTTGAAGAGCGCTGTTTGAATCGGCGATGTAGGCATTGTATAGAAAGCGATACAAAGCTACGCGTGGCATGGTACTGGTAAACATCGCACCACAACGCACGTCGGAGCATGCTATCGTGTCAGCGTTCCATGCGGTTCTACGACGTAGCAAAAAAAAAAACTGCTACGTGTAGCGCTGGACGCTGCAACCACAAATTTTCAAAGGAGTGCTCTTGAGTTGTTTCTTCAAATATTTTAATCCATCCATCCATCCATCCATCAGCCCGTCTTCGTCCACTACTGGACATAGGCCTTTTCCAAATTTCGCCACTCATGTCGGTCCTCCGTCCTCCTCATCCAGCCGCCCCCCGCAACGTGCTTCAGGACTTTTCGCTGTGCTGTACGTGGTCTCTATTCTAAAGCTTTTCGGCCCCCACGGCCATCAAGTCGGCGACAAATATGGCCTGCCTACTACCTCAACTAACTGATTCTGCAGGCTATGTCGGTTACTTTCGATCTCCGATGGATCTCCTCATTTCGAATTCTATCCATCAGAGATACCCCAAGCATAGCCCGCTCCATAGATCGCTAAGAGACCTTAAATCGGTGGATCAGACCCTTTGTAAGAGACCACGTCTCAGCGCCATACGTCATCACAGGAAGAACGCACTGGTTGTACATCTTAGCCTTTAAGAACTGCGGTATTGACGACGTAAATATGTGACGCAACTTTCCGAATCCTGCCCAACCCAAGCATATTCTTCTGTCAGTCTCGGCGTCGAAGTTGTTTTTATCCAGCTGTACGACTTGACCCAGATATTTTTGAACAATTTCGATGCTGGCATTTAATTATTAATTTAAATAATAGTTTTATTTGTTTTAGACGTTCCGGAATAAAAAGTTGAAAACTTTTAGTGAGATTTTCAAAAGGTTTAGTGTATCAGTGTCACTCACCTGGTACTTATTGATGACGACTTTAGGTATAGAGGACACGTTGTACGGTCAATGTATAAGATGGTACTAACTGCGAGTTATGTTTAGACAACCGAGTTCGTCGCAGCGCTGCATCTCAAATTTCACTAAAAGTTTTTGTACTTTTTGTTCCATAACGACTGTCACTCACCTAGTATTGATGACGACTCTAGGTAGAGGGAACACGTTGAACGGTCGATGTATGAGATGGTACCAACTTCGAGTGATGTTCAGACAGCCGAGCTCATCGTAGCACCGCGTTTCGTTTTCAACTGAAATTATGTTAATTTCAAAATATCACTCAGTAAAGTAAAATTTTGCTTAGGCCTAACTATTATGGCCATGTCGAAAATATTTTTCCTAAAAACAAACAAATGTGAGTTAAATAAGTATTTCGGATGTTTGATTTATTAAGGAAAGATCAAGTCTGAGGCAACCGTAATAAAAGAACTGGTATAACTCACCTGGAATAAAGTGAAATTATGTCATGAGAGCAGCAGATATCAATCTGTACTCTTTGCCTTCCTCTTGGGAGACATGTGAGTTTTTGTTACAGTTAATTATAACTCACAGGGTAGCCAAGGGATGTTGACCTCTATGCGATCGGACCTCGCCCAGTTGAAGGGGTCCAAAATACCGGCAAAGGCTGGCTGCAGCCCCAGCAGGATGCACCACAGCATCACTCGCAGATGGCTGTCTGTCAAGTGGAGCCGATGCATCCTCTGCTCTCTGCAAGTAATGGAAACTCAGCTTTACGTCTATCTATGTTTTTAACTAGTCTTAGAACGATGATTGGTAGTATAAATAATTACAGGATCTGAACATGATACAGTACATATCAAATCGTCGTGCCTATAAATATAGAATGTAAGTAGAACCAGTCGGTAGTTTTCATAACAAGCGTCGTAGTACACATGAAGACGCAAATCAACTACACTTATAGCATTTCCGTTTTTTAACTATAATATCCGACCAAAAGATCAAGTTTACAATTAAAAGGATAACCACCTAATATTAATCCCACTTTAAGTAACAACGTAGTGGAAAACTGGAAGCGATATCTTGTCGACGACACGTTAGCGGGGTAGCCAGAGCGGAGGCAGGTGGTTTCCTTGCCGCCCGGCACGCGGATGTTAACGGTTTACATAACGATGCTATAATAATGTGTTTATTATATATCTATCTACATAATATACATTTATCCATATTGCAATATTGTTTGTTCCATTACTGTTACGGAATAAGTGCATGTTGCATTGGTTTTAATAGGATTTTACGATTGCGACGCAGGCGCAGGCAGGTGCATAAGTTAATATGGTTTGATAAAGAATTCAAATTTATTAGTATACATTGTTGTGATAAAAAAACACTTGTACGATATCTATATCGTTTATTGCACGGACATCTAGCAACAGAAAGATTGTTTAAATAAATAATTATATATAAAATTATGTAATTAAAAAGCCCCTGATGATGCTTATATAGTGAAACCGGTTGGGTAGTGTAGAATTAAATATTATCTGTGGAAAAGTACAAGTGTTTTTTTATCACAACAATGTTTGATAAATTCCACCAAGTGCCGACAATCTCAACTATCAACTTCCTTATTAGTATACAATTTCAGTGATGGTCGTTTCGACGGAGCTGAACAAAGTTTCAAGTTTGTTCATCAATATTCACCTAATAATTTAAATGTTTTGTAACATTTAACGATTGCACCTCATAATGGACTCGTAAGTTAGCTAATCTAATCCGCGTCGAAGGACCAGTTAACTAAACGCTCGTTTATTTACAGTTTTACTCGCGCGTGTCTACTGACAAATTATGAAACTTGGAATAACTATAAAACGTGTGCCTTTCCAGATAGGTACCATGGCTTATGGTTCTTCAGAAATATGCCAACAATAGTGTGAGAAAATGTGGAGCCAGTAGTAAAAAGTTTTCACACATGCGTTTTTGTGTCATTGTGTAAGGTAAATTATTGTTAGATATGGTCGTTGTTTATTTTAACGTGCCATGCGCCGAGTGCCATTGTGATGATAGAAACCGTTCAAGTATGCACTTTCTAATAGTATGTTAATGTTTGTTGTACTTTTTGATATTGTTAAAATGGAAACTGAAAAGGAAATAAAATACATGGCCAAGTGCTTGGAGTCCACACAGTAATTATTATAAGCATATGACATCGAAAGATTTACAAGTCTGTTTAAAAACGATACTTTCGAAGCGTTCTACCGGGTGTAAAAGCAAAGGCTTTAAGGGTGTGTTAGTATGATCGGTAAAGATATTATTTTAAATACTGGGATCTCTAAATAAAGTGCCAGTACCTCATAATAAGACGATTTTCTTTACTCAAAATACACTAATCGCGTGGACACCCTCACGGTCGCCGGCCACTCGGATGAGGGTTGCGGGTTGCGGGGTGCAATTAGTTGTGTGGGGAGGCCGGTGAGCTGCGTAGCCATAGCTTAGAAAAATGATGGAATTTTTCGTGAAAATTCAAGGTATTTTTTTTTCTCGTAATGACATCAGAATCGTGTATACTTTCATACCCTAAAGGGATTCTTGACTTTGCATTTACACTCTGTATAACAGAAGATAGGGTACAAACGTTTACTTTGAATACATTTTGGTTTATATTATATCCGATCCGTATTACAAAAACAAATTTTCGTCGGTAGGTATAATATTTTAGGAAACCTTAATGTAATATTAAAAACGTCGATATACACATAATTAAATATTCATACAAACGAGTTATTATAATTATTTATAATTGGTATCGACAAAAATTTACACAATCAAATACTTTGGATATTTCTATATATTTTATTGTTTGAAATATATTATTTTATCATAATTTCAATTGTATCGATACGAAGTATGGATAAAAGGCTAAAATGCAACAAAATTTATCTTTTTTCTTTACTAGATTTTGCTCGCGGCTCCGCCCGCGTGTTATTCTCTTTAACGACATGCTTTTTTCCGGGATAAAAGTAGCATGTGTTAAGTAAGGGTATAAGCTATATTTATTATAAATTTCATTCAAATCCGTTCAGCCGTTCCAGCGTGAAAGAGTAACAAACACACACACACACACACACACACACACACACACACACAAACTTTCGCATTTATAATATTAGTGTGATTTGAAGTTTTTAGTTTAAATCACGGGTTTAAATGAAATTTAAGAGAAGAAATAACGAATTTATAAATATTTATAAGTGCATACAAAATTAAGACCCTCTTCTCTCCTCTCCGCCATCGATAAATTTTTATTTTGCAAAGTTGTTATTAATGACCTTCGTTCTCCTTTTCCTTATAGATAAATATACAGGTTGACAATGAACCCCTAGCTATAAAAAAGAAACTGTTCTATGTTCAAAATAAAAAATACATGTTTTGTTACCTTTGTCATTTGAAAAGTGTTCAATTTCAGTTATTCGATCAATATCAAGCATTTAGATTATTTTCGATCTTTTCTGGAGACAGTATGCAAAAAATTAAACAACAATGTTTATAATTATAGCATTTTGGCTTTAACCAACACGCCGTAATTCTGTAATCACATTGCTCAGAGATGTATGATTGCTCATGATAAGTAAAATGATGGTATACATATTTTATAGTTAAGGATTATTATTGCACACATAACTTTACTGTGAATAAATCAAATAACATATATTTTTTTATTGACGTATTTGGTCTCACTGTGAATATACATATATAGGTATTGATTGTGTATTTTTAAGCGGCACAGAATAAACCTAAAGTAAACAAGGGTCTTATAATAGACTTGCTTTGATGAACAAATAACTTTCAATGCTTACAGTGTGCAAAAGCTGCGTAGCTAATGCTGTACACAGTTTTTTTTTAATGCGCAAAGTTTCGTTAGGTGTTGTATCGTTAAATTTTTTATCGAAGAGGTTATGTAATGGCGCGATGTATTTTTTAATAAGAGTTGTTTCCTTGCCTTTTTCTGCATAAAATATCTTATTTCCCCACTTATAATGCTATTATTTGGTTAAAAGTGGTCTAAATTGAACATATTTGGGATAGCTGATCCATTAAAACCAGTCATAATGCTATTAAACAGCCTATTAAGGTTCTGTTTAGGAACATGAAAATCCAAGTATTTTCAATTTGGACATAGCCTATATCGTTGTCTATATATAGCGTAGCCTGACCTCATGCCCCCTGAACCGAAGATCTGAAGGATGTTGCGGGTGGGCGGCTGGATGAGAAGGACGGGGGACCGCCAAGAGTGGCGAGATATTGGAAAGGCCTATGTCCAGCAGTGAACGATGACAGGCTGACAGATGGATGGATATAGGGTTTAAGTAAAAGTCCTGCAATCCCCTTGTCCACAAATGTTGTGGTAGTAGAATACTTTCGATTGCTTAAGGAGAAAAAACAGTCTTTTCATAAAAAATAGCACAAAGAATACGCACAAAAGAGCAAATTCATATCAGGAGTCATTATTTTCTTCAATTAATATTTGTTAACTCTTTGATCTGTAATGATGGTAATCGTGCACTGGAAGACCTAAAAGTTAGTTAAAAGAACTTATTTATTTCCAATTATTCAGCCTTCTGCTTCACAAAAACTAATAATAACTAAAATATTCAGCTTCTGAATAACTGGGTATCAGAACCACTCAATGGATTTGGATTCGGTTTTTTTATTATCATCGTAGTGACCCCGGTCAAAACTCATAAAATAACGACCAGGCCGAAAACGAGTCAAAGATTGAATAAACGATTTTAACTCGGGAACCACTCAATGGATTTGGATGTGGTTTTTTGTTTTATTATCATGTAGTGACCTTGGTCAACACATAAGCTATAATACGTGGTCATAAAATAAACCTCTAGTCGAAAACATGGCAAACATTGAATGAATGCGGGCGAAGCCGCAGGCAAAGGCTAGTTTCATTATATTATTCTGTTTCATAAAGATGTTTTGATTTAATTTAGGTTTAATGTTACATTGTTTTTTTTTGGCTGCCTGGTTTCGGTGTTTGAGCTAGTTGAAATTCTATAGATTTGTATTAAAAGAGCACAAAACGCATATTTGTGAAACATTTTTCTAATCAATTCTCCCATCATTTTCATCACTTTGACATAGTATTGTAAGCTATGTCTGCTTTTGGTTGGTGTTTTCGATTATTTTTCAGATATTATAATTTTTTTATCTATTAGACAAAGTTGTTCATGAATTTAATATAGATATACATTCCTATTGTATTGTATTTTTTCCCTTTACTTAAATAAGTTTATTTAAAATAAAAAAGTTCCTTGCTTTTTATTGTTTTTCTACACAGACTAAACGCACAGTATTGAAACGCTATTTGTGAATGTAAAAATGAAATATGACGCCAATTCTAGATTTAAATTTGACGAAAGTTTTAACTGTGTACACGTTAATAAAGGCCCTCATAAATCGACCCAACTAGTCTGGGGACCGGCAATAATGTTGGTGTGAGATATTGTTCAGGAAATTAAATTAAGCTACAGAAAGCATATGCATATATAATTAAATCATCTTCTTCTCGTGTTTTTTGCAAAATAAATTCTTCTTTATAAGGCTGTCCAAGATTTCATGATATGGCAGTTAAAAGTTGACAGTTACAGTGATGTACCCTAACGAAATATAATCGATTTTTTTTTAGTATCGAGAAAGTTAACAAGGGCTATCAAATCGATTTTTATTTGATTTATCTTTGATTATCCAGACTACTTTTTGCTAATTACTAAATAACTAAATTAAACGAACCAATAACTCCGGAGCTTGAGAGTTCAATTTTTTTTTGTTTTTCTCGGCATTTCACCGGAAACAAACAACAATAACAAAACAAAAAAAAAAACTGTAATAAATAGAACGTAAAGCAATGAAAACACAAACCGCATACAAGATGAACTTGATGAATGTCCGCACCGATTCATCGATATATTTTCGATTATGTAGTGTCAGTACCTATGGGTTAACGTTCCGATCCACGCATCAAGCAGCAAAAAGACATTATTATTTACTGAATCTTTTTTTCGTTAAATTTAACGAATACACTGAGATTTTGTTTTGATTTATTATATTATTTCTTGTATTTTTGCAATAATTAAATACATTATTTCTAAAACCTGTATGCAGTGTGGTGTGAGTAGTACATGTGAAACGGAAAATTACGAACTGTCACCCATATCATGATATCTCGGACAGCCTTATAGTCGCAAGACTGTCGAAAGTTATGGCGGTATATCCATTGCCGAGCCTTATATAAAACAGACTGGTGACAGGCAGCGGCGTCACCGGTGCAAGGGTTTCGGCACCGCACTCACCAACCCGCCTGCCCAGCATGTGTGAGTATGGGCATTTCTTCCAGGAGGACCGCCAAGAGTGGCGAAATGTTAGAAAGGCCTATGTCCAGCAGTGGACGAAACAGGCTGATGGATAGAAATGAATTGGACATAACGTACAGAAAAAATTGGCACGTCCCAACAAAGGCCAGCTCTACCTTTATCAAAATCAAAATCAAAATATTTATTTTTGCAAAATAGATACATAAAGTATACTTTCTACAAGTCAAAGTTAATTTTAACAATATAATATATCTTTAGAATATAAACAAGAAATTGAGAGGAAAATATTTAGCGTCTCGCGATTATAAATAAAAAGTGCACGTCATGAAGCGACTCAAATAGAACTGAACGTACGTGATATGACTTTTAATTCTTTATACAGTGTGTTGTAACAACTGCAGGGGACCTCTAAATAGTCACATCATCACCTTGACCCGTGAAGATTATGTATATAATGCAATATGCATAATATTATATAAAAAGCGTCATTTCAATATCAAGTTGCTTCATTTTTGTAGCTCGGTTGATTAATTTTAATATAATCAATTACAATATTATAATTGCAGTCTCTTCAGCAATTTGTGGTTTTCAATAAAGTATTCGGACGAGCTAACAACTGCATTTAAACTTTTATGGGCAATCTTTTTTCAAATTTAATTGTGTCAAAGTCGAAAGAAGTGCCCTTGTGTTATTCTTAAATATTAAGACTAAGCTCGTTCAGTTTTCCCTTCTTTTAGTGTGAAAGACGCAATGACATTTGAAAGACGGATATTTTTTTGAAGAAAAATGGGTTTGAAATCCATCAAATACTTATTCTTTTGGATTAAATACGTGCTATAAAATACGAAATATACAGATTAATCAGCTCTAATCCGTATTTCCATCGCAGTGCAAGTCATTAATACTTTATCAACACTAAGTAGTTAAATCGCAGCTGATCACTATCAGGATACCATGACGACAGACTCTTTCACAACAAATGAACCAAACTACTTTCACCTATTTTTAACTAAGTAGACTATCTACCTCGTATCTATAAAACAAAAACTAACAGAGGTAGTTACGCGATAAAACCTCCGGAAGATGTTGGATGAACTAATCAATCAGATGCGACAAAAAAGCCGCAAGCCGCCTTTGTGGGACAGACCGATAGAAAATAAACAAAACAAAGGTAGTCGGCTAGCGCGGAAGTAGCGCACGGCCGCGGCGCTGACGCAACCCACGCAGTGCCCAGGCGCACAGGCGCATTAACCCGCAAACCCTGATATAATACTAACTCAGAACAACGCGCATGTAACGGATGCCTCTACAAATTGCTTGGAGGTAATAATCATTAACAAAGTATCGGTTGCGGTTAATTACTTGTATATATGGAGGAACGTAAGCAGGTCGGCGCGGGCGCCGAGCGTCGTAGTTCTTGCTCTGCCCATTGTTTGTGTCGCAAGTACGCGCTCTGACGGCCTTTACGTAATCGGGTCGGGGCGTTCGAAGCTGTGTGGACTACTTCCAAATTCTTTAGGTCTTTATCACGTAGATAACAATGACACACGGTCTTATTCAACAGGTAATGCACAAAATTTATTGCAAGAACTGTTATTTTCTAACAGTAAAGCCGGGACACTGATATTGCGAACGAATTGCGTAAGTTAATGACTTTAATAGCTGTAAAGATGATATCCTTATTGTGATATTTACTTGTTTATGGGGAAATAAAGTTAGAGATTATTGATTCCTTATACACAGATTTATTTCTCATATAAATATTTAAATTTTAGTATGCATTTAATAATCTGTAAACAGCTGAATTAAATCAGTAATTACTACTAAAATGTGTACAAAGAAGCAACCATACAGTAAAATATCTCTATAATAAAAGTGCGTGATTAAACTAAAAAGGTAAAACAAAGGTTGATGCTCTTGTGAGAACTATTTTAAGTTCAAGGCTTATGTAACATAATGTTGTCGTCAATATTATTCAAAATGCGAACTAAATTAATGCAAATTATTTTTATTTATGGTAGGTACATCGTAAAATGGCAAAACATGAATTAGGTAATTTTCAAGGCCATATGCAAATTTTTTGACTCTACATAACCTACTTTTTGGATTCGAAGGTCAATGTAGCTTCTAGAGTAGTCGATGTTCCATAATCATACGTATTTTAGATCCAGGTTGTCTTCAGAATCTATAGATACGAAATTACCAATCGACAACATTTCATTTTAGTTAACCATTTGTTTTTAATATTTATATTGAAACTCTGCGTAAAAAAGAAGCTTATGTATTTATTCATTTTGTTTTATTTTATGTCTTCCTGCATAATTCAATGTTTTCTTATTCACTCATTCCAAAAGGACGTAAGTCGCATCTGGGGATTTCAAAAGTCAATGTTCATTGCCAATGGATTATTAAAAAAAAAGCTTAACATGTTTTATGTTTGCCCTCACATGGCATGACAGTTGTTTTTTTAAAACAAAATGAACTTAAATGCAAAGGAAATTGTTTTTAAAATCCTGTGTTTACCATATTTTTAGTTTTTTGAAAGTATCTCTTTATTTAATCACAATTTAATTCTGAAAAAAAATATGGTGCTGAGAAAGCCCATATAATCGAAATGGCTTTTACTTTTGCATCAATTATTAATTTGTAATGATGTCGATTTTCGTAACCACAAGGCCCTTTTAGGGTTCCGTATGCCGAAACAAAAAAACGGAACCCTTATACGATCACTTTGTTGCCTGTCTGTCAAGACCCTTTTTCTCGGGTCCCGTTGGAGATATCAGGTTGAAAATAATACCTTTTACAGAAGATCACGCCCCACAGTGCTGTTAAAAATCAGGCTTTTAACTAAACGCGAAAAAAGTTATTGCGCTTTACCTAATCAATTTCATAGAAATTGGCTTACTATGGAAACCTATAGAGTACTTCAAGTTGACTTAGAAAGATTCAAAGATTCAAAATGTTTATTTGTAAAATAGATACATAAAGTATACGTTTTACATGTCAAATCTAATCTATACAAAAATAATATTTTATAATGAAACAAATATGATACTTACGGGAAATATATATATAAAAAAACTATATTTAAGTTGGGCACTAAAGTTATGTGTATAATAATAAAATAAAGACTTATTGGAATAATAATATTATTATACATAATGCAATTAATAAATAAGTTGATAAATAAACTGAATAGACCATAAATAAATATAATGCCTAACCAAATATATACTAAATTAAGTAAAAAATTAAAATATTGTATATACCTACAAAATGCAATGAATAAATAAGTTAATAGATAAATAAACTACAAATAGATTTAATGCCTAAATCCGCCCATTCGATTAATCTTGCTAAGAAGAAGGGCAAGAAACTTAGCAAGATCTTTTTTTATCAGTATTTTTTTTCAATATGGCGTAATACTATTACAGTCTTTTTAACTTACATAAAATTATACAAAACAATGTATTAAACTTTAATAACTAAAGGATAAAAATATAAAAGACAGAAGGAAATTGTGTCATGAGGGAAAAAAATATATATCTTAGTCTACCTGTCTAATGAGGTAGTAAGTTAAAATACTAAGCAAAACATCATCTACCTGTCTCATATAGTTTATTTTTTTTATAGTCAGATTATCAACTAATAAATGCTAAGTTTAAGTTATAAAATGTTCATGTCAATATGTAAAAATAAATGTCAAAATAATAATAAAAAACAAAATAAAAATATTAGTCCACATAAAAACAAACGATTTGAAAAACACAAATCAGTTAAAAAATTAACGAACAGTAGTATTATGGCTAGGATCAATATTTTCATGACACCAAGCATAGACACACGTCTAGGAAAAAAACTGGCCAATTTAATTAGACCCTTCGGATATAAGGTAAATAGGTTGTGAGTGTCAATTAAAGTGAGATTGGTTTTTATAACTGGTCATGGAATACTTTTGTGTTTTAAACGGTATGTACTTTCCTTTCATGTTACCCCAACCAAAATACGCAATTGGTCTTTTACGTTATATTTTGGCGTGTTGTACAAAATGCGATAAACAAATTCCACGAGTGCGTGTGACGAAATGGAGAACATATGGAAGACGTCATCTTGAAACAATTTTATCCGCAGCTGATTACGTTCCAGTAAAATATTTTTCAAAATTGTGCGAGTTTTTTTAAAACTTCGTTTGAAAATCAGAACTCTGCCGTTAGACACCTTTTTGTTATTAAGTGTTTGGAAGAACTGTCCTTTATATATTTGACCGCTGGCTTCACAAGAGCACTTGCAAAAGATTTTTAAGGTCAAGCGAAATGGTAAATTCGTAAACACAGAAGTCGACACACGATTTGTATACACGCAAAGAACGGTTGCACATACGTTCGCAACACGCGGCTATTTATTACTTATATAATACATAATAATAATATATCACAACATGGTTATCTAACAATTCGTTACTAAGTAATAACGAGTGATAATGATATAAAGAGTTTTGTCAGTGTCAGCCCACATTTGTTCACCTATATTTCAATGTTTTGTGACCGCGTAACCACAAAAGTAATCGTACATTAATTTTTAACGCAGAAAGATTTGGAAATTCGGCCCTCCTAAATAATGCATAGGGATAAAATGAATATGGATATTATTATTAAAGTATAATAAATAGACTTTTATTTAAAGAGGCAAAGTTTCCGCCAAATCCCATAGAAAAAAACCCCAGTCCCGGCGCAAAAGAATTGTATTTCAGATTTTAGGTAATTATTAGTAACTAGAAACAATATCAAGTGTCACTATTTCCTGATTCGGTGGCTAACATGGTTATTTTGCCCAGAGAAGTTTCATAGGCGCTACATGCAAACATGACAGTTATTAGGAAAAGCCCTTGTTGAATACTGAGAAACGATAATGAAGACCTATTGTACTAGAATAATAGAGAAAGGTTAAACACTGGTTGCTAAAGGCGGCAGGTATGCGCATATTCTTTTCCTTATAAAATAAAGATAACTACAAAATGTATATAATTATGATGCAGGCTATATATATCAGTGTGTACGCATATGTGCCTATTATATTCAATTTTTTGCAATTACCCACACGGTTGCGTTGGTAAAATTTTTAGTAAAATGAAGTTTTTCAAAAAAATGGCATACGTATAGGTACATTATTGTACATATGTGATAATGTGTTTATATCATGTGTTTTATTCATTTTTTGCCAATTCAATGTCAATTAGAACAGTAAAATGAAGTAGATGGCGCCTATGAAACTTCTCTGGGCAAAAAAAACATGTTAGCCACTGAATCAGGAGATAACGACACCTGATATTGTTTCTACTAATAAATATCTAAAATCTGAGATACAATTCTTTTGCGCCGGGACTGGGGCAATTTTGGCGGATACCCTTTAGGTAATCAATGGAAACAAATTTCAAGATAACTATTTAGATATCGTAGATAATACTAATTAATATTAAGCTCGCCTTTGTATAGAGATTTTGTAGAATAACGAATTTTACTATTATTATTACTGAATCAGGTAACTTTATGTAAAGGTCAAACCGCCCTATATAGTGCTGTCGCCCGTGGACATTCACATCACATAAAGTTTACCGTTTGCCATTGTGAAATTTTTATATGAGTAAAATACGCCATTTTAGACAGTAAAACCCAAGTCTTAAAGAACGTAACCCGCCGTAACCATTATAAATTATAAAAATAGTCGGGCCTCATATGGGACATATCCTACTATCCTACTCCTACTAATAATAATAATAATAATATACTGACGTAG
Source organism: Ypsolopha scabrella (assembly GCA_910592155.1). Taxonomy (NCBI): domain Eukaryota; kingdom Metazoa; phylum Arthropoda; class Insecta; order Lepidoptera; family Ypsolophidae; genus Ypsolopha; species Ypsolopha scabrella. The sequence continues at coordinate 14,091,664 of OU342964.1, forward strand.
GGATGTGACGACCCCACCGCCCACTAGTGCGTCTAGATGGCGTCGGGGTGTGACGACCCCTTCGCCCTCTGGTGCGTACAGTGTAACAGTCACCGCAACGCAGCTTTGGCAAGCTTTTGGTGAGTAGCGATACCACGGACCCGAGTACTTCTGGGGACGACAGCATTTCGTCCCCGACTCTGGCTTGCCTTCATTGGCTGTCCAGAGTGGAGCGTTAGAGCTTCTCAGCTTGAGAGTGGAAGTGTCTAATGGCGTAATAGCGGGGAACGGCTGACCGGATTTTATCCGTGATCCAGAAACCGGGGCCACACCTTTAAACATGCCTCGCTTCCTTCCTGGCAATAGTTTGGTAACTATTGGGGGACTGTCCGTTAGTGTATCCCAATGGTACATTGAGAGAGACGTCTCCATGGATGCGGCCATCTCACATTTAGATTAAATGGAACTAAGGCCTCTTCAATGTTAGCTTCGGCCCCATGAATGCCTTTCAAATGACCGGGTCCCTATGGACCCGTGACTGAAAAGTGTACCTACATAATAATAATATTATAAATGCAAAAGTTTGGATTCATGGATGGATGGATGAATGGATGTTTGTTACTCTTTCAAGCCGTATCTACTAAACCGATTGGGCTGAAATTTTGCATAAATGTAGCTCTAGACTGTCCGTCCATCTGTCCACGGCTTAGCTCAGAGACTATTAGTACTAGAAAGCTGTAATTATACATACATATTAATCACGCCGACAAAAGGGTAAAAATATCGATATATTTTTTTAATTGTATCTTCCATACATGTAAGTTGGGGATGAATTTTTTTTCGTCTGTTCGATTGGTCGTTCAGAAACATTATAGGTGTATAAAAACCATTTTTAGATTTAAGGATCCGTTGGCGAAATATTAAGATTTAAAGTGCTAATTTTTGTTAGAGAAAAGTGCCCCCCTGCCGGCTAAACAGTTGCTTATGAATATATGAAAGAAATTACAGAAGTAGTATATAAAATGAAGTTAAAAGGAAAACTATCACAGCTAAGTAGGCTTTACAGGTTTACGAGTACAGGTTGCGCCAAACTTTTAGTCCCCTTTAAACACGACAATGTATGGACCGTTCTTCGGAAGAGCAACTTCCGAGCGGACTAAAAGTTTGGCACGATCTGTATTAGTAGACCAACTTATAAAATGTACTGGGCAACTACGGAACCCTACACTGCGCGTGGCCCGACACGCACTTGGCCGGTTTTTTGCCTTCTCTAATTCCCATTTATTAACGACGTAATTTTTCAATAATCTTACTAATATTATAAATGCGAAAGTTTGGATGGATGGATGTTTGTTACTCTTTCACGCCGTAACTACCGAACCGATTGGGCTGAAATTTTGCATAAATGTAGTTCTAGACCTTGAATAGGACATAGGCTGCTTTTTATCCCACAAATCAGTTCCCATGGGATGGAAATGAGGTTTCATTTTTCTATATAAAAGTGACACATCACCCTTTCACACCGTTCCTATTGAACCGATTGGGCTGAAACTTTGCACAAATAATATTCTAAATCTAGAATAAGACAAAACCTACTTTTTATCTACTAAATCGGTTCTCATTGAAACGCTTTAAAAGAGACATACAAAATGGGAAACACAGAGGCGCATAACACATACATTTTACCAGCTGTTTTTACTGTAGGTAACAGTCAGAGAAATATTGGCAGATTATATAGGAGTACACAAAAACTAATTCAAGGCAAGGGAAGCTGCAGGCAAAAGCTAGTAATAGACAAAGCTTTTGGTGTCACGCAAAAGGATCTATCATTTCATTACCAACCACACAGTGAGCATGTTATCAAATGCGGATTATACATATGTATGCGGAAATGACAGACAGAAGGTGTTAAATTCATAATCGTAATACACAAGTTCATTGTGAGTACTAAAATAAAACAACCTTACGTAATAGGTCAACTACTAAAGTTATATTTACGCTTATTAAAGCAACGAGTATTAAAATAAATTAATCATTTACCAATCATAACACACGACTTCATAACATAGATTATGGGGTAAAAAAAATGTGAATAAATAATTTGCGAAGTCAAAAACTAACCTAATTTCCTTATAACCTGACACAGTATTCTGTACAGTTTTATCACTCCAAACTAGAGTCAGAACAAATACGTACTATAAAATGATTGGTCTCAAAAGTATTGACAGGATTCGATGGAATTGCTAAAATACTAAATCAGCGCGGGCATAGTCGCGGGCAAAAGCTAATATTTAACTCAAGCAAAGCTTTTTGACTTAAAATTTGTCGTTACGTATTAATTATAATAAAACACAATACAAAATTGAACACGTACATCTTGTCTAATAAAATGTGAAACAGAGAACAAAAGAGTTATACCTATACAATTTACTTATTCATTAGTAAAACAAACATAAACAAACAAAGAGCATTGCTCTAATGCTATGATGCGTGCTAAGCAGCTCTCGTACATAGTCATTTATAAACCAATCTTTCAATGTTCAGGGAAAGCGAACCTTATATCTTTGTGTTAAGGAAACAATTGTATTGTATGTAGTCAATCGTGCGCAAATAAGGAAATATCGCGCGAAGCATGCACAATCAGTGAAAAACGTATTATTCGCTAAATAGTACTATTATTTACTATTTCCAGTTCCGTTAAAAATTAACACTACTGGGTTTCAATTGTAATACAAAAACGTAGTTTATTGCCAAAGTCCAAACTAACGCATAGAATGTAAAGAAATTTGGCAACCATAGTCATAACACCCAAACCTAGAATTAAATCAAATAAGCAAATTATTGTACTATAAAAAATACGACGTGACCACCATTCTTAACCGGTTATTGCCAGGTTTTCTAGAGCACATGGAATTTTTTTCTAGAGATGATAAATGAGACCCAAAATCCGTCCTATCTAGCTTTAACATTAAAAAAAAAATTTATTATATGACAACAGGAACAAAACTAACATAGTACAGGAATAAGTGTAGCTATTTCAGGAATAAAATAAAAGCGAAAATGTCGCAAGTGAAATTCACCCAAGATTCCCCTTAACGTATTACCAATACTGTATAAATTAATTCAGAAAAGTAACCGATGAACGCCACTGTGGATCTTACTACGAAATTTCGTAGCAGCATCGCGTGTAACGCAACACTACGCGTTGCGCGCGCGCCTTTTAAAAGAGTTCAACGCGGGTCCGCCGATAAAGTTCCTTCACGCTTGGAATGTACCAACACATTCGTGCAATGTCTTCTGGAACTATCTACATATCGACCGACAAACTTATCTGGCGGGTCATTGGACATCTTTGTGCTTTTGAAAATAAAGGCTAGATTAGTTTGATATCATTATACGAGTGGGTATAGAAGAATTCATTTGGTAAAATGTAAGTAGGAATTACAAATGCGGGTAATTATGCGTAGGTTTCCATATATGTTTTAAAAGTGAAAAGAAATTACGATTGTTTTACGAGAATCGCTTTAATAAAAGCCTTTGAAAATCTGTATGAGTAATTTTAAGAACTAAAGGAATATGTTTTCGAAAATTATTTTCATGTACTTACATTTAGTGCTAAAATTGACAACTCAACAAATATTACGCAATGCGTTAAATCATCGAGTTTTACTTGAAGTACAGCTGTTGGAGAGTAGTTCTGAGTGGAAAGGAAATAATGAGATAGCGAGTAGTTAATGTACAACTTTTGCTTATTCGTAAGTCATACATCAATCAATCAAATAATTTATTTGTAGAACATAGGTCTACATACGTAGGTCACAAATATTTATTAGAGCTCTCTTTGTTTTACCTAAAACGGGTACAAAAATTACACAATACAATATGTAACAGTTTATATATTACATTTACAATAAAATCCCATGTTATATTATAACATTTATTTATCGTTATTAAAATTATAAACCCAAAAAAAAAATTCTCGCAAATGTCAGAATTAAATAAATGTAATAAAAATAATTTGAATTATGTCAAGAAATTCTGAAATAGTATAAATAGTATAGCGGCGGTAGCTCAGGGGTAGAACGCTGGCCTCTCAATCTTGAGACCCAGGTTCGATCCCCGGTTATGTGAATAGTATTTGTTCTTACTTACCACTTGCTGAACGGTGAAATAAAACATCGTGAGGAAATCTGCATGCCCTAAAAAGCGTGTTTTGTGCCCGAAGTACAGCGATAAGGCTGACCGGCCATCACGTTGGGACGTAATAATCGTCGGTGAAACGCGGGTGTACCGAGTATTGACAGTGACTTGCGTTGCACAGTTCATACTCGGAACACCTCTGACACCCCTCGGGGATTCATGTTGTGAAGATAGTTTTATTTTATAAATAAATTATATCCATAATTTGTATTTAAAATTTATCAGATCCTGGTTTTTTTATATCTTCAGGCAATTTATGATATACAAATAATAGGTTGGGGAAAAACTCTTTTCGCAAATAGTATGTATGAACTTATAATAAAATCTCTTTGGCTATACCATTTGTATCTCGCTGGTTTTGGTATTATTAAAAAGTTTAAATTTAAAAAAAGATAATTCCAAATTCAAATTAGGTAAAATGTGTGATTTTCATTTGTTTTTCTTACAGTTAAGATGAGTGAATCTAATGAAGAAATTCGATACATTTTAAAATTTTACTACAAAGAAGGTAAAAATAAACGCAAGCCGCGAAAAAAAATTGCGATATTTATGGACCTAGTGCAGTGTCTGTGAGAGTAGCACAAATTTGGTTTAAGCGTTTTCAATCCGGAAATTTTGATGTCAAAAATGCACCTCGCTCTGGGCGCCCTGTTATGGATAAAATGAATGCCATTTTTGAAAAAGTGGAGCAAGATCGGTATATCAGTAGTTACGATGTAGCTGAAGAACTGAGGATTGACCACAAAACAGTTTTGGCGCATTTGAAAAAAGCTGGGTATACAAAAAAGCTTGATATTTGGGTGCCTCATGAGCTCACTGAAAGAAACTTAATGAACCGTGTACTCATTTGTGATTCTTTATTACGACGTAATTAAAACGAACCGTTTTTGAAAAATCTGATAACTGGTGATAAAAAGTGGATCACGTACGACAAGAACGTGCGGAAAAAGGTCGTGGTCAAAGGCTGGTCAGGCTTCACAGACTCTGGCGAAACCCGGGTTATCTCGCAACAAGGTAATGCTGTGTGTATGGTGGGATTGGAAGGGCATTATTCATTATGAGATGTTACCGCCAGGCAGGACCATCGATTTTGAACCCTACTGCGAACAACTGATGAGATTAAATCAAGAAGTTGAGAGAAAGCGGCCGGTATTAGTCAACAGAAGGGGTGTGGTTTTTCATCATGATAACGCTAGATCTCACACATCTTTAGCCACTCAGCAAAAATTAAGAGTTTGGCTGGGACGTATTAATGCATCCACCGTATAGTCCTGACCTTGCACCTTCAGATTTCCACTGGTTTCGGTCTCTTCAGAATTCTTTAGGCAGTGTCAGGTTAACATCACGAGAGGATTGCCAAAACCACTTGTCGCGGTTTTTTGATCAGAAGCCCCAGAATTTCTATAGAAATGGGATCATGTCCCTACCTACAAGATGGCAGAAAGTTATAGAACAAAATGGCACCTACATACTTTAGTTAAATGTAAATAAACTTTATTAAAAAATGTTTTGAATTTTCATATAAAATGCGAAGAAACTTTTTCCCCAACCAATATGTTACCGGCGAAACCCGATTTTAGGACAAACTAGTTATTCCTAGGCCAAACTAGTTCATATAATGGTAAGATCGTATTTTTAGTAAGACTTAAGACGTCGCCTCGCTCCGCTCCGCATCGCTCGGCTCCTGAATTTTATATTCACAAGATCTAACACGCTCTTCCATGCTTCGCTCGTCGCCGCACCTATTTTAGCCTAGGTGAAACTGGTTTGTCCTAAAATCGGGTTTGGCCGGTGACATATATTTTGGCTCCCAGGCGTACTATGCTTTTTAGGGTTCCATAGTCCGATAAGGAACCTTTATAGTTTCGCCATGTCCATCTGTCCGTCTTTCGGTCCGTCTGTCCGCGGCTTAGCTCAGAGACTATTAGTATTAGAAAGCGTATACATACATATTGATCACAACAACAAAATGGGTAAAATAAAATCATGAAAAAAAAAACACGTAAATTGGAGATATTTTTTTTCTCATCTATCCCATAGTGTGGGGTATCGTTAGATAAGTCGTCCAAAAACATTGTGGGTGTGTGAAATTCATATTTCGATTTAGGGATCATTTGGCGAAATATTAAGCTTTAAAGTGCTAGTTTTTGTTAGAGTCCTCCCCCCTGCCGGCTAAACGGTTGTTTATGGATATGTGAACAAAATTCACAGAAGTAGTAGTAATGAATTCAAAATGAAAACTAAGAAGGCTTTACAGTTTTACGAGTACCTACAGGTCGCGCCAAGCTTTTAATCCCCGTTAAACACGAGGCGATTCGTATCGGTAGGAACAAATGTATGGGCTGTCCTTCGGAAGAGCGACTTCCGAGCGGAGTAGAAGTTTGGCGCGATATGTTTGAGTAGACTTGTCGGCATATTGTGTACATTGCGCGTGGCCCGACACACACTTGGCCGGTTTTTATATTAAGATTGTGTTGCTCTTTTCGATTATACTCTATTTCTATTAGAAAGCTGCCTATCGTGTATCTGAGACACTGATAGTATTATTAAGGTATCTATGTTCTGAGAAACCTTCTTAAATAGTTCAGGGTTTGTTTTCACTAATAATGCAGAATAATATTGATAATCTAACATAATCTAAAGAAAATAACATATGATCTTACAAAGTTTCTTACCCTTCTCCTTATCAAGACGAATAGGTCAAGTTTCGTATTTATTTGTACATGTAGCATATACTTGCTTTTGTAGATTAAAATAATTTATTCACCTACGAATGTCACTTTATTGAGGGATTCGCTCCGCACACGCCCCGTGCCGGCGCCGGTGCCTGATGCTTTCACTCACGCACTTGACGCGGTCACTTCACTCTCATGAAGATCCAACAGCAGATGCACTTCTGTACAAGTTTCATTTCTTTAATATTTTAATTTTGAAATTATACTAAAGATACATTTAGGTATAGCTGCTTTAGGTAGGTAGATAACCTCTGTCGAATGTTTTTTATGGATAATCGAATCTTACCTGTGATAATGAAAATCAATTTACACGTAAACTGTAAAATTTCAAGCGTCACGATTTTTTACTGTTTCTAAAGTTTACTTATACCCCATTAATACAGTTTTCAGCTCCAAAACGCTTTTGATGCTAAAATGCCATCGTACAGCAGTATAAAACGTTGTTTCATTGAATTCAGCTGTGGTCATGATACTTTAAGCAAAGATAGTCTTTCAACTATGATGATCAAGGAAAATGTGACTACCGCTAGGCAACTGATCAAAGAAATCCATATTCTATGGTGAGATGCGAAGACTTAGACGGATAGAGGTTATTTCTTTTTACACAACATTTAAAAGTTAATAAGTTAAATTCCGCGCAAGCTCCTTGCTAGCTAAAAGACAGCGGGTATTGACATGGGCAAACAATATAAATGTCTAGCAGAAAAGGAACTCTCGTGTGAATAGTCTTCGAAAGTGAGCAAACCGACCAAGACGCGACAAGTGAAAAGCATGCACAAAAAATGATTTCGAGATTTTTCTATAAGACTTTGTGTGAACTAACAATGCCGAACGGGTAATAAATATTTGTCAAAGACACTCGACTCTTCACACCATCCGCACCCTCCACCCTGATAACGCGGTAGGCACCTCATACCGCAAACAAAGTAAATGAGATTTTGAGTTTAAAATATTGAGCCTTGGAGGGCTTGACCCATCGTGCACACACCACATGCATGACATTTATTATTATTATATACTATTATATTAGGTGGTAGAGCTGATGCCGGGCTCGACTGTGGAGGTACCATCATCTTACTCGCAAATCCTCCCGAAGTTATTCGGGGGAGGGTAAGAGAACAGCTCTCAGGCAAAACCAGGCGGCCCACCATTGCCTGGGCCCGACGGATGGCGGTATATCCATCCCCAATTGCCAGGCCTTATATAAAACAGACTGGCAGCGGCGTCACTAGTGCAAAGGTTTCGGCAACGCGCTCACCAACCCGCCTGCCCAGCGTGTGTGAGTATGGGCATTTCTTCCAGGAGGACCGCCAAGAGTAGCGAAATCCTGGAAAGGCCTATGTCCAGCAGTGGACGGAACAGGCTGATGGATGGATGGATATACTATTTAATATATCTCGTAAAAATCTAAGTGAGCTTAAGCTGTAATATATTTTGTTTTGAAGGACACTCACCCTAATTTAAGTTAGGAGCGGAGGACCGCCATGTATGGTAAAATTTGGGAAATGCCTATATCCAGCGGGCTAATGGATGGATGGATGGATGGAAATACATATGTTGGTTTACATTTGTTTAACATGGAAATAATTCAAAATTTTCAGTTTGCCCGCGTATGGTACAACATTGGATTTATCATTCCCAGCAATTTTAACATTTACGAGTACATATAAGAAGCATCGACAAGGGCTTTACCTTAAAAAATGAATGCTTAGTAAATCGCTTACAAAAATGATGTATAAAATGAGTGTAAGAGTAAAATGTTTTCATCATAAAATGTATGTTAAGTTCCACCCAGGTACTTACCGACAATCACAACAACCAAATTCTTCGTACAAAAAACTTTTGTGCAATTTAAGAGTTAAAGAATGGTTGATGGTATTCCCACTTATCCTCACGTCAATAATCACGTTTAATGTTTATCTTTTTATTAATGTTTTATAAATCCATCTATCTCTGCTATTTACATTTAATTGTTTTTGGTTTACGTATTATATTATTTATTTATATTTTTATGATTTGTATGGTTATTTATTAGTGTATTGTATAATATTTATACTATTCTAAGTATTTGTATGTACTATGTTATAATTTATGTAACTATATATTTTTTTTTAGATTTGTTATTTGCTTTATTTTTATTATTATTTCTTATTTTGTACACCGCCTTTCGCGTTATTTTTTTTTCCTACAATAATTTCCACCTTAAGGTGAATTGATGAATAAACACTTGCACAGAAAATTAAAATAAAACACAGAATACTGAAAAACAGAAGGCAAGGGTGGACTCATTCCTTAAATAAATTTCTTACAGTCAACCGATGGTATTAGGAAAATGAAAATTTTACACATTAGGTACTTAGTTGTTTTTGTGCAAAAAGAAAACAACTTTCTTCAAGCCTATTATTTAAATATAATACACTACATACAAATACATATATTACATAGATATATAAATAAATACATACATACGAACAAAGTAGCAAACTCATTGTTCTTTTATACCTACTGCATTGTTTTTTATTATTTGTATTTGGTGCACAATAAAGAGTATTTGTCTTGTCTTCTCTTGTCAAGCGTATAATCCTAAATACAGAGGCATGAACAGCGGAATGTGGTGACTTGTAAACTTAGAAAACTAACCTGCCTGTACAGTGGAGCCCACATCAAGCTATACACATTGAGTATAAGCTGACCTCTCAATGTACGGGAAGCCTATACAATGAGAGGTCAGCTTATACTGAAAGTGTTTAGCTTGATGTGGGCTCCACTGTACGTACCTATAGAATTGTTGGTACGACTAGACGCATTTTAATATTCAATCTGCAGTCCAAAAGTCCAAAGGGAATTAGCGAAGTGAAGGCAAAGCCCACCGCTACTTACCTCCTTAGAAAATCTGTGTCAAGAGTGCACAGTTTATTTGGATTGCGAGCTAAAGTAAATATGTTGATGCATGCATGCTATGTACGAGTATGTAATATGTATGTAGGTATATATACGAGTATATGCCTATTTATGTACGTGTGGATCTCTGGGACGAATCAAAAATATTTTTAGATTTGAAATGTAACCAGGCAAAACAAAAACACGATTAGATTTAGAATGCATATGAATTGTGCTCAGTCCAATATTATTACTGGAAACATATATTTGTACTTGTAATAAAAATCCTATTTTAAAAGCTTGAACTTTTTGCCTCATATCACACACAATGCAGTTGGATTGAAATACATACAGTAATATCAGCTTTTTTGCAACTTCTTGGTATATCTGTTACGGGTAATACTAGAAGATAGGGTAAATCTAGGTTTACCCGGGTAATCTTATATAAAACTTCGGGGGTCGTCTCGCTCCGCTCGGCGCCCAATGTTTATTAAGAGTGTATAATACCTCACTTCGCTTCGCATGATCCTGCTTTATACCAACAAATACTGCAATAATCACTCTGAAATTGATATATGGTAAAGTTGAGGACTAATGCTATGTCAACGCAATGGTGAAAACTTGATTCCATAAAAATTTCTCGATACAAAAAAATACAAAGTTACCTCCAAACCGATTGCATTCATTTTCAATGAATACTTGAAATTTGCAATAACCTTTGCATGATATAACTGATATTAGCATAAAACAGATGCAGACAATAACATAAAAATGAAAAAACCATCAGTGTAGCCGCGACTTCAAAATAACTGATGTTTTGCGTGCGCGGCATTTGATTAGAGTAGGATAGACAGTTAAAAAGCAGAAGCGTTGGAGCAGGACTGTGAATTGAGGTATTATGGGCCCTTAATATGTCAACCTAACACGCTCCTCCTCACTTCGCCTGCCGTCGCACCTATTTTTGACTTTTTTCGGCCTTTACCCGACTTCGGGCTTTAAAATAAATTTATAATTTTCATTAGCGGTGGTAACTAGCTCATTCAGTAGCGGGATACCCATTACAGGTTTAATTTATAATAATTTCACCTTGTATAAACAATAACTTTTATTGTCTGTCGGTTCAACAGGCACCTGTGAGTTTTTCGAAAATAATGTGCATAGTATTTTTAAACGGGACGGTTATTTAAAAAGATAGCTGATATTGCATTTTATTTATAATTGATAAAATTGCGAGCTACACATCAGTTTCAGTTACCAGCTAGCAATGGCCCCTTTTCCACTTACCGGCTATCCACCGGCACCGGCAATGGCGACGGCGACGGCACGGCTAAGGTGGTAAAAATGTAATAAAATGTTCATAAATTTTTACCACCTTAGCCGTGTCGTCGCCGTCGCCGTTGCCGGTGCCGGTGCCGGTGGATAGCCGGTAAGTGGAAAAGGGGCCAATAGATCCCGAGGATGCCTCGTTCAGAGGCGAAACACATGTCGATAAGTTTTTTGCTTGTTATTTGAGACTGCTTTGTATAAGTACTCATAGGTATTGTTTGCTTGTGCATGTTTTATGCGGGAGGGCGGGCGGTGCACGAGTTTGCATTTTGAATAGTATTTATGATAAGTATAATATGTATATATAGGTATATTGTGTATGTATATATTATGTATTTATTATCTATGTAAATTGCATTTATAGCTATATAAATTTATACCAATGTATTATTTTGACACATACTATTGTTTTCTATATCAAATATTTATTTGTTTGTCCCGCCTGTACATTTTATTAAGGCGCCTAGGCACGCCACCGTTTTAGTACAAAATTTAATAATCCGTTTCTCAGTTGTTTTTCGTAATAGACCAAACTATATGACCTCCATCATCTGGTGCTGGTATTTTAAAAGGCACCATTTTGCCAAAATTTTGAATATTAATTTTGTTTTAAAGATATTAAGCTGGACAGATTTACATACAAAGTTGTTTTCTTGCCTCAGATTGTACCTATATCAAAATTTAACATTTCAGCCACACAGCGACTTTGTAAATGCCTTTATTAAACTATTGAGGTCTATACCTTTAGTCTATCACGAACAACAACAGAGAAACGGGTTATCAAATTTTGTACTAAAACGGTAGCGTGCCTATGCGCCTTAATTATTATTTCTTCACCACCCAAAGGTTGGCTGGAAGAAATTGTTTCTAGTAATAAGCCCGCCTTTGTACAGTACTGGGTAATATTAACTTTTTATTCTTTATTTTTATTTCGTGTGTGTACAATAAAGTGTCTATTCATTCATTTATTCATATGAGTAAACTTTAAACTCACGATTTACACAAATTATTGTATTGGGGTCTTAACGTCAAGCACATATCTATTAAGGTATGTTGTTAGTTATCGCGGTTAAGACCCCAACACAAAGTTAATAATATGATAAGAGTGTTTAGCAGAATATTGCAAATTATTAATAGGTATATCCATAAGTTTATTTCATTTATTTTTAACTTACTATTAAGAACGATTTATATTGTCTAATTTTTTTATAGACTAACTGTGTAAGCTGTGCGTAATAAATAAAAGAAAATGCAAAATACAACACTGTCTGTGGCTAATTAAATGAAATGCAAAGCAGAATTTACATGTAACGGTATTTGCGTATTTATTCTACGGAAAGAAATGTGCAAATGTGCACTTTTATATGTAAATTGTATATCTTCGTTCACTTTAATTTGTTTGATACAACGTGTAATTTTTGTTTATGAATTCTACTAGTAGTGATTGTCGCTCCTCTGAACAACTTTTACTATGGAATAAATCACGACAACTAAGTTAGCTATTCCATACATTTTAGTCGAGTATGGTTCATAATTTTATCGGTCCTGAATGCGGTAATGAAACAATGTTGCAGTTAGACCTAGTGAATGTTTGAAAACATTGTATAACTTGCTAGGAAAATTCTCCAGCGACTCGAATCGAAATTATTAATGAGTATTTTTTTACGAACATTTTACCAGACTAAAACAACTACGAGTGTTAAATGTTTTATCAATTGAAATATTGTTTTATTGATAGAGCCTACCTAAATTTGCAAAATTAAATATGCGCCTCTATTAAGGTGACTTTAATTTATGCAGCCAAACTCATACTGGAGGCTTGGTAAGTGATCAGTAACACGGAGCGATAACACTTTTTGCTAATTTCGCGAAATAAGATTTTGACGTCCCATAGTAATTGACTCGGGGCTGGGCTTGCGTTTGTAACGAACAAAAAAAGAATAATTTACGGATTTCACAAAAAGCGTCATCGAACCTTGTTACTGAGCACTTATTGAGTCTTCAGTAAGAATTTGGCTGCATAAATTAAAGTCACCTTATATATTATGTATATCATTAATTATATATACCGACAATCTTGGAGTAAAAGCTTTCGGGCAAATCAAAGTTTAATTGGGTCTCATTTTTACTTCCCAAGTATATATGGTGTAGTATCAATCAAAGTCTCAGTGTATAAGTAGCAACATAATAAACCAGAAATTTACATAATACCCACGAGTGGTTCGGTCAGTGCAAATTAGTTAAATATTGAGACTATGACTGTATTATTGGAATGACGGAGTGGGTTTAATTTTGTTGTGCATTAAGGGACCACAACGAGGAGTTCGTGAGGTGTCACAGAGATAAATTAAAACTCATGTTTTGAGCGACTTCACGCCCGCGCTTCGCCCCGTCTCAATTATTATTTCTTACAATTACATTATTTCTTATATTTATAGATTTAAATTGAATTCCATCAACTTGAATTTATATAAAACGCCCTAGGAGTAAATAATAGTGGAACAGTATTATGTTTTTAAATGACCTGAATTATCAAATAGCAAATTATTCGCACCAAGTTAACAATACCCTAAAGTCGTATTTTAAGAAGACCGATCGCCTTTGCATCAATTACTGTTACTCCATGCAGAAAGAATACAGCTGTATTAAAAAGATGCTATGGATAGCCCTTTATGCAGAGGGTGCCTTCTAGAGGACTAGACAGTGGACCATATGCTACTCCACTCCTCTATAACCGAAGATACAAGACGAAAGACAGGGATAGCAAAGATCACTTCCACCTTCCCTTCACTGGACGAGGTTCTTATGTCAGCATGCTGAAGCTGTTCGGCTCTACATCAAGGAGCTGTCCTGGCTGGGTTGACTGACCGGGGGAAGTGCACAATACTCACGATCACGGAGAGTCAGTACAGGACTCATCCCCCCCGCCACGAATTTAGAATAGCTGAGCGTGTACCTACAATTAACTCAAGTCACGGTGTCAGTTTGAACATGACCATTTACTGATATTCAGGGTGCACGACGCGACCTACAGAATATCTGATCTGACCGAACACCAGCCAAGTTTTAAAAATCTTCTTTAGAAGTTGAAAACTTATTTTTCTACTTAATTAACAAGTTATTTATTTAGCACAACAATAAATTACCATAGAGCGCGTCGTCGCCGCCAGTCGCGTGCACAAAGTATCAATCAGACTAGAAACATCCATGATTTATTAAGTATAGTGGTTGTGATTCTTGAGGGCCTCTAAACTTTTTAAGGGAGACGTAATGAAACCAAAACCTTACAATAAACCACGATGTTCATCTGTCTAACTGTCCGCAACAAAACTTTATAACTATTTCCGATTACTATGCAGAATTCTCATACACGTTTCGATTCTTGAAAAAAAAACGACCTTATTCAACATTCGAGTTGACATTAATAGAAACATTTCGAAAAATCATAAATATATTAAATGGTAATAATTAAATAGCAATTTGATAAACCTTAATAATTTCAATGTTACTGACGTGACAACGGTGCTGGAAAATAAATTTAAAGCTACAAATGGCTGAATAACCTCCGAGTATGTGGTTACATTTAAAGATCGCTGTCTATTTACACTCGGTATAGGTCTGAATGAGACATGAGATGAGACTGACGAGAGAATGACGAAAATGGTGTGGAGAAGAAGAGGCCTATGCACAACAGTGGGTGGATCCGGGCTGATTGATTGATAGATCTGTCTTGTACGTGTTTGTATATTCATATGTGTTTTAGCTTTCATTACGTACATAGTTATCTTTCAAGCTCTCTTAAAATGCAACAACTCCATCTTTCTATTTAACTTTCCCAAGTCAATACCTATTAGCGATTTACATTGCAAATTCGAGAGAGCTATCACATTATGTTCTGTAAAATAACTATAGCTTCGGCTGGTGACATTTATTTGACATCGTCTAATTTACCACCTTTCCTTTTTAATGTTTTCTCAAGAGGTCGATGTATCCAGCAGTTTGTAAGATACTGAGATTGTTTACTGCATTTTCTGTATTATAATAAATTATAATTTAATTTACAAAACGGTTATTTTTATTTCAGCTGTTTAGGTGTATATTATAAATGTTACCGGCCAAATAAATTTTAGGTGTATGAGCATAGTTATGATATATATTATTTTGAGTTTCCTGACAGGAATTGAGCATCACAATTTTGTACCTCAGAGATGACAATTGTAAGTCCCCTTTATGAGAATTTCTTTTTTGTTCATCAATGTAGCCAATTCGAAACGAGCTTATCTTATTACTGTTATTACACTTTCCGTCTATTTTTATCTCTCATGTAAAATTTCCATTTTGGCACTTTATTGTCTACCTCTGAAAAAAACAAACTTAAAAAAAAATCTACTAACCGACTTTAAAGGTAACAGCAGACATTCACTAAAAAGTTTAAAATAATTTTATACTGACCAAGGGTGCCATAATAACACTATTGCCGACTTCTTTCTTCCTGAAACATAATGTTTTCTAGAAGATATTGCTATATCTGAGGAAATGACGTGCTGACATCTAACATGTTTCAGAAAGAAAGAAGTCAGCAAAACTATTATTTTGTTACCATTGGTCAGTATAACATTATTTTTAACTTTTTAGTAAGTGTCTGCTGTTACATTTGAAATAGGTTAGTATTCTATTTAATTTCTCATGTTTTGTGTTGAAGATTGTGAAATATGGGTAGGTATTGTAAACGCTCTGTTCATAACTTCATACGAAACGAAGGCATCCTGCAGTCAGCAACCAAAGCAATTGTCTCAGTCATAAGAGGTGGCTGTCATTAATTGAGAAGTTACAGGGTCGAAGGGCAGGTGGATGGGTATACTGACGATATTCAAGTAACGACCTGCAATCAGCACCCTAAAACAAAATGATTTCCGGAGTTGTCATCCTTTGAGGAGTGTGGGGTAGTGAGGCTAGGGTCGAAGGTTAGGTGTTTAAAGTGTCAATTCTCAAGTCCCTGTAACCAGAACCCTAGCGAGTTATGTGCATTCATCCGTTGAGGAGTTCTATGGTGAGGCAGGTATATCACAATTTTCAAGTGACACCCTGCAATTAGCATCCGGGTACAAACCGATTGTCTCAATATCGAGTGGTATACTATCATTTTTTGAGGAGTGCTACTGCCTATCTCTGATGACCTTCATGAGATCACTACCAAACTGAAGCGGGACCAAACTTGAAGCAAATTCTTCCAAAAAAAAAAACATTTAAATCGGTTTAGAAATGACGGAGCTACGGAGTACAAAACAAACCCCAAAATTAAGCAGATGGAGATGCATTATCTAATAAATATACCCATATTCCCCCGGTTTTAGGGCAAAATCACTTAAAAGTCTTGGTGAAATTTCAATCACATCACACTAATATTATAAATGCGAAAGTGTGTGTGTGTGTGTGTGTGTATGTTTGTTACTCTTTCACGCTGAAACGGCTGGACGGATTTAGATGAAACACATAGGCTACTTTTTATCCCGGAAAAAGCATGTCATTAAAGCAAATAACACGCGGGCGGAGCCAATATTCATATAGTTAGAGGGGGGTTATCCCGGATTTGTTTCATTTCGTACGATAGATTATATAGATAGATTCTTTCGTTTTATACGAAATTTATGAAAATTCCAGATACGAGTAATCAAAGAAAAGGTACTTTACTAAGCTATGATAGAAAAAAATTCTATATTTTAAACACTTGGCGATTTATCCATCGCAAGGAGATAACAAATTAAATTTACTTAATATTCAATGGTTACTTTTTTAAATTTTACCGTAAATACGTTTTTGTTGGAGAAAAACGTGATTTTTGAGAGCGCGTGATGTTTCGGTTGTCGTAGCAGCCTCGGCTCAGAGCGCGCTATTTTCAACAATAATGAAACGTCATAGAGTTCAGTTCTACCTGACGCAAAATGAGGTGCTCAATGTCAGGAATAACGGGCCCTGAATGTCTTTTCAGATAAAAGCAATTTAAATTTAATGTTTTGTACTAGTGTGACAATGACAGGTATTCACCCTGGTCTTAGTACAAACGGGGCCATAAAGCATCCGTAAGATTTATATAGTACTTTTTTAAAGTACGGTTTTCCAGTAACGATACAAATTGCATCCAAAAAACCAAAAAGGGATCATTTTAAAGAATATGTAGCAATTAAATTTACTCCATAATTTGACACGTCTTTTTTACAGTTAAAGGACAAAAGATATTGATACAATATTCTTTTTAATAATATGTTTTTTTTTATTTCTTGGAGAAAAATTGCCTTATTTGAAAATCTAGTCTGCCACCTTAACCTTCTTAATTCTCATTATTAGCTTAAATAATAGAACGCAGTCAATAGTGGATTGGATTCATCTTACAACGGCTAAACCAATTTAGATCCTTTCTTATGCAAATAGTATTTCAAGAAAGTTATATGACTAGGTGTTATCATTTCTAATTAATCAGCGATGATGACTGAGGAGTTCTGCACTGTGGAACAAAATAAAAATACATTTTTGCATACTATATTCGATGGAACGGAGCAGGAATTTGAGATAGGTTGTATATTTTTTTATCTCTTTTATCATTATAGTCGTAGTTCCGCATTATAAGATTGATTAATTTGACGTAATTCATTGATAACAGCAAAAGAAGGTACTTGTTGCACAATTTGGGTCTGGTTATTTCTAGTCTAAGACATGATTGATTACCTTTAATTACCCGTACCATTTTCTACACTCATGTCGTAAAATCCTGATTATGAACTTAAGGCGCCTAGGCACGCCACCGTTTTAGTACAAAATTTAATAATCCGTTTCTCTGTTGTTTTTCGTAATAGACCAAACTATATGACCTCTATCATCTGGTGCTGGTATTTTAAAAGGCACCATTTTGCTAAAATTTTGAATATTAATTTTGTTCTAAAGATATTAAGCTGGACAGATTTACATACAAAGTTGTTTTCTTGCCTCAGATTGTACCTATATCAAAATTTAACATTTCAGCCAAACAGCGACTTTGTAAATGCCTGTATTAAACTATTGAGGTCTATATCTTTAGTCTATCACGAACAACAACAGAGAAACGTGTTATCAAATTTTGTACTAAAACGGTGGCGTGCCTGTGCGCCTTAAGGGGGCAACTTCTTACCTCGGTACAAAATGCACATCATATGTTTTCCTTACTTTTGTATAAAAAGTATGCAATAAATGTGTTTTAAAGCAACTCGTGGAAATAGTTTATTAATAATAAAGTGTTCACAAAAAAATTACGTATTTTAATGTATTACATTTTGTTTGCATTACATTAACAAACTTAAAAGCGTGTTTAGAGTTGTAATGTAATGAAGCTAAAATGTAACGCATAAAGTTTAATAATTTTCATGTGATCACCTAACTATTAACAAGCAGTTTGCGCGATTCGCTATAAAACGTATTTATTGCAAACTTTTTATTCAGAAGTAAGGTAAACAATATTATGATGTGCATTTTGCACCGAGATCCACCGTTACCACCTTAAAAATAGTGCATTATATAATATTTTAATCAACGAACGTCTCTAATATGAAAAAATTGCTCTCTTTAAAAATAATGTTTAAAAAAGAAAAGTACAAATATACTAAGTAGAGTAGGTAGGCAAAGGAAACTCTGTCTGACGTTTTAATATCTAATATCAATGAGGTTTTTATGTTTTTATATAACCTTAGAATAATGTTTACATTAATATAACATTGTTAGGGGAGTTACTTCCTAAATGACCCAAGTTCTCCTTGCTTAATCGGCGGATTAGCTGCAAACTATGGTGCGCTCGATGGTTATTACTAAAAACCGGTACAAGAAATGTTGTATGAACATTTGAAAATGGATCGTGTGGTCAGCACATCGTGTGTCTTGGAAGGAGCGGAAACCAAGGTAGGAGACGCAGGATTTATCTTTCTGTCCAACCCCATTCGATATCCCTTTATTCAAAATTTCGTAATTTCTCCGAACCAGCATTTTATATTTTTTCAGATTAATTTCAATTTAATTTTGAATGATGGCTTTAAAAGCAAAGGACTGAAGATTAATGCAGGAAAAACGGTAATGGCGCTAGAGAGGGATGAAGCAGTGACTGAATATAAAATTTAGATTGAAAACGAGGTGACATTGAAAAAAGAGCGAATGCGGTAAATAAAGTGAACGGAGCCCTGCACTCTTTTATGGGCAGTCAAAGTGTGACTGCAAAGGCTCGATTGGCGGTTCATAATAGAGTGTTGGCTCCTACGCTTATGTATGGTAGTGAATGTTGAGTGTGGTAAGATCGAGGTAGAGTGAATGCAGTGGAAAAGTATGTGTGGTTTAACTTTGAATGATAGAGAGAAAAATATCGACATAGGTACGATACGACTAGAATAGAAAAAATCATGCTTCGGTGGTTTGGTAGGTTTTTGTCCGTACCAGGAATAAAAACTACGAAGTAGAATATTGAATAATATTACGATAAAAATACAAACCTTTAGGTATATGTCACAGATAATCGAAAAAAAGCGGATCAACGCAAAAATCCTAAAGAGTCAAAAGAGTCAAATATAGGTGCGACGAAGAGCGAAGAGAGCCGAACACTTTAGTTCATAACAGAGAGTTTCTAATTTTTCGGACGTTTTCATGTCATTGGATTTTCATATTGATCTGCTTTTTCTGACTATCCTGCGAGAAATATATTCAAATCATACGAAGGTCCATACATAAAAGCCATTGACCATAGATCTGCATCAATTGACACCCGTTTTAAAGCTACCTCAGTTGGCAGAGGCAAGTGAAATTTAAGTCAGCTGCATGTGCATGGCCGGGGACAAAAACTCTATACGGAGGTACAGTATAAACAAACCAGACACATAGGAAATGATTGCTGCACTAGGGTTATTTCGTTTACTCACATCGAGCTCTCCACTGGCGCGATAGGAGCCCGGGTAAATTTGAAAAACAGGTTTAAATATATTCTCCCATTAAATATAATTATAAAAATGTAATAAATCATTTTTAAATTTGTGACATATTATTTTATCTACTCCCATATCTTAAAATCCTGATTAAGAACTCAAACATTATGCATAATGACGAATTTTATTTACGAACGTCTCTATTATGGAAACAAAAATTATACTATAGTTTTCTTTACAAGATAATGCTATGAAATATTGGGCTGAGTTGCCCCCGAAGTAATTTTTTCTGCTATTACAGTACTAGAAAGGCAAAGAGAACTTTGTCTTTAAGTCATGTCCGAGGTTTTATTATCTAATACCAATGAGGTTTCTAAATAGTATGTCAAAGCCCGAAGTCGGGCAAAGTCCGAAAAATGACAAAAATAGGTGCAACGGCAAGCGAAGCGAGAAGGAGCGTGTTAGGTTGATATGTTAATAAACATTGGGCGCCGAGCGAAACGGAGCGGAGCGAGGCGACCCCCGAAATTTTGTATAACATTACCCGGGTAAACTTAGGTTTACCCTATGTTCTAGCATTACCCGTAACATGTCTAATACGTACAATACTCCAAGACCTCATCGCTATGAAATTTCCTTGGGTTCAGTCCAATTAATATTAATAGCGATTTAAAACAGACATTCTACTATTTGTTTCCTATATTATATTTGCTTGAGGCGTTTATTTTATTTTAAATCGGTATTATAATTATTAACTTGTTGGCCTGATCATGTGTTATACGAACCGGTAGCCTGAGTGAAAATATAAATAAATATTTGTGGAATAAAAAGTACTAGAATTTCTATATAATTTATTGAATTACTAATATTCAAATATCAATAAACTACTGATAACCTTGTTTAATTCCAATAGTTATATTGTTACAAGTGGTCAAAAAACCGAGGGAAAAGGTTTTTTTTTCTTTTTATGTCTAACAATATATTAAAATAAAATTCTGGGAAAACCACATCACTCTACTCCGTATCATATTGATTACTATGTATTTTTCTTCCATAAAAATGCTATAACTACCGTAGAAACATATTCACTCAATTCATGGTCGTGGCGTTCGGTGAAGCCTTAATTCCAATTTAGCATAAACAAGAATCTTGTGTCACAAGCTAGACGTGCATGGATGTAGCCTGCCAGACCGGCGGGACTTGCGTGTTATTGCGCCGGCGCAGTACATAATGGGGTCACAGGTGCCGGAGAAAGCTCCAAGCATCAAGTGCATCTTGAGAGCATTATATCACTTGCAGCGTTAATGATCCATTATATGACTTCGTCGCTAAGTAACGAAGATAAATAGCGCAGTAAAGATTTTATAATTACGTTGATTAATAAATAAATCTTTGGAAAGTAGGACTTACACTAAAGCTAGGGAAGGAAGAATGGGCAATTAAATTCAATGCGTTTTGTTTAGTATTCCGGTGAACATACAAACTTTCAAAGTAAACGTATAAAATAATAGACGTTCACACGAAAATTATATCTAGCTTATATAATATAATAAAAGAAGAAGGAATACATACATCAAACACATACCTGACAGTTTTATCAGTTCCCCGATTTAATAAGTCATCCGTCGAATGAGTCGACCTGGAAACAATTATATAACGTTATATAACCAGATTATTTAAGTATACAAACAAAAAAAAGTTTAGTCGCTTAAAAATACCTATCACTGAAATACGATACAGGTAGTGTAAGCCTGAGAAGAGTACTTCTAGAGTGCGAATTAAAAAAGATAAATTACATGTTACTTGTCAGATTGAAGAGTAAACAGGTTATGTAGCTCAAAATACAAGTAAAAAGTTGCTCGAATTTCCGATGGACGCGAGAAAGTGTGGACTATCGGAACGTTCAACACGTCCACAACAGCCCCTACGGACGGATTATGTAAATTGTAAAACTTGTTATCCGAATTTAAACTATCTAATTTTATAACATTATGTAACAGAGCCGAATGTCTTTATACGTGTAATAAGGCTTTAATGGTTTCGGGTGGAGCAGAGTAATAGTCATTTAAAAATTTATGGCCAATTGTTACACCGGGGCGTAAAAAGATGTAAGGTTAGCTATCAGAACCGTGTAATTTTGACGTGAAAACGAAAGTAGAAAGATCAGTTTAATTTGGTTTACGATGATCACATTAGTTAAGCAACCTTCAGAGTTTTTAATTTAAACTTCCACTCGTTTTATTCGAATGTCAGTCACGGAGTACGTGACCGTTCTGGAGAGACTGTTACTCTTTAGATATCAGTTATTACTTGTGCGTTGCGTCTTCGTGGGAGGTGTCCATAGAGTCCATTGTGCTTCTCAGCCGCTACTATAAACGTGGAGTGATTATTTCCTGCATCTCTGTAGTGATTGTAATTAAATAAATAATTAGCGTTTTAATTCAAACGAGCTTGCATATTACTCGAGGTAAATTGAACAGGTCGATACACTAAAACTATTCTTGGTGTACGAATTATTATCCAATGATCTACAGGCTTTGAGTGTTAGATAAGAGTGCCCCAGGAATCCAGGAGTAACTTAGGCTTCTTATTTACTTGCTATTTTTTAAAAACAAAAGTTGTTTTTTGGCCTATAGATTTATAGAAGACATTTGGCAAGGGTTAAATAATGATTAAATTAAATTAAATTTTACACAAAAGTCTTAGTACGCAGATCAAACACAAATGAGGAAAATTCTAGTACAAATGTAGGTTGAAAATATAATTTTCTGATGGTATCGATTATAGAAACAATAATTTTGTACAAATTAGGCATTACTGCATCCATGACTCACTTCAATTAAAAAAATCACAGTTGTATGTCAAGCTGTTAATAACAAACAAGAGGTACAATTTGTATTTGTCTAGTTATGTCCACCGGTAAGAAACATTCTTCTTGGGCACCGTTACTCCAGCAGAATCTGTTTTGAATCTGGGGGAATCTGGGTGGAAGCAGGGTGACATTTGCCACCCGGGCCATTGCCTGCGCGGGCCCCTCCAGGCTTCTGTACTACCTTCACGCAAAATTGTTCACAAAATAAATTTTCAGAGAAGATTCTCTTCGTCTAGGAAAACTACCAATTTCGTAATAAACTAAGCATATTTTTTGAGATATTGGAGTGAAAAACAGCAATTATTTGCAATAAATATTAATTGCAGATAGTAAATTTTTGCATCTTATCAACCAAGCTCTTCATTTTGCGTATAAAGAAACCGTTAATCGCCCGGCCCACTGAAAGCTTTCCTGGGAATTTTGTAGCATATTTTCATATTTCCATAAACACTTGCCTAATTGATTATGATTATCATTTGGTTTGTTGGTTGACCCGATTGTATCATCTGCCCTGCCTGATCCTAGGAGATCGGTGGGGCCCTAAAATTATAATGCCACGGGTTTCTTAGGCCCATTCCGACGGTGGGTGGACACACTAATATAATTGATTGAAATAGGCGTTACTCTGAGGGTGTCTATCATCAACTTGTGTATACTATAATTAATTTGCAATATTCTACTTAGTTCTAAATTTCGGGCACAATTACACAAGAAAGGTACTTATTGTCTGTCGAGCTGAAATCCTGAAAAGTAACAACATTCTGCTCACGTAATGGACACGTATTTTACTTTAATTTGCTGAATAGGCAATAACACTGAGGAATTACGTAGAGTTGAATGACCTCAACACCCTCTACTCCTTAACCTGATAAATGATAGATACCAACCTAAAATTTTTCTTTTTTTCATTTTTAATTCGTTATTCAATTTTGGTTCATCATTTTACACAACATACCCAGCTCATACGTATTGTCTGCAAGCTATAGACCCGTGACATACGGACGGACAGACAACAGCTTTGTCTTGCCCTTAGGGCGTGGAACCCTTTTGCGTGGGCGCCCTTAGGTCCGATCACAGTGGCCAAACTATATCCTTCATGCAAAGTGTGAACCAAATGCTTGAAGCTTTTTGCAGGCCGATTACAACTCGCAAAGTAGAATGTTTTAAAGCAAGCTTAGAAGCTAAATTACCACAATTTAATCCTCTCCAAGATGATCCAAATAATCTCTTCAAGATTTATTTAACATAAATTCTAAAGAGTTTGAAAATACCTTTAAATTGAAAAAAGTTTCAAACCCTAGTAAAATCTGAATAATAAACTTAAAATCTCCGATACTAAAATAAAAGCAGTATGGAATATCATTCATACAGAAACTAGTAAGAGTAAAAGACGAAATAATGAATTTCAGCTGAATATTAACAATGAAACTGTTACAGGAGACAATGAAGTTGCAAATGCCTTTGAACAATTCTTTACTGACATCCCCTCCTTGACAACTAAAGATTTGAATGCAAGTCCATTACTTGCACAAGATCTGTTGAGTGAACACGTGCCACAGTGCCATTCTGTATTTGCTTTTAAGTATATTAGCTCATTCACTGTTATAAACGCATTCAAATCTCTTAATTAAAAAAAAAACCGAGGACTTATGAGGTCTATCTGTTAAAGTTGTAAGTTCCGTCATTGATTTAATAGCTCCTTATTTGGCTTTAATTTTTAATAAATGTATAGATGATGGTGTCTTTCCTGATTTAATGAAGTTGAGTAAATTGATCCCCCTTTTTAAATCAGGTGACAATGAAGACCCTTCTAATTATAGACCAGTGTCAGTTTTACCAGTTCTGAGTAAAGATTTCGAAAAAATAATTTTCAATCAACTATTGTCTCATTTTAACTTCAATAAGTTGCTTCATTGTGAACAATATGGATTTACTAGAGGGAGGTCAACTACAGATGCAGGAGTTTCTTTAGTCAAGCACATATTTGATGCTTGGGAAGAAAAGCAGGATGCATTCGGTGTTTTTTGTGACCTCTCTAAAGCTTTTGATTGCGTTAATCATGAAACCCTTTTATGCAAATTGGCTCACTATGAAGTTAGGGGCAAATCTTTGGCGTTATTAAAGTCATACTTAGTAATCGAATTCAAAAGGTAGATATTAACAGAGTAAAGTCAGCTGGAGCATTAGTTACAATGGGCGTCCCACAGGGCTCCATATTGGGGCCTTTATTGTTCTTAATATACATAAATGACGTTCCTTATTTAGAAAAAGACTTATCTGAGATAGTGCTATTCGCTGACGACACGTCACTTATTTTTAAAGTTAATAGACATAAAGATATCCTTGATGATGCGAATGTAACTCTATCTATGATTCTTGATTGGTTTACTGTGAATAATTTAGTTTCAAACGGGAAAAAGACAAAATGTATAAAATTCACATTACCAAATGTAATTCAAGTAGATGCTGATCTACTTTTGCAGGGGTCCAAGCTAGAGTTAGTCAACAAAACGAAGTTTTTAGGCATTACTATAGACTCTCGTCTTCATTGGGGTCTCCACATAGAAGGCCTTTGTGGTAGCTAAGTTCAGCCGCATACGCTGTTAGACGGATGAGGCAAATTACTGATGAGGATACTGCTAGATTGGTGTACTTTAGTTACTTTCACAGTATTATGTCATATGGTCTGTTGCTGTGGGGTAGAGCTGCGGATATAAATGCAGTCATTGTTTTGCAGAAGAGAACAATTCGAGCTATTTACAATATGAAGCACCGGGATTCATTAAGAGAAAATTCAAAGAAATTAATATTTTAACAGTTCCTTGTGAATTTATTAACAAGTTATTAAATATATCAGAAAAAATATCGATGCTTTCCCAAGGCTCGGTGAGCATCACTCTATAGACACTAGGAAGAAACATAAACTGGCTTTTCCAAAAATACGACTTGCAAAAGTAGGCACCTCTTTTGTAGGACATGGTATAAGATTTTACAATAAACTTCCAAAGGAGGTCCTTTGTTTTTCAGAAAATAAGTTTAAATTATATATTAAGCAGGGACTCTTGAGAAAAGCATATTATAAAATCAATGACTATTTGGACGATAATGATGCTTGGTGTCATGAGAATATTGATACTAGCCATAATACTACTGTTCGTTAATTTTCTAACTGATTTGTGTTTTTCAAATCGTTTGTTTTTATGTGGACTAATATCCATAATTTTGTTTTTTTATTATTATTTTGACATTTCTTTTTACATATTGACATGAACATTTTATAACTTAAACTTAGCATTTATTAGTTGATAATCTGACTATAAAAAAAAGATAAACTATATGAGACAGGTAGATGATGTTTTGCTTAGTATTTTAACTAACTACCTCATTAGACAGGTAGACTAAGATGTATTTTTTTTCCCTCATGACACAATTTCCTTATGTCTTTTATATTTTTATCCTTTAGTTATTAAAGTTTAATACATTGTTTTGTATAATTTCATGTAAGTTAAAAAGACTGTAATAGTATTAAGCCATATTGAAAAAAAAAATACTGATAAAAAAAAGACATGATCTTGCTATGTTTCTTGCCCTTCTCCTTAGCAAGATTAATCGAATGGGCGGATTTAGGCATTAAATATATTATCTTATTTATTCATTTCATTATGTATGTATATACAATATTTTAATTTTTTACTTAAGTTAGTATATATTTGGTTAGGCATTATATTTATTCATGGTCTATTCAGTTTATTTATCAACTTATTTATTAATTGCATTATGTATAATAATATTATTATTCTAATAAGTCTTTATTTTATGCATGTGTATAACTTTAGTGGCCCAACTTAAATGTAGTTTTTTTATATATATATATTTCCCGTAAATATTATTTTTATACAGATTAGATTTGAAATGTAAAACGGATACTTTATGTATCTATTTTACAAATAAACATTTTGAATCTTTGAATCTTGAACCCTAAAAAGAACTCATAAACAACATTTCTATATTGTAAATACACTATCATTAGAATTACATAAATAGGGCCGTTATCATTTATCAATCATTTGTTACGCGTTACTTCCACAGGAAATCGATGTTTCCTTTATGACATAACACGTTGGTAACAAGTACACATACACAAATAGCAGGAACAAAACATTCAGAATTAAATATTCAGTGCATCTTAGTATCTAGGACCGGAAGGTCGCAAGTAGAAAGATAAATATGTTTTCATTTGGTTATTTTTGACTTTGTGAATAGAGTTAAGCAGAATCATAAAACTATAGCCGAACTCCGGGAACAGACTGAACACAAATGTGCCCTGGGATTTGGATCCGAAACATTCAGATTACTGGTCAAGAGGTTCGAACCGCTAGACCAAAGAGGTGTCACACCAGTTTTAAGCACCAAAATATAAAAAAAATGTTTTATACACCTTAAAATAGGTAAACCAACGCTTGAAATGAAACCATATTAAAATTATCGATGAAAAGTGTTTGGCACCCAAACCACGCCCTAAATCTAAACTAATAAGAAAGCAGTAAAAAAGTCGTGTCTGTTGCATATTTTTGCGAAATTCTAAATGAAATAGGTTAGCATAACAAACATAACATCGATCGATCCATCCATCCATCAGCCTGTTTCGTCCACTGCTAGACATAGGCCTTTCCAGGATTTCGCCACTCTTGGCGTTCCTCCTGGAAGAAATGCCCATACTCACACACGCTGGGCAGGCGGGTTGGTGAGCGCGGTGCCGAAACCCTTGCACCAGTGACGCCGCTGCCCATCACCAGTTTGATTTATATAAGGCCCGGCAATTGGGGATGGATATACCGCCATCCATCGGTCCCAGGCAATGGTGGGCCGTCTGGTTTTTTTGCCTGAGAGCTGCCCTCTTACTCTCCCCCGAATAACTTCGGGAGGATTTCCGAGTAAGATGGTGGTACCTCCACAGTCGAGCCCGGCATCAGCTCTACCACCTAACATCGACATACGAGTAAAATGCACGACCAAAATGCAGAGTGTCAAATAATTTGATTTGGTTTACACTATAAGATTTACGCGGAAAGCTCGCGACTCTTATAACTCGTTACCCGTGAGAGTTTCAATCTAGTAAGTGACATTAATTTATGCAGCCAAATTAATTCTGAAGACTCGGTAAGTGCTCAGTATGAAGGTTTTTTGTGTTATTCGAATTAGTTTTTTCGTTTTCCCTACAAATGCAAGCCCATGCAACCCCGAGTTAATTATTATGGGAGGTCAAGATTTTATTTTGCGGAATTAGCAAAAGTGTTGTCGATCCGTGACACTGATCACTTACCAAGCTTCCAGTATTCATTTGGCTGTGTAAATTAATGTCACCATATAGTATAAGTCAGCTTCTCAGCGCGCGTCTAAGCAGTTCGGTAAATCAAGAAGAGAGTGGATAATGCTGTTTTTCAATTAATGAAATTTAATATAAATTCACAAACGTGCGTTTTAAAAAAAATCGCTGTACTATCGTTTAGATAATGTGTTTATACATATGTTTAAAACAGTAATCATTGTTATATTTACTGTATTAGTTTGGACAGACTGCATGTTTGAAATGAAAAAATAGCCTTCACTTTGCAATTTTTTTCGATCGAGCCAATTTTTCTCTGTCGCGTTTTGGGCTGTTAAATCACCTTTGTTTATAACATGTTTTTATTTCAGAACCATATTTATTGTAGTTTGGGAGTACTACTTGTCCGAAAACTCAGTTTTTACTACCTACGTCGTCTTAAAATTGTTTAAAAATAGGGAGCTTGTACGGCAGGTGACTGTACATTTTATAGTTTTCTATGATTTACTGTATTCTATGGTAACTTGGAGACAGCGTGTAACATTTTTATGTCAAAACACAATTTTACTTTTTGTGTTGTTCAACCAAGGATGAATATTCTCCAAGTAGCTGGCAATGTATTAATTGAGCATCTCGTCTAGTCACTTTGCTCTGGTA
Organism: Ypsolopha scabrella; assembly: GCA_910592155.1. NCBI lineage: Eukaryota > Metazoa > Arthropoda > Insecta > Lepidoptera > Ypsolophidae > Ypsolopha > Ypsolopha scabrella. The sequence continues at coordinate 14,120,569 of OU342964.1, forward strand.
AACAATGCATCAAGCACGATATGCCATGCACGCTATGTGCCACTGACCTGCTTTGATTTGTACAAAATATACGAGATACTTACTCGTTTAAGTGAGAGAGTAAGGCACACGCACTTTGCGGTTAAGTTTTTGGAATTCCGCCAAAATGTAAAAACCCTTACCCTCCGCCAAGTTTGAATTTATTATTACTTTGCTTCATCCACGCTGCAGAAGATACTGCCCTCCTCTTTTTCTCCAACTAGCCGCAATACAATTATTATTGTCACTGCTCAAAACTCTTCAGCTATAGCGCAATTCTACCTAAATCCTCAAGGTTCAAAGCCGCACATACAAAGTTGTCGGAACAAACAACCACGACAAAAGCATTATAATTTCGTTGTGTTACCTTTTTCTACACGTCAATTCAATTCTACACCCGCGAATAATCCATCTTTTCACAAAAAAAAGTTTTTATAATCTGATTTTGCTATTTAATACTTTCCATAAATTTTTGAAACAGCAAAATTTGATAGTAAAAACATTTCTTTTGTGAAAAACAGATTATTCGCGGGTGTAGAATTGATGGAACGTGTAGAAAGAAGTAACACAAAGACAATATAAAGGTTTTTGTTGTGGTTGTTGGTTCCGACAAGTTTGTATGGAGAGCGGCTTTGGACTATCCTCCTTAAAATCTATAAGAAAATTTACCAATTCAAAATGTGTGCGTTGTTTTTAATGTTATAGCGAATATTGTTGGATATAGCGTGATTGATGGATGATACATAGCTGAAGACCTCCCTCAAAAAAGTATACCTATGTCTGAAAACGGCATCATAGTCGAAACATTTTTTTTGTATAGAGAAGAAGAAAACAATAAATAAGACCAATGACTCTGACAATGAATGAGATAAAAAGTCAGAACCACAAATTCAGTAAGAGTTTTCTAAAAAATATCTGCTGCATTGCGGTTTATATGAACCGTTAACAGAATATTTATGGAGCGACGCATATTGTAATTAAAGTAAAATTTGGTCTTATTTGGAGCGTGAGAAGTAGTATGGAGCCCAGAAAGTGTTGCTAACGCGAGTCATTTTTGACAAAATCAAGAATGAGGGGAAAAACCAATCAAATTAAATCATACTTGCAAATTCAGTACATAAAAGGAGCCCTCTTACACGAAATTCGAATAAAATTTTGAAAATTCTGACGATTATCTAAGGGTTTACTGTAGATTACGTTGATACCGATAGCACTTACCTCCTACCTCAAAACAGACCTCAGATAATGAAACATATTTTATTTTAGGCAGAACTGTTGGCGTGATGATTGTCACGTCAAAATTTCAGTCTCTGGGAATCCAGCCAGCATAATTTATAAATATTCAACTTATTTGTCATGAATACTCATGCATATCACTTTTTTTTTTCGGTTTAATATTACATTCTCGCAAGACTTTCGCCACGAAGGGGACAAGCTAGTCACAAATATAAAAATAAAATGTTTTATTAGATAAATTTCGGTCCACGATATGGAGCCAGCATTAGTTGGATTATTTATATTTATTCATTTATCTTAAACGTTTATTAGGTCTAAAGCACAAATGAGTTCTTTAAAATAATTGCTTTGTAAATTCAAATATACCACGTACGGAAAGAAACATCGCTAATTGGTTACAAAAAATCTGAAACATGTGATATACAATACTTTAACGTAATAGGTAATTGAATTTATAATAAATATAAATAAAACCAAGATTTTATTTGAAAAAAGAAGAGGACACTAACTGATTCAGAATTAAAACATGTTTCGTAACGCGAAATAATCACAATAAAATTATATTTTTTGGAAAGTATTGCTTTAACTCTACCTAATGTATAACAAGGTATAGGGAAGGAAAAAGGAAAGAGAAATTAATGGGATCATGTTTGCTAAGTTTCTTGCCCTTCTTCTTAGCAATACTAATCGAATGGTGCGGATGGTTAGGCATTATGTATATATAATATTTTTATTCCTATATTTCTTTACTTTATGCAGGTTTATAACTTTATTACATTTTAGTAGCCCAACCTTAATATTTTTTGGATGTGTTTCCCATATTTATTTACCAACTTCTTTGTTCGTTGCATCATTTACATATAATATTTTTATTCCTAAATTTCTCTATTTTATGTATGTGTATAAATTATTTTTTGTAGCCCAACCTAAATATTTTTTGTATGTATTTCCCTTATTAGTATCTACATATTATTTTTTATTCTAAAGATATTTATTGTAAAGATTAACATTAACTTTGACTTGTAGAAAGTATACTTTATGTATCTACTTTACAAAATAAATATTTTGATTTGATTTGATTTGATAAGTACTCGATATCACCTTCAGGCCCAAAGTGTTCAATCTAAAATGTTGAATGTGTACGTTTTATTAAGATTCTATTTAATTGTGATTGATGCAAAATGACGTGCTAATCTGACTGGACATCTCGCTATTTACTATAGTCCTAGCGGTACGCCCAAAATGGCTGCAAATGGTGTTAAAGGCATGAAAATCGGAACTATAGATTTTTAGGCCATACGATCAATGTGACCCGAAGCACTAAAAAAAAGAAAAAATTTGAGGTGTTCTTATGAATCAAATCAAATCAAAATATTTATTTTGTAAAACAGATACATAAAGTATACTTTCTACAAGTCAAAGTTAATCTTTACAATAAATATCCTTAGAATAAAAAAATAATATGAATACACTAATAAGGGAAATACATACAAAAAATATTTAGGTTGGGCTACAAAAATTAATTTATACACATACATAAAGTAGAGAAATCTAGGAATAAAAATATTATATATAAATGATGCAAGGAACAAACAAGTTGATAAATAAATAAGGGAAATACATCCAAAAAATATTAAGGTTGGGCTACTAAAATGTAATAAAGTTATAAACCTGCATAAAGTAAAGAAATATAGGAATAAACATATTATATATACATAATGCCTAACCATCCGCACCATTCGATTAGTATTGCTAAGAAGAAGGGCAAGAAACTTAGCAAACATGGATTTTTTCATTTGTAACATAACCTTAAACTATACAATTTTCTTATACCTACTTAAGTAAAGGCAAATATAAAACCATAGGAATTATGTCCAAGAGACAAAAAAAATATTGATCTTAGTCAATCCGTCTTACATTTGTCTATTACCTTTTACAGCAAAGTCAGTTTACATTTAGTTAACTTTAAAGGGCTTAAATTAGCCTTTAGAGGAATCAAACATTTCGTATTAAAATTTGCTAATTATGACTCACAATTTTGATAAAGATTATTATTATTTATTACACCATGCTTCATTATCGTCCAGATAATCATTGATTTTATAATAAGCTTTTTTAAGTAGTCCCTGTTTAATGTATAATTTAAACTTATTTTCAGGCAAAATGATGTCATCTATTTTTCGTATGGGATTTTTTTTTGTTCTGAAACCTATCGTGTGTGGTATTAAATGAAAGGGATTTCTGAGCCCATTCTAAAAATATACCACATCATTACATTTCATTCACTTGTTTTAAATTAAAATTAAATTAAAAGATCATTTTCAAAATATACCAAGTTTGGGCTCCTCCAGATACGATACGGTTGAATATGTTTTTGTAAAGTATACCTCAAATGATACGTAATATCCTCATATCAAACCTCAAAAAAGAAATTTTGAAAATATTCACATTTAGTATTTTTTTATTTATCTTTCATTATTACATTGTGTGACAGTTCGTTAAACTTCAAAATTTTACGACACTTATGGATGAAATTCTACTCAACATGCTGTTTTCATTGTTAAAGAAATTTTATTTGATTAATTTAAAAGATGTATAAATTTATTGAGGAAAAATATGTTCAAAAACCGTTTTTTGCAGACCATCCTCCTTTTTTGGCTTTTTTTTTTAGGAGGAGTGGATAAAGAGTCACTGCCACTACTCATTATGTTCAATTACCATTAAATATACAGTCTCAAAGTCAAAACGCACTTCAACTTGAAAAACTTCAACCAGTAATGCGTATATTATTTGTAATAATGAAAAAAAAAAAAACTAAAGTAAATATTTTCAAAATGGCCTTCTTGAGGTTCGATATGAGGTTATTATATTACATTTGAGGTTTATTGTACAAAAAAAAATTCAACCGTATCAAAAGATCTATCGTTCCAATTTTCATGCCTTTAACACCATTTGCAGCTATTTACTGATTTTTGGTTTCTACCGCTAGCACTACTATAAAACTACTATTAACTCTTTGTAGCTTACATGCTTTGCTTACATGCCTTTATATCTCGTTAAAAATGATTTCTTAACCGCTTTAATCCGTTCACAATGAGTCGAGTAGTTTGGTGGCCAATTCGGAAAACTGAAGCCAATTAGAAATATAAGACGCAAAAAAGTAGAGGTGAGAACCTAAGAGACCCCTGAAGGAATCATTCAAAACTGGAATGATAGCTACCAAGCCTAGCTGTTCCGAAGATACAAATGCAGCTGTCTCAGAAAGTCACCGTGTCATGTGCACCATTCTGTAAGAGTTTCATCAAAACATTGTCATTATCAATGTATGATGCATATCCAGAGATTAGTCGTCAGAAGGAGCTGTGACCCTGGTTTGTAGACGTGTAGCCACCTCTAGGCTCCATGGTCCGGGTCACTCGACGACGGCGAAAGTCTTTGTTTTCTCCAGAGAAGTGGTCTGGTTAGGTTACTTCGGGCTCCGGACTCAAGCGTATTGAATTTCTTTTTACAATTGAAACATGAAAGTTTTTCGCAGCCGAATCCGTTGAATTACCTACTTTCGTTTTCAATTAAATCAATGCAATATTAAAACGCTGTATTATACTGTAATTTGACGACGTTTACATAATATCTGAGCATTTTCAGTTTATATTTATGTTGCTGTTCATTTATTTAAATCGAAAAATTTTACTGGATATCGTATAGGCGATGCACAATAACAGGCCAGGCTTCATAATTCTGCGTATTATGCCTAACTAGCTTTTGCCCGCGGCTCCGCCCGCGTGTTATTCGGTTTAACGAAATGCTTTTTTCCGGGATAAAAAGTAACCTATGTGTTAAGTTAGGGTATAAGCTATATCCATTCTAAATTTCATCCAAATCCGTCCAGCCGTTTCAGCGTGAAAGAGTAACAAACACACACACACACACACGCACAAACTTTCGCATTTATAATATTAGTGTGATTAGTGCAATAGAAATGAATGTTTTCTAACAAATCATGGCCGAGGGATATGTATTTTGAAAACGGCGCGTGAATAACTTAAAGTGAAAAACTTTTGTAAACGTTTATATGTTCAAAGTTGGTAAAGCATGCTTTATGATGTTTTTATGACAATTCAATAATGTAAATAAGTTTTCTTAAATTACGAAGATTCTATTTTTATTAATGTTTTCAATTTATTTTCATTGTCGATATTGTTATAAAATCATAAAGCGTGCTTTACTACCAACGAGCTATAGATACTTCTATAGGTCGTTGTTTACTACCACCTTCGAACATAAACGTTTACAAAAGTGATTCGTATTTTTTTACCTTTACTTATATTATCTGTGCCTTTACGTTACTCACGTCAGTTACAAATATCTAGTCCTTGCCCAAAATCAGTTAGAAATGTGACACTTAGTAAATATCCATACAATAGAACCCATTTATAGAAAAAACTTGACTCGGAAATTGAATGATATTTTATTGATTTTATTAGCTGGGCTAAATAGTAAAATCTAACTTATAATTATAATTAAAATAAAATAGATTAACTTTATAAACGGTTACAGCTAGGAGTTGCCAGTTGTGATTTTATAGAATTAGAAATTGTCTATATATAGCCGTTATCGGGCTGGAATCAAGAACCAATAAACATTTTTAGTAAGTAGATCTAGATTTGTTATCCAGTGAAGTACGCAGCGAAAATCAACACATCCATGTCCAAAATAGTTTAGCGGAACGGGTGGACCTGCAACTGGTTTCGGCTGCGGTCTGATAATCACCTGTCGCCACCGACTACCGTGATTCCAACACGCAAGGCCAAACCTCCAAAGTAATAGAGGCGGTTGTTGAGAAGCCCAGGTGTCTTAAATCAGTGGTCAATGGTACACGGTTTGCATATAGAAGTGCAACCAGATCGAGAAGCCTTCTCGTCTTTTGTGGAGAGAAAGTTCGGGTAGCGGTTTTTTGTGAGTAAATGATGTATCTTAAACCTCAATATGTGCACTTGAAAGGATAACTTAAATATTTTTTAGTTGTAAACTCACCAATTTGTGAGAAGTTAAGTCCAATGCTGACATCAGGACCACATTACTATATTATAATAGTAGGTAGATGTTCGGTTTTATATGGGTATTTACCATGATGACATCAGTTGGAGAGAATAAAGATATAGATTTACAGCTTATAATCATGTGAAGAATTTGAATGATTTTATGTTGGAGTCCTGTCGAAAAACGGAAACCCTCATCGCTGTCGATTCAGTCCATTCGCGTCATAGCTCGTAAAGATCTCCATGTCAGTGGAAAAGGGTAGACCCCGGATTTTTTTAAAATTTTTAAAGTCATCAAAACCTTGGCGGATTATGTAGGAGTACTTTTCAATGACAGGACTGCTCAAAACCATCATCCAAGCTGCCAAATCTTATCACATTAAGAAAATGTAATGGTTAAATAAAAACCGAAGTTCTTCCACAAAAATAATGTCTAAAACTCCATTTAAAAAATGGAAAGATGGTTTACCTGAAGACACATCCCAAACAACAGAAAGAAATTCACCAATAAAATGTTTCTTCTCTCTAATAGGTTTGAGGATTTGAGGAAAAACCTATCAACAATAAAGCAATATTCAAACCAATATGGACCAACGGTTAAGAACGCTGAGGCGCAGACAGAAACAACTTCCAAGTTGAAATCATCCAAACTGTTTGAAATATGCGGCACAAGTAGTCAGAAATGTGCCCTAACCAGAAACACAGACGTTCTAATATAGAGTTTCCGACTTTGGAGAAGTAACACGTTAGTGGGTTCAAAACCTACGCAGGGAGACCTCAATTTATCTGCAATTTCTTCTGGGACATAGAAGTGCTTGAAGGTGCGAAGCCATTCTATAAAAGGCGACTATCGTACCTAAAAAAAGTAACAAACGACGTAACCAAGATAATGAAATCAATAGAATACCAACCAATATATGATATCAAAACATGTTCATGTTTAGTAAGACTGATTGCAGGTCGATAGTAATAATAAGGAAAATGTAGTGGTATTTGTACCAAAGAGCCGAAGCCCCTGCATTGTGCAACTTGAAAATAATATTTTCAAGTAGCCTATTAATGACCTTGGTTTTTGTGACAAAATAGACCAAGGTTATTTTTTTTTATAATTACGCCGACAACTTTATTCAATGTTATACCGGTAACATAAATTAATCTTATCTCATCCGCCATCTAATTTTGCAGTAAGAAGCAATGATCTATTTTTACATTTCAGTTAATTCCGAGCTAAGTCATTGAAAATAACGGAATATCAGATAATAATAACATTGTAAATTGAATGCAGCAAAATTTCATTTTATTATTTATAGAGGTCGGAAAATATTTGTTCAGTCAAGGATCGAAACAACTGATTTCATCTTTATATTTTTTTATGAACGCAGTCCATGAGTGATTATTTCCTGAAAAGTATACATTTCTGATGATGATGTTCGAGTTTACGTTACAAATAAAACTTACTGAGACAAACTTCACGAGGTATAACCTTTTAAGAGACAATAAAAAATTCCGTTCCGTTCGCCAAAACCAGAAATTAAGTAGACATTGGTATTACTACATTATTCACGTGTTGTGGTGGAAAATTAAGAAAAAGTAAACCTAAAAACACGTTTGTATAGGAAATATTGAAGAAAAATTTACAGGCCTTCTTTTCACCCTTATTCGAAATGGGTTGGAGCAAGTTTTTTGATGGTATCTAGTCAATATCTCGTCGGCACATCGTAGAATTAGGCATAGGAATATCATGAACAGCCTAGGAATATCATAATTCTGTAAAAAAATATAGAATTATGATATTCCTAGGCTTCGCTTCGCTCAGGTCCCCAAATTTATTTATGTACGTGCCCAAGTCTAACAGCAGCTCTAACCTCCAGGTCCTGTATACCGTCGACGAATGCTTGAACCAAATTTACCCCGATGAGCGCAAGCTTAGACTGGTATGCCTTTCGAACCAACTTTTCAATCTCCAGGGCCCACTGCTGCAAACCTTCCCCACTGCGTTGCACACGGTCCCTCAACTGAGTACGAAACACGTGTTCCAGGTGCGTGTCGCCATATCTGGACTCCAACGCCTCAAGCAGCTGCCCATAGGTCACATACTTGTCAAGAGTCTCCAGTATTGTTAAAGCCTGATTTCGAAGGCTCAAAGTTAGCGCAGTCAAGTCCTGCGGCTCGGGCCACCCATTCGCTCTCATCACAGCCTCAAATTGGATTTTATACGCCGACCAGGAAGATCGATCGTAGGGTGGCACTTTAAACCCATGCACCGAAGGTGCGGCAGCCGTAGTCCTTTCTCCAGATTTCAGATTTTCTAACTCCTTCCTTATGTCAGCGATCTGTACTTCAGCCTCAGAGATACGATTTTCATGCAGCTGATCCTTCTTCTTCATGTCATTAAGTTCTTTACTGAATGTCACGCTAATATCCTTTATGAGGAAAATCAGTTCCTCCTGTCGGCGAGCCTGCTCCTCCGTTTATACACGGACCTGTTCGCTTTGCTCGTCGTCGCATCAAATATTGACTTTTTGTTGAAAAGCTTTCGATTTCATACTTCATTAATATGCCCAATTCTATGATATGCTGCCGACAGAAAATATATTGACTCATACGTTTGCCCATATTATTCTTGGAGTCTCCAAAACCTAAATACATAAATTTCAAATAAATTATCATTGCGCAGAGAAACTAATGCGGGCACTAAAGTGCAAGGGCTATTAAAACCGTAAAAACCGCTCGCGTCAGTGTACACTTCGTAATTTGCAAATAATAAAATTGCTATTTTATAGCTGTAGTATGAACAAATCAATTTCAAACTATTAAATATGGAATCACTAAGCATTTATAAACAAAGAACATTATTTATAATTATTATATTGTCCTGACTAGAAGAAGCTATACGTTACGTCTAACTTAAAGTGAGTTACCGACACCTTTGTATGACAAGGCCGACTGGTCTGTTATCTCAAATATTTAAACAAAGTGTAAGTTTAACAGAATATGGTATCTAAGAAAATCAACCAAAAATATTTCAAGATGATGTTGTAACCTTGCTACATTAGTAACCAGTAGGTAGATGTCATCATCAATGGCCAATTCATTTTTGTATCATTCAGGGTGTAATCATGACGTGCTCATTAAATTAAATCACATACTCCACTGATCATCCTGAACCACTTCCATAAAAAAACTTTTGATAAAACACGAAAAAAATAAAAAGCTCCCATAGACAATGACAAGGAAGTAATAAAAATTTGTATGGTGAAGTGAATTTTTATCTCGCGTTTTTCCAAAAGTTTATGTATGGAAGTCGTTAAGGATTATCAGTAGAGCATGTGGATTATTTTAATGAGCACGTCATGTTACAGCCTGTGTATTATGTGGGATTTTGTGAAAATACACAGAAAGTTGTAATCAATTTCTGGTATATGCATTGGGATTATATAATCTACGATTTTCTTTTCGATATATGAATTATTATTATTGAAATTAGGTTCTCAAACACTCATTTTCTTTTCGTTTCACGAATAGGAATTATTTACACAACTCAAACATATTTTATAAGAAACAATAGTAGAAATAAAAATATAAAGATAGGACAAGGAGTAAGACAATTAAGGGTGTCCACTTTCACCTCTTATATTTAACATCTTTATAGAGTGTGCAGTTAAAAAACTAATAGAGTCAGGAAAAGGGGGGGTCAAGTTTAATTGAACAAAAATTCAGTTCATTCGTTATGCAGATGGCATTGCAGCGCTTGCGGAAAGTCTAAATCAGTTAGAAGAATTAGTAGTAGCTGTGGATTTAGTATTTCAAGAAATTGGTCTAAAAATTAATATAAATACAACTAAAACTTTAATGACATCAAAAACTACAACAAAATATAACCCAATTAAATTAAATTCAAAACTTATAGAACAAGTGGACAGTTTAGATACTTAGGAAGCCTGATAACCAATGACTCCAGATGTAGCCAGTACACTAGACATAGTCGCTAGAATAGCAATGGCAAAGAAAGCTTTTAACAACAAAACGTACCTTTTTAAATCCCACATATCGCGGATTATCTGGAAACGTCTTATAAAAGCCTGGAGCATTACTCTATATGGGTGTGAAACATGGACCATGACAAAACGTGACAGAGAAAGATTGAAAGCCTTTAAAATGTGGTGTTGGCGAGGAATGGAAAGAATTAGTTGGATGGAAAAGAAGAGCATTGAAGAGGTCCTGCAGATTGTAAATGAAAAGCGAAATTTGATGAAGACTATAGATAATAGAAGGGGAAAGATAAAGCTCTTAAATTTATGATGATGATGGGTTTTAACAATATTTACATTTTGAATTTATTTATTTTGATAGCTTTTATAGTTTATTTTTCATTCACCCGGAATCTGCCCCTATGGCAATGCGCGTTCAGTACATATCAGACTTCGTTATAGAACGTAAAGCACATCTCTAGAGAGCTAGCTTTAAATGCACCTTTAATATGATATCAATCTACAGTGTTGCTAGTATGAACAAGTCTGGCTAACAAACATTATGGGCCAAATAAATGGAAACATCATTTTTGATTTAAGTATATACTCGTACAAAAAATAATTAAAATAAAATTATTTCAAGATATATTTCGGACCCTACTGGGCCCGGCATCAGTTGATATATATATGTGTATATAATAAAAAACAAAAATAAAAGAACAAGCTATAAAAGTTATTATTTTACTTTTTTGATTTAAATGATTTATGTATCTATGAAATGAATTTTGGGATTTGTACAAACGAATAAATAGTTCAAAAGAACGCACCACGTGGTTGGATTCCGTTGATAAGTGTTTTTTTCTTGAAGGCCTATCTAATTTTGCAACTACACTTAAATGACGTGTGCATTTGACACATTGAACCTTGGTCCTGACCACTTACCGAGTCTCAAGTGTGAATTTGGCTGTTAAAACGAAAGTCACCTTATATACGTGTTTAAGAAAGTCGAAAATTATTATTCAGGATCTTGAACTTCATTCCTCCATCTCTTGAATTTGTCATTAGGCATATTTTCTATTGCCGAGACTCCATAATTGAATTTGGATTTTGGATATATCATGTTACGTTTTTATTTTAGGAAAACTCCAGAAACGATAACAAAACAATACCGTTGCTGATGACTGTGATGACGTTATCGTTTGGAAATCGTATCGAACGTCTTGGGAACGAATCGCGATCGTCAATCGAGACACGTCCATTCTGCATTCTAATAAGTCGGCAGGCATTGATTCTATTATTTCATTGACGAGATCTTTTGTTGGAACCTGACTCAGAATTATTGTGTTTCTTACAAACATACCAAATACAAACATAATGAAGCCATTTAATTGAGGATACTGGAAAATTGATAACGGAATTTTGTTTTTGGCAACGTTCCGGTACTTAAGAGTTCATCGACAAAGTATGATCGTACTAACTTAATTTTATTATGTTTTTCGATATGGGCATGCGTTGTTTGTTTTCAAAATACATTCAATATGGGATTAATGAGGCTATTAGTTTGTGTCTCATGTCGGGCATTACGGCTATAACGGAATTAAGATTTAAATTTCACCAATTAGCACTTTAACTGTATATTTTGACAGCGTTTTATGTAGGTATTTCATTACGTAGTTGTTCGTTGAAATAAGGATTGGTGTAAACCGTTCAGTTATCGATATATTGAAGAAATATTTGATACTAGCCTTTGCTCGCGGCTCCACCCGCGTTTATTCAATCTCTGCCCCGTTTTCAGCTTAGGCGTTATTTTATGAACATCTCTTGTAGCCTATATGTTGACGACATTCACTACGATGATAATTAAAACAAACCTCATCCAAAGCTGTTGAGTGGTTCTCGAGTTAAAAAGCGTTTATTCAATCTTGGCTCCGTTTTTGCCTTGGGCGTTATTTTATGAACATCCCTTAGCCTATGTGTTGACCAGGGTTATAAAGATGATAATAAAAAAACGCATCCAAATACGTTGCGTGGTTCTCGAGTTAAAACGGAACATAGACAGACAGACAGACAAAAACTCTAAAAATTGTGGTTTTACCCTCACTACAATAATAATAAAATAACCCATTGCACTTAAAATTTCGCGACAATATTCAATGTACACGAGACATGAGACACGTCTTTTTTACTGTACTTCATTATTAAAGAATTAGATTTATACTATGAACTAAACATTTTCATTCAACATTGCGCTGTATGCTGAAATACAGGCTAACAACCTACTCAGCAGCAGATGCTACATATGTGATACACAAAAATATCTTTAATAAACTCTGCTCTTTCTATATTTATAACTTGTGTTATGTAAATTTTTTGGAATTAAATAAATTTATTAATTATTTATTTATTATTTATTTATACTAATATTTTCTCATTATCCTACTTTAATTCAGACCTGAGAAAGGGGGTGAACTTCTAAACCCTCCGTTTATATACGCCTATATCAGTCCCATGTTAGCCGTCCCTTGACACGTAGCATACAAGTATGTACCACAGCAAAAAAATTCGTGAAGGGTTTTTTTTCTTTATACGTTGAGTGAGAGGGCTGATTTTTTTACTATGGGGCCGTAGACTTCTTTTGGAGGTTTTACTTTCAACTTGATATCTCTAACGGGGCCCGAGAAAAAGGGTCTTGACAGACGGACTGACAGACAGATAGACGCAGAACAAAGTGATCCAATAAGAGTTACGTTTCACATTTTAAGGTAAGGAATTCTAAAAAATTATGAGAAATTAGGCATCATTGGCAGGCAACATAAAGCAAGTATCAGTTTTAGGTACATAAAATTACTACCAAACTTTAAACGTCGATAATAATAATTCTTGATCGCTCATAAATGGAAGTTCAAAATCAAATCGAAGTTCTTCAAGGGAATATATAAGTCTTCTACATTTTTGGATTGCTCAGGACTCTTCTATGGCAGGCAATAATTTTAACCTCAACGGTGCAGCAAACTGTATAAAATGACAAGTCCTTCTAGTTTTCTTGTGATTCCAAAGAAAGTCAATAACTTTGAAATTTCAATATCTTTGAACTCGCAAGCTCTAGAGTTATTGGTTTGTTTAATTTAATTAATTTAGTAATTAACAAAAAGTAGTTTGGATAATCAAAGATCAATCCAATAAAAAATCGATTTGATAGCCCTTGTTAACTTTCTCGATACAAAAAATACTATTATATTTCATTAGGGTACATCACTGTAACTGTCAATTTTGAACTGCAATGCATGATATCTCGGACAGCCTATAGTTGCTATAGATTTTCAAACAGTTTTTGTGGGCATACCCATACCGTTTAATAAGAATTGAACAAATAACAACAGATAAGTTGATTGTTTAGACTTCCTAGACATCACTAAGGCACAGCATGAGAAAAGAGCTAAGGAAGTGAGACTGTTGTCATTTATAATACTATATGGTTAATTTAAAGACTACTTGCGAGCGTGGAAAACGACTGTAGGTCTTAATTAGCTTTGTTTAGGAACTATAACGAAAGTTTACGTAAAAAATTACATAATAAAATGACTACTGTCGATTAAATAAACGGAATTACTATTGTGAAGTCGAAAAGTAGACGAATGATATAATAAAATCAAGGCTATCTACAAAAAATCGGTGACGGAGAAATCCTGGGATCCTCTATCTATTGTAGCTTCAATTTGATTTCGGCCTCCCACAATGCGTAGTTAGCGTAATCATATTCAGGCATCGATTAATTTTACAGGTAACATTTCGAAATTACTTTGTTTACGAATACGTACAGGAAACATGCAATGCAATGTTTAGAGCTACTTACACATGAAATTACATACATGCATATCTTTCTAATTTACGCAGGCTAGTTACAACAATTTCTTTTTAAAGATATAATTTAAATACTAATCGCGTTTGGGAAAAAATGAGCCTGTGAGAAATGGTTTGACCAATATAACCTACACCACATACACGGAAGAGCTGGTGAGATTTTGTTTTTCAGAGATAACTTTGGATTTTTTTTCTATCGACGAAACTACAAGTAATCGTGTTTCTGAAATGTATGATTTATGGAGCGGATCTTTATATATCTTACATATTAATTGCGTAATTAAAGCTTAAGTAATAACGATACAGCAAGGGATTAAACGAACGCAATTATTTCACAAAAAGCTCGGTGCCCCCTTAAAACATAAAGATGGAGACGGACTGTTAAGGATTGTAGTCATATTGTAGATAGAGACAATAGATGCTTAAGGGCTGATGCTGCATGAAGTTCCTGGGCCCTATCAAAGATTTTCGAAAGTACAAGTGATTAGAAAGCTAAGAGGATTGATTGATAGTGTGTGCTCGTGTGTATTGCAACACATACATAGGTCGTCCAGTCCGTCAGGACATGCGGGTAACTTGCTTAACTCGGTGCGTGCCCGGAGTATTTATAACTTGGTCGGCGCGGGCGCAGCCTTCGGTAACAATAATATCATATTGAGTAATGCGTTCGTAGTTTGACAACAATACAAACACTGTTGATAGTATTCTATAATTATTCAGAGTCATACAGAAGAGCAAATCTTCATATTGTAGCATAGTTTATATAAATATGTCATAGCATTTTTATATACCAATTATATAGTAATAGTAAAATGCCGATGAATATATAAGGAAACATTTATTTATGCAGCTAAATTCATACTGAAGACTCGGTAAATATCGGCGGTAGCAAGGATCAATGACCCTTTTTGGAAAAACCGAAAATTATTTTCCTCCTCTTTTCTACAACGCAAACGCAGCCCAAGCCAATACAATGGAAAGACAACATTTTCTTTTCCAAATTACGCAAAAAAAAATGTTATTGATCCGTGGTACTGATTACTTACCGAGCCTCCGGTATGAATTTGGCCGCGTTAATAAAATGTTATTTATAACTAAAATAAACATACCATTTATATTGTAAAATTCTATAAGTAATTTACATAGACTCTATGCCATATTATAAAGATTTGTTAGCAAGTCCGAACGGAAACCAATATTAACCTACCAAAAATCTGTATAGATCAAGGTCGAGTAGAGGTTAAAATCACTTCAAAAATCTGCTTTATGATTTCAACATACATAATATAGAAAAATATCAAATTCGCCAACTACTATAGGTCGACCGGAATCTCATGAATATTAGGGAAATTTAAATCTTTGCATGGTATCACTGGTATACTAGGATTTAACGTATTTAATACTTTAGTATTATTTAATATTTTATACTGATGTTAACTTTTTATTTCAGGCAATAAGCATATAATATTTCAGGCATAATATTTATTTCTTATTTTTATTAATTCCTTGATGTGAAATTTCGAGTTGAAGTACTTATTTTCCACCAAGAAAAATCGAAGTGAAGATGTGGCATACGCCTTAATAAGCAACGAAATATAAAAAAAATGTAAATCAAACAAATAAAAATAAAATTAAATACTGTATTTCACCGT
Organism: Ypsolopha scabrella; assembly: GCA_910592155.1. NCBI lineage: Eukaryota > Metazoa > Arthropoda > Insecta > Lepidoptera > Ypsolophidae > Ypsolopha > Ypsolopha scabrella. The sequence continues at coordinate 14,136,346 of OU342964.1, forward strand.
CAGATGACATTGATTCTAACCACTCAACTTCCAAATACTCAATAGAATCTCGACAAAAAGCATCTGTAGAACAATCGCTGGATGAACCAGATGAGTCTTCTACATTAACAATGAATCTGTCCTGCATCATCTCCACGATTCCATCTTGCTCATAATATTTGTTTTCAATATCGTGCACATGTCTGCAGCATTTAAGCCAGTAATCAACTGAAATTTGGGTAAATGCTTCTTCCGTTAATTCTTTTATTGCACTTGCAGGTTTATTTACGTTTTTATCTGCAACTTTTTGTTTCATGATGCCCCATATCATTTCAATTGGATTTAATTGACAGTGGTATGGTGGCAATCGAAGAACTTCATGTCCGTGAGCTTTGAGTAATTCATCGATTTCATATTGGGAGCTACCTTTATTCTGTTGCACTATTTCCAGTAATTTACATTTTCTCCAATTATCTTCATAATAGACGTTATTATTACGAAGCCAAGTTTTTATATCTGCAATGCAGTTGGATTCAGTAGGCGGTCTGTTTAATTGTACGGAGTGGTAGCTAGCATTATCCATAACGATAATGCATGGTTCATGTAAATTTGGGATTAACTTTTCAGTTATCCACTTTTTAAAATTGCTACTGTTCATATCATGATGGTAATCTGCTGATAAGCTTTTGGACCGATAGATCAGGCAACAGTTGGGGACAAATCCACGCTCTCCACCTGCATGCACAATTATCCATCGAGCCCCAGGTGAGATGGGCTTGGACGGGCCTGGTAAATCTTTAGACCGCCAACATTTGGCTACACCACACGACGGATGAATATAGGTTTCATCTAGGTAGACTACATATTTTTTCTTATCAGAGTCTGCATTTTGTTTAATTTTAGTTAAGTAGTTGTACCTCGCCATGACAATATCATGTCTTTCCATCAAAAGTTTTCTCTGCGATTGACATTTCACATACTCAAAGCCAATTTTTTTCAGTATGCATCTCAATGATTCTTTTTGACCAGTAAAACCTATATGGCTGCTTTCTTTGCAGTCCTTGGCTGGTGGTAGGCCTATGGTTCAGTAATGTGTCTAATAATATAAATTGTTTAATGTCAACTGTCTTAACTTTGTTTAACTTTATATAATTTTTGTACTTTTGCTTTCTAAATTCTGTGTGTTCTAATTTGTTTATTTATTATCTTTCTTTTTTGTGTGTTTCTTGTTAATTAAAGGCTAAGGCTGAAAATCGGCGGCTTTTTGTTTAAATAACAGACTGTCATAAGCCGAGTCTTAGACCGATTTGTCTCTTTTCATGTATAAAATTATTGTGTATAAAATTTATTGTGTTTTTTGAGACAAATAAAAAGCTTTTATTATTATTATTATTATATCTTCACGAAGAACATGTAACAATTTTTGTAACGTAAGCACTTCCTTCCGTACAACATAGAATTCATTTATTTTTCTCCTTATGACGTCAAGATCGAAGTCATCAATATCAATTCTCTTCTTTCCCCCCTTTCTACCTTTTCCCGGAGTAACAAATACGCCGTTATTGGAAGAAGCCTCCATAATAATGCGTTTGATTGTAGCAATTGACACACCTAAAATAATAAAATATAATTAGGATAGTCTACTTATATATTAGACATAAAGCAAATTTAGTTCGTTCGACTTAGTTCCTAGGTTGGATCAAAATCATTTGGTTCCACTTACCGGTAAGTTTCTCAACTCGCTTTATTATCGAAGTTTGCGTGTCTGATTCGCATTTTTCTTAAAAATACTGTCGATATACATTGTAAACAATTGCCCTGGCCTGACTACGCAAGGGTTTCTTAGACATTTTTGGATTTTTTTATAAAAATCTAAATAATAACCAAAAAGCACAAATGAATCACAATGATTCTGACGTTTGTCAAAACATAGTTGCCAGCTAAAAATCGAATAAATTATTATTTTGACATATTCATGAGATTCCGGTCGACCTTTATAGTCACTCGTCTAGCTAATTGGCAATGGAAAGTATCTGTTCTGCCTAACCTGATCTCTTTATATTTTGTTGTTATGTATGTTATTAATGTGTATTTTAAAAATATGGAAATATATGACTTCCACATTTAAAAAAAAACCGGACAAATGCGAGTCGGTCTCGGCCCCCGAGGGTTCCGTTAAAGACTAATTTTTTCATGATTTAATTACAAATGTACCTATATAGCTTTCAGTATTTTTCCTATACTTGTAGTATAAGACGGTACTACTTGCCAAATTTTATGGTTCTAGGTCAACCGAAAATACCCTATACATTTTGATTCCCTTGAGAGTGTCGAAATATACCAACCTTTTCTGCGGCATAAATGGCCGTCTTTTTTTACGTTTGATTCTTTCACAGCTTCATGAGAATATGGTTTTAATTTAAAATGGATACTTCCACCCGCTCCCAAGATAAAGGGTCTTAACAGACAGATGGACGGACGGACGGACAGACGGACGGACAGACAGACAGGCGGAGACGGACAACAAAGATATCCTATATGGGCTCCGTTTTTTCCTCTTGAGGCACAGCAGTGCGACGCGGCGGCAGTACGAAAAAGACGGTATCGTACTTTTTTGCCTTCACGTGGGAGTAAGTCACAGATTTTGTGTAATATTCTACCAAAAACATTTCATGTAAAGTAGCTTTCCAAGACTCACATAATTAATAAAGCTTTATAAGTTAAAAAATTATCAGAGCTCATGTAGAGCCAAGCCCCTATCTCTACAAGGCTCTAACTCTACATCTTGCTTAAAAATTATGGCGGCCATCGTCGAACAGACACTGCCATGGACTTTATTGTGACTGATCTTTAATTTTGTGTCATACAATAGTTCAATGAAATTTTATTAGGGGGCGTTAAAGAGTGCAAGGTACAGACTTTATATATTTTTTCGTGGTTTTTGTGCAAATCCTAGCCTGCATACCAAATTTCTGCTTCCTAGGACTTTTGGAAGTTTTGAGTAGTAATGCATACCTCAGGTTCCTAGGACTTCAGAAAGTACCCCAAAGGTTTTGAGTGAGTCAGTGACGAAATCGATGTAATTTAGGAATTCATAAAATTCGAAATACAAGATTTTTGGGGTCTCTGGTATTATCCGACCGAAGTTCGAGAAAGAAAACGCACGTAGTGCCCAGCGCCCGTAGCATTATGACGCGCCACTTCGTTTGTCACGGGCTATATCGCGCACAATCGCTTATTTTGGTTAATATTTAGAAAACCTCTTTTAAAACAGAGATTTCTATTTTACTGACAAACGGGAGGCGAATTTACAAAGGCTTTATTTACTGTTTGAGTCACGGCCCCGACTATAATAGATTAGTTTTTGTCTGTGCATAAATGTTAACAAAGTCTAGTCTATTAAAGTCAAGAAATGGACTGAAATCGCATAGACTTTGAGATGATATTTGTATAGCTACAATACGTTAGCAAATACTAGTCCAATATAATCTATTTCCCATAAATTGCTAAGAAGTTTTGGTTCATAAATTCTATATTGAAATAAGTAATACATAAGTTCACTTTAATTAATGAGAAATTTAATTTTAAAAATTTAAACAAATTCTGTAATAAGATTAGTGTTTTTTTGCACTTGGCAGATTTTTTTCTATATTATAATTATATCGTGTAGTCTCTTGGGAGTCACAAGAACAATAACTAGAGGATTTTTAGTAAACAATAATTTGGTGTCTTGCTCTTGTAGTTGTATAATTTTTAATTTAATCCTATCAATAATACTTTCTTCGTCTCTTTCTCCATACTTGGCATACGTCCATGTAACTTTATCACCAAGTTCGTCACTTTCTCATCATGTTTGATGGCAATTATGGTGATTCGGTAAGTACACCGGAGATTCGGTAAGTAGTAAGGACCGAGGTTCATTGACTCTTTCTGCAAAAAGCGCAAAATAAAAATGTAGGCTTACTATACTAATTGACTCGGAATTATTCGTAAATTAATATAGGGCTACAAATTTTATTTTGCGTTTTTCACAAAAAAGGTCATCGAACCTTTTTCCTGACCACTCACCGAGTCTCCAGTATGAATTTGGCTATATTAGAAGTTACCTTAACATGTTGGCAATGACCTTGCTTGCAAAATAAGAAAAAAAATATGTGTGTCTATATTTGTTCAAGATCGACCTCGACTTATTGTACATTTCATTTTGCGTATTTTACAGAAAGGAAATCTTGATTCTGACTACTTACCGAGTTTCCAGTATGAATTTGGCTTTATAAACGAAAGTCACTCTATATAGTTTTGCATTCATGCCGAGAACAGGTTTGAAATAGTTTGTTTACAATCCAATTGGTATTTTTACTACGAGAGAAGTCTTTGATAAATTTGTCGCATTTTTCTTTGCATGTATTATCATTTTGTAAGTTAACACTGAACTTGCACATGAAAACAATCTTGACTCGTTTCCTCAAACTTCAAATAGTGAAACCTATCACCCAACATATCACTGAGTACGGTTTTTATCATGTTTTTTCTTTATTATGTTTGCATAGTTTACAATCACAAAACAATATAAATATACCGATTCTAAAGATCACTACGGAAGTGAAGTTAGATACGTTAAGATGTTGGCAAGTATTACAGTACTCGACTAGGTTTTGTAAATCGCTAACTTCTTACAAAAGCTAATCAATTTGAGTCAATCGGACCAGGTTTTTTGATGCGTTAATGTAGCCAAATGAACACTTACAAACCCTATGCTATTATAGTCATAATCTGTACTTTAATAGACTAGACTTTGTTACCTTTTAAGCACAGACAAAAACTAATCTATTATGGTCGGGACCGTGACTGAAATGGTATAGACTTTGTAAACTCGCAAACGGCAGCGAATGAAGCCTCTAAGTTTTTTATTTAAATTAGTCTACGAACACACTTCAATATGGCCGATTGGATTTGTAAAAATTACTTATAGTTGTCATTTTAAATGAAAAATACAGTTTTGCCGCATACGACCTTACGGCATAAGCTAGTTCGTGACCACATATTTGTATGGAGTAAGTCCCCCTCACTCTACTCCCCTAAGGCGCCGATTTGAAATTAAAAGTTTATCAATTCCTCGCCTTAATTTTGCTCGTCTTGGCGGGGGCACCACAGTGCTCCCATATTAATGTTCTTTTAAACGCTTGTGACATTGTGAAGATTACTATAATATTACTATAAAATAATTTTACTAGGAATAGTAATAAATATATATTTCTTCAGTACTGTCAATATTTCTGATGTGGGCAATGACTTTGGTGTCCCTCCTCATTTAAGCAATTGCTACGACCACGTGTGCATCCCTTGGTTTCGACTTTACGTTGCTTAGAGTTCCGTAACTCATCATGGAAAAACGGAACCTTTATACAACCACTTTGCTGTACGTTTCTCTAACCTTGTGTGAAACAAAGACCATTTTTTCCGATTTTTTTATTACCCATACGGCCTCATACTGCTGTACAAAATTAAAGTTTTTAATTTAACGCAACCAAATTATTTTACCGAGTACTACGTTTTCTATATGTACAATGTTTAAATATTCAAATCGATGACCTTGCACTTCTATTAGTTATTTCTACAAATATAAACTAGCTGCGACGGATTTTGTACAGCCTTGTTCAGGAGGTCGGACCTATTTTTGCATTTTACTTTCAAGACTTTTTGTAACCCATTAAAAACGAGACTTGAACATCCATTTAGTCGAGGTTGAAACAATTCGTCTGCACATAGTATACATTTTCACAACGGCTCGTTGGTCACTAATCTTCGACTGAATCGGTTTAAGAGTTAAAATGAAGTAATAGTCCGGTTTAAACTATTACATGTTGGGTTGCATTCAGGCGTTGCAGTTACGTTGGTGTTATCAAAGCTTCTACTGGTAAGTCGGAAGCGTTTCCTCAAATTATGTCAACACTATGACTAACTAGTATAGCGGTTCAAAGTAGCTGGTCACTTATTACAGACGTTATGACATTGCACTGAGAGTTCGCTACGATGCCGTAATTGAATTTGAACGCTTTTGGGACCTTTGCAATTTGAAATAGTAAACAAACATTACGAAAGCACATTCCGTTCACAGAGTTTCTGTAGAATCTAGGGCGTGACACGAATTCTGCAGAACATACGGTTTGCGGGGCGGAAATTTCTGCAAGCTGAAAACTCGGTATTTGAGTAGAAAATGTGTTTTTGAGTAGAATAGGTGTTTTAAGTCGGCTTCCATTGATAATGTTAATATATATCAATAATGTTGGGTTTTTCTTACAGGAACATTTTTGGATCAAGCTGTTTTAAAGGCATAACTAAGGTAATATTTTGGTACTAAAATTGATTTTTTATATCCATAGCTAAATAACTAAACATATTTAGAATGCATTACAAACTGGAAAAGATCAATTAATTCAAACAAATTACAAGTGAGACTAATATTTTGAAAAAATAGCTATTATGAGAGCTATCCCTTACTCTCCCCCGAATAACTTCAGGAAGTTTGCGAGTAAGATGGTGGTACCTCATTGATGTAAAATAAATTGTTCTGAGTGGTACCTCAATAGTTGAGCCTGCCTGAGTTTGCTACATACAGTCGCCCGCAGTTCAAGCTCCCTATGTGTAAACAATTTTAACGGCTATGACAACGCAATAAGAACTACAGTCGCCGTCAATAGAAATTGTGGACTATGTAAACAAAGCGCCATGTTGTCTTTGTCTATGAATAGGTGAACTATCTAGAGATGGGTAAGTATGTAATTAAAATATGTTAGGTGCTTAATTAATTTTCTTTATTTGATTCATCGCTAAACTTTGAAATGAACGTAACCTTTTCCTTGCGCCGCCGATATCAATTCTATCGGGTTAAGCTCGCAATGATATGGTGGAAGGAGCAAAACTGTCACATTTTTCGATGCCGCCAACTCATCTACATACATTTTTGTATATTTTTGCTTATCTACTTTAGCTATGAGATTCGCTCTGATTTCGGTTTCTTGAAATTTGATTTCTTTTTCGCGCAACCAGCTTTGGATAGCCTCCTTCCGCCAACTCTTGTTGGGCGCCTTTTCGATTTGACGCGAATGATATGGGGCATTGTCCATTACTATGACGGAACCAATTGTCGTTGTTTCAAGGTAAAACACTATCCAAATCACAAAGAAAGATCAGTAAGAGAAGCCAAGTTGTTAGAATACCGAAAACACAGAAGATTTTAGAGCAACGCTGGAAGATCACACAGCTCTCGATAGAATCACACACACGTTTATGTCAAAGATTATGAAGTAACGCTGTCAAAAAAAAAATTACGGAATAAAATAGCATCACGAATAAAATAGGTTTATATTCAAATAGATTCGTACATCACTAATTTTCAAAGACAATACAGATTCGATGAGAAAAAAATATGACAGCAATATCGACGCAGTACATAATTGACTTTAAATTCTATGATTTTCCGTAATTAACTGGTGATTTTTGAATATTTCATGATGAAATACAGTGAATGGCAGGTAAGACTTGATGCTTCATGATTTGGAATAATGTTCAGTGAGACTACGTGACAGAACCTTGAGAAAAATTGAGAAAACGGTTTGTTTACAAAGTCCACAATTTCTATTGACGGCGACTATATTAATAGGTAGCTGTACAACATTATTTGTCACGACTTATTGATTCACAGCTATTTATTATTTGCGATGCAATACCCATTATTGCGATAAACTAATTTATAAACACATTTGCATTTCTGCTAGAGATATGTGTAGGGAGAACCAGTCTGCTAAAGTTGCTAAATATGTGGATAAATAAATAAGATACATATAAACTATGCAAACATGTACTGAATCAGAGAGGTTATATTTTAGCAAATTTGCTTGTTTCGTCCTTCACTGCGATTCAGGTTTTTTTTAAGGACAATCTGACTTTTCTTAATAAGTTGGGTAATTACTAGCATGAAATAATTTATTAACATACTTTTGGAAATTATAAACAAGGTGACTTAGATTGATACATTCATAGTCATACTGGAGATTTGGTAGGTACATAATTAATTAGACAAAAAAGTCGAATGAATATAGCAAATATTTAATTTTGAAGAAAGAGTAAATCAAAATAAGCAAAAAATTATTCTAATAGACCTTGTTTCTTTCTAATCAATAAATGTTTCACTCATGTCTAGTCAGTGTCTTTATTTCTAAAAGCCGAACGGCTTTTCTGGCACGTGCGGAAAAAATGCTAAAATAGATTTTGGCGGATTTTAAAAGGCGTTTTCTACGGATATGGTGTTGATTTTTTAAAATTGAAAACCTTAAGTTATGGTTACTTAAATTTCATAGCTTTTATTAAATTAAATTCTGTCAAGTCACTTTATATCGCATGGCATTAATTATACTGTAAACAAAACTCGAATGACTGATATTGTTAGTGAAAAATAGGCATAATAAAATAGCATGATTTTTTATTGAAAAGCTTTAATGAACATTCCATATTTTTATTTGATAAGTCTTAGTTACTTAACTATACATGGTATTGTATTTATCATATTGTTAACAAAAGTCGAACAACTACTGTTATTGTGAGTGAAAACTAATGCCAGAATAGCCGTCCTGGCTATATAAGTTGAAACATTGCTAAGGCAGATTTCGGGTGATTTAAAAAAAGATGTTCTACGGGGATATGGATTTGAGTTTTTTTTATTGAAGACCTATAAGAAGCGTTTTCGAGGATACAAAGCTTTTATTAGATGAGATCTAGTCCCTCCACTTTACATCGCATACCATTTATCATACTATAAACAAAAGTCGAACGACTAATATTTCGAGTGAAAAATAATGCCAGAAAAGTCATAGTGAGCTAGAATCGGAGCTGCGCAACAATAATCAACATAGAGGTGGATGTCAACAATAATTTCGTCTGTCGTTAAAACTTTACCGTGTGATAAATTGGAATAACAGTTGAGAAATAATTAATTATTGACAATATAGGCTAACCAAAACAAACAATAAATACGTTATATAAGGTGACTTTGGTTGATATTTCCAAATTCATACTGGAGACTTTTTAAGTGATCAGTAACAAGGTTCAATTATACTTTGTGTGGAAACCGAAAAATAGAATTTACGCTTCCTATACTAATTGACTCGGGGTTGTTGTTCTTAAACGTATAGGGGCACAAATAAATTATTCAAATTTTTAAAAAAGTGTCCTTAAACAATAATCTTGACCACTTACTGAGTCTCCAGTATGAGTTTGGCTGTATCAACCAAAGTCACCTTATATTTAAACTCCTTTAAGGCAGTCGTCACCAGTCGAATTAATCCTTTAAAAGAAAATTTTACCATTGGATTATATTTCGACTTTAAACTATACTCTTCATCACAGTGTAAAATTATAGGGGCCGAGGAATTATTATCAAGGTTCATAAAAAAAGCCTTGCTCAGGACTGATTGAAAGACCAGACCAGCAATGACGAGCTTGGTAAGATTCAGATATTGTAGAGCTGGTCTATAAGTACAAGATTCAGAAAACTGTTATTCTGATTAGCACTTTGACAAAACCACCCAAAAGAAGCTTCATTGTTATTATATTAACAGACGACAATGACACGAGGAGGTGTTAAACAGTGTGGTTTAAATTATTTATACAACGGGTTCTTAACATCACGGTTTTATTCATTTGAAGGGCGCCCGATATTTCAACAAAATTGCATGCGCCATGAACTTGGGCGAGACTATTTATTATTAAAATAAGATATTTATAAAATAAAATAAATATATTCAGACAGTAATTAGAAATGATTAAACTGTCATTTATAGGTAGTTATAACATAGGTACTTAGATGGACATATATGTATAAGGTCCTACAGTAATAAGTGAAAATAATTCTAGGGTAGATCATGTATCGTTAACTGATCAAATTCCAAAAGAATTAAAAATGTTTTGCTGAAATAATTTTTTCACTTCCCAGTACAAAGTGGTTCAATCAGCTGACTAAATTTATATTGAAAGGTAAAAAATAAGTATGAGCAAAAATTTTTTTTCCTTTGGAATGTGCTCATATATGTAGAACAAACATTCATGACCGTTTTTTTTAAATCTTAAACTATTTACTGTCTTATTTAATTAATGATAAGGGATTTGATGATAATGATGATTGTGATATTAATGATGATGTTGGTGATAATGTGATGATAATGATATATAAGGTGACTTTAATTTATACAGCCAAATTCTTACTGAACACTCGGTGAGTGATCAGATCAGTAACAAGGTTCGATAACATAAATTAAAGTCACCTTATATATGAATAAAACAATTATCTATAGAAAACTCGAAATATATTTCGACCATGAGTCGGTCAGTCGAGTAGGTATATGTTTCGAGCTTTCTATACATTGCTTTATTCATATATACAATACATATATCTAAAGTTATCCATATATATCCAACTTAACTAAGTATGTTATAATATAACTACTTATAAACATGACAGTTTCTTATTTTCTAATTACTGTCTGAATATATTATTTACTTTACAGTTTTCTCCAAAAGGTTTGGTAAAAGCTGGCTTGGTAAAGAAAGATGGAAGATGTAAAATATTTGGACTAAATCAGTATCGTAAGACCTTTTAAATATTGATGTTGAGTTGCAGACTCTGTTGCTGAAATGTATGCAATCGTTTGTCAATCAGGCTACAATTACAGAGACTCACAATATCGATTATGAAAAGTGCATACAATCTTGCGGAACACGATGAGCCAACATCGTGACGTACGTGTATTTAATTTCTATAATATAAGTGTAATTAAATCGATATTTACAAGTGCGCATTATAATGGGACTCAGAAATAAATACCCAAAAAGAAACATAGCAATAACATTTAAATTACACACAACAGGTTAATAAAGCTTGAAATCAAGTTTCAGTTAACTTACTAGTAATAAAGAAACTGTCCTCGGAATTTTACGATTGCGCCCGCTTTCCTTTACACGCGAAAATCACCTCAAATAGAATAGTTATTTGCACCAACGCTCAAATGGACATTTAGGATCACGAATATGAGGATATATTATACTATGCTCAATAGGTAGCCGAACGTTACTGGCTGAATAGAAATGGTTTTAAATGGAGTCACGTATTTTGGAACGTATATGAGCGCGTGCGCGTGCCGGGAAAGTGCTGCGCGGACTGTCTGCTGGTTGCGCGCGCGCAGGCAGACCGGCCACAGACTCCGACCACTTTCATTGCAGCCTGCAGCCCATGGGGGTGCCGTTATAGCCGATGAAACCTCTGTAGATCTATAGACGTCTTATAGGAAATACCTATAACAAGCGGAATTAAATTGTAAAACACGCAGTTTCTGTTACATAATGGCTCTTACTTTTATGTGCAAATTAATTGTAGCCTCTGGACCCCTGTAGGTAGTAAAGGGGATGATTTTACTGTTTCCTAGGATATAATATAAATATGAAAAATGGTATATCAGGTAAAATATATAATACTTTCAAATAAAAGTCGCTAACACAAGATTTTAATCACCAAGTTAAAACCTAAATACCTACGCCAGGTATAACAGGATTAACTAGATTCTCCTTCCAGTAAAGTTATCAACTTCTTTGAAAAGGATGTAACATGAAGGTGAACTATTGAGTTTGGGATGTTTGTTTGAGGTAATCTCGAGAACAAGAGTCTAGATTATTGTTCTAGAGATTACCTACCTCAAACATTTCAAGTTGTGTTTATTCTACAATAGTGTCCCCATTGTGACCGTGTGAACTAAACAGTCATATTTATCTGTGATATGTACAGTCAGCAAGGTTCCCGCCTGACCACCTTAAGGGCCAGTTTTAGTGTGCAGTAAAGCCGATTTTGAAGGTTTTAATGTTAAGTTAAGAAACTTACTAATAAACTTAATTTTAAGTGACAGCTTTTGATATTCTGAAGGGCACAGCAAGTAAAATTAGCAAGTCTTTTAAACGCTCTCAAATCAAACATTTTTTTTAAATTCAATCAAATGGCAGCTCTAAAATGTGCCTTAAAATTACCAAAACAAGTTAAAATCACAAAGTTGAGTAAATTATGGCTGTCAAACTAAAATTTTAGTTTGACGTTTATAAAATGGTGACCTGAAAATGGCTCTTCGTTTTAACCATACCTAAGTTTAATTTTATGTATGTCAAACTAAAACTAAAACCTTCAAAATCAGCTCGTGGCAACTTCCGCTAGGTCCCACCCTGCCTGTGTTTATCTACCAATAGTCTGACTAAAGTGACCGATGGACTCTGATGGACCCAAAAACGCCTTAAAAAGTGTCTCTCATAAACTCCAATTGGTAAATAAAACAAAAGGCGGGGCTAGCTGAGATCACCACATGCAAGCAATAAGGTTTTGAAATTGGATAGGCGGGAGCCTTGGTGATGGTACCTACTAGACTAGTCAAATAAGTACAAGAGCAACGAACTTAAAACACAAAACAAAAACAAAGATGCTGATAAACAGGGAAGATGAACAAACATAACAACAGGTTTTAAACCAAAATATGCAACTTAATAAATCATATATTCACCAATTAAGGTAATTACAAGAGACATGAGGAAGTTCGTTGTAAACCAATAGTTGCTTCATTAATTGTCTTACAACATGCAGAGTTAATAGATCATCGGCTTTAGTACATTCTCTTGTACGAGCAATATGACCCTAATGTCCTTAGATGCACATAATAAACAAAGACATAATGTGCACTAGTTCAAAACAGTCATTATAAGACAAATTCTTTTTGTTTGCTCCGCAGTCTCGACGATTTTCGTAAGAACCGGACAAACAAGGGGAACGAAACAGAGCGTAAAGAAAATTAACCAAATTCTGCTGCTTCTAACCTTGACATGACGGAAAAGAATGTAAACATGAGGCGGTTGATGCGAACGAAGAAAAATATTTTGGAATTTGTGTGAATAAGGCAATATAACAAGTTATCAGGTAGGAACACACGCGATCGCCTCGTATGTTATATAATGTTTGTTGCTACAGGTTCTGCTCGACGCCGCCAGATTTTAGCTTCCAGCCAGCAATGTGCAATAAGTTATTTGATGCAATCGATAAACTATGTTCTGAAACAGATAGTTGCAAAATTATAATAAACAACTTTAGTAAAAATATAGACTGCGCGTTTCTAATGACGTTCTTCTGTTGCACAGATGCACAATTGCACAAGTGAAATGAGCTACTAGTGATGAAAATAATATATTACAGAACACATTTCTTAATATGTACATGTTTTGTTAGGACACTACAGAACGCTCTGTTATAAGGAGAAGGAGTAAGTCTTAATAAATAACAACATCCATAAGATGGTTTAGTCAGTTCCAAGCAGTACCAAGTCAGCGAAAAATAATACATTTGGTAATTATAGTCACCCGCAAGTAACTACTTCTATAATAACAGTCAAGATACAAAATCTAGCTAGATTAATGGGATTTATGCATGAGGCATACATAAGTAACATATTAAAATTACATAACAAGCAATGTTTAGCAAGAGGTCGTAGGTCAGATAGAAGCGATCTTTCACCAATGTCCTTGCTGAGAAGAAAAGTCACAAACCAGTTGTTTTACGAATAATTGCAGATGAGTGACCAAGTAGAACAATACGTACACAACGAACGAGGAAATCTATACATAAAATTCTTTAGAATTCTAGTTATTTGTGCGTGCAAGTATAAAATCTTCTTTATGAATGCTCGATTGGGAAGAATGAAATTATCATTAAACTTTAAAAGATTAAATAGCTTTCTTGTAAATAATGTAAACTGATTTTGTTTCATCAAGTAAGTTGCAGTATGCTCTTATAATAAAATCAATAGCACCCATTCCTCTTTTCTTTTCCATAAAACGCGGCAGCAAATTAAGCACCTAATCAGATGCTCTACAAAAAGCAAGTGCATCGTTAATGCAGTATTACGCCACTACAAACGTTTGCCACTCCACTTGCGACAGAACAGCGGCGCAGTGGTGTGTAACCCATATAGCAGAATATAACTCTCATTATTATCTTTGTGCAATATCAGACGTAATGTATTCTCGCGTCGCGACACATAGGAAACGCCACATTTCTCTGATTGAGTCGAGGCTGTGGTTCCAGCTCTCGCAATACTATATATTGTACGGAATCATTAGACGAATCATTTAGATATATTGTGAAAGCTGCATGCAACATACAATACGTTGCCTCTTTTAAAAATTCGGGTTTGACATATTCAAACTATTAAGCTTAACTGCTTTATTTTTCTTGTCCTAATTTAAACATCCAGCCTGATTCCGCGGTGCCAAGCTTCTAATGGAGGTGTAATATGTATTTATGTATATTATCGAAAGCATCCATTCATAAGAATGTAGCTTCCGAAACGGTTTCTATAGAAACTTATAAACTTATTGCTATAGCAAGCATAAAGAACATAGTTGGTACTATTTTATTCAAAGTATTGATAAGATTGAGCGAGATATCTACAATGTGAGATATTCGCTCGTCGTGACTCACGACGTGATTATCTCCCATCAACCAGGTATGGTCTGTGAAGCGAAAAGCCAAGCTCGAATGGATTACTTCCTGGGTGTTTTGCAAGGAATTCTCATTCGATTGGTGATTGTTTGTTATGTGCTGCTCATTTGTTTCCCTCGATTAACTAGAATGGCTGTACAGACAACGAATACAAAAAAGGGTATGGCTTGGTCTGGATTATTCATTTTGACTATAAACACGAGCGATCAAAATTCACCCATCAATGTTGTTAAAAAAAGCATCAAGAAAAAAAAAGTTAATAAAAAGTAAAAATAAGTAAATTAAAATATTTCTTACTTGCTAAGTAGAACTTATGAATTTTGTAGTTTATATAATGAAATGAATAATGTAGGTAAGTCGACTCCGCTTTAATATGCGAATAAAGTATTTGGGCCTCAATGGAGATCCCAACAATGCCACTTGTCTTCCATAAAACAAGGCGTGAAATACATACAACGTCTACATAAGTGTTCATAGATGCATTGCCGATGTATCGAGTGGTTAAATATTTTAGGCAAATTGTCTGAAAATGCCCTATTTTTTGGTTTGATTGAAGGAAGAACCAACTGAAAGCAAATTCTGAGGTGCAATTGTGTAAGCCAATCGTATTCAAATTGATTATCATATGGCTATTCGGCTCAGCAAATTAGCCCGTTTGAAAATTGAAATCGTATATTTTTGGCTGTCAAATTAATAAAATTGTCTTGTTTTGCTGTTGACAACCAAAAACTTACGATTTCAATTGTTAAACGGGCTTATTTGCTTAGCCGAATAGCCATATGACAATCGAATTCGAATACGATTGGCTTACACAAATGCACCTCTGATTTCGGCTCAAACCTGCATCTCTGACAGAAATCTAATGGTCTCATTCTAATTAATCGGTTTAACTGGATATGAGCCACAATCAGAATTTGCTTTCAATTGGTTCTACCTTCAATAAAATTAAAAAAAAGGATTTTAGACATTTTGGATTTTGCCTAAAACAACTTGCTCAGTGCACAGTACAAACGATATACATACGATACATCACGTAATCACACAGAATAGTAGTACATGCAATGGGCCATGCGCAAGCGCATTTTAATCCGTGGAAAGTGTTGGCAATAGATTCAGCACCAAGCCTGGTAGTGGTTGCCTTAGATAGAACTCATCTAGAGCTCTATCGTTGTTATATGAAATTATTCCGTGATTATCTAAAGGAAACTACTTACCTGGTTACTCATAAAAAGTAGGACTGAAAAAAAAATAACAGTAGAAAAACAATAAAAAATGGGGTATACAGGATGTAAATAGAGTCCAACCATTAAATAAAACCACATACTCTACAGATCATACTGAACAACTATTCGAAAAAAAAACCGCAAATCTTCAGGGAAAAAGATATTCAACTGTAACTCGAAGACTTTATCTCGTAGGAGGAAGGTCTATTTTAGAACGCTGCAACGGGACAGTTGTTTCACGGACGACGCTCTGTCGAAACTTGCCCGTATGTCGGTTCACGCATTTTTGTTTGGAACTCAATTATTTCCCAAACTAAGGGTGTTCGCGGGTATGATTCTTGGGAAAAGTGGTTCAGTAGGGTCGATAGAATATTATATGTGGTTTCATTTAATGGTAGCAGTCTATTTATACCCGGTATATCCCATCAGTCCTGTTAGTAGATTACACAACAAGTGAAAAAAAAAGGAAATTTCTTTCGAGGCTCAAAGGTGGTACTCTACTTTTCACCATTGACTATGAGAAATAAACAGTACCATATTAACTATTTGAATAAAATTTTATTATACTTACAACCAATCGGTACATAGTAAATTAATAAGAGAACAAAACATAAAAATGGCGGTTCTTTTTTTTTATTTCTGGTCTTTTTTCCAAGCGGCCAGCCAGTACGTTTGGTAAGATATTTTTTTAATATTGTGCATTCACGCTTGTTCCAAATTTAAAATGCTTTATTCGGGCATTTTTACGGAACATAAAATGTAGTAATTGCAATAAGTTTATAGTTTATAGCTTCTCGGGTGATTGTGTTTTAAGATTGCTGTATGCTCACAGATACCTTTGCCATGCCTTTGCCTATCCTAAAAGTTTAAAAAGTTACTTGTTCTCAGTCAGTGAGGAAAAGAGCGTTTTATTCACTGTTTTTTTGTGAACCAATAACCCCTTTTCGAATAGTAATGGTGAAAAGGTTAATTCCATTCTCAGCAGTTCTCAATATGCGCTCAAACAACAGTAAATTGTGAAAGGTTTTTGAAAATCATCGCTATCCTACCCTGGACGAAAATTCCCCCAATTCCCCAACCAAATTGAAATACTCTACTATATAACCTATCAACAATTTAGATAAAAATTGCATTTATATTTGGCTCTGCCATCTTTCTGCAAAAAATCATACCCCACATGCCTAAGCCCCGTTGTTAATCCATCTAAGTACTATCCAACAATTCAAGGTAGACTTGAAATTTAGAAAAAAAATGCGTTTTTATTTAGCTCTGCCATCTTTCTGTAAAAAAATCATACACCACATATATCTTGCCTATAACAAAATATTTTCTTTTTCAGCCCCCTTGTACACTTGTAAGAGATAATTAAAAAACCGGCCAAGTGCGTGTCGGGCCACGCGCAGTGTAGGGTTACGTAGTTGCCTCAGTACATTTTATGGGTTGGTCTACTAATACAGATCGCACCAAATTTCTCTGTGGAGTTGCTCTCCCGAAGAACTGCCCATACATTGTCGTGTTTAGAGGGGACTAAAAGTTTGGCGCGACCTGAACCCGTAAACCTGTAAAACCTAATTAGCTGTGATAGTTTTCCTTTTAACTTCATTATATATTCTACTTCTGTGAATTGTTCCACATATTCATAAACAACCGTTTAGCCAGGGGCGGGGGGGACACTTGGCTCTAACAAAAATTAGCACTTTAAAGCTTAATATTTTGATCCCTAAATAGAAAAATGGTCTTCACACACCCATAATGTTTTTGAACGACCTATCCAACGACACCCCACACTATGGGATAGACGAGAAAAAATAAATTTATCCCCAATTTACGTATATGGGAGATACCCTTAAAACATTTTTTTTCATTTTTTTTCCGTTTTGTCGGCGGGATTAATATGTATACCTCTACCAAATTACAGTTTTCTAGTACTAATTAATAGTCTCTGAGCTAAGCCGCGGACAGACGGACAAGGTGAAACTATCAGGTTTCCTTGTCGGACTACGGAACCCTAAAAATGCATCGTCCATTAAATTCCGTTTCGTTACCAAAAGCTTCCGAAGTTTATATTTTTTTGTTTTTTTACGAATCTTGTCACTGGCCACCGTGATTGTATAAGTGTTCTTTCCTACCACATTATTCTATAAATATAGGTATTTTAATATTTAAATGACTCGTCCTCATAGGTATTATACTCTTTTTTAACGCTTACAGAATATTTTTTTGTTGAGACCCTTCAGGCAACTTTTGTTAAGACCTCAATACCAGAGCTCTAGGGGATTGTATCGAGAGCACAATTACAAAGAGTAGAATCACCCCACACTCCTCTTTAAAGAATGCGCCTCTCATTAATATCTAATTAGGGCCGCGCATGAGTAATTTGTCTAACTTCCTACATGATGTCATGCACGAAAGCCTTGTCTAGAATTACTATTACACATTTCACATTACAAAATCTAGGATTGGATGACGAAACGCTTGGATTTCCTATGTGATCAATCAACATACTTCTGCATATTGTACAGTTGTAATGAGTACTTGAACAGATTGGAAAAAACAGGGAAATTCATAGGGGAATGGCAGCCCTCTTATTTTTTTACAGTTAAAATGTTTTCTCTGGATGTTTTCTTATTAATAAGCTCTTCGTTTTTTGGGATTCCGTCAACCAATGGAAATCCTTATAGCGAAGCTTTGATTGACGTCTGTTTGTCTGTCCAGACCACGACCAAGACCGGCAAGGCTGATTGAGCTGAAATTTGGCATGTATAAGTAGAGGACTAAGAGGACTGATCTGATCGTCTGTTATTCATTATAACTAATGCGTGTGACAACATCATATGAAGTATATATTTGTGTGTATGTGATGTGATGACACTAATAACAATAAATTGGTTTCTTAGAAATTCTAACAAAGAGCTTTGTAAAAAAACGGTCAAGTGCAAGTAGGACTCGTGCCCTGATTCCGTAAATATGATGATGTCCTCCTTGACGTATCCGTCGACGGCGACCTTTATTGCTTCCTGGAATGAGCTCGGATGTGGCTGGAAAATCCGAGTTTCGTCAAAAATATTCTGTTACATGAAGTACAGTGTAATTGTCCACTTGAGTTGTACGTGTAGTTGTATGTGGGCTTTGGGCGAGTCTTGCGGTGTAAGCGTTTAGCGTCGAGGGCTTCCAGCCGAGCAGTTTCAAAGTCCTCGGTCCTTGCTAGCACAGTTTTTCCATATGAGGTGCCTACGCACTTATCCTTCCTGTGCGTTAAATGGCAAGATTATGTTCCCAACTCAGATGTTCTCCGGCGCACTGAAATGTCTGGCATGGAGTGCCTGTTCATGAAAGGCTAACTACGATGGTGTGGACACCTAGTCCGTATGGATGACTCTCGGCTCCCTAAGGCAGTTTTCTACTCGGAGATCTCCACTGGAAAACGCAAGCCTGGAGGCCAACACTTACGATACAAAGATGTCCTGAAACGTCATTGGCTGCGAGTGGCCATCAAACCTGGGAAGAGCTTGCTCACATGCGACCTGATTGGCGAAAATCTGTGCAAGCAGGGACCGAGGACTTCTGTACATACCGTTTAATTCTTAGTACCCCTAGGGGTCTAATTTAGTCATTAATATATCTGAAAATGTTTAGTTTTTTATTTTAACGATTTCAAGTGTCTAAGTCAACTGAAAGTGCTCTATAGGATTTCATGGTGAGCTAGTTTGTATGAAACTGATAACGTAAAGGGCGATAACTTTTAGTCGTGTTGAGTTAGGAGCCTGATTTTTGACAGCACCATAGAGCCGCCGCAGACTTCTGTATTACCTAGTTGATCATAAAGTTCTGTTACTGAGTTCCTTAATTAATGTCTGGGCATTAAAACAAATAAAAAGTAGAAAATAAAAATGTACAAATATTGACAGTTTTATGAGCTGTAATTCCATACCAAACTTATACTTTAATCTGTTTAATTTAGGATGGAATGTGGGTTGAAAGAGAATCGTGTTTCTGTAATTGCACTGCGGAAAATAATGTGAGCACCCACCGAATATGATTTTCAAGATGAAGAAAAAAACTGAAAATCAACAAGAAATTTATTTATCGCACTATCCATAGATACAGTAGTAGTAGGTACCCTGACCGTCGATGACAGAAAAAGGTCCGGAAGATCTTTCGGACACCAGCCGTGATTTAGGCTGTGAAGGCGATAATAGCGAGAAATCCCGTCCAGAAGCAAAGTTGGCAATACAGGTGACTGTGGAGACAGAAGTTCCCTAATTTTTTTATCGATTACTATTGGGCTTCACGCTTACAGGGGCGGTAATTTTGAATAATTTAATACAAGTTAATCTTCAATATCGGTGCTTTCATTTGGTAAATAATTCATTATCTAGTGGTTTTCATAGTTACTAGGTAGTTTCAACTTGATATCTCTCACGGGTCCGAGAGAAAGGGTCTTGACAGATGGACAATAAAGTAATCCTATAAGGATTCTGTTTTAATGGGACCCTAAAAATAGACTAAAAATCTTACCTCATCGAAGCACAACTATTAATGCTTGCAATAATGCTTTCTCTGCTTTCCACTTCTTACCAATAACTTCTCCTAAATAATGAAAAGAGGGAGTTTCTACATTTACAAGGCATAAGTTATACCTACCCCTGCGGGATTTAAGCTGGCTACCTCTGGATTATCAAGCTGAGAGTACACCGCTGGGCCACAAAGGCGTCATTACTCAAAATGAACAAGTTCTCAAATTCCTGTACTCCTGCAGCGTGTTTAAAATAGGCTTATTTCAAACGGCTGTAAACATAGCTCAGTGTTAACAATGAGGCACATAGGTACTTTATTTATTAGTAATGTTTAGCTAATTTCACCATCACTAACTTGAGTGAATTGTAACTACTTAGCTGATATTTTAAAAATATAGCCATCAGCTAGTTAAAATTTGCTAAATATTACTCTATTACCAGAGAATATAAACTATTACTATGTGCCTCATCGTTTATCAATAACACTGAGCTGTGTTATTTAAAAAATATCATTTTATCATTGTTTAAACTAAATTTCGTTACTTATTTATTAACATTGCCGGCTGAGCCATGGCAAAAGCAAGGATTGAATAACCCATAAATTACGATAGGTACCATATGATAGGTCATTCACCGAAATTACGTTATACCGAAAAACAATGTACACAGATATTTAACCGCTTATAACCGGTTGGGAATTTGGGTTTATTTGTGTCGCCGCCGCCTTGCAAAAAAGTAACGGCTACAGAAAATTAATCGCTTATAATTATAACCGAAAGACGGGCGAGCGGGCGGCGCGGCGGCGAGCGGTTGTGATGCGCAGCGTACTCCCGTCTCACCCCCTCGCCTTCCCCTCTTATACTCATCACACACGGAATCGTCTTTATATCTTTATAAATTTCTTGTAGTATACTTCTTTGTACATCTAGCCCATTTGTAACAATTTTTGCAAATCTCTGTTAAGACTCCCGCGTTTCAAGCTCGACTTAGTTTGGGGTCTGTTATTAAACGGGTGAAATTAATTCAACGCTCAAACGTACAAGCTCCACTTTTTTACTACACTGTCTGCGTACTGTGTACAACTACTTCCGCATGATAACAGGATTATTATTTTTTACGCTACCCACCTATATTTTTGTTTTTTGTGTACTGATTATTTGTTTGTGTTTGGGTCTGTAACTTCTTATTTTTCTTTTGCATTTGCATGTACTTTTGAGAAAATAAATGTTTTTGTATTTTTGTATTTTGTATTTTGTATCGGTACCGATAGTACCGAAACGGGAAAACGGTGAAATAACGGTAGGTACAGAATTCAAGAGTGCCATGAGGGCTATCGCTATTTATTTCGGTTATCGGTACTGTTTTCAATCCCTGGGCAAAAGTGACTATATAAGGTGACTTTTATTTATATAGCCAGACTCATACTGGAGGCTTGGTAAGTGATCAGTAATACGGATCGATAACACTTTTTGCTAATTTTGCAAAATAAACTCGTTGTCTCATAGTAATCGACTCGAGGCTGGGCTTGCGTTTGTAAGAAACACAAAAAGAATAATTTAATAAAAATGGTCGTCGAACCTTGTTACAGAGCACTTACTGAGTCTTCAGTAAGAATTTGGCTGGATAAATTAAAGGCAACTTATATTTTTCCAAGATGTTCCATGATGACTTTAACTTTGGAGGTACAAATAATCGTCTAATGTAAATAAAATTAACTCTATTTCAATATACAATATAAACGATATATTCTAGCCAAGTGTGATGACGTTGTCGGTCGTTTCAGCATGTAGCTGGTGGTTGCTGGTGGTGGAGGCTGCCACCGCGTGATGGGGACCGACCAGGCAATGCTGGAGCGAGCAGCCTGGTTCCACAGTTGCGCCAGTGTATATCACACAGTCTTGGAGTACACAACTGTAAAGAAATAAATAGGTAGAGGATAACTGGTTTCTAAGTTGGTTCGATTAGGTTGTCATAGGACAAACAAAAAGAGGCTTAAAAATTTAAAAAAGGCGTTTATGGTTTTGTGGAAACTTTTTTAGCTTAGGTACCTACTTCACAGTAGAATCGCAAAGTCATTATCAGTATCCGGCAATAAATATTACACATCGACTAGCTTCGGCTTCGTAGAGTGTCGTCTCTGTCACTCTTGAGTGCGACAGAGACGACACTTTATGAAACCGAATATCTTTCTAAAGCTCGATGTGTAATATTTACTGCTGGGTACTATTTATTATATGTTCAATCTTTGCCCCTTTTTCGCTTCACCCTTAAAGCCTATATGTGGACCAGGGTCACCACGATGATAGTAAAAAAAAAACGCATCCAAAAATATTTGGCAATACAACTTGAAATTCAAGTCATTTTGTTAACGAAAACTGGTGATAGTACTCGTCCATATGAACAATTTTTACTGTGAAGCCAACCCTGAAATCGTGAAAAAAAATCAGCCGTTTCATACATTTGGGTCAAGTAGGTATTTAACTTTTCTATGGAACAGCTGATATTTTTTGACGATTTCAGGGTTGGCTTCATAGTAAAAGTTGTTCATATGGACGAGTACTATCACCAGTTTTCGTTAACAAAATGACTAAAATTGAAAATGACTAAAATTTCACGGTGTATATAAAGTCGCCTAGTAAGAAACAGAAACTGTCCATAATCATATCTACACAGGCCCACCAAGCATAATGCAAAATGTAATATCCATATTAGTGCCATTTGTAAGTGCCAACTGTCACATTTCATCAGAAACCAATACCCTTGAATGTATTTTATTTCTTATTCGGTTAATAGAAATATCTCAATCTTAGTTAATGAGAACTGTGAATTTCTTAACTGTCTGAAGCAACACATATTGTAGTTATTACACAGTTCTCATTAACTAAGATTATGTTTTTAATGCGAAATCCATCGCTTTTGAATACTCTACATATACTCGAAACCTGGCCCGAGGAATTTTTTCAAATTCTTGGCTTTACATTTGTTTCTAATTTGTCTTTTCTAATTTGTAATGCACTCTAATAATAATATTTAAAACATAATTATGTTTAAAATAATAGGTATTAATAGATATTAAGTGAAGACATTCATACAAATTCCACATAATCAATTTGTGCATCTCTACAAACATGCTGCGCTTCACTTTTCTTCATTTTTTTTATAAAAAGTCTTTTAAATCCAAATTAAATAATTTATGACATTTCAACCTACCCCTCCTTAATGGTGACATTATTCATCAGGATACAGTTGGTTAGCCTGACTTTGTTTTCAATTGTGCAGTTGGCCCCAATGAAGGTATTCTTTATTGAAGTCTTCTCACTGACCACACTCTTGTCTCCAACAGTGCAGGTCTCATCTATCTGTCGGGTCTTCACTTCGCTGGTAACATGGAACCGTTCAGTTAAAGGTGTGCCTGTTAGTTCCTGCCATTTAGACATTATCTAAAAGAAAAAAATATATAAGATTAATAAACATAGTGCATACCAAATAAATATAATATTATTGATATACACAACATGTATTCCTAAATATTCAGATTGTTAACAAAATACAAAATAATTGTGCAAAATGTTCCATCCATCCATCAGCCCGTGTTCGTCCACTGCTGGACATAGGCCTTTCCCAAATTTCGCCACTCATGTCGGTCCTCCGTCCTCCTCATCCAGCCGCCCCCCGCAACGTCCTTCAGGTCGTCGGTCCAGCGGGCACGAGGTCGGCCTACACTACGCTTTGCTGTACGTGGTCTCCATTCTAGAGCATTTTCACAATGTTTACAATTGATTATTCCATAATGAGCATAGTAATTGTGACAATGATAAGTTAGGCCTACAAACAATAATCTTTTTTGTGAGTACAAAAATACATTAGACATAACATAACACATGAAAAAAATCATTGATAAGTTTCCAGTACCAAGTATCACTCTTTCAAAACAAAATTTTCAGAACTACAGGACCAACAACAGGGTCCGCAAAAATCAGATTTTAATAATTAAAATAAAAAAATAAATTTTTTATTATATAAATCCGATATGTATCAAAAAATTGATATATAAAAGAAAATTATTTTCTCTTATTTTTTGATTGCAATGCACTATACAGGCTGAACTAAACAAATGCCCCCTGGAGAGAAAGTGCCCTGGATATTGAAGGTAGCAAATTGTACAACCTTTATTTTATTTGTAAAGTAAAGAAAAACTACATTCAATGAATTTAAAAAAATGCCTGCCTGAACCGGAAATCAAACCGGACAAATGTGTAAAAAAAATATCCTGTATTTTTATTATAGCAATCGAAAGTGTCAAGCGTAAGAAGCAAATTCTTCTAAGTAACATAGCATCGTAAATGAAAGGAAGACCATGAAATTTATATTAACAAATTCTTTAAGGTATACATTAAAGGTTGATTACATTCGATTACAACGATAAATACGCTTTTAAGTTTGTTAATTGAATGCAATCAAAATGTAAATAATAAAATGATAAAATTTTAATGTGAAAACTTAATTATTACCAATAAATTTCCGTTAGTTACTTAAAACGCATTTATTGCATACTTTTTATTCAAAAGTAAGGAAAACAATATTATGATGTGCATTTTGCATCGAGAATCTGCTTTACCCCCTTAACAACATTTTAAAATGGCACATAGATGCAGTATAATTCCATAAATCTCAATACGACAAATACACTTGGCTGACAGTGAGTTGCAAAGTACAAACATTTTTATGTTTTCCTTGGTTGCTTTTCTGAGTAAGGCGATTTTTCTTGTCTGGCTTCCCTTTTTAAACGTCACTGATAGTTACCAATATGAAAATATTAAATAACAAAAATAATAAATGATTTCTTTTACTATTTTTTTTTCAGATGGTTGTTCTCCCTCTATGTCTGAATCCAACATCACACCACTGAGAGTGCAACCACCAACCCACTCCACAAAAATACACACACACGCACACAATCAAATAAAAAGAAAGCAAATAAATAATACATAATTAAATAGAGTTAGTCTATAGGACATACACTGGTATACAAGAATTACATCAGACATTTTAAAACTTATACTTACAATATTGTGTTGTAATAACTATGTTAATCAATAACATTCTCGTTTTTTTTTACATATATCTTGATATATTTGTAGCTTAGTTTAGAAGGTTAGGTATGGTGAGTCACGCCATTAACTAATCTGTTTAAAAGTTTATATAGTTAAGAATTCAATCAATACCAACCTTACTGTTAGCTAAAAAAAATGATGAAAGTGTATTCACTCTAATACCAAAAGTATTTTTATCAGAAATATGAGCATAGCATCTGAGTACATCGTTGTAGTAGACACTTTTACTGCCGTTCTTGTGATCATTGTATGCCGACATCAACCTTATTTTGCTTTCATAACCTTTTTCCACTGCATAATCAAAAATATCCTTTGTAACTTCAACATTCTTCTCAGAAGTCCCTTTTGTCTCAGCAACATTTTTTGGTTTGCCTAACTGCTTCTTCACAATGTATGGAACAAGCTCTCCTTTGACAGAGGTAAACTTATCAGCTTCAACTAAATAGTTTACTACCCATTTTTTCATTACATACACATGAGCATCCAATAAACGGCTGTGCAAACTTATTGAGTCAAATTTCTTTATAATAATTCTAGGTAATGTTACATTCTCTTCAAAATCACTGGCACTTGCTACAAACACCAGTCTCTGTGTTTCTTTATCAACACAGACTAGGTCTCTATCAGGCTTTGATTTAGTTTTAGGCCCTGGAAGTTCTATCCACTCTTCGGGCCCATTATCAAAGAACAAGGTGGCAAGGGCAGCATCATGCTTCCTGTAGAGGTTCAAGACATCATTAATGTTAATATTTGTGATCAGATCTCCAGATACCACCAAAAGATCTGTAACAACTCTGCTACTGATGTGTTTAAGAGAGTCTGCCGTTCCCCAGTCTTCATCAGAAGGTATCACTACAAGCTCATACTTTATTTTCAGAGGACACTTTTCAAGTGCATTCAATATATTAGATTTGTCTTCATCGAGTACCACAACCATTGTTTCTGAAATGTTAATGAACATTGAAAGTGTATTTCATCATTAATTTCAAGCAGAGTTGGATTAAGGCAACTACTATCCAAATCAAGGGCTCTATACCAGATGTTTAGCGATTTAAAGCATATCATAATTTATGAACGAATCCTACCCTGAAATCCCAATTTCTCCAACATATTTAGTGCGTACCACACAACAGGATATGGACCCACAGGCAGCAGGCACTTGGAGACAGAGCCTCCAACGTCCGGCAAACGCGACCCTCTTCCTGCACCCAGCACTACGGCTTGAAATTCCAATATTTTGTGCATTTTTCGACTTTTAGGTTATGTTATGTTAAAGAACTATGCTATGCTAAATGATGGATGACAGTTGAGTTGATAGCACAGGATGATGACAGACAGATAGTGCGTTCCGATTCAAGACATAATCGATTACATCGCGTCTATCGTCATTCCGAATCACTGATGGCCGTAAAACGTGAGCAGTTTGATGGTACTTTTAGTGCTGTCCGCGCCGCGTCTTATTAAATCATAGGTACTAGTTCTACCTACATACTACTCAACGCGCTCTCGTGTTGAACAGCAGGATATTTTACTATACGCTTACGCGTCGCTCTGTTCCGGAATCCACACTACGCGTCAACACTAAAATGCAGTATGGTTTCCATCTGAGATATTTCAATTCGCAGTCCGGAATCACTAGAGATGGATTCATTACATTAGACTTAGAAAATATTGGCAATGCCGAAATCATCCTCGACGTCAACGCCACTGCGCCGCGCCGGACTGTGTCTGTTGTTTGTATATAGGTTGTATTCTATCCCTTTCGGTAGCGTGGCGATTAGTATAATGGCTGTCTATTTTTAAGAACAACTGATCTCGGGTCATTGCATTACGGCTTACTTGAAACTACTTGTCTTGGTACCGTTTATTTTTATTACAGAAAATACATATTAAGAAGGCTTACCATCTAGTGTCCTACCAAAAATACAAACTGCACATCAAAGGGTCAGTGTCGATAAGGAGGCAGAATCTTCTGCACTGAGGGATTTCTGGGTTGTCATAAAAAAACACAAAGTTTATGTATGGCGGTTGCTTGACTACGTTCAGTGACTCGCTATATCTAACCTTTTAACCTTACCTACCGGCTCACTTTTGCGCTACATTTGATGGGTAGTTAATATTTTTAATGTGTAATAAAATATAGGTATACCCTTTTTATAAACATATTACATTTTTTCTTTTTACAAACAAAGAAAAATATCTCATTGAAAATTTTAATCAATTAATTAATTCTGGTCGTCAGCATGGAAGGAGAAAATACTCAATAAGAAAGGAAACATAATAATCTTTTTCAAAATATGTCTAATAATGCCTAACGCTAAACAATTGGTTGTTTTTTCCTGCATAAAAACATCCTGCTGTTCAGCGCGCGAGCACGTTGAGCGATAGTATGATTTAATAAGGAATCGTTTCAGAACGTGCGATCATAGTGCGAAATTTGACTCGTATAATAGAAAGAGACAGATCTATACAGGAGCAAGAGAAAGAAAAATCTGGTTGCACCAATCAGGTGGCCCAGTGTAATTTTCGCATTACTCCGAAGCGTTTCAAAACACTTTCGTGCAACTGTTAGGTAACAGTTCGTTTACACTCGGCTTAACTGGTGTCCATTTTTGTACGTTCTAGGGTGAAATTCACTCGTTTCCAAACGGGACCTAAGACGCGTCAGCGCCATTCGGAGAGCCCGGCCAGATTCACAGCGCGTTCCGAGTCAAAACATAATCGATTACATCGCGTCTATCGTTATTCCGAGTCACTGTTAGCCCGATAACGATAGCCCTAAAATGATTGTCATGACGTCATGACATGAATGACATCATTAAGGCTGCCATGTTGTGGTATCATCGCCAATGCTTCTGAGCGTAAGCACTGTGAGTGATCTATCAAAAGTGACAGCCGTTCGGCGGCAATTTCAAAAATAGGTTATTCTTAGTCTAAGAGTTTACATTAAACGACGAATCAAAGTTTTTAGTTCGTTTCATGGACCTAAGTATATAGTACCAAATAATTACGAGCCCAGGAAAAAGGATTTTTGACGAAAGAACAAACCAACACGTAATGATTGCTCTCAATGAGGGGCAAATAACTCTTTCACAACACGTAGTTAAAGTATAATCTTTGTTAGTATTCATGTAACGTTATCGAATTTCTTAAAATTGTGTTTAAGGTTAATTTTTCTGTCAGTGACAAGTTTCATCATCCACGTCGTATCCAAAAGAGTTCCGAATGGATCATAAGTTTAAGCAGTGATTCGGAATGACTGAAGACGAAGAATGAAGGAATGGGCGTGACGTGAGTAGTTTTAGCACTGCTATCCCCATTCGGAACGCTGTATCAGACAGACATGTTTTTTTTTTGGTATTTGTTTCAGGCTTGGAAAGAAGTCCTTTAGCTATCTCTTATGTAAATTTCTTACTCCATTTTTTCCCCTTATGTGATACCAACAGTATTTTGCAAATAATCATTGGAGAGCAGAGGATAAATTCTCATCTTTTAGCATCTCTTCTATCTGACGGGGCATGTTATCTTTATTTTCAAATAGTTCCTTCAACTTTGCAACAAAATAAAATCTTTGGAGAGTAAATGCAGCACAATCTTGTAAAATATGGTTTAGGTCAATAGGTTTATATTTTTCATCACAATGGTCGCATTCCATTGGCACTCTTATAATGACATGGTGTTCTGACATGTCCAAATCGCAATCTTGCCATTTGTGTGATGAACTGTCTGTTTCCATCTTTTATTTTTTGGTACTAAGGCTTTGTGGGAATAGTTTTTTAAATCGCAGCGTACCAACGGCCTGTGATTTCAGTAGGTAGTCTTGTTTCGATATTCTTTCCAGAGGTTAGTGGCGTATTCTTTTATACTTATTAGCGTAGAAATCAGTAAATGGAATCAAACATGAGTCTTCCACGGAGATTTCGTTGATTGCCATTAAAGCTATTTTATCAACTACCTCATTTTTCTCTAGATCACTGTGAGATGGAACCCACATGAGCTCTATAGTTTTATTCACTAAATTAAATATTGTTTCTCTGATAGAATACAAAATAAAACAAGTTTATAATTGCAATTTAACTTGACGTTCACCATTGTCAGCACAGAGTATATCAAAGAGAATATAATGTATACTACGGAGTATATTATGAGAATAGAGTTAGTGCATTAGCTTTTAGAATATACCTCGGCTACTATCGGATAGAATCGGATATATTCGTGTAATAGAAATATCGGAACTAATATGACACTTATTAATCATGAAATCAGAACTCTATCATTAGTACCCAAGAATATAGTAGGTACTCGATATAAACCTTCAAGAAGTGCATACTACTTCATGTCTACCTAATAACTATATAGAGCTGTTAGTAGGCCCGTTGCAGTTAACGAGGCTGGCAGCGGATATAACGGGGACACACTTGAAAAGGAGGATTCCGCTAAATGGTCAAGCAAGAAGTAATATATAATGTCTATAAGTAATTTTTAAAAGAAGCTCGAAATTTCAAAGTAAGTGAAAATAAGTCATATTTTAACAAAGTCCAAGGTCGAGTGCTTGAAGCGACTGGAATTTTTAAAGTAACATTAATTAACATATTAAAAGAAGCTGATGAAGAAGATGAATCCAAGACTTTCGATTCGACAGTGAAAAATAGATCGAAAAAGGAGTACAGTTTAGATCTCGATAAGTTTGATTATGACGTGATAAGGAGGCTGGTGTATGATTTTCATCCTAAATTCAAAGAACTTGCCGACTTTAAACAACTTAAGACTAACATTAATTAAAGCAATACATTTCAAAGGTTCAACATTTACTTTATCAAAAATACTTCATAAAATGACCTTTCGATACTTTAAAATTCAAGATAACAGGAAAACATTGATTGAAAAACATGATGTGCGTCTAAAGCGAATCAAATATTTGGATGAAATTAGAAAACTTAGGGATGAAAAAAGGAAAATAGTTTATATAGATGAATCTTATATACATACTTCGCACATCAAAGGGGAAGTGTGGTCTGATTCACTTAATGTAGGTGTTAAAAAACCTATTTCGAAAGGCCAGCGTCTTAGAATAGTTCACGCAGGTAGCGAAGATGGTTTTATTCCTGGGGCACTACTGACTTATAAATCTACAGATACAGCTGGTGATTATCATAAAGAAATGAATAATGAAAATTATGAAAAATGCCTGATATCCCAACTTATTCCAAATTTACCTAAAAATTCAGTATTAGTAGTCGACAACGCCCCTTACCACAACAAATATGTTGAAAGACCACCCAACTCTAACAGTAAAAAGCAAGATATGTTGAATTGGTTAACGACAAAGAATATTTCAGTCGATCCCAGTGTAACCAAACCCAAACTAGGTATACGAAGTTATTAAAAAACATAAACAGGATCACGTCCAATACTCTATTGACAAAATATTAGCCGAACACGGACATTCTGTTCTACGTTTACCGCCATACCACCCAGAATTAAACCCTATTGAAAATATATGGTCACAAATAAAGGGATATGTAGCACAGTATAATATTGATATGAACATGACAACTGTAAAGAGATTGTTACAAGAGAAAGTCGATATGATAGGTCCAGAGCAATGGAAAAAGTGCGTGAACATGCTATTAAATGTGAAAATGAGTCCATAGATGAGTACGCTGATTAATTAATCATTAATTTGTGATACGGAGCAGAAAGTAAGCGTAGTGGAAGGTGAAGTAAAATGAAGTTAAATTAATGGAACTATTGTATTTTTAGTTTGATAAAAATATAATGTAGACAGATCACGACAAAAAATATTTTGATAGACAGAAGTCTTTACAAGTGACACATTATAAAAAGATGCGTAGCAGCCAGTTTACACTTGATGTTATAAGATCTATGTATACGATCTCTTTCACTCCTCCTTAACATCCAGTGTTAACGTCCAGTCTAACTCAGTTAACTCACAGCTGAACTCATCGTGTCACTAGCATAGACTCTCCATACTCTTAACACTCTCAACAGGACTCATTCCCATACCCTTAACACAGAACTCATGCTTTCCTTTCACCAAAGGTTTCGCCATCACATCTGCTATCTGTAACTCAGTAGATAGGTACTTCAACGCTATGACGTTGTTCTGTAGGGCTTCTCTAACGAAGTGCACCTTCAAATCAATGTGCTTCGTTTGTTTGTGGTGTGAACAGTTTTTAGCTATCGCCATAGCTGACTGACTGTCACAGCTCAGTACAATGGTCTTCTCAAGACCAGTAAGCTCCTCAAACAAACTCTTCTAAAAAAAGTCACTTCTCGTGCAGCGTTGGACAAGCTTACGTACTTAGCTTCGGCGCTGGATAATGCTACAATAATTTGTTTCTTGCTCTCCCAGTTCACAGGCGCAGAACCAAACTTGAACACAAATCCTGAGTAGGACTTTCTATCGGTTAGATCACCTCCGTGATCAGCATCAACGAATGCTTCTATGTCTCTTGTACATCTTGAATTTTAATCCGAGATTCTGTGTATCTTTAAGATACCGCAGCACTCTCTTAGCTGCTTGCCAATGCTCTTCTCCATAACAACTATTGAATTGACTCAAGTAGCTGGTAGCATAGGTGATGTCGGGTCTCGTACACACAGCGAGGTACATCATGGATCCGATCAACTCACGGTAAGGAATGTTCTTAGATGACTCATAGTTAACATCTTCCGGCTTAGTCAATCTCTGACCTGGAACCAGTGGGGTAGCCACAGGTTTGCAGCATTCCATGTTGAACTTGGTCAACATTTTCTCTAAATAATTCCTTGGTCCAGTGATATCCAATCCTCTGATTGCTGAAGACGCATTCCTAAAAACAACTCCGCTTTTCCAAGATCTCTCATCTCGAAAGTTTCCATTAACTACTTTTTAATCTGCAACATTTCACTCTTGTTGTTCCAGAATATCAGAATGTCATCAACATAAACGGCTAGAATGATAAACCTGTGCTGACTTTTTCTCACGTAGACACAGGGTTCGTTTCCAAGTTGTTGGAATTTCATCTGTTTCAATGCTGAATCCAATCTCTCGTTCCAAGCCCGTGGGGCTTGTTTCAATCCGTATAGGGATCTCTTCAAAAGACAAACATAATATTCTTTTCCCTTCTCCTCGAACCCTTCTGGTTGCTTCATGAATACGGTCTCACTTATGTATCCATTCAGGAATGCGGTTTTCACATCCATTTGGTCAATGTGCAGTTTATTTTCTGCGGCTAGGGCGAGTAGTAACCGCAGTGAGCTGTGCCTTATTACCGGGGAATAAGTTTCAAAATAGTCGACTCCTTCTCTCTGCTTGAATCCTCGAACAACAAGCCTTGCCTTGTACCTCTGTTTATTGCCAGCTTCAGACTTGATTTCAAAAATCCATTTAGAGTCGATCACATTTTGTTCAGCTTCCCTTTTGACTAGCTCCCAAGTTTTATTCTTCTTGAGGGCATCCAGCTCCTCCTTAATGGCCTTCTGCCAATGCACTTTATCTGCACCAGTTAGTGCCTCTTTCATTGTGATGGAACCATCCAGGTTATTATCAGGCTCGTTGACAGCTTGATAAAGGATTGCTCCTGGAATGTTCCTCGGCGTCCGTTCTCTCTGTGAATACCTCCGATCAGCCGTTTCCTCAGTTACTCTAACTGTATTCTCCTCCGAAACGGTTGCATCGGAAATTTCTTCAGGGATATCCTCCACCCTGATGTCCTCTGACTGTATGGAGGCATCTCCTCCTTGACGTGACTGGTCTGCTTCCACCGTAAGACTTGCAGTTTCTGAGCCCTCATCATTTTCGACGTCCTCTAGTCGTACTACAACTCTTGTAGGTTGCGATTTATGCTCTTCTTCCTTGCGGTGGCCAGCGGGACTGTTCTCAAATAGTATGACGTCACGTGCTTTGTGTACATTGTAGGTAACGGGTTCAATCAGTCGATACGCCTTCGAATTCTCACTGTATCCAACATGAATAAGTTCTTTACTCTTTGGATCCCACTTCTTACGCTTTTGATCGGGTACGTGCATGTACGCCTTACAGCCAAACACCTTTATGTTGCACAGGTCTGTTTTTCGTCCGGTCTAAGCTTCCTCAGGTGTCATGTTCTTGACAGCTATCGTTGGGGATCAGTTTTTCAGATATACCGCATGTCTTATGGCCTCTTCCCACAGAATTTCATCCAATCCTGCATCTTGCAACATACTCCTGGCTTTCTCTGTAAGCGTTCGGTTCGCTCGCTCGGCGACACAATTCTGCTGTGGCGTGTAGTCGACTGTTAGTTGATGGATGATACCATTTTCCCTGGTAAACTGTTCCATCTCTCTATTAACGTACTCCTTTCCGTTATCTGTACGAATAACCTTCAGTTTCTTGTCGGTTTGCTTTTATACGAGAATCTTGAACTCTTTCAACTTCTCTACGGCTTCACTCTTTCTCTTGAGTAGGCACACAAAAGTTTTCCTGGTCTTGTCATCGATAAGTGTCATGAAGTATCTGTAACCTCGAACAGAATTAACACTCATAGGCCCACAAATATCTGAGTGTACTAACTCTAGTACCTCCTATTAGCCTTATTCTTTGGGAAAGGCTGTCTCGTTTGTTTGCCCATCAGACAAGGCACACATTCTAAGTTAGGATTAGAATCAGGAAAAATCACCCCATCCGCCATTTTGTCTCGTAGTAATTTAAGATTGCGTACTCCCAGGTGGCCCATCCTCCGATGCCACAGCTCCAGTGAATCATCATTCTCTTTGTGTAAGTCGGTTGACAGTGCTGCCACTGTACACTGTGGATAATGTTTTAGTTTATGAACACCTCTCTCTTCTTTACACGTAACAATCACTGTGCCTTTCACATCGCAATCATTCTGATCATAAATCTCGCATCCGGCCTTTGAAAATACTACTACTCCACCTCTCCTGACCAATGTACACACTCAGCAAGTTTTCTGATAGGCCAGGCACATACATAGCACCTTCCACGCAAAAATCCTTCCCATCCTTACTCACCACATCTCCTGTACCTACACCATATACTTTACCGCCAATTGCGCATAAAACATCTCTATTTTCATGCTTTACAAAGTTTCTCATCCAATCTCTATTATTAGTCATATGTAGCGTCGCTCCCGAGTCAACAATCCACTCGTAGTTGTTGCAGAGACGGTCACCAAGGCGGTGTGTGTGCACCGCTGCGTCGTATGCGCCGCTGGCTTCTTGCTTGGGTTGTTTGGGCAATCACGGGCTTTATGCGGCCCGTCACATATGAAACATTTCAAACTTTGTGATAGTGGTGGTCCGCTCTTTCTCTGAGACTTCTTCCATGACTTTCTCTTTGTAGTAAGGAGTGCTGCTCCTCTTGGTCCTGACGTTGCTTTGTAGTCAGTTAATTGTAGCAGCTTAGTCTTCACATAGTCGGTGGTAAGTGTAATGTTTGTATTCTCTAGTGCTAATTTCATGGACATATATTCCTCCGTTAAGCCTTGCAGCATCAAAGTTGCCAGTAACTCCTCATCAATTTCCTTACCAAGGTCGCTAAGTTGTTGGGAGATCTTCATGACCTCTGTCACGTAATCAGCCACAGTATTAAACTTCTCTAGCTTTTTACTCACAAGGCGAGACAACAATCTACATCTATTGTTTAAACCTTTGTCCTCATAGGCTGTCCTCAGGGCCTCCCAAGCCTGTTTTGCTGTTTTAGCACTTCTCACGTGTACCTTGCAGGAATTGCTTATCATAAGGCTTATTTTAGCTCACGCCTTCTGATCTCTCTTGACGGCATTTGCATCTTTCTCTTCTGATTCGCTCGTGATGTAAGTCCATAGATCATCATGGATTAATACACATTCCATATCAAATTTCCAGGTGGAATAGTTTGAGGCACCTTCAAGTTTCTCTTTTGACGGCGTACCTCCCGAACTAGACTGAAGCCATTGTAGATACGATAGGTTCTACTGCTTCCTCGTTACTCGCGTCTATCCACTGAATTCCTCCGAATTCCTTGTCATCTGACAGTTCCAAATATTTCTCATAGAAACTTCATAATATCTACACTTTCACTGGCGCACATAACCTGATACGGAGCAGAAAGTAAGCGTAGTGGAAGGTGAAGTAAAATGAAGTTAAATTAATGGAACTATGGCGCAAATTTGAACGGCAACGCATTTCAGATAGTACTTTTTGAAATTGAAAGCGGCAGCAATGTACAGGTGTGATACAGGCTGAAACGATTTAAGATTTTTACATAATTTTATAAGCACGTTATTAAGAAAAACAGTATTTAAGTTTTAAAAAGTTCACTTGTCTCTTTGAAACCTTAATTTAACACACATTTGTTGTTTATTAAATAACTATGTTTATAGCACACCGTGCGTAAAATGACCGCTTTACGCACGCTGCGCTTGCGTAAAGTCGGCATTTTCCCCACTTGTGCTATAAAATATTATACGAAACTCGTGCGTACGATACTCGTGCGAGAAACTTTTTCTCGACTCGTGTGATTGCAGCACTCACCTTCGGCTCGTGCCGCAAACTCACACTCGTCAGAAAACGTTTCATCGCTCTCGTATCGTAATGTACTTATACTTAATATTTCCAATAAAAACCAGTGAGTACCTACAAATACAAAAAATGTATAGGTGCAATCTACGGTAATTATTGAAGTCACATTTAAAATTACATATAATTACATTTTTGTACCTCTTATTTCCGCTAAATCAAAGTTCATATACACAGCCGGGGTCGTTATCGAGCACACTTTTCACAAAAATCCAAATAGTAATCAATCAAAATCCTATAAACTTAAGCCAGGGTCAAATTTATGAAATATCCAGAATAAAAAAGAGAGAAGCATACGATATTAAGATCCGAAAGCCATTACTTAATTATTCTGTAACTGACGTACAAAATGGCTGTCGCTTCCAATTTCAAAAATGGACTCTGAAATGCGTTGGCGACATGGCGTTCAAATTTTGGGCCTTTTTGTTTAGGTAGTAAAGTTGCTATTAACATAAAATATTTTGTTGTTTATTTGTTTCTTTATGCACTGGGGGTCTAGAACGAGGCACAAAAAGAGTGTCTTTTGAAAGAGTCTTCAGCTATCAAACTTGATTTCTTAGATTAGCCGAGCAAAAAGAGTGACTTTTCTTTTACTTTGGCTTCTAAAGATAAAGAGTGTCGTTTTTCGAGTTTCGTTCATTCAAAAAGATACTTTTTCGCTTATTTCCGTAGAACGGTGGCATTTTGACAAACGTTTGGTCTTTCTTTTTGCCGCCTTTTGCAGAGCTAAAGTGACTTCTACTCTTCTAAAAAACAGTGACCAAATTTAGTGCCTTTTGTGAAGTTTTCGTAGGTTTTTTGTCATGAAATTGGAGTTTATGACTCAAAGACATTATAATTACAAAATACTATTACATTGCAACGACCATCATAGGTCATTGGTACATTGTAATAAATTTCATGAGAAAACTTTCGACAAGCAAAATATTTTTCTAAAAATTCTAAATTGGACTAGGTATTAGTTATGTACTTAGGTACCTACCTCGTCATCGAGATTTCGCCAGCGTTACCGCGAGCGCCCCTACCGCTCCCAGTAAGAAGGCGCGCCGAACCGGGCTATTGTTATTGGTTTCGAGACTGTGCAAAGGAGAAAGCGCCAACCACGTACGACCCAGAACTCAAGCAAAGCTCTTAGGGAGCCCAAACAGAAGCTGCGTGCTGCGAAGCCAAACACGCCTGCACTAAAACACTAAGGCGGAGGACATCGCGGAGTACGTGCTCCAAAAGATGGGGTATCATCCGTACGCCTAGGGTGCAGTTGCTGGAGTTGCGCCGCAACGTCAACTTTTCGGCGTTTGTGGTGAGAGTTCTCCGTTGCTTCCGTGGACAAGTGCCGTAGGACAGCACCATGACATAGGTAATGCAAAGTGAAGTGATAATAACATAGTTGATGCTCTATTTACTAATTCAATTTTGTACCAATATACTACCTATGTAACTTAGAATATGTAAAGGAATATGTGTACCTTGGTCAAATAATCTCTCCAAATGACTAGACACACAAAGAAATCAACAAGTGAATAGCCAACGGGTGGAGACTAGTCCCTAATAGAGATGAAAAGTAAAGACTTGAGGCTATCAACGAAAACAAAAGACACATTTATTCTTCCCTGTCTAACATATGGGTGCGAAATGTGGGCCTTAAACAAAGAACACTAAGACAAACTCGAAAAATGCCAGAGAGCCATGGAGAAAAGCATGTTGGGAGTCAAGAGTAAAGGATAGAACTCGAAATGAAGACCTACGAGAAATTGTGTAGCACACCTAGTGGCTTACTACAGGAACCAGCATTGGCAGGTCACATCCTGCGTAGTAACCCAGAGAAATTAAGTAAAAAGATCACAGACTGGTACCCACATGAAAGAAAAATAACTAGAGGTTGGCGATGCTGGGAAAACAAACTTAAATTGACAGCCGGTCCATACTGGAGAAGAGTGGCATGGGACAGAGAACATTGGAAGGAGTTTGACGAGGCCTTTGCCATGTGGCACTGTGCTACGTGACCTAATGTAAATAGTAATGAATAAAATGTTCTATAAAAATTAACTTCAAAATCACTGTAGGACAGAATAAAGGCTATATTATTGTTATACTGTGTACTTTAATGTTTGTTTGCATGGGCCACAGATGCCTGACAGTAAAATTATTTGATTTGATTCAATTACAAGCAAAACACTTCACCCATGTAATTGTTATATACCTATATGTTCTTGAACATCATACATACATAATACTTCATATTCTCTGATGCAAGTATCATAATTAGATAGTGTGAGTGAGATGACATATATACAGTTGTGGTCATATAATTAGGAACGACTAATATCAAAGTAACTTTCAGAAAAACAAGTTGCTGTAACTTTAGTCTTTATTACTGTTACTACCTTCAAACGACATGATAATAAAGCTATGTAAGCAGGCTTTTATACTTCATATAATGTAAAATTGTTGAACTTCAATTGGTAATTTAATTAAAGTTCCATTTGAACTATTTATTTGAAACTTTCTAGCTATGGACAAATAATTAGGAATGGGTAAAATAACTTAATTTATTGAACTGTATCAGAAACAATTTAAATGAAATAAACAATATTTATTACAAATCTTTTAACACAGCTTACAAAAAGCAGTATTAGTATTTTGTAGGGTGGCACTTGCTTACAATAACTGCCCTGCAGCGATGGGGCATGGAATCTATTAAGTTTTTACAGGTTTCATCTGAAATATTGTTCCACAGTTCGACAAAGGCATCATATAGATTGTTCAAATTGCTCGTCCTTTTCGCAGCCACACTCTACTTCTCTCCAAAGATTTTCGATCAGATTAAGATCTAGACTATTTGCAGGCCAATTTAACACGGTAATTTTTTGATCACTAAGAAACCTTTTAACTGAATGAGCAGTGTGTTTGGGTTCATTATCTTGCTGAAATATCCAGACCTGTAGTCCAACAACCTCACCTCAGCATAAGGAAGCAGTCTTTCTCTCTCTCCAATATTTGCTTGTATTTAAATTGGTTTAGCATACCTTCAATCTTTTTAACTGGCCCAACACCATGACCTGAGAAACATCCCCAAACTTTTATGTTTCCTCCTCCATGCTTTACCACTTTTTTCGTGAAATTAGGATTCAACGCTTGCTTAGGCGGTCTACTCACATACTGTTTACCATCAGACCTTAGTCTATTTATTTTCGTTTCATCAGAAAATAACACGTTTTTCCATTGACTTGCTGTCCAGTTGCCATATTTATTCGCGAACTCTAACCTAGCTTTTCGGTGCACCTTCCTGAGAAGCGGTACACTCCGGGCGATTCTTCCAAATAACTTTGCATCAGTTAAGCGTCTTCGTACTGTACGTGTAGATACTCCTCCGTCGCCAAAAACTTCCCTCTTTATGTTTTCAGAACTCTTGAAAGGATCAAAGCCTTTGCTGCACGAACAATTAAAGCATCTTCACGTGATGTTGTTTTTCTAGATTTAGGCTTTCGAGGTACATTATTCGTAGTATTAAACTGTTTGACGTGATTTACAGCATTAAACACCTTAGTTTTAGAGCACTTCAAATTATCAGCAATCTTTTTATGCGACCAATTACGTTCATATAGAGCCATAAATAATAATTTTCCGGGTCGATGGATCACAAGTCTCCTTTTTGCCCATGATTTCGGAATAATTATGCACTTTCAACTTAGTCAATATAAAGGAGATATAAAGCGATGTAACCATAGAATACGCGGGAAACAAAAAATGCGATAACCATTTTCGAAATTCAAAATTAAGAATTATTTTTTTCCGTTCCTAATTATTTGTCAAGTGGCCAGTACATTCTAAATACAATAGCAATTGAAGTGATAGCAGTGCAATTGTTTTGCATATTGGGTATAAATTATTAAAGCCTACTAAATATAACTGTTATTTTGTGTGGTTTAAATTTGTTATCAGTAAGTTATTACAAAAGTAACAGCTACTTGTTTGTCAAAAATCGACTTTCTTACCAGTAGTTCCTAATTTATACAACCACAACTGTATATATACCATCTCTATTTAATTCATTTTCAATATTTCAATGCACTTTTTTTACGCACTACACTATTATTTATTCTCAAATGTGATGGGCCCTATAGATCGGGCATAAATAGATCAACAGCTTGATGTTTTTTTCGAAGCACGCAGACTGAACAGTGATATGCAGGGCGTGGAGATTGAACACATAACCTCTGGGTTAGCAGGCAAGTGCAGAGCAACCATTTGTTACAGAGACAGTCAGGTTTTATTATTTATAAACAATTTCATACTTTTGCAATAAAACACACAGTAATTTTTATGCTACCTAGCTTGAAAATTTGCCATGAAAGACATCATCAAATAAAATTTTGTGAGGGTGGAAAAAAGTGTAAAACAATATATTTGATAATTTTTATTCTTTGAAAATGTTTACTACTTATACACCTGTTACTGATAAAAAGATCTTTTTATTTGTTAGATTTCTACTAAAACTCATGTGCCTCCAGTTCCTTCCTGTCTCAAGTTGCAACCAATGTTGGTTTAATGAGGGTCAGGATTCTCTCTACCAGTAGCATGGTGGCTCTGACAAAAAGTGTCATTGCACCTAGTTGACAGCAAATCCTTTTCTGAAAAGACAAAAACATCTATGTAATATCTTATGAAGGCAATAATATGTGCTTTGCATTACAAGGTTTAAATAACCAGGGTTTGATTTGAGGCGATGCTTCTAATTCCCAATTCAATTTTGGAATCTATGAAATGCTACCTTATTAGGTTATTAGCGTGAGTTTTTAGTTGGGAGACATTCACATTAGTTTGGTCAGTAGTAGCAAACAATATGGTACTTAGTGCAAATAAATTTCAAACAATTTACATGGTACCCCATATCGCTGCACTTCAGGCAAAATTACACGCTTTTTAGGGCATGCAGGTTTCTTCACAATGTTTTACTTCATTGTTCATTAAGTGGTAAGTATTAGCTAAGAACACAAATACTGTGCACATAAATTTCGAAAAACTCATTGTTTGTGACTGGAAATTAAACCTGGGTGCGACCCATTGATTGAGATTGAGAGGCCAGCAAGCTACCGCTGCTTCAAACATTTAAATGAGAAGAAAGTACTAGACAACAAAAACTTTGTCTTACCTTCCTGCAGTTTTCTAGCACCACTAGCCACACGATAGGGAATACCAAAGCAGGAGTCATGACCTTATAAGACTTTGAGACTTATTTAGCACATGGGACAGGTTGCAATGTCTGAAATAAAAATGATCGACATTAGCGTGTATATATGTAGGTGAAGTAGCAATCTACTTTTCCAACACTGAAATGGGATAGGAGCCAATCTCAAATACGGGGAAACTTGGAGTATACTTACATCGGGGAAAGAGTAGAAAGGCAATTTTTTTCCTGTATAAAACGAAGAATAGTAAACGTCTACTTACTTCTCCATACACTCCAACATAATTAGATTCTTCTCCTTTTTCATCAAAGAGTGATTTGTTTCCTTCTTTTCACTTGATAAGTATAAACGACAAGAAATACCTAGGTACCTATTATTTATTTTCCTTTTGTATTGGATATTTATTTTGAAATGTATGCGTTGCCGCTAGCGGTACCCTAATAAACAACGTATCAACTACGTATAAGAAGACGATACGTTGCTGCTAGCGGTAGTGTTCTTCGTTAGGA
The DNA here is from genome assembly GCA_910592155.1 of Ypsolopha scabrella. Lineage (NCBI taxonomy): Eukaryota > Metazoa > Arthropoda > Insecta > Lepidoptera > Ypsolophidae > Ypsolopha > Ypsolopha scabrella. The sequence continues at coordinate 14,178,018 of OU342964.1, forward strand.
TGCGGTGCCGTGAATTAAAAAACAAAAAGGAATTTTGTGTGTAACATGATTTCTGTTAAAACTATGAGCCATATATTTTTAGCCCATCGCAATACATTTGAAAGCAAAAGTGAAGTTAGACAATAAGGCCCCTGGTAACTTGCATCTAATACTGTCAGCCACTGTACCAATGATTCGATATTTAAAGTCACCCATCCAGCGAATATTTTTCAGTTTATCATGTTACCTCTCACCGCTAAAGCACCGCTAACAGCATTGCATACACTTTGGATTTTGACACTCTTTTTTGTCTATACCCATTTTTTTTTGAATGAATGGTTGTCTGTGTCTTGGCTTCCAAAAGTGAGAAGAGCGCATTAGAGAAAAGTGTGCACATTCTACGGATAAAAAAAAGAGTATCTTCAAAAGAGAGAAGGTGACTTTCGAAAGAAAAGAGCAAAAGGCTCTTTTCGCAAATTCGACCGTGGTAAGGCCCCTGCTCATTTAACGGTCGAACTTAACAATAGATAAAAATGCCATTCATTGGAAGATGAGACATTTAAAAAAAATCCTACTATACAAGGTACATCGATGTATACGTACTGGGTATTGTTATATGTAGCTGTCTAATACTAAAGTCGTTTGCAATAGAATCCAACAATCATGTAAACAAACAAAATTGTCACGATTACTCCGTAATCACATACATTTGACGATCAATTATGAACATAGTCTGATTTCAACGAACGCACCATTGTTTTCACATTATCTTCAACACGATTTAACTTGTATTTATAAGTTAAATTTGTTAAAACATTTGCAACGTAAAAATTTCGAAGTATTTGACAAGCTGTCATCTTAGTTTTTTACTCATCGAACTCTATAAGTCATTGAAAAGTTAGTGTTGTTCGTAATCTGAAGTTATCTTTTATTTTTAATTTAATAAATTATTTTAATTTAATATTATTTGAATACAATAAAAATTTTTTTTCAAGAGCTTAATATAATTAACCAAAACGGATTGTATCCTAAGCCATAAAAATAATGGTTAGTTTTTAAAAATTGACAGGTGGCCATTTTGTTGGAATTGTCATTCACAGTCATTCACTGTTCTGTGGGTTCGCTGTGCAGTGCATTAGTGTTTTCTGTTTCCGTTTTCTGTTTCCGATTTCTACGACTTTGCATTCTCATTTTGGACTTTTGTTTTGCTTTACGATTTGGCTGGACATATTTTTCTTGGAACGACGACCTTTGCACGGCATCACGGACTTTGATATAGCATACGATTGGTATTTTTTCTCAAGGAGTAATCAGGAGGTAAGAATGATTTAGATCTATTACCTACAACGGAAATCTATTAGACGCACTTTAATGTTGTATTGCCCTCGTAACTAATTATTTGAATAGATCACAATTACTGAAATGTATGTGTGTAAAATTATATTTGTTTTTAAGGTTATAATGAGCGAGCCGCAGCCAGGTTCGTCGGGGACTGCTCCGCCGCCGCCGGTCAAAAAACCAAAATTGGCTGTTAAAAAACAGTTATCGCAAAGGGAGAAAAAAATGTTGGTGAATATTTATAATCACTTGGAGAAAACCTCTCCTACATACCCATCAAAAATGGAATTATATAAAACCACCTCAAAAATAATGGACGTCTCAGAATATATTGTTCGTGACGTAATGAAACATTACACACAAAATCAAGAAGTACCCCAGCCTAAGGTATTTATAATATTAACTTAGCCAGCCTTTTTTTTACTCTTTTGAGCTTTACTTTATTTGTTATGTTATGATTTGTGCCATTTAGTAATCTCTGTCTGTTTTTTAGGAGAGACCTGCAAATCGAGCCATAATCGATAAGTTAGATGATTTTATCTTATCTGCAATAAGAAGAAAGGTTCACAAATTTTACTTTGATGGGGAATTGCCAACCATTGCCAAAATTTTGACAGCAGTCAATGAAGATGACAGCCTACCAAATTTTACATTCAGTACAATGTATAGAATATTGAAGAAATTAAACTTCACATACCTACAGCAAGCGATCAAGAAAAAGCATTTTGCTAGATAGACCTGACTTACAAATTTGGAGGGTGAATTATTTGTTGAAAATCAATGAATACAGAAAGCAAAATAAAAAGATTTATTATTTGGATGAAACATGGCTTAATGAGGGTGAGAGCTTTTTATTTATTTAAATGCTTAATTTTTTTTTGTGTTCCGCAGGTTGCTTAAAAACATTTGTTTGAGATAATGGTGATAGATAAGATACTTATTTCAATTACTCAACCCAATTGAGCTCATTTGGGCACAGGTTAAGTCGTATGTTGGGAGAAATAACAAATCTTTTAAAATGGCGGAAACAAAACCTTTATTGAACGAAGGGTTGGCGAGAATCGGAGCCGAACAATGGTCGAAATGCGTAAGTCACGTCCTAAAGGAAGAGGAAGAAATGAAAAAGCTCGACGGCATTTTAGACACGGCAAGCGATGACACAGTGGTTCCATTTATAATTACGGTCACCGGCGACACTTCTGATAGTGTTAAGAATAAGGAAATAAGTAGTTCCTATAAAAGGACGTTGGCGCTAGTGTTGCGCGACTTGTGCTCTCTCTTCCTGTACGCCATGGTGTGGTGTGTGTCATATATCGTGTGCACAATATAATTACGTTGTATCTCAGATTGTGTTTCTTTCCACCGGTTCCCAATAAATCTCAACAGGTTATGGACCAGTATACGCGAGTGCATAAAAGAGAATAGTAATTTCGAAGAATTTGGACAGTTTTTCTGTGTCGACGGTGCGGCGTCGGTACACGTGCATTTCGTTAGCGCGGTACATCGGCAGCAAGCAAGATGGAGTTCGGCTCCTTGAACCTCGCCAAACGATTTGGTGGTGAAGGTTATCGACAATGGAAGTTCCAGATTCGGTGCGCATTGGGAGCAAAAGGCCTGTGTGACCATATAACCTCAAAAGGCCCGACGGCTAGCGATGATTTGACAAAAGTCAAAGAGAGGCAAAGCTGGGAAAAAGAAGACGCTAAGGCCATGTACATCATAAGTTCCAGCATGGAAATTTCACAAATAACGCTCATAGAAACTTGTTCGACTGCTAAAGAAATGATCGACAAGTTAGATTCTATCTATGAATTAAAAAGCGAAAATTCCAAGATGATTTTGCATGGAAAATTTCACAATGTCAAAATGGCGGAAGGTGAAAGAATGGCCGAGTTTATAGCTAGAGTTGAGAATATTGCTAAGGAATTAAGCGATGCAGACGAAAAACTCAGCGAAATGAGCGTAGTAACCAAAATATTAGGGTCATTGCCCGATAGATACAGAATGTTACGTCAAGCATGGCTCTCGTTAGATTCTTCTAAGCAAACGTTATCTAACTTGACAGCTCGACTCCTGGATGAAGAAAGCACATTTAAAACTGAAGACGCTGAGGTGGTTTTGGCTGCTACAAAGAGCGTCGAGTCCAAAAGAAATGGGGGCGCAGGCAGCAGTAGTACAGTTAACTCAAAGAAGCGGCAAACATTCAAGTGTCACAGACGTGGTCATTTTGCCCGAGATTGTCGAAGCCCTGCAGCTGGGAGCAGTTCGAATAAACAGTCAGCATTTACTGTGGACATGCCCGAGGCGAATGCAGTGGACAGTGATGACTCTTGTTGGATTCTTGACAGTGGTGCATCGGCACATATGACATTTCGCCGTGATTATTTAAGCGATTTCAAGCCTTCAGTGAACTGTGTGCGTTTGGGAGACAAAAGTGAACTAACAGTTATGGGTTCGGGTACAGTGAACATTAAAAAGTTTTTAAATGGACAGTGGTACAGTTCAACAATCAATGAGGTGCTGTATGTGCCTAGTTTGAAGCGTAACTTGTTTTCAGAAGGTGTTGTGACATCAAAAGGGTTCAGTGTAATGAAAAACAAGGACTTTGCTGTTTTGAAAGACAGTAACGGAAGTGTTGTTGGCTCGGGAATAAAGCAGTCAAACAACCTGTATAAATTGTTGTTCAAAACCATGTTGACAACAAATAGAAGTGACTGTGAAGTGAACAGTGCTACAGTTACCCTAAAACCATGGCATGAAAGGCTTGGCCATGTGTGTGTCAAGACCTTACATGAAATGATTCGGAATGGACATTTGCCTAAGGTCGATGATCTCAGTGACTTTTTCTGCGAAGCATGTGTACTTGGCAAACAACATAGAGTGCCATTCAGAAAAGCTTCTGCTAGGAAGGACAAAGTGTATAGTGACCTTTGTGGGCCAATGCCTATAGAATCAGTTGGTGGAGCAAGATATTTCATAACATTTATTGATGGTGCCACTGGTTTTATACATATTGAGCTTTTAAAACTAAAAAGTGAAGCACTGGAAGCATTTAAGAGGTATGTGCAACTAGTACAGAACAAATTTAATAGAAGAGTAACAATTTTACATAGTGACAATGGTAAAGAATACCAGAATGAGCAGTTCAAGAAGTTTGCAGCAGAAAAGGGGATAGAACTTGAATACACAGCCCCGTTTAACCCGGAACAGAATGGCAGAAGTGAACGAGCAAATAGAACCATTATGGAGGGAGCTCGCTCAATGTTGTATGCCAGAGAGCTACCATTATACTTATGGGCAGAGGCTGTTCAGACTTCGGTTTATTTGATAAATAGGAGATCAAACAATGAGAAAACTCCATTTGAGTTGTGGACAAACATGAAACCTGATCTGTCACATGTGAGAACATTTGGATGTACTGCTTATGTGCATGTTCCAAAGGAAAAGAGAAACAAGCTAGACAAGAAAAGCAGGAAACTCATTCTAGTTGGATATGACAGAAATTCAGATAATTACAGATTGTTTGATCCATTGACTAAAAAGGTGACTGTGTCAAGGGATGTAATTTTTATTGAAAAACAGATGACTGTCGGTGAGACTACAGACGAAGCAACAGAGTATGTTTTAGACATTGATGATAAAGAATCGTCATATGATTATGAAGAATCATCATACGACTATGAAGCTTTTGAAGGATTTTATCAGGAGATGATAAAGAAAATTACCACAGAAAGCAAAGAAGCAACTGAGACAGAAAATAGAGATTCAACTGTCAGCTTGCAAGAAGAAATAGCTGATCCTTCAAATAAGGAAAGTGACAAACCAAGATACAACTTGAGATCTAGAGAAAAGGTTGAAGAAGCAAACCTTATAGAGCTCTTTGAACCTGAGACCTATGAAGAGGCCATGAAATGTAAAGGAAAAGAGAAATGGGTTCAAGCGATAAAAGAAGAGCTAGAATCACACAGAGAATGTAATACTTGGGAGCTAGTTGAACTACCTAGTAATAAAACAACAGTTGGTAGCAAATGGGTCTTTAAAGTTAAAGAAAATCCAAACGGATCACCGAAGTATAAAGCGCGTTTGTGTGCAAAGGGGTATTCACAGCAAAAAGGCACAGATTACCAAGAAACATTTGCTCCCACTGTTCGTTATGATACAATTAGAGTTTTGTTGTCACTTGCAGCATGTAACAAACTGAAGATGGTACAGTTTGATGTAAAGACTGCTTTTCTCTACGGTGACTTATCTGAGGAAGTTTATATGGATCCACCTCAGGGTATGCAAACTCATGGTCTTGTATGCAAATTAATTAAATCTTTATATGGACTTAAACAGTCTTCTCGATGCTGGTATAGTCGTTTTAATACATTTTTAAAGGCCCATGGTTTTGTAAACTCGGAAGGTGATAAATGTTTGTATATTTGCAATGATGATGTCGAACCAATATACTTACTGTTGTATGTAGACGATGGTCTTATTTTGTGTAGAAGTCAGGACAAATTAGATGGATTTGTTGAAATATTGAAGAAAGAATTTCAGATTACTACAATGAAACCAAAAGACTTTGTAGGTATTGAGATAAAAATACTAGATAATGGTTGTATTTTTATTACACAAGAGAAATATGTAGCTAAAATTATTAAAAGGTTCAATATAGAAAATACTAAGAAATGTAGTATTCCAGCTGATCCAAATATTAAGTTGAATAATAATAATAATAATGGTGAGTGTAAAATGCCATATCGTGAGGCGGTTGGATCACTCATGTTTGCTGCCATAGGAACTAGACCAGACATTTATTTTGCTGTATGTATGGTTAGTAGATTTTTAAATTGTTTTGATAACATTCACTGGGCAGCTGTCAAACAGATTTTAAAATATTGTAATGCCACAAAACATTTGGGAATTTTATATGGCCAGGGTAATAATACCATCACAGGTTTTTCAGATGCTGATTATGGCAATTGTATTGACACCAGAAAGTCTGTCTCTGGTTATGTATTCTTGATGAATGGTGGTGCTATTACCTGGAGCTCACAAAGACAGAAGTGTGTTACTCTGTCTACTATGGAGGCTGAGTATGTAGCAGCTTGCTCAGCTACTAAAGAGTTGATGTGGTTAAGACAAGTTATGCAAAGTGTAGGAATTGTAATGTCAAAGATAACTTTATTTCTGGACAACCAAAGTGCAATAAAGTTAGTACTAAATCAAGACTTTCACAAACGGTCAAAGCATATTGATATACAGTATCATTATATAAAAGAAAAATATGCTCAGGGTTTTCTAGAGATAAAGTATATTAATTCAAAAGAGCAAGCTGCTGATATCTTTACCAAAGCTTTACCTAGAGTTCAATTTGATATGTTAAAAGAAAAGATAGGTATTGTTGCTTTTTAAAGAGTTTATTTAAGTTAAGATGAGTAGAATACAGTTTTGGTGGGAGATACTTATTTGGTGGGAGTGTTAAGAATAAGGAAATAAGTAGTTCCTATAAAAGGACGTTGGCGCTAGTGTTGCGCGACTTGTGCTCTCTCTTCCTGTACGCCATGGTGTGGTGTGTGTCATATATCGTGTGCACAATATAATTACGTTGTATCTCAGATTGTGTTTCTTTCCACCGGTTCCCAATAAATCTCAACAGATAGTGATGATGACGAAGACGAAGATTTAAATTTGTTTTAATAAACACTTTTTTTATATATAATCAGTTTTATTTTATAGTCTATGGCTTATATATTTAATCTATTTAGTCAGTTTTATTTTAGTACCTATCCTACTATGGGCCATAGTCTATGACTTAAAATTAAAATAATTAGAAAAATAAATTTAATTAAAATTAAATTAGAACACTATGACATCACTATGGGCATAAACAATACGCTGTCAATGTCAGTCCGCCATATTTGTTTACATGATTGTTGGATTCTATTGCAAACGACTATACTCAATACATTATTTTAGTTATTTATCCTACTTGTCTATGGTCTATAAATACTGGTTTGTTTTGGAAATTTTTATACGACTTTGTGCTGCGGCACAGCTTCCTTTATGAAATTTATTTCCGATCGTTTTAAGGTGATAGACGTACTTCTGTGACTTATTTTAAAATAAATAGTATTTGGATTTTGTTTCTGTACTTTAAATTCTGATACTTCTGTCTAGTTTATGGGAGTCTTTGTTTCGTTGTCCTTTCGCAGTGTAAGTACTTTTACCTTTTGAGAAAATTTTATAATCTTTTAAAATCTTGGTACTCTTATGGCCTAACAATATATGGTTGTGAAGATCGTGCCATTTTCATAATTGGGTAGATGTGAGGGGGAAGAAATAAACCACCAGCCTTCTTTAGTGCAAATGCAATAAATAGCACTATGCGCTGAATCGTTTTGGCCATGGTTGAGAGATACAATCTTAATGAGATTTCTTTTAAATTTGAAGAATTATTAATAAAATGTAATAAAGTGAAGGCAACTATTGAATTTTTGTTTTGCCCTGCACAACCGTCGGCGTATAGGTTAGCTGTAACAGCTCCTGCTTTATCACAATCTGTTAAAAACATTGTTTTTAAGATGAGTTAGGGCTGTTTGTGCCGACAATTTTGTACAGTAATAATTACAGCCAAAGGCCCTTACTCAAAGGCCTTCTTGTGATCAACATTCTAAATATATTTTGAGATAGGTCCAAGGTATATTTCGGAGATATAAAGAGTTACAGCTACGCCCTTTTGTGACGACATAGATTATGTGACGAAGATCACCATTGTATATCTAACTCATTTTCAGATTTTTATGAAATACGCCTGTATGTACCGAGGGTGACCTTAGAGTATTACCTTATGTATACTCTAAGTCTAAGAGGGCGACGAATTTAACCCGTCAACACTAAAAAGCATGAAATAAATAAACTCTTAACAAAAAAATAATAACCGATTTCACATTATTTAAGCAGACATTCACTAAAAAGTTCAAAATAATTATATACTGACTGACCGAGGGCATCAAAATAACACTTGCTGATTTTTTTCTTCCTGAAACAATTCCTCTATCATGAATTAAGGACCATATATCGAGCTCGATAGCGCTTGATTAGTATCAGTGATAGTTCTAGTGATACTAGTGCTCTGTCTCACTCTGTTGATCGATCTAAAGAGGGACATACTGTGATATATCGAGCTTTGAAAGCTCGATATGGTCTACCATGCTAGGTACCTTTTGTATTTCATTCTCTCGATCACGGCCGTTGGGGGCTTACGTAGTAGTATTTACGTTTCAAGTACAAATAAGTAGGGAAGTACATATGTTTTTTTAAATGTTTTTTTTATTCAGTTTTGTCTTCGTTTTTATTATTATTAAATTTTCTTTAATACATCTTTTTGTCATAAACAAAACTCAGCTTTGATCTTGTCACTCAACAAATAGTTCTGACAATCCGTTTCATTCAAATTAACTTTCGAAGGTTCCTGATATCATGAAGGTATTGATGGAGGTTTCAGGCAATTCTTTTTTCATCGTGTCTATGGTTTCATTCAAATTTGATGGTGTCAGTTCAGAGGCAGCCTCGTCAGCACTTAGCACCGGCATCAGGTCTACTTGATCTGTGAACGAGATAATACTTAGACTTTGAGGTTTCGTTGTCTGTCTGTATGGCTAGGCACATGAGCTGAAATCTTAGGGTAACAATTAATCTGTGAACCTAGGGACCCCTATGAAAAATCTGTGGTAACGACACAGTTTGAAAATAAAATATTTAGTAAATTCGAATGGCGTGCGTGTGTAACAGAAAAGGCAACTCAAATAAAAACTGCCGCGAGATTTTAAGGTACATCATACAAGTACACTGTGTTATTTTTTCGAAAAATTACATAATAATTTGGCCAAGTGCGAGTCGAATTTGTGAGATGTTTTAAAATTTAATAAAAATTACGTAGAAACTTATTCAAATCCGTAGATAAAAAAAATACAATCTAAACTCCAATTTAAAGTATCTGTATTTTTATGTTTTCTTAGATAATGAACACATGCCGCTCTTCATTTGTTTTTCGAGTCTACGAATTGAAATTTGGAAACTTTTTCCACGTCAAATTGGTGTTGAATGTGCCAGCTTCAAAATTGCATAAACACTTTTTGGTCGTTAAAATAATTTTTTTTAGCTATGGACGATACAAACTGAAAATGCGGGGTGGTTCGATTTCGTGTATAACGTAAATATACATTTCTAAAATTTCATTTAGGTGACATACGGACAGACAGACAGGTTTAGTAATAGGGTCCCGTTGGTACCATTCAGATACGGAAACCTAAAAAATTACCCTTACGTACTCAGAATATTTAGCACCACAATATTGAAAATCCCACCTTTAATCGTTCACAATGAAATTTTTTCGTGAATTATGAGTATACTGGGTGTTAAGATGATAACCTTTTTCCTTAAAACGGGGTGTTCTACCCAGCAATATGAGCAAATTTTACTATGGGGCCAACCTTAGAGTAATAATTTATATTGCAAGGGGGCCAACCAGAAATCGCAAAAAAAAAATCTGCTGTTCCAAACATTTAGTTCGAATACGTATTTAGCTTTTCTATGGAACAGCTGATTTTGTTTTCGCGATTTCAGGTTTGGCCCCATAGTAAAAGTTGTTCATATTGATGGCTAGAACACGCCGCTTTAAGGAAAAAGGTTATCATCTTAACAACCAGTATACACGGATAGACAATTTTGTATAGGTACAAGTGGTTCCTGGCAGTCTATAAACCGAGTATTATTATGTAAGGAACAAACTTACGATTTGACTTTATTGTCTCTTCACCTTGTTTATTACAAGGGCCGCATGGCTTACTTTCTTCTTTATCCTCCACCAAGTAAGTCTAGAACACGAAAACCATTGGGAAAATGCTTGATGTTATAATATTAGTTTTCATATTGAAATAGTAATTAGTACCTTGCCATCAGAACCTAAACCAGTTATGGCATTTCTTTGAAGTGGCTTAGGAACAACACCAGGAAGTAATCGCTCTGCACCAGTGACCAAAGTGTGAGCTCCACCGCAGAATCGATGACAAAAATATGACCTGAAGAAAAGAAGTTATGTATCAGCGCGTACTTACAGATACCGCGCGAGTTCATGTCCATTCTGAGGAATGCGGTAGTGCTGTGACATAATCAATTATGGTAATGTCGATAATTACTACCGATTTTGTCAACAGCTGTCAATTTGGTTTATTAACTCGAGATAATTTTGAAAATTATGAAATTAAATAAATGTGATAAGTACTTATATTGCTAATAAAGATTTTTTTTAATGCAATTTAATCACTAACAATCAGGTGCAAAGACAACCGACAGAGCAGAGTCGGAATCAATATCTTGGTCATCGCTGACTTCAATTACGAATTTGTCGTTCGTATTTTCATTAGTCCGTCTTTTCAATAGCGACTAATTTTCGGTATCGATAAGCGCGCGTCATAACCGTCAAGGACAACGCTCGACTGCAGGGGCAGGCTGCCCCTGCACGTCGCCTCTGGCCCCGATGGACATGAACTCGTGCGCTATCTGTACATACCCTTACGTATTTTTATTACAATTTATTCTTTGTAGCGGGTTGTTTACCTAGGATCACGAGAATGTGGTATAGGCTGACCAGGGTAACATATTGCGTGATCGCCATCTTCTTGCGGTTTCGCATTTTCAGCTCCAACAGCTAGTGGCCGAGGTATCGTCGTCGGAAAACTTGGCATCTGTGGCACAAGATTTGGTTCTTCAAAACACATGTAAGCTGGTCTGGAGCAAGAAAGGCATTCTCCCATCCCGAGGAGCTTTCTCGAGATGGCAGCTGTCCGTGGCTCGCCGACTACGTCACTCAGTGCTTGAATCATATTGTTCAGTCTCTTTATATGCATGTTAATTTCATCACGCAAAGCAGCCGTTTGTACCCAATCAGCTTTTTCGTTGATCTCTCGTACCATATCTTCTATGGCTTTCTGTAAAAAAATGTTCGAGGTGTTTGTATGTAAGTATTTACTGTACATTACTGGGATAGGACTGCTATGATTTAATCCCATGATTGGTGGGCATTATGTATAATTAGGTGGTAGAGCTGATGCCGGGCTCGACTGTGGAGGTACCACCATCTTACTCGCAAATCCTCCCGTAGTTATTCGGGGGAGAGTAAGAGAACAGCTCTTAGGCAAAACCAGGCGGCCCACCATTGCCTGGGACCGATGGATGGCGGTTTATCCATTCCCAATTGCCGAGCCTCATATAAAACAGACTGGTGACGGGCAGCGGTGTCACTGGTGCAAGGGTTTCGGCACCGCGCTCACGAACCCGCCTGCCCAGCGTGTGTGAGTATAGGCATTTCTTCCAGGAGGACCGCCAAGAGTGGCGAAATCCTGGAAAGGGCTATGTCCAGCAGTGGACGAAACAGGCTGATGGATGGATGGATGTATAATTACGGTCACAGAAACTGATTTCTGACTAATTCTGCCCCACTACAGACCTTGTCACACTAAACCTATCAACGAATAACTCTTCTCTCATCTGCAAACAAAACGCCTATTGTTGGCTTTGTGAGAAAGATATCTTTAGTTGTGCAAGGTTTTATAGGGGTAGGATTTGGTTTCCCCGACCCACGATGGAGATATAGGTATTTCAAAAAAAGAAATGATCTGGTGTAATATTTATACTTATTTTTACCTGCCAAATTAGCTCCTGATTATCAAATTTGCTGTAAGTCGCTTTGATGCGTTTCTCGTAGTCACCGCGTACCGCATCGAATTCTTCTTTCCTGACGTGGCTGTTGAGATCTGCAAGGCCAGCTTTGTCCCTTAGTGCATCTTCCACTTCATCTCGATCCGACTTTGTTTCGCGAAGGATTTCGAAATGTTTCCATATGTTCTGCAAGTAAACTGGTTAGAATTAATTAGTTCAAACGAATAAAACATCAAGTTGTTTAAGTGAACAACTAACTGTAAGTTCCAAAGTGAATTGTTTATGCATCTCCTCTAATTCCTTTTGTGCCAAGGTTGCGTTTTCGATATCGCTGTGGATACTTGTGAGTTTTCCATTTAGTTCTGCAACCGCTGTAAAGGTATACATATCATATGTGAATTTTCTGATGAAAATAATTAAGACTGTGTATTAAACATCGAGATACCTCCTTTCTTCTCTTATGGTTGTGCAAAATAAAACAGGATCCATTTTTGAACTTAAGTATAGTCAAGTATTTAACTAAATATAAATGAATACAACTTGTATAAATAAAACAGTCGAAGTACCAGCTGGATCGCCCTCAGCAGATGACACCGCTTCGGCCATTGCCTCCAGACCAGCATCCAGGTCATATTGCATTTGTGTCAATTGTTCTTGGTAAGTCGTCATCTACGACATTTTCATAAAAACGAAATTACTACAACTTGAAAGGACCATGGCTAATTTTGTATATATTGTAGAGTATTGTAGGCTCTGCATCAAATTTGCAAAGCCTAATGTTTTATGAAAGCTTTTGGAGTGTACTTGATTACTTCCATGGCAGCTAAGTTCAAACCCAACGGGCCAATGGTGTTTTGGTAATGAAAGTTCATGTTCCATACCATCGTCGCCATTTTAGCACTGAATTTAAACTACTATATAATGAACTGAAGTACAACCCAAAAGGTTTCATATGAAATGGGTCGGCACTTGGTGAAACGTCATCAACATCTTAAAAATACACTAAAACCTTCAAAATCGGCTTTACTGTCTCACTTGTATTCACTTTATCTAAACAACCGTTTCGGAAGGGCATTAGATTATTTCCGCACTAATTAAGGTGGGGAGGGTAAGGGGGGTAGGAGGGCGTATACCTCACCCCATGGTACTCTCCTCTACTTGCGGAGATTAACCATTTTTTTTTTAATTTCCATAATAATTAGACACCTGGTACTAAGAATTTTGTTCCTAGGCGTAGTCTAACAAACGTGGTTAGGTTTTCAGGAATAAACTATACTTGAATAAAATTTGTACATATACCCATGGCTTGTATTTAAACGAACGCCAAAAATACTGAGTGACAGACTGTGGGCGAATAAAAATGTTGAAAACGGTGACTTTACTATTAAAACTAGGGACGACGTCGCCTCGCTCCGCTCCGCTTCACTCGGCTCCTTAGTTTTTCTTACATGTCAACCTAACACGCTCCTCCTCGCTTCGCTCGTCTTCGCACCTATTTTTTTTACTTTTGGTGAACGATTTTTCTCCCACATACCATAATAATATTATTCGATAAATTACAAAATGGCCGCTCCCGTGTAAAACACGTTCCATTCTACCTCAATAATTTTACAACTAAGATTTTTTTAGGCAGGGTGCATTCTATTGACATTTATCACTGTGATAAACGGAACGTTATTTCATTTTGAAACTTCATCAGCGTTTTGATAATGCAGATAAAGCAAAATTTTACGAAAAATGAAAAATTTCTAAAATGTATATCTTGAAAACCTTTGAGTTCCGCAAGCTGAAATTTTAGTGTGTTAGATCTAGTAACCAGACCTATCTACCATAAAATAAGAAGTAAGTAGCAATGCGGAAATAATCTAATGATGAGCCACCGTTTCGCCTTACGGCATCATTAGGATATAATAAATTAATAACTAATAACTATAGTGTATGTGACAGTTTTCATTGCAGTTGGTGAATTATAATGTCATAGAGGGTAGATAGGCAAAATTATGCTATTAAATTTGAAATTCAGTGAGCCGCAAAAATATTCCCTTAAAAGTGGGGAAATTTTTAGTCCTATGAAATTAAATTAATGTCTAGAATTGTGAGAGTAGTCAATAAGTGTCAGATAATTACACATTATGAATAAATTAAGATAAACATGTCAATAAATTAAAATTAATTTACTAGAGGCCTTAGCAAAGCTTGGTACAACACTCACTCTTCCAGACGATGTCAGAAATGCTTTGGAGTCTTTTGTTTGTCAATTATATATTCCAAAAACTACAATGACTGAGATTGGAGATGTGCGATGGTGGCTTTTCACAAAAAAACAATGTCAAGATGAAAATCTTACACCAACAAAAGCTGATCTAACTGTTGAGAGCTCATCTTCAGGCTCTTGAGTGGAATCAAGACATCCAACCAAACACGGTCATACCATCACCACTCAGTTTCGGATGGACTTACGTTGGAGGAACATTTGAACCAATCTCGTGCACCTCACCATGTGTTCCAGATCTTATGGCAGAGCTCTCAACAGTGCTCCCTACGTCGCTGTTGTCCACCATGCACCTGTCTTATGTATGGATTAAAGTGCACAGAAATGTGTAGATGTGAAGGTGATCCAGAAGTATGTGAAAACTCTAAGGATACAGAAGACATAGATGAATGCAATGAATCAGCTATAGAAAGTGAAGACGAGGTTTATGATGATGGAGATTGTAATTGATAAACTATATTTGGTATTTGTTACTTTGAAGTCTAATAATGTCTTGGATAATGTGGCCAATAGACAACATTTAGCAAAGAACAATAACTACGAAAAGTTTACTTAATGCATAAACGTATTGTTAATGACATTATGGTAGCTTAAAAATAACTGTATATTCCATAAAGTGAAGTTAGAAAAATTTAATTAAAAAATTCTAAGTAACTTCACTCTTATAGAAAATCCGATTATTTTAAAGGTATCATAATGTCTTTCAGAATACGTTTATGCATAATAAACTATTATAGCACACTGTGCGTAAAATGACCGCTTTACGCACGCTGCGCGTAGTCGCTGCGTAAAGTCGGCATTTTCCGCACTTTTGCTATAAAAATTATACGAAACTCGTGCGAGAAACTTTTTCATTACGAGATAAACATAAAAAAACAGTATCATCTACGGCAGAGCGGTGGCCATTTTGTTTTTTGCTTATAACTTCAATCTGACACGAGTGATCATTGTCCACCATCCAATTACTGATTCTCCATGTCATAACGAAGAGATTGATACCACTCCCATGCTTGTATCATCAAGAATCCCACGGGACATAGTATTTGTACACTTGCATGCGCACTAAAAGCGGTTTTTCCAAAACTGAAGTTGAATTTAAAGTGTTTCTGTTTTTTAAAGCAGCAATGACCCGTAGTCTTTTGTAGAAGGTACCAGGATACCTACTCCGAAAATGATTACGATATTTCGATAAACGACCGACACACGACCGAATCTATTTTGCCTTGTCTACCACGAAACACTATCGTTTTCGATATTCAACTAACGTATCGTACAAAGTTCGATCGTGACCGAATGATTTAACGAAATCATTGTCGATGGCTTTTTTTTTCTTTTTTTGCTCTAACAATAACCGGATGTGTAAAAAAAAACGTTCCGACAACTTGACATTTCGTCATTGATATCATGCCATCCTTTTCACACTTGATTGATTGTGGTATGCTATCTCCGCTGTCATATTTTTTATTATCATATGAGTGTTTGGGAATGTTGCCAAATGTCAACTGAAGTCGGTACCTATAACAAGTACCAAAACAACGCAGCGTGATAAAAGTTTTTCCTGCCAATTCAACGAAAATAATAAGTAAGTGCTTTTATAATCTTTCCAATGAAATGAACTTCCTTTAATGGGTCACATGATAAACAATTTACTGGAACGAAGACCATCCACAGCACACTGCACCAAGTAATACTTTATAATCTCTGACACTGCTTCCTCTTGCGATCCAATTAGATATCTACTGTATCAACAGAATTTCATAGCCCCCAACACTAACCCAAGCATTAACATTGATGTAAGTAAGTTTCCACTGCTTATATCTGTCATAATCTATAATTGGTTTTAGAACGACTGCTGCACAGTTGGACCTGATGTTCAGCTTCCTTGAGCAGCAACCTCAGTTGGCCAAGGAGCGCCTGCGGGACTTGGATGGTCGGGTCAAGGCTAGCCGCCTATGGCAAGAGTTAGTGAATAGCTAAAAAGAAGATATTATAATAATGCTATAGAAAAGCAACAAATTGAAGACTTGGCCATGTGGCCTTCAAGAAATAAAAAACAATTCTTCAGATTGTATCAGTTATGAAGACAAGTACACAGAAAAGAACACAAAAGACAAGGCGGTATGGCTTAGCACTATAGCCTTTCCCTGAAGGGGTAAATTAAAACCGAAAAAAAAACACCACCAAAAAGGTGGTGTCTGAAGGCCGCCGACATGCTGGTGGGACGGGTGGTGGTTGGACCACCAATGAGAAGCGGGTACTAGATATAATGGGACCAGCCTTTGGCAAGGCGGTCTCAAATGCTAGAGTGCCTGCTTTCCCTGAGGTAAGGATTGTTTTAAAAAATATAGCAATGTTCAAGACTTTCATACCTATAATGATATTGAAACTAAATGGTGCTTGCAATTTAATCACATTGTTTAATTTATTATTTCAGTCTGGAACTAACATCCATTCGTGAAATAAGAAACTTAGGTCCACTTGCACCAAGCAAACTTAACTCGGGTTAACAAACTTTTTGTTTTGCCCTTTTCACATCAAATTATACTGATGAGGACAAAGCATAAAAAGTTAGTTAGCCCGAGTTAAGTTTGCTTGGTGCAAGTGGATCTTAGACTTGTTATGCAAGACCTACTGACTCATTTAGAATTGGTTTTTAAGAAACCTAGAGCATTGATGAATGTAGCTTAACAAGTTTTAAAATAAAGCTCCAAGTGATATTGCTGTTTTATGTTCAACAGATGCACGGGGCAGAGGCCGTCAGTGGCATCCACCACGCACACTCCTTGCTCGCAACTGCTTCCTCGAGCATCATCAGTAGTCGGCTGTTCAGGCTGGAGAAGTGTGTGCGAGCTGAGACCGAGCGGGCTAAGGAGATGCGCGAGGCTGTAGTCACTCTTAATGAGATGAGGGATTTTCTGCACGCTTTCGTGGAGTCAACGGCCAGCAGAGCCAATGAATAATCCATCTATCCATCAGCCTGTGTTCGTCCACTGCTGGACATAGGCCTTTTCCAAATTTCGCCACTCATGTCGGTCCTCCTCATCCAGCCGCCACCCACGTCCTTCAGGTCGTCGGTCCAGCGGGCACGAGGTCAGCCTACACTACGCTTAGCTGTACGTGGACTCCATTCTAAAGCCTTTCGGCCCCAACGGCCATCATGTCAGCATATGTAATGATTAATGAATAATAAATAAATTAAAAACACTTTGAGATAATATATTTTTTTTTTGTTAGCAAAATAAATTATGAGACTTATGTAAAATTATATGGATGTTTTTTTCTGTGTATTTCATGAAGCACATGGAAAATTGTAATAAATTTTCGGTATACTTAAGCATATTTCTCTATAGAAATAATTTTATTAAAATGAAGTCTTCAAACGCACTTTTTCTCGTTTGACAAAGGGATCATTTACAGAACTCAAACATATATATATGTATATCTAGATATATATTTTTTTATAAAATTAAAAAACATCCTTTTTTCTCTTTTGCGCTGAATCCACCCCTCTCACATTGCGCTTGGAGTGAGTGACAAAAATAAAATTTACATAGCCTCTTAATAAGATTATAGATATTTTTACAATTGCTAAACAGAAGAATGTCACGTATGTAATGTTGTATGTCTCTTCCTTCTCTTTGACACAAAAATTACACACATCCTTAATTTACTTTTATATAAACATTGAAATAAATGTCAAATAAAAATTGGTGTACTTATAGATAAGGAACTTTCTTTTAGAAATCATATTGAAAAATGTACTGCTAAAGCTTATCGAATGCTTGGGTTTGTACTTAGACAAGGTAGGGAGTTTAAAAATTCAAGCACCCTGAACATCTTGTATAATGCCTATGTAAGATCTTGCCTGGAGTACGCATCAGTTGTCTGGAATCCCATTTACAACATACATATTAACTTAATTGAAAAAATTCACAAGAAATTTATCAAGTATTTGAATTTCAAACAAAAAGGTAACTTAAACTTTAATTTCAATCCTCAGTCAATCTGCTCACTTGAAGACAGGCGAACTTGTCGTGATCAAACTTTCCTTTTTAAAATTTTAAATAACTATTTGGACTCTCCTTATCTGTTAAGCAGAATAGGATTCAAGTGTCAAACTTATAATTCTCGTAAAACAAAACTTGTTCAGCGTTCCTTTTGCCGGTACAAAGTATGTTAAAAATAGATTTTTAATCAGGGCTTGTGATACTTACAATAAGGACTTCAGTGATATTGATATTTTGCATCTTTATATAACATTTTTATACAATATAACACTTTTATCAAAAAAAATTAAGCATGTATTATTTTTTTTTTCCTTTGCTCCTTTGCTTGTTTACTTTTGATTCTCTATTTTTTTAAATATATATAATTAACTTTTAAAGCCATTTGGCTATACTGTTTGTGTTGATGTTTTTAGTTTTGCATGTTGTGTATTTGTCATGCATTAATTTTATTTGTTTTTAAAATTGTTAAGTGGAAACTGTTTTTGGTTAAATTGTAAGCTATAATATTATCACTACGTATGTAAGAAATGATAACTGTTTGTTTCCCAATAAAGAAAATGAAATGAAATGAAATAAATTATTTATTTTTCATACCAATTCAAAGGGTATCTTGGTGATTATAAACATGTGACTTCACTTGTTTCGTAACTTTAAAAATATATTAAATATTATTGACTGCATAACATTAAAATTGGTTTAAATTATACTTTACGAAAAAAAAAACAAGTTTAATTTTCCTGCTGAATGCTTCAATGCGAATTCCCACATTTTACCTATCAAGGTGGATCTATTGTGCTAATCTGAAACAAAAATAATACCTATATATAATAAGTAATGTCATAGGGTGTGACCTGTAAATAGAAGGGTAGGATTTAGTGATAGCACAAGGTTAACTGGACATACAATTATTTCTATCTGTACCAATAATAAAGTAGCATAAAATTCTTTGCTGTACATTGATTATTTTTGCAAAATTTCTTATGAAATGGGTTCCCATTGTCGTACTGAGGCCAAAAGTACAGTTTTTTCTGTCTGTATTTCTAGTTTGAACTCGAGAACCACTCAACGGATTTACAGTTTTTTCTGTCTGTATTTCTAGTTTGAACTTGAGAACCACTCAACGGATTTTCATGCCGTTTACTTTAGTATCATTGTATTGACACTGGTTGACATATATAGGCTATAAGGAGTGTTATTCAAATAACCACCAACTCAAAAACTGAAAGACACTTCCAGGCAAGCCAAGCCACAAGCAAAAACAAGTGTAATATAAAACTAGTTGGTATACGATAAGCATCACCACATAAGTTTGATCAGTAAAGTCCCTGTGCAGTTACAGTTAAGGCTAAAGCAGTTCAATTACAAATGGTATACACACCTTGCTCTGTTTGCATCGAGGGCTTGTACCAAAGCAGCTCTAGCCCTCCGTCATCGCTCAAGTCCCTGCACAGCTGCATGGTGGTTGGGATCACAGGGATGTGGAACAATGGGAGGCTGCAAGAGCTGCTCCTGTTGCATTTCCTCCAGCTCCACAGGGTTCAGTCCGGCACACATGCACTTATTGTGCAGCACACTGCAGGCAATTGTAATTTTGCCAGCGAACTCAGGAGTGTAATGCAACTCTCAAGCAGCCAGTAGGGACCTCCAGCATCCTTTCAATATGCCAAAAGTGCACTCCACTGTCTCCATCCAACTGCTCTAGATGGTCCTTTATCTCACAATCGCGCCAGATGAAAGCATTGTGGTCGGCACCATTGTGGGAGGCATCAATTGCAATAATTTTGCAATCACCGTCACATAACTGAAATACATGTGAAGTAGTATTTATTTATGTTTGTTTCTTGAAACAAATATATAAGTGAAAGGTAAAACTTAAACCAACAAAGTTTCCATACATAATAGGATGCAGAAATAGTCATAGATAGGTTAAGAGACAACATAAATATCTTTTTGAATCAAGAATGCAAAAAGGTAACTTATGTAGTACCTATATGATTTACAAGGACTACAAATTAGTTTTTACTCTTTGCTAGTATTTATTTTTGTATGAGTAACTGAAGCTATGAGTATATACATTTATCACAAATATTTGAAAATTATTAAAAGATTTTGTATAATACTTACCACTTGAGTGTTTAGTGAATGATAATGCTTCTGATTAAAGCATTTTACTTCATCTTCTGAGGGACGAATGATGGCTATGGGGGTGCAGTCGATACACTCAATGACCCCTGGCACTGCATACTTATCAAAGAACCTACAATAGTAATATCCTTTATAGTAAAATATGGTGAGGAAACACATTGAGGTGAGTGAGGATAAAGCATTATACCTTCTCTTCAGAACTCCCCTTTGCTCCCTGTTCTGTGGGAAGTATATGTGCCTTTGCACTATCTGGAGAGCATTGAGTGCACTCGTCACCTCACTGTCTGCTATGCCATTGGAGCATCTATGGTCAATCCCGCACACGTTTCCGCGGGGAGGGAACTGCGGAACAATCTCCTGGCACAACTCTTCGAATAAAGGCCTCGTCAGTCTATAGTGCCTTTCAAATTCTATATCTGGCATTCTATTGACAGTAAGGCTCTCTCGGTGTCGTCTTCGCCACCTTGTACGGTCAACCTGCTGCTCATCAAAAATGCGCAGCAAAAATGTATGGAAAAACGTATTATTTATAAATTATGCCACCAATAAATATTATTAAAACAGCCAAAAACATAATAATAATGAGTAAATTTCAAGCTTACGATATTACAACGACACCTCTTGAGCTCACGTAAGAAATCACGATAGAACTTCTGTCAAAATCGATTTATCGGCCGATGTTCGGAAACTTCAGAGTAAGCATTTCGATCTAACTGCTGTCAAAATGAATTTTCGTTCGAAAATCGATTATCAGAGTACCACTTGCGTCGACTGAACGACATTCGACCGAATATTGCACGATCGATTACGATGGGAGTAAGACCTTTCAACTTGATATCTCGCACGGGGCCCGAGAAAAACGGCCTTGACAAAACGTTCCTCGAATGGTTCCGTATTTTCATTTTGAGGGAATGGAACCCTGACAATTAAGTTAAAATAATACATAGAGTCACCCTATATGTACTGACGTAATAGTTTATATTTTTGATATGATGTAGCCAAATTCGTACTGGAGACTTTTGACTTAACCTTAAACTTTTATATCTACTTTGTTTTTCACAGAAAGGGTTGAATCGATTTCTTCGCTTTATGCCAATTTTCTACAAAGTCACCAGTAGGTATAAATTTAGATATCACTAAAGTCAACTTACATAAGTATCAAGTTTGTTAATTTTGGGGTAACAGAGTATACTACAGTGGTGCAATACTGTCGATTAAATTTTTAATATTGCGTGCCATTACTTGCTTGACAGACATATATCTGGGAACGAAAACATCCCTATTTTCTTTTCAGATGATTATTATATCTTGCGCAAGTCTAGTGTGATCGTGTGTCATTAGCATTACATTAACGATATCGGCCCAACATATCGGGGTCGTTACACCTGACGATGTCGGTATCGTAATAGTATAAATAAGTAATACTAACCTATCTCCATACAAACGGGCCGAAACGAACCAAAACTCGGTACCTACAACTCGGTTTACGACAGTCGCGGTCGCACCGCAGCTGCGTACGCACGTTGTCTCTGTGACGCTTCCGCGCATTTTTGTAAATTATGGCACGAAATTGCAGAGTATGTTGTGCATTGTATGGTTGGCTAAATACAACTTTTATAATAATAATATAGCATTATCAAATACGTAAACAGTCAGTTGGCAGCCCTAGGGCGTGTTTAGGCGCCGAGCGGCCGTAGGTATTGATTTCAAGGACACCGCCTAGTTAAACTACTGTTGTTACCTATACTGTGGTATCGTATCGGTATCGTCCGGTGTGAAAGAGTCCGGCGTTGCCCAACTATATGGATTGTAAAACTGCGGTATAAGGTACCCATAGCAGACGAAGTAGCTATCAATAGCTAATATATAAAGTTTCACTTCTTTGTCTAAAGCTGGCTAGCAGATTATGCTACTTACTGGTAAACAAAATATTAAATTTACCTGTGCAGACAATTCTGTATCCATAGAGTTGACTTGCGTAGCATATTCGTTTACTAAAACTTCCAATTCGTCCATCCGATCACCTAGATCCAAAGCTTCTTCTAATTTTGTCTCTATCGGCGCAGGCGAGAAATGTTAGTTACTGATGGTTGATTAAGTGTTCATTATAGTAGTAAGTTGACATCTCTGCACCACTAGCTCATTACTTACCTAGTTCTTTTGTAGTCTGTATTGCGGCTTCAGCATTTTCACGAGAGCGTTTATTTATTGTTGTCACCGTTTCCATTATATTTTCGTGCAATTTTTTAACAGCTTCACTGTAAAAAAAAACAAATATGATACTCTGTTTTTGATTTCTACTAATGTAATTCAGTTGTACTGTAATACTAACTCAAATTCATCCTTACTGATATATGATAGTGTTAGGGGTGATGTTTTTGGCGTCATAACTTCGTCCAATGACTCCTTATTCAGAACACCCGAATCAGAAGGCTTATCTGAATCTGTTATCTTCTGATCCTTTGAATTATCACTTTCATCACCTGTATCCTAACAATAAGAATATTCGTGACTAGCTGATAAACACAAAACGAAAGTTGCTCTCAAATAAAAACACGTGCAAGTGATCAAATCCGTACAATGCGAACAAAATTATGGAGGTACATAACGGAAAACATAATATTTTAACTGTTATGTTACCACGGGTATTTCGGGTATCTTTTGCGCCAAATCGGTGACCATACTGGTCATTTTTTCAAGAGCCCTTTCTGCAGCCTCTAGCCTAGCTGACAGTTGTAAGGCCGCCATTGCATCAGTCAACGAAGCTCCTTTGCGAAGGTCCTCCATCAGTTGTACATTCTCAGGAAACCCTGGGTGGTTTCCCGATTTAAGTAATGCTTCCAGCTCCTTTACCACAGTAGCTAATTCTTGAAACTGCTCTTGAGTTACAATTGATCGATGCACGCTTTCCGGTACACTTTTAGTTGCTGGCGTTCGTTCGACTATGAAAGTAAATGGTTATGAGTTTCGGTATAAGAAGCCCTTTAAACACTAACGACGCGGCTGCGAAACGTGACTATGTAACAGATAACGAAACATATGATGACGATAATAACGCAAAAATTTGCAGATATAGCGAGAGGCAAAATATGCAATGTTTTCATATATTGAGACAGAATTTATCGCTTTCGTTGTCGTCGGCGTCGGTATGCAAAGGCATCGAATTTAAATAAAAAAATAAAACTGCATTACTATCAAATACCTCACCAACAAATAGTTTCTCTTGTTGTATTTCTGCAAAGAAGGTGGAATTGCTGTTTATTAATTATGTGTGGATTGTCTGATTTCACGACATAAACTGGAGTTAACTAATAAAATAGACTTGCTTGTAGTTGATGTAACTGAAGCCATTGGCTTAGGGTATATATCAGGTTCTTCACGAGAATCAGCTCTCTGAAACAAAATCATTATTTTATACTATCTCAATGTACTTACGTATAAAAACTCCGTTAAACAAAAAAAAAATTACATCTTGCGAAGTGGTATTTTTTTCCTGGTCACTATAAAATGGATTTTTAAAAGTAAAATTCATAGTTGAGTTAAAACCTGATTAATGATCCGAAGTTCCCTCTCATGGCGTTCTTCCAGGCTGTCCACACTACGATTGCCCTTGAGAACATAAATTAGACGGGTTATTCTCGTTTATTAAATAAAAACAGAGGCAATAAGTGGGTACCGAAGTACAGTATATTATTAATATCACATTGGAATATTATTATCATTATTAGTATGGTGGAAAAATTCAACGGTCTAAGTACCTCGGTGGCGCAATTGGTAGCGCGCTTTTCTTGATAACAAGAGGTTGCAGGTTTGAATCCTGACCCGAGGAATTTTTTCAAATTCTTGTCTTTACATTTATTTCTAATTTATCTTTTCTAGTATATATTGCACTCTAATAATACATACTTAGAGTATTCCAAAGCGATGGATTTCACAATAAAAACATAATCTTAGTTAATGAGAACTGTGAATTTCTTAACTGTCTGAAGAAACACATATTGAAGCGACGACAACGCCATCTGTTTCTTAAGAACAAGGCGTGAAATCACATAAAGCCCTCCTGAGCGTTCAGCATGTGCATCATAAGCTGATTAGATCAAATAGTTACAAAATATTCGGTAGACAAGTATGGAGGAAAAATTCAACGGTCTAGGTAAGTACCTCGGTGGCGCAATTGGTAGCGCGCTTCTCTCGATAAGAAGAGGTCACAGGTTCGAATCCTGGCCCGAGAATTTTTTCAAATTCTTGTCTTTACATTTGTTTCTAATGTATCTTTTCTAGTTTATAATGCACTCTAATAATAATATTAAGAGTACTCCAAAGCGATAGATTTCGTAATAAAAACATAATCACATTGGAAGCTCCTACCATTTTTTTTGTGCCTGATGGCCCACCAGCATCATCGTTTTTCGTGTGCGATACACGTCGTCCTGTTTTACCTTTATCTGTTGCTGTCTTTTCACCTTCAAGTTTAGGCATAGATTTCGTGGGCTTAGTTACATCTACAGGAGCCTGCATTTTAACTTCAGTTATTTTGATGCTACTGACTGACGGCACAGGTTTAAGAGGAACACCAATGATCTCGACGTGTCGTTCTAGTAGACGTAACTGCTTAGCAAGTATGTAAAGTACAGTCTGAAGCAGTTTGAAGTTCACGATATTTTTCTGAAAAATCAAGACGTAAGATGTTGTTTTCACTAAGGATATAGACAACGGTTTTCACGCTTTCCTCGGTTTTGTCGTTTACTAACTTCATGCTCTCCAAATGTTGAGTCTATGACTTCTTTTACACTCATTAAAGAGTAGTCAGACATGTTGAATAAATCTTAAAATTGTATTGTCGAAAAAAATATGTTAAACAGCACAGCACAAAATATTAGTTTCATAACCAGATGGTCAAGGTAAACAATTTGACGATGTGACAGTTCATAAAATTACTGCATAAGTTGAAGTTTAGTTTTTTGAACCCACATGAATTGGATTATACTAGTGCATGTAGGTGTTTATAGGACTGGAACTGGAATTAACCTTATTAAGAAACAAAATTATGACACATAAGTATATTAAAAAAGTATATTTACAAGATTTGTCTTATAATAAACGATTGATCTCTGTTAGACTTATTTTAAGAGTGTTTTCAGAACACTAGGGTTGGTAAACTATTTACATTTCCTTAACACAACTCATAAATATTTAGCTACTTAATTACAACGTTAAAAAGCCAGTTAAATCCTGTTTGATTGGAATAAATCTTCGGCGCGCAATCTTTCAGATACTCGTAAATAATATAAAATGTACAGATCTGATTTGACGAGTAAAACATAACTTACAAATTAGTTGAAAATTTGCTACCTATCTACTGGAGTTACTACTTAGATAAAATGTGAAATGAGCTAATTAGATTTAGGCACGGGTCCAACAGTCAGTGGAGATGCAGCAGCGGGCGATTCGGCTGGACTCCCAGCCTCAGCCGCATTTTGACTAGAAGTTGACTGCGCTGCAGGTGACGACGACATTGGCTTCCTATCTTCTATTCCACTTTTTGATATCAGATCATGATACACCTTATTATCTTTCAAGTAGTTTTCCGGTTTATTTTCCTGCTTTTTTAGTTTTATCCGGTCATTCGGCAGCAAGACCAGAGGAGGGATGGGAGCGATGTAAGCATAAGGCTCGTAGTTATCGTCTACGTAATCGTTCGGATTCCACGCGGCTGTGGTTGTCGTTGTAGTGATCTGTGTTGTTGACGGCGTTTCTGTTGTGGTCGCTTGTGACGTTACAATCGATGTGGTCGTTTTAACTGTGGATTCTAAATCAATAGAGATTGTTGCCGTGGCTGGTACGGAAAAAACTCTACGACTACTTCTGCCATCTCGCGTCTTTCTGCGTTTTTGTAGTTTCGGTACGTCAAGAAAGAAGGGGTCGAATATTAAATCTGATTCTTTGTAATCATCGTAATTAATGGGTACGATAGGTTTGACTGCACTAACTACATTACCCACGGTGTAGTTAAGCCTCTTACCATTGCTGTCACTGACAGATGCACTGGCAGTGACAATAACCCGTGGAGGACTTTTTGGCTTTGCTGCGGGTTTGCCCGTCACAGTAGGTGGAGCAACAGAGCGAGCTGCTAGTGATGACTCATTCTCCGTTGGCACATCATCACTACGTTTTCGGTCATAATAATAAGGATCGAATGGTAAAGGTCTCTGTGCAGGCAACGGTGGCAGATAAGGCTGTGGCCGATGTTTTATCGAAGTTTCATATCTTTCCGACGATTGTGAACTAGGGCCGGGCCGTAACAGCTGATCTCTGGGATCCACAGTAGTTGGACGGAATGGAGTCGGTTGAGGTCGCTGAACAAATGGAGCAGGCCTTGAAGCTCCAGGACGAGGCGCAGTTCGTGACGATTCGTATTGGAAATGATCGAACTGGGTGGGCTGTGGTTGTTGCTGCTGCACCGGTGGCGCGTGTGTAATATAAACACCATCTGCAGGTCGTAAACTTTGTCGCTGGAACGATATTGCTTCCGATCCCGGTCCACGATGTCGGTATATGAATTCTTGTGGAGAGAGTAACGCGGGATCAACTGAGGGTAAAGAAGATGATGAAGAAGTCAAAGAATGGGCAGTAGGTAATATCGGTGAATGTGCCGAGGTAGGAGGAGATAAAGATTGGGGAAAATGTGAAGGCTGTGGTGATGTCGGTCGTAGCATGGCTGTAGTAGTAAATAGTTTTCTCGTTGTTGTTGATGGTGGTTGTGTTGTTGTGGGTGACTTGGTGTAATCTTGCTCATATTCGGGATTTTCACTATCTATCTCTTCTTCTTCTTGATTTTCTGTAACGGATAAAATTTATATTGGTTGAATTTTGTGATTGGTTTTCGCTAAGTTAAACAAAAATATATCTTTACGACATGATACCCCGAGGGGATGTCAAGTGTGTTCCCGAGTGTGAATTGTGAAATGCAAGTTACAGTTCACACCCGGTTTCACAGACGATTATTAGGTCCCAACGTGATGGGTGGTGAGCCCTACCTATCGCCGTACTTCGGACACAATTACACGCTTTTTAGGGCATGCAGGTTTCCTCACGATGTTTTCCTTCACCGTTTAGCAAGTGGTAAGTATTAGGTAAGAACACAAATACTAAAACATAAATTTGGAAAAACTCATTGGCGCATACCCGACCGGGGATCGAACTTGGTTCTCAATATTGAGAGGCCAGCGTTCTACCGCCTGAGCTACCGCCGCTTTTTGGTAAGTTAAAATTTAAAATTATTTAACGTTTAATAAATAAGGTGACTTTGATTGATACATACAAGATTCAAAGCGGCTTACTGCAAAACTTGCAGTATTTTTTTTTTGCTTCATCTATTGTGAATTTGGCTGTATCAATCAAAATGACCTTATATACCTACAATACAACAATAAGAAGGCATCCTACCTTCGACTGGTTCGACGTGTGTTGATACTCCTAGGCGAGAAGGATAACTTGGTTGATTATAATCTGGTGATTTGTGAGGTTGATCATTTACTTCTTGCACCGGATCTTCTGTAGAGTCTGGAGGTTCTGGGGGACGTCCTTCATTTTTATGATGCGATATATTTGTTCCATCGTCTATAGAGGGATCAGACTCCTCTTCGTGACTTTGTGGTCTGTGTTGGAGGGAATTCTCAGTAGACTGAGCAACTTCCTTGTTTTCTTCCGCTTTTGTCACAGGTGGCGCTATAGTATTGCCGTATAGCTCTAAATTTAAACTGTAGAATTTCTCAGACTTTGTACAATCTACTTCATCTACTCTCTCGCACACTCGTGTCTCCTGAAACATTGAAGTAGTTATTAAGTATGTAATTAATAGACACCGGAAAATTTAAGCGACCTAAATTGATTATTAGGTGGTAGAGCTAATGCTGAGCTCGACTGTGGAGGTACCACCATCTTACTCGGAAATCCTCCCGAAGTTATTCGGGGGAGAGTAAGAGGACAGCTCTCAGGCAAAAAACCAGGCGGCCCACCATTGCCTGGGACCGATGGATGGCGGTATATCCATCCCCAATTGCCCGGCCTTATATAAATCAGACTGGTGACGGGCAGCGGCGTCACTGGTGCAAGGGTTTCGGCACCGCGCTCACCAACCCGCCTGCCCAGCGTGTGTGAGTATGGGCATTTCTTCCAGGAGGACCGCCAAAAGTGGCGAAATCCTGGAAAGGCCTATGTCCAGCAGTGGACGAAGCAGGCTGATGGATGGATGGAAATTGATTGTAGGAAAGGCCCCTTTGGTAAAAACACTGTTCGTTGTCTGCAAAATATCGTAATCGAGAGAAGAAGCGTACTTCTGTGTCGTTTTGTAAAAATATGTTAAGTATAATTTCTGGTTTGGTAGTTGTAGGTATCAAATTCTAGTTCGATAGTTATAAGTGCTCATTACCTGGTCAAAGACAGTGCCGTTGAGACAAAGGAACTTGATGTCCATGGGCTCCTCCTGCTGGCCCACAGTGCACACGTGGAACATCTGGCACGAGGTCTCCAGGTCCGCATAGTAGCCACCGATGACCTTGCCTTCGCACGTGAAGTTGGTCTCCGGCAAGTTGTCGAAGTCCAAGTACTGAAATGTTTGGAGAAAGGAGTTTATAAGTAGTTTCCTATGTCATATTTGGAGAGAATGTTATAAGGTCTAGTACTTAAGGACGCTGTTAAAAGTGACGAAATGAGTGCGATAAGTGGTTGCCTTTCGTAAGTTGACAACTAATATGAGAAAATTACTAAGAAAATTAAACACAAGAAAAGATTCACGTGATGCAGCAAACTTACTGAGGTATCTTAATTTTATTATTTTTTCAACATTTGCTTAAACAATTGAAAATTTTATTTCATGCTACACGTTTTAGTGAAATAATTTTTCCTATACAGAGTGTTTTTGTTTTTGATCAAAGTCCTTCAGTTACACCAATATTTTATGTCAGTACCTAAGTACTATCAGAAGGTGGATATAAATTGTTATATCCACCTGCACTAACACTCATCATAATATGACGTTTAACCATTGTACCTACCTATCTATCTCTGAAATCCATACGTACTAACTTTTAATATGTACCTTGAATTTTATCCCACCAAAACATAAATGTGAAAAAGGGGCCGAGTTCAGTACCATGGCACTCCAGAATTATATTGTTTGCAAAATAGAATTGAGATCAAATAGGATGCTGACTGAGGTGGATAGAGGTGCGTTCAGTCATAATAGCAATAATTTCACAAAACAATTTAAAAACATTTCTTCTTAAATGCGTTTCGAAAATCCTTGAAAGTTTCACATTAAAGTAATATTTTGTAAATTTCTATTGATAAACATAGTATTTGAGCTCATACTTGTATCAATCAATTAAGTTTTTCAACAAACTAAGATCGGACAATGGCTTAAAAAACACATCAAGTTTTTTTATTTTTTTCGAATTTGCACATTCTAGCTAGATAATACTATGTTACAACGTTATTCACTTGTTTTTAAAGATAGTTTATTAGCGTTGTTGCTATTTTAACAATGTGATAATAGGTCACGCGGTATATAACAAAACATGCTGATTCACGTTTAAGGCCCAGTTTTAACTGACATATTTTTTTAAATATTTTCTTTGTAATTCTTTATAAATAACAATGTAACTAAATGAATTTTTATTTAATTTAAATATTTTGTGCATAAAGTTGACATACCTGCTAACCATTCCGTGTTATTAATATCTTATGGCTACCCAAAATTGTGTAACCGACTGCTTTTATATGACAAACCCTAATTAATCATAAGATGACCTGTAATGAATATTATTTATAAATATATGTTTATGTCCAGTACAAAGCTAAACTCAAGTCATGTTTCGATGTTTTTGTTTTTAGGGTTCCGTACCCAAAGGGTAACCAACGGAACCCTATTACTAAGACTCCACTGTCCGTCTGTCACCAGGCTGTATCTCATGAACCGTGATAGTTAGACAGTTGAAATTTTGCCACTATAACAACAAATACTAAAAAACAGAATAAAATAAATATTTAAGGAGGCTCCCATAAAACAAACGTGATTTTTTTTGCATATTTTTGCTCGATATTGATAACATATAACAGGTAGACGCTTTAAATATTTACAGAAAATTTAGTTATACAAGGTGATTGGTAATTAGATGCAATCCTTTGAAGGGGTTGTAGAAGAGAGCAATTGCAGTCGATTCGACTATATAATGCCTTAAGCAAAAGTGAACCATTTCTGAGATATTTTGAATTAAAGCTTTTTTTCTAAAGTAAACTTTAAAAATATATATATTTAAAAAGCCAGCCAATATTTTAGTATTTTTTTATTTGTTTCGTTTTGATAACATTCCAGCAATAATCCTAAAATGCACATTATTGACGTAAACCTTGACACTGTGCTCCAAAACATTTGAAAACTCTTGAAAATCGCAAAAGATTTACACAAAAAAGCTAGGTTAAAACGAAAAGTCTCCATGCAATTTTCTGTGCGTATTAGCTTGAAAACATTTGCATTTTACTAGCTTTCGAATGAGGTACAAAAATCTTAAATTGACAGAGGAATGATAAAAATATGGCCAATAGAGTAGGAGCAGGTAGAATATTTGAAACAAATCTTATGCATACAAAATGTAAGTTTATAATTCATTGTTTCCTAATTTAACCGTTAATGATATTTTTTATTTAGAAAAAAAAACTTAAGCCTTTAAATATTAGAAACAAATCTTATGCATACAAAATGTAAGTTTATAATCCATTGTTTTCTAGTTAAACCGTTAATGATTTTTTTCTTTACATTTTAGCATTTTACATTACAACTATAAACACGCTTTTAAGTTTGTTAATGTAATGCAAACAAAATGTAATACATTAAAATACGTAATTTTTTTGTGAAGACTTAACTTTTAATAGACTATTTCCACAAGTTGCTTTAAAACACATTTATTGCATACATTTTATTCAAAAGTAAGGAAACCAATATTATTATGTGCATTTTATACCGAGGTAAAAAGTTACCCCCTTAAGTACCTATGTCCTCTGTTAAAATAAATACCATAATATCGAGACTCGCCTTGAAAATGCTGAAATAAGATCGGTGAAACAGTTGGCATGTAGTCGCAATACGTGAGTGAACAATTTCTTCAATAATAATTTAGAAAGAAGAAGTTAACAAAGCCATATACTTACTCCTGGTTGAATGGACCTGGATATTCGAAACTCGTTCTGGAATACGAATATCAGTAACCACAGCCATACTGTAATGAAAGAAACAAAATGTACGTGAGTATGAGGGGATTGTTACTGCACCGTATTCATCTATTTACATAGGCTTTGAACTGGGGAACGTTATAAATACTATTTGTGCTACACCTGCTTGGAAAGTTCCTTCTTACTTTTTCGAAAACGATGGAGAATATACGTCATTGCTGTCATACCAATATGCGGGCGGAAAAAATGTATGAAAATCCATTGTTAACGTGTTGAGCGGGCAGAAAAAGTATATGAAAATCCATTGTTAACGTGCTGAGTGGGCAGAAAAAGTATATGAAAATCCAATGTTAACATGCTGAGCGGGCAGAAAAAGTATATGAAAATCCATTGTTAACATGCTGTTTTTTTATTTGTTGACAACATCCGTACAATAAGCATAAATGTTACATTAAAAAGGGTATAAATTTCTTGGTACATAACCTAGCTTGAACAATAATGCCAAAAGACAAAAAGTTTTTATGTCTTAGTTTGCAAAATAGTACTGGCCAATTGCTATTTATGATAATAAAAAAATTAAAAAAGTGAAAGTCAAAAAGTTTTAATGTCTAAATTTGCAAAATAATACTGGCCATTTGTTATTTATGTACATAATTAAAAAAAGAAATTAAAAACTGCAAATCGAACGCGAGTCATCAATCTGTTTCTTTAGTTGTACCTTTATTAAAAGTAACTCAAAATGTCGTCTAGTAGTGATATAGAAGAATGGGTGATTTTGTCTTTTATTTTCCTCGCAGGTGTAGTATAAAGCACTATGTATCACTCGGGAGAAAGTGCGATTCCCAACTCGTGTGTATTGAGGCCCTCGGCTGCGCCTCAGACCTCAAACTACACCCTCTTTGGTGATCGGCCTCTTTCTCCACTCGGTGAACAATGTACTATTTCACTTATCATGCTCTTAAAGTTCTTGTTTATGCTAGGTGTAAGCGGACTCAAACTACTTTTTATGTCTAGTGCATAAAAGTGTTTACTTCTTCTAAGACTATGGCAATAGGCCTTACAGCCAAATATACAGTACAACTTCATTGACAAACTTTTTCAAACTCAATAGTGCTCGCGCTAAGATTCTGTAATTTTAGCGCGAACTGAGAGGACAGCGATGAACACGGGCTCTTCAGAGCTGCGTTCATAAATTAGGGGTCTCGACGTGGGTTCTATTGCCATGCCAAATATTATAATAAACCTTTAAAAATTGCATATTTTTAACGTTATTTGTTTCAGCTCTATCTCAAAGATGGTACGTACAAGTTTCAAATTTACAAACCTTATTGTACAATACATAATATGAAGTAAAACGACAAAAAGTGAAATTAGGGTTCCGTACCCAGGGGGTGCCGAATTGTTTGTCAGGCGGTACCATTTTAGTGCATTAATTTTCGTCTCCATAAGGAGGTAACAGAGTATGTCGGTGCAAAATGCACATCATAATATTGTTTTTAATAATTTTGAATAAAAAGTATGGAATAAATGCATTTTATAGCGATTCGCGCAAACTGTTAGTTATTAGTTAGGTGATCACATGAAAATTATTCCGTTTTTGTGCGTAAACAAGCTTTAAAGTTTGTAAATGTAATGCAAACAAAATGTAATACAATTAATTACATTTTTTTGTGATGACTCTATTTTTAATAAACTATTTCCGCAAATTGCATTTTAACGCATTTATTGCATACTTTTTATTCAAAAGTAAGGAAAACAATATTATGTTGTGCATTTTGAACAGAAGTAAAAAGTTACCCCCTTAATGTTGCTATAGTGCATCTGTTGTTGATATGTAGTTCTTAGAGTTCCGTACCCGTATTGTGTGATGGTACGGAACCCTATTCTTATCCTTACTCTTTATTGTACACAGAAACATAAATACAAACAGTAACAGTAAAAAGGTAAGTACATATGGGTCAGCTTATCTCTAATAAGAGATTTCTTACAGCAATCCATTAAAGAATAAGTTAAAAAAAATTAACAAAAGAATAATCACGTAATACACGTGGACAAACAAAGTTAATAATGAAAAATTGCCTAATATACAAAAAGGTAAAACTAAACATAAAGTATCAATACTACGGTATAATATACGTACGGTATAATAAAGTGTATGAATATACATATAATATAATAATTTTTAATCTGAAGTGACCTTTCAGTTTTTTTTCAAAAGAACTGATAGTACGACAGTCGCGAATACAATAAGGAAGAGCATTCCAAAGTCTGACTGCATGGACATTAAAAGAATTACCATAAGCACCAGTATTGTGTGTTGGAGTTTTAAGGAGAGGCATAGTTCCAGTACGTAGGGGTCTGTCTCTAGGGATCAAAAATTCAAAACGCTCACGAAGGTAAGCGGGGGAAGTGGATTCTTGACTATGTTAAAGAGATAGCACAAAATATGAAAATTTCGGCGTAGACGGCTTGGCAACCATCTTAACTCCTTACGAAAATGAGAGACGTGATCAAATTTACGAAGACGAAAGAAAAATCGGATTGCTAAGTTCTGAAGATGTTCAAGTTTATTTAACAAATTCCTAACTGAGATCAAGAAGACATACATCACCATAGTCAATAATATGTGCGCGAGTCCGACTCGCACTTGGCCAAATTATTTTAAATATTCAAAATGTAAGTGGTTGTAATCTAAATAAGAGAAGTACCTTGTAGAGCAGAGGCGGAGCGCACCACCAGCGCGCCGCCGGCTGAGATCCGAGCCTGGCGCCGCATCTGCAATCAATACAAACTATATATTGATATTGATTTCATATCAATTAAGGGCCCGTTATCCCTGATAGTCAATTCAGAAGGCTTTAATTTTCGTTTTAGTGCTGTCAAAACTTGAAATTTTACAAACTAATATAGATTCTGTTATAAACACTAAAGAATGTTTTTGGATTGAAGAAAATTTAGTTTTGACAGCACTAAAACTAAAATTAAAGCCTCCAGAATCGGTCAGGTAAAATGGAACTCTATGACGTCTCATTATTGTTTAAAATAGCGCGCTCTGAGCTGTGGCTGTTAGGGTAGTAACAGAGGATCTCGGTGCAAAAGGCACATCATAATATTGTTTTTTTTACTTTTGAATAAAAAGTATGCAATAAATGCGTTTTATAGCAACTTACGCAAACTGCTTGTTAATAGTTAGGTGATCACATGAAAATGATTCCATCTTTATTTAAATCAAAATTTTTAAAAATTATTCCGTTTTAGGCTTTACATTTTGACTCCATTACAGTACAACTGTAAACACGTTTTAAAGTTTGTTAATGTAATGCAAACAAAATGTTCTACATGAAATTACATATTTTTTTTGTGAAGACTATATGCTATTAATACATTATTTCCGTGAATTGCTATAAACGCATTTATTGCATACTTTTTATTAAAAGTAAGAAAAACAATATTATGATAAAAAAAAACCGTCGATGTACTGAGTAAAGTATCTTTTCTTTGAGTATCTGCAACTTTCATATAATTAGGTCTCCTGAATTTCGTTGGAAACAAAAAAGTCTTGAAAAATCGCCAAAGCTTCCGTTTATTTTAGTGAAACTTATTGCAAGACGAACCATAAAAAAACTGCAAAAAGAATGTATCTAAAACATATATTTTTATAGACCTAAAATATTACAATGTCATGGTCAAAAATGAATTTGAAAAGAGACAAAGTCGGGGTAACCGAAAGTAGCCGACCGCTGTGGTCTAATTGTTCGGACGGGTTATTCCACCGCGCTTCAGGAACGCACTCCACTGTGCTCCAAGTTTTTATTACATACCTATATTATTTCAAAAATTGTAAGTAACAAAATGGTTCGACAGCGCTCCAAAATAAAATAAGTAGAGTCGTCATAAATGGCAAAGCATACATTATTTTTAAAGTTTCTGGTTATACACAAATAAATATATAGCTAGTTTATTTTTGACCGTGGATTCTAAGGCACGTATCCCAATGTAATTCTTTTTTATGACATTTAATATAATGTTTCATACTAAAATATTTTGTCGCTAACTCTACTAAATATTTCTCGCAGCGCGGTGGAACTAAAATATTCAAATATTTTATGATATATGATTGCTAAGAAATCTTGGAGCGTGGTGGAATCAATGTACAGTGCACCCAAAGTTATAATGCGCATAGAAATCTATAGCCGAGCGACAGGTCGTACCACGTGACTTTACTGCTTGTACAGAAACTGTAGGGAAATACGATCTTTGCCGAGCAGTGACGAAGATTCGTATGCGCATTATAAGTTTGGGAGTACTGTAGGTATGAACATTAAAATTTTGAGAATAATGGGTTTTGGAGCGCAGTGGAACAAGACGTCTTGATCACTAACTCAGGGGTCGCGGTTCTAATAATGAAAGGGCACATTTGTGTTTAGTTTACGTGGCCCGTGTACAGGAGGAAATTATCTTTGTCTAATGACCCTGAAAAAACTGTACATCAAAAAAACAATTACATGGATATACCTATTTAGTTCGATATAACATTTAGCTACTCCACGAAATATTGTTATTGACTCTACTGAAAGCATATCTATTCACAAACTGTCATTAAAACATTTAAATCTTTAAAAAAACTAAGGACTTATGGGCTCTGTTAAAGTTGTGAGTTGTGTTATCGATTTAATAGCTCCATATTTAGCTTTAATCATCAATAAATGTGTAGATAATGGCGTCCTTCCTGATTTAATGAAGTTAAGTAAATTGATCCCTTCTTTTAAATCAGGTGACAATGAAGACCTTCCTAACTATAATAGACCGGTCTCAGTTTTACCAGTATTCAGTAAGATTTTCGAAAAAATTGTTTTTAATCAATTATTATTTCATTTTAATTCAAATAAGTTGCTTCACTGTGAACAATATGGATTCACTAAAGGGAGGTCAACCACAGACGTAGAAGTTGCTTGCTTTATTAAGTTATTAGATATGTCAGAAAAAATATTGATGATTTCCCGAGGCTTGGTGTGCACCACTCAGTTGAAACCAGAAACAAACATAAACAAGCTTTTCCAAAATTCAGACTTACCAGAGTAGGTACCTCTTTTGTAGGACATGGTTTAAGATTTTACTACAATAAACTTACAGAGGAGGTCCTTAGTTTGCCCGAGTTTAAACTATATAAAAATTAATAAACTGAATGATTATTTATTTGGACGATAATGAAGCATGGTGTAATAAATTAATAATAATCTTTATCAAAATTGTGATTCATAATTAGCAAGTTTTAATAATGTATGATTCCTATAAAGGCTTAAAGTTAATTAATATGTAAACATAAATTAACATTAATATGTGGGTGGAAGAGCTGATGCCGGGCTCGACTGTGGAGGTACCACCATCTTACTCGCAAATCCTCCTGAAGTTATTCGGGGGAGAGTAAGAGAACAGCTCTCAGGTAAAACCAGGCGGCCCACCATTGCCTGGGCCCGACGGATGGCGGTATATCCATCCCCAATTGCCGGGCCTTATATAAAACAGACTAGTTACGGGCAGCGGCCTCACTAGTGCAAAGGTTTCGGCACCGCGCTCACCAACCCGCCTGCCCAGCGTGTGTGAGTATGGGCATTTCTTCCAGGACGACCGCCAAGAGTGGCGAAATCCTGGAAAGGCCTATGTCCAGCAGTGGACGGAACAGGCTGATAGATGGATATGTAAACTGACTTTGCTGTTAAAGGTAATAGACAATATGAGACGAGTTGACTAAGATTTTTTTTTCTCGAGACATAATTCCTGCGGTCTTATATTTTTTAAGCCTTCAGTTAAGTAGCTATAAGAACTTTGTATATAATAAGATTATGTAACAAAAATTACTGAAAAAAATGCTAAATTGAAAAAAAAAACATAAACCTGCTAAGTTTCTTGCCCTTCTTCTTAGCAAGACTAATCGAATGGGCGAGTGATTAGGCATTATTTTTACTGATGGTTTATTCAGTTTATTTATCAACTTATTTGTTCATTGCATATACAGGTGAATTCCAAACAAACCCCGATAATTTTACAGGTTATTAAGAAACGTTAGTAGAAAATATTTTAAATGTAAAAAAAAACAAAATTAAAAGTCAAAATATTATTAAAATGTTGCTTGTAAATAAAATGTTTGGTTATCCTAGCCGTTCCCTTACGGAAAAAGTTGAAAATAGTCCAAAATGGTGGGATCGATAATAAACATAAGTTTGCACGATCTAAATATCTATCTCTTTGGGTGACCATGATTTCTTTGGATTTTAAGAAAATCTTCAACGGGCTCCAACTTTAAAAAATAATTATGAATATGATTTTGAATGGTTTTAATAAAACCACTTTGTATTCTTCTTCAAAATACTAAATCATCGGGGTTAGGTTAAAAGTCAACCTGTATAATGTTTTTTTTCCTATATTTCTTTATGCTATGCAGATTGCAGGTGTATAATTTTATTATATGTATTTTAGTAGCCCAACCTAACAATTTTTGTATGACATGTATTTCCCGTATTATAATTTTTTTCATGTTCTATTGTTTTTGTAAAGATAACATGTAAAAAGTATACTTTATGTGTCTATTTTACAAAATTAGTAGGTATTTTGAATTTGAATTTTTGTGATATGTCAGTCAACAACCTGATTATAAGGCGACTTTCTTTTATATAGTCAAATTCATTCTGGTGACCCGATGGTTCAATGACCCTTTGTGTGAAATGCGCAAAATAAAGTTCAGACTTCCGATACTAATTGAGTCGAGGTTGTTCTTGAACAAGTACAGGGCACAATTTTTTTTTCCTATTTCTCAAACAGGGTCCTTGAATTTTGTTGCTGACCGCTTACCGAATCTTCAGTATGAATAAAAGAAAGTCACTTTATACCGGTGTAAATAGACAGGTATGTTTTAACGAAACCACACAATCGATTGATCATACTGAACAACTTTCTCTAAGAAACGAAATACCTGACCGATATTCAAAATTGTCATAACATATTACGAAAATTTGTTTTTACCGCCTTAGTATAAGTGCTTCCGCGTTTTTCTCTTTGCTGTGTCTATGGCCTTATCATAATTAGAAAACCGCTTGAGGGGCGATTCCGGAGAAACAGTCCAAGCGAGATTTCTAAAACTCGAGCAAAAAAATGTATGGAGCTCGACTCGACTCGATTTTTACGGTCGAGAAATATAATTCGACAGACAGGGAATAACCCTCCTGGACATGACGTCTAAAACATTTTATGGGCTCTATATACCTATACATGTATTGTAAATAAAGATATTTTGTTTTATTTTTGACATACATTAATTCATATTCATTACATTACAATCTCCAATTCAAAACGTCATTGTACCCCATACCATCTTCGTGCGTTGACCGATATAGAAAACTAATTAGTGTTAAGTTGCTGCAATACCAGAAACCAAAATCGCAACATTATCAATGAAACTTAATTGTTATTCAGTATTACATTTAATAACAAAGCGTTATAATAATACAACAATGATACATCACGGACAGACAATAGGCGGGCTGTGGTAGACGCAGGCGCATCTCGCTCAAAACAATAGAGTTTCGACATTTAAACATGTACCGAGAGTTCCGATGCCGATATACTCTATCCGAACTTACATAATATCACAATTAAACTTTTGACGGGGAAATTGCTCTAGTTTTTTTTTCTGGTGCCGTAATTGAGGATATGACGCATTGCAGAAACATTGTTTGTATTACCTTCTGGTTAGTAAGTAGATATTTGCATATTTTAGTTGCAAATTGTTATTTATATTCAAGGAAAAACACAGCACAAGGTGACTAACAAATCGTCGTTCGGTTCACGAAGGGGCGTATTTGATTTTTATCAATTTTACAGTGGAGAGGCATCAAAACAAATGTAATCATCCAATGATATAAAGAATGGCTTCCAAAATAAACTATTTAAACCATAACTAAAGACCAATTAAGCAGCTTATTTAAATAATCAGTTGTATTTCCTAATCGCGGAATCTGCCACCAAATCAATTGATTTGTTTGGC
Organism: Ypsolopha scabrella; assembly: GCA_910592155.1. Taxonomy (NCBI): domain Eukaryota; kingdom Metazoa; phylum Arthropoda; class Insecta; order Lepidoptera; family Ypsolophidae; genus Ypsolopha; species Ypsolopha scabrella. Next base: position 14,217,736 of record OU342964.1, read on the forward strand.
TTGAGGTCGCTAGGACAAACTGAGGATAGTCTGCTTACTTATCGTAGTTTCAAAGAAAAATCCGCAGGCCCATTTATCACCCGCGTGGCAATAATATTAAATGCATTAAGTATGCCAGCGCCAATATGTTTGATGTTAAAACATCATACTTGTAAGGTAGAAATTTGACAAAATAAATTACATACGGACATAACTACATACAGACGTAGACTATCACGCCTGTCTCGCGGAAAGATAGGCAAAGACTACAGATTTGACATACCCTACTAGCCAACATGTAAACCCTATACTATAGAGTGGTGTGAGTGTGGTGATCATAACAATGAACTTATAGTAATGTAGACATGCTAATACATATCGAAGGTTTTTATTGGGGTAGGTCACTGACATTATGGTCACCAAAGCCTCAGGACAACAGGGTAAACCCAAAAACAATTGAGATCATTATGTGGAGAAGCTAGATGTTAAGAAATTAAATAATTGCTGTAAGAGTATAATTATATTGGATGTGCATTACTATGATAATATATTATAATATAATGAAGATAAATATATGTAGTTCTTGTATGAGCCATATCATTCAATTGATATTTTCTATTTCAGATTACAGAGTTTTGTTTATTTTTCTCTTAAAACGATTGAAGTATAATGTAAATAACTAAATAATCAAAACTCAAAATCTTACGTAGATCCTTATTTACATATAATCAAATAAAATTTAATATATTCCGGTTTTAATCGATGCTCTTACTATGAATATTATTATGGTAAACATTAAACGATATTTTATTCTAAATAATATCGATTATGTAAATTAAATGAATCCGGGCTAGTTTTTTTGTTTACAGTGGGCATACTGGTTTACTTTGTTGAGAAGATTTCTTCAAGGTTGTATATTCATTTACAAAAGCTAACATATTTATTAAATAGGAAAGCACTAGAGTTCCTTACGCACATTGGCGTAACTTGGAACATTTTATGAGGACTCAGGTCCAGACCACGCGAATCTAAAGAGAATTTCAGTTTCTCATATCCACAGAAGATAAGTTTTTGTGATACACCCAAATTTATGGTGGAACCTAGATTAAATTAGTAACAAGCAGGCCTTCCATGATTTTTTTTACTATACACGTTACCGTCTGCGTAACATATTTTGTATGAGGAATGCTGATTCCTGTAGTAAACCGCTCGGGGCGCTGCACAATTTCTCATATAAATATTTTACGCAGACGTTAACGTGTATAGTAAGCAAAACTCATGGTAGGCCTAAAGGTAAAATAACTCTTAAAGAAATAGTATATTTTAAACACCTGGTGATTTAACCATCGCAAAGAGATAACATATTAACATTATATCATTGGGTTTGAATCCCGGTTAAGAGCTCTTCTCGTCCAGATTTCCTTTTCTTCTGATTTTTTATACATGTTAATTTATAGTCTCGTTTTGAGAAATTCAAATTAAAGGTGTCTCGAAAAATAATTCGCCATGTAGTCTTGTGACGGAATTTTGTTTTATGATTATTTATGATAAACGTAAATATTTTTGGTAGATAAATTTCGTTATTTTACATGATGCTATTTTAAAATAGAAACAAATTAAAATAAAATAGACACAATTAACATATTTTTTAATTATTTATATTATTAAATCTTATCTTATCTGGAAGACATAAAAACTCGTTTTTTCTAAATGCAGAGAGCATTGCGAAATTATATTAAATATTGTTTACTAAAAACCGGCCAAGTGCGAGTCGGACTCGCGCACGAAGTGTTCCGTACCATTATCTATAAAAGAGGAAATAAAAATCATGTCTGCGCGGGTCCGACTCGCACTTGGCCGGTTTTAGTATTTGTTGTTATAGCGGCAACAGAAATACGTCATCTGTGAAAATTTCAACTGTCTAACTATCACGGTTCATCAGATACAGCCTGGTGACAGACGGACAGCAAAGTCTTAGTAATAGGGTCCCGTTGGTTACCCTAAAACATTTTCTTGATACACCGCACTCGGACGCTCATTTTTTGGTTCCTTCGTTGTGCGATGGACATTATCGCGACTCATTTAAGGTGGTAATGGAGGATCTCGGTGCAAAATGCACATCATAATGTTGTTTTTATTAATTTTGAAAAAAAAGTATGCAATAAATACGTTTTGTAGGAATTCGCGCAAACTGCTAGTTAATAATTAGGTTATCAAATGAAAATTATTCCATTTTATGCGTTAAATTTTGACTGCATTGCATTACAAAATCTAATACATTTAACTGCATAATTTTTAGTGATGACTTTATTTTTAATAAACTATTTCTGAAAATTGCATTAAAACGCATTTATTGCATACTTTTTATTCAAAAGTAAGGAAAACAATATTATGCTGTGCATTTTGTACTGAGTTAAAAAGTTAACCCCTTAACAACCCACTTACAATCCTCTTGCAACCTACACTTTGGGAATTGCGTTTAATTTTTCCGAGAATTATTATTCATGGAAAGCATTATCATTTTGTCGCAGTCGTAATATCGTGAAAGCAGTTTGTAATGGACAGTTGTGTCAGATCGGCGCAAGCGCAGGGCGTGGTTTCCTTGTCTCAAGAGGCCCGAGACAAATCTGGAGCAACGGCATTAAACTACCTACTAAATGTTCGCCTACTTGAATGGTCATACGATTGCGTAGTAAGTTTTCATAAATAGATAGTTTCTCTCTGATTTTTGAGTCGGGGCTAGGGTTGGTTTAAAAATGGAAAAGAAGAACAGTTTACAATAAGGAGTATTTTTGAAAAAAAAAAGAAAGAAGGACATTCATAAATAATAATTAAAAAGTGGCAAACGGGGGGCCGTTGCTTAATTCTCTTTGCTTTCAATTACGTATAGTATGAAATTGTTAGAAAATTAAAAAAAATACTTGCACGCAGGGATTTCAACCTTTATTTGTATGTCTTGTCCGTGTAAAATGGGTCTAAGTAAGCGGTGTCACAGTATATTATACTGTGGCGGTGTAGGTATCGTGCGCGAATTTCGAAAAAGGAGGACATCCTATAGTTGAGGCAGGATTGGGAAAAGAAGGAAAGGGAAGGGTAGAAAGTAGTTTAAGCCCGAAATTCGAACCCGGGATATCTCTCCGGACTAGGTTTGCAAACGAATACCTTGACTGAATTTAACTATCGGTTGTTCTGACCGAAAATTTTCGACAATCCATTGTGGTAGAAACTGATTAAAACTCACGAGTACCTACAATACCTATCTACTGTTTAATTACTTATATTCACTTAACCGCTATACAAGCATTTTAAAGGGTTTTACAGTGTATGTACCTATACATAAACCGGTTATGTGAATATGAGTAATTAAATAGAGGGCAAGTACACATACATTCTTATCAGAATGTGTCACAGATAGTTCACCAAGTGACGAAGATCACAAGCATCACCCACACATGAGTGTAGTTTTGAATACACCAATGGTGTTTGTACTTTCACCTGTATGTTGGTCTAAGAAAATGATACCTAGCCTTCAAAACAAAAAATCAAATATTTTTAACTAAGCACGCTACTGTATGTATAGGTACACACCATCAACAATGATTATATTATTTAGTTTTCAGTGTACATTAAGAATAAAATATATTTTTAGAAAATAAAACTCGGAATGGTTACCTATTCCAGAAAGCGTGAGAATCATAAATGCGTAGGACCGCTATTCGCTACAGAAGTTTTTTGTACCACTTTGAAGACATGTAACACCTTTTTAGCTATTCATGGTATTTCTTTATACCAGTGGTTCTTAAACTTTTTGTAGCCACGGACAATTTTTAGAATTTCAAAGATTCCACGAATCCCTGCCAAAAAAATTCGAAAATAAAGCGTAATATGTAAAAAACACTTTTATTGGTTAGTTTACATTGAGTAAAGTAGATAGTTTCAAAACTAAGTTAATGAAAATTGTTGAGGCTCAGTATGATAGGTAAATAATTATGTTAAGAGTGAACTGAGTGGCTATGGACGCCTGGAACTCGCGTCACGGACCCCTAAGGGGTCCACGGAACCCAGTGTAAGAAACCCTGCTTTATACCATGTATAGACTAAACTCTTCTGTCTGCGAAACGAAATTCACAGTTTAAAGCAACTAAAGGAAAACAAAAAAGTCGGCGTTACGCTTCATGTTTAGCATGATAAGTGGAGTAATAGATTAATGTAATAATCAGATCAAAATACCTACATTATAAATGTGCCTCTCCTTGTTAGATAACGGACGTTGTATGTCCACCGACCAAGAAACAAGTTGACCATGGAAAGGGCTTATCGCCATAGAGTGCAGTCACGCGTCGAGAAAGAGAATTTTACGTTTTACGTATTTGAAAGGAGTGGCACTTAAGGAAGTTTACGATAACCATTACGTAAATTTATACACACTACTTCATTTATTTAAAATAGCGACGGTAGCTCACACATGCGGTAGAATGCTGGCATCTCAATTTTGAGACCCAAGTTCCTTCATGCAGCATTGAGTTTTTCAGAATTTACCACTTGCTGAGCGGTGACGGAAACAACTGCAAGGAATTCTGACGGCGATAGGGGTCACCACCAATCATGTTGGGACGTAAAAATCATCAGTGAAACAGTGTACCCAGTGTGAACTGTAACTTGCATTTTATAGTTAACACTCGGGAATACCTCTGGCACCCCCTCGCGGTTTCATGTCGTGACGATATACGACTATATATTTATTATTGTAGATAACTCGTCAAAACCGTTTTCTAAATCACAAAGTTACTGTAAGTATCTAATTATGTCCAAAATTTCTTGCTGAAATCATCATGAAATTGAACACGGAAATAGATACAAATTAATTACCTTAATTGTCTCGTTAGACAATAATTGGTATTCGATCGACTAGTTTAATGTTGCAACATTGATCCGAACTGTGCCGTGCAGTGCTCAGGAACTACATTTTCATCAGGAGCTCGCGGCCCTATCTGACTGATACGGATGGGCTGGTTTGCAGACACCCAACGTTTTATACGATGTGACCTCATATCTCGTGCTATTTTATTGGATGAATAACAAAAGGAACAACACAACATAGTTTTTCGGGTTCCTTAGTCCGACAAGTAACCCTTATAGTTTCGCCATGTCCATCTGTCCGTCTGTCCGCGGCTTAGCACAGAGACTAATAATACTAGAAAGCTGTAATTTGGCATGAATACAAATATTTATCACGCCGACAAAATGGTAAAATAAAATCCCGATTTTTTTTTATGGGTACCTCTCATGCAAGTAAACTGGGGATGATTTTTTTTCTCGTCTATCCCATAGTGTGGGGTATCGTTGGATAGGCCGTTTAAAAACATGGTGGGTGTGTGAAAAACATTTTTCGATTTAGGGATCCGTTGGAGAAATATTAAGCTTTAAAGTGAAAATTTTAGTTAGAGTGGAGCGTCCCCCCTCCCCCTGCTGGCTAAACGGTTGTTTATAGAAATGTGAAAAAATTCACAGAAGTAGTATATATTTTATAAGGTGAAATTAAATCAACCGACCAAATTCATACTGGAGACTCGGTTAGTGATCAAGAACTAGGTTCAGTCGTCCTTTTGGCCAATTTCGGAAAATAAATATTTTTGCTCCCTTACTGGTTGGACTAGTTTAAATACAAATCCTAGTGCAGGCACTACGGGACAAAAATATTTCTTTTTTCGAATTTCATCTGGAGGGTCATTAAACCTTGTTGCTGATGACTAACCGAGTCTCCAGTATGAATTTGGTCGGTTGATTTAATTTCACCGAGTATAATGAATTTAAAAGGAAAACTATCACAACTAAGTAGGCTTTACAGGTTTACGAGTACAGGTCGCGCCAAATTTTTGGTCCCTTATAATGTATGGGACCAGAAGTTTGGCGCGGTCTGTATTAGTAGACCAACTTATATGTACCGGGCAACTACGGAACCCTACATTGCGCGTGGCCCGACACGCACTTGGCCGGTTTTAAAATATGTTTAAGCTCTCTTTTACTTATACGTAGATCGTGGGTCGAATTTATCTTATTCTCTGGACAATGTATACCTATCTTAGTATCTATTTGTTTATTTGGATTGTAACAATTGTAGTAACTATGGTTAAATAGTTATTTTGTTCGATTCTTGTTACATAACACAAATAAGCAAAGCCGGAGATTCGATTAAATACTGGAGCAAATGCCTATTACACCAGAACAATTAATTAATTAAAGATTTATCGAGTTTAGAAAGTTTTATTCGCTTCTATTGAGATAAAAGATTTGATGAATCTATCGAACTTGGCCTACTTGGTAATGTAATGAATGTAATGATTGATGTTTAATACTCGTAGTATTTGAAACTTTATATGTCAGGAGACAGGAATTACTCATGTGAGATGTGCTTTCACTTACATCTCAAAAATATTAGCATTTCAAATATTATATCTGTAGCGGGCGGGACTAAGGGTACGAGTGACGTCAACTATATTTATGTCAATTAAAACTTTTACTGCTGTTGGGATTTAATTGTACAACCCGGTCACAATATCTGTGCACCTGACCTCGTGACGTCATATCGGCGGTCTTGGTACGGTATGAAAAAAAGTTTTTTAGAGAAATGTGGAGGTAAAAAAAATTTACTAACCTTTTCAAATCAATTTATTATTGATGAAGGGTTTGTTATTAAAAAACAATAATTTTGATTACAAAAACATTTATTATTAAACTCAGTCACTATAAATTATTGACTCTATGCCTGACATTGTATCTTCCTCACTCTCACTTTCTGAACTCGCCGAACTGTCTTCCCCTAGTGATATTAAAAGTTGTGTGATGTTGTCATCTGCTGGATGATCCTTTTCCCAGTATTCTTGCTGTAGTCTCTCCTCTTTGATATCCCAGTTGCAGCACAGGTTCGTTTCACCACTTGGTCTACAGGTATGGTGTACTGTTTGTTTGCTTTCTCCGATTCAAAAAACTTGAGCACTTTCAAGATTAAATTTCTTGATTCGCTGTGTATTGTTTTTCCCATGACTTCAGTTTAACAGCTACAACAATTTTAATGACAACCAAACCAGTCCGAACTTAACAGTAAACAGTGTAAACTTAACAATAAACATTAAAAAACAAAACAACAATAAAGCTAAAATATCAAAATTATCGGGACGTGTAGCGGCAACGAATATGCTAACCATACTGTCGCACCGGGGAGTGCGCGGAGAGGTGACAGGGGAAGCGGGAGAGGCGCCACATTCCAGCGAGGTGCACAGATACTGGGACCGGGTTATAAGTTAGGTAACTTTCTATATATATATGTATGACTTTAATTTATGCAGCCAAATTCTTACTTAAGACTCAGTAAGTGCTTAGTAACAAGGTTCGATGACCCTTTTTGTGTAATTCGTAAATTAAACGCAAGCCCAGTCCAAGTCGATTCCTATGGGAGGTCAAGATTAAAAAAAAAAAAACCAAGCCTACAGTATGAGTTTGTCTGTATAAATTAAAGCCACCTTATATATAGTATTATTAAATTACTCATTCAACAAGTTCCTTTTCATTTCCAGAAACAATGGCGTTTGCAGGGCTATTTATGTAAATAATTCTAACATAAACAGAATCGTCGAGTACGTATTTTGGCAACTAGCCTTCTGGCCGCGGTTCTGCCTGCGCTGAATATTATACTGCCGGTCTAGACACCTCGTATATGCAAACCATTTTTTTCTCAGTAATTTTCCTCTAAAATGATCAGTGTTCAGTTTTCTTTAGTCACAGCGCAATTATATAGGTATATACATACCCCTCAAACCGTTATAAAACACCTTTTAGGTAACGATTAAAACTACAGCAGGCAGAGTCTGTCAAGTTATTACCATGTTATACACAAAAAACACAGACTAAAATTGCCACTGTTAAGTTCCTGTACGTGTTAGCTTAGCGTGTCTACATGCATTAAAACAACGGACTGAAATTTGATCTCAAGCTATAACGAACACACACACACGTTGCATTTTATTTGATATACGTAGAAATTTATTACGTACACGGTCATTATTATTGTTTAGTTAACGATACTTTATGGCTAGGAAAATCTTGTGGGTAGCTATTCGTAGATTCGTCTATATGATGATGATTAGCATGCCAACCATAGTTTGTTTACGCCCTACCCATATTGCAACGACCATATACAAGTAGGTATCATATTACCGGCCAGCAAGAATTGTGCAAGTAATGAAGAAACAAAGTAAATGATTAATTCATTTAGCCAAAGCCAAGGCTTTAGCTCAGTCTACAGCAATCTACGTACACGTATTGTGTAAAAGCTATTCCCCTATCGCTATCAGTTTAGTTTAAGGGCATCGTATACTAAAAAGTAAATGATTAATTCATTTATCCAAAGCCAAGGTTTTAGCTCAGTCTAAAGCAATCTACGTACACGTATTGTGTAAAAGCTATTCCCCTATCGCTATCAGTTTAGTTTAAGGGCATTGTATACTAAAAAGTAAATGATTAGTTCATTTAGTCAAAGCCAAGGTTTTAGCTCAGTCTAAAGCAATCTACGTACACGTATTGTGTAAAAGCTATTCCCCTATCGCTATCAGTTTAGTTTAAGGGCATCGTATACTAAAAAGTAAATGATTAATTCATTTATCCAAAGCCAAGGTTTTAGCTCAGTCTAAAGCAATCTACGTACACGTATTGTGTAAAAGCTATTCCCCTATCGCTATCAGTTTAGTTTAAGGGCATTGTATACTAAAAAGTAAATGATTAGTTCACTTAGTCAAAGCCAAGGTTTTAGCTCAGTCTAAAGCAATCTACGTACACGTATTGTGTAAAAGCTATTCCCCTATCGCTATCAGTTTAGTTTAAGGGCATCGTATACTAAAAAGTAAATGATTAATTCATTTAGCCAAAGCCAAGGTTTTAGCTCAGTCTAAAGCAATCTACGTACACGTATTGTGTAAAAGTTATTCCCCTATCGCTATCAGTTTAGTTTAAGGGCATCGTATACTAAAAAGTAAATGATTAATTCATTTAGCCAAAGCCAAGGTTTTAGCTCAGTCTAAAGCAATCTACGTACACGTATTGTGTAAAAGCTATTCCCCTATCGCTATCAGTTTAGTTTAAGGGCATTGTATACTAAAAAGTAAATGATTAGTTCATTTAGTCAAAGCCAAGGTTTTAGCTCAGTCTAAAGCAATCTACGTACACGTATTGTGTAAAAGCTATTCCCCTATCGCTATCAGTTTAGTTTAAGGGCATCGTATACTAAAAAGTAAATGATTAATTCATTTATCCAAAGCCAAGGTTTTAGCTCAGTCTAAAGCAATCTACGTACACGTATTGTGTAAAAGCTATTCCCCTATCGCTATCAGTTTAGTTTAAGGGCATTGTATACTAAAAAGTAAATGATTAGTTCATTTAGTCAAAGCCAAGGTTTTAGCTCAGTCTAAAGCAATCTACGTACACGTATTGTGTAAAAGCTATTCCCCTATCGCTATCAGTTTAGTTTAAGGGCATCGTATACTAAAAAGTAAATGATTAATTCATTTAGCCAAAGCCAAGGTTTTAGCTCAGTCTAAAGCAATCTACGTACACGTATTGTGTAAAAGTTATTCCCCTATCGCTATCAGTTTAGTTTAAGGGCATCGTATACTAAAAAGTAAATGATTAATTCATTTAGCCAAAGCCAAGGTTTTAGCTCAGTCTAAAGCAATCTACGTACACGTATTGTGTAAAAGCTATTCCCCTATCGCTATCAGTTTAGTTTAAGGGCATCGTATACTAAAAAGTAAATGATTAATTCATTTAGCCAAAGCCAAGGTTTTAGCTCAGTCTAAAGCAATCTACGTACACGTATTGTGTAAAAGCTATTCCCCTATCGCTATCAGTTTAGTTTAAGGGCATCGTATACTAAAAAGTAAATGATTAATTCATTTAGCCAAAGCCAAGGTTTTAGCTTAGTCTAAAGCAATCTACGTACACGTATTGTGTAAAAGCTATTCCCCTATCGCTATCAGTTTAGTTTAAGGGCATTGTATACTAAAAAGTAAATGATTAATTCATTTAGCCAAAGGCAAGGCTTTAGTTCAGTCTAAAGCAATCTATGTACACGTATTGTGTAAAAGCGATTCCCCTATGTACATCTGTTTGGGAAGGAATCAATTTTAAATTGGGAATAGAGATACAGCTTAGTTCTCTTCACCCGTTAGTGCAAGGACATTGTCATTTTTGTTGTGAGAACCAGAACGTTTTTGGATAGAACTAAAACAGTTTTTATAAAAAATAGTAGCCATTGTGTGAACTAATAAAAACAACCCTTCTTATTATTTTTGAAAGTATACGTAATTGAGAAATTGTTGTGCAAATAAGATAGAAGTGTATCAACAAACATACACACACACATTCATCACTTTCGCATTTATAATATTATATTAGTGTGATGTGTGATTTTATATTGCACGGCTATATAAAGCTAATAAAAGTTGAGTGGTTTGGATATAATGTTATATCGCAAGTTACCTTCGCTAAAAAGACGATTGTGAAGCAAACTCAATAATAAAGTGATTTTTAATACCTCTCAATGTTGGATGCAGGTTTGATCCCAGGTCGGGCATGCAACAATGAGTTTTTCGGAATTTATGTGCATAGAAAATGTGTCTTACCTAATGTTTTTAATAATAACCCAACTAACAAAGAGTAGTATAGACGACCACTCATCGAACTATTTGGTCGAAAAATAATCGAAAAGAAGATCCCAAGACACGTAATCGTCGTATAAAGTATTTATTCTCGTTTTTTTTTTGTATTCGATACTTTTTGGTGTTAAAAGAACAAATACTAAAAACGAAGATTTCAACATTATACGCTATAAGGAGTGTTCATTAATTAACGTCTAAGCCGAAAACGGAGCAGAGATTGAATAAGCGTAGCCGCGGGCGAAAGTTTGCCCAAGTTTCTTGCCCTTCTTCTTAGCAATACTAATCGAATGGTGCGGGTGGTTACGCATTATGTATATATAACATTTTTATTCCTATATTTCTTTACTTTATGCAGGTTTATAACTATAATACATTTTAGTAGCCCAACCTTAATATTTTTTGGATGTGTTTCCCGTATTTATTTACCAACTTCTTTGTTTGTTGCATCATATATATATAATATTTTTATTCCTAGATTTCTCTATTTTATGTATGTGTATAAATTAATTTTTGTAACCTATATATTTTTTGTATGTATTTCCCTTATTAGTATATACATATTATTTTTTTATTGTAAAGATATTTATTGTAAAGATTAACTTTGACTTGTAGAAAGTATACTTTATGTATCTCTTTTACAAAATAAATATTTTGATTTGATTTGATTTGATTGAAGGTTAGAAATAAATAATTCTCGTCGGTGTTAGTTTCCAAAGCCTCCGACAATAAACCTTAAGTATATTTAATTTGTTATTTAGGTGAGTATACCATTGATTGCAACTTGAAATTCGAAGCAGATCCATTTTAAACAGTAACTAAACATACATCTTTAATAAAGGGCCGGCTAATCCGTTATTATTTCCGTTATATTGTTGGCCCCTGAAACTGAACCTTACTAATAAGAGTTACGAACGAGTGTGTTTTAAACCGACCATGTGTTTTAATCTATTGCCCATGCATCATTGTTAGTCAACGTGTTATTGGTTGATAGTAAAACTTAATTTTATGGCATTTGAGACACGAAGTGGTCATGCGATAGACATTAATGATGATAGTGAGTATTTCACTTTTGACATTTAAGATTTTATTGTTAGGGGTCAAATATTTCATGCTTATTTGCATATTTAAAAACTTTTATGTTTTCTTTTCAGTAGGTTAGTTTGAGCACACCTATAGGTACCTACTTGACCCACCTATATATAAATTTGTATGTTCGTATAGCGGATGGTTCATTCACACGACGTGATAATGTAATATATGACTATTGATGAGTACGTATGAGTTATCCTTTAGGAGGATGGATTGTAGGCTTAGATTGGCTTAGGAAGAGAAGCCAAAAGCCTTACGCCATAGTACAGTATATTTCAAACCCGTTAATGTCTGAATCTATATATGTCAATAATATTAATTATAAATTATGAATAATCTGAATTCTGACGTTTTTTTTTCATTTGAATCGATTAGCATGCAGAGTTTGAAAGTAATTTTTAAATATTTATAGAAAAGTAATAAAGTTAAAATTGAAAAGTACAAATTTTGTTCCAAACAGCGCATGGGATGCGTAAACACTTTTAAGGTGGTTACAGGGAATCTTGGTGCAAAATAATATTTAATTGTTTTCATTACTTTTGAATAAAAGTATGCAATAAATGCGTTTAATATCAACACGGGTATCGTATAATATTTTATAGCAAAAGTGCGGAAAATGCCGACTTTACGCAAGCGCAGCGTGCGTAAAGTGGTCATTTTACGCACGGTGTGCTATAAAGTTTTTTAAAGTTATGCAAACCAAATGTAATACATTAAATTACATATTGTTTTTGTGAAGACTTTATTATTAATTAACAATTTCCGCAAATTGCTTTGAAATGCATTTATTGCATACTTTTTATTCAAAAGTAAGGAAAACCAATATTATGATATGCATTTTGCACCGAGGTAAAAAGTTACCCCCTTAAGATATGGAAAGTTGTTGGAAATGTTGGGCTTATGATAATTACAACATTGCAATTATTACAAAATAAATATATATTAGATAAAAACTTTTTAAAAGAAGGGTTGATATAACCCAAACGTGTTTGGACTCAATTTCGAAAATATATTGATGGATTCAATAAACTTAAGATTTTCTACACATTTTTTAAAGAGTCCATTGACCTAAGAATTAGTTAGCATAGACAAGGGCTTTTTGATACTAAACATTGAGGAGCAAAACGGGTGTGGCTCTTGGCCCCCCTTTCTAAAACAATGTTACCCAATCAAAGTTTAAGTATGTAGGTGAAGGAGAATAAATATACACCTACACAACTTCAGATTTTTATTGAGTTCAGCTTAAAATAAGATCTTGATCTTTCTTCTAAGAAAGGATTGTTGCAAAAACGCTACGCTTACTAAAACGTAACAATATTCGAATCGCGATCGAAATGATGACACTATTTCATGTTGAATCTGGTCATAAACATACTGAAATCAGTTCGTAGACGTTATACACGTGGGAAGGAGTAGGATGGACGATGAGGATAGTCTGTCTATCTTAATTTTCCTTTCTTCAAATTGTATTCCTCTATCAGCCATTTATTACTTGATGGTTACAAATCCACACTCGGCCATTCTTGGTACATCCATCCATCCATCAGCCTGTTTCGTCCACTGCTGGACATAGGCCTTTTCAGTATTTCGCCACTCTTGGCGGTCCTCCTGGAAGAAATGCCCATACTCACACACGCTGGGCAGGTGGGTTGGTGAGCGCGGTGCCGAAACCCTTGCACCAGTGACGCCGCTGCCCGTCACCAGTCTGATTTATATAAGGCCCGGCAATTGTGGATGGATATACCGCCATCCATCGGTCCCAGGCAATGGTGTGCTGCCTGGTTTTGCCTGAGAGCTGTTCTCTTACTCTCTCCCGAATAACTTCGGGAAGATTAGCGAGTAAGATGGTGGTACCTCCACAGTCGAGCACGGCATCAGCTCTACCACCTCTTGGTACATATTGAGCATGTATTTTCTTTACATAAGTACTAAAATACTTGACTTTCATATTATATATTTTTGCCATTTCCACCACGCATCAGTCTATATATGGCCCTGTTTGAGTCACACGATCTAATTATTGTATTCCAGGTAACCCATCAATGCATTGCGTTTCTAGCTGTAATTAACCCCTAATGCAGTAAGAATGTTAATTTCTGCATCACCGCTTGCCAACATGGTGCGAACGCCAGTTGAGATTCCGGGCGTACCTAACAGACAGCGTTCACGAGTACGGTCACAAACAAAATTGAGTTGTGCCTCAGAGTCATCTGAGACCTAGATCTACTTCACGCCTGTACAATTATAACATCGCACCTCCAACACTCAATCGATAAGAAAAGATCACGAATACAATTCTGACCGTTTTTGTCTTCGATTCTTTCTCGAAGTGGCCCACGCATAAAAAAATATACTTCAGCAATGATTAAGTATACGTTTCAAAAGAATTGTAAAAGTTGATTTTAGAATTTGTAAATTTAAAAAAAAGTATCTATCCACCTGTATCTGAAAAACTTTTAGTGCTGAAGTAATGGTTTGTATGCCAATATTTAGTAAAAGTTATCGTAAAAGTTGTCTTCAAAAATCATTTCATCTCATGGCTCTGTCAGCCCTAAGTACGTTGGAGTCTTTGAAATCCAGGTTGAATACTGACAGACGTTTTGGAGTGTAGATGAACTGCTGAAAGAATGTTTTAGGTAGAATTTTTTTTTTTATGCTGTTGTTTATATTGAATTTATTTATTTTCAAGGTAATTTACTTCCATCCATCAGCCTGTTTCGTCCACTGCTGGACATAGGCCTTTCCAGGATTTCGGAAAAAATGCCCATACTCACACACGCTGGGCAGGAGGATTGGTGACCGAAACCCTTACACCAGTGACGCCGTTGCCCGTCACCAGTCTGTTTTATATAAGGTTCGGCAATTGGGGATGGATAAACCGACATCCATAGGGCCCAGGCAATGGTGGGCCGCCTGGTTTTGCCTAAGAGCTGTTCTCTTGCTCTCTCCCAAATAACTTCGAAAGGATTTGCGAGTAAGATGGTGGTACCTCCACAGTCGAGCCCGGCATCAGCTCTACCACCTATTTAATAATAATAAAAAATAAGTAAATAAAAGTAAAATAATTTACTTATTATTGCATATTTAATGTTATTATTTTTTTATGTACTTAGTTACAATGTATCTTGACGTAAACTGATAATTATAAATAAAAATAACTATGTCTAAAATAATATAAATGTTGTGTTATGTTATGAATTTATGATACTCGTAAACAAGTCGTGCGACTTAAAGTTCGTGTACGATTTCAAGAAAAGTTGTGCAACTTTAATATTTTAAATTGTGACTTTATTAGACAATGAATGAAGCAAGCAACACAATGCTTTAAATTTCCCTACGAGTTGTTAGAACTTTTCACTTCTAAAATGAGGTCCGCTTTCATTTCATTTCATTGCTATAATTTGGTCATCATAATACTTACTTATCTATTACGTAATAAATACGGGTGGTAGAATAGAAGAAAGTTTGTTCAAATCATTATATACAAAATCTTTATTATTAGTTGAATCAATCACAGGTCTATACTCTACATTTTCTCCTATGTTTGTACCAAAATCTCAAGACAAAAACAGTAAAACTGTAACTATTAACAGCCAAAATTGAAACTTGTTTTTAGTTTTTTTTTTCGATCGTTGTACCGTTTACTTTTTTCACGAAACTGTATGAAGTTATCATCTTGGATTTAGGTAAGAGACAAAAAAACTGTTCAAGTGCGAGTAGAACTCAAACTTGACAGTTCCGTACCATTCAAATAAGTTAATAGACTTCAATAATTTGAATAAAATCTACAAACTTATGAAATGTATGAAACAAAACTGTATATTTAAATTGATCGACTATTACTCGTCAACTCGTACAGCCCTGTTGTGATAGTTTTCATTTTAACTTTGTTAATATTACTGCTGTGAATTTTTTCATATATCCAAAAGCAACCGTTTAGCTGGCAGGGAGAGCGGAGACATGACTCTAACAAAAATTTGCACTGTAAGCTTAATATTTCGCAAACGAATCCCTGAATCGAAAAATGGTTTTCACATACCCACAATATTTTTGAATCCACCTATCCAACGACATCTCAAAATAAGGGGTAAACGCGAAAAAAAATTTATCCCCTCTTTACGCCTGGGAGAGGTAACAAAAAAAAATGTGGATTTGTATACCCTTTACTAAATATTAAATTACAAAAGTTTCTTAAGAGTTTCTGAGCTAAGCCACGGACAGACAGACAAGACAGACGGACATGACGAAACTATAAGGGTTCCTTATTGACTTCGGAATCCTAAAAAACGCGAGGGAGGTCTTGCTTTTATATTATCGACGCACATGTGATATCATAGCACGTAATAAACAATAGTGCGCCCACGTAAACGACGATTAAGTTAATAATTTGTGACCTATACCGACACGTTTAGTAAGTATAATCTACACCATATTGGGACTGTTTAACTACCGGTTATTAACTTCAGTGCGGCACTGATTCACGTTGCGGTTATGCTTATCAATTACACGGCACACCTACGCGGGCTGCGTTTCAATTGTATTTACGTTTATGGAAGTCAGTTTGGTCAACTTACCCTAATTCACGTACTTGCGTGTTGCGAAATTACACGTAATTGGAATAACTTCGCGCACTCTGATAAACAAAATCTTTTTATGTACATTCTTGGATTATCATGGCCTAAACATTCTAGTTGGAGGTCGCACGGTGACTGGATTTAAAGAGAGCTCAGTACAGTAGAAGAGGTGTAAGGAAAAAGTACTTACACGAGCACATGTGTCATATCCGGATAGTTCGTGATCTACAGTAATTGTTTTGTTTAGATCTGTTCCTCCGTCTGTTGGCGTGTACGCATGATTCAGTTAGGTCAGGTCTTTTTTTGTGTATTTCATAACTCAGATTGTCACTTAATGGCCCATAATATCTCAATTCGCAGCCCTGCTCTCAAGTGTATCCTACTCTAATCAGATGCCGTGCACGGAAGAGCATCAGTTATTTTGAAATCGCGGCTACACTGATGGTTTGTTCATTTTTATGGAACAGTCTGCAGCTGCTTTATACTAATGTCAGTTATATTATTCGTTAACATTAACGTTTCAGATCTAATTTCAAGTATTCATTGAATGCTATTGGTTTATTGTACGGTTTGGAGGCAACTTTGTGATTTTTTTCTATCGAGAAAATTTAAAAGTTTTCACAACAATACGGACATAGCATTAGTCCTCAACTTTATCATATAGGTACTAGCTTTTGCCCGCGGCTCCGCCCGCGTGTTATTTGGTTTAACGACATGTTTTTTTTCCGGCTTATATAGCTTATACCCTAACTTAACACATATTATATATAAATATATATATATATAATATGTGTTAAGTTAGGGTATAAGCTATATCCATTCTAAATTTCATCCAAATCCGTCCAGCCGTTTCAGCGTGAAAGAGTATCAAACATACACACACACACAAACTTTCGCATTTGTAATATTAGTGTGATGTGATGTATCAATTTCAGAGTGATTGTTGCGGTATTTTTGGTATAAAACAGGATCATGCGAAGCGAAGTGAGGTACTATACAATACACCCTCAACTTGACATGTTTGATACACATAGTGTAGTGATGTGTTATTAAATAATATAAAATTTTAAATATTTAATAAAATACAATATTTAAATACATGTAAATGGAGTTTCGTAGAGCTATAATCTCTACAGTAAGAAAGGCAGGTGTAATGTTAGCTATTACTGCACGGCCAGAAAAAAAGCAAACTTGACCACAGTCATTCACAGTAAGTTTTGAAAGTCAATAAATAAGAAAACGTAAATTTGTTTTAAATTCCGCGGGTATGTTTCTTTGGGAAAATTGTTCAGTATGATCACTAGATCATGCGGTTTCATTTATAGATACGTTTTGATTCACTTCCGTTTAGGTTATTTATTACAGACTAGAAGAAGGGACAGAAGACAGACAGACGTTATCTAAATGAGGTTATCGTCCTGCGATTGCCAAGGCAATGGTCGGCATCCTGCGTGAGTCGCCCGCGCGGAATGCGGGATAAAGGTCGCTGCGCGTGCGCACATCGCAGCGGGACTGTGCGGGAGTGTGTGTGGGCTCATCTTCTCTTTGTCAAGTGATGAGTGACAGCGGCATTGAAGTAACTATTCCTTTATTTATTTGTTATTGATATTATAACATTTATTTAACATTTTTATTTTTAATGACCATGGAAAAAAGATTATGAGATAATGACTATGAGAATTCGATCAATAAAATAATAAAACTTGGATTTTAGGAAAAATTTTCAAATTATCAACAAGATAATGCAATGCCTGCAATGTCGCTGTTAGAGGCCTTTATTATGAAACTAGAAATTTAAAAATACGAGACAGGAAAAAGCCCAATTCATATTAAAAAAGTGCGGCTCACGCACATTTTGAATCTTCTTACAATTGTAAGGGAAAAAGTAATTCACCGGATTTTTCTCCTTTAGTATAGTCACTATACTGTTTAGTAGAATGGTTTTTAACTTGCTTTCGCCTCTGACTTGTCCCACAGATCGTTACGGATCTCCGAAGGCGTCTTCTTACTACCGCCCGCCCGCGTGGACATAACGTGACGTTTCCTCCACGAGTTGTACACTTTTTGTTGTGCAATCAATGATTGCTATGATGAATGGAGCTTTCAATGAGTAAATGCTGAGGTTAGTCAGGTTCTTAATTCCGTTATTTAAGTTTGAAACTGATTGTGTGCTGTCTGCTGTACTAATAATAAAGTAGTAAAAAAGACGTGTCTGTATATTGAATATTTTCGCGAAATTTTAAATGAACATATATATCGTCACGACATGAATCCCCGAGGGGGTGTCAGAAGTGTTCCGGGTGTGAATTGTGAAATGCAAATCACAGTCCACACTCGGCACACCCGCGTTTCACCGACGATTATTACGAGCCAACGTGATGGGTAGTGACTCACCACTGGTGAGCCCTATCGCCGTTAGGGCATGCAGGTTTCCTCACGATGTCTTCTTTCACCGTTTAGCAAGTGGTAAGTATTAGGTAAGAACACAAATACTATGCACATAAATTCCGAAAAACTCATTGGTCCATGCCCGGCCGCGGGGATCGAACCTGGATCCCAAAGTTTGAGAGGCCAACGTTCTACTCCTGAGCTACCGCCGCTTTTTAGGGTACCGTAGCCTGACAAAGAACCCTTATACTTTCCCCATGTCCGTCTATCCGCGGCTTAGCTTAATTTGGTATGGGTATACATATTAACCACGCCGACAAAATAGTAAAATAAAATCTGTTTTTTTTTTTTATTTGTTCCTCCCATACACGTAAATTGGGATGATTTTTTTTTCTCGTCTATCCCATAGTGTGGGATATTGTTGGGTGAGTGTGTAAAAATTATTTTTCGATTTAGAGTTCCGTTGGCGAAACAATAAGCTTTAAAGTGCTAATTTTTGTTAGAGTCAAGCGTCTCCCCTGCCGGCTAAACGGTTGTTTATAGATATGTGAAAAAATTCACAGAAGTAGTATATATAATAAAGTTAAAAGGAAAACTATCACAGGTAAGTAGGCTTTACAGGCTTGCGAGTACAGGTCGCGCCAAACTTTTGGCCCCCTCTAAACACGACAATGTATGGGCCGTTCTTCAAAATGTATGGAATTAGAAGTTTGGCGCGATGTCTATTAGTAGACCAACTTATAAAATGTACTGGGCAACTACGGAACCCTACATTGCGCGTGGCCCAACACGCACTTGGCCGTTTTTTTATTTTATGAAATGGGTATTTAATATTGTACTAAGGACAAAACCACAATTTTTTGCATCTCTGTCTGTTTGTCTGTCTGGCTTTCCGTCTGTCTGTCTGTATGTATGCTCCGCTATAACTCGAGAACCACTCAACGGATTTGGATGCGGTTTTTGTATTATCATCGTAGTGACCCTGGTCAACACATAGTCCTTCAGTCATAACTGCAATAATGTACAACGTTCTTCACTTGTTTTAAATTAAAGTTTGTTAGGGTCCTTGTTACCGAATATGTAGAACTTGGTAAGTTTTCACAGCCGAAGTTTAATCGTTTTAAAATAATCGACACTGAATATGCCGCGGCCACGTGTCTAGATGAACTTACCACAAGTAAAATCTAATGTAAAATAAACAAGGAAATAAAACTTAATTAAAGACAAAAAAAAAAGTTTGCCTATTTAAATATACTAAAATGTTACACTTGCATCAATAAAATAATAAAACTAAATACAACAAAGTTGATATACAGGTTGTTGATTTAGTCTACAATTTCCGTCACAGGGTAGGTTATATTCACTGATCACCAAAACTTGTTTTTCCTTATATTTATTCACAAAATTTTAGCGCCCCCAAATTGACTCAGCCCTGTCGTAGCACAAAATAGATAGGTACAGAAGGTCAGCTATGTCTGACCTTGATTTTAAATACCTATTATCACATGTATCGCAAAGCGCAAGCACTCGTGACTAGTCGTACTGGCATTCTACCGAATCCTACCGAGATCGTCGTACGTACACGTCAATGTGTGCGTGCGCTCGAAATCACTGGTTGTAGGGAGCAGGCTTTCTGTATCTATCTATTTTGTGACCATAGCGTGTCGTTGTCGTGGTGGAGTGGGTGGGGCACCCGAGCACGTAGATACTAACGCTTCGCGCTGCAGGGACCATTTATCGGGAGAAATTTAGGACATAAAAAAGGGTACTTCTCCTTTTTCATGTTTTTTTTTGGTATGCTGTTTTGTGGAAAAGGCAATTTATACAACCTGTATAAATAACTACAAATACGTTAAAGAAAATAAATATCTGTTTTCGTCGACTCAGACGCATTATTTAAAATGTAACAATGTTTGTAAATAAAGATGTAGGGGCCTACCACACAGAGCTCTGCGTTTCAAACAATCAGAACGCGCGTTTTCTTTGACCGCGGCGGTCTGTAAATAAAGATGTAGGAGCAGCCTACCACACAGAGCTCTGCGTTTCAAACAATCAGAACGCGCGTTTTCTTTGACCGCGGCGGTCTGTAAATAAAGATGTAGGAGCAGCCTACCACACAGAGCTCTGCGTTTCAAACAATCAGAACGCGCGTTTTCTTTGACCGCGGCGGTCTGTAAATAAAGATGTAGGAGCAGCCTACCACACAGAGCTCTGCGTTTCAAACAATCAGAACGCGCGTTTTCTTTGACCGCGGCGGTCTGTAAATAAAGATGTAGGAGCAGCCTACCACACAGAGCTCTGCGTTTCAAACAATCAGAACGCGCGTTTTCTTTGACCGCGGCGGTCTGTAAATAAAGATGTAGGAGCAGCCTACCACACAGAGCTCTGCGTTTCAAACAATCAGAACGCGCGTTCTCTTTGACCGCGGCGGTCTGTAAATAAAGATGTAGGGGCAGCCTACCACACAGAGCTCTGCGTTTCAAACAATCAGAACGCGCGTTTTCTTTGACCGCGGCGGTCTGTAAATAAAGATGTAGGAGCAGCCTACCACACAGAGCTCTGCGTTTCAAACAATCAGAACGCGCGTTCTCTTTGACCGCGGCGGTCTGTAAATAAAGATGTAGGAGCAGCCTACCACACAGAGCTCTGCGTTTCAAACAATCAGAACGCGCGTTCTCTTTGACCACGGCGGTCTGTAAATAAAGATGTAGGAGCAGCCTACCACACAGAGCTCTGCGTTTCAAACAATCAGAACGCGCGTTCTCTTTGACCGCGGCGGTCTGTAAATAAAGATGTAGGAGCAGCCTACCACACAGAGCTCTGCGTTTCAAACAATCAGAACGCGCGTTCTCTTTGACCGCGGCGGTCTGTAAATAAAGATGTAGGAGCAGCCTACCACACAGAGCTCTGCGTTTCAAACAATCAGAACGCGCGTTCTCTTTGACCGCGGCGGTCTGTAAATAAAGATGTAGGAGCAGCCTACCACACAGAGCTCTGCGTTTCAAACAATCAGAACGCGCGTTTTCTTTGACCGCGGTGGTCTGTAAATAAAGATGTAGGGGCCTACCACACAGAGCTCTGCGTTTCAAACAATCAGAACGCGCGTTCTCTTTGACCGCGGCCGTCTGTAAATAAAGATGTAGGGGCCTACCACACAGAGCTCTGCGTTTCAAACAATCAGAACGCGCGTTCTCTTTGACCGCGGCGGTCTGTAAATAAAGATGTAAGAGCAGCCTACCACACAGAGCTCTGCGTTTCAAACAATCAGAACGCGCGTTTTCTTTGACCGCGGTGGTCTGTAAATAAAGATGTAGGAGCAGCCTACCACACAGAGCTCTGCGTTCCAAACAATCAGAACGCGCGTTCTCTTTGACCGCGGCCGTCTGTAAATAAAGATGTAGGGGCCTACCACACAGAGCTCTGCGTTCCAAACAATCAGAACGCGCGTTCTCTTTGACTGCGGCGGTCTGTGTGTGCAAAGATCCAAGACATCGCATAGATTACAGAAACAAAATAGTCATACATCAAATATCCCACTATCCCATCCCATCCCACTATCCCACTAATATTATAAATGCGAAAGTTTGAATGTATGGATGGGTGGATGGATAGATGTTTGTTACTCTTCCACGCCGTAGCTACTGAACTGATTGGGCTTAAATTTTGCATGCACGCAGTTCTAGACTAAGAATAGGATATATGCTACTTTTTATCCCATAAATCAGTTCCTATGGGATGAAAATGAATTTTCAAGTTTCTATACGAAAGTGATGTGTCACCCTTTCACGCCATGCTTACGAAACCGATTGGGCTGAAATTTTGTAAATGTATAGTTCTAGATCTTGAATAGGAAAAAGGCTACTTTTTATCCCATAAATTAGTTCTCATGAGATGAAAATGTGGTTTCAAGTTTCTATAGAAAAGTGATGTATCACCCTTTTAAGCCGTACCCATTGATCCGATTGGGCTAAAACTTTGTACATATAAAGTTCTAGATCTAGAATAGAACAAAAACTAATTTTTATCCCATAAATCAGTTCCCATTGAAAAGCTATATAAATGGGAAACACAGAGGCGCATAACACACACATTTCACCAGCTATGTTTGTTTACTGTAGGTAACAGTCCGAAAAATATTGACAGATTTTATAGGAGTACACAAAAACTCATTCAACGCGGGTGAAACCGCGGGCAATAGCCAGTAATACATATGAGTATAGACGAAAAACATTCCACACATTTTTTTTACCAGAGCTACGTATCTGATCCTGAATTTTATTTTAAACTTTACTGTGATTTGTTTTTCCGTTTCTGTGAAATCTTATGACGTGATTTAGACCCACTTTATTGTAATTATTTATTATTTATTCTGGACCCAAGCCAGTCTACCGATCCGATTTGGCGGTTTAGGAATCCGAAGGGTGTCCAATGTGGCACTCCCTGCATTCTTGTCCTCAGCTTACAGCACGATGGACCTCTTTGGCAGAATTATAAACCCATCACTTGGTGATGTTGAGGTCGCGTGCTTGGCTGAGGCCAGGAGTGCATGGACTGACACTGCTGGTCCGTGTACTAACCTCCCGATGACTCTGTCTTCGCAGAGGTCATGGGACAAGCCGCTCTGTATCCAGGTTCAAAAGAACCTACTGGATACCTCATTAAACCCTGCAGACCGAGCTCGTCTTTTGGCGTCCAGCGAACCAGAGTCAGGTTATTGGTTAAACGCTCTCCCTTCGGCCAATATAGGGACTCTTCTTGACAAAACAACATTTACTTTGGCCACCTGTCTGAGACTGGGTGCACGGACAAATGAGCCTCATCGCTGCCGTTGTGGTAAAGCCGTCGATCAGCTTGGTCATCATGGCCTTTCATGCCAGCACAGTGCTGGTCGCTTGCCGCGTCATGCCGCTCTTAATGACGTCATCCGTAGGGCCTTAGCCAGTGCCAGTGTTCCGGCCATTTTGGAACCAAATGGCGTCATACGTGAAGACGGCAAAAGGCCCGACGGAATGACGATCATACCATGGAAGCATGGTAGGTCGCTGGTATGGGACGCTACATGTGTCGACACGATGGCAGCGTCTCATCTCCAAGCGACCTCAGTCAGAGCGGGCGCGGCTGCGGCATCTGCAGAGGGCTCCAAGAGGCGCAAATATGCGGCCTTAGGAGAGGGCTACATGTTTGTGCCCTTCGGCGTAGAGACTCTCGGGCCATGGGGACCAGAAGCGCGACAACTCTTTAAGGAGATCTCGTCGCGCCTGATCGACGCTTCAGGTAACCAAAGGGCTGGGACATATTTTGGTCAGCGGATTAGCCTCGCGATCCAGCGAGGCAATGCCACCAGCCTTTTGGGTACCTTGCCCAACGACGGTAGCGATCTGGCCAGCATATTTTATTTATTACATTAAATAGGTGTCCAAAATTTCCCTTTCTTTTATTTATTTGTATAATATTTAAATTGCTAGGTAATTTTAATTTTTAATTAGTTTAGTTTTGATGTAAATTGTTATTTAAGTTTTAGAATATTTACTGAATAAAAAGTGATTTTATCAAAAAAAAAAAAAAAAAAAATTATTTATTTATTTATCATTTTAATTATTTATACATTGAAATTAGGAAAGATATTTAATTTTGTGACTTTGTCCGTATGCAGATCCGATGACAATATATTTGGACCACCTCATAAGCCGAGAATTCTGGAAGGCTCATGTGGAATTCTATACTGTTCGAGACTCCAGTAATCACAACGAATCATACAGTTCCTCAGATCAATGTCATGACCAATACTGCAGAACACGACCTGACTGAAACCGATCGTGGTTTCCTTTACAGCAAATCGGTATCAGAGGTTTGTATAATTTTATGATACATAAAATAGTGACGACACCAATAGACTAAAGCTCCCTGTAGCCGAATGCTTGAAGTCAGTCGCGCGCGTGGTCGCTATGCTTGCTATTTCATTCTAAATTCAAGTTCGGGTTATAGAGCACTGACTGACTGTTATTGGTTGACCCGAACGTTCATTTCCCGAGCTCGTACGGAACTAACCGAACACGCTGCGAGAGGCAAGCTAACGCGAGACAAAATTCATGTCTTGAAAAAACTCGAGAATGGTTTTGGGTCTTCCTATGATTTCAGGAGAAATATCCCAAAAATCGAAATGAAACAAAAAAATTTTGAAATGCTTAATAATACTATGCTGTGAACCTATAATTATTTAATTTGTTGTATCGATTCTGGGATATTACGGTACATAAACTTATTTTTGTTATATGACAACCCCATAACTAATTCTACCAATGCCAAACCTTGCCACAACGTTGGATATTTAGGATTGTATATCTATGGAAACTTATGAGTATTTTATACAACGTTATATTAAGAAATTAAAATACTCAAAGGTGTCTGTTGTAGAATTTGTTTGTCCTACCCGCATGCCAAGCGATTCATATATTGTACGTAAACAACCAAACAAACCTTTGATAATGCTTTAACAGCGAAACCGGTAAGGGAAATTAAAATATATAAGTGGACAAGTACAAGTGTTTATCAAACAAAAAATAATAATTTTAGATTATTAATAATTTTTCATGTAGATAGATTAGGTTAATTTTATTTTTTAATAATAATCATATTTAAGCAAGTACCTATAAATAAGGATATTATCAGCAAACTGCGCTAGTATGGGAGTTGGGGCGAATAGAGTGCTCTTAAGTTTCAATGCATCCGTCTAAGCAAGAGTTGGCATTTAGACGGTAGTTTCGACAGAAGACGGTTCCCATGCGCACACGACGATTCTTACATAACATAATAGTTGAAGAGTATACGGTGGCCGTGTAAACGTTTGACCTTAGGAAATTGAGTAAACGTTACTTGAACTGCTGCTATCCCAATAGTGTAGACAATTCATTATTCAAGTAAATTTAATTACTAAATTAGAAATTTGGAGCTGTGTTTGTTTTCTTTTAATTTCTCTAATTACTGACATTGCTAATGATTTAATACTGTAATTAACAATTATGAAAGCCCGCAGGTTTATAAAAGTCAGATTTTTTTTCATTTTAAGGGTTATTGAGAAATCTGGGTATTTTATAAGCAACGCTGTATCATAAGATATCTGAGCGGTATCGAACTACAAATTTATAGCCCGAGGAAACCAGCTTATGTAAATAAGTATTGGTAAGTATATAAAACCGGGCCAGTGCGAGTCGGACTCGCCCACCGAGGGTTCCGTTAAGGACTATATTTTTTATTTTCAGATTTTTCCCTGTACTTGTAGTATAAGATGGTATTGCTCATAGTTCTAGATTAACGGAAAATACCCTATAAATTTCGAATATTGAATGTTGTCGAAATATACGTTTTTTGCGGCATAAACGGTCGTATCTTTTTTTACGTGAACTTAGAAGTTTAATTTTTCAAGGAACTGTAGACTTCAATTAATATATGGTTTAAAACAGGTCAAGTGCGAGTACAACTCGTTTCCATTCCGTAAACACCGATTTATTCCACGTGCATAAATAAATCTAAGTGATTTACAGATTTTTTCCTATACGTGTGCTATAAAACCTGTTTGTGAACTAAATTTCAAGTCAATTGTAAGGTTTTAATTTTAAGGCCCTATAGGTTTTTTATGGTGAGGTAATTTGTGTCAAATTGATTACGTAAAGGGCATTGAATTTTTTTCGCGATGAGTTAGAATCCTGAGTTTTTGGTGCCGTAGTCTTATATGGAAGGTGCTAGTTTCAACTTGATATCTCTTATGGCGCGGCGCCTAAGAAAAAAGGTCTTGACAGACGAACAGAAGTGACCATGTACGGGTTCCGTTGTTTTCGGGACCTTATTCTTTTCGTAGAGTAACGAAATTTATGGTGTTCGATTTTAGGAGCTTTAATTTGAGTCACGATCTGGATTGCGATCTTATTTAAGAGAATAGGCTCCGCAAAACCATGAAAATTGCCCAATTTATTGCTTTAGCGGTAATGAGAATTAAGACAGTAAAGAGTGTTAAATTTATCTTACCCTAAATTAAAGGAAGGATAATATCTTGGTTGAAATTAAATATAAGAATATTACTAAAAAACGAACTTTATAAAGTTACTTGGAATGTTTTCTATTGAACATTCTCGGTCCCACAGAGGCGCAAAGTAATTAATTTTTCGTCGCTAATTGCCGGCATTTTGTCGTTTATTCCGGTGCGGTGTCGGATGTGCGCGGGCGCATTGTTCGTGTTCCCATGACCTTTGTGCGGTGGACGTTTTGTGTGTTTGTTCCGGTCTCAGATATTCAGAGGTACTGAGAAATGCTCGATTGGTTAAAAAGGTGTCCCTAAGCAAAGTTATGTCTGTAAATTGCCCAAAAACCCTCCACCTCATTCCTTGAAGAGTTCCGTACCCGAAGGGTGCCAAACGGGACCCTATTACTAAGCGTCCGCTGTCTGCCTGTCTGTCTGTCTGTCTCTCCGTCTGTCTGTCACAAGGGCCTACAGCTACAACCGTAATAGATAGAAACTTTAAATTTTCACAGAATATGTGTTACTATGGTCTCTACAACGAAAAATAATACAATATTTAATAAACTGAAATTCAAGGGGGGTCCCTATACAAGAAACCTCGAAAAAAGTACACTATTTAAGCGTTATTGGCTCTTACTTTAAAACGGTAATACATTGAATTTTAAAATTTAGTCAGAGTATCTAAAGTAAGACAAGAAATAATAAAAAGTTGGATTCGGTACGTAGACGGAGGCAAATTTTTTGTCAGGCGCTACCATTTTAGCAGCTCAATTTTTTGTAGCCTTGATGTTGCTTTGGCATGTTTATTGTTGCTATTTACCATATTAAAGGGTTCCTTACCTCGCACTTGACCAAATTATTTGCTTTGAACTACCATGAATGGTGTTGACTACTGTAGCTGGCACATAGTGAGAAAGTTAGTTCTGAGTAGCCAGTACAGTTTATTTTAAAGGTAATTATTATTTGTAATCTTTGCCTTAGTGACTAGAGTGCACCTACGTATTAAGTTATTGAAATATGTAATTCAATATCCACGAATCCCGTCGTTGTAACAGTTGCAATGTAACACGAGAGCACGGAGCAGGCTCGCAAGGTGCTTCAAGTTTCTTATGTTATTATGACACAATCATCATGCACCTTACAAAGAAACGATATCGCGCGGAAAAAACAAGTTAGTTATTCATGGATCTTGGGCAACTAAACTGTGTTTTATTGATAAAAATAATAAATAATGATCAGTTAAATTTACTCAAGTTAATTAGCAAAATTGTACTCGCGAGGTTATACTGAGAAATTTGTCCTGCTCCGACTCTATCTGCTCAGTGGAAGCTAGCCGTTCAGAAAACTCGCGATTTTGAGGTGTTTTTATTAAATATTTTGGTATTAGAGGGATGGATTTTGACGATCACACTAGCTTTTGCCCGCGACTTCGTCCGCGTGGAGGTCGTTTCACCTCTTTAGGGGGCGTATTTTCAAAAATCCTTTCTTAGCGGATGCCTACGTCATTACAACTATCTGAATGCCATATTTCAGCGAAGTCCGTTCAGTAGCTTCGGCTGTGCGTTGATAGATAAATCAGTCAGGTTTGCCTTTTGTATAATCAGAGATTAAAATATCTTACGATGTTTATTTTGGTATAAGTTTTATTGTCTAAAACTTAATATAACTCCAACGAAATGGTATTTATATCACAGTTTAGGCCTATCTTTGCAATTTTATTGCATGCAGTAAAATGCAAGTAATCGTATAATAAATTGCCGCAATATTAAGACAATTTCACGGTTGAAAATTAATTTGCAAAGAGGAAATGTCGGGATAACCCCTCCTTAATATTATAATATGTCTGGGTTGTCATTAAAACTAAGGTGTGTTTGTACAAAGATCTATTTAAAATTAACCTTTTAAATGACAGCAGCGGAAATATGAGAGCTTGTTTACGCTGTAGTTTAGTTAATTTACATTTTACTAACCGAGTCAAAATCGAGCTTGTTAAAGCGTCCGTTCTCCGAGTGCTCGCATTTGCTTAGTGTATTACGAAAGTGACAGAGCGTTATCAGCCTTTCTGCTGTAAGGAAGTGTCATGGATGGCCAGACATATTCACGCCATACCTCGTTATCGCCACCACCGACCGGGCCTGATCGACAGCACTTCCGTGCTTTAATTCAAACTACTCCTCTAATTCTAACTAGATACTTGAAAATCTACTTTATCGGAATGTAATAAGAGCTATATAAATCAAGGAGTATCAATGATGTGTTGGTTGTAGTCATGTTTTGTAAAATTGGAGAATCAAGTTAGATAATAAAAAGAGTTACCTAGGCTCATATTGTCATTTCACGTAACTTAAACATTTACAATTATATTTTGTAGCAAAATAAATTGAAGAATGTATTTATGTGTATAGACAAACTTATTCCGATTAGCAAATTGGCGAACCGCAACCGTGAGCGCAACGATCTATTATTGCTTTGTAAACAAAAGGCTTTGTTTATGAACTTGTACGATTTATCATATACGTTCTCCTATTTCTTTAGTTGAATTACCACACAGGTAAAGGAGCCAGAATAGTTTCCATATTGAAATGAATGGTTACGTCCTTCACTTGATTGGAAAATCTCATAGTTCACGTCAATGCGTCAATTCTAACGTCAGTTTAGACATTGTTGCAAGAAGATGGCGTCTTTGTTACATACAATAAGGTATTCTATGTGATACCATTTGTTACCTAAGTTCAAAGGGATTATAGTGTATGGTTGGTACAGGAAAATTGAACAATCTGTGATACTATCGTACACCAACAAAATTAAAACGAAGTTTAGAAACGATGTAACGATATGAATCCCCGAGAGGGTGTCACAAGTGTTTTCAAGTGTTAACTGTGAAATGTTAGTCACAGACCATACTTGGTATACCCACTTTTCACCGACGATTATTATGTCCAAAGCTTTAACGTGCCTTCCGAACTCGTGAATTCTGGGTTAGCAGACGAGCGCCGTAGTGGCGAAAATACCTGCATAAAATTAAGTTTCCTTTATAAATCCAAAAAAGAACGCTTTTGTAGCGCCAGACTTTGCGTCTGATAGCATCAAATGGTCGTGCACTCGAAATTAAAATAGATAGTGCATGTTGTATAGCTGATTCTACTATCCTTTCCGGCACCAGCATGCTTGGGATACTGGGCGATCCAAACAAAATTCTCAACCAAAGACCGCGGAACGAAACAAACTTATAATTTTTTCTATAGCTTAAAGTAAACGTTCATAATGATCACTCACCAAAAGATTATTTACTAACCATAATGTAATTCAGTAAATTCTTATTCGTAGTTCAGCAGCTAATTTCCGCCAACTGCAGTGTACGTACAAGCACATATTATGCTATTTTTTCTGCGAGAAAATTATACTGCACTTTATTTTGCTAGCTTAACTTAAGGTGGCAACGGAGGATCTCGGTCCAAAATGCACATCATAATATTGTTTTCCTTATTTTTGAATAAAAAGTATGCAATAAATGCGTTTTATAGCAATTTGCGAAAACTGCTTGTTTATATTATTCAATTTTATGCGTTACATTTTAGCTGCATTACATTACAACTGCAAACACGCTTTTAAGTTTGTTAATGTAATGCAAACAAAATGTAATACATTAAAGTACGTATTATTAATAAATTATTTCCGCAAGTTGCTTTAAAACACATTTATTGCATACTTTTTATTCAAAAGTAAGGAAAACAATGTTATGATGTGCATTTTGTACCGAGGTAAATAGTTACCCCCTTAATAATTGATGCTTATAAAAGAGAGATTAACCAAATGCCTAAAAGAATTCCTATTTAAAATGTTCAACGTGTGCGAGTTTCGTAGGTATCTTGGCCAGGCTCTCACACATTGCACAATATCATGATCAGCTGTGTGGAAATGCTTTGCATCGAAAGTAGAGACATATACCCACTGGTGCATGAATCTTCACAAAATCGAACTTAACACGCGGTTAAATAAGACCTAAGAAATAGGCCGATGTTTTTCTAAAACGTCAAATAATTTATCTCAGAGAACCAAATCCTCAGAGTCAATTAGGGAAAAATTTACTTTTCGCCCGTATTTTCATGAATATTACCAAAAAGTGGGCTAACAATAGACTTGTCAACCGTCCCGTATTTCCCGGAATATCCCATATTTTTGCTATAAATTCAAATGCAAATGTCTCGTCAGGACAAACCTTAGCTCGTTAATCGCTGTGCCTTACACAAAATATATACATACTATCCCGAATGCTGAAATCTCATGGAAGTCGCTATTCAAACAAAACAATTTTGAGTGTCAGGCAAAGCAAAAACTTCAAGTTGAGTCTATCAAAATATTCTATTTGTCCCCGGCGAAAATATAAAATCCCGTTCTTTTAGGTCGATCGCACAACGAAAGAGATAAGCATTATCTGAAAAAGCGCGCGTCTGAACAAAGCGGTAAATCAAGAAGATTCAATAAATAAAATTCAATACAATTTCACAAAAGTGCGTTTAAAAAAATCGCTGTAGTAACGTTTAGATAATGGCTCTATATGTTTTAAACAGTAATCATTGTTATCTTTACTTTATCAGTTTCGACATACTGCTTGTTTGAAAAGAAAAAATAGCCTTCACTTTGCATTTTTTTTCGATCGTCCATTTTTTTTCCATCGCGCTTTGGGCTGTTCCTGCCTTGGAAAAGGCTTTGTTTATAACATGTATTTATTTCAGAACCATATCTATTGTAGTTTGGGAGTACTACTTGTTCAAAAACTCCGTTTTTACTACCTACGTCGTCTTAACCATAAGTCCCTAACAATCCAGAAAAAAACTGTTGAAAACCGTCGTCCTCGTCGTAGCAGGGTATCAAAGTGACAAATTAAGATCTTTGATGGTTATTTTACTACAGTCTGTCGACTCGACAGTGTCGAGTGCGTAGCAAACAAAATGATAAATATAACTAAAACAGATTCGAAAGAGCAAAGTCAAGTGTAAGCAAGTGTAAATTAAATACCTATATATGGTCGGTGTGATACGCCCCCCTGCACACTATGCACACGTTATCTAGGGGCACCGAAATAAGGCTTTAAGTGATACATACTTTGAATGGAAAATTATTAAAGTAAAAACAAAATGAGTACTTTTATGTAGTTCTACTTCGTTTACTAATAGAAACATCTATTACCTATATTATGTAAATGTTCTCAGGCGATGGCATCCGCATGATTCATCAATAGATGCAGAATCAGCACAGCGGTGCTGCAGCTGTGGGTAGCACGTGTGTGGTTCACAGACTCGTCTCGTCTGCATCCACTGTAGATGTGCCTCTATGCTATTGTTGTTACGAGGATGCCAAGGTCGTTCTCTTTTGCATTTGAATTTTCAAGGTTATCCTCACGTGCATACGATTGTGCCTGTTTCAGGTGGCTTCCGTTGGTTGTACTATTTATTGATATCTAAGATATTTATTAGCTAGTAACTTGATCAGAGAGAAATGTGGATATGAACGGTGTTAAAAAACAGAAAATGCAAATAAATATAAATTTTATCTTTGATTTAATTGGTAGGTAAGTTATTTTTTTATGAAATACTGTTAATTTGTAATTATTTATGTCATTGTAAATAACTATTAAAGCGCCTGGGTAGTACCTAAACAGCTGCAGTAAGGTCGGTTAACGTTTCGGCCAGTTGACTGCAAAAGGTATTGCCTCAACAAGCAATAACAGTCAGCAGACTTTCGACCTCGAGTATGTTGCTTATAAGTAGGTATTTTCTAATGCACACAAGTTTTTTCTTGCATGAAAGGAAAAGCGTCAGTACCAATCGCGAAGTAACGACACTAGTTGTAGTATGACAAATTACTGCCCTTATGAACAAAAATCTGTAAAGATTTTGTCACACACTGGGTGTTCGAGTTCCATCAAAGCAGAGTTGAGGCGAAAACAGTACTCACACCGACACATTATTTGAATTAGGCTGATTATTTTTTATTAACAAAGTTAAAATATATGAAGGTTCTGATTGCTGTGCTAGAAGTGTTCGCCTCATGTAAGAATACCTTTTCTTTTCTTTCAAGGCCTACTTCTCCTGCACGGGTGGTTCAAATATTTAAAAAAATACATAATAGGTATAACATAATCAAGCATGAATTCCATGCTTAATAAAATAAAATAAAAACTTTACTTTTAAAAAATCTAATTGAAAGTTATCGAAAATTTCCTATGATTTACACAAGAATTTTCCTACTCCTGCTGAATGCTAAAAGCAATTTTAATGATTTTTTCATTTCTGAGACCATTTTAGATCTACAAAACGACTGATCAAAACTTTTTTACGTCCGTCGCGTCCATGTTAAAAGTATTATTTTCTCCTATTTTGCGCTATCCGTAGACGCAGCGATCGTCGTGACAGTTATTTTATTGTAGTTTTCATCGATTTTTGCACTGACACATTAAGCGTAGGCATTCCTTAGTTCGCCCTAATTCTTGCTCAGCGACCTATACGCACTGTGGTGCCGGCACCGAGTGAGCTAATGCTGCTACACCAAGTTACTGTTACGGTGAAATCTGAATATAAATTGTCCTTATAGTTCTTTGCTATATCGTACTTACGAGTACCTACATGCATCCAGAGAGACGTTGCATTTTATATATTTATTGTGTTTATCTTACTTGCAAATCCTCTATTCGGGGGAGAGTAAGAGAACAGCTCTCAGGCAAAAAACCAGGCGGCCCACCACTGCCTGGGACCGATGGATGGCGGTATATCCATCCCCAATTGCCGGGCCTTATATAAAACAGACTGGTGACGGGCAGCAGCGTCACTGGTGCAAGGGTTTCGGCACCGCGCTCACCAACCCGCCTGCCCAGCGTGTGTTAGTATGGGCATTTCTTTCTGGAGGACCACCAAAAGTGGCGAAATCCTGGAAAGGCCTATGTCCAGCAGTGGACGAAACAGGCTGTGGATGGATGGATTGGGTGTAAATTAAACTACATCATTTAGTTACACCTGTGCATACTATGCACTGCATAGGTAGAGAATGTTATTTTTGCAGTCAAGGTTGAAGAGAGAGATATTGATACATTCATCAGCATCATCTCTCGTTCACAACTACCCGCGGTTACGTAACGCAAACTCACACAACCCGCTTTTACTGTGGTTCGTTTGTATGGAACACGCCAATTATTACTTACGTAAAACTGTATCGAAAATTGTGTTCAACAAACATTTGCCTCATACCATGCAATAAAAATCGCTGGCAGCGAACTTCGATAAATTTATATCTGAGTGGTCCTGCAGTTTCGACTATGCTCGCGACCGCTCTATGATTTTTTATAGTCTTTGTCGTCAAGCTGTCGACTGAAATCGGAAGCGAATTTTTGTCGAGCCTGTATTCAGAATCTGCAGCTCAAAAGTGACCCACTATTGAATGCTTAAATTCTAAGTACGCCTTTGCGCTATTCGAATTTTGTGGTAAAGTTGAAATTTAGTACAAAACTATGATAATAAAAATATAATGTATATATTATACAGGTTGTCAGGATGATAACCTTTTTTTCTTTAAACGGGGTGTTCTACCCATTACCCATGAATATGAACAACTTTTACTACGGGGCAAACCCTAAAATAACGAAAAAAAATTAGCTGTTTCGTACATTTAGTTCGAGTAGGTATTCAACTTTATTTAAGGCTGTACCTGAGCCTAGAACATGAACAAAGCCAGATTTTCGAGGGTTCTTTTGAAGAAATTAGGACTATCTTAATATTGATAAACATATATTTGATTTATTGATTAATTATATTTGATTCTTAACACCCAGTATAATTATATGCTTACTGTTTGATATTACTTCCCAGAATTCGATCCTTAGAAGCGACAATAACGGTTGGTGCCATAACACAGAGTGATCGATTCTCGGCAAGGGAAATTATAAAAAAATTAGTCACGCCCACTTGAAAATCTAACGCTGTATATAAGGTGACTTTAATTTATGCAGCCAAATTCTTACTGAAGACTCAGTAAGTGCTCAGTAACAAGGTTCGATGACCCTTTTTGTGAAATTTGTAAATTATTCTTTTCGTGTTCATTACAAACGCAAACCCAGGCCCGAGTCAATTACTATGGGACGTAAAGAATTAATTTAGCGAAATCAGCAAAAAGTGTTATCGATCCGTGTTACTGATCACTTGCCAAGCCTCCAGTATGAGTTTAGCTGTATAAATTAAAGTCACCTTATATATGTAAGGTCCTAAAATTCAAAGTGAAAGAAATTCAAGAGAAGATAAAGTATCGCAAAAAGACCACTCATCAAAGAAAATACTACTTAGCGCGAAATTATTAAAAAAAACCTAATGATTCCGTTTTAGTTTTCATCAAAATTTGCCCCAAGACCCCTTTGAACATTTTTCTTACAGTTTCAGATATGGCCATTCACGCCCAATTGAAAAACTAACCCTGAATATTGTGCTATATTTTGTACAGCTATGAGGACCAAAAGCAGAGCCCCATAATGAGTTTATTATAACACGCCTTGTGAAACCTGATGGGATTCTAATGGTGGACAAGACAGATGATTCGGTTATTGAAAGTAATTACATACTTATGAGTTTTCGTTGCTTAGTCTGATGAAATAGATAAATACATAGTTTAAATTTTAATTTAGATCTCGCTTCAAATTAGAAACGTTTAAGCAATCACTTGTAACAATTTGATAATAATTGCTGTCTATGAATAAATTAATATCATTCCTTTGTTTCTGTTATATATGTTACTTAATTTTGTACTGTTACAATCTGTGTTTTTTGAAATAGCAAATAAAACTTGTAAGAAATTACTAAACTGTGGTGTTTAAATTGTACGAGTAATGTAAGATTTGCGTAAGTTACTTAACTTGGAACGGTAGTTAGTTTACTAAGGATGCAATAAATCTATCTAGTTTATAAATAGATTTAACTTATGCAAGCCAACTCAGCTTTTACTTTGATAACAATGTTAATCACACCTAGGTACTCATTTACATGGATAAACTTTTTTTTTAATTCTCTATGCCAGATGTAAATGTAGTAGTTGTCTCTAATAAATAAACGAAAATTCCTCGTGGTAGGTTTTTAAAATTAGTAAGGAAAGTCAGTTTTTTTGTTGTGGGTATTTTTTTGACGTAGGATTTAATTTTTTTGAGATGACAATAATACAATAATTTTTTGAATTGTAATTAATAAACCCTCAAAAGCACATGTACATAAAGAAGTGCCTATAATACTGTCCAATGTTTTATTAAAATACAACAGAAAATGCCGAAATACAGCCAGCGTCGCAAGACAGCGATGACCTACGGTGACTTGGACAGGGTATTTTATCTTACTTAAATATGCAGGCTGACATTATATTTTATGCAGCCAAATTCATAGTGGATGGAGGCTTAGTAAGTGATTGATCAATATTACGGACCATTCGGATTTTGATTCCTGACCAAAAGGGTCAGGTACCAACTGCAATATATAGGGTTATGAAAAAAATACATGTTATTTTAACATACATGGGTGGCGGGTGGCACTAAACTAAAATACACGGACGCTCAAATTGATGGGTATAAAACACTAACAGTATTAATTAAAAGACAAACGGAGTCTTAGTAATAGGGTCTCTTTAGTTACCCTTTGGGTACGGAACCTTAAAAAGAAAAAGGTTTTACCTACAAGCGCCAGTATTGTAATGTATTTCTTATTGCGGGATTGTCAAATTTATAATATTGTAATATCTATGAAGCAAGTACACCAGCGGTGGTCTCTGGGAGCACTCACATGAACGCAGTGACACACTGGCCTTGATATATGACCTGCTGGCGTACTCTGTAACTGCATATCTTCATACGAGGAACAGGTTTTATTCGGAGCCTGTATTTTTGCAGCAGAAGCTATCTGACGCAAGGAGACGAAAGTGCTACTGGAAGTCGTCGTTGTCGCAAAATGTCCATTGCAAAACGAAACAGATAATACAACATGAAATTTAAGTAATTTTGTTAACGAAAACTGGTGATAGTACTCGTCCATATGAACAACTTTTACTATAAAGCCAACCCTGATATCGCCAAAAAAATATCAGCTGTTCCATAGAAAAGTTATTTAACTACCTACCTACTCGACCAAAATGTATGAAACAGCTGTATTTTTTTTCGCGTTTTCAAGTTTGGCCCCATAGTTAAAGTTGTTTATATGGACGAGTACTATCACCAGTTTTCGTTAGCAAAATGACTTAAATTTCACGTTGTATATCTAAAATATAGGTGGTAGAGCTGATGCCGGGCTCGACTGTGGAGGTACCACCATCTTACTCGCAAATCCTCCCGAAGTTATTCGGGGGAGAGTAAGACAACAGCTCTCAGGCAAAAAAACCAGGCGGCCCACCATTGCCTGGGACCGATGGATGGCGGTATATCCATCCCCAATTGCCGGGCCTTATATAAAACAGACTGGTGACGGGCAGCGGCGTCACTGGTGCAAGGGTTTCGGCACCGCCTGCCCAGCGTGTGTGAGTATGGGCATTTCTTCCAGGAGGACCGCCAAGAGTGGCGAAATCCTGGAAAGGCCTATGTCCAGCAGTGGACGAAACAGGCTGATGGATGGATGATGGATATCTAAAAAGTTCGCGTCCGAGTAGTGCGCTGAATCAAGAAAAGATAGGCTCATACTGTTTTTAGTAAAAAAAATCAAACGGGAGCCTTTAAAAATGTTTTAAACAATTTAATGTTTTAGGTAATAGGTTCATATGTTTACAACAGCAATTATTGTTATTTTTACTTTGTTAGTTTGGACGGACT
This sequence comes from Ypsolopha scabrella, assembly GCA_910592155.1. Taxonomy (NCBI): domain Eukaryota; kingdom Metazoa; phylum Arthropoda; class Insecta; order Lepidoptera; family Ypsolophidae; genus Ypsolopha; species Ypsolopha scabrella. The sequence goes on from OU342964.1 coordinate 14,255,311, forward strand.
ACTGTTTTGAACTGAACAAAACAGCCTTCACATAGCATTTTTTTTCGATCGAGCAAATTTTTGTCCATCATGTTTTGGGCTACGTTATCGCCTTGGAAAAGGCCTTCTTTATAACATGTATTTTTTTCAGAACCCTATATATTGCAGAATGTGTTTTAAAATCTGCGTCTTAAAAGGGCTTTAGCTGCTGGTGACCTTGAAAGCCACAATCAAGGGCCGGCTTAATTTAGATGTCATGTTAGTAAAATATATATATATATGTGTAAACTAAACGGAATATCTGGAGTAGTGTGCATTCACTTGTATTTTAAATTTTTAACAAGAACTTTAACTAAGATTATGTTTTTCTAGCGAAATCAATCGCTTTGGAATACTCTAAATATTATTATTAGAGTGCATCACAAACCAGAAAAGATCAATTAGAAACAAATTTAAAGACAAGAATTTGAAAAAATTCCTCGGGTCAGGATTGGTCTCGGTGATGCCATTGTAGCGCGCTTATCTTGATAACAAGAGGTTGCAGGTTCGAATCCTGGCCCGAGGAATCTTTGAAATTCTCGTATTTAAGTTTGTTTTTAACTGATATTTTGTATTATGTTTATTATTTTTTATTATTTGGTTAAAAGAAAATACAAGGTTAAAATACTAAGGTGTATCAGAAAATATACATACGTTTATACGTACACCACCATTCCTGTCTTATTAAAAACCGTATTAATAAAGATTTTACATATACAAAGATAAGTGCTATAATTACATAACAAATGTACTACACTCTAATAATAACTTTATCTAATAAATATAAAAATAAGATTCAAATAAGATTAATCCGATTTAATTCATTAAGTGTGCAAAGAAACAAATTAAAACTTAGTCAAATTGAAGATATTAAACCTACAAATGAGATCCCTTGATTATGTTTGAAGAATTTTGGTTTTAATAATTGTTGTAATTATTTATTAAGGTTAAGTTTCAGCACATTCGCACCTTGATTGCCCCACAAATGACAGAGGGATCAGTATGGGGCAGGTATGTGAGAGAGAGAGACAAACCAGCAGTAATAGTCGCCAAAGTTATCCAATTATATTTGTCCTGCTTCAACGCTTTCACTTTAAACTTTTCTATCCTGCTCAGTGGGAGCGGGCCGCTCAGAAAACACGCAATTTCGAGGTGTTTTTATTTGACGATGCCTTTTTAATATTACGGGCGTTTTTTATGACATTTATTACGACGTTTATTTTATTAGTTTGTAAATCTGGGTATAGAAATATAAATAACACTCTTTGTTAAAGTTGCTTCGTACAAGTGTACCTTAAATTATGATGTAAATTCACTCTCAGTCAATACGCAAAATAGAAACTTGTTACTACTAACTAAGGTAACAAGATCAATAAAATATCTAGTTTATACAGGAATTGTTCAATTTCTGTAGATGATTAATTGTATAGCCAATGTGATGATTGGACTAACTTCCTTCCTTTTTAGCATTGTATGTGAAATGATTTTTTTATAGTATCGAAGACCTGTGTATGTTTGGTCTTTGTGGTACGTTAGATGTCGTTATTGGATGAAAAAGTAATAAAATATCTCCTTCCTAGAAGCTAAATAGCAAACTTATGAAGCAAACAAAGTCAGAACTTAGTGCGTTCCGAGTCAAGACATAATCGATTACATCGCGTTTATCGTCTTTCCGAATCACTGATGGCCTTGCGGCGTGAGTAGTTTGATGGTACTTTTAGTGCTATCAGCGCCATTCGGAACCCAGCCATGACGGTGTAGCTGTAGAATGACACTATGGCTGAGATTCGGAGTGCATTTTGAGTCCGAACTCAATCTTGCAAACGTCAAAAAGCGACGTGATCTCATACTAGAGTGACGTTTGTAAGATTGAGTTCCTCTTGAGTTCGGACTCAAAATGCACTCTGAATCTCAGCCTATGAGAAGTTGGTTGGAGTCATATTCAGGCGCAGGTACTCTATAACAACAATAGCTCATATATCCGAAGCTGGCGCCATCTTCTTGATTCACTTGAAATCGTTACGCATCGTAAAGATTTTTTCGTTCCGTTTTTAAATAAATTCAGGTAAAAACATGAGTACGAGACTACTTTCGTAAGGTTAGTAATTAAACTTAATAACAGAGTTGATACAAAAGCAATTCCAGCAATGTCAAATAAGATATGATATGTAGAATTCCTTAAACAGAACAAGCCAATCTTTAAAAGTGGCAAACTCATAAACTATGTACAAAACAATTAATAACGAAAACAGAGTTTACGATATTACATGCCATTCATTGTAATTATTTACTTTGTCTCCTCTGTCATTTTGATATTGTAATACCTACTGGCAAGTATGACATTTTATTAATAACGTTTGATATCTCGACTAAAGAATGAAGATTGCCGAAATTTTCTAGCTCAAAAATCCTTGTGAAATGGTATTTTTAGAAATTTATTATCGTTACTCTATCACAGAATTTATTCCTTGTTAGATATAAAGCGGCCAGCACAAGGGTAGCCTATATTTTTCACAGGTTATCTTTAAATATTTTTTGAAAACGATGGCCGTTAGGTGTTTTCTGCATCATATACGAGTTATAAATTTAATGATTATTTTTAGCTTATAATGATTGCTAACTTGTATACTTTTTTATTTTATTTTATTTTTTCTTTTTGACATTTTTGAAATTCTTGTATTTTTAATTGTATCCTAATTTTTAATATATTTAAACTCGTTATTGGCATATTTAGCTTTAAAACTGTGTAATTTATTCATTTGTTCTCTGCTGTGAGTTTGATAAACGTAATTTAAATTTGAAAATATAAGATAATCAAATCAAATAATTTCTAGTATCAGGAATCTGTGGCCCATAGATCAATACCTTATAAACTAACATATATTACAGTATATTAATAATTTTAAAATGGTATGCCAAATGTAATGGTTGCCAAGTGTTATTTAATCCGAGGCAATACTTTCAAATTCGTCAAAAAACTACTTATTTAACGATGATTGTCTCAAAATTCTCGGAGCTAATATAAAGACTCAGATGAGTCCAAGATGAGCAAGTATCAGAAGTATAACTACCTCTTGAACCTTGACATTTGTTACAATTCTCCGATCTCCGATCGCATCACTTACCAGAAGACCTTTATGTTACTGTTGCATTTGTACACCTACATTATTGTCATTATAATGTTCTCATTATTGTTTGCACTTAATATTCAGCCAGCTCTACAAACAGAATTTTTCGCACTACTTGGGCTCCCACAAAACTTGTCAACACAAAAGAGGTCGTCGTTTAAAAAAAAGCTGATTTCAATTTGCCACAATTAGGCACAGCGCCACGAACAAAACGTGGAATGGTCCAGTTCCAACTTATATGGATATTTGTCAATGCAATAAGCCTAAAACCAACTTTATAGATTGCTCCGCTCACGTTTATTCAATCTTTGCTCCGTTCAAAATTATATTATAGGAATCGGCATCCAACATGCCTTTAAGGTTCGCCTTTGACAGAAAATCACTTGTACTATTCCCCATCCATCCATCCACTACTACTATTCCTCAAAATTATTTAATTTCTTCACCGGTTTCAGTGATTTTCTGTTCATTATGCATCCAAATCTGCTAATTGGTTCTCTGGTTAAAACGGAACATACACTTGTACATACAGTACTGAGAGACAGACCGACAAAAATTCGAAAATTTTTAGTCTTCTTTCTTCTTTTTAGCATCAACTCCATTTTTAGTCTTGGCTTGTAAAATGAACAGACACGACTTTTTTACTACTTGATTAGTATAGATAGAGAATTCCCACGCATCTAAATGGTAGCACGTTTTCAAATGTCATACCTGGCATGTCAGTGGCATAAACCTTTTAAATCTAGATCATTCACAGCTTTATTTAAAATTCTAAACAGTTTTATGCAACGAAAAAGACATTCATTAGAATGAGCAATTTTCATTTTACAATATCCTGTCTTACGGAGTTTAATTAACATATCTCTTATCTACAAGGTTGTTTAAGGTAGGTGGCTGTGCAGTTACACTCAAGAGGAAATTGAAAATAATAATGGATATTGAATAGACAATAGAGTGCTGAAGTTTGTTTACAGTGTCAATAAATATATTTTATTTTTATTTATGTATGTAAAAAAAATCTATCGCTGTTCAAATGATGAGTTAATCAAATAAAAAAATTACATGTATTAATATGAAGTCATCATAGCCTTACGCCTTATTTGCTGGGAAAATGTTACTATTAATTACTTCGAAAGTGTCACCACTAAAACTACATGTTTTTATTAATCGAGCGGTACCTTCCCTTTATTAACCCTGAACAAACATAGTTTTTTTTTGTCACACAACCAATATCGCGGGGTAAAAATTAACCCCATACGGAAAGTTCAACAAAATATGAAAAAGTTATAAATTAAATTCATATCACTGCGGAATAGAAAATCAGAAAAGTAAATCTGGACGTGAGGAGCTCTGAACGGGATTCGAACCCCGGACCTCTCGCTTAACAGGTGACGGTAGGGCAATAATAGTCTCAGACTTGTCTTGAATACACTAGCGTCCTCTACGTGCCAAGAGGCTCACTACTCAGTGAGTATCTATATATATCGTTGCGGTATGGGAAAGCACAATAAGCGATACATGTATTATGTACACCCGCGTTTATCCAATTCCTGGCCCGTTTTCGGCTTGGACGTTATTTTATCACCACCCATCAATACTAAAAAAACTGCATTCAAATCCCTACAGTGGTTATTCAGTTAAAACATGGTTAAAACTGAGGGAAAAACATACAAACAGACAGATAACATTTCAAAAATTGGTAGTTTTGGCTTTACTGATAGCCCATTTATTTTAGAATATTAAAAACATAATTCATTTTACAGACAACATATTTTTCCTACTTTATTATTGGTATAGAAGATACCGATATATGTTACCGGGTGTAATCGTTAAGTGTGACCAGGCGATTATTCCGTAACTATTACAGATATCAAAAAAATTTAAACTGATATCAAAAGTACGTTACCTAATCAGTAAAATGACATCAATAACTTTTTGAAAATCAAACGAGAAGTATCCAAAATTTTTACATTAAACACTCCCATACATTTAGTATGAGATTAACAAGGACGTCACTTCGAACATCTGCTTTGAATACAAAATTTTGTACTTACTAAGAAATAAATATTATTCAATTAAAATATAGTTTTATTACTTTGTTAGGTTAATAAACAGTTTCCATTAATATCAGTACTAAGCTAAAATAACCTTTTAAAATAAGGAATCTATAACCTTTCTACTAATCTCATACTAAATGTATGGGAGTGTTTAATGTCAAAATTTTGGATACTTCTCGTTTGATTTAAAAAAAGTTATTGATGTCATTTTACTGATTAGGTAACGTACTTTCAATATCAGTTTAATTTTTTTTGATATCTGTAATAGTTACGGAATAATCGCCTGGTCACTCTTAACGATTACACTCTGTATATTGATTTATAGCTCTGTAGGAAAAAGGACATGATGTTAAATAATTAGATGGATGGATATTTTATTAGCATGTGTTTTATTAGCATAAGCAAAGCATCTAACTTCGTACTAGAAAATGATGATGACATTAAAATGTCATGTCATCATCATCGCTTGAAGTCAAGGTTCCACGCAGAGCTTTATGTAATTTATTCACTAGGACGAAGTTGGATGTCTTTGTCGATTGTTAAGCTGCTCTGTGTTTCTTACAACAAATGGCTTGTTATAAATCTCATGATATCAGTAAGGACAGTCTAGTTCCGGTAGCCAGTCGAGCACTCAAGGCCAACGTTTTCCGCAGTGTCCGCCGCGCCCACCGTTTTACACTTGTCAATCAAAATATTTATGAGTAAATGTACCATGTCGATTTTCCAGACAAAAATTTTGAATTAGTATTGGCAGGGAATGGTTTAAATGGTTATGGTTTTGATGTCATTTTCATAAACATAGGAAGAAACTATGAGTACCAAATAGTATAAGTCTGTTATGTAATATGGACTCCTCAGACGGGTGTGATAATTTCTACACGAATAAGATGCAAGATTGTAGACACAAAAAAGCTAAGGCACGGTTGTCTTACGAAAATACGCAACCGCTACGAAAACGTTTTTATAATATATATTACAAGTATTTTACTGTTATGTTTATATACTAATAATAAAATAGTAAAAAAGTTATGTCCGTACATTATTTTTGTATATATAAATTTAAAATGAAATGGGTTATTATAATTAGTTACTAATTTTACTGAAGCAAAAACTTGAATTTTTAGAATTTTGTTCTCCATTTGAACTCAAAAACAAGTCAACGGATTTGGACGCGATTTTCTTTCAATGTATAGGCTTAGGGTTTTTGATAAAATAACGCCCAAGCCGAAAACGGGGCAGAGATTGTATAAACGCGGACGGAGCCGCGGGCAAAGGCTAGTGTACATAACATTTGTCTGTGAATTTGAATCCATAAATTATGCTTAATACTAAAAATAGTATTATTAACAATCATGCTTAACGATACGAGTCCGCCATCAACCGTTCTGTGATTCGCCACATCCTGCAAGTCATGATTTCCAAGAAGCTGGCTCTTCGAAGAATACACTCCGTTGAATGTAATTCTGACCTCTACTAGTACAAAATAATATTTATCGTTCAATTTGACATTTATGGTCCATATTTGATGGATGTTCGTTCGTTATGTTTCAATTAATAAAAAATCAACATTGATTGCGAGTATTGCATCCAATAAAGTAATTAAATTGAAGATATATTTCAAGATCGGGGTTTACGACTATGTTTCATGACATTCACTAACGACACGGTTTATGACAGACATTAACAGAGTGTTATTGCTAAAAATCAGGTGCATCAGTTAAAACTACTAACAAATGTAAACATAATTCTTACTGAGGTAGGTATATAGAGTATATGTGTCTCATGTCAAATCAGTCAAAACAAGTCTCGTCTGTAGGCTGATGTAGGCCACTGCTACAGAGCAGCTTTGCTGGTCAAAAATACGAAATACTGCAGCTGACTTCGATATACAAAGAGTACCACACCAATCACCATACCAAGAACTTAGATTCAAACCAACGCCTTATATCACAAGCTGATGATGATGATATCTAGGCTTATGTTCTGATAAATCTTCGTTTCCAAGACATATAAAAAGGCCACAGTATACACCATAAATATTGATCGGATGTTATCAATTCGATTTATGCGTGTTATGATTTTAATATGAATAGTTATTATCTAGTATTTTTGCAATAGTAGATACTTATGCATATTGAACGATAAGTAGGACGTGAAGCTAGTAAATCTTGAATGTCAGGTCAGGAGTGCGCCGCGCTGCCATTACTGCCGGTGTCTGGCGGCGCATCAGCGATTTCATTCGATGGACTTGATTTGATTGATGAGTATCGATTATATCGCAATATGTTACTTGCTTTACTATAGGGTAGTGCACTAGGAATGGTCCGTCGTCGGTAAACTTTGATAGACCAACATGAGACCGATTTTATTCGATAGTTTTAGTAAGCCTTTCAGCCTCATACTTCGGATAGTATGTCATATACTAGAGGTAGTATCTATTAATTCAGTGGACAGTACAGAGTATAGGTATAGTCATTATAGGGCAATAACAACATTTTACTAACATCTCTATTAAATATAAAATGCACGTATGTCTGTCTATCTGTCTGTTTGTTCGCTCATAACTTGGGAACCACTCAATGGATTTTGATGAAAGTTTTAGGCTATGTATCATCCGCTAGTGCTAAAGGTAGCAGTGCAATAAGAGTTTTAGTAAACATGTGGTAAGCGTTGCCAGATCTACAGATAAATCTGTAGATGTACAGATTTTCAGTCGTGCCTACAGATCTACTGAAAAGCTTCTCAAAACTACAGATTTTATTTGTTTTACTGCGTACAAACAACATAATATCAATCCGATCATAATTGTTAGCAAGAAAAATTGAACATATTAAATAAATTTGGAACTACGGAGCTAAATTACATTTACACTGTCATCAAAGAGAGAAAATAGAAAAAAGAACTTTTTCTGTTACCGATTTAAGGCGTAACTTACATTAGAAAGCGTTAATATAGGTTCTAAATATTATGTAGATCTACAGATTTTCCAAACTCGATCTACCAAAATACACATTTAAAAAAATACACTCTGGCAACTCTTTCACCGGTTTCACCGTTGCTTAGCCGATCGCCACGGGCTCAAATCACAAACTGGTATTATTTTTGTTCTTTTTTCATTGTATTTTTAGGTTAGAAAAGTCGTGTAAAATGTATAAAGCTTACATTATATTTATCCTCTTACATAATAGAAGTATGCTGGTGCTGAAACAGCACGGTAGGATTGATTACATATTATGATTTTAATAGTATTTCCACGTTAATACGAGTAATATGAAGTAAATATATATATTTTGCTTTTGTTAGCTTTTCTCTCTGACAACCCACTAGGAGACTTATGTCATGGTGATGAATTATATTTTGATTTGTCATAAATATATTGCCCATTGTTTGAACAGAATGGTGCTTCAGCATTTAAATTATAAAAATAACAACATTAAGTTAACGTAGTGAATTGATTAGCTAATTTGTCTTTTGTAATGGAATTAGCATTTTATTACCTTGACACCTATAAGAAAATGAACAAAAACACTTAACGTCCGGGAGCGTAAATACAAAGGCGCATGCAACACAGACACCCATAGTCTGTGCTGCATTATCAGCAGTAATAGGTTCTACAAACTCTGCCGCAACACAGCAGCGGTCTGTAACAGCACATTTGTTTATCTATGGCCATACAAAGTCAGCTGCAATACAGACACACGTAGTCTGTCTGGCATTATGTGGCGAATAAGTAAATGCAGTAATAGTGCAACCGAACCCTGCTTCAATATATTGCTCTATATAGTAGTATAAAAATATTAAGGCAGTTAAAATAGGACAAGTGCAGTTAAATTATATTGGTTTATTTTAATATGCTTAACTTAGTGTTAGAGATAAGCTTTGGAATATGTAGTCAAGTTGAAGATGCTTAGTAAAGCGGAAATGAACCATAAAAAAACTCTAAAACTAAGATATTGTAACAAAATCTAGAGTTTTGTTACTATATTATTACTTTCAAATGCTTTCTTTGAAATAACTATAGTTCAAATTTATATTTATTATCATATTTTAGAGGAATGGTTCTTTTGTCGTAGGCAGCACTTTTACGTGAGTTATCTATCACCTTATTTTATAATAATATAAGCTTTAGGACGAATAAGTTAAATATTTGTAATTTTAAACCGTGTTAGAAACCAAAAAAGGTCAAATTAAGAAAGTTATTACTGTTTCTAATAGATCTCTCTGTAAAGCCACCGCATTCATGCAACATTGCCGTTCCAAAGTATTCTAAACGCAATCATAGCACGGACATTAAATACTCGTAAATACCTATCGATCTGCAGTGTAGCAGTATTTGTTGAATGATAGGTGTGCGTATCAGTATGTGCGTGTAAGTATAAGTATGCGCTGTGTTGCAGTCGTTTTCATTATAAAAATGTAATTGGTAGACGATCACATTACAGACAATTTTCAAGTATCTGTGGTGTTATCGTGTTTGTATTACTTTATTTACACGTACCCAGGAACGTCACAGAACAACTTCTGTTTGTGTTGCAGCCGCCTTCGTATTTACGCCACCCTCCGGAAATGTAATTGGTAAGTATGTGAAAAGTGACAAGAAACATATTGTCATTGATAATCAATTCTAGATAAGTGCGTTTGTAGTTGGTATAACGTCAGCCAATAACTACAATAACTAAATCATTATAAAACTACTATTATGACATTCATCCATATTCATCATCATCAACCAGCCCACATCCAGCCACTATTGGACATTATAAATAGCAAAACTTACTAAGCAATACAAATACAAATCATTTATTGATAAATAACAATTTACAGATCATTATTAAATTAAGTGAAAATAGTACAAACATAATAAATACAATTTATTTGCTCTTTACTTGGGCCAACCAGACACCAGTAAAAAACTCTTTGGTCGTGTAACACGCCATACTGACCAACAACTTCTTCATACAGTAATATACGAGTACTGTATTATAAAAATTGTGTGCATGATTAAAATATCGTAGTTCCCAAGTTTTTAGGGGATAAATCAAACTGTCAGTACAACCCAATGACATTTGTGTAAAATGTCATTGGTACAACCACTTTAAATTTTGTGTAAATTGATATTGAATTGGGCGGATAAACAAATTGAAGGTGCATGACAATGACATAAAATCAAGAGATTAAATTTCGGATTAATTTTTGCTCTTCTTCGTATTTCTAATATCAGTGTTGTTTCTGCTTACTGAATTTCACTTTAATATAATACATACTTACATTATGTAACTGATTTGTAATTAAATTATAAGCCTCGAAACACCGGGGATCGTGACACGCATGCGTGCGGAGCTGATTAAAAGAGAGTTCTATTCTGTGGAGTGGTCAAAATGCAGTCACATAGAATATGTAGGTAGTAAAAAGAAAAAGTGTACCTGCAGAATAAATCCGATGGTAAAACAGTTAAGTGACAGTTTCGAGAAAGAACCTTCCCTATTTACGGGAGCTCACAGTAAAAAAATGATTAAAACGTCTTCATAAACTTCGGAGAAAGGGAAGATTTAGTTAAATCAACACTGTCCATTTTCTTCTCGTGTGTAATAGTCTAATTTTTATATATAAATGTAAACGCTTGAAATGAAATAAATGTAGTTGCTATTAAGTTATTTCAAAGCAATGGCGACGTGCTTGCCAGACAGTGCCTCCTCTACGGTGGAGCATGAAGCAGCATTTTTAGTAACCAGGCCAGTGAATGCAATGCGCGCATTGACTCGACACTAATTACTTGGACGGTCATGATATATAGACCTATTTAACACGTTATTGTTGGTTGGGGATAAACATAAACAAACATACATATCAAAATAAAGCGGCCCTCGTCCGTTCCTTTAAATGTTCCTACTAAATAAATCTAAGTAATGCTGCGAATAAATATTAGATCTAAACATCAGTATTGTTAATGATGCTTCTAAGTACCTGGCATTTTGTAATAATAACCCGTTCCACGCCTAAAGAAATGTTTGATTTAATTTAATTAATTCGTTTATTTATTAATTAAAGAAAAATACATGTTACAATACAGATGTATCTGAAACCTGCATGGGTTTTAAATGTGTTTATTCATATAGGAAAGTACCAAGACTTATCAGCAATTTAAAGAAACTTTAATATGAAAAAACAATTTGCTGAACGATTAGAGAAATCTACGATTGTTTTTTTTTGTAGAGAAAAGTAAATGTTTTCGGTCCATCCATGCTTGACTCAAAAATTAATTCAATCAGTCATCAAGGGTATCACCAGTGAAATTAACTTTTCGGCTTGACTAGAACTTTAAGGTGGTAACGGAGGATCTCGGTGTAAAATGCACATCATAATATTGTTTTCCTCACTTTTGAATAAAAAGTTTGCAATACATGCGTTTTATAGCAATTCGCGCAAACTGCTTGTTAATAGTTAGGTGATCAGATGAAAATTATTCAATTTTATGCGTTATATTTTAGCTGCATTACATTACAACTGTAAACACGCTTTTAAGTTTGTTAATATAATGCAGGCAAAATGTGATATATTAAAGTACGTTATTTTTTTGTGAAGACTTTATTATTAATAAACTATTTCCGCAAGTTGCTTTAAACACATTTATTTAATACTTTTTATTCAAAAGTTAGGAAAACAATATTATGATGTGCATTTTATACCGAGGTAAAAAGTTACTCCCTTAAGCTCAAGTTTCTCATAAGGAACCAATTGTTAAAATATTTCAATTTAGTTAAAACTAAACATTTTTCTATAAAAACGATCTCTTCCCCTAAAAACTTTTGCAGTTTATGTCGATTCTGCTGAAGTAAATTTCTACAATGGCATGATGTCCCAATTCTAAAGAAAATTACATAAGTGTCAAACCAAATTTGAATGACCGTCATATTTTAGTAAAGTTCAACCTTCTACGATCAGATCCCCCAAGAATTCCTTATCGAGATATATTTGCAACTACAGCTTTAAGACCTGTCATTTGCTTCGATGACCAATCAAATTATCTCGTGGCTTGCTTGCAATTGAACTAACAACTGAGGAGTTGGTCACGATTTCTGATTGACTCTTCTTTTTAGAGCTTTCAGGTTTGCCAACTTGCATCATGTAAGTGCCTTAGTTTCGATTGGAGACTGTGCAAAAATAGGTTATTGTGAAGTAGGTTGCGTTTTTTTGCACACAGCTAAAAAGATTTCTCATTCACTTCAGTAGAAATAGTTATATCCCTTCTATTCTCTTCATTACTTCAATAATTGCGCCATAATATCTATTGGAACGTTTCTGTATCCTTTATATAGATCGAATTCAAATTTACTTCGTAGGAACTTACCTACGAAATTCTAAGAAAGAACTAGCACTAAAACAGTTCAGAATTGTCCATTTTGTGTTCCAGTTTTTTTTTGGCTTGTCTAATTATTTTCCGTTCTGTTATTTTATTTAACTCATGAGTCATTGGGCGTATACTGTTTTTTACTAGTGGAGCTCGAACTTGGCCTCATTTATCAATGTGTTGTCTTTTTTTGGTAACCATAGGTTAAAATGTAATAATGTTATTTTCAATGCAAGTGCCCGTAAAGACGTATATTATATTCTTCAAAACTGTTGTTATAATCAACTTTACCAAACTAGTGTTTTTTTATTTATTGAAAAACGTTGCCATACTCTTCTTATGGCTTCTATCTATCTTCTTCATAGGCTTGAAAAAAATGAGCTACGGACGCATAAAACTGGAAGCAGCTTATTTCCGTCAAGTTGGCAACATGCGTGCAAAGAAAAATAATAAGAACGCCCGCCTAAAGTTCATTTGGGGTATTTATTATTTGTTTATTTCTTTAATTACGTTTCATTTATTTACTCACACTTAACATTAAAAAACGTAGTATGATACACGTCGGTAAGGGCAATAACTTACTCATAACGTTTGAAACACTCGCTTTATAGCTCGTGTTTCAAACCGTCCTCGTAAGCTATTGCCTCATTACCGCACTTATAGCATAAACTGCTACGAGTATTACCTATGTTTAAAAACTTTTCCTAAAGGCATTTCAATTAAAATTACAAATGGTAGGTATTAGAAAAAAAAGAGAGTTAAAATTACTTAGATCAAACTAACCATACGAGAAAAAAGAAATTCTGGGACTTCCCTACAAATTCAGATTCCTATTTACGTAATTCCTGGACCAAAATGCAACGACAAAACATTTAAATTATTTTAGAATATTGTTAACAACATCATTTAGGCATACTGCTCCAGGTTGGCCGTCGCGTTGACTCTGCCTACTGTGGATAGTAGGTAAAACCAATTTGAACCGATGGCCTTGGCACGCTGCTGTATCGGAGTTTCTCTTAAAATAAATTGGGCCACACTTTTTTGTCCAGACCTAATGGATCACCCGCCCGCCCTCGATTAACTGAATTGATTAGACTCCAAATTGAATTATCCGACTACTTGCAGGCAGATAAGAGCCATTTCAACTGATTGTATGTTTTAGACATTGCTAGTTCGCCATGCTCTAATTTTACGAGGTTTTTTCTTGCAATACAAACACTTGCTTAGCGCGATTGCGATCGGATTTTTTGTTTGATAATGTAGGCGTTTGTATCTGCAATTTCGTTAATATCTTGATTGGAATGTAAAAGCTTGATTAGTATCTGCAATCTACGTGACTTAGTTATTCTTTCTGTATAAAAATGTAGTTTAAGTAGCTGTTAGTTCCAGAGCTCGATTCCTGCTCCAGGGTGATCAGTACCAAGTTAGGTGACCCTTTTTACGAAATGCGATTAAAACAAGTATATTTTCTCAAACTGTTCGACTCGAAGTTAGGCCAATCAAATCATGCGTAGCGTAACTGATGTTTGAAGAACATTCCATCGAAGAACGCTGATGCGAAAGAACGGTTGTAAGAATGCACGTAGAGATATTTTGGACGAACGATTGTGCACCCCGCGCCATTCGCACTCTTCAGGCGTCCATCCATCCATCAGCCTGTTTTGTCCACTGCTGGGCATAGGCCATTCCAGGATTTCACCACTCTTGGTGGTCCTCCTGGAAGAAATGCCCATACTCACACACGCTGGGCAGGCGGGTTGGTGAGCGCGTTGCCGAAACCCTTGCACCAGTGACGCCGCTGCCCGTCACCGGTCTGTTTTATATAAGGCTCGGCAATTGGGGATGGATATACCGCCATCGGGCCCAGGCAATGGTGGGCCGCCTAGTTTTGCCTGAGAGCTGTTCTCTTGCTCTCCCCCGAATAATTTCGGGAGGATTTCCGAGTAAGATGGTGGTACCTCCACAGTCGAGCCCGGCATTAGCTCTACCTCTTCAGGCGTATTGCGTTCGAATTTATCAAGCTACAATTCAAAGAACTATAGTGTAAACTTGTGCTCACCTCAAGATCCTAAGCGCAATATCGTCGCAGTGCCGTGCCGGCTCCGGCTAGTCGACTCTCGCGCAGACCGTCATCATCTTCCCGCCGCTACCTCATAGCACTTCACTGATCCTTGGTCAACACTCTGATCACTACACTTCACCGTCCATGTCCTGGAACAATCGGATATACGTCGTTACAAGAAGTGAAACAATAATTGAAGAACGAAAACTAAGAGGAAAATTTTTAGTAAGAGACATACGTATATACATGGTGTCTCATTTAAATCGGTCAGTATGGGAAAGTCTGAAACTGTAAGACATACGAAGATCTGTTATTAGGAACCATGTCATCGATTTTAATAACAAGAAAAACTGCATAAAATTTAATTAATTTAATTTATTTTAGTAGGTGTTCGAAGTGACCACCGTTTTTTTCAATACAATATTCAACATGTTTAGGTAACGATCTTACAAAACACGTACATTAAAGTATGTGAAAACAATGCATTTTGTTCATTTGAAACATCATGTTTCATAGAGCCATTTACTGCTTAAGACCTACACAATCGATATCTAAATAGAAATAGTGTAAGTTTATTTTTTTCAAAACAACCGGGTTCGATTCCCGAGCTGAGTACAGGTTTTTTTAAAATGTATGAATGCAGTTTTTCTTGTTATTAAAATCGATGACACGGTTCCTAAGAACAGATCTTCGTATGTCTTATAGTTTCAGACTTTCCCATACTGACCGATTTTAATGAGACAACCTGTATAATAGGCAGAGATCCCTCGAAGGTGTGGATGGGGTTATTAGTTAAATTAAGGTTCATCATAAATTATTATAATTTAACTAATATGTAAACTGACTTCGCTGTAAAAGGTAATAGACAATGTAAGACGGATTGACTAAGAGCAATATTTTTTTTTTCTCTTGGACCTAATTCCTATGGTTTTATATTTCCCTTTACTTAAGTAGGTATAAGAAAATTGTATAGATTAAGGTTATGTTACAAATGAAAAAAAAATCATGTTTGCTAAGTTTCTTGCCCTTCTTCTTAGCAATACTAATCGAATGGTGCAGATGGTTAGGCATTATGTATATATAATATTTTTATTCCTATATTTTTTTACTTTATGCAGGTTTATAACTTTATTACATTTTAGTAGCCCAACCTTAATATTTTTTGGATGAATTGTTGACAATATCTTGTTATTGTAAACAATAACTTGTTTGTTCGTTGCATCATTTATTTATAATATTTTTATTCCTAGATTTCTCTATTTTATGAAGATGTATAATTAAATTTTTGTAGCCCAACCTAAATATTTTTGTATGTATTTCCCTTATACATATTATTTTTTATATATTTTTTATTCTAAAGATATTTATTGTAAAGATTAACTTTGACTTGTAGAAAGTATACTTTATGTATCTATTTTACAAAATAAATATTTTGATTTGATTTGATTATTTAATTATTTAAAGTGCAACTCCTGCCTTTGCTTTGGGCACCTTCCTAGGCATGATCTTTTAACGAATTTTAACTTCCCGATACTTTTTCTTTCCCGCCCTCCCGCTAAGCTTTCCATCCGCATATTTCTTCGCGTAACCATGAGGGATCTCTGCTTAGTTTGAGGCGTATACATAATATAAAGTACAGTCAGACACTTAAGTAATTTGACTTTTATATAAGGTCTTACAATAATAAGTGAAAACAATTCTAGGGTAGATCATGTATCGTTAACTTATCAAATTCCAGAAGAAGAAAAAAATGTTTGCTCAAATAATTCGAATGGTCCAGAATATCATAGCAGCACCTAATTGTCGATTTTTTGAAAGGAATAGACTTTTTTAAGGTCATATAAAAGTATACATTATTTTCTCCCTAAAATAAAAAAGATATAAATGAAAATATTCAGGACTGAATAAATAGCTTTGATGACGTAATAGTCATGTGATTCAGGCATTACAGGAAATAGGCCATTGCCCACAAGAAAAAAAAGGAATGTCAAAACCGACATCTGTTTTTTTGTATTTTCAGTAATCCCATCTTCAGGTTTTATCCGCAATTTTTTTTTTCATTCTTTCTTTACGTCAAGGAACTCTCCCTATTGAGCCTAAACGGTATGACTATTACGTCACATTCCAATTTCTCCAAACTGATTTTCAAAAAATAATTTTGTTATAAAAAATACCACCTGAAAGTTAAAGAACAGTATGTATCTTCATGATTTAGCCTATATTTTCAGAAAAAATATACAAAAGGGCCTGTTACAATTTATGGTTGTTTCGAATTGTTTCACTTCCCTGTACAAAGTGGTTCAATCAGCTGACTAAATTTCTAAGGAAAGGTAAAAAAAGAACAAAAAATTTTTTTTTTCGGTTGAGTGTGCTCTATTAGGGATACGCTATCATCTGCTAAATTTTTTTCACTTTGAATTGTAGGACCTTATATAATGTGTCTAGTGCTTAGTTACAATATAAACCAGGCTGAATGTAAAAAATATATGCAGTATAAATAAAACAACTATAGGTGGTGATCATTTCAATTTTTTTAAGTACATAAGTCACAAGCCTATCATTTTTATAGTGACATTCGAGTTCTTATAAAGGTCGTTTTAATCAACTAAAATAGAAGCTTATAGAGAAGTTGTTTATTAGCAGAGACTATCTTCGTGTTTATTAGGTATTTCCGCTACAAAATTGCTAGCTTAATAGCAATTATAATAATCTTCCTAATAAATAATAAGATATTGATTCAAGTTCGCTACTTTTATATAAACTAAGTTAGATTTCTAATTTACATATTTTAGAATTAATACACTATAATGCTTAGATTGAATGATATTCTAAATAAACTTGTATGCTCTAAAAATGTAAATAAATAATTTGGCCAAGTGCGAGTTCCGTACCATCGGGTGCGGAATCCTAAAAACATTATGGTAAATAACAGCAATAAACATGCAAAAGCAACATCAAGGCTACAAAAAGCAAGGCAATAAATAGACAGCGCCCTGCAAAAAATTTTACGGAACCCTATTTTTTATTATTTTTTATTTTACTTTAGAGTAAGTCCTACAATCTGACTGAATTTAAAACTTGTATGTTTTACCGTCTTTAAGTAAGGGCCAAAACCAATATTGTTTAAATAATGCAATAATTTCATATTTGACGCTGTAGACCCATGTGACAGACGGACAGACAGACAGACCCACAGACACAGGTTCCGTTTGGCACCATTTTGGGTACTGAACCCTAAAAAGGAGGGTTTCAGTTCACTTAATCTCGTGACACAGCTACGTGCGCTGCATCTGAAAATCGATAATAATGCCATTTTAATTGTTCCAAAGGTATAAAGATTACTCTGCAACTATTAAACAAAGTTGTCTCGTTTCATGCGTAAATACAGTAAAAATTAATTAAAAAAAAAATTCAATTAAATAAACTTAAAATATATTAAAATATATTATTATAAACTTATATATACGCTGTAAAAGCACCAAATTTGTTTGTATTTAAAGATAAATATAAAGTGAAGTTTAAATATGCACACAATATATATAAATATGCACACAATAAAATCATCCCAAGGAATATATTTCGGGTTTATTTTCGGTATCAGTTGAGTATCTATAAATACTATTTATAATTTTTCTACATATTTATCATTAAAAACAAACTTTTTAATGATATGATCAAGATATGATATTGTTATTGTGAGCAAGACGTAAAGAAGCTGCCCCCTTAAAGCATGTACGTAACGAATAAAGTATGCTTTTGATTTTCTTTTAACGTGCTATGTTGTGATTCTCCAGCCTTTTCGTTATTGTATGAATAACTAAAAGAAAAAAAATAGAACGAGCTATCTGACACTGGCGCCGTTTTAACATTGCGTTGTCTGAAAGTATAGTGTGTCTATTATTAAAATATTATTGGCAAGACTCTCAGTCCGAGGACTTTCTCTCTCCATTATAGTCGAAAAGGTACCGAAGAACATTACAGAATTTATATGCATTGCACTGTTATTTCTATACCTATTTCGAATACATTGCTTAATGAATGAGTTATTGTTCAAAATGAAAAAAGAAACCTTCAAGGATAATTTTGTTCGTCTGTCCATCTGTCAAGAGTAGGGTTGCCAGACCTGAATCTTCAGCGGCCATGAATTGTCCTCCCGTCCTATTTAACCTTTATAATGTTCTCCATTTCAAATTTTCTCTGTTTAGACCCATGTTGCGCTGCCAAAATACTCAAATATCAGCATAAATCTCTTGCTTTTAGGTTAATTTTCCAATGTTCTAACAATATGACATAAATTATGCGCCTAGTTTTGAAAAGAATCTAAAGAATTAGGACATTGAAAAAAAATGTTTTTTTTAATGTCACCTATTTTTCAAAATGTTACTATTTTTGTTAAATGCTCTCTTTTTCTATTTTTCCAACTGGCAACCTCTTGATTGGAACTTTTTTTCTCGGGCCCCATAAGAAATTTTAAGTTAAAACTTATACCTCCTGCAGAACTCTACGAATCCGTGGTGCTGTTAAAAAAATTCAGGCTTTTAACCCAACGCAAAAAATGTTTGCCCTGAAATGTAACCAATTTCTAACAAATTGGCTCACCATGAAAACCTCTCTGCCAAAGGTATGAGCCCGGGGGTCATACCGGTTATATAAAAACGACAGATGTCCCTGTGTGTGAATGTGATTGTGTACGTATAGTTTAAGCTAGTGTTTGAGCATTTTATAGTGTGCGTGCATCGCGGCGCTGCCTCGTCCCCCACCGAAAATGACAGACTTTTTTGCATAGAAACTAGTGCGTGGCTCCACTCCAGTTGGTTTTCTCCTCCAAGTCTTTAGGGCACTTCCAGTTGCCTTAGGAATTTGAAATTCCGTTCATAAGTAGGCCATATAGCAGCACCCATAAAGAAAAAAAAACGTGAAAATATACTATAATACAAATCTAAGTCTAATCTAAGTATACTTTGTATATATTAAGTATATTACTAAATAATCCTAAAAAATTTAACAAACTAAATACCTAAACATAAAAATATTATAAACTAGCTTTTGCTCGCGGCTCCGCCCGCATGTTATTCGGTTTAACGACATGCTTTTTTCCGGAATAAAAATTAGCCTATGTGTTAAGCTATATCCATTCTAAATTTCATCCAAATCCGTCCAGCCGTTTCAGCGTGAAAGAGTAACAAACATACCCACACACACGTCCACACAAACTTTCGCATTTATAATATTAGTGTGATTAATAATACAAATTACAAGACCAAAAATAACCAACTTAATCCGACCCTTTAGATACAAAGAGCTTAATTTGATAGTAAGTGTCAAGTAAACTTTGAAATCCATAACTGCTTAATAAGGCAGTCCATAATAAGCTAGTGTTTAAGCGGTATACGTACTACAGAACCCTCAGAGCACTAGTTCTATTCGCACTTGACTGTATTTTGTTAGAACGAATCTTCGGAAGAGAGAGTGTTTACGCATATTTGATTGAACAGTTGAAAATTGGAACACCCCTGACGCTCTCTTATCCGGTAATGTTTCCCACATTTAATTTCCTACTTGAAATTTCTCAAACACACCTGTTGTTTTCTAAATGAATCCTCAAGTTTTTATGATGTTACAAGTAGGTAGCAATATTTGCCGAAACGCTCGGGTATTAGTATTTTTAATTAGCAAACACATGAGCCAAGCAATGACACAAATTCTTTGTTTAATTTTTTGTCGAACAAGGTTGTTTAGACGTACTGAATGTTTTACTTTCTATCACAGTTTGTTAATCAAAACGGATTTCGCTATTACACGGCTAAACATCATACAACAGTTTATAAATATTGGACCTAAGTAAGTAAATAATTTATTTGTAAGAATTTGTCTTAAAAATAGGTGGTTATACATGTACATATAAAACAGTATAAATATAAGGTGACTTTAATTTATGCAGCCAAACTCATACTGGAGGCTTGGTAAGTAAATCAGTAATATGGATCAATAACACTTTTTGATAATTTCGCAAAATAAAATCTTGACGACCTATAGTCATTGACTCAGAGCTGGGCTTGCGTTTGTAGGGAACACGAAAATGATTTTTTACGAATTAGACAAAAAGGGTAATTGAACCTTCTTTCTAAGCACTTACCGAGTCTTTAGTAAGAATTTGGCTGCATAAATTAAGTCACCTTATATGTAACTGATGAAAACTTACAAGTCAGAAAGATTTTTATTTTAATAAAGCAAAATACGTAACAGAAAGGGGCACAGAAGTCAGTATTTATAAATGTTAAACCATCAATATATTTAAATAAATCATAATAATATTAAAGCATATCAGTCAATATAAGAAATCACCAAAACTATAAAGCGTTGACAAACCTTATATTAAGATAGGTGGCGATTCGACAAGACTAAACTTAGTTTAAGTATTCTGTATTTTTATTTCTGTATCGAAGAGACATAAGGATAGTCCTGTCAAATAAGTTAAGTCGTGCGTGTTACACCTAATCGACACCATATGTTTTGATTTGAGCTAAATGTGGCTAAATGTCGCTTTGATGCTCTAATTAAACACCCGCCGTAAGGTGGAGCCGTAGTTTTTCCAAAAACATTGCGACAAACAAGGCCAGAAAAATATTTAACATATTGCTTTTCATCAAAGTTGTCGTCGTCGCGGACCGGGCTCTTAACAAAGAGTATATAGATTTTTCATTTGTAATGCGCTGTTATAATATAGGTACCAGTGGCGAAGGGTCCATATAACACGATTCCCATCGGCTTCCCTTTAGGAAATGACATAAATGTAGAATTTCTTTATTCACTAAAATTTATTTATCTACGGTACATTACAAGTCAAAAGTGCATCGTGAACAATGTAATACAAACAATGACATTTTATAACGGTACAAAAAAAGCGAAAAAAACGCTTGATGAATAAAATGTTCTGTGGTCCGATTCCTCTGTTCAACGCCGGTTTACTGTCTCCCTCATTTCTGCTATAGTTGACCCATACGTCCTTCTCTTTTTAGCACGTGTAAATATAGGTCATGAACGTGCTGCTTTTTTCCGAATTATAAATAATAACAGAAATATCAAATCGCTTTTTTCGTCCTCGCGTTCAAGAAGCTTCGTAGCTCAACGGTACGGGTGTCTAGTTTTCACGTATGAAATCGACTTGTTTTCTTTTTGTGTTTTATTTTGTATGTATTTGTTCAATTTATTTTAGTTTAATAAGTTTTGATCATATTATAGTTCTGGTGCACTTTTTATTCACGTGTAAATAATAGCGTCAAATTTATTTTTCATAAAAAGCAACCTGCTGATATAGTAGCGCCTGACAAAAATTTGGCGCCTCCTAAGTACGGAACCCCACTTTTTATAATTTTTTATTTTACTTTAGAGTACGTACTAAAAATCTGACTAAATTTAAAACTTGTTACTTTGTACGAGTATTGGTGTCTTTAATAAGAGCCAAAACCGATAACATTGAAAATAATACAACTTTTTCGAGCTTTCTTGTATGTTCTCTCTTCCCTTCAATTTTATTTAAATTTTGTATTATTTGTCGTGGTAGAGGTCATAGAAACACATATTTTGTGAAAATTTGAACTTTCTACCTATTGCGGTGGAGGCTATAGACCCCTGTGACAGACGGACAGACAGACAGACAGACAGCGCAGGTAATAGAGTCCCGTTTGGCACCCTTTGGGTACGGAACCCTTAAATTGTTAAGTTTTTTCTTGGTTGCTTTTCTGAGTAAGGCGAGTTTTTGTCCGGCTTCCCTTTTTAAAATGTTCACCCTTCGCCACTAAAAGGTACCTATTTTTTATCTGAGGTAGCGAACCACATATAGAAGTATCTATACTATTATCTAAATCTGTGTGAGAAAATTATCAGGAATTTGTGTTTAAATTCAATGGGAACTTGTTGTAAAAACGCATTCGGAATTTTTGTGCATGTTTTCTCGTCAGCCCGCATGCATTTATCGTGTAGTTCACAAGTATGAATAAGATTGGATTCCGATGAATTTTGACCGACAATAAAGTAGTTGCTGAGGTGGTTATTTCATAATTCATTATCATCTTATTTATAGGACTGAAGTTCACGTTAAAATAATAGAGGCACATCCATTGAATGTTCCGTCTGATGATGTCTATGATGTGACCGTGTCAAATTATAATTGAGTTGAATTGGCTTGATATTATAATGATAACTTTACGTAAGGCGCTACACAGAAATATAACATTTGAAGAGTGACAACTGATGGCGGAGATTCGAGACTCAGGCGACTTGCAATAATTCATTTTGATCAATTCAATTATGATAATACTAAGAATTCTTTAGTATATCGAAACGCTGAAAAGGTCACCGTTTGCATAATAGGTCGATATTCGTTTTTTTTACATTTTCTGTGACTGCCTACTGCAAACGCGATGCCATATAATCAAGCCTTTTATTTATAGTGTCACATTGGTCGGTTTGGAACTGGTATCCTAATGTTGGCAACGATTTGTTAATATGTTCTTTAAATCGGTAAAGGTTTTTGTTCCGAGGACCTTTTGTCAAGAGTTTAGGTCATCTCATTGAGTCGATCGAATCGCTGCTAGACTCCTGAATGTCGCTCGACCGGTTCCATTTAATATCAACCATGTTCAATGAAGCTCTACCAGTTTAACTATTCAGAATCGAAATGGGAATTTAACCTTTAGCACTCGGTGATAAGCATGACGAAGCTATAGATTAACTACGAGGTGTTCTGGTGTAATTTTAGTAAAGGAACACGCCCGATGATATAACTTGTCAGCTATTTACTCTGTTTCCAGTGAAGGTTACGCCATTTAGACAATAGAGTTCTTTCTATATCACATTCCTAAGGAAAAAGTGAAAACCGGATCTAGGAACATCGTCATTTTTATGGGATCAAAAAATACCTACCGTATTTAAACTTTATAAACCACGTCCGCGGAATAGACTGACAGCCTGATATGTTTCTTTATTATCTGTCGACAAAGATCTGATTACTATTCAAGTTATTGTTATTGTAACATTTGTTACATATCTTTTGTCTAGCAATGACATAACAATGATTAAAAGAGGCCATTGGACAGTCGTGAACGAAAGCGTGTCTCAGTTTTTCTAGGTGACAGAACTATTGTCTATAGGGGCAAAAACTCGAGGTATGAACACTGTCTCAAGGCGGGCTGAGAGGTCACAAAGCTCACGCTTAGACCTCGCGTGCCAAATAACCAATCACACAAATTGTTCACCTCCCATGGACAAGAAATTACATCTACTCGTATATAGAGTGCTAGCCTTTGGATAATTAGACCCTGTATCTTGGCAAAATACTTTAGGGACTGAACAATCGTATTGTTATGTTGAGGTCAAATCTGACACGATTTTACGTCCGACGGAAAATTCTTCTCATGCTCTTCCCATCCCCCAATATTATACGCGGGGAAGGTTTCGAGCTCGGTGCAAAATGCACAACTTATGATTGTTTTTCCTACTATTGCATAAAAAGTACTAAATAAATGTGATATATGGCATTTCGCGACCATTGCTTAGTGTCAATTAGACTTTTCTACCAAAATTTTGTAATTTTATGTATTATGTTGTAAATGAATGGGCATACAAACTTAAAACACGCTTTTAAGTTTGTATACTTATTCATTTACAACGTAATGCATAAAATGACAAAATTTTGCTAAAAACCCCTGATAATTATTCAATAATAGTCGTAAAATAAGATTAAACTATTTTATTTCATATATTTTATTTCAAAATAAGGTAAACAAACTTATCTTATGCACTTTGCACTGAGCTTGAAACGTTACCCCTCAAGTGGATGTTTGTTAGTCAGTTTCACTGGTAACGTTTCAATGGGTTTGCATTTAAAAGATACATAATATATTCTTCTCAGATTGTAGGTATGTATGTAGGTTTGACCAATTTATTTATTTTATAAGTTGCACAGTTTAACTAAGTAAAAAAAAAACAAAATAATCCTAATACCTACTTAAATATAAAAGAAAACAAAATATGTATTATTGAATATTATTATTTTCAATTATTTTTTCACCATTATCCTTTGGCATGTTACCATGGGGCCGATCAGTTTTTATGGCATCATTCTCTCAATACATATAATATAATATCCATTTATAAATATTTTAATGAGATTACTTGGAGGATAAATGCTACATTTAAAACATAGATCATAAATGTATTTATACTCCAGTAGCTATCTCTATATATAATATATTTTCAGTATCGTGTTTGTTTCTGTGTATATAAATTTAGCTCCATTCGTGTATTCAATCAAGTAATAATTTAGCACTAATTATACTCCTTTGTATAATAAATATTTATATATTTTACAAAAAACATTGAGAAATACATAAAAACCAGTCGTGTGGTGCCGTTGCAAAATATTTTATCGAAATAAAAACACCCAAATGAAGCATTGTTTCGTAGCTATTCATTTGATAGCTATATTGATAACTAAAAGCTTTATCCCGTAGACAATTGCCGTTACTAATCAAATTAATAACCCTTGCTTAAAAACGGAATGCGAAATGAAGCCTCTAACTCGTAAGTAAATTTAATGAATGCTTAATTGAACCAATTGGTAGTTTAATTGATAAATTAATATTTATTCTGGTTTACGTGAAATTCTGTATGCTGTACAATTGGAAATACCAACGTTTTAATGTTTATTTAGAGAAAAAAGTCCGTGTTGAATAAATTTTTGTGTAATCTATCAAATCTATCAATATTTTTGGACCAATAATTTCAAAGTAGAAAATAGGTACTTATGCTATCCAAGATCTCGAAAACGACCTGGTGAATCTACAAGAAACTTTCACTTTTTTATGCAGTAAGTCTTAGATTTACCTGTAGGTAAGCATTTTCTGGGATTAAATTTATATTAAGAGTCACGTGATCATCAAATTGATACTCAGGCTCAGGGTGGTGCTGTAATTTGTCAATTCCATTCACAGCGGTCGTGTTGGTCCATACTACTATTATAATTACAAAAAAATCGGACAGTTCCCAAATACGAATACCACACGAGCAGAATTCGTGTTTTATATCGATTTTGTTAATTTTTGTTAAGGAGGTCGTCATAAATATAGTGCATTTCTGTCCAGTTAAAATCAATTTAGCAGAATAAAGTACCATTTAAAAATGTTGTGCAATCGACCAAGAATTCGTTGTTATCCGACGATATTTTTCTGTTAATTTGTACATTCTTAATGTACCTTTACCATTCCCTCGTTATGTTAAGGTCACTCTGTAACTCAGTGCCTTTACCTGCGAGTATAATCTGACTAAATGTAAAATATACCCTTTAAAACCTTGGTTACCTATACGTAATTAAATGCTTATAATATGTGAATACCTATAACATATATTGATTCATTTGAATTTTCAGAATATTGAACAGTAAATATTTCGTTCGTACTTAGATTAATAAACAGAAAAATTACAAGTCAAGCTAGGTGAGTAATCTGATTTCTCTGAACTGTGTACACTGAGATTTAATAAAGTGAAAGTGGACAAAACTTTTTGCGACTCTTTTGTTAACTACAATTTTAAAAAGTAAATCGAAACGGGAACATGGCTACAAAAATAGATGCTAAAAGTGCCCAACTGATAAAATCACCAATTCGTTCATCGCCTTGGTTATTATTACGAATCTATTGAGGTAGTTGGTTCACCATTAGTGCGCCAAATGCAATTAGTAATTCATGTTACATCGGAACAAAGTCATTGTATAGCACGGGAGCCTTGGCGTTATTCAATTAAGGTTGTTCGACACCCAATGTGTATGGTACATTAAATTCTCGAGTTTCCGCATTTTTACGTGTAACAATGACTATATTTCTGTTCCTGCAATACTGGACCTAATGGATATGGAGTTGGTTTCTTATTTACTCGTATAGCTTAGGAGCTTCCAGTTCAAAAACATGTATTTTTGTGATAATGATTCAATAACTCTCTTTCTTTACGACGGCTAAGCTATTAGTTATTAATTATTTTGAATTTAAAATTATTTTATTTCGTGTATTTGTGGGGCTATCAAAATTATAAAAAAAAACAGTGTAGTTCCTAAGATGGATTCGAGCGACGATCTTGCCTTCTATAAATTGTTTGACTATTGTTTTAGAAGTAATGAGAATTCAACAGATTGATTTTAGTAGTGGAAAACACAAAATGTCTTTTGGGTTCATTAAGAGTCGTGTTAGAACATATTCTCAATGAAAAATCGGGTATAAAATAAAATAAACAAAGAAAAAGAAAATAATGTATGTTAGTAGGGCTCTGTCTCAGAGCCCCAGTTGAGTATGATCACTGAACAAGTTAAGACAGTAGGTAAACAAGTTGTGCGTACATAGCTACAAAGCCCGGCGTGGGAAAGGTGCTGGCATTTAGCCTCAGCGGGTTCGATACGAGGCGTCTTCTGTTACCTAATAGTTACTGTGTGTCGCCAACGAACGATGACTTCGCCAGCGCAGGCGACTCTTGTGGACTGATATAGAAAAATGCTCTAATTGATCATCTCTAACTACTTTCGTTTAGAGCGTGACCTATAAAATAAAATAAATGGTCATTGCAAATCTTTTATAGAACCACGATAGGAAATTAGAAAATATGTTAATGATATGTGATCAAAGTAATTTGTCTTGTTTCGTTTGTACGGGCCGATTGTAGAAAGGGATCAAATACTTCTGAACTTGGTCGCCATTCCTGCCGGACAGTAAAATTTTGGAATATGTTTAGTAAATAATAATGTTATATGTTTATAACTATTATTATGTCTTGAAGAAAAGTTAACATGGTAATGAAAAGTGCGACAGTGAAACTTTCCTATGTAATAAACGTGAAAAATACCCTTTCTGTCCAAAAAATGCGTTCAAAGCATGTAGAAAATAAGGTGTTATGTGAAAATTCGTAAATTTCAACTTTACAAAACGCACGCGTGAAGTTTTGCTGATTTCTCAAATAACTCCTTTATATAGAACAAAACCGGCCCAGTATGAGTGGAACTCGCATCTTGTGTGTTTAATAGACTCAAATAATTTGAACGAAAATTACACATCTTTTTATACCTACAAAATTTAGAAAGCAAAAATAAGTTGGTTGAATGGGTGCGTAGCACGCCGTTTGTATATTTTTTGTTTACATACAGTGTATGGCACATAATATACAAAAATTTCAAATTCCTAACAAGTTCAGCTTTTAAGATGGACCCCGTAACAAAAATATCCGTCTTTTGAGACCCGTGACAAACAAACGGATGGACAGGCAGCAAAGTGAAATTCGTTTGGTCTTTGGCTCTGTTTTACCCCAAAAACGATTAAATATGCATACTGAATATTGTCGTATTTGGGTAATTTCGACAGGCGCAAGATTGAATTGTTGCCAATGCCACTTAAACGTAGCTAAATTTTAGCTAAAATATTGACGTTTATAAATGTGTATCTCAAAATAAACTATTAATTATGGTTACAGTTTATTATTTAATAATCCATCCATCAGCCCGTGTTTGTCCACTGCTGGACATAGGCCTTTCCCAAATTTCGCCACTCATGTCGGTCCTCCGTCCTCTTCATCCAGCACACCACAACGGCCGTCGTTCCAGCAGGCACGAGGTCAGCCTACACTACGCTTTGCTGTACGTGGTCTCCACAATGGAGTCATAAATCGATGCATAGAATATTTTTATGTATCTTTATACGAAACCTCGTATTCTACAAATCATACGAAACAATTTTCCCACGAAATACACAGCGCAAATAAAACCGAATCTATTTCTCTTATTTAATTTGAAATACCTACTGCGATTTCAGTCGTCTTTTAAAACTTCAGTGTGCTATTTTTGTATCGCCCGGTCAGCGAGAGGTCTCGGGTTCAAATCCCAGTTCAGAGCTTCTTAAATCCAGATTTACTTTCCCTTTGATTTCCTGTACCGCAATCCAGGAACTGTAACTGTTCATTTTCATTTCCTTACGATGGATAAATTGACGAAAAATATAGAATTTCGTTTCTTTATTAGTTTTAATGAGAATAGTATATTATGCAATTAGAGAATGAAGGACGGATTTAAAGCGAGGGCCATAGATGAATCACGAGCAAGTAAAGGATTCTAATGACTGATTCAAGTGTTAGAATCCTGAGCGACGCGAGTGATTCATGGCCCTCAATATAAATCCGTACTTTATTCAAGAGTTGCATACTATACTTTATACCATGACTATGAAAAAAATAATAATTTAAGCGAAAATAGACACTTAATGAAGAAAAAAGGAAGGTTAAATTAAATAAAATGCACATTACAATTTGAACTTATCATCTTAACTAAAATTAAGAGTAATTTTCTTATTTTTTATTATTAGGATGGTCAACTTGTGAAGCGATATATTTTTTTCTGTAATGGCAGCAAAGAACAGAAAACAGTTTTTATTCCAATGCTAAACTCCTTGTCGCAAATATCGACCAATCAAATCTCGAGGAGTTATTTGCACAAAGAGTTTGTATGTCGAGTATTCTTTGCGCAAGGAGTTTGTATCGAGTATTTTTTGCGCAAGGAGGTTATTAATATATTGGTGTATTCTAAATTCAAACCCAAAAATAGTGATTAAAAGGCATTTTTATTCACTGTTTTCAGTGAATAACAGCTTTTTAGAGTGGGAATGGTATAATAGTACATTATGATACAAGTAAGCTGCGTTGGACATTACAATCGAGGCGAGATTGCAGACCGAGCCGAAGGCCAGGGCGTAATGGAGCCGAGAGTGTAATGTCTAATGCTCACGCGTTTCATTCGACGTTTTTCAACACACTTGCAAGGAAAAACAATGAAATTTGATTGACTTATTTTTCCTTGCAAGTGTGTACAAAACCACAGCTGTGAATTGACAATTTTCTATGAAAAATTGCAGTGGGGATTTTGTTTTTTGCGCAGATGGAAACAGAGGCACTGACGCAAAAAGCCAAACAGCCAAATATTTCCAAACTGCCAAATATTCAATATTAACACACTGAATATTTTTGTATTTACAACAAAATTTTGAGTTAGTTTGTTAATAAAAATAAATAATTTGATGAAATTAAATGACCATTTATTATATTTTAACGACTGAGACAGTCGTTTATTCGCAAAAATTTTACTATTTCTCAAGACATCAAAACTCTTTGCCAAGATAAAAAAAAATGGTTATACAAAAAACACTAGTGCGTTATTGTAAAGTAAAAAGCACGCGTGTTAAATATACTGCATTATGACCCTAACAACGCTGCAATAAGGGCCACTTTATAAGCAAGTGTGTTGTAAAACTTATTTTCTTATTGATTTTCCATCCTGTAAAACGCTCTGAAGCAGATATAGTTCCAAAGATATGGAATACTTAGGCTTTTTATAATATTGCGTGTAGTAAATTTGTAATAGGTTTCAAAGTTATCCGGGATCTATAAATTGGTTGAATGTGATTTCATCAAAATGTAAGGGAATTTAATTTATATAGATTTATAAACATTATCATACAAAGCAAAAGTATAATAAAATTACTGAAATACGTCTTACATTATATTTAAACTGATTAAAACAATTGCGTGTTTGTTTTATTTTTATATTAATATATTGTAGTTGATTCTGGAGGCTTTAGTTTTAATTTTAGTGCTGTCAAAACTTAAAATTTTCCAAAGTAATATAGCTTCTGTTGTTAACACTAAAGAAATATTGTGTAGTGAAAAAAATTTAGTTTAGACAACACTAAAACTAAAATTCTTCAGAATTGGCTTTATTATCGTGATAGCTATAAGTAAAGTAAAATTAATACCTGCGCATTAAAAGTATGGCACCGCGTTGATGTCTTTTGTTCAGAAAAGATGCAAGGAAACAATGTGTTGATCTTCTAGCCAAACTGTAACTATTAGGTATTATTTTTTTTTAGTAAATATTTTTATCTTTCATTTTAAATTCATATGTACACTTATAAGTAGGTATTATAAATTTATAACATAAATAATAAAGATAAAACAAGTTTTTTTTGTCTTGGGGTCGTCGTCAGTCAAATATAATAGTACATTACTGCTAAGACCAGGAATTAAGGAATTATTAAACTGCTAATTAATGGTCGAAGCAAGTATAGTGCTTTTCTCAAAAATAAAATGAGACATTTTCATGTTTTTCATGATAATCATTATCAAATAAAGTAAACTTACTAGGTAATATTAAAAGTTACTTGATCATATTTGGGCAATTAGTCATGTTTATTGTTATTGACTTCTTCAACAAAGAATTAGTGGAGTACAATCTATATCAGAGCCCTCTCCTGAACTCATTTTGTAATTTATTTGCACAAAACACTTTCAATTAAAATATAAAGCAACATAAATTTCCGCTTTAACGCAACTTTTTTATTATTGCCAGCTGGGCAAAGGTATTTACCGCTATGCAACCTTCTTCATGGACAGGACAACGCCATCTAGAGGAACGCTAAGAATTAAGAAAAAAAAAACAACGAGAAAAACGCTCATTGAAGTAAAATTTTAAGTAGGTATTCACTGGTTTTAAATATACCTATAAAATAAATATAAATTATAGCAAACATTTCTATATTATAAATATGAAATTGTAATTCATTTTATTTTTCTTTGTAAATTGGCTGCTTAAAACCTTAAGATCGCCATCTTAAAAAGATAGACACGGATAGTTTTAAAAAGAAAACGTATGAAATGTGCTCTGTGAACTCTGTGAACATATGGTATGTAATGGATTTTCATACGAATTTCCTGGACAGTTATACAGATTTCCTGGACAGTTTTAAATACCTCGCCAGGATGAAGTATTTTCTGATAGGTCTTTACAGTACGTAATGGTTATATTACAATGTATTTTTGAGAAAAATATAATTGACAAATATAATATAAGAATAACATAAACTTAAATCTACTTTCTTCACCTAATTATATCTAGTCTGCTTTCTGCTCTATTAAACCTGCTTGCATTGCATGGCTATGGTGGATGTGTTGTAAGGGATGTGTGAGAGAGTGTCTGTCTGTCGGTCAGTGTTGTCTGTTCAGTCCGGCTCCGTAGTGGGCATTATTATTATTGTTGTGGTATTTATCATTATGCTGTGACTAAAGGGAGCTAAGTTGTAACTGCTTCAAAGAAACGAATCGGAAAAAAGTGGTCATAGAAAAGAGGGCAGATATTTGTTAAAGCGATGCCACGAAATCTTGGCGACATGGATCTCCATTTTTCTCAGCAATAAAAAACATAATGTAATTACCAATTTCTATACTTGATTAAGCATTTCATTGACATCATTGTGCCCAAAGATTTAGTTGATTGATTAATTTTCATAGCAGAGAAAAAAATATTTAGAAAATCTCTTTTAAAATTTACTGACAAACGGGAGCGAATGAAGCCTCTAAGTTTTTTATTTTAATTAGTCTACAAATACACTTCAATATGGCCGATTGGATTTATTAAATTACTTATAGTTGTCATTTTAAAAGAAAAATACTGTTTTGCCGCATATGACCTTACGGCGTAAGCTAGTTCGTGGGCGCATATTTGTATGGAGGAAGTCCCCCTCACTCCACTCCCCTAAGGAGCCGATTTGAAATTAAAAGTTTATCAATGCCTCGCCTTAATTGCAGGTTTTCGCGCTGGCCTATTTTCTCCAAAAGCGGTGGCGACATTTAGCGGTCGCTATATAGCGTCAAATGACGTCACTGAAACGTTGTCTATGAAAACAAGACGGCGTGGTTTCCTAGAGAGCGTTGTTTGACACCGTAACGTCGGTCGGTAGCGGTGCCGCCATTTGCATGACGGCTGTTTTTACGGTGTTGAAGAATCACGAACGTTTTTTCAATAGCTGTGTACTATTTATTGTAAAATGAATGTCAACTGGAGCAGCGAATAAGACGAAATCTTAATAGATTTCGTGCGGGTTCATAATATTTTATTCAATACAAAGCATAAAACTACAGACATAGGAGGATGAAACAAAAATTGGACATATTAAATGTTGTTGTCTGTTGTATGTATTATAACTTAATTAGTTTCTTATGTGATTTTATACATAATAAAACAAAACTGGCGTAAGACGAAAGTATTCCCTACATTTTTCGTCATTGCAGTGCAGACGGTGACGCACTAAAATTTCAAAATTTGCTACCGTTGACACGTACTTTGTGGTCTGTTTATTTCCGTAAAAA
Source organism: Ypsolopha scabrella (assembly GCA_910592155.1). NCBI lineage: Eukaryota > Metazoa > Arthropoda > Insecta > Lepidoptera > Ypsolophidae > Ypsolopha > Ypsolopha scabrella. The sequence goes on from OU342964.1 coordinate 14,288,149, forward strand.
GACAGCCGTCAGTCTCAAACATTCCACGTGTCTATGGCCGTCTTTTTGCGGCTATCATATTGCGTCCGCTAAATGTCGCCACCGCTTTTGGAGGAAACCATAGCTTCAAACTGGACTTAATGTGTATCAAAATGACTATCACAGTTATTTATACTCATGGTTATGTTGATTAAAATGTTTTGTTTTATTTAAAGTAACTTGAACTTAAGTAAGTTTTTGCTTATGTTAAGTGACTTTCATATACAGCCAAACTCATGCTGGAGGCTTGGTAAGTGACCAGTAACATGTATCTATAAGATAACACTGTTTTCTGATTTCGCAAATTAAAATCTTGACGTCCCATAGTAATTGACTCGGGGCTGGGGCCTGGGCTTGCGTTTGTTAAGAACACGAAAAGAATAATTTACGAATTTCACAAGAAGAGTCATTGAACCTTGTTACTGAGCACTTACTGAGTCTTCAGTAAGAATTTGGCTGTATAAATTAAAATCACGTTATACTAGGTGAAATTAAATCAACCGGCCAAATTCATACTGGAGACTCGGTTAGTCCTCAGAAATAAGGTTTAATGACCCTCCAGATGAAATTCTAAAAAAAGATTTTTCCCCCATAGTGCCTGCACTAGGAATTTTACTTAAACTAGTCCAAACAGTAAGGGAGCAAAAAATGCATTTCTCGAAATTGGCCAAAAGGATTACTGAACCTAGTTCTTGATCACTAACCGAGTCTCCAGTATGAATTTGGTCACTCTATATATAAGATGACTTCTAATTATATAGCCAAATTCACATTGGAGACTCGGTAAGTGGTCAGGACTGAGATTCAATGACTATTTCTGTGAAAAACGAAAAATGAAATTAAGGCCTACTATACTAATTGACTTGGAGTTGTTCGTAAATTAGTATAGGCGCACAAATTATATTTTGCGTTTTTCACAAAACGGGTCATTGAACCTTGGTCCTGACCACTCACCGAGTCTCCAGTATGAATGTAGCTATATAATTAAAAGTCATCTTATATATTTATATCTATTAAACTCTTAAAACAAATTCAGACTACGAACTTGCCGGTTGAATTGTGTTGGCTCTTCACAAAAGACACCAACGTAGTGCCTTAACTTTCCATTGACATTTATTGTCTGCAAATATGGACTAATTTAGTCTGAAATAAATATATTTGAATTGATTACAAAAACTTGCGTTTCAAAAACATTTAATCGTCTTCGTTTAGTCACGATATAAAATTTTAATGCAAAGGCAACAGAAATTCTTATGTCTCTATCAATCAACGACTAGACATAGACAGACTTGCCCAACAATTAACTCTGAAATAATTGTTATTGTGACAATCCCATATTAATTAATAACAGTCCACCACTTGCGCTCAGTTCGTGAAGCGGTATTGTGCAAAACGCGTGATGAAATGTTCAAACATGATCAGCAAATGACCGGTTTGTGTCAATTATGTGGTACACCACGCAACGGTTTCCTTAGCCACCGCTAAACACCTTAAAACAATCGAGTATAAAGCTACCGTTATAATAATTCACCTGAGCAAACGTTGGGAGACTTCTTTCCGTGGCTATTTATATCCATTATGTCAAGGAAAACTTACGTTCGGGAGATGTAAACAGTTGGACCTAGTTTAGATATTTGGATTACATCAAATCTATTACCATTAAACTAGTTGGCAGTTAAATCGGTATTTAAAATTACCATTACTTGTTATTAAATAATTCTTAATTGGAATTTGACTAGGAATTGCCTACTTACCTGTGCTGAATTTGAATGACGGCGATGCAAGAAGTTTTTTTTTAAAACAGAGCAATAATTTTATAGGAAAGTGGAGTGTGTTACCGAGTCTGAAACCTCACTGCAATGAGTTGGTCCCGTTTTGTATAAGAAGCAACTACTTGCCAATATTTATGTAAATGTGATTATTAAACAATTAACATAAATAAAAAGCTCAATTTGGCTTTGTGTATATTTATTTCATGATCAAAACTATAAAAAAAATTGAAAAATAACTTATTTTTAGAAAGGAAGACTCAACAACCAAATCACATTTTACTTTAAACTATCAAAATTCAAAAGACTGGAAAGTGACCCTTCTAGCAAATATTGCAAAATTTTTTGGTGTTGGGGGTGTACGGGGTAGAAAAAGTTTATTTAGAATTTTACAAAAAGTAGACATCATTAATCCTTACCAAGTTTCCGATATGGATTTGGACGTATTTGTCGTAAAAGGTTCTACAATAAATACATACCTTCCTGTGTACAAAAAATTGCTTTCATAGAAAAGTGCAATGAAAACTAAGCCATAATGTCAAGAAGGGCTGATAGTTTTTTTGCGATTTCAATGTTGACTTTAAAGAGTAAAAGTTGTTATGTATGATTTAGTGAATAAGCTCTTCATATGACTAGACTTTTATGTTACAAGTTATATAATAATATTTATAAATCATTTGAAAGTAGCAAGTTATACTACAAAAAATTGTATTGTGGTAATTACCCACCTAAAACGTTGTATATAACTATCTACATATTTTGTGTCAGTGCCAAAAGAAAAATAAAACCACTTCGAAATATGTTAATTACGAGCATTATGTGGAATTTAATTATAAAATTACTATCTACATACTTACATGTAGATACTTATTAAGCAAACAGAACTATGCAGATTTTCATGACGAAATGGGCAATTATTTGTTTTTATTATGGTTTCGACGTAGATTTTTTTACAGCTATATTTATATCTCTATTAGGCCTAAAAACCGGCAGTAAACTATAATTATTGCCTTATTAATATCATTTCGAAATGTTTGTACTGATAAACAAGCACCAGGTAGGCAGGTTTTGAGCCCGTTCACTACATGTGGATCAGTTTGCGAAAGAAACAAAGGTTCCACAGCGACAGAATACAGGCTTATCTTATTCAATATTGTAAATCTATCGTGGAACATCACAGCTTTCATTTCTTTGGTACTTATTTTAAAGTTTCATTCGTAAATCTTATTTCCGAATCGATTGTATTTGTTACATTTTGAAGACTTAAAAAATTCCTCGTGCCAGGATTCGAACCTGCGACCTCATGTTATCAAGACAAGCGCGCTACCAATTCCGAGGTACTTACCTAGACCGTTGAATTTTTCCATCATGAACTTGTCCGAAACTATTTGATCTAACCACGTTGTAAGGCACACACTGAACGCTTACGAGGGCTTTATGTGATTTCACGTTTTGTACGAAACAGATCTTTTTTAGTTTGTAATGTACTCTAATAATAATATTTAGAGTATTCCAAAGCAATGGATTTCGCAATAAAACGTAATCTTGGTACTGAAAAGTTTGTAATTTTTATTAAAATCCTGGAAGTCTATTTACTTACTTACTCAGGGTGCAAACCTACCCGCACTTGACAGGTTTTTTAACTTAGTTATTACGTAGAATGAATTTACGTGCTATTTTTATTATACCTACAGTCACAAGCAATTACGGTGAATACAAGTACTCATATTATTATATTCAGTGCAAAGGTAGTATAATATACAATCGTTAAGTGTGACCAGGTGATTATTCCGTAACTATTAGATATATCAAAAAAATGTAAACTGGTATCGAAAGTACGTTACCTAATCTGTAAAATGACATCAAAAACTTTTTAAAAATAAAACAAAAAGTATTCAAAATTTTGACTTGAAACACTCCCATACATTTAATTTAGTATGAGATTAACAAGGACGTCATAGGTTTTAGGTTTTAAAGTTAGTATATACACTCAGCGGCACAATTAGCGGAACAGAGCAACATTTTCATATAAATGTGGTAATTTCGAAGCCTCGGTTCTCCGTCAGGTAATGATTCGGATGAGATCTGATAGGAGCTATTTAGAGCACGGATGGACGAGATCCAGACCGCCTAAGGAACCCAACCGATCAGACAAGCCATTTATACCACAGACTGTGTAGAGTTTTGAGGGTTCGGATTTCCATACATTTTGATACCATTTATGAGGCTGTTTGTTTCATGGATATCTCTTATGTTAACTGTCGGTTTGATCAGTTGGATTCCTTAAGCAGTCTGGACCTCATCTATCTGTAGTCTAGATAGCTCCTATCAGATCTCATCCGAATCGTTACCTGACGGAGAACCGAGGCTTCGAAATTACCACATTTATATGAAAATGTTGCTTTGTTCCGCTAATTGTGACGCTGAGTGTATAAAGCATTGCATACATACCTAATCTAAATTCGTAATATGTTACCGGCTAAACCCGATTTTAGTACAAACTAGTTTTTCCCAGGCCAAACTAAGATCGATATCATGATATGGCTGGTAAGATCGTATTTTTGTTAAAACTTAAGACGTAGCCTCGCTCGGCTCCGCTTCACTCGGCTCCTGAATTTATATTCACAAGCAACCTAACACGCTCCTTCTCGCTTCGCTCGTTGTCGCACCTATATACTTTGGCCTAGGTAAAACTAGTTTGTCCTAAAAATCGGGTTTGGCCGGTAACATATACACTACGAATTTTGTTAAGAGGAAATAATTCACGCCTAATATAATTATGGTATAGTCAGATTCCGTTTGACTAGTTTCGTTGTGTTTTAGTACAACTGCATCTACAGCAACGCTCGTCTAGTTAGTGTCGGGCGAGGAGGCGTCGTGTTTTGCCTCAGACAAACTTAGGAACCAAATCCTACTACGAATATCTATACACCTATGTATATTTGAATAACAAGTAGGCATTAACATTAATTATGAATCTAGACCACGGATATGAGTATTTATATACCTTATTCGAAGTTGTTTAAGATAAATCAACAGCTAATTTTAAACATGGGTCTGGAGTTTGATACGTGTGTGTATAATTATGATGCAATATTACACAAAGAGAGCTATTCATCACAGGTTTGTGAATTAACCAAATAAAGTGAAGTTCTAAACATAATTTTGATCATTAAGGTGAAGTTAATTAAAAAATACCACTAGGAAACTTCCTATATATAAATTTTCAACAGGGTCCTATGATGTTTTATGACTTTACTATCATAACAAGGAAATAGATATTTATATTGATACGTACTTATAGAGAGTTGTAAAATAGAACTCGTTACTAGTTGCAAGCAACAAGGTCATCTTAATTGCGGCGAGGAATGTGATACCTAATTACAAAAAAAAGATATTTTTTTACTCCAGTACTTTAATAAGCTAGACTCTAGCTGCTAGAGGGTAGGGTCCCCGTTATATATATTATTATTATTGTATAAATATACCGGATGTAAAAGCAAAGTCAAGAATCCTTCAAGGGTGTGTTAGTATGGTCGGTAAAGATATTATTTTAAATACTGGGATCTCTAAATAAAGTACCAGTACCTCATAATAAGACGACTTTCTTTACTCAAAATACACTAATCGCGTGGACACCTTTGCTGGTCGCTGGCCACTCGGTTGAGGGGTGCGGGTTGCGGGGTGCAATTAGGTATGTGGGGAGGCCGGTGAGCTGCGTAGCCATAGCTTAGAAAAATGATGGAATTTTTGGTGAAATTTTTTTTTTTCGTATTGACATCAGAATCGTGTATATTTTCATACCATAAAGGGATTCTTGACTTTGCATTTACACCCTGTATATAATATAATTACATAAGGTCCTACATTTCAAAGTGAAAAAATTTAACACTTGAGAGAGTATCCATAATAGATCACTTTACAGAGAAAAAAAAACGGATTTCCTTTTTATTTTTCATCTTTTCATAGAAATTTTGTCAGCTAATTGAACCACTTTGTACTTTGTAAATCTATTTTTTTTCCTTTTTGGTTGTGATCACTTGATCATACGTTAGATGATTTTGTTATTGTGGGACCTTATACATACATTATTTATATTATAACTCATCCATCACATTTGGAGTGCACGAAAAGAGCCTTCCCAAATGGCGTAAACTGTGATACAACCCCACCGATTACTCCAAATACGACCGATACACCCTGGACAGTCCCAACAGTTGGTGGTAGCCAAGCGACTCGTCCAACCACGTCATGAACCACCATAACGCGAGAATGTAACAGGCAGTTGGCAGTATCTTATAGCATCAGTTATTCGTCTGTTACCGAGTTCTGTAGATTTTGCAGAAGTTCCTGGACTGGTCAACGCTTAACCTGCTCTCATTTTCCTACTTTTGTGCGAGCGCTCTTCATCCTAGGTATCATTAACGCATTCCATTAGGTAGTAGTAGCGGTAGAAGCCAAGCATAAGGCTGGTTTGCTACTATAAATGTGCGAGGAAGATGAGCGGCAAGCGAGGAAAAGTCCACCATTAGGATTGCTTAATTTTCCATCCACAGCACATCTCTGGTGGAAAAGAGCTTAGCGGAACGAGGTCTTTGTACATACTATGCAAGCGACAGATGTGTGCGAAGCATGCGAGCGAGAGAGGCGTGCGAGAGATGTGTGCGAGGAAAATGAGCTAGGTGTAGAGTGTAGTGCATTCACAGCTACGCTACACATCCTCGCACAGCTCAGATTCCTCGCACATCTCTTGTGGAAAGCCAGCCTAAGCCTACTTTGTATAACAAAAGGAAGTGTGTAGGGCATTTTGGAGCCTATTAGGTCCAATCTGAATTTCAGGAAAGAATAATGCATGGTAATTTGAGGACGGTAAATGTATCAAATCGTTTATAGATCTAAGGTATCAGATCAGCAAACAAACCAACTTTTTTTTTAAAGATTCCTTGGAATATCTTATTTCTGTGATTAGCTGATGTTAGTAGCTAATGCGGTTGTTTGGGTGCTATTTAGTACAAAATCAACAAACCAACTAAGTGGTTAAGATAAAACATTTTTTTTAGAAAACTGCTGAATTTAAAGGAGAATTATTTCAGGGCCTATTCTACAAACGTTGAATTGTAAAAGCCTTTTTAAACACAGCATAATAAAATAGAGTGAACTAATCAATCGATGGAAGTTTGCCACTGCTGTATACATTGATTTCACCGCCTGTCTGTCACGTCACGACTTGGTACCAAGTTTTCCTTTTTTTGTCGCGGCCACGGAAGGTACACAGTATAATAGCAGTATTATGACAAGTGCTGGCATTATTATGTTGTAAAATGAACACTGTGCGATTGAATAACTTTTTAGATACGCCTATTTACTGCGCTATTCATGATTTGTTGTACTTATGAGGTTTTGACACTTTGGAGAACATTATTTAACGCAATACCTTCTCAATGGTGTTACCGGAAGTGGCTGCCTTTAACCTACTGAGAGAGGGTTGGCTCCTAAAGTGGTAAGCTATCAAGATGCCATTAAATGCTAACATTTTATGTGAAGGTGAAGTTTTTGAACATTTCCTCGTTTATATAGTAGCAAGTATTTTGTAATGTATGCTCGAAATACCATCAAAGAGATTACTACTGGTCCATTTTATTAAAAATAGTGAAAAGTGTGTCTGTAGGTTTTTCTACCGTAATGGTTACTACGAGTATTCTCATTGAATATAACTTTTACTTTTTTTCTTGGTTCATACATCAACACATCATATTAACTTCCAAGAATCGGTTTCCGTATGTTTAATTAATTGTAAAATGCATTATTCTTTGTCAGAGTGCTATTTACACCTGAATTATTTACACGCAATACGTAACTACGAGAACATCCAAAAATGATAGATGAACCGACAAAACTGGTTAGACACAAAAAAATTATACGGACCCTTTCAATAAAAAAACATAAACTGGGGGCACGGCAGTACCCCCCACCAAGACGAGCCAAACGAAGCGGGGCACACGTACAGTGGAGACCACATCAAGCTATACACTTGCAGTACGACATTAGGCCCTGCAGGGAAGAATATAAGTTAGGTACAAAGTCCGGAGTGTCTAACTTGATGCGGGCTCCACTGTACCTTTTCTCGAAGCGTTTCGTCATATTTTCAAACCCTCATAGCTTCAATCTGGATAATACTAGAGATACCAAATTCTCAAGATAAAATGAAGTAAGCAGTTTTATTAAACACAATAAGTTTCATTTGTCTAGCTTTTATACTTAGAATTTTATTAATGCCTAAAATACGTCGATTTCGTCACTTACTCGCTCACTTACTCACTCACTCATTCACTCACTCACTCACTCACGCACTGATGATCATCAAAACCTCTAGGGTACTTCCTGAAGTCCTAGAGAGCTGAAATTTGGTATGCAGGCTAGGATCAGCACACAAACAACAGATAAATTAAGAAATCAGTAACTTGCACCCCCCAACCCCACTTAAGGGGGGTCCGGTTCTTTATTATATAAAAAAATATTCATAACATCCAAAAGTCCTAGAAAGCTGAAATTCGGTATGCAAGCTAGGATTAATACACTAATAACAAATAAATTAATAAATTTGGAACTTTCACCCTCCAAACCCTCTTAAGGGGGGTCTGGTTCTATTTTATTAAAAAAATATATTTCTAACTTCCAAAAGTCCTAGAAAGTTGAAATTTGGTATTCCGGCTAAAGTTAGCCCACAAACAACAGATAAATAAAGAAGTCTGTAACTTTAACCCCCAAAATTATCTTAAGGGGGTCTGGTCCTATATTATAAAAAAAAAACTCCCATCTTTCAAAAGTCCTAGAAAGCTGAAATGTGGTATGCGGGCTAGGATTAGCACACAAACAACAAATGAATTAAGAAATCTGTAACTTTCAACCTCCAAAACTTCCTTAAGGCTATGTATTATTGAAAAAAATATAGTCCCAACTTCCAAAAGTCCTATAAATCTGAAATTTGGTATGAAATTTGGCTACGATTTGCATACACCCAACGAAAATATTAAAATATCTGTTAATTTTACCCCCGAACCCCCCATCCTATATAAGGGTCAAGGCAACAAAAACATCTGGCTCGAGAGAAGAGAAGAATCCACATGAAATGCATGAAGAGCCATTGCATCCCCTCAAAGTGACTGTTTGGTGCGGTATTTGCAGTGAAAAAAGTGATTGGCCCTTATTTTTTTTAAGGCGCCGATGGCACCACCGTCGTAACCATAACCGGTAGCGTTACAGGCAGATTCTAACTTGGGAGGTGGCCGTTTGAGCGATATAATTTTTTCCAATTAATTTTATCAATTTTACACTTCCAAATAAACTTTTCATGAAAACAGAGCTCTTTTTTTCATTTATAACAAAATGGCAGCCAACTCGAATCATGTCATTACTTTTGCGCCACCCTACATAAAGGAAGGGATATACAATATTTGACGTCGCCTTAAGGGTTGAGAGTGGGTTGGAGAGGGAGGTGGGTGGTGGCCTAGCTTTTTTTGTCGTGGGTATACTAGGTGTATATCTAAGCACTGACTTCTTGGAGTACACAGAACTGTGCAGAGAAAAAAAATAACATTATATCATTGCAGTATAGAAAAGTAAAAGAAAAGTAAAACTGGGTGCGAGGAGCTTTGAACCGAAGTTCGAGCCCGGGACCTCTCGCTAACTGGGCAATTGCTCTTCTACATTTCTTCTGCTTGTCTAAAATATAAAAATTTATTTCTGTCATAGTTTTCTGGGCAGACAGAGGAGTATATAAGTAAAAGAGCAAGATCTTTTAAGGTTTGAAAAATATTGTAAGATTAACAAACTAGATCTCAATATATCCAAATGCTCGCTGCTGTCGTTCTCACGAAAAAAAACACAAATTAAATCATAGATATTCTATAAACGACCAATTCTTAACACGAGTGGACTGTATGCGGGATTTGGGCATTGTTCAGGACTCCAAACTGCTTTATGATAACATTGACCACATAATTAAGAAAGCCTCTAAAGCATTGGGTTTCCTGATGAGATCTTGCGCCGATTTTAAAAACGTTAAAGCCATCAAAGTCCTTTATTGTTCTTACGTTCGCAATGTCCTTGAGTATGCCTCCTCAGTATGGAACCCGCGTTATGCATACTATATCGATAGAATTGAATCTATTCAAAAGAGGTTTATGAGGTACTTGCAGTTTAAAACCAGAACTAGTGATGATTGTTATTATAAACGATGCGTAAGGCATCACATTCTCCCCCTGGAACTTAGACGAAGGATTAGCGACATTATTCCTCTCTCTAAGATAGCAAATGGATACATTGACTCTGCAGACCTTTTATCACGTATAAAACTTGAGGCTCCTTACTCTACTCGGAGATCTATGAGTCTGAATATCCCTTGCGCGCGCACTAATTATCGCCAAAATTCCTACTTTATTCGAGCATGTTCCCTTTTCAATTCAGTTAGTGATAGAATCGACTTATTCTACTCCAAGCGTAGTGAAATGGTAAAACTTTTTGTTGATGATTTTTGTCATCACGTCAGTCAACCAAGTTAACTTCTTAGTTATAGATAAAATCCATAAAAAAAAACTTTAATAATTTAGAGCAATAAATGTAACCTATATTATATTTTATCTAAATATCTGTTCTCCTAAGATCAATTTTATCTACTTTAGTGCTACCTGTGAGAAGACTATTTAAGCTTATTTGTGTTCATATCCATATTGTTTAAAATATATAAGCTGTATGTTCTCCATATTATAAAAATAAAATAAATAATAAATAAAAAAGTAGCTTTGAAATAATTTTGCTACCATTGAAACATCAAACTATAGTTTTATAATTTTATCTAGCTAGCCTTAATAATACTAGAGACTATAGTTAAAAAAAAATGGATCTGATTGAGATTATCAAAATTGTTGGTCACTTCTAATAACATTCTCAGTACATCCTCGAAATCGACGCAATTGTCATGTTGCTCTTTTACAATATTCTTAACAACTAACTCCCTCTCATCCTTATCTTGAAGACAGATTAACTAATCTTATCTCGCCTGATCGCCTTCAGCGGCATGTGAAATTTGGCTCCTTGGAATTCCTAAGCACAAGAAAGATATGTACGCCTATTCTTTCACTGTTTCTGCAATCCGTCTCTGGAACATTCTGTTCTGCTCGAGATTTACTTTTAACTAACGTTTTTAAAAGGAAAGTCTTCCTTAAGGGGGAACGTTTCGATCTCCGTGCAAAATGCACAACTTATGATTGTTTTTCTTACTATTGCATAAAAATGACTAAATAAATGTGTTATTTCGCGACCATTGTTTAGTGTCAATTAGGCTTTTCTACCAACATTTTGTAATTTTATGTATTACGTTGTAAATGAATGGGCATACTAACTTAAAACACGCTTTTAAGTTTGTATACCCATTCAGTTACAACGTAATGCATAAAATGACGCAATTCTGCTAAAAACCCCTGATAATTATTCAACAATAGTCTACAACTATTTTATTTCATACATTTTATTTTAAAATAAGGTAAACAAACTTATGTTATGCACTTTGCACTGAGCTCGAAACGTTACCCCTTAACTATCTACAAATACGAAACTGTTAAATTTTAATGATACCAGCACTGTTTTGTCGGTTTAGAGTCATTTTAAATTTTTTTTCCGATATCTCTCTATTTATTTTGCATCTTATCCCAATCAACCGAGAAATATTGCCACATTCGAGTCTTCATGGCTGAGATTTGGAGGCAAGTGTACTTGTATAAAGGACCACAGATTGTATGACACAGTGGTTGAGGGTTGCAAATGGGGATGAAACCGAAACTGTGTTTATCTGGGTCAGAAGTCAGCACATGGTCCTTGCAGGTGGGTAGGTGGGATTGTATGTAATGTGACGTGAATAATATACGTATTTTATTGATATTATCGTATCTGGGTTTGTCATTTTCATACAATTTCTGGATTGAGTTAAACATTATATAAAATTCCTGGGATCTTTACCTAATTTATTAGGAATTGTATGTATTGTTTTTCACATTCCATAATTTTAAGGAACTGTATGAGGATAGTATTAAAAAAAGTAGAGCACGTGGTTTTATTTAAAAAGGTAACAAATAAATTATTGTTAGCACATACCACGGATATACCTCTGTACCTAACTCTATGGAATCCAGTGAGGAATGCGTGGTTGAGGAACAATGGCGTGATGTGGCGCGTTTGCTAATGCTTTCGAAGTGAGGAGCCGGAATGCGCCAGCGCACATTTTGAAAGCACGACCACGTGCAAGGTCAAAGGTGGCGCCGGCGCCTGCTGACACGACTACACTATCCGTTCTAATATTGTTCGACATTATCCTGTTGCTGTATATAGCAATTAATGGTAATGTATTGCGAAAAAAAATTGGATTGAACTATAATATGTATATACTAACCAATGATTATAAAAATCAGAATTTTATTAATAAATAAATAATTGCTATATTTTAGCTTTTTATTTCCTTTAAATATTGATAGTGTTACAAATATTAATAAAATTAAAACAGCTTTTCGTCATCAGTCGGAACATTGAAAAAAAAAAAACAGAATTCAAATTCAAAAGATGTCGAGAAATACCAAAATTCGATTTAGTGTCGCAAAAGCACATAATCCACTGACTCCTGATTGGATTTATTTTTGAATATTTTTATGATTAAAACTGTCAATGTCCTATATTTATTTATTATTTAGAACAAAACCAATAGCATAAGTTATGGAACTCTATTATCCTTACCATAGACTTAGAATATATAGGTACAGTATATCCTAAGTCTATGATCCTTACGATACTGTTTTTAAGTAAAATCGTTGCCATCATGAAAGATAACAGGCGAATGCTATGGCATGACAGCATAATAAGAAATGGTAGGTCACCTGTACTTCAAGCAATATCCTTTTTTAAACGACTTTAACGCTTATAATATCGCAATAAGAACTGCTATTGAAATGTACACGTGCGGTGGACATTTTATAGCAAATTGTGACTTGTTATCTGATGTGGTGACAGTAACAAACAGCCTCAGAGGACAACCTAGCGAAAATAGCGACGACAGTTCTCTCATTTGATCGTAGTCCACGAATCAAGACGTGACTATTCAAATTAGCGATCAAAAAATGTCATCTGACCCACGACGACGCAATGGCAGTAGAAAGTTTTGCTCACCGGAGTTCAGTTGGAAAGAGTTGTCGTGAAGATCTGTCTGATTCCGCTGCTATTGAACCCATCTATTCAGTCGTAATTAGACGTAATAAAGGTGGTTTTGTATTGATATAAATGTGGTGCTAATGTGTTTGGATAGTAGGATCGTGACCGCACTTGATTGAGATAACTTATCACTCAGACGTGTGCACAATTAGTGGCGCAAGCGCATTGGACCGAACTGCAAGAATACCTTTGTGAAAAATGTCGCAAGACCACGTAATGTAGGTGCAGTTCTTGCAAAAGATTTGCTGTTTTTTCGTTCCAGATTTTTGCCTCTCCTTGCAAAGCTGGTACTTGTGACATTGCTTTTATTTTTACATGGTTTTGGTACTTGATACCCAGACAGCTTTTCATAACTATCAGAGACGTAGGTGAACAAATAATAAAATGCAGTTAATAAGTTGAGTAAAGTTTAGATTTTTCCGGCGTTATTGGGCAAAATTCAAAAGTAATGGTCACTGTAAAATAGTCGCATGTATATATTTATGTAAGCATTAAATAAATCGAAAAATCACGAAAGATTACTGCAATTTTAAAAAAACCTAATGCTATCATTATCTTCGTGTCCAAAACTAAGTTTTCAACCTTGATACCTTTGAGATTGAAAAGAGATGATGAAAGGACCACGTTATTTACTTAAAACTTATAGCCTGGTTTCTAAAAGGTTCACGATATTTAAAATTGGCCAATTTAATATTTCAAATCAATGAATTTAGTAAAAAATAGGGTTGCAATAGATAAGCCTCAACGTGGAACGATTTTTATCTACAAATTTATTAAATTTCGGCATCATGAATGTTCAAGTACGCCATGAGCCATGAATGGGCATCGATAAAAAATCTTGTGGAATATGACACAAAAAACAAAGTAGGTATGTGCAAGTAGTTTGCACAAAAATGATTGCGAAGTGTTAGCGACAATGTCCACTTTCACCGCTTATTGTTCGATCTTACCGTCGAGGTGCCGAAAAACCAAAATATTGCATCTATTGAATTGACGCCAGGTGAAATGTGGCTTATTACGTTGGCAAAGTTTGGGTGTGATCTAGAATTCGAGATGACCTTTTGTTTTCCTGAATCCGCCTCATTTGTTAAGGGTTTTCGAAGTGCAACGTATCGGCGTGCATAGTGTATAGGTATATATGGCAAGCGTGGAACTGACGACGTCACTGGTCGGTATGCAACGCGAGGTTGTCGACCCGAGCATCTTGCATCGCGTGCGCTAACTTGTGTCGCTTCGTGATTGCTTATCGTTAGATATTAATAGCTGGTAATAATATTACCGTGTGGTTCATAAATAACACTATTATTAACTTGAGTGCCCATATCCGTCTCTGCATTTCTCGGCCTTGTGATGTCGCTTACATGCACTGGATTTCTTGCTTTAAAATAGGACAGAACGTACAAAATGTTTAAAGGCTGAATTATTGTGAGTGGTAACTTCTTGACGAGAATTCTGCAATGTTACCGATAGCAATTTGAACCAGTTAATTTTTGTCGATGGCAAAACTAAAGAGACTAGCCAGAGATGAGTAGTAGGTAGTTCTTGATCGTGCAAGAGTTGACGATGAGAAATTATAGTACTTAACTCTTTAGAAGACTTAGCCAATGGTATAATCACTAGTTAGCCAATGTTTTAAAGTTAACAGTAATTATTAAATCCGCTTTAAATCATCGTACGTAATTCTGCCTTTTCTTTAGATTTGGGTCTTTCCAATTATTGTTACCCTATTTCAGTACCACTGAAATAAAAGTAGGTACAATAAATATGTTGGTAAATAAGTTCACGTGAAGCTATTTGACGAGGACATAATTTTCCATCTTCCCCGCGTGCGATTGACATTTGCGGTCGACAAAATGTCGCTCATCCTTGCATAGTTCTACAAAAAATAGGTCGTTATACACATTGTCGGCACGTCTTCACCGACGTAACGCTGCAGCTTGCTTCACCACGCTTGCGTCAGTGAGAGCACGCGGCGGCGGCGGCGGCGGCGGCTGCGTGCAAGAGTCTTCCGCGACCTGCCGACCTTCACGACCACCATCCTAATGACATCGATCTTTGATTTGATTAACTAGAACCTTGGGATGCTTGATTGCTGTATTTTGACCAATGGGGCTAAGAGGATCTTGAACTTTATCGGTTTCATTTTTTACGATTTGAATTTCAACGACTAATACTGGATCCGGTATTTTATATGTGCACGGTTTTAATGTTCACCAATATATCTTGAATGATATCGTAATCCGTAACTAATAATGTATGTTGTCATAATAGGAGTTAAAAAAATCTTTTGTCTTAGGGATAGTGCCTCCTTCAAACAAGTAATTGTATGAATTTAGATGACACAAGTGAGAATGAATCATAGCTTAGCATTTCGTGAAATGCCACTGCAGGCTATTAGGGAATGCGCAGACGCATGCTAAACGACACGTCTGTCGAAACGTCTTGTTATCCAATAGCCGATGAGGAACGGTGTCAGCCAAAGTAATATTGTTATAAAGAACGTCATTGGGGTATTTTTCAGCTTCTACCCGTAGAGTCACAGTCGTGACGATCGTCGTTTTTTGTAGTTTGATCGATGTTTGCTTGTAGGAAATTTTATCTAGTTTTAGAAAAAAAAAACTGCATCAGAATTGAACAACTAGTTCCGGAGATATAGCCAAAAACAAAATTGGCGGGAAAATTTGCAAAGTTGCAAAAATGCACATAATCCAACGGGTTAAACTTTTATTGCTTTAATAACATACTCGTAGTCGTATTTCTGGTTTTGAATATGATGAATGTACGAGAGATTTGTCTTTACTTACATATGTATATTATTAAATTATTATTTATTTACATAATAGTATGTCACAGGTACTTCCAACAGATACATACATACAAATTGTGTGCACGAGTATTTGGAATTGATTCAAAAATGAGTTTAGCTACATACTCGAGAAGGGTCAAGTCAAAAGCAACCGAAATAGAAGAAATCGTATGCCTGGATTGAGGTATATCCAAGAGGCAAAAAAATGTGTCAGGATAATAAAAGATGATAATCTGTACGAATTTTCTACCCACACCACTTGAAGATAGGCGTGAGTATATTTTTACGTTGTATGTGTAAGTTTGTAATACTGTTTTAATAATATTGTTTGTATACGACAGCTTTTGTTGTACCTTTTAGACCATGATTTTGGTGAGGCAACGTTGACGTTGACGAGGCTTTTTTGTTTAAATGGGAGGGGAGGAAAATGGGTAGGACTTTTGCAGACAGGGAGACAGAGAAAAGGGAGACTTGTGGGTACAGTTCTGTGCAATACAACACGTAGCGGGAAGAAAATGTTGAAAGGCAGGGAATGGATGAATGAGCTTACAATATTTACGGAAGGAGAACATTTGTATATAAAAATATAAAGTGAGTCCGCACTCATCGTTGTAATTTCCAGTAAGTAGTACCCTATTATTTACCTAAATATTTTCCTCGAGGAGGTCGAGTAACCCCTATTGAAAAATGATTCGTACAAAAAGGATTTGCTTCTAGTCGAGCACTTATATTGATTAAAATATAACCTCCTTGTTAATTAATGTTCATTATGTTATTAATAAATCATCGTCGATCTTTTTTAAAGTCATTAACCGAGCAAATCCAGATTCACATCTATTTAATGATGATCATTGTAAATAGTTCTCCATCTTGGATCGCTTTTGTTAATATTGGGTTGAATTTTTCTTGAATTAGTCAATCGACAGTTGCACTTTTTTATTGCAGTTGTACAGCTATGTTTAGCAGTTTACTAAAATATGCAATAAGAACCAAGGTCATATTTTTAAAAGAAATCTAGACTTTTTCATGGATTTCAGGCTTTCCGCGTGCGATGAAAGTTGACCTAGTCAGACGATCGGGTGCGCGAGCGCCGTTATCTTGCGCCACGCGGCTGGCTACAAGGTCGCGAAGTGATCGATTATATTTATTATATTAAATTTATTATTTTTGGTTTTTATTTCATTCGTTTATCGGTCTGTCACAAAAAGTTATGAATGCAATTATCGTTAACCGTAAAACATATTAAAATTACTCATACAAACTGCCTTCAAGTTGTGATTTACGTGTATGAACAGGAACAAAGAGACTAAAAACTATGGCAACTTCATGCAGAAACGGCCGCCTTTTTCACGAGTATTATTTATAAATTAGATATTGGTATTTATTTAAAACAGTATTTTATTTATTTCACAATTTTTCACAAAGATGTTTTGTACAATTCTGTTCCAATGCTGATTTCTTAAAAAAGCCTTGCAAGTCTCGTGGCCACGTTCACAAAATCACAACAAAACTTGTTTGAAGGAATATTGTTTAAAAAATTCCACCGCTCGTTACTAGGTATAACGCATACACCAAGGAATGTGTGGTATTGAGTATAAAATCAAGTTTTTCAAACGTGACTTGAGTGCCAAATTTAGCGATACAATGTAGAGTCAATTTAATGCATTCTCAAATGACAATCGTGGCATTAACAACATGATTTAAAAACAAGTATCGTTTAAAAATACCAATTAATTTATCTAATGGTAATTTGAAAAGGTAATAAGAAGCACGATTGCGAAGTATTTTTAAACTATTCCGATGCTCTTCGTAGCATGTGTCCCATCATGCATTGCAAATCAGATAAGGGAAAGCAAAATGTCTTTTAAAAGTAATTCGTGAGTAAAATAAACAGCAGCTATTAAAATGTAGACTTTCGAACAAGTCTTTAAAGTTGTATGTGAAGAATATTTATTCTATAGGCGGCATGAATCCGCACGGATGAAGCTGAGTACGAGACAGGCCTTGCAACTCTCGCGCTATCTCATTAAAGATTGCAAAGTCTCGACAACAGTGTTTATCACTGACTCGACCACGGCAGGTTTAGCTATTTAAGAGACAGATAGTTGACTAGGCGACACGTGTTCACAATAAGTTTAAAACCAGTTCCAATAAGCCAATTGCAAGTTTGTTAAATCACTCGTTTACTGAGTGCCCGAGTGACCACAGTGACAAAGCTCACCGAGCTGGCGGAAATCATTCTCCCGCTTTCATAACTTCATCAATAAATCATAAAGCCTTGCAGTATGCAATGACCACATAAAATTAGTAATAAAGAATGAACTGCGCCACTTTGCCGTGCTACGCTTCCAACACGCAAGGTATCAAATTAAAATGTTATCGTTTTACTTACGTTCAAGTGAGCGTAACATCCAATTGCCGGTAAATGTTTATGATGAACAAGTAAAAATTACTTAGATTCTCGCTGCTTATAGCAAAATCTAATAGAGTACAGCACAAGAAGTCACATTTGTTTCAATCCGGAACTAATATAGTCTCGAGTTTCCAAAAACTTATATTTTCGTGAAATGGCACTGAAGACAGTGTTCGATTAAAATCGAGAAGACGAACGTACGTTGAGCTGCGCGGCCGCGGTTGGCAAAACTGACGTACGCAGCACGCAGGCGCCGTCAAGGTATTGTTAAAAGTTACTTTTACTTAGGTACGAGTACAAGAGTCGCGGTTCTAGCCTCGGAGACCTCGCGCTCGACGAGGCGCGCGCGCAGCTCCCCACACCGACTCAGAAAGAGAAAACCACTGGTTTCCCTCTTCCTACTAAACAGTCAAGCTTGAAAAAAATTGCGGTATACTTAAATATTATTGCAAGATTTAGGCAAATTATTACTATGTAAAGTATTGGACACGGTTCATTGATATTTTAGGTGAGTATTGCCTTATTTCCTCGCTCGCCACGCAGTGCGCAAGGAACGGAAAATTGTGATTTCTTCGTCGCAGCAGGTTGTTATTACTGAGGAATTTGTTGACGCAATTTAAATTGCTCCAAAAATAATGTGCGACCAGAAAAAAAATGTTTTATAATATCAACTGCTACGGCTAAACCATACGTTTCTAAAAAAAAAACTTATGTAGGTCTTTGAATGATTTCGGACTAAAATTGTTTTCTTGGTTTTCTTCTAGTTTTGCGAGTATTACATAAGCCAATACTTAAGTTCGGTAGCCACTTGACCTACGGCTTTGGTTGAGTCGCATTTCTCATACTTTTCTTTCCAAACACCTAAATTTCAGAAAAAGTGCACATGTGCTTTTGTTCTAAACCTACTCTTTACATTGGTAAAAGTTACATTTTCGTTGAGCCGCTTCAGCGTTTCATGATGATGACACACGCCATGGTCTGAAACAGCAGAGTCAATCTATTTTGATGGTTTCATTTATAATTCTTTTGGAGAGTTGTGGGTACCGCCACTGAAGCAACAAGGATTTCTTCCACCGCCTTCTCATTGAGCCATCCTGCCTGATAGTCATAACCTCGTAAGACTTTGATCCACCATATACACGAATGGGATTGGCCAATTCCGCTCTTTTTGCTGTAGCCACAGAACAGTGGCTGTACCAATGGATACCATTTCCACTTTGGGACTTCAGTCGTAACTCCGGGCAGCGGTTCATGTTACATCCCATGGAACTGGGTGCCTATCCGAACTCAGTCACCGTCTCACTCCGGCCTAGTAAAAAGTGGAGACTCCAGACCCGTGACCCTTGATGTTGCAGTGGCATCTATTTTATCATTTACCATGTTTTTGGGTTCCGTACCAATATTGTATGGTGAAAATATTAAAAAAAATCTTATTTCTGATAAAAAAGTGACCCTGACCTTTCAGTTTTGAAATTTGGAAAAATCCTGAAACACGTTAATTTTATCTCGTGAGTCTACATTTAAAATTTCGACTGCCAAGCGTGAACGGTTTCGGCAAAATACATGTTTTTTTCCGTTTAAACTTTGACCGCCCGCCCTTTGAACCATTTGGGGTATGATTTTTCCAAAATCCTTTCTTAGTGTGCGTTTTCACTCTCTATAAACACACCCTTCAAATATCAAGTCTCAACGACCAGGGGTTTGGGCTTTACGTTGTGTCTGTCAGTCAGTTAGCCATTTAAGAAGAGAAAGTTTTATACGAATATATAAGTGACTTTAATTTATGCAGCCAAACTCATACTGGAGGCTTGGTAAGTGATCAGTAACACGGATCGATAACACTTTTTGCAAATTTTGTAAAATAAAATGTTGACGTCCCATAGTAATTGACTCGGGGCTGGGCTTGCATTTGTAAGGAACACGAAAAGAATAATTTTACGAATTTTACAAAAAGGGTCATTGAACCTTTTTATTGAGCACTTACTGAGTCTTCAGTAAGAATTTGGCTGCATAAATTAAAGTTACCATCTAACGTAGTAAAACATTAATGAAAATTATGACAATTAGTCTTGTCCTAATCGGTAAGGCAAAATATTACCGGAAAAGATGAAATATCTAACTTTCTGTAAGTAAAGGATGTAGGAAATCGTTTTTCACTTATTCTTACGCCATCCTCAATGTCAGAAACGAAACTACAGTTTAAATACCTACCTGCTGCCGTCAAAATTGCACAGAGTCGAAGAATTGACAACGTAACAAATTGCAAGTTATGGTTATTGAAATATTTAGGAATAGCGATTATGAAAACGATAGAAAAACAACCATTTAGATAAGTTGAAAAACAAAAATGTAAGTCAGCTCTATAACTGCCCACATTTATATTCCAGAAAACAAGAAAGACAATAAAATGGTATTTTGTCGTGTCTCGGTTAATAAAATGAATAAAACATATTATAAATAAACTTCAAGAATGGCATAAGTTTTTATTCCTCCTATTACTTAATTTTACACAAAGCAAAACAACAAAATGAATAAATGTAAAATTATACTTACACCTCTTTAATGCAAGTATTTAATGTTGTAGAACAATATAAATGTTTGTATTAGCGTCCATAAAAGTCATACTTTCACAGAGTATGATAATAAACGCAAACCAAGGTGGCTATTTTGTATTCACTATTGATAAAAAAGAGTTCTACGAGTATTTGACTGAACTGATAGTTAATTGCAGCACAGCTGACTATCGTCGGGCGGGTACCGAAATTAAACTATACAGAATTAATAGAATTTTGCTTTTTTGGATTTTCATTAGGTACATGTGAGGAAAAACTCCAAAAGTAAAGAAATGGGAGGCCATCGAAGTGGTCAGTTTAAGACCAGTTTTGTTACGGAGTCTTTCTCAAAAACCAAACTATACAGTTAGGAATATTGAATTTTGTGCATATTTTGTGCCATATACTGTAACTTTTTACCGTGGCTCCGCTGGCGTGTTATTCGGTTTAACTGGATAAAAAGTAGCCTATGTGTTAAGTTAGGGTATAAGCTATACCCATTCTAAATTTCATCCAAATCCGTCCAGCCGTTTCATCGTGAATGAGTAGCAAACATACACACACACACACACACACACACACACACGCACACACACACACACACACGCATACACACACACGTACACACACACATACACACACACACACACACGCACACACAAACTTTCGCATTTATAATATTAGTGTGAAGTGTGAAGAGTGATAGTATGATTTAAACAACAAATACTGACAATGCCGATTGTTTAAGTTTATTTATTATAGGCTTAGGGTTACGTACCTGATAACGCGACCAACTTAATTTTGCAGTTTTGTTTTGTACATTTTCTCGATAATGATAACTTTTTAATATTTATTGAAAGTCAAAGTATTGATATCATTTATGTCTATTAACTTATTTGAATTATATGGAACCCTCAAGGCGTGAGTCCAACACGCACGTGACTTTGTGTCTTGTGATGGGTTTCTCGTTTTTCTTTTTATTTGTAGCAACTTTTCCGCACATGTACCAAATGAAAATCACAGAAAAGCAAATTTTAATTTACGTGTGTATATGTATAGGTCCTGTTTTCTGGGTACACCTCAAAACGATGTGTGTATGTGAAAAGCCCCCCTCTCCACAGATATGGTTTAAACCTCGCGTGCTGGACCCATTTGAATATTATAAGGAGGTTAAAACCTGTCAGAAAGGGGCTTCCCATACAAAGGGGGTTCTTATATACTAAAATTCCTTTCTGAAGGGTAAATGGTTCAAAGACTCACATTCGGATGCAGCCTTACTTCTTGAACTTCTGCGCTGGATACAGACCACCAGACTCAATCTTGGTGTCTGGGCAGACAGCGTTCTCCTCTCGTCGGTCTGGCGCGTCACAGGTCTTCGACAAACTACTGGCTCATCCAGCAGCTTTTGGGAGTTTACCTAAACACCAATATCTAACCCCGAGCTAGCTCGACCCAGACCTCTACCACGATTTCCGTGAATCGTGCTAGTGAAAATCCAAACACATCACTTTCCACCGGCGACCGATTCCCGAGACTGTTGGGACACACAATAGGGCTCGCAATTAATGCTCATTAATTGGGTTATTTTACCACTTTTTAAACGTTTGTTTCCTTGAAACCCATAATTCTTTCAACACTGGTTGATCCCATTTTTTTACACATATCTCCTCGAGAGCAAAATTGACAGTAAACCGGAAAAAACAACTTTGACATTTCACTTTTTTACAACCCGTGTTGCCATCTCAATAAAATAGAATCTGACACATACTTGCGCGTTCCGAACGCTTTTAAACCGAACAATCCCCCGCTCCGGGCTGTTATCCTTATCAGACCGCTAGCTTACTCAACCGGGAGCCGGGAGAGAGTCGCCAAGGCTCGTCACAGAATCAAACCTTCGACCAATCACCTCAGCGGCGCGAGGAGTCTCATCCCCGCCAATTATCAACTTAATAATGCGACCACGTCGCCAATACAAAGAATTCCAAATTCGCATCTTTCAATAAGATTACATCCCCGATGACGCGGCGGAGGTGGGTCTTGGCCGATTTCACATAATAACCATGACTTAACTAAATACAATTATCTTCTAAAATGTATACATCTTTTCAAGTAATTTGCGGTACCCTTGTAATTCGTGCCGTTGTCTGAACTAACTAAAAAAGCAAACCTCTACGCGATACTAATCGGTCTAATGCAACGACGAAGGCCTCCATGGACAACGAGGACTCTAATCCCAAGTGTACGGCCTTGGTGGACAGACACACGAATACTCACAGGTACGCCTTAACAATCCGAGCGTTGCGAAGGCTAGACGTTCGGACGAGGAACGGTCCCCCCACGTCCGTAGCCACTCCATCAAAAGGTCTCGACTGTGTGATCCAATCAGCTGGCAGATCTCCTATCTGCGGCTGCATCGACAAGGCTCGCAGCCTGTAACAAAGAACACAGGAGAAGAGAACATTGCGAATTACCCGGCAAGTTGACAAAATCCAAAACTCTCGCTGTAAAATCGCCAATAACACGTTTCATCCCGCGTGTGAGTTACGAACATGTCGGTCGGACAGCAAACGCCTCATCAAAGGCCCTCCTTGGGTAACAACAAAGGATGGCGACTTGCGTGCTCCGACCCGACGCACACCGTGCCGATGCCACCGTCGCGACGCCCCAGCGTCTCAACGCACGGTGACCCAACTCACGGCGTCCAATCAGGAATTAGTTTGGTCCCTAGAACTAGAGCATGCACACGCAACCCGGGTAAAATCTGGGGTGTCCTATCCAACTGCTGGACAGGCCAAGAAATCTGTTTCTTTAAACCACTCCGGCCCCCACTATAGATGATGCGACACCAACTCCGGCG
This sequence comes from Ypsolopha scabrella, assembly GCA_910592155.1. Classification (NCBI taxonomy): domain Eukaryota; kingdom Metazoa; phylum Arthropoda; class Insecta; order Lepidoptera; family Ypsolophidae; genus Ypsolopha; species Ypsolopha scabrella. Next base: position 14,311,817 of record OU342964.1, read on the forward strand.
CTGTGCAGCCCCTAGATGCGCACTCTGCAGGATTACATTCACCTGGGACGTGCCTCCAATTTATTGTGAATAACTATATTCTGAATTTGTGAAACCCGGTTTCTTACAAAAATCTCTAAAGTACGTGGGGATGCGCGTAGCCATGCTCGCGCAACCTGACTATCCGATCATGCATACACGTCCCGAAATTCAACAGTGGTCCTTACTCTAACTGAATCTCCCCCCGGGGGGCCCCAACTACTAACTAATATGGTGGGCCGAAGAACTGTCCTCGGCTCCGCACCGGTACAGGGGCAGACAAATTATTGGGGGCCCGGCCCCTCCAATCCAGAGTGCATCCATTGCCCTATATATGGTGAGCGTATACACAATGCCATCCGAGGTGGTGCGTAACCCGCTGCCCTACCATATCTCGAATAAGGCGGGTGATATTCTAACCGCGGATACTCGTGTATCGGCGGAGAGTATCGCTGTGGCTCCGCCCTGCTATACTGTCCTACAGTGGGCGCAGGCACTGGTTCGGCAAACTGGGGTCCACTCATACAACCTTGAGTGGGGCCCCCGCCCGTGGAGCCCCCCCCCTCGGGGGGTCCCTACTCGGGCCCGCTGTCGCGGAAGAATGGGGTCCACTCCTAATATCCTGAGTGCGGCCCTGACCCGTTGAACCCCCCCCCATGAGGGGTCCCCCACCCGGGTCCGCAATATAGCCTCGTACCGCAGGCGCACGATTCACACCACTATCAAACTGAGCACGACTCACGCGAGGGCTCTCTCCACTCTCTGACGGGTGCGCTCCTCGTCCTTGAGAGGGGCCACTCGACGGACGTGACTGATAGGTGGACTGCGCCGCGGCTCCCCCGCTCGTGGCGTGACCGTAGGCTCCAGACCTGTTCGCACAAATTAAATCATTATGTGGCCGGCCACATTCTCTACACATTCGCTGTCTGGAGCACTCGCGCGCTAAGTGGTCCTCTAAACAAAAATAGCACAGTCTATTAATTTTAACTAACCGCCGTCTGTCCACTACCGGTAATGCAGCAAAATCATGGCACTGCGATAACGCGTGTCCTGGGCGTCCACACTGGTGGCAATTTGGGCTCTCAGCCACAGCGGCCAGTGCAGCCAGACGTGCAGCAACGCGTCCCCGAAGCGGTTGCACTCCCTGTGGCCCCCTTCGCCCCGAATTACCGGCGGGTTCCCTGAAACTTCCGGCAGGTGGCGCCACCTCCGAAGTCGATGAAGATTCCACGGCCCTAGCCTCAAATTCTAAAAACTTCATCAAATCAGCGAAAGTAGGAAGAGCCTTGTCCTCCCTTTCCGTGGTCTCACGTTCGAAACGTGAACGAGTATCAGACGGTAACTTACCCAAAATAATGTGTACCAACAAGAACGACCACTCATCCACGGGCAAACCTAACATTTTTAACGCGTTACAGGCTACTGTAACCGGGGTCAGTAACTGCGTTCGAATTTGAGCCTTATTACCTACCCTAGGCAAACTTAACAATTGGCTCGTATGAGCATCGGCCAACAGACGGACATTCTGATATCTATTATTTAATAACTCCCAGGCTATACTATAATGATCGTCCTCTACTCTTAAATGTTGCACTAAGCTCTTTGCCTCACTTTCTAAAGTGGACATCAAATATGCCATCTTTTGAGCGTTGGTTAAATCCTGCCTACTGTCAACCAACGAGGTGAACATATCCTTTTATGCCACCCATAGCTCCATGGTACCGTCAAAATGTCCTAACTCCAAAGTAGGGAGCCTACTGTGCAACGATGTACCTTGCGCTGCATGTCTTACATCAGGTGTGCTCGAAACACCTGACTGTCGCTTTTTAATCTGACAGGCGACCTGTGTGACCTCGTTATAAATATCCATAATTTGATCCATGTCATTATTAGGGCTAGCCATTACCTCCGGTGGCAGCTCCTGGTCCAACAGCTCCATGAGCGCCTGCTCAGCTTTCTCGAGGCGATGCTCCATCTGTGAGTACCGCTCCAGGACTGCATCGCCCCGATCAGCTCGAGCCAACAAGCCTTGAACGCTGACAAACCAGCGCAGCTGGCTGGCCAAGATGTTCCTCGGAGAAGTCCTCGACATTGTAGACCGGGAAATCAAAGAAAATACCAACAATTAAAAACCGAACTAACTCTGGCACGAATCACAAACGTCCCCATATACAATCCTATTGTAGACCCAAATATACTAGACTCTAGTCAGTATGTTAATTTCAATACATTAATACACAATACAACCCTGTTGTTCAATTATGCGAGTTCAACCAAAACCAATTTTTAATACTCAAATGTGTACAAACAAACACAATATCATAACTTTATGAACAAACAGACAGACCCTTTCTGTTGCTATATATCACTCAAACATTTTCAAATAAACACAATATCATAACTTTATGAACAAACAGACAAACCTTTTCTGTTGCTATATATATATAATCCATACAACATAAACCAGTTAGTTACATTTATGCTACACTTTTGACAAACAACTATGTCCAAGCCTCAATCGCAAGTGTCAAGAAGTTTTCATTCAAAATAAACAATATAAACCAAACTGTAGCACTAACTAACAGTATATCCAAAGGTAATTGGCTTCTGAAAGTATGTAATCACATTAAACACTTGTTAAAGACTAAACATACTCCAAAACAAACAAATTTAACAATTCCAAGTTGTAACATAACCTATGTACGTTGTTATAATATTATACCTAAGCGCTCGCTTAGTTAATATGATTCACTAACCAAAAACTACACATTACACATTAGCCCTGCTATGTACTTTGTAATTTATATAAGCCGAGGCTTTCAACAACTATATAACTAATAATTAAGCCGCTTCGCTTGCTAGCAATGGTTATGCTGTATGAATTTACAAACTATTATAGTTTTGTCGCCGGGTTCACTAGGCTTAACCGCGCTTATAAAGTTATATGTTTATCCACAATACAACATATAATACAATACCTAAAGCTAAAGGAGCTGTGTAAATATCCTTCCAGCTTACATAAACCTATTCATATACACAGTCCGAGTACTGTAGTATAAGAAATAACAAAATATTCTATTTGATCTCGCTTTAGGTTACAAGGTTCCAAACTACCTACCTAAAACAAAGTATAATTCACAAATTATCTTAGGCCAACGGAGCTACTATATCGGTTCGGCTTATATAAACAGAATATATCTTGGTCCGGGGTTGTTTAATATCCGATATTAAACAACTTAACCGCGCTATGCTACCAGAAAATGTATGTGAAAAGCCCCCCTCTCCACAGATATGGTTTAAACCTCGCGTGCTGGACCCATTTGAATATTATAAGGAGGTTAAAACCTGTCAGAAAGGGGCTTCCCATACAAAGGGGGTTCTTATATACTAAAATTCCTTTCTGAAGGGTAAATGGTTCAAAGACTCACATTCGGATGCAGCCTTACTTCTTGAACTTCTGCGCTGGATACAGACCACCAGACTCAATCTTGGTGTCTGGGCAGACAGCGTTCTCCTCTCGTCGGTCTGGCGCGTCACAGGTCTTCGACAAACTACTGGCTCATCCAGCAGCTTTTGGGAGTTTACCTAAACACCAATATCTAACCCCGAGCTAGCTCGACCCAGACCTCTACCACGATTTCCGTGAATCGTGCTAGTGAAAATCCAAACACATCACTTTCCACCGGCGACCGATTCCCGAGACTGTTCGGACACACAATAGGGCTCGCAATTAATGCTCATTAATTGGGTTATTTTACCACTTTTTAAACGTTTGTTTCCTTGAAACCCATAATTCTTTCAACACTGGTTGATCCCATTTTTTTTACACATATCTCCTCGAGAGAAAAATTGACAGTAAACCGGAAAAAACAACTTTGACATTTCACTTTTTTACAACCCGTGTTGCCATCTCAATAAAATAGAATCTGACACATACTTGCGCGTTCCGAACGCTTTTAAACCGAACAATGTGTAAAATTTAAATTGTTGGATTGGGAGGTAGGAATGTATTATTTATTTATTTATTTATTTTTACATAAGAACCTTAGCCTACTTACAGTGCTTGTCACCAACTCGTAAGCTAAAACAGTCTTGTTTTCAACAACATATATTACCAAACTAAATATTAAAGTAATAATAAAACTAAATGCTTAAAAAAACTCTTACATAGGCTATAAACTTCGGTAAATTGACATTAAAAATGTCAATTTCCGGATATTTACTGATGAGCAAATTTAACAGTGTACACGCATGGAAGGTGGGCGCAAAACGAGCATGCTGTGTGCGTACCACACCCGTCGCGAAAAGCAGGCGCGACCGCAGCACCCCGTACCTTTCCGGTGCCGCCAGCGCGCAGCCCGCGAGTGCAGCGGGGTCGTCCACTCGGTTGTGTAATAGCAGATAATAGTGCACTAATAACGCTAGCCTACGTCTCAGCTCTAGGGTGTCTACTCCTACCATTCCGACCACGAACATGGATGGGAATAAATAGGGATAATACCCATACATTTTTTTATACAGGTATCGAGCAAATTTACGTTGGACTCTTTCCACCATGAGCTTGTATTTAGTCTCGTGTGGGTCCCAGATGATTGCGTTGAACTCTAATTTACTTCTCACATAGGCATTGTATAACGCTACAATGGGTCTCGGATCCTTAAACCTAGCAGTTTGTCTCATTACAAAGCCTAGTGATTTATAGGCTTTCTTACAAGTCAATTCAATGTGGTCATTTAAAGTCAGTTCACTGTCAAGTGTCAGTCCTAAGTCTCGTATTTGTGAGAATCGTGCGAGCGGGGCTCCAGCTATGGTGTAGTCCCGAACAGGTGGAGTACGAGACCTGGTAAAAGTCATGGTCTTACACTTAGAGCCATTGAACTCCAAGTTGTTCTGTTCACTCCAGTTTACAACACTATCTATATCGCTCTGAAGCGCCTCCACATCATCTCTATCACCTATACTCAAGTATAACTTCAAATCGTCTGCAAACATCAAGCACTGAGCCGTTCTCACAACCCCTGGGAGATCATTTATCATGATCAAAAACTGTGTGGGCCCTAGAGTGCTTCCTTGACTTACACCAGAAAAAGTTTCATAGGAATGAGAACGTATACCGGCCAATTGGACATATTGTTCGCGATTGGCAAAATAGTTGGCAAATAATTTCAGTAACTTTGGGGTAAAACCTATAGCAGCAAATTTTTCAAGGAGCACGTCATTATTGACGCGGTCGAATGCCTTTTTAAAGTCAAAATAGGCCACATCAGTTTGCAGTGACCTATCCATAGACGTTGTAGCATAATTAACAAAGTTAATTAGGTTTGTAGAAGTGGATCTACCTGCACGAAAACCGTGTTGGCAGTCAGAAAGGAAAATCCGTATCTGTTGCATAACTCTGTGATTAATCATAGACTCATAAATCTTCCCAGGGACTGAGAGCACGGCTATAGGCCTATAGTGTTCTACTTTAGATCTGGAGTCACCCTTGGGTATAGGTGTTACTCTGGAAGTTTTCCATTTACGCGGATACACAGAGAGCTTCAAAGATAAGTTACATATAAATAGAAGTGGCTCTTCCAGGGTCGATAGGCAGTCCTTAACGACGTAAGGCGGAATTCCGTCTGGACCTGGAGAGGATCGAGCTTTTAATCGCCGGACAGCATAACGAAGATCGACAGCCGTGAATCTGTCGATAGCGACGCGTGACGAGCTCACACCAGGGCCGGCGCTCCGCTCGGCAGCCTCAGCGTCCAGTGTCGGTCGGTCGGGAAGGAATACAGATTGAAAGTACGAAGCGAAGGCGTCCGCTGCCTCAAATTCTGATACAGGTTTATCTTCATACTCATATTTGTCACAGGTCCGTCTGGTAGTCTGTTGGTCTCTGATAAATTTCCAAAATTGAGTCGGGTCACTACTAATATCTTTTTCAGTTCGTCTAATATAGTCGTTATAAGTCAAGTCTATAAGTTCTTTTACTCTGGCTCGGTAGTAACGAAACATCTCCCTATTAAATTCCTTCCCCTCCTTTTTATATCGTTTCAGATGAAAAAACTTATTTTTAATGTTGCGTATAATTTCGGGAGTAAACCACACAGGATAAGTGTACCGCGTGGCCTTCCCACTACGCATTTTTCTAGGAACACAATCATCTATACACTGATACAACTTTTTATAGAAAAAATCGACTGCTTGATCTACGTCGCCCATTTCATAGAATCCACTCCATGAAATTGACGCAATAGAAGCGTATAGTGCACTAAAATCGGCCTTACTGAAATTCCACTGAGGCGGAAAGTGACTGGCATTAGCGCGAGCGGGCGGGCGCGGCGGCGGCAGCGGGCGGACAGGGGAGCGGCGCGGGAACAGAGCGCGCACCTCCAGCGGCGGATGGTACGCGTCCGGACGCACAAGCGGCTCCACGTCCCCACTCACCTCCACACGTGCACTGCCTAGATCGCTCAGTACAAGGTCTAAAATACCATCAAAGGTATTTTTTATTTCATTTAACTGTTGAAATTTACATATTTCTAACACACAACTGTATTGAAGCAAGGGGTTTATACCGCAAGAATTCAAATTAAAATCGCCGATAATAATTTTTGCCAGCTTAGAATATTGGCTCATTACAGTGATATAATACTGTCAATTTTAAAAAATGGAACATTTTTCATGTAAAGTGTTCACAAAGATAACAAAATAAAAATATACTAACAAAATAATTTCCCGTACAAGCCAATTCTTGTGATTGCTTCGGTAGATGGGTTTCCAATGTAACTTAATACCGGACACAAATATTCAGTTCAAATATGCTCGAGTTTCCTGTGCGCGTTATTTATAGTTACTGCGGGCGTCTATGCATATACAGGTTGATTAATTCATGCTACTAACTTATTTACACCTGTTTTATTCTCTGTCTTCCAGAAGAACAGGCAGAGACTACCAATTCTGACACATCTCTTTCGCTTCTTCCATATAATATATGTTACCTGCCAAACCCAATTTCAGGACAAACTAGTTTTTCCTAGGCAAAACTAGTTCATATATGGTAAGATCGTATTTTTGTTAAAACTTAAGACGTTGCCTCGCTCTGCTCCAGCTCCAGCTCGCTTCGCTCGGCTCCTGAATTTATATTCACAAGCAACCTAACACGCTCCTTCTCGCTTCGTTTGTCGTCGCACCTACTTTGGCCTAGGCCAAACTATAATATATTATTAAATGAACTAGTTTGGCCTAGGAAAAACTAGTTTGTCCTAAAATCGGGTTTGGCCGGTAACATATACATCAATCTGGACATAAAGGCTCAACTTTATTCTGATAAACGTATTTAACCGGTTCAGTATTTATTACAATTAAGGAATAATATATAAATATATGTAGAGTCCGCCTAATCTTAAACTGTACGCCACTCCACCTACGTTTTCATCTTTAATTAGAAAAGTACTGTATTACATTATTATAGTTCTATTATATTGTATGAATATATACGATACACATAGAAGTATAATAATATGATATAATATAGTACTTCTAGTAGTATCTGTCGCCGACGTGATGTCCGTTGGGGCCGAAAGGCGTTAGAATGGAGACCACGTACAGCAAAGCCTAGCGTAGGCCGACTTCGTGCCTGCTGGACCGACGATTTGAAGTAGGTTGCAGGTGGCGGCTGGATGAGGATAACGGAGGACCGCCAAGAGTGGCGTAATATTGGGAAGGCCTATGTCCAGCAGTGGACGATGACAGGCTGATGGATGGATGGATGATTAGTACTTCTATAATAAGAGATACAAACGGAGGTGGAGTGGGTTATCTAGCGCGATCGCGGGTTTTGGAATAAGAGTTGTACAGATGAGTCCAATTAATTTCAACGGTAAACTTTCTTCAGTTTAAAAATACGTGTTCAGACTTCAGTGAATACGTACGATCACAAAATTTGTGACAAATAGGTAAATCAAATTTAAACGCAATATTTTGGTATTTTCATACCCTATTCAAATGATGGAGATGCCCTTTGGATAGTAACACCAATGTCGCAAGGCCCATAGGTTGGCTTCAATGAAAACGATATCTACCAAGTGATAGAGGCACACAAGTGGCTAAATATCCACCAACTTTATTTTGCAAACTTGAATCGCCTTACGCCTTTATATTTAAAGGTGTTAATCGAATGTGATAGAAGTATAAGTAGGTTGGTTTCGTATGCAAAGCTGGTCGTGCGTCTTGCGGCCTCGTATAACCAGCTGATCTGATTACGTCCATATCATGCGTCGATTAAGAAACTTTAATGTGGGCCGATTTACAATTTCACTTCGCGAATTTGTTTGCGTCCAGGCATTCTAACTGCCAGTGATCTAGATCCTAATGGTATTAAGTTTTTTTTTTGTACATTTAGTAACTCTGCAATTTTTATATGTTATGAATGAGTTATGACAAATCCACATGGGCTATTTCTATTTTTAGGGTTCTGAACTCAAAATAATAAATAATTTGGCTAACTGCGAGTCAGACTCGCGCACAAAGGGCTCCGTACCATCATAAAATACAGGTACGGAATCCGAAAAACATACATATCTATACTAATAATAAAGTAGAAAGAAAGTCGTGTCTGTACATTGAATATTTTCGCGAAATTTTAAATGAAATGGGTTATTGGTGCTGTACTGAGGCCGTAACAACAATTTTTAGAATTTTTGTCTGTCTGTCTCTCTGTATGTTCTCTTGTAACTCAAGAACGCGCTTTGGATGCGCTTTTTTTATTATCACAGTAGTGACCCTGGTCAACATATAGGGGATGTTAATAAAATAACGCCGAAGCTAGAAACGGGGAAAAGATTGAATAAAAGCTTTTATTACTCGAGAACCACTCAACGAATTTGGATGCGGTTTTTTTTATTATCATTGTAAAAACTATATTCAACAAATAGAATATAAGAGATGTTCATAAAATAACGCCCAAGCCGGAAAAAGGGCACAGATTCAATAGACGCTTTTATAACTCGAGAACCACTGAGCGGATTTGGATGCGGTTTTTTTACTATCATCTTAGTGACACGATCAACACATAGGCTATAAGGCCGGAAACGGGAAAAAGATTGAATAAATGCTTTTATTACTCGAGAACCACTCAACGAATTTGGATGCGGTTTTTTTTATTATCATCGTAGTAACAATGTTCAACGCAAAGGATATAAGAAGTGTTCATAAAATAACGCTCAAGCCGGAAACGGGGCAAAGATTCAGTAGACGATTTTATAACTCGAAAACCACTGAGCGGATTTGGATGCGGTTTTTTATTATCATCTTAGTGACCCGATCAACACATAGGCTATAAGGGGTGTTCATAAAATAACGCCCAAGCCGGAAACGGGGAAAAAATTGAATATATGTATGCTTTTATTACTCGAGAACCACTCAACGAATTTGGATGCGGTTTTTTTATTATCATCGCAGTAACCATGTTCAAATATTTGACTCCATCTGACATTCTGGAAATAACGACGGAAATTACGAACACTTTTAGAACAAGACTTTTACAATATTATGAAAACAGGTTAGTAGGCATGAGTTTAGATAAAGTAGTGTATGAAACTATAGAGAACTAGGTAATAAAACACTTGTGTTCTATCAAAAAACTCGCCTTTGGCTCGTTTTTTAAACTGAAGCTCGTGTTTTAATAACCTCTTTATGTACCAGTTTCATAAACTACTAATTTTAAATCATCTCTTATGTATTCCTTGGGGGTGTAAAAACATTTATCTATTAAAATCTTTAAGTTTTCTCTGGAACAATGGAAATTGCAACTTTTTTTAGATCTTTCAGCAGTTTAATGAAGATTTTTACATACTTAATACATAACATTATTGCTGAATTTTTTAAATTTAGATTTATGTAAGTGTCAATAATTAAAATGGCGAGTACATCTATATTTTGGTATCTCACCTCTTGTCTTCAAAAGATGTGGATGTTTCTTTACAAAAAGACAGTTTTATTTGATATATTTTTTATTTTATTTATTCTTTCATTACTAGTTTTCAAATTATAATTCAACGGGTTAAAATGGTAGGATCTGATAAATTATATATTTAACACCGATTTATCGTGAACAAACGTCAAAAACACTGTAATTAATGATACATTAAACAGAAGATCAACGTATCTTTGCCTAAAACTAAACGTGTACAAGTTCATCCAGTATTGCGAAAACCAAAGATTTTGATGATCTTATCTTTAGTTTCATCATTCTCACATTACGTAGAATTTATTGCTGACATTCGGAATATTCTTTACATCTCGTAAATCACTACTACATCTTTTAAATATTTTGAAAGGTTACAGAGGAAATAGTATTCGAAACCTTAATAAATGTGGCTGTCACTTTAACAGTGAACTCTAGTATACTCACGTTTCAGTAAATTATACACAAATTCTTGTACTTTTATTCCACAAATATAATACTCACGTTTCACAGATATTTTTCATGTCCCAACGTCCCAAAACTACCGCCATCTTTAAAATATCGATACTGGATACGGAAAATAAATAATTATGAAGATTAATGTATCAAATATGTATCTAACTAAAAGTGTAACCCCATACAAATACTCAATTCGTTTATTTAAAAATTAAGAACAAATAAAATTTAAAATCGAGACTACCTAGCTTTTTGTTTGAATATAACATTATTATATCCTTAATAAGAGTTACTATTGTATACCGTTACTCGCAAATCCTCCCGAAGTAATTCGGGGGAGAGTAAGAGGACAGCTCTCAGGCAAAACCAGGCGGCCCACCATTGTCTGGGACCGATGGATGGCGGTATATCCATCCACAATTGCCGGGCCTTATATAAAACAGACTGGTGACGGGCAGCGGCGTCACTGGTGCAAGGGTTTCGGCACCGCGCTCACCAACCCGCCAGCCCAACGTGTGCGAGTACGGGCATTTCTTCCAGGAGGACCGCCAAGAATAGCGAAATCCTGGAAAGGCCTATGTCCAGCAGTGGACGAAACAGGCTGATGGATGGATGGATTGTATACCGTGACTGGTCTTGACTATTTATCATATCGTGTGAAAGTAGATCTTTCTTTTGGGTAGCCAGTAAAGTTTTTTCAATATATCTCCCACCATCTTTTTAGGGTTCCGCACCCAAAAAGCAAGACAGAGCCCTATTAATGTCGCTTTGTTATGTGTCCGTCCGTATGTCACATAATGTGTTGCTTGCAGACTACCGCCGTACTTCAGGCACAAATGGATCAACAGCCTCCCGAAGCACGGACACCGAACACACAAATTAATGTGCACCGTAGGGATTGAACCCACGACCTCTGGGTTAGCAGGCGAGCACTCTATACCAATAAGCCACAAAGGCGGTAAAAAACAGTTTCTTGATGCTTCTTAAAAGAGCAATCATGTGAAGTAATATTGTATTAAAGCATTAATAAGTATTTAAAAAACTCAAAGTCCATGTCACAACGTCACTTTTCAAGAACGATCAGTCAAATATCACAATTTAATAACCCCAGTAATAGCATTGTAATTACAATAAGTAAATGCGTTGTTTTGTCAGCATCAACAACACACCATGAATGATGATCCTGCGCATGACATTTTACCATCTACTCATACACCGACAACTAACAGACTAATTAGTCATACAAAATATGACAGCTCGAAAATAATAACTAAAGGTCACTAGAAAACAAGAGTCGTTATTGGTTTAAAAAAAGTTTAAAGGTTAAGCAGGATTAAATAAAAAATCTCTTTGGTAAAAAAATACTAAAAGTCTTCACTATCACGGGAAAATATTTTTCAGCCATATTTATATACACTTGTTGACATGATATGTCAATTGTTGACATGATAATACTTACATTACAATACTTGTGATGTTTATTGTAATGTAAATATTACGCAGTTATAGAGGTTTTTTGTGTTTAAAAACCATAAGCTTTTTGATAAATAAATAATAGTTATTCTTCTAGGAGCTTTTATCTTGTATTTTATGAACATCATTTGAGAAGTATCAAGCTTTGTGTGATACGAAATTAACTTATTATGTGACATCAATGTACTAATGGTTTACAATGAAGAAGGAAATTTTTCGTCATTTGTTTAATGAAAAGCTTATTAATTTACTTGCCTACATAACATGGCATAAAAAAAATTAAATTGTTCAAAACATGTCCAATACAAAAGTGAAAAAAATTAATTCTTAAAAATATAATATGGGTATCGAATTGTAGATATTAAAAAGGTGATTGTAAAAATACATACTTTTACTATATTTATTGGCACCGATTTCGAGAAATCTTTGAAAAACCCCAAAAAATTGCATGTTCCCCCCCTTATTTCCGAAACTGGTGGACCGAAAAATATGAAAAAAATGATGATTATAGGTCATAACTGTCCAATTACAAAAAAACTATAGCAATGAAAAAAAAATGAAAACAAATGATAAATATAAAAAAAAGTAAAATAAAAAAAAAAATTTGGGTATCAAATTGTAGACATTAAACAGTTGATAATAAAAATATATACTTTTGCTATATTTACTGGCACTGACTTCGAGAAATCTTTGAAAAAACACAAAAAATGCATGTTTTCGCCCCCCCTTATTTCCGAAACTGGTGGACCAAAAAACATGAACAAAAAATAATTATAGGTCAAAACTGGCCAATTACAGGAAAAATATAGCGATTAAAAAATGAGAAATATATAAATAAATTAAAATAAGTAAAAAAAATATTTTATAAAAATACAATATGGATATCAAATTGAGGATATTAAGGAGCTGATTATAAATATGTGTACTTTTACTATATTTACTGGCACCGATTTCAATAAATATTTGAAAAACCCCAAAAAAATGCATGTCCCCCCTTATTTCCGAAACTAATGAAACGAAAAATATGAAAAAAATCATGGTAATTTAGGATTACGTAAAGATGACAGGAAAAATAAAGCGGGTGAGAAATTCACGATGGCAAAATGACAAAAATAAATTTTTCATCCACGAGTTTTATTTCGAGTACTGTATAAAAATATTTTTAAGTCTCTCTTTTGTGTTACAATCAATTCTATTTTTAGTTATCAAAAAGAGTTATGGGCAAGATTTGAAATACCTTCTTCCTGACTGTTCCCAAAACTGTCAAATTACGGAACTTTAGGTATGCGAGTCTGACTCGCACTTATAATCATTGTAGTGTCTGTAGTGATGTACTGAATGAGTGATCGTAAAGTCTCAAAAGATAGATTTAAGATTGTATTGCAAGCCACCCTAGACTTGTAAGTAAAGTAATTATTTATTTATCACTACATTACAGTACTAACTCGTTGTCGCGTATAAAAATTAACAAATTATAAATTCTAAATAAAAAATGCCAATGAAACTTATTTACATTAATACTTACTTAATTATACACCCATTGAAACAAACCAAAAAGCTTTTGGTGAAAAAATAACGCAATGCAGTTACGCTGTTGTTGTCATTGAGTTATGTTATACTTCAATGGTTGAAGTTTGAAATAGATACAGGGTAGAATACCTAATACGTAATATATGTCCACCACCACGCCTCTACAGAAGGTCAAGTGTATCCATCTATCCATTATAACAATATAATGTCGGTGTCTGAGTGCCAAAATCATTATGATTTAATTGCCTCTAAGTCAACTGATATGAAATTAAAAATACATAGTTATAAATAACTTATAATTAATTGAAAGGTTAAATCAAAAGTTAATTTACAAATAACTATCTTATGCCTGTAACTTAGTGTGCAATTGAGATTGAGCAGCCAGGTTTTCTGACGTGTGAGGATACTTTAAATAAACAGTATCTGAAAGCAAATGAAGTATCTGAGCACGAGCCCTTTTCCTTTCACTCGATCAATGTATCCTTTTCATTGCCTCGAAATCAGTAGGTTGTGATGGAATAGATCTGGAAAATTGGCAGCACTCTCGTTAATTCATGGATACGTCTCCGGTACGAACCTCTCGTTTTAGATTTTTTCATCTTTATACTAATATTTCTTGAGATTTTGATTGCACGTTGTATTTTTTTTGAGTTATTACACATTATTACACATACAAACCGTAAAAAAATTGGTTTATTTATTTATTATCATTACATATTTTTAGGGCTAAATATTTCAACTCCAAAACAAAATCCTGTATGTCTAAGTAGACAGCTACGAGTATATAGTTTTCCTCCATGTTCGCATACAATTTTACACGTGGCCGTTACGGCCACCATGATTGAGGATTATATAGATGATTGTTTAACCATTCCGTGCCACGTGATAGATGAACCTGAGTTAATAAAAAAGTCTATCAACTCTTCGTTTAACTTAAAGCTTCTATCGTTTAACGTTCGTCACATTGATACAAATTTTGTCATTTTTTTGGTTTGGCTAGCAAGATTACACCTTGATCTTGATATCATAATTGTAACCGAGTGTCACTTAATGACTTTACCTTGATTAGACCGATGGCTGGCGATAATGTTTTTAAGGCTTCGGTCGTGATGAAACCATGCTCGTCGTGTTCGTGGGGGAGTGGTGAGTGACAGACAGTTGCGTAGCGTAGGATCATTCGTCCGTTACCGGCTTCCGTAGATTTTTTCGGAAGTTCCTTGAAAGACCGATTATAGCCTTACCTGCCGTACTCTGCCAGTTTCTTTGAACGGGCCTTGCTCCAAAACGCAACAGAATACTTATTTGGTCAGTCAGTACATATATTGACATGAATACATACAATTAGCACTTTACTTTATAAACCGTAGTCGGCCATTTAATACATTATTTTTTTTTTTGGCTCCATAACTAGATTTCTCGGCAGCATACCGGGTGTAAAAGCAAAGGCAAGAATCCTTTAAGGGTGTGTTAGTATGATCGGTAAAGATATTATTTTAAATACTGGAATCTCTAAATGAAGTACCAGTACCTCATAATAAGACGATTTTCTTTACTCGAAATACACTAATCGCTTGAACACCCTCCCCTCACTGGTCGCTGGTCACTCGGATGAGGGGTGCGGCTTGCGGGGTGCAATTAGGTGTGTGGGGAGGCCGTTGAGCTGCGTAGCCATAGCTTAGAAAAATGATGGAAGTTTTGGTGAAAATTCAAGGTATATTTTTTTTCTCGTAATGACATCAGAATCGTGTATACTTTCATACCCTAAAGGGATTCTTGACTTTGCATTTACACCCTGTATAGGAGCATGAAATTGCATGACGACGAAGCGCAGAGAAAAGCTTTCGTAAGTTGGAAAATCTTATTTTAAGAAAAACCTCAGTTTAAATAATGAAATCAAAGATGAAAATAAAAAATCGTAACTTTTTTATATCGCGTCGTATCTCACAAACACAGACATTTAATTATTACTAAAGAGCAGATCAAACATAAGGATTAAATAGCGTGGCAAGTTTCCATAAAAAAAATAAGCTACATTTAGACTCCATGGTGCGAAGAAACGTATAAAAATGGGTTGTTTTGGCTGGCTTCTGCTTGGAACATATTTATTAATTCCTAAACTAATCTCTACTTTAAATTTTGTTCGGAAACAAGGAATTTATTAGTTTATTTATATTCAAAAGAGCCCGAAGTTCACGGAGCTAAAATTTCCACGCGTCGACTCTATGCGTTTATTATTAATGTTAGGTCTGCTATTATGTTATCACTGATCGAATAATATTATAAGATGTCTATGTATGTTATATTATAAGACGTCTATGTATGTGCTCAAAACGCGACAGCGCCATCTAGACGTAGTGTAAGGTACTCATATATTTCTGATTCAACTGTTGAGACGCGCTGTGCGTGCGATAGAATTGAGCTTACTTACCTCTTACTACAGCCATGAGTATTGTGTTGTTTGTGGTACAGAGGGTGCCAAAATAGGATTTGCTTTTACAAAAACTCGAAACTTGAAAAAATTATAACATACAACTGTGCGAGTTTGACTCTCGCAATTTGGACTCAGTATCTTATTGAATAGTCATAATTATAAGTTATAACTTTATAATAAGCAAAAATTCTTTGATCAAAATGAAGGCTGTAAAATTTGCTTTTAAATCATAAACTGCAACTTTGAAGACGACTTTATGTTTTCGTATTAATATTTCTTCTTTTAAATATTGGATGGATTCGATTGATGGTTCTTGGTGGAATATCATCTTCAATAAACTATACACAATAGGCTTTTACACAGGGTTTTTCTTCTGTCAATCAAACAAAAAATGACAGAGATAAAGCGCGTCAAAGTTTGGGAGTGGGGGAAAATGACGTCACTTCTAAGTAAAATTGTACCTAGATGTGACGTCACGCGGAACTTCAGCGGGCTATATCTTCATCATTTTTTGTTTAATGTAATAAAAAGAAAAAATGCGTGTCCAATACTTTCTGATTATCTAACTAACGGACTAATTAAAAAAAATTGTCAACATGCCTACATTTTATTCCACAAATATTTATTTTTATTTTTACTTAGGTTACCGGTTTCGTATTACACATCATCGGGCCAACAAATTATTAAATTTTCGGGTTCCGTACCCAAAGGGTTACCAACGGGTCCCTATTACTAAGACTCCGCTGTCCGTCTGTCTGTCTGTGCGTCTGTCCTTCTGTCACCAGGCTGTATCTCATGAACAGTGATAGTTAGACAGTTGAAATTTTCACAGATTATGCATATCTGTTGCCGCTGTAACACCAAATACTAAAACCGGCCAAGTGCGAGTCGGACCTGCGCACTCATACAACAGACTTGATTTTTTTTCCGTTTTTTAGATAATGGTACGGATCCCTTCGTCCGACTCGCACTTGGTCGGTTTTTATAACTATTTAATATGTAAAAAATAAAACATTTCAATCTAGCAATTATAAAGTAAACAGAGGTGAATCACCACAGCTTACGTTTAAAAATGAAAATAGACGATTCCTCGTTTTGTTTTTTCAACTGGTGTATTTTTTACTGTGGCAAAATGACGGCAACTGCTGCTATATAGACTTTGCTTGGCAGCCATAAATATAATTATATTACCAGAACAGTTTTGGCAGCCCAGTGGGTACAATATATCTATGTACATTTTGTACCCCACACGCACTTTTGTTTTAATGCAAACGTCAGAATTAATGATAGGTGTTATACTTGTCCTGTAAAAAACAAAGTTTCCTGAATTAAACGAAAGGCAACTCTAGGACTGGTGAGAAAGCGTATTATGAGTTTATGTAAAGGCGTATTACAAGTATGTACCTATATTCAAATGTACGGTTTATCACGAGAAAATAGTCATAGTAATGTTCATCCATGGTAATACATAGTATAAGTCACCAAAAACAGTTTTCTTTTTAACTATAATCCTAGTTTTATTACCAGCAGGCCTAACATAGTTGCCACTTTAGCACCATTTGACAGTAAATGTATGTAATTTACTGTCAAATGGTGTTAAAGTGGAACCATGCTAAGCCTATAAGTGGTAAAACGTTTCTAGAATTTTCAAATAGCACAGCATTCTTTAAATTTGTAAACTTTTTAATGTTAACGTCGTCACAGTACAGACGTAGTTTCAGTCAAAAATAATCTCAACAATATTTCGAAAGTGTGATTGTCGAAAACAATAGTTGCATTTTAGGTTCCGTTTGGAAACGAATGAATTTCACTCGGAGTGATGCGAATTTCACCCTAGAGCGTTCAAAAATTGACCCGAGTAACCGAACTGTTACCTGACAGATGCACGAAAGTGTTGATTGGTGCAAACAGATTTTTGTTTCTCTTGCTCCTATATCTATCTGTCTCTTTCTAATAAACGAGTGAAATTTCGCACTATGATCGCACGTTCTGAAATGCCTCCTAATTGTTCTATGCAGGAGTTACTTGAATGGATGGATCACTATAAATATTTTTTATTAATTTTTCCATGCATGAGGTAGTCGACTGAATGGTGATCGCTCATTTTTATTCGTTCTTCCATGCACGATTATTTTACTGAACGGGTGATCGCTCATTTTCATTCATTCTTCCATGCACGAGTTTCTACACTAAATGAGTGATCAATAATTTTCATTCGTTCTACAATGCACGAGTTACTTTACTGAACGGGTGATCGCTCAATTTCTAGCTTCAAACAAAGGAAAACTACTCGGAATTATTCCTCAAAAATTTGGGTTAGTATTTAGTAAACTCGGAGCAGTTACTCGGGACAGTTGTGTAGAAACAGAAACTTTTGTTTCAGTTCTAAGCATTTAAACCTGCTAAAATTAAAAGTACCTACATAATATTATCTTTGTTGAATATCGGACAATAACTATCTACTTGAATGAACCACAGTGGATCAAGGAAACACGTAATGTTAACAGACTGTTCAAAAAGTGAAGGTAGATAAATTGTTCTGTGGCGACAGAGCCAACGTGTTCTGAATTAAGCAGGCTTTGATACACTAACGCCCTCTATGTGCATTTCAAGTTGGTGAACCTAAAGTGACCAAATTCTCACTATACTCTATTTCTCCACGTGGAATAATAGAATGGTTTATTTCACAACCTGCTGCCGTGGTAAAGGTGTGGGTTCGGATACCACACGAAGATCTCATTTTCAGAAATTACCATGTTTTCTGATTGATTTTATCTAATCTACATCTATCTACACTATTATATAAAGAGGAAAGATTTGTTTGTTTGTTTGTATGTTTGAGGTAAACTTTGGAACTACTGAACCGATTCTAAAAAATATTTATTTTATAAAAATCTACACCATTGTTGAGTAACATAGGCTATATTTTATTTTAATAAAAGTAAGTTTTCAGTTTGATTATTCAATATTTGTGAACCATGTCGGGAGAAAAAACGCAAGCTGCTTTATCGGCGTGCCTTGACCAAATGGTTAGTTATACGTGATAAAAACGGTTGTTTTTCCATACGAAGAAACTAATATTTGCATCTACAACGATCCTGACAGACCTCTTGCTAATATTATGCTTGAAAAAGTGACTACAGCTAGGTTTGAGCATACATACGTTCAATACTATTGTTTACGTAATGATTTTTTCCCATACGGGAAAACTATATCAGTTTAATCTGACTAAAGATTTACATCTACAACGACCTGGACACACCTCTTGCTAATATTTAGCTTGAAAATGTGATTACAGCCAGGTTTATGTATTGATTTTTTCCCATACGAGAAAACTGTATCAGTTTAATCTAACTACAGATTTCCATCTACAACGATCCTGAAACACTTTTTGGCACTTTGGTAAAACATGGTGACCAGGGTCTGATGATGGGACTGGAAGATGGGTACGGGATCTCCTCAACGGACAACAGCAGACCCTTAGAGTTTGGGCTTATTTGATTCGTATTTATTTGCACTTTAGTAAAACATGGTGACCAAGGTCTGATGATGGGACTGGAAGGTGGGTACAGGATCTCCTCAACGGACAACAGCACAGATCCTTCGAGTTTAGGCTTATTTGATTGGTCTTTATTAGCACTTTGGTAAAACATGGTAACCAGACCTGATGATGGGACTGGAAGATGGGTACGGGATCTCCTCAACGGACAACAGCAAACCCTTCGAGTTTGAGTTTATTTGATTGGTATTTATCAGCGCTTTGGTTAAACATGGTGTCCGTTGCATATAGTCGTCCAAAAAATCATATTATTTCCACGAAAATCTCTTCGACGCGGGCGGAGCCGTGGGCAAAAGCTAGTCTATTATATTTAAGTTAAGGTAGTTCATGGAATTGATCGCATAAAATCTTGTTTGTTTGTATGCTACACATGAAATAGTTATTATCAAAACTATAGGAAATAGCGAAAAATGGTCAAAGGAGTCTCGAGGCCGATTTTGACGTAAATCAAAACAGCGTCATTAGATTTAAAAACTATGAAATAGTACATTATATCCGAGTGGTGGACAGAATTGCCTAAAGAGGTAGGTGCTATAAAGACGAGACGCGTTTCCGCCGAGGCATAAAATGCTTTACTCAAACAAAGCGATTCAATAAAAAAAGTTTGTAAAAGAACAAGTAATTTAATGGAAATAGCACTAACTCTGTTATACCTACCCTTCTTTCTCTTAGTTTTGAATCGGCTTCTTTTAAATTTATCTATTACCACTACACGGTAACAATGATGCTGCTTTCTTTACTCCAACTCGTTTAAGTATTTGTGAATTCCAACTCGTTTAAGTATTTGTAAAATATTAACTTTTACGCTCTACAATGAACGATTGATTATGAATATTTTTGACTATAGACATCATCCAAAACCGGGTGCCGGCGCCGGCACTAAGTATGTATAGATATTCTATCTAACGAAGTCTGGCTTCAGTTAGTAGTGCGTGCACACGCACTTTTTTCTGGGGTGCGTAACCTCGGGAACGCTACAAAACGCACCACACACAAAACGTGCTAATATTTACACGTCATTATTAAAACCATAGCCAAATGGACTTCGTGAGATAGACTATCTATGCTGTGAAGCTGTATCCACAAGCTGCATGTCTGACGGATTCCGGGCGGCATGGAACTACCACGTCATCAAGCCGTAGATAAAGCCTCCGAAAAATGAAATAAATCCCAGCGAACTGCTGCACACTGTAATACTACCTAAGCAGCGGTAAAATTAACTACCGAAAAATATACTAATTTAACTGTGTAACATCTACCGATAAAATAAATAAAAAATAGTAAATTATAATTCCTTACGACCACCTGGTTTAAATAATGAACCTCCGAATAAATTACTGAACTTCCAAAAGAAATAATAAGTTAACGAAAAAAAAAATTCTTTTAGGAGCGAAGGAGCGTGTTAGGTTGACATGTAAATACATATTGGAAGCCGAGCGAAGCGGAGCGGAGCGAGGTGACCCCTTAAGTTTTAACCGAATTCATGATATGGTCAGGCAACTTTGAATTTTTAATCGGAGATTTACGACAAAAAAAGCTGACAATAGTTTTCGCTGAAATGTATTTTCAGCTGGTAAAATAGAATATTAGGTGGTAGAGCTGATGCCGGGCTCGACTGTGGAGGTACCACCATCTTACTCGCAAATCCTCCCGAAGTTATTCGGGGGAGAGTAAGAGAACAGCTCTCAGGCAAAACCAGGCGGCCCACCATTGCCTGGGACCGATGGATGGCGGTATATCCATCCCCAATTGCTGGGGCTTATATAATACAGACTGGTGACGGGCAGCGGCGCCACTGGTGCAATGGGTTCGGCACCGCGCTCACCAACCCGCCTGCCCAGCGTGTATGAAAATCCATTGTTAACGTGCTCAGCGGGCAGAAAAAGTGTATGAAAATTCATTGTTAACGTGCTGAGCGGGCAGAAGAAGTATATGAAAATCCATTGTTAACGTGCTGTTTTTTTATTTGTTGACAACATACGTACGATAAGCATAAATGTTACATTAAAAAGGGTATAAACTTCTTAAATGTGCTCGTTGTCTTTTCGATGGATTGCATTCCGTCCAAGTGAGCCCAAGTCAATATAGCTTTGGAAAGAAGGCTGAATGAGATGGAATTATTTATTTATGCAAAACTAACCTGCTTCACTTCACCTGCGCAGATATGACTGACTTTATTTCAAAAGAGACATATGTGACGGTTGTACTTTTATGTGATATATAGACAGAAAAGATTCAAAATATATGTATACCTTTTGGCCAATGTAGAAAAATATTTTTTTTGCTCCCTTACTGGTTGGACAAGTTTAAGTACAATTCCTAGTGCAGGCACTAAGAAGCGAATAAATTTTTTTTTAGAATTTCACCTGGACGGTCTTAAACTTTATTCCTGATGACTAACCGAGTCTCCAATATGAATTTAGTCGGTTGATTTAATTTCACCTAGTATATGCTGCCCAGAAATCTAGTTATGGAGTCAAGTTAATAATTTGTTAAATGGTCGACTACGGTTTATAAAGTAAAGTGCTTTCATGTCAATTATCTAAAACTGACCAAATAAGTATTCGGTTGCATTTTGGAGCAAGGCCCGTTTAAAGAAACTGGCAGAGTTCGACAGGTAAGGCGTTAATCTCAAGTCGAGCTAAAAAGCGGCACGCCGTACCATCCTTTTCTCGAAACAGTTCAGGCCATTTTCAACCCCTATAACTTCGTTGTGGATAAAACCAGAAGCCTGAATTTTCGATAACCAAGCAGGCATTGTATAAAAACGGTATATTTAAAATTTCATTCAATTTGAACCAGTAGATTAAGAATTATAACTAGTAAAAGTTTTTCAATTTTGTCACTCACTCACTGACTGACTGACCGATCATCAAAACTCTAAGGCACTTCTAGAAGACATAGAAGCTTCAATTTTGGAATACAATTAGTGTTTAGTGTATAAATCAAGGAAAAACTAAAAGATTTTGCAATTTCGGTCCAGTGCTCTAGATAAACTAACTGCATAAATAACTTTGTAATCCCATATAAATATAAAGGATTACAAAGTTAAATTTGTAGTTGTAAGTAGAAGGTACCAGAAAGGAAAACAAGTAGGACTATCTACAAAAAGAAATGAGATGCCATAAAAAAAAACAAGTCTCGCAACTTAGTTCTTCTACCGTAAAAAGTTGTGAGATCCATGTAAATCCAAGTCGGTTAATTTGTTCAGTCCCTGCTTAAGGGACCTTCTGTCTTAAGTTATTACATAATTAAGTAATTAATTGAAATAGGCGTTACCTTGCGGAAGTCCATCACTAAGTAAAGGATATATGAATATAATTTGCAATATTCCGCTAAACAATTCTTGTCGTGCTATTCAAAATGCAGACTCGTGCACCGCCCGCCCGCCCGCATAAAAACATGCAACAAGCAAGCAATACAAGCAAAGCAATCTTAAATAACAAGCAAGAAAACTTATCGACACGTGTTTCGCCTCTGAACGAGGCATCCTCGGGATGTGTTGCTAGCCCGGCTTCTCCGCAGCAACTGATGTGTTGCTCGCCCAGCCGCTTCGCAGCAACTGATGTTGTTCGCCCGACAGCTCAGCAGCTAGTGACGAGCCGCCGACCAAAACTCACCTTTTATACACCGGCCTGACTAGTTGTTTGGTGGGGAAAATGGGGAGACGAAAACATGCAATAATTAAGTAACCTAACAACATCTTATAGTGACCATATACTCGGTTTTTTTATAAGTTTTGTTTTTGATGGCATCGGTCTTTCCAGGAACTTCCGCAAAAATCTACGGAAGTCGGTAACGGACGAATGATCCTACGCTACGCAACTGTTGCAATTGTGTAAGCTAACGGTATTCAAATTCGATTGGCATATGGCTATTCGGCTAAGCAAATAAGCCCGTTTGACAAATGAAATCGTACGTTTTTGGTTGTCAACAACATAAGACAATTGTATTCATTTGACAGCCTAAAATGTACGATTTTAATTATCAAACGGGCTAATTTGCTCAACCGAATAGCCATTATGACAATCAATTTGAAAACCATTGGCTTACACAATTGCACCTCTGAACTCCAAGTTGTGTATGATTTCGTAGTTAACATGCATACTTATAATTTATTCGTCTATAATGTATAACTAAAACGATTTCATTTTCAACATCCTCTCTTCACTAGAAAGTTGAATAAAAAGGATATTTAAGGTGAGTAAAGTGTTTAAATAACTTTGTAAATAAATATCTATTATAATAATACCTGCATTTGAAGAATTAATGTTATTAATCGGAATATGTACTATACATATTTCTTTCTGATAAAGAATATAATTACCTTATAATTACCTTTAAAGAATTTTCAAGAACAGTGTTCAACTTACGTTCAAAGGGAAAATTATTTCCTACGCTTACTCTTTAAAAGGCAACAAATTCTCCGCAGGCGCTGAAGTAACTTGCGTATAAGACCGATAAAGAAAGGACGAAGAAAAGTTTCGGTGAAATTACTCGTGAGTGACTTAATTAATCGCAAGTTCAATTTTCTACGTCTTTCAAAGCATTTTCCAATAGCTGAAAACATTTATTTATTGACAAATTAAAAATGTTTGAACTCCTAAGGTAGTTAAAACTGTGTTTAGGTGTCAGTATCTCCCTTAAAATAAAGAATAATGCCCGTTTTCACTAACCATAGGAGACGCCTAAATCAGATGCCTATGTATTTAGGAGTTGCCTAGAGTAAAAACACGTTTCACTAAATGACTTAAGAGTTAGTGAAAAGTGTTTTTACTTCATGACTAACGACGTTAGGAATCACCTAAAGTTACGACACCGATTCGGGGGTGTGTAATGCTTAGGCGCCCCTAAACTGACACATGCATGTGACAGTCGCGATTTTGAGATTTAAGCTTATTGTTGTACAGTGAAACGTCAAAAAACCGCAAACAGACAACTTGACAAACAAAACCAAAGAAAAGTATCAAAAACTTAGGTTACTCTTGGGTTAGGAATCACATAGTAAAAATAGTTTGGTTTAATTGAACTTTATGGTAAGCATGGACCTAAATTAGGAGTTACTTAGTTAGGTGTCGCCTTGATTGTCGTTAGTGAAAACGGGCATAAATGTTTTGGCTTAAGAAATAAAAAAACAGGCCTGTATTTCAACAATAGGATGTATTTCTGTTGCCGCTATAACAACAAATAATAAAAAACAGAATAAAATAAATATTAAAGGGGGCTTCCATACAACAAACGTGATGTTTTTGCTCGTTTTTGCTTGATTTATATCGGAAACAGGTATACACTTGAAATATTCACAGAATATTTAGTTATATATTCATATACTCACTTTAAAGATAAATAATTGAATTAATATTTAACGGGGGCTCCCATAAAACAGACATGATTTTTTTGCCCTTTTTATAGATAATACTACGAAACCCTTCGTGCGCGAGTCCGACTCGCACTTGGCCATTTTTTTTATTTACTCTCACTCAGTGGAAAAACGCTTGTGAGGATGAGGGGCGGTTTCAGAGTGAAAGGGAAAATAATTTACGAAAAACGAAATTTCCAAAATCACATATTTAAATATTGTTAAAACTCATCTAATAAATATAACGTGTTTGAGTTCTGTACATGATTTTTATTCGTTGAACGAGGAAAAAACTGTGTTGGAAGACTCATTTCAGTAATTTATTTTTATTGAGAAAAATGTATCAAAACGTGTTTTTTTAAAACTATACCCTGGTTTATATAGTCAAAATGCACATACTTACCAGAAAATTATTGCAACTAAAAAAAAGGAAAAATTATATAGAAAAAAGCACCCCCATTTTATATACATACTTAATGAACTATTACTCTCTTGAAAAGACTCAATAACCATATGAATATCACAACCAAGGGGAAACGGTCATTTCTAAGCTAGCCTTTCGCCCTCGCCTTCGCCTGCCTTTATTAAATTTTTGCCTCGTTTTCGGCTAGGGTGTTATTTATGTTGACCAGGGTCACTACTATGATAATAAAGAAAACAGCATTCAAATCCGTGGAGTGGTTCTCGAGTTAAAAGGGAACGTACTGTAATACCTACTTGTGTTACTGAATGAGCAGATCTATTCCAGTAGATAAATTGTCGTGAGCCTAGCTCTTTGAGTTCGAATTTATGCTGGTAAGACCCTACTGAGGGATCTGCAGAGTGTTCAAAGCTTAGACAAAGAATCTAAGGCACAAAGTTGAAGCAAAACTCTTAGAATCAGTTTTCAAACATTCACTTCCATTGTATTCCAATTGAAATTACACAAAAATATTTTTGTTAAGACAAGTACAGTCAGCAAAAGATAAAGGTATACAGGCCCATCGCAAATACTTTGATCTTAATCTTGATTGATTGATTGACCTTGA
The DNA here is from genome assembly GCA_910592155.1 of Ypsolopha scabrella. Classification (NCBI taxonomy): domain Eukaryota; kingdom Metazoa; phylum Arthropoda; class Insecta; order Lepidoptera; family Ypsolophidae; genus Ypsolopha; species Ypsolopha scabrella. The sequence continues at coordinate 14,337,623 of OU342964.1, forward strand.
TTTGATCTTTGATCAATAGTACATGTATGTATGTATTGACCTAGTATACCTTATCTCATCTATCACTTACCTGTGGGTCTTTAGGATCAAAGTGTTTCCGATGGGCTTTATCTTTTACTGACTGTACATTAATTATTTTTATCAAATTAAAATGTATATTAAATAAAATAAGTAAAAAAAATGTATTTTGTAACGGTGGGTTACGACTGAATAAATAGTTTCATGTTTTGTTAACCTGTTAAGCCATCAATAAATATCCATAATTTTGTAATTTTTGTAACGGTAAGTTATGATATGACTATGACTGAATAGTTTCATGTTTTGTTAACCTGTTAAGCCAGCAATCAATATCCACAATTCATGATTACCGGATGGCAGTTATTTCGTTCCAGCAACCCAAATACAAGGTGACGTTTATTTATACAGCCAAATTACATTTTCTGCGTAATTTGAAAAAAAAAAAGACTTTCATAAATTCGTCTGTAGGGAAAAGGAAAAAAAAATTCGTGTTACCCAAAAAGGGCAACTGAACCATGAAACCTAATACTTGCTGAGTTTCTAATATAAATTTGGCTGCATAAATGTCACCTTATAAACATATAGGTAGGTACTGAATATAAAGGCTAACTTTGGAAGAAAGCTGTCTATTCAGAATCCACTCGGATCTAATGCAACATAAAATTTTAAACGTTCTGCAGCTGAAGCTCTAAGAACAAAAAGAAGCTAACCACCGCTGTACAAACAGTGCTAATTGCAATTGCCACTTCAGAATCGTTCTGCAAAATACCTCGAAACGGTTCGGAGGATTCTTGAAATGAACTTTTGCTTTTTAATTTTACCTTTTTTTAGTGGGTACCTTTTATGGGTTGTGAAAAAACAGAGATGATCTGCTTGCAATTACGATAAACGAGAGGGATTTTAACCACGAATTGGACTGCGTTTTATTGTTCTTAAGCAATATCATTATAAAAAGAATAGCCTGTTACTGTCACATAACAATTGTCATTTTCAAAGCTATATCGGGTGATTCGTTCGCGCTGCGGCAGATACGGGAGACCAAAACATGCGACAGACTTCGTGTATTGGTCGAAGGCGACAGACACAAGCGACTGAGTCAGACACGTCTCGGTCTCTGGGGGTCAACTCTGTGCCGAAACCGAGCCACGAGACATATACATGAGTAATCAGTTTTACTTTTGAGGCACGACGACCGACGAACAAATTATTTATGGCTATAAGACATTTAGTAATGAAACGTTTATTATGAGAGGGCGAAGACGACGATTTGCAATTACATCATTTTATCGTATCTGAAGGTGCCTATTTGCGAATCATAGAGAAGAGGATGTTTTCTAACTAATTTTCGACATACGTATACTGTAGGTACTTGTCGCGCGACACTATTGCGCTCAAGCCGTCTTCCACTTTCATGCCACGTGTCTCATTCTATTCCTCGCCGCCAACTGAACACTACAGAAAACTATCAATAGTCCAATAGAAATGACTCTGCAACAATTAATTCGCGAATTGCTATTTTAGGTTTTAGTGGACCGTGTTACCCTTGTTGAATGGGACCTTAATGTTTTCTAACAAAATCTTGGTCAAGGGATAGGTATTTTGTAAACGACATATTTTGTGTATCGACGTTCCATGTCCGCTATGTCCTGGTGAAGCACCCTCCGTGTTCGTCGCTGACGTCTCCCATATTTTGAGGCAAAAAATCAAAATTAGAGTAAAAAATTGTCATTTTGCAAGGTGACCTTGCCCTTCCCTTAATTTTGCATGTGGATTTTTTTCTTTTTGTACGTATGTTGCGTTTTGCAGTTATATTCACGCAAAAATAATTTTCAAGTTCGTCTTCTGTTCTTTCCATTTCATTGGTGAACTTGATCGACGGCTGAACAGCCATATCTCTAATTTTTACAACAAATTGAGCACATGAAGTGCGGAACCCCCACTATTTATCTTGATTTTGAACTGCGTCGCCAAAGAATAGTTCGTATTCCCGACAAATTCGCGGAGTAAATTTTTCACTCTTCTCTTTTGTAGTAAAATTTCCGCACACGTAACAAAAATTGTCTGGATTACTTATCAACTGCGAGGCATTATACGTAATGATGAAAACACTTACATACAAATCGATGTGAATGAAAACAAACATTCAAAACTCAATTAAAGCTGGTAAATAGTATACAATTAAAACTATTTGTTAGCTACAGATATAACAATCTACACGTACAAAAAAAAATACTTGTTAGTTTGTTGCTGTACATCACACTAGTTAGAGATTGCATTGTGATTGGCCACTGTACAAGTAAATGAAGCTTCCAAGGATTAATGGTTTGGAAACAACAAGCTTGTGGCAGACGGACGGACAGAAACCCCAGTATTATACTTGTTAGTTTGTTGCTGTACATCACACTAGTTAGAGATTGCATTGTGATTGGCTACTGTACAAGTAAATGAAGCTTCCAAGGATTAATGGTTTGGAAACAATAAGCTTGTGGCAGACGGACGGACAGAAACCCCAGTATTATACTTGTTAGTTTGTTGCTGTACATCACACTAGTTAGAGATTGCATTGTGATTGGCCACTGTACAAGTAAATGAAGCTTCCAAGAATTAATGGTTTGGAAACAATAAGCTTGTGGCAGACGGACGGACAGAAATCCCAGTATTATACTTGTTAGTTTGTTGCTGTACATCACACTAGTTAGAGATTGCATTGTGATTGGCCTCTGTACAAGTAAATGAAGCTTCCACGGATTAATGGTTTGGAAACAATAAGCTTGTGGCAGACGGACGGACAGAAACCCCAGTATTATACTTGTTAGTTTGTTGCTGTACATCACACTAGTTAGAGATTGCATTGTGATTGGCCACTGTACAAGTAAATGAAGCTTCCAAGAATTAATGGTTTGGAAACAATAAGCTTGTGGCAGACGGACGGACAGAAATCCCAGTATTATACTTGTTAGTTTGTTGCTGTACATCACACTAGTTAGAGATTGCATTGTGATTGGCCACTGTACAAGTAAATGAAGCTTCCAAGGATTAATGGTTTGGAAACAATAAGCTTGTGGCAGACGGACGGACAGAAACCCCAGTATTATCTTGTTAGTTTGTTGCTATACATCACACTAGTTAGAGATTGCATTGTGATTGGCCACTGTACAAGTAAATGAAGCTTCCAAGAATTAATGGTTTGGAAACAATAAGCTTGTGGCAGGCGGACGGACAGAAACCCCAGTATTATACTTGTTAGTTTGTTGCTGTACATCACACTAGTTAGAGATTGCATTATGATTGGCCACTGTACAAGTAAATGAAGCTTCCAAGGATTAATGGTTTGGAAACAATAAGCTTATGGCAGACGGACGGACAGAAACCCCAGTATTATTTTCCTACTAAAGTACCGAAGCACGAAAACTTTTGTAGACTGTCCAAAGACATTGCCTTCTTACATTTCCAAAACCATATCTAGCGCTTAAATGAGACCATAAGGTTCCTTGAGAAACCTTTGCACATTTTTGCCAACATTGTCTTGCTTGCAGCTCACTCTACAGCTGGGGTGGCCAAACCGAGGACCACAGGCCGCATGCCCTACGTATGTCAACCTACGGCCCGCGGAGCTAATTCACAAAATCATTTTTTTATTTTGAATGAAATATGTAACTTTTAAAAATACATCGCTCGTATTCCCTTTTCTGTACATTCTTATGTATTCAATTGATATGAAATTTTGTTGAATATTCGTATTTAGAAACAATCACAGAGTTGAGCTGATTTTAAAAACGTCCGCGCTCTGCGTCTTCTTGTGAGGGCAATGTGCATTGAACAGCTATTTAGTCGGATAAAGCACATAACAATACAGATGTTCATTTGGAAAACTGTTCGCCTGTGGCAACGATCTCAGTCGAGATTAACATTTAAGCACTTAGTCCTGCAAAATAATTTCAGATTTGCTTTTCAATTGTGTTTCATAATCCACAAAAAATGTTTTCCTTGTTTTTTATGATTGTTCGAACCAGCTGGAAATCTTACATAAAAAATTTGGCAGAGTTGGCTGAAAAGGTTGGCCACCCCTGCTCTACAGACTTCCTTCATCCTTATTGTCAAGGGTCCCGTTTTGCCAGTACGAGCTGTAATTGACGCAACCCTGCACTTGACTTACATACATACCTATCTATATACAAAAAGCTCAACATATTTATCATTCGAATACAAAAATGTGAAGCGTCTCTATACTATAAGCTTTCCTAAACTTCTACAGACTTCAGTCTTGCATTATAAAGTAGCACTACGGTAAATAAACTTACAAACTATCAACTTTGGAAAAGCTTCTTGCAAAATTCCTTTAATTTACGAGTTTGCAAAAACATTCACTATAGGCACTCTACGTTTAGGTATGTGTGCATGTATTATTTATTTTTAGTAACACCACAAATAAGTTTACATTTATTGCTATACTTGACTTCAAAAGAACATGAATACTAAGGAACAAGAAAGATTTCTACGAGTAAGATTTGTAAGTTTATAGGTTCTTTCGACTATCTACTCGTAACGTATCTTTCTGCACATGATAAATGGGACTTTATTTTCTCTTCTGTATATCTGTACTAGTGCTTACACACATCTTTTCGATCGTCTCTATGGCCGAGTGTTTACTCATCCTACTTGATCATTTTGACTTATCAAAGCTATTTATTTTAAATTCATGTACTTATAAACTATTATATTATAATATTTATTTAAACAAGTCTATCGCACACGTTAATAATATAATTTATATACTTTTCACTACCACAATTTTGTAAGTCACATTTGTAATGAACGACGTAAGGGAACGTATACATCAATGTTTGTTTGTAATAGATACCTATTATTTTATTTTTAACATTTTAAAATGCAACCTATAGCAAACTTAGAAGCGGCAGTTTACACAGATATCTGATCTTAATCTTTATTAAGAAAAACGTACATCAAGCAAATTTGCAAGACAAAAAAGTAGACACACATACACCCTTTAATGTAACACACATCACATCACCCGCCTACCTCTTAGGTGGGTAAATTTATTTTTAGTAGTATTATTATCTATATTTGTATTATATTTATTTATGGGTAATTGGTTTGTTTGAGTTTTTAGTATTATAAATCTGTTACTATCCAATTTGTTAAGGTATTGCCCGATGCATCCATGATGAATTGCTAACAATAAGTTCCATCAATAAAATTGCTGACGAATCACAAGCATATCAATACTATCAATACTACAGACAAATTCATGAGTAACTGATATTAGACTATGAAATTGTTTTTATTAGAACAACAGCAGCTGATTCAGATGCAGAAGAATCAACTCGAAAAAAAAAGTGTAAAAATCTTGTAGATTAGATACACACAACGAAGGAGCACGCTTATTGCTGACTAGCCTTTGCCCGCGGCTCCGCCCGCGTTTATTCAATCCTTGCCCCGTTTTCGGCTTGGGAGTTATTTTATGAACAGCCCTTATAGTCTATGTGCTGACTGACCAGAGTAACTACAATGATAATAAATAAAAACTGCATTCAAATCCGTTGAGTGGTTCTAGAGATATAAAAGCGTTTATTCAGTCTTTGCCCCGTTTCCGGCTTGGGCGTTACTTTATGAACACTCCTCATAACCTATGTGTTGACCAGGATCATTACGATAATAATAAAGAAAACCGCATCCAAATCCGTTCAGTAGTTGTTGAGTTAAAACGGTACATACATACAGACAGACAGACAGACAAACATAAAAAAAAATGTGGTTTTCGCCTCAATACAATACTAATAGCCCATTTCATTTAAAATTTTGCGAAAGTATTCAATGTACAGACACGCCCTTTTTACTAGATACTTTATGATTTAGTAGTATAAATAGATAAGGAAATCAATCATTCCACAAACTTGTAGTTTTAACAGACAAAGAGTTACCATAACCATGTTGAAGAATGAGATGGAATGTCCAGAAGAAATTTAGAAGACCGTTACGTTCCTCGCAAATAGCACTTCTTAAAACAAATAGGTACCCAACAATCCAGACATCAGCCTGTGTTCGTCCACTGCTGAACATTTTCCAAATTTCGCCACTCTTGGCGGTCCTCCGTCCTCCTCATCCAGCCGCCACCCGAAACATCATTCAGGTCGTCGGTCGCTTCAGTGGGCATGAGGTACGTTATCTCCATTTTAATGCCTTTCGGCCTCAACGGTCATCATGTCGGCGACAAATATGGCGTACCCAGTGCCACATCAACTTACTGATTCGACAGCCTATGTCGGTCACCTTGGACAGATGTCCTCTTTTCGGATTCTATCCATCAGAGATACCCCAAGCATAGCCCGCTCCACAGCTCCTTTAATGACAGAAATGATATGGCAAAATAAACAAGATTCAGCAAAGCGATGGATTATCGTGTTGGCTACAAGGTTAGCCGAGCATTACAATGTGGAATATCCCGGACTCCGGACCTCGGAGAGTCCCGGACACTCTGGCACACCGCACGTGCCCCAGCGGGCTGCCAAGCGCCTTGCCTGACCTCATTCATGTATGAGCAAGGGTCTTAACCCTAGCTTATATGGCATTGCCCGATTTCATGGGTGTATTTACATAATTTCTCAGTTAAGCTTTGTGGTGGGTTCGAAAGTAATTCATACAGACAGAATTTCGAAAATAATTCCGATTTTCATATAAATTTTAATACAGTGAAATTTAAAAAAAAATATGGGTCATACGATACGTTCACTCTTTGATCGGCCGTTCAGTATATAATTACTTGCATTCTCTTGCATCCAATAAAATCGCAAAGATAGGCCTAAGGTGTGATCTAAATAAACCAATCCCTCTAATTCCAAAATCTATATTATACTAATAATAAAGTAGTAAAAAAGCCGTGACTGTACATTGAATATTTTTCAAAATATGGGTTATTTTATTATATTCGTGTTGAACTGAAACCAAAACTATCATTTCTGGAACGTCTGTGTATGAATGTATATTCGGTTTTAACTCAAGAACACTTAAATGGATTTGGATGCAGTTTTGTTTATTATCACCATAGTGACCTAGGTCAACATATAAGCTATAAGAGGTATTAAATAACGCAACGAAAACGCGGCAAAGATTGACTACGTGGGCGGAGCCGCGGGCAAAAGGCTAGTAATAAATAAAAACACCTCGAAATCGCAAGCAGGATAGACAATTGTAAAATGAAAGCGTAAAAGAAAATCGGTGTAGCTGCCGTTACTAAGGAGGAAAATTACATTTTTCTTCTTTTCTGTCTTCGATTTGTCATCAATCACTTTGGCTTCAATCAAAATTTAGGCGTCAGAAGGCCTTTACAGAAGAATAATAATTCTTGAAGTATAATTTTGTTCAGATCGTTTACTTTACTATGAATCCCGTGGCACAAAAAAGGTGCGCGCTAAATTATAGCTTTAATATTTTACTTATGAAAAATAAAGTGCAAAACTACAGATAATGGTGTCGATTCGGTGTAATACGACTTAACTTGGACTCAAATGGTAGATTACACAACAAGTGAAAAAAGGGAATTTCTTTTAAAGCTCAAAGGTGGATCCCGAGAGGATCGAAGGATTCTAGAGTAGAAACCTGAGCGGAGCGAGGGATCCAAGAGCTGAGATATTTTTTTTCACGAGTTATGTACTCTACTTTTCACCACTGACTATGAGAAAATAAACAGTACCATATTAACTATTTGAATAAAATTGTGTTATATCTACTAACAACCAATCGGTACATAGTAAATTAATAAGAGAACAAAACATAAAAATGGCTGTTCTTTTTTTTTATTTCTGGTCTTTTTTCCAAGCGGCCGGGCCAGTACGTTTGTTACGATATTTTTTTACGCTTGTTCCAAATTTAAAATGCTTTATTCGGGCATTTTTACAGAACATAAAATGTAGTGATTGCAAGAAGTTTATAGCTTCTCGGGTGATTGTGTTTTAAGATGGCTGTATGGTCACAGATACCTTTGCCATGCCTTTGCCTATCCAAAAAGTTTAAAAAGTTACTTGTTCTCACTCAGTGAGGAAAAGAGCGTTTTATTCACTGTTTTTGGTGAACCAATAACCCCTTTTCGAATAGTAATGGTGAAAACCCAATTTCAGAATTCTGTCTTTTTATTTCTATATTGAGAAAAAAAGGACAGGACGCTTAAAGTAATGTTACTCCTGTCAAATAAGTTAGGTCGTGTTACACCGAATCGACACCATCGTATATCATTCATCATCCTAATAAGTGCCAACAATCGCAAGTATTAATCACACGAGTTCCATTATCTATCACTTAACACAGATTTTTATATAATTATTTCCAACGGAATGCTTTTTGCCACCGAGATCTGCCAATGTCAAGCCAGCAATAGTACATTACTGCTAAGATCAGGAATTAAGCAATCCTGGGCGAGTAATTTAATAATATTTTTATATACAATACCAGGATTGCTAATTAATGGTCGAAGCAAGTATAGTGCTTTTCCCAAAAATAAAATGAGACATTTTCTTGTTTTTCATGATAATGAGTTGTATCAAATAAAATAAACTTACTAGGTACTATTTGGGCAATCGATCATGTTTATTGTTATTGATCTCTTCAGCAAAGCATTAGTGGAGTACAATCTATATCAGAGCCTTCTTCTGAACTCATTTTGTAATTTATTTTCACAAAACACTTTCAACAAAAATATAGAGCAACACAAACGCTTTTACGCATCTTTTTAAATTATTGCCATCTGGGCAAAGGTATTTACCATAATTCAGCCTTCTTCATGGACAACACCATCTAGAGAAACACTAAGAACTAAGAAAAAAACAACAACGAGAAAAACACTCATTGATGTTAAATTTAAAGTATTCAATGGTTTTAAATATACCTATAAAATCAATATAGATTATATATTTTTGTTATTATTATTGCAATTATAAAATATAGCAAACATTTCTACATTCTAAACATGAAATTGTCATTTATTTTATTTTTCTTTGTAAATTGGCCGCTTAAAACCTTATGATAGACAAACTCCTTCGTCTCTTAAAAACATAGAGAGGGATAGTTTTAAAAAGAATACATATGAAATTTACTCTGTGAACATATTGGTATGTAATGGATTTTCATACGAATTTCCTGGACAGTTATTCAGATTTCCTGAATACTTTTAAATAGCTCGCCAGGATGAAGTATTTTCTGTATTTTTGAGAAAATAACATATTAAAATGATCATTTGATAATACGCTTCATTTGTCAACATTCATAAGTTCTCAATGTGTGTACATTATGTGTAAATACGTAACATTTACGTATTGTCCCTGGGGTAACGGCACAAAATATGTTGTAGGGTTTCAGCATAATCGGCCTACATGCCAAACTTTTGACAGACGTTCTGGAGTTATTCTGTTAAAAGATGGCTGACCTACTTTTCTTTTTATTATAATCCTGATATATGGGAAAAACATATTATCGTATATTTCTTTCGTAATACATTAAGTATAGATACATATAATTAGGTGCTCGTTTTTATGATATTTTTCCTTTCCCGGCCAAAAGTCAGATATATTTTGAATATTTTTGAATACAGCAGCGGCTGTTCCAGTGGCAATATGAAATTTCATTTTAGGCATGAAGTTGAACTTTTGCGACAATACTGTTGGGTGAAATTTTTATATTAAAAAACAAACTGAAGTAAAAAATAAGGCTTTCTGTGTACTGCGTACGATTAGTTGCCGCGATAAATGATTAGAAATACATACATTTATTAAAACACTAGCCTTTGCCCCCTTAGTCGGTTCTTTGGTCACTTCAACAAGTATATATACGTTTAAATCATACGTTTACAAATAAATATAGATAGATAGATAGATTTAGTTTATTCACCAAAGACAATACATGTTTTTCTTTTACATTTCTTAAGCCAAACTGCTCAGCAGTTTATCGGCTACCGCTCTCGGTATCCAAACATGTCTTCCCCTGCAAAAGCTTCTAAATCTTAAACTTATTTTTAACACAGGTTTTTAAAAATCTAAACAAAGCCAAGAAAAATACCGATATTTGAGTGATTACTGACGAGAAGTGAGGCGAAAACCACAGGCTTAATGGCTATAATAATAATATTCATCCATCCATCAGCCTGTTTCGTCCACTGCTGGACATAGGCCTTTCCAGGATTTCGCCACTCTTGGTGGTCCTCCTGGAAGAAATGCCCATACTCACACACGCTGGGCAGGTGGGTTGGTGAGCGCGGTGCCGAAACCCTTGCACCAGTGACGCCACTGCCCGTCACCAGTCTATTTTATATAAGGCCCAACCATTGGGGATGGATATACCGCCATCCATCGGTCCCAGGCAATGGTGGGCCGCCTGGTTTTGCCTGAGAGCTGTTTTCTTACTCTCCCCCGAATAACTTCGGGAGGATTGGCGAGTAAGATAGTGGTACCTCCACAGTCGAGCCTGGTATCAGCTCTAGCACCTACATATAATCTGGGGGCACGGTAGTGCCCCCGCCAAGTCGAGCTAAAAAGCGGCACGCCGTACCATCCTTTTCTCGAAGCAGTTCAGGCCATTTTCGACCCCTATAACTTCGTTGTGGATAAAACCAGAAGCCTGAATTTTCGGTAACCAAGCAGGCATTGTATAAACACGGTATATTTTAGATTTCATTCAATTTGAAACAGTAGTTAAAGAATTATAACTAATCAAAGTTTCTCAATTTTGTCACTCACTCACTGACATAGAAGCTTCAAATTTGGAATACAATGAGTGTTTAGTGTATAAATGAAGGAAAAACTAAAATATTTTGCAATTTCGGTCCAGTCCTCTAGATACACTAACTGAATAAATAACTTTGTAATCTCATATAAATATATAAGATTACAATGTTACATTTTCAGTTGTAAATTGAAGGTACCGGAAAGGAAAAAAAGTAGGACTATCTAAAAAAAGAAATGAGATGCTATCAAAAACAAAACATGTAAAAAAACCAAGTCTCGCAACTTAGTTCTTCTACCGTAAAAAGTTGTGAGATCCATGTAAATCCAAGTCGAATAATTTATTCAGTCCCTACTTAAGGACCCTGTGTCTTAAGTTATATTATAACATAATTAGCTAACCTAACCTAACCATATCAATATTGAAAATCTTTTATGTTTTAAATAAATAGATTGACTTGGCAATCACACTAAATAATCTAATTTAATATAATTTACGGTAGAAGAACTAAGTTGCGAGACTTGTTTTTTTTTACAAGTTTTGTTTTCGATGGCATAATATTATTCTTAGACGAGGTTAACAGCGAACACTATAAAATAATAAAGCCCGGTGCCGCTAGTACGCCAGTACTAGTAGTAAAATAGTACTCCAATTAGCTGGTATTTCTTATTTCAACTTAGGCTAGACAAGGATCTCTAACATGCAACCTGGAACGCGTTCACAGAACAACTTCATTACGAGTTAACCGCAACTCATGGGCTGGCTGCATAGCATACAGAGAATTTTATATTTGTGAACAAAATTTATTTTATTTATTTTGCGCAACTTTATTTTATCGGTAAAGTTGGTCAATATGATCTGTAGAGCGTGTGGTTTCATTTATGTTACTGTCTATTTAGATGTATGCCTATGTTGTAGTCATAGATAAAATATTGTTTGCAAGCATACATTAGAACACTCGTGCATCCCATTATAAAACCGGCTTCAATTAAACCGCCATCCTTGTATCTACATGGTTCTCAAAAAGTAACAATTGCACAAAATACTAGTAAGCCTATTTTTTCTTGAGCTTTTCAGTGGCATAGGTTTACTAGTTTATGTATTACATGTAAGTTATTAAGCCTTCAGACCCCCAAATATTAAATAAATAAATAAGGCGCTATCACCAATAAAACAGCAGCGGTAGCTCAGGGGTAGAACGCTGGCCTCTCAATCTTTGAGACCAATGAGTTTTTCGGAATTTATGTGCAGTGTATTTAATACTTACCACTTGCTGAACGGTGAAGGAAAACATCATGAGGAAACCTGCATGCCCTAAAAAGCATTATTTGTGCCGAAGAACGGCGATAGGGCTCACCACCTATCACGTTGGGAAGTAATAATCGTCGGTGAGACGCGGGTGTGACTTGCATTTCACAGTTCACACCCGGAACACCTCTGTTACCCCCTCGGGGATTCATGTCGTGACGGTATATTTTTATTTTTATAGAGCATACTTACTCGCCAATCCTCCCGAAGTTATTCGGTGGAGAGTAAGATATAACAGCTTTCAGGCAAAACCAGGCGGCCCACCATTGCCTGGGACCGATGGATGGCGGTATATTCATCCCCAATTGCCGAGCCTTATATAAAACAGATTAGTGACGGGCAGCGGCGTCACTAGTGCAAAGGTTTCGGCACCGCGCTCACCAACCCGCCTGCCCAGCGTGTGTGAGTATGGGCATTTCTTCTAGGAGGACCGCCAAAAGTGGCGAAATCCTGGAAAGGCCTATGTCCAGCAGTGGACGAAACAGGCTGATGGATGGATAGATATAGCATATGGCATTATTTGGGGTTTGCACAGTTTAAGTCTCCCAGAAGTAACAAAGTAAGATATCACGTTACAACGAACTTACTCGTATCAAGAGCAGAGTTTTTAGTAGGTAGTTTTTCTCCAAAATTAAAGGAGTGCACAAAGTTAATGGCAAAAACTAGTATCCTCTAAAACATTTAAGAAAAGAACATTGTATAATATATTGTGCACTAGTCGACTAAAAAATAAAGCATTTACACCTGTTTTACACAATTCCATCGTAACAGAGCAATTTTTCTTTCACAAACGTGCGGATATCTCGGATAACGGCTTCAGCAGTATATTTTCTTTCTTGACAGTTACGCACTTCGTTTTGTCACGTAGTAGTCGCAACAACGAATAATGTAGCAAAGCGAGCTATTGATAAGTATTTAAAAAAATCGTACAAAAAATTTTCTTCAAAATTTTTGAGACAGCTTTTGCGCGATCTTCTTTTCAATGTCGTTCTGTGGTTTCATCCATAAACAGTCCCGGTCAGATTGACTATATGGTGTAATAGTTGAGGCGAGAGGACGTAGTGAGGGCGGTCCGCCCCGCTCGGGTCGCGTCTGTGGCGGAGCGGCCGGCGGCAGTGTGGCGATCCTCCTGTGACGTCAGCGGCTCCCGGCGCAGGCTACGTCCGCGAAGCATGCGCAGAACCGCCCACCGACCCGCGCCCGCCACTTTCGGGGCGGCGCGCGACCCCTCTACTCGCCTGGCCGCCCGCCGCTACTTTCGTCTACCCGCGCCGTCGCCGTGCCTCGAAACCAATAACTTTTCCTGCTTAAGTGCGTGATCGTCTCTCTCTCCACCCCGATGGAAAAGTAAAAAACTGTACAATTTTGACTCTGGAACTATTAGTGACATCAGTTTCCCAGTGTTGGTAAAAGTTCGGATGTGACGCGAAGTTCAGGTAAGATTTGAATGTTTTCGGCGGAAGTTTATAATTTGGAAGCAATCACGTTGTTTCCGAGCTGCTGAAATGTAAATATTGGATATAGAGAGGATAAATGATGTTAACTTTCAGTTTAGAGTTATGTGAGGATGATTGCGTAACCGGCTGCGCCTAGATCTAATACATGACTTACGACCAACTGTACCGCGTCTATCTCATAAAGAGAAGCTCGCTAAATTTGTTACAAAGGGGAAGGCTGTAACAAACCGATTTCCCTCATTATAGGCACCGAAAAAAATAATTAGACCCAATAATCTTTTCCTACCTTTTCCACAAAAATTCGGTAAATTAAGGACATTTAAAATTAGAAAGAAACCTTGTTTCTAGAGATACAATTTTCTTCGTAAACTGCTGCCTTGAAAAGAGTCAAATTGCTTTCACCTGCTAGCAGTGGATGAGTGAAGCACATTAGCATGTAAATAGCTGTTCAGTGCTGCTTGAATGTAGATGATTCGGGCCTGAAAAAAAAACTTCGAGCCCTTCGTCCTAGATATTATCTCGTTCCAAAACGATCCTGCGTTATTAAAATATTAAGCTTGGACAGGAACAAAAGATAGCAAAATCTGTAGCTTACCGAAATAGTATTTGGATTCTACTATTAAGCTTAATTTATACTGTCTGTCTTCTAATTTAATCGGCATTGCATCCTCGCAAAAACGCCAATATTTCGTAAAAATGCCTACATTTACATTCGTACAAAAGTAGCGTGGAATTTAGCTTTTTCTACTTATTTTGCAAGAAAAATGTGAACATAAGTTTTCGAAGGAAACAGAACATCTATCACTCGATACAGGTTTAGGTAAAACCTGAAAAAAGGCTTAAACGAGGAAAACTTCGCACATTTGAGTTCGCAAATGAATTGTCCACTCATGCCGCGGATACTTAGATTTAACTACACCGATAAATCTGTGTCAAGAGCAAATGGCCCCAATTTGGACTCACATAATGTAAAGGTATATAGTATATGTATATTAGTAGATAGTTTTGTGTGAATATTCCTCATACAATGTATTTTCTATCTATATTGTAGGTACGATTTAAACTCGTAGAGGTGTAGGTGGAATATTTCTTGGGGCAATTACATACAAAAATCAATTAGCCGCGGATGTCTTTTATGGGACCACATTACAGCCGAGTAATTAACCTACTGTGTGGCCAAGTGGCAGGGTGCTCATCTGCTAACCCAGAGGTCGTGGGTTAAATTCGTATTCGGTAATTTGTATTCAGTCTGCATGCTTCGGAAGGTACGTTAAGCTATTGGTCCCTTTGTGCCTGAAGTGGGGCGATAGGGCTCACCACCCATCACATTGGGGACGTTATAATCGTCAGTGAAAAGTGGATGTACTAAGTGTGGACTATGAGTTGCATTTCATAGTTCACGCTTGTGAACATCTGACACTCACTCGGGAATTCAAATCGTGACGATTATGTATGTATGTATTTATTTTGCTAAATAACTCAAATCGCGAGGATTTCAACTAAGAATATTGATTAATAAAATGACTTAAAATACAAAAAAGAAGGTAATATTATAAGGCAGAGACAAAAAATACAAAAGGAAAGGACCTTTATGAGAGTTTATTTCAAACGCTAAGCAGATTACTTTCTTTATTTATTTACAGAATTATGTTTTTATCTTGAGAATGGTTCATATCTACTTTACCTTTTCATAAATCACGTTTTTTATTTGTATTGCATTTAATTAAATTTCTGAACTGATTTTAATAACTAATATATAAAGACGATCTGAAAGGTAAAGTTGTGAGTTGTCCTCCTTTTTTATTGCGCGGTCTATTTTTCAAAACTGTTTTGACTGGGCATGAATTGAAAATGTAGAGGTAACGACGAGAGATATTCGTATATAGCATATTTGTACGAGTAGGTATGTTTGCTTGTGAGTGTGATTGAAGGCCCCTAGCCACAGACCCTATAGTATATCAAATCTGTGCTTCCGATGAAAACCGATTTACCCCAAAAACTCGACTTTACGGGAGGCTCAAAATTTAAATAAATTTAATGCATACAATTTTTTTTTCACAATCCTTTCCACATATCGTTTACAAAATCAAAGTGACATGTAGATAACATTAAGTTCTATTGCTATGTATCCGTCTAGCCCCTGAAAACTATGCTATCTTTTAGACATCGTTCATAAGCTAAATTAAACCATTTGGCACCAAAAAATTATGCATTGTTAAATGCACTAAGTTGAGTTTGTGTCTTTCACCATACGTAGAAAACGTGAAAAAAATAAAGAAACGTGAAAATAGGCCTAATTTAAGTTTGATCTTATTTCACAAGATGTAATGTTTTAGTATGCGACTAAATGTACTAGTATAGAATTTTTCTTCCACAGAAGTAGAACTCTGCTAATTTTGATCACCCAGCGGGTTATGCCACTTTTTGTTCATTAGAAAGGTTGTACATAATGTTCGGAACTGTCCCTCAAATCCTTGAAACCTAACGTGTTCTTCTAAATACGTACGTTGCTCCGCAGCATGGATGCTCATCATATTTATGTTTCAATTCGCGTAGAGAATTCTCTATATGAAGTACCACATGCATCATGCCTTTGGACCTCGTACTAGAACAGAACCCAGTTATCTTCAAAGCGCGACCTAAACAGCCGTGCGATAAATCCCACTATCCCACTAATATTATAAATGCGAAAGTTTGGATGGATGGATGATTCGTTACTCTTTCACGCCGTAACTACTGAATATTTTATTTATACAAGTTAACTACTGAATCGATTGGGCTGAAATTTTGCATGAATGTAGTTCTAGACCTGGAATAGGACATAGGCTACTTTTTATCCCATAAATCAGTTCCCATGGGATGGAAATGAGCTTCCAAGTAGAACAGTGATGTATCGCCATGCTCACGAAACTGAATGGGCTGAAATTTTGCATAAATGTAGTTCTAGACCTAGAATAGGACATAGGCTACTTTTTATCCAATAAATCAGTTCCCATGGGATGGAAATGAGGTTTCATGTTTCTATATAAAAGTGATGTGTCACCCTTTCACACCGTTCCTAATGAACCGATTGGGCTAAGACTTTGCACAAATAATATTCTAAATCTAGAATAAGACAAAAACTACTTTTTATCCACTTAATCAAATCCCATTGAAACGCTTTAAGGGAGACATACAAAATGGGAAACACAGAGGCGCATAACACACACATTTCACCAGCTGTGTTAACTGTAGGTCCGAGAAATATTGGCAGATTGTATAGGAGTACACAAAAATTAATTCAACTCAGGCGAAGCTGCGGGCAAAAGCTAGTAGAAATATAATTGCGTACCTTATAATGAAATCCGTTGTGAAACTAAGGTTGCGGATAATGGAAACCGTGTTACAGCTCAGGGTTTGATGGATATGTGCAGACCGACATTGATCAGAGGAGACCATAAGTGATTGATCAGTCCTAGAGAGGGACATCGATCTTTAGCTGAACACCATCCTGATGATCAGATGATATTGTGAGGATAATAGGCGGGAAGCAATGGATTGGATTAGCTTCAAGACCAAAAAGTGTGGTGTAAGGAAAGACCCAGCATGAATGGAAATCATAAAATGATTGGTTATTTTGGTTGAGACAAAATATAAGGTGAATTTGGTTGATGTAGCCAAATTCATACTGGAGACTCAGTAAGTGATCAGGACCAAGGTTCAATGATATTGTTTGCGAATACGAATTTTAGTTTTGTTGCCCTGGGCAACCTCTACTCAATTAGTATAGAAAGTCTAATTTTTTTGTGTATTTCACAGAAAGGGTCATCATCATCATTGAACATTTGTCCTGGCCGCTTACTGAGTGTCCAATATGAATTTGACTAATCAAAGTCACCGTATATACCACTCAAAACAAAATAAGCATCTTGTATTTTTTACATTCTTGTCGAATTATGGGGTGAAAAAATATAGACCAAAAATTCAAGTAAAAGTTAAATGCACAGCATTTTTTATTCTCTTTTTGCTTCAATATCTGGCGTGTCCTCCTCGTTTTCTAACACAGTCCTGAAGCCTGGAGGGCATATTTTCTATTAGATGATGCATTGTTTCTTGAGAGATTTGATCCCAACTTAATTTCAGGATATCTAGGAGCTGTCTTTCATTGTGCACTAGCTGATATTACCTTATCGACGTATTACTGAATCCTGGTTGAGAATTACCAACTCTATTCTTCCAGTTCGCTAATGCTCCCCTCCCCCAAAGCGGTCATTTTCTTGAATGCAGGCATCTGAAAATCGCTCACCTTCTCGTCTACCCTTTGCGAAGATCATTTTTAAAAGCATTTTTCTCCAATCACTCACGCTCCAGTCAAAATGTTTTCTTGCGAATATTAATCGGTTGGCAAGATGAGCACTAGTTAGTGGAATTCGTACCACTCGTCTCCGGAAGAATTGCAGATCTTCAGTCAAGCGGATCGTAATCTTTTGGTGACTAACGCGCGTCGCTGTGGTTTGGCGCAAGTGGGTTTGCTCAGAGCGTATTTTGACGAGCATATAAAGTGACTTTCATTTATACAGGATGACATTTATTTATACAAGTTGACAATACAGCCAAATTCATACTGGAGGATTGGTAAGTTATCAGTATCACGGAACAATCTTTTATTTTTTTGCCCAATTTTAAAAATTAAATCGTGTATTTCCATAATATTGACTCGTGTCCGGGCTTGCGTTTGTATAAGTAGAGAACAAAAATATTTTTGAATTTCCCGAAAAGGATCATCGACCCTTGAAACCGAATACTTGGCGAGTCTCCAGTATGAGTTTGACTGTGTAAATAAATGCCACAAGACTTCCTTTGAGTCGAGGTTGTTCTTAAACAAGTATAGAGGCACAAACATAACACATATACTGTTTTTTCAAGTTTCACAAACACTTTCACTTAGTCTCCAGTATGAATTTGGCTATATGAACGAGAGTCACCTTAAATAAGGTGACTTGAATTAAGCCTTGGTCCTGACCGCTTATTGAGTCTCCAGTATGTATTTGGCCATTTAAACGAAATCCATAAATTAATATAGAACTCTTTTTTTTATTATGTCTGTTTTACAGCGGTTACATTTATTAATTTGTAATTAATCCCAATTAAATTACGTAATTCGAATTATTTTTGTGCGCAATGTTCCAGAAAAATCTGTAAAATGAAGAATTGATCAATTAAATTATTTAAGTTTAGTTTTGTTTATCTTAAATACATCCAGGATTAACAAGGCAAAGAGTGCGTTGAATAAAGATTTGCATTTTAGTTTGGACGGCACAGCGGCGGCGGCGTCCTTCCCCTGGGATAGCTCGTTGGCCATCGTTCCGAAACAAAGTAATCTACACTAAGAGGCTATTCCACTAAAAGAGCTTGCTGTATTTACTTCCCTTTATTGCGTTTCGTTACTTCTAGGGTTACCATAATTGTGATGTCGACAGTAAGAGACAAACGAAGAATTAATTTACAAAAGACTCAACTACTTACTTGACAGAGACAAAATGTGTAGGCACAAAATGGAATTAAAAGAGAATTAATTATTGATAATTCCTTATCATCATTATAATACTGTAATAGACAACTCCTAAACTAAGTTCCAGGTTCAGATTAGACATCACAGATTTTTGATGATTACTTGTGAGAAATTTTGTAACTTCGACCAAGCTTCACTGGAATGCGGGACAGCGGCTGGTTTGGTTTATTGCCAAAATACGGGATGTTCCGGGAAAGACAACAACACCAGTTGTTTCACATCAATGAAACTGCAATTCCTTTGTCAGGGGTCATAGCTTTGTTTGTACTGCTTCGTTGAACGCGTTTTATGATGCTCGTATGAGATTTTCGACGAGGAAATAATTCACAGTTATTTTTATAAAAGAACGCTTGAAATAAATGGTTTGTTTTAAAAAAAGTGGTCCAAATTTTGCACAGAATGTGGTGTCACGGTATTAAAATGGTAAATTGTGAGGGCGTATTGCCTGGGAAATTAAAAAGAGAACAAGACACTTTTTCGAAGGGATCTCATGTCTGTTTTGAAGAATACCTGAAACTGTGTTAAATATATTCTTTACAGCTATACCTTTTTTTTGAAAACTGGTGCCAAATAGTACTTAGACCAGAATAAATAGACGTTTAAAATATGAATTTTTTAAATTTTTTATTTGACATATTTTAAACCTACCACAATTGAGATATCAAACGCTGAAAATAAAAACTGTTCAATGAAACATAACAGAATTCCCAGTAAAATACCATGTGAAAATCGATATCGTTTGTTTAAAGAATAAACTAAAAAGGACGCATCAAAAAATATTAATAGGTATTGAACCCATTGCACCGTAAAGTTGAGCTTCCCAGAGCATAATTGAGCTCACTGTCTGTACATCATCCATCCATCCATCAGCCTGTTTCGTCCACTGCTGGACATAGGCCTTTCCAGTATTTCGCCACTCTTGGCGGTCCTCCTGGAAGAAATGCCCATACTTACACACGCTGGGCAGGCGGGTTGGTGAGCGCGGTGCCGAAACCCTTGCACCAGTGACGCCGCTGCCCGTCACCAGTCTAATTTATATAAGGCCCGGCAATTGGGGATGGATATACCGCCATCCATCGGTCCCAGGCAATGGTGGACCGCCTGGTTTTTTTGCCTGAGAGCTGTCCTCTTCCTCTCCCCCGAATAACTTCGGGGGGGTTTGCGAGTAAGATGGTGGTACCTCCACAGTCGAGCCCGGCATTAGCTCTACCACCTACATACATACATATACTACGTCTGTACATACGAGTATATAATTGTTACCGTTAGTTTATTCGGACACGGGTTTTTCCCTGACTCCATAGACGTAAGCAAAATAAGTACCTCTCATACTCGCGCTAAACTTGAGACTGCCCTCGGACGCTTTGTCCCCAACTTGTTAAATTCAATGCCAGATCCCATTAGTGACGCCAAAATGGCAGTCTCTCAAACCCTTTTCAAGGCGCGCCAAATAAAAATAATGAATGATAACCGCATTAAAATCCGTAAGGATATTTTAAAGTTACAAGCACATAATTCAAATGGTCATACCTAACTCTATTCAGTTTTTGTTAGTTGCAACAAGATAGTACATATCTATAAAGAAAGTGAAAGTGACTACGCTGGCGGTTTCCTTATAGTTTAATTTTGTTCGACCGCTAGGGATAGGTCGCAACGACGAAGCGAAGAGGAGCGGTTAGGTTGACATGTAAGTACATAATTAGGAGCCGAGTGAAGCGGAGCGGAGCGAGGCGACACCCGTAGTTTTAACAAAATTCACGATATGCAGAATAAAACATTTTCCGAGCACTTTTCGATGACTTACGGTTCAATAATTTATAAAATTAAAGGACCGCTAGCGGTACCGCAGTCATTTCCTTTAAAATATTGTACACATCAGAATCCATCCATTTGTTCCCAAATTATAAGCGAACATAATACAGACGTATTTTTATTTGTATGGAAAGAAAAGTAAAATAGAAAAAGGATGCCTTTTCACAAAAAGTATACTCGTAATATAACGAAGTACGTTACGGTTAGAAACAGGTAAATTAAACACAAATTAGGCTAAGGTTTACTGACGACTGCCACTTACACGACCGAGTATGCTGGGTCAAAATTAAATTGTACATGCAAACATATAATATGTCGCTTATTTTACGTACCAAGAATTGTATAGCTCAAGAAGAATGAAACTCGGTGATTCGTGAAATGCAAAGATTGCCGGAAAAAATGCGTTATTAAGCTTATACAAAACGTAGCCAACACAGCTAGCAAGTTGGGTTGTGAATGGAGGGCACAAGTAATTGCCTGATTGAATACCCTCGACGACGTGGGCCAAAATAAAGGTTGCCGGGAATTTGGGGAATGGGTCGAAAACAATAAAGTTTCCTTTACCAGAGTTGCGTTGGAAATGAAATTCGACTGATTTCATTGTATCCACGAAAATAAGTAAGTTAACCGCGCAACTTAGGTACATGAAACGTTCAAGATTTTTAATAAATTAAGTTTATTTTAACAAATATTAAGTTTTGTAATAAAAAACGTTTGTTCTACGACTACAAAGCATCACATTTGACACGCCATATAATTATTTTTAAATTTTGCTTTTTTTTAAATGTTTCAATAGGAATAGCCTTATTCTCTCGTCTCAGCCTACCCCTCAGGGCGTGAGTACATAGATACATGTACGTTATAATTTAATTTTGCACTGATGTAAGTTGAAGCCAAGACTGGAAGGAATTACAAAAACCAAAAGGTAAACCTATTTGTGAAAAGGGCTAAACCGACCTTTCGCTATCTGGATGAATGCTGTACCAATATCATATGATTGATCATTGTGAGTCTTTGTTCTATAACGAATTGTTCACATACAAAATAGTTCGTTGCCATAAACACATACAAATTATGTAGCAGTATAATAATGTTCAGATACATGCTTTTTGCTCTTCTCTGCAATATACAAATTGACTTTTAACCTTTCAGCCGGCTTACTATCACTTTTTTTTTACCACTTTTGCAGCCTCTCACATCCACACCCACCGCGGGTGCGTCAGCTGACGCTTGGTTCTGTTATAAGCCATTCCAGATCTATTGAAAGAGATGGAAATCAATCGGCGTAAAATCATTACCTTAAATGCAACGCTACCGCCCGGGCTATATGGGAATGGCTAGATAACCATAATTTTTTTTCCAAGTATCAATTTGTAATAATATTTTGAGTTCTAATTTTAATTGTTCTTACATTTAAAATGTGTTCTACTAACGTTTTTTAATAAACTCTAAAATTTGACTACATAAACCTTATACAGGTGACTTTCGTTTATGTAGCCAAATTCATACTGGATACTCTGTATGTGGTCTGGACCAAATTTCAGTGACCTTGATTGCGAGAAACGAAAAATATTGTTAGTGCCTCTAATACTTGTTCAAGAGCAACCTCGACCCAATTAATATATGGCACTATAGGAAGTCTAATTTTTATTTTGCGTATTTCACAGAAAGGGTCAGTAAACCTTGGTCATGACCACTTACTGAGTCTCCAGTATGAATTTGGCTGCATAAACGAAAGTCACCTTATAGATAATCTAAGTTTCATCAATGTTGATACACCCAAGTTTATTAAATCTTAATAACAGCTCCACAACTGCTCGCAAACCTATCATTTGTTTTGAAAATTTCTTTATGGACTCTATTCAAAGTTCCTTCTTTGTCCAAGGTTATAAAATAATTTTACATTTTCCGTAACAAACTATTGCTTATTCAAGTAGAAACAAAGCAGCTAACTCTGGGCCCGCGGGCTTAAAGTGCGATTTGTTCACGTACATTATTAATTTTAACATGAGCAGCGCAGTTTCGTTAAAAAAGGTAAGAGAAAACGCCCGTTACACGTTACTTTGTATAAAAAGGATTTTGAAAAATGTATATTTAGATGAAGGTATTTGTTTTTTATAATTTCATTTAATATAAATAAATCATTCCGAGAATACATCGAACGCCCCTAAACGTCTCCAAAGATAAGCATTTTTAATCTTTCCTAATTAAGAGGACTGTAAAACTGTTTGTGACCTTGAAAGCCAAAATTAAGGTATATCTAAATACTAAGATTTTATTTAGCAGAAAAAAAAGTATGGTAAAATAGAGAATATCTATAAAGTTTTACCAAGAACTTTAATTTAAAAATACCAACACAGGGTTCAATTAAAGAAAATTTAAAACCAAGATCCGATTTAATTAGGTATGTAAAGAAACAAATGGAAGCTTAGTCAAATTGAAGATATTTTAACTAGTCTTTCGGCCGCGGCTCCGCCTGCGTTTATTTAATCTCTGCCCCGTTTTCGGCTTGGACTATTATATCAACCAATTATATACCCGTTATAGTCTATATGTTGACCAGGGTCACTAAAATGATAATAAAAAAACCGCATCCAATTCCGTTGAGTGATTCTCGAGTTAAAATAGAACATACATACATAAACTACATACAAAAATTCTAAAAATTGTAGTTTTGGCTTCAGCACAAATAGCCCATCTCATTTTAAATGTTGAAAAAATATTCAATGTACAGACACGACTTTTTTACTACTTGTTATTATTATATTAGTATAAGAGATAATTGTAATTATTTATGTAGTTAAATTTCAGCGATTTAGAAGTTTGTTTCTCCCTCAAAGACCCACACATCAAGGTCACAAGCACTAGTTATCGCCTCAAACTCGAGGCCAAGCAGGAGTCTATCAATGGGAAGTCCAAATTAGATCTTGCGAATTAGTCAGAAAAGGCGGCCCTGATCCTTATTTCAGGCCAGTGATTTTGTCTCCTGTCTTATATCCAGTATCCTTGGCTAAAGCTTTAAGCTGGACTTGACTTTTCTCATCACTTCACAGAACACTCGGCTTGGCATAAGCAAAAGCAGTTTTGTGAAAAGATTATCCCTTGTCTTTGTATTTAAAGTACGTGCATGTTAGTTCTCTATTGACATCAACTTAGATATTTAATTCCTCTTTAGATGGGAGCACCTTATAGCAGTTTTTGGGTCATTCTATTCCTGCGGCAGTTTTGCCCGTATTTAATTATGTAATAAAGTCAAATTAGTTTGTGTGTAATAAAATAAATAACATCAGAAAATAAAATCATAGATATTAAAAGCACATTTTCCAAACTAGCATTAACAGTCAGTTTCCTCTTTCGTGTAAAAAATAACTTTACTTATAAATTAATACCTAATATGAATACATATAGATAAACTACCTAGAGGTTAAAATATTTTTTAGAGCCTCGATAAAGTAATGCCATCAGTATTTTATTAAAAACTTTACACGAGCCTCTTATTTTTTTAGAACACACAAATTGACTTGACAAGTTCAAAGTTATCTCTAAGAAGAGATTTCTTACAGAATACCTCAGAAGGCATATGGAAAATAATTAGGTATAAGATATGTGTACCATTATTTGATAACTGATATAAATTGGATACTTTATCTAATGTACCTATAAATATACGGGTATTTCCTAGCGGTAAATTTAATTAATTCCGTAGTAGAAATGAAATCCGTGTAAAACATGTTTTCATTTAATCATGAGCTCGTAGAGCTGCATTTCCCTTACGTTTTGGAAAGTACTACGTACGTATAGGAGTGGTTACACCTTTATCTTAGTATCACTCCTTTTTCCACTTTGCCGAAGTGGGTATCGAAAACTTATTTCATATAATATTTAACGTTCCGTTACCTTTTATTGACAACCTTTTATCAGTTATCTCCTTTGATACGAGAGTGTGTATACGATGAAATAGAATCTGCAAATGCGATCCCAAACCTTTACCGGGTCAAATAAGCGACGATAACATTGAATAAAGAAGGACCAAATAAAACGCGATACGGTTTACCGACTGGAGAATGCGATCGATTTAGTTTTTCACGAGGAATTTACTACGTATATAATATACCAGATTTATCACATCTTTTAGTGGACACTTAGCGTGACCAGAGGGCTGATACATTCCTCGGCCTATTCAAAGAGGAAACGTGGCCAGATTCTTTGCACCATGCCGCAGGGGTCCATTGTGGAACAGGTGTATTTAAAAGTAGTTTTTTGAAATTATATATAATACCTATACGAATAGATAGGAAAATGTTTAAACAAGTTTCTGAAATTTTCGGGCGTTTTTAGGGGAGAGCTCCTGTCTAACAACGAAAAATCTCAGCCTTCAGAATGTTGATACTATTGATTGTTAGCTCTTGGTGGAACTTGGGAAACATAATGAACAGAAAATTACTTGCTCTAAAGAGCGATTACCCTTATAAAAAAAAGCGTTAGTGTCATAGATTCTACTCATGTAAACGTTATAATTTAGATTTGAATAATTCCTTTGAAAATGCCATTAAGGCGAAACCGGTCAGTAAATTGATATTTAATAAATTTGTGGAATAGTACAAGTGATTTTCTGTTCATTATAATATTTGTCGTTTTTTTTGCAAATTAAAATAACATCTCTATTGATGGAAATGTAGAACAATAATATTAAGTTAAAAAGGAGTTAAAAAGTTCAATTTAGTCAACGTCTTTTCTTTCCACCCAAAGGTTGCCTGGGAGATATTGCTAAATAAAAGCAATAAGTGCCGCCTTTGTACATAATGTCTGTTCTGTTTCTTAATGTGTAAGAAGAACTCTTAATAATGTTTAAACATAAAAATGCATGTAGCATTAAAGAAAATGCCGCTGTAGTATTTAAGGTGACTTTCGTTATAATATAGCCTGGAAACGCTATTTGCAAAAAACGAAAACAAAATGTTGTGCCTCTATACTGTCCAAGAACAACCTCGACTCAATTAGTATAGGAAGTAAAAATTTTATTTCCCGTATTTCACAGAAAGAGTCATGGAACCTTGGTCCTGACCACTTACCGAGTCTCTTTGATTTCTCTATCTTTCAGCTTTGACTACATCAACAAAAAACGAAAAAAAAATGTTGTGCCTCTATACTGTCCAAGAACAACCTCGACTCAATTAGTATAGGAAGTAAAAATTTTATTTCCCGTATTTCACAGAAAGAGTCATGGAACCTTGGTCCTGACCACTTACCGAGTCTCTTTGATTTCTCTATCTTTCAGCTTTGACTACATCAACGAAAAACGAAAACAAAATGTTGTGCCTCTATACTGTCCAAGAACAACCTCGACTCAATTAGTATAGGAAGTAAAAATTTTATTTCCCGTATTTCACAGAAAGAGTCATGGAACCTTGGTCCTGACCACTTACCGAGTCTCTTTGATTTCTCTATCTTTCAGTTTTGACTACATCAACAAAAAACGAAAACAAAATGTTGTGCCTCTATACTGTCCAAGAACAACCTCGACTCAATTAGTATAGGAAGTAAAAATTTTATTTCCCGTATTTCACAGAAAGAGTCATGGAACCTTGGTCCTGACCACTTACCGAGTCTCTTTGATTTCTCTATCTTTCAGCTTTGACTACATCAACAAAAGTCACCTTATATTAACGCAACCAAACTGAAATAAGCCTACATTTTTTTACAGTACATACCCATTTTTGTTTGAGTTTCTAAAATTATTAAGAATAGACAATCTTCTTAAGTAATTTATACACTTTCACTTTGATGTTATCTTGCAACAAAAACGCGATGAGCAAAAAGCTGTAAACGACGTAGACACAAATTCTTCAAGTAGAGTAAAAGTAAGTGAACACAGAATTCATCAGAAGGTAACAACAAAACAAAGGTCTTGGCGGCCAGACCCACACAAAAGGCTAAAGAACAGTACAAGACCCTCTTAAGATTAATAATGACGAGACAACTCCAGTTCTGATGATCTTTTCACAAACTTTATCTTTCACTTAATTTCCAAGATTTTGTCTCAAAATATAATAGGCAACTTTTATGAAGTTCCTTAATGAAAACGTACAATGTCTAATTAAGCGGGCAATTAAAATGTTTTTCCTTGTTTTAATGTCTCATTGGGTTTCTTGTAATAATTTGTTGCCAACCTTTCGTATATTGCTTAAGGCCATGTTTTCCCTGATTAGCCTAAACCCGAATTTTTTTATGTAAAGTTTAGGGTTTCTGAACAGACTGAAAGGCTAAAAAAACGCTCGCCATTACCGATAACACCAATTTAATGATTATTCAAACATAAATAGTAAACATAATTTAGTATCTGTAAAAATAAATAGCGTAAAAGCTATGTGCTCCTTGCTCCTTAAATACTCCTTGAAAATAACTTTCATCGCACATGTCTCAGAATATTGGGCGACGACACCCTTTTTTTTTGGAAAACACATACCTGTACTTTTGTATTAAATTGATGATCGAGTACTTTTCTTATATGAGCCTTAGTTTTCCATAAAAGTAAAAATAATGTCATCACAAGTGTTTATCACAAGCGCCCTAGCTTATACTAAACGAAGTCGACTCTAATAGTGTACGTTAAAAGTGTTTTTCGTTTACTGGGCGGTTTCGTTCGAACAAGCCCGCCTTAATAAATGAGTAAGATTTGAAGCCGAATAAATCATTTCGCTGTCTTCTGGTGCCAGCTCAGAAGGGTTTATGCTGGTTAATTGTTGCCCTTTTCAAGCTTAAATAGCTGTTAAACTCAATTAGCAATTAAATTATGCTTTAAAAGAAAAAATAACTTTATGTTGTGTACATTTTGTTGAATTAAAAATTGTTATTGTATTGGATCTTGGCTCCATTTAAAGAAACGAAGAAAGTACCTATATTTACTGGTAATAGGCTTTAGTTGTAGCTTATCATAACCCTCATGACGGAACCATGCCGCCAAGCGACCCGTCGTGGGAAGCCGTATCGGGGGAATGTTACAGGCAGTTGCGTAGTAACAGTCATTCGTTCGTTACCGACTTCCGTAGATTATTCCGGAAGTCCCTGGAAAGACTGATTAACGCTTCGCCTGCCGTCTCTCTCCCAGTTTCTAAGGCGAGCGCGCTTCATCCCAGGTCTTATCGACGCTTTCTATCAGGCATGGTTATTGCCAAGGCTGAGCCCACTATATGTAAAAAAATATTCAAGAACTTCGGTTTTTTGTATTTACCTGAATTGAACTCTATTGTATTTCTCAGTCAAAAGTGGATACAAACAAGCGTGGCTTCCAAAACTTCAGGAGGTAATAAAAAGCTTTAGTACTTTTCATTCCAGAACTGAAATTAACTCGGTCGTAAAATAGGTAAGACCGAACAACTAAGTTGGAACACCCTCACCGCAATCGAGGTAGCCGAACATTCAACGAAACTGAGGAAGTTTAAATTTTCAGTGGACAGAAATTGTAGAGGCAAAATTACATACAGTCATATCGCGTGAATGAAAATGAAGCGGTTTGGAGTGGGTAATTTAATGAAATATTATAAAAAAGTAACGATATGTATAGAGATACAATCGTAAATGATTTTATCTAACCTCATATCGTAAAATCCTCATTACGAACTCAAAACTACTGGCATAATGAAAAATATTTTTCATGAATGTCTCCAAAAAAAATAATAATGGTATAGGTCTCCGAACAACATAATGCTATAAAAAACTTTTTCTGAGATTACAGTACATGTGATACTAACTAGGAAGGCAAAGAGAACTTAGCCCAAACGGCCATGTCTGAGGTTTAATATCTAATACCAATGAGGTTTTCATATAATATTTTCTAACACGTACTAAATAATATTGAGGCGTGACAAAGGAGGTCACAATTTAATTTTATTTTCTGCCTGCATTGTCTATGGCTGCCGGCGCGCGCAACGCGTACACATGCGTGGTGGACTGTGCGGATTTTGGCGCCATAGCTTGCGTGGAAATTATTATTTACTGTGGTTTTATGGGTCAAACCGAAGGTATTATTTTGTCCTAAAATTACTAACAGCGTGATGGTGATGATAATGACACCACCTGACATTCTGGAAATAACGACGGAAATTACAAACACTTTTAGAACGAGCTTTTACAAGAAAAATCAAAAATGGCTAACGACAAATTTTATCAAGATTATTATTATTAGTTTAGATAAAGTAGTGTATGAAACTATACATAACTAGGTATTAAAACACTCGTGTTTTTAGTAACCTTTTTATGTACCAGTTTCATAAACTACTATAATAGTATCCAACTCCTTGTGTTACCTCTTTACTCATAATCACAGATGTAGAAAGCAGTGGCGAGCATTGGTGTTATAATAATATGTCAGTGATAGCAGCACATTTACTTATTACGAGGTTAGGGTTCCGTACCTCAAAAGGAAGGAACGGAACCCTTATAGGATCACTTTGTTGTTCGTCTGTCCGTCCGTCCGTCTGTCTGTCAAGACCCTTTATCTTGGGAATGCGTGAAGGTATCAAGTTAAAATTAAAACTCAAATTTACAGTCCTCCTAAGTTCTGAAAAAATATTTTTTTCAAGTTAACGCAAGAAAAAGATACGGCCGTTTATGCCACAGTAAATACGTATACGTATATTTCGACACTCTCAAGGGAATCAAAATTTATAGTTTCCTTTTGACCTAAAACTATGAAATTTGGCAAGTAATAAAGTATAATACTACAAGTATAGGGAAAAATCTAAAAACTAAGATTATAATAATCTGAAATAATTAAATCATAAAAAATATAGTATTTATTTCAACTAATAAATCAATCATCGAGGTAAATTTGTACGGAACCCTCGGGGGCGAGTCCGACTCGCACTTGTCCGGTTTTTTTTTCTTCCGGTAAAATAAGCACGAATAAAAACTATAATCAAATAATGAACGATTAAAAACGTAATAACCGATCATCAGAAATCAAATTATCTTCGTTAAAAATACTTGATCCGGAATTGACGTCCAAATTTTGATCATGGCCCCCTGTACGATAGTGGTAACCTACAAACAACACAAGAATAATGTAACAACTAGAGAAGAACGGTCCAAAGTACATGTAAAAATTACTTGTGTATAAATAAATAAAATTTTGTATTTTGTAGTTGCATACGAGATGCGAACAAAGTAGTATCCACTTCAAAACGGCAACCTTTATATGGAAGTCACAATGACTGTGTCCGCCTGTACGAAGCAGAACTTGAAAACGGCTACACCAATTAAGGACGCTTTTATAAAATGTTGAATTATTCGGTTCATTTTCCGACAAATACATATAATTTTGTCAAAGTTTTTCGGTACCCCAAACCTTCACCTATAGGACTGGAGTTTCTTTTTACCGAAAAACATTGTTTTTAATAGACTAAAATCAAATTTCCTAACTCCTCTCGTAAAAACAGCGAAAACAGAATGAGTTTCCGTACAAATAAATTTGATTTAAAACAAAATGACGTGTATAAAAAATTTCAACTCTATCTGAAATTGTTCAAAAATACCTCGAAAAAAAAGGAACTTTAGTAAGTTTGATGTATCACGAGAATCTTATCGTGTATGGAATGAGGTTTAGTTTATGTACAAATTTTCTCAGAGTAGTTGTCAAATTACGACAATCGATCATTTATTGTGGTCATTTCGTTACTTTGTAATGTCAACATTTGGTATCGTCGGACGGTGACGTCATACATATTTATAGCGTAAAGACATACCAACCCAGGATCTACAGATATAGAGTTTCTGCGCCCAATGAGACACAAAAAAATCCCCAAAAAGATACAATTTCAGCAACTTTTCCCCAAATATCTTAAAACTATCTATTTCCTTACTATATTGAATTATTCATTGTTTATAATCACATTGAATATTTACTATTTTTTATGTATTTCCCGTATTATTATGTTTTTTTCAATTATATTCTATTGTTTTATATAGATTAATTTCTGACTTGTAAAAAGTATACTATATGTATGTATTTTACTAATAAACTTTTTTTATTATTTTACATTTTAATTAAAAAAGTAAAAACTAATGAGGTCGTCAATCCTAAATGGAAAAATTATAATGATTTATAAATTATTTTGAAATTTTCTTCCACAAATATTCCCCCTTGACAGTATGTGGGTGGACATAATCAAACTATATTTTCCCTTTTTTCAAAATTCGCCTAATTCCCCAGTATCGAATTTTTCTTCGTAAAAATTCCCCCAGAACTAAAATTTTTCTCAACATTGCAAAAATAGCCCCTAAACTGGAGACCCTTTACCAACCGCCTCTGTGGTCTAATGATTTAAATGTCGCGACGCCAAAGTTGCGGTCGCGGGTTCAAGTCTCGTAGGGGCACATTTGTGTTCGGTCCGCGTGCTTCGGGTGGCATGTTAAGGTGGTAACGGAGGATCTCGTTGCAAAATGCACATCATAATATTGTTTTCGTTACTTTTGAATAAATAGTGTGCAAAAATTTCGTTTTAAAGCAATTGGCGGAAATTTATAAGTAATAATTACGTTTTCACATTTAAATTCTGTCATCGTATAATTTACATTTTGATTGCATTCGATTAACAAACTTAAAAGCGTATTTATCGTTGTAATCGTATGTAATCAAAATGTAAGGCATAAAATAACATAATTTAATGCAGAACCCTATTATTACTAATAAATTTCCACTAACGCAATTTTTGCATACTTTTTATTCAAAACTAGGGAAAAAATATTGTGATGCACATTAGAATATTACAACTACATACATATATTCTCACTAAGTCCGTTTGACTATGGTTGAAGTAGCGCGTGCATACGATTTGACTTGTAGCAACAACTACCTACAGACATTCTATCTCATAAAGTCCGTTTGGCTATGATTGTAGTAGTACGTGCACTGTTTTGTAGAGAGCGTAACCCTGGAAGCGCTACAAGACGCACCACACACACAAAACGTGCTTATCTCTACACGTTACTACTACAACCATAGCCAAACAGACTTCATGAGATACAATATCTGTACTCTATGCATTAAACCCTTGACATAAGCCTAGATCTGCCCACATTGAAAAAGGTTACCCCTGTCCTTTGGGAGCGGATATTACCATTATATGCTAGCCTTGTAAAGCTACGGCTACATCCACGCTTGTCCAAATGTTTTAGGGAACGTCGGCAAATCAAGCGTTGGCAAATGATAACAGCGCCAGACCATGCTTGGAATTTAACTAAAACATTATTACTAGGGCGCATCGAAGCGGCGAGTCCAAGAATTATAAGGGCCTTATTGTCTAACTTAAACATCTATCGCTTTCACTTTCTAATGTCATCTTAATCGACAACATTACAAATTAATAATTGATGCAAAAGTAAAATCCACTGGCAATGAGCATTGACTTTTGAAATCCTCAGATGCAACTTACGTCCTTTTAGAATGAGTGAATAAGAAAACATTAAATTATGCAGGAAAAACATAAAATAAAACAAAATGAAAAAATACATGAGCTTCTTTTTTACGCAGAATTTCAATATAAATATTTAAAAAATGGTGAACTGAAATGAAATGTTGTCGATTGTCCAAAAATGGTGTGCGATGTCATTTCTATCCATTCACGATACATTTTGAACGCTAAAGCAATAGATGTTGTAGGTAGACAATAAGAGGGCTGGTAGAAGAATCGTCACTATGCCGAACGTCGGTAAACCTGAACAAATTGTCAAACTCGCCCTATCCACACTCTCGTTTTTGTAAACGCTTCTTGGCGCTATCCAATACAAACCAGCCATAACGACAATCTACAAAAACTGGTAAAGCGAACTCTATCTGGTACACGTTCCGAACATACGGATAGAGATCATATCGGAGTAGGGTTGCCAGATGAAAATCCGGAAATCATAACTTTCGAATAAACAACAACTTCACAAAACATCGTCATCCAATCTGTCCTGCTTACAGAATTAATGGCTTGGAACTATTTATAAATGGGATGCACACTGTACAAACACCAGTACCATTTCCGGTTACTTTTTATACTTAAATGTACTTTACAATCACAAATGTTTTTTTTACCACAAGTACGTACTAGCGAAGAAAATGCTGCAGATCCACTATCACCCGTATTGCAAAAGTAATAGGTACGATAAGTGGGTGAGCGGTATTATATTTATCACACTAATATTACTAATGCGAAAGTTTGTGTGTTTGTATGTTTGTTACTATTTCACGCTGAAACGGCTGGACAGTTTTGGATGAAATTTTAAAATGGATATAGCTTATACCCTAACTTAACACATATGCTACTTTTTATCCCGGAAAAAAGCATGTCTTTAAACCGAATAATATATAGAGGATGAATCCAGGATCTCTGGACTTTAGTTTTCTACCTATATAGTCCGAACCATTCTAAAGGACTCGTCTGGATATTGCCTATATCCAACGTTAAAAAAAAGGTCAACGTTTAGAAGTTTGTAAGCATCGATGAAATTTATTTCATCGATGTTTGTAAGCCATAAAATATATGTATGAGCTATGAGAGTATGCCTTATTTTATGAGAGCTCTAACTTTTTGATGACAACAATTTCCTGGACCTCCCCTAAACCAAATCTTGATAGGTACGTTGTACATATACAGCAAGATGAGCTCTTTTTTGTTAATTATGAGGTTCAAAGTGTATCTGTTTTTTCAAGCCTTCTTCCAGAAACGAAATAGGTTTATTTATGCATTAAAGGTACATTACGTATGTATGCACTTATCACCGACAATGTAAAAAAAAACGGACAAGTGCAAGTCGGACTTGCCCACCGAGGGAAAATTATTCTAATTGAGAAGTTTGATTTTTTCACAGCTTCAAGAAACTGTAGATTTGAGTATATGGTTTTAATTTCAACTCGATACCTCCACGCGTTCCCGAGATAAAGGGTCTTGACAGACAGACGGACAACAAAGTGATCCTATAAGAGTTCCGTTTTTTCCTCTTGAGGTACGGAACCCTAAAAATTAACTTTATATAATACGAGGAAAAATAATTAAAAATCTTTAAGTTTGGCAAGATCATGTGTTTTCTTTTTTAAACATATTTTCCTTTTTTTAACAAACGTAGGTACTTATATGGTATTTGACGCCATTGGAATAGATTTATAAAACCCAAGTCAGGAGAAACACCGCGTCCTTATGAAAAGTCACATTTTGACATTTCCCGGCGTTGTATTACCATTTTACCATTACCATTTTAGATCCTTGTCCCATATACTAAGATAAATCTGATAAATACTAAAAACCCAAAAAACCGCATAAAAATCTGTCCTAGTATTATGCAATGATAAACAAAAAAAACCTTCCTCAAGAATTTTCCTAGCTAAAACAGTGTAAACGTTGTCGAAATCCTTTTAGTGTTCTTCAAGTTTTAAGCGTAAATATATCATTTCATATAAATAGATAAAAAAATATGTGCTTACTAGAATTAGATTAAATAATACATTTTTATTCGTTTTATTTAGATCCGGTTTGCATAAAAACCTTATAATGTCATATACATCATTTTTGGTTGGTTGACGAACAAATTTCCCAATTTCATAGAAATTGAACTTGAAAAACGAATTAATGCCAAATAAACAAACTTTTGCTTTCTTTTTTTTTCTTTATTAATTTACGTTTTGACAGCACTAAAATAAGGCCTTCAATTATGGTGAACCCACAATCAGTGGAATACCCAAAATGTCAGAAGATAGTTCTCTTAGCTTATCGCTCAAAACTTCTTCAATCTAATATGAGCAATTTATATATTTGGCACCGTTTTGAGCTTCTGGTGCTTTTTTTTGTCAAATACATATTCTAAACACTAAACTAACTGTAAATATTTGATACAAAATTTTAATTTCGACTTGAAATGCTTTACGGACATGTTATAAATATTATTTGAGTCAAACTTTTCTTCCTATTTCATTTAATAACTGTAGAGATAGAAACCAGATATTTCGGGGAAAGTGTACAGTCACTGACAGCAACCCCCTATCGAGGTCAGAGAGGATTTGGGTTGCCGAGACAGACCGTCGTTACGGAAATAAGTCGAGGGCAAAAAGCGAAATGTAATTCTCGTTTTCGATCTCTATCTGTTGACCAGGCGCCGTTTTACAAACACATACAAGAGTATGTATTATAATGTCGTGGCCATAACGTATAATAGATAATTTCATGATCTGTGGTGCAATTGTGTGAGACAATCGTATTCATTTGACAGTCGAACAGCCGTTTGATATTGAAATCGTACGTTTTAAACCGTCAAATGAATATGTCAACCTCTGATCGCAATATCGTCAAGTACTTACGAAATAAGAAATTTATGACAGACTACCAACAAAAAATCAAAAAAAGGTGTGAAAACAGAAAAGAGGAGCGTGTTAGATTGCATAAGATCATAAATTCGGGAGCCAAGCGAAGCGAAGCGAAGCGACCCCTTTAGTTTTTACAGATTTACTAAACCTAAGTTAGGTCTAATTAAGTTTTTTGTATTACTAACTAATTTAAGTATTCAGTATGATATTGCGATCAGATCATGAAATGATCAGTTTTACGATATGGCCACGAGATATACATAGATAACAGCTTACTATGCGTGTTAAAATAATGAATAAACGCATCTTATCTTATCTTAAGCTTGTTGAGGGGCTTGAAGTAATACACTACTGGCTACTGTCGGCAAAAGATCCGCTGACACATTTTTCGATCTTATTACCATTTCAATGTAATGTGTACGATTTTACCTAATAAGATATACATTCGTTCGGATGAGTTCCGTACTTATTGAATTTCAACAGAAGAAATATCTAAGGTCTCTAAGTTCAGCTTAGGAAAAGAAAGTCAAAATGAAATTTTGTTTGTAAGCAAACTTAATGAACAAAATGTAGATACCAGAATAACCTGTTTACTTGTAACTTAGTTCTTCGTTTTCTGTTTAGAAACCCAAACATACGTAGTACAAGGGATTTGCAAACAGGCCCCTAAGTTTAGGAAAAACTAAAAATCAACCGTGCAAAAATTTAAGAAAAAAAATAATTTCGGTGTAACACGATTTTATGAGAGGTGCAGAATCCTCGGTGCAAAATAAACTCGCACTGCACTTGCTCCATGTAAGGGTTCGGTACTAAAAAAAGAGAAAACGGAACCTTTGTAGTATGACTTGTGTGCACTGTGCCTCTTCGTCTATCTGTCTATGTCAGAGCCACTTTTCTGCAGAAAATACAAAGCTATTAACTTGAAAGAGGGCGTTACTCGGGGAAACAATTTTCTTTTAATTAATAATTGCATAATCTAAGAAAGCGTTCGTAAAATCTATATTTTCCTTCAAAAGGACCAAAAAAATCTGAAACTATTCTTTAATAAATATCCGAGAATAAAACAGGAACACTACAGCGACGTTCCCAAAACTAATAAAATCAATTAACACGTCCACAGTATTCCTCGGACTAACCGGACTCACACTTGCCGTTTTTTTATTGTGGTACTTGACTGAAGACGCTGTGATCGTAACGATAATGCCAGTGCAATAGTGCATTTACGACTCAGCAACAGCTATTATCGGACGTTCAGCTGCACACGAACTGGAGAATAAAGATAGTCCATAATAAAAGCAAATGCTTGTAGAAAAGTGAAGAGGGTCGGAGGTGCCGGGGCAGGTCGATGCACTCCAGCTCACGCCATAAGCCGCTCTTGATTGGACGATTTTGAATGCATCGACCCGGGTTTTTACTCCTCACTGAACGACTGCTTAGAATGAATGAAATTTTCTGGAAATCTCGCGGGATTACTTAATATCGTGCCCGCCTATCATTCGTACGCACGCCTCTTTCATTCAATGTTCAAAACTTTTCGCTTGATCTTATTAATTAAAGTCTCGAAATTATTTGTGTCTTGAGAGAATAATGAAAGTTGAAGTTTTGTTTTGAAGAATCACTTTAGACGTCCCTCGATGATATTAAAATGTTCGTCTTTTGGCACGCTTCCATGAAATATATTCGTTAACTGTGACTGGTAAAAAGTGCCTGTTTTGTTTGACTGTTTGCAATTTTTTCACAAGAGCTTGTTAGAGAAGAAATATACGGCTATAAGAAAGCCCATTTTTCTACACGCTAATAATCCAGGATAAGGGATGATAAATTCGGTGCTTATTAAAGAAAACTTACTATTTTTCAAAATGCATTGCCAATATTGCTACCAAGAAGGTTTTATCTGTCAAGTGTCGTCGCATTCTCAGATTAACAAACAAGGAAAATTTGAATTGTTTGTGATAATGATAAGATGGTTCCGCGTTTTTCTTACACATTCTAACAAATTTACACAAATAAGAACGGTTGTTTGTCTGATCAGCATAGCTAGCATAGATGACACGAATAGATAAATTTTGTCTCTCGAAGAAACGTTTGACCAATAGATAAGCAGGATGAAAGTTGGTCTAGAAGGAGAACCTTCGGAAACCGTTTATTTTTTCAGCCTTTCGGGCATAACACAAAAGAAACCTGCCTTCATAATGAGAGATTCAAGTAGATAAGGATAAACAATAAAGGGATTAAAGGCAGCTACAGAGGGCTGAAGTGCGCGCTGACGTAGATTAAGAAAACTGCGATAAATTGTCTTGTTTGCACAATTTATTTCCCCGATAATGGACGCCCTTGGGATTTTGGAATTAGCTTTCTCGCAGCTTCTTCTATTTTATTTATGTCACAAGCAAAGTCCTCCAGGCGGGCGCTGTTGACTGCCAGAATTCCCAAGCTAGTTTTGCATGAATACATTTGTTTTTTGTGATGTAGATACATAATTAGATTAAGTAGGTCATTTAATCAAACTTAATTGATGACTTCCTTCTTTTTATAGATTTTTCTGTGTTGCTTCACCATCATATTTAGACAATATAAATAATTATTTTAAATTTTTCTTTTTCATCACTCTCAAGAAAATTAACTTGATTAGAAAAGTTGATAAAAAGTTGCGGTATATAGAAAATCAGAAAAATAAATCTGTACGTGAGGAGCTCAGGGAGTGTATTTTTGAATCACTCGCCGTGAATCAGGTATTCACGCACGAAAACAATTCACGTGCGAAATTCAATTCGAATGGTCACGATTTTGCGTATTTTTGAACCAGTAGAAATCAATGAAACGATTTTAGTTTTACGCAGAAAAAATAAGAACTGGAAAGCAATATTTCGTTGATTTTAAATACCGGTAATGAATGGTGGTAAATGGAACGTAAATTAAAAAGTTATAATGTCAGTCTCTCATCGACGTTTTCGTTCTCACGTTGTTGTTTCCTTTCCTTTTGATTGTTTTAGTTTCTGTTGTCTGTTTTTACCATGTTTTTACTTCTATTTTAGGTTATTATTATTATTATATCCTTTATTGTACACACATAGAAACTTAAACTAAGATTACAAAAAGAAAAATATCCTCAAAGGTGAGCTTACCTCTTCAAGAGGTTTCTTCCACCCAACCAATACTGTGGTGAAAGAATACACGAAATATGTTGGCAGCAAGCATACAAAAGGATTTTTACAACAGAACTTATTCTACACAAATGAAAAATAAATATGAAAATTATAGATATAGATATAAATATAATGCATATGAATCCATCCATCCATCCATCAGCCTGTTTCGTCCACTGCTGGAGATAGGCCTTTCCAGGATTTTGCCACTCTTGGTGGTCCTCCTGGAAGAAACACACGCTGGGCAGGCGGGTTGGTGAGCGCGGTGCCGAAACCCTTGCACCTGTGGCGCCTATGAATAAAGAATGTAAATATGCATCAAAACATTTTAACTTGTCAATTCAATGTCAGTCATTCAGTCAGGTCAATCTTGCGTAGATTCTACTAGTAGAAATCAGAAAACGAGTGGGTCAGACCACTCGTTGCAGAATTCACAAATGAATTTTCAAAAATACCGATTTTGAGATTTCGTATGCGAATTATGCTGATTCGCATGCGAATTGAAATTCGAATGGTTCAAAAATACACTCCCAGGAACTGTATTTTTGAATCACTCGCCGTGAATCTTAAATTCACGCACGAAAACAATTCACGTGCGAAATTCAATTCGATCGGTCAAGATTTTACCTATTTTTGAATCAGTAGAAATCAATGAAACGGTTTTCGTTTTATGCAGAAAAATTAAGAACCGGAAAGCAATATTTCGTTGATTTTAAATACCGGTAATGAATGGAGGTGAACGGAACGTAAATTAAGTTATAATGTCAGTCTCTCATCGACGTTTTCGTTCTCACGTTGTTGTTTCCTTTCCTTTTGATTGTTTTATTTTCTGTTGTCTGATTTTACTTATATGTTATATTATTATTATATCCTTTATTATTAAACATACATAGAAACTCAAACTAAGATTACAAAAAAAATATGCTCAAAGGCGAGCTTGCCTTTTAAAGAGGTTTCTTCCAGCCAACCAATACCGTGGTGAAAGAATACACGAAATAGGTTGGCTTCAAGCATACAAAAGGATTATACAACAGAGCCTATTCTACACAAATAAAAAATAATAATGAAAATTATAGATATAGATATAAATATATAACTACGAGTATAATGGATACGAATAAAGAATGTAAATATGCATCACATCATTTTAACTTGTCAATTCAATGTCAGTCACGTCATTCTTGCGTAGATTCTACTAGTAGAAATCAGAAAACGAGTGGGTGCAGAATTCACGGAATTCGCATACGAAAACTTAAAATCAGTATTTTTGAAAATTCATGCCGTGAATTCTGCAACGAGTGGTCTGACCCACTCGTTTTCTGATTTCTACTAGAAGAATCTACGCAAGATTGACATGACTGAATGACTGAAATTGAATTGACAAGTTAAAATGTTTTGATGCATATTTACATTCTTTATTCATAGGCGACACAGGTGCAAGGGTTTCGGCACCGCGCTCACCAACCCGCCTGCCCAGCGTGTGTTTCTTCCAGGAGGACCGCCAAGAGTGGCAAAATCCTGGAAAGGCCTATGTCCAGCAGTGGACGAAACAGGCTGATGGATGGATGGATGGATTCATATGCATTATATTTATATCTATACATAGGTAACACTAAAAGTTTCCGGAACTGGCCACTTACATAAACAATATTTAAAAATTTATTGCAACATTTGAAAATAGAACTCTTTGGCTGTAGAATGCAGTTTGTTTCATCTGACTGTTTTTTGTTTTTACCTTGTGGCGCCATTTAAAAAATTGTGTGTCTGCATCAACATGGATTTAACTCGGGAAAATTTTCGTAGTATGATTTTCTACGATTTGAAGTGTAATTTGACAGCTCAACAGAGCATCGCTCGGCTTGAAACAGCTTTTGGCAATGAAGCACCATGCAAGACGACTGTTTATAGCTGGTTTGCAGAATTCAAGCGTGGTCGTATCAATCTCAGTGACGAATCTCGCGATGGTCGGCCGTCCACCGCTGTGACCAACAAAAACATCGATGCTGTGCGTCGTATGATTGAAACAGACAGGCATGTGACCTACCATGAAATTCGCGCATCCTTAGAAATAGGCATGAGTCAAATACAATCAATCCTACACAAACATTTGGGTGTGAGAAAGCTGTGCTCGCGGTGGATCCCACACAACTTGACCGAGGCTCAAAAAACGGACCGCGTCACTTGGTGCAGTGCCATGCTTACCAGATTCAACGAAGGTGCGTCAAATTTGGTGTGGGACATAGTAACAGGTGACGAAACATGGATTTATTGCTACGATCCCAAAACAAAGCAGCAATCGAGCGTATGGGTCTTTCAAGATGAGCCGAAACCAACCAAAGTGGCGCGCGTGAAAAGTGCATCTAAGCAGATGATTGCTTCTTTTTTTAATAAAACTGTACACGTGGCTACTGTTGCTTTAGAGAATCGTCGTACCGTGAATAGTGACTGATACACGATCATTTGTTTGCCGGAAGTTATTGACGAACTCCGTAAAAATAACCGTAAACGCCGTATCATCCTGCACCACGACAATGCTAGTTCTCACACGGCCAGACAGACAAACGACTTTTTGAAGACGAAAAATGTAGAACTCATGAGTCATCCTGCATACAGTCCCGACCTGGCACCTTGTGACTTTTTTCTGTTCCCAAAAATTAAGAACCAATTACGCGGTCAACGATTTTCATCACCAGAAGAGGCTGTCGAGGAGTATGAAAAACACGTTTCAGAGGTCACCACAGGGGAGTGGCACAAAAGTTTTCAAAACTGGTTTGATCGAATGAAAAAGTGCATAGACGCCAAGGGAGATTATTTTGAAAAACAATAAATTAATTTTTTACCTTTAATAGTATTTTTTCATATTCATTCCGGAAACTTATAGTGCGTCCACGTATAAATAAAATTTATTTGATCTTTTTAATAAAACCATGCAGTGCACCACCGGTTCTCTAAGGCACCAGCCGCCACTGGACGCAAGTGGATCAGACTCTATGGAAACCAAGCGTGTCACATTTTACAAAGAAAACGGTTGACAGCGGTTTGAATCTTAGAAGGAATTGTATGACTTAAGACATAACACATAAGACTCAAAAAACTCAATTTTGCTAAGTATTGGTTGGGTGGAAGAAACCTCTTGAAGAGGTAAGCTCGCCTTTGAGGATATTTTTCTTTTTGTAATCTTAGTTTAAGTTTCTATGTGTGTACAATAAAGGATATAATAATAATAATAACCTAAAATAGAAGTAAAAACATGGTAAAAACAGACAAAATAGATAGGTTTTATGTTCATTTAATAAGTATTTTTGAAATTTGAAATAAAATACTTACAACCCTAACTTGTAGTATAAGCATGACTTTTGTGTCCGCTGATTCAGTTGAGATTTAAATTTTGAAGTTGCCTACACTGACCATGGATCCTTTGTATTCACAGACTGTGTGTCTGTGGTATATTAGATCGCCGCGCGCCGTGACAAAACATGTCAAAACTATCACCAGCTTAGGTTTCAATATAGCGTACAAACCGTAGAAATTTCAACAAATTTGACATGAAAGGCGTCCGTTGTCCTTGGTGTTGGTATTGCATGCACTAGCTACAATGTGACAAGACTCTTTTGCCGCGTGGATGACATCGACAGGCGGCGCGGCTGTGAAACAAGGTGACGTTTTACTGGGAGAGCAGTGTTAGTTCCGGTTTTGTCCATGTCTAATCCACATGCCAAAAGAGCCTTGTTGCACTGCTCGCATAATGCATCTAACAACAATGTCAATGTCTCCAGTGATGGAAAGTGATAGTCTACTACATACTAGTAGTTCGCCCCGAACTTTGAACTCGCGCTCGCCCGATTCGCCCTTGACCGATTTGGCTCATGTTGGAACTTAAAAAATCTTTTTGCCTTATTTACTTGCCTGCCAAATTTCATGACATTCCGATCAACGATACTCGAGTTGTCGTCGAACAAACATTCATACATACATACAAACAAACGCCGGATTGTTCGAGTAGACTCGGAGAAATCGCTCGCTTCGCTGGCTTGTTCAAAAAAGTTGAATGCAGACCGTTAATAATTAAGTTCCTACAATTCAAAGTGAAAAGAAAATAACAGATGATAGAGTATCCCTAATTTATCTTTCCATAGAAAATAGGCAAATTTGTATGGAGACTGGACCTAATCCTCAACATTAATGAAACCTACTAGAAATGAAAGATTTTGGGGTATTATTTAATTGTTACTATGGGAGCCAAGTCAAAATCGAGCGCCAACAAAATGTTAAAATGTCAGGAAAAAATATTTTGTTTACAGTTTTGATATTGATGATTATATATGATTTTGATGCTTTCTCAGTATTGAAATCGTTCTAAAACACCATGTTCGCGCTCGAATTGCAGAATGTGATCAGTTAACGATACATGATCTACCCTAGGATTATTTTCACTTATTATTGCAGGCCCTTTTATAAATAACCAGACGACTTGGAAGGGGGCGTGCGATCTGGGTTATCTATCAGTGAAAAAAAATGCATCATATTCTAGTGAATTTGTTGACGCAACGGTCATTATAAAATAGCTCTAAATTTGTATTATCTTTTATTAGTTTTTGATGAACTTCATTGTTTGTTACTTGATAATTGTGAAATGTTTTAAACATTTATATATTCGGAATGAAATTACTTTTGAGATAAAACATTTTGTTTTCCTTTCTTGCCACAATTTCCTTTCACTTAGAAGAGCTCTCGAGTGCTTTCCATTAGTTGGGTCGATACCTCTTGAACCTAATAAGTTTGCAAA
Source organism: Ypsolopha scabrella (assembly GCA_910592155.1). Classification (NCBI taxonomy): domain Eukaryota; kingdom Metazoa; phylum Arthropoda; class Insecta; order Lepidoptera; family Ypsolophidae; genus Ypsolopha; species Ypsolopha scabrella. The sequence continues at coordinate 14,380,770 of OU342964.1, forward strand.
CATACACAATTTACCGTGAGAAAATACATGCATGCTTGAACAAAAGCTTATCACGCTAAATAATGTTTACATCTAATTCGTCCGTTTATTTTAACCCTTTCAGTACTATTAGTACTTAAATGTACCAGTAAAAATTCAAAAATGTCTACCTACTGCCTGAACTAACTATTGATTTGGTACGGTTTTCACCAAGTAGCGTCTTTTACAGTCTAGTCTGGGTTATGGCAACACTAATGTTAAAAAAAATCGTTGATCGTTGCGTGTCGAACAGTTACATGCATTATTGAGTTGATGTGGTGTATTGAGAGATTTATTTAATCTTAATCTTAAATAGTAACTTTACATGTTTATGTCCCTGTGCAGTTTCTTTCTTACGTAAATATTGAAAACGATATTTAAATTAGTGTGGTGTTATTTTTCACCAACAGTCGTTTTCAACCGGTGTTTTTCAATACCAATAGACTAAAATAAAATCTATATAAGGAGACTTTCATTTATATGACTAAATTCATACTGGAGACTTGGTCAGTGGGCAGTAACAAATTTCAATTACCCTTTCTGTGGAATACGTAAAATAAAATGTAGACTTCCTATACAAATTGAATCGAGGTTGTTCTTGGACAAGCATAGAAGCACAAAAAAATATTTTCTGTAATTTACTGAGTGCTTCCTTTAAAATAAAACTTGCACATCTAAGCTGTTGACAGATACGCACCTATGGAACACACACTTATGATACGAGAGCAAAAAAATCAATAGTCGCGTAAAGTAGGTGCTTAAAATCACTTGTGTCTGCCAAAGAGACTTCCGCTAGAGAATGGTTTCGATATAATGGAAGATACTCGATATTTTCGCCTTTCGACAGTTTACAAAGAAGCGCTGAGTCTGCTAACACATTGAGTACCTGCATAAATGACAGGCTTCAAAATTGCTGTCCCGGGCATTTTCATAACGTAAATTCTGATGTGAGTATATTTTTTTAATTTTTGTGTAGTAAGGAAATGCCCGTATACAGTTGTGTAGACTAGCCCAATGTAGCCAATCTGCGAACTAGCTATTATGTTGTTCTTCTTTGTATATTGGATGGATTCGATTGATGGTTCTTGGTGGAATATCATCTTGAATAAATTGTTTTCTTTTGTTTTCTTTCTGTCATGTTAAATAATTAATAATTTGTTGGCCCGATGATGTGTAATACGAAACCGGTAGCCTAAGTTAGAATAAAAATAAATATATGTGGAATAAAAGTACAAGAATTTGTGTATAATTTGTTCTTCTTTGTACTTAGTTTGTCATTAAGCTATAAGGCGGATCTGAGCCATGATCTGGACTACGATCTATTATTTTATTAGTGTTCGGTATCCAAAGAGTAACCAACGGGACCCTATTACTAAGACTCCGCTGTCCGTCCCTCCGTCCGTCTGTCCCCAGGCTGTATCTCATGAACCGTGATAGTTAGACAGTTGAAATTTTCACAGATGATGCATTTCTGTTGCCGCTATAACAGAAAATACTAAAAACGGCCAAGTGCGAGTCGAACCTGCGCACTCCCATACAACAGAAATGATTTTGTTGCCGTTTTTATAGATAATGGTACGGAACCCTTCGTGTGCAAGTCCGACGCGCACTTGGCCGTTTTTTTCAGTAAATTTCAGTTATTGTTCTCATAACATGCAAATTATCATTACAAAAAAAATTTGATACAATAACAAAGCTTACTATAAAAAATTGAACTTACATAATTAAGGATTGCCGTTGGCATCTATGCTAGTGTGGAGCACTGTACAATAGATGGATTCGTTTTATATAGTTTAGTATTTATAATGTGAATTAAAAGGGTTACACTGATTTATTATGTATACTCGATAATAAGAACTCAGTCACCCATTATAAACTTGTGTAGCATCTAAATTATTACGCCAGCATCTAGTCATACCGTTAAAACAAAATAGAACTCATAAATAGGTACTGCTATGGCCAAATAAAGTGATACAACTCCACAAATGAAATTTCATAAATAACGCTAGGCCAAAATAGTGTAATACTGCTATGCTGACATAAAATCACAAAATACATTTAGTGAAATAAAATTATACCGATGCTGTAAGCTCCGCTGACACCACTTCGCCGAAATCATATTATATTACTCAACTAAAAAAAGTCATACTGCTGGTCGTTTCATCGTGGCCAAACTATATAAATATAAATAAAAATATAAAAATAAATAAATAAATAAATAAAATTTTGACAACCCAGTTTGGCCAACGAGGAAACTCTTTTCCTCGTAGCCAAACTCTCCTTCTGAGTTATACCGGGTGTTAAAGCAAAGGCAAGAATCCTTTAAGGATGTGTTAGTATGATAAGTAAAGATATTATTTTAAATTCTGGGATATCTAAATAAAGTACCAGTACCTCATAATAAGACGATTTTCATTACTCAAAATATACTAATCGCGTGGATACCCTCACTGGTTCTTGGCCACTCGGATGAGGGGTGCGGGTTGCGGGGTGCAATTAGGTGTGGGGAGGCCGGTGAGCTGCGTAGCCATAGCTTATAAAAATGATGGAGTTTTTGGTAAAAATTCAAGATATGTTTTTTTTCTCGTAATGACATCAGAATCGTGTATACTTTCATACCCTAAAGGGATTCTTGACTTTGCATTTACAACCTGTATATTAGTTTGGTTCAATAAAATAATACGACTGGCCCGAGGAATTTTTTCAAATTCTTGTCTTTACATTTGTTTCTAATTTATCTTTTCTGGTTTGTAATGCACTCTAATAATATTTAGAGTATTCCAAAGCGATGGATTCCGCAATAAAAACATAATCTCAGTTAATGAGAACTGTGAATTTCTTAACTGTCTGAAGCAACACATATTGTAGCGACGACAGCGCCATCTGTTTCTTAGGAACAAGGCATGAAATCACATAACGCCCTTGTGAGCGTTCAGTATGTGCATTACAAGCTAGTTAGATCAAATAGTCACAAAAATATTCAGTGGACAAGTATGGTGGAAAAATTCAACGGTCTAGGTAAGTACCGCGGTGGTGCAATTGGTAGCGCGCTTGTCTGGGAAACAAGAGGTCGCAGGTTCGAATCCTAGCCCGAGGAATTTTTTCAAATTCTTGTCTTTACATTTGTTTCTAATTTATCTTTTCTGGTTTGTAATGCACTCTAATAATAATATTTAGAGTATTCCAAAACAAACATAATACGACTAAGTTGACATAAAGCTACAGATACTTCTACTCGTACGCTAAAAAAATGTCGCATATACAGATCAACAAAAAATCATATTGTTACGCTGATAAAAAGTGGTACTGCTACGCTTAAATAAAGTCATAGATACAGCTACGCTGAAATAAAGTCATACATACAGCTACGCTAAAATAAAGTCATACATACAGCTACGCTAAAATAAAGTCATACTGATCCACCAACAAAGAGTCATACTTGTTACGCTGACATAAAATCGCAGTACTACACCGAAATAAAGTTTTCTGCAACGCAAAGTTAAAATTATACATTGAGTCAAGTACGAGTAACACTGCTACGCTTTTGCTACGAAGATTGCTACACGTGAGTTTATTTCTTGCAACTTTGTAATATTAATATTTTTTTAAATGATACTGACTACTGTACTTTTCAAAACTGACACTAGAATTCACGGGTTTCCCAACTTTCGGCTAACACGTGTGACCAGCGCTTTACTCAGGCTCACGTCTTCAGCTTAGTTTAGTAGAGCAATAACTATAAGCTTTTCCCCGTAATCGGTATCTCCAAAGACAATAAATTCTCTCGCCGATCCGAGTAATAAATCTTTTTAGCAAGACAAAAACATGGTCGCAGTCGTCTTGCAAAAAGGGTTTATGATAAGGGAGTAGGAATAGTTCAATACGAGGACAAAATAAATAAATAGATGCATAATACGTGCAACATATTTAATTGTGGCAGCTGGTATTTATATTATGAAATTTTCTGATGAATATAATTAAATACATCGCTGTGGATGTTTTTTTTTTCCGTGTACACATGGGATAAATATTTTAAACATATAATAAATTAGGAGCTATAATGTAGGTACACGAGAGCTTATTTATGCAAAGAGATTTTCTCCAGAAAACATTAAAGGGAAAGATAAATATTATCACTAAAATAAGTAATCAAATAATAAGTAATACTATACATTTTTCCGACAATTGTTTTGTGGTTTCACAAAATTCTTCAGCGAATGTTTCGCGACATGCATGCACGAAACTTTTACACCATTTCACCAGAAATATCACTTTTACATACACACACATACATACTACCTACATAAAAAAGGAAAAATATACCTATTAAAAAAAAGAAAAGCATGATCCTGCTAAGTTTCTTGCCCTTCTTCTTGGCAAGACTAATCAAATGGGCGGAGTTAGGCATGTATTTATTTATAACTTAATGGATTTAATTTTATTTAATAATTCCTTTAAAGTTTCGTTGGAATTATTGCATTATATATACTATATAATATTATTTATTTAATACTATATTTTTATGTTCACGCAAGTGCATCATTTTATTAAATTTAAGTATGCCTCGCTTTAATTTTTGACACTGTGTTACCCCGTATTATATTTAGGTCAACTGTTTTGTTTTTTTAGTTAAAATTTAAGTGTAATTAAAGAAGTGTAGAGTTATGGTGAACCTACATAACTATATTGCATAAATAAATTATTTTATTTCGTTTTATTCGTTCAAACTTGAGGGAGGACTATCACGGATCAACGAGAACGATGGATGTAGACAGTACGATTGATATACACATCCCCTTTGTCACGTACACATGCGATACTTTCATTTTGTGGACCGTTTTATTGAATACGGGCTTAGGTCTGGAATAGGTCCAGGCTTTACGAGCAGCCCTTCGTGATTCGACTGAGTAGAACTTGATGAAAGCCATCCACTTCAAACTTTGATAAAAAGAAATACATGTTTATTTTGTTAAGATTACATGATATCACTTGGAAAACACTTCAGTTAAAAACAAATTCTCAGGTAAAACCAACGGGCCGTAACCGTATCTCTGCCTATATTTTTCGTTAGTTTGTTTCTACATAAGTAATTGATTTTTATTTATTGTAAAATACTCTAATATTAAAACTATATGGAAATAAATTTATATATTTTAAACAATAATCTGGTAGAGCTGATGTCGGGCTTGACTATGGAGCTACCACCATCTCACTCGCAAACCCCATGAGTTATTCGGGAGAGAGTAAGAGGACAGCTCCAAACAGGCACAACCAGGTGGCCCACCATTGCCTTGGACCGACCTCATATTTAAGGAGGATGCTCCAAAGCCGCTCTCCATACAAACTTGTCGGAACCAATAATCACGACAAAAGCATTATAATTTCGTTGTGTTACTTTTTTCTACACGTTCCATCAATTCTACGCCCGCGAATAATCAGTTTTTTCACCAAAAAAATGTTTTTACTATCAAACTGTGCTATTTAATACTTTCATACAAATTTATCTTTCTTGGGGTGGTTCAGTGGTGGACGAAACAGGCTGATGGATGGAAACACTTGGCGATTTATCCATCGCAAGGATATACAAATGAACGTTATATTATTGCGGTATCGAAACGCACAAAGAAAGAAAATCTGCATGTAAGGAAGGAGCCCAGCACCGGTTGATAGAGCAATCGCCCGGTAAGCGGGAGGTCCCGGGTTCGAATCCTGGCTCAGAGCTCCTCACATCCAGATATCTCTTTCTTGTATGTTTCTATACCGCAATGATATAATGTTAACTCTAATATTACTATAACGTTATAAGAAGTATTCAATCAATTTAAAACGCTTAGTAACATCATTCCCATCTCGATTGAGTACACCCGTAATCTATTTAATCTTTAGGTGTATAAGAATGAAGAAATAAATAACTTTGGACACGTTGTTTGTTTCAGGTAATCTTTGAAGAACACTGTGTTAAATACAAAAGTAAAAAGAAACGACTAAATCCTTCCGTAACCGTAATAATGGAAAACCGCAACCGAACGAGCCCACAATTAACTCGCCCAGAAGATTTTGACGAGAATTTTTATATTTATTTCTGCAGCTTATTTTTTCTCGTTTCGGTAGCCTTTTGTTATTACGCTGAAAAATCTTTTAAGTCCCGAGCCAAATATTTGTTGTCTGAGATTTTTTTCAGGTGCTATTAATTTTATAATACCTGTAAGCCTTCAAAATACAGTTAAAGAAGAAACTGAGTGATTATATTTGCCTTTAACTACGAGTATATCTATACATTTATTATTTCGTAGTCGAGGTCGCTTACTAAAAATATTCTGTTCCACTGTCATCATCGTTGAGCTCGCCTTAACAAAAAAAAACGGCTGTTTTGTTTGGATGAATAATGTTTTTGGTTTTGCTAACTCATACACAACATAACGCTGGATGATCCATAACTACGACTATAAATAAACCTTATCTGACGTTGCTGAAACTGTGAGTAGAAAATATTAACGGATTCAATTTTAATTAAACAATGACTGTTTTTACCCGATAATGGTTAAGCCAAGAGAAGAGTTATAAGCTTGACCGCTATGTATGTAAATGTTTTGATTTCATATGGTCAATGTCCCACTTTTAGAACATACAACAATTCAAAGAAAGTCAGTTTCAAACCTACAACCCTAAGACGGGGAAAAGCCTATGGGAACCAATGTTGTCAAATGATTTCACCAAAGTCGTTGTCCCAACTCTTCTCTTATGACGTGTTCGAATTTATTTGAATGCTACAATCTTAGGAGTCAATTTTGAATATGAAAGATGTGTGGAAATGGCTTTTGTGAAATTATTCAGCAACTTTTCTTGTAAAATCTTATTTCGTGATTTTGATCCGTGGTTGGGTTATATTTTTTAAACTTTCGTTTATTTAGAGTGAATTAATTTAAAAAAATCAACGAAGCCATGATAGTTTTTATTTAAAAAAAACGGGTTCCATATCGGTACAGTGTACAGTATTAATTTACTTTATCAGAACACAGATTTTTATTGATAATATAGCAGTTTTAATAAAGGTTCAAGCAACTGATTTATAATAAAAGTATTTATTGCATAAGAAACTGATTATGAAAGAAAAGCATAATCAGTTTTAAAGTTCATTATTTCGTACAATCATAGTAATAAATATATATAATTTTATTTTATATAAGAGTTATAAAGAGTTTACACGTTTAAAAACAAAAGAAAATTATACTTGTTGTATTTAACAGCAAAGCTCCTGTCTGTGTAGGTGTCTCCATTTAGTTTTATTAATTGCCTTCAGATCTTGGTATGACACGACCCCGCCTTTTGTATATTAATTGGTTCACATTATGTTCTCTTGTAGAAGACTACTTTTACTTCTATTTTTACCACTTCTATGTTTGTTATAAAGTAGTCTTGTCTTAGTATGTATTCGACCATCTTTCATCTCCTATTGTCTATTATTTTTATAATCCTTTTTCTCTTTCCTACCCTACTTAGAACTTCTTAAATTGAGAATCTTTCAGTCCAATTTTTCCTTTGCATTTTACCAGCACCGCATCTCAAATGCTTCTACTTTCTTTTTATCATAGTCCGAGTTTTGCTGCCATATATGTAACGCTATAAACCAGATATATGTTTTAATAAATATCATTTTATTTCTTTTTGCAATTTATTGTGCGAATAGTGATCTTATTCCATGGAATACTTATTTTTCAATAGCGTGTTTCTTCATAGTGTCATGCATAATAAGAATACGAGTATTGTAATTTCTTACTACCATAGCTATAGGGGGACAATTAATGCATTAGCAAGATTTAAGTTATCGTTAAATTAATTTTAAGCCAGTATTGTTTAAACATCCTGTCCATAGTGTTTTAACAGTTCTTCTGTTATCTTCTGAAAGCAATAGGATATTATTAACTAGTCCTACAAATGAATTTTTTTGACGGCCAATTAATTTACTGAAATCAATGCAACATTTTCCCAATAGCATGTTCTATAAATATATTAAACATAAGCGGCTTATTTTCTCTTCTCCTCTTTCAATAAATGTTTCTTGGCTTACCTAAAGTTATCTACAGTTTATTTTCACTTCCTTTAGCACTTTCATCATAATCTTCCAGTTAACTTTGTCAAACGTTTTTTTCTAAATCTATGAACATTATGTCATCTTATTTGTATCTCGTCTTCAGTCCATTGTTTGTTAGCCCCAAAGCTTCTTCTGGAGTCCCTCTCTTTTCTTTAAATCTACATTCATCATTTCCTGTATTTTCTTTCACTTTTAGTCGTATTCAAATAAATACCATAAGTAAAGAAAACAACTTGCTTCAGAATTATACATAATAAATGATAACACGCGTCATAAGATGGAAAAAATTTTCACGCGAAAAGAGAGACTCAAATATTTTCATACCGTACTCGAAATAAAACTCGTGGGTGAAAAATTTTATTTTGTCATTTTACCATAGTGAATTTCTCACCCGCTATATTTTTCCTGTAATCTTTACGTAATCCCAAATTACCATGTTTTTTTTTCATATTTTTCGGTTCATTAGTTTCGGAAATAAGGGGGGACATGTATTTTTTGTGGTATTTCAAAGATTCCTCGAAATCGGTGCCAGTAAATATAGTAAGAGTATATATTTTTATAATTAGTTCTTTAATATCTAAAATTTTATATCCATATTGTATTTTTATATTTTTTTAAGTTTCTTATTTGTGTTCATTTTTTTTAAACGATATAGTTTTCCTGTAATTGGCCAGTTAAGGCTTATAATCGTAATTTTTTTCGATCCACCAGTTTTGGAAATAAGAGGGAAGGACATGAATTTTTTTGTGGTTTTTCAAAGATTTATCAAAATCGGTGCCAGTAGATATAGTAAAAGTGTATAATTTTATAATCAGCTCTTTAATATCTGCAATTTGATACCCATATTGTATTTTTAGGATATTTTTTATTATTTTTCTCACTTTTGTTTTGGAAATATTTTGAACAATGTAATGATTTTTTTTCCACTTTATTATGTAGGCAAGTGAATGCTATTTTTGTAGTAAATTTCAAGTCTTTATCTTTACAGTGCTAAAGTTATGAGGCTGTGACATACAGATGGGCAGGCGGACAACGGAATCTCAACATAAAGGTTCCTTTTAACTTTAAGGTACTACCGAACCCTAAAAATAGCGATTACCTTAACAAGATCTGAATGCATAAGTAAAGACAATCGCAACGCTTTGCCGATTGAAGATTTATACGTTCCAGACGTTTTACTTACATTGTTTTCTTTTTGTCTTTTTCGTCTCAACATTATTCCTGTTACGCAAACATGAGATATCAAACGAGAAAATCCCAAGAGTTTACTCAACCAGTAAAGTTACCAAAAGCAGTAATATTTCCTAAATGTTTCGGGACCGTTTACATACAGTGTAGTAATAAGACGTGGAAACCTGTAACTGTTTATTTAGTTCTCTGAACCACAACGGTTTAGTTCCTGAGTTGTTGACTTTGGCGATAAAACAACGGCCTAAGATGTTTTAGGGTCAGGGAAGTACATACAGATCTGTTGAGCAAGCATTACTTGGTCACGTTCCGAACAAAATGTGCCTTACAGAGTTCAACTTATATCGAATCTTTGCCAAGTTTTTATTTCACGAGACGTAATTGACACGACAGGGAATGAAAATGGAAAAACCAACATGTACTTGCTTGTTTTGAGGGCTTCGCTTTTCGGGTTCTGTGAGAAAATAATTCATTAATGATTATCGATTTTTCTGATATCACGTAAAAATGGTATCCAACATATTTTTTTTGACAGTGAAATTATTTTACCTCTGGCACGACGTAAAATCTTATGGAATCTTGTGCGAAATCCTCGCGCCAGTTATTAGTGATGCTGCTACCCGTCACTAGGCTGTTTTATAAATAAATTTTTAAAAAGTTTTTATTCCAGCGAAATATTTCATAGAAAGGTCCAGCAATTGGAGATGGATATACCGCCATCAATCAGGCATGCTGGGTCACTTGGTTGTGCCTGTCTGAGAGCTGTCTTCGTACACTTCCCTAATAACTTCGGGGGGTTTGTGCGTAAGATGGTGGTACCTCCACAGTCGAGCCTGGCATCAGCTCTGCCACCTACTTAATAAACTGGAAACAATGTACACAAATAATGTACAACGCATAAATACGTAAATGTACACAAATAATTTACAACGCGTAAATCCGTAAATATACACAAAAAATTTACAACGCGTAAATGCGTAAATATACACAAATAATGCATATAATAACATAACAAGTTAACTTTCCAATTTTGAACGTATTTTCGATTTACGCGAGAATCTTCAGTGCAACTTTCGTGTCGGAGACGACTACAGTGCACTTGATAGAATTGCTTGCTATTGAGTTTTCGGCTTAACGGAGAATCAGAAATTCGAAAATATTGCAAATAATTCTGCACGAATTTTCGCAGCAAAGAAATATCGGTTGTATTGCTGCCGTTCATTACTTACATTTTGCTTTTCCAATTCTATGTTATCTTTTGTTGCATTGTTTTACTACAAATATACGTTCTCTCAGCTTGTTCATATTAATTTCTCACGATAGTAAAACATCAATACTTTAGTACGTGACTGAAGTTGGTTTTCTAAATAGTAAATGGTATTTTTGAATAAATCAAATGCCAATAAAAAAGGAAAACGACAAGCAAATAGCGTCGCATCTAAAACAAATATTGACATTGGAACGTGTTTTTGGTTCAAACAATACTATGATCCGACAATTTCACCGACTTCGTGTTAGAATTAGTTCATGTTTGTTTCCTCCCCACCCACTAGCAAACACGCGCTGATTGTGTCCTCAGAGTCCTCACTGTAAATAGTGCTGACCGTTTCGCCGCAAAAGAACTAACATATCAAAATAAATTAGAGCTACGAACTAAGTACAACTTTATTGCCACTTAATGAGATTCACGAAATTTTTTGGTTACTTTAGTCGGGAATGTAGTGAATGTTCGGAACCGATTTCTGTGGAACATTACAGGAGAACAAAGTTTTGGCTGTTAGTAAGTAGGGTTTTACAAGTTTGTGCGCGATACGCCCAAGGTGCGAGTGATGGGGGTGAGAGATGTTAGAGAGCGGGGGGCAGTAAGAGGCGCGAGGGAGGAACGCGCCCCATGTCGGTCGTCGCGTCGACTGCAGACCATTTGGTATATCCATCACAAACCAGACGAGGTTACAACTAAAGCTAAAGTAGCTTCCCTCATGAACTGCGCAGTGTGCGGCGGCCACAATACCACTCTGAAAACAGGGGGCGTAGGTGAGAATGTTCTTTCAGCCATCATTGGACGACAACGCTAATAAAATAAGCTCTAAATTAATAAACAAAATTTTTAATTTTTGATTTACTTATATTTATTTGACAACTGTATAGAACCAAGTTCCGAATCAATTATTTTTGATACCTATATTTTCATGTATGAAATAAATTTTGCTATTTAGTTAATGCACAGTTTTTTTAATCTTAAATCTGAATTGTGTTTATGTTTATACACAGTGTGTCCCTTGTAATAGTGCACATCTGAAAAAGGGTGAAACAAGACCTTATTTTGTCGACAAAAAAATTTAAAAATAAGTCTGGCATTTTTAGTTTTTTTTTATCGAAATTATTCTTTCAAGCTCCATATGGTACACCATGTTTGAACAAAATAATCGTATCTTTTGAAATACGGAGTGTATCTTGTTGAAATAAAAACAATAATGATTAAAAATAATTTACACACAATATAAAATGATAGATTGATTGTAGGTGGTAGAGCTGATGCCGAGCTCGACTGTGGAGGTACCACCATCTTACTCGCAAATCCTCCCGAAGTTATTCGGGGGAGAGTAAAAGAACAGCTCTCAGGCAAAACCAGGCGGCCCACCATTCCCTGGGACCGATGGATGGCGGTATATCCATCCCTAATTGCCAGGCCTTAAAACAGACTAGTGACGGGCAGCGGCGTCACTGGTGCAAGGGTTTCAGCACCGCGCTCACCAACCCGCCTGCCCAGCGTGTGTGAGTATGGGCATTTCTTCCAGGGGGACCGCCAAGAGTGGTGAAATCCTGGAAAGGCCTATGTCCAGCAGTGGACGAAACAGGCTGATGGATGGATAAAATGATTAAAAAGGCCATGAATATACACAGTTAATTACAAAACAGGATTTTGTAAGAAAAACATCAAGTTTTTGTGCCTTATTTTTCAGTTACTGTCAAATTTCTCGAAGTAAATTACCCGTTATGCAAAATTATTATTACTTATTTTGAATAAATAAATTTTTACCTGTGAAATAAAAAAAAGTGAACCTTTTCTCTTCAAAATAACTCTTCCTATGAGTGAACAAAACAAGTAATTCCGAGCGCAACGACAATAGTTTTTCTCACAAAATCTTGTTTTGTAATTAACTGTGTAAATGTATGGTTTTTGAATCATTTGATATTGTGTGTCAATTAATATATAACATTACTCTTTTTGTTTCAACAAGATTCACTCCGTATTTCAAAAGATACGATTATTTTTTTAAACAGGGTCATGGAGATGAAAAAATAATTTGGTCTAAAAAAAAAAAGTGCGAAAATTTTTTTTTTTTTTTGTCGATAAAATAAGGTCTTGTTGCACCCCTTTTTGGATGCGGCCAAAATACTTAAAAAAAATCTACATGATAGATATATAAGGCATGATAGGAATAACATAGTCAAAAATAAATTCCAATGTTAATAAAACAAAATTTGTCTTTCCATCCATCCATCAGCCTGTTTCGTCCACTGCTGGACATAGGCCTTTCCAGGATTTCGGCACTCTTGACGGTCCTCCTAGAAGAAATGCCCATACTCACACACGCTAGGCAGGTGGGTTGGTGATCGCGGTGCCAAAACCCTTGCACCAGTGACGCCGCTGCCCGTCACCAGTCTATTTTTTATAAGGCTCGGCAATTGGGGATGGATAAACCGCCATCCATCGGTCCCAGGCAATGGTGGGCCGCCTGGTTTTGCCTAACAGCTGTTCTCTTACTCTCTCCCGAATAACTTCGGGAGGATTTGCGAGTAATTTTTTTATTATTATTTATTTAATTACTAAACACGAAACAATCTTATACATTTAAGCAGTGCCCTGCAAAACTGTTTAAACAGTTTGTCTGCAGGAATGAGTCTCGAGAATAACAAAGAGAAAGGTTTGGCTCAATTAACAAAGAAAATATACATACCTATAGGTACATAAACTTATACAAAAAAGATGTCTCTTAGATATTAAATTAATTAGGTATGGAGTGTCTCTAAGAGATAATTTTTCAGAGATTTCCTAAACTTGAATTTAATTGGCTCATTTTGGATATCATCGGGCAAACTATTTAGCAAATATGGTAGGCGTTTTTTTAAAGTTCTGTCACCAAAGTAATTATTTACCCTAGGTACTTCAAGTTTACCTGAGGATACCGACCTTGTGCCATCATTGTGTTTTATTAATAACGGATTATTCTCCTGACTACCATGGTTGTTTACAGCCAAAAGGTACTTGTGTTTTAAACTAACTGGGAGTATTTTACATACGAGTATTATAAATAATTTCTTGTAGTCACTTTTACAGTTGATTTTTGTTTTTTTATTAACAAGTAATTTTAAGAATCTTATTTGTAATGCTACAAGTTTATCTATGTAAGTTTTAAATGTAAGACCATAGCAATCAAGAGCATAGCCCAAAATAGAATCTACTAACGCAAAATATAAACATTTTAATGTACTAATAGGAACTGTAAAACTTAAATGATAAAATTTACCGAGGAGTACCAGGCGTGCCTTTTATGTTTTGTCGTTCACAAATTTGCCGCCAATTTTAAATTTAGAACTGTTCAATATTCAAATTTAGTGAATTTAGAATTTCAAAACAATTGAAAGAATTAGGATTAATGCAATTGTTTAGACACAGCGTTGTTTTGAATCTGTCAGGTCACGTAGGAAAATGAATCTTACCAAGGAAAATGTCCGTGCAATCATTTTCAATAATTTCCAAAGAGGCCTAACACGGATTCAGTATTCCGAAGAGCTACCATCTGTATTCCATGATGAAGCCCCATGTCTGCGGACTGTCGAACGCTGGTATTTAGAATTCCAACGTGGACATATCAGTCTTAGTGATAAATCTCGTTAAGGACGTCCAAAATCCGCCTTCACTGAGGATGACATTGTTCTGTGAGAGATATAATCCTCGAAGATCGTCATGTGACATATCGGGAGATAAAAGGCGTTATCAGGCATCTCAGGGACAACCATTCAGAAGATCTTGCATGAGGCGCTTGGTGTGAGAAAGCTAGTTTCCCGTTGGATCCCGCATTTGCTTTCCGACGATCATAAGAGGGCCCGCGTCAGATGGTGTAAGAAAACTCTTCAAAGGTTCAACCGAGGAGAGTCAAATCACGTCTACGACAGCATCAGTGGTGACGAATCTTGGATCTATGCCTACGATCCTGATTCCAAACAACAATCCACAATCTGGGTCTTCAAAGACGAACCAAAGCCGACTAAACTCTCGAAGCACTTCAAAGAAGAGGGTGGCTACGTTCGTGGCGAAAACCGGGCACGTTGTGACAGTTGCACTTGAAGATCGTAGAACGGTTAATGCAGAGTGATCCCGACCCCTGCGGAACGCCGCACCGCACCTCTCTCTCATCGCTGAGCGAGTCACCCACCTTCACGCGATAGTCCCGGAACCAAGCATTCAGCTGGTGGTACCTCCACAGTCGAGCCCGGCATCAGCTCTACTACCACCTATAAGATCAATCAATACCTAGTCGGTGCTTAAATTCTGTCACAAACAAAATTGGCTATAAAATGAAAACTAGTCATGATACGCAAAAAAAGTTATTTTTAAAAAGGTAATTTAATTAGCTTACATTAAACACAAAATTTATTCAAAATGATTGCCACAATTTTTCACACAAGCCTTCAATATTCGCGGCCAATCATCAATAGCAGCACGGACCATATTCATGTCGATATCGGCCACTGCTTTAATCAATGATGACTTTAGGCTGCTCAAATTTTTGTGAGGTTTAGAACAGACCTTCTCCTCCAATTCCTGCCAAATTTTGTAATCCAGTGGATTGAGGTCAGGGCTAGATGAGGGCCAATCTTGATGCCTTATTAGCTCGATATTCTGGCGCTCGAACCACTCCTGAGTTGTTTTGGCCTTATGAGCAGGTGCGGAGTCCTGTTGAAACACAAATGGCCGTCCTCTAAAGAGTGTCTGGGGCTATGCGATCTAAAACCGTGTCTTGGTACACTTTTGCACTGGTTTTGACACCTTTTTCACAAAAATGCACTTCAATAGGGCCATAGTAGGACACTCCCAACCAAATCATGACAGATGATGAATGATGGCCGTGCTGCACTCTAGGAATGGCATTTCCAGCGGCCGCAGAGCTGGTAGCGTACACCCTGTCATTTTGTTTGTTGTACTTCTCTTCGATATTAAAAATTTTCTCGTCTGTAAACAGGATATCGCGGTGTCTGTTTCTTGCGTACCGCTTTAGCAAAACTTTGCATTTTTTGGCTCTCATAGCTATCAGACGTGCGTTAAGAAGATGTCCACTCTTTTTCGGTAAGTTCGTAGTCCCAGGTCTTCATTGAGTACTTTTTTACGGTACTTCTGGTTAATCCCATCTCCAAAGCCATCAGTTTCTGCTTGCGGACGGGATTTCTTGCAATACGCGCCTTGATTGCTTTGATGACCCCTGGAGTCCTAACGGAACGAGGTCTGCCAGTTCTTTTCTCGTCATCGGCACTAGAGGTTTCATTGTACCTCTTGATGGTACGGTACACGAACCTCTTCGTGATTTTTTATTTTTGAAGCAAGTTGAATATCGTCTTCGGTGGTTCGAGGTACAATGAAACCTCTAGTGTTTGTAAAGACTAACCCCTCGCTCTTTGTTAAACTTTCCGAAGTTAAACTTACAGATGTTAGACAACAATTTAGGCATCACTTGTGTATAAGGGAATCAAAAACTGCTCTAATGAAAAAAAGTATCTATTGTATGGCACCTAAAATTTATAATAAAATCCCTAATGACATAAAAGATTTAAAATTAGTACAATTTAAACATAAATTATTCTTTATGTTAATTCAAAAATGTTATTATAGCATCGACAAATTTTTAAATGACAATATTTTGACTGTAATTTAATTTTTCATTACTTTATGATCTTTATTTATATTACTTTGTCACACTGTATGAATAATTATAAATGTAATTAAATTAATATTTGTATGCCGTAAGGCAGATCATGGCGCTCTTATAAAATATTACTAACAACTATTTGGACCTAACATTTATACCCATGTTCACAAATAAATATTTCTGATTCTGATTCTGATTCTGATTCTGATTCGGTGATGGCCGCAACGATGCAATGCAATTACTGCTACTCGGTCCTCTTTGCGAGTCCACTCCATCGTAAAAAATGAATGAATGTAATTGTGATTTGGCAGATTATTATTAAAAAAATGTCTGAAAATCGAACACCATTTCATTTTTTTTCTAGGTGTTCTATTTTTAAAATAAATGGCCAGTGACAGTATTTAAGAACCGACTAGGTAGACATCATTGTCTGTGAACATATTTGCAAAAAGAGTTAGTAACGCCCAAAAGTGTACGTTCCGCTCCAGTAAAAATCATCTGTGGTTGAAGAAAAAACGCTTCGAATAATGTCATTTAAAACTCCCAATATCATGTTCATAAGTCCAACCGTCTGACCGATCAGTCAGTCAGTCAGAGTATTGTTCTTTTATTATATAGATTTGTGTATTTCTGTCAGATATGACTGCAAAACACTATCAGTAATGAAGACGTTAGTACAAAATTTGAATATAAAATCGTGGTGTGAGTTCGAAATGTAATAACAACGCCACGCTGTGCTCCAGTAACTCAGTGATGTATGCGGGAGCTTGCCAATGTTACTTCCACAAAACATGTCACAATTTAAAGATTTTACCCCATGTTTTCCATTAAAGCCGGAGGTGTTATTGTATTATTTATTTATTATAGAATGTTTAGGTAATGTTATTACTTTAGCATGTGGAAATAAAATAAAATTGCTTGCTTTTGTGAATGGCTGTTTTGTGTTTGTTCACGGCTTAATATTAGTTGCTTTTCATGGATGTATGTTATTACTGAACAGACAAAATGCTATATTTGGAAGTTTAAATCACATGAATTTATCATTAAAACAAAAAAATTGCCATGATATGAGTCCCCGAGAGGGTGTCAGAGGTGTCCCCAATTGTTAACTGTAAAATGCAAGTCACAGTCCACGCTTAATGCACCCGCTTTTCACCGATGATGGTTCCGTCCCAAACATGATGGGTGGTGAGGTGAGCCCTTTCGTCGCATGTCGGAAACAAATGGATCAACAGCTCAACGTGCCTTCCAAAGCACATAGACCAAACACAAATAATATGCTCCGTGGGTATTAAATCTGAGTAAGCAGGTGAGCCTCAGGGAGGTGAGCCATAGAGTCGGTACATCATTTAAAATTCTCACCATTCCGACACTGCAACAGTGGACGTGGATTACGTACCAGGATTATTAATATTTGTGTGTTTTTGACGTTCAATAATGCCTAAATGTAATTCCATACACCCCCGCTGTGAAGAAGGGAGCGGAGTTTTGATTTATAAAATACTAGTTTTTGCCCGCGGCTCCACCCACGTGTTATTCGGTTTAACGACATGCTTTTTTTCGGAATAAAAAGTAGCCTATGTGTTAAGTTAGGGTATAAGCTATATCCATTCTAAATTTTATCCAAATCCGTCCAGCCGTTTCAGCGTGAAAGATTAAAAAACACACACACCCAAACTTTCACATTTATAATATTGTGTGATATATATTACGGAACCCTTCGTCCGCGAGTTCGACTCGCACTTGGCCGGTTTTTTCACCTATCTAGGATTTATGTTTTGGTTTACTATTAATATGTATGAAATAACATAGCCTTGTCTTATTTCACCACAAACGATTAAGGACCGCGTTAATTACTCGCCTGATGTATGAAATAACAAAGCCTTGTCTTATTCCACCACAAACGATTAGGGTCCGCGCTAATCAGGCACCTGATTTTTCAATGATCTATCCTACAGGAACCATGTATTTTTCGGGATAAAAAGTAGCCTAAGTGTTTAGTTAGGGTATAAGCTATATCCATTCTAAATTTCAAAGTAACAAATATACACACACACACACAAACTTTCGTATTTATAATATTAGTAGGATAGGATAATTAAGTATTCAGAAAAGCTATTGCATCTAAATGTTGAGTTGTAATCAATCCTCACCCGACAATGGTAGTTTGAAGTTCGTCGAGTTCGGTATTGCCCCCTCGAGCATTGAAAGGAAACTTATGTAACACATATGTTCTACTGGTGTCTGATTAAAGAAATACAGCCACGTATAGAACGCTCCACATAAATAATATCTCTATTAATTATAATATACCTATCTAATCTATTTATTTTACCGATACTAAAACGAGATCCATCAGGGTTTCGTTACATAAAATGAGAAAATGAAACCTTTAGGCTCGTTGTATTCATCTACGAGTGTTTGCGGGTTTCCAATCCCACAGGAACACAAAAAATATTCGATTTTCATGCCCCAAACAGATCCCACTTCAATTACTTCATAGTTACCCGTCACCATCGCCAGGAATAAATAACTACTATTTGCATAAATGCAGGCGGCTAATAGGCCTCATGCTCCTAACCTGAGAACGCAAATACTGTCAATAAAAATTGAAATTACGAGTATGTTGACTGTTCAGTTGACGCTCGGGAAACCTTTACAACCTCCATGAACCCACGTCATGATGATATGATAGTGTCATAATTCACGTCATATCCAGCTAGGTCATTTAATATTTCTGTTAAGGATTTGACGACGTTGCCATATTCAGCGAAATATTTTTATGGTATCATAAAACAAAATTCTATTATCGTCGTAGGCGCCATGTTAGGTATAAATCTTGTTCATTGGGATGGCTCGTCCTCACTGTTTGCTTCCGCCCACTTTTGGCCCCAATATTAATCAATATGATGCATGATCCCATGTTAATCCCAATTTAACTTACAAAAAATAATTTTACGAAACAAAACAATCCCCATTAGAAGAACAAAGTAACATAACAGCAAAAAGGTTTTTTGCTCTGTTCAAAAGTTTTCAAATAATGACTGGCACAAGAGAAGGAAATTGTGTAAAAACAGTGATGTTATTCTAGCGTCTCAGAACAAACTGTCGTGCGAGGGATAAGTTCGAGACGCGTGGGCGGGCGGGCGGTAGGGCGGGCGCGCTCGTGAAAATGTTTACGGAGACGCAGAGAGCACTCGTGAGCTATCGACTTTTACATTGTGACGTATTTCTGGTATATTTTTTATACATAGAAGAAATATTGTGGTTTACTGTTTTGTTTTTAGAAAAATGGCACATATCTAAGCATTACTGTTGTAGACTCAAACTCAAAAACAACTATATTCATTATAATACTCATTAGGTACATCATTGTTCCCTACTCATTAAGCTAGTTTATCACTGTTTTGTTAGTTTTCAGCCTATTAAATGTTGTATGACGTGAAAGTTACTTTTATTTATATTATAAATCTTAAGCCATATGCAATACTGCTACATTACTGTTCAATTTTAATTAAAAACATTACTTCCTAGCTGATAAGACACTTGATAGACGTTTCAGAACTTAAAATTTTGAAAATGGTAAACTTTTGAAAACAATAAATACGTTAGACTGAAGTCTAAAAAAAATATTAGGAAAAATATCTTCAGAAGATAAATGTGCATTCGTAAAAGCGACTATCGATGAAGTTTTTTCAGTCCCTTTCTCCAATTCAAGACAAAAAAAAATCTCATGGCATCAGCTTGTAAGAAAGCACACCGAAACATTATTGTGTACAAGGTTTTTCAAAACACTAAGATTCTCGATGTTTTTACTACTGTAAGATGAATTCATAATTAACATCTGCGTCTGCGTCCACTGACGACAGACGCTCGGTCGCTTGTCAATAATTTCGTTTTTAGTTTTTTTTACATTGAAAATGTTTTTATAGCACACCGTGCGTAAAATGACCGCTTTACGCACGCTGCGCTTGCGTAAAGTCGGCATTTTTCCCACTTGTGCTATAAAATATTATACGATACTCGTGCGAGAAACTTTTTCTCGACTCGTGTGATTGCAGCACTCACCTTCGGCTCGTGCCGCAAACTCACATTCGTCAGAAAACGTTTCATCGCTCTCGTATCGTAATGTACTATTTCGCTCGCTGCTGGTTGGGGCCCGTTTTCAGCGATAGTGTTACACGGCGATTACTCTGCCAGTATGTGTTCTAACGTAACGATTCAGGTATCATAATGTGAAAATTAACGAAAGCTGTAATAAACAAAAAAAAAACAAAAAAGTCTATAAACTCTTTAAGAAATGAAAAAAAATGACGTTTTTTCTCCGACTTGGGCAATGAAAAGTCTCATATCTCAGAAACAAATCAAAGTATTTAAAAAATTTTAAAACTACCCCGAGGTTTGGTTCTATTCTATATTCAAAATTTAATAGAAATGAAATATATAATTAAATAAGGGTAGATAGTATGTACATCATGCAGAGCGCGCGGACGCTCAGCGCTGCAGTTCCTTTGTTATGCGAGTTTATAGTGTAATATCAATGATGGTTGTATTTAGAATGAAAATATTATATTATTTATTTGCTTACGATGTTAAGTAAATAAGGGTAAGTAGTAATAACATTCAATTAAAAAATAAATAATTCAAGTAACTCGAATCCCGTTTCTTGAATGGCAGCCATCGCAACTGCAGCTTTGTGAGCGGGTGCGTTGTCTTGGTGAAACAGCACTCCAGCTCGCTGTTTGCCGCGTCTTTTCTCCTAGATGGCCTCCCGCGTAGTGGCTTCCTTTTTCAGGTACTCCACCATTATTATTCATTCAGTATCCGAAAAGACGTACGCTGACCTGTCCCGCTGAACTTGAAACCTTGAATTTTTTCGGCGTCGGTGAGGAGGCTCGGTTCCAGGTCATGGACTGTTGTTTCGTTTTAGGATCAAAGGGGTGGATTCAGGTTTTGTCCTTGGTCACAAAGCGTGACAAAAATTCTCCTGGTCTCCCTGGAACTTTTCGAGATTTGCTTTCGAAATGTCGACTCGTTTCTTCTTCTGCACGTCGGTTAACATTCTCGGGACCCAACGCGCTGAGACCTTCTGTATGAGCAATTCGTTCGTTAGGATCCTTTGAATGCTGCCAAATGAATCTCTTTGACCTCAGCGATGTTCTGCTCAGTTTAAACTCCTTATCCCAGCGTGGAACTATAGATTATGGAGAAACAGAGTCCCCCAATGTTTCCACCAAGTCGTTGTGTATGTCTCTGGTAGACATTTTTTTTAAACAGAGGTACTTGATCACAGCACTAATTTCGTTTTTCTCCATTTTGATATTATCTCTTCTGTGGTTTGTATTCGAATGAATGCATCTCCCGGAAATCAAGGCCTATTTATATGATTTTTTTATGTTGACTACCCACTAATGGTGGCAAGTCAAAAATATTTTTTAAGATTTTTATGCTAACTGGAAATAGTCGATTATCATTACTTTTGGATCACCATACGTATGTATGTACCTATATGAAAGAATGTTTGTTCGACGATAACTACACTTGCGCTTTTGTTTATGTTTTTGTTAACCGAGATTTTACACATTTTTAGTTTTTGTTGTAGATCTAAAGACATTTTCAATGCCCTTTGATGGTCACGGGAAGTGTGAAATCTGTGCATTTTTTGTCTTCTTCTAATAGTCTACTTCTATCTATTTAACTTGCGCTTTTGTTTATGTTTTTGTTAACCGAGATTTTACACATTTTTAGTTTTTGTTGTAGATCTAAAGACATTTTCAATGCCCTTTGATGGTCACGGGAAGTGTGAAATCTGTGCATTTTTTGTCTTCTTCTAATAGTCTACTTCTATCTATTTACAAATATATCATAAATCAACGTGAAAATTTCACAATTTTGTAAAGTACGTCCTAGATTAACATAAATGGCCTATTTTTTCCTAATATTCTGCTATTTTCTGGGTGTAGATTCAAATAAACCCTCTGTTACTGTTGCCATTAAGGGTCCTTAGACTGAAACGCAGGCCGTTTCTTATACTTTCCACTAATTTGTTAATTCTGCCCACGAGGGTCGTGTAGGGTCCATATTAGAACTATAAGCAGTGTTTATGAACCACAGAAAATGGGGCGATTTCTTATACCTAGTACTTCCAAAAGTTCTGACATATTACGAGTATATAAGTATCTTTCATCCCAGACTAGTAAAATTTCTTGTAGAATTTCTAGTAAAATTAATGAATGTAACTAGTAGTTCGCCCCGAACTTGCGCTGGATCGATTCGTGCTGGACCGATTTGGCTCATTTTCAAAATTAAAAATTCTGTTTGTCTTACTGGCTTGCCAAATTTCATGACATTCTAATCAACGATACTCGAGTTATCGTCGAACAAACATTCATACATACATACAAACGCCGGATTGTTCTAGTAGACTCGGAGAAGTCGCTCGCTTCGCTCGCTCGTTCAAAATTAGTAGTTCGCCCTGAAATTTGACCTCGCGCTCGCCCGATTTGTACTTGACCGTTTTGGCCCATGTTCGAACTTAAAAAATCTTTTTGCCTTATTTACTCGCCTGCCAAATTTCATGACACTCCGATCAACGATACTCGAGTTATCGTCGAACAAACATTCATATAAACGCCGGATTGTTCTAGTAGACTCGGAGAAGTCGCTCGCTTCGCTCGCTCGTTCAAAATTAGTAGTTCGCCCTGAAATTTGACCTCGCGCTCGCCCGATTTGTGCTTGACTGATTTGGCCCATGTTCGAACTTAAAAAATCTTTTTGCCTTATTTACTCGCCTCCCAAATTTCATGACACTCCGATCAACGATACTCGAGTTATCGTCGAACAAACATTCATACATACATACAAACGCCGGATTGTTCTAGTAGACTCAGAGAAGTCGCTCGCTTCGCTCGCTCGTTCAAAATTATTAGTTCGCCCTGAAATTTGACCTCGCGCTCGCCCGATTTGTGCTTGACCGATTTGGCCCATGTTCGAACTTAAAAAATCTTTTTGCCTTATTTACTCGCCTCCCAAATTTCATGACACTCCGATCAACGATACTCGAGTTACTGTTATTGTCTTACAAACATTCATACATACATACATACAAACGCCGGATTGTTCCAGTAGACTCGGTGAACTCGCTCGCTTATCTCGCTCGTTCAAATATTATAGCTGCTCAAAGCAGTGCCCATTAAAAAAACTATTCTTGAAGCAGTCCTTATATATATTATCTTAAAAAAACACGCAATATAATTTGAACTTTTCGCCTTATATATTTTTCAATCCTAGCCCTAACAATTAGAATCTGTTGTAAGTCTATTTCCTTAGAAATTAGACAATAAACACCGGAAAACAAAGGAGTTTGAAATATTTTGGGAGCCATTTTACAGCACCACCGTTTTAAACAAGGTCAATTGGATATCTAAGAAAAAAAAATTGTTTTGCCTGGCGATTTTTCAAATTATTTTGAGGATTTAAAGCTAATAATAAAAAATATTGTCATTGTATATCCTATCATTGGCATAAAAATTCAACCATTAACTCGTGTTCACCCATCACAATGGAATATTGTAGACCCAAAATAAATTTGTGTATTTACAAAATAAATCTGACTTAGAGACTCGTTAAAAGAATTTTTTTTATGGTATTATATTACAAAAAATGCTTTATTGTAGTTTGAAACCACTCATTCCTGTGGATCTGTGGATATAGATTGAGTTCGAGGGTTTTTTTGGTAGGGTTCGGCTTAAAAACGAATACCAAGAGGTTTGCTAATTACAATTTGTAAATTTTTGTCATGGTGGGTATTTAAGAATTATACTACTACCATGTAAGCAATCTATACTTACGAAAACTCATATAGATCTCTAGAGAATAAAATTGATGAATAAAAATTATACCATATTAACTATCTGCTTGTTTGGATTGTCATTTACTGTTGCTGCCAACTACCTAAATTCTACTTTAATATAAGTTTTAGAATGATTTGTTTAGTTGAGCTTCGATCTATTCAAAGATTCAAATACATATGTTATAAATGACCTTATTCATTAATTAACTAATACAACTTTGACCAAATGAAAACTCACACACTAATGCTTACACGCTTTCTGTTTGCCCTGGAGTAGCTAATGCACACACCCGAACGTGTGTGAACAGGCTAGTATGCGCGTGTGAGTAGTAGGTAGTTAAATTTATCCGCTTCTATTGAGTGTCGGGGATGTGTTATGTTATGTATGACTATATATGGACATCCCGCGACCGAGACTAGAGGCTTTCAAACGGTCTTTTCGCTAGTTTGCATCGAAATGTTGGAATGATATCCACCCTCCGATTAAATTAAAGAGATCTTTATTTGCTTTTAAAATACATTATAAAATTGGTTGCTATATACTAAAATAAAAGGGCCAATATAAATTCTGTAGGGATAAACAACGAAAGCCCAGACATCAGTATTAGGCAAAACAGAAAATAACACTGACACATCACGATAATGTATGTTTATTTATGTTATATACATTTATTTGTATATAATAAATATAGATATATATACTGTTAAATTATATATCTAAAACTGTATATCCCGCAACTTATCGATATATTTTGTTTTATAGCAATAATATTATATAAATTTTTATTCTCAATATCTAATAATTAGATATTAATAACATTACGTGTCTGTTTTTTAAACATTTATTTACTGCTGTTTTGTTTAACTAGATTATTTAGATTAAGTTAATATTAAAATTTAAAAGTTCAATGGTGGTGGCAGAATAACAGCGTTCCTTATACCTTCGGTATAGGAACAAACGCTAAGCCACATCCTTTTTAACAGTGCCATAACTTAAAAATAAGTAGATTTAGAATTGCTATAATGTAAAAGTATTTTGGTCTGTTAAATGAATGTTTATTTTATTTTATTTATATTTCCTACTTAAGAGGCCGGCGAAGCATTTGTAGTTTATACAAACGAAATACCAAAACCATTTGTAAATCATTGATATTCTTAGAATAGTGTTGTGTTTATTCCGATCTGATTACAGAATCTCCAGGTGACTAAATATATATTTTGAAAAGACACTGATTTAAAGAAAAAATATAAGGAATTAAAAATTTCCATATTAAAATTATTTTACTCATATTTCCTGTTTAAATCAGTGTACTTATTTAAAATGTATTTGGGAACGTAGATATTCCGTAATCCAATCGGAATAAACACACCCTACCTCAAGAATTTGTTTAATTTAAAAATTATTTTGGTGGTTGGTATTATGTTTTCGTTTGTATTAAATATGCATGATTCGCCGGCCCCTTAAGGTCAAATTTGTACCATAAAATTATTAGTC
The DNA here is from genome assembly GCA_910592155.1 of Ypsolopha scabrella. Taxonomy (NCBI): domain Eukaryota; kingdom Metazoa; phylum Arthropoda; class Insecta; order Lepidoptera; family Ypsolophidae; genus Ypsolopha; species Ypsolopha scabrella. Next base: position 14,406,344 of record OU342964.1, read on the forward strand.
CCAAGTAGATTGACCGATTCGACAGGATTAGACGATAACTAATTCAACGCGGGTGAAGCCACAGACAAAGGCTAGTTACTATATAATCGTGTCACTAATTTTAGATCTATGTACATACATTATACACTCATGTACTGGCAATACCTATTTTCGTAAAAGTGACCAAATTACTAAGTTCTATCAGCAAAGTAAATGTAAAAAGTAATAATAAGAATATAAAAGTAGCACAAAGTATAAGATTTAAAATATATAAAGTGTTTCAAATTAAGACAAAGACAACCAGGAAACTATTGGTTGAAAATAAAAACATCATCACAATATTAAACGACATCAAAAGGGTGGCAAATTGGGCTTGAATTGCTACTAGAGTGAAGACAAATTTCACCTTTTACAAAAGGCATATTTTGACGCCAGCCAGTCTATAAGCCCCGCGGACAAGGGGACGTGAAAAATGTCAGAAATGAGGGTGGCCACCGAGGAACGCGATCCTCAGCCTTTATTGACCTACATACATACCTCTTCGTACTTACGAAGTCTGAGAGTAGAAAAATATATTTAGGCCTTTTTTTGGGAAAGGGATTATTACCCTGTCGGTATTTTGCTGAAATCATAAAGCGAGTTATTCCAAAACAAATGAAAGATAAAGTTTCAACAATAAAACATGAGAGCGTAATTTGATTGACGGCGCGCGAACATTTCACGCTTATACATTTTTTAGTACCGTATCTACATTAAAATTATTTCGTGTTTAAAACAATACCCATGTCAGTCTAAAGTTAATACATTATCTATGTTTCAACTTCAGGTTACATCAATAGTTTCAGTTCTGCCCTTTGAGGGTCGTCAAACTCGCAAAGGCTCAGACGTGGATTCTCAGGACGATTGTTCGACCGTCATGTAGCAGAATAATCATCTCAATTTATACGAGAGAGAATGTTATTTCCATAAGATGAAAGAGGTTTCCATAAAACGACGTGGAGCCTAGAGCTGACTGCTGATAGTAGCTCTCCCCAGGGACACTCAAACGAGCTTACAGTTACAGAACAGAAACGACCCAACTACAACAATAGTGATTTATTTTGATAGGTTTCTCTCGTTTTAATTGAATACCCAATAGAGAATTCTGTTAGATCTATTTATCATGAATAATAAAACATGCGTTTGTGTAGATGAATCCGACCCGATTTTTGTTTAGAATATCATAACATAACATAACATAAATACTCTTTATTGTGCACCATAATGAAACAAATTACAAAATTTACATCACAAGGATACAAAGAATATCCTTGTAAATATTAAAAGTTGGATACAATCATGGGTTGCTTCTGTGTATTTCTTACCTTATTACGACCGAGGAGGCTGCGGAAAACATTTTTGTTTACTGCGTGATATACGAGGAGGCATTGAAGCGAGAATCGTGTAGGTGAAAGTGTAGCCTATAAAAACCGTGTCCTATAACGATTTTCAGGATTACAAAGGGATGCTGGGGCCTGGAAATTTTCCCATGGGGTAGCAGAACGGCAACCCTTATAGAGCCTTATGATAAAATCAAGATTTATCCTCTCTCTATACGTTGTACGTCAAGATGTTACTGGGATTATGTTGTAATTAGCAGAGAAAATAAACAAACAATCATGTTTTAGAAGCCGATAAATACACAATGTTGAAACGATAAAGAAAGCCTGCGCATTTTTTTTGTTAAATTTGTAGAAAATAGTTAATTACGTATATTTGTCAATGTACAATTTAGCATTCTGTAGAATGTACACAGTTCCATGAACGTCACATTGAAGTTACGAAAGAGACATTAGGAGCACGATTTTGCGCCGGATACGATGCGATGCAAACTTCTGTGCTTCTCTGTGGAACCCTAAAATGTAATTATTCTCGGTTACGTTTCGCTACTTACTTATAAAAAGCTTGTGAATATCATTTTGTTCTCAGAAAATGTAATAATGACGTAAAGTACGTACTCGTACCTTTTTTCTTGAAGATATCAGTACAGTTGGGTAATATCAAATAATAAACATTAAATTAATAAAAAAGCGGTGGTAGCACAGGGGTAGAACGCTGGCCTCACAATCTTTGAGATCCAGGTTCGACCCCGGCCGGGGCATGCACGAATGAGTTTTTCGGAATTTATGTGCAGAGTATTTAATACTTACCACTTGCTGAACGGTGAAGGAAAGCATCGTGAGGAAACCTGCATGCCCTAAGAATCGTGTATGTATTTGTGCCCGAAGAACGGCGATAGGGGTCACCACCCATCACGTTGGGACGTAATAATCGTCGGTGAAACGCAGGTGTGCCGAGTGTGGGCTGTGACTTGCATTTCACAATTCACAACCGAAACACCTCTGACACCCCCTCGGGGTTCATGTCGTGACGATCTATATACATATATATATATATACATATATACATATATATAAACATTAAATTGAAAAATCCATCGTCAACTGATTCTAAAAAAGGGGGTTTTAAGATTTTATTTTTCCACTTTGTTGGCGTTATTAATATGTATACTCATGCCAAATTACAGCTTTCTAGTACTTAAGAGTCTCTGAGCTAAGCCGGGGACAGACAGACAGACGGATGGATATGGCGAAATTATAATGGTTCCTTGTTGACTACAGAACCCTAAAAAGAAGCTTGTACCTACGTGTACAATTGTTTTATCAGTTTTAATATATTTCGTCAAAATTCTTAAACATTCTGTTGCTAAGTTTTGAAGGAAATAAGCTTTCAAATTTATGTTTTTAGTACAATAGGATAAAAAGAAAATTTAATTAGTTGAAAAACTGAAAGTTAATTACAAAATACAGTAAATGTAAATTCACGTTACTTTGTATCCTATTTGATGCCGATCGATGAAAGACTGGAGCTACGGCCTAAAGCAGATGATCAAAAGAATTTGCTTGGATTGCAAAATGGGAAGATCACTTTGTAAGCATCTTTTATAAAAGGGTGACATTTAATGATGTACCAAGGTGGACTAAAAATAATGTTTTACATTGCTTGTAGCCTAAACTATATTCTGTGTTGCAGCAGCGTCATTATGATAAAATTATAACACCCTAGACATTTTATAATAAAAATGTAAGTCAGTTAACTAGTCGGTGCCAGCGTTGATAAAAAGCATTTTTCACGGAAGTGTAGTTTCTTATTTTAAAATATTTTGATACTTGAATTGAATGAATGAATAAACACTTTATTGCACAAAAAAGAAGATAGTTATAACTATACAAAAAACAGACAGAAGGCAAGGGCAGAATTATTCCTATAAGAAATTTCTTCCAGTCAACCATGGAAAAACGGAAACATTTTCATTTAAGAAATTCAGATCAGTGCATAGTAATATAAAGTTATTTTAAACCTATAATCTAAACATGCATAAATACTACATACAAATACATACATAAATACAAACGGGTAAGTATCTTAGTCAGTAAGTCATTCAAAGAGAAGAGAGATGATTATTTTTCAAGTTGTATTTAAAAGAGGACCCAGAAGCATTGCTTTCAAAAGTTTTTCTGTCAATTTTTTCACTGTGGGTATTCGTTTGTACACAACACTTACAACATCAAGGATTTACGCATTAATTGTTTCGTAAATACACAATTTATTTAAAATAACACTTCTGGTCTTTTAACCATTTTATTTGTGTTTTTTAAAACAATTCCAAAAACTAAGCTTATCTTAAAATCGTCGCAATTTATCGCGTACCCAACGGCAAAATATTTTCAAAGCTATTTACTATGCCTTACAGTTGTTTGAAGGTAAGTAGACACTCTTTTAAATCTGTAGTTTTTATGCCCTAACATTTAATCATTTGAATGTTGACTCAGTAGTCAAGATAACTGGTTATCTAAGTGCCATGTAAGAAAAAAATATGAATGACACTTTTTAAACTTATTTATTAGGTCTTTATATAGTCGTATATGATGTGTATACCACATATTTGTCAATTTGCTGATATTTATTAGCCATGATATGTTGGAAAAATATTTTTTTCTCAAAAACACGTTGTAATTTTACCATTACATACTGTGAAGACCTGTCTGAAAATACTTCATACTGGCATACATTAACCTCAATGATCGTTGTTTTTTTAGTTCTTAGCGTTCCTCTACATGGCGCTGTCCATAAGGCTGCATGGTGGTAAATACCTTTGCCCAGCTGTCAATAATAAAAAAAAGTTGCGTAAGAACGGAATCTAAGTTGCTTTATATTTTAGTTGAAAGTGTTTTGTGCAAATAAATTACAAAATGAGTTCAGAAGAGGGCTCTGCTATAAATTGTACTTCACTAATGCTTTGCTGAAGAAATCGATAACAATAAACATGACTATTTGCCCAAATATGAACAAGTAACTTATAATATTACCTAGTAAGTTTATTTTAATTGATATAACTCAATATCACGAAAAACATGAAAATGTCTCATTTAATTTTTTAGAAAAGCACTATACTCGCTTCCACCATTAATTAATTAATTCTGGCCTCGTATATAAAACTCCTCGCCCTACGGGCTCGGTCCAGGATTGCTTAATTCCTGGTCATAGCTGTAATGTACTATTACTCACTTGGCTTTATTCAGCAACGGATTTAATATTTTTACCACAGAATTTATCCGTTTTCAATTGCAAATTATGGTGAAATATTTTGTGAAATGTGCGGATTAAATTAACGTTGCCGGAGTAAAATAATTTGCTTTTAATTCAGGATTACTTTAGCATTAAAATAAATATAAAATAATCATGTATCTCCACCGTAACTTAAGCGTTTTTTCGTATACTAAATATATTTCGTAATTAAATCGTGAAAAAAATGTTACGTAGTAACCGCTCCGCAATTTAACAATTTTCGAGTAAATTAAAATATATTTCTATGCTTTTATAATATTCTTATGGATTAGAATAATTTGTGTAGTAAATATATCTATTTGATTTTTGAACGTTGTCTCATTAGTACTTTTATCATCTCTTTATAAGTAGGTAGTTAAATAAAATCAAATCAGTATGTATAATATAATATGATAGTAATATGTAATATAATAATTATTTAAATCAGCAAAATTTACGGTTGAAAATAGCGATTGTATGTTGAAACACTTATAAATTATCCCTTAACGTATTAAGTTTATCGTGATTAAATTAATTATGATTTCATAATATCAGCGTATTCTCATATTTGCATTTGTACGAACATAATCGTAATTTACGTTTAAGCGACACTTGGGTTTATAATTAATGTGTCTGTAGCTGTAGTGACAACCTCACGAGGATCAGTGAGGGATGGAACAAATTGCGATGTAATGAAGACTGAGTACCACGTGATGTGTTGGGAACTCGAGGAATATACAGGCTGTTGATTTGGTCAGCAACTTCCGTCATATCGTCTATACTAATAATGAAGTACTAAAAAAGTCATGTTTGGATGCGATTTTTTAATTATTATTAATATAATGACCTTGGTCAACACATAAGCTATAAGGGGGGTTCAGAAAATAATGCCCAAAGCGAAAATGGGGCAAAGATTCAATAAGCGCGGTTGGAGCCACAGACGAAGGATAGTTCACAACATTAAGGCCGAAATAAAAATAAAACTTTATTTTTCTCAATTTTATTCAAGATTTTGGTGGGCGATAGAAAACGTCTAGTGTATGACAGAAATGATCTTAGACCAGTGTTATATGGTCTAAGGAAATGATAATATTGACTCAACACAAGCGGAGAGGCCATCGCGGTGGGGGGGAGGGGGGCACCCAGGTGGGTAGGTACAAGCGCTTCACGGCACAATCCATCCATCCATCAGCCTCTTTCGTCCACTGCTGGACATAGGTCTTTCCAGGATTCACCACTCTTGGCGGTCCCCCTGGAAGAAGTGCCCATACTCACACACGCTGGGCAGACGGGTTGGTGAGCGCGGTGCCGAAACCCTTCCACCAGTGACGCCGCTGCCCGTCACCAGTCTGTTTTAAGGCCTGGCAATTAGGGATGGATATACCGCCATCCATCGGTCCCAGGCAATGGTGGGCCGCCTGGTTTTGCCTGAGAGCTGTTCTCTTACTCTCCCCGGAATAACTTCGGGAGGATTTGCGAGTAAGATGGTGGTACCTCCACAGTCGAGCTCGGCATCAGCTCTACCACCTTCAATAGTGACCATTTATGAAGAGGCACAATATATATTTATGGCACAATAGTGACCATTTATGAAGAGAATTTTGAAATAAAACAAATAACAAAGGCATATCTCCTTCTTTAATAGGTATTTTTAGGGTTCCATACCCAAAGGGTAACCAATGGGACCCTATTACTAAGGCTCCACTGTCCGTCTGTTCCTCTGTCTGTCTGTCCATCTGTCACCAGGCTGTATCTCATGAACCGTGATAGTTATACGGTTGAAATTTTCAAAGATGATGTATTTCTGTTGCCGCTATAACAATAAATACTAAGACCGGCCAAGTGCGAGTCGAGCCTGCGTACTCCCATACAACAGACATGATTTTCTTGCCGTTTTTATAGATAATGGTACAGAACCCTTCGTACGCGAGTCCGACTCGTACTTTTTGGAATAATCTACATGTAGGTATATTAACATTCATGTGACGCAAGTTGTGGCCCAAATCGACACCTTGTTAAATTACAAGTGAGAATTTATTTAATTCATTAATCAATCACTCGGTCATCCCTATTAAAGTAATTATTGAACAATAATTCAAATTCAAATACCTAAAGCAATTAATAGTCAAACGCAACTAGACACATTCACAATACTACTAGGTTCGCAATCACTAGAGCAAACCTTCAACATTTGGCTCCATGAATCATTGAAGATTGCAGTCTGAGGAATAGCTGAGGACTGAGTTCAGGCCACTGATCATTTGGCAGAGAGAGGAATGTTACTATGAACTATATTGATATTGGCATTGAACAAATGTTGGCATGCACAACGGTGGCAAGGAGTTTTACGGAGTGTACCTACTATAGATATAGTATTAGTAATATATCGGTTATGTAGTGACGAAGGCGAGACCAAAAAGCTTGATCGAGGCAGATCGCTTTTTGTGGACTTCTGCCGAACATGGAATAAAATGTATGTAAATGTTGTCCTTTAGGGAATTATGTAGTAAAAGACCACAAGTATGATGATAATATGGAATGCATAATGCCATGCGAAGTGAAGATAATGACCAGCTGAAATTCACATATGTTTTATCATTCGAAATTGAATTTGTAGGTATTCAAAGCAATATGTGATTAAATTCGATAACTTTTGCCACCCATTTGAGAACAAAACTTCTGTATTAGTTATAAAACATTGCATTTAGACAACTAAATATTTCAATAGTATGTCAATGAGGAATGTACAATTCTGTGAGTTTTTTTTCTAAGATGAGTGACATCCAGGCGCTGCACACATAACCATAATTAATTACGTCTCATAAACACAAAATTACATTTTAAAACCTGATATTTTGCAAAAATAAGCAGAATTTGTTTTGTTCATAATTGACTGTAGGTCCATCCAGGTCCATAACGTGTGCATGAATGGTCTCGCTTATCTATCTCGCTCTAACTTACGCATATATTTATGCTCTTTCTCTTTTGCATTGCCAATCTGACGGTAGTATATACTAAATCTATGGTACCTACGTAGGTACATAAAATTTTGATAATATTTTTGGTGCAAAACCATGAAATCTATTATCATTTTGTAATACATAATTAAGTACCTCACCAGAAAGCCTACTGTAAGTAAAGGTATAAATTCGCAGACCGAGGCGTTTGTGAAAAACGTTCCGATGTACTTATGATAAAATAAAATTATGTGCATATTCTTCTCAGAACAAGGGAAAATTTATTACCCTTTAGGAAGGAAGGTATCATCTTCATAACCTTACAATATTCTTTATTGCATACCAATAAAACACAATGAAGCGACAATCCCAAAAGTAAAAGAAGGGCACAATTGGCGGTCTTATCACTACAAAGCGATCTCTCCTAGATAACCTTTGAATGGGTTACTCAAAAAAGAAAAAATAAAGATGTCGAAGCAGTGTCCAGAATACAATCTTGCCGACAAATATATAATAAAAATAAATAAAATAATAATATAATTACAATGTATATAAATATAATATATTAAACGCCTCAATGCCCTTTAATGTATTTTTTTGGTTGATTATAAAAGTAGGTATAACTTAATATAGGTTATAATTAAATGTTCATCATAAAATTTGTATTTTGTTATTTTTATTTATATTACCTAAAGGTCACTGTTAAGTTTAACCGAAACGTCGAGCTTTTTTCGTAAAAATCAAAGTAAGTGATAGCTGTTATATTTCTTTTTATACGAATACATACTCATTTTCTAAAATTACAATATAAAAACGTTTTCTTGCTCATACATTTCACTCGTCTTCCCCGCTTCATTATTATTTTTATCTTTATGTGTATATTTTTATACTTATGTTTAATACCACACACGCTGGGCAGGCGGGTTGGTGAGCGCGGTGCCGAAACCCTTGCACCAGTGACGCCGCTACCTATCACCAGTCTGATTTATATAAGGCCCGGCAATTGGGGATGGATATACCGCCATCCATCGCTCCCAGGCAATGGTGGGCCGCCTGGTTTTTTTGCCTGAGAGCTGTCCTCTTACTCTCCCCCGAATAACTTCGGGAGGATTTCCGAGTAAGATGGTGGTACCTCTACAGTCGAGCCCGGCATTAGCTCTACCACCTAGCAGTAGCTCTACCATATACAGTATAGTTATAACAAATTTTATATAATGCTATAATATATTGTAACTACATACGCGCTAAACCCTGATGTTGCCAAGGTACATGCATGAACGGCATTTTTTTTCCCTTTCATTAAAACAGAAAATGGAACCACATCCTGTAAACGCGTAAAAAATTAACAGCGCTTTCTGGCCCTGAAAAATAATTATGATGAATTCTTCAACAAAATTTAAATTGCTATTTTCGACACTTGGTTAGTATTATGCCTTTCCACATTATTTCATTGTCAAAGAAATAACTATAATTGATTTTCTTAGGACCAGAAAGGCTGAAGTCTTGCCAATTTTTCGCGCATTTACAGGACAAGATAATGTTTCCTGTTTAAATAGAATGGGAAAAACGAGTGCCTTTGACGCATGAAATGAATATGCCTTGGTAACTTGAGGGCTTAAAGCGTTGGTAGTTGTGATTAAGGACGAAACCGATAGCAAAAATGTATAATAACTATGTATGGACAGTAAGTTTTATGCAAAGATAAAAAAAGTCACCAAAGTGTACAGAAATTATTTACAGAAGAGGACAGATAATTGGAAAATATTTCATCAACAGAGACAACTTTGCGCCAACTCGCGCACACGCTGGCTGAAATACATTACTTTAGAAATAATTATAAATATGTATAAACAGTAAATGGCGAGTGCCAACAACGCATTCAATACAAATGTATTCATAGCTACTACACTAGAAACAGTAATGAACTCGTTGTACCAGACACTCGATCAAACAAAGTATCAAAGAGCTTACTTACTAGCTGCGTTAAGATTTACATTAAAATTCCTGAAACAATCCAAATCCTTAATGAAAACAAATTTAAAAACTATTAAGATTAGCTTAACTTAGAAATCCTACTTTTCACCCACTCAGTAGCAAACTCTTGTAAATGAAAATTATCTGGTTTGATTGCTTAAAAGTTTTATATTTCTCTTGACTTCTTATTGTATTTTATGTTTAGTTTTTATGTTTCGAGTGAATTTTTATTCTAATCATAGTTATTGAATTTGAGTATGTTAGATTACAAGTATAAATATACTTTTTACAGGTAAAATTTAATATTTATAAAAACAATAGAATATGATGAAACAAATATAATACGGGATGTAAATAAAAAATGTATATTTAAATTGGGCTAATAAAGTTATACATACCTAATTTTATACCTATGCATAAAATAAAGAAATATTGTAGGTATGAGAATATTATTATACATAATGCAATTAATAAATAAGTTGGTAAATAAACTAAATAGACCATAAATAAATATATTATAATGCTTAACCAATAAATATAAGGCGTTCCCAGTACATTGGTAAAGCGTCTGTCTACAGCAGGGAATGTCGTCGTCAGCTTTTAAGCTCCCTTACTCCCTTCGTTTGGGTCAGCTCCCCATCTGCGGCTTGCAACCGTCGAAGTGCTTGAGCTCGCTCCGTCGTCGACGAGATATATCTTAGTATGGTGTAAACTTGCAGTTGCAACACCATACCAAGTGAATATAGATTCCGAAATAATAATAAAATTCTTTATTGCACAAAAATACAATTATTAGCTTAACACTAATTAGTATTTTCTCTCAGCTCACCTATGGCAATAGGGAAATTGTTGAGGGTAGTGCCAAAACATTTTAAATTTTTTATCATACGATAAAATAGTACTTTAATAGTTAAAGTATAACCTAATAAACATTTTAAGTAAAAAATAAAATATATAAACAACATATGGTGTTTATAAATATATAATAATAATATGTATAGTGATAAGAATTAATAATGACACAGAAATTACTAGGAGATATTAAGTATTCTGCAACTCAAGAAAGTGTTGTCTAATCTTGTTCTTGAAGACTGGTATTGTCGACGGAAGTCTAACGGCGAGTTATTCCAAAAGCATATTGAACTCACAGTGAAAGAATTTATGTACATGCATGAGTTATGCTCAGCATAGCTAGCACAGATGACACGAATAGAGAAATTGTGTCTCTCAAAGACGCGTTTGACCAATGGACACGTAGGACGAGTCGTTTTATCGAGGCGATGATCACGTGATAAAGCTTACCTGCGTTTCCATTGGTCAAACGTTTCTTAGAGTGACAAAACTTCTCTATTATTTTCGTCTATGTTAGCTATGCTGGAGTGCGAAGAAGCCAGGCTTTGCTGGATCGTTGGAGACTACTTTGACCTGGGCATAAAATTTAGTATACAAAACAATAATTTTTATATCGGGTGTAAGCAGACTACTTGAAACATACCCACGCAAATTAAAAAGATATTAGGCCTCCTCATGCAAAATTGATAGTAGTGCCGCTCCGTCTGAACGTATTTGTTGGACAACTGTATGGTTTTTTGAACTGTGGTAGTATGGAGAGCAGAGCAATTTTGTTCATTTGCGCGGGTATGTTTCTACGGATAAGTTGTTCAGTATGATGGATCCGCTATAGACTGTTTTTACCAAACACGTTATTACGTATGAAATCCGTCTAGTTTGTACATTCACAATACAACAATAAAACAAACCGACCGTCGCAAGACAATATTTTTTGCGACTATTCATTGTAAATCTAATTTTCGTAATCTATTTAAAACAGACTTTGGTGACGTATTTTCTTCATTCAAATATTAAATTTATAGGTGCTTCTTTTTCTTTAGGATGTTTAGTTTATTACCTCTTGTTATTTAAGTTGCATAATAAATAAGTTTTGTATATAGGCATACAATATTTCAATAAATATTTTAATTTATAATGATATTTGTCTTTTTTCTTTTTTTGTCAGAGAAATAATAGGGGAAAGGTAAAATAATAACTGAATTCTCCGTCCCTAATTTATCAGAAAACGATACCAAACGTGGGACAACGCCTGCCTGAAAACAAAGAAAACCTCTATTGATATGATGTAAAAATAACGTAATTGTAAAACGACTTCTAAATTGTTAACGAAAATTCGAGGAAAAAATATCTTACTCTGATTACAACTCCAATTAACGATCCCAAAGATAATAAAAAAGGCGATGAAACGGTTCCTTCGAAATATAAATGCCGATGGCCCCTTTCATGTCTGCAATTTTATCTCATCGTGTCGGTTGTTCACAAAATGACTGGCGCCGTTCTGTCAAGGTCACTAGTTCGATCCCCTTTATGTTCGTACGCCAGCTCCTCTATGAACGTTGGCATTAAATCGTGTGTCCTCTTTGCACTCTTTCTTTCAGGACATTATACGTAATGCGTGTAGAGCTAGGGTCGCGAACACTAAATGGACATTGAGTTTTTATCTATTACCTATTGTTCCACGTTTGGATTGGGAATGAGGTGCGATCGTCATCTTTACGCGAATGTATGAAATGACAGTTACCAAAGGTAGGATGTGCAAAAATACGTACAAACTTTTTCAGTGCGGCGAAATTATAATGTGAAGAAAATGTAACATTTTACCAAAATAATATTTCGTGGAATTAAAATAAAATGATATTCTTAAAAAAAATTGTCAGGGCGCCATTTTTTTATGATTAATCACTCATAGGTTTAAATAAAATTTAAAGATTTAATTCATGAATCAGTTAAAATAGATTCAGCAATCAGTTTAGACAACTAAATCAGCGATCATTTAATTTTTTGGAGAAGCAATATTATTGATCAATAAACTTTTATAAACATCAATAAGTACATAAAACGCAAAAATTTGATAATTATTTTATATGATGGACTTAAGTACCTGAGCAATCAATTCATTTGTACTATTATGCAAACGGTACTTTTGAATCCCAATCCAATCGTGGAACAATAATACTACAAAACATGGTCACTGAGAAGATTATCATTAGAGTTAAAATTAGTTTGTTTTTTGCCCCAATTATTTACTTTTATACTAAATGTATAATATTTAAATTATCCTTAATTCAACAAACAGTTATCAGTTGTGAATTTTGTGATTTTCGTCTCTAGTTGGTTGGCAATCAATTTCCACAATTATTCATGTTTTGACGAATTGGCACGTCCAATGTTTAAATAAAGGATAACAGTAGATAGAACATAAACAGTTTGGAATCCTATAAGCTATAGTGCAACGGGTATCTTTTAAAATCCTAGGAAAGCTATGCGTGCCAAATACTATATTTTGTACAAAAACTTTAAAACATTTTCCAACTTGTCATAACTATAAAATGGGTTTACAAATTGTGATGAGGAAAAAGTTCTTAGCTCTTGCCTTTTGCTTGTTTGCAGAACGCTCAAGTTTCAAATGGAGCTTTTTCATATTGTACTTGAAAATTGTACAATAAAATTTTGCTGAAAGTTTATAATAAAACAAATTGACCCGTGACAGAGTGCGTCACTGGCTTATTGGTTATTCTTATCCTATAAAACAATAAATTCCTAATGAATTTTAAGCTGACCCTTTAGGTGGTTTGATGATGTAAACAAACGTCTCACTCGCCTCAAATCTACTATTATCAGGATGTCTGCAGATTCAGATTGCCTCCGTTTAGGCAAAAGACGTTTACCCTGTACAATTATTGATTCTCGATGACAATTTATTTAAAATAGACTTCCGGCGCGGTCCTGTCTTCTGACAAACAGCTAAACGTTGTTTAGTAGAACAGAACAACTAGGGGTTTTATAAAACTGCTAATTTTTCTCTCCATTTGCGACATAAAAAGGAAGTACTGCCATAATTTGAATTAGCCGCCATTTTGTTATCAATTAATAAGGAAATCAGATCTTATTTTCTCCAAGATCAGTGACGGTAGTAGTCCTTCGAGCAAATTTATCTATTCTTATATTTGCGATTTTCTCCCTAATGACGTTAGATGGTCTAAGCTATTGACCCATGGCAACGCGCCACCCTGCATACTCGTACACATAGTCGTAAAAAATCGTAAAAAAACATACTTATTAAAGTACCCACATGTTTTGTACTTTATTCATTCACTAGACTCCCTCATATACCTAAAAGATAAGCCTACCACTACAGGCTATTTATTTTCATGGCACACAATTGGCAACAATTCTTTACGAAACATCCATGTTATATACTGTAAATAAATATATTTTTTACTTTACCAGTATTGGCCTTAAATTATTGTAATTTTATTATATTTAAAACACAGTTACTACAAAAATACAAAAATTAACGAAATATTTCGACTCCTTCAGTGGAGTCGTCATCAGTCGAATAAAATAAAATTAAATAAATGACATAAGAGTATAGAAGAGTTGAAAGGTGAAGTCTGTACAAGTTGAAAGAGGAAAACAGAAACTTTTTGGAGATACTACATGTAGGTGATGATGAGGATGAGGATGATGAGGATGAGGATGAGGATGATGATGATAATAATGATGATGATGATGATTATGATGATGATGATGATGATTATGATGATGATGATGATGGTGATGATGATGATGATGATGATGATGATGATGATGATGATGATGATGATGATGATGGTGATGATGATGGTGGTGATGACAATATTTATATTTAGTAGTCAGTATTTAATGGTGAGTGACGTCATGTCTGTCAGTTAGTGCTGTCTGTTAAGTCCTGGTCCATAGTGAGCACCAAGTGACCATATGTATGATGTTTCCCAGGTCCTTAATTCAATATCGGTCAGTGGAGGGGTGAATGCTTTGATGATGCGTAAGGTGAAACAGTCGTTGAAAGTTGAATTGTGGAGGCGGGTGTGTGTAGGGATAGGAAGAATGTTGTTTGGCATGCGATCTGATGTGTGTCGATGTTGATTTATTCGGATGTGTACTGGATTCTTGGTTTCACCTACATAGAATGCCGGGCAATGACGGCATTCTAGTAGGTAAATGCAGTTGCTCGTTTTGCATGATGTGTTAGGGTGTGTTTTGTATATGTTTGTCGTGTGATGAGTGTTGATGTCTGTAGCTGTATTGATGATGGGGCAGGTTTTACATCGACGCCGTCGACAGGGAGATGTACTGGGTGAGAAGTTGGTATGGTCGGTATGTTGTGTCGTTTTTGTTTTGCTAAGCGTGTGTCTCAGATTTCGGTTTTGTCGGTAGCATATTTGTGGGTTTGGAGGGAGTAAGTCTTTCGTTTCGTTATTTTGTCGGAGAATGGGTAGGGATTGTTTGATAAGGTTCTTTAGTTTGTGGCTGCCGTGAAAGTAAGTGGTTATTAGACGTGTTTGGTGGGGTTTGTTTGTGTTCCTGTTATGTCTGTGAAAATTTGGTCTGTGGTGCAAGTGTTTTTGAAGGAAGTTAGTTGGATAGTTTCTTTTGGAGAGTGCGTTGTGAATTTTGGCGTGGTAATTGTCAAGTGTGTGTTGGTTGCTGCAAATACGGCGGCCACGTAATGAGAGTGAGTACGGTATGGATTTTTTGATATGTGCCGGATGACAGCTGTGAAAGTGCAGGTATTGAAGTTTGTTTGTCGGTTTGAAATGTACGGAGGTGTGAATGTGGTTGTTGCGATCAATGAATAAATCTACGTCAAGAAATGTGATTTTGTCAATGGAGATGTTGTGAGTGAATTTCAATGAGCTATGGCTGTTTAGTCGGTTTAGAAATGTTGTAAGTGAGTCTCGGCTGTGCGGCCAGATCAAGAAAATGTCGTCGATAAATCTCCTCCACACAAGTGGCTTCAGAGGCTCCGAGGCTAAGAAGTCGTTTTCAATGGACGCCATGAAAATGTTGGCGTAACTTGGTGCCATTCGAGTCCCCATGGCTGTGCCTTTTATCTGATGATATAATTTATTTTCAAAGCTAAAATAGTTGTTGTTTAGTATTATTTCCGAAAGTGTGATTATGAAATTTGTGGATGGTTGATGGGGTAATGGGCGGTTATTTAGAAAGGTACGAAGAGAGGAAAGGCCAGCGTCGTGTGGGATATTGGTATAGAGGGAGACGACGTCTATGGTCACTAACATTAGATTTGCGTTGGCAGGCAGTTGTAAAGAGTGGATGATTTCTAGGAAGTGATTGGTGTCTTTGATGTAAGATGGTGTGCTTTTAACTATTGGCTGAAGGTGAAAATCGACAAATGCTGATATATGTTCTGTCGGTGAGTTATATGATGCTACGATGGGTCGTCCTGGGTTATTTTGTTTGTGAATTTTGGGCAGCATGTAAAAATGGGGTGTCTTGGGATGATTTGGTAACATAAGTTTCATATCAGTCTCGGAGAGACCTTCTGCTACACCACTTGTGTGAAGGGTAGTCTCGATAAGTTCCACGATCTGGTCGCACGGATCACTTGGTGCTGGAGAGTAAAATGTCGGGTCCGTCAGCTGTCTAAGTCCTTCGTTGATGTAGTTTGTTTTATCCATGATTACTGAGGCAGATCCTTTGTCAGCAGGTAAAATTATAATATTTTGGTTGTTTTTTAGTTTGTTAATGGAGTATCTTTCTGTTTGTGTCATATTTTGGCTTGGATTTTGTAAGTTGTTTATATATTGATCGTCGGATAATTTTGCGAGAATTGTGGTCAAAAATATTTCTAATGGATGATTTGGAGGGAGTGGTGGGGGTTCGTTTGATGAGTTGGGCTTGAATTTGAGGAGAGCCGGGTGGGTATTTTGAATATTTTGCTGTTGGTGGGTTTCCCAATAATGTTTCCATTTTAAATTTCGGCCAAATCGAACAAAATCATTAACAAGTTTTATCCGATCAATTTTTTGTGTTGGACAGAATGAGAGTCCTTTATTTAATACTGATTTGTCAGTGGGAGTTAATTCTAGAGATGATAAGTTGATGATTGTGTCTGAGTTATTACTTCTATATTGGTCTATCTGTGGTGGGGGAGGTATCATAAATGGGTTGGATAGGTCAGTTGGGGTTATATTCAGGCCTATTGGTGCAGTCGTTTGATGATTTTGTATGGGTATGTTAATATTAATTTCTTTATAGTATTTTTGAAGGTTTTCTAGTTTTAGTAATGATCTGTTATTTTCAAGTAGAAATTTGGTTCTGGTGTTTGACAAGATATTTTGAACTTTGACAAAGATATGTGGGTAGGCAATCAGGCTAATTGTTAACAGGTTGTCCAGATTATTTTTGTGATGCGTGCATAGATAGATGTATTGATTGTATAAAACATGTGTGGTATGAAGGGCGTTTATATGGTTTGCTAATATTATATTTGGTCTTAAAATTTCTGGTATTGCGTACAATCCAATTTTGGGGATAAGTCCCTTTGGTGCCACACCAATATCTAAACATTTTTTGAGGAAATAAAGATGATTCAAGTATTGGGCAAGCTTTTTGGCGTCGTTTTTTATTTTATTTAGTATCTCTTTCATCGATAGGTACAGATATTCATTAATAGGTTAAAAATAGGTTGTATATGTCTAGTTTATTATTGGTTTGCTGGCATATAATTTAATCTATGGTTAATTTATAAGTGGCATGCAGGTGGTAACTTTTTTGACTTTGACAACAGTTTATCAACCTTTTATATTATAGGTTATTTTTGAAAATAAATGTAATGAATGATGTTGATCTGATTGATAACAGTAAATAATTTAAAGATTGAAATGTGTTTGAGAAAGATGAAAAGAAAATTTCAAGATCGGAATAGCGAACTGTAAAAAAAATCTGTAAAAAGTTTCCGAGTTCCTGATTCAGTGGTTCAAGAGTTATCCCCAGGATGTGAATTTGTGAACTTCTTGACGATACTTGTAAAAACGGAGTAAACTATAAATTGTTCGTATTATAAGATGTTCTGCAGCGATGATTTCAGTGGTCCGACATATTTTGTTGAAAATGTTCTGTTTGAAGCACGGATCGAAGTGGTTTGAAGATAATATCTTTTGAAGTAGAACTTGTGGGTTCCCCTAAATAAGTTTCCAGTGGATTACGTTGTGCTGTTGGATGTGCCGTAAATCAGACTTAAATTCAATTTCCTTCAGTTTTTCTTCTTATTACAAGTGGTTAGTTTTTTGGTGGTAAATAAAGTTTTCTTGTTAAGAATGTTGTTTTTAACGTTATATTTGTCACAAAACTGGAATAAGGATGCAATAGCAGGTTCTTCTTGGTGTGATATGTTACAAATTAAGTTTCTTCTTGTGTACACCTTTATATCTATTCGCAAGTGCGAGTACAATGTAAATAAATATATTTTTTACTTTACCAGTATTGGCCTTAAATTATTGTAATTTTATTATATTTAAAACACAGTTACTACAAAAATACAAAAATTAACGAAATATTTCGACTCCTTCAGTGGAGTCGTCATCAGTCGAATAAAATAAAATTAAATAAATGACATAAGAGTATAGAAGAGTTGAAAGGTGAAGTCTGTACAAGTTGAAAGAGGAAAACAGAAACTTTTTGGAGATACTACATGTAGGTGATGATGAGGATGAGGATGATGAGGATGAGGATGAGGATGATGATGATAATAATGATGATGATGATGATTATGATGATGATGATGATGATTATGATGATGATGATGATGGTGATGATGATGATGATGATGATGATGATGATGATGATGATGATGATGATGATGATGATGATGGTGATGATGATGGTGGTGATGACAATATTTATATTTAGTAGTCAGTATTTAATGGTGAGTGACGTCATGTCTGTCAGTTAGTGCTGTCTGTTAAGTCCTGGTCCATAGTGAGCACCAAGTGACCATATGTATGATGTTTCCCAGGTCCTTAATTCAATATCGGTCAGTGGAGGGGTGAATGCTTTGATGATGCGTAAGGTGAAACAGTCGTTGAAAGTTGAATTGTGGAGGCGGGTGTGTGTAGGGATAGGAAGAATGTTGTTTGGCATGCGATCTGATGTGTGTCGATGTTGATTTATTCGGATGTGTACTGGATTCTTGGTTTCACCTACATAGAATGCCGGGCAATGACGGCATTCTAGTAGGTAAATGCAGTTGCTCGTTTTGCATGATGTGTTAGGGTGTGTTTTGTATATGTTTGTCGTGTGATGAGTGTTGATGTCTGTAGCTGTATTGATGATGGGGCAGGTTTTACATCGACGCCGTCGACAGGGAGATGTACTGGGTGAGAAGTTGGTATGGTCGGTATGTTGTGTCGTTTTTGTTTTGCTAAGCGTGTGTCTCAGATTTCGGTTTTGTCGGTAGCATATTTGTGGGTTTGGAGGGAGTAAGTCTTTCGTTTCGTTATTTTGTCGGAGAATGGGTAGGGATTGTTTGATAAGGTTCTTTAGTTTGTGGCTGCCGTGAAAGTAAGTGGTTATTAGACGTGTTTGGTGGGGTTTGTTTGTGTTATATACGATACAACTCTATACTGTATTCTGTCAGAATGTATGTTGCCGCCGGCGGGTTAAATCAGCCGCCTAATCGGACGGCTAGGTCGTTAATTAAATGGCTAGGCTCCTGGTTGTTAAAGTTAAAATATCTCGTTTAACGTGCTGAATGCCCGAAAGCTAGCCATTTGGAAACGACTAAAACAAAAAATGTCGCGTCATTTAAATTTTGTTCATTTTTAGGGTTCCTTACCCAAAGGCTAACCAACGGGACCCTATTACTTAGACTCCGATGTCCGTCTGTCTGTCCGTCTGTCACCAGGCTGTATCTCATGAAGCGTGATAGTTAGACAGTTGGAATTTTCACATATGATGTATTTCTGTAGCCGCTATAAAAAAATGCTAAAAAACAGAATAAAATAAATATTATAGGGGGCTCCCATACAACAAACGTGATATTTTTGCTCGTTTTTGCTCGATATTGATAAAGATATTGATATTCAATGTTTATATATTCACTTTAAAAATAAATAATTGAATTAAAATAAAACAAATATTTAAGGGGGGCTACCATACAACAAACGTGATTTTTTGCCGTTTTTATAAATGATGGTACGGAACCCTTCGTGCGCGAGTCCGACTCGCACTTGGCCGGTTTTTTTACCAGTACTCTGAAAACAAATATGGCGTCAACAGCTGATATAATAAAATTAAGCTTGCTATAAACGTTGGAACATCGACCGGAACATTGAACATTGACCGGATAATTCAAACTCAATTAATATTATAAAAACTTTATTCAACAACAATTTAAGACTTAATAAATTTTAATTATTTGTTAGTTATTTCTCAAAATTAAAATAAAATAAAAATATACGGTATTTTTTATGAAAAAATTTAAACTTGATAATTTTAGGCTTACTTCTTGTCTTCAGTGTCATTTTTCTTTGCCCATTCGTATTTTTCGGAAGTTTTGGGTTTCTGAAGCAACTCATTTTCACGTTTCACATTAGAATAATTGCAAAATGCATGTTATTGAATGATGCACAAACTAAGTGAATTTTTTGTTTTCATCCACTGCGATGAGATCCACGAAAATGTGCAAAAAGATTGACCAAAAAATGTTTGAAAAGATCTGTTTTTCTTTCCCGTACTTTAGTTTTTTTGAAAACACAGTTCGCTCCTATTACACCACGTAAGAACCGTGCAGAATATACCCACCTACTCACCATTATTGAATTCATAATTCATAAGCCGTGACAATTGTCGTACGGACCGGGATACTGGGACACAATTCTTTAAGCCGGGACATGTCCCGAGATACCGGGACGTATGTGAGCCCTATATATAATGCATGGTTATTTTTGGTGGAGTAATGTGTAAATTTAGGTTTAGTTACGTTACGTCATGTAATGAAAAATGTATAAGAATATATATAAGGAATGTTTAAATAATATAAATTAATACTAATCGAATGGTGCCGATGGTTAGGCATTATTTTTATTTATGGTTTATTTATTTCACTTTTCAACACATTTGTTCATTGCATTAAGTATATATAATATTTTTATTCCTATATTTCTCTATTTTATTCGGGTGTATAACTTTATTACATTTTAGTAGCCCAACCTTAATATTTTTTTGTATGTTTTCCCCTATTTATTTATCAACTTATTTGTTCATTGCATTATGTATTTATAATATTTTTATTCCTAGATTCCTCTATTTTATGCAGGTGTATATTTTATTTCCCGTACTATTATATATTTTTTATATTCTAAAGATATATATTGTTAAGATTAACTTTGACTTGTAGATAGTGTACTATATGTATCTATTTTGCAAAATAAATATTTTGTTTCTTTTAATTCTTTGTTTAAGCATAATTATGTATCATTAAACTCCCATAATTTAAGGTATAATATTTATGAAGTTTTCATTATGAAAAATAGTTTTAATGTATCCCATTTTGCCTTATCCCTCAACATCGGTACTTTTACTCAGTGTTAACATCTGCACTTTCTTTGAAATTAAATTCCACCCATCTTATGGTCTCTCACCCAAGCTAACAATAAATCATAATACCATTTAACCAAGAGGCAATGCACCGTTTAGCCCTTTGGGTGTTGCGTTCAACTATTTGGCTAAGTACCCTTTAGCCATTTAACTGGATGCCGCCGTTTAATTAACAACCTAGCCATCTAATAAGGCCAAAGAATAAAAATAAAATTAAAAGCCTTACCATTAGAACGGACACAACTGATCATTCATTAATTATAAATAGTATTGAATTGAATACACCACAAAAACATCGCTGCAATACTACTACAACCAAAATTGATTTCCAAGCTTTAACGAAAACTCTTAGCTCTACAGATTGGACTGATACAATCAAAGAGACAAACGTAAATATAGCTACCTACCAGTTTATTACAAAGCTACAATCGTTAATTGCATTGCATACTAGGACTATTGTTCGTCCACACAAACTCCGCTCTGTGAAGCCATGGATTACTGAATCTCTTGTTAAATCTATAATAAAGAGGGACTTACTTCACAAGGTAGCAAGACTTTCTCCAAACGACCAGGCTATTCAAAAAACTTACAAATCTTACAGAAATATTTGTAAGATTGCAACTAAAACTGCACGTGATCTATATTTTGGTAAGAAAATTGAAACAAATAAATTTGATTCTAGAAAAACCTGGAAAATCATAAAAGAGGCAGCAGATATAGAGCAAGGACCTAAAAAAACTGCAGTGTCTCTTCTTGATTCAAAAAATACCAACTCTGAATCTGTTAATAGAGTCAACAATTATTTCTGCAATATCGGTAGGAAACTTGCACAATCAACTCTTGAACGCCTTAATAAGACAGAAAATGAACTAACTAAAAAAAACATCCCATCTGTAAAACAGTCAAACTCTTTTTTTTTACTACCAGTTGACGCCAACGAAGTTCTTGGAGCAATCCAGGGATTAAAACATTCGAATGCTGCAGGTTGGGATCAAATTAGCAATGAAATTTTGAAGAAAATAGGATACCTTGTACTTGAGCCTCTAGTAAATATATTCAATTTAAGTTTTTTAAACGGCATCTTTCCAGACTCATTCAAATTAGCTACTATAATTCCACTCCATAAAGGAGGTGCAACCAAGAATGTGCAAAATTATCGACCAATTGCATTATTGCCCACAATCTCTAAAGTGCTGGAAAAATTGGTAAAGAGTCGTCTAGTTAATTATTTGGAAAAGCATAATCTTTTATCGGATCATCAGTATGGTTTTAGACACAAACTATCGACAAGTAATGCTCTAGATGATCTTGTTAGCTCTTTGGTTGATCAGTTGGATGACGGAAAACGCTGCATTGGTGTGTTTCTGGACCTGGCCAAGGCTTTTGATACAGTATCTATTCCAATTCTTCTTAGAAAGCTGGAAAGCCTTGGCATAAGAGACCTTCCGATGCAGTGGTTCCGTACTTATCTTGAGAACCGGCTTCAGAGGGTAATCATTGATGGCACGATCAGCGAGAGCATGCCAGTGGCCTATGGTGTTCCACAGGGCAGCGTTCTTGGTCCTATTCTATTTTTAGTATATATTAATAACCTGACAGATCTTAATACCGTTGACGGAAGAATAGTGTCTTTTGCTGATGACACTGCCCTTGTTTTTTCAGCTTCATCTTGGGATCTTGCTTTCAAAAAGGCTAATAAAGGTGTTGCAGTTGTAAAGGAGTGGCTTGATGTGAACCTTCTCACGCTCAACATTACTAAAACAAAGTATTTATGTTTTAGTAAAACAAAGCACACGGAAGCTGACTATGATTTTCACTTGAAGCTACACACTTGCAACAATCATCTGCAATCATACAGCACACAGTGCCAATGCGAAATAATTGAGCGAGTAACCAACATACGGTATCTTGGCGTTATTGTAGATGATAGACTCAACTGGCAAGCTCACATAAAGACCCTATCAGGTCGTGTAAGAAAATTATCGTTCTTCTTTAGGTCAGTCAGGAACATTCTCAACTCGAAGCTAAAATATAGTGTATATTTTGCAATGTGTCAAAGTTTGCTTTCCTATTGTATCAGCTCTTGGGGTGGCGCGGCAAAGACCCATTTTTTAGAAATAGAGCGAGCTCAACGAATGGTTATTAAAGTGATGCTTAACAAACCATTTCGTTATGACACATATCTTCTACATAAAGAAAGTGCCATATTAAGTGTACGAAGATTATTTATATCAAACATCATTTTAACATCTAGCACATCCTTAGAAATGTACGCTCCAAGCGTTAGTACACAAAGCAATAGGTCAGCAAGACTGGAAGGAAAACTTTCCGTCCCTAGAATGGGTAGTAAATTTGCACAGCGTTTCAAAAAGTTTTTGCATCCCTTTATTCATAACCAAATTTATAAAGAA
This sequence comes from Ypsolopha scabrella, assembly GCA_910592155.1. Taxonomy (NCBI): domain Eukaryota; kingdom Metazoa; phylum Arthropoda; class Insecta; order Lepidoptera; family Ypsolophidae; genus Ypsolopha; species Ypsolopha scabrella. The sequence continues at coordinate 14,429,769 of OU342964.1, forward strand.
ATTAAGTTGGCAGACAAATCAAAATTAAAACTCCAATTAAAAAGAGAGTTGAGTTCTTGGCTTCTAGCAAAATCGTATGAGGAAGTAGAAAGTCTTTTGGATGTCATTCAGTAAACAATCATCTTATTATTATTCTATTGTTTTGTTTTGTATTTATTTATTGAAATTGTCTTAACGTTTTTGGTGTCACTTATATAAAGTACATAGCAACATTTTTTTTTTTTTTTTGTTAATTTAATACCTTCTTTTTGTTGTTGCTAGCATTTTATATATACTTATTTAAAATCATGTACACACGAATACACATTGTTAAATATTTATTTATTATAACATATATATTTATTTTATAAAAACATATTTAGATTAAAGTTTAATTTATTTAAGTTAGCACGGGTGGGCGCCTTCTGGCAAAAAACACTTTTGTGCATCCCATGAAACGGAGAATTCTGGTATGGGAGCACGCATATTCTATTCAGTGACGTGTATCAATTTAGTTTGTACAAAATTTTAAATATGGATAATATTTCATTTACTTAATGTGTATTTTAAGTTAACATCACATAAGATTTTTTTTTAAAGTTAACCATAGGCTAGTTTTTTTGTTTGTACCTACTAACATTTGAGAAATAAATTTGTATTAAATTTGTATTAAAATATGTAGGTATAATGTCATAGTGTTACAAGTACATAACTAACAATTCAAAATTCATCAAAGAATATAAACGACTTCTTGACTAATTATGAGGCAAATTTAACAATATAATTTTGACAATATTTACAAAGAACTACTACTTCGAACTTTCGCTTGAGCGTTTTTTGTTCATTATATCTTGCTACTTTTGATACATAATCGAATAAAGAATCGATATGAATTGTCAGACTTTATGGAGTTATTTATGATATGATAACTGTTGTTATATATGGACAAATTGAGCACGAAAATGTATTACGTCTGATTTATGTCAATGATTTGGGTAATATAACAGAATAAATACTCGAATAAAATGTTTGTCTAGATGCAATTATAGGTATAGTGCGATCTAATGTATAGTGGTTTCGAAATGTTGGCATTGTGCTACTGATTACTTGAAAATATTGAAAAGTCAACTAAGCGCGATAGTAGGCATCGCGCCACGAAATCCTGAAATAAGCTACTTTTTCACACCTAGATCATAATACTATTTTAGTAAGTAAGAATATTACTTTTTAAGGGTTCCGCACCTCATAAAAAAAAAAGCGGAACCCAATATAGGATCACTTAGTTTTCCGTCTGTCCATCTGTTTGTCAAGGCCCTTTTTCTCAGAAACGCCTTAAGCAATTTGAATTGAACTGTTGTTAAAACAATCCCGTGTCGAATTATTACGAGAAAAACTTATTTTTGCAAATAATTTCGAATAGTGTACTACGCAAGCGCACCCGTGAAATGCGTAAAATAAACGTTTAGTCCTATTAGCACTTGAACTTATTTTTTATTCATATTTATGTGATCAGTATCAGAGAGCGTGGGTGTCACATTTGGTACAGTCAGCTTCTTCACAGAGAGTTGCAGAAACTGACATGCGTACGAATGAAGTGCTTTAGACACCCCAAAGTACATAATTATAATTTCTATGTAGGTATTTGTTTCATGTTCGCCGGAGGGTAGGTCGCGGTCTGTGAACCCGCACCTTTGTGTATGTTTCAGTGTCCCTTCAGGCCGACATGCCTGTTAGTTCATACTAGAGGTGTTCACTGAATACACAACGGTGCCTACCTTTTGCGGTTTATGTATCAACTCTTCTCTATTGACTCATAAGTCTTGAATTGTCGTGTTTTATGGGAATTTTATTTTGAATACTGAGCGTATAAATGTCGGCAGCAGATATGTCTTGACACAATGCCTTGTGAGATGTTTTTTTGTAATAATAGTTTCCTTATATCGACACTAGATTTTTAATAACACATCGACGCACATAGTCATACAAAGATGATGAGAAGAACAAAGTTTGTAAGAAATATCTTTTGGGCATTTATTGTTAAAAGTACATTTAATTTTCTGTTTAAGCTTTCACCTCAAAATCCATGTCAAACTAATAAAGAATGAGTCAGTAAACATCTTCAAATTTTTAAATAAATGTGTACAACATTAACATTCCATATCAGAGGTGCAATTGTGTAAGACAACCGTATTCAAATTGATTGTCATATTATTGAAATCGTATATCTTTGGCTGTCAAATGAATACGATTGTCTTGTTTTGTTGTTGACAACCAAAAACTTACGATTTCAGTTGTCAAACGAGCTAATTTTCGTAGCCAAATAGCCATATGACAATCGAATTTGAATACCATTGGCTTACACAATTGCACCTCTGAATGTCTGTACTAAAAACGTTACACATAAGCTCTAACTTATACAAAAATGGCACCTTATTACCTTACCTTGTGCTAACTCTATAATTTACAACAAATTATTTCAAAGTTGCTTACAGCTGATGATTGCCAACCATCAGTACCGTCCGACTTCATGTCTTGACGTAGCAATGCCCAAAATACCCACAACCAAGCCGAATTAATTCAGGTTCAGAATTAACGGTCGATAAACCAAAATAGCCCTTATATCAGAGTGTGTGGCATTATAAGTGATCTGTTTTTCCTTGAGCTTACTTTATGTGTAACATAAATCACTAAGTTTTTCTTTCATTTGGCTCACTTCCCACGGTAAAAACTGTTAGCCGCCAAGCGAAAGTTTTCTAAGTTTGACCCTTACTTGGAAAACCTACGTAGCTACTTGGAATAACAAAACACACATGGGTCTCGATCGGTTAAGCCTATAAAACATGCATCACTCAAAAACTTATTCTTTGATTTATGGTGAAAAGTCTTTTGTAAATATACAAACCGGGTTACTAACAAAATAAAATTCAAAAATAGCGGCTTTTAGAGTCTGTCTGTCTGTCCGTCTGTCACTGGGGTCTACAGCTTCAGCCGTAATAGGTAGAAAGTTGAAATTCTCACAAAATACGTGTATCATGGCCTCTACTACATAGGTATAATCAACATGGATTTAACTCGGGAAAATTTTCGTAGTATGATTTTCTACGATTTTAAGTGTAATTTGACAGCTCAACAGAGCACCGCTCGGCTTGAAACAGCTTTTGGCAATGAAGCACCATGCAAGACGACTGTTTATAGCCTGTTTGCAGAATTCAAGCGTGGTCGTATCAATCTCAGTGACGAATCTCGCGATGGTCGGCCGTCCACCGCTGTGACCAACAAAAACATCGATGCTGTGCGCCGTATGATTGAAACAGACAGGCATGTGACCTACCATGAAATTCGCGCGTCCTTAGAAATAGGCATGAGTCAAATACAATCAATCCTACACAAACATTTGGGTGTGAGAAAGCTGTGCTCGCGGTGGATCCCACACAACTTGACCGAGGCTCAAAAAACGGACCGCGTCACTTGGTGCAGTGCCATGCTTACCAGATTCAACGAAGGTGCGTCAAATTTGGTGTGGGACATAGTAACAGGTGACAAAACATGGATTTATTGCTACGATCCCAAAACAAAGCAGCAATCGAGCGTATGGGTCTTTCAAGATGAGCCGAAACCAACCAAAGTGGCGCGCGTGAAAAGTGCATCTAAGCGGATGATTGCTTCTTTTTTTAATAAAACTGGACACGTGGCTACTGTTGCTTTAGAGAATCGTCGTACCGTGAATAGTGACTGGTACACGACCATTTGTTTGCCGGAAGTTATTGACGAACTCCGTAAAAATAACCGTAAACGCCGTATCATCCTGCACCACGACAATGCTAGTTCTCACACGGCCAGACAGACAAACGACTTTTTGAAGACGAAAAATGTAGAACTCATGAGTCATCCTGCATACAGTCCCGACCTGGCACCTTGTGACTTTTTTCTGTTCCCAAAAATTAAGAACCAATTACGCGGTCAACGATTTTCATCACCAGAAGAGGCTGTCGAGGAGTATGAAAAACACGTTTCAGAGGTCACCACAGGGGAGTGGCACAAAAGTTTTCAAAACTGGTTTGATCGAATGAAAAAGTGCATAGACGCCAAGGGAGATTATTTTGAAAAACAAAAAATTAATTTTGTACCTTTAATAGTATTTTTTCATATTCATTCCGGAAACTTATAGTGCGTCCCACGTATGACAAAAATAATAGAAATGAAAAAACAATTGAACCCCAAGGGGGGTTAAGCCCTTTTATGGAAACCCATACAATAAACCCCGAAATTATACCATTTTTAACATTAATTATGTCAGATATATATCTTAAAGACGGTGTACAAGTTTCAAATTGGCTAACATTACTTAACATATATACTATAAACGAAAACAAAAAATTATAAAATTGGAGTTCCGTATTCAGAGGGTGCTAATTGTTTTTTTGGTGGTACGCCATTTTAGCGCCTTATTTTTTGTCGCCGTAATGCTATGTATAGCACTTATATTGTTGATATATATGTTCGTAGGGTTCCGTACCCCGATTGTGTGGTGGTACAAAACCCTTTGTTTTGAGTCCGACTCGCACTTCGCCAAATTATTGCGAACCTGTATGCAAGATCCAATAGCTGCTAAAAGTTGGGATTTTACCGCTTTCCACATTGGTGTGTGTGTGGTATTTCAGTATTCCAAAGCGATGGATTTCGCAAAAAAAACTGTTTTCACTAACCATAGGAGACGCCTAAATCAGATGCCTATGTATTTAGGAGTTGCCTAGAGTTAAAACACTTTTCAATAACTCTTAAGTTATGACTAACGACGTTAGGAATCACCTAAAGTTACGACACCGATTCGGGGATGCGTAATGCTTAGGCGCCTCTAAAGGGACACAAGCACGCGACAGTCGCGATTTTGAGATTTAAGCTTATTGTAGTACTGTGAAACGTCAAAAAACGGCAAACAGACAACTTGACAAACAAAACCAAAGACAAGTATTAAAAACTTAGGCTACTCTTGGGTTAGGAATCGCATAGTAAAAATATTTTGGTGAAATAGAACTTTATGGTAAGCATGGACCTAAATTAGGAGTTACTTAGTTAGGCGTGTCGCCTTGTTCGTCGTTAGTGAAAACGGGCATTATAATTTTATCATGTGTTTGCCGTTCGATATTACCCCAGAATTTGATATTTATAAGCGACACTATCGAATGGTGCAATGAAATACCTGCAGTGTTGTTTTTTAATCAATCTGTTCGTTTCCCGGCTAGGAAAATTATTGAAAATATATGTAATCATGAAGTTTTGGTTTTCATCAAAATCGGCCCCGAGACTAGATTTGAGTATTTTTCGTTATTCCATAATAGTTTAGGATTTGGCCATCCACGCCCACATGAATAACTAATCCTGTATAGTAACTTAACGAGGTATCTAAAAAGTAAATAGTTTGAAAATTGCTAACATAGCCATAAATTGATAAGAAAATAATAAGTAAAACGTTAAAATGTATTTCACACAAACGTTACCTGAAAAACATTGGCGCGCCCCATCAGCAATAAGTTTTGCCATGATATTTATTTGAAATTGGAAACAGAACACAATCATCTAAGAACTGATCTGTTCTACATCTACAGCAGGTGAAAGGAGAAAAGAGTAATAAAAAAATATTGATTACTCTTTCTTCAACTTCAGTCATCCTTTATGGGAAGAAAACAAAAAATAAAATAAGGAAAGGCGAGAGATAGAAATACGCAGAGAGATAAAATCAATAGCAGTTTTAGTCGAGATCGTGGGACCTTCTTATACAATTTGTCACTTCGGGATGTAATATTGGCCTCAGACTTTAAAAAAAAGTAATGCATTGGGCTTGGTACACTTTACAACGATCGCCCGGTGGCGTGTGGTATTAAATCGTCCTTTTGAGTATTAATAAATATTAGTTTTCCCGCGGTTCCGCCCGCATTCATTCAACCTCTGCCCCGTTTTCGGCTTGAAAGTTATTTTATGAACACTCTATATAGCCTATATGTTGATCAGGGTCACTACAACGATAATGAAAAACGCATCCAAATCCGTTGAGTGATACATACATACAGATAGACAGACAAAAAAAAGAGTTTTGCCTTCATGGGTTAATAACGATATATAACGTATACGATACTAATAACCCATTTTCACCTTTTTACTGTTTTATTATTAATATAGATACTTACATTATGTATATCATATCTTTGACATTTGGAAAACTCATGTAATGGTTCATAATCTTTCATCAGTGCTGTCTTTTGGTTTTGGAATTGAATTTAAAGTAAAATTGATTTTTTACCTGACTTATATCCCCTGCTGTCATCGAAATGTCGAATTTATTTTAGGAATATTTACTGAGTGTTGTTGTTAAATATGAACTTTCAAATGTGATGACGCTATAGTTGACATTTCAGAACATTCAAATCCGTCAAAAATAACAATAACCGTTTATATTTGTACATCGATCTATCAACGGTTCTTGCTTGTTTTGTAATAAATTCTTCGTATTTTATGTGGTGTCTATAATCTATCCATCTTTCCATCCATCAGTCTGGTACGATCACCCCTTTCTAAGATTTTGCCATTCTTGGTGGTCCTCCTGGAAGAAATACCCATACTCCCACACCCTCTGGAGCGTGGTATTTAAACCCTCACACCAGTGACGCTGCTGCTCGTTATAAGTATGTTTTATATAAGGCCCGGGAATTGGGAATGGATATACCGCCAATCATCTCATGCATGGTGGGCCACTGATTGTGCCTGTTTGTCCTCTTACTCTCCCCCGAATAACTTCGAGGAGCTTTGCGAGCCTCAAGAGTCGAGCTTACCTCAAGCATCTATTGGTAGTAGCTATCACAAAGTTAACATGAATACTACGAAATTTCCTAAAATTAAAATTTACTTAACATTTATTACATTGTGAAAATTGTTAAATTTACAGGTGAAACTCTTAGTAAGGTTTTAATTTAAACGATTATTGTATGACAAATACTTCTAATAAGTTTATAACAGAGAAGTACTAAGTTTTCTTCTTCGAAGAAATCGAGTCAGTAAATTAAGTACTTGTACTGAAAGATAAACTGTCTGCGAAATTTTATTTTCCTCAATTTTTCTTTGATTCAACTGGCTTTAATTAAATGGTTGGCGCATTTGTTAGATCTTAACAGCCTTCGGAAGGGGAACTAAGTGATAATTTAATAGGTATGATTATGTTAAAAACTGGTATGAAGTTGATATTATATGAACATAATTTTGTAAGAAAATAACTTGAGAAGATTGTAAGAGCCAAGGAGGTAGAGTGGAAGTTGGTTGATTAATGAACGAAAGTATCAAAACTTTTTATGTAAGTACGGATTCGATACGAAGTTTCGCCTTTCCGAATTCGGTAGCTGTTTCAAACTTTTGTTTTGAAGGCATTTTCCTACATGAATTCATAATAATTAGATAGATTGAGAAATCAATATTACAGTTAAAAGGAAATATGTCACGCTTGCGGCGGCCATCTTTACTCTATGCGGACAGATCTAGAGTGTAAGAGGGAGGGATTCCAGAAAATAATGCCATTTTTTCAAGGTTATTTGTTTTCGCTCTACCTTAAAGACGGTAATAGATACGAGTTTGAAATTTAGTCAAATTTTTAAACATACCCTAAGTAAAATAATAAAAATTAAGGTTTCGTACTCAAAGAATGCTGAATTATTTGACAGGCGCTATCATTTTAGCGGCTTTTTTTGACGCCTTTGTGTTGCTATTGTATCTATATTGTTGTTTTTTATCATATGTTTAGAGTTCCTTACCCGTTTTCTGTAAGCTTTTGTGCGCGAGTCCGATTCGCACTTGGCCAAATTATTTCTGTTTGCGTTGCTATAAAAAAACAAGTCAATAATCTACCAAATCCGTATTTCCCATGCACCGTTTTCCCTTTATTAAATCCGTTATCGACTACGTGAGCAAGCTTTCAGTCAAAAGATTATGTAAGTTTAATCATAAAAACAGAGAGTTTTAGGGAGAAGAGCCCCTTGTTATCGTCCCTTATTCAACCTGTCACAAACCAGCCCGACGCACCGTACAAGGATCAAGGTTTTCTGACATGAGTAAATCTACAAAGCCTATGTTGAAGGACGAATAATGTGTCAAAGATTTTTTATGATGGCTCCAACTCAATCGAGTAAAGTTTCTTTCGGTATAAAACGGTGAGTCGCCATAAATGCGCAGTTAAATTTTTACCAAGCGAATCGGACCGATTCAGGGGCGTAATTTTTACAACGTTGTAAAGTAACCATCCGTTTTATCATTTTCCAAAGAGTACTAAAGAAAGATTACTTTCATCTGTTAATGCCTCGTAAATTTTGGTTATTGTCAGTTGGCTAGAGAAATAAAATTGGCTTTTACTTTATATAAAATGTGTCAGGATAGAAGCAAGCGGAGATCTGAAGTGTCCACCTTGGAAGTGAGACGTGGAAATAGTAGGTACTGTTTAAATTCTATTTCCACAAAACTAGCAAGGCGTAATAAAGTTATATTTGAAAGAATTAGTATTCAGACCTCAGACGGTATTTTTGGATGGAAAATCTGATTAAAATTTTGAACAGGGGCGAGGCAATGCTGCATTCATTAATTTTTAATTTGATCCATTTAAATTCATCGCTTTCCCTAGCGCTCCATTCCTTGTTTGTTCTGTGCGGTAGAGATTTCCTGATACGACTTTAATGGTGAAAGAAATGGTACATTATACCTTGTTTACAACGATCTGATAGCACTCCCCTGGTCGTCCTTTTCGTGTATTTATAATGTGTTTCCCTAAGTATGTATAAAGCTGCAAGTAGAGATGCTGCCTTAACTTGAGGCACAGCACGCCCTGAGGTAATTTTTAGCTTCGGACAGAGCCATATTTTGTCGCTCAGGATAAGCAGCTTCAAGCTGAGGCTGTTTGGTCCACAGAACATACTGTTCAGAGGTGCTCGATGAAAGTTCTGACTTTCTACAAAGAACTTAATCACGCAGGTTTTCTAGAAACAATTTTTGGCTTATTTTACACAGGCTGCGTGGTTTCGTTTTTAGAAACATGGGGTCTAAGCATATTCTTCCTTTCTCATCAAATCATCAAATGTGGCTGGACGTCTAATAATTTCTCATCCTTGGTTAAAAATCATTTCACTCTTTTTCGTCATCTACGCCACTTGTAGAAAAAAGTAAAATTATTATTTAAAAAAACTAAAGATTTGTCGAGTTGATGCTTGTGATTGTTGGCACTTGGTGGAACTTTTGATACATTTTTGATTACGTAAACAACCAAAAAAACCTTTGAGAATGCTATAATAGCGAAACCGGTGAGGGAAATAATATAAATAAGTAGACAAGTAAAAGTGTTTTTCAATCAAAAATGTAAAGATTATTAAAGTAGGTTAATTTCAGGATTAAATAAAGCTTACACAGATTTTAATTTATAATAATATGTAAGGGTTTTGCTCAAATAATCTTAAACCTTTACATGAAAACTTAATAATTTAGTTTTTCATTTCTGATTATTGGAATGACTTCTGGGAATTTTATTTCAATAAGTTAGAGTGTGCATTAGGTGGTAGAGCTAATGCCAGGCTCGACTGTGGAGGTACCACCATCATACTCGCAAATCCTCCCGAAGTTATTCGGGGGAGAGTAAGAGGACAGCTCTCAGGCAAAAAAACCAGGCGGCCCACCATTGCCTGGGACCGATGGATGGCGGTATATCCATCCCCAGTTGCCGGGCCTTATATAAATCAGACTGGTGACGGGCAGCGGCGTCACTGGTGCAAGGGGTTCGGCACCGCGCTCACCAAGTAGTATGGGCATCTCTTCCAGGAGGACCGCCAAGAGTGGCGAAATCCTGGAAAGGCCTATGTCCAGCAGTGGATGAAACAGGCTGATGGATGGATGGATGGTGCATTATATTCTTGGTAGAAGAATTAATTTCTTTTAATGCTAGAATCTTCATAAAGTATGGTTTTGCGGGGACTCTTAAAGTTAACTTCCCTTCTCTTCAGTTTAAATAAAATCCACCCAACAACTATGTAATTTTATACCAGCACCTCCTAAAAGAAAATAAATCATCCCAGCTAGGTTCTCTTAAGCTAAGGGCCTTAGAGCTAAGTTACGTCATTTATTATGTGCTTAAACAAATTTGCATGCTTATTAGGATGTGTCTCGGCGTCTTCATTATTATTGCATAGTCTTAAGGCACGTAAGAAAGTGGATGCCACGTTTAAGAGGAGCGTTTACTATTTATAAGTCTATGATGGTTTCATATTTCATGGAAACGGATTCGAGAAGAATAACCAATTTATGTTGTATTTAGATTGATTTTGCAATAATGGTTTCATATTTAATAAAAACTACGAAATGAGAAGAATAACCAAAGTTAGTATTTTCAATTTAAAAAGCATACGTGCATATTATACACGTAGACGTAATGCAAACACTACAATTCTCAGAAGAAATATACGCTCTAAAGAAATCCATTGCCAGGTGCAATTCAAATACCAAGAACTCATCCGTTCGAAGCAACGTATTTGATTTTATCCAAAACGAACGTATATTACAGTCCCACAATAGCGTTTCCAAATCGATTCTCATATTTCACTCATCTCAGAAGCAGAAAATTTAATTCAGTTTGTAACATATGACCCGTTTTATTTCCATTCGTTTGCAAAAAGTTATAAAAATTCTGAATGAGGGTAATAATATGATGCGGTAATAATAATAAACATTTAATACAAGCCTGGTATATGTTTTATTGGCTATAAAATGTTGTAACATTTTTATTTCTGGTATATGCTCCGAATTTCAATGATTTTATGCGTCATATTTTCTGAGTACTGTTTATTATTGTTTTATTTTAACTGTGTACTTTTTTTGTTGTTAATATAATACTTTAATCCTCCTACTAACAAAAAAAAACAATCGATATCTATAGTTACGTTGGATAAATTCGTCCTTCTGCAAGCATACAAGTTAAACAGTTATAAATATATCTTGTTAATATTTGTCACCAATATAAAGCTAATACAATTAAATAAATAATAAATGAAAATCATCTATTTCAGACTTTGAAGACCCATATAAAAACTAAGTACTATTTACATATTCACAGCCCAGGAAAGCTGTCCACAAGATTGACTCTATACATTGCTGTGCTATGTGACACCTCCTAAACATACAAACTTTTATAATAGTTTTAAATTAAAAGCTGTATAGAACAGAATATTTATATTTATACTATGAATTTTACGGGAATCACTAGGCTCAGACAGACTAGGTCTCTGAACCCAGTATCCCTTATAGCGACAATCAAATTTGCCCGCTATCATCTTTAGGATGCTATTGGAGCTGGACCGCATTATTTGTAGCAATGTAGTCTTCTTGCGTATTATTGCATAGAAGTCGTCTGTATGCGCTGCTACAATTATCTTTATAATTATCATATCACAATTATCGTAGCAATTATCATATCCTAATTATCCCGATGTACCCAATGACTATTCAAAATCGCAATCGTTCTGAAATAACCTCGGACCCTGATGCCTCGCAACATTTTCAAAGATTTAATAATGACGTGGTGGCTGAATTCTAATATTCGTAAAATCGCTTGCAATATAATCCTGTATTAATAACTATTAGCAAATTATCATTTAATACTAAAGATGGGTGCTCAAGCGCATTCACTAGCGGTTCGTGTAAGCCTGTTCAAAGTAGGTAATTAAAAAGTTTAAAATACGGAAAAAATATATAGGAAGTACCTATATGTAAAGTTTTTTTTAAGCCGTTACTAAGTTATGTATAATACTGATATCAAATCAAATAATGGATTCTGGAATATAGGTTCATCATAAACCCTTATTAATACTTAATAATACTGCCGTCATACCGAAGAAGGGCACAAACCACAAAAACAAATATCGAGAAAAATAGATTTAAGAATTTTATGTAATATTCTTTGTATTTGGTAATTTAGCAACTTTTTCATGTTTTTAATGATTAAAGAAAGTTATGTACCATTAAGACCCATGTTCATGAAGAAAAATAAATTAAACAACTTTTTGATTTATTAATAAAATCGAACTTTTCTGTTTCTTCTTAGCAAATCGTAGCTCTGATGTGTTCCTATGGTATCATAAAAGTACGGCGAATACGGAAGTGTTCCACCCCTAAGGAGTTCCGTAAATAACAACGTGTTACAAGGAAACTTCCCTCAATAATGTACTTAACCCTTGGTCACTAACCAGGCCTTTGAAACTTGAGTCGCAATTTACAAAAGGGGTGTCTTACCTTACATGTCCTTGTTTTGTCTTTAAACTGCAATTTCTGTATTTGAGGAACGTCGTCAACGCTTCCTCAGAAATTTTGCAAAAAAAACAGTATGGGGTACCATCAGGGATGGACCAAAGAGTACTATGAATAAAGGATGGACCCCAGCTTTTGGCTGAAATCGGTGAAGGTTTTTTTTTCGTTCACCGCTTGAATAATGACTTTTGCGTAGTAAAGTAGGTACATGCAATATTAAATACAAAAATTTCCAGAATAATGGTAAAAAATAAACAGAAAGAAAAAGAAAAGACATGATGAGACGAATGAGACCATTTCATTTCATTCATTTTCATTTATTTATTCACAAATCATATACATGACATTTGAATTTTGGTAACTAAAACTAAAATACAATAATAAAAAATAAAAAAAAATTGGTATGTCTTAAATTCATTAAACGTCAAAATTCTTAATTATGTACAACTAGCTTTAACTGCAAAAACTACTTACAATTCGTCAATCGAATACATGCACTTCTTCGATAAAAACCATTTTAATTTATTTTTGAATTTAGTGTAGCTAGTAATAATTTTCAACTCTAACCAATCGAAGTGGCGGAGTTAGGCTTGTATTTATATACTATGTATCGTCATAATATTTGTAACACACTTGCTCGTTTTTACTTAACATTACCGCACTAGTGTTTTGTTAATATGTTTTTTTATCTCAGAAAATTGCTTTTATATTTAGGAAACAGTATGTTTGTGAATAAATAAACTGTGTTAATAAAAAATTCTGAATAAACGTTTTAATTCATTCAATAATTCATAACTGTCAACAAAGTAGTCATTGATATAGGTTGGATATTAGCCATTAATATAAATTATATATTTTTTTATATTAGCATATTTGTCGGTTTCGTCAGTCCCTTTCCTTCCACAGGTTATGTAAACAAAGACATAGAGAAAAGATTATTTTTTTAGAAGTCGGCTCAAAATGCTTTACACAATGTACATAAATGTAACAGCAGACAGAAGTTAATTGACAATAGAAGGAAGTAAACAAGGACCTGCCGCAGACACAGAGTTACCCTAAACAGTGGAAGGCGCTACGTATCTCTCAGTACGACGCGGGAGTTGTTTACAGGACAATCACCTAGCTGTTTAGTACACGAAACTTGATTCTGATATGAAAAATAAACGTGTTATTAAAGGCTTAGTTTAAAGGATTATGATAATGAACAAATCAATATTTATGATTAATGATAGGCCGCCTCTCTAGTCCAGCGTTTAGAATGTCTCGACCACTAATTTGGAGAATTCAAATCCCTTAAGGACATTTTTGTTCGATATGCGTGTTTCAGAAGTGACGTTAAGTCTTTAAGAGCTGTAAAAGTGCTGCCACTTTGGAAAATAATTGAGAATGAGAATGAGAATGAGAATTTTATTTAATAAAAGTACGTAATAAACTTATCAAATGTTACAAATTAAAAGAGCTTATGGCTAGGTTATACTAACATTTATATATATATATATATATAGGTATATATATCTACCTAAGCTTTAGTATTTACATACCATCCAGAATAATATTATAGAAAGTCTATTTAATTAAATTCAAATTAATTTGATCAAAAAATTAATGTAACATAATGTAATCTAAATCATTACAAAAATATGATGTCTATAGCAATTAAAAAGCAGAGTTATCAAATTTAGTTGATGCTCGTGATTGTTGGCACTTGGTGGAACTTTTGAAACATTTTTTGTTTGATAAACACTTGTACTTGTCCACTTATTTATATTAATTTCCCTTACCGGTTTCGCTGTTAAAGCATTATCAAAGGTTTGATAATTTGATAATGATAATAAACCTTTGATAATGCTTTAACAGCGAAACCGGTAAGGGAAATTAATATAAATAAGTGGACAAGTACAAGTGTTTATCAAACAAAAAATGTTATCAAATTTAACGTCTTCGATAAGTTTAAAATTGAACTTTCGCATTAAATTTGCAATAAAAAATAGTTTATTGCTATTTCTAGGAATTTTCAAAATTGTGGTTTTGGCCTCGGTACCATAAAAACAGCCCATAAAAAATTTCGTTAAAATATTCAATGTACAGACACGACTTTCTTAATACTTTATTATTAGTACAGATTTATTTCAGATTAATTTATTACGCTTTGATGATGCCGTAAGGAGAAACCGGTTGGAGCAACATCAGTGAATTTTATAACCTTTTCAAAATTAAGCATAAATGTTTCAAACAAAATTAGGCTTGATTCACAAGAGACTAAATATACGAATACGTGTACGTTTATAATATGACAAGATTCACAAGCGACAAGTCGCTTCTAATGATAGTACCGAAGTTTGAGATCAAGCTCGGCGTGAAACAGGGCTTACGTAATTATTTCGTAACGGAACAATTACGTTGTTAAGAATTGCTAAATGAAGCAGCCTTATTAAATCCATTAACGTAATGTTTTTATTATGCTTGTTATTTAAGAACACTCTTTTATTATCATGTAAATATATCTTGTATTTTCAAGAAACCAAAGTTTTGTATTTTATACATTAGACCTTGTAAAGTACTGTTCTTTAACGATAATAATAATGTTATTTATTATTTATTGATAGCTTTTTGCCCGCGGTTCCGTCTGCGTTTATCCAATCTCTGCCCACTTTTCAACTTGGGCGTTATATGTTGACCAGAGTCACTACGGTGATAATAAAGAAAACCGCATCCAAATTCGTTGTATGGTTCTCGAGTTGAAACGAGACAGACAAAAAATCTAAAAAAGGTAGTTGTGGTTTCTCTACAATACTAATAATAATAACCCACTTCATTTAAAATATTGAAAAAATATTCTATACACGGACACAATCTTTCCCCTTTTTATTTTTACATGAATTATTTATATTATAACACAGTTTGATAATTAATATACGTAGTACACATGCTTCAATGGTTGTAGGCATCAAATAATATTATATAAATGTTGTAATTTTGGTTCGTATCTTGTATTGTTAGTCGAGTCCAGTGAGCTAAGAGCACATGACCGCACTTCACCACCCCGCACCCCGGACCACACCGCGGCACCCCGCGCCGCCACCGGTCACAAATTCTGTCCTTGTTCGATAGTTCAGCTTCAGTCTGTTCCAGGGGTGGGCAGACTTACATACACCATCGGCGAACTACCACAGTAAAATTGTACGACAAGCGATCGCTTCGCAAACAGAAAAAAAAACCGGTCAAGTGCTAGTCAGACTCGCATACCTAGGGTTCCGTAATTCGACAGTTTTGGGAACAGGCAGGAAGAAGGTAAGTACTCGAAATAAAACTGGTGAATGAAAAATTTAATTTTGTCATTTTATTATTGTGAATTACTCGTAAATTCTGTAATCTTTACGTTATTCCAAATTACCACGATTTTTTCCATTTTTTTTGATCCAGCAGTTTCGGAAATAAGGGCATTGCATTTTTTTGTGGTTTTTCAATGATTTCTCGAAATCGGTGACGGTAAATATAGTTAAAGTATATATTTTTATAATCAACTCTTTAATATCTACAATTCGATACCCATATTGTATTTTTTTTTTAATTTTTCTCTCTTTTGTATTGGAAACATTTTACATAATTTCAAATTTTTCATTTTATTTTACATCGTATTATGTATGCAAGTGAATACTATTTTTGTGACAAATTTCAAGTCTTTATCTTCAACGGTGCTAAAAGTTATGAGGCTGTGACATACAGACGGATGGACGGACAACGGAGTCTCAACATAAAGGTTCCTTTTACCTTTCAGGTACTACGGAACCCTAAAAAAACATAAAGGCCAATATTTTTATGGGTATCTATCAGCGTGTTAACCGCTAATTCCTCATAGGAAAGAACCTATTTTACTATGTGGCAAACGTAAGCACGAAGAGAGATGTTCGTCGGTAAGCCGATTGCATTATTTCGATTTATTTTTATTTCTGAAAAAGCAGATTCGCGCAAATAGGTTGATCCAAACAAAGCAGTTAATTGCTGGGCGATTTGTTTTAGATTTGGGTATTTTTCTTGGCATAAAAGAGACCAGAATATAGTATCCGTTGCTCTGGCTTTGAGGTTAATATCTGAAATTATCTGCATCGTCTCGTTTTCAAGAGAAGGCAAGTCCATGTCGACGGTATTCGATATTTCAGAAGCAGTTGTTTCAACATCCTCACAAGAAAATTGATAAATCATAAAAGTTGCAAGTTACTGGGCCAGCCGGGCTTTGTAAACAATTATGTACATTTTTAGGGTTCCGTACCCAAAGGGTAACCAACGGGACCCTATTACTAAGACTCCGCTGTCCGTCCGTCCGTCCATCTGTCACCAGGCTGTATCTCATTAGCCGTGATAGTAAGACAGTTGAAATTTTCACAGATGATGTATTTCTGTTGTCGCTATAACAACAAATACCAAAACTGGCCAAGTGCGAGTTGGAACTGAGCACTCCCATACAACAGACATGATTTTTTTGCCGTTTTTATAATTATGCCGATAATGGTACGGAACCCTTCGTACGCGAGTCCGACTCGCACTTGGCTGGTATTTTAAGTATGCGCGCAATCGACCTTAAGACAGCTCGTGATTGACTGTTTGCCCACCCCTGATCTAAATGAACAAAAACCTTTTTGTATCTACTAAATTAAAGTCAGTTTGTAATTTATATAGGTTTTTGAACGGCTGGAAAAACTAATACCATCCGATTGTATTAAAAACCCCCAAATACCATTTTTTTAGGGTTCCGTACACGAAAGGGCAACACGCAACCCAATTAATGTCGCTCTACTGTCGGTCCGTCTGTCCATCCATATGTCACGGGTCTCTAGCTTGCAGACGAAATGAGTTGCAAATCTTGAAATTTAGATAATTATGTTAGTTGTTAGTTAGGGTTAAATATTAACCCAAAACTGAATATTGAATTAAAAATTAAATAAAATTATCTTAACTTTCAGGCGGAGTCCCATACATGAAAAAAGAGCCGAAATTTTTTACCCTTTTGTGAGGTGTCATTTTTTAGAACCCATTGAGTAGATTACAAATAGTACAAATTAATATTATGTTTTTATTACGAAATCCATCGCTTTGGAATACTCTAAATATTATTATTAGAGTGCATTACAAACCAGAAAAGATAAATTAGAAACAAATGTAAAGACAAGAATTTGAAAAAATTCCTCGGGCCAGGATTCGAACCACCGAAGGTACTTACCTAGACCGTTGAATTTTTCCACCATAATTGTCCACCGAATATTTTTGTAAATATTTGATCTAACTAGCTTGTAATGCACATACTGAACGCTCACGAGGGCGTTATGTGATTTCACGCATTGTTCTTAAGAAACAGATGGCGCTGTCGTCGCTACAATATGTGTTGCTTCAGACAGTTAAGAAATACACAGTTCTCATTAACTAAGATTATGTTTTTATTGCGAAATCCATCGCTTTGGAATACTCTAAATATTATTATTAGAGTGCATTACAAACCAGAAAAGATAAATTAGAAACAAATGTAAAGACAAGAATTTGAAAAAATTCCTCGTACCAGGATTCGAACCTGCGACCTCTTGTTTCCCAGACAAGCGCGATACCAATTGCGCCACCGAATATATTTTTTTATCTCCAAAAATAATGAAATCGGGGTTGTTGTCAATTCATCCATCAAAATTGTAAATTTTAGACCATTTTGTTATGGGTTCTGTTTTAAAAGCTAAATTGGAATTTCCTGTAAATACGTTCCATATATTGTATTTAACACGAATTCTGAAAACGCCGATTTTTTATAGGTTTAGGATTACATAATCGAAAACTCGACCAATTTAATTTTGCAGTATTGTTTCATACATTTTCTAGGTAATGATAGGTTTGTAATTTTTTTTTCAAATCATATAAGTCTATTAACTTATTTGAATGGTAAGGAACCCTATTCTTCTCGCACTTGATCGGTTTTTTCTGCAGAGCTGCGGACGGGTATACAGATTTTAATTGTCATTTTAGACTAAGTACTAGAGAGTGGATTTCCACTGAAGTCCTTTTTTTTACTACACAAATATTTTCATTTTAGGGCTACGGAGGCAATAGAAAAAAACGGAGCCCATATTGGATCACTTTGTTGTCTCTGTCTGTCCGTCTGTCCGTCCGTCTGTCTGCCAAGGCCCTTTATCTCGGGAACGCGTGAAGGTATCGAGTTGAAATTAAAACCATTTAATCAGGTCTACAGTCCCTTGAAGCTGTGAAAATATCAATATATTAGCGTGAAAAAAAGATACGGCAGTTTATGCTGCAAAAAACGTACATTTCGACACTCTCAAGGGAATCAAAATTCATAGGGTATTTCCCGTTGACCTAGAATAGAACTATGAAATTTGGCAAGTAGTACCGTCTTATACTACAAGTATAGGGAAAAATCTGAAAACTATACATTTGTAATTAAATCATAAAAAATATAGTCTTTAACGGAGCCCTCGGTGGGCGAGTCCGACTCGCTTTTGTCCGGTTTTATTTAATATTTTCAAATTTTGGTTTTAAAATACGGTGTTGTCGTCTTATTTAGTTCCAGTAGGGCTAGCATGGTGCCACTTTAACACCATTTTAAGCACCATTTGACAGTAAATCCCATATATTTTCTGTCAAATGGTCTTCTAAAATGGTGTTAAACTGACAACCATGTTAGACCTGCAGGTCAGATAGCTACCATGAAAAACTTCTATCTTTTGCTGGAAGAAGTTTGACGAAAATATTGTCTTCCTTTGTGGACTACGTTAGTCAATGTATTTTTCTTTTTCATCTTAAACGTGTGAATTTCTTACATTCATCTATATGATACATACATAAAATGAATTGATGCTATTGATTAACAAAAGTGTGAACTCTTTTTTGTATCTATACATTTCACCATTTAATAGCCCAACCTTAATATTTTTTGTATGTATTTCCCGTTTTTATTTATGAACTTATTTCTTCATTGCATTATGTATATAAGGTATAATATTTTTATTCCTAGATTCCTCTGTTTTATGCAGGTGTATATTTTATTTCCCGTATTATTATATATAGTTTTTATATTCTAAAGATATATTATATTGTTAAAATTAACTTTGACTTGTAGAAAGTATACTTTATGTATGTATTTTGCAAAAATAAATATTTTGATTTGATTTGATTTGATTTTGATCACCATAACCATACCATTACCAATAAGTTTTGCCGAACCTAAACCTTAACCTTACCCCTATTTGTAATCATAAAGCATTTTACTATGCAATAAAAAGATAACTATAAAAAGGGCTAGTAATGTGATATTTATAGGCGAGAATTTACGAGAGTGCCCGGACATTATTACTGCTGTTATGCAAAATTTTAGTATGATGCTGAAGCTCAGCATAAAAACATTATGAAATTAACAAATTAAGACGTTTTTTGTTTAGATGTTTGTTTTATTGAAAAATACCCATTCGTTTGTATATACAAACCTTTTTAAATAAAATCTGTATTTCTTTTACAGACGCCAGTACGACAGTACCTATTCGCAATTATTATTTTAGTCTTTAAATCGTTTACAAACAGAGCTGCACTTTGTCCATCCATCCATCCATTAGCCTGTCATCGTCCACTGCTGGACATAGGCCTTTCCAATATTGCGCCACTCTTGGCGGTCCTCCGTCCATCGTCAGTCCAGCGGGCACGAGGTTGGCCAACGCTACACTTTGCTGTACGTGCTCTCCATTCTTCCATTCTAACGCCTTAACTGCCCACTGCCAGTTCAACTTACTAATTCAACAGGCTATGTCAGTCACTTTCGATTATTGTCCAATCACCTAAAATTGCGTGGTCAAAACTTTGTCTTTGCAAGTGTTGTAGCTTCTCTAGATTAATGGGGAAACCTGATAAAGTCGATTAAACGATCTTCCATTCCAATAAGTCAATCAAGGATTAATGTACGTTGTAGCACGTTCGACATAATGCTGTTTATTGCGACGACTTTACGAGCTCTAATATAGTAGAGTAAACATTGAAATGGGAGCTTCGATAAATTGTATTTTTTGCAATGATTGCTAACAGGTGTTACGTCTATTCAATTTTAAAACTGCTTCAAGGCGAGGATATTTAGAGAATTTTGTCCTACTCCATCGCTTACGTTTTTCACTTATCTATCCTGCTCAGTGAAAGCGCGCCGCTCTGAAAACTGTGTTTTAATTAGTTTTCAATGTTTATTTAAACTATTGATATGGTTTCCATAATAAACTAGACTATTCTTTCACTTATTGCGAAACAATAGCTATACCGCAATGAAAAGTCTTACTTGTATTATAGTTCCACAGTGTTTATTTCTCCTGTTAGCGACCGGTTTCCTTTTAAATCATCTTTTATACATGAGGGGAAAGGACGGTTGTTCTGTTCCATTTCAACTCTCCACATCAGAAATCACTATATTTTTAGGTATTTCAGGAATAAATGCGTCAGTAGGCACGAATTGCCCAGGCGCCACCGCCCTGTCAAAGTGAGATCCCGCGAATGCACTATTGACACACATGAAACTTCAATTCAATCAATCACAGATTAATCTATAGAAGCGTTCAGTTTTGAGAATATTTCACATTCTCCGACATACATTTGATGTGTTTATATCAGTTGCAAGAATGTCATTTTTATTGCTATAATGGAGTTCCATCAAGAACCATCAATCAAATCTTTTAATTATTAGCTATATAGGTACAATAAATTAAACTGTTTTTAGCTAAAAATTATCTACAGATTTCAGAACTAATTAAATTCAGTGAAATTTAAAAAAATGCTTAAAAATTCCCTTAATAATTTTAATAACGACATAAAGAAGCATATAGGGTGAATCAATCAATCTACCAAATTCATACTGGAGACTTGGTTAGTGATCAGGAACTAGGTCCAGTAATCCTATGGCCAAATTCGAAAAACATATTTTTGCTCCGTACTAGTTGGACTGGTTTAAGTACAATTCCTAGCCCAGTCAGTAAGGAAGCGAAAAAATATATTTATCGAATTTCACCAAAAGGGTAATTGTACCTTGTTTCTGATCACTAACCGAGTCTCCAGTATAAATTTGGTCATTCGATTGAATTTCACCTAGTAGATATTTTATTTTAAATATTTTTTATTCATATTTGGGTGACCCAAAAATGTATTTAACAACGATAATTTTTAGGCAAAACAGAATGGAGAAAAGGCTATTTATTTTCACATACGTTCTAGCAGTCTAAGTTCTTTTTATTATATTTTTCTATCCTTTAGGTTTCTGACGCATTGCTGTTCTATCAATACCATCTAGCAAACATGTGTACATTGCATATCTCTATTATTTTATTAGATCTATTATCGTATTCCTATTTTATCGTATTCCTAGTGTCCAGAGTCTGCTGCCAAAAGTCCCTAAATGTTAAATTATCCAATAGACTGAACGATTCAGCGGAACCGCTTATCGTGACAGGTTTCATTACTTAATCCATCGCAAAGGATACTGGCAATCTATCTCATTCAGAAAAGGAGAAAACCCCCTGTAACAAGCTTACGCGACGCCGCCGTAACGCAATAATCCGAGAATTTAGCGCTCCGAAGTAACAGGAGCTACTCGCCTCGAGCAAACTCGCTCTTGAATATGCATGACGGGACTTGAGCTTTGTCTCCATCCACTTACTATATTTCTTCATCAAAAACTATCTTCGATTGAAAGCAGTTATTGTGTTATCTTGAAATTTTAGTGATGTAAACAGGACATCAAGGCAGAAGATAAAGTTAAAATTATCAAGGAATGCCCATTTCTTAATTGTTTCTAAAACGAAACCGCAATTACTGGTTTTTCATGGAATGAATCCATAGACATCTCGATAAAGCCTATTTTCGGCATAACCCAATATGATTCACATTGCATCGAACGATAACTGAGATAGCAATTAATATGCAATGTATACAGTGGTGAAAAAAGTTGTGTTAAATATTTTTAGATACTTTTAAATGAAATGGATTATCAGTATTGTACTGAAGGTCAAAAATCTCAATTTTTAGAATTGTTCTTTGTGTCTGTAACGTATGTTCCGTTTTAACTTGAGAATCACTCAACGTATTTTGATGCAGTTTTTTATTATCATTGTAATAACCCTCGTCAACCTATAGGCTAAAAGGGATGTTCTTAAAATAACGCCCAAGCCGAAAACGGGGCAGAGATTGAATAAACGCGGGTGGAGTAGTAAATAATAATAATAATGTTATTTCTAAGTACATAAGCTCGACGCTTGTAGCATTCTAGCAAATTTTTCAGAGCTTTTGACTTTGTCTTGTGGAGCAATTCACCAATCACCATCACCATTTGCGAGTAGATTGCTCAATTCGTAAATTGACATAAAAGCCTTTCCATTTGCTTTTATTCCAGCAAATATCGTTTTACTTGAGGATTCAAGGTCAAGGCTCTCATAGATAAACCTTTTTTATGATTCAATTTCAAGGATCGTCTGTAGCTTGTTTCTTTCGGCTCTAGTAATAGCGGCTTTTATAGTCATGGGTAGCACAAGAACTTAGAAATAGGTTTCCTATGTGACTCTCATGGAATATAACTATTTTACGTATAGAAGTGGAGAGTTTGACTAAAAAATTTAAGGCTTGTCAAAGGTGAATTCTGCTTTTCACATCTCAATTTAATAAAGTTACATCGATACCCATGTTGAATCTTCAGATTTGTAGCGAAGTATTAGGAATTTCTTACAACTGTTAGAAAAAATAATGTACGTACCCATACAACTAAATGACTCTTGCGTTTAGTACTAAATATTAAATTCTATCTTGACTATTATTTATATAAAGTGAATTTTACCCACTTTTAGGAAAAAGTTTTGCCTATGAACTTTGATTACAACGAATTTTTATTGATGTTGTTTATGTATATTTAATTACCTACTTATCTGTTTTGGATTTGTCATAAATTGTTGGCATGTATTAACTGTCTTTATGTACATCTATAGGTATATACTAATAATAAAGTAGTAAAAAATTCATGTGTGTACATTGAATATTTTTGCTTAATTTTAAATGTAATGGGTTATTTGTATTATACTGAAGCCAAAACTACCATTTTTGTAATTTTTGTGTCTGTCTGTATGTTCCGTTTTAAAGGGGGGTTTGTCTCTTTTCAAATTAATTTTAAACCAATAAAAAGCAACGATAAAATTTTGCGAAAAATATATGTCATATTTCACTTTTTGATCTTTATATTTCGGCTATTCTATATACGATTGTTTACACTTTCTTCGATCCGATTAAATCACAAAGATAGGTCTAAACTTCGATCTAAATATCATTTCATTTGAGCTATATTAAGTTTTGGACAATAAAACTTATACTAAAATAAACGTCATGAAAATGTGATATAAAACGGTCATCATATTAAAAACCGTACCCTCTAATTCCAAAATAATAAATAAAAACACCTCAAAACCACGAAATTTCTGAGCGACCCGCTTCCTCTGAGCAGGTTAAGCATGTGAAAAATGAAAGCGTTGGAGCAGGACAGTTTTCTTTGGATAATCTCGCCTTAACTCGGGAACCACTCAACGGAAATGGATGCGATTTTTTTGTAATCATCGTAGTGACCCTGGTCAACACATGGCTACAGGGATGTTGAGAAAATAGTCCCCAAGCCGAAAACGGGGCAAAAATTGAATAAATGCCTTAACTCTGGAACCATTTAACGGATTTGGATGTGGTTTATTGTTTTATTATTGACCCTGGTTAACACAAAATCTATAGGGGGTGTTAATAAAATAACGCCCAAGCCAAGAACGAGGCAAAGATTCACTGAACGCGGGTGAAGCTGTGGGCAAAGGCTAGTGGACAAAATAAATCTTTAAATTAAAACCCTTCAGCATGCCGATGAGGTGTAACTAGTAGTAAATCATAATCCGTTTTTTTAACCTGTGTGTACGCACTATCGCGTAGTCAAATAATAGGTAGAAGACTAAATCGTGGCTCAAATCCATTTTACAAATTCACTTATTTAAATAAGGTGACATTAATTTATATAGCCAAATTCACACTTATAACTCGGAAAGTGTTCGGTATCAGCCCCGAGTCAATTACTATGGGAAGTCAACATTTTATTTTGCGTAATTACCAAGTGTTATCGATCGGAGACACTAATAACTTACCAAGTATATTTGTAATAACTTACCATAAATTTGGCTGCCTAAATTGATGTCACCTTATAAAAAGAAATGAAATCATCTAAGGAATTACTAATGTTTATATATTTAAAATGGTAGGTGTTGTTTAACTTTAAGCTAATTAAATCTGGGACTAAAGTCACAGATTATTATAATATTAACTACGCCAAAGTGTCATAAATTCTGGTTTCCCTTCGTACGACTACGTTTTATATAGAACAAGCAGTCTTAAAAGGGCCCTATGACGCAAAAGAAGAAAAACACGCGGTTGCTTTTCAAAGGATTACACAAAAATTGAGTTTCAACGTTGATGTAGATTTTATCAAATTGTTGTCGGTTGTGTGATTTAACTTTTCTTTGTAACGTCAGAAATTCAATTGAGTAAGAAAATTTTGTATAAAAGCGCCTCGGATTTACTTCCAAATGCGGTGAAGCCTTGCGGTCGGTTGCTTACTGGAACAAAGCAATCTTCGTGAAGAGGCTATTTGGGGTTTGGTACAATCTCTCTGTCTCTCGCTTTCTCTGATAGGGGGATACGTATATCTACCTATATATAAACATTTGTTCAGTAAGGATTATTTTTGGCCTTATCCTATAAAATACTATGTGGCCAAAGTTACGATTCAACTCCATTTTATAAATAAAAGTAACTGTTACAATTAATATTACATGAGAATAAATTTCCCAACAAGCTTTAATGAAATTCAGCTTTAGTTAAATAAAAAGTCAGTCCAAAATATCAATTAAATTAAATCTTAATTGCGATCCTGCTAAAGCCTTTCATTTCAATCCTCTACAGAAGCGAGAGGTAAAAAAATACGTGAAGAGCGAGTCAAACTCACACAATAAGTGTTGATTACAAAACGGTAGAAAAGTCCAGCATATTATACAAGTATAAAAACAGTTTCAGCACATCAATTTGTATCAATCAGAACTAAACTCTATGACATTTCTATTTTGTCGCTCTGAGCCGTGCCTGTTACGACAACTGAAAATCCGGCGATTACGCAAACCGAATTTCTTTTGTAACCTTTGAAATGTAGCTATTATGTTTATAAAACCGCTTCTTGGAACTCTTTTTTATATGAACATGATATTATTTATCTAATTTTTGGCTTTATAATTTTACATGGTGGAAAAATAGTTTGAAAAAAAAAATATTTTTGTAAGAAGTCATGTACTCTAGCTAGGGTAGGTTAGGCATACTAGGTTAGGGTTGCCTACACTGGCGTCATACAAGTAATGTTTTTTTTAAATTGTCAAACTTGACCTTCTCATTGCATTTCTAGCATAAAGTTTTATGCTCGCCACTGATGTGCAGCTGAAAAAAGAAAAAGTTTTCTCTTTTATCCAATCATTACTGGCCAAATTTCAGATTAATCAGCGTGGTCGTTCTTAATTTAACTCCGCGACCGCGCTGTATCAGACAGGTCTCGAAGCCTAGCTAAAGGGTTTCTGATTTACGACAGAATATAAATTAGAATCCTGTGATAAAAACAAATAGAAAACGAAGTGATTTCATAAATAAAACGCAGCATAAAATGGCTCTTTTACTGTCAGATACGTATAAATAGCTGCTTCAATTTGGAGATCGCTTAGCCGTAGGCTGTTTACCGGAATTTGTCAGCTGTTTACGTGATACGACTAAGCTACCGGCAGCTTTTGCCTAGAGTACAACAATCAGTATTCAACGAACCGAGTAATCTCTGCCGTTGATTTCCATAATCACACCGTCTGTCTGGCCGCAACGGTACCGGGGTCCCGCCGCACCATCTTAGCTTCTTTAATTATGTAGGTGGCTTTTGTTCGCGACAATATGACTTGATTTACATACATGATACTGGCTAAGTCTGCGGAATTCGTGAAGTCTGTGTGCGTCGGCTTTACAAATTGCTACTTGATGAACTCTGCACTTACTAACTGCCGGGTGACAGGTGTTGGTATTTAATTTACTTTATATTATAAGAAGGGTAAAATTACGATACGCATCGTTATTAGTTTTATTGTCAACTAGCCTATGCCCGCAGCTCCGCCCGGGTTTTTTTGCAATCTCTGCCCCGTTTTCGGCTTGGCGGTTATTTTATGAGCATCCTTTAAAGCTTTTTATATTGACCAGGGTCACTACGATAATAATAGAGAAAACTGTATTCAAATCCGTTGAGTGGTTCTCGAATTAAGATGAAACATACAGACAGATAGACAATTTTTTTAAAAACTGTGGTATTTGCTTCATCAAAATACTAATAAATAACCCATTTCATTTAAAATTTACCAAAAATGTTCTATGTACAGACACGACTTTTTTAATACTTTATTTCAGTACAGTGCGACCATCTTATCTGTTCAGTAAAATCATTCGCCGTTTCTTTCTAATTATACTCTTTTCTACCGCACTAGAAAGAGACGGTGAATGATTTTACTGAACAGATAAGTTGGTCGCACTATGTATGTTATTTTTGTAATAGAAAATTCAACTTGCTTAAGCGGAGTCTGCACAGCAGCTAATAATGAGCAATACTGTCATTACCCGGGCCGTGCTTACACATCAAGCGGACTTTGTCCGTAAGATCAAACTCCAAAACCGATACCCAATAACATCAATATTAAAAAACACAGAGGGTTCCGTAACATTGGACCTTAATAGAATATTAACTAAAGTTACAAACTTAATGTCGCAGTTTTGTCGCATAAATTACCTACAAAATTATGAAAATTAAGGTAGTCACAACATTTCTCGTCCATAATTGAATTAAATTAAATTTCAGTATTTTTTGTTAAAATACAGTGTATATATAATTATAAGTACAGATAAATGGTCTAAAACTGTCAAATTTGTTTTGTGGCTCCTTGTTTATTTTTATTTTTGAAGAACTAAATATATTTAAATAGTTTAAAAAATGGAACAGGTAAGAGGAAGAAAAAAAATCGGCTCCTTTTTTATGTAAAAATTGTTGTTTTAATGTTTAATTTAATAGTCGGTTTCGGATCAACATTCTACACAAATTATCCACAGGTTGGCTATTCCGGCATTATTTCTCACTCGCAATATCAATCATTAGATGTTTGTTTAAAGAATGCCATGCAATGGAAATTAGAGTGACTAAGCTACATCAAATAGGAGCTATAGGATATAAGGAATGCTCATTAAAAGTTTTCAATAAAAAAACCAACACATATCTGTTCAAAATCCCTTTTAAAGTCACTCGCAATCTGCCTTCGCAATTTTTGCGCACGTGCCAGAATTGACGGCCAGGTCTGTAACTCTGTAACTCATTCAGTCTACAAGCCACCCGTGAAATACGAACGGACTATAATATAATATATACAAGGTGTTAGGAAAAGTACTTCGTTCCTTTAAATCACGTTTGCTGTAAATACAACAAAGTATGTTAAGCGTGTTTAATTTTTTATATATATATATTTTTTTAACTTTCATTAAATTGTTCAACCCTAGTTCAGAACGCATTAGATAGGTAGAGATAGGTGATAGAAAAATGCAAAAAAACGGCACGTAAGAGAAAGGGATAATAATTCAATTTAATAACCTTAAAAAACATATATACAAAAAAAATACACATAAAAAAATTATACACGCTTAACATACTTTTCAATTCAAGTGCTCGTAAAGTTCTGTTTTATTTGCGTCTAATCCGTTGTCAAAGTCAACATTACCGCACGAGTGTTTAATGTTTTAATTTTTTTAATTTATTTTTTTCAGTTTTGTTTTCCCTACATAGTGGTAAGGCAAATGAACTTAGCTCATACAGCCATGTCCGAGGTATGTTTTATTTTTTTAATTTATCGAGTACAGCTGCCAGTCTTATCTTATGTACCATATATAGACAATTGACAGATTTAGTTTGATGCGTTCATAGGCTGCGTTCAGTTTGATTGATGAAATGAAATGAAAACTGTTTAGATGACATTTTGAGTAGGTCTTTACAAATTGAAAATTCTGATGAAACTTAACCAACCAATCTCTTGATATAAAAAATAAAAATAAATCGTCACGACATGAAACCCCGGGGGGGTGTCAGAGGTGTTCCGAGTGTGTACTGTGAAATGCAAGTCACAGGATACATAAATATAGCTTTATTATTTGTCTATAAGTATTTAAAAATTACTACAAAACTCTGCGTGCGAGACATTCAAAGCGGCGCAACGGGACGGGACGGGGGCGGGAAAATATACTTCATACGAATATACGCGTACGTAGTAACTCGTACTGATGTAATTCCCAAGTAAAAGCAATTCCCACTTGCCAGTTCTGAGACATGATTTGTTGAGTGAGGTATTCGGGCTTCCCCCATTCAACGGAGAAAGGCGTTCACGTAACTCGTGTGAATTGTTTTCGTCCAAAATATTTTTCCCATTTCCATTAAATCTGCAGATGCTTTGTATCAATGTTTCCCTTTGTGATCTTTCGTCTGCCGGATTAAAATTGCAATAATTGTTTGTTGTAATAATAAAAAATAAAATGCTTTTTATATTAGCAGTGAGCAGGGTAATGTTTTGAGGAGAGGACCCCTATATTATGGGAAAATCATCTCCGGGATTATAGTCGCATCTAAATACTTTTTTCTAATGAGTAATATAATAATAAGTAATAAACATATCTGGGATGTTTCACTAAGCTGACTTCCTACAAACTCTGAAGATCTTTCCCGCTTTCGGGTTGAAATTTTCATACTATTATGGTTTTGCGAAAAATATTAAGGTCAGCCCCTAGGTTCAACATTCACAACTTTCTTGCTTAGAAATAAAAAGTTAAAAATATTTTTGTTTGTTCACGAAAATAATTCAGTATGAGTTTAAACGAAATTCAAACCAATAGAAGGAAGTCAACTTACGTACAGTTACATGTTTAATTGTACAACAAATATTGTTATAAAGTTTTTAACATTACAAACATTAATTCTTCTTAAATTAATTGTTTCGGATAGGACTCACAAATTAAAACTGTGCAAGGAGGCACAGATGAAGCTTTCGATGAGATTATGATTCATCATCATCAGGACTCTTCGGGAGTACAGGCGCGCGCGGTTTTCGTAAGTCTACAAAATATAACCGGTAATACCTCTTGTACCACATATCATTTAATCACTGTCAACCGTAAGCCCCTCGTGAAAAACCCTTCAGTTATTTATCGTTAATCATCGATGCCGTCATTACATCGGGCGTAAATTGGATTAATTGCTTTTCAGTTATTGACCTTCACACTCCACAATGTGATTGCTGGTGATCTGTCAATGGACGTGGTAAGTCGTTATTTACAGGATTTGGGTAATCTGGTTCAAATGTGTGTGAGTTATGTGAAGTGTTATCTGGGATCCAATTATTCTAAGGGGTCTGTTTGTCGATTTGGTTGTTAGAGAAAATGGTAGACTAGTGGTTTCACCAAATTAAGATTTTTGATTTAAAAAAAAATTCGGGAATTATATAACGTGAAAACGTGGAGTGTTTATTTTTGAAAGCGGGGTCTAGCCTGTTCTATTTCTGAAATTAGAGACAAGGCTGCCATTTCGACTGACTGAAGATTGCCAGTAGCTTCGTTCGATTTTCAAATTTCTTATCGGCTTAAATACTGAAAATAACGACTTTTTTCGAAGCAGGAAAGATTCAATGTATTGTCATAATATTATCTTATCTATCACACTTATTTATGTTTATTTTTAAATGGTGTTTCTAATTAAAGCTTTCTGTTTACATAAATAGAATGGTATATTTGTTGTCTTAGCTTAAATATGTATGTTATATAGTATTTCAGTTTTATATGGTCTGATTCAGATATATGCTTGTAGTAAAATCTAATACAGTCCGAACGTTTATAATTTCATAAATAAAAAGTATTTTATTTGGTGATGTAGTTATGGAGAAAAGGTACATATTGTAAATTTAAAACAGATACAAGACAAAAAAAGGAAATCGGACATAAAATCAGAAAGCAAAATAAAATTTTCCGACAAATTTCGTGTAACCACCCAAATAACTGATATAACTGCTATTAATAAATACTATGTAGATTGGGAACTCGGTATGCAGCCAAACTTCAGAAAGTCCCTTCGGACAAATTCCTATTTATTGAAGTAAATCCTTGTGCCCCAGTAGAGGTCCCGTACTAGACCGAGCAACTTTGTAACGAATACTTTTGTTCCTAGAGTCACCACTATTGTTACTAGCCATTCGTGTTACCATTGTGCGTACTAAGAAAGTGCGAGGTGCACATGCTAATTAGTAGCATACTTAGAGAGAGAGGAGAAGGTGCTATAAGAAGGAAATGAATAGATACATAAAGTATACGTTTTACATGTCAAATCTAATCTGTATAAAAATAATATTTTATTATGAAACAAATATGATACGGGAAATATATAAAAAAACTGTATTTAAGTCGGGCTACTAAAAGTTATACACATGCATAAAATGAAAAGACTTATTGGAATAAGAGTATTATTATACCTACATAATGCAATTAATAAATAAGTTAATAGATAAATAAACTATAAATAGATATAATGCTTAAATCATCATAAGGATTTATAAGAGATGCAATATAAACACTCGCGTTGATAATAATTTCGATTAGCGATAAAAAGGAACGTAAATTCATTCGTCTTATTATTATTACTTTGAAATTAAGTTAATTGCTGTTATCAATCTATGATATCATAATACTATCAAATTGTTAAAGATAATGTAGAATCCAAGTGCAGCAAATATCATTTCTGTCTAAAACTATGGATAATACTTTTATAGGCCATTTTTCTTCAGACAAAAACTTGCGTACATAACCAGATGATGACTTTTAGACGCTAAATACTTTTTCTAGTGGTCGCATGCTATCACGTTTCTTAATCAACTCTGAGCGAATATCCTTTACACCATTCGTTAAAAAAAATACATTACTTAATCGCATGTTCGGCAAGTTGTCGGGTTCCGCAGCCCATTAGCGGCGGCCTTAATGGAACGACATCCGAAACGACATCCAGTTCGTTACCGTAAATTGAAGATCCGTTGCCACTTCCGATACTTTCTGTATTACGCAATCTAGTCGCTAATTGTTTTAGGCCTTGTACTTATACTGGTTTGGGTTTCAAGTGATCAAAAATTTTTTTTTCTTCATCTTTTATGGGATAGACGACAAAAAAATATATCATTCCCAATTTACGTGTATGGAAGACACCCTTTTTTACTGTTTTTTCGGCATGATTAATAGTATACCCATACCAAATTACAGCTTTCTAGTACTAATTGTCTTTGAGCTAAGCCGCGGACAGACTGCCATGGCAAAACTATAAGGGTTCCTTGTCGGACGACGAAACCCTAAAAATGGCAAATCTTCTTAAAAGATAGTATGCACTCGTATGTATGTATACAGTCTTTACTGAATCAAAACTGATTGAGAATCATTAGAAGCTTTTATATCAAAATTACTTCTATTTGCGCCAGGCATAGAAAATGATCATTGTATGGCAACAGCATAACAGCGAAAATCGGTTGCACATTTACGTAGATTAATGTAAAGTTTAAACAAGCCGTGGTTAACAAGAATATTATTTTCCTATTAAATGCAATCCGCGCCATCAGGGCAGACTTCCCATAAGGCTGCGGCCGGCGTTAGCGAGCGCTGACTAGCACAAGCAAGGGGTGCATAGTCTGTATAATTAAAAATAAACCTTCAAACTCAGAAACAACATACTTCTTTTGAGTTTAGCCGAACGCAACGCCAATTTTCATACCATTTCACATTTTTACACCGAAAAGTTCGCAGTAAGGGATGGGGCGGCTGGTGATCGCGATTAGGGCGTCTTAGATGGCTAGTCCGCCTCTGTAAACCATAGAGACTAGGCTAACGAAAGTTACCTACAACTTTTTTTTAGTCATTTAGCGTAATAGAAATCTCAGAACTCAAACGAATTAAAAAGTTTCACGTCTTATACATAGCTCAAATGTTTGAATTTTAAATCTGAATACGCGATTCATCCATACTCCGAGAGAAGACATGAAATGTTACTATTATTCTATACCTCTTTCGGTACTACTGATGTTTTTTGCTAAAATGTAACTTGCGAAGTATTTTATTTAGAGACAAGGCCAAAAGCGGGATAGGAAGCGCATATTGCAGGACCAGGCCGACGAAAACATTGCCACCCGCTAACTTTTCCTGTTTTATTTAAATTTAACTTGCGTTTTTAAACTTATTAACCGAAAAGGATTTTACCTTTTTCGAATAAAAATAGGCAGCATATCTTAATTCTGTGGTTTTGCACTAAACTGTAAACTGTTGGGATAGATTCCCACCTAAAATAGAAATATTGTTTAGAAAACCAACGCGACGTAACTACATTGAGTAATACATATTATTATGCAAAGTGTTATAAGTTTTAGAAATATGAGTAAACTATACCTATATAACTGTTTTGTCTGTTTATCGTACGACATTTGCATGTCTACACGAAAATAATACAAATAATTTTATATTAGAAAATATTTTATTATCATTACTTATTTTTCGCTGAAAATAGGATCAACTAGTGAAAAGAAACCTCTCTTAACAACGCCAAATATAAACATCAGTATTAGAAAAACCTGGTTCCTTCCTTAAGGTTATACGAGAAATATTTTTACGAATAATGGAGGAACAAAACATTATATATGAATACTACATTATAGTATACATATATATTTTAGGTGGTAGAGCTAATGCCGGGCTCGACCATCTTACTCGGAAATCCTCCCGAAATTATTCGGAGGAGAGTAAAAGGACAGCTCTCAGGCAGTTTTTGGCCCACCATTGCCTGGGACCGATGGATGGCAGTATATCCATCCCCAATTGCCGGGCATACATAAATCAGACTGGTGACGGGCAGCGGCGTCACTGGTGCAAGGGTTTCGGCAACACGCTCAGTGGAGCAGTGGACGAAACAGGCTGATGGATGGATGGACTACATTATAAATATGGTATGAATACTCGTATTTTGTAACTTTTATGTTTTTATTATCACAATAGACCAGCATCGTCAATTAAAAGCGGGTGTACCAAGTAAGGACTGTGACTTTC
Organism: Ypsolopha scabrella; assembly: GCA_910592155.1. Classification (NCBI taxonomy): domain Eukaryota; kingdom Metazoa; phylum Arthropoda; class Insecta; order Lepidoptera; family Ypsolophidae; genus Ypsolopha; species Ypsolopha scabrella. The sequence continues at coordinate 14,463,318 of OU342964.1, forward strand.
ATTTGACAGTTCACACTTGGAGACACCTCTGACACCCCCTCGGGGATTTATGTCATAATGGTATGTTATTATTTTTGTATTTTAATACTTTCTTTGTGAAAAGTACTATGATTGCTACCGAAATTGCAATTTCTGGACACACTTGTATATTTATTTCTTGTCCAGCGATAACTCACTTTCTGCTCTTAGAAATAATGTAAAAAGGCAAACTTCTGTCTTGTTACTTCAACAAGGATAGAAAGATCTACTTAAATATGTGCCTCTTTGTTTGTTTTCTACGTAGCTTGTTTCATAATGAGTCCCAACAGAGTAAATTAAACGCCTTTGTTTTGTCATTCGCGAAAACAAATTTATTTAAATGCGTTTAAAACGCTTCGTTTGTCATTTTGTGTATTTTCAACTCAGGCCCACATAAGCCCTCAGCTACCTATCAGCTCGTACTAAATTGGAGTGAAATAATCGATTTTACGTCACACTTGAGTTACGTTTCACAAACAGGGTATATTACTGGTTGGCGCAGTGGGACTCTTTATCTCCTTTAAATTTAGGGCTCACGATTAAAAATCAACTCGTTGAATATACAAACCGAAATTGAATAACGCGTTTGTTATCTTATTTTTCTTCGACCCACTACTTTTACACTACATTGGCGTCCATATATATTCATGTATGTATAGTCACGGAACAAATAAGTAGGTGTAGTATAAAGTCACAGAGGATCTACAAAATGAGAGAGCAGTATCAAAAAGAAGCAGTGAAGTAGTTAATAAGCGCATAGGTGATCTGAGATGGAGCACCCACCTACGGGCATATATTTATTACTAAGTAGCAGACCAAACATATAGATTAAATAGCGTGGCAAGATTCCATACAAAAAATAAGCTACATTTAGGCTTTATGGTACGAAGAAACGTATAAAAATGGTTTGTTTTGGCTGGCTAATGCTTGGAACATATTTGTTATTTCCTAAACTAATCTCTAGTATATATTTTGTTTGGAAACAAGCAATATTTATATTTAAAAGAGCCCGAAGTTCACTGAGCTAAAATTGCCACGCGTCGAATCTTTGTGTTTTTTATTAATGTTAGGTCTGCTATTATATTATACGTCTGTGGGAGCACCTCCGTTCGCATTAATTAAAACTGGACTTTCTGACGATTCTTTTTTGAAACATTAGAACATAATGTAGGTACATTTTTATATTGTATTATTTATTATTGCAAAAAATCATCCGAAAGCTGTCATTTTATTTCTATTTGCAAAATTTTCCCAGGTGAAAATAACGGGGCTCTATTTCCGCTTTTGTTCGCTACGAAAAGTCGTAGCAATTTGCTACGTGGCGTAGTATCATGCTACGTGATAGTTTCAATGGTAGTTCTTTCCTAAGACAAGGGATAATGATGAAAAAATAATAATCTTACTGTGTATTTTTTTCACTATAGTCAACTAGAGTGCCTCTACGAGTGGTATCCAAGGCTTCGATTGTCAAATAAATTAACAGACAATAAGCAAGTTACGTGTCAAAATACCGTTGAATGTCTAAATTAATAGGAATAGTGCACATTTTTTGGGCACTTTCCTCATTAATTGGACACCCACGAATATTATACCACAATGATTTTTCGGAAAAGTATATTTTATAATACTGCAAATCATAAGCCATTGCATAAGAAAGTAGATCCATTTTCTTATTTGTTGATGTTTAAATGCCTTGTTTATAGAAAAGAAACAAACACACAAAATAAATAAATATATGTTGATCACCCCTTTGAATAAAATTCAGTTAATTAGATATACGTGGGACGCACTATAAGTTTCCGGAATGAATATGAAAAAATACTATTAAAGGTACAAAATTAATTTATTGTTTTTCAAAATAATCTCCCTTGGCGTCTATGCACTTTTTTTTTATTCGATCAAACCAGTTTTGAAAACTTTTGTGCCACTCCCCTGTGGTGACCTCTGAAACGTGTTTTTCATACTCCTCGACAGCCTCTTCTGGTGATGAAAATCGTTGACCGCGTAATTGGTTCTTAATTTTTGGGAACAGAAAAAAGCCACAAGGTGCCAGGTCGGGACTGTATGCAGGATGACTCATGAGTTCTACATTTTTCGTCTTCAAAAAGTCGTTTGTCTGTCTGGCCGTGTGAGAACTAGCATTGTCGTGGTGCAGGATGATACGGCGTTTACGGTTATTTTTACGGAGTTCGTCAATAACTTCCGGCAAACAAATGGTCGTGTACCAGTCACTATTCACGGTACGACGATTCTCTAAAGCAACAGTAGCCACGTGTCCAGTTTTATTAAAAAAAGAAGCAATCATCCGCTTAGATGCACTTTTCACGCGCGCCACTTTGGTTGGTTTCGGCTCATCTTGAAAGACCCATACGCTCGATTGCTGCTTTGTTTTGGGATCGTAGCAATAAATCCATGTTTTGTCACCTGTTACTATGTCCCACACCAAATTTGACGCACCTTCGTTGAATCTGGTAAGCATGGCACTGCACCAAGTGACGCGGTCCGTTTTTTGAGCCTCGGTCAAGTTGTGTGGGATCCACCGCGAGCACAGCTTTCTCACACCCAAATGTTTGTGTAGGATTGATTGTATTTGACTCATGCCTATTTCTAAGGATGCGCGAATTTCATGGTAGGTCACATGCCTGTCTGTTTCAATCATACGGCGCACAGCATCGATGTTTTTGTTGGTCACAGCGGTGGACGGCCGACCATCGCGAGATTCGTCACTGAGATTGATACGACCACGCTTGAATTCTGCAAACCAGCTATAAACAGTCGTCTTGCATGGTGCTTCATTGCCAAAAGCTGTTTCAAGCCGAGCGATGCTCTGTTGAAATTTTCCGGAGTTAAATCCATGTTGATGCAGACACACAATTTTTTAAATGGCGCCACAAGGTACAAACAAAAGACAGTCAGATGAAACAAACTGCATTCTACAGCCAAAGAGTTCTATTTTCAAATGTTGCAATAAATTTTTAAATATTGTTTATGTAAGTGGCCAGTTCCGGAAACTTTTAGTGTTACCTATGTATCAGAGTACTTGCGATACTTGAGAATAACTTTAGTTTCTCAGGGAAGTGATATTAATAAATTTAAATACAAACAACAGGTTGGCTGGAAGAAATTGCTCTTAGTAATAAGCCCCCCTTTGTACAATACTGTGTATTCTTTACTTTTTATCCTTTATTTTTATTTCGTGTGTGTACAATAAAGTGTCTATTCATTAATTCATTCATTCAACATTCTACATATTTCAACTCGTAAAAATATTTGAGTACATTGAATAATTATAAGAGTAAATAACACGCTGCAAAAATGAAAAATCTATTTGAAACATTTTCTTAGAGAAAATAAATCTCAGACGGGGATCGAACCTGTATCTCAGTGTAATAAATAAATGAAATGAAAAGTATAACGGACCAGCGATTTATCCAGTTTATCCACTGAGGTCTATAGACTCTTCTGAAATGATCTATTAGATATTGATACACTAGTACGAACAGTAACGCACAAATGAAAGGCTTCTGAAGGCGTTCTGTGCATTTCACGCTTAGTTCGGAGGCCCAGAGATAATAATCTTACCTCAAATATACTGCATTACAGACCTGCCACAGATATAATGCCTTTGTCGAAGATTGACAAAGATTCCTATTAGCATATTTCGTCATGACACTAAGCAATATTATTATTTTTTCGTTATGAAATTGAATAAACTATTTTTTTTTCTAAAGCTCGTGGAAACACTTTTATTTGCATCAAAACTGTTCGCAAATTTTACCCCACAAGAGCTTTTTTTATATTTAAATCAAATCAAAGCCGTTTTATCTGGCTTCCTATAATGTGTCTCCGCACATTAGTTCCGCCAATATCTAGTTTTAAGTGAATAGACTTGCTGGAAGTTTTCAAGTTAAAATTTGGTTAACTTGAGTTCTGAAGCGTTAACCTACAACAAAATATAAACAACATTACTAAGCAAGTACATTTTTTTATATTTATTTATTAAGAGAATGTTGGCAGTCTTCCTTGCAAGTCAATACTTGACGGAAATAAACTGCGATCAGTTTGATTCGTTCGTAGGCTGCATTCAGTTGGATTGTCAGATGACATCCGCCTACCACTAACAGCAGGACAAGTGAGGTGGGTGTCACCCGACGATCATACTGAACGCATCATGCGAATGCATCAAACTGAAAGCAGTAATGTTGTAAAATATTTATGAAACTACGAGTAGCAAATTTTCGTAAACTGCGCGTCCTTATCACTACAAGTTGACTATTGTCTTAGCCACAAGTTCTGTTAGGGTATATGTAATTTACTCACAAAGGCTAACTTTTAAACCCAGTGCACGCTGTTTCTATATAATTACGTAAGAAAACCGAAAAGGTCACGACTTTAATTAACTAAAAAGCGTTATAATTCTTATTTCGTTATCTCCAGCAGAGTTTCCTGAGCGGTAATTATTAGGACTAAGTAAATGGCAAGGAAAGGAAATTTATGGAAAGACTCTGTCATGCGCTCCACAGTGAAAGCTTTTCGCACCAAATAAAGGTTAACTAAGTAATCTAAAAAAGCATTTTTTTAATGTATATCTATCAAACTTTAAATATACAATATTTATGTATAATGGTGTAATATTATTTTGTATATAGATACGAAAGAATATAATACTCTATGCCAAACCAGATTTTTTAATAAACCCGTTTAGATTTGACCAAATTGAATGCTGGATTGTCATAAATAAAATTGGCCAATTGCGAGTACTCATAAAATGACGGTTCCGTAACTACATACCGTTTAAAACACAAACTTATTCCACAAGCAGTTATGATTATTCAACTTAACTTGATACTTACGATATATTAAACTGTATGTGTCCAAAAGGTACAAGTAAGTTTTTCCTTAATTTCTACTTAAATAACAAATATAGGTGATTTTCTGATTTTTTGAAATTGAAAAAAGTAAAGCAGTAGGTGAAGTATGTAAACTATGACGGAAATAAATTACTAATTAATGACAGAATATAAGTAAACCTGGATGTGAGGCGGTCTGAACCCGGATTCAAACCTGGGACCTCTCGCTTGAAACTTTTCTTCTCCTTATCTATAATTAGTGTAGTATGTATGTGTTGTAAACAACGAGCTATAGATACTTATAGGTCGTTGGTTGAAAATATTTATTATATATCCATATTTCGTTTTGATATAATATGGTTACTTCAAGGTCGTCTCGTACTATAAACTACAGTAACGCTAGCGCTCATATATCAAACCAAGATCGTGGATTTGATCCACAATGGATTCATTGTGCTGTAGCACGTCATCACCAGATTGCCTGAGTTTCGGGACCATTTGTCATTCCTGCAACAATCTTTGTCCTTGCTTGTACACAAAGCTGTTATCTCACTGGTTCTATTTTAAAACGTTGTTTTTGTTTAAAATTTTCGTGAAATCATGTATCGACTGTAAAGATTTAAAAATATTTGAAATTCCTGTTAATACATGCTATATAAGCCAAAGCTATTCAATGCATAACAAGTATTTAGGTAAACACATTCAATCCTATTCGTCAGAGTGTGCAATCTAGCTAAACCAAAGTACCTACGCTTCATTTAATAAACTTCATGAACTTCTAAAATCATGACGCAATAAAAAAAAACTCAATTCTCAGTAATCCTCACTCGTAGAGCGACGGACGGACGGACCACGACGATTCTATATATCTCTTTGTTTTAATGAAAAAGCGTTACGTATCCTTTACAAAGTAGTCGTTTCCAGTAAGTCTTTTCAGTCGCTTACAAATTAGATGCAATATATTGTGTCTTATACAAACAATAGTTAAAAAAGTCCAAGTTAGAATCCTGAGCGTGTGAGGAATTCAAAGGGACAAGAAACACAATTACCTTGCTCTCTTGTGACACATACAACTTTTCACCTCACTAGCGAGAAAATACAAGATGTAAAAGAAGAATTACAAACATACTTACTACATAATCATGCCTGTCTCTGGAAAGAGGGGTGGTCAGAGACTTGCGATTTCTATCTGTTACGATCCTGACACACCTCTTTTGCTTCTCCCAAGCGTGAATATATAGTATGCATGTATTTTTTTACATCTTGTATTTTCTCGCTAGTGAGGTGAAAAGTTGTATGTGTCACGCGAGAGCAAGGTAAGTTTATTTCTTTTGAATCCCTCACAATGCTCAGGATTCTACCGTAGAATCCTTCGTTTATTCACAAATAACTATTGTGCAACAAGAGAGCAAAGGTAGTTTTTGTTGCGAGTGCCGAGTTTGAATCCCGAGCAAGTGAAGGATTCTATTCTAAGTTTATCCTGAGCGTGTGTATAACTTTTCACCTCACTAGCGAGGACTTTACAAGATGTGAAAGAAGAATTAAAAACATACTTACTACATAATCACGCCTGTCTCTAAAAAGAGGGGTGGTCAGAGACTCACGATTTCTATCTGTTACGATCCTGACACACCTCTTTTGCTTCTCCCACATCCAATCAATCATTCATCTAATTATACAAGTTCTTCTATTCCCGGTGATATCGCCGCCCATTTCCAGTATATTATTGGTCGGCATGCGTCCTTCTAGGGCGGCCCGCTCGAGTTACCCTACTTTCATTCATTCTTTCTTCACTCTTCCTTAAAATATAGAAATTCATTCAAAAAACGTATTTTTGTGTAACTTACTTTCGAACGATAGTTGAGTGTTGAGCGTGGTGAACGTAGTGGTGGTCATGACCATAGCCAAGTCAGAGATAGGCCAAACAAAAAAAACGCGACCACGGAGTTTTCTCTGTGTTCGCGACGTTCTTAATTTTTCAAAACACTTTTTCTCAATGAGTGAACAAAATGAGACGTTTTCTTTGACAGCTTTCAGATGAGTACTCTCAATAGCCAAAAGATGGCGCAAGAAATACTGAATACAAGGAAATCGAACTGTCATTTTAATTAGAAAATAATATTTTTATTGTCTTTGGCAAAGACTCTGCTTTGTTTGTGCTTTGTGGTGCTTTGCTTTGCTTAAACAAAACTCAAATCAACAACAAATACAAATTATTCAACTCCGCACATCTTTTTGGGCTTATTTCGGATGAAAAGTTATAGAAATGCGTGCCTGTGCCTTTATATCATGTAAAAATAAAGGAGTGCATAATTTCCCAGCAAACGAAATAATGAAGCACCTAAAATTTTAATACTATGTCTCTGATTATATCCAACAGTTTAATAATAAATGCGTGTGTGCGTACGTATAGTACAGAACACACAACAATACACTGAAAAATAATTTTGACATAAGAATTTCAGTGACTACTCCGCCATCTATTGACACGAGATGAAAACGTTCTTTTTTTTAACGGCTCATTGGCTTTTGCTCACTGATTTTAAGCAGCAAAGGCGCGCTTTTCGAGCTAGTGAGGTAAAAATATAATTTCTGAATAAAAAACTAACAAATAAAAATTTATTTTGCAGGTACATTCGGTCATACTTGAAGGTTCAACTTTTAATTTGCCCACTAATGTGGGCAAAATAAAAACTGAAACAGCACCCAGAAGTTTTGGATGATGTGAGTATAAATACTCGTACATTTTTAAACACCCAGCGGAGCCACTATCGGAAACAAATCTGCTGGCTCATTTTTCACCTGTATTCAATGGTAATGAGAGCCAAAAATGGATCAGTGACAATTCCTTCGACGGTACAAACACCTCGCGCGTATTTACGTCCTCAGGTGTTCAGCGGAGATGTAAATTTATATAACGTTTTGCTCAAAATACAAAATTACCCAGCTTTAATAAATAAACACAAGTTAAAATACTAAATATTTTCGTATAATTAACACTTTTAAGGTACAATAAAAAAAAATAAGATGTTTTCGAAATATATTTCGTCCCACTTTGGGGCCGGCTTCAGTGGAAACAATATTATAATCTACAATTTTTCATAGGTAAGTTGAAACTCATGCTAAGTTTTTTCGAGAGATTGCATTGTAATTTTAAACTCTTGATCTTGAAGTAACATTTTGCCTTCACAATTTCGGTACTAAAATTCGTCGATATATTTATGACGTCAGTTGCATCACCACATCTTGGCTGTGCCAAACCCGCCGTTCTAACTTGTTTGAGTAGTCAAACTGGAGTTGCAAAGTTCCCTTACATATTGAAATTTATGACTTTAGTCCTGAAACCTTTCAGTACAGTCCCTGTGATGTTGGCAGAGCCTTAATGGTACGTGTATAATATAATTTACTTTTTATTTTTTTATTGCTTTTTTACCGTTCTTTGACGTAATCTGCTGTGCCCTACTGTCCCTTATTTAAATGGATTTTACTTGAGGACATTCTGATAAACATTAATTATTGCTACACTAACAGTACAAATAAACTAATACTGTGCTTATTTATGAAGACCTTTTACGTTTTGTTATAAGAAGTCGAGGTTGACTTATTCTTGAGCAAGTAGAGGAACAAAAAAATATTTTCCGTTTTTCGCAAACATTGAACATTTGGCAATCAACACAAACATTTGGCTTTAGAAACAAAAGTCACCTTAAATAGAAAACATCAAAATTTATGTTTGATAAACATTTATTCTTCATTTGTAGTTTGCAATCTGTTCACATAAATAGCAGCAATTACAACTTCTGCGAAATATTTTCTGAATTTTATCATAAATCACATCAGTGAGATGTCACTTTAATTGTACGAGTATACGAATTAATTCCGTTCACAGCAGGCGCTCAGTCTGATGTGAGAGTAGAACTATATTACTCATGTTAGAGATGCATAATCATTAAAATGCGGTGGTACCAAAGTTTCGTACAAACCCTGGTTCAAGACAAGTTTGTGAATTTGCCCATTTATAGGGGTTTATCTTATTATGATCATTAGATACCCCTTTCATATACTTAGGTATTTTAAGCATTCAATCCTCAGATGTGAGCAAAAAATAAAACAACGAAAGGAATTGTTTTGATCCTTGACTGGGCAGACGAGTGGTTAAATATGTATTTGTGACCCTAAAGGCGTTATAAACGGGTCCTTTTTTACTATGTAGTAGAAAACTGTGCGAAGCGACAACTGAAAATCAGCGCTGCGCATAGTTTTACGCTAAACAGCGTCCATTTGTCACCACATTATTAAATAATAAGTCTGTATCTTAAATGGGAAACCCTGAAGAAATAAAATTAATTTAAAAATACTTAACATTCATTGCATACCTACTTAGTAATGAGTGTTAATGTAATGATAACTACTTTAAGAGAGGTCAGACAAGGCAAGGCAAGGCCCGCCATGTCAGAAAGCTGAACATGTGGATTCCTTATAATAAATTTTAAGGTCATGCATGGCAGAATACAGTGCGACAAGTCGTGGCCAAAATCTGAACTAACCCCGCTATCAAAACAATACGTAACCCTTGTTCCACAGCTGTCATACACTCGCCAAAAAAGCCATTGCCGCACTATAGGTTTCTTTATGTTATGTATGACATATCAATGTGTCAGTAGGACAACGATGACGTCGGCACATTGACACTCTATAGACGACATCTCACAGAGTGCACTGTGATTGTGAAAAGCTCACTCGTTAAATACACTGCTACGCCACTTTGTGTGAGAGGAGACTTTTAATGATTTATTAAATGTTAAATAATTTGTAAATGTTATATTAAATGTTAATTATAATAAAATTATTACAAAGGCTTATCAGCACAAGGATAAAAATTACTGAAGGAAAACCCCTTAGGATCCGCAAAAGTAAATTAAAATATATCAGATTTTACTAGATAGCGCTACAAACTAAGATGCCTATCAGGCAGTAGTGCAGACGAAGTAGCGGGCCAAAGTAGTTAAATACAAGTTACATTTTACAATAATATCCGTGCTTTAACACAGTGTTCCAATTACTAGATTCGTGTGTCGAGACGGCAAAGCGCTCAGGCTGGTGCTATATCTACACACGTCGGCTCATTGTTTCTCTATAGTATACGGCGTTCCACAGAGAACATTCATGTGTCACGCTCACTTGTTCCACACACCGCTCCCATACTTTGCATGATAGGGACATAGAGAAAATACTCTATGGATGTCATAATAATCTTCTCTTTGCTAGTGATGTTTCTTTATCACGCTTACTGCTATCGATATTCTTTGATTTTAAGGAATATTAGTGAAAATGTAAATATATAAACGGTAAAATTGTCTTAATATATATTTCGGGCCCGGCCTGGGCTCGGTACCAGTTGAGTTAAATAAAATACTATTTGCATTAAATAGAAGTATATCTGGCATAGACAGCAGAAACCTTATTTATATTTTATAGTAATTTCTCGTATGTCTCTCTGTAAGTTCCCATAAAACTAAATTTATACATAATTTACATTTTGTATATTTATGTCTGTCTGTAAGTTTATCCATAACTATACGTAATTTATTGAATTATTTACAATTTAGGCTTATCCGTCTGTCTGTAGGTTCACTCATAACTTAGTTAGAACTTAGAGACGGACAAACAGACATACGAGAAATTACAATAAAATTTAAATAAGATTTCTGTTTTGTGTATGGCAGATATAATTATATATAATGTCAATATCAATTTTTTTTAACTCTATTGAGGTTGGGCTGAGGTAGGGCCCGAAATATATCTGGATACCATTTAACGTTTATATTTTTACAATGTATATACTTAAAAACAAAGAATAATAAGAGCTTTTATTGCTATCAAGGCATACTATACATGTATTATACTTTGACAACGTAGCAAACCCGCACACTATAAATCTGTCGAGTTTTAGCAGTAGCAAAACGTTGATTTGGCTTACGAATTAGGGAGGGAAATTGCTCGGCGCATTTTTTTCAGGCCCATATTCTCCCAACCTATATTCTTCAGTCCTACCTTTGCCCATTATTTTTATTACACTCGTAATTACGTCATATGAATTATTAAAAAGGTACTTGACTTAAACCATTGAAGCGGAACAAAATAATTAAAAAATTATAAAGAGCAATAATAATTGTGAGATCGAAAGGGGAAGCATTAGCGCATAAAATTGCCATTTTCCCGACCCTTTAAATTTATGAAGGGAAACATTTTACAATTTTATGAATTCTCAAATTTTGCAGGTATTTCTCTTCCCCTCAAAATTACTGACGCCCTATCCCTATTTTATTGAGTCTTCTGAGAGCGAGATAGCGGGCACATTTTTCATTCATAGAATTGATACTTTTTATCTTTAATAACAATTTATATCAAAACTAGCTTTTGCCCGCGCCGCCGCCCGCGTGTTACTCGGTTCGGACATGCTTTTTTCCGGGATAAAAAGTTGCCTATGTGTTAAGTTAAGGTACAAGCTATGTCAGTTCTAAATTTCATCCAAATCCGTTCAGCCGTTTCAGCGTGAAAGAGTAACAAACATACACACACACACACAGAAACTTTCGCATTTATAATATTAGTGTGACTATACTACATTTGTATTTTTATTATTATTATATAAAGCTATAGCTTTTTTATATCATTTTTAAGTTAATTTGGTTTTATGAATGAATGCAATTATAACCTTAATTTTATATTATGTACTGGTGTTTGTAATGAAGTCCTTATTGCTATTTAAAATAAAATATATGTTTACTTGCATTAATCGAGTTCACGTTTCGGTTAAGTTACGAATAATCGGTACAGAGATCACGTCAATTATTATTTCAAGAACAATCAAAGGTTGTTCTCAAAGGGAAATCGATACTAATAAACAAATACTGTGGTACTGTATTGTTCTACAAAGGGTACAGTCTTCACCACATTTTCCGACCGAGCAAACGCAAATGAGCCCCAACCACTCAAGTGTGTTATTAATTACGTGATTTGCACAACGATAAGGGATGGCAAAAATAGGCTTTTGTTAATTAACATTATGTTTATTTATAACTCATGTACTTATCCACAATATAATTATATTAAATATTATACCCAACCGGTTTCGCTATTCAGCATTCTCAAGGGCTTAACTACAATATTTATTTAATTACATTTTCAGAATCTACAAATAAAATACGTGCAATAAAATATAAAATAACAATATTATCGAATTGATTAGGGGCAAACTTTAGGGCAAACTTTAATTAATTATTTTGTTAATTAAAGTTTGCCTAAAAACGACAAAGTTATTAAAGTATGTAATATTTTGGCAAGTTCCGTACCACCCGACAATATGGGTGCGGAACCCTAAAAACATTATGATAAATAATAACATTAAACATGCCAGAGCAACATCAAGACAAAAAACAAGCCGCTTAAATGGTTACTCCTGACAAAAAAATATGATAAATAATAACATTAAACATGCCAAAGCAACATCAAGACAAAAAACAAGCCGCTTAAATGGTTACTCCTGACAAAAAAATATGATAAATAATAACATTAAACATGCCAAAGCAACATCAAGACAAAAAACAAGCCGCTTAAATGGTTACTCCTGACAAAAAAATATGATAAATAATAACATTAAACATGCCAAAGCAACATCAAGACAAAAAACAAGCCGCTTAAATGGTTACTCCTGACAAAAAAATATGATAAATAATAACATTAAACATGCCAAAGCAACATCAAGACAAAAAACAAGCCGCTTAAATGGTTACTCCTGACAAAAAAATATGATAAATAATAACATTAAACATGCCAAAGCAACATCAAGACAAAAAACAAGCCGCTTAAATGGTTACTCCTGACAAAAAAATATGATAAATAATAACATTAAACATGCCAAAGCAACATCAAGACAAAAAACAAGCCGCTTAAATGGTTACTCCTGACAAAAAAATATGATAAATAATAACATTAAACATGCCAAAGCAACATCAAGACAAAAAACAAGCCGCTTAAATGGTTACTCCTGACAAAAAAATATGATAAATAATAACATTAAACATGCCAAAGCAACATCAAGACAAAAAACAAGCCGCTTAAATGGTTACTCCTGACAAAAAAATATGATAAATAATAACATTAAACATGCCAAAGCAACATCAAGACAAAAAACAAGCCGCTTAAATGGTTACTCCTGACAAAAAAATATGATAAATAATAACATTAAACATGCCAAAGCAACATCAAGACAAAAAACAAGCCGCTTAAATGGTTACTCCTGACAAAAAAATATGATAAATAATAACATTAAACATGCCAAAGCAACATCAAGACAAAAAACAAGCCGCTTAAATGGTTACTCCTGACAAAAAAATATGATAAATAATAACATTAAACATGCCAAAGCAACATCAAGACAAAAAACAAGCCGCTTAAATGGTTACTCCTGACAAAAAAATATGATAAATAATAACATTAAACATGCCAAAGCAACATCAAGACAAAAAACAAGCCGCTTAAATGGTTACTCCTGACAAAAAAATATGATAAATAATAACATTAAACATGCCAAAGCAACATCAAGACAAAAAACAAGCCGCTTAAATGGTTACTCCTGACAAAAAAATATGATAAATAATAACATTAAACATGCCAAAGCAACATCAAGACAAAAAACAAGCCGCTTAAATGGTTACTCCTGACAAAAAAATATGATAAATAATAACATTAAACATGCCAAAGCAACATCAAGACAAAAAACAAGGCTCTAAAATGGTTCCTCCTGACAAAAAAATATGATAAATAATAACATTAAACATGCCAAAGCAACATCAAGACAAAAAACAAGCCGCTTAAATGGTTACTCCTGACAAAAAAATATGATAAATAATAACATTAAACATGCCAAAGCAACATCAAGACAAAAAACAAGCCGCTTAAATGGTTACTCCTGACAAAAAAATATGATAAATAATAACATTAAACATGCCAAAGCAACATCAAGACAAAAAACAAGGCTCTAAAATGGTTACTCCTGACAAAAAAATATGATAAATAATAACATTAAACATGCCAAAGCAACATCAAGACAAAAAACAAGCCGCTTAAATGGTTACTCCTGACAAAAAAATATGATAAATAATAACATTAAACATGCCAAAGCAACATCAAGACAAAAAACAAGCCGCTTAAATGGTTACTCCTGACAAAAAAATATGATAAATAATAACATTAAACATGCCAAAGCAACATCAAGACAAAAAACAAGGCTCTAAAATGGTTCCTCCTGACAAAAAAATATGATAAATAATAACATTAAACATGCCAAAGCAACATCAAGACAAAAAACAAGGCTCTAAAATGGTTCCTCCTGACAAAAAAATATGATAAATAATAACATTAAACATGCCAAAGCAACATCAAGACAAAAAACAAGGCTCTAAAATGGTTCCTCCTGACAAAAAAATATGATAAATAATAACATTAAACATGCCAAAGCAACATCAAGACAAAAAACAAGGCTCTAAAATGGTTCCTCCTGACAAAAAATATGATAAATAATAACATTAAACATGCCAAAGCAACATCAAGACAAAAAACAAGCCGCTTAAATGGTTACTCCTGACAAAAAAATATGATAAATAATAACATTAAACATGCCAAAGCAACATCAAGACAAAAAACAAGGCTCTAAAATGGTTCCTCCTGACAAAAAAATATGATAAATAATAACATTAAACATGCCAAAGCAACATCAAGACAAAAAACAAGGCTCTAAAATGGTTCCTCCTGACAAAAAAATATGATAAATAATAACATTAAACATGCCAAAGCAACATCAAGACAAAAAACAAGCCGCTTAAATGGTTACTCCTGACAAAAAAATATGATAAATAATAACATTAAACATGCCAAAGCAACATCAAGACAAAAAACAAGGCTCTAAAATGGTTCCTCCTGACAAAAAAATATGATAAATAATAACATTAAACATGCCAAAGCAACATCAAGACAAAAAACAAGGCTCTAAAATGGTTCCTCCTGACAAAAAAATATGATAAATAATAACATTAAACATGCCAAAGCAACATCAAGACAAAAAACAAGCCGCTTAAATGGTTACTCCTGACAAAAAAATATGATAAATAATAACATTAAACATGCCAAAGCAACATCAAGACAAAAAACAAGCCGCTTAAATGGTTACTCCTGACAAAAAAATATGATAAATAATAACATTAAACATGCCAAAGCAACATCAAGACAAAAAACAAGCCGCTTAAATGGTTCCTCCTGACAAAAAAATATGATAAATAATAACATTAAACATGCCAAAGCAACATCAAGACAAAAAACAAGCCGCTTAAATGGTTCCTCCTGACAAAAAAATATGATAAATAATAACATTAAACCTGCCAAAGCAACATCAAGACAAAAAACAAGCCGCTTAAATGGTTACTCCTGACAAAAAAATATGATAAATAATAACATTAAACATGCCAAAGCAACATCAAGACAAAAAACAAGCCGCTTAAATGGTTACTCCTGACAAAAAAATATGATAAATAATAACATTAAACATGCCAAAGCAACATCAAGACAAAAAACAAGCCGCTTAAATGGTTACTCCTGACAAAAAAATATGATAAATAATAACATTAAACATGCCAAAGCAACATCAAGACAAAAAACAAGCCGCTTAAATGGTTACTCCTGACAAAAAAATATGATAAATAATAACATTAAACATGCCAAAGCAACATCAAGACAAAAAACAAGCCGCTTAAATGGTTACTCCTGACAAAAAAATATGATAAATAATAACATTAAACATGCCAAAGCAACATCAAGACAAAAAACAAGCCGCTTAAATGGTTACTCCTGACAAAAAAATATGATAAATAATAACATTAAACATGCCAAAGCAACATCAAGACAAAAAACAAGCCGCTTAAATGGTTACTCCTGACAAAAAAATATGATAAATAATAACATTAAACATGCCAAAGCAACATCAAGACAAAAAACAAGCCGCTTAAATGGTTACTCCTGACAAAAAAATATGATAAATAATAACATTAAACATGCCAAAGCAACATCAAGACAAAAAACAAGCCGCTTAAATGGTTACTCCTGACAAAAAAATATGATAAATAATAACATTAAACATGCCAAAGCAACATCAAGACAAAAAACAAGGCTCTAAAATGGTTCCTCCTGACAAAAAAATATGATAAATAATAACATTAAACATGCCAAAGCAACATCAAGACAAAAAACAAGCCGCTTAAATGGTTACTCCTGACAAAAAATTTGGCGCTGTCTGCGTACGAAACTACGTTTTATTATTTTTTGTTTTACTTTGGAGTATGTCCTACAATCTGACTAAATTTAAAACTTGTATACTTATGTTACTGTTTTTAAGTAAGACCCAAAACCAATAACGTTTAAGTAATGCTACTTTTTCAAGGATTCTTGTATGGATTTGTATTTAAGGGTAGCCCTTTGAATTTTTTTTATTATTTGTCGTGATGGAAGCCTTCTAACACGTTTTCTGTGAAAATTTCAACTCTCTACTTATTACAGTTGAAGCTGTAGAGCCCTGTGCCTGTGACAGACGGACAAACAGGCAGCAGAGGCTAAGTAATGTCTCGTTTGGCACCTGTCCGGTATGAAACCCTAAAAATGGTTATTCTATATGTATGCGAATGTTTAATGGCAGGTTGATTGGGTTTTATCAGATTATCATCGTCATATTTCGTTTAAACCTATTAATTTAACACTGCAGCTTACTTATCCTTTCCGTAGCGAAAGTTTACTTATAAATAAAACGCCTCATAACAATGTAATTCCCGAAAGAAACTGGCATTTTCTTGCAATACAATTATCATATTACGAGCATGTTAGTTGAGCTTCCTGCTCCTTGCCTTCGTAAGAGAAATAACATTTTTGTGTGGTGGCAACTTTGTTGTAGTCAGATGTGATACAAATAAACAGTAAAACATTCACATAGCTTGCGTAGGTTGTCAACCCTTGTACGAGTAATGTAATGCTTCTTATGAATATACACTTTTTTTATTTAATGTTATCCTTAAGGCTTGGCCCGTGACCGTGACTCTTTGAGTCTGGAAGAACCGGTGGCCATTGGTCATTAATGTGTTATTTATTACTAGCTTTTGCCCGCGGCTCCGCCCGCGTGTTATTCGGTTTAACGACATGCTTTTTTCCGGGATAAAAAGTAACCTATGTTAAGTTGGGGTATAAGCTATATCCATTCTAAATTTCATCCAAATCCGTCCAGCCGTTTCAGCGTGAAAGAATAACAAACATACACACACACAAACTTTCGCATTTATAATATTAGTGTGAAGAGTGATGAGATAACATAGCATGTCTTATTTCACCACAAACGATTAGAGACTGCGCTAATTAGACACTTTACGTATGAAATAACAAAGCCTTGTCTTATTTTACCACAAACGAAAAGGTCCGCGCTAATTAGACACCTGATTTTTCAATGATATCGATGTATTCTACAGGAACCATGAATTTTTTCGGGATAAAAAGTAGCCTATGTGCTAAGTTAGGGTATAAGCTATATTCATCCTATATTTCATCCAAATCCTTTCAGCCGTTTCAGCGTGAAAGAGTAACAAACATACACACACACACACGCACAAACTTTCGCATTTATAATATTAGTAGGAGTAGGATAGTAGGAAGTAGGATTCGAAGCCATTGGTGTTGGATGCAAAATAATGCGCAAATACACTCGCTCCGTCCAACGGCACCGGCAGCCACAGTGAAGACATCAGAGTGGTGCATCAAGGTGATGGCTATATTTTGTGCCCTTCAGAGTAGAAACCCTTAAGGCACGGGAATCATACAAGCATAGAGCAGGCTCCATCAATATCTCAATAAAAATACCCTCACGTCCTGTTTGCCATCGGGTTGAGGCTTACCTCCGAGAGTGGATAAGCCTAGCAATTTGTATTTAATTATTGTGCAATTTTAAAATAAAATATTAAATTAAATAAATTCACAATCAAAACACGATACATTTTGGAAACTCCACCGCTTACTTGCGCGTCCTGAATACGTGATAAGGAACAGAGTAAATAAATACTAAAATGATGTTAAGTTAATAAGGTTTTATTCGCTGATTTTGTTGCCCCGAAATAAATAAAAAATTGGAGTAATAGTTCTTTAAAAATATTAAAAATTAATCTGTCTGCCCGTCATCAGTATGAACTAAATTGACCTAAAAGGACTAAATTAATCAGAATAAGCTCTGCGTTATCATATATCATATCACTTGATGTCCCAGAATTAACTTGGTCTTGTTATGGCTTGCAGTGGATTTTTAAAGACAACCCCCACCCGTGTCAGGGGCCAACTTATGACGTAAAACAAGTGGTTTTTTCCATCAAACTTTCAAAATTTCAGTGATATCAAGGAATTATCTACTCGTTTGTGACTGTTTAAATCTGTACACCGCAGTCCGCTTCAAAGTACGCCGCACGTTAGAATACAAACTGACCAAAATATTAGTTGCAATCCCCCTAATAGGCAAGAAAATATATATTTGGTCACAATCCAACTACCATTTCGGTCTGATGTATTGCGGTATTGGTTCTACCCTTACATATAGACGCGTCCTGTCAATTCAGATCCTATGACCGCAAACCGAAGCAACCATGTTTGTGGTTTACAGACATACCTACGCAGTACAAATCCCAAAACAGCTGGTTCCCTTCATGCAAACGACAGTGCTCGAGCTACGTTACATACAGCATGAATCGGATAAGCTCCAACCACACTCTTGCAAAGTCGCTCGTAGAAATATTTTAGTGGTTTTAGGTTAGCCAAGAGTTGACACCCTCCCTGTCAAGCGCGCCGGACTGTGCTCGCAGTAAACAACGTTCAACATCGGCGGACTAACATGTGGAGTGAGTACAGTGGTCTCAATCAGTGAGAATGTGAATTCCGTGCAAATTCTTCCCGCAAGCGTCCTTAATCCGGAATTGAAATCGCAACACCATGACGAACGCCGGCAAAACTAAGTCAGTGCAAGCATCTACTCTCAATAAGAGTGTAAGAGTTTTTATTTAGAATATTGTAGCAGTATTGTATAGCGGAATAATTATGAACAATAATTCAGTGTGCGGGCAACTTGGCTCGAATGTTAGAGTAAGCTATCAGTTTCTTTATAAGCTATAGTTTAGGCTGCCCAATCATTTTAACAGTCGGGCAAAACGGATAATTCAAAAATCACAGGCGGGCCACTGACCACTGACAGTTCGCATTTTCGTTATTTCTTGTAACAATAAATTAAAGGTTTTGTAGAATAAAACAAATGTTACATTCTGAAATAGTTGTTTAATTTTACAAGTTAAAAATAATAACATAAATAGCATCTTCTGCCAAATAAAGAAACATAATTAACAAAAATTAAAATCATATTACAAAATTGGCACAAATTAATGTTTCTGTTTTAATAATGTTCTTATATTAGGCGTCAAATCAGATGTTAACAGTAACAACAAATCACACTAATATTATAAATGCGAAAGTTTGTATGTGTATGTATGTTTGTTACTCTTTCACGCTGAAACGGCTAAACGGATTTCGATGAAATTTAGAATGGATATAGCTTATACGCTAACTTAACACACATGCTACTTTTATCCCGGAAAAAAGCATGTCGTTAAACCGAATAACACGCGGGCGGGGAAATCAGAAATATAGTAAGCTTTAAACTTTCGCGATTTTCACACATTATTAACTTTGTATTGGGGTCTTACTCGCGATAACTAATAACATACCTTAATAGATATGTGCTCAGCCGACAGAAAGCGTTTATGCCATATGTGAAAGGAATAACGGACCAAATCGGAACAGCACTAGGTAAATACTCCATCAAGACTGTATATACGCCGTTTTCTAAAGTAGCGCATCATATTCGCTCACCAAAAGATGCTATACCATACATGACTCCTGGTGTCTATAAAATACAGTGCAGCTGTGGAAGTGTATATTTTGGCCAAACAAAGCGAACCATAGCTGAGAGGGTCAAGGAACACATTACAGCTGTAAAAAACAGGCAAATAAATAAATCAGCGATTGCAGAACACTGAACAAAAATTGATTAAGAAATATTTTGCTCAGTTAGAGATGTGCGGCATTTATTTTTTATAAAATTAAGATTTTAAACGGTGGTCACGCGATTGGCTTGGCACACAGAATTGGCAATTTTGAAACTTGCACGCACGGAGGCGGGCCACTCAAAATTCGTTCGCGGGCCACATCATGGCTCGCGGGCATGGGGTTGGGCAGCCTTTGTTTAGACGATAATTTACTTTTCAACACACTTGCTTATAAAGTGGCCCTTATTGCAGCGTTCATAATGCAGCATATTAAACACGCGTTCTTTTTACTTTAAATTATCGCACTAGTTTTTTTTTAATCTTAGCAAGGAGTTTTGAGTTTTGATGTCTTGAGAAATAGAAGTTTTTGCGAATAAATAGACTGTCTCAGATAAAATATAATAAATAATCATTTAGTTTCATAAAATTATTATTTTTATCAACAAATGAACTCAAATTTTGGTTGTAAATACAAAAATATTCATTTTGTTAATATGAATGCCTCAGTGCCTCTATTTCCATTTGCGCAAAAAACAAAATCTCCGCCGCCATTTTTCAAATAAAATTGTCAGTTCAGTTCAGTCAGTTGTGGTTTCGGTTATGTGGAAAAAAAAAGTGAAATTTTATTATTTTTCCTCGCAAGTGTGTTGAAAAACGTCGTATGAAACGCGTGAGCATTAGACATTACACTCTCGGCTCCATTACGGCCGGCCTCGCCTTTCAGCTCGGGCTGCAATCCCGCCTCTACTGTAATGTGTCCAACGCAGCTCACTGGTATCATAATGTACTACTGTGGACCAGAAAACTTTCTCTAAGATTTTGTACAATAAATAGTACGCGCGTGAATTGAATGAATTCGGGGATTGAAGTGAAGCGCACTTCGCACATTTCCTTCGTACGCCTGCAGTGCAGTGCCACATATGACACTGTGGTAGTGCTAGAGAACAGTTGTGTATGTATGTATTGCATTCTTGAGAGCTGCATTCAGTTCACGCGCGAATTGTAGTTATTTCACTATAAACTACGCCACGAATATGTCGTTGTCTGGATGCACAATTATAATGGCGAACTGGTTAAGGCTTCAATCATCCAGAAAGCACAATTTTGTTAAGGCTTTTTGAGAACATGCCATTGGCTGGAAAGTTTTTTAATTTAATAAATGGTTATTGCTTCTAATTTTTTTTGACTCAATTCTATATTAAAACTCGGAAACTTTACTGGAATATTTTGTGGTACAAAAATATATTTTATTAATTTTGACAGACTGAACACATAAGGTTTGAATAAAGAAAAACATTTCCTGACCGTCTAAGTATGTTTAATAATAAAATTGTACAAAAGGCTTGTGAGTACATTAAATATCATTGATAAATTATTTATAATGAAATGGCTTGTAAGTTTTTTACTAAAGGCAAAACTACAACTTTCAGAATGTTTGTCTGTCTGTCTGTCCACCTAACGAACTTGGATGTGGTTTTCTTTATTATTATCATCGTAGAGACTCTTGTCAACAAGAGGCTATAATCTAAGAGTTGTTGGTAAAATAACCTCCAAGCCGAAAACTGTCGACACTACATGAAAATTCGACCTACATTATTATATACATAACATATTCATAGTGGAGACTCTGTAAGTGGTCAAGACCAATTTTCAATGACACTGCGTTTGCGAAATACGAAAAACATCTTTGTGCCTCTAATATACTGTTTAAGAACAACCTCGCCTCAATTGTGTATATTTTACAGAAAGGGTTATTGAACCCTAACCACTTACCGAATCTTCAGTATGAATTTGGGTATATAAACAAAAGTCATCTTATCTTATATATGAGGCGACATTTATTTATACAGCCAAGTTCATACTGAAGACTCGGTAAGTAGTCAGAATTGAGGTTCGATGACGTTTTTTAGAAAATTTAATTTTTTTTTCCTTTTTCCTACAAACGCAAGCTCAGCCTCGAGACATACAATGGAAAGTAAAAATTTTATTCTTCAAATTTCAAAAAAAAGTTTAAAGTTTAGGTGGTTAACTTGAGCGAAACTGAACACTATGTTTTGTTATTCGTGGACGAGTACTAGTTTGCGTTTCAAAAACCAATGTTTCACCTGTTCCATTTATATTTTAAATAAATACGTATATTGACTGACTCATAAGTTAACTACCTAAACCGATAACGTATAAGACCTGCTCTAAGTAAAAGTGTAAGTTTAAGGCGCCACCTATGCACGCCACCATTTTAGTACAAAATTTGATAACCCTTTTTCTGTTATTTTTCGTTATAGACCAGAGTTTAAGACCTCTATCATCTGGTACTGATATTTTAAAAGGCACCATTTTGCCAAAGTTTTCAATATTAATTTTGTTTTAAAGATTTACATACGTTGTTGTTTTCTTGACATAAATTGTACCTGTACGGAAATTTTACATTTCAGCCAGAAAATGACTTTGTAAATGCCTGTATTAAGACGGCATAGGTAGTAAAAAACGCGATTTTAAAACAGTAGAATACTAAAATAGATAGGGCTCCGAAAAAAATAATTGAAATTAGGATAAAATTAAGTTAAAAACTAGAACCCAACCTGGTTCAAAAGTAGAAAACAAGGCTTTGTGAAGAAAATAGTCATAATAATTTTACGAAAACCATTATCACAGGTCCTCAATATTCAGATATATTTTTTGTGATTAATAAACAGGGTTTGAAGCAATCAAATCACACGAGTTGTATAATACGAGTGAGAATTTGTGGTTTCTTCCAAATCAAACACTAAGCTTTTTATCTCGACGGCAAGGAAAATTTTTAGAGGTAGTTAATAATAAAAAAATACTGTCAGAAATAAGAAGTCCAAGAAAATTTCAAGTAAAATGCGAACAATTTGTAAACTACAAACGATAGATAACGCGTAACCCTATGCTGTTTCCATAGAGAAGCTAAGTTTCCCTAACTACAGCTAAACTAGACTTTGTTTCATTAGTAGTCGTGTACATTTAATTATGAATCAGAATCACGAATCTTTCAGTGTAAGTACATTGACATTACTAATTGAAAACCAATTTGATATAAAACTCCCTTAAATTTTAACAAATTCCACCCCTTTAACCCCCCGTTTAACTTGGGCTTGCACGATAACATCAACCTTAACCATTCAGGACCAAGTTTCTATATAGCTCCGAGGATCTTTACTGATATCCATTTGAAAATTGTTAAAGATTCCGCCTTCCCAACTCTCTGTTACTTGAGCTTTGTGAAACATTGATTTTCATGTTCTTGAAAACTTTTTAGAATTGTTGTGGATTTCCACTTTTTGTTTCCATATTATTATATTTTGCTTTGACAATATTTAAAATGAACATTTTATGTTTTTTGAACCTGTCATTATCTTTAATGTTATATCCACCATTACGGGCATTGAGTAGAATAACATTTACTTGTCCTATTTCACATTAAACTGCAGATAATTTATAATAACCTTGTCGATTTCCGATTTTTTGTAGCGACTTAATGATGTAGCAGCAACTTTGTAGAGAATTTACAATGTAATCATTTATTTATCAATAAGTTTTGCATCACCTCGTTAGATACGAGTACGTTCGAGTCCTCTCCGCCTCTAACATTTATTATGATTTCGTCCAGGTTAAGAATGTATATATTTTTATCTAGTTCTCATGTCGGTAAATAGGGAAAAAGGAAATTTTGTCTCGTGAAAATTTTGCCACGCGCAGTGTAGGGTTCCGTAGTTGCAACATTTTGTAAGTTGGTCTACTACATACAGATTGCGCCAAAGTTCTAGTACCATACATTTAGAAGAACGGCCCATACATTGTCGTGCTTAGAGTGGACTAAAAGTTTGGCGCGACATGTACTCGTAAACCTGTAAATCCTTCTAATATTTCTTCAATGGATCCCTAAATAGAAAAATGCTCTTCACACACTCATATTGTTTTTGAACTACCTATCCAACGATACCCCACACAATGGGATAGACGAGAAAAAAAAATCATCCCCAATTTACGTGTATGGGGACACCCTGAAAAAAATTTCTTTCGAGATTTTTTTTCACCGTTTTGTTGACATAATTATTATGTATACCCATACCTAATTACAGATTTCTAGCACTAAAAGTCTGTGATATAAGCCGCGGACGGACGGACAGACGGTCAGACTTGTCCTTGTCGGACTACGAAACCCTATAAAGATAAAATCTTATGGAATCCAGAGACAAAAGGTCCTTCGGGAGAGCGTCGCATCGAGTTAGTCTTAGGAATGGGACTTCGGAAATGCTTTGCATATTAATCTTTTTTTGCTGTATTAATACAGTTTGTAAAAAATGTAAGCAACATTGAAATTAACGCCATTATTTTCCATATTATTTTTATCATACCGTGGAGTAGTTACAGGCAGTTGTCGTCGGTCATTCCTCCCTTTGACGACTTCTGTAGATTTTTGTAGAAGTCTCTGGAAAGACTGCCGCCTCGCCTTCTGTCACTCGCCCATAACGAGCGCGCTTCAGACCTAGATCTTTTCATCTCTTTCCTTCAGACGCGGTAATGATCTAGCGTAAGCCCATTGTACATAAAAAGAAATTGCCGCTCATGATACCCTTCAATTTCTATAGGCTATATAGCTCATTCAGTCTCTCAATCTTTTGATCCGGTTTAATGTGTATTCACTGGAATCATGCATACCCTAAAATGTATAGTATTTGTGTCTAAAGTACTATAAAGTAGTTACTGTTAACTAAAGTACGACGATATAGGCCGATCACGTTGCGAAATGTGGCCTGTTCGATATTCGACTTCGTTCGAGTGACAGTTCACATTCTGTAACACCCATGTAACACCTCTGGCACCATTTCGGGATACATGTCGTGACATAAATGTAAATTTATGAATAGTATTAAAATGTTATACAATACAGACGTACAGTTTACATGCTCGGGAATGTAAGTATTCAAATGAGCTATTTAATGAAGGGGCATATCCTCAATTATGTCAAAATTATTTGATAGGATGCGCACAAAAACGTTTGACATCCCTAGGGAGATAATGTTATGTGAAACTCACTTAGATTGACTTTTTAAATTTGTTGCAGTTGTCTAAAGATTTGGAAACAGTTTCATAATTTGCGTAGAATTTGTTCAATGAGTAAAAAAATTAAAATTTACCGTTGTGAAGTAAGAACTTTCGTGATAAATCGATATTTGAATTTTGAAAGTTTACAGATTATCTAGAATTTGATACATGCCAGTATAACTTTTTTTGATAAATTGAAAGAAACGCAGATTATTGACCTCGCCCAATGTACACAATTTCTCTCGCGTTTTTCAATTCCTCATTTGCACTCAGGCTCTAAATGAACACATTAGAAAATGTAATGATGATGAAATTATAGTTAAATGACATGTAAATACTGAAAACAAAATGTAGGCCGTACCACTATATTGTAAATAATCTAACAATATGAAGTATAAAAAATAAAAGGCACTTTTTACTCATACATACCTACAACTTAACATTTGTAGGTATGCAAACTGCAAAGCTGCAGTTGCAAAACAAACAGTTTGTTTTAATAATTTTCTGCCTTGATACGTACGTAAGTACAGCGTGTTTAATGAAAATCCGCGGTATTGCAGTCGGCAGTCGCAGTCGGCAATCAATTTGTAAAGCTCATAATCGGCATCGATACCCACGATGCAAATAGGCCTGAGCACTGAGCGCTGTGTAAACAATACTTACTCGAACATCATAATTTAGTTAACATTCAAACACAGTTTGGCTTATACATTTTAGGCATCAATTTTAGAAGTCAATCATCATTTATTAATAATAAAAATTCAATAGATGATAATAATAAGTGCGTGGGAAGTAATCTCTTACTCTCTCAGAGCAATTAATATCTGTGTTCGAAACGGTATCTACGGAATCTCTGAATCTTACTCGCACTTGACCATTTTTTTATGCAAAAGCTTTTTTTCAATTTATTTAGTATCCTAAAATATCAAGATCGTGGGGGTAAAACAGTGAAATTGGAATAAGCTGGTGGAGTCAAATTTATGTTATGTATGACTGAAAGCAACCTTCGAACGTATCAAACTGAAAGCAGCTTATTTCCGTCAAGTTGGTAACTAGCGTGCAAAGAAAAAGAATGCCCGTCTAAAGTTCATTTGGAGTATATATATATATATATTGTTTGTTTTTTTTTTCTTAATTACGTTTCATTTATTTACTCACACTATGCATTGGAAAACGTAGTATGATACACGTGCGTAAGGGCAATAACTGACTCGTAAAGTTTAAAACACTCGCTTATCGCTCGTGTTTCAAACCGTTCCTCGTAAGCTATTGCCACCTTTACGCACTTGTAGCATAAACTACTATTACCATCTCGTTTTAAACTCAAAAAGGGTGTAAAGATACTGAGAAAAGATTTTTTTTCTGAAAATTGTATGCATTAAAATAGGCAGGTTAAATATTGTTTTACAAAATTACGATTGAAGCAAATATATTAACAGAAATTTGTCTCATGTATTTTGTAAAAATCTATAACTTCATAATACCCAATCACAAAACAAAAATGTGGACAGTCCATTAATTAGAAAACATTGGAAATAAATATAAACCTTATCGTATAAAAAACTCATTGAACATTGAGAAAGGGTTTCAATATTTAAGTCCAATAATCGTTTACGAATAACATCAAATGCAATTATTTCATCTCCAGTGAGAGCACGCAAAGCTGTGTGAATTGTTCCACTTCAGAAATAAGATTTCCACTTTCAAACAAAGTACCAGAGCGAGCTCTACTTCTCTTAAATCCTTTTTGACATCTCAGAATGTTTGTTTTAATACGGAACCCATCTTACTGATCTTAAAGATAAAATCTATTATTTTTTCTTATAGGAGGAAAACTCTTCAAATCATGATGTGATTTCATTTAAGAGTAGTATTAATACACTTTCGGTGCTAAATTTAGGCTTTTTTAACCGACTTCAAAAAAGGAGGATGTTACCACTTCGACTTTTTTTTAATATACCAGCACTGAAAAATAACATATAGCACCTAGCACTAAATAGCAATCATGCACAACTTACAACACATACGAAATTCCCTAAGATATTCTTTAAAAAATAGGAAAAAAGATAATGTACACATTTAAATTGGAAAAGTTAAAAAACTACTTTAGCAACGGCAGTAAAAGGAGAAGAAACAGCAGATGACAGTGAAGATTACTTGAGTCCTAGAGATACCGATTTAAAAATATATAATTGCCAAAAATTTCTTTAAATGCTTATGACAGTCAAGACAATGTTGTTTAATAGAATACTTTATTTCATGACAAATAAACCTAGCTCGATTTGTGTATATCCCCAGCAATCTAGCACATTTAGCACCCGTTATCGATCTGGCAACCCTGCTAAACATTGCTAATAAAGCACCTCTACTCAACGAGCTATCTCTACTTCACCACTTGCTCAACGGGTAACGGAAAATATAAAAAAAACTGGCCAAGTGCGTGTCGGGCCACGCGCAATGTATAGGTAGGGTTCCGTAGTTGCCCGGTACATATAAGTTGGTCTACTAATACAGACCGCGCCAAACTTCTGGTCCCACACACTACTTCTGTGAATTTTTTCACATTTCTATAAACAACCGTTTAGCCAGCAGGGGGGGACGCTCCACTAACTAAAATTTTCACTTTAAAGCTTAATATTTCGCCAAACGGATCCCTAAATCAAAAAATGTTTTTACACACCCACAATGTCTTTAAACGACCTATCCAACGATACCCCACAATATGGGACAGACGAGAAAAAAAAATCATCCCCAGTTTACGTGTATGAGAGGTACCACAAAAATTTTTTTTTCCAGATTTTATTTTACCATTTTGTCGGTGCAATTAATATTTATATCCATGCCAAATTACAGCTTTCTTGTAATAATAGTCTCTGCGCTAAGCCGAAGACAGACGGACATGGCGAAACTAAAAGGGTTCCTTGTCGGACTACGGAACCCTAAAAAGGCTTAAAACATTTTAAACCTAAAAAGCAAGCGATGAAAAATGGATGAGTCAGAACAGCCTAAGCACTCTATTTAGAGATACATCGATAGAATAAAAACACTTGGCATATTTTTAAACACTTTGCGATTTATCCATCGCAAGTAGATAACAAATTAAATTAAATTTAATTTAATCGATAGAATACAATTTTATATTTCACCAGATTTTATTTTCTAAGAGCTTTCGTTACAACATTCTCGAAAATAAAGAACGTAATGTGTACGGCAAATAAAATACTATACTCCGTACTACGTTCATACTCGTAAATATACACTTCGCTTTACAACGCTACAAAAAAAACGACTACGGAGTTTCTCACATTCTACAGCGCAGCGTAGCAAGCGCAGCCTATTATTTCGATACATAATTATTTACTAAGCAGTATTCTCGGACTAGGTAATTTCGTTTCCTATTGACAACAAAATTGAGAAAATTTTACACGAGCGGTATTTCCCCTCGATACTATAAAGTAAAAAATTGAGTAAGCATGGTTTATTATAATTACAACCTTTACGAGTATAATACCCTAGTGACTAAACTTTGAGGCTCAACATTTAAACTCGTGATAAATATGCCTGTAATACCGAAAAATGTGCATAAGGGATTACCTATCTGAAGTTGTCTCAGGGTCGATATATTCCGACTCACATTAAGTTAAAGATATTCAGGGCGAGATCGGCGTCTGGAGAGTATTCAGTCAGTGCTTCTACCATAGGGGAATTTTCCCTCAAATTCGGGATGTTTTGTGACGGGTCAGGAATTAGGCAATTTTGACGAGGTAATCCAGAGAAATTGGCCTGCTTCAACGCTTTTATTTTACACATGTTTATCCTGCTCCACGGAAGTGGGCCGCTCAGAAAACTCCCAGTTTTGAGGTGTTTTTATTTATTACTTTGGAATTAGTACGAATCACATTTTTACGACGTTTATTTTAGTATAACTTTTGTTATCCAGAACCTAATACAACTCAAATGAAATTATAATTAAGATCATTAGTTGGGGAAAAAGTTTCTTCGCATTTTATATGAAAATTCAAAACATTTTTTAATAAACTTTATTTACATTTAACTAAAGTATGTAGGTGCCATTTTGTTCGATAACTTTCTGCCATCTTGTAGGTAACGACATGATCCCATTGCTATAGAAATTCTGGGGCTTCTGATCAAAAAACCGCGACAAGTGGTTTTGGCAGTCCTCTCGTTATGTTAACCTGACACTGCCTAAAGAATTATGAAGAGACCGAAACAAGTGGAAATCTGAAGGTGCAAGGTCAGGACTATGTGGCGAATGCATTAATACGTCCCAGCCAAACTCTCTTAATTTTTGCTGAGTGGCTAAAGATGTGTGAGGCCTAGCGTTATCATGATGAAAAACCACACCTCTTCTGTTAACTAATTCCGGCCGCTTTCTCTCAACTTCTTGCTTTAATCTCATCACTTGTTCGCAGTCGAGTTTAGAATCGATGGTCCTGCCTGGCGGTAACAGCTCATAATGAATAATGCCCTTCCAATCCCACCTTACACACAGCATTACCTTGTTGCGAGATAACCCGGATTTCGCCAGAGTCTGTGAAGCCTGACCAGCCTTTGACCACGACCTTTTTCGCACGTTCTTGTCGTACGTGATCCACTTTTCATCACCAGTTATCAGATTTTTCACAAATAGTTCGGTTTCATTACGCCGTAATAAAGAATCACAAATGAGTACACGGTTCATTAACTTTCTTTCAGTGAGCTCCTGAGGCACCCAAATATCGAGCTTTTTTGTGTACCCAGCTTTTTTCAAATGCGCCAAAACTGTTTTGTGGTCAACTCCCAGTTCTTCAGCTACATCGTAACTACTGATACGTCGATCTTGCTCCACTTTTTCAAAATTAGCATCCGTTTTATCCGTAACAAGGCTGTTGAACGTGCGAAAAAGGTCGTGGTCAAAGGCTGGTCAGGGGCGCCCGCCCAGAGCGAGGTGCATCTTTGACATCAAAATTTCCGGATTGAAAAACGCTTAAACCAAATTTTTGCTACTCTTACAGACACTGCACTTGGTCCATAAACATCACAATTTTTTTTCGGAGCTTGCGTTGCATTTTTGCCTTTTTTGTAGTAAAATTTTAAAATGTATCGAATTTCTTCATTAGATTCACTCATCTTAACAGTAAGAAAAACAAATGAAAATCACTAATTTTACGTAATACGAATTTGGAATTATCTTTTTTAAAATTTTAACTTTTTAATAAAACCAAAACCATCCAGATACAAATGGTATAGCCAAAGAGGTTTTATTATAAGTTCAATTCATACTATTTGCGAAAAGAGTTTTTCCCCAACCTATTAGTTTAGACTTATGTTTGCGATTTTTTTGGATCGAGGAAAATGTAAGTAATAGTTAGTGTATCAAACGGCAGAAAAATAAAGATCTAAGAGTGAAATATGATTTATATTTTTTTACTTAATTTAATCGTCGCTATTTATTAGTTTAAAATTAATTTAAAAGGAGACAGTAACGGGATAATCCCCCCTTAAACGTAATTTGGTGATGTGTCCATTCAACGGAACGCTACTATAATGCTTTGAAATCATGACGGTCTTGTGAGTAAGAATGAAAAAGAAAGAAAGTTGGAGGAATGCTTTATTACTTCTGGTCTCGCGATTTCGCTGCGTCTATAACAGGACAACGATAATCACTTAAAAGTCCTTAGCATTTATGCTCCTACTTTGGATATTGCGATGAAGTTTAAAACATCCTACTTCCTTCCTATTCCTACTAATTTCCTTATAAATGCGAAAGTTTGTGCGTGTGTGTGTGTGTGTATGTTTGTTACTCTTTCACGCTGAACCGGCTGAACGGATTAGGATGAAATTTAGAATGGATATAGCCTATACCCTAACTTAACACATAGGCTACTTTTTATCCCGGAAAAATGCATGCTTCCTGTGGGATAGATCAATATCATCGAAAAATCAGGTGTCTAATTATCGGGGTCCGTTTCATTTGTGGTGAAATAAGACAAGGCTTTGTTATTTCATACATCAGGTGTCTAATCAGCTCGGTTATATATCGTTTGTGGTGAAATAAGACAAGGCTATGTTATCTCATCACACTTCACACTAATATTATAAATGCGAATGTTTGTGTGTGTATGTTTGTTACTCTTTCACGCTGAAACGGCTGGATGGATTTGGATGAAATTTAGAATGGATATATGTAGCTTATACCCCAACTTAACACATAGGTTACTTTTTATCCCGGAAAAAAGCATGTCGTCAAACCGAATAACACGCGGGCGGAGCCGCGGGCAAAAGCTAGTGTTATATAAAGATCTCTTGGAAGCCGTTACAAAAACTCGCCCCCGGAACAATTACATTTTCTAGGTGACTATTAGTCGAGATAAAGAAGCTTGGCCTAAGTTATAAAGAGAGGTATTGTAAATATTAACAACAACAATGAATTTTCGCTTAATTTTTGCGCCTAGTTTAACTGACTGTTACGAATGCATACTTTCGACTCTCAACCAATTACAAGTCGATATAAATGTATCTGAAGTCTAAATATTGGCATTTTATCGATATATCTGAAATGCATATCACACTTGCAACATTTTGACATTTTGGCAACGAGTGTTTTTAGGGTAAAAAGACCCTTTTGTTGTGGTTTTTGATGCTACCAAGCCGAATTTTTGACATTTAAGGTGGTTGCTTGGAGTCTCATTCCCTAAGGCACAACTTATGATTGTTCTTATTTTTCAATAAAATATATAAAAAAAAATGTGAGCCTTTTTTTTAGAAAACTTGTGTTCACGGCTCACTGTTCGAACGAAGTTAGTGTCTAGTTACTACTATAATAGATATACAAAATCAATATAACCATTATTTTCAAATTAGGTTATTATTAAAAAGTGATTAATCTTAAGGGATTTTAGCTAATATAAAGGGAAACTAAAATTTGGGTGTAGCCACACTGTCAGTTGGTACGGGAAATGTTCGCTGGCTTCCCGCCTGAATTATGAATTCAGCCAAATGAAGGTACTGTGTAAATATGTCTAACGGTATTTTTGTGGGTTCGTTGCTCTTTTGGGGATATTGGTTTCAGTAAGAGTATTTTACCTTGGTTGTTC
This sequence comes from Ypsolopha scabrella, assembly GCA_910592155.1. NCBI lineage: Eukaryota > Metazoa > Arthropoda > Insecta > Lepidoptera > Ypsolophidae > Ypsolopha > Ypsolopha scabrella. The sequence continues at coordinate 14,495,523 of OU342964.1, forward strand.
CGGAGCTACAAAACCTTAAAAAGTTGTTCGATATGGCCAAACCCGATTTTTAGGACGTTTCGGGGAAGAAGTAGGTGAGGTTAGTAGTTTATTTTTTATAACAACTCAGAGCCAGATATTTAGCATAATATAATTATTATATTAGTAAATTATACTATAAGTGCGGTAAGGAGGCAATAAAGCCGATTCTGGAGGCTTTAATTTAAGTTTTAGTGCTGTCGAAGCTAATTTTTATCCAAAGCAATATAACTTCTGTTGTTTACACTAAAGAACTATTTTGGAATGAAGAAAATTTAGTTTTAACAGCACTAAAACTAAAATTAAAGCCTTCAGAATTGGCTTTATTAGCATAATACGAATAGGTCAATGTTTTAAACGTTACGAGTAAGTTATTTCCCTTACCCGCGTGTATCATACTATGTTTTTCAATGCATAGTGTGAGTAAATAAATGAAATGTAATTAAAGAAACAAACGAACAATAAATACTCCAAATGAACTTTAGGCGGGCATTCTTTTTCTCTTTTTTTGCACTCAAGTTGCCGAATTAAGAGAAATAAGCTGCTTTCAGTCATAACATACCTTGCTACTGTCCTGATGGCAGTGGTAGGCGGATTTCGTCCGACGATCAAACTGAACGCAGCCTACGAACGCATGAAACTGAAAGCAGCTCATTTCTGTCGAGTCTGTATATGAAGGTACTCAAGAAAAGACTGGCAAATTATTTCAATTAAAAAAAAACCTAGTGTGGTAAAGTTGATTTGGATAAAAGTCCTGATGCATATAAAAAAGACATATCGAGCACTTGCATTGAAAAAAAAACCGGACAAGTGCGAGTCGGACTCGCCCACCGAAGGTTCCGTTAAAGACTATATTTTTTATGATTCAATTACAAATGTAAAGTTTTCAGATTTTTCCCTATACTTGTAGTATAAGACGGTATTACTCGCCAAATTTCATAGTTCTAGGTCAACGGAAAATACCCTATGAATTTTGATTCCCTTGAGAGTGTCGAAATGTACGTTTTTTACGGCATAAACGACCGTATCTTTTTTTACGTTAACTTAGAAGTTCAATATTTTCACAGCTTCAAGGGACTGTATATATGAGTATATGGTTTTAATTTCAACTCGATACTTTTACGCGTTTTTGAGATAAAGGGTCTTGACAGACAGACGGGCGGACAGACGGACAACAAAGTGATCCTATAAGGGCTCCGTTTTTTTCTATTGAGGTACGGAGCCCTAAAAACAGTAAAACTTGTACCTTAACTTTGTTCCATATCACATCCATCAAATGATGGTAAATGTATGAAATAATAATGTTTTTCACCAAAAGTCAAAAATTGGTGTGACGACCATCGGAGTGAGGACTACTACGCGAGAGCGATGAAGATGATGTCTAAAATATTAAAAGACATTTTCTGCATAATGATTTTAAATTGTTAGGTATCTTAAATAGTCTAAATGTTATGAAACAAACACGTTTGCTAATTTACTCGAATTTGTTACAAGTTACATCAGTTTTGATTTAGGTTAGACGGAGAACTATGTGAATGTGACTTCCCAGTTACATGAGATAATATGACTAGGGAAGAATCTCTTATTTATGAATAGTTTGAAAAATGATACATATCTTTAGTTAAATATAAGTTTTATAAAATATCGTATGTTCATTAAATCATTTTACCTGCTTTTTTTAATTTTATAAGAGATGCCTAACTATAATATAACAAGAAAAATGTTTATATATCAAAAAGATTTAAAGCTTTTAGATACCAAGTGATTGCTTTGCTATAAAAGTTAACGTTTGTTTTAGAAAAAGTCCTCGATATTTTTCAAAGCGTTGAAATTGGGCATAAGGAGGAAAGCTCATTATCAATGGCTTCTTTAATGTGTCCTTGTTTATAGTTGCTATTTATCCCGTTTCATAAGTTCTCGTAGCAAATAGCTCACCTTATTACATATAAGTAATAGCAGTTAGGGTGCAGTCCATTTGGTAAGCGCAGTTCATCTACTCGTAGTTACTTAGTTCCATGGTGGCTATTCTTGCAACATTTTTCACATGCTTTATTTTTCATACGACGTTGTTAATTGCGTGATAAATGCCGTGTGATTATAATATATTACAGTAAAACTTGACGGCAATTCCGACACATGCGTAAGTTTCCGAAGGCGGAAGGTGGATGATTCCTAAAAGCTCCTTATATAGAAATGTACCAAGCTTTTAAACAAAAATATTTTACGCGGATTCATCACATATTTGCTATTTTGGCATTATTTTTTATTTGCACTATGAGTTGTTCGACTTTTGTTTAAAGTAGGTAACTATAATAAATTGCCATTGACGTCCTACCAAATGGACCTCGGGTCTAGTATAAAATTTACCAAAAAAGTGTCCTAAGTGACTAAGTGAAGTATCAAAATATTAAGAAACTAAACACTTGAATTTGAATCGTATGTCATTGCTGCACGGCTTAATTTTGATTGACGTGTGATTGTTGCCCTTTTTAAATTTTCTATGGTGTTGGTTCTCTTTAGTTCGGACACTTTTGAGCACAGACCAGTAGGTCTACCATGAGTTTACGCTTACTACACACGTTAACGACTATAGTAAGATATTTGTATGAAACTATGAACAGCGCCCCTAGCGTGTAGTAAAGGAACTAAAAATGGTACCATGAGTTGTCATAGTTGAGTACTCTGTAGTTAACGTATAGTAAACTATTCGATAGTAACTATAGTTACCATACAAATTTCGTACCATGAGTCATGAATTTGACAGATGCTGTAGTAAGTTACCGTAACTGCAGTAGTAACGGCACTCACCGTCTATTTTTGCTCCGAGGAGAAATATTCGACTTATTAAATTCGTGTTTTATTTGGAATTAACTGTTTTGTGATGGCTTTGAGGGTGTATTTTGCCTGGCGTATGGTAGTGGCAGCCGAAGCGGAAGAGCAAAGGCACTTCCAGGCCAGAATGCGAGTGATAATGGAACATCCCTCTAAAAGGATTTCATGCAATAATTAGTTAAATTTTTGGGAAGAGCAGCTCGAGCGAGACCACAGCCACCTAATCAAGGAAGCTACACCAAGGTAATTACAATTAATCATTTCATGACAGCTAGTTTAAACACAATTTTCTCAAAATATAACCTAAAATTTAGTCTCGGTGTTTTTAAACGAAATCATAGATATTTCCTTTTAATTAATTATCACACTTTTTTCCAACAGATGCCCGGGCGTTGCTGCATTCCTGAATGCAAAGCGAATTATGATTCATCGTTAAAGAACGGTCAGGAAGCCGTGTCAACTTTCTCCTTTCCAAGAGATGAAACTCAAAGAAAAAAATGGATAGCAGCTATTCCACGGTCAGACTGGACACCCAGCAAGGGATCATTTGTGTGCAGCAACCATTTTAGCCCAGGTGAAGTGATCCGAATAAATAAAATATATAATACCTAGTGATGGCAGTGTTAAGGAAATGACACTTACTCGCTGTCAACTAGTACCTGGGGCAGTGCTACATCTTTTCCCCAATTTACCGAAGTATTTGAGCAAGGAATGCCCCAAAATTAGAGCTAACCCTGAAGTTCGACGAAAAAGTGTCAAAAAAGAAGTGATGAAAAAAAGGAATTGCTGATTGTAAGTGATATTATACAAAGCTTTGGTGAACTACATGAGGTACTTAAGCGAAAAGCAGAGCTGCACAGTGAGTGGCAAATAAAATATGAAGACCAGTGCATTTATTTGTATACCCTAAATACAGACAATACCTCGAAAGATGTTATTTACCCAGTAAAAGTGCATAATAGTGTTCTTATCTTACCAAATTCAAAGGTAAGAGTGTTTTTGGGCAGTAATGAGCTATCTGAACATGATTTAAAACCAATACTGCCTCATATTTTGCAGCTTAGTAGGCAGCTTAATAGCCGCCCTGATGTATTTTGTATTGTTCTCTTTTTTTGGGTTCACAAATAAAATCTTTTTTATTACACCTACTTGTGTTTTTAATGTGTAGTGACTACTATATTGAAAAAGGTATCCTTCTAGGGCTAGGTTATGAATGAATGAATGAATACCTTATTTTTGCAATATAGGAACATCATGTACACTTATCGCATGTAAGGTTTTATTTAACAATTAAATTAATTAAATTTAAATCAGGAAAAAGCAACATATAAAATTAAATTGAGTTTTGGGTCTACATTAATAAGTCAATATCCGTACATGAATTGAATTATAGGTAATATATTTAATTTTACAATACTTTATGATACACAATGATAGCTAGCTACCCAAATACTAATTTGTTACATTCTTATTTAAAATATAAATACATACAAGAGTATGGTAAGAAACTTAGCAAGATCATGTCTTTTTTTTTATTTATTTTATTGGCATTTAAAAAGGATGAATGAAAGCATCGTATTGAAAAAATAAACCTACGAAGCGCAAGTTGTAGATACTTGACTATATTGGTGAAGGGCTAAATCAAGAAACTGTAGTGAAAATATATTTTGTACGACTCGATTAAAATGACTATGAAAATATCGCCTTTTTTGTAAACAATAAAGACTGAACAACGTGTACAAAAACCCACAAAAAAAACAACATTAATAGGGTCATCAATGGATCATAGGTTCACTCAGTCGGGAAGAGGCGACGTTGCCAATTCTATGCGCATGGCTTGTAAGTATAGGTGGCTGTGGCGAGACCAACTAGCCATAACTAGCCTTAGCTCATTAACTTACCTCATAAAAACATCATTATTGATCAAAATAAAACAAATAATCTCTTACAAATATTTTCTTATATTACACACATTTTAATAATAACATGTCATAAAAACCTTCACTTAACTTCACCAACAAGAGCACAGCTCTTAAATTGTGAATGAACGAATGTCATAAAATAAAAGAGTAGGTATCTTAACTGATTGACTGATCTATCAATGCCTAGACCGAACCGCTGGACCTAGGAACAAGAATGTTTAGTTTATATCCCACTCCCACTAATATTATAAATGCAAAAGTTTACTGTAGGTAACAGTCCGAAAAATATTGACAGATTTTATAGGAGTACACAAAAACTAATTCAACACGGGTGAAGCTGCTGGCAAAAGCTAGTATTTCATAAACTAAATTATAGTTTATAAACTATATTTTAGTTTATAAAGAGACTCAGCCACCGTCTCCATAATAGAGAGGAACTACCTAAACAGGTACAAAATGGGAAACACAGAGGTGTATAACACACACACACATTTCACCGGCTATGTTTACTGTAGGTAACAGTCCAAAAAATATTGTAAGAATTTATAGGAGAACACAAAAACTAATTCAACACGAGTGAAGCCGCAGTCAAATGCTAGTATTTCATAAACTAAATTATAGTTTATAAACTATATTTTAGTTTCTTAAAACAATTTTTAAAAGACTCAGCCACTGTCTCCATAATAGAGAGCAACTGCCTTAACAGGTCTTGCCACTGGGCCGGTTGCTGCAGCTCAATTCCTTGCAGTCGTAGACATTCCCTCTCTGTCTCTACTTCACAGGAATGCCACTCACGCAACGTCTCTCTAGCCAATTTACACTTGTGTGTGTTTCATTGTATGAGTTCCCTTCATTAGAGGGGAACACGACGGCGCCGCCTTAGAGTCACAGGTGCAGAGGTGACAGCAGGTTGGATAACAGGTGGGACAGCAGGGGTGGTGTCTACAGCCTGTATGGGTGGCAAGTATTCTGCCTGGGAACTGCTCGATGACTGATTCCATGCTTCTACAGGAGCTTCATTCGTTACTTCTTCATAAATTCCCAATTGAGTCAATAGAATTGGTGTTACCATTTGTGGTGGTGGGTTTATTGCCACATCAATTTCCTTTCTCCACATAACTGGCGTTCTTACAACGCCACATCAGCATTGAGCAAGTTGCTCAGCTCATTCCACCTTTGGTAAGCAGTCAGTCTACCATTTGGTTCACCGGACGGCTTACTGAGGTCACCACATCTGAAAACAGAACGTGTCCGTGATTTTGTGAAGTCCTGGATCGTGCCCAGTATTTAATGGACTATAAATATACATAAACTCTGAATTTAAGGAAACAATAAACATTTTTTAAAGTTTATATGTTGATATTAACCAAGAATGCTGTATATTACAATTAGTACAGAGTGACACATATTATGCAGTTATAGATTTACTTACCTATCCATGAAATCCACCATCAACTCAAGTTGAGTTGTACTCGTTTGTTTCATGATTTAAATCTTTAAGTACCATATGAAAATTTAAAATTTTACGGAAATCAAATCAAGATAGAGTGATACATAGGTTATGTTATGACTTTTGTTTTGATTTGACCATTCCCAGCCGCTTTTACTTCGAGAATTATACTATTTATTTCAAAAGATCAAATTGATTATATTTCTCCAAACAAAAATGACACTTTTCATTTTTGTCGGATATATATCACTTTGTCCTTGTCTTAGTTCACTGATAAGAAAGAGATACAATGATAAGTGTGAGCATAGACACGGTAAGCTATGGTACCAACATAATGCCAAAAACTGTACCTCCTATCGAGTAAACGTTAACTACAGTAGTAATCGAGTGCGAAACTCATGGTGCCTTTGTTTTACTTAACTATTCGAATGGCGTCTTCACGTTAACTACTGTAGTAACGTCTAATGGTTTTACTATGCAAACTCATGGTAGAGGTACCGATGTCTATTTATTTGTACGCAATGTAAATTGCAATGCCTACTAAATTTCAACTCATTTAAATCAAACTCATTAAATTAAAACTACGGAATAAAAGGAACGCTTCCTATAAGTTTTCAATTAGAAAAATCAATACATATTCATAGAAATCTGCTTTGGCAATTTTTTCGCACGTGCCTGTATAGCCGCCCTAGACGGCGATTCTCGCAAAGTTTTTCGCACGCTTTGCTTTTCATACGCCTCTGTTTATTGCGTCATAGATGCCGTGTGATGATAATTCTATTGAGTATAACTCCTAAAAAGACATGTAATGTGAACATGTTATGAATACGGACAAAAGGTTTATATTTTAAAAGTTGGATATGTTTCTTCATAAAGAGCTTGTAAAGGTCACCTGCTTTCGGCCTTCGCAAATTCGAATGGTCTAGAATACCATAACAGCACCTAATTGTCGATTTTTTGAAAGGAATAGACTTCATATAATAGTATAATTCTTTTTTCCTTAAAATACAAAAGATATACATGAAAATATTCAGGAACTGAATAAATAGCTTTGATGACGTAATAGTCATGTCATTTAGGCATTACCCAATAGGCCATTGTCTACAAAAGAAAAAAAAGTTATGTCAAAACCGCCGTCTGTTTTTTTTAATTTTCAGTTATGCCATCTTCAGGTTTTATACCCTTACTATTTTTTTTCATTCTTTCTTTACTTCAAGGAACTCTCGCTATTGAGCCTAAACGGTATGACTATTACGTCACATTCCAATTTCTCCAAACTGATTTTCAAAAAATAATTTCGTTATAAATAATACCACCTGAAAGTTAAAGAACAGTATGTATCTTCATGATTTAGCGTATATTTTCATTAAAAATAAACAGAAGGGTTTGTTACAATTTATGGTTGGTTCGAACTGTCGCATGAGCGAGAATCGCCGTCCTGGCGTGCTGTTTTAGCCGATGAACTTTCCTTAGCCAGCTACCGAAGGACTAATAGCTTTGCGGATCACTGATGCCGTTGCAGTCTATGCTGGGAGAGAGACGCCTTATTTGGCTTTCTGATCGAATGCCTCCATTCATTAACGACTGCTGGATGCGCGTATGATAAAGGTTTGATGTTTGGCTGCTCCATTATCGGTGCATATTCAACGAAGACTTTACATAAGATGCTGCTGTTTTAGCCGATGAACTTTCCTTAGCCAGCTACCGAAGGGCTAATAGCTTTGCGAATCACTGATGCCGTTGCAGTCTATGCTGGGAGAGAGACGCCTTATTTGGCTTTCTGATCGAATGCCTCCATTCATTAACGACTGCTGGATGCGCGTATGATAAAGGTTTGATGTTTGGCTGCTCCATTATCGGTGCATATTCAACGCAGACTTTACATAAGATGCTGCTGTTTGGTTTACTAACTACTGCCATTTACTAGTCATAATTTAACGGAATTTATCATGCGATAAGTAAAACTCGCGTGGCTGATATTTCGAATGCTTCGCATGGATGATAACAAAAAAATACTTAGGTACTGATTTATTTCAGGACAATATCTTAATATCTGCTCGATTGTCCATGTTTTCAATACTTTAAACAAACTGTGATCCATTTACGAACTTATCCTTGAAAACAAAAAGTTGAATATAATATTATATGAAAAACATTTTGAGTCTATCTAGGGTCTGGCGCAGTATCATTTACATAATATTTTGGTAGAAGTATTTTGCATGGACATAGGTGTACGCTAAAATACAATTACTTTTTAGAGTTCCGTACCTAAAAATGAACCCTTATACGATCAATTTTGTTGTCCGTCTGTCGAGACCCTTTTTCTCAGGCCCCGTTAGAAATATCAAGTTGAAACTAAAACCTCCGACAGAAGTCCACAGTCCCATAGAACTGTTAAAAATCAGGTTTCAAACTCAACGCGAAAAAAGTTATTGCTCTTTACGGAATCAATGACATATAAATTGTCTCACCATGAATACCTATAGGGTACTTCCAGTTGACTTATAAACTTGAAATTCCGTTCAAAATTAGGTTTTATAGCACACGGTCTATGTAAAAATCAGAAAATTAGGAAATTAAGGACCGACCTAACTAGACCTAATTAGCAGACGTTACTGATTTCATACAACGAAAGAATAAAGTGGATATGACTCAAATCCCGAGATTAATTTTAAAGAGCAGCAAAAACCCGTGATTTATTAAATAAAAAAGTTATTTGGTCATCTTTCTCAGAGGTTTTTATTATTATTTATTATTGTAATATCGTTGGCCAGACGGGATTATCCATTAGAAATCCCGGGAAGATCCATATTAATATTAACATTTCGATGCAAGTATATAAATAACTCTACCTAATTCCGACCTCTGACCCTTTAGATACATATAGTTTAATAGATCGTAAATGTCAAGGTAAGTTGGACGGTTATAACTGCTCGTGGAATAGGTTTGTGCTTGAAACGGTGTACGGAACCCTCAAGGCACAAATCCTACTCGCACTGGGCCAGTGTTTTTATTTTATTTGGCTGTAGTTAAAAATATAACGAAACTTTACAGTGAATTTCACCGCGCAGAATAAATTCAACACGCTGTACGAAAATTTCGTTTGTATATTTACCTTTCTACAAACTTGCAAATGTGTATTTTTACCGACAGTCGCATTGAAATTTAAAGCCCCTAAAAGTTTGGAGAATCTTTTAATAGCAATATTTGGATAAGCAAAACAATGTGCTGATGATTGCGTGTTCACTTATCTATTTAATTCCAACTGTATTCTCCGATTTTAAAGATTTACTTAGTTATATAGCTTTGTCCTGTAGAGTGGTAGAAATTATACACACAGTACACAGCCCTTACATATAAATACGACACAACTTTCAGAAATAAATAAACAAAAAATATATTGTGTAAGTATGGTTGGCTGATTTGATAAATGCCTCGACAAATTCCCACATGCAATACAAAAATCTAATTATGAACCTTAGATAATATATCAATGTTATGAACATATTAAAGCCGATTTTGAAGATTTTAATTTTAAGCTAAGAAACTTACTAAAAAACGTAATTTTAAGTGACAGCAGTATATTTTGCTATTCTGAAGGGCACAGCAAGTGTTATAAATCCTCCTGAATCCAACAATTTTTTAAAATTGGAGCCAACCATAAATTGTAACAGGCCCTTTTGCATTTTTTTTCTGATAATATAGGCTAAATCATGAAGATACATACTGTTCTTTAACTTTCAGGTGGTATTTTATACAACGAAATTATTTTTTGAAAATCAGTTTGGAGAAATGGTATTGTGACGTAATAGTTATACCGTTTAGGCTCAATAGGGAGAGTTCCTTGACGAAAAGAAAGAATGAAAAAAAAATTGGGGATAAAACCTGAAGATGGGATACTGAAAATTAAAAAACAGACGTCAGTTTTGACATCACTTTTTTTTCTTGTGGGCGATTGCCTATTTCCTGTAATGCCCAAATGACATGACTATTACGTCATCAAAGCTATTTAGTCAGTTCCTGAATATTTTCAAGTATATTTTTTGTATTTCAAGGAGAAAAAATTGTATACCTTGAAAAATGACCCTGAAAAAATCTATTACTTTCAAAAAAATCGTCAATTAGGTGCTGTTATGGTATTCTGGACCATTCGAATTCAATCAATAGACAGCTCTAAGATGTGTCTTGAAATTACCAAAACAAGTTAAAATCACTAAGTTGAGTAAATTATAGCTGTCAAACTAAAATTTTTGTCTGAAATATATAAAATGGTGACTTGAAAATGGCTCTTCTTTTTAACCCTACTTAAGTTTAATTTTATATATGTCAAACTAAAACAAAAGCCTTCAAAATCGGCTTTATTGTTTAGCTTTTAATATTATAAGGTGACTTTCATTTATGCAGCTAACTAGAGACTCGCTTAGTGGTCAGGACCTAAGTTAAAAACCCAAAAATATTTTTTCGTGCCTCTATACGAGTACTTCTTTAAGAACAACCTCGACTCAATTAGTATAGGAAGTCTTAATTTTACTATGCGTATTTCACAAAAAGGGTTCTTCAGCCTTGGTCCTAACCACTTACCGAGTCTCCATGATGAATTCGGCTATATAAACGAAAGTCATCTTATATATATTTAATAGATATAAAATATTGCATGGCTTCTCTGATATCGTTTTTTGAAGTAAATACTTTTTTATTCACATCTCGTTTGGGGGGCACGTTCAGCACTTGTACTATACTTCCGGAACAGCTTTTTAACGAATAGAAGGATAATTTGATTACGTATAACGTCTGCACCTGACGGCTCACAAATTAATTTTCACGGTGTCGACCCCAGGTCCTTAGTGACGGTGGTGCTGCGGACATATCTTCCTGCTCCAGTGAAGACGCAAAGGGAGATGTTCAGCTGAGCTTGGATGTTAGTTTTCGTCCTCAGGGGAAGTCTTGAAGCTAGAACGTGCCTCAGAGTCACCAACATGGCCTTAGTTTGCCGGCTGACGTGAGCAACCTGAGACCCTATGCGTAGCCGGCGGTCGATGGTACATCCACGGCACATCACCAAGTTTGCCTACTCGATGATTCCCTCTTGCAGCTGTAGCTTCTGGAGACTGCCAGTCCGGGTAGCGCCGGTATGTCTCTTCCCCACTTTTACTGACATTTGCCAGATGTCCAGCCATTCTGGCAGTCAATCCAGAATAAGCCTCGTCGTCTTCTTCGTGACGATCTCCACTTTGCGAGAAGAGAAGTAGGCGCTGTCGTCGGCATAGAGTGGCAACTCAACGTCCTCCCCCCACTCCGTCAGTGTGCCAGCCAAAGTGAGGATGTCGTTGGTGTACACATCGTTCAGGCAGGGTGAGGGGCTGTGGCCCTGTGATACACCGCCACTGATGGGGTGTGTCGGGGAGGCGGCGCCTTCCACCGAGACAAAGAACTAAGAACGGTGTGGGGATGTCGTTAGTATACATGTAAGGTTTAAAGTTCATTACTTTCAGAACACAGTCAACAATTATGATTTTTTTTTAAATAATTATTTTTATTCTAGCACCACCCGGAAATCACGTGTCAGGTCTCTGGAGTAAACCGACGGCCGCGAGAAAGGCCAACCACCAAAAAGAAAAAGCCGAGCTCATGAAAAAGCTGTTCGATAAATAAATTTAACATTTTCACTGAAATACAAGGGGAGGTAGGACACAATCGACCTTGCTAAGTAAGTGCGGGCCCTCCGGAGCCCTTATTTCCAATAAATCAGTATTAACGCCAAGTACCTACTTAACTACGAGTAGGCGGGTACTAAGAAGTTTCTTTAACATTTTGGGATTGTGTACCCAGAAGATTAAAGAGACATTACGTGTAGTGTCGTGAAAGTAGTATATTAAGACAAAAAATACACAGACAGCCTCTATAGTCTAGTCGTTTGCGTACTCGAGCACTAATCCAGAGGTAGTGGGTGCAAATCTCGTAGATACACATTTGTGTTCGGTACGCGCTTCGGAAGAAGGCATGTTAAATCCATTTTGTGCCCGAAGTACACCGATAGAACTCACCATCCATCACGCTGGGACGTAGTAATCGTCGGTGAAACGTTAGTGTATACGGGTGTGAACTGTGACTTGCAACGTCAAAACTCGGAAAAACCTCCGCCACCGACATTATAAGGTGACTTTACTACCGTGAAGTTGGACACCCCGTTGCATGGATTGTCCATGGTGACATTCGTTTATGTAGCCAAATTCATACTGGAGACACTTTAAGTGGTCAGCACCAAGGTTCAATGACCATATATACGTGAAATACCTATGCAAAATAAAATTTAGACTTCCTATTCTTATTGAGTCGAGATTGTTAATATGGAGGCAAAAAAAATTGTAATCCGCAAACAGTGTCATTGAACCTTGCTCCTATTTTGACCACTTACCGATTCTCCAGTATGAATTTGGCTTTAGACGAAAGTCACCTTATAAGTATTATTATATTGAAGGTGGTAGAGCTAATGCCGGGCTCGACTGTGGAGGTACCACCATCTTACTCGCAAATCCTCCCGAAGTTATTCGGGGGAGAGTAAGAGGACAGCTCTCAGGCAAAAAAACCAGGCGGCCCACCATTGCCTGGGACCGATGGATGGCGGTATATCCATCCCCAATTGCCGGGCCTTATATAAATCAGACTGGTGACGGGCAGCGGCGTCACTGGTGCAAAGGTTTCGGCACCGCGCTCACCAACCCGCCTGCCCAGCGTGTGTGAGTATGGGCATTTCTTCCAGGAGGATCGCCGAAAGAAGAGTGTGAAAAGAGTGGCGAAATCCTGGAAAGGCCTATGTCCAGCAGTGGACGAAACAGGCTGATGGATGATGGATGGATGGAAGTATTATTATATTATATCCGTTTGAAATGCTCGTTATTATTCTAAGTTGAGATGCTATTAGAATAGAGGACCTTGTGTGTATGTGCCTGTGTGCGTTAGCAACGCTGACGGAAGTACGTGTATGAGTGAATGAGATGTCCGGACGTCAGCATGACAGTAACATTGGCAGTTCTTATTGCGTTGTCATAGCCGTTAAAATCGTTTACAATACACAAGTTTTCATTTCTATTAAAGTAAAAAAATGAAAACTCTATCGAGTTAGCTTCTTATTCTTATTCCGAAAAGCGTTTTAATTTTTTTTATTTCTTAGTTCCAGAGATATGATAAACAAAAAAAAATTTAAGGATATTGGCTGAACGGCTAGAATACATTTGCCTAGCAATAAATAAAAATACTAGCTGTCAATGTCAAGGGTCAATGACATTTGATATATTAAGCTCTATGGTCATGCTATTTCTTTTTTTTATACAATCGAATTAGTTACTAGCATTGGTACGAAAGTCATTATGCCTACAAGGCTTTTGTTGAAAAGTCAAAGTTTCAAAAAATCATTTAATTATGTAAAATACAAAACTTTGGAATATATACAAGTCCCTTAGCTTTAAATAAATATGTAATTTCTATTCACAAAATTCATGGTCAGTTCATTTTCAAATGGTATTTACTTATTAATCAACTAGCCTTTGCCTGCGGCTTCGTCCGCGTTTAATCAATCTTTGCCCTTTTTCGGCTTGGGCCTTATTTTATGAACATCCTTTATAGCTTATGTGTTGACCAGGGTGACTACGATGATCATAAAAAAACCGCATCCAAATCCATTGCGTAGTTCTCGAGTATAAAACGTTTATTTAATTTTTGTCTCGTTTTCGGCTTAGGCGTCATCTTATGAACACTCCTGATAAGTAAGGATATATGAATATAATTTGCAATATTCCGCTAAACATATTGTTTATAACATTTATAACAATATTTTTAGCGGAATATTGCAAATTATATTCATATATCCTTTACTTAGTGATGGACTTCCGCAAGGTAACGCCTATTTCAATTAAAGACTCCTTATAGCCTATGTGTTAACCAGTTGATTACAATAATAATAAAAAAACCGCATCCTAATCCGTTCAGTGGTTTTCGATTTGAAGTGGAACATACATACAGACAGACAGACACAACTTCAAAAAATTTTGGTTTATACAGGGACTAGGAGGGTTTATACATACTAATAAAATAACCCATTTCGATTAAAATTTCGCGAATACTTTATTCGTATAAATATAGATAGACGACGTAAGCTTAATAATTTATAGTTGCTTTTGTAATTTTTAAGAACATAATTTAAAAAGAGAAAATAATTATATAATTTACTATTTGGTCCGTTAGGCTAACATAATTTATAACGCCGAAAACTGGAACTACATACATAATATATAACAGTATAATCGAGTGCAGTGCCGCATCTGCTATAAGCACGTGCGTAACTCACCCCCGCACCAACCGCACTACCCAATGAGGGAAAGAATACTATGGCACTACCCCACTTCTTTTTGGATGACTAAGATTTTTGGGGATTTCACAGGTTTCATTTCGTGGTTCCAAAGTTATTTCCAATAAATGAACCGAAATTCTCATAATTACTATGAAATATCGTTTATTATTGGAGTTTAAAATTCAGCCTGCGTGTTGCTGTGGGGGGCTTTCAAAGAAAATGCAGTTGATTCTGAAGGCTTTAGTTATAGTACTGTTGATTATAATTCCTATTCTGAAGATTACAGCGTTGTGGGGTGAGACAGGGAGGGCTGAGTTCTTCCCGCCTTTTCAATCTTTACATAAATCGGCTTTACCCCTGAGCTTAGCGGCGCTGATGTGGTTTAGTATATTATATAGATGGTGTCTATATTAATAATATTAAACCAACGACATGGTGCTGCTGAGCCCATCTATAGACGCGCTGAGGAAGCTTACATGAGTGAGTGAAGGTTATGCGGTGGCTCATGTGCTCAAATACAACACCAACCGTACGGTCTGAAATAGTCCCCGCGATCCGAATTAATTGTAAGCTATCTTACAGTTCATTAAAGTTCATGCCGTCCCTATCGCACTTACTAAAAAAATAGTGTGCTATCTCTCACTCACTCACAGTTTGAGCGATGTAATTCTATTTCGGACCGTACGGAGTATTATATCGCTAAAATCGATTACAAATGAATGAGGTGAATAGCAAATAATCCATGAGTAAAGCAAATGTCTTCATTCATTCGTATGCCTTTTGTGGCTCACGCGACGAAAGTGAGGCGATGAAAGCGTTGAACGAAATGAAATGTCAAAAATGATTTTCACTCCATAATTTCAGACAAAATTTTGAACAGTCTTGTGGAACACGTCGAATAGGAAGAATTTATATTTGTGAATGTGTTTGCGGTTTTATGGAGTCGATAAAAAAAATAACGTATTGTATTCTGTGTTAAGTTAAGAGGTTATGAGGTAGCTTTTTAAAGCGTTCCAATTCATGAGCTATCTTTCACATGTCATCGCTCGCACTTTAAATCATTCATGGCTTTGAGCGATGTAGTTCTATTTCGGACCGTAGGGCAAGTAGGTATAGAAAAGTGAGTTTATTGGTCTTTAAGACAGATCCTAAAAGCTATACTCAGATACCTGAATTATTTCCTATGGAAAACCCTTGTGCATGGTAAATTAATTTAAATAATCAGCCCAATAAGTAAATGATGACCTCAATGACGTGTGCTACAGAGAGAACGTAACTAAGTTGCTGGCTGTCTGGTGTAACATGCTGACCCGCAGGCTTTCACGTTGTACAACACCAGTTAAAATTAAGATTAAGTTTTTTAAGTCTTTACACGTCTGTGGGTTTGTTTGACTCAGTGAGCACACAGAAATCTACGAGTCCAGTATAATAATGCTTTTAGAGCATTGCTGGGGCTGCCAATTCCGGGGATGTTCGCAGAGACGCACAACGATAGTTTCGTTGCTATTAGGAGAATGAAAACCGACTAAGTGCGTGTCGGGCCACGCGCAGTGTAGGGTTCCGTAGTTGCCCGGTACATTTTATAAGTTGGTCTACTAATACAGATCGCGCCAAACTTCTAGTCCCATACATTTAGAAGAACGGCCCATACAATGTTGTGTTTAGAGGGGACTAAAATTTTGGCAAGCCTACTTAGCTGTGACAGTTTCCCTTTTAACTTCATTTCTGTGAAATTTTCCACATATTCATAAACAAGCGTTTAGCTGGCAGGGGGGAGACACTTGACTGTAACAAAAATTTGCACTTTAAAGCTTAATATTTCGCCAACGGATCCCTAAATCTAAAAAATGGTTTTAACACACCCGTTTTTGAACGACCTATCTAGCGATATCCCACACTATTGGGATATACGAGTTTTTTTTTTTTACTGTTGTTTCGGCTAGAGTATACCCATCCCAAATTACAACTTTCTAGTACTAATAATCTCTGAGCTAAGCTGCGGATAGACGGACATGGCGAAACTATAAGGGTTCCTTGTTGGACTACGGAACCCTAAGAAAGTGCGCCCTAGCCGGTCTCCGCGGAAGCACCAACTGTGTCTTAAAAGTATTTTCTGACGGATGATGCAGCTCCACACAATTTTAGTAATAATAAATATTTGTTAATATTAATTTTATTAATATTATATAGTTTTAATTAAATTAAATTAAGCACTTAAGTTACTGTTTTACTAACCAATAAATATTATTTATTTGACTACTGGAGTCCTTGATTTAATGATATTTAATATTATATATATATATAAATAAAAAACTTTTAAAATGACTCGATATAATATATTTCGACCCGCTTGTGGTCGTCGAAAAGTTTTTTATTCTTAAATATATTATATTAAATATCATTGTTTTACTAACCATTATGGACAGAGGAGTGTGTGAAATTAAATTATTTGATTCGATTACACTACTAATCGTCTACCTCGAAATAAAATGAGAAATTAGCAACATAAACAGCTACATTGTTTCCGTGCTTGTTATTCATGTCAGCGCACTAAAGTCCGTGTGTCGCCGATTATAAACTGTAAACGTAGAAAACCTTGCTCGCATAAATAAAACTGGTTCCTAGTGGAAGTTCAGTGTGTAGAACGAAGGCTAACACTGTCACTTCAATAAATCACGTTACATTTATGATAAGGATGCTGTCAGTTGCCGCGAAGATACTGAACTGGAATTTCGTTTCTAGTAGGGATGAAACTTTTTTCCTGTTTAGGCAAACAAAGTACAAACTCTATACATACCACATGATAGGTCACAAAATGTATAAATTAAAACATATTATATATATTATATGTTAATTGTGTCCTATCTAATTTAAATAATGTTGGCCTAAAAGCATCTAAAAACAATGAAGGTACTCTAAGCTGACAGCTTGGCGGGTCTAGAATTCACTTTTTTCATATTTTTGTTCTGGACCAGTGCAGACCAGACCAGATCATTCAGGTAAGGATCACAAAAAATATATATGATGGTTTTTGTTGAGATTTATTGGGAACCGGTGGAAAGAAACACAATCTGAGATACAACGTAATTATATTGTGCACACGATATATGACACACACCACACCATGGCGTACAGGGGGAGAGAGAGCACAAGTCGCGCAACACTAGCGCCAACGTCCTTTTATAGGAACTACTTATTTCCTTATTCTTAACACTCCCACCAAATAAGTATCTCCCACCAAAACTGTATTCTACTCATCTTAACTTAAATAAACTCTTTAAAAAGCAACAATACCTATCTTTTCTTTTAACATATCAAATTGAACTCTAGGTAAAGCTTTGGTAAAGATATCAGCATCTGAAAAACCTGTGATGGTATTATTACCCTGGCCATATAAAATTCCCAAATGTTTTGTGGCATTACAATATTTTAAAAAACTGTTTGACAGCTGCCCAGTGAATGTTATCAAAACAATTTAAAAATCTACTAACCATACATACAGCAAAATAAATGTCTGGTCTAGTTCCTATGGCAGCAAACATGAGTGATCCAACCGCCTCACGATATGGCATTTTACACTCACCATAATTATTATTATTATTCAACTTAATATTTGGATCAGCTGGAATACTACATTTCTTAGTATTTTCTATATTGAACCTTTTAATAATTTTAGCTACATATTTCTCTTGTGTAATAAAAATACAACCATTATCTAGTATTTTTATCTCAATACCTACAAAGTCTTTTGGTTTCATTGTAGTAATCTGAAATTCTTTCTTCAATATTTCAACAAATCCATCTAATTTGTCCTGACTTCTACACAAAATAAGACCATCGTCTACATACAACAGTAAGTATATTGGTTCGACATCATCATTGCAAATATACAAACATTTATCACCTTCCGAGTTTACAAAACCATGGGCCTTTAAAAATGTATTAAAACGACTATACCAGCATCGAGAAGACTGTTTAAGTCCATATAAAGATTTAATTAATTTGCATACAAGACCATGAGTTTGCATACCCTGAGGTGGATCCATATAAACTTCCTCAGATAAGTCACCGTAGAGAAAAGCAGTCTTTACATCAAACTGTACCATCTTCAGTTTGTTACATGCTGCAAGTGACAACAAAACTCTAATTGTATCATAACGAACAGTGGGAGCAAATGTTTCTTGGTAATCTATGCCTTTTTGCTGTGAATACCCCTTTGCACACAAACGCGCTTTATACTTCGGTGATCCGTTTGGATTTTCTTTAACTTTAAAGAC
This sequence comes from Ypsolopha scabrella, assembly GCA_910592155.1. Taxonomy (NCBI): domain Eukaryota; kingdom Metazoa; phylum Arthropoda; class Insecta; order Lepidoptera; family Ypsolophidae; genus Ypsolopha; species Ypsolopha scabrella. The sequence goes on from OU342964.1 coordinate 14,514,369, forward strand.
CCATTTGCTACCAACTGTTGTTTTATTACTAGGTAGTTCAACTAGCTCCCAAGTATTACATTCTCTGTGTGATTCTAGCTCTTCTTTTATCGCTTGAACCCATTTCTCTTTTCCTTTACATTTCATGGCCTCTTCATAGGTCTCAGGTTCAAAGAGCTCTATAAGGTTTGCTTCTTCAACCTTTTCTCTAGATCTCAAGTTGTATCTTGGTTTGTCACTTTCCTTATTTGAAGGATCAGCTATTTCTTCTTGCAAGCTGACAGTTGAATCTCTATTTTCTGTCTCAGTTGCTTCTTTGCTTTCTGTGGTAATTTTCTTTATCATCTCCTGATAAAATCCTTCAAAAGCTTCATAGTCGTATGATGATTCTTCATAATCATATGACGATTCTTTATCATCAATGTCTAAAACATACTCTGTTGCTTCGTCTGTAGTCTCACCGACAGTCATCTGTTTTTCAATAAAAATTACATCCCGCGACACAGTCACCTTTTTAGTCAATGGATCAAACAATCTGTAATTATCTGAATTTCTGTCATATCCAACTAGAATGAGTTTCCTGCTTTTCTTGTCTAGCTTGTTTCTCTTTTCCTTTGGAACATGCACATAAACAGTACATCCAAATGTTCTCACATGTGACAGATCAGGTTTCATGTTTGTCCACAACTCAAATGGAGTTTTCTCATTGTTTGATCTCCTATTTATCAAATAAACCGAAGTCTGAACAGCCTCTGCCCATAAGTATAATGGTAGCTCTCTGGCATACAACATTGAGCGAGCTCCCTCCATAATGGTTCTATTTGCTCGTTCACTTCTGCCATTCTGTTCCGGGTTAAACGGGGCTGTGTATTCAAGTTCTATCCCCTTTTCTGCTGCAAACTTCTTGAACTGCTCATTCTGGTATTCTTTACCATTGTCACTATGTAAAATTGTTACTCTTCTATTAAATTTGTTCTGTACTAGTTGCACATACCTCTTAAATGCTTCCAGTGCTTCACTTTTTAGTTTTAAAAGCTCAATATGTATAAAACCAGTGGCACCATCAATAAATGTTATGAAATATCTTGCTCCACCAACTGATTCTATAGGCATTGGCCCACAAAGGTCACTATACACTTTGTCCTTCCTAGCAGAAGCTTTTCTGAATGGCACTCTAAGTTGTTTGCCAAGTACACATGCTTCGCAGAAAAAGTCACTGAGATCATCGACCTTAGGCAAATGTCCATTCCGAATCATTTCATGTAAGGTCTTGACACACACATGGCCAAGCCTTTCATGCCACTGTTTTAGGGTAACTGTAGCACTGTTCACTTCACAGTCACTTCTATTTGTTGTCAACATGGTTTTGAACAACAATTTATACAGGTTGTTTGACTGCTTTATTCCCGAGCCAACAACACTTCCGTTACTGTCTTTCAAAACAGCAAAGTCCTTGTTTTTCATTACACTGAACCCTTTTGATGTCACAACACCTTCTGAAAACAAGTTACGCTTCAAACTAGGCACATACAGCACCTCATTGATTGTTGAACTGTACCACTGTCCATTTAAAAACTTTTTAATGTTCACTGTACCCGAACCCATAACTGTTAGTTCACTTTTGTCTCCCAAACGCACACAGTTCACTGAAGGCTTGAAATCACTTAAATAATCACGGCGAAATGTCATATGTGCCGATGCACCACTGTCAAGAATCCAACAAGAGTCATCACTGTCCACTGCATTCGCCTCGGGCATGTCCACAGTAAATGCTGACTGTTTATTCGAACTGCTCCCAGCTGCAGGGCTTCGACAATCTCGGGCAAAATGACCACGTCTGTGACACTTGAAACACTTGAATGTTTGCCGCTTCTTTGAGTTAACTGTACTACTGCTGCCTGCGCCCCCATTTCTTTTGGACTCGACGCTCTTTGTAGCAGCCAAAGCCACCTCAGCGTCTTCAGTTTTAAATGTGCTTTCTTCATCCAGGAGTCGAGCTGTCAAGTTAGATAACGTTTGCTTAGAAGAATCTAACGAGAGCCATGCTTGACGTAACATTCTGTATCTATCGGGCAATGACCCTAATATTTTGGTTACTACGCTCATTTCGCTGAGTTTTTCGTCTGCATCGCTTAATTCCTTAGCAATATTCTCAACTCTAGCTATAAACTCGGCCATTCTTTCACCTTCCGCCATTTTGACATTGTGAAATTTTCCATGCAAAATCATCTTGGAATTTTCGCTTTTTAATTCATAGATAGAATCTAACTTGTCGATCATTTCTTTAGCAGTAGAACAAGTTTCTATGAGCGTTATTTGTGAAATTTCCATGCTGGAACTTATGATGTACATGGCCTTAGCGTCTTCTTTTTCCCAGCTTTGCCTCTCTTTGACTTTTGTCAAATCATCGCTAGCCGTCGGGCCTTTTGAGGTTATATGGTCACACAGGCCTTTTGCTCCCAATGCGCACCGAATCTGGAACTTCCATTGTCGATAACCTTCACCACCAAATCGTTTGGCGAGGTTCAAGGAGCCGAACTCCATCTTGCTTGCTGCCGATGTACCGCGCTAACGAAATGCACGTGTACCGACGCCGCACCGTCGACACAGAAAAACTGTCCAAATTCTTCGAAATTACTATTCTCTTTTATGCACTCGCGTATACTGGTCCATAACCTGTTGAGATTTATTGGGAACCGGTGGAAAGAAACACAATCTGAGATACAACGTAATTATATTGTGCACACGATATATGACACACACCACACCATGGCGTACAGGGGGAGAGAGAGCACAAGTCGCGCAACACTAGCGCCAACGTCCTTTTATAGGAACTACTTATTTCCTTATTCTTAACAGTTTTTGACCTGAATTAGCTTCAAAATTATGAAATTTCATGGCAAAATTTTCTATTCATTTTTTATTTAGTTTAACTCAAATTCTGCAATCAATTAAAAAATTTGGCACATTGCTTTTCTTACAGTAAACGTGACATTTCACGAAATCGATTTTTTTTAATTTAGAGACTAAAATTGCAACATCGTAGTTTCAGTGAGTTCTAGAATTTTTATTTGTCCATCTCCGATTTATTATGGCTTAATGTTATTTCAAGTGGTTTTAAGACGAACCAATATTTCAACAAGAATAATTATATTTAGCAAATCTTTACATTTCAATCAAACTTTCTCGCAATGACATAAATCAAATTCAAAAATATGTAACTTCTTTTTCTTTTATCTAACTGACAAGCTCCAAAGAGTCAGCAACATAACTCTTCGCTATAAGGCTACTCATGGGGTGGCTAACTCAGCAGCACAATTACGCAAAATACCTCCTTTAGTCGCTATCTCTAGCTTGTCAAGTTAGATCCAAAGACATTGTATAGAGAACAAGACTGTGCACTACGATACGAAAAACGAGCCGATCTAGATAGGTGTTCGCCCTCGTTGGTCCCTTTCTAACACGTTAAAACTCAACAACACTATATAAGTATATTGTATATAAAGGGTAACAGCTCGTGCCACAATTAATTTATTGAAGGAAACGTTTGGTAACCGCATAGTTTCACGTTTCGGACCCGTGAATTGGCCTCCAAGATCGTGCAATTTAACGCCACTTGACTATTTTCTGTGGAGATATGTGAAGTCGCAAGTCTACGCCGATAAGCCCGAAACGATTGACCACTTGCAGGACAACATTCGGCGAGTTATTGCCGATATACGGCCACAAATGTTGGAAAAAGTCATCGAAAATTGGACCTGCAGATTAGACTACGTCCGAGCCAGCTGTGGCGGACATATGCCAGAAGTCATATTTAAATTATAATGCCAGAAGATTGTCTTTCGAATAAAATAAATTTCATATCAATAAAAAAAATCATCTTCGTTTTATTCCATTTCAAAGTTCTATACCTCTAAAAAAAACACACGTTATTATACAGAGTGATTGGTAATTAGATGCAATCCTTTGAAGGGGTTGTAGAAGATAACAATTGCAGTCGATTCGACTATATGTTGCCTTATGCAAAAGTGAACTATTTCTGAGATATTTTGAATTTTAGCTTTTTTCTAAAGTAAACTTTAAAAAAATATATAAAAAAACCAACAAATTTTTTTTTTTATTTGTTTTGCTTTGATAACATCCAAGCCAATAAACAATAACCCTAAAATGCACATTATTGATGTAAACCTTGACACTGTGCTCCAAAACAATTGAAAACTCTTGAAAATCGCAAAAGATTTACACAAAAAAGCTAGGTTAAAACAAAAAGTTTCTATGCAACTTTCTGTGCGTATGAACTTGGAAACATTTGCATTTTACTAGCTTTCGAATGAGGTACAAAAATCTTAAATTGACAGAGGAATGATAAAAATATACCTTAAGTACAAAAACATCTCAACTAAGCAAAAATAAAGTAAACAGAGGATTATTTGGTGTATCTGTTCATATTTTCAAAAATCGTGACCTCTTATTCTACGACTGATATCTTCACCAAAGAAGTTACTGAAACTACTTACAGTGTTGCAATTTTAGTCTCCAGGGGAAAAATCGAGTACTGAAAAAGTCATTTGGAGGGTGGCAGGTCTAGTATTCCAACTTGACCCGGTTTTATTTCGTTGTATTCGTGATGCACAATTCGATGAATCAAGTTAAATTTAAAGGGTTCTGCCGAAATAAAAGCTGTATCGAAACCACAAATGTCTAAAAGTATGAAGTATCGAGATATTTGCTTTTTTATAACATGTCTTGTATATTAATTCGTAGAAAATTACTTAGTTTATACAAAGTCACTCACAAAACTTGACTGCATGTACATTAATAATAGTACCTACGTAAAGATTAGTAGTATAAATCATTTTTACAGCACATCGACCAATCACAGCAGTCGACAATTTAAGGTTGTAAGATGGCAGTCATTCGTATGTTCAAATTCTTAGATTTATTTTTCCAAAACATCGTGCAATTTTTCACACGATACAACTTTTTGCGCTTTGTTAAATGCACATACTTTCATTTGATATACATGCCGTTAAAATGAGAATATTGCGGGTCACCAACTGCCAATATCCTTTACTACAAGAGAAACAATATTTACGGTCCATAACCACTTGGTCGCAATAATCGAAAGATTCAGTTGAGTGAATCACTGGAGTAGTTGGCTGAGTTGAGTGAAAGATTTATTTCAGATTTTTGGGAACTGTTTTGGAATAAAAAGTTGTTCGATTTCACCTACAGAATCCATCACCCCCTTCGCCTTGTGTGGTTGATAAAAGTTATGAAAAATGTATATTAAAAATTACAGTGTTTCTGTGTTACTTAATTTCATTAAATAAGAAAGTAAAGCCGTTTCTGAAGGCTTTAATTTAAGTTTTAGTGCTGTCCAAACTAAATTTTCTTCGTTCTAAAATACCTATTGTTCTTTAGTGTTAAAAACAGACGCCATATTACTTTTGAAAAATATAAGTTTTGACAGCACTAAAACTAAAATGAAAGCCTTCAGAATCAACTCTATTATCTAACCGCTCGACATAACTCTAAAGTCAACAACAAATCAGTAGCTCAAGTAAATACTCGGGCAGTCCGAGTAGTTTCTCTCGATTCTTGCGCATAACTCGATTGCGATATTTGCGATAAATTCTGATATTTGTCTTAAATACGAATGAAAATGAATATTTAATTTTTATGATAATGCTCTTTGACCTTAATATTTTTTCATCTTTTTACCATCATCGTTTTCTACTCAAGCATCTTTTCCTAAATGGCCCTGAACGAAAAAAACTAAAAACTGAATTATCGACCCGCCCTGTCGATGTAGCAACATATCAATCGTAGGGACCGTAAAACTAAATTAATCTAATATGAAGCTACGCTGAAAATAATACTTACAAGCTTTTGTTATGATTGAAAAAATACAATATCTGTTACATAAACAAAATAGTTCGTTGCGTGACTCTTCATTTTCTCTTATTTTAGTTTTTAAGAGTTACGTACCACAAAATAAATAAAAACCGACAAAGTGCGAGTCGGACTCCAGACCATTATCTACAAAAACGGCAAAAATGTCACGTTTGTTGTATGGGAGCCCCCTTTAATATTTATTTTATTCTGTTTTTTAGTATTTGTTGTTATAGCGGCAACAGAAATACATCATCTATAAAAATTTCAACTGTCTAACTATCACGGTTCATGACATACAGCCTGGTGACAGACGGACAGACAGACAGACAGATGGACACACGGACAGCGGAGTCTTAGTAATAGAGCCCGTTGGTTACCCTTTGGGTACGGAACCCTTATAGGATCAATTTGTCCGTCGGTCCGTCTGTTTGTCTGTAAAGACCCTTTTTCTCGGGTCCCGTTAGACATATCAAATTGAAACTAATACATCCTACAGTAGTCTACAGTCCCAAATTGTTAATAAAAATCAGACTTCCAACGCGGAAAAAAGTAATTATTGCCTTTTACATAATCAATTTCATACAAACTGGCTCGTCATGAAAACCTATGGGCGCTTGAGTTAGAAACTAATAATATCATTCACAAGTATAGGAAATATAGGAAATAGTCTTATATTATAACAGACGTAGAGGAGAAAGTCTACAAATTACCTATATATCATTTTTCAAGAATTAATTATCCCAACTTAATTAGACCCTTTGAAATATGGAATTTTATAGATAGTAAGTTGCAGGTTAACTTCTGGACAATATAACTTTTCGTGGAATAAGTTTCGTGTTTTTATAGTACATTACGATACGAGAGCGATGAAACGTTTTCTGACGAGTGTGAGTTTGCGGCACGAGCCGAAGGTGAGTGCTGCAATCACACGAGTCGAGAAAAAGTTTCTCGCACGAGTTTCGTATAATATTTTATAGCAAAAGTGCGGAAAATGCCGAATTTACGCAAGCGCAGCGTGCGTAAAGTGGTCATTTTACGCACGGTGTGCTATAAACGGTATTTACGAACCACTCTGGGCACGAGTCCTATTCGCACTTGACTGTTTTATTATAAACTGCAATCTCTTTAATAAAGTCGTTTTCTTTTGTTACAGATTCGTAAATATTCAAGGACTCCGGTTCGGGATGAATTCTTGCCGTCCATAAATCAATGATAAGAGACAGCGGGCCGAATATCTCGAGTACGGATTAAGACGTCGAAACAGTGTTGAGTGTTAATGTTGGTGGCGGGTTGAGTGGGGCGCATGCGCGGCGGTCGTGGTGCGGGATGGAGCGGGAGTGCGGGCGGGGCGGGCGGCGGCGGTGAGACAGGCGCGCGGGGCGATGCGGGCTGCGTGCGCGCTGTGGGCGGCGTGCTGCGTGCTGGCGGCGGCGGGCGGCAAGGAGCTGCGCGTGCTGCAGCCGGACGCGCGCACAGCGTTCTACGTGGCCATCGCCGCGCCGCCGTCAGCCGCCGCCGCCGTGCGCGCCTTCAACCGCTCACTCGCGGACATATCGCAGACATACCTCGCAGGCGACTATCCGCTCTACCTGCGCAACATCACACTGCTGCCGCTTTATATCGAGCTGCCAGAAGATGAAAAGTAAGTCCTTACATACGGGCGAGATTTCTTCCATTTTCTACTCTACTTCTGATAACATTCCTAAATTATATAAGGTGACATTTATTTATGCAGCCAAACTCATACTGAAGACTAAGTAAGTTTGATGACCTTTTTTGGGAAATTCGAACATTATTTTCTTCTGTTGTTATAATCTAAAACTTAAATAACAATTTATATGTAAACTTAACTAATTCAAAATTAAAATTACCCAGCAATTTTAATATTATACAAATAAATAAAAAAACGAAATTTCCACAGACGCAAACCTGGCCCATAATCAATACTATGGGAAGTCGAAATTTTCTTTTGCACATTGCGCAAAAAATGATCCGTGATACTGATCACTTACCAGGCATCCAGTATGAATTTGGCTGTAAAATACTATTTTTATGAAATTAAACAGCCCGTATTTTATAAATTTTTGTATCAACTTCCTGTAAACTTCAAGAAGTGGCTTAAGCCTTTTGGATTTTTCATTTTCAATATTAGACCGATCGGTCTATTGCTTCTCTGGATGAATTACTTTTTATAATAGTCGCTAGAAAATGTTAATGAGTACCAGATTTTTTCATTCCTTTAAAGTCAATATAAATATGCACTTTAATCATGCATTTAAATAATAGGTATGCAAACGACACGCGCATATCATACATGAAACAAATTGCTCTACGAAAATGGTATTTCGTATAAAGAAAGTAGAAATATTCCATTACAGTAATGAAAACAAAGGCAAACATAAATGTCTACTGCTTCAACCCAACGTTGTGTTTATAGTGAATCTTGTGTAGAAATAGGATTGTTCAAGAAACATTTCTCGACGAACCTCTGGGGAGTTGTACTTTGACAGCGGAGCAATGAATTGGTTTGGCCATGTCTATAGGTGTAATATTACAATTCCTACTTTGCCCGCCTTCAAAGTGAAGTGAAGCAGACCAAACAAGCGACAAAACGCTCTACGCTCATGAATATTTCATGTATATATTCAACTTAATCGTGCCACTAAGTGTATCCAAACATCGCATCTGCTACAAACCATAAAACGGTACTCTCACTAATCTATTTTTTTTGCCTCCGCTGTCTGTCTGTCCGTCCGTCCATCACATAGGTCTACAGTTTCAGCCGTTATAGGTAGACAGTTGAAATTTTCACATAATATGTGTAACTATAGCCACTATTATGAAAAATAATAAAAATGAAATGAAATTTAAACTCAAGGGGGGTCCCCATACAATAAACCTCGAAAAAATTGCATGTTTTTAACGTTATTTGCTTTAGCTTTTATCTTAGAGACGGTAATACATATACAAGTTTTAAATTTGGTCACGTTGTCGTACATAGTCTAAAGTAAAATAACAAATAATTTTTAATTAAATAAAAAAATTGTATTCCGTACTCCGTAAACCGTAGAGGGTTTTGAATTGTTTGACAGGCGCTACCATTTTGGCGCCTTGTTTTTTGTCGCTTTAATGTTGCTATAGCATGTGTATTACTGTAATGTATGTTTTTAGGGTTCTGTACCAGTATTGTGTGATGTTACGGAACCCTTTGCACAGTGTTCTAAAAGCCCTTGAAATCGGACATTTCTAACTGAAGTCATGGATCGATACAGAGATGTGTTTTGAGTGCAAGAGTAAAACTCATAAGTGCCAATTATTTCAAAAATTTCAAAGTTGGAAAAGTTGTCCCTAAGAATTAAATATCTAAAATATCTCGACATTTTTCAAACGTCGGTAATTTTTTTGTTTTGCTACTAGTTGGGTTTATTAATTGTTCACATTTTGTGCTTTATTACATTTTATCTTAGGACTGAAGTTACGCCGAAGACATTTTTTTATTAATCATTCAATTTTATTTTATTCCTCAATTTATTTTTACACAGATAGATAACTTGATATGCCATCTTCTTCTTATGACGCACCGCGTGGAGTATACGAGTTACGATGAATTTCTTTTTTTTTTTGCCGGCGATAATGTTGTTTTTTGTAGTGCTCTTATTTTTTAAGGCACTTACTTGGTTTTTGTGCCTCGATTTACCTGTTTTGTAACATAAAACGTTCTTTCAAGAATAGGTGGTTTAAAAAGCTAGTGTTACATTCTTAATTAGCCGTCTAACACGTTTGTAAGAAATGTCAAATAAAAATCTTGCCCATGTTTTTCAATTTATATCAACTTGGACAATTTGTTAAACCCAAAAAAGAGCTCAGTTTATTTTTTCGTACCAATGGATTCCGCTTGCCAAATGTCCATTGGACCAATATCTGCTGATTAAGATTAGGAGCCTACTGCCAAACGGGGAACATTCACATTTACCCTGTTTGCCTGCGAAGATGCTATACAATTGCAGTGAAACTAGTCAGGTGAAATCTGACTATACTCGTTATGTCGTGAGAAGCCGTTATTGAATAAATTTCAAAACTGGTCAAGTGCGAGTAGAACTTACGCTCTGAGGATTCCGTACCATTGAAATAAGTTAATAGACTTTAATGATTTTAATAAATACTACACTTATCAAGTACCTAAAAAGTTATGAAACAAAACTGCAAAATTAAGTTGTCTAGTATTAGGGTAAGTAACCCTTATCCTATATTAAAAATCGTCATTTTCAGTATTTTGTTGTTTAATTACAGTATATGGCAGTAAACAGTAAATTCCAGATTCCTAACTAGTTTAGTTTTTGAGGGTAGATGTTAGCTTTACCTAAGTTTTGGGAGCAACATGAATGTTAATAATTCGACCACAGCTCGTCACAACAACTGAAGGTTTCTATCTCGCCATTTTCCTTTGAAGATGTTACTCAGAATACTAGTTTATTTCGTTGAGTTCCTCGATATTAGTTCAAAGTCGTACGAAACATTCCTATATCACACGTATCTCTCTAAAAAGGTAGATAGTTATATCGTCTATCGATATTCTATAACAAGACTTCCGACACAGCCCTTCCAAAGTTTCAATTCCAAACAAGGCGACTACATTTTCGTGTTCTGTGTTGTTGATAGTGGAGCGCCAGAACACTTTATGGATATTGTCAGAATAGTTTCCATCCCAATTGGACCGCGTCATCGCAATAAACAGTGCTTTCTGGAGTTTTCTCACGGAGTGAGAAGTTGTTGAGCCATCAATAGCATGATCGACGTTTAATACATAGTTATAACAAAGTCGTTCTTTTATTTTTGTTTTTTATTATATTAAAGTATATATGTACACAACAGAATAAAAAAATATAATTTCAAGATATATTTCGGACCCTACTGGGCCCGGCATCAGTTGATATAATAATATTATACTTTAATATAATAAAAAACAAAAATAAAAGAACAAGCTGGTAAAGTTTATATACATTTATTTTATTATAACAAAGTCGAAACTCTATATGTGATTTATTTTTAAAAAAGTAAATGCTGTGTACTTCGCTTTTACTTAGCCAAAACAGAACTGTTTGTATGATGTATGAACGCGCATCACGTCAAAACTACTGAACGGGTTTTGATAGGGTTTTCACTGTTTTTTTTTATTAGGAAAGAGTTATCAACAACATGAACATATAACATTTATAAAACACATTAACATTTCATAACTAATGCTTATATCAATAACTGATTTTTCGTTTAGTGCCCCAAGCAAGACTGACATTAAATCGTCACGATATCTTATAAAGAATAAAGGTTGGCTGTAGTCCAATTTAATTAAAACTTACTAGAAGGGTCAAGTAGAAAAAAATACGATAACGAAATTCACCTCTATTATAAGCATTACACGACCGTTTTAATAACATTAGATCGATATACTTTTTTTATAATTGTCTTCTTTGTTTATGATATGCTATTCAAAAGTTACCCATGAAAATTTAAGTACTCTGACAGTTATTAATAATGTTTATTGAGTTCAAAACTTTTACCAGAAGTCCCGTCGAAACAAACTAAAAGTTTGGCATCTAAAAAGTTGGAAATTTTAGCAGTGACAAACTTTTATAATATTAAGGCTCTGCTAATAAAACAATTCTGAAAGAGAACTGCACCCAGAACAATTTTTGTTTGTTTGTTTGTCTATGTGTGTTCATGTTCCGCTGTAACTGCGAATCCCTTGACAGATTTAGGTTCAGTTTTGTCTAGTATGAACTTAGCGGCCCTGATTATTATTTATTATGATGCGGTATAAAGGTTTTACTACTACAAGATTCGTGGTTTAGATTCATAATGCTACTGAAACGGCTACTCACGATTTTTTTATACGAATACAATGAAACTAGTCAGGCGAAATCTGACTATATAAAAATCGTAAGTAGCTGTTTCAATAGCATTACGGTATAAAGGTGTTGATAAAACGACATCCAACCCAAAAACTGGCCATATTTTTAGGGAATTTCGTCCAAAAACGAGACTTTTATTATTCATCCTGATGACGGCTAAAAACTAGTAACAATACCCCTAAATACCGAGATACTTTAAAACAAGAGACTACTTTTCTTGTTTTGGTTGTTACATCTTGCCTAGTAACCGAAGCCCAGGACAAAAGCCAGTAGTATGCAGGTTGCGGAGGCCGGAAACTGGCAAAAGTGCTCATCCGGACGAAAAACTTTTCTTAAAAAACCGAGAACTGTTAAAAAAGAAAATCTATTGTTTCATATATTTTGTGAAACAAGTACAAGTAATTTGAAAACGTTGACTTAAACCATAGTAAATATGCTTAAACTGTATCTAGAAATGATTAGAGAGCTATCCAAAGGTAGGTTTCCTTTTCAAATTTTTATTTCACGTTTACCAATTTTTTATAACGGTTATATATTATTATTATTATTATTGTATAAAATACAACGTCTGTCTGTCTGTCTGTTCGTTCGCTTATAACTTGAGAACCACTCAATGGATTTTGATGCAGTTTTCACTGAAAGATAAAGCGTTTCTTCGGGAAGGTTTAAGGTTATGTATCATCACGCTATGACAAAAGGGAGCAGCGCAGTTAGAGTTTTAGTGAGACATATGGAAGGTTCGCCACCGTAGCGAAGTCGATCATCACGGGTTCAAACCCCGACTGGTAAAAATTGTTTTCACTTTTATTTTTTATTATTTTATTTTATTTTCAGAAAAAATATTTCCTTTTGTGAAATAAATTAAAGATGAAATTATATTTCTTGACTGAGCAAAGACCAATAACTAAAATATTTTTATTTTCGAGTCCCTACAAAACGCCATCTCTGTGGAGCTATCCAGTAGCCTTAGCATGAAAAAATTACAGTTATGTTTAGTTTGAACGTAACGCGGTTTTGTATGGAATTCTGATAAGTTCCGCTACTGACCGCTAGGGGCCGTTATCGGATTTCATACAAAACCGCGTTACGTTCAAACTAAATGTAACCGTAATGTTTTCATGCTAAGGCTACTGGATAACGGCTCAGTAAGCTGGCGTTGAAATGGTTTTTATTTTAATACACTAGATGGCGCTGCATGTTTCAAAATATCGGATTTGACGCAGTCTGGTTCAAATCAACTCACATTAAAGTTTGTCTACACTATTATATAAACAAGAAAGATTTGTTTGTTTGCATATAATGGGTAATGTCTAGAATTACTGAACTGACTACAAAAATTCTTTGAGCACTCAGTAAGATTTTTAGTTAATCATGTGGTATGTACGCCTTGCGTAGTCGTATGTAGTCTCATCGTCGGGGTTTCAATCATCCACTGGTAAATGTTTTTTTAGGAGACCTCTCAAGTTTAAGTTTATTTGATCGGGATTGATGAGTATTTTTGTAGAACATGGTGATTAGGATCTAATGACGGGACTGGAGGTGGGTACGGGATCTCCTCAACGGACAACAGCAGACCCTTCGAGTTTGGGCTTATTTGATTGGTCTTTATTAGCACTTTGGTAAAACATGGTGACCAGGGTCTGATGATGTGACTGGAAGGTAGGTACGGGATTTCCTCAACGGACAACAGCAGACCCTTCGAGGATGGGCTTATTTGATTGGTATTTATTAGCACTTTAGTAAAACATGGTGACCGTTGCATATTGTCGTTCGAAAAATCATATTCTTTTGTTTTCCTTATTTCCACGAAAATCTCTTCGACGCGGACGGAGCCGCGGGCAAAAGCTAGTATATTATATATGTAAAAAAGTACTCGTCTATGTTCGATTAAGACATACGTATATAAACAAATTCCACTCTCATACTTATGTCGTAAAATCCTGATTATGGATTTAAGTCTCTAACACGAAAAAAAATTACAAATGAAAGCATTGTTTCGTTAACAAAATAAAGCCTCAATATACTTTTTTTGTATAAAAATACATTGTGACCCGACCAAGGCTTTTGCGGTCGTACATTTTCTATGACGGTGATCCAAAATAGGGTATGGCTCGAACGAGGGCATGGGTCTCTTGCGCGCCGCGTTCAAAAACTCATGCAGGTATCGGAAAATACTACCGATCTATTGCGCGCTGATTACCCCCTGTGATTAGGACAGTTGTGCGCACTGCCCAGCCTTTTGGTTTAAATTTTACTTCTGGGTAGTCATAAAAAAATAACCACGAAGGTTACGTATGGCGTGAGTCGCCATACCTAACTTTCAAAGCTAAGCTACCACCTCTCTTCTGCGCTGCAGGACTTTCGAAAACTTTCCTCTTTCTGATTAAAATCAGGCGGCTGATGGCGGCGACATAATATTTTACCCTCACCCTGTTTCTTCTTTTTTTCCGCCGAAAATATGGGCATCTTGTTCCAGCAGCAAGGGTAAAGGGTAAAATTATAAACATTTATCGGCTTAAAAATCTTAATCCCTAATTTGCGCGCAAGTGTCCTATTGTCGACCTGGTCGGTAAAGTCTTAAAAGTAATTAGAAGGCTCTGGAAACTGACCGCGGCGCGCAAGTGACCAACAACCTCGAACGATATACCCTTTAGCCGTTAGCGGGTTAACGGTTAGCTAAACCTTTTAAGAACCCGCTCCGTATTTTTCTTCCGTTTGATGCGAATTCTTTGTCATTGCCGCGATGTTTTTGTAAAAATCAGGGACATACGCCATTCTATATTGGCCATCTCAATGAAGACCTTAAATTTATTTGATTCAATTGTTTCTCCTATGCGTGTTATTTTGGTACTTAGATATTATGAATAACGATTCGGAGCGGGCTCGTAAGTACCAAAATAACTCGTAAAAGGGAAACTATTCAACCAAATAAATTCTAAGCCTTCATTTAGACGGCCAATATAAAGTGGTGTATGTGCCTAGTTTTTCCAAAAACATCGCGATAAAGGCCAAAAAAATATTTAACATTTTCATCAAAGATGTCGTCGTCGCGGACCGGGCTCTTAACAAGGTAATTTAAACATTCCCTCTGATAAAAAATACATCTGCCGGCGTACTTGTTTTCCCAATATTATTCAGGTTGTATTCTAAAAGAAAACAGTATTATTTTCTTTCACGAACTAGCTTCTGGCGGCTTGGCGGGAGACAATGGAACAGTTGACCGGGAGGGAGGACCAACAAACTAAATTAATGGCGTTGATAAACAGCAGAGGGGAAACTGAGCAACAATGGCCTTGTTATTTAGTCGTTCGTCCGACCTCGGGTGAAAATATTCCTGGAACTTTGGACTATTATGGATCTAAATGAGAAATAGAAAAGGTAATGTTAAAGACAATGTTTCATTCGAACAAATGTGTCATTTATTTCATTATTGTTAATTTCGTTTTGGGCTTAATGAATTTTGGAACAACTGAGGCTTAGTTTTTCATTATCAGCTAAACTTTTAGATTGTTTTATTTATACATATTTCTGTAATAGGAAAGCACACATTCAGGGTAAAATTAAATTATCATAGTTGGTGGAATTCAAAACGTAGTTACAACTTTATTAATGAGGATTATGCAATATTCTAAAAATTTCACCTGCACAAAGTGGACCAGCGGACCATTCAACTATGGTTGCTATTCACCAAAAACAGATCCAGGTAAATCCAAGTCGATTAATTTATTCAGTCCCTACTTAAGGGAACATCTGTCATAAGTTATTAAATAATTAGCTAACCTAACAACATCTTATAGTGACCATATCAATATAGATTGTAATAAATTAATTATGTATGGATTTACAGATGGTATACAATGGCAGTTCTTATTTCGCCCAAATAAATGTTATAAAAAAACAAATTGTAAATCAATTGTAGGTACATACAATTAGAAACATACGCATTATTAATGACCGTTTAGACGGCATCAAAAGTATTCAAGATGAGACTCCAAAGTTTCCAAAAGACAGTAAAAAGTTTAGTAAAGCAGCCAGCTTTAAACGTTAAACTCAATTAGAGGAGTTTGTTCCACGGAGTGAGTTGGTGTCAAACTTTGAAAAGGATTCAATGGTATTTATTCCCAAGTTCTAGGATGAAGAAGGCAATAATAATTTTTCGATACGGCAATGTAGAAGAATAAAGGATGTGACGACAGTAGTAGCAGAATGGAAATTGGCATTTCAATATATAATTTTGAGTATAGTTACGTAAATGTATCAGAGCCTAAGGGGACTTACTTATTGATAAGAGCTTAAATTAAAAAGGAAAGCATATAATTCCTCATTTCAATTTTTTTTATAAAATTAGTGTTTGCCTGAATTACGGTTCATTTTTTGAATACATTGGCTTTATGTTAAATAGTTAGCTTATTTTAGGAATGGCAATTTTTTTAAATCTTGTGCATAAGAAGGTAAATAAATTGTCTCTGGATGAATCGCAAAGCTTTCTCTACAGAATAAGAAAATGGAAAGCATTTGGAAGATAATATAAACTATGTACTTTGGTAGTAAGAGCCTTTGTTTGGAATGCTTAGCTGGTCTGAAATATAACATGCGTCAGCAAAAATATATATTTTTTTCTTGTAGAACTTATCTTGTTGATAAAGAAGCCGACATTGTTTTTATATTTCGCTGATCTTGTACGGAAGTCGAAAATATTTTTAGGGTTCAGAAGAAATGGATATATTTTTGTTAGGGTTAGAGCTTTTTGTTTATATAATAATTGAACTTTTGTAAAAGCTACGCCTTTTTGGTGGATTATAACTTTTATAAGGATTGCTATCGTGAACGACAACAAACTAAATCGATTTTAGCGCTGCCCCGGTTTGTGATTCCATTTTCATAAATAGATATTGAGTTTCCGGGACTTGCTTGCATGTGATGCTTGATGCCACTTACCTCCCTACTTCATGTGGCACGTGTACTCCATTACGAGGTTGTCGGGACCAATGAAGTTACGAGGATAAAGTAGATACATAGTAGAGAGGAGTGTGATCATCTCATGGAAAATGTTGTACTTATACAGTATTCATTTAGAACTCTGTGAAAAAAAATATAGAAATAGTTTTACTAATGAACTGTACATTTTCTTTTATTGAAAAGTCTTTGGATAGTTCCGTTCTCATTAATTCCTGTATTATTGTTCCACGATTGGATTGGGATTCAAAAGTACCGTTTGCATAATAGTACAAATGAATTGATTACTTAGGTACTTACTAAAGACAATCGAGTAAAATAATTATAAAATTTTTGCGTTTTATTTACTTATTGATGTTAAACGTTTATTGATCAATAATATTGCTTCTCCGAAAAATTAAATGATCGCTGATTTAGTTTTTTGAACTGTTTGTTGAATCTTTTTTAAACTGTTTTATAAATGAAATCTTTAAATTTCATTTGACAAATCTGTCACTATTTGGCATTGATGACGAAGTTGATGAACCCATGAGTGATTGCATCAAAACAAATGGCAAGCTGACAATTTTTTTTAAAGAATATATTTTTATTTTTATTCCATGAAATATTATTTTGGTAAAATGTTACATTTTCTTCACATTATAATTTCGCACTACTGAAAATGTTTTTACGTATTTTTGCACATCCTACCTTTGGTAACTGTCATTTCATACGTTCGCATAAAGTTGACGATCGCACCTCATTTCCAATCCAAACGTGGAACAATAATAATAGATAAACAATGTTGTTCGAAATTCAATCCTTAAATTTAAAAAGAGGGAATATAGGAATAGATAATAATTTTAAAATTAAAACAGTGTGAGGTAAACCTGCGAGCCTATTACGTATCTTTGAATCGGTTGCCAAATATTCGCCAAAAACAGATAAAAAATTAACTTCCAAAATCACCTTCTAAGGGTATTGAACTATTTACGAATTGTGACGTTATCTCAACTGCGAACGTATCTTTATATAAGTGGAATTCGATAGTATATGTATGTTTTCGACGATAGACACTCGGTTGGCAACTGATTTTACGATACAGAATAAGGGAGCTGGACAATCTAAAAATTTGGGCCCGAAGTGCAGGCATAAGGTTTATCACGTTTGGTCGTTCAAATCCATAGGCGTGCAGTTTTTCTATTTTCTTGGCAATCATCGCATTTCCGAATACAAACGAATGCAAATTTCCATGCCCATCTATTACTAAATTTAAAAACTATAATAATTTAAATTTAGAACTTAGTCCTTTATTGGTATTTCCGTGTGAAATAGATAGGGGCCAGGGGGCACGGCCCTCCCCAGAGTACCATCTGGCCCCCTCCCCAGAAATACAGGTGTCATTGATTTAAATAGATGATAATTTATCCAATTTAACGCGTATTTTCGTTTTGTATTTTGGTTTGTATGTGATCTCGTTATTTGGAGGGTTATATTTATATATCTTATTACGATCACATATTGAAGAACAGACACTTGTTGATGGATTTCTGAGTAGGAGCCAGACCCCCCCCCAACTACGAATTCTATTTACGCCAATGTTAAGGTGGTAAAACCGAATCTCGGTGCAAAATGCACATCATAATAATAAATGCGTTTTATAGCAATTCGCGCAAACTGCTTATTAATAGTTAGGTGATCACATGAAAATTATTTAATTTATGCGTTACATTTTAGTCGCATTACATTACAACTGTAAACACGCTTTTAATTTTGTTAATTTAATGCAAACAAAATGTAATACATTAAACTACGTATTTTTTTGTTAACTCTTTATTATGAATGAACATTTTCCGCAAATTGCTTTAAAACACATTTATTGCATACTTTTTATTCAAAAGTAAAGAAAACAATATTATGGTGTGCTTTTTGTACCGAGGCAAAAAGTTACCTCCTTAAAATCTTAAAATTAATGACTTGTAGAACATCCTCTCGTGAATATATGAATACCATGCGTGGCATTAGGTAAAGCAGAATACAATTTTTAAATTGTATTTCTTCTAATACTATACTATAAATCTGAAACTTGCAGTTTTTCATGTATTATTTTAATTGAGATTGGCGAATATACGGCGAAATCCATCACTTTGTTTCGTCACTATTATTAGAGTGCAATACAAACTAGAAAAGATCAGTTAGAAACAAATGTACATTTAACTTATTAGTTATATGTTTCTAATTATTTATGTAAACATACAATTAACGCATCACGACGACACTTTCGCAGCGGTACAGTAATTGAGTCAGACCAACACACGACCAGTTAGTTCCCTATAAACCATATTACGCGATAAAAACCACGGGTGTATGGCTACTGACTTAGTAAAGATATTCAATTACTAGGAGTACTACAAATTAATCTGTTTGGGTTTGATACAACAACCTCTAAATTAATATTTTGTGACTATATTGTGGCAGCGGTGTCACTGGTGCGAGGGCTTCTGGCACCGCGCTCACCAACGCCCAGTGTGTGTGAGTATGGGCATTTCTTCCAGGAGGACCACCAAGAGTGGTGAAATCTTGGAAAGGCCTATGTCCCCAGCAGTGGACGAAACAGTCTGCTCGATTGATGGATATTTTAGATATTATACAAACGAATCAGATATAATGCTCACCAAGATAAAGAGAATCTCTCTCAAAATTTTATATCTATAAAAGTTAGCTTCACTTCGTCCTACACTTATTGATTGCAGTATAAATACTTGAGAGAAAAGTGTCAGGTACGCATTACAACTTACACACACATACACATACACACCCTCTCACACATGCATATACACACCCTCTCACACACACGTTCGTTTCTTCTCTTATCCCCAGTTGCATGAAACCGTGATTAGTGCAACGGCAACTTATTGATGCTGCCCCTTTCGTTTTCATACGAAATGTAAGGGATGGCATGAATTTATAGTTCTAAAACTAATCTTCGTTTCATGCAACTGGGAATATCCATTGTAAAACATATTATAAAACACCCGTCGACATCCAGCAATTGATCTCTTCTTTTTCTCGTAAATTTTAACGATGCGAAAAACGTTCCGATGAATAGCTTTTCTACTGTAGTAGACAGATTTTAAATTAAGCGTCCATATCATTTATTAAACCAATGTGAATCCAGAAAAACTAGTTTTTTTTTTGTTAAATCTGCAAAGAAAACACTATACAAAAATTTTACAATATATTTCGTATTTATGTATGTAATATATTTTGGTTATTTTATATTTAAAATGCCTTGATTTTGACAATGTTCCAGCTTCAAAAAAGTACCTGAACTTGTATAGTTATCAAAAAAATCTCGCCATCTCATTTGAAACATTTTGCTTTATTTTCTCAGTCAAATTTTTTTATAGCTTAGAATGCCTCTGGGGACGTAGTATCTGATTTTAGCTTTACGAGTATCTTATGTACATACAATAACACAGTTGCATTTTATGTTATATCAAAAAATATCATGTTATGTTTAACCAGAGAGCAAGTGCAAACACTTATCAATCAAGCGGTCTGAACAGCGAATATCTTCAAATGCTCGGTTTGAGTGTGGAATTGTATCTCGCATTGTTCAGCGAAGTCCTTGTATGGTATTTGGTAAACACACTCCATCCCGGCTTTGTCTGCGGAGCGTTGGCCTGCTGCGCTGGTGAAGATACCGCCGGTCACATTGAAGCCAAGCTCTTTCGATAGTTTCATCCTGAAATATTAAGGGGGCTATAATTGCTGCTGACCTTCAAGCTACTATTAAGGGCCGGTTTAATTCAGATGTTACATGAATAAAAAATAAGAAAAAATACATAAAAACTACAGAATATCTTAAATTATGTACCTTAATAAGAATTTTGTTTTTTTTTTTAACTTTTACGAAATAAATACCAAAATAAGGTTAAAATTAAGACTAAGATCCGATTTAATTAATTACGTATGCAAAGAAACAACTTCAAGCTTAGTCAAATTAAAGATATAATCACAACAAATAAGTTCCTTTGATTATTTTGAAGAATTTTAGTATTCTTATGATAATTGTTATTAACTATTTAGGCATATTTTAGCGCGTTGGCAACTTGATTCTCCGTCGAGCGACGGCGATATCAATAAAACGGGACGAGTCCTACGAGTTAGTGAGACGCACGTACCCGGGTCACCAGCAGTAAATGTTGCCTTAGTAAATAGAGGTTAGAAAACCGACCAGCGTTCTCTCTTTACTTGGTATGGATGGGTACCTCCACAACGCATGCGCCCGCGTAATTTAATTCTCCATAAAAACATTACGTAAACTTTTTATTAAATTTATATAATAGTACCTCCATTATTATTCCCAACATCTTTGATAGGAGAACTTACTACGCAAAGGCAGGCTGTTATAATATAATTCAAACTTCACATTATTATGTATTATTATATAAAGTACATGTTATTATAAACTTTTTTCTATAAATTATCAGCATCAAAAATATTAACCGCTTAAATCAGAATAATAAATATACACAAATAACATAAATACTATGCATAAATACTCATTTATAAATAATTTGAACATTACGTACACTTTTTTATTAAATTTATATATTGTAATTTGATGCAGGAGTGCCCTAACCTAAGAGTTATTTAGTAAGAGTTATTATTATTTCCATCATCTTTGATAGGAGAACTTACTACGCAGAGGCAGGCTGTTATAATATAATGGAAACTTCACATTATTATGTATTATTATATAAAGTACATGTTATTATAAACTTTTTTCTATAAATTATCAGCATCAAAAATATTAACCGCTTAAATCAGAATAATAAATATACACAAATAACATAAATACTATGCATAAATACTCATTTATAAATAATTTGAACATTACGTACACTTTTTTATTAAATTTATATATTGTAATTTGGTGCAGGAGTGTCCTAATAGTTATGTAGTAATAGTACCTGCATTATTATTTCCATCATTTTTTATAGGAGAACTTACTACGCAGAGGCAGGCTGTTATAATATAATGGAAACTTCACATTATTGTATATTATTATATAAAGTACATGTTATTATAAACTTTTATTCAAGAATTATAAAAAGAAAGCTAATAAGTAAACATGCAGTTTTGTTTTTCATCAAAGTCGGCCCCACGTCTCCTCTTTGACCATTTTTTGCTATTCCCTAGTTTCAGATTTGGCCATCTACACCCACTTTAAAAACTAATTTCTTATATCCATATAATACATATAATATATACTCGTATATTGATTTTATAATCATTGTGAAATAGGGGAAAACACAGAAAACACTGTGTCTTTCCCCTATTTTTTTGCGTAGTACTTAAATTTATTAACCATAAAAAGCTCTTACTAATTGTAAAAATTTAAGTGGACAATGGCACAACAACGGACCTTTTTTGATAGAAAGACTTAAACAAGACAAACTCCTGATTTTTACATTTGAGAAAAGCTACGAATTTTCTAATTCATCGCCTAAGTACAAATCAACTTGCGAGTATAATGTATTCTATTGTATCGCTTAGCATGATTTTCTTAATTCAGAAATGGCCCAAAATCTATTAAAACTTAAATGCTTGATAAAAATCAGTGGCTTTGAAAAGTTCTTATCAGTGTAAAATCGTTTACAAACAATTCATGAACTTTTTCTTTCACTGAGTGTACCTTGTTAGGGAAGAAAAGACAAAGTGAACGGTACGCACGTTCGTCTACGTCTAGTAACATAAAACGTTCGGACGATTTATTTGGTGAAATTGGTCCAAGTTCCCGAGATTTCTTGGAAAAACAGCTATAATAAATATACCAAACGAAGTCTAAAAGAAAATTATTTACTTATTCAGTCTACTGACAGCATTTTCCTGTAAGCTTTGAAAGATTGTTTGCGAGATATTCACGTACAAAGTGATTTGAAATTTAATAATAATATTATTATAAATCTACCTATATATCTATCTATCTATTATATTTAAATAGTAAAATAGTCGTCTCTGTATATTGAATGCTTTTGTAAAATTTTAAATGGAATAGGTAATTAAGTTATCAATTTTTATAATTTTCGTTTGTCTGTCAGTTCCGTTTTAACTCGAGAGCTACTCAACAGGTTTGGATGTAGTTTTCTTTATTGTCATTGTAATAACTCTGGTCATTAAGAGGTGTTGATAAAATAAACGTCAAGCTGAAAACTGTGGATAATACTGAAAGAGTGAAAGACACTTCAACGCGATCGTTTATAATAAGAGGGTGTACGGGTGCCGACGCCGACAGTGACAAACGGAAACATATCCATTTTTTGTTATTTTTTCATATGTATATTAATGTAAGGTCATAAATTGGAAACAAAAATTCTAGAAGTATTATAAGGAAACATCGCTTTTGGATTCATTTTGTTGTTTCCACTTGGTCAGTAATCTTTGTGACATAATTCTTTCAACTAATTTAAATATAAGTAACGTATATTAATACTTTTTGACAGAATTATACCAGACACATGAATAACTTAGGACAAGACACATAAACTTTTTTATATTGAACTATAGAGCCAACAACAATGAAATTTAGTAGATGATTTCTTATACAGTCAGTGACACAAGAGCGTACGGGGTGAAAATAAAAAATGGTGGACCAGGGGAAAGGGGGGATGCTACTAATGTATACAGCGGAGCAACGACTCTGATGCACAGTGCATGGTCTCGGGAAAAATATGATTGTTGAGTTCTATCTAGGTTTTGCTATGTAAAAGTGAGACCTAGTCTCAAGCCTAACCTTAGGTCTCTGTGAATATGAGCGCAAAAACTCTTGACTGTTAACCTGTAAGTGCACCTTCTTGTAGCATTGGTTGTAGGTAGCAACATCCATATCAGTAAATTCTTACAGCATTAGAACGGCCACCCGCGACGGCGATAACGCTCTTATCGCTGAACTTAAATGGTATTTATATTAATTTCCTCTCATTCAATTAAATATGTTATCGGGCTTAATTAACCGATCTCATCCTGTCCGTGGGGTTTATTGAAATATTAATAGTTCGGAAAAATGAAACAATACACCATTGTTCGATAAGGTTTGACGTCATACCTACGGTAAGGCATACCTATGGTAAGGCATACCTACGGTAAGGTGTACAGGTACACCTGCCGAGGTAATTAAGTGTTCATCACCTAACGATGGTGTGCATGGACGATTCAACAAAAACCCAAGTCTCTCGGGTTCGCTTGGTAAACTGCTTTGCGGACATGAGTGCACGCTGCAACGCTGTAGTGGGATAGCTTGTCGGAGCCGAACATCCGAAGAACATACAACATAGTCGAGTAAGACTGCAGGTCACGTAGCAAGACTGCGTGCATACTCAGCATGCCGGGGTGCTTGCAGTTAGAGTTGAAACAATCGTTGGTTGCATTTGTACCGTAACGAGCACGTACTGAAGCTTACCTATACTTTTTTCCATACGGAGCATGATTGTGCTAGCTAACAGAAGTTAACACAGTGTATGATATGACTCCCGTAATAAAATGTAAAACTGTATGCATTATCCTTATCAATTTTTTCCTTTTCAGCTGAAAATAACTGGGTATTGCCGATATATGCATGTATTACCCGTTGACATCATCGATATTGCGCCATTTTACCACAAAATACGTTTCTCTACCTAATTTGCTTATCAATTCTGTCGTTACTGCGGTACACCATGATGTCACGGTATTTGAATTATCCCTCATTATAACGAGCTTATTCAAGTGGGAAAAAATTCGCGATAATTATGGAACAACGAGTCCTTGTTAGGTAGTTTTCGGGTTAGTATAAATGGAGGAAAGTACATATACAATCAATCATTAGCACATATACACTCGCCATAATCACAAGGCTGTGTACAATCGATCAGTCTTAACAAAATCACCATGTCATCATTCACAAAATCATCATCCACCATGAGCGGAAACTCTGGAGAAGCCGTTCATCGAGACAACGGGGAAAAATCTCGGAAGGAGCAAGAGCGGGCGGAAGAAGAAGCAGAAAAGCGCAGACAAGACTTGGAGCGTGAGGAGAGAAAACGTCAGAAGGCAGAGCAGCGGCGACTGGACAGGCACTTGATGCAGTATGCACTAGCTTTGCGTGAGCAGGCATCGTGGCGTGGAACTCTCAACCGGCCGAAGTAGTGCTAATCATAGATATGATCATTTGTTTATATAATAAGTATTAGGTATTTGTGTACATCAGTATTGAGTATATTGTGCATGTGAGTGTTTGTTTTTGAAAATAAAAATAAAAACTTGGTCCCGATACATAGTTATTTCATTTCAAAATGCATGCCGACTTACAAATGTCACGACATACCAGTTTCCTTCATGATACTAGATATTTAGGTAGTTAGTTTAATAATGATAATAATATATTGTACTAGTTCTATCCACTAAGATGTTGTACAATCTACATCCATGCATAGATAACCGTGGTCACTACACTTTGTAACACGATAGAGGGGCACCGCGACATGCTATGCAGCGATAGGTAGGTACGGTGCAGTGTTTAGGTAAGGTATCTGTCATACCATAGTCCTAACATTACAGGAATCATGAAAAGTATACATATTTAGAATTATAGTCTAACCAAACCTGTAACACCTATACAATGACAAATCTTAAGTATAAGTGAGGTGTATACGTGTATGAAGCACACGTGTATGTCCCGGTAATTTTCTATGGTCACTCATCAGTTTTGATTTCGTTTTGAAATACACGCCGCCAGTCGGATACAGATCATAAAATGAATATAGCACGGGTTTTCCCGAATATTTCAAGACAGTGCCAACTAAACGTGGGTTGCCGTAATACGCTGGAGCTACTTACGTTCGGCCGGCAGCCTGTAATAATATTTCGATGAAGGTCCCGTCGTCTGATCATATTTACCTATCTTTTGAGTAGTGACACATAGTTTGTTCCATATTTAAACGATAGCGTGCCATGTGGTCATACGTATTATCGGTCCATAAGGAGTTACAGATGTAACGCCAATTGCCGCCGGTCTTTGTCATAATACTGTTTGCGGCTTACATGCAGTTATTCATGGATATAAAGTTAAGAAAAACCTTATTTAGACGTCTCATATTCCTGTATGGTCGGCTCCATACCTAAACGTCGCAGATACACGTACTCAGAGGCGAATGCACACTCAGGCCTTGCTCAAGACATATGATAAGCATATGCCAAGCATAGTTTGTGATAACGGAGCTTTGCAAACATATTATAAACACAAATATTTATTTTAATAAGCGAACGTCACATTGCAGCAGCATTGCTGCACTATTTAGCACTTTTATCACTGATGTTGCGAGCCGACTGCAGCAACATTTCTGTGTCCGTCCGGTCACCCGTCGAATAATATAGTAAGATTTGCGGATCACCTTCATGCACTTTCTGGATGACCTCTCTGAAGATTTCTTGGGATTCTTTCAGCAGAATCGCCGGGACCATGTACTTGGTTATCCACGCAGAGACGTGCGCCGTGCAGAAATGATGAAAGTGCTGTGGGATCCTGCACTCACGTCCCGGTGGTACCACTACATTAGGCCTCTTGCCACAGGAACAGGTGTCCCCGGCGACCGCCTTGCACTTCGAAAAGCGAATCTTCTTTTCAACAAACTCCAGTATAGTGGGCACCCTCACGAGATCCCTCTCACCTGGCGGCGGCCCCCAAAATAAGGGCATGAGCCAGTCCCAGTTCACCATCAGACGATCTTCTTCTGGCCTCGTCGGATCAAAGTTGTAGCGGACGGGGCATGGCTTCCCGTTAAGGAAAGTCAGGTCGTCCAGCTGTCGTTCCGCCTGAAGAAACTGTTTGTATGCTTTATTGAATTGCAGAATTTCGCCGGGGCTGAAAGGGGCCTCCTCGGGTATAGAAGGCCCGCGCCTCGTGAAGGTGTCCACCGGGAAACTGAGTATTCTGTCTTGGGACTGCATCTTGAGTTCTGGATGGATGTCACGGGACTCCTAAGTCTATACGATGTTCTTTCAGCAATGTTGACCGTGTAGTGTCTAGCCACTGACTGCCCGCATAGCAATTTATACCACTCCAGTTGTTTATCGTACCGAATAAAGAAAACAATATAGGGATAATATCAATTTGGAATTCCCACAACCTCGCGTGCGGGTTATCGTTCGGCGCGGTAATCGGATCATTCCTAAAATAAACGAGTGAATATTAAAATATTCTTGGACCACGTCAGTCAAACTTCCATCCTTATGAAAATAGACGATTTACAATTCATCCCGCGCTCCCATACTGGGGCCCCGGGAGTCACTCACGTGTTCACATAGTCACTATAGATCGTATCTCATACCTACGATAAAAATTACGCTACCAATTTGGGACATCGATAACAACGTTTAATTGCTGTACTCGATGCATTGTCTTAGCTCGCAACACCATAATATAAATGCCGGGCATTCATAGGGAAAACCAGGTCAAAAGTTTGTAACTTTAGTATACAGGTAAAACATACCTATTAAGCACATACGGCATTGTGTGCGCGATAAGAGCGTGTCTTAACAACGACAATGATGCAGATCGGATGCAGTTTTAGTAGGGTGAAACAACTAGTATGTGCTTCTTGACCGAATACTGATAACACAGAAGATATAAACAAAATAGACTGGGTTTCTCCAAAACGAGAAACTGTTAGGTTATCGGGCGACTTAGTGATAAGGTATTTAACTCGTGTAAAAGCAATGCTGAGACCACGTCAGCCGATATTTAGATACACGTCGCACTTAGGTATCATCCCACTTTAGTACTCCTAGCTGTTTGAAAAAGAACTACAATTATAGCACTAGTGGATCTTGTGAGTGCCCGCTATGAATGCTGCGCTGCAAGTCCAGCGTCATGCTTACATTATGCAAAAGTGGCAAAGCGGTGCATGGCCTATGAGATGCGGGTGACCGCTGCATGGCAACAAAGCAGATAATTCTACAAGAAGTATGTTTATTCTAGGCGTTCTAGGTATCGTTCCGTGAGAACGTGAGCTGTAGGTTTCTGGCAATTCAGCCCCAGCTTGGATGCTGATGCTGCGGCCCCAGCAATTCATGTTACCTGCTGCTTTGACCCATACTCATATCACTTTAGAGGCGGCACATACAAAAAAAGTCAAAATTTTCGGAAATGCATCTGACCCCTATGCATTATAGAATCTTCATCACTGGGTACGAAAATAGTACCCTTGCCTTACCTAGATGTTTAATTTTGAAGTTATAGACCGTACGCTACCGTGTCATTGACTGTACGACGCAAGCACCCGCTAATAAACGATATCTCTATGTATGTACTCACATAAATCAGTCGCAGAACTTGAAAACCACACACCTAGTACAACTTTATCATTGCATGAACAAGTTTGTGTAGATTATTTTGAAGATGAATCACTGTACACTGACACTGGAAAGTGTTATCGAATTATAAACTTGTACCTCAGATATTTATTTCCAGGGATTTCTTGGAAAAACAGCTGTAATAAATATTTTGGAAAAATTATATTTGTTTATTCAGTCGACTGACAGCATTTTCCTGTAAGCTTTAAAAAGTTGTTTAGGAGATATTCACTACAAAACTACACTGAATATTAGTTATTTGTCTTATCAATGAAATCAACAAGTAAAAGGTTACGGATGACGGGATGTTGAAGTTCTATGAGAAAGTCAGATTCGAGTTCCTATCCAAAACCCACGCAAACACTTCATCGGCAAAAGCTAGACTTATAACATTTTTTTGAAATTCAATGAGTAATATTGTTTTTATCTCTGAATACAAAATTTAGCAAATATCAACAAAGTTCCTTGAACCTATTTCCTAATACTGTATACATTCCAGCTGTATAAATCAAAGTTTATAAAGTAAACTTTTTGCCGTGCACAACTAAGTAACTTTATGTCGAAAGTTAAACCCACGGATCGCGACTGCGTCTGCCAGCGGGCGATGGAATTCACCAGCTTACTTACTTGAGCTGACTCTAACTTTTGAGAGTAAATTGTAGATACTTTGTTTTGTAGGGTTCCGTACTCAAAGGGTGCCAAACAGGACCCTATTACCAAGCCTCCACTGTCGGTCCGTTCGTTTGTCACAGGGGTACAGCTTCAGCCGTAATAGGTGGCCAGTGGAAATTTTCACAGAATACGTCTCTATCACGACAAATATAATAATGAAAATTTTTAAAAATTTAACCCGTAGTACAAAAATCTCAAACAGAATTTTTCAACATTATTTGTTTCAGCTTTTAACAAGTTTCAATATTTTTCAGATTAAACAACAAATAATAAAAAATTGGGTTTCGTACCCAAAGGGTGCCGTATTGTAGGTCAGGCGCAACCATTTTAGCGTTTTGTTTTTTGTCACCTTCTATTGCTATTGTTGTTATTTTATTTTATTATAATGTTGTGAGGTTTCCGTACCCGTCGTTTGGTGTTACGGAACTCGCACTTGGCCGGTTTTTTAGTTATTTCTTTATTTCCGCTTGTAATTTCATTGATTTCTTAGTCTTTTGATTAGAAAACGAACTGTAATTTTTCTGAATGCAAACAGGTTGTAATTTTTTCAAACTATATTTCTGTCTTAACTTTTACCCGACCTGTAGGGAATTTTAGAATAATGTGTGCATGTACTTTACCATAAAAGTGCATAAGCCTCAAGCAATCCAATGCCACCTACTAGGGATACATAGACCACTCACCTAGCCTTTAACAGTTCAACAGCGATCCCCATTCCCCGGTACCCTGGCGCCACGGACAGGCCGGTGCCCATCAAGTACTCATCGACCGAGAACTTGTCATAGATCGTCGTCACCTTCATCGCTTCAGCGAACATGCGCAGTGACAGCAACCCAGCTTTAGTTTTTGGCTGAAATGAAATAAATTTGGATGAAATTTAGTTTTTAGTTCGCTGCGATAGCAATATTATCTATTGATTAGACGTAAATCATTGACGCTAGGATTGGGAAACGTTAGTTTGCTAAATAAAATAGTATAGGACGTTTATTTCAGGAAGCAACTTGCGCCTTACTTGTGTGGCCACGTGTTTGTATGCATTATAGTGGTGTGTGTACTTAGCTGCTATAAATACACACTACTGTAATCTGAGGGACCGAAAACCTATTCGGATAGCGGTTTCGGTTGTTATGAATTTAGGTTAAATTTTTGGTTCAGGTGACCTCAACAAGAGGTAATTCAAAAAAATACCTTATTACCCTCAATTGGTAACCGTTTTCATAAATTTGTTATATAAGGTGACTTTTGCTCTGATACTCTGTAAGTGGTCAGGACCAAGGTCCAATGACCTTGTTTCCAAAATATGAAAAATATATTTTTTAAATTTGATTTGTCATTTGTTTTTATGGCGTCGAACAAGCCCTACGTGTCTCGCAGTAAGAATCGCGAACAAATGAGTTGTAACATGCACGCGTTGCCACTCTGTGCATTGCAATTTTGCATCAAAAAAGGTAATAGAAGTCGGTTACCGCTTTTTAAAAACCGGTTTCGCGGAAAATAAATATTAATTATTTTAGGGGTTACCACAATGTAGTACCGGTTGTAATAAAGGTTGTGGTACATGTAAAATACCAGTATTTCCAATACTGGTTTCGGTCCCTGTCACTTTTTACATTAAAATCTTTCTCAATATAAATACGTGTTAGTATTGGTTAACATGTTACTAAACATATTATTTAGCGAGATAAATATGTTTAAACTTTGTTGTGCGAGTGGCCTTTATTGTTGGTTTAGGTTTGTTTGGGCCAGGGGATCGATTAGCGGAGTGGCAAGTCAGAAATGAGATGTTAGATTTGGAATACCTATACCTTAATCTAGTTTCTATTTTATTTCTCACCTTTTTCCCTTTTTAGATTCTAAAACCTAATAGAAAAAAACTTTAGCAATATTCAAATCCAGTTAAACACAATAGAACGACAGAGTGCTGTGTACACGCCACAAATGCACTGTTCCCTAGTAATGTTTCTGAACTGTTGGCTTGTGTCAAATAAATGTTCAGTCTCTTCTTGTTTCACTCACATTTAAATAAAACGCTACAGTCCCAGCCGCATGCAGTCGAGTTTCTGTACTGAATACTTAATTTGCTATACCATTTTAGAGTTGCGTAAAGCTTAAAACCACATATTTTTTATATTTCTCGTTGAACACATTAACATTACTTGCTTTAACTTATACTGACGCGTCACTCGGGTACGTTTAATACAAGAAAATGCTTTACATTTCTATCACGTGCAATAAAAAAAAAGTGATGGTTACTGGATCAAAATACAGTGTGCAGGTTCTATCTCAGCTTTTAAAAAAGGATTGAAATGAATGCAGGGTTTAACAAGATAATTGCTATGGTTCTGAAACAGGGTTGGCCTGATATATTGTGACGCATGAATCTAGGTCAGACTTGGATGTAAGTAAATGGCCTGGATCTAGACATAAAAAGGGTCACTCGACTAGCACAAAGCCTCAAATGGGAGCTTTGATAGATGGTTACGTTATTAGTGGGAACGGACGAATGACGCCACGAAAATGAATCTTCTTTAGCTCTTTTGCAAAGCGACGGCCTCCCAAATGATATTAGGATAACATACTTACATTTGGAAAATTAAATTTACTTGGGAAAATTAAACTAAGGAGAGGGATCGTGTTACAAAATAACGAATGAAACTACAGAGTGATGTTGAACCACTCGTACATGTTTAATGTAGGTTCTATTTTTTTTTCTTTGAATGTTCAGGACTTTGTTTCTATTTACCGGATTGTGCTCGACAAAAAGGCCCTTTTTCTGTGGCATACACATATTGACTGCCACAAGAGACCGCCCCGAGCCATCTCCTTCAGTCAGGAAGCAAGCTATAGACATCTTCTGTTTTACGATCGATGTTAATAGAACTCTGTATTCCTGCACCGCCGCCGGGTCCTCTGCCGTTCCTGACAAAACCAAAGGATAAGTTAATGCACTTACAAATAAAATATATAACAATAGATACGTTGGATGAATTCATCCCTCTGTAACCAAACAGGCTAATTAAGGGCCCACAATACCGCAATTCACAGTCCTGCTCTAACGCTTTTGCTTTTTAACTGTCTGTCCTACTCTAATCAGATGCCGCGCACGCGAAAACATCAGTTATTTTGAAATCGCGGCTACACTGATGGTTTTTTCATTTTTATGGCACAGTCTGCAGCTGCTCTATACTAATATCAGTTATATTACGCAAAGTTTCAGATCTAATTTCAAGTATTCATTGAATGCTATCGGTTTATTGTACGGTTTGGAGGTAATCTTTTATATTTAATATTTTTATCTTTATTATTATCTTTTATGGTGTAATATTTGACATGCCTCATGTAACATTCTCTGTTATAATGGTCAATAAAGAATTACTAATTACTGATTAACTTTGCAATTTTTTCTATCGAGAAAATCACGGACATAGCATTAGTCCCTAACTTTATCATATATTAATTTCAGAGTGATTGTTGCAGTATATGTTGGTATAAAACAGGATCATGCGAAGGGAAGTGAGGTATTATACACCCTTAAAGGATTCCACAGAGAGGAACACATCTGACTAGAGCTATACATTTTAATCTATAATAAAATTGACACAAAATTAAAAACTTCTTCATGATGTCATCACATTTTTAACGTAAGTACAGAGTGTCAGGAAAATTTCGTGTGTATCTATTTTCTTTATGTAAACAACAAAATTTAAGAGATCTTATTTCGTCCACCAGCAACTATCTATACCGGGTGTAAAAGCAAAGGCAAGAATCCTTTAAGGGTGTGTTAGTATGATCGGCAAAGATATTATTTTAAATACTGGGATCTCTAAATAAATCTCAGTACCTCATAATAAGACGATTTTCTTTACTCAAAATACACTAATCGCGTGGACACCCTCCCTGGTCGCAGGCCATTGGGATGAGGGGTACGGGTTGCGGGGTGCAAGTAGGTGTGTGAGGAGCTGGGGAGGCCGTTGAGCTGCGTAGCCATAGCTTAGAAAAATTATGGAATTTTTGGTGAAAATTCAAGGTGGGTATATATTTTTTTCTCGTAATGACATCAAAATCGTGTATACTTTCATACCCTAAAGGGTTTCTTGACTTTGAATTTACACCCTGTAAACATTCGCGAAGGTGCCATCACATGATTTATTTTGCCTTACTGATTCAATCAATTGTTTTACTGAATATTAAATCAATCAAATCAAGTAATTTTATTTCAGACATCTGTCTATAATTGTTAGTAAACAATAACTTAAGTGTTATTGTTCGTATTATAAAAATATAATTTAAAATTTGCTTGGGGTATCTTTAATATATAGAATCCTGCAGCCTAATAGCCTGCAGAATCAGTAAGTTAAAATGTGACATGATGGCCGTTGGGGCCGAAAGGCATTAGAATGGAGACCACGTACAACAAAGCGTAGTGTAGGCCGACCTCTTGCCCGTTGGACCGACGACCTGAAGTACGTTGTATAATTTGGGAAAGGCCTAAGTCCAGCAGTGGACGAACACGGGTTGATGAATGGATGGATGAAATAAAAAAAAAATGTTTGCTGTAATTTCATGAACAATTATTATTTCGTAAAAAAATAACATCGATATCTTAATTAACAAGTAAGATGGATCTGTACTGATGATATTGAAACAGCTACCCACGATTTTAATTATCAGATTTCGACTGACTAGTTTCACTGTATTCGTACAGTTTCTTCGGAGCCAAACATGGTTAAACGGCTGTTCCCCGTTGTTCAATATCAGTATGAATCTAAATCACGAATCTTTTAGTAGTAAAAAAAGATGTATCCAAGCCACGGTCTAGAATGCGCTATCAGCTTATCGAAAAGCACGTACATTATTAATAATATGACTTTTAACGCGATCACTGCCAAAATTTACAGTCTGAATCTTGGGTATTTTTTCATGTTTAGTGTAAAGTTATTTGGGAAAAAGGTTGGTGTACTATTCTCTATCGCAAGCAAAAGCAATAGATATTTTACTCTTTCGTACTCATAGATTTGTTGTACCCATAGAGAGTTTGAATGCTAAGTTATGGACTTCCGCAAGGTAACGCCTATTTCAATTAATTAGTTTGAATGCTTCTTATTTCCGCGGCATTCTCCATGGCCATGCATGCCCATGTGGTGGCGTTATAAAGTGGTTTAATCGCTATTGTCCTATTCTAGTTTGCGGTAAGGCACGTAAATAATTGATGTTAGATGTATAGTAAGAAGAAATAGCATCTGATAGAACTAACTACAAACAAAAAAATTGTCAAAAATGGGAAACAGGTGCTATACTGAATTAATTTATTCGTGTTTTATTGTTTAAATAAATGTTTTGTGAAAAAAGTGGAAAAATGGCTTTAGGGAATTTTCACAAAAAGCTACCAACCAAAACCTGAAACCTAACCAAAATCAGATAGTTGCAACACTGTCTACGTAGTCTTCCTACTCTTTAGACCTGCTACTATGTCGTAGTCTCTATGTCTACAAGATTACCAAATGCAAACTGTTTGAAAAAACAATAGGCTAGATGGGTTTGTAAGCAGCTGGAATTATAAACTCAATGTCTGCCTTACTCGAATTCAGAACGACCTTGATTATCTAGGGTCGTAGGACATTCAAATAAAAATGCAAATTTTACTACGATTTTAAGAGGACCTTTTGCGAGGTCGTTTTGGACTCGTT
Source organism: Ypsolopha scabrella (assembly GCA_910592155.1). Classification (NCBI taxonomy): domain Eukaryota; kingdom Metazoa; phylum Arthropoda; class Insecta; order Lepidoptera; family Ypsolophidae; genus Ypsolopha; species Ypsolopha scabrella. Next base: position 14,548,846 of record OU342964.1, read on the forward strand.
TCGGTTCTCATTTCGCCGTTATGGACCCAACATTTCGAATGCGTAAAACTTTTTCCTATCAAATAAATTATTTATCAAATAGCTTCAGTTGTCAAAAACAGAGATTCAGTGCGCCCCTGGAATTGCCGTAATAAAATATGTCCTTGTTTTTGTCTCGCCAAATTCCTCGAAATTTCTTGTGATAGCACTACGCCAATTTGTTTGTCGATTCGCTTTTGGCTTGAAAAGGTTTGCTGTTAAATATTCACATAATAGCCCTCTCCTCTACTCCACTAATTGGGTTCTCACCTACTAAGACAATGGATCCAGCGGGCGGTGCGGGGCGGGCGGAGCGGAGGCAGTCTCGACTAATGACTTATTTTGGAATGACGACAACCACGTAACGACACGACACCCTCTTGAGGTTTTCGTTAATTACTACACAGGCAATTTTTGCTTGCCCTTTTTAAACTCATGAGCTCCATCGTATTCATACATTCAGTATAAACAAACACCCAGGAACTATCGAAAAACTTTTATTATATTTTCCAACATTCCAATTTAACTTTTAGCAATCTGACAACCTTATAAACTTTGCAACTGATCGTTCACTTTGATATCTCGGATAAAATGACTGGTGGGCCCAAAATAGCCCATCCTGCAGTCTCCCTGGAAATAACCGACTACCATGATAACACGTGCTTGACATGGTAGCACGATATGTCTAGTTAATGTTTTTGCCCTTCTTCTTTTTAGTAAGGTTTACCGAATGGGCGGAGTTATGCATATATATTTTTAATTTACGTATTTGTATTCTAGATGCTGACAAGTTTTCATAGTCAATTATTTGCATAGCTGTGAAAACATGCCAAGTTCTACATATTCAATAGAAATAAAAAATGAATAAAAAAAATTAATAATAATAAGTAATAAATTAATTAATTAATAATAAATCCTAATAAACTTTCTTTTAAAACAAGTGACGAACATTGTACACTATTGCAGGTATGCAATGTTATATATGACTGAAGGAACTTCCATAAGCCTCAGCTCCCAATTTAATCTCAATTCTTTTTTTTTGACGAAACCGACTACCTGCACTGCTTTTGTACTGAACTCGACCGTTTTTTCACATTAATTTTTTTGGTAGATTAAACTATATACGAAGATATAACTGTGTAAAGCCCAAGCCAGAGACAACTTTAATTAATCCTCCAATTTTAATAAGACATTCACTTCGACTGTGACGTTAAAGTTTTTTCGTTTGGTAAATTTCTACTCGGTAAACGACATAGGTTACATAAACGATTTAGGTGGTAGAGCTAATGCCGGGTTCGACTGTGGAGGTACCACCATCTTACTCGGAAATCCTCCCGAAGTTATTCGGGGGAGAGTAAGAGAACAGCTCTCAGGCAAAAAAACCAGGCGGCCCACCATTGCCTGGGACCGATGGATGGCGGTATATCCATCCCCAATTGCCGGGCCTTATATAAATCAGACTGGTGACGGGCAGCGGCGTCACTGGTGCAAGGGTTTCAGCACCGCGCTCACCAACCCGCCTGCCCAGCGTGTGTGAGTATGGGCATTTCTTCCAGGAGGAGGACCGCCAAGAGTGGCGAAATCCTGGAAAAGCCTATGTCCAGCAGTGGACGAAACAGGCTGATGGAAACGACATAAAACTGTTCTGTGGTAAACGATGAAAAATTGTTATTATCTAACCTCATATCGTAAAATCCTCATTACGAACTCAAAACTACTGGTATAATGAAAAATATTTTTCATGAAAGTCTCTAAAAAAAATATAAATTACCTTATAGTATGGGTCTCCGAACAACATAATGCTATAAAATAACTTTTTCTGATATTACAGTATAATTACGTTAAGTAGGAACGAAGTTAGTCCATACAGTCATGTCTGAGGTTTGGATATCTAACACCAATAAGGTTTTTAAACAGCAATACATTGCGGCCCGACCAAGGAGTTTTAATGGCAGTGCGAGACCTCACCGCTTTGATACCTCCTGTGGCCATCCTCACATGCGTGCGTCAAAGGTGCGTCATTGCCACCCGACCAAAGAGTTTTTGTGGTAGTGCGGGACCTCGCCGCTATAAAACCTCCTTTGCCTAATGCATAACCTCACATGCATCCGCGGGACTGCCAGATTTTTTTTGCCGTAAATTAGATAACTAATTCAATATTTACTGTTTCTGTAAGTTAAAAGTTTTATTCTGGGCAAAAATGTCTGACAACAATGCTCGAGTGAAAGTGAGCAACGAAAATGATGAACAATTTCATAACAGCAAAATCAAGAAAAGCTTAATTACGACAAATTTTATCAATATTTAATATAATGAAAAATAAGTAGATAACTATTGTATGAGTTTAGGTAAAGTAGTGTTTACATGAAACTGTACATAACTGGGTATTAAAAATAACCTCTTTATGTACCAGTTTCATAAACTACTATTATTTATGTATCTTGACTTACTATTATCCTTACAGGCATAAACCTAATGCGATATAATAGTGACAATGACAAATAACATCATAAAATTAATAGTATAAAAATTCTCCAATATCAATCTAACCATACATTTTACAATCAAGGATTTTCTGTTTTCGTTCGCGGCTCCCTGTACCGTCTAAATACTATACCCGCAGGCCAAAACTTTGCTTCCAGGAATATATTTTTGAATTTTAAAAGTTGGTTTAATTATTTATTAGTTTTAATTCTGCGACCAATTTCAGATAGCGATGAAACTTTTGGAACAGAATAGTTCATACCCGGGCCAAAACTTTTACATCGGGATATTGCGACATCCCCTATAGTTAACAACTAGTTACAAGTTGATTTACTTATTATAATTTAGAAAAAAAAGGGTCATAGGCTTAAAAAAGCTATATGTAATAATATAAAAAAGCCTTTCATTAGACTCTATGGTTTAGTTTTGAATTAGTTCGTTTTTTTTCCATAGGGCAAATTATGTAGCTAGACAAATAAAGACTTACCAGCGGTCGCCCACCACACATCCTCTCTGATGTAGTTCCCCAGCATGAATTCCACTGTCGTGTTCCATAAAGCGTCCGGAATATCTTCTATCTCGAACTTCAGCGTCCGATCATCGCCGACCTTTCTCTCGAAAGCGCTCCAAACTTTCGGGTACTCACGGGAAGACACCGCCATGTTATTTTAAGAAGATCACTCCCAGCTTTTAGGGATTTAAATTTTGATACGACTGGCTGAACTAGCTGGTGGCAAGTACCGACTGAATTGCCGTTTCCATTGTAACTTTGTCATTTGTTGTGGTTTTGCGGATACGCTATACGTAATTGGATACGGATAAATTATTCAAGAGGGTTGTTGGAACTAATAATAAAGTAGTAAAAAAGTCATATCTGTACACTGAATAATTCTGCGTAATTTAGAATGATATGGGTTAATTGTATTGAAGTCAAAACAAAAAAAAATATTATTGTTATCCGTCTTTCTGTCTGGCTTTATGTATATTCCGTTAACTCTAGAGCCTCTACGGATTTCGATGTGGGTTTCTTTGTTACCATCGTAGTGACCCTGCATGGTCATACAGGGTAACTGGTAATTAGATGCAATCCTTTGAAAGGCTTGTAGAAGAGAGCAATTGCAGTCGATTCGACCATAAAATGCCTTATGCAAAAGTGTACCATTTCTGAGATATTTTGAATTTAAGTACTTTTTCTAAAGTAAAATTTAAAAGAATTATATCAAAAAAACCAGCCATTATTTTATATTTTTTTTATTTGTTTCGCTTTGATAACATCCCAACCAATAAATTTTGACTTGTCTGTGGACAAGTACAAGTGTCTTATTTAACAAGAGATAGCTCTAAAATCTACACTATTAACGTAAACCTTGACACTGTGCTCCAAAACAATTGAAAACTCTTGAAAATTGCAAAAGATTTACACAAAAAAGCAAGGTTAAAACAAAAAGTCTCTTTGCAATTATCTGTGCGTATTAGCTTGAAAACATTTGCATTATACTAGCTTTTGAATGAGATACAAAAATCTCAAATTGACAAAGGAATGATAAAAATATGGTGAAAACAATAGGAGCAGGTAGAATATTAGAAACAAATTTTATGCATACCAATTTTTAGAGCTATCGTTTATTGATTGGGATGTCAACAAATCGAAACAAATAAAAAATTGAAAAATAAAGGCTGGTTTTTTTATATATATTTTTAAGTTTACTTTAGAAAAAATAATTAAATTCAAAATATCTCAGAAATGGTTCATTTTGGCATAAGGCATTTTATGGTCGAATTGACTGCAATTGCTCTCTTCTACAAGCTTTTCAAAGGATTGCATCTAATTGCCAGTCAGCCTGTATATGCTGTAAGACGTGTTTTTAACATAACGCTCAAGTCGGAAACGGGGCAGAGATTGAATAAAGACGGGCGGATCTACTGGCGAAATGCTAATTAAATTTAGTATTGATTTTTGCCACGGCTTTCCTCGCCAGGATGTTTTTAATGCATTGAATAATTTCTAATCCATAAATTACCTCTGAGTTACTTCTGGGATACTAAACTATAAAATGGTGAAAACTTCATTAATATTCACTTGGACTTTTTGGGGTAATGTGTGTTTATAAAATACAGACAGAAATTACAAAGCTGCTTATGCGGGAATAAATGTTATTTAAAAATATCACGTATAGTCACAACTGTTTTACAATTTTATTATATGTTTAACAATGTGAGACGCCTTGTTGTTTAAAAAAACTTCTATATCGATTTAAATACTCCTTTGAGCAATGTGCACTGTCTCTTATGAACCAGATTTTCCCCATACCGTCCCATCTCAGCAGCACCTTTGCTCCAAGCGCGGAATGCATTTTGCTCAGTCGATCCATCTTATTTACTCCGGCACCAATGACTTTGTGCTTCAGTAAATACAAATAATAGATGTGCCAAAGCCAAGACAATACTGTTGTGAATGTTTTCTTCAATTCTGAAGGCTTTCTTTAAAAAATCTTGTATCAACACTCATGTCCCAAAATCATGCTTATGAATTTAAAAATAATGCATAATGACATATTTTATTTACGTACGTTTTTAATATGGAAAAAATGTACGAATTGTAGTAGTTTTAGTACAATTACAATAAGTACGAGAGCATAGAGAACTCTCCATACTGTCATGTCTAGTCTATTTTCGGAAATCGAAATGAAAATTGGAAATCAAAATTATACTTTGTCCTAAAATCGGATTTGGCTGGTATATAATATAATACTGAATACTCACATCTGAACCGTAGTTATTCTGAAAAAATAACCATATTGTATTCTTACAATGATAAATTGAAATAAATATATATAATTTAGCTATATAAAGCCTTTAGTTTCCTTTAACTTGTATTAATAATAAAAAAAAAAAAATTTTTGAAATATATTTCGGCCCACTATGGGGCCGGCATCAGTCGAATACTTAAATGACCAATAAATACAATGATAAATAGATTAATAATTTTACCATTTAATAGTATAACTATGAACATTAACTACTAATGTTTATTTTTCATAAATTTATTGATACCGTTTTCATTTATTGCTTTACAAATGCTATGAAATCTTGTATTCATGTTTGTAATGGCGGCACCACACTTCGTTATGCGCTATGCGTTATGCGACTGCACCGTATTCGCCAAAATATTTGTTATGTGCGCGAACAAAAAACTTACCATCCACACTTCGTGCCGGTATGCCGAATAGCCAAATATGTGTGTTGATTGCGTAATCACAAAGCAAAAGGAGTGAGTGGCGATGGACGTGTTGACAGCGACAGCAAATTATGTTTACTTTATTTCATGTTACCAATACCTACTTATAAAGCACAATGTTGCAAAAAGACCTAAGGAAAGGCGCTGGTGGATGATCACAAGTCACAGGAAACGAACTATTAAGTACTTACAGTAGTATCAATTTATATCCAATAAGTTTTATATAACCTCAAAGTAAATTATTTACACGTCAATCCACGACCGCCGCGAGCGAGCGAATGAGTCAACGATGTGTGGGCAGTCAACGCGCATATTCGGCTTATTCGTGTCCTTTGATGTGTGTCAAAAAACCGACAAGTCGACGGATACGCGTATTCGCTATTCGCCCATATGCGTTATGCGTGCGAATAAAGCAAATATAGCCGAATAAACGCTCCACACTTTGTCGTATAAAGACGCATAAGCTGCATAACGAATAGCGCATAACGCAGTGTGGTGCCACCATAAGACACGCACTTGCCCAAGTTTTTTTTATCAAATACCACACGCTCACTTACTCTACATTCTTGCACATCGTCTAAAACGATAGAGTTTTTAGAGCAAATACCACACAAGGCTCAATTTCAATATTATTCAGATATTCAATCAGAAACGAAATTATAGCGGTGAAGTAAGGCTGGTATTTTATGGGTAAAAATACGTAAGTTGTGGTCTTACGAGTAAGTTTTTCGAGCGCGACGTCAAAAATAAGTGATGGTTAATAAAGTTGTTATTTTACCAAAAAAATTACTCTACTCCATTTGAAGCTTTCAAAAGTTTAACCCACAGAATACCAATAGTGGTAAAATCCAGACTTGGAAATTCATATTTCACTGGGATAGTGGCTAATTGAAACGGCTGAACTTACAAATCCGTCTGTACTAACCAACCATTTCCAAATGGAATTCAAACAAGGCTAAAAGTTAGGCAATCATATATCATGCATGACTTTCCGGCTTTTCGTTAGCAGACAATGCATTGGAATTGGATGCTTTTTTATGGTTCGTAAATATGAGTTCTTAAGTATGATTTTTAGTATGCCAACACAAATTGAGACAGCTAGAGTAATATCAATGATCGTTATTAGTTAATCAGGTGATATCATAAACATCATCATCACCATCATCATCATCATTATCATCATCATCATCATCATCATCATCATCAACAACAACAACATTATCATCATCATCATCATCATCATCATCATCATCACCATCATCATCATCATCATCATCATCATCATCATCATCATCATCATCATCATCATCATCATCATCATCATCATCATCATCATCATCGTATTATATTTTAGAGAAGTCCTAACTCAGTCACTGACTCACCCATCTAAATCTATGCTCAGCCCAAACTCTTGGTTCCATAAAGCTAAAATGTTGCACAGAGATTCCCTTTATAATCTAAACAAGAAATAAGGCCAGATTATTCGAAATTCCCAAGGTCCGGGATACAGGCGAGCATGGGAATACGATTTTTTTTCGAAATCCAAACCAAAAAGCCTGGCAATAGAACTTCTTTTTTAATACCTGCTCGTTAACAAGCTAAAACCGTTACAATTTTATTTATTTCTATTCTGTAAATGCTCAGACATTGCACGTGAATGTGGTTAACAATGCTAACTCGGAGCACAGTAAGTGATCCGATCTGATATGTTTGCGGTCACGGAACTAGGGCAAAGGAGTCGCATCGAGGATCTTCAGTTTCTGTCTATCTGGCATCCATCAACCAAGCCTTAGATGTCCTCAGAATCAAGACAATCAACCCAGCTGTTTAGTTTCGCGTGTTCGTTCTATAAGGCGCGCAAATTAATGTTATTGCTAACGCTTTCTGAATAATTTGTGTTGGGCACTCCTCATTGCGCTAACACAGCCATTATTAAAAGAATTTGTGTCAATTAAGTCTTATGATGGCGTTAAATTATAAAGTATGGGGAACCAAAGTCAAGAAAGTAAAATTTTTAGGGTGTCATGCCTTAAAAGAAAAATCCTTTCAAGTGCAAGTAGGGCTCGCACCTGAGGATTCTGTAGCATTAAAATAAGTAAATAGATTTAAATGATTTTAATAAAAATTACAAAAATATGAAATGTATGAAACATAACTGCAAAATTAAGTTGGTCGACTACTCGTTAACTTGTAAATCATCCATCCATCCATCCATCCATCAACCTGTTTCTTCCACTGCTGGACATAGGCCTTTCCAGGATTTCGCCACTCTTGGTGGCGCTCCTGGAAGAAATGCCCATACCCACACACCCTGGGCAGGCGGGTTGGTGAGCGCAGTGTCGATTGCATCCGTGACGCCACTGTCCGTCACCAGTCTGTTTTATATAAGGCCCGGCAATTGGGGATGGATATACCGCCATCCATCGGTCCCAGGCAATGGTGGGCCGCCTGGTTTTGCCTGAGAGCTGTTCTCTTACTCTGCCCCGAATAACTTCGGGAGGATTTGCGAGTAAGATGGCGGTACCTTCACAGTCGAGCCCGGCATCAGCTCTACCACCTATATTGTAAGAATTATGAACATTTCAACAGATTCCCAATACTACAGAATTCCAAATCTACAGATTCCCAATGCTACAGAGCATAAGTAAATAAGTGTAATAGTTTTCCTTTTAATTTCGTTATTTGCCATGTTATATGAATTTTTCCACATATCCAAAATCAACCATTTAGCTGGCAGAGGGGGGGGGATACTTGAGCTTGACTGTAACAAAAATTTGCACTAAAAAGCTTAATATTTCGCAAACGAATCCCTGAATCAATACATACTAGCAATATTTTTGAGCACCCTATGCGACGACACCTCACACAATGGGAACGACACGAAAAAAAATTCATCCCCACTTTACGAGTAGGGGAGGGACACTAAATTTTTTTTTCAAGATTTTGTCGGCGTTATTAATATTTATACTCATGCCAAATTACAGCTTTCTAGTACCTAGAGTCTCTGAGCTAAGCCGCGGACAGACAGACAGACAGACGGATATGGCGAAACTATAAGGGTTCCTTGTTGACTACGGAACCCTAAAAACAGAATCCTTACAAGATCATTCTCGTATACGTCCGTCCTTCTGTCACAAAGGTTTTCCTCGAAAGCTACGTGGAATTTTGACATAAAGTTAGGTATTGTTGATGCGCACATATTTGGCCAGTTAACAGTCAGTTTGGTCCAAAGATAAAAAAGTTTTAATTAATATAATTATCGTGTGAGATATCCTTTGCAGTACGGATACTAAAAATAATTGTTTATCATTTCTGACCCAGTGATATGGCTCAAAATTTGCTCGAAATAACCGCTCCCATCCTGATCTCCATGGTTTCTAAAATTCAGGTTGAGTGTTAGTAGATATTGAGTAGTATTAGTAGATAACTGTAAAACAGCAAAATAATTCCCCGAAGTTGCGCTCGAGCTGTCGGAACAACATTTGAGTGAAACTTTGCTGCGCGTCGACTATTCGGTGGTAGAAGGGCGATAGGCTGGGGAATCAGCGGGCGTAGGGTGTAACTTAGTGTCGGTTGCCATCTATTCACCAAAAACAGATTTAAAATAAAAAACCAGCCAAGTGCGAGTAGGACTCGCGCACGAAGGGTTCCGTACCATTACCTATAAAAACGGCAAAAAAAATGTTGTGTAGGAGCCCTCCTTAAATATTAATTTTATTGTAATTCAACTTCTTATTTTGAAAGTGAATATATAACTTAATATTAGGTTGGGGAAAGAGTTTCTTCGCATTTTATATGAAAATTCAAAACATTTTTTAATAAAGTTTATTTACATTTAACTAAAGTATGTAGGTGCCATTTTGTTCGATAACTTTTTGCCAACTTGTAGGTAGGGACATGATTCCATTGCTATAGAAATTCTGGGGCTTCTGATCAAAAAACCGCGACAAGTGGTTTTGGCAGTCCTCTCGTGATGTTAACCTGACACTGCCTAAAGAATTATGAAGAGACCGAAACAAGTGGAAATCTGAAGGTGCAAGGGCAGGACTATACGGCGGATGCATTAATACGTCCCAGCCAAACTCTCTTAATTTTTGCTGAGTGGCTAAAGATGTGTGAGGTCTAGCGTTATCATGATGAAAAACCACACCCCTTCTGTTGACTAATTCCGGCCGCTTTCTTTCAACTTCTTGCTTTAATCTCATCAGTTGTTCGCAGTAGAGTTCAGAATCGATGGTCCTGCCTGGCGGTAACAGCTCATAATGAATAATGCCCTTCCAATGGCACCATACACACAACATTACCTTGTTGCGAGATAACCCGGGTTTCGTCAGAGTCTGTGAAGCCTGACCAGCCTTCGACCACGACCTTTTTCGCACGTCCTTGTCGTACGTGCTCCACTTTTCATCACTAGTTATCAGGTTTTTCAAAAATGGTTCGGTTTCATTACGTCGTAATAAAGAATCATAAATGAGTACACGGTTCATTAAGTTTCTTTCAGTGAGCTCATGAGGCACCCAAATATCGAGCTTTTTTGTGTACCCAGCTTTTTTCAAATGCGCCAAAAATGTTTTGTGGAAAATCCCCAGTTCTTCAGCTACATCGTAACTACTGATATGCCGATCTTGCTCCACTTTTTCAAAAATGGCATCCATTTTATCCGTTTCAGGGCGCCCAGAGTGAGGTGTTTCTTTGACATCAAAATGTCCGGATTGAAAACGCTTTAACCAAATTTGTGCTACTCTCACATACACTGCACTAGATCCATAACATCACAAATTTTTTTCGCAGCTTGCGTTGCGTTTTTACCTTTTTTGTAGTAAAATTTTAAAATGTATCGAATTTCTTCATTAGATTCTCTCAAATTAACAGTAAGAAAAACAAATGAAAATCACACATTTTACCTAATTTGAATATGGAATTATCTTTTTTAAAATTTAAACTTTTTAATAATACCAAAACCAGCCAGATACAAATGGTTTAGCCAAAGAGATTTTATTATAAGTTCATACATACTATTTGCGAAAAGAATTTTTCCTCAATCTATTATTTTGTGAATATTTCAAGCGTCTACCTGTTGCTGTTATCAATATCGAGCAAAAACGAGCAAGAAATCACGTTCGTTGTATGGGAGCCCCCTTTAATATTTATTTTATTCTATTTTTTAGTATTTGTTGTAATATCAGCAACAGAAATACATCATCTGTGAAAATTTCAACTGTCTAACTATCACGGTTCATGAGATACAGCCTGGTGACAGACGGACAGCGGAGTCATAGTTGGTTACCTTTTGGGTACGGAACCCTAAAAAATCTTCTAAAATAACCTTCAATGGGTATTGAACTATTTACGAAATGTGACTTCATTTCAAGTTGGAACGTATCCTTAGTTAAGGGGATATGTATGTTTTCGTTCAGTAGATCCTTAAGCGAACTGAAGGTTGCTTGCATGGGGACCCCCCTTGTTTTTCATATTTGTCGTGGTAAATGCCATAGTGATACATATCGTGTGAAAATTCCAACTGTTTATCTATTACGGCTGTGACTAAAGGACGAACAGACAGACAGCGGAGGCTCAGTAATAGGGTCCTGTTTGGCACCCTTCGAGTACGAAACCGTAATAACTAAACTAGTTCGGGATTTGAAATTTCTATCTTTACATTTTTGATTGAAAAATACTTCTACTTGTCCACTTATTTATATTATTTCCCTTACCGGTTTCGCTGTTATAGCATTATCAAAGGTTTTTTGGTTGTTTACGTAAGTGTTTTTCAATCAAAAATGTATCAAAAGTTCCACCAAGTGCCAACAATCACGAGCATCAATTCTATCTTTACACTGTGTTTAAACAACACACACTGAAATTTTATGAAATATATAGGTAGTTACGAAAGGAGTTATTTTTGCAGTTTTTGTTTTATACATTGGAACAAAAAATGGTCTACTCTTAGCTTTGATATTGATGAATTAATTTGTAATTTTCAGTCGAGGAAGGCATCTCGACAGACTGGGAGTTAGTTTCGGAAACAACATGCGGTGCAAACTTTCACCGCCGAAACTTTCTTCAATATAGTCAGCATTAGCATTAAACATCCGATGGTTTATTCACATTTCTATACATATATACATGGAAATATCTATTTTATAATATACGATATACTATTCTTACCACGGGAGAAATAAGCTATATCAATTACGCGTTTGGGGTAAGAAGTAATTTGTGTATTGTTTATAATGTCAGCGAGGATTTTTTGAAGATGTGTTTTTGCGGTTGCCTCAAAAATCTTTGGGAAATCTTCAATATACAAAATGTTTGTTTGTAATTATTACCAACTCTGTGACAGAAATTAAACAAACAACATGTAGTGTTTTCAAAATATTTGATAATGTGTGCTTGTGGTTACAAATGAAGCTTATTTTGAAGCAGGTTATACATCTGAATTAACGGAAGTCGTACATAGTATACGTATACAACTGTATAACGATCCCTTCATAGAGTTTTCTTATTAGTGCAATTTGTCCCCAGATTCAGTGCTCGTGTGTTGGAGCAGACGTGCTCGGGTCTGGGCGGGCGGCGCGTGGCGATCCTGCTGGTGTGCGGCGGCGGCTCGGCGGCTGCGGCCGTGGTCAGGGCGGCGGCGCGCGCCGGCGTGCCCGTGCTGCGGGCCTCGCCGACACACACACACTTCACCTATACCATCGCTAATGTGAGTACTTCTACTCATATATCATTACTCTACTCGGATATATCATCACTTCCCAATTCGACATCGATTGCAGGCGTGCTGGTATTTAGGGATGGAAGAATAAAACAGGAAATAAAAATAAATTAATCTGCACTGCTACATTAGCTGATTCAGCAAGTGTTGTCTACTTTGACTGCATTCTTTTTTTGTAATTTATATGACAAAATCTTAAGAAATAATAATTAAAGCTAAATTACAACTTTTAGGTAAGAACAATTTATAGAAATAGATAAACATTGTATGATTAATACTTGCGATTGTCGGCACTTGGTGAAACATCATCAACATCTTAAAAAATACACTTATATCAGTGAAACAATACTCGTATATTTATTAAGAAGAAACATATTTTTAATTATATTATAGTATGTATCTTCAAAATGATTAGATTTTCCGTAGGCGTGTTAGATTTATTTTGCGCATTTACAATTCTACTTCATGATTATGGAGAATCCTAATATTTTATTTTTAACATCATTAAACATGTTTTTGGATACAATAAACTTTTTGTTTACAATTTTTTTTGTTAAAGTTGTGTTTTGGGCGGTATAATCATTTCTAATGCTTTTGTAATAAAGCCGAAAAATTAACTCTTAAATTCTGAACAAAATAACGCTTGTTGTTGTTATTTTCAGCTCCTTTTATTGTTTGAGACACGGACTAATTAGTTAAATTTGCACTAATGTTATATACTCTTGTAAGATAAGTAAATTACAGAAACAAATTAATTCATATAGGTAAGTGATTTATTTACATAAGCAACTATGTACTATTTAACAAAATTAACCGGTTGCTACGTAATAATTTTGTGAATGAATTATCATCCAACAATGGACGTACGAGCATAATATAGTACAGATTTAATAATAGCTATATATCGATATTAGTAGAAGTGAGATTGTGAGGTTTCAGCAGACTAACATGATATCATTGTAAAAGCAGAAGAAACGTAAATCTGGATGTGACTCTGAACCGGGATTACTATACTTTGATCCTGATTTTCTATACTGCAATTATATAAATGTTAATTTGTATAAATTTATTTCTATTATAGTTTCAGTAAATATTCACCCTGCATTTACATCGTATAGTTATATTGGTATATGAATGAAAAGCGAGCATGACTTTCCTTTTATTGACCCTATCACAACATGAATACATTAGAATGCGAAGCTTCGAATAGTCGCTTATTGATGAAAACAAAATATGAATTCAGGACTATAAAAGAAAAAGCAATAAAAAACTATTTAGTTGCTTTGAAAGTCAAATGCAAGTTTACACAGAGAAGCTTCGACCTATAAGCATATAAAGATACAATTACATACTGAAATAAAGTCTTAAAAATGGGAATAAAATGTTAATTTATCGGCAATTTTTTTTTTCTCAGCCTCTGTAAAGTATTGTTCCACAGGAAATAAAACCTTTTTGCAAGAGTTCGTTACCAATTTTCTAAACCTAGTTTTATTATATTTTTATTAAATATATCAACCCGCGATAGCAAAAAGTAATACACAAAAGGTTGAACAAAATAATCAATTCTATTGTTTTTAGGGTTTCGTAACCGAAGGGTGCCGAACTAAGCCTCCGCTGTCTGTCTGTCTGTCTGTCTGACCTCTATCACAGGGAGGGCTCTGCAGCTTCAGCTGTATTAGATGCCTAGGTGAAATTTTCCCACAATACGTATACATATAATAGCTTTTATCACGGCAAATAACCAAAAAAAAAATTTAAAAAAGCCCAAATTTTTGTCCCAATACAAGAAACCTTGAAAAAATGCATATTTTAACGTTATTATCTTAAAGACGGTAATAGATACAAATTTAAAATTTGGTAAAAGTATAGTACAACAAATAATAAAAATAGGGTTCCGTATTCAAAGGCTGCCGAAATATTTGTCAGAACGCTATCATTTTAGCGCCTGGTTTTTTGTCGCCTTGATTTTGCTATAGCATCTATGTATATTGTTGTTATTTGTACCATAATGTGGGTTCCGTACCTTTGTGAGCTAGTCTGACTCGCACTTGACCGAATTATTGACTTATGTCGTGGACAGATGGATTGTCAGACATAGGCCGAAAGTTTCTTTTTTATAACTGAACATTTTATCCAAAATATCTGAACGGGTCTCCGATTCATAAACCAGTTTAAAAAAGTTTTTATTTAAAATATTTTCCATACCTAAACTTCATAATATCCATCCATCCATCAGCCTGTTTCGTCCACTGCTGGACATAGGCCTTTCCAGGATTTCACCACTCTTGGCGGTCCTCCTGGAAGAAATGCTCAATACTCACACACGCTGGGCAGGAGGGTTGGTGAGCGCGGTGCCGAACCCCTTGCACCAGTGACGCCGCTGCCCGTCACCAGTCTGTTTTATATAAGGCCCGGCAATTGGGGATGGATATACCGCCATCCATCGGTCCCAGGCAATGGTGGGCCGCCTGGTTTTGCCTGAGAGCTGTTCTCTTACTCTCCCCCGAATAACTTCGGGAGGATTTGCGAGTAAGATGGTGGTACCTCCACAGTCGAGCCCGGCATCAGTTCTACGACCTAAACTTCATAATATATGTTCTCACAAAATGAGGCGTTTAAGTTAGCCCTGGCTAAAGTCTCCAAATTACATACAGTTCTTCTTATCGTAAATGTTTCTGAAGTCGATACCCGAAACCCTCCGAATCACGTACTTTACTTACAATGAAACCCTTTTGAGAGTAGATAAAAGTATTTGACCTTTCTTTTAGATTGCACAAAAAAGTTATTGGCATATCGGCGTAAATCGTACACGGCTACAAAATCACAAAGGTTTGTGTTCGATAGAGCGTATCTTTCTAAATGTAATGCATTTGGGGTCCTTGGGATTATGATACCGTAATTGTTACATTTTTGAAGATATACTTACATACGTACAACAAATTGTTCGATAAAGAACATTTTCAGAATTACTCTATGAAGATCAAAATATTGAACTTATCAAACATATTTCTCGAAACCTGTATGAGTACATAATGGTCATAAACTATACTGAAATTTAACTGACATACAAAGTTTACTGCAACAGACTAACTTATTTAAATTAAACCCTGCTCTCTACCCCTTCGACCGCTGTCTGCTCTATACTGAGGATTGGAAAATGCTAGATTGTGGAAGAAAATTATACACCAGTTTCAGATTTGAGAAAATTTCGCTAAAAGTTACTGAAGCCCAATTACCCAATATTTCACATTTTATAGTTAAGCACCGTATAAGGGGGTAACTTTTTACCTCGGTACAAAATGCACATCATAATAAAAGTAATAAATATTTTATTAATAATAAAGTCTTCACGAAAAAACTACGTACTTTAATGTATTACATTGTGTTTGTATTACATTAACACACTTAAAAGCGTATTTAATTTATTTTATTTAATTTTTATTCAATGGTAAGGAAAATAATATCATTAAGTGCATTTTGCACCGAGATCCTCCGTTACCACCTTAAGGCGCACAGGCATGCCACCGTTTTAGTAGACAATTTGATACCTTTTTGGTACCCTTTTTCTCCGTTGTTTTTCATTATAGGCTAAAGTTTGAGACCTCTTTTACAAAATTTTGGTACAGGTACAATTTAAGGCAAGAAAACTATTTTGCATGTAAATCTGTCCAGCTTGGTATCTTTAAAACAAAATCAAAATTCAAAATTTTGCCAAGATGGTGACTTTTAAAATATCAGTACCACATGATAGAGGTCTTATAATTTGGTCTATAACGAAAAACAACTGAGAAAAGGATTGACAAAATTTGTTTTAAAACGGTGGCTTGCTTATGCTTCTTACGCCGACTCTATTTGCCTGAACTCCCATACTAGCGCAGTTCGCTGATCATATCCTTATCTAAGAGGACTTGCTTATTATTTTTTCTTTTTCAACATATCCCATACAATATCCATGATGTGAAACTAAAACATTTATCAAAATCATTGGATTGTCAAACTATGCTATAACTAATAAAAATGATAATTTGTAAATAATTTGAAATGGTCTATTTATCTTTTGTCTTATTTATTTTAATGTATATTATTCGTGTGTGTGTTTTAAAATTAGCTGTATGGGTCCTTGCTACCTGAATAAAGAAATTTTTTATTTTATTTTTAAAACCATTCTCGAGTTTTTTCAAAACATGAATGTTGTCTCGCGTTAGCGGTGTTCGGTTAGTTCCGTACGAGCTCGGGAAATGAACGTTCAGGCCAACCAATAACAGTCAGTCAGTGCTCTATAATCCGAAGTTGAATGTATAATGAAATAGCAAGCATAGCGATCCCGTGCGCGACTGACTTTAAGCCGCCGACTACAGGCTTCTTAAAAGGAAAAACAGACTTTGGTCTATACTATAACGAAAAACTACCGAGAAAAGGGTTATCAAATTTTGTACCAAAACGGTAGCGGGCCTATGCGCCTTAATTAAGGAGAGACACAAATGTTAATAAGATAACAGAGTTTGGATGATTTTGTTACAATGATCAGGATAGATAGCCACAGTTATCAAAACAATCTACCTGTGTTTTTCCAACGCTTATGAAGCAAACTTGAAGATTACTACAAATAAAACTTTAGTTACCCCCTATTTTACTTTATTTTACACTTCTTATTGATTTTCTGTCGAGTTTCTATTTCGGGAGTTAGTTGGTCTTGTTGTTATAAAACGGTGTTTTTATTCCAACTAGAAGCCGAGTAAAGTATTAAAGCTTCAGATTTTTTCGACAGCTCGTGATATTTCGGCTACAAAGAGCCACGGCTAAAAGCACGCTATTTAAACAATAATAAAACATCATAGATTTCAATTCGACTTTGTGTAAAATGAGTTGCTCAATCTCTGATTATCTTTAAATTAGAGTTGATGCTCGTGATTGTTGGCACTTGGTGGAACTTTTGAAACATTTTTTGTCATTATCCAAATATGCTTTAACAGCGAAACCGGTAAGGGAAATTAATATAAATAAGTGGACAAGTACAAGTGTTTATCAAACAAAAAAAAATCTTTATACTATACTGTCCTGTGCTCTGGCACTGCATACAAGTGGCCTGTGGTCAAATTATTATTTAATTTAATTTTAATACTAATTTAATTTACTAATATAGTTTATAAGATCATTGTTACTAACACTTATGGATCAATGTTATCTGAAATAAATGGATATTATTATTATATTACCTTTACTTGAAATTCTAAAATAGGAAATCGAAGGTAGATCTCTTATTGGGCAACAATGAAAGAGGCTCAATGTTGTAAGCGACGTCATCTCAAAAGCAGATCTTTTATTATTTAGAAAACACTATAAGTAAATTGGAGATTATATTTTATCTGTAGGAAAGGTATTGTAGATATAATAAATTTTACAACTTTAAATAGTTTCTGTACTTTCCCTTTGATAGCCTATTCGATTGATAGATTTATGTTCAATTTCATGGTCTTTCTTTATTTTTGTCATTGCTGACCCTGTCGTTTGATGCCATAATTTATTTCCGCATTTTTTTCTGGTTTGGTTCCCACCTTAGCGACTTTGAATGTAGTTTTATAATTTTAAAATAAAAATAAATGTTTTCTTTGAGTAAAATCTGCTATCATCACTAAAGTACTTTTTTTATTGAACACTTTTTAAACGTTATTATTAGAGTGCATTACAAACTAGAAAAGATAAATTGGAAACAAATGTACCTATAAAGACAAGAATTTGAAAAAATCCTCGGCCTAGGATTCTAACCTGCGACTTCTTAAACGATATAAAAATTATACCATTACATTCCTGTTTCTCAGTTTTCAAGCTTCGGAACTCGATTAACAGCGTGAAAACTTTCTTAGTACTACGGTTGTTCACTTTATTTTAATTTAGGTATCACCTATGTCAAGACATAATAGACAAAATAGTTTTAACAAAACCGTCGCCTTAGTACAGAGGAGATTCCCAATTTTTCATTTCGAAATATAAACCATTCCGTTTCGCGACCCCATTTATTCAGTGAACAATGGTAAAGTCGGCCACATAGAATCGGACTATGGTTGCGAATGTCGTCTGCTCATGACAGTTTAAATTTAGATAGCGACATCCCTAGATCTAACAAACGCTGAATACATTATGATTTATTAAAAGAGGTACCTACCTAAAATTCTCGCGATGTTCATTTGAAAAGTTGCATAATGTTTGTTTTGTACAAATATTTAAATGATAAAATAATTAGTATTTAAATAATATAATAATGTATATATTTGCTTTGAACTAGTACCTAAGTAATCCGTGCTGAACAGTGTATAAAGCATAATAAACATTCTAGTCTAGGAAATGAAAGATTTGAGGTCGAATACAGAACTAAAATAATTTGGGAATAATTGTATTTTCTTATTATTGTCATACTTAACAGTTAACCAAATATTAAGACTCCTGATCTCACCAATTTGGTCTAACCGTGGTTTTGTTTTATAAAATAATTACTAGTTTTTGCCCGCGGCTTTGGTTACCTGAAAGTGTCATTCAATTAATATATCTATTATCCTGAATGTATTCGGCTTGGCGGTTATTTTATCAACTCCCCTTATAAGTTATATTTTGACCAGAGTCAATCCGTCAGCCTGTTTCGTCCAATGCTGGACATAGGCCTTTCCAAGATTTCGCCACTCCTGGAAGAAATGCCCATACTCACACACGCTGGGCAGGCGGGTTGGTGAGCGCGGTGCCTAAACCCTCACACCAGTGACGCCGCTGCCGCAGTCTATTCTTTTTTAAGGCCCTGCATTTTGGGATGGATATACTGCCATCAAACGGTCCCAGGCAATAGTGGGCCGCCTGGTTGTGCCTGTCTGCAAACTGTTCTCTTACTCTCCCCCGAATAACTTTGGGAGGATTTGCGAGTAAGATGGTGGGTCCTCCACAGTTGAGCCCGGCAACAGCTCTACCACCTCTACCAGAGTTAATACCGCATCCAAATTCACGTCGTAATATTTCTCTAAGATAGGATGAATTATGAAAAATTTGGTGTTTTTACTACTTCTGGTGGGGCTTTACGCTTAGCACTATTTGTTTTTCGGCTTTAATTTCCAATAATACTTCTTCTCAGTAGTTATTATTTATAATATGATAAAAAGATTCACGTAACCAAGCCTATTTTTCGATTAAATGTCTCAAAACAATTACACCCAATTTTTCATGGTAAAAACTTGGTATGAAATGTATGGACATAACAAGGTCTAACAAAATATTATTTATGTTGAAAAATAAGGTTCAATCGTCAATTCTGTTATTTTCCTCTTGATAAGTATTGATTAAGGACTTGTAGTATTGAAAAAAATATATAATACATTTTGTAATAAGTAAAAAAATTGTTCAGAAGCATTAAGGAAACGCAAAATTTCAATACTTAAAGTTGAATTCACAAAAACTGAGACCTGATAAAAAAAAACTGAGTTCAGATTTCGATTCAGCACACAGTTTTCTGCAAGAATTTTAAAATACCGTTTCTGTGGCAGAAAACCTGTTGACCAGTTATCATAACAATTCATAAACTAAGGTCAAAGGGTTAATTATAAATTCTAAGCTAAGGCATAACTTTGAGTCTTGATACCGTAGCGTCATAATTTTAAGCCAAGTTGTGATACCCTGGTCCTAGCACCTCCAGCTATGAAGCAATGAATTTAGTACATTTAACAAATTTAAGGTAATACCAGTTTAGTTCATCCATATGAATTATACTAGCCGAAATTAAATGTATTTTTATTTTTATAAATAAAATATAGTTGCAATATTTTATTACAAACGCGATACTATTTATCATACTATTTTATGAAATCCGTTAATTGATTTAATTTTGTATTTGTACGAAATATACAGGGTGTAAACATGACATGCTCATTAAATTAAACCACATGCTCTACTGGTCATCCTGAACCACTTCTATAGAAAAACTTTTGATAAAGCGCGAAAAAAAATGAAAAGTTCGCATAGAAAATGACAAGGAGGTATTAAAAATTTGTATGGGTAAGTGAATTTTATTTCCCGTTTTATCAAAAGTTTTTTCTATGGAAGTGGTCCAGGATGATCAGTAGAGCATGTGGTTTAATTTAATGAACACGACATGATTACACCCGGCATACGATATTTCAATATATTATATTATATGAGTTTAATATAAATCTGAGACTTAAATAATAGCAATAAAAAAGAATCTATGACAATTTTTATTTTAAATTACTATTAATAACTCGAAGCAAGGAAATGGTAAACTTACTACTGAGGGATATTCAGTCAGCAGATATATGACTTATAAGCATTTAATTTATAAACTGTTGCAAAACTAAAATAAAAACAATACAGATCAATACTCTGTCAAGGAACTAATTTTATCTAGAGGCCACACACTGCAAATTACTCTACTTCTTATAAGTCCAAGGGGGGACTGGACCATAGACTCTGGAATCAGCAGAATTACTAGAATTGTCTCCTTCTAACCAGACGTGACCACGAGGTACCACCTGACTCCGTCTTGGAAAGTGACCCCTCACTTTATCCCCAGGCAATCCTGTGATTCTCTTACAGATATTCTGTTTGGGGTTTGTATGACTCTTAGCTATGATGATGTCACCTCGGCTCAACCTCTGGAGTCGGGGAGAGATGTGTTCAGTCAGTAATATGTTGTTTGTTTCGAGTGTCGGTTCCATTGATGGCCCAGAGCATATCACAAAGTCTCCAATATACTCAAACGCACAGTGAGTAACACATGCATATTGAAATGCATAGCCCAAAAATCCACAAGATTTTCCTATAAATTTCAGAAAGGTCATACCTTGTGCGTTACGATTTTACACTTATTTCTCGCAATTTTGTTTTGTTACTCTACCCCCTTCTGAAGAACTGGGTTATATTTTATGGAGTAGCACTAGCACTAAATAGTCGCTAAGTCTCTAAGCTATAAATGTTTATAATTTCGTTGATATTATATAACCTCAACTCACTCAACAAGTCAACAATAAAAATAAACAAATAATTATTAACTCGGTGAAACAGTTGGCATATAGTCAACAATAAGAATACTTGAGTGTTAAAGCCGGTATTTTATTAGTACATTACGATACGAGAGCGATGAAACGTTTTCTGACGAGTGTGAGTTTGCGGCACGAGCCGAAGGTGAGTGCTGCAATCACACGAGTCGAGAAAAAGTTTCTCGCACGAGTTTCGTATAATATTTTATAGCACAAGTGCGGAAAATGCCGACTTTACGCAAGTGCAGCGTGCGTAAAGTGGTCATTTTACGCACGGTGTGCTATAAAATAATTTACAATGTCAGCTCACGTGAGTTTTAATAATATTATTTTGATTGTAAATAAAACTTTACACGTTGAAAAAAAATTGATTCAAATATCATTTTGACTTCATAAGAAAGAAATTGTGTCAATTTACCAGCCCTCCGCGCGACAGTAAGATAAAGAAGCTCTGCATAATTTGATATAAATTCAATCCTTCAATCCAGAACGAGTTTAGAATATTGAAGTAATTTATAAAGTTTTCACTTGGAAATTCTTGATCTAAGCTTTGAATCTCATTTCATTCTTTGTTAATCTTAATATTGTCCTATGACATTAGGAATTTACCAGGGCAGGTACAAAACTTGATTTTTTTGGGAATTTTATGCTGTAGCTACATAACTATTAGTAACACTTTCGTACATATATACTTTCGTTAGTTAGGTTGGCAGCTTTGTGCTGATACTCCGTTAGTTATGTTATGTTATGAGATTCGACGCCGACGGTTCCGTAATTTAATATAATGTTCTTGTGTATAAAACTTTGTCCTGAAGCTTTTATTACTTAAGACAACGTAGATAAAGTGTTAAACTTTAGGCGTTTGTGGTGAATAAAGATAGATTAACACATTAACACTTAGAAGGCGCTGTACAAATATAAAAGTTTAAACCCACATTAAGCTCTGAGAAAACAGCTTTGTGCGAATAAGTAAAGCGTATTTTTGAGAAAAATTCTCGCCACGTTTTACAGTGGGGACGATTGCGGCGATTTATCGTGGAATATCGCATTTCTTTTGCCAACGCAATGTGACGGCGGGTAGCCTGTCGCGGCAAATGATCGTCATTTGTTACCCACTTAGCCGTCCATCTTGTGCACTTCATCTTATTATGATTCGAGGGTAAAAATTACACGAAATTACTTCTCCAGAAACCAGGCTACAGAAAGGATTTTTCGATATGAAATCTCACGCTCACGAGGGTAATGTACCACCCGAACCGTCTTATCTCTCACATTACCTTCGTAATGTCTGCCTAGATACCGCAAAAATGTCGTTTTACCGTATTCAGAGTTAAGCAGTACCTACAATTGGATAAAATGTCAACGTGACATAAAATTGTGTTCTATTACAGGAACTGCTTCCCCAGGAGATTCGTCTGGAAATCACCGCACGTGAAACATTGCACGCAATCAGGTTAGTAATACATCGCGTGTGATATATCAAAAGGTTTTCTTTTTATTCGGAGACGGCCTCTTCTGTCGCGTCCCGGGTAACACGTATCCACTTAATAAAGTCCTCAGTTATCGTTCATCAAGGCCTTTATGTCTTTCACGTGACATTTATTTTTTTAATAAAAAGCTTCATTTCATTTATTCAATCTTTGTTTTAGAAATAGTAATATGAGGACGATTTATTAACAATAAACACAAAGCATCTAAAATGTTGTGTCTAATTCTTTTGCAGGGCCACTCTCCTACATACACACTGGCACTCCTTCACTTTGCTTGCTGAAGAGGATATCTATTCAACACTGTACCTGCGCAAGGACCTGTCTTCGATTCTTACCGCTCCACCGCTTAATCCTAAATGGCTTTCACTTCCAACAAAATTTTCCCGACACGCTCTTTTCAGGTATTTACTTAAACAGGTTTAGTTTTTTAAGTTGGCATGGGTGGTCAAATTCAAAAATAGGGAATAACATGAAATGCTCAAAGGAGTCCTAGAGCCGTTTAAAAAAAACCTTGGCCACAAATGGAATATGCTAATTTAAAAAAACAGGGTTAATATTATCCGATAATGTCACTTAATAAGGCTCAAATTCTGGGAAATAATGTAATGAATGACAAATGGCAAACAAAAGGAAGGGGCTTATTAAAAAATATACAGTTAAATTTTGTTTGCATTCATTAGACTTTAACTAATAAATTGTTCGGAATTATGCCTATTACTCCAATACATAGCAGGATTCGGCGTCTCGAGGCTTGTACTCATTTAATATCACAACATTACTTATTTCATTACATATGTACCTATAGGTGGTAGAGCTGGTGCCGGGCTCGACTGTGGAGGTACCACCATCTTACTCGCAAATCCTCCCGAAGTTATTCGGGGGAGAGTAAGAGAACAGCTCTCAGGCAAAACCAGGTGGCCCACCATTTCCTGGGACCGATGGATGGCGGTTTATCCATCCCCAATTGCCGAGCCTTATATACACCAAACTGGTGACGAGCAGTGGCGTCACTGGTGCAAGGGTTTCGGCACCGCGCTCACAAACCCGCCTGCCCAGCGTGTGTGAGTGTGGGTATTTCTTCCAGGAGGACTGCCATGAGTTGCGAAATCCTGGAAAGGCCCATGTCCAGCAGTGGACGAAACAGGCTAATGGATGGATGGGTGGATATGTACCTATTGATACAATCGTCGATTCCAGTTTGGTGTTGAAAAGCAAACACTAAGAATAGATACGGAACGGGTAATGTTTGAAATCATTTTATTGATTAAAATAATCACTATTGCTTAGTTTGTCGTAGTGACCTTATAATTACTTCCCAGAAATATATCTATAAGCATTGACGTACTAATAAATAGACATCGGGTCTGTGCTCAAAAGTGTCCGAACTAAAAGAGAACCAAAGCCATAGAAAATTTAAAAAGGGCAACAATCACACGTCAATGAAAATTAAGCGGTGCAGCAATGACATACGATTCAAATTCAAATGTTTTGTTTCTTAATATTTTGACACTTTACTAAGGACACTTTTTTGTTAATTTTATACTAGACCCGAGGTCCATTTGGTAGGACGTCATTGTTTATAAGTGATCCTATAAGATGGAGCAAAAATATAGTTATATTTTTTGAAAATCGTCTAATTCCGTTTTTGGCTAAGAAAATTATTTTTCAAAAATCTAATTATATATGTAGTTTTAGTTTTTATCGAAATTGACCCTAAGACTCCTTTGAGCATTTTTCGCTATTCCCTATAGTTTTTGATTTGGCCATCTACGCCCCCTATAAAAACTAATCCTTGCCTATTTTTTTTTATTTTGCTCTGAAATATGAATTGTTGTTTTATGTTTGAACAGGCGGCTAGCCGAGATATCGAGACTGACCCGAGGCGTAGTCGTCCTAGTATGTGACATCCATTACACAAAGCTGGTTATGGATGAGGCCAAACGTCTCAATATGTTGGATGGCCATTTTTTCTGGATATGGGTTGACGCGACCAGGAAGATGGATGTTTTCCGTGATATCAGCAATAAAACACTTAAAAGCGAAGAGAACGATATAGATTTCGATCGACTGAGGGATGATGATGAAGCTCTAACTGAAGATCGATCAGAGCGAAGCAAACGCGATGATGTAGACAATAATATTTTAACCGATATAAAGCTGAGTAGCGATGACATGTCTGAAACGCTTAATGAAACCGATATAAAAACTATAAATTATAACGATGGAATTAATGTAATGAATAGTTCAAGTAATTCGATGCTTCATCGTTTAAGTAAAAATTTAAGTAATTTGGAAGCGCACAGTGTCAACGACAAATTATTACTATTAAATTTTAGTCAATCAGGCGACAGTAGTCGCAATTTAAGTTCAAAGAATGTAAGAAATTATGTAAATGTTAATAACAAAGGCGTTGAAACTTCTAAAATCGAAAACAATACAATTGAGAAGGAAAAAAAGTCCTTTCTCATTAGATATAATAGTAGGCGTAATAGTAAAAGTAGAATGAGGAACGAATCTTTTAACAAGTATGTAAATAGCATAAATTTAGATGTTGTGAATAGTGACACTGTGAGAAATAATGAAAAGCGTAGTGAAATAAGGGATAATCTATTACTCTCAAGTGATATTAGTGATTTCTTAATGAATCCCACGGTGCATACAACCACATTGGATAATGTAAAAGATAAAATCGAAAAGCGTGCAGATCGGAATTTTATGAAAAATAATATGGATGAAGAAGATGTCAGAGACAGTAAAGACAATATGACTGAAATATTTAATAGCCTTCCGGTTGGATTATTGGCCATAAATCCGCAGCCAATGAAAATAGGTGAGTTAATTTCCTTTACATTAAGGGGAATGGTCCAAAACCGCTCTCCATAGTTGTGGGAAACAACAACCACGACAGAACAGAAGCATTATAATTCCGTTCTTTTACTTTTTTCTACTCCTTCAATGAATTCTACAACCGCGAATAATCAAAATTTTCACAAGAAGAAAGTTTTTGCAATCTAACTTTGCTGTTTAATACTTTCATACATTTTTTAAATAGCAATTTTGTAAAAAAACTATTTATTCGCGGGTGTAGAATTAATGGAACGTGAAAAAATAAAAACCGGCCAAGTGCGAATCGGACTCGCGCACGAAGGGTTCCGTGCCATTATCTATAAAAACGGCAAAAAAATCATGTCTGTTGTATGGGAGCCCCATTTAGTATTTATTTTATTCTATTTTTTAGTATTTGTTGTTATAGCAGCAACAGAAATACATCATCTAGAAAATTTCAACTGTCCAACTATCACGGTTCATGAGATACAGCCTGGTGGCAGACGGACAGACAGACGGATAGCGGAGTCTTAGTAATAGGGTCCCGTTGGTTACTCTTTGGCTACGGAACCCTAAAAAGTAACACCACTAAATTTTTATGATTTTGTCTTGGTTGTTGGTTCCAACAAGTTTGTATGAAGAGCGGCTTTGGACCACCCCCTTAATTGTTTAACGTAGTCATAACGTGAATTTGTACATATTAATATTTTCTAACGAGGATTAATCAAAATAAGTAATACTAATCTAGAGTTCATTTCCTTTTCAACAAGATCGCAGTTTCGTCCGGGCATCAGTGGTGATGGTCGTGGCCGCTCTCCGGAGAGTACTGAGAGCATGCGATGCCTGGTCAGCACAAGCCCAGTTCTTCACTGATGCCGTAGCGTCCTGCTGGGAGGAACCCAGTGACGCAGCTGCTGATTTTTCCGCTGAGTTCGTGAGGTTTGTGTTTGGACTTTCCTTCCGCATTTTATTAACAATGGGTGTACGATTAATAACCATGCCTGATTGAAAGCGATGTCAATGGGACCTAGAATGAATTACCTAAAAGAAGAGTAACCACTCTCCTGGTACGGCTTCTCATTACGTCACGCCGGAACTCGACGAGTCGCTTGGCGGCACGGTGTCGTTATGAGGGTGGTGTCATGCCACGGTGGAAGCCTACCACCACTTGTAGTGAATGAATTGTCAGTTAGTTTTACGCCAGTCTTATTTGGAGTAACCAGTGGTTGTATCTCAGTTTACGTCACTCGGGGGGGGGGGGGCTCATTCGTGTCGTACACCCCTAAAATTAATTGAAAAGCAATGAAATTAGTAATATTACAACGTATATACTATAGAATAGAATATAGAATAAACGTAAGTAACTGAAGGAACGTAGGTATAAAAATCACGGCGTTAGTTACTTTGTAAGTTCGTCTTCAATAACTACTTATCAACTTATGTTTATTACCAAAGTTTGAGATCGGAATGTTCTTATCGAATAATCGTTTTGTGAAAACGGATTTCATTCCAACCCAGATATTGGTCAAATTTAACAAAAGTATAAAATTATATTATATTATAGTAGTTTATGCTACATGTGCGGTAAGGGGGCAATAGCTTGCGGGGACGATTTGAAACACGAGCGAGGTGAGTGTTTTAATCGTTACGAGTAAGTTATTGTCCTTGCCCACGTGTATCATACTACGTTTTTCAATTCATAGGGTGAGTAAATAAAAGAAACTTAAGTAAAGAAACAATGAATACTCCAAATGAACTTTAGGCAGCATTTTTTTTCTCTGCACGCAATTTGCCAACTTGACGGAAATAAATTGCGTTCACAATTTAACAATGCGTTCGTAGGCTGCTTTTAGTTAAATCGTTGGGAAACACCCACCTCACATGCCTTGATTGTTACTGTCCTATTGTCAGTGGTAGGTGGAAAGAAAAAGGTCTAGCGCGGTAAAAATTACTTTCCTAACAGTTTGGATACATATAAAGTGGGTCTTTACGAGCACTATCAGTGAAAAGATATTTTTGTCGTTTAAGGATATCGGGAAAAAAAGAAATTTTATTGTGTTTTGTTAAATCGAGCATCATAAGGATAGACAAACGTAAATCCTATCGAAAGATAAAATCCATCAGCACGTCTCAAACACCTAACTCCGACTCGCGCAAAAAAGATTCCTAACACCCGTATTTTGTGGTGGTACGGAATGGAATCCAAAAGCAATATTATGATAAATAATAACAACAATAGATACCATAGCAACATCACGGCGACAAGGAACAAACCGCTAAAATATAGCGCCTGACAAACAATTCGGCAACAATTTGAGTACGGAACCCAAATTGTTATTATTTTTATTAGAGTGCATTACAAACCAGAAAAGATAAATTAGAAACAAATGAAAAGACAAAATATTCGGTGGACAAGTATGGTGGAAAAATTCAACGGTCTAGGTAAGTACCTCGGTGGCGCAATTGGTAGCGCTCTTGTCTGGGAAACAAGAGGTCGCAGGTTCGAATCCTAGCCCGAAGAATTTTTTCAAATTCTTGTCTTTACATTTGTTACTAATTTATCTTTTCTGGTTTGTAATGCACTCTAATAATAATATTTAGAGTATTCCAAAGCGATGGATTTCGCAATAAAAACATAATCTTTGTTATTATTTGTTCTTTTACAATAGAGTGTATATGTACAACCATCTGGTCAAATTTAAAACTTGTATATATTTATCGTCTATAAGATAGAGCCGAAACAAATAACCATGAAAAAATTGAAGTTTTCCCTAGGGTTTAAATTTTTAATATTTGTTGTTATAAAAGCCATAGTAACACGTATGCTGTGAAAATTTCAACTGGCTACCTATAAGAGCTAAAGCTGTAGACTCCTGTGACAGAAAGACAGACAACTTAGTAATAGGTTCCCTTTAGCACCCTACCCGGAACCCTAAAAGAAATTCTAATGATAAATCCTTCAATTTCAAGTCTGTGAAACTTTCAAAGCGATCGGCAAAGCTTCGGTAGAAGTCTAGTTCACAAAACGTTTGAAAAAGTAAACGTCTAGTGACTGATTACATCCCTCAGAATGATGGATCGTTTGGGTGTGGGCTCTTATTAAAATAGCAACCTCACAATCTCCAGGAAAATTCACTTTTGATGCCTTCGTAACACTTGAGTTTGAAAATTGGGCTCCAATTGACTTTTTGGAGAGAATTTTATACCTGAACTAGATTTTTACTCCGTCTTAATATTGCTTTGTTACCCCTTATATATGGTGACTTTCGTTTATGTAGCCAAATTCATACCAGAGATTCAGCAAGAGGTTCAATCAACAAATACTTTGTGCTCTAAAAATTTATTTTTCGAAATTGGCCAAAAGGATTACGATCACTAACCGAGTCTCCAGTATGAATTTAGTCGGTTGACTTAATTTCACCCCATATATAATATATATATATACAGGCTGTCCCAAAAGTCAACGTTTTCATTCGAACTTCTAAGTATTTAAATATTTTTAAGGTGAGTTCATTTTACAGAAGAATAGCAATATACTTTTTTTTCTAAAGTAAAACATGGCAATTGTTTTACTATTTAAGAAACTACACTAAATGACCTATTATTTAAAGTTACTTGCCAGTTAAGCGTAGTACACTTTTTTCACAGTATGAATAGTCAAAGTTAGAAAATAAAAAAATTAAAACTAATTAGGATCAATAGCAGGGCTATTCAGGTTTCCATCCATCCATCCATCAGCCTGTTTCGTCCACTGCTGGACATAGGCCTTTCCAGCATTTCGCCACTCTTGGCGGTCCTCCTGGAAGAAATGCCCATACTCACACACACTGGGCAGGCGGGTTGGTGAGCGTGTTGCCGAAACCCTTGCACCAGTGACGCCGCTGCCCGTCACCAATCTAATTTATATAAGGCCCGGCAATTGGGGATGGATATACCGCCATCCATCGGTCCCAGCAATGGTGGGCCGCCTGGTTTTTTTGCCTGAGAGCTGTCCTCTTACTCTCCCCCGAATTACTTCGGGAGGATTTCCGAGTAAGATGATGGTACCTCCACAGTCGAGCCCGGCATTAGCTCTACCACCTAGTGGTAGTTCAGGTTTGCGAAACGAAAATTATAATTTTGGAATATGGAATTATTGTGTAGCTGTGGCACTGAAAAGACTCATCTAAGATGTCGATTTTACGAAATTCATAAAAGTATCGATAACTGGAAAACTATCGACTTTTTATTGAGGTCATATTTTGATATTCTAGACAGTCATGAGCTGGCCTATCAGCCCTCTATGGAATAACGTTGACTTTTGGGACATCCTGTTTAAACTTGTTCAAGAAAAACCTGTCTAAATTTTATTTTGCGTATTCAACAGAAAGGATCATTAAACCTTTGTCCTGACCACTTACCGAATCTGCAGTATGAATCAGGAAATAGAAACGAAAGTTACCTCATATTATGTTGGTCTAAGAGTCCGATACATAAACTGTCGTAACGGTTAGATTGATTTGCCAAACGATCAGTTGGCTTTTTTAACTCTACCTACTGGTAATTTAATGATTGATATCTTAACTGACCTAGATATACCGCTTAATTTATTAAATTTTCACTTAATTCAAGAACATGAATAGTTTTATTTAAGTACAAAACGAAGATAAACGATTACAAAACATCACGCCAGTTTTCGATCACGCAGTCTGTGAGAAGGAGTTCTAATGAATGCCGCGAATTCAATTCAAATGTTAAGACGGTTATTGGAATCCGATCATTGATCATTCTGAAATACGATAAGATTTCAAGATAAAACGTATAATTGAAAATTTCGCTTCTTAGTGGGTAGGTTCCTACTTCATATTACATGCCTACCATCCACATGGTTCTAGGATAGTCATTATGTACATTTGACTTACTTAAAATAGAGGAGTTTCTAAATTCTATGTGTATGTATTTGTATTGATATTGAAACGGCTACTCACGATTTTATAGTCAGATTTCGCCTGACTAGTTTCACTGTAGTCGTGCAGTTTCTTCAGAGGCAAACATGGTTAAACGGCGGTTCTCCGTTTGACAACTATACGAATACAGTGAAACTAGTCAGGTGAAATCTGACTATAAAATCGTGAGTAGCCGTTGCAATATCAGTATCAATCTAAACCATGAATCTTTTAGTAGTTAAATATGTGTTCGTACATGTAAGTATTATGTTCGTTTATATGTTTATCGGAAAATACAACTTTGAGTTTAATAAGTAACTCATTTTAAACGAGCGTCGGTATTCCTTAACTAAGGGTAGCCCAAATGACATGACCAATAAATAAGGTTTTTTAGGAATACGATCTTAAACGTATGTCAGCGTAAGATTATAAAATCCGATAGTTTATAATTTTACAAGGTTGGGTTAATTTATAAATTACCTAACAAAACCTACCGTGAAATATACATATTATAATCTCACTAGTGAAATTATAAAGTATCGGATTTTACAATTTTACGGTGACATTGACATGTATATCACAGATCTCAAAGCAAAGAGGAAAAAGCATTTTGATCGCATGATTTCAAGAAGTCTACCGAAAAAAAAATGATTATGCCTGCCTACCTTGAAATCATATAATATAATTAAGGTGCTCGAAAAATATCTGCCACAGCTGCAATGGGAGACAGTATTGTGTCAAAAGATTACAATAGTGAAGTAATTTTATACCCCGGAATCCCGGAATAGTAACATTTTGAGAAAATAAAATAAATAAATAAATATTGACTTTATTCTGCAAAACGTGGTTCACAAACTACGCGCGATGTGTTGTTTCGTCAATGAAAATAATTTCTATCTCCTTCCAACTGTTTTGTGTTACTACGAGGCGGTTAATCAATTCTAACTTACACGCACATTTTTTTGTATAAAAAAATGTGTGACGTTAGATCAATAAAATATTGTTAGGTATATTGTAATCTATATATACAGGTACACAATACACTCTTCCATTGCAGCCGTGGCAGATATTTTGATAGCAGGTTGAAAATGAACCCCTTAGCTTTATTGAAATCTATAATCACAATCACTAATAGAACACAAAACAGTAAAAAAAGATTTTTTCACATTATTTTGTTCCCAAATTTCGATTGAATGGCCATCCTACGCGACGCGACATGTGACTGACAATATACCGTATGTATTCCCGGCGGACATAAGGCTAAGCTTCGGCTTTGTAGAGCGTCGTATGTCACCGGAGTATTAGTGCCTCTTTCGACGGTCAATTTCTTATTGAAATTATGAATCATGAGAAAAGTAAAAAAACGTATACGTAACGTTTATAGGTATAAAACAGAACAGTTTTCTTTGTTAAAGCTAGGGGGTCATTTTCAACCTGTATATATGTTAGTTATATATGTATGTAGTAAAAAATAGTAGTTAGTAAATTCGAATTATTAGTATGAATGATAAACTAAATTGAAATATCATAAAAAAATATTGTCAAATTTTAAATATTAATGTTAAAAGAATAGTTAAAATAATAAAGCAGAGGTGATATGTTCACATTTACGGTTGATTAAGAATGTTATCTTATGTTCTTTATAAATTACTTTATTCATCTCCAATGCTTCTAAAGTGATAATTTTCTGCCTTTTTTCCGTTTTGTATTAGGTCGACCAAATGATTTAGACTTATTAAGACATTAATGCAGTAAACATTTTAGTTTTGTCCTCAGTGTTAAGAAAGTATAACCCATTTCATAAAAAAATTCGCAATAATATTCTATGTACCTATACATACACGACTTTTTACTACTTTATTATTAAAGATAGGTTGCGGTCCGGTTCATACTCACAATACAGTTTATTCAAATTCATGTTGTATACTTTACGCACTTATATTTTGGGCCTTTATTCATTCAGCTGTGAGTGACTGTGATTTGAATCGGACCGCAACCCGCATTGGTAAATATTGTCCCTCCATGTAGATAAATCGAAAGTTTTGTGTCACGGTCACGAGTATTTGCAATGCATAGATACGCATCGTTTAACCGTCAATGGGATGAAAGCGAAATCAATGACTCAGAAAACATGACATTCATACCTCTAAGATCACGACTCTGAATCTTGTAAATGTGTACGTATACAAAAAAATATACGTACACATGTTATTTTCTTTTACTTTACCGCTTTCACAAATGTGTGTTCCACTCATAAGCGTATTTTTTTGCATTCGCTGTAGTCGAGTAAAACCACAGTTTGGGAAAGCGGTAAAGTAAAAGAAAGTACAGCTGCTGTGAGGTCGAACCGCCGTAGGTTATACAAGTAGAGAAGATGTGGTATTCCTCCCTGAAACTTTAAACCATGATTCCTCCAAAAGTTGGCTCAAAGGATTCAGCGACAAGCATAACCAAAGCGGGCTCGGGCATTTATCTTGTAAAATTAAAATCTTTTTGTCCATATTTGGTCATTGGCAGCTGTTATCAGCTCATTTGTCAACTCAAAAGGTTTTTTTGGTTGATACAGGTGGCGGAGAAGTTTCAACGGTTGCGTATAAGCAGTTTGCAAGCGACCGAGTTTATGATGTACAGCTTCTTGTTACAGCAGCTACCGACCCTAGCATGAGGTCTGAGCATCCTAAATGATGTGGTTCTCAACAACGTGCTGAGTAACCTTAGAGCTCAGAACGGAAGTAAGCGTCTTGCGACCCTGGTCGTTAAATAGTTCGTGCTATCTTCATGGGAATGCCAGAATCCCTTCAACCATTAATGCTGCACTCCATCTGGTTCCGGAATTGTTCATTTCGCAGCTTTAAAAACCACAGCTGTTACGTCCGAAATTTGGACTGCGTGATTGGTCATGCACACGTTTCCTCGACAACTTGGATCCGGAGTCCCTCTTGATGAGTGACAGGCCCTGATCATCGGCTTGCACCAGGTGACGACATCAGCTTGCACCAGGTGACGACATCAGCCTGGTCCGGTCGAATGCCTATATCAATATAATTTCTCTTAAGTTCTGTAGACCTAAATTCCCAAGTTTTGTAGAACTTCTTTTGGTCACCCTTGAAGAGATGATTATGTAGGAGCCTCTTTACCATTTCAGTCTTAATCGCTTTTTCCGAGCAACAATCTTTTGCTTCTGTTACTATACGCTCGGTAACGTTTTGACAAAGTTTGGGTAGGACCTAACATTGTTCTGTCCAGCAAACGCCTCCGCGACAAAGCCAATCACTCTGGGCATCTTGCTGCCTGACCTAAAGCTGGTCAGTTGCCGATTAATACCATTGCTCTGGTGATACGGCAGTTGATTCCGCGTTGCCATACTGGTATCCGACAACTCCTGGGAGTGATTGATCCAGTACCTGACTTACGGTCGCCAAGTATACGGCAAACTGCCATGGGGGCGCCAAAGAAAACCGGTATCCGCATCCTTTAAATCGATGCTATTTTCAGTAGTGGAGGCTGGCTGGATGTGTAGTTGTTTCATCCATCCATCCATCAGCCCGTGTTCGTCCAGTGCTGGACATAGGCCTTTCCCAAATTTCGCCACTCATGTCGGTCCTTCGTCCTCCTCATCCAACCGCCCCCCGCAACGCCCTTCAGGTCGACGGTCCAGCGGGCACGAGGTCGTCCTACACTACGCTTTGCTGTACGTGGTCTCCATTCTAAAGCCTTTCGGCCTGTTGCTTGCCCTGTTGGAAACCACTGAGGATGTTGACCAGCTTGCTAACAATTTCACGAATGTCGTGCGCGAGATAGGGAGGGCTTATTTTAAGCCGGAGCGAAGGGCTAAGGAGTCCAAAATTTCGAGTAGAACTCTGGATAGTTGTTTAAAATCCAAAAACTAGTGATTGTTAATATAGCGCAAACCTACTTGATAAAAAAAATCTATAGAACAGCTGATATATTTTGTCCGATTCAAATATGTTAATTCTAATCAACTCAAAAGCTTTTGTTTTTGTTTACGAATAATTTGTTTCTCCAGAAATTTATTCTTTCCTTAATTAACTTCAGAAGATTAGGCCTTGTTTTGTTGTACTAATAATTCAAGAGACATTTTACCCCAAAAAAGAGATCCTACGAAATTAATTGTAACGTATTAAGGTTTTAGTTTATTTATTGCGAATGGTGCGGTCTTTTGCTGTCGCCCTACAGGGCACTCTCGACAGTGACGAGGGTGAAAAGGGAACTACGGAACCCACCTTCACGATTTGTATCCCACTGGCCCATGAAACTCGTCCTACAATCTAGCATAAAGTTTGGTGTTAGGTTACTTAGGATGTCGAGGGATAAGCCCTTTTGTTGTAATGTTTCCTTAACTGGAGTTGGCTTGGAAATTTGATAAAAGTTTACGGGCAGCTATTTTAGAGTGAAGAGAATTTTACGTAGACAAGCATAAAACATGTTTTTATCAATCTGATGTTGGATTTTTTAAAGATTAAATGACGTAAAGGTTTGAAAATTTAATTTAAAATCTAGTAGTATCAATACATAACTATAATAAAATCGTAACAAACTCATGTAACTGTACAATGGACATACATTCATACAATATTTTTTGAAACGCTACGGTATCAAAACCTGGGTCATGGCTTGAACTAGAGTTAGTGTTCAGAGCGAACGAAATTGCAATCAGCAAAGGGCCCCTATTTAATATTTAAATAAAAACTCAGGCCTCGCGCCCCAAGTGTTCCGTACCATTCTAATAAGTTAATAGACATAAATGATTTAAATCAAAATTACAAACTTATCATTACCTATAAACTGTATAAAACAAACTGCAAAATTAAGTTGGTCAGGTATTCGGATTAACCATAAACCTGTATTAAAAATAGACATTTTCAGTATTTGTTGTTAAAATAGAGTAAGTATATGGCACATAGTATACAGTAAAATAACCAAATTCATAACTAGTTTAGTTTTAAGATAGACTCCGTCACAAAAATGGTCTAAAAATTGCCAACTCTGATTGCCTCCCATTTCTTTACCTTTGGAGATTGAAAAAATAAACTAAAACTGGGTGCTCATCCTTAAATATCTACTTGGTGGCTTTTATTACCGTAGCTATTCACTGTCCATACGAGCATATCCAACAGTTTGAATTAATGTATACTTTTCTTGGACATGTCCTTCCAGTCTTGCTTTAAAGCAAGTTTCTGGGATTCCCATGAGATATAACCGCGTGTTCCGAAATCATGCGTTTCACAAACAATGCTCAATCAGATTGAGATCTGGAGATTGCGCTGGCACAGATACCACAGATAGGGTATAGGGTATAGCCAGATAATAATAAAAAATTGGCCAATTACGAGTCAGACTCGCGCACAAAAGGTTCCGTACCACCACACAAAACGGGTAAGGAACCCTAAAAACATGGTAAATATGTATAACAAATTGACCAAATTGAAAACTTGAAACAAATAACCTTTAATTTTTGGTTTCACTTTGCGTTTCACATTTTTTAATTATTATTATTTTCCGTAATACGTATTCTATGAAAATTTCAACTGGCTACTTTCAATCTTCATTTTACAAACCTCGTCAATCGCCATGCAACCCCAAATATCCCCAATAATCCCCATATCATGATTCTTCCTTCGTCTTGCTTATTTTACCTCTTTCGGTGCCTCATATAGGGGTTCCCAAGAACATTTGAAAAGCATTAATGCAGGTCTAATAGGGGGTTAGACAAGGAACATCGCTCTTACCGTTACTGGATTGCGTTGTGCTAAGCCTCACTAATCTCACATTTTGTCACGCCTTAAAACTAAGCCATCGCATAACTTCTTGTGTAGTAGAAATCTACGGAATTTAGAAGATTTAATGTTTCAAAACTATGCAAAATTTAGAAAAACAAGAACGTGAGCACAATTTTTTCGTCAAATAATTTTTAAAAACAAAGTAGTTTAATCAGCTGACTAAATTTCTATGGAAAGGCAAACAAGAAAGCTAGAAAAAAAGTATTCGGTTGCCCTTTTACAACCAAAACACAAAACAACTTGTAGCCAAAATAAGACTATCAAGTTGTTTTACGGAAATGTAAGTTTTAAAATTGGATCTTTGGTTTCGGAGAAACGCACAGATACATTTTTCCTCTTTATTAGAATCATTTCATTTCAATAAATAAAAATAAACTTAAATAACAATAATAATTTGAATCTAAACTAAGCTGCAAAGTAATGAATTCTACAAACTAAACCTACGTATCTGAAACAGTAAATTTTTATTAAGTAAAATACTTTTTCCAAATCGCTGCGAAATGGGAGGAGCGCCCAAGACACTAGCTGCGTTAGGTACCTCGTTGGGTCGCTAGGCTTATGCGTTGTCCGAGATACGCGCCGACCCTGGGGTCAGCGGAAGCGTCGTCGACCAGCTGGTATATTATCTAACTTAGTGTCGGTTGCCATTTGGTTGAAATGAAATGAACAGGAGTACTAGATTACACTAGTACACACATTAGAGCACCATTTGGTTAAATACAAGGTGACTTTCGTTTATACAGCCAAATTCGTACTGCAGACTCGATAAGTGGTTACAAAAGTTCAATGAGCAATCAGCGAAATACGAAAAATATCATTTTTGTGCCTCTATACTTGTTCAAGAACAACCTCGACCCAATTAGTATAGTAATTATTTTGCGTATCTCACATAAAGGGTAATTGAACCTTGGTCCTGACCACTTACAGAGTCTCCATTAGTCGACATACACGTTCATAATGTATTTGTATAGATAAGCGAAACTTCAGCCGCACCAGCGCATCGTCTTTCACACATGCTTATACGAACTCGAAAGTTAACGTCAATAAGCACAACATATACAGGGTACCCACTGGATACTCTAACTAGATACCTACTTCTCTAACTTTAAAACGATCAAAAGCCTCGAGACCATAGCTGTTAGCAGGTTTCGTACACAATCCTATTTTCAAAGAACAGAGGCGGTCCGACTTTCTAGTTTTCTGCTCATTTTGTTCCCAAACAGAGCTCTCACTTCCGTTTCCGAATGGCTGAAATCTTTCTATCACGTCTAAATCTGCATTGTTCCTAAAGAGATCCGTGCCAAGCCAAGCGACCTTATTTAAGCCCCTTCGTCTATTTGAGGCGTGTATGCCGCTGAGGTCTTATTGAATGAGGCACGTGATCAGCATCCCAAAGCTGGGACACGTTATACTAAATTTATCAAGGGGCACTTGACTTTAACTTACCAGGTATTCCATTTACCTGCTATTATTATAAAGGTATCTATAAAATTATTACATTTAGCGGATACCAAATAATAAAAATTGTAAGATCGTGTCTGTTAGTGATTATTTTATCGGACATGTTATAAGGCAGCCTATTCATGAGTATGAAAACACAATTTCTTGAACGTCTGTCTAAAAAGTGATAATAAAATATAATCTAAGTCAACAGCCAGCGACACTACCCAAATAACTTTTTCCGTCCGTACGACCCCTTCGAAATACGAGATTTTTTAGACAAACTAGATGTTAACAGTCTATCCTCCAAGACAAAACTTGTGACTTTTTAAACGCGAGCGTAACTGTGGGTAAAAACTGGTATTTGTATAAGGATGGTAATACTAGTATAATGTTATCGAATATGAAAGAGAATGTCTCGTGACATGATTTCTGAATCTAATAAAGTCAGTCAGGTATCCGTCATGACGGTACACAGATCCGCGAGTTTCGGTAATGTACTTACTTATAGGTGTATCTAGGAGTAATCAGTTTGAAAAACATTGAAATATCCGATCCTGCAAACATATTCATTTGGAATGACATCATGTTTTAAATTGTAGCCTGAAATAAACGGATTTATTATTGATTATTATTTTCTGAGATGCCTGTTTCATTCATTCTTCAGATACATTATAGGGTCCGGAGTTTGGATTCTCTGAACGATGATTTTTATTCACTATGTACTTATCACTTTTTGAACGATGAAATAAAACAGTAATTAAACCTGCATGGCCTTTTAAAACGTGTATATGTGGCCAATGTAGGTAATAAATTCCACCCAATGTAACGTTGTACAATAAATCGTCAATGAAACGTATGTTCAATCCATATTCGATAACACTCAAAGTTCTCCGGGGATACAACTCGTGACTATACCTATATATTTGTGTATGTTAACTTATTTGTAAACCCACAAGACAAGTAATTAAGTATCCCATCTTTAACCCAACCGCTGGCGGTGGAAACTGAAGAATGCGGGTTCCGTCTCAGCAATTCGTTAAAAAAACCGGCCAAGTGCGAGTCGGACTCGCGCATGAAGAGTTTCGTGCCATTATCTTTAAAAACGGAAAAAAATCGTGTCTATTGTATGGGAGTGCGTAGGTACGACTCGCACTTGGCAGGTTTTAGTATTTGTGTTATAGCGGCGGCAACAAAAATACATCATCTGTGAAAATTTCAACTATCTAACTATCACGGTTCATGAGATACAGCCTGGTGACAGATGGACGGACGTACAGCAGAGTCTTAGTAATGGGGTCCCGTTGGTTACCCTTTGGGTACGGAACCCTAAAAATAGAAAATTTGTCTGTTGCTTACGTTCTCAGTAGGGTCGGGGTACATTCGTCCTCCAGAAAGTACCACGTAAATTCATCCCGAAAAGTATTTTATTTTTGGTGTAAATTCGTCCCTTTTAAAAAAATATATGCATTATGTGAAAATTCGTCCTCTTTTTGCGTGTCGATTCGTCCCGTTTGTCTTGACATTAGATTTTATCCCTAAGTTTTTATTTATTTTATATAAGAATACTATCGGTCACAAAAGTCAAAAGGAATATATTAATTATTTTATAGTTATAGTAGATGTTGATGGTAGGAATATACTCGTTACATAAAATATGTAGGTCAGTTCGCTCTCGTTGACTTGTCTTTGGAATCGGAGTTCTTTGTTTGAGTCAGGTTTTTGGAAATCTTTTAGTGCGCGGCCCGCAGCTGCTGCATATTTTTATAATATATGTGTGAGTATTTTTAAGTATTCTTTAGTTTAAGTTATATATTTTGCATGCATATATACCGTATTTCGTTGAATTAAAAAAAAACAGAATGTTGATTGCAAGTTTACTTTTATTTTGTTCTGATTTCACTTTTTACTCTCATTGTACTATCGAGAAGCAATTACATGTTTTAGTACCTAACGGTTACGTATGTTAAGAGTTGAGATACGAATTTATTCTGGTCAAGAGGGATAAATTCTTGGGGACAAATATTCCCCAACCCTATCAGTAGGTCCCTGCACGTGTTCCTAGGGTGGTGAATGAACCCCGGCTTACAGCACCTGTCTCTTTGGCTATAAAACAAAGCCATACGATCAATAAAAAAGGTAGCCATAAAGCGTCCATCAATAAAAACTTCACCAAAGCAATTTAATTCCTTAACAAAATAGACGACCGGATGAAAATTCCGCCAGAGCCCATAAGCAACCGCAAGAGTTTCTACAGGACCATTAGAAGTAATCCTACTTTTATTGCAATCCTCATTTTGAAGAGTAAGCGTGATACTTTTACTCCATAAAATAAAAGTATTCAATGGCTGCTTTTAGTCGTATGTTTCACTACAGAAAACTAAGTTTTTTGTCGGAAAATTCACTATGCGTTTTACCGCCCGCGTATCAATAAATCCTTGTTATTACTTTATACACAACACAGATAACCGGAAAATAATAACGGTTAATGAAATCCATGCTCATTATGACATAAATAATTTTCAATACATTAATATTATTATCGTCCCATGATGAAAAATATCTGAATGATGAAAGCTCACAGAATTTGTTCACAGAATCTTTGTTTACCTTTTAATATCGATTTTGGGATGTGGAAATTGTATTAAGATAGAATCATAGAATCATAGAATCATTTATTTCATTAACAAAATAAGCTTACAGACTACATACGTCCAAATCACTTATTTGCTAGGTTACATTTTAAATTACAATAATAAAAAAAATAAAAAAAATATACACGTCAGATATTATGTGGTAGTACTTACTCTAAATAAGGTTACAATTAAAAAGTAGTGGCTCATTATTTTAATTTTGTTGACGGGATCGGAAAATAAATCAAGATCGGGCGAGTAGTCGAGCAATGAGTTTAGGAGCGCGGGAGCGCGTACTGTCGCCTCGTTGTGGCCATAAAGTGTGCGCGCGGTCGACTCCACTAGCAGTCGGTGCTGGCGGCGTGGGACCACCCCGTCGCCTCCGCCGCGCAGCGCCCGCTCCGGGACAAACAGTTTCACTGTCTCCAGGATAGTTGGATTATCTATTATGTTCCGTAGAAGAAGGCAGTAGTGTGTTATAAGTTGCAGCTTTCGCCTCAGCTCTAGGGTGTCGAGTCCGATCATACCCGTCACAAAAAGAGACGGATAACGAAAGGGATAGTACCCATATATTTTTTTATAAATATAACGACAAAATTTTTTATGCATCTTTTCCAACGATAAACAATGTGTGGCCTCTCGTGGATCCCAAACGACTGCGTTGTACTCGAGACAACTACGAACATAAGCATTATAAAGCATGATTGCAGGGCGTGGATCGCTAAATTTGGTAGTTTGTCTCATGACGAAACCCAAAGTCCTCTTTGCTCTTTTGCGGATATTCGTCATGTGTCCTTGAAAGTCAAGTCTGGTGTCTAATGTCAGTCCTAAGTCACGAATTTCGTCAACACGCTCTAGCTGAGCGTCGGGGAGACGATACTGATATTCCAGCGGCGTCTGGGACCGGGTGAAGCTGATCGCCTTGCACTTACTGCTGTTGAACTGCAGACGGTTTGCCTCGCTCCACTCCGCCACCCTGTCAATGTCTCGCTGGAGACGCTCACAGTCACTAACGTCACTCACGCCAGAGAAAAGCTTCAAGTCATCTGCAAACATGAGGCATCTACTTCCCTCAAGTACCTTGGGCAAGTCATTAATCATGATTGAGAACTGGGTAGGGCCCAAGGTACTTCCCTGACTCACACCAGATCTGGTGTAGAAGGGTTGAGATTTAAATCCCGCACGCTGCACATATTGTAACCGATCACTAAGGTAACTGGCAAAAAATTTTAACAGACTCGGTGAAAACCCTATTTCTGCAAACTTCTTCATTAAAATTTGATTGTCCACGCGATCGAAAGCTTTTTGGAAATCGAAATAGGCAGCATCAACCTGCCGACCCGAGTCCATTTCAGCGAGGGCATAGTGGGTAAAGTTCAGGTGGTTCGTAGCTGTGGATCTACCCGCCCTGAAACCATGCTGGCAGTCGTATAAGCGGACGCGGATTTGCAGGCCGACAAGCCTATCGATGATTGACTCAAACATTTTACTAAAAACGGATAAAACAGCAATTGGCCGATGATCTAACAGGTTAGACCTAGATCCACCCTTAGGTACCGGCGTTACACGTGATGTCTTCCAACGGGTGGGATACACCCCAGTTCGGACAGAAAGATTGTATATGTGTAATAAAGGAACTTCCAAAACCCCTACACAATCCTTCGCCACGAACGGGGGAACACCATCCGGGCCCGTAGAAGAGAACGGCTTGAGACGTCTGACAGCGCGGCGCAAGTCGACTTTACTTACCCCGATCACGTCCACTCGCATGGCATCAAGCGGCGCCCCCCCGGCGCACCTCTGAGCGTGGTCAGTGTCCAAAACAGGTATGTCGTCCAGGAAGACCGAGCTGAAGTATTCCGCGAATGCATCAGCGGCCTCCTGTCCTGTCACAGTCCTGTCCTTGTAGGTCAGTTCGTCATATTTATGTCTGTCTTTTCTTTGGTCATTTACGTATTTCCAGAAATTAGATGGGTCCCTACATATGTTAGTCTCAATAGTTTTCAAGTAAGTTGTGTAAGCCATATTTATTTGCGATTTGACGAGCTGCCTATAATATTTAAACAGCTCTTTATTTACTTCTTGTTTTTCCGCTTTGTAACTATAGGTACGTGTGATGCTCTTCGCACTTTCGTTTAGTAATCATTGCTTTAGAAAGTGGTATAGGTATTAGTCCTCTATAACCGCAGCTTCTAACTAATGGCGCATTCCACTGTGAATGGCACTTAAA
Organism: Ypsolopha scabrella; assembly: GCA_910592155.1. NCBI lineage: Eukaryota > Metazoa > Arthropoda > Insecta > Lepidoptera > Ypsolophidae > Ypsolopha > Ypsolopha scabrella. Next base: position 14,591,681 of record OU342964.1, read on the forward strand.
TTAGTTTACGAAAGAAAGTTTTCTGCTTCATTGTGAAAGTTAGCTGTACTTCGAAATAAATTCTATAAGTTTCAGTCGATGTCGTTAGAATTAATCGTCACAGAGTTTGAGTAAAATGCAGTGTAGGTTTTTTGCATTATTTTCTACAAGTATCTATTCACAGGATATTAAGGAAGTTCCATAGTCGTAAACATCATTCATAATGTCCAATTGAATTTATTTCCCAAACTTATCACAGTTGCCAAACTCTATAGCTACCAACATGTTTTATTTACCCGCTACTGGCCCCGTTTCAACGGCTCATTTGCTTCATCGCAGAGCTATGTCCGACAGCAAATTCAAATTAACGAAATTGGATCCAGTGTACGATCTGAAATACATAGATAATAATTTTGGGCGGAGTCCAAGGCGGTTATATTATCATAAATCTGCGGGACTCAACGGAAGCTGATCTTGGCTGCTGGCCAGGGATGAAGCCTGTCGAGTCACGTTGACTCGCCGTTGACATTATGTGAAGATTCTCATTTTTTAAGGTTCTGTCCAAAAACCGAAACCCTGATAGTGAAGCATATGTCTCTTTGTCAAGTGCCGAGCCAAGAATTATGTACGTAATGTATAAAAATAAAATATATGTTTAAATCGTTATATTTTATACCTGACGCTGTTAGCATTTTGAAAGCTTACAAACTTCGTTTGTTTCTTTCATGATTTTCTGTTTATTTCTAACGAATTAAAGGGTACGTCTCTTTTATTTTTTTTCAGTTATTCAAATATTTGTGGCAATCAGTGCGAGTTAGTAAGTAATTTTATTTGCTTCAAAGCTTTGGCCCGATGCTAAATTATTTTTTTCTTCACTTTGTTAGATTAGTTTTTGTGTAGTCTATCAAGTAGTAGTACACATGCAGCGTCCGGAGTATTTATTCAACAAATTTAGATGGCTTGGAGATGGCCACGAGAAATACATAGCACAAAACTACTGCATTTCGGGGTAGTTAGAACAACATTCCACCGCCGCTACGTACTCTTAAGTTTAAGTATACAAAGGTAAACTATAAAAGTATCTTCTTGACTTACAAGTGACCTCGCCTGCCTAAAACTAGAAACTTCCATCTCAATCATTTCATTTTACTTAAGGTTTATATCCATTAATTAAATTTATTTATTTACAAATATTAACACCCATTTACTCGCATATATATATCTTGTTTATTTTATTATTCATAGTAATTATTCATTTAATGTTTTGAAAACGTGTAAGGATACTTGCGCTGTTTTGTTTGTTCGTGCATTACCGACGCGGGCTCGGACTGAAAATCAGCGCTGTCGGTCTTACCTTGTAAGACTAAAGCACATGCTGAGTTATGTACCTTTTGTCTGCTGCGACACATGACTTCTTTTTTTAATTCTTTTGTTTAATTACCTTATGTCTGATTTTATAAATTTGTTTATAATGTAATTGTGTTGTGTTGTAGCAGATAAATAAATGGATATTCTATTATATTCTATTCTACACCAGAATTAAGGTCCTCACTAATATGTATTTTCCAAAACACCACACAGCAAAATTTAGAGCAGGTTTTAGATTTGCGGCATCAAAGATTTGGAACGATTTACCGCCCCCACTTCATAGAAAAATAAGTTATCTTTCATTTAAACTCAAACTAAAATACTTTTTACTCGACAAACAAATCACCCTTGCTCAGAATCAGTTTAAATTACTAAAAAGAAGAAAGAAGAAGAAATTTGTAAACACCCTTTAATGCCAATGTCCAACTCTTTAAACATGTACTCCTTTATATTATATTATGACATAATGACAGCTATTAGTAAACAGCCACATACCATACCACGCCATGCACATGCAAATTTCTTTAATTTGTGAATATTAGTATAATGTAATTAATTATTAGTGTAATATTTGCACAGTAAAAAAATTACATCATAATTTGCATTCTGCGCGCCTTTGCACCATTTCCAAAAACCTCATATAGTCTTTTTAAAGGGGTGCGCTGCAATAACAGCGCTGTCTGGAACCTCGTTTTCCAACAGCATACGCTGATCGCGTACCTCCTTTTACCAAATAAAGCAACATCGTTTTCGTTTCAGTCAATTTAATTAAGTTTGTTTTATTTTATTATGTTTTTTTAATATTATATTTTTCGTGTATGTTTAAAGCTTTAATTTGGTAATAAATCACTTTTATTCTTTATTTTTATTATTCTTTAAATCTGACAATATTTTTAAGATCAATCATTTTGAAGTACTTTTATGGCCTAATCTTTTGGTTTAGCGTGTTTCTGATTCTCATCAAAATTAATTTATACGTTTGAATAAAATTTTAAAATATACCCCGTTTTCGTCAGGCCACGTCTAAGACTATATTTTTGGTCTCTGATATTATCTCGCGGTCAAGTGACTACAGCGAACCACGTTTCAGCCCGAAAATAAATTTTGCTGCTTGATCTTTTTGAGTTAATATCCTGCAATGAACACAGTTACACAAAGTGATTGCCGCAATCTCAAATATGGTGTTGTCATCTGTTGGTAGTTTTAGTAGTTGGTACTAGGCCAGGGGGGCAATTCCGGAGACACGGTCGAAGTGAGATTTCTAAAACTCGATCTAAAAATGTATGGAGTTCGATTGATAAAACGGGTTTTTACGGTCGAGAAGGCTAATTCGACAGACTGAGAATAGCCCTCCAGGATCGAATTTAACGTAACATCCTTCAATAAGCACGCTAATACAAGGTGATTGCCGAAATCTCGAGTTATGTACTGTCATCTATTGAGAAGTTATATGGTGATGAGGTCGGGATCCAAGGTCAGATGGGTTCATGACAATTTTCAAATAAATAGCATCCTGTAATCAACATCTTGGTACAGTGTTACGCTGTCATCGGTTGAGGAGTTCCACTGCCTATCTCTGAATAAATCAAGAACAAACTAAAACCAGACCTATTTGTAAGCACAACCTTCCAAACAAAAAAATAATGTTACAAATCGGTTAAGAAATGACGGACTAACATAGTGAAATACAAAAAAAACTTGTAAGAAAATTCAGTCAAATTGAGAACCTTAGGTTGTAGAGGTTGTAGAGTACTAGGTGATAGAGCTGATGCCGGGCTCGACTGTGGAGGTACCACCATCTTACTCGCAAATCCTGCCGAAGTTATTCGGGGAGAGTAAGAGAACAGCTCTCAGGCAAAACCAGGCGGCCCACCATTGCCTGGGACCGATGGATGGCGGTATATCCATCCCCGGGCCTTATAATAAAACAGACTGGTGACGGGCAGCGGCGTTACTGGTGCAAGGGTTTCGGCACCGCGCTCACCAACCCGCCTGCCCAGCGTGTATGAGTATGGGCATTTCTTCCAGGAGGACCACCAAGAGTGGCGAAATCCTGGAAAGGCCTATGTCCAGCAGTGGACGAAACAGGCTGATGGATGGATGGATGGATGAGAACCTTCTCTTTTTTTGAAGTCGGTTAAAAATTGCAAGAGGTGTGTCAGAATCGTTGTAGACGGAAATCTGCAAATCAGGTTAAGCTGATACAGTTTACCCGTATGGGAAAAATGACCGGTTTTGTCACGTATAACTAACCATTTGGTCTATTCACGCTGATAAAGCAGCCAAGCACCACTTTTTCTTCCAACTTGACTCAAGAATATTGAATTTTCAAACTGAAAACTTATTTTCATTAAAATAAAATATAGCCTATGTTACTCAGCAAGTCTAGCTTTTTACAAAAGAAAGAATTTTCAGAATCGTTTAAGTAGTTCCAGAGATTACCTGAAACATACAAAAAAATTTTTCCTCTTTATATAAAAGTGTAGACAGATGTAGGTAGATGTAGATACTGGTATTTAATGTATATTGTAGGGATGATTAGTGTTTGACAGATGGACAGAGAGACTTCTGAGTAAATTGAAAAAAAATAAAGGAATAATAACAAATACTAAACACATACTGTTCGTAAAACTATGGAGGTGTATTTATAGATCTGTTGTCGATAGAGCAACTAAGTTCTAACGTGAAGTTGAACAAACAAAGTTTCATTTTATGCTTGTACATTTTCTCTCGTAATATTTTTGTTTTATTGAAATTAAGGGGAATATAGGACGGAAATTCGAATCTGGACCGTTAATATTCTGATTGTGCAACCCCAAACTCAGTTCTCCACGTGCCATCTGGGAGAGACAGACTTTTTAAATTTTTTGTTCAATTTCTACAAATGAGTATGGGCTTTGGGGACATTTTCAAAGTTTACCGATACAGTATAGGCTTTGATTGAAGGCATAATCAAAGTTATTTTCTTATTTTTAAAATGTGCTTTCTAGATATTAAAGAATATCATAAAATGACAGGTTAGCACAATATTATTTACTATTCTATCGTGGGTAGGGCAATGATCCCACGAAGGCCTTTACCAGTCAATCTAATAAAGTGTGTGAGAACGTTTTTCACGATGGTATACATACGCGTGTTTTTATATAAAATCGTGTATGTACCATCAACCATGTTAAATGTTTTAATAAGCATAACAATGCAATTGCACAGTCATAACAGCTCGCAAGCGGTCGTAACGTAAACAGTCGTAGGCAACAAAGGGGTGTTCAAACATTGTTTTCCGCCTCATCTCGCCTCGATGGACAAGAATTGGCACCGCGAGCACATTACCCGCTCACACTAATTTCCCTCGCCAAATACGACCACTGTTCACATTAAAATTGCCATGTAGTTTACCGATATTTAAACGATATTTCGACGGCATAATATTTTAGTCAATCACCGAGTAAACGAGATTTCACGCAAGTGTACACGGATCACCCGGTTTTATTTAATTGAATTAACGAACCTATGTTCACGGTTAAACAAATTTATGTTGGAATGTTTAGTGAAAATATTTCAATGTTGCTCGAGCGTGGGGCTCGTTTGGGAGGGGTTGAAGTTTTGTCCTTACGTCATTTAGTAGCTCTGTTTCATGTTTTATACTTCAATAGTTTCGTCAAAAAGGGCTCCGCTGAAACGTGTACACGCTTAAACGACTCGACTTTCCAGACAACACATTTTATTAAAATTTTGCGAAACCTTATCATTATTGTGACAGCAGTATATCTCAGTAAATGACTCTGCACAACTTTGCTAAAATACCCAGCAGACTCAAGCTCTTAAACGCGAAACTCTCAAATTAGTTTCTACTTATCTTTCAGGGAATCTTGCGCTCGACCTCAGTCTTCAGCGTATCGCATGCAATAACCCTACTCTCAGTCACTTCATTATATTTTGTGACGACAACTATTAATACCATATATTTACATCTGACTAAATCTATTACGTGAAGTTTTATAGTCAACAAAAGAGATAAGTTACCAGCCCAGCGCAAACATTTTAATCCTAAGGCGACTGATGGAAAAGGTGAGAAATACCTGATCACATACACGCACTATTGATGAAATATTCATCATCTTATCTATCACTTGTCAGCGGGTCTTAGGATCAAAGTGTTTGAGATAAGCCTGGTTACTTACTCACCGCTTTTTGACTGTACGTAGGTGCTGTCACTTAGCTTCGGTTCTCTCTTCTGTCCATACACCTTTAATCAACGTGGCTAGATTAAACTGCTAAGTTTGTCTCACGAGTCTTCTTATTAGGGTGCTTCACCAACTAGTGAAGGTTGGCAATCGGCTTGGCATATTGTCTTTTTTCTTGTGCGAGGCGAAACTGGTTGGGAGCAATCGCAATTCCTGCTCCTCGTTAATCCATTCTCGAATGTTGGGCAACCAGGACTTGTTTCTGCGACCCGGTTTTTTTTCCGTGATTTAGCCCATCATTATAAGTAAGAACCTATCAGCATATGGTCCACGTACACCACTTTTCTCTTTTAATAGTCTGCATCATCTTGTGGTTTTTGTTCACCTGTCGCGGTAATCTTCTGAATGCAGCTAATGCTTAGCATGTGTCAGTACGCCCATATTTCAAATGCTTCTATAAATTGATTGAGTTCTTCCTTCAGAGTCTAAGATTCGCTGCTGTATGAAGTTTGGACCAGATGTAGATGCAGTACGCGAATACGTAGGTCGAGATTTAAGCTGCAGCTGCTTAATAGGTATGGTCCTCATGTTATTAAATTCATTACGAGCTATCTTAATACGGGTTTTAACTTCCATGCCAATGTCCTAGTTTTCGATTTGCCACGTACGACCTTACACATTAATTTAAAATTTGACATCTTTCTTGTTGGAAATTACCATCACCTTTGTTTTGGATACGTTAAGCTTTAGTTCAACTCCTGTACTGCATTCGTTAACCCGGTCAACAGTTGTCCGTAAGTCTTGCTCAGTGTCAACTATCAGAACAGTGTCTTCGTCATATAAGGTTGTTAATAACATGCCCGTTTACTTTGCTACTTCATTTATAGTACGAGTAAGAGCAGAATTACACTAAAAAGCTGAAAAAAATGCGTAAAAATTGTGGACATTTTAAAATTTGTATTTTAGAAACTCATAAAAGTATTATAATGCACATTACATTTAAGTTAATGGATAAATTGCATTAATTAATTAGTACAAACGATTAACAGACTCTTTCACTTCAAATAAAATCTATTACTTTTAAAATATAACATAATTATACCTACATATTAAAAATTTGCAAGTAATACGTAGAGCAAAATAAAAACGGGATTAGTTAACTCCATAATACCAATACTGCAACTGAAATACCTTCAATGCTTTGTAAAAATGTATTCAAGTTATTAAGTTTTCACTCGCTCTTGTTGGCGCCTTCCATTTCTACTTTATATTGCGTCGCAAATTAATATCTCTCAGCAGAGTGCTAACATTGCACCAGATGTGCTCCGTAGTATGTAACTCCGGACCGGAGAATGGGCTATAAGCTTTCTAGTATAAGCGCTACAAAAACTTTCGCCGAATTTTGCCACAATATAATTCAGACTAAGAAAAACTTAATATAATACATAGGTAACACTAAAAGTTTCCGGAACTGGCCACTTACATAAACAATATTTAAAAATTTATTGCAACATTTGAAAATATAACTCTTTGGCTGTAGAATGCAGTTTGTTTCATCTGACTGTCTTTTGTTTTTACCTTGTGGCGCCATTTAAAAAATTGTGTGTCTGCATCAACATGGATTTAACTCGGGAAAATTTTCGTAGTATGATTTTCTACGATTTTAAGTGTAATTTGACAGCTCAACAGAGCATCGCTCGGCTTGAAACAGCTTTTGGCAATGAAGCACCATGCAAGACGACTGTTTATAGCTGGTTTGCAGAATTCAAGCGTGGTCGTATCAATCTCAATGAAGAATCTCGCGATGGTCGGCCGTCCACCGCTGTGACCAACAAAAACATCGATGCTGTGAGCCGTATGATTGAAACAGACAGGCATGTGACCTACCATGAAATTCGCGCATCCTTAGAAATAGGCATGAGTCAAATACAATCAATCCTACACAAACATTTGGGTGTGAGAAAGCTGTGCTCGCGGTGGATCCCACACAACTTGACCGAGGCTCAAAAAACGGACCGCGTCACTTGGTGCAGTGCCATGCTTACCAGATTCAACGAAGGTGTGTCAAATTTGGTGTGGGACATAGTAACAGGTGACGAAACATGGATTTATTGCTGCGATCCCAAAACAAAGCAGCAATCGAGCGTATGGGTCTTTCAAGATGAGCCGAAACCAACCAAAGTGGCGCGCGTGAAAAGTGCATCTAAGCGGATGATTGCTTCTTTTTTTAATAAAACTGGACACGTGGCTACTGTTGCTTTAGAGAATCGTCGAACCGTGAATAGTGACTGGTACACGACCATTTGTTTGCCGGAAGTTGTTGACGAACTCCGTAAAAATAACCGTAAACGCCGTATCATCCTGCACCACGACAATGCTAGTTCTCACACGGCCAGACAGACAAACGACTTTTTGAAGACGAAAAATGTAGAACTCATGAGTCATCCTGCATACAGTCCCGACCTGGCACCTTGTGACTTTTTTCTGTTCCCAAAAATTAAGAACCAATTACGCGGTCAACGATTTTCATCACCAGAAGAGGCTGTCGAGGAGTATGAAAAACACGTTTCAGAGGTCACCACAGGGGAGTGGCACAAAAGTTTTCAAAACTGGTTTGATCGAATGAAAAAGTGCATAGACGCCAAGGGAGATTATTTTGAAAAACAATAAATTAATTTTGTACATTTAATAGTATTTTTTCATATTCATTCCGGAAACTTATAGTGCGTCCCACGTATTATAATAAATCATATCGGAAGCCGAACTCAACATGGTGTCGTTCCTCAGCACCATTTTAAGTTTACCCGGGTAAACCTTATTTCACTCATTGTTCTAACATTGCCCGTGACATATATTCAAAATCCTAATTTAAAACAGTTTTAAATATACCAGCGAGCTCACAAACAGGAATCTGCAACCATTTTATAGGTAATTACGGAAACGCACGTCTTGAAATATTTAGAAATTTAAACATCCCATGTGAGCTAAAAAGGAGTACAAATAAATAGGGAGATTTAGGAGTTTTCCACCCATTACCACTTCCTTTGCGGTAAAAGCCAAGTTGGAGAAAACCACTAAAGTTGTTACAAGTGTCTAAAACTCTAAATCTTCACACTTCGCCGTGGTGCCGCCACAACCAGATTATTTGCACTGAAAAAGTTTACAATTTAATGAGTTTTGGTATAGTTTCCTTTTAACAGAAGCCAATATATTTGTTCGCAGAGAGCTGAGAATATCGACGGCAGCTGCTTTGGCTGGGGGAACGGAACGTCCTGAGCGTTCATTGACGGCATCGTTCGCCTTATTGAACCTCGTGCCGGGGATCGAAGGAGGAAACACCTGGAGACCTGTGGGACATGTGCTGGGACGCAGCGTGAGACTTCACACTATAGTCTGGCCGGGTGGTCGCCTCGTCGCTCACGGACAGTCCGCAGGCGCCCGGACCATATTCCGTATCGTCACTGCCTTAGCTCCTCCTTTTGTAATGGAAGGTGAACTCGATGAGGACGGCCAGTGTCTCCGCGGTCTCCCCTGCCATCGCCCACAAACCTCAGACCGTGACAACCTGACCCTTGCTTTCAATGAACTCGAACGTGAAGATTCTGAAGAAACTGACAACTTTTTCTTCCCTACGCCCAAACCAACAAGCTTCTCCAGAATGGCAACCCACTGCTGTTATGGTCTCGCCATGGATCTCCTAGAAAATATTGCTCAAGAACTAGAATTTGATTTCCATTTATACATAGTTGAAGACGGCTTATACGGCTCCAGGAAACTCGTGAAACCATTTCGGAGACTCCATGAATACAAAAGTTACATGTTTAATGATTACACCATAACCAAAGAGCAGCAAAATTACCGAACACAGTACCGTAACGAGTTTAAAATTTTGGAAGGAAATGATGGCTCTGATTACATGGAAGATGATTTCGACGAAGACTTACAGAGATGGAATGGCATTGTTGGGGATCTAGTTTCTGGTGCAGCTCACATGTCTTTTGCAGCACTAAGTGTTTCCTCTGCACGGGCAGAAGTTATAGACTACAGTCAACCGTATTTTTTCAGCGGAGTGTCCATTTTGTCAGCCCCAAATCAGAAAGCCGATATACCCTTACTTGCATTTTTGTTACCATTTTCTCCCGAGCTATGGATAGCAATATTCACATCACTTAATGTCACTGCTATAGCTGTTGCCATATACGAATGGCTGTCACCATTTGGGTTGAATCCTTGGGGTCGTCAAAGATCGAAGAACTTCAGCATTTCGAGTGCCCTGTGGGTGATGTGGGGTTTGCTGTGTGGTCACCTGGTTGCCTTCAAAGCCCCCAAGAGTTGGCCTAACAAGTTCTTGATAAACGTTTGGGGTGGATTTTCTGTGATATTTGTCGCAAGCTACACTGCCAATATTGCAGCTCTTATAGCTGGACTATTTTTCCACAACGCCGTAGACGACTTTTCGGGCAGAAGTAATGTAAGTGCCCTACGAGTATGTGCTTTATAATATTTTAAAAAAGGAAACAAATATGAAATTTTATTTTATTTTCTATTATTTTTCAGTGGTTATCCTTGCGCGTGGGTACATCAAAATCTTCCGTGTCAGAATATTACGTCCAAAGAAACAATCCACAATTAGCTGAACAAATGCGCCGTTTCTCACTTCAAGACATCGAGGAAGGCATTGTACGACTCAGGTAATTTCCGGCAACAATGATATTATAATAATTTACCAAAATTATTTCGCCATTTCCACGCCAGTTATCTTTTTGTATCTCCTTTATTATGCCGGTAAAAGGCGTGAGGCGTGCAAAAACGTGCCACATCTAAATGTTTCCCCTACTATTTGCAACATAAAATGTGAATATTTTAACTTATTAATTTATGTGTATATCTATCCATTTTTATTTATGTATTCTGTCTCAAAGTATATATAATGTAAGTACAGTATATGTATTAATCTTTTTTTTTTTTGTTAATACATAGGTTGTCGTTACCTAGCCATAAATTTTGCTTTATTACTTTGATATTGTAGTCAGGTAGTCCCTCGGTCGGCTTGTAGTATTAAAGCCTCCTCCATGCCTATCTACTACTTTTCGTATTTCTTATACCATTTTTGAGTTGACTGCTAGAGAATGCATTAGGTCCGCCATTTTGTAGATTTTATTTGTGCAATAAAGAATTTATGACGACGAATCTGTATGTGCTTAATGTTTTTTCAATTAATTAAAAAAGCGGTCCAATGCGAGTCGATTTCAAGTGCTTCCGGTCCAGTATCTAACAAGATTATAATTTGTGCCTTGTGTAAAAAAATTGTCTGTTCTTAACCCTCACATTTTGACCCCAATGAATATAAAAAAGAAATTTTACATATACGGACACTAGACGTGGACAAGAGAGCTTTATATTTTTCTCAAAATTTCGTCCAGGAGATAAGTGGAACGGGCAAACGGACGACACATGAATCACATCATATTATGGGTTTGCTTTTCCCATTTTCATTATCTGAACCCAAAAAAGTATAGTTATTTCATAGTTATGGTTAAATTATGTTCCTGCAAAGTAAACTACAACTCCACTAATTCCGCGAATTTGAGGGAGCAAGTTTGGTGAAAGTGAGTTTACGAACTCCCTAAAATATAGAAGAGCGTAAATAAACGCCAACTCCAATTAGCTGAGAGCTGTTGTTGGCAACTTGTCTCTGTTTGGATTCATTCATACACCACCGAATATGCTGGGTGTAACATTGGATTATGGATAAACATATATTTTACTCTTTTCAAGCTTTTTATTTTCATTTGGGATAGTTAATAATAATTATAAAAACAGTGAATCATATTTTACCTTGATATATTTCAGCTTTCGGCATGGGGCCGTCATCAGACGATTACAAAAAAGTATTTGTCAAATTGTATAAATAAAAAGGTAAAAGTTACATCTGTTTTTTGGAAGTTTTTCTTTATCGGTTTTTGCATAAGATACAATAATGTTAAATATAAATTAATAAAATAAACATTATATAAGTGACTTTCCTTTATATGTAGCTAAATTCATGCTGGAGACTCGGTAAGTGGTCAGGACCAAAATTTAATTACCCTTTCTGTGAAATACGCAAAATGAAATTTAGACTTCCTTTATTACGTAAATGCGTCGAGGTTGATCTTGAACAAGTATAGAGGCACATAAATAGTACATTTTGGTGCAAGTGCTAAAAGGTTGATATTAAGAGTCACGATTGACTTTTTTGCCGAGACGTAGTCGAGGAAAAAAATAGTCGGGACGAGAAATATCAACACTTTCGCACGTGCATCAAACGACGTTTTTTAATACACCAGCGAACATTCACATTAAATAATAAAATTAAAGTAATTTTGTTGCAAATCAAAACAGATATAAGTCGACAGAAGAACACGCAGTCTGGTTGGCGCCAATCTGTACTACATAGACCAATGTCTCTTTCCAAAATCTTTTTAATAATAATTTCTAAGATAGTTAAATAGGAATATAAATTATGACGTCTAAAATCGTTTTGAATTTTTAAAACGCCTTTTACAATTTGACATTTTATATATAATATAAAGTATTTAATAATAAAGTATAAAAGTTTGAAAATACTCATCTTAAACAGTTTTCACTATATCCGGTAAAACAAAGGTTTACATGCTTACTAAATGATGAGGCTGGTTTCCCCTAGATGGCGTCAGTAGGAAAAACAAAAAGCACGAGTGCGAAATATGTCATTTTACGCAAGCTAAACAGGCACGTAATCTATCATATTTTGAGCAGGTGTATTAAAAATATTTTTCGTACTTTGCAAGCAAGGTTATTGAACCTTGTCTCTGATCACTTACTGAATTTCCAATATGAATTTGGCTGTATAAACGAAAATCACCTTATATTTAATAAAAACTATAGACTATATGTATTTAAAAAAGTTAAAGCCTTTCCTTCAAGACTATTTAAGACTCATCCAAATAATATAATATTTTTTTATTTACGTTTTCCTCTAACCTCTATGGCACTCAAAAAATACCCAAGTCAAAATAGAAAAACATTATAGCAAACATGCTTGAAGCTCTTAAAACTACTTCATTCCTCTAAACATGTTCGATAGTTAAAAGTTGCCTTTATCTTAAATACTTACATAATTGATAAACAAAGAACATTTCGTGAAACTTCTCTTTGTCACTTCTTCTCAGACACAAAAACAAACATTACATTTGCCAATTCAATTATTCTATCTCCAAATCGGAATTACTTATTAAGCTTAATCTCATCCCTTATTCATGAGTAGATTTAGTAAGCATATTTTTTATGTTGTATGCGATACATTTTCGTAGACTGCTTATAACTTGTAGTTTCAACTTTTCCGATAAAATGTCATATAGTAATTTACATTTGATTCGAGATAACTTTATGAGTCTATAATAAAGTTATTTAGTCCCATAAATCAGCAGGAATTTATCGCGGCGCCATTTAACGCCCCCAGGTCATTTATTTAAAAGTCTGATTTAATGCCTGTAAGTTGAAATGTACGATATTAATGCCTGCGGTCTCGCCAAGTACTACTTCAAACTTGGCCTGCTTGAGACCGAGGGTCGGGATCCCACCAAACGCAACATTTCTCTTCCCTTAAAGAATCACATGTGTTCATTATTCAGAGCGTATTTAACCTTCGAAAACCCCTACAGTGTAAATTTTTATCGAAATCCTTAGACTCATCTCTAAAACCCGATTAAAAATATATATGTCGTAGGGATATAATAAAAGATGATTACAGATGTTAAAATTGCAATTAAATTTAGTAATTTCCCTGAGAAAATCTAGAGATTTGATCAAATTCTGAAACTGGTATCAGTGAAACATGTTAGTTCTTTCTTGCATAGCTCACAGCAATGTTTAAAACTACAGAGGTCGCCTCGCTCCGCTCCGCTTCGCTCGGCTCCCGAATTTATGATCACAAGTAACCTAACACGCTCCTTCTCGCTTCGCTCGTTGTCGCACCAATTTTTTTTTATCCTGTGTTTTTGATTGAACCATCAATATTGATGATGTGCTAATTATTTGGTATTAAATGAAATAACTAGATCTTTTTGGAGAATTGATAAAGTTAAGTTGCCATTTCAACATCTCCTGGGAGTTGATCAAATCTTTGGTTTTTTTTCATATTCCTGCGACATTTATGTACACAAATATTGCTCGTTCAATATCATATCCATATATAGAGATAACCCGGATGTAAAGAGACTGATAACATTTAATTAAACCTCTTCTCTACTGATTTAATTAACCGTCCATAAAAAAGATACCCGCGTAGATAATATAAATTGGACTTGCCCTTACAAAAATCACAGGAGATATTTAAAGTACTGTCGAGAAGTAAAAGCATTGTTCCATCTGAGTGGCTAATTTTCTTTGTTCGATATGATCATGAGAGCATCTAGGTTAATTTAATGTCACCGATGTATTTACCTAGTAATCAGGTTCATCACCCAAATTTTCCATATTTCCCCCCTTTTCGTACACTCAATTCGGTACGTATAAGTAACTAGTGAAATAACTGGTCTTCTTAATCCTTGCAGCAGAACTGCTAGCTGGATGAGTAACGGAACGGGAAATGAACAAAAATGTTTAAGGGATCGTCAGGGAATGAGAATGAGTTATCCCTGACCTTGAGCTGAGCACCTCATTTTGTATCATGTAAAGCTGACCTGTATGACGATTGATTATTGTTTGAAATATTGCGCTCTGAGCCCTAGTGAAATAACGTGCACTCTCCAAAAACGTGTTTACGGTGAAATTCCCTTTCTTTAAATACCTGCAATTTTCATTTTGTGTATATAAAATACAAAACAGAAAATCTTCAAAATTGAAAAGTTTCGTTTTTTTAACGAGCAACGTTTAACTTACTGCCTATTGAAGCATATAAAACTCTCAAAAAAATAATGTATCTAAAACTCAGACATATTTCACAATTTTTGGTTTACAAATAAATATCAGGTCTTTACTGCGGAATTCATTGCAGCGCGGCGCGGCGTAGCAAGCGCTACGATTCTACATGTAGTTTTCGTAGAGCCACTACGTTGTACGACGCACTCGTAAATGCGTTTGAACACGAACGTGCTAATGTCTGGCGAAATGTTTCACCAATTAAACCATAAAATTTTAAGGCAAAACGCATCTTAACGACTTTGTGTCGGCTTAACATCAGATATTGCTTCATCCCTAAATGCATTTAAAATAAGAGTTGTAATATGGACTCTCTTAAAAAGACAGAACGGTCTTTTTTGGGAAGACAGATGTCTCTTTTATTTTACTTTTTATTGTGAGGACAGAGTATGTTTATATTCCACTCCGGGGTTTACGGGTTATTTTAGCACTTTGCTTTTATGAAGTGGAGGGTTCGGTATGTGTTTATTTAGGTATTTCAACTGCTTTGTAGACATATATGTTGATACTTTTGATAATAGGGTTTTATCGACTAAGACTTTTTAAACGATTTAAGCATACTCGTACGTTTTCGAGAATCTTAACTGGCTGTCGTAGTAAATTAAGGTATTCGCCTTTCTTTCTGAAAGAAGTAGAAGGGAGACCCTTTTTGCCCTGAGGGAAAAAATGCGTGAAAATACATTTCTAACTGCTAAGATAAACTTTTAAAACCATTAGATGATATGATGTTCTTTAAATAAGTTTTGATTATTAGTAGCATTTTGTTTCGTTCTAAAATTTTCAGTGTTTTTAATGGAGCAAATATTGTTTTTTTTTACATTGTGTGGCAAAGAAGCTATTTTTTTTATTCAATATATTTTGTATTAAATATATTTTATTAAAATAATTAAAAATGTTTATTACATGATGTATGATTGTTACACTTTGCTTTTTTTGTCAATAGAGGTTGTGGATCTAACATTGGTTAAATATTCGGTAAATATTCGGCATTTTAACCGAATACTCGGCTGAATAACGAACATGTATAACTATGCCGAACTTGCCAAATACGAATAGTAATGTACTGAGGCCAAAATTATTATTTTTTCAGTGTGTCTGTCGCTCTGTATGTATGTTCTGTTTTAACTCGGGTACCATGCGGGTTTTTTTTAATTATCATCGTAGTGATCCTGAGGGCCTATTATGTAACGCTAATAACTGGTTGCCAAACACAAGAAAATAAATAAAAACTGAACTTTCAAAATTGTTTTCAGTGTGAATTAAACTGTTCACGAACTGTGACGTCAGTTTAAGTAAGAACGTATCCTTAGATAATCGGAATTCGATAGTATATCTATGTTTTCAATGTTTGGCAAACAATAGGCAAGCGACTCAAAGATACATAATTTAGGGGCTAGTCAACATGTAGGCTATAAGGCCCTTATAATAACGGGTGTCGATAAAATAACGCCCAAGCCGAAATCGAAACCGATATTAAATAAACGCGGGTGAAGCCACGGACGAAATTATAGTAAATCTATAAAAAAAATTATTACGAGTAGAAGTAAATAGTACGATGATGCTGTATCTTTTCCTGCAGAAATGGCACCTTGGACCTCCTGATAGCCGATTCTCCAGTGCTGGACTACTACCGAGCCACTGACCACGGATGTAAGCTGCAGCGCGTCGGAGACCACGCGCTAGCTGAGGATACGTACGCCATCGGGGTCACCAAAGGATTTCCTTTGAAGGCAAGTTGCTTCGAAATTATGTTCAATGTTTTTTTATGTTTCATTGTGTTGAGATGGCTATTACCCGATGCAAAGCATCGATAAGACCTAAGATAATGGCCGCTCGTTCTGAAGCTGGGATGGGAGTGACAGCAGGTGAGGCGTTAATCGAGCTTTCCAGGGACTTCGATGACGGAAACATCCAGGAAATCGGTCACGGAAGAATGTCTGATACTATGCAATACTACTTGATTTTAAAATATTATATAGATGCTAAAACAATAAAAAACATATATAATACATCTTCACGACATAAATTCCTGACGGGGTGTCAGGTGTTTCCGAGTCTCGACTGTAAAAGTAAAGACACGGTCCACACTCGTACATCCACGTTTCACCGACGATTATTACGTCGCAGATTACTTCAGGCACAAATATGGATCTACAGCTTAACGTGCCTTCCGAAGCACGCGGGCCCAACACAGATGTCCCTGCAGGATTTAAACCCCTAACCTCTGAATGGTACCCGAACCACTACCAAGGCGGTAAAACACAAAAATAATAAAGTAGGTACTGCTAGGTACGGCCAGAATTTGAAAAAAATCCTTTGTAAGGATTCGTACCGGCGACCTCTTGCGACGACAAGCGCGCTACTGACTGCGCCACCCTGGTACTTATTCTAGACCGTTGAATTTTTCCATTATGCTTGTAAACCTGTACACCAATCTTTTGCAACTATTTTATTTATTGAATTTGTTTCTAATTGGTCTTTTCTAGTTTGTAACGCACTCTATTCAAAGCGATAGCTTTCGCTATAAAAACATCCATCCCATTCATCCGTCAGCCTCTTTCATCCACTGATGGACATATAGGCCTTTCCAAGATTTTCCCACTCTTGGTGGTCCTTCTGGAAAAATGCCCCTACTCACACAGGCTGAACAGGTGGGTTAGAGGGCGCGGTGCCGAAACCCTTGCACCAGTGACGCCGCTGTCCATCACAGTCTGTTTTTTCATAAGG
The DNA here is from genome assembly GCA_910592155.1 of Ypsolopha scabrella. Classification (NCBI taxonomy): domain Eukaryota; kingdom Metazoa; phylum Arthropoda; class Insecta; order Lepidoptera; family Ypsolophidae; genus Ypsolopha; species Ypsolopha scabrella. The sequence goes on from OU342964.1 coordinate 14,608,882, forward strand.
CCCGGCAAATTGGGATGGATATACCGCCATCAATCGGTCCCAGGCAATGGTGGGCCACCTGGTTGTGCCTGTATGCGAGCTATCCTCTTACTCTCCCCCGAATAACTTCGAGAGGATTTGCGATAAGGATGGTGGTACCTCCACCCACAGTCGAGCCCGGCATCAGCTCTACCACCTATGAAAAACATAAGCTTATTTAAATATAGAAGAGGATTTCTTATCAAAACAAATGGTGTGTCTTTTGACAATGATCAGAAAAAAAAACAGTAATTAGTACATATACAAAACCACGAAAAAGTTTTATGTAATGAACTAATGACGTAAGTCATATGCCTAACTTTAGATCAATGAGGAAATAATTTCATCATTGCTTTACTCTAGATCGATTTCAGCGAGGTAAAGTTAGATTTTGTGCAAAACGCGTTTTCACTCTTTTCGATTTTGCGGAGTATATAGATTTTCATGTGGCTCACAGAAACTGAACTAGAGATAGACACAAGCTTTTTTCCTGTATTTTAAGCCGATCTGACTCAATCAATCAATCAATCCCTTTTCAAATATATAAAAATTTCTGACAACGTGAATAAAATTTTATCTGAATTTTTTATCAAATTTCGAGATCAAATGGTTGAATTTAAGGAGTCCCCTAGGCCCAGTTATGAATGGACGCATTTATCGTTTCCAAACATATTCGTAACATCTTTTATTGATATAGGAAGTAAGTACCTCCTCATATCTGTCCCTAAGCGATCGAGTGAATATAAGAGGGGTGAAGAGGATGTGGTAGGGGGAACGCTCCCAGATATTTTGAAGAAAGAAAAACGATTGATGGATGACGCACATGAAACTGCTAATGGTGTGATCGATAGCCGAGTGTCGTGTAGCCTTAGCTTCGACGATTATACGTCACTTTATCTTGACATGACTCATTCAAGAAGCTGCGATAGGGGAATCACGTAGATGTATGTACAGCACGCGTACACTTACGGACTAAACAATATGAGGCTTATATGTATATGGTGACTTTCGCTTATATAGCTAAGATATCAATTTAATTCGAAATATATTGTTTGTGCCTCTAATACTTGTTCAAGAACATCTCAATTAGCAAAGAGAGTCAATTTTTTTTTGCATATTTTGCTGAAAGTGTATTTGAACCTTGGTCCTGACCACTATGAATTGGGCTATTTATACGAAAGTCACCTTATATAATAACCTTGTATTTTTCTTCACTTAAAACATATACGGGCAACTACCGACTATACGGTTTTTAATACGGCTCGCCGAACAATTCAAATTATAAATATTTTGGCCAATCTGAGTAAAGGAGCCAATTAGCGAGAGCTGCGAAATAATTGATATACACATTACGGATAAACGGGGAATGCTTTAAAAATGTATAAAACTAGATTTACAAGTCTGAGGTAAAGTCCGAAAATTCACAAGCGTTCATCTGAGAAAACACCAAAAATTCTTACACCTTCTGGAGATTATTGGTTCATAATTGCATACTAACATTATTTGAAATTTTATTTGCGGCTATTTTCGGAGATATTAGCAAAATACTGAATTTTCATTCATTTCGTTCAATGGTTGACTGCAAGCAATGGAACCTTTGCCAAAATAAAAATAAAAATCGTTCATTCAAGCCAGACCGAATGTCTAAGAGCCATTCAAAAATGAACCCGTCTCAGTCTAATTTATTCTGGAATGTTACTCGGTACAAATACACGTAAATATTTTATAGCCTACAAAATTGAAAGGTTTCTGTGCTAAAAATATAAATAATACAAAAAGGCACAACAATACAAGGCCGTTAAAAAAACTAGTAGTAATAATCATACTGTGACTTTACTTGACACATTTGACAGAGTTAGGTATTGATCTCCTTCTTTGACAAATGTCATGTATGACAGGTGACTTTTTTTATTGGTGCAAACTTTTCTATGGGGCAAAGGTCTCAGTCACGTAGAGCCAACCATTTGCACTTAAGACCTTTTAGAATTAAAAGATTTTTAAATGGGAATAAGTAATGAAATACTTAACCAATCGAGATTATTCTTTCGTCATATTTTTACCTTTGAAGTATACTACTATTTTATGCCTTAGCAAACAAATTGAAATGTTGTCAATTCGGCGCTTACCCGTATACACCTAGCTAACGCTGGTTGGATAATGTTAGGTGGTGTCATTTTTGTCGCAATAAAGGCGTCGCCTTGCTCCGCTCATTCGCTCAGCTCCCGAATTTATGATCACCAACAACCCAACCTAGGAGTGTTGGTCGTAGATAAATGTCATGGCTTCGAAACGAAAAATTGGCGAGAGATAAAGAAAAATTATACAGAGCTGACTGCCAACCTTCAGTGATTGGAGAGGCACTTCAAGAGCAACCTAGAGTCCGCTTGATCTTAAACTGCAGGCCACTTTACCTACGTTTTCATCTGTAATTAAAAAAGTACTGTATTAACTATAATATAGTTATTATTATAGTTCTATAATATTGTATGCATATATGATACAATTAGAAGTATAATAATATGATATAATATATTAATATAGTACTTCTATAATTAGAGATAAAAACGTAGGAGTGGGGTGCAGTTTAAGATAAGATTACCTCTACCACGCTCTTTCTCGCTGTGAAGTAGCAGAATGCTTTGGGCCTGTGTATTAATGGAATTGATCACGATATCAGTTGTCTTGTATCTGAAAATCAGGCATCTTTTTAATTGGAAATGATGAAAATATCACATTTTAACTTTTAGAGTTTATTATAAAATAAAACTAACAACGGCTCACTGCTTGCGTCGATATTTTCATATACTATATAAACATCTATGGCCCATGACTTCATGAGAAAACTTCCCAAGGGCTGACTCACTTAAATGGTAAAGGTAGAAATCATCTTATCCTTGAAATAATATTAATTAAGAGTGAATTTATAAATTTCCGTAACGGCAATTAATCTCCCCGTAGAGCCCTGCGAAGTTTAATTATGTTTTACCCAAGTTAATCGCAATATAATAAAAAAAAACAATGTTGTTATTTTCAAAGCAGGATTTTTCAGCCAAGAAATCCTGGAATTTAAGGAATAATGATTTTTCATTGACACAAACATTTGAAAACAAAAATATCCTATAAAAATTATTCTATTTAAGAGAAAGTTTTCATGTCTTAATCTTTACGTGATAGATGGGATGTCACATCTTCTATTGTTCTTTTTACCAATCCTGTAAGGGTTACATAAATTTTAGGTAATCTTTTATTTTAGAAAATGTACACTCTATGAGACTCCTCATTTCAAACTTGACGTTATACACAACCTGTAGTCAAAGTCTGGCGCTAAATCGATATGTTAAATATATCTGGAAAATTCGGCCTACTTATCTGACGAACCTAATATGCTGCTACGAGTCTAATGGGCGCCATATTCGATGAACTTGGAAATCGATGCCCAAGAATACTAGGTCAGCGAAAAGAGGGGAGATTTTTATGCGGCCCAGATAAAGATGCCCCTTTCATCGGTCGTGGGTGTATGAGAAGACTGAGATAAATCGGAATATCATGTGCCATGCCAGGTAGAGAGTTTTTGTTTCGGATCGTGACAGAGTTTTCATGAGGGACGGTTTCCGCAAACCCATTAATATGGGCTACTGATTTCACAATGATGTATTGTTTTCGACTGTATTCTGAATCATCCGACCTAGATTCCTTTGAGAGAAGAATAAACCGGGCCTCCATTGTTTTTGTTGATTTTTAATTTACATATTACCTATTTGTTTTTATTTACAGGACAGTATATCAGCGGTTATAGCAAAGTACTCATCAAACGGCTACATGGATATTTTGACTGAGAAATGGTACGGTGGCCTGCCCTGTTTCAAACTTAGTCCAGATTACGGAATCCAACCGAAGCCACTGGGTAAGTATTTTTAAGCCACCATTTTCTTTTTAATCCTCGCTGGGAATTATTTCATACTATTCCTTTGTTATAGTTTCTTTATGCAACCAAGAGTTTTGTTTTCCTCGCAAGTTGGTATTGTACTGATTCAAAGTTTTCGCGCTGTAGGGTAGTACATCTTAACTTATTTCAAACTTATCATTCGGTAACACAGCATAACTTTTATCATGTCCACTACGCTTTCGAGAATCCAATGCATACAAACGCAGTTCCGTTGTTCTCTACATAATTCCAGGTTCGTTCGCTAAGATCTTTCAAAAATGATTTATTATAACGACTGTATCTCCGAGCAATGTTAATGTGTATTTGTTATACGTAGTTACATAGTGAGTGTGGAGTCGTCTGTGGCGGAAATTTCATTAGAATTTATCGCCTCCCCTGCGCTAATCCGCGCCCCCACCCCCACCCGCCCCCAAGGCGAACGACGTGGCATTACTAGCAGCGTCCTAAAAGATTAAATACGGGATTTACGGTTAGGAAAAATGAGCGATGTGATGATACTGAGTAATGTGTCCTTTTTAGCATATCTGGGCTAGGGCGGCTGAAGCCAATGTCTCTGAATGTAAATTAAATTTAGCGGAACCAAAACATTCAGGGACGGCTCTGTAATTTAATCACTTATGTGCTTGCTTTTAAACAAAACATACTCCTAAGGTTTAGTCTGCGGTGTAAATGTTAAGAGCAAATTTTTTTAATGCTTGTCGATCATCAAATGCTTTAAAGTATGTTTATATTTGTTGTAATCATTTAAAATTTAATGCATAACATAGCACAACTTTCCTAGAAAAACCTTCTCAACAGTATACTATAGTCGCGTAGTGCCGGAAATTACATTTTCATCACTAATGCTCTGAAAGTAAGTCATATATAACTCAAAATACGGGAGGTAAATTCGATTTACCTACCTAGGGAGGTAAGTAAATTTGAAAATAAAACGAGTGTCCCTTACAGTCACTAACTATGTAGTCAATCACTCGTCTCGCCTAATGTAATGACAATGGAAAATATCTGTTCTGCCTATTTCCTTCTTATTTTGTTATTCTGTATTTTATTTTTATATTATTATGGAAAAATGTGACTTGCGTATATATGTAAATATGCTAGATTAAATCTTAAAAAGACTTAAATTAGTTTTGTTTTTAAAACAATCACACTGGCCAGTAAGACGCGATTGCACAAAAAAAAGAAAAAGTCACATGAAAATAAAATGGCGGCACATTTTATTTTTTATATTTCATTGATTGCACGTCGAATAAATTTTTATATCCTGCAAAAAAATGTTATATATTAGTTATTTAATAGACCCTTGGTAATAGGGTAAAACCTAAACCAGTTGGGATACATAAAATTATTGTGGAACAAACAACTAGGTACAGGTTTTTTTTTATTTCCTCGCATTAGTGATGAAAGGTAGAGTATTACACACGGGTGTAAGTGATCAATTGCTCGCTTACCTCCCTTGGATAACGATCTACTATTATTTTCATACGTTTTATTCAAAAATCAAATTAATAACTTTCGGTTGTGCATTTGGAAATGAGAGCACGCGTTAGTAAAAACTTTTAAATAGGCAGTAATTTTTTTTGTTGTATATCACAACAACAGCGAGACATTCTTAAAATGTACAAACTGTCTATAATTTCGGGCAACTTACATCTCAGTCTATTCCCATACTTATATCGCAGAAGAAGATGTTCCTACAAATCTTTATAAATGTATTTTCCCCGCGATGACTGAAAATAAAACACCCCTACGTAGTTTCACTAATTGCTCTCTCCACTTGCGCGGGAATTATGAATATTTTACATGAAAATTTTGCAAATACGTTTTTTCTTTTTTTGGTTTGTCATCTATAGGTATTGCAAGCAGCTGAAGTGAGAAAATTTTAAGTTTTGAGAAAGGTCCTACTATAAAAGTTAAAATAATTGTAGGGTAGATAATGTATCGTAACTGATCACATTAAAGAAGAAAAACATGTTTTTTGGCTAAGAACATGTTTTTTGTTGCTTCTCCAGCGCGGGTGGAAAAGCTAGACCTCAAATAAGGGTTTTATTGTATGTCAACTTTCCTAACACGAGTTTAGGGAATTATTGAAAAGTGATGACAAAAATTGCGATGCCAACTCATTTATTTACTTCCATTACCTTAATTCCATTTGGTAAAAAAAAAACTTGCCAAATCATGCATTCTTGTTTCTAATTCAATAATTTTTGGGAAATTGTCCCTAAATATCTCAATTGAATACCATTGTATTTTATATTCAAGGCTAGTATTTTAAATGTTTTGAACGTCTTATACAAATTATGCCTTCGATAGTGTGATGGGCTAAATTGGTAGGAATTTATTGTGAAAACAACAGTGAAAGTATGAGTAAAACATTTTTTTTATTTAAGTACTTAATTTTTTTACCGATGTTTTCGAAGTTTCACTAAGTGCCGACAATCTATAATAATAATAAAGTAGTAAAAAGTCGTGTCTGTATAATGAACATTTTTGCGAAATATAAGTTATTTATTCCTTATTTAAAATTTCGCAAAAATTTATGAACACTACTTCACTCGATCTCATTTTTCTATTTAAAGTAAACAATAAGATAGTGTGGTAATAAGTAATAAGTTTTTTCTGGTTTCATTTTTCCTTGAATAGAGAAGGCAACGTTTTTTTAAATTTTGCTTTTAACTAACGACATTTTAAAAATAAAATAAATTAAAAATCTTAACGCACACCCGTGAATGGGCTATTGCTACTATACTTATAAAATTGCACATTCCAAGATGAAATAAAAAATAAAACATGTTAATACACATTGGGAGCCGAGCGAAGTGGAGCAGGGCGAGGTGACCCCCGAAGTTTTGTATAGCAAGGCAGAAGCATATTTTAATGAAATTTTTAATTATAATGCGGTTAAATTTTTGGTGATTGTTTCTTACTTTTGGTGGTTGTTTACTATTTCTGGGTTGTTCAGCGATTATTTTAGAGATACTTGCTTTATATAGGTTAGCAGGCTATAAATTTTTTGGTTATAATTTTATACTAAAATAGGGATCAAATTCTGGTAATTACTTACTATTTTTATAGCATACATACACAGAATACATACACCAATATACCAATACACCATACATATAAATATACATATATGTTGGTAGCTTTGTAAAGAGGATTCGAGTCCCATTGTACGCGTCAAATATTTCGATATCAGATCCCAACAATCGCTACAAAAGTTCTCAATTCAGCGAGCGTATTGCTTTCCGAAACTTTTCGTATTTATGTTCTCAATGGGCGAAGTTTTCTCAAAGCGCATCTGTAACCGCAATCAGTAGCTCTAGATATGTGTAATAGATAGGTAATAAGTATCTTACTTAATGATCTGTATTTATATAGAGAAATATAAATATATTTATTTACGTAATATATGTAGGTACATAATAATTTTAGGTAAATAAAATGAAAACCACATGTTGTCTTAAGGTTCGTTTTAAGCAATTTACAGACTGTAAAAAACCGGCAAAGTGCGAGTCAGACTTGCGCACGAAGGGTTACGTACCATTATCTATAAATAAAAGCGGGCAAGTGCGAGTCAGACTCGCATACCTAGGGTTCCGTAATTCGACATTTTTGGGAACAGTGAGGAAGAAGATATTTAAAATCTTGCCCATAACTGTTTATGAAGACTAAAAAAATAATTGATTGTACCACATTTCAAATTAATATTAGAAAATATATTGTCTATGGCCGTGTCTTCGCAAGTTGCGTGAATTTCTCAATCGCTATATTTTTCCTGTAATCTTTAGGTAATTCCAAATTACCATGATTTTTTTCATTTCTTTTGGTCCACCAGTTTCGGAAATAAGGGGGGGGATATGCATTCTTTTGTAGTTTTTCAAAGATTTCTCGAAATCTGTGACAGTAAGTATAGTAAAAGGATATATTTTTATAATAAGCTCTTTATTACCTATAATTTGATACCCATATTGTATTTTTATTTTTTATTTTTTTATTTATTTTACATTTGTTTTTATTATTCTCATTTGTGTTCAACTTTTTTTTAATCGCTATAGTTTTCCTGTAATTGGCCAGTTATGGCCTATTATCGTAATTATTTTCATTTTTTTCGGTCCACCAGTTTCGGAAATAAGGGGGGGGCGGGACATGCATTTTTTTGTGGTTTTTCAAAGATTTCTCGAAATCGGTGCCAGTAAATATAGCAAAAAATTTTATAATCAGCTCTTTAATATCCACAATTTGATACCCATATTTTATTTTTAAGAATTTATTATTTATTTTTCTCACTTTTGTATTAGAAATATTTTGAACAATTTAGAATTTTTCAATATTTTTTTTGTACCATATTATGGAGGCAAGTAAATGCTGTTTTTGTAAAAAATTTCAAGTCTTTATCTTTATCGATGCTAGTGCGCAGGTACGACTCGCACTTGGCCGGTTTTAGTATTTATTGTTATAGCGGCAACAGAAATACACCATCTGTGAAAATTTCAACTGTCTAACAATTACGGTTCATGACAGACGCACAGACAGACAGACAGACAGATAGACGGACAGCGAAGCCTTAGTAATAGAATCCCGTCGGTACCCTATGGGTACGGAACTCTAAAAAATATAAAATACTTACCTACTTTTTTGGAACATAAGAGAAGTTAAAATGAAATTTCGTAAATTTCATAGTTAGCGTCTTTTTATAATATATCTAATACAGACGAATATAATTAAAATTCTCATATTTAACTACGCCCGTAGCACAGAGGCTTCAGTATATATCAATTCTTAAATTACTTTACTTTATACAGCAAGCCTTAGAGTTTTATTTCGACTTGAATATTATCAGTTGACCCTCATTATAGAGTAAATCATCCAGAAAATTACCAAACAATTCAAAAAGTAATAACTCTGAAAGAAATTATTGTATTCTGCAGACAGTCAGGTAATCATCCGACCTGAAAGCGGTGCTTAGTTCAAATAGCTCTGCATTAAACCGCTTCTGCCTTTATCTCATGATAATGGACGCAATTTACTGTCACCCCTTCGCTAATTATTAAGGATCAAGGACAGATTGCGATGTTGCTCCCGAGGCATACAAATGACGGGCTAGAAGCCACTGATACTGATAAATTAGACGCGATTTTTTTATCTATTCCTTCTTATTTTCGACACATTAAATACTGTGTAGTGAATTTTTTCCTATAAAACCGGACATATACCCTTGTTTATTTACAAGACTTTAACTTAATGACCCGTTCTCCCTAACATTAAGCACCTCATTTAGCGTCAAGTAGAACTGAACTCTGTGACGTTTCATTATTGATTAAAATAGCGCGCTCTGAGCCGTGGCTGTTACGACAACCGAAACATCGCGCGCTCTAAAGAATCACGTTTCGATGCCGAATTATTATGTTCGATGGATAAATACACCATGTTACAATTTTTGTTTGGCAAAATTAAACCAATCACACCATTCTGTATACTCTTAACTTTCGGGTGACTGAATTTCAGTTTCCAAAATCATCTGGGAAACCGTCAATGGGAAATACGCTAAGAGCAGTTTTACGTGATTTTTAGCAAATTTAGTTTTTTTTTCTAGCTTGCTATGAATTCTATGCAAAAATCAAATCATTCATGTTGTAATATAACTCTTTGACAACTTGTGTGATAATTTATTTTTTATTAAACAAATATTTTCTACAATAAATCAGAAATACGGTGGAGCACCTTTAGGTGGTACAGACCCTTAAGTTGGTCTGAAAATACAAGTAAAATTTTGAAAGTCAAAATAATATATCTATCTTTATTCAATAGGTATGTAGGGTCATTTAGTTGTTGATCATACATGTAGGAGAAGGATGTGTATCTGTGTATGTGTTTTTGATTATTATGTATCTAACTCGTTATTTAATATTTACAACAATTATACAATATTTACATGTATGATAGCACTAAAATTAATACTCCAATTTTTATTAGTGTTCGAAAACACTGTTTGCCCAATTACTTTTTGTATTTCATACTTTTTAATTTGTTACACATAAAAAAATACAATTTAACATTACTCAGACAATGTAATCAGAAATTTTACTAAATTGAATTATATTCTTAAAACACATTGTTAATTTTCTAATGTTTAGTTGGTTACATTTTTAACTACATAATATTTTAATACAAAATTATATTCGTAACGCCGCGCCGTGTACGAGTATTCGAATGATCTTCTGTATACCCTTTCTTGGGCCCATGTTATTGGAGTACAATATGTATAGTATAAGTACTTTTTTAATATGTATTTTACAACGTTGTATGTTTATTTTGACAAAGTCTCAAAATTACATTGATACCTAAATACTGTCCAATAAATAGGAAGAGATATCCGACCTCGCCTTGTTGACTTTCGTATTAAATCTAATTGGACTTTCAACGAAACGAAGATTGCACATTGAAAAGGGTCGGCTTTTTTGTGTCGTTTGTACGATTTATTACTTTCTTTTGGTTGAAGAAAACTATGTAGGTAGTACTGTATAAGAATTTCTTGTAAAACGCAATTTTTGTGTGTTGTGACGAAAAAACGTGGACGATTGAATACGAAAATTCGATTTTCATTGAGCAAACAACATTAAGTCCTTTGATCTCAGTTTTTGGGCACATCCAATCGGTCTGAAACGATAAAAGATAACGAAAAAATAGTATTGATATGCTTGTGACTCGTCTGCAATTGATGGAACTTCATGCATGAACCAATCACTTGTCTTGACAAAATGGATAGTAATAGATTTATAATATTTAAAACTTAAACAAACTACACTACCTAAAAATAAATATAATACAAACATAAATAATAAAACTACTAAAAATGAATTTACCGACCGATAAATTAATAATAATCTAAAATATAAAGCCTATAAATAAATCACTTGACTTGTCTCCAAAATGATACCCAACCAACCGGTTTCGCTTATAATACGTATAAGCATTCTCAAAGGTTATAGAGGTAAAGTCAAATTAATTAAAATATATTTTTTTGGACAAGTACTCGTATAAGTGTTCAATTTCAACAAAGATTTTAACTAGTTTTTAACTAAAGATCCATCACCAGTGAACATGTTCAATTTCATTTTATAATAAATATTATAATAATTAAAAATACCTGAGTCAAGCAGAAATACAATTAAAACCGAATTCTGTAGGCTGGAACAGAAAATATACGTATGATTGGTCAAATCTTGAAAGTCTCTAGTCTTGGTACGAAGTAAAGTGTTTTTCTACTTATTTTGACGTCACCTGAAACTATGTAATTTACTCTTGATATTCGGTATTCGGTGTACCACACTTGATAGTCTTTTTTTTTTTGCATCTCCAGGTGTGGCGGCCGTGGCAGGCGTGTTTATCCTCCTTGGGGTTGGGATGATCGTGGGCTGCCTCATCCTAATCCTGGAGCATCTGTTCTACAAGTACACGCTGCCAGTCCTCAGGCATCAACCTAAGGGTACTATCTGGAGGAGCAGGAACATCATGTTCTTTAGCCAGGTTAGTTTGATAGTACAGATATTCTATATCATGAAGTCCGTTTGGCTATGGTTGCAGTAGTACGCACAAAAATGCGCTTATCTGTGCACTCTAAGGATATGGCATAGGCAAGATTAAACACATTATTTTACATCAGGCGAAAACAACATTTACTACGTTGTATTTTACTCTATAATCACACGCTCTTCGTCCTGGCAGTTACGACGACAGAAATGCTTCGCGTTCGTGAAAAAAACATATTATTTAGATTTATTTATCTATGTTTGCCGTAAGAACTGCAATTTTAGGTAACTGCAATAGGTGTTAATAATACCTATTTTACTATATAAAAACCAAGCGAATCTGTTGAATAATACAGGAGAAATAAATTTTTTAAACATGAAATATCATGAAAACTGAGGCTTACAAATTATTTTTTTCTGGATTTAATATTTGATTAATTTAATTATAATTATAATTTTTTTATTTAGTTTAGTTTACTTTTATTAGAGATTTGACAAGGATTTTAGGTTAGTTTTACCCTTTTAATTTAGGTAAGTTTTATTTATAATTTATATCCTTCAATGTTAATTATATGAGAATAAAGTTGATTATCTCATTATAATTAGGTAACTACACTTTACAAAAGATCACTCAACGTCATATATTTTTTTCAAATGATAAACCTTATAGCTTCTTCAGAAAACTACAACCGAAAAACTTTTTTTTTTCTTGCGTCATGTTGACTCTTAATGCCAAACCAGAGGATATAAATTGTCAAACGGACTTCGTGAGATACCGGTGCTGTAGTAGTTGGCAATGAATATTCTGAAACGGTCTCTGAATTTATTCAATCGCTTAGGTCTAATAGTTCTTGTTCTCCTTTTATGACTTGGACACGCTATCAGTATTCACTATAACTTAAACTTTAGTATTGAAGTAGCCAGTGGATGATTCTGTTTTTGTCCTATTTTCTGGTTAAAGTGAGAATTCATGCGTATGAAATATACCTTATTTCATGTGGAAACTTAAGACGTTTACTTGCACAAAGCGTGATCGCACTCAGTGTCTATATTCTTCAATAAAATGGTTAGGTATCGAAAATGGATAACTAACGGGCTTAATCTAATGGACCATCTAGTTTCGATCCGAAATATATCAGCTTGTCTTTATGAAATATAAATAAAAGGAAAGGAATGACAACCTTTTCGTAGTTCCGTACACAAAGGACAAAACAGCTACTGTCTGCTGTCTGTCTTTCCGCCGCCGGTCCGTCCGTATGTCACGGGTCCCTGGCTGGTAGACGGATGAGCCGACCTGAAATTTGTATACTATATTTTGTAGAATGCTGAACCAAAACATAGAATTAGAAATTCAAGTAAATTATGTTTAAGTGGGGAATAAATGAAAAGGAGCCGATTTTTTTTTTCTTACTCTTTCATTTGGCTTTCTTTGTAGAGCTCAATGGAGTAGAGTACAAATACCTATTTTATCATTTTTTTTTCTTTATGAATAACGGAATGCGGGGCTGTCAAAGGTGACAGTTTTCGACTATTTTTGCTTCGGAGTCTATTTTAAAAGTAAATGAATTAGAATTATAATTTCTTTACACTATATAACATAATATATACAACAAAAACTCACTATAATTTAATAAAATTATATTATGAATGAAGTAATTAGTAATCATGTTAATTTAGCAATTTTGTTTTGAAGGTAAATTTATGAAAAAAGCTTTCAGCTTTTGTCGAAATTGATTTATAATTATTTATTAAGTATTATAACTATGATAGAATTTTAAAGAATTGGCGATTTATCCATTGCAAGGAGATATAAATTAATATTTTATCATTCAGAGCTCCTCGAATCCAGATTTACTTTTCTTCTGCTTTTCTCTACCGCAACGATATTGTTACGAGCTGGGGTTCGGGATAAATTAATTTTATACCAATTTGTACCAAAAACCACTAACTGTCTTTATTTGTAATCACACACACTATTTAAACACAACCGAAACTAAATAACAACTGGAATTACTAACTGAACTCAGTGGACTCGCTGGAATGCCTAATTTGTCCGTACTATAATTTGTAAAATGTCTCACCACTACTAACGAGAATCGTTACCGGGTTATATTCGCTCTATACAGTCGCACTTCACTAGTCACTACTAGAGTTGTCCTTTAGTTCACTAGAGTTTCCGCTTTGTCTCGTAGTTAACACTGAACTGACTCTCGACCGCTATCAGTCCCGTTTTTATACCGTACGTCGGCTTCGTGATCTGTCTAGAACCCTCTCGCACATTAAGGAACACGCGTTACGCTTCACGTCAGCGCGTCAAGGACTCCAGTCTGTATCCGTCCCTTTTCAACCCGAATGCTTTCTCTCAATTCTTCGTCCGAGACATTTCGAGCTCAATGACGGAAACTTCTCGCATTGTCCAGTTGGGACCTTGGCCCGGAAGCGTCCACTCGTCATCCGCGCTGAGATTATTTACGAACTTTCTTACGCGTTCCATGATGTGTGAGATTTTTGTTTCATGCGCCGGTACTACGTAACAATATGATGTTTACTTATAAAAATGGTATACGCAACCCTCAGGGCGCGACATCTACTCGCACTTGACAAACAAGACTCGTGTCTTTATCTACGACTAAGTTATTGATCAATTTTTTTGTTGATGAGACTTGTTCTGACCAGAGGCATCTATCTTTCATTAATATTAAAACATAAAGTATTATTGTTCCACGTTTGGATTGGGAATGAGGTGCTAACGTCAACTTTACGCGAATGTATGAAATGACAGTTATCAAAGGTAAGATGTGCAAAAATACGTAAAAACTTTTTCATTACTGCGAAATTATGGTGTGAAGTAACATTTAACCAAAATAATATTTAAAAAATATATATATACTTAAAAAATTGTAAGCTCGCCATTTGGTTTGATGATCAATCACTCATGGGTTCAAGAACTTCATCATCAATGCTGAACATTGTGAATCTTTACTGAATGAATTTAACTTGAAAATACTTAATTTCAATGTTAGAAGCATTAACAGAAATTTTGATCAATTTTTGGTGACCTTGCATCGCCTAAACATGAAATTGGACGTCATCATTCTTACCGAGTGCTGGCTATCAGATAAAATTGTAATACATAAATTACCAGGTTACATAATGCATCACACATTAAAGCCTTCAAATCAGAATGGGGGCCTGGTGGTTTATATTCGTGAAACTCTTAATCCTATTGTTGAGGAACCTCCACTTTTAAACGATAACTGTCTACAACTAAGTTTTGGTAAGTCACATACCGTCGTCTGTGTTTACCGTTCTCCATTTGTTCGTCCATCTTTAACATTTCTGGAAGCCCTCAGCAATGTGCTCGAAAAATCAAAACATATTCCTAATTTAATTTTAGCTGGCGATATGAATATAAATATACTCAATGCAGACAGTGATTCCATTACAGCTGAGTATCTTAATCAACTTTCAGAATATGGGTTTATTCCCGCCATAAAAATGCCTACTCGTAAAATGACCTGTCTCGACCACATCATGGTTAAAACCAAGTCGGACTGTAAGGGCATTGTTTGCTATTCGGGTATCACAGATCATGAAATCACTATGATTGGTCTTGCCTCCGAGATTGATAGAAAGGCTGTTCCTAAAAACAGAAATGTTAAAAAAGTTGACATCTCCGCCATTGCAGAAGAACTGAGATCAACAGATTGGTCCCCTGTAATAAACGCATCATCTATATCCGTAGCTCTACAAAACTTTGATCCGGTCATCCAGTCTGTGATTGAAAAACACACAAGCATCCATCGTATTAGTCGAAACAAATTCAATTTAAAACCGTGGGTTACCCAAAATCTAATAAAATGTACCCAAAAACGAGACAAAATGCATCGTGAGGTCCAGCGTCATCCTAACGATGAACTATTGAAACATAAGTATCGTCAATATCGCAATGTTTGTAATGACGTTCTTCATCGACTTAAAGCCAGACACGATGCTCATGAAATAGAATCATGTAAAGGAAATCCCAAAAGGTTATGGAAGTCTCTGAATAATATGTGCCATCTGAAATCAAAAAATCATCAACCTCCAGATATTTTAGAAGGTACGAGTACTCCAGAAGATTCTGTTAATAAATTTAATAACTTCTTCTGCAATATAGGCACAAAACTTGCAGACGACATTTTGACTAAAATTGACAAAACTGAGATAGACCTTGGCAATAATGTACAAAGTATGACATCTAGCCCCCATTCATTTTTCTTACAACCTACTGATGAAATAGAAATAAAAAAATATATAATGGGACTGAAATCTGATTCAGCTCCTGGATTAGACGGAATCTCTAACAAACACGTCAAGCAACTTGCTGAGGTAATTTTGAGTCCACTCACTCACATAATAAATCTCAGTATTAGCTCTGGTGAATTTCCTTGTTCTTGGAAGACAGCTGTTGTTGTGCCTATATTTAAAGGAGGTCAAAATGATATTGCATCGAATTATCGGCCCATTTCCCTATTAAAAGTTTTTTCGAAACTTCTGGAAAAAGTAGTTAACTGTCGTTTTACGAAGTACCTGGAAACCAACAAACTTTTGATGGACAATCAGTATGGGTTTAGAACTGGTAGATCGACTGAAGATGCAGTAGTCAAGCTTACTTCACTAGCCGCTTCATATCTAGATCAAGGTATGAAATGCCTGGGGGTGTTTTTGGATCTGGCCAAGGCCTTTGACACCGTTTCTATTCCAATACTACTGCGTAAGCTTGAAGTATCAGGGATAAGAGGTGTGGCCTTGGCCTGGTTCAGAAGCTACCTTATGGGCAGACAACAATGTGTTAAGGTCGGTGAATTATTGAGCGATTTCAATTCCGTCCGTTTTGGTGTGCCCCAAGGAAGTTTACTTGGGCCTACTTTATTTATTTTATATATTAATGACATTTCCTTGGCCATCAAAAAAGACATCGACGCAATTTGTTATGCCGACGACACAGCGGTTCTCTTCCATGGCAAGACCTGGGAAGACGCTTTCAAAGCGGCGCAGCTGGGTATGGATGATATAAACAAATGGCTCAAAAATAATCTACTTACTTTAAACAAAAGTAAAACTAAACTGCTGTGTTTTCACATAACAGAAGCCACCGCACCTCCTCAAGAATTGTCAGTGAAGGCTCACATTTTGCCTAGTTGTGTCACTAGAGATAGCTGCAACTGTCCTGTTTTTGAGCGAACACCGTTTATCAGATACCTGGGAATTGCTCTGGATGAAAAGCTAAATTTTCAAAAGCATATTAGTATTCTGACATCTCGAGTAAGAAAGGTTATTTATATTATGAAACGTTTAAGAAACTGTGCTGATCGGAATACTCTGCTTTCGGTCTACTACTGCCTATGTCAATCATTACTGACATACTGTATCCTTATCTGGGGTAATTCAGCTAAATCTACGCTGCTGAATCTCGAACGGGCTCAACGTGCTGTCCTTAAGGTTATGTTGCGTAAACCGTACAGATATGAGACGGACAAACTTTACAAAGAGGTGGGTGTTCTCCGTGTTAGGCAATTATACGTTCTAAAATCCGCATTAAGAACACACAAAGCCGTTCTGTCATCTAATTCAGAACATCAAACTAGACGTGTACAGAGATCAAAAATTGAATCAGTATGTAAGACTCGCTTCGCGAGGCGTTTTCTAATAGTTCCATCCTCAGCATACAACAAAATTATTCAACAATGTAAAATCAGCGACTGTCCCACAGGTCAAGCAAAAATTAAAATAATCAAGTGGTTACTAGAACTTTCTTATGATAAAACTGAAGAGTTATTGACTGTGTTAAAGTAAAGTATGTCAGTTATTAATATTTTATAATTGTTTCCTTTTTAGTTAATGTATCGTAATACTAAATAAAGACATATGCAATGGGTAATTATTTTATCCCCAATTAAACTGTGTTTATATAGACAAACATATACATATATATATCAATATATATATATATATTATATTATTTTTATTTATTTATTTATTATTTTTTAAGACATACTAAATTTTAACTTTTATTATATAAGATTTTTAGAGCACCTTGTATATATTATTATTTTTAATATTCATGTATTTTTACAAATTGTATTTTATACTATCATAATCTAAATGATGTAAAGATACTTGTTTAATTGTTTCCCAAAATCACAATTACGGAAATTTCATTTTAATTTTAACGTAACAATTATGCCTAACGTCCTGTCTACTCCTCTCCGAACTCAATTGGTCTATATACAATCACTAAGCATCACCTCCTACCCTACGCGACATAATTACCTATTTTGATAAACAACATCACAGAATCTCCGCCGGACAGGCCCGGCCTAGCGCGGAGATTACAGTTAATTTAATAAATAAATTAAAAAAAAAAAAAAAAAAAAATGCCAAATAGTGACAGATTTGTGAAATAAAACTTTAAAATTTCATTTTTAAAACATGAAAATAGATTCAGCGAACAGTTCAGACAACTAAATCAGTGATCATTTCATATTTAGATGATATAGAATTGAAAAATAAATTAAAATTAAATTAAATTTTGGAGAAGCAATATTATTGATTAATAAACTTTTATAAACATCAGTAAGTACATAAAACGCAAAAATGTTATTATTATTTTACTTGATGGGCTTACGTACCTAAGTAATAAATTCATTTGTACTATTATGCAAACGGTACTTTTGAATCCCAATCCAATCGTGGAACGATACGAAGAGTATTCGTAAATACGAAGAGTAAAATCCCCCTCAAACTCCCGTAAATGAAAAATGTGACGAATAAGCCCAATTGACAATGTAAATTGCAATGGCTCACAGCTTAAATTATTGCATAATTGTACAGCCGGGTCTTATCGTCCTCTTTGGTCGGATTACAAGTGCCTAGTTGGGAGCTGTCTGCGTACTGCGGTGACGTAATGAGCACAGCGGCTCCCAGCGATCATTCCACAAGACTTAGTTTCAAACTACACAAGTTTTAGACAGTAATACTCCAAGGGTCTTGAACAATACTGTCGGCTTTTATTGGCAGAGCGGATCGAATTAAAGCACAGTTGCCTTGTCATCTTCCAGTAGTCTCGCTGAAAAAACAAACCGACCAACCGACAACCGGCTTCTTCATTTTTGTCGGCGTTACTCATGTCAAATTACAGTTTTCTAGTACTAGTAGTCTCTGAGCTAAGCCGCAGACACACAGACAGACAGACGGACGGGCATGACGAAACTATAAGGGTTCCTTGTTCACTACGGAACAATAAAAAGGTAAAGGAATATTATTAAAGCGGTAAAGTATTAATCTCCCTCCCAGCTCCTTGTTTTATTTGAACCGTCTGGGGGGGCGTGCCCTGTGCCACCCTCTCCGCCCTTGCTCACTTGGTACGTGACATCCAAGTTTGATAGGTGGTGCGCCCTATCACCATACTTTGGGCACAAATGGACCAACAGCTTAACGTGCCTTCCGAAGCACGGAGACCGAACACAAATCAATGAGCACCGCGGGGATTGAACCCACGACCTCTGGGTTAGCAGGCCAGCGTTCTACCACTCGGCCAAGGAGCCGTTCTTTATTTAAATCTACATTTCCTCAATTTATTACCTGTAAGCATCTAATATTTTATAAATATTTTATTTGAATGTGTCCAAATATTAATGATGTAGCTCAATTCGCTAAAACCGATTTCAAGGGTTGTTTTTTTTAACTATGCAAGCTTCCTTTTGTTATAAAAGGCAAAGTATAAAGCAGAAGTTATAGTAAATCTGATTAAAACAACGGTCGGAGGGTACAGGGCTCAATTCAACAACATATGGAAACAGAAAAGGACAGTTGAGGAACAAAAGATCACAACAAAATATTATACACGAATGGATTAATAAAATTACTTTCTTCACCAAGAACGTAGTAAAATTGAAATAGTTTTATGACATAGCAAGCAAAAAAACGTGAAAAATTCATAAAAACAAGTTTTTTTTTTTGTTTTTGTCCCCTGGGTCGAGTACGACATGTACAAGTCGGACTCGCCCACCGAGGGTTCCTTAAAAAACTATACTTTTTATGATTTAACTACAAACGTATAGTTTTCAGATATTGTCGTATACTTGTAGAATAAGACGGTATTACTTGCCAAACTTCATAGTCTTAGGTCAACGGAAAATACGCTATAAATTTTGATTCCCTTGAGTGTTGAAATATACGTTTTTTGTGGCATAAACGCCCGTATCTTTTTTCACGTTAACTTAGAAGTTCAATTTTTTCACAGCTTCATGGGACTGTAGACTTCAGTATATGGTTTTAATTTCAACTCGATACCTCAACGTGTTCTTGTGATAAAGGGTATTGACAGACAGACAGACGGAAGGACGGATGGACCGACAGACAGACGGACAGCAAAGTGATCCTATCTATAATTTTTTAATCACTATAGTTTTCCTGTAATTGACCAGTTATGGACTATAATCGTAATTTTTTTCATTTCTTTAGGTCCGACAGTTTGGGAAATAACGGGGGGGGCACATATTTTTCTGGTTTTTCAAAGATTTCTCGAAATCGGTGACAGTAAAAGTAAATAAGTATTTTTGAAATCGGCTCTTAAAATCTACAATTTGATACCCCTGTTGTATTTTTACAATATTTTTTTAAATTTTTCTCTTTTTTATTGGAAATATTTTACACAATTTCAAATTTTTCAGTTTTTTTGTACACCGTTTTTATTGTACGCATGTGAATTCAATTTTTGTGGCAAATGTGTGGTCTTTATCTTTAACGGTGCTAAAGTTATGAGGCTGTGACATACGGGCGGACGGACGGACAACGGAGTCTCAACATAAAGGTTCCTTTTACCTTTCAGGTACTACGGAACCCTAATAAAATATATTAAATTAAAATGACGATTTTTTAAACTGCACGTAAATAGGTATTAAAACACTTATTTTACCAATTTTCAAAACTACCTACTATTTAAAAACATAGAAATTTATTTCTATCATAGTTTACCTACTATTTTACAAATGTGGCACTTTTACAATTTCTATTTTTTATTTATATTTCCATTATGAAAATGACAAAATATAATTACATACTTTTACATAAAAAGTAAATTATAATATGTATGACAGCCCTTCCAAAACCTAGTAGTGAAATGAAAGTTAAAAGCATGCCAATATTCCTGTTTTCAGAAACTGTACCGGTTCATAAACTGCGTGGAGCTCGTGTCTCCGCACCACGCGGCTCGCGAACTCGTCAACACGATCCGGCAAGGGCACTTCACCTCGCTCTTCCAGAAGAGCGTCAAAAGGGTAATTATGGACATTTTAAACTCTAGCTTTAGGCCTGCCAGGTACCCTCTATAAAGATATTATATTTCCCTGTTTCTTGTGTAATATATGTGCGTTTTAGCGGTCTATAAGGTCATTTTTGTTCACAATGAAGTATGCTCACACACAGGCTGTATAGTTCAAAGAGTGTTCAGATTACGATAGGATCCCCGTTTGTTTCAGAAGGAACACGAACAGCGTAGACGGAGAAAAAGTAAAGCTCAGTTCTTTGAAATGATACAAGAAATAAGAAGGTAAGCATTAAATTTAAAAAGAACCAAAAAATACTAAATCACATATCAAAATAAATACCGAACTTATTTATCCCAGGGTTCAGCAAGGACGTGACCACTCGTTGGACTCCATCAAAGAGCACGCAGCGATAGAAACATCAGAAGTATCAGAAGAACCGACGGAGCTGAAATTTCTCTCGCCTTCACCGGATGTCTCAAGCCGATCTCCTAGGCAAGGTCGTTCACCTCGACAACTTCGATCACCGAAAGGACGAAGAAAAAGATGCAGTCTTGCAGGGCTGAACGTCAGACGGTTCAGTACTGACTCAGTTCTAGGTTCCGACTCGGGATCCATTTATGAAAGAACCAGCCTCAACATCGGGAGAAGACTGAGCCGTGACGTCACTTGCTTGACCAGTTCCCCTCCAGATATCAACACAAGACTTCGAACGCCTTCTCCCATGGCAAGAAGAGCCGAAGGGACTTCTACGAGATCTAACCAAGATGTGTCGGACAGGTTGGAAAGAACGGTGCCCCTGACAGACTCAAATTCTCGGGCGAGTGTAGAGATCCTGATCTCTCATGAGCTGGATGCACCTCCAGTGCCACCATATCCTAGAGTCTTTCCAGTTGGCGCCAGTGTGGAGTCGTCCAGACAATCAGAGGAGGAACTGATAAGATTATGGCGCAGTTCTGAACATGAAGTTCGAGAGGCGCTATTGGCTACTCTGCAAGAGCGACAGCCCAGCCTAGATCTAGACCAAGATCCAGGATGAAAGGATCCGTCCTCTAGTCTGGGAAAGATACGCTCTTTAGAGAATCATTCGCTCTTTCATTGGTATGTTCGTCGGGGCATGGTTTGCGGGTGAGTCTCGAATGACAGATGTCCATAAGTGCCTTCTTTACATTGTTTGACGCATAGACACAACTGGCAGCCAACGTTGAGTGAAACGATCAGTGTTCAGGTCAGGTGTCTTGAAAGTATTATTGTTCATTTAAATGCCTTATTCACCTCATATTTCCTGATTTTTTAGGTTCGCGTCAAACAATATAAATTAAGGTACTCGCTATGTATCAAGCGATGTTTACGTCCAGAATCATATTTTAAGGTTTTTCTTAGATAATATAAATATGTCTGTTTGTATTTTAAAGTATTGTATTGTAAAGGTATAGCAGCGACCAGGAGATTTCAAGTGCTTTATCGTATAGTGTAGTCGAAACGTAGCTAAATTCACTCTTCAAAATTAAAACGTAATGTAAAAATGTACACTTTAAATAATCAAGAAGTATTTAATTCAGTTTGGTATAAATACCAAAGTAATTGGTAGTTACGGTGTACACGAAAATAAAGATTTTAAATAGACAACGTGTTCCTAATTTTAGTAAATATTAAAATATCGGTGTGTTCTGTCGATATAAATAGAGTTATCAGTGTTACAAAACGTTCCAACTCCATAACACAAGCAGTTTATATTTTATTCACTTTTTAAACCTACTCTAAGTAATAATAAAAAGACGATTAATGTAAAATTACTAAAGTAATTACGTATTACATAAGATTCGAGAAGTAATGAGAAAACTGCCAAACGTATCTAAGTAGGTAGACCTCGTATATGTAGAAATGTCTAGGTAGATACTTATTCGAAACACAACAATCTTGTCTTGCACCCTAGACCTTAGTTTAGATTTTTTCCCCTAATCTTTATCTACCTATAAATTTATCCCCATAATTTCATTGAAAATACCTCCATTTAAATTGCTGCTAAAACGTGCTTAAAAATACATATTATGTAGTCATATAGATATAGTCGGGCTATAATCATATCTCTAGTCATACTATTTCTTTTAAAGAATTTGTACTGTGTCCATAAACGATAAATAGTAAAGAAAAAAATAACTACCAAAAAGCGAAAAGTACACGCTAGCATTATTCTAGTGCTATAATTATATCCCGACTATTTTCTATCTTACTGCGACAGATACCTATATGATCAAGATCAATGTAGGTATTAAGGGGCCACTAGTCATGATGACATTTTTACTACCATCATAATCATAATTTAACCTGGTAAATAAAAGTTTCTCAGCCTAAACATATACAGATAAATGAAATCGGTACGTGCAGATATTAGTAATATCAATCATGGAAAATTAGAGTAGAGCTTCACCGCTATCAAAAAATATATACGTTTTTCTGACTTTTCTGTATCTCTAAAACGAACAGATGGCGTACCTGTCATATCCAAAAATGTATCTTGAAGACCCAATACAAACATTACCAAATACCCAGCGGATCAATCCATCCATCCATCAGCCTGTTTCGTCCACTGCTGGACATAGGCCTTTCCAGGATTTCGCCACTCTTGGCGGTCCTCCTGGAAGAAATGCCCATACTCACACACGCTGGGCAGGCGGGTTGGTGAGCGAACGTTTAAATTTATATATTTATATATTTTATATGTACCGAAACCATTTCACCAGTGACGCCGCTGCCCGTCACCAGTCTGTTTTATATAAGGCCCGGCAATTGGGGATGGATATACCGCCATCCATCGGTCCCAGGCAATGGTGGGCCGCCTGGTTTTGCTTGAGAGCTGTTCTCTTACTCTCCCTCGAATAACTTCGGGAGGATTTGCGAGTAAGATGGTGGTACCTCCACAGTCGAACCCGGCATCAGCTCTATCGCCTAGTATTGCGGATCAATAATCGAAATAAAAATATGTACAATTTCTGACCCACTATCAGGGACCTGAAACCCCATATGATCCGATTTTGAGCCAAATCAAAGATTTATTTTAAATAACATAAAATTTATTTAATGAGCAAAAAACCATTTATAACAAAGTTTGAGCAACTGGCTTCCAAAGTAGTTTCAACTGTGATCCAGAAGCCAGAAAATTAATAGTCGTTTTACGGCTATGCTACACTGCGGGCGCCGCCGGCCCATAGCATGGCAGAACGGAACGGCTATGCCACGGTGGAAGCAGCGCGCGGCAACGGCGAGCGGCTAAAACAAACGTACTGTCGCCGCTCACATTCTAGAACACTCCGATACGTTTGTTTAGACCACTCGCGCGTCGGTCGTAACCGTGTCTTACGCTTCGCCCCACGTCTGATGGAAAGCGCCGTCGAGAGTAGCAGGCGAGGTGTTTGTCTGTCTGTCTAAAGACTTCCCTAAAATCTACGG
This sequence comes from Ypsolopha scabrella, assembly GCA_910592155.1. Lineage (NCBI taxonomy): Eukaryota > Metazoa > Arthropoda > Insecta > Lepidoptera > Ypsolophidae > Ypsolopha > Ypsolopha scabrella. The sequence continues at coordinate 14,633,139 of OU342964.1, forward strand.
AAGTTGATAACGGACGAATGACCAATACAACGCAGTTGCCTGTAACCTCTTTCCCAGTACGGCTTCTCATGAAGTCATGGGACACGATTAGTCGCTTGGCGGCACGGCACGGTTTCGTTATGAGGATGGTGACATGCCACGGCTAAAGCCGTACACTATTTGATGAGAAAGGATTTGTTAGTTAGTTGGGTTTTGAAGTAACAGTCCTTCAGAGTGCGCCAGACGTATTTGGAATAATTAATGGTTGTATCCTCTTTTCATGTAAGTACCCCATTTTTTTCTTAAGATCGCCAATTTTTAGGGTTCCGTAGTCCGACAAGGAACCCTTATAGTTTCGCCATGTCCCTCTGTCCGTCCGCGGCTTAGCTCAGAGACTAAGTACTAGAAAGCTGTAATTTGGCCTGAGTATAATATTAATCACGCCGACAAAACTGTAAAATAAATCATGAAAAAAAAATGAAGTTTTTGTCATGACCCGACCCAACGCCTTATTCACTTTTGTTTAGCACCCTTCGGGTACGGAACCCTAAAAAGCCTTGATATACAGTGCAGAAGGTGAGACTGTAAAATTGCGATTGTGTGCGTGCACACCATTGACATTGTGGAAAACAACTCTTATAGCAGTGCAGACAAGGTTTATTTTTTAAAAATAAGATAAAAGTTAAACCATAAACGAATATGCCACTATTAACATAACTATAGGTATACAGAGACCAGTTTGGTGATAACAAATTTTCTATTTCTAGTGAGTTCAGTAATACAGACTATATAGGGGTGGCTGCCTTATTCCACTACGTTTCGGTCAGACCTGTAGTGTTTCATCACAATGACACAAAAACTGTTAAGATACCTACTAATACCTACCTATCGATTCTAGTATAATAATATGTTTAGTTCTTGTGACAAACTTGTGATATTTCTTAAGAGTTTTCATTTACGATGTACGCAGAACACTCCTTATTTTGAAATGATATATCTATAGAACGTGTTTTTATACTTAAGCCACCAAAACCAGGCTCAAGATACAAAGGCTCTTCAAAATCACCTCTATTGCTAGACTGTTAACAGTTTAATTAAGTGTGTCAGATACCTAAGCCAAACCAGTTCTAAAGAGATACGATACCTAAACATTGTTGTTGAGACAATAGGTCCTAGCGACTGGTAATTTTGGGTCAAGTATAAAAACACGTACTTTATAGATAGCATTTTTTCCAAGCTAGATAGATTGTAGTGGAACAGTATAAAGCCATTAGCTTATCACTTAACTGATCTTCGTATACGTACATAGTTGTTAATTGATATATCAGCAATTTCTATCTCACTGTGAACAAAAATACATAAATGTACTATGTTAGGCTCAAAGAACCAAAATGCTCACTGACCAAAAAAATCTAACACAGATCTCTCTTCTCAAATCAATAAAGCCGATTCTGAAAGGCTTTTATTTTGATTTAAGTGGTGTCAAAACTAAATTTTCTTCATTCCAAAATAGTTTTTTAGTGTTAACAACAGAAGCTATATTACTTTGAAAAATTTTTAGTTTTGACAGCACTAAAACTAAAATTAAAGCCTTCAGAATCGACTTTACTGTCAATTACCAGTGACACAATTTTGTGTTGCTATTGATACTTATACTTTAAATTACTAAAGGGGCAGTTTTTAATAGGTTTAATATCAATTTATCATATTTAGACAAATGTACCGTTGGAACATGCAAAATAAAACGAAATGAAATACATTTACTATATGTATACACTTATTACATGTCAGTATTAATGTAACATAAAAAACAAATGAACTAAATATAATACATACGGGGAATAACAATTTAAAGTAAAACAATATTTTGGCTGAATCAAATAACATAAAAATAATTTACTTGCTTAAATAAAAGTACGGGAATAAATTATAAATGTAATGCAATAAATATAACAAAGTTGATATAAAAATGAACTATAAATAATTACACAAAAAGTTTAAATGGATAAATATATACCTAACTCCGCCCGTTCGATAAGTCTTGCTAAGAAGAATGGCAAGAAACTTATATACCTACGTATATATTTAAAACTTTTATTGACCAGGTTAATACCTACGTAAGTTTAGTTTATAATGTCAAAATGTTGTCGCAGAGGCACCTTAACTGACCTACGAGTATTTATACTTGCAATTTTATTTAGGAGATAGTACCTGAAGTTGATTTTAAAGGTTTTAAATTTAAATTAACCGGTACCCAAACTTTAAATTATATAAACTTAGCTTATAATATCTACAGTTGGACTACTTTGCAATAAAGATATTTACGTATATGTTTGTACATTACTACAAAATTTGATTAAATTTAGAGCCTTCAAATCAGCTTTAGTTATGTATATTTTGGTGGTAATAAGTATATAACAAAAGAGGTAAAGCGAGTCCGACCATTCAGATAAATTGTGTAAAGAAAAATAAGAAAAACGGGACTCTATTTTTATTTTTATTCTATTCTACCTACGACGCATGAAATACAATAATTATATTTTCCTATAGATTTTCTCTCAAATCAAACCACAATACCGTCTAAATACAACCTTCATATGTAACTCTATCTGTGTCTATTTTTGATAATAGAAATAGATTTTTCTTCTTAGGCTGAACGCAAACTTAGTAAAATTTAATAAATAGATAGTACTGGTAAAAATCTGGACTTGTTAAATATACACTAAAGTTGATTCTAAAGGCTTTAATTTTAGTTTTAGTGCCGTCAAAACTAAATTTTCTCTCACTCTATAATAGTTCTTTAGTGTTGATAACAGAAGCTATATTTCTCTGGAAAAATTTTTGAGAGCACTAAAACTAATTCAGAATCGACTTTACTGTATATCGATGAAAGTTCCGCTAAACAATTTTCGCTCCTGGCACTGCGCTTTTTTTGCGTTTAGACCAGTTTATGGTTACATATTTACAAAACTTACCTCAATTCGGAAAAAAACATACTGACTAACAGTGCAATATTTTTTCTATGAAAGTAAGTATGGTTTTTGAAGTTTTACAAATTTGAATGTTTCTACGAGTAACATGAAAATTACGCCACCAACAAGTGAAATGGTAGAATAAATCAACCAAAATAAAATGTGTTTATTTTTAGGCTTTATAAATATATATATACCTTGATTATGTAATGTGGATGTAGATACATACTAAAAAAATGCATATTTATTTATTTTTGTTTTGCCAAACATTCCAAGTGTTCGGACCAAAGTAATGTTTTATTTCGTTAAGTAAAATCACAGATGAAACTGCGAGAAAAGACATGCAAAAATATTACTCCGTGTTGTCTTTTACGAATTTATACCATCCTCTCAGAATAATAACTAAATCATATTGGCCATAGACTCGAAAATCTAGTGCAAATGAATGGGTTTGTATTCCCAAGTTTTACGATCAATTGCTCCCACAAATCCTATATCAACCACAGATCTAGCTCAATTACGATGCTTGTTGAGCTATTATATCTATTAATTCCTGTGGGTGACGCTTGTCTTGCAATCCCTTGTGGCTTGGTCTTGGGATATCCTGGTACTGCAAATATTGACATTTGATCAAAACCTGTACCAGGATTTGACACTGCGTCAGTACTGGGCGTAGAGTTGCTTAATGTTTACTTTTTCGGCACCATGTAGGGAAGGAACTTATGGCATATGTCTCTCCACTGTACTCGTATCTCATTCGGTGCTGTAAGATCGATTTCGTTGTAGTCGATACCATTATAATTAATTATTACCTGTGACGATACTTCATGATACTAAGCGACGACCGCGCCGCGCGATCCCTTGCGACACGCGTGGCTTGGTATTGCCTCCTATACATTGCGTACACTGTACGTTGTACTTAGATTGTCTTCGGTTTAGATTCGGTATTGTAAGCAAATTATAGGCATCGATACGAAGTTAAGGGTCAGTATAAGGCTAGATGCCTAACTTCAAATGAGCATATCACATTGTGTAACTTGGTTAATCGGTATAGTAAAAATAATATAGACAGTAGCTTTATGGCTAATAAGCTGATCTTAGAAAAAACGCAAAAACTTTAAGTTCGCTCGATAGAAAAAAATTACTAAGTTACCTCTAAATTTAATGTTTTTCGAGTGTTAAAGGGCCTTCCTTGAATCATACAGCCTTGAAATTTGTATGAAAAATAAGTTAACAAATGACATCGTCAGCTTGTCTTAGAATATTTTAAAAATTGCATCTAGAAGCAGAGTTATTAAATAAAAACCCAAATTTTTGTGGGCGCGTGTTTCTTCGTAACAGCCACGGCTGAGAGCGCGCTATTTTAAACCAAAAGGAAACGTCGTAGAGTTCAGTTCTGATTGATGAAAAATGAGGTGCTCAATCTGACCTTATATGCAGCCTTAAGCATGTCGGTACCAGCGTAGCATCGCGTACCATAAGTTCATGCGATAGCACAGTGGAGTGTAAAAATTTAGCCAAGTGCGAGGCGGACTGAAAGGGTACCGTACCGCCACACAATCTAAACGAATCAAAGACTACGTACAAAGTCTAATCAATCTAAGCAATCTAAATGAGGCGATAGCCGATAACAAGCCGCGCGTCGTCGCAAGGGATGGCAGCGTCCGTCGTCGCATGGGCTTTTGTTTGATTACACATTAACGGGTACATGGCGAGACAGAGCACTTCCATTGTGCTATTTCTCTTGCACTAGCAAAGTAACATTATACGTTTACTCTCCGACCACTGAATACGCTACAAGCTTCAAACTTCAGCATTCTTTGGGCACTTTCGGGTAGTTGTTAGGGGGCTTTAACGTCTTTTCTCGTGGGTTTTCCTGTAAAACAATTCGATTGGATGTGAGTCATCTAGTGATATTTGAAGTCTTATGCAATTCTCTGTCTAATAGGTATTTTGTATGATCTATAATAATCTTATGTAATAATCCATGGACGGTAAAATTATGATGTTCAGTATACTGTTAGAGCCCTATGTAGAGAAATTTTTCAAATTAACCAATCAGTTTTAATCATCTACTTTCTTCTAAAGTTTTATTTCATGCCATTTGTCACTATTCACATTAAATGAAAACAAAAATGTCTTACTTGTCTTAGAATGTTTTCTTATTTGCAACCAAATATTTTTCAATTACTGTTTGCAAATGTATGAGTGTACCATCGAAGAAATTGCCGCAGACCCACTTTTCATTCTTATCGGTATACGTGCGAAAACGTTTCTTTGATAGTACCTCTGTGATCCACTCTTACCTTACCTTTCACCCATCCAGTTGTTTTATATCAATTGGAGAACAACCGATAATAATAATAAAAATTATCTATTGCTAGATTAATGCTGTCACCTTAGAAGAAAGTAGGTACTAAATTTTACATTTAATCCTTTCAGTTATTTGCACATTTTGTAATGAAAAACATGTGTTTGTTTTATATTTAAAAATCATTATCAACTAGCAGACAAGTTTGCAAACTTGAAGTCAGTCGATTCAAATATTTGTTGTACCAACCAAACAGAGCGTCCTCAATAAAGGAAGGTTATATTACATTAATGTTGTCTCCATTGACCTACAAAACAAGTTTTATATTAGCTGAGTTTGTATAAAAGAAGATAAGCTAATATCTCGATAAGCCAATGCCAGTTTTTAAGTTAATAATTAACAATAAAACTGCTTTTAATATGCTATATAAAATAAGTCTTGCCCTACATAAATATATTTACTTGAATTTTAATTTAACTAAGTTACTTGAGTTGTTTCTTACAAGTGTACGAGTGCATACTTTGTTATTATTTATTTTTGAGGAACTATGAGACGCCAATATTTAAATTAGAGTCGTAACTTTGAAAGGTAGTTATTACAGAATTATTTTGTCTGTACATTGATTGTAAATAAATAAATGATTATATTGATGATTAAATATACTTATGCGTTCATAGAACATGTGAGTTCATTTGGAGCTGTTATCAGAAACATAAACCCTCGTAGAGTTTCATTTGATAATATTGTTTTCATCACAACACGTTCTCACACTATGACGAGGGAGTTTTATGGCGTCACAACGTTTTGAAAACCTTTTTTCACCACTAATGCTCTGAAAGTAAGTCATTTATAACTAACTCGAAATACGGGAGGTAAATTCGATTCACCTACCTAGGGAGGTAAGTAAATTTGAAAATCAAACGAGTGTCCCTTACAGTCACTAACTATGTAATCAATCACTCGTCTCGTCAAATGACAATGGAAAATATCTGTTCTGCCTATTTCCTTTTTATTTTGTTATTCTGTATTTTATTTATATATTATTATGGAAAAATGTGACTTGCGTATATACGTAAATATGCTAAATAAAATCTTAAAAAGACGTTTAAATGACTTAAAACAGCCACTAAATTTGTTTTATTTTTAAAACAATTACACTGCGTCAGTAAGACGCGATAGCACAAAAAAAAAGAAAAAGTCACATGAAAATAAAATGGCGGCTGTAAAATTATCTTGTTGAAAACGTTGTTGCAAACATAATTTAATAATTGATCAACGACATATTTCATTGATAGCACGTCGAATCAATTTTTATATCCTGCAAAAAAGTGTTATTAGTTTTTTAATAGACCCCTGATAATAGTGTAAAACCGAAACCGCTTGGGATAAATATAATTAATTACTGTGAAACAAACAGCAGTTAATCATCATGTTATAATTTTGTAAGTTTTTTTTTTATTTCCTCGCATTAGTGATGAAAAGTTTACACACGGGTGTAAGTGATCAATTGCACCCTCGAACTCTATGCACCCTCACTCGCTTTGCTCGCTCGTGCGCCTAAATTATATCTCAGGTGCAATTGATCGCTTACCTTCCTTGGATAACAATCTACTATTAAATAGTCCTACGATTAAATTATGGTTCTGATAACATTCGCTTCTTAAATGAGCACGAACCATCATAATAGTTGACAAAATAAATTATTTGTGCGAATGTTGTGTTTTACTTGCTTACCCACTCGACCTACGCTTTTAACCACTTAGAAGAATAAAACAGTGTAGCTAGTTCTAAAATAATAATAAATAATAATTTTCACGAGTTACTTATTTTTGAACAAATAGAGCATCCTTTTTTAGGGTTCCGTAGTCCAACAAGGAACCCTTATAGTTTCACCATGTCCGTCTGTCCGCGGCTTAGCTCAAAGATAATTAGTACTAGAAAGCTGTAATTTGGTTTGGGTATACATATTAATTGTGCCGACAAAACGGTAAAAAAAAACGAAAAATCACTCCCACAGTACATTTAATTGGTACCTACTCCCATACACGAAAATTGAGAAAGATTTTTTTTTCCTTTATCCCAAGTGTGGTTCGATAGGTCGTTCAGGGTGTGTGAAAACCATTTTTCGATTTAGGGATCCGTTGGCGAAATATTAAGCTTTAAAGTGCTAATTTTTGTTATAATCAAGTGTCCCCCTTCGCCGGCTAAACGGTTGTTTATGAATATGTTGAAAAATTCACAGAGGTAAATATTGAAAGAGTATACATAATGAAGTTAAAATGAAAACTATCACAGCTAAGTAGGCTTTACAGGTTTACGAGTACAGGTCGCTCCAAACTTCTAGTCCCCTCTAAACACGACAATGTATGGGCCGTTCTTCGGGAGAGCAACTTCCGAGCGGACTAGAAGTTTGGCGCGATCTAGTATTAGTAAAGCAACTTATACAATGTACTGGGCAACTTCGGAAACCTACACTGCGCGTGGCCCGACACGCACTTGGCCGGTTTTTTTTCGGTGCGATCGTCTACCGGACGCTGAGGTTAGAATATAATTTGTTTATCGAAATGAAGTTAGATTACAATTCATAATGTTACTAATCTGTATAAAAAGTGCGAATCAATAAACGGTGGGACTTTGGAGATATATTAATCTTTGGGGACCCAATACCAAGTAGATACTATAGTCGATTCTGAAGGATTTAATTTTAGTTTTAGCGCTGTAAAAACTAAATTTTCTTCATTCCAAAATATTTCTTTAGTCTTAACAACAGAAGCTATTATACTTTGGAAAATTTTAAGTTTTGAGAGCACTAAATCTAAAATTAAAGCCCTCGGAATCGACTTTACTGTGCCAATACCTAGTGGGCCTTAGGAGACAGTTTGACTTCGTGTAGATAGACCCATTGGTGAGTCTGCGAAGATGAAAGGGGTTTGTCAATTTTTTCATCGTTTTCTTGATCATATACACATAACCTTCACTTTCATAAATGTAAATATATTTGTTTAGTAGGATCACATTGAAAGTACAAATAAAAGCCTCTATTTCACATCACATCCCATTTTTTGCTCAAGTATCGCTTAGCGACATTTTCTATAATCAGAAACTGGGATTCAAAAAGATAACGCTAGGTAAAAAAGACAAAATGAAAAAATAAAGCGACCAATTCGAATATCGTATTTGTGAAACTAGTTTGCTTGTGCTTACCTCTGAGGCCGGGTCTGTTTTGGAGCACTAATATGAATTTATTAATATTCGTTCTTCTGTGTTCTTTTACACTTGCGACATCATTGTTTTGCTATTGGAACACTGGATGCCATTATAAGTATTTTTCGAGTAAAACTCCGTACGATGTGGTCAGGGGTGATGTCAGGGATTCCTTAATAAAAATCAAAGGTATGTTTGAGTAATAATTGATTAGACCAGTGGTTCCCAAACTTACTTGAATCGCGACTCACTTTAACATAAGGTTTGTAATCTCCTTTTAATAATTTGTTATTTTTGTACAAGAGTTGACGCCAACTGGCATATTTTTCTACACAACATAGGTACTGGAGTATGCATTAACGTTATGAAGATTGTTCTTTTTTATTAACTTCTTTATTTGTGTCATAATTTTAACATAGGTAAGATGGGATACAGCACCCGCTAATAAACATACCCTAGATTTCACAGTTGAGAATTCCAAGTAAAGTAGTGCTTCACTTTAAAATGCAGCGCTGTGTGTGATGTCAAGATTGTGCTGATTTTCTATTATTCATATATATTTTTATGACCCACTAAAAATCTCCTTGAGACTCACTAGTGGGTCGCGAGCCACTCTTTGGGAAATGCTGGCTTAGATGTGTACGTATAAGGAACCACAAGGAAAATTTATTTTAAGGTTCCGTAAAAAATGGAAACCTTTGAAGCCGATCAAGCTTATTTATTCAATTCAATTTAATTTATTAGATACAATTGTGAAACTTTATAAAATAACACCGAAAACATTACAAAGATGAAGCTAACTAATACAAACAATGCAAGGGCCATTACTGACGAATGTTCCTTGGGGTCTAGTGAACACGTGGAATAAGGAATTTTTCAAATAGTATACATTTTTTAATGACTGCTACTTTTTTGGGGGTCAAACTCCCCTAACTTTCTCATTTTCGGAGGTAATGCAAAGGTTAATGTGGTAGAATGTGCCTGGGGGTCTACAGAACACGAGAAAGAATTTTTTTATCGGTGCTGATCCACCACTCTTCCACATTTTCCGGATTATATACTGGATTACATGGATGATTCTCATTTATAAGTGCATAATTCAGAGAATAGCTAAAAAGGTAAATGCATAAACATAATAGTAGTTAATTAGTAGTTTGTGAAACTGGTACATAAAAAGGTTAAGAAAACATGAGCGTCAATTTAAAAAACGAGTCGTAGGCGGATTTTTTATAATAGTACACGAGTGTTTTTATACCTAGTTATGTATCGTTTCATACACTATTTCATCTAAACTCATGCCTACTAACCTGTTTTCATAATCTTGTTAGCCATTTTTATTTTTCTTGTAACAGCTTGTTCTAAGTGTTCGTAATATCCAGCGGTTTTTTCAGAATGTTAGGTGGAATCAAATTATCATCACCATCACTGCTGTCAGTAATTTTAGGACAAAATAATACTTTTGTTTGACCCATAAAACCACAACATAATAAATAGATTTTCTCGTAAACTATGGCGCAGAAATCCACAAAATCTAACACAACAGTCCAACGCGCAAGCGCTAGCGCGAGCCGCCAGCCATAAACAATACCTGGCCGAAAATAAAGTTGAACCTTTTGTTAGGTGTGTGGGGAGGCTGGTGAGCTGCGTAGCCATAGCTTAGAAAAATAATGGAATTTTCGGTGAAAATTCAAGGTTTTTTTTTCTCGTAATGACATCAGAATCGTGTATACTTTCATACCCTAAAGGGATTCTTGACTTTGCATTTACACTCTGTATATATTTTTTAATAATACCTTTGTCACTCCAGATTGTGAGCCAATATTCGTATGGGGTCTGTTAAGCCACGGAAAGACATTCTTCCCGGGCACAGATTTCGGGAATCAAATGATGGACGCATTGTACTTCAAGGGAAACATCATCGAGGGTCACCAAAATAGAAACAGTTCTCTTTGCGCTCAAGACGTGGAAAACTTAAAAAACTTCGGAATCGAACAATTTGTTATCTCAAACCAAACCTACTTCATGGACGAAGGTTACCAAGAAATGCTTGGCATTGGCGAGAGACTACGAAAAGCATTTCCCAAATTACTTGACTCTTTGGATGACGCCAGTTACGAGTTACGATCAGCTTCTGCTGACTTTATACAGTACAGCAAAAAGGCATTTGCAGATGGTCTTTTCGAAAGAAAACTAAATGTAGAAAAATTGTCCAGAAACGACATTTTAGCGGTAAGTGGGTTGGTTGTATCACTCATTCGCGGGGGAGATTTCGCGTAGATTGCCTTCGTCTTTAGGGTTCAGTACCCAAAGGGTGCCAAACGGGACCCTATTACTAAGGCTCCACTCGTGTCTGTCTGTCCGTCCGTATGTCACAAGAGTCTACAGCTTTAATCGTTATGGTCTATAACCTCTTGAAATTTTCACAGAATACCTACGTGTTACTATGGCTTCTATCACAACATATATAAGGTGACTTTAATTTATGCAGCCAGACTTATACTGGAGGCTCGGTAAGTGATCAGTAACACGGATCGATAACACTTTTTGCTAATTTCGCAAAATAAAATGTTGACGTCCCATAGTAATTCACTCGGGGCTGGGCTTGCGTTTGTAAGGAACACGAAAAGAATAATTAACGAATTTCACAAAAAATGTCATCGAACCTTGTTACTGAACACTTACCGAGTCATCAGTTATAGTTTGACTGCATAAATTAAAGTCACCTTATACAACGTGAAATTTAAATAATTTTGTTAACGAAAACTGGTGATAGTACTCGTCTATATGAACAACTTTTACTATGGAGCCAACCCTGAAATCGTGAAAAAAATATCAGCTGTTCCATAGAATATTTAAATACCTACTCGATCCAAATGTATGAAACAGCTGATATTTTTTTCACGAGATCAGAGTTGACTTAAATTTCACGTTGTATATCATAGCATATTTTCAAATATTTTTATTCCAGCTTTACATTTGAAACGGTAATATAAAAAAGTTTCAAAGTTGGCTAGATATTGTTATATTGTATTTACATACTCTATAGCAGGGTTTCTTAAGCTGGGGACGTGAGTGCCAGGGGTCCACAGCCACTCAGTTCACTCTTTAAATATTTATTATACTAATGTGAGTCAGTCCAAACAACGGTATCCTTTTCATTAAGTTAGTTTTGTTACTATTTAATGAAGTTTTAATGTAAATTAAGCAATAAAAGTGTTTTTTAATATTGTACTTTATTATTTTTTCCTGATAACTTCTTCGAGAGAGATACGTGGATTTTTTGAACTTCTAAAAGTGGCCGTGGCTTCAAAAAGTTTAAGAACCACTCTAAAGTAAAACAACAAATATACTACAAAGTTTGGTTATCTCACTCAGAGGCTACCGAATTGTTTGTCAGGCGCTACCGTTTTAGATCATTGTTTCTTGTATTGTATTGTTGTTATTAACCATGTTTTAGGGTTTCATAGGTGCTTTATACATAGGTAACACTAAAAGTTTCCGGAACTGGCCACTTACATAAACAATATTTAAAAATTTATTGCAACATTTGAAAATAGAACTCTTTGGCTGTAGAATGCAGTTTGTTTCATCTGACTGTCTTTTGTTTTTACCTTGTGGTGCCATTTAAAAAATTGTGTGTCTGCATCAACATGGATTTAACTCGGGAAAATTTTCGTAGTATGATTTTCTACGATTTTAAGTGTAATTTGACAGCTCAACAGAGCATCGCTCGGCTTGAAACAGCTTTTGGCAATGAAGCACCATGCAAGACGACTGTTTATAGCTGGTTTGCAGAATTCAAGCGTGGTCGTATCAATCTCAGTGACGAATCTCGCGATGGTCGGCCGTCCACCGCTGTGATCAACAAAAACATCGATGCTGTGCGCCGTATGATTGAAACAGACAGGCATGTGGCCTACCATGAAATTCGCGCATCCTTAGAAATAGGCATGAGTCAAATACAATCAATCCTAAACAAACATTTGGGTGTGAGAAAGCTGTGCTCGCGGTGGATCCCACACAACTTGACCGAGGCTCAAAAAACGGACCGCGTCACTTGGTGCAGTGCCATGCTTACCAGATTCAACGAAGGTGCGTCAAATTTGGTGTGGGACATAGTAACAGGTGACGAAACATGGATTTATTGCTACGATCCCAAAACAAAGCAGCAATCGAGCGTATGGGTCTTTCAAGGTGAGCCGAAACCAACCAAAGTGGCGCGCGTGAAAAGTGCATCTAAGCGGATGATTGCTTCTTTTTTTAATAAAACTGGACACGTGGCTACTGTTGCTTTAGAGAATCGTCGTACCGTGAATAGTGACTGGTACACGACCATTTGTTTGCCGGAAGTTATTGACGAACTCCGTAAAAATAACCGTAAACGCCGTATCATCCTGCACCACGACAATGCTAGTTCTCACACGGCCAGACAGACAAACGACTTTTTGAAGACGAAAAATGTAGAACTCATGAGTCATCCTGCATACAGTCCCGACCTGGCACCTTGTGACTTTTTTCTGTTCCCAAAAATTAAGAACCAATTACGCGGTCAACGATTTTCATCACCAGAAGAGGCTGTCGAGGAGTATGAAAAACACGTTTCAGAGGTCACCACAGGGGAGTGGCACAAAAGTTTTCAAAACTGGTTTGATCGAATGAAAAAGTGCATAGACGCTAAGGGAGATTATTTTGAAAAACAATAAATTAATTTTGTACCTTTAATAGTATTTTTTCATATTCATTCCGGAAACTTATAGTGCGTCCCACGTATTATGTGGTTTTTGAAAGTACCAAATGCAATCCTATGTAAAAATATTTACATATCTTATTTTTCAGCCCTACTTAACATGCAAAAAATACAACGAAGACATCAAAAACAAACCTGTTTCGGTAGAAGAAGTGAAAAAGTACGAGAAAAGTTCGGATTTTTTAGCTGTAAGTGATTTTGCAAGATTTTGCTTTAGGCTTGTAGACAGGGTAAACAAAATATTATTCTAATATATTTAGTCCGTCATTTAGATTATCAAAAAGTATTGGACCCTTTTTTTTTCTTTTGTCAATCAAACAAAAAATGACAGAGATAAAGCGAGTCAAAGTTTGGGAGTGGGGGAAAATGACGTCACTTCTAAGTAAAATTGTACCTAGATGTGACGTCACGCGGAACTTCAGCGGGCTATATCTTCATCATTTTTTGTTAAATTGAAAAAAGAAAAAATACGTGTCCAATATTTTCTGATAATCTAACTGACGGACTAATGACTTTTTTTGTCATCATGCCTATTGTGAATCTAAAAGACACCCACTGTTTTATTTAAACAAAATTCCTTTTTCAGACGAAAGACAGAATTCAAAGACGTACTGGAATAAACTACGATTTGTCGGCAGAAAATATAACAGCTATATATAATTTATGTCGATACACTTGGAAAGGATTTGAACAGTTTAGCCCATGGTGTGCTCTGTTTACAATCGAAGATTTGAAGGTTCTCGAATACATAGGCGATCTTTCACATTACCATCGCAATGGTTACGGCCATGCCATGAACGCTAAATTTGCTGGGCCACTTTTAAAGGACCTATTTGAAAACATAGAAATGGTTAAGAATGGTACAAAAAAGAAGATAATAGTAAACTTTTCTCATGGCACCATGTTGGATATGGTTTATACAGCTCTGGGTCTGTTTAAAGACGAATTCCCTCTAACTGGAGCGTACATGGTTCCTGAAAGGAAATGGAGAAGTAGCTTTCATTCTACGTTTTCCTCTAATCTCTTTGCCGTTCTTAACAAGTGAGTTTTTGGAGTACTTTCTTTCCATACCTATTTAAACGATTGTCTAGCTATTTGCCTACAGCTTCACCCGCACTGGAGGAGCCCAAGTAGGTATCCTCGGCCCATTTTTCTCCGGATTGTATAACAGCTTTATATTTTTCATATTTTATTACAAGCTTTTATTTAAATTCACCTGTTAGTATATCAGGGTCAAATCTTGCACCTGATTTTAAACCAGTTCCCCCTAATCGTTTGAGCTAAAATGTTGCACATTTAGTATTCACTCGTTCACAATTAGATCACCAATACAACGATCATTCACCTATTCAAACTATGCACAAGTTCTATCAACACATAGAACCACGGAAACACACATTCCGAGACAAACTATACTTAATCCAGAATCCAACTCCTAAATAAAGATGTCGCAATAGATAATACTCACCGACCACACCCCGCGAGAACGAGTTCCGTCCAAGCGTTTCGTAAACACAAATCTACGGGTTATTCCACTAATTCCCATTGACAATCCCCATAAATGGGGATTTGTGAACTTTTCTTTCAATAATCCCCATTGACGGCTCATAGAGCCCATGTAATTTTATTAATAATTTCAAATCTGTGATTTTATAATGAATAACCCAAATCTACCCGCCCGATCCAAACAACCGCAAGCGAGATCAAAAAAATACTTACATATTCACAAAAGGAGAATTTGCGGCGTAATGTGTATCAATTTCAAACAGATTTGTTTAAATAAAATTTTAAGCCATATTCTTTAAAAAAACCGGGACCCTATTACTAAGCCTCCGCTGTCTGTCTGTTCGTCTGTCACAGTGGTCTACAGCTTCAACCGTAATATAGTTAGAAAGTTGAAATTTTCAGAAAATACGTGGTACCGTGGCCTCTACCACGGCAAAATACTAAAATATTAAATTAATAGAATTTTAAGAAAGAAACCTCGAAAACTTGCATTATTTTAACGTTATTTGTTTTGGCTCTAACTTAAATAATGGTAATACAGACAAGTTTCAAATTTAGTCAGGACATACTCTAAAGTAAAATAAAAAATAACATAAATAGTGTTCCGTACGCAGACGGTGCCAAATTTTTTGTCAGCGCTATCATTTTATCAATTTGTTTTTTGTAGCCTTGATGTTGCTTTGCCATGTATATTGTTGTTATTTACCCTAATGTTTTCAGGGTTCCACACCCGTATTGTGGGGTGGTACGGAATCCTTTGTGCGCGAGTCCGACCGCACTTGGCCAAATTATTTATATTAAATCAATAAATGCGATAAATATATTCGTATAGTATTTATTAAGTATATAAATAATGTTGTTTCATTTTATATATAAGACGCACATACTGTACATACGTATTATATTTAAACTATTATTTTATTTTAACATTTAATTATTAAATAATTAACAAGTTTTAAGTTTGATTTTAGAAGTTTTTAAGTTTTCTAAACGTTTATATAGATTTTTAAGTTCTTTCTGATCTCAAATTATAAGTAATTAATATATATATGGCTTATCTTAATATGCCCCCCCCCCAATTCAGGGCTGTTCCTACCTTGGGGGCCGCTAGTAAACATAAGTATACTTTTTATTCAAGATTTTATGTAAACCTAGTTTAGCATTTCTGTTTTTATTACTGTAAACCATTTAAGTCGAAAATAAACATATTTTCTAGTATCTGTTCTATTTGGAAAAACGATTGAATGAAAATTTATGAAAAAATTATTGTTCATGCGTTTAACATTTATTTTTATTTTTAGGTGTACAAGAGGTGGATCAGCGGACTTCAACGTAGTGTTTTATTTGAACGAAAAACCTTTGTCATATGTTTGTGAAAATGGCATCTGTTCCTGGGAAGAGTTTGAAAATATGTTTAAACCTTTTCTCAACGCCGGGAATGAATTTTGTGAATAAAATTATAATTAGGTACTATATGTATATTAAAGCCGATTTTGAAGGTTTTAGTTTTAGTTTGACTTACATAAAATTAAACTTAGGTATGGTTAAAACGAAGAGCCATTTTCAAGTCACCATTCATTTTCATTCATTTTATAAACGTCAATCTAAAATTTTAGTTTGACAGCCGTAATTTACTTAACTTCGTGATTTTAACTTGTTTTGATAATTCCAAGGCACATTTTAGAGGTGTCAATTGATTGAATTTAAAAAAATTTGTTTGATTTAAGTGTGTTTAAAAGACGTGCTAATTTTAGTTGGTGTACCCTTCAGAATAGCAAAATATAGTGCTGTGACTTAAAATTACATTTTTTGGGTTTCTTAGCTTGAAATTAAAAGCTTCAAAATCGGCTTTATTGTCTATAAAATATGATCGAGTAAATGAGAGCAACTTTGAGTCTGCCTACGTAGATCATATATCATAATAAAACCACAATGGAACATCGAATAAATTGAAGTTGATCCGGTTTCTGATCATTTTTATTATTATTGTAACAACGGCAAAAATGGCCTGCGGATTTACCAAAATGTTGTAGTAGTATGTATATCATAAGTTTCGAGTTTTGTAGGCACCTATGATAGGAACAAAGAAAAAACGCGGCTTCCGAAATCAATTTTAAAATGATCCCTCCTCAGCCACTCTACCTAGCGCAGTGATAAATAAAAAAACCGGCCAAGTGCGTGTCGGGCCACGCGCAATGTAGGGTTCCGTAGTTGCCCGGTACATTTTATAAGTTTGTCTACTAATACAGATCGCGCCAAACTTCTAGTCCCATGCATTTAGAAGAACGGCCCATACATTGTCGTGTTTAGAGGAGGCCAAAAGTTTGGCGCGACTTGTACTCGTAAACCTGTAAAGCCTACTTAGCCGTGATAGTTTTCCTTTTAACTTCATTATATATTATATACTACTTCTGTGAATTTTTTCATATATCTATAAACAACTGTTTAGCCAGCAAGGGGACGCTTGACTCTGACAAAAATAAGCACTTTAAAGCTTAATATTTCGCCAACGGAACCCTAAATCGAAAAATGGTTTTCACACACCCACAATGTTTTTAAACGACCTATCCAAAGATGGGAAAGACTATGGGAAAAACGAGAAAAAAAAACTCATCCCCAATTTACGTCTACGGGAGGTACCCTTGAAATTTTTTTTTTCGAGATTCTATTTGACCATTTTGTCAGCGTGATTAATATGTATACCCACCCATGCCAAATTACAGCTTTCTAGTACTCATAGTGTTGAGCTAAGCCGCGGACAGACGGACATGGCGAAACTATAAGGGTTCCTTGTCGGACTACGGAACCCTAAAAACGTCGCATGTAAAAAAAATATGATAATTGAATCCAAGTCTGTCCGGATTCTTGGGGGCTGGCCACTGACATATAGGTCATATATATATATATATATATATTACGTCATCGATTTTGCTGTCACAGTGTACTCGATGGGAAAAAAAATAAGAAAAATTCCCAACCAGTCACACTGTTACTCGATGGGACAAATTTTTATTTTTATGGAGATATATTTTATTCCCAACGAGTCACACCCCTAAAGTGTAGGTAAATCTGTGACTCGTTGCGTTGATAACTTTTTTCTTCGCAACGAGTAAAGTTAAGTGGAATAATATTTTATATTACCGTCATGCCCCAATACTTCGCCTGGATTTTGAAACATTTTGTAACACTGATCTAAAACTATGATGTTTCTTTAAATAAGTTGGCGTAAAAAACAAATCTAATTGACTGTGGCCATCTCGGACGAACAGTTGGTTTTCTCCTCCAAGGTGGCCCCATGCATACGGAATATTGACACTTTCCCTATGTAAATGACTAAAACAGGGTCCTAAATGTTCTAGGCGAAGTTCAGGTATTTCTCCAATTTTATTTCCAGCGAAAGTATAAACGGTTATAGAATAATGTTTTGTCATAACAATAGATATATGGAGCAAACGAAAGTAAACATTATAATCCGGCTCAGTAGAGTCATATTTCTTTGAATAATCAAAGACAGGCGAGCAAAAATGCCCTTGCAATCACGAACTTGATGAATTTCTCAAGAGTGAAGGTATTCAAAGAAGGCTGACAGTGCCACATACACCTCAAATGAATGGCGTTCGTGAACGCATGAATAGAACCTTGCTGGAAATGGCCAGGTGCATGTTATTATCGTCTGGTCTATCTGTAGGCTTTTGGGTGGACGCAGTTGTGACTGCATCGTACGTACGCAACCGCTGTCCGACCAGCAGCTTGGAAGGTGACATTCCATTCGAGAAATGGTCCGGTACTGATGTGAACCTTGAAAATATTCAAAGCTTTGGAACTAAAGCATATGTATTGGATAAGACGCCAGGGAAAGATAAATTCGATGCACGTGCCAGAGAGGGAATCCTTGTCGGATACCTGGTCTAGATCGAGCGAAGGATATCGCATCTGGATATCCACTGAACATAAGGTGATAGAAGCTCGAAATGTTAAATTTCAAACGGAATTGAGAAAATTAAAGAACGAGAAAAGCGTTCAACCTTCAGTTGAAGAAACTCAACCAAAAGATGGCCCACAAATTCAAGAGTTGGAGTTTGACACACCCAATGAAATTATACAGAGGCCATTCACAGGTGCTGGAGACAACACTGATGAGCGCGAACACTCGGGAGGAGGAGAGCACTCAGGCGAAGGTGAATATTCCGGTGATGGAGAGAGTTCTAACTGTAAAAGAGGTCTGAACGAGGTTGAACCAACTATTGAGAGACAAGTTAAACAGGTAACTTTAAGACGAGCTCCTGGAAGACCGAAGTTTATTAAGGGGGAGCGCGGTCGTCTTGAGAAGGTTTATGAAATAAGATAGAAACACATGAAGAAGAGATGGAACGACAAATCGAAGATGATGGAGAGTTTTCTCTGCAGTGGCTGAAATATCATTAAAACAAGCTTTGTCAAGCAATGATCATGAAGGATGGCAAGAGGCAATTCTGTCTGAGATTCAAAGTTTAATCAAAAATGAGACATGGGATAAAGAAGCATAAAGACAGAGACATTGTTGGTTGTCGCCACAATCCGTACTCAGTAGGTCTACCTACATTATAATTAGCTACGACCACAGGAAAAAAAAAATGCCGCTGGGGTAACGTTACTCCAGCGGAATCTGTTTTCCGTGAATATCTTTGGATCAGCTGGAAGCACTAATTTTTTTATTTCGGGCACAATTACACGAGATGATATGAGGCTCTAATTATTTGTCAAGCTGAAATCCTGAAAAGCGCTAACATGCCGCTGGCGTAAAGCACACCCCGCCTTTCCCCCGCTGCCGGCGCCTGTAATGGAGGACTTTATTTGATGTTGTTCAGGAAATTTGAAACAATCCTGAAACTTTTGGAAATGCATAGTTTATGCCGCAGATTTTTTCGTTTTGCCTGGATTAATAATGTAGGATTGACTTTATCTATTGCGCGTGCTACGTGCGTGGTTACTGGGAACAATTGTTCATAAATAAAACTATTTTCTTTTCATATTAACTTATATTTAAAGGCGGGCTTAGTGAACTAGATATTCCTACGAATAGAAAGCTAAGTAAACAAAACTCATCATAGTAATTAAGTAATTAACAACAAAAATAACAAATAATGAACTAAAACATGGAATTTGATTTCTGTTCTTAATTAATTATTTTTCTGAAGCTGAAGTACGGACTTATTATTCTTTGTTGCTTAAATGAACATAAATAATCATAAAACATGAAAAATTAACCGTTTCGGTTATTAAAAAACAAGATTATAAGGATTTACAGGTTCTTGTCATGATATTTGATTTTATTGTGGGCTCCTGGTATTATTTCGGTGAAATTGCAGTCACCATGAACAAAGGTAGACTGAAGTGTTCAAGACTGCCTCTTTTTTTACGGCTGGGTTCCGTAAGTCTGTGATAAGAAGAATCTGGAGCAAACCATTGAATCGAATTACATAATCTCACAAATAGAAACAAACATCGTGGTAAATACCTGTTGATTCCTATAATTATGTAACTGCGTTCGTTTAGCATCAGTGTATTAGTGAAGTAATTTTAGTGTTACTTCATTGAGAAGTAAAGAAATCTTACGAATTATTTATTTACAATACAGGTTCACGTCAAATCTATCCACCACAAAAAATATGTCTGTCCCAACAATCCTGCATATATGAACATAGGCAGACTAAAATTATTTACATCTTACACAACTTTATGTTAGAAAATACAATACTGTAATTTAATAAATGCATCAAATAGTGTCATTATTCTTATAATGTATAATTTCTCTATGCATTTATTTTACGGTATTGGTTCTAACGCAAAATAAAATATACCTACAAAACGTCTACATAAAATTAAATTAGTCAAACATCTTTCATTTAAGGGTTACACAATAAAAACATTTTAATAGGACATTCCCATTTCTTTGTTATTTCAAATTCAACCCCAAGCTTATTCACAGCCTTGCTTGGTCTGAACCATTCATGTCCATTATTAACTATAAAAACATGTAACTGGGATTCTGGTTACCAAACTTATTTACATACCCAATCTGATTCCGAGTGCGTTTCAAGTCAAGAATCACCGGCGGCTAAACATGTTTTCAGATATTCACAATACTCTTAGTCATAAAAATTCGGTAAAAAAATTAGATAATGCATTCAGTACACTGCTTTTATGTCCCACCTACACTAGCTGTGGCTTGAGGATATCTTTCACTATTATCAATGTAATGGTATGTTCATACACAGTAGTCGTTGTCGCGATAGAGTGCTCAAACGCCCAATGTGAACAGCCGTACACCGTGGCCTAGTGAAGTGACAAGGGCCAACTTAGAGTGGTTATAAAGGTTCTAGTGTTTAGTCGTCGAACCGAATGGAATGGACACCAGTGTCGATGGCGCCCCCGCGGTACGCGCCGCGCTTTTTCTTCGTCTTCTCGTGTTTAAATGATTTGCCGCGAGTGTGTCTCAAGTCTTGGTTTGCGCGCTCGCCCCATGAACCACGCGCTCCGCTCTGGAAGGCATAAGAATATCTGTTAGCGTTTTTGATATAGACATTGATTGTTCTGGGTACTTTAAGCAAGGAAACAAGCATCTTAAAATGTTTTCCAGCTACCAACAGTTTATGAATAAATGAAGGCTTCCAACCGTAAATTTTAATGTTAGAATAGTTAATAATTTGCTTTACAGTATGTTCAACTGGTTGGAATTAAACAATAATAATCAACTATGTAAGTCCTACATAATAGACTGTACACATCTAATCCTTACCATTTAGTCGAACGTGATTTTCTTGTTCTGCGAATTATCGCCTCCGCCGCCGAAGCTCTTTCTGTCGTTGAATCCTCCCCTGCCGCGGTTGCCTCCGTCCTTGTTCCCGCCCCACGAGTGTCTGTCGCCACCCCCGCGACCTCCACGGTCGAAACCACCTCGCCCCCCACGGTCGAAACCACCTCGGCCCCCGCGGTCGAAACCACCTCGGCCCCCGCGGTCGAAACCACCTCGTCCCCCACGGTCAAACCCACCCCGGCCTCCGCGGTCGAAACCTCTTCCTCCGCGACCGCCACGGTCGAATCCTCCCCTACCACCGCGACCGCCGCCGCCCCTGCCGCCGCGGTCAAAACCTCCCCGTCCACGACCTCTATCTCCGAATCCCCCCCTCCCGCCACGACCGCGGAATCCCCCACCCTCGTTCTTGTTCTTCCATCCGAAGGACCCGTCTGCTTCGTCCTGCCCCTCTTCCTGATCCTCACCCTCCTAAAGAGATAGAACCTCATGAGCACCGAGACAACTCTATGTTTTAACTGTTATGGGGATAAGAGTAAATGCCCGTAATTAATTAAGCCATGACTTTGTAATTCTTTTGGCGATTTCGACCAAGTAAGGGACGCATAGAGTTGTCTCTGGCTTCACAAATTTATGGGCATTTACCTTAGCGTCGAACGAATTGTCCTTTAGTCTAGGATCAACTTCTACTTTTTCCTCGACCACGCGTCGGAATGGGACCACTTTTTTGCTTGAGCCATTTTCTTTGACATCAGGCGTCCCGGCGGGGGTCGATGCATCATTTGTGCCCTAGAAATTTTAGTGGAAATTGTCCCTTTTTATATTGAATTAAGTATAACGAAAAATGCTGTAACTTCAGAGAGTGTTAAATGAGACTTTACAAATTTTAAGTTCCAATCAAGGCTAATAAATATTTCTAATTTATATTGGGATAACCATGATTTAACCACATATCACATAACATACGAAAACTGTATTTTATCCCGTGAACTCGGGTGATGTACGATTGATGAGAATTGTCATACGCGTACATAAAGGTCAGTAGGCTTTTTAAAGCTATTTTTGTTAATAAATAGGTACCTTTACGAAATTGCTGTACGCTGGTTTCTTGGCAGGTGTTTCTTCTCCTTCAGAAGCCTTCCGCTTCTTACCTGCCTTCAAACCATCCTGTAAGTCCTGTGTGAAAAATGTTTCGAAATTAGATTAATTCTGCAGCTACGTAAAGTTATGTAAAACTTAACCTTGGACAAATCTACCCATTACTAATAGTAAAACCGATTCTGAAGGCTTTTATTTTAGTTTTATTGCTGTCAAAACTTCATTCCAAAATAGAGTTCTTTAGTATTAACAACAAAACTATATAACTTTGGAAAAATTCAAGTTTTGAAAACACAAAAATTAAAATGAAAGCCTTCAGAATAGACTTCAAAGTTTACTTTTAGTAAAAAAGTTGTGTCAAAACATTAAATATTTTTGCGAAATTTTAATTGAAATGGGTTATTGGTATTCTACTGAGGCCGAAACAACAATTTTTAGAATTTTTGTCTGTCCGTCTTTCTGCCTGTCTGTATGTTCCGTTTTAACTCGGGAACCACTCAACGGATTGGGATGCGTTTTTTTTCTATTATCATCTTATCTTAGTAACTCTGGTCAGCCAACACATAGGCTATAAGGAGTGTTAATAAAATAACGCCCAAGCTTAAAATGGGGTAAAAATTGTATAAACGCTTTTACCTCTGGAGCCAATCAATGGATTTGGATGTGGTTTTTCGTTTCATTATCATACTCGTAGGTCGTAGGCTCACTACGACCCTGATCAACACATAACCTATAAGGAGTGTTCATAAAATAACGCCCAAACCAAAACACGGGGTAAGCCCGCGGGCAAAGGCTAGTGGTTAATAACCATTCGTATTTGTTCCGTTTTAAGTCAAAGCCCAAAGCAAAAATACAAGTATGGAAACAAACATGCATGCATATAAGACAACTAACCTGGTTGTCTTTCTTGGATACTTTTGCAGGAGGTTCGTCATCACTGCTATCATCATCAGAAGACTCTTGTTTCTTGGCAGGTTTGGCCTTGGCAGCTGGCTTCTCATCCCCACTGGATTCACTATCATCTGAAGATTCTTGCTTTTTCACTGTCTTAGCTGGAGTCTGCTTAGCAGGTGTTTTCTGTGCTGGTTTCTCATCATCACTACTATCATCGGATGATGATTCTTGTTTTTTGGGGGTTGGTTTAGCTATTGGTTTAGCTGGAGTCGCCTTAGGTTTGGGTTTTTTGTCTTCGCTGCTGTCGCTGTCATCTGATGATGATGCTGCTTTTTTTGCTGGTGTAGCTAGCTTTGGAGCTACTTTTTGTGTAGGCTTGTCATCTTCATCACTGCTTTCTTCAGAAGATTCTGGTTTTTTCACTAGTGGTTTAGCTGGTGTTAGTTTGGCAACAGGTTTAGCAGCCTGCTTTGGTTTCTCTTCTTCACTGTCAGAACTGTCATCAGATGATGATGCAGGTTTTTTGACTGAAGTGGCCTTTGCTGGAGTAGGTTTGGCAGCTGCCTTTGTAGTCTGTTTAGGTTTCTCATCCTCACTGTCACTGTCATCAGATGATGAATCTTTTTTGGCTGCTGGTTTTACAACTGCCTTAAATGGGGTGGCAGCTTTCTGTGTGGCCTTTTGTGTAGGTTTTGCTTTCTCATCTTCACTACTATCATCACTGTCAGAAGATGACTCTTGTTTTTTTGCAGGCGTCGGTTTAGCAGCAGGCTTAGGAGTATGCTTTGGAGTGGGCTTTTCATCATCACTGCTATCATCATCAGAGGATGAGTCTGCCTTTTTGGCAGGTGTTGGTTTGGGTGCTGGTTTTGCTGGGGTTACAGCAGGTTTGGGAGGAGGTTTCTCATCATCACTGCTGTCTTCATCAGAGGATTCAGCTTTTTTAGCTGGAGTGGCTTTAACTGCTGGTTTCGATGGAGTAGCAGCTGGTTTCTTTGTTTCGTCTTCACTGCTATCATCACTGTCAGAGGATTCTTGTTTTTTAATGGCTGGTTTCGCTGGTGCTTTCTGGATATTGTTCACCTGCTTCTGAGCTGGTTTGGGAGGTTCATCATCACTGCTGTCATCTGATGACGAATCTTGTTTCTTGGCTGCCACTTTTGCTTGAGAATTGACTTGTGGTTTGACTGGCTGCTTTTTCGGCTTAGATGTTGCATCATCTTCACTACTATCACTGTCGTCTGATGATTCTTTCTTTGCAGCTGCAGATTTTGCTGGAGTTTGTTTAGCTGGTGTTGGTTTGGCCTAGAGACAACATTTTTTTTAGTAAATTAGTAGCAAGCCACACACAAGACAAATTATTGTTTACAAGGAAAATCTCAGAGGTAGTGACGAATATAATGATATTAAAATCATCTTTTTCATGGTACATATTTTACATCATCGTAAGAAATATAGGAATATTAAAAATTGGGTGCCCTGTCCACAAGAACAAATATGGGAGTGTAATAATTTGCAATACCTGTGCAGGTTTCTTCTCATCTTCTGAGCTATCAGAGTCCGAAGAGTCTTGTTTTTTAGCAGCTGAAGCTTTGCCATTTGTTTGTAGAGCAGCTTTTGCTTTTGGTTTTTCATCTTCATCACTTGAATCATCGGAACTAAAAAAACACAAATTTGAACTTTACACAAGATTATCTGTAAAACTGATCTGAGTTGTTTTAGAGATAGTGAGAATTAAGGTTAACTGTATTAATGTAACATTCATACAGCTCACTAGCAAAAATTCAACCTCAGCAAGCCACAAAAAAATATTTCATTTAATATGGGCTGTTTGGGCAGCTGGCGCCCTGCAAATATCTTGCTTAAATCAATATATTACTTTCATATTTTAATCTGTCAAAGTGAACACCAGTAAGCTTTTAGTATATTTAGATCAGTTTAGCCACCACATGTGCTTTCGCTAAAGGATTTTCTCGTGCCTTTGCAATTGTGCTAAGAAAAACAACAGACACGAAAAGCAACTCACAATCAACAAATGAGTCATTATTACTCATATGCCGATTCTCCTTTTTTTTGGACAACTTAGTTAAGAAGCCTGTAGTCGGGGCGGCTTGAAGTCAGTCAAGGTCGCTATGCTTGCTATTTCATGCTACATTCAAGTTCGGACTATAGAGCACTGACTGACTGTTATTGGTTGGCCCGAACATTCATTTCCCGAAGTTAACAGAATCTACACCAATATCAGCAAAGTGATCAATCAAATAAAAAAAGGGAATGTTGGTGTCGATTTGGTGTAACACGACTTAATTATTTGACAGGACTAAACTTAATTTAAGCATGCTGTCTTTTTCTTTCTGTATCGACAAGACAAGGACAAGATACTTAAAATAAGGTTAGTCCTGTCAAACAAGTGAAGTTGTGTTCCAATCGAATCGACACCATTCTATGCCTCAAATGCCCAAGATAATCAACAAACCAAAGAGCAATAGAGCAACTGCCCAGTAAGAGAGAGGTCCCGGGTTTGAATCCAACCCAATCATGTTCAGATTTACTTTCCTGATTTTCTTTACCGCAATGATATACAAGTAATTTGTTATCTCCTTCTGAAGGATAAATCACCAAGTGTTTAAAATATAGAAATTTATTTCTATCATAGGTATAGTCAACCAACTTTACTTTAGGCATGGAACAAAAAGCACTTCAAGTTACTTCCTAGCCAACTATGTAGATGTGATGTTACATGTTATATATGATGTATCTTTAATTCCATATGTAAAGTTTACCTTTCAGCAGGTTTTGGAGCAGGTTTACTTTTTTTAAATTGTGTGATAATGTCAGCAAGTGAAGGCAAGTTTTTGGGCCGAGGTTTCTGAAACAACAATGTTCAAGTTAAAGAATTATACACATGGATGGATGGTCAGTAGAATTTCAAAAGTTAAGGTGTTCATTACCAGTTACCACCATTCATTATGGGATAACTAACACTAGTTTTCTTGCTTCAAAGACGATATGATGAAGTTTCTTTTTGTCTGCAGAATAGGTACGATATATGTGTAGGGTTCGCGAACAACTTAAAATATTTCTTTTTAGCTAAAAAATGTATATGAACTGAAACAACTAAAGATAAAAATACCGCAAGGGATAAAACTCGCAGAGTACCATAAATCATAGGACACACATGTCCTAAGCAATAATAAGCAACTCAGAGGTAGTGACGAATATAACAGTGTCAATCACTTTCAATCATTCCACTCGATTATCATCATAGTTGCTCGTCTTTTATTCGATATATAGTCATACAAGATTGAGTAAACCATGGTCCATGACTAAATTTAAGAATTTATAGCGTATTCAAGCCAGAAGAAAATGCCAACACGTGTGGTAAGCTTTTGTCACACGTGGTTTTATGGTTAGGCGATACTGTAACTTACCGCTTTAGTCTTTTTACAAAACTCCGATGCCAGCGATTTATCAACGGTATTAAGGAACTGATGAACAAGTGAGAGGATTTCACTTTGGATTTCCGTAGAAACACTCATTTTAATAATTTTATATTCAACTCTAAAATGATAGCAATTCGCCTCAAGTCCTCCCTCAACCAGGCGCCAGGCTTATGCTCAGTATTACCATTATTTATTTTATTACCTTACCGAACAGTGTTGCCAGATGAGAAAATTAAAAAAGCGGTAGCAATGATTCAAAAACGCGGATTTTCAACAAATAAAGCGGAATAGGTTGTTTTATCATTAACATTGATTTCTCTCTCTTATTCATACACTTTAATATCTTTAATTGCAGGGTCTGTAAGTCCGTTGTTGGTTGTCGTCGGGCGACGCTTGACGATCAAACTGACCGCAGCTATTTATTCTCGCTCGACGCGACGTTTAACTAGTGCCTTATGTAACCGCTCCATATGTGAGAAAAACGGTTGATCAGATTCAAAAAAACGGAACCGCGTAGTTTATAAGCGGGAGGCGAATACATTGTCAAAAAGGCGGTACATCTAGCAACACTGCTTACCTTAGCAGAATGCATAAGGGCTGAGTTCAGTTTGATCGCCCGCTCACGCCCAGCGATCATGACATCTCTTTTGCACCCGTTGCATTTGTATGTGCTATCTTGCTGTCAGTGATGAGCGGGCGATGAAACTGAACGCGGCCAAGGATTATGAGGCCGCAGACTTGGGACAAAATACGCGAGTGGGCGTGGCTTCTGCCCGCGCGCCCTAGAAACAATAACTAAAGCCTTTAGTTATTGTTCTGAGCGCGCGCCACGAACTGTAGAGAGTTGCGTGGGGAACATCGAGTTTGAATTTAATCGGAGCTTGGATCTTTTTACATAAAAATAGGTATACCTAAATGTATGAGAAAAAGCAACTGCTTTATGCCATGATGTATTGGAAACAACAAAATGGGTTATTTATATGCTGTGGTATTTTCACACTAAGAAAAATTTCGTTTTGTTAAGACAAAAAAATCATTAAGATTATGTTTTTATTGCAAAATCCATCGCTTTGGAATACTCTAAATATTGTTATTAGTTAGAGGGAATTACAAACTAGAAAAGATAAATTAGAAACAAATGTAAAGCCGAGAATTTGAAAAAATTCTTTGGGTCAAGATTGATAAACAAGAGGTCGCAGGTTCGAATCCTGGCCAGAAGAATTTTTTCAAAGAACATTTGTTTCTAATTTATCTTTTCTAGTTTGTAATGCACTCCAATAATAATATAATGAAATAAGTCTGAAATGTGCTTCATAAAAAATACCATTTCCACATACCTACAGGTTGGCTGGAAAAGGTATATATTTTAAACATACCGGTCAAATACGAATAGGAGAGTTCCGTACCATTCTGATAAGTTAATAGACATAAATGATTTGAATAAAAATTACAAAATTAACATTACCTAAAATAATATGAAACAAAGCTGCAAAATTAAGTTGGTCGAGTTTTCGGGTACGTACCCTTTATAGAAAATCGGTGTCTTTAGTATTTGATGTTTAAAAAGATTATGTAGCACAAATATACTGAAAATTCCAGATTCCTAACTATGTACCTAGTTTAGTTTTTGAGACAGACCCCGTAACAAAAACGGTCTATAATTTACAACTTTGATATATTTCATTTCTTTATTTTTTGGTATAAAAAAATAAATACTTATTTGAACTCTTGTTACTGAGTTCTCGACAAAAATGACACCCCAAATGCCGGGGTTAGAAAAAATCATTTTTTTCGTCTCTATTTTCATGTCGGTCAAGAGTAACGTCTCTCCGAAATTTAATTATTTTTAATGATGTTTTAATTACTTTTAATTAGTTTTTTCCCTATAATTTAATGCAAATTTACAATATTACACATAAGTGAAGTTTTGTGTACGTACTTTGTTATTTTGAGTGGTATTTTTCTAACTGTGATAACGGTCAATTCTGTGCGGCGTCATTCAAACGTTACCGAAGCTCCCACCTACACCTCAATCAGAAATGTCCAGATGCGATGGCTGCAAAGAAGAAGTGAATTCCACAGACAGCATTTCCTGTACTTTACCTACATGCGAGAAAATATTCCATCATCTTTGCGTCGGTCTCACGGCCGTGGCTGCTGCAAAGCTTAAGTCGTGGAAGTGTATCGAATGCAAGATAAAGGAACCGAGAGTTGAAAGGAGTGAAACTCCAGTGAAGCGAGATTATATAAAGCTAGACTAGTAGCTCGTGGCTTTACACAGAAACACGGAATTGATCACACGGAGACTTTTTCTCCCGTGATTCGACATAGCACACTGAGACTTGTATTTGCTATAGCTGTTGAGAATGATCTAATAATTGATCAAATGGATATAGTACAGCAATATTGAATGGAGATTTGAGAGAGAAAGTTTATATGAAGCAACCTAAACTTTGTGAAGAGAAAGGCAAAGAAGATTATGTAGGCTTACTCAAAAAAGCTCTATATGGTTTCAAACAAGCACCAAGAGAATTGAATAAAAAAGTTCATGATGCATTAATTGAGATGAAGTTCACAAGGTCTGCCAACGAACCATGTGTTTATTTCAGGAAACGAGGCAAACACATAATTTACATTGCAGTTTATTTAGATGATATCTTGAT
The DNA here is from genome assembly GCA_910592155.1 of Ypsolopha scabrella. Taxonomy (NCBI): domain Eukaryota; kingdom Metazoa; phylum Arthropoda; class Insecta; order Lepidoptera; family Ypsolophidae; genus Ypsolopha; species Ypsolopha scabrella. The sequence goes on from OU342964.1 coordinate 14,662,749, forward strand.
CTTCTATGACGATGCAGCTGAGAAAGATATTGTCAAGAAAGAATTGAAAAGTAAATTTGAGATGAAGGATTTGGGGAAAGTAGATAGATTTCTAGGAAAGAAGATTCGCTAAGAAGGAAACAAGCTATCTGTTGATCAAAGCGAATATGTTCAGAAAATTTTTATAGAGTTCGGAATGTCTGAATGTTAGACAGTGAAAACACCGCTAGATGCAAGTAGAAAATTGGAGAAACCGAGTGATGTAAACTTCATCCCACCCAAAGATATTCCTTACCAGAAGTTGATGTACCTAGCTGTTTGCTAAAGACCTGATATCAGTCATGCAGTGGCATATCTAAGCCAATTCAACAGTTGTTACACAATTGAACACTGGAACGCAGCAAAGAGATTGTTGAGATATCTAAAGGATACAGTTAACTTTAGTTTGAACTTTGAGAAGACAGGAAGATGTGTGACTGAATATGTAGACGCTGATCATGCTGGAGATATCAGTGATAGGAAATCGTTTTCAGGATACGTATTTCTTCTAGGAGGAGCTCCTATATCATGGAAAAGCAAGAAGCAGCGTACAGTGGCCCTATCCAGTGCAGAGGCTGAATATGTTGCAATGTCAGAGGCATGCAGAGAGTCTACGTTTCTCAAGCGACTTATGGAGGAGCTTACTGGAAAGGAACGTGGTGCCATCATGCTGTATAGTGACAGCCAGTCAGCTATTCAGATTACAAAGAACCCTGTTCATCATCAACGGACGAAGCATGTAGCATGTAAAGGCATTGAATAGTAACATTGTGAAAGTGGAGTACCTGCAGACTGAAGAGATGACTGTGGACATTTTTACAAAAGCTCTGCCACAAGGTGAGCATGAGTTTTTTGGGAGAGAAATGAACTTTTACGCCTGATTGTTGACAGTGTGATAGAGTGCTATGTGAGGATGAATGTTCTGGTTGATTTTATGGCTAGTGATGATGAGATGCTGTTGGGGAAAGTCCAGTCTTCCATTGAGGAGGAGTATTGGAGAGAAAGGAGGCGGACACTGTCGACTGAACTGGCCGTTAAGAAAGTTTTAAATTGTATGTTCTAGTGAATGTCTAAAAGACAATGTCTTGTCTCTCACCTTTTTTCATGGTTGTGTCAACAAATGTTTTCGGTACAAATAAATCTATTTGTCCTGATTTAGCAATCTATGTTTTTGGATAGATCTGCTTCCTGGATACTCTGCTAGAGCAACTGGTAGTTTCCATAATCACGGAATTACCTATAACCCTTTTATGAAAAATTGGCTCACTATGCCAAATCTTTGGCGTTGTTAAAGTCATACCTTAGTGATCGAATTCAAAAGGTAGATATTAGCAGAGTAAAGTCAGTTGGAGCATTAGTTACAATGGGTGTCCCGCAGGGCTCCATATTGGGGCCTTTATTGTTCTTAATATACATAAATGACCTTCCTTATTTAATTAAAGACTTATCTGAGATAGTGCTATTCGCTGACGACATGTCACTTATTTTTAAAGTAAATAGACATAAAGATATCCTTGATGATGCGAATGTAACTCTATCTATGATTCTTGATTGGTTTACTGCGAATAATTTAGTTTTAAATGGGAAAAAGACAAAATGTATAAAATTCACATTACCAAATGTAATTCAAGTAGATGCTGATCTACTTTTGCAGGGGTCCAAACTAGTCCTAACTAACGAAGTTTTTAGGCAAGAACAAGTTAAATTATTATATTACTATAGACTCTCGTCTCAGTGGGGTCCCCACATAGAAGGCCGTTGTGGTAGACTAAGTTCAGCCGCATACGCTGTTAGACGGATGAGGCAAATTACTGATGAGGATACTGCTAGATTGGTGTACTTTAGTTATTTTCACAGCATTATGTCCTATGGTATGTTGCTGTGGGGTAGAGCTGCGGATATAAACACACTCCATAGTGTCTTAAACAATAAATCTGCTCCTAGTTACCTCCGTGAACGTTTTACATTTATTACAGAGCGCGGGCGCGCAATGCGCTCGGGCAACAGTGAAAGGTTGGCTATTCCCGAAAACAGAACCGGATTTTATAGCGATTCTTTTTCTGTACACGCTGCAAGACTTTGGAATCGCTTACCTGTGTCTATTCAGTCACTGAAAAATACGAATTCATTTAAAATAAAACTAAAACAATTTTTCTCAACAGAGTACCCATCATAGTAGAATTCGAATATCCAGTATTATGTATATTTATTTAATGTTTATTTATTTTTTATAGTTATGAGTATATATGTGTATATTTTAATTTAAGTATTAATTTAAGTAGGTTCATGAATTTGTAAGTATATGTAAGTTTATGCCCTAGATAATGTATTTTCTTCTTAGTCTCCTTTTTTATAATTAGCATTTACACCTTCCATGTAATTTCTTTGTCTATCTCTCTGTATGCTTCCAAAGGTTGCCTGGAAGATATTGCTATTAGCAATAAGTGCCGCCTTTGTACACAATATTTGTTTGTTTCGTTAATCTGTCTCCCATATAATTTTTGTAAATGTGCAAAAAGTGTTATAAATAAATAAATAAATAGTCTTTGTTTTGCAGAAGAGAGCAAATCGAGCTATTTACAATATAAAGCACCGGGATTCATTTAGAGAAAAATTCAAAGAAATTTATATTTTAACAGTTCCTTATGAATTTATTTACCAAGTTATCAAATATATCACAAAAAATATCGATGCTTTCCCGAGGCTCGGCGAGCATCACTCTATAGATACTAGGAAGAAACATAAACTGACTTTTCCAAAAATTAGACTTGCAAAAGTAGGCACCTCTTTTGTAAGACATGGTATAAGATTTTACAATAAACTTCCAAAGGAGGTCCTTAGTTTTTCAGAAAATAAGTTTTAATTATATATTAAGCAGGGACTCTTGAGAAAAGCATATAATAAAATCAATGAGTATTTGGACGATAGTGATGCTTGGTGTCATGAGAATATTGATCTTAGCCATAATACTACTGTTCTTTCATTTTTTAACTGTTTTGGGTTTTTCAAATCGTTTGTTTTTATGTAGACTAATATTTTATATTGTTTATTTATTATTATCTGGACATTTCTTTTTACATATTGACATGAACATTTTGTAACTTAGCATTTATTAGTTGATAATTTGATTGTAAAAAAAAGTGATAAACTACATACATGAGACAGGTAGACGATGTTTTGCTTAGTATTTTAACTTAATACCTCATTAGACAGGTAAACTAAGATGTATTTTTTTTTCTTTTGACACTATTTCCTGCTGTCTTTTATATTTTATCCTTTGGTTATTAGAGTTAAATACCTTGTTTAGTAGAACCATTTTATATGCGTAAAAAAAACTGTAATAGTATTAAGCCATGTGATGAAAAAAAATGATAAGAAAAGACACGATCTTGCCAAGTTTCTTGCCCTTCTTCTTAGCAAGATTAATCAAATGTGTGGATTTAGGCATTATATCTATTTATAGTTTATTTATCTATTAACTTATTTATTTATTGCATTATGTAGGTATATACAATATTTTAATTTTTTACTTATGTCAGTATATTATATTTGGTTAGGCATTACATTTATTTATGGTCTATTCAGTTTATTTATCAACTTATTTATTAATTGCATTATGTATAATAATATTCTTATGCCAATAAGTCTTTATATTATGCATATGTATAACTTTATTAGCCCAACTTAAGCCCAGTTTTTTTTACATATTTCTCGTATTATACCTATTATTTGAATCATATAATATTATTTTTATAAAGATTAGATTGGACATGTAAAACGTATACTTTATGTAACTATTTTACAAATAAACATTTTGAATCTTTAACATAATTTACTACTTTTTTAGAGACCCCTACGACGTCCACGACACATAACTTACACCTGACGATAAACATAAGCAACAAAATCTTAGAACCATCATAGCAAATACATTTAGTAATCGAAAAACATTTTAAATAGTAAATAGAATAACTAATTAATATATAAAACACGACAGTAAAAGCACCGGTTAATTTGAAAGACGTTCAATACCATGAGCCTAAAAATAAAAAATCATTTTTAAAATTAAAATAAAACCTACAATTATAATAATATAATATTTAAGGAATGTAAAGATCGGTTATTGGGACTAGTGAGCTGGAGAACTATCGGAGAATCGACTTCGACTCTGTCTGAACGAAAAACTCGCTCAAGATCAGCATCATTTCGAACTCGGTGACAAGGTTTCCCTGATTCTAGACGGGCCAAAATGCGTCCTTCAGTGGTCCAAATATATTTCCACCCCTTGGGCCTTCCGCACGGCGATAGGGTGCAGACGTACCCCCAGCATTGCAGGGCCCTCCACCGATCGTACGGGACCCACTCGAGAGATATGTCACCCGGCTCCAGGCTCACTCCCAATTTCTAAGCTACGAGGGTAACGACATGATACACGTTTTCCCCTTTTGCCTCCTGAATCCCGGAAATCCCTATATAATTAAATAAGAGGTCCTGCTCGCGATCATTAATTGTCTGTAATTAGGTAGCTGATTGTACTATGAAGCTCGTCAACTTCGCTAAAAAAGGACTCAATGCTATCAACGCGATATTCCAACCTGTATATACTCTATGATTCCAACTCATCAATACGTTGGTTTGTTTCGGCTAGGGAACTTGAAAAGTTGGACATTTGTAAAGTTAACTTTGTCATCTGTTCCCGAGTAGCACGCATTTCTTCCCGAAACAAACGCAGTTCCAAAGCCCCGTCAATCTAGTCTGTAGTATTGGCCGCCGTCTCATTCATAGACATGTCGCACTCGCTGCCACCGCCCGCACTCCCCGTAACAACAGCGCCTACGTTGGTTGTATTACAAGTAGATACATTATCGCAGCGACTACATACACAGTAACGGTGATTCATTTTTGAGCATTGACTGAGGACATGGTACGCCATCTGCCAGGGACAAAAATCGCCCACACAAAGAATAGTTATTAACAATTTCCGAATGTTGACCAAACCTCTGGTTTACTTTCGCTGACCGACACACCAGCACGTATGGTAGTACTAGAAGAAAATCGTAGATGGCGTTATCAGTAAATAAATGCGCATACGTTGTTTATAAAGACTTAGGAGGGTATTACGAAACTAGAAGCATTAGTGTATAAATATCTGCAATTTATACACCTGCATAGATAGCGCACCCATGCAGTCACAAATGCCAATGCACACTCTTTACAGCGTACCCAACACAGTAACATCAGTAAATAAATTCACAAAAACAGGGTTTATAAAGACGTAGGAGGGTAGAACGAAACTAGAAGTCCTAGCGTGTAAATATCTGCAATTTATACAACTGCTTAAATAGCGCACGCATGCATTCACAAACACCAATGCACATTAATTACAGCGTACACAACACAGAGAAATATATAATAATTTATAATAATAAATGACTTCAACAATTTTATCTTTAATCGAATAACGGAGACACTCGCACTGTCCATGGTATCCATGGTATATGTTTTCTTGGGCCATGGCACTGTCATTGACGGTCGTGACCTCACTCGTCCGTCACTCACTCGTCAGTTGTAATATATCGTTTCATATTTAGGGCATAATTTCAAAATTTTTAGAGAAATTATACATATTTTTGTGTGATACCGCTAGAGTACATAACCATGATCTTGGATTTTAGATATCAGTCTTCCAAAAAATGAAAATCTTCGAAAAAAGAGGTTTGAAGCCGTAGTTGGGTGGTGAAATTAAAATAACAAATCCTAAGAAGTGACTACGGTACCGCTAGCGGTTCTTTGATTTTTTAAATTATTGATTCTTAAGCATATTTAGCTGTTGGAATATCTTCCTTAGCACGAACTAATAAAGTTCGATTTGCGATGTACAGTTCGGAAAAGGAAGCGGTTCTTTAATTTTATAAATTATTGAACCGTGAGTCATCGGAAAGGCTCGGAAAATTATTTTTTCTGCATAACGTAAATTCTGTGTAAACTACGGGGGTCGCCTCGCTCCGCTCCGCTTCGCTCGGCTTCTTAATATGTACTTACATGTCAACCTAAACGCTCCTCCTCACTTCACTCGTCGTCGCGACCTATCCCTGGCGGGGAAGCCGCTAACGGTTTCCTAGAAATCCTTTTGTCTGCAGCTGGCATTTCAAAGAAGATAACTTAAAAACCTATTGTTCTAGCAAGGCTAAAAGATGATGCTATATACCACATGTAGTGGTAAGTTGTTATTAAAGCTGAGTGATTGCCAGTAAAGAAAAGACATGGTGTAAAATCATACAATGATCCATGGAAGTACAAAAAAGGCGGAAGGAATTTCGCTAAGCAAAAACTGAAGCACCCATATTAAGCCGTCCGTATACGTAATATATACATAAACACAGATCCGAATTTATTTTCTTTTCATTCTTTTTGAGAATACGTAGAAGATTTATTTGTAATGTCTGCCTAGCTCTAGCTAAAAATACAGGGTTAGTCCCATTAAATATTTGTAATATGGTTACCCGTAGAAAGATATGGAATTCTCTTTCTCGTTCTTCTCGTTTTTCGTACCAAGTGCTTTGTCCTGTTTGGTGTAATCTCAGGGTGTAATACGTCGATGATCTGACATTAAAACCACAGATAGGTATATCATTTACGTCTGTGATTAAAACCTAAAATAAGGCCGGGTTCCGAATAGCACTGCGCTGACAGCACTAAAAGTTACTTCAAACTACCCACGACGCCGCGCGCCTTATGGCTCGGAATGACAATAGACGCGATGTAATCGATTATGTCTTGAATCGGAACGCACTATAGATGCTTAAAAATCGGTTTAGCCCAGCGACGATACAGCCCAGTAGACGCCTAATGTTCAATTTCTTACGTACAAACAATTCTGTCAACAAGCAGAGGCATGAGGAAGCGGAGCAGTGCAATCCTATTGGCCCTACCAAGGTCATTATATTCTAACGTATAGCGTTACAAACTTATCTGTTCTGGTGACGAAGACTGTCACGTAATGAATATAGAAGCCATTTTGGTTTGGCCTTCCGAAACAAATGAGTTTGTGGCGGTGTAACAAAAGAGTTGTAGGATTAGGGGTGGGACAGGTTTAAGTAAAAGGCGATACTTTTTATCGGTATTATTTTTATGTAACAACCGCCCATTATTAATAGCATAATGAATATATTTATTAATTTATTTGGTGAATAATATGGATTGATTATAATCGAATTAATCATTATTAAAAAATAGCTTACATGGTTTCAGAGGTACCTAGTAAACTAATAATATTACATTAATCGTAAATAAAAAATCTTTCAATCTCGTTGGTAGTACGAAGATTTCGGCTTTATCGATAGCAGATTTAGTACATCACTAGTTACAATCGCCGAATGAATAGAGCGAAAGAGATAGTGTAAGAATTGCTTGCGTAAGAAAGAGATGTTAGGCGAAAGACATAAACGGGTAGCGACGTATTAACCAGTATAAGATGAACTCTCTTCTCTTAAATCAGTTGAAAAATATAATTTGATTATCTCATTATTCACTCACCGATGAAATGTTATACCATTTTTCTTATAATTTGAGTTGAGGCTGTTGTTCCCACACCATCGTATTGAACAAGGCGGCATTATAAATATTTATTTTCACTTTTTTTTTCTTTTTAGCGCGGAAGTGTACACGGCTCACAGAATTGGTCGATACTGACTGGAAATTTTTGAGAAGCGGTTTATATCGGTTCGTTCAATCAGATGTGTTGACAGAAGTCTGTCTCCTGTTATTAGGTGTCTACTGGGCTGTATCGTCGCTGGTTTAGCCCTACCACGTTAACCTTAGCAGGAAAAAATTTTACATTCATAAAATTATCTAGGTAATATTACATATTACAAAAGGCAGACAAAATTGCAAGTTGATGTTTGGAACAGTGTGAGACAAGACCAAAGACATTCTATAGATAACAAGACTGTGCATTACAATACGAAAAACAAGCCGAACGAGATGGGTGTTGGCACTCGTTGATCCCTTTCTGACACGTTAGAAACTTAACAACACCATATAAGTATATTGTATACAACGTGAAATTTAAGCCATTTTGTTAACGAAAACTGGTGATACCACTCGTCCATAAGAACCATTTTTACTATGGAGCCAACCCTGAAATCGTGAAAAAAATATCAGCTGTTCCATAGAAAAGTTATATACCTACTCGATCGAAATGTATGAAACAGTGGTATTTTTTTTCGCGATTTCAGGGTTTTCCCATAGTAAAAGTTGTTCATATGGACGAGTACTATCACCAGTTTTCGTTAACAAAATGTCTTAAATTTCACGTTGTATATTATATACACTGGCAACTTGCTAGACAAGGATACACGAGTAGCGACAGCTATCTCGCCCAGCTCATTTTTCGCTTGAAAATGGTATCATAATAATTACAACCTTATTTCTGATGTCATAGAATCTAGTTTAGTTGAGCAAAAATTGGATAGTGCACAGTCTTGTTCTTATTCAATGTCTTTGGACAAGACCTCGAACGGTTTTTTTTTAAATCTAGCTATAATATAATATGTTTGTTTCTAATCTGTGGTGTTGTGGATGGTCATCGACGTCAAATCGCTGCAGCGATAATTTTGTATTGATATTTCTGTCCTTTTGGGTTTACACATAGCTCATTTTAAATGTAGTTTGTACTTAATAATTACTTATTCTAACTAGTCAAATCGACCGCGCTACAAAATAATCATATGTATCGTTACGACATTGCATGTATAGTCGAGGGTATGGGCTTTGTCGATATTGGATATGTTCACGAGCTTTTCGTGTCTTCCACAATAGAAATGTTAGATAGGCAATCTTGATTGTTACGATAGGAGGTGTCAAAATGCCAGTGCAGCAGATAAATGTGAAGAACTCTTCGGATATCGAGAGTTGGGAATGGGGTGGTGTCTGCGGTCGGGAGACGTTGCGGGCGGGCTCCGGCAGTAGCCACACGTCGTGCAGCAACTCTAGCGGTGATATCTGCCGAATCTGTCACTGCGAGAGCGAGCCTCACAACCCTCTGCTGGCGCCATGCTACTGTTCAGGTAACAAATACATTACACCAAATTGTGTACAACAGTTGCAACCAAACAAAAGTCAAACATTGACATAATAAACTAGGTATTCAGAGTGTATTGCAATAATATATTTTGATCATCTCTTAAATGAGGAAAACTCACTGTAATGCCAATCTGATCCTGCCATCCTCAGCTGTAAAGTGCAATATCCAGATATGGAATTTTCAAAATATTTTATTCCTGTAACAGTGGTGCACCTCCACGATGCATATTAAGGTGCAGAATTTTAGCCGAATTGTGCTGCTTTCTATAGTCTTTGAATTTCACTGTCTTTGTTGATTAATGAAAAAAGAGTTTTTAACACATTCACTTTGTGTTCATTATTTGTTGAAGATAACACAAATACCTACAACATTCACTGCCTTCTAAATTGAGATTTAGTGGCCACTTACTATAGTTGACAACAGTGCAGCTGAACTAGTCTTAATGTAATTTTTGGCCCTTAAAAATGTTCAACTTACATACCAAATCAGTTTATGTGCATAATGTTTACTAGCAGCATAGAACATTATGTTTAACTTTATAATTTTTAAAATTATAAGATAATTATGTACTCAGATATACTGGTCTATTTCACATAGATAATATTTTTGGTGGATATTGGATAGACCAGTTTAGTACCGCGGTCTTCAGTTATTATTCAACTGTGTGTACCGCTTCTGTGACCTAGTGTTAAATTCTCTGCTCACAAATCTGGTTATCTCAAGTTCAAATCCCATAAAGACACAATAACTTGTATGGGGTCTGCATGCCCTGAAAAGCACCTTAAGCCATTGTTCCTATTTTTAAAAGATAGTAGTCATGAACAAAGAAATGATGGGTTTTGTTTGAACCTGGGTGAGATTATCCTCGAGTTCTTGCACAGGTAAATAATAAGAAGTCCAGAATCTGGTTTGCTTTGTCACTTCAGAGTTCTCTGGGCACAATAAGAATAGCCATTTAATAAATATTGGTTTGCAGCTATATTTTAAAATGAATTTTTCGTGTCCTGCCTATACCAATTATTGGTATATATAATATTCAATACAGGATTGAAGCTTCTTTTTTTTTAATATGTCTAATATACAAACTTCCAAAAAGTTATCGCTTCAAATTTTGAAAATTTTCTTCGCCTCCTGTAATATTTTACTTTTGTTACTTAGAAGTTATTGATTCTTATTCTTAACCATCAATATGTGTTAGTGCGGCCCAGCAAATTATAAAAAATTCAAGAAATTGAAACATAAGAGGAGTCCCCATACAGTAATTTTATGTTGTATGAAAGTACCTAACTGTGAGAATCAGCCTAGGCCCTGCACTTTCCCAATTAGTAATGAACTATTATTATAATTATTATGATCAAGTATCAATGGCAATTATCAAATTAAAAAGTAGCAGTAACTCAGCAGAAAGCCAGCCTTTCAATCTTGCGACCCTGACGATGATGTTCAGGTGGGATGCCTCCTGGGCTCAGGGAGATAGTCGGCTCTCCACTTGGAGCTATTCCATCTGATTCCCATTGCTTTGGTTGCTTGGTTGCTTTCTTGGAGCATTGGTATCTAATTAGGGTCATTCCCTCCTCAAATCTTTTGTTTCTTTTAATGAACCTTAGTATATCTGAGAAAATTCCATAAGAATTGTTATTATATAATATAATATAATTATTATCAAAATTTTATTTTTCGTTCAATTTAAATTGTGTAATTTTATATTTTGTTTGTATAATAGTTAAGTACTTAATGAATATTTAATTTTAGTTTTTAATTGTGCATGTTGTGTGTATACGTTTTGGAAAGCAGCCTTGTTCAAATAGTTATTACGTTATTATAAGCAATTTTTGGCTGTAATCTGCTGTAATACCTTAAAATATAATAAAATAATAAGATACTTAAGACCTTCTTCCTTGATGTTGTCATCACCAACTATCTCCCATCTCAGGCTAAAATATATAAAGCATTTGTCTAAGTAGTGCTTCCTAGTTTCTGCCTCACTGCAGTGCGAGCAAGAGGGATCCTCTTGTACCTTCATTCTTGACAGATGTCTATTTTGCCTACAACGGCCAGTTGGATTACCTACCAACATACCTAGGTTGACTCTGCTTAGGTTAAGAATATACCTCACTTTTTTGGAGACAGGAGCGGAGAGAAACATCTTCGACTGTCAGCAGCCCTCAATGTTCCTCCATTCATCTGCTGATTCTTCTGGAACCAGTCGGCTTATTACCTTTTTAGTGATGTTTGCGGGTAATGGTATCCTATGTCCAATGAACCTGTCCTGTGAGACGTGTCCACTTGCTGAATGGTGAAGGACCACACTGAATTAAACCTGCTTGCCGTACAAGTGAGTATTTGTGCCCCAAGTATGGAGATAAGGTGCACCCCTTAGGATGTAAAAATGATTGGTAAAAAGCAACTGTAGGAGTGTTCATGATTCAATTAACCCCTTCAGCAATATACTCGTATGTGTGAAATTTTACATAGTTCATTACAGATGTAAATAACATAATTGTTTTTCCTCTAATCCATCAGTCCACTGCTGGACGTAGGCCTCTCCAAGGGCATGCCACATTTTTATATCAATTAAAAAATATTGAATGAATGAATATATATATAATATCGTCAATATCATATACGATCTGCCCACGACATGGGAAAGCACATGGGTATATTCGTGAGTTGGTTGAAACTGGATGGCTCAGTTGATAGAGCAATCGCCCGGTAAGCGCATTCTACGATTTGCCGTCGACATACTCGTATATAGATCCTCACTTCATTATTTTCGTTCTTTGAGCATGCAACGCCATGCACTGCGTTATCTTGGTATATATCGCGCCTTCTGTACATTGCGTAACCCCATTCGCTGCAAAGCGCGGTTCGTTTAGGTATTAGTGGTAATTTATAAAACGTATGCAACACCGAGCTACGTGTGGCTTGGTACTAGCAGCGCCTATAGCATCGCATATTGGGATCCTTAGCTTTTAGCTTGGTATTGCGATTCATACATTGCGTACACATTAGTATAGTGAAAGTATAATAGGAAGTGATAAAAAGCTACGCATGGACCATTCCAACTGGTCCATTACCAGACCAGTAGCGCATAGCATCGCACAACATCGCCCCACGTCGCGTAGCTAAAGTTTGTTCGCTCGCCCTTACCCAGCAGATGTAAATCGTAGAAAGTAACCTAAGATCTCTTAACAAATCATTGATTACATGTTAATTATATTTAATGATCTTGTTGACATTGACAGAGTAACTATGCAGCATGCAGTTTAGCATAGATTTGCTAATGCTATAAGTAATATTTTGTTTACGGAGTAGGTATGCTTATTAAACTCAGCATTACGCTAGGTATACGTCGAGCATTATACAATTAGATTACAACACTCCATCGTCTAATGGCCCCTGTACACGCTGGGCCAGTGCACAAGGGTAATGGCGTAGTACTGGCCATATGGACCAATGGTGTCGGTTCTTTCATCCGCACATCAAAGGATTTTGGCGCCAATGCACCAATGTGTTGTTTTTTTCTTGCACGCCATAAGAGCCCCACGTTCGGTACGACGCGACGACGCGCGTCGAAAGTGACGCTTTGTTTTTGCGACTATAAATGGCTTCGGCTCACGAAGAAAAAAAATTCAAATTGAATTCCTTGAGTTATATGAAAAGGACCCGAGTTATTATGGCATCCTGGACTGGTTGTTATGTAGGATCAACTTATGATATTTTCAAGTTAGGATAGTTGTGTGATGAATTTGCTCAGCTGAAAAGTTATTTTTTATTAAGATTCCGTACCCAAATGCTGCCAAATGGAACCCTATTACTAAGCACTAGGCTTCTGCCGTATGTCTGTCTGTCTGTCCGTCTGTCACGCGGGTCTACAACTTCAGTCATATAGGTAGCCAGTTGATATTCTCGCAGAGTACGTTTTACTGTGGCCTCTATCACGGCAAATAATAATAAATCCAATTTACCCATAGGGGTCCCCCCATACCTACAAGAAACCAGATCAAAGATAAAAAAAAAATCATTTTCATTATTTTTATTTTATTTGAGACATTGGTCTTTGTAGTATAGATTGGCGCCAACCAGACACTGCGTTTTCTTCTGTCGACTTGTATTTGTTTTGAATTGCAGCAAAATTGCTTTTATTTTATTGTTTTATATATTTTTCGCAGGGGTATTGAAAAACGTCGTTAATATCAACCATTTCGCACTAGATTCAAAATGTACTATTTTAAACTTACTAATTTTGAAACCCTATATGTATTGTGAATTTCTGGACGCGATAGTTTCCACGTCCTATACCAAAATGAGTAATGAAATGAGCAATCGCCAGCGTGTAAACAATTCTTGGCCATGTTGCTCGTAAAGCGTCAAAATCAGAGCCCATCACAAGTTGACATCAAGACTCCTGGTGAAATGCCAACTAATAGTAACAGGCAATGAACTAGTTTTATTTAGTTTAGGCCGAAACGTGTGTAGGGCTGTTATACCCCTAATGCGTATATTTTTTATCTGATAAAACCACGTGCCGAAGTCGAAATGTGAGGCCATGAAACCGTTTCAAGGCTTACACGAAACAAATATTTGTGCTCTCGTATACTTGCAAATTCTACCAGTTTAAAAATTTATTGTGTGTAATTTTTCAGAATCATTAATTGTACATTGAATCTTAATTTGATTCTTACAGTTTTTGTTACCACATCTTGAATAAATTAAATCGGATTTGAAAATTATTTATCATTTTTTTTACGGTCAATTCATATTTGTAAGGCACCGGAACATTTTGCTTTTGGCTAACTCCGCAGGCATATAATATTACATATGAGTATGTGTAGTTAATTTATTTAGCTTTGTTGTATGTACATATTGTTCAAATTCAAACTCGTAACTCGCGTCCGTCAGTTTACCCTAGAGACCTGACACGTGATCCCCGGGTGGTGCTAAACGAGTTACAAACTTTCTTTATTTATTTGACCCAGATTTATAAAGAAGTCTCCGACTTTCGGGTTGGAGACACCCCAGTTGGAACTACGGGTCTGACTGGGTTTTATTTGGACTATTTGGATTCCTAGTGGCATGTTATTAGCTTCGGCTAATAACTTAGCGGTTTGAACTGCAGGAGTTCGAGTACGTTGTCTGTCCGGTATAGCATGTGACCGGACGCTCGTCTCCGTGAGCAGTTAGCATTCCCTAGTAGGGTCGCTTGGGCGGCCACCAATGTGAACGGGCTATGCGGGGCACGTGAGTTGTCCTCAAGTTGTCCGATGAACACTGCTGGCGTATGGACGCGTGCATTCGTGTGCGCGACCGTGCAGTTTCAGTGGGAGGACTTCATCTCCGGCACTCTATCTGGATAGTGGAGTAGACAACCCGACGCTAGAGGTGTTTGTCCGGGTCACCCGTCCGCGTAGGAGTTATCGAAAGCCGCAAGGTCAAGATAGCGTGTGGAACAAGGGTTTGGCGTAATTAATTTTCGTGCATTTTTATTCCGCGAGGTGAGCGTGCGAGCAGCTCCGAGTGCCTCCTTGGATAATGAGGGAGCCAGCTTCTCTGGCGGGTCTAACAACACATAGTTGAGTCAATCATGTAGTATATTGTTTGACGGCGGATGAGCAGCGCTTGGTTCTGCTCGGGGCTATCCTGTCTTGACCCTTGATTAAGGCGTCATCGTTGCTTACGCAGGTAGGCAAAGCGTCGGATGAGGAGGGCGTGATGTCGGATGACCTGTGCCTGTTGCAGTAGAACGTGATGATCACAGGTACTGTTGTTAGTTGACAATGGTCGATAACATCAGCGGTGGGATCCATTGCCCTTAGGTGGGAAAGTGATCACTTGAATTAATTCTTGAATCAAGTTTGAGTTGAAGTTACAGAGGACCTCCTTTCATAACCTTGAGTTGATATTGGCGGTCCACTATAACCTAAACTAAGCAGACACGTAGCTATCGGGATTTGTTCATTTTGTAAAATAGATACATTTAAGTATACGTTTTACAGGTCAAATATAATCTTTATACCTAAAAACAATATTATATGATGAAACAAATTGAATACGGGAAATATATATTTAAATATATTTAAAAAATATATATTTAAGTTAGGCTAATAAAATTATATATCTGCATAAAATAAAGAAATAGGAATAAGAATATTATATACCTATATAATGAATAAATAAATTGATAAATAAACTAAATAGACCATAAATAAATATAATGCCTAACCATAACCACATTATATTCATATTGCATTATTAAGGTTTAGTTTTTTAAGTGGGCGTGGATGGCCAAATCGAAATCTATGGGGAATAGCGAAAAAAACCGATCAAGTGCGAGTAGAACTCGCGGCCTGAGGGTTCCGTGTCATTCAAATAAGTTAATTATTTTCATAAAAATTATGAATTTACCCACAATATGTATGAAAGAAAACTGCAATATTAAGTTGTTCGAGTATTCGGGTACGTAGCCCTAAATCTATATTAAAAATTAAAGTATTTGTTATTTAAAATAAATGTTGTTGCTGTTTAAATACAAAAAAAATGTATTGAATTGAATTTAACTAGTTTAGTTTTTGAGATAGACCCTGTAATAAAAATGGTCTAAAACAAATGGACAACTTTGATGGCCTCCCTTTTTTTGGGAGATAAAAATATATAAAAAATGAATTTGTTCTCTACATAATGAGTTCTAGACAATGACACACCACATGCTCCTTTTTCAATATTAATCAAATTTTTTATTCAATATTCCGTGTTTGATTAACATTTTACACAACATGTCCACATTTCAGATCTGTAACTCATTCCGTCTGCAGGCTAAAGGCAAGGCTAGTAACCCGTGACATACGGACGGATAGACAACAGAGTGACGTTAATAGGGATCCGTCTTTCCCTTTGGGTGCGGAACCCTAAAAATGGTCAAAGGAGTCCTGGTACCGAAATTCATAAAAACCAAAACAGCATAATTGGATTTTTGTCAAAATAATTACTCTAACCGAGAGAAAAATTCCCTGTATATTATTATATAACATCATCTTACATCACTTAAGATCTTATCTTCCAATGAACGGCATTGTTATCTATTGTTGAATTCGACCGCTAAATTAGCAGTCCATAACGAAACGCATAAACAATAAAATATTTTATGTTAATAGCAACTTTACTACCCAAACGAAAAGGCTCGAATTTGAACGCCAAGTCGCCAACGCATTTTAGATTCCATTCCATTCCATTTTTGAAATTGTAAGCAACAGCCATTTTGTGCGTCAGTTACAGGATGATTAAGTAATGGCTTTCGGATCTTATGCCCGTTTTCACTAACGACGAACAAGGCGACGCCTAACTAAGTAACTCCTAATTTAGGTCCATGCTTACCATAAAGTTCTATTTCACCAAACTATTTTTACTAACCCAAGAGTAGCCTAAGTTTTTGATACTTGTCTTTGGTTTTATTTGTCAAGTTGTCTGTATGCGGTTTTTTGACGTTTCACAGTACTACAATAAGCTTAATCTCAAAATCGCGACTGTCGCGTGCATGTGTCACTTTAGAGGCGCCTAAGCATTACGCATCCCCGAATCGGTGTCGTAACTTTAGGTGATTCCTAACGTCGTTAGTCATTAATTACTTAAGAGTTGGTGAAACGTGTTTTTACTCTAGGCAACTCCTAAATACACAGGCATCTGATTTAGGCGTCTCCTATGGTTATTGAAAACAGGTATTAATATCGTATAGTTCTCTGTGTTTTATTCTGGTTATTTCATAAATTTGACCCTGGCCTTCGCTTATAGGATTTTGATTGCTTACTATTTGGATTTTTATGAAAAGTGTGTTCGATAACGATCCCGGCTGTGTACATGGACTTTGATTTAGCGGGGATAAGAGGTACAAAAATGTAATATGTAATTTTAAAATGTAACTTCAATAATTATTGAAGTATAATTATAATTACCGTAGTTTGCTGGTTAAGACTGGTTTTTATTGGAATTATATAAGTAAACATAGTTATTTAATAAACAACAAATGTGTGTTAAATTAAAGTTTCAAAGAGACAAATGAACTTTTTTAAACTTAAATACTGTTTTTCTTAATAACGTGCATATACAATTATGTAAAAATCTTAAATCGTTTCAACCTGTATCACACCTGTACCTTGCTGCCGCTTTCAATTTCAAAAAGTACTATCTGGAATGCGTTGCCGTTCAAATTTTTGCCTTTTTGTTCAGGCGCTAAAGTTGCTATTAACATAACATATTTTGTTGTTTTTGCGTTTCGTTGTGCACTGCTAATTAGTGGTGGAACTTAACAATAGAAGAATAGTATTATTCTTTTTATTTAATTAACATTATTTTTTTTACTTATTATCTCTCGTTATTATTTAGCCCTATTGTTTTTAATTTTACATTAGTGTGAACATAAGTGTTTATTATGCACCCATATTACAGAATATGCGCTTTGATTTGGCTGCTTGGTGACGAGATAAATATTAATGTATTCTTATCACTCTGAATACCTTTTCAGAAATATACTTTCGTTTATATAGCCAAATTCATATTGAAGACTCGGTAATTAGTCAGTACCAAGGTTCAGTGACCCTTTCTGTGAAATACAGAAAACCAAATTTACAATTTTTAACTGTCGTTATTATTGAAGAAGTATAGAGGCATAAAAATATTTTTCGCAGTTCGCAAACAGGTTTATTGAACCTTCGTACATTTACCGAGTCTTCGGTATGAATTTGGCAATATAAAAGAAAGTAACTTTATATTATGATGTGTATGTAAGTGACAAATATACCTAATAGTATTGTATTGTTATGGTCTTGTTACAGGTAGCTTGAAGTTTGTGCATCAGAGCTGCTTGCAGCAATGGCTGACTGCATCGGAGACGAGGTCCTGCGAACTATGCAAATTCAACTTTATTATGCACACGAAAATAAAGCCATTCAACGAGGTGAGCCATCACTCCTTTCCGATCTTTGTAGAAACTGTAACATTGTATTATTTTTAATGTCACTGCTACGTGACGCTACCTACTACGAAGTTGTTACATTTGAATTTAATTTATGTTAATGTCATGTGAAGGTATGCTTGAATACCTATTTGTTATTGTAGAGTTGCCTTCAATTCTAGACACTATATGACTTTAAGTCATATTAAAACGCCGCTGGTTGGTAGATTGACGTGCAGCCGATTGTATTTGGGTAAAGACTATACTCTTAGAACAAATTATTTTGTTCTGTGTCTATACTAATGATAAAGGTGTAAAAAAGCCGCATCTGTACATATTTTTGCGAAATTTTAAATGAAATGAAAATAATATTGTACTGAAGCGTAAACTACAATTTTTAGATTTTTTTCTGTCTGTATATTTTCCGTTTTATCCCGAAAACCACTCAACGGATTTGGATGCAGTTTTCCTTTTATTATCGTAGTGACTCTGGTAAACATAGTATAAGCTATAAATAAAGGGTGTAGGTAAAATAACCGCCAAGCCAAAAACTTGATAATAGTTTTGCTACTCGCAAATAAAATAGACTTAGACACTTTCACGCAAGCGAAGCCGCGGGCAAAAGCTAGATTACAATATGAACGCAAATCGATTTCGAGGACGAACTTTTTAACGTAGAAATACAAATTATTATTATATCAATACCAGTTGAAAATTAACCCCCTAGCTATAACAAAGGAAACTGCTCTATGTTCGAAATAAAAAATACATGTTTTGTTATGTACTTTTGTCATGACACATAATTTAAAAAAATATATCGACCGTCACTAATACTCCGGTGATAGAGAGACGACATATGTGTACATAACCTATGTACATTATTTGCCGGCGGGAATATGTACTGTTTATTTTTCAGTCATATGTCCGCCGCGTAGGTTGTCCATACATTCGAAATTTGAAAATAAGAAAAAAAAAAATGTTTTTTTACGTTTTTGTGTTCTATTACCAGTGATTCTGATTCATAGATTTCAATAAAGATAGAGGGTTCATTTTCAACCTGTATACGGTTGCTTTTACCTGCTGCTTCGTTCGCACTGAATACCGATTTTGAAGTCTTTAAAGCAGGAGTTGGCATTTTTCAAATTTAGTAACATTCACAATGGTAATATAAAAATCTAGAGGACAACACTAAAGCTTCAAAAAATTATAAATACGATATTCTAGATCTGTATTAAAGTGACTTGAAAAATAGTAGTTTATGAAACTGCTACATAAAAAGGTTATTAAAAACACGAGTGTCAGTTAAAAAAACGAGTCGTAGGCGAGTTTTTTAATAGTACGCGAGTGTTTTAATACCTACTTATGTAGTATAGTTTCATACACTACTTTATCTAAACTCATGCCTAACAACCTGTTTTCATAATCTTGATAAAATTTGTCGTTAGACATTTTTGATTTTTCTTGAAAAAGCTCGTTCTAAAAGTGTTTGTAATTTCACTCGTTATTTCCAGAATGTCAGGTGGAGTCAAATTATCATCACCATCACTGCTGTTAGTAATTTTAGGGCATAATAATACTTTTGATTTAATCCATAAAACCACAGTAAATAGTAATTTCCACGTAAGCTACGGTGCCAAAACCCAACAGTACACCACGCATGCTTGTGTATGCTTTGCGTGCGCCGGCAGCCATAGACAATGCAGGCCGAAAATGAAAATGAAATTGTGACCCCCTTTGTCACGCCGCAATATCATTTAGTACGTGTTAGAGAATATTATATAATAACCTCATTGGTATTTGAAATTAAACCTCTGACATGGCTGTATGGGCTAAATTCCCTTTGCCTTCCTAGTTAGTACTGTAATCTCAGACAAAGTTTTTTTTATAGCATTATGTTGTTGGAAGACCTATACTATAATTGATTTTTTTGTGTTTTAGAGACGTTCATGAAAAATATTTCTCATTTTGCCAGTAGTTTTGAGTTCGTAATGAGGATTTTACGATATGAAGTTAGATAATAGTAATTTATTAAACATGGAACTTATTTTTGATTATGTTATGCGTATTAAGTGTTTGTTTTAAAGCGTTTGGACCACCCATGTAGGATGAATAGGAGATAACACACGAACACACAGACAGTCGGACAACAAAGTGATTTATTTATTTTCAAATCCTTGACCTACTAACAGTTATAAAACTAAATCGTGAGTTGTTATTCATACTTACAGATTAACCAAATATACGTTACCGGTCAACCTGATTTTAGGACAAACTACAAATAAATAAAATATTACGTTACTTAAAAAAACTACGATTATGACACGAAGTGGGGCAAGGATACATTAAATATATTATACCTAGGTCAGGATACTGATGATCGACCAACTTCTCACAATGGAACCACATCCGTTGCGAGAAGACGGCATGACGTGGCCATAGCATCGAGTACCTAGGTTGTCCGCCACGCCCCAGCAGCGCGGAGATAAGTAGGCGCAGAACCCTCAAAAGAGTAAAACGGAATCATTATGATGTAAATTTTTAATATGTCTGTAACAAGCGTTTTTTCTCTTCACACCGGATAAAACTATAAAGAAATAGTCCTCGGACATTGAAAAAAAAACCGAGAGTATCGATATTTTAATGTCTCCTCTGTATGAAACATAAAAATCGTGTATAGGAACACAATTATTCGACGTTTTCTATAAATGTGCGAGTAAATTATTAATATAATTCACTTCAATAATTTATACGTGACCCGATGCATGTTCAATCAAACATATATTATACATACGGATCAACAAACAACGTAAAACTGGCCATTTTGGCATATGTATTGTCAGCAAAATACACACCAAAACTCTTTAAAAATACCTAGTCGGTGCTTAAATTCTATCACAAACAAAATTGGCTATAAAATAAAAACTAGTCATGATATTCAAAAAAAGTTTTTTTTTTTAAAAAGGTAATTTAATTAGCTTACATTAAACACAAAATTTATTCAAAATGATTGTCACCATTTTTCACATAAGCCTTCAATCTTCGTGGCCAATCATCAATAGCAGCACGGACCATATTCATGTCGATATCGGCCACTGCTTTAATCAATGATGACATTAGGCTGGTCAAATTTTTGTGAGGTTTAAAACAGACCTTCTCCTCCAATTCCTGCCAAATTTTGTAATCCAGTGGATTGAGGTCAGGGCTAGATGAGGGCCAATCTTGATGCCTTATTAACTCGATATTCTGGCGCTCGAAGTTGTTTTGGCCTTATGAGCAGGTGCGGAGTCCTGTTGAAACACAAATGGCCGTCCTCCAAAGAGTGTCTGGGGCAGATCTTTTACTATGCGATCTAAAACCGTGTCTTGGTACACTTTTGCACTGATTTTGACACCTTTTTCACAAAAATGCACTTCAGTAGGGCCATAGTAAGACACTCCCAACCAAATCATGACTGATGATGGATGATGGCCGTGCTGCACTTCCAGCGGCCGCAGAGCTGGTAGCGTACACCCTGTCATTTTGTTTGTTGTACTTCTCTTCGATATTAAAAATTTTCTCGTCTGTAAACAGGATACCGCGCTGTCTGTTTCTTGAGAACCGCTTTAGCAAAACTTTGCATTTTTTGGCTCTCATAGCTATCAGACGCGCGTTCAGAAGATGTCCACTTTTTTTTCAGTAAGCTCGTAGTCCCAGGTCTTCATTGAGTACTTTTTTTACGGTACTTGTGGTTAATCCCATCTCCAAAGCTATCAATTTCTGCTTGCGGACGGGATTTCTTGCAATACGCGCCTTGATTGCTTTGATGACCCCTGGAGTCCTAACGGAACGAGGTCTGCCAGTTCTTTTCTCGTCATCGACACTAGAGGTTTCATTGTACCTCTGGATGGTACGGTACACGAACCTCTTCGTGATTTTTAATTTTTGAAGCAAGTTGAATATCGTCTTCGGTGGATGGCCGCAACGATGCAATGCAATTACTGCTACTCGGTCCTCTTTGCGAGTCCATCGTAAAAAATGAATGAATGTAATTGTGATTTGGCAGATTATTAATCAAAAAATATTTGAAAATCGAACACCATTTCATTTTTTTTTCTAGGTGTTCTATTTTTAAAATAAATGGCCAGTGACAGTATTTAAGAACCGGCTAGGTATGTTTCATTTACGTTTCCTTGTGTTCTGTTTCACGTACAGTCACGTGCATAACAATTTTATGACTTATACTCGAAGTATAGATTATAGCACTTGGGTGGTCGTCTTTAATGAGTGTCACGAATCACGAAAAAAAATCGATTACTCAATACAAGCATACGCGATAACTTACTTAAGACTATTTTATTCATGAAAACCTTCTATAAAGTGATAGATTTTTTGAATTTGAATAGATTTGTGACACTTTGACACATCTGTCACTTTTGACAAATCTATCTCATGAATTCGGCCTCAACGACGTGCCTACAGAACCAAAAACACTAAGCAAAACCACGATCGATTGTACGGTCACTAAAACATTGATGTTAGTATTTTTTAGGAAATTAGAATTTTTTGCTATGTACTATGTAATTTTGTTATACATTTTCACATTTGTGATATTAAGACAGGCTGATACCAATGCAATTTCGATTGGATATTAAAAAAAACGGCCAAGAGCGAATAGGGCTCGCACAATTAGGGTTCCCTACCAATCTACAGCAAGCACTAAGACGATTTTTTTTTTAATATTCTGTGTTTTAGGTAAAAATCTTAGCAACCGTCGAAAAATCCTAGTAATCTATGAATTAATATTAAATTTCCTTAGAAACCTTAGAGAACAAGAGGCAACTATGTTTCTATAACCACTGGACCAAAAATTACAAAAATATACGTACGTTTATTTTTACAATCGCTAGAACTCTACATCGTCTCTTGTAAACGGCTTGTCTGATCAGTGAGGTGCTTTAGGCAGTCTGGACCTCCTCCATCCGTACTCTGTGTAGCTGTTATCAGTAGCCTTAGTATGAAGACATCACGGTTACGTTATAGTTGCTTTCACGTTAGATTTGGTATGAAATCTGATAAGTTCCGCTACTGTCCCCTAGGGGCGATTATCAGATTCCATACGAATTCCAACTTGAACACAACTATAACGTAACCGTGATGTTTTCATGCTAAGGCTACGGTCTCATTCGAATGGTTAGCTGATAGACAACCGAAATGACCTCGTTTGTACGAAAATGTTACTCTGGACAGTTAATTGCGCCTCGTAGTTAGTGTATTAATTAAAACTTTTATTTTTCTTTGGAGCGAGCTGACCTCATTTTTTAGGGTTTCGTACCTCAAGACCTGTTGTCCATCTGTCTGTCTGTCCGTCCGTCCATCCGTCTGCCTGTCAAGACCCTTTATCACGTTAACGCGTGTATGTATCGAGTTGAAATTAAAACCATTTACTCAAATCCAATCGGTCCCTTGAAGCTGTAAAAAAAATCAAACTTCTAAGTTAACGTAAAAGAGATACGGCCGTTTATGCCGCAAAAAACGTATATTTCGACACTCTCAAGGGAATCAAAATTTATAGGGTTTTTTCCGTTGACTTAATACTGTCTTATACTACAAGTATAGGGAAAAATCTGAAAACTATACATTTGTAATTAAATCATAAAAAATATAGTCTTTAACGGAACCCTCGGTGGGCGAGTCCGACTCGCACTTGTCCGGTTTTTTTTTCTTTTCGGTCTCTGGCTGGCGATATATATATTATGTGCGCTTTATCAAGATCCCAACGTTATGCCAAATTTTAAATTCTTACGTTACACAGTTTTCGAGAAAAACCTCTGTGACAGACGGACGGGCGGACTTGAGAGTAATCTTATATTCCGATTTTCGTTTTAAGTTACGGAACCCTAAAAAAACCTTTTAAATTGAGAACCTCTTAAGAATGCGTTAGTGTAAACATCGAGGCGAAACATCCAAACACTGCAAGATGCTACCGTCCCAGCAAATCCTAAAAATATATAAATAAAATCGTCTAATTAATTCATAATAGAATGACAAACAAACTTAATTTTATAGCCGAGTAAAACCAGCTTGCCAACAATACCGTTAGGGGCGACAACACAAAGCTAGGTTCTACGTTCCGCGGTCACTGTACAGCGCGATCTGGCGAAATGTCATGAAACCCGTAAGTTATGATACATACCTACCTACTACATCACAGTTGGCTTAGCGATATATATATGTCGCAGTAAATTGGTTAAATTAGACACTTAATTAACACCCTAGACCAGGGGTCGGCAACCGGCGGCCCGTGAATCACTTTGGTACGGCCCGTAAGGTTCACAACCGCTTCTCGCACCTCATTCACTCAGTCTTTGTGTGAGCAAAAATTTTCCATTCTGAACTATAGAAAAAGCAAGCATTGTTTTCAGTTAACGGATGCACATTTGGACGCAACACTGCGCATTTCCACTTCTTAAATGCAAGCGAACGTACAAAACCGTGTAAGCCAAATGCAGCCGCAAAAATTGCATTAGTTTTTACTAAGAGTTCTATGTAAACTACAATAAATATGTTTCAAATTGACTATACGTTTTATTTATTCTAACAAAATTATTTATATACAAAGATGAGATGCGGCCCTCGCTGACCACCCTGGTAACATTTGTGGCCCTCCTATATCATAAGGTTGCCGATCCCTGCCGTAGACCGTTAATTAAAGACCGAAGCTTAACCAAGTCGCTAAAGTTCTGTCAGACAAGTGAATGAACGAAACGTTTAACGAGTTGTCTAAACGTTCCTAGGTAACAAGACGCATTTCAACTTTGGTAGGGTGACCAAGCTATTTGATTGGAAAAAAATTAATAAAAAGACAAGGCTTGTCTTAGTTTTATGTTTCTTTAAGAGGGCTCCCCTAGCCAAATGCAGATTCTTGCTTCTTTTTAGGAACTTTAAGCTCGTTTGTGAAAAGAAATTAAAATAAATAAAAAATACAGCACTTATCTCCAATATCTTGCCTTGAAGTTCCACAATGAAATTATTTTTTTACGTTATTAATGTCTTACGACATCTGCTTTCAAAAGAATGACTGTAGTTGAAGATTCCATGCATCTACATCTCAAATTGACGTCATTTATTTTCGAACAATACACTAATGGTTAGATAATTTAATAACTTAAATAATACACAAAAAAAAATATTGAAAATACCATTTTTTAATTTTTCTTTCAAATAACTACATCAATTGGTACGAATTCTAGAGCAAAAGTTGTGCGCGAGAGCGGCCGGCAGTGTGCCGCTGGCTGTCCGACGTGGAACTCGTGTCGTTTGTGCTCGCGCCAGCCGCTCTGCACCATTGACCATTTCTTTTAGTAGGTATTATGAATGGTATATCGTTGTAGTCGGTAGTGAAGACGAGAAGATTTATGTTATGGAACAATTTTATAGACATATTATTCGTAAAGTGCAAAAAGACGCTTTGTTTTATTTTTAATTTGTTTTTTTTAAGGACATATTGATAGTGAATTTTGTGTGCGAAAAGACGCTTTCGTTTTGTTTAGTTTAGTTTTTACCTAAGTAAATTCTGGTCAATTTTGTTTATCATAGTGGTAGATAGATACTAAAGCCGATTCTAAAGGCTTTAATTTTAGTTTTAATGCAGTCAAAACTTGAATTTTTCCAAAGTGATATAGCTCTTGTTGTAAACACTAAAGAACTATTTTGGAATGAAGAAAATTTAGTTTTGACAGCACTAAAACTAAATTAAAGCCTTCAGAATCGGCTTTACTGACTGCACTACGAGTATTCCAGTAATAAGACCTGTGTTTGTGCGAAAATGCCGAAATACAAAAAGGATAAGTTACAGAGGAGGCGAAACGCCCAGAAAATGCACCAAATTGTGTAAGTAGATACCTATTACTTATTATTACAATATATTTAATACTCATAAATTTATATTATATCATAGCAGTATAGAAACGCAGAAAGAAAAGTAAATATGTATGTGAGGAGCTCTGAACCGGGATTCGAACCCGGGACCTCTCGCTTGCCGGGCGATTGCTCTACCAACTGAGCTAATATATTACTCATAGATTGATGGATGTGGAAGAGGCGAAAGAGATGTGTCAGGATCGTAGCAGATGGAAATCTGTAGTATATGCCTACCCTTTTATGGGAGACAGGCGTGAGTGTATGTATGTACGAGGTAAAAAACTTGAACAATGAAGCGGCGCAGATTTCGCCCTTCGGTCCACCGAATAGAGACTATACGATTCTCGCAATACGTCGCTTTTTTGTTCGAGTCGTTTACCCAGGTCTTTACTCGTAAAATACTGCAAGTTTATTTATATACCTATTTTTATTTTATTTTAGACGGGCACGGAGAAGCCAAAAGATATTTCCAACATCACAGCTCAATGACGGTGCTAATAGGTAAGTACCTACCAGTACTCCATGATTTGATTGTGAATTACCTACGTCATATAAATAAATCTCGGTGGCGGCGATAGCACAGGTGGTAGAACGCTGGCCTCCCAATTTTGAGACCCAGGTTCGATCCCCGGTCGGGCATGCACCTATGATTTTTTCTAAATATCGTGCATACTCTTTGTATCTAATACTTGTTACTTGTTGAACGGTAAAGGAAAACACCGTGATGAAACCTGCATGCCCTAAAAAGCATAGTTCACACTCGGAAACACCTCTGACACCCCCTCGGGGATACATGTCTTGACGATATTTGTACTCAACACAAAATATCAGAATCATCACATCTCCATAATTTATCGACAGATAAAACTCCGATACGTAAAATATATACATAGAGTTATGAAACCACAGACACGAACGTAACGGTTCAGTGAATAGTCGTGATGTTTTTGTTTTCCTGTTTGTAGACATCTTATTCGAATAACGTAATATTTATTATTGTATCGATTCGGTATAATACGACTTCACTTATTTGACAGGACTAACCTTATTTTAGGCGTACCGTCTTTGTCTTGTGATACAGAAAGAAGAAGACAGCACGCTTAAATTTAGTTAAATAGTCCTGTTAAATAAGTAAAGTCGTGTTACACCGAATGGACACAAATAAAAAGTAATAATAATAATAATAAATTCCGTTATTTTTAATATTACATTTACTTTTGTTTTTGGAACGAAGTTCCTTATCGTACGTTACAGACACTTGACGAATGAGAGCTTTGCCGAAAAAAGTATAAGCCTTCGACCGACATGACACTTTTGCTCTCGTTTTTTATTTTGTTATTTACTTTTCAAGTCTTTAAAAACAGAATCTTGTTTTTTAATTAAAAAGAAAGTCACCTAGAGACGCCATTTTTAAACCCTACAAACAATAATTTCTTAAACTTTACAATAGCTAATTCATAATTTTAATAATATTTATAAAATTACTCCCTGTCTATTCTCTATGACTACCCTCAAAATTGCTCCCATTTTACAATTCGTTGAGTCTTTAATATGTGTGCTTTATTGCAGGCTAAAAGCTACTCAGCAACTCGAGGAATTAAATAAAGCTGGGCTGTAAGAAGAAGGAGAAATGGAATGCCTGACTCAGAAACCTGAAGCATTAAAAAATACCGGACTTGATTCCACTGATTCTAGTGACACTGAAAATGAAGAGGTAGATTTTCAAATTTGATTTAGTGAATGCCCACGTCAAAGAAAATTAAAATTTCTATGCCAAGTACTTGTGAGATTTCTAAAATTATGTTTACGTTTTGGGCCTTATGGATATAATATTGTAACGACAGAAATCTAAACCTATTATTGTTGGGAAATATGTAACCATTATATGTTTTTTGCAGTTACTAATTTCGTATGGACATGAAGAAATAGCAAATAAAAGAACAGTTGGAAGACGAATAATAGACGTTAGCCACTTTATTACTGAAATACAAAACATTTCCAACCATGGACTGCTTGGGTGCAGTGTCAACGAATTGCAATTAGTTGGAGAAACTCAAAATGGCCTAGAATCTAAATTTACCATCAAGTGTAGTCTATGCAATGGTGTATTTTATATAGATGCTTGTAGATGCCAAGATAATTATTTACCAATGAATAAGTGCGCGGTTGCAGGTACAATGGCAATAGGTGCTGGATATTCCCAACTTCTGGAAATTTTAGCGTCGTTAAATTTACCTATGATGTCTGAAAAGACGTATATCAATAATCAAAACTTTCTCAGTCAGAAATGGCAAGATGTTAGCGTAGAATTTATGAAACAGGCTGCAGAGAAAGAAAGACAACACGCAATTTCAGAGAAAATGGAAAAAAAACTCATCTCATTTTACAAAGTTTGCATTCTTCCAGAACTTATTGACCCCCGTTACCCTCGAGGTATGCCGATAAGGAACCCTTCCTACATTGAAGAAGTTATTAAGAAGAAAAATGATAAAAATAAAGAAAACATTAAAACAGTCGATCGCAATAAGATTATCGAAAAAACAGACCAGGAAACCAGAAGGGTAGGTGAAGAACCCGATGTTTTGCGTGAAATTAATATGCCTACATGTAGCCGGTATTTAGATTTCGAAGACATGTAAGCGATTGTTTTATTTTTAATATGATTAAATACCAAAGAATTGCTAACAGAAATTTGTTTTGTTTTTTCTGTACCCTGGACCATCCCCCAATTCCTCTCCTGACCTATGAGGGGGTCAACATTGTATATTGTTTCTATTTTCCAAGCTTGGTAGTAAGTTTTTATTGTTGGAACTATCGCAGCAGAGCTAGACCGAAAAACGTGCGAGGCTTCGACCGTCACGACACTTTTGCTAATACATAGGTAACACTAAAAGTTTCCGGAACTGGCCACTTACATAAACAATATTTAAAAATTTATTGCAAGATTTGAAAATAGAACTCTTTGGCTGTAGAATACAGTTTGTTTCATCTGACTGTCTTCTGTTTTTACCTTGTGGCGCCATTTAAAAAATTGTGTGTCTGCATCAACATGGATTTAACTCGGGAAAATTTTCGTAGTATGATTTTCTACGATTTTAAGTGTAATTTGACAGCTCAACAGAGCATCGCTCGGCTTGAAACAGCTTTTGGCAATGAAGCACCATGCAAGACGACTGTTTATAGCTGGTTTGCAGAATTCAAGCGTGGTCGTATCAATCTCAGTGACGAATCTCGCGATGGTCGGCCGTCCACCGCTGTGACCAACAAAAACATCGATGCTGTGCGCCGTATGATTGAAACAGACAGGCATGTGACCTACCATGAAATTCGCGCATCCTTAAAAATAGGCATGAGTCAAATACAATCAATCCTACACAAACATTTGGGTGTGAGAAAGCTGTGCTCGCGGTGGATCCCACACAACTTGACCGAGGCTCAAAAAACGGACCGCGTCACTTGGTGCAGTGCCATGCTTACCAGATTCAACGAAGGTGCGTCAAATTTGGTGTGGGACATAGTAACAGGTGACGAAACATGGATTTATTGCTACGATCCCAAAACAAAGCAGCAATCGAGCGTATGGGTCTTTCAAGATGAGCCGAAACCAACCAAAGTGGCGCGCGTGAAAAGTGCATCTAAGCGGATGATTGCTTCTTTTTTTAATAAAACTGGACACGTGGCTACTGTTGCTTTAAAGAATCGTCGTACCGTGAATAGTGACTGGTACACGACCATTTGTTTGCCGGAAGTTATTGACGAACTCCGTAAAAATAACCGTAAACGCCGTATCATCCTGCACCACGACAATGCTAGTTCTCACACGGCCAGACAGACAAACGACTTTTTGAAGACGAAAAATGTAGAACTCATGAGTCATCCTGCATACAGTCCCGACCTAGCACCTTGTGACTTTTTTCTGTTCCCAAAAATTAAGAACCAATTACGCGGTCAACGATTTTCATCACCAGAAGAGGCTGTCGAGGAGTATGAAAAACACGTTTCAGAGGTCACCACAGGGGAGTGGCACAAAAGTTTTCAAAACTGGTTTGATCGAATGAAAAAGTGCATAGACGCCAAGGGAGATTATTTTGAAAAACAATAAATTAATTTTGTACCTTTAATAGTATTTTTTCATATTCATTCCGGAAACTTATAGTGCGTCCCACGTAGTATGTTAGAACTTCGTTCACACCGGGATTCCCACTACATTTAAAGATTTTTCATTTTTAATGAAAATTTTCAAATCTAATGAAAACAAATAAAATAAATAAAATGTTTAATTTAACAACAAAGTAGTTACGCGGGGTAATAGTTTAATTTTAGTAAATATTAAAAAAAAGGACAACTCACATATTTTTTTATATTTATGATGTCAACCTAATTTTAATAAATTTAAGTTATCAGTTTTGATTAATTACAAAAAGGCGGGTTTCTCACAATCCTCCTGCGTGCAGGGCACTTAAGTGAGATTTGGCAATGAAACAATGAAAATATACCATATTAAATAAAATAAGTTTTAATAAAAATAGGTTACTAGATTATCTACCTGAAAATAGGTGAACATGATTAAGTCTAATATTTAATACTGCCGCCTCTGTCGCTTCAAATGCTTGTGTTGTACGACTGTAATGCCAGGCTACTGACCTAGACACTGACAGCGCGTCATTGTGGTTTAGCTGCGAACTTATAGATGTCGCTGTATCATTATTCCGATGTTTTATAGAGGTGTGGTGCGGTGCGGAGGTAGCGAACGCTCAAGGCCGTTGGCTCTCGGAGCCTTCTTAATTAGAGAAAAATAAGACCTGCTCTGCTACAGAACATAAATGTTTGGTACGTTTTACCAACAACATGTTTACAATTGCACCACAGACCAAATTTGAAATAAATAAAACCGGCCAAGTGCGAGTCGGACTCGCGCACGAAAGGTTCCGTACCATTATCTATAAAAACGGCAAAAAATCATGTCTGTTGTATGGGAGTGCGCAAGTCCGACTCGCACTTGGCCGTTTTTAGCATTTGTTGTTATAGCGGCAACAAAAATACATCATCTGTGAAAATTTTAACTGTCTAACTTGCACGGTTCGTGTATTATCTATAAAAACGGCAAAAAAAACATGTCTATTGTGTGGGAGTGCGCACGTCCGACTCGCACTTGGCCGGTTTTAGTATTTGTTGCTATAGCAACTATAGCTGTGAAAATGTCAACTGTCTAATTATCACGGTTCATGAGATACAGCCTGGTGACAGACGGACAGCGGAGTCTTAGTAATAGGGTCCCGCTAGTTACCCTTTGGGTACGGAACTCTAAAAACCACTGAACACAACAAACCAACGTTGCACAACGTTTGCCAAAAAGATAGACTCTGAAAGTAATCAGCTGTTGTCGTGACGCCATCTCGCTTTACATTATTTAACCAACACGCCGGCTTTCAGTAAGACAGATTGTTAAACGTTTTCGATGATGCTGTATGTATGCTGTAAATCAAAATGCTAGTGACTTGGTTAAACGTCGATCTTTAATTAACGGTCTAGGGTGTTAGTTAAGAATCTGTTTTAACCAACTAACTGCGACATATACATATACAGGCTGAACCAAACGAATGCCCCCTTCAGGGAAAGTACCTTAAATATTAAAGATGACAAATTTCACGTAAAGGAACCTTTATTTTATTTTTAAAGTTAAACTGCAAAGGAAAACTGCATTCAAAGAATTAAAAAAAAAATCACCTGTTTGAACCGGGAAAAAAAACAACCTGTGTTTTTTATGATACCGATCGAAAGGTTCAAATAAAATAGTATCGTAAATTAAAGGAAGACCATAAAATTTAACAATTCAATAACAAAACTCTTACAAGTATTCCAAAATTCAATATTATTAGAAGTATTCATTTTCCTGAACATTTTAAAATGGCACAACGATACAGTAAATCATAAGGATCAAATTAGGATGTAATTTTAAAATGTTGTTCAGGAAAATTAATATGTATTATTATAGACTAATTAATACAAATAATGTTTTTCCTGCGTCTTTACGGGCTGATGGATAGATGGATGGATGGATATCTATACTAATAATAAACTAGTAAAAAGTCACGTCTGTACAATGAATATTTTTGCGAAATTTTAAATTAAACGGGCTATTCGTATCGCGTCGCACTAACCGAAAACTACAATTTTAGAATTTTTGTCTCTGTATGTTCCGTTTTAACTCCACTCAACGGATTTGGATGAGTCTTTTTTATTACTTATAATCGTAGTGGGGTCAGGGTTTCTCATCAGCATCACATCTATAAGCTACGAGGGGAGGGGTGTTGATAAAATAACTACCAAGCCGAAAAATGGCGATATTTTATCTTAAATAAAAGATACATTGATTCAAAAGACACTTCCAAAAGCCAGTAAAATGTAAAATTTTACCCCTTTCATATTTTTATTACTTGGGATCGGAAAATCTCGTCTCGACTGATTCCCTGAACTTGACAATGTTCTTTGACAAACACAATAATTGCAATATGTTTTCCTTTACTGTTAAGCAAGACGTGGTAAATGAAATACTTACTATCTGAGTGGCGTGTCACGTTGTCACGAACGATTTCATTATTTTCGATGCACATCTTGATTATAGTACGACCGGTTTACGTCATCTTCTCTTCTCTGTACATATAAGGCGTAATGTCTACTGAACAGATCTGGGTTGTGTTTTCACCGTTTCGTATCTTGATGATCTAGGTGGGATTAAAAAGGGTACGTAATATTTGGCAAAATTTATAAAATCACATCATTAATATGTCATCCTTTCTTGTGGTTCGAAAATTTATAGGCCTAGGGATGGCGAACCCAATGAAGGCACGCGACAAAATATTTCAGGCACGCTAGAAGTCGAAACAGTTTTGTTTTGGTAGTTTTTGAAGAGTTTTGAGTTGTTATTATCTTCCCAATTATCACTAAGTCAAAGTTATTCGAAGGCACGAAGGCCTCATTAAATACTTCTTTAGAAAAAATGGCACGTCGATCCATAAAGATTCGCCATCCCTAGGTCCTAGAACTATGAAATTTGGCAGGTAATACCGTCTTTTACTACAAGTATAGGGAAAAATCTGAAAACTGTACATTTGTAAATAAGTCATAAAAATATAGGCCATAACGGAACCCTCGGTGGGCGAGTCCGACTAGCACTTGACCAGTTTTTTTAAATAGTGTCTAGTTGTAGGTACACTATTTCATAATGAGTCACGATAACACCTTGCTATTTGAATTTAACAAGTAAACAACTATACTGCATTGAACCAGACTTGGTCTAATTTAAATATGCAAAATCCAGGAGGATTGTGCACTTAAAACTTGAAAACCCCTTGGCGTATTTTCAGGTGGGATTCTTAGTTTCAAATTTAATGATTTTATGTTAGGCGGTGCTTAACCATGAAATGCAGCACTGTGATTGCCTGATTTGTCGCAAAGTATCTCTTAACCCTCTTACTAACCGTTAAAAATATAACAATGGAAATTTATTGTTGCGCTGGATGAATCCGTCCCCTTGCAAGCAAACAGGTCAACGATTAGT
The DNA here is from genome assembly GCA_910592155.1 of Ypsolopha scabrella. Classification (NCBI taxonomy): domain Eukaryota; kingdom Metazoa; phylum Arthropoda; class Insecta; order Lepidoptera; family Ypsolophidae; genus Ypsolopha; species Ypsolopha scabrella. Next base: position 14,696,256 of record OU342964.1, read on the forward strand.
CGACAATTAGGGCAGTTTCTGAGTTAAAGCGCATAGGCATGCCACCGTTTTAGTACAAAATTTAATAACCCATTTCTCTGTTGTTTTTCATTATAGACTAAAGTTCGAGACTTCTATAGTTTCAGACTGGCATTTACAAAGTCACTAGAAATGTATAAAATTTTGGTGTAGGTACAATTTAAGGCAAGAAAACAACTTTGTAAATAAATCTGATATCTTGATATCTTTATAACAAAAACAATATTGAATATTTTGGCGAAATGGTGCCTTTTAAAATATCATTACCGAACGTCTTCAGAATTTCTGTATTAGGTTCATTTTTGGTATTCGTAAATTCGATCACATTTCTGAATTTCGTTCGCGTCTTAATTGGCTTCCTATTCGTCGTCGTCGCAATTCTCATATTCTGTCTCTTTTGTATTCTGTATTAAATAATCCTGCCACCCCATCATATCTCAAAGCTCGCTTTCAGTTTCTTCATGGTACTCATGACCGTATCTTACGGTCCTCTCAAAATCTACTCCTGGCTACCCCAATACATTCATCGTCCTTCTATGACAATTCCTTTTCAGTACAAGCCGTCCGTTTGTGGAATGATCTTCCTCTATCTATAAGAAGAGCACCTTCCCTACCAGTCTTTAAGAGACTGGTAAAAGAACACTACCTCTCACTCTGACCACTGAACTATCTACATTCCTCTTAAAGTTTATTTATTATTTATGTAATATATGTATGTATGTATATATTTATTCATTCATGTTATTTATCTATAATACATTATTATTTTTTTTTAAATTTATTAATGTAGATTTTGTATAGTATATTTAAATATTATTTTAAAATTAGTGCACCGCCTATTCATCAATCTCCTTTTAAACCAGATTCTACCCAAAGGTTGTCTGGAAGAGATCGCTATAAGCGATAAGGCCGCCTGATTGTACCTACGTTATTTGGCTATTGTAATTTATATTATTTTTGTTTCCTTCTTTGTGGTGTGCAAATAAAGTTATATTGTATTGTATTGTATTGTATTGCATTACCAGATAATAGAGGCCTTATACTTTGGTCATTCATTCATTCATATCACGAAAAAAAACCGTGAAAAGGATTATCAAATTTTGTACTGAAACGGTGCGGCCAATCACAGCGATGCATTTCAATGATAAACATCGCTTAACTTGAAACTCTCAAATGTGAAATCGAGGGTTAGTCACCTATTCACGTAGTAACCTCGTCCCATGTCCCCCAGTGGCGCCTGCTGGAGATGTCTGGTGTGGAGCGGCGGCGACTCTGCTGCGCGGTGCTGTTCCACTGCGTCGCAGCACTCTGCGTCATGTGGTCTCTGTTCGTGCTCATCGAGCGGGCCGTCGAGGAGGTCAACCGAGGGCTTATCGGTGAGCAAACCTAACCCGAGTGGCGTTCCGTACTGAATAAAGGGGACAAAACTACGTGAGTAAGCGGAATAGATAGACTGTTCACTCGCAAAGGATTGCCGTAAATGGAGAAAGCAGAAGACGGTGTATTTTTTCTTTCCTTCGTCAATCCTTTGAGTCAAGTCCACTTACTTACATTACGTTTATCCTTTTCGACCGAAAAGGAGCTAGGCTCGTGTAGCTGTAGTTTTAGAGCCAACGATACTTTAGTGATGCTACGCGTTATTTTGGATTTCTATACTTTACCTACAATACTTGAACGAACGGCGAACCCTTGGTTCGAAGGTGTACGTTTCATAGCACCACAAAAGTTCATTCTTATAGCACATCACTACATTCAATTTAGTGCTGGGAAGCCAAGGAAATAAAAGGAAAGGAAAATATAACATCTAATGTCTAAACAAACGTATGTTGCAAATGTAGGATCGTTAATACATATCTATGTACTTATTTGAATATAAAATGCATACAGAACGGCGGTCAAGGAATTCAAGGGAATTAATACGTTCAGATGAATATGGAATGAAGGCGTCGTCGTTAGTTATGTTCTAAAAAAGCGTCGAAATATCAGCGTTACAACGTTTTCCAATCATAAGTCAGTTTAATTATATTTAGTGTCCGAGAAGTTCTGTCTCTTATTGTTTAACTTCAACATTTATAGCTATCGCTTTCAAATATCGCGTGATTGGCTAGAAATGACATTACACATAATTTTTAGCAAATTTTTAAGCGATGGGGATAGATGTTGAAGTTAGACATTGGTCTATATCATAGACAAATCATCCATGGTCTATATCAAATGAGTTCGGAGAAATTTCGTTGGAAAAGACTTGAGAAATCTTGCCATCGGAAATGAAATCGAAGCCATTAAGCAACAGAGCGCTCGAATACAAAACAAAAGAGAACAATAATTGTAAACAGCATGGTCCACTAATTAAACACGGTTACATAAACAACGAACGAAGTATACACGAAACCGGTGCAGCAATATCAGGTACATTTCTTGTCAACGAGAAGACTGTTGTGAATATAGTCACAGGTGGCGTTGCATTAAGCTTCGCCAAGAAAGAAAAAGGAGATACTGTGTAATTGACAGCTTACTTCATGCCCTTATTAATTGATATGCGAACTGTTAATAACTTGGTACGGTTTTATGTTTCAGCATGGCCGTTCTGGACGAAGCTTGTGGTGGTTGCTGTTGGGTTCACGGGGGGCGCCGTCTTTATGTACATTCAGTGCAGGCAGTACTTACATCTGTGCAATCGATGGAGAGCTCACAACAGGTCTGCCTACAGCCTTCTTTTATGACTTCGATTCCGTATCGGCAGTCCATTCTATTTTAAACTTAGTGGTTACGTAGTGAATTAGATCTGTCTACATCACTTTGTTGATACATACCCTTCTTTTTAGGGATTAGACGACTTCGGTGTCTGTTCGTTCATTCGTGGGATAGCTCGAAAACGGCTGGGTCAATTGAGCTAAAACTTTCCATGTGGGTGTCGAATTTACCTTTATATGTATATGGTAAACGTAAGGAAAATCTGTGATTGCATTAAATGTGGGCAATATTTTGACAATTAATATGGTTACATAATACACTTATAAATAATGCATAATGATGTACTGTCGAGGAATATTTCGCTGACTCACAGCTCTAGAATAAGGGCGAAATGTGAGTTGGCGCATTTTGCTTGATAGGACATTTAACAACTGACTGTAAGTTTTTTAATTCTTTTTGCAGGATATTGCTGATACAAAACGCTCCAGAAAAGTTGCCGATAGCGCACGGATCGCCGATGATGCAGCGCGTGCGCAGCAAGCGTTGCCGCGAGCGAGCGCTGCGAGGGCAAGTGGTGGCGAACATCGAGCCGCCGCCGCCTCCCCCGCCACCCGCCGTGTTCCACGAGGAGGACGAGAGCGGCGGCTTCGAGACATACCGAGGTAACCCGCACCGCAGGCTGTCAGCGCTCACTGACGACCGGCTGCGGCCCGCGGATATACACGAGCCCGAGAACAGACGCTTCTCCGACACGAGGCTAGCGACGCGCGACGTCAAGCCCGTCGACGTGAGCGTGGCGGTGGTCGAGGAGGCGGGGGGCGCGGGCGTCTACCACATCAGCGTCACCGACCCGCTAGAAGCCAACATCCACGAGCTGCTGGCGCTGGACGCGCGGCGGGAGGCGCGGGCGGCGCGCTCGCTGCCCAACCTGCGCGCCTCCCGCGAGTCTCTCCTCCCCCCCGCGCCCGCCCCGCCGCCGCCAGCCTCCTGAGGCTCCCTCCATCTCACGCTCTACCCCGACGACACCATATACTAGTCCCCGCTCCAACGGCTACGTAGCTAAATGATCTTTATTACTTTAATCTGAGGCTCATGCTACCGTCGCGAATCATCAGTGTCAACGCCCGTGTGTCGAATGGCTCGAACTGTTTCGGGAAAGCGCTTCGAAATTTGCCTGTCTTCTCGGACTTCGAGACAGCGATGATCTCGTTATATCTGTCATTCACTACCGAGTTATCGCTGCTCGAATGCCACACTAAACAATTTTGTAACGGAACGTGCTGTGCATTATATGATCAAGTCTTGTATATAGTAGAGGATCCTGTATATAGATATTATACTTAAATATTATATAACCTACTTTATTGACAAATGAGTTTCCCAGACCAAGCTACTTGTTATGTCTGGCCATTTGCACAAAGATTGTAAAAAATGCACATTGTGTATTTATTTACGTTTGAGTTTGCTATTGCATACATATTGTATCTATGTGCAAATGGGTATACAACTGTGATTATGTTCTCTGATATATTGGAAATTAATTACTTTAGTTTTAGTCAATGTTTGCTTTGAATACTAATTAATACCTATATTTTTTCTGTGCATAGATTGTTTCCGAACGTTTTCAGCACAAAAGTAAAAAGATACCAATTATTTTCTATCTACTCGATTTATCAGGTAAAGGTCTAATACCTTCATCAGGTAATGGTATAATCTGGTTATAGTACTATACTTATAGTGTATTTACTCGATATATCAGGTAATAGTACTGTACCTACGGTATATCTACTCGATTTATCAGGTAGAGTGTACCTATATTGTGTTATGAAATCATGAGTGACGAAAAAAATACCAAATTAATTAGATTTTCGATCTAAGTTCATAATTCTCTAATCTCATGAATCTCTGCCATTAGCCATTTGTGGTATGCTTTGTATGGTTTTTCATGCATTAAATTACATTATATGAATTAGGTAAATACATACGAGAATCTATCCTATTTGTTCAACTCTGAATAGTTTTCTGTATCATGGTTATGTATGAATTGAATTTGTTATGCTTATAATTCATTCCTCTTGTTAAACCCAGTCAGTGATGTAAAATGTTCTCTATATAAAATCGGTGCGCTTAGCTACAGTTCAAACAATTTGTCCGTTCAATAGGAAAATACAAAACAGAAGTATTCCAGCTCTGTGATTAATAAAAATTTACTTCAGATATATTATACTCTTAAGGCACGGTCAAACCGACGCAAAACGTTCAGCTTGCGTGCACGATGGCGATCAGTCGCGACTGATGAACTTTTTGAGACTTGTCTAAACCGCTGCGTCCTATGACTGATGTGATGTCAGACGCAGCGTCTGCACGTGCGTCCGTCGGCGTCTGCGATCACTTGACGCATACACAAACTGTACGCTGTACGCAACGTTACTATTTAGTATTGAAGATTTTTTAAGACGTCTGAGAGTGAAACCGAAAAAAATATTTACGAAGTCCACAAGTAATCGTATCCTGTATGATACTTTCTCACCGAGAACATAGAAATAATAAAAAAAGCGATCAACGGGATGAAATGGGGACAAGATCAGGATAAGCAGATGTCATCTTGTAACTCCTGCCAGGAGTAAAATTTCTTTGGACCCACTTAACTTGTCTCCACCAAACATCATTATAATATAAGAGCAGTTGCTTTTGTCCGTCTCTGTTGCCGAGTGGTAGAGCGCTCGCCTGCTAACCCAGAGGTCATGGGTACGATCCCCGTGGTTTTGTTCGGTCTGCGTGCTTCCAAAGCGCGTTGACATGTTAGTTGAGTTGTGCCGGAAGTATGTCTATAGAGCTCACCACCCATTTGGGACGTAAGAATCGTCGGTGAAAAGTGGATGTACCAAGTGTGGACTGCAACTTGTACTTCACAGTTCACATTTGGGAACATCTCTGTAACCCCCTCGGGGTTCATATCGTAGTAGTAACTCTGTACGACTGACCGCACAATCAAACACTAGTCTACACTTCATCCTGCATGAAGGCTGAACGCGTTGGTTTGACCATGCCTTTACTGCATTCGTAGCACGCCATTCGTTTAGAGAAAACAAAATAGTGGCTGTGTGCGAAGCATCACGAGGTCATAATCGGATCATGTCTTGGAAATTCGCGCTCTCTTTATATACTTTATACTAAAACGAATCCATCCATTTCATCGTACACTTTATCGAAACAGAGACTGTAGGCGAAAATTCAAAATGTAGGGTACAAGGACGGCGGTTCTGGCATGTACGGAATTGGGCATGCAAATATTGGGTGATTTTTCGAGGTTTGTTCTACAGATATGTATGGATTTCTCGATTAAACCCTGAGTACATGTTCCTTACATTTCATCGAGGTTCAGTCACTCGACTTTACATTTACATCGTGATGTATTTACCACGTGACAAACAAAAGTTCAATGACTTGTATTCAGTGTGAAAAATAATGTCTGAATAGCCTTCCAGTCGTAAAACTTATATGTCTTGAAAAACCATTACTTTTCACGATATTGTCACCTGTTTGTAAAGCTATCAATATTACAGTCTGTGCCCTTTAGGATAATATAATCAGACATTTCAGAATCTCATTTTTGGATGTTTAATCTTCCGTTACTGTATACCAAATAACTGTGTCGTAACATGGCTCTCTTAAAAGTTTTATAAAAGTCTTATAGAAATGCGCTTCAAAAATAATGGTTCGATATCTTCACCAAAATTACTTATTAAATTCACCTTTTCCTGCATTTAGGACGCATTTTATGTTTAATTTAAACGCTTTAGATAGGCATCACAAAAATTATTTCCCTAGTTGGATCATAAATCTTTAATTGTGTGTGTTTATACGTACTTATCATAAGATCATTGATGTACGTAATGTATGTTTGGTCCTTGGAATAGAATACAATGTAGACACTAACCGAAGCAAGAAATGTTTTCTCTTTACACCTCCTAACCATCAGTTTAATATTAGATTTATTTATCTCGGAGAATTTGTTTCTAATTAATATTTTTCCATCTTGTTATGCACTCTAAAATACTTAAAGTTTCTCAATAAATCGTAATCTTATTATTATTTATTAAGTATCATCATGCTTTAAGAGTCTTTCAGGAATTAAGTTGTGACCAAGTTAAGGGTCGATTCTTCGGTTTTGTAGCAAAACAGTATGAAATAATTATAACGCTCTCAAAACAGATCCTAAGTGTACTACATACAAAAACAGTATTTTTTTGATTTCATTAGAGTACGCTCGCGACTTTGAGTGGATTCGGGATATAAACAGGGAAATGGCTAAATCTGGGTTCACAGATAAAGAGCACCCCTCTCATGCCAAATATGTCGGTCTGCCAGTCCAGTTCGCGCAACCAGACCGACATAGTCCAACCAGTGTGGCTGCGCGAATCGAACTGGCAGACCGACATATATTTGGCATCAGAGAGGTTCCCTTTATCCTGTGAACCCAGATTCAGGCATTATTACCTGATTTGTTATGACCTCCTATAATATTATTGTAGTTTAGTACATTATTTTTAGCTGGCAGCAATTTTTTGAGTGTTGTTGTTAGTTCTTATGATTTCCAAATCCCAAGAATCGGTCGTTAAGTTCAGGTTGTGTGTCTGTATATTAGTTAGTTCTTGGTTTGGTTAAGTTTTCGTGACATCACAATGTTACAACATCTTCATTAATGTTACATATACTTGTCTTAACCATTATTGTCTTTAAAACACATGTAGTTAGGTATTAAAATAATAGTTTGGACATTTGGTGCTAATTAATTAAAAATGTAATATCAGTCCAAAATTAGACGTATTTCTTTTCTTTAAGGAGCACATGAAATTCCGTTGTCTAAAACCACACGAATGTTCGATTGATTTGGTCGGAATTATACTAAATTTTAGCATTGTAAATTATGCCACATTTTGTAGTATCCTTCAATATAAAATTGTATTTAAATATAAGACAAAGCCAATGTTTGTCAAACGCTGTACACAGCCACTTTTAAAAGGCTCGTGACAGTATGCAACAGTCAAGTCTTACTCGTTTCTATTAGTATTTGTTTTCAAAAGAGGTCGGCTTTTCTTATGTGTATTTCTGAATACTGTGTAATTGATATCAGAGAAAACGTACAAGTTATGAAAATTTAATATCACTTTCGTGCAATTCCTCTAGAATTTACGGTTTATTTGGATTTCTTTGATGGCACGCCACCGCTGCTTGTATAAATTATGTTTATTACATTATGTAAACCTCGAAAACAGTTCAATCTTCGGTACCCCTAGCTCAATCTTATGCATAGCGAATTTCCAGCACTTTCTCTTTCACGGATGTGTGACAACGCAAATTTAGAAAAATTGCGTGCAAAGTGGGTGTATCAGAGACCTGTTACAAAACTTACACCACATGTACTACAAACCATACTGAAAAACTTGTTTAATATTTTTGAAATAATGTGATTAAAACGGTTATCCCGTCGCAATCTTAATGAGTTCGAAATCGAATATGAAATGTTGACAAAATGAGTTTCAGTAAAATACTCACCCAAAAAGCAAGTTTCTTTAATAAAACAACGACCGAGTTATTGACGATGACGCCTTAATGCTTTTTAAGGAATAGAGGTCTTTTTTAACTTTTAAATTTACTAAACCTCATTTTGTCAAAATTTCGTATTCGGGCGCCGTAAAAAATCACCCCTACCATGAGTTTTGATTGCTATACACGTTAACGTTTGCGTAAAATATTTATATGAGAAATTGTGCAGCGCCCCTAGCGGCGTACTACAGGAACCAGCATTTCTCATACAAAATATTTTACGCAGACGGTAATGTGTGTAGTAAGTAAAACTCATGGTAGGCCAGTCAGTACGGTAGGCGGGCTTGGCGTTAGTCACAGATGGCTTCGCATTGCGTATCATGCTCCGCATTCTCGTAGTTTCGACGAGAAGGGGATACGCCTAGGAGACAGTGACAGCACACTCGCCTTCTGTGCTGGCCCGAACTGTACATATTCCCCAGTTTCTTTACCCGCTCGTCTGTTTAATCAAGGATCGAAATGATTCCAATGTAATATTTTATAGGAACGCAATGGGTTAAGGAAATGTATTTCCCTTATAGAAGAATCAAATAGGTTGCTAAGTATACCTCGCGTCAGGTAATAAAAACCGGCCAAGTGCGAGTCGGACACGCGCACGAAGGGTTCCGTACCATTATCTATAAAAACGGCAAAAAAATCGTGTCTGTTGTATGGGAGTGCGCGGGTCCGACTCGCACTTGGCTGGTTTTAGTATTTGTGGCAACAGAAATACATCATCTGTGAAAATTTCAACCGTCTAACTATCACGGTTCATGAGATACAGCCTGGTGACAGACAGACGGACAGCGGAGTCTTAGTAATAGGGTCCCGTTGGTTACCCTTTGGGTATGGAACCCTAAAAAGGCCGTTGGGCGAGATGTGTCTGCGCATGGGTAATAGGTGTGCGAGAAAGAGACCGCCCTGAGCTGTGCCAGCTGCCTTTTTACCTGACGCGAGGTATACTGAGCAACCTATTTGATTCTAGAAGCCGAAATGCATTTCCTACGTTCTTATAAAATAATTACAGTGGAATCGTTTTGATCCTTGACTAAACAGAGCATGTGTTTAGTTTTATAGCAGGCCTCTGAGTAACCTTGTGCTAGGGGTGCTTTTGACTGGTAGAAAGTGTGAAATGATAATAGGGTGACGACATGTCTCGAGGCCCTGCTGTCAGCCGGCCATGTCCGCGTTTGGCTTCAAGTGTTGGGTGCCCACCGACCACATTATGTGCATCTGAGATACTTACATTATTGTACTTACTTTTTCTGTCACATATCACGTCAATATGATGTTTTAATGGTTAATTAACAAGCGCGTGTAAATATTAAGCTTCTACAACTCAACTGCATGTAATGTGTCAGTCTATGCTATGGAAACTTTATTCTAATTTTAATTCTTACTGTGTTTACAAGTTAAGGAGAAGAGTTAAGTAGTGCCTTACTTTAAGAGATCTTTAAAATGTTTTTGTTCTTGCGGTGTTGGCATCTTGCGTGTTTTTGTTGACGAACAAATGTTTCCTTGCGTTAGACAAAGAGCACCCAGGGCTGTATATTGTGATATGTAAGCTGTTAATTGTTATTTTGCTCAAAATTGATTTCCCTCTCTTCTAACTTGTGTACTTATCATTTATGGAATTTGTAAGACTGTATTTTACTCGTATTTTGTTGTGTAACATTGTTAGTTAGTTCCCGGTTATAAATATAGATATTTTGAAATTCTGATATCTGAGCTTTTCTTTAATTTTGCCTCGCCTTTTTCCAACCTAATGGGTACTGAAGGTAGTCAAATTGAAATAAAACGAGATGAAGACAAAAATAAATATTTATTGAAGTTGATCGAATTTCATATTATGTTTCGACCAGAGCTCGGATCGATGTGACTAGACTGTACACTCAACATTTTCTCATAAGTTAAAATAAACATTATAATTTCTGTACAAACAGAAAATCAACACTTAGTAATAAACGTTACATAGCTACTTAATGTAAAATATAAATCGTATCACTAATACTCGAGTATTAGAATAAGTAAACCACCGAAAAATAATATTACACACCGCTAGGAGCTTTATTAGATATTCTTCTAAAATTATTTTGAGTTAGTCCCGACGAGTTTCTCACAGTTAGGCGCCGCTAGGTTCTAACCGCCATCTGTAATCAGTCGCATAATAGAAGATTCTGATCGGATATCACGGAATCTTCGACGAGGCACGTGCGCCACGTGTCTTGCACGCGTTGCGAGACGTAGTGCTGTCTCGGTCGTGCGTGATCGCTCGAGGTCGGAAGTCTATTCGCCGAGGACGTTGTACATTAGACGTTTGAACGAGTTCGATTGTTGGATTTGCTCTTCGTGTAGCGAGTTTACCTGCGGACAAGTAAGGATACAGTCTTGAATGCTTCACGTTAAGGCCAGTCGTAGTAGAGAAAAGTTTCCTCTGTGGAGTCAGCATAGAAGGCACGCCTAACGTTAGGTACGATTTGCGCAGTATTCCTTCGCGAACCTCCTCCCTTCCTTTTCGAACCTCCGAGAAATCTGTGACCTACATCTCGCCCTAGTCTAGGGTAAGACAAAAAGTTGTTGCTATTTTGGACTAGGAGATCACGGGATTTTGTAGGACGATCATGGATACGGGTAGATTTATTTTTATGAGTTGTAGAGTGATCCTCTGATGTATATTATATCTGTATGTCTGTTCGTAGTGGTTAACATAACATAGTATTAACATATTATAGGCTATAGGGATTTGATAAAATAATCGCTAAGCCGAGAACTGTCGATAATAATGGTATGTAGATTAAGGCTAATAATCATTTGTAACCTTGAGTGCAAAGGAATATATTTTGTTCCTTATAAGTATGCTAAATTCTCCAAACGCAAGAGCATGTTTGACGGAGCCGGCCTTAGAAAACCGGTACAATTACGTAAATGCTTGATTCGTCTCTAGGTCAAGTTCAAAAAAGAATGATTCAAATACATAAATTATATTCGAATGAACGTAGTAAGTAGATAGATACTCACGAAGGTCGTTTGTTTTCCTTTCGATATCTCCTCTGCCTGTTTAGGTTTGGGTGTTGGTGCCGGCCTCTGTTGAACAAATCATTGCTTTACTAATGTGCCGAAAAGCATTGCTGATATAATGTGGATTTCAAGAAGCGGTTATTTTCGTCGACACGATCTGGAACATTGGGTCTAATGAGAACAAGAGTTCTCACTACATCCATTCGGGATCTGAGATATGGATCTACTGAGAATGATAGTTCTCAGCTCTATTACTCGGGGGTACGGTTTTACTAAAGTTAGACCCACGGTTCGCCTAGACGAGACTACAGTATAATTACCTACGACCGCTCGGTACGTAAACACGCATTAAGTCGACTCTATTCGCCTGAACTCGCGCAGTTCGCTGATCATATCCTTATTTATAGGTATTTGCTTATTATTTTTTCTTTTTCAACAAATCCCATACAATATCCATGACGTGAAACTAAAACATTTATCAAAAATAAATACCTACATACAAAAGTTACAAGCGTATAAAAGCCCTGCATTTTACACATATTTTGATACATGTTTATGTACCGTTATGTCCTAGAAGCGATACAACATATCCAATAATTTTAGTTTCACAGCATTGTGTATTTTATACTATTCAAAAATATTTTTGTTTCATTTCGATTTTTGGGATATTTCTCCTGAAATCATAGGAACCACCAAAACCATTATCGAGTTGAGGCGATATTTTTCTCAGCCTTTCTAACTCATGTACGACCAGTGAAGAAGCCGCTATAATTATTGTAGTGTGTGTGTTGTGTATTACCTTGTTCGGCGGCGCCGTGAAGACCTTGGGCTGTATGGGCGTGGGCACCTCCTGCACCACGTCCCCCAGCCCCTCCTCCTGCAGCAGCCGGAACGTCTCCGACTTGGCGGGGTCGTACAGCAAGGTCGGCTTGTGGCTGTGTGCGTGACGTCATCCGAACATCGGGGGGGCGCGGGCGGGCGGGCGGGGCGGGGCGTTAGTCATTAGTCGGTTAGCGGGCGCAATAATAGAGAGAATAGACATTAGACTCGTCTCGGCGGGCGTTAGAGGGACGCAGAAGCGGTTAGTACACGGGCGGGTTTAAGGTTTTTTATGTTTCAGGAAGGAGAGGTCGATAAAAATACTAACATTAATTATGTAGAAATTCTCTCACTTATTCAAATAGGTGATAGTACGAACTAAGGTAATAAATAGACTTAAAAACTAGTTGTGTTGATGCGCCAGACGATGATCACACACGTGAGCATGGGGCGAGTGAAGTGTGCCGTGGGTGATCAACACTTCTACTTCTAATTATGGCGAGGTTTGTCACCAAAACTTTGATTTTAATTTAGATCTTGAGATGTATTTGGTGTAAGAGAAAGTCGAAAGAAGATAGCAAAACAAAAATAAGCATTAATGCGACAAGTGAGAATGGCGTCGACTGTTGTTCTGGCGGTGTTTAGTAAAACACTTGCCTCTTGACAACGTGCGGCCGCCCATAGTGGCCGTTCGCGCTAAACGAGCAAACAAATATGCCATTATTATACAAACGTATATATAAAATAGATGGTTCCAGTTATCCTTTTATATTGTAGTCAGTATAGTGCTGGGGAGGATAAAGCTGTGTATTTAATTGTCTCAAACTATTTACACTTGTATGGCACAAAAAGCGAAGGGAAAAACTACGGTGCAGTATAATCAAACACAATAAGGAACAAAGAAGTCTAGAAACTTAGATTTGAACCATAAAACATATACGTAAAATGTAAAGTATAGAAATTTCGTCAGTTCTTGACGTGGTAAACTTTGGCGTTCTGCCAAGTTCACACAATTTCGTGCCAAGGTATGTGCGGTCGTGAATTGATGACAGGAGCTTTACATAAAAAAGTTGTATATTTAAAATAATATATGTTCGGGATTACATACTGTATAGTTATAAAAGTTTGAAAAATAATTTGTATAATGTTATTATTATTGGACAGACTATATTTATACTAAATAGCTGTTACAATGTCGCATCACAAGTTATACATTCCTGAATAAACAACGGATAAAGTATTCAGATTAATTTATTTCGATATAGGTTAGCAGTAGGTACTTAGGTATTAAATTACGTGTATTTGTCATAATAGTGGATGCGAAATTATAATCAGGCCTTGATCTTTCGAATATCTTTTAAAATAGCCTCTTTATTGTATAAAAATAGGAATCCTAAATAATTAGTTAATCGGTGAGTAAATACAATACTCCGCTGTGGTAAACTAAAACGCGATTTACTGATAAAGTGGCTATTCTAGAAGCCTTTTGAATATGAACTTAAACAAGAATGTTATAGCAATTCATACTGGGAGACTCGGTAATTTGAACTGATGCCTTAATACGCAATTTACAAAAATTAAAAAACTTTCGCTTTTCTCAGATTCATATATTCTAACTGAGTTTACTGCTTAAGGGCCCATAATACCTCAATTCGCAGTCCTGCTTTAACGCTTCTGCTTTTTAATTGTCTATCCTAGTCTAATCAGATGCCGCGCATGCAAAAACATCAGTTATTTTAAAATCGCGGCTATACTGATGGCTTTTTCACTTTTATGTTACAGTCTGCAGCTGCTTTATACTAATATCAGTTATATTATGCAATGTTTCAGATCTAATTTCAAGTATTCATTGAATAATATGGTTTATTGTACGATTTGGAGGTAACTTTGTAATTTTTTTCTATTGAGAAAATTTTATGAAACCAAGTTTTCACCATAGCACTGACATAGCATTAGTCCTCAACTTTATCATATACATAGGTAACACTAAAAGTTTCCGGAACTGGCCACTTACATAAACAATATTTAAAAATTTATTGCAACATTTGAAAATAGAACTCTTTGGCTATAGAATGCAGTTTGTTTCATCTGACTGTCTTTTGTTTTTACCTTGTGGCGCCATTTAAAAAGTTGTGTGTCTGCATCAACATGGATTTAACTCGGGAAAATTTTCGTAGTATGATTTTCTACGATTTTAAGTGTAATTTGACAGCTCAACAGAGCATCGCTCGGCTTGAAACAGCTTTTAGCAATGAAGCACCATGCAAGACGACTGTTTATAGCTGGTTTGCAGAATTCAAGCGTGGTCGTATCAATCTCAGTGACGAATCTCGCGATGGTCGGCCGTCCACCGCTGTGACCAACAAAAACATCGATGCTGTGCGCCGTATGATTGAAACAGACAGGCATGTGACCTACCATGAAATTCGCGCATCCTTAGAAATAGGCATGAGTCAAATACAATCAATCCTACACAAACATTTGGGTGTGAGAAAGCTGTGCTCGCGGTGGATCCCACACAACTTGACCGAGGCTCAAAAAACGGATCGCGTCACTTGGTGCAGTGCCATGCTTACCAGATTCAACGAAGGTGCGTCAAATTTGGTGTGGGACATAGTAACAGGTGACGAAACATGGATTTATTGCTACGATCCCAAAACAAAGCAGCAATCGAGCGTATGGGTCTTTCAAGATGAGCCGAAACCAACCAAAGTGGCGCGCGTGAAAAGTGCATCTAAGCGGATGATTGCTTCTTTTTTTAATAAAACTGGACACGTGGCTACTGTTGCTTTAGAGAATCGTCGTACCGTGAATAGTGACTGGTACACGACCATTTGTTTGCCGGAAGTTATTGACGAACTCCGTAAAAATAACCGTAAACGCCGTATCATCCTGCACCACGACAATGCTAGTTCTCACACGGCCAGACAGACAAACGACTTTTTGAAGACGAAAAATGTAGAACTCATGAGTCATCCTGCATACAGTCCCGACCTGGCACCTTGTGACTTTTTTCTGTTCCCAAAAATTAAGAACCAATTACGCGGTCAACGATTTTCATCACCAGAAGAGGCTGTCGAGGAGTATGAAAAACACGTTTCAGAGGTCACCACAGGGGAGTGGCACAAAAGTTTTCAAAACTGGTTTGATCGAATGAAAAAGTGCATAGACGCCAAGGGAGATTATTTTGAAAAACAATAAATTAATTTTGTACCTTTAATAGTATTTTTTCATATTCATTCCGGAAACTTATAGTGCGTCCCACGTATTAATTTCAGAGTGATTATTGCAGTTTTTGTTGGTATAAAGCAGGATTATACGAAGCGAAGTCAGGTATTATACACCCTTACGTAACAGCAGCCGAGTCGTTGGTCGTCAATTGAGAGTCTACCGGTTGAGCATGCACCAATAAGGTTTTATGAATTTATGTGCATAATATAAGGTGGACTTCGTTTATAATACCCAACTCATACTGGAGAGTCGATAAGAGGTCAGGAGTCAGTTACTTCGTAAACAGGGTCATTGAACCTTGGTCCTGACCGCTTATCGAGTCTACAGTATGAATTTGAATAAATATATATTTTACACTTCTAATTTCTATTTTTGATTATTTTGTTATATTTGCGATACTCGTTAATAATTATAAAAAACAATAAGATATATTTTTACTCCACATATTTCGGCCCACGGTATGGAGCTGTCATAAGTCGAATAGAAGGTAGAATTTGTATTTCTAAAATAAAAGTGTATTTTGACAATATAATATTATTGTGTATAACTTGGACATTTCATCAGAGATAAATGTCGTGACGAGATGTTTGTTTTTGTTCGTCACGGAGAACCAAAATTTCATTTTGCAAATTTTTCTTAACTGGGCCATATTTCTGATCACTTGAGTCTCCAGCATAAAGTAATAACAATCTTATTTGACTCCCAACATTTCAATAAACTAGGAAAGATCGAGTGACGTACAGATATTCTATCTCACGAAATCCGTTTGGCTATGCTTGTAGTAGTAAGGTGTACAAATTAGCACGTTTTGTGTAGGTGGCACGTTTTCTAGCGCTCTCTAGGTTACGCACACGAACCTCCTTTACTACTACAACCTTAGTCAAACGGACCTCGTGAGAAGAAATATCTAAACGGCCACATTGGCTGAATCATAGTAATTCACTCAATGTGGTCGGTGCAGATACTCACGGCAGAGGCGAGGTCTGTTGTCGGACGGAGTTTGCAATGTTCTGCTCCGAGTATAGGTTGATGGGAGAGTTGAATTGTTTGTGCACGTACTGCAATACACACAAGGAAATAAGTCTCATACTGAAACCACACTTCTTTACTCATAGTCATGAAGTGGATATGAAAGACAGTTTCAAGTCAAGCTGTCTTTGTCTCAATGAGGTCAAGCCGTCGAACGCTCTGGCCTAAAATTTGGTACGAAACCTTAAAATTACTTTACTAAAGTGCATCATGACAACATCGATCATATAGACAAGACAAAGCTGCATACAAGAAGCCCAGACACGATGATATAAACATGAACAAACCATTATTGAAAAATGAGTATGAGAAAACCAATGACTGCATTGCAATGAAGAATGAAAGCATCGTCTCAGATATTTCAAAATCAAATGTTTCATGACATGATTTAAATCAACGAAATTATATATGGTGTGAAGGTCGATGAATTGCAAAAATACTACTAGAATATAAAAAAGAACATGAAACAGTTACATTTGTAGAAATTTCGTACAATTTCGCTTCAATCACAGTGAAGTGTATCGGATGACAAATCAGATAGCGATGGAACTATATGAAACTTAATACAACGTGTTGAGTCATGTAGAGCAAAAAACTACCACTCTACCACATAACTGATTTTCGCTTTCAGTCCATCCCTCTCAGACCGCACTAAAAGTATAACTACTATGTATAGTCGTAATATTTATCGCAATCCATCAACGAAAACTATAAAGCATGACAGTCCACTCATGGTGTGATATAGCACCTTGTTCCCTGCTTCCTCCCCGACCACTCGCTGAAGCACCGACTCTGCCACCTGGGTTGTTGGTAAAATTCTACATTTAGTACGTTATTGCACACCGCGCGCCCAGCTACTGCTACTGACTTAGTGCGATTGTATGTGTGAGGTGAGTGTTGGTGTTTCGAATTACTGAGATTGAGAATCAGATGGAAATATACTACTGGCATTTACCGAGACCATATATGTAATGTACTATCCGTTTCAGATGCTATTAGAATAAGACCTTATCATACCTGATGCCTGTGTGCGTTAAAGTCCCCGTCACGAGAAGCTATAAATTTTGTAAATAAAGAACTTCTACTAAGTTACGTAGCGACAATTCAATCAACAACAAGTAATCCCAAATTCAATCAACTCAAAGTAACATACATGTAATACGAAACTAACGAGCAATTGCACTTGGTCGGGTTATATTTTAGCGATATAAAGCGCTGTCGTCTAATGTTTTGTGGTACTGGAACGCGTCTCGTAAACATTTGGGCCGCCATTTTGAAGTAAGTTCACGCTGACGCTGTTAAGGCTTTATCCCTGGTGCACGCTAATCTTACTGAGCGATTTTAAACTTCAGTATGTTGTCAGAAAGTCTACATTAGAACGCTCGCTTCGCGCGCTGCCGGCACGCAAAATCCGTGAATTTTCGAGGTTTTTCTGGATTTTACGAAAAAGTATTTGATGTAGGAGTTTTTTCACCTGACATCGGAAAATAAACCATGTTTTTTTGTTATAGCAGTAATTTCAGACATAAAACTCAAGCCGTTTAGACATAAAACGAAATAATAACTTAAAAAGCATTTTCAAAAATCAAATCTATCGAGCGAAATGCGTCCAATTAGGTAACCGACCTGACAACGGTAAGACAAATGTTCAAGTTTTACATTAATCAGATAAGTAGTTGACTCAGCATATTAAAACAAAAACCGTTGAAAGACCCAATACGAGCCCTTAATGCTGTCAGTCGAGTTTCGAATGCATCTCCAAATCCAAAGGTTGCGAACCCTTGAATGTGTGTTTACAAAATTTATAGCTTCTCGTGACGGGGACTTTAGCACCCTACCTTAAGTGCATCTCATTCACCCACGTCTTCCGTCAACTTTGCTAACGGACACAGGCATCGGGTATGACAAGGTCCTAAACTAATAGCACCTAAAACGGATAGTACTAAATGATTTCCAGAACATATCAGATAAAAAGCTTATTTTAAATACACATGAATTAGGTGAAGGTATGGAGGATACCATTTGTTTCAAGATCAGTAAACATGACGTTACAATAAGAGCCAGCAGTCGTTTTCTCCCTGTTTTCATGTTAAAAAGCATAGCTGTATTTCGTGTGCTGTATTCTAGGTGCAATTAATAGTTACTCTTGCACCAGATCAGGCAAACCATGTAGCTGTAACTTTGTGAACCCAGAATACACATAGTGTTGTAAGTTCGTGCATGTAAGGTAAGGGTGTACAAGTAAGTTAATTATCTATACCTTAGTTTTACCTACTCTATCGTGCGACTAGTGCAGCCTTAAGCAGTGCTTTTCTACAAGTCAAGTGGCTTAGAGCTGTATTTTAAGATAACCTTTACCGGACGCATAAAAGCACCTAGTATGAAAGTCCCTTGAGTTGTACTGATAAAGGTTAGTTTAGAAAACGTCTGGAAATGATAGTTATTTATTTTTCTAAAACCTGTAGTTAAAAATTAATAGTTAAAATAATTACAGGAAATTTTCAATTACAGCTTTAAGAAAACAAAGAATTTTTTTTTTAATGGTCTCCTAGTCTTACTCCCATTAATCAGTACCCAAGGTACCCTTATACAAAATGGTTTTATCCGCCCGGTGACGGTAATTTCACTAAGCCACTTAACTATACAAACAACATAATAAATACTCAATATTTACAAAAAATATTCTATTGCAGATTTTCAGTCATAATTTTACAGTTATTTAATAATTTTATAAGTTTTGTTGGAAGTGAAACAAAATATTACCAAACTATAACTATTGTACTTAAAACAGTTACAAGTACAAGTGTTACAGTTCGGTTTGCGTTTGGGTCAGTATAGAAGGCGTGCGTGAAGTAAGCTGACAACCTGCCCGCGCAGTACCCCCCCATTTTCGTCGAAGCTCCGAGAATGCACACCACAATTCGGTCGTTTTTTAAACTTCAATGTGCTATTTTTGTCAAATTTCGGTAAATTTAGGCATGTAATTTGAACACAAAATTTTTTCGTTTTTTTTACCTGAATTTATAAGTATCCATTTAAGTATTTGCAAGAAGTGACGTCATCATATTAGGTTTAATAGCCAGCAGAATCTGTGGTTTTAGATAAACAGCACGATACTGACTACAAAAAAAATATTTTTGAGATTTTTACGTGGTTTAGACCTGATAGTTAGGCTTTCCAAAACCACCCATATTCAGTTAAATCCATATTGGTTTTTAATGGATTGTACGGCGATAAGGCTCACCCTCTGCCACGTGGAGGCGTAAAAATCGGCGGTGAAAAGAGGGTGTACCAGTGTTGATTGTTCAATCAACAGTCCACATTCTAAAACACCTCTGGCATCCCCTCAGGGATATATGTCGTGACGTTGTTTTTTTTCTTCATGTTATTTGTCTGTGGTATGATTTTTTCTTCGTGTTTTTTTTTCTTCATGTTGTTTGTCTGTGGTAAGATTTTTTTTTCGTGTTATTTGTGTATGGTCACATACCTTCTGCCTCATAAGAGTGTCGCGGTAATCGTGGGAGGGCGGCGCGCGCATGGCGGGGTTGGGGTGATGACGCAGGTAGGACTCCGTGGGGCCGGGCTCGCGGCGGACTTTCGCGCCTGGCAGCACTAGGGGCGTCGTGCGGTATGGCTGTCAAGCAATAGAGTACACGATTAGTACCACGGCTTAATCACAACAAGCTATAGCGTAGCACTCAGGGATAATGTAGGTTCCTATTTGTGAAAGAATTTTCAGAATCGAATCAGTAGTTCTTGGTACACCAACACCTCCCTTTTCTTATGAGGTTTCAGGTAAAAAGGCCGCTGGCGAGGCTCAGGCGATCTCTTTCTAGCGCGCCTGTTGCCCATGCGCAGACACATCTCCCACTCTCGCCTAGCGGTATTTTTATTTTGACCTGACACCCAGTATAATTGTCGTGACCAGATCATAGAATTGAACATTTCATGAAATAGTCGACCATTTCATGAAATAGTCAACTGTCACTGACTAGATCAGGGGTGTCAGGTGTATGGTGGGCCAGATTTGATATTTTTAACATTGTGACGGGCCAAAATAGATATTTTGTCATTGAGAAAAGCAGGAGAGCAGATGTAAATAAAACACAAATTTGGTTAGGCAGTACCATGAAATGTATAGAAATTATAGGTTGCTTTTGCATACAATTAAGCAAATGAATACTAATGGGATAACTGTCATTTTTTTGTTTGCAGAGTATGTCTATATCTGGTGATATTTTAGATGTCGCAATGCGTAGAATGCGGTTTAGGTGTTCGTCCGTCAATGACGATCTTGTTTTTGACTTTACATGTTTCATGCGGGAAAAGATCTGCTCACAAGTATATGTGCTTCCAAAAAGAGACACCTGTTTTAGTGCAAGCTTGGATAGGTTAGGATACTGTTCAAGTTTTATGTAGGTATTTTGTATAAAAATATAATAGTCCATTCTGCGGGCAATTTTTGTAAGCCGTTTTTAAAAGACTGTTGCTTTGTAGCTCGATCAACTCTATTTGAGTATCTAGCCCAGCATATCCGATATCAATTATTTATATACAGTTAAGAGTGTATGAAAACAACTGCGATCGCGGGCCAGATTGAGGGTGTCCGCGGGCCACACTGTGGCCCGGGGGCCGTATGTTAGACGGGCCTGGACTAGATCATTAAATGTTCAACGTTTAACGATTTGGTCAGCGACGTTTGACTATTTCATGAAATGTTCGACGTCGCCTCGCTCCGCTCCGCTTCGCTTGGCTCCTGAATTTATATTCACAAGCAACCTAACACGCTCCTCCTCGCTTCGCTCGTCGTCGCACCTACTTTGGTCACGGAAAAACTATAAATCGCATCGCACAAACAATAACAATGCGCCATCAGCGCCGCTAGTGGTGAATAAATGTAACTATTTTACAATATGATCATACGATGTTTGACCAGATTATGAAATGGTCTTGTGTTAGTTAATTATAATCGTCAAACGATCTCTATTCATTGATTTGGTCAATCCATATCATGAAATGGTCAACACACAATGTAATATTTCATGAAATGCCACCATTTCATGAAATGTTCAATTTTATGGTCTGGTCACGATATATTCATAATCATTTTTGACACAAGATCTTCAAATGAAGTCTTTAGTTGGTGCTGCAATAAGACTACATTACAGGGACTAAATATCTATCATTACTAATAATAAAGTAGTGAAAGAGTCCGTTTGTCTGTCTGTATGTATGTTCCGTTTTAACTCGAAAACCAGTCAGCGGATTTGGATGTGGTTCATTTTATTATCATTGTAGTGACCTTAGCCAACATATAGGCCATAAGGGTTGCTCATAAAATAACGCCCAAGCTGAAAACGGGGCAGAGATTGAATAAACGCAGGCGGAGCCGCGGACGAAAGGCTAGTAGTTTATATCAATAAGTATGAACTATACCGCACCAGCGGCACGTTGCTGTAGCGATAGTTACGCTGCTAAATCCATGCAACTATATTTTGTCACGCACGTCGCTCCGTTGCATTGCATCTGCTTTAATTATGTAACGAAACATGACTTCCCTTTAACATTACTTCAGACTTTCATGAGTGAGCCAATGGGAGATTGAGAATGTATTTTCATACCAGTTTTCAATGATCCATCATGGAACATCCAAATGCCTGAATGTTCTAACGTTAAGGATTTCAAGAACGTTTTCGGTGGGACTCAAGTTTATAACCCTGAGTCGTTCAGTTGGCGTCTCGGCATCTCTATTTATACTGCGAGGTTATTCCACGCGCTAAGCTATGATTTTTGACACCATTTCGCTTTATTTATGCGATTCAAACGGATATAGGTCGTGGCCGACTGGATATGACATAAGAGTTTTATCGGGTCAAAAAATCTACAATGTTTTGCATTATTTTATGATACGGCGAACTCAATAGGCGAATATTGTTTCATATCTTTCTAGAGCCCAAATCGTTTCGTTTTGAACGGATGTCATATCATTAACATCTGTAAACTGCGGTAACTTAAAATAGCTTATTTTTATTCATTTTTTTACATCACCATCATCATATGCCCTTTGTATCCTGCATTATTTACATATTCTATATAGCTACAATTCTAAGTCCAGGTGTGATAGCCATGTTTTTGCCTGAGGTGTTAGTTTATGTCGCTGCTCCAACCCACCAGAAAACCTTCTGATAGTCTGTCTGTTCACAGTCACGAGGTCAGTCAGCGATCATCCCATTCGTGCATGT
Source organism: Ypsolopha scabrella (assembly GCA_910592155.1). Lineage (NCBI taxonomy): Eukaryota > Metazoa > Arthropoda > Insecta > Lepidoptera > Ypsolophidae > Ypsolopha > Ypsolopha scabrella. The sequence continues at coordinate 14,718,896 of OU342964.1, forward strand.
TGTAGCTGCACCTTGCTACACCAGTACGGATTCTATTCAACGTATCCACAGCTTAGTGTTATCTAAATCCTGATGGTTGTATGGCAGAAGGGTCAGATGTAATGTTAGCCTGTGAAAATTCTTCTCGCCATTTTGCCCGCCACTCAGTCTGGATGTCGATTTGATGTTTGATTTAGCGTCATGTCGTCGGCTTGCGGGATGCTGAAGCGGTATCTAGTCGAGTGTTTTTCTTATAAGCATTTTGTGCGGAGCCTCGTTAAATGCTCTGGGCGACTAGCTAGCAGTTGCTTGCTCTCTCCTGAGCTGTGGTGGGGCTATGTGAGCACTGGTAGCCATGGTGTCGAAGGTTACCTAATACAATTCGCATCACTCTGTTCAGTTGAACATCTTACATCCTTATACAACTAAGTGCCTGCCAATTCGTCGCTTATCTTGGGATACTATATACCATCCAAGAAATAACCGCTTACCCACTTATTGCACTTATTACACTTGCAATAAGGGTGATAAGAAGGCCAAAAACAAACAATATGTCAAAATTTGCATGTATATTAAGTATGCTTTCAATTGTGGACATGTCTTTCGTACACAACCATATATATATACAAATCAACTATTCCTAGAATATAGTTTCTGTAAGTATATTATTACAATTTAAGTTTTTTTTTAGTTCATTTGTTTAAACACAACAATTAAGGGATCCAAATCTGACTTAGTACGGTAGTCGGTTTTGGATTTTTTCCACAATATATTTTTTCTAGTAGTACGTGTAAAGCGATGTGACGGCTCTTATGTATGAGCCAACAACAAACTTCGAGAGTTATTTTTGTCTGTGTTTACAAAATTTAGACTCTTACGCCATCACGCTATTGCTGTTACAATATTCCTATTTTTGTAAATCGCAAGTAGAACGATCTTTGCCTAGAGATTAAAGTCGAATTTTCAATCAGGTAAATTGCCGTTGGGGAAAAAAGAGAGCTTTTTGTTTGTTATTTGCCGTAAACCTACCTTAAACTAAATAATGGTTTAGTTACTTTATCACTATGACATAATAAAATTATATGTAGATACGCGTGGGTATTTAATTTTAAAAACATGTTTTACTTGGCACATGTATAAAATCACCGCAGGTTCAAGTGGGTGTAAAAATCTTTAGGGACGTGACATTGGTCTGAAAATAGCGGTAACAGCTGGCGGTCCCAAATCAAAGTAAGGCCTTTTGATATTAAAATATATCTCGATAAAAGTATTGCGCTTAATTTTAGACACAAGAAATATTTAGAGATGAGAGAGAAATTCAAATTAGTTTGGTTTGCATGTGTTACGGACGTTGTTACAATTATTTGTGTTTAATATCTAAGTCCTAGTAAATATTCATGGTCGTTATGTATAGATACAGCGTGGGGAAAATAGAAAATGTATCAACTGTCTGATTATGTATGTCGAAACCGAATCCCTAAATCTCGGGCTGTCGAAATGGTCTTTTAAACCGGAAACTCTCATTTTAATTGTCCAGTCCCGCACATTATTTACTCGAGATCCCAAATATTTCCTGGACTAACACCCCCTGCCTGGCCCCTTTTATTTCTGACGCGTACACTAACGAGAATAATGCTTTATATCGGGTGGAAACAGGGATGGTAATAATATAATTACATATTTGCATTTATATTTAAAAATCTGGCGAGGGAATTCGTGTTTTACACGAAAATGCTCGTTTTTAAATAAATATCTGGGTCATTAAAATATAGACAAAAAAATTCAAAATAATATCTTTACGTTTTCATGTTATTATGGGATGTTTAAGGCAATATATTATACTTCACTGTATACTGGGTGTAAAAACAAAGGCAAGAATCCTTTAAGAGTGTGTTAGTATGAAGATATTATTTTAAATACTGGGATCTCTAAATAAAGTACCAGTACCTCATAATAAGACGATTTTCTTCACTCAAAATACACTAATCGCGTGGACAACTCACTAGTCGCTGGCCACTCGGATAAGGGGTGCGGGTTGCGGGGTGCAATTAGGTGTGCGGGGAGGTCGGTGAGCACGTAACCATAGCTTAGAAAAATGATGGAATTTTTGGTGAAAATTCAAGGTGTATTTTTTTCCTCGTAATGACATCAGAATCGTGTTTACTTTCATACCCTAAAGGGATTCTTGACTTTGCATTTACATCCTGTATAATGAATTCTGATACATAGATTAATTTTCAAGTAGAAACAGTTTCAATTATTTTTTAAGTATTGTCTAGTTTTTTATGGAAACGATATATTTCTAAAATAGTTTAAATAAACATAGAGCTAATAAGAACAGCTCGAAATCGGAAAAATTAGAAAATCTAAGCAGCACGCTTTTATTGAGCAGGATAGATAAGTGTAAAATGAAAGCGTTGGAGCATGACAGATTTCCTTGAATACCTTCGCCTCGAAGTTTCACAGTTACTTCGGGTGCCACGTCTCGCCCTCTTATCTACCAGCAAGCTACGATGATAAAGAGTCATACATAACATAACCTCAAAAGAAAGCTCGACCTGTGTTAATAGTTTTAAAGTGATTTTATTTCTGTATGTTTTTTTTATTTTATGATGTCAACTAACGTAATATTTAATGATAAGATGTTTTTTTTTTGTTTTATTCTTAAAATATCAGTTCTGTCGGTGTAAGTATTATGCATGAATAATATAGCAGACTAGGTTTCAAAATAATATGGATAAACATAAACTTGATAATTTTTATTCCATAAAATTGATGAGGAGACTCCTTTGAGCTGCTTTATCTATTATATCGTAGCTAAGATATTCCACATACTGCTACATTTCTACGTACACCTGTACAATAAAACATTTTTTCCTACTTTTAAACAATTCCATAAATCCCTACGCTCCACATATTGTTCTTCAATTGTTATTCAAAATGATAACTTGTGGTAATGAGAATTTCGACTCTAGTAAATTAATGTAATCAGAATCAAAGGCAAGTAGAAGTTCAAGGCGACGACGCCGCGAAGAATTGGCACTTTTTGGAGTTGTTTTATTAGTTTCAATAATAAGCTACTAGTTCGATAAATTATATAGTATTAACATTTTTGGAACCTTTTTCTAGACTACTGTATAACAGAAAAGCTATTGAAAAACTCACTAATTATTAGAATTAAATTTAACACGCGCTTTCTGACGAATAAGAATCATGTACAAAACTCAAACATATTTTATTAGAAGGGCTTTAGCAATATCTACATTTTGGTAACTGGAAATTTTGCAAAGTATTTCAATTTTTTATGTAAATAAAAAGACTACTTTTTCACCCTGAATCGATCCCTCTCGCACTGTGTGTTTATCAGCTTGGTTACACTGACCGTTGATAACTCGATGCCTCACCTTAAGCTCACAACAACATAAAAAAGTCTGACGGTTACTGAAATTAGCAGAATAGAGATCCCAATTACAAAAAAAACTCGTAAAAATCGGAAATCCTTTGGTAAGTTTTTTGTAAACTAAATATTAAATTTCATAAATAACTTGGGCTAAAAATTATAGCATTAAATCTAAAACAAAAGCTTTTAGGGTCTACTAATTACCAACGCTAAAACAAAAGAGAAGGAACTATTTGAAATAAAGCATTTTAAGCAGTTTTTTTTTGTTATTATTATGTATATTACTTTTTTGCTACAAGACTACTGTGAGATGAAATATCATACATATTCAATGTTCTTAGATAATTAAGGTGGCATGGCGGTCATTCAAATAATCTATGTAATCCTTTGTCAACATTATGAGTCACGACTGTCAATAAAAGCATGGTTCCTTAGGTGTAGAGCAAAGCACACATCACCATCACCAGCCGACTCAAGGACTCGTTGAATTCATCAGCCATTACATTACATCACATATTTTGTTACACTCCGCGGCTTTCAAGAGCGCCCAAATTAGACACCGCTTAAAGATTCGAGAGAACGCGCTTTGGAAATAGTACCATAAGTCCGAGGACGATTCACAGCATCTGGGATTCGGTTTCAGCGAACGGCTTGATTGGATTTGGCATAGTGTCACGTAATTAGGTATCCAGAGATTCGAAGGGTTAGTTGCAATGTCATGATGCAAGAACGCACCCAGTTGGTGACGAATTCCTCTTGCGGATGCATGGGGTCCTGGTACCCGTTGGGAAAGAAGTTGGGGTTTGCCATGGTGTGGAGTGGGTCTGGGAGTCACGGCACGGACACTGGTTCGAGCGACGAACGAACGCGGACTGCCGCTCCAGTCGTTCCCGTTGCGTAAACAACGCGATTTTGATGCATTCTATTTTGGAAATTAGTGGGAAAATAGGTGCCACCTCATTGGCGTCAGCTTCCCTGGAGCTGTAGCCTCGGGGCCGCACGCGCGTTATTTCATATATTAAGTTTATTTTTTGTTGGAAAAGGTTTTACTTATTCAAATACGGCCGTACCCTATCTTCTTGTGAGCTTTCAGCTAGGAACATTGCGTGATTATCTTAAAGGACTTTTTTTACAAATATTACAATATAAATCGGTGTATTACATTCCGAGATATACATAAGTGTATAGTAAAAATTAAGTTAATCCGCGTAGCAAAGTGACACAATCCATATTAAATTTAACTTTGTTTCATTAAATCACAAATAAATTTCATTTAGGTATAGGACTTGACATTACTCTCTTTTTTATGTGGTGAAAAAATTTATCATTATTTTATTTTATAACGTAAATAAATGTCCATCTCATTCTTTATATTTATCTTCTGTTAATGGCGTTTTACGAGTAATTTTAATTGTAAATAGTCTTGATAATTAAATCATATATGTCAATAAGATAACCATTATTGATTTATATGATTTAACTGAAACTAAAAGGCCCTTAACAGAAAATAAAAAAAGGTAAAATATCTGTAGTTAGTGCTTGCGATTCACGTAAAAATATTAAATGGGTTTGCATGAGATTTTTTCTTTTGTAACTGTTTGTGACTTGTGAGGCCAAATGTCATTTGAATCACATGTTAACTACATCTTTACCTGCATACGACAACGTTATGTTGTTGAGGAGCATATTAGAATAGGGGTTGATCTGGGTGAAGTTGTACACATAAAATAATATAAATTAAAAACGAGAAAATACAAATTCAATAATTCAGTCATGCTTCCCTCAATGCGCAATACTGGGTCAAACTGATGATAACATATGAAAATATTCCTACAGCACTGCCATACAAGAATTTTGAACTTTATCACACTGACAATACAACTGAAAATCAATCAATAAAACAGGAAAGTTTAATGCTCTGATGCCGTGTGCAAAAAAGCTAAAGCACTCTGTTTTATGCACGAGTATCAGTAACATTGAATCATGCCTACCCGTGCCATTCTAAAGGGAATAGCTCGAATACATCACAGACCAGTCTTTATTGAGGAACATGATTCACAAAGTATATTTAGACCTTCTCCAGAGATTTCAGACGGGAACTAGAATGATTTGATGGAATACAATGCACTTGCAGGTACATTTCAGTGTAGTTATGCATAATGGAAAAATATAAGTTACATAAAACCGCATGTATACGTCAGCGTAAAATTGTAAAATCCGTTAGTTTATCAATTCACTAGGTTAGGTTAGTTTATAAACTACCTAACAAAAACCTACCGTTAAATTATACTCATTAGTTAAATTATCAACTATAGGATCGTACAATCTTATGGTGACATAGGTAATAATCTAAAAAGCTTACTAAAGAAAACATAGCAACAAAAATTGTTGCCCATAAAAAACCACAGTCGATTTTAAAAAAAGTAAAAGGGAAAAGGAAAAGTAAAAAAATGCGCCTGTATATTTCCTTGTTCAGTATGATCAGTAGTCATTTTAGAACATAATTAATAACCGGTATGTATACGGGTTGGAAAACACATAAAATGTTATTGATGTTCTATTCTATAAACGATTTGTTCCGGAACATAAAGACTTGAAGCCACGTTTGGGGACCGAAGCCAAGTTTATCGAATCTTCTATTAGAAGCTATGATTGAAATTTGAGTGAGTGCCTTATTAGTTGTATGTGTAGCCAGTTCACGTGAGAAGAAGGTCTTACTGAAAACCAGCGCTGTGCTGTGAATCTTGTATTTATATGCGCCGCCTGTTTCCTTTTGTCGCTAGCAACTTCACTGAATGCTATGTAAAATAACAAAATTGAAATATTATAGGTATTTATGTATGTAGTTGTTATATTTTACGTTACTTTGCCGTTTTAATGTTCAAGCCGTTGGCTACAATAAACCTTTATTTATTCTTAAATAAATGGTTATGTTGTATTCGAAGTCGAGGTTGTACCAACTACTAGCTGAGTTAACATTAAAAAACCGGCCAAGAGCAAGAATTTGGGTTTCTTACCCGGCAGTCGATAGACCAAAATGAAACACCGTCAAAAACCTGCAGCAACCAAATTTAGTTCGTTGACAAAACCGAATAGCTAATAAAACCGACTTAACGTATTTTAGTTAGATTATGTTGTGTTTTACCAAATCGACACCAATGTCTACTAACCCTATTAAAATTCGTGAGGAACGGTAATCTCTATACATTTTTGAGCAATATTATTACTACCATTGAACTATAACTTTCAAATTGAACCTATATATTAATTAAAAAATCAGACAGACCCTCCATTATAATCTAAAAATATTATTTTGTATTTTTTAAATAAATCTATTTGCGCGTCATCAAGACCTATGCCAAATTTCAAATTCTTACATTACATATCTTTCTAGAAAAAGCTTTGTAACCGACGGAAACGAGTGATCTTATAAGGACTCCGTTTTTCCTTTACGGTACGAAATCCTAAAAATTCAGCTCAAACCATGAAAGTATTAGAGGTTTTTCCGAATTAAAAATTATTATAACATACGTACGTACCTACATATTGTTTGTGGCTGGAAGTCGTCGGCCTATCCCGATCCAATTAATAAAGTATCAAAGATGAAAGTGCTCTGGCTCCAGGCCAGACTATACGTCATGCAAGCAGAAAAAAAAACGTCGTTTAACCCATCTTTTTGGCTAGCCTTTCGCCCGTGGCTCCGCCCGCCATCATTCAAATTCTTCTATTCAATTTCTTAGGTGTTATTTAATCAACATCCTTTATATAGCCTGTATGTTGACCAGGGTCACTACAATGATAAAAAAGACAACCAAATAAATTTTGCAAAAATATTAAGTGTACAGACACGATTTTTTTTACTTCTTTATAATTAGTATAGAAGATATAATTTCACAGACCAACATAGGTAAAGGAAAACGCTAGATCAAATGAGATGTGTCGACGGTCTTTATTTATGGATAGTTTAGTTAGCTCGAGGTCATATAATTGATTAACACCTTTGCCAAAACAATCGGGTTTTATTCAATTATTATTATTTATTTATCCATTTTCTCCGAATCAAATGCTAGTTTAGCTATTTGACAGTGAACATGCGAGCTCAAAGTGGAGTGACAAGTACAAACTGTATGACAGATAAACGGAGCAGTAAGGCGACTTGGCAGGCCACCAACGATACACGACCAATCTTTCTGTGGGCTTATTTTATCTTTATTTAGGACTTGGTGCGCTTTTTGTAGTAATTGTGCACGACCGCGAGAATAGGCATGATGACTAAAAAAAATTATTAGTCCGTCAGTTAGATTTATCAGAAAATATTGGACACGTATTTTTTCTTTTTCCAATTAAACAAACAATGATGAAGATATAGCCCGCTGAAGTTCCGCGTGACGTCACATCCAGGTACAATTTTACTTAGATGTAACGTCATTTTCCCCCACTCCCAAACTTTGACGCGCTTTATCTCTGTCGTTTTTTGTTTGATTGACAAAAGAAAAAATACTTGTCCAATATTTTTTGATAATCTAAATGACGGGCTAAATAGAATAATATTTTGTTTACCCTGCGTACAAGCCTATTGTAAAAAAACTAGCCCGTCAGCCTAGTCATGACAGCTCCCGAACGAAATGTTTGTTTTGTTTGCCATTAAAACTACTGTTCTGATTAGGGCTTTCGTTTGACCATAAATGACACTATGATGGAATCATTATATCGTGGAGAAAAGTTTCTTTCAAAGACTAACAGTTTGACTGTGGTCAATATTTTAGTAAGCGTTCCGCCGCCGTAAATATTGACAAATTTGATACGCTTATTAAATTAGAATAGTCCGGGGCTAAATACCTACCTTCCCCCACCACCGCTTTAGGGCGTATTGTACACGAACTTCAAATGATACGTCAGTTTTTCATGTCTACGGATATTTTGTCTGGATGTTAATGTGATATCTTGTACTAGATTATAGTGATAGTGTCTGCCTAGGCGCTTGTGCTCGTGATACGCAACAATATATTTGAGTCTAACAAATTGCAATGTTAGGAATAATTAGTTTTACTGCGCTCCAGTTTCCAAAGCATTAAGGGACATAAATCTGTTTTTATAGTTTATATTGAATACATGGAACTTTTTAAATCCAAGCGTCTCATGGACAACCTTATATACAGCCTGACAATACATTGTGACTTTGATATATTCACCTAAATTCATACTAAGACTTTAAACTTGAAACAGCAATTTAAATCAGTTATTTTCTTTCGTACATGGCTAAATATGATTGCTTAGTTTAAGAAACCATGGGCCTTGTTTCTGATCACTTAACGAGTTTCCAGTTACCAGTCCGTACATTTTGCTACATACCTAGTGCTGCCACAAGTCCTGTCCCTGTTTTTAAGGATAATTACAAGGTTCCAATAAAACCCTAGAACTCAATCTATATCCACAGGAACGAGGTTTCAAAATTACAATAAACAATTGATTGTTATATAATATCATAAAAATGTTTTTAACGAGTCTCATAGTAGCTGATTTAGATTGTAAATACACGAATAGATTTTGGGTCTATTTCAATGATATGATTTAAAATGAGTTAACGGTTGGATTTTTATGCCAATGACAGGATAGAAAATGACAATATTTTTAATTACAATCTATAAATCCTCAAGATAATTTATAAAATAGCTACGCAAAAAAGATTTTTTTCTTAGCCATCCAAGTGGTGCTGTAAAATGGCTCCCAAACTATTTCAAAATCCTTTGTTTTCCAATGTTTACTGTCTAATCTCTAAGAGACAATAGTCAGCTTTAAAATTGTAAGGGCTAGGATTGAAAAGATATAAGGCGAAAAGCGCAAATTATGTCGCGTGTTTTAAGATGTCTGCTTCGAACTGTTTCAAGGATTTTTTTTAATGGTCACTGCTTTGAGCAGCCATACTATTTTAAAGTGTTTTAAACAAATTCCATTCATTAATTTTACTAGTTTCAGAAAGAGGAACAAAACTTTTTGCAAAACTACGTAGATCAAAGCCACTTGATTAATAACTCTGACTCACCTGACTACCAATAGACTCGTCTATCGTATCATCGGTGCGTGTCGAAGTTGGCGACAAAAGCATCATCCTGTAGTCTCCCTCGTGCTGAACTGGGTAAGGAGAGTAGTTTTGTGCAGGGATCGGAGTCCTTGGCAAAGACTCCGGGCCCTTGCCTTGACCGGGCTGCCATGAGCTCGCAGGCAGTGGGCTGGGTACCCTGCACAAATACGCATGTTAATAAAAAATATTTTTATTAAAAGAAATTAATAATAAGAAAAATAGGAATGAAACTCTGCGAGGAAGCGATAGGAATACTTCAAACCTAGGGGTTTCAATCCCGATTTTTACTTCTTCCTTTTGTAGAAGAAAGCAACTATCTACATTATTTCGGATATTGAGGGCGTCACTTATACGTACGTAGGAGAAAAGTCTCGTTCACTAAAGGTTGTTTATTGAAATACGCAATCGAAAGTCGTCAGCTCTTGCTGAAACTGAATTCAGCTGTTACATATTTACTAAATCCTAAAATTTGGCAAAGAAACGGAGTCATCCAGCGGTGTCATTGCAAAGGAATGTGTGAGGTGCAAATGTTACACACAAAAATGCAATGAGACATACATTATGTACTCATGGCAACAAGTGTAGGCGACACGCGAAGTACCAAGCCAATATTTTCTTCAGATTTGTCAACTGACACAAGTAGGTATAAACTAAAGTGGGGTAAGCATGAAAATGTTGGCTTGGTCATGAATGTGTTTGCCAAATACCCTTGTAAAGTCGTTTGCAATAGAATCCAACAATCATGTAAACAAATATGGCGGACTGACATTGACAGCGTATTGTTTATGCCCATAGTGATGTCATAGTGTTCTAATTTAATTTTAATTAAATTTATTTTTCTAATTATTTTAATTTTAAGTCATAGACTATGGCCCATAGTAGGATAGGTACTAAAATAAAACTGACTAAATAGATTAAATATATAAGCCATAGACTATAAAATAAAACTGATTATAACCTTAAAAACAAATATAATTTTACACACATACATTTCAGTAATTGTGATCTATTCAAATAATTAGTTACGAGGGCAATACAATATTAAAGTGCGTCTAATAGATTTCCGTTGTAGGTAATAGATCTAAATCATTCTTACCTCCTGATTACTCCTTGAGAAAAAATACCAATCGTATGCTATATCAAAGTCCGTGATGCCGTGCAAAGGTCGTCGTTCCAAGAAAAATATGTCCAGCCAAATCGTAAAGCAAAACAAAAGTCCAAAATGAGAATGCAAAGTCGTAGAAATCGGAAACAGAAAACGGAAACAGAAAACACTAATGCACAGCGAACCCACAGAACAGTGAATGACTGTGAATGACAATTCTAACAAAATGGCCACCTGTCAATTTTTAAAAACTAACCATTATTTTTATGGCTTAGGATACAATCCGTTTTGGTTAATTATATTAAGCTCTTGAAAAAAAATTTTTATTGTATTCAAATAATATTAAATTAAAATAATTTATTAAATTAAAAATAAAAGATAACTTCAGATTACGAACAACACTAACTTTTCAATGACTTATAGAGTTCGATGAGTAAAAAACTAAGATGACAGCTTGTCAAATACTTCGAAATTTTTACGTTGCAAATGTTTTAACAAATTAACTTATAAATACAAGTTAAATCGTGTTGAAGATAATGTGAAAACAATGGTGCGTTCGTTGAAATCAGACTATGTTCATAATTGATCGTCAAATGTATGTGATTACGGAGTAATCGTGACAATTTGGTTTGTTTACATGATTGTTGGATTCTATTGCAAACGACTTTTAGATACACAATTTTTCCTGGCTTCGATTTGATATTCGAGAGCTCCGGATGTTCTAATATTGATTTATTAATTGATTGTTGTTACCTACAGTAACTAAGAAATTTGGCAATGACTATTAACGACATTGGATTTTTCAGTATTGATTTGATTTGGGGTATCGTGCGGTACTTGATCATATTGATATAGAGGCTAAAACAGTAAAGCCTTGTAGAGGAAACATTCGTTTTACACCAACCTATTTACACCTTTGGCTAGACTAGGTGAGAAAGTAAATTAACATTTTCCTACTTCAGCCTTCGCTTACCTATGGCTGCTTTCTTTTGTTTCCATACAAGCTTACGTTTATGATTATGAGACGGGATTAAAGGAATATTTGCAAGAAATTAACCTGTAACATTACAGGATGGAAAATCGATATAACTATTACGACAAATCTGGGACAGAGTTTGAATCTGTATCTTCAGAGAACCTACCAGCCTTATCAAAATAAATATGTACGAATTCAATAATCTTGTATTGCTCACTAAAATACAATGGAGTACCAAATAACTTAGGGCATTGTCATTTGACATTACCATTCAAGAATATAGACTGGATGTTCGGGCGGGTAGCAGCGTTACGTTATTTGGTACTTCAGTAGTAACCAGGCGATAAATTCGCTAAGATACGATTTACTTACTTTTACAATAGTCCTTATATTTCCGCTTGCAAGCATAAACTACATTAGACTGACGCACACGCTTAAACGTCTGATAAGTCAGTCTGGCCGAATGGACTTTCATATTTTTCCGGCTTGTATCCACACGATGCGAAGACGCCTGACATTCAGACGTCTATCGCGTATGCGTCAGGGCATTAACGACAAACAATGAACGATGAGATGTAACTACCTGTATGGCGATGCAGCGGCGTGGGGTACCGGCGATCGAGGCGTGATCGGGGTGCCGCGGGGTCCCTCGCGGTCCACATCCCTACACACATCATGCGTCTCTTAAATACACGACAACGATGGACAATGGACCTAATGCTCACACGATACAGTACTTTTTTGATTTTTGATTGGTTGAATAACAGTTAGTACCATGAGTTTTCGTCACGAAACACGTTACCGAGTGCGTAAAATATTTACACGAGAAATTGTGCAGCGAGCGCCCCTAGCGGCTTACGAGAACAACCAGAATTTCTCATACAAAATATTTTAACGCAGTCGGTAACTTGTATCCTGATCAAAATTCATTGTAGGTGTACTGATCTCATCGTGCCGAAAATGAATACTCCATAATTATGTATGAAAATTTAAGGCAAGATTGATGACGAAACTGAAATTATCAGGACATAAGAAACACCAAAGACTTGCATTGTTAGCCTGTATTGTGTCAGCATTACGTTTCAAATATAACAATGTAACTATGGGTGCTATAATGGTAAGTGTACATATCTAACATTTCATGCTACAAAAACAGTAAACAAATATAACGTGTAATTCTTTATTTCATTTGGAACGAAAAGGTTGCGATGTGTTTCTTAAGAATCTGTTTAAACACTGTAAAGGAATTCGAAAACACATTAATGGTTTCATGCTTTACATACAAATAATTACGTACGTTAAATACTAATACTATAGAGATGGTAATTTGCAGAGGGATTGTAACATAAGAAACATAAAAACTGGAATTGTACTTTCAATACGAGCGTTATTTTAAATAACAATAAATATTAGGAACAGAATCGATTTATGCATTACATTTAGTTGAATATATAAGTTTTCTAGTTTTGCAATAGTTACAAGTCTGCATTGAATAAGGTTCAAAAATATTTCCTACGCATTCTTTACAATTGCATGTGTCTAAGAAACCAGAGAGTTCGAAGCTTGAACTTGACTATACATCGACAAATACTTTTCATGTCATGTGGTGACTTTATTATGTCACTGATTGGTCAAAACAGGTCGGGGTACATTCCTCCTCCAGAAATTCTTACCGCGTAAATTCGTCCATAAAAGTATTTATTCTGGGAGTAAATTCGTACCTTTTCAAAAAATGTATTCATTATGTGAAAATTCGTCCTATTTAGCATGCTGATTCGTCCCCTTCGCCTTGACAATGGATTTTATACCTACGTTTCTATTTATTTTATATTACAGTACTATCAGTGACAAAAGTTAAAAGGAATACGTGGGACGCACTATAAGTTTCCGGAATGAATATGAAAAAATACTATTAAAGGTACAAAATTAATTTATTGTTTTTCAAAATAATCTCCCTTGGCGTCTATGCACTTTTTCATTCGATCAAACCAGTTTTGAAAACTTTTGTGACTCTCCCCTGTGGTGACCTCTGAAACGTGTTTTTCATACTCCTCGACAGCCTCTTCTGGTGATGAAAATCGTTGACCGCGTAATTGGTTCTTAATTTTTGGGAACAGAAAAAAGTCACAAGGTGCCAGGTCGGGACTGTATGCAGGATGACTCATGAGTTCTACATTTTTCGTCTTCAAAAAGTCGTTTGTCTGTCTGGCCGTGTGAGAACTAGCATTGTCGTGGTGCAGGATGATACGGCGTTTACGGTTATTTTTACGGAGTTCGTCAATAACTTCCGGCAAACAAATGGTCGTGTACCAGTCACTATTCACGGTACGACGATTCTCTAAAGCAACAGTAGCCACGTGTCCAGTTTTATTAAAAAAAGAAGCAATCATCCGCTTAGATGCACTTTTCACGCGCGCCACTTTGGTTGGTTTCGGCTCATCTTGAAAGACCCATACGCTCGATTGCTGCTTTGTTTTGGGATCGTAGCAATAAATCCATGTTTCGTCACCTGTTACTATGTCCCACACCAAATTTGACGCACCTTCGTTGAATCTGGTAAGCATGGCACTGCACCAAGTGACGCGGTCCGTTTTTTGAGCCTCGGTCAAGTTGTGTGGGATCCACCGCGAGCACAGCTTTCTCACACCCAAATGTTTGTGTAGGATTGATTGTATTTGACTCATGCCTATTTCTAAGGATGCGCGAATTTCATGGTAGGTCACATGCCTGTCTGTTTCAATCATACAGCGCACAGCATCGATGTTTTTGTTGGTCACAGCGGTGGACGGCCGACCATCGCGAGATTCGTCACTGAGATTGATACGACCACGTTTGAATTCTGCAAACCAGCTATAAACAGTCGTCTTGCATGGTGCTTCATTGCCAAAAGCTGTTTCAAGCCGATCGATGCTCTGTTGAGCTGTCAAATTACACTTAAAATCGTAGAAAATCATACTACGAAAATTTTCCCGAGTTAAATCCATGTTGATGCAGACACACAATTTTTTAAATGGCGCCACAAGGTAAAAACATAAGACAGTCAGATGAAACAAACTGCATTCTACAGCCAAAGAGTTCTATTTTCAAATGTTGCAATAAATTTTTAAATATTGTTTATGTAAGTGGCCAGTTCCGGAAACTTTTAGTGTTACCTATGTATATTCATTATTTTATAGTTGTACGATTATGTAGATGGTAGGAATTGGTATTCCGTTTTGCAGTATGTGATTCAGCTTTCTTCGCCGATGGACACTTTACCAGCCAACCGGTCATCAAAATGACCCGTTATCTTCTGATTGCCTGTTAGTTCTTAAAATAGTAGTCTATAAAGGCGACTTAAGTTTGCTGACGCAGTAACTGAATTTTGTGTACGATCAAAGGTTTTAGCACCAAGCAAGGCGTTAAGTGGAATTTTATCGAAATAATGTTAAATTTTATCTTTAATCTTGGCTAATGACGTGAAAGAATTGTTTTAAAAATTATTTTTCCATTCTGTTGATGTCCAATATACTCGTAACATGAAATATTTAGGTATTGTAACATCTGTTCGCTCCAATCGACTAGTCTTTGGCATAGGAGTCATTCGGAGTTTTCAAAGGTGTTTGAGTCATGTTTTTTGGAAAGCTTTTAGTGCGCGGCCCGCAGCTACACTATACAAAAAAATAATTTTACTACTCTTTAGTTTAAAAATATTTTATTGATTATAAATTGTAATTTTTTAATGTATTATTTTTAGTTTAGGCTTTATAATTGGAACATATTTTTATTTTTATTTGTACAATATACATGTGTGAGTATTTTTAAGTATACTTTACGACCTAAAAGTTATATATTTCGTTGAGTTTTTAATAAACAGAATGTTAATTGCAAATTTTCTTTTATTTTGTTCTGATTTCACTTTTCACTCTCATTGGCACTATCGAGCAGCAATAACATTTTTAAGTACCTAACGTTTATGTATGTTATGAGTTGAGGGACGAATTTTACCAAAAATTGAAAAGAGGACGAATTCTTGGGGACGAATATACGCCAACCCGTCAAAACGTCAAAAGCAAATTTAACCCAATCAGAGCAAATTTTGTCCAGTTTACTTTTGGTACAGCACTAAACGTTTCTCCAGCTCCAAACACAAGCAACATCGAGGTACAACGGGTCATTCGGACGACATTCATACGGTCGTAGTCTTACTCAGCATACTCGTGATAGAAAGTAGGTGTGGGGATGCGTCCCACAAAACTGCTTGAAGCTCGTGGCACCGAGTATAGGTGCGTGCCTGATGCGCCCCTGATATACCACAGCACGGTTTAATGTCACAAATAATATGGTATCCTACCGAGGCTGTTAGACCCGTGAGATTATCATTATTTGTCTCTCTTGATATATCTCTTGTAAGTCTAATTGTCTCAGTGAGATAGTTATGGGTGGATGGATACACCGCTTTGTTGGATTACAGAACACAAAGAGTCTTGTAACCTCTGTAACTTCCAATCAACTTCTATTAGCTTGTTCATTTAGTTAAGGTAATTCAGATATTTGATTTTCCGAGGTCCTTTTAAAACTCTTTTCTGGCTGCATCTATACAATACTTGCGTTTTTCGACTGGATTGCCCATGCTACCTTTCATCAAAAACTTCCTAATCAAACATTACATACCACTTAATTTTCGTATGACTGCATTAAAATTGTTTAACCATTCAGAATTACTGCTTAAAACGTTTAAGAGAGTCACCCAATAAATAACTAACCAGACCACAAAATAAGCACGTATCTTGTACCTTTGCACAACAATCTTGATATGGTTCTGCGCGTTCTTAAACAAGTTCTGCGCATCTTCGTGACGCAGGTCCCTTGCATCGTAGTCGTCGATCTTGGCGATTATGTCGCCTCGCACCAGCTCCTTGCCGGCCGGCGACCCGGGCGTCACCTGGAATATTAGAACACACTAATTAATATCGTTGGATCAAGCAGTCACTTTTGTATTAAAGAAAGGAAGTGTGCGATACGCCTTAGGTCGGCGAGCAACGGGGGGTGGTAAGAGGAGCGTGGGGTACGCGACCGGCTCGCGGGTCATACATTCTTACTCACCCCACCCCCGGTGTCCACAGCCTATGGCCGTATCGGATAGGTATACAAACTTGTTAGGCTATTATAGAAAAAGATCTGTGCAGGGTTTGACCTCTAGCAGCCAATAAACCAAACTATTGTATTGCAAAATGATAATGGCGCAAATATAAAAGTTGAATGGAATAAATCAGAGAGTGAGAGATAAAAAGCCTGAATATTGGCAACCAATGTGACCGCCCAAATAAACAAAGACTCAAAGAAATTAAGCAATTGAATTTCGGAGAGCTAAATATTGACTTGGGATTCATCATGCCGATTTCGAAACTGCTAACCTCATTACTGAAATAAAATCAGTAGGGCTACATAGAAACGCAATTTGCATAATTCCCTTGCCATCACAGTTACAATATAAGTACGAGATCGTTCATTGCTCGGATTTGTATAGGCCAGAAAAAGAAGTGTTATTTAAATCTCTTGTGTAATTAGCTTCATTAACTAGAATGAGTATCTATTTATATAGAGTAATGCGTGAAGTGACTGGACGAAAGTCAAGAAAGTATTTTAATGTAGCAAATTATAGAAATACCGCCGTCATTCAATGTTATGTCACAAAGTCGTCACACAGATGCAAGGTCGAGCTCGTCGGGCCGTGACATTCTGAAAGCTTCAGAGGTGGCAGCTTTTACGTCCGCTCACCTCGAAAATAAAAACGGCTACATTTTCCGCTATCTTTTTTACATTCATTACACATTCTTCGAGAGTAATTACGGGGGCATGCGCTTGTTCCGAACACATTAGGGCTGCGTCTAATTTTAAACCAGTTTTGCGTTTGATGTTATTAATGAGGATATGTCAAAGGGCATCTTCAGGGATAGTTGCATCGTTAGTTAGGGCGACCTTGTGATTGGCCACGGGGGTGCTGGGCATCTATGCACCAGGTTTGGCCTGCAGCCAGGCTAAATGCGTCCACCGGCGACGCCGCGCCAATCGCCGCCGACATTTTTATTGAAAACAACCGCCGGATCGGATAAAGGCCGCGTCGTATTGACGGCTCGACCAGCACAAATCCATCACACTTCCCCGAGTCAATGGCGAGGACATGCGTCTATAAATATGTCCATCCATCAGCTCTTACACGATCAACGTTTCATGTCACAGCACTGCCATGAAATTGCATGTCAACACTAGATACTGCGGTTATACCGAACCTTGAATTTTAATACACCGACTTCAATGTACCACGTGTGATGTGTAGTGTAGGTAGTCTTTAAAAGGTACAAATAACTTTTTGGGCGACTACTTACTTTATAACTACACAAGATCTTTTTAAGTCGACGCAATATCTGAAAAAGAATTACAGACAATTGATTGAATATCTTAATCCATATTTATGTTATACAATAACAAACATTAAGTTAAGCGCCGACTTCAAGAGAGAATGTAAGTCAGCCTGTAAGCTGTTTCTTCCTTTTTAGCACTACTTTGAAGTCGGTGTAGTCTCTTTTAGTATACAATTTCGTAACATAAAACATCTGGCGTGCGTCCACCCGCATTTCAATCATACGCAGATGACGTACGGCTCTTGCTTCATACGCACGCGTGTATTATCGGCGTGGTTTATTTAGCTCATATCCAGCTTTTTGAGGCGGCATTGGTTAGGTATGCAAATCTGATGCTACGTTACGAGGTTCATTAGGTTTCTCTAGAACAGCTACAGATGTTTATAGACATCGTACACGCTAAATATCCACGCAGATTTATTAGGAATATTAAAAGTTAAATTGAAAATAAACCATTAATCATGTTATGGTATTTAAATACGTATGACACAAATATTAATCAGATCCCTCGCGATGTCTAATAAAGTGTGCCAAACTGACATCGCTAAAATTTGGTCGTGTTCAACCTCCCACATGTTTCTGATTTGTCAACAATGACAGTTCGCTCAAGCGGAGCATGAAGAGCCGCGTAAACGGAGATACAACCACCGATTACTCCAAACACGCTTGCCGCACCCTGCCCCTAGATTATATAACTTTGAGTCGGTTGTCAACTGGTTGCCAAACATCGAAAACATAGACATACTATCAAATTCCGATTATCTACGGATATGCTCGCGCTTAAAGTGACGTCACAGTTCGTGAAAAGTTCGATACACACAAAAGGCAATTTTGAAAGTTCAGTTTTTATCGTTTAGCAACCAGTTGGCAACTGATACGACGTTACTTAATAGGCCCGCTACGTAAACTAAGACCCAACTGTCAAATCCTTTCAGTGGTAGGCTTCAGCCGTAGCTCGTCACCAGCCTCATAACGAAACTATGCCGTCAAGCGACACGTCGTGTTCCGGCATGACGTCATAAGAAGCCGTACCGGGAGAGCGGTCACAGAAGTTGCTTAGTATCAGCCATATTTCCTCTTACCTACTTCGGTAGATTTTGCGGAAATCAGGACAGACTGATGAGCGCGCCGCCCGATTTCACTCTCCCACTTTATACCTATACTTTCTGGCCGAGCGCGCTACATCCTAGCTCTTATCGATGATTTACATCAGGCGCGTTAGTAGCCAAGCATAAAATTACCAAAAGGATGACCACAAATAGATCGCCTGGAGATAGATGCACTTACATCATCTGCATATTCTATTTAACGTTTACAAAAAGGAAGCAGTATAAAAATTCATGGTGACTAAATAAATCCAGCAAAATGAGCTCAAGGGTAGAATGTGATTTTAAGACGGAGGTCGAGAGTGAAGTGATTACTCAGCATCGATACATTAAATACAGACTTCCAAAATAAATATTTTGCTCTAAGATATTTTAAAAATTAATGCGCCTATTCATAGATCGATGATGCTGATGCATGAGAAGTTGTTTTTCTTTTATATACATAAAATCTAGAATTTTATGTGTTCTATTTTTCCGCTCTAAATTAAATCTGTTTAATTGTTTGAATAAAATTGACATGTAATAAGTGTATATTCTGATGTACCCAACGACCAACGAGTTAAAGATATCTTTACGTCGTTGGATGTACCTATATTACAAAATAAATTATTCATACTCATTCACTGATCATCATCTAATACTAATAATATATACAATACTAATAATATATACAAGTCTGGATGATGTAAATTTCCATCCATTCAAAAATAAAAGTAAATTGGTGTTATGACAAACATAGATGAAATTTTAGTGGATATTGATAGCACTATCAATGTCGGAAAAGCATTTTTGACAAGGGAGCCCGAACAATGTGTGAAAATTTTACCATCTTACCCTCAAAATAAAAGACTGAATATAATATCCCAAAATATACGAAGTGTGAACAGCAATTTTGTTGATTTTGAAGTATTACTAGCACGCATAAATATAGACTTTGATATCATTGTTCTCACTGAAGCCTGGATATCCAAAAATCCAAACCCACCAGTTCTCCCGAATTATAAACGATATTTTACGAAAAACTACACCAATCAAAATGACGGAGTCGTGCTCCTAGTAAAGGATAATCTAAAATGCACAACTTACGAACCCCAAATCAAAGACTCAACATGTCTTGTTACCAAGTTTGGCAAAGAATTAGCCATTGTTAGTGTCTACAGGCCCCCTGAAAAAAAAAACATCCAAGATTTTATGGAATCACTTGATGCAATTCTATCATCCCTAAAAATGTTTCCCAATATTATACTAATAGGAGACTTAAACATTAATATAGGTGTAAATAATAACGATGATCGTAGCCCTGACTATCTGAACCATATGGTAATGCACGGTCTTCTACCCGCGCATATATTTCCAACTCGTTTGGAAAATTGTTTGGACCATTGTTTCATAAAAACTAAAACGAAACCGGTCACAATAGTTTGTGATACTACGATCACAGATCATAGCTGTGTAATTACATCATTTAAAAACAAGACCAAATACGTATATAAAAAGATAAATAACGTAAAGAAAACTAATTATAAAGCAGCTCTAGATGACCTCATCACTTATGACTGGAACACTTTACTATCAAATACTAATCCTATATCTGCAACTGACTTATTCTTGAATACTCTGTCTTTTTATCTGAATAAACACACTGAAATCATAATACTATCACGCAGGAAAACACTACTGAAGCCTTGGATAACCCCCGGCCTACTACGATGTATGAAATTTAGGGACAAATTACATCAGAAACTGAAATGCGACGAAAATAATGATTTACTCAGAATCACTTACAAACGTTATCGAAATACGTGCAATAATCTGCTCAAAAAACTAAAAAGATCCTATGAAAAACATCAGCTAGAAAAACATAAGAAAGACATTAAAAAAACATGGGCTACAATAAAACAAATTTGCAACTACAGTACAACAACAAACACTCCCTCTGATTTGCTTGCACCAAAATCATCAAAGCAAGAATCTCTGGATAATGCCAATAATTATTATGTAAATGTCGGAAAACAGCTGGCAACAAAAATTCTAAATAAACTTAATACCACAGAATCTGAGCTATCACGTCTGCAAAACATCTGTGCCTCGCAACCGAACTCTTTTGTATTAATACCCACAGACGAACAAGAGGTTATTAGTGTTATAAGGTCGCTTAAGTCTAGTAACTCCACTGGCTGGGACGGTATACCATCTCCCTTCCTAAAACTAGCTGCAGTCACTCTTGCTTTACCACTGACCCATTTGTGTAATATCTGTTTTTCTAACGGAGTATTTCCAAAATCACTCAAGAAGTCAGTAGTTGTACCAATTTACAAGGCAGGGGATAGAGACAGTATCTCAAATTATCGACCAATTTCATTACTACCCACTGTATCCAAAATTTTAGAACATCTCTTAAATCGAAGGCTCAAACATTATCTAGACAAATACGATTTGATTTCTGGCAACCAATATGGATTTAGGGAAAAAAAATGCACGGCTGACGCTGTTATTCACCTGACCGATCACATATCACAAAATATGGATGCAAATAAAAAATGTGCTGCTATTTTCTTAGATTTGGCAAAAGCCTTTGATACTGTCTCTGTTCCCATTTTACTGAAAAAACTCGAAAACATAGGGATACGCGGAATACCTCTTGAACTTTTCACTGACTACTTGACAGATAGGTCACAAATGGTTAAGATCGGGGAGTATCTAAGTTCCGAAGAAAGTATCACCTACGGCGTGCCACAGGGCAGCGTACTTGGACCGACATTGTTTCTGATTTACATCGATGGTCTCTGTCGCAAAAAACTGAAGCAAGCGCAAATTATAACCTTTGCGGATGACACCGTTATTGTCTTCACTTGTAAGACGTGGAGTAGGCTAAATAAGGTGTCCGAAGATGGTTTTGCAAAAGTTCACAGTTGGTTAAATGAAAATTTACTGACTCTCAATCTGGACAAAACTAAAGTACTAACTTTTAGTATTCGTGAACGTACTCAACCCCCTGGAGCTTTTTCTGTTAAAGTTCATTGTCATGGTTGCATTAATACCTCCTCGTGTCACTGTTATATCCTATCTAACGCTACTTCAGTGAAATATCTTGGTGTCATCATTAACAGAAACCTCTCTTGGTCGGAACATATTGAGGCTTTAACAGCACGTGTGCGTAAGCTAATCCATGTTTTCAAAAACTTAAGGCACATTGGTGACTCTGCTGTACTAAAGGGCGTTTACTACGCCTTTTGTCAGTCTATAATAACATACTGTTTGCCTGCGTGGGGTGGCACACACAAATCCAAGATTTTAAAACTTGAAAGAGCACAGAGGGCCGTTCTTAAAGTAATCAATTATAAACCCTATAAATACCCGACAAAGGACCTCTATGCTGAAAATTCGGTCCTTACGGTAAGGCAGCTCTTCATCAGAGATGCCATAGTAAACCTACACAAAAACCCGATTGAACTTTTTGGTAAAGATAGACGTAAAGATATTGTTTTTAAAATACCACATTGCAGAACCGCCTTTGCTCAAACCTTTAGTCGGTTTTTGGGACCTTTTTTATATAATAGACTAAGTGCATCTACAGAATTAAAACAATTATCTTTACAGTCTCTGAAACAAGCCCTAAATATCATGTTGGGACGCTTGGACTATGATAATACAGAAAAGTTATTGGTAATAATTAAATAAATTTAGTATTTCTTTATAATTCTGTACTACACTGGGATACAAAAAACAGTCAATTACAATAATAATAATAGTAAAAATAATTCAACATGCGTCATTTTACTTTCTCCAACTACACAAATCAACACAAAATACATACACTGCAACTCATGCACCACTCAACTACATGCTGAGATGTCCACTACACACACAATATTTGCATGCATTTATATAGTTATATTGTCATATTAAGTATCCTGTATTATTGATTATTATATAAAAACCCGTATATCACTTATTTATTTATTATGTAAATTATTAAAATTTAGTTAAATTTATTTTACCAAATTTAGACTACACTATACCAGGTAAAATCTTCGGTTGGTTTAGGTATGGTATACTTAAACCAATCGAAGATTATAAACGGCGAGCTATCCGACCGTCAAACAGTTTATACTAGCACGGTGGGTAGTTTTCGGCCCTCGATATAAGTGAACAATTACCGTACATTAGTGTTTTGAAACTTTTTGTATATTATTTAGGTTATAAATACAACAATTTAAGGAAATCTGTAATATTTATATATGTACGTAAATTGCAAATGAAATGTAAATAAGATAAACTTAAGTAATATATTAAGATACTTATAAATTATTTCCTATTGTACTTATAAATAAATTCATTCATTCATTCATTCATTCATTCATTCATTCATTCATTCATTCATCATCCATTTATCCATCAGCCTGGTTCGTCCACTGCTTAAGGGCTTGTATTGGGCCTTTCAACGGTTTTTGTTTCAAATACTGAGTCAACTACTTATCTGATCAATGTAAAACTTGGACACATGTTTTTTCAGACCTTTGTCTTTCCGTTGTCAAGTCGGTTACCTAATTGGACACATTTCGATCGATAGATTTTATTTTCGAAAATTATGCCTTTTTAAGTTGTTATTTCGTTTTATGTCTAAACGGCTTGAGTTTTATGTCTGAAATTACTGCTATAACAAGAAAACATGGTTTATTTTCCGATGTCAGTTGGAAAAACTCCTACATCAAATACTTTTTCGTAAAATCCAGAAAAACCTCTAAAATTTTGCATGCCGCCAGCGCGCGAAGCGAGCATTCTAATGTAGACTTTCTGACAACATACTGAAGTAAGATTATCAAAATCGCTCAGTAAGATTATCGTGCACCAGGGGTAAGGCCTTAAGATTTCACTACTCTTCGCGTTCCTCCCGACAGAAATTCCCGTACGTACACACGCTGGGCCGGTGAGTGCGGTGTCGAAACCCGAGCACCAGTGACGCCGCTGCCCGTCAACAGTCGGGCGGGCAATTGGGGATGGATAAACCGCCATCAATCGGTCCCAGGTATGGTGGGCCACCTGGTTGTACCTGTTTGAGAGCTGTCCTCTCACTCTCCCACGAGTAACTTCGGTGGGTTTGCGATGTGGTGGTACACAGTTGAGTCCGGGATTAGCTCTACCAGCTTTTGCCTACTCGTACTTTAAATATAATAAAGCCGATTTTGAAGGCTTTAGTTTTAGTTTGACATACATAAAATTAAACTTAAGTATGATTAAACGAAGATCCCCATTAAATAAACGTCAAACTAAAATTTACTCAATTGTTTTGGTAATTTTAAGGCACATTTTAGAGCTGTCATTTGCTTAAATTAAAAAAAAATAGTTTGATTTAAGAGTGTTTATAAGACTTGCTAATTATTTTAAAATTACGTTTTTTATTAAGTTTCTTAGCGGGTCCATGCCACCTAAACGTGCCCCACCGTATTGCTGATTCATGACAGAAAATATTTGTTTAATGAGAAATAAATAATCACACAAGTTGTCGAAGAGTTGTATTACAACCTAATTAATTTGATTTTTCCATAGAAGTCATAGCAAGCCAGAAAAAAAATCTAAAGTCACTAAAAATCACGTAAAACTGCTCTTCGCGTATTTCCCATTGACGGTTTCCCAGATGATTTTGGAAACTGAAATTCAGTCATCCGTAAGTTAAGAGTATACATAATGGTGTGATTGGTTTAATTTTGCCAAACAAAAATTGTATATTGGTGTATTTATCCATCGAACATAATAATTCGGCATCGAAACATGATTCTTTAGAGCGCGCGATGTTTCGGTTGTCGTAACAGCCACGACTCAGAGCGCGCTATTTTAAACAATAATGAAACGTCACAGAGTTCAGTTCTACTTGACGCTAAATGGGGTGCTTAATGTTAGGGAGAACGGGTCCTTAAAATTAAAACCCTCAAAATCGGCTTTATTATCACCTATCATCATTACCGTATAAGGATGTTTCTCCAGCATTAATACTCAAACGCACAACGTATAATTAACTTCCTTTTATTTAAAGAACAATTATTTGTCATTAATGGCGTTACGCGACAATAGCTTAATGTCAATTGGGCTTTTCTAGCAAAGTTGTGTCATTTGATACATTACTTTGCAAAAGAGCCTGGAAAACAATTATAAACACGCTTTAAAGTTATTGCGATGGATAATTTACGAAGAATTGTATAAAATAACACAACTATGGTAAGAAAGCGAAGTGCCATAAACCACATTTATTTAATACGTTTTATTCAAAAATAAGAAAAGCAATCATAAGTTGTGAGTTTCGGGAACGAAACCCAGGGCAACCACCTTAAGTCTTATCTTCTTGGGTCCTATAAAATATATGTCTCGTGGAGTTTAGGACTCCCAATCACAATCTTCCAGTTTTGGTGGTCTATAGCTGCGGATTCTACTCTCTAGCCAAGTTTTGCTATCGCCTTCTTATTGGTTCTGTTTTTGCCTAGCACCTTCTTCATCTTCTTTCATGATTTCTAAATTTAAAGTCTTGTAGGGCGATTCTGGTACATTAAAAAACTGGAAACCTGATTGATTTCATTTTCTGATCGCGTCGTATTTATTACGCAACGTCACACAACAGTACTATATTTTTTGGTCACGTGACTGGTATTAGGAGTATAAAATAATGCCAGAATAGCGTTCCTGGCTCGTGTTATAAATAAACGCACACACGCAGTCGTTTTAACCACTCATACTGACTCATGCGTTTGTATTGTTATCAGAAAATGTAGTCGATCTTGTGTATCTAATTATTTGGCAGGCCCTTTAGATGCCAACTTTTATAATGGAAGCTTTATCTGGTCTACTCGAAGGTTGTCTTGTATACTCGTAAAATGGCAGGTTAAAGTAAGCCTTGTTGATAGAGTAATTTAAAAAAATAAGGAAGAATTCATAAAGCTTATTTTTTTTACTGTGGAGACAGCAAATTCCGCACGCTTTGATTTTTTACTTACTCATTTTGTCATCCATCCAGGGGGGTTTCACGACCCCCTGGTGGTGGCACATAAAATGAGAAGAAAATAGTCTACGATTTGTCCTGTCCATTCGTCTGTTGGTCTTCTCAAGACTGATCATACAAATGCCACAATATAACAATGTCAATCTAAAGATCTCATTAGGTCTTGTAATACATTAGGTCTCGATAAGAAAAACCGTCGATCAACGGGATTTTTAGTCCACGGTCATTTACTGATTGGGGTAGTGAGGACTGGTTGTCTGATAGTATAGGTTTCTGAATGTTGGAATAATATTCCGATGCCACTATGTGAATACAGTCTCAGTAAACTTTTAACGTATGTCGACCAAATTGGTCCACAGAAGAAAGGCCATACATCGTTTATCGGAAATCAGGAACACTGTGTTTTTTAATCATTTCCTGAACACTTCCCGGTCAAATGGCAACCCCAGTGGAAAGGCTACATTCTAGGCTTGGCAGCACAAGTAAACGTAATAAATCAGACGGAATAGAATCTAAAAGGTAGCTATATGTATGCGTATTGTAAATATTAGCTAAGTACAACTCGAACCATTTAAGTCAGCGGGTGTGAATTTTTCAAAACAATAATACCAAACAATAAAGAAAACAATTTGTTGTTACCTATTCAAAATTTATCAACTTTGTGAAATATTTATAGTAATAGTATTCAATGCGTTCAGATTTAAGTATGTATTATAAAGTATTGACGCTTAGCGTACTAAACAATTTTATTAGGGGCGTTAGGTTAGTCGGTAAGGCTTCAAATCGTGCCATTTACTGAACGGTGAAAAAAAAAACACTAGTACATTATCTGTTTGTGATTATAATAAAATTGTAACAAAATTACAGGAGCACATCAAATATACAAAAAGAAGTCCTGACTGATGGACTGACCACAATGTTAAACACAAATTTAGTCAGTGGCGGATTTACAAAGTCCCATAGGCAGAGAAGTTTTTCCCGCCATTAGAGGAAAGGTCAAATTTTTTTTCAGTAATCAACTCAGCCTTGGAGTACCCGTATCGTTTCATCACAAAACTGTATTACATGTCATAAAAAAACAAATATCTATTAATGCTTTAACAGCGAAACCGGTAAGGGAAATTAATATAAATAAGTGGACAAGTACAAGTGTTTATCAAACAAAAAATGTTTCAAAAGTTCCACCAAGTGCCAACAATCACGAGCATCAACTCCAAACAAATATCTAGTTTCTCCATACTTTTATTTTTTATTTATTGTACACATACATATATCAATAAAACAAGAAAGCTCCAAAGAGCCAAATATTTATCAAAAACACCATACTTTTAGACATTTATGATTTTGATACAGCGCTAATTTCAGCAAAAAAAAAGATTTGGTCCCCAAATTTGCCCCCCCCCCCCCCTCCCCCTAAAATCTGCCGTCCTAGGCTCCAGTCTGTTCAACCTGCTGGTAAATCCGCAACTGCCCCCCCCCCCCTCCCTAAAATCTGCCGTCCTAGGCTCCAGTCTGTTCAACCTGCTGGTAAATCCGCAACTGGATTTAGTTGCTCAATCGTATTTATGACCTGTCAGCAATCTAGATTTAAATATTGGTGGAACCTGCCCTTAATTAAGAGTATGAAATTTGGACAGTACCTACAGTCTGGCAAAAAAGGTTAGAAAAGTAATGGATATTCACGGATATGTTCGACCCCTAAACTAAACTAAAAGAGTGAAATTATATTTTATGATTACTAGGGTGTCCCAAAAAAATCAGAGTTATTTTTTTTAACGCATACCCTCTAATTACGTTCGTATGATGACAAAACTATTGTAAATGAAGTTTCATGTACTTAGAACCACAGCAACCCGTGCCGACTTACATCGAAACATGTCAGTACTTGCATACTAGGCGCGCGGCAGCTAACATATCAATGTACAAGTTATTGCTTGTTTGTTTTATTAGTAATCGCATTGTTTTCGTTGAATCAAGATGTCAGTGGAGTTACGCAGTTCAAAAAAGGATATATTCTTAATAGGAGACGTAAAACACCAAATTACCGGTTCAAAACTTCCCTCTAATGGACAAGTGCTGGCAGTTCTGTTCTATAATATTCGTGAAGAGAATTTAAGTGTCAATGAAAGCGCAAATCTTACTATTCGTGAGTGCATTATCTTATGGGAAAAGGCACGTATACCGACAAAATCTTTACCTAACTGTGTGAAGAAACTAGTTACTTTATACCAAGTTTGGAGAGATTTGCAAAAAAATGCAAAAAAAAAACACAAGATGTGTTTGAGCAGCGTCGTCAAGAGTTAGACAATTTGTTTGATATTGCACATGCCGATGCGCTTCAGTTAATAAAGATAAACGAAGACGGGATATTTCTACAGCGACAGAGAGAGCCAGGTCGCCCCGGTCACTTAGCTGGTGTAGAAAAAAAACTGATCGAAAAAGAGGAAAAGGCGCGACTTAGAAGCATTGAGGAGCAAAAGCGGCGTGCTAAATATTTTTCATCTCTGACGCCTTCGACATCATCTTATGAACCCGTACAAGAAGATTTGTCATCTGATTCTGAACAAATGGAGTTACAAGAAATTTTGCACACCCTAACTGAGAGCACACGGCCTGATTCTAAGAAAACTTCTATGAGAAAAAGTTTTATTACTTCAAAATTAGTAGCAGCGCTAGATCGATGTCAGATAAGTATGAGAAATTCTGTGTTTATTATTGAAGCAACTATTGAGGCACAGGGACATAACACTGACGAATTTCCCATCAGCAAGTCCT
Source organism: Ypsolopha scabrella (assembly GCA_910592155.1). Taxonomy (NCBI): domain Eukaryota; kingdom Metazoa; phylum Arthropoda; class Insecta; order Lepidoptera; family Ypsolophidae; genus Ypsolopha; species Ypsolopha scabrella. The sequence goes on from OU342964.1 coordinate 14,747,714, forward strand.
CCATTCAAAGAGTTCGCACGGAAAAGCGAACTGAGCGCGCCCAAGCAATAAAAGTTGACTTCCAAAACGAGGTTCCGGTTACTGTTACTGTCCACTGGGATGGAAAACTGTTGCCTGCTTTAGATGCACGCAAATCTAATGAAGTACGACTACCGATACTAATTTCTTACGATAATAAAGAACAACTTCTTGCTGTGCCAAAATTGGACAACTCTTCAGGACGCGAACAAGCCCAGGCAGTTTGGAACGCTATTGTTGACTGGAATCTTGAAGATAAAGCGCAGATTCTCTGTTGTGACACTACTGCTTCAAATACAGGTCGTATTAATGGCGCCTGTGTGCTTCTTGAACAGAAACTGAATAGAGAAATGCTTATTTTTGCATGTCGCCATCATGTTTACGAGTTGGTGTTAAAAGGCGTATTTGAAGCAAAAATCTGCCAAGTCACTACAAGCCCTGACATTCCATTGTTCAAAAAGTTCCGGGAAAACTGGAACAACATCGAGCCGGAGAGAATACAGAGCTATCCAGAAAGACTTTCATGCCTGAGTGTTTCAAAAATTCACAAACTGCTAGAATTTTACCGTTCTGAATTAACTAAAGACTAATGCTAGAGACGACTATCGAGAATTAATAGAACTTTCAATAATATTTCTTGGCGGAGATATATAGGTAGAGAAGAAATTTAAGATTCGGCCTCCAGGCGCTACGCACCAAGCTCAATGGATGGCGAGAGCATTTATTCACTAAAAATATCACTTCTTAGTTCCCAGTTCAGAATTTCAAAGAAAGAAAAGGAAGCTCTGTTAGACGTTTGCCTGTTCATCGTGACATCCTATGACAAGCCCTGGCTGCAATGCGTTTTAGCAGTAAAAGCACCTTACCAAGACCTGTGCTTTCTGAAAGCCATGAAGAACTACGAAACAATAGACAAAAGTATCTCAAAAGCGGCTTTACAGAAGTTCTGCCAACATTGATGGTACTTGATAGATGAAGTGTCTATCTTGTCTCTATTTGATGATAATGTAGATCAAGAGATCAAATCAAAAATGGTTGCTAACTTAGCCAATGAAAATCAATCAGCTCATAATAAGCGCTACATCCCATCAAAAGAAGAACTTTGTGGCCCCCTTTACGAGAAAAGCCTAGATAACTTTGTGTCAATCAAAAGCAAGTCTCTGTTTTATCGCTTCAAACTGGATGATAGTTTTCTCCAAGAGTCACCTTCATCATGGCCCAATAATGCCGCATTTCAGCACGCTAAAAAGAAGCTGCTCACACTCAGAGCAGTAAACGATGCCGCTGAAAGAGCAGTGAAGTTAATGCAAGATTTTCATGGCTTAATCACTGTTCAAGAGGAACAAAAGCAATTTTTATTACGCTGCGTACAAGAGCACAGGCAAGTGTACCCTGACTGCAAAAAGCAAACTTTGAAAAGAAAATTTGCTAAATAAAGCCTTTTTAATGAATACCTAATAAATGTAACATAATAGTTACCATTAGTGTTTTATTTACCGCATAAAAATTAAGTTCTAAAATCTCAATATGGCTTTCCCATACTAATCTTAATGTTCAAAGTTTGACATCAAGTCGGCACGGGTTATCGTTATCCGATCGCAATAATGTTTGATTTTCCAAATATAAGGGTCAAATCGAAAAAAAAAATTCGCCCTTCTAGCCTGGGACACCCTAATGATTACACGTCTATTCTCCCAAGACCGAAAGCATTTTGAAAAAGTTACATGCTCCCAAACGTTTTAAAATGGTCCAAACAAATTAGAGGTCTAAAAATCAACAATTTATTGAATTTTCTAAACTCTTTCTTTTCTCCTAAATTTTTTATCGCACAAAAATGTATACAGTTGGACTTAATTCAGAGAATATTAGAAAGACGTATGAATGAAAATGTTTAATTTAAGTAAGAAATTTTTTTTTTTTCTCGCCTAATATGTTTTATATTTGTTGAGTGAAACCCGCCTTTGTTACTTTATGGTACCTATATATTAACTGTGTAACAATTGTAAATATAAATAAATTGAATTGAAATTGAATTGAAATTGAATTGAATTGAAATTGAATTGAATTAATGCTAAAATTTCAACTCTAAGGGGTGAAAGGGGTAACACCTGTTTTAAAGTATTACTTCATATTTCCCAAGATCGACAGTATTTGGAAATGGTTATTCTCCTCAAAATTTTGTCATTTAAGGCGTAGTAGGTCGATCGCACAACGAAAGAGATAAGCATATCTGAAAAAGCGCGCGTCTGAGCAGTGCGGTAAATCAAAAAGAGAGTGGATAATGCTGTTTTTCAATGAATAAAATGGAACATGAATTCACACAAGTCCGTTTTAAAAAAAATCGGTGTGCTGTCGTTTAGATAATGGTTTTATAATAATATGTTTAAAACCGTAATCATTGTTATTTTTACTTAATTAGTTTCGACAGACTACTTGTTTGCAATGAAAAAATAACCTTCACTTAGCAATTTTTATTCGATCGAGCCAATTTTTCTCCATCGCGTTTTGGGTTATTACATAGCCTTAGAAAAGGCTTTGTTTATAACATCCATTTATTTCAGAACCATACCTATTGTAGTTTGGGAGTACTACTTGTTTAAAAACTCCGTTTTTACTACCTACGTCGTCTTAACAGGTCCAAAAATAGTATTTTGTACATCTGTGACATAATAAGAGCCATTGGGACACGAGTGCTCGTTTCCGAAAAAAACAAGGTGAGTTTCGTAAAAGGTTGCACGTGTGTCTTAATGGCTAATTATATCCAGTTGGATATATTATACACTCAACTTTATCTACGTCGTAGATTTCACGACCATCAAAAATATCGTCTTCGCTTGATATCACACTAATATTATAAATGCGAAAGTTTGTGTGTGTGTGTATGTTTGTTACTCTTTCACGCTAAAACGGCTGAACGGGTTTGGACGAAATTTAGAATGGATATAGCATAAACCCTAACTTAACACATAGGCTACCTTTTATCCTGGAAAAAGCATGTTGTTAAACCGAATAACACACGGGCGGAGCCGCGGGTAAAAACTAGTTATTCATAATCTTCCCAACTAACAATTTCATGAAATATTAGACTAAGAAAAAGCAAACTCGCTTTTAGGGTTCCGTAATACTTGAAAGGTAAAAGGAACCTTTATGCTGAAACTCCGTTGTCCGTCCGTCCGTCCGTATGTCACAGCCTCATAACTTTAGCACCGTTAAAGTTAAAGACTTGAAATTTGCCACAAAATTGCATTCTCTTGCATACATAATACGGTGAAAAAAAAGAAAAATTTGAAGTTGTGTAAAAATATTTCCAATACAAAAGAGAGAAATATAAAAAAAACCTATAAATACAATATGGGTTTCAAATTGTAGATATTAAAGAGCTGATTATAAAAATATATAAACTTTTTATATATTTACTGTCACCAATTTCGAGACATCTTTGAAAAACCACAAAAAATGCATGTCCCCCCTCCCCCTTATTTCCGAAACTGGTGTGGACCGAAAAAAATGAAAAAGATCATGGTAATTTGGAATTACGTAAAGATTACAGAGAAAATATAGCGGTTGAGAAATCCACGATAGTAAAATGACAAAATGAAATTTTACATTCACGAGTTTTATTTCGAGTATGGTATAAAAATATTTTTCTCTTTTTTGTTGCTATACGTGAAAAGAAATAAATATTGATTGATTTTATTCAGAAGACTTCCGGCTACTAATGAAATTTCCAATTATTTCATAAGATTTGGTTTGACTGCCTATCTTATCTTACTGATTCGTGAAGTGATGACACTTTCATAGTCATCATTTTTAGTCATCCAGTTATGGGCAAGATTTTGAATACCTTCTTTCTTCCTGCCTGTTCCCAAAAAATTACGGAACCCTAGGTTTGCGAGTCTGACTCGCACTTGACCGGTTTTTTATTATTTCATAATGTAAGGATTTTTGTTCGGCCTAATTGTGAGTGATTAACTTGTTGAAGTGTTCAGTTCAAAGCTGCATAGCAGAGATACTATTGCCTAGTCCTAAGTAAAAGAAGAAATATTTGTCACTGATTGGGTATCTAAGCTGTGTTATAATGAATTGGGTCACTTACAGCGCAGAATAGCGGTGTTAAAGTATAAATTACGAGTATAACATCGGTTTTTAACATCTAATAAATAATGTAGGTCAAACCGTTTCTGATGTCCTAATTAAATAACCTTATTGTGAATAAAATATTTAAGGGATATTCAAAATTCTACCTCTGAAGAGATGAAACGGATATGAATGATTTTACCATAACAGGTCATAGATCCTAATTTTTTCAACACACTTGCTTATAAAGTAGCACTTATTGCAGCGTTTTTCGGGTCATCATAATGCAGCATATTAAACACGTGTGCTGTTTACTTTACATTATTGCACTATTGTTTTTAATTTACAGTATTTTTTTAAATCTTTGCAAAGAGTTTTGATGTCTGAGAAATAATACAGTTTTTGCGAATACATAAACTGTCCCAGTTAAAATATAATAAATAATAATTTCATTTTATAAAATTATTTATTTTATCAACAAATTAACACAAATTTTCGTTGTAAATACATACTCGTAAATATTCAGTTTGTTAATATTTGGCTGTTTGATTGCGTCAGTGCCTCTACTTGCATCTGCGCGCGCATAAACAAAATCTCCGCCGAATTTTTTCATAGAAATTTGTCAATTCATAGCTGTGGTTTTGATTATGTGGAAAAATAAGACAATGAAATTTTATTATTTTTCCTCGCAAGTGTGTTGAAAAACGTCGTATGAAACGCGTGAGCATTAGACATTACACTCTCGGCTCCAATATCGGCATCTCGGCTGCAATACCACCTCGACTGTAATGTCCAACGCAGCTCACTTGTATCATAATGTACTATTAGATCATTATTTTTCTAAACGTTTTCCAATTTAACATAAAAATAATGAATTTTCATACTTCCACTTATAAGATGATGGAAAGGGTGACAACTGTTTCAAAATCGACAGCATTTTAAAATGTAAACATTTACTTATTGGAGATTTAAAAAGTGACTTAATATCGAGGTGATAATAAATTCATAAATTTATCTGTTCCCTTGTAGAAGGGTCAGTTTGTCCGACATGCCTTTATGCTTGAAATTTTCTCAAATGTTCATCGAAAATCGATAGGAAACGGGGTACTTAGCATGCAGCGTCGATTCAGTGTCTTTCCATCATAATTGCTCTCTAGCACATTGACAAACGCGGTATGCGTGAGAGACGGACGCTGCATGTCTGGCGCGTGTTAGCCACACAGGAATACAATTCATTGCATATATAAGAGTAAACAATCAATAGTGACAAATGTCTTTAATAAAATAAATTGTAAGACAGTCAGTCTTGAAAAAGAGATTTGAAGGCGGCAAACTCTCAAAATGTATTGGCGTTTCTTTAGGACTGTACCTAAGCGTTTTTATGAAGATTTCGACTCCTATAATTTAACTTTTATACGTACATAGGTACAGTCAACAACACGCTATGACGAAAGCACAGTTCACTAGTGGCCAAGTAACATGGCGGATGTGACAGCTTTCAGGTTTGCGTATTGCCCCGCGCACCCCTCCATCCCCGTAAACACTGAAATTCCATCATACCCGCAAAGTTAGCTGGTAATTGATTGACGTGTTTATACCTTCAAAGAAACCAATTTGCATTGTTATACGTACATGCATACATACATATACTCACGCCTATCTACCAGAGGAGTAGGCAGAGACTGTATACTCTGTATACAGATTTCCATCAGCATTGCATTGACTATTTCCATGATGGTATATAACAAGGATATAATTTGAAATGTAGGTGAAAGGCGCATCTATTCTACCTAATCTACGAGTCTGAAAAAACAACAGACACGCACGACAAGATGTTCTAAGACGACAAAGAGAAAATGACAAAAAGCCCGAAAATTCTCGATATTGAGGTCACCGGCGTCACACTGCCGGCAGCTGTCGATCGTGCCACTCCCGACACTAATCCCAGAATACATCGGATATAAAGAGACACTGCCATTGCTCTGGGTTTTATCACCGACTTGTTTGCTTTCACGATCGTAGAAATTACCATTGTATTAATCGAACGACTTCTTTTATACGGTGTATTTGTTGTCCGTAATTAATCTGTTGCACTTTGATTGCGCACCAATTAGATTGCCAATTAGATGTTTTGTAATGCAGTCAGATTGCAGGAGACAGATCTTGCATACAAAAAGAGGAATTACAACAGTAACCATAAAAGTTTGCATGCTTGCATGATTTATGAGTATCAAGGATAAATGTGAATGAACGTTTATTGCCAGAATTCAAAGTTTTGATGACCTCCATCGAAACAACGAAACGGTCAATTGTCAAATCCATGTTTTTAATGTATCCAAACAACAAAATCGCAGGTTTGTTTACACAGAGAGCAAGGTGACCGGGGGGGCGGTCTGTTGACAGTTTCCATGGAGGATCGTACCCGGGTCACAATGAGCGGCGTGGCGAGGTCCGCCCCGCCAACCAGCCGCAGCCCCCAGTTGGTCTCTCGGCTCTGCCTCTTCAACGTCACGACAAACGTGTGAAGTCGCCCCATGGCTCGGGGAGGGTGTACACTCGCGACACGCGCGCCCGCACCGCGATCTAATCGACTCGGCTACACGCAACGTAGTGCGTGCAGATTTAGCTCGACGCCTCACCTCACCCCCCACCTGCACCCCCCGCTTGCACCGCCTGCATGCTTAACCCTGCGCAATCGACCTAATTCGACTCACGGAAACTTACAACGCCTTCCAGAATCTAATGCGCGTCCAAATGTTTATTCACTCGCCGGTATAGACGGAGGCCGCGGCCTACATTACTGTTCGAACGTGCAGCTCTAATACGCTGCATCATTAATTAGTCTTATTAATTTTGGGATTCAAACTGCGGTATATTTTAATACGTTAAGGCCACGATATGGAAACCGAACGGGATTAAAATAATATTTCAATCATATGTAAGTAAGTGCAATCGCTGACGTACACACAGATCATGCGCAACCACATCAAAGAAAATTTCTTAAATTTTATTCAATGAGATTAATAGTAAGTGATAAATGAGGAAAGTACCTGCTTCTTGCGAACGATGTATCTGGGTTCATCGTCGGGATCTCTCCTCTGATGCGGAACCCTCCAGAACGGCGGCCTCTGGTAGGACATCTCCAGTCTTATGTTCTACGGAAACCCTCGCTCGGAAACTGTTGATAGTTAAATACAGTTTAGTATGTGAAGTTCATATAAAAACTTTGCCGTAAAATAGAAGGTATATCTTAAGTAGTGTTGAGCAGTTGTACATTGACTTAGATTAGTGGTAACATTTTAATGAAGATTTCTTCCACAAATTTCCAGTATCCAGTTTTATTTCGCGAATCTACTAGACATAGTTCCACAGGCAAGTGTAAGACTTATAGTCAAAAGCCACAGCATTTCTTTGCACATTCTGAAACAGTAAAACATCCATATAACCTCTTAGCTCGTCGGCTTCCTGACCGGAAGAGCCATAAATAACTGAAAACCCACACGTGAAATTGTTTACATGTGTACAAGTGAGAGGTGAGTGCAGGTGTGTCGGTGTATGGGACTCACCAGGGGGCGTCGCGTCGTGACTAGCTCGCAGTCACACACCCAGTGGCTTCTATTATCTGGGAATAATTCCGGGCATCAAAATATCTATTTTTCGCGCTCAGTGATCGCGCACGCGGCGTCAGAACGATGTTGCGAGTGATTTACAGCGAGCCGGCGGCGGTCGGCGAAACGGACTCGCTTGTTTCTGGGGCGAGACGATGAAATTTGTTCATTTCACTCTGTTACAGTTGAAATCGAAGCTTGGTTCGTTACTCCGATACTGTTTAGAAAACTGTAAACGAAAGTTACGATGACGTCCTAAACATTTTTATTTTGCTCATTTTTATTGTTTATCCGTTCACTGACTCTGCGGCGTAACTTTTTAATACTTTTATTTGATGTTTATTTTGTTTGAGGAATGACAAAAAACTAAATCATTGACGGCAAAATCAAGATTGTATAATTTATTATGATAAAGAATTCACAAAACATAATAATAAAACATAATATTTTAAGCAATAAACTCGAGGACTTACAATGGGTAACAATTAGGTTTTTTTTTCATATTTAAAGAGTTACAGCAGTAAACAACAGGAGTAAATATAATTATCAATTCAAATAAATCACAAATCCTTAAAAATATTATAAAATCAAGAAATGTCCTAATACAAATTAAATCAGATCATAATATAATTCAATAAACAACATTTGTATAATACGGAGTACAGAAACTATACAAAATGGTACAGAAACGGATTCATCTAAGTATTAAGATAAAATTATATGTGAAGGATGGACAAGAAAGATACTAACGAGTGGAGAGCTCACAGTAGTTTCAATTTAAACAGACCACAAAAATAATTTTTCGACAGACATAATTGTGCTTCCCCGTCATAAAAATCAGCACAGATTATCACATTTATTACCATGAAGGTAACATATTTATTTAATACGATAAATCCATTTCTTTGTCCAATAATTCGCTAGCTAAATATCATAAAACTAATTCGAGCCAAAGATTTGATAGCCCGATATCTCCATGTACTATAATATATATTATTATACCTATATATCATGCTGCCGATGTTATTTAATGCATGTACTTTCCATAATATTATTATTAATAATAATTTAGTATGTACAATCCGTTCTATTTATAATGAATATCATACTTTATATTATTATACTTATTTATTATTTTAATCAATAATAAAATTTTAATATATAACTGTACAACGTATTGGTGTAAGCTGTAATGTTATAATTTTTAAATAAATAAATAATAATAATAATACGAGCTATTAGGGTAGGATCTTTTGGAATGGAGAAGTTTATGATGCCTGTGTGCGTTAGCAACGCTGTCACTCACGCACTTCGTAAGGCCTTGTCCAGATACACGCGCGAGAGCTCGCGCGTAAGCACTCGCGCGTAGTCGAAGTACTAGGCTCCAATACATTGCATCTACATGACTCGAGCGTACGTACGTGCGAACCAACGCGCGAGTCATGTGGACGCAATGTATTGGAGCCTAGTACTTCGACTACGCGCGAGTGCTTGCGCGCGAGTAGTAAAACGCGGTATGTGGACAAGTGTTGCTAACGCACACATACATCGTAAATCACTCAATTTCAAAAGGTCCTATCCTAATACCATCTTGAACGGATATTACAGTATTGTACAGTCGCCTTCAGTTCAAGCTCCCTATTTTTGAACGATTTTAACTGCTCTGACATTGCAATAAGAACCAATAATAGGTAGCCTGTCATGCTGAGTTGATTACTTTCTAAAAGAGTAGATATAACTACCTATATAAACAATAAACCTGTATATGAGTACTATAGTGTACATTTCCATTCAGATGTAGGTCTATAGTCTCTGCCTGCCTCTTTGAGAGACAGGTATGGTATTAGATAAGGTGACTTTCGTTTATATAGCCAAATTCATACTAGAGATTCCGTAAGTGGTCAGGACGAAGGTTGAATGACCCTTTCTGTGAAATACGCAAAATAACATTTAGACCTCCTATACTAATTGAGTCGAGGTTGTTCTTGAACCAGTTACGAGGCACAACATTTTTTTTGTGTTTCTCGATTAGCGTCATTGAACCTTGGACCTGACCACTTACCGAGTCTCCACAGTGAATTTGGCTGTATAAACAAAAGTCACCTTATATGAAATTAATTATGCAATTCAATATCGTATAGAGATCAATTGAGCGACATGCGTATGTACAATGTTAATTATTTGTGAAATATAAGGCGACATTAATTCATGCAGCAAAATTCATACTGGAGGCTTGGTAAGGCATCAGCATCATCACATCACATTCTGCTAGTTTCGTAAAACAAAAAGTTGACCTCTCATAGTAATTGACTCGGAGCTGGGCTTACGTTTGCAAGGAACAAGTAAAAAGTAATTTACTAATTTCACAAAAAGGGTCGTCGAACCTTGATACTGGGCACTTACCGAGTCTTCGGTATGAATTTGGATGTACAAATTAATGTCACCTTGTAGAATTCGCGTTTACTAATTTAGCGGGAAATAATAGTCAAAGATGACATTGGAGATTATGGAAGCACCCACTAGAAAGGGCGAAGCCCTTTGTCAATCTGCGCAGTTGACACGTACCTGATAATTTGTGTAAGTGGCGTAATTTCAACAAATCGTAAGCATTATTGGTATTATATCAATGCTCACGACAAAATTACTACTTATCAAAAGTCACGTCTTATTTTTTTAGCCATGATATTAATAAATAGGTATAATAAATTCAAAAAACAAATAAATGATCAAAATCGTTGCGAATAACAGGACTTTACTAATTTTATTTTGAAGCCTGAACCGCGAGGCGTATAAGAGACATCACACACATCACATCACGTTTCTGACTTGTAATTAGTGTATACTAATGTACCTATATGTACTACATAAAACATAAATAAATACGCAAACGCAAAAAATATTTTCGTTCTTTTTCAAATTCAAAAGAATTGGGGAGCTTTCTAACCGTACGGTCCGAAATAGAATTACATCGCTGAAAGCCATGAATGATTTCAAGTGTTAGCGAGGACTGGTCCGTAATTTGTTAGCTAGCCAACGATGTGAAAGATAGCTCATGATTCGGACCGCTTTATAAAAGATACCCCTTAACCTCTTAACTTAACACATAATACAATACGTTATATATTTTTTATCGACTCCACAAACCCACAAACAAATTAACAAATATAAATTTATCCATTTCGAGATGTTACACAAGACATTTCTAAATTTTGTCTGAAATTATGGAGTGAAAGTCATTTTTAAAATATCATTCCATTCAACGCTTTCATCGCCTCACCTCCGACGCGTGAGCCACGAAAGTCATACGAATGAATGAAGACATTTGCTTCACTCATGGATTATTTGCCATACACCTCATTCATTTGTAATCGATTTTAGCGATGTTATTCTATTTCGGACCGTACGGTAAGTAAGCCTATATATAACTGTCAAAATACAACAAAATTGGGCTTATTGGGATTTCTGCTTCAAATTATACCTACAGCTATTTACATTTAGTGAATTATGTTAGGCGTAATGTAAGAAGTAAAAGTTCAGCGTGTGGTTTAAAATATTGTAGCTCGTCCCTATATATCGTGTTGTGTCAGTCGCTTAAGGCATTTTCTGCTAGCGAATCTAAGGAGAGAGCTACGGCAAAGGCAAAATCTTTCTTCAAAACTATTTTAATGCAAAATCGGAACTCTAAGGCATTATTTATTTGTGAAATTAAAGACTAGAAGCAAATACACCCAAAGTTTGAATCCTTTCTTACACAGGTACGAAAATATTCTAAAACAAACATTCTGAGGTTATCGCCTTAAAATAATGACCAGAAAATATTTGAGAAAGCTTAAATAGTAAGCGGCTTATCTTAAAAGTCCAAGAGAGCGGGCTTAGTATCTCTCGCGCACTTTATAAGTGAATACATCAGTTTAACAAATCCAGTATCCTTGGGTTTTTCAAGACCTCGAAGAAGACGGTTCTTCATGACAGCAACGAATTCTCTGTTGCTAAGTTGTCCATCCACTGTTGAAGAAATTACTTGTTTAAATATCTTCGAAATATCTACCTGAATTTGTTGACTTTTTGACGATGAAAGGATAAATGGCAGTTGACGACCCGCGGTTTTCTCATTTTAACGGCATGTTCAAGAAATCTAAGAACGTGCATTATACATGCAAAACGTAAAAAGTTGTATCTTGTAAAAAATGCATGATATTTTAAAGTCCGGTGGAAAAAGATTCGGGAAAAAAATATTGAACGTACGAATGACTGCCATCTTACAATCTTAGAATTGTCGACGGCTGTGATTGGCCAATGTGCTGTCAAAATGTCTTTTCAATTGTTGCGTTCCGATTTGCGCTATTAACGTTTACGTACTATACTAAAGCTGTGTAACTTTGTACAGATTCATGTACAGTGGAGCCCACATCAAGCTATACACAATGAGTATAAGCTGACCTCTCATTGTACGGGAAGCCTATACAATGAGAGGTCAGCTTATACTGAAAGTGTTTAGCTTGATGTGGGCTCCACTGTACAAAGCATGTCACAAAAAAGGAAATATCTCGCTTCTCCATATTTTTATACATTTATGGTTTCGATATAGCTTTTATCTCGACAGAATACTCTACATTTAACTTGATTTAATGAATTCAACATTACGAGTTCATGGAAATAACACCTGCCATTTACCTTTGAGTTACACGTGCGGTCGGTTATTATTATTAGCTACATACTTGTCTCCTAGATAGAGAGGTGTGGTTGGAAAAGGGTACAGTTGTACGACTTGCATTCGCGTCAGACTGAGACTGAGCGACGTTGATCGGTAACATTTAATGTATGCCTAGCTACCAAGGGGACGGATTGAATAGGCCGTAAAACTACAGCAAGCTAGCCTTTAGAGGCTTTACTTTGACTAGAAATAAGACTTTGCTTTGACTAGACGGTATCGTCATGACTATCGTAAATGACAAAAGAGACAAACCTACGCGTGTAAGCGAGATGAACTATATTACACTTCGGTTAATTGTATAATTTTGTCCACGTTTATCCAATTATCGGTTTTGTCGTTTTGGACAGCCATGCATGAACAATTAGCAGATCTGTGGGTGGACGCTGCCACCAAGTTCTTAAAACCTTATTGCCTTAGCATAAAATACACGACTTAACTTATTTGACAGGACAATTCTGTCTTTTTCTTTCTGTACCGAAAAGACAAGGATAGGACGTTTAAAAAAAGTTTGTCCTGTTAAATAAGTTGTGTCACACTGAATCGACATGAATACTTACTATTCTCATCAAATATAGTAAAGACGACATTGATGACATGCGGGTCCAAGTCAACATGCGCCACTGTTTTAGCCACGTGTCTCAGAGTCGGTTGGTCAATGGAAGCCCCCGCAATGTGGTAGAAAGTCAGCGCCGTGTCTACGTCATTTATGTTATTTAGGAGGTGGAAGAATTTGAGATAGTCCTCTCTGGTGATGCCCACACCATGGTCGCGGAACCTGGATAATCAAGGATTATACTTTAATATTATCGGGGCGGAAGATTTATACTTAGATACACAGAATAAAACATATCGTAAACGCATCACCGACAGTTTGAGAAACTCTGACAGTTTTACCAAAAAATTTTAGGGCTCAACCTTTTACTGAATTTTAACATTAATATAATAATTAACATAATAATTAACATTTTAATGAAACCTTTTACGATTTAATACAATGTTTTTCTTTACCATTCAGCTAGTGGTAAATAAGTCTACAAATTTATTGCACGAAATTTCCGAAAATATCTATACAATATAAAATTAAAACTCCTGACTACTCCTGATTGACTGACTGATATATCAAGCCACAGATTAAACCCAAAGGGTGTTCTTTGTTAAGTGTAGGTTTACACGAAGAAAGAGTTTTTCAAAATTCTACCCCTAAGAGGGTAAGGGGGGTTGAATTTTCTGTGATTTTTTTAATTCTCTGTGTCGTTTAAGTCCAAAATTGGTACGAACACTCTTCAATTAAAATTAATAGGGCTTCGGAAATTTTACACGGCATATTAGACGGGCGCATGGCGCACGGGGCGTCGCATGGCGCACAGGGCGTCGCATGGCGCACAGGGCGTCGCATGGCGCACTGGGCGTCGCATGGCGTACAGGGCGTCGCATGGCGTGCGAGGGAGCGCGCCTATTGCACGCGGTGCGGAATTATTTATCTATTAGTAAGTAGGTAGGATTTATCTGAGGTAGAGGTGTATCTGTAATATGTAACTGATATATATATATTTTTGTAATACTATTATTTTTATATTTTACTTAAGAATGCTGTCTTTGATTATATTATGTATGCTATTTCTGTTTAGTCCAATAAACTATTTGTATTGTATATTACTAATTTTTTTTTCATTTATTTAACGTCACATTAAATAATTTGTAAAATACAAAATATTGAAAGATTATTCTATCACAGATTCTGATTGCAGTTTCATTTTAAACACTGAAAGTTTTTAAACATATGGAGTGTCAACTAAGGTGTTAAGTCCCATTTCCAGCCTTAATTCGTAATTTTAAATTAATTGAGTAATTTATTTACTCGGGTAATGAAATTCTTATTTAGCTAATTACTCGTGAGAATATTGTAATGCCATCAAAAACAAAACATGTAAAAAAAAACAAGTCTCGCAAGTTAGTTCTTCTACCGTATAAAAATGTGAGATCCATGTAAATCCAAGTCGGTTAATTTATTCAGTCCCCACATGAAGGACCTTCTGTCTTAAGTTATTAAATAATTAGCTAACCTAACAACATCTTAGAGTGACCGTATCCATATTAAAAATCTTTTATGTTTTAAATAAATAGATTGATTTGGTCATCGCATGAAAACACAATGTATCTCACGAGTAATACATATTACATTAAATAAGATTATTTAGTGCGATTGCCATTGAAAAAAAAATAAGCTACGCGGGCGAAGCCGAAAGCAGAAGCTAGTTGACAAAATATTAGGTCTCTATATGGAGACAAAGATTTAAAGAAGAAGGTGCGGAAACGACCAAAACCTAACTTTTTCAATCGGTAGAGGCTAAAATAAATGTGCGTACTGGCATTGCACATGCAGCCATTTTTTCCTTTTGAAAGCGATCTATTCTTGATCTAGAAAATATTTACCCCGCAAGTATGTACACCGGGGTTAACATCACTATTGTATTGACTTTGTTAAGGCGACTTTATTCGCCTTAACTCCCATACTAGCGCTGTTCGCTGATAATATCCGTATTGATAGGTACTTGCTTATTATTTTTTCTTTTTCAACATATCTCATACAATTTTCATGACTTGAACGTAAAACATTTATCAAAATCAAATACATACAAAAGTTACAAGCGCATAAAGTCCTGGATTTCACACATATTTTCATGAATGTTTATGTACCGTAATGTCCTAGAAGCGATACAACAAATCAAATAGTTTTAGGTACACAACAAAGTATATTTTATACTATTCAAGAATATTTTTGTTTTATTTCGATTTTTGGGATATTTCTCCTGAAATCATAGGAAGACCCAAAACCATTCTCGAGAGTTTTCAAGACATGAATTTTGTCTCGCGTTAGTTTAGTGTTCGGTTAGTTCCGTACGAGCTCAGGAAATGAACGTTCGGGCCAACCAATAACAGTTAGTCAGTGCTCTATAATAATAAGTTGAATGTAGAATGAAATAGCAAGTATAGGGACCCCGTGCGCGACTGATTTCAAGCCGCCGCCGGCTACAGGCCTCTTAAGGTGAACCCTCACCTATAATCCCGCATATCGTCTCAAAGAGCGCATTGAAGCAATTAACTAAGAATTAAATAAACTAATTTAGTTGTTTTCACAAAAAAAATATACTTACGATTTGTTTAGCAGCCATATTAATATGTTGTATTCATTACATTTATTGAGAAATGTATCGCCATCCTGCTCTTAAATAAATCTTAAACTACATTTACCATCGCCAACTCTTAGAATTACTAATTGAAGACGGAATTGCGGATAGCGTTTTATTGTCTCATGAGAGAGTTACTCACGCTTTTTTGACGCGTTTCAACATTCTAGCCTTCTTCTTTGCGGGATATCCAGCGTATGCTAACAGCAACTCCGCGAAGTCCGCCTCTGTGATCCTGCCATTATCATCTAGAATGTACGAATTGTGTTCATATGAGTCGCCGTGTTCTCGTAATCCTGTGCAATGCAATGCACAATTGCACAGTGTGCATATTTATTTAATATATGTAATGGGAAACTTTTAAAGGTTTTGTCAATAAACGGAAACCTCTCCAGCGAAGTTTCGGTGTCTGACTGAGGTGGAGAATGAAAGCAGGAAAACCAGAGTAAATCTCCGATGGGCTGAAGCATATTTCTAAGCAGAGCACATCTGCATTGACTCTTAATTATACAAAAAATTGTGCACGACGTCATCCTGTTTATATGAGACTAGATTCTTTTTGTGAGAATAGTTTGATAATAAATAATTGTGAATTTTTAGGTAAAGCGATTTTTTTTTACTTTTGTTTTGGGGTTTGTAATAAATCTTTTTAGCTTTTTTTTAATTTTCTGATTTATTTTCAAGTTTTCAAAGTTATTCATTTAAAATACCGCAATTTAAAAATTAGAGAATTTAATCGCTGGGCGAAATGCGAATGCCTCCATGTCTAAAAACGTTGTTTACATATCCCACAAAAGAATATGAGGTAATTTCCCTTTTCCAGTGTGTAGATAACAATGAAAATTTAAAACGGCGGCCAAACTAACAATGTATTTAAAATAACAAGAGCTTTGAGCGCATTGGAATTCAATTCCAGTTACCTTACTTTTTTGTTTTTATTTTTTCTTTCATTGGTATTAGATATTAAAGCCTCAGATACCTTACTGTATTGACTGTAATATCAGAAAAAATATTTTGCATGATTATCTTGTTAAGAAAACTAAGCTATAATTTATTTATTTTCCGTATTAAAGAAGTTGGTAAGAAAATTCCATTATGCACTATTTTGATTTAATAATCAGGATTTTACGGTATAGGTTTCGATTTAAAAAATTATGCAATATATTGAAGTTGATATTATATTTACCTGGCTGTTTCCTTTGAAACTCGAGGGAAAGGATTTCCTTCTGCAACTGATGCTGGAAGTCCAGAAACTTCTCGATGGTTAACTTTTCACTTAATTTTGGTCCAAAGAAGTATGTTGTTAGAGCTGAATTTATTCCCTGGAAAGCAAAACACGTATGTATATTTCTAAATCTTCTTTTTCTTAACACATATCGAATGAAACTCTTGTAAATATGTCTGAACTATAAATATTTTTTCTTCTAACTTTGATTTAATTTGAGCATTACTAGCCTAAATAGTGTGCACAAAGCGGCACTTTTCTGCTCCAGAGCAACGTAATGGAGAAAAGTGTATATGAAAATCCATTATTGCCCCGAAAACAATGCAATAATGGATTTACATACATACTTTACTGCCGCGCCATCACTGAAGTCCCGCGTCTATATTTATTGTCTCTGGAATATGAACCAAAATGCCTTAATCCAGAGAACTTCAGTGCTGGTGCTGACTCTAAAGCTGAAAATCCCAAGTGACCCGTACATAGAAAACTAGTTTTAAATTACCCAATCAACGGGCCGATGATAAGCCATAGGCCAATCAGCGCTATTTTTATTTTCGTAAACAATTTAAAATAAATAAAACTGGCTGAATGAAAACGTTAACCATAAACAAAAAAAAACTAGACACAGCGGTTTCTACTGTTTTATTATATGTATTGATAAGTTTTATTTTCCAAAACTTAATAAAGCTCAAATGAAATTATATTTATAGTCGCCGTCAATAGAAATTGTGGACTATGTAAACAAAGCGCCATGTTGTCTTTGTCTATGAATAGGTGAACTATCTAGAGATGGGTAAGTATGTGATTAAAATATGTTAGGTGCTTAATTAATTTTCTATATTTGATTCATCGCTAAAATATTCTGATGAATCGCTAGTCAAATCGCCCACGTTAATTACAAATGGTTCCGTCACAGCGTCGGTGGCCGTATCTATAGGGTGAAATTAAATCAACCGACCAAATTCATACTGGAGACTCAGCTAGTGATCAAGAACTAGGTTCAGTAATCCTTTTGGCCAATTTCGAAAAATATTTTTTTTTGCTCCCTTACTGGTTGGACTAGTTTAAGTAAAATTCCTAGTGCAGGCACTATGGGACAAAAAATTTTTTTTTTCGAATTTCACCTGGAGGGTCATTAAACCTTGTTTGTGATGACTAACCGAGTCCCCAGTATGAATTTGGTCGGTTGATTTAATTTCACCTAGTATTATCCCATCCAGTTCTTTAATTTTTTCTTCTACTTTTAGGACATGCGCTACACATTTCGCCCACTGTTCTGGCCCGATCCACGCCAAACCTTGGTCCAACAAAATCTTCACATCGTCCATTTTGAATGTTTTGTTGTTCCTTTCAACGTAACCTTTTACTTGCGCTCATATCAACTCTATCGGGTTAAGCTCGTAATGATATGGTGGAAGGCGCAAAACTGTCACATTTTTCGATGCCGCCAACTCATCTACATACATTTTTTTATATTTTTGCTTGTCTACTTTAGCTATGAGATTCGCTTTGATTTCGGATTCTTGAAATTTGATTTCTTTTTCGCGCAACCAGTTTTGGATAGCCTCCTTCCGCCAACTCATGTTGGGCGCCTTTTCGATTTGACGCGAATGATATGGGGCATTGTCCATTACTATTACGATAAAATCAGTAAGAGAAGCCAAGTTGTTAGAATACCGAAAATACAAAAGATTTTAGAGCAACGTTGGAAGATCACACAGCTCTCGATAGAATCACACACACGTTTATGTCAAAGATTATGAATTAACGCTGTCAAAAAAAAATTACGGAATAAAATATAGTCTGTCAAAAAATTGTTGAAATGAATATTGAAGAAACTATTTTTCTTTCGCCTGGTTACACCAAACAAATAAGTACAAAATCTGTTAAATCGAGTTAACCGCGTTGTTATTTCATAAATATATCACCTAAATTATACTACTTAAACGTTTAAAGTCCAATAAAGTTCATTAAAGTTTCATTTTCATTTCAACACTTTTTTGACAGACTATAGCATCACGAATAAAATAGGTTTATATTCAAAGACAATACAGTTTCGATGAGAAAAAAATATGACGGCAATCTCGACGCAGTACAGAATTGACTATTGATTCTATGATTTTCCGTAATTAACAGGTGATTATTGAATATTTCATGATGAAATACAGCGAATGGCAGGTAAGACTTGGTGCTTCATGATTTGGAATAATGTTCAGTGAGACTCCGTGACAGAACCTTGAGAAAAATTGAGAAAACGGTTTGTTTACATAGTCCACAATTTGTATTGACGGCGACTATAGATCATAGTTTAGTTTAGACGTATCTTTGCGATTTTATCGGATCGAGGAAAATGTAAGCAATCGTGTATCGAACAGCCGAAATAATATATTAAGATCAAAGAGTGAAATATGACATATATTTTTTGCAAAATTTAATCGTCGCTTTTTTGGTTTAAAATTAATTTGAAAAGAGACAAAGTCAGGATGGTTGTAAAGTTATGATTCAAAGTTCTCGATTTTGTCTAGAACTTAATGAGTAGAGTACAAATAGATATATTTTTATCTTTAAAAATAAAGAAATTGGGACTATCAAAATCTTAACTATTAAGGAATTTGGACATACATACATATACTCAGACCTGTCTCCCCGAGAGGTAGGCAGAGACTACAGATTTCCATCTGCTACGATCCTGACATACCTCTTTTGCTTCTTCTACGTCCATCAATCTAGTCATACAAGCTCTTCTATTCCGGGTACTTTTCACTTTGCCCTTTTTCAGTATCGCTTATTTGGTCGGCATACGTCCTTCTAGGGCGGCCCGGTCGAGCTTTACCTTCCACTTGAGCAGCATAAATTTCTTTCGTCACTCTACTTTCATTCATCCTCTCTATATGCCCAAACCACCGAAGCATTCCTTTTTCTATTCTAGTCACTACATCTTCTTTCACACCGCAACGATATATAATATGTCGATATTTTGAAATTTTCTGTATAGTATGTGCCATATACTCTATTTAAACTACAAATACTGAAAACGTTAATTTTTAATACAAGTTAGGGTTACGTTCTCGAATACTTGCCCAACTTAATTTCGCAGATTTATATAATACATTTTGTAGGTACTAATAAGTTTGTAACTTTTATTCTAATCATACCCTGACCTGATGTTACGCGCCGAGCCTACAAACCCCTGTCTGATGGCGGTCATTTTATGACCACACTTTGCAGACCCTTGTTTGTTGGCGGTCATATTATGACCGGTGCTTCTGCTTTCACAGTCGGACTTTTTTGGTCTGTGGTTTATTTTAAATGGTCCCACAGGTTATAAATGTGCATTGGAAACAGTCTGTTCGATGAAAACAGGCCTGTCTTTAGAAAAAAGTCAAAACATCTGTTCCGTAGTGCCGCAAGATGGCGAAAAATGGCGAGTCGAGTGTTGTTAAGTGTCGTGTTTATGAATGAAAAATGTGTTCAAATACATACAACAAACGGGGAAAACATGCCTAGGTAAGTGTTTTTTGATTTAAGTAGGTGTTTTAAAGATGTTTACCCGTACTTTTGAATACGAAACATTCAACATACGGGTAACCTTTTTCTTTGTTTACTCGCATTCTGTTGGATCATACTACAATTACGTTCCATGTGTTTTAATGAAAATACTGTTATATTGTAGACAATTTATCTAGGATTACAACGATATACAATACATTTGGTTGTTATAAACAGGAAAGAATGACGATAAACTACACCACTTGACTCGCGGCGCGTGACGTCTCAAGTGGGCGTAGCAGACATCGCCTTGCAGGCTCGGCGCGGCCAATCAGACTAGGGGGCTACATCGCATGGTCATGATATGACCACCATTAACTTATTTAAATGGTACGGAACCCTCAGGGCGCGAGTCTTACTCTCACTTGACCGGTTTTTAACATTCCTCTTGCCTACCTTGAACGTATTTCCAGTATTGGCGTGATCGCGATGCCGCGATCCAATGCTGCTCTGCTGCCGGATCAGCGCTGCCACCTTCTCAAACTCTTCGCAATCTACATCACCATCGCCGTTGAGGTCGAACATGCGGAACGCGATCTCGAAGTGGCGTCGGGAAGCTGAAACATCAGATGGTCTTCAAATTGTGGAAATTGACGCTCTGACAACTTTTTATTTTACTGAGTGACAGTATTAAGTAATAATCAAAACGCCTAAATTCCTAAACTACTACTAAACCTATTTTGAACATTCTTTCCCTGTGTTAATGGTTAGACTCTTCACTTACAGCGCGTTCCGAGTCAAAACATAATCGATTACATCGCGTCTATGGTCATTCCGAGTCACAGTTAACCCGATAATGATAGCCCTAAAATGGTTGTTATTACGTAATAAATCACATCATTAAGGAGGCCATGTTGTGCTATCATCGCCCATGCTTTTATGCGTTAGCACTGTGAGTGATCTAAACATGATCGATTACATCGCGTATATCGTCATTCCGAGTCACAGTTAACCCGATAATGATAGCCCTAAAATGGTTGTTATGACGTCATGAATGACATAATTAAGGAGGCCATGTTGTGCTATCATCGCCCATGCTTCTGAGCGTTAGCACTGTGAGTGATCTATCAAAAGCGACCGCCGGCGGCAAATTCACAAATAGGTTTTTCTTAGTTTAAGAGTTTAAATTAAACCATGAATCAAAGACTGTAGTTTGCTTCGTGGACCTAAGTTTATCGTACTAAATAATTACAAGCCCAGAAAAAAGGATTTTTGACGAAAGAACAAACCAACACGTAATGATTGCTCTCAATGAGGCGCAAATAACTCTTGCACAACAACGTAGGTAAAGTATAACCTTTGTTGGTATTCACGTAACGTTATCAAATTGTGGTTTTAGGTAAATTTTTCTGTCACTGACAAGTGTCACTGCATCATCCACGTCGCGTCCAAAAGAGTTCCGAATGGATATCGTAATGTGATGTGAAAGCGTGATGGATACCATTTCCCATTCGGAATGACTTGATGGGCGTGAGTAGTTAGATGGTAGTTTTAGCACTGTTATCGCCATTCGGAACGCTTTATTGGTAATAGGCTATAGTTTTTTCCTGGGGGAATCATTTGTTGCGATAATATCTTTAATTTGACTAAGTTTAAAGTTATTTATTTCATACATACATAGTACATACACGTCTGTCTCCCAGAGGGGTAGGCAGAGACTACAGATTTCCATCTGCTACGATCCTGACATACCTCTTTTGCTTCTTCTACATCCATCAATCTAGTCGTGCAAGCTCTTCTATTCCGGGTACTTTTTACTTTGCCCTTCTTCGGTGTATCGCCTATTTGGTCGGCATACGTCCTTCTAGGGCGGCAATGTCGAGCTTTACCTTCCAGTTGTGCAGAATCTTTCGTCACTCTACTTCCATTCATCCTCTCTATATGCCCAAACCACCGAAGCATTCCTTTTTTCTATTCTAGTCACTACATCTTCTTTCACGCCGCAACGATCCCTTATGTCGATATTTTTCACTCTATCATTCAATGTCAAATCACACATACTCCGTAAGCAACGCATTTCCACTGCATTCACTCTACTTCGATGCCCTTTGTTCTCAGAATGGCAATTTCTCAAAAGGGCAGTTTCTCAAATAGGCAAAGTCTCAAAACGACAAATTCTCATAAAGGCAAAAGTACAATAAACTGCAAAAGTGGAAAAAATCCTTCAGGATTATAATGTTGAAAGTACCAGGAGCTAATAACTTACTAGGAGTGGCAAATTCCCGGCGCAACGCTTTGATCGTACATCTCCAACAGAGAGACGAATTTCATCGAGCGGTCGATGGGAATTATTAAAAATAAAAGGAAATAGGAAAAATATGGGAAAAAATGGGAATATATAATAAACACCGGGTTTTTTCCCAAATAGCGGGAAAAATAAGTTATCTTGGTTTTGTACTTAATTATACATGGTTATATTTGTTTTTTTGGACGGGAAGGTGAGTTTATTTGTATTGATACTATTGATTGTTAGAACTTGGAAAACATAATGAACAGAAAATCATTTGTCAGGATGTTAGTAATAAATTTGTGGAATAGTACAAGTGATTTTCTGTTCATTATATTACATTGAGTTTTGACACGGTTATCAAATTATTAACTTTGTATTGGGGTCTTACTCGCGATAACTAACAACATACCTTAATAGATATGTGCTTGACGATTCGACGCCTCTGTAGGCTGTCGTGGTCACAAGCTAACTGACGAGAGTATCAGCAAAAATGTCTTTGGTGAGCCGGCGGTAGGCAGCACATTATTTTTCTTTTTCCTACCCGCACTTTGTCTTTTGTTAATTAATTGTTTCTTTCGCGACACACGACACACAACACTAACAGTATCGAGGCAAATATTCGAAGATAAATCGCGAGGTTTAAATTTCTGTATGACTGAACTCCATGCCGAAGATAACTTAAACCCGTCATCCCGATTGAAATTTTTTGGGTGTTTTTTAATTTCAATTGCTTCTCGCACAATTCTCGGGTAGTAGTGGCGGTCAGTAGAAAGGGTTTTTGGGTCATGAAGTTCTATCCAGTGGTTTAAACCAGCCGTTAGCAGGTATTCTGCAATCACAGATTTATTTATTTGCCTGTTTTTTACAGCTGTAATGTGTTCCTTGACCCTCTCAGCTATGGTTCGCTTTGTTTGGCCAATATATACACTTCCACAGCTGCACTGTATTTTATAGACACCAGGAGTCATGTATGGTATTGCATCCTTTGGTGAGCGAATATTATGCGCATATAATAGTATAGGTCTCCGAA
The DNA here is from genome assembly GCA_910592155.1 of Ypsolopha scabrella. NCBI lineage: Eukaryota > Metazoa > Arthropoda > Insecta > Lepidoptera > Ypsolophidae > Ypsolopha > Ypsolopha scabrella. Next base: position 14,771,353 of record OU342964.1, read on the forward strand.
CAACATAATGCTATAAAAAAACTTTTTTTGAGATTACAGTACATGTGGTACTAACTAACTAAGAAGGCAAAGGGAACTTAGTCCATACAGCCATGTCTGAGGTTTAATATCAAAATCAAAATGAGGTTATTATATAATATTCTCTAACCTAACAGGTACTAAATAATATTGCGGCGTGACAAAGGAGATCACAATTTCATTTTATTTTCGGCCTGCATTGTCTATGGCTGCCGGCGCACGCAACGCGTACACAATGCGTGGTAGACTGTTCTCCTCTATGGCACCGTAGCTTACATGGAAATTACTATTTACTGTATAAACTTTATGGGTCAAATCAAAAGTATTATTTTGGCCTAAAATTACTAACAGCAGTAATTGATGGTGATGATAATTTGACTCCACCTGACATTCTGGAAATAACGACGAAAATTACGAACACTTTTAGAACGAGCTTTTACAAGAAAAATCAAAAATGGCTAACGACAAATTTTATCAAGATTATGAAAACAGGTTGTTAGGCATGAGTTTAGATAAAGTAATGTATGAAACTATACATAACTACGGCTCGTTTTTTAAACTGATACTCGTGTTTTAATAACCTTTTTATGTACCAGTTTCATAAACTACTATTAGAGTATTCCATAGGGATTGATTTCGCAATAAAAACATAACCTCAATTCAATGCCGTTTTATCTGGCTTCTGATAATGTGTCTCCATCTCCGCACATTAGCTCCGCCAATGTCGAGTTTAAAGCAAAAAAACGTACCGTCGGCCGATCAACGTCTTATTATTATTATTGTTTTTGTTTTTAGCTTCAGATAATGTGTTTAATTTCTAACACATTTAATTCCGCCAATGTCACGTCATAAGCCAGAGCACGGTATTTGTGAACAATAAGTGTTGTCCGGAATCTTGTATCCTGTAAATCCTTGGAATGATGACTATGATCTACAACAAAATACTTTTTAACTATTGTTTTCTGACAACTGTGAAAGTGACAGATGATTCATTTTTTATATAGATTTTGTGAGATAGGATTAAATTTTTATACATTTCATGACATATGTCTAAGTAACAGATGATTTATGTTTATGCAGGTGTCAAAAGTGACGGATGATTTCAGTTTTGTGAAAGATGTCAAAGTGACAGATGATTTATTGTTATGCAGGTGTCAAAAGTGATGGATGATTACATACCGTTTTGTGACAGATGTCAAAAGTGACAGATGATTTATTTTTACGAAGGTGTCAAAAGTGACGGATGATTACTGTTTTGTGTCAGATACATTGGATTTACTGAGAATGATCTAAAGAAAAACGTATGTAACTGTACAATAATTGCCTTTATGAGAATTACCTTTTTGAGACTTTGCCTATTTGAGAATTTGCCCTTTTGAGAAATTGCCATTCTGCGAACAAAGTTTCGATGCTCATCTTGCCAAATCCAACATTCACTACGATACATACATAAGCGTAGAGGCCAACACTCCATTATGAACCGCCAATCGTACCTTTGCAGTCACACTTTGGGCTGCCCATAAAGAAATACAGGGATCCGTTCATTTTGTTTCCCGCATTCACGGTAATCCAAGTTATTTCATTGCATACTTAATAAATTAAATCAGATCTTGGTCTTAATTTGGACCCTATTTTGGTATTTATAACAAAAATTCAAAATTCTAATCAAAGTAAGTACATTATAACATCTGAATTAAGTGGCTTTAAGGGTCACCAGCAAATTATAGGGGCGATGCCTCATAGCCCCAATTCCTTCTAGCCCCAAAACGAAAATTCATAGTTGACTTCCTTCTAGCCCCAAAGGATAAAATTGAATTTTTTGTGCATATCGCACTTGACCAAATGGTATAAGGCAATTACTTTTAAGAAAACTCATAGGTACTTTTAATCAGTCTATATATTTACAGTAGTGATATAAAACAATCGTTCGTTTAATTATAATTGCCTTTTTTACATTGTTAAGAAGTACAGATATCTCACAAATCAACGCGCTCTCTACTTGTGGTAATCATGTACAAATACTATGCAAAGGTGTGCGTCAGGTGCACATTATCTATTATTATTCATTTTAAATACTTTATTTAAATACTTTTTCATCGACTGTACCATTCATTTTGTCAGTCAAGAGCGAACCGTGGAACTAATATTTAATAATAATCACTTTGGGGCTGAGAGGAATTGGGGCTATAAGGCATCACCCAATTATAGATAGCCCTCTAAATTTGTTATACAAAAGTTACAGCAACTTATTTGTCTAAAAGTGACTTCAGTATTACAACTGTCTAATGTTTTGGCAATTTTTTTCAACAGATATTGTGTTTGTATGAAATATTTAGCTCGTTGAATTGGAAAATGTAATTATTTTTCCGTAACCGAGGTGTAGGAGATTGGTCGCTACAAAAAAACGAAACCGGTCAAGTGCTTGTAGAACTTGCGCGCTAAGGGTTCTGTACCATTCAAATAAGTTGATTGCAAAATGGGATAAAAATATAAATTTCCAAATATCCATCCTTAGTGGATGCCTTAGTCGTAAAAAGAACCTAAATGTCAAATTTTTTCATGTAACCGCATATTACTATATTACATGCAAGAGCGGATCCAGGATTAGTTTTGTAGTTAAAACCATGAAAAATTTTTTGAAAATAAAAAATAACGTTTTTCACCGTTATTAGAAAGTCATCTCAAATCCCCCATAATACAGAGAATCTCGGTGCAAAATGCAGATCTTAATTTTGGTTTCCTTGCTTTTGAATAAAAAAAGTATGCAATAGATGCGTTTTATGTGTATTCGCGAATGTTGTTGTATAATAATTATGTTTTTATAAAAATTATGTCATCTTTAGCATAAAATTTCGATTGCAATACATTGACAAGTTTTAGAGCATGTTCACAGTTGTGATATTGTAATGCAATCAAAATGTATTGCATAAAATTACATAATTTACTAAATATAATAATTGGATGTGGTCGCAGGGTAGATAGCAAGTTAAGTATGTGCATCATTTAATCATGCAGCTTGTTGCAAAAAATGTATTGTTATTTTAGGAATAGCTATATTACCTACGCTGTGTAAATGTGCACCAAAATTAAATCGTAAAATCAAGTCGAATGTATGGAGTTCTTGGGTGTGTAGCGCCAATGATCACATGTAATAAGTATTGTGTATTTTGTAAACATAAGTATATTTCGGGTCCCACTGGGCCCGGCATCATTTGAGATGTATGTCAATTAAACTTTTTTTCTGTATATTCATGACGGACAAAATCTGATTATTCAGCCCATTTGAACCACCGATAGATAAAGATGGTTTCTTGACGAAAAGGCAGATTTTTATAAATACTTATCAAATTTTACGTAAAAATACGTAATTTATGAATAGTAATAATTCATTCATAAAAATAATTTAAAATGGTAGTTCCTCGTAGGTTTATAAGTACGCCATGTTAATTATTTTTTTATGTTTTGATATAAGCAGTGTGCGGAAAACCGTATCCGTAGAATATTTTGACATTAAAATCAAATCGACAAAACAATACAAAATATGAAATAAATATGTTTCAAAAAAGCAATGAAAAGCCCTATGTGACCCGATGGACAATATTTGTAGCGATTTTCGGGTTTTGTGGTTTTTATGTGTGTATTTCAACAAAAACAGAAGCAGTTTTAGGAATGATAAAGCCCCAGGTAATGCTTACTAACAAGGATTGTCAACTTGAAATTAATATTTACTTGTATACACGTAAAAAATCATATTATATAGGTATCAAGAATGTCTCCCTGTTTGAGTTATCGTCTTATCAAAGGAGGGTTTCCAATCACTTTAATAGGAAACCAATATAATTCTATGACGTTAGTCAAGGTTAAATTAATCCATAGGTAGTGAAATGCTAAATCAATCGTTTCGTGCTATTATTTCTCTAAGTGTTTTGGCGCCTATACCTTATTAGAAAGAAAGTTTGCTTGGGTTTAAAATTTTCAAAATCTACAAACTTTACAACAAATGTATAAACAAAACTAGTATCTCTAGCCTTAGTAAAACATCAACAATCCCCCCATCTCACGTTCGTCCGTCATCCATCTCCGAGAAGCCGAATCAAAAAATCATTAGTTTTGCTCATGCTCCGTACCGACATCCCGCTAGAAGCTGCGTGGACCACTCAGTACACAGCCAACGCACTTCTAAACAAATATCGTCATTCTTGTCAGAACAAACCTTGCTTTATTTAAACCGTTTAATTTCTCAAAACTAGATACCACATGACGCGCCAAAATGGTAATTCGAATCCAACCAAATCGCTTCCGTTCGCGAGTAAAGAGGAACGCGTTTCAATACTGGAAGTGTGGTGCCAAAACTGTGACATTCCTGTTTTGGGCCACTCTTTACATGCTCGTCATGAAGCTTACGATCTTCAAGAGCAATGCAGACACTCCCGTGAAGGATTGGTCTTTAGTACCCGACAATTACACCAAGTGGCTGGTAAATAAAAAGATCCTAATAGGCGGTGAATAATTGGTTGAGTGGCTTTTTTTTTAATAAAATTGTTTATTTTTAGATGCAGGGTCCAGTTTTAGGCGACGATGAAGCAGAATTAGCATCGGACAAGATAGATTGGTCAGAGACGGATAACAAAACGATAGCGGAGTTAGAAGAGCGAGTGACAAGAGTACATAATGTATGTCGCTCGAAGAGGATACGAGACCAGTCTATCAACAGCAAGGAATTCTTTGTGGACCACTTACACAATCTCGTTTGGTGTAACATATTCAAAGCGGCCAGTTCATCATGGCTCTACAAGTTAAACATTTTGGGTAGGTAAGCGCACACTTGTTGGAACCTGTTCAGGTGACATTTCCAAAAACTGCTTTCAACACTTTTTTTCGTTTCAGGTGGTTACGACAGAAGGTTTTTGGCCCGAACTCATCAATCGCCGTTGATTTTAGCCCGAAAGAAATTTCCGCGGCCAAGTGAAGAGGAGCTCAAAGATGCCCTGAACACACCGGGAGTGGTTTATCTGCTCGTAGTACGGGAGCCGTTCGTGCGTCTACTTTCTGCTTACCGCGACAAACTGGAAAACACGACCCCGCCATATTACCGGAAGCTGGCGAGAGCCATTGTTGCGAAACACCGAGAAAAGGCCATTCAATTGTTCGGTCACATAAAAAGCTTCGGTCCAACGTTTTACGAGTTCGTTGCATACTTGACTGAGGACCATAAAGATCCCAGTTTTACTTTCGATGAACATTGGGCGCCTTACTATCAGTTCTGTTCAGTGTGTGCTGTGAATTTTAGTGTGATAGCTAAAGTGGAGACACTGTCTAGGGACAACGCCTACGTGATCCGCGAGCTAGGGTTAGATCACGTACTTAATCCTCGGGCTTTGAACAGAAGAACGAGGCTTCGGACCGTGATGAACAAGTCTCGAGACGGGAAAAATACGAGCGCCTTGCTGAGACACTACTTCGGCCAAATCGACCACGAAATGTTTCAAGGGCTGTTAGACATATACGGGGTAGATTTTGAAATGTTCGGATATGATCCGGGAGTTTATAAGAAGTATCTAAGAAAATAAATCATTAATATATATTTGTTGAGGAGAGGTGTTTTAGTTTGAGGACTTACTGGATAGGACGGTGAGCAGAAATATGTAGTCGCTGAAGGTGATGAGTCCCGCGGAGCCGAGCTTGAAGAATATGGAGTCTTCTTCCAAATCCAGGTTCAAACGCTGGCTGATGCTCTGCATTATGAACAACTATATTTATTTTCATGAATCAAATCAGCCACTTAATTTTATAGCGAAACTAGATAAATCCTATCCGAATTTAAGTTCTGACACCGAATGAAAAGAGCTCTGAGCTAAAGTTTTGTAACTTAAAGTTATTGGAAAACTAAATGATAATTATCTACTTATATTTAGTAAAAAAATTTCATGCATTGTTGAATATCATAATTTAAAATACGTAAATATAAAGTGCGGATAATTAAATGTTCTATAAATGTTTAATCACTATGTGCTTCTAAAATAATGGATATTTTCTACAAAACACAGTCAGTTGCAAAAAAACAAATACAAAAAAAAATGAAAAAGAAAATACTCATATCATATTATCTAACAAAACAACAAATATGTATAAATAAAACAATGAGAGGCCGCGGGACAAGAGGGACAGCAAGCAAAACTAAATGGAAGGAGAAAACTATAACAGTATAAGAAAAGTTTTAGATGCAAAAGATCTAGTTCAGTAGTATTCAGCTAATCTAAAAGTCGAACGAATAACTGTGCCCATCGCACAACATTTTAACGATGGTGATATGAGGGAGGCGTATATCCCATGAGATAAGAGTGCATAAGGTAAACAAAAAAAAAAGAAAATCAAGATCAATAGAAGTTGAAATGAAGAGGTTGAAGGGACAGTACCTCATCGATGTTCTGAAAAGATAAGAAAGTAGTGTGAGCGGCGGGAAGAGAAAGCTATATTTTTTTTCAAGTAAAAAAAGTGATGGGGTTTTGTTGCCCTAAAGAAAGAACTAAGAAATTTGGTCATCTCTGTGATTGCTTGTTATATTGCAAATTGTTTTAGTGCACTTTTAAAGATATTTCTCAAATACATATGTACAAGTTTCAAAAATATATTTACTTATTAAATATTGGTGTTTTAGTTATTTAAAAGGTTAAGTAGGGTACTGATTCTTTACAATAAAATAACAAATAATACAGTGAACTTAATTTACATACAAATGCAATATAATAGTGCATAAATACTATTCTCAGGAGACATTTGGCATGAGATAAATTAAACATTAACCCATTAGTCATCGATTTTGGATAGCAATTGAAGAAATCGCGCAATCGCGCCTTGTCTGTGGAACTTCAAGGGTTAATGAGAAGTTTTAATGACTGTTTATTCTTATTGGGTCGGAAATAAAGAGGTCAACTCCTATCTTTGTAGATTGTAGAATTGCCCTCGCACTTTAAAAATTAATGCCAAATGTCGTTTTATAATTTAATTACGAAGCTATGAACACGTAAGAAAGCCCAAACAGTTTGGTGTTAAAACTGGACTATTGCCAAATGTCTCCAACAGGTTACACCGAGACTCAAGAGAAACTTGTGCGCAGAAAGCTACTTATATACTCGTATATGCTGTTGTGCAAGTTTGGGAATAATCTTACCTTAGGGTCATATCTGCGGTATTGGTCCAAACCCAAACCTGTAAAAGTAGGAATACTTAAAGTAAAAAGTAAAGTGTGACAGTGGAAGCTACTTCACGTCTGAGACGTGACAGGAGTAGAGCGGGGGGCAAGGCAGTGTTCAGATTTACAAACTTTTATACAGAAAAGCTGCGCTGAATGCCAGACTGGCGTGTCCCCGCACCTCTTTAGACCGTTATCAGCTTCCAATATCAAATTAGTCCTTTCAAAAACACAGATACTTAATAGTATAGAACAAGGGCGGAACCAGGATTTATTTTTGGGGGGGGCACAAAGGCCAAATAGGTATAAATATAGAGTGTCCCGCATAGCATTTGTGTTCTAGCGATACGCCAAAAAATGCTGCAAATGTTCTTAAAAGAATTACACAAAAAGGAACTAATATTATTGAAGCAGTATAGTGTCAATCTCCCAGCTCCTTGTTTTATTTGAACCGTCTGGTGGGGGCCCGTGCCTCTGTGCCCCCCTCTGGGTCCGCCCTTGGTATAGAACATGCGATTCAAATTACCATCAGGTTGCTTAACCCCAGGAGTCATGGACCGGAGGAAGTCATCAGGGGTCATGAACACTTCGTGCTGGTCGTGATGCTGAGCTTGTAGTGTAGCAAAGTATCGAAACACCTTGTCCGGAGTAGAATACTGGCGCATGCGGTTCTCATATTCTATGATCTAACCAGCCGCGTCCAGGTGAAAATGATTTTTGTTAGAATTAGAGGAGTAAAAAATTACGTAAAATAAACTGTTTATGTTGCTAAACAATTTATTGAAAATTAAAGTTAGTAAGAAGCATAACAAAATAGTATACGACCAAAAACCCAGTGTTAGACCCAAACAAGAACATATAATATAACAAAATAAATACAATGTACATTGTACCATTATTAGAGTGCATTACAAACCAGTAATTTATAATTTATTTTTTCTGGTTTGTAATGCACTCTAATAATAATATTTAGAGTATTCCAAAGCGATGGATTTCGCAATAAAAACATAATCTTAAAATAAATACCATCAGGTTGTTTCATGCCCGGTGTAATGGCTCTTAAGAAGTCATCTGGTGTCATGTAGATTTCTGTTGTATCCCCATAAGTTAACTTAACAGTTGCAAAGTAACGGAAAATTTTGTCTGGAGTAGAATAAGATCTCATACGATTTTCATATTCAATAATCTGTAGCAAATAAATAAACATAGATTATACTTTACTTAAAAATGATACTTTTGTATTATCCTAAAAACAATGAAAAAAAAACCTGAAAAAGTTCTGTAAATGCAAAAATAATCTGCTTTAAATTATGCTTCAATTGATACCTTCAAGTCAAATCAAAATATATTTATTTTGTAAAATAAATACATAAAGTATACTTTCTACAAGTCAAAGTCAATCTTTACAATAGATTTTTTTAGAATAAAAAAATATAAAAAAATAATATGTATAAGGGAAATACATACAAAAAAATATTTAGGTTGGGCTACAAAAATTTAATTATACATCTACATAAAATAGAGAAATCTAGGAATAAAAATATTATATATAAATGATGCAACGAACAAACAAGTTGATAAATAAATACGGGAAATACATCCAAAAAATATTAAGGTTGGGCTACTAAAATGTAATAAAGTTATAAACCTGCATAAAATAAAGAAATATAGGAATAAAAAATATACATAATACCTAACCATCCGCACCATTTTTCGCACCATTCGATTAGTATTGCTAAGAAGAAGGGCAAGAAACTTAGCAAACATGAATTTTTTCATTTGTACCATTAACTTGATCTATAGAATTTTCTTATACCTACTTAAGTAAAGGTATTATAAAACCATAGGAATTACGTCCAAGAGAAAAAAAATAAAAAATACTGATCTTAGTCAATCCGTCTTACATTGTCCATTACCTTTCATGAAACTGCTGGACATAGGACTTCCCATGATTTCACCACTTTTGGCGGTCCTCCTGGAAGAAATGCCCATACTCACACACGCTGGGCAGGCGGGTTGGTGAGCGCGGTGCCGAAACCCTTGCACCAGTGACGCCGTTGCCCGTCACCAGTCTGTTTTATATAAGGCACGGCAATTGGGGATGGATATATCGCCATCCATCGGTCCCAGGCAATGGTGAGCCGCCTGGTTTTGCCTGAGAACTGTTCTCTTACTCTCCCCCGAATAACTTCGGGAGGATTTGCGAGTAAGTATAATACATTGCATATAATCCTAATTAAAAATATATTCCGTTAACATCTAATGGTCTTTTTATTTTGTATGATTTTAATGACATCATGCGAGCAAGTTAGATTTTTCATACCTTTCTGTCCCTGAAGCCAACCTTCTCTTTCCTGTAACGTTTCTTTTTGTTATCTAGTTCATTCTCTGAATCTGATTCTGTAATTTCTTCTGCAGCAGTTATTGATGGAAACAGCTGATATTTGACCCTGAAACAGTTTTGTGTTTGTTGTTTGTTTTGTTTTGGTTAAGTTTGTACCCATATACCCGTATGTACATAAATTCTCCTCACAGTACATCATTATTATTAATGCAATGGTGCACTTTTTAACGGTTGAATCACAAAAAAAACAAATGGCGGCTGGCGTGGCGCTGACCTTAGCCTAGTCACGCACAGCCTACTTTCTCTGAGTATCTGTGCTATCAACTTTAAAGGATTAGTTATAAAACATACTCTCTAAAACTAGTTCAGAGGTCGGTGCTCAAACAATTTATTTTTTCTGTTTAAAGGGAGCAAAATTAAGGGTCAAGTGAGGTTTTACTTTTTATCCAAGCATGTGGGATATCATTTGAAAGGACGGTAACAGGAGCCATTCCGCTCAGCTGCCAAAGTAAGAGCCTTAGGCCTCTGCCACGATGCGAGTGGCTGTGGCGAGCGGTCTAAAACTAACGTTCCGTAAACATAATAATAATATAATATAATATAGCCTTTATTTTCCCAATATTCAAGCAAATTACAAATATGACTTAATTATATGTACATAATACATTTTATGTATGGGTTGTAGTGAAATTACATACATTACTTATTTAAAAAAAAAACAAACAACAGTGCATTCACACTACCACAACAAATCGTTTTTATTTTACTTATATATATTTTCAGTTTTATTGAGATGTCCATTTCTGGACATACGCGAATGTAATGAATGGCAATATCGGTAGGAAACTGCCAGTCCCCAGGAAACAAACTAGCCTATGTGCAAGTTAAGAACTAGCAAGTAGATAACATAACCATTATACCAGAGCTTTTTTTATTGTTTTGTAGTTCCAGGGATTACCTCCTCCCCCTACCAGTGGCGAAGGGTGAACATTTTAAGGAAAGCCGGACAAAAAAATTGCCTGACTCAGAAAAGCAACCAAGAAAACCATATTTTTTTTTGTACTTTGCAACTCCCTGTCAGCCAAGTGTATTTGTCGAATTGAGATTTGACAAAGCGACGAGCACGGAATAGAGAAATGTAGTATGGATGCCATTTCCTAAACAAGCCGATGAGAATCGTGTTATGGATCCTTTGCCACTGCCCTCTACTAAATACAACAAATTTTACCTCTTTATAATACAACTATTAGTGTAGATTAGAGAGCATTGCAAGATAGAAGAGCCAGTCAAGTGCGAATAAAACTCATGCCCTGAGAGTTCCATACCTACGTGCCTTTTAAAATACAAATTAATTCAACATGCAGTTATTTAACCAACTTGACATGACACTAAAAGGGTCTAACAAGTTGGTGTATATTATAATAACTTCTGGAATAGTTAAATTTAAGTAATTTTCTGATTTTTTTCTTTGTAGGTACATGCTTAATGATCTACCATTATGCCAAATTTCCAAGTCCCCTGGAGGTGGTTTAGGTTATATGAGTTAGTCAGTAAGTAGAAATAGTGATTTTTTGACGTTAATTTCTCAAGCACTGTTAAAGTTTAATTTAACTATTCTCTTTTCTGCAGGAACTTTAACACCGATTTGGTTTCTAATGGGAACTGAATTATAATATGAAAGTAACCTATAGCTGTAGGTGTGAAGGAATAACAAACGTAACTTTTCTATACAATCTTGACATCCCAATGCCATCCAATGGGAACTGATTTATGGGATAAAAGTAGGGCTTCCAATCCGAAGTTTCGGAGTTTCGTAACTCCAGAACTTCGTAACTCCGGAACTTCGGATTGGACGTTGGAGTTTCGAACGGATTTATGGTATTTTTCAATTCCGGAGTTAGAGAGGAACTCCGGAGTTAAAACAGTTTTCAAAAAACTAAGTGTTGTTTTGATTTTTGTTCTAAATAATGAATTATAAACACAAAGGGTACTAACATACGAAAAATCGCGTTTTTTGTGGTTGCTTGTGTACCAGAATGTGATGGCAAAAATTCATATTAAAATTCTCTATGATTCCATATATTTTTTTGCCATGAGATTTCGGTACAGCAGAACCACAAAAATAAGTTACGCACATTTTTGAAAGGCGCGAATTTTCGTAGTCCAGTTAAAAGGCAGTTCGTTTGCGCGGGTAAATTCCTCATCGATCATTTGTCGAATTTATTTGCGCCATTTTGACGTCCGCCATTGCTTAGCGAAGTGTCAGTTGTCATTCGTACAAACGCAAAGATATAAGTGTCAGTACACTTGAGGACAAAATTAAGTGCATGATTAGTCAATATATTTTTAAATATCTTCGCTTGAAACAGAATGGCCTTTAAAAGGTCAATCTAGGCACATCGTATATACGAATATGTGTGTCAATTTATCCAAAATTAAGGAATATTTCCCATCGATTAAGTAGTGTCTTAAGTCACCCTAAGGGGTTACATTGATTCATGTGATTTATGTTATTATGAACCTACTCATACCACACACACAAACACAAAAATACCCACTCTCACACAAACACACCCCCTCACACACCACTGTCGAGACCCTTTTTTGGATCCCGTATGTGATCTATTTGAAACTAATACCTCTTACAGAAGACTACGGATGGTCCCATAGTGATGTTAAATAATTTGGCTAAATGTGAGTTGGACTCTCTTACAAATGATTCCATACCACTACACAATACGGATACGGAACCTGAATAACATTATAATAAATAACAATTACATAGATGCCATAGCAACATTAAGGCTACAAAAAACAAACCGCTAAAATGATAGCGCCTGACAAACCTTGAAAAACCTATTTCTTCAGCCATTGAGTACGTACGGAACCCTCATTTTTAGGCCCTATTACTAAGACTTTGCTGTCCATCTGTCACCAGGCTGTATCTCATGAACCGTGATAGTAGACAATAAAAATTTTCACAGATGATGTATATCTGTTGCCGCTGTAACAACAAATACTAAAAAACAGAGTAAAATAAATATTAAAGGGGGCTCTCATACAACAAACTTGATTTTTTTGCTCGATACTGCTAACGGCAACAGGTGGACGCTTGAAATATTCACATATAGTTATATAAGGTGTAATCAAAATACCTGCCACGGATGAAATAGGAGATACTATTATGTTTATAGATTACAATAATGCATAAATTTCGTACCCCGGAATCGTTAAATCAATTTGAGAAGATAAAGTAGTGAAATTAAAATTTGCTTTATTCTGCATAACGTGGTTCACAAACTACGCGCGTAGTGTAGTTTCGTCAATGAAAACAATTGCTATCTCTTTCTAACTGTTCTGTCAATGAACTCTGAAATCAGCTGACCAGTTCGTAACGTAACTATCTGAATCTATTAGTTACACAATAATACGCAGGCAAAAGCTAAAAATTGCACTTACTTACCCGTTACTGAATTCCACCAAGCTTACTGCAGATAAAAAAACTGACGTAATAAGATGCTTAACTCCCCATCACACTTAAAACAGGCTACGGACAGTCAAGTTAGTGTAAGAATCGCTATGTTTTTGCTGTGACTCGTCAGTCCACAGAATGTTGCGGCGTTCTTCTCGAATCAAATGACAGAACGCGAGGCGAGCCGCGTAGTCCTGTGGCTGCAATTTTTGTACTCTCGTAAAGTGGTAAGGGTATAGCCCTTCCCGATTTAGAAGTTGCCACACGTAGTTGTCGCTCACGTTGAAGACTCTAGCCCCGTCTCTGGTGCTCGCAAGAGGATGACGTCGGAAGAAGTCCAACACTTCCTCTTCTCTGCGTCAACCGGAGGCGGGTCAAAGGGGCCGTGTACACGGCGTCCAGAATGGTATGAGGACTTATTCGCACACCAAACCCCTGCTGGCATAAGTTCGCTGCATGCGTGGTTATGTTATTGCACTCGCGATAGCACCATACCATTTCAACATATTCTTGATTTGAATATCGTCGTCTGGGAGGCATTTTTAACGAATGCGCGCGCAATTCACACCTCGCTGACCACTGATAACAACGAACTGGGGCGGGCGGGGCACACAAAAACAAAAGCAAGCGCGTGCGACGAACGGGGTGCGGGTGGGGCAGGGGAGTCTTCGGCCTCGCTTTGACGAACGATGCCGACGCGCGGTATTGTTTGTAAGTTTGCATGAATAGCTTCATTGACGTTTTGCGAAATGAAATGCTGGGTTTTTTTCAATTTCAACGCGCGGTTTTTCCCGTAGAAATCTGTGACAAATGTATGAAGCTGCACGGATGCGCGAACTGATAACAGCGAACTGAGGCACAAACACAAGTGCGTGCGACGAACGGGGTAGTGCAGGCGGGAGGGGGGTAGGCCGTCGTCGGCTTGCGCTTTGATGAATGAATGACGAGCTGCCGGCGCGGACCGGGGCGGCATTTGTTTGATAAATATGGCAACAGTACGGGGTGGCTTCATTGAGTTGCGAAATGAAATGGCGATGCGGCAACAGCTAAGTTACTACGGGACGGTTTCAAACAACTAAATCAATTCAAATTTATATGCACATTTTTTTGTATGAAAAAATTTATGACGTTAGATCAATAAAATATCGTTACTATTCTTTTCTATATACACAATACACTCTCCCATTACAGCCGTGGCAGATATTTTGAGAACACCTTATATATTTACTTTAAAAATAAATAATTGAATTAAAATAAAACAAAAATATACATATACAGCGTGTCCCAAAAGTCAACGTTATCCCTTGGAGGGCTGATAGGCCAGCTCATGACTGTCCAGAATATCAAAATATGACCTCAGTAAAAAGTCGATAGGTTTCGAGATAACGATACTTTTATGAATTTTGTAAAATTTGACATCTTAGAGGAGTCTTTTCAGTGCCACAGCTACATAATTCCATATTCCAAGATTCTAATCTTCGTTTCGCAATGTTGAATAGCCCTGCTATTGATCCTAGTTCAAAATAAAACTAATACGATACGCGTTTGTAATGAAAAAAAAACCCTTTTTTTTCGAATTATAAGTATTTTTTTTATTTTATAGGACTCTTCATACTGTGAAAAAAATGTACTACGCTTAACTGACAAGTAATTTTAAATAATAGGTCATTTAGTGCAGTTTCTTAAATAGAAAAACAATTGCCATGTTTTATGTTAGAAAAAAGTATATTGCTATTCTACTGAAAAAAGAAGCTCATCTTTAAAATATTTAAATACTTAGAAATTCGAAAGAAAACACTTGTTAAATTTAAGTGGTAGGTATTTACAAACAAAAACTAATTGAAATTAGAAGCAGGTGTTTAAGCTGCCTGCCAGAGCAACTTTTTAGAAAGGAGCAATAGATATTGTATTGCATGAATCAGTGAGATAGATAGTAACGCCATTTTACAAGTATTAGAGTGAGATAGTAACACTGTAAGTAATTTTAAATGGTAGGTTATTTAGTGTAGTTTCTTAAATTCATATCACCTGGCAACACACAAATCCAATAGAATAGCAATATACTTTTTTCTAAAGTACACAAGGTAATTGTTTTACCATTTAAGAAACTACACTAAATAAGCTATTATTTAAAGGAATATTATTAATCGCACGAATAAAAAATAAAATTAGTGACTTCAATTGTGTGACTAAAAATACTGAGTGTGCGACTAAAAATAGTGAGTGAGCGACTAAAATACTGAGTGGGCGAAAATTCTTTCATCAAAAGGCAAAAAATAGGTGCGACGACGAGTGAAGTGAGGAGGAGCATGTTAGGTTGACTTGTAAGATAAAATAAGGAGCCGAGCGAAGCGGAGCGGAGCGAGGCAACGTCAGTAGTTTTAACAGTTACACTAATTTGTATTTTCATGTCGCTCACTCAGTATTTTTAGTCAAAGAATTGAAGTCGCTCACTTAGTATTTTTTTCGCTTGTTTAAATACAACCCTTATTTAAAATTACTTGCCAGTTAAGCGAAGTACATTTTTTCACAGTATGAAGAGTCAAAAAGAAAATAAAAAATTTAAAACTTATAATTCAGACAATTTTTTTTTTTTAAATTACGAAGGCGTTGCATATTAGTTTTATTTTGGACTAGCTTTTGCCCGCGGCTTCGCCCGCATCGAAGAGATTTTCGTGGAAATAAGGAAAACAAAAGAATACGATTTTTTGAACGACTATATGCAACGGACACCATGTTTAAGCAAAGCGCTAATAAAGACCAATCAAATAAGCCCAAACTCGAAGGGTCTGCTGTTGTCCGTTGAGAAGATCCTGTACCCATCTTCCAGACCCATCATCAGACCCTGGTCACCATGTTATACCAAAGTGCTAATAAAGACCAATCAAATAAGCCCAAACTCGAAGGATGTGCTGTTGTCCGTTGAGGAGATCCCGTACCCATCTTCCAGTCCCATCATCAGACCCTGGTCACCATGTTTTACCAAAGTGCTAATAAAGACCAATCAAATGAGCCCGAACTCGAAGGGTCTGCTGTTGTCCGTTGAGGAAATCCAGTCCCATTATCAGACCCTGGTCACCATGTTTTACCAAAGTGCTAATAATGACCAATCAAATAAGCGCAAACTCGAAGAATCTGCTGTTGTCCGTTAAGGAGATTCTGTACCCATCTTTCAGTCCCATCATCAGACCCTGGTCACCATGTTTTACCAAAGTGCTAATAATGACCAATCAAATAAGCCCAAACTCGAAGAGTCTGCTGTTGTCCGTTGAGGAGACCCTGTGCCCATCTTCCAGTCCCATCATCAGACCTTGGTCTCCATATTTTACCAAAGTGCTAATAAAGACCAATCAAATGAGCCCAAACTCGAAGGGTCTGCTGTTGTTCATTGAGGAGATCCTGTACCCATCTTTCAGTCCCATCATCGGACCCTGGTCACCATGTTTTACCAAAGTGCTAATAAAGACCAATTAAGAAACTACACTAAATAAGCTATTATTTAAAATTACTTGCCAGTTAAGCGAAGTACATTTTTTCACAGTATGAAGACTCAAAGTTAGAAAATAAATAATTTAAAACTTATAATTCAGACAATTTTATTTTTTTTTAATTACGAAGGCGTTGCATATTAGTTTTATTTTGGACTAGCTTTTGCCCGCGGCTCCGCCCGCATCGAAGAGATTTTCGTGGAAATAAGGAAAACAAAAGAATACGATTTTTGAACGACTATATGCAACGGACACCATGTTTAAGCAAAGCGCTAATAAAGACCAATCAAATAAGTCCAAACTTGAAGGGTCTACTGTTGTCCGTTGAGAAGATCCTGTACCCATCTTCCAGACCCATCATCAGACCCTGGTCACCATGTTATACCAAAGTGCTAATAAAGACCAATCAAATAAGCCCAAACTCGAAGGATGTGCTGTTGTCCGTTGAGGAGATCCCGTACCCATCTTCCAGTCCCATCATCAGACCCTGGTCACCATGTTTTACCAAAGTGCTAATAAAGACCAATCAAATAAGCCCAAACTCGAAGGGTCTGCTGTTGTCCGTTGAGGAGATCCCGTACTCATCTTCCAGTCCTATCATCAAACCCTGATCTCCATGTTTTACCAAAGTATGAGTTGAGGAGATCCTGTACCCATCTTCCAGTCCCTTTATCAGACCCTGGTCACCATGTTATACCAAAGTACTAATAAAAACCAATCAAATAAGCCCAAACTCGAAGGGTCTGCTGTTGTCCGTTGAGGAGATCCTGTACCGATCTTCCAGACCCATCATCAGACCCTGGTCACCATGTTATACCAAAGTGCTAATAAAGACCAATCAAATAAGCTCAAACTCGAAGGGTCTGCTGTTGTCCGTTGAGGAGATCCCGTACTCATCTTCCAGTCCCATCATCGGACCCTGGTCTCCATGTTTTACCAAAGTGCTAATAAAGACCAATCAAATAAGCCTAAACTCAAAGGGTCTGCTTTTGTCCGTCGAGGAGATCCTGTATCCATCTTCCAGACCCATCATCAGACCCTGGTCACCATGTTTTACTAAAGTGCTAATAATGACCAATCAAATAAGCCCAAACTCAAAGAGTCTGCTGTTGTCCGTTGAGGAGATCTTGTACCCATCTTCCAGTCCTTTTATCAGACCCTGGTCACCATGTTATACCAAAGTACTAATAAAAACCAATCAAATAAGCCCAAACTCGAAGGGTCTGCTGTTGTCCGTTGAGGAGATCCTGTACCGATCTTCCAGACCCATCATCAGACCCTGGTCACCATGTTATACCAAAGTGCTAATAAAGACCAACCAAATGAGCCCAAACTCGAAGGGTCTGCTGTTGTCCGTTGAGGAGATCCCGTACTCATCTTCCAGTCCCATCATCGGACCCTGGTCTCCATGTTTTACCAAAGTGCTAATAAAGACCATTCAAATAAGCCCAAACTCAAAGGGTCTGCTGTTGTCCGTCGAGGAGATCCTGTATCCATCTTCCAGACCCATCATTAGACCCTGGTCACCATGTTTTACCAAAGTGCTAATAATGACCAATCAAATAAGCCCAAACTCGAAGAATCTGCTGTTGTCCGTTAAGGAGATTCTGTACCCATCTTTCAGTCCCATCATCAGACCCTGGTCACCATGTTTTACCAAAGTGCTAATAATGACCAATCAAATAAGCCCAAACTCGAAGAGTCTGCTGTTGTCCGTTGAGGAGACCCTGTGCCCATCTTCCAGTCCCATCATCAGACCCTGGTCTCCATATTTTACCAAACTGCTAATAAAGACCAATCAAATGAGCCCAAACTCGAAGGGTCTGCTGTTGTTCATTGAGGAGATCCTGTACCCATCTTTCAGTCCCATCATCGGACCCTGGTCACCATGTTATACCAAAGTGCTAATAAAGACCAATCAAATAAGCCCAAACTCGAAGGGTCTACTGTTGTCCGTTGAGGAGATCCCGTACCCATCTTCCAGTCCCAACATCAGACCCTGGTCACCATGTTTTACCAAAGTGCTAATAAAGACCAATCAAATAAGCCCAAACTCGAAGGGTCTGCTGTTGTCCGTTGAGGAGATCCCGTACCCATCTTCCAGTCCAATCATCAGACCCTGGTAACCATGTTTTACCAAAGTGCTAATAAAGACCAATCAAATAAGCCCAAACTCGAAGGGTCTGCTGTGGTCCGTTGAGGAGATCCTGTACCCATCTTTCAATCCCATCATCAGACCCTGGTCACCATGTTAAACCAAAGTGCTAATAAAGACCAATCAAATAAGCCAAAACTCGAAGGGTCTGCTGTTGTCCGTTGAGGAGATCCTGTACCCATCTTCCAGTCCCATCATCAGACCCTGGTCGCCATGTTTTACCAAAGTGCCAAGAAGTGTGTCAGGATCGTTGTAGATGGAAATCTGTAGTCAAATTAAACTCATACAGTTTTTTCGTATGGGAAAAAATCAATACATAAACCTGACTGTAATCACTTTTTCAAGCTAAATTTTAGCAAGAGGTGTGTCCGGATCGTTGTAGATGTAAATCTGTAGTCAAATGAAACTGATATAGTTTTCCCGTATGGGAACAAATCATTACTTAAACCATAGTATTTCATGTATCTATGCTTAAACCTGGCTGTGGTTACTTTTTCAAGCTTAATATTAGCAAAAGGTGTGTCAGGATTGTTGTAGATGGAAATCTTCTATGGAAAATCTCGTATGGAAAAACAACCGGTTTCATCACGTAGAACTAACCATTTGGTCAAGGAACGCCGATAAAGCAGCTAAGCAGCGTTTTTTCTCCCGACATGGTTCACAAATATTGAATTTTCAAACTGAAAACTTATTTTTATTAAAATAAAATATAGCCTATGTTACTCGGCAATAGTATAGCTTTTTATAAAAGAAAGAATTTTTAGAATCGGTTCAGTAGTTCCAAAGTTTACTTCAAACATACAAACAAACAAACAAACAAATCTTTCCTCTTTATATAATAGTGTAGATAGATGTAGATAGATAAGGATCAATAGCAGGGTTATTCAGGATTGCGAAACCAAAATTATAATCTTGGAATATGGAATTGTATAGCTCTGACACTGAAAAGGCTCATCTAAGATGTCGAATTTTACGAAATTCATAAAATTATTGATAACTCGAAACCTATCGACTTTTTACTCAAGTCATATTTTGATATTCTGAACAGTCATGAGCTGGCCTATCAGCCCTCCAAGGGATAACGTTGACTTTTGGAACATCATGTATAAGTGGGGCTCCCATACAAGAGACATGATTTTTTGCCATTTTTATAGATAATTGTAAGGAACACTTCGTGCGCGAGTCCGACTCGCACTTGGGCGGTTTTTTTATGATTTGTTGTTTTACTTCAGAAAGTTTACAGCTGAAACTGCAGACCCCTGTGACTGACAGACAGACACTTGGAAGCTTAATACGGTGGTCCCCCCTTTGGATTTTTGGGAAATTAGGTGCTTATAATGTATTAATACAGTTCTGCCTCCCAACTTCACAAGAGCGACAAAAAACAATTTTTTTTTGCACAAGAAAAATATTATTTTGCAAACCATTCACATTTCATACACAAAATCGAAGGGTCATGTAGATAACATTAAGTTCTAATACTATATTTTATATCAATTCAGCCCCTAGAAAACATACCATCTTAGAGATATATTGAAGCAAAGTGGTACAAAAATCTCATTTCGGGCTAGGGTTGAGTTAAACCATTATTCACCTTACCCACAGAGTTAATACCAGGATTTGATGATATATATTGATATTTATGCAGTTATTACCTAGTCGGTGCTTAAATTCTGTCACAAACAAAATTGGCTATAAAATGAAAACTAGTCATCATATTCAAAAAAAGTTTTTTTTTAAAAAAAGGTAATTTAATTACCTTACATTAAACACAAAATTTATTCAAAATGATTGCCACCATTTTTCACATAAGCCTTCAATCTTCGCGGCCAATCATCAATAGCAGCACGGACCATATTCATGTCCATATTGGCCACTGCTTTAATCAATGATGACTTTAGGCTACTCAAATTTTTTTTGAGGTTTAGAACAGACCTTCTCCTCCAATTCCTGCCAAATTTTGTAATCCAGTGGATTGAGGTCAGGGCTAGATGAGGGCCAATCTTGATGCCTTATTAGATCGATATTCTGGCGCTCGAACCACTCCTGAGTTGTTTTGGCCTTATGAGCAGGTGCGGAGTCCTGTTGAAACACAAATGGCCGTCCTCCAAAGAGTGTCTGGGGCAGATCTTTTACTATGCGATCTAAAACCGTGTCTTGGTACACTTTTGCACTGGTTTTGCCACCAGTAGGGCCATAGTAGGACACTCCCAACCAAATCATGACTGATGATGGATGATGGCCGTGCTGCACTCTAGGAATGGCATTTCCAGCGGCCGCAGAGCTGGTAGCGTACACCCTGTCATTTTGTTTGTTGTACTTCTCTTCGATATTAAAAATTTTCTCGTTTGTAAACAGGATATCGCGGTGTCTGTTTCTTGCCTGCCGCTTTAGCAAAACTTTTCATTTTTTGGCTCTCATAGCTATCAGACGCGCGTTCAGAAGATGTCCACTCTTTTTTCGGTAAGCTCGTAGTCCCAGGTCTTCATTGAGTACTTTTTTTACGGTACTTCTGGTTAATCTCACGGTGTCTGTTTCTTGCGTACCGCTTTAGCAAAACTTTTCATTTTTTGGCTCTCATAGCTATCAGACGCGCGTTCAGAAGATGTCCACTCTTTTTTCGGTAAGCTCGTAGTCCCAGGTCTTCATTGAGTACTTTTTTTACGGTACTTCTGGTTAATCTCATCTCCAAAGCCATCAGTTTCTGCTTGCGGACGGGATTTCTTGCAATACAATTTAGTAATACTTTATCAGTTCGTGCCAAGAAAGATATTCCAACAGCTAAATAATGACTTAGGGTTCAATAAATTAAAAAACAAAAAACTAAAGGACTGCTAATGGCCGCCCCTTAGTCACTTCCTAAATTTAATGGTCTTTCTATAATTCACAATACTATATTACTATGAAGAATTTTTACCCCGTTCAGGCAGGTGATTTTTTTTAAATTCTTTGTATGCAGTTTTCCTTACCTTTAAAAATAAAATAAAGGTCCCTTTAAGTAAAATCTTTAATATTTAAGGTACTTTCCCTTCAGGGGGCATTTGTTTGGTTCAGCCTGTATAATATATCAATTTATATTTTGCTGTCTTCTGAACTCGAAATTTAGCAGACTGTTGTTTATTGGCAAGATTATTTTCCCCAAATGGCAATCTTATCAGAAGTTGGTGGATTCGCCTTTAACTTGTACTAGCTTTTTATTGAAATTCATATCCATATCACAAGGCTTAGTTTACATGAGGTAATTCAAATTAGGGATTCCCTATTGTATGTACTAAGGCCCAAGCCGAAAACTGGGCAGTTTGAATAAACGTGGGCAGAGCCGTGGGCAAAGGCTAGTATTTATAATAAATTTCAGATTTTTGCAAACCCTGGTTTAACAATTTTTTTTTTCTTTGTTGTGCGAAGTTGCAGTCAGTCCTATGACGATCAACAGTTTTTCTGAGAAAATTTAGTTGCTTGTTAGGCATGCCCTTCCAGTGTCAGGTTGCCTTCATAATACATATACACGGGTAGTTAAAATCCTTGTCAAAAGAAGGTTATTAGGCTATATAGGAGTGAAAATAAAAACATTTTTGCATCCCAGAAACTGTTCAGCGCAGAGGTGAGCTGGTAGGCTAGGTAAGTCGGACAACATAGTGGAGTGACCTCCATACACAATCAGTATTTTTTTTATAACAAACCAGGAATCTTTCAGTGGTGCAGGTTGTGCCCCTTTATCGACACTCGGACCTTAACTTGTACTTTGATATCTTTAGAGATAATAATAAAGTTACTCTAATTTAATCAGATCAGTTTTTGTAAAGTCTAACCCAAAAATAATCTTATTTGTTAGTATACTTAGTTTAGTAAATATCCAACTTACCAAACTCGATACGTCGCGTACGCAGAGGCTCCAATAAAGAGGGAATAGAACAGGTATTTGAAAGAATATAGTCGAACATTCTCAGTATCACTACATCTATTATCAGTACTCTGAGAACGTTGAAATTTAATTGATTTTGAAGGCAAACTAGACCCCAAAACCTTCGAAGTTTCTCCTATCAATACAATTTTCCGCAATGCAGTTATTTCTCGAGGTATTCGGAATAGCTGGGAAGATATCGAATACATAATTGGAGATATTGCACTTTTTACAGTAAAAGTAAAATTATTGATCCATAAATGGTGTGTAATGATAATATTTATTTACTATTCAATCAATCAAAGCCGTTTTATCTGGCTTCCTATAATGTGTCTCCGCACATTAGTTCCGCCAATATCTAGTTTTAATTATTTACTATTCTTTAGGTTAATAATAAAAAATCCACAACCACAGATCACGACACCTTTTGACCATAATTTTGTGCGAATCGATTATTAAATTAATCGATGGTAATCGATTATTAAATTACTCGATAACAATCGCTAACTATTCACATAATCGATTATGATTGAAAAATTTGCAGATGTTTTGGAGTTGGTTGTGTTGTTGTGTATGTCATGTTCTGTAGTAGCTCTCGTTACCTAAACCATTCACAATTTGTAATTTGGAACATATCTTGCGTTCATGCGGACAGACAATCACAGCCGTGTAAGCTTGAAGCATGTATTGTATAAAAAATCGTGTCAGTACATAGATATGTTTGCAAAATTTGAAATAAAATTGTTATTAATATTAGTAGGTATTTGTACTGAGATAAAGACTACAATTTTGAAAACACTCAACAGATTTGGATGCAGTTTTTAACATGATGATAGTGGCTCTGGATAACATAATCTAAACGTGCGATCATAGTGCGAAATTTCGTTTGTTTTTTAGAAAGAGATAGATCTATATAGGAGAAAGAGAAAGAAAAATCAAGTTGCACAAATAAGTTGGCCCAGTGTGATTTTCGCATTAAAAGAATTGAAAAAGTTTATTGCCAAAAAAAACTTAAAACTAAACATATGAAATAATAGCCTTAAAATTTAAGAAAAAAAAAATGGTAGGCTTTCCTGGCAAATGGCAGTATGCTCAGCAAAGCTGCCGATCAATAGAGAGCGGACCGCGCTGTTTTTCAGCATACCCCAGACCTATTGAAATGAAGTAGGAATTATAAAAGTGCAAAAAGGCATGCAAATTGTAACAAAATAAAAAAAAACATACCTAACATTTAATTGCAAGAATTGGTACAGTAAAAATAAAAATTAGTTTAAAATGAAAAAAATATAAAAATATGTATATAAGGTGACGTTAATTTATACTGCCAAACTCATACTGGAGGCTTGCTAAGTGATCAGTAACACAGATCGATGAACCTTTTTGTGAAATTCGTAAATTATTCTTTTCGTGTTCTTTACAAACGCAAGCCCAGCCCGGAGTCAATTACTATATGACGTCAAGATTTTATTTTGCGAAATTAGCAAAAAGTGTCATGGATTCCTGTTAATGATCACTTACCAAGCCTTCAGTATGAGTTTGGCTGCATAAATTAAAGTCACCTAGTATACAATTAATTCATTTCAAATAACGGCATCCAACAAACGAAAAATAATCAGAAAGTTCTCGTTTGCGTGCAGTGTTTGTAATTATTATTATTATATATACATATATATTTATTTATATGTATGATACATTAAGATAAAAGGGAAAATACTTTGATATATTAAAAATGGAATAAAAACAAACTTACTGTTATATCTAAATATTATTTATAATGTGAGCAAGGTAAAGGTAGTGTTACGAAGTACCGGCACACGAGACGACAATACTCGTACTTGTGAGATGCCAGAGTAATTTACATACAAACGCGTAAGAAAGTTCATAAATAATCTCAGCGCGGATGACGTATGGACGCTTCCGGGCCAAGGTCACAACTGGTTCCCAAGTTATAAGCAAATGAACAGTTAGACAGACAGACAGATAGACAGACAGACAGACGTTGTATTTTATATGTATAGAGATTTGACTTTGCTAATAAAATTTGTTTATCAAGTAAGGTATGTTTTAACTTAAACATAGACGAGTTTTAAGGCATATTTTCTTTTAGTGGAGGTGGCAAGTCATTCCACACCTTTGACGCTGCAAATTTGAACCCTACCCGTAAATTTGTAATTCTATGCGTAGGGACACACATTATATTTAAGAATTTGCTTCTTGTAAATTTGCTGTGCTCATCTCCCAACCATTTAAATTTACTATGCTAATATTCTAGGCGCATCGTGTGCACAATCTTCTGCACCATGCCTGCAAGATATAGTTCCCGGCGACCCTCCATTTTGAGAATTTTCTTTTCATTTAGAAATGGAGTTAAGTGGGATTCCATAACAAAATCTTGCACATGCGTTTTGTACTCTTTGTACTGCATTAGGTACTAGTTTTCCGAAAAGTCTCGGCCCGTACACTGTATCGCAGTAATTAAAATGGAGAGAACAGGTGATTCAGTTAATATTACTTTTACTTCCGTTTTCAGGTAGTCTCAGATTCCATACAAAAATTTGCCGTCCTTATTTTAAGATTTATGTGGTTTTCAAAACGGAATTCACTATCCATATGTAGACATTAGTTTATGGCTTTTAGAACTCTCTCCACACTTTTGTCGTCGATTCGGATATCAGGTGTATTTTTTGCTATTTGTTCGCATTTACGTTTACTACCAAGGATAATGTATTTAAATTTGGTTGGATTAAGTAATAAAGTGTTCGCTTTTTTCCACTGGAATACAACTTCAAGATCTTCATTCATTTTCTGTACTGATTCGTTCGTGTTTTGGTGCTTGAATGAATGGTACAATTGTGTATCATCTGCATATATGTGAGCTTTGCAATGTCTATGTTTTGTAATAAGATCAGACTTGTATAGGATAAATAAAAGGGGGCTTAAAATTGATCCTTGTGGGCATCCTCGTAGTAAAGGTTTTATCTGTGATTGTTTAATATTACCCTGCTCAACTTCAATCACAACATATTGTTGCCTGTTGATAAGAAAAGATCTAAACCATTCACAAGCTGACTGCAAGATTCCGTAGTATGACAATTTTGCCAACAATAAATAAATCTGGAGTGAGGCAGTCAAAAGCCCGGGAGAAGTCAAGTAGTACTAGAGTGCACCCATTCCCGAGTCTGACGCTCTCCAGATGTCGTCTATAACATTTGCTAAAGCAAACTCGGGAGCGGTTCAAAACACTTCCGAGCAACTGTCAGGTAACAGTTCGGTTACCCTCGGTTTAACTCGTTTAAATTTTTGAACGCTCTAGCCTGAAATTCGCATCAGTCCAAGTGAAATTCACTCGTTTCGAAACGGAGCCTTATACAAAGAGGTAAAATTCGTTTGTTTGTATTGAAAAATATATCTGGAACTACAGAACCGATTCTATTTTTTTTTTATTTGTAGAAAGCTATTCTATATTTGAGTAACCTAGGCTATTGTTGGTTATCTGGGAACAAGTTGTTCCCTAGGAACATAGCCTTTAATTGAATAGGTTACATAGTCATTAATAACTACAGACACGATTTTGAAAACGTCACTATTTTATTGGTCAGATCTTGACTTGAATAATTTACCTTTTATCTTTTTTGAATTTTTACACCATACTTGTCCGCTAAATATTTTGTAACTACTTGTCTAACCAGCTTGTAATGCACATACTGAACTCTCACGACGGCATTATGAAATTTCACGCCTTGTTCTTAAGAAACAGATGGCGCTGTCGTCGCTACAATATGTGTTGCTTCAGACAGTTACGAAATTCTAAGTTCTCATTAACTAAGATAATGATTTTATTGCAAAATCCATCGCTTTGAAATAGTCTATACATTATTATTACAGTGCATTACAAACTAGAAAAAGATAAATTAGAAACAAATGTAAAGACAAGCCATGGGTACCGCTCTTGTCTTGATAACAAGAGGTCGCAGGTTCGAATCCTGGCCCGAAGAATTTTTCAAATTCTTGTTTTCACATTTTGTTTCTAATTTATTATTTCTAGTTCATAATGTACTCTAATAATTATATTTAAAGTATTCCAAAGCGATGGATTTCACAATAAAATAATAATCTGTGTTATAATTTGTTTCCTGGGTACGGGCAGTTCCCTAGGGAGATAGTTATTAATTTTATTAGCGTGGGATGTTAGTGAACTAATGGTTAAATTTTGAATGGTTCAATTCTTACTGTTGTAATGGTAAAAAGTAATAAATAAATAATGCATATGTATTAACAATGACATCTGAATGTATTTCTGCTCATGTTTTTTACAAAAAAATAATATTTTGATTTAGATTTTTAGATGCACTTAAATCGAAAATTCTTTAACTGTTGTAATGGTTAGATTTTTTATTTGGACATAGGCTATAGTTTTTTCCCTGGAAATAGGTAGTTCCTTATCCTTAGGGACATTGATATAGGGTCAGACAAATACAATTGTTTTTATGAGAACCAAACGACAAATAAGTACCTACTGTAAAAAATTATAGGCCCGAAAAATATAACACAGTCGATAGGACTACCCAAAAAGCTAGTAAAATATAGTATAGGTAAAAATATGTTTGTTTGTTAGCTGGAGCCAATCTATACCTATTTAAAAAACGGGCCAAGTGCGAGTCAGACTCGCACACGAAGGGTTCCGTACCATTATCTAGAAAAAAGGCAAAAAAATCATGTCGGTTGTATGGGAGGGCGCGGGTTTGGCTCGAACTTGGCCGGTTTTAGTTTTTTTTTATTATAGCGGCAACAGAAATACATCATCTGTATCAATTCCAACTGTCTAACTATCGCGGTTCATGAGATACAGCCTGGTGACAGATGGACTGACGGACAGACCGACAGCGGAGTCTTAGTAATAGGGTCCCGTTGGTTACCCTTTGGATACGGAACCCTTAAAAATATATTTACTGTTGTAATCATTTTACTCTTTTTGAAAACAGGCTACGTACCAAATTTTCGGATTGGGATATTCATACTTATTAAAAATCTGTTAGCTAGCTCTGGACGGCGATTCTCGCACATGCGAAAATTTGCAAAGGCCGAAAACAGGTGATTTTTACAAGCTATTTAGGAAGAAAATATCAAACTTTTGAAATATAAACCTGTTATCCGTATTCACAATACGCTTAACGTGTCTTTTAAAGAGTTATAGTAAAAATAATTATCATCATAAAGCATTCATGAGGCGATAAACAGAGGCGTATGAAAAGCAAAACGTGTGAAAATTTTTGCAAGAATGGCCACACTGGTCAAAATCGCAGATTAAACATTACATACCTGATAAAAATATAACTTTCTGCGGACGTAGAAAAATATATTTCCACGTGAAAGAACCGCGGGTAAAAAAACTAGTTTTAATCGGGAAAAATCGATTAATAATCGTTGTCAATTATTTGCATAATCCATTATTAAAATAATCAAATTAGCGCATCACTACGACACATGGCCACAGAACACACAAATCTACTGCCTACCAGCTGCCATCAGCGTTCAGTTTGATCGCCCGCTCATCACTGACAGCAGGATAGCATATACAAAATATACGCGTGCAAAAGAGATGTCATGATCGACGGGCGTGAGCAGGCGATCAAACTGAACTCAGCCCAGGGCCGCATTCAGTTTGATCGCCCGCTCATTACTGACAGCAGGGTAGAATATACAAAATCAACGCGTGCAAAAGAGATGTTATGATCGCCGGACGTCGGCGGGCGATCAAACTGAACTCAGCCCAGATCGTACTTTACTTTTACCATTCGTCGTACCTTCGGCGTACCTTGCTTTGCCTCAGCCAGACTATGCTCCTCACGTTGCTCCTTGCTTTCCTCATCGCGCTGCCGCGATGTTGCCCTAGCCAGCCACACGCTGCTCTATTCGCCTCACTCCTCGCCACACTCCTCGCCATTCGCCGCATTCCGGCTCAAAGATTAAATATAATCGTTCCTGCTTTCGCCTTTACGCGGTAAACATCGACGACAAAATGCGAAAAAAATATAATATACCTACTATAAAATGGATGCCAACATTGCAACTGCGAGCGCTCTATGCTTTTTTAGTACATATCAAATTATTTTCACTGTACGTACGTCTGGTACATAATTAATATTATATTAAATATACTTGCTTTACAATAAATACGAATAGCGAAAACGCCAAGCACAACGTACATTGTTAGTAAGTTTTAACACCTAGCATTTTGTTACAAATTTACAATCGTGACTTGTGTTTCAATTTATAGTTTTTATTATTTTTGGGGTCCCCCATTGCTGGTTCAGCACCTAACGGGATCAATAATATTTTTTATACGACCATTCATTCGTCGGCCGACGGCGACGCGATGGCGGCATAACTGTAAAGTGAAAACATACAAAAACCCCACACGTGCTTTCCGTAAGAGCGCTCAACGCGGACTGACATGACACATGCATGAATGACATGACACTCGAACCGTTACGTCATCACTTGATCGAGTGCCGCCCGCGTTTTCAAATAGTTTCGAACGAAAATGCGCACTTTGATCTTAATTTTTTAAGCCATTTTTAAAGATAGAAAAAAAGTAAAAATGCAGTTATCCTCATAATTTTATCTTGATTAGTTTGGCATTTGTAGAATAAGACGTTTGTGAGATTCATTATCGATTTTTCTGAAATTTGTTGCCTCGACGTCTTTTGCGGTCTGTTTTGCAGGAACAAAATAGCATACCAATCAAACGAAAAATGTGGAGTCCAGCCCCCTGATTCCGTATCGTAAACTCAGTTGCCAAACCAAGTGCCTATCGTCTAAAACATACATATCCACTTATCTAAGGATAAGTTCGCACTTGAAATGACTTCACAATTCGTAAATAGTTCAATACTATTATTTTAGAAGTTAACTTTTTATATGTTTTTGGTGAATAGCAACTACAGCTAGCAACCGACACTGAGTTACATAATAGGCCCGCCGAGCTGTTTGAAATACATTAAGAATGTTGCCAGTAAAAAAATATGTTTTCGTTTTGTTATTTTTGGTGGTTAAACAAAAAAGCGTCCATCACTGGTGTACTGTCCATGGGTGGTTCCTTTACTTAATTAATTTACCGTTTTATTTTAATAATTTTTCCACTATCGTATATTTCGTGGTATGATGACGTAAACAGTGTAAAAAACCGAGTCACGGATCAAACGCGATCAAAAAATTAAAACAGTGGGTTGCCTAGCTCCGATTGCATAGCTCGTCTCACCAAATTTATATTTGTGTTAACTATACACGCTCAGCCTCGCTTCGCTTTACTCGCTCGCTCCTCGTCGTCATCGTCGTTGTCGTCGTCAACGTCATCATCATCATCGTCGTCATCGTCTTCGTCGTCGTCGTCGTCGTCGTCGTCGTCGTCGTCGTCGTCATCGTCGTCGTAGTCCCACCCATGTTTTGTTGAAAGACTGCCGTAATTTTTTTTTTATTGAATTTTTGATTGAAGACCTCTTATACTTGTCCACTGATTTATATTATTTCCCTTACCGGTTTCGCTGTTAAAGCATTATCAAAGGTTTTTTGGATGTTTACGTATAACTTCCATAATTGGTTTCATCTCGGGGTCGGCCTTTATGCCACGATTTTTTTTTACGAAAAAGCAGTATATTTACCGTCATACGGCTACAAAATACACATAAATCTTATGACATATAAAAAAATATATAAAAATTGTGCAGCGCATAAGCAACAAAAAGAATGAAATATTATTCAGACATGAAAATATTTAGACGTGTGAGATAAATTACATGAACTTTACATTTATTTTTGAACAACCAGACAGACAAAATACCTTACGATGTTTTAATGTCGTATAGCAAAATCCTATTAAATATATTTTAAAAATAACAGTTAATTTCGTTATTTCCACATTACTACTATATTAGTTACTATCTCATCCCTAATCTACATACATACATTGACAATGACAATTTGGTTTGTATCTTTAGTTATTGTTCTGAGGTTTGTATTCAGACTAGACGTGCGTGTGAGATAAACTGTGAAAGTATGTAGGTATATGTTTTTCTGTCAGCGGGCGTTTGTAAGCACCAACGACCTATGTAAGGACACCTTTTTTTCCTTTGTTTTGCGTGCGGTTAGTTTAAGGCTGAGATTCAGAGTGCATTTTGAGTCCGAACTCGATCTTACAAACGTCAAAAAGCGACGTGATCCCATACTATAGAAGAGCCAACGAGAGATGGCCCCTATGACAGTTGCGTTTAGTGATGGGGTGCATTTTAATTTCGGCATAAATAAAAACCAAGTGGGACTAGCGACTTGAGTAAATAAAATATCGATTTATGTGACACGTCAAATGTCATGCATCGTAATAATACAAATGGCAAATGTGCATTTGCTTACATTAACAAGGCAGCCATAAAATCTAGAAAACTGGTTTACAATTTTTTAATCTTAAAAAGATATAGTTTGTAAACAGACTGAGCCGTACGATTAAGGAGAATAGAACCCGTTATTTATTGATTACAATTCAACCACTAACATTCCTCATGATCCCTTGTAGTTCATGACTTTTCGCTGCCAGCAACAATGAAGTATTAGATTATTTTAGTGACACTTACCCAAAAACAATTATGAAACTTGGTAGGCATTTAAACGCCATAGGTGCCTTTTCTCGTTGGCTCTAGTTTAGAGTGACGTTTGTAAGATTGAGTCCGAACTCAATCTTACAAACGTCAAAAAGTGACGTGATCTCATACTAGAGTGACGTTTGTAAGATTGAGTTCCTCTTGAGTCCAAACTCGATTTCACAAACGTCAAAAAGCGATGTGATCCCATTCTAGAGTGGCGTTTGTAAGTTTCGGTAAGTTCGGACTCAAAATGCACTCTGAATCTCACCCTGAATATGGTACGGTCACTGACCCATAGACTTAGGATATTACGATCCTAAGTCTATGCACTGACCTCTATCAGTTACGTGGGTACAGTGGAGATCATAGAGTTTGGATAATTTTTTACCGCCGTAATCCTAAATCTATGGTAGAAACCATATCAAGCTCTATACACTTGCAGTACGAGATTATCCCCGACTGAAAAGGATATAAGATAGAGGTACAAAGCCCGAAGGGTCTAACTTGATGCGGTCTTCACTCTACACATGATAGACTGGCAACTGTTTTCTTTAAATTAAAAAAATAAAACATACCTCACACATGCCTCCATCATGCAGGCTGCATTATTTTTTTTTTTTTGGTTTATTCGCCTTGTCAGGCAGGCAAAGGTTTTAGACCATACAGCCTTGTCATAAGTTAGTAGTTTTCCATGGTTTTTTTCAATCGGTGATCATATATTACCAAGTCTTCAATGTCTTTTCAATAAGGGCAACTAGGCCAAGTCTTTAATGTCTTTTCAGTGTAAGGCAACTTAGCCAAGTCTTCAATGTCTTTTCATTATGGCCAACTAGGCCAAATCTTTATGTCTTTTCAGTGTAAGGCAACTAGGCCAAGTCTTCGATGTCTTTTCAAACTGGTTATTTACGTAAAATCCGGGTATAGGCAGTTTTGCCAAGTCATTATATCGTGTATGCAGGCTGCATTAGCTAAGTTCCATTTGCCTTCCCACTATGTAGGGGAACAAAACTAAAAAAAAAACAAATTAAAAATAATGAAAAATAAAACACTCGTACGGTAAAGTTAACCCTGACAACGGATTTGACTTTAAGAGCACTTGCAAACTTTTTTTTACGTATTTCGCAAACATAGTCATTGAACCTTGGTGGTCCTGCTGCTTGACCAGTTACCGAGTCTCTAGTATTTTGGTTAGATAGTCAAAAGTCAGCTTATATCTAATATGTAAGGAAACATCCGGAAAACTAATACAGGGCTCAGAACTTGTTCAAGCTGAAATTACTTTTATAGATTTCACTACCTCTTGCCCACGGCTCCACCCGCGTCGAAGAGATTTTCGTGGAAATAAGGAAAACAAAAGAATATGATTTATTGAACGAAAATATGCAACGGCCACCATGTTTTACTAAAGAGCTAATAAATACCAATCAAATAAGCCCAAACTGAAAGGGTCTGCTGTTGTCCGTTGAGAAGATCCCGTACACACCTTCTAGTCCCATCAGCAGACCCTGGTCACCATGTTTTACCAAAGTGCTAATAAAGACCAATCAAATAAGCCTAAACTCAAAGGGTCTGTTGTTTTCCGTTAAGGAGATCCCGTACCCACCTTCCAGTCCCATCAGCAGACCCTGGTCACCATGTTTTATCAAAGTGATAATAAATACCAACAAAATAAGCCTAAGCTCGAAGGGTCTGCTGTTATCCGACACAAAAAAATATGAAAGCCTATAAAAAAAGTTAGTCAAACAAAAAAAAAAAACTTTAATCCACCACCTATAATTTAATTTCATTTTCTCTCACAAATCTAATTAAAGCCCTTATAAGATTATTGTTTAAGTTGGATTTACCTTAATTATAACATTTGAAATTACATAATATTATTTAATATTATTATTTACAATTGAACAAAAGATAATGAACTAAAAATCCCAAAAGTAAAAGAAAAAGAAGAACCTATGCTATAAAAATAAATAAAGATAAGATAAGATCTTATGATAAGATGTTATAAGATGTTATAAGATCCTTTGAAAAATGAGAAATCATAGTAGAAAAGTTTGCAGGAAGTTGAATATTTATTTTTGGGAGTAATTTGTATAAATCAAAAGACTTCTGGTTCAATTTACATTGGAAAAATATATGGTTAAGTTCACCATCTCCTTGTCCACATTCGCAAAGCGAGTTGTCACGGATTCTGATTTTATGCAAAAATACTGGAGTGCAACAAAAACCTAAGCGCAGCCTAATAATAACAGAAATAACGCGCTGCGAAACTTTTTTAAATTTAAAAAACCATGGCTTACATTGAACTACTGGTTGTCCCTGAGCATAGAAGGAACCTTTCCATTTTTTACTTCTGTTCCAGTCTTCGTTCCAAGATGAATGAATGTCTGCTTTTGCAGTATTCATAAGGTCATAAGAAATATAAAAAAAATTGTATTTTGGATCAGTCTGATGAGTGCAAGCATATTTAGCTAAGCGATCAGCACATTCATTTCCAGATATACCAGAGTGACTAGGAACCCAAACTAGGAACACATCCAGTTGCTTTTTAGCACATCTAAATAGAGCAGACTTGATTTCTAAAATTATTTTACTATAAGTTCTACTTTTAAATTGATTTTGTAGTAAGGCACTTAAGGAACTCACGGAGTCAGAAAAAATCAACGATTTTTTTGATGGAGTGAGCTTCAATAAAATTTAAAGCCTCCAGTATAGCTATACATTCTCCAGTAAAAATTGACGTTTGAGGCGGGCATCTGTAAGTCAAGATGATTTTGGAACTTGGGTAGTAGATAGCTACCCTGGTGAAGCCAGAGTCTGAAAATTTTGAAGTGTCAGTATAAAAGGAATCCCATCCGACCCATTGGTTATTCAAGATATCCTGAAAATCTAAATTAGTAGAAGGAGAACCTTTACGAATACCAAACCCAAATAAAACATTGGGTTTATATTGCAAAATTTCATAATCATAATTCAAAATAGGAAATTTTGGAAAATGTATAATATGACCAGGAAGATTATTAAGCTTATGAAAACTTTTTAGTAATAAGGGGATGTCTTTATTGTTCCAATATGCACTGGTGCGACATAATTGGTCTGGGATATTCAGCTTTTCCAACAGGATATGCAAAGAAACAGAAGCTAATTTAAACAAAAAACGATCAGCAAGGAACTTCCTTCTTAGTTCATGTGGGGGATCTCCACATTCTACCTGTAATGCATTAACGGGAGAGGATTTCATGCATCCCGATATTATACGTAGGCTTCTAGACTGAAGTTTATCTAATTTTTGAAGTGCCTGTTTACTACATGGTTCAAGCAAGCAAGTACCATAGACAAACTTTAATGTGACTTGATTTGAACCAGACTGCGTCAAATTCAATATTT
Source organism: Ypsolopha scabrella (assembly GCA_910592155.1). NCBI lineage: Eukaryota > Metazoa > Arthropoda > Insecta > Lepidoptera > Ypsolophidae > Ypsolopha > Ypsolopha scabrella. The sequence goes on from OU342964.1 coordinate 14,805,943, forward strand.
ATGAAACATACAGCGCCATCTAGTGTATTAAAATAAAAACTATTTCAACGCCAGCTTACTGAGCCGTTATCCAGGATAGCTTCCCAGAGATGGCGTTTTCTAAGAACTTGAAAATAAATATATTTTAGTTATTTGTCTTTGCTCAGTCAAGAAATATAATTTCAGCTTTTATATTTTTTTACAAAAGGAAATATTTTTTCTGAAAATAAAACAAAAGAATAAAAAATAAAAAGCGAAAACAAATTTTACCAGTCAGGGTTTGAACCCGCGACGATCAACAACGCTACGGCGGCGAACCTTCCATATGTCTCACTAAAATTCTCATTGCGCTGTTCCCTTTTGTCATAGCGTGATGATAGATAGCTTTAAACCTTCCCCGAAGAAATGCTTTATCTTTCAGTGAAAACTGCATCAAGTTATAAGCGAACGAACAGACAGACATACAGACAGACAGACGTTGTATTTTATATGTATAGTGATAGAGAAGAGATTAAACGTCTGTTGTGGGTAGGATTCGCCTTCATACACCAGGAAGGCGTTTCAGAAGGTGCGATCATAGTGCGAAATTTTACTCGTTTATTAGAAAGAGAAGACAGATCTATATAAGAAAAAGAGAAAGAGAAATCTGGTCGCACCAATTAGGTGGCCCAGTGAGATTTTCGCATTACTCCGAAGCGTTTCAATACACTTTCCTGCAGCTGTGAGGTAACAGTTCGTTTACCCTCGGTTTAACTTGCTCGTGTCAATTTTTGAACGTTCTGGGGTGAAATTTGCATCACTCGGAGTGATTTTCGCTCGTTTCAAAATGTGACCTACTAGTCTAGCATAGCAAACCATATCGAGCTCGATAGCCTCAGATAATTCGTTCTTCATCTGCGAGTCTAGCATAGCAAACCATATCGAGCTCGATAGCGTTTGATACAATGCTCTGTCTCACTCTGTTGATCTACCTAAAGAGGGAAAGACAGTGTATATCGAGCTGTCAAAGCTCGATATGGTCTACTATGCTAGGTACCCTGAGTCGATAGAGCTTGATACAGTGCTCTGTCTCACTCTGTTGATCTACTTAGAGAGGGACAGCTAGTGTATATCGAGCTCAGTCCTTTAGTCCATTCGTGTCCGTCCGGGTTCCAAGAAAGATTAACTACATGAACACAGTATTTTCTCTATGGTTAAATGCCAAAATGTGTAATAGATAAAATAGACGCGTCAAATAAAAAAGTTTAAATAAAACTGACTGAACCGACTTCAATTCAAAAGTTAATTTAATATAGTTGCAAAATTTAGGTCTGTAATACTGAACTGAAAACGCGATTTTTAAAGTCAAGAATTTGCCGTTCGTCGAAAAATCGAATGACATAGCCTTGTGCTCAATATCCCGACATATAAGCGATCAAACATACAAACTTAAATGAGAAATATTGACAATTCCTTTTTGTGAAGTCGGTTAAAAAGTGAGTGACAAGAAGAGGCAAGAAATGAAAGAATAAGAAATCCTTTTAAATTTATCAAAATAAAATTATCTACGCCCGCGGAAGACTACATTCAATCAGTGTCAAAGGTAAATATGGCTCGTACAATTAATACTGTTTCATATTAAAGATTTATACTCGAAACCTTTTATTTGCTAGAAAGAACTGCGTTACATAACCTTGAATCACGGGACTAGTATTGATCACGATTTACTCTATTTTTTACTTCTTATTGAAGATAACGTTATCAGGTACGTATGCATCGCTTTGATTCACTAAAACACTACCATGCTAAAACTTCATATTGCGTTGCCAGAGCCAAGAGGATCCAAACTGTCCTCTTAGAATTTAAAAGATATTTTAAGTAGCTCACAAATTGACGTGAAATTATGAAAAAGTTACATTGTTGCAGTGCCTTGACATGTTTACATATAGTAATAGGGCTTTGATTATCTAAACATTGATTATCTGGATCACCATATTGGAACTGCCTTCCAAGATAAAAGTAGTCATTTTGAGATGGTCTCTGCCCTAACAATAAAAGCTGCGACCTTTGGCTTTTTTTTTCTGACACTGATTAATCAAATATTGTTGGCACATATTTGTATTTTATTAGAATACCATGGTTAATCATAGGGTGCTAATATCATTCGCTTTACTTTAGGATACTGTCCTGGCTAGACTGACTAACCATAGGATGTGTATTACTACTTACTAATAGGGAAAATTAATGCATGGCTCACAATGTTATCACTTAAAACTGAGATGGCTGTAACAAAACCTCATTTTCAAAGGCTAGTTTCTCTATCCTACATAAGGTAAATGTTTAGAATTTCTATTTCTTGGGTTGAGTAACTCACAAACATCCAAATGAAAACAGGACTACTTACAGAAGTCCCAACAACTAATCTAGAACCTGAAATCATAAGGAGGCGACTTATAGTAAGCTATACGTAATCCAAAAACTATAAAATCTTAAGCAAGAAGAGGAACTTTGGAAGAACTAGTCCCTATTACTCAGTTAAATGCAGGGTTGGCATTGTTTAAAACAATCGTTATTACTCTTTTTTTTAACGCATCTTTTTCTATTAATCGTTGCGATTAAAATTCCTATAATGGCGGGGGTTTCCCCAAACATAAAGACGAGAACGGTGGTATCGGAGTGTACTTGTATTTTTAAGCATTTTTACGTTTCGTGTTTATTGGGAAAGTACTTATTATTTTTCACTCAAAAAATGGTTAGATTATGATAACATTAAAAAACGCTTTTTAAAAAATTTTACATATACATAATATACCAATACGATGCCCAAAAAATGTTTTAAACATGTTTAAAACAGCCGCAAAAAAAACATCAGGAAATATTTGTTTTAAACATGTTTATTTTTAAATTTTGTTTTGATCTTTTTAAAAAGAACAGTTTTTTTCCAACCCTGGCTAAATGTTTAATAAAGTCCTGCTAGCTAGCATATATGTAAATAATAGAGAATTTTTGTCTCTCAAAGAAGCATTTGACTAATAGATTTGCAAGGAAGCTATATCATGTTACCATCGCCTCAACAAACTACTCATCACTCAGTCACTGCCATCTGGTTAAATCAGGCGCTTCCAAACATCCAAATGCGGTGTGACTCGCCGTACTTATCCTTCCAAAAAAAAAATTTTAACCAGGCGGCTGATTTAACTAGACGGCAGTGACATAAACATTTAGAATATGGAATACAAACAGGCCAAAATTAAAAACCTGTTTTTTTGTTGAGTTTCGTATAAAAAGTTCTGTTTTCAGTGGAACATAGTATGTTAGCATATTCAGGCTACATTTAAAATATGGAATACAAAACAGGCCAAAATTAAAAACCTGTTTTTTTTATTAAAAAGTTCTGTTTTCAGTGGAACATAGTATGTTAGAATATTCAGGCTGCCTACATCTTACTTCATTTCAATTCTTAAATAGAAACATACCTAATAAAAGAATGGATGATAATAAAAGTATTTTTGTTTTGTTGTAAATGATAAAATTTGTTTGAGGAAAAGGTTTACCTACTTGCTTTTGTGCTTGAGTTAAGCTAAGAAGGTACAAATTAATCAACAGTATCATTGTGATCAACTGAACATAAACTTATGTCCATCCACCCATCCATCAGCCTGTTTCGTCCACTGCTGGACATAGGCCTTTCCAAGATTATGCCACTCTTGACGGTCCTCCTGGAAGAAACTTATTAAATAATTATAATTATCACAGATGAATAGAATTGAAAGTACCGATTTTTGTTTTTTGGTGAAAGCTCTTATTTCATAGCAATAAAGTTGTCGTTTAGAATTTATCGGGTTAATCTGTCAAATTTATCGAATTTATGCTTACGTACTTGCTATGCTGCACAGACATATAATATACGTCTGTGCTATGCTGGTGTATGTAAGTTTTTACGGTATATTATAAATTATGTTTGATTGTGCCCTTGAACTGCACGTTTGTTATTGACATACTTTAGTTGTCTAAAATAACTAGAAAAATTGAAATGATGCCAACATTTGAATCAGTACGAGCTCTCTATTCTGTTGCGACATTATACCTTGTTGGGTGAAAGTAGGTATTAATTATTGTAATAATGTACATGAATAAGTATCTATTAAATAAAAGACATACTTTGCTAATGATGAATTATAATTATGTTGTTTACCCACTATCTGCAAAGCATTAATTTATAAAAAATTAATGCTTTGCAGTTATTTTATAAACCTCGTTTTATTCTGTTTTAGACTTCTTGATTTTCTCTCGAGTATTGATTGCGGAGATTAGTTCGTTTTTTTATGAATAAAATTTGTTTGAAAGATGTCAAGCGATTTAAAAAAAAAATGTGTTTTTATTCCAACTGAAAGCCGAGTAAGTAATAAAAACTCAAGTTTTTTGAGAGCGCGTGATGTTTCGGCTTTTGTAACAGCCACGGCTCAGAGCGCGCTATTTAAAACAATAATGATACGTCATTCATAGAGTTCAATTCTACTTGATGAAAAATGAGGTGCTCAATCTTGGTTAACCAATGCCCCTAAGGTTTAGGGTTTGGCCAATTGAGGTGCCGTTGCCTATCAGACCATTCTGATTAATAAATAATAGATAATTGCCTTATTTTGCAGACCTGACACTCCAGAACTAAGGGCCAGGCACAAACACACTCGCAACCATGCATCGTGCCAGGGTAGTCTTACAAGCGTCAACGAAAGTCAACTCGGAGAGGTTTGCGTCATGGCTTCTCAACAAACCACAGGTAAGATGTCCTATTCTCTTCATTCTTATTGTTTTAGAATACGTTTGAAAATTAATAAACGGAAAAATTGCGCGCGGACTATCAGATTTTCTATCGACTCTACCCATTATCACGCAATTCTAAATTGCTGTTGAAAGGAGAATGCCGCGTAATATATGGCACCGCGTACCGAACCCAAAGTCGTGGCGTCAAACCAAACCAAGTTAATTTTAGGGAGACTAAAATGTACTTACCAAATCACCAAGTCTCATTCAAATTAGAATCCGCAATTAGAATTTACTGTACACTGACAAGGGCAATTGCAAAGACCCTATTCCCTTTTGATAGAGGCGATTATTGATTGGCATCATAATCATAGTAAAGCGGCAACGGAAATGAAAATACCGAAATATTTTTTATTATGATGTTAGAATTCCGGATTTAAGTAAACTCTTTTGATCAAAAAGATGGTGATCGGATTTTAAAATATCTAATTAATTGTATGACTTTTATTTGGTTGTGACGCCATTTGGTATACCCGTGGCATTCTCCTTTATGAAAATGGGGAAAGCTTCATAACTCTTCAGCGAGAAATGTGGCTGGGCCTATAGTCTCGTGGAGGAGTTTGTTTACTATGATTGATTCAGAAATACACTAGTATTTGAAGGATATTATTTCAACCGGGAATGTGGATACGGAATTTATAAGCAGATTGATTGAGTTCAAAGATATGTGGGTGCAAAAATAAGGTGAGGATAACAGGAAAATTAGTATTTGAAAACTATCCACTAAGCTTTTCACCTGTGATCCAATAGTAATAATAAGAAAAGGCGAGTCAGGATCAATTTCCTCGATGCTACATATGTTTTGGAAATACCTATGTAAAGTTTGCAATATTTACTAAATAATCTCGTTTGTACGAAATTATTTAATTGACCTACAATAAAAAAATACAAATACACAATATGTTGTTCGCTGTGCTGCCTTAGATAACTTATAATATATAATGGATGTTTACTACTTTGATAAACAATGTTTATACTCCTGGCAATGTGTCATAAGTCCATCGTTTGAGCTATCTCTTGGCACCGGGTGACTTCCCACTTTGGGTCGCTTTCTGGCGATAGATGAGGAAATTTACAATAATCATAACTTTCCAAGATTCATTCTAGGATTGCCAATTGATTAGTCAAAGGGCTGTTTAAAAAAAATGCTTTAGTCCCTTTCAAAATGTGTATTTATACTTCATACCTAACAAAGCATATTTCTTTACGATATTGATTATCAATATTATCATACAGCATTATTTATCAGCCAATTTACGTTAACAACATTGCAGTTTTAAAGATAAAACTTTAAATGTTTTGATACAGACTAATAAATATAACCATAAGATATAGCATAGCTTCGGAATTTACGTCAATATAAAGGTAAGGTAATAATACCTATTCTATCATCAATAATGTAATTTTGTTAGACAGGAAAATCTTCCTTAAATCCGTGAGTCATCAATTCAGAATGAGCTCTGACCTTCTTGTAGTATGAGAACTGGTGACCGCCAGATCGGAGTAAAGGCAATTACGGCGAAACTGGTGTTTTCACAGTTATACGAGTAATTCATAGATACATATTTGGTGAAATTTATAAATATGGACTCCATTAAATGAGGCGGTCAGCGCAGAAGTGGCCTATAGTAGGCCACTTCTGTGCTGACCGCCTCAAATGTTCTCAAGATATACATATTTCAGGCTCTACTTTCGCCCGGCATCAATATGTATGAGAAGTATGAAAAAATAGAATATAAGTAGTATTTAAGTACATAAAAACAGCATGTATATATTTGAGGTTATAATTATTAGTTATCTTACAAAGAAAACCTAAGACTGACTTTAGCTTAGCTGCTAGGGAATCCTAAAGTTGCAAATTGAGCAACTTGAAATTGCTTCAGGATTGATAAGTTATTGACTAGAGACCTGTTCTGCTTCGCACGGAGTTAAAATAATTATAATAAAATAATTAAGGAGTAATAAATATTTTAACCAAGAATATAAAATAGAAAAAGGGAAATCACTATGTCATCCACTGATTCCTGAATGTATCTTTGCAGACCGCCGCTCTGACAGTAAACGCCAACAGGCTGAAGAGTTCAACGGCGGCGGAACCCTTCCTCAATGGCTCCAGTTCTGCGTATGTCGAGACCATGTACAACTCATGGCTGTCGGACCCTAACTCCGTACATGCGGTGAGTGACGCTCGTAGTCATCATCATCACAAACCAGCAGTCCACTGCCGGAGATAGGCCGTGTGACGTCACTCGATCTACGGCCATACTTATTCAGCGAAAACCCAACCTGAGTTCTTTGCTAGAGTTCACTTGAACTTGAATAAACAATCGTTAGCTATCGATTTATTTGAACGTAAGACCAGCCCGCTGCCTCTTTAGCCTACTAAAAACACCCTGGCTTCTAAAATATTTGACGGAAAAATTTACTTTATCCCGATTACTTCGTTTCGAATTATATCAATCTAAGTACTTCATTTCGAGCATATCGGTGTTTTTATAGAAAGAAAAGTGTCTTTTAGAGACCTAATTCCATCGTAAATTTAAACGGTTTGGCGGTAAAATGGAGTAGTTAAAGAACTACCAAATTAATTTACTAAATAACAATGGAAAGAAAATAATAAATTACACTGTGACAGTAGTTATTTGTGCAACAAGAGAGCAAAGGTAGTTTTTGTTGCGAGTGCCGAGTTTGAATCCCGAGCAAGCGAAGGAGCTCGTGATTCTAAGTTAGAATCCTGAGCATTGTGAGGGATTCAAAGGCAAAAGAAACAAAATTACCTTGCGCTCGCGTGACACATAGAACTTTTCATCTCACTAGTGAGAAAATACAAGATGTAAAAAAATACATGCATACTATATACTCACGCCTGTCTCTGCGAAGAGGTGTAGTCAGAGACTAGAGATTTCTATCTGTTACGATCCCGACACACCCCTTTCGCTTCTTCCACATCCTAATCATACAAGTTCTTATATTCCGGTTACTTTTGAATTCGCTTATCTTCGTTTGGTCGGCATGTGTCCTTCTAGGGCGGCCCGGTAGAGTCACTCTACTTTTATTCATTCTTTCATCACTCTTCTATAAATATAAAATTTCATTCAATCTTTTTTTTTGTTTAACCGACTTTCGAACGATTGTAGAGAGTGGTGAACGTGGTGGTGGTCATGACCATAGCCAATGAAAGAGTCAGCCTCAGGCCAAAAAAATGACAAAAAAATAGTAGTTTATGCTACGAGTGCGTAAAGGGGGCTATAGCTTATACGAGGAATGATATGAAACACGAGCGATAAGCGAGTATTTTAAACGTTACGGGTAAGTTATTGCCCTTACGCACGTGTATCATACTACGTTTTTCAATGCATAGTGTGAGTAAATAAATTAAGCGTAATTAAAGAAACAAACAAACAATAAATACTTACTTCAAATGAATTTTAGGCGGGCATTCTTTTTCTTTGCACGCAAGTTGCCAACTTGACGTAAATAAGCTGCTTTCAGTATGATACGTTCGAAGGCTGCTTTCAGTCATACATAACATAATTCGACTCCACCAGCTTATTCGAATAATGTAAACAACAATGGCTGCCCGAAATTATTCTTTAGATACAAAGAATGTTGTTAACGTTGTATTTTTTAAAATAATTTACACAGAATGCAAGGCTAGTATCATTTCGCGAACTCGCATATAGAAACTTTTTTTCAAAAAGTTCTTATTCATATTACGATTAAATGAGGTTACCTACCACGAAGTTTATTTTAACCAGATTTCAGTATCCTTCTTGTTACCTATATATTATCAAAAGAAAAGCGGCAGTAGCGTAGGGGTAGAACGCTGGCCTCTCGATCTTTGAGATCCAGTTTTTATATGCAGAGTATTTAATAATTACCACTTGCTGAACGGTGAAGGAAAACATCGTGAGGAAACCTGCATGCCCCAAAAAGCGTGTATTTGTGCCCGAAGAATGGCGCTAGGGCTCAACACCCATCACGTTGGGACGTAATAATTGTCGGTGAAACGCGGGTGTACCGGGTGTGGACTGTGACTTGCATTTCACAGTTTACACCCGGAACACCTCTGAAACCCCCTCGGGGATTCATGTCGTGACGATATATTTTTATTTTTTATACAGAGTGTCTCATTTAAAACGGTCAGTATAAAATGCATTGTTTTCACATATTTTAATTTATTTTAGTAGGTGTTTTGTAAGATCGTTATCTAAACGTGTTGAATATTGTATTGAAAAAAAAACGGTGGTAACTTCGAACACCTACTAAAATACATTAAAATATGTGAAAACAATGCATTTTGTTCATCTGAGACATCATGTTTCATAGAGCCATTTACTGCTTAAGACCTACACAATCGATATCTAAATAGAAATAGTGTAAATTTTTTTTTCTGCAAAACAACCGGGTTCGATTCCCGAGCTGAGTACAGGTTTTTTTTAAATGTATAAATGCAGTTTTTCTTGTTATTAAAATCGATGACATGGTTCCTAAGAACAGATCTTCGTATGTCTTATAGTTTCAGACTTTCCCATACTGACCGATTTAAATGAGACACCCTGTATATTATATCAAAAGATTGGTTAGTTAAGTTTCATCAGAATTTTCAATTTGTAAAGTTACTACCTACTCAAAATGTCGTCTAAACAGTTTTCATTTCATTTCATCAATCAAACTGAACGCAGCCTATGAACGCATCAAACTGAATCTGTCATGTCTATCTATGGTACACAAGATAAGACTGGCAACCGTTTTCGATAAATTAAAAAAATGAAACATACCTCGGTCATGGCTGTATGAGCTAAGTTCATTTGCCTTCCCACTATGTAGGAAAAACAAAACTAAAAAAATTAAAAATTAAAAAATGAAAACATTAAACACTCGTGCGGTAAAATTGACTTTGACAACGGATTAGACGCATATAAAACAGAACTTTACGAGCACTTGGATTGAAATAGTACATTATGATACAAGTGAGCTGCGTTGGACATTACAGTCGAGGCGGGATTGCAGCCCGAGCCGAGAGTGTAATGTCTAATGCTCACGCGTTTCATACGACGTTTTTCAACACACTTGCGAGGAAAAATAATAAAATCTCACTTTATTTTTCCACATAATCGAAACCACAGCTATAAATTGACAATTTCCTTTGAAAAATGGCGCGGGAGATTTTGATTATGCAGATGGAGGCACTGACGCATCCGCCAAACAGCCAAATATTAAATATTAACAAACTGAATATTTTTGTATTTACAACAAGAAATTGAGTTAATTTGTTGATAGAAATAAGTAATTTGATGAAATTAAATGATTATTGATTATATTTCAACTGAGACAGTCTATTTATTCGCAAAACTTTACTATTTCTCAAGACATCAAAACTCTTTGCTAAGATTAAAAAAAAACTGTAATGTAAAAACACTAGTGCGATAATGTAAAGTAAAAAGCACGCGTGTTTAATATGCTGCATTATGACCCTAAGGACGCTGCAATAAGGGCCACTTCATAAGCAAGTGTTTTAAAAAATCAATTTATTTTAAACCTCTATTTATAAATTGTATACCTAAATACAATTAACTGTAAGTATCTACAATTAGAACAGAAAGTTTGCTGTTTCTGTCTGTACGGTATACTTTCATTTTATCGCGATTATGAGTTGTGTATGACTCACTCACTATCTTCCTGATAAAGGGTTCAAGTTTGTCGTTATTTCAAGTTGTTGTGTCTGGTGGTTGTCTGTAGGTAGGTAACTGCGCTCAATGGTAACTTGTGTCTGACCATGACCTTGTTAACATGAACAGTAAAAGCATGGCCGAACTGAAGACTAAAGAATATTTAGCCGTGACTCAATTTTTCAAGTACTTGCAAAGTATTATAAAAAGGATTTTTATGTCCATGTATTCATGTTGGTACAAACTATGAGAGTATTTTTACCAAATCTACTGACGATTAAAATAAGAGCCATTCATTCGTTAAGGTTGCGCGGGCTTTCGATTCCGAACACAAAACACAACTTATGATTGAAATTCTCATTTTAAAATAAAAAGTAATAAGCAAATGTTGTTAATGGCACTACGCGACAATAGTTTGATGTCAATTAGGCTTTTCTAACAAAGTTGTGCTATTTTATGCATTACTTTGTAAATAATCACGCTTGAAAGTTGTTGTGCAGGATAATTTTAGAAGTCTTCTAACAATGAATTTTGGAGTTTTGTTATTAAACTGGGTGATTTTCAGGTGATTTTTTAAAATTCTTTGAATGCAGTTTTCCTTGAATTTAAAAATAAAATAAAGGTTCCCTTAAATAAAATTTGCTATCTTTAACATTTAATGTACTTTCCCTCTAGGGGGCATTCGTTAGGTTCAGCCTGTATAATTGTATATATATGTCAAAAGTTGCACGTCTGGGACCAATAACCGTCGCAACAACAATAAACAAATGAATCAAAAGTTACACAGGTAACCAAACTCTGTACGGGACTCTATTAAATAACCGGATCGTAGTAATTATATGTCTATGCCGGATCCCTATTTCTTGTGTGAGCATGACAGTTTACAACGACGCAAACACTTCTGACTTCAGACTGACATAGCGTGAACCGGCAATTTGCGGTAAAGGTCTAATTTAAACTCGTTATCACCGAACCGTTTTGACTGAGTAATTCACGCAAATGCCACTACTTTATTATGCTGAATAACCTTGAAGCGATGAGGGTATCATTGGAGTTACTCGGCTGAAAACGGTTACTGATGCAGAATATTAGCATAGACTATAGTAAACAGACTACTTATAGTTAACTTGAGTAAATTGTAACGAGCTGATGGCTATATTTTATCAATTGTTTAAATAAAGTTTAGTTACTCTTAGCAACGAATACTGCAGGCTAAAAGTCATATTTTTTACCGATACGTTTTCGGACTGTAGTATGTGTTCTTTGTTTGGCCGATGTAAGTTTATATTCGCATCCAAATAAGCGACTTCCGAATTTTAAAAACACTGCGTGAATATAATATTCAAAGTCACTAATCTGTTCGCCATCTTAATAACTAATTATGGATTCAACATTAATAAACAGAGCACCCTTAGTCTCTACGGAGTTAGTAATAAAAAGTACTGACAGCTAAGTGCGAGTTGCCAATCGAATAACTTTACTACCGCGTGAATCGAGTTAAGCTGGGTCTTTAGCGCGTGTTTTGTCCTACACATTATACAAAAACGTCTACAGAAAATATTGTTTCGTTACACATTTTTGTTGATAAGCTGGGTCTCCTGCATGGCTATCAGCAAAAATGTGTAGCGAAACAATGTTTTGTGTAGACGTTTTTGTTTAGTGTGTAGGAAAAAACACGCGCTGGAAACACGGCTTAACTCGATTCACGCGGTAGTAAAGTTATTTGATTGTCAACTCGCACTTAGCTCTCAGAATCCGAGTTGCCGTGCTCTTTGAAGTTTTCACAGCAAGATACAATTAGCTAAGATATCAATATTAATAACCGAAGTCTGACCGAAGCATCTAAACAGGGCGATACATGTAACATTTATTTATGAAAGCTTTATGAATAATTAGCAGATTTATACTAACGTCTTTCATGCAGGGATTCTTAGGCTCCAATTTTGTGGTAGCAATTTGTGGGCTTTTGAGTTTGATGGCAAGAATTAGACGTAGGTTTTTTGGGTCTAAAAATTATATTATCTTTACCGAAACTCTGCAACCCCCTAAATTTTATAAGTTTTATTGACACACAAAATAAATAATAGGAAAATATGTTTTACATTATCATCTACAAAGAAAATATTCAGCCTAAGAGGTGATTGATGTCAAATGCAATTGTTCACGTTATTGTAAACACGTGTATCAACAACCTTTAAAAGTCGACCTTCAAGGAAGAATACGATAGTTACTGACAAACTTTGTATCTTTAGCTTTATCGTTGTTGTTTTTTATCAGATGTATTTATGAACGTAATGTTTTTGCGTTTGAAAATCTTGCTGCCAATTAATTCCCCGAAAATTCCCAAATGGTTGCTGTATCTAGTGCGTACAGCCCTACCTAACGTTTAGCGTAATATTTTACAATCCCTTATTGTATCATCTTGGTAGTTTAACGGCATCAATCGACAGGGTCAACGATATGAAGCAAATTTGGTTTGTTTCTTTGGGAAAGTTGTTCAGTATTACCAGTAGAGTATTAGTTTCATTTAATAGGCTTCAGTTAGCTAAATTAACAGCTCGATGTGTGTCGGTACAATGATCGACAGAAACGACATTGAAATAACGTTCATATCAGCGTGCATTGGAAAGTGGCTGTTACGACGATCCCTGCGTCGCGTCGCCGGATAGCGCAAAATAGAGAAAATAATACTTTTCATGTAAGATAAATTATATATTTATAAGTTTTAAAGATGATTAAGTTAGGTTTTTGTATTGCTCGTGTGTGTGTACAAGTTTTAACCTAGTTTAAAGCATTTGAAAGGCATTTAAGGTTTTAAAGTTTAGCTTGGGTAGCCTCTTAAGAGCAGACATCACGTGCAAACTACAAATACACAAATATAATAATAATCTATACAAATGAAAAAACAAGATTGTGAGGTGTCCACAGAATAATATTTATTTAATATTTTGAGCTGAGTCCATTGACATGAACTAGATCTATATCCGTTTAGAACTAAAAATCGGGAAATTTGAATCATATTTTAACAACAAACCCCTAAAAACGTAAATTTAACGGTTTTTTTACCAAATGTGTAGCCGAATGTGTTTTTATTGTTTTTAGATAAAATCACAAAATGAATACTAAGTGGGCATCGAAAATGTTATCTAGATTAATATTAACCAAAAATATGTTCGAAAACGTCCATAACGTTGTCAAAATCATGTTTCTCCTGTGACACAAGCTTTAAGTTTTACGCCAGCGACGAAATCAACACGCGTGTATCGCCTTCGCAAGTTTCGTTTCACGTAACAGCGAAATTAAGCAGCATTACATTTGGCCGCCCACACAACTAAGTTGGTCGCATCATGATGTCTGCTTATAAAGATACCTGTCCATTTGTATCGTATATATTGAACACTAGCTTTTGCCCGCGGCTCCACCCGCGTGTTATTTGGTTTAACGACATGCTTTTTTCCGGGATAAAAAGTAGACTGTTAAGATGTCTTAAGTCAGGGTATAAGCTATATCTATTCTAAATTTCACCCAAATCCGTCCAGCCGTTTCAGCGTGAACGAGTAACAAACATACACACACACAAACTTTCGCATTTATAATATTTGTGTGACTAGTGTGATTGTTTATTGCCCAGGTAGGCAATAGAATACCAGCGTGAATTTTAGAGCAATTGAAAAAAATAACTAACTTCTGCATCCACTGTAAAAATGGAAATAATATTTAAAAATATCTCATAATAAACTATGTTTTGTTAAGGACAGCAAACAATGAGAAACTCTCATAAAACACTCATTTATGCTTTTTCTTCTGTTCCAAGTCATGGGATGCCTTCTTCCGCAACACGACGGCGGGTGCGCAGCCCGGCGCCGCCTACACCTCGCCACCGAACCTTTCCCCGTACAACAAGAACGAAGTGCCTCTGTCGTCACTCGTGCCCACATCCGGCGGCTTGCCTTCCATCTCTGCAGGTATGATATTTCGCGAAAGGCGGGAGTGCGGGCCATTTCAACTGACATGTATGTACTCGCACGCTCTCCCGCCGTGTCGCGTACTATAATACATATACCTATATTATGTTATTTATATGGCGAGTTTTAGGGATAAATATTCATGTTGGCATTCCTTATTGCACACAACAGTTATGATATAAGTAGTCCTAAAATAAATGTGCTGAAGGCGTGCTTACCTCTGAAAGGAATTTCTGAAAAAAAATTCTTCAGGTAAAAACTGGGTCTAAGGACATGTTAGTGAAAAGTGTATGATCAAAAGTTTTCATTTTATCATACATTTCTTGATCAGCCTGAAAACAATGTGTCAGTGCCACAGATAATCCACAGAGTAGATCTACATTAATTGTGCGCTGGGACTGCTAATACAAATTGATTTTTTGAGCCTTTCACATCATGATCTATAGTTTACGAAAGATTAGATTGAATTACTCAAGATAATGTTTTGAGAGGTATTACTTAGTATTTAAATCTTCTGCCTCATGACGAAAATTCCTCCTGTCTTGCTTTATTATCCCTTTACTTTACTTAAATATTGTATAAATATGATATAAAAAAAGGAAAGACATGTTTTGCTCAGTTTCTTGAACTTCTTCTCAGCAAGACAAATCGAAGGGACTGATTTAGGCATATATTTACTTAATTTGTTTTTAGTGTGCTCAATATAAATATACATATTTACATTAAAACCTGACTTATACGTGTATATAATGTACCTTTATTGCAAAATAAACTTATTTTCATTTCTGAAACGGCTTCGGATTCCAAAACAAATATTCAGTTCTACCACATTATCTATTTAGTGAGACAGGGAAGATTTATTTATGGAAGTGACAAAAGGACCGCTAGCGCAACTTTGATTTTTAAAATTATTGAACCGTAAGTCATTATTCAGCTGTTGGAATATCTTCCTTAGTACGTATTAATAAAGTTCAATTTGCAATGTACAGTTCGGAAAGGGAAGCGGTCCTTTAATTTTATAAATAATTGAACCGTAAGTCATCGGAAAGTGCTCAGATTTTTTTTTTCTGCATATCGTGAATTCTGTTAAAACTACGGGGGTCGCCTCGCTCCGCTCCGCTTCGCTCGGCTTCCTAATATGTACTTACATGTCAACAACCTAACCGCTCCTCCTTGCTTCGCTCGCCGTCGCAACCTATCCCTAGCGGTCGCATAAATTTTTAATTAAGGAAGCCGCTAACGGCTATTTTGTCACTTTCTTTATTTATTCTCTCCAGCAATCTGAAAGCTGATGCGTAGATACACCTTGCCCTTAAATATCTTCGTTCAAAAAGAACGAATTGCAACTCTATGCTTGCGGCACGATGCGCGACGCTAGCCACCTCCTCCGTAAGAAACAGACCGTCTGTACACGGGATTCATTCACAGTATCAGAAGTTACGCAGAAATATCAGAAGTCCTTTTGTGAGGGATTCTAAATCGGCTAAAATGCTTCATGCTCATATCCTTATGACAAACAGACTCGTAAGATCTTAGTGTAAATGAGAATAGATTAAAATAGTATAATTTCATTGATAGTTTAAATGAAGAAGTAAACCAGCACACGGTATCGCTAAATCCACATTCGTAATGTAACACAACAAGCAGTAAGAATTCGCGGTAACAACATTATCAAGTAGGACATGCTTATTCAAACGACCACGGTTTAATATAGAGTTGCTCCGGAGTTCTTTTCCAAACGCACAACTTATTATTGTTTTTATTTTTTCTCAATAAAAAGTATGAAATAAATGGTGAATTGTGGCACTACGATGTAATAATGTCAATTGGGCTTTTCTAACAAAGTTGTGTTATTTTATGCATTACTTTGTAAGGGATAATGCATTAAAAACACAACTTTGCTAGAACAGCCTAATTGACATTAAACTATTGTCGCGTAATGCTATAAACTACGTTTATTTAATTACTTTTTATAAAAGTACAAGAAAAACAATTATGAGTTGTGCGTTTGGGAACAAACTCCGAAGCAACCACCTTAAATGAAATGAATTTGTGTCTGAGAAACTTGAAACATCAATAACTGAAGGGTTATATGAAATATTTTTCACAGGTTCCCCCATTAACGAGAAAATTATCGACGACCATCTCGCTGTCCAGGCCATCATCAGAAGTTACCAGGTGACACTTGTTCCATATCAAACCTTATTATTTTTTTTGTTTGCTCACTCTTGTTTATACACTGGTGCCCCTGCTAATTTATCCAATATTCATATTTTACCCTACTTAGTCGTTTGTGGCGTTCAATTAGTCATTTTATTTTTGTTGTGAGTTTAGATCGGCTACAATATTCATATGATGTGTAAAATGTAATCTAACCGACGAAAAATTGTTTTAGAACTGTGATAAAACCGAAGTACACAGAACAACTACATTATATAAATAGTAGAAGGCTCGCCATTACAGAAGATAAGATTACACTAAGACTGTTTATGCCAGTTCTGGTTTTCGTTAACATAGCAGAGCAATTTTGTTGATACGCGATAGAAAATTTCATGCATATTACACACGAAAACATTAGGAGTTAGAAAAGAGCAAACTATGCTAGACTTAATACTATAACTATGATCGAAACTGCATGAACAAAATGGGCATAGCGGTTTACAATACTAATCGGAGAGACCTACTGGACGGCACTTACGAGGTAGCGATGAATCTGATTCCATAAATACAGTCGAGTCGTGGTTATTTTGTAAAAACTTTAACAAAACAGCCAATATATTATTAGTTGCTATATAAGACCATTCAAATTCATCATTCACCTCTATATGAGAGTCACAAGAGGGACTAAAAGCCACATATTGGTTGCTAATTTAGCCCCAAGTTGGGTGCCAATTTAGCCCCAAGTTGGGTGCCAACTTAGCCTCGTGTTGGGTTTTATTCGTCGCTCGGTCGTGGTGTCGATGTGCGGGCAATGCTAACGTGTCGCGGGACGTAGGCTCGCGGTCACCTGGCGGCCGACGTGGACCCTCTGGGCATCACCAGTAAGGACCTGCCCGCCCTTGGTATGCGCGCGCCACGCTCCGAGCTCATCATGAGGAAATATTTCAACGACTTTGGTACGCAGGCTATACCACAAGCATTCTCTGTGCGATATCACTTTACAATATAAACCCATATCAATATACTTTGGGAATTAACATGGCCGCTGTTTTATTTACCTCTGAGTTACACGCTATCTCCGTCTGTATTCGCACATGGCAATACAGATATCAGCCGCTAGTTGCCGCAACCGCAGTCAAATGACGATATTTTAAATCACTTGAATCCCATGATATGATGTTATTATGTCGGGTGTAAGGTGGTCTATGCCACGATACAGTCAGAGCGGGCAGCCATTTTGAATTCCAAGGTGTTTGGATATGAGTTATACCGCGATTGGTCCTCACTGTTATGTTCCGTCAGGCTTGCGTTTGACAGTAATGTCACGGTGAGTCATTTCGTGATCTTGCAGGGTGGTGCGTCTGGAGAATGCTTGAGAATTAATCACTGTCAATTGGAGACTCATATCGCCACTTCATCGTTCATGTAACAGCCATTGCTCCAAGTGCAGTGTGATTGTTTCTGCTTGTTACTATAGAGGCGCGTCTTTGATATTGGCAGACATTATTTTCTTTTCTATATTTTGTTTTATTAGTTTGTTGTAATAACGTTATATAATTGTATATAACATAATATGTATAATTGTATAATGTCTGCGAGTATTATGAGAAATAAAAACTAAACCGTACATTATAACATTTAAAATCATTTTGTGTTAGTAACAAATCGTTAAAATTTGAGTAGTAGTCAATATGTTTAGAAAAATGCATTGTTTGTACGTTAACGCTATTAGAAATTTGTTAAAAATGTAATAATTACCCAATGCTCATTACTAATTGAGCCTTACCGATCTCAAAGAATTGCTAGTCTCAAATAAAAAAACAATATGCATGAAATAGGTATTGCAAATACAAGCATATTACAATTAGGACTTGGTTATTAGCATGCTTTAACAATGTTCTAGCTAAGACCTATTTTATTTTCTGAAATGTAGATAGAAATGTTAGGCGAAATGCAAAGCAAATTATTTATAGTTAGTGAAAGTAGTAGTTGTTTATTTCTTTTAATTTTCGCGGTGCTATTGCAAGAGAAGTTCTCTAACACTATGCTAGACTATAACTGTGTTTTAACAAATTCTTATTTGCCACCTGAAGTGTAATGATATTAAGTGTAAAAAAGTAACGGTCTTATCGACATGGGGCAATAATAACTATTATCTATGAATCCTAGCATCTGTCAGGTGTTGATGGTAGTTTTTCCGGCTTGTTTCGATTTAGTCCCGGGGTCACTTGGTCGCGCAGTTGGATCCCCTGGGAATAGCCACCGGGGACTCTGTCGCTAGCAGCGAATGGAAAAATGGGATGAGAGGCTTCGCTAGCGACGCTGTGGTCAGAGAGCACGTCAGATTTGGTATGCACGACCGTTACACGCCGACAATGACTCTTAGCTGGACATGAATAGGGTCTTTATTTCAACTTATTCGTTTAATACATGGGTGGCCCGCTTGACTTCAATGTGTGGCCCGTGGGGCTGCTTTAATATCAAAAAAATCTTAACATATAACCATATAACTATTAAAAAAACATTCCTTCGTTCGTATTAAATTAGATTAATAAAGGAATATAATTATGGTTATGTTACAGTTAAAAGCAGTTTTTAGATAGAACGCGTTTTCCCTAGTTAGAACTAGTTTTTACTAAATGCCGGGTTCGAGTCCCGGTTCAGAGCTCTTCACGTCCAGATTTACTTTTCTGATTTTCTATACCGCAATGATATAAAATTTAATTTGTTTGCTAAATGCCTTTGTTAAAACTAGAATTAACTAATGGTCAAAATTTAATATCAGTTAAAACTAGTACTTACTAGTAGAACCCGTTTTAACTAGTTCGTGCCATATAAAACTTCGGGGGTTGCCTCGCTCCGCTCTGCTTCGCTCGGCTTCTAAACGTATTAACATTTCAACCTAACCGCTCCTCCTCGCTTCGCTCGTTGTAGCAACCTATTTTGGTTTCTGTTCTAGTTTTGACTAGGTATTTATAGTTTTGACAAAGGCATTTAGTAAAAACTAGTTTTAACCAGGGAAAACTAGTTCTAACGAAAAACGGGTTTTAACTGTGATAGTAACAATAACAACTACAATAAAAGATATCTACTATCTGCTCCTTTTCTACAAGTAGCTAATTGGCCTCGTCCTTTTTTCGACAATATTTACAATTCGAAAACAGTTTCAAGGAATAGCTTTACTTATGGTGGTCAAACCCAATCTCTGTGCAAAATGCACGTCATAATATTTTTTTCCTTACTTTTTATTAAAAATATGCAAAAATTATGTTTTAAAGCAATTAGCGGAAATTGATTACTAATAGTAGGGTTCTCGCTTTAAAATTATTTTATTTTTTGCCTTACATTTTGATTACATTCGATTACAACGATAAATACGCTTTTAAGTTTGTTAATCGAATGCAATCAAAATGTAAATGATAAAATGATAGAATTTGAATGTGAAAACTTAATTATTACTAATAAATTTCCGCTAATTGCTTTAAAACGCAATTTTTGCATACTTTCTATTCAAAATTAAGGAAAACGTGTTCCGTTTTGAAATTCATTTATTATCATCGTAGTGACCCTGGTCAACATATAGGGTATAAGGGGTGTTGATAAAATCACTGCCAAGCCGAAAACTGTCGATAATACTCAAAGATTGAAAGATACTTCCACGAGAACGAAGCCACGGGCAAAGGCCAGTACTATCACGTATAAGTTATTAAATTAACTAATTATTAAAAAAACGGTACGGAACCTGTTCATTTCTGCGTGGGCCTGCCTTAAGAAATGCGCAGACACATAAATTACGTGGTAGAATTGAATAACGTCAATACAAAGTGACTCAACTTACTGTGATCTACCTACCTGTGTAGTTTAAGTTACATAATAATAATAAATAAAAAAAATAATCAAAATCACATAAAAAATCTAATTCCCAAAATTTGGGCCGGTTGCTAAAAAAATTGGCCACCCCTGATTTAAACGCGTCGGTGAAAAAACGATATCGCGCGATTCCGTGAACTGTAATTTCAGAACGATCTTCTCAATATTGATCTACGTCTACGCGTGCTTCCAAAGAGCTTATCACAATATTGTGGACAACCACGAATCATATCCATAGTCATAGAGACTTTATCGTTATCTCTAATGTGCATATACTTTTTTAAGTTCTCTTTGGTAATCTTCAAGAACCTTGATATGTCCTCCTAATTTTCATTGGGCGATAAATAAAATCCTTAGAATTGGTGTAGGGCTTCTTTATAGCTTAGGTAGCATTTTTGGTGCACTGTCACTGTGGTTTAGGGCTGGGCTGACTTACTTAACCTGTTATTTGTTTTCATTGATTATGTGCTAATAGGTTTAGCGTGTCTCCACCTGCTGCTTTGTTGTTTAGTTTATATCTTGTACTTGTTTAACGTACACCGTTTTGATCTCGGTGCAAAATGCACAACTGATGATTTTCTTTCTTATTATTGAATAAAAACTACTAAGTAAACGTGATTGATAGCATTTCGTGACCATAGTTTAGTGTCAATTAGGTTTTTTCATTTAAGTTGTATAATTTTATGCATTACAAATTTTATTATTAAATACCGGTTTTAACACTCACGTATTATTATTGTTGAGTATATGTCAGTGGCTGTGTGACAACGTCGGTGAACGCCGCGTCGTCGTCCTAAGAACGACACTCGCCTTCAGAATGCTGAAATCGTCTCGATGAAACAGTTGGCATATAGTCAACAATAATACGTGAGTGTTAAAACCAGTATTTAATAATAATTTAGAATGTCAGCTCACGTGAGTTTTTATGCATTACGTTGTAAATTAATATCCACAACAACTTTAAACGCACTTTTTAGTTGGTATGGATATTCACGCATAAAATGACGCAATTCTGCTAAAAACCCCTTAAGAATTTCAAACAATAGTCGCAAAATAAGATTCCAATATTTTATTTCAGAATAACATAAACAATTATAAGTTGTGCATTTGCCCTGAGATCGAAACGATGCCCCTTAAGTAGTCGGTAGAAACTGGTGCCTGGGAATTTATTCGAAGGTATTTTTTAAAGATTCCGTTTAAATATAATAAATCGTAAATGGAAAGTAATTATGACGTCACATGAAAAATTGAGACTAGCTATTTCAAACACTTGGGCCTATTAATTTTACTAAATTTTTTAATGTTATCGCAATTAAAATATAATAGTAACTACACTAACTATATTAACCGCATCGATAGAATAACAATCATATGGAATGCATATGTAGTACATATAACAATTTGTTTAGTATTTTGTGAAGTTATTATTAGTCATTAGCTACTGATAATTTGCAAGCAAAGTCAGATTCCTTTACTAGAGTTTGTTATGTGTTAGATTTAGCTACATATATGGGTATGTTATTAATTTTGGCTAGGTAAGAAAAGGTATAAACATTGGTTAGTATATTTAAATACAATATGAACATCATGAAATATTCCCATGCAATCATTCACAGAACATTCACAACACATCAAAAATCAATAAATTAAAAGAATAGAAATATTACCAAATTTGCACGATAGGAAAAGTTTGATACATGCACGCAAATTGACAAAATGTTTGAGCAACATCTGCAACGACTACAAGTACAGGTTGTTAATAGTCTCATGACATAACAGATTATTATGTTTATGTAAATGTTAGCAGCCTTTTTACATCCGGTTTTTCTATATGTAATTTTATGAATCATAACATAAGCAAGCATAGCTCGGAAAGGTCTTCGCAAAACAATTTGAAAACAAAAATAGAACAAGGAGCAATGGAGTCGCTATGTTTATTCAAAGAGAATAATATCATAATTAGCTTTTGACATTGCAAAACTATAATTTCTGTTAACATGATGATATTGCTGAGACTGTTTTTGAGCAACAATGTATTTATTTCTTATAAACTGAAAGTCAGCATTTTGGAATAATCCCAAAATTAGAAACTGAATTAAGGGACTAAAGATTTTTTAAATGTTTTTCGATAAATGCTTTTTAAGGTGAATCATTCTGCTCTGCTGCCATACAAAAGAGCTTCGTGTTTGTGATGTCTTGATTTATAGGTTTGATCTCTATGAAACTTTGCACACATCTTTAGATGTGATAATATGTATATATCGGTATAAACCTTAATTGCACCATAATACAGCACAGTCAAAATTAGGACTCTTTTTATAATTCCCATGTAAAAATAAAAAAAATGTTTTTCTTTTTAATTTAGTGTGTTGTCTATTTCGAAAAAGTAGGCCCTTACGGACGTATACACACATAGAATTACCCAACAATAAAAAAAAAATGAACATCAGCCTGGACAAGACGTCACAAACCCCTAGGGGCTTTTTTATGGGCTTTTTTCAACCGCGTGTACATATCGCTCTTAAGGGTGCTAACGCAAATCTCGCACTCCAGTGTTAGGTATTTTTCAGTCTCGTGACGCACTCTCATAGGTAATGTGATTTGCAGTGGTATGTTACGACTAAACACAAATGTGTTTGCATTTAGCATAGCATAGCATTTTCCTAATATTATTTATGCATTTTCCTTTCGCTACAAGCACGAAGGCACGGTCAAAGATAAAAAATAATTTCGCAAAATATGTACGCGTGCGACGAACAGCGACACAAGTTCCCCGTACCAAAGGCGGCAAATGACTGAGCTGCGCTCGCGAGTTTAGATGACTGAACAACCTTAATGCCTTATGTTAATTTGAATTTTCTTTTAATTTTATAAATTTTCCGTATGTCGAAACTAAATTCGAGAAAAAGAAATGTATGTAACACTACTCCATTACTTTCTGTCCCTTCTCCGTTTTGCGATGACCTGTCCGAGCTATGATCATAAGCATGGTAAATGAAGTTTCCCGGTCAAACGTACATTAAGCGTCAAACTCAACCAATGATTTACTTTTCTTTTTATCAAGAAATGAAATTTATCATGATGGCGGCAGTAAAAGCTGCAATCTGATTTTTGAAGGCTTTTGATATTATCTTCTTAAGGATGCCCAAATAAAGTTCGTTTATTTGATATTTTAAACGTTCATTGGCAAGACTGTATCTTGCAAGAATGTTTAAATTCCAGTCAAAAACTTCATTGCATGGTGATGGTCCGATTTATCATAAACCTAATCACCCCACGGTTCTATGTTTGTTATGAAATAATTATTTGTCTTTATGTAATTTTTGTTTTCTTATAATTAACACGTACGGAAAATGATTATAACAACGTTTGTTTCTTACAAAACAATCAATAATTTCGTGTCAACTTGTTGTTTTTTAAGTTCAACCAAAACGCATTTTATGTACTTTTACTTTTTCTGTTTTGTTTATGCTTCTTTTTCTGATTTTAGTACTTTTCTTTTGGTACTCTTCCTATAACAATTAACCAACAGCAGTTTAACTTTCGCATACTAAACGAGCCCGTTGTAAACAAAAAAACAGATCCGAGGACATCATATAGCGAAACTCGACCCGTTGGATATATCAAACGCAGCTTTGGACGGTAAAAACCTACGGGAGGTGATTCACAACAGCTACAGGTTTGGTAAGAGGACTGATGATCGCAAACACAGCACATATGCCGCTCAATATCTCCATTGTATCTAGTTATGGCGGCACAATCTATATTAAAAA
The DNA here is from genome assembly GCA_910592155.1 of Ypsolopha scabrella. Lineage (NCBI taxonomy): Eukaryota > Metazoa > Arthropoda > Insecta > Lepidoptera > Ypsolophidae > Ypsolopha > Ypsolopha scabrella. The sequence goes on from OU342964.1 coordinate 14,830,165, forward strand.
AAACTTTTCCGCGATTTATCGCCAAGCCACATCTTCTATATCTTAAAATTTTTCTAATGCTATATAATAAACGTATAATTTAACTAAGGTGTTATTTGAATTGTTTATTAAATCGTTAATTACTTTATTATTAGTGCAACAATATAATCTTTTCCTAAGTTACATTAAGTAATTTTAGTTGCCACTTTCATTTTGGTTCAAGAACTTAATTACTTAAGTTTTTCATATCTGAGCATTGCTGACGCCATAACTATGAAAGTCGATGTTTCCACGCAGTCCTCGGTTCGCACGCAACTTACTATCTTTATGAAATGCTTCTGTTAATGTTCTTTTTGCATGGTTGGTGTTAGCCTCACATTATAATGACTTGCATTTTTTTCACTTTGAGATGTGCACGTGGGTGACGGTTTAAGGATTTCTATTTTTATTTAAGAGTAGTGTCTACGCAACTATTGCTAGAAATTTTCCTTGAGTCTTGAGTAGGTGTTCCAAAGTTTTGAATGTGTAGTATATTTCATGGTTGGTATATTTAGTGAACAACATTCTGATCCACACCTGTATATATAAGTATTCACCTTATAATAATGTATATGTATGTATTTGGATTTACGCCAGTGAGTCTGTAACTTGATAAATGTTTAATTCAAACACTTTCTGTTATTCATTACTACATAAATACATCGCAGCAATCGGACGAATCAATGTCGTTTGTCTATTTATACATCAGTTTTAGTTTCAGATGAGATTTTTGTTTTTTTTGCTATGGAAACGCATTTGACATTTAAATATTTATTATAATTATGGTAACAAAACATATTGAACTAAATCTAGTAAAGGGAAATGATATTTGGTATTTCATTTGTCTGCTTCTATGCTTCTTAAGACACTTTGGTTTTGATATTCGTGAAATCTTGCATTCTCTCGATTATAATTTTTAGTAGCATCCTCATAAATTGTCCATGGGCCTTTATAATCATGAATTACTTCCCCCTCTCATAAGCACTTTATACATTTATAGATGAAGCCGACATGGACAGGGTTTTCAAACTACCCTCCACCACGTTCATCGGTGAAAAAGAAAAGACACTCCCCCTCAGGTAAATAAAATAAGGGTATAATAGTAATAATTGTCAGGTTTTTGTTATGTCTGATATTTTACCACAATTTTTAGAATTTTTGTTTGTCTGTATGTATATTCTGTTTTAGCTCCAGAACCATTCAACGGATTTGGACGCGTTTTGATTATCATCGTAGTGACCTTGGCCAACATAGAGTTGTTTATAAAATAACGCCCAAGCCGTAAACGGGGCAGGTATTGATTAAACAAAGGCGGAGCCGCGGGCGAAAGGCTAATTCCATATAAAGAAATTGAGAGTCTAGGTCTCGAACGAACAAACCAACTGGACAGGCCACCAACAGGCGAACCCCTCTGCCAAAGTAAAGTAAAGCCCGGCGGTCATACCGGTTATATAAAAACGATAGAACGTCCCTGTGTGTGAAAATGATTATGTGCATATAGTTTAAGCTAGTGTTTGAGTATTTTGTAGTGTGCGTGCATCGCGACGCTCTGCCTCGTCCCCCACCAAAAATGACAGACTTTTTTGCTTAGAAATTAGTGCGCGGCTCCACTCCAATTGGTTTTCTCCTCCGTGGTCTAGGTATTCAAAAAATATCCCCATACTGCCTCAACACTTATTGGCTTAGTGCAAATATGTCCTCGTCCCCTCGTTTTATTTCAAAATTCCTTTAACACTGTTATTTCTTTTAGGGAGATCCTTAACCGGCTGGAACAAGCATACTGCAACAACATTGGTATCGAGTTTATGTTCATCAATTCCTTGGAACAATGCAACTGGATCAGACAGCGCATGGAGCCCCCGAATGTCACCAAAATGACCCCTGATGAGAAGAGACTCATCCTTGCTCGTCTTACTAGGTCCACGGGGTATGTTAACTGTTCGAAATGCTTTATCCAACTCCTGTCTGCTATACTTTTAAATCAGAGAATCCAGTCGATTTGGATAACCATAAAAGATATAAATGAACAGAAAATCACTTCTAAGAATTTATTCAATATGTGTTCAAAGTTCCACCAAGTGCCAACAATCTGCATCAGCATATCAAAAAAGATCAATAATGGTAGGAAGAAAAAAGCAAAACTTTTATAAAGCTGTTCTTACAAAATCAAATGCTATGTTTATTACGGTTATACATGGTTCAAATACTGTATTATGTAAAATTCAGCATTTGTAATTACCTTAGTTGAGATTTCATCAACTTAGTTTTGGATTGAAAGCCAAAGAGTCATTTCACGTAGCCTTAAAACTCTTTGTTATTATTACAGTTTCGAAAACTTCTTGGCAAAGAAGTGGTCATCCGAGAAGCGTTTTGGTCTGGAGGGCTGCGAGATCCTCATTCCTGCGATGAAGCAGGTCATTGACGTGTCCACGAGGCTCGGGGTCGAGTCCATCATAATGGGCATGCCGCACAGAGGTAACTTACTGTATCACTTTGAAACTCCGAATGAATAGAACGTCCCGGATAAACTGTTTTAGATAGATTTGTAGTTTTATCTGCAAGTATAAAAATAAGTTTACGTAGTAGTGAACCAATAGAAGCATTAGGTAAGGCAAAAAGGTCAGCTAATTAGGCGAAGCGTGGGGGAGGACGTATAGCTATAATGGTTTCGTTTGTATTATCGTTTATATATCGTTCTCCCTCTAGCGCATATATACGTTGTCACTACTTCATTAACAGTCGGTAGTTTAACAATATTTGAGAAATACATAGAATTATCGGTCTGAAATTGATTCAAATGTGTTTTTTTAATTCTAGGTCGTCTTAACGTGCTCGCTAACGTGTGCCGCAAGCCTTTGCATCAACTGTTCACACAGTTCGCGGGGCTCGAAGCCGAAGATGATGTGAGTGCTGAATTTTAATTTTACTTTTGTAATTCAAGTCCTGGGATATAGGTATGTCTATGTTTTATAGGCTAATTCCCATTTTGGGAAAACAAGCCTTAAAATATGATGATAAAGCCGCCATTAAAGGAGCGCAATGAAAAGAGTTAAGTTTTCATACATTGATAACAACATATCGACGTCAAAGTGCACATGTTACACCAAATGAGCATTAAAAATATCTGGAAAGTTTATGTTTTACATAATGTACGGGTTCCATAATCTGTTTTCAAATACCCAACACGACATTTTAAAATATTTTTAGGATGTGAAGTCATCAAGTTGTCTGAATTTTTCTCTATCTGCATGAAAAATTTCATCTCCATCGGTCTAGCCTATAATGTATAGGCATCGAAACTTTACTATAAGGGTTTACATTTTTCATGTTACCCAAAAGCATTTTATATCAATCCTATCGCAGACCGTAATGAAATAATAAATCTTCAATGTCTACCTTCCAGGGATCCGGTGACGTAAAATACCACTTGGGTACATACATCGAGCGTCTGAACCGAGTCACAAACAAGAACATTCGTCTCGCGGTGTGCGCCAACCCCTCCCACTTGGAGGCCGTCGACCCCGTTGTGCAGGGCAAAACTAGGGCCGAACAGTTCTACCGGGGCGACAACGAGGGCAAGAAGGTATGTATCTAGAAGACGTATCACCATTATTACATACATCGAGTGTCTGAGCCGAGTCATGGACAAGAACATCCGTCTGGCGGTGTGCGCCAACTGTGGCCGTCGACCCCGCTGTGCAGGGCAAGACTAGGGCCGAACAGTTGTACCGGGTCGACAATGAGGGCAAGAAGGTATGTGTCTAGAAGATGTATCACCATTATTACATACATCGAGTGTCTGAGCCGAGCCATGGACAAGAACATCAGTCTGGCGGTGTACGCCAACTCCTCCCACTTGGAGGCCGTCGACCCCGCTGTGCAGGGCAAGACTAGGACGGAACAGTTCTACCGGGGTGACAACGAGGGCAAGAGGGTGTGTCCAGAAGATGTGTGCAGAAGATCTCTCACAACTATTAGATCATCGAGCGTCTGAGCTGAGCTATGGATAAGAACATCCGTCTGGCGGTGTGCGCCAACCCCTCGCACGCCAACCCGTCGTTAAGGGCAAACTAGGAGAGCAGTGCTACCGGGGTGACAACAAGCGTAAAAATGTATTATCTATTAAGTTCAGGCCAGTCAAAAAGGCAAGCGAAAGGTTGGCCACGGATGGCGTCGCAATTGCACATTTTTGAAGCGTCTACGGGGAAGGAGGCGGGCGGTGTGCGGATATTACTGCGAAGACTGCAGAAAAATTCACAACCAGTCTGATTAATTGGCCTGAACTCTATAGTATAGTAGTGAACGTAAAGTTTAACGTTCTGCATTCACGGCCGAGCAGCAGAATTTTACGCCTTCCACTGCGCAGCTACGTAAAGGAAGGGCTAAGTTCAACAGTTAGATATGAGATATCCATTAGTTACGATTCTGACACTTCTTTTGTTTTTTACTCATTCATCAATAGCTTTCGCTTCTTCCACATGCTTAGGAATATCCCCACTAGGTATCAGCGATAAAAACGAGAAGGAAGTATGTCGTATCCCTAGGGTGATAGTAATTTATTATTATTTCTCAGGTGATGTCCATCCTCCTCCACGGAGACGCGGCGTTCGCCGGACAGGGCGTGGTGTTTGAAACTATGCATCTGTCAGACCTACCCGCATACACCACGCACGGAACCATCCATATCGTGGTCAATAACCAGATCGGGTTCACCACCGATCCCAGGCACTCTAGGTCTTCGGCCTACTGCACAGGTAACTGATTCGTATAATTAGGAATGGCCATCGCTTTTTGACTTAGAATATACATTATGCAATAGCGCACATTGCTCGTTGTTCCTTGCGTAAGCAGCGGCTACTTCCCGCGCGCCTTCCGCAGCCCCCGTTGAGACCCGAGTTAATTTGTTTCCGAGAATAAGTTTTGCAATATGGTACTGCACATTTTTGATATGACCACTTTATATCAAGAATTATCGTGACAATATGGGAACTTTTTTAAAACGGATAAGTTAATGCTCAATGAACTTTAAACTTTCGCGATTTTCACAAATTATGAACATAGGACTCCTTAGTAGATTTGATCAAAAGAAGTAATATTTGAGTAATATTGGCCGGAATATATCCGGACGGATATATTCCGGCGCTGTCACACGCAAATCGATTCTCATCCGCCTTATCACAGATAATATAATACCTTGTGCACGTAGAAATTATCGCCATGCGTGTGTCATCGCACTAAGAGTTAAATATGACTAGGTGGCTTGTTTCATAAATATAAACGAAAATAGCTAAATAAAAGATCAGTGCCTTAAAAAAAACTCATATTTTATTTTTCTTCCCAGACGTGGCTCGCGTCGTAAACGCGCCTATCTTCCACGTGAACAGCGACAACCCCGAAGCCGTGATGCACGTGTGCAACGTGGCAGCCGAGTGGCGTTCCACCTTCCACAAGGACGTCGTCATCGACATAGTGGGCTACCGGCGTAACGGACACAACGAGGTCGATGAACCCATGTTCACTCAGCCCCTCATGTACCAGAAGATTAGGAATACTCCGCCAGGTAAATTTAATAGTAGTTTGTGCTTTAAGTGCGGTAAGGAGCCAATAGCTTATGAGGAACGATTTAAACTGTACGAGTAAGTTATTGCTCTTACCCAAGTGTATCATACTACGTTTTTAAATGCATAGTGTGACTAAGTGAAACGTAATCAAAGAAATAAACAAACAACTTGAGGCGGGCATTTTCTTTTTCTTTGCACGCATATGTGATATTGTCTACTTGACGGAAATAAGTTGCTTTCAGTTGGATGCGTTCGTAGGCTGCTGCGTTCAGCCAGATCGTCGAACGATACCCGCCTACCACTGACAGAAAGATCAGAAAATAAGTCATAACATAGCTCTTTGGTCTTTCTGTCAGTGGTAGGCGGGTATCGCCATAAGACTCGTAAGTCATAACACCTCCTTGGTCTTTCTGTCAGTGTTGGGCGAGTATCATCGGACGACCAAATTGAACGCAGCCTACGAACGCATCAAACTGAAAGCAGCTCATTTCTGTCAAGTCTATTTATGGTACACAAGAAAATACTGGCAACTTATTTCCAATAAATAAATAAAAAATGAAAATAAAGCACTAGTGTGGTAAAGTTAACTTTGACAACAGTTTCGATGCCTAAAAAATAGTTGTTTACGAGCACTTACATTGAAAGGGTATTTTGATCCAACCACTGATTTATCGTAACTACTGAAACTTAACTTCCTTTTTCTCAGTTTTGGACATTTACGCCAACCAACTGATCAGCGAAGGCATAGTCACCGCCGAAGAAGTGAAAGACGTGAGAGAGAAATACGAGAAGATCTGCGAAGACGCCTACAACCAAGCTAAACAAGAGACACACATCAAGTATAAGGATTGGCTCGATTCGCCCTGGTCCGGCTTCTTTGAAGGCAAAGACCCCCTGAAGGTAACTTATTAAACAATTTAATAAATAAATTAAAAACTTGCCTATTAACATTATATCATTGCGGTATAGAAAAGTTTTAGGTGGTAGAGCTAATGCCGGGCTCGACTGTGGAGGTACCACCATCTTACTCAGAAATCCTCCCGAAGTTATTCGGGGGAGAGTAAGAGGACAGCTCTCAGGCCATGGACGATGTCTATGCGCAGGCAAAAAAACCAGGCGGACTATACCATTGCCTGGGACCGATGGATGGCGGTATATCCATCCCCAATTGCCGGGCCTTATATAAATCAGACTGGTGATGGGCAGCGGCGTCACTGGTGCAAGGGTTTCGGCACCGCGCTCACCAACCCGCCTGCCCAGCGTGTGTGAGTATGGGCATTTCTTCCAGGAGGACCGCCAAGAGTGGCGAAATCCTGGAAAGGCCTATGTCCAGCAGTGGACGAAACAGTCTGATGATGACCGGGATTCGAAGCCTTCTTGCTAATCGGGCTCTTGCTCTACCAACTGAGCTACCCAGTTAATTAACACAACCTGCGGATTTACCCTTGTGCTTTCCCAATGTTAATTTGTATCTCCTTGTGATGGATAAATCGCCAAGTGTTTAAAATATGGAAATTTATTTCGATCATAGTGAATATTTTACTTTTATTAGAGTGACGTTACAAAGGTGGTTATTCAAGGCATTATTGATGTGTCGTTCTATTCACTTGCTTGTTTCGAATGGAACTACGTGATAGGTGGGAGTGTGGGCGAGTACATACTGACATATATTATATGGTGTTAGTTTTTCAAGTGGGCGTGGATGGTCAAAAAGCCAAAACACAGGGTGTAAATGCAAACTCAAGAATCCCTTTAGGGTATGAAAGTATACACGATTCTGATGTCAATACAAGAAAAAAAAAAAATACCTTGAATTTTCAACAAAAAATCCATCATTTTTCTAAGGTATGGCTACGCATTCTTATCAACGAAATCCGGTCTCCCCACACACCTGGTCGCACCCCGCACCCCTCATCCGTGACCGCCGCCGGGGTATGCAGTGGCCGCCTGTTGCCAAATCGTGCAGCGCCTCAATCTGAGGCCGCACCGTTGCAAATTCTCTTTCATTAGACGTTATCAGTGGCCAGCGACCAGGGAAGGGAGGTTGTCCACGTGATTAGTGTATTTTGAGTAAAGAAAATCGTCTTATTGTGAGGAGGTACTGGTACTTTATTTAGAGATCCCAGTATTTAAAAAAAAATCTTTACCTATCATACTAACACACCTTTAAAGGATTCTTGCCTTTGCTTTTACATCCTGTATAATTAATCAAATGTATGTTTGGTAGATGTCCCCGACGGGCGTGCACGAGGAGACTCTAGTTCACATCGGCAAACGCTTCTCGTCGCCACCGCCCAACGCCGCCGAGTTCGAGATACACAGGGGGCTACTTCGTATCCTGAAGGCTCGCATGGAGGTTTGTTATCTGTGCCTCTTTTACCACGGTGGTAAATGCAATTCCGCGGGATTGGTTTTTAAACTTTGTATACTAGGTGAAATTAAATCAACCGACCAAATTCATACTGGAGACTCGGTTAGTCATCAGGAACAAGATTTAATCACCCTCCAGGTGAAATTCGAAAAAAATTTTTTTTTGACCCGTAGTGCCTGCCTTCAACTAGTCCAACCACTACGGGAGCAAAAAAAATTATGTTTCGAAATTGCCCAAAAGGATTACTGAACCTAGTTCCTGATCATTTACCGAGACTCTAGTATGAATTTGGTCGGTTGATTAAATTTCAGCCTATATAAGGTGACTTTAATTTATACAGCGAAATTCATACCGAAGGCTTGATAAGTGGTAACTAACAAGGTTCGTAGACCCTTTTTGTGAAATTAGCAAGAAGTTTTATTGATCTGTGTTACTGATCTGATCACTTATTAAGCCTCCAGTATGAGTTTGGCTGCATAAATAAAAGTCACTTTATATTACTTGGGATCTTTATTTGCGATCTGCCTATCCGGGATCCAGCAGTGCTGGAACTACTTGCATTCCCTGATCATGAGCTTCGGAAGGTACCTATCCATCAAAGTGAAAGGAAGCGAAAGAAATAAGGCAATAAATTCCCTGAATTTTTCCGCATGTGAAAATAAAGGAACTCTGTTTTGATTTCACTTTGTTGTGAACATCATAGAAACGCTTGTCTCAAAATAGGAAATTAAATTTCTATCTTTGCGGTATAGAAAATCAAAAGTAAATCTGGACGTGAGGAGCTCTGAACCGGGATTCGAACCCGGGAACTCTCGCTTACTGGGCGGTTGCTCTACCAACTGAATGAATAAATGGATAAATCGCCAAGTGTTTAAAAATATACAAATAAAAATATTCTATCATAGTTTCAAAATAGGAAAGTTAATTGATTGGAAAGCAAGCCAAACCCTTCAGATACATCTTCTAGTATACATGTCCAGCACCTCCTAACATGTTAGACCATATCGAGCTCTGACAGCTCGATATACAACTGTCTGTCCCTCTTTAGGTAGATTAACAGAGTGAGACAGAGAACTTTATCGAGCTCGATACTCTATATAACTATGTTAGAGGTGCAGCACCTCAGACAAACAGACAGTGGTATAAGAACTCGATATGGTCTACCATATTAAAGATGCTGACGATGTTTATTTAAGGAATTCTGGCGTTTTGAGGGTTTCTTATCTATTTTCCACGATATCATAGTGAACCAAACTGAAACTGGTATTGTATTTCTCAGTTAATCGTTCTAATATTGCAGTTTCCTTTCCTAAATAATAGATAACTTGTGCTTACAGATGGTAGAGAACCGCACTGTGGACTGGGCCTTGGGAGAGGCGATGGCGTTCGGTTCCCTGCTGAAGGAAGGCATCCATGTGCGTCTATCGGGCGAGGACGTCGAGCGAGGCACCTTCTCTCACAGGTAACTATCATACAACTGACAATTTAATACATTTTTGTCGAGCGGTTTTGGGACTTATTGATCCCATCTTTTTGCGCGCTGAATCGATTATGGGACTAATATATTCCAATGACCATGGGGATTTTATTTATTGGCTAGACTTAGAAGGTGCTTGATGCAGAATGTACTTAGGCGAATAGACCATAGAGATTAGAGAAAAAAATGGCTGGACTTGGCCATTAAAAAGGAGAGGAAGAGGACGACGAAGGTCTAAGAGAAGAGCTTGGACCAACAAAAAAATGAAAAAGCTAGTCCCAGAACACAGGTGAAGGTTTCAACGAAAAGAGAGAAAAAACAAGAAAAAATAAATCTATCAATTAGCATTTATAGCTCAACATAAAAATATATATATATAAAAAAACCGGCCAAGTGCGAATCGCTTTCGCGCACGAAGGGTTCCGTACCATCATCTATAAAAACGGCAAAAAAATCATGTCTGTTGTATGGGAGTGCGCGGGTCCGACTCGCACTTGGCCGGTTTTAGTATTAATTGTTGTTATAGCGGCAACAGAACGCATGTTTAACATTCGCCTTAACTGAAAAGTAACTACACTAAATTGATGAATGATACAAGGTGATAGCATTGGAAAGTTATTAAGACAATGATAAAACTAAATAAAAAAGTCAGAGTTCAAAAATCTTAGCACGACTCACTATAGGCGAGGTAGCCTTATTTTCACTCAACACATGTAATTTTGGGTTCAATTCACTATTGACACTGTTAACACTGTTAATTTCGTCTGGTGCGTCGTTGATCTCCGACTGTGCCGTTGAGCGGTGCTGTGGCGGGGACTTAGCGCCCTTCTTGATCTTCCAGCAAATCCCAACTGACCCTGCAGCTAGTATGGTAAAAATGACCACATAGATAAGCGTGTAGTGATGCTTATCGTGAATTGATAATTCCTGATTAGACTGTTCCTTGAGGTAGTCTATTTTTAACTTTAACTGCTCCCAAATATCTTCTTTGCTATCTTGCAGTGAGCTGTTGTTCTCTGTACCAATACTTGAATTGATAATTTTGTTCAAAATTGATATCTCTGGGATCTTGATATTCTGTTGTACATAAAGATTACTCAGAAAATTGTTCTGTGCATATATTGCGAATGTATTTGTTTTGATTGTGCAACCTTGACCTATTGTTATAATGCCATTGCCCTTTAAAGTGATAACATTCACAACAGATGGGCAAAAAATGCGGACGCTGCATTGCTCACAGCATGAGTACAGCCATTGATTATGATAGTGCAACTTGACCCATCTCACTTTGCATGTAGGTAACAACTCCGATGTACAGGATGATACATCACAGAGTGACTGTCTGAATTTCATGTCATATATAGGCTTCTCTAAGGAGCATAAGGTTCTACCCATAGAGGTATGGAGACACGATTGTAGGTCTGATTCTGATAAGAGCATTCCCATGTCTTTTTGAAGGTCGAATGCTAAATAGGGTAAAGTCGGATAGATATAAAATGATTTTATGTCTTTCTTCAGGGGTATGCTAATGATTTTATCCAACTCATAAGCTCTTTGCTTAATAGTGGAATGTTAATTTCTATAATAAGCAAATTATTGTATACTTTTGTAAACACCCTCAATAATTTGTATAGGTTCTGTATGGGCGTTTTTTCAATGGGTAATATAAGATCAGCCTGTAGCTGGCTCGAGATCTTGTTAATCTGGTTTTCTAATTGTTCAGGGGCTAATAGCCGTGTATCGATGTGCCCTTGACTGATATCGGTAACGGTGTTGATTAAAGATTGTTGAATATTTCGAATGTTCGTTAAAATGATGCTTGCAGCGAGAGATGATGATGTGATATAATTTGCATTGTTGTTGTCAAGCCGTACTCTGTTTATTTCGGATGATACATTGAGCAGGCGTTGTCTAATAAACGAAAATTGCTTATTCATGATATTCTCATTTCGCCGTAAAATGTTGCTTTCAGATTCTATGATTAATGTTTGATTTTTCAAGAGGTCTTGAAGATGATTTTCGTTGCTGGCAATTTTTTTGATATCGGACTCGTATTGCTCAGCGAACCTCTCGTCCAGTACTCCGAATAATGTATTAGCGATGTAGCCGACACCATTTATGAGGCCCCGCTTTCTTCTTGAATGAGTCCGGAGTAAAGTGTTGTAATGTTCAATTTCGTCGATTTCATGTTCTAACTGTAGCGTGACACTTTCATATTGAGAGTTGCTTGCAGTGCTGAATTTTTTGATGTGATTTACGTATTGCTTGATGTCCTGAATGCCTTGCCAATACGTAGACATGTTGTAATATACAACTAGCTTCCATTTATCTCTTATAAATTGAAGGTTTGATATCTTATCAAAATACAACCCCTGACTGTCCTTGAAAGAGGTAGTATTGTATGATGCAATATGATCTTGTTGCATACTTGGTGTTAAAAATGTCATAATTAATAATAACATTGTGCCAAAAATGTTGATAAACTTCTTCTTAGTGCGTCTGTACCTGGTAGAGGGAATAGTAGATCGCTGTGGTGCTTGAGGCATTGCTGATGATGATGACTGAACATCAAATTGACTAACTGCTTGCTGTTTTTGTGCTTCGTCTGACTCGTTTACAGGAAGCAGTATTAACTTGTTGACTGGGCGTTTCAAAATGTTGCCCTGAGTCTTTAACGTGACTACTCTGACATAACCATCCTTTCCTGGATGTAGTTCCAGGACCCTTCCAAGGACAAATTTGCCTGGAGCCATGTTGTCATCCTTAATCACTACCACATCGTCCACCTGCAGATTTTTCTGTGGTGTTCTCCACTTCGATCTAGTCTGCAGTTGCTGTAGATACTCAGATGACCAGCTTTTCCAGAACTGCTTGTTCATTGCTTGCACAAGCTGCCATCTTTTTCCCAAATTAATTGATTCTGTATCGGTTTGCGGTCTCGACAATAATGATCCACCCACCAAAAAATGGCCAGGTGTCAGGCACTCGTCATCTGTGCTCTCCGTTATTGCGCATAACGGTCTTGAATTGAGGCAAGCCTCAATTTGACAAAGAAGAGTTGTAAATTCTTCAAAGGCCAGTTTTTGTTCGCCTAAAACTCGCTTTAAATGTCGCTTCAGGCTCTTCACTGCTGATTCCCATGCTTTTTGAAACAGTAGTTTTGCTCTGATTGATAGTGGTGATAACCAACCTAGGGGATCGAATATCTTAGAAATATCCGATAAGAGTTGTCGTTTGGTTTGACCCCCTTTGCTCGTTTCATATTCCATTTTGTTTTGAAATGTAAATGTGTCCGACGACGGATTCCATCTCAGGCCCAACGTCTTCCTTGTTTCTGAACATTTAAAATCTAAGTGACTGTCCAGCTGATCACTTGCTAAATCCTTGATAAGATCAGGGTTGTTACTTGACCACTTGCGTAGGTTTATACCTGCCCCTTTAAGGATCTCAATCAGCTGCTACTGAAGTTGTTTTGTTTGATCTAATAAATTATGCCCACCAAGCAAATCGTCCATATAAAATGAGTTTTCCAAGGCATGCGCTGCTAATGGGTACTTATCTCCATCATCTTTGGCTAATTGTTTAAGAGTTCTAATTGCTAAAAATGGAGCTGCTTTTGTACCGTAAGTGATAGTTGTCAATCGATATTCTTCGATAGGTACTTGCGGTGAAGGTCTCCAGACAATGCTCTGTAAGGGTTGATCCGACTCACGTATGATAATTTGACGGAAATATTTTTCCGCATCCGCAGTGATAACATACTTGTACGTCCTCCAAGTCAAAATAAGTTTTTGCAAATCTCCCTGTAAGTTCGGTCCGCCTTCCATAAGCTGGTTAAGGGTCCAACCTGTAGATGTCCTTGAACTCCCATTAAAAACTACCCTTAATTTGGTGGTGTTGGAGTCCATTTTCCAAACCCCATGATGAGGAAGATAACAAGTAGGATCTTTGCTACTTGTGCTGACTCGACGCATATGGCCCAATTTTTCATATTCGTCTAAAAATGCCTTGTATGACTCGGCAAATGCTTGATTTTTGGTCATTTTATGCTCTAATTGCTTGAGTTGCGCAATTGCTTTCGGTTTTGATGACCCTAGATACTTTTCAAAACCAGGCTTCATTGGTAACCCGATTTCATATCTACCACTCTCCAATCGTCTTGTGGTTGCTTGATAAAAATCTTCACAGTATTTTTCCTGCTCATTCATCACAAATGAGGTGCTCTCGACATCCTCCATCTCCCAGAATCTTGATATCTCTGCTAAATCATTAATAACAACATGGCAGTTGAAATTTTTCACGTTTCCGGATAAAATCCATCCAAGTTTAGTTTGCTGTGCTATAGGAGCATATGCTGGACCCTTAATAAGTCCACTCATAATAATATCCGAGTATACGCTCGCATCCAACAGTATGTCAATTGGCTTCGAGACATTGTACTGTGGATCTGCTAATCTGATATTCTGAAGGTGAGGCCATGTTTGTTTACTAATGATCATTGTGGGTAAATTGTTACTGATAACTTTCGATAGTACCAGAGCCTGCGTAGTAAAATGATAATCTTCGTAAATTGATCGACATTCCATGTTTACCAAACCCTTGCTTGGTCTGGCTCCCGTACCTATGCCCGATACTGATGCGTGATAAGGACGTCGCTTTAAACCTAACATCTGAGCGGCGGCCTGAGTGATAATCGAAATTTGACTCCCTTGGTCGCAAAGAGCATTTAAAGTGACGTAAGTGCCATCCGCGGCCCGCACTTTTAGCATCAAAGTTGTCAATAAAATTTCTTCGCCATCGCCTGAAACGTGATTTACATTGTGTCGTTTTTCTTGATACTTTGTGTTTTCCAAAGGTAGCGGCGGCGGTATCAAATTTGTCTTTGAAATTGATAGGTTTTTAATGCAAGCCTCGTACAAAATTGTATTGTGTGCGCCTTGGCACTCTTTGCAACGTTTCGCAGAAGTGCATGCGTTGTCAAAATGCTTATAAAGACAGTTTCCGCAAACATTGTGTTTCGTAATCGCCTTCAATTTATTCTCCGGTGTCAATGCTAAAAATTGTTTGCACCTATAGAGCTCATGTTCATGATTGCAAAATGGACATTTGCGCGTGTTACCTATATTTGCTTGATAAAAAGGCTTAGATTTGTTATGATAATTTGAAAACCCCTTGTTTGCGTTATTAGGATTGATATGATAAGGTTGCTTTTTAGGCAATGTAGATGATGAAGATGCTCTTTCCTTCTCCTGGACAGCTTGATGAACAGGTTCCAGAGCTGTAAACTTCAGTTCAAGGAAGCTCATAAACTCGCTGAATGATTGCAGATCACGCGGTTTCTCACGCGCTTCCTTGTACTCGCTGTATGTTTTAGTATCCAACTTCTTGGTTAACAAATGGACTAGAAGTGGGTCCCATGTGCTAGTGTCCACTCCTAAATTATGTATTGCATGAATACATTCCATCGTTGTATCATGAAGATTTTTAAGCTCGAACGCTGATTGTTTTTGGATGCTCGGTTGATTGATAAATGTTTCAATGTTGTTCGTGAAAAGAACTTGGCGATTGGAATATCTCTGCTTTAAGATCTCCCACGCTGAGTCATAGTTATCTGCTGATGTATGCAGATGTTTGATAAGACGTCCCGCTTGTCCCTTCACCTTACCCTTTAAATGCTGCATTTTTTGTGCCTTGGTAAGAGTGTTATTGCTGTGAATGGCTTCATCGAATAGATCGTGAAAAGTTGGCCATTCTGTGTATTCCCCATAAAATTTAGGAACCTCCAATTTTGGGGTTGATTGCTCTTTATGCACAGTGGAGCTGATTTTTTGATTTAATTTTCTTTTGATATCTCGGTACGTTTGTTCATAAATTACAAATTCATCTTCATATGAGTCATCATCTCCTTGAAGAATGTTGTCAATCTTCAAATGTAACTCATCGATCCCCTTCCATCTGAGCTGAATGCTCTTAAGTTCGTCTTCTAATTCCCATTTATCCGAGATCTCATCTAACCTTATGCTCCTAACCAGTCTGCTAAAAGCACGAAAATTCGTTCTTTGTTGTGAAAGATATTCGAACACCAAACCACTGGGTTCCGTTGCCTTATCCTCCTTCACTGATTCATTTTCTTGCCCAGACTTTGTAATCGACAGGCGTAACATTTTATAAGATGTTAATACATTCTCATATATATTTTCCGTAAAGTATTCGTGATTTGTACTTTTATACACTTGCAAAAGGTCATTATTTGATTGATATATACTAATAAGGTCATCAAGTTGCTGAAGCTTCGTTTTTATGTATTCAGGAGTTTTCCTGCTCGCAGAGTCCTTACCAAAATTCGTCTTCAACGTTTTGATTTTCTCCCGAAGCTCTGTTTGATCCTTGATCAAGACATCCATGGTGATAATTATGGAACAATCTTACTTGCAACTCGAAGATCTTGCTGCTGATAGCTTGCGACCGCGGAAGTACGCTGCGATCTGCCTCCTCTACTGCTGCCGCTGCTGCTGCGAACCCTGCGACTCACGAAGTCACTGGCAGCGAAGCTCAAGCCACGAGAGGCCGAGGATGACGTGCTGCTAATATGAGCTCGCTGGCCCACAATAGCTGATAGACGAGCCTGCTTAACTCGTGATTTGGGGATCCCATGAGCCCCTTGGCCCACAGGTTGCTGATGGTATTAGTTGAGCCTGCTTGACCCAAAGGATGCTGCCGATGTGAACCTTCAGGTCCACACACTAATAATGATAAAAAAGAACTGCACTTGTCCTAGTGTAGCACTGTCAATTCACAAAGGTTTCGAACATTGAATCACTGTTCCGTGATTGATAAAAATTTAAATGATAAGTCTTCGATACGCACGATTTGCACGATTAACACGGGTCCCGCATTCGATCAAACCGCACTACTGATCAAAAACTGCTCGAAGAACCAAAAAAAATGTAGGGGTTGTCCCTATATTTATTGATATTGATACGATCGGGGTTTACTCGTGAGAGTGATAAAGGAAACCGTCCGAGTTGAGAGTTGTTGAAACACTGATTTATTGTAAAAACTTATGCGGTAAAATGATGATGTATGTGAAATGTGCGGTGCAGACATATTGCCCGTACATACATCATATGTGAAAATTTCAACTGTCGAACTATCACTGTTCATGAGTTACAGCCTAGTGACAGACGGACGGACGGACAGCGCAGTCTTAGTAATGGGGTCCCGTTGGTTACCCTTTGGGTACGGAACCCTAAAAAAACACGATTACATACACAAGCCCATTTTATCTGCTTTATAAAGAGCTAAATAAATGATTCGTTTTAAGAGACTTGTTTGCTTGATGTGAGACTTGCTTCTATATGCCACGACGACTGCAATCTGGAATAATCAATAGTAAATATCTCTGATCTTGGCTTTACGACAAAATTTATGCAGTTATAAACTGTTGTAGTAAAAACAAATGTTTCAAGTGACATCAGATATTATAATGAGCTTACTTTTCCCAAGAAACATAAACAGATAAAAAAATTATTAACTCATGCATTATCCGGCCGCATTTAGAAAGGGAATGGGAATTTTCAACTTTTTCACAAAATATAAATCTTTCAATTTTATTGGCCGAATCTGTCACAATTTTGCATTTCATTTTGTACGTTACTGAATTTTTAGGTTTTACGATAGATAATATTGTATTATTTTATTACTTATTCTGTAAAAGTAAACGCGGTAGAATATAAAACTGCCTGAGTCAAGAAATTGTCTAAAAATTAAATTGAATAACTGCATGTTTTTTGCATATAGGTAACTGTCGTTTTATTTAAATGCGAAAAAGCAACATTTATGCTCCATTCCTGTTCTAATAGCGGAACGGTATTACATAATATGCACGTTGTGCTAGTGTCGGTGTCTTTAGAATCGTGTTGTGTTTCGCATGTTACACAGATACTTGACACAAGCAAAACAGTGGTACAAGTATGGACTTGCTATCGACGCAACATCCAATCGATAAGCAAAAACGTAACTCTTATTTCATTGCACTAAGGGTCTTCGTTTAGAATTTATCGTTTTTTTCTGTCAAACTAATTGTATCAGTACTTACGTCGTAGATTGCAAGAACTAAACACTCAGTATTAAAACTGTATAATGTTTTCAGACACCACGTGCTCCACCACCAGAAGGTAGACAAAGCGACGTACTGCGCGCTCGCTCACCTCTACCCCGACCAGGCGCCCTACACCGTCTGCAACAGCTCGCTATCTGAATACGGTGAGGTCATCGACTATGCACTGACCGAAAGCGCTATACCGCGCCTTGGGTAGCCCCTACTAGTAGTTTTAGCTGAGCGGGTGGGGGAGGGGGGAGGGGGGGACGAGCAGCTGTCATTTATTTGGGCAACGTTCCCCCCGCTACGTCTGTTGCCACCCATGGCGTGGTACAGCGCTTGTGGTCAAGGTATAAGCGACAATCTGTTCTCTGACACTGGAATAGTTTGTACCTGCAGTAGTGCTACAGCGAGATTGCAATAAAACTAGAATAGAAATAAGTATGCTTAATTTGGTGGTTTAGAGGACACAGAGAGAATGAAAGAAAGAAGAGTGATAAAAGGAATATATATGGTGCGCAAGTGGAAGGTAAAGTTTGACCCAGTAGCGGATTTGCAGTCTTGGCTGCCCTAGGCCCTGTCGTACCAGCCACCCCTTGCTTAGCTCCAATCATTTTGGTACTACATATGAATTTTCTTGTCAACTTTTATCGAAATAGATTCAGAAATTTTGTTAAATTTACGTCGTAAATAGAATATAATTCACTGTTAAGGGTCCATGCCACCTAAACGTGCCCCACCGTATTGCTGATTCATGACAGAAAATATTTGTTTAATGAGAAATAAATAATCACACAAGTTGTCGACGAGTTGTATTACAACCTAATTAATTTGATTTTTGCATAGAATTCATAGCAAACTAGAAAAAAATCTAAAGTTGCTGAAAATCACGTAAAACTGCTCTTCGCGTATTTCTCATTGGCGATTTCTCAGATAATTTTGGAAACTGAAATTCAGGCTCCCGTAAGTTAAAAGTGTACAGAATGGTGAGATTAATTTATTTTCGCCAAACAAAAATTGTTACTTGCTGTATTTATCCATTAAACATAACCAACTTCTGCGTGCGATTTCCCCATACAAATTATTATGGAGGGCGGCATCGAAACGTGATTCTTTAGAGCGCGCGATGTTTCGGTTGTCCTAACCAGTCGTAACAGGCACGGCTCAGCGCGCTATTTTAAACAATAATGAAACGTCATAGAGTTTAGTTCTGCCTGACGCAATATGAGGTGCTCAATGTCAGGGAGAACGGGTCCTTAATGAATAGGTTTAAAATAAGGAAACTATGTTTTAATTAAGTACAGGTTTTTTCTCATACAAATTTTTCTCTACACTTGAGCGCAGCAAAATCATTAATTAAATCCAATTTATTTAAATAATCCGCTTTTTTTGTTGAACAAAGCCAGGTCCAGGTTGTTAAAATTTTACTCTGTCATTGTTGTGCGGAAATAGTTTTTCACTCGTCGCAAACAAGAAAATGATCTTTCTCCAGAAATGATCTTTCATCAGTGTATTTTTTTTTGCCACAATTAGCCGCCCCTAATATCTGACCGCCATAGGCCCGGGCCTGCTGGGCCTCAGGGCAAATCCGCCACATCCGAAGGACGAATGCAAAACCGGACCAAATTAGCTACATACAGGACAAAAGCCAACTAGGAAGCACGTTCAATGAAAGAGCTTGTATGATTAGATTGATGGAAGTGGAAGAGGGTATCAGGATCGTACCTGATACAAATCAGAAGTCTGCCTTTCCTTCTGGAAGATAATTTTGTGACCATTTATCCTAACTAGGTATCTAAAATCAAATTTTAAATACTTGATTATAAATCAAAATTATTATGATGACGAGTTATAGTTCGCGCCAAACTTAAAGTCGCCTCGAAGTTCGTATGTGTCTATGTCTATCTCTCTCTTTCTTATTACCTATTTTTCTTTATCCGTCTCGCTGGAGCTAACTTCACTCAGTCGACTAAAAGTTTGGCGCAAACTTTATCTAATTGATCAAATTATTATTTAAATAATATATATCTATCTAAATATATTATGATGTTTAAACCAGGCGTGCTCGGCTTCGAAGTGGGCTACTCAGTGACTAACCCTAACGCGCTGGTGCTGTGGGAGGCCCAGTTCGGCGACTTCAACAACGTGGCGCAATGCATCATCGACCAGTTCATCTCGAGCGGCCAGGCCAAGTGGGTGCGCCAGTCCGGGCTCGTGCTGCTACAGCCGCATGGCATGGAGGGCATGGTACGTTTTATGTTACGAACGGCATCAGACTTGACTGAACTGAAAAGGCATTTTCGAAATATGTGTAATGTTATATAAGGTCCTACAATAAATAAGTGAATAATTCTAGGGTAGATCATGTATCGTCAACTGATTGATCATATTCCAGAAATAAAAATAAAAAACTGGGTCAAATAATTTTCGTCACTTCCCAGTACAAAGTGGTTCAATTAGCAGACTTTGGAAAGGTAAAAAAAAGTTGTCGCAAAAAAAAAGAGTTTTTATTAAGGATATTTTAGCGTATCTTAAATATTTTTTTCACTTTGAATTGTGGGACCTTATATATTGCTTTTTTAAGATTATTATTTAGAATATTTTATTAAAATGAGAGTGAGTTGACATAATAAATGTTGTAAAATTTTACAGATACGACGCAGTTTTTTCTACTGTGCAAGGAGGCAAAGATCCACTGGTGCCTTCTTGCACAGTTAAAAAGTGCGTTCCATCGGTAATTACAACATATATAGTAATATTTATTATCAATAAAACAATATATGCATATTGGCCCCCCTTAAATATATTAAAAAATATTATTTTATTGATTATATTACTGTCAATTTTGTATCATGAATGAAATCCCGTTGTCATCAGTAGGATGAAAAAATTATCTATATAATGACAAGTATTATGCACTCTGCATTACAAGACAGAAAAGATAAATAAGAAATCAATTTTAGGTAAGACCTGCGACCTCTTGCTTACAGGGTAAGGGCCTGTCTGCACTGCGAATTTTCACCGAGCGATATTTATTCTCGCGAATTATTTCCGTGTATTATTATATTTTATTTTTGATCGCCAGTACGGATACTGGTATAAGATTCAATGTGTTACAGAATTGCGAGAAAAAAACCGTGCGGATAAATTCGCAGTGCGGACAGACCCTAATAAGTGCTCTGCCAACTCAAATCCTGGATTTCTCAATAATACTTGTCTCAAATTCTGTTTCTAATTGATCTTTTCTCTCTCGTATTACACTCTATAATGAGTATAAAGCGATGGATTTCGCTATATATCATATAATATGACAAATAAATACCTATATAAAAAGAAAATAAATAATTTGTAACCACTGTCTCTTACTGTTCTCACTATCAAGTAATTTTATAAAGACGAGGTTTTTATTTTTTGAAGAGACTAAAAATTCAAAAAGTTCTACTACACTTCGATAGTTATACTTTTGTAATGCGTTGTTTTTAGGGCCCCGAGCACTCGTCCGCTCGTTTGGAGCGTTTCCTACAGATGAGCGCCGACGATCCCGATTACATGCCACCAGAGAGCCACGACTACGAAGGTAATACGGCCCCCTTACTATCCTACTTCAACATCTATCGGTATCCCTTTTTGATGTATCGTGATTGGCTAGAAATGACATCACACATCATTTTTGGCCAATTATGATCAATTTAAAGAGATAGCGATAGACGTTGAAGCTAGATAATGAGGCCCTTGGTTCCTAATTGAAGTAATGACCTCATTAAGGGTCTTTGGGTTTTGTAACGAGATCATTTTAATGCCAAAAACATCTTTTGATTTGGTTACAAATTGAACCTTAACAGTTTAATCTTCAAGTACGGTAACGAACGCCGAACAGCCATACCCTGGACACATTTTTTACCTGCGATCTCTGAATAATAGTTATTTGTGTTACAAGGGGACAAAGTAATATTTTGTCCCTCGAGGGCGTTAGATTGAATTCAGAGCGAAGCGAAGGATTCTATAGTAGAATCCTGAGCGTAGCGAGGAATTCGATATACGCCGCCCGAGGATAAAATATTTTGGCCCCAAGTGATACACACAATTTTTCATCATAACTTAATAGAAAAATTCCGCCAAAACCTAACCAATCAGTAACTTCTTCATAAATTATGCGTTCGACCTCTTTGGTTAACTTCACATTCTAACTAACAAAGAGTTATTATTATGTATGACACAAACTCCTTGCTAAATTTAATGTCAGTTTGTGATATTCACATTTTTTTACATTTAAAACCGTCACGTGAGCGGCTCCAATCTAATCTATCAAAAGCACGAACGCGGACCAATCACAAGTGAGAAAGCTCAAAAGCTATGGGAGCATCGGGACAAACTTGAATTTAGACCCCGCTATCCTCTAATTAAAGCCAACTGCTTTTCGGATAGGTGTGATGTAAATAACTTAACTAAGTGCCACTTTTTCGGTCAGTCCGTCAACTGCACGACTGCAACTGGATCGTGGCGAACTGCTCGACGCCCGCCTCCTACTTCCACATCCTGCGGCGTCAGATCGCGCTTCCGTTCCGCAAACCGCTCATACTGATGACCCCCAAGTCGCTGTTGAGGCACCCCGAGGCCAAGTCTCCCTTCGATGAAATGAACGAGGGCACCGCGTTCAGGAGGTGAGATCTTTATTTATAGACTAAACTATGCTAGTCCTGCATTACTTAGGGCCAATCAATCCACACGGCGCGGCAAGATTATTGCAAGGAAAGACTTCAAAATCTAAGCCAATCTCAAGGCAAAATCTTGCCGTTGCGGAGCCGCACCGCGCCGTGTGGATCGGCCCTTAGCCGTATAAGTTTTTTTTGGCGTTTCTTTAATAAGCGTTATAGGTATAGCCTAGCTTCGCTGTCTGCAAGCGACATAACTCAAGCCGATTGAGATGACAAAATTACTAGATTTTATTATATTTTTCCTCATTTTTGTCAGGGTTCTAGTGCAGTTACTTCACATATATGCGTTATAGCTATTGGCCCAGGGTGCATCTCTATCAACGTTTTTGGAGCATAATACAAGTACGACGTACGGTACGCTTGAAGTTAGTAGCAGATGACGTCGCAAATGCACGTTCTCGGAGCTTCGACGGGGAAGGAGTGGTACGCGGGGGGATACAGCTTACTTCACGTGCGCTTACGATACAGGTGCAAACTATAATTTGAGTTGAGCGCCGATATATGTACAAATAACATTGTAATTTTGTTCGTAGAGTAATCCCTGATGAAGGCGCGGCAGTGGAGAATCCTAATGGTGTCAAGAAGCTAGTATTCTGTTCGGGCCGTGTCTACTACGATCTGCTGAAGGAACGCCGCGATAAGGGACTGGAGAAGGATATCGCAATAGCTAGGTGACGTACCTTGTTCATACCGCAATGCTTTACCCGATATGAAATCTCGCATACCCCTAAGGTTGTGCAATTATTGTTAAATAATATAATTGACACAATTCGTCTCACCTACAGATTGGAACAAATCTCTCCCTTCCCGTACGATCTGATTAAGGCGGAGATCGCCAAGTACCCGAACGCTACTCTCGTGTGGAGCCAGGAAGAACACAAGAACATGGGCTCGTGGAGCTACGTGGAGCCGAGGTTCCGTACCTTGTTGCAAAACCAAAAGAGCGTCAGGTGAGTGAGACATAGCGATTGTTGTACCATAGAGGAGGAACATAGGAACAAGGGCTCCCGGAGATACATAGAGCCGAGGTTCCGTACCCTTGTGCAGGACCAGAAGAACGTCAGTTGTGTGTTTAGACTGGTTAGTGCTCTCATGAGACGATACTATCTTCCCGTCTTAGTCACGTCTTCGTGCACCTTTGAAGGACTACGCAATCTACTCGTATATCTAATCTAACAGTGAGTTTTAGAGATATTATAGATAGATTTGGTTTGGTGTGGCTTGAAAAATACAAAACATTAAGTTAACGTAGTTATCGATGTATTTGTAGTTTTCAAGCAGTTACTGTAAGAACATGTATTTTTTACTTTTTTTCGAGAATACCATTCCTAAGGGCAATTTAGTCAGATTTAAATTTAATTTGTCTTTCAGCAAACTTCTATACTAACCAAGTAATAAAAACAATAAAAGTTGTAAGTATTACCAAATTTCTTTTTTGGAGATACATACAAAAGAAAAAAAGAATCCATTTAAATTGATATATGAACCCTTGACAAGGACTTTGTCTGTCCAAGCTCTCAATCAACTTTTATTCATGTTTGTTTTCATTGTAAATAAATGTTGATTGCAGGGCAAAGTCCCAAGGGTCACAAGGGTGGTTTAGCACTCTCCTCGGCCGCACCGACCGGCCCGCGTCCACTGACGATAGCAACGAAACCGAACTAGTGCCTCGCACCATTAGGTGAGAATATCCTCCTAGAAGTATCGCTTCTCTTGTGTTTTGGAGGAAATATAATATAAATACTGCACCTCTAACATGGAGGACAGCATCCAGATAGATAACGCTCGATAAGTGCCCTGTCTCACTCTGTTGATCTACCTAAAGAGGGACAGACAGTGGTATATCGAGAGGACAAACTCGATATGGTCTAACATGTTAGAGGTGCTGATGTACTTTTTTCATCCAATTTAATTTATCTATAATTTCATTTTCGTTCATTGTGGTACGATGGCACTTGTCCGTTTTTCTTGCACTTTATGCTTTTTGCTTTTCTGTTATATTGACTTCAGTTGGTGGTGCAATTTTTATTATTTCGTTTTGGCAATTTATTTCATTTCATCGTTTTTTGGGGGTTTGGAATTTGTTTAAATTTCCGCTGAGATGAAAAACAGCGGATAATGCGGGAATATTGACGTCGTTGGCATATCAACTTACTCACGAGCAGTTCTTATGATGCAAACATAATGGTTTTCATTTCATCGTTTTTTGGGGGTTTGGAATTTGTTTAAATTTCCGCTGAGATGAAAAACAGCGGATAATGCGGGAATATTGACGTCGTTGGCATATCAACTTACTCAAGAGCAGTTCTTATGATGCAAACATAATGGTTTATAACGTATGCAACTGCAGTCCGGCTGGATAACTCAGTCCTTGCCGTAACAGGAAATGGAACTGTGTGAGACTAAGGGCCAGTTTCTGAATTAAGAAAATCTTGCTAAGATACTTTGCCGACGAATCAGCTAATCACAGCGTTGTATTTCAAAGTTAAGCATTACTTAACTATAAATTCTCGACTATGAAATCAGGTGTACTTGTAAAACTCAAACACTTAATAGTTTCCTGTCTGTAAACCTAATAAAAGGATGAACATGGTAACTAGCTAGAGAGTCGTAGTCTTCGGCCGAATAAATATTATTCCCTAATCTGACATTGCGTCAATGTTTTACAAAAAAAACATGCATATTCTTTCAGAAATGGCTAAATAATGAGTACATTGTAAGTAAGAAACTAACATTTTTAGTAAAGTCTTAAAACATTTGTACCTTTGTTTCACCATCACTAAATCCTTCTTGTACTTTATGGTTTGAACGCGTTTTTCTTGTTGTTACAGCTACAACGGCCGCGCCAGCGCAGCATCGCCTGCAACCGGCTCTAAAGCGGCCCACAACAAGGAACTTAGAAATCTGCTCGAAGAGTTCAGCGCATTATAAACACTTCCTACACAGTCATCTTTATATGCGACTCGCCACATCATTGCAACATACAGGCCACACTTATTTGTGAAATGACTGCGCTGCTTTCTTATTGACTAAAACTACCAACATTGGAATAAAATTGCTAAAAGTTGAGTCACTTCTCAAATAAGTTGATTTGTCTGTATCGGCGATACCTAAATAGAACTAAATTAGGATATAATGCTCTGCACGCTAAATTTTATTTACATCTCGAAAAGAAATTAAACTTTGATAGTTATTTCATTACTTTATCATTATTTCACATTTTTCTTTGTCAGTATTTCAGTAATTACTAATCGTTTTTAGGTAGATTAGTTAGATAAATTATTTATTTATTTAACGTAGCTTAACACGTGAGTTGTAGTCTGTTACATTGTATTATTTATTGTTACTTAAAGTAGTACTACAGTCTCACGTAGTCTCCACTCTAAGGTACATTAAAATTGTAATTTACCAATACAGAACCGATTGGTAAAGCTAAGGAAAACATCAAATTAGGCTCACCCTATTTACGAGTAGGTTATGTTTATTATTTTTGATAAACAATTTATATTATTATTTTTATAAAAGTTTATAATTTGAAGGTACAATATTGTTCGCGGGTTAATTTTCATACGTTCCTTTTGCTAGTCCCGAGACGTTGAATATTCCCGATTTACATTGTTTTTTCGATTTATGTCGCATTCGTATAACGATATTGTTTATGAGATATTATTAGGTAGTAATCGAATATACAAAGGCACTAGTGAAGTACATTGCACCGTAGGCCGTGAAGAATCTTCTTTTTTTTTTGCTATCTACCTTTACAGTATGTACATACATTTAGTTCGCTTTTAGTCGCTTGTAGTTACCGCCGTTCAACGGCACGTTGTAAGGAGAAACACCAACTACTTTCGCTTTGTACAAACCCTCGCGTTTCTTCCAACTTTTCTGTAGTACTTCAAACGTATTGGTTTTACAGAAAGTAAAAATCCGCTGTGAACATGTTTACTTGATCTGTTGGTGACTTTTTAGAAACCATTTGTCTGTCTTTTTTAGTAAATATTTGATTTGCTATATCATTGTATTTGTGCAGCCTACTGATTCTATATCGATTTGCATATGTAGACGCACGATTTTGATGTTTTATTTAATATTTTTGATGTTAACATTGTATTTTGGACGTAATTGGCGGTTTCACTCAGGCCGGTTGGAGAAATGGAAGGGATTAATGGATGATGTTATTATATTTGAAAGATTACTGGGAGGTTTACCTGAGCCAATTTATTGCTAATTTAATTGGACGAGTTCATTTACAAATAAATATATATTCAACTTAGCTGTTGGTTTTTACTCATGATCCCACATTACTAATGCACACCTTTTCTGTTCATCAAAAGACATAGTTACTGTAAATAGTACATTATGATACAAGTGAGCTGCGTTGGACATTACAGTCGAGGTGGGATTGCAGCCGAGCCGAGGGCGAGGGCGTAATGGAGCCGAGAGTGTACACGCGTTTCATACGACGTTTTTCAACACACTTGCGAGGAAAAATAATAAAATTTCATTGTCTTTTTTCTACAAAATCAAAACCACTTGATAATATTTGCTATGAAAAATTGCGGCGGAGAATTTGTTTATGCGATCACATTCGCGCGCAGATGGAAGTATAGGCACTGAACGCACCCGGCAAACAGCCAAATATAAAATATTAACAAACTGAATAATTATGTATTTACAACAAAGATTAGAGTTATATTGTCATAAAAATAAATAATTTGATAAAATGAAATGATTATTTGTTATATTTTAACTGAGATAGTTTATTTATTCGAAAAAACTTTACTAATTCTCAAGACATCAAAACGTAAAGTAAAAAGCACTCGTGTTTAATATGCTGCATTATGACCCTAAAAACGCTGCAATAAGGGCCACATCATAAGCAAGTCTGTTGAAAAATATTATTGACTAGCTGTTGCGTGCGACTTCGTACGTTTGCGTTTGTTATAAGCTGTTTGCGACTGTCGGCACATGGTAAAACATCATCAACATCATAGTCTCTATTTTATAAGACTGCCGGAAATACTGTTGTAAGAATTGGTTTCCCAATGCTAACACCTTAACACCGTATCTTCAAGACAAAGACAGTGGCATTGTTAACTTCATTTAAATTAGGTTCCTGTAGTTATATGATTTAGCAAAAACTCTTGTTTCCAACCAAAAGGCTCAATATAAATTTTCATTGTGGTTATTATATCCATTAAAACTTTTATCCCTTATTTTGTCCTCACATGGGACGATTTCTAAAAACGGTCAAACATTAATTAATTAATTAATTTATTATTTATTACAATCAACTAAAACTAACATTACAGAATTGCCTATTGCGTTAGTTTTGTAATTCTAAATTCTCACTTAATAATAGAAACATATAATTAAATTACCAACTACAAATCCCAGATAACTTAATTAGCGCGGTACCTAGTACATATAATTAATATGGCCCCTGCGAACTCGTTCAACGTACAAGAAAATACATCAACGTGTCCAACGGTCGCGTTAAGTGCTTGTATTGGGTCTTTCAACGGTGTTTGCTTTAATATGCTGAGTCAACTACTTATCTGATCAATGTAAAACTTGGACACGTGTTTTTTCAGACCTTTGTCTTTCCGTTGTCAGGTCGTTTACCTAATTGGATACATTTCGCTCGATAGATTTTATTTTTGAAAATTATGCCTTTTTAAGTTATTATTTCGTTTTATGTCTAAACGGCTTGAGTTTTATATCTGAAATTACTGCAATAACAAGAAAACATGGTTTATTTTCCGATGTCAGGTGAAAAAACTCCTACATCAAATACTTTTTCGTAAAATCCAGAAAAACCTCTAAAATTCACTGATTTTGCGTGCCGGCAGCGCGCAAAGCGAGCATTCTGATGTAGACTTTCTGACAACATATTGAAGTTCAAAATCGGTCAGTAAGATTATCGTGCACCAGGGGTAAGGCCTTAAGCGAGCGTAGTGCTCGCGTTAGCGGAGCTTGTTGCAGCAGGTTGGTGCGCGCGCGCGGCACCTTCAGGAACGGTGGCCGCCGCCTCCGCGACACGTACTCGTCGGGCACGCACAGCTGCAAATCCCGAAGGAGGCTCGGGTTGTGCACTTTTCCACGTAGCACTTTAAACAAGTACGTGGCGGTGGACGCTTCTCTCCTCACTTCTAATTTGTAATATCCTACCATGCCAAGAATAAACAAAGTCGGATATAACAATGGAAATCCAGGATTAACACCGTATATTTTTTATATAAGAATCGCATGAATTTATTCTGAATGCGCCCTAACATTATTATATACTTCGCTTCGTGTGGAGACCAAATCAAAGCACTGCTTTCCAGATGACTTTTTACTAGGGCTTCATATAGGGCACGTAGTGCGGATATATTGTTGAAGCTTTTATTATTATGAAATTCAATTCATGTTATTTCCTAAAAAAAGGATTTAACTATAAAAATAACGAAATTCCTATACAAACTTTCATCCCTTATTTTACTCCCTTTAGGGGGTGATTTTCCCAAAACGCAAGAGGCTAAATACCAACTTCCATGGTTTTAATTTAAAAAATACGATTTTCCCAACAAAATTTCATCCAATATTTCAAACGGGGTCGAATAAAAAAAATGCGGTTGCCTACATTGCAAATTGAACCTACCTAATAGTACCTAATATCGGAGATTTCGTGATGAGCGAGTGAGTGGTAGTGGTAGGTATTTCGGTTTTTACGTATATGTGTGTGAGAAGATACACATTCTACATCTTCTCATGCATACAGGATGTAAATGGACTGGCGATCTTAAAGAAAATCACAATAATCTTAAATAAAATTTCCGAAGAAACACGCGCAAATAAAAAAAATATTATCTTCTCTATGCTATCTTATTTTTATTTACGTTTATTACCTTTAGATGTGCCAAATTCATTGCCTCTCTAGGTATGTATGTTGTCCGGAACGGAAACCGGATGGCATTGATACACACAGATTGGCGATTTTGGAGGGTTGTTTCTCAGAAACTGCCCAGCAGGATTGGATAGCATTTTTTACAACACATGGTGGTACCAATAAATAAGCTCACTAAGTTTGAAGCGGTTGCCTCATAATTATTTTTTTCTTTTATATACTAAATATTATTCATTACTGCGAAGAAGGCCCGCGTGTTTCGGATGGCAAAAAATTTCACTGCATAAATAGGGTATAAACTTCAAAGCAACAGCATAATCATCGGGTTGCCTCGTCAAAAAAAAATTTACGTTTTGTCCCCCCCCTCCCATATTTACGAGTCCGTCCATTTGGGGTCCATTCGGCTGGTCAGGGGGATTCAGTATCACTTCAAGACCACTTGCCATCCGGTTGCCTCACCGGTTCAAATTTTACGTGCCATTGCCTTGAATATACATACGCATTTTCAAAAAATCATCGATGCATATTCGACCGCGCAGGGGGGCAATTCCGGAGACACAGTCGAATTGGATTCCAATAACTCGTGTCAAAAATGTATGGAGTTCGACTGATAAAATGGGTTTTTATTTTATTTATTTATAACACTTTTTGCACATACAATAAAATCAATACAAAATATCAAAACAATCAAACATGGTGTACAAAGGCGGCACTTATTGCTAACAGCAATATCTTCCAGGCAACCTTTGCAAGCAAACAGAAAGATAGTTGACAGAATAAAAAGGAAGGAGTAAATGCTAATCAGCGAGGAAAGATCAAGCTAAAAATATATATCTAAATAGACTTATCTAAGACATAAACTTACATATACAATACATGAACATACTAATACATACCTACATACATATAATAAATAAACATACAAATATTATAATACTGCATATTTGAGTTCTACTTTGATGAGTATTCGGCGGAGAAAAATTCCTTCACTTTAATTTTAAATAATTTTATATTTTTCAATGTCTGTATTGACAAAGGCAATCGGTTCCACAGTCTTGCAGCGTGTACCGTAAATGAGTCACTGTAAAAACCTGTTTTGCTTACGGGAATGGCTAGTCTTCCACTATTGAACGTGCGCATTTCACGCCCACGTTCAGTAATAAAGGTGAAACGTTCACAGAGGTACATAGGAGCGGAGGGATTGTTTATGACACTATGGAGAAGAGAAAGGATGTGAGCATTTCTGCGAAGACGAATAGGGAGCCAATTTAACTGAGAACGGAACACTGAGACATGATCGTACTTACGAAGAGAAAAAATGAAGCGAATACATAAATTTTGAAGCCGTTCGAGTTTATTGAGAAGTTCCTCAGTGAGGTCTAAATAACAAGAGTCTGCGTAATCTAGGATTGGGAGAAGAAAAGACTGTGCTAGCATAATTTTGGTTTTGATTGGCAGAAAACTCTGCATGCGTTTCAATGCGTGAAAGGTACCGTACATCTTTCTACTTAAAGATTCCACATGTGGAGCCCAAGATAGCGTTCTATCAAACGTTACTCCTAAGTTTTTCGCTGTATCTGTGTAAGGAATTACAGAATTATCAAATACAATCCTTGGCATTTGGTCAATGTCAATCTTAGACAACATACGTGAACTACCTATAATGATAGCCTGTGACTTACTGGGGTTTACCAGTAAGCCAAAAGCCTTAGCCCATATCGATAACGTACTTAAATCTTTATTCAAAGAGCAGATTGCTTCGTTAATGCTCTCTGCAGGTGCATCAACATAGAGCTGTAGGTCATCAGCATAGAAGTGGTAGTGAGAAGATAATTGTTTGGCTAGGATGTTTATAAATATTGAGAAAAGTAATGGAGACAAGACGCCACCTTGCGGTACACCTGTTGTTAATGGACACCAGTCCGAACAACATTCAGTAGCTTTGATGCACTGTTGGCGACCGCGAAGATATGATTCAAACCAAGAGATAACGGCTGAAGAAATGTTAAGTGCGCGTAACGCCCCAAGCAGAAGATCAAAGTCAACTGAGTTGAAGGCATTGCTGAAATCAAGCAAAGTGAGAACTGTGAGGTGCTGCTTCTCCATATTAAAGCGGATATCATCAGTGACTTTGACAAGGGCAGTTACAGTGCTGTGACCGGGACGAAAACCTGACTGTAGCGGATTAACCAAGTTGTTACAGGACAGATATTCACTCAACTGAGTGTGGACAATTTTCTCAAGGACTTTGGATAGAAAAGGAAGTATAGAGATTGGGCGATAATTGCTAAAGGAGGTAGGATTAGTGGTTTTCGGTAGTGGGATAACAAATGCTTGTTTCCTTGAGGAAGGAAATGTGTTGGTGGCCATGGAATCATTAAAGAGTTTTTACGTTCGAGAAGGCTAATTCGACAGACTAAGAATAGGCCTACAGGAATCGAACCCGAATATTGTTTTTGTAATTTTTTATTACTTATTTTGTATTGTTTTTGTATTACTTATCATTATTATACCTACATATTGCTATTGGCGGCACTTGGCAAAGCTTGCATAGAATTTTAATCATGAAATAAGCTTTTATTTCCTTCGTACAAAAGGGCGGCTAGCCACGTCTTTTTTGGATCACTTTCAAGATTTCTATCTCCCCGGTCTCATCATCTCGCCATAATAAAAAACGGCCTACCTCTATTTATAAAACCTTTGGCTAACATCCGCAAGTAAAGGTGCGAAGATTAAAGATGGTATCAGCGTGTTAAATCTATGGATGGATGCGACCTGAGAGGTTGCGTAATTATAATGTCGTACTTTTTCTAAATGCGTAGCGGAGCGCCAGCCAATTTCTTAAAATAGGCCAGTGCCTGTCACTACCATTTGCACATTTAGAGATATAAAAACCGGTCAAGTGCGAGTCAGCGTTTCGTACCTAGGGTTCCGTATTTTGTCAGCTTTTTTGAAATCGGGGAACAGTGTATTTAAAATACTGTTTTAATCTCTATAGTTTTCCTGATATGTTAATCTACATCTATATAGACTATTATTATACAACGTGAAATTTAAGTCATTTTGTTAACGAAAACTGGTGGTAGTACTCGTCCATATGAACAACTTTTACTATGAAGCCAACCCTGAAATCGTGAAAAAAAATCAGCTGTTTTATACATTTGGGTCGAGTAGGTATTTAACTTTTCTATGGAACAGCTGATATTTTTTCACGATTTAAGGGTTGGCTCCATTGTAAAAGTTTTTCATATGGACGAGTACTATCACCAGTTTTCGTTAACAAATTGACTTAAATTTCACGTTGCATAATGAGGAAAAATTCGTTTGTTTGTTCGCTTCTTTGTTTGTATGTAAGGGTTAATATCTGAAACTACTGAACCGATTCTAAAAATACTTTCATGAATAAAATGTTACACTTTATTATTATTTAAATAAATTCAAATTTTCAGTTCGAAATTGCCATATTTGTGAATCAAGTCTGTAGAAAAAGCGCTGCTTGGTTGGTTTGTCGGCATGCGTTGACCAAATGGTTGGTTATATGAAAAAAATCGGTGGTTTTCCCATACGGAAAAATTGTATCAGTTTAATCTGATAGTCCAAGAGGTGCCGTTGCAAATACAAAAGTCATAGTTGATAGGCTGATATTGACATCGATCGTAGATCTCACATGACTAATTTGTGAATCGACCGTCAGCTGCTCAAGTAGCGGTGGGTGTAGGTGTGAGAGATTGGGAAAGTGGTCAAAAAAAATATATTACGCCGGTTGAAACTTTTCTCACAGATAGTTGACATCATACTGAGCTGAAAAAAAATCTTCAGCTGCATCGTGGAGGGGGGATGATGCGTCAGCTACTCGCATGAACTTGTAAAATAAAGTGTTAGTATGTCGCATAAATTTTACAAAGTAGGTGATTATTTAAATAATTAAAAGTACGAAAACAACAATCAGCTGCGTGGGTAGCGGTGGAAAGTCGTCAGCTGACGCAGTAAAGTTAAAAAATATTGGAGCAATTTCCCTTTAAACGCATATTTGGAGATAGATTGCGGAACTGCTTGAACCCATAACACGAGCTTCGAGCTACCTGGGCCTCTCCCCCTAAAATTCCAAAGAAACATCTGCGTGTGCGTGTCTCTTTGTCGTATTAGTATAAAACGGGATTAGTATATTTAATCTGTATCTTTACTGCGTCAGCTGACGGTCTTTTTGTACATTTAATTATTTAAAGAATCACCTAGACAAATTTCATGCAGCATACTATAGCTTTATTTTACCTGTTTTTTTACAAGTTCATGCGAGCAGCTGACGATTTTTTTTCTTCCTATGGCATCAACTATCTGTGAGAAGTTTCAGCCGACATACTATTACTTTTTTTTACCACTTTCTCTACCTCCCACACCCACACTCACCGCGGGTGCGTCAGCTGACGCTTGGTTCTCATATTAGTAGTAATTCCCAGATTTATTGAAAAGGATGGCCATCTATCGGCGTAAAATCACTAGGGACCTAAAATGCAACGCTACCGCCCGGGCTATGATTAGTTCTTAAGCCTTTGCTACATTAAGAATTGCATTAGAACTACATTCTAATACATAAATTACATCTTTGGTCTGTCTGTCTGTGCGGTTCTTATAACTTGGGAACCACTCAATGGATTTTGATGCAGTATTCTGTGTGCAGATTATGTATCGTAAACTGATCACAATCCAGAAGAAAAAAATATTTTTGTGAATATAATTTTCAATTCCCAGTTCAAAGTGGTATAATCAGCTGACTGAATTCTATGAAAAGGTGAAAAAATGAGCTTGCGCAAAAAACTTCTTTGTAATGTTGTTTTGGGATACTCTATCATCTCTTGATTTCTTTATCACGCTGCACACTGGCCGATTTATGGTCCGTAGCTAGACTTGAAAAATTTACCGTTATTTATATCACTATTTGTTAAATTAAGATTCTAGGAATATTTCTAGTATTGCAGGAGGCCAAGGTTTGTTTGTCTTATTTGGACGATCTCGTAAGTCACTCCCAACCAGCACAAAGAGGTTGCTTAAGAGCTATATAGCGTATGGAATTGCAGTTAGAAGCTGCAATAATAAGCAGCATATAGCGTGCTATGCAACCCTTCTGCAGCTGCTATAGCCCCGAGGGGGCGCTTTATAGACCTCATTTAAAAAAACACAGTCTAGAGCGATTAGGCTGATTAAGCTGAAACTATTAAAAAACGTACGACGTACGACTTTACAGACTTTTGCCGCATTATTTCAAGATCGGTGTGCCATTTTTTTCACCTTATTATTTTTTAAGATTTTACATTATTGGAAATTTAAGAATGTTATGAAGAACGGCCGCTTACAAAGGCTCTTTGATAAAGGTTTTAAATTTCAGTTACTTTTTAACTTTTTTTTATCTCACCCTTCGATCTTGATTTAACG
The DNA here is from genome assembly GCA_910592155.1 of Ypsolopha scabrella. NCBI lineage: Eukaryota > Metazoa > Arthropoda > Insecta > Lepidoptera > Ypsolophidae > Ypsolopha > Ypsolopha scabrella. The sequence continues at coordinate 14,864,727 of OU342964.1, forward strand.
ACTTTTGAGGTCATTACCGAGGCTCACCGGAATGGCTCCGCTTAATCAAGTCGTGAAAGAAAATGGAATTTAGTTAAAGGGGCGAATTTAATTCGATTTCAAAGTTTTAAATGAATTTCGTAGAAGCTATCGAGTCGGACGGGCCAAATTACAGTGAAAATGTGTTGAACCGTGGTTATGAAAACTTTGATTCTCCCTGACTGTACGAATCTTTGCAGATATGTACACACAGCTATGTGCTGCGGTGTAACCATTTTGTAAGCACAATTATTACCTTTATCTGGGCGCACTAAGAGCTAGGGAATAGAATCTTGACAGGGTTATCTTGCACATCTTCTAAATATGAGTATCTACTTACATCGTTTTAAGCGTTGTCTTGGTAATGGAAGACAAAATATAAAATTCTCTCTTCCTAGACTACAAAAATGGTTTTACAAGTTTTCAGTATCACAAAAAGCTATTTTATTATAGTATAGATTTAACCCTAGGTTTCTGCGCTGTAGTTGGCCTAGTTTACTATAACACCACTTAGAAAACCAATCAGCGACTAATACGTATAAGGTATTATTTTTGCTTTGGGCTAGGCAAAGAGTATTTCTGCCATGTAGCCTCGAATGCTCCCACTGAACACAATTTGGCTGAACCGCTATATAGGATAAAAATAAATAAACAGAAGAATCCCTCATATTTCATGGAATTGTTATATAAAAAGAATAAATACCTAACGTCAATCGAAGAAGTTACTTTTGATGGTCGTAGATAGAGTATTGTGTCCAACTGAACATAATAGCCATTGAGACACTCGTGCAGTCTATTACCATAGACTAAATAATACTATTACGAACCTCGTGTCTTAATGGCTCTCATTATATCATTCATACTTGCACTTGATCGAACGAATGAATGAATGAAAAAACACTTAATTTCACACAAAACATGATATTTACAAACATAAAAATAACAGAGAGAAGGCAACGGTCGACTTTTTCTTACAAGGAATTTCTTCCCGTCAATCTTGGGAAAACATGGAAACATTTTCATTGTACAAATTTACATCAGTGTACATTAAGAGTTATTCTAAATTTATAATCTAAACATAAATATACTGCATACAAATACATACATAAATACACAAATAAACAAGTGGCTTAAGTCATTCATAGAGAGGACAGGTAAAAAAAATCAAGTTACTTATATCTAAAAGAGGACACAGAAGGGAGATCTCTGAGAGTTTGCGGAAGTTCATTCCAAAGCCGAACAGCATGTTATAATCTTGTTTTGATCACGGAATTACAGACCAAATTATGCTCTAATAAATATTTCATAGGTAGTCGACTGACGCCTTAAAAAACATTATTTCTTTTAAAAACCTCGAGAAAGAATGTCATGTCATATTTTTAATGGAGCACAACGATAGTTTCAGGAAAGTTGTGCAAGAGCTTTTTTGTACGTACATTGGGAAAAAATCTACGGAAGTTGGTACTTCCCCGTTACGGCTACTCATGAGATCCATGCTAGAACACGTCGAGTTGCTTCGTACCTAGCATGGTTTCGCCATGAGCTTGGTGTTGGTGGCCGATGCCCTACCACCAGTAAACAGGTGCCCATGTCATCTCTGCAGAAGGGGGAAAGATCCGATAACCTCACGACCCTAAATACTTTTTGGTATACCTTTTATGGTAATTGATTGAGTACTATTTTTGAGTTCAGGATTTTACGATATGAGTGCTTAGATAAAATATATCAATGTATGTAGGTATGAGTGTAGATAAATCATATTTTATATAATACTTCCCTACCTACAGATAGCGCGCGAGTTCATGTCCATCCTGAGGAATGCGGTAGTGCTGTGACCTAATCAATTATGGTAATGTTTAATGATTTTGTCAACAGGTGTCGATTTGGTTTATTGTAACTCACGGTAATTTTGCTAATTATGAAATAAAATAAATGTCATAAGTACTTACTACTTTATTGCCAACAGAGAAAAATATATTTTTTAAAATGCAATTTAATCACTATCAGATGCAAAGACAACCGACAGAGAGAGTCGAAATCGGTATATTCGCTGTCGCTGACTTCAATTACGAATTTGTCGATCGTATTTAGCGACTAATTTTCCCTATTGATAAGCGCGCATAACAACCATCAAGGACAACACTCGACTGCAGACTTATGCGGCGAGGTGGGTGAAGGCGGGGCGAGCAACCCCCGCGCGTCGCTTCTGGCCCCGATGGACATGAACTCGCGTGCTATCTGTACTAATACGTCGACAAATGCATATTTTTGCTTTCGTCGGGAAAAGTGAGTCGAAAAAACTTAATTTCTTCTATTTTTCGACTACTTCATACAAGGCTAAGTTTGGTCCAGAAATTATTTTTACAGGTTAATTTATTTTTAAGATTGTAATGGGGATTCACACCACATTAAAAAAAAACTTAATTTTTGATTATGTTATTTAATGTTTTCGATTAATGACGTGCATCACATGGTCTACATACTGTATAGACAGATAAACTTTTGTTTTATGACTTTATTAAAAACATTTTTTTCCTACGAGTCGGTAGTAAGAATTAGAATTAAATGAGTTATGAAAAATCGATAGTATGCATAACTAAAGTATACTCTGGTTCCCCAAATAAAACAATCTTGGTACTTAAATCAATATTTTATTAAACATAATTTTTTGACGGCTTGAGCTCGATCATCAATCAGAGCCTTAGCCAAAGTATATTAGTAAATTATTAAATTATTAGTCAAAGTAGATTAATAAATTATTAAATTATTACTGGTTACAACTGTATTGCATTGGAATAATGACGAAATTGCCTTTTCATCGCGACATATCGTCCAAATTTGGTGTAAGTATATATTTATTTCTTAAATTATTTTATTTTATTTGCATCTTTGTCCGGAATGCGCAGGGAATTCTAAGATGTCCGGAATTCTTAAGAAATGTTCACACAAATGAAGAAAGATAAATTACTTACCAATAAAATTAAATTAATGTTTTTGATTAAATCAACATTAACAGCACGTACCTACGAGTACTATACCTAATAATTATATTTTTATATGAGGTAGGATAGGAATGTATTTACGTAAATGTACAATGTAATAATTAATAATTATATATTTAAGACTCCCAGATATATCGTGCAGCTTTTCTGTTTCTTCATGAAAATGCGTCACATCTTTACTACACGCAGGAAATCGACATGCCGCAAAATTAGAAAATCTCCGGAATTTTCTGCAATTGTCTTGAATTTTCTTCGGATTTTCTTGTTTTTGATATGGCAAGTCTAATTACAGTACATACCTATACATACTAAGAATTATGATTAGGCGCAAACCACACAAGAAACTAAGATAACTTGGCAAAGCTAAATTCCATACTACGGTGTATTAGCTCGCATTAACCGGAGTATGGAACATAGTTAAGTTAGTTTAGCTTCCGGTGTTGCTTGCGCTTAAAACAAGAAAACTATAGCGAAATGCCTTAAGATATATATCATCGAAGGTGTTCATTAGTATAATCCTTTTAAATTGACTAATTCATTAAATGCCACGGTTTTGCATTTCAAAAGCACAAGTTTATTTAAACCTTTTCTCTGGTTAAATGTTTAATGTACTTGGCTTACCCATATATCGCGTAAAGAGAGACGATGCAATATGCAACACAAGGGAAATAGTGTAGGAGTTCCTTACTATTTTGTTTGAAGAGTTTTTTTTTGTCTGAATTAAACTTTTTCTTCATAGTTCCTTCTCAGTTTAATCCAGTAAAATCTATTTAAAAAATACATTTCATAATTAAAATAAAAAAGACCTCTTTAATCGTTCCTGCCGAGTTAAAACGAAAACGTATGTAATATACTCTGCTCTGATCAGGGTCGGAAATAAAAAACAGTTTTTTTTAAAGATCAAAACACCCTGTTCATAACAAAAATTAAAAACAAAAATGTTTAAAACAAACATTTACTGATGTTTTTTTTGCGGCTGTTTTAAACATGTTTAAAACATGTTTTAATCATGTTTCAAATATTTTTTTGGTATCGTATTGGTATATTATGTATAATTAAAAAGCGTTTTTAAATTTGTAATCAATCATAATCTAATCATTTTATTGAGTGAAAAATAATAAGTGCTTTCCCAATAAACACAAAACGTAGAAATGCTTAAAAATACAAGTTACTTGTAACAACTAACTGACTAACTGTTTATGACAATAATATTATATATATTATATGAACAAGCACAAATAACAAAAGAAATAATAAAATCAGTAATAAAAGTAAAAAAGAAAAACAATCAGCTGGTAATAAGGTTGGAAAATTATAAATTTGGGCTTATTCATATTCCACATCTTCATGTCCAGAAAATGAACTGCCTGAAACCCCCGCCAGTAAAGGCTTGCAAAGGATGCGTTCAAAAAAAGAGTAATAACGACGACACGTTCGATATAAGGACAAAAACAGTGTTTTATATATGAATATGTTTTAAACAGTGTTTTAAAAACGGGTGTTTTTTCTCGGTGTTTTAAACACATGTGTTTTAAACACTTGTTTTAAACACCGTTTAAAACACTTCTTTTAAACATTTGTTTTAAACACCGTTTAAAACACTTCTTTTAAACATTTGCTTTAAACACCGTTTAAAACACTTGTTTTAAACATTTGTTTTAAGCAATGCCAACCCTGGCTCGGATAGAATATGGCTATGTACTGTTTTCACATGCTTTTTAATGTTTTATTTTTATTTTTGTTATCTACTGGCCTGAATCGTTCTTGACAAATCCGTCAGTGAAACATTCGGGATGGAAATTGTTGGATCAAGATTTATGACTTCGGGGTCGTGTTAAGAATAGTAAGGAGGTAAAAATACTCAGTCCTCGCCTCGGCGACCAATGGGTTGTGCTGAGGACAGGAGGAGTGGGGGAGGCTCAGGAATGTCCTGGTTTATGGTTTTCGGTGCGCTGCAGTTACAAAGTGGACGATAATATTTTTATTTTTATTATTTTATTATTTTATTTATTAACCAGTTTTCTTATAAAACTAATACATGACCCACAAAACTGCATGTACAGTTTGACTGTGGGATCCGTGAGTCTCTAACATAAAAAAATATTATAATATAATTTAATATATTTAAATTAGTATACGATCAGCCGCACCCCAGCAGCTACGCCCGCGCCAGGATTGTATGTTTAAGCCTATAACATTTCCGACGCTCTTATATATTATCCCGTATCTCTTATAGTTTCAGAGACAGCCAAACAGCTTTTACAAAAAGTGTCCTTTTTTTCAAACGAACCTTGGTAAAGTATGTTATGGGAAGGTACAATCTTACAGGAAGGTAAGTCTTCCTCGTCAGATATTTTCATTACTTCATCCATCTCCTCAACAACAGTTAGGGAAAAAACTTGCTCTCAACACAACAGTCATATTTTTTTCTGCAAATAGTTAAGGGCGTAGAATTACGATCTAATTAGTTTGTTTTAGAAACGCGGAAAAAGATAATAAGAGCTAAAGATAGAAAATATTAACGGAGTAAAATTTGAGGCTTTTCTGTAGGGAATCGATGAAGTCCACGCCAATGAAGACCAGGTTCCTTTTTAAGTGTACTGAAGGCCGAAAAAATACGTGGAATATTCATTATAATGTTCCACGACTTACTCGGCAGTCATCTCTAGGTACAGCTTTACCTTCAGATGCTTCAATTTTTATTATTAGTTGTTTTATTTGAACGTATGTACTGCAATTTGACAAAATTGGAACTTATATGTGTTACCGTTTTTAAGATAGAGCTGGAATAAATGACGTTGAAAATATACAATCTTTATTTAAGTATTTTGTGTGGGATCTCCTTGAGTTAAATTTTTAATTAAATGATCTAAAACAATGAGGCGTTGATTGAAGAGCTTATCTATTGTTAAAGTTACAATTACTTCCAGGTCGCCAGTACAGTTAATTAAAGTTTGAAATAAAAATACGAGTACAGACATCGTTGAACTTGATCAAAAAACTCTTTTTCATTGTTTGAGTTTCTATTTTGCGCTCTAATTAAAGTCCAATAGATCTTGTGACTGAAATTTTTGCTATGCTTCCTGTAATTTTGCCCAAGTTCGTTCAGATTTCTAAAAGGCTCTCTGTAAGCAGATTCTTCTGCTGAGTGAATTATTCCCTGTCTAAACACGGACCAATTCTAGAAGAATAGCCTCTCTACATGGAAGTAAGTCTTACAAATACACCACCCTTATTAGAAAGGTAAAATATTAGCACAAGAGTCTTGTGACAAGACTGAGACAAGACAACACAAATACTCCTTTGTGCACCAAAAAAAAAACTTCTAGAATTGGCTTCAATTGGTAGCCTTTACGGTTAAAATAAGCTTACAAATGACGGCTTTATCGATTATAGCGATTTCTTCCAGAAACCATTAAGTATCGGGAAAACGCAAAGGCGGTATACAAAATAATTAAATTAAAGGCAATACCTTAAATTAAATAAATACCTAAGTAAAAATCGTACATAATGAGACTGAACAACAAGAACGTGTAACTATGTGTGGGTTATCAGCACATGATATCGTTGGTAAATAGCAAGTATCTATATACTTAACTTTACATCCAGAAAACAGCTTTCCGGGAAAAAAGAGGTTTTAAAAATATATTAAAGATTCATGTGAGGTTTCAATAAAGCGCATTTTCATTAAACTGGGATCTCGGGAATTGTGTACAAGTTACGGCTCACAGTAAAACCTATGTAGCCTGATTAAAAATGTATCAGTGCCAGCTCTCGGTCTAGGTAGAAGGCACAGAACGTAGCACAAGGCGCCGACGTTGGCTATAAAGTGTTTTCGATGCGCTCCTGCAATGGACACATTTTACTCACTTTACTGTCTGATAAGTCCAACCCCTTTGTTCTCGGGGCTATTCTTGAAAATTTAAAAGCGATCTTGGTACTAAATTTCTCGGAGATGGGCCAGGTGGTGCCCGCAATGGAGATACTGAATAATGATTTTATTTGAACTGCAAGTGTGCACTTAATAAACGGAATTCAAGTAAAATGTTATACGAGTGCAAGTAGTGTGTGACAAGTAGATTTTAATGAGACCAGGCCCTGTACTATCGGAAAAATTCTGTTGATCGTTTATCGTTAGAGCATACTTCCATCTTTGACACAGATAGAGATGGATATCCGGCTAAAGGATAATAATCGATAGATTTTTTTTTCACCTCGGAGGTTCCTCCACTGTCTCTTTATATTTTACTTTTGGAAACATTTTGCAAGGTTTATGTACCTACTGCGTTTGGTTGATTAATTGGTTTGTAAAATACTTTTGTTACATACAAGATTACATAACAAATAAATGAGCTAAGGTTTCTTATGACTTTATGACATATGAAAGTCATGTTTCAACAATAAATATAAATTAAATACGAGTAGGTACTTGGTAACTTGCCCGTCTCTTAACGCTTTAAATAACAATATCCATGGTTATAGCTTTTTCACGGAGAAAGGGGGGAAAGCAAGGATCCAAAACTGCAAAAAAAATATTGAACTCCCATAGTAATTGATTCGGGGCTGGGCTTGCGTTTGTGATTTGTTTGCCGATTTCACAACGAGGGTCATCAAAATCTTGATACTAAGCTGAGCACTTACATGTATTGACGCTTACAATTAAGGAACGACTAAAGGAAAATCACGAGTTCCTGATTAAAAACCTTCACCTGCAATGATGCTGAAGAAATCTTCCAAACACAAAAATAAACTCCTAAAAACTAATGCATTGTACCAACATTGTGCAGTACTTACAGAAACACTCACCTTTACCTACTTACACACACACCCTACATGCACACCCACCCCAACTCTCTGACACACACTTAAACCCTCCCTCTCCCCCACCAAGCGCAGCTATTCACTGTAAATCGAGTTTGTATTATTAATTTTATTAACTTAATAATCTATTTTATATTTAATCAATGTAATGAAGTGTAAGGTAATAGTTTTTTATTTTTAGTAAAATAATTTTGATAAATAATCTAATTTATAGGTGAATAATGGAATGAATTATTATATAAATATTGTTTTAGATATAATATACATTTTGGAAGGACCTAGTCTCCATGTTACCAGGGAATCCTAGATGGAGGCTAGTGCCACAAATTATTTTGTAAAGTGGATTTTTTTGTTGGTGTCAATAAAAATATATTTCAATATCACCGAAAAATAATAGGAATCGTAAATTGATCAATTTTCGAGGTAGTTTATCAACTATCGGAAAATCATAAACGGCAGTTGCAATTTGAAATTATTTAACGCAATAAATTTTGGCTGATTGATCAACTTGCGCTGCCTGGCGATAAATTTATAAACTAACGATTTTGCCACACATCAAATCATACATAGATGAACCAATTGCTACTCAGTCTACAATTTTACGTTAAGCTGATATCCGTAACATAATAATACACTGTTCTCTGATTGGTGATGGATGGTCGATTCATATTCATGTCTGATGATCTGCCTGAGCATTTCGTCATAGTTTAAAAATCCATATTTTACACTGTGACTTCGTATTGGTGTTAAAACCAGGGGGGGTTGCCTCGCTCCGCTTTTGCTTCGCTCGGCTCCCCAAATCTACGATCACAAGCAACCTGACACGCTTCTCCTCAGTCCACTTCGCTGCGCTTGTCGTCGCACCTATTTTTGATAGTGAGATATTCAACCAATCAGCGTACACCTCGCGTTCGTCGGATCATTTTATCGCGGGACGCCGTAAATTGATCAACTATCAGAAATTTTACTACTAAAGCCGTGAGTAGCCGTTTCAGTATCAGTATGAACTACCAGAAATGTATACGTAAAATAATACATTTCAACTGCCGTTTATGATTTTCCGATAGTTGATGAACTACCTCGAAAATTTATGAAGTTACGACTCTTGTTATTTTCCGGTGACATACACGCCCATGATAATATCCATCCATAGATAGAACCATAGAACCATTTAATACATGTCCATGGTTTGCGTCAATCTTCTCTTCTACTTGTGTACAAAAAAGCACTGGCCTATTTCTGGTCCATAAAAAGTTTGAAAGTATAAAAATAATCACATTTCCTTGGATTTAAACATAATGTTTCTTTGCAAGACTTGGTTCTACCGGGTTTAAAAGCAAAGGCAAGAATCCTTCAAGGGTGTGTTAGTATGATCGGTAAAGATATTATTTTAAATACTGGGATCTCTAAATAAAGTACCTCATAATAAGACGATTTTCTTTACTCAAAATACACTAATCGCGTGTACACCCTCGCTGGTCGCTGGCCACTCGGATGAGGGGTGCGGGTTGCGGGGTGCAATTAGGTGTGTGGGGAGGCCGGTGAGCTGCGTAGCCATAGCTTAGAAAAATGATGGAATTCAAGGTACATACATATTTTTTTCTTGTAATGACCTTAGAATCGTGTATACTTTCATAGCCTAAAAGGATTCTTGACTTTGCATTTACACCCACTATATCGATTGATGCCAAACAATAATACAGGCAGTTTTTTTTGCAAATCTTGCATACTCAGTTACTGGCCGAGGAAAGTAATTTTTATGAAATCTTTTAATGTAGTTTTTATTTTCTCTGAAATCGATGACGAGGGTCCCTTGAACAAATTTCTATATCTCTTATAGTTTATATTTTCCCCGTGCTGCACCATCCCCACGCGCCAACCTGTGTACAAGATAGACGTGCAAAATATATCGTCAGTATGTGCATCTCCGAGGGGTGTGTTAGAGTTGTTTCCAACTATCAACTGTGAAATGCAAGTTACAGTCCACACTCGTACACCCACGTTTCACCAACACGGCTATTACGTTTAGCATGATGGATTGTGAGCCCTAATAATGGTCTTCGGGCACAATATTTTTTTTGTACTAGAAGGTTTATTATTGTATATTTAAGAATACTACGCAAACAGAAAATAACGTCAGGCAACAGTAATATAAAAACAGGTCAAGTGCGAGTAGGACTCGTGCCTTGAGGGTTCCGTACCATTCCAATAAGTTAATAGACAAATTATTTGAAAATAATTCATCCCCACTTTAAGTGTAAGTTACATAAAAAAAAACGGTATTCTATTTTACCACTGTGTTAGTTACCAAATTACATCTTTTTAGTTCTAAAAGTCTCTGAGCTCAGCCGGGGACTAATAAACTATAAGAGATAAGGGATACTTGTTGACTGCGGAACTCTAAAAAAGGAAAGACGGGCTCGGAAAAATAGAAAATATTCGTTAAGCAAAAAATATAATCCAGGCTCGATTACATTGAATTTCATATTTTTTGAAATGCATAAGCAGCTTTGATTTTAAACTGTTAAAATGTAATCGTATGATATATGCAATCAATAGTTATTCCAATAATAAGTGTTTCTTCTAAATCTTGACCTAATACACACCTAGTTTTAAAAATTCAGACGTTCTGAGACCGACAATATCAGTCTTGTCTTGAAACGTCTAGCGCAGCTTGTCTTCTATAAAATGTGATTAAAATTTCAGTACTCCGTGTAGTGTAGCGGCGAGCAGAGCTGTTGCGTCATAGGAGTAGGTACCTTGGAATTTACTGTTCCAGTGGTTCCAAGGCAGTTTTGTGCTTTAGAATTGCAGTAAAATTATGAAGGGAGTAGGAGGAATATTATATAGGACGTCCCATTTCAATAGGACATGGAGGGAAATTATATTGAATACTAACCTTTGCCCCGTTTTCGGCTTGGGCGTTATTTTATGAACAACCCTTATAGCCAATGTGTTGACTAGGGTTTACTACGATGGTAATAGAAAACTACATCCAAATCTGCCTTATAGCCTACTAGGTAAGTGTTAACCAGGATCACAACTATGATAATTAAAAAAAACCGCATCGAGTGGTTTTTAAGTTAAAACGGAACATACAGACAGACAGACATACAGAAAGACAGACAGACAAACAAAAATTCTAAAAACTGTAGTTGTTGATCCATTTCAAAATTTCGCAAAAATATTTAATGCACAGACACGATCATAATTAAATCCACTTGTACTTGTTTCATTGGTTTTCAGTCAAATCAGTGAAAAAACTACAAGTGGATTTAATGATGATGTTTTCCAAGTTTCACCAATTGCCGCCAATCGCAAGTATAAATTATGTGCAGTCACGACTTCCTTACTACTATATTATTAGAAGTGTATGAGTTAGAGAATTCATTTTATTTAAAAAAAAGGTAGAACTGAGACAGTTCCTGAGGGATCTGTTCTCTCCACTACTCTTTTTCTGCTGCACATTAACTATTTACTGCAATCGAATCTATTCAGTTATGCAGATGGCAGCATTGACATGGAGAGATATTTGTCTAATGCACAGTGAACAAGCTAGCGTGAACAGTATGCGTTTGAACAGTGACTGCAGTGAGACCAAGATAGATAGAATATCGGCAATAACCGATTGGAGCGTGTCTTTTCACAGTCAAAATGACTCTTATGTCCCTTTCGCTACTGACGCGCACGCCCCGCCCCGCCCGTACAGTTATATACCTATATACCGGGTGTAAATAGACTGCTACAATTAAATGAAACCACACATTTAACCGACTCTACTAAACCACTTTTCCCAAGGATCATAGGTTTCACGGACGACGCTCTCTCTAAACTCGCCCGTATGTCGGTGCGCTAGGGTTCACGCATTTTGGTTTGGAACTCAATTATTTCCTAAACTAAGGGTGCCGCCGGGTATGATCCTTGGGAAAAGTGGTTCAGTAGGGTCGGTAGAATATGCGGTTTCATTTAATGGTAGCAGTCTATTTACACCCGGTATATGTTGCCGCCATGTGGTTAAATCAGCCGCTTACTAAATGGCTAGCATTCTGGCTTAAATGATATTTCTGGGTGGTCATAAAAAATTACCACGAAGGTTATGTAACCTAACTTCTAACTTAAGCTAATAAGGCGGTCCTCTCTTCTGCGCTGCAGGACTTCCGAAAAACTCATTACAATCAGGCGACTGATTAAAACACTTGGCGGAAACATATACAGACGCTTGTAGTAAACACACAACACACATAATACATATAACGAAAGTGTCGTAACGCTCGAAGTCTTTACTATTTTCGGCCTAACGAGTGATAAAGAACATCGTACCAAAAAAATATCTACAGGTTACAGTCAGTATAAGTATAAGTATGAGGACCATCTATATATATGGTATTCAATGTATTGTGGAAAAAAGATACCCGCTTATAACCTACCATTGCAATTCTGGTCAAAAGAAGACATGTGTTTTTTTAAATACTAAGTCACACAATATTTTGAATGACATTTTTCTTTCGGCTGCCTATAGGCTGTCCGAGATATCATGATATGGGTGACAGTTCGTAATTTTCCGTTTCACCTATACTACTCACACCATACTACATACACCCAGGCACAAAAGAAAATAATAGGTTTTAGAAATAATGTAAATAATTATTCCAAAAACAAAATAAATAATGCCTCTATAAATCGTAACAAAAATCTCAGTGTATTCGTTAAATTTAACGAAGAAAAGATTCAGTAAATAATAATGTCTTTTTGCTACGTGATGCGTAGATCGGAACGCTAACCCATAATACATAATCGAAAATATATCGATGAATCGGTGCGGCCATCATATAGGATCGCGTCAGTGTGAGTACATCTTGTATAGGGTTTGTGTTTTCGTTGCGGTTGCTTTACCTGCTATTTGTTTTGGCTTTTGTTACAGTTTTTGTTTTGTTATTGGTGAAATTCCGAGAAAAACAAAAAAAAATCTTTGAACTCTCAAGCTCTGGAGTTATTGGTTCGTTTAATTTAGTAATTAACAAAAAATATTTTGGATAATCAAAGATCAATCAAATAAAAAAACGATTTGATAGCCCTTGATAACTTTCTCAATACTAAAAAAAAATCGATTATATTTCGTTAGGGTACATCACTGTAACTGTCAACTTTGAACTGCCACCCATATCATGATATCTCGGACAGCCTATAGTATAATATAGAGAGGGGTGAATGATAAGAGCATGGCTTGGTAGCTGGCTGCATATAGTCTGGCTTTTGGCTGCGATTTATAGTGTCATCGACAAAACGGATCGATCCGGTCTCCCGTCACATGCCATTCTTGGTCGAGGCTCGATGCATAATAAACAACGCCAAACGCTTTTTCAAGCTTCTGTTCATTTTAGTATAACGACGAACGGCGATACAAGTGGATATGGTTTTAAATCATGAAATTTCTTCCTTGCTTGATAAATTATGCATAATGTAGGTACTTCTTTTTGACAAGTAACGTGTCCGTTGTCAGTTATATCGAAGGTATGTTGCAGGTGGTGTTTTGTAATAAGGGATGCTACTTACCTATGCATGTACATATGCATAGGTAGGTACTGTACTAACCAGCATCTGGATGTATGTAACTTTATACGAATACTCGTATATCAATATATAGGCATATTTCAAAATTTCTTGACTCGCTATAGTAAAAGTTGTTCGTACAGTCAAATACTCTTGACAAGAATAGAAGAATAAGGGCAAAATATCACTTACTTACTCATCAGGAAATCTCTGCAACTATAGAGCGTACTGTAAAGGGGGCGGTTAGGATACTCTACTACGACAGAGGCACCGCTAAGAAAGGTTTTTTTTAAATTCTATTTTTATAGTTGTGTGCGATACCGGACGCTAAAGTTCTTGGGTTTTGTACCTCTATATTAAAAGGAAAATGGATCCCTTATAAGATCAGTCCCTCCGGCTCTCAAGAGAGGTTTTTTTTTCGAAAACTATAATACGTTGGGATTTGAAATTTGGCATGTTTTATTGACGCGCACATAGTATATCATCAGTCATCACTAATCGAAGACAGGAAAAAATATCGATTAAAATGGATTTGTTAGAATATAAAAAAAGTCATTTGAAAGAACATCTAAACTAGTAAATAAAAAAAAACATTGTTCCAATGTTCTTCATGTCCTCTTCGGATTTTATTACTTAAATTTAGAGTTTAATTATTTAGTAATTTTGGTTATATAATTTTATTAGGGATAGTAAATATTGAGCTATAGATTACCAGAAATCTTATATGCATGTAAATTTTTTAATGCACAAATCGTTAATATATGATCAATTTAGGGCTATGAATAAGAATTTACAACTAAATTATCCATATTTCATAGTTATAAAATCAAAATAAGTTTTATAATAATCTTCTAAAATTCAAACGGCTGCCATTTCAGCGCGCATCAAGTGACGTCACATGATACTGCTCTTGCTTACAGTGTATGGCGAGTGACCAGATTTTTCATTATTTTTGATTAAAACAACCTATTACAAAATATTTATTATATTTATTATTTATAATATTAAATATCTGTGGGTTTTATTTTACACTTATTAACTTTGAACTTAATATTTTATGATGAAATGTACACACTATGTCACAAAAGGCAGTTAGCCAATGGTGACGCGTTTTGCATTTGCGTTTCATTTCATCAAAATGTTGTATTTTTTAAATGGAAGTTATTACAAAACTATAAAATAAAATAGTTTCCCATGGTCATCATTAAATTTTACTAAGTAAATAGAATACAAAAAACGAAATATATTACTTATATATTCTCTAATATAATACAAAGAACGTATATTGGATCTATTGATTGCTCACTGTAGTATTGATAATGAGATATTTATTGTACGAGCTTCCTTCTTTGCTGTTTCTGTTTTTCAAATTTTTTTTTCGGAGATTGTTTTTCGATTTTGGAGAAAATGAAAATTGCATTAAAAAAAGAGCAGTGTCCAAAATAGTCCTGTTTTATATTTCTTTCTCAATATTTTGGGCGTTGTGCTTGCACTGATGCAAACACTTAATTAAGGGTCTGAAATGTCTTAAATGAAATCCTTTGAAAATGCTATTAAAGGGAAAACCGGTCAGGAGACAATAACAAATTTGTGGCATAGTGATTTTATGTTCATTTTATACATTACGTTTCACGTTTTACTATACAACGATATTTCGCTGTTCTTCTTTGAAGGAAACCGTACTGGTTCATAGTTGAAATTGGAAATTAATTAAGATGTTCAATGGCTCTTTGTAAAGAACCAAGACGGAATATTTCTATTACGCTGCCGAAACACTTTTGCAATTGAATTTATTTAATAACTAGCTTTTGCCCGCGGTTTCGCTCGCGTGGAGGTGTAATGTCTTTCAGTCAGGGCAATAAAAATTATCAATCACAGATTTAGGCATGGTGGTTTATTTGTATCACTCCATGTTGACCAGGGTCACTACGATGATAATAGAGAAAACCGCATTCTAATCCGTTGAGTGGTTCTTGAGTTAAAATGGTACATACAGACAGAGATATATATTATACAATGACAGACATACCTACAGACAAAATCCGAAAATTTAAGGTTTTGGCCTGAGTACATACTTAATACCCCAATTTCATTTAAAATTTCGCGAAAATATTCAATGTAGAGACACAATTTTTTTACAACTTTATTATAAGTATATAAATATAGCGGAGAAATTCAATATCGATATTTTTAACGAACTGAGTATGAATCGAGAATTTACAATTGAATTTTCGACAGTCAAATCCCGAAATGCCGCCGTAATTGATAATGCCCTTGATCTTTAATTTTTAAACCAGGTCGGAAAATTCAGAACGGAGAAGGTCGGACGTACCTTTTCAAATAAAAGTATCAAAGAAATTGCGACGTTTCGTCTCGAGCATGCAGGTTACCTACCTACCTACCTATTAAGCGGAGCCGCCATTATCGCTTTACATTATTCATGACGAGTCGGTATCCCCTAACGATTCGGTTTGAGAACGAAACCTATTGTCGATAATGAAGTCAAGTTTTTCTCGACGACTGCGAAATTTCTTGTCTTTAATTTGGTTAAAGTCTTTCCTGAATTTTAAAAAGTCTCTGCGCGGTCGAAGTAGGTTTTGTGTTTTCAATTCGGTAAAAATTATATCTATAGGTTGTTATCTACAATATTTTGTTACCAGTTGCTTGATAATCGGAACCAAAATGTTCCGTTCGTTATACTCCGTAAGTAACAAAGAAAAAAAAAAGGTACGAGTTGTAATGTTTGTACAGATCATAGTGATAGTATGCATGCAAGTTAATGTTTCATACACAAAGGATAATAATATGTACATATCTATCTATCCTTAAGTGTGACCAGGCGATTATTCCGTAACGATTACAGATATCACAAAAATTTAAACTGATATCGAAAGTACGTTTCGGATAAATTAGTAAAATATGCACAACTCTCGAACATGATCTAGAATTGTTGGCTTCGGGTGGGTTTGCGGACCCTCATATTGTAAAAACAAATATAAATCGAGACACAAGCCTCATATATATAAAAATATTACTGTTACATAAAAAATGCGAAGGAATCAAAAACAGAACATAAAAATTCATTTACTTAGAATTTATGTTTCACTCCCAGCAGAACGGTGATAGGCATTATTGAAAAAACAATAAGTACTTACCAACAATACTCTGCAATTTCAGGGAAATTTCTTAATATATAGCTATAATGCTATAATGGAATATGCATAAACGGTTTAAGCATAGCCGTATAAAGCATAACTGTCTTTAGTTAAAGTGCGGATGACGCCAAAGGAAGTCACAAAAACCACACGAGCTCTTTGACTCTGACAAAGACTTCACAACTTATACAGTTAACGCTACGTCACGGTATAGAGTTCTGGTAATATCTGCATAAAGGTTATAATTGCAGTATGGAGTTGATTGTTAGGTGGTAGAGCCGATGCCGGGCTCGACTGTGGAGGTACCACCATCTTACTCGTAAATCCTCCCGAAGTTATTTGGGGGAGAGTAAGAGGTTGTTAAATTGTATGGAGGCGAAGGTAGCCTGGTTATAATAATTGTATAATTTTAAGGTTTTTTAGACTGTCAACTTGAATTTGTAGTTGTCAAGTACTTGTTTTATAATATTTTATGGAAATAAAGAAATTTTGAAATTGAAAAATTGGGAGAGTAAGAGGACAGCTCTCAGGCAAAAAAACCAGGCGGCTCACCATTGCCTGGGACCGATGGATGGTGGTATATTCATCCCCAATTGCCGGGCCTTATATGAATCAGACTGATGACGGGCAGCGGCGTCACTGGTGCAAGGGTTTCGGTACCGCGCTCACCAACCCGCCTGCCCAGCGTGTGTGAGTATGGGCATTTCTTCCAGGAGGACCGCCTAGAGTGGCGAAATCCTGGAAAGGCCTATGTCCAGCAGTGGACGAAACAGGCTGATGGATGGATGGATGGAGTTGATTGAATTATACTAACTTACGCAAACAAGTTAGTTTAGGACCAAGAAAATGCTATGCTCTAGCATACACAAAAACGAAAATTGAGACCACAAAAATATAAAACATTAGATATTATACATAACTTCCAAAAAAAGGAAAATAAACAATAAATACGAGACTTTAATTTCATCAAGGAGGTTTAAGTGATTTTTTCGGAATTTTATAGATTATAATACTCTAAATTCATCACTGACACAGTAGTACGTCATCCCGAATAAGGAAAATACCTTAAAAAACGTCACTGACGTTAACCAAACTGCTGGTAAGTGTCAAGTATTATTAAATTGTATTTTGTAAGGTTGGTTTTGTACGTGTTTTGCTTATTTTGGGTGTACTGCGGAGTGAGTGATGAATTTCGAAATGGTTTACAATAAAAATAATAAAAAATTATCTCGGATGTGTTTTATTCGTAACACAGTCTTTAGTCTACCTTTGAAGAAAATTAAAAATTAAGCTCACACGTATATGGTCGTAAAAACTAAATCCTGCAAGTCTAGCATAGCAAACCATATCGAGCTCGATAGCGCGTGATACAGTGCTCTCTCTTACTCTGTTGATCTCCCTCGAGAGGGATAGACATTCTGTATCGAGCAGTTAAGCTCGATATGATCTGCTATGCTAGGCCCCCTAATCAACCGTAGAAACCTTTCTATAATTCATGAGTCGTAGAGGAAAAAAAAGCCAGCCAAGTGCGAGTCGGACTCGCGCACGAAGCGTTCCGTACCATTATCTACAAAAACGGCAAAAAAATCATGTCTGTTGTAAGGGAGTGCGCGGGTCTGACTCGCACTTTGACGGTTTTAGTATTTGTTGTTATAGCGGCAACAGAAATACATCATCTGTGAATATTTCAACTGTCTAACTAGGGGCCGTTCAAGTACTACGTAAGCAGATTTATTACAATTATTTACCCCCCCATCCCCCTTGTCAGCAAAAGTAAGCAAAGCTCTTACCCCCTCCCCCCATGCTTACGTAAACATTTTTCAATTATAAATATATATTTTTTTATATTATAATGTTATAATTATAATTTTAAAAATAAGAAAATAGATTTAGGATAGAGATTTGATTTTACTGATACAGTATTCAACATAGAGTAAGGGGCAAAAATATACCGATGACGTAATCATCATCTAGACTCCCCTACCCCCCATGTCATCGAAAATAAGCAAAAATAGAAGAACGGACGGACGGACAGCGGAGTCTTAGTAATAGGGTCCCGTTGGTTACCCTTTGGGTACGGAACCCTAAAAATGGGCTTATTTTACGTAATCAAGGATACTGATATTACTTATCTGGAAATGTCACAAACCAATATATTTTATCAAGTTACGTCAATAAACCAAAACCATATGACCAAAACCCTTATTTGACGAATTAAATGTAATGTTTGCTGTTTAACGTCTACGGCGTAGCTTCCACTCTTTGATGATTACGACTTATACGACAGCGACATGAATTACTGTTAGTACTACAGAATATTCGCAGGTTTTTGCTATTTAAAAATAATTTTGCCAAGCGCGAGTCGGACTCGCGCACAAAAAGTTCCGTAACACCACATACTACGGGTACGGAACCCGAAAAACCACCGCCTTTATGATCTTAGTGCTATCTATAATCTTACCAATGAGCCTCGGCGCAAAAAGGTTGACAAGCTACTCTTACCGCCATCTCAGTAAAAGCTGTCAAACAAGTCATCTCAGATGGTGCTTTTTCACTTTTATTTTTATAATTTGTCGTGATAGAGGCGGCAGTAACACGTATACTGTGAAAACTTAAATTTTCTATTTATTACGGTTGAAGCTGTAAACCCCTGTGACAGACGGACAGACAGACAGCGGCGGCTTAGTAATGGGGTTCCATTTTTCGGGTACGGAATCCTAAAAAGGTCACTGGTTATTGAACTATATAGCATTGTCTTAAAAGATAAGTAGACAATAAATTAATACATGCTATTAATAAGAACACGTGAACATATCGTCAAGACATTAATCCCCGAGGGGTCGTCAGGTGTTCACAAGCGTGAACTGTGAAAGTCCAAATTTGGTACACCCACTTTGCAGCAAAGAATATTACGTTAAAAAACGTGATGAGACAAATAGGCTTCCGAAGCACGCAGACCGGACACAAATTAATGTGCACCGCGGAGATTGAACCCACGACCTCTGGGTTAGTAGGTCAGCGCTCTACCATTCGGCCACAGAGGCGATTGATAAGATTTTGTTTTTTGTAATATGCAGCCTGCGGCACAAAAGTCTAGCGGTGAACGAAACGCGGAGGGAATAGCTGAGCATAGGTACAATTGGGTAGCCAATCAGCGCTTACGCATAAGTACGTACGCCCGTCCCGCACCCTGCTTCCTCCGCCACGATACCTTATATTAAACATCTGCGCATTTACCATCACCGCTATAGACTTTCGTGCCGCAGGTTGTAAAAGTAAATTTAATGTAGCACTAATTCGGAGCACCGTCGTCGGTCGTACAGTTGTTGTAGCTACGTGAGTCCTACGCCGTAGACCTTGTATTATCAAGCCGTTCTGCACTATTACGAGTACTTATAGGTACAATGTTCAGCTAAGGAAAGTTCAGTGTGATCAGTATGGTAAATACGAGTATTTGATGGTAAGTATTCAAATGATTCCTTTCTTGCTAGGAAGATTTTTTAAACATTGAAAATTTTTCAAATGTCCTTTTTACGACGAAAAAATATTTTAACCATTACTATTCGAAAAGGGGTTATTGGTTCACCAAAAACAGTGAATAAAACGCTCTTTTACTCACTGAGTGAGAATAAGTAACGTTTTAAACTTTTTGGATAGGCAAAGGTATTTGTGACCATACAGCAATCTTAAAACACTATCACCCGAGAAGCTATAAACTATAAACTTCTTGCAATCACTACATTTTTGTTCCGTAAAAATGCCCGAATAAAGCATTTTAAATTTGGAACAAGCGTGAATGCACAATATGAAAAAATATCGTACCAAACGTACTGGCTGGCCGCTTCGAAAAAAGACCAGAAGTAAAAAAAGAGAACCGCCATTTTTATAGTTAGCTTTCTTCCGTGTTCTGTACCAGGAAAATTAATAATAAAATGAGTTCTTCGAGTGACGAAAACGAGACACTGACTCCGGAATCGATTCGAAACTAAGCAGAAATTATAGTGGCTAATTTGTTGCCACCAAAATCCCGTGAGAGATATTTAAAAAGTTACAACTTGTTCTGCGATTGGAAAATCGCCAATGGCGCCAATTCCTTCTCAGAGTCCGTATTTCTCAACTACTTCCACGAATTAGCCAACACTAAGCAGCCGTCGACACTTTGGTCCGTGTACTCTATGCTAAAGGCCACGATAAACATCAAACACAATATTAAGATTGAAAACTACTCAAAATTAGTGGCATATTTAAAACGCCTATCCGAGGGTAAAAAGACGAAGAAATCTTTCTGAATGAGGCGCCTGACCACAGCTTTCTGGCAGTAAAAGTAAGTAATTTCTTAATACCCCACTTACATTAACTAATTTTATCCATAAACCTACAAGTTTTCTTTAAAGAAGTAAATATTTATTTCTTGTTTACAGGTTGTGTTAATTTTTGGCGTGAATAATGCCTGCCGAAGTAGCAAATTCCAACATTCGAAACATTCCAACAAGTTATTATTGGTCGTTTTTAAAGAAACAAAAACGAAAATTGACAGAACGTTCGTAATACGGGATGAGTATATAAAAATTGTACAAAAATACCAAGCTTTGCGGCCCATTGATACAAAAACCGACAGGTTTTTCATACAGTTCCATAAAGGAAAATATAGTCGGCAACCTATTGGAATTAACAAAATAGGTGCGATGCCAAAAGAAATTGCCACATTTTTGAACCTACCAAATTGCGAACTGTACACGGGACATTGCTTCCGTAGGACCTCCGCGACAATTTTAGCAAATGCCGGAGCTGATCTTATCGAGCTAAAACGGCACGGAGGTTGGAAATCCAGCACAGTAGCTGAAAGCTATATAGAGGAATCAATACATAACAAGGCCAAAAGATGCAGCCGAATAATTGACAGCATCAATCTACAACCGTCTAATGCTGACGCCCTTTTCTCCGGCGCGCCCTTCAACATGGAAGGAAAATCCTTCTGAAACTACTACATTACAGCTTTCTCAGCAACAACGACTACAACCTTAAAATGCGGAGAATTTCACTCAAGTCTTATGTAATAAGACCATTTCAGACCAAAACAAAAATATAACACTTAATTTCAAAAACTGTTCTAATTTTACTGTTAATATCTTGAGCTTATTTTTCATGTTTTGTTCTGTTATTAATTTACTATGTACCGATTGGTTTTAAGTATAATAAAATTTGATTCAAATAGTTAATATGGTACTGTTTATTTTCTCATAGTCAATGGTGAAAAGTAGAGTACATAACTCGTGAAAAAAATAATTCAACTTTAGAATCCTTCGCTCCTCTCGGGATCCAATTTTGAGCCTCGAAACAAATTCCCTTTTTTTTCACTTGTTGTGTAATCTACTAATTACACTGAAAACAGTGAAAAAAAAAGGCCTTTTAATCACTGTTTTGGTGTTTGAATTTAGAACACACCAATATATTCGACCTCCATCTCAATGTTTATACAACCTCCTTGCGCAAAAAATACTCGATACAAACTCCTTGCGCAAAGAATACTCGACATACAAACTCTTTGTGCAAATAACTCCTTGAGATTTGATTGGTCGATGTTTGCGACAAAGAGTTTAGCATTAGAATAAAAACTGTATCGTGTTCTTTGCTGCCATTACAGAAAAAATTGGCGCTATTTTAATACTGTAAGTTGTACGAACACAAAGTTTCGTGTTACTTTATAATAAATCGAGTGAATATGCATTCAAGTGTTGAAGAAGATGTGTTACCTGAGTTTATAAACGAGAGGGCGGCCGATATAGTAGAAATATATAGGGACTATCCCTTATCTCTTCCATAATCAAAACATTAAAGCACAAAACAAAAAAAATACTATAAAACCATTAGTCGAGAACCTACAAAAAAAGATACCCCTGATAAAGTCAAAAACACCAAATAGACAAGAAAATAAAAATAAGCTTTTTCTTTGTTCCCTCCCATTGTACTAACTCACAAAACCGTAATCAAAAAATTGCCCATCTCAATGTTCAAAGCTTAACTGCTTGAAAAATATCTTTGCTTGAGGTTTGGCTAAACCAGGAGGGCAAAGACGTCGAAATATTATGTATTACAGAACACCATCGTAGAGAGGAGGACCTGTGTAGAATAGTTGTCCCAGGTTTTAAATTGGCTAGTTGCTTTTGTCGCTCAAACAATAGGAGCAAGGGGGGGGTGTGTATTTACCTACGAATTGATGTTCAGTATAGGGATCTGACCTATATTAATAAATGCAAGATTCCATATATTTTTGAAATATGTGGAATAGATCTAAATGGTATCTTTATACTATGTTTGTATAGACCTAAAACCGTGAAGGAAAACGATAGTTTTTTGGATCATTTGGAGGGCGTCCTGAGCACAATTTTTAAACATAAAGAGCGAAAAGTAATAATCTGCGGAGATTATAATATTGACATTTTATCTAAAAACTCGGAGTCTTTGGCATTTCTGTCTCTCTTAAAATCGTTTAATGTCAAAGAGTTTATCCATGTACCGACGCGTATCACTAACCACAGTGAAACATGCCTCGACAATATACTGTCAAATTCCGTTTTGAAGGATGCGACTGTCACTGAGGTTGGTATTTCTGACCATACTCTTCAGTTTGCTTCTTTCAACGTCCGAATCAGCAAAACTACTAAAAGACTCTTTAAACTTGTCAGAGATTTTAAAGATGAAAATCTTCTTAGGCTGAATAATTTTCTACTAAGTAGATCATGGACTGAAATATTTGAATCAACAGACTGCAATATGGCTTTTGAGAAGTTTCTCGATATTTTAACTGAAGCTATTGATATTTATTGTCCAGAAATCAAAGTTAGATGTGACAATAAGATGAAAAAAGATATGTGGATTACACCGGGTATAAAGAAATCATGTAAGACAAAAAGAGATTTATTCATTCAATCAAAAAGATCAAATTCCGATGAACTATTTCGTTTTTATAAGGCATATTGTTTAGTCTTATCAAGGGTCATTGGTCACGCAAAAAGAAAAGCAAATGAAGAAATAATCCTAAAATCTGATGACGCAGTAAAATCTACTTGGAAACTCATCAATAAAACCATCAAAGGAAATAAGCTAAATGAAATTAATATTTATAAAGGTCTAACGGATGGTACTAAAGTGGTGCTTGATAACTTAGAAGCTGCTCAGTTGTTTAATAGTTTTTTTACCGACCCAGGTGTGGATGCTCCCAGGGCCTCAACCGATCCAATAAAATTACCACATTTTAGTAACGAAACTATGTTCCTAAAACCGGTCTCAAAAGATGACCTTCTAAAAACAGTGTCCTCACTTAAAAATAAGAAATCGTGTGGATACGATGGTATACCTCCTAGGGTCGTTAAATTTATAATTAACCCTATCGCTGAACCCCTATTATGCATTATCAATCTTTCCTTCAGGGAAGGTGTCTTCCCGTGTAGATTAAAACGAGCTCAAATAAAACCTATACATAAGAAAGACTCAAGTCTGGCCGTCGATAATTATAGACCCGTCTCGCAGTTGACTGTTTTTTCTAAGATATTTGAAAAGTTAATGTTAAGCCAGCTTCGTAGATTCCTCACTTTTCATAGGATACTAGCAAGGGAACAGTTTGGATTCCAGAAAGATCTTTCGACAGTGGATGCTATCTTTGACATGGCGGAGTTTGTGTCAGAAGCCTTGGATGGCAAACAAAATATAGTGACTGTCCTATTAGATTTATCCAAAGCTTTCGATAGTATCGACCACGGTATAATGCTTGAGATGCTGAACAGATACGGTCTGCGTGGCAAGGTTAATGAGTGGTTCTTTTCATACCTTACAAACCGTGAGCAAAGTGTCCTACTTCCTATCATAGACAGTAATGCTATGTTGGTAAATGTGGAGTCTGAATCACTAGTATTACAGAAAGGCGTCCCTCAGGGTAGTATATTGGGCCCAATCCTCTTCCTACTATATATTAACCACTTGCCACAGGTGTCAAACAACAAAGTGGTAATGTTTGCCGATGACGTGTTGGTTTTCTTCAGTTTTGAAAGAGGTAGTGATAAGGACTTAGCAAGTGAAATCCAACATTCCATTTTTGCTATTATAAATTGGTTCAGAGATATTAAATTAAGCACTAACGTAAATAAGACTAAAATGATTCACTTTAGAAACTACAATACGCAAATTATGGATGTTAGTGTCACTCTGGAACTCAAAACTTTGGAATTTGTATCCGAGGCCAAGTTTCTTGGAGTACACGCTGATGAATTTATGAATTGGAAGTGCCACATCCAAGCCTTACAATGCAAACTTAGTAGCTTCAGTTACGCCCTTAGAATGCTAACTCATGTAGCAACAAAACGTGCTGCACTTCAGGCATATTTTGCCTTTTTCCAGTCGAGGGTACTCTATGGTTTGTCAATATTAAATTGAGTTCAACGCAATCATCTGGGACCCACATGAGAATAATTATAAACTCATGCTGGAGAAAGTCCAACGAAAATTCGCGCGATATGTGTACAAAAAAATGTATGGGTACTATCCCTACTTATTCCCATCTATGTTTGTGGCGGGAATGGTAGGAATGAACACCCTAGAGCTGAGACGCAAACTGGCGCTAGTAGTGCACTATTATCTGCTGTTACACAATAGAGTTGATGACCCTCCCACGCTCGCGGGCTGCGCGCTGGCGGCGCCGGACAGGTACGCTATGCTGCGGTCGCATCATCTCTTCGCGACGGGTGTGGTTCGCACACAGCATGCTCGCTACGCGCCCACGTTCCATGCGTGCACTCTTCTTAATGCGATGGCCAACCGTAATAATGAATTAGACATTTTTAATATAACCCTTCCGGCATTTGTTAAAATTTGTAAACTATTTTTAAGCTTATAGTTATTCATTAAATATTAGTTCATAGTATATTTAACTTGTGAGATGGTTTTTACTGTTAATAGGTTAAGGTTCTGCTGTCAAATAAATAAATAAATAAATATGGGGTGCTAGTGTGGACATAAAAAAACTGTTCATATTACAGAAGCGTTGCATAAGAATAATTGTAGGGTTGACATCAAGCACGGTGTCTTGTAGAAATTATTTTAGGCAATTAAAAATTCACACGATTACGGCATTATACATAATTGAACTATGTAAACTAATCAAGCGGTATCCAGACAAATTCCCTATTAGATCACTTAGCCACAGTGACAGGTTAAGGGAGCGCTATAGATATGACATTGAGCAATCCCCTTGTCGTACAGCTGCTTGTGCAAGATCCACTAAAATGGTTGCTGTGAAGGTGTATAATGCGCTTCCAAGTGTAATTAAGTGCCTCACTGGATCTAAATTCCTTGATGCATTAAAAGGCTACTTGTTAAAAATCTCACCATATGACCTCAATGAATATTATAATTACAGCGATCTTTAACTTCTATCATACTTGCTCAGTGTTTGGCACTTTCGCATTAGAATAATAGTGTAATGATTCGTATCCGGAGTCCATTGTTGTTTGATTATAATTGTAAATAATTTGTCCATCCAAATTTATTTTATATAATTTATTTGTGTGCGTGATATTGTTACACCCTGTGGGTATAATTACATTGATACATAATTATAATACTATTACCTACTATCATACATGTAATTAATTGCAATAAACGAATATGAATATGAATATGAATATGAAAACTGTCTACCCAACAAATCAGAACTGGTTTACATCAAAGCCTACGATGAGTTTTGCAAATGGAAAAATGAAAATTAAGCTTCGGGCACATTTTCAGAGTCTGTTTTCCTAAATTATTTCAACCTTCCTTTTTTCTTTATTAAATGTCTATTTTCGCTTATATTATTTCTTTTTCTCGTAGTCATGGTATCAAGTATAGTATGGAACTCTTGAATAACGTATGGATTTATATTGAGGGTCATGTATCACTCGCGTCGCTCAGGATTCTAACACTTGAATCACTCCCTGCGGTCGTTGTTGAGTATATGAAAAAATTCACGGCAGTGGTATATGAAACGAAATTAAAAGAAAAATTATCACAGCTGTCGTCACATAGGCACATGAGTTGAGTGTGGAGTGCCGAGTTGCTGGATCCCCGTCTAAAGGGGGGGTTATCCCGATTTCGTCTCTTTTCAAATTAATTTTAAGCCAATAAATAGCGATGATGAAATTTTGTAAAAATTGTATGTTATATTTCACTCTTTGTTCTTGATATTTCAGCCGTTCGATACACGATTACTTACATTTTCCTCGATCCATTTAAATCTTAAGATAGGTCTGAACTATGATCATTTTCATTTGAGCTATGTTAAGTTGTGAACAGTAAAACTTATACTAAAATAAACGTCTTAAAAAATGTAATATAAAACGGCCGTCATATGAAAAACTCATCCCTCTAATTCCAAAATAATAAATAAAAACACCTTGAAATAGCGAATTTTCTAAGCGGCGCGCTTCCGCTGAGCAGGATGACCTAGTGTCAAACGAAAGCGTTAGAGCAGGACAGATTTCGCCGGATAACCTCGCCTTAATCTAGGGAAAAAACACGGGAAAAATCTAGCACATGGAAACTACATAAATTACTTTTTTATGAAACTCTTATACATATGTTGAATAATAATCACATTAGTCAGTTAATTAAAATGTATATATTTTACGTTAAATTTGAGTAAATAGACTAAAAATAAAAATAAAATATTGAATTACGTAGAATAAAATACACCTGCATTGGGAACAGAAAATCAATCCCTGTTGTCAATAACGTGTTTCGTTAAAAATTATACTTTGCATTCATGTTCAGGTAATAATTAACTGATTTTCATATAAACACACAGTAATAGTATACCTAGTAATTCTTGCTCTTTTTTTACTAACTCTTAGTAAGTAAGATGAATTTTTTGAGGAATAAGAAGACGCGCAATTTTTGATTTAAGTTCTTGTAAATTAGTAGTCTTTTTATTTACATGTTATTTATAATCTCAGTTCTCTCCAAAAACTGTGTTATTTAAGTATTTTCACGTTTTTTCCCCTAAATGGCTGCAAAATATGATCTAAAATTGTTTACTGAGAAAGTATTTCGAAATATATATTTTTAATTTCTCGACCTTATTTTTTTTTAGTATTGTAAATTGTCATTGACATAGTTCATTCATAAATCTTAACATATGTGTGTATATCTATTGTGTAATGAACGAGGCAATTATAAAATTGTTTTGATTACCGTAACTATAACTACGCAATAACAAAATACCAAGATAAAGCTCAAAACCTTATTATGCTTACCAAAATATCAATATACTGACAATAAAACTAGCTACGAGTATCTGTTCAATTTCAACCTAGTCCTTTCTATTGAGACCATTATGTCTGCCTATTGTTGAACACAGGCTTCTACTTTCCTTCAGATTTTAAACTCTTGTAAGCATTCTAGACAATGTACATAATATTAGATGACTTTTAGCCAAATTTAGTCTGGAGACGGTAAGCGGAGTGATATTTTTTGTGCTCCTATATTTCTTTAAGAACTATTATTGCGTGAGAATATCATGAAATTGGCCATAATATCACAATCAAGAAATTTACGAAAGTCTTACAACTAAAAGTCAATTTAGGTGCGACGACGAGCGATACGAGTTGTTGCTGGTCATAAATTCGGGAAGCGAAGCGGAGTGCTGCTAGGCGACATGTGTTGTTTTAAACAAAATTAATGATATGGCTAATCAGATCATGAACATCGTTGAATATATTTATATTACTACAATTTATTTTTGATTGAAAAACACTTGTACTTGTCCACTGATTTATATTATTTCCCTTACCGGTTTCGCTGTTAAAGCATTATCAAAGGTTTTTTGGTTGTTTACGTATAATATAATTATATTATTGAAAAACACTTGTACTTGTCCACTGATTTATATTATTTCCCTTACCGGTTTCGCTGTTAAAGCATTATCAAAGATATCAAAGATAATATAAATCAGTGGACAAGTACAAGTGTTTTTCAATCAAAAATGTATCAAAAGTTCCACCAAGTGCCAACGATCACGAGCATCAACTCTACTACAATTTAAACTTACGCAAAGAGCTTGCGGAGTGGTTTTAAGCACTCTGTGTAATATAGTGTATCTTAGTAACAAATGACTAAAAAAGGGAAAAATGAAAAAAAGACACGATCTTGCTAAGGTTTGTGCCCTTCTTCTTAGAAAGACGCATCGAATGGGTGGATGGTTAGGCATTATACTTATTATTGGTTTATTTAGTTTATTTATCAACTTATTTGTTTGTTAATTGCATTAGGTATGTATACCGGGTGTAAATAGACTGCTATCATTGAATGAAACCACATATTCTACCGACCCTACTGAACCACTTTTCCCAAGAATCATACCCGCAGACACCCTTAGCTTAGGAAATAATTGAGTTTCAAACAAAAATGCGTGAACCCTAACACACCGACATACGGGCGAGTTTAGAGAGAGCGTCTTCCATGAAACCTGAAGCTGTCATGATTCTCAGGAAAAGTAGTTCGGTAGTGTCGGTAGAATATGTGGGTTCATTTAATGGTATTTTTGTTCAACGTTTGGATTGGGAACGAGGTGCGATCGTCAGCTTTACGCGAATGTATTATAACACAGTTACCAAAGGTAGGATGTGCAAAAATATGTAAAAACTTTTTCGGTACTTTATTATAATGTGAAGAAAATGTAACATTTTACCAAAATAATTTTTCGTGGAAATAAAATAAAATGATATTCTTAAAAAAAATTGTCAGCTCGCCATTTGTTTTGATGATCAATCACTCATGGGTTCATCAACTTCATCATCAATGCCAAATAGTGACAGAATTGTAAAATAAAATTTAAAGATTTCAGTCATAAAACAGTAGAAAATAGATTCAGCAAACAGTTCAGACAACTAAATCAGCGATCATTTAATTTTTTGGAGAAGCAATATTATTGATTAACAAACTTTATCAATAAGTACATAAAACGCAAAAATTTGATAATTAGTTTACTTGATGGGTTTAAGTACCTAAGTAATCAATTCATTTGTTTATTATGCAAACGGTACTTTTGAATCCCTATCCAATCGTGGAACAATAATAGCAGTCTATTTACACCCGGTACATAATATTTTTATTAATATATTTCTTTGTTTTATGCAGGTGTATAATTTTATTACATTTTAGTAGCCTAACCTAAATTTTTACGTATTTTCCGTACTATTATTGTTAAATCATATATTATTGTTTTATAAAAAATATTTTTTGACCTGTAAAAAGTATGCCATCAAAAACAAAACTTAAAAAAAACCAAGTCTCGCAACTTAGTTCTTCTACCGTAAAAAGTTGTTAGATCAATGTAATACCAAGTCGGTTAATTTACTCAGTCCCTACTGTCTTAAGTTATTATATTACAAATTTGACAACCTAACAACATCTTATAGTGACCATATCAATATTAAAAATATTAATAAATAAATCAATTTATGTTTTAAATAAATAGATTAACTCGGCAATCGCATGAAAACACAATGTATCTCACAAGTAATAATTATATTAAATTAGTAATAAATTATTTAACTTACTCGTCCAGGATTGCTGATTTCCTGGTCTTAGCAGTAATGTACTATTTTGAATTTTAACCTGTTAAATTCAGCAACTTTTACACGAACTGAACTGATAACTGTAACGAGGAAATCGGTTTCCAGTGTATGTGAATGTGACGTCGTCGTTCTGCCTGTCACGAAGTTTAATATGCATGACTCGACCAAATGTCTGTGGACTTGTAAAGAAGGTTTATTTAAAACCCATGGTGAGGCATATCTAAACGTAAATATATTTCCATTTAATGGAATGTAGAGATGGGATGAGATGACGCATTTTTGTATGCGTTAGAGGGAGAACAATATAGACAATAAAGGCCTATTGCACCAACAACTTAAAAACTTTTCTTGATTTGATTTGTTTTGGTCACGTTACACTGGAATTAGGACATTAATGCAATAAGGCCTAAGGCACCATTCCATGCCAATGTGTCTATTGCTTTATTACTTCATGCTCAATTTCTTCCGTAAGAGATAAGTGAAGTCCACAGAATTTTTGGCAGGTTGTTCGTTGCTCATTTAACATGTGCACGGTAAGAAGCTTTGCCCAGTTAAGACGTGCGCAAATAATTCAAAGAGTCTTGGAGCTTCTAATTAATCAGATTTCCCCAGTCAGGTGCTACCCAGGGCGGCAATGGGCGCCCACGGAGCTCCGTCTTGCACCTGTGACAAAAATAATGTAAATATAGTACCTAAAATTTTACTAGTTCCTCACTAAATGTTTTACAAATCTAACGCAATATTGACACCTATTCTCGTGTAGCAAATATTATAGGTAGATTTAGAGCCGCCATAACCTAAAACTTTTCATTGCAAAATAGGCTTTAATGCAGATGAATAAAAGTTAAATGAGCTTGTATTATTTTCGGTTTTTCAAGTCTAAATTTAAGGTTTGCTGCACGAGAATAGGTCACATTGCTTACGATATACGAGTACCATGGCAGTTCTCAAGGCCCAGCACTACGCAAGAAGGCATATCCCTGTTGACTTCATGGTTGCTAATTAGGAATATCTATATGTTTGAGTTATTGAAGGAACCAAAAACAATGATTACATGATTGTTCTTTATAGGAATAATATAAAAATACGTTCCCAAAATTATAAATAGATCTTCTATAATGTCAAATTTAAATTCCAATTCAAATTGTTTATTTGCATTATCACATACATAATAAAGATGACAGGGTATTTTTTGAGATCTTGTGATACCCCGTATGGGCACAGCAAAGCAATGACAATGAGAGGAGGACATACATTGTTTAACATTATTAAAGTATTAATACACTTACAATATATAACTTCACAAAATAAAATAAAAATCACATTTACCTCAATAGTAGGTATTCTTAACTTTCGATAGAAATTATGCGTAAAAATAATGATAATCAATCTACTTACACTTACTACTAAGTACTAGGGAATCCAATCCCGCAAACGCGGGATCCCGCTAATGCGGGATCCCGCACCTTTTCTGCGGGATCAAAAATTCGGGATTACTCATGCGGGATCCCGCACGTTCGCGGGATTGAAAAAAAAGACGTGTGGCACTCGGGGACTGCCGCGGTAAAGCTATTGCATGGCATTTTTTATATCCAAAAAATGTCAAAAAATCTGTCAATTCTTAAGAAGTTTCAAATTTTAAAACGGTACCGTAATCAGCGACCCTACACACCCCTTGATACCGAATTAAATGCAAATTGGACCACTTTTTAAGACGTGTCAAAAAACTGTCAAAAGCTGTCAAATGTCAACTTTTTTAATTTGGCCATGTAGCCCCTGTCAAACCAATTATTATAGTCTAAACCCGGAGTCAGTAGCTTAAGCCGTTCGGGAGATACAGCAGCAGATAGAAAATTTTGCAAAAAATTTTTTTTATTATTATTGTTTTTTTTTAGTAGATATAGATAGATCTCGTCGAGCTCTTTTCTTAGAGTACCATGAACATGGGTCTACCTTCAGCCGTTTAGGAGATACAGGCCTCCAAAGTTTTGACATTTCCGGCGCTTAGATCTCGGCGAGACCTTTTCTTAGACACCCATCAACTTGGGTCTAACTCTAACCGTTTAGGAGATACATGCCGTCAAATTTTTGACATTTCAAAAGAAATTTACTTTTTTTTGCACCCTATGGTCCGACCCTTAAGGGTGTACCACATTCCGTTCCAAAGATATAGCCAAAAGAAAAAAAAATCGAAAAATATTATGCCGATGCCTCTAAAACCAATGAATATGTTCTATTTCAAATAAAAAACTAAATATGAAACGTGAAATATTGTGATTGTGAATATTGTATTGTCTTAAACATCATTATATTTAATTTATAATATAAGTGATAACTTTGCTTCATGTTGATAAGAATAATTAAAAATATTTGTGTGTATTTTCTTTCTTTAAATTACATGAAACAAAAATAATAATAAATAAAATAAATTCCGCAAATCCCGCGGGATCCGCGGGATTGATGATCTTAATCCCGCAGGCTTGCGGGATCGCGATTTTGATGCGGGATTGGATTCTCTACTAAGTACTAACTTATAATTATGTAGACAGCTCAGAACAGTAATAAAGCAGACAAATAATATTTATTTATGGATCGTGGTGATTAAAATTATTGTAATCTATCATTTAAGTATTCATTCAATGAATAGTAGCATTTTGTATTTAATAATATTTTCAGTTGTTTTGTAAATGTGGCGTCTTTTGTTTCATTTTATATTATTTCGGGTAAAAGGTTATAGATCTTTATAGCCATGGCTAGAGGACCAGATGAGGTAAGTTTAAGTCGGGAAGGGGGTTGTATTAATAGTTTCTTACGAGAGGTTCTTAAAGGGTATTTTGAGGGTACATGTCGTCGGCACATCGTAGAACTGGTCATATCATAATTTGCCTAGATATATCATAATCTGCCTAGGCATATCATATTTTTGTTAAAACAAAGAGGGGCCGTGTCACTCCGCTCCGCTCCCCAAATATACAATATTTACATGAAACCTTAACGGGATCTTCTCGCTCCACTCGCAGTTGCACATATGTTCAACTTTTGGTGAAAAATTCTCTATTTCATACTTTACGATCTGTCCAATTCTAGATATACATTATCTGCCTAGGCATATCATATTTTTGTTAAAACAAAGAGGGGCCGTGTCACTCCGCTCCGCTCCCCAAATATACAATATTTACATGAAACCTTAACGGGATCTTCTCGCTCCACTCGCAGTTGCACATATGTTCAACTTTTGGTGAAAAATTCTCTATTTCATACTTTACGATCTGCCCAATTCTAGATATATCATTATCTGCCTAGGCATATCATATTTTTGTTTAAACAAAGAGAGGCCGTGTCACTCCGCTCCGCTCCCCAAATATACAATATTTACATGAAACCTTAACGGGATCTTCTCGCTCCACTCGCAGTTGCACATATGTTCAACTTTTGGTGAAAAATTCTCTATTTCATACTTTACGATCTGCCCAATTCTAGATATATCATTATCTGCCTAGGCATATCATATTTTTGTTAAAACAAAGAGGGGCCGTGTCACTCCGCTCCGCTCCCCAAATATACAATATTTACATGAAACCTTAACGGGATCTTCTCGCTCCACTCGCAGTTGCACATATGTTCAACTTTTGGTGAAAAATTCTCTATTTCATACTTTACGATCTGCCCAATTCTAGATATATCATTATCTGCCTAGGCATATCATATTTTTGTTAAAACAAAGAGGGGCCGTGTCACTCCGCTCCGCTCCCCAAATATACAATATTTACATGAAACCTTAACGGGATCTTCTCGCTCCACTCGCAGTTGCACATATGTTCAACTTTTGGTGAAAAATTCTCTATTTCATACTTTACGATCTGCCCAATTCTAGATATATCATTATCTG
Organism: Ypsolopha scabrella; assembly: GCA_910592155.1. Taxonomy (NCBI): domain Eukaryota; kingdom Metazoa; phylum Arthropoda; class Insecta; order Lepidoptera; family Ypsolophidae; genus Ypsolopha; species Ypsolopha scabrella. The sequence goes on from OU342964.1 coordinate 14,898,769, forward strand.
CCTAGGCATATCATATTTTTGTTAAAACAAAGAGGGGCCGTGTCACTCCGCTCCGCTCCCCAAATATACAATATTTACATGAAACCTTAACGGGATCTTCTCGCTCCACTCGCAGTTGCACATATGTTCAACTTTTGGTGAAAAATTCTCTATTTCATACTTTACGATCTGCCCAATTCTAGATATATCATTATCTGCCTAGGCATATCATATTTTTGTTAAAACAAAGAGGGGCCGTGTCACTCCGCTCCGCTCCCCAAATATACAATATTTACATGAAACCTTAACGGGATCTTCTCGCTCCACTCGCAGTTGCACATATGTTCAACTTTTGGTGAAAAATTCTCTATTTCATACTTTACGATCTGCCCAATTCTAGATATATCATTATCTGCCTAGGCATATCATATTTTTGTTAAAACAAAGAGGGGCCGTGTCACTCCGCTCCGCTCCCCAAATATACAATATTTACATGAAACCTTAACGGGATCTTCTCGCTCCACTCGCAGTTGCACATATGTTCAACTTTTGGTGAAAAATTCTCTATTTCATACTTTACGATCTGCCCAATTCTAGATATATCATTATCTGCCTAGGCATATCATATTTTTGTTAAAACAAAGAGGGGCCGTGTCACTCCGCTCCGCTCCCCAAATATACAATATTTACATGAAACCTTAACGGGATCTTCTCGCTCCACTCGCAGTTGCACATATGTTCAACTTTTGGTGAAAAATTCTCTATTTCATACTTTACGATCTGCCCAATTCTAGATATATCATTATCTGCCTAGGCATATCATATTTTTGTTAAAACAAAGAGGGGCCGTGTCACTCCGCTCCGCTCCCCAAATATACAATATTTACATGAAACCTTAACGGGATCTTCTCGCTCCACTCGCAGTTGCACATATGTTCAACTTTTGGTGAAAAATTCTCTATTTCATACTTTACGATCTGCCCAATTCTAGATATATCATTATCTGCCTAGGCATATCATATTTTTGTTAAAACAAAGAGGGGCCGTGTCACTCCGCTCCGCTCCCCAAATATACAATATTTACATGAAACCTTAACGGGATCTTCTCGCTCCACTCGCAGTTGCACATATGTTCAACTTTTGGTGAAAAATTCTCTATTTCATACTTTACGATCTGCCCAATTCTAGATATATCATTATCTGCCTAGGCATATCATATTTTTGTTAAAACAAAGAGGGGCCGTGTCACTCCGCTCCGCTCCCCAAATATACAATATTTACATGAAACCTTAACGGGATCTTCTCGCTCCACTCGCAGTTGCACATATGTTCAACTTTTGGTGAAAAATTCTCTATTTCATACTTTACGATCTGCCCAATTCTAAGATGTACCCACGATATTATAGAAAATCTATTGCAATTTTTTTACACACTTACTTTTCTTTGCTACTGAAGCATAATTGTTTTGGTAAAATTAATAATAATATATTAATACGAATATAAAGTGCCGGTAGACCGCCTCTGTGGCTGAGTGGTAGAGAACTCGCCTGCCGACCCAGAGGTTGTTGGTTCAAACGCGGTGAACATTGTTTTGTGTTCGGGCTGCATGCTTCGGAAGGTACGAAGGAAGGTTTGGGCCCGAAGTAGGGCAATAGGGCTCACGTTTGTTCATAGACATCTTAATATATTATTGTGCGTTTGTTACGTAGTAATCGTTGGTGAAATGCGGGTGTAGCAAGGGTGTATTGTGACTTGAATTTCACTGTTTACACTCCGGAACACCTCTGACACCCCTTCGGGGATTCATGTCGATTCCGAATTCTTCCACGATTATAAAAACCACTTCCTTATTACTTATTCATTTTGTCGTCGATTAAAAGTAAATATCAATGTATACACTTAGGTGGAAATCCTATACTTAGAATTAGAGGTAGGATTGGTTATAGATATCCGGGACTAGATTTTAATTAAGGTTTGACTTTAGGGGGGTTTGTTTGTCTTTGTCTTTTGTGTTTGTCTTTCGACCCTTTTCGACTGTTTTTTGTAACCGGGAAAGCTTTTTTAATTATTTACGATAATAAATAATAGGTATCCACAAAATATGCGTATTAAGAAACTAAATTTTGTCAATTTGATAGAGGTTACATTTTTGATTGAAAAAAACACTTGTACTTGTCCACTGATTTATATTATTTCCCTTACCGGTTTCGCTGTTAAAGCATTATCAAAGGTTTTTTGGTTGTTTACGTATAATATTATGGACAAGTACAAGTGTTTTTTTCAATCAAAAATGTATCAAAAGTTCCACCAAGTGCCAACAATCAGGAGCATCAACTCCACTGGTAGAGGTTAGTTTTCAAAAACACGTAAAAATGTATGAGAAGAAACGCATCTAATTGGGCATATCGAAAAGTGCGACGACGAGCGGATCGAGGAGGAGCGTGTTAGGTTGCTTGTGAATATAAATTTAGAGAGCCGAGCGAAGCGGAGCTGAGCGAGGCGACCCCCCTAGTTTTTACAGAAATACGATATGCTCAATTCTACGATGTGCCGACTACAGAGCGCAGCCTCCACCCGCCTTAATAAAGCGCAGGCACCAGTGAAACCCGCAGTGGCTGAGACTGGGCGACCGTCAAGCCCGTCAGTACCTGTGCTTTTTTACATAAAGGCACCGGAGCAGTTGCAGAAGTAACTTTGTGTCACTGATCTGGTGAAATCTAATGAAAAGTGATTTTACAAAAAAAAAACGTAACTCAAAAACTATATATTTCCGGACTGAGGGGGTTCCAGGGGGGGGGGGGGCTCCCCTTCAATCCCCTCCCCTCACCCCTTCCTCCCACCCCTCTACGCTGGTACTGGATGCCTATAGTTTTAACATATAAATAAACACAGTGTATATACATTTTAATTTTTTATTTTACTAGGTAGGAGAGCTAATGCCGGGCTCGACTGTGGAGGTACCACCATCTTACTCGGAAATCCTCCCGAAGTTATTCGGGGGAGAGTAAGAGGACAGCTCTCAGGCAAAAAAAACCAGGCGGCCCACCATTGCCTGGGACCGATGGATGGCGGTATATCCATCTGCAATTGCCGGGCCTTATATAAATTAGACTGGTGACGGGCAGCGGCGTCACTGGTGCAAGGGTTTCGGCACCGCGCTCACCAACCCGCCTGCCCAGCGTGTGTGAGTATGGGCATTTCTTCCAGGAGGACCGCCAAGAGTGGCGAAATCCTGGAAAGGCCTATGTCCAGCAGTGGACGAAACAGGCTGATGGATGGATGGATATACATTTTAAAATATATTTTTTGTTTCTATACGACTTACCTTCAAATATTTTTCTTATATAATTTTTGTTTTCGTGTTTGTTGATCACTTTAATGTTTCAGTTAATTAAAAAAAAACTTGCATATAAAGGTTAAAATCAGTTATATTCACAAAACCAAGTTTAATATTCCCTTATGCATCAGATTCTTCATAATTGGTTTGGTTTTGGTTCATAATTTGTGGGATTATCACGCTATTACTTCTAATTTGGCTTATTTTCTGAAATCCTTGTCATCGGTAACTAAGATTTAAGGGTTGGCTTTGCTCCTAGTGAAATTCTTTTGACATTCAAAATGCTAGAATGGTAAAGCTTAGTCAGTATAAGTTATATTTAATCGAGAATTTAATAAATACTGTAAGATGTCTTATGTCGAGGCTGCACCTGCGTCTGTTGTCTGTCTATTCGTGTGTTTCGGCTTTGCCAATAAATCAACAATATTGCAGAAATTATTCTACTCTATGGCCGCGTGATCTTTATGTTGAGTCCGGTATTACGTCATTGATTTGGTATAAATATAAAAGATGGCCGACGACGACTTTTTATTGGGTCATCGTGCTGGTGTACACGTTCATAACTTCTTGTAATATTTTTGCTGTTTATTAAATCACAGATTTTTTTTGCTTAATAAACAGGCTGTTAATCGACTCGATTAGTATGGGAAGTCTAAATTTTATTTTGCGTATTTCACAGAAAGGGTCATTGAGCCTTGGTCCTGATCACTTACCGAGTCTCCAGTATGAATTTGATCGCATAAGCAAAAGTCACCTTGTCTAAGAATGAAAAAAGTAATACTGAATAGCAGAAGTGACCAAGATGTCGTCCTTAAAAATAAAAAAAACATCGTACTCGGTTAACAGGCGCATCGTACACTGCAACACGAGAACATATAGTGGGTGTTAAGATGATAACCTTTTTCCTTAAAACGGGGTGTTCTACCCATCAATATGAACAACTTAGGTACTATGCGGCCAACCCTGAAATTGCGAAAAAAATCAGCTGTTTCATACGTTTAGTTCGAGTAGGTCACTTTTAGGTTTAATTTTCTATGGAACAGCTGATTTTGTTTTCGCGATTTAAGGGTTGGCCCCATATTAAAAGTTGTTTATATTGATGGGTAGAACACTTCGTTTTAAGGAAAAAGGTTATCATCTTAACACCCACTATATGTTCTCGTGTTGCAGTGTATGATGCGCCTGTTAACCGAGCACGATGTTTTTTTTATTTTTAAGGACGACATCTTGGTCACTTCTGCTATTCAGTATTACTTTTCTCATTCTTAGATAAGGTGACTTTTGTTTATGCTACCAAATTCATACTGGAGACTCGGTAATTGATCAGGACCAAGGCTCAATGACCCTTTCTGTGAAATACGCAAAATAAAATTTAGACTTCCCATACTAATCGAGTCGAGGTTGGTCTTGAACAAGTATAGAGGCACAAAAAATATTTTTCGTATTTCGCAAACAGAGTCATTGAACCTTGGTCCTCACCACCTAGAAGTCTTCAGTATGAATTTGGTCAAATAAACAAAGGTTACCTTATATAAGGTGATATTTATACATCCAAATTTGTACGTTTTTAACCGTAAAATTAATACGACTGTCTTACACAATTATACAATACCGTAAAGTATGAGATAAGAAAAAGTGTAAGTAGCCAGGTCAAGTGTTGAAATTATAAGTTATTTACATAGTGTAAAGAATTCGACTATTCAAATTTGAAAAGTGTATTTTTAAATAGGAAACATTCTTGTAACAGAAAAAAAAAACAAGAAATTCTGTTTACGTTACGTTATACGTCGTTATGAATAAATTTCAGGATTGTCTACAGAACTTGACACCCATTTAGATCTCTAGTCTTTTGTCGGTAAAGTCGACACCCACCATAATTATCATAAAATTGAACTTGGCTCCCATTTTTACATTTATGTATTTGGTGGGATTCCATACATTCTTGTTCTGTGGATTCCAAAACGATTTTTTTTATCATGTATTTTTGTTCATATTCATATTCTTTATTGCTCACAGTTATTAATATATACAAGTAGTCTTAAATTAAATGTGCTGTAGGCGAGCTTATCCCTGAAAGAGATTTCTAACAGCAAAACCTAGGTGCTATGAACATGTCGGTAAATAAGTGCACACATAAAAAAACATTAATGATTAAAAAAAAGAAAACAAATTTAGAAACAATATCCACTTAAAACTAGCCATAACATACTACATACTTAAATAAATAAGTATAATATATATTACATAACAATAAAACTATTATATAAAAAGTCTAATACACATACTTAAATACTATGTATATATATGGACATATACCCACATAAACGAACTTATATAAAACATGTATATGTTTTGAATAAGAACATAAACATACATAAATACCGTGTATATAAATTGGTATAACCATATGTAAATATATATTCACAGGATAAAAATATTCATAAAACTTAAACTCTTGTAAGTTGCTTCTTAAATAAGCTGGGAGTGTATTTTTCAATCATTCGAATTTCAATTCGCATACGAATCCGCATGATTCGCATACGAAAACTTCAAATTAGTATCGTATTCGTATGCGAATCATGCGCAATTGCGAATTGAAATTCTAATGTTTCAAAAATACACTCCCTGATCGTTTGACAATCGCGAATCGTGTGCGGTAGCGAGTTCCAGAGTCTGATGTATGTCACCGTAAACGGTGATCGGTTTTATCTTAATTTTTCTTATCATTATTTACATTAAAATGTAAAATCTAAAATACGAAGACATGTCTGTCGAGCTTTAATATGTTTCTTCGTAACTCGAGAACTTTTTCCAACCCGATTTTAACTGTCAGCTAGAAAGTTTTCTGATAAATTATTTGAGGCCTATATTACACTTGTGACTAAAGGAAGCTGAGCAGTAAAGACTCTAGTGAAACAATTTAGAGTTAAAGCCAATCGAGGCAGAGATTCTTATCAGCGTGGCCCGCGGACAGAGCCGCAAACAAAAGGCTAGTAAAACTGGTTGCAAAACAGTAGCACTTGCGACGATAGGTACCTTTGGAAGGAGTAAGTAAGAAGGAACAAATTCAATTAAAGCACAATACAGGGAAGCCGTAACTGCATTTTCTTGTTCTCCGAAGCATGAAAGAAAAGCAATTAGCCAACACAATACAGAACACACCATAGAGTAGCATATTTGGAATTGTACAGTGCATCATATTTGTATTAGTAACGAACTGTCTTATACTAAACAAAATCGATTATAATGATTCTATGATTCAAATTAAATATTTGTTTAACGGGGCATCGAGCTTTATGCGAAATAACTGCTTTCGTTTGGTCCCTCGCTGGTATCCTCTAGTAAGCAATTAATAGGTATGTATGTATACACTCCTCCATCTTTTATGGCAAATCGTTCAGAGTTGAAGCTGTGCGTTTGTGGAATGCTTTGCCCTTTTCTATAAAATCTTCTTCTTCCTCGGCTATCTTTAAAAGACGAATAAAAGAATATTTTTTCTCCCTTTAATAGGTACGTTTAAGTAGGTATATTATACGAATAAATATTAGTTTATATTATAATATTGTATAGTATGTATTTGTATGTATATTGAAATGTAGTAGATTGTTTAGTATTTAAATAATTAGTTAATTTACATTGTGCAGTACATGTATGTATATATTACATAAATATCTCCTGTACACCACCTTCACCTTATCCTTTTTAACATTATCTTCCACCCAAAGGTTGTCTCGAAGAAATCACTCTGAGCTACAAGACCGCCCATTGTACCCTTTCTGATAAAATATTTTTATTTCTTGTTTCTTATTTTGGTGAACAATAAAGAGTATTTATGTTATGTTATGTTATGTATTGCATAGTATGTAAGATATTACAGGGTTCACTCCATAAATCATACATTTTAGAAACATGAATAGTTGAATACTTGTAGTTTCCTCGATAGAAAAAATAAAATAAAAGTTATTTCTAAAAAACCTGATAAGTGCGAGTCGGACTCGCCCACTGAGGGTTCCGTTAAAGACTATATTTTTTATACAAAGAAGTTTGATTTTTTCACAGCTTCAAGGGACTGTAGACCTGAGTATATGGTTTTAATTTAAACTCGATACCTCCACGCGTTACCGAGATAAAGGGTCTTGACAGACAGACAGACGGACGGACGGACAGACAGACAGACAGACAGACAGACGGACAACAAAGTGATCCTATAAGGGCTCCGTTTTTTCCTTAAAAAACTGAAGTATTCATTTTCATATCAAATTGAGCTTATTGTAAAAATACAATACAATTGTGCTGGGCTGTCTTTGTTTACGAGTAGTTGTACAGATTACAAGAAATCTTCGAAAAATTAATAAAAAATGTTAAATATCGTATGTTCCCCCTAATCTCCGATACAAGAGCAAGTAAAAAAATTTAATCTAGCATGTGCGAGTCAGACTTGCGCATGAAGGGTTCCATACCACCACACAATATGGGAACCCTGAAATCATCATGGTAAATAACAATGAACAACAATATTGATTTGATTTGATTTGATTCGTTTATATAAACAAATTCTTACTGGATACTCCGTTAGTGGTCAGGGCGAAGGTTCAATGACCCTTTGTGTAAAATATGCAAAATAAAATTTTGGCATCTTAAACAAATTGAGTCGAGATTGTTCTTGAACAATTATACCTATAGAGGCACCGAAAATATTTTTGGTACTTCGCAAACAGGGTCATTGAACGTTGATCAATGATCCTGATTTGAGTTGATTTTTATTATTTGCCGTGATAGAGATCATAGTATCATATTCTGTGAATAGATCAATGCGTTACTAAGGCGACGCATTGGAAATTTTGGCGACATGGATCTCCATTTTCCTCAGCAATAAAAAAGATATGTAATTACCAATCTATATACTAGACTAGATTAAGCATTTCATCGACATCATTTTGCCCGAAGATTTAGTTGATTGATTAATTTTCATAACAGAGAAAAACATATTTAGAAAACCTCTTTTAAAACCGAGATTTCTATTTAACTGACAAACGGGAGCGAATGAAGCCTCTAAGTTTTTTATTTAAATTAATCTACAAATACACTTCTAAAAAAATATTTTTATCTGATTGTTGGTTCTAACATTATTGTTATTTGTGTACACCTACACGTTATTCTGATTAGTTTTGTAATCTTATTCGATTGCTATTGGTTTGATGATTTGAAAAGCCTACTTGATTGATTTTGATGATAAAAGCTTACTTATTGATTTACTGTGTTGTTTACCAGCAATTTCGACATTTTTGGATAATTTTAGGGCATACCTAGGTACTTATTTAATATCTTTATTAAATAAAATCTACGCTTTGCTTGAAAGTGTAAGAAATATTACCCGAGCAGAGAAAAGAAAGACTACCTACAAAAAGAAATGAGATCCCATCAAAAACAATAAATGTAAAAAAAAACAAATGTCGCAAGTAGTCGCAACCCATTCCTTCCACTTTAAAAAGTTGTGTGAGATCTTATGTAAAACCAAATCGGTTATTTAAGTTTATATAGGAGCACCTATTTATTATAATTAGTATGGAAGTACCTTTTCAACAACTTTGTCATAAATAGTTTCCTAATTAGTTACCTACCAACATTTAATAACTGTATCAATATTAGACATCTTTATTTCTATATCATATGTAGTGACTTGGTAGTGACAAAGCACAAATAAAGCGCTGCTGCGTGGGTATACCTTCTCAGGTCGCTAATAAATTTATATAACGTAGAGGAATGATAAGGTATTTTATTTCATATACCCAATGATAGAATATAAATTATTAATAAAACTTACCTCAATTAAAAAGGGCAGAACTAACCTAAAATCCTGTTAAACCTATAATAAAAATAAACTAAATTAAGTAGAAAATCCCATCTAAAACGCCACCGTCATGTGGAAGGGTACCTAGAAGGCTGGCAGCGTTTCCTCTTTGAATGGCCAGGCTAATTCTCTGGCCAAGATACGCACCAGCCTTCGGGTCCCCACAAACATCGATATAACTTAGATAAGTTATTATGTTGCCGTGCCATTGCGAATTCACTATATTTATTATAGAAATAAGGATGTCTAATATTATTACAGTGACAAAATGTTGGTAGTTAACTAACTAGGAAACAGTTTATGACAAAGTTGTTATGGAATGGGTTGGGAGTGTTTGCATTTTGTATATTTTATGATTTTGATGGGATTGTTGTATGAGCCGTAACAGATACACATACTTGTGTTGACACAATTTTACTTTGTTCTGAACCAGAGTTTGTATGAAACTTTGCTATCAGCGTCTTGGATTGGCTATGTGGCTCTAGCAATATTAGATATCTATCTCTGTAGTACACGTACACACCGATCTGTGTGCAAGTAACGGTACACTGTTGCTGGAACTATACTTTTTGATGTTATGTTATGAAAGAAATTATTCTCATTCTAATAGCCACACTAGTACAGTGTTAAAAGTAAAAATATCCGAGTACGAGCTTTTACGGTTTCGACCTTGTTGCAAAATTTGAGTAGTATCTGACTTGAAATGAAAGCGATTTGTCGATTCACGTTTAATATTTTTACTTCTGATATTTATAATGGTTTTATGTCACTATATATATTGTTTTCCCAAAAAGCAGGACGATGCAGCTTTTAAGCTGAGTGTAGCTTTTGAGTTAAACTTAACAACGCCGCTTTAACTGCGAAATAAAATGGATGATCCGCCCTAAATTTAGGAATGCGAGAGTTTGCGAAGGTGGCAAAAACGAAAGCTGAAAAAAAATATCAATGTTTATACCGAGTGTAAATAGACTGCCACCATTAAATGAAACCACATATTCTACTGACTCTACCGAACCACTTTTCCCGAGAATCATACCCGCGGCCACCCTTAGTTTAGGAAATAATCGAGTTCCAAACAAAAACGCGTGAATCCTAACGCACCGACATATGGGCGAGTATCGAGAGAGCGTCGCCCGTGAAACAGCTGGTTCCAGTGCAGCGTTCTAAAATAGACCTTCCTCCTACGAGATAAAGTCTTTGAGTGACAGTTGAATATGTTTTTTTCTGAAGATTTGCGCGGGTTTTTTCTTCGAATAGTTGTTCAATATGATCAGTAGAGTATGTGGTTTTATTTATTGGTCACACTCTATTTACACCCTGTAAATACTCAAGACATGAATATTTTCTGAAATGGTGTTGTGATAGTGGCAGAAAACTAGGAAAAAGCGAGGGTTCTGCTTAACCTGGTTTACTTGTACATAAGGGCTTCTATTGGGTCTTTTAACGGTTTTCGTTTTAATATGCTGAGTCAACTACTTATCAATGTAAAACTTGGACACGTGTTTTTTCAGACCTTTGTCTTTCCGTTGTCAAGTCGGTTACCTAATAGGATACATATTGCTCGATAGATTTTATATTTGAAAATGATGCCTTTTTAAGTTATTAATTCGTTTTATGTCTAAGCGGCTTGAGTTTTATGTCTGAAATTACTGCTATAACAAGAAAACATGGTTTATTTTCCGATGTCAGGTGGAAAATGAAGACTTTCTGACAACATAGTGAAGTTCAAAATCGCTCAGTAGTTATCGTGCACCTTTTGTGGTTAAGTCCATGCAAAAGCCGATGAAGTAACAAGACAGTTTCTGAAATAAATAGGGGTTTTACTATTATGTTGTCCTTCTTCTATTAAAAATAATCTCATCGTCAGAATTAGGGTAGCTAAAAATCAGCGCTATCAAAAAACATGATGATTCAGGTCTTACCCTTGTTGCACAATAATCTCACGGAAAAATGTCAAATCAAATGTCAAGGAAGTCATCATTTTTTCACAAAATATAATTTTAATGTAAAAGACGCAACAAAATACCATCGAACCAGGTAATAGAAGCTAAAACAGTAAAGAAAATATAAATAATCATTATCTGACATAAATAAGGGAAAAGCTTTCCAGACGTCGACAAGATTTAAAATTTCCACGACATCCAAACAATGATCCAACAAAAAAATTTCAAGAAACACAACGCCAGTACCGATAAAACAATGGAGCAATATTAAAAAGTGCCCTTCAAATTGCAAAATAATACAATACAATACAATACAATATAACTTTATTTGCACACCACAAAGAAGGAAACAAAAATAATATAAATTACAATAGCCAAATAACGTAGGTACAATCAGGCGGCCTTATCGCTTATAGCGATCTCTTTCAGACAACCTTTGGGTAGAATCTGGTTTAAAAGGAGATTGATGAATAGGCGGTGCACTAATTTTAAAATAATATTTAAATATACTATACAAATCTACATTAATAAATTAAAAGAAAAATAATAATGTATTATAGATAAATAACATGAATGAATAAATATATACATACATACATATATTACATAAATAATAAATAAACTTTAAGAGGAATGTAGATAGTTCAGTGGTCAGAGTGAGAGGTAGTGTTCTTTTACCAGTCTCTTAAAGACTGGTAGGGAAGGTGCTCTTCTTATAGATAGAGGAAGATCATTCCACAAACGGACGGCTTGTACTGAAAAGGAATTGTCATAGAAGGACGATGAATGTATTGGGGTAGCCAGGAGTAGATTTTGAGAGGACCGTAAGATACGGTCATGAGTACCATGAAGAAACTGAAAGCGAGCTTTGAGATATGATGGGGTGGCAGGATTATTTAATACATGTGATGATTTTGGAACAGCAGTTCATGCTGTCTCTGTCATGCATGGATTTGCACTTCCCGTTGTGACGTTTAACCAGAATGTGTGTGCTCCGTATTAAATATCGTTATAAAATATAATCAAGTGGTTCTTTTACTGTATTTACATAACTAAAGTCGTTACCCAGCTCGGACTACACGGTGCAATTAAAGACCTCAAGATATGACAGTTTTTGGCGACGATTATCTGGGGTTGGAGCTAACGGAGGAGCCGGTACATAGCGTCAGTGTGAAGTTAGCGGCACTTAATTAATGTTGTCGCACTGCCTTTGTGTCGTAACGTTGGTAGTACTCGTCAAGTGTCAACTCAGCTGTCAAATCCAACTTCAACCTGTGATGGACGACGAGTTTGCTTACAAGCAAATAAAGGAAGGAAAAACTAGTTGGTTATATAAATTAAACAAAGAAGAATTACTGGAGGTGATAAACAAACAAGGACTCAAAGTGTCAACTACTGCTAATTTTGAAGAGTTGCGAAAAACGCTTCGGGAATACGTTCAGTCACAGTCGGTGGAATTAAACACTATGTCTTCGGTAATATCGGAAATCGAACAGTTCAAAGGAGGTAACTGGAAAGTTTATGAGCAACAGTTGGAATGTTACTGTCTGCTAAACGGGGTACCTGAAGACAAGAAGGTACAGCTGTTGCTAACAAAAAGTAGCACACAAGTTTTTGAAAAATTAGTAGGACTAACAGCACCTGTGAAGCCCTCAAGTTGCACATTTGCTGTAATATGTGGTTATTTAATGAATTATTATCACCCTAAAAAGAATATCCCGCTCGAAAGGACAAAATTCCGGGCGAGGAAGCAACAGCAAGGTGAAAGCATTGAAATATTTGTTGAAGAGCTAAGGAAGCTAGCGGCCCGATGTGATTTTAATGATATGGATGACCAGGTGAAGGAAATGTTGTTGGATGGAGTCATCAATGAAATGGTAAAATTTGAACTATTAAAAAATGCAGAGAAGAAATTGAATGAATTAGTGAGTTTAGCCAAAACGGTAGAGGTGGCATATGATTTAGCCCATGGTGGCAGTAGTAAGCCACCTAAACAAGTGGACGTTTACCAGCTCCAAAGAAACAAGCCTCAAAATAGCAAAAAGCAGCAGCAAAAAGGATTAACACATAGTTCAGAAGGACTGTCATGTTTTTGTTGCGGTAAACAAGGTCACATCAAGAAAGAGTGTTCGCTGAAGCTGAAATTCTGTTCGGAGTGTGGCCAACAGGGCCATATTTTTAGGATGTGTTCGTGGAGTGGGAAAAAGGTACTTTATACTAAGAGTGATAATAGGGAAGGTATAGCGGACAGTGAGACAGAAGTTCATCAAGAGTTGAAAAATTTAACCTTAAATAACGAAGACTGTCAGAAACAAGATGAGGTTGATGAGGTGGACTATGAGGTATTTAAATTCAGTAATACTAAAAAAAAGGTAGAATCTATGATGCTAGAGGTACTGATAGATGGTAAACCTGTTAAATTTGAGGTGGATTCAGGCTCTGATGTAAGCACTATTTCTTACAGTATTAAAAATCAATGGTTTGAGCAGTCAAATATAATTAAATCAAATACTGTTTTTACAAACTTTGATCAAACAAAAACCACCCCATTTGGCTATATCCAAGTGTCAGTTACTTATGAAAATGTAAGTGCGGATAATGTGAAATTATTTGTTGTAAAAAAGGGTTGTCCCCAAGTCATAGGTAAGGATCTATTGACCATTTTAAAGCTTTGGCCATTAAAGATAGAACAGCAATACAGCGTTAAAGAAAATTTTTTACTAGATGAGGAAAAAGCTGTAGAAATGCTGAAAACTGAATTTGAAATTGTATTTACACCAGGGTGGGGTAATTTCAAAGGTAGTGAAATAAAATTAAAATTAAAGCCTAATGCAGTACCAAAATTTTTACCTCCAAGGTCAGTGCCATTTGCTTTGAAAGAAAAAGTCAATACTGAAATTGAAAGGTTATTAAAATATAAAAGAATTGCACCTATTGAGTACAGTGATTGGGGCACCCCAGTGGTACCAGTTATTAAAAGTGATGGCTCTGTTCGTTTGTGTGGGGATTTTAGAATTACCATCAACCCATACTTAGAAATTGACCATTTTCCGCTCCCAAATGTTAATGAGTTGTTACAGAAAATGCAAGGGAATTATTTTTATACTGAATTAGATTTGTCAGAGGCGTACTTACAGGCACCTTTACATGAGGCCTCCCAGAGCTTAGTAACTATTGTAACAGAAAAGGGCCTTTTTAAATTTTTATATCTGCCTTATGGTGTAAGTACAGGGGTTGGGTCATTTCAAAGGCTGATTGTTCAAAAGTTACAAGGATTAGAAGGTATAATAATATATGTAGATAATATATATATAGTTGGTAAGACATTGAAAGAGAACTTTGATAGGACAAAGTTGGTTTTACAGCGCTTGGCTGAAGCTGAATTAAAATTAAAGATTAAAAAGTGTAAGTTCTTTGTTAAAGAAGCTGAAATTTTTGGATTTAAGGTAAATTGTCAAGGTGTGACCATTTTGCCAGGTAAAATAGACGCTGTATTAAATATTCCAGTGCCTAACAATATTAAAGCTCTGAGGTCATTCTTAGGCAAAGTAAATTATTTTAGTAGGTTTTTAAAAGGCATAGTGATCAGTTACTCAAATGTTCACAGGATTTGTAAGGTTGTGGTTGCTATTAGTGGAGTAATTAGATTTAGTTTTAAGAGCAGTTTCACTATTACATTGTGCAGTAAGTTAAAAATTAAATAAGTGGATAAATCTTTTATACTAATATAGAATAAAAAAAAAACTGAAGCTGGTCTGTGGGGATAGTTAGTCACTATGTAGAGTTTAAGTTTTTTTATGTAGGGGAAAGTGTGATGATTTTGGAACAGCAGTTCATGCTGTCTCTGTCATGCATGGATTCGCACTTCCCGTTGTGACGTTTAACCAGAATGTGTGTGCTCCGTATTAAATATCGTTATAAAATATAATCAAGTGGTTCTTTTACTGTATTTACATAACTAAAGTCGTTACCCAGCTCGGACTACACGGTGCAATTAAAGACCTCAAGATATGACAATACAGAATACAAAAGAGACAGAATATGAGAATTGCGACGACGACGAATAGGAAGCCAATTAAGACGCGAACGAAATTCAGAAATATGATCGAATTTACGAATACCAAAAATGAACCTAATACAGAAATTCTGAAGACGTTCGAGTTTATCAAGTTGGACCTGAGTAAGATCGAGGTAACAAATATCTGCGTAATCGAGAATCGGTAGTAACAAGGAATGTGCAAGCGCAATTTTAGTAGCAGTCGGGAGGAAATTTCGAAGCCTTCTCAGAGCTTCTGCAGCCGCAAAAAGTTTTCTGCTAACTTCATTTATTTGGGGGTCCCATGACAGGCAACTATCTAATAGGAGACCTAAATTTTTTACTTTGTTGCTGTATGGTATTATAGTCCCATCAAATACAATAGTAGGAACTGTTTGCCAGTCAATCCTATCGGTGAACCAAGGACTTCCGATGATAATGACTTGCGTCTTGGAGGGATTGATTTTTAAACCATATTCGTTGCTCCAGACAGATATTTTTGATAGATCGGCATTTGTCGTAGCTATGGCTTCTGGAAGATCTTCTAATTTGGCCTGAGTGTAAATTTGGAGATCATCTGCGTAAAGGTGGTAGGACGAAGAAATAAACTGAGATATATTATTAATAAATATAGCGAAGAGAAGAGGAGATAGGACGCCACCTTGAGGAACACCGGCAGTAGTGTTGCACCATTCAGAAAAGGTATCATCAATGCGGATACGTTGCCGGCGCCCCTGTAGATAACTACGAAACCAGTCAATCACCGTTGGAGATATGTTAAGAGAACGTAGCAGACCCAGTAGGATTTCAAAGTCAACTGTATTAAATGCGTTAGAAAAGTCAAGTAGGGTCAGAACTGTGAGTTGTCCATCATCCATTCCTTTGCGTATATCATCAGTAATTTTTAGAAGGGCCGTAGCGGTACTATGACCAGGGCGGAAACCTGACTGATGAGGATTCAGAAGGTTGTTTTTGTTCAAAAAAACACTTAACTGATGATGGACAGCACGTTCAAGGACCTTGGAAAGAAACGAAAGGATAGAAATAGGACGATACTCAGAAAAAGTACTGGGATTTGCTTTTTTAGCTAAGGGAGTCACTTGAGCATCTTTCCATAAGTTCGGAAAAGATCCTGTGGAGATGGATCGATTGAGGATACAGGTGATGATGGGTAAGAGGATATCAAGGATAGGAACGATCATTTTACGACTAATACAGTCACTTCCTACAGCGTTGGATGAAATGGCATTAATGTGTTTCTTAACATCACAATCGGTGAGTTGACTAAAATTAAAAGAAGGGTAGTCGGGTGTTGGGATTGAAGAAAGATAGTTTAGAGTTTTTATTTTCGTTGCACTGTCAATAGTGGACGAAGAAGAAAAATATTGGTTAAGTGAATTTAAGTTCAAATCTTTCGAAATTGAGTCTTTACGAGATTTACCCACACCCAGAGATTTGAGAAATTTCCAGACTTTGGCTGGATCACCGTTTTCGACGGATTCGTGAATATGGCGTCGTTGAGCGTCTCTACACACCTTGTTGCAGTGATTCCGAATACGTGAGTACCTATCTTTGTTGGGGTCAGTTGGTCGACGTTTGAATCTTGCCTTAGCAAGATTCTTTTTTACCATTAATTGTTTAATGTCCTCGGTGAGCCAAGGAGCAGGAGCATGCTTTATTTTGATGGCTTTAACTGGAGCATGTTTGTCAAATAATTGTGTCAGTAACGAGTTAAAGACACTAATTTGACCATCAACGGAATCAGCATTTAAAACCACGTTCCAGTCAATGTTTTTAGCATCTTCCCTAAGGTTATCCAGATTCATACTACCAAAATTGCGCTGCAGAAGAACTTTTGGCTTAGCCTTGGGGGCACGGACTTTATAGGATAGAAAAACCAAATCATGGTACGAAAAAGCATCAGCATTATACTGCCCATGCTTTGTTACGTGTATAATAAAATAATATATTATCAAAAGTAAGAATGTGACCCTATTAATGCCATGTTAACTGGACCTTTTACTCCTATACTTCGTTTCTTAGTGTTATTTTGAATTCTTATTATTATTAATTGTGTTAAGTTTTATTTTTTAAATTAATTTATAAGGTGTATAATATTTTTTACCTCAATTTTAAAAACATATTATCTATGTCGCAGACAGCTGGTCCGTCCACTGCAGCCGGAAGCCAGTCATCGTTGAATGACGTGCAGTGTCCGGATTGTAAGAAATCATATTAAGGGACAGAAAGGCCTAAATATTCACAGGTCGAAAGTGCATCTAAACTCACAAGTAACCAATTCTAGCCCAGCTGCCCAGGGAGACACGGGCATTCCCCATGATAAACCTTTTTGGAAATTTCTAGGGGATCTCAAAGGTAATTTACCCCTAGTGAAAAGGATTCCCCGCGGTGCTCGCACTACAGTAGCGGCCTCTCTGTCCCAATGCATTAACAGCGTCGTACATGACAATAGTGAGGACAGTTGGAAGCACTTCCTCACTTTTTCGTACCGGACTCTGCACGTCAGAAGAAACAAAGACGTAAAAGGCTCTTTAACGCAAAAAATTAAAGATAACTGTAAGGATTCAGATAATTTAAATCTAAGTAATACAATCGATTTCCAAAACAACTCATACGATATTATAAAAAAAATCGAAGCCAAGGTTAACGACGGGGACATTCGAGGAGCCGCTCGGCTACTTTTATCCGACGATGCGATCGCTCCCGATACACCAGTCACCTTCTCGGCCTTGACGTCCAAACATCCACCTCAAATGATAACAACCCAGCTGCCAGATCAAACACCCGAGGCAACGGCAGAGGAGACACTGGCCGCGATCATGTCTTTCCGAAACGGTTCGGCCGGGGGCCTCGATGGTCTCACAACTCTTCAACGCGGGTGAAGTCCTTCTGAAGGTGGATGTTCGGAACGCCTTCAATTCCCTGGACAGAAAAGCCCTGTTGACTCAAGTTAAAGAACATGTCTCACCAATTTACAACTATGTTTCTCAGTGTTATAATCAATCTTCAAAATTACTATACCAAAATGCTTTTATCAACTCGGCAGTCGGATGTCAACAGGGTGACCCACTAGGACCAACGATCTTTAGCCTAGCTATCCACCCAGTTATATCGTCCTTAACATCCAAACTCAACATCTGGTACTTGGATGACGGGACCGTAGGAGGCGAAGCGACCTCAGTTTTTAACGATCTGGAAATAATCATAAATAAATTTAGTGAACTCGGCCTGGAACTAAATTTTTCTAAATGCGAGCTCTTTGTTTCGGAACTCCTGTCACAGGAAGATAAAAATTCAATAATTTCAAAATTTACCATTTTGGCACCTGATATTAGGATTGTGGATAAGGAATCGCTTCGCCTCCTGGGGGCCCCAATCCTGGATGACGCAGTGCCCAGGTTTGTAAGTGATCAAGTTGCCAAGTTCACACATTCATCCGAACAAATGAACAAAATAAACCCGCACATGGCCCTCTGCATCATACGGCATTGTTTGTTTGTTCCTCAACTCACTTACACCAATTTGTTCACCAATTTGGAAGTTCCCGAATTTAGTTGATACACTAGATACCGTTTCGTGTCAATCTCTCACCACAGTTTTGAACTGCTCATTTGACGACAGAAGCTGGAGCCAGGCCACACTTCCAGTCCGTTTCGGCGGACTGGGTGTACGAAAGATCTCAAGCATTGCTCTCCCGGCTTTTCTGTCCTCTGTTTACAGCACGTGCGGATTGTGGATAAGGAATCGCTTCGCCTCCTGGGGGCTCCAATCCTGGATGACGCAGTGCCCAGGTTTGTAAGTGATCAAGTTGCCAAGTTCACACATTCATCCGAACAAATGAACAAAATAAATCCGCACATGGCCCTCTGCATCATACGGCATTGTTTGTTTGTTCCTCAACTCACTTACACCAATTTGTTCACCAATTTGGAAGTTCCCGAATTTAGTTGATACACTAGATACCGTTTTGCGTCAATCTCTCACCACAGTTTTGAACTGCTCATTTGACGACAGAAGCTGGAGCCAGGCCACACTTCCAGTCCGTTTCGGCGGACTGGGTGTACGAAAGATCTCAAGCATTGCCCTCCCGGCTTTTCTGTCCTCTGTTTACAGCACGCACGTCCTCTTCGGTAATATTATAAGCCCGTCACTTGGTGACGTGGAGGCGTCGTGCTTGACGGAAGCCAGAAACGCTTGGACGCTTGCCTGTCCTGGTCGTGATCTGCCCATCGTTTTGGAATCACAAAAATCATGGGACGAGCCTCTCTGCGAACAGACCCAAAAGAATCTTCTGGCCACTGCTTCCAACCTCGCAGACCGTGCTCGTCTTCTTGCTACTGATGAGCGTGAATCTGGTTTCTGGCTGCTTGCTATTCCTTCTGCTAACATAGGCACTCTTCTGGACAAAACAACTTTTACCCTCGCCATCTGTCTGCGCCTCGGTACAAAGACAAATGAAAGTCATCGCTGTCAGTGTGGTGCAAGCGTCGACCAGTTGGGCCATCACGGCCTCTCTTGTCGGCGCAGCGCTGGCCGCTGGTCCCGTCACGGCAGCCTTAATGACGTCATTCGGAGGGCCCTTGCAACCGTTAACGTGCCGGCTGTTTTAAAGCCGAACGGTATCGCACGTGACGACGGCAAGAGGCCCGATGGGATGACGCTCATTCCATGGCAGAATGGTCGTTCTCTGGTGTGGGACGCAAAATGCGTGGATACTCTCGCTGCGTCCCATATCCAGTCGACCGCTGTCACGGCTGGCGTGGCTGCTGCAACGGCAGAGCGCAACAAGCGGCGCAAATATGCAGCTTTAGGAGAAGGCTACATTTTTGTGCCGTTTGGAGTCGGTTTAGTTTGGGCCGTGGGGGCCTGACGCTTGACTGCTATATAAACAAATAGCATCGCGTCTGGTGGATGCTTCAGGGGACCCAAGGGCTGGAGCTTATCTCGGGCAACACATCAGCCTTGCTATCCAGCGAGGTAATGCGGCCAGTGTCTTGGGTACTCTGCCCAGTGACAGCGACGACATAAATAAAGTCTTTTAACTTTTATGTTTATATAATTTAGTTAAGTTTTTTTTCATGTATTATAATTTTAGAATAATATAAATTAACTTAAATATCTTACTGAGTGATTTTGAACTTCAGTATGTTGTCAGAAAGTACACATCAGCGCTGCCGGCACGCAAAATCAGTGAATTTTCGAGGTTTTTCTGTATTTCAGACATATTTATAACTCAAGCCGCTTAGACATAAAACGAATTAATAACTTAAAAAGGCAACATTTTCAAAAATAAAATCTATCGAGTGAAATGTGTCCAATTAGGTAACCGACCTGCCAACGGAAAGCCAAACGTCTGAAAAAACAAGTGTCTAAGTTTTCCATTGATCAGTAAAACAAAAACCATTGAAAGATCAAAGGCAAGCCCTTAACTACATTTGTACTTGTTTCACAGTAATTATATTTATCCCAACCGGTTTCGGTATTTCTGCACCATTATTATGGATCTAGCTGTAATCACTTGAATTAATTAACGACATATTTCATTGATTGCACGTCGACTTAAAGTTTTTAGCCTACAAAATGTGCTATTAGTTATTACAGCTAGACCCTTGATAATGGTGCAAAACCGAAACCGGTTGGGATAAATATAATTACTGTGAAACAAGTCCAAGTGTAGTTAATGATGATATTAACATCATGTTCCTAGCCAAGTTTCACCAAGTGCCGACATCGCAAGTATTAATCATATCGACGGTTGGAAAGCCACTTGGCTAACGAGCATTTTGACAACTTTACAGTAGAGCGATTTTAAGTTTTGGAATTAAGAAAAAAAATCATAACTTTTGATTGCTTTATTTCATTGGAATCTTGTTCAGGAGAATTTTTCTATAAAAATTATAATCAATAAAATGTATATCACGGAAATTCTTTAAGCTCTTTGAATTAGGATATAAATTTTGTTAAGTCAACTTTTCAGATCGTTCAATAAGCTTATACCATCGAGGAAAAACATTCATTTTTGTCTTCAAAATAATTTCTTGTCACGAAGCTCTTTTTTCATGTTTGGAAATAGACAATAATCGCAGGGGGCCAGGCGGTGATTCTGGCACGCGCGCAAAAATTGCGAAGGCAGATTGCGGGTGACTTTAAAATGGATTTTGTAGAGATATGTACTGATTTTTTTGATTGAAAACTTTTGATGAGCATTACTTACATGCTATAAATTTTATTTAATGTAGTTTAGTCACTTTAATTTTCATCGCATGGCATTTATCTAACTTTAAACAAATATCTAATGATTGATATTGCGAGTGAGAAATAATGCCGGAATATATATTATATATTTTTTTTATATTCTAAAGATATATTGACACCTATTCTCGTGTAGCAGATATTGGATTTGAAGCTGCCATAACCTAAAACTTTTCATTCCAAAATAGGCTTTAACGCAGATGGATAAAAGTTAAATGAGCTTGTATTATTTTAGGTTTTTCAACTCTAAATTTAGGGTTTGCTGCACGAGAATAGGTTACATTATATTGTTAAAATTAACTTTGACTTGTAGAAAGTATACTTTATGTATCTATTTTGCAAAAATAAATATTTTGATTTGATTTGATTTTGATTTGATGGGTGGTTAATTATTTCGAAGCCTGACTTGTGTAGGTAAGGGCAACACGGCTCTTGTGAACAGGCGCATTGTCATGCAAGAGCAAGACGGCTTTCGTCAATTTTCCTCGTCTTCTCTCTTTGATTGCTTCCCTCAAACGCTTTTTTGAAAGCTGCATTTTTTAATATAAATTTTTAGATTTTAGCTATAATTTAGGATGTGGTCACCTCGATGGGGCGTCCAGGCCGGGCATCGTCTTCAAGTGATTCTCGTCCTTGTTTGAATAGATGATGCCACTTGTAAACCATGGTTTTACAAAGGCAAAAAAACGAAGGATATCTCTTCTGTAATGGTTTCGACGTTTTTTCCTTGTTTGGTATCGAACTCTATAACGGCGCGATGCTCAATTTTCTCCATTGTGAACGCTCTGTCTTCCCTATTAAGTTTCTTGGTTTATGATAGTTCAGAGACTAGTGAGCCGATTGTATTAAAACTCAGTATTTATACTAATAGTGAATTATTCAACACGTTGAGGTACTAATGAAACCTCTCAACCCAATTCAATTCCGCCATTCCGCGAACTTAAAAACGCACCTCGTGCATACAGACAAAAAATTCCAAAAAGTTCTGTTTTGGGCTCTGTAGCGTTAGTAAAGTAAACAGCTAAAAATATTACAGATACAGTTTTGATTTCCTTACAACTTTATTATATGTATAGATATAGATTACTCGCCTTTTCTATATGAGATATACGAGCTTTTGCTTAAGGGGTAACGTTTCGAGCTCAGTGCAAAGTGCATAACATAAGTTTGTTTACCTTATTTTAAAATATAATGTATGAAATAAAATATTTTCGTCTTATTTTGCGACTATTGTTGAATAATTATCAGGGGTTTTAGCAGAATTGCGTCATTTTATGTATTACGTTGTAAATGAATGGGTATACAAACTTAAGCGTGTTTTAAGTTTGTATGCCCATTCATTTACAACGTAATACATAAAATTACAAAATTTTGGTAGAAAAGCCTAATTTGACACTAAACAATGGTCGCGAAATGCCATATATCACATTTATTTAGTACTTTTTATGCAATAGTAAGAAAAACAATCATAAGTTGTGCATTTTGCACCGAGCTCGAAACGTCCCCTCTTAAGTTTGCGCACTTGTTGCAGAATTCGAGTAAATTCAGACGTAAAATAAACAAAAGGACCAATATTCACGTTTAATATTTTGGCTTCTGGTATTAATAATGGTTTTATACTGGTTTACTTGGTACATATGGTTTATACTTTAACGGTGCACTGGTACTGGTACTATGTTTTTGATGTAGTTTATGAAAGAAATTGTTACCTTTCAAATAGCCAAACTAATAGATAATGTTGAAATAAAAATATACGAGTACGAGGTTTTGCTTACGGTTTCGAACTTGTTGCACAATTTGAGTAGTATCAGAATTAAAATGAAAACGACAAATGTTCACGTTTATTATTTTTACTTCTGGTATTTATAATGGTTTTATGTCACTATTGTTTTCCCAAAAAGCATGACTCTTTTTCGGACGATGCAGCTTTTAAGCTGAGTGTAGCTTTTGAGTTGAACTTAACAACGCCGCTGAATAGAACGGTGTTTTTAACTTTTACTGCAAAATAAAATGGATGATTCGCCCAGAACTTGGTGGTTCCTGAACTTGAGGATTTTACCTCAATATGGAAAGCTGAAACAAAAATATCAATATTTATGGATACTCGGGAAATGAATATTTTCTGAAATAGTGTTGTGGTAGTGGCAGAAAACTAGGAAAAAAGCGAGGGTCCTGCTTAACCTAGTTTACTCATACTTAGGTATAATTTTGTGGTCCATGCAAAAGCCTTTGATGTAATAAGACAGTTTCTGATATAAATAGTGGTATTAATATTATGTTATCCTTTTTCTTTTAAAAATAATATTACTGGCAAAATGAGGGTATAGCTAAAAACCAGCGCTATCAAAAAGTTCGTTTATTTTAATATCATAAAGCCGAGCTACATTATCAGGTTAAATTTATTTATTTTGTGCTCCATTAATTTATATTTTTTAGCTTTTTAACCAATCAAATCAAATCAAAATATTTATTTTGCAAAATAGATACATACAGTATACTTTCTACAAGTCAAAGTTAATTTTAACAATATATATCTTTAGAATATAAAAAAAATATTATAATAATATTACATTAATAATAATATATACGTTTAAACTATTATGTCCCTTTATATGTATACTAGCTTTTGCTCGCGCCTTCGCCCACGTTGTTTTTATTTTTGGATAGGTCTTTCGAATCTGTTACTATTTTTTCGGCCAATAATTTTATACTACATAGGTACTTATTTGACTTTGAATTTTGGTTCTAAAAGTTCTATTTCACAAATAGAGAGTTTTCCCCCTAGAGAAGTCCCGCGGTGTAGTGCTATAGGTTACGTTGAAGTATGAAATGAACCAACTGTCTTATTTCTGGGTGTCTTAGGGTTCTGTACCGAAAGGGAAAAACTGAGGCTTATGCGCCTGTCTCTCTGTCTATCTGTCCGTCTGTATGTCACAGGACTCTTAAGGCTACATATAAGGTCAGATTGAGCACCTCATTTTGCATCAATCAGAACTGAACTGTACGACGTTTCCTTTTAGTTTAAAATAGCGTGCTCTCAGCCGTTGTTACGACCACCAAGAAACGCGCGCCCACAAAATTCTGCGTTTTTATTAAATAACTCTGCTTATAGATGAAATTTTAAAAATATTCTAATACGAGCTGACGATGTTATTTGGTAACTTATTTTTAATACAAATTTCAAGGCTGTGTGATTTAAGGAAGGCCCTGTAGCACTTAAAAAGCATGAAATTTATAGGTAACTTCGTTTTTTTTTCTATCCAGTGAACTTAAAGAATTTGCATCTTTTCTAAGATGAGTCTATCAGCCGTATAGTCTTCTGCATATATCTATTATTTTATTATACCGATTAACTAAGTTACACAATGTGATATGCTCATTGCTCATTTGAAGTTGTGCATCTAGCCTTATTCGGACCCGGAACGTTTCGAGCCCAGTGCAAAAGGCATAACTTATGATTGTTTATTTAATTTTGATTGATTTCATTTGATCCACCCCAAAAATTAACAGTTCAACGGCAATGGGACGAGCCGCTCTGCAAAATTAAACAAAAACAACTATTAGAAACCTGCATTAGCGACACAGAACGGACATTAAACTATGGTTGTGAAATGCCATAAATTACATTTATTTAGTACTTTTTATTCTATAATAAGAAAAACAATCATAAGTTGTGCATTTTGCACCGAGCCCGAAACGTTTTGCCTTAAGATCGTAGACAAAGTTAGCTATAGACCTGAAATTTGGATATTTTATATAGAATGTTGACCCAGAACCGAATATTTATCCAGAAATTCAATTGAAATATTTTTTAAGGTTCCATACGTGAAAAATTAGCTGAATGAAATTCAAGATTCCCTAGCAAGTAGGTCATATAATAATAGAGCCCATTGAGTTGAGTACAGATACCGGGTGTAAAAGCAAAGGCAAGAATCCTTTAAGAGTGTGTTAGTATGATCGGTAAATATATTAATTTAAATACTGGGGTCTCTAAATAAACTACCAGTACCTCATAATAAGACGATTTTCTTTACTTAAAATACACTAATCGCGTGGACACCCTCACGGTCGCTGGCCACTCGGATGAGGGGTGCGGGTTGCGGGGTGCAATTAGGTGTGCGGAGAGGCCGGTGAGCTGCGTAGCCATAGTTTGGTAAAATGATGGAATTTTTGGTGAAAATTCAAGGTATATTTTTTTCTCGTAATGACATCAGAATCGTGTATACTTTCATACCCTAAAGGGATTCTTGACTTTGCATTTACATCCTGTATATTTTTTATTATTTTTATCGTTAAGAATAAAATAATGAGGTGACGTCAAAGTTAGATAAGCGATACTGCGTATTGTGGCAAGATTCAAGATGCGAGTAGTTATGAATAAAAAGTATGCAAACATTGCATTTTAAATCAACCAGCGAAAATTTATTATTAGTTAAGTTTTCTCATTCAAATTCCATCATTTTATGATTTACATTTTGATTGTATTCGATTAACAAACTTAAAAGCGTATTTATCGTTGTAATCGAATGTAATCAAAATGTAAGGCATAAAATAACATAATTTGAATGCGATAACCCTATTATTAGTAATAAATCTTTGCTAATTGCTTTAAAACGCAATTTTTGCATACTTTTTATTCAAAAATAAGGGAAACAATATTATGCTGTGCATTTTGCACCGGGATTTAGTTTAACCACCTTAAGATTAGATTATCTCTAGCAGGAAATACGAGCGCTTTGTTAGCAATCTGGAGAAGGTCGCTTGCCAGTAGCTACTAAAATATTGCTCAAGTAAAAAAAAAACGTTGAGACGATTTTTAAATGGTTTTGTATGGGTCTAGTATAGTTTAAGCGTAACACTGGAAAAATAGCGATTTCCTAATAAAGTTCAAGGTTTTGATAACTCAATAAATCAGCGCTTACCATTAGCAGCAGCGGCTTCTGCTCCCTCCTCATTTACTTCAATGAATGCTTTCTGGATAGCTTGTGTAACCCACAAAACATCCTTAGAATTAGTTTCCAATAGGTTGCGAAAGTTATTCTCGTTTTCTTCAAAAATGTCGTTGACACCAACCTGCAATTATAATAGGTATACCAAACACCTAAAGATTTGGTCGTTGAGGTATATTTTATAAATTTACTTGTTAGTTTTTAATTGGGTGTAGATGGCCGAATCCAAAACTATAGACTATAGGGAATAGCGGAAAATGAAAGCTATTTTTGTTTGTGAGAATACAAATTACGGCTGATGTTAGTTTAGTTTGAGCATTTATATAGGTGTATATTATAAATATATTATATACGGGTTGGTTTTTAGTGTTACGTACCCGAAGGGTGCAAAGCGGGACCCTATTACTAAGCATCCACTGTCTGTCTGTCCGTCTGTCACAGGGGTCTACAGCTCCAGCCGTAATAGACTGTTGAAAATTTTCACAGGATACCTATTACTATGGCCTCTAAATTTGAAACACCAAGGTGGTCCCCATACAAGAAACCTTGAAATTTTTTTTTGCAAGGTTATTTGTTTCAGCTCTATCTAAAAAAATGGTTATAAACACAAGTTCCAAATTTGGTAAAATTGAATATACATACTCTTAAATATAAGAACAAATAATAAAAACTAGGGTTCCGTACTCAAAGGATGCCGAATTATTTGACAGGCACTATTATTTTAGCGCCTTTTTACTGACGCGTTGATGTTGCAAATAGTTGCTATGGCATCTATATTGTCGTTATTTATCATGTTTTAGGGTTATTTACCCGTTTCGTGTGGTGGTAACCTTTGTGCGCGAGTCTGACTCGCAATTGGTCAAATTATTATTTAATTGGGTGCGGTTGGCCAAATCCAAAATTATAGATTAGGAAAAAGCGGAAAATGCTCAAAGGAGTTCCAGGGCCAATTTTGATGAAAACCATATATATCTGCATAATTATATTATAATGAGATTCTCAAAAAAATTATTTCTTTACACGGAAACGGTAGGCGTTGATAAAAAAAAACTCGCTCTATATTATTACATCATCCGATAATGTCGCATATCCTGTGACAAAGATCAAATTTTACGAAGTAACGATCTACGAAAAACTAAATTTCATATTTTTTTATTTTCATACGCTACCCGTACATACCGCATTTATTTAAATTGTTCGAAACATAGACGACTCGCATTCAGCATCAAAAGTATCATCAAAAAGTAGTAATCATGGAGATGTCAATTAAAATTAAAATTATTACTGCCAATTCGCTTTCATGGTTTTCTTTTATTGCGTCCTGCAAACAACTTTTTTTTAACTATAACTTTCTTAATTAATTATCTCTTTCAAATTCAAGAATTTTTATAAAGTAAAAACTTTTTTAATAAACTCTGATACACAAGATACATCAAATTAAACAATAATAATTGTATGTATTGTCAGATTGCTCGTTGAGGGCAATGCAACCCTTTGCCATATATACACGTACAGTGGAGACCACATCAAGCTATACACTTGCAGTACGATACTAGCCCGTACAGAGAAGAATATAAGATAGGTATGAAGTCCGAAATGTCTAACTTGATGCGGTCTTCATTGTACTTACTTGCTCGTTTATAACTGTTTATTATTAAAATTGCTCTTACATTTTTCAACGCTGTTTTGAGATTAGTTTCAGTATCGACTTTAAATTTAGGAAGGTTTACTGAGACCGTCGTTTTTTCTAAGTTTTGTGTTTCTGCAGCAAATGAAATTGGATCGTTTTGAAGTTGGTTTAGAAGTTTCGGTAAACCTTCAACATCCTTAGGCAAAACAATAAGTAGAGAAGATTCTTCTGCGTCATAGTCTAATTCGAGAATCTGAAAATAAACAATTAAGTTATTTCATACACGTTGTCTTTTATTGCAAAATCCATCATGGGCTAGGGTATATCTAGTAATCTCAATTATATATCTCTGCTTATTATGGGCTAAGGTATTTATCAGTCTTCATCACATCTCTGCCTATTACTGGCCAGGGTATCTGCCAGTTTGAGTAACATTTTTCTACCTGTCATGGGCCAGGGTATCTACCAGTCTCAATCGCATCTCTCTGCCTATCACGGGCCAGTGTATCTACCAGTTTCCATTAAACTTTATAACCACTTGACACACCAGCTGGCATCATACCTTTCACTGCATTTATTCTACTTGTATGTTTTCTTGCCATACCCTGCATACACTATCAAGGGCTAGTGCATTTACAAGTCTCAATCGAATTTTGTAACCATTTGAAACACCAACTGGCATACACCTTTCAGTGCATTTAGTCTACTTAGATGTTTTCTTGCCATATCCTATATTCACAATCATATCGGTACATAATTGTAGGGGTCAAACTTTATTATGCGCCGCCAATTGTGCCTTTTTAGTCACACTTTGGCTGTCCATAAAGTAATACACGTCATATGTACAATAATGTCTGTACTTTTAATAAATTTGCCCGTAGTTTTATTCCATGGGCTCCATTGGATCTGTGAAAAGGTTTATTAACTTTTTTCCTATCTATCTTATTTTATATTTGTCTTACTAAGTGTTTGAAATAGCCCGAATATTTACCAGCGATATTTTGTTTGCGTACGAAATTATACCTAATCCGGAGGTAGATGTAAATAAAGCGGACGGCTGGGGCAGCTCGGTTGGTTGGGACGGGTTGTCAGAACATTATTGTGACTTGATTGCGATCGGTGTTTAGGATTTGTTTGGCTTTGAAATAATTGTTTTAAATTGAGATAATTGATGAGTATAAATAATGAGTGTATTATCTTGTACCTTCTAACCGCGTATCGTGTTTCCCGTGAATGTGTTGTGTATTTGTTTTAACTGTGCTGGTGTCGAAAGAACGGCAACGCATAATTGACTTTGTGGCCGGCCATATTAAATGATACAATAAGAGTGGCATCAGCTCGCGTCGGTTTACTCGGACGAAACGTACCAGGAATAATTCGTTGCAGTGGAATACTCATTGGGAACCGCACACATATAATTATATTTGGTAGTGTATGAATATATAAACACATTTAGCTAGGGATACACCCACACACCGTTTACGGCTCATCCCATCTCCTGGAACTACTGAATCTACCGGTGAGTCTATTGCACGATTCACATTTATTTACTAAGAGTTGCCAGGCATCCACACACTGCCGATCCGAACCGAATCGAATCGGTTCGACTCAACTCGAGTTAATTTTGATTTGAGTTCACGACGACTGTGAATGGTATTCGCGAATCGCGATACCGCACGCGACGACCGGAAGTGGTTGCGCGCGCAAACACTAAGTATTCCAGGAGTAACTAAGGCTTTAAAAATTAAACCAAAAAGCAAAGATGTGACTTGTACGAGATACTTGTAAAAATATCTCTTGGATATGAGTAAAGTTTTATTCAATTAAATTAAATTCATTTTCTCAAAAATACATTGTAATATTACCATTCCAAACTCTAAAGACCTACCGGAAAATACTTCATCCTGGCGAGCTATTTAAAAGTGTCCAGGAAATCTGAATAACTGTCCAGGAAATTCGTATGAAAATCCATTTCATACCATATGTTCACAGAGTACATTTCATATGTTTTCTTTTTAAGTGTCTCTGTTTTTAAGAGACTAAGGAGTTTGGCGATCATAAGATTTTAAGCGGCCAATTTACAAAGAAAAATTAAATTAATTACAATTTCATTTAAAAATTAGAAATGTTTGCTATATTTTATAATTGCAATAATAATAACAAAAAAATAAAATTTATATTGATTTTGTAGGTATATTTAAAACCATTGAATACTTAAAATTTAACCTCAATGAGCGTTTTTACGTTGTTTTTTTTCTTAGTTCTTAGCGTTCCTCTAGATGGCGTTGTCAAGGCTGCATGGCGGTCCTAAATACCTTTGCCCATCTGGCAATAATAAAAAAGTTGCGTAAAAGCGGGAATTTTTGTTGCTTTATATTTTAGTTGAAAGTGTTTTGCGCAATAAAATTACAAAATGAGTTCAGAAGAGGGCTCTGATATAGATTTTACTCCACTAATGCTTTGTTGAAGAAATCATTAATAATCATGACTAATTGCCCAATTATGAGCAAGGACCTTTTAATATTACCTGGTAAGTTTATTTAATTTTATATAATTCATTGTCATGAAAAACATGAAAATATCTTATTTTATTTTCGAGAAAAGCACTATTATTGCTTCTACCAATAATAAGCAATCCAGGCCTCGTATATACCTATAAATTACTAATTTATCGTATTTAAACTTGTAACTCGTCCAGAATTGCTTGATTCCTGGTCTTAGCAGTAATGTACCATTGTTTCAGGCTCAAAGCCAATAATAAAATCAAAGCTACTTTTTAAGATTTATACAGTATTTAGCATCGATGAAATCACGAAAAGTTAGTGTTCAGTGTTGTCACCCTCTGATTTTGGTTTCCAAAAAAAATCGCCTAAATTTTACATTTTGAAAAATTTTCCTCATAGCATTTTATTTAAAAGTAAAATACAATTTCAGGTCAACTATAATGTATTTAACTGTAAATAATGTTTTCAAATTATATTTCGTATTGTAAAGAGTCTTAAGGCTGTTCAGTCATCTAAAGTCGCGCGCGCGCCTCAGTCGCCTACCGGGAACCTGTGTCGCTGTTCGTCGCACGCGCACATATTTTGAGAAATTATTATTTCACTTTGACCGTGCCTTAGTGCTTGTAGTGAAAGGAAAATGCATAAATACTAGTGCGTACAAAAAAAAATTTCTTACTTGCGCATCCAGCTTAAGGCTTTCACCGTATTTAAAATCGTTTTGATATCTCATAGTTGGTTTTTGAATTATTGTCTTTTTGTTTACGTAGAAATCAAGTGGCTTTGTGTCGTTTACTGGAAATCTCTTTCTAAATTTTCCCTGAAATAAAATCAGTGTATACATGAGTAGAAATCACAACATACTTACTGTGCACGACAGAGTAGAACAACGTAGATAAACTGTACGTAGTTGATATAATTAAATAATTACAGAATTAGTAAGAATTTCAATAATAATTTCAGAATTTGTATTTCAGTTTCATATTTAGTTAAGAAAAGTTAATGTGAATAGTTAGGTAGGATAAGAAGACATTTGACTTGTTGTTTTTTTATTCAAATGGCCAAGTAAGTACATAGGAAAATAACGGCCATTTGACCCCCTTAAAGACGAAATACAGCTAAAAATAGAGGAGAATAAGAAAAGGGACCTCAAGCTTAGCTTAATTAACAAATTTACGTAGATTTTCCATGAAAAACCTAGAAAATACAGAGCATTTTCCAGAAACATCTGCAGAACTTTCCAGTACAGTTTTAGAGGCCTTTCTAGGAATTATAGAAACTTCTGAATAGACTAAAATGCATGAAAATAGACTAGATAAGGTTTTCCGACTATATATGTAAACGCTGCGGCGGTCGGACGCTATCTGGCGGTAGCCCGCTTCCTAGGGCGAATATTTATACTGGACTAGCTGGGGACGAGGAACTATAAATATGTCCGCACAACATTTTTGGCAGCCAGACCAGAGATGGAACTCTAGTCCAGTCCAGAGGTGGAACTCTCTGTTTCCCTCTAGAAACTATGGTAAAATTGTAAAGGCCAAAAGGCCAACAACAAAGTAAATGAAATGCGAATAGTACTCAGGAAATCTGGAATCTCAGAATCACACCAAGATCGCGTATACGATCTTCACGTTGTGAAGGCACTCCACTAATAGTATACGTGGATTGCTTAGGACTGGGATTTTGAGTAAAAGAGATTTGAACGCATTTCTGACCATTCACTGAGATTCTATTAAATTGGTAGTAATTAGATAGACGGTCTAGGTCTTCCTGCACGTACTTACATTCTTCTTCATTACAAACGCCAAGAAATATTTTTTTATCATCAGCGTACATGAGATACTTGCAATTATGAAATACTTTGCAGGTAGTTATCGTATATGTAGGCACTATATAAAAGTGCACCTAGATGAGATCCCTGTGGAACGCCAGAACTGACCTCGCAAAAGCTTGACCTGTACCCGCCAACCACCACTGCCTGTGTACGCCTAGAAACGTAAGAACATATCCATCGGTAAAGGTTTCCATGGACTCCTAACCTATTTTGTTTGCGAAGCAGGATGACGTGATCCACACGATCTAAGGCTTTTTCGAAGTCCGTGTCACGTCAACCTGCTTGCGTTCAACAAGGTTCGATATGGTGGAGCTTTCTTTCAAAAAAACATGCTGTTCTGGAGGGGTTTCCGCCGAAATAATAGGATAAATTGCGTCATTTACAATATCTTCAAAGATCTCGCCAAAAATATTTAAAATTGATAAGGGCCTGTAGTGGTCGACTTTAGTTTTGGAGCATTTTTTGTGAATGGGAACGATATGAACTTCCTTCCATATGTCCAGAAACACTCCTTCTGAAAGAGATCTGTAAAATATATGACTTGGTGGGATACTAAGACTTTTGGCACACAAAAATGGCAGAATCCTGTCACTGCCGGTAGCACCATTCTTGTCTAAATTACGTAGTAATTTTGCAACATCCTCAGGTTTAGTTGAGAGAGAATTTATCAAACTACCATTGTCACAGTATAAAGGAGCTAAGGAGTGATCAGTGTAACTATCTGCTGGTTTTGCAAATACCGAAAGAAAGAAAGTATTAAAACCCTGGCAGATATCCTGACCGGAGGAATAAGACTTGCCATTGCAGTCAAGTGATATTTTGAATTCATACGTCTCGACTTAACGTAAGACCAAAGACTTTTGGGATTTTCCGTGAAGCAGAAGCACTGTTCCTGAATTATTCTTGGATTATGTTATTATTGCGAAATCCATCGCTTTGGAATACTCTAAATATTATTATTAAAGTGCATTACAAACCAGAAAAGATAAATTAGAAACAAATGTAAAGACAAGAATTTGAAAAGATTTCTCGGGCCAGGATTCGAACCAGCGACCTCTTGTTTCCCAGACAAGCGCGATACCAATTGTGCCACCGAGGTACTTACCTAGACCGTTGAGCTAGCTTGTGACAACGACAGCCTACAGAGGCGTCGAAACGTCAAGCACATATCTATCTATTAAGGTATATTGTTAGTTATCGCGAGTAAGACCCCAACAAAAAGTTAATAATAAAGCAATTCTAAATATTATTATTAGAGTGCATTACAAAACAGAGAAGATAAATTAAAAACAAATGTAAAGACAAAAATTTGAAAAAAATCCTCGGGCCAGGATTCGAACCTGCCACCTCTTGTTTCCCAGACAAGCGCGCTACCAATTGCGCCACCGAGGTACTTACCTAGACCGTTGAATTTTTCCACCATACTTGTCCACCGAATAATTTTGGGACTATTTGATCTAACTAGCTTGTAATGCACATACTGAACGCTCACGAGGGCGTTATATGATTTCACGCCTTGTTCTTAAGAAACAGATGGCACTGTCGTCGCTACAATATGTGTTGCTTCAGACAGTTAAGAAATTCACAGTTCTCATTAACTGAGATTATGTTTTTATTGCGAAATCCATCGCTTTGGAATACTCTAAATCAGGGATGCACAGACTTATTAAGACTAGAGGCCACTCGGGCAAATTATGAACTGATGGCGGGCCGCCAGAAGTAGAGGTAATTAAAGACAATAAAGATGTATTAAAATTGAAAAAGAATTTATTAATTGGAAGCGTGGCACTGCATAGTGCTTACAGTCTTTTTTATATTTAGCTCATCTACCTACGCGAGCAATCGGGAATTCGGGACTATTGCTATCTCGCTTGCTCTAACAATATAACCCGTGGATAAGCCGCCACCGCGCTGCCATCGTGCCATGCACGGCGTACCGATAAGCGCACTCAAGAGCGCACGCGCGAGATTCAAATTACTTTTCGAACATATTTTTTTTGGTATTAGCTGTCGGCGCGGCGGGCCACCAGTATTCGACCGGCGGGCCGCATGCGGCCCGCGGGCCGTGGTCTGTGCATCCATGCTCTAAATGGAATTCTCTGGAGTATTCCAAAGCGATGGATTTCGCAATAAAAACATAATCTCAATAGAGCAATTGTTAATAATACTACTGTCTGTTTCAACTACAATCTGTTTGAAAGAATTCAGTGTTTATAGCATCATAATTACCTTTACGGAATCTATATACATCTGAGTTCAAGATTCTCTTTGAGAGGAGCAACTAGGATGTCAAGTATTTTAAATTCTATTCTATCTTTAATATTATTAAAACTATTCTATCTTCTTTCACAAATGGAACAGTTGACCTGCGCAAGTCGAAAGGAAAATTTTTGAAAACAAGGTCAAGTTATATTGTTCTAGTTCCAAGCACAAAATTCGTCGCAAAGCTTTACATTAGCATATTTATAATTCGGTTTTTCATGAAAAAAATGCAGGTTTTGAGAAAAAGCAGTTTAAGATATCATGCGGTGACATAATAATAATAATAATAAATTCATTTTCATTATAATTTTCAATAACAAACACTTTATTGCACAAAAAACCCAGATAAATACAATTCACATTATTGAAAAAAACATGGCAAAGGCGGAATTATTTCTAAAAGAAATTTCGGTTAAAATCTTATATCGTGACAGTATCAAAGGGTGTTGTGAAGAAGAGGGCGGAGGCAGGGTGGTTCGCACCCCCCCTTAAACACACTCCCAACCTTTGGAAATGAGAAGTTTTTTAGATATAATTTTGTTTCAACAATAATTGTTATAACCTCACTTTTTGTCTTTTTTTGACATCTAGTACCTAAAGGAGTGGGAGGAAGATAAACTCCCACCATTTACCAGCAAATGTATAGTTTTTACGTTTTTTATGTTTTCGTAAATTCATAACCTCACTTTTTTTTAACATTTCACTGGATTAAAAAACCAGACACTTCTGCGACTGCTTCAGCGCTACGGAAAGTACAGCCCCTTTACCCTTGCGTAACAAAGTGCAGGCACCCATGCTCACCTCAGCCGCTACGGCCCACACAGGTGCCTACACTTTGGTACAGCCCTTCCTCCGGTTTTTTATATACACTCTAGGGGTAGTAGCCACAAGACTGTGTAGAGTCGGGGTGCGCTGATTCGGTCTTAGAGCTTCTAGTAACCTACCAGTACAGAGTCGCACTTTGCCCTGGATAAGTTTTCTGGGTCGTTCATTGTTTCTTTAACTTGAATAAAAACAAAGTAGTTTCATAAATAACGTTTCGTTTCACCCATTATTACCTATTCTGACAGATGACCAAAACCAAAGACATTGTATAGAGAACAAGACTGTGCAGTTGTGCACTACGATACGAAAAACGAGCCGAGCGAGATGGGTGTTGGCACTCGTTGGTCCCTTTCTAACACGTTAGAAACTCAACAACACTATATAACTATATTGTATAAATTATATACACTAGCAACTTGCTAGACAAGGATACACGAGTAGCGACAACTATCTCGCTAAGCTCGTTTTTCGCTTAAAAATGGTAACATAATAATAACAACCTTATTTCTAAGCCAATAAAATCTAGTTTAGCTGTGCAAAAATTGGACAGTGCACAGTCTTGTTATTATACAATGTCTTTGACCAATACCAAACAAAATAACGATATCACGTTTCGTTTCCTGTCATTTTACGTAATTTAATATTTTCAAAAGTAAAAAAAAAATCGCATTTACTAGAAAAAAAATTATGCAGGAGGTTCGAGCTGGACCCCAAGAAACCCCCCACATAAAGACCCAAATTTACTTTCTATCCTATCCTTCCTAGCCCTATACTTAATATACCAACCCCATTTCCCGCTTCTTTTTCTAAAGTCAGTGCCGGCAGCCAATTCAGCAACCGGCGCTGGCAGCTGAGGCACTTCCTAATAGGAACTCCAAAGTTTTTACCTATTTTTCTAGCAGCCTTTACAAAAAACATTTACTATGTAAATTGACCAAATAACAGAATTTTATGGAAGCGCAATAAAACAAAATCAACACCTTGAAGTAAATCGCATTTACAAGTACTGCGGCAGTTCCTTCACCTAGTGACCCAGGGTTTACCAACTCTTTTATTTTGTTGTTAGTTTGCTCCTCCACCTGTAAAAACAAGATTTATTTAGTAAGTTATATTATAAATATAAAATTTCAAGCCACCATACATACACAGTAACTTAAAATAACAAAAATATCATCAAAAGGAAGTTAGGGAAGATTTAAAACAAAGGTAAGCAAGGTTTTTGGTGTTGACGATTTTTTGTTATTATTATAAAAGCGGCGGCAGCTCAGGCGGTAGAACACCGTCCTGATGCCAGTGCAGTGGCCTCTCAATCTTGAGACACACGTATCGTACGGTCGGACAAAAAGAATAAAAATTAAGAGCTGTTTGAGCATACATTTCATAACCATGTCCTTTGTCTAAAAAACCGGTAAGTACGAGTAGAACTCACGCCTGAGGGTTCCGATCCGAACCATTCGAATAAGTTAGTAGAATTAAATAAAAATAACAAACTTATCATTACCTTCAAGATGCAAAATTAAGTTGGTCGGTTACTTGTAAGCTACTTAACTGTGACAGTTTTTCTTTTAATTTCGTTATATTATACATACTACTGTCGTGAAATTTTTCATATATCCAATAACAACCGTTTAGCTAGCAGGGGGGGACACCTGAATCTAACATAAATTTTATTTCGCAAATTAATCCCTGTATCGAAAAATTGACAAAAAAAAAACACCCACCTAACTATCCAGAACTATCCAGAAACACCCAAACCATGGGGCAGATGCAAAAAAACGTCCCCTCTGAACGTGTAGGGGAGGTACTCTAAAAGATTTTTTTTCCAAGATTTTATTTTACCACTTTGTCGTCGTGATTAATATGTATACCAAATTATGCCAAAATATATAATGCCAAATTACAGCTTTCTAGTACTAAGAGTCTCTGAGCGATGAGCCGGGGACAGACAGACAGAGAGACGGACGGATAAGGTGAAACTATAAGGGTTCCTTGTTGACTACGGAACCCTGAAAACCGGCCAAGTGCGTGTAGGACTTAAATAATTTAAAACAAAATCACAACAATTACACAAGATGGAGCTCCATTCCACGCAGTAAACGTAGTACAAGCGTGGTGCTGATTTCTTGCTCAAGAAGGAATGGCCTCCCAGCTGCACCAAATCGAATCCTTTTCATTTTTTGTGTGTTCGTGTATGCTATCAATGTTAAATTACTATAAAATCCCAAATCTGGACTATTTCATAGACTTGTCGTCATGTTTGGGACAAAATGCAAATAGGCCGTACGTGCTGCGTATGGCGGGTTTGAGAAACGTTAAGGTTCGTAACGTTAGGATTTAATGTGTTTATTTGTTATAGGTATCCTTTTATTAAAATATACTTCCTAATGTAGTTTGATAATTTGAATGGAATTTTAAAAGTGTATCTTTGAATTTTATTAATGCCTAAAATACGTCGAATTCGTCACTCACTCACTCACTGATGATCATCAAAACCTCTAAAGTACTTCCTGAAGTCCTAGAAAGCTGAAATTTTGAATGCAGGATAGGATTAGTATACAAACAACAGATACATTAAGAAATCTGTAACTTTCACCCTCCAAATCCTTCTAAGGGGGGTCCGGTTCTCTATTATTAAAAAA
This sequence comes from Ypsolopha scabrella, assembly GCA_910592155.1. Classification (NCBI taxonomy): domain Eukaryota; kingdom Metazoa; phylum Arthropoda; class Insecta; order Lepidoptera; family Ypsolophidae; genus Ypsolopha; species Ypsolopha scabrella. The sequence continues at coordinate 14,936,828 of OU342964.1, forward strand.
ATACATTCCTAGAATCCAAAAGTCCTAGAAAGCTAGAATTTGGTACACAGGCTAGGAGTAAGTACAAAAACAACAAATAAATTAAATCTGTAACTTTCACTGTCCCCTTAAGGGGATTCCGAAACTGTATTATTAAAAAAAAAAAACCCAACTTCGAAAAATTTGAGAAATTTGGTATAATAAGGCTACGATTTGCACACATCCAACGAAAATATTAAATTATTTGTTAATTTTAACCTCAAACTGACAAAAAACAAGGCGCTAAAATTCTTGCGCCTGACAAACAATTCGACACCCTCTTGAGTAAGGGAATCCTAAGTAAACAATCATAATTTATGCATTTTGCGCTGAGCTCGAAACGTTCCCCCTTAACATCTTGACCGCGGCATTTTTATAATCTTTACATAATACATAATCAATCATCACATTACTTATTACCATGAATGACTATTTATTTATTTTTCGCTGTTTTAGTTTCCGTCATACCAAGCATGCCTTTTAAGTTCTGTCGTTTACATATTTGCCGCCAATTTTGAATTTAGAACTGCTCAATATTCAAATTTGGTGAATTTAGAATTTCAAAACAATTGAAAGAATTAGGATTAATGCAATTGTTTAGTCACTGCGTTGTTTTGAATCTGTCAGGTCACGTACGAAAACATACGAAAATGAATTTTACTAAGGAAAATGTCCGTGCAATCTTTTTCTATAACTTCCGAAGAGGCCTAACACGGATTCAGTGTTCCGAAGAGCTAACATCTGTGTTCCATGATGAAGCCCCATGTCTGCGGACTGTCGAACGCTGGTATTTAGAATTCCAACGTGGATATACCAGTCTTAGTGACAAATCTCGTGAAGGACGTCCAAAATCTGCCTTCACTGAAGATAACATTGTCGCTTTGAGAGATCTAACCCTTGAAGATCGTCATGTGACTGATGGAGATAGAAGCGTCATTAGGCATCTCAGGGACAACCATTCAGAAGATCTTGCATGAGGCGCTTGGTGTGAGAAAGCTAGATCTAAATCCCGCATTTGCTTTCCGACGATTATAAGAAGGCCCGCGTCAGATGGTGTAAGAAAACTCTTCAAAGGTTCAACTGAGGAGAGTCAAATCACGTCTACGACATCATCAGTGGTGACGAATCTTGGATCTATGCCTACGATCCTGATTCCAAACAACAATCCACAATCCGGGTCTTCAAAGACGAACCAAAGCCGACTAAAGTTGTTCGCTCTCGAAGCACTTCAAAGAAGATGGTGGCTACGTTCGTGGCGAAAACCGGGCATGTTGTGACAGTTGCACTTGAATATCGTAGAACGGTTAATGCAGAGTGGTATACCACAGTTTGTATACCACAAGTCATCGCTGAACTTCGGAAATCTAACCCAAAACGACGCATCATCCTACATCATGACAACGCAAGCTCACACAGCGCTCATCAAACGATTGAGTATTTGAAACACGAAAACGTAGAAATTCTTGACCATCCTCCATACAGTCCTGACCTAAGCCCTAAGGATTTCTTTACATTTCCTAAAATTAAGAATACTCTTCGTGGTCAAAGGTTCCAGTCCGGTGAAGAAGCAGTCGACGCTTTCAAATCAGCCATATTGAACACCCCCACTTTGGAGTGGAATAAATGTTTTAATAACTGGTTCGAGCGAATGGAAAAGTGTTGTAAACTACGTGGTCAATACTTTAAAAAACAATAAAAAGTACTATTAGGTTCCAGTTGTTTTTGTTTCTTCAAACGACAAAACTTAAAAGGCAGCATGCCTCGTAAGGGAGGGGAGCGGACATGTTATCGTTAAAAACTTGATTTTTTAAGGATTTTTTTATGGAGACCACCCTTGGGTATCAATTTTATTATTTGCCGTGTTAAAGGCCAAAGTAACAGGTAGCTGTCATGTAAAATTAGTAATCCAGTAACTATCAGTCGCTTACAAGAAAAAGAGGCAAAGATGGGCTATAAAAAAAGTAAAAGCTGAGGCGCAAGAAATGCAGCCTGAAAAAGTAAAAAGCAGCAGAGCATCTTACAAAAATAAATGAAATCCCACCAAAAACATTTCATGTAAACTAGGCCGCCAAGACTCAGAAGCTCATAGCGCTTTCACGGTTGAAAACTTATCAGATCTCATGTAGAGCCATGCCTCTACAAGGCCTAACTCTACAAGCCCCAACTAGGGAATCCAATCCCGCAAACGCGGGATCCCGCTAATGCGGGATCCCGCACCTTTTCTGCGGGATCAAAAATTCGGGATTACTCATGCGGGATCCCGCACGTTCGCGGGATTGAAAAAAAAGACGTGTGGCACTCGGGGACTGCCGCGGTAAAGCTATTGCATGGCATTTTTTATATCCAAAAAATGTCAAAAAATCTGTCAATTCTTAAGAAGTTTCAAATTTTAAAACGGTACCGTAATCAGCGACCCTACACACCCCTTGATACCGAATTAAATGCAAATTGGACCACTTTTTAAGACGTGTCAAAAAACTGTCAAAAGCTGTCAAATGTCAACTTTTTTAATTTGGCCATGTAGCCCCTGTCAAACCAATTATTATAGTCTAAACCCGGAGTCAGTAGCTTAAGCCGTTCGGGAGATACAGCAGCAGATAGAAAATTTTGCAAAAAATTTTTTTTATTATTATTGTTTTTTTTTAGTAGATATAGATAGATCTCGTCGAGCTCTTTTCTTAGAGTACCATGAACATGGGTCTACCTTCAGCCGTTTAGGAGATACAGGCCTCCAAAGTTTTGACATTTCCGGCGCTTAGATCTCGGCGAGACCTTTTCTTAGACACCCATCAACTTGGGTCTAACTCTAACCGTTTAGGAGATACATGCCGTCAAATTTTTGACATTTCAAAAGAAATTTACTTTTTTTTGCACCCTATGGTCCGACCCTTAAGGGTGTACCACATTCCGTTCCAAAGATATAGCCAAAAGAAAAAAAAATCGAAAAATATTATGCCGATGCCTCTAAAACCAATGAATATGTTCTATTTCAAATAAAAAACTAAATATGAAACGTGAAATATTGTGATTGTGAATATTGTATTGTCTTAAACATCATTATATTTAATTTATAATATAAGTGATAACTTTGCTTCATGTTGATAAGAATAATTAAAAATATTTGTGTGTATTTTCTTTCTTTAAATTACATGAAACAAAAATAATAATAAATAAAATAAATTCCGCAAATCCCGCGGGATCCGCGGGATTGATGATCTTAATCCCGCAGGCTTGCGGGATCGCGATTTTGATGCGGGATTGGATTCTCTAGCCCCAACTCTACAAACCCTACATCTTGAACGAAAAGTATGGCTTGGCCGTTTCATGTAACTATTGCATGATAATATTATAAGTCCATGGGAGTGTCTCTTTGACGGCCACGAAACGGCCAAGCCATACTTTTTGACCAAGATGTAGGGTTTGTAGAGTTAGGGCTTGTAAATAGAGTAAGACCTTGTAGAGTTAAGGGATTGGCTCTACGTGAGATCTGATAACTTTTTAACCCTGAGAACTTTATGAGTTTCTGAGTCTTGGTGGCCTAGTTTACATGAAATGTCTTTGATGGGATCTGACTTTTTGGACACGTGTAGTACAAATTTTTAGTATTTAAGGTCCTACAATTCAAAGTCAAAAAACTTAAAGAGATGATAGGGTATCCCAAACAACCACCTTCCAAAAAAAAAAAATGCGTTTTTTTTTTCACCTTTCTATAGAAATTTTATCAGCTGATTGAACCACTTTGTACTGGGAAGTGAAAAAATAAATTGACCAAAAAATTGATATTCCTCTGCCTGGAATGTGGTCAGTTAACGATACATAATCTATCCTAGAATTATTTTCACTTATTATATACCTTATATAAGTACGAATATGTGATTTTTTTATTACCCAGGAATTGATCTCTTGTGCAGCTGCACTCCCGTCACTGAAATCTAAATTTTGAAATTCTGACCCAAACATTTGCTTTGAGGTATCTTTGAACTCTTCATTTATCTGCAACTGTCCAACGTATATCCGGCTTGCTAACTTAAGCTCTATGCCTTCAACAGACTGTAGATTTGTATTTACATTCGGGTAAACTTTTTCCACCTGTAAATAATATAATGTATTTTTAAATCTAAAGTGTGGTTTCGCTGTGCAGTGGCGTATGGCAACGCCATGAAAAAAGAATATCGTCACTCCATGTCTTCCATGACCGACGACGATCTGACTGAAGAACATTGTGGGTGACAGCTGGATGAGGAGGACAGAGGACCGCCAAGGACGAACACGGAGTGATGGATGGAATAATTACTTTACTTCCAGGTCACATTTGGTATTGGAGCATACAAAACCCACAAAACTTGAAACAAAAAAAGTTTATACTTAATAAAGATTTATTATTTATTAAATAACTTACATCCTTTGAATCAGCAAACTCAGCGACCTTCAATAGTTCATCACGAGTGCGTCCATTTGATGCCAAACCTATTTGAGCTAAAGGCTGAAGTACAGAGAATCCTGAAATAACTATATCGCTATTTCGATTCTGTTTTTCTGCTTCCTGAAATTTTGTGTATCCACTTTAAAACACAATAATTCATGTTGAGGAAGCTACAAACGCCGGCAAAAATCTTGAGAAAAAAGCGTTGTAGTGAAGTAAGCGCATATTTTCTATTTGGCGGACCACAAGGCGAAATTCATGCACCAACTTTCCCCCACAACGCCGCTTTATAGCTCGAGATGTCAGTAACACATTTTTCTAATTTCGGAAAACAATATTTTGAACTCCCGTAGTAATTGACTCGTGGTTGGACTTGGGCTTGCATTTGTTGGGAACACGTAAAATATAATTTCAGAAAAAGGCTGATCGAAACTTGATACTCATATTTACCGAGTCTTCAGTATGAATTTGGCTGCATAACCGCCCACGTGTGCATGATCTTAAAAGTGGCTTTTTTTAAACCCACGAAAGTGGCTTTGCGGCGCGTGTTCAAATGCGTCGTCGTAACTTTGTTGTTATATTGAATGTATCGATTGTGTGTGGTTGCCACTCTAGTCAGATAGTGTGTGGACCATATTGACGTCATAAATGGTATTTGACAATTGATTTTTTCTGTGTGTGAGAAACCGAAAATCATTCCGTTTTGGTTGTTTTACAATGGTTTTACACATATGGCAAATGTGTGGTTTTTGGTTATTTTTATCTTAAATTTAGTCTAAATAGTATGTAGATCCCAACTATTGATGTGTATGTATTAATATGAATGGCCGCGCGCGTCAGTGGATAAATTAATGTCACTAGTAGGTATATAAAAGTGAAATATCAATCACTCATTGACTCATCACGAGATCTCCGGGATTATAGCGTCTACAAACTTGAAATTTTGCAGGTCGGTTCATTTTGCAATGTATGTTAAGAAAAGTTTTTGTAATTCAACCATCCAACCATCAGCCTGTTTCGTCCACTGCTGGACATAGGCCTTAAATGAAATGCCCATACTCACACAAGCTGGGCAGGCGGATTAATGAGCGCGGTGCCAAAACCCTTACACTAGTGTAAATGTGTGTGTGTGCGTTGTTACGAAAACACGTACTTACTCGAGCTCTATTCATTTTTAATTCTAAAAGTGGTAATAATGTCTATTTCCGACGCGAGCGATATTGAAATTGTTGTTAAACGTGTTATTGCTCCCTTGGAACAAAAAATTGATTCGCTAATCAATATTATCAGTGCTCTAAAGGAAGAAATAGTGGTGCTTAAAACCGTTGGAGTTAGTGCGGAAGCAGTGCAGACTATCTCAAAACACCGAAGCTCATCGATATTACCCGAAGTGGCTCAACGACAGCAACCATCAGCCAATAAACCCTCGCCGCGCCTCAATGCAGCAGCAGTAATAACCAACCAGCGTGAAGAGCGCAGACTTAAACGCGCTCAGAATGGAGCTGTTATTACTACGACACGCACACAACTACATAAGAAACCCTCCGAGGTACCCCGAACGCTCGAGCCGAAGTCAGCCAATGACCGGTCTGCGCCTGCGCAGAAGCCCGTGACTGCGTCTCAGCAAACTGCGTATGCGCCCACCGCGGTACCACCGTCGCCGCCACCTCCACTGACCCTACAGCAGGCCCACGAAATCTCAACACTCACAACACTGGCCGAAATTCAACAAAATGAGACTTCGCAACGTAAACTTGATGTGATGACTTCTTTGGACGGAAGACTAACGAATGAATCCGTGAATAACGATACCAACTGGCATAATGTTACCTCTAAGCGCAAACGAAGACATAAGCAGATTATTGTAGGCACCGGCGCTGGCGATAATACGCTCCAGATTAGTGAGCGCACAAAATATATGCAAGCTTGGTCATTTAAACCCGACACTAGCAAACAAATGGTCTTAGATTTTCTTAATAAAATGGAACAATCAAACGACTACTTTGTTGAGAAACGAGAATTACGAACTAATAAACATGCTTGCTTTATTATCGGAGTCCCTGAGAGCCGGTTCGCGAAAATTAGCTCGCCTTCTATGTGGCCGCTTGGAGTAAAAATCACTGACTGGTTTCTTGCCCGTCCCCGCAGTGATGAACCGCGGGGCGACTTACAACTTAGCGTGCAACACTAGCGCTCCATCTAACATCCACGACCCGACTGCAGCGCGAGCTGTGCACACGACTACAACTTCGACTGCACCTGCGATTGCAGCCGCTGGACCTACCGCCCGCTCACTACGCACTCGCTACGTCTACCCTCCGATCCGTGCGTGTAGAAAAGTTATTATAAATCACCAAAACATAAGGTCTATTAACAAAAAAACTAAACGACTCGAAGCTTTTCTTGAAAATGAAATGAAATGCGATGTTTTAGGAATAACAGAACATTGGTTAACAAATGACGAACTAAAATCCACTAGCTTAGTTAATTTTACATTGTTATCAAAATATTGTCGCCCGTGTATAGAACACGGCGGGAGTTGTATTTATGTAAAAAATGGCTCAAAAGCCGTCGCTTTGGATGAACTCTGTGCAATATCGGTTGAGCAGGTATGTGAAATATCAGCGATTCAACTTATTGACATTAATTTAATTGTAGTATGTATTTACCGCTCAAATCTTACCCACTATAATGACTTCCTTCCAGTTTTAGAAGGCTTGCTGAATAAAATTGCCGAACATTATGCAAATAGTAGTATAGTCCTTATAGGCGATTTTAACATAGATGTCTTAGTTAAGTCGACTCATCATACAAAACTTAAAGACATTCTTAACTCACACAATTTGTGCAATCTTGTTGACTTTCCGACTAGGATACAAGATGATTCTATCACTTCGTTGGACCACTTCTACACGAACATTGACACGAGCCTCGTGACAACGGAGCCGGTACGCACATACCTCAGCGACCACTTCGCGGTCCGCGGTGTCGTGACGTGCGAGCTACCGTCTCCTCCGTGTGGAACTATCTCAATGCGGAATTTTTCCCGATCTAATAAATTGAACTTTGTGGCATCGGTGAATAGCTTTGACTGGCTGACTTTTTGTACCGCACCAATAGTAGATGTGAATTACTTTGCGTCTAGAATTATTAATATTATTACATATAATTATGACATTTGTTTCCCATACCGGCGTAAGCCTGTAAAAAATAAAGAAAACCGTTGGGTGAATGAAGAAGCGCGTAATCTTAAGCGACTTCTATTTGACTTGCTAGACATTGACACAATATATTTGGACGAACCATCTATCACTATGATTCAACAGATAAGACGTAACATCGGGGAGAAATATGACGCTGTACTAAAGAAGGAACGCACATCTTTCTTTTCTAAAAAAATTTCCTCAAGTTACAACATAAGTAAAGAGATGTGGAGCGTAGTTAATGAGGAACTTGGCCGTACATCTCGATCAGCACCTGACCATACCGACCTAATCAAGAAAACTGACGGCACCAAGTACAACTCAAAGCTTGACCTTCTGAACGCAATGAACTCGAGGTTTGTCGGTGCGGCTGTTGCATGCAGTGCACCGCGAGCGGACATTGCGCGCGTCACTGCAGCTCTGTGCAGCGCGATTGCACCGGCTGATCGATCACTGCGACTGGTACCGTTCACACAGCGTGAGGTACATCATATCATCACGAAGAGGATACCACACAAGCAGAGCAAAGACATATATGGCATATCGTGTGATCTATTAAACACTTTAGCTGACTGTCTTGCTACGCCTCTATCCCTTCTCTATAACGAGTGCCTGAAAAGGGGAATCTATCCAAAAACCCTTAAAAAGGTAAAAGTTTCTCCAATACACAAGGGTAAAGGGAAGAAAGAAGACATTGATGCTTACAGACCTGTTGCCGTCATTCCTGCTCCCGCCAAAGTTTTTGAAAATGGCTTAAGCTCACGAATTACAGGATTTCTGAACTCTACGGCAGCCCTCAGTGACCAACAGTATGCGTACAGGGAAGGACGGTCTACGAATTCTCTCGCCCGTGAGGTTGTTTGGAGCATATATAAAGCGCGAGAGCAAGGGAAGCAGGTAGCGTTGCTATCATGCGACTTATCGAAAGCATTCGATGTTGCAGATCATGATATCATAGCAACTAAATTACAACACTATGGAATCAGGGGACCACCACTGGCTTTACTAATCGACTTTATGACCAACAGAACTCAAGCAGTGGTTGGCGAGAGCGGTACAATTAAGTCAAATGAAATGCAAACATATATTGGCGTTGCCCAGGGATCCTCTCTATCAAACATTATGTTCTCGTTGTTGTTAAATGATCTACCTGGTTCCATAAATGGTGCTGAAATCACTATGTTCGCCGATGACGTTGCAGCAATAGTCACTGGTAAAACAGTCGATGAGCTGGAGTTGCACCTGTGTGATGTTGCTAAGCAACTGGCTGAATGGTTCCATATTAATGGCCTTGTTCTGAATTCCAAGAAAACAAATTTGATGCACTTCAACCTGGCTGGACGTCCCTATCGTTCACTGAACGTAAAAATTAACGAAGACATCCTGTCTCAAATATGTACCACCTGTTTCTTGGGATTCAGACTTGATTTCGCACTATTGTGGGACGTTCACATTGAGTGGCTATGCAAAAGACTGGGAAGTGCATGCTTCGCCCTCTCTCGCTTAGCAGCCACTCTGCCTCGGGACGTTGTACGTACGGCATACTTTGCTACTATTCAGTCCCTTCTGTGCTACGGACTTGAGTTGTGGGGAAGAACAGCGGACTGGCACAGAGTTTTCGTCATGCAGAAACGAGCGGTGCGGACGATAGCCCGCATCAAGTATGACGACACAGCACGACCACATTTTGTTGAGCTAGGTATACTGACGTTGCCCTGCTTGTATATACTCCAAGTCGCGTTATTTATGAGGCAAAACCTCCACAAATTTGACAGGAGATGCGAACGTACTAGGGGCCGTGACAAGCTCCGATCAGTTTCTCGTAGGCTTGCGAAGAGCGCTCGATCGGTGTACGTATGTGGTCCAACTATTTACAACCGACTTCCAGATGACATTGCAAAAATCGAATCGTTTTCCCTCTTTAAATGTAAGTTGAAGAAATGGCTCATTCAGCAGGCATTTTATTCAGTTGATGATTTTTTTAAATAAAGTGGCTATTATTATAATTATCAGAATTAGACGATGTGATGACATTAAGAATATTAAAATTATTATTATTATTTTTTTTTTTTTATTTTTTTTTTTGTATTATTTGACTTTATGATTTTACATTTCATACACTGTGCATGACAAATTTGCTTAGATAAATTACTTTGTGACTAGTTATTTAACTTAATTTAATTTTAATTTAATAATTATTGTTTTACTCCATTTTTTTGTTATTTGATAACAACATGACATGTAACTGACCGTTATGAATAAAGTTCTGTATTCTGTATTCTGTATTCTAGTGACGCCGCTGCCCGTTACCAGTCTGTTTTATATAAGGCCCGGCAATTACCGCCATCCATCGGTCCAGGCAATGGTGGGCCGCCTGGTTTTGCCTGAGAGCTTTTCTCTTAAGAAAATCGGAAGAAAATAAACAACCTTTTCTAAACAACAGTCAAATGAAGAGTGATATTCACCAGCTTCTTGAAAAATTCTTAAAACAACAATCAGATAAAATGGACATGCTAATGCAACAAATCAGAACTTTATTCAGTATGCTTACAAACCTTATCCCTGAGTTAATGCAAGTATGACTTTAAGAATAGCAACGTGGAACATAAACAGACTCCCTTAGAGTCTGAAGGACATAGAAATACTTATAAAATTAAACAAGCTTGATGTGGTTCAAGCGCATCTTACAAACAGAAGCAGTTGCATCATAAGAGGTTTCTCTATCTACTCTACCCACCACCCAGACGGTTCGGCGCATGCTGGCACTGTACTTTTTATCAGAAGCTCTCTAAAACACCATCTACTACCAGGGTATAAAACAGAGGAAATCCAAGCTACATCTGTAAGGCTAAAGGATAAAATGGGCAATATTACCATATCAGCTGTTTACTGCCCGCCGATGAAGAAAAGACGTAATAAAATTAATGCGCCAGTGTTTCAAAATTACCTACAAAGCCTTAGTGATAGATTTATTGCTGGTGGTGATTGGAACGCTAAGCATACCTACTGGGGCTCAAGACTTACGGTAACCAGGGGAAGGGAGCTAAAAAAATGCTTTGATATGTGAAGCTCACAGTTATCTCAACAGGAGAACCTACATACTGGCCCACTGACCCCAATAAAAGTCCTGATCTTTTAGACTTCTTCTTGATGAAAGGAATCTCAAGACTCTATCTGAATGTCAAATCATGTTTAGACACAGCTTCAGATCACTCACCAGTCATTCTAAACTTAAGCAAAACTGTTCCATTTAAAGAAGATAATCCAAGTTTATACAATAAGCACACTAATTGGCAGATGTTCAGGGAATATCTAAATGAAAACATCTATTTGAATATTCCTTTGAAATCATCTGATGATATTGAAGATGCCTGTCACCACTTGACAAGAAATTATCAGGAAGCTGCGTGGATTGCCACACCTGTTCTTGAACAAAAACCAACAGAGAACATCTATCCAAGTCACATTAACGAAAAAATCTGGAATAAAAGAAAATTACGTCGCATCTAGCGCTCTTCAAGGCATCCATCTGACAAGCAAGCACTGAACAGAGCAAGCAGAGTGCTCAAAGAAATGATTGCTAAACTAAAAAAACGACACTTTGCAACAGCAGTTAGAATCACTTTCGCCAAATGAAAGAGGGACTCATTCTCTTTGGAAATTCACAAAATCGTACAATAGACCACACGAGATTTACGCGCCAATCAGAAAGCCAGACAACAGCTGGGCAAGAAGCGATGAGGAAAAAGATAAAATATTTGCCAATCACCTATCAAAAGTATTCAGTCCTAACCCTGCAACTGATACTGATCAAGAAACATCAATACATGGCACATTGCAACAGGATCTACAGCTATGTCTTCCCCTTAAACCCGCATCACCTAAAGATATATTCAAAATAATAATAAGTCTAGAACTAAAGAAAGCAACTGGGTTTGACCTCATTACAGCAGAAGTGCTCAGGTATCTACCGAAAAAGGCTGTTGTGTTCCTGTCCTGACCAACATCATAAATGGTATTCTCAAATAAAAATGATAGCTAAACCAGGAAAACCAACAACTGATGTCACCTCATATCGGCCAATTAGTCTGCTCCCAATTCTCTCAAAAAATTGTGAAAAGATGATCCAGCCAAGACTGGAACCCAGACTGATGCAAGATGAGGTTATCCCTTGCCATCAATTTGGATTCAGAAGACATCACTCAACTCTAGAGCAAGTCCACCGTGTATGCAATACTGCCAGGCAAGCTTTAGAAAAGAAGCAATACTGCTCAACTGCCTTCCTAGATATTCAGCAGGCTTTTGATAAGGTTTATACACAAGCCAAAATTCCTAGCAGTCATCCAATGTATATGTGGCCACCGGATGGTTAAATCGGACTCCTGATTGGATGCCTAGGTCCATCCAATTAAATTCCTAGGTTACCTAGGCTACTGGTTGTATCTATTTTCTACTGTCAGTATTCTCAGAAAAAAAATCCGCCCACTCTTGGCCACGCTAACAACATATCATACATCATCCATCCATCCATCAGCCTGTTTCGTCCACTGCTGGACATAGGCCTTTCCAGGATTTCTCCACTCTTGGCGGTCTTCCTGGAAGAAATTCCCATTCTCACACATGCTGGGCAGGCGGGTTGGTGAGCGCGGTGCCGAAACCCTTGCACCAGTGACGCCGCTGCCCATCATCAGTCTGTTTTATAAGGCCCGGCAATTGGGGATGGATATACCGCGATCCATCGGTCAGAGGCAATGGTGGGCCGCCTGGTTTTGCCAGAGAGCTGTCCTCTTACTTCCCCCCCAGAATAACTTCGGGAGGATTTGCGAGTAAGATGGTGGTACCTCCACAGTCGAGCTTGGCACCAGCTCTACCACCTATAAGTAAGATGGTGGTACCTCCACAGTCAAGCCCGGCACCAGCTCTACCACCTATAAACATATATATCATACATAGCCATAGAAATCTTAATATATTATTGTGTACATAACAAACGACGACGCATGACATGACACGTGAAGTCATAAGAATATTGATCTTGGCCATAATAATAATATGATTTATTTTTTCATATCGTTTGTTCTAATGTAGACTTAGGTAGGTATATTGTTAAAATGTATTTTTTATATTGAAAACTCTTCTTAGCTTTATTTAATTGCAGATACCAAATAATAATAGTAAAAAACACAGAAATATTTTTCTCGATATATTTCGGCACTCGGTATGGAGCCGTCAACAGTCGGATAAAACATTTTGACAATGATATAAAAAAGTAAAAGTGACATGTTGCATGAGTTATTGTTTATGGAATGAGTTGCTAAATAGTGCTAATGATGTTGATCACGGCTCTTCTATGGCGGTAGATAGTTAATGTTGTGAGGGGGTGTCAGGGGCGTACCTACCGCCGTATCAGCCGTATCAATGATACGGGGCCCCCGGGCTACACGGGCCCCAAACGTGTGTTAGCGAAAATTCGCAAAATGTTATCTACACCTAGGCCGTACTGCCCGAGAAAAAAAACATAATATCTTACCATACAATATAATATTGGATTCATACATTACTCATGATCAATGACGATCGATGACAATGAATGATCATGATCAATATGATCATACACCGAGTTTTGGCCATGTCTACGCTGTAATGACCCTGCTGGGGTAATTTGTAATGTTTAGCATTTCATAGATTTTATAAAATTTTTGAAAGCAACAGCTGAAAGAAGTATTTCGAATTTTCGATATTATTTCGGTGACATATATTATACACATTTGCCACGTTGGACGTGTCCAAGCAATTGGGACACTGTAATCTCTACTAATGAGGATAGCATGTATTTTCTTCGGGTTGACCAGCAGACAATACGCAGTGTCGATTCTTTGATTCGATGTGTTAATGCTCATAGAGTAACTTATTTAATGCTCTTCGTACTGCTCTTATCATGTTGTCCAGCGATACAGCCGCGTTTAACTACAAGTCGTCAGCATAATAAGAAAGGAGAAAGAGAGTGCTAAATGGAAAAATAAGACAGTGAGAAATAGAAAAAAAGAGAGGTTTTCCGTTCTTTCTAGAATGCTACGGATTTGGAGGTATCGATTTTTACCACCTGTCTTCATCATCGTCATCAATATAACTACCATCATAATAAATACATAATATATATAACGACAGATGGAAGTTTAATAAGTGTATTGTACGATGTTAGTACTTACTGCCATCAATAGTGCAGTAAAGCGATTATTAGCTTCATATAATATATCAGCGGCTTCATCAGCAACGCACGCAATCACCAAGGTAAACGCTGAAACTGATTTTGAATTTCAGTCTTTAGACATGGACCAGTATACTGAGCTCCAAGGTTTGCCCTAATCACCACGCTGGGAGGCGAGTTGGTCATCCAAATTATAGACTCCGCACCAGGGACTAGGCTTCGCAATGAAAACGTTGATGGTCGCGGGAGTTGGCCAGAATTTGGTAGGGTACATACATCGTGATAGTCGACATTTAGGGGAGCTAATTTAGCTGAGAAATATATCGTTTTGTAGCACTTTTAAAGTTAACAATTTATAGCTTTACACTTTTTTACATTTTGCTGTTCTATCTGGACAAGAAAAAATAAGACAATAATTTTGTTAAATTTCGTTGCAAGCGTGTTGAAAAACGTCGTACATAGGTAACACTAAAAGTTTCCGGAACTGGCCACTTACATAAACAATATTTAAAAATTTATTGCAACATTTGAAAATAGAACTCTTTGGCTGTAGAATGCAGTTTGTTTCATCTGACTGTCTTTTGTTTTTACCTTGTGGCGCCATTTAAAAAATTGTGTGTCTGCATCAACATGGATTTAACTCGGGAAAATTTTCGTAGTATGATTTTCTACGATTTTAAGTGTAATTTGACAGCTTAACAGAGCATCGCTCGGCTTGAAACAGCTTTTGGCAATGAAGCACCATGCAAGACGACTGTTTATAGCTGGTTTGCAGAATTCAAGCGTGGTCGTATCAATCTCAGTGACGAATCTCGCGATGGTCGGCCGTCCAACGCTGTGACCAACAAAAACATCGATGCTGTGCGCCGTATGATTGAAACAGACAGGCATGTGACCTACCATGAAATTCGCGCATCCTTAGAAATAGGCATGAGTCAAATACAATCAATCCTACACAAACATTTGGGTGTGAGAAAGCTGTTCTCGCGGTGGATCCCACACAACTTGACCGAGGCTCAAAAAACGGACCGCGTCACTTGGTGCAGTGCCATGCTTACCAGATTCAACGAAGGTGCGTCAAATTTGGTGTGGGACATAGTAACAGGTGACGAAACATGGATTTATTGCTACGATCCCAAAACAAAGCAGCAATCGAGCGTATGGGTCTTTCAAGATGAGCCGAAACCAACCAAAGTGGCGCGCGTGAAAAGTGCATCTAAGCGGATGATTGCTTCTTTTTTTAATAAAACTGGACACGTGGCTACTGTTGCTTTAGAGAATCGTCGTACCGTGAATAGTGACTGGTACACGACCATTTGTTTGCCGGAAGTTATTGACGAACTCCGTAAAAATAACCGTAAACGCCGTATCATCCTGCACCACGACAATGCTAGTTCTCACACGGCCAGACAGACAAACGACTTTTTGAAGACGAAAAATGTAGAACTCATGAGTCATCCTGCATACAGTCCCGACCTGGCACCTTGTGAGTTTTTTCTGTTCCCAAAAATTAAGAACCAATTACGCGGTCAACGATTTTCATCACCAGAAGAGGCTGTCGAGGAGTATGAAAAACACGTTTCAGAGGTCACCACAGGGGAGTGGCACAAAAGTTTTCAAAACTGGTTTGATCGAATGAAAAAGTGCATAGACGCCAAGGGAGATTATTTTGAAAAACAATAAATTAATTTTGTACCTTTAATAGTATTTTTTCATATTCATTCCGGAAACTTATAGTGCGTTCACGTATGAAACGTATGAGCATTGAACATTACACTTTCAGCTCCATTACAACCTCGCCTTCGGCTTGAGCTGCAATCCCACCTCGACTGTAATGTCCAACTTAGCTCACTTGTATCACAATGTACTATTATATTATTATGGAGTTTTTGAGCAGTTTCCCCATCACAGTCAATTGGTAAGCAAAAGGAAGAGATTTTGCATAATTTCTAATGTCGTGAACAAAAGTTGTTTATTATGATCTATAAAACATGTACTTAGTTTAAGTTACATGGCACACAAGTATATATTACAAAAATAATATAAATACAATAGATAAAATGTATATATTTTACACTATGTACTCACTGCATATGAAAGTTTTCATTTCCCTGAGTATATAATGTACACGGTACAAGTATATTTCAGTTATTTAAAATTGAACTGGAAAATTCAAGGTTTATACCTACGCATGTTACGTCTAGTGTTGGTGTTTAGGCTAATGGTTGTAACGTTTGTTTTTTATGGACTGCATGACTTTTCTTGTTCTACTGAACTGAACAAACTTCTGATTTGTTTGTTCATTAAAGAAAATTTTGAGTGAATTCTACTCTCCGTTGTTCCGTTCTGATTGTAATCTTGTTATATCTACTAGTTCTAATACTGTTTGTCGTCATGTAGAGAAACATCCAGTTATAGTGTTGGATTACTATTAATCTTAGAGCGGGGTTTCTTAAACTAGGGTCCATGGACCTCTTAGGGGTCCGTGACATGAGTGCCAGGGGCCCGCAGCCAGCAACAGCATCCTTTATTATTAACTTAGTTTTGATACAATTTAATGAAGCATTAATGTAAACCAACCAGTAAAAGTGATTTTTAATGTTATACTTAATTTTATTTTCCCAAAAATTTCTTCGACAAGGGTTCGTGGAATCATTGAAATTCCCGTGGCTACAAAAAGTTTAAGAAGTCTTAGAGTATAGAGTAGCTTGGCAACTACGAAAGTTTTTAGATTTGTAACTTCTGTAAGTTGTAATGAGGTAACTAGCGGACACCACCCTAGTGCTGGTTGCGTAGATCCCGTTTCTCTCAATCCCGTGGGGCTGAAATAGCTTCTCAGCTGATGTCTAATCATACAAGGAACGTACAGTCAATAACAATTCTTATATGAGCCAATAACAATTCTTATATGAGCTACAGATGGATAAGCAATTAAAGATTTAATATCAACTTGACAAAAACATATTAATCTAATATAAAATCCCCCAATTAATCTAATTACTACTCAAATAAATCTCAATTTTATATTAACTTCCTGTAAAAAAATTAAAACTTGTGACTATGTCCAGTCGTTTGATCTCGGTGTTGGTAGATCAGTCAGTGAGTCAATCAGGATACTATGTATATTTATGGACGACAGACTTCTATGCGTTTTGAAAAAATCGTAAAATTTATGATACGATTTATCTGCAATTCGGCCTTCTATTATATATATTGTTTTTTGAACTTTGTACATAATGAGCATTGTAGGTGGTAGAGCTGATGCCGGGCTCGACTGTGGAGGTACCACCATCTTACTCGCAAATCCTGCCGAAGTTATTCGGGGGAGAGTAAGAGAACAGCTCTCAGGCAAAACCAGGCAGCCCACCATTGCCTGGGACCGATCGATGGCGGTCAAACCATCCCCAATTGCCGGGCGATATATAAAACAGACTGGTGACGGGCAGCGGCGTCACTGGTGCAAGGGCTTCGGCACCGCGCTCACCAACCCGTCTGCCCAGCGTGTGTGAGTATGGGTATTTCTTCCAGGAGGACCGCCAAGAGTGGCGAAATCCTGGATAGGCCTATGTCCAGCAGTGGACGAAACAGGCTGATGGATGGATGGATGGATGGATGGATGGTGCATTATGACGTTTTTTGTTTTTCGGTAAATTTTAGTACCTGCCAAAATTAGCCGTAACATACAAATTATTGTGAATCGTAATAAACTGTGTTTTATGACTATGAAATTTCCGATACATTTGTTCCGAGAATGTGAGATTTAAAATCAACCTGTAAAAAGTCAACAAAACATGAAATAATATATAAGGCTCTACAATAATAAGTGAAAATAATTCAAGCGTAGATCGTGTATCGATAACTGATCACAATGCAGAAGACAAAAAATCGTTTCAGTCATATAATTTTTTGACTTCCCAGTACAAAGTGGTTCAATCAGCTGACAAAATTTATAGGAAAGGTGAAAAAAAAAGTTCGCGCAATATATTTTTTTTTTGGTTTGTGTTCTACTAAGGATACTCTAGCACCTCTGGAATTTTTTTCACTTTGAATTGTGGGAACTTATATGTATGTACGTGATAATTTTAAGAGAGAACCCTATTTCACCAGCCCTTATTTTAAGAAATCGCTGCCTCAGTGCTTGAAACCTCTGAGAAAAGGAGAGAAAACGTTTTACAGAGACGTTTATTTTTTCGTTTTTTTTGAGTAAGGGGAAGTTTATCATAATTTATGATTCATAACATAACTAACGATGGTTTAGGAATGATCATATACCTTTAACCTTAGCATGAAAACATTACGGTTACGTTTAGTTTGAACGTAA